>CM028133.1:474460000-484460000 GCA_016271365.2 Neoceratodus forsteri | reverse complement strand
GAGCCTTCCTTCAAATTGGAATATTTTCCACCCCCTTTGATTGGGTTTTCAAATTGCAGCAGCAGAGCCATCACTAATCAAAAACATTCTAAGCCTGGAGAGAAGGTGACCTACACCTTGGATCCCCAGATATTTCCTCCTCAAGGGTTTTTTTTCCCCTCTCCTTCATGCCACCGGTCATAATATTTAGTAAGCCTTAGGCAATAATCCCTAGTTCACTTAGGTAGGTTTCCGCTGTTGGATGGAGTGGGTGGCTACCTGAAAGTGTCCCGTCTCCTCCTTTGACTGTTCTCTGTCCCCTTAGGAAGCCAGGCCTCCAAGCCTTACTATCAGACCTCCAAGTGGGTCACAATTCATCTATTGTTTCCTGAATACTCTACTCAAACAATACTACCAACTGAACCCATATTACCAACCGACCTACGTACAAGTCCTCAACCTCAATACATTTTCACTATCTTGTATGTTTTGCTTGACAGTCTTCTTTGGCTTCTTCCTAAGGTATCTTTAGTCATGAGAATCACTCCCATGGCTCTACACGGTGGTATATCCCATGGATAGAGAGGAGAACAGCCAAAGTTTATTTACATTGCACAAGCATGAAACCAGTTGCAGAGATACATTGAAATGGAAGGCTTTAACCTGTAGTTCAAGGGAGCAGTGCAACTGCCACACACCCCTTTTGCCCTATTTAAGGCTGCTTTCCTCACTCCACACACAAGCATTTTTCCTTTTCCCTCCATCCACCACTCCTCCTCCTCCAGCAGCATGCCTCTCTTTCCCATGGGCTTCTTCCTAAGGTACCTTTAGCCAATGGGACTCACTCCCACAGAACCTCAAGGGGTGGAACCCTCCTCAAGAGTTCCTTGCCTTCGTACCAATACAGGGTGGTATATCCCATGGATAAAGAGGCGAACAGCTAAAGTTTATCTACATTAGACAAGCATGAAACCAGTTGCACAGGCACATTGAATAGCTATCCCATGCAGTAGTCATAAATGTTGTTGAAACTTCTATTTTTCTATTTTTAGCATGGTTCTATAATGTTTCCTTCTACTATTTAAATCTGAGTATTTCCCCTGTGGTGGCTTTCTTAACTGCACACTTGCCATTAGAGAACATTTTTGGAAGATTTGCATTTCTTATTGTAAAAAGTACAAATTCTAGAGGAGGGTAATCTCCTTAGAAATTATAATTGATGAATCTAATAAATCACGGATTAGATTTTGAGATAAGTTTTTGTTTCACTAGCCCACATTTACTTCATTCAATGTTTCCCTTATTTGTTTCACCTGGACAATATTTCATTGAACCCTTTTTCTCCCTCCTATAATCAGCATACAATTTACCCAAACTGGTTGGTGTCCATTTTTGGGAATATTCAGTGTGATTTCAAGAGGGAGGTGCTTGGACTCAGGTCTGAAGAAACTAGAAAGCTCTTAAATATTTTTAAGTTCTATGTAATTTGCCCAAATATTGTCAATTGTAGAGTCCCTGAGATGAGGCATGTGTGTAATCTTCAATTTTCTCATCACTTCTTCCAGTCTATTCAATAGCAGGTATCTATTTAAAAACATTTGGAATGGGATATTTGAATGGTCACTAATTGTGGTGCAGACCACTACTGGTGATCGCAAATCCGTGCTAGTCGCTAAACAATAATATACTGGAATGAATGCAAACTGACACTGCATTCTCAAAATGTGTATCACTATAGCAGGCAATAGGAGTGGTCGCAGGTGCATCCACAACAGCATTTGCGAATTCCCCTTGAGATCACAAAGGGACACCACAAACTACTGTGTGAGCATGAATGGTGTACCACGGGCAGTGCCACAATCCCCCCAACAACAGTCATTGTTATCGATTGCTAATATACTAGCAACAGTCACAAACAGCCAGATATACGAACATATGAAATTTGCCATCAGATAAAGGCCTAGAGGTCTATCAAGTATGCTCGAATGTGCAGCTAGCACCCTATTATTCTGCAGCTGCCCCACTCTTCCACCCTTCCCATCTATTGACCCTCCCCCTTCCCCTTGTCCTGTCCCATCCCCTTTTGAAACAGTCCACTGTTCTACTGGATACCACTTATGCAGGTAATGCATTCCACCCAGCTACCACCCTCTCTGTAAAAAAGTGTCTCCTCATCTCCCTCCTGAACCTTCCTCCCTCCAGTCGCATATCATGGCCCCCTGGTGTCCCTCCCCTTCCTTACTTTGAACAGCCCCTTTGTACCTGTCTTGTTTATTCCTTCATGTACTTAAAGGTTTCCATTATGTCCCCTGTCCCTCCTCTCTCCAGCGAGTACATGTTCAACTCCTCAGCCTCCTCTCATATGATAAGTCCTCCAGCCCCTTGATCATCTTTGTTGCCTTGCGCTGCACCCCCTTCAGTAACTTAATGTCCCTCTTCAGATATGGGCACCAGTACTGCACGCAGTACTCCAGGTGCGGTCTAACTAATGACCTGTACAGTGGCAGAATCACCTCCTCTCTCCTTGAGGATATACCCCTTGCAATGCAACTCAGCATTTTGTTGGCCTTTGCAGCTGCCTTCCTACATTGTGCTGAGTTGTTCATTGACCCTGTAATGAGCACCCCCAGATCCTTCTCCTCCTCTGTCTGGGCTAGCTGCACTTCCCCCAGCTGGTAACTCCTCCTTGGGTACTTCACCCCCAAATGCAGCACATTGCACTTTTGGGCATTAAACCCCAGTTGCCAGGTGTCTGACTAGGTTTCAGGCTTTGCCAGATCATCCTGTAACCCCTGCCACCCCATTAGGTCATCCATCACTGCTCCCATCTTGGTATCATCAGCAAATAGACTGATCTTGCTCTTGATGTCCAATGATATGTCTGCAATGAATATTCCAAACAACACTGGTCCCAACACCGAGCCCTGTGGAACACCGCTCATCACTACTCTTGGGTGTGAGAGCTCCCCACCCACCACCACCCTCTGTTACCTTCCCTGAAGCCAGTTCACTACCCATCTCACCAGCTTTGCACCCACCCCTGTGCCTTCTAACTTACTTCCAAGCCTTCTGTGTGGCACCAAGTCAAATGCATTACTGAAGTCCAGATACAGGACATCCTCTGTATGGCCCCTGTCCATTTGCCTAGTTATCCAGTCATAGAACTCCACCAGGTTGGTTTGGCAGGATTTGTCACATATGAAGCCATGCTGTCTGCTGTCCTGTAGTCCTTTGGCCTCTAAGAGGGCCACCAGCCTCTCCTTCAGGACAGTCTCCATCAGCTTACCCATGATGAATGTGAGGCTCACCGGTCTGTAGTTCCCCGGTTCATCCTTGGGGCCACTCTTGTGGAGGGGCACCACATGAGCCATCCTCCAGTCCTGAGGTACACACTCTGAGTGTAGTGAGGCATTAAATAGGTCTGCCGAAGGTCCCACAAGGACCTCTGCCAGCTCCTTCAGTACCCTGGGGTCGATGCCATCTGGGCCTGGCACCTTGTCCACCCTCAGTGCCTTCAAACCATCCCGAACTCTGCCCTCCATGATTTCCCCATCTGTCACCCCCTTCCCCCTGTTTCTGCTGTTCCGCCCCCTTGGGTATCACCCCCTCTTCTCCTTCATAAATACCGAGCAGAAGTAATCATTTAGCATTTCTGCCTTATCGCACTCTGCTTCCACCCAACCCCCCCTCCTTTCTAATCCTTACTATGTGGTCCTTACAGCTCCTTTTCTCCCTGATGTACCTAAAGAAGTCCTTCTCCTCCTTCTTAATGCCTTGTGCCAGCCTGAGCTCCGTAGACACCTTGGCTCACCTTACTGCTCATATCATCTCCATCGATTGCGTCAGGTACTCCTCCCTGTCCTCCCCCCCTCCTCGTTTTCTTGTATCTCCTAAAGGCAGCTCTTTTCCTCCTTACCTTTTCCATGACCTCATTGCTCAGCCAGCTCAGTTTCTTAGCCCTAGCCTTCTTGCTCTGGGCCTTACTGCAGGTTTTGGTTGCCTCCACTATCCCCAGCTTTATGAGCTCCCACCTCTGGTTACTGCCCATACTAGGTTTAATTCTGGCCAGGTACCCTTTTACTACTTCCCCCATCCTCCCAAAGTCAGCCCTTCTGAAGTCCAGCACTCTTGTGCTGGATTCCACTCCTTCCTTGTCCATATCCAATGTGAGCCATACTGAGTAGGAAGGTAACATGCAAAGGAGCCTACTCTAACACTCAAGATGCAAAATGAAATGTTCTACTCATTATGATCTTATTACTGCCTCATTATAAAAGTGAATCTGCCCCAAGGGTGGCAATCCACACTGAATTCCATTGCAGTCTGTAGCAGCAGCTACAGCACTGTTATAGACAACTACCTATAGGGAAACATTTTTTTCAACAACATGACTAACATTATCAGACCTCCTGCTGGGCACTGTTGTGTTACTAATTTGTGTTATGGTTGTGTGTTGCAGACTGTTGCCATCCATGGGGTGGAGGGTGGATTCATCATCAGTCCCCCCAGGGCCAGATGCACTGTCATTACTTTTGCTCCATTCCCTGTGCTGCCTATCCCCATGCCATATTCCTCAGGGGTCAAGTGAGCTCCATCAGCAAACTGTGCAAAGGCATGGTGTGTGCTGAGAGTGTCTCACAAAGGCCTGCCTTCTGTTTCTAGTGCCCTGCACAGGTGTTCTGCATCCCTATGCAGATTTGCAGCTGGTCACCAGTTGCTTTTTGTGGACTTTCTGTTTGTGATTGTACACAACACTTTGTGGATGCAAGATGCTTTGAATATGTCATTACACCTGATATGCACAGCCAGGGTCCTCCTTTCATAGACACATAGAAACTTAGAGGTTGACGGCAGATAAGGACCACAAGGCCCATCCAGTCTGCCCATTTTTTCTACCTTATGAATGTGCCACCTTTACACTGTCAATGACCTATCTATCCATATTCATCTGTATTGCTCCCTTATGCCTATCCCATGCCTGTTTGAAGCCCAGCACTGTATTCATAGCCACCACTTCCTGAGGTAGGCTGTTCCATGCATCCACCACTCTTTCTGTGAAAAAGAATTTCCTCACATTCCCCCCCAATCGGACTCCCTCTATTCTCATGCTGTGTCCTCTTGTCCTGCTATTTTCTTATATTTAAACATGTTAGACTCTTTCACATTGTTAATGCCCTTAAGGTGTTTGAATGTTTCGATCATATCACCTCTCCCTCCTTTGCTCAAGGGTATACATATTGAGCTCAGTTAATCTGTCCTCATATGTCTTCTGATGCAGTCCCTGCACTTTTTGGTTGCCTTCTCTGGACTGCCTCAATTTGGTTAATGTCCTTATGAAGTGTGGCCTAGTACTGCACACAGTACTCTCAGATGGGGCCTAACCAGTGTCTTGTAAAAGGGATTATTACCTCCTCTTACGACTTGTGATACCCCTACTAATACACTCCTAACATCCCCTAGCCTTACCTACTGCTTTAGAGGTCTGCTTAGATGATTTCAGGTCATCGGTGATGATGATGCCCAAGTCTCTTTCTTCCTTTGTGACTGCCAGCAACTCCTCCCAGCCTATAGGTGGCTTCAGGGTTTCTCATCCCATGTGCTTGATCTTGCATTTCTTGTATTTTTGCACTAGTCCTCTTCAATGTCTTTATAAGCGACATTGCTGAAGGACTGAAGGAAAGATATGTCTCTTTGCAGATGACACTAAGATCTGCAACAGAGTTGATGCACAGGGTGGGGTGGAAAGGATGAGAAGGACTTGGCAAGGTTAGAGGAATGGTCAAATGTATGGCAGCTTAGATTCAATGCTAAGAAGTGCAAGGTAATGCATCTGGGAAACAAAACCCGGGGAAGAGTACACAATGGGGGTGAGATACATCAACAACAAAAAACGGAAAGGGACCTGGGGTAGTCATATCAGATGACCTAAAGGTGGGCAAGCAATGTGAGAAGGCAGCAAGAAGGGCTGGGGGGATACTGAGATGCATAGGGAGAGGCATCACCAGTAGAAAAAAAGGAAGTTATTATCCCTCTGTACAGACAGCTGGTGAGACCCCATCTGGAGTACTGTGTGCAGTTCTGGAGACCCAATCTCCGCAAAGACATAGACAGGATGGAAGCTGTCCAGAGGAGGGCAACTAAAATGGTGCAGGATCTGCACTGGAGGACATATGAAGAGAGACTTAAGGAGCTTAATATGTATAGCCTCGAGGAAAGGAGGGAGAGGGGGGACATGATAGAAACTTTCAAGTACCTCAAGGGAATCAACAAAGTCCAAGAGGGTAGCATCTTTCAAAAAAAGAGGGGTGCAAGAACAAGAGGGCACAATTTGAAGATAGAGGGGGCGGCTCAGAGGTAATTTAAGGAAGTATTTTTTCACAGAGAGGGTTGTGGATGCATGGAATGGCCTTCGGGAGGAGGTTGTGGAGTCAAAATCAGTGGTGGAATTCAAGCATGCATGGGATAGTCATAAGGCAATTCTGGGGTGGGGGTAGGAAGAAGTAGGCTGCTGGTTAACTAGGATCTGCAGCTTATCCAGTAGTAGAAATGGGCAGACTGGGTAGGCCAAGCGGTCCTTATCTGCCGTCAAATTCTATGTTTCTATGTTTCTATGTTCTATGTAAATCCCAGTTGCCACTCTTCCAACCATTTTGCTAGTTTATCCAGATCTCTTCTCATTCTGCCCACCCCATCTGGATCATCTACTCTGTTGCAGATCTTGGTGTCATCTGCAAACAGACAAGCCTAACCCTGTAGTCCATCTGCAATGTCACTAATGAAAATATTGAAGAGGACTGGCCCCAGGACTGATCCCTGAGGTACCCTACTTGTGACTTGCATCTCTTCTGACTGTATACCATTTACCACCACTCTCTGTTTTCTGTCCGACAACCAGTTTGCCACCCAGTTGACCAACTTGACCCACCCCGAGCCTACCCAGCTTATATATCAATCTTCTATGTGGAACAGTGTCAAAAGCTTTGCTGAAGTCAAGGTAGGCAACATCAACTGCTCCCCCTTGGTCCACCACTCTGCTTACCCAGTCAAAGAAATCTATGAGATTAGTTTGACAGGACTTTCCTTTTATAAACCCATGCTGTCTTGGATCCTGTGCCCCTATGGATTCCAGGTGTTGCACTATCCTTTCCTTCCCTTCCATGCCAATTGTGTACAGTGATTTTAGTGATCAGTGATGGACTTGTGCTCACTATACCCACAGATCCAATATGAGACAACAACAGCAACTAAACAGGTGCAAATGTGTTTTAACGTTGGCTACATCCACAGATCCAATATGGGAAAGCAGCTGCTAAACAGGTGCAAATGCGTTTTAGCACTCATTACCCACATTTGCACCCATTTAAACATTTGAATATATCCCACCCTTTGTGTGCTAACCATTTTCCAGCAGCATTGACCTTCTTATCCTTACTAATTCTATCCTGTATCAGACATGTAACTAAGGCTAAGATTTTTCCATATCACCTTGGGCTACATAAGACATATTGCCTCATTTTGTGTTGAAATCCCTCATAATTTTTTCTATCCAGATCTTTATGATTCAAATATGATATCAAGTCTTCCATTCTTTCCCAGAATTTGTTATTAATACATATGAAGGAATGTAGACATTCACTAATATTAATTTTTGTTTCTCTATTGACAGCTGTATAATAAAAGAGACCCCTTTTCATTTCTAAGAGTATGTTGATGGTACGAAAGGTGTTTATTCTGATCAAGAAGCCTAAACCTTTAATGGATTATGCATTCTTAGATCATTTATCTGCTCTAATGGAGAGCAATGAAAATCCTTTGAGACTGATACCTTGTTCAAGTGTTCAGGTTTCTTGTAGGATTATAACAGCAAAATGTCCCAAATAGATGCACAATTCCTTATGTCATAGTTTGTCCCTTAATTCCCCAATTGTCCAGCTAAAAATCTTATTGAATCTAACATTGTTGTTAATTTTGGTTCGACAATTTTCTAAAACAGTTTTACACTGATCATTGAGTAAAGCCTGTTTGCTCCTCAGGGCATTCATACCTTTTCTTAGTTTCTATTGAGTGTAGTAGGTTTGCTGTTATTGGAACTAAATGCCCCTAGCTGTGTCCTCCATTCTTTTACCGTATAAGAAACATGAGACTGAAGCAGGACAAGCAGTGTGCAGCCACTGTAAAGAGGACAACAGAATGCTGCAGTGAAATGAAAAATGGGAAACTAGAAAAGCAATGGAAATAATCCTGCCACTTCACAAGGCTCTGGTCATGACATGCCTCAAATGGAGTATTGCATGCCGTCTAGGTATTCTCATTACAAAAATCACCTTGAGGCAGTTTAAGGGGGTGATACAGGGTCACCAAAATGATCAGTGGTATGGAGAACAAATGCTACAAAAGCCCTTACCATGTTCACCTGGGAGAAAAGAGGCTGAGTGGGGACATAATCTTAGTCTTTTGCATAGTCAAGGGTATCAACAAGATGAAAAAGAGATATTTGATCTGGGGTTTATTAATTATTACAAAATGAAAATGAGGTGGGCAATGGGATAAATGACTTATGATGAAGGGTTAAGTGTAACTGGACTGCATACTCTGGAGGCCAGGAGAATAAAAGAAGACTCCCTGTTATTATATGACATTAACAAGGAATGCTAACTGAAGTTTGATTTAAACCTACAGTAACATACAGAAGTGAAAACAATCTAAGTGGTTATAACAAGCAGTATCACAGGGAAATAATTAAAAGTAATAAAAGGGGGGATTAGCAGCAGAGCGGAGCAGACGCTCCTTTCTAAAGCTCCTAAGAGCAAAGCCTAAAACTGAAACAAACTACACTGATATGCAATCTTTTGATGCCAAAACCTCTCTGTGGTTTTAAGGAACTATCAGACAGCCAGAATGGGCAAGCCGAAAATCACAGCACTGTCTACATACCTTTTTCTACTGAAAACTTAAAACGCACAAGGTGCTGGGCTGCTCTAGGTTGGAGCCATGGGTGGCAGTAGTGGCAGCCCTTCTGCAGTTGGTGAAAATGGTCTGGGATATAGACAACAAAATGAACACACTAACTCCCTGAGTAGCTACCCTTGAAAAAAAAATGGATAATGTTGAAACACTTCAATGGGTGGATGACTCACTGCACAAGTCAGTAGACATTTCAACTAAACTACTAAAAGAAAATGCCCTTCTCCATCAATATCTTGAAACAGTCAAGAACCAAGTAAGGGAAAAGAATTTCAGGCTGCGGGGTTGCCGGAACAATCTGAAGGTGATGTGCCCCTGGACTTTATTAATGTTATGTTACCTCAGCTCTTGGGACTTACAGTGGATGACCCAGCCTTTGCATTCGAGAAGGCTTACAGTATCACCCCTTAGAGAACCATGGCAGTGGTAGTGGGCACATGGACCCTACTCATAGTATGTAATCAGGTGGGAGTTTGGGAGAGAACACTGACTTTGGTAAAAAGAAAAAGGAAAAGAGATCTCGGATACAAGGACTCCGTACCATCTCTGCTCATAGATCTTCTACTCCACAAGGCAATGCAATCTGAAATATATATATATATATAGATATATGATTTAAGAGGCCTTGCTCAACCACCAGTATCATCAGAAAATGATCTAGATATCTGCATTGATAGCTCCTTCAACATGCACTCACACGTGAGACATATAACCCAGTAGGCCAACACATTCATAAACATCATTAAGAGAGGTTTTACTACCAGAGATGAAAATTGCTTAATGAATTTATACAGAAATTATGTTCAACCACATATTGATTATGGTTCCATCTTTTGGTTATCATATCTGATGAAGGATGTCAGACTCACTGAGGGGGTACAGAGAAGTACAACTAAATTGATCCCCAGGTTGAGATCCAAACCATAGAACTGTAGTCTGGAGGAGTTAAAATTAATGAGTCTTGAGCAGAGAAAAGTTAGGGGGATCAACTTCAATTATACCAGATGATAAACAATCCTGACATCAATAATTCGGGATATCTCACATTTAAAGTTAGATTGGTAAACCTTAGATCCCATAACATACAGATATTCCAAAGGCAAGAACAAAAACAAGCATTTATCAATGCCGAATGTTGATTGCGTTGGTCTGTTGAGCTCACTCAATGGCCCTCTGTCACTGGCTCAGTCTGTTTGTCCCGGTGCTGCAGGCTGCTCTTTTGTAGTAGGCTGCTGCCTGCGTTGGCATCTTGTTCTGCTGAGGAAGAAATATGCAGCTGTCCTGACAGAGCTCCATTGAGGTGGCTCACTCCCCATCTCTGGCTCGCTCATTCTGTTTCTCCTGGTGCTGCAGGCTGCCCTTTTGTACTGGGCTCCTGCCTGTGTTGGTGGCTTTTTCTACCCACAAAGAAATCCACAGCTGTCCCGACAGAGCTCCATTGAGGTCGCTCACTCTGCCTGTCTCATTCACTCATTCAGGTTCTCCTGGTGCTGCAGGCTGCCCTTTTGTACTGGGCTCCTGCCTCTGTTGGCGCCTTTTTCTGCCCACAAAGAAATGTGCAGCAGTCCCGACAAAGCTCTGTTGAGTTCGCTTACTCCCCTTCTCTCACTCGCTCATTCTGTTCTGCCGACACTGCAGGCTATTCTTTTCTACTGGGCTGCTGCCTGCATTGCTGCCTTCTTATGCCCACAAAGAAATTTGCAGTAGTTACAATACAGCTCTGTTGAGCTCACTCACTCGCTCGCTCATTCTGGTTTTCCTGCCACTGCAGGCTGCCCTTTTGTACTTGGCCCCTGCATGCATTGCTGCCTTTTTCTGCCCACAAACAAATCTGCAGCAGTCCCAACAAAGCCCCGTTGAGCTCACTGACTCCCCTCCCTCACTTGCTCGTTCTGTGTCTCCTGATGCTGCAGGCTGCCCTTTTGTATTGGGTTCCTGCCTGCACTGGCGGCTTTTTCTGGCCAGAAAGAAATCTGAAGCAGTCCCAACACAGCTCCACTGAGCTCGCTCACTCCCCCTCTGTCACTCTCGCATTCTGTTTCTGCCAGCGCTGCAAGTTGGCCATTTGTACTGGGCTTCTGTCTGCATTTCCGAATTTTCTGCCCACAAAGAAATCTGCAGCAGTCACACTAGAGCTCCGTTGAGCACGCTCACTACCACTCTGCCACTCACTCATTCTGTTTCTCTTGGCGCTGCAGACTGCGCTTTTGTATGGGCTCCTGGCTGCATTGGCACCTTTGTCTGTAACCACAAAGAAATCTGCAGCTGTCCTGACAGAGCTCTGTTGAGGTCACGCAGTCTCCCTCTCTCATTGCTCATTCTGTTTGTCCTCGTGCTGCAAGCTGCCCTTTTGTATGGGGCTCCTGCCTGCATTGGCGCCTTTTTCTGCCCACAAAGAAATCCCAGCAGTCCTGATAGAGCTCCGTTGAGCTGACTAAGTCCCCATGTCTCACTCGCTCATACTGTTTCTCCCACTGCTACAGGCTGGCCTTTTGTACTGGGCCCCTGCCTGTATTGATGTCTTTTTCTGCCCACAAAGAAATCCGCAGCAGTCCTGACAGAACTTTGGTGAGTTCGCTCACTCCTCCTCCCTCACTCGCTCTCTCGTTCTGTTTCTCCCAGTGCTGCAGGCTGCCCTTTTGTACTGGGCTCTTGTGTTGGGGCCTTTGTCTGCCCACAAACAAATCTGCAGCAGTCCTGACAGAGCTCAGTTGAGCTTGGTCACTCTCCCCTCTCACCTCTCACTCGGTCGATCTTAATATGTCCCAAACACTGATTTCCCAGGGTGACCGTGCTATTGTCTGGCAGGAGTGCAAAAACATACTGTAGCCAGGATGTGAAAAATGACAGCTGTACTGTTCATAAGGAGTTGTGGAAAAATGCCACTGTTGAAAATGTGGCGTGACAGTGTTACAAATTTGCGAAGTTACAAGGGTGCGTGGAAACAGTTCAATGCACGTTTGTAACACAGTCATGTTATGGCAGTCCCGTCAAAGCTCCGTTGAGCTCGCTCACTCCCCCTCTCTCACTCACTCATTATGTTCTGCCGGCGCTGCAGGCTGCCCTTTCCTACTGGGCTCCTGCCTGCTTTGCTGCCTTCTTATGCCCACAAAGAAATTTGCAGCAGTTACAATACAGCTCTGTTGAGCTCACTCACTCGCTCATTCTGGTTTTCTTGCCACTGCAGGCTGCCCTTTTGTACTGGGCCCCTGCATGCATTACTGCCTTTTTCTGCCACAAACAAATCTGCAGCAGTCCCAACAAAGCCCCATTGAGTTCACTGACTCCCCCTCCCTCACTTGCTCGTTCTGTGTCTCCTGGCGCTGCAGGCTGCCCTTCTGTACTGGGCTCCTGCCTGCATTGGTGGCTTTTTCTGGCCAGAAAAAAATCTGAAGCAGTCCCGACATAGCTCCACTGAGCTCGCTCACTCCCCCTCTGTCACTCTCGCATTCCGTTTCTGCCAGTGCTGCAAGCTGGCCATTTGTACTGGGCTCCTGCCTGCGTTGCAGCATTTTCTGCCCACAAAGAAATCTGCAGCAGTCACAGTAGAGCTCCGTTGAGCTCGCTCACTACCGCTCTGTCACTTGTTCATTCTGTTTCTCTTGGCACCACAGACTGTGTTTTTATATGGGGCTCCTGGCTGCGTTGGCACCTTTGTCTGTCCACAGATAAATTTGCAGCTGTCCTGACAGAGCTCCGTTGAGGTCGCGCAGTCTCCCTCTCTCATCGCTCATTCTGTTTGTCCTGGAGCTGCAAGCTGCCCTTTTGTACGGGGCTTCTGCCTGCATTGGCACCTTTTTCTGCCCACAAAGTAATTCCAGCAGTCCTGATAGAGGTCCATTGAGCTAACTAAGTCCCCTTGTCTCACTGGCTCATACTGTTTCTCCCACTGCTGCAGGCTGGCCTTTTGTACTGGACCCCTACCTGTATTGACGCCTTTTTCTGCCCACAAAGAAATCCTCAGCAGTCCTGACAGCGCTTTGGTGAGTTCACTCACTTCTCTCCCTCACTCGCTCTCTCGTTCTGTTTCTCCCAGTGCTGCAGGCTGCCCTTTTGTACTGGGCTCTTGTGTTGAGGTTTTGTCTGCCCACAAACAAATCTGCAGCAGTCCCGACAGAGCTCAGTTGAGCTTGGTCACTCCCCCCTCTCACTCGGTCGATCTTAATCTGTCCCAAACACTGATTTCCCAGAGTGACTGTGCTATTGTCCGGCAGGAGTGCAAAAACATATTTTAGCCAGGATGTGAAAAATGACAGCTGTAGTGTTCATAAGGAATTGTGAAAAAATGCCACTGTTGAAAATGTGCATGACAGTATTACAAATTTGCGAAGTTACAAGGGTGTGTGGAAACAGTTCAACGCACACTTGTAACACAGTCATGTTATGAGTTTCATCACCAAATTTTCAACATAGGGATTTTAGGACCTCTGCTCATGAACAGTGCCACTGTCAATTTATTAATCTGTCCTGAACACTGACTTCCCACAGTAACCACGTTATTCTGCGCCGGAACTGTGAAAACACATTTTGGTCAGGATGTGAAAAATGACAGCTGTACTGCTTATAAGGAGGTGTGAAAAAATGGCACTGCTGGAAATCTGGTGTGACAATATTGCAAATCTGTGAAGTTACAACGGTGCATGGAAAGTATGCAACGCACACTTGTAACACAGTCAATTGATGGGCTATCATCACCAAATTTTCAACATAGGCATTTTAGGACCTCTGCTCATGAAGAGTATCATTGTCATTTTCTTAATCTGTCCTGGACAGTGATTTCCCACAGCGGCCGCTCTATTCTGCGCTGGAAGTGCGAAAACACATTTTGGTCAGGATGGGAAAAATGACAGCTGCATTGTTCATAAGTAGGTGTTGGAAAATGGCAATGCTGAAAATCTGGAGTGAAAATATTATAAATTTGCGACGTTACGAGCATGCATGCCAACTGCGCAACACACGCTCACAACATAGTCATTTTATGGAGTATCATCACCAAATTTTCAACATAGGCATTTTAGGACCTCTACTCATGAACAGTGTCACTGTCATTTTCTTAATCTGTCCTGAACACTGATTTCCCACAGCAACCGCGCCATTCTGCGCCAGAACTGCGAAAACACATTTCAGCCAGGATATGAACAATGACAGCTGTACTGCTCACAAGGAGGTGTGACAAAATGCCAATGTTGAAAATCTGGTGTGAAAATATTGTAAATTCGTGAAGTTACGAGCGTACGTAGCAACTGCGTAACGCACGCTCGTAAAACAGTCATTTTTTGGATTTTTTCCATCAATTTGCAACATAGCTTTTTGAGAGCCCACCATGAACACTGGCACTGTCATTTCGTTAATCAGCCCCAAAGGGTGATTCCACGCAGTGACCACAAAACCACCTCTCGGGGCTGATTAACGCCATGACAGTTCAAGAATTTATGAGGAGGGATCCCAAAAACCCCATGTTGAAAATTTGGTGAAAAAATTCCCAAAAATGCCCAAGATATACACAAAATTTGAAGAAACCCTATTTATTACATTATACAGCTTATCGGCATTTCCTCAGTTCGCGGTCAGCTTTGAAGAGTGCAGACGTGTTCCTGGTCCAGCGAAGATCGGCCGCGCAAGCTCTGGAGGCATGGGGTATGGGGGGTGTGGGGAGGGTGCACAGTGGGTGGGTGCGGGTTGGGAGAGGGGCAGGGAGACTACAAGGGACCGTTTCCTTTTACAGACTGAAACAAAAATAAGACATCAGGGGACCGTTTTCCGATTTAACAGGTGCTTTGGCATGCTGGTGTGGGCTCCCAAGCGTGCCCACCTGTGTGGAGTGGGGTTAGCCGACGGGGGATTGGGCACCCCCGCCAGCAAACAAGGCAAGGGGGAGGGGAGCTACAGGAGCCGAGGGGGATTGGGCACCCCCTCGGCTACAGCAATGGAAGGGGGGGTATCATTATGCTGACGGGGACTGGGCACCCCATCATCAGGAACAAAATGGGGGGGGATAATCATTATGCCAACAGGGATTGGGTACCCCATCGGCAGGAACAAAAGGTGGGGATAATCATTATGCAGACGGGGATTGGGCACCCCATCGGCAGGAACAATGGGGGGGTTACAGAATGCCGATGGGGAGTGGGCTTCCCCATTGGCAAGTAAACATGGTGCGGAGGAGGGGGTATGTTGTTTGTGAACACGGCGGCAACCCACCACCATGTTCACAAACAATATCATGGATCCCACATCCCACCCTGCAATGACGGGTCACTCCCTCATTGCAGCGGATGGCTGACGCTGCAATGACCAAGCGGCCCCTGATTGCAGCAGCTAATTTTTTAGAAAGTTGTGGCACGCTGGCTGAACTAGTGTCAGCAGCAGTGTGCCATGGCATTGGGGGATGGGGGCAAGCCTTTGCGGGCTGTGGGGGCATTGGGCACAACAGTGTCATGCCTCCACAATCTGCTTGTGGAGAAAGCTGACGCAACATGTTTCTTGTGCATGCGATTAGTTTACATTATACAATGGCAAGAAAAAATTCTGTTCTCTGATTGGTCAGTGTGTGCCTCAGACAGTGATGATATTAAGCTATAACATCACTGTATTAAGTTCAGGCACGCAACAGTGAAAAATCCCTCCCTGCCCACGCAAGCCACCGAGAAGCCGAAAGTCCCTGAAGCCATCACAGCTTAGACCACCTCGCCCCCCCAACCAAACACATGTTCTCTGCCTGCCTTGCTCCTTCAGTCAACCAAACAAAACCAACAAGATTTAAACAAAAAAATGGCAGTTGTCCTTTTTCAACTTCACTGAGCTGCCTCTGAGTATGAAACCGCGCTCGCGCATGGCCATTTCAACAAAAGGGAAACACTGGCAATTACGTTTTAAACCTTTGCCAGCTTCTCACTAACCCCACAATCTGATACTTTTCCCAAAACAAACAGTTGTACTAAAATAAAAGACGAGTAACTTACAGCTTGTGCTAATGAGAAGTAACGGAGCGGAGAGGGAAACCGGAAGTAACTGCTCGGCTTCGATGTTTTCTTTTTCGCTGTTCATGGCTAAAATTAAAATAACCTGTTCAACTGTTCTCAGAACAAGCAGAGGCAGCACAGTGATAAAATGTACTACCAGAACTAAAACATACCACATGACGACTGTGTGTGTGTGTGGGGGTGGGGGGCAGGATGACCATGCACAAGAAAGCCATGTATTAGCAGCAGCACCACCTAGTGGACTACTTTTTCTTGTATTTGTAAAATATGCATGTCATACAAAAAACAACACAAATATTTACAAAAAATTTTTTTTACTTTTTATTATTATTTTAAAATGAGCCATTGTATAATAGCAATAAGGCACTCCAGGGTGTGTGTTATTGTCTAATAACATCACTCCTGGAGTGGTGGAAGCACTCAGCTTCGCCTTGTGCATCAACCCACCCCAGAAGTGACGTTATTAGACAATAACACACACCCTGTCATGCCTTATTGCTTAAATAAGGGCCTCCAGAACTTGAAACAAACTCCCCCACAATATTATCCGTATCCCCACTCTTCGAGTGTTCAAAGCTAAAGTTGATGAGTTCCTGGGTGTAAACTAATCTGATGCACACAGAGTATGGGAGACAGTATTATGGGCTCACACCTACTTCTGTCTTATTGTACCAAATAACCAAGGCCTTCAACCAGGTGAGGGGTCCATTCATGCACTGAGGATTCAGAGTCAACTTCTAGTCCTTGCCAAATGTAGTCATCTGGAATGGGCCCACATATTTGTTTAATGAGCCACAGGAAGCTGAGAAGCTAGTACAACAAACAAAGTGTGAGATGGTGGGTATTGATCAAGGCAACTCAGATGATGATGTCAGAAAAGAATGGAGGTGTTCCCACACTTCTCCTTCAGTAAGGTTTTGTGAGTACTGTTGCAGGGGGTCACTACAACACTTGGTCTACTGCTGCAAATAATTAATTTGTTCTGATAATGTTGCAGTTTGCACATTCTAGGCTGACTTATTTCCCATTGGATTGATTCCCCTCCCTAGCAGAGGATTTTTCTCCGCACATAACTTTTTCCATTTTACTATAACTTAAATTTATTTGTACTGGGTCATTTTTTCTTTCTGAAGGAGCTCTTTTATTTATGATCCAGTTCTTTTCCTGGACAAGGGCTTTGGACACTTATGGTTTTTAGATCTATGTTCCCATGTAATTTAGATAATGTAATACTTTAAGCCATTTGGTTTTGATAAATTGCAATGGCTGCATCAAGCTTTGGATATGCGGGGTGAAACTGCATACAAACATACAAACATACGAAATTGCCAGCAGATACAGGCCATCTGGTCTATCTAGTTTGCTCGAGTGTGCAGCACTTCAGCCCATTAGACTGCAGCTGCACCACCTCTCATTAACTCTTCCCTTCCCCAACTGCCCCCCCCCCGTATGTACTTTCCTCTTGAATTTGTCCCATCCCCTCTTGAAGCACCCCACAGTCTAAACTGATACAAGTTGCTCAGGCAGTGCATTCCACCTTGTTACCACTCTTTCAGTGAAGTAATGCCTCCTTCTTCTTTCCCTCCTGAATCTGCCCCCTTTAACTTCAGGAGTGCCTCTGGTATCTCTTCCGTTCTGGAGAGTGAACCCACCCTGGAAGCCTACTCTGTTCATCCCATTCAGGTACTTGAAAGGCTCGATCATGTCCCCCCTCTCTCTCTCTTCTATCCTCCAGGGTATACATGTTGAGCTCTTTTAGTCTTTCCTCATAAGTTCTATCCCTCAAGCCCTGGATCATCTTTGTTGCTCTTCGCTGCACTGCCTCCAGTAGTTTGATATCTCTTTTCAAGTATGCGTGCCAGAACTGCATGCAGTACTCCAAGTGCAGCCTCACCAGGGACCTGTACAGGGGTAATATGATTTTGCTGCATCCGGATGTACTTCCCCTTGCTATGCACTCTAGCATACTGTTAGCATTAGCCACTGCCTTCCTACACTGGGCTGAGTGGTTTAATTCCCCAGTCACCAGCACCCCTAGATCCTTCTTTTCATTGGATGTGGACAGTTTGATGCCAGCCATCCAGTAGCTGTATCCTGGGCTTCTGGCTCCAAAATGCATCACCTTGCACTTCTTGGCTTTGAACCCATGCTGCCAGGTGTGCAGCCACTCCTCGAGTATGCCAAGTCCTCCTGCAGTAATTTGCCACCCTCATCCCCTTCCACCTCAGCACAGATCTTGGTGTCATCGGTGAAGAGGCTGATCTTATTCTTGATCCTAACCGCTATGTCTGTGATGAAAATGTTAAACAGGACTGTTCCCAGTACTGATCCCTGTGGGACACCAATTGTCACTGTCCCCAGTGCTTCCCCACCCCACAACTACCTTCTGTTGCCTGTTCCTCAGCCTGTTTTCTACCCATCAGGCTAGCTTCCACCCTATACCAAGACTCCTCAACTTGCAGGTCAATCTTCCGTGTGGCACTGAATCGAAGGCCTTGCTGAAATCCAGGTAGACTACATCTACCGCATGGCCCTCGTCCAGTGCCCTCATGAACCAGTCAAAACAATCAAACAAGTTTGTCTGACAGGATCTACCCGCAATGAACCCTTGCTGTCTGTCATCTTGCAGATCATTATCCACAAGAAACTGCACCAGCTTTTCTTTGAGGATAGATTCCATCCATTTCTCCATAATTGTGGTGAGGCTCACTGGTCTGTAGTTCCCTGGTTCATCTTTGTGCCCACTTTTGGGGAGAGGCACCACGTGTGCCTCCCTCCACTCTCTGGCCACACATCTGGTATAAAGCAAGGTGTTGAACAGATCTGCCAGTGACTCTGCCAGGACCTCTGCCAGCTCCCTCAGCACCCTGAGATGTACACCGTCTGGCCCAGGTGCTTTGTCTACCCTCAGGGACCTAAGGCCCTACAGCACCCTTTCTACAATGATGACCTCATCTGTGGTTGTCTCACCCCCATGCCTGCGCCCCCTTTCCCTACAGGAACGGGTCCATCCTTCACCCTTGTGAAAACTGAACAGAAGTACTCATCAAGTACTTCTGCCTTCTCACCCCCCTTGTCTACCCACCCACCCACTGCCTTTCCTGATCCTATTTGATCCTTGCACTTCCTCTTTTCCCTGAAATACCTGAAGAAATCCTTTTCGCCTTCCTTACTCCCCTGTGCTAATTTCCTTTCCCTGGCTGCCTTTGCAGTCCTGACCGCTCTGCTCACTTCCCTGGATTTCCTCATGTAGTTCTCCCTATCCTCTGCCCTGTTGGTTCTCTTGTAGGTTTGGAAGGCCCTTCTCTTATGGTAACATCTCGTCTGTACAGGACAGTTTGCCCACAATGCCAGGCACTATGGATGTGCTTCTTAACAACTCCTTATAGGTACCCATACAATGTTATTACACCATATCAAATGTGTGAATATATTTTATGTTGGTTTGTTTTATTCTGGAATACTTGCTGTGTGTGTGTGGGGGGGAGCTCCTTAAAGTGCTCATATCAATTTATGTCTTTTTAACTTGGTATCTGGAACTGACTACAATACTAATTTCCCTCCCAGTTGGAGTTTTCATATCAGTGTTATCATATTATTCATTCTATCTGAAATTAGGCTATTCCTTGGGGTTAACTGTTCAAAATGTTTTCAATGTATATTTCCCATGTGAGCCACTTAGTACTTACAGGCTGTATGATAAAATGGGCATCGTCTTCTATAATATGATGAATTACTGTGACCATATTATGCTCTTTGCTGGTTTTAGCAGTTTAATTAAAATAGTAGGTCTCTTTAATCTGTACTTCCCTCAGCATTGTAATAATGGGAAAGGTGTCCAATATTTACCTTTGTAAGTGAACAAATTGTGGATTGCTCAAATACTGTATTCTTCCTTGAGATTTTGTTCTTATGTTTTGCATGCAAAATTTATAAATGAAAAGTTAAAAAAAAATAGTAATGTACAAAGAGGTTCATAAAAATCTAAAATGAATGACCTCAAGACAAAATAGCAAAAATAAAGCTTACTTAAAACCAAGATCTACAACTATATAAGGGATAAAACTTACACATACTGTATATATCCACTGAGAAAGTGGGGAGCAGTCATGTTGAACCTCCTAGTCTTCTATTACCTTTCTTCTGCAGTGTTACCCATAGTATAATTTATTTATTTGAAATTACTGCAACTGGGATAATCCAATGAGATGCAGTGTTTGTTTTCATGGGGGATTATTTTTTTTTTTTATTTTAGTCTTTGGTAACTGCGTAAGGCCCACTAGGCACAAGTGCCTGTTTTCAGGGATGACCTGGGAGCACTGGGTGGTTAAGTGACTTGCTCAGAGTCACACAGTATGCAAGTGGAGGCTGTGAGAATCAAAGTCAGGTCTGGTCTCCTGGATGTACCAAGCTTGTTCACACCTCATTCTTCTAACCTCTAGGCTATACTGCCAGGCCAGGATTCAGATAGTATAGCAGCAGTCAGCAAGTTAACATAGCTCAACAAGAATAGTCACATACCGTTAAAATAAACGCAAGAAAAAATTGTAAAATGTACATCAAAACACTAATAAAATAAAGCTAACAAAGTGGCACCACAGGAAACAGAGAGCATGTTATGCAACATTATCATGGTTAGGAAGAGGGGAGTATGGACCAAAAAAAATACAGTGAGTTGTAAGGTGACTGGAATGTCTGAAATTGAGTATTCGCAAGCTACTGGAGACGCATTAATCAGCTGTAGAGGAACAATGTTTCAGGTGTCTGATACTGCATATGTAAAGGTCTTTCTACAAATTTGTTTCATCCTTGGAAATGAAAAGGTTAGTGCTGCTGTTGAATGGAGTAAGAAGGCCCTGCTTGACTTTGTGAGGTGAGCTAGTAGATAATCGGGGCTCTTTTCTGTGCACAGTTGTGCAACAAAAAGGAAGCCAATGGTAGTCACACCTACAGTACCTGATGGTCTTGGCTAGTGAAGCTGGTCATACAACAGGCAACGCTGTGTCAATCATTCACAAAAGATGACGAACCTACACAACATGTTGAACAAATGATCCAGGGGCAGCATAGTGGTTTTATTTGCAAAGCAATAAATAATGTCTCCATAGTCAATAAAAGGGAACAGAAAAAGGGAGAATGACAACTTCCTCATGTCAGCACTAAGGCAGCATTTAGAACTGTAAAGAAAGTTGATCTTGGGCCCTACAGTTGCTTAATGTGATCAACATGCTTACTGCAAGTAACTGATGCATCACACTAAATATCTATATATTTAAATACAGTACATTGGCTTGCTCAGTACCCTTACAGAAATATAAGTGTGCTGTGTAAATTCAGAATGCATGCCACATGCGTAATTGTGCAATGTTTACATGTGGTTCACATATACAAATTGAACCTAAGCAAACCAGGTCTGAAAAGCAAATCAGGTTCACATGCTGCAAGCTTGATATGTGTGCAGTGGGTAAGCTGGTGTGCATACCTTCTAAAATTCACATAAGCTTTGTGTTGCATGCTTGACATGAGTGCAGCAGTTAAGCTGGTGTGAACATCATTTAAAAATCACATCAGGTTCACAGGTTGCATGTTTGCCATGTGTGCAGCAATTAAGTTGGTGCAAATCTCATCTAAAAATCACATTTGTTTCTATTTCTCATACTACTGCTAGCAATTAGAGACATTAAAATACTTTTTTATGGATTTTGCATTAAAATGAGGTATATTCATTAATTCCAATCATTTTGCAAGTTGTTTAATGGCTTTTGATGGTTGTCATTAAATTGTCATTAATTTGTAAAGTACTGTTTGCTTACTGCATTAAATGCCTAAGATATAGTCAGCCAACATCCCCCATGCCAGATGTGCAAACAGGGGCCTCTGTGTTATAAGCCTGACCTTTTTGTTTTGGGCCATGCAAATCCCTTTATGCATATTTAGCGCTATAAATGTGTTTCTCCATAACTGTTTTGGCTCACTTACTTTCCCTTTGTCATTCTGTATGGAGCATATACACTATGGCCATGCTTAGCACTTTTTGTGCTGAGTAGGGTCTTGGAAGCATGCGCCATGTCTCACATTTTGTCACTGAAATGAGGGATATGGACACTTAAAATGAGGGACAATGAGGGACACTAACCCTCATGATTATCAGAACACATCCTGAAAATGGAGATGTAGTACCTTAGAACACAACAGAAACCATTGTATTTACTTGTACTGATATTAGCACCTGAGAATGAATGTCTACCATAAAGCAGGGGTGCCATTTATGTAGGGCATAGGGAGGTAGTTGTACCCTCCCCCCACATTTGTGCCTAAGTTGTTCTTATGGTGTGGCAATAATGGCATTAAACTTGGATTTAATCTTTTGCATAATAAGTGCCCCACTGGCCTGTGTGTGCTCACGCTGCAGGTGCACTCCTGACTTGACTGTGTCTGTATTGTGTTGTCCACTCTCTCCACCTATTAGTGGTGGTGCCATCACATGTGACATGGAGGAGCACCAGCCAAGCAAGAGCACATGAGTCACATGAGTACGACACTGTCTATCCCACCACAGAGTAGACAGGCTGCACACTACAGCTTGGAGGAGTCGGTGATCACTGAACTCTCAATAGTAGTGTTGTGGTGGCATATTTTTGTTGGTCTACTCTTAGTGAGTCTCAGTCTCCCCTGGTGGCTAAAGGGGCAGAGGGTGAGCTAGAAGCTAACTTGAGACTAGGCTACATACTTACTCTACTAGGTTCACCTCACAAAAAAAGAGCACAGACCCCCCCCAGCAGCAAGCTAGGCCTAGCAGCAGTGGTGACAGCAGTGTGGGCAGCTTTCATAGGCCTTGATCAGTGCAGTGTGGGCAGCAGCCAAGCAAGAAGCAAGCAACACAGGTTGCGTGGATTCGGTTGGTGAAGTGACTTGGTCATGCACCATGTTGGGGACCTGGGATGGTTGATTCTAGCATCCAGCTTCTGGCAGAAGACGGAGGAGGAGGAGGAGTGGACTGAAAACTAGCTGATGGCACACTGGGACAGGCCACAGGTTCTGGCCAGATGGCCGGGTAAGTAAAAGTAAATCATCTTTTTACTTAAATGGGGACTGGGGAAGGAGGAAGGACTGGAATATTGATGTGTTTTTCCAAAGATTTACCACAAAAAAACCCTTGCTCTTCCCAGCTTATAATTTTATACTTACAGGGACATACCTTAGATCATATTACAGGACATGCATATAAAGCCCTACAAGAGACCTCCCAAGAAACAACATCCTCTATTTTACAGAGATGGAACCTGGAACTTGGCACATCTTATACCATTGAGACCTGGACCAAATTTGCCACACATGCATATTGACTCACATCCTCCACATATTGGAGAGAGTTCTCGTGGAAATGTCAGTACCGATATTTCTGCTCCCAGGATGTAATAGCAAAAAACACATATCAGTTTAGTGCAGCATGTTGGAGGGGCTGTGGTCATCCCCTGGCCACTACAACACATATCTTTTGGGAGTGTCGGCATATCCAACCATTTTGGTGGGAAGTGATCAGTCATTTAGAAGACATATTTGACTGCCTGGTTGAGGTTACTGTGTCCTTGCTATTATTGGCTATTCCAGCTGACAACACAAGATTAGATAGCCTTAGTCTTAGGCTGATTCTTATAGTGGCAATTGCAGCAAAGAAGGCAATCACTCAGATTTGGTATACCTCCAAAACTCCCACCATTGGAACATGGAGAACCAATATGTTAGATATAAATAACATGGAAAGACTGACCTATGGATCTCAGGACAAACTCCCTCTATTTGAAATCAGATGGAGGAAATGGGTGTTATACCAACTGGCACACTACCCCTATTTTGTGCCATAGAGGGGTGGACCCAATACCCCCCATCACTCTCATTGTTAAGAAATCACTTGAATTTTTTAAACTTAAAGGTGTGGATACTACATGGAAAGTTACTTATTACATCAAATTATTCTGAAACGTTCCCTTCCCATTGGCTATCTGTCCTTCCTCTCAAGTTCTATATTCTGTTTCCCTAATATCTGTCTGAAGTTTCCTCCCTCTTCTTGAACACTCGACTACATTGCTGTATAACCACTGAAGATACGAAATGTTAAATTTATGCTATAGACAATCCGAGTCATGCCAGACTCTAGTTGAGGTCCAAGGAAAATACGACTCTTAGCATAACACTGACAGATATTAAATAAGTTAGCTCATATGTCCTCAATGTAAATACTATTGATATGTAATTTACCTAGCAAAAATGGGGAAACTGGACCATGGCATAGTACTGAACTATTACTTTGAGCACTTAATTTCACTTCATTCTTAACTATGAACATCTTAACATGAGTCAAAAGCTGGTCATAATATCAAACAAGTGTTATTTTAGATAGTATGTATGAAAAATGTATTTGCTACAGACAGATGAAATGTAAATGGGATGTACAACCAATGTGATTTCGTTTGAAAACTAATAAAAACAACATTTCAAAAAAAAATAAATATTGATGAGTTTTTTTACCATTTCTGAGTCTTTGGGTGGCTTCATGACCCATATGGGATGGGTATTGAACAGAATGGTCAGGGAGAGAAATTGGGGCAAAGTTTATTTTTTTGGGGGGTCAGAACTTCAGCCCGAAAAAAAATTGGTTACTAACTGGGTGGGTTTAAGCCCAAATGTGATGCACTGCTCTGGGGTATAGACAGATGAATCTTATACTTTAGAATTTTTCCTGATTTGCATGTCAAGTTTCAATCACAACAAATAAGTTTTACCTTTTATAGATGTTCCAGACATTCTAGCGCTTGTCACCTAGGGGCTAACTAGCACCTGGCCTCCACTGGTTGTTGGCTCCTCCCTGCTGAAATCTGAAGTAGCGCACTTGTTGTAAAGTCTAAATTTGCAAGACATCCTCTGTGTGAGCAGCATGTTTTCCATGAGGGATGAATGAGGAGGACAGCAGTTTTCAGGGGTAAAATGAGGGCTGTCGTTTGCATTCAGAGACAGTTGAGTGGTATGATATCCACAGGATTTTGCAGCCCCACTATAGTCTGGCTTATGTCCCCCAAGGAATCTGACCTCCACATCCCCACACTCAGGCTCTTTAAAACATAGGGCAAGGGAGACTGCATGGGCGTGCGCCATTAAAATGAATGGGGCTATTTTGTTATTACTATGTTATACATTATTGATGGAGAGTTGGAGATTAATGAAGGCCATTGCTCAACTAACAAGGGCCTTATAAGTAGAACAGTGGTCATCATTATTCTCTAACTCGCCATCATAATGTGTAAAATAGTAAAAAAAAAATAACTCCATTCATTTCAAGGGGGTACGCCCCAGGACTGTGACCCATGGACATCATCTCTTAAAGACTCCTGCCTCTGGCTCCCTGTACTCAGGTAAGAGACTCTTGACATATATCTATGCTTGGTGGATTGTCTGTGGCAGCTTGACCGCACCTGCTACAGTGTGTGTTCATGGGGGGGCACTGGCCATGTGGATTGATGTCGAGTTAATGCTACTTTTTTATATGCCCCTTAAAGTCTGTTTGCATGGAAGTATTCAAAATTATGGAGAGAAAATAATAGGAGTACAGGACAGATAGAAGTAATTAAGTAATTTTGTGGGTAAGTGTTTGCATTGGGGGTTGGAATAACCACATGTGTTTCCATTGTTATGCATGCTACAGTTCAACTGTGCAGTTTAGATGAGGGGGACAAGAAAACTAAAAAGTATAACAGTGGCTATAAGCATGCCACTTTCATGCAGATGTATGCAGATTTGTACTGAAGTACAAGTGAGCCATATGTATGCAGGCAGTATGTCTTCATGGTTAAAGGCACTAAACTGCAAACCAGGAGACCTGAAGACTTTGGTTGGAATCCCATCAGCCCCCACTTGTAGGTGTGATCCTGAGCAAGTCACTTAACATTTATGTGTGCAGTTATCAGTGAGCACTTGCTTTTTGCATGCATGACACATGCATGTAGTCTGTTCCAATTTAACATAAAAAGCATGCTTTCCTCACTTGCTTGCTGCATGCATGCCACATGCATGCAATCAGTTCCAATTTAACATAAAAATCATGCTTGCAGCATGCATATCACATGAGTAGTTTTATGTGCATAGCATGAAAACATTTCATGTAATTATTTCTATACAGGTAGCGTTGCCATCTGGTGTTATGATTGCAAGTGGATCAGTTGAATCAGTTAGCAAGTTCTGGGAACCAAACAAAATATATTCAGTTTTGGTTGCATTCCAGATCGAGATCAGGATTAAGAATCAGGGCCCTGATAGTCATAATGTTGCACGGGTGTTAACTGGTGTTTGCCTGTGAAAAGCAGGTTTTGCACCAGATCCCCATATTCAAAAAGGGTTTTTGCAGAGGCAGAGAAGTTTAGTGCCCTTGCAAAACGTAATGTATGCAGGCAGGCAAGAGCAGGGGCATCACCATGAATAGCCAAACTACCCCATATTCAGCAGTTTTGCACTGCACAAAATGGGTTAGTGCAGTCCTTTTGTACAGTGCAAATGCATCTGAGCAAAACCCTGACTTATTCCGGACAACCCCAGAGTATGCTGGAGGTAATGTAGCCAACTACCCGGTTGGCTGCTGGGGAGCACACCCGCCCCATGTGGTCTGTGGCACCCCCCTAATGGGCTGGGGGTGTAAGTGTTCAGTGCTGTGGTGGGGGCAGGGGGACACTAGATGCTAGGGATTATGAATTGTGACTAGCGGTACCATGCCAGGGCAGACCACTGGATGCCAGGGATCTCTATTACCAGTAACTGGCTGGGACTGGAGGGGGGCTTGGGACACTGGGCACCTGGGGGTATCCCTATGTATAGCTGAAGGGTGAACAGAGGGCCACTGGGCACCAGGAAGGTTATATTGCTTTACTATGGGCTAGCAATCAGTGGGAGGTGGGGACCACTTACACCAGGGAGGTTTTTATATTGTACTATGGGCTGGCAATTGGTGGAAGGGAGGACCGCTAGCACTAGGGAGGAAGCTGAATTCCAGGACAGGTTGGTGATAAGAGTTAGAGTAGACAACTGGGTACCAGGAATGTCTACACATGTCTGGGACCAGGCAAATTGGAGGGCACTGCTGCATTAACCTGATATGCTACCAATGCAAATGAATCCATAATGGGCATGCAAATGGCCCCTTAGTGCCTTGCATGCCCAATGGGCTCATTTGCATGGGTACCTTTGACTATTGCAAGTAGCACTCTGGTGCTATGCACTCTAGCAGTGCACTTCGGGATTCATGTTGTGGCAGCATTACTTGATTTAGCGCTGCATTGACATGGCCCTTTATTCTGTTAGATAGCACTGATGTAGTATCCAACTGAATATAACATCCTTATGTTCCAAGGTAATTGCAAGGCACAGCACAAGTTTTTGAGCTCTGCTTTACATTTTTTTGAATATCAGGCCCCAGGTGTTCACAGCAGGATGTGGGGACACACCTTGAAACTCATGGGAAGTTCTGGGGTAAAATTAGGAAGCACTTTTTCTCCCTGAAGGTGATGGACTTTTAAAACAGCCTGCCAGTAAAGTCAGTAGACTGGAAGACAGTACAGTCCTTAAAGGTAACCATGTACAATTTTCTGCTTACTACATTGAAAGAAGGGAAATAGTACAGGGGAGGGTAACCAAAATGGTGAAGGGGTTGCATAAGAAGCCATATGAGGAAAAGCTGCAGGGACTCAACATTTACACCCTTGAAGAGAGGAGAGCAAGAGGGGACTTGATTGAAACTTACACGTACCTCACAGGAGTGAACAAGGTGCAAGTGGAGGGTCTATTTCAGAGAGAGGAAGGCACTAGAAGAAGGGGGCATGCAATGAGGCTAATATGGGGAAGTTTAAGAAAGATGTGCAGAAATACTTCTTCATGGATGGTAAATGACTGGAACAGCCTGCCAGAGGAGGTAATGGGGGAAAAAGACTGTGGTGAGTTTCAAGCATGTATGGGATAGGCACAGGAGCATATTAGGAAGAGGAACAGGGGAAGGAGTGACACATATGATCAACAAGGGCCAGTGGTGATGGAATAGTCTGGGGAATAGTCAGGGACAAATGCAGACTGGATGGGCCTAAAGGTCCCTTATGTTTCTATGTTTCTTACTATACCAAGAGAATAACTGGTAACCCTGTGTAGCACAGTGAGCAAGGAATCCCAGAATTTGCTATGTATTTGCACATCATAATTATTTTATTCCACTTGTGAAGCAGGGAGGAAGCACTACTTGTGCTCAACAGACAAATCCCTGACATCCCACACAACGACAGTACTATAGCGACACTGGTATAGTGCCATCACAAAAGAAATTGCTTTTTGCAGGGGAGCTGCACACCTGCATCTCCCCATGCAGTGGGCTGTGCCCCCCCCCCGCACCCTCTACATTTAATTATAATCTACTCCAGGTCAGAGTTGTTCCAGGGAAGGGGAAGAACACCAGGAGAAGCCATGTCAGTGAAAACAGACCATTACAGTGACTGTGTTTTGGGGTTTCACACTCATGATGTCGCTCTCAAGGGGGCCACCAAAGCAAGGGGTGGACATGATGAACCTAAAGGTTCTTCTGAATTTACATGATTGCATTACTATGTAATTACAGAATGTTTTACTTGTTGAAGGAGTTGTGGTGGGAAGGGCTGCAAGGGTTGTTGTTTAACACAAAGACTTTGCCAAATCATCAAACCTTTCCTGTTCCCAGAACATTACAATGTACAAGTGTTGTACAAATTTCATGATGGCAACTTACTCATCTGGTGGTAGTATACAGGTATTCCTTTTTTGAGGGAAGACAAACATCCTTGTGTTATGTGAACTGTATGGGAAGCCAGTGGTGGAATTCCAGCCACTAACCAAGTGTCTTCATTTTTAGGACCCATATGTTTGACTGATGCCCCTACTTCTCATGGACAATGATCTGCATTCCAGAGTAGTAGAGACCCATGCTAAGTGGAAAAAGAATGCCCTGCCAAAGCAAAAGAGTTCACCTTTATCAAGTTGATTAAGTCTGGGTAAGAGACATCGGCCATCACTGGCACCTTTACTTAGAGATCCCACAGAAACAGCAAGAGTTGGTGCTATGTGCTGCAGCAGCAGTGGGATGGTTGGTGTCACCTAGAAGAAGGATGCCATCAAGGGTTCCCACAGCTCCACCCATTGTAGTTGTGACAACAGCTACATCAGTATTTCCAGTGACAGCCCATCCTGTGATAGAGGTTGCCATCAAGAGGCAGTTACAAACATTGAGACAGAGAGAGACAAGTTGCAATGGAGAATCTCCATTAGAATATCATGTGCCTTCCAATGATATGGCACTGATCCAGTTTGTGATGTGTTAGGTTTCAAGAGAACTCAATGACATTTTTCTAGACAATCTGTATGTGGGCCCCTATCTATTAACTGTTTGATACTCCTCTTATGGGGGAATGTGTGGTGAAATGGTCTCTGAAAAAAAAGATGAGCAGGAGGTGGCAGGAGCAGCTGTTCCTGAGGAGCTACAGTGCGACTCCACCAATGCCAGAGCTATGAAGCAGAAAAGTAAGATAGCGATTACTTGCACTGACAGCATCTCAGAGGAACACCATTGTACTTAGGAATGTGTTCTGGGACATGGGGGAAAGTGACATTTTGGTCCTCATAGAATGCCCTTACCAAGCAGCAGACAACAACTGTGCAGTGCCGACAGAGAACATTTTATTTATTTATTGAATTTTGTTGATCGGGTAGACCCACTAAGACTAGAAGTCCCTTTTTCAAGGATGACCTTGGGGGGGGGGTATAGATGGCAAGCAACTGAAATTGAACCAGATTAAGCTGTTGCTGGTATTTTCTTTAGTGAAAGCAAACAAACATTTTAAAAGGGGTTCCCATATGTGGAAGGCATCTGGTCCACATGGGCCTCTGTGACTCCTAGATTTATTAGAGAGATATAGGAAAGAATAGATCCCTGCCCTGAACTGTTGAGTTGGTGGTTCAAGAAAGGTGGGGAAGGAAGATTTTTGTTGTGTATGGGCCTTTAAAGTCATTAAAGAAGTGTCAGATGGGCATGAATGCCAGTTCTCATGTAATTATCTATGCCTGGCTCACAGGGACTGAAAAAATGCAGTACATATATATGAGTCACCCTGCCAAATGGGAAAAGGTTATAAAGTCTGACACATAACATTAAAAATGACTGCAGTGTGTGTTAGATTGGGGAGTTTATAAAGAAGATTAAAATAGCCATCACCAATTTGTTGTACTGTTTCTAAAGAATGCCCATGAAGTCTATTCCATTGGGTGTTAAAAAGAAAGCCTCACAAAAATTTCCAACATCAATACATTCAGAATTTGGAGCAACATATCCCAATAACCCTCATGCCAAAAGTGATATCTCTAAGTACTTTGTTTAAAAAGTTACAAGTCATTTTGTAACCATAATGTCAAACAAGCATGAACAAATGCCAAATATTTGCTTGCTTCCTTGCTTGCTTGTATTTGTTATATAGTTTCTGGAAACAGGCAGTATAGTGGTTAAAATTAACAAATTTGTATCATGAGTTATAATAGTGGAATTACGGCAATAGTGGAGATTATCAGACCAATGCTACGCAAGTAATAGAAATCTTTCATGAATACAGCACCTGCTACTAGTGAAAAATAACCCAAAGACAGATTTGAGAAAGTAGCATAACTTGACCTCACGCTAACAGCATAGGTCCTTCGGTGGGTCAATAATCTCCACTATCTCCAAATTATCATGATTGGGAAATGAAGACATTCACACTTGACAATGTGTTTTCTTCTGATTGAGCAAGGACTTTAAAAAGAAAAGCAGAGAGTGAGCAGAATTAGGGAGGAAATTCAGTAGTCTGATACTATGATTGGTAGAGAAGGCTCTCTTCCCCAAACACCATCTCACAGTTCAGACTAAAACCACATCATTCATGGTACTTTGCAAGTAACCATAGTCATGTTTTTTTTTAATCTCTTTATCAAGAAATAAGCAGAGAGATATACATCCACATAGTAACATAAAACTCTTCTCAGTAGTCCATTAATGCCAAAATGAAAAACCAACAACTTAACAGATGCAGGTCTAGTACATTATAAACTGCATGACATATTCCATCAAAAATTAACTACTTAAGATGCCGCAGGGGGACGGTAGAAAGAAAATTAAATAAGATTAAAGAAAAAAGTGGAAATAACAACCCAGCATGGTACAAAGGAGTCATCCAGAGGTGATATGTAAGACACTCAGGGCCTCCATTTTAATTCAAACTTAGTTGTAGTGCCTTGGCGGCATGCTGTCAGGCGCTCTAGAAAATATATTTCATTCACAATACTTTGCCATTGGGCAAGCATAGGGGGAATCTGGTTTTGGCATTCAAGATACTCTCCAAAGTTGGTATAAACTTAGAGCTCATCCAACATTAGCATTACTTTTCTGTTTTGTCAGGTTGATAAAATCTGAGGCCAGTTTTATACCAGCCCACCTGGACCTTACTTTTCAAAATTGGCATTGGGTTTGTCTTTCCTACATATTCCAGTTTCTAGATACTTCGGGGAGTGGTCCCATTCACTCATTTACAAACAACTTATCACCTTACAAGGCACGATTATTTTCCGTATATACAGGTGCGGACCTTTTTTCACTTCAAAAAGACCCTTCTTGGACCTCTCTCCTTGATTCCTGGGGTATATTTGTTGAGCCTTGTTTATTTATGTTGTAATGACCAAAATGCTTTGATTTTTTTTTTTACTATTATTTTTTTACTCTTCTGTTTGTAGCCCTCCAGCCTGGAACGCTCTCAGGCCACTGCACTCACTGAATTGCTTTACTACCCGCTGTGTTCCCCGTCCATCTTCAAGTTCATTTCAGTTCCCCAGGTTGGGGAACTGCAACCTGGGAGACTGAGGGGGCAGTGACGGGGAACCAGCATAGGGCACATGGCAATGGCACTGGCAGGGCTGTCGCCTATCCAGAGCTGGAGGAGTATTTCTTGTAAACCTGAGACCCCCCTCCACTTGTGTGAGGTGCACGACTGACACTACGGAGCATGGCAACCCTGCCTGCATCAGCCTTGCTCCTTATGTGCAGCCCGGCAGCTTGTGGTGCCCTCCGGTCTCCACCACGGTTCGCCAGAGTGCTGGACAACCCATGTCCTCCCACCCAGACAGCAGAGCAGCCCAGTGGGTGCTCGATCCATCTCCCTTCCCTATCGACCTCTGACTCACAAGCTCACTCCTGAACTTGGGTCATCAGCATGGCGTGAGGTGTGGTGTCCAGTGCCTCAACCCTCAGCGCCACCAGGCTGGACATGCTTTAATTTTTTAAGTGTTCAAAACACAGGGAAGCAGAGTAACAAAGGTCCTTACCTTAAGTGATCAATGAGTGTAGAAATAAGTTAGAACATCTGTTTCACTTTTACCATCCATGAGAAAACATTAATTCCATGTGTTGCAAGCACTGCATCATGGGAAGACAAATGATATGGGTTGTGCAATGTCTCTGCCATTCCTTGAGAAACACATGTCTAAACAGAATCCCATATGAAAGTAGTAAACAGTATTTGTATTTATTTATTTTACCAGAAAAAAGCTCAATTGAGCAATTCTCATTTATAAGACAGTCCTGGTTAGGACGGATAACGTACAATAGGTAGATACGCAATTCATATAATGCAGAAAAATTGAGAAACAGTTTTAAAACACATGCTAATAGATATACTCTAATAAAAAGACAATAAATACCAGGAGTATTTATATGCAAGGCTTACAGCAGGATTGATACATACAGAGAGCTACTATCAAATGCAATATCGATCATACAGTTAAAATATTATATATATTAAAGCATAACATTTATCAACACAGCATAGCACAGAAAAGCAGAGGTTAGAGCACAAGCAGTCAATCAGGAGTTGCAAAAAAATTAAAAATTCTCTACCTTGCATCTTCCAGCCTTGTGTCTGGGCAGGGTTAAAAAAGTAAAGGAGAAGTAAGGCTGAGAACAGGTGGAATTATTTTATTTATATATTTATTTAGTTTTTGTTAACCAGGTAAGTGCACTAGACATAAAATGGCTATTTTCAGGCATGATCCGGGACAGTACAACAGATAGGTGGACAAATACATTTCATCATTGCAAAAACATTACATAATTACAGGTATAGCTAATAGTGGAAACAATACATACAGAGAAACAACATATACTAAAGGTTAGAACATTGTACAGTCCATAACGGGTGAGCAGCAGGCGGCAAAGAAACAAACTGAATACATAACAGTGAATTTCAAAATGAAAGCAGCATATTGCAGGGTGAAAACATTACACATTCCATAAGGGGTTAGCTACAGTCAAGTAAAAACAAGCAAAACAGTAGAATACATACCATAGTGATTGGCACAGTGAGAATAGCTTATAACAATGTTGAGGCAGTGTAAAAAAACTTTAAGAGGGAAAACTGGCCAACTTCGTACCATAGCTGGATCAGAGTGGAGTAATGTGCATTAAGGAAGCAGTTTAATGAGGAAGATAAGCTCAGAAATACCAGTGGAGAAAAGGAGGATAAAGTAGGAAAAAGAAAGGGAGGAAAGTGGAAGAAGCATGAAAGAGAAAGTACACGTGGGCAGAGGGGAAATTGGGTAGGGTAAGATAAGTGCTATGATCTTTCAAAGAAAGTTCGTGGAGGCAGAGCAGAGCTAAGTGGGGTCAAAACAAGTACATGGGTCTAATGAAGACAGATGCCATTGCAGTTCTCTTTTAAAGCTGAGATGGGATGAAGCCTGTCGAACAGCTAATGGAAAGGAGTTCCAGAGCTTAGGGGTGACATGGTGGAAAGCTCTAGAGCCTTTAGATGTCAGGCATCTTGACACATTGAGTATGGCCTTATCAGCTGAATGTAGCCCATGGGAGGAGGATTGAGGTGTGAGCAGAGCAACAAGTGAGAACAGAGTTTTATTTCTAATTACTGAGTCAATAAGAGAGCCTAGGTAATATTGAAGGCAGGCAGAAGGGGAGAGCCAGCCCAAGTCACTGTAAAGTTTACAGTGGTGTTTGAGTCAGGGTGACGGGGAAGCATATCTACAAGCAATATTATAGGCTATGTCCCATTTGTGATGGGTAGTTTTATTTGCTGTAGCAAAAGTTGGGACACCATATGTGAGGGCAAGGAGAAGGATACCCTTGGCAATAGCTAGCTTGGCAGAGGGGGTTAGCATATAGCTTGTTTTGTAGGCAACATCTAGTTTAACATTCACTGATTTACTGATGGACTGAATATGTAGATTGAAATCCAGCGATTGATCCAGGAGAACTCCCAGATACTTAAAGGGTGTAACACTTTCAATTTGTGCCCTGCTCGAGTCACATACCATTAGGGACGTTTGACAGGCCCTGAGCTTGGGGACTGAGCCAAATAACATGGCTTGCATTTTCTTTACATTTAGTACAGGTTTATGGGCAGTTAGCCAGGTTTGTACGTTATTGAAATCAGAAGAGAGGGAAGGATTTATGTTGGAGACACTGTCAGAGCTGGAATAAAGGACGAGATCATCTGCATATAGGATGGATGAGCAAGAGCAAAGACCATCAGCTATATTATTGATAAAGAGCGAGAAAAGAAGGGGACCAAGGATAGAACCTTGGTGGACCCCAATATTTATGACAGTTCTATTGGATAGAGAAGAGTTGAACTTCACAACTTGGGACCTATTTGACAGGTAGCTGCTGAACCAATCCACTACAGAGGTGGAGACATTCAGATTTCAGAGAGTAGAGAGAAGTAGGAGATGATCAACAAGATCATAAGCTTTAGTAAGGTCAATGAACACTGCTCCTGTCAGTAAGCCAGCATCCATATTAGAAAGCGCATCAGCTGTGACTTTAAGGAGAGCCATCAAGGTACTATGAACTTTTCTAAAACTGTGCTGAGTGCCAGAGAGAAGGCTGTACTTAGCTAGGTAATCTATGGTTGGTTAGTGACTAATTTCTCGAGAATTTTGCTTAAAACTGAGAGGATGGCTATGGGCCTGTAGTTTGTAATCTCTGAAGGGTCCCCTTTTTTATAGGCTGGTGTGACATAGGCAATTTTCCATAGGTCAGGAACCATACTGGAAGACAGAGACATTGTGAGAATTTTTGCAAGAGGGGAGGCAATAAAAGGTGCTGCTAGTTTCAGGAGCCTCATTCTAGGGTATCAGAGTCAGAGCTTGTATTGTCAGAGATGGAATTAAAGAAGAGATTCCATCTTCTTGACCTGTGGTAGATGAAGGAAGAGTACACAACCAAGAAGCCCTCTCACAGTTCAGACAATACCAATTAAGTCTTATACTTTACAAGCAAATCATATTTTATTTGGTTTAGAAGCATATGAGCTGAACCTTGTTTATTTATGTTGTAATGAAGAAAATACTTTACTTTTCGGTATTAGAAACACAGGTAAGCAGACGAAACTCCTCCTTACCTGAACTGATAAATGAGTGTAGGAATATGGTAGAACAAATATTTCAATTGCTTTTCACTGCATATGAGAATGCATTAATTCCTAGAGTTGCAAGCACTGCATCATGGGTATGCAAATTATATGGGTTGTACAACATCTTTGTCATTCCCTGAGAAATAAAGTTCAAAACAATGACACATATGCAAGTAATAAACAGTAGTATATGTAGAATTAAAAGCAAAGGTAAGATTTAAAGCAGGAATTAAAAATTGCATAAGAACCCCCCTTTGCATTTTTCAGCCTTGTGATTGGGCAAGGACTTCAAAGGAAGAAGGCAAAGAATGGGTTGAATTATGAAGAAGATTCAGCGTTAGGAACTGTGATAGGAAATGAAAGAACATATCACCTAAATACCATTCAGCCCGATACCACTTTATTCATAAGCTTTACAAGCAAACATACTCCCATGATTCAGTGGTCCCTGGATGAAGGAGGAGGTCCCCCGAATCCTGGCTGAGTTGGCGAAGATTCAAGGGACCTCTTCCTTTGTCCAGGGACCACTGAATCTTTCCCCACTGCCTCAAAGGTTTCCTAGGCTGAGGAGCAGCTGGAATACGGTGGGCTCAGGAAGGGTGAGGGCAGTGGGGCAGAGGTACATCTCTCCTACAGTTCCACTCCACAACTCCTATGCTGTGCTGGCAGGGTTGATTGTCCCAAAGAGGCACCTGCAGTGGAGATCAAGCAGGATATGGAGGTTCTTCATGGTGGAGACCCCGGGGGGGGGGGGAGGCAGAGGTGGAGGAGGAAGCAACTCCTGCTGGGGATTCTATTGTTAAGGGGTAGACTTGGGAGTAGATGGAGTGGTAGAGAGGGAGGTTAAGGGCCTACCTGGTGCCATGACTTAGAGGGATGGAATGTGCATGCAGACAATTACTGAGGCAACAGGACAGAAGGGAGAGATATACATCATTGTCCACCTGGGATGAATGATCTGGCTGGTGATGAGGTTAGAGTAGTGCAGGAGGACTTCAGGGAGCTGGGGAAGGGTCTTAGATAAGTGGCATGCACTGTAACCTTTTCAGAGGTGCTACCAGTCAAATACAAGGGGGGGCAGGGCACTCTGCACCATGAGATTCAATGCATGGTTGAAGGACTGGTGCAGTGAATAGGGCTTCGGCTTCATTGGGGACTGGGATCCCACCTGGAGGGATGCAGGCTTATAGAAGTGGTATGGACTTCATCTATCCAGGGGGAAACCAAAATCCTCAGTGAGAGGTTTAAATGCTTCATTGGCAAGCATTTAAACTAGCCAAGGGGGGAAATGAAAGTAGGCAGGAAGAAGCTAACTGCCCCCCCCAACAAGATGAAGGAGTCAGTAGGGAGGACCCTAGGGTTGGGAAATCAACACTAAAACCTAAAACTGAGATAGGTAGAATGGCAGAGATAAGGAGGAATGGGAGTAAAAACAGGAGGGGTAGGGATGGAAGACATGGGGATAGGAGGGGAGCTACTAGAAGGGGAGGTTACAAAACTTGGAAGGCCACGTGCACAAATGCCTGCAGCCTGGAAAATAAAATCCCAGACCTAGTGGCCTTGATGGCAGAGGTGGACCTGGACATTGTTGCTGTTACCGAGACATGTTACATGGGGAACCATGAATGGGATATAGCCATACCAGGTAACATGCTATTTAGAAAAGACAGAGTGGGAAAAAAGGGTGGAGGGGTGGCTATGTAAGTCAGGGAGGGAATTAAAGAAACTGAAGTTAAGGCAATACAGGAGGGAGCAGAAGCACTGTGGATCTCCCTGGAGACAGGGAATGGCACCACCATTCCCACTGGTGTGATCTACAGACCTCCAGCACAAGGGGAGGAGATGGACAGGATACTAGTAGAAAGCCATCAACAAAATGACAGTCAAAGGTGAAGTGCTCCTAGTGGGAGACTTCAATATGCCTGATGTGGATTGGAGCACTCAGGTTGTAATCACGGCCAGGAGCAGAGGTACCCTGGATGCCCTGCAGGGTGCATACTTTAAGCAGCTTGTGGCAGAACCCACCAGAGAAGGAGCAATATTGGACCTGGTACTCACCAATGGGGACAGAGTCATAGATGTAATGGTGGGTAGCCACCTGGGATCTAGTGATCATCATACGGTGTGGTTCAATGTGAGAATAGTGGAGAAGCCAAATGACATGAAAGCAAGAGTCCTGGATTTCAGATGGGTCGACTTTGTAAAAATGGGGGAATGTCTCAAGAAAGCACTGGCAGGAAAACAAGAAGGGGGGGATGTACAAAAACAATGGGCTAACCTTAAGGGAGCCATAGCAGAGTCAACAAGCCTATGTGTCAGGCAACTAAGCAAAACAAAGAGAAAGAAGAAACAACTATGGTTCTCAAAAGACAACGCTGGGAAGGTAATAGAGAAAAGGCTAGCTTTCAGGAGGTATAAGGAAACACAGAGAGAGGAAGACAGGGAACTGTATCTGGAAAAGCAGAGGGAGGTGGGGAAAGCAGTCAGGAGTGCAAAGGTGCAAATGGAGGAAAAAATAGCCTAGGCAAATAAGAAAGGAGACAAGACCTTTTTCAGATACATTAGTGAAAGAAAGAAGACCAGGGGTGGGATTGTGAGTTTAAAAAGTGAGGGAGGGTTGTGTGCAGAGGTGGACCTAGAAAAAGCAACAATCCTGAACAAATACATTTTTTTCAGTATTCACAGAAGAAAGGGAAGGAGAAGGACCACTATTGGGTGATAAGGGCACCAATGGTAGAGAGGTGGATACCAGCCCATTTAAGGAGGAAAGAGTCCTAAAGGAACTCAAGAATCTGAAAGGGGACAAGGCTATGAGGCTGGATAGGATACATCCCAGAATATTAAAATAACTTAGAGAGAAGCTGGCAGAACCCCTAACAGCCCTATTCATCAAATCAATAGAGACAGGGGGTGGTTCCAGGGAACTGGAGAAGGGCAAGTGTAGTCCCTCTCCACAAAAGTGGTAACAGAGAACCTTGGTGGTGGGGAAATTAATGGAGTCACTGCTAATGGAAAGGATTGTGATATTTCTTGAATCCAGCAGAGCACAGGAACTGAGGCAGCATGGATTCACTGTGGGAAGGCCTTGTCAAACAAATCTGATAGATTTCTTTGACTGGGTGACCAGGGAAGTAGATCAGGGAGGGGCGGTGGATATGGCCTACTTAGATTTCAGCAAGGTCTTTGACACTGACCCACATAATGGTTGGTACATACGTTGGGCAGCCTGGGAGTGGGCCCCAAGGTGGTAAACTGGGTCAGAAACTGGTTGAGTGACAGGACACATAGGGTGATGGTAAAAGGCATTCAATCTGAGGAGAGGGGGCTGACCAGTGGGGTGCCACAGGGATCCGTGCTGGGGCCAGTCCTCTTTAATGTCTTCATAAGCGACATTGCAGAGGGGCTGGAAGGGAAGGTATGCCTCTTTGCAGATCATACTTAGATCTGCAACAGAGTTGACACTCCATGAGGGGTGAAACAAATGAGGAAGGACCTAAACATGCTTGAGGAGTGGTTGAGAGTGTAGCAGCTAATAGTCAATGCAAGGAAGTGCAAAATCATGCATTTGAGACACAGAAATCCAAGGGAGGGGTACAAGATGAGGGGAGAAGTATCGATGGCCAACAACAAGAAAGGGACCTGGGGGTAATCATATCTGATGAACTAAAGGTAACCAAACAATGTGAGAAGGCTGTGGGGAGAGTCAGTAGGATGATAGGGTGCATAGGAAGAGGTATCACCAGCAGAAAAAAGGAGGTGGTTATGCCACTGTACAGATCACTAGTGAGACCTCATCTGGAGTACTGTGTCCAGTTTTGGAGGCTGCATCTCCAGAAGGACTTAAACAAAATAGAGGCAGTCCAGAGAACGGAAACAAAAATGGTGCAAGGACTGCACTAAAAGTCATATGAGGAAAGACTAGAGGACCTCAATATGTATTCCCTTGGGGAGAGGAGAGAGAGGAGGGATATGATACAGACATTAAAGTACTTCAGGGGTATAAACAAGGTACAGGAGGGTAGCATCTTTCAGAAAAGAAGGTTTACAAGAACAAAGGGGCATGATATGAGGCTGGGGGGTAAGCTCAGGGGCAACGTGAGGAAGTACTTTATCACAGAAAGAGTGGTGGATGTTTGGAACAGTCTCCCTACAGAGGTGGTGGGGGCAAATACAGTATGGGAATTTAAGAATGCGTGGGATAGACATAAGATTACTCTCATAGTAGGAAAGAAAGGGTGAGCTACAGATCAACTAGGGGCTACAGTACTGCATTTTGTAGGGAACTGGGACAGACTGGTCAGGCCACACTGTCCTTACCTGATGTCACCCTTTATGTTTCTATTCATGGAACATATCTGTTGAGCCGTATTCATTTATGTTATAATGACCAAACTGCTTGTTGTGTTCAAAACATGGGGAAGCACAATAATGTAGCTCCTTACCTAAAGTGATCACAGGACGGGGTCATAATGCTGCAAGACATTATGCCGCATGGCAAAATCATGCTGCCAATATAGCACGATATCGCCATGCGCCCCTACACCCCCTGTTATGGGGGGCTGTGTACCCCCGACCCCTCCACTAAAGATTCTCAACTGCAGGGGGGGTCCAACTTGGAAGCACACAAATTGTGTAAAAAAAATAAAATGTCTGGGACCAGGAATCAATCCCAGTCCCAGACGCAGACGCAGCACCTGGGTTCCTGCTGTTGTGGCTCAGTCCAGTGAGCCACGACAGCTGCTCAGCAGAACCCACTCCCAGCAGAGGTCTTATCCTCTGCCTGGGAGTGTGTCAATGGTGCAATACCACATGAAGCAGTATACGCGGTATTGTACCATTCGCTGTCGTGGACAGTGCTCTTTCAGGTTAGCTATAATGTCATATGCTATTAAGCGTATGACATTATGACCCGGTAGGAGTGATCACTGAGTGTAGCAATACATAAGAACATCTGTTTTACTTACTTTTCACAATTTATGAGAATGCATGAATTCCATATGTTGCATGCACTGAATCATGGGTATGCAAATGGTATGGGTTTTGCAACATCTCTGCTATTTCCTGGGAAACAAAGCTCAAACCAGTAAAATATATGAAAGCAATAAACAGCAGCATATGCTCAACAAAAAGCAGCAGTACAGTGAAGCCCGCCAGGATGAAGCACAATGTCACAGGTTTCCTGCATGACAAAAGGGATTAACTCCCATTGAAACTGTATTGTTTGCTGCAGTAACACTACTGCAGAATTCTGCAGAGTTGGGCTTCATCCTGGTGGGCTTCACTGTAAAATTTCAAGTACTGGAGGTATTAGGAGTTGCTTAAAAAAGTCCTTCTATCTTACATTTTCTGGCCTTATGATTGAATGAGGATTTCAAAAGGAAAAGAAGGAGAAAATCTGAGAATGAATGGTAAAATTAAGGAAGAGACTCAGTACTCAGGACTGTGGAGATGGTCTGGTACCCCATTAAGAGGAGTTTCCTCTATGGGACTGTCGGTGGTACTGGACCTATCTAGAGTGGGGGCAGCTTGTGCGATTGGGCAGGAGGAAGCAGTGGTAGCCTATAATGGGGCTGTGACTGCAGCCTTCGACTCAATCACACGCATTTATGTACACCTCTTGTCTACTCACTGGAGATCTCCTTGGTATGATGAGGAACTCCGGAGTTTAAAGATTAAGAGATAGAGGTTGGAGAGATGCTGCAGGAGATGTGGCCAGATGGAGGACAAATTGGCCCTGAGGTCGCATTATGCTATCAGGGGCAATCTCCCTAAAGAAGGAGGAATTTCTCTCTAGGGAGATTGCTGCAGTAAGGGGCAGACCAGCTCAGCTTATCCATACAGTAGACAGACTTTTACAGTACATCCTGTCTGTCTCTGTGTGGGAGGAGCAGGTTCTAGCACTATGTGTGAGGAGTTGGCTCTGTTTTTTGCCGACAAGGTGTCCTCTATCAGGGCTGAGGTCTCCTCAAGTGTCTCTGAAAAGGGATGCAGTGTCCAGCCTGAGTTGTGTTGAAACATTCCTCCTGTCTAGGATGAGTTTGAGCTGGTTGGTGTGGAGAAGGTGATGAAGATAATCTCAAAACTATGGCCTACACATTGTGATCTGGAACCAGGTCTGACCCGCCTTTTGGTTGGATGTTTGGACCTGATAGAACCTGTGGCTGCTGAGGTTGTCTGGAGTTCATTGAGGAGTGGGGTCTTCCCATTGTCCTTGAAAGAGGGTCTGGTTAGGCCCCTTTTAAAGAAGTCCTCTTTGGACCTAGACTGCCACAGCAACTACAGGCCGGTTTCAAACCTCCCATTTTTAGGGAAGGTTATAGAGAAAGTGGTGGCTGTTCAGCTTGAGAGACATCTCACATCTTCATCTACCTATGAGCCTTTCCAGTCTGGGTTCTGGGTGGGGCATAGTACGGAGACTGCCCTGGTAAGGGTGCTTAATGATCTCCTGATAGTGAGGGACAGAAGAGCTCGTACCCTCTTGATTCTCCTGTACCTCTCTGTGGCATTTGATACCTTTGACCATGAGGTGCTGCTTGACTGACTGTGGTTTTGGTGTGGCTGTCCAGCAATGTCATCAACTGGTTTAGGTCATATCTGATGGACAGAGTACAGAGGGTGAAAATGGGACTTGTCTAATCTAACCCAAAGCCTCTGAGCTGTAGAGTGCCTCAGGAGTCAGTCTTGTCAACCTTATTGTTCACAGTGTACATGTTGCCATTGGGGGACATTATCAGGCAGTATGGGTTGGGTTTTCACTGCTATGCAGATGACACTCAACTGTACCTGTCCTGTGCACCTTATGCCCAGGTGTCAGACTCCATATTTAACAGCTGCCTTGAGGAAATCCAGTTATGGATGATGCAAAATTGGCTTAGACTCAACTCAGGCAAAACTGAGGTACTGGTGGTGGAGCCGAGTCATTGTGGAGATGGGGGGTTGTCCCCTTTTCTAGAGTTCAGGGGTGTTCCCCTTGTCCCTTCTAGACAGGTGAAGGATTTGATTGTGATCCTGGATGATGGCCTGACACTTGACGCTTAGGTGTTGGCCATGGTCAAAAGTGATTTCTATCATCTTAAGAACATTGCCTGAATCTGATCCATGATCCCTCCTGAGGATCTGCCCACACTGGTGCAAGCTTTCATAACTTCCAGGCTTGATTACTGTAATGCCCTGTACACTGGGTTATCTGGAGGCAACCTCCACAGACTGCAACTGGTGCAGAACATGGCAGCAAGACTTTTCACTGGAGCAAGGAGATGTGAGCATATTACCCCAGTCCTCTGCAGACAGCACTGGCTACCAGTCAGGGGGAGGATTGTCTTCAAGATAGGGTTAAGTACCTACAAGATCCTACATGATGGGGGCCCTGCCTACTTGCAGGATCTCCTTAACCCTTACCGTCCAGCCCAGATGCTTTGTTCCACTGGGGGGCCTTCTGGGGGTTCTCAGGATTAGGTTGCAGTACTCAGGAGACAAAGCATTTGTTCTGGCTGCACCAACCCAGTGGAACTCCTTACCTGATTATTTAAGGGGGGCCCCATCAGTGAAAGTCTTTAAAAGGGGATTCAAAACATACTTGTTCCAACTGGCTTTTATAACATGAGGTTGTTGTGATGGATAGAAGGAAATCTGTATTTATACTGATTTTATTATGTGGGTTTTGTAATTTTTAAATAATAGTGTTTTTATTATGGTTTTATTGTACAGTGCCCAGAGTCTCAGGAACTGGGTACTTCATAAATAAAATATCTATTTATCTATCCTAGAGCTGTGATAGGTTGAAAAAGGAAACACTACCAGAAGCCCTTTCACAGTTCAGAACAATACCAACTTATTCAGATGCTTTACACAAACAAATTAAGCTAGTTCATGGAGTGTTGGAGTTGATCCTTGTTTATTTATGTTGTAATGACCAAAATATTTGACCTGTTAATGTTCAAAACTCAGGGAGAGTAGATTAGCACAACTCCCTACCTAAAGTAATCAATGAGTGCTGTTATATGTTAGAAAACTGTTTTACTTCCTTTTTATCACATATGGTGTAAGAATACATTAATTCCATGAGTTGCAAATGCTGCATGATTAGTATGCAAATTATATGGGTTGTGCAACATCTCTGTCATTTCCTGAGAAACAAAGTTCAAAACAGTAACACATATGAAAATAATAAACCATAGCACATGGGGAATGGAAAAAGAAGTAACATTTCAAGAAGGAATTAAGAGTTGCACCAGAAAACCCCTACCTTACATTTGGCAACCTTGTTACTAGGCAAGAACTTCAAAAGGAAAAAGAATAACATGGCTGTGCATGTGTGAATTAATGAGGAGATTCAGCATGCTGGAGCTGTGATATGAGAATACATCAATTCCATGAATTACAAGCACTGCATTATGGGTATGCAAAATATATGGATTGTGCAACATGTTTGCAATTCCCTGAGAAACAAATACCAAATAGTAACACATATGACTGTAGTAAACAGAAGCATATTTGGAATGAAAATCAGAGTAAAAAATTTAAGCAGAAATTAGGAGATGACAAAAATGTGAACAGATTAATTGGGGCAACACAAGAAATGTAGATAGTAATGAAAAGAGGAGTACTTAAAGATAGCAAATACTGTATGTGACAGAGCTATATAGGGAATGATATGGGGAAAAAAAGAACATACATAGTAGAAATATGTTACAAACATTAAAAAACAACAGTAGCAAGCAATAGAAAGTACCAGGCAATGTATTCGGATTATGACAGCATGAGGGGCAAAGATCAGGGAAGGGAGTGATAAAGAGCAAGTGCCACAGACTGGCTAATGAAAATAACAATGAACTGCACCAGATTTGAGAGGGACAGAGATCGAGGAGGGGAGGAAAGATCAACTGCTGGCGATTGGGGAAGGTTAGAGAGAGGAAGTGCCACAGAGCAACTAATGTATGTGGAGAATACAGCCATACTTGGGGGCAGTAATCAGGAAGGAAAAGAGAGAGCAAGGGCCACAGACTGACTAATGTGTAGGGATAACGGCAGCATGTGGGGGATGGGGAAGATATCAGGGAGAAGACAAACAGAGCCACAGAGCTTTTAATGTGAATGTCATTAAATAGTAGGATTTGGGGGGGGGGGGGATGAACAAGTGCAGCTGAGTGGCTAATGTATAGATAAATTGTTGGCATGTTATGGAGGGGCAAGGGAAGGGATTATGAAAAGCAAGTGGCACAAAGTTGCTACTGTAATGTGAATTATGGTGAATGGCATAAGTTGGGAGAGAGCAAATGCTAAACAGCAGGTAATGTGAACAATGGGAATGGGGACACATTGAGGGGCAGAGATCTGGAGAGAGAGCAAGTGCCACAGAGCAGCAAATGTATATAGAGAATGGCAGAATGTTAGCAGAGTCAGAGATAGTGAAGAACAGAGATGGAGCTGCAGAGTGTATCTTGTATATGGAGAATTGCAGTATATGGGGGGGGGTTGAGAGATCAGGGAGGGGAAAGTATAGAGAAAATGGCACTGGCTGGCCAGTCGGCACAGTGGTGGAACCATCGCATGTGCGCCAGTGACCCAGGTTCAGGAATGAGCCCAGGAGGCTGAAGGGTCAGCTGGGGGAAGGGAGATGGATTGAGAGGCAATTTCATGCTCTCCATCTCCAGAGGAGGGAGGGGGGCTGTGCCTCTCAGTGTAGTGCCCCTGGGTGACCACAGGGGTGGTTTACCAGGGGGCAGAGGTTATGACTGGGAGGTGTGCAGATGCTAGGTGGGGATCTGCCATTGTGTCACTGTGTGCCACTCCTCCCGATTCCAGAAAACAGGAAAATTAAGCATAGCCCTGAGCAATCTCCTTGCCACTGCCTAATGGCCCACCCAATGCCTGGATGTATAGGGGGGCATAGCAGGACACCCTGCCCAGAGGGTAAACCATGGTTCCTTGGTGGCAGGTCAGCGGTGGTGGGCTGGAGGGCTGGCTGAAGACTCAGGGGGCTTGCACAAAAAATGTAAATTAAAAAAAAGAAAGCAAATGGCACATAACATGTAAAATGAAGTATTGGGAGTTGCAATAGCTTGAGGGTAGAAAAGAGTGTAAATGCATTAGAGAGGTTAATATGTAGGGGCAATGCTGGCATTTTTTTGGGGGGGAGCTGATAACAGGGTAGGGAGAAACAGAGCAAGTTCTGCAGATTGGCTAATGTGAATAATAATGAATGGCAGCATTTGTGGGGGCAGAGATGGGGGGAGAGCAAGTGCTACAGACTGGCTAATTTATACTGAGATGGGCAGCAATTTTGGAGAGAAGCAGACACCAGTGAGAGGAGGGATACAGATTAAGTGGCTAAAAATGACTAATGTGGCTTAATGGAAATGGGGAGACATTGTGGAGAAATCCAGTTATCCAGCAGAGCCCACCTCGGTATAACCGCAAGAAAACTCATTAAGGAAGAAGCCAATTCCACTGCTAGCTCTAGTCAAAACTATAATACAGACTGGAAAATATGGTTCACTAACCAAAAATGTAAAATATTATTTTTATTAATCAGGTAGATATTACACTTACACTCTTTGGCCCCACAATACCCAATATTTCTTTCCTAAAGGCATCTGATTAGTTTCTAGAAACAATAGTATTCATTAAGTAAAATGTAATATTTAATCAGTTAAATCTATATTATGAATGCCAATGATACAGTATATATAATGTATCCTGTACTTACAATAGTGTCATCAATTCAGTTTCATTGTCCCATGTTACTGTACCAGGCCATCAGTTCCACAAATTCCAAAAATGAACACAAATAAACAGTTACATCCTAGTTTTCCTAATTAATAAAAGTAAATAAATTACATAGAGAATATTCAATTTCTTCCAATTCACTTGCTGTGCATATGAACCCACTGTTTATATGCTCTGCAAATAAATATAATTAGCCTCAGACTGATATTTGAAACATTCTCAAAATATAAACAAAACTGCAACCATTTAATCCACATGCAGTATGAATCTATTAGAATTTATCTATCTTGACATGCACATGATTATTTATGCTCAAACCTCACGCTTTTGCATTTCCCAAACTCCATAACCAGTTGCTATTCCCAGTACAGCTTTCTGCTTATTTTTTTTTCATAGCTAAAAAAAATCATCGTGCAAATTGTATTTTTCCAAGAACTGCATTTAGAAAAAATATTGTGAGTTACTCTAAAATAATCTCTAGGTTGCAGAATCACTTATAAATAAAATTCACTTGCTGCACTATGGTATTGCCTCAGACTAGTTTTTCAAGTTTGGCCTATAATAGCACATAACTTTTTAAATTAATGTTTATACTTTTTTAGTATTAATATAATTCTATCTGCCATGGAAGCAGAGATGTGCCAGGAAAAGGAGATTCAAATTGTCTAAGGCAGACTAGCTAGCCCTGGTAGGTAATTTCTGTCCCTTTGTCCTGTAACAATGGGACCCCGTGGTAAGTTAACAAGGGAGCTTTAAAGAGGCCAAGGTCTTTCATGTCAGGAAACTGTCTTGGCCATGCATCCACCCCTGCTTGTGCAGACATGACTCAAAACAATAAGTAGGGTCTGTGATTCCTCAAAATCCAAAATTCCAGTATAGGCCAGCTTTCCAGAGAGGTGCAACCAAAAGAGACAAAAAAAGTGTCAAATTCATGATGTCAGAGTGACATATTTGAGGATGCAGCATGGGGGAATGGCAGCTAAAAGCTTTTGAGGACTTGTCAGTCAGTGTTGGGCCATCATACTTTCACCATCTTAGGTTGGAGTCTGCAGTGACTCACAAAGTTATCCTGTGTGGTAAGACATCTTTCTACTTTGCTGTATGCAAAGCATTTCTTTTTAATTTCTGTAGTAACTAGAGATGGGCTAAGTGGCCCCAATTTGCTCCACTAAGTGATTCGCGGAGTGAAAGCGAATTCGCAGGGTGTTCCACAACGCAAAGCAGAGTACTTCGCATTATAATGGGTAATGTGAAGTCCATTGAAAACAATGACTTCACATTACTCTACCTTCCCAAACCACTACTGCACTAATTCTAAGGTGAAGTACATTGAAAACAATGTACTTCACTTCACTTCACCTTGTTTTTAAGCTCCAAAGGTACATTTTGCAGTGATTCATGGGATTTCAGGTCACATGGGCTCTAGATTGTTCTGCACAGCCTCAGTTCGGGGTAGTGTGTGTAGGAAGCTGTAGGAGGGAGTCTGCTCTGAGAGCTGTCTGTGATTCAAACCTTAGAGCTATTAAAAAAAGTCTTTTTGAGTAATTTTTTTTTTGCTGAATCTTTAATTCTTCGATTGTAGGAAACCCTCCTGTGCTCATATCATTGAGTGTTTATTGTTTGTGTATGGATTTTGAATGTTAATGTACAACATTCAGTCTGTGTACTGGGAGACAGTGGAAGGGTGCTTTGGGGGTGGGGCATATCTGTGGTGTAGGTAGATTAACTTGGAGAAAAACACAGTTCTTTCTGTTTTGGTGAGTACTTTGCTTCATAATGAGGAATTCGACGTCCATTGAAGCCACTGACTTTGTGTTATTCCACCATCTCCAAACCACTTCTCCACAAGTTTTAAGGTGAAGTACATATAAATCAAAGTAATTCGCCTCACTTCACCTTGTAATTGAGCACCAAATGAAATTCTGCAGTGATTCATGGGATTGCAGGTCACATTGGCTCAAGATTGTTCTGTACAGCCTCAGTTCTGGCCTAGGTAGTGTGTGTGTGTAGTGGTAGCTGGAGACAGTTTGCTCTCAGAACTCTGTGATTCAAAACCTCTAAAAGCTGTTTAAAATGCCTTTTTGAGTAATTTTTTGTTTTGCTTAAAATTTAATACACCGATTGTATGAAACCCTTTTGTGCTCATATCATCGAATGTTTATTGTTGTGTGTTGATTTTGAATGTTAATTTAGAACAGTCAGTCTGTGTACTGTGAAGTGTGCTTTGGGGGAGGGGCGTATTTGTGGTGTAGGTACATTAACTGGGAGAAAAAGGCAGTCTTTCTGTTTTGGTTATATTTTTTCTTGTATAACTGTGTTAATGTACACACAGTAATATTTTCAGTAATTCTTGATTTTTTTTGCTGATTGTTGTGGTGCAGTAGTGTATAATTTGTCTGTTTAAAACATTTGGTTATATTACTAACGGTTTTCAATTTGCTATGCATTACTTGTAGTGTGTGTGTGAGTGTGTGTGCAATGCATGTCATTAAATCAGACACCTTTTATTGTGACACAGAGTAATTGCAGTAGTGTGAACCTTCTATCCACCGCACCTGCATGAATTTTTTATACTGCTTTGTGGTATCTTTACTGGTAGTGGATTGTTACTGCCATGCACTAATCCCCCAGCTGGCAAAAGGTATTCCTTTCCAGATTTGGATTTGTGACTTGTGAGCACTGATTAGGTGTTGTTGTGCCTTTTCGTATGCATCCCATGAGTGCGCAGCACAATCTTAATCTGTCTGTGCATTTGCAGTGCACCATTAATTCTGGGAAACTGCATTTCTTGCTGCACTCTCATTTCATTTCGTCAGCACTGGGGAATTTTCTGGACACAAGACAGTAGCATTTTGTGATGCACATTAATTCTGGTGACTCTTTGTGTGACCACTGCACACATGACTGAGTGTGCCATTAATTCTAGGAGACTTTGCATTTCTTGTTATGCTCTCATTTGACTTCGTCAACACTGGGGAGTTTTCTTGACACAAGACAGTAGCACTTTGGCGATGCACATTAATTCTCGTGACTGTGTGGGTGGGGTATTGCCAATATTGTTGTCATTCCGCCTTACTTTGCATTTAAGGTGGAATGACAATGTGAAGTAATAATAACAAGGTGAAGTGAGCCTTTCCTACTGGGCACTCTTTGTAGCGAAGTGCCAATGCAAAGTGCCCACTTCACAGACACTTCGCCGGTGGAATTTAAATTTGTTGCATCTCTAGTAGCAACCCTGTAATTCCCATAGTCTTTCTGTATTATGATACCCTGTAGAGTGTGCAAATAGTATGAAGTATTAAGTATTATTTTTATATGCTTCATGCCTCTGTGACTGAATCGTTTGGTGGCTGGGGGGAAAGATAATTGCTTCTATTGACAAATACACGATCCACCTCTGAAAAGGGGGAAGATAGCTAGTTACCATATTCTATAAAGTGAAGTGTTTTCTCAGGCATGATCAGTTATGGGTAACAGGGGAAGGCCATTCACCCTTAGCCTGGCTCTGGTGGGATATGGACAAAGAAAGTCCCCAGGTAAGAGAATAATTTCTGAGGGTTGGCAGCTACTGACATGCCCTTACAGGTAAGGAGGGCTGAGAAAATTGGCAGCTTGTTGCAGACTGGGTCCTGAGTGTGGACAGGTTGTGAGAAACGGGTGCCAGAGTTGTGGATTTAAAAAGGATTGTCAATAACCTAGTTAACTATCCAGTCTCAGAACAGGATATTACATAATGGAACACAGTGTACATTACTACTGTTATTTTTGTTTTTAGCAAGAGTAATTAGAGACAACAAAAAAAAAACTGACCGTTGCTCGCTGCTTGATCTGGTGCTTGTCAACAAGCTGCACAATATCAACCATACAGGGTTTTTCCACAGTGATTTGAGTGACCACTGTGCGGCCGCATGTGTTAGGTGCTCTCCTCACCTCCCTTCCACCTCTACCTTCAAACTAAAGTGCAGCCTAAAACACTTCTGTCTCTCTGCCTTTCTGACAGATCTAAGCAATATTAAGTGGCAGAGTTTCTATCTAGCACCCTCTGTGATGGAAGTGTTCAAAATTTTTCAGGATCTGCTATTAAGAGTAATCAACAAACATGCCTCCCTAAAAAAGGTCAAATCCAGAAAATGGGCACCTGACTGGTTTAGCCCATCCCTGAAGAGGGCCCTGTGGTCCAGAGACACATTATGGAACAGGACAAGGAAGTCGCTGTCAGAATCAGACTGGCTTGCTTTTCGGGTAGCCAGAAACACCTGCACGAATCTGGTAAGGCTGGAAAAATTGTAGTGTTTTCAATCCACCCTAGAAGAAAACAAAAATTGCCAAGTTTTGGCAAAGTTTGAGAGAGGTTGAATGACACTCCCCTGCCACTCCAATCCCGGCTAAAATTGTGGTGAACAATAGCTCCTACACTGACAGGTCTGAGATACTTGATCAGCTTAATAACCACTTTGCAACAGCAGGCCTCGCATTCGATATCTCCCCACTTAGTAAATTGAATGCTCCGAGTGCCTCCAGTGCAGGCACTAGCCCTGCTCCTGTTCCTAAGATTGACCATCTTCCCTTCAACTTCCAGTCTGTCTCATACAAACAGGTGGAGGACCTTCTTTTTTCATTGGACATTAAAAATAGTGCTGGTGCTGACTCGTTAGACCCCTTCTTCTTAAAAGCAGGATACTGTTATCTGACAGCACCAATTGCTCATCTATTTAATAGCTCACTTATCCAAGGGGAATTACCACCTAGTTGGAAAATTATGCATATTATCCCCTTGTTCAAATCAGCGGACCCCACAGACTTGAATAATTATAGGCCGATCTCACTTCTCGCTGTACTGTCCAAATCACTTGAGAAAATTGTCAACTCACAACTCAGGGAGTATTTGGATTGTGAAAATATCCTTAACCCAGCACAGTTGGGCTTCAAGCCAAAGCACAGCATTGTGTCAGCTCTAGCTAAAGTGTCAAACGACTGGTTAGCAACTCTGGACAGGAGACAGCATATCTATGCACTTTTCCTAAATCTGAGCAAAGCCTTCGACACAGTTGATCACTCCATCCTGCTCAATACATTGGGTTGCATTGGCTTATCCCATGTTCCAGTTAAATGGTTTCACTGTTACCTCACAAATCAAAGACAACAAATCAAAGCACAGGGGGACCTGTCCCCACTTAAAGCTCTGCCCCGAGGTGTACCGCAAGGATCCATCTTGGGGCCTATCCTTTTCGCTATCTATATTAATAGCATTGACTCTGGCCTTCTTACTGGGAATGTTCATCTCTTCACAGATGATACAGTCCTTTACACAACAAACCCCTCTCTAGATCTTGCGCACAAGGAGTTACAACTGGACTTTGTCACGCTCCAGCATAATCTACTGAGCCTTAAGCTCTTGCTCACTGCCAAAAAAACAAATGCCATGATCATCTGCCTTCATCCCCCATCCATTCTGGGGACACCTGGTATTCTTCAGATTTTCACCCTCCTTGGCGAATCTCTGGAAATAGTTGATAATTTCAAATATCTGGGAGTCTGGTTGGACAACAAGCTTAGTTTTAGTGGTCACCTAAGTGAGCTTTCAAAAAAACTAAGACAGTGACTTGGCATATTCTACCGCATAAGATGTCTTCTCACTCTCAAAGCTAGAAAGCAGCTGGTCCAAACTACCTTTTTGCCCTTGACTGACTATGCTGACTTTCTATATAGTCACTTACCCCAGTATGCACTCCAAAACCTTGATACACTTTACCATCGTGCCTTGAGATTCATACTTGACATGCCCTTGTAGACTCATCACTGCTTGCTTTATCAGGCAATTGATTGGCCATCCCTCTTCATGAGGAGGCAAAGAAACACCCTCATGTCACTCTTCAGGGCACTCTCAAATAAGTTCCCACCCTACATCAGTGGCCTGTTTGAACGGTCTGTGGGCACTTACGGTCTCTGAAACTCCACCCTTGTCCTCCTCAACCTACCAAGGATAAAGACATGCCTTGGCTATACTGCCATAAGCTCTTTCCTCCCATCACTCTGGAATAACACTCAGAAAGTACTTAAATGCTCCCTCCTGCCCAGTCTCCATGTATTCAGACAGTGGCTCTGTCAGTGCCTGAATACTGTACAGTATGTGATTGTTTCAGGTAACATGGACATATAGATAGAATACACTCAGCTCTTGGACCACATTGGCCACCTATTCCCCCTGCAACCAGCTTCCTCCTCCACCCTGGCTCCCCTTCCCCCTGTGGAAATCCTTCAGGGGGGCTATACCTTTGTAGGTTTGCCCACCCTTCCCTTATGCATCTGCCATCCCACTGTCCCCACTGTTTCCTGCCTCCCTTTTCTCCCTCCTTGCTACAACCTCCTCTCCTCCCTTTTCGACAGTAGTCCCCAAACCTACCACTAGGGCATGCCTGTGCATGTACACAATCAGTAATTAATTATGTCTTGTTATTTGTTGCAGCTGTAATTTAAGATGTTTGTCTGATCCCTATATGTTTTTGTTATGGCTTGATGTTGTTTATTGTAATGAACTTGTACTTTGTGTCCAGGACCATCTTGCAAATGAGCTTGCTCAGCAATGTGAATGCCTGGTTAAATAAAGTTTGATTGATTGATTGATTGATTGATTGATTGATTTCGAGGGTAGTATGTCTGGACCACGTGAAATGTGCACTTTGCTAAACTTACAAGAGTTGTGCTAAAAGAGAGGGGTCTGTTATGACAAAAGCTAATGAAGGGCAGAACTCATAAAATAAGTATAAACAAAAGAGCAGAACTCATTAACATCCTTGAGGAAAGTGACCAGGGAAGTGCTACAAAAGTGGTCACTGCTAGCTGAAGTTGTGAGACAGAGGCTGGAGAGCATGAAAGGGAGCCAGGGCTGAAAACTTAGATAGCTTTTCTGGTACAGAGGTTGGAGCTGGGACTTGCCCTGCTTCAGGCAAAGGCTTAGGCACAGTTGCTGAAGATGAAGCTGGAAGACGAGGAGCTAGAGAAGGAGGAGATGTGAAAGCCTGAGGAGAAGGCTGATGCAGAGCTGCAGAAGATGCAGCTGGAAGCAGAGGAATGAAAGAAAGAGTGAGAGAAGCACCAGAAAGAGTGCCAGTATGAGATACTGCTGAAAGAGCATGAGCATGAGAGAGACAGAGAGAAAGAGAGAGAGAGAGAAAGAGAGATTCTGCTCCAGAAGACACCACCACCAACTGAGAAATTGCATGAGGGGTTTGACCCAGGAAGCCAAAATTAATTCTAAAATGTTTCCCAGATACAAGTTGTTTTTGAGACCTTTCAAGCGAATCTGCTTCTTGTGTGACTCACCTATTGCCAGTGCTTACAGGCAAGGTATTAGAAGCTTTCACCAGAATGGACAATGAGGACTGCATTGACTATGATAAAATCAAAAATGTCTTGCTAAAGCATTTTGAATTAACTCCTAAGGCCTATAGGCAAAACATTTAGAGGGTTAAGAAAGGCACTGGGAGATAGCTATGCTGAAATGTCTGTGAGGCTAAGTAATTTGTTAGAACTCTGGGTAGAGGGTGCAAAGGCTTGCTGTGTAGAGAAAATAAAAGATGTATTTCTTCTGAAACAGTTCCTAAAAACTGTACCTGAGTAACTGGTAACATGTTTGTTTATAGAACTCCAAGCTCCATGAGGGAGGCAGTTGAAAGGGCTGATCTGTTCACATCCAGATGACCATCCTCTCATTGCAAAGGTAGTGGGGAGGGACATCAGATGGTTTAAAGGAACCTGGAAGGGAGCAATCTAATGGAAGTCAACCAGTGCCCAACCAAAAAGGGAAAACAAGTGGTTTCAAAGGTAAACTCAGGAGACCACATGTGTTATATCTGTCAGGAGCTGGTACACTTTTCATATGTTTGTTCTTCTGCACTAGCCCTACAAAATGGGCTAGTGCAGAGGAAGGGGGCAGCTTGGGTGTCACCCAGCAGATAATGGTCTGTACACAGAGTGTAGTGTCATCTAATTCTACTGCATATATGCAGTCAATGGTGGTGAACAGATTGGAAAACCATTGATTGAGGGACACTGTGGCCTCCATTTCTATGGTGAAGCAGAATTTGATTCATGAGTAACAAATCCTGCCTGGCCAGTTTTCTCGGATTACAGGGGTGATGGTTCCAGCAGTCTCAGTGCGAATGGCCCAGATCTTCCTAAACTGAAAAGATGGTCAGGGCATACAGGAGGTGGGTTCTGTACCACATCTGCCCATGGATGTGATTATGGGAAATGACATCAATAACAGGGCCATAATCATGTGCAAGGCCCCTACAATTCTACAGCCAGAGAATTTTCTGCAGAACTTGCAACCCACCACAGAATATCTACAGTGTCACATAATTCACAATTCTTGCTGAGTCTTTAATAATATTTATAGTTTTCCATAGCACCTGGTTCTCTTCCCCTCATTTTATATCCAAAACCCCTCTATGCACAGAATGTAATATTATCAATGGCATCATGTCATACATTAGCTAATGATAGGACCGTATTCTGCCACAGAAATGTATAGTCATTTGAGCCAGCCCTGTGGCGCTGAGGGTTGAGGCGCTGGATGCCATACCTCGCTCCATGCTGGCGACCTGGGTTTAGGAGTGGACTCGAGTCGCTGGTGGGTCAGCCAGGGAGAGATAGGCTTGAGCGTCCCATGACAGCTCACCTTCTCTGTGGAGGGTTGAGGCCGAAGCCCGCACACTTGTCTGACTCAGAGCAAAGGCTCAGAGTACTGCAAGCCTCAATGGCAGGGACAGGCAGCCGCTACACAGCATGGACATTGGCGCCTTGTGCCTTGACATCAGGGATCGCATGCTGTAGGGGAGGGAGGAAAGAGGAAAAGTAGCCTGCCATCGCCGGGAAGATGGAGTTCTGGAGATGTGCCCTCAATGTGCCTTAGCCTGCCCTATGGCCCCAGACCGACAAAATGTAAGTAATGGGGTGTTCAGGGCCCTGTCTCATTCCCACTCAGGGAGTAAGCTATAGCTCCATGTGGATCATGGGATTGTTCGGGTAGGGTGAAAAGCAGAGGGTTGTCTGCCTAGGATCTCCTGATGGGTCAGGGATGGCAGGCTGGGGAAGGAGGAGAAACAGTAATTAAAAAAAAAAAAAGAAATGTATAGTCATTTACCTACCACTGCTCCCTCTCCCTGAGGAAGTGGAATAGCACATCAGGTACTGTGATATTTTCTCAACATGTACTACAGCCTAATAAAATTTTATGACTTTCATCATAGCACCGGCAGTTTAAGCTGGCAGTCATTTTTTTCTGGGCAGATTACATTTTCTACTATCTAATGCCATAGGCTATAATGTAAAAATGCTGGTTATAGCATTCTATGTGCACCTTCTACTTCGGGCAGATTACCCAGATTAGCTGCTAGTTAGTGCACCTCAAGGTGTTAATTGTGTCAGTTCGCAAGCAAAACACAAGGCTGTCGGTTCTAGAGTTCACTGTTGCTGCGTTTACTGACAGTAGTTAGCACATCTCAAGGTGTTAATAGCAGTGCCAGTTCAACACAATGCAGGTATAACACAAGGTACAGCATTTATTGGTTCCAGAGTTTACACAAAAAGTGTGATGTTAGTTTTATCATTTTTTTAGATACCTTATGCAACTCACAATATAGCGTCCAACTCGTATAACAGGCAAAACAATATAGCACAGATTAGCCCACTTTAAGCAATGGGGACTGTACTTGACAATAATGTATACCTGTTAACTGAATGCATTACTTTATACAGATTTATTTGTGCCTTTAAGGTATAGGGAAGCCCTCTGAAATGAATAACTGATATAATGAATTAACTTGTCTACAAAAAAAAATAAAGAATTATGCCCAGAAAGGTGGAATATAATGATGTTCAGACCTGTTGAAAGAACCAACCTGTTAAAGGAATAATTGTGCTGTACACATTTTTGCCAGGGTTTTTCATTGCATGTTATTATCTGTTAATAGAATTACATAAAAGTTATGAAGAAATGTTGTTTGCAGGGCTAGCTGTTGGGCCAGCCAGTAGCATGTTGTGTTCCCGTACCAGCGACTGAAGTTCTAGGACAATCTCTGGGAGTTGGCTGGGCAGCATTAGCATGGAGGGCCCAGTGCTGTTGCACACCACTGGTCTGAGCATGGGAGGGTATGTCGCCGCGTTCTGTCACACAGGTGACACCTTGTGATGGGCTGGGGAGCATTCTCTCACAAGGGGTTCACGTGCATGTCATGGCTGATGGATTAACACAGTGCATCAGGAGAAGTAAGTTGGCATGAAAACTAAGTCTTGAAACATAGAAACATAGAAACATAGAATTTGACGGCAGATAAGGACCGCTTGGCCCACCCAGTCTGCCCATTTCCCTACCTACTGGATAAGCTGCAGATCCTAGTTAACCAGCAGCCTACTTCTTCTTACACCCACACCCTAGAATTGCCTTATGACTGCCCCATGCATGCTTGAATTCCACCACTGATTTTGACTCCACAACCTCCTCCGGAAGGCCGTTCCATGCATCCACAACCTCTCTGTGAAAATACTTAAATTACCTCTGAGCTGCCCCCTCTATCTTCAAATTGTGCCTCTTGTTCTTGCACACCTCTTTTGAAAGATGCTACCCTCTTGGACTTTGTTGATTCCCTTGAGGTACTTGAAAGTTTCTATCATGTCCCCTCTCCTCCTTTCCTCGAGGCTATACATATTAAGCTCCTTAAGTCTCTCTTCATATGTCTTCCGTCCAGACCCTGCACCATTTTAGTTGCCCTCCCTGGACAGCTTCCATCCTGTCTATGTCTTTATGGAGATTGGGTCTCCAGAACTGCACACAGTACTCCAGATGGGGTCTCACCAGCTGTCTGTACAGAGGATAATAATTTCCTGTTTTCTACTGGTGATGCCTCCTTATGCATCTCAGTAACCCCCCAGCCCTCCTTGCTGCCCTCTCACATTGCTTGCCCACCTTTAGGTCATCTGATATGACTACCCCCAGGTCCCTTTCCATTTTTGTTGTTGTTAGTATCTCACCCCCCATTGTGTACTCTTCCCCTTGGTTTTTGTTTCCCAGGTGCATTACCTTGCACTTCTTAGCATTGAATCTAAGCTGCCATACATTTGACCATTCCTCTAACCTTGCCAAGTCCCTTCTCATCCTTTCCACCCCACCCTGTGCATCAACTCTGTTGCAGATCTTAGTGTCATCTGCAAAGAGACATACTTTTCCTTCCAGTCCTTCCGAATGTCGCTTATAAAGACATTGAAGAGGACCTGTCCTAATACTGAACCTCAGTACCCCACTAGTAACCCTCCTTTCTTCTGGAGTGGACTCCATTTACTATTACTCTCTGTGTCCTATTCTCCAGCCAGTTCTTTACCCAGGCTGTCATCTTGGGACCCACTCCCAGGCTGGCTAACTTGTATATTAATCTTTGTGTGGGACTGTGTCAAATGCCTTGCTAAAGTCTAGGTAGGCCATGTCCACAGCCCCTCCCTGATCTACTACTTTGGTCACCCAGTCAAAGAAATCTATCAGATTTGTCTGGCATGACCTTCCCGCTGTGAATCCATGCTGCCTAGGGTCCTGTGCCCCTCTGGCCTCTATTATCTAACATCTCCACTATTCCATTGATTTCATTTTCAAAGAGACCTGTACAAATGAGGGTATGATTTCACAATCACAAAAAGAGGAACTTACTTTTTAAAAACTGCACTACAGATTGCATATAAATATATAAGTGTTACACAGTGGGGACCTCACGTGTGGTGTAAACAGCATGAGTACAGGGTAGATAAATCATTTATCACACAAGGTCCCCTCTGCATATTTAATTTATGCAATAGTACAGTACCTTAAGTGATATATTTTTTTATCTCTTTTTAAATAAATATTATTTCTAAAAGTATGTGGGTTTCTTTTTTGAACTAGTGATACTGTGCATTCACCCATCCCATTTGCCATAGCCATTGCCATGGGCATGGTGTCAAGATGATATGCTGATGCTGTGACATGGCAGTTCATTAGTGCCACAGAACTTCCACAGAAATGATATACCACCACTGCAGAAGTTCTGTGGTAAATGGTATTTCTGCCACAGAACTCGGTCCCAAAATGCTGAAGAAAAATTTGGGCCTTGATTATGTGATTCCCTACCTTTAGCAAGGTGAAGGAACAGGCTCCCAAGGTTACAGAGGGGGTAGTGCAAGCAGAAGCCACCCCAGCCTCAGTAGCAAGGGAAGTTGAAGCTGAAGGACATGCTAAGAGCAGCAGTTCTGAGCCACAGCTACAGACAGGAAAGGTCAGGAGTGCAGAACTGGGGAGAGCTTGGCAAGCTGATCCATCCCTCTAGAGATTAAGAGAGTTAGCCACAAGTGTGAAAGGTAACTCGCCAAGTCCTGGGAAAAGGGAGGCGCACTGAGAGAAAATTGGCTTCTGTACCATGAATGGGTTGCTAAGGGAGGACGCGAGGAGGGGTACTTCAGCAGATAGTGGTTGCTAGGAAGTGCTAGGGAGTGTAAAAAGTGGCTTCTGGCCTAGCCCATGACATACCCTTTTCTGGACACTTAAGGATCAGCCATACAAAAAATCAGCTAACAATTTTTACTGACCCAGTATTTTCAAAGATGTGATAAACCACTGCCAGACTTGTCTGCAATGCCACATGGCAGGAAGTGTTGGGGACAAAGCTAAGGTGGCTTTGCTTCCCTGCTTATTAATGAACAGCCATTCAATTGAGTTGCTGTGGACATTGTGGGATCACTTAGCACCCCAAGTTGCACTGGCAAGTGGTACATCTTGGTGGTAGTATATTATGCCACAGGTACCCAGAGGCAGTACCCTTGTCCTCCATCAAGGCTCAGAAAGTGGCTGATGAACTGCTCAGTATATTTAGCCAGGTGGGTTTTCCCTAGGAGAGCCTGCCATAACAGGGCACCAACTTCATGTCTGATTTTATGACTAGTCTTTGGGAGAAGTGTGGAGAGAAGCAGCACCAGGCCTCTCCGTATCATCCTCAGATCAACAATCTGGTTGAGTGATTTAATGCATCTCTTAAGATCATGTTGAGAGTATTTGCTGACCAAGATGTGAAAGAGTGTGACAAGAACTTGCCTCATCTCTTATTTGCATACAGGGAAGTTCTCCCAGGAATTCTCAGGGTTCTGACATGTCAAACTTTTATTTGGCCAAAGGGTGAGAGACCCCCTTAATTTGGTAAGGGGTGAATGGGAAGGTTAGCTTTCTTCACAAGGGGAATCTGTTGTGGAGTGTGTCCTGAATTTCAGGTCTAGGCTCAATGAGCTCATGAGGTTCACTCAAGAGCACCTGGCCTCTGTGTAAGAGAGACAGAAGACATTGTCTGGTGGTGGGGCCAGAGCCTGGAAGCATGAAGTCAGGTAACGGATGATGGTGCTCATACTCATCCAGCAGAATAAATTGTAGTGGTTTTGGAGGGTCTGTACTCGGTGTTCAGTAAGGTGAACAATGTTAACTATGTGGTGGAGCTGCCAAACAGGAGGTGCAAGCAGTGGATCTACCACATTAACTTATTGAAGCCCTACCATGACTGAGACAAGATGGTCCTGGCTGTGTGAAGTTGCCCAAAGAAAGAGACAGAGGTGATGAATCTCCTGGGAGAGGGTAAAGCAGAATCATCACTGGATGTTCTCACCCTTTCAGAGAGGCTGACATCAGCCCAAGCTTTCAAGATGTAGAGGGTGTTGTGAACATTTGAGGGGATGTTCACAGGGAAGTTGGGGTATACCATGTGGATAAGGGGTCCCAGGCCCCACTGTGGCAGCCACCCTACTGAGTCCCTGAGGGTGTAAAACATGCCACAGAAGGGGAGATCAAGGAGATGATGGGTCTGTGGTGATCCAGAAGTTCAGTAGTCCCTGTGCCTTCCCAGTGGTGCTGAGCCACAAAAGGAATGGGACACAGGGGGCTTTGTGTTGACTACTGCAAGCTCAGTAGCTGTACAGAGTTGGATGCATACCCCATGCTCAAGACAGATGAGGTTTTAGAGAGGTCGGGGACTAGTAGACCTGACCACTGTAAACCTGACAAAGATCTATTGGCAGGTGCCACTGACCCCTGAAGCCAGAGAGAGAGGTCAGCCTTCATCACCCAGTCTGGGTTATTCGAGTTCATAGTAATGCCATTTGGGATGAAGAATGTGCCATCTGCCCAGCTCAGCCAGTCACTTTTCAATGGCTCGTAGACCACATTCTGAATGGGGCAGTAGCTTTTTCACTGACATATATGGATGACATTGTCATCCACAGCCAGACCTGGGAGGAGCCTATCAGGCATGTGATTGAGATTTTCTGTTGTCTGCAAGCCATGGGGCTGACAGTCAAAGCAGAAAAGTGCCAGATTAGAATGGCAGAGGTGTCAAACCTTGGATACAGGGTGGGGCTGGTTACATCCAGCCTGAGCCAGTGAAAATTGAGGCCATCCCAGGATGGGCCAAATCCTCGACTGACAGGTTCTGACCTTGCTATGGATGGCAGGGTACTACTGTAAGCGTGTGCCAAATTTCAGTAGCCTGGCCAAACCCCTGTCTAATATCCCTAGAAAGAAAATACCAGACAAGATTCAGTGGACAGAATCCTGTAACACCACATTCCATCAGCTGAAGGAGGCATTGTTTAGGGCACCTATGCTTACCAAACAATACTATTTTCTAAGGTTCATTGTGCACATAGATGCATCTGATCATGGGCTAGTCACAATTCTGAGTCAGGTTATGTACTCAGGAGAGGAACACCAAGTTGTGTATCTGAGCAGGAAGCTGCTGCCCGCAGAGGAGGCCTGCACCACAATCAAAAAGGAGTGTCTAGGTATTGTCAGAGCGTTGCAGAAGCTGCAACCTTATCTGTATGGTAGGGAGTTCAACCAGGTCACTGACCACAACCACCTCACAAGGCTGCATTGGACAGGTGGCCAGAACCCCAAATTGTTGAGGTGGAGCCTGATGGAGCCTGATGCTACAGTCCTATAATGTGGACATTAGGCATCGCAGTGCATCACAGTATGGAAACTTTTGTAGGCTGTCTAGACAATAGCTACAACCTTGAAAATAGAAAAGGGAAGAGGTGCTGTGAGGAACTGGTATGGGGCTTCCATGGTGAACTGAGGGCATAGCAAGTGGAGACATTTGGATCACATGAGAAAGCCAACATTCTTTCCAGGTGTTAAAATAATTTGTTTTTCATTTATTGGGGGGATGTAGCAACTTGCTATGTCATTTTTTTATTTTTTTATTATTCTAACTGGGGATGGTGGTGGATGTCAAGATGAACAACTCAGAGACTTGTAGGAGGGAAGCAGCCAAGGCCAACAGGATGCTGGGATGCATCGCTAGGGGGATCACCTCGAGAAGGAGGGAAGTGATACTCCCTCTGTATAACTGCTTGGTGAGGCCGCACCTTGAGTACTGCGTGCAGTTTTGGAGGCCACACTTAAAGAGGGACATTACCCTCCTGGAGAGGGTCCTGAGGAGGGCAACCAAAATGATTTGGGGCTTTTGGAACAGGACCTATGAGGAGAGGCTCGAAGAGCTAAATATGTACACATTGGAAGAGAGAAGGGACCGGGGGGCCATGATAGAGGTCTTCAGGTACATGAAGAGGGTAAATAGGGGAAGAACAGTCAGGGTGCTTCGAAGGAAGGAGGAGGGGGCCACTAGAGGGCATGGGTGAAAGCTGGAGGGGGGAAGATTCAGGGGAGAAACAAGGAGGTGCTACTTCACTGAGACGGTGGTGGAGCCATGGAATGTGCTGCCTAGGGGGCTGGTGGAGGCAGAGACAGTGGAGGGGTTCAAGAGGGGGTGGGACAGATACAGGGGAAGGGTTCTGGAAGCAAAATCCAATGCAGCAAGAATATCCGGAACTGGGAAGGGAGAAGCCAGAGGAGGCGAGGGGGGGCAGCAAGGTCAGCACCCAGGGTGGAGGCTGACCAAACGAGCAGACACGAAAGACCGTTAGGCCTATTCTGCTGGCATTTTAGTATGTTAGTAACTCTATCTGCTAAGTGGACAGAGATGTGCTAGGGAAAGAAGATCAAAAGTATTGCCTTAGGCAGACTAGCTCACCATGCATTATAATTTCAATCCCTTTGTTCTGTAATGACAGACCCCCCTGGTCAGTTAAAGAGGCCAAGGTCTTTCATGTCAGAAGACTGTCCTGGCCATGCAGCCAATGTCTGCCGGAGCAGACATGGCTCAGAACAATGAAAGGAGTCTGTGATTTCACAAAACACAAGATTCCAGTTTAGGCCAGCTTTCCAGAGAGATGGCACCCAGGAGACAAAGAAAGCATTGAATCCATGATCTCAAAGTGATATATTTGATGATGCAACATGGAGGACTGTCAGCTAAAGGGTTTTGAGGACTTGTTGAGCCCAGCAAGGTTGTCAGTGTTTGGGCTTCATATTTTCACCATCTAAGGTTGAAGTCTGCCACAGCTTGCAAAGTTATCCTATGTTGTAAGAAATCTTTCTACTTTGCTAAAAGTTAGGAAGTTACAAGAAGGTTTTTACGTTCGCTTGCGAGCATGCGCAAGGAACATTTTGGGAGAGTAGCACACTTGGAGGTGTGCCTCTCCCACCCAATGCACTGCTCCCTTGAGCAGGCGTGGTGGTCCTGCACCAATGGGTGCAGGAGCTCAGTATGACAGCGGTGTTCCTCTGCTTCAAAGGAAAGCACCGCTGCCATACTGAGCGCCACCCCCTCGTGTCACGTGCTACCTCCCACCCCTGCGCACGTCACGCCGCCCCCCCAAAGCTTTGGTGCCACGCTGGGAGCCCACCCCAGCATGGCAAATGTTGTTTGCTGATAGGGGTGCCCAATCTCCCGTCAGCTCCACAGCCCCCACCCCCAAGCCGTCCTGCTGCCACGCTGGGAGCCCACCCCAGCGTAGCAAACAGTCCTTTACTTTGCCGATGGGGGTGCCCAATCCCCCGTCGGCTCCTCGCCCCCCGAGTTTGCTGGACGGGTGCCCAACTCTGTCGGCTTCTCACCCCCAGTCATCTTTCTGCCATGCTGGGAGCCCAACCCAGTGTGGCAAATGTCCCATGTCGCTTTTTTAAAATTTTAACCTGTAAAACAAAACGGTCCCGTGGCGCTGCCTCCCAGTTCCCTCCCACAACCTGCACTCACCCACTGCGCACTCAGCTCTCCCTCACACCTCTCACCCCATACTTAACCGACTCCGCAACGATCTTCGGTGGACCGAACACGCCTGCACTTTCAAAGCCGACCGTGAACTGAGGAATTGCCGTAAGCTGTATAATGGGCTACATAGGGGGTTTCAACTTTATTGCATATCTCAGTCATTTTTGGATTTTATAAATTTCCAACATGGGTTTTGGGACCCTTCTCATGAATGATTCACTGTCATGGCGTATTCGGGCCCGAAGGGTGATTTAGCAGGCACTGTGCAGTCACTGCACAAAATCACCCTTCGGCCTTGAATAACACCATGACAGTGACATCATTCATGAGAAGGGGTCCCAAAAACCCCATGTTGAAAATTTGGTGCAAAAGTTCCAAAAAATGACTGTTTTATGAGCGTGCATTGCGCAGTTCCTACGCAGGCTCGTAAGTTCATGAATTTTCAATATTTTCACTCCAGATTTTCAACATTGCCATTTTATCACACCTTCTTATGAGTTGTTCAGCTGTCATTTTTCACATCTCACCCAAAACGTGTTTCCGCCCATGTAGCGCACAATGGCACAGTCAGTGTGCAAAATCAATGTATGGAACACATTAAGAAAATCACAGTGACACCATTCATGAGCAGAGATCTTAAAATGGCTATGTTGAAAATTTGGTGAAAAAATTCCTAAAAATGACTGTTTTACGAGCCGCAGGCTATCATTTCCTACGCACGCCAGAGACGCTTTCATGACTTTCAGTATTTGTACTCCAGATTTTCAACATTGCCATTTTACCACACCTCCTCATGAGCAGTACAGCTGTCATTTTCACATCCTGCCCAAAATATCTTCCTCCCATGTAGTGCACAATGGCGCAGTTGTGTGCGAAACCAATGTATGGGACACATTAAGAAAATCACAGTGACACTGATCATGAGCAGAAGTCTTAAAATGGCTGTGCTGAAAATTTGGTGAAAAATTCCTAAAATGACTGTTTTATGACTCTCATGCTATGCAGTTCCTACGCACGCCGTAAGTTTGCAAATTTTCAATATTTTCACTCAGATTTTCAACATTGCCATTTTACCACACCTCCTTATGAGCAGTACAGCTGTCATTTTTCACATCCCAAAACATCTTTCCATCCATGTAGTGCACAATGGCGCAGTTGGTAGTGTAAATCAATGTATGGGACGTAGTAAAAAATTACAGTGACACTGTTCATTGAGCATAGAGTTTAAAATGGCAATGTTGAAAATTTGGTGAAAAAAATCCTACAAATGACTGTTTTACGAGCGTGTGTTGCACAGTTCCCACACACGCTCGTAGGTTTGTGAATTTTCAATATTTCCACTCCAGATTTTCAACATTGCCATTTTACCACACTTCCTTATGAGCAGTACAGCTGTCATTTTTCACATCCTGCCCAAAACGTGTTTCCACCTATGTAGCGCACAACGGGGGTAGCAACAAGGTCATGCTGACAATTTATTCTGCAAATACCAGCAATCGCACAGGGCATTAGGGTAAAGCAACATACATGCCAAACACCACTGCAAATACCTGCAAGCGAACGTTCGGCATTGACAAATGCTTGTTCTATGTGTTTTGTTGCTGTGTGCAGACCATTTCTTTTTAATTTCTGCAGTAACCCTGAAGCAAATGATTTGATACCTTTCATTGGACCAACATATATGTATCAAAAAGAACAGTAACCTTGTAATTCCCATAGTATGTGTGTGTTGTAATATACTGTAGATTGTGTAACTATTGTGAAGTAGTAAATATTTTATATACTGCATGCCTCTGACTAACTGTTGGCAATGGCAATTCCACAATCTGCCTCTGAAGAGGGAGACTACAGCTACATATTCTAAGAAGTAAAGTGCTTTCTTAGGTGGAAGTGACAGGGGAAGGTCATGTGCCCTTATCCAAAGGAGTACTGTATGAGATAGAACTCTGGTGGAATATGGATCAACCCTGCATGCCCTTCACCTTAGCACTTACCATCCTCAAAATGGGACAAACTGCACTTGTATTATTTCCACAAAATGTAACTATTGTTTGCTTGTTCTTACCTTTGATGTATATGCTTATCTGTTCATCCTATACCTGTTTATTAGTATCACCCTGCTCACTGTTTGCATTTCACATTATTGTAATTCCCTTGCACTGTTCTGTAAACCATGCTCTTGTAATCTCCAGGGTCATACCTGAAACTAGGCATTCCTTGTCTAGTGTGCTAACCCGGTAAACAAAAGCTAATAAATAAATAAGAAAGTCCTCAGGTAAGAGACTCATTTCTGAGTTGTGGTAGCTACTGAGGTGTTCTTACAAGTTTGGAGGGCTAAGTAAATTGGTAACCCATTACAGACTGAGTACTGAGTGTGGACAGGTTGTGACAAAGCAGCACAGGAATAATTAAAATCTTACTGTGGTTCCTTAGTGCATCTTTAAGCATTCTGTTTCAAGTGAGGAGCCCTTGTAATTCTTTAGCAGAGACCAGCAGTTTCCTGATGTGGCTCATGTGTGTCCTGCTTCAGTGAGCAGTGAGCACGAATGCATGTCCATTGTATATTAAGGCTGGGAGAACTCAGTGAAGATCTGACTCTTATAAAATAAGAACTGAAACAAAGGGGAGTTTGATTAGTCCTGATTTGCTCTGATTGTTTATAAATATTTAAATAAATATGATAAAATGTACAAAAAGGATCCAAACTCTGTAATATTTAATACAGAGGCCCAACAGGAATAATTTAAATTCATTAATTGTATGAAAAATAAAGTAAAACTGCTAAAGCAAAGCAATCAGTAGCTACTCCATGCCTTTCCTTGGTGGCCTACCTGCTTGGGCCCAAGGGTTCTGGGAGACAGACAGAGAGAGAGAAGAGAGAGAGAGAGAGAGAGAGAGAGAGAGATGCAAGTACCTGCTTCCTACTGTACCTATGCCATGCAGCTAAGGTATTTTTTCTTAATGCTGGGTATAGTCTTTTGCTGGCTGCTTCAGAAAAGAGCAGGCCAAAAAAAATCTCTAATGATCAAATAAGCAGCAGTAAGAGCTCACCCACCATGCCCATGTGATGCAGCTGCATTGCACGTCCCGGTGTTCTATGATACGGTACACTACCAGGTCAAACAGTGGGTATTCTTTTCTTTAAACAAGATATGCAAGATATCTTACTGACCACCAATCAGACAGTCATGTCAGTCAAGTGCAGTCAATAATAAAATAGTGTGCCACTGCTGCATGCAGCTGACGACACACATAATACACCCTTTGTAGTTCCAAGAAACTATTGCTGCCAGTGCCCAGTACTGCAAGTATATATATTAAAATAAAATCTTAGGCAGTCAGTCACTGTAACAGAGATGTAGCATTATGTCATACTACAAACAATAAATGAATGAATGAATGAATGAATAATAACATATTTCTTTATAAAGTAATTACAGCCAAATATGGTTACTTGAGGAATGTGAAAAAGTATATTATCCAAAGAAGAGCATTCAGGCTTTAGCTAAGGCATCTGTTGTAAGAACAACAGCAACTATAATATTAACATCAAATTATAGGAAGGTGGTAAAATAATACTTTACACAGTTGTGGATAAGTAGTAGCAGTAGGCAACAGTACTCTACCATCCAAATTAGATTAGTAGTACTACCAAGTACGTTTAGGACATGAAATACAGTTGCTATGTTATACAGACCAAGTGATATTATTTTTTTTTAATTTCTCTGTGTTCCTTTTGTTCATTCAAGTAATCTGGACCTGACCTGGCCTGGCCTGTCCTGACCTGACTTGTTGCCACTAACTGATTTGTGCCTCATGATTTAAAAAGCAAACCCTATCCACAAAATATTTTACCACTTGCACAATGGAAGAAACTGTTTCATGGAGACAGCCTGCTCAGAGTCAGTATGTGTCATTCAGGTCTCATATTTAAAACTAATATGAGGAATGATGACTTTCTGAAATGTCTGATGCTCAGTGTTTTCTGGTGCCAGTCAGGATTTTGTGTCAGTAATAACATTACCAGCTGAACTAAACAATCCTTTTGAATAAATGCTAGTACAGTAGGAGGGCAGTTCATGTACGGTATAGTCATTTATATGAAAGTAGTCCATATGTTTTGTTTGGATTTCCAGTATTTCTAAGGATCTGCATTCCAATCAATATCTGGCTCTGCAGGTACATTTTAACAATGGTCTGTGTTGAGACTGTGTTGGAACAAGTGGATGAAGAAAAGGAAGGGGAAATTGTTTAGCCAGGAAAGGCACACTAAGCAGGAGCTTGTTTCCAGGTGCGACCTGGGATCACAAGGAAGTTAAATGACTTGCTCAGGGTCATGCAGTATCCAAGTGGGGGCTGAGGGGATTCAAACACAGGTCTCCAGGTTTGTAGCTTAGTACGCTTAATCACTATGCTATACTGCCTCCTAGAAGAAGCTACAATGACATCCTGCAACTGACTCTGGAGACCTGAAGCTGAATTGTGCAACCATGAAACACTGCTATTATGGTGGTGAAGAAGAGGACACTGGCACAGTGGGCAAAGAAGAGGAGGAAGAAAACACAACTGGAATACAAGAGATGGAGCCACCTAATACTATGTTGTGTTGTGAAGAAGAAGAAGATTGTTCTAAATCTGATTCTGTACTCCATTCCATGAAAGCATGGGCTTCAATTATTTCTTGTCTGTCTATCTCAGATGAAGTGTCATTATTGTTCAGTAGGTGCTTTGATTTGTATTGTGGGTCCAAGATTGTTGCTTTTTCTCATTCCGCTCAAGACAGCCATTTTGAATAAGATTATGTATGGAATTTTTTGATAGATATATATATATATATATATATATATATATATATATGCTCTGGGATGGACAGACAGACTGAAGCATTTTATACAGTTTTTCATCTCCATCAACTTCGTTCATCATACGTATCATCAGATCTTTTTGTATTCTTGTGGGCAACCTGTTTATGTTGGCAGTGGCAGTAGCCTGTTTGATGGGATTGTCTGGAGTCTCTAAACTGTCCCTAATTAGATTCAAACAGTATTTAAAACAATTTATTGAGGGCATCACCTGGCTCAGAGTTGCTTTGTTTGCACTCACCTCTGTGGTAATTTCCTCAAATGGCTGGAGAAGTAAAATTACAACTCCATCATGGCCTACTGTGAGTGATATAAAAGTCTGCATCAACAAATTTATTTTCCAAGGCATACTGTCTGAAAGCATTGTTTTGCTCCTGCAGCATTTGGAACATAAGAAAGGTTTGATGTGCTTATGCAACTTGGTATGATATCTGCTTGTGTGACTTAGATACATTGTGGTTGTTCACCTCTCTATCCATGGGATATACCACCCTGTAGGGGTACGATGGTGAGGAACCCTAGAGGAGGGTTCCATCCCATAGGTGCCATGGGTATGATTCCCTTGGATAAAAGTAGCTTGGGAAGATGCCTACAGGAAATAGAGATGAGCTGCTGGAGGAGGATGGTGGGGCAATGAAAGAAATGAATCCTGGACTAGCCAGGAGGAGCTGCCTTTAAAGGCCTGATGGGGGAGTGGTTTGTTGCTCCACCCATCGAACCATAGGCATAGCCTTGGAATTCAATATGCTTATGCAACTTGGTATGATATATGTTTGTGTGACTTAGATACATTGTGACTTTTCACCTCTCTATCAATGGATATACCACCCTGTAAGGGTACAACAGAAAGGAACGCTAGAGGAAGGTTCCACCCATATATGTGCCATGAGAATAATTCCCTTGGCTAAAGGTAGCTTAGGAAGGTGCCCAGAAAGAATACCGAAAAGGGTGTTGAGCATCGAAGGAGATGAGAAGTTGTAAGGCATTGAGGACAGAAATGGAGGCCAACAGACAAAAATGGAAAGGACAGCAGAGGAACGAGATGACAAGGAAGATGAACGAAATGAAAGCTGACAAGATGCAGAAGGGCAGACTTGCTAAGGAGAGAGGGAACAGCTGGGGCAACCATCCGACTCTATCCAACAGCAGAATCTAACAATGGAACCTATGAAAGCACGAACACTATCTAAATATTATGATCATCGGCATGGAGAGAGAGGAGAGGAGAGGAGAGGAGAGGAGAGGAGAGGAGAGGAGAGAGAGGAGAGGAGAGAGGAGAGGAGAGGAGAGGAAAACCCCATTTGAGGAGGAAACCTCTGAGGATCCAAGGCCTAGGTCACTTTCCCTCCAGGCTGAAGGATGTTTTGGTTAGTGACAGCTCAGCTACTGCAATTTAGAGTCGAAATTGAGTGAAGAGGAAAAGATTCCAATTTAGATGAAACTTTCACTCTGTTCTTATAACGGGAATGCTGTTGAGGGCTGCAAGCAATGTCTTTGCAACTAGACGCCCAAAAGCAAAGGAGGAGAGAAATGACTGCTGAGGCACTCAGCCAGCCTACACAAGCCTACGAAACAGACCAGGTGAACCCAAGGCAGTCAGAAGGAGAATGGTGCAGAGGGTGTCTCCGAATCAGCTTGGGCAGCCAAAGGGGCCCTGAGGGTGACAGCCCCACCCCTCACAGCTGGAAGTCATAAATTCTACATCCAGAGGTGCCAACGAAATGAGGGATAACTGAAGGTCCACCCAGAGTGAAGACATTCTCACTATGGGCCAGGAAGAAGGACCCTACTCCGAACTTCACATACTAACATACTATTTGCCAGCAGATTAGGCCTTACGGTCTATCGAGTCTGCTCGAACCTAGATCCTTAGTTGGGTGCCGAGACCCTCCCATCCCTTGTTCTCTAGAAACCCCTATCATCCATCCCCACGCCCCCGGGACAGGCCATCATCTCATCGGGACAGCATCACATGCTCTAGATATGGAATTCATGGGTGCAGCGTGAGACTGTCAGCTACAGGCAAGCCCAAAGCCATGGAGCAAGGGACACAGAAGACACATCTCCAAGTGGAGAGCAGGTTGAGTAGAGGTAGCATGGGACCCAGATGAGGGGTATGCTCGATTAGATGATTGGAATGAGTAGACCTATGGGGAGGTCAGATTGAGTGAAGGAGACCCTGACATGGGGCCAGAGGAGGCAGGTTGTAGTAGCAACTGCGGGAGTGCATGCCAACTGGGTCCACTGAGAAGCCAAATCAAGAGTGGAGCAAACTTCATGAAGGTAAGAATGAAAATGGCCGGGTGAAGCCAGCAGCCAACGGTGGAGGTATGACGCACCAGGAGTAGTGAGGTAGGAGCAAAGAAGTCATAATAGATGAGTGGAGGGTCGAGATGAATCATATGAGGTATGCTGATGGAGAGAAGCCTTGAAAGCTGGTATGGACTGCAGAATGGAAACAAACAAGGTGAGGGGAAGAGATGATGATGGCCAGGCAAATTCCACAGCCTACAATGAGTTGAGAAGTCAATACTGGAGGAGGATGAGTGAGAATGAATGAAGAAGAAATGATGGTGGATTGAAGCCTTGAAGGCTGCAACGGTTAAGGTGAAGTATGAAATGGGTGATGTAGGATGATGGAGTGAAAGCTTTGAAGGCTGATACAGTTGAGGTGAGGTATAAAATGGACGATGTATGAGAATGGAGTGAAAGCCTTGAAGGCTGATACAATTAACGGTATAGGAAGGAAGAGATTCGGTAACGATAGAGGTAGACATGGAGTGGAGGATATACAAGTTGAGTGGTCCAGAACTTAGGCCTAGGGTAAGAGGAGGATGCAAATAGGTATGGTGATTGCAGGATAGGGAATCCCCCCAAGAGAAAGCAAGGGATGAGGAAGGAAAACAGGCGAGGGTTGAGAAAGCAGTGGAAGGTGGGGCAAAGGGCACAAGTCAGAAATGAGAACAGTAGGGAGAAGCTCACAGCCTACAGATGGAGTACAAAGAACCAGGAGAAGAACAAGGTATGATGGTGGTAGGAGGAAGTGTGAGATCTGGACAGGAAAGACGAGGTTCAAGAAGAACAGAGACTGACATACAGAGAAGGAGAGAAGGAGAGAAGGAGAGAAAGAGACAAATAGGTATGGTGATGGTGGGATAGGGAAACACCCCCAAAAGAAAGCATGGGATGATGAAGGAGAAGAGGTGAGGGTTGAGGGAATGAAGGAAGGTGGGGGCAAGCCTTGAGATGAGACAGCAGCTACTGGGAGCCATGGTGTCCCACCGGAACCCGGTAGACCCCAGAGGCAGTAGTGGCTGGTGAAAGGGGGCCCACAAAAAGAGACCAACCAGAGGAAAGTCGTCAGAGTTCGGGAGTGGTGGGGCATGACACACCACTAAGGCACTGGCAACACAGAAGAGGTGGCAGGGAGGCAAGGAACCGATGATGGACAAAAAACAGAATTGGTGCCGCTAAAGCAGCAGGAGGGCCAAAAGCAGTCCTGGAGTATCAGGGAGAGAAGCGATGAGCACACCAGGCTGCCTGACGGCGATCGCTGGAGGAGTCCCAAGGAGAAACTGGTACAGGAATGGCAAACAGGAGGAGGATGATGGGGAGAGAGGAAGGAGAGAGAGAGAGCCACAGAGACATTGGCTAAGAAGGGTGGATGGGGGGGGCAAGTGGCAGAAAATGCCACACAGAAAGGGACGAGGAGAGCAAGTCGGTGGCTGGAGGCAACCGCAGGAACATGGCATAAAAACATGTAGAAGCTGGGAGTGAAGGAGGGCGGTGCCTCTGGCCGCAACAAAAGAAGAATCCTGGATCAGCCAGGAGGAGCGGCCTTTAAAGGCCTGATGGAGAAGTGGTTTGTTGCTCCACCCATCGAACTACAGGCATAGCCTTGCAATTGACTTCCACCTAATGGAAATGTCTTGGATTAGTGTGTGCGAAAGTAGTCTGTGCTCCTCTTGTATTTTTTCAAACAAGTGACGGGCTTTGATTGAGTGATTGGGAATGATTACAGATTCTTGGTTTTATGTGATAAGGGAGAGTACAGAAGGGCAAAACCGTAACCACGAAGAAAGAATGGCAAAAGCCAAAACTACGACTTTTTTTTATGGGGAACTATGCCCCCTGCACTTCTCCATTGTGGTGGCTTTTTCCTCCTGCACCGCCCTTACATATATATCTAACTCCAAGGTCATAGCACCTTGGGGAAGGGGTAAAACTTGTATCGCCATTCCGATTTCACCTTTCTTCACTTGCAGACCTTGATGTCACTCTTTTTGTTTTTGCCCTGTTCACTGGCTACGCGGATTCTGTCCTCATCAAGAAAACTGTGAAGTATTATATTCAAGCAATTTGCAAAGCAATAGATGTGAACAAAGCCCCCTCCTCCAAGGCCTTCCTTATGTTTGATCCAGTATCTGCAACTACTGTATAAAGCTAACTGAAAGTTTATGGGATGTAAGCCACTGCTGTATTGGTTGTTTCAGCTCCTCATAGATGTTGTAAGAGTCATGTGCAGATGGAAAATAAAACCTTCTTAGAACAGCAAACTGGGTTTCACTGCCCCTACTAGAGTTATCAACAAAACATGCCCATTGTGCCATGATAGACATAAAGAGTTCAAACTGACAGCTTGTCCAGATATACATTGTGAGATGCACCACCTTCCCAATGGCATTAGCCAAAACTCCTCAGAGTTTTTTTTTACATATGACATTGTAGAGATCTGGAATCCCTGTCGAGGAGCAATATTTTCTCAATGGTATATTATATAGAGGATCAAGGTACTCTAGAGGGTGCCTGAATCCTACATGTTCTTTCATGTTACAGCAGCAAGTCAACAGCTGTCATCTCTGAAATTTATTTTGTTATAGTAACAGTAACAGGGTGGGTTGAGGGATATTTGGCTTTATGTTTGTATGTTTTGGAGATGGTATGCTGTTTCCTTGAAGGAGGGGGATGTTTTGAACAGATGTCCACTATCAGTATTAGTAACACTAGGACTCATTCAAATGGAAGGAAGTGCTGTAAGTGTTTCAGTATTGCTGTGGGGACTGCCCAGGCTACCATCTATTGGAGAGAGAGTGACGAAAAGTCACTGATCACATAGAGTCAGTGGCCACATACAATCTATAGGGCCTACGAGCAGATTAGATGGGCCTGGCAGTCTTTATCTGCTGACAATTTCTCTGTTTCTATGTTTCTAACCCTGAGTGTAGTGAGCTAGTATCATCACTGTCATTCTCTTCTAGTCTCAAAAATGGATTTCTCAATAATGTTATGAAATATGTCTAGGTGCCTTTTCAGTTCTGAAGTTCCCAATGCTCCTTTCTTTAAACCCCTGCTGGTCAACTGTTTACAACTAGAGCATGTTGCCACCTACTTATTAGAAGTATTAACTGAAAAGCATTATGTTTAAATAAAATATCTCCAGAGACCAGACAGATTATCTCCCAAATGAAAATACAGGATTCAATAAAATATTTGGGAATTCAATTAACAAAAAATATTAATACTACTGTGTAACTGAATTTGAAACTTGACATGGTAAAAGTTAAAGATATGCTTATGCAATGGTAAAGCAAAGCTCTTTCCCTTTGGGGAAGAATTGAAACTTTAAAAATGATGATTATGCCCCACTTGATGTACCTATACCAAGCAATGCAAGGATAAATATCCATCACATGGCAGGAAAAAAATAAGGCGTCTGTTTGTAAAATTTTTATGGTGTGGAGGAGCTCCAAGAATAGCACAGACAAAATTGAGGATATTAAGAAAAGAAGGGGGAATGGGATGTCCAGATACTATTATTTATTATTGGGCAGTAAAAATGAAACAAGTAATTCATTGGATTAATAAAGACAAAGCTGATTGGCAGTCTATGGATATTCATCATTCAATTATAGATAAAATGTTATATTCATCCCAATCCAAACTAAAATTCTGGGATAGCCTTGCATTCCCCTCTCTGTTTGAAAAGTGTCAAAATCCTATTATAAAAGCAGTACAAAAAGCAGCTTATTTCTGTAACAAAACTCTCCCCAACAACAATTTCTTGTTATTTGCCAGCATAAATGTTAACTCAAAGATTTGGAATATATATAACGAAAATACATTTACAGATTTGGAGCTAAGCAAATTAAATATATATCATTGGAAAGACTGTTGCCAAACATACTTTTTTGGGCTATCAAACTTTTTATATGAAATGTCTGGAGAAGGATATTAAACAACCATGCTGAAATACAATTTACTTAGAGCAAAATTTACAGATCATATAGAGAAAAAGATTGATGGGACAAAAAAATTAGATTTAGATCTTATTCAAATTATGAACTTTAGGGCAAAGACCACTAGATTAAAGACTAGTGTTATAGGGCTTGTTTTTACAAGCCAAATTAACAAAATTACTAGTAAACAAGATAAAAAAAATTGTTCCACAGTAAAATAAAATGGGAAGAGGAATTGTTAATAAAATGGAACAATGTTCAATAGAAAAATTATGTATAAATGCCAATTTGCTATATATCAATGCTAAGAACAAATGCATACAGCATAAAATAATGGATAGAGCCTATATTACTTCAAACAAGTTACATCATATGGATTTAAATAATAGCGATAGGTGCTGGCATAAATGTAAAGAAGGGGAAAATAAAATTTACCATTTTCATTTGCTTTGGGAGTGTGGCGATACCCAGGAATGATGGAAAGAAACGATACGACAATTAGAGAAAATTATGAATAAGAAATTCCCCTTTTTACCAAATATCTTTATCCATAATGATTTTAATTATTTGAATCTTGAATGGAAAGAAAACAAAATCTTAGCATTGGTTACTATGGCAACTAAACAATTGATATTAGCTAATTGGAACTCCTCCAGGATAGGGACCTTTGATTTAAATGAATGGTGTTATGTATTTAAGAGCACTTTTAATGGATGAAGCATATGAAGGGAATGGTGGGGAAAAACTTGCTTGGAAGGAATTAACTAATCTTTTGCCTCCACTATTACAAATTTAAATTTGTGATATACCAACATAGTAGGATATTACTTGTAAACAATGAAGTTAGATTTTAGCTCTACTAAACTTTGGTGGGTGGGGGGAAGGGGGACTTTACTATATAAGGGTAAACATAAAAAAGGGAAAAAGGGAAATGAGATATGGCATATTTATTCATAATCAGATTGTTTATTTTGAATAACTTTTGCATATTGGCCTGCATAATAAAGGCAATGCTTGATTATATGCTATAAATATTATGTATTGAATATTTTATATCCCAGAAATAAAAATATTTTAGGGCACTGTAAGAAAAAAAAAAGTATTAACTGAAAAGTATGACTGAACAAAATATATTAGTATTTTGTTGTTGTTGGTTTTTTTTTTACCAGGTAGGCACTGCAGATCAGTCACCTTTTCATTTTTTTTAACAGATTTTTCTTAGACCTGTTCCTGTTGTGCTTTATTCCCTTCCTCTAACCCATACTCCTCCTCCAAAATCAAAATGTCTGCTTGCACTTCTTCCTCATTTGCAATTGCCATCCTCTTATCCTATAGCAACATAGAAACATAGAATTTGATGGGAGATAAGGACTGCTTGACCCACCTAGTCTACCCATTCTCCCTACCTGTTTCAGGTTCTATGTCATAATGGCAATTACCATTAGTGTGAGTGTACATCCCCAAAAATAAAAACGGCAGTGTACACTTGAGGCAAAAAAGCCAGTGGTGACACAGATCTCTATGTATGCTTCGCCCTCTAATTAAAGATTCTCAAATCCAGGGGGTGCATAATGGGTGGGACTTGTAAAAAGAGACCACAAAAACTCTTGCGCTTCCCCAGATCTGAACCTTGCACCATCCCAACAGTAGCCAGCCACCCTCACCACCACACCACATGGCCAACTTGGCAGCCTTCTGCTGCACTGCTTTCCAAATACCTTCCCTCCTCTTCTGTCCCCCGCAGTGTGGTTCTGGTCACCCTCATCAGCTTTCTTTTCATCCGTCACTACCCTTTCAGTGTAGCCCACAACACAGGCACAGCGATTAAGCTGCTCATATTTGAGTATCTCAATCTCAGTTGTCCTTTTGATGGGACACCCCTGTTTTATGTACCGCAGACCGTAAATGATCTGTGGCTCACCCTGTCTTTCTTATTGCTTGAGCTCCTTTATGTCTGTCCCATGCATTTTTGAATTCCCCTACCATTTTTGCCCCTAAAACCTCTGCCAGAAGGGTGTTCCATGGATCCACCACCCTTTCTATGAAAAACTGCTTTCTCACGTTACCCCAAATCTTTCCCCCATCTTCATATCATGTCCTGTAGTTCTTGAACATCTTTTTTTCAAAGATGCTACCCTCTTGTACCTTATTTACACCCTTGAGGTATTTGAAAGTCTCTATCATATCCCCCCTCTCCTTTCCTCTCCTCTCCTCTCCTCTAGGGAATACATATTGAGATCCTTAAGTCTCCCCTCATATGACTTTTGGTACAGCCCTTGCATCATTTTAGTCACCCTTCTCTGAATCGCTTCTACTCTATGTCCTTCTGGCGATGCGGCCTCCAGAACTAGACACAGTACTCTAGATGAGGTCTCACTTATGTTCTATATAGTGGCTTTACCACCTCCTTCCTTCTGCTGGAGATACCTCTCCCTATGCACCCCAGCATTCCACTGGCTCTCCTCACAGACTTCTCACATTGTTTGGTAACCTTTAGCTCATCAGATATGATTATTCCCATGTCCCTTTCCTGTTTGGTGGCCATCAGTACTTCCCCCCATCATGTACTGCTCCCCTGCATTGCTGTGCCCCAAGTGCATGGTCTTGCACTTCCTTTCATTGAATCTTAGCTGCCACACCCCTGACCACTCATGAAGCTTGCATAGGTCCCATCTCATTTTCTCTACCCTTCCTGGAGTGTCAACCCTGTCGCAGAACTTTTTGTTATTTGCAAAGAGACACACCTTCCCTTCCAGCCCCTCTGCAATGTTGTTAATGAAGACATTAAAGAGGAATGGTCCAAGCACTGATCCCTGTGGATCACAATGGTCAACCCCTCTACTTGAATTGAACTCTGTTCACCACCACCCTCTGTGTCCTATCGCTCAGTCAATTTTTGATACAGTTTAGCACCCTGGGACCCACTCCCAAGCTGCCCAGCTTGTTTACTAGCCTCCTATGTGGGATTGTGTTGAAGGTCTTGCTGGAATCCAGGTAGGCCACATCCACAACCCTTCCCTGATCCACTTCCCTAGTCACCTAGGCAAAGAAATCTATCAGATTGGTTTGACAAGAGCTTCCCCTATGAATTTATGCTGCCTCGGATCATGTGCTCTGTTGGATTTGAGATATATCACATACCTTTCTTTTTGTAGTGATTCCATTAGTTTCCCCACCACTGAGGTCAGGCTGACTAGCCTGTAATTGCCAGCCACCTCCCTGCTCCCACATTTGTGTAGAGGGACTACATTTGCCCTCCTCCAGTCCTTTGGTACCACATCTGTTTCCAGCAAACTGTTGGACAGGGCTGTCAGTGGTGCTGCCAGCACCTCCCTGAGTTCTCTTAATACTCTGGGTCATATCCCGTCCAGCCCCATTGCCTTGACCACTTTCAGATTAGTGAGCTCCTTTAATGCTCTTTCCTACTTAAAAGGACTGGTGTCCACCTCCCTCTCTCCAAGTGGTGCTTCTGTCACCTAACTTTGGTCCCTCCCCTTCCCCTTCTTCTGTGAATACTGAACAAAAAATACTTGTTCAGGATTTCTGCTTTTTCTTGGTCCCCTTCTGCACACCTCTCTCTTTCCATTTTTAGTTTATAAGAATCCCACTCTTAGTCTTTTTTCTTTCACTAACATACCTGAAAAACTTATTTCACCCTTTGTTTTTGGATGCTATGCTAATAAACCTTGGGCCAGATCTCTACCATTATCCTCACTGGGCTCAGCTTCAAAGGGGATGCCTGTGAAGGACTAACATTGGCATAGTTTACAACTGTTCCATTCCTAACAGTGCCTCTCTGGGTAACACCCACCAACCCTTTAGTTTAAACTGAAGAAACTTTTGCTTTGGAACTGATCCAACAGATCCACCTTTATTGGATTCAAGCATTTGCTTGGAAGATGATATTTTAGAGTTACCAAAACCACATTTTGAGGGGGGGGGTGATTTTGTCTGCTCTGTGAAGGAAGATCATTGCCTAGCCTAGCCCTTGACACTCCCTTTTCTTTGTCTGAAGTTGCAGTGTCCACCTGAGACTCAGATCTACAGTAGTCTGACTCTAAACACTTTGATCCATTCTTTTATTTTTTTTGTATTTTAATTGGTTTCTAAAAATATCTCTCACCAGTCCTTAGCATCTTGATTCCCCCTCCCATCACAATCTGTACACAGCACAGCCAGCCACACGAAAATGATGATGACCACTGTGAGATATGGACAGCCAGTTCTGAGTACACTATGATTTTTTTGTAATATAAAAATGTGTTATGGACTGTCTCTCATGAGAGATGCTGAGACAGCATGTGAGATCATGCATATACACACAGGTTTTAGATACAATGTGTTGCCTGGAAGGCCAGAAGCTAATTACAGACTAGAACAGGCCTTAATCAAGAATCTCCTGTTTTTCTAAGTTAAATATGGCTTTAACTGCTAAGAGAGAAGTCAATATACATTTTATGATGTTAGAGGAGGAAACCAGGTTACAGCACACTGGTGTGAAATCCTAAATGCTTTGATGTCTGTGTGAGAGAGGATACTGCTTATAGATGAAAGGAAATTTACAGACTTGATTGGGGAAGTCACATGGGGAAAGAAGTTTCTGCTGATGTAACCTTAATTATCTCACCTTCTAATATGATAAAATATCCTGGGTGTATGATTTTTCATAAACAGAGGAGGAGCTAGGTGATCTCACACAAAGGGGTTGGCAAAGCCAGTTTTTTAAACAGATTCTGTTTTCCTTCAGAGACACTTTTATCTACAGTCTGACAAGAAACATCTTTGAGCACTTTAAGCAAGTATACAGGTAGAAAGAGACAAAATCTAAGTACTGTAGTAGGAATTGCACTGTTAAAACCTTGTTCTTTTAAACGATTGTATGGTTCTTGTGATATATATAGTTCTGTATTTTATGTTTTACATACTTTTTTCTATTTTAGTAAAACTCTATTTTTAGAGCCTACTTGGTCTGTCTTTGAATTTCTTAAACAAGTGAAGTATATATGGTTAAAGCAGACACTGTGCATAAACTTGAATGGTGATACCAAACTGGAAAAGTTAAGAGTGTTCTGAGGTCTTTTATTAGAGTTTTTAAGGGTTCATTTCTGTACACCTGGTTACGTGCCCATAGGCAAAGATATCTGGCCCCCTGAAGATAGAATTATCTGAGCCTGTGCATTGGGTACACTAGCAAGAGGTTCACAGTTTGAATCCCTCCAAGACTTGAGGCCAAAGATTGATTCGAACCCACAAAACAGACAGGAGAGTTACCCTGTTTCTGTTAACTGTTCACAAGACTGCGCTCGGAGGTTGGCACTTTGTGGGTAGAGGGCTGACCTGCTGAGTGAGTTTGCGACAACCACCACCAATTCCGTCTGCAGAAAACAAAGAAAAGTGACTCCTAGTGTTACTGTTCAGTGACTGTATTCAGCAGCTCAACAGTGTAATGCTACAATGGCTCTGGAATTTAAAATGGTGATGTAGATGTTTAAGTTATGATTTTATGTGGGGCAAACTAGCATGGCAGTGATGAAAAAACAGTTCAGTAGTGTTTATAATGCTGAAGATGGGAAGGCGTGGTTTAGCCACCGAAAAGATGGCAGCCCAGAAAGAGAGCTCTTGCCCTAAATGTGCTCATCCTTGCTTAATCGCCATGATTCTGAGGAGTACTGACCAGAAAAACAGCTCTATGAGCAGGTGACACATGTACCTTCTGAGCTGCATATGTTTAAAGCGGATTTCCGGGAGAGCAGTAGTGTCTTTGGATGCCGTGTGTTTGGGACTTGGCAGACTTCTGGGAGGCTGAGTAGGCCCCATTTGCAACCCCAGCCATTCTACATGCTGCAGCAAAGTTCAGAGACGGTAGCTGAGCACTGTGGAGAAAACAAGCAGTAAAGCGATTCAATCGGGGACAACCCATTTTTTTTCTCCACTTTCAGTTAGCAAAGATGAGCTCTCCAGCTACTATCATTGAACAAAATACAACACCCTCATGCCCCGACAAACCTCCTGCTGTAGAAGAATCCTTACGTCATATTACTCACCTGTTGGAGGCCTTAATTTCTAGGGTGGATGGGCTAAGTTTATCACTTTCAAACACAGTTACAGAGGTTAAACAACTACAGGACAAGGTCAACATTCTGCAGCAAAAGGCAGAAACCTGCGAGGATCATCAGTCGCAAATTTGGCAAAAGATGAGACAACATGAAGAGCTCCTCGAAGTACTATGGAGTAGGGCAGAAGACGACGAAAATAGGAATCGCCACAATAATTTGCAAATTATTGGTCTGCCTGAGGGAGTGAAGGGTCAGGATATGGAGAAATTCCTAAATCACAATATCCCTGTAATACTGGGTGAGAGATGGCAGGGTCCCATTGAAGTTGAAAGGGCCCACAGAGTGACTGCCCGATATAACAAGCAATCTGAACATCCCTGAATTACTGTGGTGTATTTGCTTCGTTACTCAACTAAAGAGAGGATTCTAAGGGCGGTGAGGGATCTAGGAGAGTTGTACGGGCAAGAAACACCAATACAAATTTATAGAGACTTTACACAAGAAATGGCAGCAAAGAGAAGGGTATTCAGCCCTATTAAGAGGTTTTTATACCAGAATGACGTTCGTTTCAGATTCAAGAGCCTTACCAGACTCTGGGTCAGTAAAGGTGGGCATGAAGTGGTTGTGGACCACCCAGAAGAGTTGGAACGGTGGCTGGCTCGGTCCTGGCCTGGTTTATATTACCAAGCTACAACACCCAGAATGCTCAGGGAACCTCACGCACCTACACCTCCTGCTAGGAACCTTTCTGCTGGAAGATACATGCTTGGGGGCATGTTAACAATGGGACCAGTGCAACCAGTCGACAATCCCCCTGGTAGAAGGGGTAGTAAGCAACTGCAGAAATCAAATGTCACACAAATGACCCAGACTAGCTCTATGCCACAAAGATCGGACATTTCCTTCTCTAAATCTAGGCACTGAGCAAGAAGTGGACCCCAGCAGTCGCCAAGTAAAGACCCTCCTGCAAAAATCTCATGGGGCGACTCACTCAGTCCAGCGGAACACAGAAACTTGGAAGCTTCTTTCAGTTCAGAAATGGACACAGAGGTTATGGGGGACTGGGTGGACTTTCCAGATACACACTAATAGAAGCGGTAGAGGCTCCATCAAGAGTAACGCCCAGTCTTTTGTCCTATGCAACGGCTGCCACAAAGGTTTCTCCAAATCCTGGGACTCTCCCATAGGCACACCCGAGATGGCCGAAGGCTCGAATACCTGAACCCTTTGAAATAGCGGATGGCTTAAGGGGGTTATGATTTAATATTGCATCTTGGGATATCTGCTTAGTATTTGTACCTCCTCTCATCTCTCCTGACATCTCTGTCTCTCGTCTACAACCCGGAAGAGAGAATACTTCCCCTTCCCTCCTCCCCCTCACATTAAGGTTGAGAGACTGCCCTACTGTTGTTGTGGTTTATTAAGGGTGTTGTTATTTGTTCCTAATTTTCTCTTCCCATTAAAGTGTAGAGAATATGGCTCCAAGGGTATGGCAATAATCGGAAGGTAGATGTCCCCAACTTCCCTACTCCCTTCTCGGTTCTCCTTATATTTTAAATGGGGTCTTGTTTATCGTGGATGGGTGATATAGATACCCCATCCCCCCTCCCTTTTTTTTTTTTTTTTTTTGTGTTTCTACCCATCCCCCCCTTCCTCCATGGAGTCGGAGTGACCGACCATGGATGCACACTTGGCTTGGGCTGACTCGGATAGAGTGACCACATCCAGTACACAACCTTGTACAGAGTGCTGGTGCTAGCATAGTTGCAGGGTGTTAAGATTACCCTCTTTTGCTGTGATCTACACTCTCATAGATAGGATTCATTTTAGTGCCTGGTTTTTTGGACACTGCTTTGTGTATTAACAAGGTATTTGATTGCAATATCATTATAAGTTATAACTGTTTACACAGCTCTGTTTTTTTTTCTCTTTTAGAACAGTAGTATATTAAGAAACCAAGGTCAAGGTATTGTCTGTTCCTGGGGATGCTTCCACCTCTGTCTATCCTAATTCAGGGTTGGATATTGCTGTTGTGGGCAGGGTACAGTATTAAGGCATTGAATCCAGCTACAGAGCTCCCCCCCCCAGGACTCACAGTAAGTCATTTTTCTTCCCTTTCATTGGGGGTGAACAGGATGTCGAACACAGCCCAGGCTTATAGATGGATATCTTGGAATGTAAAGGGGCTCAACTACCTTGTTAAAAGAACAAAGGTTTTACAGCATTTAAGGTCTCTGAAGGTAGAAGTAGCCCTACTCCAGGAAACACATCTTCTGCCCAGAACTAAGAAATGGCTGAAGAAAGCATGGGTTGGAGAATTGGTGGTGAGTTCTGCCCCTACCAAATCCAAGGAGGTAGCCATTCTGCTTTGCCGGACCTCTGCCTGGAAGATCGCCAGTGTAAAGAAAGATGATCAAGGCAGGTGGATAGTTGTAAGACTAATTTCTCTGGATGGAGCCATGATTTTGGATAATATATATGCCCCCAATGGGGAACACACTGATTTCTTCCCGGCAGTAAGTCAGGCAATCTTAGGAAATACAAGCAGATGGTCCCCCCCTTCCCATCATGCTAGGAGGTGATTTTAATCTAGTGGAGGCCATATATTTAGATAAGTCTACACCCACTGCACATGCCACCCCTAAGGCAAGACACTCCTTTACCGAGTTACAAGAAGAATGGGCTTTGGTGGATGCCTGGCATAGGGAGCACCCTACTGCTAGAGGCTATACTTTCTTTTCCACACCACACCAAACCCATAGTCGTATAGATGTCTGGCTGGTGAATGACCTAGCTGGCCGTGGTATCTCTGATACTGGGATAGGTTCGATAATAATATCAGACCACTCTCCAGTATGGCTCTCATATCTCCCTACCAAGCAATCTACCCAAAAAGTCTGGTAGTGATGCAACTCACTATTGTTCAAGGACCCAGATTTTAAGTGTATGCTTTCAATGGCTACGAAACAGTATTTTCCATTAAACTCAGATTGTGGAGTGTCTCCGAGCATGGTTTGGGATGCCTTTAAAGTGGTTTTGCGTGGGCGTATTATTGCCTTCTCAGCAAATCAAGATAGGATACAGAAAGCCAAGCTTAAATCCATGCAAGTAGAATTGGCCTGGTTGGAACAATCCTTCAAGGCTGCCCCAAGAACAAATGTAGATAAAGAGTTATATCGCAGAATCATTAATCTAAAATACCAGATTAATGTAATTCTACAGCAAAAAGCTGAGTGGCTTCTCCTTCGAACTAAACAGGAGTATTAGGCTAATGGGGAAAGAACTGGAAAGCTTTTGGCTTATCGGTTACGTAAGCAGCAGGCGGCCACGAGGATATATTCCCTCCGTAATTCCTCGGGATCATTAGCTTCTACCCCCAAAGAGGTGAACCATACCATGCGGTTATTCTATGAATCCCTGTATAAATCCCATTCCATGATCAACCCTACGGAAATGAGCCAGAAACTATTGAGTTTCTGTCGTCAAATGCACCTCCCATCCCTATCATCTAAGCAGGTGGGGCCATTGGAAGCACCGGTATCCGGTGAGGAAATACGACTTGCGTTAGCAAAAATAGCATGTGGGAAAGCTCCTGGACCGGATGGTATGTCGGTCGAATTATATCAGGCATTAGGTTCAGATATACTCCTCCCACTTCAACAAGCCCTTCAGGACTCACATAATATGACTACTTTCCCACCATCTATGAGGGATGCCCTTATCATTCTCCTGCCTAAAAAGTCATCTGATCCGTTAGACTGCATGAATTTTAGGCCAATATTGTTATTGCCAGTAGATACCAAGATTCTAGCTAAGGTGCTTGCCACTAGACTGAGTGCAGTGCTTCCTTCCATTATTCATCCAGCACAGGCGGGCTTTATGAGGGGGGAAAAACAGGTGTGGACAATACACGCTTATTACTCGGCCTTAAGTGGATTGCATCTAGGTCTTCTCACCCTATGGCAGCCATGGTGATAGATTTTGCCAAGGCTTTTGATTCTATTGAGTAAGTATACTTGCATGAAACTTTAAAGGCGTACGGTTTTTGGCCATATTTTCAACAATGGATATGCACCTTGTATGCATCACCCATGGCCTGCATCCTCACAAATGGTGGTATCTCTCCTCCCTTCTCATTGCAAAGAGGCAATAGGCAGGGTCGCCCGCTCTCTCCCCTCCTGTTCCTGATTGCCTTGGACCCACTTATACGGGTTATTGGTTCAGACCCATTGATACAGGGCATTGAAAGTGGGGGGCAGTCCTATGTGGCTATGATATATACAGATGACCTTGTACTAACTCTAACTAATCCTCGGCAAGGAATTCCGGAGGTACTTTTGCTTTTAGAAGAGTTTGCTACAATCTCCGGTCTCAGGATTGACCAAAAAAAGACCATCTTAGCACCACTAAACTACTTTTGTACAAAGGAGTGTATACAGGGCACTAACCTGTCATGGGCTGACCATAGTTTCCAATATTTAGGAATTCATATCCCTTTTAAATGGACAGCCCTCGAAATGGCTAATTTTTCCCCATTGTGTGCTCAGCTGGCTGTGGAAGTAGAGAGGTGATGAAAAATTAAACTATCCCTTCCAGGTAGGGTAGCTACAATCCGGATGTTGTTTCTACCGCAGGTCTTATTTCTTTTAAACAACTTACCCATACCTTTATCTAAAAAAACTATTTAAATCCCTAGATAAGTTAGCATTTAATTTAATCTGGGACTACAAACCACCAAGATGGAGTAGGCAAAAAATAAGGGAGCACTGGACTAGAGGGGGCCTCAATGTACCCGGGTTTTATGGATATCATTTAGCATGTATGGCAGCCCATGCCACTAGGTGGTTCGTGGCAAAAAACAGGGCAACCCCTCTCTGGGTTCAAATGGAAGCAGCCTTAGCAAGCCCCGCTATACTATATAACCTTCTAGTGAGTCACTCTAAAACTGACACAAAACTCCCCCCTATAATCTCCTACACCACCAAAGCCTGGAGACTCTTAGGCATTAAATCCCACAGGCCAAAACAAGAATGGTTCCCCCCACTGCAGCTGGCCCCAATATGGCATAATAATTCAATTCAGATTGAAGGTGCAAGGGTGAACTGGATGCAATGGCAACAAAAAAGTATACAAATAGTCCAAGACTTGGTTAAATAAGGGGCGAGCCATCTGCTTTCCTTTGAACAACTACAGGGAAAAATATGGCCTACCGAATAAGGATTTTTGGCGATATCTACAAATTCGCAGTGCAATGACACCCTTGCTTGCTAAAAGTCTAGATAGTACAGAGTGGCAATGGCTTGCTGACCCCGCTTGGTGAGACACTGAAGGGTCTTATGGGTAGATTTTATGGTAACGCGGAGAGACTCGCAACCTAACCCCATGCACAGATGTAGAATGCAATGGGAATCACTGCTGGGGGTATCAATATCTGAGGAACAATGGCTGTCCTGCTGTAAAAACATCCATTACTCTTACAGAGATTCTAATAGCCGTTTCATACAATTAAAAATATTGTTGTTCTGGTATCGTACCCCAGCAATGCTACATAGGAGGGGTCTACTGGGCCATAGCCGTTGCTGGCGTTGTTCTCAGCCAGATGCTCATATTGCACACATACTCTGGTCTTGCTCCCTCCTGGTATCATTCTGGGACATGGTAGCTGCAGACTTGTCGCAAGTGTTAGGTACCAAGCTTACCCTGTCTGCTTCCCTGGTCCTCTTAGGAGATGCAAGGCAGCTCAAATTTCTTTCTAAATCTCTGCAGCACTGGGTCATCTCCTCCACTTTGGAAGCCAAATGCCTCTTGCTCATGCACTGGAGACAACCTTCAATACCTAGCAGGAATATGTGGCATGAAGCTTTAGCTCGCCTCTCACTGTTCGAGAAGCTTTCTGCCATGCAAGGGGCAAACATGCGGCTATTCTCAGCTAAATGGGGACCATATCTCCAATCTGACTTTTTACAAATTACATAATTAGTTGGGAATTCCCCCTGGAACACCCTTACTCATGTAGCTGGTTAATAGGCAGGGTGAACACTTCCCCCCTTCCCACCTTTCATGGCCTAGTACGTTTAGCTGGAGCGAATCTGAAGAAAGAGGTGGAAGCATTAACAGCATGGTGTTTGATAAGTTAGGTGATAAGGATGTTAATTCATGAATAGTCTCTATAACTAATTTGTGGATAGAGATTAGTGTATAGTTATACTATGCGGATTTGTATATGTATATATAACTAGTCATAATGGTGGTATATATACCCTTGACCTGGCTATGTGGTTACATCAGGTAGATCAGGTGCATGCATCTGTACTTTTAAGTACTGCAACCACACTAGTTCTCCTAATAAAAGGTTTTCTTAAGTGAGAGGTTGTTTTTAAAAAGCAGGATGATTTTCTGAGCTATAGAATTTGAAATAAGAATCAAGAGCAAACAAGCAGCTACTTCATTAAGGGCAAACTGACCTCTTAAAAGAGCAGTGTCTTCAAAAACATTGAACAAGCAAGTAGTTTTAAAGGGGCATGCTCACAGTTAGCAATATAAAAAGTTATATACAGTACTGCAGCTACACTGTTTGGCAACTGGGGAAGGTGACTGTGTATTGGTAAGAAAATTGTTTGTTATTGGTATCAAGCACTATGACTCATTTCAGACCATTAGTTTCTAAAAGATGAAGGCCAGCTGCAACACTATGAGATCATGTAGACAGGATGATGTTGTCCCTTTTGTACAATGCAATCCAATATGTCAACCAGGTCTCCAGCAACCTGATTCCCAGTTTGGGGGTCCTTGGTGTACAGAATGGCAGTGGTAAAGCTGAGTTGCACAAACCTGTTTTGTTACTTCTTAATAATACATTACACTATTTGCACATAATACCTGCGAAGACACCTGAACCTAAAGCAGGCACCTCAAACTAAGGTGGCCCCTGACAGGCATGTCCAGATGCACCAGAGCTTAAAGACCCTACTCATTCTGAGTTACTGGCCTCCTCTGGTTTCAGTAACTTATGTAATTTTGATAAAAATGAAATAGAGGAAGTTGAAAATCCAGCTCTGATGGATCTAAAACTGCCATCAAATGAGGGGGGATTTTACCCTGAATAGGAGGAGGAGTGGATGAAACTGAACAAAATAATTCAAATCCCTCCCATATTTGACACAAAAATTTATGTCTAATCCACTCATGAAGGCTTATAGAATATTGCAGATAGAGGATGTCTAGTCCATAAAGACCCTGGACATGAATTACATTCTGTTTGACTCAGGCTGCTTGTGTAACTGCTTTCTGAACTTCTGACACTGTGATCAAATTATTGAACAAGAATGGACAGGCATGGACAAGAGGCAACAACTCCCTAGGCCTAGGGTGAGGTAATATTCTTTTTAGAAGGAGCACTCCAAGAAAAGGGAGATGCCTCTGTGGCAGATAAAGCATGATGCAATGCAATAAAAGACATAGCTGTTCCGATGGAAGAGTCAATGACACATTCAGATGTGCATGACAAGAAAGCAGACTTGTCATGCAGGTGGTCATTTATATCTAATGGAGAAAACCAAAGCATAAGAGTAATAGTTTCTAGAGCCATATGCACTTGGGTACCAGCTCTAGCAGGGGTCATACTGGAGGGTTCTCCATGGGTCAATTTTCTGCAGTTCATGTCAATGGCATGTCCTTTTGGGGAGATGCAGTTGTGGACAGCTTATGTATGACAGCTCACACAACCTTTACTATAGTGTCAGCCATGAGAGGAGTTTGGCTCCATCACTGGTCTGCAGATCATGGCTCTAAGGTAAAGTTACACCATTCATCTTTTGTGGGTGACTTTCTGTTTGCCCCAGAGTTGGATGGGGCTCTAAAAGACATTCATGATAATAAAGGACAATGGCTGGTGTTCAGACAGCTGCAAAATACAAATTATTCCTCAAGAGGGTATAGTATTGTATGTTTCTGCCAGGGAAGGCCTGTTTTTTTTACCTTTTCAGAACTTTGGCACCATGAGCAGAAAAAGGGCCTACTCTTGTTTTAAGTTCAATCACAACCGAGGTTCCTTTGCATGCGTCTATCTGGAGGTGCAGGCAGGAAAGGTGGATATTCACAGTGAAAATAAAAGTATTCATCTCTGTCTCCAACCACTCAATGGACAACTTCAAAAATTGTACCAGAGATTGGCACAAACCATTACAGATTCAAGGGCTCTGGAAAGCTAGTTGCTTAGCCATGCCATAGAACTCTCTTCTGTACCCTCAAAAGAAAATGTTTCTTCTTCCTGGTGTTTCAGAATCCTGTAAAGAGACAGGTGGCGGAGTAAATCATCCAACTAATCCAGATATAGAGTTGATTGCTCAAGTTCCACCTCACAAGATGGGGCAGGGATTCTATTCAATTTATTTTGTAGTCTCCCAACAAGTCAGAAGGCTATTGCCCAATCCTGGACTTAAGGAAATTAAACAAATTTGGCAGACACATGATGTTTAAGCTGGAGTTCCTGTGGTCAATCATCAGATCAGTAAAACTAGGGGACCATCTAGTATCCAGTTACTTGATGGATGCTTATGTCCACATCCTGATCCACTGGTCTCCTCAGAAATTCCCGAGATTTACAATACAGGATCAGCACTACCAATACCAAGCATTTACCTTGGTGTTGGCTCTGAGGATTTTCTTGGAGATACTCATATTGCAGATGGCACTACTGAGATAGGAGTGTCAATATGTGTATCTTTAACTGGATGACATTCTGATGAGAGTCCCCACAGCGAAATTGGCAAGGAGATCTGTTGTCAGAACATTGGAGATCCTGTAGCCACACGGCTGGGTGATGGACAGGGAGAAAAGCTCTCCGATAGAGTAACAGATGGTAGAGTACCTAGGTGTGGTATTCCAGACAAGCATACAGAAATCTTTCTTACTGCACACAGAAAGGAGATTCTAGTTAAGAAGGTTCAGGAACAGAAATCTCAGGCGGTTGTGTCCACTTACAAGATTCTTCAGATACTAGGTCTAATGATATCAGCAATAGCGTTAGTATCATGGGAACAGCTCCATATGAGACTGCCCTAGAATAGGTTGCTGTCAGTATGGTCTTCAGCATCAGAGAATTGCCATGCACTGGTCTGGTCACCATGATTAGTATGCCAATACCAGTGATTGTGTAAGGATCTGGAAAATCTCCTCCATTACACACGTTTAGCCTCCCAGCAAGAGATGTCCCTCAACATGGCTGCTAGCCTCTTGGGCTGGGTAGCAGTACTAGATCAGATTCCTATGCAGGGAACCTTGAGGTCACAGTAGTAGAGCCTACAGATAAATGTTCTCAAAATGTGGACAGTGTTTCTAATGCTGATGCACTTAGAGGACTGGAGTAGAGACCCGGCAGTGAAGGTACTTTGAACAAGGTAGTGACCATGAAGTACATAAACAAATGGGGGGGGGGCATAAGAAACAAAAGCATGCTCACAGATGCAAACAAGTTGCTTCAGTGGGCAGAACAAGCCTGCTATCAATAATAGCCTTACACCTGGTAAGAGAGTTAAATGTGCAGCTGGATTGGCAAAGCCACCAGAGTTCACCTGGGAGAGTGGTCACTGAACCTGGAGGTGTTTGATCTGCTATGCAGATAGTTCAAACAGCCCCAGATAGATCTGTTTGCATCAAAGGAACATGCTTAGGTCCCAAAATACTTCTGCCTCTATTGGTACCCATGGGCAGAAGCAGTGAATGCCCTGCCCTGGCAATGGAACTTCCACCACTTCCATTACTTCTAAGGGTACTGAAAAAGCATAGCAAACACAGCAAATAAAAAGATACTGGCTTCAGGCATCCTGCCAAATAGACCAGCATTTGCTTTAATAACTTTTAAACTATGATTGCCAAGGTTCTTTTTTATTTGAGTACTTATTTGAGCTGGCTGCTCTGCTCAGGCACCACCGAATCCTGTGCGCACATTTCTCTACAATTCCAAACAAAAAGATAGCCCTGGTGTGCAAAGAAGGTTGTGGTTCTTGGAGCTAGTAAACCTGGCAGTTCAAGCACCATTCAGTCTCTCCTGACACAGAGATACACTTTGACAGGGCCAAATTCTGTATCCTTACCTAGAAGCAACGTAATTGGCAGCCTGTCTTGTGAAAGTAGGAGTCTCCTGAAGCAAGGATTCTCAGTGTATTTTCAGCATTTACATGGATGCTCACCAGTAAAGGACTGCTTGCACATGACTTTTGAAATCTCTGGCAATCCTGTTATCCTGCTTATCGCTGCTGATCATCCACAGTTTGGGCGAGTGCTTTGCTTTGCTTTAACTTGTTTTATCACAGTGTCAAATTGTTGAGGCCTATATACAGTAGCTTCTACAGCTTGTATAATGAGTTTCTGTTGGTCAGATAAAAGGTATTGTATTACTTCCTATTTTCTTCTTTTTGCATCAGTTCTACTGTGACTAATGTGGCAATATAATTCCATTCTGTTATTCTCAAACACTAAAGAAAACATACAAAAAACTGATTAAAAATAATTCCACTTGAATCAATGTATGAAGAAGCATAAAAAGTAACAAAAGACACTTGCATTTAAAGTTTTTTTTCTACAAACTCTGTTTATGCTTCTAATGGCAAGCATTAGTTTCATGCAAACCCTTGTGTTTAGTATTGCATAGCATAGCATAGTGTAGTGTTACCTACATGTGATCATTGTTGCTGTTTCTGCAGTATTTTTAAACTCAGTTAGATAAGTACAGCACCTTTAAGAAATTGGTGACAGAATTCCCAATCAGTTTGAGGGGCAGAGAACTAGTAGGGCAAGTTATCCTCTTTCTTCCCTAAATTTGTATCTTTCATATACAATGGAACTTTTTTGTTACATTTAATTTCATAAGTTCACATGTTTATCTTTTTGTATAGACTTAGATAGTGGCTTTTCTGTGTGAACTGTAATTCCAAGTCTTAGCTGAAAGTGTTTTCACCCTTATTTTTAGTAGCTGTAATTCAAAATGTTTCATTATAATATGCAAATTAATTATTCATACTAAATTGGTATTTGATGATCATGAATATTCAAAATGCCTGTAGGCAAAGACAATAGGTCACGGTTATTCACTGGTAATTCTTTAAAGACTTTGACCATGAATGGTGATAGGGAACAATGAAGAGAACTCACAAATAAACAATGGATTATTCATGAGTCAAGATTATCTGAGAATAAGAGCATTGATAAATGTTAGAAGAGTGCTTGGTTTATGCATGTAAATCATACAGTATATTTATAAAAAATATTTATACATTGTATACATACTGTAATTTGAAGTTTTTACAATATTTTATAAATGCACAATTCTTAAATATTAAGGGCCAGATATTCAAAGGGGTTGCATCTGGCACAACAGAGTTTCACCAGCGCAAACCCAGAAATGCACCCTGGGGCAATATTCAAAGGAGGGACTTGCACAGCGCAAGTCCCGATGCACCAGGGTCCAAAGATAATGTATGCGGTGCATACATATGAGGCACATTCCAATATTCAGCCTGGGATGTGTAGGCGCATATGCCAGCACAACCCAGGGGTGTGCCACATACCAATGCACAAAGTTGAGCCTGAAACAAACAGCTCAAATGGTGGCCACACTCAGGCAAGCTGCTGTGCTGCATGGTGCAACACAGCAGCCACCAGCCATGGGTGGCCACCCGCCCACCCAGAACACTGTCCATAAGCACCCACATGTTCTGTGGTGGTCTACTGGCACCCCCCCCCCATAGCCATGATCACAATACAGAACTGTTTAGAATATCCCTGGTAGTCTAGTGGTACCCCCCCAATGCCGTGATTGCTGTGTAAAACATAACAACACCCTCCCTGGTAGTCTAGTGGAACCCCCCTCCCCACCCATAACTGCAATGCCTGTAACTTAATAGTTACTATTCCCTGGTAGTCTAGCAGTAATCCCCACCCTGCCTGTATCCCCGATTACCAGTAAGTGTACTATAAATAGTACCCTGGTGGTCCAGTGTCACCCCCCACCTACATAGGACACCCTGCCCACCCAGCTCCCCCCTGTCATTGGTGGACAGCATCAAACCCACTCACATACCTCAGCGGCTGCCTGCTGAATGACAGCTTACAGATCAGCTGTAAGCCCATTGGGTCTCATTATGGACCAATGGGCTTTACAGTGCATACTGTCATAGTCATTCACAAATATGTGAATGAATGCCTTCATTCACATATTTTGAATGACAATTACAGTATGCACTGCAAGCCCATTGGTCCATAATGTCTGTAAGGACGGCAAAGGTCAGGAAACTACTACTCTCCATCATGCTGGACAGCAGTGCTGGGTTCACTGGCCTCAAACACAAGCTACTAAAAATGTCAGCCCCCTCCACAGCTCTCCCTATCTCAAAATTCTTCAATTTCTCCCTCTTCACTGCTATTATCACTGATGTCTGGAAAATTGCCAAGATCACCCATTCTTTAAGGCTGGTGACCCCAACCTCTCTGTCAACTATTTCTCCATTGCTGTAGTTTTAGTCCTCTCTAAAGCTTAGCTCTCAACTGTCCCTGATTATGATGGATGTCACCCATTTTACCTTTAAAAATGTTTCTGTCCCTCATCCATTCCTCATGGTAAAGGTGTTGCCTGCACTGAGAATGTGCTGAGAATTCAGACTTTAAAACAAACATTCATTATATTCTAAGCTGCTAAATCAAAAATAAACTTCATACTGTACAAGTAACCAGAATTGTTTCTACAATATTTGAGCATGGATCTCCATGTTTGAAGATAGCATATATTTCCATGTTTGAAGATTTGTCCTTAATTGTGAGGCCCAGTGTCCCTCATTGTCCCTCATTTTGAGTGTCCATGCCCCCATTTCATTGACAAAAGGTTGAGAGGCATGCTGTAAAATCCTAGACAGAGTAGTGGCATCACAGCTCAGTGACCAAAGGCAAATACAATCTCATGTCACCTGTAGAACATGGTTACAAGACAAACAATGGCACCTCAACAGCCTTAGCAAAACTAACAAATTACATTAGCCTTGCTATTTGGTCTGGTATCTGGTGTGGTATATATATTGATCTCACAAAGGCATTTAATCTAGAAAATTCTCCCTTTCTCTAAAACAAACTAGTGTTTCTTTGTGTCTCCCCTTCCACCAATATTTGTTTCAGCAACTACCTAACTGGTAGGGAAAAGCAAATTCAACTTTACCCTACTACCGCCAGCCTTGGTAATGCAGTTGTTGGTGTTCCCCAAGGCTCACTCCTTGGCCCACATCTACGCTCTATCTATAGCAATAATCTCCCAGATTAGTCCTCCTTTTGCAGCTCCCTGCTGTATGCAGAAGATCTGGTCTTATACCACAGTGATTTGACTGTTCCCACCATTCAAAAATCCCTCTCAGACTTTTCTGCACTCATCCAGTCTTGGGATTTTTTTTCCCCTTCCGCACCTGCCTGACCCCCTTCCTCTCCATGGTTCCCACAACCCCATCACAAACGCCATCTCTGGGATTTACCTATGGGACCCACCTGTTCCTCCACAGCTTGCCTCCTGTGGCTGGGCCATTGGGGATACCCCAAGCTACCTCCGGATGCCTTGATTGGTCAGTGGGTCCTGTGCCCAGTAAGAGGTGCAGGGCCTGTGGGAAACTACAAATGCCATGCTACCAGTGAGTGTTCTTTCAGCCTTTTTTTGCCTTCCCAGCTAGACACTCCATGGAGGTAATAGTGTCACATGTACAAGCAGAGCATGCCTATGTCTGTCATTGGGGAACATCCCCTTACCCTAGAGCTCCAGCCACATCGCCACCCACGGTCACCTAGGTGGCAATGTTATGCAAGGCACTCTGCCCTTCCTCCCTTCCCAGAGGAGGAGACTGTCCTCTGGGATGCTCAATCCTCCTCTCCTCTCCTTTCCTCTGCTGACCCCAGTGACCCAGGCTCATTCCTGAACCTGTGAAGCTGGCATCACAAGTAGTGACCCTACTGCTGTGCCAGTGGATCAGTTAGCCAGTCTTGGATATCAGTGAACAAACTAATCCTAAACAGCAAGATGACAAAGGCCATACTTTTTGGCTCTAAGCTGAAACTCTGGGCAACCTCCTCTAAGCTCTCCATAACACGCACAGATGGATTCCTCTAGAGGAGATCCACAGATTCGAGTATCTGAATGTAATACTAGATGTATCTCTTAATTTTTCCCCTCTACTCTCCTTAATCTGCAAATTGGTGAATGCCAATCTGGACTTGGATTTCAGAGACAAACAATCCTTATTCACTGCTGTCCATAGCTTAAGCTCCTTCCAGTTCTCACATATGGACTCCTGTCATTCCTAGGAGTAAGTAAATCCATCCTATCTAGATGGGACATAGCTAATAATAATATGTGTTGCTTTGTCATAGCATCCCCCAAGCTCAAGCACCACTGCATCCTTTTCACAGTCTGGGTGGCCCTCCCCTGGTGGTCAGCAGTCCCTTGCTGTTGGCCATTTTGCTCACCGGCTCCTGAAAACAGGCTCTCTATTCTCCCTTGCCACCTACTGTACCTGCAGCACATGTCCTCAAACTACTTTTTGAGATCTGTGGACTCTAAACCTCTCCTTGAGTGTAGGTGTTCCACAGACATTGAAAAAATGGTTTTCACAATTGAAGCCTCAATTTGCTGAAACTCCCTTCCTCCTAACTTATGCCACTCCACCAGTCACTCGTTTTTTGTTTTGGCAAAGCACTAAATGATTCACTGTGTCTACCAGGTACCTGCTCCTGCCCTTCTTTGGACTAGAAGACTAGGTCCAGCATGTCCTAGCAATGAGCACTTTCCCCTCATCATATTGATATTTTCTGCTCACATTTTCCAAGTCAGTTGCTAATTCAGCTCTAAAAAACTACTTCCCCTATTTTATTTGACACCTAAATTCATTATAGCTATGTTTTTTTACTAACATAAACTATGCATTGTTACTCATCACTGTTATATGTTGGCATTTTAATTTCACTGGGTATTGTAAGCTCTTATGGTTGCACCCTCTGCTGTTCATGATTTTTGCACTAACTGTTTTTTCCTGGTCATTATGCTGCTGTAGTTGGTACCCCTTACTAATGGTTTTTTTTTCCAAACTTTGTTTTACTGTTGTTGTGCCAGTGATTTAAGTTCTAGAATTTTCTAAGGTCATGCCTGAAAAGTAGATATATGTATGCCTATCGTATTTTACATGTTATAAAAAACAAAATAAACATGTGTTACATATTTAACGTTATGCAGAATAAATACATGTCAAATTTATAAAAAAATATTGCCTATGTCAAGTCTGTCACACATTTGATTTATTGATAATTACAGTCAATTCCTGGTGTGTGCACATGACTGGAGCATCCTAGTTTTATGCATATGACCAAAACTGCGTAGAACCAAAACTGTCTTATATACAATGGAGCACCTTAGTAAAATGCTCTTTCTTACCTACTATATACACTTTTACCAACACTGAATGCATCAGACTCATTTAAAACATACAAACACTATACATCAAATGCTGACAACACTAAGATATTTAAGCTATATGTGCTCATCATGGCTGCTAGCTAGCGCTGTGTGTATTGAAAAACATTTGCTGTTTGCATAGTGTAGCATGAATTAAGTTACTCATACTACACAGTTTGCACTTTGCTGGAAATTTTACTATGCACTTTGTTGCAATTCACCACTTTGCAGTGAATTTTTCTGCAATTCACATCAAACATGCAATGCAAAGTGTGAATTGTGGTGAATATGCATAGTGCAATTGACTGCAAAGTGCAAATTGTGGCACAATTGTGTAGTGTGCACTATGCAAATACTCCACATAGTGCATTGCATGCAAATTTTCTGCAATTCATGGGCAAATTTTAAACACACAACACACCTACTTCTGGCTTTAATAAACAGACCCATTGAAATGGATTAAAAGTTATATGTAGTTAACAACTGGCAGCACAGTTAGCTCCATTTGATAGGGTGTGATTGATGTTAATGTCTGTGAAGCATGTGGTCTGAAGGAAAAAGTGTGCATACAACCAAAATGTGGTGTGCATAAAAGCAAATTATTTGTCATTAAAGATCAAATGCCAGTGTTCTACAGATTTACAATAAACACAGGAATTCAAGTCCCTGTGTCTTGATTAGCGTTTCCTGAAAATATCTTATTCTTTGGTTTTGTGGTGTTCTTTAAATCAGCATCTGTTAATGTGCTCTGCAGTAACTGAAAACAGTGAAGAAACAGTGAAGATTTTTTGTCCCTATCAGTAAGTGATGACATCATTCCTGTCCAACCTGTTGCTGCAGCAATGAAGTCCTTAATTGCCTGTAGTAGCTGTTGCTCTTCCCAGTCATAGCAATCTGTAGGGCTAATTGTCTACTCCGATTGTGTTACTAACCCATCTGGTTTGTGATTAGATTGTATCATTCTGTTCCCATAAAGAGTTGGTAATTTGAGTTTCAGTGTATAACTGAAGTGGTATAAATGAATGTTTGTGAGAAATCTCCTGTCTGTATCACAGCTGAGTTCTTTCACATCAAAACTCTGCATTGTTTTTTTGGCTATATAAACACAGGGTTGTTTAATGGATATAAAATAAATCTAAAGTTTGAGTCATGGAAGTAGTGTGTATGTGATGTAGCCTCCATACATACCTGTGTATTAATGTGAGAATAATATTGTTGTTATGTCAGATTGACAAACAGGTGTCTGCCACACTTTGCTATTTCAGGGACATGTACTGTATGAACTCACAAAATACAGTTCTCTGAGAGATTCTGTATGGAAATGCATCACGTATGCATGTACCTAGACATACTATATGTCATCCTGATGCCCTTATCTCTTGCCCCTCAGTTGAGACTGCTGCACCCTGCTTCCCTCTGCCCCCTCCAGGCAGGGCCAATGCCCCCTGTTGCCCCTGTTCAAATCTCCATAGACAAGACTACTGTGCTCTGCTAGGCCCTAGAGTCCCAGAGCTTCTGCCTCCACAGTTGGGGCTGCTGCACCATGCTGCACAAGGTCAACAAAATGTGGGGATTTTGCTGCACTCTGCACTGCCCCAAATGGTCAGGGCAGCTGCAACATGTGCACCTTGTCTCACACTCTGGGCTGCTGTACCCTGATGCTCCACTGTGTCCTGCCACACAGTCAAAATGTCTGCACCAAGCTGTCCTCTGCCCCCTGCCACCACTGTGCCCTGCTGCAGCATACAGCCTCTTGCTTCCACAGTTAGGACTGTTGCACCTTGCTGCTTCCTGCTACCAGAGTCAGATCCTTTGGTACACTTCCCAAGCTGCTCGAAAGAAAAAACAAGCACTTTCATCTTCTGTTATAGGGTGGGGACAGAGGGTAGCAGGGTGCAGCAGCCCTACCTGTGGAGGCATGAGGCTCTAGGGAACAGCAGGCCACAGCTGCTTTGACTATGTCAACATGGTTGCAGGGTGCAGCAGCCTTGGATGTGGTGGCAGAGATAGAAGACAGCATGGTGCAGATGCCTCGACCGTGTGTGGTGGACGAGCTGTGGTGGTCCGTACCCCTATAGTTCAGGGTGATGCCAGATAAATCTGGAAGGAGAGGCTGGAGGAGTACTCTAGAGCCAAGATACAAGGTTTATTAACAACAGTTGGAACACACAGAAAGACTTGGCATTCACTAACACTATCACCCATGAGAAAGAATGAATAAGATTACCGGGACCACAACCTGGCCCCACTAATGTCATACAAAAGTCCAGGTTATTCAAGTCCTAAAGATGTAGCAATCCAATGCACCAAGCTTGGGTTACTAGTATTTTGGTCAGCCAACTGCTAAGGGTGAACCTAGGGAAGCGTTTCTTATACAGGCCATAAAATGAGGCACTGTAGGCCTCCTGGCCCTGGAAAGAAAGTGACTCCTGGTGTCATTGAGGCCACATCAAAAGGGAAGTACCTGTTTGATGATGGGTGTTGATGCCTGGTAGTGGATGAAGAGAACCCTTATCTGGAGTTGCCAGCTGCAGTGACCTTGGGCAGGTGATCTCCAGTCGAGGAAAGGATGCTGGGTGTGATGATCCACTGGGAGACCTCTGGGTAGGTCCCAAGAACCCTTACCACCTCACCTCTGCAGCTTCAGAATCCGGCAATCTTTGGTGTGACCTCTTGATGCATCACTGGAATATGAGCCATCTATGGACAGTACAATTAAGAGCATGGTGACCCTTGGTGTGGCCTCTTGCATAGGCCACTGGTACTTATGTCACCTTGGGGAATGAGGCACAGAACCTGGCAATCCTTGGCGAGGCCTTGGTAGAGGCCACCGGTACTATTGCCACCTTGGGACAATGTCTATGCAGGAGAATGGGCAGCGTGACTCTGAGTTCGGCAGACATCTGAAGTCCCTCAGGCTAGAGCCAGGGTGTCCCCTAACCTGACTCACTTTGGTGGGCCCTAGCTACCAGCTGGCTACCACTACGACCAGCAACTCAAAACTGGGGCATCATGGTGAACACTTGGAGTTGGTGGAGGTCATTGGAGGTGGGTGAAGGTGATACTGGGTTTCCTGGGCACCCTCTCTGAGTTGAGGAAGAGGCACCACAGGAATCCTAGATGAGGTGTGAGGTGTGTGCAGGAGCCTGGAAGAAAACAAAAATTACAACCTGAAAGGCAATCCCCCCCCCCTTCTTTTATGACCGAGGCCTACCACTTGGGATGGGGTGGCCACAAATGTCTTCAGAGGAAGTAGCAGTAGGCAATTGCAGCAATCAATGCCCTCAGGGCAGTGCAGTCACACAGGACAATTGAGCAAATAAGGCAGTGCAGTCATGATACCCCAGGAATAAGGTAGTTCAGTCACTTAAACTCTTCAATTGAATATAGCAGTTCAGTCACAGCAAGCAGTTCAACAACTTAAAACAGTTTGATTGAATACAGCAGTTCAGACACAGCAAGCAGTGGGTCCAGGCAACCATACCTCTCAACCTTCCTCATCACAAATCAGGGACAAATGACCAAAATCAGGAACACGTTTGATAAAATAGTAATATTAGTTCCAGAAGCTGTGTACAACCTGCTTCTTAGTGTGAATAGTATTTTCTTAATGAGAACTAGATTGTAACATTAATGGCTGGCATTATTTTGTGATTCCAATCCCTACTCTTTAGTGCCAGAAATGCCAAACGTAGGAGGGATAGAAGAAATTTCTGAAGCAAAATCAGGAACATCCCTGAAAATCAGGAACAGCTGACAGGTAGGCAAGCAACAGGAGATTACAGGCATATAAAGAAAATACAGTTTACTCCATGAGCATTGAAACAGTTTGATGACCCACCCCTTTGTTAATATGGATCAGCTCTGGGTGCCTTCTGAGTATGGAGGAGGCCAAGATACCTAGTCTCTTTGTCCCAGCTATGGGCTGCCCCGCACTTCTGCTACATGGACAAAGGACTAAGTTTTCCCCATTACTAGGGCTCAGATTACCCTAGAACTCTGATAGACAAATGCACTAAGGCTCTGCCAGGCTTCTAGTAATTAGCTTCTTACAGCTAAACAATTGGAAGTTCAGCATGAACATTTCCCTTCTCAACAGTAATACTTTGAGATGGCTTTACCTAGCAATCCTGTGAATCTTGGCTGAGAGGGAGTGCCCCAGTCTCTGTATTTGGAGCACAGGCTGCCTAGAATAAGTTAAACTAGCAGAGATTCCTTTAAGAGAGGAGTTCACAAACACCTTTAATCTTGGTCCAACAATTATTTGGTTTGAACCCTCCTAGCTTCTGCCTTCTTGGTTCTCATTTCTCTCTCTCTCTCACTCTGTCTCTATACAATTGGACAAGGTAGCAGCTTTCCTCCACCCTTGGAGGGTACAATGGAAGCAATTTAACAATTATAAACACTAATTACATAGTACAATACGATTGCTAAACAAACAATCCTTCCCCTGGCTGGAGCAGGTCTAGCTATGACTAATTATTAAAGGAAGTGCTGGCCAACAAGCCTACTCACCCCTGGAGTTCAACAAGGATTTCTGTACCCTGGCTAGTGCACAACCGCAAAGGGGTGATAAGGCCTCTTATCCTGGAGACTGATGCATAAAAGGTTCACTGGGCCTGTTTCCCTGCCAAATAGACTGACTCGCCACACTGGGGGACCTGACTAGATGGCAAAGTTCTGCAAAAAAATGACCGAGGCTGCTACTAGAGATCTTCTGTAGGGAGTTACACTGAAGGGACCCAGGGGATTCACTTCAACCTCCTAACAGGGAAGCCAACATCCATTGCCTTACTGTCCTTCACCCTCCCTGGTCAAACTCTTTCTCCTCTCTCCAGCCTGTGCAGAGCCTCCTCTAGGCTAGGGTATTCCTGGCTACCTGCCAGGGGGATTGGCTCCTTCATCCAGAGGTCAGCCTCCTGAGGCTGGGTCAGTGGCTTAAGAAAAAAGTCTCAACATTTGAATCTGCCCTGGCCACAGGGATTAGTTGAAAGGGCTCAGTCTGGCTTCCTTCTCCCCCACTGGGACAGGAATGTGGCCCCACTGGTTTGGCCTTGGCTGACTAGGTGTCCGTCTTGGGCAGGGGGAAAGGAGGAAAAAGAAGAGGAAAAAAATGATTTTCTTTTAAAACCCTGAATTTAAACTGCTAGAACTGTCTGCTGGAGTGGGGCCTATTCTGTGTTTCAGAAGGTCACCAGAGCTTCTCAAGGGTTTCCCATTAAGCTGACAGGGTCCCCATAACTATCTGACCCCTCATGTCTCTGAGGATCCCCTATTTTCTGTGATGCTCCCCAAGTCTACTATTTATTGTGGTGCCCCCAATTTCCCTGGAGCACTACACATGTGGCAGGACAAAGGGTGGCATCAGGGTACTGCAGCCCAGACTGTGAGACAAGGTGCACATGTTGCAGCTGCCCTGCCCTGCCCATTTGGGGCAGTGCAAAGTGCAGCAAAATCCCCACCTTTTGTTGACCTTGTGCAGCATGCTGCAGCAGCTCCAACTGTGGAGACAGAGGCCCTGGGACTCAAGGGCTTAGCAGAGCACAACAGTCCTGTCTGTGGAGACTAGAACAGGGGGCAACAGGTGGCATTGGACCTGATTGGGGAGGGGGCAGAGGGAAGCAGGGTGCAATAGCCTCAACTGAGGGGCAAGAGATAAGGGCATCAGGATGACATATAGCATGTCTAGTTACACACATACATGATGTATTTCCACACAGAATCCCTCAGAGAAATTAATTTTATGAGTTCACATGGTACATGTTCCTGAAATAGCAAAGTGTGGCAGACACCTGTTTGTCAATCTGACATAACAACAGATAGAATAGTGTATGGGTGACCATACACAACAAGGCTATGTTTCCATCGAGGGGATGTGATGATGTCATATAGACCGTTTGACATCATCACATCCCCGAGATGGAGACAAAGCCTTCTTGTGTCTGGTCACCCATATACTATTTTATATAGTACATGGTTCCCAGTAATGTCTACAGTTTAATTTAAATACAAGGTTTCATACCTTGTGTTCACACACTCGCTTGCTCCCTGTCTTCACTGCAGCCCAGCCCTGCCTCCTGTCCTCGCTACGGTTCCACTCACCACCCAATATTTCAAAGTGTCGGTTATTTAAAAAAAAAAAGGAAAATGCCAAACTGATAGTTTGGACACAAGGAGCCGACAATGGCAGTTTGTGTCCAAACTATCTCAGTGAAAAGCTTGCCCCTCTGCTCACTAAGCGATGCCACCAATTTACCCCATTTGTTTTTTAAACACTGAGCTGCTTTAGCTAACCAGGTAACAGCTCAAGGGGGAGAAGTTGTTGTAGTATTGTTGTGATGTCAGAACAATACTACAACAACTTTTCTTGACCTTTGAACTGCCCTACAACAGCTTTTGGAAAGCCATCGCTTTTTATCCACAATAAGCCCTAACCATATACTATAATATTGTTCTCACATGAACATGTGTATGGAGGCTGCATCAAGAACACACTACTACTACTATGACTTAAACTTTAGATTTATTTTACATCCATTAAACAACCCTGGGTTTATATAGCCAAACAACAATGCAGAGTTTTGATGTGAAAGAACTCAGCTGAGATACAGACAGGAGATTTCTCATAAACATTCATTTATACCACTTCAGTAACCCACTGAAACACACATGACCAACTCTTTATGGGAACAGAATGACACAATCTAATCACAAACCAGATGGGTTAATAACACACTTGGAGTAGACAATTAGCCCTACAGATTGCTCTGACTGGGAAGTGCAACAGCTACTACAGGCAATTAATAACTTCATTGCTGCAGCAACAGGCTGCACAGGAATTATGTCATCACTCACTGAAAGCGACAACAAAATCTTCACCGTTTCTTCACTGTTTTCAGTTACTGCAGAGCACATTAACAGATGCTGATTTAAAGAAAACCACAAATCCCAACAGCATGATATTTTCAGGAAACACTAATCATGACACAGGAACTTGAATTCCTGTGTTGATTGTAAATCTGTAAAACATTGGCATTTAGTCTTTAAGTACAGTACATTGGATTGGACATGTTATTTTGGTGCTTATACCTAGAATGGACATACATCCAAAATGCATAGAAGTGGAATGCACTGTATATTCTATTTCTGTTTTAAGGTCATCGATGGCTGAATAAAGAAGACATATACTGTGCATCAGTTATTTATACAATCCTTTGGTCTTAGCACAGAAAAAGGCACTTGTCAAATAAAAGGGAAATGGGACGAGGAACGTAAGGTATAAATATCACCAGAAGAGTGGAGGTGAATCAATAAAATACTCATAGAGTTTCAGACTCTTATGGATGGAGAGTATTCATAAAAGATGTATATCTGATAAAAACTCCAGCTAGGCAAGCCAAGTGCAACCACATTGTGTTTTCAAGATTCTCAAGAAAATGGGGGGACAAGAACCTTTAAACATACATATTTTCTGGCCACATGAACAATTTTCATGCTTCTGTAATTAGGTTATTACTGAATATGTTCTTTTTCTCTCCCTTGTTTTCTTCTTGACCTGACCCCAGAAGATATTGATAATAAAAGGGAATAATATTTACTCTGTGTACTTCTACTGACAATTAATTGCTTACTATGGCATATAATGGTTTAAAAAGCGTCAAACTGTAGAACAACTTTAGATACAGAGGTACAGTAATAGAAATACTGTAGCAATAGTTCTATAAAGTCAAAATTGTTGAGATTTCAATCAGATGCAGTTATGGAGAGTTGGAGACCATGGTGCTTTGGTATGAATATATTAGTATTACTACATTACATATCACTTTATTGTAACCATAAGTTACAATACATGACACGACTCAATGTCCCTGAACTACTGTGATGAACTAGGAAGTCCTGAGTAAAAAAATCAACATGAGAATGTGTTCTATTTTTGCTACAATTCATGTTCTTATTTTGTTGAACCTGTAATTCCCAGTTTCATCCTGGTCAAATACATATCCTGGTGTTCCTCGCAGCTCAGCCTCCGCTGACATCAGTGAGGTACTCAGCTGTGAGGGTCATGGGCATCTTTTGGATAAGAAAGATTAAACCGATAACCCATCTACCTTTTCTGGGGGTGGTTCAGGGGGATGTTAAAGATCCCATGCCACATTTAAAAAGACACATTTCCACTGTGAACTTGCCACATTTTCCTATTCACTAAAACCTGCAACAACTTAAGTTCGTTAAATAGTAATCAGCACTGCTTGCACCACTACCTGAAAATATAAGTACTACATCATCTTGTTAATACTAATAGCTGGATTTGGAGCATATTTCAATGCTGAACAATGTTGACAGTGCTGGTACTGACCTCCCTCCCTCTCTCTGTGTTCCCATTTAAGATGACCCCCTAAGTACTTGCCTACAATAATTAAACTATCTTTAAAATGTATGTCTATGATTACTTCTATGTGAAATATATAGACACTTGTAACAATAATTTTGTACAATTTTCTCTGTTTTTGTTTAATTGACTCTATCTGCTAAGGGGACAGAGATGTGCTCAGGAAATGAGATTACAGTTGTTGCCAGGGATAGACTAGCTGGCTCTGGAAGATAGTTAAAGTCCCTTTGTCCTGAAATGACAGTACCCCCTGGCCAGTTAATGGGGGACCTTCAAAAAGCCCAAGGTCTTTCATGTCAGCAAACTGTCCTGGCCATGCAGCCACCACCTGCAGAGACAGATATGGCTCAGAACAATGAGAGGTGGCCTTAAGTATGCAAAATCAATGAGTCCAGTTCCAACCAGTTCCTATAGAGGGGCTGTCCTGAGAAAACAAAAGCACTGATCCTGAAAATGATGTTGCCAAGCAGGGGTGACTAGAGAGGGTGGATCCTGGCTAGCAAGCAAACTCATGTCTGCAAGTAAGAAGGGTACATCAGTTTGTGTTGGCACATCATACATAACATCATCTAATTGTTGAAATATGCCATGATTCACTGAAGTTATTCTGTGTGGTAAGAAATCTTTCTACTTTGCTAAGAGTTAAATGGTTATATGAGGTATGTGTTACTTCTGCTATGTGCAAATCATTTCTTTTTAATTTATGTAGTAACCCTGTAATTCCTATAGTCTTTGTGTAGTGTGATATCCTGTAGATTGTGTAAATATTGTGATGTAGAACATATTATGTTTACATAGTTCATTCTCTGTGACCGAATCTTTTAGAGAATAGTTAACAACTAGCATTGATAAATCCACGATCCAACTCTGAAGGGAGCAGAAGGATACAGTTATGAAATTCTAGATGTAAAGTGTTTCTCAGGGGTGTGGGAGAGAATGGACATACTGTACATCCAAGGTGCACACAAGTGGAATGCACTGTATATTCCACTGCATATTACTGTTTGCTGTTAGCCAAAGGAGTACCATACTTTGGATCAGTCACTCTGGCTGGATACTGACCAAAAACATCCCATGATAAAATAATCACTTCTAAGAGATGGCAACTACTGGGATGCCCTTTCAAGTGTGGGGGCTGAGAAAATGTGCAACCTGTTTCAGTGTCCCGAGTGTGGACAGATTTTGAAAACACTACTTAGTTGTAGTTCTCAAAAAGGACTTTGGTATCAGTAATAAATTAACATAAATAGTAGACATGGGGGCCTATTCTCAAAAGGATACATCGAGTGTAATGCACTTGCACCAAAAGAGAATGGCATAAATTGCGACTTACACCATAATTTGCCACATGCGCTATTCTCAAAAAACAGTCTGCCCCATGTCGTATCCACTTATGCCAAAGATGACTTATGCCACACTTGCGCTACACCCTGAGCTGTGAATTGGTGTAATGTGGCTTGCACCATAAAAAAGCATCAGTATCTCCTTTTTGGGATTCTAGAAGTAATGGAAGGCCAAGATGCACCAATACAAAAAGGCGCACATTACAACGGGGGGGAGCAAGTTTAACTGCAGTAGAGTACATAAGGAGGCCCAGTGAGACAGACACATCAGAGTCACTGTGGAGCAAGCAGTGTGCAGACACTTCTACTGAGAGTGCCAGCATGATGGCAGCACCGGTAGCTTTACTGGGCATAATGCTAGCAGTTGAGAGCTGGCGTAGGCAGTGCAGGCGGCACGATGGAAGGAACCAGCTGACTAGGCAACAACCAGCACAGCACATACCAGCCAGATACCACAAGCCACCTGTGTATAGAGCCAGGAAGTCATACCTGGATCTCATGGAGGAGCAGTGCATAGCATGCTACTGCTTGATGAAGGCCACCATAGTTGAGCTGTGTGATAAGCTGTGGGAAGAATTAAAAAGTGCCACCTGTAGAGAACATGCGGTAGCTGTGGAGGTGAAGGTGAAAGCAGCATTGTGTTTCCTTGCCACGGGGACATTCCAAACCTCCACAGGTGACACTGTGGGGATTTCACAGCCAGCTCTGTCTAGGTGCCTCAGGCAGGTCCAGGATGCACTGCTGCAATATGTAGACAGTTATATTGTGTTCTCGTGGGACACACTGCAGCAGCAAGTGGTAAAGCAGGTGTTTTATGATGTGACTGAGTTCCCCTGTGTGCTAGGAGCCACAGAATGAACACACATGGCCATCAGGGTACCACCAGGGAATGTGGAGGTGTATGTCAATCAAAAGGGCATCCACACCATGAATATGCAGGTGGTGTGTGATTGCTAGTGCCGAATACTGGATGCAGTAGCACAGTACCCTGGTTCCTGCCATGACTCATACATTCTACATAACTGCAGCCTACATGAGGCATTTGAGAGGGGAGTGATCCCAGGAGGATGGCTGATTGGTAGGTGTTACTGGCATACATAGGAACTCCCCTGACCCAGCAGATGCAACAAGTTGGTGCATGTAACATGTGTCTTGTACATTTATAATGTTTCACTTCCACTCCACAGGTGACAGTGGATATCCACAGCTGCCATGGGTCATGACGCCACTATGGCACCCTCATACTGAAGCCAAGGTGCGGTATAATGATGCCCATGCATCCACCAGAGCTGCGATCAAATGAACATTTGGCATCTTGAAGTCACGTTTCCGGTGCCTGGACTGCTCAGGAGGAGCCCTGCAATACAGCCCTGAGATGGCCTGCAAAATATTCATGGCATGCTGCATCCTGCACAGTCTGGCAGTGAGAAACTGTATGTCACTTCCAGACCTGGACAAGTAGAAAGATGAGGGGGATGACAATGAAGAACATGGTGATGCCCACATAGGACTGACTCTGGCCTAAGCTGTATTGTGCCAGGCAGGGCAACGTGCCAGATATGCCATAATAGTACACTACTTTTACCTGAGGGACACCATCAACCTACAGGTGGCACCAGCAGCAGTAGGCAATGAGCCTATGGACAGCATCCCACCATACAGACATGCTGCTGTGTGCTAGGCACCTGACAAGGGGGCACTGTACACAGCAGCCAGTAGGCATGTCCGGTGGGTAGTACATGGTGGTCATAGCAACCTGTAGCGGTGGGAACTACTGTGTCATGGGGGCAACACGTCCAATGCTGTGGGCATTGGTAATGCTAGGGGGAAGTAGGTGCTGGACCAGCATGGACTGCCACAGATTTGTGAATCAGGAACAATGATGTAGTGTGGCACAACAGCATCAACAGGGCCAGGTCATGTGTAACACTGGCTTCTCCATGGGATACTGAACCATGGTAGCTATAGGACAAGCAGCCCCCCCCCCCCCCCCAGACAGTGAAACACATTATGACTCAAACTGCAGAATATAGCACAGTAAAATGTATGCCACATGTGCTGGCAATACTAAATGCACATATGCAAATTGTGACGTAAATCACACTCATTTGCGATATACATGTGGATACAGATGCACATGTGGTTTGCAGTAGAAAAGTACTGCACATGTGACTTGCAGTGCCACACATGTGATGCATGCAGGAACATGTGCAGACACAAATGCACAATGCCACAGTACTGCACAGCCACAACCAGCCATACACACCAGCACTGAAGGGCCCTGTGAATACTTACAGAAGGAAAATTACCATACTGAGTGGCAGAAGCCAAAATTTCACACCAGGGGAGACTGCACAGTTAGTCAACTTGGTGCAGCAGTGGAGAAGAACACTGCTGCCACCAGGGTGCAGGAGGCACACCATCACAGAGAGGAACTTGGTGTGGAGGCAAATAAGGGCACACCTGAAGAGCATATTAGATGTGAAGCACACACCCCACCAGCTAAAGAATAAGTGGAAAAAGCTCACCAGACATGACCCCATGATCCTGCGCTGTCTGATGGACATAGCATCCAGCAGTGATATGTCCATGAGGACAGGCCTGAGACCTGCAGAAGGTAGGTTGGACACCCATAGTGTTATACAGGCCAATCCGTATGGCAATTGGTGAATGTCTGTGTGACCATGATACTGACCCATGTGTACCCGTCATGTTTCCAGAGGTCAGACCCATGCAGTGCAGGGAGTGCTGGGCAGGAGAGATGGGCAGCAGGAGGATCATGCTGTGGACCAGGCGGCAGCACCTGTCTGGGAAGCGCAAGGTAAGTGGCGGCCTCCCAGAGTACAGGACCAGAGTGTTTCTGCATATGTGGATGGTGTGTTGTAGTCCACACCCCTGTATCTGGTTGGGGACACTGTGTGCATACTGAATAATGGCTTTGAGGTGTACCCATGGACATCAGGCAATGTGTGGGGAGCTGGGGGGACATACACATTGCTACATGGTGTACAGGCATGGTGACATGACAGACATGAGGCAAGCCATACACTTAGCAGCTAGGCGGGGGCTGTTGCCAGTGTGGGGAGGGGCACTGTGCAACACCACTGGACATGTGCATGGGCAACCCTCCAGTTGCACACAATCTGTTGGTGTCCACACATATGGAGGGGTATGGCCATGGTGTAAGCATGTCATTGGGCACATATATGTGCTGCCAGTGATGACAGGCATGGCTTCCATTGGGATACATTGTGGCCTACCTGTGTCAGCTGTGCTACCACATGAGACGGATATGTACATGTGGCACGAGGGTGTGTGGGTCCAGGAAGGGTAGGCAGAAGTACAGTGGGGCATTGCATCATGGTGTAGGGGGACAGTACAGGGGTTGGCACATGGCAGCATGTCCACATTGGGAGGGGTACTGTAGTCTATACTGGACAGCTACTGGATGTGGATGTTCTATACTACCTGACCCATGCTATCCCCTCTTGACTGTTGTGTGGCCAATGCCTGAACATGTCACTGACACGTGTTTCATTCCCATGTCACAGGTGCCACACACTATTGTGGGCCATGGATGGACTTTCCCCACTAAAGGTAGCTAGTGTGCACCATGAGGGGACAGAAGGAGAGGGATGCATGGGCATTTGCAGACTGATCAAGACACTGTGCAAGGAAGGCCAGGCCACTGCCAATGGAAAGCAGTGGCGAGGCAGCAATGAGCAGGGCAATGCCACAGCTGTCAGAACAGCTGACATGGTGGACATGGGCAGGCCGCAGCAGGCTCTTGATGATAAGGGGCGACCAGACAACCAAGGTGGTGCCCTACGGGACAATGTGGGTTCTTCTAACATGGACACGGGTATTGGGACTGCCATGGAGGAGGAAGAACACAGTCCATGACACAGCCTGCAGGGGGAGGACCTTGCACAGGATGCAGGAGAGGGTACTGTGGAACTAGAAGTGCCAGAAAGTCCTGTACTACAGGAACAGGAGGATGAAGAGGTCCAGTGGGCTGAAATGGTGCCTGCTGTGAGCGAGGACAATAGGCCAGTACAGCAAGCACCATCCCAGGACGATGACCAGCATGCCCCTGTCCTCTTGCCATCCAGGGACAGGGACCGGTTGCTGGCAGGACTGGTACAGGGAATCCTGCATGACATGGCATGCCTGCAGGAGTCCTTATGTGCCTTCATGGTGGCATTGCAGGAGCAGTTCAAGTTCAAGTTTATTGCAGGAAATAACTCAGTTGAGCAAGTTCATTCTCAAGGAGGTCCTGAGACATATAAGCAGATGAGTACACGTTATATAACAACAACTTCAAATAACAACATCACAGTAATTAAGTACAGTTTCGGGAGATGTGGTACATAATGCTTAATTAGGAAATAACCCGATAGGTAATAAGCCTGGAGTGAAGAAAAAAGGAATGAGAATGAAGAGAGGAATGTGTATGAGGAATTAACAGCTATAAAGTAGGAAAATAAAAGTGTGGAGGAGCAGAAGAGAGCTAGAGGGCTAGAGGGTGTAGGGGGAATTGGGTGTAATTGAGGAGTGAAAGGAAAAGTAGAAATGGAGTTAAGGGTATGGAGGAACAGGATAAAGTTAGGGTATGGGGTAGAAGGAAGTGGGTAGGTGGGAGTGAGTGAGACTAGGAAATGGAAGACTAAAGGGCAAAGGACAGTAGAGGGAGCCGCTACAGACTTCTTTTAGTATACCCATGGAGGACATTTTCGACTAGTGGCCATGGGCAAGTGCTAGAAGAATACTTCTGAGCTGGAACTATTTGCAGGTAGTTGTGAGGTGTGGAGAGAAGTAATAGCAGTGATAAGGTTTAGAAACAGCTACAAGTGTCTTTTATCTTGGATGCAGCCAGCCTTTTGAAGAAATTGGCAGAGACGATGCTGGACAGTTTCAATGTGGATTGGAGCTTGTTCCAGAGGGTTGGAAGGGTACTTGATATGGTGTGTTTGCCAAAAGAAATGCGAGTCCTAGGTACATCAAGGAGGCTGAAGTCAGTTTTCCTAAGAGAGTAGGCACTGTTGGAAATACGGATGAGGGATGTTAGATAGCTTGGGAGCTTATTCAGGATTAACTTGAGAGTCCAGTTACCAGTATGAAATGTACATCTAATCGAAAGTGACGTCCAACCAACAGCTGTCTATAGATCACAGTGGTGGGTTCAGTAGGGTAAGTTTGTAATGAACCATACAGCACGATGATAGAGGACATCCAATTTTCTTAGGCTTGTGACAGCTGAGGAAGTATAGATTAAATCTATGTAGTTGAGTAGAGGGAGGAATGTGGCCTGAACAAGCCTGATTCTAGTATCTAACAGAAAGACAGACAATCTGTTATGGAAGAAGAAACCAAGCCTGGCTTTTAGCCTCCTTGACAGGTCCTCAAGATGGTCATTGAAGGAGATCTTGTTATCTAACCAAATACCAAGATATCTGAATTTGGAGATGACTTCCAAGGGTTCTCCTAAGGAGGTGACAACAAAGTCTTTGGGGGGGGGGTCAGTGGAAGAGGTGGAAGAGGAATTAAGAGTGAGGATCATGGCCTTGATTTTCTTGGCATTGAAGAGGAGTTTAGCATTAATAAGATTAATTTCTAGCTGGTCAAAGTCAGCTTATAATATGTCCCTCACTTCGGAAAGTGTTGAGCTTGATGTATACAGTACTGTATCATCTGCAAAGAAAGCAGAGTGGAGATGGTTATGTGTGTGTGTTTAGATTATTGATATATAGGGAAAAGAGGATAGGTCCTAAGATGGAGCCTTGTGGAACTCCCCTGGCAATCAACAGGGAGTCTGAAAAAAGGCCATCAGCTTTGACTTTCTGGGTCCTTCCAGTTAGGTAGCTGGCAAACCACTGGGCGGTAAGTGGGATAGCACCTGTTTTAGGTAAGGTTACTAGCTAGTAGGTTGTGGTCAACAGTGTCAAATGCTTTGCTAAGATCTAAGAATACTGCACCAGTGATTTTCTTAGTATCCACAGCAGAGACTCAGTCGTTGGTGACTTTAGCCAGTGCAGTGACTGTGCAATGATTGAGCAGAAACACGGATTGTGCTGGGTTGAGGAGTGAGAAAGTTTCAATATGGTGCTTTAACTGACTATAGATCACTTTTTCAAAGACTTTAGAGAGGATGGGCAAGATTGAGATGGGCCTGTAATTATTTAGGTCGCATGGGTCCCCTGATTTAAATAATGGAAGGATGTAGGCTTATTTCCAACAAGATGGAACTGTGGCAGTGGAGATAGAAAGACTGAATATGTGAAGAATAGGAGCAGTGAGATGGAGGTAGCCTAGTTTTAGGAAGAATGGTTCTAATCCATCATCTCCAGTGCTTTTCTTTGTATCTAATTTAAGGAGCGAATCTTCAACATCTTTAAAGTTGAGAGGGAGCAGCTGGAAGGGGTAAGTCAAGGTTTGGAGAGCGATGTTACTGCTGTCTTGGTTATTAGCACGGCCTGCATATGTTGAGGAGTCGAAGGCTAGGCCAGCTGTAACAACATGGAAGTTAATTTCTTCAAGGATTTGGCAGTTACTCTCCACAATCCTACTATTACTGAGGATATTAGATGGAATAGAGGGGGCAGCAGGATGAACTTCGATAGACTTGTGTCCTCCAAATTTTATGGGAATTCCCTTTTGCCTGTTCGAGGGTGGAAACATAATAGTTTGCTTTAGCTGAATGAGTGCATTTGACACAGGCATTCCTAGCTGCTTTAAATGCCTGCCAATCTGCTGGGCACTTAGTACGTCTAGCTTTCACCCAGAGCTTATCACTGTTTAAGAGTGCTACCTTAAGATCTGTTGTAAACCAAGGGTTGGAGGTTTTGCTCATTCTAACCTTGACCAAAGGGGCATGCTTGTTAGCCAGGGCAATAAGGTTGTCATTAAGGACTGCAACGGCTGCTTCGGTTGTTTTAACGAGGTAGAGGTCTTGCCATCTGACCTTGCCTAAGTCAGACAAGTATTTTGATGTACTGAACTTGTGATAGGACCACTTTGCTATGAGCTTGGGCTGATGGCTAACTTTTGTTTGCAGTCTTGAACAAACTACAACCCCATGGTCACTCATGTCATTGTGGAAGACTGTAGAATGTAGGATTTTGTGGGGATGTGTAGTTAATATAATATTGAGGAGTGAGCTATTGGCAATGTTTAAAGTATTGACCCTGGTAGGTTCATTAACTAGAGGGGCAAGGCCGACTTCATCACAGAAGGATTTCAGATAGCGCGATTTAGGGGTGAGCCAGTCCATATTAAAATCCCCTAGGACTATAGTGTCAGAGTTGGCAGAGATGTTTAGGGATTTAAGAAAGTCAAAGATATCAGTACCACCACCTGGGGGCTTATAGCCACCAATAACAGTGATGCGTTCAGTAGATGGGAGGTGCAACTTAAGGGATACTATCTCATATTCCTTAGGTTTTTATTTACAGTAGATATCACTTACAGTACTCTTAATTTTAGCATAGATTGCCACTCCACCCCCCGGGGTGTCCCTATCAGCCCTGTGCAGATTGTAGCCCAGGAGAGTAACTTGTTGGTCAGTAATGGCCTTTTTGAGCCATGACTTAGTAATAACAATAAGATCTGGCTCAGTGAGTGCAGCCCATACTTATAACTGATTAAATTTTTTGGTGAGGCTTAAAATATTGACCAGCATTAATTTTAGTCCAGGTGCAGCTGCAAATTCTGTGGGTGAGGTAAATGGTAATGGGGGACTGGGATTTAACTCCACATTGCACAAGCAGATGAGAAGCAAGAGAAGCAGTTTCTTCAAGGAACGCTTTTTTCCTTTGGGACTGTCCGCAATACGATGTCAGAGATAATGGATAAAGTTCTGCAGGGAAATGCTGATACAACAGTGTATAGAAACAAGGGAAAGTGTTTGGATCGACATGGGTGATGGGAGTAGGAAATGGAGGGGGGAGGAATGAGGAGCGAAGGTAAAGGGAGGGGGGCATGCTAGATAGGAGGAGGAGGTGCAGTGCAGGTGAGCGGTATAAATAGGGGTAGGTAGTTCCAAGATTGGGCCTGAACCTAGATCATCATTTTGATAGCAAACATAGGATGTGTTGGTTATTAATAACAGGAGACCAAGATAAACAGAGTGTGCCAAGGCACCGCAAGTATACAGGCAAGAGGAAAGTTATATGTCGCAACCAAGGTTTGATACTAAAGGGTATCAAAGTGAGGTGTCTGGGGTGGTGGTGGGATAACATGTCTGTTGACATTTCCCTTTTTATAATGTTTGTTGTTGTGGGGGGAAGGTGTTGGTTTTGATATGTGTTTACAGTTGTTGTAAGGGGTGGGGTGTGTTTACATACAGTGTACTGTAACAGTTTATATTGATGTTGTTGTGGGGGGTGGTGGTGGTGGATTTACATATCCATGTACTGTTGTCATTGTTGTTGTGGCGGGTTTGTGGTGGGGGTGTGTTTACATATCTCTTGACTGTTTTTATAGTTGTTCTCGGGGGTGGGGGCAGGTTTACATATTTCATTACTGTTCTAATAGTTGTTCTGGGGGTGGGGTGGGTTTACATGTCTCTCTACTGCTCTTATAGTTGTTGTTCTGGTGGGTGGGGTGGTTACCATTTATGTGGGTGAATAGCTGTTTAAGTGTCTTTGTGGAACTTAAGAAATATGTTGTTTGTTCTGAAACACCGTGTCACTGTGTAGTATGTTCATGGAGGTCTCAATGTCTACTGACATGGGTGGGTTGCCATGGTAGGCTTGCGAACGTACACAGTCGACCCTATGGTGCTGTGTTCTATTTGGGCACACACAACAGTGGGGATCATAGGGCATCATGGTGGTTCCATGTGGGTTGTGTCAGGCCACTATGCTGTGTCACAACCATACACCACTGCACATGTTCCCAACCCACTCCTGAGGGCAACCATGCCTCCTCACTATGCACCCTGCAAGTTGATGTTGCCTGCTTATCCTATGGACAGCTGCAGAATGCCGACAACGACAACATTGTGTGGCATGGCACATGTCATTATGTGACATGGTGCCAGCATTCCCATGTCACAGTCTATTTTCTGTTGCACACACTGTGGTGTGTCATGTACATCTCACTCTACATACATGTGCATGCCCATTCCTGGTCATGCTACACTGTACACTGTGTTGACCATGCCAACGTGCCACATGGGGGCTAGTACAACTCCACTTCACCTGAGGAACACCATCACCCAACAGGTGGCACCAATAGCAAAAGGCCATGTGCAAACATATACCATCCAACAGCATAGACATGATACCCGATGCTGCCCACCTGACATGGCAACACTGTACACATCATCCAATGGTCATGGCTGGTGGGTAGTGCCTGGTGGCCACAGCAACCATCAGGAGTGTTTCAGACTGGACGTTGTGTCCACTTACAACTGCAGGAGGATTGCAACGGGTGTATAGGTGCTTGATATCGGTGTTATATTGCAGTGGTGGCCCTCAGGGATGGGCATATGCAGTGGTGCTTTGACATATCAACCCACATGCACATTAAATGACTAGTACAGTATGCAACAGTTCCCAGTGACACATGGATGCTGCAGAACATGTATCCCCCCACCACAGCACAGTGCTGCACAACATTATTGATATCCCATGCCACAGCATGGGCAACATGGGAATATGAAAACATCACTTGCTTTCAGTGGCTTTATCCAACTGTGGCAGTGCACTGCAGTGCAGTGGAGTAAGGTCACCCTGACCACACACACTGTTACCTCATGGTGCTGTTTGCAGCATTTGGACATGCAAAAGTGTGGCTCATATGCACATTTCAGTGTGCCCTTGTGTGCTGCGTCAGCTCACTGTGTTTTGTCACAACGTACTACCGCTGCACATGCACAGACCCCCCTCCCATGGCATACTGCCCAACCCCCCACTAACTACAGGCACATGGTTCCAGACTGTGCTGTTGCTAGCTACTTAGAAACAACAAAGACAACAACAACTGGTGCCTGCTGGTCCCCTGGTGGACATCACATTGTATGCCATGACAGGGACTGTGGTAGCAATTTCTGACACATGGGTGTCATGGCTGCACAGGGACTGCTTCTGTGGGTGCATTCTGTGGTCTGCTTGTGGGCACCAATTGCACAGATCTGGTGGTGTTGGTGTGGCAGTGTTTGTGGGACCCACCCTAGGGCTGCACGTTTGAGTACTGTTGCGTCACCCACAGTGCATCAGCAATTGCCAGCAGGGCAGTGGTCATGACTGCTGTCTGACTTTTCTGTTGTGCTACCAAATGATCCATGGCCATGGTGCTGTGTTCCATGGCCTCCTGCTGCCCCTGGGCACAGTTCCACAGACCATGAAGGGCCAGCACCATATTGGACAGGACTGCAGTTGTGTCCTGAGTGCCTGTCTGCATGGCACATGTGATGACTGTCAGCTGTCCCTCCAGTCTCTGATGATGTTCTTGCATGCTACTCCTTAGGGCAGCAATTTCCTGTGCCAGTTCCCCCTGACCCACCACCACTACCGACTGACAATAGTTGCTGATATATGGTGGTGTTGTGTCCTGCTCCTGGAGGTCTCTGACAGCCTCATCCAGACGGGCCTCCAGCTCTGTGACACTTATGGGGCTTAGTTCATCCGCCACAGTTCCGTGTAAGCTTGGTGTGCGCACATAGAAACATTGAAACGTAGAAACTGTCAGCAGAAAAGGACCACTAGGCCCATCCAGTCTGCACATAGGCCCTATACAAGTATGCATCCACTCACCCTAAGTGGTCAATGGCTTTTCATCACTCCCTTCCCGCCCAAGGTTCCTCTGTATTTGTCCCAGGCATATTTAAACCCTTTCACTGTGCTTGCACCTACCACCTCTTGTGGCAGACTATTCCAAGCATTCACCACCCTCTCTGTGTAGAAAAACTTCCTCACATTACCTCTTAATCTCCCCCCTCCAATTTCATATTGTGCCCCCTTGTTCTGGTATCTTTTCTACATTGGAAAATATCTCCCTCCTGCACCTTGTTTTTGCCCTTGAGGTACTTAAAAGTTTCTATCGTATTGCCCCTTTCTTTCCTTCCTCTCCTCCAGTGACTACATATTGAGGTATCTTAGTCTCTCCTCATATGTATCGTGATGCAAACTATGCACCATCTTTATCACCCTTCTCTGGACAGCCTCCACCTTGTTTATGTCCTCACACATGTGTGGTCTCCAGTACTGCACGCAGTACTCCAGGTGAGGCCTTACCAGTGTTTTATACAATGGTGTCACCACTTCCAATCTCCTACTAGTAATACTTCTGTCTATGCACCCCAGCATGTCACTGGCCCTGCTTGCAGCATTTGAGCACTGCTTTGGTACTTTAAGGTAATCAGATATGATAACCCCTAGATCCCTTTTCTCTTTGGTGATGGTCAGCATCTCCCTCCCCAAACCTGTATCTCTCCTCAGGGTTCCTCCTACCCAGGTGCATTGTCTCGCACTTTTTTGCATTGAACCTCAGTTGCCACTTATCTGACCATCTTTCAAGATTATCCAGGTCCCTCTTCATTTTCTGCACCCCTTCTGGAGTATCCATCCTGTTGCAGATCTTGGTATCATCTGCAGATAGGTAGACCTTTTCTTCCAGCCCCTCTGCAATGTCACTAATGAAGACATTGAACAGGACTGGTCCTAGTACTGATACTTGTGGCACTCAGCAGGTAACCCCTCTCTCCCCAGATTAGATCTCATTTACCACCACCCTCTGCCTTCTGTCCGTCAGGCAGTTTCTAACCCATTATATCACCTTATGCCCAACTACTCATCTTGTTGACCTGTCTTCTGTGTGGGACAGTATCGAAGGCTTTGCTGAAATCCAGGTAGGTGACATCTACGGCCCCTCCCTGATTCACTTCCCTAGTCACTCAATCAAAAAATCTATCAGATTTGCTTAACAAGACCTTCCTGATGTGAATCTGTGCTGCCTCAGATCCTAGGCACCAATGGATTCCAGGTGTGCCACTATCTTTTCTTTCAGCAGTGTCTCCATGATCTTCCCCACCACTGAGATGAGGTTGACTGGCCTGTAGTTCCCCGCTTGCACCCTACTGCCACTTTTGTGCAGTGCACTGTGGTGTCCACTGCACTGTGGCATCCCTCTGTCAGGTCCTCTGTAGCTGCTGTCTGGCTGTGACCCTCCTCACCCATGTCTGGCTCCACTTGTATGCTCTGTTTGTCATCCTCAACCAGCTCAGCATCCTCCTCTTCATCCACCTCATCACTATCATACTCCTCCTCCTCTGCCTCCCCATGTTCGTTGGACATGTTGATTGTGGTTGTCATGCTGCTGTCCTCATCACTGTTCACATCCTCCTGGTTGGCCCACTGTCTGCCTCTGCGATCTACACCACCAGGTCTTCTGTCCCCAGGCACTGCTGTAGTCCCTGTAGGTTGGAAAGGGTGTCAGTTGTTGCTGTTCACATCCCCCTCTTGTACCCATATCCAGCTAACCACTATACATCCATGTACAGCCTGGTGTGCTTACAGGTCAGGGGACTATAGCCACCCTGTTTGCTGGGCCATGGTGGACGTCTGCTTCAGTGTCTGCCCTCTGCCCATCAGTGTGGATGGTCACTGTGGGGCCATGACACTCCCAAGCATTATCATACAGCACCTGCTGTGTTCATCTACAGGTGCATGGTTGCCCCCCCTTTCATGGGGGTATTGCTATACTTGGTGTTACAGACTTGTACCATGCTTGTGGTGGTGCACGCCATCTGGACTGACACATGGTGCTGACTGGGGACTGGCCCACATTTCATCTGCTGTACTGTCTGGGCACATACGTCACACCTCTCACCTGTCATGTTGCATGGGCATTGTTCCGGGGGCTGTGCAACCCTTCCCACACCCCACTATGTGCCACATTGCTGGGACAGCTATTCCACAGTGGCATATTCACACATTGCATATGCTTGTGTGTGACAGCCATGCGTGGTCATGGCCATAACTGGGCCTGGCTGTCTGCATGTTCATTGTGTCAAAGGCCTCACATCCCTGATGCCCATGGTGACATTACCCAGTTTCCCTTTTGCTCATGCCTTTGGGTTGCTGTATTCTGCAGGGGCACACACGCACAAGCACACACACACCTGTCTCCACACACAGACATGTTTGCAGTGTTGCCCCCCTCCTTACCCATATACCTGTGCTGCTCTGCAGCCTGAAAGTATCGAGGTTCATGTCACCACTCATGGTGTGGTGGCTAAGGTGTGCTGCTATCTTCTTCTCATGAGTGATTAGGGCTTGTATCTGGCTGCTACCTCCTCCAATGGCCTGAGCACAGTGCTAATTGTATGCCAGCTTCAGCTTGTACCACCTCTTCATGTCATTATAATTCTTTTGTAAATCTCTTATAGTGCACTTCTGGGTGGCTACAGCATTGCAGTCCAGAAAATGTGGGTTCCCTCCCAGTATAGCATCTATCAGTTGGAGGCTGGTGGGCAGACAGTTATAGTGTGTAAATGAAAAGAAATAGCCAGGCATGGCTGGCTATTTCTTTTCATTTACCCACTATGGCTACAGCATTGACCTTCCTGGCCATATCCTCCATCGCCTTCTTTCACTAGTCCTGTTTGGCCTTTTCACCACCCCACTTAGCAGTAGCCCAGCATGTGCATCTATATCACTTACGCTGATGGCTGTCTCCTCATAACTAAAGTTTTTCTTCCTCTTTTGCCTCCCACTTGTGGTTTGAGCCATTGTCGGGTCATGCCTTGCGGCTATGTCTACCGCCATTTCCAAATGTGTGGTAATAACATCCTTTCTGTGACTTGTGCTCTTTTATATGATGCAAGTCATTACCTGCAACATTCATGATTTTTCTTGGCGTAAGTCGCTATTGTTCTAGAATATGGTGCAAGTCACATGTCTCAAATTTTTGTCACAAATATCGTCTTAGTGTATGTTATGTCTGGCGTACCTGTTCCTTTGAGAATGGGCCCCCTGATGCGCAACTGCAGCAAATAAAGCAACTAAAATCCTTGCCTTTATTAAACCTGCAGTGCATGACAATAGTGGAAATTTTGACCTATGCCTTTTTATTTTATTTTAGATTGCCCCTTACCTCTTGACTCATATGATATGCTTTTCCCCCATTTTGAGCTTGCTTTAGCGCTTTTTCTTCACATTCAAAATAATAAAAGGAGCACACCTTCTACTATGGTTCAAAACAGGTTTTCATCAGTATTCTCAGCTGTTTTTGTATACCTGTTGTACCATAAGGTCAAGCAGTGTCTTCTATGTGCTAGTTCATTATAATCACAAGAAAAAGTGATCTTAAACAATGGGTGTTCAAAAACAACAGAACAAACTGATGAAAACTTGGTCCAAGCATATTAAATAGAGCATGTCTTTTATTATTTCAACTGTAAGAAAGTGGTAAAACTGATTCAAAATGTGGGAAAAAAAGAGTAGCATACAAGTCAGGAGATAGGTGGAAATCGAAAATAAATTAGAAAACTACAGGTCAAAATTGTCTCCACTATCACACATTGCTGCTTTAAGAACAATTTTAATTAAAATGTTTAATATTGGTAATGCATGTATTTATTTATTTTATTTGTTTAAAATATTTGACCAGGAGTGCACACTGACCTGAGGACACTTCACTTCATTTTGCATCCTGGAGAAAGGGACTACAATACATAACAACAGTGGAGATACAAACCCAAATACAGCAAAACAAATATATAATAAGAAGCATTGGTTTACTCAATATACACAAAAACATAAATGCAATATAATACATAGATTGTAAATTCAGATGAAATAAAGCTTATAAACTGTACGGTATGAACTATGTTTAAACAGTGACAGTGACCGCAAGATCATGAAGTTAAACAGACCTAAGCATACCACACTGTAGGAGCAGAGACTGGCATGAGGGGGGTGAGATGAAGAGGAGAACAGGTCTAGAGACAATAAAGGTAAGTATGTAGGGAAGGGAACAGGAGAAAAGGGGTGAGGTGCAGAATCAGATATTAGTAGTATGCTCATGCTTGTTTATTTACATACCTTTTCAGGTTTTATTTAAGGTATAGTGTAAGGCTAGGCAAGTTTTTTATTTCATGTGAGAAAATCATGCAAAACCTCATTTCACATTGTGTTTCATATAGGCTACAGTGAAAAGATTTGGCCATTTACACGCACTGGCGAAATTGCCTTGTTCTCATGAAAAATAGATTTTTTTTTTGACAGCAGTGATTTCATTGGAAAATGAAAAATGTTTACGTAATAATTGGGAATTTTTAATTGTTCTATCTTCTTGTAATTTTGCAGACAAAAATGTTAGTTTTCATGAACTGTGGATATTTTTGTAAGAAAATATTCAGAAATACATGTGAATACATTTCTTCCAGCAATACTATATAATAGTGTACTGTTTTAGTCCCCGTACCATACAAAAAATATAAGGATGCAAAATAGTTCACAGTGAAGCAAAAAAAAACAGCTGATGCCCCTGTATACCAGATATTAACAAGGACAGACTATGTGATGTGAGGCTGTTCTCAGTGGAGAAAAATTGCAGATACAGAATGACAGCAATATTCAAAACAGTGAAGGGAATAAGTCCATCTGATCACATAAAGCTGGAAAATATATTCATAGAGAACTAGAGGATATACACATGGACAGTTGAGAGATGGGCAGACTGGGTGGGCCAAGCAGTCCTTATCTGCCGTCAAAGTCTATGTTTGAGGAGAAACATTTAGAATGCAAATTCAGAAGTATTATGTCATGGAAAGTGGTGAAGTTGTGGAAAAAACATCCATCCAAGGTGCTATCAGCCACAGCCAACTGTTCTGTCTTAAAAAAAAAAAAAAACTTGATGTGTTCTTAGAAAAATTAGAAACCATGACTTTTAACTAGTTGTGTCAATTTAAGCAACAGCTTCCATGGGTGGGTGGGGGGTGACTATAAACCAGGGAGGATTTTATTTAGTAATGCCCATCCACTTTGTTTAAAAACAGTAATGTTTCAGCAGGAGCAGCAGTCAAGGAACAAGAGAACTCACTCAGTTACTGTTGAAAATGAAAATGTTACATAGTAACTCCTGAGACCTAAGCTGACCACCCTATCTTATGATGTGTACATGCTAAATAGATCCTCCACCGTAATAACAGATTTCAGAGAAGAACGATCTTGGCCCTCACTGCTTTCTCACAATAGTTATACTACTATCTGCATTTCTCTTGATATCTGCTGCCCCACTTACTCCTGAGACTTCTGCCTCCCCTTGAGTGTACTACTACACCACTCTCATGATTTTTCTCCAGTTATTCCTAAGATTACCACTGCTTGCACCACAAGCCTATTCAAACTCCATCATGCACATTTCCAGCTTGAATTGAAAGCAGGGAAGCAGTCTATTAGATGTAACAATGTTACTTTCAGTTGAAATCAGATCAAAACTGGAACTAGGAGAACACAAATTAGAACAAGGACTGGGAATAGTACTTTTTTATTATTATTTATTTGTTAACTGGGTTCGCACACTGAGCCAAAGGCCCTTTTCCAGGTGCAGCCCAGAGCTGCAAACAGGGCAGTTAAAAGAAGGTAAGTATAGCAAATATAATAATATATATTGTATATAAAATTTCATTTCCAGTATGCAGGCACAGAAAATATAGAAAAAATATTAGACACACTTTACAATGTAAGACACACTTTACATACAGATTTAGCAAGTATGTGATGCTTCAGTCTAGCTTTGAAAACTCACACATGTATTTGCATCACAAATAGTAGTAGGAAGATCATTCCAAAGATTGGTGGCATAAAATGAGAACACACACTGACACATAATGTATTATCCTTAGGTATAGTAAGCAAATAATTTTCACCAGAGCTCAAGTTTCTTACTTTTTTAATACAGTAAAGATGATAACGGTATATTCAATTTCAGTTCTATGGTCTTATTAATTAGACAGCAATACTGATATAGTCTATGCTGTTCTGGACTCATCCAACAAAGTAAATTATACAGTGTAAATGGTGTGTTCAGTGAGGGACATTTATCACAAAGTGACAAATATTATTGTAAGTGCAGTTTAAATAGGATAAATCAGATTGTGAAATATTGGAGAAAACAATTTCAATATCATTATAGGTAGTAAAACACCTTTTCCTATTCATTTCCGAGTGTTAAGCAATGCACAGTTTTTGAGTCTGTATAAAATACACAATTTTTGATTAACCAGTTTGCAGAAGCTATTTACATGTTAAGAAAAAGTCAAATTGGGATCAAGAAAACACCCAAATATTTAAAAAATCAGCTTGTTTCAATCACACACCTTTGGGTCGAAAATCTTGAAACTTGTGATATTTTAGCTAATTTTGATCTTGAGCCAAAAAACATGCACTTTTTTTTTGCAATTTAGTAATAAGCGATGTTGAATAAGCATAAAGGTTTGCAAAATTTAAATTTAAAGCAGTATTTATTTCAGAAAGTGGTATGTATCATCTACACACAGTACTGAGCTTGAAAGTTGTAAGGTAGATGGAAAAGTAATAATAAATATTGAGAGCAACAGGTCCTAGAATGGACCCCTATGGTACGCCATCAGTGAGCATACGCTGACTAGATGCAGAATCACAACAGGGCCATTACTCAAATAGATTTAAAACCTGTTGCATGATGAGTTAGACAAGTCCAGGCTTCTAAGACCTTCCAAAAACAAAGTATGGTCAACTAGGTTGGAAGCCTGCTTTAGGTTTCAGTTTCTGACTGCCCTCATTTAGAAATCATGGTGGGGGGGTGCAGCTTCTACTAAACAATTGCTTTAATTGCTTTTGGAACTGCAGCCACTATTTTAGAACAGCTTCTCAGGGTGGCTTCAAATTGATTAAATATGGCAAATGGTTATGCCCATTAAGCTGATGAAGGAATAGAAAGAACTCAGTGTCCAAATGTAACTTTACATTCCTTTTATTTCTGTTTGTAAGAAGTGGTAATTAGTATTATCCTGTAAGTATACCATAACTACTAAAATAGTAACAATGAGAAAATTAAGCAATTAGGTATGACAAGCCTTATTTTTAGGTGGACTAGCTCACACCATCAAAGCCATTTCTGTCTGCCTCCAGCTGTTTGCCATTCCTGTATGGGGCAACATTATCTTTTTTCAACTGTTATGTGCAATATATGTTTCTGTTACTCAGTTTACTCAAGTGACCTTTGCTCTGTATGGCTATGATACACTAATCTGTCTACTGAAATTGTATTTATCCATATGATGATGTTTTTAGTAATTAATTTGCCTGTATTGTTACTTGTCATTGTATGATGTGGAACCTACGCAAAAGAGTCTTCTGACTCATAGATAATTGTAATCCAAGAATTAAATAAATAAATAAAAAGATGTGTGTTGTGAGATAACAGGATGCTTGTGTTATGATAAATGAGGCATCACTGAGTGCCTTCAACCATCGTTTTAATGTCTCATTATTCACAATAACTCATACTCTGGAGTATTTTATTGTGATTGTAGAATGGGTCAAAATGTAAAAATAAGTAAAAGAAAAGTTTTGGTTTAAAAATAGTTTCCTATTGTAATTTTAAAATGGATACTTTCACAAAGAGAAAGTAGCCCCTCTAACATTCTTCAAATAAAAATTACCCTGAATATATGAATGCCATGGAGCACAAGAAATCTAAGTTCTGTTTGATTCCACTTGCAGAATGTTTACCTAACACACACACACACACACACACACACACCCACAACACACACACACACACACACACACACACACACACACACACACACAATCATATGGCACCATGGCTTCAGTTTTAGATGTGGCAGAGTAAGCAGCACAGATTTCACTTACAAGCTGGTAAGGATAACGGGAATTTTTCCTGGCACCAGGTGAAGGGGACCACTTCCCTCCCCAAGGGAACCTGTAGGATAGGAGAGGGCTAGGGGAAGGGATAGCAGATAGAAGGGGGGAAGGAGTCAAAAAGGGAATAAAGGAAATGTGGGGCAGGGGTCAAGATGGAAAGTGATCTACTTGAATGCCAGGCATCTGGCAAACAAGACAGCAGACCTACAGGCACTGATGGCAGAAGGGGAGGTAGACATAGCTGCCATCACAGGGACATTGGCAACCCAGTACCATGACTAGAACCTCAATATCCCAGTGTACCAATTGAAAGAAAGGATAGAGAGAGGGGTGAGAGATGGAGGAGTACTTTTGTACATAAGGGATGGGATAATGTGCACCAGGGAGTAGGGGTAGGAGGGAGCAACCAGAGCCCTATGGGCAGTTCTACAGAACACAACTGGGAAACATACTCAGGTGGGGGTGGTCTATAGACCACCAGCACAGTACACAGAGCTGGATAGGGAGCTGGGGGGACAGATTAGAAGGGCAGGATGGAGAACAAACACTATAATCTTAGGCAACTTCAACCTGCCAGATGTGTTGACAGAGGAACCACAGCTACTTCCTGTGGCAGGGATCAGGTCCTTCTACATGCTATCCATGAGTGTGCCCTGACACAGGGAATCCCAGAATCAACAAGAGAGGGGGCCATACTAGATCTGGTGTGGTTGGATGGGGAGCTTTGTCCAGGGAGTAAAAGTGAGGGATCCCCTTGCAGGCAGTGACCACTGCACAGTGTGGTTCTACATTAACATGGAGAAGGATGCAGCCAAGACAAAAATGAGAGTGGTGTATTTCAGGAAGGCAGACTTCACTAGAATGGGTAACATGCTGAACGGGCACCTGGCAAAGCTTGAGCTGCGAATGGATGTGGAGCAGAAATGGGCTGTCATCACGAAAGGTTTAATAGAGGCCACTGACACTTGCATGAACTTTTGTAAAAAGAACTCCAAGGGCTCAATTCCAAGTCAGGATACACCTGGAACAAGGTGATTTACACCAGACCCTATGGCATAAATTGCAGCTTGTGCCATGCATTCTGCAAGTCATGATTCCAGGTGGTGGCTTGTGCCGTGCTGTATGTGGTTTGCACCAAAGGTAGGCTCCACCACCACTATGCCCACAACCCACTGCTGCATGGCACAAGGGTGGGTTACGGCAGCAACTGCACCCTATTCTGGAAGGGCTGCTGCCTTACCCCACTTACGCAGTTCTAAAACCCGCTATGGCACTGTGGCATTAGACCAACATGGAGGTGGTCTAAGGAGCATCCGTCCTGGCAAAATGAAGGATGCCCCCCACAGCACCATGGGAAGCACAGTGCCCTGCCCCACTCACCCTCTGCACAGTCATGCCCCCACCCCCAAATGTCGGGGACACCAGGGCCCATGTTTTGTACTGCCTCCATGCACCTGTGCCAACCCCTCAAGGTCTCCAGGTGTTTGCTGGTGCATTTCAGGGTGGGAAGACTCTGGAGCAGTTACTTGGGGGCTACGACTTGAGGCACCTTGGACCATTGCACCATTCCTGTGGTGCTAGCCTGTGGCTGCCGCAAGTCATGGGTCATAGGTGCTGGGGACCCTGCCTAGCTTGGAATATGATGCAGGGTCCCCAGCATAGCGCCACATGGCACAACTTGCATATGCCCATGAGTTGTACCATGTGACTTGGAATTGGGTCCCAGGTGTTGGAGATCCAGCTGGCATAGCAGGAGGGTGACTGAGAATGTGAAAGCAAAGTGGGAGGCCTTCCTGAAGTACAAGCACAAGCGTACCTTGAAGGAGGAGGACAGAAAGACTTATACAGAGAAATCTCGTGAGGCAGGGAGAGAGGTCCAGGCAGCCAAGGCAGATAATGAACGAATACTAGCACTGGGGATTAAGGAAGAGTAGAAGGATTTCTTCTGATACATTAGGGAGAAAATAAGCAGAAGGGATGGGATTGTAAGGCTAAAGAGGGAAGGAAGATTCGCAGAAATGGGGGAAGATCAAGCGGAGGCTTTAAATGAATACTTTTGCCCATACCACATTGGAGGAATAGGGGGAGTCTGTTTGGTGGACTATGAAGGGGTGATTGGGGCGAACAGGGTCTTATGGGGTCTAAGTGAACTTCGGGTGGACAAAGCACCTGGACCAGATGGTTTACACTCAAGGGTCCTGATGGAGTTGGTGGGGGTACTCACAGCTCCGCTTATGGACCTGTTTAACACCTCTCTGGGGGAGGGGTGTATTCCACAGGACTGGAGAACAGCTCACATAGTTCCACTCCATAGGAGCAGTCCCAGGGAGGAGCCGTGTAACTACAGGCCAGTTAGTCTGACCTCCATAATGGGGAAGATAATTGAGACCATTCTAAAGGAAAGACTGGTGCCCTTCCTTGAGGAAAATGGTCTCCAGGATGACAGGTAGCATGAGTTTGTCCAGGAGAGATCTTGTCAACTAACATGATTGACTTCTTGAACTGGATTACGAGTTCATTGGACAGGCAGTGGATGTCCTGTACCTAGACATCAGCAAGGCGTTCAATTCAGTGCCACATGGCAGGCTGATCAGCAAGCTGAGGGACCTTGGAATAAGGGACAAACTGCTGGTGTGGGTTAAGAGCTGACTGCAGGATAGGAATCAGAGATTGGTAGTAGGGGGAAACTATCAAAACCTCAGCCTGTAACCAGCGGTCTCAAAGGGCTCAGTACTTGGACCTGTGCTGTTTAACATCTTTATTGGTGACATAGCAGAGGGGTGTCAAAAGAAAGATCTGCCTCTTTGCAGATGGTACCAAGCTCCGTGGGAGGGTAGACACAGTGAAGGGGAGACAGGAATTAAGGGAGGATCTGGCTAGGCTGGAGAATTGGTTGGGCATCTGGCAGTTCAGTTTCAATGCCAAGAAATGCAACATCATGCACCTTGGTGCCAGGAACCCAGGGGCCAGCTACTGGCTGGGGGGAGTACAGGTGGCAGTCCCAGAGGAGGAAAAGAACCTTAGGGTGATGGTCAGAAGGAGACATGAAACACTCGGCACAGTGCCACAAGGCAGCAGCCAAAGCAAATCAAATGATAGGCTGCAATGCCAGGGCAATAACCTCTAGGAGGGAGGAAGTCATCTTGCTACTGTTCAGGTCACTGGTGAGGTCACACCTGGAATACTGTGTGCAGTTCTGGTGCCCATATCTGAATGAGGATATCAAGCAACTGGAGGGGTTCCAGATGAGGGTGACCAGGGTGATCCAGGGTATGGGGGACAAATCATATGAGGAGAGGCTGAGTGAGCTAAACATGTACTCCCTGGAGGATAGGTGGAGGGGTGGACACAATAGAGACCATCAAGTACTTTAAGGGAATAAACAGAGTAAGATAAGGGACATGTTTACTTAAGGAAAGAGGGTACAACAAGGGGGCACAGAATGAATCTAGTGGGGGGTATATTTAAGAAGGAAATGTGGAGGCACTTTTTCACTGAAAGGGTGATGTTGGGGTGGAACGAGTTGCCAGAGGAGGTGGTTGCAGTAAATACAGTGGCTAGATTCAAGGGGAGGTGTGGGATAGGGTGAAGAAGAAAATAATGGTAGTGTTCCTGGGATTTGGAAGGGGAAGGGTACTAGAGGAACGATAGTTGACTCCAGTGGGAGTGGGGGGGGGGGGATCTCCAGGGAACTAATTAGAGCTGCACGTTCAAGCAGACTTACTAGACTATTATGGCCTGTTTCTGCTGGTAAATTCATATAGAAGAAAAGTAGAAAAAAGTGTGCATTGGAATCAGAGTTGCCTAAGCAGAGCAGCCAACTCAGAATTTGAAATAATAAAAAAAAGCTCAGCATTCGTAGTTTGAAATTATGGTCAAGTAAATGCTAGGTTTATTTGGCAAGGTTCCTCGGGTAACAACCTGTAGCCCCTAGTGCCTCAGCCCTTTAGTGGGCCTTCAAATGGGGATACACCCCCATTTGATGGCCCTCTGAAGAGCTGAGGCACTAGGGGCTACAGGTTGTTTCCTGAGGCACCTTGAAATTAACCTAGCATTTGCTTGACCATAATTTCAAACTACGAGTGCTGAGCTTTTTTTATTATGGTAAATTCGTATATATGTACAGTATGTTCATAAAAAACAACATTTAGGGCCCGATTTTAAAAGGAGTTAGATTGACACAAGTGGCTTTTGTAAAAGGAGTTTGACGCAAGAGGTGAATTGGGTCACAACTTGTGTCAAATGCAATTTTACAGTGCTGCCTGTGTCAGATCCAAACACTGCTGTACCAAAGCCCCCTTGCACCAGGGTTGCATCAAACAACCTAGTGCCCCAGGTCCCCTTTTTGGGGATTTTACAAGCCCCACAATGGATGCAGCAAGGGGCACCACTTAGACCAGCCAGGAGGTGGTCTAAGTGACCTGTTCCACTGGGATGGGTCCTACAGAGGGCAGTAGAGGCACACTAGAGGCATGGGAAGTGGCAGTGGGGGTGTCGTTAGACAGTTGTGCTCATAAATGTGCATTTGTGTGAACCCGTCAGGGTGTGTTTGCAGTAGCATTACCTTAATACATATACATCAGAGTGCCTGTTACATATATATGCTCCTCATATCCCCAATGTCCTCCATAAAAAAGAAACATCTGCCACTGGTGGCTGAGTTGACCCTCTCCCCCAGATCTCCCCCATTAATGTGTATATACCATTTTCTGGTGGCCAAGTGGACCCCCCCAACCACAATCACCCCCATATAATATGTGATCATTGACACTGGTGGCCTAGTGAACCCCCCCCACCCCATCAAGTAGTGTTCAACCTCCCCATCCAGAATTGGAGCCGGCAAGCAGCACAGCCCTCCTCTCTCCACTATGGCTGGCTACCAGCTGAACTCTTGATGGCCCCTATGCACAACAGGGTGGGTAATACATGCCTGAGGTGTATACCCCATCTGCAGAGCTCCGCACCTTAGGGAGATCCGCAGGTGGCCACATTCATGAACGGTGGCCACCGTACAACTCCTGTATGCTGCCCTGCCCTCCCTGGCATGCAGGCCTACGGGGGTGGTCAGGTGCGGAGCTCCAGATCTGAGTGGGTGGCCAATCAGCTGCCTGACCCAGACCCCACAGTGGATCACCTGCGCCCGTGGCACTGGGTAAGGAGCCAGCGCATAGAGCGCCACATACAGTGTGGGGGGTGGGTACCTGGATGACCACCTTCGCGTCCCCCAGTGTGCTTCAAATGCTGGGGCTTCCTCGGTGGGGGTGCACATTACTCCACCTCACAGCCGCAGCACACGGTTGTCACTCCTGGGGGGGGGCTGTGTAACTGGCCCCCTTCCTTTATGGCTGCCCCAACATGGTGGAGATGCCAACACCTGCGCCTGGCACTCTGCATGTTCGTGCATCCCACAGAGTGCTGGAACACCCCCTGTGCCCCCCAGTCCACCACCTGCACGTAGGTCCTGCACACCACAGGTGATCCGATGTGGATGGGGGCAGACATCCAGTAGTGAATGCCATGCAGGGGGTGCAGTGAGCTTGGGCAGGTGCAGAGTAGACTATGCACAGGGTTCCGTGACACGTACCCACAATGCACTTTTGTGTATAGGGCCCAATAAGCATGTACTTTGTACAGTACACACTCACTGAATGACAGCGGCTGTCATTCAGTTTTGGGAGAGTTGTGAGGCTTCTTTTATTTTTGGTATGTGGGAGAAACCAAACAACTTCTTCAGTCTAGGAGGAATGTCCACTGGTGCACCATATCAAATAAGATAACTAACACACATTGGGACACCACTTCACCCAACCTAACCACTCACTTATGTGTTTTTTCAACTAAGCTAGTTGAAAGCAATCCAGTCAGTATTGTTCCCAAAGCATTAACTCAGCAAAGAGACCACATCATCCCCTTTCTGTGCATAAGACAAATATATGTGAGTATCAACATCATAACAACAAAACAACTGTCATATGACCTCACCCAGTGGCACTATGCACACAGCAAATAACATTGGGGAAAGTATTGAGCCCTGTAGCCCTCCACAGCTGAGCTCAGCCATTCCAGACTGATATGGAATTTCCCACAATAACCTACTGTGCTATGACACTAAGGTAGGACTGAAACCAGTGCAACACTGTACCAGTGAGTCCTAAATGGTATTTCAAGTGATCACCTTTCACCTGTGCTGCAAACTGCCCTCTGCAAAGCCCATCTAGTCATGTCATTAGGCACTTAGGTCTCATTTTTGTTTTTGTTTAGTGCTAAATCTTCTCTAAACCTAGTTGTCTGTTAACTATGTGTCAATACTAGTCACTGAATTCATGTTTCTATTTTGTATCACACTGACCTATCGTACTACTTACTAGGTATTTTTGTGACATTACTATCATTTCTTTGTACTGTATCCAAACTATAATATAGATTCAACTTATTTGTACTACGTGCAGTTTTACTTATTGTTCATGTTATTGGCCTACCACTGGCACTGTAAAATATGCCTATTCCTAAAATGTTTTTTCTCCTGTATCTTTCAACCACTATCACCTATTTTGTAATTGTTATGGTGTTTTAATGTACTGTTATGTATCCTCCCGGGTCATGCCTGAAAATAGTCAATGTTATGTCTAGTGCACCTACCCGGTAAACAAAAACTAAATAAATAAAATAAACCCTGTAGCCCACCATGTGAAATTTCTGAGAGATCAAGAAGTATCAAGATGGACTGTTTCCCTTTGTCTCTTACCAAGAGGAGATCAATAAACACCATAATATGGATGGTCTTAGTTCTGTGACAAGGCCTGAAACCTGACTGGAAAGGCTTATAGATGTACAATGATTTAGCTGGGACTCTGACTGCACTGCTATCACCTTCTCAAATATCTTCTCCAGAAAGGAAGGGTTTGAAATAGGCCTGTAAGCTACACAAACATCAGGGCCCGGAGATTACTTCTTTAGAAGCAGTCTCACCATCACACTCTTCAGTAATGTCGGAAAGGCTCCATATTTAAAGGAACATCTGCTTATATCTGTAATAACTGGATCCAAGGCATCCTAGCTGTTCAAAGGCAGCCAAGTTTGTCTTGGATTCAGGATACAGGTGAGTGGGGCACAGTCCCAAGATCACTCAGAGTATTTCATCTACCAAACCTGTCTCAAAATCCGACAGGACAGTAAATTCCCATGCTCATCTTTCACTGGGTGCTACTATTCCATGGCAGGCCACTTGTGATGACCCCAGCTCTGGTGGAAGATATCTTGTCAAGAAAGAACCAATTAGAAGGCCTGGTGCTGCTGAGGGTTGAGGTGCTGGACACCACACCTCATGCCACGCCTGCGACCTGGGTTTGGGAATGAACTTGGGCCATCTGGGGTTGGCAGGGGATGGAAGGGACTGAGTGTCTGGAGGACTGCTTTCCCTTCCTGGGGAGGGATACGGGGAATGCGCCACTCTTGGGTGGCCCCTGATGGTAGTTGGAGGATAGTGCATAGAACAACTGGTGCTGCAGATGTGGGGGGTGAAGCTGTGGTGGACGTTGGCATGTAGTACCCTTGATGTCATTGCACATCTATGGCAACCAAAAGGAAGAAAATACCCGGTCAGTCTAGGGAGGTGATGAGGGCTCCAGTGACAGGCACCCACATCCCCATTGCTGGGCTATCTCCCTGAAGGCTGGCTGAACCCCCCACCGGACGGACCCTCTAATCTCAGAAAGGCTGCCAGGTAGGAGAGGTGGGCCCTTCCCCAGGAAGTCTGGTTGGGGGTTCTGGAGGGAAAGGGAGCTTCAGGTAAGGGAGTAGAGGTGCCTGCCTGAGAGAGCACCTCTGAGAGATGCCCTGACCGAGTGCAATGTAAAGAAATGTACAAAAAAAAAAAAGAAAAGAAAGAACCAATTAAACTGCTCACATTTTTCAGCAAAATATACTCTTCCAGACTGGAGACAGGGTGGGTTTAAAAATCTGTCCACAGTATAAGATTTAAGCCAGTAAATTCTTCCTTGCAGCTATCACCCTTGACAGGAACTCTGGGCTGGAATATCAAAGAGAGCCAAAAATTCTGTAGTTGCAGAAAAATGGCTTGCAGCACTGCAGAACTTTAGTTGTGACATATTCACAAAGAAAATATCCGCAGTTGCAGAAAATTGCAAAACAGGCAAGTTGCAATATTTAGCAAGTGCTGAAAATCCGAAAAAATTTTCCCATAGCTGCTGAAAATTCGCAAGTGCAGATACACAGCTGAGGAAAAGGCTCAGCAGGCACAGCAGGTTATCCATATTAACTGGAGCAGCAGACTTTGACAGTCTTGCCATAGATGCAGCAGAAAATTCTCACAGAGAGACCAACAGCCAGCCCCTCAACTGTGACCACTGCTGCATCACTGGTACCAGCAGGACCATGCACCACAGTGGCTGTCTTTAACTGATGGTGGAACTGATAGCTGTGTCTCTCCCTGGGGTGCTTATGTTTCCTGCTTCAGTAGCACTCACTGCAGGCTGTTACCAGCTCTGCCTCTACTGCCTGTGGGGCTCCTTCATGGGTTACACTGGGTCTAGTTGTTGTGGTTTGCTGCCTTTCAAAAATAATGTGCTATTTTTATTGTAACAACTGACACTACTATACATCCACTGGTTTGCTGTTGCTTGGTGACTCAACCTCCTATATAATTGTATCCCAATTGTTGGTACACTGCATTTTGCTCAGGGAGAGTTTCACCTCACTCTCTGTGTAACAGCACGTGTGCAACATTTACTTCAACTGTGAAAAAAACACTGGCTGAGAGTAGCCTTTAAGGGTATATGCCATACTTTTCAATGGCTTTTTTTCCCCAGGAACTTCCACAGCTGCACTTTTTCTGCAGTCCCAGTGTACTGTTGCCACAGCTGTGGAAGTTTTGTTTGTACCACTCAGTGTAATGTCCCCTTTTTTTCCAGAGCTGCGGAAGTTTTGGGGACTTGAGGATGGCTTTGCACCTTCAGAGTGTTTTGAGTATCCAGTCCCATCTTTTTCATGGTAATTGCCCACTAGTACTTTTTATGAGTCCCCAGTGCCAACCTATCCCCCACTGATAGAGAGCTCCACCAACAATACCTCCAAACTACACTTCTTAGTCTTGAACTGCCTCAACTTGTTCTAGTACCTTATCAAAATGGTCATGAACATCTTGCTTCCTGATTTGTTGTCATCTGCTACATGTCTTAGATCTGTCTAATGTACAGGTGAAAAAGTACTAGCAATCAGAACACAGCACATTAACAATATCAATGTTTTTTTTCCAAAAGTCCAGATTGCTTTTACAAACAGTACTGTCACCTTAACTCATTAAAAAATCATCTAGGCCCTAACAATAAGACTCCCTCAAAATAAAAAGAATAAACAAACAGATAGAATGTTCCTTTCTTTTAAATTTTCCTATTTACACACACATAAATTAATAAAATGAATTACTGCCACAGTTTGTTATCCTGGAACTTCTTTTCTGACCATGAAAAGTCCCTTCCTATCCTTATCTGGCCACCAAGGAAATTTTTGCTGCTTGCTCTATGACAGATACAGTTAAATCCCTGAACTTACTGAGGCATTCTGTTGTGTGTGTTTGTGTGTGTAGAGGTGGAATTTCAGCCAGTAGAATTCTGCAGAAGTTTGAATTCAAGTAGTCCATGACACAAAAGGTATATCAATGGACTGTATAGAAAGTCAGATTATGGGCAGCTGGGCATGGTCTACTTTTTACTAGTTACTTTTAAAAAAAGAAAATAACAATTTTTAAAGAGTGACATATTTTGTTTTTAAATATTCTCAGTGTACCCATTTTATAAGCACAATCAGACACTTTAGGGCTGTCCATTATGCTGCTCTAACCACACTTTCTGTAGCTGAATGCACTCTGCCTGTGGCATCATGCCTCAATATGATATACAATAAGAGCTCCAAGCGATGGCATCCGACACACTCAGCAGGACCACATAGCCATTACAGAACCCTGGACCACAGAGAACAATGAGCAGAACCTGATTGTCCTAGGCAACACCATGGATTGGGGAAAAGTAAAGGAGGAAGAATAGCTCTCTATGTCACAAAAGGAATCGAGGCAGTGGAGGATGGATCTTTCAAGGTAGGAAATGGGGTAATAGAATTGCTGTGGGTTCAGCTCACAGAGGCATCAGGTAAGAAATCTAGAGACCACCAGGGCAGGAGGATATGGAACTAGGCACAGAAGTAGAGAATGGGGCAGCAAATGAGAGGTGGTAGTAGTAGAGGATCTCAGCCTGGCAGACACTGATTGGGACATTTCATCAGCTAGGAGCACTAGAAGCCATACCCTGCTACATACATTGCAGGACTACATGCTGGTGCAGCTGGTCAGGAAGCTGAAAAGACAGGCTACCATTCTTGACATGTTGCTCACCAACTCAGAAAGAGCAGGTGGAGTGTGGGTATGGGAACTACTGGGGTCCAGTGGCAATATCACCATATGATTCAATCTGGCCCTTGATGCCAATAAACCATTATCAAAGGCTGAAGTATTGAATTTCAGAAGGGCATACATCAGCCAGATGAGGGAATTAGTCCAGGCAAGGTTAGTTGGAGTGTGCAGTATCAGCGGAGTGGAGAAAATATGGGGAGAAATAAAAGTAGCCATACTCAAGGAACAATAACATGCATTATTATTATCATTAACTTTTATTGTCCATGCAAGTGCAAAAGACACCTTCATGCTTATTTTCAGGTTCAGCCCGGGAGGTTACACCACATGCATGGGAATGGTTACCAAGAGAAACAGCTACAAGAAACCAACATAGTTCTCTGAAAATGTCACTGAGGCAGTGAGAACCAAAAAGAAGACCTTCATCAGGTATAAGGAGAAGCAGGGAATGAAGAATGGGGTAGTGCCAAGTAAGAACTAGGAAAGCTACATGGGCCATCAGGGATGGAAGAACAGATACCAAACTGTATTGTGGAGAGGGTCAAGGGCAGCAAAAAACAGTTTTTCAGGTATTTCAGGGGAAAAAAGGAAGATGGGCAGTGTAGTTGTTAAGCCAACAAAAGGAGCTAGTGTCATAGAGGAGAACAAGCAGAAATCAACCATTCTGAATGACTACTTCTGCACAATATTCACTATGGAGAACAGCGGGCCTTTGCTGAACAGAAACATAAAGGATGTTGCAAAAGAGTCCCAGAAATAAGACAGCAGGTATTTACTAGTGAAAGGGTAAGAAAAGGGCTATCAGCCCTAAAGATGGATATGACCCTGAGGCCAGACTAATGCACCCAATGGTGCTCAGGGAACTGGCATCAAAATTACCCAGCCTTGGTAGGGTTATTCAATAGCTCTATTCATACAGGAGTGGATCAGAAAGACTGCAGTCTAGCTGTGTAGTTCCACTACACAAGGGTGAGGACAAAGAGCACCCAGGTAACTACATACCTGTCAGTCTTACCTCCATTGTGGGTTAACTGATGGCAATGATAGTCAATAAGGATATAGTGGACTACCTGGAGAAAAACTGGCTCCAGAATAGTAAACTGCACTGGTTCATGGTAGGGAGGTCTTGTCAGACTAACAGAATACTATTGTTTGTTTGAGTAACTAGGTCAGTGGATAAGGGTCATACAGAGGATTTACTCTACTTAGACTGCAGCAAAGCATTCAACTCAGTGCCACATAGATGGTTACCAAACAAGCTAGAGGATCTGTGTGCAGCAAAGGATATAGTTATCTGTGTGGGAGGTTGGTTGGAAGGGAGACAGCAGAGGGTAGTGGTAAGCAGAGTCAGATCCGAGGAGAGGGAGATCACCCAGCCACTGGAGTGTCATAGTGATCAGTCAAGTCCTTTTTAATATGTTTATCTGTGACATAGGAGAAGGAATATAGGGCAAGATGTGTCTCTTCACAAATGGCACTAAGCTGTGTAGTAAAGTAGACAATGAGGAAGGGTAAGGAAAATGCGGAGGCACCTGAAAAGACTGGAGAGGTCTTCCAGGGTTTGGCAACTGAACTTCAATGCCTGAAAGTGGAGACTGACACACATATGGAACAAGAACCCTAGAGCATAGTACTGGATGGGAGGGGTTAAGCTGGACACCACTTCTGAGGCAAGGGACCTAGGAGCCATGATAATTGAATCCTACAATCTAGCCAGTGCAACAAGGCCAAAAGTAAGGCAAACAGGATGCTGGGGTGTATTGGAAGTGGTTTCTTCAGCAGGAGGAAAGAGGTACTATTGCATCTCTATAGATCACTGGTGAGACCCCACCTAGGGTTTTGTGTCCAGTTTTGGAGTCATCGCCTAAAGAAGAACAAGGACAGGCTGGAAACAGTGCAGTGTAGGGTAACCAGAATGATTCAGGGTCAGCAGGGCAGGCCTTAGGAGTTTCAACTTGGGACACTGAACATGTACTCACTCAAGGTCAGACAAGAGAAGTGTGATACAACTGAGACCTTCAAGTTCCTGAATGGATATGCATCCAGAGTAGAGAATCTAAAACATGAGATCACAAGTGGACACAGACTAGGGGGAGGATCAGGAGGGATGTCAGAAAGCTTTATTTTACAGAGACAGTAGTTGGGCAAAGGAACAGATTTCCAGTGGGGTGATGGGTGCCAAAACCATTAATGGTTTCAGACATGGCTGGGACAGAGTTAAGAACTTAATAGTTACTTGGGGGGAGGTATAGTATTAAAACATGGAGCAATGGGGTGGGTAGTATAGGCAAAGACCCCTTATTGACAAAATATCTTGTGGTATGATGATAGGGTGTTGTGAGCAGACAAGATGGATCATTGGCCTTTTTCTGCCGTCATTGTCTGTGTTTCTATATTTCTATGCCTCTGGGTATACAGTTACAGCAGCATAATTCACATTCCATCATGTTTTATTTTTCACATGGTGAGCTGCCATGGTAAATCAAAGGATGGATATGGTGGGATACCAGGGAGACCAAGGCAGCCATGAAAGCCACAATGTATCTGTCCATGAGCTTCTCAACTTTCTGAATACAAGCTGTCACCATGCCTGAGACATCCAGTTGTTTGCTAGACTACAGATTATGTTTGGAACAGTATACAACCATCTTTGCAAAAGGGGAAATTAACCTGGAGATTCCACAAAGGAAGCATATGGCATGATGATTCAACCAAATGATTGGATCAACCATGATGTGGCACAGCCAACACCCAACAAGAAAAACAAGTTAAATAAGTGGCCCTGTTGGTGAGTTCTGGAAGCAATTGCCCACGTAAGGCTAATGATAACTGGATGGACTGTTGCCCAAAATGTGAGGCTTCATTGTTTATCCAAGCTTTGAAGTCCTCCATCAAAAAAAGGTCTGGGGGAGTCTAAGATCAGGCCAACCATGAATTCCAATAGTTCTTAAAGGATCTCATTCTCATGCCCTGGTAGGCAGTTCATGAGAATAGTCCTGCAAGCTGCACTCAGTCCACCCTTAGGTGCTACACACTCAAATCATATGGTCACTCACATGAGGTATGCTTTGAGCTCCAATTCAAATACAAAACAGATGCACCCCTACTGTAGTCCCAACTCAGACAATACACTACTGAATATCAGGCCAAGATAGGTGTCCCTAACACTTGGCCAGTATCATCCCCTAACCAGGTCTCAGTGTTGCATACCAGGTCAGCCAAGGAGTCTACAATGAAATCCTCTATCACCATGGTTTTATTCCTTAATGACCTGGTGTTACACAGAACTGCTAGAAGGGGAGGACCATGGCCTGCTGGCCAACCTGCTGACAGAGTACTAACATCGGGATGTGCAGTAGGGACTAGAAATAGACAAGGAGGCTACCTGTCCCAATGTCAATTCTACAAAGGATATATCTTTGTTTTCACACTCTAAATCTGTGTCTTCTCAATATCTACCCCTCAAATGAATCCTGTGCCTATGGCCATGGCCCCAGAGGATTCTTAGCCTCCTACAGTGATGAAGATCCACTAGAGATGGGGTGAAAGGGAACCCCTGAGAGGCCACAACAGCCATATAGTATCTGATCTGAGAAATAGAAGAGTCTAGAATGAGGTCCCAGAAAACACGTAATGTTCATACACATAGTAACAAAACTTAAAAACAATTAACTTTTTTTTACCACCTTAAAACACATTGGAAATAAGGATGATACTGAAGGAACTTAAAAAAGATGCATGCTCTCAAAACAACTCCATTTACTTAACCTTTCTACTTAATTTAACAGTGGACTAGTCCCCTCCCATATTTAAATTTTAAAGTTTCAAATTGCATAGTATTTTAATTATTTGAAGCAAGAAAACAAGTAGAATGATGATGGAGTTATGGTTTAAATCTAAATAATTTCTTAGTCATCTTTATTCATGTTTCTTTTAATAGCATTTTAGGCTGGAACTGGAGAAGCTGGAAAATCATTTTGAGGGATTTATCACAGTCATAATAACAAGAGTAGGTCAGTCTTTATGAACAGGAGGAGTTACACTAAGAGGGTTTATTAATGATTCATTTTCTTACATATTGCTTGCCATCTTGCACCTCTTGGGTAATGGGGGGGGATTTTGCATCTATATTGGAATTCATTGGGGGGATGGATGTTGGGGGGGATGGAGGGCCATGTTTGCTATAGTTCACTTCAATGTTGCAGACTTAGAATTATTCGATCTTAAGGGTGCAACTGTGCTTATTATATGCAATAGTATATTTAAAAGATGAGTAATATTATCAAATATGCTATCTGTAATGTCAAGGGGCTTGCTCTAAGGTAAAAAGATTGCAAGTCTTAAAGCATGTTACATCTCTAGACAGTAACATTTTATTTCTTCAAGAAATCAATCTTCTCTCCACAGAGATTAATCTTCTTAGAAAATTGGGATATCATATGGTTTATGGGGCAGATAATTACACTTAATAAAAGAGGTAGTTATTTTGATAAACATAATGATCAATTTTAACCAAAACCATATCATTGCTGACCCCGAAGGTCGATATATTTTAGTGGCGGGGATAGTAGATAACACACATGTACTCCTGGGTTCCATTTATGGACCGAACTCAGATTCTGCAGCCTTTTTAATGCATTTAGTAACAGTGTTAACAATGTTCTCCTCATATAAGTTAATATTGGAGGGGGGGGGCGACTGGAACATCCCCCTTGATCTACATCTTGACATATCCATTACACTAGGGATAAATCAGAACTCAGACAACCGATCACTAAAAAAGTTTTTAGAGCTTCATGATTTGGTGGATCCATGGAGAACAATCAACCCAACAATAAGAACATATTCTTTTTTTTCACCAGCTCACAATTCTTTTTCAAGAACTGATTATTTTTTAATCAGCAAATCTCTAAGTAGGAATAACAGATTCCCAGATTATGGCAAGAATACTTTCAGACCATTCGCTGATTTGGATAATGCATAATATGGATTCCACTTTTGTTAAACAATCTGATGTTTGAATAATCAACTACTTAGAGATAAATTTATTATAAAACATATTAATCAGTTAATTACTAATGTCCTGGAAATTAACCTTAACTCATCATATAACATGAACATAATTTGGTCAGCTTGTAAATGTTGCATTAGGGGAGAATTTATTAGACTTGCCTTGAAATGAAAAGAGCAGAATCAAGCCAAGATAGACTATTTACTTACCAAAATAAAGCAATTAGAAAATCAAGTTACAAATTCCCCCTCAGAACAAATTTTTCAAGAATTACAGAGATGCAAAGATGAATATGTTACTCTAACTAAAGAAAAAGCAGAATATCTTATCATTAGAACAAAAGACAAATATATTGATTTAGGAGAAAAAAAAACACTAAAGTCCTGGCCAATAGGCTTAAAAATCTTGAAATTTAAAAAAATGTCATATCTATTATATCTGAGAAAGATGATTCAATTAAAACTGACCCACAATAGATATTGCTAGAATCTGAAGAATTCTAAACTCATCTGTATGGTCCCATCTCTTAATAGCCTTCTTGGATATAATTCAACAATTACTTAAAAAGCTTTAACTGCCCCAAAATCAACGCAATGCAAGCTAAGGAGCTAATTAGACCTATTAATAATCAAGAAATCACTGAGGCAGCAAATTAAAATCTGATAAATCACCTGGTTCAGGTGGACTTACTGCCAGTTTTTACAAAACTTTCAAAGAATGTTTAGTACCAATCTCACACTCTGTATACAATTGCCTATACATTGCTAGTGGGTATAATAATGATTCTGCCAAAGCCTGACAAACCCAGAGATAGAGTAAGCAGTTAACAGCCTATTTCACTCATAAACTGTTTTATAAAAATCCTAACATCCATGTTGGCTCAGAGAATTAAGAATATTAGGAATCCTTTGATCTGTAGAGAACAAGTGGGCTTTATGCCATCCAGACAAGCATCTGATCATATTAGGAAATTGTTGTATGTTTTCTCCACCTCCAGGGAACATAGGTCTCCTGTGGTATTGGTGTCCCTGGATGTGGAGAAAGCATTTGATAGAGTAAACATGAACTTTCTTATCACCATACTTAAAACATTTGGTTTTCTGACTACATTTAATAATTGGTTAAAACTCCTACCTTCACATCCCACAGCAAAAAATTTTTGCAATGGTATATTCTCATCTCCAATGCAGTTGTTTTATGGAACATGTCAAGGTTGTCCATTACCCCCTATCCTATTTAATTTTTACCTTGAACCTCTCTTACATAATTTAAATAATAATCTTCATATTAAAGGTATCAATGTGGGTCCTTTTCACCTAAATGTTTTGGCATATTCAGATGATGTGCGGCTCCATGTTTTTAACCCTATGGAATCCATATTGGCAGCTCTAGAAACTATTCAGGATTTTAATAAGATATTGAATTAGAAGCTGAAAAAGGAAAAAACAATGGTTACACACTTAAATGAAAGCTTATTCAAAGAGGACATTACAAAATTAGGTTTATTATGGACACCCAACCATATTAAATACCTTGGAATATATCTCTCACGAGATAATATCCAGTTAATTAATCTAAATTTGAATAATTTAATTAATATAATTAAGCAGGATACTAAAAGATGGAAATTGCTCCCTATTTCATTCTGGGGCAGGGTAAGTATTCTAAAAATTAATATTTTTCCTAGACTTTTCCATTCCCTCATCATGTTAAATGTGTTTCTCCCATTAAAATGGTTTACACCTATACTTGCTGTAATAAATTAGTTTTTATGGCAGAATAAACCCAATAGAATTGCTCTAAAAAACTAATGCTACCCAAAACTCAAGGTGGTATTAAAATACTCATTTTTTTTGCTTTATTATATGGCTACCCATATCAATAAATATCTCAAGCAGATCTCTACTGCAAATAATAAAAGTACCTACAAGTCTATTGGGTTAGACATAGAATTACAGCATTTCTTCTCATGAAATCTAAAATATCTCCAGCGGCCATGCTATATATGAAAGCCACTGATTTATCTCCCATCACTTAAAAAATCTGTAATAGGAATTTTTTTAAAAGTGCATAACCAAGTTGACAATTTCATAGATGTGTACTTCTCTAATGACATACAGTAAACTAACCATGCATTAATAACTATAACTTCAAACTAAATAAGAATATTTTTACAAAATCTTGGTTTCCAGAAACTAAAGTTTTAATGGTGGCTTAATTGTTGGAGGAGGGATATCTAGTTCCCTTTAGTGCAATACTGGAAAATCTTGGATTGAATAAAAAAATCATTACAAATCTTTTCTCATTAAAAGTTACTCTTATTTCACATTTTGGTCTGTTTCCTTGGACAAACGACTACCAAGAAAGTCTTCAAAGGCTTAAAAATGCCTGTAATAACACACATCCTATTGCTAATATATACAATATTTTATTATCCATTAAATTTTCAGAAGTGCCAATCCAACCCTCATATTGGCATTTGGAATTGGAAAATAGTTCTCAGGACTGGTCCCAAATTTGGAAAAGTATCTTCAAATATCCCTTTAGATGATCTGAGACTAATGCAATTTAGAATTATACACAATGCCTATATGACGCCTTGTAAACTGTTTAGAAGTATTTTTTGAGTTCAGATAAATGTACCCATTGTAACACTGACATAGGGTCTTTGAGTTATATCTTATGGAGCTGCCCATTAGCACATCCTCTCTGGTATGGTATCAAAAAGAGGGTTATGGACAAACTACATCTGCACCGAGCATTCCATCTCAAAGGATATCATTGGGATTTATGATTCTTTGCTTAGTAGTTCCGATAAAACTATGATTCCTTAACAGCTATGTCCACTAAACATACAGTCTTAAGACATTGGTTAGACAATGATATCCATACTTTCATGGAATGGACTACAAATATTTTACATAATCTACAATTGGGTAAATTAATTGAGAGCATCAAAAATAATCTTCTGAATTTTCAGAACAAATGGTGCAGTTTGCGTAGCTTATTACTATGATAGATTTCTTAAAGTGAGTTCCCCTTTTCATCTTTTCTTCTTTTCATATTTTCATTTTTTCATCTCTGCAGTCTTTTCCATCAGTGTTGTCTAGTATAATCATTTTAGAAGCAACATGGGCATAATGTAATCTAAAATTATATATTTTTTATTGTATTCATCTCACCCCTCTACAGCATGTGTGGTATAGACTGCATAGTCTCTCATAATGTTATGGCCTTCATGGTATTGGATGGGGGTGGGGGTATAATGCTGTATAATTCCTTTTTTAATTTTTTTTTATTTTATTTTCAATTTTGTGGGCAGGTTTGCCCAATTGTAGGCATGTAGTTTGTAGTCTTAATTTACTCGTATTGTATTTTTGCCTGTTAAAAAATAAAGAAAAATTAAAAAAGAAACTTAAAAACAAGAAACCTTATTCCTTTGCCAATAGACATTAAACAAACAAATCACTCCCACACCCACATCCCCTAATAGTCACGCCTCCTAAGACAACAGTAAATACTGCATCTAATCAAGTATTTAGTTGCACCCCACATACTCCAGTCAGGTTATATAAACCACATACACTAATTTAAAAAAATATTTATCAGTCAGTCCAGCAACAATGCTAGAGTCTTGCTATTGCTCCCCTTAGAATGCAATAAAACATGGACAGCAGTTGAACATGTAGGCTTAAATCTCCCCAGCAAATAACTGAGGCAGAAGCAGAATGATAAATGAGAAGCAGATTTAAGTAAAACAGTCAAAAAAAAGTTCTCACACCTACTTTCCCCAGATGTATAATAAGCAGTTCACTTACATTCACACAGAAAGCACCTTCATGGAAGCCCTAGACCACAGGATTTATCTTAGAGTCAAGCACCATTCAATCAGTATGTCACCCAATTGAACTTGGGACCACAAGATTTACAGAAAATATTGAATGGTCCAACTCAGTCATCACACGACTCTTACTGTGTTTCAATTTGTACATGAGTTATTTTATTTTCTTATTCTTTTTTATACTGTATGTACACAGAGTCATCACACAATCCACTAACGGTTCATAACCAAAACTATTTCTTCAGGGTGGATAGCTAACATGCTAATTGGCACCTAGCACATGCATCAGAGTCTAGGTGCCAATTAGCATGTTGGCGGGCTTTAATATTTTTACAGCATGAGCTGAAATTGGCCGGTACATAGGGCTTTTGTTAGTCTGTAATAGCAGTCTAGCTTCAATGATGTAATCATGTCTATGGAATGTCAGTGCCATCTTATGGCTAGATCGTGGTGCTGGCTTTGAAATTCAGAGATCTTTGTTTAGAAATTTTAAAAACTGACAAAAATGAGTAAAAGTTTTATAACAAAGGTAAGGACCACTATCTTTTAAAATGCCACCCCCTGCTCTACCTCTCCATGATTTAATTTTTTTAACTTAGTGACCACTTAAATATATCTGCTTAGTTGTCCTTTAAGCTAATGAAACTTGCCATCAGAGGAAACAGCCATCTGTATGAGGTGATGAGTGAGAGAACAGGAGACAGACTGATTCAAACAAATTAAAAGATCTGCACTCTTGCACATAGTGTGATTTCACTACTACTCGGGGGGGCAGTAAGGGGTAGGAAACTAAATGTTTAGTTTAAAAAAATGCTTTTGTTTTACGTAGAGAAGAGTTACGTGAGGTATTGTATTCCATGACCTCCTGCATCTTATTAAAAACTGATAGAAGACATTTATCCTCCTATACAAAAACAGGCTTCAGCCTAAGTTCCATATAGACATGGAGTAGTCAGTGGCCGGCACCACTAAGAGTATAAACAAACCACTACTCAGAAGAGGTACATCAAAACATGGATTCTTTTATTCAGTTCTTCAGATTTTCTTTCGGTAATATAAACAGATGGATGAAGACAATATAGTAAAAGAACGAGCATAAATAAAACAGGTACCTAATCATGCTAACAGTTAATTTTATATATTTCACAATCTAGTGTATGATACAGTAACTCTGTGGGTCAAAAACTGTGTAAAATGCTATCTTAATGAATTTGGATGATTGTGAGGATGGCAGATCGAAGTGAGAAGGCAGTCTGACAATGGTGCTTTTTTTTCCACCATGCACAGTACTGAAAAAAAAAGCATGGGTGCGAGTCAGTCATTCATTTTTACCCATTTTTGAAGCCGTGTTAATGCATGGTCACCTGACTAGTTTTACCCAATTATGTTTGATTTTAGACCTGTTTTATAATACTGCATAATGTACGGCCATCTTATTCAGGGAAAACTCTACATCTTACCAAGTCATACATATAATTGAGACTGGCTCCATAAGAGGCCTTTGTTGTGTTAGTGTGTGTACAGTATGCTGGTAGAGAAATATTCTGTCAGGGAATTGTGCAGCATTTTGACACTCTTTATTCCTTGGTGAATATTCCGTTTGTTGGATGTGGGGAAAGTCAGAGACAAATGAAACAGGTTAAGGAAAGGATGTAATGATACAGCTTAGAAAATGGGTTTGAGAAATCCTGCTTCTTGATTGGCAAACAGCACCTCTCACCGAGGGAGCTATCAAGCAACAGACTCCAGCAAATACCTCGTCCTTTTGCTTGTCTGCCTCTAAACATTCTGTATCAGTCAGCCCAACTAAAACACCGAAAAATGTAATGCATGCCATTTTACACCTCTCACGTACTGGCCTTCCCATCTCCTCTCCCACTCAATCTTTACCTTCATAAGTTACACACACACACACACACACCAATTCACCTCCCCTACCCTCCATTTTATGAATCAAAAAGTGAAAGTGACCTCTGTGATTAGTGCTGTTTCCAGTCCCGTTCTTTCCGTGTCTGTGACACCACCATCATTTCTGCTGCCTGGCTACCAACCATCATCAAATATGCATGCTCCTCACCACTGACATTATGAAGCAATCATGGAACAAGTGTGTCTCCAGAGCTCTGATGAGAATGAAAACAACAAAAAAAAGAAACAGCAATGGCACTCACAGAGTGAGTGGGGGTGGGAGAGAAACAGCAATAGTACTGACAGGGTGGGGGTTGGGGAACAAAGCACAGACTGAAAGTGCTAGAATATAAAAAGACTCACTAAAACAACAACACCCTCTATTGGAAATTCCGATAGTGAAAGGATTACTGTACAAAGTAGTGTTTTTTATTATTATTATTATTTTTGTAGCTTTTAAAACATTTTAGACATTTTCTTTAATATATTCGGCAGATTATTACCCATTTTCTAACTGCACTAATATACTCCATGGTGGCCAGTGTCAGGCTATACCAGGGCCTTACAGGGGCTGTAAGGCCCTTGGCCTGTGGCATCAGGCCTCCCTACATCCCTGGGCAAGTGGCTATAGACCAGCACCACCCACAATGAAGTGTATTATTTCATAAATAAACAAAGACAGGAAAGGAGGGAAAAACACAGTCAGAGGCAGAGGCAGAGGCAGACCCACATTGCTTAAATAAATTCCTAAAGCTTATAAGAGCACATATATTTCAATCATACATGGGTGTTTTCAGGAAAAATCTATCCACCCCCCCCCCCGAAAAAAACAACCTGGCAGGTTTATAAGTTTTGAACACATTTCTATTAAAATACCTGTATTGGTTTGAAATGTGAATAACATAACACATGTTTATTTTATAAACATGCATGCCACACATGGTTATCATTTTTCATGTACTCTATAGGGTTACAGAAGCAACTTTCTTTCTACCAGCAAGCAAATGCTCCTTTCGTACCATAATATGATGTTATTTCATCAGTAGTATGACCTGTGGGGATTTAATAATAAAACCTTTATTTAATTACCATAAACTGCTTAATCTTAACTCAACCCCAATTCCTTGAGAGAATTTGGCTCACATCCTTTATTTGTGTACACAGTACATGTTCACTGACAACTTAGTCGGAGGCCGACCACGGTGGAGAGCGGAGGGCTGTGCCAATTGTCGTCTCTGGGTCGAGATGGGGGGGTCAGGTTGGTGGGGCACTACCTGCTGGGATGGTTGGGTGAGGGGTTCACTAGACCACCAGGAAATGGATGTTCATTTTTGTACTGGGGACCAGGGATAGGGAGGGGGTGTCCACTAAACCACCGGGGAATGGTGTCATTTTCATTTACTGGGGATCAGGTGGGGGGGGTACACTAGCTACCAGTGAATATGTTTATTGATATTGGGATGGGATCAGGTGGGGGGAGTGACTGCTAGCCACTAGGGATATGTTTTTGCATAACCAGGCAGGGTAAAAGGTGAGGGGAGGGACCGCTAGCCACCAGGGAAGTGGATCTCCTACATTAGACAGGGCATAGGGTAGGGGGACTCCTGGGCACCACAGAGAATATATCCTTTTACAGTCAGGCTGGTGACAGGTGATCATAGGGGGGGTACTGGACACTAGGGAAATTTATTTGTGTTTGCTTAGTCCAGCGATCGCGTGGGGGGCACTGGCAACAGGGTATTGTATTTGGCATTTGACAGGTGATCAGAAGTGGGTAGGGGTCTGCTGCAGTTCCTCCACCAACCACTAGGGTTGCATGGGATAAGGCAAGGTCTCAGTCAGCAGTATTTGCTCCACCCAAGGGAGCTCCAAAAGAAACCCATGTGTGGAGCAAATGCTTTGTGAATTGGACAGCGCCAATATTTATGTCCCCTCCCCCCCCATATGCATCGTGGCCACCTCCACATGTTTCCCAGGCACAAACCCAGTTTGAGCATGCAGACTAAGCTTTGTGAATACCAACTCAGTGCAAAATACAGTTTGCTCATGCAAAACTGAGTTTGTGCCAGGACAAAGTTTTATGAATCTTGGCCCAGGTGATGAAGAAACTTCAGAGGGACAATCTGGACCAGGTATGGGATTATGACAATGTTTTGCTTGGCAGAAGACACCAGGAGAAAGGATTGCTGTGTGACTGAACTTCTCTGTTGGAACTACAGTAGAAGAACTTCTGTACTTGGACCTTTAATTTAGAATAAAAAAAAACTAACATACAAAACAAAAAAAAAGTGTGTGTTTGTCTGGGTTAACTGAACTGAATGGGTATCTGAAAAGTTATTTAGGTGTAAATCTCAGGTGATTGAAAGGACTTAACTGTTGTGAGGTTTAAATTACTTGTAGAACGATCTAGTAAGTAGGGGGAGTGGCTTAGCTAGAAGGAAGCTATATTTAGAGACTGCCTTAGAAAGATTCTGCTAATAGTCTGGCAGAAGACACCAGGAGAAAGGACTGCTGTGTGACTGAACTTCTCTGCTGGGTCTATATTGCCCTCCTTCCCCCCCCCCACCCAAAGCTAGTTCTATTTTTATAGGCACAGGATTTGACTGACAACAGGAACTTCCTGTTTGGGAACAGGAAGTGAGTGATCACAGAACCACCAAAGACCCACCATCCTAGAAGGGCAAGAGTAGCTCTCCAGCCCCCTCTAGCTGCTGGAGGTCTGCCTCTGAGCACATAACTGGTCTACTGAGAAATATAGGGTATTCTTGTCTCAGAACAGGACAATCTGGAGCTTAAAGGGCACACAGGCAGAAAGTAAGGAGAGAGAGAAAAAAAAAACAGAGGAAAGAGTAAGGATTGCAAACAGTTAAGGGGCCAGAAATAAGACATGATTGGAGTGGTGCAGTGCAGTGGCTGTGGAGCAGCAGTCTTCCGGGAGATGTTCTAGAGGATGCGGTGTTGTCCCATCTGCAGGCACCTCTGTGGGCTGAGGGAGGAGGTTGCTCATCTACAGGCTGAGTTGGCCAGGATTTGTGGGACCTCCTCTTCCATCCAGGGACCACCAGTGCCCTGCCTGCTGCCTCAGAGGTTGCCAAGAAAAAGGAGCAGTTGGACCACAGTGGGCTCAGGGAGGGTGAGGGTGGTGGAACAGAGGTGCATCCTCCAGCTGTACCTCACAATTCCCATGCCATTCTGGCAAAGTGTGGTTCCTCTCATGGAGGCACCCGCAGTGGAGACCAAGGAGGAAGCTGGAACCTCCACAAAGGAGACCCACAGGAGGGTGGCAGGGACCCTGCAGGGAAGGAAACAACTCCTGGTGGGGACCCATTGTTAGGAAGGTAGAACTGGGGAGGAAGGAGAGGAGGTGAGGTGCCTGCCTGGCGCCATGGCTTGAGGGACAGGGAGCGAATCCTCAGGATTGCCAGAGCAGCTGCACAGGAGGGAGCTGGATGTCATTGTCCACCTAGGGACAAATGACCTGGCTAAGAGAGGATTAGAGAAGTGCAGAAGAGTTTATGGAATTGGGGAGGGGCCTTAGTCAAGTAGCACGCACGGTAACCTTCTCGGAGGTGCTGCCCATCTATGGCATAGGAGAGGCTAGGGTGTTCCACACCATGGGATTCAATCAGTGGTTGAAAAACTGGTGTGGAGCTAAGGGATTTGGCTTCATTGGAGGCTGGGGGTCCACCTGGAGTGATGCAAGCCTATATTGGCATGATGGGCTGCATCTGTCTGGGAGGGTAACTAGGATCCTAGGTGATAGGTTTAAATGCTTCATTGGCAAGCTTTTAAACTAGCCAAGGGGGGAGGCACTGGAAAGGAGCAGGTAAATTCTAGCCCCCCCAAATAATCACGGTAGTAAGTGCGGCAAACACCAACATAGAGGTGTCGATAGGAGAAGGCAGGGGTAAATGGAGAAAGTGACAAAGGCAAGAAGGACAGGGATGGGGCAAAGGGAGTAAGGCCATCAGGAAGTGGAGGGTAATGAGTACCAATGCCTGTAGTCTGGGCAACAAGCTCCCTGAGCTGGTGGCCTTGATGGAAGAGGGATGCCTGGATATCATAGCAGTCACAGAAACATGGTACACAGAGAACCATGACTGGGATGTTAACATACCAGGGTACATAACCTACAGGAGAGACAGGCAGGGGAGAAGAGGGGGAGGATTAGCTCTCTATGTAAAGGAAGGGATAAAAGCAACTGAACAAAAGAGTAAACAGGGAGGAGAGGAGGTACTGTGGGTCACCTTGAGACTGGAAAGGCACCACAATCCGCACAGTGGTTGAGTACAAACCCCCATGTCAGGGGGAGGGAATGGACAAGGATATGATAGAAGGCATTCTTAGAATGGCTGAGAAAGGGGAGATACTGTTGATGGGAGACCTGAATATGACAGATGTTAACTGGAGCACATTTGCTGCAGCCACATCCAAGAGCAGGGCCATTCTTGATACTCTACAGGTGGCAGGCATTAGACAGCTAGTTTCAGAACCCACTCGTGAGGGAGCAATCTTAGACCTCGTACTCTCAAACGGGGGCAGTGAAAGGATCTCTGATCTAGAAGTGGGTTGCCATCTGGGGACAAGTGACCATCAAACAGTGTGGTTCACATTAAACTCAGCTACAGAGTCAAGCCATACAAAAGTGAGGGTACTGACTTTAGGAGGGCTGACTTTGGCAAGATGGGAGAGTGCCTCAGAAAAGCACCTAGCAAACAGGCTAGAAGGAGGTGTGGAACAACAATGGGAATCATCAAACTGCCATCACAGAGGCAACAAGCCTTTGTGTGAAGCAAATAAACAAATCAAAATGAAAGAAAAGCCACTATGGTTCTCAAAAGAGGTGGCTGTGAAAGTCAGGAAGAAAAAGATAGCATTCCGGAAGTATAAGGAAACACAGAAGGAGCAGGACAGAGAGCTGTACCAGTTAAGGCAGAAGGAAGCAGGGAGGGAAGTCATCATAGCAAAGGCCCAAACTGAGGAAAAGATCGCCAACTCAGTTAAGAACGGGATAAAACCTTTTATAGGTACATCAGTGAGCGTAGAAAGACAAAGGGAGGGATAGTGAGGCTGAATAGAATGAACGGTGGGTGGGCAGAGGGGGACAGTGAAAAAGCAGGGATACTGAACGAATATTTCTGCTCAGTATTCACAAAAGAGGAGGGGGAAGTGCCTAATCCAATTAACAGAAGCACTCTTGATAGGGGGATCGATCCCAGTCCTTTCACAGAAGAAAGGGTTCTGCAAGAACTCCTAAAACCGAAGGTGGACAAAGCAATGGGTCCTGATGGAATTCACCCCAGAATTCTAAAAGAATTAAGGGAGGAACTAGTGAAACCACTGGCTACTCTTTTTAATAAATCATGGGAGGATGGTGTGGTACCCGAGGACTGGAGGAAGGCGGATGTGATTCCCCTTCACAAAAGTGGGACCAAGACAGAGGCAGGAAACTACAGACCTGTCAGTCTGACCTCTATGGTAAGGAAAGTGATGGAGTCACTTCTGAAGGAAAGAATAGTTGAGTACCTAGAGGTCAGTGGAGCACAGGACCCAAGGCAGCATGGGTTCACAGTGGGAAGGTCATGTCAGAGGAATCTAATAGATTTCTTTGACCGGGTGACCAAAGTAGTAGACCAGGGAGGGGCTGTGGACATGGCCTACCTAGACTTTAGCAAGGCATTTGACACAGTCCCACACAAAAGATTAATAGTCAAATTAACCAGCCTGGGAGTGGGTCCCAGGGTGGTAGCCTGGTAAAACATTGGCTGCACAACAGGACACAGAAGGTAATTGTAAATGGAGTCCTCTGAAGAAAGAGGGTTACTAGTTGGGTACCATGAGGTTCAGTATTGGGTCCAGTCCTTTTTAATGTCTTCATCAGTGACATTGCAGAGGGACTGGAAGGAAAAGTATGCCTTTTTGCAGATGACACAAAGATCTGCAACAGGGTTGATACACAAGGAGGCGTGGAAAGGATGAAAAGGGACTTGGCAAGGTTGGAGGAATGGTCAGAAGTATGGCAGCTAGGATTCAATGCAAAGAAGTGCAAAATAATGCACCTGGGAAACAAGAACCCAGGGTAAGAATACACAATGGGTGGGGAGGTAGTAACAACAACAAAAAGGAAAGGGACCTGGGGATAATCATATCAGATGACCTTAAGGTTAGCAATCAATGTGAGAAGGCAGTAGGGAGGGCTGGGGTATACTGGGATGTATAGGAGAGGCATCAGCAGCAGAAAACAGGAAGTTGTTATCCCTCTGTACAGACAGTTGGTGAGACCCCATCTGGAGTACTGTGTCCAGTTCTGAGATCTCATCTCCGCAAGGACATAGACAGGATAGAGGTAGTCAGAGGAGGGCAACTAAAATGGTGCAGGGTCTGCAAGAGAAGCCGTATGAGAAGAGACTAAAGGAGCTTAATATGTATACCCTTGAGGAAAGAAGGGAGAGGGGGACATGATAGAAACTTTTAAGTACCTCAGTAAATCAACAAAGTCCAAGAGGGTAGCATCTTTCAGAAAAGAGATTACAAGAACAAGGGACACAATTTAAAGATAGAAGGAGGGCGGTTAAGGGGCAATGTGAGGAAGTATTATTTCACAGAGAGGGTATTGGATGCATGGAACAGCCTTCCTGAGGAGGTTGTGGGGTCTAAAACTGTGGGAGATTTCAAGAATGCATGGGACAGACATAAGGCAATTCTTGTGGGGGGTAGGAAGAACTAGGCTGTTGGTTAACTAGGATCTGCGGCCTATCCTGTAGGTGGGGAAATGGGCAGACTAGATGGGCCTAGCGGTCCTTATCTGCCGTCAAAGTCTATGTTTCTATGTTTCTATGTTATTCATTGATATTTGGTGATGTTCAACTTCACAGTGGCTCAGTTGCTAGCACGCTCACCTCTAAGGGTGGAACATCAGATGGTCATGTGTTCTAGGCCCACATTATGTGCTTTCTACTTGGTACAGTACCAATAACTGGCACTGTAGCACAGTACAATGGTGGAGGTGCTGTACTGTGGATGTAATGTCCTTTTTATGAGACATTATATGGGTCATAAAAATCTTGGAACCTCACTAGTCAAACATGTCACATGACCAGAAGTAAATCCTACAAGAGACAACCAGTAAAGATCCCCCTAATCAAATAGTTACTTTCTTTGAACCTAATTCATTTTTTTTGTAAAATATGTTATACAGATTAATTTTATAATCACAATAATGCACTTCTGGGTGCGTGTAGTAGTGGGATTTATCCACTGCTTGTGTTGGTAATGTCACTCACCTGTGCCTCAGAACACACCACACAAGATGTGGATAAATTCAACAACAACACATGCCCTGTCATGCATTATTGCTTAATTAAATTGAGGTCCCTTATTCCTATCTCTGGTCACTGTTCATGTTGAAGTTAAAGATCCCATAGCATTTATCAAAGAAGAGTAAGTTAGTTTCCCCGGTGTCATGCCCAACATTCTCTAAATCAATAAAACAACTACAGGTAATCCACTATCAGAATTCACCTTGAAACCAGCTATACAGTTTATGTGACCTTCCTGGTGAAAAATTACAAACAGTAAAAAAAAAAAAAGAACAGTAAAATACTACTTAAAAAAATTTCAGGTGAAAATGAAACAAAATTTCTGATTATTATTCTAGATCCAATGTCACACTTTTAAAAGTGAATGAAATTAAATTGGTAGATAGTTGAAAGGGGCTTTGCTGGATGTGGTGCTCACCCATAGTGAAAGGTCAAAACTGTAGAAGTTCTGGAGCCACTTGGTTAGTCACAGCAGAACACTGGTGCTGGGGACTTTCTGGTATTATGGAAAAATGGGCATCTTTGTGGGAGAACTTGCTGACAGGAATAACAGAATGGATATTGGTCAAGGGGGAGTTTTCAGAGGTACGGGAGACAAGTGGAGTACCTCAGGGGTTGCTGCTTGGCCCAGTACTTTTCAATTTATTAATTTGTGACACAGAGCAAGATGTGCCTGACTGCAGATTACACAAAAGTAAAATATAGGTGAGCAATAAAACAGGGGAGGGAGAAGTATGACCTTGTCTATAGCAACTCATGTCCTGGGGGTTATGAGGTTCTTAACCCTAAAACAGACCTCTAGTTTCTGATTGATCAGCTTGACTGTTACCTCCATGTGGCCCAAGAAGGTTAGGGAAGTGTCCAGAGTTACTCCCAGGTATTTAAAATTCTGTTACCTTCTCAAGGGAGGTCGCATCCCATTTTTGAATATTCTGGGGAAAAGGAGTATTGGACTTACGGTCATTAGTGAGCTTCAGTTTGGACCTGATGATGAGCATTGTCCTAGTTGCCTAGTTTTTTAAAGTTTACCAGTAATATTATCCCCCATATTTGCTAACTTGCATCTTGGTCAGTAGGAGGTAATGTTCATCTATGATCCTCACAGGAATCCGTTTTTCAATGAAACTGAGTTATGAGGGTAATACATTGACAATATTTTGATGGTGTGGTGGGGGACAGAGGAACAACTACACTCCTTTGTGGCTTTCTTGGAGGGCACCAACAAAAATCTCAGATTTGTTGTTAGCCATACTCTGGATGCTGTTTCATTCAAGAATAGCAAAATTATCAATAACAATGAAAAGGGCATACACACTGACTTGGTCCATAAGATAAAAGACAGGAACACCATTCTCCTAGTTAGTTCTTGCCACCCCCTGCCACGCCATCAAAAGCATCTTGACTCATCAATTCCTCAGGGTCCACCAGACTTTTAACACTGAACAAGCAATTGAAAAAAGGGCTGAGGAACTGGGGACAGGTTCAAAGAAAGGGGATACAGCACCATTGATAATAATTATGCCTATTATATAGCCAAGAATACAAACAGAGGGGACCTCCTCAAGCCTAGAGATATGACTGCACAAAATCAGGAGACTAGGATGAATTTCTTGACCACCTGTAATACAAGGGCAAGTTCAACTGAGAACATGCTCCATTATTCATTATAATCCGTTATTGGATTATTCATTATTCATTATAATCCGTTATTGGATTATTCTGCAATGTGAACCTAAATTGTAAGAATATGTGTCTGCCCCTCCTTGTATGGTGTTCAGGCATCCCCAGAATATTGAGGACATAATGAAACACAGCCTTCAGTCCAATCCCTGCCCACAAGCTTGGTTAACCTCCCTCGCAGCAGGCATACATAAGTGTAGCTGCTGTAAATACTGCAGATTTGTAACTAACACCCATACTACCCCCACTCCAATCACAGGGAAAACTCTAACAATTAGGAAGTTTATAACAGCGCACATGTTGTGTCCCAGAATACATGCACCTGCTGTGCATACTATTTTGGGAGAATCAAGAGAAAAATGAAAGAGAGAATTGGTGACCACATTAGGGGCATTCAAAATGGCAGCAAATATTCCACTGCTGCCACACATTCTTTGCAAGCCTAACAACCTAACACTTACAGCTGGAGTTTTATTGGCATAGAAAAAGTGATAATGGGACAAAGAGGTGTGGATCAGGATACCTTTTTGGCCCATAGGGGATCATTTTCGATATTTAAAATTACATGCTGCTGTATACCCTGCTCTAAATGATCTCTTAGAGATTGTTGCCTTCCTTTGAAATATGTTAGAAAATATTGGTATAATCTGATACTGCATAACTAATGCTCTTGCCCTTTCAGCTTACAGACACTGCATGTCGTGGATCCTGTCTCATCATCATTGATTAATGTTGCCATTGAGAATGGGCTAGGGCTAGACAAAATCAGCAAATTCGGATCTCATGGAATTTTAACACATTTTGCTAAATTTTAGGTAATTTCATAAAATTTGCAAACATTTCTGAAATTTTTAATTGGTTATAACTTGGTCAATATTATAGCTGGAGAGCTGCAAATTTGGCATGTGTACTGCCTGGAAGGGACCCTAAATGGATTCAAAGTTTCATGACATTTTGATGAGGGGGCGGGGAAGTTAGAGAGGCTCAAATCCTGGCAATTTATTATTCATGTGAAAATTTCTGAAAATATTCCCGTGCTTACAACGTAGCTACCATTGGAGCTAGATAACTGAAAATGTATATACATACTTTCTTGAAATGATCACAGACGCTACTAAATATTGAGGCAATCTGTTATGTAAGTTGTAAGTTATAGGAGTTCACAATTTCACAATTTATTTGTTAAATTGTGTGAACATTTTCAAAATATTTGGATGTGCATAACTCCACTGCTATTGCAATTACACACTCAAGATTTGGCATGAATACCAAAGTAAATATGTCCTGGAATCTAGTCACATTGGATAAAAGTGCTTTAGCAAGTTAAAATGTATTATGGCTATAGTAGAAACTACTAATTGGCAAAATTTGCTCAACATTCGTGGTTTCGTAATAGGTTTTGTCACTAGAATTCCACTTATGGAATTTAACTTTTGCAAAGTACTTATCACCACTGAAACACCTTATCTGCACTAGCATTATGGCCCTGCAATACCCTATCCAACACTCCTGTGACTGTAATACCCAGCATCATGCTCCCTCATGACTAAAGATATCCAGATACTTCTGTCACAATGGTTGAAGTTGCAACTAGTTGTAAGACTTGAAGCTTTGCATCACTTGGTGCCACAGTTTTCAAATTGTAAAAATGAACATTACTTCCTACCGGATTGTTAAAGGACAGCAGGTGGCATTGTACAGAAACTGTGGTGCACATGCATGTACTTCCACAATTCACTATGTCAGTGAGCTCTGTCGGTTATCTGGCATATTGCAAGAATTCAGCCTAGTGCACAGTGAGGTCCATGACTATTCTTCATGGTTCCTCACTCAATATAGTGACCTGACAATTGGCACCACTGCACTTTTGCTGTGGAGCCTCCTATGGATGCTACATTATTGCCATTTTTCCCAGCCTTTACCTTCATCTACAATGGCAACTCAAGTGTAAGACTAGGCAAAATGTATGGACTTGGCTTTGACAAAAGTAAAACAACATTCCACAATTTTACAAAAGCTCATGAAATTCAGCTTCAATTATTGATATTATTTTGAGATCTTTGGCTGCTTATAACTTGGCCAGCCACTGAGCAAGAGATTAAAGAGATGACACACCACAGTCTATTTTATTTCCATATTTGTTTTTCTCCCATCCAACAGTTCATCTCTCACAGATATACCCTGTTCACAGGGATATACCCTGATCAGGCTGAGTCCAGCCATCATTTGACTGACTACCTGGTTTTTCTCCTACATTTTTTGGTATACCGTTGAAACAACAAAATCAATGCAGCGAAAACTATTACAGTGACAGAAATTGGCAGGTCCCTGTAATGGTCCCACTGTACACTGACACCACTTTTCCCGGCGTTTTGCCCCGCCCCCGCCAAAACAACTGTGACTTGGAGTTGATTATTTTAAGACCAGGGGTGCAGGGGCAGAGCCCCTCTCATGGGGGTGGGGGCTAAAAAAACATTGTTTTTCTGACGGCACAATGCCAACTGTCAGCATTGTGCCTGTTGCTGTAATGGATGTCGACAACTTTATTGTCATACCGGCTTGGTGGAGCCCATTTTTTTCCTCTTATCCTCCCTGGTGGGGACAGTGCCTCTGTCAGCCTTGCACAGCCACAGCTTCCTCTGTGGCGGGACCAAATTCCCTGGTCTAGCCACAGAGGTTGCTGTGTTGGTGGAACCCACCACCAACTGTCCCCAACTGGGATGAACTGCTGAGCGGAAGCTGGCTTGGCCATGGCCTGCCTCCCAGCATGACATTCTGGCTTGCTTCAGAACCCAGATTGTCAGCATGGCAGCACAGTGCTCTGCTGCTGGGAAATGGGTGTGACATTAATGCCTAATATTTAGGGTCAGTGGGCCTGATTCCAGAAAGGCATATGCTGGTGTAAGGCGAGATATGCCAAACCCCATGGCATATCTTGCTAATTATGCCAAGCAATACGTCAGCCCCTATTCCAAGATGCAAGTTGCGCCTTGGCATCTGCAGGCTGTGACAAATGCAGGTTACACCAACACTTACACCACAGCCTGCGACACCTGGTGCAACTGTGGGTTACAACTGCAACCTAGCCCAATTCCAGTAGGGTGGCTGTCGTAACCTGCAAGTGCAATTACAAAAGCCACAGTGGCATGGCTACGTTAGAACAGCTCTGAGCTGCTCTAAGTGGCAACTGACAGTGCCATCCATTGGCTACCCACCTCCTGGCACTGTGGCAATGGTGCAGATGTGTCCCCCATGTCCCCTAATGTATACCCCTGCCCCCACCTCCCAAATAGTAGGGACCCCCGGGGGTCCATTCTCCAGTGCACCCCTGACACCTCTGTCTCCTGTCCTGCCCCCCTCCATGCCCCCTGGTGTGGCTGGTGGTGTTCCAGGGGAGGGAGTGCTTCAGGGGGCCACCTGGTGTTCATCGTTAGTTGCGACTTGAGGCAGGTATACACCATGCATGGGCTACCACCACACGCATGGCATATATCACAAGTCACAATTGCCGGGACCCTGCCACTTCTGGAATGTGGTGTAGGGTCCCTGGCATAGAAGCGGCTGGCGTAACTTGAAACTGCATGCACGTTACGCCGGCAGTCTTGGAATTGGGCCCAATGAGTCTAGCAAAATTGGTGATATTCTGTTCTCTACTTTCAAAGTTATAGAGGCTTAAAATGCTACAGTTTATGTAATAGTGAAATGTAATTTTAAAATTTCTGAATGTTTGGAGGCCTGTTACTCAGCTGCCTTTAAAGATAGTGATCTGAAACTTGGTACACATCTGCATGAGCATTGGTAAAGGTATCAGATGAAATCTGGTGTAATTTGGGCAAATATATGTAGTTTACATTATTACAAAAAATAAATTTTAACATTTCCAAAAGTTTGGAGGCTTATAACTCATAGAAATCTAAAATGTGTTAAACTTTTGTATGGACACTGGCAAAATCATCATACCCAATTTGATGTAACTTGGAGAAACACTTTGGCAGTAATAGAAATCACAACTTGGGCAAAACTTTGTGAACTTTTCACAGAAAGTTCTTAAAATTTCACAGAAATGAAATTAGAATTTTGCCAGAATTTTGCTGACAGATCAATTTCACCCATTTCTGGAATGGACTAAGCTCCCAGCATGGTATTTTTGCAACATATTCTTTCTATGTCCATCAGACTGGCTAGCAATAGTCTATTGTTTTGTGTCATTATTTAGCTAGGATTAATCATTTTTGCCTACCCTTATCCAATTGGTATTAATTGCATGTTATTTTCTCTACTAATCAAAAAGCACTCCTGCTTGCCACTTGGTGATCAATACAGTCATGGAATGCTATAAACTGTGGTTATGTGAGTGTTGTGTTTATTTCTAGCACTTTTAGTCCATTGTGCTTTATTATGCACTTCTAAAACTGATTTTCTATCGTCCATGTAGTTTCACTTTAAGAAGCACCTAATAAATTGCACACACTCACAAACATTGCCATCTCTTGACAAACCGCATGGAGTGAAATGCCAAGATGGTTTGTTGCTTTCCTGTTTAACATCCTGATTCCTGGCTGGCTCTACATGAAAACTTTGATTAAATACGCACATTGGAACAGTACCTGAGTGTGTGGTGTGCATTAGTAACAGTGTGGGTGAATCACACCAGTATTTTGTTGTTACTCTGTGTACTGTGTACTGGATGCACCATCTCCCCCTCAGTGGCAGCCCTGCTGATAGGTTGGACAGAGGGTCTACATACAGGAGCACCATGTACTTATACCATTTGGTTCATACTTCCACTCTTCAAAACCTCAAGACACAGCAAGGGCATTTGACTGCATAAAGCTGCCCGGAGAATTCCACCATGCAACTATTCCCTAAACCTGGTACCCAGTCACCATTATATCTGGCTTGTGACAAATTAGAGCAGCAGACTCCAGCGCCATAGATCTACAATTGCTACACCAGTAATCATAAATAGATACAAAGGGCTGGAACCTGTTGGGAGATTCTAAAATTTGCACAGCAAGAAGAGTGAACACCCTTAGGGTCTGAGGTAGCCACAGGTGCTCCTCCCACTCTCTCCCAGGTACTGACCCCCATGGGAAGAGAGTCTAAGGCCAAATTTATCACACTTCTGGGATACAATCCACTTACAGAGATGTATTTGGGCTTCCAGCTCAATTTAGATGGGCAAGGAGAGGTAGACATCCCCTGGGGATCCAAGGCTACAACAGGTGCTGCCTCTCACCCTCTCCCAAGAAATGACTCCTGTGGGAAGACAGTCCAAGGGTGAATTACTTTATAGAGTCATGCTTTACTAGAGATGTTGTTGCGGAGTTTTAATTTGCAGGCAAAGTTAAGGCAAATTTGCCAAATTCACCTCTGCAGATAATTTCACAAAGAGTTTCTATTTAACAGGAAATTTGCCATCGGAAATTTTACCTTGCAACATCACCTGTAACTTCTCCTTGGAATATACCAAAGTGATATTGGATCAGTTTGGCTTGCAACTTTACCTGTAACTGCTCCTTTGGGCACACTAAGGTGAAGCTGGGCTAAAATGAAGCTATTGGTACACAAAGGACTGCCCTGAGTGGGCATCACTGCTACTACTGTGGCCCTGACATTCCTAACGGCCGGCCACAGCCACCATCTCTGCCTGCCTGCTCCAAAGTCTTTCCAGAACTGTCCTGAGCAGGCATCGCTGCTACGACTGTGGCCCTGACATTCCTAATGGCCAGCCACAGTCACCATCTCTGCCCACTTGCCCCAAAGTCTTTCCAGAACTGCCCTGAGCAGGCATCACTGCTACGACTGTGGCCCCGGTGTTCCTAATGGCTGGCCACAGTCACCATCTCTGCCCACCTGCCCCAAAGTCTTTCCCGTACTGCCCTGAGTGGGCATCACTGCTACAACTGTGGCCCCAGTTTTCCTACCAGCCAGTCACCATCTCTGCCCGCCTACCCCAAAGTCTTTCCAGGTAACTGCTTCAGCTGGGTGCTCAGATCCTTAGCTGCACAACTGATTGGTGCCCTCTGGCAGAAGGTGGCCCATCATTGGACATCAAAACCTTGTCTTTGCTGACTGATTGGACTGACTTCTCTCCTATCTAGCACTGCTATTTTTGTCTTTTTGAATTTGCATTCTCAGCTCAGTAGTTCAGTTAGCATCTGTTGTAATACAACATATTTAATATCTTGAATTCTTAGCTCAATCAGTAATTTTAGCAAATGTTACAGATTGAATTTACTGTTTGTTTTAGAGTGATTACAGCCTATTTAAAGCTATGGTCTGCCAAGTAATTTAGAACTAAATTACTAAGTATTGTTAGAGTGTTTACAGCCTGTTTGTACTAAAGTCTAATAGGAAAATCTCAGTCCTCATGGCCTCACCTTATCTATTTTGCTGCCATTTTCTGTCTCTGGCACCTTGCGCCATATCTAAATACCTAACTGCTACTCCTGTCCTTGGCTCCTCTCAGCCCTATCTACCTACTTTGCTGCCATTTTCTGTCTCTGGTGCATTGTGCTATATCTAACTATCTAGCTGCTATTACTGTGCTTGGTTTCTCTGCCCCCTCCCCCCCACACTCACTTCTTCAATCTGGTCTCACTTCTGCTACTTCAGTCCTTGATTCCTCTCAGCCCCCCGTTTCAGTTGGTTTTCAACCTGGTCTTAATGCTGGGAACACAAACGACCCCCTCCTTGACCTCTCCCATCCTTTTCTTGCAGATGACCATTTTTATCACCTGCTTTAGCTACCTTTTGTCTCCCTCTATCTCTCCACCCTTCTATTGAAGCATTCTAGCTATCTTTTGTGCTCTCTGTCTCTCTCTCTCTGCCCACCCCCTGATTTAGTCACTACTTGTCATTTGCTGGTCTTAACTAAGATTCTTATCATACCCTCTCACTCTCTTCCAGGACTGCCCTGAGTGGGCATCACTGCTACGACTGTGGTCCCGGCATTTCTACCGGCTGGCCACAGTCACCATCTCTGCCCACCTGCCCCAAAGTCTTTCCAGGTAACTGCTGCAGCTGGGTGCTCAGATCCTAAGCTGCACAATTGATTGGTGCGCTCTGACAGAAGACGGCCCTTCATTGGACATTAAAACCTTGTCTCTGCTGACTAATTGGACTGACTTCCCTCCTTCTATTTGCTCTATTTTTTTTATTTGCATTCTCAGCCCAGTAGCTCAGTTAGCAACTGTTGTAGTACAAAATATTTAATACCTCAAATTCTTAGCTCAGTCAGTAATTTTGGCAAATGTTATAGATCAAATTTAATTTGTTTTAGAGTGATTACAGCCTGTTTAAAGCTATGGTCTGCCAAGTAATTTAGAAGTAAATTACTAATTATTGTTAGTTTACAGCCCGTTTGCAGTATAGTCTGCCAGGAAAATCTCAGTCCTCCTGGCCTCACCTTATCTACCTACTTTGCTGCCATTTTCTGTCTCTGGCACCTTGCTCCATATTTAACTACCTAGCTGCTACTCCTGTCCTTGGCTCCTCTCTGCCCTATCTACCTACTTTGCTGCCATTTTCTGCCTCTGGCACCATGTCCATTTTCCCGTTAGCAAGTTATACTGTACTGCCACTAGAGGGACAGAATCTTTATCTAAAGCGATCCCTATATGTTGTTCATATAGAGACCTCTCCTTTGCTCTAGTTAAGCATCTGTTAAATAAAGACAATTAGACCTAGCACCCCTGGCCTTGCTCCTACCATCTTTTGTTTTTTTGGTACACATATCATGCCCTGCAACATGAAACTCCTTGTCTCCTCTCTCCCCCTTTCTGTGCTCCTAGTACTTTCCCCAACCCCTTCAATTGGTCTCTACTTGCAAATGCTGAATAACTCACCTTCTACAACCTCCTATCTCCAATCCCATACTTACATCCTCACTATCACTCTCTCTTCACCCTTAGAACTATGGTTGTATTCTCCCTCTATCCTACATGCTTCATTACTAACTGTCCCACCCATCTTTGCTGCTCTTCATCTCCTGCTCCTCTACTCTCATGCACACTGCACTGCTAGTTTCACTGGTTCCTCGACATCTAACTCTAAATGCCCCAAACTTCACTTCCTCATCTTAGCTCTACTCTTGCTCTCCTGTGGAGATATCCACACCAACTCTGGTCCATCTGGGTCTCATGACCTGAACGCTCCATTATCTACTGCAACCTCTTCTATTGCTCCCACTGTCCTTCCGAAGGGTTTCAAGATCGTTCATCTAAATATACTTAGTTTGTTGCAAAAAATCGACCTTCTACAAACCATGTTGGCCACTCTAAAACCTGACATACTGATCATAACAGAAACTTGGCTAAAAAGCACCATCCTGGATCTCTCGGTCTCCATTACTGGCTACTCTCTCCTGAGCAAGACCGAGCAGGTAGAGGTGGTGGCGTTGCCATGTACGTTCTTACCTCCTCCAATATTCTATTATTTATTCATCCTCTAGTCCAGCATCCCACGATGCACTGGCTATTCATTTAACTCTACCCTTCGCCCTCCCCATCTTTATAGCCAGCATTTACTGTCACCCAATTGTCCAGCCCTCTATTGCTTGTGACCTCATGACCTCTCTGTCGCAGCCCTTTCTCACTCTGGGGAACTATACATCTTAGCTTAGGTGACATTAACTTACACTGGATGTCTCCCGAGATATCCAAATTATGTAATGATCTTGGAGCCCTGAACCTCTCACAATTGATCTTGGAACCCACCCGCCCTAACTATAAGACACAAACTCACTTACTGATTGTCTGGGCTCTTACCACCCACCCCCACAGAGTAATTAGCTGTGGCATCCTCCCAGATGCTCTCAGTGACCACAACCCAATGTTTGTTGTCAGGAAAATCCACAGACCAAATTCTCCATATAAAACCTTGCAACTTCGCTCCTTCAAATCCCTAGACCTTGAACCTCACCTGCACAATCCATCTCTCTGTGACTGGTTTCCCTTAGTCTCCTCCCTTTCAGTTGATAAGGCTGCAGCCTACTTCAAAGAAATATTCCTTGCAAATTGGGACACCTTTGGCCCTCTCAAACAAACCAGGGTTAGGGTAACCACCTACTGTGGATCACACCAGAACTCTCAGCCTGTCTTAGGGCCAGTGATCATGCCTGAAAGTGCCACAAATCCACCCAGGTTTCTATTGACCTCACGGACTACTGTAAGCTCCAAAACGCCTGTACTAGGGCAACAAGACTAGCCAAGTCTGATTACTTCAAAAATGCTTTCATCACTAACATAAATTCCCCTTCCAAATTCTGGAAGATTGTTCACCTCCTGTGCAACCAAACTGCTGAAGTCACTCTCTAATTACCCCTTCCCCCTCAAATGTCATGGCTACCCATCTATCCTCCTCCCCCCAAAAAAACACTCCACTTCCTATTTCCCCACAGCACTCCTTCTAATTCTCTTCTATCTCCCCCATGGATACTCTAAATGACCTCCTCCTCATCAACCCCTCAAAAGGATCTTCCCCAGATGACCTTGATATTAAACTCCTCTCTCTCTCAGCACCGGCCATTGCCTACCCCTCTCCTTAATCATAAATCTCTCCTTCTCAACCTCCGATGCCCCTTCCTTATGGAAGCATGCAGTGGTCCTCCCCCTACCTAAAGGTGGAGACCCCTCATCCCCTGTCAACTATCACCCCATCTCACTACTTCTACCCTAGCCAAACTACAAGAACATCTGGTCCTCTCTCAACTCACTTCCTTTCTATCTGATACCTCCTTTTTCACCCCATTCCAATCTGGTTTCAAGGAAAAAAACTCTCTACCACCACCTCCCTACTTCGGCTCACTGACTCCATCCTTTCCAGAATGGACAATGCCCAAATCACCTCAGCCATATTTGTCAACCTTGCCAAGGCTTTGTTTTTTCATATATACTTTTTTGTGTTTCTATTTTTACTCCCTTCCTCCCTGGGGTCATAGCGTACACATGCATGTCCGTGTGTGGAGGTGCATACACATGCCAGGATCTGGTGGCCCCTCCTACCCCTCTCCAGAATTGCGTCTCCACTTCTAACTGCCTGCGCTACTCACTGGACCTCCAGTGGAGTGGGCATCCACCCCTATGGAAGGGAGATCCATCGCTCGATCCCATTCCAACCCCCCTCAGCCAGCCCCCCGGTGGCCCAAGATCATTCCCGAACCTGGGTCACCGGCATGGTGAGAGGTAAGGTGCCAATGCCTCAGCCCTCTGTTCCACCGGGCTAGCAACCTTGCCAAGGCTTTTGACACTGTTTCCCACTCCCTTCTCCTTGGTTCCCTCTCATCTGCTGGTCTAACCCCTTCTGACACTAACTGGTTTAAGGACTACCTTACTTGTAGAACCCAATCAGTCAAGATCGCAGATGCCATTTCACTACCCCTCCCTATCTGCACTGGCATCCCTCAGGGCTCCATGCTTGGTCCCCTTCTATTCTCCATCTTCTTTAATGACCTGCCATCTGTCTGCTCCCCCTCCTCTGCCACACACATGTACTGTATGCTGTTGATACTGTCCTGTATGCATCTGGCTCATGCCCAGCTGAGGTTACATAAAGCTTGCAACATGACTTCAACAAGGTCCAGCTCTGGTTTGAAAACCATCAATTATTTCTCAATGCCAAGAAGACAATCTCTGTGACCTTTGGCACAAGGCAGGGACTCTCTAGGCTTCCCTCCCTACCCACTTTCTGCACTCTTGATGGAACTTTATTTGAGACACCTCATCCTTTCAGATGCCTTGGGGTTTGGTTAGACCAACATCTCAGCTTCTCTGGACACATTGACGCCATCCAGAAAAAATTGCACCCCAAGCTTAGTGCCTTGTTTAGTAACTGCAGTTGCGTCCCTCCTGCGGCTAGGCGTGAACTTGTCCAGAAGACGATCCTCCCTATTTTTGACTACTGCCATGTAGTCAATGGTGCCACTCCTAGGTACTCCCTGACCAGATTGGACACTATCTTCAACTCCTTCTTCCACTTTGCCCTTGATGCTCCATCTAGCACCCACCACTGTGACCTCTATCAGGCCCTTTCCTTCCCCTTCCTTACAAATAAATGCCTCTCACACTGCACTAAATTCACCGCTAAACACTGGCTGGATGAACTCCCTTCCTACCTCTCCCCCTCATTTATAACATCCCATCCTTCTTCCCACTCCCTCAGATCTACTGACACTCGCACACTAGCTGTTCCCTGCCACTCCACCCTCTCCAGGCCAGTCTGGGAACTCTCATTGTTTACCTAAAATATGGAACTCTCTACCTCTCCAAATCCAACACTCTTCCTCCCTCTGTTCCATCGACACTGCCCTTTCCAACTATCTTGCACCTAACTGTTCCTGTTATGACCTGCCTTAATTTCCTTCATCTTCCTCCTTACAGTTCAGAATTTACCCAATGTCTCTATCAACTCTACTGCCTCTACTGACTCTAGCCCCTCCTAGGTGCTAGTTCTCACACATTTCTCCCTTCCCCTACTCTCCCCCCTTTCCCCTAGCCTTCACACTCCCCTTGCAGGGTTCTCAGCATCCTAAAGGAATCCTAGAGTGCCTAGGCTTGCCACCTTTTCTTCCCCATCTACCTATCCATGGCCTTCCAGGTCCCCTTGCAGGGTCCCCAGCAGCTTGGTGAGTTCCTTGGATTAGGCCTCATCCCCTCCCAGGTGTTATTTCTCATTCTCTCCCTCTCACTATCCCTCTATAATTACAATGCCTAACCACAGGAGGGTTTACAATTGCCTGAACATCCCTGCCCCTTGCAGGGTTCATCACATCCTGAAGGGTTCTCTTTTTGGGTCAGGCCTTATCTCCCCTCCTAGGTGTTAATCATACTTACTCTCTCTCTCTCTCTCTCTCTCTCTCTCCCTCTCTAATCTCTACTCCAGTTCCCTGTCCTCTTGCAGGGTTCCCCACATCCTGAAGGGGTCTCTCTGGGTCACGACTCTGCACTATCTGCCATCTCAGCCTCTCTCTCCTTTACCCCTTATTTCACGGTAGCACTTGTTCATCTATTACCATTGCACTTATTAATTGTTCTCACAAATTACATATATATGCAACACTGTTTGTAACAACTGCCTTAAGTAACTGTATTCTGTGTTGATCTTTGTAACTTGAATGTGAAATGGCTTATCTCCATTGTACCCCTTACTGCCAGGTCTCACCGGGAGATGAGCCACCTGTTGCTCAGTGTGCTTTCCTGGTGAAACATTTCAATAAATAAAAACCTCAAGGTCAGCAGTCCCCTCTCCCCCACACTCCACAGCCTGAAGACCTTCTGCCACCCCCACCCCCCTGTGGTGGTACCACCACCACAGGCTGTATCCACCCATCAGTCTCAGTCAGGAGCAATTTTAACATTTTCTGACCTGTGTCTGTGATCCAGTTACAGTCTTCACTGCCAGTGTCACATGTTGGCAAATACCTAAAGGGTTGCCACTACTGCAATTGGGGTTAGTACAATTTTTTCCACTGGCCAGAGTTGACTACCCCTTTTATCTGAGTCGGATGTGCTGAAATGAACAGGAAGAAGCTACCAGCTATTTGGTCACAGGTCCATATATCTATACTGGGGAACTATTATCCAGATTAAGCTCAGTGCCACCACATCACTATCAGTGAGGAGGACACCAGCAACCTCCTCCTTGACCATTATTCCTGAGCCAGATATTTTGCTATCTCTTGGACTGATCCTTTTGTTACCACCTTCCCCAGCAGCCACCCACATGGATGCCACAGACTTGGTAGACAATAATTTGGCACCAGGAATGCCATGATCCCACTTCCACTAATTACTCATTTTTGGTTGTTTGGCATAATTTGGTCAGTTTTTGCTGAATTCATATGAAACTTGGTATGCTTGTAGTCCAAGAGGAGATGCATAGGTGGTGTATTTGTGATGATTATTGGGCTTGAATTGTGGATTTGGCACCCCAGTGAAGTTGTAATGTAATTTTGTGGTGCTGTGCTGTGCATACCCCATGAATATTTCCAGAGGTATTATGTATCACTATTGTAGTACTCATTGAGACCTTTGGTTAGATACATAGAATGTCTCTTAACTCCAAAGACTGGTGGAGATACAGCTTTTTCAAGTTACAATGTTATCCTAACAGACATTAGGGTTAGGGTTAGGTTTAATATGGTCACTTGCAACCTATGCAATAAACGTGACCCCAGGACCAAGCAGGGGACCCACATGGTATTGTGAGCCAGAGGACACATCTGAGGGTAAATCACTGGGATGAGTGGGAGGAAAAACAGAGGGAAGTAGCTAGGGGAGGTGGTGGCCTGTCCATGGCAGCAACAGTTTGTGAAGGGCATAAGCAAAGTTCCTATGTCACAGTGGTGCAGCAGGCACACCAACACCCTCTGTCTAGTGGCACCCCTGCCCTCCAATCCCCATCTCCCTGTATGTTTCCCTTGTGTCTAGTGGCACCCCCTTCCTCCTATATCTGCCCCCCTACATGTTTACTTGATGTCTAGTGGTACCCCTGCCCTCCAGTCCTTTACATGTTTCCCTGATGTCTAGTGGCACATCCCCACCCTCCAATCCCCATCCCCCTATATATTCCCTGGTTTCTATTGGCATCTCCAACCTCCAGTCTCTGTCCTGTGACCTGTAATAAAGAAAACTGTCCCTCAACACTTTTTTCCCCTTTTCCTCTCTCTTTAAAGTTGTAAAAATGAAAATGGTCCCTTGCCAGTCTGACCCTTGCCATCCCACCTTCCCATGCAGCACTCTCCAACACACACCCTCACTCACCTGAATTGGTCACAATGTGAAGAACCACTCTCTGATCAAAGGCATGTCTTAACGCTGGAACTGGTGATTGCAATATGAGAAACTAAGGTAAGTGCTGTTCAGTGCATTGTATTTAAATGTTGTTTTCAACTCTGAGGGAAAACTTTGTCATTTTTACATATTTTCACCTCAAATTTTCAACATGGGCTTTTTGGAGACCCGCCTCATGACCAATAGTGGTGGAATTATGCAAATCAGGCCTGAGAGATGAATTCATGGTTACTTGGCAAAATTATCTTTTGGGCTGTATTTGACAATTTTCACCATCATTGGTCATGAGGTGGGATCATAAGAAGGCTATGTTTAACATTTAGGGTCAAAATATGTAAGAATGACAAAGTTATGAGTGTACATTGAAATTATTCTATGGTCACTCATAACTTCGGTCATTTTAAATATTTTGACCCAAAATTTTCAACATAGCCCTTTTTTCACACCGCATCATAAATATGACAGCTGCCATTTTTCAAATCCTGGCAAAAATGTGTTTTCTCAGTTGTGGTGCGGAATGATGTTTCGGCATGGCAGAATCAAATTTCAGTGGGGATTTGAAAATGCCCACCAGGGGGCTCATGAGATGGGATAATAAGTAGGCTATGCTGAAAATGTGGTATACAAATATGGTGAAATGTCCAGGTTATTACTGATTTTTGCAGAATTTCAACATTCACTCATAACTTTGCTAATTTTCAACATTTTGACTCCAAGCTTTCCACATACCAATTTTTTCACACTACCTCAAAAATGTGACAGATGTCATTTTTTAAATCCTGGCCAAGACATCTTTTCACACTTGAGGTGCAAAATGACTTTTTGGCCAACATACTAAAAATGCTACATGTTGTATTTATAAGAGCAGTCATAAAATGATTATCTTAAAAAATTGGGGGTCAAAATAAAAAAAATGAATGTGTGAAGAGTACATGTGTAAAGAGTGAATGTACTGTATGAAGACTGAATGTGTGAAGAGTAAATCAATGTGTGAAGAATGAATGTGTGAAGAGTGAATGCATACTGAATGTGTGGAGAGTGAATGTGCTAGGCCCTACACTTCTCTAGGCAGGCAGAGTCTTCCCATAGCACACGACCCAAAGGGCCCTGCACAGCTGCTTCTATTCATGCATCAATGAAACCTTCAGCTACCCTTGGGTCTGAAGCACCCTCTCACATCTTATGCTGCATCAATACCATCATGTTACAGCCGTATTGGCTCTGACAAGAGTTTGTTATTATAGTTAGCTAGTTAACTGTAGTTTCTATGCAGGAGAAGCCAGTAGTAATTTGGCTGCTACTGCAGATAAAAATGCATATGGGCAGGGGTGGTGGTGCTTTCTGCAGTTGCAGCCTGCAGCAGGACAAGAATCACATTTAAATTAGCAGGGGACAGAGAGGTTTATTCCACAGCTAATTTTAAATTTTACTGACTACTGGTGGTACAGAGTGGAGAATCCATCTTATTATTTTTTTAATTTCCTTGCATGTGAGCCATCCAGTCAGTCACTGATGTAAACAAGGAGTGAAAGTAAAGTAAGCTGCTGGGGTGTTGAACACTCAGAGTGAGCATACTGGAGAGGCAGTTTGCAGGATGAGTAGTATATGGGATCTGTAAAAGGATGATACAAGAGAAGAAATATCAAAATTGTTTGTTTTCTGTGTATCTCTCCAAACCATACACTCAATCTAAAGCCTCAATTCTAGTGCATTCCATCATGGATATTCAAGTCACTGTTCATGTCTAGCTTTTGCCAGAAAATACATCACCTTCTAAACAGGCTTGGATATTTGATCTAATACAAATTTTTAATGACAAAGTACATACACATGTTTCCTCCTCTTGAAAGTCCTGAGTTTACTGCAGTTATTGTTTACATGAACCTGTGGATTATGGGATGTTGTTGGATCACTTAAGAAAGCTATCACCTAAGGGAGCTCTGTGGACTCACTGGCTCTGTCATCAGCTGGTTCAAGTCCTTTCTCACAGTTAAGATGCAGAGAGTGGTGATGGGGAGTTTTTCCTCCTGCCCAAAGACCCTACTGTGTGGAGTTCCTCAGGGCTCAATCCTCTCTCCATGCTGTTTGCAGTGTATATGCTGCCCCTGGGAGAGATCATTAGGAAGTACAGCATGGGGCTTCACTGCTACGCAGATGATACCCAGCCGTATATCTCATTTGTATGTGGGACACATGATGAGATGGAAGTACTAAATGCATGTCTGGCTGTTATCCAGGACTTAATGACCTCTAACTGGCCGATGCTCAACCTGGACAAGGTGGAGGTGCTTGTGAAACAGCTGGTCATGGGCAGGATGCAGTGACTGCTGGGGGGGAACAGATTGATGCTGGCCCCCACCCCACTTGCAGCATCTGCTAAGGTGAAAAGTCTGGGTATCATCCTTGATGACAGATTGACATTTGAGGCTCAGGTGTCATCTGTTGTCCAGAGTGGTTTTTACCACTTGAGGACTATCACCTGGATTAAAGCCTAATCCTGCTGCATGATCTGCCCTCACTGGTGCATGCTTTTGTAATGTCCAGACTCAACTACTGCAATGCTGTCTACCTCAGGGTCAGTAGAGGGCTCTTGCATCACCTGCAGCTACAGTAGAGCTGAATGCAATGGCCAGGTTGCTGATGGGCTTCTGAGGTCTTGTTATTTGACCCCAGTCCTGTGAGACCTGCATTGGCTGCCATTGAGGTGGAGAATTACCTTCAAGATTGCTTTGCTTAAGCAATAATGACTCAACTGGCAGTCATTTCCTGGGGATTAATGACTGAATGGTGGGGTTGGGTTGCCTGAGGCATAGCCTCAGGCAACCACCTACCACAAGGTCATTAATCCCCAGGAAATGACCATCAGTGAGGTTGTTATTGCTATTGTAAGGCAAATTTTACTGTAATGACAATATTTGTATGTTTTGCCTATTATTGTCTTGTTTCTTTCTTGGTCTGGAGCTTTTGGAGCGGGCATGCAACCTTTCGTCATTAGGTCACGTCATGATGACATGTGTGCACATCTGCTGATTTGGCATGAATAAACTATTTATTTATTTAGTTTGTTTTTGAACTAGTGTGGACACATGGATCTCAATTAGTCTAATTTAGATTCATTTCCTGACAAATTTTAATATCCTAAGAAGATACTTTGAGTGAGTAGGGTTTCGGGTGTGCTACTCACTTGCCACGGTTTCAGTATTTATTTTACCCTGCTAAGGTGTCACTGTGAAGTCATTGGCCAGTTTACTAGGTAGTTTCAGCAGTTAGGGTTTGGGCTGTACTGCTCACTCGCCTTAGTTTTTTTTTACCCTGCTAAGGTGTCACAGTGAAATGAGACTGGAAGCTGTCACCGCTGACTCAGTCTGCTGGGGAAATCTGTGAGGTGCAGCGCTTGAATACATTTCTCTTCTGTGTGGTGGCTGCTTGTGAGACTCACACATCTGGATTAGTCATTAATTGGCCATTAATGCTTGATCCAGTAGTGAATCACTGACCATAAAGAACTTAGGAATAATTAATTTGCTTTATAATCACCTATAAGGCCCTATGTGGACTGGGTCCTGGCTACCTGAGTAACCTGCTGACTCCCCTCCTCTCTCAGACCTTGCTCTGCTTCTCTGAGGAAGGCCTACTTGCAATTCCCAGGGCCTGGATAAAATCATCTGGAGATTGCTCATTTGCAGTAGCAGGACAGGCCTTCTGGAATTTGCTTCTGAGATCTTTGAGGGATGCCCCTTGTTGGAGGCTTTTCAGCTAGGCCTGAAGACACATTTATTTAGGGTGGTTTTTGAGACTTAGTGGTACCTCCCAGTTTAGTTCCCTAACCACTGTATTATGTTGTTTCATCCAGTGTGTTTTATTTATGTATTTTAAACACGCTATTATTGATTATTTTATTGCTACTGTCTGTACCCTATACAGTACCCTGGGCCTCAGGGATAGGGCACATTATAAATAAACTTTTACTTATTTACTATGGTTTAAGCCAGGCACTAAGTCAAGATCCCAAGGCAACATAAGTTTAGAACACTCAGATTGAGCATACCAGAGGGCAGTGTGCAGGAAGAGTAGTATATGGGATCCACTTTTACAGATTCCGTATGCTACTTTTCCTGTAGACTTACTTTTGTGGCATTAGCAATAATGCCTAATTTGTGAGTACACTGTTTTGGTTTTTTTTTGCAATGAATTTCTTTTCTTTTCAAGATAGATAGCCAAAGAAACTTACTCTACATATGGCCCTGCATACAATATGCAAAACAGCTGCTGTTGTATCATCCCACACATTGTGCCAGCCCTGTAGCAATATTCATGAGTGAAGTAGTTGCATCATCACACACATTGTGCTGGACCTGGAAAACTATAGAGGAGCCTTCCAGGATGCAACAGATTCCTGAATGACTAGAGTTGTGTGAAAACATATTCTGCCCTGCGGAATTTGCACTTAAGTTCAGAAATCCTTTTGGAAACTTTTGCAGAAATTCCAACTTAGAATGGCAGAATAAATGTACTGACTGTGGGATAATGTATTAAACTGTGGGAAAAAAATTCTGCAAAACTGATCACTGTCAGTTGTCAGTTTTGCAGCTTTTTTCCACAGTTTAATACATTAATCCAATCCAGCACTGTCTTTAGAGGTCCCCCTCTCTGCTGATTGCTGGCCCCTATAGAATAAAATTCGCTGAGGTCCCCACCACCACCAATCACCATCCTGTTGTAGAATTAAATGCCATAGAATAACATTCCCTTGTGTCTAGCCCCCCTGCCAATCAATGGCCCAATGTAGAATAACATTCTCTGGTGTCTAGTGGTCCCCCCCCACCCACTGATCCTGGTCCTGATGTAAAAAAAAAAGATCCCTGGTATCTAGTTGCCCCCCCCATCTGCTGATCCCAATCCCAATGTAAAAAAAAAATCACTGGTGTCCAGTGGTCTCCCCACATCTGCTGATCATGGGCCCAATGTAAAATAAAAAACAGTTCCCTGGTATCTAGCAAACCCCCTTCCCATCCACAAAGACCCAAGCCCAACCAAATCCTCCTTCCATGTAGTTTCTTTGCATCAAGCAGTAGCCTTCTTCATGATGCAAAGCAACTTTATCAAACAATCCAAGCGTTAAAAGCAACTTGCTTCTAAGCAACCAACCCAGCAAGTTTTTTTTTTATATTGAATGCAAATTGCAGCTTGTTTGCAGGGAAGCAGAAGCACCTACTGCCTGCATCCCATGGATCTGAACACATGACTGTATGTTCAAAACTAAATCCCTGGTTTCTGGAGTACCATCTCCCCCCCTTCCCCCAGCACTCAGAGCCAGAGCCATGGCGCGTTAGCAGCAAGCAACTACAGCCAGCTGCCAGTGAAGTACTGATGATGAAAACCTGGTTTCTGTTGATGAGGAAATTATAGATTTTGCAATGCAGCTACTTGATGAATTCTAAAGTTCTGTCCCTGGTGCTAAAGTTCAAATCTGAAATACCTGTGTTCAAGCAAGTTGTATTGCTGTGATAGATCAGGAAACAAGAGCACCAAAATAGTCTGATTTAGTAACTGAAGACAAGAACTTACACACAAAGAAACTCTGACAGTGCTCTTTAAGGTGTATTTTCTTAGTAATATTATTGATTTTCAGACAGCCAGTGATGCCCACAGTTTTGCTGTATACTAGATACATTGCTGTTTATAACCATTTCACTTTTAGGAACAAAACAGTATAGCACAGAGACATTAGTCACCGGGCATAAAAGTAAAGCATATCTTGAAAAAGTAATACTTGTTTCTAAACTGCTGGTGTGGATGCACTCCTAAAATCTGCACTTTATAAAATACAAATACTGCCAGTTATGAAAATTATGAAAACATAGGGACCAAAAGCAACAGTTCAGTCACACTTAAAACTGTAATACAAGAACTGCAAAAGCATAATTTAGTATTTACAGTATATGTCTCAAATTAATTTAACAAGGCATTATTGTCCCCAGTCCTTAATGAAACAAACTACAATTCACAAAATAACTGATGTAACATCAAAATCAGTGTTAAAGATTATTACATATGCTGTTTTAAATCTATTTTTCTTGCCACAATACACGTCATCATTACTGTAAATGGTATTGTCTCACCATATTAAATATTATTAATCTTCACATATCTCTCTTTAATGTATATTTTACTTCTATAAAAGTTTCACTGGGACCCAGACATGGCACGTCTGCTAAGATTCATGTTTTTGCTATTCTTTCTATGAAAATCAATGTTGCACATTTAGATAGATGCTGCAGTGTTGGCAGGCAGTGTATTTCTGGAACTTTGACATCTGGCAGAGCTGAACTCCTGGGACCCACTCAGCTCTCTGAAGAATGAAGACCCTCAACTGGAGTCTAATAGAATATTAGCAATCTCTCCTAGGTACTTCGCTGGGCAAAACTGCCAAAGAATTAACAAACAGAGTAGTGTCTTTACCAAAACATTCCAGCTCAGTCAAGAAAATTAAACCATGCCACAACAGCAGTAGAGAGAGGGAAAAAAGCAATGAAATATGCTTTTATGAGAAAGACAGATGTAGAGAGACATAACCTACACTGTATTATACATATACATAGCCCTTTCAGATGGAACACAACCAGATAATTGTTTAAGAGAATTTAAAAGGCATTGAATGTTTATATACTTTATTATATGGATCAGTGAAAAGGAAAAAATCTCCCAGCTCCCTAGCTCAAAAAAAGCTCCAAAACACACTTAATTGCATTATAGAGGCAGAGATAATAGCAAAGCAAAGGGATCAAAATGCCTAGTGGGCATCTAGGCCTCATTAGTACAAAGCCTGCACTCCAAAGAAGCAATAATTTCAATCATTCAAGCTGCTATTAGGAAAATTTATTAGGTAAAGATATTTTTATAGCAGCAATTCACTTTGCTATGCCAATATAGTTCCATATCTTTTCATTTGTTACAAATGCTTGTTTATTCATTGCAGTTTCATAATGAACATTATTTTATATGTTGGCACATCTCCTTGGCCATAGAATAAGTAAATCCTTAGTTCAATAAATATTAGAAATAAGTTCAAAAATGTGCATACTACGTCAAAATCGGAGTATAAATGAAGGTGCATAAAGTGCTGGAAAAGTACAGGTAATGAGTGTTCGCTCCAAGCATATGTTGCTATGCACTGTGCAGTGCCTTTGTGGGAGAAGGGTTTGAGGTAAAAACTTGAATTAGTGGCTTTATATAACATTCACAAATCTACAACAGCATATATATGTGTAGTGGAGTAACAAATGGCAGTTCTGGTCAATAGCCTCATCATTTTACAGGCTAGAACTACAACCTATGTTGTAATCTTACAGGTGCATATGATTGAAAAGTGCTGACTTTCTTTGAGGGCCCCTTCTGCTGAAAGCATACTGCTGCTAGTTTCTGGCAGAAGGAATCTTGCTTTCAGATGAAGTAGCAGCTGACTAAAACAGCTACAGAGTTTCTTACTGATAAATCACTTCTATCTCAGCAAGAGTCAATGCCTGTTGAGATTAAGCAAACATATACTTTATTAGAAGCAGGGGGTCTCATTTAAGTAAAAAAATAAGAGGAATATCACTGCGTGTTTCTCTGTTTGGGGAAGGGGACTGTATCAACTTGATTTGCTAAATCAGGATTAGAGGAGAGAAGTTAATTGGGAGTATGGCTTAAGCAGTAGAAAAGCAGTTGTCTCCAATTACAGCTTCCTGCTGCTAGTTTCTGGCAGAAGGGATCTTGCTTTCAGAGCAAGTAGCAGCTGACTAAAAAAGCTACAGAGTTTCTTACTGATAAATCACTTCTATCTCAGCAGGAGTCAGTGCCTGTTGGGATTAAGCAAACAGATACTGTATTAGAAGCACGGGGTCTCATTTAAGTAAAAAAGAAAAAAGAGGAAAGTCACTGTGTGTTTCTCCATTTGAGAAAGGGAGCTGTATCAACTTAGTTTGCTAAATCAGGATTAGAGGAGAGAAGTTAATTGGGGGTGTGGCTTGAGCAGTAGAAAAGCAGCTGTCTCCAATTACAGCTTCCTGCTGCTCGTTTCTGGCAGAAGGAATCTTGCTTTCAGAGCAAGTAGCAGCTGACTAAAAAAGCTACAAAGTTTCTTACTGATTGCCCTCTTTTCCAAACCTCCACCCTCCCACCCTAAGTAAGTTCTACTTTTATAGCCTCTGGATTTGACTGACAACAGGAACTTCCTGTTTGACCATAGAAAGGGAAGGATCACTGAGACACATTAGTTTCATCAACATTGAAGAAAAAAAAATTGCTCTTTTCCCCTCCATCTGCTGGAGATCTGAGTCTAAGCAAGGAAGAAGGAGACTGCTGAAGACTACAGGAAGTTCCTGTACCAGAACAGGAAAGGTGAGAGTTGTAAGGACACATAGGCAGTAGGAAAGTAGGTGTAAAAATACATAGAGGGAGTAGAGAGTAAGCATATAAAGCAACAGGAGAGGGGACACAAAATAAGTCATGATGCGAGTGATGCAGTGCAATGGCTGTGGGGCAGCAGTGTTCTGGGAGACATTCTGGAGGCTGCGATACTGCCCTATTTGCAGGAACCTCTCTGATCTGAGGGAGGATGGTACCCATCTCCAGGCTGACCTGGCTAGGATTTGTAAAACCTCTTCCCCCACCCAGGGACCAGCAGGGCCACTGCCGCTACCTCAAAGATTGCCAAGAAAGAGGAGTGGTTGGTCCAAGGTGGGGTCAAGGAGGCAGAGGGTGGTGGAACAGAAATGCATCCCTCCGGTTGTACCTCTCCACAATTAATATGCTGTTCTAGTGAAGAGTGGTTCCTCTATGGAGGTACCTACAGTGGAGACCTAGGAGGATACTGGGAACTTCCACAAAGGAGACTCACAGGAGGGTGGCATGAGACCCCACAGGGGAAGGAAACAACTCCTGATGGGGGACTCAATCATTAGGGGGTAGAAGTTAGGGAGGAAGGGGAGAGATAGGTAAGGTGCCTGCCTGGCACCATGGCTCGGAGGGACAGGAAGTGAATCCTCAGGATTTCAGGAGCAGCTGCATGAGGGGAAGGGAGCTGGATGTCATTGTCCACCTAGGGACAAATGACCTTGCTGGGAATGGGATCAGAGCAGTGCAAGAGGAGTTTGTAGAGTTGGGGAGGGGCCTTAGACAAGTAGCACATGTGGTAACCTTCTTGGAGGTGCTGCCTGTCTATGGCAAGGATAATGGCAGGGCACTCTGCACTATGGGATTCACTGAATGGTTGAAAAACTGGTGTGGAGCTCAGGGTTTTGGCTTCATTGGGGACTGGAGAACCATCTGGAGGGATGCAGGCTTATACTGGCACGATGGCCTGCATCTGTCCAGGGGGGACCAGGATCCTAGGTGATAGGTTTAAATGCTTTGTTGGCAAGCATTTAAATTAGCCAAGGGGGGCACTGAAAAGCAGCAGAGAAATCCCAGCCTCCCCCAACAAAACACAGTAATAAGCAAGGAAAACACCAAGATAGAGAAGTAATTCAGGAACTGGACAGGGGTAAATGCAAAAAAAAGCTAAGGCAGTGAGTACAGGGTGGGTCTAAAAGGGATAAGGCCATCAAAAAATGGAGGGTGATGAGTGCCAATGCCCATAGTCTGTGTAACAAGCTCCCTGAACTAGTGGCCTTGATGGAAGAGGGATGCTTGGATATTGTGGCAGTCACTGAAACATGGTATACAGAGAACCATGACTGGGGTGTCAACATAGCAGGATACACAATCTACAGGAAGGACATGGAGGGTAAAAGAGCAGGAGGAGTATTTCTCCATGTAAAGGAAGAGATCAAAGCAACATAACTAAAGAGTAAACATGAAGTAGATGAGTCACTATGGGTCACCCTGGAGATAGGAAATGGCACCACAATCTGCATGGGAGTTGTGTACAGACCCCCATCTCAGGGCGAGGGAATGGACAAGAAAATGATAGAAGGCATCCTTAAAATGGCAGAAAAAAGGGAGATATTGTGATGGGGGATCTGAATATGCCAGGTGTTAACTGGAACACCTTTTCTGCAGGCACATCCAGGAGCAGAGTCATTCTTTATGCCCTACAAGGGGCATACCTCAGACAGCTAGTGTTGGAATCCACTTAAGAGGGAGCAATCTTAGACTTGGTACTCTCAAACGGGGACAGAGAAAGGATCTCAGATTTAGAAGTGGATAGCCATCTGGGACAAGTGACCACCAAACAGTGTGGTTCACAATAAACACAGCCATAGAGTAAAGTCATACAAAAGCAAGAGTGCTGAACTTTAGGAAAATAAGAGAGTGCCTCAGAAAAGCACTAGCAAACAGGCAAGAAGGAGGGGTGGAGGAACAATGGGGAATAATCAAAACAGACATCACAGTGGCAACAAGCCTTCATGTGAAACGAATCAAAATAAAATGAAGGAAAACAACACTATGGTTCTCAAAATAGGCGGCAGCAAAGGTTAAGGAGAAAAGGATAGCATTCAGGAAATATAAGGAAACACAGAAGAAGCAGACCAGAGAACTTTATCAGTTAAAGCAGAAGGAGGCAGGGAAGGTAATAAGAATAGCAAAGGCCCAAACTGAGGAAAAGATAGCCAATTCTGTTACAAAGGGGGATACAACCTTTTATAGGTACATTAGGGAGTGAATAAAGACCAAGGGAAGGATATGGAGGCTTAATAAAGAGGAGGGAATGTGGGCAGAGGGTGATAGTGCAAAAGCAGGGATACTGAACGGATACTTCTACTCAGTGTTCACAACAGAAAAGGAGCGGGAGGTACCTAAAACAAACAAGAGAAACACTCTGGATAGGGGGATCGATACCAGTCCATTTACAGAAGAAAGGTTTTTGAAAGAACTCTTGAAACTGAGGGTGGACAAAGCAATGGGGCCTGATGGGATTCACCCCAGAATTCTAAAAGAACTAAGGGTAGAACTAGTGACACCACTGACTACTCTCTTTAACAAATCATGGGAGGATGGGGTGGTACCTGAGGACTGGAGGAGGGTGGATGTGATTCCACTTCACAAAAGTGGGAGCAGGGCAGAAGCAGTATACTATAGATCAGTTAGTTTGACCTCAGTGGTAGGGAAAATAATAGAATCACTTTTGAAGGAAAGAACTGTTGAGTACCTAAAGGCCAGTGGGTCATAGGACACAAAGCAGCATGGATTCACAGCAGGAAGGTCATGTCAGACAAATCTAATAGATTTCTTTGACTGGGTGACAAGAGTAGTACACCAGGGAGGGGGCTGTGGATATGGCCTACCTAGATGTTAGCAAGGCATTTGACACAGTCCCACACAAAAGATTAATATACAAGCTAGCCAGCCTTGGAGTGGGTCCCAAGATGGTAGCCTGGATAAAAAAATTGGCTGGACAACAGGATGCAGAGGGTAATAGTAAACATAGTCCACGGTGAAGAAAGGAGGGTAAATAGTGGGGTACCGCAGGGTTCAGTTCTGGGACCGATCCTCTTTAATGTCTTTGTAAGTGACTTTGGAGAGCACCTGGAAGAAAAAGTATGTCTCCTTGCAGATGACACAAATATCTGCCACCGGGTTGATACACAAAGTGGGGTGGAAAGGATGAAAAGGGACTTAGCAAGGTTGTAGGAATGGTCCAATGTATGGCAGCTCAGATTCAATGCAAAGAAGTGCAAGGTAATGCACCTGGGAAACAAAAACCCAGGGGAAGAGTACACAATGGGGGGGTGGGGATACTAGCAACAACAGAAATCGAAAGGGACCTGGGAGTAATTATATCAGATGATCTAAAGGTAGGCAAGCAATGTGAGAAGGCAGTAAGGAGGGCTGGGGGGATACTGGAATGCATAGGGAGAGGCATCAACAGCAGAAAACAGGAAGTTGTTATCCCTCTGTACAAACAGTTGGTGAGACCCCGTCTGGAGTACTGCTTGCAGTTCTGGAGACCCCATCTCTGCAAAGACAGAGACAGAGACAGAGTTGAGGCTGTTCAGAGGAGGGCATTCAAAATGGTGCAGGGTCTGCACCAGAAGACATATGAAGAGAGACTAAAGCAGCTTAATATGTATACCCTCAAGGAAAGAGGGGAGAGGGGAGACATGATAGAAACTTTCAAGTACCTCAAGGGAATTAACAAAGTCTAAGAGGGTAGCATCTTTCAAAAAAAGAGATGTGCAAGAACAAGGGGGCACAATTTGAAGATGGGGGGGATGGCTCACAGGTAATGTTAGAAAGTATTTTTTCATGGAGAGGGTTGTGGATGCATGTAACAGCCTTTCTGAGGAGGTTGTGGAGTCAAGAACAGTGGGAGAATTCAAGAATGCATGGGACAGACATAAAGCAATTCTAGTGGGGGGGGTAGGAAGAAGTAAGCTGTTGGTTAACTAGAATCTGCAGCTTATCAATCAGGCAGGGAAAAGGGCAGACTAGGTGGGCCAAGCAGTCCTTATCTGGCATCAGATTCTATGTTTCTATACTAAAGTGAGTCCTGGTACAGCGTACTTTAAAAAAAAATGCCACTTCTCCACTTGCTGTTAGTCTATGGTTTAGGCAGTAACAGGATGCATAAACAATTTGGTGCAATACAGGCATGCAATACTTATCAAGTACTGGTATTGGTAGCCACTCACAAATCTCCTCAGAACTCCTGGAGAAATGTCCACACTTGTATTCTTACAAAGGAAAAATGAAAGAGATATGGCCAGTTGACCGCAGAAATACCAAAGTGCTCAGTGCTACAGTGCAAAAACTTTTTAAATCCATGAATCATGTAGGTCGCAAGAGTCATAGAAAATATTTTTACCGCATAGCATGAATGACAAAGGAGACCACCGAGAGCAGCGCCAAGTAATGGCTAACACAATGAGTGATGATGTTTTAGGAAGAACCCTTCATCAGACCAATGGGAAAGCTGGAAATAGTGATTTAAATTTGCTGAAGAGTGCATGCATAGTAAAGGAAAATCCTAAGATACAGTGATAGCATAACCCTTTGTGGTGCCATGCACACAAAGACAAAAACGGGTGTTTGAAATTTATGCAGTAAACGTAGATTGGCTAGACCTACTCATATATTTGACAAAAAAGAGATTGAAAGTAGATGAAAAGGAAAACCAAAAACTATAATATTGCCATCTTTTTAGGAAATGTACCTATAATTCCTACATTTTCAAAAGGTAATTGTCTGTTGGTTAGGATGTAAACAGAACCAAACCTTGAATAACCTTCAATTGCCCCCACCCCCAAAAACACTAATATCAGGACAAAAGGAACAATCCATACAGCCAGCCACATTATTACATTATTCGACGAATGTAAGAGCACCACAGGGACAGGAAGATCTCGTACTCACTTCTTAATGAACTCATTCACATATTGTGATAAGGGCTCTGTGACAGAGTTTAGGCTAGAAACACTTGGTCGACCTGGTAGTTTATTTGCATTTTTATGGATCTGAGGCAGTAAGTACAGTACTGGTTTAACTGTATGCCAAAAAATTCAAACATCTGACAAAAACAACTGAATTTCAGATCAAAGAATTCATTAATTGTTCTACCACAGCAGTAGTATACATGATTTCATGTCCCTGTGGTGCCAGCTATGTTGGACAAACTAATGCTTAAACAAAGGATTTAAGTACATTTGACAGCTATCAGAATGGGGAATCTAAATTATGCGATTGCGAAACATATACATGAAACTGGACATGGGACAGCAAAGGACATCCGTCATACTGGTTTAGAAAAAATATATTTGGGACTCAGAGGAGGGGACATTCAGAATAAACTGAGACAACGTGAAAGCTTCTGGATTCTCACCTTGACAACACTGACGCCCAATGGACTTAATGAAGAACTACCTATGGGTTCATATTTGGAAACCTGAACTTTATAGTTGTTGATAAAAGATAGTATGAATTTGAATAGGGTTGCTCTTACATTCATTGAATAATGTGACTGGCTGTAGATTTCCTTGTCTAAGTTGTAATGTACTTTTATGTACTATGTATAGAAACTGAAGAGTGGCTAGTAGATATAACATTTAGGGAGTGTTATGCATTGTTCCTTTTGTCCTGATATTAGTGTTTTTTTTTGGGGGGGGCAATTGAAGGTTATTCAAGTTTTGGGTACCTTTACATCCTAACCAACAGACAATAGCCTTTTGATGATGGAGGAATTATAGGTGCTTTTCCTAAAAGTACAGTATAGTAATATTATAGCTTTTGGTTTTCATTTTCATCTACTCTCAATCTCTTTTTGTAGAATAGATGAGTAGATCTATCCAATATATGTTTACTGCATTAAACGTCAACATCCATTTCTGTCTTCATGCTCATGGCACCACATAGGGTTATGCTATCACTCTATCACAGGATTTTCCTTTACTGCGCATGCACTCTTTAGCAAATTTAAATCACTATTTCCAACTTTCCCATTGGTCTGATGAAGGGTTCTTCCCGAAACGTTACCACCGTTGTGTTAGTTGTTACTCGGCGCTGCTCTCAGATGCCTCGTTTGTCATTCACACTATGCGGTAAAAATATTTTCTACAACTCTTGTGACCTACACGATTCATGGAATTATAAAGTTTCTGCATTGTAGCACTGAGCACTTTGGTATTTCCATGGTCAATTGACCATATCTCTTTCATTTTTCCTTTGTGGGAATACAAGTGTGGACATTTCTTCAGGAGCTCTGAAGGGATTTGTGAGTGGCTACCACTACCAGTACTTGATAAGTATTGCATACCTATATGTTTCCAAATTGTTTATGCATCCTGTTACTGCCTAAACCACAAACTAACAGTGAGTGAAGAAGTTGCATTTTTTTTTAAAGTACGCTGTACTAGGCCTCACTTTAGTATGCTTTCAGCAGAGGGGGCCTCAAAACAGTCATCACTTTTCAATCATATGAACCTGTAAGATTACAACACAGGTTGTTGTTCTAGCCTATAAAATGATGGGGCTGTTGACCAGAACTGCCATTCATTGCTCCACTACACACATATATGCTGTTATAGATTTGTGAATGTTATATGGAGCCACTAATTCAAGTTTTTACCTCAGACCCTTCTCCCACAAAGGCATTGCACAGTGCATACAGTAGCAACATATGCTTAGAGTGAACACTCATTGGCTGCACTTTTCCAGCACTTTATGCACATTCATTAATACTCTGATTTTGATGTAGTGCACACATTTTTGAACTTATTTCCAATATTTATTGAACTAAGGATTTTACTTATTCTATGATAAGGGAGATGTGCCAACACATACAATAATGTTCATTATGAAACTACAGTGAATTAACAAGCATTTATAACAAATGAAAAGATATGGAACTATACTGGCATAGTAAAGTGAATTGCTGCTGTAAAGATATTTTTACATAACAGCAGTTTGAATGATTGAAATTATTGCTTCTTTGAGGTGATGGTATTGTACTAACTAGGCCTAGATGCCCACTAGGCTTGTTGGTCCCTTTACTATACTTCATTATATGTTATAACTAGTTAAGTCCTAGCTTCTATGTTGTGTACCTCATACCATGCATTGAAATATTAAAGCAATTTTCTGAGGTTTGCCATAACAAATGGGAGTAGTAATCTGTAGGAGTTGTGAATCAATTTTAAATACCAAACTGCCAAAAAGTACTGTTTTCCATGAAAAAAATGCTTTTGTGTCTGTGCTCTGCTTCATTTGCATAAACCTGACCCTTTTTTTTTTAGTACTGCAACCCCTAACCATGACATCATGCAAGGAAAACAAAGTTTAGAAACAGATACCTCTGCTGGTTAGTCTTGGTATTGCAGACATCCTTTTTATTTCACAATTTTGGATGCCTAGAATTAGCTTGACACCAAAGAAAAATAAAAATATTCTGACCCATTATTACACTCCTGAACTACTTACAGTAATTCAGGCCCTATAACATAAACAAAGAAAAGTATCATCATGCTCCCACATTCTGACATGAGCTATCACTTCAGACCAGTCACTTCACCAGCAGGAAGTAAAAGTGAATCATCTACACAGAATGGCAAATGATCTTTTTGGCCTATCTGCATCACAGAAACATTTTTCCAGAAACTTTTCTACAGACTGTACCACTATAAACACTACCAAGATAGGAGACTGTACTTCGATTAGGGAGACAGAAAAATCAGCTTTTTCTGTGGTCACTACAGAAATAGGAAACTACATCTTTCAGTAAAGAAATCTTTTCAGCTAGATACTATATGCATCATGCCTTGTTTTGAAAATAAACATATGAGAGTTTTTATGGTTGTAGCTACTACAGAAATATGAGACTGCATCTCAAATTAAGGTAACTGGAAAACAACGTCTTACTGTACCCACAATGCCTTGCTACATATGTACCTACTGTGTACCCCTTTCCCCTCTCCCCCAGGAAACATCTGTAATTTAGCTTGTCTACTCAGTGTGTCTTTCCTGGTGAAACTTTTAAATAGATAAATATATGTGTCTACATATTAGGTATTATACTGCAGTCACCACTACCAAAATAAGGGACTGCACCTCTGAGTAATGAACATTTAAGTCAACTTTATTATTTACCCAGAATTCCTTGTTGCCATATGTAAAACTTTGACAGTTCCCTTGCATGAAATCATTCTGGGGGTGTGGCCACACACAGAAAACTAGAGGTCAGGCAGAAACAAAGTGCTGATTAAACATTAAATAAATTACTATAAAAGATTTTTTTACAAAACAAATTGCAGTTTCAACATCTGAAGCATGGGCGGCAATGGCATACTATGTGAAAAAGCCATCTGCAAAACCTCAGAAAATCACTTTAACCATGAAGAGAAGAGCACTGCCTCCTTTGTGTCACCAGGCATGGGTTTAGGATAACACAGTTTCAGGCAGTCCACACATCAGGTGCATAAGAAACACATACGTGTGTTTGTCATTTTATTTTTATCAAGTAAAATATACGAAAAGCAAAATGGTAGGTCAGACAACTGCTTGGTTTCAACAGTTTGTAAGGCTTTTCTTCAGCCTAACATGAATCAAACAGTGTGAAAGCACACACTACCAGGAGATATTTCACCTTCCTCAGTCAGTATCCAACTGACCACCCTATCCATCCTATCTCAGCACTGAGGTAGGGAATTGTATCTGCTCACTAGAAGTTGGAAACATTTTCCACTGCCTTTTGATTAACAACATACATAACATAAAACTAGCCACTAGGGGCCACTGTTGCTCCATAGAGAACAGTTATTTGGCAGCCACCTGGAGTACAGAATAACTTGTTTACAACATTGGAAAAGTCAGAGCCAAGGTCAGAACATTCTGTGCTCTCCTAAACTCTCCTGCAGGGTGATATTACCTCATACTGTCTGCTGTAAAATATATATTAGAATTGGGCTGCTAACATCTAGAAAAAGTAGGCACAAACTTCTGTTATTCTTATATTAAAACTACCCTCTCATTTTGTAACTGTGCTCTTAGTTTTGTTTTTAGCTTAATATGCACAGAAAGCTTTCTAAGCACTTCAGCACTTAATTTATAACCAGCCAACCAGCATGTTGGACATTATATAAAACATATAAACTGCTTGGGAAAGGGGTATCCACTTTTCCCAGGGGTGTCCACTATGATAAGTGCCACCCTATCACACATCCCCCTGAATAAGCGGGCAACCATCCTACAGTTGTCCAAATCTCAACAAACACTCTGGAAGGGTGTGGAGCCTTGGCCCACTCTCACCACAAGCTCCGTCTCAGGGTCCATTTCATAAAACATTTGTTAAGTATCCTATTCATAACAATACAAATACCCCAAGACATCTTCAATTATTCTGAAATTAGTATCTCCATTAGTAGACTACAATATCATCGCATACATTTAGGAGAAAGAACCACTAATGGTAGTTTTATGCCATCTACTGACTTTCCCTGAATAGATACACTCGAAAAACTGGACAATCCAGCACCCAGTAAAACTCCCTTTGGAGGGAGAACTACCTTGCTCCATCCCTACTTAGACATTTAAAGACAGGCTAGTGTTGTGTGAAATTGGAATATTTCATCAAGTGAAATATTTTGTGAAATTAATGCATTATGCAAAATATTTCGCTTGGCTAAATGTGAAATTTTGCCCACGGCTGTGAGTGAAATTTCTCCCACAAACTGGTGAAATTTCACCACTGTTGAAATAATTTTGCCACTGCTGGTGGAATTATGCCACTCGTGGGTGAAATTTTGCCTCCCGCTGGTGAAATTTCACCATCTATGTTGGACTGGTGGACTGCAGAAATTACGGTCAAAACTGTAAATTTTCCCCCAGTTTCGCAAAATATTTCACATGGTGAAACTGGTGATTTCACAGCAATTTCACTGGTGAAATTTAATTTTGCTGCATCCCTACTAGTAACATACCATACTGTATGCCTAACAGCTTGATCCTAATCTCTGAGTTTATGTATCAAATCTTATACACTTCTAGTGGTGTTGGCCACCGCCTTGCACCTCCTGTTCTATGTGGGAGTCTCCCCCTCCTCCAATGGTGCCATCTTTTGCCCTTCACCCTCTGGGTTATTCCTCCCACATCATTATCAGTAGTCACTATTTGCCTACCCCATAACAGGTCGTATAGTATGTTGCCACTTGCCTATACATGCTGGGCCAACAGAAATAAGGGATGAGTCTAGCCAATACCTTCCCATGGCTTACATGCCCTGAGTGACTGGTGTGTGCATCCTCCATCACCTTTTTCCTATATGCCACAGGCACTACTACCTGGGCATCCACATGCTTCATCCAGGGTTGGGCCTCATATGATAAAGAACTTCCTTCCTAAGTTCAAACCATCATAACCTGTCCCCCACACCACTGTTAACCTGTCTCCCTTCCTTGATTTTTACATACTCTCTTAACTGGGTTACTTCAGGATCCCCCACCTGCAACTTTCCCCAGTCAACATCAGGAGAATAATCATTTTTCATAGAAGGAGGTTTAAAACATGCAAAAGTCCCTTCAGCCAAAATGGCTTCCTCCATCTTGCTTGAAGTCTTCTGCCCTAGTAATAAATTGCCAGTCAAGGTGTTACCTTGGGTCTCCTCCTCTCATGTGCTGTCCACCACCAAATAGCAGCCCAGAAAAATGGACAACAATGGGATCTCCAAAAACGTTGGTCACAAATGTTCCAACAGGGGGTCCTCCTCCTCCAGAACCCATTGATGCTGCTCCACCGATTCTTCCTCAACACCCTTCAAGTGTGACCTCTCAAGTAGCTCCTGGCATCTGCTCTCAGCCTCTCTCCTGCATCGATCAGCCTCCAGCCATCTCCCACACATCCAGTGAAGAAGCCATATCAGGGCCTCTATCTGGCCATCAGATCCATCTCATCCCTTCCATTGTGCCTCACCCAGATCACCATCTCCATCATGTGCTGTTCTCCTCACCTCTGGTACCATGCACCTCTGCCGTGTATCCTAGGTACCAGGCCTGGCACCAACTGACTGGACTCCCCCAGTTTCCTAGGATGTCCAGTCAGATCTCACTTCTGCTGACATCATATGTCACCGGGCATGGGTTTAGGATAACACAGTTTCAGGTAGACCACAAATCAGGTGCATAAAAAGTGCATAAGTGCATTTGTCATTTTATTTTTATCAAGTAAAATATACAGAAAGCAAAATGATAAGTCAGACAACTGCTTAGCTTCAACAATTTCTAAGGCTTTTCTTTAGCCTAGCATGAATCAAATAGTGTGAAAGCACACACTACCAAGAGGTCTTCCATCTTCCTCTGTTCGTATCAAACTGACCACCCTATCTATCCTACCTCAGCATTGAGGTAGGGATTTTTATAAGCTCACTAGACATTGAGAAATATATTCCACTGCCTTTTGATTAACAGCAGACATAACACAAAACTAGCCACTAGGAGCCACTATTGCTCCATAGAGAACAGTTATTTGGCAGCCACCTGGAGTACAGAAGAACGTGTTTGCAACATTGGAAAGGTCAGAGCTGAAGTCAGAACATTCTGTGCTCTCCTAAACTCTCCTACAGCGTGATTTACCTCATGCTGTCTGCTGTAAAATATATCTTTGAAGGGGGCTGCTGACATCTAGAAAAAGTAGGCACAAACTTTTGTTATTCTTATATTAAAACTACCCTCTCATTTAGTAACTGTACTGTTAGTTTTGTTTTTAGCTTAATATGCACATAAAGCTTTCTAAGCACTTCAGCACTTATTTTGTAACCAGCCAACCAGCATGTTGGACATTACAGAAAACATATAGATTGCTTGTGGAAGGGGTTTCCACTTATCCCAGGGGTGTCCACCATGACAGGGGTCACCCTGTCAGACTTTGCATAAAAATCATAAACAATACATGCAATGCGAGCTCACAAGACCAAACAGGTTTTTAGCAAGGAAACTGCTTTATATGGTAGTTAGTGTACAGATATTATAGGTTAGCTTGCCTCTCCTCACAAAATAAATTTTCAAAAACAAGGCTCACAAAGGAAGTTTTAAAATTTGTTGTTTGATGAAATACAGTTGGAGATCAACATTAAATAACTTAAATACATTACTATCATAAATAAAACATTTGTTGTTGACTAAAACAAAATTGTTAACATATACAGATCATAAGACTGCAAAATGTCTCAGGTAGAACAACAATACACTTACATCAGTTCGAATGGATTATTTACAATACATCAGTGCAGGATCCAATTAAGTACCTGCAATATTAGATTCAAAAAAACAGTATCAAACAATGTGAATTTACAAGCAGTGCATTAATTCTCCCTTTTATGAAACTGTGTCTTTTTTTTTTTTACAATCAATTCACTTCAGGACTCTTATCACAAAATGCAAAAAAGTAAATAGTCAAAATGAAAATTTACATTTTGAAAGTCAGCAACTGTGAACATCATGGTGGGAGGAGCCTCCCCCAGCAGTCGGAGATGCAGTCCTGGTAATTAAAGACAGCAGCACGCTGAAATTTGGAAACCTACTGAGTCTACTCCATGACCATGGTTTGTGAGTCTCAGAAGCAGCCTCTCCTGGTAAGTCACTGTTTCTGTGACACTGGTTTAATTGTTTAGTTAGGACAGGGTCTCAGTGGTTGATTGGTCACAGTGTGGATTTTGAGGTTGGTTCTGATGTGCAGGATGGGAGGATGATGGGGATGAAACACAATGGGTCGGGAATCGGGAATGAATACTGCTGCACAAAGTGCACATTGACATAGAGAGACAGGGATGGGTCACAAGAACACAGATCAGGAATCAGGTTGGAATCAATGCAAAATTCACATTGTTGTCATTTTTGATAAAACAACACAATTTAATCATTCTTCATTTGTGCTTTAATTTTATTGAAATTACACTCACACTGCATTCTGCAGTTAAGTGACTGCTCCTGTTACTATTATTCATGTTTTATATTAATGCATGTTACCACAGTTGGTTGGGACTAAGCAACTTTGCAGTCACGTGGATCTGTGTGTTCTGACCGACTCTGAGGGCAAACATGACAAAGAAATTCTGAATTTTATTTTCAGACTTCCATTTTGTGCTGAAATAAATAAAAAAAACTGAAGGGCATTTAATGGTGGGGGGGCAGGGTCATCCCCCATGCATGCCTCTGCCCTGATCTCCTTAATAAAAAAGGTAGTAAATCCATTATTCCTGGTGTCTACTAGACCCCCCCTCCTATCCCAATCCCTGTAATAAAAAAAAGTAGTCCCCATTCCTGGTGTCTAGTGGACCACCCACCCCCGCCCTGGCTAGTAATGGCCCACCACCCTGACACCCCATTCCAACCCTAAACAAGCAACCAGCACAGCCCTACTCTCTCCACCACAGCCGGTTGCCCACTGAGCTACCAATGAATAGTGGGTGGCTGGCTGTGGAAGAGAGAGAGGAGAGCTGTGCCAGTTGTCGTCTCAGGGTTGAGTTGGGGGGGAGTGGGGTGGTGAGGTACTGCTTGTCAGGATGGGGGGATGGGGTCCACTAGACACCAGGGAATGGGGACTATCTTTTTTATTATAGGAGATTGAGGATAGGGAAGGGGTCCACTAGACACCAGGGAATAATGGACCTTTTTTTAAGGGGATGGGGCATAGGGAGGGAGGTCCACTGGACACCAGGGAACTGTTTCGTACATTGAGCCCAAAATCAGTGGGTGGGGGGCCACTAAGAAACTTAAAAACGTAGAAGTTGACAGCAGATAAGGACTGTAAGGCCCATGCAACCTGCCCATTTTTTCTACCTTATGAATGTGCCATAGGCCTTTACTCTCTCAATGGCCTATTTATTCATACTCATCTGTATTGTTCCCTTACAGCTATCCCATGCATGTTTGAAGACCTGTACTATATTCATATCCACCACTTCCTGAGGTAGGCCATTCTATGCATCCACCACCCTTTCAGTGAAAAAGTACTTCTTCACATCATCCCTTAATTGGCCTCCCTCTAATCTCATACGAACATATGAAATGTCAGCAGAAACAGGCCTCACAGTCTATTGAGTCTGTTTGATTGTGCAGCTAGCCCCTCAACTTGCAGCTGCCCCTCCCTTCCCTCCTCATAACCACCTCCTCTCTCATGCTGTGTTCTCTTGTCCTGCTATTTTTCTTATATTGAAACATGTTAGATTCTTTCACCTTGTTAATGCCCTTAAGATGTTTGAACATTTCGATCATATCACCTCTCTTCCTCCTTTGTTCTAGGGTATACATATTGAGCTCCATTAATCTATCCTCATATGTTTTCTGATGCAATCCCTGCACCATTTTGTTTTCCCTTCTCTGGACTGCCTCCATTTTGTTAATGTCCTTGTACAGGTGCAGCCTCCAGTACTGCATACAGTACTCCAGATGGGGCCTAACCAGTGTCTTGTAAAGAGGGATTATTACCTCCCTCTTACAACTTGTGATACCACTACCAATACATGCCAACATCCCCTTAGCCTTACTTACTGCTTTAGTGGTCTGCTTGGATGATTTCAGGTCATCTGTGATGATGATGCCCAAGTCTCTTTCTTCCCATGTGATTGCCAGCAACTCCCCTCCCAACCTATAGGTAGCTTCAGAGTTTCTCTTCCTTATGTGCATGATCTTGCACTTCTTTGCGTTAAACCCCAGTTGCCACTCTTCAGACCATTTTGCCAGTTTTTCCAGATCTCTTCTCATTCTGCTCACCCCATCTGGATCATCTACTCTGTTGCAGATCTTAGTGTCATCTGCAAACAGGCAAACCTTACCCTCCAGTCCATCTGTAATGTCACTGATGAAGATATTGAAGGGGACTTGCCGCTCATGACTGATCCCTGAGATACCCCACTTGTGACTTGTATCTCTTCAGACTGTATACCATTTACCACCACTCTCTGTTTTCTGCCCGCCAACTTGTTTGCCACCCAACTGACCAACTTCTGACCCACCCCGAGCCTACCTAGCCTATTAGACACCAGGGAATTATTTTTTACATCGGCAGGTGGAAAGGACCACTGGACACCAGGATTTTTTTCTTTTTTTACATCGGGCCCAGGATCGGCGGATGGGGGAGGATCACTAGACACCAGGGAATTGTTTTTTATATTGGGACCATGATTGTTGGGTGGGAGGAAACACTAGACAACAGGATTTTTTTACATCAGAACAGTGATCTTCAGATGGAGGGGATCACTAGACACAGGAATCTGTTTTACATCAGACCATGATTGGGGGGCACTAGACACCAGGGTTTTCTTTTACATTGGGACCACAATCGGCGGGTGGGCCAGCCCACACTAGACACCAGGCAATGTTTTTTACATCAGGCCCGGGATCAGCTGGGGGGGCCACTAGACACCAGAGAGTATTATTCTACATTGGGCCAGTGTTTGGCATGGAGGACCACTAGACACCAGGGAATTTTATTTGATGGGGGGCTGGCGATCGGCCGGAGGGCTGTATTAAAAATGAATACATAAACTGTGTATGGAATAAATTCTGCAGTTTATATGTATTATTCCACAGCTCAGCCAATAAAGTCAGCAGAACAGGGCAAAAATCTGCAAAAAATATTTGAGAGATCCCGATCTCGCCAATGGTGGAAGTTTTGAAAATTTCACGATATTTCCAAAATTTAGCGAATGTTCTGTGAAAGCAGAATTCGCAACTTTTGCCGCCCTCCATGCATGACAAATGGGATTAACTGCCCTTGAAATACCACTGTTTCCTGCAGTAGCTGCAGAATTCTGCAGTATTATGTTGTGCATCCTGGGGAGCCACTGCATGTTAATGTATTTATTATTGTTGAAACACAATGTTTGCAAAGTAAGAAAATGAAAAATTAGGGTTGGAAGTTTGGAACCTTAGCAAATTAGTGGTGTGGTGTTTTTCAGGTTTCAATAATCACGTATTGCTAGGTTGTCACTACCCTAGTATTTTCACTCTGTATGCAGGAACTGCTATTTCTTTGTTTGTTTGACAAGACAGTACCAGTATTAGGATAATGCCAGCCTTTCATTCCATGACCATTAAATCTCAAGGAATACCACACCACCAATTTGTCAAGGCTCCAGCCTTCCAACTCTAATTTTTAATTTTGTTTCTTTGTGCAATTTATATTTCAGCCTTTATATGTGCCTTAATGTAATTCTTTGCAATTAACTTTATTACTCACTATGCCAGACCCTGTGGGCCATTTCCAAACTAGCCAGACCTGTAGCTTGTTCCGTGAATGACACTGTGGGCCACTCACGAGGCAGATGTATAAGAAACTCACTGAACTAGACCTGTAGTTTGCTTTACAAGTTGCCTTGAAAGCCACGCATCAAGCAGCTAGTGATGCTCATTGTGCCAGACATGTAGCTTGCTTTATGAGTGGCTGTCCAAGACAATCACATAGCAACTGCATAGTGAGGTGCACTGTGCCAGACCTGTAGCTTACTTTGCACAGGGCCCTGTGGGTCATATGCAAAGCAGGAGTCTGACTGGGGAGGTAACTGTACCTATACCTTGCATGGTACAGGTCCCTTTGGTCTCTAAGCAAAGAAGCACACCCATGAGGCACAGCCTTAGACCTGTAGTTTGCTTTTTGCAGGGCCCTGTGAATCATAGGTGAAGCAGCACACCCAGCAGGTAGGCATGAATCACAGTTTGGTATCCAGCCCTTCAAATATGGTGAGAAAATATATAAAAACTGCTATGACTGTTAGAAAAATAAGACAAAACATAAAACAAAGTAAAAAGAAACCTTGTAAGTCCTTGAGCATGAGTAGTTTGCATTTCATGGGACTTTTTGGTGGGTATTTTTTCCAAGATCCATAATTGTTTTCATTTCTTGTTTTTTTTTTTTGTTTTGTTTTGTTTTGTTTTTTTTTAAATCTGAGGATTAGTTTTCTTACCACCACCTCCTACCCTCTCCTCATCAACACCCAACTGGATTTGCATGACATGAATAAATTAGGATGTCTTCACCTTTGGGGCCCGCCAGCCAATGCAGTGGTAGTGCTACTGCTCCCAAAGCTGATGACCGAGTTCAATAGTGAGCCCAGGAGTTGGAGGGCCAGCCGGGGGGGGGGGGAGAGGATTCAGCATCCAAGGATCTGCTGTCCGCTTCTGGGGAGGGGTGGGACAAATGACCAGTGCCATCCTAGCCCTGGAGGCAGTTGGGGTTCAGCACACTAGGACCACACTCAGGAGACATTGTCAGGGCAGACACCTGGTGTGCTGCATACTTGCATAATTGTACTCCACTTCATCTGTGCCAGGGGAAGGAAAAAAGGCAGGAAAAAAATCATCTACCAGTGGCAGGATGGTGCTTGACCCTTACAAGCCCTGCAGCTGACTAGCTGGGCTCACCAGACCAGTCCCCAAAGGTGGTTAGGGGAATCCCATCAGCCCCACTGGGGGGCAAGTCCTGGGGGTCCTGGCTGGCAGGTAAGTCCCAATGGACATTGGGGTGATGAGGCTTGGGGTGCAAACTGAGGGACAACCATCTGGTGGAGGGGATAAAAAGACTAACAACAAAAAAAGATGTATTCACTTATAACACCTGATTTGCTGACAAACAATCAGTCATGTGTTACAACTGGTGAGGACATCATTTTTCATTCATTCTGCACTAGGACATTGAAGCACTGGATGGTTTTCATTTTTTTTTACCTTTTTAATTTTTGATTTTTTAATAATTACATTTTCAAGAAAACATGCATTGCACAGCTTCTACATACAGATCAACAACTTTTGTCTATTCTATACGTATTCTTGACAAAAAGATATAACTAGATCAAATCAAGCGGCGGGGGGGGAATGAAAAACTTAAAAAGAAACACGTAGATTAAGTAATGTAGCCACGAAGCAGTTGCAATATACCATAACATTCCTTCTATAAATACAAACATAAATTCAGATACCCCCCCCTCCTTAAGAATTAAGTTACTTAGATGTGTATTTGGTCAGGTCATCAGAGGAAATACATAACAAAGAAAAGCTCCAATTTTAAATATTCATTTTATCCACGTTTTTCAAAAGATTCTGTTCTGAGGATGTGGGGGATTCCACCATTTCCTGGGCAGAATAGTTTACGTAAGAAGTGAGCTGGTCAACCTCAAAGAAAATGTGTGTTTTCCCATCCTTGGAGATTTTTACTTTGGCAGGTGGCAGCAATGAAACTGAGCCCCTATTCCGAGTATCTCTTGACGGTAAACCAGGAACTTCCTTCAACGTTGTTGGGTTGCATAGCAAAAATCTGGATAAATGTATGTAACCCCTAGGTGGCGCTATCCCAAGGGCTACTACCCCTGCCTGCTTGGCTAGTTGCAGGTTAAGGGGCCTGAGTTCTGAAATGGGTGCCTCTACCTAGAGGTCAGGGTTGGTAGTGGTCAAGCTAACCTGGGCACAGCCCTCTGGGACACTAACCCCCCTCGTTCACTGCTAGTGGCCATAACACTGTACAATAATCACTTTCACAATACCTCTTGTACACCAGGCAATTGCCCACACCATTTGCACTTACCACCAGGGCAGGTTCCCCTAGCTCGATCCTGGGGACCCCTGTAAAACAAGGTTATGCAAAACAAATAGCAACAGTACAATACTCATGCCACAAACTGGAGCCACAGTCAGGTTAAATGCAAAAAGAGATCTGATTTATTTAAGGGACTTGAACAAGGGAGGAGCATGAGCAGGTTGATTGGCTTAAAGACTAATTCAATCAGACAGTTATGTATGCACTTTAGAGTCCCTAAACAGTCACACACTCTGGGTACCCAGGTGGAGAAGAGGTGGGATAGCCAGGATCGTTGCCTGGGGTAGGCCAGCGTCGCATCTGGTTGGGGCCCTGTGATAGAAGAAAACAACATGCACAACACACTAATTGTAAGCTGGAGGGCTCAGTTCATGAAGGAAAAGAAACAATATAATCAGATGACACACTTAGATTAAGCTGTTGTTGCAGGGAGCTACCCTGATGATTACTCATGATACCCAACACTGAACACAGGCTGGACGAAAATCGAGAATGCAGGTGGTTGATCTGGAGTGCCAGGAGAAGCAGAGCCCACAAGAATTGCCAAGGCGTCGTTCCTGTTCAAGCGTGGAGCAGGGGGCTGATCCCCAGGCAGGTCTTTCGTCAGTGACTCTCTCTGTGCAGCGGGTAGTCTGGTTGGGCCAGTGTGGCAAAGCCCAGGCCGAATGGAGGTGAACACAGAATCAGTCCATTAAAGCTGGAGACAGCCTCCAGCAAGCAAACACAGTTCAAACACACAGTAGTGAACCAAGTCACAACCCACTTTCAGCACACAGCACATTTACATGCAAGGAAATTTCCACTGTACCAGTAGACCACTCTCTGGTCACAATCACAAAGCCTCTGCACTCATTGAGAGTTTAGGGGTAGCTGGAAATCCTGACAGGCCGATCGCGTTCAGCAAATCTTCGGTCTTCTTCAGGTTGAGCCTGGTCACAACTCAGTGGCTTACTTTGTTCTCACAAACTTGGATTGAGTCTGAAATAATTCTCTTCTCCCTCTCTGGGGCAGCAGGCAGGCATGCAGGCCAAAATTCAGGCCTTTCCACAGTTCTCCTGTGCGAAAACTACGCAGACGGCTGCTCGACTGTCTCGAGCTGTTGCTCCTCACTTCCCAACTTAGGTCTGACTCTAGCAGCAGGCAGCTTGGGAATTTCTCCAACATCCAAAAAGGTTTAGTTGGCTGATCTGTCTGTCAGTCACAACAAGGGCTCCTCCTCCAGTGCAGTTTAGGTGCCAAAAGCCCAAAACTACAATTCCTACAGATTTTGACTCCACCAAGCCCCTGTAGGCAGGCTCCATTTTAAAGTCCCAAAGCACTGATTGGTCCAATTCGGCAGTCCAGGACCAAGATGGTGGAGATAAACAAAACAGTCCTTGCTGCAAAGAAGGCAGGTTAAACAAACTAGATTATCATTATCACTCTAATAGATTTTCAACAAACAGTTACATCTTTCGACAGAGCTCCTTCTGCACAATTAGCGATGGCAGAAACGAAGTGGTTATCAGGAAGCCCGGGCGGGACTCGAGCATAGAAACACTCAGCCCCCCTCCAGCTTAATTATAACTGCAATCCAGGCAGCGTCTTAAAGAGACAGTACACCGAGGCTTCACTGGCACTCTTTGGCAATAACATTTAAACTGCTAAACTGCAGAACACCAGCCTGGAAGTGAGCATTTAGGCAAGCTCAAGGAAGACTTTTAAGGAACCCCCATTTGTAGGGGGGTTACATGTAATATTTATGATTATTATATTCCAATGAACCTGTAAGCCTGGTCAATTTAAATATGTAATCCTTATCACAGTCAAAACTGAATGTGGCCAGAATTGTTGATTTTATTTGCTCAGAAGAAAGTTGCTGATGTCTTGGGACCTGAAAAGCCTTTGTTATTAAAGGAGGATTTTCCTGTGGCAAACCAAATGTCTTGATTCATATATTTTTCACCAGTTCTCTTATGTTTAAGGCGTCTGTGTGAAGTTGATCTGGTATTCCTAAAATACGAGTATTTCAATAGTGAAGTATGTTCTCAGTACTCTCTAATTTGCCATTAATATTATAGTTATCTTTCATCAAGCTTGCGCAATTTGCTTCCAGAGATGTGATTTTTGCATCATGCTTGGTGATATTAGATGAATGTTTGGCCACTGTTTTCTTTGTTGCCTCATAAGTAGTCTTCACCAAGTTTATCTCAGTCTGCATAAAGCCTGTTTTCTTAGGCAGAGCATCAAATCTAGGGTTGCTTCACTCTGTCCTTGCGGGAATTTTATCCAGTGCTCTGCCCAGCATCTCAAGTGTACTCCCCCGTCTCCAGAGGAAAGGATTGTTGCAAAGGTTCAAATTGCTGCTGGTGCTGTAGAAAAGTCTGTCTCCTCTGTTCCCCTTATCGAAGAATGCTCCAACTGGGGTAGTAGTGGGAGACATCTTATCAGCTGCCTGTGGGGGTGGGGGGTGAACTGCTTGTGGCAAAGCCACTATACTCCAGACTAGTTTCCCTAGAAGAAGCTGCTGTTCTAATGGGCTAGACCTTGGAGAGACAAACTCAGAGGTTGTTACACTCCCCTTGCTCCTCGTAAATCCATCTTGATCAGGTAAGCTTAACGAAGGAAATAAAGCCAAAGAGAGCCACACAAAGTACTCACAAACTTTTACTTTACTGTTTTTTCTCTGAGGTCTTACAGAGAGATTGTCTTAAGCTGCTGCAACGTCAGCCATGTTGCCCCCTACCATGCTGGATGTTTTTCATTTTTACAGGTTGCTGTATCATTTGCTTTATTCCTTTGCCTAATTTGGGAATGGCAAGAGAGAGATTGAGTGCTAATGTATGGTTTCACTACTTCATTCACTGTCTCTGTGACTCAAGTGTGCAGGTGTGGGAGGGGAGTGGTGTGTGATACTGACATAGCACAAGTGAAGAGAGGTATATATACATATAGTAATAAACACTTCATCTGGACTGTGGGTGGGGAGAAGGGAGATGGGTGCTAGAGTGTGGAAGAGTTAGAGTACTGTGTTCTTAAGGATCTGGGTGGTGGGAGGGTGTGGGAACTGTATGACATAGTGGGTGGTGGTGGGTTGCACATTAAGAAATCATTTTTTTAAAAAACTTTAGTAGGAGAAGTTGGGGTGTGGTTGGGAAACTTTGTCCTGCTAGGCATAGTAAAAAGTTCCACATTTTGCACCAACTTTGCTGATGAACTTGAAATTCACTACATATAATAGCAGTGTAGCTCCAAGGTCAACTGTATCAGCTTTTAGTAGTGCCACTAGAATTAAGACTCTCTATATGTGGAGAGGGTCTGAGAAATAAATAAGCAATAAAAGAGATAAGAGTGATGCTGGCCTAACAGCACAACAGTTGTGGAACTGCTTGCCATGTTGAGGAACTGGACTCATGCCTCAAGCCAGGATCATTAGTCTAGGTCAGCAGGAGGATGTTTATGACAGGGAGAGAGTCAATCACCCAGTCTGACATTGCTCTTAAGTGGGCATGGCTGGGGAGACAGAATGAGCAGGGTACAACAAACAGTGGGCCAGATGGTGTCCCCACCACATCAGCACACCTGGCTTCCATGTGCTTGGGGGCCATGAGAGACACTGTACATTGGGAAAGGAGAAAACCCAGAGAAACTGATTGGCCACTAAGATGACAGCACTAGAACAGTTGAGCCCTGCACCTGCCTCACTGCCACAAAGACTGATTATGTTCCAGAAGGGGAGGAGCAGGGACACCAACCTCTTTTCTGGATCTGCCAATGGGGAGCAAGCTATGGGTGATCTCTGGAGCAGTGGTGGTGGGTGACAGGGATGAGTTGCCTCTGGCAGTGGTTCAAATGGTGGTATCCTGCACCAGTAGCAACAAGAGAAGATGAAGGAAATATTAGGCAGCTGTAAATGTGATTGATTTGAATGTGTGCAATGAGGCCTGCTGTGCTTTCCTAACCATCATCTTTTCAAACAGGTCTGATGCATCTGGTATGGAAATGCGACTTCTAGCCTAGGAAGTAAAAGGATGTGTGGCAGTTTTTATTCGTATGCTGTCAAGTTGTTGAGTACATTTCACTGCAGCAATTATGGCTCCTTAACAAGGGCGACAGTGAAAGGGGCAATTTTAGATCGCCCCTCACTTATGTTGCCCTTTGTGCCCACACAGTTTCTACCCACTCCAGGGCATGCCCACCATGGAGGAGGTTATATTTAGTTTTAGGAGGTGCAGGGGATGAAGCCCCCCCTCAAAAACGAACTGTTCCTCGGGAGGGTGCTTTGGCACTGTAACACTGAGGAGACAAAATGCATGGTACTGTAATGCCAGGTGGCATTTTGGCTGCGCTGTGATCAGCGTTGACAAAATGTATGTTGGTGCAGCATGGGTAAATCATTTTTATTTATTTTTTTTTCCAATTTTTTAACCAGGAGTAGCACACTAAGCTGAAAGCTTGTTTACAAGTGTGACCTGGGAGCACAGGGAAGTTAAGTGACTTGCTCAGGGTCACACAGTATGCAAGTGGGAGCTGTGGGATTCAGACCCAGGTCTCCAGATTTGCAGCTCAGAGCTTTAAACTACTATGCTATACTGCCTCCTTTATCTACATTTGCACATACTGTAAAACTCCATTCATTATTACAGAATGAATTAGCACAGACTTTGAGCTAATTAAATTGTTTCTAGGCATATAATGCATACACAGCACAAGGCTGCATGTAAACCTAGGAAATGTCAATAGGGTATGGAAAAGAGCTGAGTTGGAATATTATTAGCCGTCCATTCTTCTGCCTGCATTATAAATATAGGAACTTTGATGCTGTAGGAAAGGAAAACTGCCTCAAATGCATCATTTTCCCTGCAGAGTATTCATCACATTGTTATCCATTCTACAGTAGTTTGATAGAAATTAAAATCCATAGTTAGACTTGTTTCTTTAGCTTTCTACTCACGTTGACATATGATGATCATATCCACACATTTTGTGTTGCTTCATGAGACTTGATTGCTCAATCTAACAGACCTTTAAAAATTGCTTGATTTAGGAAGTGTTGTGTTAAATGGGAAAACAAAAATCATAAACTGTTCTACTCTATAGTTTTCTCATTTTGTCAGAAACTCAGAAGCACAAGAGAAATATTACTTCATACTAACTATCCACATAGAAAATCTAGTCATTTTAGGAGTCAGTGGTCCTATGAATTCCATCTGAATGAGACGGTCATGCTGTATCATGCTTTATCAATTGGAACCACTGGCACCAAAGACTCCCAAAAAGGAACACGATTCTATTGTCAAAAAGTTAGATAACGAGCACGCACAAAGTTTTGGCACCATTATCAGCAAGTACATACACAAGTTTTCAACACAGTGAGCTCCAAGTACTTACACAAAGTTTCAACACAATGGGCTCCAAGTACTGTACATATATAAAGTTTTAGTACAATAGGCTTAAAGAACATACTGTACATAAAGCTTCTGCATAATGGGCTGTAAGTAAATATACAGTACACAGCTTCTACACAATGGGCTTCAGGTACATACACAAAATTGTAATAAAATAAGCTTAAAGTGCATACATTTAGCTTCAGTACAATGCACTTTTAGAGAATACACAAAGCTTCAACACAAGAGGCTTAAAGTACTGCTCATATACAGTGCTTCAACACAATAGGTCCAACATAACATACTCCAAGTTTTAATACAGTCAGCTCAAAGTACAAACACAGTTTCAAAACAATGGGATCAAGTACAACATAAACCTTAAATACCATGGTCTCCCAGTGCAAACACAAGACTTAAATAAAATATCCTCCATGTACAAACGCAATGCTTAAATAAAATATCCTCCATGTACAAATGCAATGCTTAAGTACAATGGTTACCAAGTACATGCACACAAATTCAGCACAATGGGCTCCAAGTAACTACACAAAGCTTGAAATGGGCTCCAAGTGAATGCACAAAAGTTGAACACAATGGGCTCCAAGTACAAACAGAAAGCCTAAATACCATGATTTCCAAGTACAAACACAAAGCTTAAATACAATGGGCTGCAAGCAATGTGCATACTCTCTTGGCTGCAGTGACCCATGGCTCCTAAGAATCTCTCGCTAATCCCCACCTACCCTCCCCTTGGTCCCCCATCCCCCCTTCTCCCCACCCCCTCACCCTCTTGCTGTCCTGACCCTCCATACCCCCATCTCCACACCTGCTTAGCCCCCTGACCCTTAAGTTATTACCCACCATTGTGCTGTCCCCCTCACCCATCTAGCCTGTAGCCTACACTCCCTTAATGGCTGTAGTTGTCGGTGGTCACATTAATTGTTCCCTCTAGAGACCTATCTAAGCTCTATAGCTGCGTTCTGGGAATTCTCATACTTTGTACATAGTTGGAATCTGCACTTTATTCACCTAATCTGTTATGGGACTGTTTTCCTCTGTATTATGTAATTAAGTGATGGCTTTTGCAATGCAGTCTGTCTCTCCCCATCCTTCTATTTGTAATGCTGTATAGACTTTTTAATGATATGTAACTGACAATGCCTTCTAGCTGCTTCTGTTTTTCTCCACTGTCCATGTACCTGATGTTCCCAACCCTCTGTTCAACGAGGATCTTTTGTAAATGAGCTTTTAGTGCAAAGGTTGTAATTCTGATTTTACAATAAATAAAAAATAAATACATAAGCTTTAATACAAGGTGTGAAAAGTACATACACAAAGCTTAAATACAATGGGTTTGAAGTACAAACACAGATTTTCAATTCAAGGAGTTATGCATACAAACACTAAGCTTAAACACAACTGGCTCCAAGTGCAAACACAAAGCTTAATTCAGCGGGTTCCAAGTGCATCCACAAAACCTTAACATATTTGAAGACTTTGGACTGCACACGCAGGGCTTTACACAGTTTCAATGTAATTAGTACTCCATATGCCATATTCAAAGCCCCTTTTGCACAGCACAATATAGTTTGTAAATCAGCTAACAGGAAGGCCTCAAGTGCATGCATATGAAAGGCAGAGCTGTGACTACATGGCACAATGGTATTTTGAAAACCTAGTAGCCACACTATCTAATTCTTTGCGTGATACTAGTTATGGTATGCAAAAAGAAAGAAAAACACATTTTAACAGAATGCTAATAGTGTATACAACCCCCTCCCTTTCACTGTCTCTTTGGAGGAATACCTTAGTGTCTGGTAGTATCTCACTTACCCTTGGAGCACCCACACTCCTACCCTGATCCCATGATGTGGCCAGCACAAACCCTCTATCCCCCTCTTTGACCATTTGCTATCTGACTCATGCAAACTCTAAGCTAATATACAGTACCAATGGGTATATTGATATAGTAGTTGTGATAAGACATTGCTGAAGACTCATGGAAGCTCTGTGGTTTTTCAGAGACATCTCACAGCTGCTATAGCCTGCAGCCTATGGCCAGTTCATGGATAATCTTGGTAGACAGGAGTGTGATTCTGAATTGAATTCTGAAGGAAATGGGGGGGGGGGTGCATATTTTCTTTAAAGGATGAGGTGATATGATCTCACTTTTTACTTTTTGATGTAGGTGAGGAGGCAGGTAATAGCTCTGTGGACAAGCTATAGTCTGGCATGCTGAGAATTCAGGACATCATAAAATAGGGACTTGTGATTGTCATGACATGATAAGATAAAGAATAAATGATGATTTCAGCAGAGGTGTGGTTCAAGGAAACAATTGGCTAGGATGATACAGAGGTGGTGCTAGTTAGATCTACAATGATTAGAAATATGGGCGGTGAATTTGTACATTCGAGGATCAGGTAAAGTGTCACTCTTTCTGTCTCCAGGATAGGTTTAAGTACTTACAGGTAGTAACATTTATAAAGAAAGTGGATCTACAATTAGGAGACCTTGAGTTTACTCCACCACTTGTTCGGATATTCCATCAGGCTCTGGAGAGCAGGGTGCCTCTATCACATATGATATCATATATTTTTGTGGCCCTCCAGGCTAGGTCAGAGGTCCCTTTGGCTCTGGTGAGATGGATCTGGGAGACAGATTTAAATATCAAATTGGAGGATTCAGACTGGGAAAGGCATTTGCGACACCTCCAGAAACCTACTGGTTCTTATATCAGGAAGGAATTTCCTTGGAAGCTCACAATACAATTCTTCCAAACTCCAGCTATCCAGGTAAAATATCTTCCCGGTTGAGTGGGAACCTATTGGAGAGGTGCAGGTATTCTCCTGCAGCACACATCCATGTTTTTTGGGACTGCCCTGCCTTTCACTTTTTTTTGAACTCATTAAGGAGGGAATTGGAGGCTCTCCTGGCCACACCAGTTCACTTCACACCAGAACTTTTTCTTTTCTCTAAATTTGATGCACACATACACTTTCCATCAAAACAGAAATTGTTGGCTATCTCCTTGCTGGAGGCAAAGAAAGCCATGACTCAAAGGTGGCAATTCAGCACCATCCCTACCATCTCTCAATGGCAGGATCATATGATGGAAGATGAACACTTGGATATTGTGGCAGTCACAGAAAAATGGTACACGGAGAACCATGACTGGGATGTCAACATACCAGGGTACGCAATCTACAGAAGGGACAGGGAGAGTAAAAGAGGAGGTGGAGTAGCTCTCTACATAAGGGAAGGGATCAAAACTACAGAACTATAAAGTTAAGGGGGAGGACAAGAGGAACTCTGGGTCACCTTGGAGACAGGGAATGCCATCACAATCTGCACAGGGGTTGTATACAGACCCCCCATCTCAAGGGGAAGAAATGGACAAGAAAATGATAGAGGGCATTCTCACAATGGCTAAAAAAGGGGAGATACTGTTGATGGAGGACCTGAATATTCCAGTTGTTAACTGGGCGACATGGACTGCAGCCACATACAAGAGCAGGGTCATTCTCGATGCCCTACAGGGGGCATGCCTTAGACAGCTAGTGGTGGATCCCACTCAGAAGGGAGCAATATTAGACCTGGTACTCTCAAATGGAGAGAGAATCACAAATTTAGAAGTCAGTAGACATCTGGGGACAAGCAACCACTGCACAGTGTGCTTCACAATAAACACAACCATGGAGACAAGCCATGCAAAGACAAGGATACTGGACTTTAGAAGGGCTGACTTTGGCATAATGGGTGAATACCTGAGGAATGCATTAGCAAATGGCCAGAAAGGAGGGGTGGAAGAACAATGGAGAAAAATCAAAACTGCCATCATGGAGGCAACAAGCCTTTGTGTGAAACAAATAAAGAAAACAAAGCGGAATAAAAAAACACTATGGTACTCAAAAGAGGTGTCAGGGAAGGTTAAGGAGAAAAAAGGCTGTATTCAAAAAGTATAAGGAAGCACAGACAGAGCATGACAGGGGACTGTATCAATTAAAGCAGAAAGAAGTGGGGAAGGCAGTCAGAAAAGCAAAGGCCCAAACCGAGGAAAAGATAGTCAACTCAGTTAAGAAGGGGGATAAAACCTTTTATAGGTACATTAGGGAGCATAGAAAGGTTAAGGAAGGGATAGTGAAGATTAATAAAGGAAAGGGTAGGTGGGCAGAGGGAGACAGTGAAAAGGCAGAGATACTGAATGAATACTTTTGCTCACTATTTACAAAAGAAGAAGAGGAGGAGTTACCTAAACCAAGCAGTAGAAGCACTCTGGATAGTGGGGTTGATGCCAGTCCATTTACAGAAGAAAGAGTACTGAAAGAACTCCTAAAACTCAAGGTGGACAAAGCAATGGGGCCTGATGGGATTCACCCTAGAATCCTAAAAGAGCTAAGGGAGGACCTAGTGACACCACTAATCACACTTTTTAACAACTCATGGAAAGATGGGGTGGTATCTGAGGACTGGAGGAGGGCAGATGTGATTCCTCTTCACAAAAGTGGGAGCAAGGCAGAAGCAGGAAACTACAGACCTGTTAGTTTGACCTCAGTGGTGGGGAAAATGATTGAATCACTTCTGAAAGAAAGAATTATTGAGTACCTAGAGGCCAGTGGGGCATAGGACCCAAAGCAGCATGGATTCACAGCAGTAAGGTCATGTCAGATGAATCTAATCAATTTCTTTGACTGGGTGACCAAAGTAATAGACCAGGGAGGGGCTGTGGATATGGCCTACCTAGACTTTAGCAAGGCATTTGACACAGTCCTGCACAAAAGATTAATAAAGTTAGCCAGCCTGGGAGTGGGTCCCAGGGTGGTAGCCTGGGTAGCAAACTGGCTGCACAACAGGACACAGAAGATAATGTGAATGGAACACATTCTGAAGAAAGGGTGGTTACTAGTGGAGTACCTCAGGGCTCAGTACTGGGTCCAGTCCTCTTTAACATCTTTATAGGTGACATTGCAGAGGGTCTGGAAGGAAAGGTATGCCTCTTTGCAGATGACACAAAGATCTGTAACAGAGTTGATACACAAGGGGGTAGAAAGGATGAGAAGGGACTTGGCAAGGTTGGAGGAATGGTCAGACATATGGCAACTTAGATTCAATGCAAAGAAGTGCAAAGTAATGCAGCTGGGAAATAAAAATCCAGGAGAAGAGCACACAATATCAGGGGAGGTACTAACGACAACAATAATGGAAAGGGATATGGGAGTAATCATATCAGATGACCTAAAGGTGGGTAAACAATGTGAGAAGTCAGTAAGGAGAGCCAGGGGGATACCGGGATGCATAGGGAGGGGCATCACAAGTAGAAAAAGGGAAGTGGTTATCCCTCTATACAGACAATTGGTGAGACCCCATCTGGAGTACTGTGTGCAGGTTTGGAGACCTCATCTACGCAAGGACATAGACAGGATGGAGGCAGTCCAGAGGAGGGCAACTAAAGTGGTGCAGGGTCTACATCAGAAACCATATGAAGAGAGACTGAGAGAGCTTTATATGTATACCCTTGATGAAAGGAGGGATGGGGGGACATGAAATGAAACTTTTAAGTGCCTCAAGGGAATCAACAAAGTCCAGGAGGGTAGCATCTTTCAGAAAAAGAGATGTGTAAGAACAAGGGGGCACAATTTAAAGTTGGGGGGATGGCTCAGGGTTAATGTGAGGAAATTCTTTTTCATGGAGAGAGTGGTGGATGCATAGAACCACCTTCCTGGAGAGGTTGTGGGGTCCAAAACAGTGGGGGAATTCAAACATGCATGGGACAGACATAAGGCAATTATAGTGGGGGGTTGCAGGAAGTAGGCTGTTGGTTAACTAGAATATGCAACTTATCAAATAGGTAGGGAAATGGGCAGACTGGGTGGGCCAAGTGGTCCTTATCTGCCATCAAAGTCTATGTTTCTATGTTTCTATACACATATACAGGATGGAAAAGTTGACAGTGTTTTTAAATCACTATCTAGAAGCCTTTGAGATATTTCTGAGGCACTGGGTCCTTTATATTATCGAACAGAGGCAGAACTTTGTTCCATGAGGAAGATGGGGGTGGCCTGACCCTGCAGGTCTAAGCTCAAGCTTTGTACTTTAGGAACTGGGGTGTCTACCCCTGTGGGGCAGTCTTTGCCTTATCCTTTATGGTATGGAAAAATCAACATGGAATAGGATAAGGGTCTCAAAACAGCGACTTCTCCCTGATAAACCTAATTCCTATGAATGGGACTTGCCTGGCCCCGTCCCTCCTCTCTGTATATAGGGGCCCCACTTCTCTCTCAGAATTAATCCTAAGTGTGTTGTTCTATACAATCCATTTTATGAACTTCAGTTGGATAACACATGCATCCCTCCTTATATGTTATTTATTTGTTATAAGGCTGTTTTTACTGTTTATGTTTTTAGATGTTCTCAGATACTTATTTTATTTATTTATTCTAGGATTACAAGTACCTTTGAGCCAAGGCTCTTTTACAATGGTTCCACGTCAAAAATAACAAACAACAAGGAAGCAACAGTGAAATAACAGTAAACAATTCATGTACAACAGTGCTATTGAAAGGGGTCAATTATAGGAAGAGTAAGGTGTAGAAGAGGAGGAGAAGTGTAGGTAGTTAACAGAGGCAGCTATAGTAAAATGGTGAACACAACTAGAACACATGTGCCCACAAGGAATGGGTAGGGTCAGGCACCCGGGGGCGGCAGAGAAACAGGGATGAGAGGAGAGGAGGAGGATGAAGATGCAGCCAAAGGCATTTGTCGAAAAATAAATGGGAAGGAGTGATAGCAGAGAAGAAGGGGGCAGGGTGGGGGAATAAGTGCAATAATGGGGCAAGGAGAGACTAATGAGGTGGTATGAAGACCTAAGATTTGAAGTGGCGCCTCAGGAGCTTGGGTGGACTGGGGGGGCCTGGGGTTAAGCAGTATATAAGTTAGGATTAAAGCTGTGTAAGACATCAGCTAGGAGAGGCAGTCATAGGAGCTAGAAGCAATGAGAAGGGCCCAGAGCCTGGTTTTGAACAGACTTAGTGTTGAGGCAGAGGAGATGGTGTGGCTGAGACCATTCATCCATAGAGGAGCCCTATAGGTGAATGAGCATTGGGCCTGTGTAGTTTTACAGCGAGGAACTTGTAGAATCTGGGTTGTTGAGCTCCTGGTGTTCTGTCGGTTAGGTTTTTGATGTAACAAGGCAGTAACACCGGGGGGTGTGAGGCCAAGGTTGATTTTTCCTGCCATAGCACATGTGTGATACTTTATACGGTTGGGGAGTTGGAGCCATCCAGATTGTTCATAAAAGGCACAGGTGTGGGTGAGGCAGTGGGCACCAGTTGTGAGTTGGCATGCTTTGTTAAGTGCAGTTGTTATATGTCGCAGGGCGGACGTTGTGGTGAAGCCATAGATAATGAGGTTATAATCAATAATTGACACCACAGAGCTCTGGACGGCAATCTTCAGGGCCTCTGGGGTGAAGTATTGCCTGTGCTTGTAGAGTATTACAAGGTGTGTGTTGGCAGCTTTAGCCATACTGTCAATGTGAGCTGTATAGGAGATACTGGGGTCAAGCAGAATCCCTAGGTATTTGAATGAGTAAACTTGTTCGAGGACAGTCCCCTGCTTGGTGTAAATGGCAAGGGGGTGTTGCTTGTAATGGTTATGTGAACTTCAGAATAGCAATGACTTGGTTTTCTTGTGATTGAGGACTAGTTTATGATTGGAGAACCATGTTCCAACGGCACTGAATCCAAGTTGGAGGCTGTGTTGTAGTGGTGAAAGGTCCTTGAGTGTAGAAAAGATAACAGCATTATCTGCATACAGGATGATTTGTTCCAAGCAGGACTGTGGTAGGGAGTTTAAAAAGAGGCTGAAAATGAGAGGGCCAAGTATGAACCCCTGAGGGACTCCAGAGTGGACAGGCAAGGTATCCGAGATAGCATTGGCAATATTTAATCTTTGAGAGCGGTTGTCAAGGTAACTTCTGAACCAACGGGCTGAGTCCAGTGCAAGGCCAGCAAGGAGTAGTTGGTCATACAGCAGCCAATGATAGACCGTGTCAAATAACTTCGAGAGTTCAATGAAGACAGCCCCAGTAAGAAGACCTTTATCAAGGGAACTATGCAGTTCACTGGAAAATTCAAGCAGGGCAGTGGTGGTACTATGCCCTTTTCTAAAACTGTGCTGTTGTGTGCACAGAGTATTAAATTTGTCCAAATAATCAGTGAGCTGGTCTGCAAAAATATGCTCTAGGGCCTTGGATAGTAGTGGCAATAAGGGCATCAGGTGGTAGTTAGAGTGGCAGGTCTTATCCCCACTTTTGTGGACCGGGGTCACAGTGGCAGTTTTCCATATTTCAGGGAATGTACTGGTGTGGAGATAGAGGTTAAGAATTTTAGTTAGGGGACTGAGGACCTGGTCAAGTGTAAGTGATAGCAGCTTAAGGTCCAGAGTGTTACTGCTGATTCTGGAAGTGGAGATGGCTGAGGCGATGTGGTGGCGAGCTTCATTCATCTTAATCTCCCTTAAGTAAAAATGAGGGTGGTTTGACAGAGTGCAGGGTGTGTTAGAGGGGGTGTGACTGACTGTGAAGAAATCAGGTGGTAGAACAGTACTGAAGTTAGTAAAAGCCATGTTAAAGGTATTTGCAGTGACCATGGGATCAAGGGTAGGGGACTCTCCAACAATTAACATGGCCGGAGGGGACTTTGATTGTTTCCCAGTAATGTCCTTGATATTGTCCCAGAAAGCATGACCATTTCCCTAGGTGTTGGTGAGGATGACCTTATAATGGCTGGAAGGTGGAGGGGGAAAGATTCAGGGGAGAAAGGAGGAGGTGCTACTTCACTGAGAGGGTGGTGGAGCCATGGAATGCACTGCCTAGGGGGCTGGTGGAGGCAGAGACAGTGGAAGGGTTCAAGAGGGGGTGGGACAGGTACAGGGGAAGGGTTCTGGAAGCAAAATCCAATGCAGCAAGAATATCCGGAACTGGGAAGGGAGAAGCCAGAGAAGGCGCGGGGGACAGCAAGGTCAGCACCCAGGTTGGGGACTGACCAAACGAGCAGACACGAAAGACCATTAGGCCTATTCTGCTGGCATTTTAGTATGTTAGTATGTTAGTATAATATGAGCTTTTCATGAGACAAATTGATTTTGTGCAGGCATTACGGGCATGTTTGTATTTTTGGATGTCAGATTGTTTGCCTGTGGCTTTAGCCACTGCCCACAGGTGGCCCCTAGATTTCAGCTGGGAAAGGAGCTCTGCAGTTAACCAAGAGTTGCAGAGGGCTTTTGTTTTCCATTTTTTTGAAGGAGTGAAGATGTCACAGGCCTTATTGAAGGTGGTTATGAAGTAGCCAAGGGCTAGGTTAACATCCATTGCCTTGTAGATGGGCAGCCAATCTTGCAAGGATAGGTACTGTTTGAGATGGGTAAGTTGACCACGGGGGAGGACTCTGCTGGTAATATTATAGGGGGGTCACTTTAGAAATTTATTAGACCATTCATATATAACTGATGAGTGGTCACTGTGAGAGTCTGGGAGAACAGAGGTAAGAGAGATCCTGGTAGGATGATTGGTGAAAACCCAGTCTAGCAGGGTACTGGTGCCAGTTTTGTAATTTATCCGAGTTGGTGTGGTGCCCAACTGTGAGAGGTTGGCAGCTGCAAGGATATCCTTATGATTGTAGACATCAGATGCGAGCCAGTTTATATTGAAATCACCAAGCAGAATGTGTTCAGAGCCAGGAGGTTGGGAGCTGATGAAGTTAAGAACTTCTTTGATGCCAAGATTTTGATCTCGAGGTGGAATATATACAGAGATGATGGTGAGGGCCTTTTGATTGGGACCTAGAAGAATTTTATTGGGTAGAAGCTGTGCCGAGGAGGCAGGGACGGGGGTTGGAATAAGGTGCCGCAGGAGATTATCCTTAATGTAGATGGCACAGCACCCTCCCCTTTTAGATAAATGGTCCAATCTGAAAATATTGTAGCTCTGTAAGATAATTGCCAGATCAGGAACTTTTGGTGTCAGCCATGTTTCAACTACAGCAAGGATGTCAGGATTATGTTGGCTGATAAGGGCTTGGAGTGCATCAAGCTTTGGTAACAGGCTGCAGATGTTAATGGTTGCGATGGTGAGGGCCCCTACCTTTTTCAGAAGGCTTGAACAGCCCGGGCCAGGGTTCGGATGGACATTGCCCAAGATCAGTAGAAGTAGGAGGAGCTTCAGTGAACAGAGGCGCAAATCCAGTAGTGATAATTTGTGTTTCCTTTTACCGTATGGACAGTAGGTAGAGGCCATATGACAGCCCCAATGATATGCAATGTGGTACAGTAGGGATAGGCTGGCATTAAGACCAATCTTAATGGTGTTAGGAAGCAGCCAGATATTTCCAAGTGTAGGCCCATGGGAAGGACTGGCCGAGAAGTGGAGAGTTCTCAAGGTGCTGCTGGTATTGATTAAGTAGATAGTGGGTACAGGGTGGGGGTGGCAGGGTCCTGGGAGAGAGAACAAGGAAGGAAGGAAGAACAAGGAGGGAAAGAAGAAGAAGGAGCAAGTGGGGGAAAGAACTCATTGCTGGTGTACGGCAAAAGGAAAGAAAGAAAAGAAAAAGGAAACAGGCAGGGAGAGGTAGTGAAAAGAGAGCTGAGAGTGAGCAGGAACAGTGAGGATGGGGTATGTGAGCAGCTGGGGAGGGAGAGCAGTGTAGGCTGGAGCTAGGCAGGACAGAAAGGAAGAGAAAAGGCAAGCAAGTGTTGTAGGCCAATAGAAGGGAATAGCGGGCAATTGAGGGCAGAGTGTGAGGAAGAGGGGCAGAGCTACAGTGTATTTAACTAAGGTTGGAGGGGTGGGGGGAGGAATCTTCTCAGGAGTTCAATCAACTTTAAACAGTAAAACATTTCCCCAAGACAAAATCCCCAAATTTCAAAAATTAGAAGCAGTACAATATAAGCATTTCTCCAAAACAGAATTTCCCAGTTTGAATCAGTACAGTAGGCTGAAATAATCCTGGGTGAAAATTTGGGTAAAATAGGATTTAGTAAGGAGGCAGTACAAGGAAGGTATCTAGCAAGTAAAGCAACTGTGACTTTAAGAGGGTAGACTTTTTTAAATGAAAGAACTAGATCCCTCTAGTGGCAGATCTGTATAACCTGCTAATGGAAAACTAGCCACTTGAAAAAACAACAAAAAAAACGAAAAACAGAAAACAGTAATTTTAAGTATAAGGAGCAATTGTGACATCAGGAGGAATTAGCCAGGGGAAAGGCCACTCAAGATGCAACAACAGAGGGCAGTGTCTAATCAGGATGTGAATGTGGAACGTGCCAAAAATTGAAACCTGATGACTGAGTTCTGTCATACTTTTGCAGGGTAGAGAAGCTTTCTTCCAGGCAAACCAGCTGAGTAGTGCAGGTGGAGGCTTAATTTGAGCCAACCAACTGGGCAAGGCTTCGGGAGGCAGCAGAGATTGTATTCATGCTGGAGGCAGCACCCAATTTGGGCCTGAGCTTTGCAGGGTAGACAAGCTTTCTTCCAGGCAGACCAGCTGAGTAGCGCAGGTGGAAGCTTAGTTAGAGCCAACCAACCGGGCAAGGCTTCGGGAGGCAGCAGAGATGGTATTCGTGCTGGAGGCAGCACCCAATTTGGGCCTGCACTCTGGCTGTAATGTAAAATGGAATAACTACTTGAAACATTATTTATGTCAATGGCCTTTAAAAAAAAAGAAATATGGGAGGTGAATGAAAACTTGGGTAAAGAATGACCAAAATACGGATCTAGAAAGCAAAAGAAAAGTCTAACACTAAATGGGAGATGATGGGACTAGTTTTATAGTTAAGGATTCTCTTCCTATCCAAAAGAAACACTTCTATCTTACACACACACTAAACTGAAGGAGGTAGATCAATTTATTCTGGTGATCTATATACTGTGCTCATAAGCAGTGGTAAATTTAATACAAGATGGCAGCCATGCTGGGCTGCCACTTGTAAGGGGGGTCCTTTTGTTTTACTTTTCTCTACTTAAGTTTTTATCCCACAGTTATTAAACTGCAGCTAGAAAGTAGGTGTAGGGTGGGAGGATAGTAAAGGGGGTTAAAGTGAGAAAGCTAAGGAGCTAGTTTTATTGTTTTTAGTTAGGGGTTGTGTATCTTGTTGCGATATCTCATATCTGTGTATCCCAGAGCAATTCTGCAGATGTTAGGTGTTTGGTGCGGAAAGAAGACACATCATAACCTACCTGAGTCCATGGTGGTTTGAGGTCTGCTGACTTCTGAGGAAGCATTCTTTGAGACATCCAGGGATTCTGGTTGAAGTGGCATTTTAAGAGCAGTGGGTTGACCGGGGTAGGCTCGGTCTATATGGGAGTGGTGTAAGCATCCCATGACTGTCTGTGTCTATGACCTGGCAGACTGAATAGAAAGGTGCTTCCTGTTATACTTTTGACTTTTCCCTGAAAGATCTTTCTGTGTGTGTCTGTTGGTGCATTCTCCCTGAGTGAGAGTGAAGGGGGAATGCCATCCTGGAGTTATCTCATTTTTTCAGCATTGTAATGCCTACAGAAGCCTAATTAAGCCTGATAATTTACTTACTGGACTAAAAGCAGGTGAGTTGACTGTTCACTTTTGCTACTGGACTGTACAGATTGAGTCTGTAATTTTGCTGTTTTGCCCTGTTTTTACTGAACTGGATGAGCTCTTGTTGCAACTGTAAGAGGGCTTGAGCCACTACAGTTTTTGTTGTGAAAGTTTCTTTAGCTCAGTTGAAAAAATCTGAGGAAGGAGTGTTTTACAGCATTCAAGCACTTTTCTTGATTAATTACAGAGCCCCCAAGGGATCCACCCAACAGTGGAGGGTTCTATATTGAGGGAACTGTGCTAATTTCAAGCAACCTGAGTGGTCAGAGCTTAGTGTTGCTCGATCTTGGATTGTGCCTGATTGTTCTTTGTTCTGGCTAGTTCCTCTGCAGAAATACTGCTGTCTGAGGACTATATTACAGACATTTCAAGTTCTGTGGAGCCAAATTGGACAATCTGCTGGGATACTGCTCCATGGATTGCAAGTCCCCTTATTGTACTTGTATTTTAATTGTTGGGAGGGTTGTGGGTGGGTGTGTTGAGGCATCTGGTAGCATCTGTTATTGTACTACTGGGTTTTTGGGATTGGGAAGGAGGGTGATTTTTAAGTTTGTTGGAGTGAGTGAGTGAGTGAGTGAGTGAGTGAGTGAGTGAGTGATTGTGTGAGTCAGTGTGGTATGGTTGTGTGTATTGTTGTATTGATCATTTTAATCAGTGCAGTAGTAGATTCTAAGAAATAGAAATAGGTTTTCTGACTCATGCCCCGCTGCTATGCTACTCCACCTTGTTGTTAAAAGCACTACACCCCTTCTATGACCCACCTCTTGCAGCCATAATTTCCTGGAGGCGTAAGGAGTTGGGCATTACAAGGAGGGGTGCTGGGGGGGCAGGAAGAAGGATGAAGCTGGGGAGGATTGATTGAGGTGGTAAGGACCAGAAAACACCCTGTGCTGAGGAGACAATTGGAGCAAGGTCCCCATGCCTTGTCTCTATGACCAGGGAACCCTCCAGACCAAGAGGACAGGTAGCCAAGGGACTGGCCTCAGCCTTTTGTCCTCTTTGGGCTGTGTTGTGCAATGCCAGGTCAATGGTGAACAAGACCGCTATAATACTAAGAACTGAAAGAAGCAGAAGGCTATGAGGCCTATGGAGCTTCATAGCTTACATATAATATTTCAGGTATTTACCTGATCTCATGAAACTATCCAGTCTATTTTTGAAGGTAGTTTTATTACTACTAACAATAATATTCAAAGGTAACATTCCAGGGCCTAACTACTCTCTGAGAGTATGCCCTTTTTTTTTGAGTTACATCTGTTTCTTGCAAGTTGCAATGGGTGGCCTCTGGTGTTAACACGTACTTGCTTAAGATCAAGGCCACATTCAACTGAAAGGAACAGATCATGGATAATATCCCATGTAAATAGGAGATCACCCCGAGTGTACAATCCTCCAGTGACATCAGGTTAAATTTAGATAGTCTTTCCTCATAGGAAAGAGATTTATTAGAAACTACAGATTTAGTAACTCTTTGAACTCTCTCAATTCTTACTATGTCCTTTTTTCTAAATGGGATCCAAATCTGAGAGACGAAATCAAAATGGGGTCTTACATAAGTTCTATACAGTGGTAACAGAATATCTGGATTCTTTGATGAAATATTATGGCGAATAGCCCACCATAATTTATTTGCTTTACTGACAGTATTTGTAATATGATCATCAAAATTAAGACCTGAGTCCACAGTGATTCCCAGATCTCTTTCACTAGTTTTACTAGTTAGTGAGTTACTATAAAGATAGCATTGTTTATTTGGATTATTTTTACCAAAGTGTAGAACACTGCATTTAGATGTATTGAAACAAAGGTTCCATTTTATGGACCAGGCCTCCAATCTGCTCAGATCCGCCTGGATAGTTATTTGGTCTTCTGTGTTCATATAGATGTTAGCAAGTTTGCAGTTATCTGCATATTTTGTAATATTACTATGAATATTAACTGATAAATCAGAAATAAAAATCTGAAAAATTAGTGGGGCCAAAACAGATCCTTGTGGAACACCACTTTCTACATTTTTCCAGGCAGATGTGCGTCCATCAGTTACCACTCTCTGCTTCCTGTTAGATAACCAGTCAGAAATAATGGCGGAGCTTGTTGTATCGGCTAACCTGGTGTGCATTACAGAGACCTGGCTGGGGAATACCTGAGGTCCTGTGCTAGAGGTGTCCATCCTGGCTAGGTTTACTATGGTACACTGCCCGAGGAAGGAATGCAGGGGAAGGGGTGGCCATTTGTTTCAGGTCAGAGCTAGGCCTGACAGTACACCCAGTGGGGGACACCAGTTCTTTTGAGTGTATGGCTGTGCAGGGGGGTCCCGGTGCGGAGTTCAGGATTCTCCTGGTCTACCATCCACCTACATGAGACTGGAGTTTCCTGCAGGAGATATCTGTCTTTGTCACCGAGAGTGTATTGGAGTCACCCAGATGGCTTATTCTCAGCGGCTTCAACACTTGGGTGGACAATGAGGCATAATCAAGGACCAGAGACTTCCTTTTTAAATATGGAGGCTCCAAGCCTCACCCTGATGACCATGGCTAGAACCCACCACGCTGGCCATGCGCTCGACCTGGTGTTCTCCCTGGGGCTCGAAGTTGATATCATCAAGACTGATCTGGTCATTTGTTCAGATCATTGCACCATCAGGTTCAGCTTCAAAGCCCCTCAAAATGTCTCTTCTCCTCTGGAAATGGTCCAGTTCTGCCTTTAAAAGGTTTACAGCCAGAGGGATTGATGGCAGAACTCAGCATTTTGTCTGTGCTTGTGGCTTGCATTGATGGTCCAAAGAGTGCTATGATGGCCTATAATAGGGCTGTCATCAAGGCTCTGGACTGCCTGGCATTGATCTGTGCATGCCCCCTGGTGTTACGCCTCAAATCACCTTGGTTTGATGGTGAGTTGAGACTGCTGAAAACCAGGGGGCAGAGGCTGGAGAGGCACTGGAGGAAGACCAGGTTTCCAGAGAATAGGCTGGTTCTGATTACTCATTACGGTGAGTATCAGAATGCAATCATCCAAAAAAGGCAGCTTTTATGTCTAGGATGATTGTCGCTGGGAAGAACCAACTGGCTCAGCTCTTTCAGGCTGTGGACAGGCTATTACATTCAGCCTGTCTGGAACCAGTCAGAGCATTTTCAACTAACAAGTGTGAGAAGTTCAACTGGTTCTTCTCATACAGAGTGTCCTCTACGAGGGCTGCAATCCCTCCAAGAGGAACACCATCTTCCAACAGTGGTGGCCTTCGGGTAGGTGGACACACTCAGTCACTCTGGGGGGAGGTCCAGCTGGTGACAATGGTGGAGGTGTGTGGAGTTATCGCTGGGCTTAAACCCGGAGTAGTCAAGGCTTGAGGAGAATGAATGATTCTCATTCTCCGCAATCTATCTTCAGTGTTTGACACTGTGGACCATGGGGTTTTATTTCACAGGCTGAGGGAGCATGTGGGACTCATCTGCAAAGTCATCAGCTGGTTTGAGTCCTTTCACTGGGGCAGGTCTCAGAGGATGATACTGGGGAATTGTTTCTCGGGCGCAATGGACCTGCCCTGTGGAGTCCCCCAAAGTTCTGTCTTCTCCTCTATGTTGCTTGCAGAGTACATGCTACACCTAAGTGAGATTATAAGGTGGTATGAGCTGAGTTTTCATTGCTATGTCGATGATACTCTGCTCTACCTTTCCTTTGCACCCAGAAGATCAGACGCGGTCAACGTGTTGAATGAGTACTTGGCAGAGATCTGGGCTTGGATGGTATTAAACTAGCTGAGACTTAACCCAGGTAAGACTGAGTTGCTGGTGGTTGAGCTGAGTTGATGGGGTGGAGGGTTGGCTTCTGGGGATAGGTTGGGTCTTTTTATTGGCACAATCAAGCTGGAGGTCTCCTTAAAGCTGAAGAATTTTGGGCATTGTTCTGGACAATGAGCTAACACTTGATGCTCAGGTGTTGGCCGTTGTCTGATCTGGATTCTGCCATCTCTGGTACATTGCCTGAATGAAGTCCCTTATCCCCCCTGATGACCTGGCCATGCTGGTACATGCTTTCATCGCCTCGAGGCTTGACTATTGTAATGCACTCTATCTCAGGGTCAGAGAAGGTGTGATGCAGCACCTGCAGCTTCTGCAGAATGCAGCGGCCCTGCTGTTGGTTGGACATTTGAGGTTCAGTCACATTATGCCATTGCTGTGCGAACTGCATTGACTGCCGATGCGCTGGCGTATCACCTTTAAAGTAGGTCTTCTGACCTACAAGGCCTTACATGGTTTGGGTCTGGACTACCTGAAGGAGCTTCTGTATCCCTACACCCTGTCTGTCTCCCTCAGATCAGCTAGTGAAGTCCTCCTGAGCATCCCCAGGGCTAGACTAAAATCTTCCGATGACTGGTCATTCAAAGTTGCAGCCCTGGTCCTCTGGAATTTATTGTCGGGGTACCTCCAGGAAGCGCCGCCTGTAGAACTCTTTAAAAAACATTTAAAGACCTTCCTGTTCAAGTAGGGCTTTGGGACATGAGGAACCTAGTCTGGGACCATCATACAGCTTAGGAAGCAGCTTGTTTTTAGACTTTTTAGAGGGTTAATGAAAATTTTTATATATTGTATTATTGTCTGCTTTCCTTCTGCTATATTTGTATGTTTTAAAATTTGCTGTAAGGGTGCCCTGAGCCTTTGGGTAAGGGCACCTGAAATAAATAAACTCTACTACTGCTACTACTAAAGCAACTCAATCTATATGTTCATTTGAAGGATTTTTATAATTTTTGTATATTCTAAGATAAAGGTCTGGCAGGACAAAACAGAAACTAAAGCAACTTCAATTTCCGTATAATTAATATGTGCAGTCTGACAAACAAGAAAGATTAGTTGATGGAATTAATGTACAGGATAGTTGATGGAATTAATGTACAGGGGAAATTGTAGTATTTTTAAAGAGATTCTCTCTGGTGGCCCTTAAAAAGTATCATTGCAGGCAAGAATTTCTGTAGAGATATCCCAGAAATGTCAGCAAATATCTGACCATGGCTATGGCTGTAACTGTAGTGGGAATTACAGAGACCTGATTGGGGGGGGGGGGTGCATAGGGTAAGGAAATATAAGGTTGCAGGCTACACATGGAGTTAGGAGACAAGCAGGGCAGCATGAAGTGCCCTGTATATCATAGATGAAATTCTAAGCACACCAACAAGAGATATTATGGAACATGAGTCAAAGAGTAAACGATAAGAATGCATATGGGTTAAATAGAAACTGCTCCTTCTTGGAGGCAGTATAGCACAGTGATGTAGGGCTTTGAGCTGCAAATCTGAAGATCTGGGTTTGAATCTCATAGCCCCCACTTGCATACTGTGTGACCCTGAGCAAGTCACTTAACTTCCTTGTGTTCCTAAGTCACTCATGAAAACAAGCTTCAGCTTAGTGTGTCTCTCCTGGTTGAACAATTTACCCTTTCCCTTTCTAATGGGGTAAGTGTTGAAGTTTTCGATAGGGCAACAGAAAGTGAACACAGAACCTATTAAGAGTTATTATGAGAAACAGAGAGGGTATCCATAGGACAAGAGGTTGTAATAATGGGAAATTGTAACATTCCTGAGGTTGATTGGGCAACAGATTAATCTAGAGGCACACTGGGAACAAGTCTTTAAAGACTATGAGAGAGTGGATTAATCCAAGATGCTACTGCATGAACTAGAGGGGGAGCAATACTAGCTTTGGTACCTACCAATACAAAGGCAATATTGTTTGTAAAGTAAGGGGATCACTATCAAATAGTGACCTTAGAACAGTGCATTTATTTATTTATCAAAAATTGGTTACCAGAAATGGTACACTAAGTCAAGGCTCATGTCCAGGTGTAACAGAGGAGGAAGTGAATGAGAAGAAAAATACATTCAATTGCAAAGTGCAGCCAATATAAACTAGTAGTTTGCAGGCACATATGACCTTTCAAGGCAATACAATCAGAGAAATTAGGAGTTAAACAAAAATGTACAAATCACAGCAATATATGTAATGAACAGAGTATTATGACAGAAGGTACACAGATACATAGATACTTAGATAGTGTCGGCAGATAAGGGCCTGTGGCCCACCCAGTCTGCCCATTTGAGCTTGTAAGTTCAGTTTATGTTTCCCTAGAAGTCTGTTGCCCCTTACCCCAGACCTCTAGAATTCCTTCATGTCTATCCCATGCATTGTTAAATCACGTGATTGTTTCAGCCCCCGCCACTTCCTCTGGCAGGGTGTTCCGCTTGTCCACCACCCGTTCTGTGAAGAAATTCTTCCTCATATTTCCTCCGAATCATCCTCCCTCCAACTTCATCCCATGCCCTCTAGTCCTGGAACATCTTTTGTGCTTAAAAATAGTGTATTCCTGCACCCTGTTCCTCCCTGTAAGATACTTGTATGTCTCTATCATATCCCCTCTCTCCCTCCTCTCCTCCAGGGAGTACATATTCAGTTCCTTCAACCTGTCCTCATAGGACTTGTGATGCAATCCATGTACCATCTTTGTTGCCCTCCTCTGAACCTTCAAAGGTAGTGGTGTTGTGCAAGATGAACAATAAATACTACCTACAGATTGTGACACACTTCATTATAACAAGTGAAAAATAATATAAAGTGGTAAAACAATAGTCCTTTGGTCAGATATTCAAAGCATTGTGCCTAGTGCAAAATAACTGCACTTGTGCTACACTTGTAATAGCACTTGTTTCCCATATCCAAAGGACTACACTGTGCCTGTTATCTGTGCAAGTGCTGTAGCAAGCAGATAATGTATGCAGCTTCAAAACCAGGAGGTGGTGATGTGCATATCTTGCACCATGTGATATTCGGAGATATAGTGCTGTGCTAACAGAATAGTGCAGCACAATAGCACTGCACAAATACTGCCTATGAAAAGTAACTCAACATAGGGCAAACCCAGAGGTGGAGAGAGGTACAGCATGACACCCACACACCTAACTGAAAACAAAATGGGGCACATTTTATTTATTTATTTTATTTAGCTTTTGTTGACCAAGTAAGTGCACTAGACAAATCCTGCCTATTTTCAGGCATGACCCGGGGGAGGGGGATACAGATGAATGCCAACTGACCTTGAACCAGATTAAGTGGTTGGTGGTATTTTTAGTGAATGAGGAAAATTTGGCCAGGACACCAGGGGAAATTCCCCTACTCTTGCTGCAGAAGGCACAGAAGCACTGCAGAAGAGTTGGTGAAGCTCAGTATGTCACAGACTATGGATGGAGAAGGCCAGGTTCTTGGAGCTCCAGATGAAATACATATCCAGTCTGAGGAGAGGATTCCAGTAGCTATGAATCCTTTACCAGGAGTTATATCGGAGAATCTTGTTGTTCCACCCCTTATGCCTGATGCTGTTGGTGACCTGAATACTGAGGAAGTTAAACTACAGCAGGAGCTGGAGGTAAAGAAGAATCAGTTATTTCTACTGCAGAGCAGGAATATAATCTCAGTAGATCTAGATTGGAGGAGGAAAGGAAAAAAATGGAAAAGGTCAGTAGCTAGTCCCATATTAGGTACTAGCAAACATTTACCTTTAAATGCCACTTCTACTCCAGATAAAAGTGTGGGGAATGATTGCTATGTTCAGACAGATGATACTTTTTTGCCAGTTGATTCAGAAGATTGGTATCCGGAGGACACATTGCAGAGAGCGGGATGGCTTATCAAGATAAACGCTGGGTTCTGGATTCACTGATACTGATTCCGGGTTCTCTGGGAAACTGTGGTTCTGGTATGAAGAATATAGAACTGGTCAGCGTAGACAGTCAAAATCCTAAGTCCCCATTTGCTTCCACTGCAACTGCGCATTTCGATAAGGAGGCTGTATGTTTTCCTGCTACGCCAGACACAGTTCTCTCTCTGTCGGATCTCCAGGACCTTGGTGTTCAAAACTTTTGTTCTCAGCAAGAGAATGCTCAAGAGGACTCCCCTGTTACAGTTTGGGAAGGGTAGGAGAGAAGGGAGAATGTTTGGAACAAAGGTCTAGGCAGGAAGAAGATATGAGTTCTTTTAGAGAGGCGTTGCCCTCTGTGCAAGACCGGGGAAGACCTACATCTTATGCTGGGCTTTTTTGTAAGCCTGAAGAGGCAGCAAAAAGGACATTTCTAGTTCATCTCCGATATGTAGGGAAGGCCCCGATTCCCGCTGATAGACTTTGGGTGGGGTAAACTCTTATTAAAGATTTGATGGGTTTCACTCCTATTGATGTATACTTTTTTATACATGCGCCTGGGAATAGAAATTATGATGTCAGTTTCTGCTTGATGGTTCTTTTGGACAAATTCTGGAAATTATATTATGAACAGAAAGACATAGAAGATTGGAAAGAGTTTCTAGCAATTCCCATAACTAAACCTACTATTAAAACTTTAACGGTGTTGTTCAGTAATGAGGGGGTAGATGTAAATAATATTAAATTTTGGTTAGAAAAATAATGCACAATTTTTGAACATCCTGGGCCAATCATGGACGGAAATGGGTTTTGGAATGGAGGATGGAACTTTCAGGTTCAATTAAAACAAACAGATGTGGGGATTCAGCACTTACCAAGTTCTTTTTTTCTGGGAAGGGACAGGGAATATTGTTTTATGCAGGCCAGCAAAAAAGCTGATATCGATGTGGAGATTTGACTCATTTGAATAATGACTGTGATAGCATTAAGTGTTTTCATTGTGGGGTATTAGGACACTCAGCAGCACAATGTACAGCCCCCCAAATCTGTAATCTCTGTGGGGATGAAGACCATGGGTTTCAGGAATGTCCATGGGTGGCCCACAATTCTAAAGAGATATCAGATCATGAGGTTTTCTATCCCAAGCTTGGAGGCCTGATAGGCCTGGTATAGAACATGATATGGTACATCCTCCTTTGCTCCAGCGTAGAGGTAGGGGTAGAGGCAATGTCCCTTCTCTTGGAGGGGTGGGGAGAGGTCACACATGGGTAGACAGGATATAGTTATTCCCCCTTTACCTCATGTTAGCAATACAGATGAAGATAGTTCTTGTATGGAGGCAGTAGAACCCCCTTTTGTAACCCGTCCAAGGTTCACCTCAGCGTGTTCCTGTTCAGTCAAATTTACACTCTCAGGAGCAAGTGGATGTAGTGGACTTACAGGATGGCACTCTTCAAGGGAGCCCAGTGGTCCCCCCCAAGTCCATTGAGAGTGGACTGTTCTGATTTGGTGCATTCAATGGTACCTTTATCACCTTTACCCCTTTCCAATAGATTTTCTGCTTTCACTTCATGGCGGGAGCAGGTGGATAGGGAAGACCCTATGGAGGAAGGTTCAAAGACTTCGAGCCAAGCTTCTGGGTTATTACCAACCCCAGATACTGAGGTTCAGAACTCACAAGAAGTTGCTTTACAAAAAAGGGTTACAAGGTCAAGTAAAGAAAATATAAATAAACCTCCCTGAAGCTATTAGTGTATGGGTGGCATGTTTAAATGTCAATAGTATTAAATCAGATTATAAAAGAAAAACTACTTTTGGCATTTTACAAAATTTAGATTTTGATGTGTTCATGTTGCAAGATACTAGACTTCATACATTAGCTGAAATTTCGCAAGCAACTAGAGAATGGTGGTGGGGTTCTTTGTATTGGTCAATAGGAATGGAAGCTTGTTGTTGGGTGGGTTTTTGGTTTTGTTCTTCTATGGTTAAGGTATTGCATCTAGTGGATATTGATCCTGGTAGAGCATTATTATTAGATGTAATTTTTAATTATTTTTCTTGTAGATTGATTACAGTTTATGGTCCGTAAACAAAAGCCTTGAGAATTGAATTGTTAACAAAAATACAGCCTTATTTGTTTTCTAGCAGACAGATTTTTTTTGGGGGGGGTGATTTTAATATAAATTTTCAATTTCATAATTTAAAAGAGAAGCAATATTGTGATAAGACCTTTTTGAAAAAATTGATACTTCAGGCTGGATTGAAAGAGTTCCAGGGGAGTGGTACAGGATTTGGCAAGGCCACCTTTTTTAAAGGTAACCTTTCCTCCTGCATTGATTTTTTATTTATGAAACAGCTGTTGGAGGTCTCTTATACTTTCATTTTGCCTATAGAAACTTCAGACCTCTGTTGATAGGGGTAAATATTGCAATCCCCCCTGTAAGGGAAACCGGGTTAGGGTTTTGGAGACCGATTATGTCTTTATTAGAGAATCAAGTAATTGTGTCTGCTTTTAAAATATTAATACGGGACACAGTATCTACAATATTCCTATACGATAATATAGGATTATGGTGGGAGGATTTAAAAATTCTTATAGTAGAGTTCTTTAAGATTCATGGGAGATCTCAATCAGTGTCAAAATGTAATGAATATTTAGTTCTTAGACATGAATTAGGTGTGTTGCTGTCAAGACAGTGTGAGGAAGGGGTGGATCTCAGAGATGAGATTGCTTCAGTTAAACTTAATATGAGATCATACCAATATGATTGGCTATGTTCCCTTCAGAAAGAACAAACTTTTGGTACTCAGGGGAAAGCTGAAAGTAAAAATCCCTTTGTTAGCTACCAAAAACGTAGAGAGAAGAAATTGATTAAAGTTTTAAAAACACCACAAGGATCATTAGTAACAGATAATGTTTCTATTATGGGGTTAATCACACAATATGTAAAAGAAATGTTTGGCTCCCCGGTGGAATTTTCTCAATTTACTCCTCAAATCTTACAGGCAGCAGCACTACCTCAACTTGCTGAGGAATTTTGAGATATTTTGATACTCCCTTTTTCAAATTTAGAAATGGATAGGTTAATTAAGAGTCTCCATAAGGATTTCACCAGGTTCAGATGGTCTGCCTAATGATATATATATATATATATATATATATATATATATATATATATATATATTATTATGGAGATTATTCCAACAGAAATGTTGACTGTGTATAGATTTTTTCAAGAAGAATGTTATTTGCCTCACAACATGTATGAGGGTCTGTTGGTTGTTTTGTTTAAATCCAGGGATCCTACGGACTTGGTTAACTGGCATCCTATCACTTTATTAAATATTGACTTTAAGGTTTTCACTAAATTATGAGGGAATAGATTAGATATGGTTATGGAAGATCTGATTAATCCAATGCAATTTTGTTCAACACCAGGAAGGAAAATAACTGACGACTTGTTGTTACTTAGGGAGGTGGTAGAAGGGGATGGAGGGAATGGTTTGGGGAAGAATTCTGGGGTTTTGCTCAGTTTAGATCAGGCCAAAGCATTTGATAGGGTATCTCATTCTTTTTTATGGGATTGTTTGCTTGCGTGTGGTATTCCAAAGGAATTTGTAGGTTGGTTGGAAGTTTGTTATGGGTTAGCTTTTGTAGTCCCTTATGATAACGGTATCATGGGTCCTAAAATTCAAGTGTTGAGAGGGGTGCATCAAGGTTGTCCCTTGAGCCCCCTTCTTTATGTGTTTATGATAGATCTGAGGAAAGATTCAGGGGCTACTTTGAATATTGGGAAAACAAAATGTATTGTTTTAAAGGGTTTTCAGGATACTCCAAGGGTGGTTGGAGGTTGTATGGTGGCTACGAATCCATGTAAAATTCTAAGAGTTTATTTTGGGGATAGTGGAATGGCGGAATATAATTGGTCTCGATTATTATCTGTAGGAAACGAGACGGTGACCAGATGGAATAGATGGGAAGTTGGGAAAAAGAAAAGGGTAATCCTGATTAGGTCTCTTTTAACTCTGATTTTTCCATATATTAGTGCTATTTTTATGCTACCTAAAAAATTGGAAGTTTCACTATCCAGTTGTTTTTTTACTTGTTTTTGGGGTAGTCGATTAAATCATATTAAATGGAATATATTATATAAAGATGTTAAAGATGGAGGGGCGAACATGTTGAACCCTATTTTATTTTTTTGTTAGAGTATTTTTATATGTGAATTTATTGCCCCTGATAAGAGGTACCACTCAGTTGTGGAGTATCTAGGGGTTTTCTTTCCTTAAAGGGATTTTATTAGAATGGGAAAAGGGCAATTTTTTTCATAAAAATAAAAGGAGTCCTCGTTTAGTAAAGAGGTGGGAGGGGTTTTTCGATTGGATTATCAAATGGGATGTGAACTATACTATGGTACAAACCTTCTCTTGGAAACATTTGTACAGAGAGTTATTGGTAGCTCATTTTCAGGAACATCCTTTTTCAAGCTTTTCATGTTTTCAACAGGATTTAATATCAGAATATATTATGGATCCTCGGATCCCTGAACAAATGTGGGATACAGTGTGGTTGGGGGTTCCTCAGAGAATAAATATTAAAGGGAATCAGAAACATAAAGCTTTACAAGACAGGTATTGTCCTAGAGTTTGTTGAACAGAAGTAATAGAAACTATAGACCATTTATATTATTCTTGTCCATATATTATCCAGTTTTGGGATATTGTAAAAAATAGATGGGAAGATAGGCTACCTATACCTCCAGCCTCTACATTATTGTTTTTTGGTATCCCTCCTACTCAAAGTAAACAGCCTAACATAGGTACGGTTAGGGTCTTGTTTGCCCATTTTTTATATTGGATATAGATTTGCTGATGCCATCTAGTATTGCAGCAACAAGACATTGCTGCCTTGGATCTTTATTTTATTACAGTACGGGAAATAAAAAAATGGAAGTCTGATGAATTGTTGATGGGAAGCACAGGGAAATGTTCGGAGAAGTGGGCATATTTTGATTTCCTATAAGGAATAGGTTAAAAGCAATAGGTTTCAGAAATATAGATTTATTACATTAAAAAAAAAGTGGGAAGGGGAAGGGCAGGTTAACATTATTTCCTTTTTCATATTAAGGTTGTTATATGAATTAATACCTATTTTTGGTCTTTTTTTTGTATGATTCTGTATAATGAAATATTGATTTGTATATTATTTTATTTTGATTTTGTTTTGTAAAAAAAAAAACTCCCCTGCTCTTATAGTGGGGTGGGGGGTATTTTTAAGTCATTTATATTGTTGATAATGTTTTCCTTATGTTTGGGGATTTTGTATGAATCAATACTTACTTATATTTGATTTTTTCCTTTTATGATTTGGTATGACATAGTACTGATCTGTATAAATATTGTTATGATTTAATAAAAAATTCCCCAATTCTTGCAGTAGAGGGCTCCCCTGGGATGGCTGGAGCAACCTCAGTATGTCTCGGATTTTGGAGAGTGAGGACGTGGTACTGGAACAGTCAATGGTCCCAGGATTTGGTTGTTGCAATGAAGCTGCTCATACGGATTTGTGTATGTCTACAGATGGTTCAGTCACAGAGTTTACATAGAAGTTGACATAGAAGTTGACGGCAGATAAGGACCGCAAGGCCCATCCAGTCTGCCCAAAAGAGTTTGAGGAAGAACAATCCTCAGGAGAGGCAAGTTCTGAGTTTCTGCCTGATGCTAAAAGTTTTGATGAAGATAAAAAGAGAAAGCGAACTGCTTGCAGCCCGACGGTGCTAACCGGTATGACGAAAAAAAGTTATTTAGACCCAGCTGATGGTTCGTCTGCAGAACTCATGGGATCGGTGTCTCCTGCCACTGACAGTGATTCCTTTCCCTTTACGGTGAAGGACTCGTCCTGGTCCCCTGAGCTGGTGTTGGAAAAAGCAGGATGGGTTAAGGCCCAGACGAAGTGGGTCCCTGATCCCCATATTCCTTTGTCGGGTGATGTGCCGGTTTCGATCCTGGAACACTTTTCTAATGTTTTACCTGATGATCAGCAGAGGTTTCCTGCCATAGAGACAGCCCAAACAACAGCTGCTCCTACGGAGCTTCCGGGTGTGGTTGGCAGCCCTGTATGAACTATGCCAGATGCTGCAGCAGATATGGCATATGAGCCACCAGAGATTGTTCCCCCTAGTTTGCCCATACAGGCCGGTTTACCTGACAACATGGGCATTGCTGGCTTACGATCCTCGTCTAAGCCCACAGGTCAGACTGCCTCCTCCTTGAATGGGCCTCAGCTTTGGGTTCGGTTGAGGGTTCAGATCCAAAGGGCCCAGAAGGTAATAAAGACAAGCTGCCTGTTAGCTATGTATCTTTATTTAAAAACACGAAAGAACCTGCTAGAAAATGTTTTGTGGCCAGGATTTATTATACAGGGGGTTTGGAGCTTCCTCCAGATCGGAACTACGTGGGTAAACATTTAATTATTGACTCTTTGAAAATAAAACCTACAGATGTTTATGCCTTTATTCATACCTCTGGGGATCATAATTTTGATGTTTCCTTTCATTCTGCAGTATTATTGGATAAGTTTTGGGCTGCATATTATAGGGTTCGATCACACCCTGTCTGGAAACCTTTTGAGGTCATTCCCATTACTAGACCTACCACTAAAATAGTCACAGTTCTCTTTAGAAATGAGGGTGTCAATGTTTTGGATATACTTTATTGGTTGGAGAAAAGGTGTACTGTAAATGGTGTGCCACATGCATTGATTGATGATAATGGGTTCTGGACTGGGGGTTGGAAATTTTCCATACAGCTGAGAATGACTGATGAAGGGATACAACAACTCCCTAACTGTTTTTATATTGGGAGTGACAGAGGCATTTTGTTTTAACCAGGACAGCCTCACTCATGTTATCATTTTGGGTCCTTGTCTCATCTGAATTCTGACTGTGTTCAATTAAAATGTTCAGCATGTGGCACTTTGGGGCACTCGGTGCTGTCTTCTATGGTACCCCCTCTTGTAATCTATGTGGTGATGAGTCTCATGTTTTCGCTGCTTGCCCATGGGCTGCTCACAATTCAGTGGATTACATGGAACATGATTTCTACATCTCTAAATCAGCTAAACCTGCTAAGGATAAATCCCCAACATGGGTCCTGTAGCATCTGCAAAGGATGGTCTCAATCCATCCACTAACCAGTTGGAGAGGCATGCTGTTCCTAAGCACCAGGAACCTGAACCCCAGAAGCCTTTTGTGGACCCCCCTCCTCTTTTTTCTCCTCCTCTACCTGATTCACCTTTAGTACAGTCGATAGATCCTCCTCCCACTCTACCTGAGGTATCTGGTGAAGTAATTGAGAGTATCAATGAGGGTTTTCAACCTGTTCGTACTAGATTATGGTCCACCAAACTGATGGAGGACAAACGGCAGCACTTGGTCCAGGTGGAAAATCCTTATGAACCTTTACAAAGTTGGGGTGACATTATGGATGGGGATGACCCAGAAATGTCTCTTCCTTCTCAGGCTGAGTCAGTAACTGTTCTTGCTCCACTGCCAGATACCCCAGGAGTGGGATTAAAGAAAAGGACTACAAGATCTCGAAAAAAGAAATGACTGCATTCCTTCTGTTTTTTTCTCTCTCACTTGCTGAATATTTTCTATGTCCTTGAATCAGGCCCCCTTTACCTTAGCTAGTCTTAATGTTAATAGCATTAGGTCAGTGTATGAAAGAAAGGCTACCTCTGACCTTGCAGTCCTTGGCTTGTGATATTTATTTTTTGCAGGATGCAAGGTTTTACACTACTCTTGACATTGATCGGGCTACTAAGGATTGGGTTTTGGTTGCCTCCTATTGGTCCATTGGTCAAGACCTATGCTCAGGTCTGGGGTTTTGTTTTTCTATAACTGGCTTTTTACTTCAGAAATTAGTAGATCTGGTACCAGGGAGAGTGATGATTTTGGATTTAGTTTGGCAATGTTTGAACTATAGGCTTATAAATATATACGTTCCTCAACAAAAAGCTGCAAGAGTACACCTATTGTGGAAAATTAGGCCTTATTTACTAACCACTAGAATTGTTCTGTGGGGAGGAGACTTTAATTCCAGCTTGGTGCTCAAGTTACCTGGGAAGGTGTATTGTGACTCACATGAATTGCAAACTATAGTTAGGGAGTTAGACCTTGTTGATGTTTTTGCTCAGAACCCTTTATATACTTTTTCAAAAGGTTGCTTGACGTCTAGGATAGACTTTTGGCTTTGTTCAAAGAACATTGGGGAGTTTGAGGGGAGAGTGTTGCCTATTGGGTTAACGGTTCCCTTATGTCATGTGACTGCTAACGGGCCTGGGGTGTGGAGGGTGAATACTCAATTGTTGTTGAATCCAGTATTTCACAAGGGATATCTGGAACTGATAGCTGATAGACAAACTGTGATTTTTCTTTATGATTCTATGATTGATTGGTGGGTGGACACCAAGGAATGTCTTAAGGCTTTTTTTTAAATTGCATTCCAGATTTCTAGCTGACTGTCGCCATCAACAATCTAGACTTCTGAGGAAAGAATTGTATAATTTATTTTCTGCAGTCCATTTGTCATAGTTAGATTGTAGGGACCGTAAATGGGATATAAAGCAAACACTGACACAGGTTCAGTATGGTAGGCAGAAGTCTTTGGATTTTGAGCAAAAATTTAGGACTACTGGGAGAAAAAGTCAAGTTAATCCATTTGAAGACTGTAGACTGAGGTGTCAAGCTAAACAGATGTATAGCCTCACTGATAAAAATGGTCACGTGGTTAGGGGGAAATCAGATATCTTGCAGTGTGTAGAAGACTTTATTAAGCACACCTTTGAATCCCCAATTTTCGGAATCTCAGTTTATGACTTTATTGTTATAGGCATCTGACTTACCTACTTTGACTACGGTACAGCAGCAGGATATTTTGAAATCTTTTTCATTTGAAGAAGTTAAGGTTGTTATGGTGAGTTTGAAGGATATGATTGCTCCTGGCTCAGATGGTCTGCCTTCCGAAATCTATAAATCATTGTGGGAAATTATGGCAAACCATTTATTGGCAGTTTTTAATGCTTTTTTGTTCGAAGATTGCCTTTCAGAACAAATGTATGAAGGTTTAATGATTTTTGTTTAAAAAAGGGGATAGAACCGACTTATGTAATTGGAGACCCATTACCTTGTTAAATACTGATTTCAAAATTTTCATGAAACTATTGTGGAATAGGATACAGAAATTGTTACCCTTTTTGGTTTCTCTGACTCAGTACTGCTCTGTACTGGGTAGGTCGATTCAGGATGCCTTAATTCTGGTACGTGAACTGTTCTCTTGGGGGCAGTGTGGGACTCTCTCAGGGTATTTGTTTAATTTTGATCAAACTAGAGCTTTTGATTGTATTTCCCAGGAAATTATTTGGTTGACTCTTCAGGCATATGGTTTTCCCTGTGTATTTGTGAATTGGCTTTGTCAATGTTATTCATTGGCTTTTGTGTAGCCTTATGTCAATGGCTGGCTTGGAAAGCCTTGTTACATTTGTAGAGGAGTCAGACAAGGCTGTCCTCTCAGCCCACTTCTGTTTGTTCTGGCAGTGGATTCAAATATCTGTATCCTTCAGAAGTCCCCTGGTCTCCCTGGTATATCAGGTTTGAGACCACGTGAAATAAAAACTATTTGTTATGCAGATGATTTATGTATAGTGGTTCCGACGGCATTGGCTGGGCATTTATTGTTTCAGATTCTTCCTGTTTTCTTAAGATGTATTGGTTCTAAGCTTAATTTTCAGAAAAGTGTTTGTTTTAATTTACAAGGATTTTGAATAAGGATTCCCATCTTGGAGGTATTAGGGTAGTGGATTCTCCACACAAGATTTTGGGATTATTTTTGGGGCCCAAGACACGGCACTATATAATTGGGAATTTCAACTAAATAAAGGAAGGGAGAAAGTCTGTAAATGGAATAAGTGGTCCATGGGGAAGAAAAAAAGGATGTTTTTGATTAAAACTTTTTAGTTACCTGTATTTTTATATGTAGCTCATATATTTCCTGTCCCTAAAAAAATTTGTTTGCCTCTTATGGGTGTATTTTTTTCTTGTTTTTGGGGAAGCCGGTTGAACCCCGTCAAAAGAAATGTTTTATATTTTGATTATAAATGAGGGGGAGTCTGAATGATTCAGCCAGTTGTTTTCTTTTTCTCTATTTTTTCTTACTACTAACCTCAAGCCTATTTGTCAGTTCGTGGACAACTCCTGGGTTCTGATGGTTATGGCTCCTCTTCATGATATTTTGCAGGAATGGAAAAATAATTGTTTCATACATAAAAATAAGAGAAAATATGTATTATCTTCAGATTAGTCATTGGTCTTTGATTTACTTAAAACTTGGAAAATCACGAAGCAAATAGTAGAAGGGCTTTCCAGAAAACGTTTGTATCAGGTTGTCATGGATACTTGCTTCTCTGAAGAAGTTTTCCCTGGATTTACTGAGATAGAGAAAGACAGGATTGTAAATTGTTTAACTGATAAAATAATTCCTTTAGTTATGTGGGATATTTATTGGCTCAGAGTCCATGGGAAAATTAATGTTAGTGGGAACCACAAGCATAAACAGGTTCAGGACAGATATTGCTTTCGGGATTCATGTACAATGGAAATTGAATCCATGGTTCATTTATATTTTGAATGTCCCTATGTTGTTCAATTGTGGTTTATTTGGCAACGTAGACATTGGCAACATGCGTGGAAACTGTGGGAACCCAGAACAATGTTTTTCAGTCTGTTCCCCATGGACTGGATCAGACATAATTCCAGTACTATGAACTTGTTGGCTGTAGTTATTTTATATTGGGTATGGCAAGTTCGATGTTGCCTTTTGTTCCAGCAACAGTATGTGACACCTACTGAGCTTTAAGAGAGGATTGTAAGGAATATAGACCGTATTAAGGAAGAAGAGAGGAAAGTTCTCAAACTGACTATATGGGAATGGTATTGCGATTTCTGGTACTTAGGTTAGTTTTTTTGGAGATTACAATTTACCTCCTGTTAATAATTTTTTGCAGATTTTTGTTAGGTAGTTTGCCTGTTGCTGATTTCCTTAGGTTTGCTTCCTTGTTTCCTTTTACAGTGGGATGAAGCTTTTTCTCATGGAGGTTTTTTTTTGGTTTCAATATATTTCATTCCATTTGTCTGTTATTCTCAATTGCTGATTCTAATTTTATTCTGTGTTCCTTTTAATTTTATTGAGGAAGGGATGGAGTTTTGACATGTTATTTTCTGTTTCTGATTATTGTATGTATTTTTTGTTGTTTTCTTGATTCTAGTTTTATGTCTGAATCTGTGGTTAAGATGTTGTTGTATGTATTTTTCTGTTTTGGTTTTAATAAAAATGCCCCTACTCTTTTTGATAAGTGCCATGGGATCTTTGACATCCATCTGAACTACCACCAATCCAAGCAAATGGGACCTCAGTTTAATTTCTCATCCGAAAGATGGCACCTCAGAAGTACAGCACCCCTCTCATGCTGCACTACAGTGTCAGTACTGGGATATTAACCCAAGTGCCAGATGTGGGAACTGAACCCACAGCCCTCTGATCTCCTGGCCTCAGAGGTGAGTGTGCTACCTACTGAGCCACTGACACTGCTAAATTATGTACCTTATGCAGCTGGTCATACAAGATGAGGATAGAGCCAATGCCCTCTGGGCCCAGGTGCAGGCCACGGAGGTATAATGACACAAACAGACAGTACCATTCACTAGTCATATTCAAAGTCCTTAGTAACCAACAAATAGTGGGCCAGTTTAGACTCAATAGGCACATGATCATGCTGCTGTGTGAGCTGCTGCATGACCAGCTCCAGACAGATACCCAGCACAACCATGCAATGTTTGTAGAGCTCAAGGTGATAAATGCCCTGTGCTTTCTGGCCACCGGAACCTTCCAGACACCGGTGGGGGACAATGCTGTTATCTCACATTCTGTCACCTCATGACTGTTGGACCAGTTCCTAGATCCCTCTTGACCCTTGTTGTGGAGTTCATCATATTCCTCACTACATCAGCAGACCATTCAGCAAGCATGGAGCAGTTTTTCTGAGTTGTGCACTTACCATCTATACTTGGTGCCATAAACTGCATCCATGTTGCCATCTGGGCACCCACCAGCAATGGAGAGAAGGCCTATGAGAAAAAGAAGGGGTACCATTCCATTAACTATCAGGTGGTGTGTGTTGTAATAGTGTGCATCATCAGTGTCTTGGCACAATTCCCAGTTAGTGCCCATGTTGCCTTTATCTGTCTCAATTCCATTCTGTACCAGAGTTATGAAAGAGGGGACATCCCTAGTGGGCATCTCTTGGTGAGTATATCCTAAAGGTCTCTTCCCCTCCCAGTGTTGCCAATTGTGAATGAGTCTGCTAGGACTGTATATGTCTGCCAAGAAGGGGGTTCCCTTATGTGTCTATTCCCCTTTTTCTGCATGTTATTCTTGTTTCTTGTATGTGCACTGTTGTTTGTCCTACATGGATTGGCCACCCATGTATTTATTGTATGGTGTTGTGTCTGTCTCCCCCCCCCTTTTCATCTTGGCACACCTGACAGGTTAGAAAGAATTAGGACCCCCCCTTATAAAAACCGGGGGCTTAAGAAACATGCTGCCCTAAATTTAGTTTGCACTGTGATAGGACGACTTCCTGGAAGAAGAGAATCCATTGAGCAGCTATGTTCATTTTCAAGCTGCTTCAAATGAGGTATCAGATAACTGAAAAACCCTCTCTTAACTGTGAAAAACAAATTGCTGAGCTCCTGAGTTAAAACAGAGCTTGTTAAACATTGCACATCCTTCTTAAGCACATTTTTTTAGTCACAAACCCAAACAGCCACTGTGTACACTGTTAAATAAAAGTATATTGAAGGACTTTTGGAACATAAAGAATTAAAAGCTTACCTTAAACAGGCTACAAGTGCCTTTGTGTAATACCCTCTGCAACTAGAGCTTTTTTAGAGCTGGCTGGCCATAGAAGAGCCATATTTATGCTCAGCCTGTTGGTGGGAGGGACAATTAGAGTGTTTACCCCTAGAATTAACTAAAATAACAAATTAAAATGAGATTTGCTACACTTCAAAGCAGAATTTGAATGAAAGTGAACTAATACAATGAAGTTGAACAAATAATAAAGTTGTTAAACAATGTTTAAATCATGTTATATAACCCCAGTTGATTGACAGCTGATTTTAACCAATCCTGGGCATTTCTCAAGGTATATCTGTGGATGTTTAACTCTATGTAGTCAGATGCAGTTGGAGTGCTGAAGCAGCAGCATCCAGAGGAATTAGTGCTTACTAGTTGTTTTGTTTTCCTAGAGCGTGTTAACACTAAAACTAAGCTACTTAAGTTCTTACTTGATTTGTTTATTTTATTTTATTATTTTGACAAAACAAGTCTGCTTATTTTTGTTCCTGTGTAATAAAATAAGTTATTTTTGCAAGACTACAACTTGACTTATGCGTACATCTGTACCCACTTGGAGATTTTGACATATGGTGTTAGAAGTGGGATACAGTGGTTTAAGCGATTTCCACTGGAAGGATCTGGAGAAGATCTTGATGGACAGCTAATGTTACAGAACAAAGTGGAGAATAGCAGGTTCCCAGGGGCAACTATCACAAGGGCAGCAACTGCAGCATATGGAATACCCTTGTTATCCAGGCTTCCCCTGGCAGTAAGAAGAAAGGAGAAGCAACAGCCCATAATGGCGGAACGCAAAGAAGATGAGAAAGTGGAACAGGCTACTGGGGGAGAGCCCCTGGAAATAGGAGAGCCCCCTCAGGAGTCTCAGGACTTGCTTAGATGGTTATGTATATGGCAAGTGGAGTTAGAGAAGCAAAAGGAGAGGGACGAGAGAGAATGAGGCCCAATGGACAGATACTTTAGGGGCTATACAAGCCATGAGCACCCATCAGCCCCCTGCTTCCCCTGGTAATGTACATAAAGACATCAAATTAGTAAAGTTATCTGAGACAGATGACATCGAAGACTATATAATGACCTTCAAAAGGGTAGCCCTTGCATGTGCCTGGCCCTGAGATTAGTGGGTAATACGACTGGCTCCTTATTTGACTGGAAAGGCACAATTGGCCTACAGCCATGTGGACATAAATCACGTCAATGATTATGACTGGGTAAAGTCTGCCATATTAAAGAGATATGATATTAATACAGAGACATATAGACAGTGGTTTCACACATATAAGTTTCAAGCTGCAGATACCTCTCAGGATGCTTACACGTGCCTTAAGGATTTATGTCTCAAATGGTTACAGCCCACTACTAAAACAAAAGACCAGATAATCGAAGCTGTCATTTTGGAACAATTTATCTGGATATTGAACCCTGACGTACAATTATGGGTAAAGGAACACCGCCCAGAAACATCTGAAGTGGCCATACGACTAGTAGAAAATGATCTGGCTGCGAGACCAAATAGACAAAGAGGGACAGCACCCACCAGTACACATCCAACTCCGGTAAGACCAAATACAGGGTGAACTACTTTTGGGGTCAGACAGCCTTTGAAAACAGGAAAGGGGTATAATGCCGAGATCATTTGTCATGAGTGTAAAGGAAAAAGGCACATTGCAAAGTTCTGTCCTAAAAAGAAAACTGAACCAACTCATTTGGCATTGGCTAATTGGGGACAATATATAGTTCCAGTCATAATAGAAGGGAAAACCATGCAAGGGTTACTGGACTCGGGAAGTAGACAGACACTGGTACAAAAAGATGCTATAAATTGTTTGCCTAAAGTAGGAGGGCAAACGACAGGCGTGACATGCATACATGGGGACATTCATCATTATCCTTTGCAGAACATTACAATAACTATACAAGGCCATACTCAGCAGTTACCAGTGGAAGTATTACCACATTTGCCTGTGCCAATATTATTGGGACATGATCATCCAGATTTTGAGACTTTATTGACTGCCAACTTATGTGCTATGATAACTTGGTCCCAAGCCCTTAAAGAGACTTTGTATCAAGTGTTCCCCTTTTCAGATGAACTGATGGAGAACCCTGGTAAAGACAGGAAAACCAGGAAACAGAAGAGGAATGAAAAAGGAGCATGGACTAATAAACATTATAGTATTGATGTACCAGACTCTTAGACACAAATTCAGAATCAAGAGTTCAGAGATGTACAGCGAAGTGATGTCACTTTTCAACCTTTTTTCCCACAGGGTCAGTTCCTTGACATTACTATTGCAGGTCATAAATATGTATTAGTAAATGAACTGCTATATAGAAACTGTATAAAACCAAGGACTGGGGAAGAGGTGAAACAGTTAATGGTCCCCCAAGTATATAGGCAACATTTGTTAGAGGTGGCACACGATATTCCATTAGCTGGACATCTAGGCAGAGAGAAAACCCTGAAGTGATTATTATATTGTTTCTTTTGGCCTGGGACTCATAAGCAAGTGGCCACGTACTGTAATACTTGCACGGAATGTCAGAAGGTGGTTAAACTGGGTAAATGGGATAAGGTACCTCTACAACCCCTCCCCTAATAACGACGCCTTTTGAGCATATTGCGATGGATATTGTGGGTCCTTTGAAAAGAAGCAAAAAGGAAAATAAGTATATTTTAGTGATCAGTGACTATGCCACTAAGTACCCAGAGGCTGTTCCCTTGCGTTATGTAACTGCCCCAAAAATAGCTGAAGAACTAAGCAAGTTATTCAGTCGAGTAGGCATATAATGAGAAATCTTAACAGATCGTGGTAGCAATTTCTGTTCAGTGTTGTCAAAATGCCTATAGCAAAGTCTGGGGATAACAGCTATACATACAACCCCTCACCATCCCCAGACCGATGGCTTGGTCGAGAGTTTTAATCAAACGCTTAAAAAAATGTTACAGAAATATGTACAAGAGGAAGGAAGGGACTGGGATATGTACTTACCCTACCTAATGTTTGCCTACCAAGAGGTGCCACAATCATCCACTGGGTTTTGCACCTTCTGAATTATTATATGGCCAAAATCCCAGAGGCCCATTAGATGTTATAAAAGAACAATGGGAAGCTGAGGAAGTACCTAAGGGGATAGCACCCTCTGAGTATATGTGTCAGATATGTAAGCTACTACTAAACTTTATACAGAAAGCACATTCCCATAACCAAAAACAGCAGATGGTACAAAAGTATCATTATGATAAAGGAACTAAGTTTAAAGAATTTGAAGAGAGGGATAAAGTTTTGTTATTATTACCTTCCTCGGACAATAAGCTTTTAATTAAATGGCAGGGACCCTATACAGTTCTAAGACGAATGGGTCTTGTCACCTATGAGATTGCTATGCATGATAAAGGTGTTAAAAAGAAAATCTATCATGCAAACTTGCTCAAACCATGGTCAGAGAGAACTCCTCCTATGTGTACCTTTATCTAACCAGAAGAACCAGATAGTGCCCTAACAGAGGCATACCAGAGGTTGGAAAAGCCAGGGGGTCTAGATGAGATCACCATAAATCCAGATCTTACTTCCCAACAGTTAGCTGAGGTACAGACCATGCTTCATATATATGAAGACAACTTTTCAGAGATTCCAGGGAGGGCCAAGGAGGTAACTCGTGATATCGCCGTAAACTCTGAAACCCCCATTAGACAAAGACCCTATTGTCTCCCTGAAAAGATGAGGCCTGAAGTGATAAAAGAATTGAGGAAAATGCAAGACCTAGGCATCATTGAACCATCTAAAAGTGAATGGAACTTTCCTATGGTGGTAGTAGAAAAAAAGAAGGTGGAGTCAGACTGTGTCTAGACTTTAGATGTCTTAACAATATCTTACAATTTGACAGCTATCCTATGCCTAGGATTGATGATATTCTGGATCATCTAGGTAATGCCTGGTACATTAGTACGCTAGATTTATCAAAAGGATACTGGCAGATACCTTTGGACGACAAGGCGAAAGAAAAAAACACTTTTAGCACCAGTTTGGGGTTGTTTTGATTTACGGTAATGCCTTTCAGCCTACATGGTGCCCCTGCCACCTTTCAAAGGGCAATGGATAAGGTTTTAGCTCCCCATGTCACTTATAGCACTGCTTACCTAGATGACGTCATAGTATTTAGTCCCACCTGGGATGATCATATACAACACCTAGCCCAGATATTATCAGCCATTTCGAAAGCAGGGCTTACTATCAACCCTGCTAAATGCTCTATAGCTATGCAACACACAAAATATTTGGGTTTTCAAATAGGACAGGGACAGGTGGAACCTGAGAAAAGTAAAGTGGAGGCAGTAGCGAGGTCCTCGACCTGAAACAAAGAAAGGTGTCAGGTCTTTCTTAGGATTAGCTGGCTATTATCACCACTTTATACCTGACTTTTCTACCCTGGCTACCCCCCTTACAGAGTTAACCCGCAAATATAGGCCAGAAAAAATACAATGGACCCCTGAATGTGAAGAGGCATTTCAGACTATAAAAGCAAGATTATGCTCTTCACCTGTGTTAAAAATGTCTGATTTCACACAACCTTTCCTTGTACAAACCGATGCATCCAATAGTGGATTAGGAGCCGTACTTACACAAGTAATCCATGGTGAAGAACACCCCATAATAAATATATTAGTCACAAACTACATGCTAGAGAGAGTCTAGATATTCTACAATTGAAAAAGAGTGCTTAGCGATCAAGTGGGCAGTAGAAGCCCTTCGATTTTATTTATGGGGTACCAAGTTTGAAATCTGGACAGACCATAATCCCTTGTATTGGCTCCAGGTAATGAAAGATAAGAACCCTAGAATAATGCACTGGTATCTTACATTGCAACCCTAAGGGACTCTGAGGTGGAGCCTTAGGAGATAGGTGGGCCATGGCTCCATCTCTCCTGTTAAGAGAGATTTGATGTTTCTGTAAGTATATGGAGACAAAACCTAAGTACGTTTTATCTTAGGTAGGGAGGAATGTGAATGAGTCTGCTAGGACTGTATATGTCTGCCAAGAAGGAGGTTCCCTTATGTGTCTATTCCCCTTTTTCTGCATGTTATTCTTGTTTCTTGAATGTGCACTGTTGTTTGTCCTACATGGATTGGCCACCCATGTATTTATTGTATGGTGTTGTGTCTGTCTCCCCCTTCCTTCATCTTGGCACACCTGACAGGTTAGAAAGAATTAGGACCCCCCCCTTTATAAAAACTGGGGGCTTAAGAAACATGCTGCCCTAAATTTAGTTTGCACTGTGATAGGGCGACTTCCTGGAAGAAGAGAATCCATTGAGCAGCTATGTTCATTTTCAAGCTGCTTCAAATGAGGTATCAGATAACTGAAAAACCCTCTGTAACTGTGAGAAACAAATTGCTGAGCTCCTGAGTTAAAACAGAGCTTGTTAAACATTGCACATCCTTCTTAAGCACATTTTTTTAGTCACAAACCCAAACAGCCACTGTGTACACTGTTAAATAAAAGTATATTGAAGGACTTTTGGAACAGAAAGAATTAAAAGCTTACCTTAAACAGGCTACAAGTGCCTTTGTGTAATACCCTTTGCAACTAGAGCTTTTTAGAGCTGGCTTGCCATAGAAGAGCCATATTTATACTCAGCCTGTTGGTGGGAGGGACGATTACAGTGTTTACCCCTAGAATTAACTAAAATAACAAATTAAAATGAGATTTGCTACACTTCAAAGCATAATTTGAATGAAAGTGAACTAATACAATGAAGCTGAACAAATAATAAAGTTGTTAAAGTTTAAATCATGTTATATAACCCCAGTTGATTGACAGCTGATTTTAACCAATCCTGGGCATTTCTCAAGGTATATCTGTGGATGTTTAACTCTATGTAGTCAGATGCAGTTGGAGTGCTGAAGCAGCAGCATCCAGAGGAACTAGTGTTTACTAGTTGTTTTGTTTTCCTAGAGTGTGTTAACGCTGAAACTAAGCTACTTAAGTTCTTACTTGATTTGTTTATTTTACTATTTTGACGAAACAAGTCTGCTTATTTTTGTTCCTGTGCAATAAAAGAAATTATTTTTGCAAGACTACAACTTGGCTTATGCGTCCATCTGTACCCACTTGGAGATTTTGACACCAATGATGTCCCTAATCCATGCCATTTAACTGCACAGGGAACAGTGTATATCCCCTGAGTCCCTGGCTCCTCACACCTGTCCTAAAACTCACATCCATTGCAGAGGACAGATACAATACGACACACATTGCTACATGCAACATCACTGAGCATGTCTTGGGAATACTTAAGATGCATTTCAGGTGCCTTGACCATTCTTGTGGTGCCCTGCAATACACCCCTCATAATGCCTGTGGCATATTCCTTGCCTGTTGCATACTACACAACATGGTACTCAATCATGGAGTAGGCCTGCTGGCCCAAGAGGAACACACTGCAGTGGATGCTAAGCCAGAGGACATGGGGTTGCAGAAGTAGCTTTACAGGCATGATTGCAGGATGGCTAGGAGGTCAAAGGAGTACAGAGTCCACCTCATCACAGAATCATTGGACCCAGAAGGTGAGTACAAACTACACAGGAGACTGTAATATATTCTGAAAATGTATTATGTAGATAACATAAGAACATAAGAAAATTGCCAGCAGAAGGAGACTTCATGGTCTATCGGGTCTGCTCGAAATGAAATGTGTTGTTTCTGGGGTTCAGCCTACAACTGTGACCCTACCCCCCCCATCCTCCCCCTGAATTTTTTCGTCTTTCCCTTTCCAGGGCCTCCTGTCATTCCTTTATGCCTGTCCCAGTCTCACTTTAATGCCTTCACTGATTTCTACTCCACCCCATCCTGTGGCAGCTCATTCTATGCCATCAGCACCCTTTCTGTAAAATAGTGTTTCCTTATGTCCCTCTTGAATCTACCCCCACACCAGTTTTAGATTGTGCCCTCTGGTGGTGGTGGTGGCCCTTTTATTGAATAGGCTCCCGCAGTCCACTCTGTTAATTCCTCTCACATATTTGAATCTCTCAATCATGTCCCCTCTCTGCCTCCTTTCCTCTAGAGTCTATATCCCCAGGTCCTCCAGCCTCTCGTCATATGATCTGTCCTGCTGTTCCTCTATCATTTTGGTCTCTCGACTCTGGACTTTTTCTATTAATGTTTATGTCTTTCTTCAGGTGTGTGTGCCAATGCCTTACTCCGTATTCTAAGTGAGGTCTAACCAATGTCCTGTAAAGCAGCAGAATAACCTCACTCCTCCTATTGCTAAATCCCCTAGCAATACATCCCAGCATCCTATTGGCCTTTGCTATGGCCTTTTTGCATTGAGTCGATTGCTTTAAGTCACTAGAGATTATCACCCCCGGATACTTTTCTTCCTCTGATGGCATAACCTGAACCTTTCCTATGTAGAATTCTATTCTCAGGTTCTTCACCCCTATGTGCATCACCTTGCACTTTTTGGAGCTGAACCACAGCTGCCATATCCCTGCCCATCTCTTAAGTTTGGCTAGGTCCTCTCTCATTTCCCTTATTCCCTCCTGAGTGTCCACCCTCCCACACAGCTTGGTGTCATCCACGAACATGCACATTTTTTCCCTGTATACCATCCACTATGTCTCTGATAAAGATGTTGAACAACACCAGTCCCAACACCAACCCCTGTGGAACTCCACTGGTGGCCTTCCTTGTACTGGAGAACTCCCCTTCTACAACTACCTTCTGCGTCCTGTCACTCAGCCTGTTTTCAACCCATCTAACCAACCTTTCTCCTGCCCTCAGGTCCCTCAGCTTTGTAATCAGCCTTTTGTGTGGCACAGAGTCAAAGGCTTTGCTAAAGTCCAGGCATATAATATACACTGCTTGGCCTTTATCCACTGTTCTGGTGACCCAGTCAAAGAACTCAATCAAGTTTGTTTGACACAATCTGCCTGCCATGAACCCATGCTGCCTGTTATCCTGCAGGCCATTTTCTTCTAAGAACTGGACCAAGCCCTCCTTCCATATTGTCTCCAGCAGTTTACACACAATTGAGGTCAGGCTGATGCCCTATTACCAGGGTCCTTCTTGGGGCCACTCTTATGGAGAGGCATGACATGTGCTGTTTTCCAGTCCACTGGCACCACCCCCGTATCAAGAGAACTATTGAATAGTATCGTCAGCTGGCCCACTAGTTCCTCTCCCATCTCGTTTAGTATCCTGGGGTGTATTCCATCAGGCCCTGGAGATTTTTCAGCTTTCAATTTTGTGAGCCCCTCCCTCGCCCTTTCAATCCTTATGGGCCCTAATTGGTCCTCGCCAGCCCTTCACTGCCCCTTGCACTGTGCTGTATTGGGCCCTTTCTTTCTTTGGTAAAGACCTAGCAGAAGTAATTTTTTAATATTTCAGCTTTGGCCTTGTCTTCTACCACTATGCATTCCCCCTTCTTCAGTCTGACTGTGCCGTCCCTTTTGTCTCTTTTCTCTAATGTATCGAAAGAAGGCCTTATCTCTCTTTTTTATCCCCTCTGCTATCTGAAACTTCTTCTTTGCTTTTGCCTGTGTTATTGCTTTTTTTGCTAGTTTAGCCAGCCTTTGGTATGCCTCCTCATCCTCTTTCTTCTTTATCCTTCTACTTTTCTTGTGTGCTGCTCTTTTATCTTTCACTGCCTTAGCCACTTCTCTGCTAAACCAGCTAGGCAGTCCAGTTCCCGCCTTCTTTCCCCTCATCTTTGTGCATCTGCTTGTGGCATTCTGTAAGTCCCTTTTGATCGCATCCCATAATTCCTCCACACCCAGGCCTTCCTCTAGGTTCCCTAGGTCTTCTTTAATCATTTCCCTCATTTTCTTAAAATTCACTGTCCTGAGGTCCAGCACTCTTGTCTTGGTGGGGATGTCTTCCCTACCCAAGTCCAGGTTGAATCACACTGTGTTGTGGTCACTTCCACCCATAGGATCACCAATGTCTATTTCCTGCATGTGCTCACGATTGGAGAGCACCAGGTCCAGAACTGCTTCCCCCTTGGTGGGACCGGTCACATACTGCATCATGAAGCCGTCCTGGATTGCATCTAGTATTGTCTGACTTCTGGCACAGGATGTGGCCCGACTAGCCCAATCGATTTTTGGCAGATTAAAGTCCCCTATCACTACTATATCCCCTCTTTTCAGCTGTGTTTGTTAACTGAGTGCATAACACTCTATCCTTATCCTCATCCTGACTGGATGGTCTGTATATGACGCCCATCCTTATCTTCCTTCCTTTATTCATCTGGAGCTGGAGCCATAGAGCCTCCATGTCTCCTCTTTCAAAATCCTCCTTTCTTGTGCACACAATCTCATCTCTTATGTATGCTGCCACCCCTCCCCTTTTTCCTGTCTCTCTGTCCTTTCTATACAGCCTGTAACCTGGGATAGAAAGGTCCCAGTCCTAGTGTGCTGAAGCACATATCTCAGTAATAGCATCTATGTCTACCCTACTTTCCGCTAAGAGTGTTTGCAGTTCTGCCATCTCATTCCCAAGACTCCTTGCATTCAGCACCACCACCTCTCTCCACTTTGTCTCTTTCATGCTCTTGCCCTTCCTCTGACTATATCCTACTTGTCTTGGTTTTCTCCCCTTTTTTGAATTGTCATCCATCATTGTTCCCTGCTTCCTGACTCTGCTATTGTGGGGGGAGGCCCTATATCCTCCCCGTCTCTGCCTCCCCCCCTTAGTAGTTTAAACCCAGCTCCTTTACCATGTATTCCCCCATTTTATTTCTAATTTTCATTCTCCCCTCCCAGGTCAGATGTAGTCCACTATAGAGTCCCTTGTCCACCCACGTGTCACCCCACTAACCTATGAGACTGAATCCTTCCTTCTTACACTAACTGCCTAGCCATCCATTACATTCCCCTATCCTTTCCTTCCTAGCTAAACTTCCCTTGGTATGGGAATTATCTCTGAAATGGTTATTGGTTTCACTTCCTCCTACATGTCATTGCCAAATCCATAAATCTTTGTTGCACCACCTCGGCTCCTCACCGGCTAAATCATTTATCCCCATGTACAGTATCAAGTCTGTTTTTTTCCCCCACCTCGCTTATCAGCTCCTTTATCTTCTGAGTTGCCTTACCTGCCTCCATCCCCAGTGCGCACACCACTGTTGTCCTCCTATATATTTCTTCACTCTTTCTCCATTGTATACCTTTTATTATCGAGTCCCCATAAACTATTATTTTATTCTGTCCAGGGTGTCTGTTCTCCCTAACATTCTCTTTGGGGTTTTTGCCTCCTTTCCTGTCTGCCTTCTTTCTACTTATATCCCATTTCCCTCTACCTGCCTCGCCCTTGTTTCTGTCCTCCCTGCTTCCTTCTTTCCTTTGGGAGATATGTTAACTGGCCCTCGTGAGCTACCTTCTGGCCTGGTTCACCAACAGCTTCCTTGGTGTTCGGCTGCAATTCCACGTATGCCTTGTCTCTTTTCCCTTGGGTCTCCTCTGTCAGTATTGCATATCTATTGTATGTCTTCACCCCTGAGGTGGGGGTGTTCTGTGCTCTCCGGCACTTGCCCCAAGTTCCTTGGTTTTGTCCCCATATATTTGTCATCTTCCTCCTCTCCTGTATTTCCCTATCATTTCAGTGTTGCTTGTCCTCCTGACTACTCCCCTGCCTTTGTCTGTCATCTTCCTGCCTCTTCCTATTCCTAATATTTTTTAGTTTCTATTCTGCTTCATGTCTATTTTGCCCTGTGTGTCTGTGCCCTTTCTTGACATCTTCCTCATCTTCCACCTCTCCTCACTGTCTTTTTCATATGCGTGTTTCTCTTCCTGCTGACCTGTCTCTTGCCCTCATCTGTCATCCATCTGGTGCTCCCCGTTGTTAGTTTTCTTAAGTTCTTCTATTTCATCTCCATTTCTAGTTGTAGTATGCCCCAGTGGCCCCTTTCTGCTGCCTTCTATCATTTCCTGGAGTGCCTTCATGAGGCATTCTATCTCCATTTTAAGTTTTCCCATACTCCTACACACTGTGCTCCTCCCGCCCTCCACAGAATCTCCATAAATACCGCTGCCCCACAGTAATTATAGCCTACAACCTTCCCTGATTGCCCTGTCCTGTGTTGTGTCCCCTAACACCCAACATTGTACCCTCCTCTTTTCTAGTTGAATTTACTCCTCTTGCCCTCTGCTACCTGATCCCTAACCACACTGTCCTTAAACTCTAGTAAATTATTTGCAATTGCATACTTGACAATAGTGTCTTCTGAACACCCCCCCATGACTGACTTAATGCTGTTGTACCTTAATTGCCCTAATAATAGTACCAGAGTAATAAGCAAATTCTACTAAATAACCGACCGACTGACTGAAAACAAAAATAGCATGCCATCGAGATGGGGGTCCAAAACTAGCAGCATACCATCCAGGCAGGAGCTCCCACACAGATAGCATGCCTTTCAGGTGGGAGATGTTCCAAAACAAATAGTATGCAATCCAGGCAGGGGGATTCCAAAACAAACAGCATGCCCTCCAGATGGGGAATTCCAAATGAACTAATGTGTCATCCAGGTGAGGGGTGAACAGATGATTGCGACTAGGTATGGGGTGGTGACAGATGGGTGATGTGAGGGTGAGCATAACGTGGCACATGGGTCATGGGATGGGTGGCCAATATGCACCCAATGTGCATCCTCTACCACCGCCAGGGGTACAGACATTATGGGTGCACTGTAATCAGAAGCAGAGGGGGAACATCATCCACAGAATTGGAGATCAGTTTGGAGATGGGGTTGACAGTTTACAGCCTTACAAACTACATACTCAGAAAGGTTAGATGTACAGAAGGCACAGATCCCATTTAAGTACATCCCCATTAACAACAGGTGTTGTTTAACCCTTTTCCCTATTTAACATGTACTTGTCTAATTTATTTTTAAAGAGACTGAAATTATTAGCTTCTGCTCTCTTTAGGGAGGGAATTCCACTGGGGAATTATTCTCTGTGTGAAATAATTTCTCTTATCATTACCTCTTGGGTATGTAAGCATAAGCAGGTAATCGTGGCTTCTAAGGGTAATTTCCCTGTGGTTGAATATTAATCCTAGGTCAGCCATCAAGTCAAGGTCTCTAGAGATTTTAAACATTTGTAAGAGATGCCCCCCTAGTTCTTCTTAACTCCAGTGAGTATAAATTCATCTTTGCTAGTCTATGTTCATAATGTACTTTAGATAGGCCATCTACCATTCTCATTATTCTTCTCTAAACACCCTCCAGTAGATCTATATCCCTGCACAACTGTGGACTCCACAACGAGGAGCAGTAATCAAGGTGCCATCTAACATAGGCTTTATATAAATGGATTATACATGCCCTATTTCTAGATGTGATAGATTTTTTAATGTAGCCAATGATCCTAGTTGCCCTTGAAATCACATTCGTACAATGGTTGCTAAACCTGAAGTCCTTTGTAATAAGGATACTCAGGTTCTTGGTATTGTCGACTGACTTAAGTGGTTTGCCCACTAAGGAAAAGGTATAACATGTATTATTTTCACCCAAATACATCACAACACATTTGTCGGTATTAAATTCCATACCATTTTTTGGGGCCCATAGTGCCAAGTAAGTAAGGTTCTCTATGATGGTTTGAATATCTTCCTCTGAGTTAACAACATTAGTGATCTCAGTGTCATCGGCAAATTTAATGACACAACTTTTGAGATTTGTGCTAATATCAGAAATAAAAAGGGAAAACAAGACTGGACTCAACACTGATCCCTGACACACTCCATTGGTCACTAATCCTTCGCTGGACAAGTGCCGTCTAATTCTGACCACTTGTACTCTGTCACTTAGCCAAGAGTTAACCCAGTTAACTATTAGTTGATTAGTACTGATTTGTTTAATTTTTTTGATCAAGATAGAATGAGAGACCTTATTGAAAGCTTCAAAAAGAGTGAGATAGATGACACAGACCAGTTGAGCAGGCCATGGTGAGGAATGCATGGTGCCCTTGGCATCCTGGGTGTGCTGGGGGTCCTACTGTCAGCACTAAGTGGTGTGCTTACATGGCACTGTGTCTGCCCAGGGTGACATCATCCCCATTGGACTAGTCAGGGCTATGGCCAGTCCCACAGTTCCTAGGCCACCCAGAATATCATTCTGATTGCACTACCAGCTGTGCCACCAAGGCAACTGGAAACTGGGCTGCCCCCAGCACATTACTATTTCTCCAGTCCATATCTTGGTGCCTCAGACTAGTTGTATAACACTAGGTTGTGTATTGGAAAAAGAGTAATGTGCTTGAGGACAGCCCAGTTTCCAGTTGCCTGGGTGGCAACAGCTGGTAGCACAATCGGAATAGTATTCTGGGTGGCTTAGGTTCAAGTCTAGAGAGGCACTTACTTCTTTCTCTCCTCTGTTTGTATGTGTTTCATAAATATGCAAACTGCACTCATGTGATTGAAAATTCCCTCAGTTCCTGCCACTATTGTTGCAGCCTCCTATACAGTGGCATACACTCATTCAATGCTGGCAGTCAGGTACTGCCACAGTTCAAGTATGGCAGCCATGTGCTCTTCATGGCATGCCTCTGAATGTTGCTTGGCATGCTGCATGTTTTTATCAGTCATGCAGCACATGAATGCTGGTTCCTGCAGCAAGGTCCCTTGGTTGTGGCTGCCTGCAGCAGCTGTCAATGGACCACTATCTTACAGTGTCACCGTGGACTGTCCATTGGAACAGTGTCAGTCTGCACCCATGGTCGCTGTGTGGCTTGAGTCTGAATCATGGCTGGTGTTATGAGGTGTTGTGTATGGGTGAGGGATGGGCTGGGGGCAGGGCTGTGGTCAAGCCAGTGGTGGGTTCCTTCAGAGGCACAGCATTGGCTGGGCCAGTGGGGTTGGCCATATTATGTGTGGAGTCTGACGGTGGTACAGTTATAGCTGTGCCAAAGGCCGTAGACTGCGGCAGCACAGCAATGACCATGCTGGAGGAGCTGGGTCCCATATGAAGGGGGCCCGGCAGGGGCAGCCAACTCCTCCCAGTCTGTGCCAGACACTTCAGTCCTTTACTCTCTCATGAATGTGCTGTCTTCATCTGCTCCCTTCTGCTTCTCCTCCTCTTCCTAGCTCTCCTTGTCATATTGTGTCACAGCAGATGTGGCCCTCAGGAGCAGGACATGGCAAGATGATCTGGGTCTGTCCTCCAGGACTGTGTCCTACCCCAAAGACTGGGCTGGTGAGAGATGAAGAAAGGGTGAAAGTGCATAATAATGTACATACCTGTATTCCAAATATGGCAGTATGCATGCTCAGTGCATTGTGTCATAAAGACCATGCTGCACATACTGTGCAATGGCCATACATAACAGGTGCTGAGCACACAACACCACCCCCATTACTGGTGATCACACAGGTAATGGCACATGTGGCACCATAAGTGAGTGCACCACAGACCCCCACACCACCCAACCAAATGGATAGTATCAAGCAGACTACACCCATTGTGCAACACATCTAACAGTAAGGATCTAAACATGTCCCTGATGGCACAACTATCATGTCAATAAGGCTCCCACAGGGTACCTGAAGGGGACCTGGTTACACACGCACGTGAGTATGGTAGGTAGATGTGATACACTTGCCCAGTGTGTTCCTCCTAAATATACCTTCATTGCCACATACACTTGATTTTACTAGATAGATGATGGTGTATGCAAGGAGTTGTCATATGCAAAAGGTAACCATGGCCCCTGCTAAGATGGGGTGAAGGCAATCCCAGGTCATCCTGGTGTGACTGGCAAACACTACACACAGGTATACCATTGCAGACAGGGCATGCAACAGGGATGTCCTATGTGCAAGGTGGAATACAGCCCATAAACGATGCATGCATAGCGCCATGGTAGTATATGTAGGCCCAGCACTGATCTGTGGAGTACCCCACTGCATGTACAGGTCATTTGTTCACCCATGGTCCATGTCACCAGCTCTCCCTGGCATGTAAGCGGTAAGGCCACTGTTGCATGTGTTCACACAGGCTCAATGTTATTGTAACACAATTACTCACATATTTGTGATGGTTCAACTTGACTCTTGTAACCACCTCCCGGGCTGCCAGTCACTTGGACTGCTCATATGGTCCCGGCAGTTAGTGCCTCTGCAGGCAATAGTGGCACCTCTGCTTTGGTACCATTGCCCATGGCCTGTTGGCTGGCCTTCACCAGCTGGCTGGCTGTCAGTAAGACCATCCATGGTCTTATCAGGAGATAACCCACACCTCGCTGGCTGTTATTGTTTGCTTATAATACCTAGTTATTAGTATTTATGTATACTATTAGGCTGGGGATGTGATATCAAGACAGCTTCTTTAAAATCCAAAAGGGTCTGATTTTTAAATCTGCCTTCATGAACTGCCTGAGGGGGAAAAAAAACTTTCCTGTATGGTTTAAAAAGCAGATCCAAGAAAAAAATGGACTTTCAAACTACTCTTTTTAAAACTGTTGTCTCCCTAAATGAGCCTCTTGAATTTTATGCTTGTCTCTATTCAGCCAAAGAGAGACAAGATAATCTCTATAGCAACTGATGCTTCAAGGATGACACTTGACAAAGTGCAGCTGTCCTCTATACCAGGCACTGCGAAGTGCCAGAAGCTCAACTCTTATGCATTTTAATGTAAAGGAGAAACTTTTGTTTGTTGCCAAAGAACACAAGATACTGCAGGCACAAAACCCATATCATATGGTAAAGGACATTTTAATCTGTCAGTGGACCAAGTTTTATAACTGCAACAATTAAAAGATGCCTAAACCATCTTCTTTACACATTTTGTTTCTTAAAAAATGACTCCATAGTCTTGTAAAGAAGAGGCTGTTGTTTACATTTATACTGAAACTGCATTTATTAAAGCAGGATAAATGCAATTTCATGGTATTTGAAAAATGTAAACATAGCCTCTCCTGATTCAAAAATCCTGCTCTAAGAATCCTAAAATGGCTGCCTTGATGGTGTCATTGAAGAGAGAGATGCCCAGTTGTGCAGATGTATTCATGTTGTGCTAACCACATTCAAATGCGAATAACTTTAAAATGGAAAATTATAGCATGGTACTGTGAGCACAAAAGTTGTTTAGCAAAAAAAATATCTACAAAATGATTGGTGTTTCATTTATAGATACAATTTCGTTTTTAAAAAAATTATAAAAAAGTACCAGCAAATTCAATTATTCTTCACCTTTTCTGCAAACAATTGCAAATAAAATATAACAAAAAATGATAGAATGGTACTATGAGCACAATATTTGTTCAGCACAAAAATATCTACAAAATGAGTAGCGTTTCATTTATACGTGCCTGTTAGTTTTTTTATGATTAGCAAAAAACAGCAGAAAGTTTAATTATTTTTCAGCTTTTGCAACAAACAATTGCAAATAGCTTTAAATTGAAAAGTGATAGCATGATACTTTGAGTATAAAAGTTGTGCAGCACAAACATATCTACCAAATGAATGGTGTTTCATTTATAGATATCTTTTAGATTTTTTTATAATCAGCAACAAATGGCAGGAATTTTTTTCCCACTTTTATTGAAGGTATGGCATAAATGGAATAAGCTACTTCCCTACTGGAAATATTGTTAACATGTTTTGTTCTCCTGCCCTCCTCCAATTAACCAAACTGTAATTTGCTTTTCAAATAGCTCCCACATCCTGCCTTCCAAATGGAGGGGGATGCAAAACTTCTGTACACTTAATGTTTCCATTTCTATTTTCCCCTCCTCTGTCAGCCTAGCTGTGACAGGTTGATCACTGATTCTCATATTCCCACTTTACGTTATCAGGCAAAGTGATCTAGGGCACACTGCATTTCTCATGCAGCCATCATTGACACTTCCTTGTCTTCCTTGCATTTAGTCAGTGAACATGAAAACTGCCTTTGCTGTACTACCCACAGCTACATCTTGCTCTGATGCCATTTCCCATTTTTTTGGTTTTATTTTGTGTCATTCAGTTGTGTGCCATATAAGTTGGAATGTTACCTCTTTTTCCAGTCAGAGAAGCCAGGGGCCTGGTCCGCCTCAGACCAGCCACCTGCTTACTGTCCCACATCCTTAGCATGCACTTCAATGGCAGCATGGGTGCCTTTGGCACTTGAGTGAAGAAATACACATTTCTCAGGTGGTTGATAGCACTCAGCTGCATCTTGTGCCTCAGAACTCACCTCACAACTCACCTGGGGCTTGTGTGTTATTACTTACTTACAATTTATAATGTTATTCTATGGGAATTTTATATTGTACTTCCAAGGTGTTTGAAGACACTCAGCTGTGCCTTGTGCCTCACAACCCACCTGTGGCATGCAGCAATTTAGCATTGCTGCACACCCTGATGTATGGTACTGATCTCTTAAAATGTATAATGTAATCGTATTCAAAATATATACTGCACTTCCCAGGAGGTTGAAGACACCCAGCTCTGACTCATGCCTTATAACTCCCCTGAAGCATGTAGCAACGTAGGCTTGCTGCACACCCTGCCATGTGTTATTGCTTGCTTACAATTTACAGTGTGATCCTATGGAAATCATATACTGCACTTCCCAGGAGGTCAAAGGCATTTGGCTGTGCCTCATGCCTCACAACCCACCTTATAGGTACAGTAATTTAGCACTGCTGCATACCCTGCTGTGTGTTATTACTTAAATGTCGTACCTCCCAAAAAGTGAAAAAAATTGAATTTTCAGTCATATTTTACTGATTACAAAAAAATCTAAAAGGTATCTATAAATGAAACACCACTCATCTGATCGATCTTTTTGTGCTAAACAACTTTTGTGCTCAAAGTAACATGCTATCATTTTTCAGTTTAAAGCCCTTTGCACTTGTGTGTTGCAAAAAGTGAAAAAAATGGAATTTCCTGCTATTTATTTGCTAATTATAAAAAGTCAAACAGGTATCTATAAATGAAGCACCCCTCATTTGATAGATATTTTTGTGCTAAACAGCTTTTGTGCTTAAAGTACTCTGCTATCATTTTTCAGTTTAAAACTGTTTTCAATTGTTTGTTGCAAAAACTGAAAAATAATTAAACTTGTTGCTGTTTTTTGCTAATGATAAAAAAACTAATAGGCACATATAAATGAAATACTACTCATTTTGTAGATATTTTTGTGCTGAACAAATGTTGTGCTCAAAGTACCATGCTGTCATTCTTTTGTTTTAACTTTATTTGAATTTGTCTGTTGAAAAAGTGAAAAATAATTACATTTTCTGCTGCCTTTTTTTACTAATTAAAAAAGAACTAAACAGTATCTATAAAAGAAACACCAATCATTTTGTAGATAATTTTGTGCTGAACAACTTTTGTGCTCATAGTACCATGTTATCATTTTTATTTAAAAGTTATTCACATTTGGATAAGGTTAGCACAACTGGAATACATCTGCACAGCTGGGCATCTCTCTCTTCAATGACATCATCAAGGTAGCCATTTTAAGATTCTTAGAGCAGGATTTTTTAATCAGGAGAGACTGTGTTTACAATTTTCACCATGAAACTACATTTATCCTGCTTTAATAAATACAATTTCAGTATAAATGTAAACAACACCCTCTCCTTTACAGCACTACGGAGTCATTTAAAAAAAAATGTGTAAAAAATGGTTTAGGTATCCCTTAAAGAATTAATATCATTCATTAAAATGTCTTGTGCCAAACTCACAAGAGATGAACAAGAACTATTTGATCTTGAATCAGAGCTTATCTCACAAAACCTCCAGAAATATAATTTTTATGTGTGTAAATTGATGCAGAACTGAGATATATCATTTTAAATTGTTTGTGGTAAATAATTGTCATCAAGTGAGTGATAAACTCCAAGCTGAAACAAAGAAAATACCATTTGCAAAGGAATCTGATGCATTTAATGCACTAACTGTGGATTTGGATGGAAGATACTTTATTTTGAAGCTTGAGGTCTGAGAAATTAGAGGATTGTCATGTTTTTAAGAAATCTGTATGGAAGCAGTATCTATGAAGGACTTTTTAAATTATGGACCTCATAATAAAGAAAGACATATCATGTTTGGTGTCAAAATGCTCCAGATTTTGCCCTGAATTTAAAACTATATGGTTTAAGTCTACACCTGGTTGCATTGAATGCAAGGAGGAAAATAGGTTTGAGAAGAAAAAGTTTCCAAGCTGAGAAGCTTTGCAGAAAGAGAAGATAATCAGCATTCAACTAGCCAGATGTCTTGAGTGATATTTTTGATGTTTTTATAATATTGTAATTGGACTTAGCTGGGGGTTGCATGGAAAAAGTAGTCTTAATACTTGGGACATGGGTTTATAAGAAGCTATTAAAATCTGTTCAAAGGTACATTAACATTTTGCATGTGAAAAGTATTTGAACAAGTTTTTTTATAAATAAATAATCTAAGATACTAATGCAAAGACATTTTTAAGAACGTATGCATGAACAACAATACTGTTCACAAAATCATACTAAAACAGTTTTATTGTGTCTAGTTACCGTTATTCATAATTTCTGAACTTTTTTGTTGATTGTTTTTGATTGCTTATTTTTATTTTCTGAAAGCTATTTTGTGTTTGTGTTGCTTTTTACAGTGTTTAAACAATTCATGCTTATGCAGCAGTTATTAGTTATTGGTATGTATTGTATAGGAATAATAAAATCTATTTTTTTATATTTCCATGGGTGTGACAACACGTAAACCATTTATTCTGAATTATCAGAAATTTTTATACAGTAGGTTGTGAAAGAGGCAAACTTGATACAATTTTCCTTTGATTATGTGATTCATGGAAGTAAGGCTTGAGGTAGAGCAGAATGTCATAATGCATGATTGATATTCCAGCCTATTGTTCTGACATTTTGAGGTTGCTTTTCTTGGGGATAATTGGTTAGTGAATGAACAGTGCACACCTTGGATGTGTATACGAATAGATGAAAAGTTCTTGAATTGCAAAGCTACTGGGTTGCATAAGTAAATTTTCCATTTTTGCTTTTCAATGAGTTTACATTTAGCTAATCGAGAAGTGATCAGAGAGTCGCTGTTTGCTAAAGAAAGAATTTGGCTAATAGAGGTTCCTGTCACCTATCTTAGAGAGGAAGAAGAAAACTGCACGACTGCACCAGAACAAGAACACTGAGGCATACCTAAAAGAAAAATTAAGTTATTGAAGTGTTGTTGTTGTGTAAAGTATTGCCATTTTTGTTGCTATGTAAGATTTATTATTATTATTATTATAGTATATGGTTAGGGCTTATTGTGCATGGAAATCACAGGCTTTCCAAAAGTTGTTGTATGACAGTTCAGAGGTCAAGAAAGTTGTTGTAGTATCATTCTGATGCCACAATGATACTACAAAAACTTTTTAGTCTTGACATGCCATCTGATTGGTCAATGGCAGCACTGATTAGTGAGTGACAGGCAAGTGGTTGTTCATGGCAGCTGACACACGGACACATAGTCATCACTGATTTACTCTGCTACTAAGTAGCACCCTTTTTCTTTTGTAACAAACAAAATGTGGCTGTTATTCAGCCTTGACACCAATGGAGACTAGGAATGACAGTTTCACTCACAACGGAGAGAGCAGAGTAGCTGAGAGCACCATCTGGTGATGGTAAGAGCCTAAGGACACTATGTTCACCTCTCTCATAGAAAAACAAATACACCCCATTCTGTTTTTAATTGTATACTATGCAAAATAGTGTATAAGTGACCATAAACAACTAAGGCTGTGTTTCTATCTTGGGGGATGTAATGATGTCATTCAGACCTCTTGAGCTTCACTCTGGAGGTCTATATGATGCCATCACATCCCCTCAAGAGAAACACAGCCTTCTTGTGCATGGTCTCCCATACACTATTCTATATATTTTTGTTTTAAGCCATGACAGCCTTAATTGCAAATGTGGATGTTGTTTGAACAGAGACAGTGGTGCAGCCATCAGAGTTTTCTCAGCATCTTATTAAAACAGAGCCATTGACACCTCTGTGTCAGAGCTGCAACCAAGATGAAAGAGTAGAACAACTATAAAGAGTTATTCAGGAGCACTCATTGCTGGCTGACAGACTAAATGATAATAAAAGAAGTTTAAGTGATAAAATAAGCAAGCTGGAAAAACTGTAAGATGATAAATCTTTTGAATGAGATAAACTTTTTTTGATTAAGTGTGTTTTATTGATGTTTTTCCAGAAAGAAAACAGAGAACAGTCAAGCATCAATAATAAGATAACAGAGTGTGTACAATGATTACATAACTTAGGATAACCACTCAAACACAAACTACACCCTTTATCTCATCCCACCTACTCACCCCTTCCCATAGCACACCTATCCTGAGCTGACCAGTGTCTCCAGCACCTGATTAAGGATGCACACAGGTGGGACACCACGAATGAGCAGAAAAAAAAAAGCCTTTTGAAAGGTGCCACCGATCTATAATCTACTTTCAAGAACAAACCTGATTGGGTTAAAGTTGAGTAAGGAACAAACAGGGAACACTACTCACACCTGTTAAACTTGAGACTCTTTTGACACCGACAGAAGTGTATATAAAATTTGTAACCCATGACTGAAGGAATCCTCCCTTCAGTATAATCTAACAATTTCTTTCTCTACCACTAGGGCTTGAATAATTTCCTTATAGCATTCCTCATAAGGAGGAGTATCCACCTCCCACCAGTGTTGGAGGATAACTATTTTTGCTGTGATGGAAATTAAAGCCATATAGCTTCTACACTGGTTTTTCGAGATAGAAAAAAAGTCTACAAGCAAGCATATTTCAGGGGTGAAGGCATGTTCTAATCCCAGTAGAGGATCCAGAGAAGATTTAATTCTCCCCCACAGTGGTTGCATCCTGGAACAGTCCCATATCATATGTTTTAGGTCACCTTCAGAGAGGCCACAGCGATAGCAAATGGGTGTCGGGGACCGCCCCATTCAAAATAATTTGACAGGAGTAAAATATAAATATTGTAGGATTCTGAATTGTGTCCATCTGTGTTTGTCCTGCTTCAAGAAACAGTAAATATGGTGGCATATTAAATGCCAATGGGTGTGGGGATAATCTAGTCCTAGCTTTTACTGCCAATAATAACCAATCCCAGTCAGTGAAGTGGGATCAATAAGTTGGAAATAAGAGTACAAACCAGCAGTTACATGGGGTTGCTGAGTGATGGACAAAAGGTTGGGTAATGGCCCATTCTCCTGGATTGGCCGGGGCATGACCCATAGAATGCCTTCAAGGTCTGGATTAGCTGCATGTATTTAAAACTATGCAAGAGGGAAACTGAGAAAGCCTCTTGTAATTCACAATGAGTCATCATACCGTCCTTGATAAGGAGGGAGTGCACCGAGACTTCCCATAATTGTGGGCAAAAAGCTCTCAGAATAGGTCTGCCTGCAATTTGGAAATGGTGGTTGCCCAAGACCGATTGAGATAGGTCATCTACCAAGTCAGATTGTGAATATTGTCAGAGCTGTCTGGAAACCTTCAGGGACCACATCAAGGGAGGGCATCACAATCCTGGGGTAACCCAGATGGTATAAGAAAAAACAGACTTTTGAGGTGTATCCTCTTTTTTCTGTACAGGTCCTCCTCTACTTGAAGCCAAAGAGGGTGGTATTCCCCTGGTAAAATGCCAGCTGCTGGCCCACCCCACTGTAACCATTTTGAGCTATGTTGGGCTAAGTAATACAAGAAAAAATTGGAGAAATGGAGCCCACCCCTCTCTCTTGGCTGTGTCAGCTTGAAATAAGCTCGATGGACTACACCCCCCTCCACAAGAAACACTGAGGATCCTCTGTAATTGTGAGAAGCATGATTTGAGCAAATGTATCCCTGTCATGCCCAAGGGGTAGAGAAGTCTCTGAAGGATATTCATTTTGTTTGTTTTTAATTTTTTAACTGGGTAAAGAGATGGGACAAGCTCTTTTTCATTTCTGACCCAAAATAAGACAATTTACAACAATAAATACAAAAACATAACTTAAAAGAAACATGATATTCAATCAAATCACATACATTGAATACAGACAACCATGTTTTCAATCTAGTTTTAAAACATTCAATAGAACCTTCTTTCCTTAAATCTTCAGACACATTATTCTAAAGTGAGGGAGCCAAGTTAGAGGAAACTCTAGCACCTGTCTTTGTTAAACAAAGTTTATCTACAAGTAAAGTCCCCTTATAGGCTGTCAAATTCAAGGAGGTCATTCTAACACTAAGCAAATCATGTAAGGAAAACTCATTACAGTCAAAAATAGATTTAAAAATTAAACATTAGCAAGTATACTGAAAGCAAGCATTAGGAGATAACCAATCAAGGGCTGAATAAAGAAAACATTGATGAGTATGAGAACTCAACACAAAATGACAACTATCATTGAAAACGACAGATAAAGCATGAGAATCCCGACCTGACAACCCACAGTACAAACTTCGCATACAGTCCAAATGAGGAAGAAGTAAAACAAAGGCAATAGCTTTCCTGGTATCAGTAGTAAAAATTGCTTAAACTTATATAGAACCCCAATCTTTTGATTAATCCAACAACATGCACTTTTGACTTGTCCCTGAAAAGATAAACATGGATCCAGAATGACCCCTAGATATTTAAATTCAGACACTTGTTCCAAAAGGGTACCATTATCATCATGAATAATTAAACTAGGTTTTTTACTCATTGTAATAATACTTGACCCCAAAGGAACAATGGGAGAGCAGTATAATTCTGAAGATCCTGCTCAATGGCTCATAGGAGTGGGGCTATGTTCAATCTGCAGAGGTTTGAGAGGAGGTGGAGTATCTTAATCCCCAAATATATTAGTTCCTTGGGGGCCCACAACAAGCCAAGGTGCTGTACATCCTGTCTAGTAACCTGACTATTCAGAGGGGGAGATTGGCCTAATACTCCAAAATTTGAGAGGAGAGCTCTGGGGTAAGAGGCCCATCAGCATATAAACTGCCATAGCAAGCATGGAAGGCCTCTACTATTTCACTAGGATGGGTTACAGGAGCGGCCTGTGGGGTCAGTTAGAACTGAGGAATCACTCTTGTAGCTTCTAGTTGCTTAAGCCTCTAGGTTAGTAATCTCCCTGCCCATCCCTAGACTCAAGGTACATTGTCTTGGCATGGAATAAGGCCAGATCCTCCATCTCTGCAAGAACCTCATAGCGTGCTCATAGGAGGTGGATCTGTCCTCAGTACTCTATGAAGGAGGAGGGGGACAGGTGATTTTCCTTTAGCTTGATCTCCTCTAAGAGTCAATCCTCCTCTTGTATACATTGTCTCTTCCTGATGGAGGCTAGCCTAATACATTCCCCATGGATGTCACCCTTTACTACCCCCCCTTAGAAGACCCAATCAAGTCACAGTCCCCTCATTTTCTTTGATGAATTTAACCAAAAAAATCCTGTAGTTTCTGCCTAGTGGTTGGGTGCTGCAAAACCTGAGTATCTAATCTGCAAATACCGCCCCGCTCTTCAGAAACATTTAGGAATAAAACTAAGGACACGGGGCATGGTCTGATAAAACTAAGGGTAGAATCTCACAGGAAAGGAGTCCAGGGGGGGGAAATATTTTACCAAAGACAAAAAAGTCTAGTAGGGATGAGGTATAGTGAGGTGAAGAATATAACATGAAGTGTCAGTCAGTGGAGTTTGAGACATGCCAAGGCTCTATTAAACCAAGATGATCAATGAGATCCCTCAGACCCCACTATGCCAGAGAAAGCCCCTTCTATAGTGATCTGGACCTGTCCAGATCATTTGAAAGACTAGGTTTCAGTCACCACCTAATATAACTGGCACAACCGGGAGGAAACAAAGCTGTGCACTTAAAGCAGAGAAAAAAACAGGTGAGTCCACATTTTGGCCATAAACTGACCCTAAAATTAGCTCTGAAATCCACAGTCATGCATGTATGAGTATGTAGCAACCTTCCATGTCCCAACATTCCTGTTACACCTGGAATGGGAGGTCCCTCACCACTAATATTTCCACACCACTCCTCTTTGTACTGGAGATGGCCCCAAAAGCCCAGCCCACCCAATGCCTCTTAAACAAGTTGACGTCATCTCTACACATATGCAATGCTTGATGCATGGCCGCACTCAGCTGAGATTTGTGGAGATGTCGCTGGATCATGCAGCACTTCTGTTTGCTATGTGCCCCCCTGATATTCCATGAAATAAATTTGTAGGACACACTTCTCATCATGTAGCTAATATCATAGGAAACTGCCAAGCACCCATTACAGAGATGTACCTATCCTGTACTCTGGGAAGCTCACCCCTCATCTCCTCCAAAGCCTTATGTAACATACTGAGTTGAAGAAATAAAATTACTCCCCCACACACAAAAACAACCATACTCCAAAAAACCTCTCACTCGTAATGGAAGCAAAGCTGTCTGCTTAGTATCCTCATACACACACACACACACACACACACACACACACACACACACAAACACACACTCACCAAAACCCCCTCACAAGAAATGCTGGTGTACAAATATAAGGAAAACAGCAGACTGAACCCCCTTAGTTAGCAGACTATAACTTTAAGACCCCCATATGGAAGGCCCAAACTTGAGAAATTGTCCAAAAGAAAGGTCCAGCAGCAAATATAATTAGGCCTTGTAGAATCTAAAAAAAAAAAAAAAAAAAAAGGAATAAAGTAATAGAGGAGGTTCCCCTCCACTAGTTCACATAAGAGTCTGGAGTCTCAGAACATGTAGATTCTGATAATGCCAGCAAGTAACCATATAAAATAAACAAACTAACTAAACAAGCCCAGATACAGCGATGGCCAAAAGAAATCGAGAGACACTAAGTAGTCCTTGTGTATAACTAGCTAAAAACCGCATGAAGGAAAAGATCCAATCTGCTGCAGATTCTTTACCAGTAGTCCTATGCTGAGTAAGGAAGCCTCACACAGTAGGAAAAACATAAGGGTATTTATGAAGTGCCACAGTTAGCCAAATAGCCAGTCCACTCTCAGAGGACAGAGACACGCTCACAGGTGTAAAGGGAAGGATGGCAGTGTGGGAAGATGTGCAGAGCTAATCTGTAGAGTGGCTGAGCAGTATTTTGAAAAGCAGTCCAGGACTCAATTAAATGAGGCTGTCACCAGGAGGCCACCCATTGAGTTAGATCAGGGCCACAGGTTTGTCTTTGAGCAGGCTGAGGAGCATATCACTAAGGCATGGGCAGTTCTGAGATGTGGATAAAAAAAAAGAAGAGCAATGGTCACCCACATGACTATAGTGAGCTTACTCCACCCACCTCTACCATTCAGTCCCTTTCTCCCCACTGCCCTCACAACCCTTGTCTATTGCCTTCTCCAGCTGAAAGAACACTGTACCAGGTCCAGGTCCCCTTAAAGTCAACAACTCAAAAGGGCATCAGAGCTATCCTTCCCTCATACCCAAGGGTAGCTGCAGGACATAAAAGTGGGGTCCCCCATAAGCACTACTTTGAAGAAACCAGTTTGGAACTCAGAAAACAGAAGAGTGGCCACAGTTGGCAACATAACGAGCAGTCCCACCTTTGATCCAACTGAAAAGAGAAAAGAGAAAAGGTTTACTCACCAAACTTTGTCTAAGGGCTTACCCGAGTTTAAGCATTGAGGAGAGCCAAACTAAAGTTGCTCCACAAGTAGTTCCTCTGATCACTTTTGCTTGAAGATGTCCGGGAACAAACTAATTTACTACTGTATTATGACATATTGAATGATCCACTACTCATGACAGAACTAAATATAGAATATAAAAATGACCAACATGGAACACAAGGACATCCACTTCAAATTAAAATATGAAGATTCCATACAAATAAATGAAAATATGTTTATACATTGAGAGTGGCAAATTTATGGAACAGATTATCCTTGAGTATAATATCTAGTCAAAGTAAAAATCAGTTCAAAATTAATCTAGACGTGTACATTAACAGTGGTGGAAACCTAGATTACTACATCTTATCTCAATAGGAGCTATATTATGGGCCACTGCCTTCTTTTGCTCCTTCATTACATAGTAAAGATAGTGAACAAACTCTGCAGCTCTTTGAGGGCTTGCTGGCGAGTCTCAAAACCTTTCCACTCTCCTTTGTGCTGTTCTTGAAGGGTCACTACATATCTCATCCCGAACATAAGACCCGCAGCAAGGATTTTGGAGACCAGAGGATGGAATTCTTTCCAACACTGGCATACAGAATAAGGAAGATACTGTAGTATGTGAAGACTGTAGCCCTCCCAAATAACTTCCTTTAAATCTCAGACCTTGGATAAAATAACTTGCTTGTCCAGATAGTTTAGACATTTAAAAAAATTAGGGGTCATGGTAGCACATCTTCTGGTGACACTGGGCGTAGGGAGCAATGTGCATGTTCAGTGATGTATGTGGGCCCCTTAGGTGAGGGCCCCACAGTCTTTTCACAGAGCTTTTGTACAAACATGAGGACATTGGGGCCCTCTGCCTGTTCAGGCAAGCCCAGGATCACAACATTGTTTCTCCTGCTCCAGGCTTCAAGGTCCTCTAGGTCCTACTCCGTATGCTTGCATTTTTGTCGGAGGGTGCTGAGCTCTGGGTCTGTCTTATTACGACAGTCTTTCAGGGATGAGGTATGCATCTCGTTATCTCCCACTTGGCATGTTAAAGATTCAATCGAGGATTTCATTTGGTGGATGGAATCGGTGAGACCTTCAAGCACCAACTTCAGGGGTCACCAATTTTTCTAAAAATTTCTCCTCCATGAGAGTCCCTTGCACCAATGTGGTTTTGAATGCCGATGAGCATGAGACTTCAGTTGCTTAGAAGCTTTATCTGGAGTGGAAGGTGACGTATGGTGGGGAGCAGGATTCTTCATCTCTGAATCCATTGTTTTAAAAGTTCCATCCCGGAAAGTCTCTTCATTAGTTGCAGGCAAGTACCCAGACATTATACATAGCTGATGAGTTCGAAAGATCCAAAAAAGAAAGGAGTTTATGGTGGAGGGTTGGCAGAGAGCAACAACCTGTCCGTTCAGGCAGCCATCACATGACTTCTTGAATGTGGTAAACTTACAGGTTACATTGAACTACTACAGAAACAGCTAGACTAAAGCAAACAGGAACTATCTAGCAAGAATTTTCTCCTGGTTACTGCAAAGCCTGATAATGCTCTTTTGCACTGTGGTTTTCATGAGTCTGAGCAGTATAAAAAACAGTGTTTAGATCTGAAGCAAGAGAAGGTTGAATTAGAAGAGCTGTTACAAGAAAATAAATGAAACAATGCTGTTTTACAAAATGAACTGTTACAGGCTAAGCTGTGGAAAATGTATTATTCAGATTTGGAAAAAAGAAAAGATTACATTAGCAAATGCTGAGGAGCAGGTTATCAAAGATTTGGCTGAAGTGAATAAAAAGTATGAAAATGAAAATGAAAAGGGGGATTGGCCTAAAAGGGAAAAATGGCTTGAAGCTCAAAGGAAAAAAGAAACATTTGAACCAACAGCCTTAAGTCTTTCATTTCCAGGCCATGCTTCCTGGAGGAAATCAGATACACAGGCAGAGAAGACAGTGAAAAGTACAATAAGGAAAAATAGAATTAGATAAACACTGAAACCATATAAAAAGTCAAACTGGAATGCTGATTCTGGTATTCTGGTGAGAAAATAGTTGCCACCCAAACTACTGACTTTCTACTGAAGTATGACCTCTTAAATGACGCCCAACATGGCTTCCGCAAGGGCCATAGTACTACTACTGCCCTACTCAAACTCACATCTGACACCTTAGTGGCTATGGACTCTGGCAGGCTCATAGGGGCAATTTTTATTGATATGACCAAGGCATTTGACCTTGCTGACCACTCCATTCTCATCACAACCCTGAATTCTCTAGGCTTTGTGCCTAATGTTGTAAACTGGTTTGATAGCTATTTAACAGACAGGTCCCAATATGTGAAATTTAATTCCAACCTCTCAGAAAGGGCCACCATCAACATTGGTGTACCTCAAGGGTCTATTCTTGGTCCTCTGCTTTTCTCTATTTTCATAAATAGCATTACCACAAATCTTCTCAGCACATCCTCCCTAATATATGCGAATGACATTGTTCTGTACTGCAGTTCAAACAGTATTGAGTACATTAATACTAGGCTGTCCTGTGACTATCAGCTCATACAACAGTGGCTTCTGAGGCACAAACTAGTCTTAAATAAATCAAAAACCCAAGCTATGCTATTTGGCTCCAGTCTCAAACACAAGCATTCCCAACCTCACTTCAATGACTCCTCCCTAGATGGCACACCTGTAGGGGCAGTTAATTCATTCAAATATTTGGGGGTCACTCTTAACCTGTCCCTGAGTTTCAACCTTCACATTCATACTATCTGTAAGCAGGTAAACGCCAAACTTGGTATCGCCTACAGAACAAGTTATGCACTCACTCCTCCTGCTAGACTCGCCATTCCCCGTGGGATATTACTTCCCTCTCTCACCTACGGGGCTGCAACGTATGATTCAGCTGGCAACACTAGTCTTCGAAGGTGGGATGTTACCTACAAAAACATCTGTCACTTTGTATCCTGCTCCCCATGGCTGAAACATCACTGTCTCCTCTACTCAGATCTAGGTTGGTTACCACCACTAGAACTAAGGTCCTACATGCTTGGATCCATCACTGATAACATTATCAGATCCCGTATTCCTAAATCACTGGCCTGACTCTTTCCCTATCAGAAAACTAACTACAGTCTGCGCACGTCTGCGCACTATGGTCAATGTCCCTGTACTTGTCCCGAGACATCGTACAAATAAGGGTGGTTGTGCCTTTGCCTGCCATGCACCCTGTTTCTGGAACTTACTTCCTCTAACCTTACCACCAATCTGCATCCCAAATCTCCTTTCAGAAAGAACTCCGACACCATCTTTTCTCCTCCTACACATGCTCTTGCTTCAAACCACCCTAGACTATGTTCTCTAACTCCACTCTCCTCCTGTCATCACCTAGGAGCATGGAGTCCACCCCAACATCGAAACACTTCTTTATTTCACCTGTTTCTTCTGCTCATTTCATTCTTCCACTTCTGTATCATCTTTCCAGGTGTTTCTACCAACCCTCTCCACCCTCTCCCTTACCTCTCCCTTTCTCAGCACCTCACTCTTTTCTTGCCTGTATAGTTGTTTGGTCTTAATTTGACCTGTCTTATATTTGGTCTATGTAATTATCAATGCTGTATTTTGGTCTTACTACCACAATTTTCTAATCTGACTGGATTGTATTGATCCTATGTTAACTTAAATGCTTATCTTGGTCCAACTACCTCAATTCTTTGTCACATTGCTGCTGTTATGTAACTTGCATCATGTATCTTGTTATTCTTTAAAGTTTGTCTCTGTACTCTCCCGGGTCGTGCCTGGAAATAATCTTTTGGCTAGTGCACCTACCCGGTTAACAAAAACCAAACAAATAAAATAAATAAATACATTTTCTCTTCTGACCAAGAATCTTTTGAGTCAAGGAAAGAATCCCACAAGAGCAGAAAGAAAAATAGTTCTAGACAAAAAGGGGATTCTGATTTTTCTGATTCAGAGAGAGAATTATAGGAGAGGTATGCGAGAAAACAGAAGTTTAAACAGAAGGGGGTTCCTCTATTAAAGGTAAGAGGTCTGAGGTTACTACCTTGGCAGGATGACTTTACTGCTGCTAAAAACTCAAAGGGAAAAGAAACAGCCAAAGTCTATGCTAGGCCCAATTGTGGTTCAGCAGCCTTATGGAAACCCTCAGCAGTGCCGAAACCAGGGTTTCTCCCAAAACAGGGCAACCATGGTAAAGGATATGAAGGGGGACATGATGATTAAAAAGGGCAACAAAATTATAAACATGATCAGCAAGGTTATAGTGCACCCCAGGACAGGTCAAGGCCTAATTATGCAAGTATAAAGGAAAGGATTAAGAAATTGCAAGATGAGATGAGGAAGGAATTGCAGGATGAGATGAGACAACAAATGGGGGGAATGGAAAAGCAAATGGAGGAATTATAAGCTCTTGTTCAAAGTTATTTGCTCCATGTTGCTCAGTCACCTCCTGATCCTCCTTCCCCTGTGCAAACTTCTTCAACTGTACCTAGTGCTGGTGGAACCAGGAGAGAGACCAGACATGTTTAGTGCCCATCCCCAGGGTTCCCACCTGACTGAGTGGGCAGGTAGCCAGTGGTCCTGCAGTCTCCACCGGTCCCCTTTGGGCAGTGCTATGCAATGCTAGATCAATGAGGAACAAGACTACAATTATGGTGGATGTGATTTCCTCAGTCAATCTGGCTTACATTATGGAGACCTGGCTGGGGGATGACATGGGGCCAGTTTTGGAGGCGTTGGTCCTGGCTGGGTACTCTGTATTGCACTGCCTAAGGAAGGAATGAAGAGGTGGGTATGTGGCCGTCTGTTTTAGATCCAACCTGAAATTCTCCATGCACCTGGTGGGTTCTACCTTGTCATCTGAATGCATGGTGGTGAGTGGGGTTCCAGCTGCAGGTTACAGGATTCCCCTTGTCTGTCATCCTCCTGAGCATGGGGGAAATTTCATGCAGGAGGTTATGGACTTCATTACCGACTTGGTGTTGTACTAGCCCTGATGGTTAATTCTGGGAGACTTGAATGTCTGGATTGATGACAAATCCTCACTTATTAGACATGATTTCCTCTAGTTAATGACTTCATTGGGCCTACTGTAGCACAAGTGGTTGCTTCTGCAACTCATCACCATGGCTATGCCTTGGACTTGGTATTCTCACTGGGGCTTCAGGTGACTACCCTCAGGACTGATTGGATTGCTTGGTCCCATCATTGCACAGTGGAGTTCTCATTTGGGAGCCCCCTGATAGTCCTTCCTCTGTTGAGATGTCCACCACTGCTCATTGAGATGTTTGTCCCCAGAGGAACTTCTGGCGGTGGTAAACTTTTCTGGTGTGAGTGCTGCATGAGCAGTTGGCACAAGCAAGGTGGAGGCAGCATATAACAGGACTGTCTTCGCACCACTTGATGCCATCGCACCAATCCGTATATGACCAAGGTCCTCTCACATGAGACCCCCTTGGTTTGATGGGGCTCTCAAGGAGATGAAGACCAAGGGTTGAAAGTTGGAGAATTGCTGGCAGAGGACCCGGACCAAGGAGCATAAACTGGTTCTGAAATTTCACTATGGTGACTATTAGAAGGCAATCGACTATAAGAAGGAAAAGTTCCTGTCCAGAGAGATTGCCAGAGGGAGGAACAGAGCAGCTCAGATCTTTCAGACTTTGGACAGGCTACTTCACCCTGCCTGTCTACAGCTGAAAAGAGCATTTTTAATTGCTTTGTATGAAGAGTTTGTTCGGTTCTTCTCTGACAGAGTGTCCTCTATTCAGGCTGGGATCTCCCCAAGGGGACAAGATCAGTCCCGCAGTGATAGGACTTGCGTAAACAGACCCACTTCTGTTGTCTGAGCAGAGTTTCAGCCAGTGGGGGGGGGGGCTAAGTTTACTGAGATAATCTCAAAGCTGTGTCCCACCTGCTGTGAACTGAACCCAGGCCCTACTCATATCCTAGTGGGATGTTCCGAGTCCACTGGTCCAGTGTTCACTCAGATAATCTGGTGTTCATTTTCAAAGGGGTATTTTCCTGACACCTTGAAGGAGTTGCTGGTGAAGTCCCTTCTGAAGAAACCATCTCTCAACCCTTATGTCTTGGCGAATTATTGCCCATTCTCCAACCTCCCATTTCTGGGGAAGGTTGTTGAGAAAGTGGTGGCTCTGCAGCTCGAGGCACACCTCACAGCCTTTGACATCTACGAGCCATCCCAGTCTGGAATAATGACTAGGCATAGCACAGAAACAGCATTGTTCAGAGTGCAAAATGACCCCCTCAGGGCGAGGGATAGAGGAGATCTATCAGTTCTTGTTCTCCTAGATGTCTCCTCAACATCTGACATGGTGGACCACACTGTGCTTCCTTAGAAAGTATTGTGGACTCAATGGTACTGTCATCAACTGGTTTGAGTCCTACTTCATGGGCAGGATGCAACAGTAGCAATGGGGAATTCCTCCTCATGTCCGATACTCCTGCAATTTGGAATTCCTCAAGGCTCGATCTTGTCACTGATGTTGTTCGTGGTATACAGGCTGCCCTTGGGTGAGTTCATTAGATGCTACCATCTGGGTTTTTCACTGTTATGGAGATGATACCCAGCTGTACATGTCATTTACCCATGAGACAGAAGACGCAATGAAAGTGCTAAACAACTGTCTGACCGAGATCCAAGACCAGATGTCCTGTAGCTGTCTGCTACTGAATCCCGACAAGACAGAGGTACTGATGGTTGAGCTTGGTTGCTGGCATGATGTGGATGCCACTGGGGTGGTAACTAGGTTATTCCTTAGGCCTACTCCATTGCTGGAATCTACTAGGGTGAGAAATCTGGGCATCATCCTTGATGATGGACTGACGCTTGATGTTCAGGTGTCAACCATCGTTCATAGTGGGTTTTACTACTTAAGAAATGTCACCTGGATTAAACCCATAATTCAGCCTGGTGTCCTGCCCACATTGCTGCATGTCTTTGTCACATCAAGGCTGGACTACTGTAATGCTCTATACTTCAGTGTCAGTGGAGGGAACCTCTGTTGACTGCAGCTGGTGCAGAACGCAGCAGCCAGGCTGCTGACAGGCCTGCCCAGGTCCTGTCATGTGACCCCAGTCCTGCGAGATCTTCACCGGCTGTCTATCAGACAGAGGCTCATCTTCAAGGTTGGCTTGCTCACCTATAAGGCACTATAGAGCTCAGGCCCTAGCTACCTGAGTGATCTTCTGACCCCCTGCTCTTTCAGTGTGCTCCCTTCGTTACTCCACTGAGGGCCTCCTAGCAGTTCCGAGGGTCAGGCTGAAAACCTAAGGAGGCTGTACATTCGACGAGGCTGGCCCAGCCCTTGGGAACTCACTCCCTGGATCCCAGATCCCTGAGGGAGGCTGCTTCTGTGGAGGATTTTTAAAGAAGCATTTCCTGATTAATTGCAGTTGATTTTAGTGTTATTTATTTACTGTTATTTATTTATTATGAAGTTAAATTATTTGTTGTTTATGACCCTGTATGTATTGTATGTACAACCTTGCTGTGCCTTACTCCTATTGTAAGATGCTCAGAGCCTCTGGGATTGGGTGCCATATAAATAAAGTTTTACTTACTTACTGATTGCTGTACAGCTAAGCAATAGCATATGACAGGGTGTGAGTTATGCTCTGAAAAATACATGCTTAGGGATGTAGTGAGGCACAATGCCACAGGCAGAGTGTCTTACTTTCCCTAGAAGTGAATTTATCACAGAATAACCCACACCCCAGAGTGTGTTATTTCACCTATAAAATGGATATATGTTAAGAAAATGTAACATGTTTTAAAAATTTACTAAAATAAAAACAAATCATTGCCAGCCCAGTGGCACTGAGGCTTGAGGTGCTGGTCACCACACCTTGCACTGCACCACGTGGGTCAGAAGGGAGGAGATAGATCCAGTGTGCGATGGACTGCTCTCCATCTCTGGGTAGGGGGGACTTGTGGCCAGTGTACGCTTGACCCCCTAGTGGATGCTGGGGGTCAGTGACATGGAGCCACAGTTACAAGGGGTGGGAGTGCAGCAGACACCTGGAATGCATGGGAGTGTGCATGACCACATTGCAGGCATCATTGTACCCCATGCCCTACAGAGGGGGAAAAATGGAAAAAAAGGTGTCCTAGGTCATAGTGGCATGATGGCCATCCAATAGGCGCCCCAGCTTCAGGGGCATCGCAGGAACTGGATCCGGACCTAGCAGGGGAGTTGGGGCTCCCCACCACCCCACTGGGGGGGCAAGCCACGGGGGAAGAAGGTGAGGACCCCAAAGAGGGGCAGACCAGGTGGTGGATGGAGACAGGAAGCACAGACGAAAGGTGCCAACCTGGAGCCAGGAAGAAAAAGAGTAAGCAAAAAAACAAATAAAGAATAAAAACAAATCTGGTTTCACCTAAAATAGTCCCTCAGCTTTTCATAAGTTGCTAAGGATGCTGTTAAATTAATTGCTGTCTCTAGGCGTGCTGGATAGAGCCTCCAATTCACTATGTCAGGATGCTGGCAAGACCACAATTTTCATTTTGCTCTTGCCAGCAGCAAGCTACCATCTGTGGTAGCAGCTTTCATGAAACTCCCATTGCTCTCTCTCAGCTTGCAGCTCTGGAGGGAGTTTGGAGGCACTACAATACTTTTGAGTAAGATTGTCGCACTGAGCTCCGGAGGTATGGGGTGAGGGGGGGTGGGGAGGCAGGGTGCGCAGTGGGTGGGTGTGGGTTGTGGGGGGGCAGGAAGACTGCATGGGACTGTTTTTGCTTTTCAGGGTTTTTTTTTTTAAAAGATGACACAGGACATTTGCCACGCTGGGGTGGGCTCCCAGTATGGCACAAGGATGGCTGGGGGGGCGTGAAGCCAACGGGGAATTGGTAACCCCCGTCGGACATAGCATCAGTTGCCACGCTGGGGTGGGCTCCCAGCGTGGCACCCAGTTCGTGGGGGAGGGAGGACAGTGGAGCCGACAGGGGATGGGCACCCGTCGACTATCGATAACTTGCCATGCTGGGGTGGGCACCCAGCATGGCATTGGAAGGCCTTGGGAAGCAGCACACCCCTGCCGGCTATAGAGTGTGTGTGCATGTGGGGAGCACGCAGTATGCATGCGTGTGTGTGTGTGTGTGTGTGTGTGTGTGTAAGGAGCTGCGTGAGCAGGCGATATCTTATCGCTGCTCACTGAAGCGTAGCTCCCCCTTTCAACTGTATGCCACTGCATTTTGGAGCTTGTCATAGACAGCTCCAGCATGCATTGGTGGACAGGGGCCGCACCTGCCAACACACTGACTGAATTGGAAGAGGGGGTGACACACCTCCGAAAACTCGGATGATGGCACTATGTTTCTTACACATGCGTGCAAGCAAACATAATGAGCAGTTAAAAAAGAAAAGTGGATTTTTTTTACTGATTGCAAATAATGACTTACCTCTGACTAAGTGCAGCTTCCTTTGATATGTGTGGCATCATTTGGAAAAGGCAGTTGATGCCCATCAGTTTCTTTGTAAACCATACCTTCTCGGTTCAAAGCTGTTCTTCTTTTAACCATCTTGGTTGGCAGTAAAAACCTGGTTGATCTTGCAGAAGTATTGTCAGATATTTCTTGAAGTCGTTTACTGGGCATAACAGTCACCAAGGTGAACAAACGTGAACCCTTGTAGGCTTTCTTTATTGGGTTCATTAGGGGTTTCATGTGTTTTTGTCTCCTCATTGAAACTCAAGGAGACATACTTGACATCGTTTGCATCATGCTTTATGACAAAAGATTCTGGTTTTAGTGCACATGTGTACCTTCATGCCCTCGCCTAGCCAGATACTGATGCACATCCAACCACACCTTGCTAACCAGTCCAGCAGGTATGTTTGGGGAAAGTACTTTTGATGTCTTCAGTTTCTCTAAATCAGCATCAGTTATGCATGGTTGATGGCTTTGAACATCTTTTCCCTGTCTTCTGCACACTTTCACCATGGATACAAATACAGTGTTAGCAGATAAAAAGTCTTTGTCTGCCACTATGTTGATTTGCCTTTTCTTACAATTGCATAAAATTCTCTAAGTAGTTGATTTAAATATTCTACAGCTTCTACAGCTACTATTTTTAAGTCTCTGTCCAGATTCTTTTCTCTAACCCAACCATTGAAGATAGCCACTCCCCAGGTAGTAACTTTTATGGTGTTTTTTTTTTTCATTTTTGTTTGCCTTTATCACAACCATCTGTTGAACTTACAAAGGCATATCTGCTCATTTTTGTCTTTTTTTTTGCCTTTTCTTAGGGACAGTGCCATCATCACCCTGGCTGAAGTGAGATTCACACCAGTCATCTGGATTTGCTCCATTTAACATGTCAAACTGGCTTGCAGGTAGTTCACTCATGTTAGGATTTTTGTCTTTCACTGTTAATTTAAGCTGCCACAATGACTGAGGATTTTGAGTTGGCATAGTGATATAACAATTAGGGCTGAGTGGACTGTTCTGCAGGAGATACAGACCCCTGGATTGAACCCGCATTCCACAGACATGGATAAATATTGGACTTCACTGTAAAAGTCCAGTTCCTGGTCCATGGAGATGCCATTTCCATGATTTTGTTGTCTGTTGCCATGGGGATGCTGTTGGCATGTAGAGGTGGCCAGCGGCATTCAATCAGGCAACAGAAGGTCACGTGATGCAATCACAGTATATAGTCATGCTGAGTGCGCAACATGGCTCCAGACGAGTGAGGAGGACTAGAGGAGCAGGAGCTCTGCTCAGTAGAGCCAGGTAGCTAGCAGAGAGAGGAGACAAACAAAAACACCTTCCCCCCCAAAAAATGCCAGAAATATATGAGCCAGAGGGGAGGGAAGAGAAGAAATTAGGGAGATTGAGAGAAAGGAAGGGGAGAGAAACCTATCATTGGGGTGGGTGAATGTGAGTCAGAGAGTTGGGAGTGGTGAGATAGTGGTGGCCTGGGTGGCTGCCGGGGGGGGATGAAAACTAAGGCAGTGTGGCAGCACTGTGTGACTGTATGTATGAGCAACGGCAGGCTGGCAAAATCTTTGACTTCTGCAATTCAATATCCAGAGGAGAGAGGGAGAGACTACTGGGGGCCCAAGAGAGGTTTTACAGTTACAGAAAATCCCAAATGAAAGTTTTCTTTTTCTTTTCTTTGCCTCAGGCAGTGTAGCAGTGTGTACATGAGAAAGGGCAGGCTGACAAAATCTTTTGCTTGTGCCATTCCAGATTCAGAGGAGAGAGGGAGAGACTACTGGGGGCCCAAGATAGATTTTACAGTTACAGAAAATCCAAAATGAAACTTGTTTTTCTTTTCTTGGCCTCAAACAGTGTAGCTAACTGTGTATACGAGAAAGGGCAGGCCAGCAAAATCTTTGACTTGTACCATTCCTGATCTAGAGGAAAGAGGGAGAGGGAGAGACTACTGAGGCTCCAAGTGAAATTTTACAGTTACATAAAATCCCCAATTGTTTTTCGTGGCTTCAGTGTGGCTGTGTGTACAGGGCAAGGGCAGCAGGGTGGCAAAATAAATATTTGACTTGTGCCATCCAATCATGAATTACAATCACTTGTTAACATTCATTCACATCACAATCTCATCCAGAGAGGAGAGAGAGAGACTGCAGGGGTGGGCTGATGATAAATGTAACAGTCCCAGAAATTCCAAATAAAATATATTTTCCTGGCTTTAGTGTGGCTGTGTGTACAGCACAAGGTAGTAGGGTGGAAAAATAAATCTTTGACTTGTAACATCCACAGGGAAGAGAGAGGGAGACTGCAGGGTGGCCCATGATAAATGTAAGAGTCTCAGAAATCCCAAATAATGTGTTCCCCCTGTCTTTAGTGTGGCTATGTGTTCAGGGCAAGGGCAGCAGGGTGGCAAAATAAACCTTTGACTTGTGCCATCCAGATGGGGGAGAGAGAGAGAGAGAGAGAGAGAGAGAGAGAGAGAGACTACAGGGGGGCCCACAATAAATGTAACAGTCCCAGAAATCACAAATAAAATTATTTTCCTGGCTTCAGTGTGGCCATGCGTACAGGGCAAGAGCAGCAGAGTGACAAAATAAATGTATGACTTGTGATGTCCAGAGGGGAGAAAGAGAGACTGCAGGGGGGCCCACAATGAATGTTACAGTTCCAGAAATCCAAAATAAAATTTATCTTCCAGCTTCAGTGTGGCTGTGTGTACAGGGCAAGGGCAGCAGGGTGGCAAAATAAATCTTTGACTTATGCCATCCCATCATGAATCTTGATCACTTGTTAACGTTCATTCACAATTTCAAGTATTAAAAAAAATACTGTTCAGACAAACACATACAAGTTGATGTGCCTGTGCTTCTGGCTGTGTGTGGCCCAGGGGATAATCTGACTTTGTGATTTGTAGTAGGCTGTTTACAGTACAACACAAGTAAAGTACAAGTACTATATACACAAGTGTCATCATCATCATCACTCAGTTCCCATTATTCCTCTTTATTATTATTAGTTTTATAGTATATCATGTTACATTACGTATAAGCATTAACCAATCCCCAGTGTGGGACTTTGCTGCGTGTGGCTACGCACCAGATGTATCTGCATCTCCAATTCAAATTTTGAGGCAAACTTAACAGTTGCTGAATTTAGTCACTTAACAGTAACTAACTGTACTGTAGGAGTCAGTCTAGTAATCTTGGAAGGAAGTGGTAGTGGACTTCTGTGCTGTCGGTGTGCTGTGTACAGTCATGAGTCACAGCAGTAAATTTGATTTGTCCTTGGTCTGTGGGTGGGAGTCATCAGAAGGATATCACATTCATTAGAGAGATCTTTTGTTACAGGTTAGAATACTAATAAAAAATGGATCAAAGTGTTGATGAGGTGCATTCTATTTCTCAGGTAGGCAGTAGCACTGCAAAAGACAGCAATCAGCCTGAAAAGGGAAAACAAAATCCAACTTCCCAAAATGATTTTCTTCACATCTAAGGTTTCATCTTCCAAGCAAATCCTTGAATCCAAAAAAGGTGAATGTCTCGGATCATCATCATTCCCAAGTCAAAAAAAAGTTTTGTAGTTAAAAAAAACTAAAGGCATGGTGGGTACCACCAACAGAGGCACCAAATGGTATAGAACAATTGCATATTATGCTACTGTCAGTCCCTCATCTGATTCTTCTGATGTTGAACTCAATGAGGATAATAATAAAGATGAAGTGAATGATCAGGCAGCACAAGGTTTACTGGAGGGGATAGAAAGTGCAGATGAGGAAGACACAGGCAGACATGCTTTGGTTGTGGAGGGGGCAGTGGGAATAAACCCCAGGAGGAACAGGCACAAGAAAAATCCAGGGAGGGCCTGAAAAGGTGACCGAGGTGCCATGTCTTCCTGGGAAAAAAACTAAAAAATATAATCTTTTGCTTGGTATTGCTTCTCCATTAGTACTTCCAATGAGTTGGAGGAGGGCAGATGTGATTCCCCTTCACAAAAGTGGGAGCAAGGCAGAAGCAGGAAACTACAGACCTGTTAGTTTAACCTCAGTGATAGGGAAAATGATGGAATCACTTCTGAAGGAAAGAATTGTCGAGTATCTAGAGGGCAGAGGGGCACAGGATGCAAGGCAGCATGGATTCACAGTGGGAAGGTCATGCCAGATGAATTTGATAGATTTCTTTGACTGGGTGACCAAAGTAGTAGATCAGGGAGGGGCTATGGACATGGCCTACCTAGACTTTAGCAAGGCATTTGACACAGTCCCACACAAAAGATTAATATACAAGTTAGCCAGCCTTGGGGTGGGTCCCAAGATGACAGCCTGGCTAAAGAATTGGCTGGAGAATAGGACACAGAGACTAATAGTAAATGGAGTCCACTTTGAAGAAAGGGGTGTTACTAGTGGGGTACTGCAGGGTTCACTATTAGGACCGGTCCTCTTCAATGTCTTTATAAGTGACATTGCAGAGGAACTGGAAGGAAAAGTATGTCTCTCTGCAGATGACACAAAGATCTGCAACAGGGTTGATACACAAGATGGAGTGGAAAGGATGAGAAGGGACTTGGCAAGGTTGGAGGAATGGTCAAATGTATGGCAGCTCAGATTCAATGCAAAGAAGTGCAAGGTAATGCACCCGGGAAACAAAAACCCAGGGGAAGAGTACACAATAGGGGGTGAGATACTGACAACAGTAAAAATGGAAAGGGACCTGGGGGTAATTATATCAGATGAACTAAAGTTGGACAAGCAATATGAGAAGGCAGTAAGGCAGGCTGGGGGGATACTGGAATGCATAGGGAGAGGCATCAATAGTAGGAAACAGGAAGTTGTTATCCCTCTGTACAGACAGTTGGTGAGACCCCATCTGGAGTACTGTGTGCAGTTCTGGAGACCCCATCTCCGCAAAGACATAGACAGAGTGGAGGCTGTCCAGAGAAGGGTAACCAAAATGATGCAGGGTCTGCACCAGAAGACATATGAAGAAAGACTAAAGGAGCTTTATATGTATACCCTTGTGGAAAGAAGGGAGAGAGGGGACATGATAGAAACTTTCAAGTACATCAAGGGAATCAGCAAAGTCCAAAAGGGTAGCATCTTTCAGAAAATGAGATGTGCAAGAACAAGGGGGCACAATTTGAAGATAGAGGGGACAGCTCAGAGGTAATGTGAGGAAGTATTTTTCACAGAGAGGGTTGTGGATGATGGAACAGCCTCCTGAGGAGGTCATGGAGTCAAGAACAGTGGGGGAATTCAAGAATGCATGGGACAGACATAAGGCAGTCCTAGTGGGGGGTAGGAGGAAGTAAGCTGTTGATTAACTAGGATCTGCAGCTTATCTGTTAGGTAGGAAAATGGGCAGACTAGGTGGGCCAAGCGGTCCTTATCTGCTGTCAAATTCTATGTTTCTGTGTTTCTATGTCTGTGAATTGCATAACTGCCCTCGGGTCATCTCAATCAGCACGGCGCATCTGCTTAGTTGGGCACATTCCTACATGGCGCATGCACGTTGCATTTGGAGCATCTTCATTAATGGGGTGCAAATGTTTCGGCGCATGTGCTGTGCATTGTACCCATAGTGCAGCATTGCAGTTGCATTCTGTCACTTGCATCATGGACATGTATATGGCGCCCATTGCACGGTGCAGTCTGTTCTTGCATACACACACACCCATGCGGTGCTCATTGTGAGCATTGTCAGTTGTACACGGATCACACAGTACATGCCATTGCACATCAGTGTGCTACCGCGCATCACAGGCACAATGCATGATGGCACATGCCACTTGTAACATGGCGGCCGCATATGCATTGTGCATGCCCAACCTGGTCATGGCCTATGACCCTGCATTTCTGTCATAAGATTGTGCATTGCACATGTGCCTGTGGGTGCATGATGGACCAATCATGCTTCACTCCGCTTTGTGTAGTGCCATTCCCATGGCCTAGTGGTGCATGTGGCACCATTTTGCATTCCAACTATGCATACAGTGCTTGCAACAGTGTGCTGTTACTGGTGTGGGGATGCCTAGGGCAGGGAGGACTGGACCAAGGGCCATGAATTGGTCTGAGATGGAGCTGCTCCACATGGTGGACCTGGTGCTGCATGTGGAGGGGTGGCTGTTTGAGACTGAGGACCTGCAGATGCCCAGGGCAGAGGTGTGGACCACCATTGCCCAGCGGCTGGTGCGGTGCACAGAGGATCCCTGCACCGGGGAACAGTGCAGACATCATTATGGTGACCTTGGCCAAAGGGACAGGGCCCATACACAGCAGCTGCATGAGCATGCACACAGGGGTGCACTTCCAAGACCATGTAGGTTGCACGTGTCCGTGTGCAGCATAGGCACATGCGGGTGGGGATGGGTCACATCACAACATCACACTCACATGGGCACTTCACACCATGCACACATGGCTGTGGCTGCACCTGCCCTGTGGTGTCCTGTCATGCATTTGACATGGGGTGGGCACTCTGTAGTGGTGTGTGTGGGACGGGGTACACTGAGTCCCACATGGTGTGGGACCACCGTGTGCGATGTATATCAGTGGGAGGGCACTTTGGGGGTTCAGGCATGGCTGCTGTGTGCAGCTGCGGACTGCATGGCCAGTCACTGGTGTTGCACTGGCTGTGTACACCTACACTGCATGCCCACACTGGTGTTGGGGGTTGGTTTGTGCACTGACATGTCTAGTCATGGCGGTATCTGTCTGTTGTGTCTTGCAGGGCTGGAGGCCAGGAGGTGAGCCATGGAGGCTGCTGAGGCGAGGCATCAGGAGGCTGCAGCCGGAGATCATCATGGTGACCATTTGAGAGCAGGTAGGTGGCACCCTTCCGTGCGTTTTGTCTGTCTGGTGAGGTGGGCTACTGCTCATTGGGAGTTGTGTGTCTGCCATGGTCCTTAGTATGTGTTCCCTGTATCCTTGCTGTAGGTCCCCAGGATCATCCTGCAGTGGCCAGAGGTGGAGTTGCTATGGACCGGCTACAGGACCTGGATGGGCGGATTGCACAGGCCATCCAGTGGTTACTCAGGCCCATCCAACGGATACTGGGGCACCTAAATTGCACCATAGGAGCTGTTCTCCATCTCCTGCCAGCACGTGGCTGTCTGGGGCTGGGGTGCAGAGGTGTGTGGCCACACCTGTAGTCCCCTACCTTGTGCAGGCCTTTCCCTGATGAATATAGCCCGCTGTTTCCCATGCCCTCCATGCCTATGTTGCTGTCCCCTCACACTCCCCCCTTTTCTACACCTGTTCTTGTATATAGTCCTTCACTCCCCTTCCCTTTTAGATTAATCTGTGTACATATTTTCTGCCATTTCTCCTGTTTATATTGTTCACTGTTCAGTTTGCTATTTATATAAATCTTTTGAATCTTTGACATGGTGTCTGTGGTCATTCACTGTACCATGTTCCTGGGTTCGTGTGCTGTCTCAGGTGCTCTTCCCTGTCCCCTTACTGCCATGGCCCTGTGTGCCCTGGCTGTGTATGGTCTCCTTCCCCCCACTACCCCCCTGTGTGGCCCAACTGTTGCCTGTAGCATGTGCATGGGCATCATGTCCTGCTGCTCCTGTTCCTGCCCCTGGTCTGTGTGTCTGTGTTACTTGTGGCCTGCATACATTGCACGGCTGCAGTATTGCTCTGTGGACCTGTGTGCGGTGTACTGTGGTTGGGGATGTGGCCTGGCTGTGTGGCACTGTGGTGGCATGGTGTGCTGGCCACTGTTTGGCATGGTGTCTCCCTGTGTCCCCCCACATGGCCACAGTCTTGGCCACCTGTGGTGTTGGCCTTGTCCAGTAACCTCCACCGTGCTCCCTTGCATCTGCACGCTGTTGTCTGGCACCATGCCAGCTACAGTGATCCTGTTCTGTGTGCCTCCCATGGACCTGTGTAGGTTGAGGCCTGGGAATCTGTGTGTTGTTCTCTGTTCCCTGTCCCTGTTTTGGCCACTGTTGTGCCCTTGGCCTCTCTGGTGTGTCCCATTGGTCTTGTGTTCCTCTCTCTCTTTTGTCCCACTGCTTTGTCCCCTGTTGTTCCCACATGCCTTGCTGGCTTGATCTGTATTCACTGTGTTGCTCCCCTGGGTGGTTTTGCACATCCCGGATGTGCTGGCGCATCTCCACTTGTGCCCTGCCCTTTCTGCATGATTCACAGTGGGGTTGTTCATGGTGCATCCCTTTGTGGACCGCTCGGAATTTGGTGGGCACATCTCATTTGGGCCTGGCACATCTCTTTTGTGAATCCTGCCCTCTATAACCTATGAAAGGCTGAAATTAAAGGTTTGAAGGGCATTCTTAAATTTATTGGATTAGACAATTTTTGTAAGGAGGTATTAATTATGGGAGGATTTTAACTTCAATTGGCATTCAGAGTCAGAGCAAAATTTTGAACTATTAATATCAAATTCAGTTATTTTTTTATTGATTATTACTTTCACTCATATGAACTTAGTTAGTAATAAGCATACAATATTAGATTGGATACTTACAAATAACCCAACTAAAATTAAAAGCAAAGGTACTTTCACAGATGCAATCAGTGACCATTTACCTATTTTTTGTACTTGGAATAACAAAAAAATTAAAATATAATCAAAATATATATCCCCTCGAAACTTAACTAATGTGGATATGGGTAACTTAATGAAGGATTTGAAATTGGCTGATTGGTCATTTTTGGATGCTATTCCTGATATAGATGCGGCTGTTGATTATTTTAAAAATTCTCTGATTGAGATTCAGGATAAATTCTTACCAATAAAATCCCAACAGGTAAGGGGGACTGCTAGTAATTGGATTACCCTTGAGCTGTTTGCTTTAATGAAACATGGGGATAAAAATTGGAAATCTCTTAACGCTTCAAACAGTTTACTGGAATGAAATAAATACCGTCAGTTAAGAAACTTATGTAAGACTAAAATTTGTTGGTTCAATTCTGATTATTTTCAAAATAAGCAACATGAGTTTTTAGGGAATCCTAAAAAAATGTTGGTCTTCCATGAAACCTATTATTGATCCCATAGGTAAAGGGTCAACTGATGCTATTTATACTAATGTTGTTAAAATGCTTCAGTCTTCTGAAATATGTAAATTTATTTGGATACATTTTTGGATTTAACTAAATACAAGACAGATATTGATAACACTGAACTGATAAAAATGAGTGCCTTGGCACCTTCATCTGAAAGTAGTCCTTCTTTCTGTTTTTGCAGAATCAGGCCAGTGCAGGTTTTAAAAAAAATGACACAAATACCAACAAACAAAAGTGTCATTCAGGATGGCTTGGAACCAATATTTTTAAAGCTCATATCTATAGACATTTATCTTTCTTTGACTACCATTTTTAATTTGCTTTCGATTACTGGGGATTTTTCTCAATTATGGAATCATACCACAATAAAACCAATTCCTGAATCAGGATCTTTAACTAATTTGGACAACTATTGCCCAATTTCTATATTGTCGCCTTTAAGTAAGATGTTGGAAAACTTGTTAATAATCAATTGATTATCTTCAGACTTATTGTCTCTAGTCTCCCAAGCAGCATGGCTTTCGAAAACATCATAGTATTAGTATGGCAATGGCCATGTTCACTGACCATGTCAGTAGAGTGATGGATGATGGTATGCTCAGTGGACCGATTTTTGTGGACCTGTCCAAGGTCTTTAATCTTGTTGATCACCTATTGCTGCTTGGGAGATTGAGGAACATGGACCTGGCAGATTCACCATGTGCTTGGTTTCAAAGCTATCTTACTGCTCATCCTCTTAAAGTAAATTTTGATGGATTTCATTCTAGTACTCAGGTTTTGGAACAATGAGTGCCCCAGGGTTCTGTCCTGGGGCTTCTGTTGTTTTCAATGTTTATTGATTTCATTCCTTTTACCTTAGCCTTCACTGAATCAATTCTTTAAGCTGATGATATCATTTATTTTAATGCTTCTCCTACTGAAGAAATTAATTCAGCATTAGATACAGATTTTGTCAAATTAAATTTCTGGTTATTGTAACATTGTCTTTCAATAAATAGTAAGAAAACTAAATGTATTCTTCTTGGATCTAATATTGATTTCTGATTCCAGTGGCACCCTTTTAGAGCAAGTTTTTTAATTTAAATATCTAGGGGTTCTATCGGACTCTGAATTAACCTTTTTGTCTCATATAAAGACCATTGGAAGACAAGCTAATCAAAAATTAGGAGTGTTTTTTAAAATAGAACTATGGTCAAAATTTCTGGCATCGGTAACGTTAGAATTTGGATCAGCATAGACCAATCAGCCTGATGCCAAAAACAATATCTCTAAGTTATGTTGTTTAAAAGTTACAAGCCAGTTTACAACCCTAAATTCACTGCCTGTTCAAAAAAGTTAATGTCAGTGAAGGGCTGCTGCTGATGTCATCTCCTGAATTCACAGTCTAGTCCTCCCTGTCAGAAGACTTATAGAACCTGCTTCTCCAAAGTTTAAAGTGATTTATGGAAGTTCCCCAAATGCCTTTTTCACACAGTATGTCATTGTCAGCTATGTTTCAGATGTTAAATCTGCTATTTGTTTTGTAAAATAAAATCTGTCATAGTCAATTTTGTCAGTGTTTTATGAGCACATTGTTTCTGCCTGCCTGCCTATTTTCTCTGTGTGGCCACACCCCTAGAATGATGACATGTAAGGGAGCTGTCAATGTTTTACATATGGCACCAAGTTATTCCGGGTAAATTATAAAAGTGATTTAAATGTTAGTTACTCAGAGGTACAGTCCCTTATTTTGGTGGTGGTGACTGCACCTAATATGTAGATGTACATAACAAGGCATTGTGGGTACAATAAGAAGTTGTTTTCCAATTCTGTAACTGTGAGATGCAGTCTCATATCTCTTTAGTGGCTTCAACAATAAATGCTCTTATATGTTTATTTTCCAAACAAGGCATTGTGCACATAGTATCTAGCTGACAGGTGTTTTTTAGTGAAAGATGTAGTCCCCCATGTCAGTAGTGTAAATGTCTGCAATACCAAGACTGACCAACAGAGGTCTCTGTTTCAAAACAGTGCTTATAAACCTTGTTTCCCTTTGCATGACATCACGCTTGGGGGGTTGCAGCACTGAGAAAAAAAAGGGGCGGGTTATCAAAATGAAGCAAAGCACACAAACAAAAGCATTTATTTCATGGAAAAAAACACTTTTGGGCAGTTTGAATGGTAGGAGATAGAATCACAACTCCTACAGGTTAGTACAGTTTAATATTTCCATTTGCTATGGCAAAGTTTGCTAAATCACTTTAAAAAGTTTGTTTCCCTTACAAGATGTAAAAGCTAGGGATTGCAGCACTGAGAAAAAAGGGGCAGGGCTATGCAAATGAAATGGAGCACTGAAATAAAATGACCTTTTTTCATGGAAAACAGTACTTTGTGGTAGTTTGAATGGTAGGAGACTGAGTCACAACTCTTACAGGTTACTATACCCATTTGCTATGGCAATCTTCCATAAATCACTTTAAACTTTGGAGAAACAGGTCCTACTGTATAAGTTTACTGTCAGGGAGAATTCGACTGTGAGTTCAGGAGATGACATCATCAGTAGCTCTTCACAGAAACTGTTTTTTCTGAACAGGTAGTGAAATCAGGGTTACAAAATAGTTCATAACTCTAAATGAAGTAATGTACAAACCTAATTTTTGGTATGGGATTCATTGGGGGCATGTTTATTCTAATTCTGCAATGTAGCACTTTTGGACAGAGTCCTTCTTTAAACTTAATAGTTCTTTAACATTGGAAGCTAGACACATAGGCCCATATATTCAGAAATATGCCAAAGGCAGCGGCAAGTCTGGTGCAGCACAAATCCAATGCACCATGGCACAATGGGTGCCATATTCAGAGATTGTGCATGCTGAAGTGTGCCAGCACAAGATGGCTGAATATGACACAGTTGCGCAATGGTGCAACCAGAGATGCACTAGCACAACCAGGGAAGCATGGTGCACAGACAAGAAGCACAGGGACAAGACCAGGGAAGCCCAGTGACAATGGGCACAGGACCCCACCAGCAGGGCCACACTGGTGTACACACAAGCACAGAGCACAAGGGATGAATGCCCAACACACGATGGGGTACAGCCACCATCAGGGGTCCTGTGCAACAAAGTAACCGGAGCCAGGCCACCGGCAGTGAACAAGTGTGTGCCCCTGAACTGTACCCCAGACCACAATGGTGGCACAGCCAGCTGGGGACTGGAGGGGACACTGGCAATGCAGGTCCACCAATGGTGCTCCCCATAGCCCACCAGCCAGCCATCTGTGGCCACTGCCACACTGCAATGGGTGTCCACCCCATGTTCAAAAAGCCACACACACCCATGCCCCCCCCACACACACAGACACAGGCAGCCCACATGCTGGGCTGGAATGGGGCCAGGACCCAGAGCAAGCCAGGCCCCATGGGACTGGATTGCCCAAAGGGGATGGAGACAGCCCCACCCCAGCTACTGCAGACTCATCAGCAGGAGGATCCTGACTGTGCACCCTCCAGTACACACCTACTTCCAACCCGGACCCACACTCCACAGTGACCCTGCAGGCACAGAGCATCCACCAAACTCAGAGATGGCCCCCACCACAATGTGGCACACCACTGCACACAGCCATGAACCACAGGAGCACCGCATGCCCCCTCCACACAGACACCACCAACCAACACCTGCCCACTGCAGCATGGCTCCACACACCACCTGCAAAGCAGACATGGAGACAGGTATGTAGCTGAAAAATGCTTTATAAAGAGTAAAACAACAGCACCAACAAACAGGGGCAAGGACAGGAGAGGGACAATAAAGGGTGGGGACAGGTGACAGAGTCTGTACAATGGGAAGGGAGATGGAGGAGGACCAGGACCAGCAAGGGAAAGGAGGGATATGAACAGGGCCCCTCAACGGCGGCCACAGCCCACTGCCATGCCACCTCTCTGCCTCCTCCGGTCTTCTGCCAAAATACACTGCAGGGAGACCACAGCTGCCAGCACCCTCCATACAACCACCAGGATTTGCCTGAGAAGCCTGGTATGTGTCCATCTAGCATGTGCAGCAGGATGCCATCCGACACCTATGGCATAGGACAAAACAGACAGTCAGTGCAATGGCCCAGTGACATATGCCTACCAACAGCGTGCAATGGATGGTGGTACCACACACCCCTGGAAGGCCCAAATGGACACCAGCAAAGGGGGTAAATGCCAGCCAACAACATGGCACTCCATGGTGGTTCAGAGAGGCAGATGCAACTGTGCAGAGGTCACAGGACTGCACCATGACAGGCACATGGCACACAGCAACAGCAGCACTGCAGCACAACTGGTGGCATCTGTGTGCACACCCACCCCACCAACAGCCAGTACACCATGACCAAGGGATGGCATGCAGTGGCATGCATGACGGACTGTGCACAACACACACACACACACACACACACACAGCTGTCACAGTGCATGGCAGAGGTGCCATATTTTGCCTGATCCCCACCACTACTCCACTGTGTGACTGAGAAGGAATGTAGAAATGTATACCTGCCCCACGCTGGGCAGCCGGAGCCACCTGCTTCACATCTGGCTGTGCCGCCCTGGCCACCTCCGCCACCACCCTGGCCCATCTATGGTCTTCCTGCCCTGTGGAGGGAATGAAGAGAGGTGGACATCTGTACACAGACATGCATGAGGAGCCCTCCACCATCACACAGCCCGCTATGCATTGGATGTGTCCCCATCCATCCACAGGCCCACATGCCAGCATGGCTGCCACTTGCGCAGCAGCCACACCCAATGCACAGTACCCCAGGCTGATGTTGTACCTCTCTGTGAACCATGCAGCACAGCTCTGCTAGCACCACAGTATGATGCCTGGCCATCACAGCAACATGAGCACACCTACCTGGCTGTGGCACTGAGCCTAACAGGATACATGCCTGCAGATGACACAGGTGGTACAGTGTCCTCCTCTGCAGGTCCCCATCGTGGTGCCTGCACTGCTCTGCCAAGTGTCCAACATAGGTGCGCTGTTCTGGTGCCTCCACCACACGATGCCACACCTCCACCCTGGCCTGCTGCAGTGGCACCTGGCCAAACAGCTGTCCCTCATACAACTGAACTACAGCCTCCAGGTTGGTCACCTCAACCGCGGACCAGTTGACTGCCCTCATGCTGTGCCACTGCACCATTCTGAACTGTTGGGTTAGAGGAACATGGCCATGTATCAGCGCGATGTGTCGACACATGTGCAGGATGCCGCGATAGGATACACTGGGGCTCTGTCCCGGCGCGGCATGTGGCTGCAGGTCACTGCACGGTGCAGGCAATAGCACAGTCCTGGGCATGCACAGTGCACTGGGGCCTAGTGGGGTCATGGTGTCAAACAAGGACCCATGGGTCAGGGTCAGCACCCTCCTGTGCTAGTGGCGTATTTGTGTGATACAGGCAGTGCACACATGCGCGATAACATCGATGCAGCTTGTGCCATGCGTGACGCCAGACCCAGCTCTGTGCCAGTGCGATAGCAGTGTGGCTGGTGCTATGCACATGGGCACTGCGCAGCATGCATACTGCACATGTGCAGTAGTGCCCCACAGACTTGCTCTGGTGCAGCTCCATTATGCATGGCGCAATCATGCAATGTTCGAACACTGCATGCAAATCACCTCATGAGTCAATGCATGGTGCAGTGGGGTGCATTAGCATATCAGTACAATTGTGCACAGGCTAATTTGCATGCCTTGTGCCTTAAAAGCACTGCGTTACACCACAGGCCACAGACTGGTATTGCAACAGCTCAGGTACGTGACTGGCAACATGGGGGTTCAAGGCCTCGTCACACACTGCTACTGGGCACTACAGTGCAAGGTGAAGGCATTGACCTTCACTGCTTTCCATGTCCACAGGTGGAAGAATGTTGGGAAGTGATGGAGAGGAGAGCCAGAGGCCTGCTTGCAAGCACAGGCCAAACTTTACTGCTGCTGAGAACACTGCCCTCTTTGAGGCCTATATGGATTGGGAGGGCCTACTCAGCAGGGCAGCAGGCACTCCACAGGAGCATGCAGCAGCCTTGGGGGAGGTGGCCCAGTATGTGAACACACACGGGCACCACCACTGCACCACCCAGGAGTGCAAGAAGAATGTTGGCATGGACAGGAATCATATCAAGGACATGGTTGCGGCAATCTGGGCATCCCGCAGGGTGACCAGTGGTGTTCCAGCGACCGTGCCTCACTGACTGCCATGGAGAAGCTTGTGGCATCCACCATCAGCCACACAGCAGTGGAGGGCATGCTGGTGGTGGGTTCCAAACAGGTAGCAGCCCCACAATACATGGTGAGTATGTCCAGCCAGCAGGTGTGCCTGTCATGGGCATGTCACGTATGTGTGTGTCTGAAGCCATGCCCACTGCCCCATGCATGTGTGGATATGGACACACAGTGTGGCATAGTGGTGGGTGATAACAGTGGCATGGGTGGGGCTGGAAGGGGGTGTGGTCAGGGTGGTGCTGGGGGGTAGGGTGGTGGTGTGTGGTGGTGGCCATGGGGTTGGCTGCTCCATTGACACACTGTTCTTGTCTTGCAGCACCAGCACACCTCCATGCAGGGGATCGGGCAGAGGTGGCTGTGGACAGGGATGCCCGACCTTCAACCTCAATGGGCATCCAGAGTCGGGACAGGCCATGCCTCAGTGGGGCTGGCCATGTGGCTGTGCCTGACATGGGGTTGGATGACCCCCTGAACTGGGTTCCTGCATGATGACAGCCTGGAAGTGCTGTGTGCAGAGACCCAGCTTGGCGTGGCATCCAACCCTGATGATGACCTCACACTGGCACTGGAGAGCATAGGGGCCATGGTAGCCAAGATGCCACTACCTGCCACATAGGCACTAGCAGGTCCCAGTACTGTGCCCACAGCTCTGCAGCCGCTCCCCATCCCCGCCGGTGCAGCTGTGTGTGTCGCCGCAACTGTGTCCAGTGTGGGTGGTGGTGGTGCTGAGGGTGCAGTGGTGGTGTGGGGCCCTGTCCAACAGACAGTCAGGTAGCAGCAGCAGGATGCAGGTGATGCTGGGCAACATGCCACAGTGTCCACCGCCACTACACCAGGAAACACTGTGGCCCCTGTATGGCCCACTGTGCAGCAACCACCTGAGCAGGGGGCTGTGCAGCAGCATGCCTTGACTCCTCCCCCAGAACAACAGCCAGACCATGAGGACCGGGAGGCTGAGAGTCTGCGGGAGCACAACTGGTTACTGCAAGCCTCCGTGGAGAACCAGGCATCTGCTTGCTAGTGAGGTATGTGCACTGTGGGCAACAGTGTGCCAGATGGCTGAGCAGTGGGACAGCGGTGATGTGCAGCTGATGGACAGGCTCACCCAGATGCAGGAGGCCATGGCTGCAGCTTTTGACCGCATGACCGGTGCCATTGTGGTGTCATTGTGGTGTCAATGGACCACATGGCCAGTGCCACTGAAGCTCAGCAGACTACAGCAGCTGCCCCTGGGCTCGGCCACATGCAGAGGAAGCCCCACAATGCACTGTCTACCCCACGGTCCCAGTGTCTGGTGACATCAGCACGGCAGATGCCAGGATTGGACTTTGGCATCCCAGACACCCCCGGGTCAGGCCTGTTTGGCCACCAAGACACCCCTATGTGGACTTGGTAGCAGTCCCACATATCAGCCCCTGGGGTGCATCTGATACCCCCCGGTCGATGCGCAGTAAGGATCTGCTGGCTGGCCCCAGCATGGCCTCCCCCATGGCAGTCATGGGACTGCACAGTTGGTGTGATGTATCCACTGCCCTGTCCTGCCAGCCACTACTGTCACCACATGCAGCCGTGGGAGGTGGTGGTGCAGCTTGCATGTGGTGGCGTGCATGTGTGCTATGCTGTTTGCCCTCTGTGTGCGTGTGGACCATGCTGCTGGGGCATGTGGCATGGATATGATGATGGCAGCCACACACTGGTGCTGCCTGTGCACCAGTGTCATGCATTTGATCCATGCCATGTCCTTCACCCTGTGTGTGTGTGTGTGTGTGTGTGTGTGTGTGTGTGTGTGTGTGTCTGCATGCCCATGTGTTCGTGGCCCTGCCCAGTCTGATGTATGCCCCAGTCCCAGCATGCCTGCTACTACTGTGCTCATTCTGTCCTCTGCGGTATGTGCTGTGCAGTGTGGGTCATGCCTGTGTGTCTGTGTACTCACCTTTGTTGTCTATAATTCTCCCTTGTGATCATGTCCCAGTGCCAACTTACCTCTTGCACCATGCTGGGGTTCCTCCTGCTGAGTGCTGCCTTCCCACTGCCCTCTGATGCTCCTCCACCATCGTCCCCTCTGCTGTCGCCCTCATCTGCCTCGACTACTATTACACAATCAATGGCCATGTTGTGCAGGATGCAGCAGGCCAGGAATATGTCACAGGCTTTCAATGGGCTGTATTGTAAGGCACCGCCTAATCTGTCTAGACAATGGAATTGCATCTATAACATACCAAAGACATGCTTGGTGATATTGCACGTGCTGGCGTGTGCCTCGCTGTAGTGTTCCTCCTTGGGGGACGATGGTCGCCGGTAGGGGGGTGAGCAGCCATGGCCTCAGTGGGTATGCACTGTCACCTGTGTGGTGATAACATGGTTATTCCTGTGCTGTGCTGCCTCCCGCTCCCTCCCAGCCACCACATGCACATCACCCACCACCCCATCCTCCCTTGCCCTTCCTTGGGGCCATGTTTGTTGGTCACCCTGGCACACGTCCTACTCACCTACTAGGTGGCCCATGGGGATGTCTCCCTGCTCATACCTATGGCACAGTGCAAAACTGTGCCATATGAAGGCATTGTGTGCACTCCCGGGGTGTGTGGAACAGACATTGATTATGCATCCCATGGCATCGCACACCACCTGGCAGTTGATGGATGGGTATTCCTTTTGGTTGATGTACACTGTGCCCTCTGGGCCAGGTGGTGTGCGGATGCTGACGTGGGTGAAGTCTAGTGCCCTGATCATGCCTGGCATACCTGCCACCCTATGGAACTTCTGCATGTTTGCTGTACACTCTGCCTGTGTGCTGTGGAACTGGATGTACTCCGAAGCATGTGGCCGCAGAGCATTGAGGAACTGGGTGAGGAGGTGGGATGTGACCTACTGGGTGATGCCCGTGGTATCACCCGTTGGTCTTTGGAAGGTTCTTGTGGCAAGTAGGCACATCACAGCTGTCACCTTAGTCTTCACTGTCATGGCATGCCTACGTCTAGTGGGTGCCTGCATCTCGTCACTGTCCAGCTCACAGAGCTGCCACAGAACAGCCCTTTGCAGGTGGTACTGGCCCACAATCTCTGTGTCACTAAAGTTCTCATATGTGATCCTGGCATGGTACCACCTGTGTCGAGCATACTGCTGCCGGGCTCTTTGTTGGCCACGCTACTGTTCCTTCTGCCTCCTCACTCCCCTCATTATGGTGTCCATCAGGAATGGGCCACTGTCAGTTGCTCAGTCACTGGGTCTCCATGGGTGCCACTCTCACTCTGTCAGTCCATCCGTTGGTCACTCTCTCTCTGTCTGTCTCCCTCTCTGCCTCTCTGGTGCTGTCTCTCTTTCTCTCTCTCTCTCACTCCCTCTCTCACTGGGCTCAGTGTTGGGCATCTGCTGTCTGTGTGTTTGAGCCTATATTTATTGACTCAAGTCTGCCTGGTGCAACCTGGGGTTTGCTCTTGACTTGCGCCATGTTCTCCCATTGAATATGCCATTGCGCCACTTTTTCATGGGAAAACTTCCTTGCACTTGTGCTGCATATGGTTTGGTTGAGCATTGGTGCAATGGTATTTGCACTGCCTGCGGTTCCCTTTCAATATCGCTCGGTGGTGCATCTTCACACATGGGCTGGTGCAACTCATTTGGACCTTGTGCAAGTGCTCTGAATAACTGTGCCGTTATGTATATTGTTACCTATATTAAATTACAACTCTTTAGTAATTGCAAATTTAACCTCTACTGACTTAGCTCTATTAACTATGACATCTTAGAGGGCAGTGTGGAAGCCGTCCCCAGAACCGGAGTATGACCCCCCCCCCCAACCGACACACGCAGCAAACAGCCTGGGCAGATCTCAGAGATTGTGAGGGCAGTGTGGAAGCCCTCCCAGAACCGGAGTATGAACCCCCCAACCCGACACCGCGGCAAACAGCTGGCAGATCTTGGAGGTAGTGAGGGGGGTGTGGAAGCCCTCCCTGGATTGAGAGTACAACCCCCAACTGACACACGCAGCAAACAGGCAATGCTCTCTCACAGCACAGCACAGCAGCTCACAAAACAGCAAGAGAGAAAAGGTGCCAATTTCAAATTCCAGTTGGCAGACGAATGGAGATAGTTTTTTTTTATGTCAGCTCCTAGCCTAAAGTAGTTATTATTGTTCTGCAGCAGGGAGCTTTAATACTTGCCTTAAACTATAGTAGGCAGATTTTCCAGCTTCTGCAGGACGCCTTAAGTCTCAATGTTAGTAAGCTGTTTATGAACTAAATACCTGATACCAGCAGCTGCAGTGCACCCAAAAATCTTGTTGTTTAGTAAGCTGTTAATGAATTAATTATTAACTACCAGCTGCTGCAGGGCACCTTAAAGTCTCAATGTATAGCAAGCTGTTTTAACAACTAAACATTATTTACCAGCTGCTGCTGCAGGGAGCTTAAAGTTTTAGATCCTGAGCTTAAAGTTTTAGATCCTGTACAGCCTATGGTAGCTAGCCCCTCCCTCCCTCTTACCTATTTAATGTGTTCTCCCTACAACAGCTTTGGGCAGATCTTGGAGGTCATGAGGGCAGCGTGGAAGCCCTCACCAGAACTGGAGTGTGACCCACCCCAACCAACACATGCAGCAAACAGGTATGGCTCATCAGCACAGCACAACAGCTCAACAAAGTGGAGCCCCGCTGATGCTTCTCGTCAGCTCCCCACTGCCCCCACCACCACCTTTGGCAAACTCTCACTTATATAGGCGAAATCACATGCTGTTTTTAACCAATCAGCTCACTTTCCCATTTGCAGGCTATTCCAGGTATCCACTAGAGGCCACTACACTAAGGTCTTAGCAATCAAACACCATCCTAACCCTTGCTCTGCAGTCTCTCCATTATGTCTCAACTTTACCTATTAACCTCCTTTACCCTCATCCCCTGGGTGTCCCTCCCACCATCTAATTACCTTACCCTGCCAGCCTGCATCATACCATGTGTCAGGCTACTAACAAACATTCCTACCTCTACTGTCATAGCTGAGTCGCACCACGGCCACTTCTGCCATACACTATCTACCGGCCCCGGGCTAATCCCATCTACCTTCAGTACCAGTCTCCTAGTCCTTCTGCCACACACTCAGACACCAAAAGCTGCCATAGCCATACCTCATACCACCTCTAGAAAGCTTCAGTGGGGCACATGACACCAAACTCCTGGTCACCCTGCTACTTCTCCTTGCAAATGATATCGAGCTTAACCCTGGACCTACCCACCACCACACTCCAAATCATTCCGTTCCACTCCAACTCCCCACAGGCCTTAAACTGATTCACATAAATATTTGTAGCCTCTTGCACAAAATAACCTTGCTTCAAGCCCTTGCCTTGTCCCTTAGCCCAGACATACTGATTATCTCCAAAACCTGGCTAAAACCACACAACACTGATACAGAATTTGCTATACCCAGCTACACACTTCTCCGGCATGACCGTGTGGGCAAGAAAGGAGGTGGCATAGCTATGTACGTCGCCTCCACCATCCAGTTTTCCATGATTGGCCTATCCCTACCTTCAGAGTCCATTAACGCCTTAATGGTAAAACTCACCATCCCCCACTCAATTCCAATCTACATAGCAGGTACATACTGCGCTCCAGACACCAACACACCTGCCATACTGGACTACCTGGGTTCCTTAAACTCCCTGGCAGCAGGTGGTGAGATCCACATACTAGAGGATTTTGCCCTGAACTGGCTCGCTGAGTTTCATTCCAAATTTCGAGACAAGGTGACAGCCCTAATCCTAACTCAACTAATCTCTGAAGCCACTCGGTTAAACCACAAACCACAGAACCACACACTTCTAGATTGGTCCCTCACATCACACCCGCACAGGATCATAGCCTCAGGTCTCCTTCCAGATGCCCTTAGTGACCAAAGTCCAAGTTCATTGCCATCTGGGACCGATACACCCACCTCAGACGCCTCAGAGTCTGAGGTACTCACCTCCCATGGATCTCTCCCGAAATCCTAGCCCACCTTCAAATCTGAGACAAGGCCTAGAAAACCTTTAAGATCGCCAATTCTCAGGCCGACCTCCAGACTGTGCTTTGCAATACTAGTACCAAAAGAATCCGCCAAGCAAAAGCCAACTATTTCATAGGCACATTCAATTCCTCCTCCCATCTCCCGACAAGATTCTGGAATGTGCTCAAATCACTTCTCTGCCCTCCATCACAGCCCTCTACCCCTTCCCTGCAGGTTGGTGGACTCTCCATCACTGACCCCTCAGCAGTGGCCACTTTGTTTAACACTATCTTCACAACCGGCCATGCTACTCCCCTGTCCACCCCCCACCATGCTCAACATGCCTCCCCCATCACCCCATCTTGTGAGACACCTGCAGCTCACTCCTTCTCCTTAAAGCAAGTCACCCCTGATGAGGTATACAATGCACTGGTTGCCCTTAACGCAGATAAGGGCAAATGTCCCACCGGGTTGGACTCCAAAATGCTCCACCTGTCATCCCCTGCCATAGCACAACCCCTGGTCTCCCTTTTTAACTTATCCTTCTTCCTAGCCGAAGTCCCCTCTGAGTGGAAACATGCCATAGTAATCCCACTTCCCAAGTGTGGTGATACCTCAAACCCAAACAACTATCGGCCCATCTCCTTCCTACCGACCCTGGCCAAACTACAGGAGTGCCTGGTTCTTTCTCACCTATCCACCTTTCTGGACTCCTCCTCCTTTTTCTCCCCCTACCAGTATGGTTTTAGGAAATCCCACTCCACCACTACCTCCCTTCTCAGGATTACTGATTCCATCCTCACAGGGATGGATGCTGGCCACATCACAGCTGCCATCTTTATTGACCTGGCTAAGACATTTGATACAGTGACACACTCTCTCCTCCTGACCAAACTCATCAATGCTGGACTATCCAGCTGGGCCACATCTTGGTTCCACTCTTACCTCACTGGCAGATCCCAAGCTGTCCGCATCAGTTCTTGCACCTCGGCACCCATCCCAATCACCTCAGGAGTACCGCAAGGCTCTGTCCTAGGCCCCCCTCCTGTTCTCGGTCTTCCTGAATGACATGGCCTCTGCCTGTCCACACACCTCCATCCACATGTATGCAGATGACACGGTGCTGTACCCATCCAGCTCCTCGACCTCTGAGGTTATGACCAGACTGCACAAAGACTTTATCTCGGTCCAACACTGGTTCTGCTCAAATCACCTCCTCCTCCTCAATGCCAATAAAACAGTCTCACTAACCTTTGGCATGAGGCAGAAAATTTCTAGGCTCCCCTCCCCAATCTTATTCCACACCCTGGAAGGGTCCTCTCTGGAGTTCTGCACCTCCTTCAGATACCTCGGTGTCTGGCTTGACCAGCAACTCAACTTTTCCTCGCATATTGACTCCTTACTCAAGAAGCTGCACCCCAGGCTTGGTGCACTTTACTGGAATCATGACAGCATCCCCCTTCCAGCCAGGATGGACATTGTGAAGAAAATGATCCTCCCCGTCCTCGACTATGGGGATGTAGTCTACGGCACTGGCCCCAAGACCACATTAGCCAGGCTGGACCCTCTCTTCCACTCTTTGTGTTGTTTCACCCTGAACTGTCCCTACTCCACACACCACTATGCCCTATATCAAGCAATGAACCTCACCTTTCTTGACAATCGCAGACTGACCCACTGTGCCAAGATCCTGGCCAAGTGTTGGTCACAGCATCTCCCCTCCTACCTCACTGATGCCATAACCAACCCCAGCACCCAAGCATACTCTCTCAGAAACTCAGACTCTAGATCCCTAGCTGTCCCATACCAGTCTACTACCATTGGTCAGTCAGCATTCAGCTACCGCATTCTCATATTGTGTAACTCCCTCCCAGCTAACGTTCGTCACTTCTCCACCCTCTTGCACCTTAACTCCTTGCTCCAAGCCCATTTCACCCCTACCTGTGCTTGTGTCTAGGCATTTTCCAGTCTCTAGTAGAATATCAGTGTATGTCTGTGCTTAGTAATTGCGATTAATCGGTGCCTAACTATTGTTTTCTCACTTTATTCTGTTTCTCACGTGGTCCAATTTTGCTAGTGGCCTGCACTATGAATTTATTGTATTCATGCTGTATTAACTGTGGCTACCTACTGATTATCTCAACCCACTACTGTCTAGTAATCAGAACCAAATGTTAGTGTTCTCCCACTATGTATTCACTTGTTTATACTGTCTTCAACTGTCTACCTATGTTTCCCCTTCCCCCAGGATGCATATGAAATCGAGCAGTAAACTGCTCAGTATGCCTTTCCTGGTAAAATGCTTAAATAAATAAATAAATAAATTTAACGGGATTTGCTGTTTTACATTAAATATGCCATACAATACACATCATTGTGTGCTATATGCAAACACTGGCTGGTTACCACCAAGGCCCAGTTGTTTATATAATTTGTGCTGTGCTGCGGATAACATTTTGAGACTAGCCTCTCACTCCGCATTTTATACTTATCTAAATTTTAGAAAAGTATGTAGGAAACTAAGATCATCTTAAAAATATTTAATATGTAATCCGATTTCTTCTACTGCAATGGGTGAATGTACATTCTCTGTTTATGCTGCATAATCTTCCAATAAGTTACCTAATTTTCTTCATAATTCTGAAAGTCATACTGTTTTTAAAAATCAATGAAGGCTTCACTTGTCAAAAAAGCTACAGTGTTTGTTTTAATTGAATACATTTATTTAATGTTGTTGTACTTAATTACAATATTTCACCTGGATATTGCATGATGTATTCTGTTATGTGGTTGAATTTTTATGTAACATGTTGTTTCATCTTGTACCTGCCTTGTAACTGAGGCTCTGTATCATTCCTGAAAAAGGGCCTTTGGCTCAATGTACTTACTTGGTAAACAAAGTAAATAAATAAACAAACAAACAAATAAATAAATAAGAACAACATGTTTCGCAGACACCTGACTATAAAAAAGGATGCTGCAGGAGTGTCCATTTCTGCAGGTACCCCCAGTTAGCTGCTAAATGGTAGGGATGCTACAGTAGGCTCTAAACCACAGCAAGTCCCCATTGCTAGGAAGGCAGAATGCTGCAGAAAAGTCCTGACCTAATAAGGCTCCAGCAAGAAATAACTCTTAACTATGGAGATATAATGTAGCTGCTGGGCTGGAAGCTGCAGGAAGTTCCAAGCCAACAAAACAGATCCCAAAAATCTTACTGAATAAGGCTTATTGGAACAGAATGTCTAGAGGGGAAACAAGTAGCCATTAAAAGGGGAAAACTCCATAGTTTTCAGATAAATTAATGCTTGTTCTAACAAAAGGAAGGGGCTAGTTAAAAAAAAAAAAGAAAAGGAAGTAAAGCAAAATATTTTGGTATAAATTGCCTGGAAGTTTAGGAGCAGACTAGGATCACAAACAACCACTAGGGATGCACAAAGTAAACTGAAGCTTCCAGGCTGGGCAAGGGGGTGGCCACCAGCCAGCTCAGATTTGATTGGATTGTGCATCAGTCTACAGGACAAGACAGGACACAGGAAAATCCATTGGTGAGCAATGTCTGAATACTATAAAGGTTGCTGGGTATAATGATTTAAACACAGGCCTTGGAGTAATTTGCCACCATGCAGACAACCTCTCCATATTGGATCATTATCCCTTTCAAAATCCAGAATCCAGCTTCTTTCAAAATTATTGAGGTAGTCTCAGGTTTATTAGCTTTATTATATTATTACAATTATTTTATGTATATGTTTAGTGTGTTTTACTACTTGTTTTTAATACTCAGATATAATTTTTGTTCACATAAGTTCATTGTTTGTATATGTTTGCATTTAACATCTTGCCCAGTCATACCTGTACAAGTGCAATGTAGCCTAGTGTGCTTACCTGGTAACCAATTTTAAATAAAAAAAAATTAGCTTAGTGTACTCCATTGGTTTTAAGCTTCTAGTTATTAAGTACAGTGGAGCCGGCCAGAAGGCAACACAGTAATGCAACATATTGCAGTGGAGTTCCTGCAGTAAACAATGCAATTTCAATGGCAGGTAATCTCTTTTGTTATGCACTAACTTAAGACTGCATGACATCCTGGCTGGCACCACTGTAAGCACTTCTGATAGCCAAAGAAAATGTGAGTTAAAGCTTCCTAAATAATCTGCTCTCTCCTTGAATCATAGCCCACAGTAGTTCAGCATATCACCCCTTTGGCCTTGTAAGACTCTTCTTGCTGCTGTGGGTCACACTTTCTGTCAGGCATGGCTGTCATCAGCAGGGTCTCTATTGCCCACTTTACTTCAAGAAGCACTGAAAACTTACAGTTCTTGACTTAGAAAGCATTTGGAAGCATTCAACCTTCTGAACCCATTGCAGTCCCTGATTTAGGCCATGTCATAGTATAGTTTCTACCCTGGCTACGGTTTCCGATGATTGGCTAAAGTCACTGGATGACAAAAACTATGCATGTGCCTTATTTCTTGATGTTAGCATGGTCTTTGATATGGTGGACTATGACGTGCTTCTGCTTTCATTGTAAAACATTGGCCTGGTCTCCCATGTGCTGAACTGGTTTTCTAGTTATCTTACTGGCCATCAACAGCAGATTAAAGCAGATGGGGACCCCTCTCCACTGAAACCTCTAATGAGAGGTGTACCACAAGGGTCTATTTTAGGTCCATTATTATTTGCAATTTACATCAATAACATCAATTCCGGTATTAAACCAGCTAACATCCATCTTTTCGCAGATGACACGGTTCTCTACATCAATGGGCCAGCCCTAGAGCTTGCCTGCAAAGACTTACAACTGGATTTTAACCATCTACAGCAAACTCTCCTTCATCTAAAACTCTTGCTAAACACCAAAAAAACTAAGGCAATGCTTCTTTCACCTCCAACTAGAACATCCAGCCACTGCCTGACACCTCAAATTACCACCTTATTGGGGGAAACTCTGGAGTATGTAGCCAGATTTAAATATCTAGGCTTCTGGAATGATCATAAGCTGTCCTTCATTGACCATATCAAGGAACTAGTTAAAAAACTAAAGCAAACTGCATTAGGCACTTACTCACACAAAAGGCAAAACTCGATTGGTTCAGTCTACCTTTCTTCCACTTCTTGATTATACTGACTTCCTTTATGGACAAGGCCCTAGTACTGCCCTAGCTAAGCTTGACACTCTCTACCACTGAGCACTAAGATTTATTACTGGAACCCCATACTCCAACCATCACTGTTTCCTATATTCTGAACTAGGATGGCTGTCTCTTAAACTAAGACGACAGAAAAATGCAGTCTCCTGGACATACTAAGCAATTATCAACAAGCTGCCCCAATATATTTCTGATTGTCTGCCTGCCTGTACTGCAAGGAACTACCCCTTAGGAGCCACTTCTATATCACCCCACCCTGGTCATCCCCAGAGTTAGAACGTGACTTGGTGAGGCTTCTGTAAGTCATGCCCTGCCGGTCCTCTGAAACAACATCCAAAAGACCTTGAAAATGGCTATCCCTGTTAAACTGGCCACTTTTAAAACTTTGTTTACTTGTTCCTTCAATGAGTCTTGCAAATGCATGCAGTGATGACCTACACAGTCCCTCCCTCTGGTTCCTGCCTCCCTCTCTCTATTAACAGAAAAGTCTCTTCTGACACATCTCTACTCTTATAGTTAAGTTATCCTGTTCCACTGTGTATATATCATGTATATATTGTATATATTTTTTACATTGTACAATGTATATTGCATGCTGCATATATTATGTTCTTCATTACTATATTCTTATGTAACTTTTAGCATACCCTGTGCTACATTCTGTATCCCTTGTCAAACATTGTGAACATATGCAGGTCCATCTTGTAAATGAGTTTTACTCAATGGTGTTTCACCTGGTAAAATAATGATTGATTGATTGGTTTAAATAAAATGGTTAAATGATCAAAATGAATATGGTTGGAATGGCTATGGCTAGATTATAATGCTGGGGATTGACATGTGCTGTTAACAAGGGTTAAACTGGACAGGAGCCCACAGGAACTCAATTCCACCTCCTCCTAAAAAAATTGTATAACAGTTCATATGAACATATAAAAATGCCAGCCGAAGCAGGCCTATATGGTCTATCGAGACTGCCAGAATGTGCAGCTAGCCCCTCAACATGTAACTGCCCCACCATCCTTCCCCACTTCATCTTAACAACCCCTTAGTCTATCCCAACTCCTCTTAAAGCTACCCACCGTTCTACAGGAAACCACCTCCTTGGGTAGAGTATTCCACCTGTCCACCACCCTTTCTGAGAAAAAATGTCTCCTGATTTCCTTCCTGAATCTTCCCCCCTCCAACCTCAGCTGATGACCCCTCATATTCCTCCCCCTTCTAAGCTGGATGATCACTTCTGCATTAACCTTATTTATCCCCTTCAGGTATTTAAATGTTTTAATCATATCCCCCATCCCTCCTCTCCTCCAGGGAATACATGTTCAGCTCACCCAGTCTATCCTTTTAGGACTTTCATTCCAATCCCTGGATCATCCTCATCACCCTACATTGTGCCCCCTCTGACAATTTGATATCCTTCTTCAAGAGCAGTTGCCAGTCCTGCACATAGTATTCCAAGTGAGACCTGTCCAGGGACCTGTATAGGGGAAGGATCACCTCCCTACTCCTGGAGGAGATTCCCCTCGCTAGACATCCCAGCATTTTATTGACCTTTGCTGCTGCCTTCCTGCACTGAGCAGAGTTATTCATGCTGCCCATTATAACCACCCATAGATCATTTTCCTCCTCTATACTTTTCAGTTGCACCCCTCTCAGCTGATAGCTCCTCCCCGATTCCTCACTCTAAAGTGCAGTACCTTGCACTTCTTGGCATTGAACTCCAGCTGCCATGTTTCTGACCACTCCTGTAGTTTGGTCAGGTCCACCTACAGCCCCTTCCTCCCCTCAAAGTCATCTACAACTGCTTCCATCTTTGTGTCATCAGCGAACAGACTAATCCTACTCTGGACCCCATGTGAGACATCCACTATGAACATCCCGAATAGAACTGGTCCCAGTACCAATCCCTTTGTACCCCACTCGACACGTCCCTTGGTGATGAGAGCTCCCCACCACCACCACCCTCTGCTGCCTTCCATTCAGCCAGTTGATGATCCATCTGATCATCTTTGATCCCACCCCTATGTATTCCAGCTTCCCCCCCCAGCCTCCCATGTGGCACAGAATCAAAGGCCTTGCTGAAGTCCAAATACAGCACATTCACTGCATGGCCCTTGTCCAGTTCCCTGTCATCCAGTCATAATACTTGTTTAGATTTTTCTGGCAGGATCTGCCTGAAACAACCCCATGTTGATGACCATCCTGGAGACCATTGTCCTCCAAGAAGGTCATCAGTCTCTCCTTTAGGATTGTCTTCATGAGTTTCCCCACAATTGATGTGAGGCTTACTGGCCTATTGCTGCCTGGTTCATCCCTGGATCACTGTTGTGAATTGGCACTACATGGACCATCCTCCAGTCCTGTGCTGTGCATCCTGTGTCCAGGGAGGTATTGAACAGGTCAGTCAATGGTCCTGCTAGAATCTCCACTAGCTCTTTGAATACCCTAGGGTGAATGCAATCTGGTCCCGGTGCCTTGTCCACCCTAAGTGCCCTCAAGCCCTCCCTCACCCAGTCCTCTATAATCCCTATGTCCTTCACCCTCTCCCCCTCCACTACTCATTCTACCCCTCCTTGGGGTATCTGCCCCCTTTCTCCTCTGTGAACACGGACAGATGTATTCATTTAATGCCTGTGCCTGTTCATCCCCCTTTTCCACCCACCCTCCGTCCTTCCTAATTCTCAAAATCTGGTCCTTGTTCTTCCTTCTTTCTCTAACATATCTGAAGAAGTCCTTCTGTCCTTCCTTAATACCCTGTGCCAGTCTCAGTTCCCTTGAGGTCTTGGCTGCTCTGTCCAGCATGATAATCTCCCTGGACTTCTTCGTGTACTCCTCCTTGTCAACCCCCCCCCCCCCGATTTTTCCATCTTCCAAAATTCCCTTGTCTTGGACCTTACTCCCTCCATAACCTCCTTAGTCAACCAACTGGGTTTCTTTACCTTTCCCTTCTTACTCTGTGTCTTTGTACACATCCCAGTGGCCTCCTTCAGCCCTCATTTTATAATGTCCCACTTCTGACTAGCATTCATGTCTTAATGAATGCCTGCCAGATACTTGCCCAAAATTTCCCCCATCCTGTTAAAGTCTGCCCCTTTAAAATCCGCCACCCTGGTCCCCATACCCCCTGTTTCCCTACTCATATTGAGCATGTATCTACCATCTCTCTCATCTTTCTCCATTGATTACTATAGGAGAGTTCCACCACCTACAAATTACAGTTCCATGACCTAGAATTCTACATGTGAAAGTTGCCCCACCTAAACATTTTCAATTTAACCACTAGAAAATGCATCTCTTACAACAGGCTTTATGGATGAACTGCTTCTTCCTTTTGGAATGACCTTGTGTTGCAAAATCATAAGCTGCCAGATAGAATTTTCAACATCCCTTTTTAGCTTTGTTGGATATCTTTGTCTTCATTCTCTAAAATCTTTTCTCCTTTGTCTCTAATACAGTATGTAGCTTCTGGCCTGGAAACTGCACCTTTCTGAATCCAGCTCCTTTCTCCGGTTTATTTTAATCCATTCTGACCATATGTCCTTGCATTTGGAGTCTGGCTGAACAGCTCTGACTACAGTGAGAGTTTTTGCATGCATGAATAACTTTGGTCTCCTAACTCAGACCCAACATCAAAGCTTTTTAAAATGAGCTCTAGGAAGGTATGTGTTCTTGGTAAATAAAATACAACAACAGTGCCTCCCAAGCTACACGTAAAGCAGGAATTAATTTTGTTACCCTTCTTGTCAGCTTGTCTGCACTAGCACTGATGAACCAGACTCAAGAATGAGCCTAGAATGTTGGAGGATTGGTGGGTGAAGAAGGATTGAGCATTCAAGGGACAGTTCTCCCCCTTTTGTAGGAGGGATGTAACTTCTGGTGCTTGCCTGACCCTGAGTGGGGGCTGGGGGTGAGGCATCTGGAAGTACAGAAACAGGGGGAGGAATGGTGTGCTGCATGTGGGGATGTGCACAGAGTGACGTCATGGGTGTCATTGCGTGGATGAACTTCTGGGGAACAGGAAACAGGAAATGCTGCCACTTAGGAAGACTATACTTCCCCTGCCCCCATGACCAACATTAGACCTCTCTACCTGGGTCTGAGGTCATCTCCTGTACTTCAACTCCACTGAAGTGAGGTGGCTGGATTGTGTTGGAAGTTCAACCATGGAGCAGACGGTAGAAAGGTCCCATAGATTAAGCCCCTACAGGGGATGAGAAAAAAACATTTAGGTGTATCAAAAAGATGGATAATTTAAAATTCAATATGTTTCCAGGGAGAGCTACAGGCCACAGACAGCCAATAGCATATTATTTTTTGTATCCCTTGAATGTGTCAACTCATTATTGCCACTGTGATGTTGCCGGTGGAATAATGCTGCACTCTTCTTGTGTGACTTTGGTTTTTTAGCATCGGAAAATGTTGCCAATCCCTGAATCACTCTTCTTGTTACCAGGGTGCAACCCAGAGTTTGTTATATAAACAAGTGAGGGGTGCAAATGAAGTTGCTACTACTGCCAGACGGCAAATAGTTGGAGCATGGTGGCTGGTGTCGGCAAGTTGCTGGCACCGTATTTGATGCTGGCAACTTGGATGTCGCTGTGACATGGGGGAACCATTATTCTTTGGTGAGCTGCGATGGTGTAGTTTAGCAGATTAGGGAGATTTGACACCCCCTTTGTCTCTTGAGATTTGAAATGTGTCATACCTAATTTGGGGGAAATTCCCCCAATAAATCTTGAAACAAGTTTAGCTCAGTCCTTAAAGTATAGGGAGGAGGGCAGTATAAGGAGAGTCTGCAAATACTACAGAATTTAAGACAAGACCATCATACTTATCTCTATCCAGTAAAAGAAGCCTAGACGAGGTAAATGCCAAGTGATAAACTCCTGCAATAGCTGCTGTCTGTGTGAGCAGCTCATAGTTAAGTAGTTCTACATTTGGCAGTTTTTTCAGAATATGCATACCCAGATATTTAAGTATTGTCCTATTCCATCAAAATGGAAATTTACACTTAACCTCTAATGTGTAGGTATAGCAATATTGGCATATCTCTATTTTCTGCAGATTAAATTTGAAACCAGAGAGTTCCCTGTAGCATGTTATTTCTTTCCAGGCTTCTGGGATGGAGGAGTCTGGGGATAGTACCACAGAGAAGACACTGTCTGCTTAAAGTGAGACTCTGAACTCCCAGAATCCATAGGGTATATCTCCTCCACCCCAGTACTTTGTGGTAACACAATTGCCAATGGTTCAGTATATATTGTGAATTGCAAGAGGGAGAGGGGGCGCTCCTGTCAAGTTCCACATTGTAAGGCAAAAGGTGTGCTGTAAGATTGATTGACTCACACACACACACCTCTGGAGAGGCATAAATTAGCTGGTGCCAGTCTATAAATTGAGATAGGAACTAGAAAGTTGTGAGGTTCTCCCAGACCCAGACAAAGATCCAGGAGACCCTATTGAAGGCCTTGGGCCCAATTCCAAGATGGCTGATGTAACTCGCACAAAGTTGTGAGTTACGCCAGTTGCCTGTATGCCATGGACCCTATGCCACATTCCAGAAGCGGCAGAGTCCCAGCAATTGCGACTTGCAAGATACGCCAAGTACGTGGAATCAACAAAGTCCAAGAGGGTAGCATCTTTCAGAAAAAAGGTGTGCAAGAACAAGGGGGCACAATCTGAAGGTAGAAGGAGGATGGATCAGAGGTAATGTGAGGAAGTATTTTTTCACGGAGAGGGTAGTGGATGCATGGAACAACCTTTCTGAGGAGGTTGTGGAGTCAAAAACAGTGGGAGAATTCAAGAATGCATGGGACAGACATAAGGCGATTCTAGGGGGTTGGGGTAGGAGGAAGTAGGCTGTTGGTTAACTAGGATCTGCAGCTTATCCATTAGGTAGGAAAATGGGCAGACTGGGTGGGCCAAGCGGTCATTATCTGCCATCACATTCTATGTTTCTATGGTGTATCAATACCGCAGGTCGCATCTCGCAGAGAGCATCAGGTGGCCCCCCAGAGCCCCCTGCTTCGGACCACCACAAAACACATCAGGGGGCATGGGGGGCAAGGACAGATGTCACAGGCATCTGGGGTGCTATTGACACAGAACCCAGGTGGGTCCTCAAGATCGGGTTTGGGGTGGGGTGCTAAAGTAGGGCTTGTGGGGACAGCATGGCGCCATTGCCTTCTACAATGTTTTTTTTTTTTTTTTGCACCATTGTCCACTGTAATTGTAATCTTATGAAGTGTACTGTATTGTATTTATGCCCAGGACCACCTTGAAAATAAGCTTGCTCAATGGTGTTTATGCTTGGTTAAATAAAGTGATTGATTGATTGATTGCCACAGTGCTGTGAGGCTGCATCCAATGGTGCCAGCCATCAGATGCCAGTTATGACAGCTCTGAGCTATCGAAAGTCAGCTACGCCACTGCATGTCCTGGAATCACAATAGTGGATTGCGACAGTGGGTCTTCTGGAACTGGGCTAAGTTGCAGTCGCAACCCACAGTTGCGCCAGGCGCTGCAGGCTGCAGTGTATGTGTGGTCATATCTTGCGATTGCTGCAGCCTGCAGATGCCGTGGCATAGGTGCCCTCCTGGAATAGCAATAGGCATATCACATGGAGTAAGTCACGGGATACACCATGGGGACTGGAGTATCCCGCCTTATGCCAGCGTAGACTGTCTTGGAATCGGGCCCTTTGTCATCATCTAAACTGGGAAGAGTCAATGACAGGAAAAGCTGATGAGTGTAGTCCAACAAGTGAAATGTTCTGTGGATGTTATTCATGGTCTACTGACTACTGGGTTCTGAAGGTTCATTTTAAAGAGTAACAAATTTGAGCTCAACCAACAGATGACTCATATACCATCATTGGCTTTTTTGATACATTGTCTAATCAGGGGGATTTTGGGGACCCAGAAATCAATGTGCATATGGCCCGCTATTAATATTTTATTACAGTACAGTAGTGACTGGGGACCCCCATCCAAGAACTGAATATAATAGACAATGATTTGGTTTACACTGTCACTTGAGAAAATATTACATGTTAGTTGCAGATTGGGCTGGCAGTATAGCATAAAAGTTAGAGTAATGAGCTGTGAATGAGCTTGGTACATCCAGCAGACCTAGATTTGATTTTCACAACCTCCACTTGCATACTGTGTGACCTTGAGCAAGTCACCTAATGACCCCAGTGCTCCTGGGTCACCTCTAAAAACAGGTACTTGTGCCTAATGTGCCTTACCTGGTTAACAAAGAATAATAGTAATAATAATACTGGACTTACAGCCAAGAGTAATATTTGTCCTAACTTGTGTAGGCATCCCACAATTAGAGTGGTTGAACATTTAATACAGAGAGATAGTCCAAAATTAATGTCCAGTACTGCACAAGCAGAATTCCTGACCTTATCTGTTGCAGAATGGAAAGATGTGAAAAAGTTACAATCAGTGAAAAATAGTTATCAAATGGGCAGAAAAGGGTAGCCATGTAGTTGTGCAAGACACAACACAGAATGTGCATGAAACAGGGAAACAACTCTCTGACAGACATTACTACAAGCAGTTGCCATTCAGTCCTACAGCAGCTTTCAGAAAAGTTTTAGGTGACAAAATTGATTAGACTTTGATCAATGGGTGGATATGTCCTAAGGGAAAGTGCCTTTCTCAAAACAGATTTTACAGTGTGTCCCACACTACAGTATATACTATGTACAAAGTCTAGAAGTCTGTGATTGACCCGTCTGGGGGCTTTATTATTTTGGGGATAGATTCTCTCAGTGAGAGTCCCTCCAGATTTAAGGACCATTTTTTTAAACAGATAGTCCCTAAAATACCCACTTATATGAGAGACACAATGAATTTGATCTATAAAATAGAGGGGATTCATTAGTCACAAAATTTAGTTGGTAAACCATTGATAATACCTCTTTATATATGTGCATCCACCATCAGGGTATACAGGCTACCAATGAATTTCATCTCTCAAATGCTGAAATGAAAACAACACCTAAGAGTTTCATTTTACATGTATAGTATTACAGCTGGTGCTCACACATACTGAAGTTATTTTTCTTTTTGATTATTTTCTTTTTATAACTATTAGGCACAGATATAGGGGCTGCACTTTCACCCTCATATGTTTTCTCTTGGGTAGTGGAAATCCAAAGTTGTTTTTGTAAACTATAACCCCCCATATATCAGTCATTGGGATTGTTTTATAAAGAATATCATATGTGTCTGGGGGGTACTGAGTTCATACCAGGCTTTACTGTCTGGATCAAGTCTGAGTGAGTTACATTTGCACTGTACTCACCATGCAGATTTGAAAGAAATAAAGTTTTTGGATTTGAAATAAGGGGATGCCAGATTGCAAAACGTAATTTCATTCTCTTATAGGAAACCAATTGCTGGAAACAGTCTCTCGAGTGTTAAATGTTTCCACCCAAGGCCTCTGTTGAACAACATATCTTTCAGCGAATTTCAGCACATTGGAAGAAACTGCTCTTCAGAAGAAACATTTGTGGAAGAGGGTAGGGAGTTGTCAACCAGATTAAAAGAAATGGGTTAATCAGCTAAAATTGTGCAGAGAGCCTATAGAAAAGCATCAGCTGTAGAAAGGAAAACTCTGTTCTTACCCAAGAATTAAGTTAAACAGAAGAAGGTCTTTCCCTAGTTAAGCTTTGACACCAATTATCACTCAAAGGCAACGAGTATGAGGACAATTATTAAAGACAGATGGAATAGTCTTTCATCTGACTCCTCATTGGACCCAGTAGTTGGTAATACCCCCAGAGTGACATATAGAAAAAGCTCCAACTTTGCTGATTATTTGACAAATATCCAGTTTACTAGTGACAAACAATGGTTTCCCTTTAGGGCTGGATATAATAGTTATAGAAACTGCAATGTTTGTCAGTTTGAGTCTGTGGAACCTATGTTTATTCGTCCAGTGTCTGAAGATGAGTTCCAATTCAATCATTATGTGGTTTGGAGGAGTGAATTCACAGTCTATGTAGGATGAGACTGTAGCAAGATACACACTATGTGAGTCACACCATACATCCCCTGAAGTGTCACAACAGGAGCCCATCAGAGCAATTTATAATGGTAATATGGAGCATGCCTTGGACGAAAACATGAGGGTGACCCACAATTCAAATGCCAGAACATTACACTTTAAGACACTAGAGCATATCCCTGTGTATCATTGGGGTGGTGACAGAACCAGGATCCTGCACCAAAAGAAAACTAAATAGATCACAGTATTGTAGGCATAGATCCCAAATGGCCTAAAAGCAACCAAGTGGAACTCTACCCATTTATAGGACTGCAGTGGGTGTAGCTCTGCAGATCTCTTGCTATCAAAAAAGCAGGCAGTGCATTCCTTCCGACCAGACAACATGTTGGAGTTGCAACACAGTCACTTATGTGTCCTTGAAGCACTCTGCTCACTGTCTGCATTAGAAATCAGACTGTACTAATTTTTTGTCTGTCAATGTCACGGCACACTTAGCTGTGTCCTAGATGGCCACCAAACTGTGTTGCGCATATGAGACTACTAGTACATGCAGAGTACAATGCTGCTGCTATCTCGGTCATGGCAGACTATGCTGTGTTCTCCTGACTGCTGATTTCCTTTTTTAATTCTACATATCATCCCCCATGACCCTCTCAGCACCCACCACCCCACCCCACCCCATCCCACCCACCTTCAGAAACATAACAATGACATTGGGGTACCTAATCTCCCAGTATCATAACTATATTCTGCCATGATTTTTTTTATATGTTTTTCCTCCCCTGCCCAACCCTCCCTTTCAGCACCCCTCCTCCAGAAACATAACAGTGACACTTGGGGTCCCCAGTGTCCCGATCAGCAATCCTAGGTTTCTTTAACTCCCCTCCACTACTGTGAATGCACAGTTATTTGTTTGGGGGGGTTAAACAAATTGTTCCCCTCCCCACTCCCTGTTGTGTATACATGGCTATGTATGGTACTATATCCTTGGAGATGGAGATGGAGATAGATATATATATATATATATATATATATATAAAACAAAGAATCTCAGTGTGCAAGCACTGAGGCAATGGTTACCTCAAAGGACATTGGCCGGGAAGCCATCAAAGAAATACAACATCACGCATGCCCCCATAGTGCAAAGCATCATGGGCTGCATATGCAAATCACCACAGAATATTATGCTGGTTCAACTTTAAGCAGAAATTCATGGTGCCGAAAGGCCTGTCACACAACTTGCAAAGGGTGCCAACAAAAGACACAGACACGTGTTTCATCCTACCAGGACTCATCAGTGTGCCTCATCTGTTTGACACCGCAGTGGAATGAACCAGCTACCCTAAGATGGTCTATCTGGGTAATGTGGTGGTGAACCCAATCAAAACAAGAAACAAGTTTAAAGACAAAGAACCTCAGCACACAAACACTGAGGTAATGGTTACCCCAAAGGGCACTGTCCGTGAAACCAAGTTTCAAAGAAATACAAACTCACACATGCCCCCATAGTGCAAAGCATCATAGGATGCATATACAAATCACCACAGAATATTATGCTGGTTCAACTTTAAACAGAAATGCATGGTGTCAAAAGGCCTCTCACACACACACACACACACACTATATATATATATATATGGCAGGAAGTCTAAAGAATGCCATTAGGGTTGTAGTTTGTGTATATGGACATTTGTACTGCTAAGATATAAGTTCCTGTCATGCCCATTGTGTCTTTCTTTGCGCATGTGCACTGATGTGTGTCCACTGTCTCTGAGAAGAATAAAGATGACCACTGAACATATGCTCTGTAACTGAGTCTCTCTGTGAGGGCACCAAGACAGTCTGCACTGGCGACAAGGATAATCAAAACAATTCAGATGTGTGCAAGTAGGTTATATGAGCTAATGCATGTTTTTTTTTTTAAAGGCATACTAAGTCTCCATTTACTAATCTGCTAACGCTTGTTAGGTTCGACAAGTTTCCTTATCTTTCCACACCAATCAGACTAATGTAAGCACTATAAATCCGTGAGCTGAAATCTCTTGCTTACCTACAAAACCTATTAGTAAGAGTAAAAAAAAGCAACTTTAAACTCCAGCTAGTGTGAACTGTCTGTTTAACTAGCTGAGTTTGAAGAGAAAAGTATTATATAGTGAAAAAACAGACTCTTTTGTATGTGAAACCTATGAACAGTCGAATATTATGTTGATGCTTACATCAGCAGCTTAAATTCTATACGATAGAAGTAAAAGCAACTCAACAGCAGCCTCTTGTGGCATAATAGAGAAATTGCAGCACATACTGAAAAGGTTTTGAAAATAAAAGAGACTTTCTTTTTTTTTGTGGAAACTTCAGTTATAGAACACCTTGCCACAGCCATCATTTCTGCAACTGGCAGAATACCAGAATTTTATGAATCAAAAGTGGACTTTGATTCTTATTTGGAATGCTTTCAATACTGGTTGGAGGCAAATGAAGTTCCTGATGCAAAAAAGGCAAAGGTCTTACAAGCAGTTTTGGAGCCTATAGTGTACCAACTCCTCAATAATTTGACTGCACCTGTCAAAGTGGTGGACATGCTGTATGCCCTACTCACAGAGACATTTTCACTGCATTTCAAGCCCAATCCAATTCTCATTGCAGAATAATTCTGATTGTATTGTCAGAACCAAGAGATGCGGGAAGCACTTGCCGACTACATCATTGCCTTGAAGCGTCTGGCAAGCACTTGTGAATTTGGACAGTTTCTGGAAGATGCCCTAAGGGATCACTTTGTCTGCTGTCTGAGAGGAGAAGCCTATCAAAAATGTCTGTTGTCAGAAAAGGACTTGACCTTCAAACCTGCAAGAATGTCCTTGCTATGGAGCTTGCTTGGAAGGATACCAGGAACTAGTGGGGCATTCTGAATTCCCAAAGAAGTGGAGTTCACAAGGTCATCCATACTCCAGTATCCAAGGAACATTACACACCACAAAGTGGTCCTTCATCTGTTTATCAGCAACCCCAAACATTACCGAAGTCAGCACCACAGGGCACTTCCAGAAAGTCAAAACCATGTCACAGATGTAGAGGTAACCACCAGTAAAGCACATGCTGATATTGACATGAGAAATACTGCGGTTGTGGTTAAATGGATCATATACTGGAAGTATACAAAAGTACATCACAGACTGCTACTGCATGGTATGTCACAGATGGCACTGCAATCACTGAAACAGAAGATGAGGCTTTGTGCCTGTATATGGTTTATGCAACACAGGCAAAAGCAGCAGAAATTTACCTCCAAATGGAGTGAGCAGAAAACCCAGTTAGCATGCAGCTAGACACCGGAGCCTCAGTATCTCTTGTACCAGAGCACATCTACAGTGAGAAACTTCAGCAGTGCCCATTGCAACCATTCATATATTCAACTCTAATCTTACTCAGGAGGCTCAATCCCTGTGCTAAGGAGATTGAAGTACCAGTCACCTACGAGGGAGGAAAGTGGACCTTGCCTCTAGTGGTGGTACAAGGAGAAAGACCTGCATTACTAGGCAGAGGCTGGCTCACACAGATCAAATTGAACTATAAAAAGATCCTCAGCTTAAATACAGTGACCAAAGCATTGCAAGATGTGCTAAAGAAAGTATTGGACAAACATGGTACTATTATCCAGGAAAAAATCCAAGTGTAACCAGGAGCCACTCCCATTTTCCTCAAGCCTCAACCAGTACTTTATGCTCCAAGGGAAGTGGTAGAGAAGGAACTGGACCATCTCAAAAGTCATGGCATCATGTCACGAGTAGAGAAGAGTGACTGGGCTGCCTCTATCATTGTGGTACTGAAACAAGACAAAGCAGTGAGGTTGGATGGTGACTATAAGGTTATAGTGAACCATTGTATATAGGAAGATCCATACCCATTACCCAATGCAGAAGACTTGTTTGCCACACTCTCAGGAGGCAAGTTCTTTAGTAAGTTGGACTTGAAATTTGCATACCAGCAATTGGAACTGGAACCAGAGTTGGAACCGTATCTTACCATCAACATCCACAAGGGACTTTACCGGTATTATCACTTGGCATATGGAGTTTCCACAGTGCCAGCAATTTTCTAGAACACAATGGACCAGACACTTCATAGAGTGGACCATGTAGTATGCTTTATGGATGATATCTTGGTAACAGCACCCACGGTGGAAGAGCATCTGACAATCTTGGACCAAGTTCTGACCAGATTACAATGGTATAGATTGAGGGTAAAGCTAGCCAACTGCCATTTTCTGCAAAATTCTGTTGAGTATCATGGTCACTGGATCATGCCCAAGGCCTACTCCCAACAGAAAACAAGGTGGATGCAATAGTCAAGGCACCTGCACCAACAAATGTGACAGAGTAACGATCATTTTTAGGACTCTTGAGCTACTATGGATGGTTTCTAGCCCAACTGTCCACATTGTTGCAACCACTCCATGACTTGCTACAGAAAGAGGCTCAATGGATTTGGTCACCACAGCGTGAGGAAGCATTCAAGGCTTGCAAGGAACATCTTCTAAGCAGCAAATGGTTAGCATACTATGACCCTGCCAAATCTCTGAGGCTAGCATGTGATGCATCATCATATGGAGTGGGGGGGCTGTCATCTCTCATGTGCTGCCTTTTGGGGAGGAACACCCGATCGCTTTTGCTTCCAGAACATTGTCCTGAAGCAAAATAAACTATGTTCAGATTGAGAAAGAAGCTCTGAGTATAATTTTCGGTGTCAAGAAGTTCCATAAGTACTGATATGGATGGAAATTCATTCTGCTAACAGATCACAAGCCTCTACTGGCAATTCTGCAGCCAAATGTCACAATACCAACTCTCACAACACTCAGAATGCAGCAATAGGCCATGATTTTGTTGACTTATGACTATGACATAGAATACAGACATTGTAATGATCATGCAAATGCAGATGCACTATCGAGACTGCCATGCAAAGATGCTACAGAGAAGGAAGATGATGGGGCAGTATTCCATTTTTCACACCTTGAGGAATTACCACTTGCTTCTCAGGATGTTGCAGCAGAGACATGGCAAGATCCTGTCCTCTCCAAAGTTCTTGATTTTACCCCAAATGGTTGTCCCAAATTCATGACTGACCTGTCTCTCCCACCATTCTTAGACAAGAAGGACCATTTGTCCACTGAACAAGGCTGTGTTCTGTGGGGAGCTTGAGTTGTGATATTTCCAAAGTTTTGCAAGAGATTAGTTTCTGACTTACATGACAGTCATCCTGGAATCTGTCAAATGAAGTCTTTGGCCAGAGGATACCTCTGGTGGCCAGGACTTGACCAAGATATCCAATATCTTGTCAACCAATGTGGACCATATGCATCTGTCCACAACCAACCGTCAACTGCACCCCTGCATCCATAGTCCTGGGTAACCACACCATTGGAGCTAAAGTGAACAAACAGCATTTCCTAGTAGTAATTAATGTCCACTTCAAATGGCTGGAAGTATTGCCCACACAAGTCATGACTACTGAAAAGACTGTAAACTTTCTGCCTCTTATGGCCTACCATGGGAGTTTGGGAGTTAGTGTTGGACAATGGTCCCCAGTTGTCTTCCCACGAGTTCAAACTGTTCTTAAAGCCCAATGGTGTCCTACATATTTTAACTCCACCTTGCCATCCAGCATCCAATGGCACAGCCAAAGGAGCTTTACAGACATTCAAAAAAGCTTGGAATAAACCAAATTCACAGCAGGTACCTACAGCTCAAAGGTTGGCACAGTCACAGAAAGAACATCTGCTGAATGGTTTCTAAAATGTCAACCTTGTACCCATTTGTCATTGCTCTAGACAGACTTGGCTGACAGTGTCACAAAGCATAAACTACAACAGTAAACGGCTCATGACAAGTCAACTAAGTCAGTATGAATTTTTCATCCTGGGGAGAGGGTGATGGTTCGAGACTATAGACATCCCAAGATTTCTTGGATTCCTGGGGTAATGATTGAAACACATGGACCTTTGACTTATGCAGTTAGCATGGGACATCAACTTGTTCACATACATGTGGATCACCTGCTGCATTCCAAGATTCCAGCAAATGGAGCAAACAATATCACTCCAGATGAGGACAGTGACACACAGGACTTTGCTCCTGCCTGTGAAGTTCCACCAGGGCCCGTGCCAAAGAATAATGAAACACAAGTCTTACCAGCAGTGCTTGTTCCAGCCCACAGATATCACATTAGGCACTAAAGACCACCACAAAGACTTGACCTTTAAAGTCATGTAATGAACCTGTAACTCTGTGCAACTGAACTCTTACTTGCACTGTTACTTAGTGACAAGTTCTGGCCAAAGGGCAGAATAATCCCCTGAAATTGTTTCTGGGTACTGAATAGTCTACTTTCACCCAGAAGTTAGGAAATGTTACAGTTGAAGTATTTTAGACAAGTTTCTGTCTAAAGGGGAAGGAGTGTAGTAGATACATGTATATGTATGGTATATGTATATATGTATGTATATGTGTATATATATATACACACACATATATTCTATGCAAAAAACTGTGTTAATGCATCATTTAGGGTTAAAGCACAAAAAGTCAGGAAATTAGACCTTTAGGGATGCCCCTCCCCCCCAGACCCACCCATCATCCCAAGACTGACAGCTGACGGGGTGTGTCATTGGGGTTGTGAGTCCTAAATGTCACACCATTCCATCTGCAATGACATTCACAAGCCACAGTAAATAAGAATGGGGTGACATTTGGGCCTCGCTACAGGACCTGTCAAGAACACCCTCCAAATCTCAATGCAAAACACCAAACCATGTCCAAGATATAACATGCTAAAGTTTGACATTTTCATTCATCAGAGTTGCAGAATTCTGCACCTGTTAACATATTACAGGCACGATGACTGAAAACTACATCCATGGCAATATGGCTCAGTACCCTATCAATTTCAAGCCACCAGCACAATGCAAAACACTGTCCGCAACACAAAAATTGTGTCACGCAATATCTCTGCAAAAAAAAATTATCTGACACATAAATACTGCAGTTCACACCTACAGGGCATGCTGAGAACACCCTCCAAATTTCAAGTAAAAAGGCCAAACCATTTCTGAGATATTTAAACTTAAAGATTGGTGAAATTACCCTATCTAATGCATTATAAAATCTGGCCATCTTGTCCCTATCTCGTGATCAAAGAATCTCATGATCAAAGAATTTGCAGGCTCATGATCAAAGAATTTGCAGGCTCATGATGAAAGAATAAAATATGCTGTAACTCGAGTTTTAGGCAGAATTACATGGAACCACTACCATGTCTCGATAGAACGAAGCCCCCTGAGCAAAACCCAACCTCATTTGTGTTCCTAGGCCACCCTGGGCTGAAAAAATTGAATTTTTAAAAGGGCCATCTCATCTCTCACTCGCAATGCATGGTCGCGATCAAAGAATCTTGTGATCAAAGAATTTGCAGGCTTGCAATCAAAGAATTTGCAGGCTCATGATCAAAGAATAAAAAATGCTGTAACTCAAGTTTTAGGCAGAATTAAATGGAACCACTGCCATGCCTCAATAAAAGGAAGCCCCCTGAACAAAACCCACCCTGAGCTGAGAAAACTTTATTTTTACCACATGATGCAAGATCAAAGATCGTGATCAAAGAATCTCGCAATCAACGAATTTGCAGGCTCGCAATCAAATATCGTTAGCAAGCCGCGATCAAAGAGTTTAAAACATTATAACTCTATTTTTAGACCATTTTAAGTCAAACCAAAGGCATGGGTCAATACATCGGAGCCCCACTCACCTGTTCTTCAAACGCTGCCTCTCATCCCATTACAATTACTGTGTTACTATCAGCTTGACTGCAACCAGACGTCTAAAGAATACAGCTTCACAAAATAGTCTTTTTCTAACTCCTACTTAAAACTAACTCATTTTACATTGCAAAACACACTCATCTAATTCCCAGAGTTTGTAACACTGCCAGCCCATTCAGAAAAACTCACACACAGAATGAGTAAACACATAAACAGGAATAGAACACAAGACAACATAACAATACTTCTGAAATGCCTGGCCCTATTGTATAAATTGAATACATGATGTGCAGATCATGTACTATAGCAAATATTGTCACTCCTGCATCATGAGCTCTGGATATGTCACTCTTGCCTTTGGCACTTGTGAGGTATCCGGAGCTCACTCAGCAGAAAGGAAAATATTTGCCATGTCATACTCATGCCCATCATGTATCCCCTATTGATATATATATATATATATATATATATATATATATATATATATATATATATATATATATATATTTATACAACACATGTTTTGGGATAAATGACAGGATAAAAAGTAATATCTCAGCCAGGTCATGGAGATATCAGTGATATCTTCACATGTGAAGATATCACTGATATCTCCACACTCCTATACGTCATACCGAAACTACTGTGCTATGTGGCACTTTCACTTTCTTGTAACTCATCACTGTCTACCTACATTTACAATAACACATGCTCTGCATAAAAAGAAACAAAACTGCCATTTCAATCTCAACTCTCCACATTTTCATGAAACAAAATCTATCTCCTTAATCCTGCCATTATGCCAGAAAAAAATAATATTTTAAAAGCTTATCTGGTTGATCCTGCCACTCTGAGCACTTTCACAGTCCCTTTAAATAGCTTAATGGCGTATTCACAGTGATGCCTGTTATATTTATAGTCATTTTCTGCGAGTTATCCTGAGTTCAAAATGACAGAAAACGCTGTGCTTCATACACAGCTTAGTGTAATTTGTTGAAAAAAAAGCTGTCTGCACACAGACTGCAGCGACTGATTCGGCAGCTTTTGAACAGTAAAAGAAAGTGCGAGCCTCTGTTGCTAAGCAACAGAGGCTTGCACTTCCCTCTACTGTTCTAAAGCCACTAATTCAGTTACTGCAGTCTGTGTGCAGTCAGTGTTTTTTTTCAACAAATTACACTAAGCTGTGTATGAAGCACAGCGTTTTCTGTCATTTTGAACTCAGGATAACTCGCAGAAAAGACTATAAATATAACAGGCATCACTGTGAATAGAGCTCGGCTACGTTACGTTTAAAGGGACTGTGAAAGTGCTCAGAGTGGCAGGATCAACTAGATAAGCTTTTAAAATATTATTTTTTTTACAAAATAATAGCAGGATCAACCAGATATTTTCAATAATTTTAAAATGACAGGATCAACCAGATATTTCAAAATAGTATATAATCTGTTGTATAAAATCTGTTATGTTTGGGGGCCTGGAGAACTCTGTTGGGGGGGCATGGCATAAAAAAACAGATAACTCTTTTAAAAAAATAACCATAAAAACTAGGATACACCACATATTTTTTCAACAACAAATTACATCTGTTCTTTTCACAGCTTTTCTGTAAGGGGGGTTGTATTGCTAGGGCCATCACCTTTATGTCGCCCATTGCACTGAGAGGAGCATGTTGTCGGTTGTGTTGGGGGACAAAACATGTGTTGTACAAACAGAATATGACATGGCCTGACTGAAGATATCATATTCATCTTCACTCGAGGCCAGTGACATCAAGATGTCTCACTCGTGGCTTCGCCACTCGTGAGATATCATCATGTCACTGGCCTCTCGAAGATAAATATGATATCTTCAGTCAGGCCAGTCATATCCTATATATATATATATATATATATATATATATATATATGTATCTGGCAGGAAGTCTAAAGAACACCATTATGACTTTAGTTTATACATATGGATATTTGTAGTCCTAAGATATAAGTTCCTGTCATACCCAGTGTGTCTTTGTGTATGTGCACTGATGTGTGTCTACCATCTCTGAGAAGAATAAAGATGGCCACTGAACATATGCACTGTAACTGAGTCTCTCTGTGAGGGCACCAAGATATACTACACAACCAACCCTCCCTTTCAGAACCCACCATTCCCCACCCTCCCAGAAACATAACAATAACACTCGGGGGTGCCCAATTCCCCAGTGTTGCAATGGCAATACCTCTGGCCTTTTTTAACCTGTAAAAAGAAAACCATCCATCGATGTCTTTTGTACTGTTACCGTCCCCCCAAATTCTCCTACTCAGCACCCACTGGACCCACACCCCCAAGCTCTTACTTACCCATTGGTGGCCTAACTCTGTAATCCTTTCTGGACAGCAGAAATGTCTTCATGATTCAAAGCCAGACTGTGAACCAAAGAAACAGGTATGCAGTTCAATGTATTTCAATGTTGTTTTAAACTCAATGAAATAGCATGGGCATTTTTGTATATTTTTGGCCCAAATTTTCAATATGCCTTTTTTTGGAGCCCCACCTCATGAACAGTTGCACTGACATTAGGCAGATCTGTCCCAAAAGGTGATTTCATGGTCCCTGTGTGAAATCACCTTTCAGGCAGGAGTTGAAAGTTTTCTCTGCCCTTGTTCATGAGGTAGTATCATAAGAAGGCTACTTTGAAAATATGGTGTAAAATATTAAAAAATAACAAAGTTAAATGCTTATGTTGAATTTTGCGAATGCAGGCTCACTCATAACTTTGGTAATTTTCTATATTTTTACCCCAAATTCACAACATAGCCATATCTTTACAGCACCTCATGAATGTGACAGCTGTCATTTTTTAAATCCTGGCCAAAATGGGGTTTTTTTTACATTCTAAAAGGTAATTTTGTGGTCCCTGTAAGAAATAATATTTTGGACAGGAGTTGAAAATCTTCTCTGCTCTTGTTCATGAGGCGGGGGTCATAAGAAAGCTATGTTATACATTTGGTGTAAAAATATTTAAATAAAAGAAACTTACGAGGCTATGCTGAATTTTGCAAACATATGCTCATAAGTTTGGTAATAGTCAATATTTTTACCCCAAATTTTCAACAGAGCCATTTCTTTACAACGCCTCATGAATATGACAACTGTCATTTTTCAAATCATGGCCAAAATGTTTGTTTTTTTACATCCCAAAAGGTGTTTTTGAGGCCCCTGCATGAAATCATCTTTCAAGCAGGAGTTGAAAATGTTCTCTGCTCTTGTTCATGAGGTGGGGTAATAAGGTGGCTATGTTGAAATTTTGGGGTAAAAATATTAAAAAACAATACATTTATGACCCTACATTGAATTATGTGAATACAGGCTCATATCTTCGGTCATTTTCAATATTTTTATCCCAAATTTACAACATAGCCATTTCTTTACAGCACCTCATGAATGTGACAGCTGTCATTTTTCAACTCCTGCCCAAAATGTGCTTTTGCATCCTGAAAGTTGATTTTACAGTTCCTGTGCACAATCACCTTTGGGCCAAGAGTTGAACATTTTGTCTACCCTTATTTATGAGACAGGGTCATAAGAAGGCTATGTTAAAAATTTGATGTCAAAATATTAAAGAACACATTTTTAATACTTTTAATCTGAATTCCTCAGCTCCAGCACTATCGACTCTGGGCAGAGTTTGTTATAATAAGTGAGCTACTCCTCATGTAATTATTTTTCTTTTTATTAAGTAATAATATTTATGATGATGATATGGCTCAAGAGATAATCACATTTTTGTAAGTATAACACTGTGGTTTTGCTTCTTTCTGTATCACCATGGCCCATATTTGAGGATTTTTTTTGTTAATGTAAATGGGACATTTTGTTAGTATTTGTCTGTTAGGTTTTGATTACATGTTCCCCATTCCATTCCTGACTGTTATTTTTTTTTATGTATGTATGTATATATTTCACTTGACTTGAATACTTGAAATTTGGAATGATTGAGTATTAATGGAGATGTATTTTTTTATTGGAGATATATTATTGAACCAAGTAACTGAATCTTCTTAAAGCATTTGGCCTTTTTTTATAATACAGTTTTTCCCCATGGCCAGCCCTGGCTCGGTAGGGGCATATTGCCTATCCATGGCTCCTATCCCTCCATGCGAGGATCATGCTGCACAGCAGCCGTGGGGTTGGTTGTTTTTTTTTGCAGTTACCAGAGTGACTGCAGAGGTCCCTAATCCCCACCCCAAGGATGCTGGTGCAATGGACTGAGGCTCAGGTCAGAAGCCGTGCTGAGACACAGCTTCCACTAAGTGCCTAATGGCGTCCTCCCCTCCCGACACTGTCCGGTTGTCGGAGTGGTGCCTAACCCTCCCCAGGAGTGGAGAGTTGCCAATTGGCACCTCAATCCAGCTACCCCCCCAGCCAACCCCTGGTGACCCCAGCTCATTTCTGAAATGGGTCACCAGTGTAGTGCACGGTGTGGCATTCAGGACCTGAACTCTCAGCACCACTGGGTTGGCTTAAATCATTTGGTCTTGTTCCTTGTAATTACACTTTAGGCTCTCTAAAGCAGCATAAATGTAGTCTGTGTAAAATAATGCTATTAGAAGCCTAGTTGATCAGTACAAGAGTTAGAGACAATAGTGAACTGTTTACACCTCCTGTTTAGGATCCTTGGTACACTATGTTGCATTTTTTTCCCACAGTAGCACAGTGCTTATTATTCTTTTTAAACACTAGTAGTGTACTTTTTAGGGTGATTTTTCACATGTCTGTTTTGCTGGATTTTTAATTAATATGGATGTAATTGATTAATTGCAGTGAACTTATGGGTATGTAGGTTGTAAGTTTATTGCCAGCTCTGACCCTGATGATGCCTCTCCTGTAGAAGCAATACATAGGGGTGTTAGCTCTGCATTTCTAGCTGACAGTTTAAATAAATATTTCACTATCACCAGCAAGCATTTGGTGTGTGCACCAATGTTATTATTTTCCAATAAAAAAAAATGATTACAAGCCAGTTAGGGCAGTAGTGCTGGGGGCATACTGGACCTTGTTTGCCTTTCTGATCAACCACTCACCAGGAGCATGCTAACATATAAACTGATTTAATTAGCCAGGTCTGAGCAGGTGGGTACAACTTGTACAATATTTGTAGAAAACAAAGTTATGCCTATGTTAAACTAGTAAAAACATCCCCCTAAGCTGCCCTGCAAAGAAACCAAACTTCCTTACACCTTTGCCAAAACATAAAAGAGTCCAACTAATGGCAGTATGGAATCCTACATCTGCCTGGACACAAAGTTACTGTAGAATGAGACCTTCCTTAAAGTAACAAACACAGCCCTACATCCCTGAACAAATAAAAGTAGTGATACTTTTAAACACCTCCATTACCCATAAATACAGCTTCATTAATTAGTACACAGCTCTCTTCCACACACAAAAATGAAAATTAAGACTTTCCTTATGTAAAGTAACATTCATTGGGCCCACACAACCAGAAGAGTATCATACTTGTTCAACTGTGATAACTGTTTGGCCACTCACACTCTATTCCATGGGGAATTACCACCCTGTAGGGGTACTGAAGGCAAGGAACTTTTGAAGAGTGTTCCACCCATAGAGGTGCCATGGGAAGTATTCCATTGGATAAAGTTAACTTAGGAAGGAGCCCCTGAGGAGAGAGGCATGCCACTGGAGGAGGAGGGGAAGATGGTGGGACAAAGAAAAAGAGCTTCAGAAGGAGGCTGGGAGGAGCTGATTATATAGCTCAGGAGGGGGGACATGGTTGGTTGCTCACCCCATTGAACTACAGGTATAGCCTTTCAAGAATAGAACATTAAAATATACTGTGCCTGCTGTAGCTCCTCTTTTCTATTCTTTCTAATAGGGTGGAAGCCAATCTTGAAAGAGTGCAAGGCAGGAAGTCACATGACAGAAGTAAGCTTTGCTTAAGTATGAGTCATTTTCTTCTTATTATTCATTTTTAATAGAACTGACCATACCTCTCAACCTCTTGTCATTGAAATAAGGGACATGGGCACTCAAAATGAGGGACATTGACCATCAAAATGAGGGACACATCCTCAAACATGCTGATAAATGCTCAGAACACTGTGAAATCCTTTCCTGCCTTTGAACAAAGTTTACTTTTTATTTATTATCTTAGAATGTTATGACATTTTGCTATAAGGCTTGAATTTACAGAACCTTCTCTATGCATGCAGTACCTTTCCCATGAGGGACAGGTGAGGGGCAAAGCAATTTTGAGGGGTGAAATAAGGGAAGTCTCTCATAATCAGGGACAGTTGAGAAGCATGAAACTGACCTCCCCTGTTTGTTCATTGTTAAAGGCACAATACCAGTTATACCAGTTACATTCATAACTAATGTACCTGATAAACAAAACACTTTAAAACTCACAAAAAAAATCATCATACACACCACATGGATTAAAACATGAGAGGGGGCTGATTATACACTACCATCCCTTGTAGTGGTTTGGGCTTGGGACTCCAACCACCACATGGGGTGAGTTGTGTTGCAAATTAAAAATTCACTCATTAATTGCAGTGAATTTGCACACTACACACTATGCGGAGTATTTGCATTGTGAGCACTACACAAATTCACACTTTGCAGTGAAGTTTGCTAGGTGAATTGCTGTGACTCACACTTTGCAATGAATTTGAGAAGTGAATTGTGGTAAAAATTAATTGCAATGGGGGAACAGTGGCAATTTGCATAGTAAAATTTGCAGCAAAATGCAAATTGTGTAGAGTAAATCAATGCAGTTTGTGCTAGCTACACAAATTGCAAAGTTTTTTTTTCACCTTGCCAGTGCTACTTAGGAAGTTAATGCAGTATAACATATTCTTTCTCATGCCTTATTCCACACACATATTACTGATTTTACTATGATGTATTATCTATTTGTTATCATTATCATTTAACAGCATCTTCATTAGAAGACAAAGATTTGCATGAAATCACAGTGGCACCAGCCAGGATGCAATGCAGTAATGCTGCAGTATGCTGCTGGGAACAGTGTAATTCAATGGCAATTGAGCTCTTTGTACTGCAGTAATTTGTAACGTGTCATTTACTGCAAGTTTTTGCACTGTGACTGAATCCCCTGTATATAGAGAATAAATGAGGAGCAAGTGTGAGTTACAGGGTGATAATTCAATAGATGGTGTATGAAGCATGATAATCCACGAGGAAATGGTAATGTTCCATATACCCCACAACTGAACTGTCACAATGTAACTCACAATTGTTTTATTTTTATGTTTTTAGGGCTAGTCCAGCTATGCAGTAATAGACAGGAATCAAGACAACATTGTTGGTGCTCCATCAGAACAAACCATTAGAGGTGTTAGGTTAGTGAGAAAAACAGAACACACAAGGAAAACAGGAAGTGTGATGCTTTAAATACTTTATTACAGAGATCTGATTAGTAGCTTGTAATTATTCATGGGATTCAATTGACAGATTGTGTTAATCCACAGCTAGCCATGAATTATCACAAATTGTCAATCAATATGTGATAAGTCACAGCTAGCTGTGTTTTATCACAACCTGTCAATCAAACTCACTGAATTATCAGGTTTGGAACATGCATCCTCAACATGAATTATTGATATTAGCCGTATAATATATTACAGTAATTATCTTATCAATATACATTAATTATTATCCTTATCATACTCTTTATTAGCAGAGAAAATAATTTTGCAATGCAACAATGATATTTCATACCAAAATACATTATCATGAAATATGTTATTTTATTACTAATGCATTATTGGAAACATGTCATCATCGTGGTAGTTGCAGTGTCTAACCACAGTTTAGTGTTTCCCTACTTGTACTATATAGGGTGAGAACTGAGTCTGAGCCCCTTTTAGTATAACATATATTCAAGATGTTTGTTTTGTGTGTAGCTCTCCAAACCATACACATACTCAAAAGCCTCATACCAGGGCAAAGCATCATGAATAATTGCTGGCAGTAGCAGAGTGCTGTGCTGGTGTGGAACTCCCACAGCTAAGTGAAAAATTTCCCTCTTTTTCTTAATTTTAAATATTTTTTTCGGTAGCACTTCAAGTCCATGGGTGTAATAGTAGTGTGTGATATATTGCATAGTGAAAATCATGAAAGATGGATGTGTTAGGGTGAGATAATAGCACTGCTGTGGTACCACATTTGTGAGATGCCTGAACCACATGGTATTAAATTGTCAATACCATCAAGACTGCGCTGGGATGACATACACTATGTAGTTTAAGTCCATGATTGTGTGCTGCCTAACAGATCTGGCAGCATAGCATAGAGGTTAGGGTCACAAGCAGTTAATGGATTTGCTACATCCAGCAGCCCGGGGTTTGATCCTGACAGCTTCTTTTTTTTTTTTTTTTTTTTTTGCCATCGTGCTCCCCGCAGAGTTGCATCCCTTCTGAAGCTGAAATAATAAATCTGCACCTCCAGACTTCCCTCTGAGTTGTGTCCCCCTGGAGTTGGAATAATAAATCTGCCCCCTTGACTTTCTGCCCCCATGTTGCACCCCCATCCCCATTTTCACTATTTTAATTGCTGCTTGTGGTGCTTTGACTCTGGTTAATGTGCAATGTTTTGTGGTTCCAGTGATTTTCCTTATAGTTGTATTTTAGCAGCACGATATTACTCTTTGGTGTTCTTGCTGCTCTGTTTGTGACTGTGCTGCTCCATATTTAGCTGACTTGGCATGGAACCATTTTTTCTTGTCTGCTGTTGGTGGATTAAGAAAGAGGGAACTGTTGCCTAATTAAAGAGGTGGGATTTGTGTGTTTGATGTTAGTTGGGAGCAGGATATTAACCACATCTGTTCTGTGGTCACTACATTTGTTCTGAGGTGAATCACCTGTAGTGTCAATTTTATTTATATATTTTAACAGTTTGTGTGTGGCTTTGGGGTTGTCTTTGTGACTAGAATTTGTTCTCTTGTTGCCGTGGTGACCTATGAATTATGTGGGACTGTGATTTTGTTTTTCACTATTTAGTGGGCTTTCTGTGCTCATGCGTTCTTATTGGTGTTTTTTTGTTTTGTTTCTAAACAAAAAACACAAAAAAAGCTTTTTCAAAGGCATTGTTTAACCAGAGTCTGACTTTTGCTTAGACACAGCTTTTCTGGAATAGTGTTCTGGTTCTAATATGACATTTGAAGTACAGTAGCAGCTACCTGAATTCTAGAATACTGAGATTTGTTCTAAATGTCTGGATTATACTGTAGTAAGATATGATACACATGAAACAGATATATACATATTCTTTGCAAAAAACTTTGTTAATGCACATGGGGCCAGATATTCAAAACTTAGCCACGGGGCTAAATTAGCACTGCATGGTGTGCTAAATTAGCTCTGAACTAGTAGCAAACTATAATCAAGGGAATAGCCTCGGGGCTAAACCTGCTGAATATAGCATGCAAAGGAAGCAGTGCAAACAGGGCTGGGAGTGCAGTGCTAAAATAACCTGGGAAATAAGACACCTCTGAATATAGTAACAGGGAAGAGTGAAATTCAACAGCAGCTCAGTGGACACAGAGGTGGAGAAAGGCACAGTTGAAGTTGGTGGATAATGTGTGTGATAGCAATGAAGTGTTGCATAACTGCAAACAACAATGCAGACCACACATTGCAGAACTGTGCTCTGCTTGTGAGAGGTTTGCCCAGGGCTAATCCAACTGCAGATTAAAACACATTAGCCCGGTGGAAACATGTTAGCCCTGGGCAAAAGTCTGCTATATTCAAAGGTCCTATGCAAATCAGCCTACTTAGGCAATCTGTGTGGAAAAAGCCACATTAGTATATCATTAAGACCTGCTTAGCATACATTAGCATGAAGATTGCCTGGTGCTATTCCATAGCGCTCACAGCTCCACCTGTAGGTCAGCCTGGAACTACAGGTAAAAAAACGCAGGCTGGATGGTGCCGACAGCTCCACCTGTAGGTCAGACTGGACGTACAGACTAAAAGCCGCAGGCTGGAGTGTGAACACAGCTCCACCTGTATGCCAGCCTTTTTTCTCTTTTTAAACTTTATGTTTATTGCTTTTGACATAAGCAATTACATATAATACAATCATATGTAAGGCATCAAAGAATATAAGATTGATACAGATACATCCAGTGTACAGCAGAATTGGAAGTCTATACAGATTTGCTTCAGGCAGTGGGGGGAGAGAATAAATAGGCATCTGCAGGATAAAGAAAACTAAATAGCTACAGCCATCTAAGACTTTTGGAGCACAAGTCCAAAATGTGTCACATTAAAATATTATAAACTCAGCAACCAGTGTTGATATGTCTCCAAATCCAAAATGTTTACCTTAACACAGTGAGTGCCTATTAAAACTGCCCACACATCCCCTCGATATTCGATCTATAACAAGGGATCAAACAATCAAACAGAACAGTGTAAATATCTAGTTCCATAACGTTAATTTTGTTTTTTAAACTAATAGTCTCTGAGCGAGGAAAATGTCACTGAAACTAACCCAAACTGCCCAAAAACAGACCATCTCCACTCATTTGGCTAACAGTGAAAGAGTTTAAGTTGTACTTAAGTTCACACAGAGTGCAACAGTCCGCATCAAGTCTCTTCTTCTGAATCTTCGCGTTATTGCCCCTCCAACGCCTGGAACTCCCGAGCTAAGGCTTCCACCTTTTTTCCAGCTTCAGCTGGGTCACTAAATTGAAATGTGCACCCTCCACAAAGGATCCAGAGCCTGGCGGGCATCAGGAGTGAGTGGGAGACCCCCAGGCCTCTAAGCAGGGCCTGAACTGCTTCAATTTTTTTCCTTCTGGTACGGGTTGCAAATGACAGGTCAGAGAACAGGTGAATCATTACCCCTTCGAAAGACAGCCCATCCACTGATCTTGCTGCCTGTAAAATTATATCCCGAATCAATAAATTAGCTGTGATCAGGAGGATCACTCTCAGTGAATCTTCATGTGAACCAGCAGATCGAGGAGTGATTCTGAAGGCTTTCAAAAGATGATCCACTAGCATCTCTGCTGGTAAGTTCAGCACCTCAGGAAGCCAGGATTTGAGAAATATAATCTGCTCTGCCCCTTCAGTCCCCTCAGGAAGCCCTGTAATTCGAATATGGAGGCAAGATTGGAGTTCTCTAACACCTTCAGTCTGTAGCGTAACTGGGCATTTTCTTGAACTAGTTTAGAGGTCATGGTTAAAGCCTGAGTCGCTGTTTTCTCTGCTATTGCCGCGGTATTATTAGCCGACTCTATTTTGGCATCCTGCTCCACAAAACATTGGAGTATCGACTCAACCTTCAAATCAATGGCTTGCATGGCTGATTGGAGTGCTCTCCAAGGGGGCTCTGCACCTGAAGTCGTCGAGGTAGTTGCGGCCTGATCTGGTACTCCCGGTAGTTTTTTTGCTCCACTTCCAGTCACTTTCTGAGTTTGACCATTATTAAAGTTTGGTATCTACAAACTCAGGAGATCCATGTCTGTTCAAATCTATAAGTTTTGTTTGCTTTAATCTCACTTGTCATATATTTTTTACAAGTTTAATCTATAAGATGCGTAGAGCTGTTTCTAGGCACGTCTTGTCTGATAGCTGCTCAACAGTGCCTCCTGTATGCCAGCCTTGAGAAACAGTTTGTTAGCTGCAGGCCATGGGTGTTGGCAGGCATATGTACTGAATATCTCCCACCCAGTCAGCACCAGAATGAGGGACACAGACACTCTGAATGTGGAACAAAGTGGGACACTGATCCCCATAATGAGAGACACATCTGCAAACATGGAGACACAAACTCAGGACACAATGGAAACCATTGCCTTCATTTGTACACAGGGTAAGAGTTATGTGGCATCATAGAATAATATAACTCCCTGCTTGAAAGTCTGGATGTACAGTATAGTCTCTGTGTGTGCACCACTGCTCCCAGAAGGGACAAATGCAGGTCAGGACTATAGTGAGAGGAACACAGTGGGATGTCCCCTGTACTGTGGGACACTGTAGAGGACTGTATAACTGTATGTATCTCTCTCCCTCCCTCTCTCTCTCTCTCTCTCTCTCTATATATATATATATATGTATATATACACATATACATATATCTTTATCTTCATTGCAATAAAATCTGTTAATGCATCAGTTAGGGTTAATAATACAGTGACAAAAGCAGGGAAATGAGGTGTTAGGGTAGGGTTTCCACCCCTACCACTCCACCCCCAACCCTTCACCCTTCACACACCAACAGGTATCTGGGTGTGCACTGGGCTCGACGGGCTAACTCTCACCCCATTCCATGTGTAAACAAGCTGAGGTAGTACAGTACAGGAGAATGGGGTGAAAGTTAGGCTAACTACCCCAGCGCAAACACAGACACCTGTTGGTGAGTGGAGGGTGGAGGGGTGGGAGTGGAGTTGTAGGGGTGGGAACTCTAGGAGTGGGGTGTTAGGGTTGGAAACCTTAATGCCTCATTTCTCTGCTTTGTCGCTATAGTATTCATCCTAACTGATGTATTAATGGAGTTTTTTGCAATGAATTTCCCTTCTTCTTCAGATAGTATAATTGTATTCTCATTTTGCTGTGGGACACAGGGTCCCATCCCTCTATCCAGACAGTACAAATATGTCACAGTGGGCATGCAGGGTTCTTTGAACCCTGTGCTCCCATCCTTCCACAGATGTACATATGTATATAGCTGTGGAAACACAGGAGTTTCTGGCCCCTGCGCTTCCACACATAAAGTTAAGAGCAGGCATAGTGGAATCACAACAGATAGTCATAAATGAGTCATCTTAACCCTTTGAGAACTGAATATGTGTGAACGTATATAGATTCTGGATGTATATATACATCCACAGTCTTCTAAGGGTTAATAATTGTTACCTCAAATGTTCAACATAACATTCTTATCACCTCACTGCATGTACCCAGTACAGAAAACCTTCAAAGCCTTTTGGAAATATTATTCTGCACAACTGTAAAGCCATTTTGCACCACAGGTGCAGAAAAACATTTTGTCAGGATTTGAGAAATTACAGCTGTACTATTCATGAGATGGTGTGAAAAATGGTAATGTTGGAAATCTGGAGTGAACACAGGAAAAACTGGTAAAGTGACGAGAGTGCGTAAAGACTGCACAATGCACGCTCGTAACTCTGTTATTTTTTGGAATTATTTCACCAACTTGTTAACATTGTTTTTTTGGGCACTCCCCTCATGAACAGTTGCACTGTGATTTTGCAAATTCATCCTGAAAGTTGATTTCGCACAGCGTCTGTGCCATTCTGCCCCACAGGTGCGGAAACATGTTTCGGGCAGGATGTGAAAAATGACAGCTGTACTGTTCATGAGGGGATGTGACAAAATGGCAATGTTGAAAATCTGGGTTGAAAATATTAGAAATTGGTGAAGTTATGAGCATGCGTAGAAATTGAGCAACACATGCTCATAACACAGTCATTTGTTTGGAATTATTTCTCCAAATTTGCAGCATCGGCTTTTTGGGACCCCGTTTCATGAACAGTGGCACTGTTGTTTTGTTAATCAGTTCAAAACGGTGATTCTGTGAAGCGTCCGTGAAATTGCCTTTCAGGACTGAGTCACGAAATGACAGTGACAGTGTTCATGAGGTGGGGTCCCAAGAACACCATGTTGAAAGTATGGGGTCAAAATTCCCAAAAATGCCTGAGATATCATCATAAGTTGAAACACTCATTGCGAGCCATCATAGGATGCTTATCTTTGATTCTTCATTTTACGGTTCAGCTTTGAAGAGTGCAGACGTGTCCCGGTCCTCAAAGGATTACAGTGCTGACCTCTAGAGGTAAGTATGGGGTAAGGGGAGGTGGGTGCTCAGTGGGAAGATGGGGATTGGGGAGGGGGGGGGACTGGGAAGTCGACTAGGGACCGTTTTCTTTTTTCCAGGTTACAAAAAGATATCACATTTCGGGGGACGGTTTTCTTTATTTACAGGAACAATAAATAGATAAATGTGGACACACTGGGGTGGGCTACCAGTGTGCCATATGAGTTGGGGGGATACATGCTGCCGACAGGAGCATTGGGCACCCCCATTGGGCACACTGGGGTGGGCTCTCAGTGTGCCACATGAGTTGGGGGATGCATGCTGCTGACAGGGGGATTGGGCACCCCCTTCGGCAATGAAAATAGGTTGGCGGGGGGGGGAACTAGACTACCAGAATTGGACCTGGTGGTAATTAGAAGTTACACTTCGAATTACTATGGTAGTAATTCGAAGTGTCACTTTGAATTACTTTGGGTTCCACTGCCACTTACCACATGCTTTTTGCAGGTGGTATTTAGCACCATGCTACCAGTGGTGCTACAACCTGTAGCATGGTAGTACTATTTTGAATAAATCAAATCAAATCAACTTTATTTATATAGTGCCTTTTAGAGCCAAGGTGCTGTACATAAGAACATATACATAAATAGATTAAAACAACATTAAAATATATCAACTATATTTAAATAAAGGCAAAACTAAATAAATATGTTTTTAAACCAATTTTAAAACTATCGACTGTTGGGCATTCTCTCAACCAACGAGGTAGAGAATTCCACGGGGTTGGTGCTGAGAAAACAAAAGCACGTGAACCTGATGTTTTCAATCCAACCCTGGGAATCTCTAGCAATCCCTCATTGACGGAACGGAGAGGATGGAGGGGGCAGTAGGGAATCAGGAGATCTTTCAGGTAACAGGGTCCCTGGTCATGTAGGGCTTTGAAGGTTAGTAAATCAACCTTAAAGGTGATCTGCCACCTAACAGGCAGCCAGTGCAGTTCGCGGAGCACAGGTGTAATATGACTGGTTCTAGACGTCCCAGTCAAAAGCCTGGCTGCCTGCATTCTGCACTAGCTGCAGGTGGCAGATATCAACTCCAGGTAGCCCTAGATAAAGGGAATTGCAGTAATCAAGATGGGCAGTGACAAAGGCTTGGACCAATGTTGGAAGATCACCTGACAGAACCAGGTGTTTCACCCAGGTGATATTCCTCAGTTGGTAAAAAGAGGATTTGACGACAGCTGATACCTGAGATTTTAAGGTCAGTCCCTCATCAAAAATAATGCCCAGATTACGCACCTGATCAGAGGTAGGGAGCGACATACCACCAAGTAACAAACCTGTGGGTTGTCCAACTCCCAAACCCACCCCTGGATGACCTGGGTCCACTACCAATACCTCAGTCTTATCCGGATTCAGTCTTAGCCAGCTGGAACTCATCCAAAGTCTGATCTCAGCAAGGCAGTTGTTTAACACGGAGAGTGCATCACCCTGGCTGGGGAGAAAGGACAGATACAGCTGGGTATCATCTGCATAGCAGTGAAAACCCAAGCTGTATCGCCTGATGATTTCTCCCAATGGCAGCATATACACTGCAAACAACACGGGCGCCATAATGGAGCCCTGCAGTACCCCACAAGGCAGGGAATGAGCACCAGAGGAATATATTCCAGTGGCAACTCTCTGAGACCTGCCTGTGAGGTAAGAATGAAACCACTTGAGGACTGTACTAGACAGCCCAAGATAAACCTGCAGGAGTTCCAGTAGCACACCATGGTCTACAGTGTCAAATGCAGCAGAGAGATCGAGAAGGACCAGAATGGTACATGCCTTTCTATCTCCAGCCATTAGAAGATTACTCAATACCCAGACAAGAGCAGTCTCCATGCTGTGCTACTTCCTAAAACCAGACTGGAGAGTGTCATAGACATTGTGAGTCGTAAGATGGTCATCCAGTTGCAGCGCAACCGCCTTTTCAATAACCTTACCAACAAATGGCAGGTTAGAGATAGGCCGGTAGTTAGCTAGACAATCTGGATCTAAGGAGGGTTTTTTAAGGAGTGGTCGAACGACCGCCTCCTTCAGGGTGTTGGGAAAGACTCCCCTCTCCAAGGACTTCCAGACAATGTCAGCAAGGACTGGGCAGATAACTTCTACACATCCTACTAAGAGGGATGTAGGGCCCGGATCCAAACTACAACTAGTTGGTCGCGATGCCTGGATGATCTTTGTAATGTCACTGAACTCCATCCAGCAAAAGTCTGACAAGTCAGACCTAGTACATGCCACTTCCCGTCGATCACCCCAGTCCCCAAAGGAGAGGTCACACCGATGCCAGACCTGATGCTGGCAACCTTATCTGCAAAAGACTGAGCGAACTCCTTGCATCTTAGCTGAGAAAAAAGCTTCCTTGGGCTGGAGACAGATTGGATTGCACAATCTGACCACAGTCTGAAAAAGCTGAGCCGGTCGGTTCTGTGCAGCAGAAATCTCCCTGGACAGGAATTCTGCCTTCTTACGGGTGATTTCTGATTGATAGTTATCATAATGTGCTATCAACCTAAGCCTGTCAACAACATTGCCGGACTTCTGCCAGACTCTCTCCAACCTTGGGCCAATTCGCCTTAACTCCTTCAAGGAGCCATAAAACCAGGGGCTCCTTGGATGGAGGGCGAGAAACCGAACATGAACAGGAGCAATTTTGTCCACAGCATCTCCCACAGCCTTATTATAGGCTAGTACGAGATCATCTGGACTCATGCATTCACCCGACAAACCCGATAGATCCAGTACCGCCGTTAGGTCACTGGGGTTAACACCCCTTAAAGGGCGGTACTGAACCATCTCCATAGGGGCAGACCTAATTGGGGGGCCCTGAAACTGAACCTTATGGTGTGATGGTCAGACCAGCTGACTGGTTCCATCCCCAAATCAGTGATCTCCATACCCAAAAGAAAGATCAGATCCAATGAATAACCCCCTACATGGGTCAAGGAGGTAACCACCTGTTAGGCCCAGCATTATCATCAGCTGGAGGAGATTTTGACCAAAATGCGAGAGTTCATCATTGACCCAGGCATTGAAGTCACCCAGAACTATCAGTCTGGGGAACCTCAAAACCAAGTCAACGACGAAGTCTGCTATCTCCTGCAGGAAATCACCACCATCACCTGGTGGATGGTAAATGAGGAGAATCCCACAACCTACACCCTCTCCCAGGATATATTCAAAAGGTCTGGTAATTCCTAATGGCACATCCACAAGGCCCAGCTCAGTCTGAAATATAATGGCCACACCCCCGTCCCTACGATCCAACCTTGGACGGTGTATCACCGAAAACCCGGCTGGAACTGCCAAGGCCTATATAGGGCCTGGATTTTCATCCAGCCAGGTCTCAGTGATGCAATCCAGATCAGTTGACCCGACAAGATCAGCTATAATAGCTGTCTTGTTTTTTATAGATCTGGCATTGCAAAACATTGCCAAAGCAGGATGAGTTGTCGAGGAAGACCTCAGCACCTGTCCATTGACATTGGAACCCTTGGGTATAGAGACAAGACAGGAATAACCCCTATCCTGACCCCATTTCACCCCAGGGCATCTCCTGGACCCCAAAACACCAATCGGCCCACCCCTTTCCTTTCCCCCAACAGGCCCAGCTCTCCACCTTCTCCTACTCTTCCTAAGAATGCCCAACGCACAACACCTAAAATAGGTGCCAGATGACAATGGAGGGCATTCAAAGGGGTGTAATTCCCCGAGCCTGGCGGAGGAATAACGCCCAACTGTCACTAAACCTCCCCAACACATTATAAACAATATAACAAAAAGAAAAAAAGAATAATAATAATAAACAAAAATAAACCTATAAGTATCAAATAACCAAAAATAGTAAATCACTCCTTCACTCTGTCTCACAGAGGAAGAAGTCAAACAAAAAAGAAGAAAAAGTAGAATAAAATCCCAACCCAAAATATAACCCCAAAATAACAATAAAACTATTTCAATAATTACCAACAATTTTAAAATTAATAAATCCAAACTAAGAACTTCAAACAAAATAAATTACACATTTAACAAACAGTAGTAAAGTCGAAGTTTAAGAAGTCCAAAAAACAGTCCCCAGAGTCTCTTTTCCTTTTTAAATCCAAAATGAAAGCAGAATCAACTCTCACTTGATTCAGTTCATAAGTCCCAAAAGGGAAATATTTTTTGGCCTTAGAGTCTCTCACACCCCAGAGCCATAACCCAGTTTATAAATGCTTTCCCCAACCACAGTTCAATAATGCAGGTTGGGTAAATAAAATTCAGGGTACTCTCACCACCCAGTCCGAATTGCAGAACAATCAAAAAACATGAAGAAGAATGAAGAATGAGGCTTGCCACAGTTCACATATTGCTGTAATGTCTTCCTGACACAGTCAATCCTTAGTGAATAAATCAAAGAATCTTTCTGCCAACCCCGACCTACCCCGAGGCAGATAGATAGTCAAAAGAAACACCTCTACCTAAATCACCAGAGCTGCCCGACCTTAGACAGGCAGCCCATGGTAGCTCAAAGGGAACTAGCCAGATGCCCACCCTTCGGTCAACACCCCCAGCCCCCGCAGAGGAGTTCCCTAGACCCAATACCCACCTCAGCGCAAGCCGGTCTGGCTCACCAATCCACCAAGGACAATAAGAACTTCCCTCTCAGCATGCTCAAGTAACTGCAGATAGCCTGAACTTTCCACTGATGTGGCAACTCCTTCCACAACCCGCGTTGTTCTTCCACTTTCCAGCTGGAGTCAGGTCAGTCAAAACTTCAGCAATCGATACACCATTTCAACGTCGCTAAAAGCAGTTACTCCCGATTTTGATAATCCTTCACCAAGCCTCTATCTGCAATTAAATGCTTCAAAACATCCAGTACCGGCATTAAAAGCAGTTTAAGATTTCTAGGGAATGTCGGTCAAACAAAGACACGCGACCGTGACTTATCGCATTCAGGCTTCAGCACACCTCGACGATACTACATGTTTAAAAACAATAAAATAAATTAGCTGTAGCATTTAATAATCCACAGAATCAAACAAAACAACAGTGACTGCTACAGCACTACTATAGTTAACTATAGTTAAACTAACAAAAGCAGCTCACAAACACAGCTCAGGCAGCTCACACACCGCCGCCATCTTGCGCCATCTTGCTTTCTGAACATATAAGAAAAATATGCCAGTGTACCATCATTGATGGCCACTCCCCTACCTCCCTCCCCTGCCTACATTAACCTTAAGCATTGGTGCTGCCACACAGTGCCAGTGCTAAAAGGGCTTTTAAATATTGCAGACTGATGCAAATTTGGTGCTATTCCACCACTGCAGATTTGCACTGGGTGCAGTGCCTTGAATATCTGGCCCCAGTAAGGGTAACTTAATGCTACAAAAATAGGGAAATGCACCACTGAGGTTAACAACCCTAACTCCCCACCCCTACTCCCCAAGCAGCCAAAAGAAAAAATCATTACAGTTTTGGCTGTCCTGAGTCTTGGCAACTCTGGGGTGGGGTCTTCCTTGGGGTTTTCAACCCTAACACTCACCCCATTCTGATATGGTGTTTAAACATACAGAACTGTATCTCCCCACATGTTGCCAACAACCTGTCAGCCCTGCCTGAAGAAAATAAATCACATCTGACCTTATTTGCTCACAGAACGGGGTGAGTGTTAGGGTTTAAAACCACACGGAAGACTCCACCCCTGATTTGACAAGACTCAGGACAGCCAAAGCCAAAATGATTTTCTCACTGTGATGCTTGGGGGTGGGGGGGAATTAGGTTGAAACACACTTATTTCCTCTACATTTGTGGCATTGTTACCCTAACTGGGGCCCAATATTCAAAAGTTAGCCCTGGAGCAAAATTAGCACTGCCTAGCAAGCAAAAATAGCCTGGAACCATTTGCATGCTATTTTCAAAGGAATAGCTCAGGGGCTAAATCAGTTGAATATAGCGTGCAAACAGGGCTGACAGTGCAGTGCAAAAATAGCACTGTAAATAAGACAGCTCTTAATATAGCAGCCATGCAATGCAAAGTGCAACAGCAGCCCAGTGCACACAGAGGTGGAATAAGGCAGAGTTGCAGTAGGTGGCCAGTGTGGGTGCTAACAAAGATGTGGTGCACAACAACTGCAAATAAATTTGTAGGCCAAATACTACAGAACCATACTATAGTTCTGACACGTTTGCACAGGGCTAACCTGTTAGGCTGGCACTAACACATTTGCCCTGCACAAACACTTTTGCCCTGTTCTAAATTTTGCTATATTCAAAGCTTCTATGAAAATGAGCCTACTTAGGCAATCCGAGGGCAAACAGCCACATTAGCATCTCATTATGGCCTGCTTTGCATGCGTGACAATGAAGATTGCCCAGCACTATTTCATGGTGCAGACAGCTCCACCTGTATACAGGACTGGAACTGCAGGTCAGTGGCTGCAGTCTGGATTTGTACACAACGCCACCTGTATGTCAGCCTGGAACAACAGGACAGTAGCAGCAGGCTGGGTTTGAACACAGCAGCACAGACCATTGTGGCCCAGGGGACAAGCAGCACAGGAATGTGCGGTTGTGCTGCATGCTATATACATATTGTTATACCTGCTACAGTATGTATCAGATGGTACAGTACCATAGTAACCATTTTTTGTGAGAGACACAGCAATGCCTACAGTGTGTCAGGCAACAATGACTACTGCTATCAACACAGTGACGTGCACGGCTGGCAGGTGTGTTCTGACAGTGGACACTAATGTCATGCTGTCCTGTGACCTACATATGCTGTGCCAATGGCATGAGATACTCACAGTAACATACACATGGCTGGCCATGTGTGATGTGGTGCCTCTACAGGTGTGCAGTATGTGCGATGGGGGGGCATACTGGTTTTGGGGCATTCCCATCACTGGAATATGTGCACTGTGTGGACAGCCCAAGCCTTGTGGTAGTGGTGCAGCCTGGCCACCTGGACACACTCCCCTCAACATCCTCCATTCCACCAGTGCTGCATGTGTGTGCTTGATTGTGTTGGTGTACCCCAGTTGGGGGACTGGAGGTGTGTGCCATATGGACTCACTTTCATGGTATCCATTGGGTGCTGGAGTACCCACAAATGACTGGCAGAGTTGGGACTGGTGCCAGATGATGGCAACATGGGCGTTACCTTCTGTGTCAGCATGTCTCTTCCATGGCATATGGAGCAGCCCAGGGTAGCCGTCTGCCCTCTCCGCCTCCTAATTAGCTGTAGGCATTGGGTGTACCATGCTGCTGTTGTTACATACAGCCTTACAGCCTGTTGGTGCTGTGTCCACACCCCACATCCTTGGTTTGCCTTGAGTTAAGACTACCTTTTCACAGGTGGTAACTTGCACCACAATACATGTCACTCTAACGCACATTGCATGGCGCTGTGGGTTTGAATATACCATTGCCCCTGTATGCTTGTGCCCACCCCTCACTTTACACCATGCATACATTATCTTTTAGTGCTGGCACTAACAAGATATGCCAGCACTATTTGGCCTTTTGAATATGGCAGTCTGGTGCAATTGCAGTGCAATCCTGGCACAATCCTGGCACAATTGGCTTGCTTGCAGTGGAAAGTTTTGAATATCTTGTCCCTGGTGCATTAAGAAAGTTTTTTGCAAATAATTTCCTTTCTTTTTAAGACTGTGAAATTGTTTCCTAATTCACTGAACAGGTGCAGATGTGCAGTGCCCTTTTGTCCCTATGCAATGGCAAGAATCTGTCCACCTACAGAAGTGCACAGCCTGACACATTCACTCTTTATTCATTCACTCTTCACACATTCACTCTCTATTTTTTTTATTTTGACCACAAATGTTTAAGATAGTCATTTTGTGACTGCCCTTATAATCTTGACATGTAGCATTTATAGTATATTGGCTGAAATTTCATTTTGCACCAGAAGTGCGGAAAGACATTTCATCCACGATTTAAAAAATAACACTTGTCACGTTTATGAGGTGGTGTAGAAAAATGGCTATGTTGACATTTTGGAGTCAAAATATTGAAAATTAGTTAAGTTATGAGTGAATGTTAAAATACTGCAACATTTAGTCATAACATGGGCATTTTACTATATTTGTACATCAGCATTTCAGCATAGCCTTTTTGTTACCCCACCTCATGAACCCAGTAGTTGAAATTTTCAAATCCCCACTGAAATGTGATTCTGAACCACCAAAACATTATTCTGTGCCACAGGTGCAAAAACATATTTTGACCAGGATTTGAAAAATGGCAGCTGTCATGTTCATAAGGTGGTGTGAAAAAAATGGGTATGTTGAAAATTTGGCGTCAAAATATTTAAAATTACCAAAGTTTTGAGATAATATAGACGAATTTCAACATACGCTCATGTCTTTGACATTTTTTACATATTTTTACCCCAAATATTCAGATAGCCTTCTTGTGAGCCCACTTCATGAACAATGGCAGTGAAAATGTTCAAATCTTGACTGAAAGGTGATTTCACCAAATGACCATGAAATCACCTTTCAGGCCTGATTGGCATAATTCCACTGCCACTGGTCAGGAAGTGGGGTCCCAAGAAGGTCATGCTGAAAATTTGGGTTGAAAATATACAAAAATGATTATGTTATGCATCAAAGTTCAAAACCACATTGAGAGGCAATGAACTACACTTACCTTAGTTTCTCATATTGAAGTTGCTGGTTCCAGCAGCAAGACATGTCTTTGACTGAAGAGTGGATCTATGCCACAGGATCTGTTCAGGTGATTTAGGGTATGTGGGGGGTGCAGTGGATATGTCAGATGATGAGTGCTGAGTGGGAGGTCAGGGTGACAGGGTTAGATTGGCGAGGGATCATTTTCTTTTTTACAGGTTTAAAAAAACATTGAGGGTCAGTTTTCTTTATTACAACTGACATTTCCTGTATTTATGTGGCAATGGTGATCAGAGAGTGGGGGGTGCCACTAGACACCAGGGAAACATAACATACACTATGGGACAGCGACTGGGGGGAGTGTCACCAGACAACAGGCAAACATAACATACAATATGGGACAGTGGTCAAGGGGGGCTCCATCATGTTAGTTAGACACTTACATGGTTGATCAACACTACAGCTACACGACAATGCCAACAATGACAATGCCATGTGGCAATTGTGCCACCCAATCACCATCGCATGCATTGCACCACAGCACATTCTGGCTGTTTGCAGGTAGTGAAAAGAGAAAGACCAGGGGTGGGATTGTAAGTTTAAAAAGGGAAGTGGGTGAGGGACTGTGCAGAAGGAGACCATGAAAAGGCAGCCATCCTGAATACTTTTGTTCATTGTTCACAAAGGAAGGAGAAGGGGAAGGGCAACACAAAAGTAATAAACAGAAGCTTTGGAGGGAGGGAGCTAATCTGAAGGGGCACAAAGCAATTGGGCCAGATGGGGTGCATCCAAGATTATTGAGGGAGTTCAAGAACATACTGGCAGTAACACTGACAGTTCTCTTTAACAACTCACTTGAAACAGGAGTAGTTCCAGAAGACTGGAGGAAGGTGGATGTAGCTCCACTATACAAAAGTGGTAGCAGGGAGGAGGTTGGCAATTATAGGTCAGTCAGCCTGACATCGTTGGTGGGAAAGTTAATGGAATTCCTGCTGAAAGAAATGATTGTGGAATATCCTGAATCCAGTGGGTTACAAGACCTGAGGCATCATGGGTTCATGGAGGGAGGTCATGTCAAATGAATCTGATAGATTTATCTAATTGGGTGACAAAGAATTCTACCAGTGCCAAAAGTGAGTACAGTGAAGAAGCAGAGAATCAAAGACTTCAACAAATGGCTGGGGAAATTGTGTGTGTCCAAGGGGTATGGATTGGTGGGGGAGTGGGACAACAAGTGGGAGAACAGGGACCTGTAAGAGCAGGATAGATTGCACCTTAGCAAGGAAGTCCCTCAGGTTCTGAAGCAGAAGTTGGAAGAGTTTATTCAAGCTAATTGCAATTTAAACTAGTTAAGGAGGGGTGAAGAGGTGGGCTGTCACCAAGAGAGAGGTCCCTTGGACCTCCCCCCACAGCAGGGCAGGAGCAAAATTCAAACAGGAAAAGGGATGGGGGAAGACGATAGGTGCAGAGGGGATAAGATCACATTGGAGAGTGGTATCTTTCAATGCTAGGAGCCTGAGAAACAAGACAGCAGAGTTGCAGGCAATGATGGTGGAAGGGGAGGTGGTCATAGCCACCATCACCAAGACATGGGCAACCTAATACCATGACTGGGACCTAGCTATTCCAGGATTCAAATTATACCATAGGGACAGAGAAAAAGGGAAAGGGGGGTGGCCATCTGTGTTAGGGAAGAGATAATGTGTAACAAGTAGGAGGGGGATAAAGGTAGAGCAGAAGCCTTAAGGGTGCAATAACACAACTCAAGGGGTAGAAAAGTTAGATTGGGGTTGTATATAGGCCTCCAACTCAGAAGGAGGAGATTGATAGGGAGCTGGGAGAACAGTTAATGAAGCTTAGTGGCAAATGTAGCACTGTCATCAATCAATCAATCAGACTTTATTTTTAAAAGGTGCTTTTCAAGCACCAAAGCACCTGTACATCATAAAAACGTAAAACTTCATAAATGAAACATACAAAATAAAATAAACAGGCAACACAATAAATAAACCTCTAAACATTGCCTGCAAAAGTGAAATCAAATAAATATGTTTTCAATGCAGACTTAAAGGAATCAGTGGACAGGCACTCTCTAATCCGATGAGGTAGAGAATTCCACTGTGGCCGTGGCTACAAAAGAAAAATCCCTGGCACCTGAAGTCTGAAGATGGACCCTGGGAATCTCTAGCAATCCCTCATTGGCAGAGCAGAGTGTGAGGAAGGGGCAGTAGAGCCGAAGGAGGTCCTGCAAATAATGAGGTCCCTGTCCATGTAGGGTCTTATAGGCCATCAAAGTGACCTTAAAGGTGATCCTCCATCACACCAGCAGCCAATGCAGTTTGTGAAGCACAGATGAGACATGGCTAGATCTCAGAAAACCTGTCAACACCCTGGCTGCTGTGTTCTGCACCAGCTGCAGGTGATGGACGTCCACCCCTGGTAACCCTAGATATAGAGCATTGCAATAGTCAAGGCACAAGGTCATAAAGGCGTGGACCAACATTGGAAGGTCATCAGGTGGAACCAGGAGCTTTATCCAGCAATGTTTCTCAGATGGTAAAAAGAGGACTTGACGACTGTGTACACCTGAAATTTAAGGGTCAACTCACCAGCAAGTACAATGCCCAGATTCCACACCCATTCAGAGGATCTCAACTGGTTATGTTATGTTAAAGTTTGTTGATCAACTTTGTTGTGCTAACAATCAAAGTTTTTACAAAAATATCAAATACAACAAATACATTTATCAATCACAAAATCACAGTACAAATAAGAGAAATAAAACTAAATAGGAAATATAGTTTCCATAAAGTGCATTTAACCTGGTTCATAATATAAATTGAAATCTAAAAACAGCTCATATTGACATGGACACTATTACAATTACACATGCTAGACATATGAAACTCAAAAGATCAACAGTATTCCCAACTATTAATTCAAACCACCATTAGTTCTGACATATTTTTGTTATCCTAATTACTGATGCAAAAAATGTTGGTATCATTAATGCATCAGAAACATTTCTGGGATGCAAAAGTATAAATACCGGATCATAATTAAATTTGCCATAACATCTCAAGAAATTCCCTAGCAGAATATTTCTTGGTCCAGAGTATAAAGGACAAAATTTTATTATATGTTTCAATGTTTCATTCTGATTTAAAGTGCATCTGCATAAATTAATAGTTTTTACGGATCCCCTCAAAATTGGGAGGCCTTTATTAAAAAATGCATATCTAGAGTTAACAAAGCCAAATCTTTCCCAAGTAATTAATGTTCTATCTGCGAATGATATTGGAAGAGATAGATAGTCTTCTATGGGATAATCAATTTTATTGTCTCTGAACCATATATTAATTATCATTTGGCAGTGTCAGTGGCTCAGTAGGTAGTACACTCGCCTCTGAGGCCGGGAGATCAGAGGGTTGTGGGTTCAGTTCCCACATCTGACACTTGGATTAATATCCCAGTACTGACACTGTAGGGCAGCATGAGAGGGGTGCTGCACTTCTGAGGTGCCATCTTTCAGATGAGACATTAAATTGAGGTCCCATCTGCCTGGATTGGTGGTAGTTCAGGTGGATGTTAAAGATCCCATGGCACTTATCGAAAAAAGAGTAGTGGAATTTCCCCGGTATCCTGGCTAAATTTCCCTCATTCACTAACAATGCCACCAACAGCTTAATCTGGTTCAAGGTCAATTGGCATTCATCTGTATCTCCCTCCCTTGGGTTGTGCCTGTAAATAGGCAGGATTTGTCTACTGCATTTACCCGGTCAACTAAAACTAAATAAAAATAAATAAATTAAGCTTGAGCCCTCTTATTTTTATCATTGCTTGCTGTTTTGTATAATCCAACAGTTTACTTTTTATCAATTTTCTGTATGACATAGCAATATTTATATTTTTTGTGATTATTTAACAGGTGTGTTAAGTTCTGTTGCGCCAGATTCTTCTCTAAAGTTTTAAACCAGCATGAGGTATGGCCCATCCTTAATCAGCTCATCTTTTCTTTTAAGCATTCATTTGGTAGTATAATATGCTTATTATTAAGTAGTGTTAACCAGTAAATCAGTAGTTTAAGGGTGGCTATGGTACTGGATGGAATTTTCCCTAATTCTGACCTTACTAAAACATTAGTGGTGGCCAAAGGAACCCCATAGAGGACTTTATAATAAAAGAAGAGGCTTTATCAATATCTATGGTGATATTCGTACCCTAAACTTCAGCGCCATAAGTTATGACTGAATTAATTTTTGCATTGGCTGCTATAAGGGCAGAAAGAACAGTATTGCCACCATAGGTTGAATTAAATTTTAGTAGACCTTTAGCAATGGCTTTAGCTTTTAAATACTGTTCTTTTGGGTGTACAGCCCAGGTACATGAAGCTGTAAAATTAATCCCTAGGTACTGATAAGTATCTACAATTTCAATTTTATCTCCATTAATGAGGAATTTGAGCTTATTATTTCTTCTCCCAAACTGATCGAAAGTTATCACTTTTGATTTCTTCAAGTTTATGGATAGTTCCAAATTCAAACATTTTTGATAGGAAAATGTCTATTTTATTTTGAAGTTCCTTTGTTGAAAGGGCAAATAATGCCATGTCATCTGCATAAGCAAGAATATGCAATGGAAAGCCACTGATTTTAGGAGAATCCAGGTTGTTTATGTATTTGAAAGTTAGTAATTCATTAACATAAATGTTAAAAAGAAATGGGGCTAGAAGACATCCTTGTTTTACCCCTGATTAGTTGAAAAATAATCTGAGAGATTACTTTTATTGTCATATCTAATTGAGGAGGCAGTCCCTTTATGCAATAGATAAATCATTGTTAAGAGTATTTTATCCAAATTTAAAGAGTATTAAGTTTGTCATAATTTACATCTGTTGAGAGAATTAAAGGCAGAGGTAAAATCAATAAATGCAACACATAATTTCATTTTTCTCCATGAACATATTTTTCAATTAAATGTGAAAACACAAATATATTGTCTATTGTGGAAAAAAACCCTACGAAAACCCACCTGAGATGGTGAAATGATATCATTAGACTCTGCCCATCTAATCAGTCTGTCTAGTAACAGTCTAGAAAAAAAAATTGAGATTATATTGAGCAGACTTATAGGCCTGTAATTAGAAGGATCACTTACAGGACCCTTTTTGTGTAGGGGTATTATGATAGACCTAACCCATGAGTTGGGAATACATTGTGCTTTAAACATAAATTGAAATAATAAGTCAATAAGGGAATCCAAAACATTTAAAACTCTTTAAACACTTCAGCAGGAATGCTGTCCTCCCCAGGGGCTTTATTATTTTTTTAATTTAGATATCGCTTGTTCAACCTCACATTCCTCAAAGAAAATACTAGGGTCATAATTGGATGAACATAACTCATTGAAGGGCAGCCAATTGTAGTCTTCTGGACCAGAAAAAATCTGCTTGTAATGGTCAAGCCAGATATTCTTTGGAATATATGTTAAAAGAGTTGGTTTATAGTCCTTTACACCCCTGGCCACTAAATTCCAAAATGAATTCATGTCATTGTTTTCTATAACATTATACATTTTAGTCCATCATTTTTGATGAAACACTAGTTTCTTTTCCTGTAGCCATTTATTGTATTGTTTTCTCATCTTGTTTAGACGCTGAAAACTTTTTTTGATGGTCTTAATTTAGTCCATCTAATAAATTTGTTAAGGTTGGATTTAGCTTTCTTACAGCCATCATCAAACCAGTTTTGAGTTGAGTTGATCAAATTTGTTGCATCATTATAAATAGTTGATCTAATATTATAGTTCAATTGGTCTAATAGTTTATGGATTTTGTCAGGTGTTTCAAAGTCCCTACACAATAAGTCCATTTTGGGGACAACTTTTTGGATAACATCTTCAAGTTGATTATTAATTATTTTGGCCCTTCTGAGGATTTATTTTCCAACTTGACAAAGCTCTTCTGGATGGTTAGGTTTTTCTGTATGTTCCTTGCTTAGGCAAATTGTCAAACAGGTAGGAGCATGATCACTTTCTGTCCTCATCCCAATATACATGTAAACAACTGATTTTACCAGATCTGGATCACACAGAACATAATCAATTGTGCCCTGGCCACAGGAAGAGAAGTAGGTGTTATTTCCTACAAGATCTCTTTGAATTCTACCATTTAATATTAACAACTAATTTTATCTAACAAATTCAATAAAATCATTACCCTTGATATTACTTCTTGTATCTTGACTATTTCTAGAAGTATTTACTTCAGATGATATTCTATCAGGAATATAATTTCCATGTTTACATTGGGCAGTTCTTGCATTAAAGTCTCCTTTAATCAGAAAATGATTTAGTGGATTTTTTTACATATATCTCCAGCATCAACATCCTTAGTTGTTCCCATAAATCTAAATTATTATTTCTGCCTGTTCTAGGAGGGATATAGATGTTAATCAAAGTGATGGGAATAAAATGCCATACAATATTTTGAACTATGAAATGGTGATCTCTTTTGAAAGTATCTAAAATTGTTATTTCCTTCTTTATTTTAATGTATATTGCCATTCCACCTCTTGGTCTGCCATACTTCACATTTTTGATTGCAGGAGAATGTAAAAGGTAGTAACCATTTATATTTACCTCTACATGCGATCAGATTTCCTGAAGAAATATAATATCCTTACTATTTGTAAAATCTACCCATTCAGGGTCTCCAAGTTTAGGAGGAAAACCTGCAATATTCCAGGAATTAAAATTAGTGGGTGGATCTGCATTTGTGGGAACCGCATGTGATTTGATAATATTGTCTACTGCTATATCTTCCAGTCAGCCACTGTGAATAGACAAAGCATCAGATTTATTTGCCACTGTCACATTATAGTTGTTCTGAAGACAGGTAATGGAAAGATTAGCAACTTGCCTACCCGGCATGTTATGGTCGCTGGCCTTGTTTTCTAACCCAATAACAACATTCTGTTCTACAATATGTAGACCTACTGAATCTAAGATATATGCATTTTCTAATATTTTAGCATAGAGACTACTATATTTTGTTTTCAATTCTATTTGATCACAATCAAAATCATTACCAACTGGTTTCCCTGCAGCACATGGACAGAGAGCTGCCCAGGAGAAAGCCCCTGTACCCGATTAACTGGGCCCACCACCAACACCTCAGTCTTATCTGAATTCAACCTCAACCAGCTAGCACTCATCCAGTCCTAAATCTCAGCTAAGCAGCTGTTAAAGACCGAGACAGCATCATTTTATTCAGGTACAAAGAACATGTACAGCTGAGTATCATCTGCATAGCAGTGAAAACTCAGCCCCTACTGCCTTATAATGTCTCCCAACGGCAGCATATACACTGTAAACAACATGGGGACAGTACAGAGCCCTGTGGCTCCCCACAAGGCAGGGAGAGAGGGTGATTGGGGACTTTAACCTGCCAGGCATAGACTGGAATGTCCCAGCTACCTCATGTGCCAGGGAGCAGGTCCTCCTGGAAACCTTCTAAGATGACTTCCTGACACAGAGAGTAACAGAGCCAACCACAGAGGGGAATATTCTAGACCTGGTGCTGACAGACGGTGAACAGGTTAAAGATTTGGGGGTGGAGGAACCCCTGTCAGGAAGTGACCACTGCACAGAGTGGTTCTCAATGAACTTGGGAAAGGAGGTTGCCACAACAAAGACTATGGTCCTGGACTTCAAAAGGGCAGATTTTGGCAGGATGTATAGTATACTGGCAGGGCTTATAGCTAACATCTTTAGTCATACAGTGGGGGCCTGGTTGAGGCCACTAGTGCATGTGTAAAGATCCAGACTAAGAAAACCAGGACCAAGAAGCCAAGCTGGATGAACAGGGAGGTTGAGGAGAGGGTGAGGGAAAAGAGGGCTGTCTATAGGAGCTATAAAAAATCCAACAGAGAGGCAGACAGGGAGGAACACATGAGGAAATCCAGGGAGGTGAGTAGAATTGTAAGGACAGCCAAAGTGTCGAGAGAGCTGAGGCTAGCAGAAGGCATCAAGGAGGGTGAAAAGGATTTTGTCAGGTATATATGGAAGAAGAGAAGGGCAAGGACCAGATTGTTAGGATCAAGAATGGCAGTGAATGGGTGGAAAGAGGGGCAGAGCAGGCAGAAATACTCAATGAGTACTTCTGTTCAGAATTCACCAGGGATATGGAAGGGCCCATACCTGAGAGGAAGGGTGGGTGGGAGTAGGTGGGGAGAAGATTATGAATAGGGAGATCACAGAGAGTAGGGTGGTGGAGGGCCTTAAGCCCCTGAGGATAGATAAGGCATCTGGGCCAGACAGAGCTCATCCTAGAGTCCTGACAGAGTTGGCAGAAGTCCTGGCAGGACCACTGGTGGACCTCTTTAACACCTCCTTGGACACGGGGTGCATGCCCAAGGACTGGAAGGAGGTGCATGTGGTGCCCCTCCATAAGAGTGAGCCCAGGGGCTAACCAGAGAACTACAAACCAGTGAGCCTTACTGCAGTTGTAGGAAATCTAATGGTGACTATCCTTTAGGAAAGACCGGTAACGTTTCTGGAGGATGATGTTCTCCAGGACATTAAGCAGCATAGGCTTGTCTCGGGCAGATCATGCCAGACAAACCTAGTTGATTTTTTTGATTGGGTGAAGCAGGCATGGGATAAGTGGCATGCAGTGAATGTCCTTTACCTGGATTTCAGTAAGGCCTTTGACCTGGTGCTACATGGTAGGCTGACCGGCACATTGGGTAACTTGGGAGCTGGGAGGAAACTGATTAGATGGGTCAAGAGCTGGTTACAGGATAAGCAGCAGAAGGTAGTTGTGCGGAGTGAACTATTGGAGCCCAGTGCGGTAACAAGTGGGGGTCCCACAGGGCTTGGTGCTGGGACCAGTGCTGTTTAACATTTTCATTGCCAACATATCAGATAGAATAAAAAGTAAGAGCAGCCTCTTCGCAGACGACACAAAGATCTGTGTGGAAGAGGATGGGGGGAAGGTGGTAAAGTACTCCAGGATGATTTAGCAAGACTGGAGGGTTGGTTGAACACATGGCAACTTGGGTTCAATGCCAAGAAGTGTAAAGTCATGCACTTGGGAGCCAGAAACCCTAGAAATATTTACTGTTTGGGGGAGTGCAGCTATCCACTTCAACAGAGGAGAAGAATCTGGGTGTAGTAGTAACTGGTGAAATGAGCCACTCAGCCCAGTACAGGAAGGCAGCGGTAAAGGCCAACAGAATGCTAGGGTACATCGCAAGGTGAATCACTTCTAGGAGAGGGGAGGCCATCCTGCCACTGTACAGGTCCCTGGTGAGGCCATACTTGGAGTACTGCATGCAGTAGTGGTGCCCTTACCTGAAAAAAGAACTCAAGCTACTGGAAAGGGTACAGCATAGGGCAACAAAAATGATCCTGGGATTGGGAGACAAACCTTATGAGGAGAGACTGAGAGTGCTCAATATGTATTCCCTGGAGGATAGAAGGGGAGAGAGATGGGATATGATTGAGACCTTCAACTACCTGATGGGCATGAACAGAGTAAACACAAAGAGTATCTTTAAATGAAAAGGTGGGAGAGTAACCAGGGGGCATAGTCTGAAATTGGAGGGAGGAAGATTCAGGAGGGAAATGAGGAGGCACTATTTCACAGAAAGAGTGGTCACAGAGTGGAATGCGCTACCAGAGGAGGTGACATCACTGAGGTTGGTGAGCAGCTTCAAGAGGTGGTGGGAGAGGATCAAAGGGAGGCTCCAAACTAAGAGTGGACGGGGGTGTGCATGAAGTAAGTAGGAGGTAAATCAGGAGCGGGGGGAGAGGCAAGGGGGGCAGCTGCAGTCTAAAAGTCTGATGTGCTCCACACTCAAGCAGGCTTTATAGACCATTTAGCCTGTATCTGTTGGCAATTTCATATGTTCGTATATTCAAATTTAGATCAGGGTGGAGTTGTGATTGTGGCTTAGGACTGGAGTGGGTCCAAAGGTGGTAAACTAGATAAGAAATTGGTTTAGGAGACAATCAACAGAGGGTGGTGGTAAACAGAGTTCACTTAGAGGTAGGGAGGGTGATCAGCAGGGTGCCTCAAGGACCAGTGCTGGGACCAGTCCTCCTTAATGCCTTTATATTTGACATTGCAAAGGAGCTGGAAGGGAAGGTGTGCCTCTTTCTAGATTACATGAAAATCTGCAATACGGTGGACACTCCAGCAGGAGTGGAAAGGATGAAAAGGAGACTTGAGAAAAATAGAGAAGTGGTCAGGGTATGGCAGCTGGGTTTCAATGTGAAAAATTGTAAAATAATGCACTTAGCGAACATGAGCAGAGTGCAAAATGGTTAGAGTGGTACTGATGACCACCAAGCAGGAAGGAGACCTGAGGTAATTATATCAGATGACCTAAAGATGGCTAAGCAGTGCAACATGGCAGTCAGGAGTGCTAGTGGGATGCTGGGGTGCACAGGGAGGGGGTATCACCAGCAGAAAGAAGGAGGTGATGTTGCCTCTGTATAGATCACTGGTAAGATCCCACCTAGAGTACTGCGTCCAGTTCTAGAGACCACATCTCAGAAAGATATAGTCAGAGTGGAGGTGGTCCAGGACAGCGCAACTAAAATTGTGAAGGATCTGCATCAAAAGCCCAATGAGGGGAGAGAAAAGGACCTCAATATGTACACCCTGTAATAGAGCAGAGAAGGTGGAGTATGATAGAGACCTTTAAATAACTCACAGGGTAAATAAGGTACAGGAGGAAAGTATTTTTAAGAAGGAAAGGTGCTGAGATTTACATACCCAAAAAAACATACAGTAGACTTTGTCAGCAGATACATTTTACAAACAGGATATAACTAAATCAGAGTTTTAAAAATTTTTAGTTATGTCTTATCTTTGAAAACTGGTCAGAGGGGTAATTTGAGTATGCATGAAGATGTACAAACAGAAATTTGCATCTGGACATAAGCTTTGAAAATCCCTCACCCTATAATGTTCATACAGAATTCAACTTATAATTTAGATATTGTATTTCTAGTATTTACCTTAACTGTTGTACTTTATTACTGAGGACATTTGAATTAAAATTGGATTCTCTGTCACTTGGCTATCACCTGCTCCGGGCTGTTTGTCTACAAGTGATATCATAACGCATCACTTGTGGCATCACATCTGGTTGCTATAGAAATAATAATTTGATGTCACAAGTCAATAATTATGTAAATTGTAGCCAAACAATCAGAGTAGGTGAAGCTCAAATGGCAGGGATGCTGTTTTCATGAAAATGTCATGTGCTTTAAGGCATGAGATGAAAGTATATGAAATAAAAACTAAATCAAAAGTGCTCATATTCTTTTCTAAGTTGTCTCTGTGTTGTCAGAGGCATGTTAAATGTTATATAATACAATATGTGCTCTGAAACTTTGTTACTCAAAAAGTCATTCTACACAATTATAACTACAGTATGTATTCAAATAAAGGGTTTCCAAAGAAAAGCTAGACTTACAAATATTTAACAGTCACTACTGCAGTGGCCCTGCTTTGTCCATATACAGTATATGGAAATTTAAAAAAAAGCTATGCCAACCATAATCAATTCTGATCACAGATCAGAAGCTCTGTATAATTGTGATTGTACACTCCCATACAGTTGCTGTTTTGTAGCGTCTCCATAACCCACTCCTACTGTCCCTTTTCCCCACAGAACACCAGTACAATGGATATGAAAATGCAGGAGCACTACTGTACCATTAAACAGCTTCACCTTCCCCATGATGCCATACAACTTATGATACAAGGTACAGAATGTGTGACTATCAGCAAGCTTGATACAGGTCATCACCTTCACAGTAGTGGAAGTTCCAGTTGATCTATTCATTACTCCATCAGTACTACACACCCAATCATCTTTCATAATGAACTATCAGGTTCCTGGAGTAAGTTTACATGTAGGGGTATTATAAGAAAAGTGATGATGAACTGAAACACTGGAGCATGAGTGTGAATTCCTGTCAGAGCCACGAAGCATGTACTGCACTAAACATTTTGATAAGTGAATGTAAAGCTGTGCATTCAAATGACAAGTTGATTTTGCTAATAATGGCACCCTATCAAGACTAGCTTCATACATGGAGATGTGTACAAGATCTTCACTGCAATTTTTTTCAGTATAGCCCCTTGTAATATGAGCTTTAATTATGATGTTTTGATTATTGAACTGAGGTATGTCATTGTTGCTTAAACATTTCATGGTGAAGAAATAGACTGACTGTTAACAAGGTTACCCTGTTTTAAGTTGCAGCTTAGCTAGTGGTTCACATAATGAGGGATGTTGAGTCAGTAGATCATTATTTCATGCTCCTAAAGTAGCTGTAGCTGATGTTGTGCCATTGGTTATGTCTAACATTGTTATGCCACTTAGGAAGAGCATATCATTTACTATTGGCTACCTGTGCAACCTTGAATGCAACTTGATTAGACCAACAGGCTATATGGGAAAAAGTCCTAGTTCTAATCATAGCTCACTAGCAGTGTACAGTACTTAGAAGAAAAAACTATGAATCAGGAGTTACCACTTCAGTTCCAAATTCTGAGGCAGTTTTAGTCAACAGGGGGCTAGAACAAATGATTGTGGGCCAGAGGATGCTTGTCTGAGGCTCAGATCCCAAGGTGTATAATTTGCTTGTTAGAGCAAATTACTGTGGGCCTGGAGAGACTGGCTTAAACTCAATTTCCCAAGCAGTGTACTAGATTCTTATGAGCAATGGCTATAAGTACTGAGATGTTGATTTCAGTCCAACTCTCAGGCAGGGAGGCTAACTTAGGCTACAGTTCATTGTGGAGCACATTTTTAAGTACAGTACATAGATACTGTAGTAAGATGAAAAAGACAACAGGGTCTGCCAATTTCACCTCAGTGTTGTCCTAACAACAATTACTTGAAATATCTTCCCCCTGTGGACACTGTCTGCTCTTATCACCTTGACAGGTAACTTGATCTACAATCCATTACTCTGTTGCCGAGAATAAATGCATCTTGAAGTCACTTCTGATTGTCTCTTCTTAATAACCCACAGGCACACCACTAGCAATAGTTTTGAGGGTAATAATGGCAGTACTGTAGTAGCAGCAGTAGCAGTGATCTGTTTGTATAACACCCTTTCAGGGCTCGGAGCACTAATTACAGAATATACATGGAGCTTGGAGAGCAAGGAGACAATGCAGCGACAAATTCTGAGTAATTTAAAGTGCAAACTGCAGTAAGTTGCAATGTGCAATAAATTCCAGTAAGCTGGCAATAAGCCACAACTGGTGATGGCATCTGCTGAATTAATGCATGCTCTGGCTGTGTAGTAAGGCATGCGGTCATTGGCCGTGTGACTGAAACAGCTGATGTTTGCATTAGTTCAGCATTCGCCCTTGATCTATTGAGGCTTATTACACTTACAATTAGAAAAAGAAATAAAGCTAGAAATATTTTTAAATGTCTATAAATCTGAAGATATTAACTGAAATATATTCACTTGCTTAAGTTGTTCCTGCTGTGTTAGCAGTTCTTATGCTTGCTTGCACAAAGTGAACACATTGCTATAACAGTGGGTTTGAGAGGTGTGTCACTGTTGGTCCAGAGAGGGCTGTCTGCACTGGGCTCAACAGCATCATGCTTTAGAGTCTAACCCCCTTTCTGCATTCAGGATTTGAGGCCACACCACCAATTTCTATCAACACTCAGTTCTAAGGCACAAACAAAGCCCTTGTTTCTTAATAAATCAGTGACTATTTTATTAATTGCAAACCATCAAACAAAACACAAGCAACTTATCTTGTTTAATGCAAAGGCCATGCAGGTTCTTGTACCACACTGTTCTTCTTGGCTTAATTGCTTAATCCAATTAGATCAGAAGTAGTCAGGAATGCAGATGTTTTCTTGCTTCATAACACCCGGTTAGTTTTTCACAGAGTTCCACTATCTCCATATTCATGCTTCTTGCTGTACCCAGCCTAGGGGCAACTCCTTTTTTGTTGGTTATATGGGGTTATAAAGTTCTTAAAGCAGGAGCATGCAGCATTCATATCTGTGGACCTCTCCAGGTGCTAAATCTCTGTGTGTCTCTTTCTCTCTCTAGCGCCCATGGCTAAGGGCAGCCTGGTCCCAAACAGATGGCTAACACTGCATGAAAAACATGCTGACATTTCGGAGTCAGTCGACTCCTTCTGTGTTGTTGGAGCTGAGACAGTAAATGTGCTCTACAAGCAATGTAACCCCGCCATCTTGCTCCATGTGTGCACTGCAATTCTAGCTTAGGCATTAGCAGTACTGCTGTGGCCAAATAACCTACCACGCTTACAGTATTGATGAGCCATAGCTAGCCTGTATGAGGGATCACTGTGTCAATGAAGAAATGGCAAAACCAACTGATTGGAGGTAGAAGTAACACCCTCCTATGTAACTCCCCAACCAACTTTACAGTCCAGTTCCCTTTCTGCATTGTTGGAACTGAGACAATAAATGTGGTCCACAAGAAATGTAACCCCCTGACCTACTCTGTATGTGTGTTGCAATTCTAACTTGAGTATTAGCTGAACTGCTCTAGCCAAAAAACTCACTGTACTTACAGTATGGGTGAGCAATGGTTAACCTGTGAGAGGGATCAGTATATCAGTGACAGCATGTCAGCACTATCTAACTGGATTTATAAGTAGCACCCTCCCAGGCTACCCAGCTTGTCCACTCTGTGCATGTGCTGGAACTGCAACATGGACACTAATAACAGTGTTGTTGCCCCAAAAATACACCACACTTACAGTGTGGTTGAGCCATGGGTAGCCTGTGAGGGTTCCACCAAGTTGCTTTGACAAGAAATGTGTTGAAGGACTTTACAATGACAGCACTTTGCCAACAGTGATCATATTGCAGCAGCAAAGTGCCAAGGGGCCCAACAGTGGCCAGAGTCATGTACTGCTTGTGGGGTCTCTGTCCCCCAACCCCCAAATGCTTAGATTCCTAACTCCAGAGGCGGGGGTGGATGTTGGGGGAGAGTGGCTGAACATGGGAGTGGATGAATCTGTTCATTGCTCCCACAACCCATTCGACACTGAAGGTGTCAAACGGGATGTGTCGCTGTGGAAGATTCGTTGTAACAGCATCGCTGTTACAATGGTATACTGCCTGGGAGAGGGATCAGTTTGGCAGTGAAAGCATGGTAGCACCATTTGATTGGAGGTAGAAGTAGTACTCTCCCAGGTACACCTCTCCCCCACTCACTCCATGCATGCACTGGAATTGTAGTTTGAGCATTAGCAGCATAGTTGTGGCCAAAAAAAAAACACCATGCTTATATTATGGGTGAGCCATAGTGAGCCTGCAAAAGGGATCACTGTGTCAGAGAAAGCATGGTAACAGCATCTGATTGGCGGTAGACTTAGCACCCTCCTCCTACTTTCAACTATAAGCGTGCAGTGTCTGAAGATGCAGGCTCAATCCTGAAGTTGTATTTTATTTAAGAGAAGAAAGAGAAAAGACATTTTACTGTCGCTGTGGTCAACTGAGATGTTATGATTATGATGAGTATGTCATGCCCTGTTTTACCCCATACTAAATAGTGATTGCAGTAGTTCTGTGGGCAAGAACCTGTGGCCCTTACAACCATCTTTTAAAGTTCCCAGATCCCTGAATGTACTGGGACTATAAGTAGGACAAAGAATGACTGTGAAGGAGCCTCATTGGGGGGGGGTTATACAGGTACAACGCAAGTGAATACGAAAATTGTTGAAGCACATTTAGCTGTTGGTAGTTCCCCCTGTTATCTAACACTGCTGCTGTCTTTTGGTTTCATCCAGTTCTAGTCAGAGTCACATCCCCCCCCCCCCCGTCTGCCAAGATGGACCAGCCATCCTTGCCACCCTTTGCCTGCCAGAGGTATCACTGTGTCAAATTATGGGAAGAGCCTGTGATTGGACATCAAAACAGCACCCTATTCCTGCTGTCAACCATAGCCACACAGTGTTTGATGAGCCAGGCTCAACTCTGAAGTACTACATTACTTTAGTTCACCCCCTTACTGTACCGTTGAAGCCAAGACAGTAAACGTGCTGTCCAAGCATTGTAGCTCCCCATCCCTGCATGAACTGCGAGAGTAGGTTGGGCAGTAAAAAAGTGTAAAATCAGCATCTGCAATTGATGATTTGATACCAGACATGCATTCAGCATCACAAAGCAAAAACAAAACAGAAGATCCAATGCACCTACCCACCCTCATTGGCAAAGTATTAAATGTGCTTTCTTCCCCAAATGGCTACTCAATTATTTCATTCCAAATGTGGAGTGGGGGGTCTCTTAATCTTACAAATCAGAGCTCTGGTGTGAAATTAAAGCTCAGCCACCAGTCGGCAAGGTTGACCCCTAGTCGGCTGAGGCCCTGTTTCAAAATGCTAAATGCCAGAGTTGGCTATCTTTTAAACTATAGTGCACTGTCTGATTGGCTCACTTTAAATAAGGTGCAGTCCCCAGCCAATATACTGGTGGCCAATGAGAAGCCAGCTAATGTTGTCAACCATAAATCTTCTAAACATAAACAAAACCAAAATTAGCTGCTCAAAACAGCTAATTTTGGTTTTGTTAGCATTACAAAGTGACACTTTATCATACATTTTTCCCCTTCAAACAACATGAAGTCTTGCTGTATTCTGACTTACTGCAGTTTGCCCCAGCACTTGAACTGCTCCAGAGAGGAAGGGGTTAAATTCTATGCAGGGCATAGAACATTGAGCTCGAGCTAGGTTCAAACCTCTATCTGCTTCACTTTGAAGTGTAACTATCAGATTCTTTACTCCGCCTAACTGAACAGTCGCTCTGGAGATTTCTCCTCTGCTCATGGTTCTCAGTCAGTTAAAGTCGTCAGTTTACCGATCCTTTCATTGTTTTTTTTTTTATTCAGATCCCTGTCTGCAGTACAGTAAGTGCTTAGGTAGTGGACTAGCTGAAAAAATTGTAGAAATTGTAATTTAAAAACCTTTAATCAGTTCGGCTGAGCCAGTTATCTTTTGTGTATTGTATTCTTGTGTTTTTTCCTTTAGGTTAATGTGTGGTACCGGTTCTTACCGGTTTAAAGAAAAAACATGTTTTTACGTTTTTTTCAAATACCCGTAACATGGTTAGAAACTGATGGGGGGAGTCTTGCCTGGCTTTTGCCGAGTATAGGGTAAGTTTATTATTACTATGGCTATGTCTGAGAAACCCAAAGGAAAAACCGGACCCACTGGGTTTCAACACTGCAGTGTGTGTGGGGAGCTCTTTGCTAAGGCTGATCCCCACACCACTTGTGTTTATTGTCTGGGATTTGACCACCTCGATTCAGACTGCAAAATCTGTAAGAATTTCCCTAAATCTACCCTGGATAAAAGATTGGGCAGGTTTAGGGAAAAGGAGGCCGAGAAGTCCGCTGACCCAGATGGCCAGCCCGGTTCAGTTCCGACCTAACCAGAAGGAGTGCTCTCTGACCAGGACAATACTCCTTTGGGCAAAAGGAGAGCCAATTCTGAGGGATCAGTTCCATTAAAAAGGAAGAGAAAAGAAAAATCAGCCAGTTCAGATCCAGAACCGCATGTTCCAATCGCCGAGGAGATTGCCAGCGATTAGGGATTGTTGAATAGTTTCGTCTTCGTTCCAACCAATCTGTCTCCTTCTGGCAGTATGCTCAGTCTAGTTGGTTCTCCAATTCAGGATTATGCCCCGAAGACTTTTATGAACCGGATTTGGAGGGGGATGATGATTACGATGGTGATGATGATGATGATGATGATGATGATGATGGAATGGAAGGTCTGGATGAGCCCATTGAACCCAGACAGGCCTTCGGGTGTTTCCTCTCCTAGGCTTTCTGAGTCCCCTTCCCACTTTATGTTTTACAGGAAAGTGGCAGAAACCCTCCAGCTCCCTTTGGAAGAAGCTGTTGAGGAACAAGAGGAGTCTGATTACATGGAGATGATGGACATCCCAGAGTCCAAGAGGTTGTCTATTCCCCTTCATAAGTCTTTTGGGAAACAGACAAAAAAACTGTTAAAAACTCCAAATTCTTTACCTCCTGTAGACAAAAAGATGGGCAAGAGGTACATGCTGTCGGGCTCAGGTACGGAGTACTTGTACCAGCAATGCAGCCATGTTGGGGTCATGTAGGCTGCAGTCTGTGATAAGGCTAACATAACCTAGGCTTCACACCCCCCAGATAAAGGCTCCAGGAAGCTGGATGCCATGGCAAAGAAACAGTACATGGCATCTTCCTTGGGATGCAGGCAGGCTAATTACATGGCCTATACAGCCAGGTACCAGAAGCCCAGGTGGGATACTGTACTGGCACTGGCTAAGCAGGCCTCCCCCTGGCTGCTGATGGGATTGAGGCATCAAAGATCCAGTTTCATGCTGCTGTGGACTCCAATGATGTTGATGTGTCATCTAGAGTCATGGCTACATCTGTTGCTCTTTGGAGACAGCTAGGCTCAGATGTACTAGCCTATCTCAGGATACCCAGGCTAAGGCTATGGATTTCCCTGTAACTAATAATTCTTGGTTTGGAGAGCAGAAAGAGAATTATATGAAAAAGATGGATGAGTACAAGACCACCTATAGGAGTGCCCAGGCCAAAGAAAGGCAGTCAACTCCACAGAGGTAGTAAGCTAGGGGCAGGGGCAGGTCTTTTCATAGGCCTTTCTACCAAGCACATGCCTCCTCTCCTTTTTCCCAGAGGGGGTTCTTTAGAGGGAGAGGTAGAAGGGGGATGAGCAGGGCTGTATCCACCTCTCAGCCTAAGGCTCCTGCCAAGCAGACACTCTGATGTGTAAGCCTTGGTCGACTCCCCCATTCCTGTAGGAGGCAGACTGGCTTACTACTTCCAGGACTGGACTGTTACCTCAGACAAGTGGGTCCTGTAGGTAGTAAGCCAGGGACTAGTTCTCAGCTTCAAAAAATTCCCAAAGCTCAGAGCCAGATCTTTTCCACCTGCAAGCATCTCCGAAACCATTACTCTAGAGGCAGAGGTTTCATCTCTACTGGCCTTAAGGGCCATAGAGACAGTTCCTACAATACAGAGGGGCAAAGGTCTGTACTCCAGGTACTTCCTTACCTCGAAAAAAACAGGAGAGTGGCGGCCCATCCTAGACTTAAGATACCTAAACAAACACTTTTTAAAGCCGAAGTTCAAAATGGTGACTGTGGGAATAATCCTTCCCTCTCTAAGGCCAGGAGACTGGCTAGCCTCCCTGGACCTAAAGGATGCCTACTTTCATATTCCCATCAGGTACTCCCACAGAAAGTACCTCAGGTTAGAACTGCCTACAGGCCATTACCAGTTCAAAGCAATGCCCTTCAGCCTAACATCAGCTCCAAGGGTGTTCACAAAAATGCCTAGCAGTAGTAGTGGCATTCCTAAGGAGAAAAAATATCTCCATATTCCCATTCTTGGATTACTGACTTATAGTGGGTCAGTCTCCAGACCAAGTTAAGTCAGATTTGAAAGTGACCCAGCAAGTGCTTACTTCTCTAGGTTTCCTTCTCAATCTTCCCAAGTCAGTTCTCGAGCCAGTGCAACTGTTGACTTTCATAGGGGTAGAACTGGACACTGTCAAAGCAAGAGCATTTCTCCCCTTGGCTAGGTGTAAAGGCCATATCATGGAGCTGGCTTCTTCCTTCCACCTTCAGGTTTCTCGACCAGAAAGGCATTTTCTTCAGCTTCTGGGCCACATGACAGCATTCACTGCAGTGGTCCAGGGGCCAGATTTCAGATGAGGGACATTTAGTTTCATCTGAGGGACTTTTGGTGTCAGAAAAAAGATCCTCTAACCAAACATGTTCCAGTAACTCAGACCCTGATCCAGGCTCTTCAATGGTGGCTGGATCAGGACAATCTGAGGCAAGGAGTTCCATTCATCACTCAGTCTCATTCTGTGGTTCTAACCACAGATGCTTCTCTCCTGGGGTGGGGAGCTCACCTGGGGACTCTCACAGCCCAGGGAGTGTGGTCGACTCAGGAGTCTCTTCTCCACATCAACCTTCTGGAGCTCAGGGCAGTTTACCTGGCCCTGCAATCCTTCTCATAATCAGTACAGACCAAGGTGGCTCAGGTCAGGACAGACAACACCACCACGTGGTATATCAACAAGCAGGGAGGCACTCAGTCTATGGCCTTGTGCATGGAAGCTATGAAATTATGGCCCCTGGCTTATTCTCTACAGACCTCTCTGGTAGCAGTCCACCTCCCAGGAAAGGACAATGTGCTAGCAGATGCATTGAGCATTATTCCCCAGGGCCATCTTGAATGGTCCCTGGATTCCCTAGTGTTAAAAGTGATTTTTTTCAAGATGGGGCACTCCAGAGATAGATCTCTTTGCACCCCCAGACAATCACCAACTTCATCTCTTCTGTTGCAGCCCCCTAGTATTGGGCTCAGTCCCTCTGGATGCTCTGCTTCTGGATTGGGAAGGGAAATTTCTGTATGCCTTTCCTCTCTTTCCTCTGCTGTTCAATGTCCTGGTCAAGATAAGGTCACAATCTTGCAAAGTGATCCTGATTGCTCCAGATTGGGCCAGGCAGCCTTGGTATCCCCTGTTGCTGTCCCTAGCAGTCCATCTTCTTCTATCTCTTCCCAGGAATTACAATCTGTTATCCTCCTCCCAGGGGAGGATCTGGTATCCCACCCTTCGGTCTCCAATCTCAAGGCATGGCTCTTGAAGAGTTAGAATATGCAAATTTGCATCTGTCTCAAGGGGTTATGTACATTATAAAAGCCTCTCGAAAACCTGCCACCAGAAAGACTTATAACTCCAAATGGAAAATATTCAGCATTTGGTGTTCCAAGAAGCATATATCCCCAGATACTGCTGGCTTGTCTACTCCAGATTACATGGTTCATCTTAATGGCCTAGGCCTCAGACCAGCTACCCTCAAGGTACACTTGTCAGCTGTTTCTGCTTTTCTGTCAGTGGGAAAGCCCTTCTCACTGGCATCTCACCCTGTTTTTTGTAAGTTTTTCAAGGGATTGCTTCATACCAATCCCCCCTTTAGGGATCCTGCTCCTGCTTGGGACCTTAATATTTGCATTGCTCAGCTTATGCAACCCCTTTTGAACCTTTGTCCTTAGCAGAGCTTAAGTACTTGACTTGGAAAACTGTGTTCCTGATAGCTATTACCTCTGCCAGATGTATCAGTGAATTGCAAGCTCTGTCAGTGGAGCCTGATTTTATCTCATTCCATAGAGATTCCATAGGTGGTCCTTAGAAATAATAGGAGGTTCTTACCTAAAGCGGTTTCAGATTTCCATTTGAATCAATTCATGTCTCTCCCTGTGTTCTTCACTGATCACTCTTCTTCAGGAGAGAGAAGATTACACAGTTTGGATGTTAAAAGGGCCCTTAGCTACTACATTAAGCGTACTAAGGCACACAGGTTTGACTCCCTCCAGTTGTTCCATACTTATGGGGAAGTGGGAAAGGGCAAACCTGCCACTAAGAGAACTATTGCCAGGTGGATTGTCTCCTGTATACAATTCTGCTATGAGAAGCTAGGCAAAATACCACCCTCAGACCTGAGGGCTCATTCGACTAGAGGTACAGCTGCTTCCCTGGCTTCTTCCAGGGATATTCCCTTACTAGAGCTATGAAAAGCAGCCACCTGGAAAGCAGTCCATACATTCACCAAGCATTACTGTCTGGATTTCCAGGCTTGGAATGATGCTTGGTTTGGTACAGCAGTACTGCAGAACCTATTCCCAAAATAGGTTTGAATCCCTCCTCCATGGAGGTACTGCTTAGTAGTCTGCAATAACTCAGAATACAGCAAGACTTCATGTTGTCTGAAGAACAAATTACTCACCTTAGTAATTGTGTTTCTTCTAATGGATTCTTGCTGTATTCTGACCTCCCTCCCTGCCTCCCCTCTCAGAATCTGTTTTTTGGGAAGTGGGCTGGCATGTGCCGTGTTGCACCCCAGAGGTGCATTTGGGCACTCCCTCTTTTTAAAGAAGGGGAGTGGGTTATGTTTTATTATTTTGATAGTCATAAGTTGTTCACTGCTTGGTTTTTGATTTTTGATTTCTCAACTTGAGTCTTTTGGGGATCCAAAATATTTGGTTGCCATTGGGCTAATAAAATGCATAATTTCCACATAAAGGGTTTAGTTAGTTAGTATTATCTCATAAGAATATGACGGTTACACTTCAAAGTGCAGCAGACAAAGGTTTGAACCAAGCTCGAGCTCAACGTTCTATGCCCTGCATAGAATTTAACCCCTTCCTCTCTGGAGCAGTTCAAGTGCTGGGGCTAACTGCAACAAGTCAGAATACAGCAAGACTTCATTAGAAGAAACACGATTACTAAGGTGAGTATTTGTTTCTTATACATTATCACCTAGTATATAAAAAACTCATATTCATAAAATGTCACTTGACTGTAGTTACTGTAACACCTCTTTTTTCATTTGTTTTTACAAATGGCATGCTTGTGATGAATGTTAGTGATCAAATCAATACAAACCACTGAATAAAGTGATATAATGTAATAGTTCACAGTCCATCCCGCTTCATGCACTGTTGGAGACAACTGGTAAATTTGCAAGCACTGTAACCTCCTTTACAAAAAAAAAGGGAAACAAAATATTTTATTGTAGCCACAGTCAAGTGAGACATTATGAATGTGATGAGTCTGTCATATAGTACATGATGATAATGTGTTGCCATTTATAAAAAAAAAGGCTGCTTCTATCCCTACTTCTCTAATTACTCATATCACTAAACATGCATCACTCGGAATTCACCCTGTATGACACACCATGCAAGCAAACATTTAGCATTGACAAATGCTTGTTACCTTTTTAAAGTACTAAAGTGTTAAACTGATAAAGACATTTATTTTGAAGAAAATGAAAGATGGCTTAATGCATCTGTATCATTACGTGATCAAGCTATTGTTGTCTGTTTGTTCCCAAGTGTGTTTGATTTTTTCTTTCCAGTTTGTGTTTGCAACAGTACTGTTTTTTCACTTTCTGTTTTGAGAGCAGCTTGTTGAAACTGTAGGTAGACACTGTATCCTTTTTTGCCTTTTCTTTGCTGTATTTCACCTTTATTTTCATTTTACTTACTCATTTTAGTTCATCAAACTAATGAAAAAAGCCAAAGCAGATGATGAATTTAGGATGGCAGTCCATACCTTAGATAACAAAAAACATTTTTTTTAATTATATTGGAGGTCTAAAGGGAGGTCAAAACTCAATAGGTCACCTAAAAGATGGGGACAGAGTAATAACAGTTGATAAAAAAACTGGTAAACAAATGTAACGATCACTTTGCTAGTTTATTTAACAACAGAGTTACAAGTGCAGATAAATATAACTTAGCAGGAAATAAAAGCCCCCCAAAATATGGGTAACATAAGAAGGATAACTGTCCAAGAGGTATATGTAAGGTTGAAACAGCTTAAAACTAATAAATCACCAGGTCCTCATGGGGCACAACCAAGGTTGATAAAGGCACTGGCAGATGAGATGACATGACCGTTGTGCATGTTGTTTACTGCATGTTGTTTGCAGGTATGACACTACAGGATTGGAGAATTGCAAATGTTACACCGATATACAAGAAGGGCCACAAAAATGATGTTAGAAATTATAGACCAATTAGTCTAACGTCTATTGTAGGTAAGATCATGAAGGATATTGTCAGGGAATTAATACAGCAACACAGAAGAAAAGGGACAGTTAGACATTTCACAACACATCTTTGTACAAGGTAGATCATGCATGACCAACCTAATGCAATTCTTTGAACCGGTAAGTTCAGCACGCAATAAGGGACTACCAGTAGATGTTGTTTATTTTGATTATTCTAAAGCATTTTACTCTATCTCACATCATACAATGATAGAACAGCTGACTAAATAAGAATTGCATCCCAGATTGTTGTCATGTATAGAATCATGGCTGGATAGTAGACAGCAATGGGTATGCATAAGAGGATCTCAGTCAAGGTGGTAGAAAGTGGCCAGCAGTGTGCCCCAAGGGTCCATCTTGGGGCCTCTGCTGTTTAATATCCTTATAGCAACAATGGATTTGTAAGTACGCTGAAAACTCCAAGCTGGGAGCAATTGTAAATATCAAGGAAGTAGTAGAATCACTACAGAGTGATATAGATCAATTGGAGCCATGGGCAGTCTATAATGGACTAGAATTTAATATTGAAAAATAAGGAGTCATGCATCTGGGGCACAATAACTTACTAGCTAATTATACATTTAACAATGTAACACTTAAGATAATGGATACAGAGAAAGATCTATGGGTATACATTACTAACAAATTGACTTTTGATCATCATTTCAAGGAAACTGTCAAAAAGTGTAATAAAATTGTAGGATGTATAATGAGAAATATCAGAAGCAGGCAAAGTGATGTGACTGTGCCACTATAAACAGCTTTGGTTAGACCCCTTCTGGAGAACTGTGCTCCCTTTATAGCCGTACACAATATAAGCAGTATGAAAATGATGGAAAAATATCAAAGAAAAGTAACTAAAAAGAGAAAATCAATAAAACACAAAGCTTATAATGAGAGACTGGAAGATCTAGGACTGTATTCTGTCTAGAATAGAAAGCTTCAGGGTGACTTATGTTATGCATATAGGACACTCCAAGATGAACTACTGTGGATAAGTTCCTGACTATGTGAGAAGGAAACCTCTAGGCAAACAAGCTCTCATCCCCTTCAGTTAAAGAGTTAGACAAACAAATCAAAGAAAAGAAGTGTATGGTTTAATCAGAGAATTGCTAATGCATGGAATACACTACCCGAATCAGTAGTAACTTGTAGGACTGTAGATCAGTTCAAAAAGGAATTGGATACGCATATGGGAGTATATAAGACAGCATATATCCACTGATAAGTGGCAAGCCTTTATGGGTAATGTTGATGGACATATGTAATATCTATGAATCTATGTATCTGCAGACCCAGTTCTGAATGTGAAGTTGTAACTCAGTGCACAGCCTCCCCCCCCCCCTTTGCTGAATGCTAAACACAGACGGCTTGCAGCTGGAGTAGTTGTGTAGGTAATAGTACCTGATGGGGTGGGCATTATTAGGATATAATAACTGGCCAGCAATTTTTTCCATAGGCTTAGCCAGTTATAATTTGCCATTATAACCTGCAGGTTATAATGGCAAACGTGCCACGTCAGTTCCAGAGGAGCCATTCCTGACTGGCTCTCCACTGTTAATGGGCGGGCTAAACACTTTTATCGTGCTTACCGAGGAGCCGCCACACCGGGAGTCATCGTGTTATTTTTTTATTTAAAAAAAGTATCTGGTTAATCCTGCTTCCCACAACCCACACTACAGAACAAAAAACGGCTAAGATGTGCTTAAACACCCAGGAAACAGCTCCGAAGCGCTTCTCTAAAGTAAGCACGATCCCAACAGAGTTACCCCAAAGCCTTCAAAGTCAAAAGAAATGGCTAATAAAAAAAAGATTCCTCACGATGAAACTCTCTTTTCTCACTAGAAGAGGGAGAGACCGTGTGAGTGAGTGAGTGAGTGTGTGTATGTGTGTCTGTGTGTGAGTGTGAGTGTCTGTATAACAACAGCACAATCCCCTTAGGCCAAAAATTGCTGACCAGCAATTATAATTAATAAAAAATGGGGAAGTGTGCTTTAATTCAAAATTAATGGTTGCCCTCAGTGTGGGATGCTTTGATAAACCCCTCGGGCTTCACCCTCGGGTTTATGTAGCATCCCACACCTCAGACAACCATTAACTTCTCATTAAGCACACTTCCCCATTCATTATTGTATATATAATGAACCACCCATGGATGTAATTAGGCCCGATGCCAGAGGTATATAGTAGAGGCATTGTAGCATAGTGGTCTAAAGCTCTGAGCTGCAAACCTGGAGACCTGGGTTTGAATCCCACAGCCCCCACTTGCATACTGTGTTACCCTGAGCAAGCCACTTAACTTCCTTGTGCTCCTAGGTAACACCTGGAAACAAGCTCTGGTTTAGTCTGCCTTTTCTGGTTAAACTATTTCCCCTTATCCCTCCTTACCCATTATAGTCCCTGGAAGGTCCAATATATCCCATAATGCCCACCCTGGAGGATATTATTGCACTTAGAAAATGGGCAAGTGTATACATTTTAAGAAAGCAATAAAATATCAGAGAAAATCCCTTTGAAAAGTCATACAAAGTGTAGAAATGTTTTTTTGTAAAGTAGTTCCTCTGTTTCTGTGCTGTTCCATTTACTTTTGCCCCCCACCCCCCCCCACGGAGGTGACTGAGCCATTCTGTTCACTACTCCCTCCACCTGCAGAACAAGATAATTATTTTTTTTGTAAAATGTGCTCTCAGCTGTGTGTTCCTATCAATTTTGTACTAAACCCAAAAAAACAAAAACAAAAACAAGTTAATTTACTTCTCTGCCCATCCTACATGACTTCTTTTCATCTGGAAGTGTGGCAGACAGGTGCGCGGTCTTGTGAGACCTGGAAAGAAGGTCGGGAGCATTAGTTTGAAGGAGGTTGAGTGAGCCAGCACCATTAAACAAAACTAAGCTTTAAAACAACATTTTTTTTTGTTGCCTGAGGGATGTACAAGCTATATTTACTGTAGGGCAGTACTGGTGATAAAGATGCAATACGAATGGGACCCAGAAGTAAGGTCATGAGCTTTACTTTAGGGGAGGTCAAGTGAGCTGGCAACATAAAACAAAAAAGTAAGCCTTCAAAACACACTGTTTTTTTTTTCTGTGGTGAAGAGAAACAAAGGCAGCTCAGGAGGCAGTATCAGGCTGTCAGTTACTGGCATTTTTGTACAGTGGTAAGGGGGCTGGTCACTCACTAATCAAGGAGAAAAAAAATGGCAGTTGGCGACTTTCAAAATTTGGGGTGCCCAAGGATACTCTTAGTAATAGGGCACCCTGAATTGGAACTTGTTTTCAACGGGGTGTTGTAAAGAAATTACAACATAGGTGCCTGGGTCTCTCAGCCAGTCAGGATATAGCTTTTGTCTTGCCCATTTTCTAAGGACTGTTATCAGAGTGACAGACTGCAGTTTGAGGCTGTAGTCACAAGCTGCATTCAATATAGCGTAATTAGAAAACATACTTAACTGCTAGAGAGGCTGCAGTGTATTGATTTTATGTTTTGTCATGAGATCACTATTAGCTTGAGAATATAAGTTTGGTAGCCCAACTGTTGATTAATATAAGGAAATTAATGAATGGTCTGGTGATGTGTTAAGATCAATGATATTGCTAGGCTTCTGAAACACATTAATCACTATAACTGAACAGTCAATAAAATACCACACTATAAAGGGCTAGTTGAAAGCCTGACCCAGGAGATTGTTCATGATTCAATTAGGTGGACAGATGTTATGGGTTTCTTCACTTCCCTCGCCCTATAAACCATTCAGTCAGGGACATACAATGATGTATCATGACTAGCTGTCCCAACTGAAAGCACTATAGAATCCACAGGATCCATTGCTGGAAGAGATAAGTTGCAAACCTGGACAGAATAGAAACAATTGAGCTGGTGAGACAAGGTGACCTTACAAGAAAGAAATGTACAACAATAAATGCTCAATTTCAATTTTCCTGCTCCCTGAACACCTCACCGGCACTTAACCTTTCCATAGATTTAGTAAAGTCAGTGACATTACTAATGTACTCTGTTACCTTTTTTTATTCAGGCCTCCGACTGCTGCAAGTTTCTGGAATCTGTCTACAAGCAGCCTTCTTACACTTCAGATTTGAAATGTAATTGTTTAGCAGCCAGTCTTCCCTCCTACTCCAGTTCACCAGTTAGTACCATAGATGCAGTCATGTGGTCTGTTATGCTATGGTACCTGCAGACATGCAGCCTGACATATATATCCCTGAAGTGTAATAGAAGCACACAGTCTGCTATTACTACAGTATATACCATCTTTGCTCATACCTCAGGCAGCTGTTAGGCTTCCCTCCCACTCCAGATCATGAAGCCGACAATTACATATGCATTCACAGTGAAACACAGAGTCTCATACACACAGTCTTATGCCAAACATTCTCATATACTATTGATATTAATGCCACAGCTTATGAAGTTGTGTCTCATTTCCACTGAACACATTTTAATATATTTATGATATTGCTGTTCATAGCATTAAAGGAAAAATCACAAAATAATTAAACCCCTTTCTAAACTCATTATGCAGCATGCCATAAATCTGTTCAGTACCATCTACTGTGGTGAGGTTGAATACGAGTAATGCTGCCTTGAGAACACATTAGTTTATGTGGAAATCCCATCCAGAAGCACTAGCACGGTTCTGTAGCTATACTGGATCTTTTATATGACTGTGGCAAAAACTTGCAGATACAGTCATAGCAATAGCCTGAGTTTTTTCATATTGCACTAACTAGCTCAAGCCCTGCTGGCCCTGCCCTTAAAGCAAGGTGATCTACCTTGTCAATTATGCTGACATTCCACTGCTTCCCCAAAGGTGATATTGTCTTCAGGTACTTTCTTGTTACTTAGGCTCCCTACTTTAAATTGAGTATTGATTTATGAATGTATTTATTTGAAAATTGGTAACCAGGAAAGGCACATCGAGCTGAGACTCATTTCAAGGTACCACCTGGAGCAGAGGGGAAGGGGAGTACAATACTGCAATATTGCAACAGAAACAGTTTCAATGGTAATGTACAAGGTAAGGTGCACGATAGTGTACAAATCAATATGAAACAATGAAACATTAACACTGGAGAACCATAAAGTAGTATACAGAGCAGTATTCATGTTGTTATGAACAAATAAAGTGCATGGTGCTGGTAGTAAAGTGATAGTGCTAGAGCTGTGGAGAAAGTCACTATAGGCAGCAATGGTACACTGGTGAGAGCCAGTCATGGAGGGACCTTGCTGAGGAGGGTCAGGCAAAAAGTAGGTAGGAGCAGGGGGTGGCAGGGAGAGGTTTTATCTGGTGTCTAAGGGATAGGTGTGATGGGAAGAGATGGAGTGAGGATGAGAGCAAGTTCCAGAAGGGATGGGAGGTGATAGGAGAAAACAGACTGCTAAGCAGAGGAGTGTGGGTGGGGAAGGGAAAGGGTGTGAGAATCCCTTGAGTAAAGGAAGAAGGAGGTGGAGGGAATGGGGGAGAAGGCTGAGGACAGGTATGAAAGGAGAGACCAAAACCAATATTTGGAGGTGAAGGATGCAAAGTGTGACTGGTGACATGCAGGGAGAGGCGGAATGGAAAGGGAGGAGTAGAAGGAGCAGTGGTGAGATCGAGAGGGGGGCTAGCTGGTAATAAAGCATTTCAGAGGGCATCCAGTCTGGTGAGAGAAGTGAAGGGGCAGTTCCATAGACCATATCCACATAGTCAAAAACTGGGAGAACCATTTCTTGTGATCAGCTCCATAGGGCCTGGGGAGACAGGCAGTCCTTGTTGCAGTACAGGACACCAAGACTGGGATGGAGCATGGAGTGAATGGCATCAATGTGGGCAGAGAAGTCCAGCCTACTTTCTATCCATACTAGGTACTTGAAGGAAGAAACTACTTTAAGAGGGGTATCATCCATTTCTATAGATACATTAGTGAAAGGAGAAAGTCCAGAGGGGGTATTGCTAAGCTTAATGGAGAAAAGGGAGCATGTGAGGAGGAGGACCCTGTAAAAGCATCTATCCTAAATAGATACTTTTGCTCATTATTTACTGAAGAGAAGGTAGGGCAGGGCCCACAGCTCAGCACCATGGACACAGGAGGGAGGGAGGTGAGCACTACTCCCTTCACAAAAGAAAGGGTCATACAAGAGCTTGCTAAGCTCAGGGTGGATAAGGCAATGGGACCTGATGGCATACATCCCAGGGTACTTAAGGAGCTAAGGGTGGAACTAGCAGAGCCATTAGCAGAACTGTTTAGTGAGTCTCTGAGCACAGAAGAGGTCCCAGAAGACTGGAGGAGGGCTCATGTGATCCCGCTCCACAAGAGTGGTAGCAGGGAGGAGGCAGGGAACTACAGACCAGTCAGTCTTACCTCAGTAGTGGGCAAGATTATGGAGGCACTCCTTAAGGAAAGAATAGTGCAACACCTGGAATCCATAGGGGCACAGGATCCAAGACAGCATGGGTTTACAAAAGGAAGTTCCTGTCAAACTAATCTGATAGATTTCTTTTACTGGGTAACCAGAGTGGTGGACCAAGGGGGAGCAGTTGATGTCACCTACCTTGACTTCAGCAAAGCTTTTGACACTGTTCCACATAGAAGATTGATAAATAAGCTGGGTAGGCTCGGGGTGGGTCAGAAGTTGGTCAACTGGGTGGCAAACTGGTTGATGGGCAGAAAATAGAAAGTGGTGGTAAATGGTATATAGTCAGAAGAGATGCAAGTCACAAGTGGGGTACCTCAGGGATCAGTCCTGCGGCCAGTCCTCTTCAACATCTTCATTAGTGACCTTGCAGATGGATTAGAGGGTAAGGCTTGTCTGTTTGCAGATGACACCAAGATCTGCAACATAGTAGATGATCCAGATGGGGTGGGCAGAGTGAGAAGTGATCTGGATAAACTAGCAAAATGGTCAGAAGAGTGGCAACTGGGATTTAATGCAAAGAAGTGCAAGATCATGCACATAGGGAAGAGAAACCCTGAAGCCACCTATAGGCTGGGAGGGGAGTTGCTAGCAGTCACAAAGGAAGAAAGACTTGGGCATCATCATCACTGATGACCTGAAATCATCCAAGCAGACCTCTAAAGCTGTAGGCAAGGCTAGGGGGGTGTTAGGGTATATTAGTAGGGGTATCACATGTCGTAAGAGGGAGGTAATAATCCCTCTTTACAAGACACTGGTTAGGCCCCATCTGGAGTACTGCATGCAGTATTGGAGGCCACACATTCACAAGGACATTAACCAAATTGAGGCAGTCCAGAGAAGGGCAACCGGAATGGTGCAGGGACTGCATCAGAAGACATATGAGGACAGATTAACAGAGCTCAATATGTATACCCTTGAGCAAAGGAGGGAGAGAGGTGATATGATTGAGACATTCAAACACCTTAAGGGCATTAACAAGGTGAAAGAGTCTAACATGTTTAAATATAAGAAAAATAGCAGGACAAGAGGACACAGTATGAGATTGGGGGAGATTAAGGGGGAATGTGAGGAAATTCTTTTTCACAGAAAGGGTGGTGATGCATGGAATGGCCTACCTCAAGAAGTGGTGGCTATGACTACAGTGCAGGACTTCAAACAGGCATGGGATAGGCATAAGGGAGCAATACAAATGAGTATGAATAGATAGGCCACTGACAGAGCAAAGGCCAATGGCACATTTATAAGATAGAAAAAGAAATGGGCAGACTGGATGGGCCTTGTGGTCCTTATCTGCCATCAGCTTCTATGTTTCTATGTTTCTATGTTTCTATCCAGGATGGAAAAAACAGGGAGGGTGGAAAGTCTTTCCAATTTCTGGCTGGTGCCAAATAGTCATGGACCCTGTTTTTTAGTGTTGACTGAAAGTTGGTTAGAGTGAATCCAGTGCAGGACATTGTGGAAGTCTTGTTGGAACAGGCCTTCCACAGCCATGGCAGGGGGACCAGAGGTGTAGATGGCTGTGTTGCCTGCATATATCTGGATGTGCAAGTTCACAAAGGCAGAGAGAATGTCACTGAAGAAGATGGAGAACAGGATGGGACCCAGGATGGAGCCCTTTGGGTCCCCAACCTGAATTGCATGGGGAGGGAACAGGGAGCCTCCTACCTGTACAGACTGTTAGTGGCCTGTGAGGTAGGATCATAAACAGTAGACAGGAGGAGCTGAGAGGCCAGCAGAGCTCAACTTGTCCAGGAGGAGTGGGTGGACAACTGAATCAGAGGCTTTGACCAGCTCAATGAAAATAGCCATTGTGATCTGTCCCTGATCTATCCTTGTCAGGATGGAGTCAGTGACACAGTATGGAGGAGACTGTGGAGTAGTGCTTCTGAAAAACCAGATTGGAAGAGGGAGAGGTAGTTGAAGGAATAGAAGAAGTCAGCAAGCCCAGAGTAGACAAGGTTTTCCTGCAACTTTGCAAGAGTACAGAGGAGGAATATAGGACAGAAGTTGCCAGGGGAAGAGAGGTCACCCCCTTTAAGAAGACAGAGAACCTTGGCAGCTTTCCAGAACTAGAGGACAGTACATTGTGAGAAGAAGAGCTTCAGGAGGCACATACAGAGAGAGGTGATGGCGGGTGCTGAGGGACACAGAAGTTTAGGTTCGTTCTGGAGGCTGGACTGAACTAGGTCAAGTAAGGAAAGGGCAAACAAGGTTTCTTGAGGAGTTACAGGAGGAAAAGGAAATCCCTGGGCTGACTGGAGTGGACTGTCCATGCTTTTATCACTTCTAGGTTGGACTAATACAATGCTCTTTACTTAGAGCTACCTTGAGGTTTGATGTGATGCCTGCAGCTAGCCCTGAATGTTGAAGCATGACTAGTAGTGGGCTGCTTGTGGAGTGACCATATTACACCAGTCTTGTGTGTGTGGCACTTGCTGACTCTGTGGAGGTGCATCACCTTCAATATTTGATGTTAACCTACATGGCCATATGCAGTTGGAACCAGACAGTACACTCTCATTTATCTGACCTCCCTTTATTTGATCTCCCCATCTAACGGACACTCTGATTGTCCCCCGCAGAACGTTCAGTTTTGACGCATCACTAGTACCACTTTGATCCGCCTACTACTTCACACTAAAATTAACTGATTAACCTGCCGACACCTACTAGCACCAGCTGCTGCTCTGTACTTAAGCACCAATCAACCAGTTTAGTCTGTTGTTGTACTCACTTTTGCAATAGCTACCAAAAGAAAATGTGTTGTCCTTAGTGTCTCTCAAAAACTTTGGATTGTGGAGCGCCTGGAGAATGTCAAGAGAGCTGCAATTCTCGCAGATGAATATGGCATGGGAAAGTCCACAATTAGTGATGATAAAACTGCAAAACAAAAACTGCAACACTTTGCTCTCATTATGGAATCAGCAGCTGGGGCAGAGGATTGCAAGAACATGCGATCCTGTAAAGATGAGCAGCGTGATAAGGCTCTTTATGTGTGGTTTTGCCAGGAGCGTGAGAAGGGGACACCACTGTCTGGTCCCCTTCTCAAAAAGAAAGCCCTCATGTTCCACTCATGGATAGGCAATACAGAGCCCTTTGTGGCTAGCGAGGGGTGGCTGACACGCTTTAAGTGCTGGCATGGAATTTGGCAGCTGTGCCTTTATGGTGAAAAGCTTAGTGCTGCTGAAGAGTCTATTTCACCCTTCCTTGAAAATTTTCTGGACATTGTTGAAAGCACCAGTCTCATCCAAGAGCAGATTTACAATGTAGATGAGACCGGGCTGTTCTGAAGATGTTTTCCTGATTGTACTTTGGCACATTGGGGAGACCGAGAGGCTCCAGGGTTCAAAAAGGCTAAAGACAGGGTTACCATCTTGGGCTGTGTAAATGCACCTGGCATGCATAATCTAAAACCTGTCCTTGTGGGGAAAATCCAGGCAGCCTCGGTGCTTTAAGCATGTGAACCTTAGTGCCCTGCCAGTGCACTATGAGGCACAACACAATGCCTGGATGGACAGTGTGATTTTCAAAAGATAGCTCACAGATAACTTTGTCCAAGAGGTAAAAGCACACCTTAGGAGTAAACGTCTCCCCCCTCCATGCCATACTGCTGGTGGACAACTCGCCTACCCATCCTGAGATTGCTGATGTCAGGACTTGGGATGGGCACATTAGATGCTTATGCTTACCAGCAAATACAACAAGCATGCTGCAGCCCTGTGACCAGGGCATTTTAGAAGTTTTCAAACGGAAGTACCATAAAAAACTACAGCAGACAATTCTTGCCAAATCTAATCAACAACTGTCCCTCACTGAGATCATCAAGCCTGTTACATTAAAGGACGTTGTCTACATGTGTGCAGAGGCTTGGGATGCTGAACTGCCTGAAATGATTAGATAATCATAAGCAAAGGAGGGATTCGAACCTCAGGAGATGAAACTCCATCCAACCAAGAATCAGCAGCCTCAGCTGATCGAGCTCTGTGTTCGGAGGCAGAGGAGATCCGTAGACTGGCAGCAATGATGCCAGACCCAATCCCAGATGAAGACATAGAGGAGCAGTAGAAGTGTGATGCTGGTGAGAGTGGACAGGAGATCATGACAGATGATGATGTGATCATCGAGTTTGTCCAGAAGGAGGAAGCTGAAGCAGATCCTACTGAGAAGGAGGAGGCTAATGATAGCGCTGAACCCCCTGGTGTACCGAGTCATTCTGAGGCTATGGAGCATTTCAATAACTGTATCCTGTACTTGGAGAGTCAGCCTGACTCAGTTCCTGTACAGGTTATGCTTCTACATGTGATGAAACAACGAGCATGGATAAAATCACTTGACAGCAAAAAACAAAAGTCTGTCACAGACTACTTCAAGTAGTTGTTGCATTTCCTGTATGAATATATAGTTGATAGTTTTAATCATGCACTAAAGATTTTTTGATGAAATAAAAATTTTTTTTGATGAAATAAAGCTTATTCTCTTCACATAAGTACCATCTTCTCTTTTATCCGACCTCCCGATTATCTGACCCCATCGGATGTCTCCGAGAGCGGCCGGATAAATGACAGTGTACTGTACTTTAAAGAGCTCCTTGTTCCCTACCACCCAGTTCACACTGTCCTCTCTACCAATGCAGTCTTGCTTGTTGCCCTCCTTCTTGGGTGAGCCTTTAAGGGAACAGAGTATTTGGAGTGGCTGTTCCAGTTTTATGGAAGGCTTTATCTCTATATCATCACACAGCCAAAACAGTAGGGGCCTTTAAAGTCTCTCTTGACACCTATTGGTTTGAACAGGCATTTCCTAGTTAACAATTAGTGCCATGCCTTACTAAATGGACTTGTATTGTAAAGGGTTGCTTTGATTTAGCTTTACTTTAAAATTTTATATGTAAACTACATACCTGTACAGTGCTCATATCCTGTGGGATTGGCCACTTTATAAATAAACATTGCCTTGCCTTGCTCACAGAAGCATAAACTGCTATGGTCTATTCTTATGGAATACTTGTGAAAGTCAGTTAACTAGACTCTACCCTTACTTTCTAAAGATGGAAACTATCATTTGTTAATAAAGTTCTTCTATTTATTAAAATGCCAGTAAATTTACTATCTTCTGATGCTTTTGCAGGCATAGTTTGCAAAAGAATAGAACGATTTTATAGTTAGCTGAAGGGGAAATTAAAATTTTATGTAACGCAATTAAACTACTTAACACACTTTCATAGATATATACTTCTATTTCTTTCACATCTAGAAGAATCGAAACCCCAAATTTTTTACAAATGTGTTTAAAATAATTTACATTTTCTGACTTAAATTCCAGAATATCAATGCAATGAAAATTAAAATGCTTGTACTGATGCAGTGAGATTCAAGCTTTCATTTAAAAAAGGTTACATTTTAGCCCTATGGGGTCAATGGTAGCTCTTTTTAAATATATCTTTAAAATGGTTACATTTTGAATTGTACGGCTAGAAACATATTTTTTCAAACAATATAAATTATTCAGGCTTATGTAATCACATCATGTTGATATGTAGTCAAAGCTTAAATTCATGAGAAATTATTAATGCCTCTTCAAGGTAACAGAAACTTCACAACCAAAAGTTTATCTCAGAAAGATGTCTGTCAAGGAGGTCCTTGTGTTAGATACATCTTTAAAAATGGACAGGTAACCAGGTAATTATGAACTAGTCAAACATTTTCTCAAATTGGCTTCTCCTAGAATTGCAACACTCATTCCCAAAATCATGAATTTGCCTCTTGTAATGCAGTGAATATCTGACATTTGGAAATTGGCCTTTGTAATTCTCATACACGAGAAGGGCAGCTGAGCTTCTCTTGACAATCATAGACCTAATCCCATTTTATCTGCCCTCACAAAGCTGCAGGAGAGACTGGTTTTCAACCAGTTATTTCAGTACTTGGATCAGTACAATCTCCAAAGTAGTGACCAGCTTGGTTTTAGAAATAAATCATGAGACTTGTACAGCCTTGGTTAGGTTCATGGACACTATCTTCCAAGCCATGAACAAAGGTGTGCTAATGGGGGACATGTTCATGGACTTGACCAATGCCTTCAATCCTGTATATCATGAATATCTTCTTCAGAGGTTACATGATCTAGGGTGGAGAGAGCCTTCAATCTGGTTCATGGATTTACTAATGAACTGAAGGCAAGGGGTCAAAGTTGGTGCTGATGTTTCTGAGTCCAATGTTGTGAAATGTGACAAACCACATTCTTTTTTCTCTCTTGCTATTCTCAATGTATATGAACTGCCATCCCAAAAGTCTTCAGCTCTGTAAGCACACTACTATACACAATCAATGCTGTGCTATTTGTACACAGCAGGGGCATTAATGTGATAAATGGCATCTTCTGCAGGATCCTTCACTCTCTGCAAGACTGGTTTCTAAAAGAAAGATTGATTCTTAATACACCTAAACCACATGTTATGTTGCTAGGCTCAGCCCCAAAGACCAGAAAGTTCACACCTGATCCTAAAATCACCACCAGAGACAGTGTCCCCCGTGAAAGCAGTGTCAACTTTCAAGAATTTAGGAATCTATTACTGACCTCAGCCTCACCTTTGATGCCCACCTGAAATATTTCACCACTCAGATAATCAGAAACTTGATTCCCTGTATAGGCTCTGCAAGCATTTAACTATAGAAACTAGAATTGCAGTAGCCCAAAGCTGTTTACCACCCTTCACTGACTATGGGTTTGTAGCTGTTGATGATGCCAAAAAAATCTGTTGCAAACATTAAACTTAGCTATATCTTAAGATGGCCAGATTCACTACAACCCATCACTGCCACAATCTGAATACATTAAATTGGCTCCAACCTAATGGTAAAGCTCAGCGGATATTCACAATAGCCCCTATGCACTAATGGGGCAGAGTGGCTATGCACACGTATCTGGGGATGCAAACACTCCGCATCCTATGCATCACCTATGTGGGATGCTTGAAGTGGGGCATGCAGCACATGCACACCTGATTCCCTGGCCATGCGAGTAGCAATGCATTGGGGACAGGTGAGGGGTGGGCTAGAACTATACACCATGCACTAGGGTGCATAGTGCTGGCTGCAGTGGTATGTAGGGGTGCAGGGTACACCAGGGAGGACCCTGCCATAAAACCCCTATGCACCCTATGCACACCCTGCAGGACAGGGCATACAGCCCACCGACCCTCCAGGACCTCAGGAAATGGCCACCTGATGCCACCCACCCATCCCAGCACACAGCAGTGAGTGTGGCAGGCCCCCAAACACCCACAATGCCCATACCCCTCACAGGGGCACCAGCACAAGGCTTCCAACCCCATCCCAAGGGGCACCGCATGTCAACCCCCCTCCCTGTTGCCGGCAGTAATGTTCCCCCCAACCCCTCTGCCAGCAGGCATGCCCTCCATCCCACTGCACCACATTGGTGCCATCAAAGAGGGCCCACAGACATCCATGGGGCACACTACCATTGTGCGCCCCACTGCATAAGGAATAAGCTGTTGCACCCATAATGGGCATCCAATTGGATGCCTGACTGGTCTGTGACTCTGCCCAGGCCCACCCTGCATGAACCTGCATGTCGGGGGCAGGGCCACAGACAGGTGGCCAGTGGTGGTGAATGTCACCAGTGTGCACCTGTCCACGGATGTGGAGCTGTGTGCAAGGGTTACATACCTTTGGTGCATAACTTGCACCCATATGTGCATAGGGTCCAATATTTGGTTTTAGTCTTCTTCACAAAAAAAATTACACCATGTTTACATGACTCACGCAACCTGGTTAATTTGACTTGCAGTCATTCCCCAACCAATAACATCATGTCAAGTCCTCTGTTCTGGACCCTTATGGGGTAAAACTCTTTTGGATTTTGAGCTGCCTCATGTGGAACAAAATCCTTATTTAGTCAGATTCTCCCTTACATTTAATCTTTTTCAAACAGGTATAAAATTCATTTCCTAAGCAACTATGCTTGTGTTTGCTTTAGCTAACTTTTGTGGTTGCATGCTGTCTGTGTTAAACCTTTGTACAATTGTAGAAACCTACTGTAGGACTCATCACTGCAACTCTATAACTTTTTAATGTGAAGTAATGTACATGTTCTTTCCATGTACCATATCGGTGCCTGGGTCATACCTGGAAAAGGCATCCTTATGTCGTCAGTATTCTTACCCAGTTAACAAACTTAAAATAAATACCTAAAAAAATAAATAGATATAGTTTCAATATATTAATACACAATATAGTAACATTCAGTTTTGATATGCTGATTTTGTAAAAGTGCATTTTCAGTAGATATATGAATTTGAGGTTTAACATTAAAGTGCTTACCCAACCCTAACTATACTGGTTCTACCATGCCAGTATAATATATATATATATATATACATATACATATATATATTTATGTATATATATATACACACACACACACACACACACACACATATACACATATAGTGGCACAGTTGTGCCACTATATTTAGGGTTGAGATGTCACTTCTATGTTAAAGTCAAAATTTTGAACGTTAATAACTTTGGACCCATTAAACGGATTTGCCTGAAATCTGGTATGCAAGGTGGGGCATGGCAGATATCTTGATCTGCCAAATTTAGTTTCGGTTGGACTTACAATATTTGCACAACAAAACTATGAACAAGGCAAAATTATCAGTTTTTGGAGGCAGCTTTTGGGATTTTGGACATGGCCCTGCACAGCAGTTGTGTGGTGTACCACTCTATGAGATGGCTTGTTTGAAAGAGCTTTGGTGGCTGAACATGCCACTTTTCGTTTGGTGAAAAAATATTAAGGCATTCAAAAGTTATGCCACTTTTAAGTTCCCATTATAAATCAATGGGAACATTTATATGTATGTTTCGTGAACAAAGAATGGGGTTCTGGCCATCTCATCCCACCTGGCAATCAAAGAATTTGCAGCCTCATAGTTCAAGAATCTTTGTCCCTGAGAATTCTTTGATCGCAAGATCCGCCATCTTGTTTTTAGTTTTTCAATCAGAAAAACACAAATTTCTCGGCTCAGGGGTCACTCCTGAAGTAAAACTTGGATGGGTTTTACTCAGGGGGCTCTAATCTATCGAGCCATGCCTTTGGTTTCTTCCAAATTGGTAAAACAATAGCGTTATAAGCTTTTAAAATCTTTGATTATGGCTCATTAACAATCTTTGATTGCTAGCCTGTAAATTATTTGATCGTGAGATTCTTTGATCGCAATCTTGCATTGCAACCTAAAAACACAATTATCTTGGCTCAGAGATAGGCTAGGGGCACAAATGAGGGTGGGTTTTGATCAGGGGGCTTCGTTCTATTGAGGCATGGCATTGGTTCAGTTTAAATCACCCAAGACGTTGCGTTTCACCATTTTTTATTCTTTGGTCATAAGCATGCAATTTCTTTGATCACAAGCCTGCAAATTCTTTGATCACGAGATTCTTTGATCACAATCGTGCATCACAAGCAAGGGGTGAGATGGTCAGATTAAAAAAATCCATTTTCTCCACCCAGGGGTGCCTAAGGAAGTCAAATGAGGTGGGTTTTGCTCAGGGGGCTTCATTCTGTCGAACCATGGTGGTGGTTTACCGGAATTTCTTCAATTTTTTGATTTATAGCATTTTTAATTCTTTGGCCATGAGCCTACAAATTCTTTGATCATGAGCCTGCAAATTCTTTGATCATGAGATTCTTTGATCACGGTCTGTGATCGCAAAATAGGGACAAGATGGCCAGATTTTTTATAATGGAATAGATAGGACAATTTTGCCAATTTTTAACATTAAATATCTCTGAAATGGTTTGGTCTTTTTACTTGAAATTTGGTGGGTGTTTATGGCATGTCCGGTTGTTGTAAATTATGGTGTTTATGTGTCAGAAAAATATTTTTGGTGGAGATATTGCATGGGGTAGTTTATGTTCTGTGGACAGTGTTTTGCATTGTGCTGGTGGCTTGAAATTGATAGGATATCTAGTCTATTACCTCCTTATGAGAGACATGCATAAAAGTATACAACACACCAAAACACCACCCAATAGTCTCAGTTAGAGGCCTGAGGCCAGAGGAGGAGGAAAAAGACAGAAACAAGAAGAAAAAACACAGTGGTGGTGGTGGTGGGTGCTACTGAAACCTGTAATCATCTATGTCTAAGCAGTGACTTGATGATGTGTCCCTGGTTTTGGGTGATGAAGGTATGAGATGGCTCTACCAAGGGTCATTCTGTGTAAAATGTATCTCTATGAAAAGTCATGTGTTGAGCTATGAACCCCTTAGACTTTTTTCTTTTTTGGGGGGGGGTCTTTAATATCTGCAGTCATCTCGCTTTACTTCAGAAACCTAACTATACTGAATCCTTCATCTTGTGATATAATCATACGACTTGTCATCCTTTGTTTGATAAGAAACCTTAACTGCTTACTGGGTCGCACTAATTTGTTACATTAGGTCATCAAATATAAATATATTTACCAGAACCATCATCTACTTTATAATGTTCATACACTTTAACAGAAGTAACTTTTGTTCAAACGATCAATTAAAACAAATCCTGTTGAAAAGTTTGCAAACAAACTTCCACAACTGGCGCATTTATGTGGAAGGAATAAACTAAAACAAACAATTCAGATTTAACAGTCCAATGGTAACGTTCAACAAGAAAATGTTGTGTTCATGGCCCTGGAGCAAAGTGATTTTAACTACAAATGACTATCTCTCCCTTTCCCCCCCAAACAATGTAATATAATATATATTTAGCAACTTGCAAGTCACTATGCTGGTGTTGTTTTTGAATTGAGAGTATCAGCTAAAAAACACACATGCGAACAGCAGGGCATGGAATGTATACCCAATGCATGATATTGTACCATCTCAAGCAGAAAGACAAAATAGACTTTATTTATCGAGGTTTCTCTGGTACATGTTATGGAATAATATACACAACTGTTTTATACAGCGTCTTTCATACAGACCTATTCCAAAACACTATTGAGCTGCTCATAAAGGAAACCTACATGTCTGCATGGGAAAGACAGTTCTGTTTGTGTTCCGTCAGCATAGATGGCTCTATAATAAACTGATGAAGTGAAAGTCACAACAGATCCATATCGTGGGATGCATCTTTCTAAAATGCAAGACCATTTATCATTAACTTACTAAAATGTGCATCAGTTGAAGTATTCATCTTGAATTAACTGCTGTGCAAGCCAGATAAATCCTAAATCAGGAGCAATAGACATAGTCCAAATGCAAAGCTGAGGCTATCTTTCCAGGACCAAATTGATATTATGAAATAGGTATGTTGCAGTCTGGTGTATGCTTACTGTTCTGAATTATGCGCTTGTTCTGCAATGTGAGTGTGTCAAGTAGTTGTTTTCTGCAGATAAATGAATTTTTGTCTTTGCTTAAAAGCCAAAAATATAGTGTTTTTTTGAATAACCCAAGCAAAAATAGTAGTTTAACCGACCTTTATAATTTCCATTAAATCCGTCTATAAGTTCACCTAGCTACACAGGGAACCATAACAATTATATTGACATTATATTGGACTTATATGGCTCCAGAGTTTAAGAATTCCATAGCCATGAAATTTTAGCTTGTCTAAACAAATCCAAATGATGGCCTCATATTTTGAACTGTTCTTATATATTTTTTTTTTTAGTTTGATTATTAGGTTTTGTATATGCCATGGATATTATTAGGTTTTGTATATGCCATGGATATTATTAGGTTTTGTATATGCCATGGATACATATTAATGTATATATATCAGTTAAAATTATAGCAATATTATCATGCATGCTTTATATGAATCTGATATTACCCCTTTCACTTCTTGTTCTGGATACATATCTTGCTATAAGGTAGTCCTTCTTGTGTTATTTCCTAGAACTCTAAAACATGCAGTCATTTCAAAATGAAGTGTTTCTTATAGTAAATAATGCAAAGTTGACTTGTCTTAGGTAAACTGAGAAGAAAATAAGGACTATGTTCTATATGAGTAGGAAATATGATATGTGTTAAAATCAGCTACTCATTTTAGGAAAAAAGTAGTTAAGGATATCGAGGAACATTATTACTTCAAAACTTTACCCAAATTCACATTTTATTGGGTTACAGTCATAGACACTATAACATGTGAGAGTCAGAAATATTTGGAAGATGTAAACCTTGCTCAGTTTGTATCTGTTTACTGTTTCTTTTATGTTTGTATGTTGTGTATAAACATTTTTTCCTTTTCAATAAGAAATTTAAGGTGAAAAAAAAATTGGGAGATGTGTATTTTTTCCATGTGATTGAGATTTTCCAGTAAGACTAAATGCCTGATTTTCATTATAATCATGTTAGCCAATGTGTGTGCCAATTAAACACATGCTTTTATACAATTTCTGCTTATAATTTATTACAAAATGAAGATGAATCACAGTTTGATTTCCCTAAGTTGACCGATGCAATAATGAAACAATTAATAAAGCATTCTGAAGCTGGAGGAAAGAGGTGAACACATAAAAGGTCAATGGGTGTGATTTTATCTCAACTGCTTGCATACAGAGGATAGGCATATATTTATTGCTTTGAAGTACTGTTGTATGGTGACTGGGGACAACAGAGCCCCCACTCCACACACACACACACACACACATATCTTTAGAAACAGTGTAAAATAACTGGTGGCAAAATCAATGTGCTTTATTTTTATTTTATATTTTAGTTGCCAATGGAATACAGATGTTGCATCTTATTTTCAGTGCTGTACTGCTTCTACCTAGTGTTACAACTGGGAGGTGTAGCAGGGGAGAGAGGTCAGGTGGGAAGCTTAAAGTCACACATCAAATAAACAACACCAGTGGGATTCAAATCTGAGAAAGGATAATGGCATTCCTTAGGACATGATATGAGACTTTAAGAAGTTATACCTGTAAGATTGTTAGCAGACAAGGCTCCTTAATCCCTCCCAGGGGAATGCAAAAGGCTGCATCTGCATCAAGATCAATAAGAAGAGTGTGAACTGATTTACATAATCTCAAAATCTGTATTCTAATTTGCCATAGGAAAAATCATGCCATGAGAAGGACCCTGAGAAGGACCCTGCATCCAATCAGAATTCAAGCACTCTGTATACTGATTAAATGGGAAATTAAAAGGATTCAGTTCTTGAAAAAAACAAATGGCCTTTCTGTTTCAATGACTTTATTTGAATAAGTATGTCAGAGTTGTTGCAGAAAGGAACTGGAAAAGTATATACATTATACATGCATTATAGCCCCTAATGGGCAAATAAATAGAAGGCTCATAAAATCAGGGACAGATGATCAAAATTAGAAGCACCATGTTAAAAAGTGGTAACTGATTCAGGAAACTGTGTAAGTAGTTTGAAATGAAACACATTTTTTCAAGATAAACTATAATGCCAATGGTTTATATTATTATATGTTTTTGAATACCCAATGTTAAAGGAGAGCTGCAGTTAATGTGAAATTCACTTTTCCCAGTAGAAGCCTCTTTTAATACATTTGAATTTTGTTATTATTTTTAGTTAGTTAGCTCAGTGAGTGTTTCAGATTTACAAACCACTAGCAAGGACCCTTTTAGAAGGCTGTTTATGTCCTTGCCCTGCTTTTTCATTGTTGGCACAATGCATATGTGTTCCACTACAGAACTCAATCATTGTAAAGATCATAAACTACATCATGCAATTGGAAATGCTACTTCCAATGTGTAGATCAAGTGCCCACTGAGGTTACTAAAAGGTCTGTATGGATGGTATAATAACAGAATTTGAGCCAGAACTAAAAAAAAAAAAACAGTTTCTACTGAGAAAAATGACTTACAGGTTCAATGCAATTACAGTGAGATAGAGATAATTAATATGCAAAATCCAGAGCTCGAATCCTTAAATGAAAACAGTCAGCACTAAGATCCCAACACCCAAGTCTGGGGCTGGTCCCAGTTTACACTTTGTGTATAAAACATTTTTTTTACAGGTTGGCCCAGTGGATTGAAGGGTTGAGGTGTTGTGCTTTTCCTCCTGAGATACTTGTGACCCATGTTCAGTTATGAGCATGGGTCGCTGGAGGTTGACTGGGGTGAGAGAGCTGGGTGAGACTAGAACAGCTGCCAGGCAGCTCTCCCATCCTGGACATATTGCGAGGCAAGGTTTATGATTGACAGACAGAGTTTCCCATTCTCATACTGACTTGAAATTTATATGGTAACTAGCCTTACTGCCATGGATCTACTTTTCAGTCATTAGGTGTCTAAAATTTTAACAGGTGTGGAAGTCTGCCACTCCAACAAATGAAAATCTCAAACTTTCTCATGTTGTATCTCAGAAATGGTTTTGTCTTTTATATTGAAATTTAGAGGGTCTTCAGGAGATGTCCTGTTCATGTGAATTATGGTGTTTAGGTTTTGGAAAATTAATTTGCTATGGACATATTGTGTGACACACTGTATGTTTTGCGTATGGCGTTTTGCATTGTGGTACTGGGTTCACATTTATAGGGTGCCTAGCGTTACTGCCATGGAGGTAATTTCCAGTGGTTATGTGTCTGACATGTAAACAGGTGTTGAATTATGCCACTGTGATGACTGACACTTTGCTTTCCTTCAATGTGGTGGGAGCTTTCGGGCCTCATGCTCCCACCCAAATGCGCTCCCAGCAATATTTATGATATTCAGTACTTGTAGTCTTATCTTGCACAGAAATTTATAAGCTGGTGGGAGCATGGGGCCTGAAGGGCCCATGCTCCCACCAACTTGTGTGACTTTTCACTTTTAATGAATTTGGAAGTTCCCACCAACTTCTGTGACTTTTTGCTTTTATAGTCTTTTTTTAAAAAAGTAAGGAAATTCTATGCAAAAAAACTTTGTTAATGCATCATTTAAGGTTAAAACACAAAAAGTAAGGAAACAAAACTTTTAGGGTTGACCCCTCCCCCTTGGACCTGCCCATCATTCTGAGATTGACAGCTGATGGGATGTGTCTTTTGGGTTGTGAGGCCTAAATCTCACCCCATTCCTTGTGTAATCATATTCGCAAGCCACAGAAAAGAAGAATGGGGTGAGATCTGAGGCATCACAACCCAACACATCCCATCAGCTGTCAATCTAGGGATGATGGACGGGTCCAGGGGGGGGTCAACCCTAAAAGTTTAATTTCCTTACTTTTTTGTATTTTAACCCTAAATGATGCATTAACAAAGTTTTCTGCATATATATATATATATGTGTGTGTGTGTGTGTGTGTATATATATATATATATATGTATATATTAGAGGCAAAAAACTCTGCTTAATGCATCTGTTAGGGTTGCTCCACAGCGACAAAAGCAAGGAAATTCAGTGTTAGGGTTGAAAGCCCCCCTTGGACCAATCCAGCCCACCCCCACAACTGACATTGGGGTACACGTTGGGGTTGTCAGCCCTAACTCTCATCCCATCACATGTGTAAAGAAGCTGAGGAATAGGAGAATGGGGTGAGAGTTAGGACCGACGACCCCAATGCACATCCCGATGCCAGTTGTGGGGGTGGGCTGGAGGGGTCCAAGGAGGGCTTTCAACCCTAACTCTGAATTTCTGCACTTTTGTTGCTGTGGAACAACCCTAACTGATGCATTAAACAGAGTTTTTTGCCTTAAATTTCCCTTCTTTTTTGAGAATGATGATGATGATGAGAAATAGTAAATGTAATGCAGAGCATGGGGCCTGTCTTGTGACATAGTAACAGGAAAAGCACCGCAAACAGAAATGTGAACAGTGGTGCACATGGTAATGCAAACATAAATGGTAAAGGAAACATTAATAGAAACGCAAGCGCAAAGTGACGCCGAAGCGAACAGTGATGCAAACCAACATTGAAGAGCATATGAAAATGCAACTGGCAACATGAATAGTGATGGCAGGGGTATTTTAAATGGAAATGTTAAGTGTCACAGGAAAAAGAACGCAAAAGGGAACAGAAAGGGAAATGCAAATGCAAGCGCACACGTAAACACAAACCGTGATGTGCACAGGCATGGTACTGCAACTGTAAATACAAATGGTAAAGTTAACATGAAGAATAAAGCCAAAGGAAACAGAAATGGAAACGGGAGCAGAAGCGCATATGGAAACGCAAACCAAAATGCGCACGGGCACAGTACCACAATTGTAAATGCAAATGGTAATGGTAAAAGCAAGAGTAGCAGCAAAGGAAAAATAAACGCAAAAGGAAATACAAGTGGACATGGAAACATAAACTGTAATGTGCATGGGCATAGTAACGCAATTGCAAACGCAAATGGTAACAGTAGCAGCAAGGAAGACGCAAAACGAAACAGAAACAGAAACACAAACTAAAGGGCTGTTGGAAATGCAAATAGCAATGCACACAGTGGTGTAAACAGAAACAGTAGTGGAAGCGCAAATGGTAACAGTAGTGAAATCCTGCAAGTGCAAATGAGTATAAGCAACGCTTGCCCTGATGCGTGCGCACGGAACAGTAACGCAAATGGGGACAAAATGCAAGTGGAAACAGTAACTGTAACAGTAATGGAAGCACATACCCTGTTTTTGCCAAACAGGTGCATAGAGAAGCACAAAGAATGTATGCATTGTAATGGGCATGGAAGCTTAAAGCGAGCATTGGATGTACTTAATTGCTAATATTTCAGCAACCGCACGACATAGAAAAAAAATTTAAATGTCCCAAAATTCATGATTTTCCTGGCTACATTTCTGTGTTGCATTGCTATGCAACTTGCAAAAAAAATCTGTATCTTGCATTATTTTCGAGATATGAGCCCCGAAAGGTATGGCGTACGCCACCACGTTAGTCTATGGTAAAAATGCCAAATTTGGAGTACCTTAACTTGGCACTGTACAATATTTTTTCACCAAACCACCAAAAGGCACATCTTTGAGATGTTGGCTGCCTTCTCTCACAATTTCAGCTCAAACGACCAAAGTGTTCTTTTGCAGCAGGGTGGCAAAGAATTGCTGTCATTTTGGGCAAGTCTGAAAAAGTATTGTCTCAATTTGTGGCAATTTTCACAAAATTTTTTGAAAGTGTCATGCTTGCGACACTACTTTGTGACACTACTGGTTTGAGAAATTTGAAAAACATATTTCTGAGGTGTTTTACCCCAAAATAAAGATGTGGCTAGCATCCTCAGGGTCCGACTAGGTGAACATAAAAAGAATTGTGTCCTTAGAGGGTCCCAAATTTAAATGACAAGCATTTTTCTGATCACCAACTGAAAACAAAATGGCAGATTTGTGACACTACTGTGGCCATTTGTGGCACTAAAAAGTGCATTTGTGAAAGTGTTGTGTTTTTTGTTAACTTTTCCCATAGACTTATAATGGGAACTTGTTTTTTAAATAACTTTTGAACCATTGAATATTTTTTCACCAAATCTTCAAAAGGCACATTGGGGACCCCGGCGGCACATTTCCTGAAGTGTTTGGAACAGTCGCACAAACCATGCGACCTGTAGGTGAGACCAAAGAAATCGCAAAAAAGAGTAATTGTGCAATTTGTTTTTGCTTAATAACTCTAACTGTATATCCAACTGTTATGAAACTTGGTAGATCCCAAGATCTACCATGCCTAATCATGTTATTTCAGGCAAATCCGTTGAATGGTGGCAAAGTTATTAAGGTGCAAAGTTTGACCCTTTAACCTTAAAAGTGCTACCCAACCCTAACTATGGTAGTACTACTATGCTACCATTATATATATATATATATATATATATATATATATATTTATATATATCTATATATATATATAGATATATATATGTATATATATATATATATATCAGGCAAAAATTCAGTTTAATGCATCAGTTAGGGTTGTTCCACAGTGACAAAAGCGAGGAAATTCGATGTTAGGGTTGAAACCCCTTTGCACCCTCCAGCCCACACCCCAACTGGATTCGAGTGCGCGGTTGGTCATCAGCTAACTGTCACCCCATCACATGTGGAAAGAAGCTGAGGAATAGGAGAATGGGGTGACAGTTAGGACGATGACCCCAATGCGCCTACCGATTCCAGACAGAGTGAGGGGGAGTAAAAGGTTTCAACTAACACCAAATTTCCTCGCTTTTGTCACTAATGGAGCTAACTGATAAATAAATAGAGTTCTTTGCCTCTAAGTTTCCTTCTTTTTGAGAATGATAATGAGAAATAGTGAATGTAATGCAGCAGTGGGAGCACTGGGCCCTCTGGGCCCCTCGCTCCCGCCACGTGATGTCTTGTCACATAGTAACATTGTGCCCGCAAATGCAAATAGTAATGCATATGGTGACGCAAAGTGAAACAGAAAGAGAAACAGTACTGTTGACAGAAATGTTAAAATCAATGGAAAGGCAACCGCAAATGAAAACGCAAAGGGTAACGCACATGGTGTCGTAAACGTGAACGGTAGGTGAAACTGGTATGGAACCGCAAGCAGAAACGGTAATGGTAAGAGTAATGTAAGCGCACAGACTGGTTTTTCCCAAAAGCTGTATAGAGAAAGACAGTGAGTAGAAGGAATGTATGCAAAATAATGACTCTCGGAACACAAAAATCAGGAGTTGGAATAGTAAATTGCTTATATCTCAGTAATCGTATGACATAGAAAAAAAAATTAAAAGTCATATGTATTATCACTTTCCTGGCTAGTTTTGGAGGGGTGCAAAGGGGGTTTCAACCCTAACATCGAATTTCCTCACTTTTGTCGCTGTGGAACAACCCTAACTGATGCATTAAACGGAGTTTTTTGCCTCTAATTTTCCTTCTTTTTGAGAATGATAATGAGAAATAATCATTCTCATGAGATAATGAGAAATAGTGAATGTAATGTAAGAATTTTTTGACAAAAACTCAGTATCTCGCACCGTTTTTGAGATACGGGCCCTCAAAGGCACGGCGAAAGCCGTAATGTTATCCTATGGGAAAAAAACAGAAGTTCGTAGTGTCATAACTTTGCCTCCCTGTAATATTTTTTCACCAAACCACTGAAAGGCACATCTGTGGGATGTTGGCTGTATCCCCTTCAAATTTCAGCCCAAAAAACCAAACCATTATTTTGCAGCAGGGCGCCAAACGATTGCTACAATGCATCAGCTGCCGTAATGTTATCCTATGGGAAAAAGTGTCAAATTTGGAGTGCCATAACTTTGCCGCTGTGTAATATTTTTTTAACACAACACTGAAAGGCACATCTGTGAGATGTCAGCTGCGTTCACTCCAAATTTCAGCCCAAAACTCCAAACCGTTCTTTTGCAGCGGGTGCCAAAGATTGCTGTAATTCCCACAGCCTAGAAAAGTACTGTGGTAATTTATGAAAAGCCAAGAAAACTTGGCGACACTTTCATGAGCACGGTGCTACTTTGCGAAAGTACTTTTGCCAGAAATTTGAAAAACATATTTCTGGGGTGTTTTACCCCAAAATAAAGACATGGCTAGCATCCTCAGGCTCCGACTAGGTGAATACAAAAAGAATTAGGTTGCTATAGGGTCTCAATTTTAAATGCCAAGCATTTTTCTGATCACTAACTCAAAACAAAATGGCGGATTTGCGAAAGTAAGAGGGCCATTTGTGAAAGTAAAAATGCATTTGCGACACTGTTGAACTTTGTTAACTTTTCCCATTGACTTATAATGGGAAATTGTTTTTGAATAACTTTTGAACCGTTTAATATTTTTCCACGAAATCTTTGAAAGGCATGGGGAACCCGGCATACGTTCCTGAATTTTGGCCAGATCGCTTTCAAACTGTATGCGACCTGTAAGCGTGACAGTAGAATTCCAGAAAAAGCGTGAATGCATCGCAGATCAACGCTTAATAACTCCACAGCCGTGTATGACTGGTACGAAACTTGGAAGATCCCAAGAATATATGGGTCTTGATCATGTATTCAAATTTCAAGCAAATCAGTCAAGCGGTTTGCAAAGTTATTAAAATTACAATATTTTGGGTTTAACATGTAAATGGCTCCTCAACCCTAACTATGGTAGAACTACGTGCTACCATAATATATATATATATATATATATATATATATATATATATATATATATATATATATATATATAAATTATACTAGTGCAGTAGCACCAGCATAAATTAGGAGTTGGGTCACATTTCCGTGTTAAACCTTAAATTTTTAACCTTGATAACTTTGAACCCTTCAACAGATTTGCATGAGCATTTTCATGCATAATCTCTAGGCATAGGTCTCTTGACATGCCACATTTCATGTGAATCCATTTTGTGGTTTTGAGATAGAGTGTCAAAAAATCCTAAATTTACAATTTTTTTGATGTTTTTATGTCCACCTGTATCTCAGACATGGCTTTATGGTCTGCTCTGAAATTGTCAGGGTGGAAAGCTTTGGGTCACCAGTGTGCAGTTTGAAAGTTTGGTGAAAAAGTATTAATCAAATCAATTAAAATTTCAAATGAAATTTCCCATTATTTCCAGGCATGAAAGATTTGTTTGTGCAGATTTTTGTTTTATGTGCACATAATGTGTTTTTTTGCACACTTTTTTGCATTGAGGGTCACATTCAGGCATTTCTTCTTGCAAAAATTACTGTCTTTTCACATGTAGGATCACACAGAGCCTGTTTTACTTTCACAGAGCTCTATTGTGTCCGCCATGTTGTTTCTCATTAGTGAGAGAGAAAATAAGTAAAAATAAATGTAATATAAAAAAGAAAGATCAGAACTTAGCTAAACGGACATTCAGATTTTTTTTTTATGTAACACCTTCTTTGTCACCCAAAATCTTGGGTTCCAAGTTTAACGTGAGGAGCGCTTCTACCCCCGTTATCTGTATGAGAACACAGGAGTTTTCTTGACTTCTGCAGCCGCAGCTGGAATTCTTGCTGCTAGTTGTAGAGTCGGCCTTGAGCTGCCCATTTTCCCTGGTGTCTAGTGGCACACCCAGCCCATTGTCCTCTATCCTTGGTGTCTAGTGGCACTCCCCCATGTTCTCTTGGTATCTAGTGGCACCCCCACTCTCCCATTGCCAGGATATTATTAATTTAATATATTCTGACAACAGGATGCCCACTCCCAGTGTCAGATGTTGCCCCCCATTCCCTTTTGCTTTTATTGTTACTGGCATCATTGGGCCCAATCCCCATGCTGGCAATGGAAGTCCACACCCACAGCACTTTGGGACACTGGGGGGCCCTCTCCCAGTGTCCCCAAATAATCTGACACTGGGATGCCCACTCCTGGTATCAGATGTCCTCCCACCCCATCCATTTATTTTTGGTTTCCAGCATGAGGGGGCCCAATTCCCATGTTGGCAATAGTAGCCCAACCCACAGCACTTTGGGACACTGGGAAGCCTACTCCCAGTGTCCCTAAATACCTATTTGATTTTTTCCTGTAAAGAAGAAAACCATCCCCACCATCTTTTTTTGCCAGCCTGAAAAAAAGAAAATGGTCCTTTGTCATCCCCGCTGTCCCCCTTCCCCATCCTGACCCTCCCACTGAGCACCCACCACCCCACCCTTTCCATATACTTCCCACTGGAGGGCGAGAGCTGTCATCTTCTGTGGACCAGGACACGTCTGCACTCTTCAAAGTTGAACCATGAACTAAAGAATCAAGTTAAGTGATGTATAATGGCTGTCAAAGGTATTTTGAACATATATTGATATCTCAGCCATTTTTACTCATTTGTGAACCAACTTTTCAGCATGGGCTTTTTGGGACCCCACCTCATGGACACTGGGACTGTCATTTCATTACTCAGTCCCAAAAGGTGATTTTGCAGTAGCTGTGTGAAATCGCATTTTGGGAGTGAGTAATGAATTGAAATTGCCAGTGTTCATAAGGTGGGGTCCCAAGAAGCCCATGTTGAAAATTTGGTGCAAATATACCTCAAAACACCAGAGTTAAGCATGGTCATTGAAATGTTTCATGCAAGTGTGTAACTTTGGCAGTTTTTAATATTTCACTTCAAATTTTCATCATAGCCATTTTTTTCACACCACCTGATGAACAGTACAGCTGTTATTTCTCATATCCTGCCCGAAATGTGTTTATGCACTTGTGGTGCAGAATGGCATAGTTACTGCATGAAATCATCTTTCAGAATGAGTAACAAACTGACTGTGCCTGTGTTCATAAGATGGGGTCTCAAAAAGGCCATGTTGAAAATTTGGTGCAAAAATATCTAAAAATGCCCAAGTTGCGTGCGATCATTGAACATTTTCTGTGCACGCGCGAAACTTTTGTAATTTGTAATATTTTCACACCAATTTTTCAAAATTGCCATTTTTTCACACCACCTCATGAATAGTACAGCTGTCATATTTCAAATCCTGCCCAAAAAGATTTGTTTGCACCTGTGATATGGAATGGCATTGCAGTTGTGCAGAATTATGTTTCAGAGGGGATTTTAAAATGTACTGTACTGGGTACATGTGGTAAGGTCATAAGAAAGCTATGCTGAAAATTTGGTGTCAAATAAGGATACTGTTATAGTCTCTCAATGGAACGATGGTAGCACAGGGTCCAAAGAACCCTGCATCCCACCGTAAAATAAGGATACTGTTATACTATCTCAATGGAGGGATGGGAGCTGCTCTCCCTTTGTAAGATAAGCATACTATTATACTATCTCAAAAAGTAAGGAAATACATTGCAAAACACTTTGTTAATGCAGCAGGTAGAGTTAAAGCAGCAAAAGTATGGAAATGTGGTATTAGGGTTTCCAACCCTAACACCACACCCCCACCCTGCACAGATGAAGAGGGATAAGGGGTGGCATTAGGATCATCAGCCCTAATACTCACCCCATTCTCCTATGCTGTGCCACCCAGCTTATTTTCTAATGGAATGGGCTAAGCATTGAGGCTGATGACCCCAGTGCTACCCCAGATCCCTCTTCACCTGTGAAGGGTGGGGGTGTGGTGTTTGGGTTGGAAACACCACATTTCCCTACTTTTGTTGCTTTAACCCTAATTGATGCATAAATAAAGTTTTTTTTTGCAAATGATCTATATATGTGCGTATATATATATATATATATATATACATATATAAATATATAATGGCCAGCATTTTTTATGCACATATAACAGTAGTTTAATTTCCAGTTATGACCTCCTGGTTGATATTTTTGATTATAACTGGGAGATTGTAATCAGCACCTGTCAATCACACTCATGCTCACCATAGCAGGAGCTAAGCAACCTGCTCTGAACTTCCTTAATGGACTTCCTGACAGACAAAACACTAAGCCAGAAAATAGCACAAAATTGATACATACAAAAATACTGGTCGTAATTAAATAAAATAATATATGGGTGGGTGTGTGTGAACCAGAATTTTACACACACATTCTCAGTTTGGGATGTTTGTATAAATTCCTCAAGCTTCACCCTCGGGGTTTATGTAGCATCCCACACCCTGTGTGTGTGTAAAATTCTGGTTGCACACATGCACCCATACATTATTTTATGTATTTTTATATATATATATATATATATATATATATGATATATATATATTCATTGCAAGTGTATCAACATAGTGTAACAATACTGACCTGACGTCATGCTTTCATAAAAAAAAATATATATATATAAATTATAGGGGCATGGTCATGCCCCTATAGTTAGAGTGAGTAATCAATGTAATGTTAAACCCCAAATTTTGCACGTTAATGACTTTGCAACCATTCAACAGATTTGCATGAAATTCGGAATGCGCAGTCTTGGATGGTTGTGCTTTGGTTGGATTTGCCTTTTTTTCACATGTTTGCCCATCGCACAGTGGCCACATCATTTGGAATGTTGGTCTGAAATTTTAAGGGAAGAAAGAGGTTTCACCAAAGAACAATCCAGCATTTATTTGATGAAAAAATATTGATCCGTTCTAAAATAATTTAATTTTGAATGTTCAGGTTCTGAGCATGCTAAGTTCAGCCTTTAGAATGCATGTGTGTTTTGCAAAAGAGGATTGGGCTCATGATCAAGGATTTTGTCACCTTGTGAATGGGGATTTATCAAATACCCGTTTGTGAGGAAAAATTCCCCTTTCATGAGCTGCCATTTTGTTTTCATTTTTCCCAACAAACAAAATGTTGTAACTTGCCCCACAGATGTGTTGTGTGGTAATTGAGGCATTGGGTTTGTTCAGGGTGACACCCTCTAGAAATCCATGGCCTTGGTTTTATTTGTTTCTCTGAAATTTTAAATATCCTTGTTCATCACTTGCTTCCAATTCTTGTTCACAAGGGGATACAATCCTTGACTACAAGCTGGTCCTTGTTCACAAGATGTCAAAATCCTTAATCATGATTTCCAGACCAGATGGCCTTCTCTCATGAACAAGGATTGGCTCATGAACAGGGACTTTGTCACCTTATGGAAAGGGATTGGTTCATGAAAGGGGATTTTGACAGCTTGTGAAAGGGGATTATTTTTTTGAATCCCCTTTTGTGAGCTGTCAAAATCCTCTTTCACAAACTGTCAAAATCCTCTTTCATGAGCTGATCCCCTTTCATGAGCTGACAAAATCCTTGATTGTGATTTCCAGACCAGATGGCCTTTCTTCCGAATAAGGATTTGTTCACGAACAGGGATTTTGTAACTTGTGCAAGAGGATCGGCTCACAAAAAAGGATTTTGACAGGTCATGAAAGGGGACTGTTTTTTTAAATAATTTTTCGAGAACTGTCAAAATCCCTCACTCATGAGCCGATCCTCTTTCTCGAGCTGACAAAATCTTTTATCATGATTTTCAGACCAGATGGTCAAAATCTGATGAACAAGGAATTCTCACGAATGGGAATTCTGACAGCTTGTGAAGGGGGATTGACCTTATGAACTGGGATTTTGACACCTCATGAACTAGGAATTTTAAAACAAATTTGCAGGGTATGAAGAAGGTGTCCTAGAGATGTTAATTATGTTATTTAGGTGCAAACATTTTCATCAGTTCCACAGCTAATCCATTATGAAGTTGAGATATTTCCCATAGGATGACATTGTGGTGCTCGCTGCACCTTTCGGTGCCCATATCTCGGAAACAATTTGAGATACAGATTTTTTGCTGAGCACACGTGGAAGTTTCAAAGTCATGATTACAACTGCACCAGAATGTTTTCCTAACTGCTGCTATGGTTACTAAGATATTGGAAAATTAGTGCTACAAGGGTTCCTGTTCAACGCTATAGGGCCTCTGAATGGCTCCATAGGTATATGTAAGTGGGAACGCAGGGCCCATGCTCTCACAGACACATATCATTATGCAAAAATGGGAAATCAGAAGGGAGCGCAGGGTCTGGAGGGCCTGTGCTCCCACCAACACACACCAGTTACCAGTTACATTACACTTTCTCAAAAAGTAAGGAAATTAATTGCAAAACAACTTTTAATGCATTAGTTAGGGCTGGAGTGACAAAAGTATGGAAATGAGGGCATTAGGGTTGACACCTAACACCCCATCCATGCCTTACCACCCACCCAACCCCACCCACCTCAGTTCAACAGGTGATATGATTGTGCCTTAGGGTCATCTGGCCTAACTCTCACCCCTTTCTCTTATACTGTACCATGTGAGCTTTGTAATATATGGAATGGGGTGAGAGTTATGGCCAATGACCCCAAGGTCATGAGGTCATTAAGCCAAACTGTCACCCCATTCCATGTGTAAAGAGGCTGACATGGTACAGCATAGGAGAATGGGGTGAGAGTTAAGCCAAACAACCCCATGGAAAAACACCTCAATGCCTGTTGGTGTGTGGAAGATGGGGGGTGGGGTGGTAGGTTGAGGGGTTAGTGGCTCAACCTAATGTCTTATTTGCCTACTTTTGTCATTTCAACCCTAACTGATGCATTAACAAAGTTTTGTGCAATGAATTTCCTTACTTTTTGATAAAGTTTAATGTAATTGGTAAGTGGCATGTGTTGGTAGGAGCACAGGCCATCTGGGCCCCTCGCCTCCACCAAGTTGCCTATTTGTGCATAATGATATGTGTCTGTGGGAGTGTGGGCACTCTGCTCTCACTTACACTAACAATGGAGCCATAGCGTAGACCTATAGGACTAAAAAGGAACCATTGTAATGTTAATTTGCCAATATCTTAGTAACTGTACAAGCTATGACAACAATTCCACTGCAGTTGTAATCATGACTTTGAAACATCCAGACATGCTTAGTCCACCTAGCAAAAAATATGTATCTTGCATCATTTCCCAGATATGGGCACCTCCGTGTTATCCTATTGGAAAAATCTTAAATTTGTGATGGCATGTCTATGGAACAGATTAACATTTTTACACCTAAACAGCATAATTCACATTTCTGGGACACCCACTTTATACCCTGTAAATTTCAAGCCAAGAGACCAAACTGTTTATTTACAGTGCACTGGCAAAGTTTTAAAATTCCTAGTTCCTGAGGTGGCAAAATCCCCATTCATGAGGTCCGTCCCCATTTGTGAGCTGTCAAAATTGCCGTTCATGAGAAATCCTTGATCATCAGATTTTGGCCATCTGGTGTTGAAGTCACAATCAAGTATTTTGTCAGTTCATGAAAGGGGCTTGGCTTACTAAAGGGGATTTTGACAGCTTGCGAATATCTAGTTTTGTCAGCTCGTGAAGGAGTAGTCAAAAAACAATCCCTTTTGCAGGTATCAAATCCCTTCTTGTAGAACCAGCACCTTGTTCACAAGAAGGGCCAACAATCGAGGAAATGCCAGTCAAGGATTTTGTCAGCTCATGAACAGAGATTCAAAAAACCAATCTGCTTTCATGAACTGGACGAAATCCCCTTTTGTGAGTTGACAAAATCCTTTAAGTGAACTGACAAATCCCCTTTCACATGCCGATCTTTGTTCGCGAGATAGGGCCATCTGGTCTGTAAGTTGCAATCAAGGATTTTGTTACCTCACAAAAGGGGATTGGCTCGCTAAAGGGTATTTTGTCAGCTCACAAAATAGGATCGGAAGTGAGTCATGAATGAAGAATTTCAAAGTTTAAAATGGCCACTTTTTGGCCAAACCAAAGGCATGGGTTTGTAGAGGGTTTCACCCCCAACAAAACCCATGCTTCATTTGCAAAAGAACTCAGCCATGGGGCAAGTTACAAAATTTTGTTTGGGGGAAAAAACAAAAATAAAATGGCGGCTAACGTTTGAACTGTAAGAGCTTAAAACTTAATTTTTGTAAAGAAAGTTTGGAATCAGGATAATACAGGTACACTATACTGGTACACGTTTGCAGTTGACCACAGCCACCAGTGCAACCACATTGTTAATACTAAATAGTTCTATAATCCTAGGGCAGGAACAGATTTCTGTAACATAGATTTTATCAAGTGTCACATCACAGATGTGGTGCATTGAATTACATGCCACTGTGGTTACTTCTAAATTGGACTGCCACACAATTGTGTGTACTGTATGCCAGCACATAGACACTTCAGAGAATATCCAAAGATGGTGCTGTACCTGACACCAGTTTTTTGTGTTTGTTTTGATAAAAAATAGCTATGCTTGATTGCAGAATGCAAATCAAACATTGGTATAACTTTTGTGGAGAAAACCAAGTTCTGCAAGTACATCAGGCTGTGAACCACTGAGGAGGCTGGAAATCAGATGGCAGCCAATAGCGGTTGATCTGATGGTGATGTAGGTTTTCCATTGGAATGCACAGTTTTCAAATAAGTTTTGCTGCTCCAATGAGTGTGCTGAATTTGACTTTTAAATAATGCTGTCAGGCAGCACCTTCTGTCTGACTCTCTCCCCCCTGCCATGCATTGTCCTTTCACATATTCCTTTGAGCACTGTCCACCATACTGTGATGAAATGACCTGGCTGAGACACTCTGCAAGTGCCAGTAAGTCCTACACCTCCAATTCCCTCCCTCTGTATGACTTCCCACCCCAAAGCTCCATTTAATTCAAGCAGTTGAGTGTCCAACCCCACTGCTGGAAAAACTACTGTCTTTCCCACAAGGCAGTGGAGAATGGCCACAGAAACCAAGTGAGACAGAGACTTGTTAACTGAAAGTGGAGCATAAAGGACCCAAAAAGAACATTGAAGCTGCAGTGGACTCTTAGACTGAGTTTTTGATACTGGTGGCAGAGGAACTGGTTGGTGGTGCTGCTGCAGGGATCCAGTGGAACACAAGTAACCGGTGCTGGATCATGGAGTGACATGCTGCCCCATGGGACTGAGGGGTGGCCACTTGAGTAGGTTTGGCTGCTGGAAGATTAAAGATAGTGATAATTGAGGACAGAGATTGGGATGGACAGCACAGATGGTGGGGAATGGTGAGAAGGGGAGACAGAACAGCCCAGTTTGGCTCAGTCAAGTAGAAGAGGCATCACTGCAACATGTGTCACACTGGCATGTGTGTGTACATGCAAGCGCATGCTTGTGCGTGTATGTTTTCACAGGCCAGATCAGTCCACTGTCCATTTAAAAGCATAATTTTTCCAATATTGCCAAAAAAGTAACCCTCCATCCTCTGTTAACCTCTCAGCACCCCACCACCTTTCTCTCCCCATGAGAAAAACATCTCAATGACATTTGCCACCAGACAAAAACTGGCAAGGCTTTCGACACTTCCAGTTTTCACTACCCCAGAAGGCACCCCCCTTGACATGGTCCTTACTTTCAAATTCCTTGGGGATTGGCTGGATAACATTCTTGACTTCTCATCCATATTGATGTCAACCACTCCAAACTTCGCCCTAAACTAGGAGCATTATATCGTAACAAAGACTGCCTCTCCCTCCCTGTCTGACACGAGTTGGTAACAAAAATGTTCCTCCCTGTGTTTCACATAGTCTGTAGCATCACTCCTGTCTTGTCCCTTGCCAGACTGGACACCCTCTTAAATGCCTTTTGTTGTTTCACTACCAACTCCCCTTTTTACACTCATCACTTTTCTCTTTATTACTCTATATCTATCACACCCCTACTCCACCATCGACAGGCATACTGCTTAGCCCTCATCATTAAGTACTGCTTTGGGACCCTTCCATTATACCTCTCCTCTCCTCTCTCCTATCCCCTGTCATCCCTACCTCCTACTCACTGTGCTCCAGGTAAACCCGCTCCCTCTCCCTTCCTCATCCCCAATCAACTGCTGGTCACTCTGCCTTCTCCTACCACCTCCACTCCATCTGAAATCAACTCCCCTCATCCATCCATCTAACCCCCTTGATCCCTGCCCTTAAGTGCCTGCTCAGACTCACACCTGTTGCTCCTTGTTGCTGTCTCTCAACCTCCTGAGCCTTCTTACCTCTTAATGGACTTGAACAATCACGTCAGGGCTTATGATGCCCATGTGTAACTTTGTTGTATCTGTATACTGCACTAGATTATGGTCATTATGTAATTTTTCCCTTTGTTTGTTTTGTTTCCCTTTCCCTGTCACACCTGGAAATGAGCCTCAGCTCAGTGTTCCTGTCCCTGTTACCAAATGTTAAATAAATAAATAAAAATGATTGCTGCCACCTCCACTGCAACACACAGAATTACTGGCAGTTGGTGCCCAATTGCACCATCAGTATCCCCTTTCCACCCACAAACTATTTAAAAATACCTCCACCCCCTCCCACTCTCTGCGCACCCCACTACCCACCTCCCCCATACTGGCAACTCTACCTCTGCCCCTTGTTGTGGTTCCTCTGTCCCTCAGTGGTAACTCCTCGATGTCAATAGATGAGCTGTTCTTCTGACTGCCCTTTGCACTGAAATGAATAGGGTTCATTCATTTCAACTGGCCTGTTATTCAATTTTTTTAAATTGATTTTTTCTTTTTTTTTTACAATTTTAACTACTGTACTTTTTCTGTCAAGATGTTTTTTAGCTCGAACCTTATGAACTCTATGGTTGTCACCTTTCAAATCCCCTAACAAAATGGGTGATTGTTGTGAATGCTGACGTATAACACAAACACCCGTTGTAGGAAACAAGGTTGAAAGTTGTCACCCAAAGCATTTGATAGGGTGGGGCAAACAGACCTTGATGGAAAAAAGTTGATAGAAAGTATTTAGCAACTAAAAAGTTGTAAATTAAAGAAAAAACGAATTGAAAAGAATGACCCATTAAAATGAATGGGCCCTATTTATTTCAATGTGACTGAAGGACCAGTGCATCTAGGGACATTAAGGAGTCAGTATCAAGGGACAGAGAAACTACAGTGAGGAACAGAGGTGGCCGACAGGGTCCACTTAGCTGCTGACCACTGAGGCAGGCCATTCTGGTCCCCCTGCTGGAGTGGCATTAAGAGCCATGCTCTGCACTGATCTAGTCCAGCCCTTGGGACAGAGAGAATCATTGGAGGATTCCCCACTTGGTGGCAAACCAGCCCCTATAGGTGGCAGGAGGGTGCCCATATAGGAGCCATGTTCTGTGACAATCCATCTTGGCTTCCTCAGGATAGGGAGCATTCATAGGAGTAGTGGTTTGGGACAATCCCATGGCTCACTCCACCTTCCCTCCTTCCTGAATAACTAAATAAACAACTGAACCTACTGGTACAACCACTCTCCTCCATGCCCTGCTTCATACCATTTTAAAAGCATGCAATAGAAACATTATAGCCATTGACCAATGCTGATTTTATTAACAGGCAGCACATAAAATTGCTTTTGTTCAGGGTTAAAGAAGCAAGCAGCTTCAAAACCTGAAACAAAAAGAACTTACTTCAACATAAACAAATTGAAAGAAATTGTGATTTTCATGGTCTCTCACTTTGGGTCCACCCTTTATCCCTGTCATTCTCACACACCTTTTCGGCTTCATATTCTTCTCTTGATTATCAGAGCTGCTCACAGGCTTTCATTACAAGTCTTTCTACGAGCCTTTTAGCTCTGTCTCTCTCTCTCTCTCTCTCTCTCTCTCTCTCTCTCTCGACAGCTATTTTCAGGTAAACTGCTTTAATGTTTATCCTTGTTTCTAGCACCCAGTTCTAGCAATTCTTTTTCAGCCTCTCTGTCTCTCACTTACAACATTCCTCTCATTTTGAATGTAGCACAGCCTCCTTTTATTAAGCTGTAACTGTAAAGGTGAGTTGTAGGTTGCTTAATCAGCAGTAGTAGTAGCAGTAGTATCCAGCACCATGCCACGCTGGTCTTAAAGGGACCAATTTCTTCAAAATAGGGAGGTGTCTGTGATTGGTGTGATAGCTATAGGGGTTATACAGTCTGTCACATGGACACTCAGTTTCTCAGCTGGAGGTAGACAAAACAATGCATTATTAGCTGCTGCACTGGAATACACTGCTGGTATTCCATCAGGGAGAACCACAATCTTTTTTTTTTCTAGTTGAAAATGGATTTCCCAACAGTACCAACAGCTTTCTCCTGAATTTGTTCTATAATCCTAAGTACTCTGAATCTCCACATAACTATTCAAGGGAGTCTGACACCCTCCTGGGCAACTTCTTTTCAGATTTTGTAAGAACTATATCTGTAAAATTCCAAATTCTCTCATAAACATCACACAACTGCCTCTTCTAAATGTTCCCTTTAAAGAAATTCCTTTGAGTTACAATAGTAAACTTAATCCAGTTGCTGAGCAAAGAAGCTTGCCTTTCCACGGGGGTGGATAGGTTCCTCCCTTTCCTGCAAATACTGTACGTCTTTTGGGCTGTTCTAAGACTGTATCCTTTTACAGACCTCTCAATATGCGTTTCCTTCTTCTTAACTTCCAAATTAGGTGTAATGACCATTCTGTAAATCCCATACAGTACTGTCTGTGCTCTTAGTGGTAGTGTGTATCAAGACAAGACCTCATTGGTGAATCTGTGAGGTCAAACATGTAGGAGGTTGTCCTACTAGGGTTTTGGTAATAAACCATCTGAGACTATAGCATAGTGGTGCTGTAGTGGCCTTCTATTTAGATCCTTGCTGGGCTGTGCAGTGTCCTTTCAAGAGTGTGGATTTTTTTTTGAGTGGGTGCACCAATCTGAGTTATAGGATTATTCTTCTCTACCACATGGTGGAGTGAATTTCCTGTAAGACTACACACAGAAGTTGTCTACCCAGGTTTTGGATTCACCAAGACTTATGGTGTCCAGTAACAACAATGTATGTGTGGCTGACTCTTCAAATAAATTTGTTACCAAACTCCTGCATATCATAGAAAGCTTGATCTCAGACACAAGAGATCTCACACATAACTTCATCTTCTTGGGTGGGGACTAAACTTAAAGAACTTCACAGTGGAGCCAGCAATATGGCCACTCACTGCACCATTCAGCTCAGCATCAAGCCTGCAATAAACCCATTTTGACTATGTAGAGTATTCAATGGGCATTCAGTACGCTCATAGTTTGTATATAAAAGAAGCAGTCTGCAGGAAGGGTAGTACACAGTATCCATTAAAAGAATGCTAGGAGAGATGAAATATTCAAATTAATTGTTTTTTGTGCATTTTCCAAACCACTCTCATACTCTCAAGCCTCAATCTCAATGAAAGGCATCATGGGTATACAAATCCTGACAAAGCTGCTCTAGAACAGTCATTGCCTTTTAAACAGGCTTTTACATCTGATCCAGTCTATGCAGAGAATGACAAACTGCATGTACTTTTCCATCAGCATAGCCTTTTCAGCCTGCATTACACAATGATTTGCATGCTTATAAGGCCATGCACTAACATTAAGGCTTTTGTAAGGGGAGAGGCACAAAAACCTAAACATTTTGATATTTCTTTTCTCCAAGCATCCTTTTTATGGATCCTATACACTACTCATCATGCAAACTGCTTCTTCAGTATTCAGACTCTGAGGCCAGGATATTCAAAGGGGTTGCACATGGTGCAACAGTGTTGTGCCATGCACAACCCACTGATGCACCCCAGCGTGATATTAAAAAGGGGTTATTGTGCAGCACAAATCCTGATGCACCAGGGTGCACCAGTAATGTATGCGGCGCAAGTGTGGGGGCATGCCCATATATATTTGGCACATCCCGATAGTCAGCTCAGGATGTGCGGTGCATATGCAGGCACACACCTGCCTTGTGCCACACAGGGGGGTGCAAAGATGTGCCTGAAAAAAAGGAACAAGTCGGGGGACACCTACAGGCCAGCCACCATATAGCAGGGTGCAACATGGCAGCTGCCTGCTGTGGGTGGCCATCCAACCTTCCGAGTCCCAGGCCAGGTGTCGGGCACCTCCCATGCCCAATTGTGGGCTTAGTAAATAAAATAGAATCCCTGATGGTCCAGTGGACCTGCTCCCCAGCCCAATTGGGGGCTTAAATAAATAAATATATTCCCTGGTGGTCCAGTGGACCTGCCCCCCAGTCCAATTGTGGGCTTAGTATATTGAAATGTTTCCCTGGTGGCCAGTGTACTGAATCCCAGCCCAATCACAGGCTTAAATAAATCAATCTATTCCCTGGTGGTCCAGTGGACCTGCCCCCCAGCCCAATCGCGGGCTTAGTATATTGAAATGTTTCCCTGGTGGTCCAGTGGGCCACATCCCAGCCTGATTGTGGGCTTAGTATACTGAAATGTTTCCCTTGTGGTCCAGTGGACTGAATCCCAGCCAGATCGCGGTCTCTGTAAGTGAAGAGATATCCTTGGTGGTCCACTGGTACCCCCCCCCACCCACCCACACAGACCCGCCACCCTACCCCCAGTCAGTGGTGGGCAGCAGCTCCCCACCCATAAGCCTCCCGGCCACCCGCTGACTGACAGCGTACAGTACGGCTTTACAACCATTAGTCCACTGTATGGGCCAATGGGCATGCAGACCGTACTGTACAACACAGTCCCGATATGTGAATGAATTGTGTAGTACAGTACATTCATTAATGCATACCCATTCTGACTTGGTACTTGGCTTTGACATTGACTGAACTACACTGAGGAGTCCAAACAGCATAAAACATGTCTGTAGTTTGTCATTCTTAGCCTATGCTGGAACATATGTACAAGATTGTCTAAGGTGGTGCCCTGCACATACCCATGGTGCCTTGAACTGGGATTAAGGCTTAAGACAATATGTGTAGTTTGGACAGAGATACACAACAAAACATACATTATGGAGGGTATCCAACAGAGCTCAAAACAAGGCCTGGATCCAAAGAGGTTTCTAGGTCTGTTGAAGGTATTTAGCCTGCTAAAACCATCCACCAGGAGATGATTTGAAGTGGTCAAGGCCTATAATGAAGTCTTGTCAGCAACCCTGTATTTCCAGGTTCCAGTTTATTACTGCCTTTTGACCACTCACTGAAGACTGCAATGGTTTCCTGATGAGCTTCAGCAGATGAAGGTTCAAGACTGGAGATTAAAACACAAATGGAGGAAGTTGTGGGTGCAGTCTGACAATCTTAGCTTTGTTGCCCTTCATGAAAATCACTAACAGGCAATTCAGTTGCAGAGGAAAAATACCTCTCCAGTCTAATTGCAGATGAAAGAGAGAAGACCACCATACCGTTTTCATGTTTAAAAGGCTATGTAATCCTAATTGTCTTTTGTGCTAGGAACTACCATCCCAGGACAGGTATGCGTGGTTTACAAAGTTCTTCAAGGACAGTGTTGCTGGCATGTTGGACCACATATCCTATACTGCTGTTCAGACAAACAACAGCAGGACAGTCTTGGGGGAGACAGGGGACTGTGAATTCACAGAGGTCATTTTTTGTCAAGTCAGTCAGCTGCACACTTTTATGGCAAGTCAAACAGACATAAATACTAAAACAATTTCAAGATACTGTAATAGTGCTCTCAGTACATACAATAAGATATCAAAGACATATACATTTCATGTTAGAAAGCCATGCAATGAAAAACATGATTCTAGGAAGGCAACTGTAAAATGTAAGCTTCAATAGTCTTCAAATCAAAGCTATTCAATTTCCCCAAAGTTACCACAGAATTGAAGATATCATTGTTACATCCAATACTGATTTAACAGGAAACATGAAGTACAATACATCAAGCTTAGCATCATAATACCAATATATCTTTCTTCATATCCAATAATTGCACCCCTGATTAAGCCAACAATATATGAAACTTAAGACACCATGATCTTTTGGTATAAACCCTAATTATTTGGCAACTTCAGCAGCTCAAAAATACCTAAGAAGTCACTGGATTTGAAATTTGATTCAAGTATGTTTAGGTTTGGTTACCTACACCCCCACAGTGAAGAGCAGATAATCCCATTATACAGAAAGAAAAAGTTAAATAAAATGGATAACAGTTGTCCAGAAATTCTCTACCATAAAGTAAGTTCAATAAACCAGAAACATAATTATGAGTGCTCTTAGTTTTTCATAAACAGCAAATTATTTTTTCAGACAATAAATACATTTCACTCAGTGTATCTGATAACCAATATTCCCTTTAAAGTTAAAATTGTGGGCAATTCAAAAGTATATCTTTGAGGTCATCCTCAACAAACAGACCACATTTACAACACGGTGATGCACAAATGGCCCTTTTTGTCTATAGTATAACTTATTTTAGTTAAAGAGCTCTAGCCTAAACCTTGTAAACAGAGACATTGTCGTATTATCCTCAATTAATGTTAAGTAATGTTCTCTACTTAATGTTGTTTTTAATAGTTTGAAGGCTAGATGGATTTTATTCTTTAAGAGATACCCCCAAATCATTTTGTGCTGCTTCAGCTCTGCCCTAACTCATATTGTTAAGGCACATGTCAGGGCTCTGGCCTTTGTGGGAATCATGAATGTCTCATTGCATGAATGTATTTTACTAGAACTCCTGAAATGAGCTGTGTGAAGCTCCTGCTTAAGAGCTCATGTACAGATCTGATTGTCTCCACAAGTTATAGACTTATTTGTAATCTATCATTCCTGGACAAAGTTGTTGAGACAGTGGTTTCTGAGCAGCTGAGCAGCTGGTGGGTCACCATTAAAGCAATCATGCCTTTTGGTCATTTCATTCTATTTTCTAGAGGTTTCATAGCACTGAAATGACTCTTGTTATAGTAGGTAATAATTTCCACCTAGCAAAGGATGGGGGAGATGTTTTTATTCTAATGCTCCTTGACCTGTTATCTGCATGTCTCATGATGGATTACAGGGAGCTGAAGACATAGTGAAGGGAAATAACAGACTGGCCAGGACTGTTATCTAATGATACTGGTCATTCCTGGCAGAGATGCAGCAGTTGGTAGTGGTTGGCATACACTGGTGGAGCCTGATTGTGCTGAACCTCTGAGCCCTTCAAGGCTCCGTTCCCTCTCCCATGTTGTTCAGGATGTACATGTTGCTGCCAGAAGAGATCATAAGGTGATACAGTATGGATTTTCAGTGTTATGCTAATGATACCCAGTTGTACCTGCCCTTTGCTCATGAGATGGCAGCAACTTTGCAATTATTAGAACAGTGCCTATCACAGATTCATTTTGGATGGCCTCCAGGAGGTTGGCATTCACCATGGCAAGACAGAGCTGCTGCTAGTTGACTTTTTTGGCTTCTATCAGCACTGTAGTGTAACCTGAATCTCAGCACACTTAATGGGATTAGACTTGAGGCTGCTAAGGAAATTTTTAGTCTGGGTGTAGTCCTTGAAAGATATCTAAAATTTAAGATGCAGATGTTGCTCATGGTCCAGGGCTGTTTTTATCATCTCAGAGACATTGCCAAACTCCATCCATTTCTTGGTTCTGCAGCTCTGTGCACAGTGATGATAGCTTTCATTTCCTCAAGACTGGACTTCTGTAGTGCACACTATAATTGTTTAGTGGGGGGAGGAGTGGCTCTTTATGTGAGGGATGGCATTAAAGCAACAGAGATACAGGGAATACAGGGAGGGGCAGAGGTACTGTGGGCCACCTAGAGATGGAGAATGGAACAGCTATTCACACTGTTATGCTCTATAGACCTACAGCAATGGGTGGGGGGATGGATAAGGTTCTGCTGGAAGGCATCCAAAAGATGACAAATAAGGGGGAGGTGCTGCTAGTGGGAGCTTTAATCTTCCAGATATAGATTGGAGCATCCCAACTGCAGCTTCAGCTAGGAGCAGGGACATCCTCGAATCCCTGCAGGGGGCATTCCTCAGGCAACTAGTAGTAGTAGAACATTTTTATTTAATACTGGCTTAATTTGAGCAACAAATACGCCATTAGGGCTATAAATACCCTGTTTACAAGCTGTTCTGGTAGATGTTTAAAAAGTTTCATAGTAAATAATTTACATCACCCAAAAATAAAAAAGACTTAGGAACATACAATAGTAATACAAAATCAGGGTAGACACAACATTAAAATGATTATTTTAGCAATGGAGAAATAATTCGTAACAATTGCAAATATTACACTAATCCTGTTTCAAAACAGACTTAAAAGTAACAACAGTCATGTCCAATGTTCAAATTTGGAGCAGTAGATTATTTCATGCATTTGCTGATTTATATTTAATAGTCTTTTTTTTTTCAAATTTTTTTTTTTTTAATTTTGGAACCACCAGTTCCCTAGATTTATTCCTTAGGTGAAAATTATGGTTTGTCCTATCAAGAATGTCGATACGTCTAGACGGTTTGATAGTTTTTAAAATTTTGAACAGTAAAGTTACCCAAGTTCTATTTCTTTTTGTTTCTAATGAATTCCAACTTAGTCTTTGATATAACTGACAGTGATGAGTGATATATTTGCATTTCAATACAAATCTAGGTAATCTGTGATAAGTGATATCTATTTTTTGTAATTTTTTTTATTAGCATGAATAAAGATGTGACTGCCATAACCCAGCATCGGTATAATCAATTGATTTGCCACTGATAAACATTCTTTTTTAGTCAGAATTTTTCACACTTGTCTCATAGCTTCTATCCTCATGTTTATTTTCTTAGTTAATTGGTCAATGTGCTGTTCAAAAAAATACACTGATCAATTTGGAGTCCCAAACAGTTATAAGTTGGAACCTGAGTTAGGACCAAACAATTCACTGTCTTTATTTCAAGTTTGTTTGTTACCCTAGATTAATTATTTCAAGATGAGCTGAAAAACATTGATTGTGTTTTTTTTTTTTAGCATTAAGAATTATATTTGAAGATGAAAACCACTCTTGTAGGTTATTCAAATCAATTTGGAGTTTATGTTCAACTTCTTTGAAATTGATTCCCTCTGACACCAGCACTGTATCATTTGCATATCATTTTTTACTAGTTTGGTGTAAGTAATTTAGAAGTTCATTTAAATAGATAAGGAACAGTAAAGGGCCTAATATCAACCCTTGTGGGACTCCTCGTATCACTGAAACTGGTTTAGAATAACTACCTACCACTGTTGCTAATTGAAAGTGATAGAACAAATATGGATGGAACCATCTAAGAAGTTTTTCCATTACTTCTATTTCACTTAACTTATCCAACAGTATTTTATGGTCCACTAAATCAAACACCTTGGACAAGTCCACACACACTGCACCCACAGCCTGACCCTCCCCAAGTGAGAGGCCACCTGGTCTATGAAGTCCATGAGTGTGGTATCTGTTGACAGTCCTTTCCTAAAGATAAACTGGACTGAGGTGAGTTTATTGTATTTTTCTAAATATTCCATTAATTGACTGTAGACAATTCTTTCTGTAATTTTTGATACTATGGAAAGTAAAGCTATCAGCCTATAGTTGGAAGGATTGGAGGCATCACCTCCTTTAAAAATTGTACAATCTTTGCCTGCTTCCATGTTCTTGGAAAAATGCCTTGCATTATGCTTCAAATTAATAAATATGTCATGGTCTGAGCAATTTCATTTGCAGACACTTTTATTAACCTAACTTCAATGTTGTTCAATCCACAGGCCTTGTTATTTTTTAACTTATTTGTTGCTATGATGACTTCTACTTTTCTAATTTATTTAAATCTAAATTGTGGCATATTGCTATCTCCTATGCTTTCATCAGTCTTTCTAGTTGCCATTATATTTGTATTTGTTTTAGACAAACCCTCCAGATCGGGGGGGGGGGGGTTATAAAGTAATTGTTTACAACCATTTTCCCCAAGGGGACAAATTTACCATTTCCACAAAGTTTATTTCTGTTGAGCTTTTCTTATGGTTAATTAAAGTTTTTATTAAATTCCAGTAAAGCTTAGGGTCAAACTTACAGAAATATTAGTGTGCTGTGTACATGCAGAATGCATGCCACATGCTTAATTGTGCAATGTTTGCATGCAGTTTGCATACACAAAGTGAACCTAAGTGAATTAGGTCTAAAAAGCAAATCAGGTTTGCATGCTGCAAGCTTGATATGTGTGCAGCAGGTAAGCTGGTGCCAACATCTTCTAAAAATCACAAAAGGTTTGTGTGTTGCATGCTTGACATGAGTGCTCCAGTTAAGCTGGTGTGAACATCATTTTAAAATCAAATTAGGCTGATGTGTTGCACAATTGCCATGTGTGCACCAACTAAGCTGTTGAAAATCTCATCTAAAAAACACATCAATTTCTGTTTCTCATACTACTGCTAGCAATTAGAGCCATTAAAATACATTTGTCATTGATTTTCCATTAAAATTAGGTAAACGTATTAATTCTGATCCTTTTGCAAGTTGTTTAATGGCTTTTGATTGTTGTCATTGAATGTCCATTAATTTGTAAAGTATTATTTGCTTAATGCATTAAATGCCTAGGATATTGTCAGCCAACATCCCAATTCCAGATGTGGGGGGCTGGCAGTATAGCCTAGAGGTTAGAGGAACGAGGTGTAAATGAGCTTAATACATCCAGCAGACCAGACCTGAGTATGATTCTCACAACTTCCACTTGCCTACTGTGTGACTCTGAGCAAGTTACTTAACAGCCCAGTACTCCCAGGTCACCACTGAAAACAGGCACTTGTGCATAGTAGGCCTTATCCAGTTACCAAAGACTAAAATAAAAAAATAAATAAAAAATAAATGTGCAAAGAGGGGCCTCTGTGTTGTGAAGCCTGACCTTTTTTTTGTTTTGGGCCATGCAAATCCCATTATGCATATATAGTGCTACACATGTGTTTCTCCATAACGGATTCTGCTCACTTACTTTCCCTTTGTTATTCTGTATAAAGTATACACACTATGGCCATGCTCATCACACTTTGTGCTGAGTAGAGTCTTGGAAGTGTGCACCATACATCACATTTTGTCACTGAAATAAGGGACATGGACACTCAAAATTAGATACAATGAGGTACATTAACCCTCATGATGATCAGGACACATCCTGAAACATGGAGATGCAGTACCTCAGAACACAGTGAAAACTGTTGTATTTACTTGTACTGATACCTGAGAATGAAATTATACCATAAAGCAGGGGTGCCATTTAAGAAGGGAAGGGGGCAATGCCCACCCACCCACATTTGTGCCTAGGTCTTGCTTATGGTGTGGCAATAATGGCATTCAATTTGGATTTAATCCTTTGCACAATAAGTGCCCCCCTGGCCTGTGTGCGCTCATGCTGCAGGTGCACTCCTGACTTGATTATGTCTGGATTGTGTTGTCCACTTTTTCTACCTATTAGCAGTGGCACCATCACACATGACATGAAGGAGCTCCAGCCAAGCAAGAGCACGAGTTATGTGAGTGCAACACTGTCTTTCCCGCCACAGAGTAGACAGGCTGCACACTACAGCTTGGAGGAGTTGGTGAGCACTGAACTCTCAATAGCAGTGTCATGGTAGCATATTTTTGATGGTCTACTCTTAGTGAGTCTCCATCTCACTTGGTGGCTGAAGGGACGGGGTGAACTGGAAGCTAACTTGAGAATAAGCTACCTACTTACTCTACTAGGCTCACCTCACAAAAAAAAACAGCACAAACCCCCCCCAGACAGCAAGCTAGGTCTAGCAGCAGCAGTGACAGTGGAGTGGGTGGCCTTCATAGGCCTTGATCATAGCAGTGTAGCAACAGCCATGGCAGCAGCCAAGCAAGAAGCAAGCAGCACAGGTTGGGTGGGTTTGGATGGTGAGGTGACTTGGTCATGGACAATGTTGGGGACCTGGAATGTTCAGTTCTAGCATCCAGGTTCTGGCAGAAGGAAGGAGGAGGAGTGGACTGAACACTGGATTGGTGGCACAGTGGGCCAGGTTGCAGGTTCTGGCCAGATGGCCAGGTAAGTAAAAGTAAATAATTTATTTTAATGACAGGGGAAGGAGGAAAGACTGAAATATTGATGTGTTTTTCACTTTTCTGCAGCATTGGGTGGCTTCATGACCCATATGGGATGGGTATTGAATGTAATGGAGTCAGGGTGAGAAATCAGGACAAAGTTTGTTTTGTGGGGGGTCAGATCAGCCAGGAAAAACATTGGTTAATAACTAAGAGGATTTAAGCCCAAATCTGAAGCACTGCTCCGGGGTATAGACAGATTAATCTTACATATTTGAATTTTTCTGATTTGCATATCACTTTTCAGTAACAACAAATGTGTTTTGCCTTTTAGAGATGTTCCAGACATTCTAGAGCTTGCCACCTAGGGGCTAACTAGCACCTGGCCTCCACTGGTTGTTGGCTCCCCCATCCTGCCTCTGGCTCCCCAGTACTCAGATAAGGGACTCTCAACTTATATATATTCTTGGTGGGTTTTCTGTAACAGCATGGCCACACCTGCTGCAGTGTGTCTGTATGGGGGGGGGGACTGGCCATGTGGGTGGGTGTTGAGTTATTGCTACTTTTGTGTTTGCTCCTTAAAGTCTGCTTGCATGGAAGCATTCACAACTCTGGAGAGAAAATAGTAGGAGTACAGGCCAGAGAAAAGTAAGTAAGTAGTTTTGTGGGTAGGTGCATGTATTGGGGATGGGAATAACCACATGTGTTTCCATTGGTATATATGCTACAGTTCAGCTGTGCAGCTGAGGGCAGCAAAGAAAACAGAAAAGTATAACGGGGCTACAAGAATGCTGCATGCATGCAGATGTACAATATGCAGATTTGTATTGAAGTGTAAGTGAGCCATATGTGTGCAGGCAGTATGGCATAGTGGCTAAAGGCACCAAACTGCAAACCAGGAGACTTGGGGACCTGAAGACCTGGGTTTGAATCTCATCAACCCCCACTTGTACAGTATATGGTGTGATCTTGAGCAAGTCACTTAACATTTATGTGTGCACTTATCAATGACTACTTGCTTTTTGCACGCATGCCACATGAATGCAGTCTGTTCCAATTTAACATAAAAAGCATGCTTTCCACACTTGCTTGCTGCACGCATGTCACATGCACGCAGTCGGTTCCAATTTAATGTCTAAATCATGCTTGCAGCATGCACATCACATGAGTAGTTTTATGCGTGCAGCATAAAAACATTTCATATAATTATTTCTGTAAGGGCAGTGGCATTTTTTACTTTTTGTTTATAATAATACCCCTTAAGATTTTTAACTCCTTGAGTAACCTTGTTTCTCACCTTCTTGAATTTATCCCAGATTTCTTGTCTCAGTGTGGGTCACCCTAGAGATGGAGCAGCTAGTAGGATAGTCCACTTATGAGGGAGCAATATTGGACCTTGTACTCACCAATGGGGACAGTGTTGCAGATGTCACAGTGGGTGGCCACCTGGGGACTAGTGATCACCGTAAGGGGTGGTTCAATATAAGAACCACAAAAAGGCAATGGTCTTGAACTTCAGGAAGGTCAACCTTACAAAGATGGGGGAATGCTTCAGGAATGCCCTAGCGGGGGGCATTTGGGTGGAGTGGAGGAACACTGGGTGAAACTAAAAGTGGCCATTGTGAGAGCAACACACTTCTACATTAGGCACATTTTGAAAAGCAAGAGGAAAAACAGACCACAATGGTTCTCAAATGAGGTGGCTGGAAAAGGAAGGGCAAAAGAGTTAGCATTCAGCACATATAAGGAGACACTGAGGGAGGAGGACATGAAGGTGTATCAGCAGAAGCAGAGGGAGGCAGAGAAAGTAGTCAGGAGCACAAAGGCACAAACGGAGTATAAAATAGCCCATGCAGTAAGGAAAGGGGACAAGACATTTTTTAGATATGTAAGCGAAAGGAGAAAGATCAGTGGAGGGATTGCAAGACTAAGGAGGGAAGGGGGTGTGTGGAAGGGGACCTGGAAAAATCAGATGTCCTCAACAAATACTTTTGTTCAGTGTTCACAGAGGAAGGGGAAGGCAAGGGACCACAGCTAAGGGACAGGAGCATCTAAGGAAGGGAAGTGGACAAAAATCCATTTACAAAGGAGAGAGTCCTGAAGGAACTTACAAATCTGAAAGTGGACATGGCAATGGGCCAGATGGTATGCATCCAAGGATAGTGAAGGAGCTCAGATAGGTGCTGGCTGCACCTCTGACAGTCCTGCTCACCCACTCACTGGAGACGGGAGTGGTGCCTGAGGACTGGAGGAGGGCAGATTTAGTCCCACTTCACAAAAGTGGTAGCAGGGGGCAGGAGGATGGAAATGACAGGCCAGTCAGCCTGACTTCAATGGTGGGGAAATTAATGGAATCACTACTGAAAGAAAGGAGTTCAATTTCTTCAATCCAGTGGCTTACAGGATCCAAGGCAGCATGGATTCACAACAGGGAGGTCATATAAAACAAATCTGATAGATTTCTTTGATTGGGTGTCCAGGAAATTAGATAAGGGTGGAGCCATGGATGTAGCCTATCTAGATTTTAATAAAGCCTTGAACACCATTCCACATAAGGGACTTGTAAACAAGTTGAGCAGCATGAGAGTGGGTCCAAAGGTGGTGAACTGGGTAAGAAATTGATTGGGGAATATGTGACAGAGAGTGGTGGTAAACAGAGTTCACTCTGAGGAAAGGAGGGTGACTTGTGGGGTGCCACAAGGATCAGTACTGGGACCGGTCCTCTTTAAAGTCTTTATAAGTGACATTACAGAGGGGCTAGAAGGGAAGGTGTGCATTTTTAGAGATGACGCAAAGATCTGTAATAGGATAGACACTGCGGGGAGGGAGGAAAAAATGAAAAGAGATCCAGGAAAGCTTGGTGAGTGGTCAAAAGTGTGGCAACTAAGATTCAATGTGAAGAAGTGTAAAATCGTGCACTCGGGGCACAGTAACCCAGGGGTGGAGTACAAGATTGGGGGAAGTGGTGCTGATAATCACCAAGAAGGAGCGAGACATGGGGTGATCATATCTGATGACCTAAAGGTGGTCAAACAGTGTAACAAGGTGGTGGGAAGAGCTAGTGGGATGCTAGGGTGCATGGGAAGGGGTGTCACCAGCAGAAAGAGGGAGGTGGTGATACCGCTGTATAAATCACAGGTGAGACCTCACCTACAATCCTGTGTCCAATTCTGTAGACTACATCTCTGGAAGGACATAGACAGAGTGGAGGCAGTCCAGAGGAGGCAACTGAAATGGTGCAGGGCCTGCTTCAAAAGCCCTATGAGGAGAGGCTAAAGGACCTCAATATGTACACAATGGAGGGAGAGGGAGGATATGACAGATACTTTCAAATACCTCACAGGTATAAATAGGGTACAAGAGGGAATCATTTTTCAGAAAAAAAGATGTTCATAACAAGGGGTCATGCTAGGAAGCTGGAAGGGGGGAAGATTGAGGGCAAACATGAGGAAGTACTTCTTCACAGAAAGAGTGGTGGATGCCTGGAACAGCCTCCCAGTGGAGGTAGTGAGGGCAAAAACTGTAATAGGATTCAAGAACACATGGGATAGGCATAAGGGAACCTCATTGGTTAGGAAATGGAGGGTAAAGCCAGAGACCAAGTAGGGTCTGTGTTACTACAGTAGGTAAGAAAAATGGGCAGACAATGTGGGCCAAGAGGTCCTTATCTGCTGTCAATTTCCATGTTTCTGTGTTTACCCGGTAGTCAGATTTACTATTTGCAGATATCCCAGAATGCTGAAGTAAGGCTTCTGACCTCCATTTAGAGGTCAGAAAATATCACTCAATTGCTGCAGTCTCTGAGCTGGTGGTTGATAAGATGGAGCATGGACTACTAGTTTTTTTTTTTACTTACATGCAATACTTTGAGCTAGTCTGCCAGTACTTCTGTGATCTCTTGATCCCTTACATACAGCAGAGACAGCCACAATGCAATGTGATAACTTGCAGTAAGTGACATGTCACAGTATATTGCATGACAAAAGGGCTCAATTGCCACTGAATTACGCTGTTACCTACAGTATACTGCAGAATTTTCTTATATACTGCAGCATTACTGTGTTGCATTCATGCTGGCGCAAACATGGATAACAAGATATTTGGGTCAGGGTCTGCTGAGGGTATCACCATTAAGATTAAAATCTACAAGTGGTGATGGATGCTTTAGTGGTTGCAGGTCCTGTCCCCTGGAACTTGCTACTCCTGGATATCCAAATCTCCTCCTCTATTTATATTTTTAAGCAGACACTGAAACATCATCTGCTTAAAGACGTTCCCTGGTGTTTCAAATTTCCATTTTTGTAAGGCACTCAGAAATGTTTTCAAGGTTATTTTCTAGCACAAGTGCATTCTTAAATATATGGCTGCATTATCAGAATAATGATTTATCCTATCTTGTCATGTCCAGCTAAGAATATATATAGGATGCCAGCAAGGGAATTATCTCCCACAGTTGCAGCAGTTGGTATTATTCAAGGCACTTTACCTACATATCTGTTTGTTTTTGGTTACACTGTTTATTTTATGTTAATGTCCTTGTTATTCTGCATGTACTTTTGAACTGTTCGAACAGTTTTCATGCAAGTTTTATTTTTATTGGGTTTTTTAATTAATTTTTGTTCATAGCCGACCACGTCTGAAACTACAACTTTGAAAGCAGATATAACCAAAAGAAGCATGCCAACCCCTATATTTCTTTCTTTTGCTGTATTCATAACCATATTCTACATCTATCAAAAACATTTTGTGAAAATGACATTGATTTGAAATAGTTCTATGTATAAAAAAATACAAATATTTCCCCCTTTTTTGGGTATATCAGTTCAAGATGGTGTCATATTATTGGCAATTTACTCTTTCATTTTGCATTTGTGGAAAATAATGAAGCAAGCAACATGACAAATGATACGACTTGTTTCACTTTTTCTTTCACACTCATATTGACATCTAAAATATTAATATTATAACCACATTAAACAATCTGACCCCTTTCAGATTTTTTCCATAAAGAGGGATTAAATCTCACCAATGTAACTTAAAAACAAGCGTGGCAACCCATGTTTTTTGTTGTGGATTTTAAATGTTTAGTTGACCATCAGGTACTGGGCAAAAATGTATGACATTGACATGGAGCTGCTGAAACACCAGGAAATGTCTTTAAAGGGCTCTTGACATAGTTGAGGTAACTTTGAAAAAAAAATGTAATATTCAGGCACAAATGTAGCTTATATTTTGAATATTATTCTGTAATTCTCACTTTTATGTCCTTATTATTAAGGGTATTTGTATGAATACAGTATCTCTGCCCCTTTTAGCTCTGGCTACCTGCCTGCATGTCACATCATAATTCTGTGTATGACATCAAACTATGTTGCTGAGGAAATAAGTATAATGAGGCTTGTCAATAAAGGGCAGGCCAGGTTGTTCTGGGAACCAGCCAGAAATGAATGCTGAAAGGGGGAAGGGGGAAGGGAGGGGGAGAGATGGAGGGATCTGCAGGACAGGGGGAGGGGCTATGACCTCATAAGGGGTGTCACACAACCAGGTTAGAGTTTGCTGGATATTGGCCAAGAGGAGAGGCCAGAAGGGGTCCTGAGCTGGGGTCCTTAGGGACTATTTAAGGGCATGTAACTCTCAGCTAGCCCTCTTTCTTGCTGCAAAATTCATGTTTGGATATACAGAACATCGTTGGCAATATCAAGGTATGGCATTGATGGACTGGGGTGTTGGCCCCAGGGCAAAGAGGCACTTTGACCTGCTTAAATTGCATGTCAGGCTTGGAAAAAGTGCTGTTGGTCAGTGGGCAGCATTGCCCCTTTTAACCAGGGTGGTTATTTCTGAATGCAGAGATGCAGTTCATCATAGGCGATGCTGTTTTGAACTGTTTAAATGCAGGTTAGATTTAGAAATAGTGCTGTGGGTCAGTGGGCAGACATCCCCCTTTAAAACAAGCTGGGTTATTTCAGAGTGCTGGGGATTGATGGCTGTGGGCAATGAGTGTGGTTTGGTGGGCCCAGTGATGGGGACCTTGGTCGTCGGCGGTAGCGAGGAGTTTTTGTGCTATGAGGCAGGCGGGACTGAAAGCCCGCGAGATGGTGCAAGGAACCGGATCTATGCTTTAGTGGCCAGAATAACATGGGGAGTGGGTGAGGCGGCATGCTGCTGGGCCCAGGAGTGCTGAGGCAATGCATGGCTTGGTGTGCAAAAAAAGAAAAAAAAAACCAAGCGTCCGCTCGGGCAAATTAAGCATTATTTGGATTGCTGCAGCCTGCTTGGACACCTTCAGCGTGGTGGGAAGGCTGTGGCCTGGTGTGGTGAGGCATTTGCAGACTGAATCCTTTGGGTCAGTGGTAACAATGGGCACAGGCGGCCCATGGGGTAGCTGTTGGGGAAACCAGGGACACAGGACCAAGGCTCCTATGTGGGCTTGAGGCAGAGCTGTGTATGGTGGAGCCGTGGTTTGGCCAGAAGAGTTGTTTTAGCATGATTGGGGCACTGGCCTGGAGCTGAGGCCTACACAGCATGGGGGGGGTTCCATGGATATGGAGCTGGGGACAGGGCCCTGGAGGTGAAGAAGTCTACCGAGTGGTGCAGCCATATGCAGGTACAGATCGTGGGCAGAACAAAGGCACCGGTGTCTGGCTAGCTGCAGAGTGGCACTAGAATGGCGCCATGGTTGGGCAGCAGTGTTTTGTGGCATGCTGGAATTGCATGGGCCTATAAGAGGGGCCTGCACAGTGTGAGGGGGGATGGCCTGGATCATGCTCTTTGGATAGGCAGCATGGTGTAGCCCTGTATTGGGGGGCAAGGATGCACAGGATTTGGGGGTAAAGGTTTTGTTGAGGCCAGCCACATAGGAGATGTGACAGAGGCAGTGAGCATAGCAGGGGCATTTGGGTCGAGGGCTCTCTGCAGCAGCAGAGTATGGCTGATCTGGTGGCTGGGGTGCAGAATAACCTGCCGCATGGTGCCCTGCATGATGGAAGCTGTAGCAGTAGCAATTGGCAGCTAAGGGAATTTGTCTGGCAGGGCCTGGAGGTAGATCAGAGGGCCGTGGGCCTACCATGTGGGAGGCCACCATGTTGGAGCCGAGGCATGTGGCATTTATAGGGAGGTCACATGGCATGGGTCGATGAAAAGTTGGGAGCAGCGCATCAGCCATTTTTTGAGGGGCCAGGAGGCCGTGTTGCAAGCAGGGGACCAGAGAGGCCACTATGATGCGCCCACCCCATTGGGACAGGGGGGAGCCCAGCGAGTTTCATGGGCTGAAAGGGACTGGAGTGAGAAGAACCAGGGGGGGCAAGCAGCAGGTCACGGTGTGGCTCCCAGGGAAGGGTTGATAACTGACTGAAGGGGGAAGCACTAAGCTGCGGGGTGGGCCAGAGGTCTGGTAGGCCCCAAGGATAGGGGGCCATGACTGCATGGGTCCAGAGGCTGAAAGAGGCCTGAGGAGTCAGACAGGATTTTTTTGGAAGGGTGCTGAGTGCTAGGAGAGCAGTTGCCACCAGGGGGGCCACAGGGCTTGGCTACAGGGATGGCTGCCACCCTGGGAAATGGTACAATGGGTGTTACAACCAAGGGGGTCATGCTGATGTACTCCCCTTGGATGCCATGGTGAGAAGCCATCATGGAGGCTGCATTACATGGGGGAGAGCAAGTGCTGAGGTCCCAGGGCGGCACTCTCGGGGTATGGATGAGCACAGTACCAAGGAGGAGGTATGGATTGTGGGGGTGGCAGCCATTGGTTGCAGTATGATCATGTGATTTTGTGTGTAGCCTAGGCCCATCAGATGGAATGGCACCCAAGAGAGCCCCAGTGTCAAGCGTGACCATGTTGGTGGAGGCAGTGAAGCTGATGATACAGATGACAGAGTTGGTTGAGGCTGCAAACAAGAGGGAGGCAGAGGAGGAGGCCCAGAAGAAAAGGAAGGAATGAGATAAGAGGGCTGGCACTGGGAAGGGGAACAAGAGACCAAAGTGGGCAGTACCCACCCCACCAGCGGTGCCCGGGGCGGGTATCGAGCCCCCCAGGCCCAGCAGGCCTTCTACCAGATAGGGTAAGGACAACGTGGATATGAATAATGAGCCAGATTTCAAAGAGTATATTGAAGGATTGTTGGGGGACATGGGGGAGGATGGGGTTTCAAAGTTGGAGCGGACTTTACAGAACATCAAGGGTCGAGGCAAGCTGGGGAAATAAGGGGCGGGCACCACAGATGAAGTGTGTAAAAGTATGAAAAAAGGGAGTTGGTGGGCAAGTCAGAGATGGCAGTAGCACAGGCAGTGGTAGGGCTGGTGCACCCCTTTTTGTCTACACCCCGATGGCGAAACAGGGAAAAAAGACCATTACGGCACATTTGCAGTAATGGTCCTTTTCTGTGTTTCTCCCTTCCCCAGTAGTTCCCCTCCCCAGACCAACTCCGACCTGGATTTGGAATCCTAAAGTCTGGGTGGGGGAGCAGAGCCCTGCATGGGGGTGGGGTGCAGCCCCCACTGAAAAAACCTTTAGAACAGGGTGGCACAATACCAGGGCCAGTATTGTGCCGCTACTATGGGGAGGTCGGCATTGTCACTGTCAACCAAACTTGGTGCTTCCGGTAGGGCACAAGACTGAGAAGACCCAGTTTAAGGGGTAGAGCATAGATACATGGCTAACAGGTTTCCTAATTTATAGTGCGCTGGTCCTGGAGAGGCAGCCAGACCTGGCAATCATGTTACTGATGTACATGGCAATTATCAGGGATGCATATAAGGCTAAGCTGGGTTTTGGGTGGCTTAAATATGATGAGGCATTCCAAAAGAGGATGGTGGTGAAAAGTGACCTGAGGTGGGACTGTACCCATGCCGAGTTGTGGGTCAGAACACTGTTGGGTTCAACGGGGGGTACATAGTGGACTGGAGAAGTGGGTAGCCCTGGCCCCAGGGGCCAAGGTGTGCTGGGCTTATAACAGGACCTTGTGCACAGACATGGCCTAGCAGCAAGTTTCGGCATGGATGCTCATGATGTGGAGGATTGCATCTGGTGATGGTCTGCAGGCAAGGGGGTGACAAGGTGGGGCAGGCAAGTGGACAGCTACAAGAGCAGCCCTTTTGGGGTGGCCAGGGGGAGTTGGGAGGGGCTGGGGAGGCCCTAGGATAGGGGGATATGCCTTCAACTATGGTTGGAATTAGGTGAGGTCCAGGTGATGGGTGGTGGGGCTATGCCATGGCCTGCACCCCCATTAAGCTAGGGGTGTAGGAGGCCTGGACAGAGGGCTACCCTGACAAAAGAGGGGCAGACCTGCTGAGGGCGGGTTTTAAGGGGGGTTTTCCCCTGGGGTTTGAGGGGTCACGGGTAGGGATGTGGGCTAAGAATTTGGGTTCAGTAAAAGGGAAAGAGGACATGTCTAAGGAAAGATTGGGAAGGAAGTCAGGGCAGGGAAGGTGGAGAGGCCGATGGATGAACCCCTCTGCATACAGTTCTGGGTGTCACCCGTTGGGGTGGTACCTAAGAAGCAAGCGGGGGAATTTTGGCTCATACATCACCTGTCTTACCCAGAAGTGGGGGTCAGCAAATGCTGGGATCCCAGAGGCACTGAGCATGGTCTCTTATGCATCACTGGATCAGGCGGTGGAATTGATACTGGCAGCCGAGGGGGCCTGACTGGCAAAGATGGACATCAAGTCCGCATTCTGGCTGTTACCAGTCCACCCAGCAGACTGGGACTTACTCGGTTTCCAATTCAAGGTCAGCTTTTATTTAAACAAGGCTATGCCCATGGGGTGCTCTGTGGCATGTTCAACATTTGAGGCGTTCAGTTTGTGCGTGCAGTGGATGTTTGTGTCCTGGTATGGGCACTGGAGAGTATTCCATTGCTTGAATGATTTTCTGTTGATAAGGGCCAGGCAGGCAGAAGTCCAGAAGATGTTAGAGGAATTCTAGGACATGTGCAGTGCCATAGGATTCCTCCTGGCAGCAGGTAAGACCGAGGGCCCAGCCCACAGGTTGGAGTTCCTGGGGATCGAGGTAGATACTGAACAGGAGTGTTTTAACCTGCCAGGGGACAAAGTGTCTTGTTTGAAGGGGTTGCTGGTGCTAGTGGGGGGAGGAGGAGGGTGCAACTGGTACAGGTACAGCAGCTGCTGGGGCACCTTAATTGTGCCTGCAAGGCCATAAGCCTAGGCAGGGCATTTACGAGAAGGTTGGGGAGAGTCACGGGCAGGGCCAAGCAACCCCATTACTGGGTGGACATCAGTAAAGGAGTGAAGGAGGACCTCCAAGTCTGGGAGGTATTCCTAGAATCATACAACAGGGAAACGTTCTGGCAGGAGGAGTGGGCCTGCAATATGGACATTGAGCTGTATATGGACGCAGCTGGGAGTTTCGTGATGGGGGTCTACTTTCAAGGAGAATGGGTCTCCAAAGCATGGCCAGATCAATGGAGGGAATGGAAGTGGACCAGGGATATCATGTTTCTTGAGATCTTCCCCATATGGGTGGCTTTGGAACTCTGGGGAGACCAGATGGCAGGGCAATGCATCTCAATCTGGTGTGATAACAAAGGGGTAGTGGAGGTTATTAATAACAGAGTGGTCCTACTGAATCAGTGGGCCAGGTACTGAGGTGCTTGGTGTTGTTGGGGCTGCATTTGAACCTGTATTTTAAGGCACAGCACACTGAAGGGACAAAGAATGAGGTGGCTGACTGTCTTTCTCATTTGCAGATAGACCGATTCAGAGAGTTGGCACCACATGCCGCACCTACCCTGACCAGAATCCCGGATTGGATGTGGGAGATAGGAGGAAGAAAGCCAGAGCTTTGTATAGAGGGTTGTGGGCGACCAACACCTTCAAGGCCTATGAAAGGGCTTGAGAAAACTTCCAGGCCTTCCAGTCCAGGATGGGCTGAGGGACAGGGGAGCCAGTACAAGAAGAGCAAGTCATAGGGTACATAGTGGAAAAATGGGAGAAAGGAGTGGCCCACACTACCATGGTGGTACAGCTGGTGGGGATCAGCTGGACCTGCCGGGATCAGGGGTGGGTGGACACACTGGGCAGCAGGGCCTTCTGGTGAATGGTCATGGGTTGGCAGAGGGGGCAAGGCAGGAGGCAGGGTGGGAGGAGACTCATAATGAGCCACCTACTGATGAAGATGGTAAGGGTATTGGACCAAGTCTGTCATTCAGCGAACGAGACCTGTCTGTTCCGGGCCATATTTGCAGTCAGGGCAAGAGGGGCTTTTAGGGTCAGGGAAATGGTGGTGCCACAGAAGGGGGTGGCCACGGCTGGCCTGCAGGAGAACAATGTGTGGGTGGAGGCAGATAAGGTGGTCATCTGGCTCTAGAGGTCCAAAATGGACCAGCTGGGCAAGGGATCCATGGTGGAAATACACAGACATGCAGATGGGGGGGTCTGTGCAGTGCAAGCCATGATGGAGTATAGTAGGGTGTGGGGCCGCATGACTGGGTCCTGGTTCGTGCATGGGGACAGGTCCCCGGTGGCAGGGTTTCAGGTGGAGGCAGTGCTGAAAAAAGCAGTGGCATTGCAGGGGAGAACCCCAGATAGTTTGCCTCGCATTCCTTCCAGATTGAGGCAGCAATGGAAGTGGCTGCCATAGAGCGGGGGAAACTGAGGTCAAATGGATGGGTTAATGGATGTCAAACTGTTACTAGAGATATGTGAGGTGTTGACAATGGCTAATGGGTGTCCCTTTTTCTTTCCCCGCAGCAGGTTCCAAGAGACAAGTGTGGATCATGGGGCACTTGTTCATATACTGTGCAGAGAGGTTTACAGCTGCCATGAGGATAGGTATGCAGGTGCACCATGAGCAGAGAACACCAGAGTACGATGGAGGGGCCAGAGAAGCATGAGGTGGTCGTAGTTGTTACCCCTGCTGGAGGAGCTGGGGGTGCATTGGGCCAGACCAGACTGTATTATTGTGCATTTGGGGGGCAATGACTTGGGGGCATTGTCTTGGGGTCCCTTATAATGGATATAATTGCAGATCTGGAGAAGGTGAAGAGCTGGTGGCCTAGGGTGGTGATCAGATGGTCGGAGATCACCTCCCAGAGGGTATGGAGGGGAACGATGGGGCTGAAAGCAATAGAGGTGGTATGGAAATGCCTGAACAGGAAAGTGGCCAGGGCAGTGATTGAGATGGGGGAGTTCACATTCAGCAGAAGGACATCTCATAAGAGCAGGAGGCAATGTATAGGTCAGACGGGGTTCACCTGACGGAGTTCAGCATGGGCCTATTCTTCTGCCCTTTTGGGGAGGTAGTATGGGAAATTAACAGGAAAGGTCTAAGGGGTTAACCCGCAAAGGGGGATCCCCATCTTCCATCGCAAGCTGGAGATGGATCAGTGGAAGGGGTTGCAGCAAGATTGAAAAAGGGGAGCAGGTAGAGGTAGAGGCGGTAGGTACCATGGGCTGGGGATAAAAGAACCCAGGCATGGGAGTAAAGGGGAGGGGAGGATATAGAACTAGGGGTGGATCGCTGTGTCCACACCCAGTGGGGGAGTGGTCCGGTAAGTGTGGTGCCCGGTTGTGGTAATGAAAGGGGGGGGCCGGCTCATGGTGTCCGGATCCCGAGAAGCAATGGTGAAAGAGGAGGAGATCAAGAGGAAGAACCACGATAGGGAAGATTGGACTGTTATTTCCTAGAAGTGATATGGGACTGTTATGTCCAAGTTGTAAATACTGAATTGTTAGAAATGAATTGGGATGTAAATGTATGAATCTAAATTGTGTCATTTAAATATATATTGCCAGCGAGCATCCAAAGTAGCAAAGTAGTGGCCTGAGTTATTTCTGGGTGGGGATCCAGGGACAATGAGACTTGCCAATAAAGGGCAGGCCAGGTAGTCCTGGGAACCAGCCAGAAATGAATGCTGAAGGAGGGAGGGGGAGGAGGGGAGAGAAGGAGGGGTCTGCAGGATAGGGGGAGGGGCTATGACCTTACAAGGGGTGTCATACGACCAGGTCAGAGCTTGCTGGCTATTGGCCAAGAGGAGGGGCCAGAAGGGGTCCTGAGCAGGGGTCCTTAGGAACTATTTAAGGGCATATAACCCTCAGCTAGCCCTCTTTCTTGATATAAAACTCGCCACCCACCCTCCCTGCAAGAAAGAGGGAGAGAATGTGGAATAGGCACTGATAAGGTGGAAGTGCAAGGTGGAAGTGGCCTCTAATAGGGCCTGGCACAGGCCAGGTAGGGGCTGCAGATGGGTGGCCAGGTCCAGGGGGCTAGGTGGAGCCCTGCTGGAGGGTATTGAGACAAGAGAGAGTGGTTCAAAGGGAGGTGAAAGGGTAGGAGCAAGAGGGAAAAGGGGGGGCAGGTAGAGGGGGAAGGGAGAGGAGGCACCACACGCTGGGGACAAAAGAACCCAGGCATGGGAGTAACGGGGGAAGGGGATATAGAACTAGGGGGTGGATCGTCGTGTCCACACCTAGTAGGAGGGGAGTGGTCCAGGTAAGTGTGGTACCCAGTTGTGATCAAGAAGGGGGGCTGGATCACGGTGTCCGGACCCCGAGAAGCAATGGCGAAAGAGGAAGAGAACAAGACGAAGAACCACGAGAGGGAAGACAGGACTGTTATGTCCTAAAAGTGATATGGGACTGTTATGTCCAAGTTGTAAATATTGAAGTGTTGGAAATGAATTGGGATGTAAATGTATGAATATAAATTGTGCCATTTAAATAAATATTGCCAGCAAGCATCCAATGTAGCAAAGCAGTGGCCTGAGTTATTTCTGGGTGGGGATCCAGGGACAATGTGATAAACAGGTGTGATGTCATGTGTAGAGAAGCAGCCAGAGTAGATATAGTCTAGGGGACAGGAATCTTGTTTTCATGCAGCTGTTTTCAGTAGTAAAGAACATAGAGAATTATTCTCTGAAAATGAATGAAGTAATAAAGATAATGGGATAGAGTCAAATATAAATCTTACTTATTTCAAAGTTTTCCCAAAGCTGTCAGGGGCTCTTTAAGCAAACCTTCACTGAAGATCTCTAAATTTGTAAAAAATTGGCATCATTCTATTTATTTAGTACTTGGTACTCATGTACTTTAATCTAGCTATGATGTAATGTGCTATAATTGCATTATGTATTGTTTTGGATGTAATTGAATCACGTGCATTCTTATTATTTGTTCCTCTGTATTGCCTTCCTCTTTTTATTAATTTGTATATCAGCACCCTGAGCTCTAGAAGAGTACAATATAAAATAAAATTGCTACTACAACAACTGCTACTACTACTAATGCTACTCCACACAGGCACCTGCTATGCCCTTTATTTTGTTATAGCATCTCAGCACTTTACCAATGAGCCCTCTTAGTGCTGCCACCCTCTTGGATCTGAGGACCAGTTTCTTGAAGAAGGAATATTGTTAAGAGGGTAAGTCCTGATAATTTTTCTCATACATACTTTTAGCTCCCGGCATTCCTGGTATCAGCAGCATCCTCCAACCCTGTCAATGACCTACCCCTGGGACTTACAGGTTAACCAGTGTGGTGGACTGCCCCAAAGAGTTGTGCAGTACCTGTGGGGAATGATGAGCAGGCATGGGCATTTTCCTCCCGTATTTTCTTAATTTCCCTCCTGGTGTTGGACAGAATGACACACATGCATGCACACATGCGTTGGTGTGCATGTGTGACACATATGGCAACACCCTGTCTCTTCATACTGTCTGTGGGTTGCTGCCATCTGCCCTCCACCAGCTGACAGTCAGGTGGTGAGACCTAGTAACCCCCCTATGCCATTAGGGGAGAGCTGCCATGTGATTCTCTTTCCTCCCTCTCCCAGATTGCCCATGAGTGACCCTTGTTCTTTTCTAAACCCAGGTCACAAGTGTGGCTGCTGGGGGAGCCTATAATGTTTTAAAATAAGAATACAGGTAGTGCCCGGAGTGCTGTAATAATGCAGACTAATTAGAATTATCTCCTGCTTTTCATAGCTGCTGTCAAGGTCACAAAACCGCAAAGTAATTCAATATAAAACATGACCCCCGTGGCAAAATAATGTCTTAGTGCTGCTGCATTTATACATATGCTGTATTTAATGTCCTTCTACTGTTTATCACATTGCTTCTGTTCATTCTCTAATGGTTCACAATCACACAATCTTCTACAGTTCAACTTATTTTACATTCTATTTGATCTGTAGAAACAGCAGTATTTGTTGGTAAAGTTCACCACCAAACCATACACTCCCCTACTGGTTTCAACTTTATGAGACCACAGAGATCAAGACATGACCGTTCTTGGTCCTTTTCTCCTAATTGCTCATACGGATACAGGTCTCTGTGGTTGCTTCGAGTACCCTTTTCAACACATTCTGCATGTGTTAAGCATTTCCTGCCTCATGCATCTGCTCTTGACACTTGGACACCAGGTGGCAAAGTCCTCCTTTCAGAATTTCTGGTTTCTAGTGGCTGAGATATGGCTAGTCTCCACTGTCAACGGGGAGAAGGAAATCAAGTTGTGGTCATTGCCTCCCACCAGTTCCATGGTATTCACACTGAAGGTGACCCTATCTCCACTGCTGAGAACATGGTCAAGATTGATTTCAAACTTAGTCCCTTGCTGAAAATGCTGTTAAAGGAAACAATCCCCAGCATTAGCCTCCTTAAGATGCTAGTCTATAACTGAGAGACTAATGTCCCCCAGAATCACTACTGCATCTGATTTGGCTGCTCCTATAATTTGACCAATCAGCTGGACATCATGCTCCACTTATCTGTTTAGAGGTGGGTAGTATACCCTAATGGAGATTTTTTAAATAACAAAGGTGACTCTTTAACCCTCCTTTCCTCCTAGCTATATCCTGATGGGCTCTACTACACCAGTTCAACAAATATTTTGTAGACCAATGTTACAGTGATGCATTTATGTTAACCACAATTGCGATCAGCATAAATCCATCTGAAAACACTTTGTTTCTTTCAGGGGGCTTTAACCCCCGAACCCCCCATATGAAGGGCTCTGCCCCTGCACCCCCATAATTAATATAATTAACTCTGAGTCAGAGTTGATTCAGGAAGGGGCTGCAAGACCCCAAGAAAGCAGTGCTGGGGTTCCATAGTTACATTACAGTGACCCGTCACTATGTCGCTGTACTGTCATTCAGAGAGGTGTCGAGTTCAAGCAGTATACGATCCAGATGAACTCTATGGCATAGTTTCCTTGTCTTCCACAGTGACACCCTCCATTATAAAAAGAGCCACTCAACCATCGTAGCTGTCAGGCTTATCCATTTGAAATAGACTGTAACTGTCTAGTATGGTATTTCAATCATTGGCTCCCCTACAACCAGGTCCCAGTGAGTGCTACTAAAGCCTGGCCTTCTAAGTGCATTACGCCCACAAGCTTACCCATTTTATTTTGTGTACTCCTCATATTTTCCTGCATGCAAGTAAGCATAGCTGGCTCTCAATACTTCCTCCTTCTCTGGGTGTCTTATCTCTTAGCAGTGTTACGTGATTGTTATCATACTATCAAAAATACATGCATTACCATCCTTACCATAACTACTGAAGTGAAAGAAGGCAATGCTCCCCTCAATTTGCCTCTTTTTCTTTCTATTCTGGTTGCAACTTTCACTAACGTTAGCAATTTTTATATTTGCTGGCATATGCATGAAGCAAACATATTGTTTCAATAATGGGCTTCAGAAGTGTGTCATTGTTGGGTCCAATACAGCTCAGACTCCTTGGGGCTCAACAGTGACAGCCCAGTGATCATCAAGGCTGATCATGGCTGCTCATTCTTGAATGTCCTGCTTCCTCTGAGCTACACTGTGAAGTGACTGAAAACAAGATAAGTTCATTTAATGGCTTTTTATTGCATTTTTAACATTTACTCATAACTTTGTCATTTCTTAATATTTTTACCTCAAGATTGAACTTCCTTTTCAGTGCTTTTTGCTGCTTCACCCTTAACTGTCCTTCATATCCTCCACTGTGATCTATACACCAGTTACAGCTGGGCTTCTCTGGAAGGGCAAATACTCATGCATGAAGCTTAATGACCTTTAAATTATGAAACCACACTCTCACGACTATCCAGACTCCTTCCTCACTCCTCCCCACCCTGTCTACCCCTTCCATAACTGTAATTCCCCTCCCAGATGCCACCACTGTTCTGGGAAGGCTGCATTCCCCAGAGACTTCCCTTACTATGGAACTTTATGATTTATCAACTGTAGTTCTTTCTTTTGGCCCACGCTTAAGACACAGGTCCAGGAACTAATTGCTATCCATTCTAGCAAAAGATTGTCTTATAAAATGTTGTCACCAGTGCAATTTGCTGCTTATGACAGTCTTAGATAAGTTGTACTCCTGTCTGTTTTGCCTATATACTGCATCCTCAGTTAATTAAACTATTTTTATGTAATCTGGTGACTTTTCATTCCGTGTAATATTTTTCTTCTTTGTACCCTATCCTCACGAGCTACATAAGTGTGTTCTCTCCAGGGCAAACATTACAAATAAATAATATCTCTTAAATTTGTAACATATTCCAAGTACTTGTCTATTTACAGTACATAGACACATAGAATTTGTTGGTAGAAAGCGACCACTTGAAGGCCCATATTCTCACAGGCTGGCCCCCAGTCCCCAATATAGCCAAAGCTCTGCACCATGCCTTCATATAATTGTTAAAAGACATAGTATGGCGTGCCCTTTCCTCTCCCCTGCCATACACAAGTAACACTTTGGCAAATGCCACCATGTTTGCTGCCTGCTTAAGGCCCCTCCCCAGCTCCCTGAAATTAACCTGCACTACCCTTACCCCATCTCTTTCCAGGTGGTTTGTCCACAGGTGGACAATGACATTCAGCTCATGCCCATCTCCTGTCACTCTAGTGGGTTTCTGGAACTGCTCCCCATCCCTCCAAGCTGAAACACTAAGTTAACACTTCACCCCTCTACCTTCCACTGCTGAGTATATCTACCTACAGTAGTAATACAGACATTGCCAGCTATTTCCAGATAGTTCAATGTAAATTCTGGAAGAGTTTCTCTCTCTCTGCTGCCCCTACTGTGGAAATGCAGAAGGCAGGAGATATTTCTGGACATATCACAGAAATTTTGGGAAATAGCTGGCAGTGTCTATGGCTGCTACTGTAACAATAGAGTCCATGACCAGCAGTTGTTTTCTCTTTGACTTGGGATAGCTTCCTCCCTCCTTGGGGACTCTCCTTTGGAGAACCTCTGTGTCCTCACTTCTTACTACTACAGGTGTCTACTTCTCGCTGCCCCATCCAACCACTGAGGGAAAGGACTTTTCAGGCTGAGAAGTGTGTACACTTCCCACCACCTGCACACTCCTGGAGACCACCAATGTCCAACCATTCTGCCTCTGCCTAGGCATCCTTTGGGGAAGAGAAGGCAGACTTGGTGGCCCCTGGGCAGTGCAAAAGATTCTCTGTACCCTTGCCAGTTTGACCTAGGGTCCAATCACCTCTGCCCTCAACCCAGAGTGGTTAGTGCAAATAGGGCAGCACCTCAGTCTCCAGAATGTTCTGAAAGACTGTGGCTCTATACCCATTAATCTGGACCACTCCAATGCTCCTTTCTTCCTTAACCTTTTTGCCTGTTGAACCTTACCTATACCCTCCCATCTCTCTTCTATGTCTGTTTACATTCTACCTCTTCCTTTTCTATTCTGAAATGTATTTATTACCCTACACTACCCTAGAAAGGGTGTCTCCTGCTTTTCCTACTACCTTGTAGCTGCCTTTTCCAAATGTGTATGATCACTTATGCCTTCGTTGTCATCCCACAACTTGTAGTTACTTAATCTTACACTGTCAATTTCAGTATATCTGTATCCAGTACTGTGTTTTCTCATACCTTGGTCTGGAGTGTCCCTATAGAGTTTTCTGTGGACTTTGGATGATCTGCAGATACCTGCAGATGCTTTAGGATAGATGCACCACTCCTGTTTTGTCCCACTCACATGGTGGGACATGAGCATGATGGGACACGGTTGGAGAGTGCTTGGATTTTTCCTGAGTAAGAGCTTCCTTTAAGACTGCATTAAAAACATACCTTTTTGATCTGTCCTTCCCTGATTATTGGAGCTGCTATGGTATTTTATTGGTTTTACTTTAATGGGATAATTATTTAACTGTGTTTTTATTGTACAGGCGCCTTGGTTTGGAAAGGTGCCTTTTTTATAAATAAAGATGAATTGAATTGAATTGAAATTCCTAGTTACCCCAAGTCTTCAGCATCTCCAGCCTTCACTTTTATTTGACTGACAAGATTTCATGCCTATGACTTCTGAAAGCACTCATCCTCCTGAATCTAGGAAATAACAGTAATGAAACCATGTTTTTGAAAAATTAAGGGTCTTGCTGTGAAAGGGAAACCTGCCTGTGATATAGCTAGCACTAGACCCCCAGATCAGATACCACAGAATTAAATACTTATTCCCCAATAGTGGAAACAGATTAGAGCTAATGTTTATCATAGAATGAACAGAGGTATCTGGAGGGACATTTCTTGGAATGCTGTGATCAGATGTGTATTTTTCTATATATTTTTTTGCCTTTCATCGGAGGGGGGGTAGCCAATAAGCCCAGACCCCACCTTCCTATGTACTCATCCTTCTGGATTTAGGAAGTAGTAGTAATAACACCTTGTTTTGACAAATTAAGGGTCTTGCTATAACAAGGAAACCTGTCTGTGTTATAGCTTGTAGTAGACCCCCAGATCGGTTATCACAGAATTAAATACTTCTCCCCCAATAGTGGAAACAGATTACAGCTAATGTTTATCATAAAATGAACAAAGGTATCTGGAAGGGGATTTCTTGTAAAGTTGTAAATAGATATATTTTTTTATATATAAATACTTTCTCCTTTCATCTGGGGGGTGGCTAATCAGCCCAGTCCCCACCTTCCTGAGCTGGCTCCACCTCCCTGTTACTCACCACTGGTCAGGTTTTCCCTACTAATTTTCCGCTTGGTGGGAGGGAGGACTGTCCCCTCCTCCCCATGCAGTAATCCATAGCAGGCCGTAGCAGGCCATGTGGTGAGACCAGGGTGGCACTGTGGGTTTATGGACAGGTGGGCTGGGTTTCACTAAGCCTCTGACATTCCATTTTTCCATTTTCTCCCTACACTTTACTGCAGAGTATCAGACTTGTATGTGGAGGCACACCCATATTACATTCCTCACAATTCCTTCCCTTATTGTGCCTCCCCATGCTGAACTGACACCCGGCCTCCTCCTGGTGGTGGTCTAAGGACAGGCAAACACAACTCCCCACCACAGGAGAGGAGAGCTTTTCTTCAGACACTTGATTGTCTCCCACCTTGGCCAACCCCCATTGACCTAAGTCCATTCCCAAACCCAGGTCGCTGGCATCGCAGGAGGTAAAGCACTAGTGCCTTAGCCCTCCATGCCACTGGGACAGTGATTAATACATGTTTTTAAAGTATATTAAGAAAGCATGGCAAAAGATATTCTAGAAAATGCCGGAGAGACCATGATGTGGAAAAAGTGAGCCCACAAGCACATCTTGGGCATGTACTAAGATGAAAGAGTATGGGGGAACAGGTGGATTATATAAAGATGTTTGAAATAGAAATAGAACATTACCTAAGAGAATTCAATTGCTGGGCACATACCCCCAAAATAAACCAACTAAAGTGTAGATTTCCTTTCTACCCTAGTCACTGAAACAAATGCATCTATAACTAAGTAGTGGTCAAAAACCCCTAAGCAGTAAGAAATGGTGGAGCACAGTGATGAGATTTATCAGCTTGAGAAGATGACACATGCACACACATGCTGTGCATTGCATGAATACATAGGGATGCTTATGATAATAAAGAGATGCCATGGATTATCACCCTAAGATAAGTACTTTTCTTTATGGAACTACCTTTGAAAACAGAAAGACATATGCAGAGCTAGAAGAGGCACTAGTATAGAAGGAGTTAAATTAAGAAACATTTACTTGGAGGGCAGAGGATTTAAAATGAGTTATTGGAAATAGAAAGTACTTTAAAATAACAATGTATAATTTATAAATATTGTAGCTGATGAACAATAGTGATAAAGAACATTGTTAAAAAATGGTAAAGGGCATGTTATAACGAAAAATTAAATTAACTTTTTTTTTTAAATTCCATGCGTGAGATGACATTTAGGTGTAGAATAAGATGTACTGGAATTTCCAGTAATCCTGCTTTCTGATTCTGTGAGCCAATATGAGTGATTATAGTGCAACTGTATCAAGCATTTTGTCTCATTGATTTCTTCAAAGTAATGTTTTCTGTGTAAGCATAATCCTGCATTTTCAGACACTTCTAATTTTCTGATACTTATACCATGCCATGCCACATTATTTTTCCAAAAGCATTATCATTATTGTGCATCTCACAGTACCGTACATAAAGTGACATTGGGCCCTGTGCACTAACGCTAAGCGTAGTACGCAGGCAAGCACAGCGGCAGCACATATAGCAGCACGCAGCCCATCTGCTCATGCCATGTGTACCCGGCATGCATGAAAGCAGCCGACCAGTGCACAGCACAGCTGACACACTGCACCACAGGAGCACGGGGGCATTGCCGCATAGGCAACAGCGTAGACAACTGCTACGCATTTGCATAACACTAAATACGATGGAAGTCCACAGAGTCAACAGTGTATACAGTACACCACGTCCAAGGTAGCTTAGTGGTGCACATACACACTGGCCCACCACATGGTGGCAATGCCCCGCAGCAGGTAAAGCGCCGGACAGGACAGTGCACCACACAGGTACCAACTGGGGCTGTGCCAGCATGCGGCAGGCAGATGTGCAGTATGCCGGCTCACAATGCAGTGGCATGTTGTCATGCACGGGACAGCAATGCCACAGCAGCGGGCTCACAGGGCAGCCCCATGAGCCATGGCACCACACACAGGCTGGCCGCACAAATGCGAGCATGAGGGCAGCACCACGTGCCGGTGGCATGCAGACCACCACCATAAGCACAGACAGCCATAGCACCATGCAGGACATCAGACCAGTGGATGACCCCTGAGGGGCCCACCCACTGGGGGAGGCCACGCTCTGCACCTGAAACCAGTGACATGCAACACCCACATCCCTGGAGACACTGAACACACTGGAGCAGATATGTAAATGGTTTATTAGCACAGCAAAGTGCAAACACACATGGCAACTGACTGACAACCCCACAGCAGACACAGTGGACCACCAAATGCCACACCCCTCACACACCCACAACAAGCATCGCACAGTCCACCACAGTCCAGGCAGAATCATATGCATAGTCTATACTGGCCCATGCGGGCCTGACATGGGCCATGGCTGATGTGCAGTGCAGGTTCCAGTAGCAATCCCATTGGCCATGTCGTTAAACTCTGCCTCATCCTCATCATCCATCCCATTCTGGTCATCCACCGATGCATGGTGGCCAGCATAGTGGAGCATCATCCTGGGAACTGGGCCACTGTAGCACTTAAAGGCAAGGGAACACGAGTCAGTACTCATATCCAGTACAGGCACCCCCCCGGCACAGGCCACTCACCAGTGATGGGACATAGATCTTCCATGCCCCGTAGGCAAGGTCCTCATAGTACAGGTCCAGCCCTGCCCCCTTGAGGAACAGATAGTCCTGCAGGCACTGCCTGAAATGCATCCTCCAGGCTGCCCTGGACATCACATATACCTTCACCCTATCCAGCTGGGTCTGCAGGGTGAGCTCAAGCCTAGATGGCATCCCTCGGTGGCCCTGTGGGAATGAACAGAACAACATCAGCCAGCATAGCACAGTGCCCCCCCAGACATAGATGATGAATCGCAGCCCAGTGGGCCATGCAGTGCACACTCATTGTGCCAAAGCACCAGATTGCCCAGAGGTCCCCATACCCCCAGTTTCCATGATGTCCATTTCAGAGACACGGAAAAGGTGACAGGGCAACATGGCCTTCTGTTCAAACATGTATCCCACCATGGTCACCTCACAGCACTCCTTTGCAATGTGCGTGGCCAAGGTGGGTAGCCATGCCACACGGCCATGCCCACTTAAAGACATACATGCCATGCAGTGGTGGTATAAAGGGGACCAGTGTGCACGGTGCACAGGCCACTGGAAGCACGGACTGTGTAACAGAATGTGTCCCGGTGTATTGATGCACTTACACCTGCTTGCTGTGCAGACAAAATAGTGGTGATGGTGCTGTCCATGGCCAAGGGTGTTCCACAGCTGGACGGACACTGCAACATGGCGTGACACTCACTGCATCAAGAGGTTCCAGCTACCATGGCACACAATCATGGACCTGTGTGACAGCATCCATGGTGCAATCGCACCCAGGACATGGTGGCCACATGCCATGTCGATGGAGAACAGGCTACTGTATGCCCTTGGCTGCTACATGACTGTATCCTTCCAGTGGGTGATGGTGGACACCATTGGGGTGTCCCAGTCATCTGTGTCCAGGGTGATAGCACAGGTGAAGGATGCCCTTCTCCTCCATGTTAGGGAGCACATTGCCTTCCTGGCCATGCTGGCATAGGTATGGGTGACCAAGGAGGCATTCTATGCCATACACAGCATGCCAAATGTGTGTGGTGCCATTGATGGCACACACATTGCAATCCTCACATCATCAGTACATGAGGAGGCATATCAGGACCACGAAGGATACCACAGTATCAATTGCCAGGTCATTTGTAATGCAACAGGCATCATCACAGATGTGTTCAACACATGATTCCTACATCCTTTATGCCTCTGGCATGGGGTAGCTGCTACGTGCAGGGCTACGGGATCAGTGGCTGCTCAGTGAGTATCATGCCACTGCAGGTGCACACATACTCCTGATGGATGCTTGAGGTCGCACAGACATGTGTCTCCCCCCATGCAGGTGACAATGGCTACCCACTGAGAACCAACCTCATGACACCGATCCATGCACTGGCCAATCCGACAGAGGAAGCGTACAATACAATGCACAGACAAACAAGGGCGGTCATAGAGCGGGCCATCGGCCAGCTGAAGATGCGGTTCCGGTGCCTGGACCACACTGGGGGCAGTTTCATGATGTCCCTGGCACTCATCGATGGCACCTTCTGCTGCTAGTGTCATGCACGCTGGTTGGCAGTCACCATGCCTGGCGTGAGCCTTGTCACAGCCAACCGCTGCGGGTGTGCTGGATCTCATGGGCCATGGTGCAGTGCAGGGGGGCATGCACGATGGTGACACCAAAGCCTGAGTGCAACACGGCGTTGGTGGGTGGATGGGTTGTGGGTCCCTGTGCCTGTGTACATGCTGGACATGTGGGTCCATACGGGTACTGTCCCAGTGTGGCACTACTATGCTCGGTGCATGGCGTGTGTGTGCATGTGCAAGCTGCCCCATGCAGTGCTGTGTGGTGCATGGCTAGCCAGTCCCGTTGGTGTCTGGCCTGCCTGATAGCCATGCCAACACTCTGCTACCAAGCCTCCTAGCAGGAGGACATGTCTTGGGGACCTGCCTGCTCCTGTAGCAACCCGGGGCCTGGTCATGACCCTCAGCAGTGGGAGTGTCCTGCACCGGTCCCTATGTGTTGCTGTGGGACGCTGTGTTGTTGGCAGCAGCACTGTCCCTATGCATCAGTGTGGGCGCAGCTGTGGCCGCACCTGGTGTGGTACCACACACCTGCAGTGCATGATCAGTGTCTGGCACTGTGGGTGTGCCGGGGGGTCACTGATGGGCCCAGCGTGGTGTGGGCAGTGACCACTGTCTGCCTGTGTCCATGCTTGCATCTGAGCATAGCTGTTCCTATCCCACACAAGCCAGTGACCACTGCATGTGCTCCTGAATGCCCTCCAGGGACACAACACATCGTAGTACTGCACTGTGTATGTTGCGTGCCACCTCTGTCTGGGACTCCAGGGCAGTGGTGCTGCAGTGTTGCTCTGCCAGACAGTCATGCTCCAGTACTGCAGTAGGTGGTACTGCCCCTCCAGGTATATCTGTCCACTGGCAGCATGGTGCCATGGCCTGTCTCTGTCTGGTGGCCCCTTATCATTGCTGTTGATGCTCTGCATCTGTGCCAGTCTGCGGGGGACGTGAACCTCTGGTGCTGTACCGTGCCCACCACTGCTGCCTGCACCTGTGGCCTCAGACTGTGCCGCTGTAGCTGGTGCCCCTGCTAGCGCACCCTGTTTGTGCTGGCCAGTCAATCCCACATCTGCGTTGCTGTACATCCCATCGTCATCCTCCAGTGGCACTGCTGGGCTCTCCTCCTCGGTCCCCGGCTCCGGCGCTGTCTTATTCCCCGGTTCTGCACCTGTGGAGACATGTTGGACATGTTATTGTGGTGTGTGTACCCCACGGCCTTTCTCGGGTGCTGGCCCCCTGGACCTGTGCATACCTACCTGTGTGTGCCCCTGGGTGGTGGTCACTGCAGCGGGCTAGGTGGCGGCCTCTGCCATGATCAGTGTGTCCCTGTTGGCCACTGTGCCACTCTGTGGCTGTCCAGTAATGCCTGTGGGTACAGTGCAGTGTGTTAGTGCAGCTGCAAACCGTGCCTCTGGGCACTGCAGTGTGCTGTGCATGGCTTCTACACTTACCTGCCATGGTATCCACACCCTCTCCCATGCCATGGATGGTGACATCCATCAGTGTCTCAGTGATGAGGCACTCCAGTGGTGTCAGCTGGCTGTTGGTGGATGTGAGCCCACGCCTGTGCCATGCCATGCACTGTTGGCAGTGGTGAGTTTCCATTTCACCACCACTCACATGTCCAGCCACAGCTTAGTTGTGGTCAGCATCCATGCCTTGGACCCTGCGGCTATCATGACAGCCTGGATGTCAAGCCAGATGCGTGCTTTGACCTCAGTGGATGTGCACAGTGCCTGGACACTGTACAGATGGCTGTAGTGTTGCCATATGTCTGAGACCATGGCAGCCACCTGTCCGCCACTGAAGTTGGTCACCCTCGAGCAACCACCACCTCATCTACCACCACGTCTGCACCCATGTCCACCCCTGGCCCCTTCCTCCTCTGCCAAGTCTCACGGTGGTGCCCCTTCTGCACCTCCTTCCTGCTCTGCCATTGCTTCCTATGTATTCTGTTATGTGGCATTCACAGCCATGTCACTGCTCAGGGGGTGTGCCAGCTCCTTTTATGGTGGGGTCAAGGGGTGGTCCAGCATATTTCAGCCCTGCTCCTTTTGCCTGTGCAGTTCCCTCCACACTGCCACTGCCACTTGGCACACCCCCTGCGCACTTGGCCTGTCATGAATGCCTCATAGCATTGGGGTCCTGCACACTGCATAGCTGTGTGCCATTCCTCTATGGTTTTGCATCATATTTCCTGCATGCTAGTGCATAGGGCCCATAAAGAATAGGACCCATTTAAAGCAATGAAAACCAAATGAGTAGCCTATTTTATATACTACAATCATATAAGCAGATATTATGGTAAAATCAAAATGAGATCCACAATCTATTAACACATGTAATTGCCCCCCCAGCTCCCAGTCAGAGAGCCACCATAATATGGCAGCTGCCTGAACCACAACATCTTTGCTTAATCCCCATAGGACTGGAAAAGGGGACCCATTAGCAGTTTTCTATGTTCAGAGGTATACTAAAAGTAAAGTGCCATTCATCAGGATTAAACACTCTGTGTAAGACCTCATAGTTTGCTGCATGACATATTGGAGTAATTGCCATTAGATTGCACTCAGTTCCTGCAATATCCTGCAAAGTATAGTATAGCTAAAACTGTGATGAGTGCTTGATCCTAGTGGATGGCAAAGGAGCTGAAGTCATAGAGGGGAGACAGTCTTACAACATGGGTGCTGCCACATTGAAGCCTTCTGACCACCTGGATATTAATGCAGGGACCAGGGGCTAACAGTGTACAATCAGTCTGCACAGAGGAGAATGAATCAGGAGGCATGGAAACCTACCTTTGAACAAAAGCACTGATCATGGCTGAGAAGATGAGGGCATAGAAAATCAAAAGAGGTTTTAAGAGAAGTATGGCAAAAGAGGTTATAAGAGAAGTATGGCAAGCACAAAAACTCCCATGGAAACAGACCTGTCAGAGACCAGAAGTGCCACAAAGCCATTCCGAATTATTTTGACAGACAATCAGAGGATGGGGAGTGAGACACTAAACTGAAGGGCTACTAAGAGCTCTGGTTGATTTTCCTAGGAGGGGAGCAGTGTGGAACTCCCTGTTGAGACTCCATGACAGGCATTGCCAAAACCTTTAGGGCTGTCAAACTAGGGCACCTTTGGAGATATAGGGATGTAGCCAGTGAACACCAAAGTGAGGTAACCCCAGTCTGTGTTTTCTATACATTGAGCCTCTATGATTTAGATGGTTCAAAGTGAATGTGAGTGAAAGATAAGCAGCTGCTGAAAGCTGTGCATCTTGCATCATCTGCCAGTGAGAATGCCTGTTACCCCTGGGGCACTTGCTGAGGCATACACATAATATCATAGTAATGTGTCAGCAGACAAGGATCATCCTGGCCCATCCAGTCTGCCCATCTCCCCCTCCCATACTTGTCATTAGTGCACAAGGAGCCTATCCTCTGTCCTCTAACCAACCCTATATATCTGTCTCACACTCTCTTGAATCCCTCCACCATTTCAGCACCTACCACCTCCTTCGGTAATCTATTCCAGGGTTCAGCCACCATCTCAGTGAAATAATACCCCTTACATTGTCAGTGTCAGTGGCTCAGTAGGTAGCACACTCGCCTCTGAGGCCAGGAGATCAGAGGGCTGTGTGTTCAGTTCTCTCATCTGGCACTTGAGTTAATATCCCAGTACTGACACTGTAGTGCAGCATGAGAGGGGTGTTGCACTTCTGAGGTGCCTTCTTTCTGATGAGACGTTAAACCAAGGTCCCATCTGCCTGGATTGGTGGTAGTTCAGGTGGACGTTGAAGATCCCGTGGCACTTATCGAAAAGAGTAGGGGAGAGTTTTATTGAAATACAAAATTGTACCGCAGTAAATAAAAAAATACAAAATAATCTGACAAAGGGAACTAGAAAAAGAAAGCATATACAGGTAAACATTCCTGCACAAATCAAGTGACTGCAGCATCTGTATTTGTGATCCAAGGTAGAGCTGTCCAAAGTTCCAGAAGCACATTCCCAGTCAAAGAAATACATTCAGAATCATAAATGTGCCATAAGTCCTGTACAATTTTACGCTCGAGCTCCAAAAAGGAACAATCTTTCTGTTGCAAAGTAAACAGACAGCATGCCATCCAAATATTCCATTTTATAACTACAAAGACAAGGTTCAGGGTATCCTTGTGCTAAACAGTCCACTGAGGAGAGAAAGCATCAAACATGATGTTCAAATAAGTTACTGTCTGAAACAAGGGAACAGCCCAAGCCTTAGCCAAAAAGGACCACCAATCTCGAATAAAAGAACAGTTAAAAAATAAGTGGGAAATAGTTTTTTGCTCAGCAATACATAATGGTCGGGAACAGAGACGTTCCTGTGACTGTTTATGTTTTTGATTCGCTATTACAATAATACGTTCATGACACGACAGCCAGTGGAAATCCCACATGTGCGCCGGCACTCTTTTACATCTCAAAAAGAGTAAAAGGGAAGGAAGATCCTGGCTAGGACATTTATCAAAAGGCAACTGTACAGCACAAATGATCGAAAGCAGACTTCTTTATAAAAATTTATGAGAGGAATTCAATACCATTTGTGTTGTCACCTTCCATTGTTTCAGACGTAAAAATGTGTTTAATATAAATCGGTATGACATCAGAGTATCGAAGCACTATCAAAGAACTGCTTTCCCACTGATGGAACCAGACATGACAAGAGTCATAGAACCATGGCTCCCAGCCCTTCTGAGTATTAATCAATAATGGTCTTAAATTTGCATGAAGAAAAATGCATGTAAAAAACAACAGAGGGTTAATCATTTGTACACCACCATCAGTGATAGGTAGATAAGTTACATTCCTCTTAATGGGGTTCAACCTGCTCCCCCAAAAGGCCTGAAAAAACAGGCTGAAAACAGCAGTTTCTAACCATTTAGGAATAGGAAAAACATAACTCAAATAAAGGAAAGTCAGAATCAAATAAGATTTAATCAGAAAAACACATTTCTTTTTTTCCAACCTGCCCTCTGTTCGAATGGGCTAGTTTAGTTTTGCCTTGTTGTAATTTAGCTTCCCAGTTTAAATAGTCAGAATCAGAAATCCCAAATAAAACACCCAGAATACTAACAGGACCTGTAACAAAGTGCAAAGGACCAATGGGGCCTAAAGGAACCGAAGATAAACCCAACCTAACACCCAAACTCTTCTCAAAATTTAAAACTGCCCCCGAGAAGTCTCCGAATTTTCTCCACATTCTGTCCCAAAGCACAGCCAAGCGCAGCAGTAGAAGGACTAGAACTAGAACCAGAGTTGTCAGCACGAATCTGTCGAAGTTTGCGTTGTAGTTCCATTCTTGTAATCGCAAAACGGCGTTCAGCCAGAGCCAAACTCTCCTGGATTTCTTTTTCCTCAGGGACAGCAGTATCAGGATCAGAGGAGGGAAAATCCTCCTCGTCTCCAGCAACAGACAGAATAGGCACAAACTCCATAGCACAGGGTGTCTTCATGGGTTCAATCACAGCTTCCTGCTGATGCATATGCAAAGCAATATTGTCAGCAGTATTCTTAGTAACATTCATGATTTCACGCGAGGCCTCCAGTACTGCAGAGGTGGGAGCCGAGGCCATGTCACCGACCTCCATAGCTTCCTCCACAGCAGTCAAGGTCATGGCCGCCATCTTGGACAGAGGTTCCCCCACTGGAGAGTAGGGGAATTTCTCCGGTGTCCTGGCCAAATTTCCCTCATTCATTAAAAATACCACCAACAGCTTAATCTGGTTCAAAGTCAGTTGGCATTCATCTGTATCCCCCTCCCCCGGGTCGTGCCTGAAAATATGCAGAATTTGTCTAGAGCATTTACCCGGTCAACAAAAAATAAATAAAAAAAAAATACATTACCTTTAAATCTTCCTCCTTCCTATCTTAAAGTATGATCTCTTGTTTTAACTCTGACTTTCCTTTTAAATAGACTTCCTTCCCTCACTTTATTTATCCCCTTCTTATACTTGAATGTCTCTATCATGTCTCCCCTCTCTCTTCTAAACTCCAGCGGATACAGATTTAATTCTCTCAATCTTTTCTCATATGGTTTCCCTTGCATACCCTGCACCAATTATGTTGCCCTTCTCTGAACCTTTTCTATTACATCTATGTCCTTTCTTAAATGAGGCCTCCAGAACCATACCCCATACACCAGGTGTGGTCTAACCATGGTTTTATATAATGGCATCAGCACCTCCCACTTCCTACTAGTCATGCCCCTTCCTATGCCTGCCATCATTCTATTAGCTTTGCCAACTGCCTTACAACATTGGTCACTTACCCTAAGGTTGTTTGATATTATAATCCCCAGATCCCTTTCCTGTTCTGTTTGCTTTCTCTGCTCTCCACCCAGTGAGTACTTGGCCATTCAATTTTTACACACTATGGGCCCTATTCACAACAGGTGTAACCCCAGTGCACAGCCCACCCACAGCTGGTTGCACACACTGTGCCCCCACATGCTGTTTAGGACCCCATTACACCCCCACAAGCAGCCGACACCCCAGCCAAATACACAGCTCTGCATGGGGGCAGGACGGGGGCCAGTGAGGAGGGTGCCTGCACTCTGTGCCATTCACTATGGTGCAGTGCCATGTGCTGGGGGGGTGATGGCTACATCTTCTGAAGGCAATCCGAGAACATTTTCCAGAAACTTATTCTGGAAAAAAACACGGAAAATGTAATTATATTAATATAAAACCTTAAGTTCTTAAAGTTGCTGCCTCTTCCAATGTGTTGTATAATCAACTATCAGTGGTTCCCCCACAACTTCAGGGGAAAGGAAAGATGAAGGGCGTAAATCAGAAGAATTCACACGTAGACAGATCCTCTTGAACATTTATGTATATTTCCTTTATTATGAATATAGGCGCATATCCTCTACATTTCGCCAATATGTCATTGGCTTCCTCAGGAGATGCCTCTTAAACATTCTTCTATTTCTATATACAGGCCAATGTTATTCACTTAGACATAGTGCGGTCAATGTTGTTTCTTATTCAGCCTTTTGTGTGTTCTGCACATCACAGTTTTAGAAAACAGGTAGATAGCCCTCTTTAAAAAACTCTTTCTGGACTTCTCATATGCATGTCCATGCTGTGGCTCAACTTGTATTAAAATGAAGGCAGCCATAAGTGATATGTGCTCCCCCCAGGATACCACTGCTGGTCGCGGCAGGGATGGCAGGGGTCATGCTGTGGCTGCCCCTGTCATTGGGGCACATTGGAAGGACAGGAGAACAGTTATCTGGGGGTCTCCTTCATGCTTGCTGCCAACATGGTGCCCCACAGGTGCAGAGGATCCAGCAAGGGACCTGGGATGGGCAGCTGATTGGCTGCCTGCCCTGGTCCACAGGTCTGCACTTGCCTACCCCTCAAGATCCTGCATGCTGGGGGCAGAGCCACGTAAGGGAGCCAGGCGGGGACCAGTGTTTGTGAATGTGGTCCCTGTGTGGATCTCCCAGGGGTGCAGAGCTGTACGTGGGGGATATGTGTCTTTCATGCGTACCCCCTCCCACGTTTGTGAATAGACCCTGATAAGCATCACTGCACACTTCTTTGTATTGAACTTCAGCTGCCATGTTTCTAACCATTTCTCTAGTGTACTCAAATCCCTCCTCATGGCCTCAACCCCTCCTTCACTGTCGACCCTATTCAATAACTTTGCATCATCTGCAAACAGACACATTTTCCCTTCAATTCTCACTGATATATCACTAATACACACACACATATATATATATATATATATATATATATGTTAAAAAGGATTGGCCCTATTACAGACCCTTGGGGAACCCCACTCGTAACCTTCCTTACCCCAGAATGTACACCATTTGCCAACACCCTCTGACTTCTATCCTTCATCCAGCTTTCCACCCATCTAGTTATTTTTTGACCCGCCCCCAGGCCCTCTGTCTTATTACCAGTCTGCACTGAGGGACACAGTCAAAGGACTTACTAATGTCCAGGTAGGCAACATCAACTGCCCCTCCTTGATCAAATACCTTGGTTACCCCACCAAAAAATTCTATCAGATTTGTTTGACAAGATCTCCCACTAGTGAATACACATTGTTTTTCATTAATAGTTTGTTGTCTGTTAAGTATTTTACCACTTTTTTCTTTATTATCATCTCCTTCACCTTGCCCACCGCTGATGTGAGGCTGACAGGTCTGTAATTCCCTGCCTCCTTCCTCCTTGTGGCCTCCCTTGTGCAGTGCTACTACATCTGCCATCCTTCAGTCACTATTGCCCCTCAGCTCCCTAAAACCATTGGATGCAAACCATCTGGCTCCATTGCTTTGTCCTTCTTTAATTTTACTAACATCTTCCTTAACTCTTTCCTCACTTAATGGGCTTTGATCCACTCCACATTCATCTCCTCCATTCTTCTTTAACTCAGGTCCCTTTCCATACCCTTCCACTGTGAATACGGAGCAAAAATAACTATGTGAAGCCTCCGCTTCCTCAAAATCCTCCTCAACCTTAGTTCCTTCCTCCCACCCTCAAACTCACAATCCCCTGTCTTGTCCTCCTCTTCCCCCCACATAGCTAAAACAAGTTTTATCTCCTTATTTGACATGTTTATTAATTCTCTCTTCTGTTTCTGCGTTTGTTCTCCTAATCAGTTTCCCTGCCTGTCTCAATTTCTCCTTACAATTTACTCTGTCACACTCTGAGTTTTCTTAAATCTTCTGAAAGCTATCATTCTGTCTCTTATTGTCCTTACAACCTCCCTATTAAACCAAAGAGGCCACCTTTTATTCTTGTTTTTCCTACCCTCCTTATGCATAGTTCAGTTGCTTTTAATAACACCTCCTTATTACACAGAAACATAGAAATATAGACTTTGATGGCAGATAAGGACTGCTTGGCCCACCTAGTCTGCCCATTTCCCTACCTAGATGATAAGCTGCAGATCTCATTTAACCAACAGCCTATTTCCTCCTACCCCCCACAAAAATTGCCTTATGTCTGTCCCATGCATTCTTGAATTCTCCCAGAGTTTAGACCCCACAACCTCCACAGGAAGGCTGTTCCATGCTTCCACCATCCTCTCTGTGAAAAAATACTTCCTCACATTGCCCCTGAGCCGTCCACCCTCTTTCTTCAAAGTGCATCCCCTTATTCTTGCACATCTCTTTTTCTGAAAGATGCTACCCTCTTGGACTTTGTTGATTCCACTGAGGTACTTAAACATTTCTATCATGTCCCCCTCTCCCTCCTTTCCTCAAGGGTATACATATTAAGCTTCTTTAGCCTTGCCTCATATAGCTTCTCTTGCAGACCCTGCACCATTTTAGTTGTCCTCCTCTGAAATGCCTCCATCCTATCGATGTCCTTGTGGAGATGGGGTCTCCAGAACTGAATGCAGTACTCCAGATGGGGTCTCACCAACTGTCTGTACAGGGGGAAAACAACTTCCTGTTTTCTGCTGGTGATGCCTCTCCCTATACATCCCAGTATCCCCCCAGCTCTCCCTACCGCCTTCTCACATTGCTTGCCAACCTTAAGGTCATCTAATATGATTACCCCAAGGTCCCTTTCCATTTTTGTTGTTGTTACTACCTCCCCCCTCCCATTGTGTAATCCTCCCCTGGGTTTTTGTTTCCCAGGTGCATTACTTTGCACTTCTTTGCACTGAATCCAAGCTGCCATACTTCTGACCATTCCTCCAACCTTGCCAAGTCCCTTCTCATCCTTTCCACACCTCCTTGTGTATCAACCCTGTTGCAGATCTTTGTGTCATCTGCAAAGAGGCATACTTTTCCTTCCAGTCCATCTGCAATGTCACTTATAAAGACATTAAAAAGGACTGGACCCAGTACTGAACCCCTGCGGTACCCCACTAGTAACCCCTCTTTCTTCAGAGTGAACTCCATTTACAATTACCTTCTGTGTCCTGTTGTTCAGCCAATGTTTTACCCAGACTACCACCCTGGGACCCATTCCAAGGCTGGTTAATTTGACTACTAATCTTTTGTCTGGGACTGTGTCAAAAGCCTTGCTAAAGTCTAGGTAGGCCATGTCCACAGACCCTCCCTGGTCTACTACTTTGGTCACCCAGTCAAAGAAATCAATTAGATTCATTGACATGACCTTCCCGCTGTGAACCATTGCTGCCTTGGGTCCTGTGCCCCACTGGCCTCTAGGTACTCAACAATTCTTCCTTCAGAAGTGATTCCATCACTTTCCCTACCACAGAGGTCAAACTGACAGGTCTGTGGTTTCCTGCCTCTGTCTTGCTCCCTCTTTTGTGAAGGGGAATCACATCAGCTTTCTTCCAGTCCTGAGGTACTACACCATCCTCCCATGATTTGTTATAAAGGGTAGTCAGTGGTGTCACTAGTTCTCTGCTTAATTCTTTTAGAATTCTGGGGTGAATTCCATCTGGCCCCATTGCTTTGTCTACCTTCGGTTTTAGTTCTTTCAGAACCCTTTCTTCAGTGAAAGGACTGGGATCGACCCCCCTCTCCAGAGTGCTTCTGTTAATTGGATTAGGCACCTCCCCCACTTCCTCTTTTGTGAATACTGAACAGAAGTATTCATTCAGTATCCCTGCTTTTTCACTGTCACTCTCTGCCCACCCACCATCCATTCTATTCAGCCTCACGATCCCTCCCTTTGTCTATCTATGCTCCCTGATATATCTATAAAAGATTTTATCCCCCTTCTTAACCGAGTTGGCTATCTTTTCCTCAGTTTGTGCCTTTGCTATTCTGACTACCCTCCCTGCTTCCTTCTGCCTTAACTGGTACAGTTTTCTGTCCTGCTCCTTCTGTGCTTCCTTATACTTCCTAAATGCTATCTTTTTCTCCCTAACCTTCACCGCCACTTCTTTTGAGAACCATAGTGGCTTTTTCTTTCACTTTGATTTGTTTATTTGCTTCACACAAAGGCTTTCTGCCTCTGTGATGGCAGTTTTGATATTTTCCCATTGTTGCTTCACCCCTCCTTCTACCCTCTTTGCTAGTGCTTTTCTAAGGCACTCTCCCATCTTGCCAAAGTCAGCCCCCCTGAAGTCCAGAACCCTCACTTTTGTATGGCTTAACTCTGTAGCTGAGTTTATCATAAACCACACTGTTTGATGGTCACTTGTTCCCAAATGGCTACCCACTTCTAGATCTGAGATCCTCTCACTGTCTCCATTTGAGAGTACGAGGTCTAAGATTGATCCCTCATGAGTAGGTTCCAAAACTAGCTGTCCGAGGCATGCCACCTGTAGGGCATCAAGAATGGCCCTGCTTTTGGATGTGGCTACAGCAAAGGTGCTCCAGTTAACATCTGGCATATTAAGGTCCCCAATCAACAGTATCTCCCCTTTCTCTGCCATCCTAAGTATGCCTTCTATCATATCCTTGTCCATTCCCTCCCCGACATAGGGGTCTGTATACAACCCCTGTGAGGATTGTGGTGCCATTTCCAGTCTCTAAGGTGACCCACAGTGCCTCCTCTCCTCCCTGTTTACTCTTTTGTTCAGTTGCTTTTATCCCTTCCCTTACATAGAGAGCTACCCCCCTTCTGCCCTCCTTGTCTCTCCTGTAGGCTGTGTACCCTGGTATGTTAACATCCCAGTCATGGTTATCTGTGTACCATGTTTCTGTGACTGCTACGATATCCAGGCATCCCTCTTCCATCAAGGCCACCAGTTCAGGGAGCTTGTTGCCCAGACTACAGGCGTTGGTACTCATTACCCTCCATTTCTTGATGGCCTTATCCCTTTTTGCCCCATCTCTGTCCTTATTGCATTTTTCACTTTCTCCATTTACCCCTGCACTTCTCCCTATTGGCATCTCTATGTTGGTGTCTACCTCACTTAGTACACTGATTTTTTTGGGGGGGGCTAGGATTTCCCTGCTCCTTTTCAGTGCCTCCCCCGTTGGCTAGTTTAAATGCTTGCCAATGAGGTATTTAAACCTATCATCTAGGATCCTGTTTCCCCTCTTGGACAGATGCAGACCATCATGCCAGTATAGGCCTGCATCAGTCCAGGTGGATCCCCAGTCCCCAATGAAGCCAAATCCTTGAGCTCTGCACCAGTTTTTCAACCACTGATTGAATCCCATGGTGAGGAGCACCCTAGGCACATCCGTGCTACAGACAGGCAGCACATCCGAGAAGGTTACTGTATGTGCCATTTGTCTAAGGCCCTTCCCCATCTCCACAAATGCTTCTTGCACTGCTCTGATCCCTTTCTTAGCCAGGTCATTTGTCCCTAGGTGGACAATTATATCCAGCTCCCTCCTCTGTGCAGCTGCTCCTGTGATCCTGAGGATTCGCTCCCTGTCCCTCCAAGCCATGGTGCCAGGCAGGCATCTTACCTCCTTCCTCCCCCAGTTCTACCTTCCTAACAATGGAGTCCCCCACCAGGAGCTGTTTCCTTCCCCTGTGGGGTCCCATGCCACCCTCCTGTGGGTCTTCTTTGTGGAGGTTCCCAGTATCCTCCTTGGTCTTCACTGCGGGTGCCTCCATAGAGGAACCACACTTTTCCAGAACAGCATAGAAACTGTGGAGAGGTACAACTGGAAGGATGCGCCTCTGTTCCACCACCCTCACCCTCCCTGAGCCCACTGTGGTCCAACTGCTCCTCTTTCTTGGCAACCTCTGAGGCAATGGCAGTGACTCTGGTGGTCCCTGGGTGGGAAAGGAGGTCCCACAAATCCTTGCCAACTCAGCCTGGAGATGAGCAACCTCCTCCCTCAGCCCAGAGAGGTGCCTGCAGATGGAACAACACTGCATCCTCCAGAACATCTTCCTGAAGACTGCTGCTCCACAGCCACTGCACTGCACCACTCTCATCATGTCTTTTTTCTGGCCCCCTAACTGTTGTTTGGAATACTTACTCTTTCCCCTGTTTGTTTATTTTCTTTTTTTTTTCTTTTTTCTTCCCCTACTTACTTATTTCTTCCTCTACTTACTTACATTTCCAAAATTCCTCTACATCCTCTGTCTGGTCATGACATTTCATTTCTTCCCTGAAAATCTCCCTCATTCTATAAAGGTTTACCCTCCTGAAGTCCAGAACCTTCTTACTGGACTTATTTGTTATCTTCCCTATTTGCATCTTGAAACTTACTGTGTTGTGATCATTTGTATCCAGACAGCCTCCCTCAATAATCTCTTCAACACTATCCTCATTTGTGAGTACCACGTGCAAAATACCTCCCCCCCGTGGGATCTTTAACCAGCTAATGTAGAAAAAATTCCTGCAGTGTTCCAGGTATCTCCCTGCTCCTGGCTGATGTTGCCTTTGGGATTCCCCATTCTACGTCTGGCATGTTAAGGTTACCCAGTAGTACAAACTCCCCTTTGTTTGACACCCTTTGAATCACCTGCATCCTTTGCTTCTCTAACTCCTCTCCCTGATTAGGAGGCCTGTATGTCACACCTAGTTTTACTATGGCTCCACTTTTTTTTTTTAATGTGACACACAGGAATTCTGTCTCACTGTACTCATCATGTCCTTTAGCTGCTGTAATGGTCTCCTTGACATATAATGCCACCCCCTCCCCTCTTTCTACCAACTCTGTTCCTTCTGAGCAGCCTGTATCCTGGAACACTAACTTCCCAGGAGTGATGCTCCAACCACCAGGTCTCTGTTATAGCCACAATATTGAGGCATTCATCCACCATCATTGTGTCTAGGTCCATCATTTTATTTCCCAGACTTCTGGCATTCACATACAGCCTTCTCCACCCTGAAAACCCTACTTTCTTACTATAGCCTATTGACTTACCTACAATATTACTTTATAATATTACCTGTTCATGTGCAAATCCCCACATAAGGTGAAGAAGATTAAGTTGTTTCTCTGAGGCAAAGAGTACCATGGGAGACTAACACACCTTCACCACCACTGTTTTGTCTTCTTGCAGTTTGCTAGTTGGCCAGTAGAGCCCATGGTCTGACAGGCATTTGGAGACATAAACATGAGCAACACTGAGAAGTGCCCCTGGGCTGAGGTCCTTACAGAAAATAAGCAAAGAACCCCCAGGGAATACAGATGGAGCCCATTGGGGGCTCAGGGACCCCTCAAGGCCCATTAGAAATGGTAATGGGGAAGAAAGTGGTAGTTTGGGAACTTCTTCCACAGTGGCTACATCCCCAATTTGGCCAGTGTCTCCAGTAGCCCCAGTAACCCCAGCTCAGTTGCTTCTGGCAGTATATAGGTTGCAAGGTGAGAAAGATAAACAGTAATGGGGTCCCAGCACTCACAGAGTAAATTCTACTACCTGAAGTTTAAGCATTCTTTCTTGCAGCCTTTACCTCTGCCACACAGTTCTCCACCCTAGTCTAGCACAAGCCTGGTGCCAACATTTGAATGTCCAGCTTATTTATTTATTTTTTGTTGACCGGGTAAGTGCACTGGACAAATTCTGCCTATTTTCAGGCATGACCCAGGGGAAGGGGATACAGATGAATGTCAACTGACTTTGAACCAGATTAAGCTGTTGGTGGTATATTTAGTGAATGGGGGAAATTTGGCCAGGGCACTGGGGAAATTCCCCTACTGCATTGCTGGCGGTAGGGGGAGCTGCTGGTGCTAGTCTGCAGAATGGCAGACTGAGTTCAACACTTTATGGAGACGGACATCATGATTGAAGCGGGTGAGGAGCTTACTAGTGTACAGCCAGAGTTGGCTTTGCCTAAAGAGAACACGATTGAAATGGCACTGCCTGTAGAGCCGGTTGGGGATTTTCACGGTATTACCCATGCAGCGGGAGTTTTTGATGTGCGGTCCTGTTCAGACCTGCCATCTGGAGGGCAAATTCTGGAGGATTTTCTGGTACAGGCTTTTCCCCTGAACAAGCCACAAGGAGAATAATGCAATTCTGCACCGGTACCTCCAATTGTGACAGCTACTCACCAGCCTCAAAGCTCAGCTGCTGTCTCTGTGATCACTCACCGGTGGGACGCCTCCTGTGCTGGAATGCAGAAGTCGAGTGTGGCTGACAGCTCCTTTCCCTCTGCTGATCGGAGTAAGGATTCAGCCTTGGTGGATGCAGGTTGGACATTGCAGGATGGACACTGGGTACCGGATTCAAACTGGATATCTTTTACACCCGATATGCCTAGACCTCCTGAAAGTACGGTTCTTCCACAAGCAGCAGCAGCTCCAGCTCCAAGCACTTCAGGTGACTGTTTACATTCTTCTCTTTTGCCTGCTTCAGCGTTAGAAGATAAGACTGGGTCAGAGCAGCCCCATGCTTCTCCCCCTCCTTCCCCATGATGTGGTCAATTTCATTCTGGTCCCCGTCTTTCAGATCTATTTCACAATAATAGACTTGACCAGGCCCCCAAGAGAAATGTCATTCAGTTACGGGATGGGGGCCGGCTTCAGGATCATCCTGATCATTTCTACGTGGCAAGGAGGTTACTTAAAAATTCAATGAACTTCCAAGCAGCTGATATATATGCCCTCATCAGCATTAGAGGGGAGGACACATTCAATGTCAGTTTCCGATCATTTACAGGGCTTGATAAGTTTTGGCAAAAATATGAATCATTGAAGACTACTCCCTTATGGACTCCATTTTGGGCGATCCCCATCACCAAGCCATTATTTAAGACAATTAATATCATGTTTCGTAATGAAGGTGTCAATGTGGGGGACAGTTTGCATTGGTTAGGGAGTAAATGTACTGTGCTTGGCATTCCCGAACCAATCATTGATTGGGAAGGGATTTGGACTGGAAGCTGGAAATTTAAAATAAAATTACACATTATTGGGGATAATGTCCAGCATATTCCAAACAGTTTTTTTCTGGGGAAGGATAGGGGGGTATGTTTCTATCCTGGTCAACCGAAGGCCTGCTACAAGTGTGCTCTCTGCGGGGAGCTAGACCATGACAGTGGGACTTGCCATAATGTATTTCGTTGTAATTTATGTGATGCACTAGGCCATGCATTTCATCAGTGCCCTTATGCTCGGCAAAATAATCAAGGGGGTCTTGATAAGGAAACCTTGATTTCTGAAGCTCAGAATAGAGTCAGGCCTAGTTCTGAGGGGACTTCAGCCTTTGAGACAGACCATCCCACTGCAGGCCCTTCAGGGACTGCTGAACCCCAGCCCTCTTCTTCAGATCCCAGCCCTGAAACACAGGTTGATCCACAGCTTAGTGAGGTTTCGACACATTCCCATTACCACACTTCTGGGGTGCCCCCCTCCTCTGACACCGAGTTTCAGAAACCTCATCCTAAAAGAGTTATGAGGTCTCATGCAAAGAAACTAGCTCAGACTTCTACTCTCCTTACGCACAACACTTTTTAGGTTTTGCAAGAACAGGAGGGGACTCGGAGTCTGATGTATCAGTCAAATCAGGGCCACATCTGGTATGGATTGTGATGATGAAGGAGGTCCTGATTTATTAGAATCTAAGAAAACATCATGGCGTAAATGCAAAAAAGACAAAATATAATACATTTCACTGGCTTCTTTGACCATTATTTCACTCAACACCTGCAGCATAGAAAATTCGAGGAAGCGTTTAGGGCTTTTGCAATTTTGCAAATCATACGTTGCAGACATTCTGTTTTTGCAAGAGACCCAATTTTCCTCCTTATTTGATGTTACTTACACCAAAAAATTATGGGTTCAAGGGCTTTCTTTTTGGTCCTTCACCCCTGATGCTGCAGACGGAGTTGGGATACTCTTTTACCATACTCATGTCCAGGTTATTTGGTTGGTGGATATTGTTCCAGGCAGGGTACTGCTCCTGGACTGTTTATGTAAGGGGTATTCCCTTCACCTTATTAATACCTATGCGCCACAAGTTAGTCAGCTAGAATTGATTTATTCCAAAATATTGCACAATATCTATTTACACCTTGACACATTATCTGGGATTTTAACTATGGCCTAGATTTGAAATTCAAGAACCAGGTACAACAGAAAGTGTACTGTGACTCTCATGCCCTTCACAAAATCCTGGTGAAAGCTTCTTTATTGGACACATATAGGTACCTCCATCATGGCCTTGGACCTACCTATAGACGAAGTAGTTTCGCAACTAGAATCTACTTTGTTTTCACTTCCCGTTATTTGTTACTTACAACTTTTTATTTGTTCCCGTGCAAATTTTCCAACCATATGTTATTGAAAGTTTGTCTCATACTTTCCCAAATTCCTTCCCATTTCCCTGTCATGCATATTAGATGAAAGCTGAATCCAGCCTGGCTGGCTCAGACTCAGTTCCATACTGCTCTTGCAAATGTTTTTGCATGACAGCAGTCAGTAGCTGGGCTATATGATTCCTGGGGAGATTGGTGGGTAGCCATCAAACTTGAATTTCAGCATTTTTCCAAGACTTTTCATAAAATGACACAGACAGAAGATTACACTACTTAATTGGGTCATAGGGCCCAGTTCTATAAGTTGTTGTCACTCTCTACTTCCTCGGATGATCGTATCCAGGAACAAATTGCCTCACTTAAATCTAGGATGAGACAATTCCATTATGGGAAGGCATGTCAAATACATGATGACTTATCCTATGGTCTAAAGACCACCCCTGTCTCAGATTCTTTTTCGGCCTGCAAACAGGCATTAGAAAGGAAGCTCATGGATGGCCTATATAATTCTTATGGGGTTTTAAAAGCCACCAATGTTGAAATGCTACGTATAGTACCGAAAATTCTACAGGACCAAGATGGGCAAACTTTTCAACCAACAAGTTCTTGGGATAGGCTTTTTGATATTTCTCCCCTGATCTTGACTCCTCATCAGTCTATGGAATTAGATTTACCTATATCTCAGGACGAGGTCAGGTTAGAAATTACCCGATTGAAGACGGGTGTTTCACCCGGCCCGGATGGCCTCATAAATGACTTCTATAAGTTTTTTTGGGATGACTTTAGCTTCATACTGACCCATGTTTACAATGAAATATTAGTCTCTAACACTTTGCCCTCAGGCTTTTCTGACTCCCTGACTATTTTCTTATTCAAAAAGGGGGACAGATATGACATTAGTAATTGGCGGCCGATCAGTCTATTGAATTCGGACTATAAAATTTTTGCTGCTATTTTGTGTCACAGGCTTCAGAAAGTTGCCACGACTCTTATTCATCCTGTGCAGACCTGTTCTATCCCTGGCAGCAATATTCAGCAAAAATTTAACTTTACTAAGAAATGTATGTGAATGCAGTCAGTTGCGGCAGCTTTCAAGGTATTTATTCTCCCCAGACCAAGCTAAAGCTTTCAACAGAGTATCACATGATTTTCATTTCAAGTCTTACATTACTATGGATTCTCATTGCAATTCAGGGCTTGAGTTCATCTTTTACATAATAACGCTAGAAATTTTCCTTTGGTTAATGGTGTAATGAGAGATGGCATAACATTTTGCAGGGGTGTTCATCGGGGTACCCAGTGAGCCCTTTGTTGTATACCTTTGTCTTGGATCCCTTGATTCGGGTGCTCCTTCACCATCAAAATATTTTAGGGCTTACCCCATCTGTAGAAGTCCCCGCACAGTTACTGACAGTTTATGCTCACATGTGTCTTTTGCTTCGTGATAAGGCTTCTGATTTGCTTGCTTTAGATATCTTGGCTCAGTTTGGCTCGCTCGCTGGCACCATGGTAAATTATGAGAAGAGTGCAGGTATTTCCTTAGGTCAGGGGCCTTTTGATTATTCTGTAGGATAGATATCGATTACCCCTGGCCCGATTAAAATCCTGGGGTGTTTCTTTGGTAATGGGGATCTTGCTGACCTCAATTAGAAACCTTGCATTGAACTGGGGGAAGGCAAGATTCAATTATAGAAATCTTAGTCATTTTCCAAGCAAAAACAAATTATGATTATTAAGAAGTTTCTTCTTCCCATGTTTTTATATTTTATTTCAGTTTTTCCCCTGCCTAAACAATATGACACTCGTTTACATAGTATTTTTTTTTTCAAATGTTATGGGGAAGTCGGCTAAACCCTGTTAAGCATGATTTTTCTTATCTAAGGATTAAGGACGGCGGCCTTGGTATGATTAATCCGTTAGCCTTCTATTTTTCCTTTTTCATTAAATCTAGTTTTAAGGAACCTGTGCAATATACATCACACCCATGGGATCATTGGACTTTTTTTTAATCCAGGATTTTTTGACTAGGTGGTCTACTGAGGCCCCTATCATTAAATGTTCCTCGGGTGCTCCTTAGTTTATTTATTTGGTTGCAGCTAAGTTACGGATGTGGAAACTCACTCAGCCTGAGGTGCACTGACTTTGTCACAAAGCTTTGTATATTGACATAATGACTAGAAATTTTTTAGCAACAGTTGATTTTCCAAAATGTTTCCCTTCCAAAATGTTTTTGGCTTTACGAGTATTAAATGACAGACGAATTCCCGTGAAAATGTGGGATGTCACTTGGCTCAGTTGTCATGGGAGACTGGGACTCAAGGGCAATTTAAAACATAAAGCTGTGTCTGAAAGGCAATATACCCTAACTGAATGCAATGGATTGGAGGAAACTATGGAACACTTTTTTCTTTCCTGTCATTATGCTAAGCTTTTCTGGTCAGTCTTGCTCACTAAGTGGGGGATGGGGGGTATCTTGTCATGTTTCATATGAGTGCTTAATGCTTGGGGATTATTCTGGTTTCTTTTCACGTTATCACCCTAGCACTTTGAATGTTACTTTTTCCTGCATTAAGTTTTATATGTGGCAGGCATGATGCTTGTTCTCTCTGCAGCACACTTATACCCTGCCTTCAGTTGTGTTGCAACATATTGAATCTGCTCCGTTGACTCAGAAGGCTTCCAAATCAGGACATTTGTCAGCTCATAAGTTTCATGAATATTGGAAACATGTTTACTGGATTTAACCTTCCTAGAGACTTTTTGTGATGGGAATTTAAGCTGTATTGTTTTCTTTTTTTTCATTATTTTTTAACTTAAAGAGCTGCTTTCTTTTTTTGGGGGGGGGGTTGTTTTGCTTTGGAATGGTTTCTTTTTTGATTCAATTAGAGATGCTTGTAATGATGTTTTTAGCTTCTTGCGATAAAGAATGCCCCTAGTCATTTTTTGAGAAGTGCCATGGGATCTTTAACATCCACCTGAACTACCACCAAAACAGGCAGATGGGGCCTCTGTTTAACATTTCATCTGAAAGATGACACCTCAGGAGTGCAGGACCTCCTCATGCTGCGTTACAGTGTCAGTACTGGGATATTAACCTAAGTGCCTGGTGTGAGGATAGAACCCACAGCCTTTTGATCTCCCAGCCTCAGAGGTGAGTGTGCTACCTGCTGAGCCACTGACACTCTATGTGTCCTGGGTGCCTATCGTGCTTATGCTGAACCATTGGTTTGCCTACCACATTGACAGGGACTCTCTGTCCTAAATGTTAGGGGACAATAAGAGTTCAGTAGAGTTGGAAATGGAGATGAAGTGAACTGGCCATGAAGTCAAGAGGCAATTGAGGGAGGTGGCCATTGGCAGATCTGCAGTGTTCTCAGGCATGCCAGAGAAATGCAGTCAGGCTGAGGGAGATGTAAAGGGCTTACCAGAGCCAGCAGTCTCCCCTTCCATGCATCTGTTCCCAGCAGAAGCAGCAGTGTCCATGGTTCGTGTCAGGAGTAGTCTGGTCAGGGGAGTGCCATCCAGCAGTCAGTAGTCAGGAGAAGTGCGATTTCATGAATGGTGTTGGTTCAGTTCAACTCCATTTGTTTGGTTTTCTTACTAGTTAATCAGTCCCTCATTGGTAGACACAATGGGCCACAATGGTGAAAACAGATGAGGTGAGAGGGAGCAGCACAAGTGTAAGGCCTCAGCAGTGACCCAGAAGGAGCATCAGTCAGAGCAGCAAGTCCCATCTCCAGGACCCTACACAGCCCGCAGCTACTCCAGCTTTCCAGGATCAACCTCCCCTCATACCTTCACCCTAAATCAGGGCAGTGAGTGGAAGGCAGCACCAGTGGGAAGATGTTAAAAAAAAAATATTTGATGTGCCAGACGGCACAGGGGGAAAGCAACTGAAGCCATGAGGGGGGTGAGCAAGTTCCCAATCAAGGAGCTGCCCAGAGGTTGGAACAGTGGGCAAGAAGCCCTTAGTTTAACTGAAAACAGCTTCCAAAGGGTGGCACAAGAGTTGGGGCTGCCTCCAATAAAGCAAACTTAAGCATAGTCTTTTTTATTTGTTTAAATAAATCACACCAAGTGTCACCTAGTCAAGGGGGCAGAGGCCATGTGGGTGGGCTGGTGTCCCCACCTCAGGACCACCTACATAGGTGGCTGAGAGCCAGCTCATAGGGGCTGAGTTGGGCTTAGCAAGGCCCAGTGAAGGAACTGTCAATAGGGTGGAATACGTGGCTCCATAGAAAGCAGTAGAGTGGATTGGGCAATCCTAGGTACCCACAGAACTCATTACTAACAGCTCCATAGGAGCAGATACATTGGGGTTGGGGTCTGGATAAGCTCCACAGGAGCCAATACTTTGGGTTAAACAGCTGAATAACTGCTGACTGTGTGCAACCTGCCTCATGAACTGTGTTTAAAGTAGTGACTGTGTACCTTATCTAAAAGACTGTCTAATGAACTGTATTTTAAGGTTCAGTGCTTTCATACTGAGAGTGCCCTTTTGGACTAAAGCTAAAGTGGTGCACCCTGTTTGCCCCAAAATGAACTGCCTTTTGAACTAAAGCTAAAGTGAGCTACCCTGTGTGTCTACTAAACTGCCTGAACTTGTGTGGTGCCCGATTTGCCCTCAGATGAACATCCTGAACTTCTACGGTGCTCTATTTGCCCTGATGTAACTGCCTTAAATCTGTGGTGCCCTATCATGACTGCCTAAAAGTGGTGGTACCCTTTTCAAGAGGCTGGTTATCCTTTACTACTATGCTGCAACATGCCCGTTACCACCCACTTGCTCAGAGAAGAGTCTGCCAGATCTGGGTATACTACAGTGCAATTGACTATTGCCATGGGTACCCTTCTAAAAGACTAGTAAGTATGTAAGTGAGTAACAGTTTATTTAATTAGGTGCCCCATCCCGGAGGCTCTGAGCACTGCACAAGCAGGTAGAAAACACAATAAAATAAGATAAAACAGTTAAAATACAGTAGAAATAGGATTTTGCAGTAGGTTTCTATCTTATCTCTGACTAATCTGGAAATGCTTACTTAAAAAGATGAGCCTTCAAACCCCGCTTAAAAGCCTCTACTGATGGGGCCTCCCTCAAAGATTTTGGTGACGAATTCCACAATACCAGGCCCATCACCTCAAATGACCGATCACCAGATGACTTAAGGTTGGTTCTGGGAACTGATAGGAGGCCTTCAGTAGAGGAGTGAAGTGAGTGCATTGAATGGGCAGGAGTCAGGAGGTCTTCCAGGTAGCCAGGGCCCAATCCATGTAAGGCCTTATAGGTGAGCAAGCCCACCTTGAAGGTAATTCTGCTCCTAACCAGCAGCCAATGCAGTCCATGAAGAACTGGGGTCACATGACAGGACCTCGAAAGGCCTGTCAGTAACCTGGTTGTTGCGTTCTGCACCAGCTGCAGTTACCGGAGAACCCTTCCAGTAATCCCAAGGTACAGATCATTGCAGTAATTGAGTCCAATGTCACCAATGAATGCACTAATGAGAGCAGGTCAGAATCAGGGCTTTAGTTGGGCAACATTCCTCAAGTGGTAAAAAACACTTCTGACAATGGATGACACCTGGACCTCAAGTGTCAATCCGTCATTGAGGATGATGCCCAGATATTTCACCTTGGTGGACGCTGCCATGAATATGAGGCCAAGAAATAATCCTGTTTCCATCCCAGTAGCGTCCACATTCTGCCGATGATCAGGCTCGATTACTAGTACCTCTGTCTTGTCAGGATTGAGCCTCAGCCAGCTAGAGGATATACATTCTTGGATCTCAGCTAGGCATTTGTTTAGCACCTCCAGAGTACCTTCTGTCCTGGGTGCAAATTACATGTACAGCTGGGTGTCATCTGCATAGCATTGAAAATGCAAGCTGTACCATCTGATGATCTTGCCCAGCAGAAGCATGTACACTGTGAACAACCCAGGTGACAGGATTGAACCCTGGAGAACTCCACAAGACAGAGGCTTTGGACAGGATGAGAAATTTCCCATCACCAACCTTTGTATCCTGCCTGTGAGAAAGGACTCAAACCAGTTGATAACAGTATTGGTGAGTCCAGAGAGCTCCCCAAGGTGATCCAGCAGCACTATGTGGACCACAGTATCAAATGCTGAGAAGAGATTAGGGAGGATGAGAACTGACTGCTTCCCTTTATCCCTCACCCTGAGGGGATCATTCTGCACCCTAATGCCATTTTGGTGCCATGCTTTGACCTACACCCAGACTAAAAGGGCTCATAGATGTCATAAGCAGTAAGGTCTGCCTTGAGCTGCAGAGCTACAACTTTCTCAATAACCTTATCCAGAAATGGAAGGTTAGAGATAGGTCTATAATTTGTAAAGAGGTCAGGGTCGAGAGATGGTTTCTTTAGGAGGGGTCTCACCAGTGCCTCTTTCAAGATGTTGGGAAAACATTCCTCCAAAAGAGAACATTGGGCAATCTTCACCTTGAATCTCTGTGCTCCCAGCATTGAATATCTTCATTGCTTGGCAGTTCTCTCTCAGCTGTGAAGTTATTTGGTACACTCTGCAATTACATACAGACTGCCTAGATGTCACATCCACTAAAGACTTTCTCTACACATCTGCCTCGACATTCAGCTTCTTGGATTCCAACTTGGGGCAGTTGACCCAACAAGCATTAAGGTAATAGTCAGGACATGCCCTATTCGATTCTCTGCCAAGCAACATCCATACCCTGTTAGGAGGTCAAGGAAGTATAGCTGCCACACCAGCTCACTAAAGAGGGCCTCCAGCATGCAGTGGTTGTGGGGTTTCTTGTACAGGACCAGCATTCCATGCCATCACCCGAAAATCAGCATCAAGGACCATCATCTGAAGATCTGCATTCAGAGCCATCTTTTGAAGATCAGCAACCTGGACCAGCATCCAAAGATCACCTCTTCGTCTTCTTCAACATTTCCTTTTTCTTGTCCTGACAACCCAAGAGAGGGTTTGCGTTAATGAATTCTCTACAAGTGCCACATTTCCTTCTTCTTGTCCAATAACCCAGGGGAGGGTTTGTGGCAAAGAATCTTCTGTAAGTTCCACATTTCTGTCTTCTTGTTCTGGCAACCCAAGGCAGGGTTTGTGCTGAAGAATCTTCTATATGATGCAATTTCATTACTCTTGTCCTGGCAGCCCAAGAAAGGGGGCTTATGTGGATGAACCTATGGCCTGTTTACAAAACCTCTCATATGCCCAGTGGCAAGTCATCAGTCCCATTGTTGCAATCATTGTACTTTTTGGTCCAGATGCCCCATTCAGGTCTCAGTTCTCAGCTGAGTTCCTCTCAATATCCTAACATAGACTCAGAAGTGACTTGAATGTTGTCCTGAATTCATGCGCTTACAGTACTTGAATGGTTGTCCTGAGTTAACGAATTGAAAGTAACAAGTCTTTACATGTCTATAGCATAGGCTAGCAGTGCTTGACCAGGTAGTAATGGATACCATAAATAAGCACAGCTGCAGTAAAGTAAAAGTATTTAATGTAGTAGAGGAGCACCTTCTAATTTATTTATTGGATATTTATTCAGCTATTTACTCCCTCATTATTTATTGCCTTACATTTTGTTGTCGTTGATGAAGTCCTGCCTCTGTTACCCTTCCCAACTTTCCTGCTAAATAAATTCCTTCCTTCATTTTGACCTCTGAGTATGTCTCCTGCCTCTTTTTGCTGGGTAGCTCCAGTTACCACAGCTATGAACCTACACTGTCCCTTCACCAGGACACCTGCTAAAGGTGGTACTTGTGCCAGTGAGGAAAACAGAGTTCCCTCTTCATGATCTGTCTCTCCTGGACATGACAACTGTTTCTGTACAATGCCACCTACTGAATTTTTCACAACCATGCAGATGACTATTTATATTTATAACATTTAAAATAGTAACACCAAGCATTACAACTAGTTGCAGCTAGGAAAACTGTAGTAGTAGCATCTGTATATTTTAATTATGATTAAACCTGATACTGGGCACCACTGTACATATCTAACAGATGGTTGGTTTACCTATACTGTGGTGACATCTACATCACCGACATCCCCAACATTGACAGACACAATGCTGAGTTTCGACATTGTACTGTCGGGGATGTCGGTGTGTTTTCTTCAGGTGGCTGCATGCCCCAAACCTCCCATGTGGGGGGCTTCACTCCCCACACCCCTCAGTATCTATTTATTCAATTCCAAGTCAGAGTTGTCTTGGGGAGGGAGCAAAACACTGGGAGATTCAGTACTGGTTTCAGCAGAGACCATCACAGCAACCCAACTCTTTCTGTCAAATTCTGTCGCTGTGATAGTCTTCGCTCTGAAGGTTTTCCTGTGTGGTCGGCACACCCAGATGGTTCACTGCTTCAGTATGCAACCTAATTATCAAAGTGAGGGGGTCTAATGTGCTTGAACAATATAGATATTTATGACATGATGATACAGTAGTTACTATTTGTAGTCATAGGACTATTAATAGTTCCCATGAACTTAGTAGTTTATATGAACTGTACTTTTGATAATTTTAGGACTGTTAATAGTTCCAGGAACTCAGCAGTTTGTAGGAACTGTAAGTTGTTCATATACTGTAGTTACATAACACATATTTTGGCCTTTTCACACTCTCTTTCCCAATGTAGATACTACCACCCATTTGGGAATTTCATAAAGGCATAAACAAGCATTTGTCAATGCCGAATGTTTGCTTACTAGTATTGGCAGTGGTAGTGTAGAAGTTACAGAGCTGCGTAATAGGAATGGCAGTGAAGTATTGAACTGAAGCCAACCCCACCACCACCCTGCAGAGAATGAGAGGCATTGGGGTGTGCATTTGGGTCGTCAGGCATAACGGCCACGCCATTTCACCACACCCCACTCTGCAGAGACTGACAAGTGTCACGTGTTCCTTGGGGTCTTTGGCCCTTATGCACACCCCATTTCATTAGGAAATATGGTGAGATGGGTGCGATATAGGAGAATGGGGTGAAGTTTGGGGACGAAGAGTCCAAGGCATACCTCGATGCTTCTCAGTGACTGCAGGGTGTGGAATGGTATGAGCATCACAGGCAAGAATCCCAAGTCACACCCTGATTCCTGTCGTTTATATAGGTTGGGCGATTTAGTTGAAAAGTCTAATACCTCAGGCATTCATTGGTATTTTAACTCCAAATCTTCAACATGTTTGTTTTGTGACCCCACCTCATGAACAGGGGAATATCAGTGTGGTAGCCGAAGCTGCTTATGCACAGTGACTACGGATTTAGCACCACAGAAGCAAACATATTCAACAGGCTGTAAAAATGGCAGCTGTACTCTTTCATGGGAGGTGTAAAATGGCTATGTTGCAAATGTGTAGTAAAAATATTTAAAAATGGTGAAGTCACAAGTGTATATAGAAACTGTGCAACGACAATCTGCTATATAAGTAGGTTGGGGATATTTTATAGCAGATTGTCAACTCAGGCATTTTGGTGCCTCGATCATGAACAGTGTCACTGTGATTTTCTTTATCTGTGCCAAACAATGATTTCCCATAACGACCACGCATCTCTGCACTGAAAGTGTGAAAACACACTTTGGCCATGTTGTGAAAAATGGCAGCTGTACTGTTCATAAGGAAGTGTTGAAAAATGCCACTAGTGAAAATCTGACTGGAAATATTACAAAGTCCTGAACTAACGAGGATGCATGGAAACTGCACAATGCTCACTCGTAACACAGTCATTTTATGGACTTTTGTCACCAAATTTTCAACATAGCCATTTTAAGACCTCTGCTCATGAACAGTGTAACTGTGATTTTCTTAATCTGTCCTAAACATTGCTTTCGCGACACCAACAGCACCATTGTGCCTACATGTGTGATAACACATTTTGGGTGACATATGAAAATTGCAGCTGTACTGTTCATAAGGAAGTTTAATAAAATGACATGTTGAAAATCTAGTGAAAATATTAAATTTGCAAACTAACGAGCTTGCATAGGAACTGTGCAACGCACGCTTCGTAAAAGTCATTTTTAGGCATTTTTCACCAAGTTTTCAACATAGCCATTTTAAGACCTCTGCTCATGAACAGTGTCACTGTGGTTTTGTTAATGTGTCCCATACATTGAGGTTGCACCGACCTAAGCCATTGTATGCGCTACATGAAGGCTGCGTTTTGGGCAGGATGTGAAAAATGACAGTTGTACTGCTCATAAGGAGGTGTGGAAAATGGCAATGTTGAAAATCTGGAGGAAATATTGAAAATTCAAGAACCCATTTAGCCGCAGGTGGAACTGTGCAACTACACTTGTAAAACAGTCATTTTAGGAATTTGTCATCACATTTTCAACATTGCCATTTTAAGATCTCTGCTCATGAACAGTGACACTGTGATTTTCTTAATATGTCCCATACACTGAGTTCGCACAACGACTGCGCCATTGTGCGCTACATGGGCGGAAACACGTTTTGGGTGAGATGTGAAAAATGACAGCTGTACTACTCATAAGAAGGTGTGGAAAAATGGCAATGTTGAAAATCTGGAGTGGAAATATTGAAAATTCGCAAACCTATGAGCGTGCGTAGGAACTGCGCAACGCACGCTCGTAAAACAGTCATTTTTAGGAATTTTTTCACCAAATTTTCAACATAGCAATTTCAAGACCTCTGCTCATGAACAGTGTCACTGCAATTTTCTTAATTTGTCCCGTACATTGATTTCGCGCACTGACTGCGCCATTCTGCGCTACAAGGGTGGAAACACATTTTGGGTGAGATGTGAAAAATGACAGCTGTACTACTCATAAGACAGTGTGGTGAAATGGCAATGTTGAAAATCTGGAGTGAAAATATTGAAATTTCGAACTTACGAGCCTGCGTGTGGGAACTGCATAACGCATGCGCTCGTTAAACAGTCATTTTTGAATTTGGCACAAATTTTCAACGAGGTTTTTATTCTTCTCATGAATGATATCACCGTCATGGCGGTATTCAGTCCTGAAGGGTGATTTCGCAGTCACTGCACAGTCACCGCGCCAAATCACCTTTGAGCCCGAATAATGCCATGACAGTGACATCATTCAGAGAAGGGGTCCCAAAACCCCATGTTGAAAATTTGGTGCAAAATTCTAAAATGCCCGTTGAGATATGCATAAAGTTGAACCCTCCTATCTAGCCCATTATACAGCTTACCGCATTTCTCAGTTCGCGGTCGGCTTTTGAAGAGTGCAGACGTGTTCCGGTCCACCGAAGATTGTCGCCCCAGAGTCCGGAGGTAAGTATGGGGTGAGGGGGGTGGGGAGGCTGGGTGCGCAGTGGGTGGGTGCGGGTTGTGGGAGGGGGTCGAGATGCGCCGTGGGACAGTTTTGTTTTACAGGGTAAAAACCAAAAAAGGTCGTGGGACCGTTGCCATGCTGGGGTGGCTTCTGTGCGTGGCACAAGGACTTGGGCGTTCAGCCGATGGGGATTGGGCACCCCTGCCGGCAAAAAAAACGCAGACGCTGTCCACCTGGGGTGGGCTTCAGCGTGGCACAATGACTTTGGGGAGGGGGAGTATTCAGCCGACGGGGATTGGGCACCCCGTCAGGCAAATAATGGATTGCCATGCTGGGGTGGGCCCCAGCGTGGCAGCAACTATTGGGAGGAGGAAGACAAATAGTTCAGCTGACGGGATTGGGCACCCCGTCGGCTATACGGGCCATGCGGCAGGGGCTAAGACGCTGGGAGCTGCGCGTGAGCAGCCTTTATCGCTGCTCACTGGAAGTGTAGCTCCCCTTTCAACTCAGAGGTTACTGCATTTTGAGCGCATTACATAGCTCCAAAATGTACATTGGCTAGGCCGCGCCTGCCAGCACAGTGCCTGAATTGGAGGAGGAGGTGACACACCTCCGAAATCTCCGTTCATGGCAATATGTTTCTTGCACATGCGTGCAAGCAAACATAAAAATCAAATGAAGAGGGTTCCAGCCTTAAAGTTGTGCCACAGGGAAGCAGGACCCTGAGGTTAGAAGTGCCTTAGCAAAGATGTCCAAAAGCAATAAATAGAATTGTCAAAACACACAACTTCCCAGAAGGAGAGAGGGAAAGGTGCTGGGGCTAAGGATTTAACAGGAAAGGCCTGGAAACTCTTAGGCAGGCAGGAAGGAGGAAGGAACAAAATAGGCAAAAAAGAATATACTGTACACACACTCATCAGGTTACAACACTTACAACAGAAATACTAATACTATTATAATTACAACCTAACAATAGTATGACCTTTAGCATGAAGGAGAGGAAAACCCACCTTGTGTAGGATACCACTGGTGTCCAAGGCCTTAGGCTGCCATCCATCCATCCAGACTTTACATCTATAATAGACTGGATATTTGATAAAATTGTTTAACTCTACAGAGAATTCTGAAGTGCCAACATACTGCTCCACTATATAAAGGGATCATTTGTCACCTCCTTCTGTCTTTGTGAGACTATCTACTATGGCTAAGGTGTTACAGGACATGGCTCTGTAATCAAAGTATCCACAGCTGTGAATACTCCTCCACAAGAAAGATGGACATTAGAACACTCAGTCCTTATGAAACCAGGGTTTCAGTGTACTCCCAGGAGAAGATGACATACAGTGAAGTACATCAGTATGCAAGGCTGAATACTGAAACATTCTGCAAAGCTACTGCAGAGAACAGTGTAATTTCAAAGGCAGTTCTGAATCCTCCTGGTGGACCCCTCCGTACATAAAAGTGGTTTCCGGCTATCTGGCCAAGTCCTCTCCTCTGAGTACAAAATGCATGGTGGAATGGTTAGAGATATGCCCTTGAGAGACAAGACCTGACAGTTATATGTAGCCACTTAGCGTGAAAGTGTATGAAGCTCTTGAGAGGCACTGCACATTGGGGCAAGAGCCCAAAAGTCATTGGGGCTTATACCCGATAGTCATCAGGAGGCATGCCCAAAGTATGAAAGCATAAGATTAGGTAATGGAGGTTGTGTTAGCTGTAACACATGACAATGGTGTGCATTATGCTAAACCGCCAAACACTCAAGGTGCATTGTAAAGGAATGAAACTGCAAGCTAAGTGCTTTCAACCTCCAGGGAGTATGGTAATCTAGAATAATGCATACCTTTGGAGTGTGTTATGTGCTTATACAATGGCTTTCTGTAAAAAAGAAAAATCTTTATAATCATATTAAATATGTAAAAAATATCAAGTATATCTGTAATATTTATCAAGTAGTTCATTAACCTGCTGATAATGCATTGGGTTTCTGCATTTGCTTTATGACATTTGTCCTAATGGAGCTGCCATGCTTGTGGTACCAGTAGTTCAGCAAGTTCTCACCCCCATCCCCATTCCTGTAATGTACAGAGGGTGAGACAGTTCGGTGGTCTGTAAGCAAAATTGTGTTTCATCACTGTTTTTTTTACATTGCTAAAGCTGTGTTCAGATCATTAAAATGACTGAATGGGAAAGTAAAAGTGTAAGCCATCACATTCACATTCAAGACTAAAAACAAAAAAGAAGTTGTTGCTGGTATTTATTGTCATGCTACAAAAAGGAAGTTAATTTTGATAAATTTACTGTGTTATGGTTCTTGGATATGTGGACCTGAGGTGAAGACACTACTTACAGCATTCCCACAATGCTGAAGCTAGCAATAACAAAGAAAATGCCTGCCACACACACACACACACACACACACACACAACACACACATATATATATATGTGTATATATATGTATATATATATATATATATATATATATATATATATATAGAGAGAGAGAGAGAGAGAGAGAGAGAGAGAGAGAGAGAGAGAGAGATATTTTTTTAAGTATGACACTATAGGAATATATGAAAAGTCAAAATGCCATGATGTCTATTCAGTGAGCAAAATCACCACATGGTCATATCACTGCCTGTAGCCATTCAACTGGCTGGATGTCTTCTTGCTGTTGTATAAAGCCCTGTAATATTAGTACAGTAAGAGTATTGAGTTTAAAGAAGATGAGTTGGATGACCAGCTGGGAAGGCTGGAGGACAGTACAAGGCTGGGAATAAAATAGCAAATTGAATGCTCACAGTCTAGTCAAGGTACTCATTCAGGAATGCAAAACATGGCATGGCAGCAAGAGGCAGAGATGGCAGATGGATACTGAGTAAACAAAGCCAACATGGCAGTAGTAGGAACAGTTGTCCACACTATCATGGTGCCCTGGATCCTTTCCTTTTATTTTAGTTGGGTGGTGTCCATCTAACTTTGGAAAAACATCAGTAGAAGACAACAAGAGTACAATCCCACAGCAAGAATTTGACCATGGTACCGTGTTCAACCATAGTTGAATGTGGTTCACCATGTTCTGACCATGCTTTCACTGTGGTCGAAGACCATGGTTAAAACACATTTCAGTCTAGCACTGTCAAAGTATGGTCAACCATTGTCAGTTTTAATGATGGTTGACCATGCTTGACCTTCAACGTTTTACATCCATTGATCTAACTAACACATTAATTTTACTGAATATAAGAAGGAGATTTCCTATAAGTTTAATATAAGTTTAATATTTGTTTATTGCATCTATGCAATATATTGTTTTTCTTTCCCAGTATGCTTTCTAAATGTTCTGGGCACACCATGCATAACCATGGTTCATCCATGTTTGACCATGGTTTGTCCATGGTAATAAGAGCATGGGATAGCAACTAAATTTGCATTGTTTATTTGCATATCTGAATGCAGAATTTTACACTTTAAACTCTTATAACTAATCATAGTTTAACATTTCTTTGCACTTTATGAACAAAAAATATGGTTTACACAAATAATCACTTGAGAATAACAAATTACTATGAGAGCTCACCACATCTTTAAAGAATTTAGTTTTATGTAGTATAATTAGCAATTAGGCCATTCTATCAGTTAGGAATGAGAAGATAATCCATTAGAAAGAGGAATAACAACTACAGTTGGTAAGCAAAGTAAATCTATTTCAAACGTATCCGTGGATAATACGTATGCATTACAGAATGTTAAGGTTTTGGTAGAAATGGAAAAGCTGGGCTGTATAGAAATCTGCTTTACTATGCAGGAAACATCAGAATCCAATAAAGATTTTAACTATAAAAAAAGTAACCATCAGAATTTAATGGCCATGGATTGCCATGGTTATTCATCCCTGTTAGGGACTGTATTGACAAGGGATGGCCTTGATTATTTAAGCCTTTTAGGTCTTGTTATGACTATTCTTGGCAATGGGTGACCATGATTTTTGTCAAAGGAATGTTCTTGCCATAGATGACCATTGTTGCCTGTAGTGCCACCTCATAGCCATGGTCAACCATAACCAAGCATGGTCAAAACCATGATCAAAGGCATGGCTGACCATGGTTTTTGACAATGATCAACTTACTGTAGTACCATGGTTGACTACAGTTCAACCATGCTATCCTCACTGGGGTCCTCTTCCAATCCTTTATTTTATTTTTACCACCATACATATCCAAGTAGGAATATCCTAAAGCAGAGAAGAGTGAAGCTAAGGCAGAGTGAAGTCTTAAACTCCATGATGTAAATCATAGCCACAGAACTTACCTGGACATTGGATGTACAAGGTTATGACAGTAAAGCAAAAAACAGACATCACAGGTGCCAAGTGAACATGAGCAACACCTGAGGGGAATCATTAAGCAGCAGGGTTTATGGTAGAGCAGCAGCCAGAAAGTCAATGAGGTGATCACCAGAAGAATGAAAAGGCATCAAGTACAGCATAACTGAACCCAGAAGGCAGAGCTGAGATGCCAGTGGTTCTCAATAACAACAATGGGACAAAGCAGAAAGTAGAAGGCAAAAGCAGCCACAAGTCTACTGCAGTCAGAACACTGGCAGTAAGACCTCAGTCAGGATGTTCAAGGCAGAAGCCACATGGATGCATCAACTGGCAGGAGGTAAGTAAAGAACAGCAAAGGCAAGAGGGCAATCCAACAGATATGCAGCCGCAGCAAAGAAACTTGGAGCATGCACTCTAATATAGAGCTCTGTGGGTAGCATTGAATTTGTATCTTATTTTTCATACAAGTTGATCCAAATTGTGTTTTTTTTAATTGGGATGGGAACACCAGGAAATATTTGCAACTGGGGAAGATACAGACCGCCTTCTCTCCAGCAAACTCCATTCCTCAGTATCCTAGTGGTCAGGAGCCCATGGTATAGTGGTACTTGTAGTAGACTTCCATCAGCTATGTGGGATACCACCTGGATCTGTATTCATGACAGCCTTGGAGTAAAGAATACCTTCAAGCACAAATAAATAGATAAATATGTGTGTTCAAAGCCTTCATGAACACAGAACTTAGAAACCCTAAAGCACTTTTAATTTTCTGGCCCATTTGCCCATACTGTTTGGCTTACTGTAGCTAGTACCTGGAAAGCTTCAGCATTTGCCTCAGTATCTTACCTCAAAGTGGTTTTAGGAATCACCTAAAGACCAGTATGAAATAAAGTCCACAACAGTACTATGGGTTTAATTTTTATAATAGGTAGTTATTACCTGCAGCAATTAGGGATGTGCAAAAAATAAAATACCAGTGGTGGAATTTCCGTGAAAGTTGGAATTTCACTTCTACATTTTGGAAAGCAGTTTGGTGATTTCTTTGCAGAAATTTCAGCTTAGAATGGTGGAATGAATGTATGAATTATAGATCACAGTATTAAACTGTGGAAAGAAATTCTGCAGAACTGATCACTAACAGTGATCAGTTCTGCAGTATTTCTTTCCACAGTTTATTGCAGTAATCTGCAATTGAAACATTCATTCCTCAGTTCAGTGAGACACTGAACTATGAAATGCATGTACAGGTATAAACTGTGGATTATTGTGGATTACTGTATTAAACTGCAGAAAGAAATTGCACAGAACCTATCAGTGGATTATAAAATTATTACATGTATTACAGATTAATGTATAAAACTGTGGAATGGAATTTCTCACAACTGTCACACCACAGTCCATGTGTATTATTGAGCAATTCAGCCAGAAAATTTTGTGGAGCAGGGAAAGAATTTGCCAAATACATTTGGAAGATTTAGATTTTGCCAAAGTCAGAATTTCAGAAAATGTCATGAAATTTCTGCAAATTTGGAATTTGTGGTTTTTGCCTAGCTCTAGTGGCAACAAGATGTCCAGTCACCTACCAGAAAAAGATAATTTCCCCAGATGTAGTTGTATCACAAATATATAGAAACATAGACGTTATTGGCAGAAGATGGCTGCTTGTCCCACCCAGTCTGCCCAGCTGTTCTTGCCTAGTCTGTCTCTTCAGACCCTTCCTGGTCCCTGGTGGCCCTCCCTCTTCTCTGCCTATTTACCAGAAATACCCTATGCCTATCTCATGCATGCTTGAAGCCCCCTCACCAGTTTTTCCCCACTACCTCTGCTGATAGACTGTTTCAGGCATTCACCACTCATTCAGTAAAGTAGTACTTCCTCACATCCCTGTAAAAAGTCTCCATTTCCAGCTTCATTGCATGCTAACTTGTCCTGTTACACTTCCTCATTTAAAATAGCCCCCTCTTCCAAAACCCAGTTCACCACCTGAGGTACTTAAAGGACACTATTATGGCTTTCCTCTCCCTTCACTCCTCCAGGGTGTAAATGTGGAGATCCCTCAGTCTCTCCTCTTAGGGCTTCTCATGCAACCCCAGCACTATTTTAGTTGCCCTCCTCTGGACAACTTCCACCCTATGTCCTTTCTGAGATAGGGCCTCCAGAACTGGACACACTTATCCAGGTGGGGTCTCACCAGTGACCTATACAGTGGTAACACTACCTCGCTCCTCCTGCTGGTGATGCCTCTCCCAATACACCTCAGCATTCCACTGGCCCTACCTACTACCCTGTCACACTGTCCTGCCACTTTGAGGTCATCAGATGTTATTATCCCAAGGTCTTTTTCCTGCTTAGTGACCATCAGTACCCCCCATTTTATAATCAAATCACTGATTTCCTTGAAAAGGGTATGAAATAGAAAAAGGAATAAACTCTCTGAAGGTCAATTTAGAAACATGTGGAATGGTTATGAATGGATTACAGCTCCTTGATGGGATGGCAAAACATGGGCACACTTTTAAAAATCTCAGTTATTTTGTATTTTGTAGACTAATGTTAGTTAAACATAAATCTGCTGATATCTTTATTTGAAGATAAGTTGACCACTGTGTGTGAGCTTTACTTTCTCTAAGTTGAAACACATTTACTTTGCCCATATTGTATGTTTTGTTTTATTGTACATTATTGTGTTATGTTATTTTCATTAATAGAAATTCCCCTACTCTTCATCTATAAGTGCCATTGGATCTTTTACTTCCACCTAAACAGTTACCAGTGATGGAAAGAAGGGACCCCGGTTTAAAATGTCATCTGAATGATGTCACCTAACTTGTGCAGCACCCCAATCATATTGTACTACAGTATCGGTTATGGATATTGACCCTTTTACCTGGTGTGGGGCAAGAACCCATGACCATCAGATCTTCTGGCTGCAGAGATGGTGTGCTTCCTCTTGAGCCACCAACACTGCAATTAGCAAATTAAAGCTCAGTAAAAGTAAACATAAAAGTCTGTGATCAAAAGTCAATAATAGCCTATTGAGTGAAAATAGAAAATTGACTTCTGCCACCAAGCAGACAAGGAAAAAGTCATCACTTGGGTGAGTAGCAGTGCAGCTGGTATCTCCCTCAACAGCCAGACCTGCTGAGTTTGGAATTCCCTTCAGTGAAATAGGAACTGGATTCTTACTGTGGAAGCAAAGAAAATAATAACGGAGGGAACATGACGGTGTTGTAAAATCTCTGCACTCCACCCAAAGCAGGGGATCTTTGCAATACTAAGGTGTCAGGGTCAGATGATGATTTCTGCTGCCATCTGAATCTCCAAGTCTGGTTTCTTACCAGCTGGGACCTCTGCTCTTTGGCAGATGTGTCTGCCTTTGTGGTGGACTGCATCAGTTTAGTCCTAGGGTGCTTTATATATTTGGATAAGTCCTCTGGACTTGGTACATAAGAGAGACCAGATTGGTCTTTGCAGCTGGCATATGATACAGGGGCTGATGGCATGGGTGCAGCCTTGAAGGCTGTTGGTGGCAACAATGAGAGAGAGGTAGGAAGCTAACTTGGCTGCTGGTAAAATGGTGCAGCTTAAGCTCCCTCAACTATTTGGGATTTGCCAGTTAGCTTAGTTAACATGCTGCTAGTTTTTAAATTGTCTAGGTTAATGAGTGGGGTGACTTTTATAAGGAAATATCAATTGTTTTTTTGCAATGATTCATGCATTCTGGCATTCAGCCTCATCCCAGGGGAGAGGGGGAAAATACAGATGCAAACTGACATAAAGAATCAGATTAAGCTGTTGGTGATATTTTTGTGAATGGGGGGAAATTTGGCCAGGACACCGGGAAAATTTCCCTACTCTTTTCGAGAAGTGCCATGGGATCTTTAATGTCCAGCTGAACAACTTCCAGAACAGGCAGATGGGACCTCAGTTTAACATCTCATCTGAAAGACTGCACCTCAGAAGTGCAGCAGCACCCCCCCCCCCCACCGATGCACTACAGTGTTAGTATTGGGATTTATCCCAAGTTCACATTGTGGGGCTAGAACCCACAATATTCAGATTTTCTGGCCTAAGAGGCAAGTGCACTACATACTGAGCCACTGACACTGATTCAAATGTTGGAGGATTTAGGGGCAGGTGGCAAATTGGCAAGATGGGTGGCAAATGATCTCAGTATGAGAACTCAATGGGTAGTGGTGGTGGGGGGTGCTATCATGATTGAGGGAAGTTTCCAGTGGTGTTCTGCAAGAGTTGGTGCACAGACCGGTGTTTTTTAATGTGTTCATAAATGACATAGGAGAAGGCACTAGGAGCAAGGTTTGCCTCTTTGCAGGCAACACCACAATCTGGGGGAAGGTGGACACCAAAGATGGGGTCAGGGACCTTAGACACAACCTTACAAAGTTAGAAAAGTGGTTTGGTATCTGGCAACTGGGATTGAATGCAACAAAAGTGCAAAGTCATGCACATTGGCTGCAAGAACCTGAGAGCCAAATTCAGGCTGGGAGTTAAAGGTCATGGTGTCAGAAGAAGAAAAGGATCCAGGGATAGCTAAAACCAAACCAGTAACCTTATGCACTCTGTGGAATTCACAAAGGCAGCAGCCTAGGTGAACAGAATATGGGGTTCATAGCTAGGAGGTTCACAAGCAGAAGGAAGGAGGTGATGCTACTGCTGAACAGATCCATGGTGGGTCCACACCTAGAGTCCTGTGTTCAGCTTTTGAATCCCTACCTGCAGACATAAAGCATCTCAAGGTGATACTGAAAAGGGCAGTACAGATGATTCATGGTTAGCATGGCAGCCCATGCAAAGACAGCCTGGGAAGCCATAATATGTACAAGCTGGAAGATCGAAGTGAGATGGGGACACGATTGAAACTTTCAAGTACCTCAAAGGTATAAACAAGATGGATCTTGGGAACCTGTTTGGCTTGAGTGAGAATGGGAATACAAGGTAGCACAGCTACAAATTAGGGGTTGGAGGTTCAAGAAGGAGGTCAGGAGACACTTCTCTACAGACTGGGTGGTATCAAGGTGGAATTAATTGCTGGTAGAGGTTATCAGTCAGAAGACATTCAACTGATGCAAGATGGATTGGACAAGGTAAAGGGGAGGGTTAGAGTTAAAGGGAAGGGGGGACAATGGATCATTTCAACTGAGGAATAATTCTCTGTGGATTACAGAAAAAGAATCTGTGGTTTATGTGAACTGCTGATTATTATTCCAGAGTTACACTGTGGTCCCATCTGCCTAACAAGAAAGAGGTTCGCTTTTGGGGTTGGAATGTAGGAGAGACCTTTTTTAAGGTCAGACAATTGTGTTGACTTTAAGATGTTTCCAGATATATTAATTATTTGTAAGTCCCCATTTTCTTTGCCACTGATCTTTGAGATCTTTCTTTTGGTGGTTGCTCCCCTTTTGCCCCTCCTTGTCTTTCTTTTTCCTTTGTTTATTGCTGCTCTTTTCTCTAAAAAAAAGCCCTTATTTGATTCCCCCTTCTTCACTGCTGCTTACAGATATTGAATCACCTGAATTTCATTCTCTGTTTTTGTCTTGATGTGCTGTATCCTGTTCTGCTCTTGTATTTTTTGATTTCTTCTGACCTTGATCTTTGTTTGTCCTAGTTGATTGTTTTGACCTTTTGTTCTGTGTAGAGAAACAAACTCTAGAGTGTCCTCTATTTCTGCTTTGAGATCTGTTTTGCAGTTTAGTCCACTTCAAGATATCCCCTTTGTTATAATCTTCCACGTCTCTAGCTAATTTAAATTGTTTGCGTGAAATTATTTCCTTTTCATATTTTGCTAGGTATTTTTGCATTGCTGCCTCACATTCTTTGTACTCCCCACTCTCTCCGAACCCCAGTGCTAATTCTCTCGCTCTCTCTAATTCTTCAGCTAATTTGTCCAATTTACTAGTTTCCCATTTAATTAGAAGTTCCAAAAAAGTCCTAACACACTTACAGGCTGCTTCAATCCACAAATCCTCGAATTCAAATTCTTCTAATCCATATGAGGGCAAGATATTAGGTCTTAAACCCTGAGGTGCTTGATTTCTTAATAAATATTCTTCAAGGGTGATAATAGTATACGTGATATCATTGTCCTTACATAGTAGTTTTTCCAGTTTAGAGAAACAAAACTATATGCCACCTGTATTGGATGGCCTTTCTTCAGTACTGGCTAAAAGATTTTTAGCTCTCTGTAGTTTTTCCACGAAAGTGGCTGATTTCTCCCACCTGAAACCTGTTTTGTCTTCACAGCTTGTTGATGCCATTGCAGCCGAAGCAATATTATCTTGCATTGCGAGCACAAACTATCAAAGCCAACTTGCTTGTTTGACTCGTGACTTTCGGATGACCTGTTTCAGGAGAAAACAGTAGTGTTGCTGTCGCAGAAGCTTCTCTGGTTCAAATCCCATCGTAGCAATTTAGAATCTAAACGCTTTAAGGTTCAGTGGCCCTAGAGCATAAATACTTTAAAAAGTCCAATAAAGGGCTTTGAACTCTCACACAAGGGAGGGTGCAAGCTAAGGGTAGCCAACCCTAAAATTAAGAGGCATCCAAAAAACTTGCACTCCAGAAAATGAAGCCCAAATAGTAAAGTTTTAATTTAAACAGCTTTATTGCTGACAGATTAGACAGCACCACTTAGCCTCGGCGCTTCGGGTTTCCAAACTCTTTCTCAAGAGGCATGGCTACTGAACTGTATGAAAGCATACGTCCACTTTTATACGGCATCCAAGCAGTGACATCATTCTTTTAAAGTTAAACTTAAAGGAATATCATTCTTTTGTTACAATAAATCCAGTTTTACGAAAAATTTATTTTTATTTTTCTTTTTAAACAATCAACGTAATTGTACTATAATAACTGATTAGCAATTTTCTCAGTGGGCTGAACCAGTTATAATTTGCCATTATAACCTGCAGATTATAATGGCCAGCATGCGCCTACTCAGAAACAGCCGTTCCCTCATTGGCTATTTATCTTCTCCTGGGAGGGCTAATCATTTTTTCCAAAATGGCTCTCCTTAACCAGAATAGCAAGGGGCTGCCAGACAGAGAGTTTACATAGCTTTTCTTTTTCCTTTTTATGACTTCCATGGTCCACAACTTAAAGATTTTGAAACCAAATCTGTATTTACTTGATTCTGCCATTTGGCAGCTGTGGGAGACAGGAACTGACACTGACACCAGGGAAGGGCTCTGAGTCTGATGTGGCTGACTAGGGTAAGCACTGATTGTGATTGCAATCTAAACTTTCAACTTTTTTTATGAAGAAAGCACATGCTAAATTAATGAAACACACCTCTACAAAACAAAAAGGGAAAAAACCTGGAGGAGAGAAAAAGACTGAGTGAGTGAGTGAATGAGTGAGTGAGTGTGTGTGTGTGTTTTTCTCAGGGTCAGTGAGACAGGGGTACAGTATAGAAAAATAGGAGAAAATTGCTAACCAATCAATTATAAATACTAAGGGATGGAGAAGTGTCCTAAATTCGAAATTAATGGTTGCCCTCAGTGTGGGATACCTTAATAAACCCCTCAGGCTTCACCCTCAAGGTTTATGTAGCATCTCACACCTCAGGCTACCATTAATTTCTCATTAAGTGCACTTCCCCACCCATTATTGTATATGTTCTTCATACATTTTGTATGCATTTTTTAAGAAGGAATAAAAAAAACTTCTTCTTTTGTTTTAAACTGCACACAATATGTTTTTAAAGTTGAGACCATATAATTATAAAGAAAATTGAATCTATATTTTAACCTATACAAAGTGTTTTTTCCTTATTTCTTAAAGATTAACAAAAAAAGGGAAAAAGACCTTTATATTTATAACAAATAAGTTTTTGCATTGATTAAACAGATCATTTACAAATTAAATTCCAAATACAACTCATGCTGTTAATATGCATATATTTTCTTTCTTAACCGCAATTAAATTTGAGACATTTTAGAATTAATATTTAATCACGTTTAATTGTGCTCATTGCTCATTATTCTTTTTAATAAATTGCAGAACAAAAGGTAAAAATTGCATAATGCATACACAACTAAGTTGCTCTTAGTTTTTTACCACTGTTTTTACTATCTTTACTCTTTAGCACCTTCTATGTCAGTCAAAAACAGAGAACATTTAATTTTTTCTTATTCTTTGGATTATATTCTTTGCAATTCTTTAGAGCATTCTTCTGATGTACTTGTAGAAAGGCACTGAGTGATCAGCCTTAAATATGCAATCAGCCTGATATATCCTTTCAAGAGGAATAAGATGGCACAGAGATGCCCTGAGGTTCAGAGAGAGGGACGAAAAACAACATAAGACATAGGATCACACCATTTGGAACTAAAAAACAAACTACATCAAAGGCAAATAAGATTCAATGTCTAAATAACCATATTTTGAATTATGAAAAAGGCCAACTATTATATAGCTGACGTGAATACAACGGTAGGACCAGACAGAATTTAGAATCCTAAACAAGCATTTTGAAATTTACATTTAAGCATTGAACCAGAATCTGACTATAAATATAGTTATCTATCTAAAAGATATGGTTTGATGTGCCAAATATTATTTAGTCCCATAGGTTTTCCCCTTTTTAGGGTGAAAATCCATTAGCTCTCACATTTTAATAATTCATTTGGTCTGTTTCCTCCTTTGTTTTTTAATCTTACTGTACATTCTCAATTGCCATAAAGAAGAATGTATCAGTTTTTCCATTATGAAAGGTAGAGATATGCAGACAAACTGGCGTGTCGTACCTTTTATTTGTAATAGACCTAATGTGCTCTTGTATACACTGTTTCAAAGGTCTGACTGCACAACCTACATACAGCTTTTTACATGAGCACCAAAGGACATAAACTGTAAAGGTAGTGTTACATGTTATGCATTCTTTGATCTCCACATTGACATTGTTTAGACAGGAATGCTCAGATCTACTGCTTGTCTTCGTATGTTTACACACATTACATCTTTTACACTCAAATAAGCCAGATGTCCTTACAGGTAGCCAATTTCTATATTCTGCCAGGTTGTGGGGGATAGGTAACATTCTGCTGTGAACCAGCATGTCCTTTAAGTTTCTTACTCTGGAAAATGATACTCTAGGTTTTTGGCCTGCTGCTGAAAGGGTCTCTGTGTTACTAGCTAAAATAGTCCAGTTCTTATGGAGCAATTCCCTATCCTGCCAGACAAATGATTATACTCAGAAATGAAGCTAACTGGATGTTTGGCAAGGACCTTTGTCCCTGCAATTCACTTATTTTTATTATTCCTTAATAGTTCATCTCTATCTGTTAACAGAACCTTTTCTCTAGCATTTTGTAAAGTTTCCATGCTATACCCTCTTTTTTGAAATCTCTCTTCTAATTCATCCATTTGATTTAAGAAGGTAGTTGAATCACTACAATTCCTTTTGGGTCTTAACATTTGACTGAAGGGGATAGATTCCTTCAGTGATGGGGGGGGGATGACAGCTTTCAGCTCTGAGGACCGAGTTCGTAGCTGTTTCTTTTTGAAAACAATTTGTTTTAATTTTGCTTCCTGGTATCCCTTCTAATTCTAGGTCCCAAAAATGTATTTTTTCCTTACTGAAGGTGTGAGTAAAGTTTAAGTTCAAATCATTCAAATTCAGCCAATTAATGAAATTTGCTATTTCTTTGACACTACCTTCCCAGACACAAATGCAATCAACAATAAACCATTTCCAAATTATTATATTATGAAATAATGGATTTACCACTGGGTTTAGGATTAGAAATGTTTCCCACCATCCTAAAAATAGGTTGGCGTAGCTGAGAGTCATACTGGCACCCATAGCTGTGCCACACTGTTGTAAGAAAAAAATATTTTGAAATTCAAAGACATTCTTTGTCAAAATAAATTCTAAAGCCTGAATTAGGAACTCTATAGGCATTCTGTTTGATTCTATATGATTTTCCAAGAAATATCTATATGCTTTTACACCCAAATCATGTCTGATTGATGTATATAGAGATTCTACATCAATACTCAGCCAAACCTTTTTCTCATCCCAGATCACATCTCCTAGTTTTATTAATGTGCCTTTTGTGTCTTTCAAATAGGATGGTAAGAAACATTGACATCTGTGCTAAAAAACAATAAAAACCTTAAACTAAAATAAAACTATGAGACTTGTCCTAGAGCGAAAATTCAATAATTAGCCATATTTTTGAGAAAAAAGAAAAACCTCTCCACCATAATTTAACCTTTGTTTTAGGATGAAATCTTACATCTTTCACAAAAACCTCTTTAATGGCTGTGTCACATAATCTGCTATAGGAAATGTAAGACATCTGTTTTGTTGGAAAATGAGTTGACTCCTAGCCTGCCATAGATAGAATTTCAGAACTGCAAAGAATACATTCAATTGTTCCATGTGATATGATAAATGCAAAATAGCAATCACCATTTCAGCAAGTACACCTCAGTGGAAACACAAATTGCAATGTGCTCTATGCCAATTATAAAAAAAAATGCCCATCAGCACCATACATGCAATGTGTGACAGTAACCTTTCCTTTTTATGCAGGGGCTATGCTCCACACCCCCATGGGGGGTCTTTGCCCCATCCCTCCAGTATTAAGATAATCACCTCTAAGGGGGGCCTTATACTGGGGTACAGGGGCATCTGCCAAAGGTAACAAGTCAGATCAGGGCACCCAGGATTAAAAAAAATACTAAGTCCCAAACACAACCAGCATACAAAAATGTTGTGCTCACACCTAGCTCTGAACCCAGAGCCCTTCACACAAAAGGCACACGCCCTTACCACTATGCCAAAATGGCCAGCTGGGAACTGTTCATCCACACTTCCTCTCATATGCTGCTCCCATATACCTCCTTGTCATAGTAGCCATATCTCTGTTTCATGATTCTAGTCAATTACAACCACTGTCCCCTTCCTCACTATCCTATCCTACTCACTCTAACTATAGATGATCAAATTGAGTTGCTCATATTGAGTCATTCAATTTGACTCACCCATATCACTGGACACCACATTCAATGTACTATCATGACAACTTTGCTGCAGCTGGGTATAATCCCCCAAGGCAATGTTTTTGTATGTTATTGTGGGAAGCCATGACAATTTCCAACATCTAGCTACATATAGCCACAATTGTTTTGAGTAAATGCAATCTAACAAAAAGTGTTCCATTTATTCCACTTGTTGTATGCAGTCTGAATAGGGGCACACCTGCTCTTCCACAGTTTTATGTTTAGTATTCCCCTTAACTCCTAGCAATCCATGTGAACATAGCCACACAATGTCCCACATCTTTAGTGGAATTCTTCTATTCATTAGCTGATTTATTACTAAATCATTTCTAGAAGGTCTACACATCTTAAATTCTGGTTCCACAGGACCAGTTATCTCTAGCACTTGATTATATAATGCCTTTCTTATTTTCTGCTGTAAATGCTGTCTATGCACTTTCCATTTATATAATTTTTGAAGAGTTGATTTAAAATAAGCTTGCACCTGTAGCCCAGTTGTTATTTTTAAAAGGGCTGTCTATCCATTTATATAAAAATACCTGTAAACTTGTCCTAATCCATGTTTTAGCCAGAGTATATCTATCCTGTAAAGACATATGTAAAGAACCTGACCAAAAAAGTGTATGGAAGAGCACCACAGGATGAACCATATTGAGTTCACCCTGATTTTTATGTAAATAAGTTAATTCTCATTTAATGGGATTTAACCTACATCCCTATATCATTCGAAAAAATAAATTTAAGAGTTTAGCCTCAAATATTAATGAGAGAGGAAAAACTGAGCTCACACATAGCAAGCAGGGGGATAAAGAACTGTTTCACAATATGAACCTTTTTGATTTTGATATTTTCCAGCTTTTCCATTGATATGCCTTAAATTCATGGGCAGGATCCACAACACGTTATTTTCTAAGTTCCACTCCCAACTGCTGTTGTGGACTGGAATCACCTGCAGCTGCGGTGGTAGCAATTCACAGCCGCAGCAGTTGCGGAGGTGTTATGGCTGGTTCCATCAGCCACAGCCCATTCCCACGGCTGCGGCCATCACCTTGGTGACACCACCCACATGTTGCTGTAACCCGTGGAGTCAGTCGTAATCCAGCTCCACCTTCATGAATACCCACCGCTGTGGATTACTTGCGGCTCCACAAGTGCCAACCCACTTGCGCAGCGGTTTTACCCAGCAGCTGCGGGTCATTCAACAGCTACGTGAATCCTGCCCATAGAGTTTTAGGTTAGAATCCCAATTCAGATGTGCCATATCTACTTCTCCAAATCATACTCCTAACACCTTTCTAGGTTATTCTGAGATTCTAATTCCAGCTATGCTGGGTACTTTCCTAATATGAGTGCCCAACTGGATTCCCACACTTTTAGATTTATTTAAACATGCTCCCAATACTTTTGCATAACTACCCATTTCATTCAGTAACTCCAAAATACTGTCTTCATTGTTTATAAAAATGCACAGATCATCTGCATAAACCACTAATTTGGTTTCCTCCTCCAGCTGTGTCCCCCTAATGCCTTGTATGCATCCATCAACCATGATTCTGTGGATCAAAGGATCCAAAACAAAAACATAGAGCACAAAGGGTAGCCCTGTCTCACTCCAGTTTGCACTGGTATCCATCCTTCCTTCCCTTTCTACAATAATCAGACTAATCTCAGTCCATGCATATAGCAATTTAATCCATCATACAAAATAATCTGGTAGCCCATAATAATTCAGGACCTGGAATAAGAAAGCATGACCAACAGTATTGGAGGCCTTATGTTGATCTAAAGACAGCATAATTCCATCAGTATTAGTTTGTTTAAAATATCCTGTTATATCTCTTATAATAAATAAGTTCTCTTGAATTTTTCTTTCTGGAAAGGTACATGTGTGAGCCGGTGTAGTAACTGTTGAGCAGTATATCTCAAACACCTTTGTAAAAGGGTGGTTAAGATTTTAAAATCTGTATTTAATAGACAGATCAGCCTCCAGTTGCTTAACAATGTTTTATAGATGACTAAAATTAACTCCCTAGAAAAAGAGAGATGTAATCTATGGTGAGACAAGAAATAGTTAAATACCTTAGCTAAGCATCTAGAAAGGATATCTCCAAAGGTCTTATATAAACTATTAGGAATACTATCTCTCCCATGATGTACCAATCTTCATAGAGTTAATAGTGTCTAAAATGTCCTGTGGTAGAATAGGTTCCACTAAATAAGTCATTTCTGTAGGGTCCATGCTGAGAACTATAATCTCCTGTAAATATTGTGCAATGTGTTTATCATTAACAAGAAAGGGAGTGTTAGATGACTGCAGATAATCTTATGTTACAGTTCTCAGCTCTACCATGGAAGTTACTACCCGTCCCGTTGAGTCCTGTAAACCAGAAAAGCTAGAATGTTGCCTTCTATCCTTACAGGCCTCACAAGGGTCTGAATAAGGGAATTTTTGCATTCCAAATGTCATTTCAGCAGATAATGATGCTGATCTGTCATATTGAAAATCTTGCATTTGTCGCTTAATTGAAGCAACCTCTTCTGAAAAATCCTGACCAGTTTGATAGGTCAACATCAATAACTTAAAAAGTTGTGTCCAGAGTTCCAGATACTTAAACAAATGAGCATTAACTATCTGTTTTCCAAAGGATCCATGTGATAACGGCAATCGCACAAAGTTGATCGCCGCTACAGCGAATGCACATTGGCGAAAATCAATTTTGCTGATGTACACCCCGGCGCACGGTTAAAGGGAGCTGGGGACTTGCATTTTAATGTTTATGTGGGGACTGTGCCCTCTGCACATCCTGGGGCTGCCTCTGCACCCCCTACTAAAGGATTCTCAGCACCAGGGGTGCATGTCGGGGTGCAAATTCAAAAAGATTTGGGACGGGCAAAACAAAATGTATGCACACTGGATCCAGACCCGGCACCCTCACAGCTGTAGCCTGTGACCCACCCACCACACCACGGGACTGCTCGGCAGCCTATTGTGCAACACACTACACAAACCCTCCCTCCCCTTCTGCCTTGCTCACCCCCCCGCCGCGAGTGTATATAGTGACAGGATGTCACTATACCTGCAGTCGCCCCCCTCAACCAATAACCATTTGATAAGGTGCCACTATTGCGTCACCCTTTTTGTGTGCGCTCAATAGCGAGCACCCTTATCAAGGGATACCTTTTCAAAACTACTGGAACCAGACTGTCACATCCATCTTAATGTCCTCTCACCATTGTCCTAAGTCCTAATAGAGACATAAAACTAACACTCTGGCCATAGTGATGGAGAGAACTTGCGCTTTCACAGAAATATCAATAAGCACTGAAGTATTCAGTCTGCACCATGTTGACACGTTGTTTGGTACCATCTATGCTGATTAGTGTTGTGTCCATAAGGTGATCTGAAAATTCCATTGGAATAATCTTCCTTTTTATGGAACAGTAAGTGTTTAGAAATAAAAATATAATCAATCTTGGTGGTTAAGGTATTCCTAACATAGGTATGCATAATCTTAGGATGTGAATTTTGTGAACAATCAAGAAGCTCAGACAGATTTATTATCTTCTGTACAGCTATTGAATCACAAGACCCCTCCCCCCAAGGTTGTATGTCAATAGTACAATTAAAATCCCCTCTCAAAAACACATGTTTTGCTGTGGCCAAAAGAAGCTGTATTTGATTAAATAAGAGGACTCAGTCAGCTTTTTTCGGCAGTGCATAGATATTTATAAATCTACTAGGTCACTGCCTCCAAATCTCATCCACCACTATAGTTCGACCAGGATCTAAATCAATAATGTTTTACAGTTTAAAAGTATGCCCTAAAAACAAAATGCCAATCTCATCTGCCTGGTCAGGTCCAAAGGACCAATAGGAAGGACCCCACACTAATGCATTTTTGATAAGCTTCATGGATGCATATGAATTCATCCACATCTGGAGGAAAATAACATCTACATTCATATCACGTAAAAAGGAAAAACTGCTACTTGTTTCCTAGTGTTACAGAGGCTATGTATGTTTAGGGATGCAAAGCAAAAAGGCTCCTTTTAAAATGTTAGAGAAGAATATAATTTTTTCTTCTTCTTCTTCATCCCTTTTTGTTTGGAAGGATCCAGTTCCATAGCTTTTGTTTGGGAAGATGTATCTGAGGCTAAATCCTCTGCCTCTGATTCCCCCCAGTTGCTGGGCACCAGGACTTCAAACTGATTAACAGTGTCTAACTCTGCAGGAGTTAATATTTCTTTGTTGAGCCTGCAACTCCTTCTCCATGCCATGGGTTTGGACCAATCTTGGGGGGGGACTATATTGATGGTGTCCCCGACTTCTCCATTGTCAGTCTGTTCATCCTTTTCCAGTGGGGATTCAAAAGTGTTCTGTACTGTTAACTCTATCATGCCATTGCCTAATCCAGAAGACCCCTCCACATGGGGTTCTGATGTAGAAGGTGGACGACCCCCAGCAGGACCTCATTCTGCATCCTGTGAAGCAGCACCAGCAGTGGCTGCACCCTCCCTGAATCTGGGCCTTGGACCATTGTAGGCTGTACTGGATTTCTGCGCCTTCTGAATTAAGTCATCATGATTCACAGGATTTATTTTATTGTGAGATGTCCAAGGGCAATCTTGAAAAATATATCCATGTTCATCTCACAGGTTGCATTTAGAGTGGTTTACACACTGCAGACTGATATGATTAAATTCTCCGCAAATCCTGCACCTCAGCTTATCACACACATTTGAGAGGTGTGTTCTGGCTCCACACTTATAACAAGCCTTCAGTTGGGCAGAATGAAAACACACCCCTCTGTCTTTCCCCCCAAAAAAGTTGTTCGGTATATGCATAATACCATCGTCAGTCTGTCTTAATTTTACTTTGAAATGCCAACTCCCCATCCAAAATGATTCAGAATCCAGGATTGCTTCTGGAGCACTATGTACCTTACAACATTGCTGGAGCCAGTGATGTATATCACACACATGGAAGCTCTCATTCCTAGACATTATAGTCACTTCTTTAATGAGGGGTTTAGTCAAGGGGATTGCAAAAAATGGGATCCATAGTGGTGCAAACTTGATTGTATAAACTCCAAAAGCACTCCAACCCAAGAGAGGATCTAAAGCTGAAATCAAAAGTGTCCTCTCCTAATACATGTATCAGGGCATATACATCTTGAGCATTAAATTTTAAACAGCCTTTCAATAATGTTTTGCCAACATACAGTCTGTCTGGTCTGACTTCCAGCCCTCCCTTATATCGCAAGCATACAGCATTCCTGCAAGGTGCTGATTCAGTTCTGTTACAGGTCAGCATATCTGTGGTTAGGTGCCGGGGGGGTAAGTGTTGGTGGAGTCAGCGTTACTGAGTCCTGTTGTGCGGTATTAGAGTCTTTACTGCACCTAACATTGGCAGTAGGAATTACTGTATCCACAGTCCTGGTTCCTGAACTTGAAGGTACTGTTTAGTTGCATTTATTTGGCTCATTTCTGGTGTGCTGTCTATGGTGCTAATAATCTGTACCACACCACTGGGTGTCATAACAGCATATGGTGTTTCAGGGAGCCTGGAATGCGTATTTGAGTCCTGGATGGGTACTACTGCTATATCTGGTATTTGTGACCTTTCTTTAGTATTTTCAAAAACACTTCCATTTATCTCTATATGTTCCACAAGAATAGAGCCCGAAGGCTGTATTTCTGAAATAAGTGGCTCGCCGTTATGAGGTAGGATTGGGTCCTTCTCCTTGAACATGGCATCAGACTCCACTTGTTCTCCAAGTCCCGGTTTGGTGTGTTCTAGCAGAGGAATTCGTAGCTCAGATAATTCCACTTGTGTATTCATTTGTGTTGGCTCCCTTTCAGGGTTCGGGATCCATTGCCCCTCCTTATTTTGTTTCCAGCCCACTCCTCTTAATGCCCACTAGGGTGACCACTCGATGTGCTGCACAGTCCCAGGTTGCACACCAAAGTTTTGCATAATGCACTCCTGTGCAGTCAGGTATCCAGCTTCATGTCTTTTTTCAGTCACATCAGGTTCCTCTGTTGAACTGCTGCCAACACTGTCCTGGGGAGATTCTGAATCTTCAGGTAGAGCTGAAGTAGATGCTTTAGGTGAAATCACAGTCCTCCTGTGTTTTAAGGCAATCTTCTTTTTGTAATACCATTCTTCATCTGCTGCCAACATATAAAAAAGAATCTGGTGACATTCCTCTATTTCATTCTCCAGTTGTGCTGCAGCTGCTGATATATTGGTTTCCTTTGTAACATGGATTGCATCATCCACTACCATGGGTGTTGCAAAATTGGAATCCTCAGAAGTTAAAATGTCTTTTTTGTCCTTCTGGTCTTCCTTGGCTGGGAAGAAGGTGAGCTCTCCAGCATGGTGCAGCACTCTCTCCTCTGCTGCCTCCAGATCACCCATCTTGGAAAATGTGGCAGAACATCAAAACAGTAGTGCTGTGTGGAATTTTCAAGTTCTGGCAGAAAGAAATTCTGCAGAACATTCAAAATGCCACCAAAATTCTTCCCAATTCTGCCGGAAACAGAATGGCAGAATTCCGCAGCATGAAATAGTTGTGGAATGATTTTCTGAGGAAAAATCACTATTCCATGGATCTCAATATTTTCCATGGAAATTGTTGCAGAATAATTTTCCACAGAAAAATACTGTTCTGTGGAATATTATTCCACAGATCACAGTAGGTGGAATTCCACAGGCACACAAGTGAAATTCAAGTGGAAATTCTTCTGGTGGTGATGGCCCGGTGGTGCTGAGGATTGAGGTGCTGGATGCCACACCTCACTCCACGCCAGCGACCCTGGTTCGGGAGTGGAATTGGGTTGCTGGTGGGTCAGCCAGGGGGAGATAGGCTTGAGTGTCCCACGACAGCTCACCTTCTCCAGGGAGGGTTGAGGCTGAAGCCCACGCACTTGCCTGACTCCAAGCAGAGGCTCGGAGTACTGCAAGTCCCAATTGTAGGGGATGGGTGGCCACTGTACAGCGTGGATGTTGGCACCTCATGCCTTGACATCAGGGGTTGCACGGTGTAGTGGAGAGAGGAAAAGAGGAAACACACCTGCTGGCACCGGGAAGATGGGCTTCCTAGAGCATGCCTCCAATGTGCCCCGCTCAGTGGACCATCTCCTTAAACTGATGCAATGAAGGATTTTGGGGTGAAGGCACCCCGCCTTGTCCCCACTCGGGGGGGGGAACTGAAGTTCCATGGAGGATTGAGAAGTAGGTCCGGGTGAGCGAGAGGCAGGAGGATGACTCCTTGGATGCCCCGAAGGGTCGGGGCAGGTAGACAGTAGCGGGTAATAAAGAGTAACTTCAAAAAAAAAAGAAATTCTGCCAGTGGAATGGTCATTCCACACTAATTCCACCAGTGGAATTCTGAATTCTGCACAGCACTACAAAACAGTGAAGTCTTTTCTGAGAAGTCAGTACAGTGAAGGACAATATAGCAACTGTGTCATTACAACGACACAGCGTTTTAGCGATTCCTCAGAGTCAAAATGTGACTCAGAGTAGGAATCCTATAGATAGGAGGATTTGGGGGGCACAGGCCTCCATTGGGGTGCAGGGGGCATAGCCCCCCTGCAATACCATAGTCTATTATTAGCTAGTCATCAACATGTCTTACCTTAATTGTGGCTTTTATCAGCAGCATTCAGGAGGAACAGAGGTTGACGGAGATGCGCAAGAGTAGATCATCTTGGGTGCAGCTATGGTAACCAGCAGACGTTGTTATCAGGAGCCAACAGAATGACTGGAGCTGGTAGTGTCAGAATATGCCAGTAGATCTTGTTGTGAGTATTTGAGGGGATTGGCATACAACTTTTAGCTACAGCTTTAAGTAATAATAGCTGTATATGCGGTCGCTGAATTGTGTAGTCACTGAAATTGTATGCACTCAGATTGATGTGCTATAACTGCATTCGCCATATAGGATTTGCTGAAATGAAATGGAACCAAAAATGGGCCATCAGCACCCCCTCCCAAGAGTAGAGGAATTTTTTTTATTTAAAACAAAAACAAAGGAAACAGGATACAGAAATAAAACCAAGGGAAGGGGTAAGGAATTAATCAAAAATAAAAAAAGAAACCCAAAATGCAAGTCTCATTCAATAAATCAAATTAAATGTACAGAAATACAAGAAATCACTTAGTAAATAAACTGCTTAATCATATGGTACAACATGTTCCATATCTTTAGGGTGACTTATATAGCTCCAAAGATTGAGCTCATAAAACAGCAAGCTGCTGTAAAGACTGTTTCTTAAAATCAAGACAGAATACCTCTTGCAATGCAGAATCTACCAGGGAAACTATTGATTGACTGATAGATCATCCTAAGTTGTTGAAGCACTGACTGACATCTGGCTTGCCATACATACAATTTCAAACATGCCATGAATATCCATAATGTGCTTTTATTATACTTTCTTAATGTCATAGGAAAATCACCTAGAAACACACATTCATAGGTGAGTCATTCCAGCCAAGGAAGATTCCATTTTCGAGCTGCATATATCCAATACCCTCTACTAAAAGTGTATTGTAAGAAAAAAATGCTCCATTGTTTCTTTTTTTTTAAATTTAGAAAGCTTTATTAAGTATTTCCACATATATCATGACATGGAAGAATGAAATAACAACAATGTCCAGCAAACCCTTCCCCTGGAGGCATACAAGCACCCCCGGAAAAACACTATTATCTACAGAACATAAAGGTGTGGGCTATATAAATCAGATATGTTTAAAGAAGAAAAAGAAAAGATGTATTGCTACTTGGGCCAATACATGCCAAACATGTTGCAATATTATCCCTTCATGAAGTATACAAAGTGTGCAGTTTACCCCACTTCTTTTCATAACCCTTAGGATTGTGCCACCAGCAAGCAATGAAATGCTCCATCATTAAGGTGGAAAGCAACTCTTGCAGCCATTCTTTATAAGAGATCATAGATTGGTCTTGCCAGTGTCTGAGGACCAACTTTATTTAATGAGAGGGAAACCATAGCCATATAGTATCTACATTCTACTACCCGAATCAGGGACATATCACCCAGTATACAAATCTCTGGATGGAACAAGCCCAGTATCCCCAATAGAGGACCTGCTCTGTTCTCTATTGCAGTCCAGAGTGGGGCGACTTTTGGACAATACCAAAAGACGTGTAAGAGGGAGCCTTCTTTGCTGCCACACCTATTACAAGTGGATGCCTGTTTTAGTACCATATGTGCCATTTCCTGTGGGGTATAGTACAAATTATTCAAAATATTAAACTGCATAAGCTGCAGGCTATCTTGCCCCATGTAAAGTTATATACTTTTCCAAATGCCCTCCCAACGTTGTTGAGAAAGGGTGAGTAATTGGTCCCAGTAGGGGGATGAACCATCAATCTCAGGTGCATACTGAGAAAACAGGGCTCCATACAAGGACGGCACAGCATGTTTTTGTGAAACATGGGAAAGAGTTACAGAGAAAAAGGAGGAGAAGTCAGTCATCAAAGACCTCTGGCCAAACCATTGAATTAAAATATGCCTTAACTGAAACACTTTAAATATATGCTGCTGTCCTAAACCAAGGTAATTAATTATCACTTCTGAGGACATTAAACACACCCTCACCCAGCAGATCTTTAACCACTAAAGGCCCTAATTGAAGCAGCCATTCCTGCTTAAAGGGTCTCCCACCTATTTTAATATTTGGGTTGTGAAGAATAGGCTGGGAAATATCTTTGGAAATGGGAGATTTTATCAGCGGCCAATACTGTGAATATACTTTCAGAGAGATCCCCATAACTGACTGCTTAATAGTAGCAGGTAGGCTGGATCAAGGGGTGTATCTCAAGGAGGAGAGATCTAGCCCATGTTGCTGCAATAGGTGGATTTCTAGATCCAGCCAGGGAGGACTGTACCCAAGAGGGGGACCTATAGAAGATGAAAGAAACCACAGAAGTAGTTTACTAAATTGGATGGATATGTAATAAATCAAAAAGTGACGATGTTTAAGACCACCTATATATTTTGAAGCAGACAGTTGTTTTGTATGCCCTTCTCGGAGCTTTATCTTGCCAGATAAATTTTGTAATAATATGGTGCAGATTCTGAAACCATTTCAGGGGTAGCCAGAAATTAAGCATATGGAGGGGATAAAACAACCTTGGGAGCACATTCATTTTAATAACTGATATATGACCCCATAAGGTGAGAGGTAGAGCCTGCCAGTGATGTAAATCCTAGTGTACTTGGTGAACCAAGTCCTCTAGGTTAAGCCTGTGCATTAGAGAAATATCTTTGGCCAGAAAAAGTCCCAACTATTTAAGTGAATGGGGGGGCCCATATTAAACCCAGAGATACCATCTCCTGTCTACTAACCGAAACAGTGAGGGGAAGAGCGACTGTCTTACTAACATTAAGCTTGTAGTGAGAGAAAGTACCAAATTCCTCAATGATTGTCAATGTAGCTGGAAGGGAGGTGTCAACATTGGAATGGTGAGACAAGATGTCATCTACATAAACAGACATATGGAACACATTGGGACCAACTGGGATACCTGCCAGTCCAGGGGATCCATGTAACTTCTGAAGCAATGGTTCCAAATATAAATTAAATAGAATTGGCAACAGTGGACAACCCTGCTGCATTCCAGAGCCTAGGGGTATAGGGATAGAGAGAACTCCATTACAATATACCTTTGTGGATGGGAAGGAGTACAGAATCCTCACCCATTTAATAAAGTCTTAAGGAAAGCCCAAGGCCTCCAGAGTCATCTGCAAGAAGGACCAGTCCACTCTGTTGAAAGCCTTAACTGCATCCAGAAACCAGGGCCATGGAAGTGTCTGTCTCCCTGGATGCAGGCAGGATATGTGACAGTTTCTGAAAATGATCCAAAGAGGATCTATTAGGTACAAATCCTACCTGCTCTCGACTCAGGAGACCATCCCATACCCGAAGAACCCTGGAGGCTAAAATTTTAGCCAAAATTTTAATGTCGTAGTTAATTAATGAAATGGGTCTATAGTTACCCATGGATTCCAGAGATTTATCGGGTTTCAGGATTACTGCAATGAGGGCCTCAAGGAATCGTTGATCTGAAAGACCGTTTTTGTGGATATAATTGAGGATATTTTTGTGCAGTAATTGCTGCACAAAAACTTTATAGAAATTGGAGGTAAATCCATCAGGACCCGGGGATTTATCCTTGGTCAAGCTAATTATGGCCTGGTGTATCTCTGATACTGAAATGGGTTGGGCAAGCAAGAGCTGTTGTTCTTCCATTAGACATGAATGTTCACACTGTTGGAGATAGAGGAGGGTGTCTGAGCGAGATTTAAAAGGAGGCCGGGGCTCATATAATTTTTCATAAAAGGTGGCAGATTCCTGTACTATTTTTCAGGGGCAGGATAAAACGAATCCACCTAATGCTCTAAGAGCAGTTATCAATCTAGAAGATTCTGCCTGTTTTAGACGGAGAGCCAGAAGGCAGCCTGCTTTGTCCACCTGGTCAATATATTTTGCCTTGGTCTTTAAAAGGGCGTATTCTGCTTTTTCCTTTAATAATGTTGCATATCTGTCCTGCAGAACTGTCAACTCTTGTAGAGTGTCATCTGAAGTTTGGGGGAAAGAGAATTTTCAATTGCAGTGATCTTTTGTAGCAGCTCTACAGTCAATGCCGCATTGACTCTCTTGCGTTTGGATGCCACACAAATGAGTTCATCCCTAATATAACATTTGCAGGCAGCCCATTCTAGGTCTGCTTTCCCCATCGAACCTGCATTATGCTGATCAAAGAATGTTAACTGATCCTTAACCCATTCCACCAGAAAGTTATCAGACAATAACTGATTATTACATTTCCAAATTGTGTCCTTTTTCTGATTATCCCCAATAAAAAGAGTGAGCCATACTAGGGAGAGATCTGAAAGGGCCCAAGGGCCAATTTCAGCTTCCAAAATTCCAGGAAGAAGGGAGGCACTGATAAGAACAAAATTGAACCTAGAGTAAGATCCATGGGGTGGGGAATAATAGGTAAATACCTGATCCTGTGGGTGTAGAAGCCGCCAATGATCTCACAACCATAGGGTCTGCATCATGTCATGCAGAGAGTGCTGCTCAGTGGCTAGAGCTATTCTTATATCTCCAGAACTATCAAGATCGGACATGAGAGTAGCATTCCAGTCATACCCAATAACTAAGGGAAGAGGAGAGAGCTTTGAAATTTGATGCACGAGGTCCATAAAAAAGGAAGGATCCGATTGGTTCAGACCATAGACACAGCCCAAAATAAGTTCAGGGTGGTCCAATAGACCAGTAATGAAATTATATCTCCCATTAGTGTCAGCAAGTGTTTGACGGTGTTGGAAGGGAGTTTGATGGGATATCAGGACAGTCACACCCCGGCTAGCCGAGGCACACCCAGCCCCATATACCTGTCCTATGAAGTGTCTATGGAGAGAATTGGTCTCCGATGTTATCAGGTGCATCTCCTGGAGGAAGTTGAATTGACATTGAAGTTGCTGTAAGTGTTTAACAATTTGAAACCTCTTGAGGGGAGATCTAGCCCCTTTAACATTCCAAGAGGCAAACTTTATAGGACTGACCATAAGTCTGATTCATCTCAACATTAATGTTAGTGTATTGCCCAGCTATATCTCCATTGCTCCACAACTTCTCCCCCTGCCCAAAGTTCCCCCCAATCCCCTCCACCCAACCACCCAACACGAAAATCCCCAAAAAACTAACAAACCCCAACACAAATCTCTCCTTAAAAAAGTCCCAAGTGATGGCAATCAGAAGACTTCAATCCATCCGGAGAGAAAGACTCCCCCCACTTACTTGTTTGTGTCAGCTTCACTAGCATACCCACATATCTCCCACCACCTCCCCAACCCCACCCAGAAATCCATGAACTGCAGTTATAAAAACAAATACCAAGAAATAACAAGCTCATTAGGGTGACAGGAAAAATAGCACCCAAAACTAGTGAAGGAACTATATCTATTAGAGGTTATATTTGGCCCCATTTAGAACAAAGGTATAGATCAACTTGTAGGGGCTCACATATTAAACCAAAACTTGCCTCTAGCTATAACTCACTCCCCCCAAGTCAACAAAGCAAGTGTCTTAAATTCAGGAAGTCCCTCTATAATCAGGAACTGCCCTAGTCAATAAGTTAGCACAACAAATTGAAAATTAATAGCATCTCTAGGCTAGGCAGTAACATATATGCTTGTGGAGGGAAAGAAACATAAACAGTCCATGAGAAAACTATGCATGGATGATCAAGTCCCAGAACAGCACACTATCGAGTAGAACCAATGTTCGTGGCAAGTTTCAGGCAATGAGAATGCCCACAGTTCAAGTCTCACAAAACACAACTCACAGAGCACTGAAAAGATCCATCAGCAAGCATTGCAAATCTCCCTTGGCTTGTTCTGCACTCTTGAAAGAATGCCAAGTGTCTTTACAGAGTACCAGTACTTTAGCAGGGTAAAGCATCTAGAATTTAATGGAAGCAGCCAGTAATTTAGAAACTACAGGATGAAACGTGGCCCTCTTCTGATGAACTGTGACAGGTAAATCTTGTGAAATATGGAGGCGCTGTCCTTCCCAGGATATTTCTCTTAAATCCCTGCACTTTTGAAGAACTTGCTGTTTATCCAAATAATTCAGTATCTTAATAATGAGTGGTTGTGGAGGTGTCCCTTGTTGCGGCCTAACATGCAGGGAGTGGTAGGCCTGCTCCACAATATAGCAGGTATGTTTAAGGGAAGGCCAAGCAATTTTTCCAGCAGCTTCTGAGTGAATAACACTGGAGAGGATGCCTCAGCATCCTCAGGCAGTCCAAATATGAGCAAACTGTTCCTCCGACTCCTTCTTTCTAGATCCTCCAGCTTTCCTTCCATTTTAGCCAGTCTTTGCCTAAATAACGTGAACTGTGTGTCAGCTTTATCTTTCCAACCCTCCACTGAGGTAATGCGGGTTTCTACGTCCCCTACCCTTCTGGTGGTCAAGTTCAAATCTCCCCGAAGTGTTTTCAGTTCTTCGATAACTGTGTGCACTAATTCTTTGAAGGGCAACATCTCAGCTAAGAAGCGTTCCTCCATGAGTGGCATAGGCTTTGGAGGTGTAGTGAAAGAGTGAGTGGAGGAGCCCCCATGTGACTTCACTTTTTTGTTGCCTTTCTCCAGGGTTGCAGGTGGCGTGTGCATTGGTAAGGCCTGCCTCATCTCAGTGTCCATCCAAGAGTGTCCACAGCAATATCCAGGAATAATTAACAACCGGATGACACTCAGAGCTGGAGATGTTATTTTACACCGCCACCGATGAAAAAGGAAAGAGAAACTGCCGGTAAGGCGGGAGGTGCGGGAGCAGGTGGAAGGTGCAGCCGCTAGAGAAAAGGTATCACGTGACTCCCCTGCTCCATTGTTTCTAAGTCTGCTAAGTATTCAGGGAAGGGGCATGATCATTCAGTTATGGCCTTGTGTTTATGATTACCCTGAACATTCAGCCTGCCATATGCAAAAAGCTATGCGAGGATCTTGTAATTGCTCAATGACAAGTTGATGTTTTTCAATATGTCAAAACTTGAAATCAATTTCTGATATACATGTTTCCTCTAAAATTATCTCATACAGGTGCTGTTAACTGTATGAAATGATATGTTGTTTTTCTTCCTTCCACTTTACAAATTTTTGTATAGTAGGTTTCAGAAAAATCAGGATGGTGAGGTATTTAGACAATTTGGGGGGGGGGTATCTACCCAACAGATCAGATAGTTCTCCATTCTACCTTTCAACCACATGTTGTTAGAAGTGTCATGCTCTTGCTGGCCCGGTGGCGCTGAGGGTTGAGGCACTGGACATCACACCTTGCGCCACGCCGGTGACCCGGGTTCAGGAGCGGACTCAGGTCACCGGAGGTTAGCCAGGGGGAGAAAGGCTAAGCATCCAACAACAGCTCACCTTCTCCTGGGTGAGGGTGGTGATCCACCTCGGTGAACAGTGACCTCTGGCGGAGGCTGGGGGCACGACAGTTCATCAGCACCTCAGGGGATTGATTGGTCATGGGCTGAGGCCTGTGAACCAATCACCTCTAGGGGCTGCATCATTAAGGGGGGGAAGGTCATTGTGAACATCAGTGCCTGCACCTTGACATCATGGGCTAGCGACATCCCGACAGAACAGGGAAGAATACCCTCCAGAGCTGGGTAGACGGAGTGCCGAACCCAGTCCTGATGTGCCACCAACTGCCGCTGTTGTAGGGACTGGAGAAGACATTAAGGTACAGGGGTTCCACCCCACCCCAAACCCCACCCGGGGGGTAATCCATGGCAGGATGAGGGACCCTAAGCAGCAGGTAAGTTGGTGGCAGAGATGGATTTCATTGGTGAGTTCTGAAGGAGCGGCTCTGGCAGGGATGTAGGAGGGGAAAAAAATAAATAAAAAAAAAAAAAAAAAAAGAAGTGTCATGCTCTTGAAGTAGTAATTTCAAAGAGTTGGACCAGAAACCTGTATGGAAAAACACAACTTGGTGGGGCATAGCCATTCCCCCTTTACTTTTAGGTAAATACAAAAAATTCATTTTGATGGGGTTCAGCCGACTACCTCAAAACATTTGTAAAAAAACACTATATAAAGTAGTTTCCAACTGTAGTGGCAAAGGGAACACATAACTGATGTATAACAAGATTGACAACAAAAATTGTTTAATAATCCAAACTCTTTACTATTTGGAGAATGGACCGTATTTTCATCTCTGGACTTTTGCCACACATGACCCTAATTTCTCAGTGCAATTCAAAAAAGTCCATGTCACCCCTATCAAATGTTATCCCTAGAATCTTAATAGGACCAGGTACTATATTAATAACACCTATGTCTGTTACTAACTCTAGACTATCATGTAAAGAAATACCAATACTTTTCTGGTGATTTAAAGCGGCACCCGAGAAAAGAAAAAAAAAATCATGAAAAACCTGCAGCAATGCTCATCCACTGTCTATGTTTTTAAGAAAAATGCCACAGGCCCAAAGAGGTTGGGAGACCTTGCGCTCCCCTCCTTTTATAAATATTATATTGCCTCGCATATCAGTAAAATAGCACAATGGTACAAGTTGAGTACACCATTAACCTCAAACTCTTATGTGCCTTCTTGGCTCTACATTGAGAGAGACTTAGCTCTTAAATACTTGATTTCTTTAGGCTCGATTGCCTACATTACTATTAAGCTCCTTCCTAAACCGCTGAAGGACACCCCTATCGGGTGGTCACTTAAAGCTCTACAGCAGGTTCAGAAGCTCCTTAAAGTTGATTGGCAGAACTCACTAGAACAAACGGTGACACAGAATATACACTTTTTAATACAACAGGCTCCGATCCCACCTAGATTCTGGGGTCCATTAGAGGGGCTGAAATTAGGGGACCTGGCTCCCCAGGGGAAGTTAATGTCATATGTGCACGCCTGTACCAAATTCCCAGAATTAAAGGGACATATCTTCAAGTTTCGACAGGTTTGCGACGCTATAAAGACCCACTTTAATAGAAAGGAAATATGGGTACAAAATAGGGTCGAGTTGTCGTTATTACTCAGAGCAGCTGACCAACCCCATTCCATTTCTAGAGTTTATAATTTATTGCAAAATCTAGATGGGAATCTCCCTTCTGGTGTCTGTTACTATTGGATGCAAAGATTAGGGATGGTGGAAGACCGGGGAACATGGGAACTGATATGGGCTAATAACCACAGAAATATTGGACAAGATAGATATAAACTGCAGCAATTCAATATCATGCATAACATGTACTACACTCCTGCTAAACTTTACAGAATGGGCAAATTGTTGTCACCCTCATGTATTAGATGTGGAACCAAGGAAGGAGTCTTATACCATGTATTATGAGAGTGTGCTCAGATTCAATCTTTCTGTAAAACAATTAGTGCCTCATTAGCACAAATTACAGGTATAGCGGACCTTTTTACACCAGAAACCTACTTGCTGAATAGTTTTCGCAATGGCACGACTAAGCGAGACAAATTATATTTGGGTATCATATCGGCCACAGCAAAAGCTGTCCTCCTGAGACATTGGAAGGACTTGACTTCCCCATCAATTACAGAATGGTACAGAGAGGTGATGCTTGCCTTACAATTGGAGTTACATATTGCCAAGATGAGTAACAGAGCTCAACTATAGGACTCCATATAGGGACCATTGGGAGACGTCTTGTCAACTTGGCAAGATAAGATTTCCTAATTGCAGACACTGCCCCTTTACCAGATGTACTGTCGTCCTGTGACTCCCTTATTATGGAGAATCCTAGGGTTACCTCAATCAGTGTGTGGATGCCATGGAGGGTATGGGTGGTGGGTGGGGGAGGGGAAGTATTAGGCTGGCTAACTTGTTATACTCCTAGTTAGTTCTATAGACATTCTTAGCACGTGACCAGCAAGTAAGTTAATATGTTGGTGGCACATTCAACTTGTAAATGTCTATTTGTGTAACAATGTACAATTTGTGTTTCGTCAAGAGTGTCAATAAAAATTTATTGAATTAAAAAAAAAAAGGAAAATGCAAATGTCATCCACATAAACTAGGATTTTCAAAGTTCCTAGACTTCTAGGCCAAGGGAGTCGGAGTATTCCTTTATGTTCTATGATTATCTGGTCCAGGGGTCCAAAGAAAAGACATATAATAAAGGGTTAAGTGTTCACCCTTGTCTTACACTCACTGAAATTTTTATATCTGTGCCAACCATTCCTTTATTATAGGTGGACACATAAGGATACTGGTAAAGCGTTGCTATCCATCCTATGAGTACTGTAGGTATACCGTAGTATCTTAAAGTTTCTTAAAGAAAGTGATGCTGTACCCTGTCAAAGGCTTTGGCCTGATCCAGTGATAGCGTAAAAACTCCAGTCGGGTACTGATGCTAATAAGTTAATACATCACATTTAATACAAAAGTTAGTTTTAATATTTCTGCCAGGTATGGGCATTGTTTGAGCAGAGTGAATAGGTGATGGAGCCACCCCCACTAATCTAGTATTCAGGATTTTGGTCAGAATTTTATAATCGAAGTTTAAGTGGCATATTGGTCTCCAATTATTAAGATCCGATCTCTCTCCAGATTTATACAGATAAATCAATAACCCTTTGGCAACGGAGGAAGGCACTTCATCTAGGGCCAATAATTCATTATAGATGTTCGCTAACCAGGGCACCAATTCCCAACCAGGAGAAGCATGCAATTTCAGGGTTTTTAAAGTTGCTGAAACTTTTGCCACTGAGATAGGTGCTTGTACAACCTGTCTTTCAACCATTGACAGTTTTGGGATCCCTACCAAAAAACAGTTTTTAGGGCAAGGCCTATATTAATGGGACCTGTTAAATTTCAATGCAGTATACTCATTGATTAGTTGAGACATCACTCTGGGGGAAGTAACCACATTTCCTGCATTACCCTTTACCATGGAAATTTGTGAAGACTCAACTTTTTGTTTGTATACCAAACAAGGGTCTCCCTTAGGGCTTTTCCATGTCCCATACTGTAATTCAGCTGCCAAAGTAGCAGCCCTATCATACTGGTATATTTTCATTTCTGATTAAACTGAATTTGTTGTGCCACCTTTTATGGCCTGCATATGAATGGGACATAAGTTGTTTCAAATGGTTTCTAAGGGATAGATACTTGAGATAGTCAGAATTCCATTTCTGTTTATTTTATTTATTTATTTATTGAAGAGAATCAGAATTACAATCCTTTGAGTCATAGACTCCTTTGCAAAGGCTCCACATCAATACAGATAGAATAAACATAACATTTGCTAGTATTTATACAAAGGTCACATAGTACAGTGTATAAACATTGCATCAAGTATCCTAAGTAGTTCTTTGGTCTAAGCTGTGCCACAATGTAGAATACAGTTTCAGAGGGTCCTAACTGAACCCTGAGTCAGAGTTTATATACAGTGTGATTGTTGGACTTGAGGATGCAGTCATGGATTAAGGTTAGAAATTTAGCCATACATTGTGGTTTACCAGATTTGGAGCAAAAATACTTCATTTCTTTTTTGGTGTCTTCCCACCGTTTAACCATTGAGTCATATAAGCATTGAACTGACTCCCTGGCAGCAAATAAAAGTAAAATTCCCTGCAGCAATTCATTATTTTGTAAGGCAGCTGTATTTAGTTTCCATCTCTGCAAAGGGGAGGGTGAGCCAAATTTTAAAAACTAAAGCAGATATATAATAAAGAATGATCTGAAAATTCAACTGGAAAAGTTCCAGCAACTAAAATATTTAAACAAGGTATCAAAAAAAAATCAATCCTAGTCTGAAGGGACCCATGAGAATATGTGAACCCTCCTGTTCAATGTAAATGTCTAAATCCATCGGTTATACCAGCTATGCCAAGCATATTTTTCAAACAAATGACATTGCAATAGATTTTTTTACAGCAATCACATTTAACTGAAAAATCTAAGGACAGTTACAATCTCCACCCCAAAGCACTGCCCATGAGGTGGCCAAAAAGGGTTTGATTAAATTAAATCAAGTAATTCTGTCTGATTTTACTTGGGGGGCATAAACATTAATACAGTGAAGATTCTGACCTTAATACATTATATCTAACAGTAATGCTCCACCTGGCACAATATCTACCAGTCTAAGCAGCTGAAATTTCATGCCATTAAACAAAATTCCCACACCATCTGCCTTATCCTGACCAAAAGACCAGAAGGAAGGGCCCCACCACCAATCCCACCTCATGGACTGTTAGTCCATAACAGAAGCTGCCAAGGTTTTCTGGAGAAAGATAATATCAAATTTCTCCTTTTGCAAAAGGTCATAAGTTGCTAATCATTTCATTTTAGCTTTTAAGCTATGCACATTTAAGGAAGAAATTTTAAGCCATTCCATCTAGTCAGGAAAAAAAAAAATAGCAAGCACATCAGACAAAAAACCTAAAAGATAAATCAAGTAACCCCTCTCCCTCCACTTTTCCCTTTAGCAGAAGCCCTCTTCCTCTTTTTTTGCTTTTGGTCCAGTGATGACGTGTCCTTCTGGGTAACAGACTGGCTGGAAGTCTGAGTCCATGCCATCCCAATCAGAGTCCCCCTAGCTTTTAGCTGCTTGTAGAACTTCAAATTTATTGGTTAAAGGTACTGGGGTATCCTGAAGCAGCTGCTTGTACACCTTTGCACTTCTGTGAAGAGGTATAGGTAGATTCTTTTGTGGGGGGGAGGGCATGCTTGTGCCTGCACCAGAATAAGGGAAATTTTTATTAACATTCAAAACAAAATACATATTCCAACATCTCAATCTCTGGACAATATATTACTCCATATATTACCATGTAGTCACCAATTAATATGCAAAAAGAAAATATTCCACAATGCTTACTAGCGTGATAGTTACTAAGTTAAAGACATGGGCCCAGATATTCAAATTGTACCAGGCTGTGGTGCAAGCCTGGGCACAGCGCAACTTAGCTACGAAGGGGCGTTGACTAGGCGATATTCAATGGAGCTGCACCATGGCTCAGCACTGTTGAATATTATACCCTGGCCACCCGCAGTGCGCATTGCACAGTGGCACTGCACCAGTGCCAGTGGCCAGAGTGGAGCATGTGGATGCGCTAGCACAAGTTCCATTGCGCAAGGTGCAGCAACCGCAGTATTCAAAAGCTGACATACAAATGGGGCCATAATGTATGCAAGGTGCACATGGGGCCATTTGCATGTCATTATGGCCCCATTTGCATGCAGGTGCACCAATCCCTGACGACTTGCACCCGGCACCCTCTCAGGCAGCAGGCGCTGGGGACTGACACCCCCTGCAACGTGGCAATGTTCCCCACAGCCCAATCATGGGCATTTGTAAAATAAAAAAAGATTCCTATATCCCTGTACACCCATTGGCTCACCTTGTGGACCAATGGGCGTACAACCAGCAGTGTTAGTCAATGACGATGGGCGGCAGGTGGGTGGGGTGCCGCCGCCTGCTGCTGACTGGTGGGGGTGGAGCAGTGGGGATCAGTGGGTGGGTGGGGAGGGGATCCGCTGGACCACCAGGGATATAGGAATCATTATATTTTACTGAAGCCTGTGATCGGGCTGACAGCGGTCCACTGGACCACCAGGGATATAGGATTCTTTCTTTATTTTGCAAATGCCCGTGATCAGGCTGACAATGGCCCACTGGACCACCAGGGATATCGGAGTCTATTATTTCATACCAATGCCCGTGATTGGGCATTGGGGGGGGGCGCCACCATGGAGGTGCTGCCGGAGCTCGGGTGGCCACCCACAGGTGGCAGCTGCCGTGTTACACCCTGCAATACAGCAGCTCACCTGTGGGTGGCTGGCCGTTGCTCCTTTTTTTTTTTGGATCAGCTTTAGGTGGTGCAAGTAGGGATTGCGCATGAATGGCTCAGCACATCCCGGGCTGAATATTGGGATGTGCAGAGTATGCATGGGCAACCCCCCCCCAACTGCGCCTGCATACATTACTGATGCACTCTGGCGCATCAGGATTTGTGCCAGGTGCAATTCCCATTTGAATATCGCACTGGGGCACATCAGTGGGTTGCGCATGGTGCAACACTGTTGCACCATGCACAACCCTTTTGAATATCTGGGCCATAGTTTATATACTTTTCCCTCTATCACCCTTGAAGTTACATATTCCCTAAGGAGAGCAATCTATCTGACCTTATCTGCTTCTTCTTCTTCTGTTTCCATTTACATACAGCTTCCATTTAAAGTAATCTCTTATAATCCTCTATTCATCCCCTTGGTTTCCAATAATGTTCCTTATCTCTCCTTCTTTTTTTATAATAGAAGCATTTCTTTTTCCTTGCTGTATGCCTTTAACAGCTTTCTTTGTCCTACCCATTCGACTTCCTTCCATAATAGGTTACATACTTCCTCTCCCATAGTCTGTTTTTTATTTATATAAATTTTATCCAATTCATCCTGAATTTTAAATAAAATATCTTGAACTAATATGTCACCTTGCTGCAAAAACCTTTGACACCTAGCTTGCCAAATAGACCATTTAATGCATGCAAATATTACATATATTGTGCTTTTTTTCCATTTCTTCCATGTTTATTTATTTAATTTTTGTTGACTGAGTAAGTGCACTAGACAAATCCTACCTATTTTCAGGCTTGACCTGGGGGAGAGGGATATAGATGAATGCCAACTGTCCTTTGAACCAGATTAAGCTGTTGGTGGTAGTTTTAGAGAATGGGGGGAAATTTGGCCAGGGCACCGGGGAACTTCCCTTACTTGGTCAGCAGGGGGAACCTTTGTCCCTCTGACCAAGATAGTTGACACTCAAGCTGAAGGAGGTGGAGGTACTGCGCTACCTATAGACACTGAATTTTCTATGGAACATTTACTTGATGCTGTTCTTGGGGTACAACAAAACATCATAGAAGGCTTGAGACATGCAGCCACTGCTCAAAATGAAACTGGTAATCATAAATCTTGCTCAAACTCAAATAATAATGCAGAACCACAGGTCAGCCTGGATAAGGCTGATATTCCTGAAGCTCAGTTAAGGCAAATGTTTTACCAACATAAGCAGTTTGTAATGCAATTAATTCAAGAGGATGCTAATTCTCAAAACGATATTCCAGAAGCCGATTTTTCTATGAACCCTGGAATACAGGAACCAGTTGCAGCAGAACCTGGAGAGGGTACTGCCCCTCAAGCCTTTCCTCAAAGATCACAGTTGCATCTTAGACCTTCATCTAGATCATCTAAAGTGTAGGACAATACCTGGTCCCCAACACAGCCTTGTGAGCTGCAGGCTGGCGGCAGTGTTCCAAAGGATAACCCTGGACTTCACCTGGCCCTGTTCCTGCAGCCAAAACCATAGCAGCAGCTGCTGAGGATGTTACAGTACAATCTAGCATGGTTCCAAAAGTACTACACCATTGGGAGAACTTACAATGGGTTCTCCTGCACAACCACTTGCCACTGCGGACACTGACAAGCTCACAGGACCTTCAAACTAATCACCAGGCCCCAATGAGATGTGCATGAATTAAAGTAAGGAATTTTCTACTCCAGCTTCTGGCCAGGACAGAATGGATCCATCATTTAGAATGAGTGACGTATTCAAGTCTGTGGGGGAGCATGCTCAGAGACGCAATGCAGTGCACCTATAATTTTTAGGCGAAACTTCCATGGTTCCTTCCAGTAGATCTGTCTTACAAACCATGTTATGGAACACTATGGGGATTAACCTTTCAGAACTATTTGCATTTATCCATATTAAAGGTGAGACAGTATATGATATCAGCTTTTAGAATGTTGGTAGGCTAGAAATGTTTTGGACCCAGTACGAGTTAATTAAACACACTCCACTATGGGCCTCATTTATGTCAATCCCTCTTACTAAACCTTTAGTAAAGGTTCTCACACTGCTATTCAGAAGTGAGGGGGTCAACATAAATGATATCCAATACTGGCTGAGGCAGCATTGTAAACTCTTAGATTCCCCTCACCCTATCTTAGATGAGGACTTTGTTTGGATGGGGGGTGGAAAATAAAAGTACAACTCAGGCAAACTGAACAGGGTGTTATACATATCCCTGGCAGTTTTCTCATAGGATGGGACAGGGGTATATGATTTTACCTGGGGCAACCACGTACATGTCACAAGTATGGCTCCAGAACCCACTTGAGCTATATGTGTGACCAACCAAGGTGCACTCTATGTCTTATTTATGGGCATGTTAGTCTAGGATGCCCTAATTCCAGTTTCTGCAACCTCTGTGAGGAATGAGAGCACACCTACCCTCAGCATCCATGGGCTGAACATAACAGAGTAGACAGAGTCCCACAGGATCATTCGAACTTAATTGTAGAATCTCAGGCTCAGGCTTTGAGACAACAATAGGAACTCTCCCTTGTGGTACAGGGCCAGACTCCAGGTGAGAACATGAAAGTTACTGACTCCCAAGTATCCCCTCTGAGGCCTCTACCTCTCAGTTCACAAGGGCTAGTTAATCAGCAGAGCAGGAAAGGACACTCACCCAGATTGCACCCCAGACAGAACCTTCTCGGTCTGCAGTGAATACCCCTCCAGATTCTATGCCCCACCCCGAGCAGAGGAACCTTTCACCTCAGTTCCACCATTCAAGCGGGGAAAAGGAAACTTAAGTTAGAGACCCATACCCCCACAAAGTCTATTGTTACCCCACAATAAATTTCAAATGTTAGTAAAGAGGAGGCAATGGGGTGATATCGAAGGTGAAGAGGAAGACACCGATTCCTCTAAAGCTTCCTCTTCCCATATGGATTACTCCTCAGAGTCAGGAAAAGATAATTCCCAAGTAGAGAGAAAACAGAGGGTGCAGTTTCCCCACAGGTAAATTTACGATGTGCCTACAAGAACATATACTTTTACTGAAGAGTTACTATTTCCTTTATTTTTTTTCTCTCTCTCCACTGTCTTTCCATCCCTTGATTCCATGCATAATTTTTCACAATTGCGGTGCTGCACTCTGAATGTGTGCAGTATAAAGTCATTCAGTCATTCCGTAAACAAATTTCTACCCTAGTCTTTCTACATACCCTAAAACTGGACTTTTATGTTTTGCAAGACACTAGGCTCAAAACTAGGCACGAGTTGTCTCAGGTAAAAAAAATAGATGGACAGTAGGCCCTTCATTTTGGTCACATGGGGAGGACACTTGTGATGGGGTAGGGGTCTTATTTATAGGTTTTCATTTTAATATTTCCAAAGTAATGGATGTAGTACCCGGGAGGGCTATTTTAATTCAAGGGAAATATGGAGTGGTACATTTTTGATTGATTAACATATATGCCCCACAAAGCATTGCAGCTAAGTCTACCTTATTTCTTAGAATCCAGCCATACCCATTTACCACTCAACAGGTCTATATTGGTCGAGACTTTAATTGCAGTCTTTCTTCTGCAGATAGGAGTAGTAATACTCACAAAACTTACAGTGATACTACTACTCTGTTAAGAGTTTTATACTGTGCTCAGCTTGTGGATGGATACAGAGCTGTTCACTCCTTAGGGGACAAAATCTATTATAGGGGTACACTGGCCAGCTGCATAGATTGTTTGTTCATTTCAAAAATATTAAGCTATCCCGAGTTGAAGTAACTCCCTATGAGACATCTGACCAATTAGCAGTATCTTTAGTATGCTCCCCAGCTGGTGGTCCCTTCCCAATAGTCCCCAGTTCTACATGGAAATTAAATAGTTCTTTGTTTGCAGATGCAGGCATCCATAAGGGGTGTTTGAACCTATTAGAGGCATGGGTTTCTGTGCTAGAAGCCTAACACTCTCCTATAGCATGGTGGGAAGACACCAAAGCTGACCTACAGAACTACTTTTTAAAACTAGCTAGATATAAATCACAGTCAACCTAGTTTAAATACACTAAATTACATAAACAGCTTTTAGACACAATATCTAGGGCCCATGAATCACAGACTGACCTTTCCTGCAAATTAAGGAACTGAAAAGTAACATGGAAAAATTTCAGTATGATTATGCAATTTCTTTGAAACTGGAAGACCAGTGTGGCACTCAGGCCACTAAGGCTTCCATAGATCCTTATAAAAACTGTTTGGACAGAATTTCCTCAACATCTATTGAACAACTTATTGACCCTTTAACAGACACTGTTCATACATCACTGTTATCCTTAAAACAGATAGTACAAAATTATGTGGAAGGGATGTTTGGTACAACATCAGGAGTTCCTGACCCCAATCCTTTTCTTCTGGACTTAGAAATAACCAAAGGTTCCCGAGGATTGCCTTTGTACCCTCATGAACCCAATCTGTGTTGAAGAAACAATAGGTGCAATTAAAAAACCAAAAGGTCCTATATTAAATTAACAGCCCCGAAAGTTAAGGGAGGACTAGCTGCTCCCTCTCTCTTTTTGTATTATGTTGCGCAACACGTAGGCAAGTTGGTCTATTGGAGTGCAAGGGGCGCCCAATCAGCTTACTTGGCCCTGTGGGTTGATATAGAGTGAGGGTTGGCGAAGAGGGCGAGCTGCTCTCTATGGGCCCTATTATATGCTTCTCCATCGGCTATACCCAAACTATTGAAAAATAATCCTATGGGTTGGTCGTTAAGGGCCTTTCAGCAGTTGCAAAATTACCTTACAGTTAAGTGGCATCTATCTATCAATCAACCCATTTTTGAGAATCCCCACATTAGAGTTGGGGGTAAAACCCTGTCTGCTACTTTTTGGCCTCAGTTAAGTCACCTTAGAATCTCGGATTTCTGGGTAAATGGGGTCCTCGGTCTTTTGGTCAGTTGGTGAATGCTTTGGGGCTGTGGATCAGGACTTCTTTAAGTGGCTACAAATTAGTAAGGCCTCTAAAATCTACCTTCTCACAGAGGGCGCTAATTGATTATGGTGACCGAGACGCCGATATTCTCCTCACCATAGCCTCTCAACCAAATTCAGTTTCTAAGTTATACAAAACACTTCAGGAATGGGATCACAGACTTCCTTTAGGAGTATGATTCTATTGGACAAGGGAACTAGGTATATCGGAGGCACCCAATTTCTGGAAGAAGTTGTGGCTTACAATGTATAAATAAGTAAAACAAGATCGGTTGAGGATGGTACACTTTAACTTAATGCACCATTTATACTTATCCCCATCCCGATTGTGTAAATATGGGGCAAAAGATATATCTCTTTGTGCGAGGTGTAGGAAGGAAGATGGTACTTTATATCATATGGTATGGTCATGCCCTTCAATTCAGGTCTTTTGGCAGGCTATCAACGATCTCCTCAACCCTATCCTTGGCTTAACAAACTTGTTTACCCCTGAGGTATGTCTGGTGAGCCTTTTTCCAGTTGGTACTTCCGTACAAAAGGCCCAAATGTCGCTTTATCCGCTGTGGCTAAATTGGTAATCTTAAGACATTGGACCAGTGATAAAGTTCCCTCTTGTTGAATGGTACCATGAATGTACCTTAGCAGTACAATTAGAAAAACATATCGCTTGCATGCAGAATAGATTGATAGCATACACGGCACTTTGAGTTCGTTGGAAACACTCCTATGGCGTGAGGCCTGGCCTCAGAGTACCTCAGGGCTGGCATGTTAGGATGTGCTCATGTGTGTAGCCTTGGGAGGGGTGGGGGGAGGGAGGCATTTTATTTTTTTTCAATGATTGGGTGACTTTCAGAAATTCACTGGTTCTAAATTAAAGTATCACAAAGTAAGGCTAAGTTTATCCTTAACCCCTCTACCCCACCCCCAAAGACATAGGACAGATTGTTAATATTCCTGTAACCCAAGACCCAATAAAAATCTTAGGGATGTTTTTTAGTACCAGAGATGACCCACTATTTAATTGTAACCTGGCAATAGATAAAGCCTTTAAGCTCATTACCTCCTGGAAAGATAAAACAACAGCAAAAAGAAAACACGTGATGCTTCTAAAAAGCCTAGTGACACCCCTATTTTTGCACACTGCCACTATTTTTCCTCTACCCTTTTCTTTAGAGGCCAAAGTTAATAACATTTTCTTTCAAGGGTTTTGGGGTTGCTGGCTGAACCCTATAAGAATTTTTTTTTTTTACACCCTGACTATTGCATGAGTGGGGTGAGAATGATAAATCAGGTAGTGTGTTTTTCATTGTTTGTTTATTAAGTTTCTATTTCTGTCACTGCTGCACAGTTCCCCCCCCTCCCCCCGGTGGGCTCTTACATTTTCAGAATTAGTTTCTCCCTTATGTGAGATATGGAATAGTCCTTCCTCTGAAATACCTAGGAATTTTCGGTCTTATGGAATACCCGAGTTTATGTTTCCTACTTTCCTTAAAATTAAACAGTGGAAGCTGTCCTCTCAGGCAGTTCAGGCTATGTCTCGAAAACAGTTATATGGCAGCATCTTACAGGCTTTTTTTCTCAGACATTCCCAGAATTGTAGATACATATGGAAGGGAACTAGATAATAATTTACTATTTTTGCAACTTACAGACACTAGGTTTCCACTAAAATTATGGGATGTCACTTGTCTCTCCTGCCATGGGAGACAAGGGGTGAGAGGTAACCTCCAGCATAAGTCGCTGTAAGATAAAATGTGTTTTAGGAACACATGTAATAATGAATTAGAGACAATGCAGCACTTTTTTATAGATTGTCCCTTTAGCACAGATTTTTGGACTCAGTGGTTGCATAAATGGAAAGATAAGCACATTTCTCATATTACATATGAAACCTTGGTGTATGGTATCTTTCCTTTTATCATTCTCCAAATATCATGCTAGTACTTTAAGACTTATATTTGCTATGTGGCGATCTTTTCTATAGCAGGCTAGATGTGCTCAACTTTTACAGCAGAAACGGTATACCGGAACTCAAGTAGAAAACCAGATTCTGACAGACCTAAGGTCCATCCATAATTTTGAGCAAACTTCTTTGCCTAAAGCTGAACATAAGAAATACTGGGCTGCATGTGCATGGATATTTGATGAATGAACTTAATGGCACACATAATAATGCTAGAAGAAATTATGATATGGACATAAGGAAATTGCTTTTGTATTAAAGTTTTACCATAAGATGGGATTTAAAGTTATAATATAACTAATATACAAAGTAATTAATGAAATGCTTATGAACACAGTGCATATAGTATAATGTGGGTTTTGAGATATAAGATTTTGTTGCAATAAGTTTGCTAAAATGCGATGTGTGATGTAACACAGTTGTGTTTTTTTTATTTAGTCTTTTTCTTATCTTATGATATGTATATTGATTTGTGGGACTTAACACTGGTTGTAAATTATTCGTCTTTGATGCTATAATAAAAAATTCCCCTACTCTTTTCGAGAAGTGCTATGGGATCTTTAACATCCACCTGAAATACCACCAGAACAGGAGAGATGGGACCTCTGTTTAATGTCTCATCCAAAAGACAGTACCTCAGGAGTGTAGCACCCCCCTCATGCTGCACTACAGTGTCAGTATTGGGATTTAACCTTAATGCCTGATAATTGTCCTAGTACTAAGATTTCATATGTCATTTCTGAAAAACAGTTCTTATTCCATAAGGCTGCTAAAGAATCTCAAAAGTTCTGAATATATGAACAGTCAAAAAATAGATGCTTCAGCCAGCTCGGTGGTGTAGAGGGTTGAGGCACTGGCACCTTACCTCGACCATGCTGGCAATCCAGGTTCCAGAACAGACTCGGGGCACCGGGGGTCTGCGAGGATGAAGAGAACTGAGCATTCAGAGGACTGATCTCCTCTCCGGGGGGGTGGGATTGGGAAAAGCATCACTCAGCAGCGGCCCCCAGTGGAGACTGGAGGCACTGCTTGAGCATGCACTAAGGGGACAGAAAAAACAGGAAAAAATGGTGCCTGAAGAGAGCAGCTTGATGGCCGTCCACAGTTTCACCGCAACACCCATCTGGATCCATGTTCCGCAGGGATGGGGCCCTCCTGCAGCCCCGCTGTGGGGGGGAAGTTGCAGGAGTCTGGGTGTCAGCGGTAGAGACAGTTGGATGCTGGATGTCCCAAAAGGGAGCAGCGCAGGCTGCCAAAGGAGTGGAAAAATAGCATATAAAAAAAATAGATGCTTCATAGTTTCTATTTGACCTGTACACTTTTCCTCCATAAATATCCTTTCTTCCTGCAGTTTATGTTTTTGATTTCTCTTAACACTTAGCTTCTGGTGACCACATAACCATATTACATCTTACATTTTATTAGTATTCTAGGTTCAATAATGCTTTCCAGTAATGTATGTTTATCTACAGTATATCTAGCTCTACCATAAACACAGGTTCTTTAAAATAACATTTTTCCACTAACATATTGTAAAATTTATTTTTGTCCAGAGGTATAAACCAACAAAGTTCAATTTTCCACTTCCTGGCATATTTTAATGTGGTCTGAATGTAAAATGGTAACTTTTTCTCTGTTATATGCCATTTGCCCCTGCCCCATGCTGTGAAGAAGTTTTCTGCCCAGCGCTGCATACAAATGGTACCTAACCCTTCTTTCCCTAATACCAGAGGCCTAATGTTGCTATAAAAGAAATTACTGTAAAGAAAAAAAAAAAGGTTGCATCATATTTAAACCTCCTGCCTTCCAGGCCCTATAGGTGTGTACCCTTTTAATTGGGTTCAATCTGCTCCCCCACAGTAATAAAAAAAAGGCCCATAATCTTAGTATGCATGTTATACGGTAGAGGGTAGACATGAGAAATATACAAAAAAAAAAGGTGCCATGTATGCCTTAATTAAAAAGACCTTTTTTCTTATCATTTTCCATGTTTTCCAGAATTGTATCTTGTTATGTGTTTCTTCATATGTGTGTTCAGTTTTTTTTCTCCACTTCATTTGTGCCAAAAAATATCCCTTAGATTTTAACATCTTAAAAATATATCCCTTTGATTTTAACATCTTAAACTAGAAAAGGGGGAGAGGGGTTCAGCACCCCATACGTCAAATGGGAAGAACACCCCTCCACCTCAGCTAGTGGTCAAACAGGGATTCTGCATGTTTGCAGTTCATTTGCATCACCAGGTAAGAAAAAAGGTCCATCTCCCCATACGACGCACATGGGAAATGCCAGACCTCACCCAAAAACTAACACACCGAAATCTGGCCAGTGGAAAATCATGTACACAAATGCTCACAGCCTGGGAAATAAGATCCCAGACCTGCAGGCAATAATGTCAGAGACTAAACTGGACATAGTAGCAATTAGTGAGATGTGGTTTACCAGTAACCACACTTGGGATACTTCAGTACCTGGCTATGTACTGTTCAGAAGAGACAGAGGTGCAAAAAGGGGGGTGGAGTGGCCCTGTATGTCAATGAAAATATCAAAGCTATAGAAATTCAGAGTACACATAAGGAGCCAGAAGAACTGTGGGTCACCCTGGAAACAGGAAATGGGACAGCCATAACAACTGGGGTTGTCTACAGGCCCCCAGACTGGGGGGGGGGGAAAGAGACACATTACTGTTAGAAGATATACAAAACATGACAGCTAAAAGGGAGGTTCTGATAATGGGAGACATCAACATGCCAGATATAGATTGATCAATACCAGCAGGAACATCTGCCAGAACTAGACACATGGTGGATTCTCTGCAGGGGGAGGGCCTCAAAACAACTGGTACAACAACCCACAAGAGACAGGGCTATCCTAGATCTAGTACTGACTAACAGGGAAGGGATCACAGATCTCCAGGTAGAAAGTCACCTGGGGGCCAGTGACCATCACATGGTATGGTTCAATTTGGCCACTACATCTAAATCATCCCATTCCAAGGCAAAAATATGGGACTTCAGAGGAGCTGACTTTGATAAGATAGCCAACAGAGTTAAGCTAGCCCTGGCAAAAAGAAACACAGGTGAAGGGGTACAGGCAAAGTGGGCAAGCATTAAGGATGCAATACTTGAAGCAACTTCCCACTGTGTTAGACAGAAAAGGAAGTGCAAAACAAGAAGGAAACCACTTTGGTTCTCAAATACAGTAGCAGAAAAGGTCAGAGCCAAAAGGCTGGCCTTCAGGAAATATAAGGGAACACAGCAGGATGAAGATAGGGAGGCATACCAAAATGCCCTAAGGGAAGCAGGGAAGGCAGTAAGGCAGGCAAAGTCCCAAACTGAGGAAACACTAGCACGAACAGTAAAAGAAGGTGACAAGACTTTCTATAGATACATTAGTGAAAGGAGAAAGTCCACAGAGGGTATTGCTAAGCTCAAAGAAGAAAAGGGGGCATGTGAGGAGGAGGACCTTGTAAAAGCATCTATCCTAAATAGATACTTTTGCTCAGTATTTACTGAAGAGAAGGTAGGGCAGGGCCCACAGCTCAGCACCATGGACACAGGGAGGAGGGAGGTGAGCACTACTCCCTTCACAAAAAGAAAGGGTCCTACAAGAGCTCGTTAAGCTCAGGGTGGACAAGGCAATGGGACCTGATGGCATACATCCCAGGGTACTTAAGGAACTAAGGGTGGAACTAGCAGAGCCATTAGCAGAACTGTTTAGTGAGTCTCTGAGCACAGGAGAGGTCCCAGAAGACTGGAGAAGGGCTCATGTGATCCTGTTCCACAAGAGTGGTAGCTGGGAGGAGGCAGGGAACTACAGACCAGTCAGTCTTACCTCAGTAGTGGGCAAGATTATGGGGAGGCACTCCTTAAGGAAAGAATAGTGCAACACCTGGAATCCATAGGGGCACAGGATCCAAGACAGCATGGGTTTACAAAAGGAAGGTCCTGTGAAACTCATCTCATAGATTTCTTTGACTGGATAACCAGAGTGGTGGACCAAGGAGGAGCAGTTGATGTCACCTACCTTGACTTCAGCAAAACTTTCGACACTATTCCACATAGAAGATTGATAAATAAGCTGGGTAGGCTCAGGGTGGGTCAGAAGTTGGTGAACTAGGTGGCAAACTGGTTGACAGGCAGAAAACAGAGAGTGGTGGTAAATGGTATACAGTCAGAAGAGATGCAAGTCACAAGTGGGGTACCTCAGGGATCAGTCCTGGGGCCAGTCCTCTTCAATATCTTCATTAGTGACATTGCAGATGGACTAGAAGGTAAGACTTGTCTGTTTGCAGATGACACCAAGATCTGCAACAGAGTTAATGATCCAGATGTGATGGGCAGAATGAGAAGAGATCTGGATAAACTAGCAAAATGGTCAGAAGAATGGCAACTGGGATTCAGTGCAAAGAAGTGCAAGATCATGCACATAGAGAAGAGAAACCCTGAAGCTACCTATAGGCTGGGAGGGGAGTTGCTGGCAGTAACAAAGGAAGAAAGAGACTTGGGCATCATCATCACCGATGACCTGAAATCATCCAAGCAGTCCTCTAAAGCAGTATGTAAGGCTAGGGGAATGTTAAGGTGTTTTAGTAGGGGTATCACAAGTCGTAAGAGGGAAGTAATAATCCCTCTTTACAAGACACTGGTTAGGCCCCATCTGGAATACTGCATGCAGTACTGGAGGCTACACCTTCACAAGGACATTAACCAAATTGAGACAGTCCAGAGAAGGCAACCAAAATGGTGCAGGGACTGGATCAGAAGACATATGAGGACAGATTAACGGAGATCAATATGTATACCCTTGAGCAAAGGAGGGACAGGGTGGTATGATCGAGACATTCAAACACCTTAAGGGCATTAACAAGGTGAAAGAGTCTAACATGTTTCAATATAAGAAAAATAGCAGCACAAGAGGACACAGCAAGAGATTAGAAGGAGGCCAATTAAGGGGGAATGTGAGGAAATTCTTTTTCACAGAAAGGGTGGTGGATGCATGGAATGGCTTACCTCAGGAAGTGGTGGGTATGAATACAGTGTAGGGTTTCAAACAGGCATGGGATAGGCATAAGGGAGCAATACAAATGAGTATGACTAGATAGGCCACTGACAGAGCAAAGGCCGATGGCACATTTATAAGGCAGAAAAAGAAATGGGCAGACTGGATGGGCCTTGCGGTCCTTATCTGCCGTTAACTTCTATGTTTCTATGTTCTATGTTTCTATGTTTCTATGTTTCATCAGTCATTGGGACTGGGAATTCTTCATCTGTCTGGGCTGTCCATAGTTTTAGGGCCTTACCTTTCCTTTTGTTTATTTGTATGCCTGTAGTACTCTTCATACTCTCCAATAGTTGCAGGGCATGTCTTCTTGACTCTAAGTCTGAAACTGTAAGGATACAGGCATCTGCATATGCTAAAACTTTTTGAATTGTATTCCTTTCTTATTGAGTATTGGCATTATGTTTTCTGTAGTTTCTATAATTCTTAAAACTGGATCAAGCCCAAAAACATATAGTAGGGGACTCATAGGGCAACCCTGTCATAGTCCATTCTTAAGATAAACAGGGATCCCAAAATGCCCATTTACAAGAGGTGTCACTTGTGCTTCTTTATATAATACCTTTATTAAACGTATTCATTTTCCCCAGATGCCATAGTGCTGTAATATTGTCCAGATATGCTCATGTTTTACAGTATCAAGTGTTGTTTCCTGATCTAGGGTAAGAATATACCCATCCTAGTCCATTGACAATCCCTGTTCTACTATTTCTCTAATGAATATCAAATGTTGGTGTATGTTTCTGTCTGGTATAGCACACGTTTGTGCTGAAGTAATCATTTTTTTCACTACTTTTGCTAATCTTACTGTTAAACTTTTTGTTAATATTTTATCATTAGTTATTAATAAGCTTAAATGTCTCCAATTCTTTATATCCTGAGGGTCCCCTATTTTGTATAGGAAAATCATCACCCCTTCATTCATACTAGGCACCAGTTTTCCTCCCTTTGAATAGCTTCATGCTCTTGTTGTAGCCAAGGGGCTAACACATCTATATATTCTTTATAAAAATCATTTGGAATTCCATCATTCCCCGGTGTAATACGGGTCGATAGTTTAGCTATTTTTTCCTTAATCTCTTCTTTTCTTATCGTTGCTATTAAGTCTTTCTTTTCTTCTTCTGTTATTTCTGGCATTTTTATGTGTTCAAAAAATGAAGTCTGTTGTGACGTTTCACCCCTCTGAAAAGTATCACTAATAAGTTTTTGAATAATTTGTTGAATTTTCATCAGGTTGTCTGACAGCTTACCATCTTCTTCTTTTAAGGAAGTAATAATAGTTTTCTTTACCCCTGATAATACTACATCATAAGGGTTAAGTTTTTTTCTTAGTTTCTTTTTTGTAAACTATTAATGTTTTGCCATAGTTCCCTACCAGTACAAAAGCAAAAAGTAAGTACATACAGTATTTAGGGCCATGGGCAAAATATCTAAAAATAATAACACAAATGAGAACAACAGGGGTCAATATGATGGACAAGTTAAATATTATTAAAGAGCAAATGTATGAATGTTGTTCTCATTTGTGTTATTATTTTTAGATATTTTGCCCATGGCCCTAAATACTGTATGAACTTACTTTTTGCTTTTGTACTGGTAATATTTATTAAGAGATCTCATATCTCTTTTGGTGCCTTCCCACCAGTCCAATGAGCTATCATATACAGAAATTCCATATCTTGCCATACCATTAACAATTCTTGTTTTATTTATGCTGTTTTTCTTGTAGTATAGATATATTCATTTTCCAGTAATACCTCCCTATTTGTGCCTGTAATGTCATGTGATCTGAGGTCTCTAGAGGCATAATTTGCGCTGCAGTTCCCTTAATTCCATCCCATAAAAAACAGAAATCAATTCTTGTGGAGAGTGTTCCTTCATAAAATGTGTGATCTGGGAGTGTATCTATTATGTTATATATATCTTTCAAAAAGTTCCTTGTTAGGATAATCTGTAACACATTAGTGTCACAGTATAGCTTAGCTCTTTTCCAACCCCAGTCCCTGTGGCTAGGCCCACAATTAAAGTCTCCACCCCACTAAATTAATTTAGAGGTCTTTAAAAGGGGTTCTATTTCCTTAAACAAAGAGGATCTTTCTGCTTTTGATGGGGGGGGGGTATACATTTATCAACCAGCATGTAGTATTATATATAACTACGTCCAACAATAGGGCTCTTCCTGGATAAATGTCTAAACCTTTTAAGATTTTAACCTGTAACCCTGCAAACATGATTCCCAGTCCTGTACACTGTTCCTCTCCCAGTGACCATAAAGAAGTACCCCACCTCCAATCTCTTTGGGCAGTTGCAATATCTGGTAAGGTATGTAGCCCCATATTTTGTAGGAAAAATACTTGCCCTCCTACTGAGTTCAAGCTAGAAAATGTTATTTTCCTTTTTTCCTGAGACTTTATACTTTTAACATTTGCTATTATTATTTTAATGCCCGCATTCATTGTTATTTAGGTGTTTGTATGTTTCTTCATTTTTCACTTCCTTATTTTTCTTTTCTTAGGTTTGGGCTCAGTTTTTGAGGATGTTACTGAAGACACATCTGACTCTCCTCCCACTTCTTTTTCTTCTTCTAAGTCCATTAATGCTTCAAAGGCATTTTGTGTAGGAATTTCATCTGGTTCTCTATTGGGGGTTTGGGATAACAGGGTCTTTTGTGCAACCTTAGATCTTGTAATCCTTTCATATGGAGGGTCTGTTGCTGTTTCAGGGGGTGGTATTTCTATTTCCATTTGCCCTTCCCCTGCAGGGGTTGCAGGTTCTGAATTTTCACTAGTGGAGGATGTTTTCTCCTATTCCTTCTCTGTAGTTTCAGAGGCAGACATTTGCTTCTTTGTGCCATGTCCTTCCTTCTGCATTTCCATGGGTTGGGTGGGGGGGCTTACAGATTGTTGCTCATCTACCCAAACTTGCACCAAAGATTCTCTTCTGGGGTGAGCAGTTCTCTGTGGCTTGGGGTCAGGTGCATTAATCTGTGTCATTAATTTGTGTGCCCTCATTTTTGATTTTTGTGCAATGGCCACTTAAACATCCTGTTCTGCTCTTAAAGCTTGATCCAAGCTATTGTGAGAGGCCCAGACACAATTCCGAAATGTGTGTCCATGCTCTTCGCAAAGGTTGCATCTTAGTGGTTGCTTTCATTGTGCCCTGATGTGATCCACTTCCCCACATAAGCCACATTTTTGCCTTTCACACACGTTGCTTAAATTCCCCACTTCCCCACACTTATTGCAGGCACAAGGCTGCCCTACATAGAATATGACCCCTCTACCTCTCCCTAAAAAGAAGTAGTTAAGAAGATGTTTTGTCACTCTATTTGCTTGTTTTAGGGTGACTTTGTACTTCCAACTCCCTGTCCATAGATGCTCTTCATCTAAAATGGGCTCAGGATACCCATTTACAACACAGTGTTGTTTGAGCCAAAAAGTTATGTCTGCTATGTTTACTCCTTCATTTTGAAAGAGTACTGTGATCATTTTATACATGGGTTTAGTCAGGGGTATTGCAAAAAACGGCTTCCATAGTGCTGTATTTTTTGAGCAGTTGGTATTGCTTCCAAAAGCATTCAAGACCAGCAGGGTGTTTAAAGCTTATGTCGTAAATTGTATCACCAGACTTATTTATGAGAGCATATCTCTCATATGCGTAATATTTCATGCTGTTTTTTTAATAGTGCTCTTCCAACCAAGAGTGTATCTAGAATGTCATTCATGTCACCTCTATACTTTAGATGTACTGCATTTCATCTTGTGGCTGGCTCAGAAGCATTTCTCACATTGTCAGGGAATAAATGTTCCCTTGTATTTGCACTCCAGACAGAAGCAAATAGTTGTCTGGTGCCTGCTGTATTTTCAGGGTGTTCAGCAGCCTCTAGAATACTTGGAGCAGGACCCTCTATATTGTCTTGAGAATCTGCATTTAATACTTTGGGGGGGGGGCTACAGTATTATTTTTCTGCACAGTGACCAGTTGTGCATCCCCTTCTAATTCTCATCACTTCTATCACATTGCTGTGATTGTCCTCTGTAGGCTACTCTGTGTTTACTCCTACTGTCTTTTATCCAGGAGTTATCTGGGAAGCCTACGAATCACTGTTTTCAGGATTTTTACTAAAGCTTGATCCCATTTGAGCAGTGGATACATTTTTTTCTTTAAATAAATGGGGAGATTTGCTTCCCATCCTGAACCATCTGGATTTTTAACCCAGCCTGCTGCTTCCAGGGCTTTGGACCCCCATTTTGAAGGATCCACTGATGGCCCTGCTGTCTCGACTGTAAGTTCACCTCTAGTTTGGTTTGTGGCCTGGGCCACACCTTCCTTGTTAGGCACCCTGTTCTTCTTTCCTTTTTCCTGGTTCTCTTTTGAAACGGGCTTCTTCCCTGTGCCCCTTGTTGAAACCCCAATAATAAAATGTATCTGCTTTTTCTGCAAAATGGTATTTATTCCATCTAACACCGATTTCCTTCTTTCTGCATTGTCAGTATAGCAACTCCTACTATACCTATTTCTTTTTCCTCTGCTACCACAACTTTATCTTTCTCCTTTTTCCCTCTCCTATCTGATTCTTCTGCTACAGTAACATCGGTTACCTGAATCCTTGGAGAGCCCCCTTGATGTTCTGGTTCAAGATTCAGGTCGTCCTCCTCCGTCGTAACTCCTTCCGATTTTCTGTTCTTTTCCTCCACTCCAGTTACCATTTTCTGATGGACCGCTTTGTCTGTCCTGGAAACATATCCCTGTGTTTGCAGCACTTTCTCCAGTTGGTTCCTTCTAGCCAGGAACCTCCTCTCTTCTTCTTCCATTAGCTTGTGGATTTCATCCACAGACTGGATACTCACCACATTTTCCATTTGGTGCTCTACAACCATTTCTTCCTCCAGGTTAGTTCCATCCGAATTGTTGATATTTTCTGCCACTAGAACAAATGCTTTATCTTGTCTGGTTTCACGCCCCATTATGGCATCTTTTGGAAAAGAGACTGAGTAGGAGGAGGAGACCCACTCCTTGGTCTCAGAGATGTCCTTCCTCTGCTCCACTCCAGGAAGACTGGCCATTGCAGCACCATTCACAGTGCCCCCTCCCAAAGAGTAGGGGAATGTTATTGAAAAAAAGCAAAACACATTACATCACATGAAACATTAACAGTTATTTACTCAAATACATTCTCATAACATAAATTACAACTACATCCCAATGATATACAATCTTTGTTGCCCTCTCTTCTTTCTTCCCTTTCTTTCCCATCTTTCCCCTGTTTTCCTTATTCTCCTCACACATTACTTCATTTTAAAAATATTCCCAAGGTTTTTCCATAGAAGGTTTACTTTATCAGAGGTATATTTTTGTTTATCTTTTTCTTGAACTGCTAATACTGAAGTCTCTATTTGTTTAATTACCACTATGCTTGTTGATTGTATTTGTTGCATTAAATACTGAAATCTAGTTTGCCATAAGTAATACTTTGTTTTAGCAAATATCACATGTAATGTACTAAAATGATAAGTTTTCCATATTCCTGTATAATCTCCCAATATTAGGGTATTTTGTTTATTCTGGTCAAAAACAGCCAGTTCCATCTCACAGCCAGATCTGCCCTGAGCTGCACTGTATCTGGGCACAAAAAAAGAAATGATGCATTGTTTCTTCTATATTAATACAAGTGTGTGTAGCACATAGCCTGTCTTGAATGGCTTTATGTTTTAAGTTACCCTTTACTCCCAATTTCCCCTGGCAACACAGCCAGGAGATGTCCCACATTTGCTGAAGTACCCTTTTATCTGTCAGAGATGACAGAGCTGTAGGCATTTTAGTGGGCAAGCACTCTTGGAATATCAATGAACCTTTTGGAGATTGCCTATAATGTGGTTATAAAACTGTTTATGCCCTAGTGTTAGTACTGTTCTTTTGTCTATTTTCCATTGCCTTAATTTCTGCAACAAAGCTATCGCATATTCCAGTATTCCATATTGTGACAGCAATTTAGGTGGCTCTTGTTCCCATTTCCCCATGTATACCTGAAGGGCCTGTGCCATCCATTGCTGCCAAAGATACTGTGGTGGGGTTGACCCCATAGCCAGTGAATTAATTATAAAGAAGGAATGGTAAAATACAACTGAATTCACCATATTTAATCCACCATCTTTTTATGGTAAATACGTTACATCCCATTTTATAGGACTAAGACACCTTCCCCAGAGCATCTGGAAAAAATTACTGATAATTCTGGTTTCCAGTTGCACTGGAGGAGCACATACATAACTCAAAATTGTAAAAATCAGCAATACATTTTTTTTTTTATAATTAGAACTCTTTTTCTTTTCCCCAGTTTCCAGTTCTTCCATATCTCAACTTTAGCTTCACATATCTTCAGTTGTTTTCCCAGTTAAATAATGCTGGATCTTCTGCCTTAAACCATATACCTAACATTTTCTGGGGGGAACTATCTATTCTTATCCCTGATATATCTCCTACCCTTTCAACTCTGTCTCCAAAAGGTATAGCCATACTTTTATCCACATTGATCTCTACTCCTGATACAGAGGAAAAGTCTCAAAAGATTTGTAAGGCATGCTTTCTTGATGCATTATTTCTGACAAAGATACATATGTCATATGCATATGCAGTTATTTTTTTCTCCATATTTAAAGAACAATGAGGTGCAAACCTATAATTTGTGTGTCCCACTTAATTTGCCTCATTATTGGATCTAACACATACTGTAAGTATATAAGAGGGGGCTCAAAGGGCACCCTTGCTGAACCCCTCTTTTAAGCAGAACTACCCCTCCAAAATATCCATTTATTGTTGATGCAAAACAGGCCCCTTTATACAAGGTTGTAACCCATCCCACCAGTCTTTTTGGAATACAATACACTTCCAAAACCTGTACTAGATATCAATGTTCTACTCAGTTAAAAGCTTCTGCTTGATCCAGTGCCGTAATGTAGCCTGAAACATCCATTCTCCTGCTGCTCTCAAATAGTACTCTCAATAAAAACAGGTTGTGCTGAATTTTTCTATGTGGAAAGCACATGTTTGTGCTGGGTCTATAAGTTCACTCAAAACCCTTTGTAACCTTTTACAGAGCAGCTTTGCCAAAAATGTTTATAGTCATGATTAAGAATACTAATAACCCTCCAGTTTTTTATTTCATATTTGTTCCATATATATATATATATATATATATATATATATATACACATACATATACATACACAGTATATATATATATATATATATATATATATATATATATATACACACATACATATATATACAGTATATATATATATATATATATATATATATATATATATATATATATATATATATATATATATATATATATATAAAACTAATATTTGCCATCCTCAGTTCTTGTATTTCTTCACTTGCTTCAAGAATATAATTAAATACTGACATACTGACTCCAATATGACACTCATTTCTTGGACACATTTTTTATAAAATTCATTTGTTATGCCATCTAAGCCAGGTGATGACCCAGTTTTTAATGTTTTTATACCCTCATAAATTTCTTCCTGAGCAACTGTTTTTCTAAACCTTCATGGCAATCTCTAGCTGACTGTGGTAAAGGAGCTTTTATTATTTTATCAAAATTATTCACATTTTTTGAGCTAGTAGAAAATTCAGTCTCTAAATGACTCTGTATGATCAGTAGCATCTCTAAATCTGCATACACTATCGAACCGCCTGGTTTATAGAAGCCCATCATAACTGTATTATCCAATCTCTGCTTGCATGCTAAATAAGGATCTGATGCAGGTTGCCTAGGTGTCCCATATCACATTTCTGCTTCTAAACATTTTGCTTTGTCATATTGAAATGTAAACATTAGTTTTTTTTTTTTTATTTCTGAAATTTGAGAATTGAACTTAACTTGATCCTTTACTGGAAAGGACATTAACTTGTACAGTTGATTATGATAACCTAAGTACTTCATGTACTGAGAATTAGCTTGTTCCTTCCCAAATGAGATAATCATTTGTTTCAGCTCTTTTTTTGTATCACTCCACCACTCCCATAAGTTGTCATACATACATTTGAGAGAAATTCTTGCAGCTAACATTTGTTCTATTTTATTATGCATTTCTCAATCCTCCAACACCACTGAGTTCAATTTCCACCTCTGTGATTGGGCATAAAGCCTAGGGGGCACTGTTGCCATGCTAAAAGTAACCTGAAGTAAATGATGATCCAAAAATTCCATAGGTCTGATACATATTTTAACAGCCTTACAAAATTAGGTGAAAAGAAATAATCTATCCTGGTGGTAAACGTGTGTCTATAATATGTATTCCCTGGATCTGTTTTTAATTGTCTATAAGCATCCACTAAATCTGTTTCTGTTACACTATTTTTTAAAGCTACAGAATCACAATAAACTTTTTTTGCTATATCTCCTTTAAATCTAGTATCCAGACTACAATTAAAATCTCCACCCCATATAATATATTTTCTAGTGTATAAGTATGGTCTTACTGCATCAAAATGTTTTATTCTAGTAATTTTTGTTTGGGATGCATAGGTGCTAATAAATCTAAAGAAAAAGTCTCTGTACTTGCAATCTAGTATTAAAGTTCTCCCTGGCAATACATCTATTACCCTAGTTGTTGAAAAATTAGTCTCCTTAAAAAGAATGCCTATTCCATGTGCCACATCCAACCCAAAAGTCCAGTAAGATGGTCCACGTACGCAGCTTCTCCTTAATTGTTCAACTTCAAAGATGGAACTTAACTTGTTTCCTGCAGAAACACTACATCTTTATTCAGACGTTTAAGATATGCTAAAACAGCTGTTCTTTTTCTGTAGTTGTTTATGCTAAAGACATTAAAGGAGGCTAAGGATGTAGTAGTCATATTAAAAAAAAAAAAAATGTGTTCATATAAAAGTCACCATTCCAATTCTTATTAGGGAGCTTTTTTTTCCCTCTTTTTTCCCTTTTTCTTCTTGATCACTTCTACCTGCCTTCTATCCTCATCTTCAATTTCTGAAATGATCTCTGACCTATGTGATGTTTCAGACTCCTGGTCTGAATCCCCACTCTCTTTCTGTAATGGAGTGAAGCTGTTCTGAACAGGTAACACAAAGGGGTAGGTGTAGACCTAGATGCTGCTCTAGTAATCCTATGGGTCTGATGAACTGCTTACTCCTTAGGAGGGAGCATATCTTGTACTCTATTTGTATCCTCACTATTCTCCTGTTCGATTCTGTCCCTTTCAGTTGTTTATTGATTTCTGCTAGCTTGCTTTCCAGGCCGAGGTGGGAGGGGGATATGTGGACCTCACCTTCCTCTTCTTCCCTTCCTTCTAAGGTGGTCAGGCCTGCACCCAATGGTGTTTCAGTAGTTACATCTGAATTTGAATTGCTATGGGGGATCTAGGAGAGTGCGCTGGTCCCCTTCTTTTATCTTGGGCAGTTTGTACCAGATCATCTTGGTCCAAACCATCTCTTCTATTATGCCTTGCCCATGGGCATTGATGAAAGGCGTGACCCTTTTCATCACATAGATTCAGTGTTTTGTAAGTTTCTTTTTCTATTACTTTCTTTTACTTTTGGAAAATTGTTTCAGGAAGCTCTGTGCAGTCACTAGCAAGGATGGAGACATACTAGAAAAGTAATACACCTTACAGTTACAGTTACTTATTTCTTTTCATACAAAAACAATACAAAAGTAATAAGTAACTATAACAGATTACATTTATTTGACAGTAATAGGTTAGTTACTTCCAAATAAATGTAATCAGTTACAGTTATGTATTACTTTTGTATAAAAAGTCATAAGGAACTATAACTGTAAGGTGTATTACTTGCTCAAATACTTCTCCATCCTTGCTAATGATGGCACGGAGCTTCCTGGAACAAGTTTCCAAAAGTAGTAGAAAGTAATAGAAAAAGTAACTTACCCAACACTGCATAGATTACACTGAAAAATATTTTCATTTGAGTTACTAGGTTGTCCATATCCCCCACATTAAGAACACTTCAACATTTCACATGTGCTGCTTAAATGGGTTTTTGCTCCACATTTGTAGCAGGTCCTTGGTTGTCCCCCATAAAAACAAACTCCCCTGTCTTTCCCCAAAAAGAAACTGGAAGATGAATCACTTCGGAGTAGACTTGAAATAATTTAACTTTGAATTTCCAGCCCCCCTACCCACAACCCTTCAGTGTTGATAATAGCTTCTGGAAGTCCCAAGATATCGCACCTGTTTTGTAACCATTGATAAATGTTGTTAACATTTACCCCCTAATTCCTGAACATAATTGTTACTATTTTTATCATTGGTTTGGTCAGGGAATAGCATAAAAGGGGGTCCAGAGGGGTGTCTGTCTTAGGTTGTTATACTTTCACCAAAATCTCTCCAGACCATCATTGGTTTTAAAACTGACATAAAATGTGTCCTCCCTTGATATATGTATCAGGGCGTAAATGTCTGCAGGAATAAACTGCATAGAATTTTTTAATAGATTCTGTGCTACATAATATCTGTTCGGATTGTCCAGAAGGCCTCCCCTATATCCAGCCTGACTGCATTTTTCTGAGGTGCTTGTTCAAATTTATTTTTAAACAAATCTGACATTGTATTCCACTTAACATATTCCATATTACCACTTGTATTTTCTGAATAATCCCAGCTGAATCAACATCTTCCCTTGCATTATTTATCCCAGAATTAGTAAGACTACTTTCTTCCTGGCTTGTCTCATGTTCTTGGGCATTTTTAACCCCCCCCCCCCCCAAGTACTTGGTCTGTTTGTAGACGTCAAGTGATTACAGTCCTTCTGAGAGAATCTGTGTTGTGGGGCCCTGATTGTAGCTCCTTTTGGTACCTGAGTTATAATATTTTGATGTCCTCTGGAGCTCCAGTTTTGCCTCGATAGGGGTTCCCTCTGAGTTGCAGGCCTGTTGTGCTGTGCAGTGTTGTTTACTGCTTCTGGTACAACCCGATCTAGAGTCCATTGTCCCTTGAAGTCCTTTATCCATCCTGCACTCAGTAGAACCAATTCGGGTGACCGACTCTCATCTCCTGGCTCTCCATTCTCTTTCAGCCAGAATTGTTGCCCGATATGCTGTGTTACTGTCACAGCTTCAGGCTGCTCCGACACAACCAAGTCATCTCCCAGAAGCTGCTGTCTCACCGGAGCTGTCTCCTGAACCTGCAAGACCAATTCTGAAGTTGGGTTTTCTTTTGAATGTCTTGACATGAAGATCTCTGCAGTGTCCACGTTTTAAACAGTTGGTGCTTTTGTTTGCAGTTCCATAGCTTTGCACTCCAAGGTAATGGGAAAACCTGCTACTCCTGACTCTAGTAAATCTTCTTGTTGAATTTCCACATCTCATTGTGCATTTTCATTAATTTCTTTGTCCTCTTGGCAAGGCACAATTGGGTGTGAGGACATCTCACCAGCCTCCACATCCATCTCCTCTAACACAGGCTCCTCCATCTTGGCAGACAGAAGTTCCCCGTACTGATGAGTAGGGAGACATTTTATTAAATACAAAATCGTGAAACATACAGCCAGTCAGTATTTACATACATCCCATAAATCACCCTCCATCATTATTCAATAGAAAATTCAAAGATAAATATTCAAAACAATAAACTCTTTCTCCATAAAATCCCCTCCTTTTGTGTTCCACCCTCTCCAAACAAAAAAAGTAATTAACCTACACCTACAGAATCTATATGTGTAACCCAGGGCATGTTTTTCCATAAATTTGGTATCTCTGCCTGTGGGTACTGCACACATTTTATACAGTACACATGTTATAATCTTTTACAATTTTATTACTTAATTCAGTATGGGAACAGTCCTTCTGCTGAAGAGTAAACAGGCATCTGGCCATCCATATGTTCCATTTAACCATGGTGAACAGCAGATAGAGTGAACTTTGATTCCACTTCTTCCAGCCTATAGAGATATGTCTATACATAATATTGTCATACGTTATAGTGCTCAGTATTGGTTCTTCCCACAAGTTTGCAAGATATATCCAAAATCTTTTAATAAAAGAACACTGAAAGAAAAAATGTGTAATTGTCTCTTCTGGATTAATACAACCTAACCTACTACATATCCATTCTTCCCTTTGCTTATATTTTTGGTTACTTTTTACATTTATCCTCTCATGACTCATGACATGACAACCAATGAAAATCCCACATATGGGTCGGAATCCTAGAGGTATTTAAAACATTTTTTAGGGATGGTAAGTAATGAAATGGACATTTCTCAAAAGGCATTGCCTTACCACATAGGGTGGTTAACCAATTAATATACAGGCTTTTATGAGTGGAGGCCTGTATAATTTGGGAGGGTGTTACTTGCCATTGTTTTAGTCAAAGAAAAGTTTCTCTGAGGTATTGCAAACATCTTGGACCTTGTTGAACTCGGGGTAGATGCTGTTCCCAATGGCGGAACCAGGTTTTGCAAGTCTGGTACAGCCAGAGTTCCCACCCCTTTCCAGTATTGATTCGTAGTGGCTTTAAATTTGCCATCATGAAAATACCATTGAAAGATATGACAGGGTCCACTATATCCTGCCCCCGATGGATAAATATAAAATGTTTCTTTTTTATGGATTAAGCCAACTCCCCCAGATTGTTTGAAAAAAGATGCTCAAGAGGGTAGTTTCCACTTTCTTAGTGGGTGGAAACACATAGCTTAAATATAAAAATACCGGAACTAAAAAAGTTTTCACTAAAAATACCCTTTTCTTTTCCCCATTTTACTTTAATTCCATTGTTCCACCTTTTTCTTCCCAATCTCTAACTTCCCCCCAGTTTACCAAATCTATATCTGGGGGCCCAAATTTGACCCCCACAATTGAAATAGGATTTGAAGTAAGTTGTAGACATCCAATGGAGTTTATCTCCTCTGCAAGGTTTCCTAGCACCCTCCCGCAGCACTTCTCTAGATTTAGAGAGGAACCTGAGACTGCACCAAAAGGGGAACATACCGAGATGGCTGAGGTTACTGAATGTGCGTCTGCAGCCATCAGACACAGGCCATCAGCATATGCTAATGCTTTTACTGGACTCTGTATGTTATGACCAATTATAGGTTTAATAGCATGCATGCTATTTATTTTCCATAATGATGGATCAACAAAAAAGACATACAGCAAGGGGCTCAAAGGACAGCCCTGTCTAACTCCTCATTTAATTGATACCATGGGCCCAATACTTCCATTTATCACTGGTATTACTGTAGCAGTTTTATATAAGGCCTTTACCCAGTCAATCACCCCTATTGGGACCTTATACTGGTGGAGCACTTCCCACAAAAAATTGTGACAGACTGAATCGAATGCCTTCTTTTGGTCTAAAGAGACCGCATAGCCTGTACAGGTGTTTGATTCCCCCTGTGAAAAAAGTTATCTTAATAGGATCAGATGATCTCGTATGGACCTTTGTGGTATGGCACAAGCTTGATTGGATGAAATGACTTGTTCTGCTATCGGAGTTAACCTTTTTGTTAATATCTTAGTTAGTAATTTACAATCTGCATTTAACATGCAGATGAGCCTCCAGTTGTTTAAATCCTGTCTGTCACCTTTTTTATGTGGAAAAATAAGTGTTCCTTTATTAAAATTTAATAGAATATTTCCTGATCCTAGCATGCTATTGTATGCACTTGTTAGTTCCTCACTAAGATATTTCCCCAAAATTTTATACAACTCATTAGGAAGTCCATCTGGACCTGGGGAAATATTGTTTCTTAACTGCTGAATACCTTCAGTAACTTCACTCTGAGTGATTGGTAGACCCACCTCATCCAGGACCTGGGGGGGTGGAATTTGGATGTATTTTAAATAATTATGAATCTCCTTGGTGTTAAAAGGGATTTCTGAGAATTGTTCCCTAGAGGAGTCAGTCACAATCTATAGTATTTTCCCCATAACACTATGTACTACCCCAGAGCTATCCACTAAGCTAGACATCAGTTGCTTCTCTAGCTGGTTTGCATTGTGGCTAAAAGGGCAAACGTCTTGAGTAGAGCCTTGAGTCTGGAATTTATGTTGATTATATAGCTGGATGGATTTTTGTTTTAAAAAATTCTTCATTTCATTTTGAATTATCTGGACTTGGGAGCTAAGGTCCTGGCCTGTTGTATACATAATAGAGAATAGGTTTTGCAGATGATGGCGCTGCTGCAAATAGGATTGATACACACTGTTGCTCTTGTTTTCACTATATTGTTTGAGTAGCAAGGTTAAATCGGCCTTTGTATCTTCTCACCATGCTATACTATTTTCATAGCAGATAAATACTGATTTCCTAGCAGTCAGGAACTGGCCAAGTGTATTTAATAGTTCCTGATCTGAAAGTAAGGAGGTATTAAACTTGCACAATCCTGGACCACTTGGAAGGGGGGGGGGTCCTGCCCAAGGAGATTGAAACTCTTTTGTGGTCTGAAAACTCTAGAGGACTAACCTCTGCTGTTGTAATTTGGACATTTTTGGATACAAAAACATAATCTATATGGGTTGTTAATACCCCTTTCTGAAAAGTAGGGGAGTGTTTTTTTGAAATTTCTAAGTATGCATCTCGAAGTTGTGCCATGCCTATGATTTTATTTAAAGACCAAGAGTCACAATACACCTTCGTAGATGTGGCATGAGCGCTTTTATCTTGTAGGCTCAGCCTACAATTAAAGTCCCCGGCAAAGATAATTAACTTTGATGTATGCAAATAGGGTTGCATTAGTGATAAAATCTCTGTCCTTCCTGTCTTAGATTGGGGCCCATATATATTAATTAAACAATAAGGTTTTTGGAAGATTAAGGCATCTAATATTAAAACATGACCTGGAACTATGTCATAGAGTTTTAACAGCTTAAAATCAATTCCATGCGCTAAGATACCAATTCCTGAACAGGGTTCATGGCCTATCGACCAAAAGGACGGTCCACAGAGCCAGTACCTCTGTGCTTGTTTGATTTCAGATCCCGTATGAAATCTTACCTCTTGTAGAAATATAAGCCCAATTCTCAAGGATGTAAGAAAAGTAAATACCAGATTTCTTTTCTCAATTCTCTTCACACTATTGACATTTATAGTGTGGCAGTCAAAGGAAAGATTTGCCATAAAATAATTGATGTGAATAGGCTACTTCTTGTATACTGGCAAGGATTTTATTTTTTCTTCCGTGCCCCTAACGTCCCTTTTGTTTTTGTCTTGGCCTTTTGTTTTTGTGCTCCTCTGCCCTTGGTACAGACTTCTGTGTCTATCGTACCTTCAGGGTGAGTGGAGGGGATTAAGGAGGAAACAGACTCTCCCTCAGATTCCCCCGATGAATCCTGCAGAATTTCATAGGTATTGGAAGATGGTATTGTGAAAGTCCTAACTGCTTTTGGGGGGGGGGGTGCTGCTTTTAACTTTGATCTTGTAGAACATCTATACCCCATTTGCCTGGGTTCAGGGGGGGTATTTCCACATCCACTTGAATGCTAGTTACAGGGCTTACCTGTCTCTCAATCAGAGTTTGCATCGGAGGAGGGGGATGCAAGGGCACCCTCCTCTTGATCCCTAACTGCTCCATTGGGTAGGGAACCCGATGTAGAGGGTTCAGACACACTTGGATCCATCTGAAGTGGATGCACTCTTTCTCTAATCCTAGCTTTTTGGCTTGGGAGATGATGAAATGTTGGTCTGCCCCTCCATCATGGTGTTCTTGATTGTGGACGGCCCATATGCAATTTTGAAATGTGTGCCCTAATTCATCACACAAATTACATTTACATTCATTGAGACAATTATTACTAATATGGCCTAGCTCTCCACACAGATTACATTTGACTGGATCACACACACTGCTTAAGTGTGTAGGGTCCCCATACCTGTGGCAGGCCTTGGGTTGGCCCAGATAGAATAACACCCCCCTATCCCACTCCAAAAAGAAGGAATTTGGAAGGTGCATGATACCATTATCATCAGATTTCAACAACACTTTTACTTTCCATCCCCCTGTCCAAATGTTCTCAGAATCTAGGATAGCTTCTGGATCACCAATTACAGTACAGCGCATTTTCAACCAATACAGCATGTCCGAGAGGTCTACCCCCTCATTCCTGAATAAAATAGATATTTTTTTTATAAGCTGGTTTGGTTAATGGTATAGCCAAAAATGGGGTCCAGAGAGCTGTTTTCTTTAGGGAATGATATTTAGACCAAAACCTTTCCAATCCTTTGGAGGTTTTAAAACTAATGTCAAAGGTGGTCTCACCAGAGATGTGGTTTAATGCATACAGTTCATGTGAAAAGAATTTCATAGAATCCTTGAGCAAGTTCCTTGCAACATAGCCTCGGTCTGGAGGATCTGATAGCCCCCACATATGAAAGTCTGACGGCATTATGCCATTTTGCTGGTAGAATATGTAGATGGAATAAGGATGAAAATGTTTTCTTCTGCCTGTCAGGTTTTTTATTTAGCAGGGCTTCAATCTGGACTTGTTCAGTAATGTTCTGTCCTGTAGTTTGTTCAACAGCAGGAATATTCAGTATGGGATTTTGTGTCAGGGCAAGGCCTTCAGGAATGGAGACAGGGTCATTATTTAAACTTTGCCCCATACTATCAGTTGGTTGCAGCTCTGAGAAACCCAAGTTTGTAAAATCTTCTGGCATGGGCATTCTTATAGGGGAATTGCCTGGGAACAATTGTGCAGAGTCAGCTGTTTGCTCCCAGCCAGCACCTTGAAGGGCTTTCTCAACAGTCCAGGGCCCAGTCCTGGGAGTAGCACTCCTCTGAAGGTCTTTACACTGTCCATGAATTACATTTATATCAGAGGTATTTATGTATGTACTCACAGGTTTTTCCAATGGAGCTCCTGTCACAGAAATACTCACAGAATTTCTACTTTCCTTAGCAGATGGCAGGTCTTTTGAAGTTACCACTGTGTTATCCAGCTGTTGTGATTTGACAGTGTCACTCAATCTGTCAGTTTGTAGCCTCCATATTTTCTGCATAAGGGTCGTCTTCTTTGCTAAAAATTTTCGCTCCTCAATTTCTAGCATCTTCTGCAAATCTTGTGTCTCTTGCATTAATAGCTCCTTCATTCTCCAATACCTGTTCTTCTGCACATTCAGAACTTGAATCCATCATTATACCTTCTTTAGAGGACACATAAATACCCTCGCTCAATACTGTTTGCTCCTGTGGTTAATCCATCTGATTTCTTCCATTGCTGCTTGTAGCCTCTTGCAAGACAAGGACAGGGGAGGAGGCCATCTCCCCTGCCACATCAGCACTTCCTCCTCCTCCTCGGTCTGGCTTCCAACTGGGCTCCTCCATTCCTGATCTCAGGAAGAAGGGCCCCCTGCTGGAGTTGGGGAATTTCCCCAGTGTCCTGTCCAAATTTCCCCGATTCACTAAAAATACCACCGGCAGCTTAATCTGGTTCAATTTCAGTTGGTTACCATCTGTACCCCCCTCCCCGGGTCACCCCAGAAAAAGGGACTTCTAGTCTCAGTGGGCCTACTCATAGAAACATAGAAACATAGAAGTTGACGACAGATAAGGACTGCAAGACCCATCCAGTCCCGAGCAACAAAATTCAATAAATGAATAAATATAAATTAATTCTTCAAAAAACATTTCACATGCAGAATGTCAAAATTCCACAAATGATGGAAATCAGTGGAATTTTCTAAAATTCTGTAGAATTCTATTCCATTGGAAATTCAACATTCTGCACAGCCCTATAAGGCAGTTTGCTTTTTCCATTAGAAGCTTCAGGGTAGCAGCTACTGGGAGGAAGTAGGAGAGATTCTGTGAGACGTATTGTGACTGTTAGGTCTACCTGCCCTGATTTAGCTGCTGGCACAGACACTGTAAATCTGCTGGAGCTATTTTGATTGCTGGTGTGTGGCTTATCTGTTTCATCCTTCTAAACCCAGCCTGCTAAAGAGCTATTGGAGTTTCTGGGAAAGGAATGCACTTCTCTGCAGCAATCCTGAAACTTCACATGTAGGTTAGTGGGTACTGGCTTCCTTTGGGTGAAGATTAAGTGTGCTCAATTTTGTATAAAGCTGCTTGCTTTCATTTAAACAGCATGCACTATTTCATCTAGTTTCATAGGTGCTAGGACACAATATGCCTGTATGAAATATAGTAAAAGGCACTATAAGGGATGTTTGATTGAAATAACTGTGATTTCATTTGTCCATCATGGATTATGATTATGATAGTACCTGGACAGTGGCACAGTGTTTGCACACGTGCATCTAATGTTGAGATTTATTTTTGAACCATATCTGGCATACTGTACAGAAGGTACTTAGAAGCATACTGTATATTTGATGCACAGTTGGGCTAACACTGGTGCCTTGTCCAAGATCACATGATTGTTTAAGCCCATGTTTTTTAAATTGATGAGTATTTTATTAAAACATGTAAATGAGGCTGGCCCAGTGGCATTGAGGGTTGAAGCACTGGACACTACACCTCGCACCATGCTGGCATACCCAGGTTTGGGAGTGAGCACGAGTCGATGGGGGCTGGCAGGGAAGGAGAGGGACTGAGCATCCAATGGACTGCTCTCCCTCTCCGGGGTGAGAGGTTCACAACGGTCAGCATCCAACTGCCCCCTGGTGGAGGCTGGGTGTCGGGGATGCATGCCGTACAAGGGGATAGAGTCGGGGCAGATGCCTGGGTGAGACATGTGCGGACGCATGTGCGCTTACGCCCGCTGGTGTCATGGCACGCTGCCGACTCAGGAGGAAATAGTACAGGGGAAAATGGTGGAACCAACGTGGCTTGATGGCCGTCAGCGATTTTGCCAGGTGCTGGCACCCGAACTAGCTCTGTTGGGGTGGGGAGTTAGGGGGCTCCCTGCCACCCCATGGCGGGGGGTAAGCCATAGGGGTTACTGGGTGCCGGCGGTCCCGGTAGAGATGGACAGCATCTGGATCCCCATTGGTAGGGCTGCAAGGCTACAGGGAAGCATCTGGGTAGCCACAAGAGAATAAATAAATAATCAAAAAAACAAAACATGTAACTGTGTTTTGTACTATGAAACGGTAATATAGAGGTGTCTCTTCACTTAGATTTGTATGATTTGCCATACATGGTAGTCATTTGTGATTGGTCACATGTTTCTCTGTCACATGTTTTGTAACTATTTAAATGTTTCACAATCATGGCAAACCAGATCACTCTGATGATGCATGGCAGTGACCATGTGAAATGTTAATGATTGTTAATGGCCTAGCTGTCAGTCTGTGAAGCTTCTGTCTTGTACCTGCAACACTATTGCACTATTTTACTTACATTAAAGGACTATCTGCTTTATATATATATATATATATATATATATATATATATACATATACACACACACACACACACACACACACACACCAGTCCTGCTTGTGTCTGTTTGCTATGGTTGCCTTTTTGCTTCCATGTAACAGTTTAAGAATAGCTATCTATCAACTTTGATATAAATGTAACTCCCTTCTTCAATAAAATAATAGCAGAACCAATGAATGGTTTTCTCAGTATGCCACTACTATAGTACAGTTTGAAAAAAACTCCTCACCAAAAGAAAAAGGGCAAGAAAATTGAATTGATTTACAAACCTCCAATGGAACAAATGAAAATGTGAATAATGAAGTTTGCCCTTTAAGGGGCAGACCAAGTTGTCCTGGTGGACCCCTCCCCATTTTGCAGAGATGGTATGCTCAGAGAGGAGGATGGGGGAAGGGGGACAGTGAGTCATAGGACAAGGGGCAAGTCAGAAAGAAAAGGGGAGGAGCCAAAGAAGGCTAGCAGGATAGGGATAGGTGAAGGTGGGGGGGTAGGAGGTACGGAAATACAGGGTATATAAGGGTCATCACAGAGGGATACAGCCTCTTTTGCTGAAAAATGTTGTTAATTTAAATCAACAGAACTGCAGCACATTAATTGGCTTTTTGATCTAGGTTGGTGGTTGTTTGAGGCACCAGCCTGGGCTAAGGTTTGTCTACCAGGAGCTCTTTCAGAAGGTAAGTAAAAAAAAAAAGAAAGTTATATATGTGTATAAGAAGTTGTGGGACAAGCGTGATTTGCAGTCATTTGAACAAGCACATCAGAGCACATGCCTGGAAAGAATTAGTGGTTTTTTGGGGAGTTTTCCTAGCCTCGCAGATATGTGAGCCGCTGCTACTGGGAGTGCAAAGTTGTTTAATAACGGGCATGGTGAAGTCGGTGGAAGCCATGGCTGTAAGGCATTGACTGAGTTTATGACTTATAGTGAGATGCTGGGGGGCAGTGGATGTTAATGCCACAGAGAGGACCTAGCTGTTGAGTTGTGCTTTGGTATGAATTGGTATGCAGCTACTAACTGGAATCAGAACAGGGAGTTTGATGTTTTTACCCATGCAGGTTATTTTGTCCGAGGTCAGGGGGAAAAAAAAGTGTGGTACCTGAAAACAAGTGAATTGGGCAGGCAGAGCTTGTAGAGGTGGTGGTGACAAGAATGACTAGTGCAGTAGTCAATTATTTGCCTGGTTAAAAAGAAAAAGGAAGGAGGGGGGAGTTTTTTCTAGTACCTGGACAGGGAGAGATGGTTGGAAACATTTTTCCATTTTTGGGGACTAAGAGAGATGATTGAAAAGCGAGTGGGTCAGACGAGTAGAGAGCCATTGCAGGGCCCTGCGCAGAAGGAGAGTGCACGTTTTCTCAAAGGGAGGTGATACTGGGAGAGAGTTCCCAAACGGAAGGGAGATGTTCAATGAAATGTGCCACAAACCCAAGAGAGTGGCTTGGTTATAACAGTAGGAGCCTGGAATTTGGCCTGTAGGAGGGCCTAGTGAGGGAAGCCATGCATTCTGGGAATGGCGTCTGATGTCACACCGTGTGGCTATGCTAAGTAAAGGCACAGGGCTTCGATGTGATGTAGGTAGCAAGGGGGTCTGGATGGCAGCTTTTGTGGCATTTACTGATATGGACAGTGGAGCTTACAGGTGGAAGATAACAACTAATTTAGAACTGTTTTGAGGCATTTTATCCCGCATTTGCTATGAGGTTTGTTTTTGGAGGCTACTGTGGTCAACTGCTATGGCGAGGGCAGTGCAATTAAAGTCCCCGCAGACCACCTGTGATTTGGCTGGCTGGTTGTGGCCTAGGTGGCAATGTTTTGTATTTTACAGAAAGTTGTAAAGGGGGGGTTGCGAGCGGAAGCCACATGGCTGGCAGCCCGGCATGTGATGTCATGGCACGTGGCAGGGCCTGCCTTTTGCAGGGATAGAGCAAGGCCACAATCCTTGTGGGGTGCTGTGAACACAGGAGTGTTTCTTCTGGGATTGATGGGGATTTCCCAGGTGGGGCGTTGGGGGTCCAAGCTCCAGAAGGGAGCGGATGGGCAGTGGGTGGGGGGGAATTTAAAGGATACTGGCAAGTTGTTGGATGGGAGGGTGATTTTGCTTCAGGTGCTAGGGAAGAGCATACAGAAGGGGACTGTTTAGGCTGGGGAGGTCCTGGGGGAATGGTGGCTGGATTATCAGGGGATGGGGGGGTGGAACGCTCATCACAATTTATGGGGCATGGCTGCATGGTGTGGTTGGAAAGTCTGGGATTGGCACTAACAGCTGCACCTTGTCAGTTTTTCTCCACAGTTTTGTGCAGGCACTTTTCATGAAAGGATGGCACCGAAGAAGAACAGGCCATCACAAGAGGAGGCCTATAAGGCGATTGTGGAGTTGGTGGAGAAGGCCAACATGATGTGGCAGCTGGTTGAAGAGGAGGAACCAGAGAGGTCAGGGGAGAAGAAGAAAGCGGAGAAAGGGAAAGGAGGTGATGGAAAAAGACTGATGGGGAGGCCATGCATTCCAAAAAGGCTGCAACCTCCACCAGTGGCACCTCCTTGGGTGATCAGTCCAGTACCACTACAACCCTGTTTACTGAAGCTGTTAGTACTTCCCTGGAGCTGGTTTTGGTTCCTACACTCGAACCCATGCCAGAACCTCTGGCCAGTGGTCCGTGCCCCATGCCTCAGCTGTGTCCCACACAGGAACCTGGACTGCTCACCCAGTGACATCAGGCCGCAATGAGCAGAAAGGCCTGCAGATAGTGTATCAGATTCCATAGGTGACAGTATCAAAAAGTACATTGGAAATCATAGTGGCTCTTGGGACAGGTGGGTTAGGGCAGATGGAAACCACACTGACAGAGATCAGGTGGGATAAGGAAACTCTAGGAGGGGTGGAAAAGGTGGCAGAAGGGGTGGGAAAAGGAACATGGGAAATAAGAGCCCTGGATATGAGGATAGGGGAACATGTGCCACTGGCCGCGAAGGACAAATTATGGAACAGAGAATATGTGGACATATTTGCTTTAGTGATTAGAGAGGTGGCAGCCAAATATGAGGAAAAAGAGAGTACAGGTATGAGCGAGATGGCAGCAGCTGAGTTTTATTGGGTAAGAAAGAGGAGGATAAGTTTACAAAGGGAAAGATGTGGGATGGGTGGTCTGTGTGGTTTACCACATATTCAGCCATAGTTATGGAAAAGAAACCAGATATGGGCATCACACTTATCACATATTCTCTGATCATAAGGCTGGCAAAGGCAAAAGTGGGGGTGGGGTGGATATATTATGATAAGTTCTTTCACCAAAGGATGGCGACATACAGTGATATGAGATGGGACATGAAACAGCGGATCAATCCACTCCAGAAGGGAAGATGGGGAGAGGGGGAGCTACCCCAGAAGTGTTATTTGGGATATAACAGGGCATTTTGTTTATGGCCTCAATGTCGATTCTGACACGCATGCTCGAGATGTGGGGGGGGGTCCCACTCGGCAGCAAGATGCAGGACCACATGCAACCAAGGGACCCAAGTGGGGGGAGCACAAGATAACAGGCCATCATCCCTTTCAGGGATGGGCCAGGTAGGTATGGAGTAGAGGGGCGTAGAGGCAGGGGTTATTGGGGGCTGTCTTACTGAGGAGAAGAGGGAAGGAAAAACAGCCGGAGGACTTAGTAGGTTTTGGGGGGTTGGGGGTATGGGGGGAAGAGAACAATTCAAGGCTGCAAAAAAACCCTCAATGTGGTCAACAAGGGGGTTTATGTTTCTCAAAGTTTGCTGCCCAAACTGAGCCTAAATAACAACTCCAGGTTGATTGTCCTGCCCTCTAGGTATGGAGCCCTTGCCCCGTTTAGCCTCAGGTTAGCTGATAGGGAAGGGCCTTCCTCTCACCTTGTTCAATGTACAGGAAATTATTACTGAATTCAGTATAGTAATGTGTAAATTACTTGCGTGACATATGCATAATGTGATTCAAAATGGATATTGTACTGTGAAATGCAAGGAGTGTGTACTGCAAAGGTAGAATATGTTGATCAATGCCATAGAAGTTATAGGCCTAGTCTGCAAATGGTATACATGTATGGTATAAATTTCAATTTAAATTACTGTGATAGAACCTACTTGACGTGGACGCCAAGTCTTTCCAGGCAAGGAAGGGTGTAACCCCCTCATGGAAACATAGAAACATAGACTTTGACGGCAGATAAGGACCACTTGTCCCACCCAGTCTGCCCATTTCCCTACCTACTGGATAAGCTGCAGATTTTAGTTAACCAACAGCCTACTTCCTGCCACCCCCCACTATAATTGCCTTATGTCTGTCTCATGCATGTTTGAATTTCTCCACTGTTTTAGACCCCACAGCCTCTCCAGGAAGGTGGTTCCATGCGTCCACCACTCTCTCCGTGAAAAAAATTCCTCACATTACCCATGAACCGTCCCCCCTCTATCTTTAAATTGTGCCCCCTTGTTCTTACACATCTCTTTTTCTGAAAGATGCTACCCTCCTGGACTTTGTTGATTCCCTTGAAGTACTTGAACATTTCTATCATGTCCCCCCGTCCCTCCTTTCATCAAGGGTATACATATTAAGCTCTCTCAGTCTCTCTTCATATGGTTTCTGATGCAGACCCTGCACCATATTAGTTGCCCTCCTCTGGACTGCTTCCATCCTGTCTATGTCCTTGCGTAGATGAGGTCTCCAAAACTGCACACAGTACTCCAGATGGGGTCTCACCAACTGTATGTACAGAAGGATAACCACTTCCCTTTTTCTACTTGTGATGCCCCTTCCTATGCATCCCAGTATCCCCCTGGCTCTCCCTACTGACTTCTCACATTGCTTACCCACCTTTAGATCATCTGATATGATTACCCCCAGGTCCCTTTCCATTTTTGTTGTTGTTAGTACCTCCTCTGCTATTGTATACTCTTCTCCTGGGTTTTTGTTTCCCAGGTGCATTACTTTGCCCTTCTTTGTGTTGAATCTAAGTTGCCATATGTCTGACCATTCCTCAAACCTTGCCAAGTCCCTTCTCATCCTTTCTACCCTCCCTTGTGTATCAACTTTGTTACAGATCTTTGTGTCATCTGCAAAGAGGCATGCCTTTCCCTCCAGACCCTCTGCAATGTCACCTATAAAGATGTTAAAGAGGACTGGACCTAGTACTGAGCCCTGAGGTACTCTACTAGTGACCCCCCCCTTTTTTCAGAATGTGTTCCATTCACTATTACCTTCTGTGTCCTGTTGTACAGCCAGTTTGCTACCCAGGCTACCACACTGGGACCCACTGCCAGGCTGGCTGACTTGATTATCAATCTTTTGTGTGGGACTGTGTCAAATGCCTTGCTAAAGTCTAGGTAGGCCATATCCACAGCCCCTCCCTGGACTATTACATTGGTCACCCAGTCAAAGAAATCTATTAGATTCGTCTGACATGACCTTCCTGCTGTAAATCCATGCTGCTTTTGGTTCTATGCCCCGCTGGCCTCTAGGTACTCAACAGTTCTTTCTTTCAGAAGTGATTCCATCATTTTTCCTACCACTGAGATCAAACTTACAGGTCTGTAGTTTCCTGCTTCTGCCTTGCTCCCACTTTTGTGAAGGGAATCACATCTGCCCTACTCCAGTCCTCAGGTACCACCCCATCCTCCCATGATTTGTTAAAAGTGTGGTCACTGGTGTCACTAGGTCCTCCCTTAGTTCTTTTTAGGATTCTGGGGTGAATCCTGTCAGGTCCCATTGCTTTGTCCACCTTGAGTTTTAGGAGTTCTTTCAGACTCTTTCTTCTGTAAATGGACTGGTGTCAACCCCTACGAGAGTGCTTCTATCTGTCTGGTTTAGGTAACTCCTCCTTATCTTCTTTTGTGAATACTGAGCAAAGTATTCATTCAAGTAACTCTGCCTTTTCACTGTCTCCTCTGCCCACCTCCCTCTCCCTTATTAATCTTCACTATTCCTCCCTTAACCTTTCTATGCTCCCTAATGTACTTATAAAAGGTTTTATCCCCCTTCTTAAATGAATTGGCTGTTTTTTCCTCGGTTTGGGCTTTTGCTGTTCTGACTGCCTTCCCCACTTCTTTCTGTTTTAATTGATACAGTTCCCTGTCGTGCTCCTTCTGTGATTCCTTATACTTTTTGAATGCAGCCTTTTTCTCCTTAACCTTCCCTGCCACCTCTTTCGAGAACCATAGTGGTTTTTTACTCCACTTTGTTTTCTTTATCTGTTTCACACAAAGACTTGTTGCCTCTATGATGGCAGTTTAGATTTTTCTCCATTGTTCTTCCACCCCTTCTTTTTGGCCATTTGCTAATGTATTTCTCAGGTATTCACTCATTTTGCCAAAGTCAGCACTTCTAAAGTCCAGTATGCTTGTTTTTGTATGGCTCATCTCCATGATTGTGCTTATTGTGAAACACACTGTGCAGTGGTTAGCTTGTTCCCAGATGTCTACTGACTTCTAAATTTGTGATCCTCTCTCCATTTGAGAGTACCAGGTCTAGTATTGCTCCCTCCTGAGTGGGTTTCAACACTAGCTGTCTAAGGCCTGCCCCCTTTGGGGAATCGAGAATGACCCTGCTCTTGGATGTGGTTGCAGTACATGTCATCCAGTTAACATCTGGCATATTCAGGTCCCCTATCAACAGTATCTCCCCTTTTTCAGCTATTTTGAAAATGTCCTCTATCATTTTCTTGTCCATTTCCTCCCCTTGAGATGGGGGTTTGTATACAACCCCTGTGCGGACTGTGATGCCATTCCCTGTCTCCAAGGTGACCCAGAGTGCCTTTTGTCCTCCCTCTTTACTTTTTAGTTCTGTAGCTTTGATCCCTTCCCTTATGTATAGAGCTACTCCACCTCCTCTTTTCCCCTCCCTGTCCCTTCTGTAGACTGTGTACCCCAGTATGTTGACATCCCAGTCATGGTTCTCTGTGTACCATGTTTCCGTGACTGCCACAATATCAATTGTTCATCTTCCATCAAAGCTACTAGCTCAGAAGCTTGTTTCCCAGACTACAGGGCATTGGTACTCATTGCCCTCCATTTAATGTTGGTTTTATCCTTTTTCCCCCTCCCTGCTCTTTTGCCCTTGTCTATTTTTCCATTTACCCCTGTCCTGCCCTCTGTTGAGCACTGTACCTCAGTGTTTACCTTACTACCTGTCATGTTTTGTGGGGGAGGCTTGAAATTTCCTGCCTCTTATTAGCACCTCCCCCATGGCTAGTTTAAAAGCTTGCCAAGGAAGCATTTAAACCTGTCACATAGAATCTTGGTTCCCTTTGTGGACAGATGCAGACCATCATGCCAGTATAGACCTTCATCTCTCCAGGTGTACCCCCAGTCCCAATGAAGCCAAAGCCCTGTGCTCTGCACCAGTTTTGCAACCATTCATTAAACTGCATGGTGTGTAGTGCCCTAGACTCACCCCTTCCATGGACTAGCAGCACCTCTGAGAAGGTAACCATGCTTGCTACCTGTTTGAGGCCCCTTCCCAACTCCACAATTTCATCCTGCACTGCACTGATCTAATGCCTAGATAGGTCATTTGTCCCAAGGTGGACAATGACATCTAGTTCCCTCTCCTGTGACGCTGCTTCTGCAATCCTGAGGATTCGCTTCTTGTCCCTCCAAGCCATGGCACCAGGCAGGCATCTTACTTCCCTCTCCTCTCCCTTCCCCAGGTCTACCCCTCTAACAATGGAGTCCCCTATCAGAAGCTATTTTCTTCCCCTGTGGTGTCCCTTGCCACCCTTCTGTGGGTCTCCCTTGTGGATGCCCTCAGCATTCTTCTTGGTCTCCACTGAGGGTGCCATCATAGAGGAACCTTGCTGTGCCAGGCTGGCATATGGTTTGTGTAGAGGTACAACTAGGGGGCTTCGCCTCTGTTCCACCACCCGCACCCTCCCAGAACCCACTGTGGTCCAACGGCTCTTCTTACTTGGCAGCCTCTGAGGCAGTGGTTGTGGCAGTGGTGTTCTTCAATAGGGGTTCCCAAAAGGTCTTCCACGAGCTTGCCTAATTTCTCATTGCCCGGTTGGTGTTTGACGTTAGTGCCATTTAAATGTATTGCAAGTGAGTGCCTGTGTGACCTCCATGTACTGTCCCTCTAAAAGTTGCCTGACTGCAGATATAATAAAGCTGAATTGGGGGGGTCTGAGTGTTTCCCTGCTCGAGTCCCACCCGGGCTGCTTGCTAAGTGCTCAGTTTCTGCCATCACTAATTGGGCAGAGGGAGCCCTGCTGAAAGATGTAACTACTAGCTTGAAATCATTTAGAGAGTAGTGATAATGTAGTTTGTTCTAACCTGCCTTTTTTGCAGTGAGGACTGTTCTGTTTAGCACCACCATTTTGGTCCCGAACTGCCGAACTGGACCAATCGTTAACTGGGGACTCTAAAATGGAGCTTGCTCCTATGGGCTGTGTGGACCCAAAGCTGTAGGATTTGTAGTTTTGGACTGTTGGTGCCTTTTTGCAACAGAAGGGGGAGCTCTTGCTGTGACTGACAGCTCACCTGACTAATCGGATCTTGTGAATCTAAGGGAAGTCCCCTGAGCTGTCTGCTGGCAAGCCAGATCTGTGTTGGCCATTGAGAGAGAAGCAGTATGTGGTAGCCGAGCAGTGAAAAATGTGTAGTTCGAGTGGGAGAGTTGTGGAGACATCTGAATAGAGGCCTGCAAGTCTGCTGTTACCATGAGGAAAAGAGGGAGATAGAATTGTCTCGGACTAAATCTGAACTGTGTATGTTTGAGCAAGCTGCTAAATTGGGTCCAGGCTCAACCTGTAGAAGACCAAAGATTTTGCGGAATGCGATCGGACTGTCAGGAACTAAAGCTACTGTCAAGCCCTCAGTCTGAGCAGGGACTTTGCAATCTTGACTGAGGAACATTTTGCCTGATACAGTAATATTTTCTGGTATATAAATGTGCTGTGTGCTGAATGGGGGTCACGATTTAGTTCTCCTGTTGTGTGAACTGTATGCTGATTGTTGGAAGCTGAACCCAGCACTCTTCGAACTAAATCCATTGCCAGTCCATGTGGTTGGGCCTTGCCATGAGGGTCTTGCCAGATTACCCTACTGCACAGAGAAGTGCCATCAACCAGAGACCATTCCAAGAGTCAACCCTCTGCTTCTTCTGGCCACCCAGATAATTCATCTGCTGTCTCAATCCTCATCCCTCCTGTGTCCATTTTGGGGTATCGTGAGTAGCCATCAGGGTGGCTTCCTGCAGCTATCTTTAAATCTAAGTGTGTCACCTAATCACTTGTTTCTTTTGTTCATGAACTGAGCCATCTGGCTCCGGATTACAAATCTGTGTTGTGCAAGTGTTTTTTCCATCACTGGGACCCTACCAGCTGCAACGCCAGCCTACCCGGGCAACGGTCCTGGCTAGCCCACCCCCCCATTCACCTGGGTACCCAGAAGTGTGACAGTGCTAGGGAGTCTGATTGCTTGCACAACTGTATGATGATTATTAGAGAGAGTAAGCTAATTAACTTGATTGCTCCATCCTTGTTCAAAGCCCCCTGAATAAATCAGATCTACTTTTTCTGCATTTTAAATAGTCTGTGGATTCTGTTTATGCTGCATACCTTTTGCTCTGTTTAATCTTATTTCACGGGGGGTCCCCAGGGTCGAGTTGGAGAAACCAATTTTGGTGGTATGTGCTAAAAGTGTGAATACCAATAAAGCATATCAGGGGTATTGTGAAAGTAATTACTGTGTTTTGAGGGGGCCACTAACGGGGAAGGAGGGGGGTCACAATGTCCCAGAGGTCTGTGCCCTGGGTAGTTTGACCATTACTGACCCTGACCTCTGGGTGGAGGCACTCGTTACCAAACCTAGGCCCCTTAACCTGCTACTAGCCCAGCAGGAAGGAGTAGTAGCCCTTAAGATAGCACCACCTAGGGGTTACATATGTATTCATATGCTGTCCTTTTTTCTCTTGATTGTTGTATGTAAGGTGCCCAGAGTCTCCAGGAATCGGCACCCAAAAAATAAAATTTGCCTTGCCTTGCCTCTGTATGGTGGATGATGCAGAGCTGTAGCCCTTTGCTCAGCTACCACACAGTCTGCAAGTGGAGTGGCTGGCCTGTTTGACCTTGGCTCGGGTCTGGATTTTTATTTTTGTTGCTTGAAGGTACAGCGTGAAGGACACATGATCTGGACAGACAATGCAGCATGTTGTCCCCATTACTTGGCAAATCCAATTGCAGAAGAGGTGGGGCTGCTGAGTTCAGATAGGTTTTTGTAGGAACAGTGTGATATTGAGCTTTTTGTCTTTTCAAACATTCACGGGAAGATCAAAGGCCAGTGGGACCGTTGGGCTGACACAAATGAGGAACAACTGCTGGAGTGGGGACTGACCAGTGTGGTGAGAGTCGGGGAAATACTCAGAGAACAGGATGTTGCAGACCAAGTTGAAGTATTCTGCTTTAGAGGTTGGTGCAAGTGCTTTGCATTTTTGCTTACTGCCTGTAATCTGTACTGATACAGACACTAGTATAGGAAGTCTGACTGAAACATGATCTGTTCTGAATATGCAAAGACTGTAGTTCAATTCAGCCCAGGAATCATGTGTGTTCAGTTTTGTTTTTTAAATATGGTTCTGACAAAGACTGCTTCAATACAGAGAAACAAATACAGTCACATCAAATCATTGAAGGTTGATGCAATATGAAATTTGATGAGGGGAAGTTTGTACTTGATGTGTAGTCTCTTCAGTAGACTGCAGCTTTATTGACTGCGTGCTAAAAATAAATCTTATGATTGACTTTCTGATGGAGGAATTTGGAGCAGTTTTGGGGCCTCATGTTCTGAAGATTAGTATGTTGCTAAACATGTTACCAATGCACCAACCTGGTTTTGTGCAATGGGATGAGGGCCACATTCAGCAGCCCTGTGGCAAGGCACTCATCAGACAATGCATATGCACAGCCACAAAATATACCACTACACCCATGTAAATAAGGGGTCCCTATTCCATATAGGATGCAGTGGTATATTCAGAAGTTTTGAAAGTGCTAGAAAGCCATTACTGCAGCAGCATTGCACGGTTTAACATTTTCAGAACCTTACTCCATCAAAATGCAGAATGGTGTGTGAACACCCCCCACCCCATGAGCATCAGGTAGTGGACAGACAGCAAAAGATACCAGTCCCTACTAGTGCCTCCTCATCCCAGTGACACACCAGTCTCTCAGATGTATTACATATAACCTATTCACTTGTAGTCTAGTGATCCCCCAATCACCATACCGATCAGTCCTGTCAATAAGTTATATGTCTCTGGTAGTCTAGTGATTTTCCCCACTACCACTGATTGCCATACCAGTCTGTCGTATGAATGAATAAGTTATGTTTCCCAGGTAGTCTAGTGGTCCCCCGATTGCCATATTGATCTGCTCTTTGAATAAGTTCAATTTCCCTGGTAGAATAGTTGTCCCCTCCCCCGATCATGCCAATCTATCCTATGAATAAGTTATATTTTCCTGGTAGTCTAGTGGTCCCCATACCCAAATCCCCATGCCATTCTGTCTTATGAATAAGTTATATTTTTTTCTGGTAGTCAAGTTACCCCCAACCAATTGTTGTTATAACCTTCTCTCCTTTTTGGCCTACCCACTCAGCACCTACCACCCTTGCCACTGTCAACAGCACCCGACTCACCCCTCTACCATTAAACAGTAGATGCTGCCACATCACAGACAGTGGCCAGTACAGCCCCTCCACTCATCACCTTGGCCAGCCTCTGTCTAAGTGACAGGGAGTGAGTGCCTACATACTGTACAGTAGAAACAGACATGCACACTCACTCCCTCCCTGTACCTTAGATGGCCAAGGTGGTGAGTGGAGTGGCTGTGCTGGTTGCTGTCTGTGGAGCACACAGTGGCTACTAATTAACATTAGGAGGGGGAACTGGGTGCCAATGGGGGGTGGGTGCTTAGTGGGTGGGCCTGAGAGTGGGGTTCTGATAACAATCATGCAGTTGGTATGTGATCCACTACACTACCAGGGAAATATGGTGATCAGGTGGGAAAAGAACCACTGTATTTCCAGGGAACAGGTTACATTTAATACTTCTGACAGATCGGTATAATAATTGGTGTGGAAGAAACCACAAGCCCACCAGGGAATGGGTTATATCCTGTCATATGATACATCTGTATGGCAACTGAGGAGCAGCCACAGATTTGCACAATGCCCCTATGCATCTGTGTGTGGGGAACTTGTGCAGAGATGGTAATGGCCATGTAATCGTACTTTCCCAGGTCATGCCTGAAAATAGGTAAATGCTTGTCTAGTGCACTCTACCTATTTAACAAAAATGAAATAAATAAATAATGGCATTCAAATGGCCCATTAGCACCTGGCATGATATATGGCTCACAGTAGCAAAGACAATATGGATGTGCTGTATCTCTTTGTTCTTGTGAGTTACTTTTCTGCAGGGGTCTGTGTTACTGCTGTGCATAGTCAATATGTGCAGTGTTAACACAATTCTTATATTCAGACAGGCAGTGCTAAAAAGAAGATTCTTCAGTCAGGATCTAGTGAACCCAAAAGTTTCAAGTTTCCAGTCTTTACCATTGATATACAGTAATTTAAAAAAAACTGTCTTAAACCCAAATTGTGGGTGTTTAACATTTTATAAAAAAAAAAAAAAAAACTATAAAGACATTTATCTAATGTTCAGGATTTGGAGCTCCTGACCCAAATATGATGCATGCTAAAGTCTAAGAACAGTCAAGCTAAGAGTGACTTTACACTGATGAGTCTACTTAACCCTATTGTATCTATAATAGTACTAAATTGCAAAAAATGTTGTTAATGCTCCTGTTAGGGTGATAAAAGTTGGGAAGTGAGGTGTTAAGGTTTCCCTAACACCCCACCCTCCCAAACCAGACAGGAGAGCAACTGTGGGGTGTGCCTTGGGCTTCTCAAGCCTAACAATCGCCCCATCCCATCTGTAAAAAAGGTCAGATGTGTAGACTTTATGAGAATGGGGTGAGAGTTAGGCTTGAGAAGCCCAAGGCGCACCCCACACCTGCTCTCCTGACTAGTTTGGGAGAGTGGGGTGTTAGGGAAACCTGGTTTACCTATGCAAACAAACAACATCATTGTTGACATTTGGCATAGTGAGATCCCCAACGTTGACAGGCAAAATTTCACCTGTCCAACATTAGAATTGTTTCTCTTGAGGCTGTGCCCCCAAACCTCAATAATGAGGCTGCCCCTACAACCCCTTCTAAATGATTATCAACTCTGAGTCATAGTTGACTTGGAAGGGGCACACATGGTGAAAGGGTAACATTTGTCCCCACAGTGACAATTTGAAACCTGTCGAATTGTCACTGTGAAATTCGCTAACAAGGTTTAAACTTCTGTCGGTACACTGGAAACCCTTATGCCTCCTTTCTCAACATTAGTCACTTCGACCCTAACTGGAACATTACCAAAGTTTTTTGCAACTTATTTTCTTACTTTTTGAGATAGTATAATAGTATCCTTAGTTTACTGTGTGAGTGCAGGGTCCTTTGGACCCTGCGCTCCCATCTCTCTGTTGACGTGTAAGTTATATATCAATCAATCAATCAATCAATCAATCAATCAATCATCTATCTGTCTGTCTATCTATCTATCTGTCTATCTATCTATCTATCGTGGAAGCACAGGGCCCTCCAGACCCTGTGCTTCCATTTAAAGGACAACGGTGACCAAATTGTCAGCATAGCCTTCTTATTACCCCACTTCTTGTACCAGTTACAGGAAATTCTTGAATGCCCACCAAAACGTAATTCCTCACAACTACAATGCCATTCCATGCCACTGGTGTGAAAACACATTTTGGCCAGGATCTGAAAAATGACAGCTGTGACATACATGAAGTGGGGTGATAAGAAGGCTATATTGAAAATCTGAAGTCAAAATATTTAACATTTCAGAAGTTTCAAGAGGGCATAGCAAAATTGCAACAAATGGCTATAACTTTGGTATTTTTTCATATTTTGACCCCACATTTTCAATGTAGTCTTCTTATGACCCCACCTCATAAATTCCATAGGTGAAAGATTTCAACTCCATGTCAAAATGCCATTCCATGCCACAGGTGCAAAAACATGTCTTGGATAGGATGTGAAAGATGACAGCTGTACTATTCATAAGGTGGTGTGAAATAGTGACTATGTTGAAAATTTGGACTCAAAATTACCAAAGTTATGCACATGTGTAGAACAATTTCAATGAATGTGCATAACTCAGCCATGTTTAGGAATTTTTTCACCAAATTTTCAACATGGCCTTTTTGAGACCCCACCTCATACACTGGCACTGTCATTTCATTAATCAGTCCTAAAAGGTGATTTCATGCCACAAAACCACAAAATTACCTTCCAGGACTGATTAACAAGATGACAGTGACATTGTTCATTCAGTAGGGTCTCAAAAAGGCTACATTGAAAATTTGTTAAAAAATTTTCAAAAAATGACAACATTTTGAACATAAGTTTAAAATGACATGGACATTTATTATACGGCACTTACCTTTATTCTTCAGTTCGCAGTTTGGCTTTGAAGAGTGTAGACATGTCCCGGTCCACAGAATATGACAGTCCTCAGACTCTGGTGGTAAGTGTAGGGTAAGGGGGGGTGAGGTGGTGGGTGCTCAGTGGGAGGGTCGAGTTGGGGGGAGACTGAGGGGACAAGGAGGGACTATTTTCTCTTTTTCAGGTTTTTGAAAAAAAGATGTTGGGGGACTGTTTTTTTTTTACATGTTATGAACAACATTGTGGGACACTGGGGGTGGGCTTCCCAGTGTTCCATACTGCTGGAAGGTGGAATCTAAATGCCGACACAGGGATTGGGCCACCCAGTATTGGCAAATTAATAAAACAAGGGGCTGCTGGAAGGGGAGAGTATCTGACACTGTGGGTGGGCATCCCGGTGTATGATTATATAATTAAATTAAAATGTGACCAGGGGACAGCGATCAGAGAGTGGGGGGGTGCCACTAGATGCCAGGGAGACTGTATGGGGCAGTTATTGGGGTCAGGAGTGAGTGGTGCCACTAGACACCAGGGAAACAAGAGGATCATACTATAGAACTAAAATATTTCACTATCATTCTATTTTCATTATATTCCCTGACTGCCAACAATAAGCAAACGTATTATGACAGTGAAATATTTCATAAGGGAATATTTTCAAGAAGGGAATATATTGTTAAAAATGTCGGAATTTGCAGTGGGAATGCAAGCAACTTATTAACCCATTCATCAACAGTTAAATGTCATCCAAAGGAATGTGTATATGCTAACAAAAAATGTAACGTTTATTAGCAAGCTTGTTATGCTTTCCCATCTTGCCTGCTCAGCTGCCAGTTACAACCCTCCCTATCATGAAGTCTGTGTCTTTTCTGCATTAACAGTGCACACCAAAACTTGATGGAGAACTTTACTTTTGTAAGTTTTTGAACACACGCGTCTGTTTTAGGGAACTGTTTAATTTATTTGGGAGCTGTGTATTCTCGAAATCCTCAATTCCCCATACCCAATGCCATCAGAGTTTTTCATTTCTCAGTTGAGCCGGCTTGACAAAAGGTGGTATAGTGCTGGGCAGTTTGTTAAATGCTTTTGCCATTTCATTGTTTCCTGTGAAATTCACCCCCCCCCCCAATCCCTGATCCAATCCCTAACCCAGTAGAAATAAAACTGAAGGACACAGCATTGTTTTTGGGGAAATGTTAAATTTTGTTTGGCAGCTCTGTGAGCTCAAAATCCCCGATCCCTGATGCCATCTGGATTTTTGTAGCTGATGTAGATGGGGCTACTGTTTCACTCATGAGTAACCCTAGACAGTTTGTTAAGTGCAGCATTTGTCTAGCAGCTATGTGTGCTCGAAATCCCCGATCCCCAATGCCATCTGGGTTTTTGCAGCTGACAGAGATGGGGCTACTGTTTCATTCACTGGTAGCACTAGGCAGTTTGTTAAGTGCATCATTTGGCATTTTATTGTTTTTGAGAAAATTCACAAGCTCCCCCCCCCATCCAATCCCAGTGTGTTTCATTCATCTGTGTGCCGGATGGTGTTGCTGACAAAGATAAACTTGTAGGAGCCGTGGCTGTGGGTTTTCATTTCTATTGCCATTTTATTGTTTTCAGGGAAATCCCCCCCCATCCCCAATCCCAAAGCAGATCCCTAACCCAGCAGATATACTGTAAAATTGAAGGACACAGCATTATTTAGGGGAACATTTTCAATTTGTCTGGCAGCTCTGTGTGCTCAGAATCCCCATTCTCCAATCCCCGATGTCATTGGTGTTTGCAGCTGACAGAGATGGGGATACTGTTCCATTCACCAGTAGTGCTAAGCAGCTTTTTAAGTGCAGCATTTGTCTGGCAACTATGTGTGCTCCAAATCAGTTGGATCACCCTGCCCCCACTCCTGATCCCCAATTGCATCAACATTTCCAGCTGACAGAGATGGAGCTACTGTTTCATTCCCCAGCAGCACTTAGTCTGTGACTATATAAAATCTCTGTAGTGGCAAATAGTGAAAATTAGTTTAATCAAATATGTCAGCACTTCAGCTTCCTCAAAATATTTCATAAACATGCAAATTATTAGTTGTAAAGTAATTCACACTGCGGCTGGCATCAGGAGTTCAGCTGCAGCTGTAGAACTATGGCAGAAAGCTACTCTTGCTAAACTGTACATTTGGGATTTCAGGTGCCCAGAAAAAGTGTTTCTGGCCCTAATTTTGAAAAACAAACAGCAGAATCTAGATAAACGGGACCCATTTATCTATGTTCTGGTGTTTGTTTTTCAAAATGACAACATTTTTGTGTATTGTTCATGCTTTTTTGTTAGTGGGAGAAAAAAACAAGATGGCGGCTTGAAAAAAATGATTTTTTCCTCATGAAAAGGGATTTTGTTATAGCAAAAAAGGAAACGCTGTTGAGAGACTAAATCCTTTTTCGCAAGATCAAATCCTTTGTCAAACTTTATACATCTATCCTGAAAAATGAACTTCCTATAGGATATAATAGGCACTTAAAAACGTAATAAGTTTGCAACAGTTTAATATTTTCGCACCAAGCTAACAGTGGCAGTTCTGTTACCCAAGTTCTTTCTACCATAAAAAAGCAAAACAAAATTCCATATCATGTGGGCGCAAGGTGACAAGGAAAAAATTGCAAAACATTGTGACTTTTTACTTTTTTTCCACTATAAATATCTCAGAGTCTATACATCCAACCAGAACAAAACTTGCCACATCAAGAGATCTTCCCCACAGGACACTGCATGCCAAATTTTGTGTGAATCCATTGATTGGTTGCAAAGTTATTAAAGTGCAAATTTGAGGTTTAACATTAACTAGGCAACTCAACCCTAACTATAGGGGCACAACCTTGTCCCTATAATATAATACTGCACCACTACCATAACACTGTAATGCGTTGAGGGATTCTGTGGACATTAAAGTAAATTTCTAACATTATATTAGAGGTTTGGGACTTTTTAGCCCATTACCTTGGCAGGGTCTAGTACCACTGAGATGTGGGTGCAGTCCAGATTGACAGCCTTCTTTAACCACCTTCTGCCTTAAAGACCATGAGGTCTGATTTTCTATCAGGATGTGGCGGTGCACTGGACTTGTGGCAGGATGTGTGATGCAAGTGGAGACTTGCATCACACATTGCAGCAAGCACGATTTTCAAAGAAGATTGCCAAAAACATCCACTGCAAGTCAGGAAGGTGGGATGTAGGGAGTTAGACCAGCTACTGCCTGGTCTAACTTTGCATCTGGGATGAGGACACTTACACCAACCCTTTTGCTCAAGGTGCCATAAAGTGGGGGAAAAGTTACAAATGTGCCACCCCTTTGAAAATCAGACCAGTCTGCGTCCGAGGGGCTTTGGCGCATCTGTGACCCCCTTTGCATTTGATGCAGTGCTTGATGCAACCCCTGAGTCCACATTCAAAAATCGGCCCCATTTGTATAGACCATAGTATACACTTGCTGGCCACCAGATAACTCAGCCTCACATATCCTGTCAGCATGTATAGACCTAACTCACTTTCTTTCACTGCTGGAATAGTTTCCATCATCCACCTTGTTAGGAGAGCTTTTGATGTTAAGATGTGGGATCGGTGGAGGCAAAAACCTGGGCTCCCTGTTTTTGCTCTTGATTTAGGAATAGAAGAGGTCATGTGAACTTTCCTTCTGAGAGTACAAGTGATCTAAAGAGGAAGGGCAGTTTAATTAAGGTGACCTGATGAGTTTTTATGGATGCACTTCTAGAAGGTGTTTAGCATGTGGCAGTTCTTCCTGTGGCATGGAGGGAACCAGTTACATTTAGAGTAGAGAATGCACTGAGGGGTTACTTATGAGACCAGGCAGTCACTAGCCAGGAAGGGTCTCGGGATCATGATGGTGGGGGTATAAGATGTGGAACATAATAAAAATGAAATTTCATGCATGGGCTAAAAACAATTTAGCCCCAAGTAAATGAAATCAAATGCACACAACTGGCATTCATTGGCATTTTTTTTTTTTTGCATTGTGTTTTTGTGTAGTCTCGGCTATACTGTTTTATGACTGCTATCTATTACTTTTTAGTTGAATTGTACATTTGATCTTATGACTGATGTGGAAGTGTGATTGAGAGATGTAATGTTTTAAATAATGCAATGTGTGATAAACTTAATTAAGCAGGACTTGATGCATGTGTCTGTGTGTGTGATTTTTTTTTCATTTTTTTAACAGTATTTTGACTAAACAAAAAGAACTGTGCTGGGCCAGGAGGGTTAAGGATGTGGTATTAATGGAGTCTATTACAGCTAAACTATGACTTAATTTGGAAAAATACTTGGATAGATAGCAGGGCTGAGAGGGGTAGTTACAGAGAAAAGGAAATTTACGGCAGGTGAGAGGGCAGAGAAGATTAGTTACGTGGGAGGGGGATTGGGAGGGGGTGATCTGTAAAGAAGATGTATACAGGGATTGACCAGGGTTAGTTGGGGGCAGCTGACCTCGATCTATATGTTGCAAGACATCTAAAGAAGACATTGGTGGGGGGAAGGTGCGCAGCCCAACCGGGAGCCATGTTGATGAGGTCCAAAGTTGAAGGGGAACCATACATTTTTTTAATTGTTATTAATTTCTTCCTTCTCTTGTTTCATGAGGGGTTGAGAATTTTTTTTTTAAATTAGCCCTTCATATATTGAGATGGTATTAAACAAATAAGAATAGTACAGTTACCTATATAAATACTGGATGTATTTGGAGGTTTGTTCCTCCAATTAGAGTGTAATAACTGATCTAATTTCTGTTCGAGATGATCCTGAACCATTTGAAACTGTAAGCAATTTACTAAATAAGTAACTACTACTATACCTTTCTATTACTGTGAAACAGAATGAAATAATAAAGCTGAGTTAAAAAAAAAGAGAATTGTACAGTGGTCAGTGTTACTGTTTAGGCTGCAGATGGAACATCCGTGTGCGCTAAATTGTTGCTGTTGGAAAATCTATGGCAAAGTCAAGCCTCAAATGCAAATGATGTATGGGATATGTTTAAAACTGCACATCCAGACTCAGACCAGATCGGTAAAATCCAGACTAGGCAGTGTAGCTATACAAGCTGGACCATGCACAAGTTGCGCAAATATTGCTGGTCCAGTCACTGTGATTGGACAGACCAGTCTGGCTCTTACTCATCTGGTCTGGTCCCAGTAGTCTGGATTTCACCCAGTCCAGAGCAGGGGTTCAAATTAGTCTGCCAGAATGGGAACAGACCAGATTGGTACAAGCCTGACCTGTCCATCTGTCCAGAATGGCTAGACCAGCAATATTGCTAGCATTCAATCAGGCAGGACTACCCAGTCCAAATTTTTCTGATCTGGTCTGAGTTTGGAAGTACAGTTTTTCCTATACTCAGATTTGTAATGTTTTTCCTTTGTATAATTGTGGGTGGGGGTTGTTAAGTTTCTTACAGTGCCTTATTTATTGTAATGAAATTGCCAGCTGCAGCACAGTGAAACATTTCTTTGCCTAATTAGAATTAAGTATTGAATGTTTGCATGACAAGAGTCAGCGACACAACTTGGGGGGAAGGGCCAAGGCTACTGCTGCGCATAGGACCCATGACAGTATAAATCTGTCCCTGGCCCCATTAACAAACATAAAGAAAATCCTACTCCTGTCTGGAGTTCTAACTACACAAAATAAACCCTCACTACTCAGTAACTGGCCCACACTACCTCTGGTTACCAGCTACTCTGGTTCCCAACCACCAGATAGTATCATAAAGTCCACTTACAAACTTCACAGTCCTTTCCAAAGGCCTCAGTAGCTTGAACTCACAATTTGCAGCACAACTTTCCCACAGATCTCTGTCTCTCCTGTGTTGCCTATGCAGGTTTTGTACACTGCCGCTAATCAACATTGACTGCGGCTGTGTTTGATCAGCTCCCTACCTGGATGCTTCCAGGTTTGATTAGCTCCCTACCTGGATGCTTCCAGAACTTTTTTTTTTAACCATCTCAGCATTTCTAAAAAGGTAACAGAGCTTTATCCATTGTTCTGCTGACATAAATTCCATCTGTTACTCTTTAACACCCCCCGGGTCAAGAGGCCATCATTGGGAGGCAGTGGACTCTGGACAGTGCATCTGCATTGCCATACAACAAACCTGCTCTCTGTCTCACTTTAAAACTGTAAGGACAGAAACCATCTGGTAACTCTAGTATTTTTCTCCTTGTTCTTGTGCTTCCATTTTAGGGGTGCATGATCCATAATCAGTGTAAACTGTCTGCCAAGTAAATAATATTTTAGTGTCTCAGTCACCCATTTGACTGCTAGGCATTTTTTTTCCACTGTTGTATTTTTCTGTTCTCTGGGTAGCAGTTTATGACTAAGATACAGGACATAGATACATAGAAACTGTCAGCATATAAGGACCACCAGGCCCATCTAGTTTGCCCCTTTATACTACCTGCATGAGGAGCCTGTGACTCTACATGATCACCTGCTATAGCTACTCCTTCCCATCTCTAAGATTCCCTTATTCCTGTCCCACGCATGTTTGAATCCTGTTACTGTCCTCGCCGCCACTACCTCCTGGAGCAGGCCATTCCATGCATCTGCCACCCTCTCAATGAAAAAGTACTTCCTTATATTCCCTCTAAACTGGCCACCCTCCAGTCTCATGTCATGACTTCTTGTCCTGGCACACTGTTTAAACTGGAACATGTCCTCCCCTTTAACCTTATTTATACCCTTGAGGTACTTGAATGTTTCTATCATATCCCCTCATTTTCTCCTCTGTTCCAGTGTGTACATATTGAGGTTCCTCACCCTCTTCTCATATGGTTTATGCAGCAAACCCCACCACCACCATCTTAGTAGCTCTCCTCTGTACCGCCTCCATCCTGTCAATATCTTTGCAAAGGTGTGGCCTCCAGAACTGCACACAGTATTCCACATGAGGTGTCACCAGAGTTTTGTACAGTGCACCTATTACCTCCCTCCTTTGACTCATGATTCTTTTCCCAATTACCCCAACATCCCTCTGGGCCTCCCCACTGCTATGTCTACCTGTCTGCTGGTCTTCAAGTCCTCTGTGATAATGATGCCCAAGTTCCTCTCCTCCTTAGTGACTGTCAGCAGCTCCCCTACTGATTATGTAGCTCTCCTCAGGGTTCCTCCTTCCCATGTGCATGATTTTGCACTTCTTGGCATTAAACCTCAGCTGCCACTCCTCAGACCAGCTCACCAATTTCTCAAGGTTCCTTTCCATCATTTCCACCCCTTCTGATGTATCTACCCTGTTGCAGATCTTAGTGTCATCTGCAAACAGGCATACCTTCCCTTCCAGTCCTTCCACAATGTCGCTTATGAAGATATTAAACAGGACAGGGCTCAGGACCGACCCATGAGGTACCCCACTGGTCACCCTCCTCTCCCCCTGACTGGATCCCATTTACTACCACCATCTGCTTCTTGTCCTGCAGCCAGTTCCTAATCCAGTTTCTCACTTTATTGTCCACCCCTTTGCTGGCCAACTTACTCACCAATCTCCTGTGCGGTACGTTGTCGAAGGCCTTACTGAAGTCCAAATATACGATGTCAACTGCTCAGCCCTGGTCCACAGCCTTTGTCACCCAGTCAGAAAAATCAGTAAGATTTGTTTGACATGACCTTCCTGCCATGAAGCTATGCTGCCTTGGATCCAGCTCCCCAATGACTGTCAAATGTTCCACAATCCTCTCTTTCAGCAGTGTCTCCATGATCTTACCTACCATGGAGGTGAGGCTGCTGGCCTATAATTCCTTGCCTCCTCCTTGCTCCCACTCTTGTGCAGTGGAACCACATGAGCCTTCCTCCAGGTGGCAGGAACCACCACTGTACTTAAGGACTTGCTGAAAAGGTCTGCTAGTGGGGTCACTAGCTCTTGTCTAAGTTCTTTTAAAATCCTGGGTTGTATGCCATCTGGCCCGACAGCCTTGTCCACCCTTAGTTTGGTGAGCTCCTCCAGTACCCTTATCTCTGAAAATGTGTTGATGGTAACCTCCTCCTGCCTCCTGCATCTGATATTCAGCTTTGGTCCCTGATCTTCCCCTTCCATGGTGAATACTGAACAAAAGTATTTATTCAGTAGCTCCACCTTTTCTTTGTCCTCCTCCATGCACTCTTCCCCCATCCCCTCTAAGTCTTGCAATTCCCCCCACTGATTTTTCTTCTATCACTGATATATCTGTAAAAGTTTTGTCCCCTTTTTTCACTGTTTGAGCTAACCCCTCTTCTGTTTTCTCTTTAGCTGTCTTAACCACTTTACTCACTTGTCTTTGGCAGTCAAGGTACTCCTTCCTATCCTCCTCCTTCTGGGACTCCTTATATTTCCTGAAGCTCCTGCCCTTTGATCTAACTTTCCCTGCCACCTCCTTTGAGAGCCATAGTGGTTTTCTCCTTCTCTTGCCCTTGTTCCTCTGCTTGATGTATTGGCTTGTTACCTCCACTATAGCCACTTTAATGTACTCCCATCATTCCTTAACTCCCCCTCCAGCTTTCACCCTTGTTAGCTGCTCTTTAATGTTATCTCACATCTTGTTGAAATCTGCTCCCCTGAAGTCTAAGATCCTAGTCTTACTATAGCTTGAATTTGACGCTGTGCTTAGATTAAACCACACAGTGTGGTGGTCACTATACCCCAGGTGACACCCCACCTGTACAATGGTGTTTCTGTCTCCATTCATTAGGATCAGATCCAAAATTGATCTTTCTCTAGTGGGTTCACACACCAGCTGTTTGTGGCCTGCTCCCTGCAGTTACTCCAGTATGCTCTGGCTCCATGCAGAGGCTGCTTCTGGTATGTTCCACTTCATATCTGGCATGTTAAAGTCCCCAGGAGCAAGACCTCCCCTTTGGATGTCATATAGTGTATTTCCTCCCCCAGTTATTTGTCTTTGTCCCCCCCCTTCTTGAGCTTGAGGCCTGTAGATCATCCTTATGTGAGTCATTCAGCAATTACACATTTTAAGTGTGACCCACAGTATCTCCTTCTCATTCTGTCTCTTCTGTACCTCTATAGCTTTAATTCCTTCCCTGACTTATTGGGCCACTCCCCCTCCTTTTCTACCATCCCTATCTCTTCTAAATAAGGTGAATCCTGGAATGCTTACCTCCCAGAAGTGGTTAGCTGTGAACCATGTTTCAGTCCCAGTGACCAAATCCAGCTCTGCTTCAGCCGTCAATGCCATGAGCTCCTGGATTTTGTTTCCCAAGCTACGGGCATTAGTCAGTAAGACTTTCCAGCTCCCTCTTTCAGCCTCCCTTGTGTTCTTCCCACTGTCACATCACTTCCCTTTCCTAAACCTGGACGTTTTTCCTTGGAACCCCCTTCCTTAGCCTTGGTTGTACTAGCTGATTCAGGTACATTGTTCTGCAACCTTCCCTTCATATCATGTGGCTCTGCTGCTCTCATTTGTGGGGGTGGGCTATCTGACTCTCCCTGTTCCTTTATGCCCCCCAACAAGTTTAAATTCTCACTGAGGTAGTATTTAAACTATCATATAGGACTGCTGTCCCCCTCCCTAATGAATGCAGGCTGTCCTTCTTGTACAGGCCCACATCACTCCAGGTGGGACCCCAGTCCCCAATGTAGCCAAATCCCCTCTCCCTGCACCAGCTCTCCAGCCACTTGTTGAAGTTACTGATTCTGAGATTCCTAGCTTCCCCCCTGCCTTGGACCAGAAGCACCTCTGAAAATGTTACAGAGCTTAGCACCTCCCCAAGGTGCCCTCCCAACTGCTTGAATTCCTCCTGAACCTGCTGTATGCCAGCCTCATCCCTGGATAGGTCATTCATCCCCAGGTGGACAACTACCTCCAGCTCCCCCTCCTCCTAGCCATTGCCTTAGCGATCCTCAGGATACGCTCATCCACCCACTGTGCTATTCCTCCTGGAAAGCACTTAACCTCCCTCTCCAATTACCCTCCTGTCCCCAAGTCCATGTGTCATACTATTGAGTACCCCACCAAAAGTAGCTTCCTCCTTCTGCAGGGTACTCTTCCCTGTGCCCCCCTGTCATCTTCCTTGGTGACCTGCGCATCCTCCATGGTCTCATCACTGTGCTCCCTTTTAGGACTCCTGCTCCCCTCTAGGGTAGTGTAAGAATTACTGAGTTGGACCAGATCAGGGATGTGCCTCCGACCTCCCACCATCAACTTCCCCAAGCCCACCATAATTCAGCCAGCCTTCTGCCGAGGATACCTCTGGGGCAGTAGCTGTGGACTTGGTGGCCTCTGGGTGGGGGCAAAGGTCCTCAGTATTCCTGCCATTTCAGCCAGAAGACTGGTTACCTCTGCTCTCAGTCCAGAGAGGTGCCTACATATGGGGCAGCACTGTAGTACCCAGAATGTTCTCCTGAAAACTACTGCACCACACCTATTGCACTGCACCACCCTCTTGCATCCTCCCCATGTCTTCCCTTGATTAATTTCCCTAGCTCCTACCCTGTGTCCTCCTTCCCAGTAGTCCTCATCTGGATTAACTGCACTGGCTACTCACCATTGCAATTACCAGGCTGATCTGCTTTTTTTTCCTCTTCTTTTTACTTTCTCTCTCCCTAACCCTCTCTTGAATAAGTATACACAAAAGCAAAGTGGAAAAACAAAATAAACAAAAATGTGGAAAAAAAAAAACCTTGTCTTGTTGAGGGTGGGTCTAATCCCCCTTAGGTCCCTCCTCCTACACCGGCCCTTCTGTTCCTTGCACTATGTCCCTGTCAATCTAATTCAGTAGGGCATTTAAAAATGTTGAGGCGAGACAGGAGGGTGGGCCAAATTTAAAACATAAACAGAAACCCAAAACTTTAAAACTTAAATAGAAGCCCAAAACTTTGAAACTTAAACATAATTTAAAACCTAAATAGAAGTCAGGAACGCTAGCTCTTAAACAGAAATGAGAAACTATAGTGCTCTTAAAAACCTTTAGCCGAGATTACAGTATGATTGACTACAACTTTTTAATTCAGTGCAGCTCCTCAGTGAGGTTTAAGCACACTCTCCTAGTACAATATTATAGAAACACTAACCCAGTATGCAGGTTCTCACTTCACTTTAAACTACTCAGAGCACAGCTCTTTAGATCATGTTCCTAGAACAGGTATTAGTGAATGCTACCTCAGTATACAGCTCCTTTTACAAATCGAATAGGAATGCTCCTCCCAGAGGTTTTAAATTCTGCCCTACCTCAGAGTAATGAAATTAACAGTAAAATAAAGTTACTTCCCTTCCCAAGGTGCTGCCATTCGTGAGCTTCTCCCCTGCTTCTCTCTGTCTACTTACTCCCAACCGTTAGCTCCTCTCACAGCTATTTATGCTGTGGGGCCTGGCGGGCTTTTCAAATTAGCCCTCTTTGTCCCTCTTCAGTCGCATGTAGGTGGGCAGTACTGTCTGGCCCATGACTGCTCCAAATTTGAAAGAGTCAATTTAAAACTTAAACAGAAGCCCAAAATTTTTAAACTTAAACAGAAACTTGAAACTTTGAAACAAACAGAATTTAAAATCTAAACAGAAGCCCAAAACCTTAGCTCATAAACAGAAGCCCGAAACTATACTTCTCTTAAAAACCTTTAGCCAAGATTACAGTACGATTGACTATAACTCAATCAGACAGGACTGGGTGTTCCTCATCACCTACAGTACAAGTCACATTAAACTGTTCCTCTAGCTCACTGCTCTAGCATTTATTTTGTGATGACAATGCAGTGACAGCTCCAATGTCTTTAGATTGAAACTCTTTTCCAGCCAAGGTTCATCTCACATGCAATGCAATTTCAACTCTTCTCTTACTTTTCTTCAGCTCTCTTTCAATCCTGATGCAATGCAGTGAGCTGCTAGTCTCCTCCTATTCATTGCATTGCACTCCATCAGTACTATATGTTTTCTTTCCTGCAATTGTGTACTGTACAGCACATCACTATCACTCCTGATGCATATTGTGCATATGAAACAATAGTGTTTGTGTTAATATAGACTTTAATGAACTCTGCAGAGTCAATCCCAATTGAAAAGGAGCACTGTAACTTGTTAAATTTGCCTTTTGAAAATTCCAGCCGTGACTCAGGGCATGCACATTAGTGTCAATGCGCATGCCTGGAATCATGGCTTAAATTTTCAAACAGTAAATTAAGCATGTTATGTTATCTTTTTCAACCTGGGTTGACTTTGCAGAGTTCATTAAAGTCTATAATAACTAAAGCACTTATTTCACATCAGTCAAACTTGTTCACTAATGAGTTGCCTCCACCGCTTCCACCAAAGACTCTGCTTCCTCACTTGCTGCCAGAGAGTTTGTTTTTTTTTACTAGCTGTCACCAGTGTGGTTTAGAGTCAGCAGTATTTAGCCCTCAAACTTGTTTCTAAGTATTTTTTACATGAAGTTCATTGGTTTGGGTGCTTGCTTCCCACTCGCTGCCAGTTCACCACGGGAGCGATTTCAACAGAACTCCACCTCACTGGGTTCCCTCTTCAGTCTCTGCTACAGTCACTGTACATTGTATCCCTATCTCAATTCAGTACTGTACAGTACAGCACAATGAAAAGATCAGCACAGAGCATCTGGTTTAAAAAAAATCACTTAGCACTATTTTAAATACAGAAAATAACATTTGCTTTACAAAAGCTTTTGGGTGAAACCAATCGGGTCTTGGCTGCAACTCACACTAGCACTCTCTTTGCTACAATACAATATGCACTGCCTTAGAAAATAAATTAATGTAAGTATTATTTTCTGTATTTAAAATAAAGTACAAAATCAAGTCAGTAATAGTATTGCATTTTCTCTCACAGAGAAGGGGCAGATGCAACTCACCACCCCTCCTCTACAGTAAAGTACTCTGTTGCAACCACACAAGCTCTAATAAGTTGTTACAGGTTGTACATGTGCACTGCAACCAAAATGAAACTCTTTAGCAGCGAGCTGAAAAGAAAGCTGAAACAGAATACCAGCTAGTTAAAAACTATTATGAAATCTTTAAAGAACTCACTGAATTGAGCACTGTAGTCATTAGACAACTCATTGGAAAATGCTTAACCGGTGAGTTGAAGGAACAGTTTAATGTGACTTATACTGAATCATCTGGGTGAGAACAACCCCAAAGCCCAACTTCTGATGCATCAGTCTGTAGAAAAAATTCCTTTCAAAATTAGGTGTTATGAGTACTGGCTCGCTACATAAAGTGGTACGCAGGTCCAAAAAGGCTTGCTCTGCCTCACTATTCCATTTTACTGTGTCTGGGGTTTTAGCCTTAATCAGTTCTATTAATGGAGCAGCCCCTGTAGCAAAATGGGAAATAAAGTGCCTGTAGTAACCAACAATCCCCAGGAATGCCCTAACTTGTTTCATCTGAACAGGCCAAGGCCAATTCTGTGTTGCCTCTACTTTGTACACTTGGGGTTTGACCAGCCCCCTCCTCACAGTATATCCTAGATATCTGGCCTCTGCCAAGACTATCATACATTTCCTTGGATTTTCTGTAAGTTCTGCCCTAACTATGTCCAGTACAGCCTCCACTTTCTCCAAATGGGAGTCCCCATCCTGGGTATATATAATAACATCATCCAGATATGCTGATGCATACTGGGTGTGGGGTCTTGGAAGCTTATTCATAAACCTCTGGAACATAGCTTGGGCCCCATGAAGACTGAAGGGACGTACTGTATATAGGAAAAGGCTATCTGGTGTTGCAAAGGGTGTTTTCTCCTTGGCAGAGTCTGTTAAAGGAATCTGCCAGTACCCCTTTGTCAACTCTAGGGTGGTTAGAAACCTGGCTTTTTAGCCAGTTTTTCAATCAATTTATTCACTTGATGCATTGGATAGGCATCGAATGTTGACACCTCATTGACTTTTCTAAAGTCATTACAAAAAAGAATGGACCCATCCAGTCTGGAAACTACACAGTCAGGCTAGACCACTCACTATGGGACTCCTCAAAACCTCCTAGCTCTAACATTTTCTTTGTCTTGGCTTTTACCACCTCCCGTCTGGCTTCTGTGATGCGATAAGGCTTTAGCCCGAATTTTACATCAGGCTCAATGACTGTCATGGAATATTTCCTGTGTTCTGCCTGGTTTATCAGAGAACACATGACTATTCTGGTTAACCATCTGTCTAGCCTCCTCAAACTAGTCAGGTGTTAATTCTTCTGAGATCCTCACCTCTGACTCAGGTGAGTTGTCACTTTTGGGTAACACCTCTGATATCACCACATAGGCCTCTATTTCCTTCCAGGGTTTGAGCAGGTTAATGTGATAGATTTGCTCAGGCTTCCTACGGTCAGGCTGTCTAATCATATAGTTCACCTGGTCCACTAGCTCTATCGCCACATAGGGCCCTGCCATGAGGCTAACCACTTGCTTTCTTCTGTGGGCACTAGGACCATGACCCAATCCACTGGTTGGAAATTCCTTATTGTAGCCTACCAGTTATAGTAGGTCTGTTGGGAGCCCTGAGCTTTCTCCATATGCTGTCACACCATGAGAGTGATCTGAGTGATGCCGCCTCGCATCTGCTGTACGTGGTCTATTATATTTTTCCCTGGGGGTATTTGCTCCTCCCATACATCTTTGGCTATGTCAAGGATACCTCATGGATGTCACCCATACAAGAGTTTAAAAGGGGAAAACCAGTAGAGGCTTGGGGAACCTCTAACTGCGAAGAGCACATATGGCGGCAGGGTGTCCCAGTTCTTCCCGTCCTTGCTGGCTACCTTATGTAGCATACTTTTGAGAGTTAAGTTAAATCTGTTAACCAACCCATCTGTCTGAGGATAGTATAATGAGTTTTTTATAGCCCATATTTTAAGGAGGTCACAGAGCACATGCATCATTCTGGATAAAAATGGTGTTCCCTCATCAGTCAAGACTTCCTTCGGGATGCTGAGTCAGGAGAATACCTGAACCAGCTATTTGGCTATATTCTTGGAGACCGTATTGCATAATGGAATCACCTCAGGGTACCATGTTGTATAATCTATTATAGCCAACATATATTGGTGCCCCCTGAATGACTTCAAGGTTTCCTACCAGATCCTTTGAAATTCATTAAAATGAAATGTCAATGATAGCTAGCGGTTCTAAGGGATCTTTCCAGTGTGGCCTAGGTGCCATCATTTGGCAATCAGGACAGGAGGCACAGTATGTTTTAATCTCCTCATACACACCTGGGCAAAAGAATCTTCTCAAAATTCTCTTCCATGTCTTTTCCACCCTTAAAGTTCCCCCGAACAAGTGACTATGGGCTAATTCTAATACCTTTTGTCTGTAGGGTTGTGGTACGAGCAACTGTTCAACTTTTTGACCCTTAGTCTGGGCCACCCAGTACAGTAAATTATTTTTAAGAATAAACTAGGGTCTCGTACCTCTTGTCCTCCCCTCTGCGGGAACCCCATTAATTTCAACCAATTCCCTGCAATAGTTCTGCAGTAGGGGGTCATTACATTAGCCTGCTCTCAGCCAAAGCTATCTCCAGAGATTCTCAAGTTGCCTAACTCACCTTTCTCTAGTTCTCAAACTGTGTCAGGGACCTGCTTTCCTGTCTCTTGGGTGATCTCAGATTCACTAAATTGGGTTACCTCCCCTTTTCTAACACGTTTCAAAGGTTCATTAAGCAGAACCTCCATGTGGATTTTCCCTGAAGTTTTAATACCTCGGAGCTTATCCTGTCTACATTTTCATTTTGTTTTACAGTGCTAACAGTTTTGCAGGTACAAATCCAAGTGGGTGAATGGAAACATTTTTTGGTGGACTCTTTTTTGGGAAAATGAGTTCTGGCTTGAGTTCGAGGCTATCCCCTACCTGTGGCCGTGGGGTTTGGAAGTCAGGAGAAGTCCCTTCCCAATATCAGTTGGTATGGTAATTTTGGTATCACCCTGGCAGTGACAGAGATGGTTTGACCACATATATCTCTTTGCACAGGGGCCACTGGATAATATTTTACTATCTGTATAAACCTGCCTTTTTAACCTTGTCAAATTGGGAAGGGTCCATCAGATTCCCTGAAAAAAGGGTGATTGCATTCCCCAAGTCTACCAGGGCAAATGTTCGTTTCCCATTCACTATAACTGGTGTCTGATAGACAGATATGAATACCATCAGCCACACCAACCACACTCACTAACCCTCAATAATCACTATCTACTTCCACCATCCCAAATTGCATGGGTTCTGGGATATTAGGTTAATTAGCCACAATATGCTCCAGTTCCCCACACTCTGAACATTGATAAGGATTTTTTGGCTTAGTTCCCCCCTTATTGTCCTTTTTGCTAGGAACCCCAAGTCCTTTCTCAGCTTCTGGTTGCTTTTAAGTGCCCCCACTCCTTGTCCCATTTTTACCAGTTTCTGCCATAGCTCTGGTTCCTTTAGCTTGGGGGTTGCCACTGAGTCCAAGGTATCTCCATAGGTGTAGTGCAGGAAAGTTCTTTGGCAGCCAGGTATTGCTCCACAAAAGCTACCAGGCTGTCATATGTGGTGAGGCTGCCCTGCCCCACCCACTTGTGTAGACCTGGTGAAAATCCACAAAGAAAATGATCCAGCACCATCTCTAGGATCTGGGCTGGGATGTTGATGTCCAGTCTTAATCACTTCCTTGCCAAGTGGATCAAATCAAACCTTTGTGATCTGGAGGCCTTCCCCTCCTGGAACCTTCAGCTGCAGAATCTCTGAGCCCTTAAATATATCCACAGGCTGAGGTTAAATAAGACCTGACTCTCCCGTTTCCTTGTCTGCCTCTCCTCCCTTCCCCTGCCCCTTTTCTTCCCACTTTTCACTTATTTATCTACCCTCCTAAACCTCCAGTTCCCATTAGGAATCCCCACCTCCACTAGCTATCCTAGACACCTTGCAGGGTTCTCAGCATCCTGGAGGGGGGAATGGGTTCAGCTCCCCCCCTGCCATCCCCTGTCCTCCACCTCCATATTTGACACATCACCTACCAGTCCAAGTCCCCCCTCCTTCTGGCACTTTATGAATCATCTAAAGCGAATGCGCTTACTTTTCCCTAATCTTTTCTACTCTGTATATCTCTAATTGTCCCCTTACTAGTTGTTATCATCTGCATAGATTCACAATTGTGTTACTCTGTAAACATGTGGGTCTCAATAAACAGATCGTACAACCAGATTATGATGCATAAAAAAATGCATATTTCTGTGCTTATGATTTTATTTTAGAAAAACACAAAATCAAAAAAAAAAATAATCCAATATTTACAGAAAGGAAAAATATGATGTTATTTCTTCACATCAGTTCAAACGTCAGGATATATTTCTTGCTTTAGATGCTATAAAGAAATTCCTGCGTTCTCTCCTTCCTCAGTTAATGTGAAAGCCTGCACATTACCTCCTTGCTGAGATCCTTCTCTCACCTTGGTCAGAACCCTACTGACCAACCTATCTATCTTAGCCTCCTAGTGGAGGGTTTATATAATGAAGGAAAGGGGTGTGGTTTTCACTGAGCTCCTCCTCCTCCTTTGTGACATCACATTCCCTTGCATCTATAAAACCTGCCATTTCAGGGGCAGCTTGTCCTATAGTAGGACCTTACAGCATGAGACAGACCTCTAGGTAAAACAACTTTTCTTTACAAATGTGAAAAAGTACAAGGATAAACCAAACCTGTTTAAGAACAAATAACAGTCTATAACCTTACCATAGAAAAGAGAGCCGAGGGGCACGCTCCCTATCTGCCTCCATATAAGGTTATAGCTTGTTATTTGTCTTTTTGTTCATATAAGGAAAACATACATAGATACATAGACAGTGTCGGCAGATAAGGGCCTATGGCCCACCCAGTCTGCCCATTTAAGTTTGTAAGTTCAGTTTATGTTTTCCAGGAAGTCTGTTGCCCCTTACCCCTGACCTCCAGAATTTCTTTATGTCTATCCCATGCATTCTTAAATCCCGTGATTGTTTCAGCCCCCACCACTTCCTCTGGCAGGGTGTTCCACTTGTCCACCACCCGTTCTGTGAAGAAATTCTTCCTCACGTTTCCTCTGAATCGTCCTCCCTCCAACTTCATCCCATAAGTGAACTTCATTCACATAAGTGAACCACTGTAGTATCTATATTTTGTTTCACATAATATGGTACTCTAATCTTTGGACATGCATTATTTTCTTCCCAAATCCCTTGTTTTATAATTCCTGAACAATTTATTACTTCTCTCAAACAGCTTATCTGGCTGCTGCACTTTCAGCTGACGCCGTGCTGAGGAACTCAGCCTTCTAAAACACAGAAGGCTTAACTTCAATAATTACAGCTCCCTTTTAAATAAATGTTTGAGACTTACAGAAGTCCAATTAATCTGCCTGTAGTGTTTTAATTATACTCTCTTACTTTAGCCCATTTTCAAGTGTTTTAAAAACAAGGGTACATTTTTCATTGCTTTGGGGCTTATTAGAATCAGCACCATAGCAACCAAACACAGTTGCTTTCATTTCCTCCTAAATTTAAACTTAAATGTTTGGATACATGGGTATTAAACTCATACAGAAATTGTGCAGGTTCTATAGCACTTTCCTGTAAACCTGTACTTTGTGTTGCCTGAACCATTTTTTCCACTGCAACAATTTTACAGTCTCAGCTTTCTGTATTCACTAATTGAAATTGTAGCTGAAGGCTTTTTCCACAACCAAGCCCTCTACTCATTTTGGGGCTCCTTTTAAGCGACACAGCTCCTTTTTTGTATATATTGATTTTTTTTTTTTTTTTTTATTCTGGAACACAGGGCTCCTATCTTGTATGCCCTTAATGTCCTTGATTCTATTTCAGCCCCTATTTTTAACATATTTTAACAAGATGCAATTTTTTAATACCAGAGCAAAAAAGTAACAGTAAAGGCAAAGTAGAAAATTGCCAGGTTGGCCACCCTGACATGAAAACCAGGATATACAAGAATAAGCAGAAGAAGACAGGATAGAGTGAAAGTAGAAACCAAAAAAAGGGGGGGGGGGTTATTGCATCTTCTGTGTGTCAGCTTTATCCTTCAAATCTGGACCTCCTGTTACATACTCTTATTTTCCCCTTCCACTTATGCTATATTGCCATCTGCTAATTGCCTACTGTTTTATTCACTGTATGTAACTGTTGTCTCATATACCTAGAATCTATAATTAATTGCCTACTCTTTTATTCACTGTATGTAACTGTTATCTCATATACCTTTAATGTATAACTGTTTATCCACTCTGTAACACCCCCAGGTTGCACTGGGGGATTAGCAACTTGTTGTTCAGTGTGCTTTCCTGGTGAAACAGTTCAATAAATAAAATAAATAAATAAAACAGTGCACTTTATTTTAAGCAGCTTTGCCTCCAACTAACTGGGGCTGCAGCACTTTAACAAACATAATATCCTACTCCTGTCTGGCATTCTAACAACACCAAATAAACCCTCACTACCTCTGGTTACCAGCTACTCTGGTTCCCAGCCTCCAGGTAGTATCATATAGTCCACTTACAAACTGCACAGTCCTTTCCAAAGGTCTCAGTAGCTTGAACTCACCATTGGCAACACAGTTTCCAGTTTTCTCCAGGTCTCTCTATCTCCTGTGTTGCCTAGGTGGGTTTTATACACTGCTCCTAATCAACGTTGACTGTAGCTGAGTTTGATTAGCTCCCTATCTGGATGCTTCCAGAGTTTTCTGTGCTTGATTAGCTCCCTTCCTGAATTCTTCCAGAACTTTGTTTAACCCTTTCAGCATTTCTAAAAAAGGTAACAGAGCTTTATCCATTCTTCTACTGACATAAATTCCATTTACCACTCTGCCAAGTTAAAACTACTATCTTATGATCAACTTGCTAGATAGTATTACTATCTCACATGTTCTAAGACAGAACTACTATCTTGCAAAGCTGGGTATGTCACAATGGAGTACCAAATCAATTAGAGAGCAGCTTTAACAATGCTGATGACATCAGAGTAGCCATTTGCAGCACTGAAGCCAGCAGATGTGGGATGCTTTGTAGACTCAGTTGCTTTCTAATTGGCATCTGTATTGATTTGTACTGTATTGATTGTATTGATATTTACTGATTGTACTGATTTGTACTATATTGATTTGCTTCTTTTATGCTGTGACATTGATCAGAGGGGCATAGTTTACATTTGGTATTTTTTTTTCCTTTTGTACCTTTTTATAATTTCTATCACAAAACCACTTAAACACCTGTTGTACAAATAAATATGACATGGGTGAGAGTGAGCTAGTAGAACTATCTTCGTTCATCATACTTGACCTCTTCTGACCTCACTTGTGGCTTTGCCACTCCTGAGGTCAGAAGATCATGTATAGCTCATGAAGATATTTCTACTGTCTCATTGCCACCCATGTGATATCCCATCCAAAATGCACGGTCAGACTCTCCATTATATATTTCCCCATATATGATGATAGCCAACTGGTTGTTGTGGCAACCAGTGATTGCATCCTATTAAAAGACAGCTCTCTGGTACTGTGCAATTGGCAGCTGGCCATGGTGGGTTGAGGAGGACTGTGCCAGTCACCAGCAAAGGTTGCGATAGAGGGTGGGGGGTTGGGGGACACTACACTATGGAAACGAGGACAATTGTTTTAATTTATATCATCGTGGATCAGAGCTGGGAGGAGGGCCCACTACACTATAGAAATGGGGACAATGGTTTTGAATTATATCATCAGGGGTCAGGGATAGGAGGGGGTCCACTACACTATGGAAAAAGGGATGTGTCATACAGCTACATTTTGGGGGATGGGCACGTGGGTGGGGGGTCCCTATGGTATGGATCCATGTGGGGGCTATTCATTAATCTACAGAGATTGTGTATTGGTTGGGGGGCCCTACACTATGGAAACATATGGGTATTTTATTATTATATTGAGATCAAAGCTTAGAAGGGGGCTCTATGTTGTGGAAACATGTTGAGATTTAATTATTATATTGTGATCATGGCTTGGGTGGGGGGCCCTACACTAGGGAAATATGTAGGGATTTTATTATTATATTGTGATTGGGGCTAGGGTGGGGGGCCCTATACAATGGAAATGGCCCATTTGCATGCTTGTACAGTTGACGGTGATCGGGGAGTGGGAGGGGGCACTACACTATAGAAATGGGGCTTTTTCACTTTTACGTCTCTGTGATCAGGACTGGGGAGGTGGCCTGGTGCAAGCCACTGTACATATGCATGCAAATGAGCCCATAATGGGCATGCATGAGGCCCCTTTGTGCCATGTATGCCAAATGAGCTCATTAGCATATTTGGGCTGAATAACACCCTTGGGGGAAAGGGGCATCCAGGTATGTGCTACGCATTCACCCACTGGTGGTCTTCAGCCCCGAACCCTGGATGCGCTGTGCCAGACATGGCTGCCACCCACTGTGTGCCATGTATCCAGAGTCTGATATTCAAACTGAATGTGCAATCTGTTCCAATCACACATTCTGTTTGAATATCCCATTGGAGCTGCCTGACTCATTTTTTTGTGCAGCGCATCCATTTGCACTGAGCATCCGGCCAGCTCTGAATATGAGGACCATTATCTATTACTGTGGCTCATCATTGGGCCAGAGCAGACAGTGGACTGCAGACTCTGTCACACTACCACATACACACTGATCCACAGCCATGGAAAGCCAGCACCACTTCCATACAGTAAGTAAACTACAGCAATATTCAGTGCTGGCCTCAAGGCTTTTTTACTCTGCTATTTGTAATCTGCATTACACTGTGCAAATTACTGCATTGGGAGCTGAAGTGGTGTGACCAAATTCTCTACGTCAACCTAGATTCACTGCTGGTGTACTTCTTTCACCCTTAGTAGGATGGTGCAAAGATCAAAGGACATAGTTGATGGAAGACATAGTGGTTTCCAGCATGATGGCACACACCCTGTCTGTCTCTGCCTAACTAAATGCTACAACAGGTTGTGTTCCACATGGAAGAAGCAGGCCTGTCTGATAGACACATCATGGGGGGAATGAGGAGTAAGCAGGGTGGTACCACAAACAGCAAGTAAGAGATTGTTGGGCAGGTAGGTTGCAGAATGAAACCAATGCAGGGAGTTTGGAAAAAACAAGAAAGCATTAAATATTGGCTAAAGGCTGTAAGCATAATGTTTTTCAACTTTTTATTTTAGCAAATACAATACTAAATTCTACAAACCCCATTAGGACCTCAAGAATCTTTCTCAAGCTCCAGTTCAGAGAGCTATACTTTGTAGTAGAATCCTGGGAGATAATTTCCAACCATGCTACATATTGCAGCTCAAGTCACAGTTTATGGATGTTTTCTGTGAATATTTCCCAACAAATGGTTGCATTTAGTGCTGGGCAAAATTATGAAAATCCATTGTATGCACTTTTGGCAAAAATGTTTAGTTTTCACAAATGTTCTTTCAGTCTTAGGAATATACAGTAGTGCAGTATACAATATTTAAAAGTGAAATATTTACGCATTCAGTAGCACTGTGCATGTATAAAATAAAGTGTGCATTCTCATTTTATTTGCACAAGGTGAGTCGTCCTGAAAAGACCTTTGATGCAAGCTGATGATATGGAATACATTTTGTGTCCACCATTTGGCTGTTTGCACAAAATGAATGTGATTATGCAATTTTACAGATTTCGGTTTTTAAAAATGTTTGCAGAAACACTAATGCATTATTACCAAAAAATGTTTTTTTGAGGTAGGAGGGTTTTTCCCCATGATTTCTTCTTGTGTTATTCTGATCATACTGTAGTGCTGGTCAGCCATCTCTATAAATTTAAGAGAAAGAGGTTGAAGTACGTAGGCCCGCAGTGTTGCAGGCAGAAAAAGTCCTTGATAAAACAAAATTTAAAATCTATTTTTGCTTTTGCAATCTGCAAGAAGTTACTTAGCAATCCAACTTTAGGTGCCAGGAAGTGTAATTTGTACCACCTTTTGCAGTCATGCATGCTTTTTTCCTACATTTCCTGAAGATTAGGGTTAATTCACTCTGAGTGATTCAGTTGCTGATGTCTTTGATGGTCAGTGATAGAGGTTGGATTAGGTTTGCAGATTATAAAAGGAAACTCTCCAACTACAGAGACTTAATTATTCGTCTCTGTACCAGCTGTGTGCATATGTGTGTGTGTGGGTGTACTGAGAATTCATGTACAGACCGATACACAATAAAGACAAGCAACAGAGACAAGAATTGATGAATGCCTTGTTTGCTTTGTACATTGTGTTTTTGTTCTTTCCCATTACAATTTGTGATTTAATTGCTAAGCAGTGTCTAATACTGCACAAAACATCTAGCTGCCTTCTTGATAGTTCCTAGTTGCAGAATATACAATATCAGAGAAAGGAAATTTGTCCAGAAACCCTATATCCAGCCATGTAGGCCTATAGCTCAGTGACAGAACAGTGGGATGGTATTCTCGGGACTGAGGTTCTAGTTTCAGTATGTCACACTATTTCTTGCTCCCGACAATTTATGTTGTATAAGAGAAATTGCTGTGCTTAGTAAGTGAATTAGGGTAATTCTCCACAATAATGTTTTTTCTGTTCTTTACAATTTATTTACCAAGGGAAGCCCAGCTAAGATGCAACATCTAGATTCCGGTAGGGTCCTGCTTTTATTCATTTTTACAGGTATTTACCTAGGAAAGACCAGCTGGATGAAACATTGTTCCTCACAACTTTTTGCTGGACTCCGAGTAATTACAAATGGGTCTTAACGGTGTCCTTTGATAAGCTGATGCACAAAATCAAACTTGGACTCTGATCACAGCTCCACCCTTTTCTGCTGGATGATCCCTCAGTTTATTTTGTGCACCTGTACGGGCTGGTAACATCTACTTTGACTCTGTACCAACTTTTGATTTTTAGTGTTAAGAAAATAATTGCATTTCATTGTCAGTAACTTACTTAGGCTCAAACTACATTTGGAGGTTGCAGGGTTTAAAACTTCAATTTCCGGGCTCCCAACAGTGTTACAACCACTACAGAAAACCTTACTGCATGAGAGGGAGAGCACTGGGAAAAAGCCAGTAGCTGCCTAACATGTTTCAGTTTTCTACTTTTACAATTTATTTACCAAAAATTGCCAAGCTGACATGCAACATTCCTTTTTCAGGGAGGTCCTGCTTTTACTCAGTTTTACACTGTGTTTACTCGGGATAGTGCAGCTGAGATACAACATCCTAGGGACAGCACACTGTGAGAAGTTTTTGGAGGGGGCACACAATTCAACATTAATCTAAGGAGAACATTACATTGCACTTTTACAGATTTCTTTAGCTCAAAAGGCAATTTTTTATGTGAATATGGGGGGCACGAGGCCCACATTCTATGGGCATGACAACCATCCACCATCTCCCCTGTCCAGTGGGGTCCTGCTTTTGCACATTTTTACAATGTTTTTACCTGGAATAGTGCAGCTGAGACGAAGCATCCAGTTTCCAGTGGGGTCCTGCCCTAAGCATTTTTTTTGCAGTGAGTGAACTGGAGTTCTGAGAAGTTAAGCAATTTACTTAGGATTACATAGTGAATATTTTTCAGTAGCTGGGATTATACCTGCAATTTCCTGGTTAATAAGAATGCTCTATTAGACCACACTGATTTTTTTTGGGGGGGGGGGGCAAGTATATTTCATGTCATTCTTCTATAGTACAAGAGATGTAAAAATGTAACTGGAAAAGAAAACTTTAAACATTATCCAGTATTATTAAAAAATACCAGTCACAAGCACATATAAATGACATTCCCAGGAGAAAATAAAACATGAATATGCACACCCTAATCATCTTCAGGTACTGTATTTAGGGCTCTATGTCAGTTCTGATGTCCCTGAAAGTCCATATTTTTCTGACACACACAACTTTAACGTGCTTAAAAATAGTGTACTGTTAATGGTAATACCTTGGGTATTATAAATGTTGGTCAAATATAACTAAAGTTATCAAAAAAGAAAATCCTGTTTATAAAAATAAAATAATTATTAGAAAAAACAATAGTATTACCAATCTGCACTCAGCTACTGTGCTTTCCACCTCAGTGGGTGCTTAGTACGGTGATATTCAGTACTACAAACAAACAAGCATTTGTCAATGTTGAGCGTTCACTGCTGATAAAGCATTGCTTCTGTACTGTTTTTTTTTCAGATTTTTACCCCAAATCTTCAACATAATGTTTTTTGAGCACTCCTGAGCATGACAGTTGTCATTTATAAAACAATGGCTGAAATGTCATTGTACACCACAAGTGTTAAAACACATTTTAGGTAGGATTTGATAAATGACTGTCACATCCATGAGGTGATGTCAAAAAATGACTATGTTGAAAAGTTGGAGTCAACACCTTAAAAATTACCACAGTTATGAATGTGTGTTGAAATCTTGCAATGTAGACTCATAACTTTGTTGGATTTGTTTTCATATTTTTACTTCAAACTTTCAAACTAGCCTTCGTATGACCCCACATAGCCTTTTTGTGAGGCCACCTCATGAACAAGGGTGGAGAACATTTTCAAATCCTGCCCAAAAGATTTTTTTATGCCACAATCACGGAAACACATTTTGACCAGGATCTGAAAAATGGCAGTTGTCACATTCATGAGGTGTTGTGAAGAAATGACTATGCTGAAAATGTGGGGTCAAAATATTGTAAATTACCAAAGTTATGAGCCCGTTTGCAACATTGAATGCAGGCCCATAACTTTGTTGTTTGTTAATATTTTTGCCCCACATTTTCAACATAACCTTCTTATGATCCCACCTCATGAACAAGTGCAGAGAAAATTTTCAAATCCTATCCAAAAGGTGACCTGGAATGTGAATGAATCATTCACAATTTGGGACTGTGTAGTACAGTATGGTCTGCATGCCCATTGGCCTACACGGTGGACCAATAGGTGTACAGCCATACTGTATGCTGTCAGTCGGCAGGCGGCCAGGTGGCTTGCAGCGGGGAGCTGCTACCCGCCGCTGACTGGGGGGGTGCAGGGTGGTGGGGCTCAGTGGGAAGAAGGGGAGGGGAGTACCGCTGGACCACCAGAGTTCTTATTTACATTTGCCCATGATTGGGCAGGAGATCAGGTCCACTGGACCACCAGGGTGGGATAAATACAATGCCAGTGATCAGGTGATGGGGTAGGGTCCACTGGACCACCAGGGATATTATATTATCACTTATGCCCATGATTGGGCAGGGGATCAGGTCCACTGGACCACCAGGGATATTTTCTTATCACATATGCCCACAATCGGGGAGGAGATTGGGTCCACTGGACCACCAGGGATATTTTTTATCACTTATGCACACAATCGGGCAGGGGATTGGGTCCACTGGGCCACCAGGGATATATTTCTATTATGCCCGCGATCAGGCGTTGGGGTATGTTGCCTGCTGAGGGGCAGGGGGCGTTGGTCTCTGACGGCTGCAGCCTGGCAGGGTGCCAGGCACAAGCCACCGAGGATCAGTGCACTGATTGCAAATGGGGCCATAATGACACGCCAATGGCCCCATTTGCACCTTGCATACATAATGGCCTCATTTGCATGCTCATGGCTGAATATCGCTCTTGCTGCACCTAGTGCAACCGCACTTGTGCTGGCGCAGCCCCCTGCACCCCTTCTGCGCTTGCACTGGTGCAGTACCACTGCGCCATGTGCAGTGCATGCGCCCTCAGTGCCATATTCAACAGTGCTGTGCCATGGCACAACATTGTTGAATATCACCCGGACCATGCCTTGGCTCATCCCAGTTGCTCTGCGCCCAGGCTTGTGCCCCTGCCTGATGCAGTCTGAATATCCTGCCCTGTATTTTTATGCTGAATTTTCAACATTGTCTTCTTATAACCCCGCCTCATGAACAAAGACAGAGAAAATGTTCAACTCCTGCCAAAAGATGATTTTGCATAGCAACCGCGAAATCACTTTTCAGGACAGATTTACCTAATGTCAGTTATATTGTTCATGAGGTGGGGTCCCAAAAAAGGCATGTTAAAAATCTGGGGAAAAATATTCAAAATAGCAAAGTTATGCAACTAACTTCAACCCCCCATTGAAATACAATGATCAGCATAACCGATTTCCTCAGTTTGCAGTCCAGTTTTTAAGAGTAAGGAAGTATCTCCAATCTGTAGACGATTATGGCATTGGATCCTTGCTAGGTAAGTAAGGGTTTGAGGGAGTGGGGGAGGGTGAGTACTAAGTGGGAGGAACTAATGGTGCAATAGACATCGATGAACCGATTTCTTTTTTACAGAGTGTATTTAAAAAAATGCAAAGGGAAGGTTTTCTTTATTTCAGGTTTGGACACTGGGGATTTGGCACTCCTGGTGTCAGTGTTATGTTTGGGGGTGGGTGAGGTGCTGGGTGCTGAGTGAGAGGGTTGGGTGGGTGATGGTTACAGGGGCACCAGCAGGGCAGTGTATTACAAAATAAAATGCAGAGGGAAGGTTTTCTTTAATTCAGTTTTGACACTGGGGTATTGGGCACCCCCAGTGTCAGTGTTATGTTTGGGGGGGTGGGTGCTAAGTGGGAGGATCAGGTGGGAGGCAGTTATTGGGGCACCAGCAGGGTGCTAGCAACAGACATTGATAGACCTTTTTCCTTTTTACAGGCCAATGGCCGCTACACTTTCTGACCACACCAGGGCCACCAGTCCCCAGCTAGCAAGGTACATTTCTCCTCAGACTCTACGGCTTCTCAACCCAATTGGCTGGTGGCTTATGAAGCCAGCTCCTGATTGGACTCTTTTGCTCACTGTGGCTGTCCTATTTGCTGCAGTCTGAAGACAGCCGTTTCTTGAATTTATTCCTGTGGCGGGCTGCTGCTGCAGGCTGAATACTATTGATTTATATTTTCTCCCACCCTCCTGCCCCAACCCCGGCTGCTATTAAATAGAACTAGGCTCCGCCTAACTCATTCCCATTGGTTACTTTTGCCTTTCCCTCCTCCCACCTGTTTTCTACTATGCTCCCACCCTGGCAGGGTACAGGCTGGTTGTTTGGTAGTTGCATGCACTATTTGAAATCAGATGTCTATTAGGGTTTTACTTTTCACTGCCTTGCAAATGTGCTGTGTAATACTCTGCAGTATTTCTGCTGAAATTGGTAAATCCCTTCACTCAGCTGTAAGGGTTCCTTTGTCTAGGATAATCCTCCCTGACAGTGTTTAATATCTCTACCCTATCTAGCTCTTTATCCAAGAGTCCCAGCCTCCTGATCTCACTAGTTGTCTAATCTCCCTACCCAAGCACTAGCTCAATGTGTTTAGTCTTCTCTGGGCTTCCCCATCTCTACTTCTGCTTATGAGCCTGGACACGGCTTTCTTGGCCCTCCCTGGTAACCAAACGCCAAATGCATCCTCTGTTGAGGGCTTTAACTTTAGTTTCTCTAACCTGATTGCTTTAGCAAGTCCCATCTCTTAATCTAATCCTACCTCTTGGTTAAAGGCAGCATTTGCTACCCTCTATTTGCCAGTAGAAAGCTGATGTGGAGATCATCTTTCACTTTTACCTGTCACTGCGTTTCTCTTTGGCTACTAGCCATAATTGCAATCCAACTATTGGGGGACATTGAACCTAATCCAGGTCCACCTACCTGTCCTTTCTCATCAAATGAGATATCTTGCATATCTAAAAGAGGATTATTAATTACACATATCAACATCAGGAGCCTTACCTGTCATCATGCGGAACTCAAGGCTTGGGTGAAATTGTACAACCCTGATGTTCTTTGCCTCACTGAAACCTGGTTTAAACCAGCTATACCTGATAGCCCGTATGCTATGCCAAACTACTCCTTGTTTCGGTGGGATACAGCCTTGGCTAAATGAGGTGGAGGAGTAGCTCTGTTCTTTAAGAATCACCTCAATGTATCTATTATCCCGGCTCCTGCCACTCACTCAGTATGTGAATTCATCCATGCTATGCTTGTCATGGGCGATAAGAAGCTACATGTTATTCGTGCTTATAACCCCCCTGCTTGGGGCATGACAAGTCTGCAAGAACTCCTTGAAGTCACCTCCAAATCTATTAATTGTGATGAGACCATCATACTAGGTGATCTTAACCTAAACTGGATAGGGTCTGCTCAAATCCCTCTGCAATCTCTAATGCAAAGTTACAATGTTTACCAGCTGATTTCTGGATCAACTAGAACCTCGTCATTCCCTCAAATGGGCACTCTCCTAGACTGGGTGATGGTCAATCAGATAGAACATGTGGCTGAAGCTGGGGTACTGGCGGATGCTTTAACAGACCACTCTCCCACCTTCTGTGGCCTCTCTATGGCTGCTTCTCCATCACCATCACCCAGACCAATCACTTTTACAAATCTAGCCCATGTTGACTAGGATGCATTTCTTCATGATGCCTCTAACATTGACTGGACAGCCCTCTACCAAGCTACTGATGTGGATGTCACCTTGCAGATATTCATTAGTGAATTTCTTGCCTTACAGAGTAAACATGCCCCTAGGAGTACTAGGAGGATCAGAGGCAGACAGATCAGATGGCCTCATAAAGACCTCTTAGTTAACCTGCACCATCGGGACAAGCTTTGGTTTCAATACAAATAATCTGGCCTTCAATCTGACCTTGATGCCTATCTACAACTAAGGAACTGGTGTAAGAAACGAGTTAGAGCAGCCAAAAGTAAATATTGTAAAGACCTTCTTCACAGTTCTTCCCATGACACTAGGAAATTTTGGGCCCATATCAAAACTTTCCTGGGTACCTCACAGTCGGTCACTCCTGACGAGATGATTATAAACAGTGTACATTGCAATCACTCAAGGACCATCTCAAACAGTTTTAGAAATCTCTTCTCTGACCTGTCACACTATACTGTGCACCCTAGTGGAATGCACTCCAATCCTCCTACTGCTCTACCTTCAGTTAATATTGCTGCTTTATCAAATGGTACTCCTACAGCCCCACCTTTTTATTTTAAGGCGATCTCCAAAGCCGAAGTTCTGAAATTACTCAGGTCCATATCCGGCAATACCAGCTCCAGCTCTGACTTGCTTGAACCTCACCTACTCAAGCTGGCTGCTCCTCTGATTGCCTCCCCACTTGCTAGAATTTTTACTCTCTCTCTTACCTGCAGTACCATGCCAGGCCTTTGTAAATCTGCCCGTATAACACCTATACTTAAGAAAGGTGATCCAAAGGATATGGCCAATTACAGGCCTATAGCAATTCTCTCAGTTCTTAGCAAGATACTAGAGAAAATTGTGGCATCTCAGATGATTGACTACCTTGCACACTATGATCTCCTCTTGGACACCCATCACGGCTTCAGAAAGGGGCACAGTACCACCATGGCTCTTCTCAAACTCTCCACCATCATACTGACCAATATCGATTCTGGAAAACATACAGGTGCCATTTTCATTGACCTTACTAAGGCTTTCAACCTAGTGGATCACCCCCTGCTTCTCTCTACACTCCATAAACCCCATTTTTCAGCCCCTGTTGTGGACTGGTTCTGTATCTATCTGTCAAATAGGATGCAAGCAATCAAATTTAACTCCTCCCTGTCAAAATCATCCACTATTATCATTGGGGTCCCTCAGGGCTCCACGCTTGGGCCCCTCCTTTTCTCAATTTTTATTAATCACACTACTGATGTCTTAAAATCCTGTTCAGCAATTGTCTATGCAGATGACCTGGTCATCTATACCAGTTCATCTCATATTGCCTGTATAAACTCAGAGCTCACTTCTGACTTTAAGAAAGTTCTGGACTGGCTATTAGACCGAAAGCTTGTACTCAATGAAAAGAAAACTAAGGCCATTCTCTTTGGATCAGCACTGAAGATTAAAGCCTGTTCTAATATGTTGGAGGTTCTTCTTCCAGGAGGCTTTCACTGGAAAATGTTACTTCCTTTAAGTACCTTGGGATCTTGTTGGACCCATACCTGGACTTTAACCTACATATTCAATCCTCCTGCAAATCTGTAAACTCAAAGTTAGGAGTGACTTACAAAACGAGCTACATGCTTACTCCCTCTGTGAGACTAGCTATTGCCCATGGCATTCTGTTACCAGCTTTTACTTATGGTGCCTCTATTCTCACCTCTGCCCATAAATCCTCCCTAGCAAGATAGAATGTCACATATAACAACGTCTGTCACTTTGACTCCTCATCACCTCGACTCAAACATCACTGCCTTCTCTATAATGATCTTAACTGCCAGCAAACAATATTTCCTGGGATCTCTCATGGACTCGATCATCCAGGATAAAACCCCATCCCTGCTGGCTGAGCTTCTTGTTCCTCAAACTTCCTCCCATAGCAGGTGATCTGCTGACAAATCCCTGCTCTTTGTCTCGAGATGTCGCATGGTCAAAGGCACCGGAGCCTTCCAAAGCGCTGCTCTTCGGATGTGGAATGCTCTCCCACTCAACCCTTGGCTGTCACAGTCTCATCATAGTTTTAAAAATTGAATACTGACACTATCTACACCTTGCTGACACCTGAAGTTGCTTTGACCCTACCTAGAATCCTTAGTGACTCTATCAAGTCTACTTAGTCTCTCTTGTACTCTTCCTCTCCTCTAGGGTATGCCCTCTGTTTCTGTATTTATTATAATAGTGCTGCCTATGATTATTTATTACTCTTATTGTTATTATGCTAAATTGCTGCAGTCATGATACATTGTCTGTTTTACTTCCCTTAATGTGCACTCCAACTTAATGTACTTTGTATAGCATCGCTGTGCTGTTTTCTCTGTTTTGTATGACCATACTTATGTATCACCACATTGTTTTCTCTGTTACATGTTGTACTCTCCCAGGTCATGCCTGAAAATAGTCATTTTATGGCTAGTGCACCAAATAAAATAAATAAATAAGTAAATAAAATACATTAAGGGACATTCTTTATTTCAGTAGACACTGGGGAATTTGTCACCTCCAGCATCAGTGTTATATTTGGCAACACCAGAAGTAGTCTGTCCAGTGCTTCATACATGATGGGGGGAGTTGCAGTTACAGTGGTGGCTGCAACAGATGTTGATGGACCATTTTCTTTTTTACAGGCTATGTAAAAACATATATGTAACCCTATGCCACTTGGTACATTGGACACCCCTATAAAACAGGACTAGTATCCACATATGGCATACCATTTACTTTTAGCAATAAATTTCAAGATTGGTTCCACCCTTGGTGTTAGGATGTATACCAGGCTCATTATCTGGAGGAAGGGGGTGCAGGTACAATAACTAAAAAATGAACCTTTGTAACTACAACCAGGTTCAGGGGAGAGGATGCTAGGTGTATACTAGATCTAACTGCTGAGGGTACCCCAGTAATTTCACACAGAAGCAAGGATCACAATGTCCAAAACAGCAGCTGGGATTTTGCAGTATGGCTTTATTCCATAGATTTTAAGAAAGCATCAATTGACACCCAAGGGTCGATTATGGCAAACAGTTATATTTTCAGAGCTCTCCTTGCTAGGCAGTACAGTTCTACACAGAAACAACAATTTCTTTCTCTTCCCCATGGTGTATGCTCATGAACTGTGCCACACACCCAAACACACTTCCATTTCCCAAGAGTGTATACTTGTGGAACTGGGCCATACACTTAAAACATTTTCCTTCCCAAATAGATATATGCTTGTGGAACTATGCCGCACACCTAAACCCGCAGCAATGGCCTTTGCTCAGGTAAAACTGGTGCCCTTCCATGAATTAGTTAGCCCTACCCTCTAAGCTTCTAGATGACATTCCTCTCACCCTTTGCCCCAACCAACAGTCTCTGCCACTCCTTCAGGGTTACACCACAAAAGCCTCTATTCCCCACTGAAATGCTAAAGACTCCAAACTTCAGTTTTCCTCACTCACTTGGGTGAACAACTCTACTTTACTTCACTCTCTTTGATGAACAACTCTACTTTACTTCATTCACTAAACAACTTTATTTTACTTCACTGACTTAGGTGAACAAGGGGCACACTGACAGGTATGGTCTAGCCTTATCTATGGGCACACACACACACCCCAGAACAAATTCCTAAATGGAGTACTTGTCTCCCAGGATAGTACTCACAGAATAGTTGCTCCTTCCTCTTGGCATGGAAAAAAATATGAAGTACCTTTTTCCATAGATTAGTTGGTCCTTCCTCTAGGAATGGAAACAACACAGAGAGCACCTTTTCCCTTGGTAGCTTGTCAGAACAGTCTCTCATAAAATCCTTCTCAAAGGTAGCTGAAAACACACAAGGACCTTCAGGGGATTGCCCCTTGCATCCACTGAACTAGCAGTCCCGTCCACTTCTCCTGGAATGAAAATCAGGAATCCTACTGAAGAAAGGTCTCCACCACGTCACTGGAAACTGGTAATTGTAATCCAAACTAGGGTGAGAAACTCAAGGCCCTCAGACTGAGAGCCCACTTGCAGAGCTTCTGCCACTCTAACTGTCACTGACGAACTAACTGAACATTCTAAAACTACCCCAGAGCAGCTGACTCAGAAATGGTTATGCTGCTACAAGAGTTCCATATGGCATAATCATTCTTCCCTCAGTCTAGCTGAGTAAACAATGATGTCATTATGTAAGAAGCCCCTAATGAGCTCCCTGCCAGCTGCCTGTTTTACCTGCCTAACACTCATAGGATTGTAATAACCCCAAGGGACTGGGTGGTTACACTCACCACAACCAGACCACTGGCTGTCCACAGACAGATTACAGCCTAGTACCAGGCCATCCTACATTTGTGCTCTCTGCGGGGAGGGTTGATCAGGTCCTTCCCTACCATGTGCCAGGCACAGGCAGGTAACATGAAAGGATAGATGCCAACTGAAGAAACTTCAGCTCATTCCCTACTACTGTACTATCTATGGGTTCTCAGTAGCTCCAAGAAACTGCCTGAAGCATGTCCTAACAGACAGTCTTGGTGACCCCTATCTAGAATCAGGACCACTAACCTGCCTTCCCCCTAGCCCTCTAGGGAAAATCTATCTGATTTGTGCTAACTACCAGGTGCTCAAACCCCAAAACCATTTTACACCAAAAGAACTAACTCTCTTTAGAAACATACATTTACCAGTACATTTCCTAAATCTAAGAACTACAAAAACACTTTTCACCTGCAAAGCAGAAAAAACTGGTTAGCATTGTACTATACGGTATACGGTCAAAATCACGCAACTGTTATAGTGCGAGTCAATATAGCACAGACTTAACGGCGCGTGTATTTAATAGCGCCTGTCATTTAAAAGCACGGCTGAAATAGCGTGTTGCTGCCACCTAGGGTTATTGAAACAAACATCAACCCGTGCAACAATGCAACAAGTAAAACTATTATGCTGATGTGTGAATTCATAATATTGTTGACAATGCTTTACATGTTTCCCTGTCACCATTACTGAACCTTCATTTAGTGGTGTTGTGTGACTGTAATGGGTAACAGCGGTACACAAAGCCTAGCAACTCTACACAAGAGGACTCCGATGAGTCCCAAAAATTCTCTTCTGGTCTTCTTGTCTTCTTTCAGGAACACCTGTAAAAGAAAACATTGCAAAACACATTATGCAACAAACACAACCTGTAAAACTAAAACAGTGACCAGAACCCTCCCACTGTAGATACTGCACAATCCCAAAAAGCATTTTAAAAGGATTTTTCTATAAAAGTACAAAAATAGAAAACATAAAAGCATTTACAAAAACATTTTGGGGTAGGGAACCCTTAAAGTCCAATATTCTACAGTGGAGTCCAGAGTGCCAAGTCACTACACATCAAGTGTCTCCTAGACCAGAGCCACTGAAGCACAGTTCTTGGACAGGCACAAGGCCTGCCAGACTGCAGTCAAGTTTGGAACTTTCTATAAGTGAAAAAAGTTCCAGGGACATCCTCAATTGTAGATAGAAAAGTCAAATAAAAATGTTAAATGTACCTTACCAGTTTCTAGGCAACAAATGGATACATAGATACATAGTAATTGTCAGCAGATAAGGATCACTAGGCCAATCTAGTCTGCCCATAAGCCCTACACTTCTATGCAATCACTGACCCTAAGTGATTAATGGCTTTTCATCACTCCCTCCCCACCCAGTGTTCCCTTGTGCCTATCCCAGGCATGTTTAAACTCCTCAGCTATGCTTGCCCCCACCACCTCTTGTGGCAGACTGTTCCAAGCATCCACCACCCTCTCTGTGTAGGAAAACTTCCTTACTTTACCTCTTAATCTACCCCTCTCCAATTTCATATCGTGTCTCCTCTTTCTGATATATTTTCTACATTGGAAAAGATCCTCCACCTGCACTTTGTTTATGTCCTTGAGGTACTTGAAAGTTTCTATCATGTCCCCCCTTTCTCTCCTCTCCTCTCCTCTCCTCCAGTGAGTACATATTGAGATCTCTTAGTATCTCCTCATATGTTTTGTGATGCAAGCCATGCACCATCTTTGTCACCCTTCTCTGGATAGCCTCCACCTTGTCTATGTCCTTACACATATGTGGTCTCCAGTACTTCATGCAGTACTCCAGGTGAGGCCTTACCAGTGTTTTATACAATGGCATCACCACCTCCCATCTCCTGCTAGCAATGCCTCTTTCTATACACCCCAGCATGCCGCTGGCCCTCCCTGAAGCCTTTGTGCACTGATTTGATACATTAAGGCCATCAGATATGAAAACTCCTAGGTCCCTTTCCTCTTTGGAGACTGTCAACACCCCCCCCCAATTCTGTAGCTCTTCGAAGGGTCCCCCCTACCCAGGTGCATTATCTTGCACTTTTATGAATTGAACCTCAGTTGCCACACCTCCAACCATCTTTCAAGCTTCTCTGGGTCCCTCTTCATTTTTTGAACCTCTTCTGGACTATCCAATGTGTTGCAGATCTTGGTGTCATCTGGAAATAGGCAGATCTTTCCCTCCAGCCCCTCTGCAATGTCACTAATGAAGACATTGAACAGGACTGGTGCCAGTACTGATCTCTGTGGTATTCCACTGGTCACCTCTCTCTCCCTGGATTTGATCCCATTTACCACCACCCTCTGTCTTCTGTCCATCAGCCAGTTTCTAACCTAATGTATCACCTTATGCCCCATGCCCAGACTACTCATCTTGTTAACCAGCCTTCTGTGTGGGATGGTATCGAAGGCTTTGCTGAAATCTAGGTAGGTGATGTCTACCGCCCCTCTCTGATTCACTTCCCTAGTCACCCAATAAAAAAGCTATCAGATTTGTTTGACAAGACCTTCCTGTTGTGAATCCATGTTGCCTCAGATCCTAGGTACCACTGGATTCCAGGTGTGCCACTATCCTTTCTTTCAGCAGTGTCTCCATTATATTCCCCACCACTGAGGTGAGGCTGACCGGCCTGTAGTTCCCTGCTTCCTCCCTACTGCCACTTTTGTGCAGTGCAACTACATGCACCCTCCTCCAGTCCTCTGGAACCATGCTTGTGTTGAGTGACTCTGTGAACAGGGTGGCCAGAGGCACTGCTAGTTCCCTTCTCAGCTTTCTTAATATTCTCGGGTATATGTGGTCTGGCTGCATGGCTTTATCCACCTTCAACATCTCCTCTCTGGACCTGTGGCCTGATGATCTTCGGCTGCTAGACAGACAAAATCTTTGGATCCAGTGCTTCCATGACCTCCTACTGGACCCGGATAGGAAATCTTCTCCTACTGCTGGGCTGAAGAACCTGGATGCAGTTGCAGATGAACTTGAATGCTGCTGGAGCCTAAATTGGATGCTACTGCAGATGAACCTGGAAGACCAGAAGAAAGACACCTCTTCCTCGGTTGCTGCCTCTTCGGTGTCAGATGCTGAGCTGGCATTGCTGCATTCACATGGCAAGCAGGCCCATTTTCTGATGAGTGACACCATTATGGGTAGTACCACTCAAGGTGTGGGGCATAGACTGTTTCCCCATCTGGACAAACCACAGGTACATTGTAAAATGTCTCTTGGCCAGCTTTGTCCATCACTCTCACTGAATCAATTTACAAAGTCCTGCCACACTTCCAGAACTGAAGTCTCTCATTACACACTTTTACTCTGACAAATTTGTTTACTTTTGGATGCAGGTTGGCATAAGCTTCCTACCATAGCCAGGCATGTCTGTTTTCCTCAGTTACTTCCCAAATTCTTCGAGGGAAGAAAGGGTAGGTCTGTCCATACTTGGCCACAGCACGTCTACAAATTATTCTTTCTTCTTTGCTGCTTTTGACCAACTCCAAACCAGTGGCACGGTATGGGAGTGGTCATTTCTGGTTGAGCCAGCTTCAAACACACAGTGCAGAGTAAAAGCAGTCCACCTCTGCACTCAATGGCACTTTTCTAGAGCCCTCTTCCATTTCAGTCTCGGAAGGCTCCACTAAAGCCAATGCTAATGCCGACTCACTGGGTCCCACCATAGCCACTGCAGCTTCTTCTTCTTCCACAATTTTTGCCCAGGAGCGGACAGTTGTACCAACTCCTCAAACCGTCTGTTCTTCACTGCACTCAGAGGCACTGGTCTCCCAACACAAAGCTTCTTCTACCTCAGACTCTCCCACCAGGCTTGGGCTTGGGCCTTCCACCCAAGGATCTACAGAACCTGCATCTGCAGCATCCAAATCCACCCTCTGTGGCATGGAAAATTCCATGTCTTCCTGGTCTTGCAAAGAATCTGCACAGACAATTTCCAAAAACTCCTTGACAAACACAATGGGGTCTCTCTGACTGCACAAAGCTTGCTGTTGCTCTGATCTGACAGGGTCCTCTGCCAATGTGCAAGCTGGAGCTAAATGGATGTTTCTTGCTTTAGCTACTGCTGTGCCACCTGTCTCACTCATTCTGAATTGCTTGTGACAGTCTGTGCAATGGGGGATTAGCAGAACATCCCTCCCTGGCTTCATGCACACAATGCAGGCATTAACTGGAAAGTTTGGTAAAGCCACATCAGATGGTGCTGACTCACAATTATACAGATGTTCAAAATGAGCTAATTCTTTTTCTTGCTGGGTAACCCATGCCCTGGCATGGAGTGAGTAATGGAGATGCTGATGTGCCATTTTCTGTAAATAAACACACAAGTCCCAAGTTACTATTTTTGCAATCACCATGAGATTTGGCTTTAAACACACTTGCAACAGTCTGCTAACAGTCTGTCTGGCTGTTGCATTTTGTTCCACAACATTTAGCTTAACCATTTGAAACTTTATCTGCATTTGAAACACTGTCCACAATGGCACTGCGTTGTTTCCTTTAGCTGACAACACTACAAAATGATGGCTGCAACTTTTTTCCATCTCATACACAGTTCAAAAATTGTTAGAAATCTTGTTGGATCTTTGCATTTTACTGATTTACTCAAAGGACAATGTCACTTTTACTCTTAGCACTATCCAGCACATTTATACTATCGCTACATTTCTTTTGGACCTGTTGGATTGTTTCTGTCTTAGAGCTCTGTTTCTCTTTGAAACAGTCACTTCACACACAGTCCATATTGTAAAGTTCATAAAACTTTCTCTCAATTACTTTGATGGAATTGCTTTTACAGTTCTTACAGTTTTCTGCCTTTGGGCACCACAGTCCATTTACTTTTGCACGGGGTACTTACTAGGCAGTAGCTGGTTCCCTCCACTGAAGCAGAACAGCCTGCTGCCAGTTTTTTAGGCCTTTCTGATGATTGGAATGGCAAACCTGTGAATCGGTCATCAAAAACAGTGCAATCACTGCTACTGTCAGTCAGAAAATGGTCTGAGCCCAGTTGTAACCTGAAAAGTTCAAAAAATGCAGGTAAAGGAATGCTTTCTCGCTCAGTGACTCCTCCTGCTGCTGCATGAATTAACATGCTGCTCACACACTGCTGGCTGCTCCTCCTTGAAAGTTCCACAACTCTGAGACTCAGGCAAAGGGTGGGGCTTAGGTTCACTGGACCAGTCACACAATGCCATGCAAATGAGCTCTATCTCTCTCTCTCTCTCAGCCATGCTCCTGCATGGCAATCATCGAGAATGCAAATTTAAAATTCAAACTGCCACTTTTTTCTCCACTGACAATTTCAGTAGTGCAAGTACTCCTAAAGCATTTTGACAGTTTTTGGTGTGTTTTCCATAATGACTCCCCCAATTTTAACAGTACACACATGAAATTTTCTGGACACTTAGAAAGGGTTGTCATTAAAGTCCACAATGGTAAGGCTCTGCCTGTGGTTCAATGGTGGAGCAATAATGTCACTCTCCCATCAGGCTTTAAAAGGCCACTCATCCTGGACTCTTCCAGGATTCGTTTTTTCGTTGCAGCCGGAGGTGCCACTTCACCTTATCTCCTCATTTTCCTTCTACCTCTGTGCTTCCCCTGTTTTTACAGCACCTCCAGGTGCACGCTTGTTTCTCACCATGTATTTCCCCCACCGCTCATTCTCCTTCTGATTTGTTGTGTCTCTTCCTACCTGTTTTCCCCATGGCATTCTGCCTGTTCTCCTCACCCCCCCCTTGTAGCTTGCTTGCAGCCCTTTATTTGTTCCCCACCTCACTCTCTCCCATCTCTCTCTCTCCTCAGTTTTCTCCCGCTTCCTGATCTTTTAAGCCTATTCTCCACCATTTCTGCCTGCTCCCTGGGTGACTCTGCTCCCCTCCTGTGCAGTGCCTGTGCTTGAGCTCCCTGGCTTCTGTCCTGCCTTACCTTGCACTCCTCGTTCATTCGAGGATAAATTTTCCTCCTTCTCTTTCCACCTTCATTGCCTGGCACCTGGTGATTGAACTTTGAGCAGCTTTCCCACAATTCCCCTAGTTGGTGCACCACGGCATTGGATCTTTTACCATCGTTCATTCTGGCCTCTGGCTGCTGCTCCGTTTGTGCTCCTGGTGATCAGGGTGTGATGTCACCAGCCGACTCAGCTCTGCCACCTGATCCCATTCTCCCTTTGGTTCTCCTCATTCCCCCTCATCCCTACTCCAGCAATGTGGAACACTGCTCTTCTCAATCTGGACCTCATGAGCCACTTGGGGAACACCACATCACCTCCCTCAGGTGGCTGCTCTGAACTCTGTTTATCTGTATGCTCATGTATGCCTACTCCAGCTGTTGGCTTTCACTCGATTTCTTGTTCCATGTCGCCCTTTCACCCACCTCTCATCTGTCATACTATTGTGGCAGCTATCCTGTCTGCATTCATTCCTTTTGCACCTTTCCCCTTCATTTTGCGTTTTGCCTCTTGGCCACTTCTTCTGCCTCCATTGTTTTGACTGCTACTGATTTTGCCTTCCGCTTCTCATCCTAATATCTGTTGGACTACTTTGTGCTGTATGCAGTGTCTGCATTCTGCCCTGGATCCGGCACGGGTGTTTCATTTTGTTTTCCCAAGGGTATTTTGAGCTGCTTTCTTCCTGTTGTCACTTCATATGTTTGCTTTTGGCTCTCCATTTCTCTTGGGGTTTCTCCCCTTTCTGCCGGCCATCTCCATCCTGTTGTCCATTTCTGCTGGTCCTACCTGGGACCCTGGCTATCGGATGTATTCATTCATTCGGTAACTCCTTATCTACTTTTCCTGCATTCCTGTCTATACCCATTTCGCCCTATGGTCTGTCAGCCCACTCTCTCAACCCCTGCCTCTTCTCCTTCCTCATCCCTGGTGAGAATGTCTTCGCTCTGGTTGGGCCTTCAGTTGTCCTTTGTTTTGGTGACACCTCTGGATGTATAATTTATGACTTCAGGCTGCAAGGGGTGGGGCTCTCATCATCAGGATCCCTTTGGCTGCCTGAGTGGGTTCGGTGGCACCCTCTATGCCATTCTCCATCTGACCACCTCTGGTTCATCTGGTCTGTTTTGTAGGCTTGTGTAGACCGGCTGAGTGCCTCAGCAGTCTTTTCTCTCCTCCTTTGCATTTGGGTGTCTAGTTGCAGAGATGTCATTCGTAACCCTCAACAGCATTCCTGTTGAAAGGACGGAGTGAGAGCTTCATCTAAATTGAATCTTTTTCTCTTCCCTCAACATTGACTCTAAATTCCAGTAGCTGAGCCATCACTAACCAAAATGTCCTTCAGCCTGGTGGGAAGGTGACCTAGGCCTTGGATCCCCAGAGGTTTCCTTCTCAAAGGGGGTTTCTCCTCTCCTCCATGCTGATGGCCACAATCTTAGACAGGGTTAATGCTTTTCATAGGTTCAGTAGTTAGGTTTCGTTGTTGGCTGGAGTCAGATGGTGGCCCCGGCTGTTCCCTCTCTCCATAGGAAGTCCACCCTTCTGCATTTTGTCAGATTTCCTTTCGTTCATTGTCCTCATCATATCTCATTCTTCTCCTTTCCTTCCCTTCTACGTCTATCACCTTAATGTCTGGCCTTGATATATTCTGATTTTTCACCTCTTCGATGCTTGACACCCTTTTGGGTATTTGTTTTGGACTTCTTCCTAAGCTAAATTTAGCCAAGGGAATCATTCCCACAGTACCTATGGGGTGGAACCCTCCTCAAGGGTTCCTCACCATTGTACCCCTATAGGGTTGAATATCCTATGGACAGAGAGGCGAACAGTCACAATGTATCTAAGTCACATAAGCTTACATCATATCAAGTTGCATAAGCACACTGAATGGTAAGACTATGCCTATGGTTCAATGGGTGGAGCAACAGCATCAACCCCTATCATGCTTAAAAGGCCACTCCTCCTGGACTGTTCCAGGATTCATTTCTTTGTTGCCCCACCATCCTCCCCTCCTCCTCCTCCAGTGGCATGTCTTTCTTTTCTGTGAGCTTCTTCCTAAGCTATCTTTAGCTAAGGGAATCATTCCCACAGCACCTATGGTGTGGAACCCTCCTCTAGGTTTCCTCACCATCGTATCCCTGTAGGGTGGTATATCCCATGGAGAGAGAGAGGTGAACAACCACAATGTATCTAAGTCACACATGCATACATCATATCAAGTTGTGTAAGCACATTGAAATACTTTTCTCTTGAGATTTGCAACTTTTAACAGTTTTTCACTCACTTTAATGGCAAGGCAAGGGCAATCATGCTCAGCTTAACAGTTCATTTTTCCATTTTAAACACACAAGCAGCACATTGTTCCACTTCCTTTCACAGAAACAAAGGCAGCAAAATATCCTCAGGTGGCATCTTCCTTGGCACAGACTTCTCTTTTCTGGCAATGATCTTCTGTTTCGGTGCACCGCTACCAGACAGAAAGATCCTAGACATACCCTCAGCATTTACCTCTCACCCAAAACATGTCCCTTTGGACGAGCCCCCATTTATTTGTAATCCCCATGCCACTTTTGGTAAGTTGGACACCCCCATAAAACAGGACTAGTACCCACATATGGCATACCATTTACTTTTAGCAGAAATTTAAAATTGGTACCATCCTTGGCATTAGAAAGTATACCAGGCTCATTATCTAGAGGAAGGGGAATGGGGGTAAAAGAACTGAAAAATTAACCTTTGTAACTACAACCAAGTCCAAGGGAGAGGATGCTAGGCATATGCTAGATCTAACTGCTGAGGGGGCCCCAGCAATTCCACACAGAAGCAACAATCAGAATGTCCAAAACAGCAGCTGGATTTTGTAGTATGGCTTTATTTAACTGATTTTACCAAAGCATCAAAGAAGCCCCAAGGGTCAGTCATGGCAAACAGGTACATTTTGAGAACTCTCCTTGCTAGGCAGTACAGTTCTCCACAGAAACAACAATTTCTTTCTCTTCTCCATGGTGTATGCTCATGGACTGTAGCACACATTCAAACTCACCTGCATTTCCCAAGAGTGTAGGTGTATGCATGTGGAACTGTGCCACACATCTAAACCCAGAGCAATGGCCTTTGCTCAGGTAAAACTGGCACCCTTCCATGAATCAGTTAGCCCTGCCTTGTAAGCTTCCAGATGGTGTTCCTCCCACCCTTAGCCCCAACCGACAGTATCTGCCATTCCTTCAATGTTACACCACAGAAGCCTCCACTCCCCACTGAAATGCTAAAGACTCTGAACTTCACTTTACTTCACTCACTTGGGTGAACAACTCTACTTTACTTCACTCTCTTGGGTGGCCAACTTTACTTCACTCACTTGGGTGAACAACTTTACTTTACTTCACTCACTTGGGTGAACAAGGGGCACTGACAGGTGTGATCTAGCCTTACCTGTGGGTACACACACCCAAGAACAAGCCCCTAAGTGGAGAACTTGTCTCCCAAAATAGTACTCACTGAATAGTTACTCCTTCCTCTAGGCAAGGAAACAATCCATGAAGTACCCTTTTCTGCAGATTAGTTGCTCCTTCCTCTAGGCATGGAAACACCACAGAAAGCACCTTTTCCCTTGGCAGCTTGTTAGAACAGTCTTTCACAAAGTCCTCCTCAAATACAGCTGTAAACACACAAGGACTTTCAGGGGATTGTCCCTTGAATCCACTGAACTAACAGTCCCTGCCACTTCTCCTGGAGGAAAATCAGGAATCCTGCTGAAGAAAGGTCTCCACCACTTCACTGGATGCTAGTAATTGTAATCCAAACTAGGGTGAGAAACTCAGGGCCCTCAGACTCTGAGCCCACTGACAGAGATCCTGCCACTCTCAGTGTCACTGATGAACTAACTGAACATTCTAAAACTTCCCCAGAGCAGCTGACTCAGAAATGGTTATGCTGCTGTGAGAGTTCCAAATGACATAATCATTCTTCCCTCAGGGTAGCTGAGTAAACAATGATGTCATTATGTAAGAAGCCCATAATGAGCTCCCTACCAGCTGCCTGTTTTACCTGTCTAACCCTAACATTAACACTGATAGGATTCTAGTAACCCCAGGGGAATGGATGATTACATATAAATAAATAAACAAGATATGAGGGACCTTATTTATTTCAGTGGACACTGGGGGATTGGGCACCCCCAGTGTCAGTGTTATATTTGGCAGCACCAGAGGGGGTCTCTCTGCTGCTGCATAACTAAAATGATGGGGGCCATTTATGGTAGTGGCAGAAACAGACATCAATGGATGGTTTTATTTTTTTCAGGGTTTTAGAAACAAACTTCTGGGATGGTGGGGGGAGGGGAACATGCTCTGATAGAGAAGGGAGAGAGAGAGTGATGACGAGGAGGTACAATGGAAAGCTGCTCAGCTCTTTTCTGGCCTTCTCTGATTGGAGTGCTTTTGGCCTTTGAAGTACACAGAATTTTAGCCAACGAAAAAGAGAGTTGCATCAAGAGCACAGTGGGTGGTCATTTGTCTACACTGCTGAGCCTATGCTATTCTGAACTGCAATTGGCTCAGCAGTGACACATCCCTCAGAAGTGCTATCTCATAGCAAAATGTTCCCTGTGTATGCATGTTGAACATAAAAATGGTTCCATACACTTGTGTACTGTCTCTCCCAATTTCATAACATTTTATTTTCTTTTTGCAAATTATTATGTCTTCTTACTTAAAGGCAGTTTTTTTTTTTGTATTTTTTTAGATACATGCTATTGTGTTAAACCACCATTTACAGAAAAAAGAGAAAAAAACATGTTACCACCAGCCATCATTTTTCTTGTAGACCCGCTTATGTCTTTTAGGCAGTTTGTGTGTTTGTTTGCATCTTCAATACGAATTGTACATTTTAGTCTGGCTATAAGAACAAGCACAAGTCCTTTCAAAAACTTCTGACTTCAGATAGTTAGCATGGGTGAGGGAGACATGCACTACACATGTATGAACAAACAAGCTTATGTCTTGCCATGACATCAATGTTTCCTCAGATCATATAAAACAATTTCAAAAAATTGTCTTTAAGTAAGAAAACTCATTATGATCACTTGCACAAAGCAAAGAAAATGATATGCTATTTTCACCACTTTTTCTTTGTAATTTAATTATTGCATAAAAATATCAGCAAGCAAGTCTTTTCTTAGACTCAAAAATGTTCAAATAAAAAAATTTACAAACATGAACTTCAGTAATGTAGCGTGGGGTAGCCAATAAGCACAACAGTGATACACATAAAAATACAAATTAAGCTGTGTAGCAAAAAGCAGACATTTATTATGGCAAACGAAACAAGAGAGACTACATCTAAGACAACCTCTGCACTTTCAATACAAAGTAACTTTTCAGTGGAAATACAGTATGCACATGCTCAGTCCCTGTTATTCAGACATTGGCTGGCTGAGGTGGTGAGATGCAAGTCTATACATGTTGTCATCCCTTCCACTGTTCTGCCTGCCACATCCACATGCCTTTTAGGGTGAGTTAGTTTCTATAAAGGGAGTGAAGGGTGGTGGGTGCCAAGTGGGAGAACTGGCTGGGGGTGGGGTCATCATTTTGCAGCAGGGATCAGGGCAGGAGGGGTTACCATTAGAATACCGGGGAGCTTTCTGTTCACATCAGGGGTCAGGGTGAGGCATGGAACCACTGGCATACCAGGGTAATTTCTTTTCACATTGGAGACTGAGGTGGGAGGGGGTACAAGGTGACTACTATGATGTTTTCATTTCACAACAAGGATCAGAATAGTAGGGAGGTACCATTGGACTACTAGGACTGGGCTGGACTACTAGGGAAATTTATTTTCACAATAGGGACTGGGGCAGTTGGGAGGTCTTCTAAGACTGTCAGAAATGTATATTTAGTGCACAGGGATTGGATGATAGTGGGGGGGCAATAGTCAAAGATCTGCACAATAAATGGAGGCACAGTGCTTAAATGACCACATAATGACATGTTCATGGACCTTAAACCTTGCATACTATATGCGGCAGTGATTACCCAAGTGAAGTGATCGTGAACTGTTCTTGAAAACCAATGAATTATTTATGAACAGTTCATGCACTGAGTTTATGGACATACATCAAAGTTTGGCAGTCATGTTCATGAACTGTGTAAGAACAACAAATGTGCAAACTGTGTTCGTGAACATTTTTGAACATAAAGGTTCACAAAGGTCAATGAAAGATCATGAAGTTATTCCACTGAAATTGTATGGCTACAGTGCATCAACAGTTTGGGTGATCAGAAATACTCTTCTTTTATAATATTGGTTGATTCATCAAGCAACCCTGTTTTAGCCCTATTCTCAAAAGATGTTTGCACTCTGCACAAACGGTGAACACATTTAAACCTTAATTGTTTTATCATACAAAGATCTTGTATTTTTCATGTTGTGAAATTGTGGACTTGGAATGATCTGCCTAACCATATCTTAACTTGTAATTCTTTGTATGTTTATAAGAAAATGTTTGAGGCAGGTTTCTTTCTTGTTCAGCTTGTTATAATTAACCTACTTGTCATTTGTACTGCATTGTATTGTTGTTGCTGTACCCAGGTTACCCATGAAAGTGGGCATTGGATGCCCTTGGATTTTCAACCCAGTAAACAAATATTAAATAAAAATAGAAAAAAACTAAAGTCATACAACTGAAACCGTTTACCATGGCATTAGTTTTTTAACAAACTCATTTACTAATGAAAAGATTTTGTTACACTGCATTTTAGAATTAGAAACTTAATTGCTTTCTCTTGTTGTTCAGTGAAATGGAATCCATGCTCACCTTCCTTTTATAGATAGAAAGGCCCAATTACTATTTATATTGTATCAGCAGAATCTGCAACTGTCAAAATGTGGTGAATATCAATGTTAATATTTTTAACATAGAAACATAGAATCTGATGGCAGATAAGGACCACTTGGCCCACCTAGTCTGCCCATTTCTCTACCTAATGGATAAGCTGCTGATCCTAGCTAACCAGCAGCCTTCTTCCTCCTACCCACCACTAGAATTGCCTTATGTCTGTCCCATGCATTCTTGACTTCTCCCACTGTTTTTGACTCTACAACCTCCTCAGGAAGGCTGTTCCATGCATCTACAACCCTCTCTGTGAAGAAATACTTCCTCACATTACCTCTGAGCCAACCCCCTCTATCTTCAAATTGTGCCCCCTTGTTCTTGCACATCTCTTTTTCTAAAAGATGCTACCCTGTTGGACTTTGTTGATTTCCTTGAGGTATTTGAAAGTTTCTGTCATGTCCCCCCTCTCCCTCCCTTCCTTGAGGCTATACATCTTAAGCTCCTTTAGTCTTTCTTCATATGTCTTCTGGTGCAGACCCTACACCATTTTGGTTGCCCTCCTCTGAACAGCCTCCACCCTGCCTATGTCTTTGCAGAGATGGGGGTCTCCAGAACTGTACACAGTACTCCAGATGTGGTCTTACCAACTGTACAGAGGGACAATAACTTCCTGTTTTCTACTGGTGATGCCTCTCCCTATGCAACCCAGTATCCCCCAGCCCTCCTTACTGCCTTCTCACATTTTTGGGTGCTCAACTAGTTAATTGCCCTGTAGAACATATATGTTTCACTCCTAAACTAAAACAATGTCTGATTTTGCAATGCTTTTTAATTTTTACAGTGCGAAACTGTATATTCCAATATGCAAGTTAAGTATGTACATTGTTTTTATTTTATCTTGATATTATTAGTTTATAAGAAGCATCTTACAAACAGTTGCCACAACTGTCACATATATCTTAGCAATATATATCTAAAATGTTGTCTTGTTTTTTCATGGTCCTTTAATTGTTCAAAAACTTCAAGAACCTTGTGTCAGTGAACAATTCATTAACTGAGTTGAGAACAAATTGTGCATGTTGAGAGTTGTTCATGAGTCACTCCTGGATGTTCATAAAAATTCATGAGTTAATGCACTTCATTTTGCTTGGAAAGTACGCAGGACTCTGAATATGGAACTCAGGAGCAAACATGCTACTCTGTTTTGGACTGGCTATCATCCTTTGCTCTTGGGTGTCTGTTGCTAGCAGGCAACCATGGTATGTTTTATGTATACACTTTGTGCTGTGCTATACCTCAATATTCATACTTGCTGCCTTATGAATTTGACTTCATGTTGACCACACACTGTTTTACATGGCCTCAATGGCTGTGTCTGAACATGGGTTTGTAGACCTCTAGGGCATGTTTACTGTGAGGTTTGATGTTTAGCTAGCGTGATTAGAAATTTAAAATGTTGTGTTTTTCCAAAATAAGAGCTATCATATTTAATAAAACTGGCTAACACACTGATACAAAATGAAATCCAGGCACTGAGGTGATAAGTACACATGATCTTGCTGTTCACGTGTATCAGTTACCTAATTTTACATTATTTTTCACTCTTTTCTCCAAAGCAATTGTATTTACTTTTATAATTGAATTTGAGTTGGAAAGAAAGAAATACATACTTGATAAAATGTACTTTCACATAATAGAAACATAGAATTTGTCACCTGAAAAGGACAGCATGGCCCACCCAGTCTTCCCATTTTTCCCTATGTATAATATCACTGAACAATCTATTTGATCTCCATCTCTTTTCTGCCCCCCATTTCTTTTCACTAAGATCCCCTTATGCATATCCCATGCATTCTTGAACACCATCACTGTATTCACCCCCACCACCTCAACTGGTACACTGTTCAACAAATCCACTACCCTTTCTGTAAAGAAGTACTTTCTCAAGTCCCTCCTGAACCCCCCCAGCTTCCCAGCATGTCCCTTGTTCTTATACATCTTCTTTTTTTTTTTGGAAAATACTTCCTCCTGTACCTTATTCACCCCTTTAAGGTATTTAAAGGTTTCTTTCATATCACCCTTTCTCTTCTTTCTTCCATAGTGTACATGTTGAGTTCCCTCATCTCTCCTTGTAGGGCTTGTGATGCAGACCCATCACCATTTTAGTTGCTATGTGCTGGGCCACCTCCACTCTGTCTATAGCCTTCCATAGATGTGGCCCACAAAACTGTGCACAGTATTCTGAGTGAGATCTCACCAATAATCTAAACAAAGGCAACACTATCTCCCTTCTTCTGCTGGTGATAACTCTCTCTATGCAATCCAGCATCCTACTAGCCTTTCAAACTTCTTCATCATGTTGCCTGGCTACCTTCAAACCCTCAGATATTATTACCCCAGGTCACTCTGTTGCTTGGTAGTCATCAATAATACACCGTCCATTCTGTACTCTGCCCTTGGGTTTCTGTACCCCAAACTAATTATTTTACACTTTTTTCACATTAAAACCCAGCTGCCATACTCTTGACCACTTCTCATGTTTTCTAAGGTCTCTGCTCATCCTTTCTGCCCCACCTGGAGTATCCATCCTATTACAGATTTTGGTGCCATCTGCAAAGAGGCATGTATTATACACATATACAAATATGTATACTGTACATGTAGGTTTACAGAAGACAATTAAAAAATTCAACAAGAATTGCAATGCTCTAGAACAGAAAATTAAATCTTAAGATTAAAATCATAAGGCAGGATTTTCAAAACATGGCGCAGGACTTGTGCTAAGCGCTGCACCAGAACACTTAGGGTCTGGCAGTGCGCCACAACCCCTTTGCTGCAACTTCACTTAATTTTACAATCTCAGGTGCAGTTGCAACAGTTTTCACAATTTAAGGCAGCTTACACCACATATCTGGTACAAGCTCTGTGAAAAGGGCCCCCAGGATTTCCGCAAGGTAGACCTGAAAAATTTGGTCTAACTAGTGGTAATTGCCACACAAGATAGAAACTCCCATTAGATCACTGTAAGCCCCATGTACCATATCATCGGTGTACCCAGGGTCTGTGGTGATCTAAGCCTTTAAAAATCCTGCCTTTGCTGCCGGGGGTCGGCTGGGGAGTAAAAGGATAGAGCGCCCAGTGGCTGCTCTCCTTCTCCGAGGTGGTTACCTGCATGCTCCTGCTGCAATACAGCCATCTGTGGGTCCCGGGTGGAAGGTGCAGTAGGTGGAGATGCAGTAAGGGCATTGGGCAGATGTCAGCAGAGGGGCAGATCAGGAGGCACATCTCAGTGCACCTCCAAGGTCATTGGCCCTCATTGCACGCCGACGTCAGGGGGAAAGAACACAGGAAAAACACCTTGGTCTCTTCCTAGGAGATGACACCTCTCTGGGGGATCTCCAAGCTCATCAGATTCCACACACAGCATGTTAGTTTCAGGAGGTAAGCATGGGGGTTCCCTCCTCACCCCTACCCAAGGGGGATATACTGAGGGTAATTAGGGTGGAACTAGGTGCTCTAGGGGCAGATCCCAAGGAGGGTGGAACCTGCAGAAGAGGATGTCTGAGAGAGTGGAAGAGAGGAGGCAAGTAGGGAGCATAAATTCAAGGTTAAGAAAAAATCCTGCCCTTGATCTTTGGAGGCAATAAAACAAATTACTAATGTTTCATGAAACAAGAAAAGCTGGAAATAGTTAAAGAATTTATTTATTTTGTAATTAAAATTCATGAATACTGGAAATGGGGTCATCATATTTAAGAGCAAATTTCAAAAGCTAAACATGTCACAAAGGCTTTGTTAAGATTCAGTTATACTTATGGAGGAAGTATTTTATTTGCAGCTTTAAGGACATCCCCTGGTGTTTCAGCAACCCCATGTCAAAGTCATAATTTTTTACCCAGTACATGATGATCATCTAAACATTTGAAATCCACAACAAAAAACAAACATTGCCATGATTGTTTTTAAGTTACATCGGTGAGATTTAATCTCTCTTTATGGAAAAAATCCAGAAGGGGGCAAATTGTTTTATGTGATTATAACATCGATATTTTAGAAGTCAACATGAGTGTGAGAAACAATGTGAAACAAAGACACATCGTTTGCCATGATGACTGCTTCACTGTTTCCACAAATGCAAAAATAAAGAGTAAATTACCAAAACTGTGACACCCTCTTGAACTGATATTTCCCCAAAAGGGGGAAATATTTTTAACTTTTTTATACATAAAACCATTTTAAACTCATGTAATATTCATAGAACTTTTCTGATAGATGTACAATATGGTTATGAGTATAGAAACAGAAAGAAATATAGGGGTTGCCATGTTTCTTTTGGTTATATCTGCTTTCAAAGTTGCAGTTGCAGAGATGGTCGACCCAGGACAAAAATAATTGAAACAGACCAATAAAAAATAATACTTGCAAGAATGCTATTCAAACAATTCAAAAGCACCTGCAGAATGGCAAGGACTTTACCATAATAAAAAAAAAAATTGTAACCAAAGATAGACAGACATTTAGGTTAACTGCCTTGAATGGTACCAACTGCTGCAGTTGTGGGAGCTAATTTCCTTGCAGCTATCCTGTATATATTCTTAGCTGGACATGGCATAATAGGATAACTCATTATTCTAATAATGCTTCCATATGTTTAAAGTGCAACCAATGCCTTCAGGAGAACGTTACCAAAACATAATATTTAGACACAGCTCAGCTTGTATTTCACATTAGTTCTGTGTTCCTCCTCCCCATTATTTATTACTAGTGCAATTTGCATGAAAACAGGATCTCTGCTCCGGAAGAGTTTATCTAGTCCTGTTGCTTTCTCCCGATCTGATGTCACAATGCACTCTTTGTGACATCACAGTTACTCACATGGCAACAGATTGTGATGGTGATGTCACAACACAGGAGTATGACTTTTGATATAACGATCATGTATTCATGCAAATTTCCTCAATAATAAATAATGGGGAGGAGAAATCTATAGAAAATATATGGAATGCAAGCTGAATTTTGCTAACAGCATGTTTTTCAAAGTTTTCTTTGAGTCATTAGCAGCTCTTTAAGAATGTACTTGTGCCAGAAATCAACCTTGAAAAATTTTTCAAGAGCATCAGAAAAATGGGAATTTGAGACACCAGAGAACATCCTTAACAGCAGGAGAGATGAAAATCAATCATATATTACTACAGGAAGTAGAAACTTGGGGCACAAATTTTCCAAGTAATATCAAACCTCCCTTACTATATTTTTATAAATTTTTACTTAGGGTACCATTTTCATGTACTACAGCAATGGTTAGGGCAGAACTATATAAACTAGCACTTCAAGCACAAATAGAACTCAGGTTGATTAAATATTGGTAAAAAATAATAAATACTAGCAATAACAAATTACCACTACAATGCCTAGGAGAACAAAATTGCATGACAAGACTTAAACATAAAATCTCAGTGGCTGTCTGTTTTAATTTATTCTTAAAAGTAATCTTTCTTATTTGTGGACAGATTGCCAGAGGAAAATTTACATAGCCCCCTTGTACAGAAACGTTATTAAAAGGAAACTGTATGAAAATGCCCCCCACATGGAGTTATTTAAAATAATGGGACAAAGATGCACACCTTGATACAAATGAAATAAAACTTCACCTGGGTTGGAAGATTATCATGTTGACCAATTTTCCATGAGCAAATGAGAGTTATTACAGTAGCAAGATTTGAAATTGTAATTTAAAATATCATGTGCACAATATAATTTCAAATACAAGTATAACTCTATTTCCTGACAGACCATTCAATTATGGTTTTGAAGAAACATTATACATAGAAACATAGACTTTGAAGGCAGATAATTGTGTTTTCCCCTTTAAAGGGAGCAGACCAAGTTGTCCTGGTGGACCTCTCCCCTGCAGGCAGTAAAATGGTATGGCTCAGAGAGGTGGGGTGGGGCGGGAGGAGGGAGCTACAGGGACAATAGGCAGGTACAGAAAAGGGAGGAGCATAAGGAGGAACAGGATAGCCATAGGAGGCAAGAAAAAGTGGGAGGGGGAAGAAAGCCAGGGTACATAAGAGGCTGCATAGAGAGATTCTACCTCTTTCTGCTGGAATAATTTTGTTGGCTTATCAACAGAACCAGCACATCAGAGTCAGCAATCAAGACTGAGGAGGAACCAACTGAGGTAACAAGCAGAATGTTATTCTACAAGGTGAAAAAAAAAAGGAGACTGAGTTAAGGCTATGTATTTATTTATTAAAAAAAAAATAATTTTTTTGTGCAAGTGCAGGCTGCAGGCCTGAGATGGAGGCATGATTTGAGCAATTTTGGTTTGAGACTAGAGATTCCAGTTCTTGTTGTTCTAAGGATGTAAAATGAAATAAAATGCTATGATGAGAAAAGTGAGCTAGCCCAGTGTTCCTTTGAGTGAAAATGTAAACAGTGAGTGTAGGACTGCTGAGAGGTGTTATCTGAGTGAGGCTAGAGGAGTTTTAGAGCATTTGCATCATGAGGAGTGAGTCGGGGTGACGCTATATTAAAAGAGAAGCCCAGTAATGAAGAGAGCGGGCGGGCCGCTCATTGTGATAGAGCCGGAATTTTGGCAGGCGTTTTGTGTCATTGTTTGGGCAATATTAGCAGCCTAGATGATCCTCGAAGCAGCAGAGCATCTGAATTGTGGTCACCCAGGTGCCCAGTGATGGGAAGAGTGTTTTCTGAGTTTGAGTGGCTGGAGGCATGTGCGAATAAGGCGCACAGAAGCGGCAATGTTTGGTTGGTCAAAACAAACAACAAAAATGGAGAGTTCTGGATAGGCAGCTGGAAGGGGATCTTGATTCAGAGGATCAAAGTAGGCCCCATGAATGGGCCCAGGAATGTGACAGAGAAGATGGCGGCAGTAGGGCCTGGCCGGGGGTCTAAGCGAATGGTGGCGTGTGACGTCGCACCATGTGGTGGTGGTGGAGGCAATGGACAATTCAGCAATGAAGGTTTGTAGTAAGGGGAGAGCATTGCAATACTAAGCTGCATCACACTGGGGGATGGGGATGCTACAAATACCGGCAGGTGTCTTTCCTTGGAATTTTTTATTGGTTTCTGCCAACGGGGAGAACGGTGGATAAGCGACTTAACGCTTTAGGGGAATTCTGTTATGATGGACTGCTTTGAAAGTGGTCCGAGATACCGCGGGCATGTCAGTGCTGATTTCTCACTAAAAAAGTGTGTGTTATGGTGCGAGTGGCATTTGACATCACACCACGTGGGAGGGGGTTTTCCAGGGGAAGGAGCATTGCAAAGAGGATGGCATTTATTAGAAGGGCTCTGTAGGGCAAAAGAAAAAGCATGCCTGTGATTACAAACTGATATGCTTTTTTTTGTGCAGACAGGCAAGTGGAGGTGCCAAGTGGTGTGGTGAGAGTAATACAAACAGTGTTTTAGGGGTCACTCGCTTTCCTGGCCCTGAAATAGGGCAAAAAAAAGGATATGTGGAGAATGTGCTCCCTCTAAGAAGAAGAAGGAAAGCATAGCCTTGACTAAAAACAAAATGAGGCTGGGGCCAGCAAGGGCAGCTAGAGGTGAGATTAATACAATTTTCACTCATTTGCCTGATTTACGGCGATTTTAGGACTACAATGGGGGGACAATGTCCAGAGAGAGCCACGCATGTAGACAAAGGGGGGCAGAAACTGAGGGGGAAGCTACAACGTCTGCGTTATAAAGTGAAAAAGTGCAATTTAAGGCCAAAAAAAAAGTCAAAATGGGGGAATGATCAGAGGGCACACAGACGCAACTCTTTTCAGGCGTGGAAGGGGCACTACTTGGAAACAGGGGCATTGAACGAATCGGGTGTATACAGGCTGTGGTGGCAGATGATAATGACTGATATTTTTCAGTTTTATTGCAGCATTTGTGTGTAGCATGCCTGGAAAGAAGATGGCACCGAAGAAAAACAAACCATCTAGAGCAGAGGCATACAAGGCAATAATGGAGTTGGTTGAAAAGGCCAACATGATGTGGCAACTAGTGGAAGAGGAAGAGCCAGGGAAGTTGGGGGAAAAACAAAAAGTGGAGAAGGGGAGAAGGGGTGATGGGAAAAGGCCAGCGGGGAAGAACCAGAATCCAGCAAGGCCACAGCGGCCACTGCTGGAGGAGACCCCTTCCCAGGACATCAGCCCAGTACCATCCCCTCCTTGTGACCCTGAACTGATAATAGTTCCTCCAGAACCAGTAAGTTTATCCCCAGCAGAACCCAGGGTGGAATCCCGGTCCACAGCTGCCCACTCACCCCTGTCTGCAGATAGACCAGTGCAGGAAAAAGGCCCGATGCAGCTCGCTGACAACAGGCCTCAAGGAACAGACAGGCCAGCAGGTAGTGTATCAGGTTCTGTTAGTGAGAGTATTAAGGAATATATTGGTCAGATTATTGCAATGCTGGGGGCAGGCGGTTTGGGGCAGATGGAGACGGTACTGGCAGAGATCAGTTCAGAAAAAGTGGATACAGAGGGAGAGAAGAAGGAAACAGATAGCATGGGAAAGGGCACTCGGGAAATTTGGACGCCAGGTATGAGAATAGGTGAGCATGTCTCTTTAGCCACAAAGGAAAAGATTTGGAAGGAGGAATACGTGGATATATTCGTATTAGTAAGCAGGGAGGCTGCTGCCAAGTATGAGGAGAGAGAGAGTATAGGCAAGAGTGAGATGGCAGCCATGGTAGTGTTATTGGGAAAAAAGGAGGAAGACAAATTTACAAAAGAGAAGACATGGGATGGTTGGCTCGTGGGATTTGCCATGTTTTCAGTCATAGTAATGGAAAAGAAGCTCGAGATGGGAATTCCATTGATCACATATTCCTTGATCATATGGCGGGCAAAGGCGAAAGGAGGGGTGGGGTGGATATACTACGACAAATTCTTTCATCAAAGGATGGCAACATATGGGGATGTGAGATGGGATACTAAGCAGCTTGATCTTTGGATGGACTATGTGACTGACCAATCCACACCGGAGGGAGAGAATAGGAAAGGGTGGGGGTATTTCAAAAATGCTGCTGGGGCTACAACAGAGCTTTCTGTTCATGGCCACAGTGTCATTTTAGGCATGCATGCTCAAAGTGTGGGGGTTCTCATCCTGTGACACAATGTAGGAACCAGTGGGCTCAGGGGTTTCAGGAAGGAAGTAATCAGGGTGCCAGGCACCAGCTTTTTCGGGAAGGACAAGGTTATAAGGGCCAGACCTGGAACAGAGGTGCGAGGGGCAGAGGGTGTGGGAGTAGGGGAGCCCAATCTTACTGACATGGAGAGTGTAAGGAAGAGGAAGAGGGAAGAGGGGTGGAAGGGGGGGGAGGAGGTAGGGTGGACATAGAGCAATTTCAGGCAGCCAGAACACCCATTAAGTGGGAGGTATAAGAAGGGTGGCTGGCAGAACACCCTGACAAAGAAGCTGCTAAAACCTTAAGAAGAGGTTTTCGATCAGGTTTTACGTTACATTGTTGGATGCCAAGACAAGCTAGGGGGGCAAATAATCTGGGCTCAGTAAAGGGAAAGGAGAACATCTTGAAGAAGAAGATAGAAAAAGAAAAAGCAGCAGGGAGGGTAGAAGGCCCTTACCGTTGTCCCCCCATAGCTAATTTAAGGATATCTCCACTGGGTTTGGTACCTAAGAAACAAGAAGGGAAGTACAGAGTGATCCATCACCTGTCATTCCCAGAGGGAGGTTCTGTTAACGATTTTATAGGGGAAGAGCACAGTCAGGTGACTTATGTTACATTGGAAGAAGCAGTGCAGATCATTCGGGCAACCCCGGATGCGTGGCTAGTGAAGACGAGCATTGAATTGGCCTTTCGCCTGGTTCTTGTTAGAAAGGAGGACTGGGACCTGTTGGGTTTTAAAATAGGGGACCAGTACTATTTTGATAAAGCAATGCCCATGGGTTGTTCGATAGCATGCGCGACTTTTAAGACTTTTAGCACCTGCCTGCAATGGATTTTCCAAGTAAAAACAGGGTATAAAACGGTCATACATTATTTGGATGATTTTTTGTTGATAGGCAGTGGACGAGCAGAGACAGCAGAGATGTTGGCTAGTTTTTAGCACTTGTGTGAGGACCTAGGTGTACTGCTGGCACCGGACAAGGTGCAAGGCCCTTGTAGGGTCCTGGAATTTTTAGGGATTGAGGTAGACGCACTGAATGAGGTATTCAAGATGCCTGATAAAAAAGTGAAAAAATTAAGGGAATTGATTCGGCACCACACAAGCAGGAGCCTGGTGCAATTGAGGCAAGTACAAGTCTTGGGGCATTTGAACTTTGCATGCCAGGCAATTGGGCCAGGAAGGACATTCACAAGACAGCTTGCAAGAGCAACAGCCAGGGTGACAAGACCGCACCATTGGGTAGATATAACGCAAGGGGTAAAAGAAGACTTCAAGGTGTGGGAGGAATTTTTGAGGAGTCACAATGGCATATCCTTCAGGCAGGAAGAATAGGTTTTTAATACTGACTTAGACCTGTACATGGACGAGGCAGGGGGGAAGGGTATGGGGGGATATTTGAGGGGAAAGTCGTTCATGGAACCATGGCCTGACAAATGGGTAAAGGGAGGCAGGGTGAAGGACATCACGCTATTGGAAATAATGCCAGTCTGAGACTGCACCCTGGTATGGGGGGAGGAACTGCAAAACCAGAAGGTTACTTTTTGGTGTGATAATAAAGCAGTGGTGGAGGTCCTGAATAACAAAAGGGGAAGGTGGGCACCGGTAATGCAGGTGCTGAGGCAGCTAGTGCTACGGGGGTTGCAGTTGAACATGTCATTTAGGGCAAAACATATAGGAAAAGGAATGTATTGGCTGACAGCCTTTCCCGTGTGCAGCTGGACCAGTTTCAGGCACTGGCGCCTACAGCGGAGGATCGGAAAACGCCCATTCCAACGAACATCTGGGACATTGGCAAGAGGGAGCAGAGGTGCTGTTTCGCAGCTCATGGGCACCACAGACCCTGAGGGCCTATGAAGGGGCATGGCAGGTGTTGCAGGCTTTCAGGACAGCGCACTTCATGGAGATAAGTGGGCCAGTCACTGTAGAGCAGGTGGGGAAGTTTACAGTAGAGCAATGGCAGAGGGGCTTGGCATACAACACGATGGGGGTATACCTAGCAGGGATCACTGTGGTATGCAGCCTGAAAAGGTGGCAGGACCCCACAAAATCAATGTTGATACGCAGGATGATGCAAGGTTGGAGCAGGTTGAGACTGAAGGACAAGGCCGGCCGGCGACCAATAGCGGAGCACATGCTAACCAGGTTGCGGAACATATTGCCAAAGGTGTGTAAATCCAAAGACGAAGCACAGCTATTCTTTACAATTTATGTAGTAATGTTTGGGGAGGCTTTGAGGGTGAGTGAGGCTGTAGGTCATGGCCAAAAAGACAATGATGGGGGGCTAGGATGGGAGGATGTAGTTTGGGAACAAGAAACAATACAACTGGTCATCAGGGGGTCAAAAAAAGACCAGGTGGGCAAGGGATGTGTCATAGACCTAAAGTAGCATGAGGAGGGGTCACTATGCCCAGTAAGGGCTCTGTGGGCTTACACTGCAGAGAGATATAACAGAGAAGGGAGATTATTTGTACATGGGGATGGAAGGAAAGTGACCAGTTACCAGGTAACAGCTGTACTTAAAAGAGGCATGGTTTTTTTGGGAGAGGATCCAGTCAGTTATTCCTCCCATTCATTTCGGATAAGAGCTTTCATCAAAATGGGCAGCTGACGGGGAATCAGCAGACAAGATTTTGGAGTTGGGCGATGGTGGTCTGCCAGTTACAAAAGATACATCCATACATTTAAAGAGTAACATGCCATCTTCATTTGTTTTCCAGGATCGGAATGGAAGGAAAAAGGGGGTTTGTAAAAAAAAAAAAAAAAAGGGGGGGGTAACCAGAAGTAAAGTATTAAACAGAGTTTTTATCTAATCCATAGGTAGAGGGAGGATCACGGAGGTGTGGATCTGCGGGGATTCCTACATTTACTGGGAGGAAAGGAGAGCAGAAAAGAAGGCGGGGGAAAACAACTTTACCAGGATGTCAGACACTGTAGATTGACATGGCGTGGCATCTAAGGGATGAAGTGGGCACAGTTACTACCAACGTTGCTGGAGATGAAGCAACGGAGACCCATACCAGATTTGATTATTATCCACCTGGGAGGAAATGACATGAGAAAAAAAACATGGGTAGATACTTACCTAAGGGTGAGAAGTGATTTTGAAAAAGTGAAACAATGGTGGCCTTATGTGGGTTTAGTGTGGTCTGACATGATACCGTGGACAGTATGGAGGCATGCCCGCAGACATGTAGCGGTAGAGAGAGCCAGGAGAAAAATGAATCGGAGAGTGGGGACACTAATGAGAAGACTGGGGGACACGTATAACTGAGGGGAGTCGAGGAATGTGTAGACAAATTCTATAGATCAGACGGAGTGCACCTATCTGACCTAGCTATAGACATGTTTAACATGAAAACTATGGGTTTCACTGAGGCATGGCAGAAACAACAAGCAGGTAAAAGGGGGAGGGCACAAAAAAGAGAGAGGAAGAAGGGTGGGGAAGGCCAGTCATCCAACGCAAGCTGGAGACTGGCTATGGGAAAGTGAGGGGAGGGTAAGGGGTCGGGGAAGAGGAAGATAAGGAGAAGAAGGAGAAGCAACAGAAGGAGAAGAAAGCGGTCTCGGTACCCACCGTTACCTATAGGAAAGAGAAGAAGAAAGCTTCCAGGTTTTCACCTGGGGGGTGAGAAGAACCAGAGGAAGATCTTGAACTGATAATGATTATGTAAAGCAATACAATTGAAGAGGTGTAATATGATTATAAAAATGATGATAATGGGAATGTAAACAAAACAAAGGTGTTTATTGTAATAAATTGATTGCCGATCTGAGCACAACATATAAGTGGTCTGTCTTTTGTGGGGAATGTGGAATCTGGGACAATGGTGTTTGCCCCTTTAAAAGGGGCAGAGCAAGTTGTCCTGGTGGACCTCTCCCCCAGGCAGTAAAATGGTATGGCTCAGAGAGGTGGGGAGAAGCTACAGGAACAATAGGCAGGTACAGGAAAGGGAGGAACATAAGGAGGAACAGGATAGCCATAGGAGGCAAGAAAAAGGGGGAAGGGTAGAAAGCCAGGGTACATAAGAGGCTGCACGGAGAGATTCTGCCTCTTTCTGCTGGAATAATTTTGTTGCTGCCCAACCACCCAACTGAATAAAGGAAAGAAAATGAACAATAGTCTTATGGGCCTAAGGGGGGAAAAAATGGTGGGGCTGCTTCACAGGTGGATGGCAGCAGGGTCCGGTCGGACGGTTAGGCCTGCTGGACGGTGGATGGCAGAAAGAAGGAGAAATTGAGGGGTAAGGGGTGGGGAAAAGAGGAAGGTAAAGGAGGAGAAGGAGAAGCAACAGAAGGAGGAGAAAAGTGGTCTTGGTACTCACCATTACCTATAGGAAAGAGAAGAAGAAAGCTCCCAGGTTTTCCCCTTGGGAGGCGAGAAGAACCAGAGGAAGATCTTGAATTGATAATGATTATGTAAAGCAATACAATTGAAGAGGTGTAATATGATTATAAAAATGATGATAAAGGGAATGTAAACAAAACAAAGGTGTTTATTGTAATGAATTGATTGCCGATCTGAGCACAACACATAAGTGTCTTTTGTGGGGACTGGAGAATCCAGGACAATGACCACTTGGCCCACCCAGTCTGCCCATTTCCCTACCTATTGGATAAGCAGCAGATCCTAGTTAACTAACAGCTTACTTCTTCCTACCCCCATCAGAATTGCCTTATGTCTGTCCCATGCATTCTTGAACTCACCTACTGTTTTTGAACCCACAACCTCCTCAGGAAGGCCATTCCATGCATTCACCACCCTCTCTGTGAAAAAAATACTTTCTCACATTGCCCCTGAGCCATCCCCCCTCTAACTTCAAATTGTGCCCCCTTGTTCTTGCACATCTCTTTTTCTGAAAGATGCTGCCCTCTTGGACTTTGTTTATTCCCTTGAGGTGCTTGAAAGTTTCTAATATGTCCCCCCTCTCCCTCCTTTCCTCGAGGGTATACATATCAAGCTCCTCCTTTAATCTCTCTTCATATGACTTCTGGTGCAAACCCTGCAACATTTTAGTTGTCTTCCTCTGGACTGCCTCTGTCCTGTCTGTGTCCTTGTGGAGATGGGATCTCCAGAACTGCATGCAGTACTCCAGATGGAGTCTCACCAACTGTCTGTACAGAGGGATAACAACTTCCTGTTTTCTACTAGTGATGCCTCTCCTTGTGCATCCTAGTATCCCTTCAGCCCTCCTTACTGCCTCTTCACATTGCTTGCCTACTTTTAGGCCATCCAATATGACTATGCTCAGGTCCCTTTCCATTTTTGTTATTGGAAGTACCCCCCCGCCCTATTGTATATTCTTCCCCTGGGTGTTTGTTTCCCAGGTGCATTACTTTGCACTTCTTTGCATTGAATCCAAGATGCCATAAGTTTGACCATTCCTCCAACTTTGACAAGTCCCTTCTCATCCTTTCCACCCCTCCCTTGTAACAGTGCAATGTATTCTCTTCAAAGAGGCAAGAGACAAATAACTTAGCAATTTTCTAAAAATATATCAGGTCTTAATTATGTTCTGTTTATTATACTCTGTCTGGTGATATAAAAAAAAGATGTTAAAAACCATTGCATTGTTATTCTCTTCTGTAATTAAAAAAGGGGGGGGGGATGGGACAAGTAAAATAAGAAGATAAGATTGGGTTCAATCACATTTTCCACTTGCATAAAGTATCTTCTAGTATAGTTATTATTCTAGTGCTGACCTAGGGACCAAGCTATCTGCAAGACCTTCTTGTACCCTACTGTCCCCTCATGCCCCTCTGCACCTCTAACGAGGGATTGCTAGAAGTTCCCAGGGTTCAACTTAACACCTCTGGTGCTCATTCATTTGCTTTTCAATCAATCAATCAATCAATCAATCAATCAATCAGTCTTTATTTTACCAGGCAAAACACCCTTGAGTGAACTCATTAACAAGGTGGACCTGGGAGGTACACATCACAAATACAGCACAAAATACAGGAAAGTAGTTAGGTACATGCAAAGGGTGTATACAGATGCTTAATAATGAAGACACAAATGTAGATATATCCCATGATACACAGATAACATACTGCAGTATAATAGACAATGTATGCCAATAATGATGTGTACAATATGTACAATATATACATGGAAGTCACATGAGGACAGCACAAGGGGATAATGAGAGGATTTGGTGAGAGAAAGGTAGCAGAGGGAAGGTGAAAGGGAAGCAGAGGTAAAAACCAAATATACTTTAGAGTATACTTGATGAAGGAACAGAAGGGCTCAGAGTACTACACTGGAATATGCCAGGGAAGGGGATAGTAAGTCATCTGGGGAAGCATATGCAAGATTCCTTAATAGAGTGAGCAAACAATGATTTGAACGTATGCATTTTCATTGGGTTTAGCTTTTGCAGCCCCTACCCTGGGCAACTCTCTACCTCGTTGGTTGAGAGAGTGCCTGACTGTTGACTGCTTCAAATCAGCTCTTAAAACTCATCTTTTTTAACCTTGCTTTTTCAGATACTGACTAATTTGTAAGCTGTATTTATTAGACTTTTACTCTGTTTTTTATATTGTGTCTTTATACATTCTGTTTTAATACTTCATTGTGCAAGTGCTTTGGTCATTTTATGGAATTGTAATTTTTATAAATAAAGACTGACTGACATTGATTGATTGATTGTATAGGGTGTACCTGCTGGGTGGAGGTTGTTAGTTGGATTCCCAAGACCAGCAATGCCCATCAGTAGGTTTAAATGCCTGACTATAAGGGGCATTAGCTAATGCTTTGCACCTAACTTCATCCTACATTTATCATCATGTACAATATATTTTCATTGTGTGGAATTCTAAGATCCTTTGTGGTGCTATGTTAAACAGGTTTTCTTTATTTAGTAGCCATTAAAATGAAACTTGGAAGTGTACAGAGAGTTGAAATAACATACTCATTTTATTTAATGTATTTTGTGTGATACATTGTAATAATTGTAATGACAGTAATGGTTTTATCTTTTATGGTCGAACAAATAAACTTGCTTATCAATAAAAATTAAATGGGATTCCGGAATTGCTTCTTGGCCAATTAAGAGCATCCACTGTAAATGTGTAGGATTCCAGAACCACTTATCTTTGTTTCTCGGTTCTCATACCCTATAAAGTCACAAGGAGACACTCTTGATAAGCCAAGAGACATCTCCTAAACTCTATTTACTTATAATGTAGAATTATACTTATATTACTAAAGAATATTAAAGAATAGAATTATATTATTGAAGAATCTAGGCTTGCAATTGCAAACTCTACTCTGCTCCCCATACTGCTTTATGGTGCCCCAATGCTGAGAGCCATCAGAGCCTTTGAAATGCACAAAATCTAAATACTGTATCATAGGGTTATTCACTTTGCTAAAGGGACCCCAAACAGGGAATATTGCTGCTCTGTACTAAAACTACTCAACTGGCCCACATTGGAGGGTAGACTAGATTCCCCCTACTGAGCCTAGCTTTCCAATTACTAAAAGACCCTGCTCTGTCTAACCTGGGGGATATTCTGACTCTCAAGCCACAGAGAAGGACTTTCCTGTCCTCAACCAACACACTACTGGGAATTCCTAGTGGAAGGAACAACAAAGGTCAAAAGTCCTTTGCTGCTATTGCCCCATCATTATGGAACAATCTTTTGCCCTCTCTCCAAGACTGCACATTCCTTGGGGATTTCAAGACAGACCTAAAGACCTCTCTTATAGAGCATAATATATGCAACTGTCATCACTGATATGGGCTCTCCCCTAGAAGTGTACTCCTGCCTCTATTCAGTACTTGATTTCTTCTAGCACCAGTAATTGACCAAGTCATGCAGTGGCTGGCATGATCTGCATGACCTCCTCTGAATTGTCAAAGTAACTGGTTTATTGTTGTTTTCCACACATATGTGGCTCTAAACACATGTACCTGTTGAAAGAAGTATGAATCCCTGTTCTTGTATCCTGTATGTAAATAGCCTAATGTATTCCTCATACACAAGTTCAACTGAATGCCAAAAGCTCTACTGTCTATACCTCTTTGTAATTAAACCCAAGTCACCCCTGAAAAGGGAAACTTATTCTCAGAAGGCTTACCCAGCCTGTCAGTAACATTGGTGCTAAAATATTTCACGAGTAAGGGGGTCTCTCACTATAACTTGTGTTTGTGCACATACCTGGGAGAGAATAGCAAAGTCAGTAAAAGCATCCCCACAGCCGTGGGATAGAGGTCAGCATCAGTCAAAAACATGGAGCAAAAGCCAAACATGAAAGTACAAACTTTATTAATGTATAAGAAAAAATACAATGTTGCTACAAGGCTTAACAACACTTGGTGAAGCTTTTCTAAACACATGCACAGGTCATGCAATTCAGGCAGTAAAAAGGATAAATTCCATAGTTGACTGGTAACAGCGCAGTGGAAAAACCTTGCTAAACCATGTACAACTTTTAACATGAATAAAGTATAAAAATTGCAATCGCATTATGCTGAATACAAAAGCTACATTGCTAAACAGCACAGACCACCATGTGCAAAGACTTAACCAGAGTGGCCAAGTATGCGCTTACATATAAATTTCTCAGTAATCATCAGAGCAACTGACAGAGGCCATTCTGATACTCTGCTGGATAAAATGGTACTACACCACTACCTTATGGCCTTTGGCACTCAGGAGAAAAAAACCCTGGTGGAGGAAATCTCTGGGGTTCCATGGTTTTGGCTGCCATACCTGCTGGCATGGGAGCACATCTTAGGCTAACTGTGATGATCTGAAATTACAATTCAGGGGTTACTTTTGGAGGAATCCCTGTTGTTCTATCTCTCTAACAGTATAACACTATGGGAGCATGACAAGTGGATCTTGAAGCCAAAGGGCAGCATGTGATAAGAGTGAAACCAACATAAGTGATTGCAACAATCACAGCTACAAACCACTGAAAACAAATATGGTGATCTGCATAATAGTGCCCGTTACAAACACTGACCTGCACGTACTCTCTCTATGGGAGCTGATATATGACTACTTTTTATGCAGGAGCTGCACTCCCACACCTCCCAATTATTAAATAACCAACTCCTTGGGGGAGTTGGACACTTGAGAAAAAAATAAACACTCCTTCTAGCAAAATCAGTAAAATCCCTACACCCTGTCCTGAACCCAGGGCTTGCACACACAGACAGTGCTCCAACCCTTTGAGCCATGCTGCCGGCTCAATTCTGCCCTCACAGTTTTCCCCCTACATAAACACTACCTCAGTCCCTCCATTCATATCCCTTCTACAACATCGCTAAAATAATCTGTCGGTTATTCATGGTCACTCACATATTGCAGTCACTGTTCGCTACTCACCCATATTCATTTGCCCATTGTGGGAGTATGTGTGATTTTGTATTTCTTTGAAATCTTGGCTTCCTGGACAATGCCTCAGTGCTTGTGCACTGAAGTTCTTTGTCTTTTAGCTTGTTTTTTTGTTTTCACTGGGTTCACCACAACGTAACCCAGATAGACCATCTTAGGGTAGCAGGTTCATTCCACTGGAGTGTTATACAGACAAGGCACACTGATGAGTCTTGGTGGGATGAAAAATATGTCTGTGTCTTTCTGTTGGCACCCTTTGCAAACTGTGTGAGAGGCCTTTTGGCACCATGCATTTTTGCTTAAAGTTGAACCAGAATAATATTCTGTGGTGATTTGTATATACAACCCATGATGCTTTGCATTGTGAGGGTATGTGTGATTTTGTATTCATTTGCCCAGGTTCACTCACTCATTTCACACATCTCCAAGCAACAGAAGGTACCTCAGGGAAGAAGGCCCTGCCCTCAAGATGTGGACAGAGGAAAGAGCAATTGCTGAAAGCTTAGCACCCAGCCTCAGGACCATGAGGAGGCAGAGCCTTGACTGGAAACTAAACCAAGGAGATATAGAATGAGACTAAGTGGACCTCAGACAGAGGCAGGGAGAATAGCTTTTTGAGCTACTGCTGACATTGTTCACACAGCTAAAGGAACCCATGTGGGCTTAAGGCCCTACTCTCTGGCCACTGAAATATTAAATATTACACTGTAAGGAGCTGCCCACTATGGGTCTATATGGCTGAAGTTTTCCCCCAGAATGTTGGACATTCTAACCACCTGGTGGGGTTGCTGGGAAGTGCCAAAGAAGACAATGGCATTCTGTAGTTACGGTGACAATTTTACCATGATCGACACTACAGAGACAACAGAGACAGGCTGCTGTAGTGTTGGCACCGCTTTCTGGGGGTATTGCACCCCCTCCACAAAGCAGCTCTGACTCAGAGTTGATTAATTTAGTATCGGGGGTCTGGGGGCGAAGCCCCCTGAAAAAAAAAACAGTCTGAAGTGACTCCCTGCTGTAACGATGGTCAACAACACAATTGTCAACCAAGTGTCATGGATCTGAAAACAATTGGCCTGAAATGAACCCCACCCATCATGGGATGCACCTTTAAGATATGGGGCTTGATTTTCAGGGAAGTTGTGGTGACATAGGGCTGTGGCACATTCGGGGTCCCTGTGTCTTAGTTTATAGGAATGGGCATCCCTGCACCAAAGAACTGAAAATTGCTGCAGTCTCACAGTTGTGACAAACATGTAGCACACCTGCAGGGTTTAATGGAGGGATCTATCACCCCGGCCCCTGCCTGGCACAAGCATAAACATCCTGCAGCAGTGAAGGGGATTTTCTGGCTGGGAGGTAGTGACCAGGGGCTGCTGGAGCAGTGTGGGTGCCATATGATAGAATAGGGGCACAGCAACAGTGAGATGGAGTGGAGGAGGCACAAGGGGGAGTATTCCAAATGGAAAATGGACCAGGTAGGAGAGGTTGGCATGGCAACACCATCATGACCCATACCCCAGGTGGAAACAGCCCTGGCACCTTCCCCACAGGGCCCACAGTCCCCTGCATGGGGAGGATGGCAGTGGGTGCAGGTTGTGGGGTGCATGTGGTGGAAAGATACATGGCCCAGGCACTGTGACATTCCCCTGATACACAGCCTCCCTGTGTGGTGGCTGGTGGATGCCCAACTACTCTGCTGGGGACTGTGGGTCCTGTGGGGCAAGTGCCAGGGTTGCTTCCATCTTGGATCCAGATTAAGATAGTGTGGCCGTGCCAACCCCCACCTGGTCTAAGTGGCTCTGTGCTACTCCATGTGGCACCTCTGCCAGTTGCCTCCCAATCCCTTTCACTGCTGCTATGCTGTGGTCATACCCTATGGCACCCCCACTGCTCCAGTGGCTCATGGCCCCCACCTTCCAGGTTCAACATTCCATGAACACCGTACCAGGCAGTGGTGCAGGTCCCTTAGACCAGCTTTTGGCTGGTCCAACCTGAGCCCCAGTTTGCAACCATGGTGGAGTTTCAGGAGTTGTAAAAAAGAGGATGGTGCTGCCTCACCATGGCACAACCAATCTTGTGACCTGTTGCATGTGTGCTTCTGCTAGAAGGGTGCTGCAGGGGGACTATGTCACATGTCATCCCAATTTTGAAACACCCTACATTTAAAAATTGGGATAGCCACAAACTTTGACACAAGGTGCCACTTGCATCATACCCATTTGGCACAAGCACTTTGCTTCAAAGTTTTGTTTTGAAAATCGAGCCCATGGACTTTAATGGAAGCAAGTGATCAGGGAAGGGGGATATGATAATGGTCAGTAGAAATGTTTCTGTAGGGCCCAATGGCATGATGCAGAAAGGGACTAATTGCATGATGATGCAGAGAGAATTAATGACAAACTAGACTGGCTTGAATGAGGACTGCTGAAGAAGGACAGGTATAATAAATAAACAGAATATCAAGGAACTGAACAATGGAACTCATATCAAAGGTCATTAGCATAGTGAAAACCCAACCATAAATAGGAGTTACAGGAATCTGTAGTATAACCATGAAAAATATGGAAAAAACTGAAGCAGAGAGGTTTGGATGAATGGTTTATAGAGGAATGACTAGGAAAGGCAGTGTTAATTGCCTGGGATAAGTAATTGCAACTGCTGATTTGAAGGCAGAGTGCCTGCACTGAAAAGGTTGCTAGTGTTGGTTAACACAGGTTAAACAGGCTAAGAAATCAGAAATAAAATATAGGAGCATGACAGAGGCAGGAAATAGAATTAAGTCAATGTACTAAAAACACTGCAGGTACTGTAAGCGCTGAAGCAAAATGAGGACATGACAGCAGAAGAGGTAGCTGTACTAGAGAAATCAGGAAGCAAAAGCCACAGCCATAAAAGTCAAAACATGCTAACCAGAGAGTTGCAGAAGGCATACACTAAACAGGAGTCGAAAGGAAACACCAAATAGAAAGTCCCAAAATAACAGAGATGAAAGAGGCAACCATGGGGGGGGGGTGAAGGGAAACATCCAGCTGCAGCAAAGGAAATGAATTTTCAAATGAGACTGAAGGAAGCTTGTTTATATAGCCTAGGAAAGGGGGGAGTGTCTAGTTGTTCCAAGCCATCAAACCACAGGCTTTGCCTTTTAATTAAGGCTACAATTTTGCCACTTCTTGACTATGGTGAACTGGTGTATAGAGACACTGCAGTCTATGATTTATTTCTGGTCTGCCTGTTAGAACCAAACATTGACTCCATTATAACTCAGTTATTTGGTCCTCCCTAACTAACAGAAGGCTACAAAATCTGTATAAATTAACTTACAAGGTACTCCAAAATGGTGTGCCATAGTGTATCATGTCATTTTGATGTTTGCTTGCTTGCATGCGCAAGAAACATTATGCAGAGGTTTAGAAGAGAAGCGAGTTGTGGAGGTACGGCACTGTGACAGCCAATGGAGGCACTGCATTTGGGGGCTTGGCACTGGTGGACCAATGGAGGCACCGTGTGCTGATGACACTGGTCTCCAAAAGTGCCACCATGTACAGACATTTTTGCTTCTGCAATGAGGGGCCACCTCATCTTTGCAGCATCAGCGATTCCAGTGCAATGAGGGAGGGACCCGTCATTGCAGGGCTGTACCTTCCCAAGTCTAATAATAAAGTAAACATGGTGGCTGATTGCCACCGCCTCTCAGCCCCATGAAAGCAGAATGGGGGTGGCCAATCCCCCTATCAGCAGCCCCCGACCCAGTTAATTTTCCAGTGGGGGAGCCCACTCCCCATTGGCATGATGTAACACCTCCTCACTTGCTGTGTGTGCCAAGGTTGCCAATACTCCTCGGCATCATGTGCTCCCCCCAAACAAAACTGTCTTTGTTTGCCGATGGGGCCCCAATCCCCGTCAGCTTCAGTCCCCTCCCTGCTCAAGTTTAATTTGCCAATGGAGGAGCCCACTCCCCATCGGCATAATGCCCCCCCAAAAACACTTGCTTTTTGCCAAGGGGAGTGCCCAATCCTCCTCGACTCTTGCACTTCCCTCAGTATGTGCCAACAGGAGTGCCAATCTCCCATTGGCTACAGCACCACAAAAATAAACAGTCAGGTGGCATGCTGGGAGCCCACCTCAGCGTGCCAAATGCCCTGTGAAAGCAGAAAACCATCCCGCTATGTTTTTGTTTTTCTTAACCTGCAAACCAGAAAATGGTCCCTCGTCGAGTACGGTGGCCCTACTTCAACCTGTCCCCATCCTCTGCAAACCCTGCCTCCCCACACCCCCCTTACCCCATACTTACCTCCAGAGCACGGCGCGATGATCTTCGGTGGACTGGGAACACGTCTGCACTCTTCAAAGCCAACCACGAACTGAAGAAATGCCAGTAAGCTGTATAATGGCATAAATAGGGTTTTTTCAACTTTGGTGCATATCTCAGTCATTTTTGTGAATTTTGCCACCAAATTTTCAACATGGTGTAATTGGAACCCCTCCTCATGGATTCAGGCACTGTCATGGTGTTATTCTGTCTTGAAAGGTGATTTCACAGTCACTGTGTGGAATCACATTTTGGGACTGATTAATGAAATGACAGTGCCAGTGTTCACGAGGGGGGCTCACAAAAAGTCATGTTGCAAATTTGGTGGAAAAAAATCCAAGAAATTACTATTTTATGAGAGTGCGTAGTGCAGTTGCTACACACGCTTGTAACTTCACGAATTTGCAATATTTTCACTCCAGATTTTCAACATTGCCATTTTTCCACACCTCCTTATGAACAGTATAGTTGTCATTTTTCACATCCTGACTGAAATATGGTTTTGTAATGCCAGCACAGAATAGCACAGTCACTGTGGGAAATCAGTGTTTGGGACACATTAAGAAAATCATAGTGACACTGTTCATGAGCAGATGTCCTAAAATGCCTATGATGAAAATTTGGTGACGAAAGTCCATAAAATGACTGTGTTATGAGCATGTGTTGCGCAGTTTCCACTCATGCTTGTAACTTCACGAATTTGTAATATTTTCACTCCAGATTTTCAACATTGGCATTTTTCCACACCTCCTTATGAACAGTACTGCTGTCATTTTTCACATCCTGGCCAAAATGTATTTTTGCACTTCTGGCACAGAATAGCGCAGTCACTATGGGCAGTCAGTGTGCGGGACAGATTAAAAAAATCACAGTGACCCTGCTCATGAGCAGAGGTGCCAAAATGCCTGTGTTGAAAATTTAGTTACAAAAGTCCATGAAATGACTATGTTACGAGTGTACGTTGTACAGTTTCCATGCACCTTTGTAATTACACACATTTGTAATATTTTCACTCCAGATTTTCAACATTGGCATTTTTTCACACCTCTTTATGAACAGTACAGCTGTCATTTTACATATCCTGCCAGAAATGTGAATTTACACATCTAGCACAGAATAGCGCAATAGCTGTGGGAAATCAATGTTCGGGACAGATTAGGAAAATCATGGTGACACTGTTCATGAGCAGAGGTCACAAAATGCCTATGTTGAAAATTTGATGAAACAAATTCCACTAAATAACTATGTTACACACATGCATTGTGCAGTTTCCACATAAGCTTGTAAGTTTGAGTATTTTTAATATTTTCTCTACAGATTTTCAACATTGCCATCTCTTCACAGCTCCTTATGAGTTGTACAGCTGTCATTCTTCACATCCTGCCCGATCTGTGTTTTTGTACATCTGGCACAGAATGGCACGGTCGCTGTGGGAACTCAAAGTTCGGGACACATTAACAAAATCACAGTGCCACTGTTCATGACAAGAGGTCCCAAATGCTTTCATGATGTGGGGATCACAAAAAGGCCATGTTGAAAATGTGTAGTGTAAATACCAACAAATGCCAGGGGCGTTAGGTGTCTAACTATAATGTTCCCACCTTGTACAGACTGACAGGCATCAAGGGTGTGCCTTTGGATTGCTGACTGTAATGCTCATGCCATTCCACCCCCACCCCACCCCACCACCCTGCAGCCAGTGACAGGCATCGATGTGTGCCTTGAACTCTTTGTCCCCACAGTTCACCTTGTGCTCCTATACTGCATCCATTTCGGCATATGTCCTTATGGAATGGAGTGACTGCACAGCCGAACACCCCTCAGCATATCTCAACACATGTCAGTGTCTGCAGGAATGTGTGAAGTGAAATGGCATGAACGTTATGGGTGATGACTCAAATGCATACCCCAATGCCTGTTCATCTCTGCAGGGTGGAGGTGGTGTTGGTGTGAAGTTCAACACTTCACTGCCATTCCTATTTTGCATCTATCTCACTCCTGCATTTCCAATGCTAATACTAGTAAGCAAACATTTTGCATTGACAAATGCTTATTTTATAAGCCCTCTAGTCTATACTGTACAACTTAAGGACTAATGATATAATCCTTTTGGAGGTCCCAAGATGTGTATTCAAAAATGGAAACTTGGCCTTCAGCTGGTGCATCCCTAGTTTTTGGAACAAATTACAAGCATCTCTCAAATTAAATTCATTATTCAGCCTATACCCATTCAAACTGTAGATAGACACTATACAAACAAATGCACTCATCAATAGAACTCTCTGTTTTCATTGTACTCCACTGCAGTATTCCTTGACTTGTTTTTATTAATGTTTTTTTGCAGCCTCTGTACTTTACTCTGCATTCCTCATTTCTTTGTTGCATATTATTCTTGTATATTTCTGTTTAATTGTTGCTCATGAGTTCTGTAATGTTCCATGTAATGATCTATTATGTAATTCTATTGCTTTATGCAGTTACCTGTCCTAACCAGGATGGCTTTGCAAAAGAGCACTGCACAGTGGAGCTTTTCTTGGTAAAACAAATAAATACAAACTATAAAAGGAAAATTATTTTTTTTCTTTTTTTTTGTGATCAATAAATAGGCAAGTGCCCTATCAACAGGCAGTTGCTGCATTATAGTGTATGGTGGAACGTCATTCTCCACTGAAATCCATCGCTGTCGAAATGTTGTTCTCCTACACTAGTGATGTTCGCAGTGCAGCAGAACAATTTTTTGTTCTACTGCACTGTGCACGTCACACACTGTGTCCTTGAGCAGCATTTGACAGGGCTCACTCCATAGACAGGACACATAGCGAAAGCAGCAATGTCGGCCACAGTACTAATGTTTAGAGTTAAAACGTTCAAAATGTAAAGTTCTTAAACAGTTAAAATGTCAAGCGTGAAAACGTTCAAAATGTAAAGTTCTTTTTTCCTTCTAGTAACCCAGTAAAAATGTTTTGAAGCAGAAACATGCTATAGTGATTTTTGTTCCCCAAAAAACGACGTTCCACCATACACTATAAAGAAATGTGCATGGGGAACAGTTGACAACAGGGCTAATCTTTCACCTCGTTGGCACTATGACAGTGGATTACCTCTCGAGCTGTGCTCTTAAGGTAATCCATCATCGTAGTGCCAACTCGGTGAAAGAATAGCCCTGATGTCAACTGTTCCCCATGCACTATCCTATATGTGTACAGCTGTGCAGAGCACAAGCAGTACTCTCATTCCCAGGAATCAGCACAGAAATTTGCAATACAGTAGTAGCCCCAGCATAAATTATACAGGGAAATCATAGTATTAACTATATATTAACCAAAAAACATTTTTTGTGCTCAGCTAGTGGCATTACAGTTTTTCTAACATTGCACATTTTTTAAGAATTCTCATTTTAAAAATGCACAATTTGGGAAAAAAGTTGCATGTTTTTTAAGAACTTACATTGAAAAAATGTGCAATTTCTGAAAATAAAAACAGAAAGCAAAATTATTGTATTTTGGATTTTGACACACTTTTCCAAAATAGTGTGGCTGTGAAATCAGCACTTTTGAGCAGTTTCTTAAGAGTGCTAGAAATTTCACCAAGCACTAGTCACATCAGTTTGACATTTTCATTCATATTTAACTATCCAAAGTTTTGAAATTGATGGAAATTTAGTATTAAATCAGAACGGAGACACTCAAAAAACCTTGCATGCCTGTTGTAAGATTGTGCACTTATCCTCTAGAATATCCTCTAAAATTGCATATTTTTAAGAATTCACATTCTAAAAGTGTGCAATTTGTTAAAATTGTGCTATTTGTTTAAATCTTTGTATTTTTAAGAACTTATATTTAAAAATTGTACAATTTGGAAAAAATGAACAATTTCTGAAAGTAACAGAAGACAAAATCACTGTACACTGGATTTTGACACAATTTTCAAAAGTGTGTGTATGGGAAATTGGCATTTTTATGCAATTTGGCATGAGTGCTAGATATATCACACAGCACTAATCACATCAGTTTGACATGTTTCATTCATATCTAACTTTTTCAAAGTTTTCCAGCTGACTCAAAACATAACATAAAATCTGAACAGAGACAGTCAATAGACCTTGTAAGCCCTTTGGAAAACTGCACTTATTCTTTAAAATAGCTTTTTAATACATTTACTAGACAGGCAGGTTAACTAGTGTTTAGGGTGTAGAACTGTGACCCTAAATCCCAAAGTTTAAATCTTGCCTCTACATTTAACTTGTTGTGGGACCTTGTGCAACCCCTTTCACCTCCCAATGCTCAATCTCTTTTCCTTCTCACTCTTGCATTGCACAAACAGCCATCTTTTTTCTTTTCCCCCTACCCTCTCTGTGCATATCTAATGGTTGTTTGGTCATTGCCAGCTGTTCATGAATTGTAAAATGCTTTGGCATGCAATTTGCATAAAAGAAGCTTTACAAAAACAAGTTAATTTCCTTCTGTTTTTTTCCAAAGTACTTTCTTTTTTCTATTAGTTTGAAGATTATTCTATCTGTTCAGGGACAGACCTTTTCTTGGAGGCTATCACATACAAGTGATACTTACTCCATTGACTGCTAGAACTTTCTGCTGCATTTTTCACCAAAGTGTGGTGTTTCACTGTAAACTGCTGATTAGGATTTGTTCTCTACAGCCACCCAGACTGAGATTCTGCTTTGGAAACCAGCAGGGAGCTGCTGGACTCTGTTTTCCATTTTTCATTTATGAGGTTTACTCCATATTTTTATTCTTTTTCCATTATTTATTTATCACTTTGCCACCCTGAGCAAGTCCACTTCTGATGGCAACCCAAAGCCCCATCACCCACCATTTTGGGTTTTATCATAACTGCTTGTTTACCTCTATGTGTGAGTGGGTGCCATGGGTGGTTGCCTGAAGCCTGTGGGGTAGTCAGTCACCATTCTGGTGCCCATGGGCATTTCCTCCTTGTTTCACCCCATCCCAAAAGTAGTGAATATGTGCTATGGCATGGGTGTAGGTGTAAAGATGCTGTACATACTCAAGCACCTGACTGCAGGCCCTCAGATAAGCATCTGCTGATGCTATGCCACCCAGCCCTTGCTGGGTGGCAGGCAAGCAATGGCTTGCTGTGTCATTCCTCCCCAAAGGAAGACATCTATCTATGGATGCTTGCTCCTCCTTCCCCCAGGCAATCTCTGTGTTCTTGGACCATGCCTAAACCAGAGTTGCCAGTGTGATGGGTGATGAGGCATTCAGTGCCTCAGCCCATCACATCACTGGGCCGGCAATGACTTTGTTTTCTTTGTTACCTCCTGTGCCATTAGGTAGAGTGACTCTGACTGTACATCAGAGACTATTGACCACCAATAGAGTTAACCACTAACTGCTACGTGCAGTAACTGGAGAAGTCAGCACACCCACACATTATGTATTGGAGGTGCAGATCCAATTATTTAAGGGCAGAAGCCCTCATGAAAAAGAACTTTGGGAACAGTGCCCCTGGACTGCATGACTGCCATCATCTTGCTAACTCTTGACCCTGACTGCCAGACAATCAGTGGAGCTGAATAGTAACTTGAGCTGTGAAGGTCTCTGGGATGCTGATGGACCTAATTAATTCATATTCTCTTTAGTAGAGCATGGATATTTGAGAATGAGATCTCCAGGACATGATGGAACACTTGCTGAGTCAATGGGAGCAGGACAATCTTCACAGAAGAGGGCCTGTACTGAGTCTTGTCAGATCTGAAAAGATAACTGAGAGGCAGGATTACTGTGCAGAGGTAGATTTCAAGCTGCAACACAAACTGTGCATCTGTGAAACATGAACTGTGAGTAAGCCATCTGCCTGGTAATTAAGAAAAGAGTGGCACATTTGTGCTAGCTAGCACAGAAGACAGTACTGAGGTTCTAACCATACCTGTGCGAGAAAGAGAGAGAGATGAGAAGTTGCATCAAGGCTGCAGCAGGGTCCATTAGTAGGTACTGCTAGCTGTTAACATGACCACCAAGATGGACTAAAATAAACAATGTATGGATCAGTACAGACATGCAGTTGTCCAGGAGCAAGAAAGCCAGCCAAGTCTCTAGACAAAGCACATGAAGCCCATACCTGGAGTGAGTGAAGTGAGGCAACTAAGCTGATCTTGAAGGACTACAAAGATCAGTGGTACAGAGGACATTAGTGAGGAGCCAACTGATTGGGAACCATGAGTAAGATCAGGACTTGCCCTGCTCCATGGCATGTTAACTTCATAATTCAGGAATTTGTTTCTTGGCCATCAGTTACAAATACCTCATGTTTGAATTTCTCAAGCATTTTTGTAATTGCATGACCTTTGGGTTTTTGAGATTATACTTGCACACAATGCTCTCTTAAAGTTAAACTGTATCACTGCCTGCTAACCCACAGCAGCATCAACATGCCTGCATCAATCCAACATTGGGTACCCAAGAACTGTAATAAAGGGAGCTCACATAAGTTAAAAAAAAGGAAATAGCCTTGTACTGTGTAGCAGACGGCAGTGGCCTCCAGTACTGGAGGATCATCAAGTATAGTAATGTGACTGTGGTTTAGAGGTGGGCAGATTTCAGGGCTGTATCATGAATAATGTTTGCTTTGGCATCCCAGATAAAGTGTCATTAGTTGGACTGTGCCTTTGAAAGGCAGTTAAGGATGATCATTGTTAAGGCTCAGGCTCAGCCTAAGTAGTGGCCCTAAAAGGAATTTTATTAGGGAGGCAGTATAGATCAGTGGTTTAAGGCTCTGAGCTGCAAATCTGGTGACATCCAACAGACCAGACCTGGGTTTGAATCCCACAGCTTCCACTTGCATAGTGTGTGACCCTGAGCAAGTCACTTAACTTCCCCGTATTCCCAGGTTGTGCCTGTAAAAAAGCTTTCAGCTTAGTATGTCTCACCTGGTTAAATAACTGAAACAACAATAAAAAAGGTCCACAAAAACACTGGGTTAAGGCTGAGCATGCTTAGGGAACCTGAGTACAGGCCATACCTGTCGTATTACACTAACGCCTTATCTCCTTTTAGGCTACATACCTTAAATAAATTTACTTCAAAATTACAGTGCATACTGTTTTGGGGGAAATTATGTTTTCTTGGGGTCGGGGAGGTGCTGACCATAATGTGGGAGGTGGACAGGTACAACCTCCCAGGAAGGTTGTACTGACCAGTCCCAGGACCACTTACTGCAAGTCTTTCTCTAGATGGAGGCACCACATTGCTTCATCTTTTTGGGAATGACACTCCCCTCCCTTAAAAGTGAGAGAGAGAGAATAACCTAGAAGCCACTAAAAACAACTACTGCAGCCTAATAGTGGTGTAAGGTTGTGGTACCCTGTCCCCAAGGTAATTGGGAGGATACCAACCCTACAGGGACCCTTACATGTGGATCACTGTGGAAAAACATACAGCAGACATCACATGCAGGTTAACAAAGTCTAAAGCCCCTGGCTGAAGTTAAGAGAGTTGTTCTGTCATTACTCATTGGAATATATCTCATGTGATTCCAAGATAGTATTGGTCATTTAACACATCTTCAAAAATACAACAGGTGACAGGGATTAAAAAAAAAAACTAGGACCTGCCAAGGACCTATATCAACGTACTACTAGGAACTGTCAGGGAACTAGTATCAATGTACTGCTATGCAAACTTTTGTTTTTCTATTCAAATCCTACCATGTGTTCTGTGCAGAGCACTTAATGAGGTTGATTCTAGATTCTTATCTCCATGTTCTGATGATTCAGACATTAATATTTGAAAAAAATGGATGGCTTTCCAAACTGTGGCAATGAATGCTACTAGATAAGGCTCAAAGAGAGTTTTAATGTTGCATTATGCTGACTCACAAGTATGTGCTGCCTGCTGACAGCATCTACTAAGGAATATAATCACTACATTGTGGTTAGAACTGAATACAGCCCTAAAGGAAATATTCATTATGAGTACTACAAATATAGATCTCCAAAGTAACTTGCCCAGGAGACAAAAGTAGTCTGCTGCTTTACTTGAACTGGCTTAAAACCATAATTTCCAAATTCAGAAACCAAACATATTGCATATATTTCTTCTTTCCTATTATCTTTTAATGGATCCTACACACTGGTCTTCTAGCAAAACTGTGTCTTTCATTTGCTACAGTACCTCTGAGTATACCAGATTTCCTTTGGGAATGACCTGATGCATGGCCGAGACAATGACTGCACTGCCTTGAGGAGTCCCAGCAGGAAGAACACATGTCTATAGTCTGTCTTTCTCAGACTATACCAAAACAGATGCAAAAGTCTGTCTAGAAGGCAATTTATGTTCTAATGAAGCCTTGCCAGACTTCCTCACACAAAGATTCACATATGCCTTGTACTTGGTTTGAGACTTTTGAGTATATGGTTGTCGTTTTGACAGATGCACAGAAATCACAGATATTGTCTAGAATACAGATATCTAACCCACTTATGGATCAGTTCAAGAACATCTTTGACTTGCACCTGGACCAGTGCCAGAGGTGGGTAGAAAATGCATCAGTTTAATATGTTATTCAAATTATAGCATGCCTAATAAAGCAGCATCTGATTCCTGATTATGGGACTTGAACTCATGGTCTTGTGTGTTGGAGGTGAGAGGGCTTCTACTAATTAAAATCATCACTATTTATGAAGAGATCAAAGAGAATAGCAGCATTCACACCCTGTTATAACATACTGTACATGTGCTTACTTCAGTACAGTTTCCACATACTATACAGTACTCTACAACAAATTAGTGTTTCAAGTAATTACATGTGGATGGCTGCAAATGTGATTTGCATACAAGTCTAAAATCTCTTGTGATAACATAGACCTCTGCCTTCTGTACTGTACCTGTTTGAGAAGACGGAGTGCCAGTGCAAGGAATGAGAGCATAGGCATTGGAATGCACACGGCATGTAATCTGTTGCTTACAATTGTATCATATGGGGTGGCACTCTGGGCCCCAAATGAGATTCTGGTTATCCCCATGGCCTGACTTTTATCCTAACTGATGTTTTAATATGATTGCTAAGTGCTGCTGTTATTTATTTGCTATAACTGTTGCACTTCCTGAAGCACAACATGGAGAGGGGAACGGCCAAAAATACAATCATATGCACAATTAGAAGGGGATAGAGAGTACTGAAGAGGAGTCAAAAAGGGTTATGGATTACTGATTTTAGTTTTCTTGCTACACCACTGAATTAGAGTAAGTTCTTTTTTATCTAACAAAGACTAGGGGACAAGCATTAGCCACAGGAAAGGAGTACTTACGGGAGTGAAAGAAATGTGTCTTATCAAAAACTGACCCAGGAACTGCAGTTACCTCGGGGGGGGATACAGAATAGAAGAAAGGTGGTTCATATTTCTCAGCCACAAAAGTAAGGGCTGCAAAGCAGAACACATTGAGATGCTCTGTTGTTATATCCCTTACTTTTGCTATTCATAAAAACTGTTGGAGGTGCCGGATGGAAATTTTTGAGGTGCTGGAGAGAGAAGTTCCTACTGCGTTACTGTAAAATGCAAACAAGGTTTTTCCACCATTACTGGGTACAAACTGAGTTAGAGCGAGGTATGAGCACACAATAAGAAATGTCTGCATGTCTGTGCATGGTAATGTTTTATACACAGGCAAGCACATGAGCGTACACTGGGAACCTATCCACCAACCTGCCACTCCTACAACTAAAGCGGAGACCCACTTTTGGTCCATGTTCCATCTTCATGTTTATGTCCCTAATCATCTTACCTGTTTGTCCGTTGGTCTCCCCACCTGACTCCCAGCCCACAACAGTCCCAGGTAGTCCAACTGAGCCCCTCACAAGCCCCTGATTTTCCACTTCCGTCTCTTTGGTAATGTGGTCCCACAATTACCTCAGTCCCCTGATATCTGTACACAGAAGGCACAGTTTCTGACATCCCTAACTCCTGCAGTAAACAGTTCTTAAGGCAGAAGACATAAGAAAATGTTAGTCCAGTTGCGCCAGGGTCACCATTCTTTATATATGGCACTGTGTGCCATAAGTAGGGTGATGTCAAACCCTTTTGTGCACATTCATGCTCTGAAGTGAGCTGTAGGTGATGAGGAATGTGACCCTTTTTAAGCATATCTTAAGGAGTTCGAGGCAAGGGAAAAGTGTGCAACTATTTTGCGTCACTCCTTTGTGACAGAATCAATCCTCTAGTTCCCCTGTTATTAGTAGCTAACACCATGGTCATTGGAAGGGATACTAATCAGTATTCCGAGCAGCAGCAAGAAATTCCAGCTTATCAAAAACTGTCCAGAAAACTTTAGGCCACAGCCATTTTAGAATATTTATTTATTCCACAATTCCAGCTTTAACTTACTAGATAAAGCTTCTTCCTTTACAAGTTGATTTTACACTAAAAGGGATGTGCACAGGATGAGTGGTACAACGTGATTTTTTTTAAGCTGTTGTTGCCTGAGAGAGGCACTGATCATTGTTCAAGTCTAGTCATTGAGTCTGCCTATCTCCAGGCTTCATCCACTTGATGCTTAACACAGAGTGACAGTGTCCAAGAAAACCTTTGGCTTGCAAATTAAATGTCAAATATAATTTGACTCATGGAACAAGAACTGTGTGATTTGGACCTTAGAGAAAAAGCTGACAGCTTTGCTTACTGCGAGAAAATGGTATCCTCCACCTCATGATCCAGACAGTGAGAGGCTGCCCAGGCAAGTCAAGGCACAATTAATTGTACACTTAAGTGTCTTAAATGGACCATAACTGCTGTTCCTGCTATGCCTCTTCTTTAGCAACAAGGCATGAAATAGACAAAATACAAAAAGCAAAAACCAGCAGACACTTGTTAAAAGCACAACTTAATCTGGATGATATCACTTTGTAATAGTTTTTTTTTTTTGCCTAGCATTCATATCACTGTATCTGCTAACTTGAGAATATTCCAGGTGCAGACAAATGCAAACAAGAAGGCCCAATATCTGTTATGGGCTTCCTTGTATCAATCTTGGAGCACATTCTGTATGGATGAAGAATGATTAAAAATATTTCTCTGCACTTCAGTGCTAGAATATTATCAAATCTCCTCCAGTGTGCTTCTAAAGATGACACTACTGCTGGAATAGGGACGTTTCATTCCTTCAAGTTTCATTTCTTGGTGCTAGCTCACTCAATGCTTGTCACTTGACTATGATGTGAGACAATTTGCTTCATGAAATTATCTGTTCAGTTTTAGTGTGAGATTTTATGCTCATTCCTATATCTAATGTTCAAAACTTTTCAGAATAAAAAAATGCTTTCTGTATAACCCCCTTTTGAATAGGTCTAACCTCTTTCTCCCTCAAGAGTGCTACTGCCAACATTTCCACCCTCCCTTGCTCTAGTCCAGACTGCAGGTTTTGGATTTGGGATCTGGACTGGACCATTTTGTTGATCTCCAGGTATACAGGTGCTAGGGGAGTGTGAGTAATGAGCAGTACTTCCCGAATACCACAAATAATAGACTATTCATTACTTGGAAAGAAAAGTGAATAATCGGGGCTACAGGCCTATTTGACCTTTTGCTATTCAGTGGGATTTCAAAATCTCCTGAGACTTCCTGTGCAATCAGAGCCTACTTTGGAAGCTCACTGAAGGCAGGTTATGTTTAGAAGGGACAGAGTAGGAAGGAAAGGTTGGGGATTAGTGCTTTATGTTAAGGAAAACATCAAAGCAATGGACATAGAGGAGGGATGGGGGGTCGAGATGTTGTAGGTCAACCTCGAGTCTGGAAGAAGAGCAACCATTCACATTGGAGTGGTATACAGGCCTCTGACACAGGAAAAGGACATAGACAAAGAGATGTTGGGTGACATAAGCAAAATGGCTAAGCAGGGGGAGGTGGTGGTGGTGGGTGACTTTAATCTGACGGATGTAGAGTGGAGCCTACCTGCTGCATCATCAGCTAGAAGCAGAGACATTTTGGACTTCCTGCAGGGGGCATTGCTCAGGCAATTGGTCAGTGAACCCACTCAGGGTGAGGCAATACTAGACCTGGTACTTACAAACAGAGACAGTGTGGTGGACGTCAGAGTGAGGAGTCATCTGGGGATCAGTGACCATCGCACAGCATAGTTTAACATAAGAACAGCAGAATCCAGCTGTACAAGGGTGAGGGTCCTGTATTTCAGAAGGCTGATTTTACAAAGATGGGGAATGCATCTGAGAAGACTTGGTGGGGGAGATGTCAAGGGGGGTGGAGGGAAAATGGGCCAGAATAAAGGAGAGCATAGTAAAGGCTACACACTTGTTTGTCAGGCAAATAAGCAAAAGCAGAAGGAGGAAGAGACCATTATGATTCTTGAGGGAAGTGGCAGAAAAAGTAAGGGCAAAAAAAGTGGCATTCAGAAGGTATAAAGAGCTCCAGAGAGAGGAGGGCAGAGAAGTGTTATCTTAGGAAATGGAGGGAGGCAGGCAGGCAAGGCAGTAAGGAGTGCATAAGCACAAGCTGAGAAAAGAATAGCCCAGACAGTGTCAAAGGGGGACAAGACATTTTTTAGGTATATCAGAGAGAAAAGGAAGACCAAGGGAGGGATTACATGGTTAATAAAGTAGGTAGGGGGATATACTGAGGAGGACCAAGAAAAGGCTAATAACTTAAATATTTCTGTTCGGTATTCACAGTTGAGGTGGAAGGGGAGGGACCACAAATAAACACCAAGAAATTGGGGGAAGGGAAATGGACAAGTCTCTTTTCTGAGAGGGTTAGGAAAGCACTCAGTAATCTGAGGGTGGACAAAGCCAGGGGGCCAGATGGTGTGCATCAAACAGTGTTAAAGTAACTCAGAAATGAGCTAGGATGTGCTAACTGAACCCTTGAAAGACTTGTTTAACAGTTCACTGGAGACTGGCATGGTCCTGGAAGACTGGAGAAGGGTGGATGTAGTCATATTTCACAAAAGTGGTAGCAAGAAGGAGGTGGAAAATTACAAGCCTGTCAGCCTGACATCTGTAGTAGGGAAACTGATGAAAACACTATGTAAGGAAAGAATCGTGGAACACCTGGAATCCAATGGACTGCAGGTCACAAGGCAGAATGGATTTTCAGAGGCGAGGTCATGCCAACAAAGCTGATAGCTTTTTTGACTGGGTAACCAGTATGTTGGATAGGGGGCAGTGTATATGGCCTACTTGGAATTCAGCAAGGCCTTTGACAGCATTCCACATAGGAGGCTGGTAAACAAGTTAGGTAGCATGGGGGTGGGCAATAACATGGTAACCTAGGTAAGAAACTGGTTAGGGGATTGGAGTCAGAGGGTGGTGGTAAATGGAGATCACTCTGAGGAGGGGAAAGTGACCAGTGTGGTACCGAAGGGGTCAGTAGAGGGGACAGTCCTCTCTGATGTCTTCATTAGCGACATAGCAGAGGAACTGAAAGGGATGGTCTGCCTCTTTCCAGATGACACCAAGATCTGAAACAGGGTGGACACTGTGGGGGGAGTGCAAAGGATGGAAAGAGACTTGAAATGACTGAAGGAGTGGTCAAATGTTCGGCAGCTAATGTATAATGCAAAAAAGTGCAAAATAATGCACTTGAGTCACAGAAATCTGAGGCTGCGGTACAAACTGGGAGAGAGATACTAGCAGCAACCAAGCAGGAAAAAGACTTGGGGGTAATCATATCAGATGACCTGAAGGTGGCCAGAAAATGTGACAAAGTGAATGGGAGAGCTAGTGGGATACTGGGATGTACAGGTAGGGGTATTACTAGCAGGAAGAGGGAAGTGGTGTTTCCACTATATAGCACTTTAGTAAGACCCCCACCTGGAGTACTGTGCCCAGTTTTGGAGGCCACATCACAGGAAGGACATAGACAGGATGGAGGCCATCCAAAGGGGGGCTACCAAGATGGTACAGGCTTTACATCAAATATCCTATGAGGAGAGGCTAAAGGAATTTTTTTTATTTATTTAAACTTTTGTTAACCAGATAAGTGTTATGAGCCAAGGCCCTTTTTCAAACACGACCTGGGACCATAAATTACAGTCAGGATATTACAAAAATGACATAGATTACAGACAATACAAGATACAAATATTCAAAAAAAAAAATAACAATTACATACAAGAGAATCAGCATACAATTTCTTAAAAGAAGTTTTAAAACTGTCGTGATTCTGTGAGTGTTACATGAATGAAGGTAGCTTATTCCAATAAACAGGAGTGGAAACTGAGTAAGCTCACTTTCCAGCATAAGTTTTCACCCTTGGGACCATAAGTGAGATTGAAGTATTAGAACAAAGATTCTTATCTCTTTTTCATTGGTGTAACAAGGAATACAGTGGAGATATAGGTCCTAAACCCAATACATTATGAGTCAAGCAATTTAGGCTATAACACTACTCTGAAATGGTGGTAACCAACTAGTTAATTGATATAGTATACAATTGTACATGTGAAAATATTTTTTTAATGTAAATCTACATATCGCATGGAAAGTTGTTGTAAGCAGAGTCATGTCAGATTTCGCCAAACCAAGAGACAAAAAAGAATTGTAGTTCAATATAGATAGCAGGACATTGTTAGCAATAGAAAGTTGTACTTGTTCAGTAAACAAGTTTTGTAATCTAAACAAAGCCCCCAGTCATTGATTAACATTCCTGCAAATTAAATTTATGTGAAACGACAAAGACAAACCAGAATCAAGAGTGATTCCCAAGTATTTAAATTGAGAGACTTGTTCCAATGCAGTCCCGTTAGTATCATAAACTACAAAAGGATCACTCCCAATAGTGCGTTGTCTAGTTCCAAAAAGCATACTTTTTTTAAACACGTACACCACAGGGGATAGTGGGGATATGATAAAGACATTTAAATACCTCATATGGTGAATGAGGTACAAGTGGGAGGTATTTTTCAGAGAAAAAGTTGGTCCAGAACAAGAGGCCACGATATGAAGCTGGAGGGGGATGAGTTTAGGAGAGATGTTAGGAAATACTTCTTCACAGAAAGGGTGGCAGATACCTGGAATGGTCTTCCAGTGGAGGTTGTGGGAGTGAAAACTGCAGTGGGATTCAAAAAAGCATGGAATAAGCACAAGGGAGTCATAAGGGATAGGTTAGGGGGTGGCAGAGAATGTACTATAGACCTGGAGAGGTCTACAGTGTAAGCAAAGCAACCAAAAAGGGTAGACTGGATGGGCCATGTGGCCCTTATCTGCCATCAGCTTTCTTTCCCCCCCCTTACCTGGCGGAGAGGCTAACACCAGCTGCCATTTTCCCATACTCACTGTGCTCAAGGGACTCCCATTCTTTCTCCCTCCCCAAACCTTCCTTGTCCACTGGCAAATCCGCCTTCGCCTACAGACTCCCCTCTTTATGGAACCAACTTCCACCTCTCCTAAGAAACTCACTCTCTCACAACTGCTTCAAATACCAAATCAGACAACTTCAAATCTCCTCCTGCACCTGCTCCTAGCCATTTACAGGTTCAGCCTCATGCCAAATGTTTTTTGGGGATAGTAATCTAATCCTCAGAATTGTATGATGCTAATTTTATTTAGTCCAACGGAATGTACAATACCTCGCTGTATAACTTATGCAACTGTATATTTTTGTCATCTATCTATTATGTATTTTCTGCTTTATGTCCCTTTCCCCCTTCCCCAGGTCGCACCTGGAAATTACCTGCAGCTCAGTGTGCCTTTCCCAGTTATCAAATATTTAAACAAAATAAATAAACTGTTTCTATCTTTCTATGTGACTCGCACTTGCAGAAGCTTCAGGGAGGAGAGACAGATGACTTGAGCAACTGCAGAGAAAGAATCAACTTCCATCCACTTGTTAAAACTAGACAGGAATCAGAAATCCCAACATTTTTTGTTCCCCCTCTAAATTCCAAGTTAAAGAAGGTCAATTTTTTACACTGTATGGTAAAAGTTAGGCTTTTAAGATGGGGGACAATAGAATAGCTGTTTAGTGTTTGCAGAGAGGGACAGGCAGGACCCAACAGCGCACACACACACACACACACACACACACACACACACACACACACACGCTGTGCTTTTGTCTATTGTACTAAAACAAAATGATATTTAAAGCTGCGGTGTAGTGTGCTTAAAAGATCAGCAGCTTAATGTTTTAACTGTTGATTTTATAATAATTAGTTTGTATGTGAGGGAGGGGGGGAACCAGTGGAATGGAGAATGTGAATGGTTTAGCTCTACAGAATGGAAGTGAGCTAGAAACTCATAAATTGAGAAATGGGACACATTTAGCATGGGGCACAAGAAGAAATAAATTTAGAGATGTATGTATGCAAGCTCTAAACTTAATTGATTGGAAAAGAACCCCATTTATAAATTCTGGGCTAAAATAGTTACATTTACTTGTGTTCCTGGTAATGGCCAGTGACATAGAAGTAAATCCAGGTCCAACATATAATTCTAACATGTGCTTTAAAGTGCTGTATGACAATGCCAGGAGTCTTAAGAACAAAATGGACTTATTGAAAACCTGGGCATCTACTGAGAAATCAGAGGTTATTTTGTTAACTAAGACTTGGTTAAACAGAGGTGTTCCAGATTTAAAAATAGAAATAGAGGGATACTATGAACATAGAAGGGACAGAGAAGGTCAGTGTTGGGGGGGGTCATATTATATACTAAATGGAATTTAGGGCAAACTTTGATAGTGTATTCTGGCAAAACAGACAAGACTGAATGCTTATTGGTGGAAGTCCAGGGGTTAAATATGGTGTTGGGAGTTATATAGAGATGCAGAGAATTTAAATTCCACTGGTGAAGTGCCCGCAAAGTGGGCACTTCGCATTGTCACTTCACTACATGGAGTGACCCATATGAAGTGCATTGATTTCAATGTATTTCGCCTTAAAATTGGTGGAGAAGTGCTTTGGCGAAGGCAGAATAACACAAAGTCATTGGTTTCAATAGACTTCACGTTCCTCATTATGACACAAAGTACTCCGCTTCACATTGTGGAGTACTCCGTGGATTCCACGTTACTCCGTGAATCACTTCATGGAGCAAATTGAGGCCACCTCTCCCACCACTACTTACAGTACTGTAACTCACATGCTGTACAAGAAGGAACACGGATGCCTATGGCTGTACTTCCCCAAGGAGCTGAGCCTGTATCATAAAACTCCTCAATTTAAAAACTCTTATTAATGAGTACAGTGGTGGTGATTGAGTAAAGCCTGGAGAGATACTACAAAACAGACTTACAATACATATAAGCAATTTGTAAAAAAATTAATTTTGTGATTCATGACATGATCATGAATCGTGATTTGTGACTGCATTTGTGACCGTGATGATGAACATTATTTGTATCATGAGTGACTCATGATGATAGCACTGACTTAAAAATGCATATTAATGAGTACAATGTTCATGCAGAGATATGCACCACACCAGTCCAGTACTCTGAAGGGAAGCCAAAGAAACAACTGTGACTTAAGATACAGATGGAGATTGGGCCCTAAAGAGATGCAAATGCACAGACAGATTAAGATTGCACTGCACACTGAAGAGATGCAGACACAAAGGCTCAACATCTAACCAGTGCTCACCATCAGAAATTCACATCTGGAAAAGAATACCTTTGCTGGTTGGGGAGGGCTGTGGGGGGGGGTATACTGCAGTTACAGTCACTAGTACTAATACCAGTAAAGATACCACAAAGAAGTACAGAAATCATGCAGCTGCAGTGAATAGCAGGTTCAAATTGTTACATTTACTACGTGGCACAAATAAAAGGTGTCTGATTTGATGACATGCATCTCACACACACACACACTCACTAAGTAATGCGTAGCAAATTGAAAACTTCATTAATATAACCACATATTTTAAACAAACGAAAATAATGCACTGCTGCACCACAACAATCAACAAAAAAAAGTCAAGAAGTATTGAAAATATGGCTGTGTGTACATTAACACAGTTATACAAGAAAACTATCACCAAAACAGAAAGAACTGTCTTTTTCTCCAAGTTAATCTACCTACACTACAGATACGTCCCTCCCCCGAAGCACACTTTCAGTGTCTGTCAGTACACAGACTGAATGTTGTACATTAACGTTCAAAATCCACACACAAACAACAAATGCTCAATAATATGAGCACAAGAGGGTTTCCTACAATCGATGAACTAAAGTTTGAGCAAAAAAAAAATACTCTAAAAGGCTTTTTTAACAGCTTTTAGAAGGTTTGAATTGCAGAGAGCTCTCAGAGCAGACTGTCTCCTACAGCTTCCTACACACACTACCCTGAACTGAGGCTGTGCAGAAAAATCTAGAGCCCATGTGACCTGAAATCCCATGAATCACTGCAAACTTCGCCTTTGGAGCTTAAAAGAAGGTGAAGTGAGGCGAAGTACATTGTTCTCAATGTACTTCACCTTAAAAATTGTGAAACAGTGGCTTAGGGGAAGGTGTAGAAACACAAAGTCATTGCTGTCAATGGACTTCATATTGTCCATCGTGATGTGAAGTACTCCACTTCATGTCATGGAGCACTTCACAAATTCGCCTTAACTCTGCGAATCACGTCGCAGAGCGAATTGAGGCCACTTCACCCACCACTAGTGCTATACACTGTCCACCTAAATCAAACACTTGTTCCTTTGAACTCATCTCTGAATGTCTCCTGCACATGACTATGGGAAAAATGTGTTCCTTATGGGAGATTTTAATGCTGTTTTGGGGCAACCCGGGGGGGAGCTTTACAAAACTGAGCTGGTAGGTTTCATTTCAACACCTTAAATGAAAGCAGGGAGGTGGGTGTGGTGTTTGTGGATCTATCAAAAGCATTAGAAGGCAATATAGCACAGTGGGTTACGGCTCTGAGCTGCAGATCTAGAGACCTGGGTTTGAATCCCACAGCCGCCTAGATGCATACTGTGTGATCCTGAGCAAGTCACTTAACTTCGTTGTGCTCCCTTGTCACATCTGGAAATAAGTTTTTGCTTAGTGTGCTACTCCTGGTTAAACAATTCTCCCTTTCCCTTTCCATTTGATAGAGTGAATCATGAGATCATGGGCAAGAGACTGCTGAATATGGGGGTTGTACCAGAAACCTGCCAACATTTTGCATCATATTTAAGACATAGAACCCAGGAAGTCCAGATAGGAAATACTATATCTAATAAGGTTTTAAATGTGAGGGGTGTACCCCCAGGGATCACTTTTGGGACCCACATTATTTTTAATTTATGTCAATTCAGTTACGCAGTTTATAGAGGAAACCCAGATTTGTCTATATGCAGACAATACAGTGCTTGTAGCCTCAGGTAAAGATAAAAAAGAGATGGAAACAAACCTACAGAAGGACTCTCTCTTTGTTCATGGTTCCCAAACTCTAGATTAGTATTAAATGAAAAGAAGTCTACAATTATTACTTTTGGACCTAAACAAGCTTACAAAAAGGGAAAAGAAATTTGTATTAAAACTGCTAAGGATAAGGGACCTGATTCCAAGTCAAATTTCACAACTCGTGAGTATGCGAGTTGTGACATTCGCCACTATGCCAGGGATCCTGCACCACATTCCAAGAGCAGCAGGGTCCAGGCACTTGTGACATGCAGGTTACACCATGCAGAGGCTAACACCATGGGCATGGTGTAGAAGCCCCGCATGTCGCAAGTCGTGGCCCGCTACTAGCAGCTCCCCCAAAGCCCCACTACCCCAGAACACCATGGCACACACCAAAGGGCATGAGGGCAGGACAGGTGGCACAGGTGTCCAGGGGAACACTGGAGATTGGACCCTGGGGATCCCTGACTTTTAGGGGGCAGGGGGGTGCTTGTAAGGGAACAGGGAGCACATCAGCACTGTTGCTGCAGCATTGCAGAGCAGACATCTGACAGATGGCACTGTCAGATGCCTCTTAGAGCAGCTCTGAACTGCTCTAACTTAGCTCTGCCAATGCAGCTCCTAGAATCACGGCAATGGGCACCATGTCACTGTGGGCTGTGGCACAGTGGGTAGCATAACCCATGGTTGGCATAGCCCACAGCTGACATGGCACAGGTCACCTCCAGGAATCTAGGCTGGCATAACGCTTGGCATAAGTCACCAGATGCTCCAAGGGGTTTGGTGTATCTCAGCTTACGTCATCATATGCTGACTTGGAATAGGGTCTGAGATTCTTAAGCAAGTACCTGAATACAAGTATTTAGATATCTGGTAAGATCAAAGTCTGGACTTTGATTCCCATATAGGAAAAATAGTGGAAAGAATTAATACAAGAATGGGAGCCTTTAGATGTTCAAGGTATTGTTTAGATTACAAAATGAGAGAATCTGTGGTAAATCAACTACTTGTGCCCATAGTCGACTATGGAGCCCATATTTATGGACTAGCAAACAAAAATTCTTTAAGTAAACGAGCCAAACTGTATTACAAAATGACGCATTTTGTATTGAAGTGTGGTCCTTTCACATATCATTGTGAAATGTACACATGATCAGGTTGGAAAGACTTTGAGACCAAGAAAAGTAGAAAATGGACTTGCCAAGTATACAAAACTGTATATTTTGGCAATCAAGAATATTTAATAGATAAATGACAGTTAAAGGTCCATGAATACAGGCTTAGAACAAGTAAGGTAAACACATTTGTAATCCCAAAGTAAAAAATAAATGAAATGACCTTTCCCTCCCATTCCTATAAAGTTTGGAGTTGTATGGACCCTAAGGACAAGAAATTGATTAAAGTCCACAAACTTTTTATCCAACAAATAAATAAAGAACCATGGAAGGGATGTCAGTGTATATCTATGGGGGGGCCCTAGGGAACAAAAGTAAAATTGGAGGCTTCCCTTTTACCCATATTGAATTTATACTTATGCTGTTCATAACAATACATTTTATTTGGGACCTATTTAGATAATTTAAGCAGCACACTTAATATGAAAACTTGGTTCTGAGTCTAATGTATATTTATATTTGTATGTTCAACATGTGTTTTATATGACTGAGTGAGAAGCAACTGTATAACAGGATCATCTTGAAAACAGGTCCACTGGATCTAATGATGTTGTATGTCAACTTCCTGTATAAAAATAAAGATTGTACTACTACTTTTACTACCAGTGGAGTAAGGAAAGATTTTCTACAGCTTTTTTATTAGAAATTTACGTTTTTTATCTGAAACACAGAACAAGTAAAGTAGTCTAACTGAAGTGAAGTCAGTGGTGTGGGACCTTTTTCTATTGTTATATATATATAGCTTGGCTTCATGTCTAAGAAAAGAAAATTAGTTTTTGTTTTCTGAGAATTTATTCAGGCTTCACTATAGTGAGTGAGATTTGTCAGCTCAGTATTACAGCAGTAATCTGAATTGCTTGATTCTGTAATGCATATAATTTGAATATAATACCAGAAATCCTCCGGTGAGGAACCCAGCTTGGGTCCCTTCACAGCCACTTAATCATGTGCGAGTGCATCGTACAGTAGCTGCTGCTGGTAGGGTGGGATTAGTTGGCTGACTCTCACTGCCTCAGTTAGCTGATTATCCTTTCTGTGTGTGTGCATAGCTGTGCACTCAATACATTTTTCTAAATATGTGGCTTTGTGCCCATGAAGAAATAAAAAAAATAAATACAGATATAAATATAGATGTACATGTACAGTAGATATAGATATATGGCTTGACTACAGTGAGTGAGATTTGTCAGTCCAGCATTCCTGTAGTGACCTGAGTGACTTCATTTCATAAAAAATTTAATTTAATATTTGAAATCTTCCTATCAGGAATGCAGGCTTCGGTCCCTCCACAGCCACTTAAGCAAGTGCGACTGCACTGTAACTACTGCTAGTAGGGTAGAACTAGTCGGCTGACTTCCCGCCTCTTCAGTTAGCTGCTTTTCTGCTATGTGTGTGTTCAAGGCTGTGCACTCAAGACACCTTTCCAAGTTTATTGCTGTGTGCCCAATAAAATATTTAAAAAGACATGTTTTCTGAGAATTTAGTAAGGCTTGACAATAATAAGTGGAGATTTATCAGCTCAGCATTGCTGCAGTGACTTAAGTGACTTGATTTCATATTAAATATAATTCACATATAGTATCACACAGCTCTTGTGAGGAACCCAGGCCTGGGTCGTTCCTTGGCCCCTTAAGCAAATGCATGTGCACTGTAGCTGATAAGGTGGGACTAATTGGCTGACTCCCACCACATCAATTAGCTATTGTTCTGTTTTCTGTGTTTGCATGACTGTGCATGCAAGAGATTTTCTAGGCCTGTTGCTGTGTGCCCAAGAAAAAATTTAAAATATATTTGTTTTTTTTCTGAGAATTTAGTCATCCCTGACTGTTAGTGAGTGAGACTTGTCAGTTCAGCATTGCTGCAGTGACTTGAATGACTTGATTTCATAATAACTATAACATAATTTTAATATCACACATCTCTTTTGAGGAACCCAGATTTGGCTCTGCCCATGGCCATTTAACCTAGTGCGAGTGCACTATTGGTGGCAGGGTTGGACTAGTCAGCAGACTCCCACTGCTTCAGCTAGCTGCTTTGCTGTTCTGCATGAGTGCACAGCTGTGCAATCAAGGCAGTTTTCAAAGTTTGTAGCTTTTCTGCACAAGAAGAAATTTAAAAATGATTGTTTTTTTTTTTCAAAGAAAGTTGGTGGCTTTATACCCAAGAAGAAGTCTTATAAAAAAAATACTTGTTCTTTTTTCTAAGAAAGTTGATGGCTTTATGCCAAAGAACAAAATATTATTCTTTTTTTTTGAGAATGATTGTGGCTTTCTGCACAAGAAAACACATAACAAAAAAGAAAAAAAAAAGAATTGTTTTATTCTGAGAAAGTTTGTGGCTTTCCGCCCAAGAAAAAATGTAGAAAAATACATTTTTTTGCTTAGAATTTACTAGTCATGCTTGACTGTAAGTGAGTGAGACTTGTCAGCTCAGCATTGCTGCAGTGGCTTTAATGACTATATTTCATAATAAAGTAATTTAAATGTAATACATATTCCTGCAAGGAATACAGCCATGGCAGATGGGGGATGTAGTACCAGAAAACATAGTTGGTCCATGAGCCCCTGCAAAGTTGCAGCAGGTGCAGGGCAGCAAGCAGCAGGAGAGAATGAGCATGCTGCAGAACAATTCTCAGGTGCATTTGCTGTACAAAACTATATTTTAGCCCATCAAAGCTTTCTGTCTTTGCCAGCAGCAGTATGGCATTGGCTGACACCAGAGGAAAAGCAAAAGTACCATTCACAGTACTAGCAGTGCTGCTAGGACATTATCTTTAACTACCACTGATGCTACCAATATGAATGTATTCTCTTCTTTGCTTGCCACTGCCACCAGTACCATCAGGATCAGACCATCCTCCTCAATAACCAACACTGATCTGATCCACCACTCATCCACTGTGACTACTAGCATCGCAACATCTGCTATAACAGTGGGCCTGCCAGTCACTCCTACCACTGTGACTGAGACCACTCCTGCCACTGTGACTTGGACTTGTCATACCACTGTGACCCAGACCACACCTGCCACTGTAACCATGGTAACCACCAGTACTGTTATTGTGATATTAGCCACTACTACCATTGTGACCAAAGGCAGCTGTACAACTATTTCCTGTACTGTGTCCATAGCTACGGTGACACATCTGGTTTCTGTGCCTGTCTCCAGTACTGAAGAACTTGCCAATGCAGATAAAGAGGAAGCTGTCTCATCCAGGTCTGAGTACTTTCCATGAAGAGATATGCTCATTGACCCATCATCTGAGGAGGCTAACCTAAGAATATTTAATGATTAAGCAGAGTATGGGGAATACCTTGAGAGTCATAAAGAAAGAGAGATGGGAGGCCAACCTCTCAAATTTGCAGTGACATGAAAAAGAAGGATATGGCGCACACCCCTAATAAATCATGGCAATCTACCCTTCAGAACTTTGTTCAAATCATCAGGCTCCATCCCCGCCTGAATAGTCAAGTAGAGCAGGTGCAGGAGTACCAGTGGCTCCAGGGGAAAACCCATCAATACAGATCCAACCAAGAAAGGCTAGTGGTGGCCAAAGGAGTGGTGGTGGTACTGGTGAAACTAGCTGCATGAGTGGTGTCAGGAGCAGTAAAAACAAGGTACCACTGCCTTTTCTGTTATAAAAACAAAATAACAGAAAGATAGTGTGCACACAGTGTAGTATGATTATCACCAGTGTGAAATCTCTGATAAATTTAACATCAACTTTCTTAAAGAACCACCTAAATGTAAAATATCCCCAAGGTTTTAAAGTGTCAGGGTCTGTGCTTGTGGTTCTATCAGACCCATGTTGGGATGATGATGCAGGCAGTGGTGCTGGTGTCACTTGCAATACCTCAAAACATTCTGCCACCCCAAAAAAATGTTGCAGCACCTGTATCTACCACTCCATCTCCATGAACACCAAAGAGTCCTCCATTCCCCCCCCACTGCTCCCACCAGGCACAGTCCCCTGCTATTTGCACATCATCTGACAAGCATGGAACATACCCCCATCCATGGTTAATTCCAATACTGGAAGCATTCCACCTAGAATTAAGTACCAGTCATCCCATCCAACAGCTTTGACTTTCACACAGTTCATAGACAACATGGTGGTGTTACATAGAAACACAGAAATATAGACTTTGATGGCAGAGAATTACTGCTTGGCCCACCTAGACTGCCAATTTCCCTACCTAGAGGATAAGCGGCAGATCCTATTTAACCAACAGCCTATTTCTTCCTACCCTCCCACAAAAATTGCCTTATGTCTGTCCCATGCATTCTTGAATGCTCCCACAGTTTTAGACCCTACAACCTCCTTAGGAAGGCTGTTCCATGCATCCACCACCCTCTCTGTGAAAAAAATACTTCCTCACATTGCCCCTGAGAGCCGCCCCCCCCATCTTCATAGATGTTGGATCTGCAACACTTTTAACTTGTGGAAGACATTGGCTTTCACAGACTTGTGCAGCACTTGCAGCCATGGTACTACCTCCCATCAAGTTCCACAATTCCATGCACCATGGTGCCAAAGATACATGAGTGAGAGAGAATGGCAATTGCCACACTCCCTTCTGAGGCTGTTGGTGGCATTTTCCAATGCTCCTCAGACATCTGGAGTAGTACAAACTGCATGATTGCATATCTCTGCTTGACCACATACCACAGTGAAAAAAAGCTTATGTCTGCTGTTTTGGATTCCTCCTTGTTTCATTTTGTCACTGCCTGTCATTTCATCTGTCTAAAATTTGGCAGCAACTTCTAGTCTGCTCTTCTAAATGTAGGGCTAATGGAAAAATACCAAACATTACTGAACATCCTGGCATTCATTCAAGACATGCTGCAGTTATGGACAGTTGGCACCAATCTACATGTTGATTTTATCATCACAGATAATGGGGCAAATATGGTGAACACAGTTGGGGATGGAAATTTTGTCAGCATCTGTTGCTTTGCCCACACCTTCAATCTAGTGGTCACATCTGTTGTACAGTATAGTATTGAGACTAGCAATATTGTCTCTGTGGCATGCTCCATATATGATCATTTTCATTACTCTGTAAAGGCAAAAGACCAACTAAGAGAAATGCAATAACACTTTGGTCTGTCTCAACATTGCTTGATGCAGGATGTCAGTACCAGATGTAATTCATCATACCTGATGCTGTCTAGACTGCTAGAACAGAAATGCACACTTTATGACATTGGAATGGAGTGTGACATTGGGGGAATCCTAGGTCACCATGAGTAATGATGCTGAGGTAGTGATGACAGACCCAGAAGCCACCAGACTCTATCTCATTCAGGAGAAATGGGAGAAGCAGGAGAGCTAGCACACTTTATTCTTTTTTTATAAAAGTTATGCCACCATTGCCACTGTAAATTAAGTAAAGACTTCTACCATTTGCTGCAGAAGTCTAGCTCTCTTTCCAAGATATCTTGCATTGCTCATGCCTGGATATCTTTTTCTCTTATTGCTGCTTTCTTTCCACAGGGCTAGGAGTCTTTGAGGTGGCTGAGAGAGCCTGCACTGCTGGGAGAAGGGCAAAGATCTCTGTGGAGAACTGAAACCAGGAAAGGGAGTGCCATTGGAGGACTGGGAGTGAAGAAAATGAATGGAAAATTGAAAGCCAAGACTGCCATTGAGAACATTGAGAGGGAATTCAAGTGGAACTTTATTCGATTAACTTGATTCTAACTTGACATTAACTTGGCTGCTCCCTTGTCTGCTCTGAGTTTCTTTTTATTTTATTCTTTTTTTCCCCTCTGGGTCTTATGTGTTGCTCCTGTGAGTGCTTCAGACTGTTTTGGATTCTTCAGTTTTTGCATGGATACAGTGTATTTTACAAAGGAAGGACACAGTTCACAGTTCTCTGTTATCTGTTATATTGTAGGTTTAGTTTTATATTCATTGCTTTAGATTCTAGATATTTAAATTTTCTAGCAGTTTTTAGAAGTCTAATGCTTTTGCACATTGATAGGTGTTACTGTTTGAAATTGTAGATTCTTCACAGCAGTCATTGTATTGCTTAACAATTGCTTACTATTTGCTAATTATCAAAGTGCTGTTCGTTTTCCTTTTGGCTGTTACTTATTTGTCCAGATTGTTTAAATTGCCCAAATTGCCCTGTTGCTGGATTTCTCAAAATTGCTAATGAGATATTGATACCATGAAGCGAGTTAGTTTGGTATTCAATTAACAGAACAAAGGGAGGTGAGCTACTAGGTAATTGGAGCAAATTTATGATCAAGGGGGTCCAGGTGATTTAGATGATTCCCATTTTTATTGTAGCTCCACATAAAGTACACGTACACTGGTACTTCCAGCCAGATTCTCCTTTTGTTTTAGACAGCAAACTTTTACTGGAGTATCAGCTGGAGATTTTCTCCCTCTTGACAACTTTTTGTTTGGATTGGAACCTCAGTCATAGAATTGGATTTCAGGCTAACAATAGAAAAGTGGACAAAACGTAACTGTGGTTACATGTATTTTAGGTATTGGTGCAATACTGTTTTTTTCTTTATAAACTCAGCCTAGAGTTTACGACTTTATGGTTGGCTTGCAACCATGCCTTTTTCCTGCACTTAATATTAGAAAAGGAAAAAGTAAGTAGCTGAAGGATAAAACACAATATTTTAACAGTAGTTTAAGTAATCTGGTTATGCTAGATGAAAACTGTCAAACTCAAACTGCTTGGTGTATAAATATTGTTACTGTTATTGAGTGCTATTTTTGGCCTAACATTTTGATAGCTGTTGTATAGTATTAAGGGATATTTCTGGCTAATTTTCTGTCATATTATATTATTTTCTTAATTATATTCAAGTGGTAATAAAAAGCAAACTGTCAGGAGAAAGAGAAGGAGGAAAACCTTATCAAATGTAGGAGCTGAGCTTGCTGAATGCTGCAGAAGGATGAGGCATTGCCAATTTAATTGTCTTGCTGACCTTCTGTCTTTGCTGAACTTTTGCTGAGACCGTCTCAGATAACTTCGATGACTGCCTATAGTGCCAGGACAAGAAATCTACTGGTGCTGAGAACAGGAAGTTTTTCTCATAGAGTTGTAAGCATGAGCAGAAAGGCCAGTGACTATAAAATACAAAAGCTGCAAGAGCTGAAATTCTGGGGCAGGAGACTGGAACCGACAACCACTTAAGTATACTCCATCAGAATTTTCACATTTTTGATCTTTATAAAAGACTTATGTAAATTTAAACCTAATTTTCTATTTTCATTGGGCTGGTTCTTCTGATTGCTAACAATGGGGCCTATGCACAATGGTGTGGATTGGCTATGTGCTGTGTATCTGCAATGCATAGCCACTCTGCACCCCTTCGTGCCCCCCTGCATGGGATGCACCAAGGGGGGGGTGCAGTCTCAGTGCACCCAATCCCCTGGGCCAATGGACCACAATGTGCTGAGGGTGGGCTGGGGGCATGCCAGCACTGCACACCATACACTATGGCATGAAGTGCTGGCCACAGGGGTGTGAAGGAGGGCACCTGTTAAGCCAGGGAGAACCCTGCCATAACCACCCTCTGCACCCTGCCCTGCACACACAGAACAATGGCACATGCCTAGAACCCCTCCCCCCAACACACACTGGTGCCAACACCCCAAGGACTGGGACTGCATGCTCCACCCCAGCCCATGGTGGTGTCTCCCAACCACACATCACTGCCCCATCCTGGTGATGGGAATGGCCCCCCCACATAAGCACTGCAACCTTTTGCCTGGCACATCTGGCTGGGCAACCCGACCCCCATAACCCAGATGTAGCCCTCACTCCTACAATGCTGATAGGAATGACTGCACCCCCATGGAACCAACAACCCCCTCCCCATTCCCCATTCCTTCCTGCTGATGCCACGGGACCACAGTTCAGGTCGGGTGGTGGGTGTGGTACCTCACTGTGTGTGGGGGGGTTGGCATGCACATCATGGGAATGGTGGCCACATGTTGGGGGGTGGGTTTCTGGTGTATGCACATGGACCACCCATTTGGTTGGGGTATGGCCAGCAACACGGAGTATGGCCATATGCTGGCCTGAGGTGTGGAGGTCTGGTGACTGCACCCAGGGAGTAGGAGCCACTATGTTGGGGGGTTGCTTCAGCATTACAGGGCCACTGGTGGGCATGAGACAGGGGAACCCATGGGCCAATGGGGCTTTGCCACAGGAAGTTAGGTGCCTTCAGTGCAATTCATTCACCCAGATCTGCACTTTGCCACACAAGGGATCCACTCAGGGACCCATGCTGGATCTGTGATTCTGCCCACAGCTGTCCTGTATGGACCTGCACACTGGGGGGGCAGGCCATCAGACAGGTTGTGGCTGGTGATGCATACAGCTAGTGCACATCTGTCTGCAGATGCAGATCTATGCAGGTGGGATATGTGCTTTTGGCATGTATTTCCCACCAGGTAGTGCATCAGCACCAGTGTATGTAACATTGTAGTGTATTTGACATTTTGCTATATATTTAGTATCACTGAAGGCTATTTAACTTACTTTTTTTAGACAAATGACATCAAGAAAAACTAGATGTAAAATACAGGCAAACCCAGTTGAACAGGGGGTTACTAAAGGAAATAAGAACAAGATACTGAAACTAATAAAACAATTGCTAATTATTTTATTCTATCAGGCCCTGAATTGGTTGAGAACCAGTTCAAAATTGGTATTAGTAATTTGGTACAAACAGCAATGCAGACAGACACAGTTAGAAGCATTCTTGAGGAGGATCCATTACTGACCTAAATTAGATCCTTGTAGGGGTCTGGGGAAAGAAGGGTACAAGGAAATATATCTAGCCACAGGAGAATTTAAATAGAAAATTTTTATTTGAAACCCCCTGAAGCAAGTGAAATTAACTAATAACAAAAAGAAACCCACTGAACCCAGAGAAAAGGCCACCCAGTTGGAATGTCTACCTGCAGAGACTGTTATTGGGAATAATAATAATAATAATCTTTATTTTTAATGCGCCTTTCAAAAAATCAAGGCGCAGAACAATTTATAAAATTACATCCAAATAGCAGTAATGACAGTAGAACAGCAAATATACTGTAACCAAACAAAATGATTCTAAGCAAAAGTCAAGGGTAGGCAGTGGAACTCCTAGAACATTCCTCTGTGAATCAGAAAATTTGATATCACTACATATACAACATTTAAGTATAGCTACATCTTCAGAGGGACCCCTGGATCTACTGCATCTGTGGCAATCCCTTGAGGGGGATGATGAACAAGTGCATAATAGGAGAGAGGGGACTGGAGGCTAGGAATAGCAAGGAAAAATCACAGTTATCAGCAGAGGTGGAATCATTTTTAAACTAGAATCTGATAGTTATGGGGCTGGTAGAAGCTAAAAGGGGGATTTCTAAAACAAATAATCTTCTAAGGGATTGACTAAGACAAATACAAAATAGAAAACTGGACAAGGAAAAATTCCTGAGGAAAAAAAATAACAGGGAAAAAAGATATAGATGTAGCACTTGAAACAGAAGAATGATGGAAGGAGAGAAAAAAAGTAACCCATAATATAACAAAAAAAAAGGTGACCAAGAACTGAGAGAATTAGGGGAAATGAAAAAAGGGCAGTGATGAGAGAAGATCAAGAGAAAAAATCCAGCAAAGAGACAAGTAGGAAACAAAGCCCACGTCCACAAAAAAAAGATGCCCACACTGCCATCAGATCTGGAATAAACAAATACAAAGTACAAAATATAAAAGTAATATGTAATTGGACACTGAAGATAAGCATGATCTGGGAGAAATATTAAAGAGAAAGAGTAGCATACAAATAAAGAAATAGAAACAAGGAAACAGGAAAGAACTGGGAAAATATATGACAGATAAAGGGAACATTAGATACAAAAGGAGGCAAGGTTGGATGAAAAATAGATGCTCATTAAAAGAGGCAACATTCTGTCAACAATTTACCTCAAGGGAATACCTAAGGCAAAAAAATGAAACCTCCTTTACATTAAAATTGATGTCCTATAATCTCTGCAAAGGTATTCTGGGAAAAGTGGTTGGGTGGACTGACCTGATGATGGCCTATAGGTACCAGAATGGTAGAGAGAGAGAGAAAGAGAGGATGGGTCTGTAGAACATTGAAGGACTCAGATATAAAAACAATTATATTAGAATAAAGGGAGGGTTTAAGAAATTAGGTATTAATCTGGATATGACAGTACAAGAAGGGGATAAATTACAAAATGGGGATAGAGATGCCCTACCAAAGGAACAGGAGAAGAACCACTTACTTAAACAGAAAGAACAAAGCACAAATTCTGAACAACTTTATAGTGGTTACTATCTTTTTCACTGTACAGTACTGGAAATTCAATAAAGTTTATTCAATTTGAAAAAAAAAATTCTAATCAACAACGAATAACAGAGGGGTCAAAATAAATACAAGTATCATTTTAGAGTCAAGCTACAAGCCAGCCAATAAGACCACCAAGTTTGGAAGGGCTAGTGGTGGGCTAGCCACATTAACTTCTACGGAAGCATTTGGGGGTATGAAGAAGAAGGTTGTTGGTTAACTAGGATCTGCAGCTTATCAAATAGATAAGGAAATGAGCAGAATAGGTGTACCAAGTGGTCCTTATCTGCCATCAAAGTCTATGTTTATTCTTACTCTAGGAGATAGACATGGAAGGAACACAGGACTGTAGCATTCCTTTAATTGATCTGGAAGTAACAGCATGAATACCAAAGGGTAATCAAACAATGCATAGTGCAGCACTACAATTCTAAGTTGGAATACAGCAGATTTGGACATAAAATTAAATGGTGCTAAATGATTACAACAGATAAGAGAATACCAGATTATTATGCTTCAAGAAACATGGTTAGAAAGGATATATCCAACATTTTAGAAGGTTACAGAGTGTAGTATAACCCAGCCAATAAGACCACCAAGTTTTGAAGGGCTAGTGGTGGACTAGCCACATTAACTTCTACAGAAGCTTTTAAAGGTGTATCCAGACTAGAAATAGACAGTTAATGCATATTAGGTAGTATGATAAGCAAAAAGGAAAAACCCACTCTGATATGTATTTATATCTGTGTTCCCCCTAAGTTATCTAGGGAAGCAATGGCAAGAAATAATCTTGGACTGTGATTGGTCAGTTTGGGGCTGCACCCATGGCATTATCCCAGCATGATGCCACAGGTACAGTCTCAGCACTGTGAACCAATATGGACCACCATATGGAGCATGACCCTATGCTCCTTTTTTTGCATCTCCTCTTAAGAAACAAAAATATTTTTCTACACTAATAAAAACATTCTTTAAAATTATTTTTTTTATTTTATATATAACAACAAGCCATTGTATAATAGGAATAATGTACTCCAGGGTGTGTGCCATTTGGGATAATGCCATGCCTGGGGCATTGGATGCACTCAACCTGTGGCCTCGTGCCCAACCTTCCTCAGGCGTGGTGTTATCCCAGCACGACACACACCCTGTCATGCATTATTCCCTTATTTGAGATGCTTCTACAAATAATAGAGATGACTATGGAAAGACTGTGTACTGTTCCTATTTGGGTTATGTGTGATTTCAATGCCAGAACCTCCAATGGTATAGAGATCATGTCAAATAATGTGGAGTTGGATAATATTATACATATAAGGGATTCACAGGATAAAAAACTTAATATTAAGGGCAAAAAGCTGCTAAACTTTGTAGCTGATAGTAGAATGAGATTAGTTAATGGAAGAGTCAAAGGAGATTTGCATGGCAGCTGTACACATTATACTAAAAGTGGAGGCTCTGTCATTGATGTGTCTCTGATAGACGTATAGTCGTTTCATTTAGTAAAGGACCTTATGGTAAAAAAGGAATGGGATAGTAACCATTTCTCACTGACCATGCTATTGGACTTGGAATACGAGAACCAGAGCTTTCCAGCTAGGGAAGCTCAGGATGATGCAAATGAGCATATGGGGGGATTCTTCAAAGGGTGGAAATAACACATTGAAGGCGTGCATCCCACCCATGGAGTCCCACACCCATGGAACAATGCTTGGTGGCTGCATTATCATCCAGTGGCCACCACGCAGCCCCCTTCTGTGGCCCCACCCCGGTATGCCAGTGCACTGGGTCCCATCTCTGGACACAGGTGGGCATCCAGTGGGATGCCTGGACCCAGTTCACCACTGGATCACTTGTGCCCGTGGAGCACCACAGCCTTCAGGTGGCCACTGTGCAGCCACAGCTCCAGGGTGAGCTGGTAACCTGAGGGCTACCCCTAGCCCTGCATGGGGTACCCAGGGGCTGGGTCAGCATGTGGGGGGTACTCTGTGCCCTGACATGACTGCCACAGCAGGCAATAGCATCTGGGGGGTGTTGTGCAGTGGCTATGTCTGCCCCAGGAATGTGTAGCCTGTGTTGTCCCTTGCCCAGCACTCTGCACTGCCAAGAATAGCACAAAGTGTGAGCACACCCCCTGCACCACCCCCTGGACAACCCCCATTCAGAGATCACTGGCAGGATGGGGATTCAGTGAATAACAGCCCTACACCCCCTTGGAGAATCAGGTGCAGGGGGTGTGGTGGCTGTGGAGGGTCAATGTGCCCCAAATATGTGGTGAATAGACTCTCTGTACCTTAGTGAATAGGGGCCATGGTGACTGTAAATAGGAAAAAAATAAGTTGTAATCCATATAATGGTGAGAAAATTAAAACATCGTTGTATGAAGCTGGTGTCAAGAAGGAGGTGAGTAATATAGTAAATAGTGAGATGGAATTTAAGGACTGTATTCAACACCTGTAATGCATTTATAATATTATATTAGATGCATTTGGCAAATAAAATTGAATTTCACAGTTTAATGGCAACTAAATAAAAAAACATGGTATGACAAGGAATGTGCACAGGCAAGGAAAACAGTAATAACGGCTGGGAGATGCAGCAAATATATTACAGATGTCATGTTAAGAGAAGCATACTTTCATCTTTAAAAAGACTTCAAGAGATTGCTTAAATCTAAAAAAACACAATGCAGGGATCACTTGTTGGCAGATTTGCAGGATGCAATAGTGACGAAAGACTGCAAATAATAGTGGAGTCTGGTAGCCTATGGAACCAATAATACAGAGACAATTCTGAATGTATCATTATGTCCAGCATTTGGCACACCTATTATATTTATTTATTTATAATTGGTGACCGGGAAAGGCACATGGAGCCGAGGCTCATTTCCAGGTGTGACCCGGGTATAAGGTGTACACTGAAGTATGCAGAGAAGTACAACAATTGCTTGTTACAGACATTAAGTACAACATCAAGACATTGCACAGAGGTGTGCAGTAAAGTACAACTGTTGCTTGAAGAGGCATTAAGAACAACACCAAGACATTCCATTTCTAACGTTGGTATTTACAGTACATTCCGAACGTTTATCTATATAGCATTCACAAGTAGTAGTATTACAGTATTATGTAAACTAGCACAGAAATTGTACAGTAGATAAGCAGTAATACAGTTTGAGGCTGACGTGTGCAAAATATTGACCAAAAGAGGCCTCCGAGGGTAGGCTAGGCCTGAGTTGGGGTGGGTCCAGATGAGCATCTAGGGCAGGGAGGGGGAAGGAGGAGCCTGAGGTGTTGTTTAATGGCTGATAAGGAGGAGGCCTGCTGAAGGTTGGGAGGGAGATTGTTCCATAGGAAGGGGAGATGGTAGGAAAAGGCAGCTTGACCAGTGGCAGAGAGAGAGCAAGTGAGGTGGAAAGTATGTGCATCTCTATGGCGGAGGGAGTAGCTTAGGGAATTGGCTGGAGAGAGATAGAGAGAGAGAGAGGTGGGAAGAGAGGTAGAGGGTTAGGGACCCTAACCAATATTTAGCTATGAGGGAGGTCCTGTGGACAGTTCTCCTGTGTGAGTGGAGTCAGGGATAGAGTGGAGTAGAGGAGGCAGTGGTGAGTAGGTGGGAGAGAGGCAGTGGCAAAACAACAAAAAGAGTTCAGTAGGATGTCAAGTTTTGAGAGGGATGAAGTTGGGGCTGTGCCACACTGTAGATGATGTCCGCATAGTTCAGCACTGGCAAGATAGTTTTGCGTATGAGTTTGCTATGGGTGGGAAGGGGAAGACTGGCTTTGTGGTGATAGAGGATGGCCAATTTGGGCCGGAGATCGGTGCAGATGGCCTCGACGTGGGTGGAAAAGTTGAGGTGGGTATCCAGCCAGACTCCCAGGTACTTGAAAGCGGGTACAGACTTGAGGGGAGAACCATCCAGGGTGGAGATTGGTGGTGGAGCAGGTAGGGAGGTGAGCTTTTGTCTAGTACCAAATACCATGGTGACTGTTTTTTTGGCATTAAGTTTAAGCTGTTTTTTCAGGAACCAGGCTTGGATGCGGTTGAAGTCACTTTGGAGATTTGAGAGCATGCTATCATGGGAGAGGTCTGATGCATAGATGTTAGTGTCGTCAACATACAGATGCATGTTTGAGGAGAGGCAGGCAGAGGAGAGGTTGTTTATAAATAGGGAGAAAAGGATGGGCCCATGGATAGAGCCTTCGGGATGCCCAAGAGGATGGGTAGGGGGAGTGAAAGGGTGTCGCCTATTTGTTCTGATTGCTGCCTATTCTGGAGGTAAGAGTGGAACCAGTTGATGGCAGGTTGAGCAATGCCAAAAGAGTTTAGTCTGCAAAGCAGCAGAGGGTGGGAGACAGAGTTGAAGGCTTTTGCCAAATTAATGAAAATGGCAGTGGTGGTTTGGCCATTGTCCATGGCAGAGAAAATTGAGTCAGTCAGTCAGTCATAGCAAGGCGGTGATAGCGGAGTGATGTTTTCTAAATCCTGATTGAAAGGGAGAGGGAGCTGTTTGTGGAGAGGAACGTGGACAGTTTGGACAACATGAGGGATTCTTGGGTTTTGGTGAGGTATGGGAGGAGTGAGATGGGTCTGTAGTTTCCCAGTAGGGAGGTGTCTCTGCCATTGTGCAGCGGCAGGATTGTGGTTAGTTTCCAGGTGGAGGGGACCGTAGCTGTGGTGAGAGAGAGGTGGAGTGTGTGTGTGTGTCAAGGGTGCGACTATGGCTGAGGCAGAGATGCAGAGCAGTCTAGAGTACAAGCTGTCAGGGCTGGTTTTGGACTGGTTTAGAGAGATGAGTGCAGTGTAGACTTCCAGAAACATGAAGGAAGGAAAGAGAAAGCCGGATTAGGAGGGGAAGGAATTGGTGGAGTTGGGTGGAGGAGGGGGTGAGTCAGGCAGGGCACAAGAAATGAAGAACAAGTTGAAAAGTTCAGCAACAGTAGCATGTTCTGAGACAGTTCTGGTATCAATGTTGAGGACTGGGTAGGAGGGAGGGTCAATAAGGGAGTTGATCACCTTCCAGAAAGACACAGGGTAAGCTTGGTAATGGGTAAGGTGAGCTTCAAAGTAGGAGGCTTTAGATTGCTGAATTGCTTTGGTGCATTTGTTTCTAAGAAGTTTGTAAGATTGGAGGTCGCAAGAGGCAAGGAAGGCTTTTTATAGCCTCCATGCCTTGTCCCTGGCTCGACACAAGGTGATGAGGTTGGCTGTGATCCAGGAGTGATGGTATCGTTAAACTCTGGCTTTCCTGAGGGGAGCGTGGCAGTCCCAGATAATTAGGAAAATGTTGCAGAAGTGGGATCAGGCAAGGTCAATGTCTAGGGAGGCAAAGACTGGAAGCCAGTCCATGTTTGTTAGGTAATGCTGTAGGACAGATTCATCGAGGAGGTGTAGGGGCAAGACCAGACAAATTTGCAGCCAGAGTACGGTGAGTGGATTTTGCGGATGCAATAAGTGATGCAGTGTTCGCTAAGCACATCAGAGAGAATGCCTGAGGCAGTGATCCTGTGGGGATGGGTGGTTAAAATCCAGTCCAGAAGGGAGTGGTTTTGAGACCGGTGGTTTAGGCTGGTGGGTTCCTGGATTTGCTGGAAGAGATTTAGGGCTTCGATCCTCAGGGCAGCGGATCTGGCAGAAGAAGAGATCCAGTCGAGATTGAAATTGCCTAGTAAAATGAGGGAGTGCATGGAGGGAAATGTATTTCCTCAAACCCTGAGGTGGTGTTATATAACACTGAATTACGGCCAAGGACAACTGAATCTGAAGTAGCGTGGGCTATAAGCAGACAGAGGAATAACAAATCTCCAGGGATTGATGGGATGCCTGCCGAGATCTAAAAATCTAACCCAGAATGGTGGGCCAAGATTTTGGCTCCGGTATTTACTTATATTAATAACAATTTGGGTACCCCAGAGAGTTGGAAGGAGGGCTTAATTGTGTCCATATTCAAAAAAGGGGACAGATTAAATCTGGCTTGTTACAGACCCACTACCCTCCTATCTGTATCTATGAAAATATACAGCAGAACTATTTTAGAAATAATAGAACTGTGATTGATTTATGTATACCAGGTGGGATTTAGAAAACAATATAGTACAACTGACCATATACTCATTTTACAGTACCTCAGTCATACATATGCAGAATATAAAAAAGGGAACTTATTCCTGGCAGTTTTAGAAACAAGTGTTGTCTTTGATAACCTACAAAGAGGCATACTATGGCAAATATTGGAAGAATTAGACATTGAATCAAGACTGTTATTGGTTTTAAAGATGTTGCATGCAAATACATCTGCCAGGGTAAGAATGTCAAGGAATGGAGCAGTTATAGAAAAAAATACGAATATTGGGTGGAGTTAAACAAGGGTGTCATTTGGCACTGGTGTTATTTTCTTTATACATAGAAATCTTGGTAAAAAATTATGTATTATAGATACACATTGCCCACATATTAACATTTATGATGTAAAAGTACTGTTATATGCAGAAGATATCATCATCCTGTTGTCTAGAACTCCAGTGGTACTCAAGAGAACTATCTGTGTTACGCTACAGCATCTAGAAACACTGAGGGCCAGATATTCAAAACTTTGCCCCCGGGCTAAATTGGCACTGCCCGGTGGGCAAACTTAGCCCGCAGCACAAAGCAAGCCATATTCAAAAGGAATAGCCCAGGGCAAACAGCTTCTGAATATAGCATGGGAATGAGGCTGGAAAAACTGGGCTGGGAGTGCAGGGCAAACTTAGCCCTGGAATAAGACGGCTCTGAATATGGCAACCAGGAAGTGCAAACCACAACAGCAACACAGTGCACAGCGATGTGAAGGTAGGTAGAGGTGAACTATGAGGCCAATGTGTGTGCCAGCAACTGCGTGGACCCAGTATAGCTGCAGACAGCAGCGTATGTGAAAACTACAGTGTGCAAAACTGTAAAATATTCCCTGAACTGTTTCATGCAGCGCTAACAAGTTTGAGAGATAGCGCAGGGCCAAACTGTTAGCCCAGTGCAAACACGTTTGCCCAGTGCTAAACCTTGCCATATTCAAAAGTGACATGCAAATGAGCATACTTAGGTAATCTCTGGGCAAACATCCAAATTAGCATCTCATTATGCCCTGATTTGCATGTAGTTTGCACCGGGCTAACAGTTTAGCCCTGCGTTAAACCCTCGCACACGTGCTAGCGCTGCGCAAACAGTTTGGGGGAATATTATACAGGTTTGAACACTGTACTTTCACATGCACTGCTGCCTGCAGCTGTACTGGGACAACATGGCATAGGCACAGATGGTGGTGGTGCTGCATGCAACTGTCACACTGTAGGTCATGCAACAGTGCACAGCAGACACTACACACTACAGTAGCAAGGGGACCAGTAGTGTGTGGACACAGCAATGCCTATGGTGTGTAGGGCAGTGATGATGACTGCACTATACACAGTGAGAGGCCCAGCCTGCAGGTGTTTACTGACAGTGGACATTACTGTTACATTGTTGTGTGACACACAGATGCTGCACCTCTGGCATGGGATGCTTACAGTGACATATATATGTCTGGCTTTGTGTGCTGTGACAGTTGTACAGCTGTGCAGTATGTGGCCGGGGGGGCCGCATATATTATCAGAAAGGCACTCTGGTGTTGGGGTATGCCCAATACTGGCCCATGTGCACTGCATGAAGTGTCCCAGCCTTGTGGCCACACCTGGTCTGTGGCACAGCCTGGCCACCCATACACTCTCCCCTCAACATCCTCCATGCCCACAGTGCTGCATGTGTGAGCTAGCATCTGTTGGTGTCCAGAGAAGAGTGGTCCGCAGGTGTGTGCTGTATGGCCACACTTCCATGCTGTCCACTGGTGGCAGGGTCATCACTTACTGCCTGGCATGGCTGGGACTGGTGGCAGATGATGGCATCATTGTGATGCCGTCAGTTAGCAGTATGTTTCCTCTATGTTTGGCTTTGTCTATGTGTCATATTTTTTTGTTAGGGTCATGCAAAGCCGCGCAAAAGCCACACAAACACCACGTAAAGCCAAAGTGTCGCACAAAGCTGATTGCCCACGGTTAATACAAGCTTTTCCTGTGCAGTAATGTGCACTGTGCTAAGTGTCACGCTAAGTCGCACAAAACCACTTTGCATGGCGCTAGTCGCTGAATATAGTATTGTGCCTGTATTCATGTCAGTTTGCCCCTTGTATACATTTTAATTTTGCTCGGCGCTAATGCAGTTTGCCCGTGCTGTTTGGCCTTTTGAATATAGCAGACCCACGCTAATCCCGCACTAAACCTGTACAAACAGTTTTTGCCTGGCACAAAGTTTTGAATATCTGGCCCCAAAACTTCATATAAATACTGAAAAAAGGAAAGTTTTGGTGCAGGGAGATAAATCAAGGGAGATATGAAAATGTGTATTGAATAATACAGAAATAAATGAAGTCCCAGAGTTTACCTTTTTGGGGAGTAACAATGCACAAAAATGGGGCATGGAAAAATCATTTATTGAAAACAAAAGAGGTGGGAATAAGAGCTACAAAAGTCATAAGTAGATTTGCTAGGTAGTTTGGAAGGAATTCTGTTGTGGCCATGCGTAAAGCTTTTTAGGCTAAAGTTAACAGTACATTGTTGAAAGATGGTGAAACCTGGGACATTTTGATCAATATGCAAGTGGTGAAGATGGTTCAAATTTTTGTTATTCGTAACACACTGGGTCTTCCAAATGACACCCGAACATTGATTCTGCATCTACAAGCATGGATGGAGTCTCTTTAATCCCAGGCCAGCTGTGGAGCCATCAATTATTGGAATAAAATCATACAGATGGATCCAGATAGGTTACCCAGACACTGCTGGGAAGAAGCAAAAATATATAAGTATGGTGTTATGTGGTTTGATGGTTTGACAAGCTTAACTATAAGTTAAGAGCAGTTTGCATGGAACCGATTTGGGAACAAGAAAGTAGGGGTTCAATTAGAACTCATGCGGAAAGTGCCAAACAGAGATTGAGAGATACGTGCTTTCAAAAAGACATAGAGAGGCTTGGAGGGCCTCCAGATATGCAGTCATATAAGCTGAAAACACAATATAATAAGACCCACAACTGTTTAAAATATATTGAAAATAAGAAAGAAATGCCTTATGCCATTTAAGGCTGGGCTTTGTTAAACAAAAAGGTGACATAGTTATTGGTCTGGGTCCTGTTCCAATAATTTTTGTATTTGTGCTGTGGATGTAAGGAGAACTTTAACACATTTGCTACTTTATTGTCCACTATTGTTGGAACCAAGAAGAACGTTTATTTTACCCTGTATCAGGGAAAATATAGATACTGATGCCAAGAAAGCGGATGCACTATTATATATAGATTCAAATATCAATTCATTTGCTGCTGCTAAACTTGCACTCAGAATGCATACTATTTTTAATAAGTGATGAATTATGTTTTTTATATATTTTTAGATGTTGCATGTAATAAACTGTGTGTTTTTTGTATACATGTTTTAAATAAAGAAACTGAATCTGAATCTGAATCACTGATTGACTACATGGTGAGAGTACCTGGGCCATTTCAGAGAAGCACCCATGAGATATATGCATTCACTGCCACTCTTAATCAGGTGATTCCAGCAGTGCATAAACTGAAAGCATCCATTTGGAGATATATATAGGAAAACAGGGAGATTTCATATGGGGAAGCAACACTTGATGGGCACCTGCAAGCTGAACTGAATGTAAGGTTGTGAAAGTGCTGGAGAGTCACTGCCACCTTATGCAACCATTCTGAATCCTCAGTTCAAATGTGAGATCTTTTACATGGCTATGGATAGCCACAGAGTGACTCATTTTCATCAAGAGCTGTGTGATGAGCTGACTGCATGCTGGAACTGGAGACACTGGGGTCTGGCACAGAAGGTCACAAGAGAGAGGAAATTAATTCTGGCAGGTTTGAATCCTCTGGTGGATATGGAGTAGAAGTACCTATTAATAACAGTAGCACTTATGTGAGTGAATGGGCACTGCTCAGCACATCCTTACAGCAAAAGCAGCAGAACAGGACATAGTCATAGCCTTTTCCTGCCCAAAACATCTTCAGTTGCTATTTTACAGAGTATCTTGAACTGTTTCAGGTTGATCTGTTAGGCTACTGGGCACAGAAGTTACATTCATCCACTTACTTGGTACAACTGGCTGTGAGATACATCAGTTGCCTCTCATGTGTGTGCCATCTGAGGGAATGTTTAGCTCAACTGGTGATGTTGTTGAACATCATCATTCAACTCTAACCCAATAACATATGTAACAGCTTGTTTTCATCAAACTTAACTTGTCATTACTTGGATACAAATATGAGTTACCCCCATGAAAACAAAAATATAGTGTCTGAAGTCTGACTTTGCAGACTGTTCTTCTTCATAAAGTTCACCTGTGCATTTCCCCCTTGCATCCTTCCTGCAGTGTTTAGTGCACACTCTTTCATTACAATATAATTACATTAACTTTTACTGAATCTGAGATAACACCTCTTATTGTTGTTTTAATACATGCTATTATTGTGTATGTTAGAAATGGCAAGGGAGCTGAACAGAAATGCAGCTATAATAGCCCTAAGGTAAATTGAAAACCCAGTGGGTGCTAATAACTTGCTTCATAGAAACATAGACTGTATTGGTAGAAAAGGACCTGTAGTCCCCTGTAGTCTTCCTTATTTTCCCTGACTATCACTACACCCTGGACTCCATTTGGTCACAAGTGTATCCATCCTCGCTTACCTCTGTTTATTATTCTCATGTGCTTATCCCACACATGTTTGAAGCTCCTCACTGTAATTGCACCTACCACCTTTTCAAGCAGGCTGTTTCCAAACATCCACCACCCTTTCTGTGAAGAAGTATTTCCTGACATCCCTCTTAAACTCCCCCTTCAAACTTCATACCATGGCCCCATGTTCTGGTGCTCCTTCTCCTGTGAGTCATAACAATGAGGTTATGTGGTTCATACCAATGAGGCTGTGAAACTGGATGCACTTCACAGTGCACTACTCACCACCCCACTTTTACATAAAGCCTACAAAAACAACATTCCCATAACCTTCTTGCTTTCCAGTTCCCACATCACCCCAACATTACACAGATACAGTTTGTTTAGGGGACTGTTTTTTGCTGCTTTCATCATTTTGTTATCCCTTTGTTTTTTGCAATTATTTATCTCACCAACTTTTAAAAAAAGCTCCCTGTTTTTATTGCTTTTTTAAAATCCTTTCATTTCAGTTTCTTTTTTCACATACCTACATTGCTCAGTTGCCACCTGGAACCCAGCTTACACTAGGGTGCCATGGCAGTCCCACATGGGGACACTGTTTGTGCCCCCACTTCTCTAGAGAAGAGCTATCCATATCATACTCAGTCATCTCTCCCCTGGCTGGCCCCTGAGCAACCAATGTCCATTCAGAAACTTGGTTTGTTGGAGAAGTTAACAGTATCGACTATGGAACTGTAGCTCTATGGGGCTGTGTCTTTCTTTTCATTTTAAGAAACCAATACATTGTTTTATTTAATCTGTTATATTCCTCTCTGATTGTCCACCAGGGATATACCCTGTAATAAGATAGTGAGGTACCTTTTGAAGAGAGGAGGGATATATCCTGTCCTGTCATCAGACAGAAGATGGGATATGCCTTGTTCAGGCTCTGTGAGCCATCCTTGAAGACAGTAGGGAGTTTTTTCAGTCAGTGGGTCCATTACACCACACAGTGCCTGCCCAGTTATGCTCATCCTGAACCTGGCCCATTGGGCATCCGCACAACCAAAACATTTTGACTGTGCCATGTTGGTCTCTTAGTGATTTGGGGATCCCTGCAAGGAGACCAACAAGCTGCTTTAAGAAATGTTCAGTGAGGCTTGCCCTTGGGCCCTCTCTGAAAATGAAATGATATAAAAAGAAGTCATAAAAGTAGGCAGCCTTTTTTATTTGTGTGATAAATAATTTTTTACAACTACAGATAGATGAAAAATGAAGACAACAGTAAAAATATTCCCCTAAACAAGCCCTATAGGTGAAATGTTGGGCTTAGAGTGGTTTTAATGGAAAATATGTTAACGACGTGATATTGGTTATGGGCTGTATTTTTTGGCATTGTACATTGTAACTGGTAAGTGAGTGACTGAGTGAGTGAGTAAGTGAGTAGCCTCTATACGCTACAACACCTAATGAGATCTTCATCATTATGCCAAAATAAGGAGGATTTGCAACAGGGCTGTGACTGGTTCTTGCTTGAAGAGAAGAAACAGGTCTGGCTTAGTCATACAACTTTTTTTTTTTACTTTTAGGGAAACAACCCTTTCCTAGCAGTTCTCCACTGAAACACTGAGAATGTAATTATCATATGATAGTGTAAAAAGGGTACTGTGTCCTCTAGCCTGAGATTTAGAAAAGGAACAAAACTGCCAAGATTTCAGTGTTTGTGCTAATTTTAATAAGTGGATTGAAGTATCTGTATAGTCCTAGGGTGTCCTTCCCTTTGTCTGCTATTAGGATTTGTTTTTACAGCTGTGGGTAGAGCCCGCAGCCATCTTGCTGTAGCTGGGAAAAAATGGATACAGAGGCACACATTTTTGGAGTTTTCTGTGTATCTTTCCACAACTGCAAATCACATGCCAGTTGAATGAAATACTCCCTTCTCTCTGTTGCGAAGACCACTTAATACACTATTTTTTCAGCTTATTTGTCTCTCTCTGTCATAATTTCCAACAGAGGACACAGTAAGCTTCTAAAAAAACTCCAGAGGAGTTGCAAATTACTTTTTTATGGCTGAAAAGAAGAAGCATACACGTATACTGGAATTTCCAATATTGAAGCTCTGAAGCTCTCCATGTCTCATTAAGCAGACTACAGTGTCAAATTACAGACAGTCCAGCTACAGCCTTACCCCTGTAATTCAAAACCAAGACTCTCAGTACTGTGAAGGAATGCTGTGTATTTTTTTTTATATTGTAATAAAAAAATGCATTTGCAAACTGGAAACTCATTGCAGTATTAAAGAAATGTGTGCATATTGGCACTGAAGAATGTGTGTGTGTTTGTGTGTGTGTGCTTGCAGAACTCTGTCAGAAACTCCTGACAAAAACTCTTTCTCCTGCAAAAGCTCAACCACTCCCTCCCCCCTCACAGACAGTTTTAACCCTTGTTCCTATGGGCATTTATTAGGATCTGAGACCATTTTATTCTGTTTTTTTTATATTTTTTCTATTCAGTCTTTGAATATTTGCTATCCTATGCTAGTGAAAGGTGGGGGCTTACAGCACCTCTGTTTATCCACATAATCAGGTTCACTGCTGGCTTTTCCACTCTGATGTATTTAATGCTCATAAAAGGTACCACTCAGACAGCACTAGACAGTAAACAAAAGCTCTTTGTTTATCCACAGGGACAGATACAGTGCAAGCTTCCCCCACCTACCCATTGTGATGAATTTAGTGTTGATAAAAAGTGAGGGATAAAGCACTCGGTTTATCCACAGGTACCATGTGGGGCAGGCTTAGTGCAAACTTACCCACATTGTGATGGATTTAGTGCTGGTAAAAGGTGAGGGACTGAGACCATTTGAGCTTTAAAACCTCAGGTAATCCACAGAGACAGCTACAGTGTGGAGACAGAGAGAGTGATTGGTTTCCACACTGTCTGCATTTAGTCCTGGTGAATGGTGAGGGACTGCCAGCACTGGGGGCTAAAGCCTTATGTTTATCTATAGTAACAGGTACAGTGTGTAACTGGTCAACAGTAAGGGACAGGCACCACTGGAGACTGAAGCCTGCTATAAATCCATAGGGACAGATGCAGTGTAGAACATAGACGTCAGGGTTTCTGTGATAGATTTAGTGCTAATGAATGGTGGCAGACTGACAGCACTAGAGGCTGAAGCCCTCTGTTTATCCACATGGGTAGGTACAGTGTGGGGGCAGGGACAGTGCATGGTTCTCACACTGATGGATTCAGTGCTGGTAAAAGTTAAGGGATGGGCAATACTGAGGACTGCTCTGCTGTCTTCATGTCCACAGTCTATATTGTCAGGTCATTTTAGAAGGCCACCACCCTCTGCAACGAAATATGCTTCTCAAAGTTACCATTAAACTTACTATCTGTGACCTTCAGAGCATGTCCCTGTATCCTTCTGGAGAACATATCCATATAGTCAATCCTATCAACACCCCTGAGTGTGGAAAGACTGAGATCATGTTCCATCTCAGCCTGCTGTTCTACTGGGAGAAGACAGTAACAACTACTAGAAAACTAAAATGTGGATATTATCTGTTAGATCCTTCCAGGTATTCCTGTTTTGAAAATGCAGCTTCTCCTTAACAGTGATATTTAAACAGAAAGCCCACCAGTAAATTTGTTTTTATTTTTAGTACTAAATACATTATCTTTACAGCTGCAGTAAATGTAAACACTGGAGGAAATATGAAGAAACTGATATAGGGATGCTTACAAAGAATGTCAGTAGGCATTTTATGAGACTGCCTAGAAATGCAGAATTAAAAAGTGCTACATAAATTCACTGCCACTAAACAAGTGGCAGATTGGGGGAGAAATTTGACAACACAAAAAGGGGGTTGGTCTGCACTCAGAGAGGAGTGAGAAGGTCTGTTTTCCTATGTGGGACAGTGGCCCACAAGGTGTAAAAAGCTGGGGTTTATTGAAAATATGATGAATCATAATGGTCTACAGAGCCCATATTTTTAAAGCAGCAGTTTTGTCAACAAGGGAGAAGAAAATGTGGTCCAGAATTGACAACCATCTGACATTTCTCCCAATCCCCCACTCAAAAATGAATACCAACACAATTTACTGTCTAGCAGTTTGATTTCACTGTGGCATTATTTAGCACAATCTGGTAATCAGCAGGTATACGCGCCAGGCTGTATTCATGCTACAACCTTACCACATCTTTCTGTAACAATAGCAGATGTCATGAGCAGTAGCTGCCACTGTAATCACTTGTGATCAACACCTAAAATACAAAGCAGTTACAGAGCAGTTACTGTTAATGACCCACAGCTGCCGCTTACAACAGTTAACATCTTCAGCTTCTGTAAAGCTGCTGTAAATATCTCTGCTATCTGCTTGCATATACGGTTGCTGCAGTGCCTGTGTGGTGTTGAGAATGTCCTTCTTGAAATGGCTAAACAGCAGGTCTGTGAAGCACAAATATCCATTTGATCTAGATGCACTGAACCCTGCTGACCTGGCTGAGAAGTCTGGCATTGAAAGCAGTGTGGCTAAGTCCATTTCCCGGGAGCTGTCTCAGCCACCAACAACTTCTGCTTCCCCTACCCCTACTTCACCTGCAGCCAAAAAAATGTTTCCTTCCAGCTATGCCACCTCCAGAGACCAAGTCTGAAGTAGGGTGTTATGCTGTTGAAAATGGGGTGATGGTAGCTGTTCACTACTATGGCACAAAGTATGGCAGACAGATCAATGAAAGCACAGTCCATAAGCTTAAAATAGATTTTTTGAGACAGCTGCAGTCTACCCCTAATCCAACACTTTTGTCTCCCACCTGGCCGAGAAAGCCATGAGGAAGACCTGCACTACTAATGAAGGATGTTGAGGAGCAGATTAGAAAAGTTCTGGGGTGTTTGAGTGTGCAGGGGGCAGATGGTAAAGCCTGCGTTGTACACACTGTTGCTCTTGCAATTTTAAAAGCCAGTTCTCCCAGCCTATTAGCTGAAAATGGCGATCATGTTAACATGTCCACTAAGTGGGCTTGGGCATTTTTGCACCATATGGGCTATAGTAAAAGGAAGGGAACAAACACAGCCTGGAAGACACCCCAGGATTTCCCAAAGTTAAAAGCTGACTTTTTGGCTCCAATTGCTGTGGCAAGTGTACAGGAACTGATCCTGCCAGAACTTGTGCTTAATCTTGATGAGACTGGCATTAATATGGTGCTTGTCTCTCAATGGACTATGGCTGCCTTGGGCTCAAAACAAGTTGCCCTTGTTGGTCTCGGCGATGAGGCAAATTTCCCTCATGTCAGCATGCTCATTGTCAGGAGCTCTCTTGCCCTCTCAAATCATTTACAAGGGCAAAACGAACTTCTGTCACCCCAGCACAAATCTTCTAAGGACTGGGACATAACACACAATGAGTACCACTGGGCTTCTGAGGTGTCACTGCTGCAATTCACAGAAAATGTGCTGGTACTGTATTGTAAAAATGTTTGTGTCAGGCTGGGACTCCCACAAGAACAGAAGTCTCTACTTATATTTGATTTGTTCCTGGGACATACAACTAAGCCTGTACTGGAGAAGCTAGAGAGCTATGGCACTATCCCCGTATTCATGCCAGCTTCCTGTACAGATGCCTTACAACCACTTGACATTTCCTTAAATAAAATCTTAAAGGAAATACTCAAAAATAAATTCACTGTCTGGTATGCTGACATGGTGGCAGAGCAGCTCAATAAAGGAGGTGAGCTAAAAGTAGATTTAAGTATGCAGACACTGAAGGAAAACATGCTCTGTGGCTGCAGGAAAGCATACTAGAACTGTCAGTTCATACAGAAGATGTGCTATGTGCATTTGCTGAGGGAGATATCATCATGACACACAGAGAAAGCCTCAGTGAAACACCACTCCATACTCCTGACCCAGGGACAGATACCCTTGTTGTGTACCAGCAACTCCCAGTATCCGAGAAGGAACATTGTATGTATTTACTGAATTTTTACAGAGCAAACGAAAATGTGACTGGTTAACATCCTTGGTGAAATGTTACCTTTTGTGTTTTAGGTGTGAAGATTCCAACCAAAACCCTTACTGCAGCTTCTACTTCTGATCTCACTATGACTGCAAGTGTCCTGGATGTAATGGAGCCACTGGCCAGATGGACACTGGAGGATGCCACCCCATCCAGAGAAACCACTTTGAGCTTGGACATTCCCAATGTCCCTGATGCGAGCTTGGATGTACTCAATGTGCTGGATGCGATTGAGCCGCAGTTCAGCTGTCCCCATGAGTATGCCACCAGGACGAGAGCAACCCGAAGAACCAGGGTTGCTATGGTTACCCGTAAGTCCTATTTTACTATATAAGTACTTTAAGCAGCAGTATTACTGTACATTATTAGCAGCATCAGCATGAGTTTAGGTTGATTTCATTTTATTTCATTTTTTTATAGGATCCAGTCAGAGGAGCAACACTAAGCCATGTTGATGAATTACATGCTGCAAGATGCTTTATTTCTACACTAATTTTAAGTGATGCACATACTGTTGTTTAATAAACTTGTTTACTCACTGAAACTACTTCAGATGAAGTTTATATGCTGATGTTGCTTATACCTATTTGTTCAGGAAATATTTGCATTCATTTTAAATTCACGTATTATCAATTTTAGCAAATATAGTGAAAATAAAATGAATGTGAATATTTGCTGCTATATAGTAATTAGGTGCAGTATAAGACCGCACCAAAGAATTCAGCATCTATGCCAAGCTGGTGTTTCTCTGCTTGCCATACATGTTGCATTCTTTTGGCATTGTCTTTATACAGTACCGCAGTACATTTTCTTGACCTCCTTACCTCCATCTGAGTGTACCCAAACCCCCTTTCTGCCTTGATATCATGATATTCATGGTTTGATTAAGTAAAGATGCATCCAAATTTCCTACCCATGGACCAAGTGAAACATTTTCAATTACAAAAAAAGACTAGAAATGCATTCCCTGGCCTTGAATACATTTTCTTGTGTTCTATTATTCTAATATGTTCACCTATTCTCTGCATTAATGGGCATATAGTTTTTCCATCACACAGCTTTTTCTGTGGCAAACAGCACATGCATGAGTATCATGCATGCGCAGTACTGTAATCACTGTGGTATTAGTTACGGCTGACTCTGGTGCAGTGAATGCACCGCATATTCTTTTCAGTGCTCTTGCCACTCCTAAATGCTTTTCACAACCATATCAGCTCTGACCAGAGTATTTTAAATTAGTCTGCTAGTTATATGGGACAGTGGTAGCCACAGACATTGCCAGCTATTTCCAGATATTTTGCGAAATTTCTGAAGAGTTTCTCTCTGCTGCCCCTACTGTTTAAATGCAGAAAGCATCAGATATTTCTGGAAATATCACAGACATTTTGGGAAATAGCTGGCAGTGTCTGTGGCTGCTACTGTAGTTTTATGGCCCTGGGGATCTCCATCTTATCATGGTTTGTTGCTTTTCTCTTTCCTACAGTGCCTCATGTTCCATGTGACAGTGATGCATCAGGGACCTTAGATTCAGCAAGTACTGGTTTAGAGTAAATTTTGCAAAAGTAGAACTGTGAGAGGGTTTTTCTGTAGGAAAACAGCAAGAGTCTTTACTGATTATAACAATGATGACCTGGGGTTGTATACTGTTGCTATATCAAAACATTTACAGTGAAGACCATTACAGCGTCAACAATGACAGTTCACTGTAATGGCCACAATGGACCACAGCACGACTTCTCCAGGTCTTGACCCCCTCCCCAAAACAACTCTGATCGGGAGTTGATTATATTAAATTCTGGGTGGTGTGGGGGGGGGGCACTGACTCCTACTAAAAACACACTGTTTTTCCAATGGCACAATGCTGACCACAATCACAGTCAGCATAGTACTGTTGCTGTAAAGCCGGTCAATAGATTTCCTGTCTAACCGGCTTGGTGGAACAATCTGGGGTGATGCAGGTGCTTTTTATGACTGTGTGTAGTTTGATGAAATTAAACGTTTCTTTTTTCTCATTTTTATTAATCAGTTTGTAAGCAAAACATTACACACAATTGAATGATACGTGGAAGCATACCATAATTCATATAATTCAATGGTTGCCTCTTAATAAGAATATGCAGTATCTGACATCTGCTCAACAACAACTCATAGGTGGATGTATAAACTATAAAAAATGCAACATTAAAGAAGAATCAAACACACTTCCAGGAACCATACAGGGAATATGCAAAGGATGGATGACCCAAGTGAAATGTTTTAAAAGCAAAACATTTACTCCTGCTGACTAGACCTGACACCCATTTAGAAAAAAAAAATATTGAATTAGAGTTATTTAGTGGAGGCTGAACACCAGGCTCCTATCTCTAGTACTTGCTGAATCAGTGGTCCCAGATGCATCACTGTCATAAGGGACAAGAGGCATTGTAGGAAAGAGAAAAGCAATAAACCATGCTAAGATGTAGATCCCCACCATAAAGCTACCATAGAACTAGCAGGCTAATTTAGAAAAAAAAAACTCTTAATAGCAAACAAAGGGAAGAACACACCAGGTCTACACACACACACACACACTCTACACAAAAGATGTTTTTGCAAATTTTGACTGTAGTACTCCTTTAATTTCTCAGAGAGAAGTTGCAATTGAATTGAATTCACATCACTGATATTGGACTCGAGATGGAAAAGTCCACAAAATTCTCTCTTAAAAATAATTAGTGAAGCTCCATGAATTCATGGAGTACAATCATGAAAGTCATGGAATAAATGGATGGCAAATTGCACAAATTTTCTGGGGAAGCATGAAATTTCACCTGTGAATTTCATACTTTCCAGTGAAATTCATGGCAAAAATTATACAACTTGTGCTAAGTCAAAGTTTGCCAGATTAGAGGAGGCTTTGTGAAGCTAGTGGACAGTGAATTTACGGCAACTCGCATGCACTTTGCAGGAAAAGTTTTACTTCACCACATCTCTATATTGGACCTATATACTCGGCTTCAATTAGTTTGACTGTTCATACTCAGCCTGTTTTTTTATTTTATTTTAGTTTTTATTACAGAATAATCTCAAATTTACATTACTTTAAAGACTGAATATATGCTGTATTTTAGAAAATTGTTCCTGCTGGTTTTAAGGACACCAGGGAGAAGTTGCTTGGTTTGTGTGTGTGTGTGTGTGTGTGTGTGGGTGTGTATATATATATATATATATATATATATATATATATATATATATATAGATATATATATATATATATATATATATAGATAGATATATAGATATATATATATATATATATATATATAGATATATATGTAGAGAGAGAGAGAGAGAGAGAGACTGATAGCTATTTCAGCATTGGCGTATTGATTAATTTAACAGTCTGCATTGCCCTAAAAACAGAACACACATTAGGCCAGATTTTGAAATTGTGGCATGGGCTTGTATTAAGCCCTGCACCACAACACTTTGAATCTGATAGTGCACCAACGGCTTTTGTCACAACTGCATCTGATTTTAGTAAGGTGGATGCAGTTGTGACAGTTTACAGCAGCTTGTGCCAAATATTTGGTGTAAGCCCCATGAAAAGGGTACCTGAGACTGACACAAGCTCGACCAGTTGGTCTCACTTACAAAATTCAGTGAATGGGATAGAAAATCCCCATTGCCAGCTGGGTGAATGCCGCATGCTCCATGCACCATATGTATGGAGTACCCAGGGCTTGCGGCATTCACAAGCATTAGAAAATCCAGCCCACTGTATTTTAAAAAAGTGCTGCTGTCACTTTATAGACACTAGGAGGAAGTTGCAATTAGACACAATTAGCTACATTTTTCAATTTTCAAGGGGCCAAATTTGATGGAAGTTGCCTGCACCAAAAGGAATTGAAGCAAATGGTGCCTTTCTCTAAATTTTGCAGCAATCCCAATTTTCAAACACAGGGTGTGCTGAAATCAGGAGACCTTGCACCCACCTAACCCTGCACCACCCCTGTGCCAGAAGGGGTGGTGCGCCAGGTCATAAGGGAGTTTGTGCTACAGCAGGGTTACAACATCTCCTAAAATGGGATTCATAAAACCCCACTACTGCCACAAGTCATGGCTGTGATTAGACAAGCCATGACCTGGTCTAACAGCCCTTGGGATGTAGGTCAGGAATCTGCTGGGTTGGGGGGAGGAACTCTACAACACACCATAGACAGTGACAAGGGTCCTGTGGGAGTGCCCTATTTGGTGCTATGTGACGTGGTATACTGTGGCAGGGGAAAATGGTAGCACTGGGCAGGTGTGCCTGCAATAGTCCCACAGACCCACAGACAGAGTATTTCTTTGCATGCAGGCATTGACCCACTCCCAGACTCCCTGGTGTTATAATCCCTGCCAGCTGTCCCATAGTTGTCAAAATCTCCAACAAGTAGGGACTGCCCTTGGCATGTTATGTGATGCAGCTTTGTGGGTGGGTGCATACTGTACAACACCCATGTATCTAATGGTGACAGTCCCCGACAGTCAGACATGTGGTCATTACACAGTATACACCCACCCACCCAACATGTCACTGATACTGTTCCAATATGGCAGGGCATGCTGGCAGGGATGATACTTCCCTACTCCTGTAACTATGGTTGCAGTTCAGCTGTCATTCAATCATATATGGCACCTTCCAATAGGGGTGCCCACCAACCTGCTGGTGCTGCTACAGCGCCGGTACATGCAGTTTGTCAGCACACAGCGGGCTGGCAGCTGGAGCATGCTGAGATGCCTATGGCTTCATGTCTGTCACAAAGCTGCACCACATACCATGCAGCCAGGAACAGTCCCCACTTGTCAGAGACTTTGACAGCTATGGGACAGCCAGCAGGGCTGAAAACACCAAGGGGTCGAGAACAGGGTCAGTGCCTGCACACAAAGAAGTACCCTATCTGTAGGTCTGTGGAACAAAAAGAAAAAGGTTCTGACACACACTAACTCATAAGAGGGACGCAGAGAAAATTAATTTTAAAACCATGTTTATTGCATCAATTGCACCTGACATGTTTTGGACTGTCTGCAATCCTTTCTTAAAGGCTCAGGACCAGCAAAAACACCACTCTTAAATAGAAGCAACAACCAGGTGAATCACATCTAGAAATCATTACATCATCATTGATGATTATTAAAGTGTATAGCAATCAGTATATCAGTGCCCTAAAGAACCCTTTAAAAAACAAGGTGTAATAAAAACCAAAAGAAATATATAGACAAGCAAGACTAACAACATATACATAAGGGAAATTTTTAAATATGTAATAAATAAACTAACATCTGTTAGCACCCTTTGCAAATTGTGTGAGAGGCCTTTCGGCACCATGCAATTCTGCTTAAAGTTGAACCAGAATAACATTCTGTGGTGATTTGCATATGCAGTTCATGATGCTTTGCATTGTGTGGACATGTGTGATTTTGTATTTTCTTGAAACTTGGCTTCCCAGCCAAATGCCCTTTGGGGTAATCCTTGCCTCAGTGTTTGCGCACAGAGGTTCTTTGTCTTTTAAATAGTTTTTTATTTTAATGGGTTCAGCACAATATAACTGAGACAGACTGTCTTCGGGTAGCTGGTTAATTCCACTGGGGTATCAAACAGACGAGGCATACTGATGAGTCCTGGTAGGACGAAACACGTGTCTATGTCATCTGTTAGCACCCTTTGCAAATTGTGTGAGAGGCCTTTCAGCACCATACAATTCTGCTTAAAGTTGAACCAGAATAACATTCTGTGGTGATTTGCTTATGCAGTCCATGATGCTTTGCATTGTGTGGGCATGTGTGATTTTGTATTTTCTTGAAACTTGGCTTCCCAGCCAAATGCCCTTTGGGGTAATCCTTGCCTCAGTGTTTGCGCACAGAGGTTCTTTGTCTTTTAAATATTTTTTTATTTCAATTGATTCACCACAATATAACTCAGACAGACCGTCTTAGGGTAGCTGGTTAATTCCACTGGGGTGTCAAACAGACGAGGCATACTGATGAGTCCTGGTAGGACGAAACACGTGTCTATGCCATCTGTTAGCACCCTTTGCAAATTGTGTGAGAGGCCTTTCGGCACCATGCAATTCTGCTTAAAGTTGAACCAGAATAACATTCTGTGGTGATTTGCATTTGCAATGCATGATGCTTTGCATTGTGTGGGCATGTGTGATTTTGTAATATCTGTGATGCCTAATATCTAAATAACATATATGTTTAACCATTTAAAAAAATATTATACTTTTACAAACAATATAATTAGCTCATAGCAGTTAACAACCAGGCAGATAACAGAAGGTCTAATATAATCTGAAGGGGGGGTAGAATAAGGGTCAAAAAGACCATTCAAAAATTAAAAGACAAACCAGAAAAGAGCATGCAATGGTATTTCAGGGATTTTAACTTTTATAAGATAAGGATAGATTTCTGGTACTTAAAAAATGAATATTTACCAAAAAGGAATGGATGGCAACACTAGTGTGTTGGCAAATAGTTACCACCTGCCACATGTGGCAACAAATATACTTTATGGTCAGTTTTTGGAAACTAAACAAAATTGCTCTGTTCCAGAGGATTTTGAGAAAGGTTCAGTGGATCTAACTGAAAGACTTGTACAGAGGGGCTATGGCAATGTTTGTATTCAGCAAGCTTATGAAAGGGCAGTTTACAGACAGAGAAGCTTTTCTAGCAGATAAATCTACAGTAATGAATGTGGAAGACAAGTTCAACTATGTGACAGAATATTCAGCACAATCATTAGAATTTGAAAATATTAAAAAACATTGGTATGTGATGGGAATAGAACCAGGTCTGAAAGAATAAGCTCAGAAACCAGTTAGAATGTGTTACAAAGAGCTCCCACACTTAGAGATGTCCTTACTCACAGTCATTTTAAAATCAATCAGCCAGAAATGTGGCTGAACAAGTCTAAGAGGAATTTAAATGTAGAAAGTGTATGTATTGTGATTTCATCAGACAGGGAAAGAATTTCTCTAGTTATAATAATGACAAGAGTTTTGAAATCAGACAGTGCATAACATGTAGCACCGAGGGAGTCATCTACCTAGCAACCTGTGAATGTCAGGCTTTCTATGTGAGTAAAACCACTAGAAGCTTTAAAGTGAGGATGGGGGGGGGAGCATATTAGAGCCATCCAAAGAAATGATGTGACTTATGCCACAGCAGCTCACATTATTGGAGCCAAGGACAGTGCACTCCATTCTTTTACATTTATGGCTATTGACAAAGTGTGTCGTAACCCTAGAGGTGGGGATTATGCTAATCTAGTTCTGTGTAGAGAGACGTTTTGGATTTTAACTCTAAGGGCTACTACTAGCCCAGGATTAAATGCCCCATTAGAAATCTAGCCTTATCTTAAAAAAAACATTAAAATCCATGAAATACCATTGCATGCTCCTTTCTGGTTTGTTTTATAATTTTTGAATGGTCTTTTTAATCCTTATTCTAACCCCCCTTTCAGATTATATTAGGCCTTCTGTTATCTGCCTGGCTGTTAACTGCTATGAGCTAATTATATTGTTTGTAAAAGTATATCTTTTTAAATGGCTAAACAGATATGTTATTTAGATATTAGGCAAAACAGATATTAGATTATTTATTACATATTTAGAAAAAATGTCCTTAGGTCTATGTCATTAGTCTTGCTTGTCTATATGTTTCTTTTGATTTTTATTATACCTTGTTTTTTAATGGGTTCTTTAGGGCACTGATATACTGATTGCTATGCACTTTAATAATCATCAATGATGATGTAATGATTTCTAGATGTGATTCACCTGGTTGTTGCTTCTATTTAAGAGTGGTGTTTTTGCTGGTCCTGAGCCTTTGAGAAAGGATTGCAGACAGTCCGAAACATATCAGGCCAGACTATGTGTCTTGGTGCAATAAACATGGTTTTAAAATTTCTCTGCATCCCTCATATGAATTAGCATGTGCCAGAACCTTTTTCTTTTTATTCCATGGTTGGTTCTTGAGCACCGCGACCCAGTGCGCATTCATTTTGGAGTAGGTCTGTGGAACAGTTGCAGGCAAAGTTGCCTGGTGCCACCAGTTTCTCTGCAGCAGGCTATGTCATGCAGCACCCAGTAGGGCACTCCCACAGGATTCTTGTCACTGTCCACGGTGGGTTGCTGGATTCCTTCCTCCCAGTATTGTGGTCAGATGCCGCTTGTGTGTTGAGTAGGGTGTAGATGGCAACTTGCATCAAACCACTCTGGTGCACCACCTCTTTGGAGCAGCACTCTGCCTGAAGCAAACCTGGGGACTTTGACACAGGCCAGAGACCCCTGTTGTGTGAAATCCAGCACAGGGACCCTGAAGCTCCTGGTGTCTGCCACAGGCAGGTGTTTGGTGCAACTTTCACCAGCCTAGTACCCATTTGAAAACTGGGCCCGATACATTTAAAGTTTCATACCATTCTAAACTGGGGGCTAAGAACAGATATATTTTGTATAGTTGAATATATTTTGACATTCTGCTCTATTAGTTTGCAATCTGGAATTGTATACAAATATTAACTCCTAAATACTAACAAATCCAACAGCCAATATTGCTCATTATTTCAGCTTTTTATATCAAAATATTTTTTATCAATATTTTTTACTATTTCAAAAAACAAAGTTTTGGGCATCTGTGATTGAAGTTTTATGAGACAGACTATGAAGTATAAAATATTTTATTTTACAAAACCTTTTGTGTCAGTCTGACCTAATTATCTGCATAAAACAAATGATATTGATGATGCTGCTGACACAATAATCAGTTTTTTAACAACCTTCATGGTGCTGGCTCCACCTCAGGCTTGGAGGAGGTGTTGAGTCTATGTCTGCTGACAAGGAGGTACTGATCATAATGGCCAGACACCACACCAAGGGGCAGAAACAATTTTTGAAGTGAAAACAAGTAAGAAACTGTATGAGGGACACCATGTTTGTCGTGCCTCTGGCTCCCGGGCTGTTTTATAGTGGTCAGAGGACAGCTCTTGCTGCCTATGAGAAACATCCAATCCAGACCTCTGTTTTGCAAAAGCAGCAAGTTGCAAGCTGGCTCAGGCTTCATAGAAGTGTGTGTGCATGCATTAGAATTGATCCACAGATCAGTGCAGATAGAGGGCAGATGTGAGACAACCTCAGATTTATCTGGGACAGAGTGAAAGAGAAAAGTGTGTGATTTCAGCATACAGCCACTGGGTTGAGACAGATGTTTAAAAACATTTGCAGAAAGGTTTTTGGTTCCAATTTAGAACTACGACAAAAGCACATGTCCTGTGCTTTGTGTTCTGTCAGAACTTGCCCTGACAGGGTACTTAAGTCACTGGGGGCCCTGAGTGAATGCCAACACATCAGAATGGGTGACAGCAAGCCCCCCGTGAGATGAAGAGGACATCAGAGAACATCAAAGACCAGCACAACTCACACCCCATGCAATCCCAAAGTGCATTGGGTCCACTGCCCTGTAGCACAACCTGTATTTGCAACTCATAGGGAAGCATCACAACAGAGGCAGCAACTGCAGAGACTACTAGAGGACATGAGTACTGTATCAGTACTCCACTAATGCATTAGTTAGCTAGGATCAGTTAATCAACTCTTGTGTGTAATTTAAAATGCATTTTAGAACTGTAATACCCAACTAATATCTGTAAAGTATGTATGTTTGGTATCCCCAAGAAATAGCCTTACATTGGTACTACACCACGGTCCAACATCAGTTCTGCAATTGCCCACTGTTGTATACATTAACAGACTGTTTTGGAAGCCCGCAGGACACTTCAGAGTACTAGTGCACCCATGGGGGAAACAAAAAATCCTGTGTGTGTGCTCACCTGATGGTGGAGAGATTTGTATGTGAGGGATCTGTAATACATTGTTTTATTGCATTTGATCTTTTCCCATATACATATCCTGCTCCTGTCGTCCCAATAAATATTTCTTAATTTGATTTGCAGTTTATTGTGTTCTTATATATCACTGTATTTGCTTATTTGGCATGCTTAGAGTAAAAGTTAGGGATTCTATGTATAAGTATAATGGTTCCCTGTCACTGAGAGTGGGGATTACATAGATACATAGATACATAGACAGTGTCAGCAGATAAGGGCCCATGGCCCACCCAGTCTGCCCATTTGAGCTTGTAAGTTCAGTTTATGTTTTCCTAGAAGTATGTTGCCCCTTACCCCTGACCTCCAGAAATCCTTTATGTCTATCCCATGCATTCTTAAATCCCATGATTGTTTCAGCCCCCACCACTTCCTCTGGCAGGATGTTCCACTTGTCCACCACCTGTTCTGAGAAGAAATTCTTTCTCACATTTCCTCTAAATCATCCTCTCTCCAACTTCATCCCATGCCTTCTAGTCCTGGAACATCTTTTTCATTAAAAATAGTGTATTCCTACACCCTGTTCCTCCCTGTAAGATACTTGTATGTCTCTATTATATCCCCTCTCTCCCTTCTCTCCTCCAGGGAGTACATGTTCAGTTCCTTCAACCTGTTCTCATAGGACTTGTGATGCAATCCATGCACCATCTTTGTTGCCTCCTCTGAACCTTCTCTACCCTGTCTATGTCCTTACATAGGTAAGGTCTCCAGAACTGTACACTGTACTCCAGGTGGGGCCTCACTAGTGTCTTGTATAGTGGAATTATGATCTCCCTTTTCCTGCTGGTGATGCCACTGCCTATGCATCCTAGCATCCTACTTGCTTTACCTGCTGCCTTGTCACACTGTTTCCCTACCTTGAGGTCATCAGAGATGATAACCCCAAGATCCCTTTCCTGCTTGGTGCATGCTATATCCTCACCCCCCCCAACTGATATATTGTGCCAGGGTTTTTGTGCCCCATATGCATTATCTTGCACTTCTTTGCATTACATTAATTTCCTGTGGGGCAGAACCTTGGCAGCACCCTGTCGAAAGGATCCCACAAATGGAGGTGCATCACCACTTTATAATTGCTTCTGATACTAACTGAACTCAGTTGCTAGTCACACAAGGACCTTATAGACTGTGCATAGGTACTGCTGGGTAGGCATAGCCTCACACCTTGTGGGTGGGACTAGCTACAAGTGTGTGTCTGCACAGACAATCCTGCTCTGAGCTTATCCTTATTTCCAGTATTCGTTCCAATTCATATAAAAGTTCTCCAGTTATCCTTTCCAGCAATGTTTTTATCATTTGGCTATACTAAACACTTTGCTCCTCATTCCTAATTCACATGTTCAGTCCATTTAGATTGACAAAAATGTCTCCACCCATCCCAATCCCTATGTAGGGTCTGATCTGGACTGAGTGAATGGCTTGTGGCCCATTGCTATACATGATATTTACACAGTTTAGAGTCAGTGAAAAGTCCATATCTGTTCAGATTAAGATTTATAGAAAGGCTCACAGCCCATCTACTATGTACACTCAATTTTCAGGTCCGTTCAGATTAAAATTCAAGGTTCACACACCATTTACTATATACTGTACAATGTGCAGAGCTGTCCACATTCAGTGATATGTTGGCATTTAATCTGATGTACAGATTGGTTGAGAAGAAAATTTGATTGCCTACAGCAGCTGCACACATAATCCAATGTCTTTATCTTTTCAGTTTTGCAATAAAGTGCTTGATTTTGAGTAAATCCTCTCTAAAGTTTTGCAGGATCTAATGGAAGTGAAATGGTCTGTGTGCATTTATGTCCACAAATTGTTCCCAGGTACAAGGGATTTGAATAGAATGCACAAAATCATGATGATTCCAGTCCGACTTATTCTTGGGAGTTGTCTTTCACAAAGTCAAACAATTGATACAGATGGTAGATAACACAATGAAGAACACAAATGTTATCTAGCACTAATCTTTTTTAAAGTCCCAGTTGTTGTATAAGGCATAATTATGGCAACACAGTTGTTTTAGCATGGTGCAAAGTTCCATCAACTGTTTAGATATGTTTAGATTCAGGAAAAAGGGTCACTGCCAGCCATATGTTATTCCCAAATATTTAACTTTTTTACCTTAGAACAAATGAGAATAGAAGTATTAATGCTACTGGGAGGCTTCAAGCTGCCATAAGCAATAGCAGAACCCCAGTGGAAATTAGATGTGGCATTACAGATAGGTTATCGTGTGCAAATAAATTGCTTGTTGTCCTGCAGAGATACTTTTTTTTTACTTTTTCTATTTAAATTCACAAGTCAGAGTGAGGAGATAAGTTGCAACTTTCTAGACCAGCTGCAGATGTCTGACCTGGCCATGCACTACATACTATTTGAGAGACCATGGCACTGCACCAGTTTTGCACACCTTCATGCAAGAGGTGAAATCTATCAGTGGTAAAAACAAATAGTCTCCAACAACAGCCAACTCCTGTAATTCCAAGTCAGGAAAGTTGGTACCCCATAAGGATGAACAGCTACTGGCTCTTTATCTTCCCTGGACGTATTTCAAGTCTTGTTATTTGCATATAGTAGCAAGTAAAAAGTGGAAAAGTAATTTAAACACTGTTCAGAATGAAGAAGAAGAATATGTAGGATGCATGAATGGTGCAAAAAAGGGCAGATATATTCCACTGTGTGAGACTGAGGAGATAAGTTGCAGCATTCAGGACCAGCAGCAGACTAAAGCATTAGTAGAGTACTGATCCAATACTCATGACCTGTATGAAAAAATGTTTATACTACCTGAGGCAACATATGTCTGCATCACTTTGTGTACTCCTTCAACTATAAGCAAAGAGTGAAACCTAGCAATGATAAAAGCAACCTCTACTACAATCAGCAGCTGGAATTCCAAATACTCCTCTATGATTGGGCAGCCACTGGTGCTTTCAACTCTGTGGGACCAGACACATTTCAAATATTTTTATTGTCACAGTGAGTGAAAAGTGGTGAAGTAATTTTAATACTGATCTGAAAGAACAATTTATAGGTTACATAAATTTTATAAAAAGACAGATACGTTCTAATTTGCATTGTTTCAGTATGCACACATGCAATCAAAAGCTTCAAACCTAGCAGAAAGCATCCTGAGGATGCAAATCTGTGTGTGTGGGTGGGGGGGGGCAGATTTAAACTAGGAATGTTTCAATAGGTACAACATTTTACTTGACAGCTCACTGCTCGAGTTTCAAAATGGACTCACACATATTAAACATAATAATCATCCTTAAAATCTGCACAAAAGAGTGCATATGATGACAATTGAAGGAAGCTATTCATTTTCATTCATAATGCTTATGTAGTACCTAGGTGTTTTGTGCACAATATTGTGCCAGATATAAATTTAGAACAATAACAATGCTATTAGAAAGATAAAATGAATAAAACATGTGTATAAATAGTGTTCTAGATTTAGAGTATAATGTGACCTGAAAAATATGAAATTATATTTTTTTATGATATACAGTATAAGATGGCATAAGATGAATAGTTATATATTTACCATAGATCCTAGCCCCTGAGAAAGCCCTAACTGTGTGAAATGTTGGGCAATCCAGGGGATCATGGAGTTTATGAAATACTACATTAAAAAATTATTCCAAAGATATTTAATGTGTGGTTGGCTTCTCTCATATACAAGATTGTTGACTTTTCTATTACCAGCCCTGAACATAACATTCTCAATATCTGAAAATAGAAGGGTACCTGCCTATACAACATTTTTTGCATGCGGTATTGTGTGACATGTCACTTAATACAAGTTACTGCATTGCATTATGGCAGGCTCTGCTGTATATATCTCCACTCCCTAATGACTGATTTAAAAATAGTCTACACCTTAATTGTCAAGGTGGCTGGTCATCATTTGCCATCTTCAAGTCTTGGTAAGAGTAACACCTTAATTTTTTTCTTGAAATTGTATGATATATTTTCTCTGCAAAATATTTTCATTGATGTGGTGACTGAGGTTCCATTTTCTTTCAAATTTGCTGCAGAAGTAAGAAGTCAGGGAATGCAGGTGCTATATCTACCAAAAACTGGGCCACCTATCTTACGACTGTCCAAAAAAAATAGCAAAATGGGCAAGTGCAGGTGGAGGAGGTAGCTCAGGAAGCTCTGAGCAGCTAGTGGCCTGTACCCAAAGTGCAGTCCCCCTGACCCCACTGTACACATGCACTCTGTGTTAGTTAATGGATCATAACCAAGAGATTGTGTGACACTGGGAATTAATTTATATATATATATATATATATATATATATATATATATATATATACATACTTTATTGAATTTTAGAAAAAATATGCAGACAAGAATATGTCCATATAATCACAATACCCTCCACAACACCTGGCCGGAGTGCAAACACTCCATGGAGTTATAATCTAAGAGTACCCATATAATTATAGCCAAAACATTAAACTTAATCACTAATATGACATCAACCAGAAACACTGAGTCTGAAACTACAACATAAGCGAATGAACTATATACATTGAACATGCATAATGTGTCTGTCAAAGAGCATAATAAACAACATGGTACAGAGCTTGAGCCTGAGCCTCTAGATATAAAGTCAACATCTTAGTCAACATCCAAGCCTGTAGTCCCACTGTTGCACAAAGGAGGGAAGCCCCCCAATCATCCTAATGCCAACAGTAGGAGAGCTCAAAGGCCCTCTTAGAAAAAATGAAGGAGGGCAGAGGTGGGGAAGAGTGAGAACAAAAGGGGGGCACAGAGAGAGGGACCCTCACTGCAATACCAATAATAACCCCAACTACTAAAAAGAAGGAAGTGCCTCTCCCCAACCACAAACAATACTAAAGAAAAGCTTAACCTGGATTTATACAGGGAGCAAGCCAGATCCTACTTTTAGACATGGAAATAGTCATATATTCTAAAAAAGGTTGCCATACTCGGGTGAATTTATTCAACTTGTTAATGGCCAAATATGACAGGCATTTGAAACCAGCCACCCGAAGCATATTATCCAGCCAGCATCCAAAGTAGGGGTCTCTTTGGACCTTCAGCAGTGTAATAAGACCATTTTGGCTTCTGTAATGGCCATCATAAACAAGGCCTTCTGATGATTAGAGCACCCTTGAAGTGTCACCGTGTTCCCTAAAATCATCAAGGAGGTGTCGAACTTCAGCTTACAACCCAGTATGCATTCCATAGTACTATGTAAGGCCTGCCACTAGGCCCTTAACACCAATCAGTCCCACAAAATATGAAGTAGCGGCCCTTTGTCTGCATTGCACCTCTAGCATCTTGAATACTGTAAAATATTCATATTATACAACACAGCCAGGTTGCAATACCAGAATAACAATGTCTTTAAATGAATTAATCTGCCAGTTGAGTTTATACAAATACCTGAACAATTGGCCCATATAGTTTTCCACTCAAGACACTTCCAAGGAATGGCCCAGCATCCGTTCCCATCTCTCCTCCAATCTACCAGTATTAGGTGCCTTAACATTTTGTAAGACTCTATAAATGGAGCCCAGTTGAGGTGGTACTTTAGCAGCTTTATATAAAACACCATGGGAAAAATGTTTTCCCATGTGTCTGAGAATGGTAGACGTGAACATCCCACTAGGATAGATCATTGCACATGCTGCAGCTGTAAATATTTCCAATGACTGGAGGTGGGAAGAATGTATTGATGCTGAAGGTCTCCAAAAGATTTAATATGACCTTGTGGCAATGAAAATAAATCCCCCTACTATCTAATTTCCCCTTTATGCCAAGAAGACCAAAATAATTGGGAGCTTCCTATTGCTGACCTAGGGTTATACCATAAATGCCAAAGTCTAAAAGGCACCTCCCAGTCTAAACCCAAATACTTTTTTGCCAGAAGCCAGACATGAAGAACATAGTCCTGTGAGGGCAGTAGCCTGGGAGAAAGCCCTTTCATCCATAGGACCTGTTTTGGAGGGTCCTGTGTATCCCATTCATTTTCCAGCTCCAACCAATGAATAGCAGGTGCTCACTTCTCTGAATGGAGCCATAGCCATATCTGATGAAGGCCTGACCCTATATAATACTGCTGCAACTAGGGGGAGGCAAAACCCCCTTCCAGTGAGACATGGAAATCCTTGCCTTCTTGCCCTCCCAATAAAAGGAAGAAACAGCTGCATTATTTGTTGCCACCAAACATCAGGGATTATCAGGGGGAGATACCATATCACATATAGAATTTTAGGCAGAAACAACATTCTGATAGCATAAACCTTGTCTCATAACCATAGTCTGAGATACTTCACCTGAGAATGTCTCCCCTGAGTTTCACCAAAAGAGGGTGAAAATTCAGGGATACCCAATTCAATACCCAAGGGGAGATCAGAATCCCTAGATATTTAATAGAGCCTTGGGACCACTTCACCCCAGATATATCTGGCAAGCTGATCATTCTCCCAGAGCACAGTGGAAGGAGCTCAGTTTTAGACCAATTATTACACATTCCAGACTAGGATGCAAAAGTGTCCAACAATTGTATTAGATTGGGCAATGAAACCTCAACATTCTGTAAGATGAGGAGGACAGGGTCTGTGAAAAGCATGGTTTTATAAACATGTGAACCCAATTGAATACCCTTGATCCCAAGGAATTCCCTAATTTTCTGTGCCAAAGGCATAAAAGCCAGTAAAAAGAGGTCTGAGAAGAAGGGGCAGCCATTACACATGCCACTGCCCAGCCAAAAGGAGGGAGAAAGCCTACCATTAGTCAGCACCGATGTCCTCAGGGTGGAGTATGTTACCTTAATCCAGTGATTGAACTGAGGGCCAAATATCTCCAAGGTGAACAACAGATAGGGCCATTCGACCAAATCAAACATTTTCTGTGTCCAGAGCAACTACCACAAAAAGTCCTGGAAGTGACTTAGAGATACAGAGAAGGTCCACCAAGCACAGAATGTGGTCCACCCCATCCCAACCACCCATGAAGCTAGTCTGGTCTGCATGAATCAAAGTAGGTAATACTGTGGACATCCTGATGGCAAGAATCTTTGCCATCAACTTATAGTCCACATTTAACAGAAACACTGGGTGGTAGCCTACACGACTGAAAGGGTCTTTTGTCTTTTTTCAGTAAAATTGAAATCACAGCCTCATATATTGTAGGGGGAGACCCCCCTGCTTCCATGCCGAGTCCATAACTTCTATAAACAAGGGGCACACTAGATTGACCACGACCCTATAGAATTTGACAGGAAATCCATGAGGACCAGGGCTCCCCCCCCCTTGCAACTGCCGCAGTACTGTCTGAAACTCATCTGGGGTAATAGGAGTGTCCAAAGCGTCATGCTGGGCTTCTGATAGCCTAGGAAGGGAGAGAGATTGTAAAAAAGACAGCATATCAGACTTCCCCCCCATCTGGCCCTGTTTTAGTAGAGTATAATTGGCTGTAAATCTCATAGACTGCCTCATTAATTCCCTTAGGATCCCAGGTTAACCGCCCCACCTGCCTATTCCCCAGAATTACCCTCTACACCACAATTTTCTTCAGTCTAAAAGCCAAGATCCAGCTGGCCTTCTCTCCCCCACTCCCAATAAGACTGTCTCAACCTGTATAAAGCCAGTTCTGCCTGTTGGGCATTCAGCAAATTTAATTGAAACCTTAAATCCCTGATACAAGTCAGAAGAGCCAAAGCCCATGACTTCCCCTAATGCTGTTCCTATAAGGTATTTTGTTGGCTCTCCAATTCCTGGACTAGAGCCTTTCATTTATTTATTTTTATTTAGTTGTTTAACCAGAAGTAGCACACTAAGGTGAAAGCTTTTTTACAGGAGCAACCTGGGAGCACAAGGAAGTTAAGTGACTTGCTCAGGGTCACACAGTATGTAAGTGGAAGCTGAGGGATTCAAACTCAGGTCTGGTCTGCTGGATGTCATCAGATTTTCAGCTCAGAGCCTTAAACCACTGTGCTATACTGCCTCCCTATCGAGCTTGATGAGCCTTTTTATGTGCCAAAGAATAGCATATCAACCATCCCTGGATAATCACTTTTTGACCCTCCCAAACCCATTGGGATGCCACTTCACCCATCTGGTTGGACTCTAAGTACCCCTTCACCTCTCCATGAAGTCACTCTTGAAAAGAATGGCCAGATAAAAATCTAGTATTACATCTCCAACTGGGCATTGCCGCTCCACTCAACTAATTTAAAAAGGACCAGGTGACCGGAGAGTGATCTGAAATAATAATAGACTCTATAGAAGTCTGCGTAGTGAGCTTTACCAGAGGCTTAGAGGCCAAGATCAAGTTAATGCAGCTATAAGTGTGGTGCACCAAAGAGAGAAAAGTGTAATAACAGCCTGAAGGGCTACAGAGGCACCACACATTGCACAATACATGTTCATTGCATGACACTTGTAAGGCCTTAGAACCCAGGGTGCTTACCCGAATGGGGGAACCACTTTGGTCACACACCAGGTCCATAACTTCATTCATATCCTCACTACAATAATGACACCTACTTCTTTATCCAGCAGGATCTGAGAAAATTTCCAGAAGAATGGCACGCCGTCCTCATTAGGATCATACACTGAAGAGAGTATGTAGGGCTGACCATCTAGGATACCAGATACTATTATCCGTTGCCCCTGGGTATCCTTACTAACCTGTGAGGTGGTCTAGTTAACCCCCTTTTTAATAAGCACCATCACTCCACTCCTTTTTGAGGAACACAACACTGCATAAAGCTGCCCACCCCAGCCTGGTCTTAAACAATCCACTTCTTTGGAGAGCAAATGTTTTCCTTGGAGAAAAATAAAGTGACATTTTAATCTCCTAATGTGTGTAAAAACCTTTTTCTGTTTAATAGGGCCATTGATCCCCAGTACATTTCAGGACATGATCCTATAATCTTTCATACTACTGCATCCAACCTCTAACCACCACCCACATCCCCCAGTACCCCTAGCAGCAGCAGGATTCCACTACCCATAACTCTGTGCAACAGACACTAAATGAAATATCCAAAAACAACATCACCCCCCTATAAAAAACTATATACAAGTGACAAGCCTCAAAGCACCCACATAGATGGGTTAAGCAATACAGTACTCACCAGGACATGTACCCCATCCCCCTTGCCAATATTCAGATGCACCAATAATATCTCCTACCCCATAACTGAAACCAAGTGCAGAAGTAAAATGTCTACCTCAAACAGCCCGAGAAATCACCTTCCTTAAGTTGCCATGGGATGTTTAACTTCTTATAAGAGGATCCGCTATTCCTTATTAAAACCAAGATCCATATAATGAATAAATAAAAAGTCCCCTAGATCTCAACTAAATATGGTGTCCCAATAAATACCAAATACTCCAAATCAGCCCAGGATGCCCCCAAAACAGTAAAGTGAGAATATTCTAGAGGATGCTCAAGCTATATAAACATACAGAGCACACCATTTTACTTCCACCCCCACCACCACCCACTCCCATTTAATTGCTTCAGTGTCTGAAATCTCCAGATAATCAGGGTAAATTACCTTCACCCCTGCCTTCTGTATCAAATCCCTGCCAAATACAACTCATTCTTGTTGCCTCATAAAGAGCAACATACTCAGAATGTCCAAGAGTTGTCAGAGTCCAGAAAGTTAGTCCACAGTGTCCATTGCATCCTGAAGATCACTCCACTCCCCCTCCCCACCTGATCAACATATTAATTCTTCTTCTGTATGCCCCATACACTAAAGTCACTAAAAGAAACCCTGGGAACAAAAGTCCATAATAAAAAGTAAATACAAACAAATGCCTCCACCCTGAATCCAACAATAACCTAGTGCCATCATGGCTATGTGTCTGACACAGAAGAGTAAAATATAATATCCACTCACTGGCAATGGAGTAAACTCAGTCTCCCCAATTTAGCTGTTCTCTAAGTCAGAAGAAGAGAAAAGTCCACCACCACTGTCCCCGAGTCAGTCCATGGCATCCTCTTCTCCAGCAACCTCCAATGATGCTGTGGATTGATGAGGCTCTTATTCCATCACTGAAGCCTGGGGTGCCTTCTCTTTCTCTCACTGTGGCCAAGGGGGAAGCCATTCCTGACTTGTGTTGACCCAGGAATCCACTCATCTGTTTTTCTCCGACAGATATTGCAGGACATCTTTTGATGTGGTGAATAAAGCCATTTGTTTATGGAAGACCAGTTTTAAGGTGGCTGGAGGGAATAGATAACATTTAAAAGCCTGCTGCCTGGCTTGGTCCTGAACCTTATCAAAAGCCTTCTGCCTTTCAACCACCCTATTTGGTAAATCTTGATGGAAAAAGAGTTGCACCCATTGAATCACGCCTCCTTCATGAATCTGGCATCGTGTAGGATCCTCTCCTGATCTTGAAATCTTAAAAGTTTAAAGACAACAGGTCTGGGGTGGGTCAGATTGTCTGAAGAGAGTGGCCCAGTAGGTACTCAATGAACCCTCTCAATTTCAGCAGTAGACTCCAAATGCCAGACCAGCCAAATCAGCAGATATTTTTGCAGGAAGATCTTATCCCCTCCTTCCACTTTTTCAGGCAGCCTGAAAAGTCTAACATTACTCCTTCGATAATGGGACTCAGAGTTGTCTGTTTTCTCCCTTAATGAGCAAATTCCACATTCTGCAAGGCCCAACCTCCTCTCTGATGGTTACACCCAATCTTCCAGCTGACCAACCCAAGCTTCAGCCTGCTCCATACGGTAACCTAATGACTCAATGAAACTCTGACAGCAGTAAGCTGTACTGTAATATGGTTGAGGTCATTTTTAGTACTGCCCATAAAAGATTTAATTTCACTGATCTCTCTGGCAATCAGGCTGGATTCAGACTCGTGCTCCATGTGCGTTTCAGCATTCAGGCTCAACATGTCTTTGAGCTGAGGAGGTGAAGCTGACAGTTTGTATTTTTTCTTGGCAAGGGCTCCTGACTTATCCAGCTCTGATTTTGAGGTCATCAGAGCTATATCCAAGCAGCAGATATGAAAAACCAGTGGTAAGGAGGATGGAAGTACTAGATTTTAAGGTAAGGTGAGACGGAGCAAAGAAACTACACTTCATCTAACTCAGTTGCATCACGTCACTTCCTGGGGCCTCAGTTTCAATAGGAAAACAGTACTCGATTCTCACAGCATGGTGCAAGTTGCACCATAAATGACTTGCACCAAATGCTGATGCACCGGGTACCCTGCACCCGATTCTTTACCAGGCAGGGTCCCCACAGCTACATCCCATGACTTGTGGCAACCCAAGCTGAGTGCCAAAGGGAAGGCACACCAGAACAGGGTGCCACAAGCCACCACATTGCCCACTAACAGGGTGCAAGTGCCTCCAACCCTGATCCCCACAAATGTAATCTAGTAGCTTCTCACCCAGCCCCAGTTCCTAGAACACTAAGATGTAGCCCCACCTCTACTACATAACTTCATAATCATATTAATTATATGGCCAGTGTCCCAGTGTAGCCCTTGTGGTCTAGTGAACCCTCTCCACCCAACTGTGCCCTACACGTGCTCCCCATGCCAGCTGGTGACTGGCACAGCCCACTCTCACTACCATGGCTAGCCACCAGCTAAGCTCTGTATGAGTGCATACTGTAAATAGTAAGTGCTCCATGAATGACAGCTGCTCTCATTCATTGAGTGTGTACAATTTATAGTAAACACTCATACAGAGCTCAGTCAGTGGCTGGCTGTGGTGGTGAGAGGTGGGCTGTGCCAGTCACTGGCTGAGTACAGGGGTGAGAGTGGGGCAATAGGGCACAGCCAGGTAGGGTGGTGGGTCCACTAGCCCATCAGGGCTACATTGGGACACTGGTCATATAACTAACAGTACCATGATTATGAAGTTATGTTGGGGAGTTGGGCAGTGGGGCTACTTCTTAATAGTTCTGTGGATTCGGGCTGGGTGGGTGGACTATAACAGTACATTTTAAGGGATCAGGGCTTGGGGGCTCTTTCTTTCCATTGTGGGGGCTTGGGGCTTGGGAGGTCTTTTTTCCATTGTGGGGGATTGGTGCTGGGGGGCTACTATGTCACATGTCTGGGAATAGAGGCTGGAAGGGCAGGAGGGGCTTCATGTTCTGTGGGCACAGATGGGGGCACATTGGTGCATCCCCCAGTGGCCAGCAAAGTGTATGCATGCCAGCACATAGCTGGTGTAACTTTCCTTTGACGGATGTCCTCCAGGGTTTGTTTTGAAATACCATTTTGGGGTTGCGGCAGCCACCCATTGAGAATAGGGCAAAGCTGCTGCCTTAAACCCCCCCTTGTGCCACCTCACAGTTGGGTTTGTGGTGCACTGATGGCACAAGTCAAATCTGCAGCAAGCAGCCTGTGTGTTGTCTCATGCTGCCTTTCAGAATACCAAAGAGTGCATCTATTGGAGCAAGGTGCTTCTTGCATCCATCATGTTGAACGCAAGTCATCTTGTGCCATATCGAAGGCTTTCAGAATCAGGTCCTAGGATTTAATTCACAAGGAACAGATCCTGCTGGGCCAGTTTTCCTTAATTAGAGGAATGCCAGGTCCTGTGGTCTCAGTACCAATGGCCCAGATCTTTCCAAGCTGGCCAGGGTATACAAGAGATGGGTGTTGAACTGCTCTTTCCAGATGATATAATTATGAGTAAGGACTTTGATAGTTGAGCCAACATAGTGTGTCACTACTCATAGTAAGGCTAGGGAACCAGCTCCTGAGGACACAGAGGGGGCAGTGTTGCTAAAAACAACCCCTTCCTCAATATTGGGAAGTTGTTGCCGAACAATGAACTGAGGCACAGCAACAGACTGGATACAGCTCAGCCCTTTGCTGATCTCCTACAGGAGAGTGTGTTTCAGGGAAGATCGGGCATTCAGAGTTGGGAAGAGCTCAGCCAGCTGACCCATCCTGCAGAAATTAAGGGATTTGGCCACCAGGGTACAAAGTGACTCTCAAGGTTCAGAGAAAAGGCCAGTATGCTGAGATAATGGTCTCCTATACTCATAGTGAATTCTAAAGGGAGGATTGGAAGAAGGGGTGTTCTGGTAGACAGCATTTCATAAAGAGTATGGGAAGCAGCCTCTTGCCTTAGTCCACAGTGTACCCTTTACTGAACGCTTAGGAGGCAGCTAGACAGAAAAGTGTCTGACTTACAATTTTTACAGGCCCAGTATCTTTAAGGATGTAGCAAACTGCTGTCAGACTTGTCCACAGTGCCAGAGAGTGGGAAAGGTTTGGGATGAGGCTAAAACAGCTTTGATTCCCATGCTTGTACTTTAAGAGCCATTTTGGTGGGTTGCTAAGGGACATTGTGGGCCCACTCAACATCCCAATTTGCACAGGCAAAAGGTACATTTTGGTGGTTGTGGATGGTGCCACAAAGTACCGAGGTGCCACTGCTTTCTCCTCCATTGGGGTGGAAAAAGTGGCTGATGAACTACTGGGGATATTCAGCATGGTGTGGTTTCCTCAGGAAATTCTGTCAGAGTAGGGTACCAATTTAATGTCTACAAAAGGGACTAGTCTAGTTTAGAAGAGTGGGGTGCAGCAGCTCAGGGTTTCCCCACAGCACCCTCCAGACTAATGGTCTGGTACAGCATTTTAATGTGTCACTTAAATTCATGTTAAGGGCATTCACCAACCAGCATGTGAGAGAGTGGAACAAGTACTTACCCCAACTCTGATTTGAATATAGAGAAGACCCCAAGAAGTCCACAAGGTTATCACCCTTCAAGCTCCTGTTTGGACAATAGGGTTATGAGTCTTCTAGGTTTGGTAATGGATACATGGGAGGATGAACTTTCTCCTTAAAGGGAGTCTGTCGTAGAGTACATCCTGAATTTCAGGTCATGGCTCAAGGAGCTTATGGGGTTCACCAGTTAGCACCTAGCCACTGCACAACAGAGACAGAAGATGTGGCATGATGGGGGAGCCAGAACCAAGGAAAAAAAAAAAAGTTGGTCAATAGGTGTTGGTACTCATCTCCATCCAACAGAATAAATTGTAGTTGGCTTGGGAGGTACCATACTTGGTGGTCAGGAGGGTGGATGATGTTAATTCTGTGGTGGAACTCATGACAGGAGGAGCAAGCAGTCAATCTACAACATAAACATGATGAAGCTCTACCATGACCAGGAAGAAATGGCTGTATGCAGCTATCCAGAGGAGGAGGCAGAAGCAGACCCATTGGTGAATTTCCTGGGAGAGGTTAAGGTGGAATCCTCCGTGGATGCTGTCACCATCTCAAAGTGGTTGACACCAGCCTGAGCTGCTGAAATGTATGGGATGCTAAAGACATTTGGGGACATGTTCACAGGAAAACCAGGATATAACACACTGTCTGAGGATCATGTAGATACAGGGTCCCAGGCTCCGCTGAGGCAGCCACCCTACAGAGTCCCTGAGGGAATGAAACATGCCATTAAAGGGGGATCAAGGAAATGCTGGTTCTTAGGGTAATCCAAGAGTTCTGTATTCCCTGAGCCACCCCTAGGGCACTGATTCTCAAGAAGCATGGAATCATGTGGTACTACACTGACAGAAACAGGCTCAACAGCTGTATGAAGTCAGATGCATACCCTGTGTCAGGAAGAATGAGGTCCAGAGAGGTTAGGAGCAGACATGTGCCTGACCACCAGAAACTTAACAAAGGGCTACTGGCAGGTACCCCTGACTACTGTAGCTAGAGAGACCATTCTGTTTGGCTTATTTGAGTTTTGAGAAATGTCATTTCAGATGAAGAATGTGCTGGCAAACATTTAATAGCTCATGGACTGTATTCTGTCTGGGGCAGGCAGACTATGCACTGGCATACATAGACAACATCACCATCTACAGTCAGACATAGGAAGATCACATCAGGCACCTGGCCAAGGTATTCCTCTGATTGAAGGCTGCAGGGCTGAGGATGGCTGAGGTGTTATATCTTTTATTTATTTATTTAGTTTTTGTTGACCAGGAAAGGAGGACTAGACAATTCTGTCTATTTTCAACCTTGTCCTGGGGAAGGGGATACAGATGGATGCCAACTGACATCAGTTGTTAGTGGTATTTTTAGTGAATGGGGGAAATTTGTCCAGGATACCAGTGAAATTCTCCTAATGTAGCTGCAGGAGGTGCTGTCACTTCCTGTGGACAGGATGGAGGAGCTCAGTTTGGAGCTGGATGGAGAAGGAGATAGAGGTCTGCAAGGATATGCAGGAGAAGTTCACAATATGGATACCACAGATGGACATCAACAAAAGTCTGATGCTAATACAAGATCAACAATGGAGATAACAGAGGATTCATTGCTGTAAGCTGAACAGGCTCTACAGACAAACCTTGAGAAAAATAAATCAGTCCTGCTGTAGCAGATGAAGGAAGCTGAAGAAAGGTATAATAATGAAAAAAGTAAACTTGAGGAAAAAAAGAAAAGAAAAGAAAAAGACTGGTAAATACCTCTCCAGGACTTCCAGAGAAGAAAACTCCAATGTCAACTTTCTTTCAGTTTGGCAAAGCCACCAGTAACCAGGATTGAACTCATAAATCCACAACAACAGAGAAAGAAGAAGCCACACCTAGTTTTTCAAAATTATCTCATGAAGTGGTGCTTCAAACTGCTGGATGGAGTCACAACAGCCAGGTTACACCATACCTTCAGACTGAACAGGACTACCAAGAGAGGAGCAGGATGTGCAATCTATCTCAAAGAGTCACTCATGGGACACCCCCTGCTGGTATCTACTGCTAGTTCAACCACACAAATACTAGCCATCAAAATTCTGCTAGGTGCCAATAATAAGGTACTTACTGACGCATCAGTGTACATCCCTCCTAAAGAACAGGGGAAGGGTCTTAATTCTGTCATGGACTTTATGAGAAACCAACCTTCTGGCTAGGAGTTAATTCTGATGGGAGATTTTAATATTAATTGGCTTGCACGTGAGAATGGGAGCTTTAGGGACGCCATCTCTGCCACAAACTTTTCTCAGCTGGTTAACTCCCCTAGATCCAGCTACAAAATGGGATCAAGCAGCCTAATGGATGGGATCCTAGCCAGTCATCCTGATTGCATTACTAACACTACAGTCCTCCTGGACATGCTCAGTGACCATTCCCTGTCATCTGAACATGGACAAACACATTCTGCAAACTTCCACCAAAGACAATCATCAGCAGGGTCCTGGTACGGGGTTATCTTGAACCCCTCAAATTCCTCCTTAGAGTGCAAGATTGGACTGCCATCAACAGTGCGAAGGATGTCAACATGGCACTTGATTATTTCATCAACACCTTTAATGCTGCCTGTGATGCCCATGCACCCCTAAAAAGGTGGAAACTCAAAGGCCATTGCAACCCCCCAGCTCTCTGCAGACTTATTAGCTTGTATTAAATCTAGGGACCCCCTCTGTCATCGGGATCCAGTCACTGGCATGCAATCGTACATTAATAAATACAAAAGAGCATGGAGTGATTGCACACGGTCCATCTGCCTTGAAAAAAAAATACTACAAGGGAGTGTTTACTGACATATGGGTCAATGGTAAAGCTTTCTAGAATAATATCAAAGAGGTTACAGGGAAAAAACCCAAAACATCACCCACTTTACTTGACGTTGATGGAACTACAACTCTGGACTCCCTAACTGCTGCTAATACCTTTAACAATGCGTTCATGGACCTTAGCTGTGTTCTTCCACCTGACTTTTTTGATGTAGATGTCACCTCGGCCAATCCTGTAAGCTCTACCCCAATGACCAGTCACCCCGCCATTCTACTTCAAACAAGTCTCTTTGCATGAAGCCCAAAAACACATCCAAAAAGCAATTGGTAAATCTAGACACGGTGGGGAACTCCCTTGACCTCAAACTGCTGTCCCTCCCCCTTAAGGAAGGGTTAGTGCCTCTAACTAGGATCTTCAACCTCTCACTCAGACTTGCATAGTTCCCCAATAAATGGAAATCAGCCACGGTTACCCCGGTCTACAAAAGTGGAGACAGAACTCTTCACGTGAACTACCAGCCTATCTCCATATTATCACCTCTCTCTAAGGCTCTTGAACACATTGTAGCCAACCAGCTTACTGATTATCTTGAGAAACATAAGATCCAATGCTCCCAACAACATGGGTTCAGAAAAGGGCATAGCACCACCTCGGCCCTTGTGGAATTCATCAGTTCTATACTCAGCTCCCTGGACCATGGTCAATTAGTTGGTGCTGCTGTCATTAACTTGACAAAAGCATTCAACATGGTCCATCCCCCTCTATTACTGGAACAACTAATTAATGCAGGACTCTTCTCTGACTCCACTACCTGGTTTAAAAGTTACCTGGACCACCACACTCAATAAGTCAAAATTGTTGACGTCCTTTCTGACTCAAGACCTGTTCACTCTAGGGTTCCTCAAGGGTCCATCCTGGGCCCACTCCTGTTTAGCCTCTTCTAAATAGTCTCTCAAGCTCCTGCCCTGAACAAATCCTACTCTACGTAGATGACGCCATAATTTACACAACTCAACCAGAGCCTATACCCCTTGAGAACCAGCTACAACTCAGATTTGCCTCTGTAGAGAAATGGTTTAGTCATCACAAGGTGGTACTATACTATTAAAAAAACTAAGCTTACAGTATGCTCTTCAGCAGCTCCGATAACAAGCACAGGAAACATCCTCTGACTATCATTAGCTGTCTTGGTACTGTCCTTAAACAGGTACAATTCTTTAAGTATCTTGGAGTCACCATAGACAGCAACCTAGCATATGGAATGCATATAGACAACATTGCTAAAGCTGTAAATATTCATATTGGTCTACTCTATGGACACAGGCTATCTCTAACCCTGAAGCTTTAAGGATATCTGTGCAGAGCTCTATTATTTCTATAATTGACTATGGACTGATCATCTATGGCTCTGCGACTGATACAGCCCTATGGTGTATCTCCACTGCTCTTAGCAAGGCATGTTGTCTCATCTCAGGAGCCCACCATCTCACCCACATGTGTGACCTCTATGTTCTAACCAGTTGGCTACAGCATAAAAATCGCATCAAATACCAAACTTGCCTGATGGCCAAGAAAATAACCTTAGGCCTCTTGCCAGCTAGTGTACAAGATCTTCTGGGCCCTAGACATCATAGTTCCATAAAATCTAGTAGTATAGTGGGAAGAACAGCTCTAACATGTGTTTTCATTCACTTAATATCTTATACTCGGTTCCTTGGTTTAAAGAATGTTGCTATCTAATCTTTATTGACTTTACAGGTGCCCTTTTCTTTTTTCAGGAACTGGCTACTGCTGAATTAATAGAGTGGGGCTTTGGAGATATTGCTGTATACTGACAGCACTTTTGTGTTTACTTTATCTTCACTCTGCTTTTTGGCAGTTGGACAATAAATAACATGTTGTGCCCTGATCGGTGATTTTGTTTAATTTTAATTTAGGGCATAGCTCAATATGTCTTGGGACTGTACAGTGCCTCTTGGGTATGTTCTGGAGCTGATACCTGGGATGTTGTGGCAGCCTCACTTTTTGTCCGTAGAGATAGTTGTTCGTTATACATTTATTACCCTTGCTAACTAAAGCTACTGTGTTTTGCTTTAAATATTACTAATTCTTTATTTTATATGATATGCTGATAAACCAGGTTGCTATTGTTCTTATGGTCGCTTTGCCTTTGCAATGCATTATAGTTGTTGTCATTATATTAATGTTTTTTTTTCCAAGAAGCATTATTAATTGTGGCATCTAGACGTTTGCTCTGATGCATTTCCACCCCTATTTTCAGTTTCTTTTTCTAGAGTGTTGCTTACATAGTATATACTGTATGTTTTACCTTTACCCAGCTTTTGATACTTAGCTTTGTACTTCCCTTTGCTTTATGGTGTCAATTTGGATACAATAGGAGCCCCCATTTTACAGTTTTTCTTTTCCCTTCCCTTTCTATTTACAACTTTTGTCTCCCCTTTAGGTCAGACAGGGTGGGGGAAGAGGGAGAGTAGGAGATCTTTCAAGGTTTTCTTCTCCTCCGGGTCCATGTTAGTAATGGCTTAATAGCCCCCCAGCATCTTCCCATAAGGAAGTGACCAGTGTGCCTCCACTGGGTGTGGGATCACTTAATACCTGCCTTCAGTTGTGTTTTTTGTTGTTTTATTTAGGTATCTTTGCCACCAGGCTTGATACTCCCTTTCTCTTAGTTGGAACATCCTTGTTCTAATATTTTCAATGACTCTTTTGTGATTTTTTGCTGGGAGTTTTTATTCACAGTTATTACAACTTTGGGTTGGGTAGGTGGGAGGGAGGGGTTCTCACTGGGTGTGTTCCTTGAGGTGTTGACACAGCCTGTTAATATGATGAGTGCAAATTGTCTTAGAATTGTAACATTGAATGTACAGGGCCTTCAAAATCCCCAAGAAATGTAGGACTATACTACAGTTTTTTTTGTGATATTCCTGTTGATTTTGCACTCCTCCGGGAAACCCACCTGGTGGAGGCAGGTACTCTAAATCATTGGGCCACTTGTGGGTGGGTTAATACTATTACAGTGCCTATTCTTAGAAGCAATGGGGTGGTAATTTTATGTAGGAAAAATCTACAATTAGGCATATCACAGGAAATCAAGGATACTGAAGGTCGTTTTATATTAGTTAAAGATAGCTATATGGGTTTGCCCATAGTGTTGGGAAGTATTTATGCCCCTAACAACCCAGATTTTTCCTTTTTTCACACTACTCTAGCCAAGTTACCAGATACCTCTATCCCAGTTATTTGGGGAGTTGATATCAACTTAGCATTAGATACCACATTAGACCTTTCAGGCCCTTGTCCTTGAAATGAGGCAGTGCTTTCTAAGTAAGTGTCAACTCTTTTCCAGCATAAGGGTCTTCTTGATATTTGGAGTAACAATTTAAAAATCTGACTTCATAGAGAGGTGAAGGAAAGGCTGCTACTTACATTGATACTAACATTGCAATTATCTGAATAACAGTTTTGAAAAAGTAAGCTTCAGATTTCCAGTTCAGAAAATATGCTCTGCCTGTTCCCTAAAATGACTGCCAAATGTGTGATGTGATGACATCACTGGAGTTAGAGGCAGAGAGCTACATGGCTCTCTGTAGTGCTAACTATTTCTGTTTTCCCCCATTGTTTAAAATTGTTTCACCAAAATTATCAAAACCCTGACTTAACATGTGGATTATTTTGATCAATACAAATATTAGTCTATGATTTTGTTAATTTTGTTTACTTTAACATGCTGAAATTGTGTTGCAATTCAACTGACTTTCTCTTTAGCAAACCACAATACAGTACACCTCTTCAGATACCTGGTGGTCTAGTATTTATATGTTGTCTTGATGGCTGTAGCAAAGTTCTTCTCTGGTCCAATGCCAAAGTTCATGCTTTCTTGGTAATCAAAAAAAATATACTTCTCTCGTAGCCTTTTTTTTCCTTATGACCCCCCCACAGCTAGCCCACCAGCTGTCAAACAGACCACTGTTTACACTCGGTCCCAATTAATGCTTGGGGTTGCATGCGAGCTTCCTAGTCCCATAAAGGGAATTATCACACTACAGATTGTAATATTGTACCTCAGAGAGTAATGCACATCTATGCCGGTATGTTTCATTGACTTGCACTGTTAAATGATGCCTTCTATATCACTCTCCAGTCCTCTTTCATTAGTGTTTTGCTTCTGCTCCCACAATAAACATCAGGTGGATAACCACCCTTATGCACAATAAAGGAAGTATGTACAGTCCCCCTGTTTTGATTATTTCCTACCTCATTAACAAACAACGAGGTCTTCCTGGGGAGCCAAAAAAGAAGCAGTAGCATGCACTGGGAAAACAGCTGTTCATACCCTCATAAGGGCTGGACTTGCTATGGATAACAACATTATTAGACAGGGGAGGCATACTAATACCTTGACCGAATCCACTGGACATCCAGTGTCAGTCTACTCCCTTACCTGTGATCTGCAGAACCCCACAGGACAGTTCTCTGCAATCATCATCCATTCCTTTTCTGTGCCCTTCTTCACAGTGTGAATTGGCTGGCTCACCACTCTTCTGAATCTTGAATGCTGTATACACAGTCCCCTCAATACTGTCACAACAAACTTTGACAAATCCCTCAAGAGTAATCTTCCTACACTGAATCCAGGTAACAATTTAGGTGCTGTCCTCCAACTCCAAGTATTTGCCCCTGCTGCCTTCTCTCATTCGTGGTCAGGTAATGATCACGGTGCTGGCAGACCCACATCTCAGGTCTCACAATGATCTTTTCAACTTTCCTTCCTCCTGTCTTCCCCCTACCCTGAATATAGCTGTACTGTGCAGGAAAGGTCTCCTCAATACCCTCTGGTAATTGTTAATTACTCCTTCTTCCTACATTAAAAACTATTGAGTGCAGCACTGTTCCACATCATGTTAGCACAGTCTCCTTTTTTTGTCATCTCAATAATAAACATGATCTTTCCAGTAAGTCAGGCTGATAGTAGCAGGGCACTAGAGGAAAAATGTCTTTCCTACCCTTATAAGTTCCATGGTGCCCATGATTAGGGACTATTAAATGATGTACATAATGATGCATGCACCTACAGTATCATTTAATGTTGCCTAATCAAAAGTAGCCTAGATCTGATAAGGGTAAGAAAGAACATTGCCCCGCCTTGTGATATGCTGCTATCAGCCTAGCTTACTGAAACATCATGTTTATTTTTAATATGTCAAAAAAAAACAGTGGACTGTACTAATGGCATTCTTAATGTGAAAGGGTGGTGAGCTCACCAGTTTTTGATGTGAGGAGCAGGAGTGAAGAATGAATACCAGAGGGGGACTGAGGAGATAATTCCTGTAGGATACAGCTACATTCAGGGGTGGGGAAAGACTGGGGGGGAAGGTGGTCAGATCATTGGAAGATCTAAGATGTGGAGCTACCAGCACCATGATCACTACCTGACTATGGATGTGAGCAGGCAGTGATGAAAAATACTTGGAGTGGCACTGTGGTGCCTAAATGGGTAGCTGAATTCAATGCAGGGAGATTACCTTGGGGGGGTCAAGGTTTGTTGAGACAGTTTTGAGGAGACTGTGTATGCCACATTTAAGATTAAAAAAATGAAGAGACAGACAATCAGCATTGTGTAGGAGGGCATGGACAAGGACTGCTAGAGGACTGCTGAGGACTGTCCTGCCAGATTCCACTGATCACAGGCAAGGGGGTAGACCAATGCTGGCAGTCAAGAGGATTTGATCAAGACATTAGTACATCCCCCTGCATAATAATGTTCTTATCCATAGTACATCCAGCCCTAATGAGGGTATGAACAACACTTTTTCTGGTGTGTTCTGGTACTTTTTGCTTGACTCTCCAGGAAGATGTACTTGTTGGTCAATGAGGCGGAAAAAAATGGGGGACTGTACGTACTGCCTTCACTGTGCAAAATGGTGGTGATCCACCCAATGTTTATTATGGGATCAGAAATGAAACATTGAAAACATTGATGAAAGAGGACTGGAGAGTGATTTAGGAGGTATCACTTAGTGCAGTAAATGAAGCATTTTGGTATAGGAGTGCACTACTGTCTGAGGCACAAGATTATGATCTGAAGTGTGATATTCTCTCTGTGGGACTGGGAAGCTCACATGTAGCCCCAGGCAGTACTAAGGATAGAGTGTAAAAGGAAGACTGTTTGATGGCTGGTGGGCTAGCTGTTGGGGGGGTTAATAAGGAAAATTAAGACAATAAGAGAAGCATATTTTTGGATCATCAACAAAGCATGATAATTGGAATTGGACCAGACCAGAACTTTATTACAACTATTGGGACATCACATAATGATTAGATCAGCAGGTTTTTGAAGAGTTGTACTGTACTGCAGTTTACCAAAGAGAAAGTCGGTTGAATTACAACACAATTTTGGCACATTAAAGTAAACAAAATGAACAAAATCATAGCCTGACGTGTATTGATCAACATAATCTACATGCTAAGTTATGGCTTGATCATTTTGGTGAAGCAATTCTAAACAAAGGGGGAAACAGAACTAGTTAGCACTATAAAGAGCCATGTAGCTCTCTGCCTCTCGCTCCAATTATGTCATCACTTCAAACATTTGGCAGCCATTTTAAGGAAAAGGCAGAGCAGGTTTTCTTAAAATTGGAAGGCTGATGCTTACATTTTCAGATGCTACAAAATTCTGTATGTTATTCACATAACTACAATGCTAGCATCAATATAAACTGCAGTCTTTCCTTTAGCCCCCTTATCAAGTTGAATTTTTGAATAGTTTGTTGGCAAAATGTTGCTTAGGTGTCCTTTAAGAAAGTGACCTGAATATGACCAAATTTGCTCTGTATGCATGGAACTTTATGCTTTAACTGATGCCTCACTCAGTAGCAATAGTATAAAATCACATAAGGAACATAGGGCAACATTTTCCTTTTTTGAGTTTCATTATTATGACATTGTTTTTCTCCAGGACACAAGGCTTCACATGACTAGAGAAATTCAGATAGCATAAACAAATTGGTTTGGGGGGAATACCCATTGGTCCATGAGGGTTGATATTTACTGTGGTGTTGGGATTGAGATCAATAATAATACTATTACTATAAAAAAAAATCATCTTGTAGATATATGTCCCGGGGGAGCTCTCCTCTTAGATGTCACTCTGGCAGGTAGGGATTTTAGACTCATTAACCTGTATGCAGCCCAGATGAAAATAGGGATAAAATAACATTTTAAACTCATACAGCCCTGTACGTTCACATCAAAATTAATAATCCTTGTAGGAAACTTCAATTATGGTAGATTTAGATCAGACATAGGCTTAAACACTACCAACATTTTCTGTGATATGTCTTTTCTTAATAAATTACTCTTGCAGGCAAATCTGGTGGATTGCTTTGCCAAAATGCAGAATAAAACAGCCCATACTTGTCACACAGGGACATTTTCTACTAGAATTGATCATTTTTTTATTTCTTCTGCTCCGCTTGTTTCTGTGCACATACAAACAATGGCTACCTCTGATTATGATCTATTGAGAATAAAAATAGTGAATTTTCATGAAACAGCAGCAGGTAGAGGTTATTGGAAATTAAATGCTTGTTTACTTGAAAATGCTGAAGTAGCACAAGGGCTACAAAATATTATAGACGCAAGGAAGTCTGTATATTTCCTGTATTTACATCCCCACTCTAATGGTGGAGGGAGATGAAAAAAGATTTTATGAGCTTCATACAATTAATAGGGAGATTGCAGGGTACACAGAACAATCAAAAAATATACAGATTTAAGGAAACAAAAATATCTTTTAATTTCTCTACAGAACACAACTGGTTAAAATTATTTAGACCAAATTTCTAATATCAAACAAGAAATGACCCACTGTCAATATGACAGAATGAAATCATTAGTGAATGAACAAATATTCACAGGACACAGGGAAAATCTTTTGAAATTAACCCCTTTGATGACAGTAATAAGAGACAACATCAAAAACAAATGAAAGGTATCAAATCACACACAAGAGAAATTATTACTAGGGCTGTGCGAATACCTTTTTTCAAATATTCTGCCGAACATTCGGTATTCGGTTGCCAAATATTCGATATTCTGTATTCGGTATTAGGCCAGTAACATAATTAATAAGAAGCATCAACCTCCCTCCTCTCCCAGCCCATGCAAACAACAAAACCCCCAGCCCTCCACCCTTTGTCAAAAAAGCATACTCCCTCCCTCCCTCCAGCACCCACAAGTTGTTTTTTTTTGTTGTTAAATGCCCCCAATAAAATACTAATACAAGCTGTGGGTATCGGGTAACTGCGGCTCTACCTGCCCACTTCCATTTTTGATCTGTAAACTTCTGTGCTCTGTCTGTGTACTAATTAAAAAAATAATACATCATGACTCCCTGTAACACCTGTCCCTAGCACCCACCCAGTACAGCATCCAGGCAGTTATCCAAAGTCAAGCTGAGAAGGTGCCTGGCACAACCCTCCCTCCTCCATGGCTGGCTGTCTTCTCTTGAATGAAAGTGCTGGTGCACTTGCTATAGTAAAACCAGCTGATCAAATGATCAGGTGGTTCTACTATAGCCAGTGCTTTCATGCAAGAGAAGGCAGCCAGTCGTGGAGGAGGGAGGGTTGTGCCAGGCACCTTCTCAGCTGGACTTTGGATAACTGCCTGGATGCTGTACTGGGTGGGTGCTAGGGACAGTTGCTACTGGGGGTCATGATATATTATGTTTTTTAATTAGTACACAGACAGAGCACAGAAGTTTACAGATTGAAGATGGAAGTGGGCGGGTAGAGATGCGGTCACCCAATACCCACAGTTTGTATTACTATTTTATTGGACACATTTAACAACGAAAAAACAACTTGTGGGTGCTGGGAAGGAGTATGCTTTTTTGACAAAGGGTGGAGGGCTGGGATGTTTGCTGTTTGCATGGGCTGGCAGAGGAGGAAGGGGGCTAGTTCTTGTCTTTTTTTTTAAACAGCATTTCCCAAATATCAGATGAATAGTGAACTATTCATTATTCAGAATCTGAATAATGAATAGTGCATTATTTGTGGTATTCGAGAAATAATATTTGGGCTGTGCACAGCCCTAATTATTACAATGAAAACAGACATCAGAACCACAGAGCATTATATCACACAAACATTAGGGAAATCCCACCCCAAGTTTACTGCTGCTAATCTTTGGTTACAAAAAAGAAATATGCCCTCATTGCCACAAGACATAGCAAATACAGTGGTTGCTATAGATACATTGACCGGTACCTCTTTGTGCCGACTGGTGCAGCACTCTACCACTCGGTATGCTGCTCGCTACAGCAGGTCCTGTAATTCTGCGGTGCCCTGTAGTTATCATAACAGTGTAATTTAATGTTAATCCACCAGATGGTGACTGCCACTCATCTGCAGCCTGAAGTGCCCAAATCAACCTATGTCCACTGCTCATACAGCTGCACCATCAGGTGGTGTTTATTACAGTGCTTGTTTCTAACACAGGCTGTATGCGAGTATCTTATTTTAATTGCAGATATTGATTAGTACTTGTTTTTGTTTGTGCACATAAAACCAGCTGTACTGCAGTGTGAACCTTGGTACAGTAAATGAGCATGGTGCCTCTAGGAATGCTTGCTTAACATTGCTTTTTTTTAAATTGATCACAGGCATACTCAGTACTCCTTCATCATAATTTTAATATAGACGGTACAGTCCATGACCATTCACAATCATGTATCTGACCTGCCAAATTCCTCCTTCTGCCAAGGCTAAATACAGAGTGATTAAATGTAAAAGTCTGTTTAAAGTAAATAAAAAAGGGACAAAAAGAGATTTTATCAAAGCTTTAGTTGCCATCATGAGTCAGTCGATTTTCATCACTTTACCATCAAAGTGACAGCATGTTATACCTGCCTCCCAACCAATTTATGTATATACTGTTATGAATTCTGAAAGATACTGACAAAAGAGAAAGAAGATAAATAAAACACAATGCTAGTATTGCCATGAGAAATAATACAACTCTACTCTAAAATGCAAGTTATTCAAAAACATATTGTATAAGTTCATAGCGGTAGAAATGTGAGCATGCAACCGAATATGCCTGGTGTCCCAAGCTAACTCAAGGCACTACTGTACAATCATGGCACTGAAAGAGTTAATATTGCTCCATATTATGCATTTACCTATAATCTCCCACCATCATGTAAAGTAACATGCAGTACATGAACTCATAACCACTTAGACCCTACTCTGTCACCCCACAATCTGATAATCTGTGTTGTTGGAATGTCAGTTTCATTGCCCCAATAGTTAGAACTGGCATACTGTTCATACTATATGTAGAAAGGTGCATAGTGACAGCTTGAGGGACTTGCTACCCCCTTCCCACCACCTACCACTACAACCCACTGTCCCATACGACCACAAATGAGAACCTGATATTTTTACATTAGATATTTTTGCTGATGCATTGGTATGCATTAGGGTACTATGGCTCAAGTCAGCTGATGGATCATCAGTAGACAATATTATTTACAGTATTTAATATTTTAAACAAGCATACACATTTTCTATAAGAGGAGCAGTTAGCATTTTATTAGATACAGCTAACTTCCCGGATTCAGTTTCCCATTCCTCAGAGCAGTTTATGCTGTGCTGAAAAAAGGCACCATTACTAGTATTTTGTAACTTTGTCATTTTGGAAGATAACATTTACATTGCCTCATATGTAGTCATATGGGGCAATGGGACAGACCTCTCTCACTGTCCCTGCATTTTTCATAATCTGTGTGTTTGCACAGTGGTTGATCCCTTAATTGGAATAAACTGAAAAGCAGTGTTTAGATTTCTGTACCTGGTTGTGAGAGGTCCATCCCACTGCCCCATACGACCACAAATGAGAACCTGACATTTTTATTATATATTTTTCTTCAGTTTTCCATTCATTACAGCTATCAGTTTATGCTAGTATTTTGAAAATTGGTGATTTTGGAAGCTAAAAATGACGTGGTCTCATATGTGCTCATATGGGGCAGTGGAACAGACCTCTCTCACTGTCCCTGCATTTTTTATCATCTGTGAGTGTGCACAGTGGTAGAACCATTTTGGAATAAACTGAAAAACAACATTTTAGTTTTTGTACCTGGATGTGAGAGGTCTGTCCCACTACCCCATACGACCACATATGAGACTATGTCAGTGTGATTTTGGGTAGTCTTGTGCAGAACGCAAATCCTGCAGTCAGGTTCTGGTAGAATGGCAATACTGCTTCCCCTAAGCTTAGCAGAATGTCATAATGAATTCAACAGAATCTCATCAGTGATTTTTCATGGTAAACTGCTGGTTGTAAATGTGAACTTCATATTTTTAGCTTGAAAATGTTGCAGCATGTTCTGTAGAAAAAAGTAGGAATGGGAAGTGCTACAGTATGTTGCCCTAACTGTGCAATAAATTAAAATAAAAATACTTTCCTTGTTAGTGGAACTCTCTCCCCAATACATCCTTTGTTTATCCAACCTGACTCACTCCAAGGAACACATTTTCCTGGGAGTCAGGCATGCTGGATTACAAGGGATATACAGTATAACTTTCCCTACTAGTTTTCCATCCCCATCCCTGATGTTGTGTGTATACAGTAGATATGATTTTTAGGGTGCAATATGTAATATTTATTCTATCTTTCCTTTCCCAACCCACCTCCGGTCTGACACCTTACATTGATGTACAGTACATTTGGTTCTGTGACGGGACCTTCAAGTACAATGCTGACTATGTAATTTCTGCACAGTATTGACATACTTCTCATGTAATTCTTTCACCAGTTTTTCAATTACAATTCATAGTTTACCGTATAAATAAGTACTTCATCTTATTAGTAATCGGTAGTGGTTTTTGTATCTCTTAGGTGTTTATGGGAGAATCATTAAAAGAGTAGCACAAGGGTAGGTTCCAAGTATGTTCTTAGAGCTAAGCAAAATGTTGGAATAAAATAACTAAGATGAAAACTCTGAAGTTGGGGATCAGTTTTCCACATATCACAAGTTTTGGAAAAGACATTGTCAACATCAGGGAAGTAAATTATGTTTTTCTTTTATGAAATAGGATATGACAATATGAGTTCTGCCAACCCACTTTCAGCTATGCTGTCTCCATTTTCCAACCCCTTTTTATTTGGATACCCATGTAAGGGGGATAATGGATATCAATATATATTTTCATACATCTGGGTCACACCTGGAATTGAGCCTAAATAAATAAATACTGCAAATACATTTGTATATGGGATGTTTCCAAAACTGATGATCCTGAGAAAAATATAGCTGATGAAAAGTTAAAAAAAAAGTAAAAATAAATGGCATTCTCAGTACTCTCTACAATGGCAGAATGTCAGTATTTTACTTGCTTTTTGAATGATATCTGCATGCATGTCTCTCTCTGCACTGTGATTTGTTTAAAATATTGGTGCTTAAGTATGAATTCAGAATACTGGTGCTGTCAATTAAATCTGTAAGCAAGTCACCTGCTATAACCCCGACCCAACAACATGTATGTTTCCCAACCCCTTTTTATTTGGATACCCATATAAGAGGCAGAGTTGATATCAACATATATTTTCATACATTCAGGTCACGCCTGGAATTGAGCCTAAATAAATAACTACTGTAAATACATCTGTATATGGGATGTTTCCAAAACTGATGATCCTGAGAAAAATATAGCTGATGAAAAGTAAAAAGAAAACTAAAAAAGTGGCATTCTCAGTACTCTCTACAACGGCAGAGTGTCAGTATTTTATGTCTTTTCTGAACAATGTCTGTGTGCATGTCTCTCTCTCTTTGCACTGTGATTTGTATAATATATCAGTGCTTAATTATGAATTCAGAATACTGGTGCTGTCAATTAAATCCTTAGGCAAGTCACCTGCTGTAACCCCGACCTGACACCCTGTACGTTTCCCATACCCATATAAGGGGACAGTGGATATCAATATACATTTTCATACATTTGGATCATGCCTGGAATTGAGCCTTAATAAATAACTACTGTAAATACATCTGTATATGGGATGTTTCCAAAACTGATGATCCTGAGAAAAATATAGCTGATGGAAAGTTAAAAAAAAAGTTAAAAAAAAAATGCCAACTTCAGTACTCTCTACAACGACAGTGTCAGTATTTTACTTGCTTTCTGAATAATATCCACAAGAATGTATCTCTCTGCACTGTGATTTGTACAATATATCAGTGCTTAATTATGAATTCAGAATACTGGTGCTGCAAATTAAATCCTTAGGCAAGTCACCTGCTATAACCCCAACCTAACAACCTGTCCATTTCCAAACCGTTTCCCAACCCTTTTTATTTTTTATTTTTGACTTCCATATAAGGGGAACACATGTGAAAAATATGAAGAATTTACATCACAGAAGGGAAAAAATTCAAATATGGGGTGTATAATAAAATCAGGCAAGGATGGTAAAAATGATACCGTAATACATATTGGAATAAATTTCAGTTTTGTACTTTTATTGGTAAATAAGCAGTAGCACAGTATGAAGTACATAACTACCTTGCTATGTGTAGTTAGTGCACCTTGAGGATTTGAAGAATCCAGGCTACTTATTAACACCTATAGTTCATTTGAGTTCAAGGCATGATACTCAGGACTTCCCAACTGGCAAAAACATAAGCTTGATCCATGCAAGTGTTGGTACCAAATGCACAGACGTGAACTAAAACATTGCTTTACAGGGGTCCCCTAAAGTACACCAGAATATAAACAGACTGAAACATGAACACATGTTTTGATACCTAGTTTGGGAAGTGATAGGGAGGGAGAGAAATAACTGTTGTAACTAAATACACAAGCAGAATGGTGGACATACTGTAGTTGTAAAAACCTATTTTACTATTTGATGAGATGTGTGGCATTTGTTTTTTATGTCAGGCATTGCTGAAAATGAGTTTATTCTAAGTCCTTAATAGCAAGGATAGATAGATATTTTAGACTGATAGATAGACAGAGGGAGGAAGGGAAGGGAACATTGTTTAACCAGGAGTAGCACACTAAGCTGAAGCTTGTTTCCAGATGTGACATAGGAGCACAACAAAGTTAAGTGACTTGTTCACACAGTATGCAAGTGGAGGGCCATGGGATTCAAACCCAGGTCTCCAGGTTTGCAGCTCAGAGCCTAAAATCACTGCACAACCCCACCCCAGCCCCACCTCGCACAGTTTACTAACAATGAAAAACCTTCCATGCAATTGGGGGAAGGGTTCTTGAGGCCTGGATGAATAGCAGATAGGAGGAAAGAGACAACAAAGTCTGAAGCCCAGCAGTTCTGTGTATTTGCTGTTTTTGCAACAACACACTGTTGAACTCATACATTAGCCTAGAGAGAGCTGGAAATGTATTACTAAGATGAGGGAATTATTTGGCCAATTCTAAAGTTTGAGCTAAATTCCACAGTTTTGATTTTTTTTTGATTGTTTACCCTCAGATTACAAATACATCTGAGCACAAACAGCTTCTTTAGAAAGGTTTCATGTCAGTGGCAAGGGGGGAGACACACATATAGGGGAGGCATAATACAAAGCTTCAACAAAACAGCCAGTTGAAGTCCATATATATTGTTCATAAGACATTTGTTACAGAATAAGAGGAGGAAGAAGTTTAATGAGGAGGGACAATAAGAGCTGCTGAGGGGGAAAGCAGGAGAAAGCAGCTATGGGCATTGTCAGAAGGTTACGAAGAGGGAGGGGTACCAGAAGGGGGAGGGTTGGACAGTAATTGAGGGGTATAGTGTGGGGGGGGGTGAGGGAGGGAGGGAAGAGGCTGCCTGGGGCCTTTTCAAATTATTAGAGAGAATAAGAAATGGCAAAAGTAGATTGGGATGATTGAATGAATCACAATGCAGCTTCTTCTCAGATTGTGAGAGAGCCACTTGTTTAACCATCAGTTAGGAAGATGTAGGTGTTTCTAGAATAACATGCCCTTGATGCATCTCATGCCAGCCTTATTTGTGCAACCATATTTGTCTACTCTATGTTGCTACAGTTACTGTTTTCCCACAGTATGCAGAATAGAAAAATAGAGAACAAGACACTCTTAGTTAAACATCCTGTAGTATCTGGTATCCATGAGATTGGTGCTTATGATACAGTGTATCCAGTTTGTTGAACATCTGTAACACTCACCCTAAGTAGTAACAAGCATATACAGTAGACACAAAGCTGCATGTATATAGCTGTGCAAGCACATTCTTAATGGGTATACCACCCTGAGAAACTGCTTAGGATTTGCAGTTTTTCTTTAGTAGCTGAAAGTGTTTACTTCTTGATAAACTAAAATAAGAAGCTGCAAGGCACTTAGGTTTTTTTAATGACACAGACTAGAAAATGGAAGAACAGTAGTTTTTTTAATGACACAGAGTAGGAGAAGGAAGAACAGTTTGATAATAATAACTAGCATGTTGAATGGGGTGCACTGCCATGTTATTTGCAAATTGTAAGTATTTACCTCTCTGTTGGAAGTGAGGGACAGAGTGTGCATCTGTAAGGTCTCAATAAACTGATGGGCCTGACACTAGTGGAATGAGCAGGGCCAGGAAAGTCAAAGGATGCCCGATGACAAACATTGATATTTTTAATTATTGAGTATAAGAGTTACCTTACAGTCTACAGTTTACATAAATTATAACAGAAATCAAAAAGCTAATCAAATGTGCTCTGCTAAAAAAATTTCTTGCTGTGATAAGGCATCCGCCCAGAAACCAAATAAAAGCTACAGTATATTTTGCATTTTATGTGATTTCAATTTCATGGCTTACTTTAAGAATGGCATGCTGTTTGGTGGATGTTAGTGACTGCTTACACTTGGCTGCCAACAGCAATGGACAATTAAAATAGGAAAACTATACATTTAGCCATTTTTAACTTTCATCTGCATATATTTTTCATTTGTTTTAGTTCAGGAATATCATTGCCAAAGGCCACCACTGATAAAGTATGATGCTACCATTAGTTTAAAGCAACATGCTGTATGCACATTATAATTATTTTTATTAGAACATTAAAATGTGATCCTGATTCTGTAATTTGTTTTGCCCTATCACTAATTGTAAATGGAGATACAATATTGTTTTTAAATAGTATGGTCCAGTTCAGGTTCAGATTTTATTTTACAGCTTTATAGTCCATGTACTGTACATAAACAATAGTTGGCCCTTGAATCCTAAACCAGCAAACACACGCACACACACACACACACACACACACACACACACACACACAATCCTTATTGATTCTGTCTGTTATGCCCTCTATAAAAAAAAATCACTACCAAGGTAATAAAAAGAAGGAAGGGGATTGACTCAGGAAAATTTTTATAAATGGGCTAAGTCCACCAGCCCACCAGGTATTAACTGCTTTGCCTTTACTTGTCTTGGGACATGACAAAACAGAAAAGTCATCTCTGTCCATTCTTCTTGTGAATAATAACTATTGATGTGTTGATGGGGTGGGGGGTAAAGGGTTGTATGGAGAGAGCAGCTTGACCCTATCTGTAATGACTAGATTAAAAGTCAAGTAAAAGGAAGTCTGCAATCCACCACCACCCAAGTGCTCTGCACTGCAACTTCTCACCCCTCAGATGTGACTGCAGAGACTACACAGTATGGGGAGGGGTTGTTGTAGGAACTGCAAGTAGTTTAGCCTTTTCTTTGTAAAAACATAGCCAACCTGAGAAGTGTAAGGCATGGCCATTAAGACTATTAGCTGCTTACTTAACCTAATGTTTTCCATTCAGCATTTTACAGCAGTACTGCATCAAAGCAAGACAAAAGGCGAAACCCCCCCTTTGCAACAGTTAAATATTCAGTTATTTTCCACTTTCAGTTGCTAATAAACTTCTGTGAGAGGTAACCAAAATTAACAAAAGGGAGGGACAGGGAAGAGAAGGTAGAGTAAAGGGACCTCAATTCCACCTCCATGTATAAATAACGAAAAAAGTTCTTGCTTCTGTGTCATGTTTCTCCCCTAACAACTACTGAATGTTATGAACTGTGTTGCCCCCTCCCTGTGCATCGTTGTGATTCTAGAAACAACATTGACATGTGGCGTTACTGTTTGAGTTCCCTACTTGCAATACATAAAAGACAGCTGTTGCAATGGAAAACTAATAAGGAACTCCCAAAGTAATGGAGCATGCCAATCTGTTCTACAGCTTCAGTAAACAGCATCCTCATGATCAAGCTGGTAGAAGGCACACTCTGTTTTGCAAATGACAGTTTTGACACACATTTTTGTAAGTCATTTTTTTAATAATTTGAAAATCAGAAAAAATGGAATAATCCACCAAGTAACAGATTCAGTAAAAGGGATTCGGGTGTATGCACTGTCAGCATGATCTACTGACATGAAAGCTGATCTTTTGTGTTATCCAACCATACTGACAAAAGATAAGAGGAGGCAGGTAACCAGGAGGGAAATTTTGTTGTTGTTGTTGTAGTTTTTTTTCTTTTTGGTTTAATTAATTGCATGGTTGTGTACAGTATATCTATATAAATGGAGGAAAGGTTTTGCTGAACCAAGCAGTTTTATATGATAATGAACTGTGAAATGAAGGTACAACTGGCTGCTTTAATTATATTTTTTATTTATGTACTGTATTTATTTTTGTGTGTCTTAAATCACAAGTTTGAACTAATGTGCTCAATGTAAAAAAAAACCTTGCAGTTTGATTTATTCAGAATACTTCTTTCAATACTCTGCTGCTACAGTATTTGAGATAAAAGTGCTGTTATCATGCTGACAAAAAGAAGTAGTGTACAGCAGCTCATTGATTTGATTTAATAAACCTTAGCATTGAAGAGCACCTGACAACGCTGTTGTTTTATGTTTTGGTGCAGTATTGGGTGCAGTGTAAATATTAGCTTACAGCATGCTGGCTTCTTTATTTGAGTGAAATGATTGTGATGCAGCTGAGGAAACCGAGGAGCCACACACTATAAAAGTGGCCATACGGTACTTTCAAGAACTGATTGGTAAACTATCTTAATTTAAAAAAAAAATGTGTGGGCGTTATACTTTCGGCCACTATGCACCATACAGGTTTTAGAGTGGACAAAGCAGTCAGAACACTCTACGAGTGTAAGGAACAGTGATGCTGCTTTTGTATTAATGTATGGACAATGAATACTGGAAACCAAATAGAACTAATGGAGCAGAAACAAACACATGTCTAATAATAAGAGTTTCCCACAAGGTCAGGGGCTCCTTATCCTTCCTTCACAGCTAGAAAACCATGGACACTCTACAGTACATTCAACACTGAGAATGTAGCAACCTTTCTGTGGACAAATCTCTTTGTTCTTTAACTTACAGATTGGCGGATTGTGGTAGTGTGGTGCTTCTGAGTTTTATTTTCACTTTGCCATCATGTTCCTAGTTTTTATCTGAGGTCGTATCCACATTCCAAACCGCTTGTTAACTGACATTGTTTTAATTGCTAAAGTTCTTTCATCTGCTGTGTACAACCTTTTCATCCATACACTCACCCCTCACCCCCACTGACAGTCACAGCTGAGTCACCAACAATGAACAGTGGCTTTTCAAAGGGACATAATCTTGTCTGTTGCAGTCCCCCTTCCAGCTCTTTGCATAACTGATGACCTGCCAAATAAACATAAAGCAAATGCTGAGGATTCACAGCAAATGTTATCTATTATTTGGGTGTTTCTGAACCAATCTTGCACTTGCTCAAAAAGAAACATACCACCCAAACTCTGCACACAGAGACAGTGGTCAGTTGCTGCGCTAATGCCTTTCTCTCTTCTAGCTCTAACTAATTGAAGCAGGCACACCTTTCCCTGTTTTGGACCAATCTGCAGCTGTAGTGAAGTCAGAAATGTAACCCTGCTTGTTACTGACGAGCTATTATTTGGATCAATGTACAAATTGGGGAAAACACAAAATGTGACTTTTTGTGACATTTGGATCAAAATTATGACATGGCTCCTGGTGGCAAGTATAGTTTTTTTGCACTGGTAGAGCAGTTGTGTTCTTTTCCCAGTTGTCACTCACAAGATTAGAACCAATCTTGGCCCAATATCAGGCACCTGTGCACTTCATGAATCAATGTTCATGGTTGCACATGTTTCTTTGCAAAAAAAGTGTATGAATAATGTTTCAGATAGGCGATAGCACTACACTTGACCATAGTTCCAACCCCACGAGGTGCCTATTTATGTATACAGTATATCTGACAATCAGTGACCAGGAGTGGCACACTTTCTGTAGCTCAAGCTCATCCCCATGTCCCACTAGAATTCTAACTGCCCTCTGTCTTGTGGTTGGCTACTTCTAATGTGCTCTTGCAAAGCAGAAAGGGGTAAACAAATGTCTGTCCACTGTATCATTAATAGTAGAGTTGAAAGTTGATTATCTCAAACAGCAGATGACGTTCTCCATTCTACTGTTATAGCTGTTCTTCCCTGATTATTTTCTATCATCTTTATGGGGCTTTTTTATCACTTGCATGCTGTGTTTATACATGACAAAGGCTGAACCAGACTGAGTTTCTATGGATGATTGTTTTTACCATGCACTTTGTTATAGCCTTTCATTTTTTATATCCCAACACCGTAGCAAAATGTTCTCTGAAATCACTTGTCTTGGTTCATGCACTGTACTTATGAAGTAATGGCATTGTCTCCAGTTGTGAGGCTCCCCAAAAGTAATTCTACTCAGTGATCCCGACAGCAATCAAATTCCTTTTACTGAAGCTCATATTCTTCAATGCAGATGTGAATAACGGAAAAAATAAAACAATAAAAATGGAGGGTTATCTTGTCCTGATGATTGCTAGTACATTACATTCAGCAGTGCTATAAGGAAATGGGGTTTAAAAATAAAAATAAAATAGTGGCAAAAAAACAACTGGTAATGCAGGTACTGTAGCACCCCACAGATTGCTGTTCAGCAACAACCAAAAATTGACTGCTCCATAATCCAAATAAGGTGCCAGGACACTCAGGGATAGTTTGCATCACAGTGGGACAATACTTTATCTGCCACCACCATCTTATAAGGGATTTGTAGTCACTTAAAATGTAACAATTTGACAAAGCAATGTGATCCAAAAAGATTTTCTTTTTTTGTGATGCAGCCATATGGAATGCAGTATATGAAACAGGGAGACGACAGTAGCTGACAACTAACTACGAAAGAATAGAACACCATAAAATACATGGATGAAATGTTCAGATGTAAAGGGGGACTGAAGCACTCAAATAGTACAGCCCTGTGGTTCACATAGTTTTGATTTTTAAGGTTCGGGGTCAGCTGCAGTTAGTGTTAACTACATAAATCATAATAAGGTCCATGTGCCCGCGAGTTTACCTTTCTGTTATCTGCCATTGTAAAGGGCTGTTTCCAGTGTCTCAGGATGGGTTCTGGGAGTGGGATGGTAGGCACTGCTGGGTACATCATGGATGGAGACCTGGGTAGTGTGTGTGTGTGGGGGGGGCGTGGTTTCCAGTGTACTGCCAGTCAGCGGCTATTTTTACTTTTACATATACAGTAGTGGCACATCAAGGATCAGTTTTAGGAGTGCCACTATAATCCCACTGGTGGATTATTTTATATTTTACACATACTGTAGGGACAAATCAGTGAACGGCACCTGAAAGATAGATTAAAGAATTCAGAGCAGTGGTGTGTCATGAGATCGGGTACAATTTTTTCAAACATTTACATTGCGGAAAAAAACACAGATCATTTTTGTTCAGTTATGGGTACAATTTATTTTCAAAAGTTTACATGTTGGAAAAAAAACACAGATCATTTTAGTTCAGCATGTACTGTATCAAGCGATTGTAACATCCTACTGTATGTATTTGCAATTCTACCAGTAGAAAGTTGTTACTGACATTGTGGCAGACATAAGGTTCACTTAAAACAGCTATTACAGCTGATCAGGGATCAGGGGAATGAAGATGGGGCTGTGGGGACACCTTCGGGCATATTTCAATTATGGCCAAAAAATTAACTGTAAACAGCACCATCTGGTGCATTTCTGCTGCGGATAAGAGTTAGCTAATTAAATCAGACCTCGGCATATCTCGGCAGATTGTTAAGCCATACTAATGCGGTACTGTGGTATTGTTTGGTACCTCTCGGCACACCGCACCTGCCATGGTAAAATGAGGTATTGGGTAACTTATCTATAGCAGCCACTGTACATTAATACAGCCCATTTTAGAAGCAGAAGTAACAGCTACTGTTAAACAGTTAAAGCCAGGAACTGCATCAGGGAATTAATGGCTTAAACACAGGATTTTATTCTAAGATTATGATCAGTCTTGCTAAAGAATTAACACAAGCCTACAACTCGATCCTAAACATAATTACATGCCTGAAGATATGTACGAGGGACTACTAATATTATTATTTAAAATAGGAGACAAACACCGCCTGATAAACTGAAGACCCATCACTCTACTGAATATAGATTTTAGAATATTCACAAAAATACTTAGCAATATATTGGCATTAGCCCAACCATACTTGAGTCACCCCTCCTAAACGTGCTCAATTCCAGGCAGAAAGATTTCTGATGTTCTACTACTAATTAGAGAAATTATAGAAAAAGGTGAGGGTGGAAAACTGACAGGGTTTCTGATCAGCTTAGATCAAAACAAGGTGTTTGAATCTATCTCACATGAATATTTATGGCAATGTTTGACTAATTATAATATTCCATATGAATGTATAACATGGGTACAAACCTGTCACAAAAAAGCACCCTTTTCCCCATATATAAATGGAGGGATCAGAAAACAATGTTACATTAGACAAGGAGTCAGACAGGGGTGCCCACTAAGTCCTCTATTATACATACTAACACTATATCCTTTGATACGGCATATACAAAACACACCACAAATTCAGGGCCTCTCAGTCTCTAGCCAAGATGTAGAGATTAAAACTTTAGCTGATGCAGATGACTTGATTTTGATGCTCAAAGACACAGACTCAGTAACACAAGTCAAAGCCAAAATATAAGAATTTTCAGAAATATCATGATCAACCATTAACTATACTAAAAGTGCTGGTTTCACAATTGGTCCTACACACCCAGACTTTGAAGAAATTATAGCTATTCCTATAATTAAGACCCACCACAACATTTTAGGAATTTATTTTGGTAGAGGGAATTTTGCCCTAGTTAACTGGGAATATATATTGAACTTGGCCATAAATAGAGTGAAACTATTGAACAGATGGTTAATGTCCAAGAAAGAACGTACTTATTTGGTCAAAACCTATTTGATACCGTTGTTTTTATATAGTAGCCATATATATCTCCCCCTGGGCATTAGAGACAAAACTGTATGGTTGTTTCTTCCAATGTATCTGGGGAAGTCAGCTTTATCCCATCAGAAGGAATATCACTTATTTAAAAATTCATATGGGAGGCCTCCATATGATAAATCCAGTAACCTTTTTTTTATAGCATATTTTTTTAAACAAATCTTAAACCTATTTTAATAGGTATGGTCACTTTGTGGGCACCCTAGGTGCACACTTAGCTTTTATTGATTTTGGAGAACTGGAATTTTGATGCTCCCATTCCAAAGCAGAAAATAATTTAAGACTTACCACAGTATTTCCAATATTGTTTTGGAAAACTAAAATTGTGGCAGAGGACAAAATGGAATATTATTCAAAACACCAGGAAACATTTTTACGAACATGTGTAGAACTAAGTTTTATGAAATTCCACATATTTTGAACAGGTCACAGAAAGATATTGAATTGATAGGGTACATGTTACAGGACCCTAGAACACCAGAGACCATGTGGGATGTTTTCTAGCTATGCGCACATAGAAAGCTAAACGTGAAAAATAATTTGAAGCATAAGGATGAAAAAGACAGATATTGTCCCAGAACATCTTGCCAAGATACATTAGAAACCGTGGAACATCTTTATTATAACTGTCCATATATTAAACTATTCTGGCAAATAATAAAATGACAATGGGGTCAATTCCCATTCTATAATATCTCCCCAGATACTCTTTTTTTCAGGATGTTTTCCACACCAATGGCAGATATACAACTTAAGCAGTATCAGACTGATCTTATCATGCATGAAATATTGGATTTGGATAAACAGATGTAAAATCACTTGACAGCAGATTGAGACAACACAAAAGCAGCTTTTTCAACAAACTGTGAAGAATATTAATGACATTCAAGAAAGAGAGAAAACAAGCTCCTCCGCTGATCAATATTTGGAATGATGGGGAGCAAAGTGTCTTGGTTATATTACTAAAACTGACTTAAGTTATAGGTATGTCTGTCCATTACCGATTATGATTTTCACATAGCCTTATTTAAATGTAGGTTCCTGTTTTTTCAACTGAATTTATATGGCATTATATTGTTGATCTTTTATGATTATGTATGAATAAAAATTCCCCTACTCTTAGTGGGGGGGGGGGGAGTACGCATTAATACTTATTTGATTTAATTTATGATTTGAATATTATTTTAACATGAAAATAACAAGTTGTATTATAATTTATTTTTGATTTCTTATTTTAAAGTTGGGGGAAGGGCAGAGTATGGGAACACTGCAGGGTAGAAATGAAGTGAAAGTCCTGTTCATGTGGAGCTGATGTCTTTTCATGCATAGAATGTAATTTTCTTATGCTTTGTTATCACAGTAACAATAATACAAATCCCCTGCTCTAAATTAGTGGGTAGATGGGAAGGGTATATGATGTAATACTTATTTGATTTCTCTTTATTATTATTTGATTGACATATTATTTTGTGACTTAACATATTTGTATCATTATTTATTTTGAAGTTTCAATAAAAAAATTCCCCTACTCTTTTTGAGAAGTGCTATGGGGTATTTAACATCTACCTGAACTACCACCAGAACAGGAAGATGGGACCTCAGTTTAATGTCTCATCTGAAAGACAGCACCTCAGGAGTGCAGCACCACACTCATGCTACACTACAGTGTCAGTATTGGTATTTAACCTAAGTGCCTGGTGTGGGGAAAGAACCCTCAGCCTTCTGATCTTCAAGTCTTAGAAGCAAGTGTGCAACCTACTGAGCCACTGACACTGCTAGGGCACAGGGTAGGAAGTAGGTACATCTCACCTAAGACAGTAAAAATGTAGGCCATACTGGGATGGGCCAAAAGAAAAGTAGAGGCCTTCATAGGGATGGCAAGTTACTATCAAACGTTTGTGCCAGACTTCAGTAGTATGACAAAACCTCTTGTCTGATCTCACTAGGAAGGAATGCCAGAACAAGTTTAGTGGATGGATCACTGTGAGATAGCATTCTGCCAACTGAAGGAAGCATTGTGTTGGGCACCTGTAATTGTGAGCCCTGACTATTCTCTAAAGTTCATTATGCATGTGGATATATCTGATCAAGGGCTAGGGGCAATTCTGAGTCAGGTCACATACACCGAGTAGGAACACTGGGTCATCTACCTGAGCATTATGAAGCTGCTGTCTAGAGAGGAGGCCTATGGTACATCTAATAAAGAGTTTTGGGGTATAGTCTATGCTCTGCAAGCTGAAGCCACATTTATATTTCAGGGCCTTCACACTGGTCCATGACCACAAACCCCCTCACATAGATCCATAGGACCAGTGAGAAAAATCACAAATTGCTGAGATGGAGCCTAATGCTGCAGTCCTATAATATGGACATTAGACACCGCAGTGAGTCACAGCATGGCAAAGTATATAGTTTGTATAGGAAGTAACCAATGGTTTTGTGAAGAAGAGGGAGACGCCTTTAAGAAATTTGTAAAAAAGAGAAAGAAGTAGGATGCTGCAGGTAGATCACACCTGCTAAAAGGAAAAACATAATTTAGTGTCAATTAAAGATGCTCTTTCATTTTTCTGAGGGATAGAGATATACAGTAACACATGATAATTTTTGTTTTAATGTTATTATCTTATTTATCTGAAAAATATTTTAGTTGACATAATATCTGACATAAGAAATGACCCATATGAATCCAGACTAAACAACCTTGCACTGATGTCATTGGAAACAATGAGAATCAGCGGGGGGGGGGCTCTTCTTAAGATGTTTGATATAGTTCACAACCTAGCTTTATTCAATGAAAAAGATTTGGACTTCAAGCAAATTCACAACACATGGGGCCACCCCCTGCAAATAACTGGACAAAGATTTAATAACCTGAAAAGGAAATTTAATTTCACACAGAGAGTGGTTAACTCATGGAATTCCCTACCTTCCAAAGTAGTAATCGGCAGCAGTAAGAGAGAATTTAAGTTCAAATGGAATAACTATAACATGAATGGAGGTTGTCTATCCTACTACTTGGGAAAAATAAAGGGCCTGAGCCTTATCACTCCTAAAGACCTTTATATGAACCCTTGTATAACATGGGAGATAGGTGGAGACTGAGATCAGATTTTCCTTTAAATTTGTTGTCCAAGGGGAGAACAAGTTAGATGTGCACAAATGTGTTCCTTTCTTCTAAGACTTTTGGGGTCTATGTATGACTGGGTGGGAAATATGTGTTGGAGGTGTGTATCCCACCCACGTAGCTCCGTACCCAAGGACAGGTGCGCCCAGGCCAGCATTCATGAAGGCCACCACCTGTCCATGGCACCACCCCCCCGACACACAGGACTCTGTAGCATGGCTGGGGGAAGAGCTGCAGACCCAGGTGGGCATTCAATCAGATTCCTGACCTGGATCTCAGAGTGGATCCCACATGCAGGTATGCATGGGGCTGTGTGCAGGAATAGCCACCGCATGGACCCAGCCCTATGCCAAGGCCCTATTTGCCATGAACCCCCACTAGCCTAATACCCCTCCCCATGACACATCCAGGTGCACAATCACCCCCCCAGCTGAGCCCAGTCCCCATGTGCATGACATTTTTAGGAAACATGACTCATGACACAGGAACTTGAATTCAGACATTTTTAACACTGTGTAAAATGGTTGCCGTTGATCTTTAATGTCATTTTGTCTTACGAGGGAAGTGTAACAAGTGATGTTTCACAGGGCTCTGTTTTGGGCCCACTTTTATTCAACATCTTCATTCACAATTTAAAAATTACCAGCAGTAAGTGTCTAATCAAATTTGCAGATGACACAAAACTAGTTGGCATAGTGACCTAATATGAAGACAGGTCAAGGATGTTAGACGATCTACGGACTATAGAAACTTGGGATAGTAAGAACAAGTTGCAATTTAATATTGATAAATGCCAGGTAATGCATTTTGGAAGAATGAATACATTCCAAGAATATCATATTGATGGTATACAGATTAAATCAGTTAAAAAGGTAGTTGACCTAGGAATTACTGTTAGTGACATCTTAAAGCCCAAGGGCCATTGTAAGTTAATAGCTCACATTCCAAACTATTTGGTAAACTGTGTAAAATGTACCTTCTTACTCAGATCAAAGGTAGTGTTGCTACCACTATACAGGGCTTATATACGTCCACATCTCAATTATGGCTCTCAGGTTTGAAGCCGTTATTTAAAAAATGCATGCGGATCTGGTAGAAAGGGCACAGAGAAATTACTAAAATGGTATCTTATTTTAAAAAGAAATCTTATGATGAAAGGCTAAAGAATTTAGGACTATATTCACTCAAGGATAAAAGACTAAGAGGTGATTTATTATTCGCATTCAATATTTTGTATGATGAGAAAGTGTTCAATGATTTAGGAGTCAAATTTAAAATAAGTAGATATGTACTAAGAGGCCATATTTTACAAATATTAGGAAAAAAACCCGAACAACCAAATCAGAAAATTTTTATTTGTATCAAGGGTAATTAGTGTATGGAACAAACTACTTAATGGCATTGTGTATTCTAATACTTTTTGTGAATTTAAAGTAAAACTGGATATTTTCCTGAGAAGAGAGCAGAAGGCACTTCCATATCCACTGTGAAGTAAGGGGTAACTAATATGGGATTTGTTGCCTTCTGTTACCCTAAAACCTGAGTATAAGCAGACAACCTCACAGAGACAGATATGTCTAAAGCATGTTCTAAAATTATTTTTAGGTGAATACCTAAAAAAACCCTTGTGTAAAAACTTCTGTGTGAAAAGAATAACAATATTATAAAGCAGAATTAGAAAATGAGACTATATCATCAGGCCCTAAATTCATCATTAAAATATTTAGAGAATTATAGTAGTGTGGTTCACCACTATACTTAGGGTTGAGCAGGGACTTCTATGTTAATCCTCCAACTTTGCACTTTAATATGTTTGCAACCCTTCAACAGATTTGCACAATATTAAGCATGCACAGTCTTGGGGGCTAGATCTCTTGACCTTCCAAGTTTTGTTCCAGTTTAGTGTGTGGATTCCTAGATTCAGAAAGCAAAATTTTAAAAAAATTGCTTCTTTGTTGCTTTTTTGTCATTGCCTATCACCCAGTCAGTTTGAAATTTTGGTCCAAAATGTTCAGGGTACAAAGGATGTGGCCCACAAATGTGCCTCTCCCTTGTTTGGTGAAAAACTATTAATCTGTTCTAAGTTATTACATTTTAAAATTCTGGTTCTGAACATGCTCAGTACAGTCTTTTGGCTAGTTGCTTAGAATGAAAAAAGATTTTGGCCCATACAAAGTATGATCCTTTTTCATAAGGGGTAATCTTTTTCATGAGAAAAAAATATTTTCTTGTATGGCTGCCATCTTGTTTCCATTTTGTTTTTAAAAAAATGTTTTCAAAACCCACAGACATTACATCCTGCACAAACATCAACAGATGTATCTTGCTAATTAAGTGACTTGTTGCTCAGTGTGCCTTCCTGGTGAAACATTTCAATAAATAAATAACTGGGATCTCATTAGGTGGATTATGTCCTTAGTTTCTGGAAGAATTACTCAGAAAGCTTTTTTTTTAACATTTAAGAATCCTTTTTTATCAGCTGATTTTCTTTTTTTTGTATGGGCCTGCAAGACATCCTTACCAAGATGATTCTCCTCATCTTTAATTACAGAGATATAGTCGATGGTGCTGCTCCTAAATCTACCCTGGTTAGACTGGATCCCCTCTTCCACTCATTCTCCCGCTTTGCTTCTAACTTTCCTACCCACACCCACCACTGCACTTTATACTCCACTCTCTCCCTCTCCCTTCACTGGAGGACCAGTGAATGCCCCACTGTTCCTCTTTCACCTCCATACTCTTGCTATCCTCCCTACCCCCTTATCTCCACTCCCTATTCTCTCCCTCCACCCTTCCACCTACTCCCTCCAAGATTCTGAGTTTTCACTCCAGAAAGCTCAGTTCATGTGAAACTATTGCTGGTCAATTAGCCTTCTCCTTCCACTTTCCTAATCTCTGGAACTCTCTTCCCTTAAAAATCTACTCTGCCTCCTCAGAACCATCCATAATCTCTCTTCTCCACTCCCACACTTCTCACACCTGCCACTGTCCATAACACACATGGCCTTGTTATTCTTTCTTCTCCCTCCTCCTGTTCCTCTATTCACCCAACATGTCTCCTGTCTTCCTGCTCCTTCTTCTGATCACCTGTAAAATTCTGTTTTATTTCTGCTCCCTTGCAATTGAAGCACCCTGTATCGGCTATAATCTCCCTTCACCTTATGTTAAGCTCTGTCTGTCTGTCTCTTTGTCCTCTAGGTGCTTAACGGCTACCACTGTATATTGCACTTATTGTGTATACCTTCCCTGTACATTGTATGTACCCAGGTTCCTCCTGCTACCAATGTATATTGCACTTATTGTATATACCTACCTATCTCTGTTGCATCCTGTATATTGTATCTATTGCAGTACTTTCTTATTCTCTGTATCTTACATATACACAAATGTACAGATGTGACAGCCAGAAGGCAATGCAGAAATGCTACAGAATATCACAGAATGCTGCAGTTTACTGCAGGGGCCATTGTAAGTCAAAGGCAATTAAGCCTTTTGTCATGCAGGATTTTGTGACATGTCATTACTGCAAGTTTTATTTTTATTTTTTATTTATTGTGATATCTGATTAACACCTTTGAAAACAAGCTCATTACATAGGTTTCATGTCAGAATTACATTAATAGTGATTTAAAAAAGGCATTTAAGTATACAGTAGAACTGTAAGTGCAGGTTAATAACAAATAGGAGTCTAAGCATAAATTTAAATATAAACAAGAAGACAAAGACAGTGGACTAAGTCAACATGCTATTATAAGCACAAAGAGTATCTGTGAGGGTTAAGGCAGTTAAGGGAGAGAGGACAACTCAGACTGGGGTGCCTGAAAGGCAGAGAGGTACTGCAGCAGACTGTGTTGGAGGGATGGAGGGCATTGTACAGAGATTATAGCAGCCCAGGGCAGCCACATCTGCTCAAGAAGAAAAGAAACATCAACCCAGGAAGGCCTTGTTGAGGATTATTTGGGGGGGTTCGGCTGAAGGCAGATGGAGAGGATTGTAGGGGAAAAGAGGGGGTGGGGTAAGTGGGGAGTTGAATGAGGGAAGGATTAAGACACAGGATGGGAGAGAAACAACCAGTGCAGGATACTAGGGGCCATGTGGTTGTCACATGAGGTCCCTGCATGCTAATTGGTACCCTCAGAGGTACACTGTAGATAGCTAGTGCTTAAGCATATGTTATACTAACATATAGGGCTAAGTGCATCTACCGTACAAGAGTAGATGTCAGGATATGTACACATATTGTTGTAATAACACTTTGCTTGCTAATATATATATTCTTCTATGTATTTTCTGTGTATTTCTTACTTGTATGACACCAAGACACCTGTGTCCTTGGAATAATGATGATATGTAAGTCAGTATTGCCACCTTTTGGTGATTTGTACTACTACACTGAGTTATGTAAGACTCTGAATAAGAACTCTTTTGTTTCACAAACTGATGACTACTACAAAATTGTATAATGTTATCTTGGACCGTGGAACCTCCTCTAATTTAGCCAATAGGGCTCATCTCTGTAACTAGAAATGTTCCTATCTTACAGTAACCATAGTAATTATCATAGGTATATAATGTGATACACTAGTCTTGTACCTCGGAGATCCCAAGAGACACAAAGAAACCTCGAGGTATAGGGAACACTTAGCACTGGCTCCCAGTTCATATTGGTAAGAACTGCTTAGGGCAACTGTGATTTTATCCTTTTTGGTAGTAATAAACAAGCGTATTACTGTTATGCAACATGTCTGTGATTACTTGCATTCCCAATATTGCCAAGAACCTGAAAGTGAGGTTTAGACCTCCTGACATGGTCATGAGGGAGTACTGCCTAGGCATGAGGTAAAACAGCAATTGAAGGGCTAAGGGAAGCAGTCACAGCTGGCATTAGCATTGAGATGTTTTCAGAGCTCACATTTGAAGGGGCCTAATGCTGTTATAGAAGTTACTGTGCTTCATCATGGCTGACTCCACTGTATATATCTTTAGAATGTTCTTAAGGTTTATCCTGCTCCCCCCCCCAAGAACACATCTGGAAGTTATCTATTTGTGCTCAGTATGTCTTTTTTCCTGGTGAAAAACTTTAATAAATAAATAAATAAAACAAGTTGATCCTAATGGAGTTGGATGGCTTCATAGGGAAAAAGAATTTGGACTGTGTTTTTTCAGATTCTTTTTTTGTTTGAATTCATACAAACAAGGATACCTCCATATGAAAAAAGATTAGGGAAAAAAGCTAAGTCCAAATTCCCTTTTTCCTATGAAGGCTTCCCTTTCCATATGCTTTTTTCATTCATATAAAAAAGAATGCCTTCATACAAAAAAGGGTTTTGGACTAACCTGTATGTTTTTTTTTTCCCTATTCTTTTTCATATACTCTCTTTTTTCATACGAAGGCATCCTTTTTTGTATGCTTTTTTCATTCATATGAAAAAAGAATTTGGAGTTAGGTTTTTTTCCCCATTTTTTTTCATATCAAGGCATTCTTTTTTGTAAGTTTTTTTTTAGTTCACACAGGAAAAAAAGAATGCCCTCATATAAAAAAAGATTTTGGACTTAGTTTTTTCACCCCATTTGAACTTCAACAAGCCATAACTCCCACAAAATTTGGACTTAACAGAAAATACATATGTCAAAACCAAGATCATAATAAATACTATACTAACACATACTCCCCAAACATTTAAGGATACTATAAAAAGCATATAAAATGCAAATTCATATAGGATGACACTGGAACTCTAACAAGCCATATTCAGCAGATATGGAAGTGCAGGGCCATCTGGGCCACATACATGTATGCATCTATGGAGGGATGGAAGTGCAAGTCCTGGATGGCTCTGTGCTCTCACAGGCAAATGAGGATACAATTATACTATCTCAAAAAGTAAGGAAATTCTTTGATAAAAATTTTGTTAATGCACTAGTTAGGGTTAAACTGACAAAAGTTGGGAACTGTGATGTTAGGGTTTCCAACTCTAACACCCCAACCCCATCCTGCAAGCAGGAACAGGAAAAACTATTATGGTTTGACCTCTCCTGTGTCTTCATAAATCAGGCTTAGTGTTTCTGTGGGGTTGTCAACCCTAATGCTCACCCCATTCTCATATGCTGTAAGCATTTCAGTTTATTTACTGATGGAATGTGGTAATTGTTAGGGTTAAAAGCCCCAAAGCACATAGCATTGCTGATTTATGAAGATACAGGAGAGGTCAAACTGTAATGGTGTTTCCTTTTGCTGCCTGCAGGATGGGAGTGGAATGTTAGGGCTGACAACCCTAAACCACATTTCCCTTCTTTTGTCAGTTTCACCCTAACTAGTGCAATGACAATATTTTTTGCAAGGAATGTTATAAAAAAAATTATACAAATCTGAAGTTGAGGTGGGGTAAAAAAAAACCCAGAATTGTTAGCTAAATTTAGCCATGCTTAATTAGGGATCCATGAAAGAGGGACCCTAAGCCAAGAGATATCGGTGTGACAAGCTGAAGATGTTATTAAGATCTTGCCAAATGGAAAATCACATGGGCAGGATGACTTCCCGGCAAAACTTTATAAGCAATTTGCAAATATCTTAGCCCCTCGTCTAATCTCAGTATTTGGGGGGATTGATAAGTATCAAGATTTGTGTCCTTCATGTAATGAATCTATAATTTCACTTATATTAAAAATGAATAACCTCCAATTAAGTTGTAGATCTTATAGACAAATTCCCTTAATCAATAAAGACTACAAGATCATCACCAAAATAGTGGCACTTAGAGTAGATTGGAAAAAAGTAATTAATTGCTTGATATTCCTGGATCAAATTGGTGTCACTAAAGGATTCCTTCTCATAATATCAGAGAGAATTTAAGCATATATGTGAGAGCACCACCTTGGATACATCATTCCTTGCATTAAATGCTGAAAAGGAATTTGATAGGGTGATTCTTATGGCTGGATTAAATGTACCTCCCCATGCAAGACTTACCTTTGATGTTTCACAAAGTTTTCACATTTGACCACCACTGCCAATGTTTATCACCATACACAACTGAATGGAAATCCTCCAGACAATATGTCAGGGACATGTGATAATGTTTAAGGACTGGAGATTTGTGAATAAAGACATTTTAGGAATGACTGCTTTGAACTAGAACATCAGCATCCATCTTTCTCACCTCTTACCCTCATCAGTTTTGCAAGTGGTCAGGGGGTGGCTGATCAGGCAATCAGGCTCCAAGGCTTGCAGACTGAGCCACAGAGGGCTCATGGACTACAGGAGAACTGTATCAAACTCAGTTATAACTGAAGTCAACAATCAGTTTCTGAGTAATGGACCACTAGTGTTTCTGGTAAGTGATTGACAGCTTCTGGGATAAACTTAGAACAGGTTCTCCCCAATGAAAAGCATGGGCTGTTTCAGGACTTTTCCATTTTCTGTGTGACCACTGACATAGACAGACAGGAGAGCTGAAGTGCAAGTAAGAAGACAGATCGTGCATCTGAAAGAGGCAAGCAGAACTCTTGCACGAGAAAAGTGGAGGTGATCACATGCTTGTCATCTTTATGTAGGAAGTGAGGACTAGGCCCCTTCCCCATGATTGCTCTCCCAGTATGTAGAGAGACTTTTGCTTAATTGCAATGCACACCCATACCAGGACAAGCTCTGTGTCTGGGAAGCAGGCCATCCAGCACCACTGCCAGTACTGCTTGTTGCAAACACACAGGGACTAGAAGTCAGGAGATAGTGTTCCTATCTAACAATGTCAGACTCCATGGGCTGAAGTTGCATCTGTGAGATCAGAGGGAGAAATTGTCTGCTACATGTAAATAGAAGAAAGGCCTGATGGAACCTGTGGAGAACTGTTACACAAGATATTGCAGAGGCAGGAGAGAGAGATATGTTGAGCCAGTCAGAGAATGGAACTTCTGATCTTCTACCCCTACAACCTGAGCATAGAGAGAGATCCCACTGGACTGATGAACTGTGAGTAGCTGCATGCCTGTCAATGCAGCAAACCTGTTTATAAACTATTAATTACTTTGGAAATTGTTAAATAGACTAAGCCATCTGACCAGGAGTAAAAATATCCAGTTGGGGTTAAACTTCGGGTTTTGTTCCCAACAAGTGAACTCGTGTACAAATCATTATAGCCTTATTGCTTTAGTTGCATAACATTCAGTTGTTTTGCTGTGTATCGTTTTATTAATTCTGTAGCTTCTGTCTCAAGTTGTATCTTATGATTGTCTAATTTCTATATTTATTTTTATGGATATTAGTTTCAATGTCTTCCATTCTTCCAATTCCCCCAGGATGCATCTGGAAATGAGCTATTGTTGCTCAGTATGCCTTTCCTGGTGAAATGTTTTCAAATAAATAAAGTACACCACTGCAACATCATGAGCAATGCCAGTCTACATGCCTGCAATAATTTCATGGCTGAGTGTCTAGTAACTGGTATATAAGGGGAACACCCTAGTACAATGGGATTTCATATAACTGGTTCCACTGAGGTAGTCAGGCCTTAACAGTACAGCTGGGGCCATAGGAAATATGTTCATGGTATTGCTATGGGCAGCAAAAACAAAGTTACATGCCTAGAGTGTATTTTTAAATATTAGTTAGCTATTTTATTTTAGGAGGTTAGGAGGCAGTATAGTGCTGTGGTTTGGGACACTGAGCTGCAAACCTAGAGACCTGGGTTGGAATCCCTGATCTTCCACCTGAATGCTGTGTTACCCTGAGCAAATTACTTACAGTAACTTCCTTGTGCTCCCAGGTCACACGTGAAAACAAGTTTCAGCTTAGTGTGCCTTTCCTGGTTAAACATTTTCCTGTTTCCCTTTCCCTACATCTAGGAGGGAATCTGATGACTGGCCATTTCAGATCAGCTACAATATACTGAAACCCTATTGCTTAACTTTTTTTTCCTTACACCAATATCACTTTAACCTTTTTCTGACTGGGGGTACCATGCAGCTTAACTTCAATCTTGGATATGAACCTCCCAAAAATTGTGAGGCAGCATCACATGGTGGTTAAGAGCACTGAGCTGCAAACCTGGAGATTTGGGTTTGAATCCCATAGTCATGCTTGCATGCTGTTTGACTATGAAGAACTAACTTAACATCCCTGTGCGCCCAGAAAGCACCTAGACACAAGCCTTGGCTTACAATGTCTTTCCTGACCAGAAATTGTAAAACCTTGTTTGAGCCCACAAGGCAAGGATAGTAGCTGCCAACATACACTGACACCTGGTTACATCAGGAAAGCAAGTATTTAATATTATATAAACTTGCTTTGTAAATATAGCTGCACATAGGCTCAAGTAATAACTAATTATTATTGCTGTATCTAGGAAAAGTATCAAGAGATACTAAGCAAGTCTACCTTCTTTCACCTTTACTGTTTTCACATTTTATTAAACCTTGGACAGTGGCATTGTATCCCACAGAGGAAACAATAGTTATAACAATAGGAACAAACTTTTTCATGTTATCTTGTTATATGCAGATGATGTATTAATTTATTCTCATAAAGCCTATGCTTGATACAAGTAATCCTTAACCTGGTGGTTACTGGCTTTGGCTCTTGGTCTGGATACAATGTGAACTGGTCTAAATGTGAGGTTATGTCCTTTGGTCCAAATTGTAATAATACCAAACCTATATACACTCAGTTGTGGTGTAGCCTCTGTATAGATTGCTGGTAAGACCCCACCTAGAGTACTGTGTCTAGTTCTGGAGGCCACATCTCTGGAAGAACATAGACAGTGTGGAGGCTGTCCAGAAGAGGACAACTAAAGTGATGTAGGGTCTGCATAAGAAACCCTATGAGGAGAGACTAAAGGACCTCAATATGTATACCCTGGAAGGGAGTGTATGATAAAGACCTATAAATATCTCACAGGAGTAAATAAGGTACAGAAGGAGGGTGTTTTCAGAACAAAAGATGCTCAAGGATATGGAGACATGCAGTGAAACTGGGGGGATAAATTTAGGAGAGATGTGAGGAAGTGCTTCTTCACAGAAAGAGTGGTGGACACCTGCAGCATTCTTGCAGCAAAAGTGGTGGGGACAAAAACAGTGGTGGGATTCAAGAATGCATGGGATAGACATAAGGGAATCTTAGTGGAAAGTAAAAGGGGAAGAGAGAAGTGGAGATCAAATCAGGTCTGTGGTGACCCTGTAGGAAGGGATGAAATAGGCAGACTGAGTCGGCCTAGCAGTCTTTACCTGCCATCAAATACTATGTTTCTATGTAATTAGGTTTAGTTACTGTAAACATTGTGTTAGCTATATTGGTGGTCAATTACAAGAGAACTATCACTGTTACTTGAGAAAAATGTCATCCCGATTATTGAAGATTTTTAGAGATCTGGATACATGTGAAAAACACCCATTGATCCTGGACAGCTGGGTAAACGTTAAAATTAACATTTTGCTGAGACTTTTTTAGGCCCTCCTGGTCTCAATAAAGAAATCTACATTTAGGTGTGTTTTTTTTTTAATTTTGAAAGTTCCTTTAGAAAGGTCAGAAGCCAAGAATAAGTCTTGGACAACTTATATCTATCCTGAAACACTGTTTTATTCTACCCAATCTTAAATTGTATTACAGTACTTTGCAGCTCAAATTAAACAGCTTTGGAAATAGTTTCATCCATCTGGTTTTGCTCCAAGCTAGATATAAATAGTGGTAAATCTGCTTCCATTTAATGAACTCAAAAATGCTTTGCATGTGAATTTGAGCTTAGATATGTGGCATAAAGACTATCATAACTCTAAAAACAATTTATTTGAGGTATGGCATGAAGCAATGGCATATTTAGAAAATAAAAATAAGACCTCACCATGCACTATTCTAATTACCAAGTTTCTCCTATCCCGTGCAGACTAACCATTTTATTCATGGATGAGAAATAGGTTATATCAACTTAAGGATTTATTTTTGAAGTTAACATTTTGGTCATTTCAAAATATCTGTAAAAATAGGATTTGACCATGGGACTATATCAGCGTATCTTCAGGGAAAAAACTTTTTGAGAAAATGTACAGCATATGCGCTGAGACTTCCACATAATTCAACTAGCAGCATTACAATCCCTGTTCTTAAACCTTCAGTCAAGGTATACACTAATGCATACACCAGGTATGGAATGGCCTAACTCAGAATATGGCATTATTCTTCATGAGTGAAGTTGCAGGACCATAACTCATGAGTGGCCAAGCTTCAACTAAGAGATAATTAATATCCAAAATATACAGCTTACTTACTGTAGATGCTCGTAATAACTCAGCCTGACTGGCATAAAACAGTTGTGGCAAAATGACCAGGTACTAAATCTTATTGGAAAACTATTGCTACCTCTGCTTGGAACCCCATAACAAATACCCAAAACAGTAGATTTAGACAGATACATCTTAATGTCTTTCCTAGAGTATATTATCCCCTTGAAATAATTAAATTTAACAAATATATATCAGATAGATGTCCAAGATGCTTTAGGCTGAAGAGCACATTGACACATATGTCTGTCACCTTTCCTCAAGTAACCTTTTATGTTAGACTGTTATACAAGATTGGCCTTATGTGGGGGTGGACTTCCCTTTCTATCCTGGCATTGTCATGCTAGGCTTTATGCCAACACAAAAAAGTATTCTTTTGTGTTAGAAGGGTTGTAGCCCCCATCTACAACAATTAGCTTAATTTGATTATGAAATGCTTAACATTAAAGACAATGTTTTACAGGATGAATAAAGAACAAAATACATTTTCTTCAAATTGGTCCTCCTTTCTTCAGAGTCTGAAGAATATTTAATAACTCTCTAATTCCTAACTTACGTTTCCTTCTATATGGGTTAGCTTACATATTACAATATAAATTTCTTTTTCTTAAAATGCCCAAAAGTGTACCCTTTCCTTGGGGACAGCATACAGTAGTATAGTCGAGTCATGATGTTTGTATTAGTTGTAAGCAAAGAAATAACAGTGATATTATGTTTGAAATAGGTTGTTCATCTGAACCCAAATATAGTGTTTTAACAACTATACTGGTAGATAAAGAATACAATTTATCTTCCATCCTTCAAGATGAATTTAAGGAAGGGTATAGAATGATCACTGCCAGTCTTAATTTGACAAGTGTCCTGTATAAGGCATTTGACCAGGGCCTCATAACTGGTCAGGTGCTTATTAACCTAAAAGTGGCCTTTAATCTTGTGTATCATAAATTATTGTTTGATAAGTTTTCTCTTTTGGGGATGTCTAACTGTACTCTTCTGTGATTAAAAAATGGCATATCAAACATATTTAAGTACTGTATAGTGTGTATGAATTGTGGGCACCAAATCTGAAACCCTAGTAATTATCATAAAAGTAATCCAGGGCTCAGTTTTGAACCCTCTGTTTTTCTTATGCTTTATTATTGACACTGCTGCTGTCACCACTAATACTTTGACTCTAATGTGCATACTATAAGATGACATGATTGTCTATTGCCATGGGAGAACCAGAACTGAAGTCCAATGTAAACTGCAAGAAAGTTCTGCACTGTCACTAGATAAGTTTACTACTCACAAACTCCCAATAAATGAACTCAAGGCAAAAGTCATGGTATCTGGAACTGCACAGAAATTATTAAAGTAAAATTAGCATCTACAGATCCTGGAGACAAGTGTGTATTACTAGAAAATGTGAACATTCTCAAGTATTTATGGATCATAGCCTGAATATTCAATATCATGCTGAACAAATTACTGTAAAAAAAGATATTCAAAACCAAGACTTCCAACAAAAGAGGCAACATAGATAGACATATACATAGAAGGTGATGGCAGAAGGGGACCACAAGGTCCATCTAGTCTGCCCATGATTTGCAGGTTGCTACCCCCTCCCTTATTATTCATTCTGGATAATGATGCCCCTATATCTGTCCCATGCTCTCTTAAAGCCAAAGATAGTTTTGGCCCCAACAGCCTCTGGGGGTAGGCTGTTCCAGGCATTAAACACACACTGTGAAGAAAAACTCCCTGATGTTTGTCCCAAACCTTCTCCCTCATAGCCTCATATCATGCCCTCATGTTTTACTACCTTCTTTGAAGTGAAAAAGTTCATTCACCTGAACTTTGTTTTCACCTTTAATGTATTTGAATGTCTCAATCATGTCACCCCTCTCCCTCCTCTGTTCCAGGGAGTACACTTTTAAATCCCTTATATTCTCATCATATGGCTTCTGTTGCAATCCCTAGATAATTTTTGTTACCCTCCTTTGTACTGTCTCCAACCTGTCGATATCCTTTCTGAGGTGTGATCTCCAAAACTGTACACTGTACTCCAGGTAGGGCCTGACCATTGCCCTGTACAGCAGTAAAGCCACCTCCCTCTTCATACTAGTGATCCTCCTTCTGATGCAAACCAGCATACCACCAGCTCTTAGTCCTGTCTTTTCACACTGTTTTCCCACCTTTAGGTTGCCTGTTACTATGATCCCCATATCACATTCCTCACTACTTTTTATTTTATTTCCCCCCTCGGGTAATGGTGAGTTCTTGGGTTGCTCCTATCTAAGTTCATAACCTTGCACTTTTTTGTGTTGTGTTTCAGCTGCCATGCTGCAGACTATTTCTCCAGTTTCTCAAGGTCTGACTTCATTTTTGTCACTTCCTCTGTAGAGTGCACTCTGTTGCATATTTTGGTGTCTTCTGTGAACAGCCACACCTTTCCCTCTAGCCCCTCCGCAATGTCAGCTATGTATATGTTTAAAACTAGCAGTCCCAAAACAGAGATCTGGGGCCCCCACTGGTAACTCTATATTCCTCAGATAGTGCACTGTTTACCTGCACCCTCTGCATCCTATCATGTAGCCAGTTTGTTACCCATCTTACTACTTCCTGTCTTACCCCCATGCAATCTAACTTTTTAAACAAGCTTTCTGTGAGGGACTGAGTTGAAGGCCTTGCTAAAGTCAAGGTAGACTACATTGATGGCCCCTTCCTTAATCACAGCCCTCGTCACGCAGTTGAAGAACTCAGTCAGGTTTGTTTGGCATGATCTACCTAAAGTGAATCCATGTTGTCTATTGTCCTGTTGTCCACTGGGCTCCAGGAATGTTAATATCCTGTTCTTTAGTAGTGATTCCATCACTTTCCCCACCACTGACGTTAGACTCACTGGAGGTACTCACTGGATAGTAGTGTCCTGCCTCCTCTCGGCTTCCAGATTTGTGCCATGGAACCACTGTCCCCCTTCTCCAGTCCTTGGGAACTTCCTCCCTCTCCAGGGATTTGGCAATGAGTTCTGCTAGAGGTTCTGCCAGTTATTTTCCCAGTTTCTTCTGGATTCTTGGGTGCATGTTATCTGGTCCCATGGCATTGTTCACCTTTAGATTGTTCAGAGCTTTTAGAACATCCCCCAATGTGGGGGAGCATGTATCGACCCCTGTACTTGGGGGGGGTTATGCCCTTGTAATGCTGGTCCAATTCCCTCTTTTTCTTCATTAAATATCAAACAGAAGTGATGCACATAGTGGCTCCATGATGGCAGACTGAATGGCAGAAGAGGTGTTGCTGTGGGAACTCACCAGTTCTTCTATGAAAATCGTTTGTCCCCTGTCAACAGACTCAGTCGACAAGAATGAAACTCGAGTTAAAAGGGACTTTCACGCTAATTAAATTAGTTATTGTAAGTTGGTGGAGTGAGTGTTTCCCTTTGGTGAGCATATTGGACTGCATTTGGCGTGGTGCTTTGTGACATCTCTCGGTGAAGCAGGCCTCCCAGAACCTGTTTAAGGCATTGACTTTAATCGAGTAATAGACTGCAATAAATCTGGGACTGGATTGTAAGCCTTAAGAAAATTATTTGCATTTTTTCTTACTTTCTTGGCGTTCGAGGGGTTTGGAGTATGTCCTCTCATGCTGGAGATGGTTCCATGCAAGCTAATCCCAAAAAACAGCCAGGGGAACAATGCCAAAGGAAACAAGCATTTGTCAATGCCGAATGTTTGCTTGCTGGCATTGGCATTGGTAGTGTAGGAATTAAAGAGATGCATAATAAGAATGGCAGTGAAGTATTGAACTGAAGCCAACCCTACCACCACCCTGCAGAGACTGACAGGCATTGGGGTGTGCCTTTGGGTCATCGGGCATAACGCCCATGCCATTTCACCACACCCTACCCTGCAGACACTAACAAGTGTCACAGTGTGTCTTGGGGTCTTTGGGCCTTTTGCTCACCCCATTCCATAAAGAAATACAGTGAGATGGGTGCAGTATAGGAGAATGGGCTGAACTTTGGGGCCGAAGACTTCATGGCACACCTCGATGCCTGTCACTGGCTGCAGGGTGTGGGTGGGGCTGGAATGGCATAAGCATTACAGGTGACAATCCCAAATCACACTTTTGATGCCTGTCAGTCTTTACAGGGTGGAGCATTATGGTTGGAAACCCTAGTGCCCTAGGAGTTCATTGGTATTTTCATTCCAAATTTTCAACATGGGTTTTCTGAGAACCCCACCTCATGAACAGTGGCAATAACAGTTCATTAGCAGAAAGCTGATTTTGCACAGTGGCTATGCTATTTGGAACCACAGGTGCAAAAACACATTTCAAACAGGATGTGAAAAATGACAGCTGTACTGTTCATGGGGAGGTGTAAAAAATGGCAATGTTGAAAATCTGGAGTGAAAATATAAAAAAAAACTGGTGAAGTCACGAGTGTGCATAGAAACTGCACAATGCACACCCATAATGTAATTAGTTTGGGGATTTTTTAAAGTAGATTGTCAGCACAGGCATTTTTTCATGAACAGTGTCACTGTGATTTTCTTAATCTGTCCCAAACACTGATTTCCCAGAGCGACCATGCATTTCTGCACCAGAAGTGCGAAAACACATTTTGGCCAGGGTGTGAAAAATGACAGCTGTACTGTTCATAAGGAGGTGTGGAAAAATGCCAGTGTTGAAAATGTGGACTGAAAATATTACAGATTTGTGAACATATGAGAGTGAATGGAAACTGCACAATGCACATTCGTAGCACAGTCATTTTATGGATGTTTGTCATCAAATTTTCAACATAGCCATTTTAAGACTTCTGCTCATGAACAGTGTCACTGTGATTTTCTTAATCTGTCCCAAATATTGATTTCGAACACCGACTGTGCCATTGTGCGCGCTACATGTGCGAAAACACATTTTGGGCAAGAATTGAAAAATGACAGCTGTACTGCTCATAAGGAGGTGTGGTAAAATGGTAATGCTGAAAATCTGGAGTGAAAATAGTAAAAATTCTCGAAGTTACGAGCCTGAGTAGGAACTGCACAATGCATGCTCATAAAACAGTCATTTTTGGGAATTTTTTCACCAAATTTTTAACATACGGTTTTGGGGGAGGGCCTACCTCATGAACTGTGACACTGTTGTTTCATTACTTGGTCCCAAAAGGTGGTTTCATGGAGCGACTGTGAAATCACCTTTTGGGACAAAATAACAAAATGACAGTGGCCGGGTTCATGAGGTGGGGTCCCAAGAACCCCATGCTGAAAATTTGGTGAACAAATTCTCCAAAATGACCAAGATATGCACCAAAGTTGAAAAAAAAAACTATTTATGTCATTATACATCTTACCGGCATTTCTTCAGTTAGTGGACGGCTTTGAAGAGTGCAGATGTACAGTATTCCCGGTCCACCAAAGATCATTGTGCTTGTGTTTGGAGGTAAGTGTGGGGTGTGTGGGGAGATGGGGTATGCAGAGGGTGGGAGCGGGTTGGAGAGGGGTCAAGAGAGTCAACAAGGGACCATTTTCTTTTTGTTCTAGGTATTTTTTTTATTTTTTAAGATGACGTGGAACTTTTGCCATGCTGGGGTGGGCTAACAGTGTGGCACCTGCAAGTTTGTTGGTGGGGTGGCAGTTGAGCCGATGGGGGATTGGGTACCCTCATGGGCCACGGACTTCTGCCACACTGGGGTGGGCTTCCAGCATGGCAGCAGGAAGTTTGATTCTGGGGGGCAGTGGAGCCGACGGGGGATTGGGCACCCCCGGCGATCATACAGTGTTCGGGGTGATGGGGAACACATGAGCACACTGGAGCTGGCTCCCAGCATGCTACCTAGGCCACACTGGGGTGGGCCCCCAGTGTGTCACCAGGAAGTTTGCTTTTGGGGGGCAGTGGAGCCAACAGCAGATTGGGCACCCCCATCAGTCATACAGTGTGTGGAGGTGGAGGGGAGTGCATGAGCATGCTGGGGTGGGATCTCAGCATGATACCCATGTATCTGTGGTGCAGGGATCAGAAATGAACTGTCTATGACAGTTCGGATGCAGTGCTGATGTAGGCAATTTGCATACTGCCGACGGCAGTCTACAAATTGCCTACACGTTACCACAGCTGATTGTAGCAGTGCCTTTCTCAGAACTGTATGCCACTGCATCTGAACGGCTGTCATAGACAACTCAGACATTCATTGGTGCAGTGCAGACGCACCTGCAAAAAGGAGCAGGGCATTGGAAGGGGGCAGGCACACCTATGAAAACTCATATGGTGACACTATGTTTCTTGTACATGTGTGCAAGCAAACATAAAAAAGGAACACTGATAAAGAGAACATCTCAGCTCAAAGTAGAGCAGTGGCTAATTGCACAAGATTGCAACAGCAAAATGTGCATTCTTTTTGTGAAACTGCTACAATATTTTCCAGGAGGCCAATTTCACCATTACCCGGGATGCTGAACTTATCTCGATTTTCAGGGGCTCCAAGCAACACAGCTATCTTGGATCCTGATCCTGAAGAGACTGGCTATACCACGGCAGAGGAAGAAAGCTCAAATTCAAATTCCTTGCAGGTAGTCACTAAGGAGTTGACCTCACAGCCAAGTAGTATGAACAGGGCCGAAAACAACGATAAGACGCATGATAATATTTTGAAAGTTTATACCCCAGAAGAGATGGGAAATGTGAAATGGGGCAACACGGCAGTGTGTAATGAAGGTATTAACATGAGCTCATCCAAAACTTGCATTGTGGGCCCTTCTAACTAGGGAGAGATGGAGGCAGATAATTTATATTCAAAGACCAACATTACCATGCATGATTTTCTCAAATTCCAATCCGACATCAAACAAGAAATTACAACCAGCTTTGCTAGCATGTCGTCTGCCTGACAGATCTTACTGTAGCTCTATCTTCTATACAGAACAAACTAGAAGCTCTCAGTATATGAACTAATGAGGCTGAAACACGTATTTCTAGCCCAGAAGATTCAGTCCCTAATATAGCTGCAAAACATAATCAGTTTGAAAAAGAACTGGCAGAAATAAAAGCCAAAATCACAGACTTAGAAGACTGGTCCCATAGAGGGAGTATTAAAATCATTGTGATGCTAGAAGGTCTAGAAGGCCCAGGGGACCTGCTCCCTTTTTAAAAAAAAATAATTTCTCAGACCCTTAATAGCCAATATCTGGAAGAACATATACCTCTGGACAGAGCCCATAGGAGGTCAAGGCAAAGCTCAGGTCAAAGTGAAAATAATACATTTTCCAGATCCATATTCATCAAGCCTCATAACTTCAAGGACAGGGGACTGATTCTGAGGTCAGCTCAAATCAACAGAGGATTATGTTATGGCCAACACCGTTTTTCAGCCTTTCCAAACTTGTCACAAACCACAGTTCAAGCTCATCGAGCCTTTTATAAAAGTGAAGAAATACTCAGACAAAGAGGTATAATGTTATCCTTTCTTTATCCTGCAAGAATTTGTTTTTTTCTGCATGGGAGAACATGGATATTTTCTGACCCAAAGAAAGCTGAACAGCATGTGATGGCGTAATTTGACAGCACAACACTAACTTAATTGGTATGGCTGGTAGATCTAAACTTGATACACTGATGTATACTGGAACAGCCTAAGGCACTGGAAGGGATTTCATGGAGATGGTTGATGGACATCACCAAGAAGAAATTACAGAAAAAGAAGTAATATTCCCCGTTCCTTTTTTTTTTCCTTTCTTTTTCTCTCTTCTAGGTGCGGTCAGATCGGCGAGTGACTTTAAATAGATAACCAGTATTTGAAGATGGCAGAGCCCTGGGATGCAATGACACCCACATTGGCAGCATGCTCACTGGGACTGGGAACCAGAGGGGAAGGGGAGAATGCAAGTTGAAGGGGGCAGGGGGAGGAGGTATGGGGTGAAAATAGGTGAAAAAGCTCTGAAAATACATTCCAATGTTTTTATGGGCACAGTACAAAACTTTAGCACTAAGACATATTTTGTAGCTTATTTGAGGTCATTGTTTTTTAAGAATGTTGTTGATTTATGCAGGCCATAATGAGACAATACCTTAAGTTAGTCTTATGGAATGTGAAGGGCATCAAGGACCATGTGAAAGCTAGAAAAATATTCAATTATACAGATAGAATGGGTGCAAACTTTCTGCAAGAAATGCTTTTAAATAGTGGGGAATTTCAATTTCATGCCAAAACGTGGGGCTTGATATCAATGCCCCATGTACAAATTTATCCAGAGGAACTTCTTTGTTTTTAAAAAAAAAATCCTTAGATATTGTGATTATTAAACAGCAGAGTGATCTGAATGGAAGGTATATTATTTGTCAGGTCTGTCTAGCAGGCAGGATGTACACTATTGTTAATGTATATGGTCCCAATGAGGATTCTCCTCAATTTTATACTCAACTTTTCCTTGAATTAGCCAATTTTGCTGCCCCTTACATTATTGTTGGAGACTTTAACACCATTCTAAACACAAAATTAGATCACTCATCTGTCTGTTCAGGATGTCTAACACTAGTGGCCACAAATATAATCAATTTTATTTGTGAATTTAAGTTAATGGATATATGGAGAGCACAAAATCCTGATACAAAACAATATTTCTTCTTTTTAGTCCCTCATCAGACAAATTCTCATATTGATTATGCCTTGATATCTCAGTCAATTGAATATCAAATTAGCAAAATTAAATACAATAATATAATAATTTCTGATCATGCCCCCTTAATGTTGACTCTACAGATTCCAAACTATTTCAAAAGTCCAACTTTTAAGTTAGATCCAATATTGTATAATGGAATTTATTGGTAATGAAATATACAATTTTTTTGAGAAGAATACTACCAAGGACCCTACAATAACTTTTATTTGGGAAGCTTTCAAAGCTTATCTTCAGGAGGCTATCACTTCATGTACAATTAAACGCAGGAAAATTAAGCAACAAAAAATGTTAAATCTTGAAAAGGCTATCACTGCAATGGAAAAGGACCATATGTCCACTAATGATCCACAACTACTTCCGGTCCTAGCATCAGTTAGGGAGGAATATAATGGCATAACAGCAGAACAGGTGAAAAGACAGCTATATTATACCCACAGCAACTATTATTTTAAGGGAGAATGTATTGATAAATTAATGGCTTGGCAATTATTGGTGGCACAGTAAAAGAATTTGATTACTCAGAATCTTGATCTTGAGGGGAAAACTCATATTTCTCCTCAGGAGATTAACCAAGCTTTTTGTGCATTTTTTCAAACACTGTATACAATGGACCACTCACTGGATTTGGAATATCATGAAAAAATTTTGAGGATGTGGAAATGCCCACTATCCCTTCAGAGCTTTGTTCATATTTAGAGCAAGAAAAAAACTGTAAGGAAATTGCTTAGACCATCCAGTCATTATCTCCAGGTAAGGCCCCTGGCCTGGATGGCCTTCCTATTGATTTATATAGACTTATTTCACATAAAATCATCAAACCCTTAAAACGGGTGTTTGATCATATCTTTTATTCCCAAATGCTTATTCCCTCTTTTAGGGAAGCCACTATTTTATTATTCCCAAAAAAAGATAAGGACCCTCAATTACTCACATCATATCGACCAGTCTCACTCATGAACTCTGATGCTAAAATATTATCTAAGATCCTGGCCATCAGACTGGAAAAGGTTTTACTTACACTGATTCATCGGGATCAAAATGGCTTTGTTAAAGAGCATATGTTAAAAACCAATACACACTGCAATATTAATATATTAGATTATTGTATAGATACAGAACTTTCTCTCATGATGATCGATGTCAAGAAGGCATTTGATCAGGTGGAATGGCTATACATTAAATATATTATGCCTAAGTATGGGTTTGGCCCCAATATTTGCAAATGGGTGGATATCTTGTACTCCAGTCTGGTGGCCAGGGTCAAAATCAGTCAGGATTTCTCACTATGATAGCTTTGTAAAGAGGTACCTGGCAAGGCTGCCCTTTATCACCCCTAAGTTTTGCTCTGGTTATTGAACCATTGGCTATAGCAGTTCAATCATCTAATTTAATAGCAGGCCCCACCATAAATAATATCCAACAGAAAACCAGTTTATATGCAGATGATATGATGTTTTATGTAACTAATCTTAACCAAAGTTTCCCATGTATGATGAAGCTATTAACTCATTCTGGATCATTTTCTGGCTATAAGGTAAATTGGACTAAAATGGAAGTTATGGAAACTGTTAACCATTCTGATCCATTTGTTACCCCCCCCCCCCTCACATTTAGAGATACGAAAAGTATCACAGGTTACCTATTTGGGGTAAGAATTGATACTAGACTACAATAAATTTATCAGTTAAACCATATCCCTGTTATGGAGGAAATTAAATCTCTCCTTTCACACTGGGAGACCTTATCCCTTACTCTCATGGGACAGGTTAATGTCTTCAAAATGACTATTCTTCCAAAACCAATGTTTGTATTTCAAAGTTTACCTATTATAATTTTGGATACATTTTTTAAGGGGCTAGACAGCATCATCAAAAAATTTTTATGGAAAGGGAAGAAACCCCAACTTAAATTAGAAAAACTTAACTTGCAGTATACTCGAGCAGGTCTAGACTGCCCTTTTTCCTTCACAATGTTTGCCACCTTCTTGGAGTACCACAGAACATTCCTTTTCATTTTAGCGTTGCTTATTTTTCTGGTGTATTTGTTTGAGACTGTCTCAATAGTTTTTTTAATGCTCTCCCACATTTCTTCTACCTTCCCTCTCTTCCTACCCTTTAGTATTTCTACTATTTTGTACCTCATTTCCTGGAAATCTACTGCTCTGAAATCTAACGCCTTAATGTTAGACTGAGTATTTTCTTTTGTGTGGTAAATTGGAAACTTACCCCTTACTCTCATGGGACAGGTTAATGTCTTCAAAATGACTATTCTTCCAAAACCAATGTTTGTATTTCAAAGTTTACCTATTATAATTTTGGATACATTTTCTAAGGGGCTAGACAGCATCATCAAAAATTTTTTATGGAAAGGGAAGAAACCCCAACTTAAATTACAATGATACAATAATCACTATTTCCCAGATGACTCCCAACCACTACATTTTTAACCCTCTCACTGTTTGTGAGGACCAGGAAGAAGATGGCATCTCCCCTGGTTGGAAACTCCATGAGTTGCCTTCAATCTGCTCCCTGCAGGGCCATTAAGAGGTCCTTACTCTTTGTTGTTGCAGCTGTGTTAGATAACCAGTAAATATCAGTTGGGTTAAAATCCTCTACTGTTATTACCTCACCCTTATCCACTAGTTTTGTACTGTCTCAAGTAGTTTCTTGTCCTTATTGTCTCCCTGCATAAGGGGCCTATGGATGACTCCTATTCTGATGCTCGTCCCACTCCCGATGTCCATTTTCAGCCATAGTGCTTCCGTGAGGCTGGTAGGCCCTTGAATTTCCTTATTTTTTATTCCCTCTATGAAGTATAATGCCACTCTCTCTCTTTTTCCCCCTCCTGTCTTTTCTGAAAAGACAGTACCCTGGGATTGCTGTCTCCCAACTGTGTTTTTTGGTGAACCAGGTTTCTATTATTGCAACCCAGTCCAGCCCCTCCTCCATCATGGTGGTCATGAGGTCAGGAAGTGTGTTGGCCAGGATCCTCGCATTTAGAACCATTGCCTTCCATATATGTTCCCCTTTTTTTGTATGATGGAGTTCTACCCCATTTAATTATGCCAATTTGCTGGGCTTCTCTAGGGAATTATGTAGTTCATTTTTTCCTCTGTTATGTGAGGGAGTGGAGACTGAAACATTGTTCTCTGTAGTGTGTGCCATCCCAAATTCCCCTTCTTTCAGTTTAAATGACTCGAGTAAACATCAAATTTCTGGCCTAGTGGCCTCACCCCATCTTTTGTGAGGTGCAGGCCTTCATACCTAAAGAAGCCTCTCTCCTAGAAGTTCTGCCAGTTTCCTATGAAGTGGTTTCCCATCTCCTGACACAATGGACTTAGCCGCAAGTTCAGTTCCTTTCTTTCATCTGAGTCATTTGGTGCTGTTGACTTTTTCCCAGACTGGCAGAACTTCTGAGAAGGCTAATGTGGAAGAAAGAGGGGTCAGTTTCAATGCTAGCTCTGTGAAATGTTTTTTGGCCTCCTTCTCTTTTGTTTGGTTTGCCAGGTCATTTGTCCTGAAGTGTACTATGATGTGTGAGGTTTTAATTCCCTGTGGATAAACTTCACCATGCAATTTGTGTCCCTTTCTGTGGAAGCACCTGGGAGAAACCCGGACACTACTTCGGTGTTCTCTTTGGGGTTTAGGTGGGTTTCCACACTGCAGATCATGCAATTCCCAATAATGACCAGTTTCTCTTTATTTTTTATGTTGTTTTTCATTTGTTTGTCTGTTTCTCCAGAGTCTTTCTTTTTTATGTTGTTGTTGTTTGTTTGTTTGTTTGTCTGTTTGTTTCACCCGATGCAATTTGACGTCGGTTAGTTCCAGTGAAACAGTCTGGCATGTGGAGTCCCTCCAGTACCCATGTACCTATTCTTAGTTGATATACTGGTGTTATGTTCAGAGTGTGGTTTGTAATATGCATTTGTTTTGCCATGCCTGCCCCTCCTGACCACCTGCCATCCCTCATACTCCGAATCCTGTCTGGGGCATGGTTTGACCCTTGGTTCTTGGTGGGTTGGAGGTGGAGCAAGGAAAACAACAGAAAAACAGCTGGTCTTCCCACCCTCATATTCAGTAACAAAATATTATATCAAATTCCTTATTCTATGCATGGTATATACAAAATCTTGTTCAAAAATGTTTGTCACTTTAAGCTACAAGTTCTCATGAAAATTCATCACTGATTGCTGACAGTAACCTAACACTCTCCACACTGAAGAGAGAATTACATTTTAATTATATAGAATTTGTTTTGTTATCCTCAAATGTCAATTCCTAAATAGCATATCTAATGTTAAGTAGGAGCCCTGTTACACATGAAGACGTGACAAAACATAGTTCCAAGAGGAGACTAACAAAACTAAGTTTGCAGAATGTTCATTAATGTACTTTGGCACCAGGCTAGTAAATGCACAGCCTTGTCCAGAATCACTGCTCATATGACTCTTGCTTATACTTTAAAGAAAAGCTAGATGATTTTTTTTGTACCCCAGTCAACCAAGTGTTATTGTGTACAGTCTTGAAAAGCAAACCTTTGAACATATTCTTGTCTCTGCTGCACTCAGGCTGCTGTCCCCAAAGTGTAAAGAGTGATATAGCAATTTAAGGAGGCTTTTTACTTTCATACTGCATCCTTGTATTAGTTGCAGTAGTGTGTTACATCTCACTCCACATATGATCCGTATGAACCTACTGGACCAAGACCCATTTCACCTCAAAGTCCCAGCCACACAGGTACCAAGGGCTCCATGGATTCACACACCTCACATACATACACACACAGTCAGTTGACATTTTGTAGTGTTAAGTTACTATTTAAGTAATGTAGGTAGGTAAGATTTTTATCGATCTGTTTACAAAGCCATTTTGCAAGTGATATGAACATCATATCAAACACACAGATGAGAATAATTACATATAGACAATATAAGTAAAACCACATATAGGGCTGGATTTTCAAAGCATGGTACAGGGCTTGTGCCATGCCCTGCACCACAACACTTAGGCTCTGGCAGTGTGCCAAACCCCATCACTGCAACTTTGCTCAATTCCACAATCTTGGGCACAGTTGTGACAGTTTTAATGATTTACAGCAGCTTGCACCAAATATTTGGTGCAAATTCAGTAAAAAAGGCCCCCAAGATTGCCCCAAGTTAAACCAGAAAAAGTGGTGTAATTTGTGGCAATTGACACATGGGATACAAAATCCCATTAGATCACCACAAGTCCTATGCATTACATCATCAGGGAACCCTGTGCTTGAAGCAATATAACCATTTGAAAATACTACTTATAATGAATAGCTACTTAAGTATGTATTATTTAACGTATTTCTTCCTTGCAATACATAATGCTCTTAAAGAACATGCACATTTATGCATGAGGTTCCTATTCATAAAAAACAATATATCATACATTTGTTTATGAGGTTATCTAGGGATGCTGAAAGATGGCAGACTAACCCTTTTTCCTCAGTCTGTCATATCTTGGACAATACAAAACTACATGGAATTTATCTTTAGGGGTTCAAAGCCTACAGTTACAAAGTGTGGCCTCATAGTTGTGACACTTTCCTAAATATCTTGCCATTAGTAAATTTAAATCATACATTTCAAACCAAAATGTTATGTGCAATCTCAGTACAGGAGTCCACAATATCTAAAACGTAAGGTTCTAAACTATAGTTTGTTTCCATTAAGGTAACAGTGGACAGCATTTAGAAACATTTTCAAGATCTTCAGATATTTTTCAGCTCTACCAATATGATTTTCCTATAGGCTCCATTAATAGCTATCCCTCTCAACAAAAAGACAGGCCATGTTCACTTCATTTAGTATATACAGTAATGCTATTAACCAATTGGCATTTAGCCCCCTACAGTTACTACTTCAACAGAACTAAATGCGCATGTGCACCAAGTTCACTCTGTACATCTAGAACAGTGTACAGAGGTAACACCCAGTATGTCCTGACTGGTCCAGTGTGATTGCTCATCCAATCCCTTCATGACAACAGGACATGGTAAATAGAACAAACCCCTACCCATCATGTTCATGACATCAGTAGATGGAGCAAGAGTCTCAAGAAACACAATGGGGTAATAGTTTTTTGTATTTCTGCTGTATTTGTTTTTTTTTTTCTTCTTAGTAGGCTCAGTTGCATCGGGGCCTATATGGGAGTAATCCAGATGCCTGAATTTAAGGCAATGAAACCACTGTGTGTTTAAAGCAACCAACACCATAACATCCGTATGTTCCATCAGAAAGTCAGAGAATGAAAAATAAAATGTGGGCATATGATGACAATCAAAAATAGTGGGCAGAAATAAGTTAGCAGTAAAAGATAAATGAAGGGGGGTTGCCAGTACAGGGTGACCCTTATTGTTAAGGGGAAAGCAACTTGGAAGGCAAGAATAGGGGTTAAAGGAAAGAGAGAGAGACAGAGATGGGTGGCAGGGTAAAGCAGGGAAGGGGCAGGATTGAGGTGCCTGTCAGGGGAGTTGGTGCTCCTCCTTGGCTTGGGTGGCATTAGGGAGTGGCCACTGGGAGGGAGCGGATTCAGCAGCAACTGATCACTTTTGTGCTGAGAATCTTGAGATGGATGCTTAAGAAGATCAATACATTGACTGGCAGTTGCAAAAGGACATGTAAAGTAGAAATGTGTGAAGGTAAGGTAGGGGAGTAAGGGGAGGGAGCAGGAGTACACAAGGTGTAAAGGGCATAGAATAGAAAACAGCCCATGAAGTCCAGGTTTTTAGGGTTGGAGGTTGGTTGTGATTTCAGATGAATGGGGTAGTCCCCCAGTGGAGGATCAGGATGGCAGGAGGTTGGCAGGGGAGATGGGGGCTTTGGTTTTCACCGCTTCTGATTGTGGTGCTGTGTGGTGGCAGCTGCTGCCCAGCCCATCTGTGGGCCCATGGTACAGGCGTGGCACTGCTTCAGTAGCACAGAGTGGAGCCCACATGGTGGGTGCAGGATAGGGCCCAGGTGCAGGCTAAGGGCCTCCTTTTCTCTGGTGGGGTCTGGAGGGATCGCATCTTTGTTTGATGGGCCATGTTTGGAGTCCATCTCTGGCTGGTTGGGAGCTATGCTGCTGAGTCCAATGTGCAGAGCTTTTAGCGGGGAAGCCTTGGGGGCCAATCCAAGATTGGGCATTGGGAGGTTCTGGTTCCACACTGGCTCCTGTGGGGCCCTTGGAGATAGAGGGCCTCTGGAGGGCAATAGTTCTGGCTTGTCACCATGCCTGGTCTCTGCAACTAAATAAAAAAAACAGGAATATAAGAGGGCAACAGTTCTTGGCTGTGGGGGAGCAAAGGCATGGATGGAGAGGTGCACATCTCAAGAGGGGTGAGGGGCAGGCTGGCATGCCAGTCCTGGGGTGGTGCTGTGGTGGCATGCCGCCCAGGGCAAAGTGGTCACCACTGTTTCACACAGACACAAAGAGGGCTCCAAATGAACTGCACCGCATTGATTATTAACTCTTTCAATTTGTTTTTAAGCTTTTTGTGGAGGCACAGTAATAGCTTATGCTTTACACTAGTAAATCGCATTTCGTTCTCAGAATTTGGAGAAAGTAAATAAAAGGGTACCAAACTGTTAGACCCACACTTTGGGGATCAGGGAGCTGGTCTCGATTGTGAGACAAAATGTTTGTGTGATCTTTAGCAGAGAAAAGTTGAGGACAGACATAACACCCACAGCATGTGTCTGTTCCTCATACATGCAACATGTAATAATGGAAGGGAGAGAAGGTGGTGTTTGATGGGTAGCACATGGCAGTGTGAAGAGCCACAGCCATGAGGCCGCAGGCTCCACGAGGTCCACCGCCATTTTAGGCTTAGTGGTGGCTGCCACCATCTTAGGAGTCTGCAGTGCAGATGCATGATTCATGGGTGGTGATTTTCAAGGAAAAGGGAGGGCAAAGGTGGTGGGGGAGGTAGAGGACTGCTCAACATGAAGGAACAGGAAAGAATGTGGGTATGGAAATGAGTGAGGGGTGGAAATAAAGGAGAGTGTCCAAGTCAAGGGTTCAAGACCTGGGGAAGGGCAAAAAAAGAGCAGCCAGCATTGGAGGCTCAGTGGCTAAATTGCTGGCTCAGCAGGGAGAAGGTCCAGGGTTTGGTGCCCTGAGTTGGATTTTGTTTTTAATTGCATTGGCTGGAGTGTATACAATCAAACAAAACTAATTATAAAATGGTAAGGCAAGACAATTAGTGCACAGGGGGACAAAGCAGGCATTGCCAGGAGGGTGCGAGAGGTCAAAGGGGCTACTGGGGAAGGGTGGGACAGCTGGAGCAGGGGTTGAGGGTAGTAAAAAAAAAGCAGTTTTACAACAATGTAAGACGTGTGTTCATGATATTCCCTGGGGTCTTGGGGTTCTGTTTTGTTATTACAGATAGTGCCTACAAAGAACATTGGGAAGAAGGAGAGTGCCACAGAGAAGTTGGCCAAGCAGGCAAGTGCACTGATGGGGCAGGTACAATCTCTACTTGAGAAGACCCACAAGGCAGAAGAGGAGCAGGGAGCTGGGAAAAGGAAGGAGCCAGAAGACAAGAAGAAGGGCAGTGCGGAGAAGAGGTCTAGGAAACCAACAGGGGAGGAGCCGGTAACAACAAGGGGTAAGGAGCAAGTGAATTTGACAAAAGGAGGGGCAGGATGGCAGTCTCAATGACTACCTGCCAAGGTTGAAAGCAGACAGAGAGGAGAATGGGTTGGAGGAAATGGAGAAGGCTTGGTTGGAGTTGAAAAGAAAAGGGACTCAGAGCCAAGGAGCGGGGTTAACGGTGTTGGACGAACACAGGGTGCAGGCAGGTGGGTTTCTGGGCTTGACACTGGGGGGGGACATGCCACAGGGAATCAAGCAGAAAATATGGAAGAGGCAATATGTGAACATGTTCACTATCATGGACAAGGACATGGTGAAGAAGTATGCAGAGTGAGAGTCTTTGGGGAGGTCGGAGATGGTAGTGGTGCTAGCCCTGGTTGGGAAAAATGACAGATGATAAAAGTTTTAAGGGGAAGATGTTCAAAATTTGGCTGCTGGGATTTACAATCTTTAGCACTATCCTGTTACAAAAAGCAGACAGAGTTGATCACCCCACTACTGACCTATTCGGCCATGTTTCAAGATGCTTATAAAGCGAAAGGGGGGTACGGGTGGCTAGTTTATGACAGGCATTTTCAGCAGTGTATGGCGGAGCATGGGGATATATGATAGGATGTCATCCATGTGGGTCTGTGCATGTGGACTCTCACATGGCAAAGTTCTGGTACATTCAATGGATTAAAAGGGGTCAGCAGGGCTGTAGTGAAAACATCCTGGAGTTTTAACAACGTAACTTGCTGTTGGCTAAATTGCAAGTTTCGGCACATTTGCACAAAATGTGCAGGCCCTTCCCCAGTTTCCAGATGCAGGAACATAGGGGACAGGATGGGGTTTCAATCTTTCTCTGGGCAGCTCTTGGGGAGTGAAAAGAGGAGGAGCAGCACAAGGGAGGAGAGGGAAAGGATTTGGGGGCAGTGGGGGCTTCAGGGTGGGGACAGGTAGCTAAACAAGATGGCAAGCAGGGTTGGGGTATACCAGAGGGTGAGCTCACCAATAAAGGGTGACATCTTATGGAAATGGACAGAAGGTTATCAAGACAGTTTGTCGAAGGAAAGATTAAGAGAAGGTTTCATGAGGGATTTTAGTTTGCACTATGTGGGACTAAGAATAGTGATGACAGTGAAGAATTTGGAGTCTACAAAGGGGAAGGAGGATCTGGTAAAACAAAAGATAGATGAGATAGCAGCAGGCAGGGTGGAGGGACCTTTTGCTAAGCTGCAGTGGTCAGAATTGAGAGTCTTTTCATTGGGTCTTGTGCCCAAGAAGAAACCTGGGGAGTACAGAATGATACACCATTTATATTACCCTGAAGGTGGGGTTGTTGAATGATGGGATTCCAGAAGGAGATAGGATGGCATGTTAGGCCATGCTGGATCAAGCCATTGAGCTGATCAGAGTAGTGAATGGGGCTTGGTTGGCAAAGACGGACAATGAGTCCGTCTTTCAGTTACTACCAGTGAGGGACGAGGATTGAGATTTGCTGGGATTCAAGTTCGATGGGAGGTATTACTTTCATGAAGCCATGCCCATGGGCTGCTCAATAGCTTGCACAGTATTCAAGACCTTTAGTACATGGCTGCAATAGGTATATGGTGACAGGTGGGGGCACAGAAGCATAGTGCATGATTTTTTATTGGGTGCAAAGCGGGTACTGGAAAAATGCTAGGGGAATTCCAGGACATGTGCCGTATGTTGGGGGTAGTGCTGGCAAAGGATAAGACAAAGGACCCAGTTAGGAAGCTCAAATTTGTGGGGATAGAAGTGGATGTAGAAGCAGACAGGGTTTGCCTGCTTAGGGGAAAGATCGATAGGCTGAAAACATTGCTGGGTTTTGTCAGAGCCAGGAGAAGGGTGCAGTTATCAGTGATACAGCAGCTACTTGGCCATCTAAACTTCACTTGCAGGGCAGTGGCCTGGGGGAAGGTATTCATGTGTAGACTAGCCAGGGTGACAGGTCAGGCATGGCTCCCACAGCACTGGGTGAACATTACAAAAGGGATACAGGAGGACCAGGAGGATTGGGAACAAGTTTTGGACACATACAATGGGGTTACACTATGGCAGTATGACTGGCTGTACAATACAGAGCTGGAGTTGTACACTGATGCAGCTTGGGCACTAGGGACGGGGGCATACTTTCAGGGGGAGTGGATCTCCAAGGCATGGCCAGACAGGTGGGACAGGGAAGGACTACTAAAGGACAGAACATTCTTGGAGTTATTTCCCATTTGGGCCACAGTAGTGGTGGTGGGGGGAACATCTGTGGAATAAGAAAGTTAGCTTTTGGTGTGAAAACATAGCGGTGGTAGAGATTTTGAACTGGCAGAGAGGTTCCATGGAGAGGGTGACCAGGGTAGCATGCCAATTGGTGCTATGGGGTTTGTGGCTGAATTTGTTTTAAAGGCCAAGCATATTGCAGGGTTAAGTAATGAGGTAGCTGACAGTCTTTCCCACTTGCAGCTGCACAGATTTTTGGAGGTGGCACCCACAGCAGCATCCAGAAGGACAGTGCCCCCCCACCTGTGGGAAATAGAGTGGAAAGAGCCAGTATGTTGTACCACAGCTCCTGGTCCACAAACACTTTAAAAGCATATGAGGGAGTGTGAAAAGTGTTCCAGGAGCTCTGGCATCAGCTGGGTTGGGAGGCAGACAGTAGGGTTTCTGAACAGCAGGTGATTAGGTTTCTGCTGCTAAAATGCTATGAGGGGATGGCCCATTCCACTATGGGCATGTACTTGGCAGCCATAGATGTGGTCTGTGAGGTGCAGGGTTGGGGGACACCCTCCAGGACCCAGGCAGTTAGACGTATGATGCTGGGATGGCAGAGGGTAAAAGGAAATATCCCCTACCAGAGATTGCTGACCCAGGGGGAGCTTATGAGGAGGCTGTTGACCAGTCTGGGATACATTTGCAACTTGGCATATGAGGTGAAGTTATTCAGGATGTTATTTTTGGCTTTGCATCGGGGGAATTGCGAGTGAGTGAGGTGGCACTCAGCAGCCAGAGACAGAAGAAGGGTGGGGTTAAGTTGAGATGGGATTTGGGATTCAATGGAATCAATTAGGAACAGTGATTGATTTAAAAATATCAAAAATGGACCAGCTAGGGGTAGGGGTAAAGGTTAGTTTATGCAGGTGGTCCCGACTGGGCATGTGCATGGTAAGGGCATTGGAGGATCATTGGAAGGTCATGCAGTGACCTGGGGCCCTTTCTTTGTCCATAGGAAAGGAGTTGGGTTGTCGGCATACCAGGTGTAGACAGTAGTCAAAAATAAATGGCATTTATAGGTGAGGATGCCAGCAGATTCCCATCCCACTCATTCCATATTGGGGCTGCATCAGAGGCAGATGCTCTGGAACTTTTAGAGGAGGGGATTAAAGAGAAGGGTAGGTGTAAATTGGCTAGTTTCAACAGGTATATGCGGGAGTAAGTGTTTCATGGTACTCTGTTCTTTGTTCCAGGTGCAAGGCAATGGAGGATGGTCTGGATTGCAGGCCACTGCTTAATTTTCTGGGCCAAGAGGAGAGCAGCCAGCAGGCTAGGTGGGAGAAAGCTATAGAGAGCAGCAGAGTCAGTTTGACTGCTTTGGAATGGTCTGCAGGGCATGATGTGGGGTCAGTTGTCACCTATGTTACATGAACTGAAGGTCAGGGTACCCAGGCTGGACATGTTGCTCATACATTTGGAGGGCAGTGATTTGGGGGAGCATCCATGGGTGGATTTGTTGTTGGATATACAACAGAATATAGGGGTTGTGAGGTTATTGTGGCCAGGGATCATGGTGGTGTGGTCTGAGATCAATCCCAGGAGTGTGTGGAGGCAGACAAGGGATGTTAATGGGATAGAGAGAGCATATGCAGTCTCCTTCCCAATATATGCAGTCTCCTTCCCAGACTGGATAATCTAAATACATGGATCCTGCAACACACCCCTGATATTCTTTCTGTAGTTGAAACATAGCTTCCCCCCAAATCAGAGATATCTCTGTATCGATATCAGGATAGATGGTTTTCCAACAGGACCATCTATTTAAGCATGGAGGCAGATGTGCAACACACCTCAGAGACAGCCTTCAGGATCTAGTCCTGCCTCTACCCAACATTGGTGTCCATATGCAAGCACTCACCCTAAAAGTGCTCCACGGTGCGCATAATAAAACACTGACTGTTTTATCTGTATATATTCCACCAGTGCAGATGACTCCAGGTTTTGACTCAATTGGTCAAATGATCTGACATTGAGCAAGGAAGAAGGAGGCTACTAAAGAACATAGGAAATTGCTGTCCCAGAACAGGAAGGGTGAGAGTTGTAAGGAGAGGAGAGAGTAAGCATACAGAGAAACAGGAGAGGGGGCACAAAATAAGACATGATAGGAGTGGTTCAGTGCAATGGCTGTGGGGCGGCAGTGTTCCAGGAGACATTCTTGAGGCTGCGATGCTGCACTATTTGCAGGTGCCTCTCTGGTCTGAGAGAGGAGGTTGTCCATCTCAAGGCTGACCTCACTAGGATTCGTGAAACCTCCTCTCCCACCCAGGGACCACCAGGGCCAATGCCACTACCTCAGAGGTTGCCAAGAAAGAGGAGAGGCTGGACCAGGGTGGGCTCAGGGAGGGAGAGGGTGGTGGAACAGAGTTGCATCCCTCCAGCTGTACTTCTCCACAATTCATTCACTCTTCTGGTGTATATTGGTTCCTCTATGGAGGCACCTGTAGTGGAGACCAAGGAGGATGCTGGGAACCTTCACAAAGGAGACCCACAGGAGGGTGGCATGGGACCCCACAGGGGAAGGAAACAACTCCTGGTGGGGGACTCAATCATTAGGGGGGTAGAAATGGGGGAGGAAGGGGAGAGGGAGGTAAGGTGCCTTCCTGGTGCCACGGCTTAGAGGGACAGGAAGCAAATCCTCAGGATCGTGGGAAGAGCTGCATGAGGGAGGGAGCTGGATGTTATTGTCCACCTAGGGACAAATGACCTGGCTAGGAATGGAATCAGAGCAGTACAAGAGGAGTTTGTAGAGATGGGGAGGGGCCTTAGACAAGAAGCGCATATGGTGACCTTCTCGGAGGTGCTGCCTGTCTATGGCAAGGGTGATGCCAGGGCACTCCTCACCAGGGAATTCAATGAGTGGTTGAAAAAACTGGAGTGGAGCTCAGGGTTTTGGCTTCATTGGGGACTGGGGAGCCACCTGGATGGATGCAGACCTATACTGGTAAGATGATCTGCATCTGTCCGGGGGGGGGACCAGGATCCTAGATGAGAGGTTTAAATGCTTCATTGGTAAGCATTTAAACTAGCCAAGGGGGGGAGGCACTGAAAAGGAGCAGGGAAATCACAGCCTCCCCCCACAAAACATGGTAATTAGTGAGGTAAACACCAAGGTAGAGAAGTTATTAGGGAGCAGGACAGAGGTAAATGTAAAAAAAGGCAAAGGCTGTAAGGACAAGAATGGGGCTAAAAGGGGTAAGGCTATCAAAAAGTGGAGGATGATGAGTACCAATGCCCATAGTCTATGTAACAAGCTCCCTGAACTAGTGGCCTTGATGGAAGAGGGTTACCTGGGTATTGTGGCAGTCACAGAAACATGGTACACAGAGAACCATGACTGGGATGTCAACATACCAGGATACACAATCAACAGGAGGGACAGGGAGGGTAAAAGAGGAGGAGGAGGAGTAGCTCCCTATGTAAAGGAAGGGATCAAAGCAACAGAACTAAAGAGTAAAGAGGGAGCAGATGAGGCACTCTGGGTCACCCTGGAGACAGGAAATGGCACCACAATCCACACGGGGGTTGTATACAGATCCCCATCTCAGGGGGAGGGAATGGACAGTGACATGATAGAAGGCTTCCTTAGAATGGCAGAAAAAGGGGAGATATTGTTGATGGGGGACCTGAATATGCCAGATGTTAACTGGAGCACCTTTTCTGCAGCCACATCCAAGAGCAGGGTCATTCTTGATGCACTACAGGGGGCATACCTCAGGCAGCTAGTATTGGAACCCACTTGGGAGGGAGCAATCTTAGACCTGGTACTCTCAAATGGGGATGGAGAAAGAATCTCAGATTTAGAGGTGGGTAGCCATCTGGGAACAAGCAACCACCAAACAGTGTGGTTCACGATAAACATAGCCATGCAATCAAGCCATACAAAAGCAAGATTATTGGACTTTAGGAGGGCTGACTTTGGGAAAATGAGAGAGTGCCTTAGAAAAGCACTAGCAAACAGGCAAGAAGGAGGGGTGGAGGAACAATGGGGAGTAATCAAAACAGCCATCACAGAGGCAACAAGCCTTTGTGTAAAGCAAATCAATAAAACACAACGAAGGAAAAAACCACTATGGTTCTCAAAAGAGGTGGCAGGGCAGGTTAAGGAGAAAAGGATAGCATTCAGGAAATATAAGGAAACACAGAAGGAGCAGGACACAGAACTTTATCAGTTAAAGCAGAAAGAGGCTGGGAAGGCAGTCAGAATAGCAAAGGCCCAAACCGAGGAAAGGATAGCCAATTCTGTTAAGAAGGGATAAGACCTTTATAGGTACATTAGAGTAAGAAAGACCAAGGAGGGATACTTATTTTTTTATTATATAAAGGTCTTATCCCTGATAGCCAATTCTGTTAAGAAGGAGATAAGACCTTTATAGTACATTAGGAGGAAGAAAGACCAAAGGAGGGATACTGAGGCTTAATAAAGGGAGGGAATGTGGGTAGAGGGTGACAGTGAAAAGCAGGGATACTGAATGAATATTTCTGCTCAGTATTCACAAAGGAAGAGGAGAGGGAAGGAGGTACCTAAACCAAACAAGAGAAACACTCTGAAGAAGGGAGTCGATACCAGTCCATTTACAGAAGAAAGGGTTCTGATAGAACTAATAAAATTGAAGGTGGACGAAGCGATGGGCCCAGATGGGATTCACCCAAGAATTCTAAAAGAACTAAGGGTAGAACTAGTGACACCGCTGACTACTCTCTTTAACAAATCATGGGAGGATGGGTTGGTACCTGAGGACTGGAGGAGGGCAGATGTGATTCCTCTTCACAAAAATGGGAGCAGGACAGAGGCAGGAAACTACAGACTAGTTAGTTTGACCTCAGTGGTAGGGAAAATGATGGAATCACTTCTGAAGGAAAGAACTGTTGAGTACCTAGAGGCCAGTGGGGCACAGAACCCAAGGCAGCATGGATTCAGGATGGGAAAGTCATGTCAGATGAATCTAATAGATATCTTTGACTGGGTGAACAAAGTAGTAGACCAGGGAGGGGCTGTGGACATGGTCTACCTATATTTTAGCAAGACATTTGGTACAGTCCCACACAAAAGATTAATACACAAGTTAGCCAGTCTTGGAGTGGGCCCCAAGGTGGTAGCCTGGATAAAAAAATGGCTAGACAACAGGACACAAAGGGTAGTAGTAAATGGAGTGCACAGTGAAGAAAGGAGGGTTACTAGTGGGGTACCACAGGGTTCAGTACTGGGACCAGTCCTTTTTAATGTCTTTATAAGTGACATTGCAGAGGAACTGGAAGGAAAAGATCGCTCTTTGCAGACGGCACAAAGATCTGCAACAGGGTTGATACACAAGATGGAGTGGAAAGGATGAGAAGGGACTTGGCAAGGTTGGAGGAATAGTCAAATGTATGGCAGCTCAGATTCAATGCAAAGAAGTGCAAGGTAATGCACATGGGAAACAAAAACCCAGGGGAAGAGTACACAATGGGGGGTGAGATAATGACAACAGTAAAAATGGAAAGGGACCTGGGGGTAATTATATCAGATGAACTAAAGGTGGGCAAGCAATGTGAGAAGGCAGTAAGGAAGGCTGGGGGGATACTGGGATGCATAGGAAGAGGCATCAATAGTAGAAAACAGGAAGGTGTTATCCCTCTGTACAGACAGTTGGTGAGACCCCATCTGGAGTACTGTGTGCAGTTCTGGAGACCCCATCTCCACAAAGACATAGAGTGGAGGCTGTCCAGAGGAGGGCAACCAAAATGGTGCAGGGTCTGCACCAGAAGACATACGAAGAAGGACTAAAGGAGCTTAATATCTATACCCTTGAGGAAAGAATGGAGAGAGGGGACATGATAGAAACTTTTAAGTACCTCAAGGGATCCAACAAAGTCCTAGAGGGTAGCATCTTTCAAAAAAAAGAGATGTGCAAGAACAAGGGGGCACAATTTGAAGATAGTGGGGGGACGGCTCAGAGGTAATGTGAGGAAGTATTTTTTCATGGAGAGGGTTGTGGATGCATGGAACAGCCTCCCTGAGGAGGTAGTGGAGTCAAGAACAGTGGGGGAATTCAAGAATGCATGGGACAGACATAAGGCAGTCCTAGTGGGAGGTAGGAGGAAGTAAGCTGTTGGTTAACTGGGATCTGCAGCTTATCTGTTAGGTAGGAAAATGGGCAGACTAGGTGGGCCAAGCGGTCCTTATCTGCTATCAGATTCTATGTTTCTATGTTTCAATTATGGAGTGCCTAGGCACTCTGAGTCTTAACTTGGAAATCATACTACTTGGAGACTTCAATGTCAATTGGCTCTTTTCCAAAGCTAGCCCCTTCAAAGATGCAGTCTCAGCACTTAATCTCACCCAGCTAGTCATATCTCCTACAAGGATGAACTACTGGATTGGAACTTGCACATTATTGGACTGGGTACTCTCAAACTACCCTGAACACATATTGGACACAATCATACATCCGGACACACTCAGTAACCACTTTCCTGTACTGTTTCGGTGGTCTAATGAATTCTCTAATCCCCTCACAAGAACAGTTATCAGTAGGGTCTTCATCCATGGCAATCTTGAATTACTAAAATCTGACATTCACCAGCAAGACTTGTCATTGCTATACTCCACCAACAATGTTGATACCACTCTCGATTAATTCATCCTCCAATTTAATACTGTGTGTGATAGGCATGCCCCCATTAAGAAGCAGAAAATCAAAGTCCACTGCACTCCATGGTTCTCTTCTGGCATCCTCAAGCTACTGAAAGCCAGGGATCATATATGGTACAGGGCTCAGTCCACAGGTAAGCAAGCCAATATCCAGAGCTATAAAAAAGCTAGGAATGACTGCATTAGGACTGTATGCGGTGCAAAAAGTCAGTACTACAAGGATGATCTCTCTCACACCTGGAATGAGAGCTGAAAATGTTGGTCAAACCTTAAAGAAATTACTGGGAAAGACCACAAATCTGCTGCCACCATGCTGAACATTGATGGTGTACCATCACTGGATCCTAGAACCATTGCAAACACTTTTAATAACACCTTTGCGGATCTGAGTAGTGTCCTCCCCCCTGATTTCTTTTGCCAATCAAGCACTAGTGACTCCACCAGGAAGGACGACCAAACCCCTTCCCACCCAACATTCCACTTCAGAGCCCTCATGGTTAGCAAAACCAAGTAATACTTACTTAAAGTGCTGGGGAAATCAAGGTTCAGGGGCGATACCCTGGATCTCAAATTTGTTGTGCTCAATCTGAATGAAATACTACAACCTCTTACTTATATTTTCAACTTGTCACTCAGGTACAGTACTCACAATTTCTGCAAAAATGGAAATCTGCTTTAGTAATACCTGTTCATAAGAGTGGGGATCACACCTTAAATGCGAACTAAGATCAATTTCCATTCTCCCTCCACTCTTGAAAGCCCTTGAAAGAGATGTGGCAGACCAATTTGTAGAATATTTGGAAAAACATCAACTTGAATGCCCGTAGCAACACGGGTTTAGAAAAGATCACAACACCACTACTGCCTTGATAGAGTTTATGGGATACATTCACAACTCCTTAGATCAAGGTCTCCTTGTTGGCTCTGCTTTCATTGACTTAACAAAAGCGTTTGACACAGTAAATCATGCCCTCTTGGTCGAACAACTTGCCACCATTGGACTTTCCTCTAATACAGTGACTTGGTTCTCACGTTATCTACATAAATTCTCGCAGCAGGTTAAGATTAATAATGTCCACTCTGATAGCAGTCCTGTCTTTTCAGGTGTCCCTCAAGGGTCTATCCTGGGTCCCCTCTTATTTATCCTTTTTCTTCAACCAGCTCCCTTACTCTTTCCAATGTTGTATCTTGTTATATGCTGATGATGCTGTCCTATTCACAAGTGATCCTGACCCTAAGATTCTTGAGTGTGAGCTACAGAGTAACTTTGCAGATGTTGAAAGATGATTCTATGAGCACAAATTAATAATGAACTATGAAAAAAAAAAACAATGCTGTTCTCTACCTGGGGGTAGTCATATCAGATGACCTAAAGGTGGGCAAGCAATGTGAGAGGGCAGCAAGGAGGGCTGGGGGATACTGGGATGCATATTGAGAGGCATCACCAGTAGAAAACAGGAAGTTATTATCCCTCTGTACAGACAGCTGATGAGACCCCATCTGGAGTACTGTGTGTAGTTCTCAAGACCCAATCTCCGCAAAGACATAGACAGGATGGAAGCTGTCCAGAGGAGGGCAACTAAAATGGTGCAGGGTCTGCACTGGAAGACATATGAAGAGAGACTTAAGGAGCTTAATATGTTTAGCCTCGAGGAAAGGAGGGAGGGGGACATGATAGAAACTTTCAAGTACCTCAAGTGAATCAACAAAGTCCAAGAGGGTAGCATCTTTCAAAAAAACAGGTGTGCAAGAACAAGGGGGCACAATTTGAAGATGGGGAGGCTCAGAGGTAATTTAAGGAAGTATTTTTTAACAGAGAGGGTTGTAGATGCATGGAACAGCCTTCCAAAGGAGGTGTGGAGTCAAAAACAGTGGTGGAATTCAAGCATGCATGGGACAGTCATAAGGAAATTCTAGGGGGTGGGGGTAGGAAGAAGTTGGCTGCTGGTTAACTAGGATCTGCAGCTTATCCATTAGGTAGAGAAATGGGCAGACTGGGTGGGCCAAGCGGTCCTTATCTGCCATCAAATTCTATGTTTCTATAAACAGGCATAGAACTCACACCCTCTCTATCACCAATGATGTGGGTTCTCACTTGCAGCTAGTTTAGCACTTTAAATATCTGGGGATTATGATCGATAGCACTCTGTCATATGCCCATCAAGAATGATATATCATATAAATAATATTACTAATGCTGTCAATACGTGCATTGGGCTGCTATACAGGCACAATAATAGCTTGACTCCAGAAGCCCTTTATCTAGCTATTCAAAGCTTGTTAGTATCACTCATTGACTATGGGCTAGTAGTTTATGGGTCAGAAACAGACAGCAACAGACACAGCCCTTCACATATCGTAGTAGCACTGAACATGTCACTGGAGTCACACAACTGACACACACTTGCGACCTGTATGGCCAGGCTAATTGGCTCCAGTTCAAAGGCAGACTCCTGTTCCAATCATGTCTTATGGCAAAAAAAGTCAATTTAGGATTGGAAACAAATGGGGTACGGACGTTTCATATCCCCTTTCAAAACCAACGCTGCACCAGAAGCTCTGTTAGCCAGATAATCAAAATCCCCCGCTGTCGTACCTCCTTAGGTCAAAGATCTTTCACCCACCATGCCCTGCTATGGCTGAACTCCCTTCACCCAGACATCTCCACAGCAACCACTCTGGGATCTTTTAAAAGACAGCTTAGACAACAGCTAGTTGCAAATGTTACCTGTGACTGCTTTCAATAACCTGCCCTATTGTGGGGTCTAGCACCTACTTCCTGCTAATCATTAACTTCCTGCATTTTTTGATCCCATTTCCACTCCCTCCCCTTTACCCCATCTAAGGTCCATCCCCCCAACTCACCTTACTTCACCCTCCCACCTCCTCACTCAACTAAGCCTCTTGGACTGTTCCTATATTTTTCTTCTATAATGGTTTTTCCCTTCTCAAATTGATTCCACCATGATGAGGCCTCTTGAGCTGATATTTATCTTTCCCCAGAGCAGTAGTGTCTGTCTCTGTTTCCAATTTCTGTCTATTCTTGAGTTTATTTAGAGTCTATCTGTCTGACTCTGGTCATCTCCCAACTTCTGTTAATACAGCTGTGTACTATGGCATATACTGTACAATGCCACATGTTTATCATATTATGTCTTCTTTGTACCATTTATGTATTGTCACATTTTAAATGTTTAAGCACCTGCCTGTAACTATCTGTTTTGTTGATTGTTTTTTTTTTCTTCTCTCTGACGTGGAACATATGTAATGAGTTTGTTCTCAAAGGTGTTAATCCAAGGTCACAATGAATGAATAAAATCTAGAAAAAGGCTGAATAGGAGGATGGCAGTATTTATTACAGAAAATGGGGGGATGTATATAAAGCATCCTATGATATATGACAGCCCAGGGGATTACAGGACAGATGGGGTTCACCTCTCAGAGTTTGTAATTGCCTTATTTACTAATAGGTATGATGAGGTGATTGAACAGTAGGTATCGGGAGAGGGTGGAGTGGGGGGGAAGTGCACCTTCCAATGTAGAGCTACAGGTGCGCTACTGGAAGGAAGGGAAAATGGGGGGCACAAGGGGTGGGGGGGGCCACTAGTGGCAGGCCCAGACTGGATCAACACCCAGGCAATGTGGACAACTGAAGACATTCCAGCAGGCTTTATAAGTACAGAGGGGGCATCAGGTGAGACACTCAAGCCCAACAAGAACAGAGGCAACATAGCTGGGAAGGCAATAGGGCACTGGGTTACACAACTGGGCTTGAGAAGATGAGGACTGGAGAGGAGAGAAGAGAATTGGATGAAGGGGAATGTCGGGGTTGAATGGGAACTCTAAATATGTTTATGGATGATTTGTGGGGAAAACCAGTTTTGGTATATAAATATGTTGAAATAAATTTGCCAGTCAAGCACCCAACACAATGGATGTGGAGTATAATTTCAGTTGGGTCATCCCTTGACAACAGGCCACAGCAAGTCCCAGCAGAATAACTTCAGCAAAGGCATATAATCCAAGAGAAAAAAAAAAAAAGAAGAAGAAAAATGCAATTTAGATAATTTGTTTGAAAAGTTAGAACATGTTAAATGGAGGGGTGGGCTGTCAGAGGGGAAGGTGAGGAGGGGAGAAAAATATAGCAACATAAAAAAATGATAAAATGGGGGTCACAGATACAGAGCCTGGGCTTGTAGTAATCTTTGACCACCAAATATGGCCTTTTCATCTCAGAATTTATCGGGTTTCCAGGAATCAAGAGAAGACCTTGTCATCGTTAAGTCCTTTTGGGGTCACAGTTTCCACTTCCTGGAACCAATATCACACACACTATAGGAATCCTCTGTATAATTCCAGGCCTATGAATTTAAGTCCTATCAATGAACCATACCTGGCTTCTGCAAAATGCATGCCATGGGTAATGTCATATTGCTGGTCTGAATAGCTGCTTTATCTTCACTGATGTGGCTTTACAGAGCATGTTTTTTTTTGTCCAATACATGCAGCACGGTGTGGACATGTTAACATATAATTCATTCAAACCAGGAAGGGACCATTACTTGGTACGGCCCAAGCACAACAGTACCGCAACACAGCAAAGCTATAAAAGGGCTACAAACAGTCCTATCCAAATATGTCACTCATTGACTCCATTCATCTGTGCAAAAAGTCCATTTTATTATGGAGAAGCAAACCAGCAAGGCACAGGGGAACATACCCAGTGTTTCTTATGTCTATATGCACTTAACCCTTGCTGTGCTGTGGACTGATATATCAGTCCAGAATTCCTATAAGTTCTAATTCTGTCAGCAGCCTAAGGGTTATTCATGGTATACTGCCCTGCCATGGTCATCAGAATTTATACAAACAGTGTTAAAGGGATAATAGCCTGTTATATACATGCTACCAAAAATCCATAAAAGGTTGAACAATCCCCCTGGCTAACCTATCATGTTGGGCATGGTGGCGTCATAGAGCCATTAGCAAAATGTGTTAATGCCCTCATCAAAGAATTCATTTTTGAACTCCCTTCATACATTAAAGACACTATTGAGGTACTAAATCTTTTAGTGGCTGTTATGCCTAAGAGTGCTTTCCTGGTTACCATGGATGTGGCATCCCTCTACATTAACATACCACATGTGGAGGGACTACATGCCCTGCAACATGCTTTAGATGGAAGCTTGCATGTTTAGTAGGTGACATATTCTACTGAACTATGTGATTTTGTTTGCTCATGTTGACTGAATTAGTGCTAGCATGCAATGTATTTTCATTCCAGGGCAAGTACTTCTTATAAAAAATGGGGGATAGCTATATGAGTGGCTCTAGTCCCAATTCTTGACAATTGTTTTGGGGGAATATGGAAGCTCCAGGTAGTCCAGAACAGATCTGCTAACTTTGTTTTTGAAAAAGTTCTTGTATACAGCTGTCATGTTCACAACATGTTTTTCCTTTGTTGTGGGACTGGTGATGAGCTATACCAGTTTATGACTACCTGGTGGCCAGTAACCTCAACTTGAGGTTTACAGTTAAACATGACATGCATTGAATATCTGGATTTAATGATTAAGGTTGACAGTAACTGGTTGTTACAAACAGACCTGTACAGAAACAATACTGACTACAGATCATTACTTTTGAGCAGCAGTTGTCAGCCACAACACATAGTTAATAACGTAGCCCTTCATCAGTTTTACTGAGTGAAAAGAAACTGTTCTGAAAGTACTAGTTACGAGCAAAGGGCAAATGAGATGAGACGCAGATTTAAGTCTAAGGGGTATTCAGACGATACACTAGTTGAGACCATAGAATGTGTGAGTAATGTTAAATGAGGGCAGCTCATGAATAACACTGGGGCAAGGAGAAGGATAAATCATGACAGGTTGAAATTCATCATGATGCACATCCTTCAGTCAGGTAGCATTATGGAGGTGATTAAGCACAACTGGCACATTATCCAGTCTGATCCTGTGCTGAGGGAAACATACAGGTGGTCCACCTAGGGCAGTATATTTGAGGTCCCAGAGCATAGGAGATATGGTGGTTAGTAGTACACAGAACATTAAGAGGCAGGACACAAGGTTATCCCCCTGCCAAACACACACACACACACACACACACACACACACCCTACCATTGCAGCAATTTTGTACATTGTAAACATATGCAAAATACTAAGGTTTTCAGTTTACATAATGTTACAAAAAGTGTTTCAAATTAAGCATTTTATTAACTGAACTATGCCTAATGTTATATACTTAGCACAGTGTACAGGTAGTTGTAAGGTGTACTACGTGGGCAAGATAGCATGCTAATTGAAATCAAGAGTGGGGAACATATTAGTGAGATCAATAGACCCATTACAGAGAATGACCTGGAAAGACATGTAATTGAGAATGGACCTGACTGCAGGTTCATATTCCTGAGTATAGAAGGAGTCAATCTAGAACATATGGATGGGGACATGAACAATTTCCTGCTTCAATATGAGGCCATGTTGATACACAGTTTAAAAGCATGTAATGTTCCAGAACTGAATGAAAGAGCTATGTTGACCTGATTCTTGATTTAGGGGCTGGATTGAGTTATTTAATTGTTATTTGTTTGCTGAGATGCTTATTAACCTACTCTGCCTTCTCTTTCTCCCAGTCCCCTCCACCCTCTCTTATCTTTGCACATATTGTACTTATTTTTCTAAAGTACAAATAACAGGAGTTACATGTCACTGTAGCTATGAGTGTATCTGACTAGACACTTCCCTCTCCTTTGATGGGAGTTTTCCTTACATCTCATAAATAACATACTTTAAAGTGGTGAGACTCAAAATTAGAGTAGGTTCCACTGATAGTTACACAGCGCATTAACTTGCAAACAGCTACGCTTTTATTATACACTGTAAAATGTTAAAGTTGTATAATTGTATTTATTCATATGCTTATTCTCTTCTTTTCTCCACTTTTGTGGTCTTTTTGGCACAGTGTAATAAATCATGGGTTACTATCCTGTTAATACTCCTTGTATAAATTCTAATGACCATGGAAGGGCAGCATCCCATTAATAAGTGCAAGTAGACACTCAAAACATTGAGTGTGTTCAACAATGTCTTGCTGGTTTGCATCACCATAATGAACTGAACATTTTGCACAGATAAATGAAGTCAGTGCATGACTTATTCAAGTAAGTCTGTGTGTAGTCCACTTTTTAACATACAAATCACCTGTTGTGCATTACAATGTACGAAGTGCATGCTCTCATATTGTTTGCCTGATATTGGGTGATTGAATGTCCTGATGTTAGTGAAGTTACTACTCCTCTTGCAACTTTCACATTTGTAGTTGCCTTTAAACTGTGGAGGGATCCATGTGGGTCTACCATATATACTTGTGTATGAGTCAGATTTTTGGGACTGAAATCACAATGCGCAGTAAAGGGTTCCGACTTACATGCAAGTTACTGTTACGATCAGAGGAGAAAAAAAGCAAGAGATAAGTGAAATTAAAGCAAACTGTGTGCATGTATATGTGTGTGTGTGTGTTTTTGTTGGCACTATGTCATGTCAATGCCTGTTTGGGCAGTGCTGTCAAAAACAGCACTGTCGATATGGCACAGACATGAAAAGTGGCAGCAGACAATGCCACCAACTAAATCACCACCAGTGATAGCAATCGCAAGTGTGGTTCATGATTGCTACCACTATTTTATTTTTGTGTTGTGCCCTGCCCCAACACCCCCCAATGCAGGGGGCACTGCCCCCCATAATTAAAATAATCAACTCTGAGTTGGATTATGGGGAAACAGTTAAATTGTGGAGACCAGGATTAGAACCCTGGTCTCCACCACCTTTCTAGCTGAGCTGTTCCTGCATTACCACTTCACACCATGGGAGCAGCCCACAGGCACCTCTATTCCTCTGCCTTTGTGTTGTGCTGTAGCACCATAGACAGCCACCAAGGGAGCACTTACTACATGGTGCTGTACTTCTCCTGTTGCTGTCTGTGGTAGCACAGTATAGACCATGATGTGTTAGCATGTGCTATTCTTGTAGCACTATTCTGGCTGGGTAGGTGTGTGTTACTATTGGGATCGGAGAAAATTACTGGTCGCTTTCATATCACTTTTACTGCTGTTAAGCTGCAGCATGGCTCTTAATTGAGCCCGTTCATCCCCTCTGAAATCAGCATTACCAGTATTGCTGCTCAGCAGCTCACTGTAAGCAAGCTGCACAATGTTTTTTAATTGAACCGAATTGTCTGTCGGTTGGGACACTAGAAAAATACAGGCTACCATGAGGTAATGGAAATAAAACAGAGCCAGAAGCAGTCAGTACTTTTATGGTTCATGCCACTAACACAGTTCACACAGATTGTAGTAAACATTTAATATAGTGACCCTGCACTGTGGCTAAACTTGTGATTGCTAGAAAAGTATAGGCTACCATAAGGATATGGAAATAAAACAGAGCCAGATGCAGTCAGTACATTTTTAGTTTAGTCACAGATCACAGATCAGCTGCTAACACACTGATTCTGGTAGTAGAGCATCGAGAATCCTGACAAGACGAACAGTCATTCATTGAGAGGTGTATCCAAATTTAGATTCTGTGAGCCAGACGCTGATGATGCTGATGATTGCCTACTACTAGTTACAATAGGGAAGATTGACTGCTTGATTGCTTTGGAGTTGTTTCTTAACACCTAATCGGCACCTAATTGACAGCTTCTGTGCTTCTCCCCTTGTTTATGCACTGTCTCTCAGCAACCACATTTATATGTAATTGAGCAATCAGTATCTAAATAAATAGCTTAACAAAACTTTAGTTAGTATCTGCCCCAATTTCAAAATACCTGCACTAAAATGAAAAAGGAGTACGTACGCACCAAATTCAAACTGAAAGTTATACAGTTTGCTGAATCGCATTCTAATGCGGCTGCCGAGAAAGAGCTCAACATTAATGAAAATCTTATTCTGCACTGGTGACTAAATAAAAGAGATCTGCAGCTTTGTTGAGATGACTGTAAAATGCAGGTATCATTTGTGTATAGTACAGTACTAGTTGAGATTCCTCAGATCACAGCCTCCTCTGTAGCTCACATTGGGTCTTACTCTAGTGATTTCATTTCAGCTTGGTTCTGCTCTGAGTATACTCCACTATTTAGTCAGTATCATTACTATTGCTTTGCTAATGGGGTTGCATTCTGTGACAAAGGCATAGCTGAAAATGGGACTGTGACTCAATCCATCTATCAGGTTAAACAAATAAGAAAAAAAAATAAAATTCAGAAAAATAACCATGTCAGAAAGTTTTGGGGGCTTAAGAGAGTGGGGTTACCATAGGTGAAAGGCTGGAGTCATCAAATGAGTTTCTCAGGTTTTCTGTCACTGAAGGATGTTCTTCATCATCCAGCAGACAGCTTTTTTCCTCCTGCATCATTTGTCTACACACTCCGTTACCTTCTCACTAAGAATCCTTGTGCACCATTCTTCATCACTCATTTCTTTTAGGAAAAAGAGATGCAGATTGTTTTTGAGCTGAGGATCTAGCATTGTAGCCAGGCTGTAGTGATCAGAGGTGGTGGTGTATTTGAGGCATCGGTTGTCTTCAAGTTGCACAATAATGGATAAGCAATTTGTAAAGTGTGGAATCTGGCCAAAGTTTCTAACAGCAATGTATTCCGAATGAGGATCAGCTTATCCCCAATAAGCATCTTTTGTTTAAAAGTTGCAAGCCATTTTGTAACACTGATTTCACCACTGTTTAAAAAATGCCAGTTTTAGTGAGGAACTACTAATGATGTCAGCTTTAGAACTCAAAACCAAGTCCTCCCTTCCAGCTACTTTCCATGACTTATTTCCCCCATGGTAAATAAAAACTGCAGCTATAGAAAACAATTGGAAAAAAAATTGATACAGGATGGGTGTGGCACTTATGTTTTCAGAATGTGCTGGCGAGGGAGCTAGTTTTGGAATGCTGTGGCAAACATGGCTTTCAAATGCAAAGGTTGTGCAAAACTTCAGAATGCTGATTTGGTAAGATTTCAGAATGACACCTTGTTGCAGTTTTGGAATGCAGCAAGTGCACAGTTTCAGAAAGCAGCAGGGACACACACACTTGGAATGTGGCAGCACTGGCTCTGAAATTTGAAATGTGACTGTCATAAATTTTTAGAACATGACAGAGGCACACTTTTGAAATTTGAGGGAACATAGTTACAGGATGTGTCTGTGATTCTCAGTTTTTGCATATGGCTGTGGTACTCTGATTCACATTGTGGCTGGGACATGGAATTTCAGAATTTAGTAAGATTTGCTTAATTAAAATGTGGCAGGGACACTAAATGTTGAATCTGGTGAGCACTCTCATTTAGGAATGTAATGAGGATATGCAATTCCTGAATGTGGCAGTGACAAGCATTTTTGGAATGAGGTAGGGACATACAGTTTCAGAATGTGATGGAGACTTGTAATTTTGGAATGTGCCATTGGGGATGCAAAATTCTGGAATATGGCTGGGAGGGACAAATAATTTCTGAATTTGGCAGTGATGTGCAATATCAGAATATGGTGGGTATTTGCAATTTCAGAATATGGCAGGTTTGCAAAATTTAAGAATGAGAAAGGGGCAAGCAGTTTCACAATGAAATTGGGGGTCCAATTCTAAGATGAGTTATGCATGTTGCAAGGTGACTAGTGCCAAACCCTATGGCCAAATCGCACCTTGTGACATGCTTTATACCCAATTCATTTCCAAGAGGTGTCCTGTGACATGGCACAGGCGGCCTGTGACAAATGGAGGTTACACCGCCCACTACGCCAGCAACTTCCTGCAACATGGCGCAAGGGGGATTCCGGCATCAATTATGCCAGTATTCTGAGAGGGCAGCTGGTGGAATTGCAAATCATGATTTCAAGTGTTACCCAGCAGATCATGGCATAGGTACAGTTAGACTAGCTACTAGCTGGTCTAACTATACCTACATCCACCAGGAATGCACTACCGAGCCTTCCACCCCTCCGGCCGACCCCCACATCCACCATGGATGCCCACCACACCACCCATGGCAAGGCAGTCCACTGTGGGCTGCTGAAACTTCCTCACTCCATCACTGTGCAGTGTCCCCATGGGGCAGTTCCTGTCCCCTGCATGCCAGGTGCCCCAGGGTGGTCCTGTGGCCCCAGCCCCTCCCCAGCCCTGTAGTGCAGTGCCATGGTGTTGGGGTGCAGGGCTCAGGGGGTCATGCCTTGCACTGCTTGTGCCTTGCAAAATGCGGCTTGCAGCATCTGTGTCGGCTGTGCCCTTCCCGTGGCACAGTCCTGTGGCTGCCACGAGTCACAAGGCATAAGTGCTGGAGACCCTGCCTGTTCTGGAATAGGGTGCAGGGTCCTTGGAGTAGTGGCAAATGTCACAATTCACATACACCTGTGAGTTGTGACAATCATCTTTGAATCAGGCCCTGTATGTCTAGCCACATTCTGACAGTGTGCATCTCCAGTACTAGAAGTGATCAGACAGTGTGAAATACAATCTGATTGACCAATGTCAAATACTTTAAATATCTGCTTCCAATTTTTAAAAATCCAACAGTTTAGATGTTATATTATTTTTGGATAAGATGTCTGATGTCCTTTCTGATATCCTACACTTTTCTGTTGACGTAAATGCAAAACCACCTAAAAACAGTGCTCATTAAAAATGCATGCACAGACTAGCCATTCAGCACAGCAGCAGCCTTGCCATTCACAATTAAAGCATTATCCATTTATCATAAAGCATATCCTATTTCAGAGTTGGACCATAAGGAACAAAATCCAAGAAATTTAAAATCCACCGTGACAGTACTCATTACTTTCTGAGATAGTACATTCCCACTATGTTTCAAGAATACCTGTCACTGCCACATTCCATGACTTCCCATCTCCTCCATATTCTTAGATTCTCCATCCCAACCAAATTCCTAGCTTGTGCATCCTGACCACATTCTATGGTTGCATATCCATATCGCATTCTTAAACTGCACATCTCTGTCACATTTTGTGATTTTATATCCCTGCCACCTTCAGAAACTGTGGATTCCTGCTACAGTACAAGATTGTGTACCCCTGCCACATCTAAGATTCAGAAACCCTGCTATATTCAAAGATTGTGCCACTCCCATATAGAAATAATTATACGAAATGTTTTCATGCTGCAGACATAAAACTACCCAAGTGATATGCATGCTGCAAGTATGATTTAAATGTTAAATTGGAACTGATTGCATGCATATGGCATGTGTGCAGCAAACAAGTGTGGAAACCATGATTTTTATGTTAAATTGGGAAAGACTGTATGCATGTGGTATGTGTGCAAAAAGCAAGTAGTCACTGATAATTGCACACATAAAAGTTAAGTGACTTGCTCAGGATCACACCATACACAAGTGGGGATTGATGAGATTCAAACCCAGGTCTTCATGCCTCCAAGTCTCCTGGTTTGCAGTTCAGTGCCTTTAACCACTAAGCCATAGTGTCTGCACACATATGGCTCACTTGTACTTCAATACATACTGTATCTGATTACATCTGCATGCATGCAGCATGCTTGTAGCCACTGTTATGCTTTTCAGTTTTCTTTTTTATCTCTTACTTATCTCAGTTTCACAGTTGAACTGTAGCACGCATACCAGTGGAAACACATGTGGGTTCTTCCACCCACAAAACCACTTAATTACTTCTGTCTTGCCTGTACTCCTACTATTTTCTCTCCATAGTTTTGAATGCTTCAACGCAAACAGACTTTAAGGTGCAAACACAAAAGTAGCAATAACTTGACACACATCCACACAGCCTGTCCCCCCCTCCCCATGCACACACACTGTAGTGCATACAGCCATGCTGCTACAGACAACCCACCAAGCATAGATGTAAGTAAAAAGTCTCTTACTTGAGTACTAGGGAGCCAGAGGCAACAGTTATTAAGAGATGGTGTCCATAGGTCAGAGTGCTAGGGCGTACACCCTTGAAATAAATGGAGTTATTTTTTGTTACTAATTTATATGTTATGATGATGAGTTGTAGAACAATGAAGGCCACTTTTCTACTGACAAGGCCCCTGTTAGTCAAGCGGTGGCCTTCATTAATCTCCAACTCTCCATTAATAATGTGTAAAATAGTAATAAAAAAATTCCCTCATTCATTTTAATGGTGCACAGTCTTGCAGTCTCCTTTGCCCTTTTTCATAATGTGCCTGAGCGTGGGGATGTGGAGGGCAGCTTCACTGGGGGGTGGGCATAAGCTTGACTATAGTGGGGCTCCAATAGTCTGTGCATATCATACCACTCAACTGCCCATGAATATAAGGGACAGCTCAAGAATGGCTGTAACATCTCCAAAAGGTGCAACTTATTTGTTTTTACTGAAAAATGATATGCAAATTAGGAAAAATTCTAATGTGTAAGATTCATCTGTATATACCCTGGAGCAGTGAACCAGAACTGGGCTTAACCCCACCCCGTTACTAACCAATTTTTTTCCTAGCTGAAGTTCTGCAACTGCCCCCCAAAAAATAAGAACTTTGTCCTGATTTTATTCCCAACTCCATTCCATTCAGTACCCATCCCATAGGGGTCATGCTGCCACCCAAAGGTGAAGAAATATGAAAAACACATTGATATTTCAGTCCTTCCTCCTTCCCCAATCCCCCTGTAAAAAAAAATGATTTACGTTTAGTTACCTGTCCATGTGGCCAGAACCTGCAGCCTGGCACACTGCGCCACCAGCCCAGTTTTCAGTCTGCTCCCCTTCCCTTCTCCTTCCTCCAGAAGCTGGATGCTAGAACTGACCATCACAGGTCCCCAAAGTGGTCCACGACCAAGTCACCTCACCAACTGAACCCACCCAATCTGGGTTGCTTGTTTCTTGCTTGGTTGCTGCTGTGGCTGCTACCACACTGCACTGATCAAGGCCTATGAAGGTCACCCACACCACTGTCACCAATGCTGCTAAGCCTAGCTTGCTGCTGTAGAAGTCTGTGCTGTTTTCTTTTTGCATGGTGAGCCTAGTAGAGTCAGTAGGTGGCCTAGTTTTGAGTGAGCTTATAGCTCACCCTCTGCCCCTTCAGTCACCAGGGGAGATGGAGACTTACTAAGAGTAGATGAACAAAAATATGCTGCCACAACACTGCTATTGAGAGTTCAGTGCTCACTGACTCCTCCAAGCTGTAATGTGCAGTCTGTCTGCTCTGTGGTGGGAAAGACAGTGTCGCACTTGCAAGACTCTTATACACTTTCTTGGCTGGAGCTTATCCACATCACATGTGATTGTGTCACTGCTAATGGGTGGAGAGAGTGGACAACACAATACAGACACAGTTGAGTTTGGACAGTTCCTGCAGCATGAGCACACACAGGCCTGGTGGGCATTTATTATGCAAAAGATTAAATCCAAATGTAATGCCATTATTGCCACACCATAAGAACAACCTAGGCAGAAATATGGGGTGGGGGCAACTGCCTCTGCCCTACCTAAATGGCACTGCTGCTTAATGGTAAAAATTTATTCACAGGTGCTAATGCAGTGGTCTCCACTGTGTTCTGAGGTACTGTATTTCCATGTTTCATGATGTGTCCTGACCATTATGTGGGTTAGTGTCCCTCATTGTTGCTTATTTTGAGTGTCCATGTCGCTCATTTCAGTGACAAAATGTGAGCTATGGTGCATGCTTCCAAGATCCCACTCGGCAGAAAGAGTGCTGAGCATGACCATAGTGTATATGCTCAATACAGAAAGACAAAGAGAAAGTAAGTGAGATGAAACAGTCATGGAGAAACACATTTGCAACACTAAATATGCATAAGGGATTTGCATGGTCCAAAACAAAAAAGTTAGGCTTCACAACACAGAGGTCCCTCTGTGTACATCTGGAATGGGGGATGTTAACTGACTATATCCTAGACATTTAATGCAGTAAGCAAACAATACTTTACAAATTAATGGTGATTTAATGACAAAAATCTAAAGCTATTAAACAACTTGCAAAAGGATCAGAATTATTGAGTTTACCTATTTTTTATGGGAATCCAAATAAAAATGTATTTTAATGACTCTAATTGCTAGCAGAAAGAAATAGAAACGGATGTGTTTTTTAGATGAGATTTGCACCAGTTTTGCTGCTGCACACATGGCAATCGTGCAGCATGTGAACCTGATGTGATGCATTCAAAAAGTATAAGGAATCACAGAAGAAGCATGACAGGGAACTGTATCAATTAAAGCAGAAAGAAGTGGGGAAGGCAGTCAGAAAAGCAAATGCCCAAACCGAGGAAAAGATAGCCAACTCAGTTAAGAAGGGGGATACAAACTTTTATAGGTACATTAGGGAGCATAGAAAGGTTAAGGGAGGGATAGTGAAGATTAATAAAGGAGAGGGGAGGTGGGCAGAGAGAGACAGTGAAAAAGCAGAGATACTGAATGAATACTTTTACTCAGTATTCACAAAAGAAGAAGAGGAGGAGTTGCCTAAACCAAACAATAGAAGCACTCGGGGTAGTAGGGTTGACGCCAGTCCATTTACAGAAATAAAGAGTTCTGAAAGAACTCCTAAAACTCAAGGTGGACAAAGCAATGGGGCCTGACAAGATTCACCCTAGAATCCTAAAAGAACTAAAGGAGGACCTAGTGACACCACTGACCACACTTTTTAACAAATCATGGGAGGATGGGGTGGTACCTGAGGACTGGAGGAGGGCAGATATGATTCCTCTTCTCAAAAGTGGGAGCAAGGCAGAAGCAGGAAACTACGGACCTGTTAGTTTGACCTCAGTGGTGGGGAAAATGATGGAATCACTTCTGAAAGAAGGATTTGTTCAGTACCTAGAGGCCAGCAGGACACAGGACCCAAAGCAGCATTGATTCACAGCAGGAAGGTCATGTCAGATGAATCTAATCGATTTCTTTGACAGGGTGACCAAAGTAATAGACATGGGAGGGGCTGTGGATATGGCCTACCTAGACTTTAGCAAGGCATTTGACACAGTTCCGCACAACAGATTAATAATCAAGTTAGCCAGCCTGGGAGTGGGTCCCAGGGTGGTAGCCTGGGTAGCAAACTGGCTGCACAACAGGATGCAGAATGCAATAGTGAATGGAACACATTCCAAAGAAAGGGGGGTTACTAGCAGAGTACCTTAGGGCTCAGTACTGGGTCCAGTCCTCTTTAACGTCTTTAAAGATGACATTACAGAGGGTCTGGAAGGAAAGGTATGCCTCTTTGCAGATGACACAAAGATCTGTAACAGAGTTGATACACAAGGGGGGGTAGAAAGGATGAGAAGGGACTTGGCAAGGGTTGGAGGAATGGTCAGACATATGGCAACTTAGATTCAATGAAAAGAAGTGCAAAGTAATGCACCTGGGAAATAAAAATCCAGGAGAAGTGTACACAATGGGGGGGGTACTAACAACAACAATAATGGAAAGGGATCTGGGGGTAGTCATATGAGGTGACCTAAAGGTGGGTAAGCAATGTAAGAAGTCAGTAAGGAGAGCCAGGGGGATACTGGGATGCATAGGGAGGGGCATCACAAGTAGAAAAAGGGAAGTAGTTATCCCTCTGTACAGACAGTTGGTGAGACCCCATCTGGAGTACTGCATGCAGTTTTGGAGACCTCATCTATGTAAGGACATAGAAAGGATGGAAGCAGTCCAGAGGAGGGCAACTAAAATGGTGCAGGGTCTACATCAGAAACCATATGAAGAGAGACTGAGACAGCTTAATAAGTATACCCTTGGTGAAAGGAGGGACAGGGGGGACATGATAGAAACATTTAAGTACCTCAAGAGAATCGACAAAGTCCAGGAGGGTAGCATCTTTCAGAAAAAGAGATGTGTGAGAACAAGGGGGCACAATTTAAAGTTAGAGTGGGGATGGCTCAAGGGTAATGTGAGGTAATTCTTTTTCACAGAGAGAGAGTGGTGGATGCATGGAACTGCCTTTCTGGAGAAGCTGTGGGGTCTAAAACAGTGGGGGAATTCAAACATGCATGGGACAGACATAAGGCAATTATAGTGGGCGGTTGAGGGAAGTAGGCTGTTGGTTAACTAGAATCTGCAGCTTATCCAATAGGTAGGGAAATGGGCAGACTGGGTGGGCCAAGTGGTCCTTATCTGCCGTCAAAGTCTAAGTTTCTATGTTTCTATAAATGATGTTCACACCAGCTTAGCTACTGCTCTCATGTCAAGCGTGCAACACACAAACCTGGTGCAATTTTTAGAAGATGTTCACACCAGCTTACCTGCTGCACACATGCCAAGCTTGCAGCATGCGAACATGATTTGCTTTTTAGACCTGGTTTGCTTAGGATCACTTTGTGTATGCGAGCTGCATGCAAACATTGCAAAATTAAGCATGTTGCATGCATTCTGCATGTAAACAGCACACCTATATTTTTATAAGGGACTCTGCTACATTCCAATATTGCAAATCTATTCCACATTCAGGGATTGCATACCATCACCACATTTCAATATTGAATGTCCACACCACATTTTGAGATTGCATATTCCCACCACATTCTGAGATTGTACATCACTGCCACTCTTTGAGATTGTAAGTCCCTCTTTTCAAAATTAGGTATCCTTGCTACATTTTCTGTTCCTGCTGAATTCCTAGATTTGCATGTCCCTGCCACATTTTGACAAGCATGCCCTTCATTCAGAAATTATGCATCTCCTCCCAGTTCTTAGATGGCGCTTTCTTGCCACATTCAGAGATTGTGTGCCCCCACCTCATTCTGAGATTGTGTGTCCTCAACACATTCCAGTGTTGCATACACTTCATTCTGTGCTGACACTGCCAATTCTTACTCTCTACCATTGATTATTGGGGGGGGGGGACTATGATGTACACTACTAGAGCAATGGAGAGTGGATGTGACAGCTACAGGGTAGCTGTCATTTGACAAAATGGTTAATAAAAAAGCATTTCATATTGGAAGAAATCTTTAAAGAGATGGTGATACATTCAAGAGAACTTTAATAATACCTAATATTTAGACACAATCCAACTTGTATTTCCCATTAGTGCCTTGTTCCTCCTCCCCATTATTTATTATTGAAGTCATCTGTATGAAAACAGGATCTTTGCTCCTGAAGAGTTCATCTACTCCTGTTTCTTTCTCACTACCTGAAGTCATAGAGCACTGTTAGTGATATCGCAGTTACTCTCATGGCAACAGATTGTGATGTCACAAAAGAGGATTATGACTTGAAGTAGGGAGTAATCTACAGAGGCAGATGGATTGTAAAGGAAATCAAAGGGATAAAAATCATATATTCATGCAAATCTTCTTAGCAATACATGCTGGGCAGGAGAAATACATAACATATAAATGGAATGCAGGCAGAATTGTACCAAATTATAATGATTTTTAAAGTGTTCTTTGAGGCATCAGTAGCTCTTTAAAATAACCATTATTATATAGACAAACTGATAAGCCTGAAACCAACAGAACCAATATGCTAACCAAAAAGTCATATTCCCCAACAGAATTCTAATACCCAGAATATTCTCAGATCAGAACTTAGCATGACAAATGCCATTTGTACCAGCTGCCATTCTTTATTTATATGGCCCTAGTACCTCAAAATCTGTCCCAGTACTTCACTAATAGGCTATGGCAAAGGCAGGGAACCTTCGCTTCTGCTACCAAAGTGCTACAGACAACAGGCTTAAGTCTATGAATGGTGCTTAACTGAGATGCCTGCACAAGACAATAGAGCATATAGTACTTAGTCTTTTCTTTCCTCCTCTCTCTGCCCTAATCCACCATCTCTTTCTGTATGCTTGAGCTACCACAACATCCTCTTTCATAAGCTAGTTAATTATTAACCCAACCCCCGTAAGGATTATACCAAGCAGGATTTCACAGAATCAGAGTTTTCAAATTCTGACAGCCTGCCAATCACATTTTTCAAAACCACATTATTTTCGACATTTTGTTAACATGTATTAAGAACCACAAAATGGATTTTAAAGCAGCAGCCAATTAACCACATAAAAGAGTCTTTAAAAAATGGACAGTACTTGCCAAGTACACACAGCTGGTTATATTCTTTTAAATAATGTGTTTTTTTAACTGAGAATAGTATGTACATTTACTTTCCATGTGTCTTGATGTACTGGCACTTGTTAAGTTAGGGTGTATGATGTGTATATACATGTATATGTACTCTATGAAAAACATGTAAACAGGAGGCAATGTGGTCCAGTAGTTAGAGCACCATATTTGCAAATTGGAGATCACAGGTTCAAGCCTGCAAGGACCAAATATTTCTTGTGTGACCCTTGGGAAGACATATGAACTCAAAGTGCTCCAGCTGCAGACATGGGTAGAGGCAATACCCCACTGTAAATGAGATGGTGCAACTCAGCAGGTTTCTCCTGGGTAAATAATAGGGCTATGCATGGTTCGAATAGTATCTCCCAAATGCTACGAAAAGTAGGTTTGCCGAATATTCGGATGGACATTCCTAATAATTCACTATTCGGCTACTATTCAGGACGTACTATTCAGTGGGTGAGATTTCAAAATCTCACAGAGCTTCGCTGGCCAATCAGAGGCTGTTCTTGGAGCTCAGAGCCAGGAACACCATGTGATCTCCTCACTCTGAGTGTGCAGATGAGAGGAGATGGTTGTTTCTCAGAGAGCTAGCTCTGTTTAGTTTACCACTTGTAACTTTAATAACTGTTTAAAAAATGTTTTGTGTGATCTAGTTTTTACATCTGATCACCTTGTGACTGCATTTGACTGCAGTTTTGTTTTTCATCCTTGAAACTGGGCTCAGTTTCAAGGAAAAGGAGAGTCTGTGTGTGAGTGAATCTGTGTGTGTGCTGCTGCATGCTGACTCCTCTCCCCCACTGCTTACAAATCCTCACACAGCCCCTGTGGTATTTTCTATTTCTTTTGTGAAGCAAATTGGTATTTTGCTGTTATCAGGTTCCGGGCTCAGTTGCCTTCATAAGTGAGGTGTGATTGTCATCTGACTCCTTCTTATCTGCGTTGCAGCTTACCGCAGTGCATACATCATCCATGTGTGCTTTGTATTGTTCTTATAATCTGTGTCCTGCAAGTGCATGCACAGTTGTCTGCATTCATTTTTTTTTTGTGATATATAAAGCAGCCTATTTTTTTCTCTCTGGGTCAGGCTTGGCCCATTGAATTGTTGCTGACTGTAGTCTGGTTCTTGGCTCAGGGTCCTGTACAACTGAGTAAGGAGGGTGTATCAGGTGACTCCTCCCTCCACAGCTCACTGCCCCTGAGTGGCCTCCTGTGCATGTGAGTATTTTTTCTTTTTTGTGTGTCTTCACCCCCTGTGTGTGCACTACTGTGAGTGTGTACACATAAATTTTCTGTGAACTGCTTTAGTATTTCTGTGTGTGTCAGGCGTGACTCACTGGGTTCTGTGTGTTGTAAGTTGCTTGGTGCACCTTCAAAGCTTGAATTGCTGTACTATATGACTGCACAACTGACACCGTACAAGTAAGAAGTTGTTTGCTGACTCCATCTCTTTCTAGTATCAGCTTGACTTTATTAGCTGCTACGTAGCCGGTGTTGCTGTTGTTGTTTTCTGCAAGAAGCACCAACATAAACAAAGACACTAATCACAAATAATATACACAGTACGTTATGGATCATGTCTCATCAATCCCGTAAACGTGCATGGTACAGCCCAAGTAAGTCATCTTCACCACCAGTTGTAAGTGGTGAGTAACACGGTGAGAGAAAGTCTGTTTGTATTTGCCACTCTAAAATAGTTTTCTCCCCTGATAAGCTTCAGGTTCTGGTGTCAGTAAGATTGGAGGTAGTACTAGTACTACTATAACTTCAACTTCTGCCACTACTATTACCAGTACTGCATTTGCAGCACCATCATTTTATAAAAGTAGGAGGGCTTTACAGCTGACATCTCCAGTTATACCAGAACAAGAACCCACCCCCACTACCAGTGGTAGTACTATTCACACAACTGCTCCCATACAGGCAACACCACCTATCAGTGTGCTCCTCCCCACCACCACCAGTGCCATGATTTCAGCAACCAGAGCAAATCCTTTGTGTACTGTTGACACCACCACTGCCATAACAGTGCGCACTGTTATTTGTGCTCCTTGCACATCCACTGTCACCACAACCTTTGCTTCCATTAGTAGTCCTGAGTGTTCTGCTGTCACCATGACTACTGCTGCCAGTATTACAACTAGCTGTAATATGATGCCAATTTCTTCGACTGTAACTCCTGATTGTAATTCTGGCACCAGGACTACTGTCGACAGTGTTACTACCTTGCCAACTGTGCCCATGACCATAGGTACTGTGACTAGTACTGACCATGAGATTGTTACAACGACTGCACCAATTGTGTTGCCAAAATGTACTGTTGCTTAGCCTCGCAAGCTTCCTCTCACCACATTTCCTTTTGCTGTTGTGGAGAATTCCGAAGAACAGCATTCATCTGGTTCTGAATATTTACCAGAGCCTCAAGACCTGCTAAGTACATCATCTGACAGTGATACCCACCTAAGTGAATTTGGCGATGAGGCCGAATATGCAGCATATCTATGTGAGAAGCATGAATGTGCAGGGAACCTAGGGTACAGTGTTAGACAATGTGAGGCTTAAGATGGTGGCCACGCTGGGCTGACTGTCTGCATAGTTTTCTTTTGCAGAGTTTAATTCCATTTTTGTAGAGTTTTAATCCCATTTTATTTATTTAGCAGTTCGCTTTTATTTGCTTAGTCTTGGTCCCTGGACATCGGTCCCATATTGAAGTTGTTACCGAAGCTGTTACTGAGTCCTATTTTGGATTGTTATCGAGTTTGAGGCTGCTGTGGTCCTGTCAATGGATCGGGGAGACCAGGGAGAGCAGTGCCGGTTGAATGGACTTGGAGGGCAGGTGTGACTTGATCCGCATTCCTGCTCGGCTGTTTGGTGTGTTGGACGGGCATGCGTTGCAGTTTCTGCTTCATATCGAACTGTGCACTGTGTTTGGGGTGCTGCTGCTGTCTCACTGATGGACTGATGTGACCGAGGAGGAGATGAGCAGTTTTTGGACCTGGACATTTGTGGTTTAGCCCAGAAAGTGAACCGGGAAGATATTCCATCTGAGGAGGACAAATACTGAGGGGTCACACTGGGAGATAAGTACCTTGTGGTTGTTGGATAGTAGTTTTTGTGAGTTCCTTCAAGGTACTGCTGGCATGTTATGTTGGAGAATTTATTTTGTATGTTCACCACTCTGCTTTTAATCAGCGGACTTGCAATGCTTCATTGAATTGAAGACGATTTGGACATTCGGTATTCCTCTTCCTACTCGTCCTTTGAGGGGTGCCCGTGTGCGCATTGGGGTCACTATGGGGGGTGCCGATGCACGTCTAATGAAGAGTGGATGTGCTATCAGCAGCCTCCAGGTCTCTCAGGGGAGTCTTCTTTTTAGCGGTCTCCAGCTGGAGACCATAGTCATGGCACAGGGTATTTCCCTCCTGGGATGAGTGGTGGAGGGGTTTTTCCTCTTGCCCTTAAATTCTGAAAGCAAGATTCGATCTCCAAATAAATAACTTATTGGGAATTTATTTGCTGCATTTGAATTGAATTTTTACTTCAGAGGTAGTGAGAGAATGTCTGTGGTTTTAATGACTGTTTGAAAGATCTTCCTATTGGCAGTGAGAGTGCCAATTGGGATATTCATCTGAGGATTGCTTTTCTGGACTTGGGCCCCCCGTGGACTTATCATCTGGGGGGGCCTAAGAAATTTCTGGGATCTTCCTAGAGGTCCCAGTGGCTGGTGAGAGCGGTGCTGGGGCTTCTTGAGGATTATATTTTGGACTGTATCTTGGGAATTGATTGCTGAAAGACTTTGGAAATCTTGAATATAAAGTGACCATGCCATTCTGAGTATTGGCATTTTTTATGTGATTTGCAGTTTGTTTCTTGAATTCTTTTTGAAGATCTTATCTTGAGTTTTGTTTTTGGGGGTTGTTTGGGGGGGTTTATTGATGATTTGATTTGTGTGTGTGTGTTGTGAGTGTGTGTGTGTGTTTTTTGTTTTTTTGTGTTCAAATTGAGTTTTGTTTTGTTTTTGGGATTACTTAGTTGGAGAGGATGTGTGTCTGGGAATGCATGTAGACCTGGGTTGGGTCAGGATAGTGTATGGGGTATCCCGGCTACTTGATCTTCAGTCCTTGTTCAGTCCCCCTGTATCAGAAACTACAACTAGGTGCTGTAGGGAGGTTGGAATTGGGAGGAGTCAAAAGATTCGATCAGGGCTGGGTGCCCCTTGCACTATGGGTGGTAGGATCAAGGTGGTAGGGTGTAGAAGGTGCCATGGGATTAGACTGGACTTGGGGAGAGGCTCGACATGTTTAGTTCCTGTCACCAGAGTTCCCACCAGACTGAGTGGGCAGGTAGCCCGAAGGGCTGCATTGTCCAATAATCCCCTGAGGGCGGTGCTTTGCAATTCCAGATCGGTCAGAAACAAGACTGCAATTATAGCACACTTGGTTTCTCTGGCCAATCTGGCTTGCATTATGGAGACCTGGATTGGTGATGATGCTGGCCCAGTTTTAGAGGCTGCCATCCCATCTGGGTATACTGTAGTGCACTGCCCCAGAGTGGAAAGCAGGGATGGGGGGTAGCCATCTGTTTTAGATCTGAGCTGGGCTTCACTGTGCACCCAGTGAGAGCACCACATTCATTTGAGTGTGTGGTCATCCATGGGGGACCAGGCGCAGTTTGCTTGGTCCTCCTGATTTATCGACCTGCTGGGGCGATGGGAGATTTCCTGCAGGAAGTGGCCAATTTCATCATCGGTGAAACATTGGAGGCCCCCAGATGTTTAGTGCTGGGGGACTTCAGTGTTTGGGCCAAGGATGAATCTTCTCAGCTGGGTCATAACTTCCTCCAGATGATGTTATCTCTGGGCTTTGTGCAGGGAGTGTCTTCCGCGACTCATCAGGGTGGCCACAGCTGGATTTGGTGTTCTCACAGAGGCTAGAGATAAACGGTCTCAGTGTTGATAGGGTCATCTGGTCCGATCATTGCACAGTGAAATTCCAGTTCGGGGGTTCCCCTCGGTAACCCTCCTCCTGCAGAGATGGTCAGCTACTGCCCATTGAGGGGGGCTTACCCCCGAAGGTTTTTTGGTGGTGGCTGACCTATCTAGTGTGGACCACACATGTGGGGGGGTGCGCAGTAGTGGATGTCTATAATAAGGCACTTTCTGGTGCGCTTGACTCTTTTGCACCAGTCCATGTATGACCCAGGTCTTCTCACTTGAGGTCCCTTGGTTTGATGGGGAGCTCAAGGAGATGAAGACCTTGGGTTGGAGATTAGAGCACTGCTGGTGGAAGTCTGGCCTGGGGGCAGACAAACTGGCCCTGCGTATGCACTATGGTGCATACCAGGGGGCAATCAACCATAAGAAGGCAGAATTCCTGTCCAGAGAGATTGCTGCCAGGAGGAACCGACCAACTGTCCTCTTTCGGACTGTGGACAGGCTTCTTCATCCTTCCTGTCTACAGCCAAAGGTAGCTTTTTCGAATGCATTGTGTGATGAGTTTGCTCAGTTCTTCTTGGACAGGGTGTCTGCCATCAGGCACGGGGTTCCACCAGTGGACCAGAATCTGGCCGACAGTGGTCGCCATGGGCTTATGAAGAGCACACCACCTGTTTGGGGTGAGTTCAGACTGGTGGAGGTGGCTGAGGTCATTGAGATTGCCTCCAAGCTTCGGCACACCTTTTGTGAACTGGACCCGGTGCCAACCCATTTCTTAATGAGATATGTTGACTCTGTTGGCCCGGTGTTTGCCCTGATTGTCCGGTGTTTCTTGTTGGAGGGGTTCTTTCCTGATATCTTGAAGGAGGCATTAGTGAGACCCCTTCTGAAAAAAACATCGTTGGATCCTGACGTCAAGGCAAATTACCGTCCTATCTCCAATCTTCCATTCTTAGGTAAGATTGTTGAGAAGGTAGTGGTGCTTCAGCTTGAGGAGCATCTCATGGCCCATAATCTTTATGAACCACTCCAGCCTGGGTTTCATGCAAGGCATAGCACAGAAACTGCATTAGTTTGGGTGCATAATGACCTCCTTAGAGCTAGATATCAAGGGGAAGGGACAATTCTTGTTCTCCTCGATCTCTCCTCAGCATTTGACATGGTGGACCATCGAGTGTTACTTGACCACCTAAGGGAATTCTGTGGACTCGCCGGCTCTGTCATCTGCTGGTTTGAGTCTTTTTTATCCAACAGGAGGCAGAGGGTAGTGATGGGGAATTTATCCTCCTCCCCTGACCACCTGTTGTGCAGAGTTCCCCAGGGCTCGGTCTTGTCACCGATGTTGTTTGCCATGTACATGCTACCCCTGGGAGAGCTCATCAGGAAGTACAGCTTGGGTTTTCACTGCTATGCTGATGATACCCAGCTGTACTTTCCTTTGCCCCTGGTACATCTTGTGCAGTAGAAGTGCTTAACAGCTGCCTTGCTGAAATCAATGACTGGATGGCCTCCAGCTGGTTGTGGCTTAACCCCAGTAAGATGGAGGTACTGGTGGTCGAGTTGAACAGAGGACATGATAGGTTGGCCTCTGGTGCAGAGACAGGACTTTGCCTTGGCTCTGTACCATTGAAGGCCTCCTCTAGGGTGCGTGATCTTGGTTTGATTCTTGACAGCGGTTTGACACTTGAATTTCAGGTGTCTTTCATTTTCCGTACTAGTTTTTATCATCAGAGGAATATCACCAGGATCAAGCCCTTAGTTCCGCCTCTGGACCTCCCCACTTTGGTGCATGCCTTTGTGATGTCTAGGCTTGACTACTGTAATGCACTCTATCTTGGGGTCTCTGGGGGTACCCTGCACTGACTGTAGCTGGTGCAGAATGCGGCGGCGAGGTTGTTGACAGGACAATCTAAATACTGTCATATTACACCGTTGCTGTGTCATCTGCACTGGCTGCCAGTTAGGTGGAAGGTCCTCTTTAAGGTGGGTTTGCTCACCTTTAAGGCCCTACATGGCCTGGGCCCTGGCTACCTGAATGACTTTCTTACACCTGCTGTCTTGGCCCGTTCCCTATGTTCCTCTTCTCAGGGCTTCCTTGCAATTCCCAGGACGAGTTTGGGAGGTTAAGAACTGCAGGCAACAGAGTATTTAGTGTTGCCGCTCCCGTCCTGTGGAATTCGCTTCCTTTATTTGTTAGGGAGGCCCCATCTGTTGAGGTTTTTAAGGCCTGACTCAAGGCATTTTTATACGATCAGGCATTCCTAGACTATGTTTTATAGCTTATATTGTCTAATTTTTAAGGTTTATTTTAGTTTTGTGTAGCAAATTATGTTTTAATTGTTTGGAGTTGTATATTTTATTGATTGTTATTGTGCTGTGTTGCTTTTATTTGAGTGATGTACAGTGCCCAGAGCCTCCAGGATGGGCATCTTTTTAAATAAAATTTGCCTTGCCCTTGCCTTGCCAGTTGCCAAAAAATGCAGTACTTCTTGTCGTGGCAAGCAGGTCAGTCAGGGTCACCCTCCTCCTCCTAAAAAAAAAAACAGTCCTCTCTGTCCTTTCAAAGAGTTGTGTCAAGTCCAACTCCATCTGATACATAAAGTAGTTTTACAACTACATTTGTTGTGGAGAAAGAAAGCGATAGAACAACTGCATCCACTGCACCCAGGTCTGATAAGGGGAAAGGGGCAAAACATGCCCATGGTCACCCTATTGAGGCCCATACTTCCACTGTCAGTGCAAGGAAAAATGTGGTGTGGCTGTACTTTAGTGTTGTAAAAAATGATCCAACAAAGGCAGTATGCTGTGTGTGTGACTGTACTATAAGTTGTGGAAAAAAACCTTCAGATCTCACAACAACATCAATGATGAACCATCTCTTAATGAAACATGCCAGTACACTTCAATGATCCACAGCTGTTCCACCCCCACCACAACATGGGCCTGTTAGCCCCTCTTCTGGTACTGGTCCAGTAGGTGCACAAAGTATTGTTAGTGATTCTATTACTGAGACAGACAGTGTTCCCTCAACTCCCCCTACACCACTTATAGCGCATCCCCATACAGGAGCATCACCCATTCTGCCTTCTTCTGCTTAATCATCTATTATTGTAACACCCTCCACCATGGGTTCAAAGTCAAAATCAATGCAATGTGGTACCGCTTTGACTGCATCCATCATGCAAGTCTTCCATGCCCTCACCAAATACCAGGCGTCACACCCTACAGCATAGCAGATCACCAATTTAATTGGTGAGATGATGGCCTTGGATCTGCAGCCATTTTCCATTGTGGAAAACTCAGGTTTCCTAGGCTGCTGCAACATTTTCACCTTAGGTATAATATGCCATCACGGACCACATTTTCACGTACTGTAGTACCCAACATTTACCATGATTTGAGAAAAGAAGTTGCAAGACTACTAGCACAGGCTGTTGGTGGAGTTTTCCACTGCACAACTGACATATGGACCAGAATGAATTCAAATCATGCATATATGTCACTGACAGCACACTGGTGTGTTGCAGATGTGGTAGTCACTGGTGGTGATGGTGGTACTGGTGCTGGTTATGTCTCTTCCCCCTCTCTCTGCAGGTCTGCTTTGCTAAATGTCAGTGTTATGGAAAAGGATCACTGGGCTATAAACATACTGTCATTCCTGCAAGAGATGTTGAGCCCATGGATTGATGGCAACAATTTTCAGGTAGGGTTTGTGGTCACAGACAATGCCACAAATATGATAAAAGCACTTAGAGATGGCAATTTTGATGGGATACGTTGCTTTGCTCATACACTAAATTTGGTGGTGACAAAGGCTTGGCAAACACAGCAGAGGCAGATCACACAAAGTAGCTAGAAGCATATGCAGCCACTTCCATCACTCTGTGAAAGCCACAAACTGTCTGCATCAGCTACGACAGCATCTTCAAATGCTGCAGCATCATCTCATCCAGGACGTAGAGACCTAGTGGAATTCCACCTACTACATGCTGCAAAGGCTTCTGCAGCAAAAGCGGGCCCTTCATAAGATGAACATGGAAACTGATATGGGGGAGTCCTTGGACATCAGAACTGGGCTGTGATTGAGGGCTTGGTAAAGGTTTTAACCTCATTTGAAAGGAGCAATCCTGACCTTAGCTCTGATTCTGCACTGCTAAGCCAGGTAATTCCTGCTGTACAGATTCTGAAAAAAGCCATGAGGAGATTCATTGAAAATGCTGAGAAAGATCCAAACCAGACACCAGGGACAGTGATATCCCTTGTGGAAAACCTCACCACAGAACTGGAAGTTAGATTTTCTGATCTCTGTTCCAATAAAAAGCCCATATTTGCCACTATGTTGGATCCACGTTTCAAGTGTGAGGTACTACATCTTATAATGCCCACTCACAGGGGTTACAAACATTCAGAAGCAGATGTGCTCAGAACTTAGTTTCTGCATCCTTGGGTCAATGAAACCAGCAGGTAACCCTATTGATGAGCCAGTCTCAGAATCACAAACTGAAAGCAGTATGGAAAACCTTGAGAAGGAGGATGACTATTGGGCTGAACTCAGCTCATTACTACAGGCTGAGCACTGAAAGAGAACAGAACAGCAGCCACAGTCGGCACCCAATCTGATGAACAGTTATTTCAATGAGCCTCTGGGGTCATTCTCCATAAATCCAGTGGAATACTGGATCAAAAGGATGACAGCATCTCCACACTTGGCCCTTAAATATATCTGTTGCCCCCTACCAGCGTACCATCTGAATGAATGTTCAGCACTACTGGGGATGTGGTGGAACCTCACTGATCCTCACTTGACCCAGCACATGTGGAACAACTTGTGTTTATAAAAATAAATCTACCTCACCTTGGGTACACATATGGCCACTAACAATTGCATTAAATAATTGTCTTGTACTGGATACAACATTTGTGTGTTGTAGCACTGACCCATACACAAGCCATTCTGTGTTATACATCATTGTTCTGTTAGAAAATAAGCACATGTTAACATTCATATTCAAAGTCATACTAACACAAATCTGTGACCAGCACCCTTTTCCTTTATTACTTCCACTGTCATGGTGTATTCTTTTGAACAAGCATGCCCTGCAGTTCCCAGTGCATAAAACTGCCACTGAACTATTGATTGTTGTTCCCAATACAAAATTCTCAACTGGTGTTGCTACATCTCTCATCCCCTGTGTTGCTCATGCCCATAGTCCATCGATCCCTTTAACAGCTTTCCAGGTGCCAGTAACCAGTGTAGCATCACCAGTCTCAAGTATTTCACTTGCATAAAATATGGCAGCTAATAGTGTGTCATCTCCAGTCTCAGTGTTTCTCATGCCTGAAATATGGCAGTTACAAGTGTGGCTTCACCAGTCTCAGTGTTTCCCATGACCGAAATATGGCAGTTACAAGTGTGGCATCTCCAGTCTCAGTGTTTCCCATGCCTGAAATATGGCAGTTACAAGTGTGGCATCACCAGTCTCAAGTATTTTGAGTGCATAAAATATGGCAGTTAGTGTGGCATCTCCAGTTTCAGTATTTCCCATGCCTGAAATATGGCAGTGAACAGTCTGGCATCTCCAGTCTCAAGTATGTCACATGACTGAAATATTGCGGTTACGAGTATGGTATCTCTTGTCTCAAGTATTTCACATGACTAAAATATTACAGTTACAAGTGTGGCATCACTTGTCTCAAGTATTTCACATGATTGAAATGTTCTGGTTACATGTATGGCATCACTAGGGGCCGGCCCGTCAGCGCAGCGGTTGGATTTCCACTTGCGATGCCGGTGACCCGGGTTCGGAAACGGACTCGGGTCGTCGGAGGGCTGGCCAGGGGGAGAAGGATCGAGCCGCCCCACGGATCGCTCTCCTTCTCCCGGGAGGGCTGGTAGCAGTCGGCACGAAGGGACTCCTAGCGGAGGCTAGGGAACACCCACGCGGCCGTGCTTACATCAGGGGGGAAGGGAGTGAGGCAGGGCAGACGCTCAGCGTCATTGCATGTCCCCGCCTCCCTCAGGGAGTGGACTAATGGGGGTAAAAGCCACGCCCAGTGTCTATATGACGCTTTACTCTGGGACGCCCTGATTGGCCACCGGAGCTGTTCCCCGACCAGTTACTAGTTCCGTGGTCCGATATCGGGGGTCGGAACCGCGGCCCCACTCTCTGGGGGGGAAGCCAGGGATGACTGGGGAGTCGGCAATGTCCGGTGGCCGGGGATCCCGGAGTCCGTGACCAGGCTGAGGACGGACGTGGGGAGTGAAATAAAGAGCAAATTTCAAAAAAAATGTATGGCATCACTATTCTCAAGTATTTCATATGCCTGAAATATTCCAGTTATCAGTATAGCATCACATGTCTCAAGTATTTCACGTGATTGAAATGTTCTGGTTACCTGTATGGCATCACCATTCTCACGTATTTCACATGCTTGAAATATTCCAGTTACCAGTATGGCATCTCCAGTCTCCAGTATTTCACATGACTGAAATATTCTAGTTACCAGTATGGCATCATCCATCTCAAGTATTTCCCATGCCTGAAATATTCCGGTTACCAGTGTGGCATCACCAGTCCAAAGTATTTCACATGCCTGAAATATTCCGTTTACCAGTGTGGCATCACTAGTCTCAATTATTTTCCATGCTTGCAAAATTATTGCAAAGTGCTGCAGTATGCTGCAAGGAGCAATGTAATTCAATGGCAGTTAATCTCTAGTCATCCAATATTTTGTGACAGCATTTACCGCAAAGTACTGAATTGCATCTTGTCTTGCTTCACTGTATACTATTGATACATAATACAGTGCCAGAGAAGGTGGTGAAATAGACTACATGGACAATGACAGACAGGTGTCTCTTTATTAGATGGTCTCAAATATTTTTCTCCCCAAGCAAGCCTTTTAGTTCTTGTAGTATTGGGAATAGTAGTACTACTACTACTACTAATACCACCAGAAGAACTATTACTACTACTGGTGTCACCACCTGTTCCATCTATAGATACACTGTCACATCCTTTTGTGCAGTAGTAGGAGGGCATTAGTGCATACATACTTTGTGCAGGAAGCAGCGGACTCCACCACCAGTGTTCCCACTGCTATCACTATGGCTGCTACATCTACAGTCAGTGTGCTTCTCACCATCACCAGTGCCATTTATGTAGCAGCCACCCTTTCAGCTGTCACCACTATAGCAGCCACTGTTACCACTATTCTTATGCCCATGGCCAAAGCACTGTCTACCCCGTGTCTGTGGATTTGTGTGATAGCCACGAAAGTACAATTACAATTGGTGGCAGGGCAAGTATATATCACCAAAAATCTATTTCAGTGATGTACACCCCCAATGCACAGGAAAACAGTGCCAGGGACTTAAATTTTGATTGTTCATGCAGTGGGCTGTGCCCCTTGCATTGCCCCACACCCCCCTACTAAAGAATTCTTAACTCCAGATGGGTGCATGTCAGGGGGGTGCAAAATCTGGAGAAACAAAATTGGGGGCCGGGCACACAAAAATGTAGGCATGCCCGGACCTGAACTTGGAATCATTGCACCTTTAGGCTGACAACCACCAACCATGCTATGGGGCCAGCTTGGCAGCCCCACACCAACCACACCAGGTCAGCCCTCCCCCCCGTCACGCTGGACCCCGCCCCCCGCACACGTACACATATAGTGATGTCCTGTCACTATATGCACCCACCTCCCCCATCCAGTCACCCTTCCTCAGCAGTTGCCCCTTCGACATGCACCAGGATTGAGTTGCCATTATTGCAAGCACTCAATCGCCAATGCCCATGTCATGGGCTACCGTGTCTGTGACCATGAACACTCCCCAGTGCTGACCCAATGCAATGCTTAATATCATTTTCGGAGTGCTATATGTGTGGTGTGGTGGATCAAGTGTGCTGCATGTAGCTTGTGTTGCATTAATAAGAGCTCTGCATTAGTGGTTGAAGTCTCATTGAGGTGTATATGCCACACCAGGTTTAATGGGTGATTAATGGTGTTGTTAAAGTGCTTTTTTAAGGTTTTCTTAAAAAAACACCTTTTCTGGCCGAATACCGAATACCAAATAACGAATACCGAATATCTGGGACCCGAATACTGAATATTCAGCTGAATATTCGGGAAAATGCATTTGCACAGCCCTAGTAAATAAACTGTACAATAAAATAAAAACATGAGACCAACTGAAAAAATGTATAACATTCCCAGCTGCTCAAAAGAGACATGCAGGATACGTGTTACACAGAAGTGCCTGCTTTTGAGGCAAATGTAGGTATTATTCACCTTGTTACATACAAGTTGGGATTATCTGGTGTTTTTTTCCTTTTTGTTTGTTTTTTGTTAATAAAACAGTTAAAATAATTATACCTGCCTTCCTTTGGCTACTGATTTTTCCAGTAAAAAATAGCTGTATTTGTGTTTTTAAATTAAAAAGGATATGGCAAAGTGCATGTCACACACTGTACCCTGACCCTAGATAGTAGTGCACCAACTCCCTCCTTACAGTAGATGGAAGTGATTGGTTAATAGTAGGGCCATACTAAGACTGGCATGGGTGATTCAGTCTGGCTTGGGTTATTGTAAGTGGGAGGAGCTTTGATATAGTTTAGTCTAGGAGAGAAAGTCAGAAATCTAGTTCAGTTTAGATCTGGGACAAAGACAGACAGTATATATACATATATATATATATATATATATATATATATATATATATGCATAGACACACACATGCTGTGTGTATTGAATGAAATGATGGTCACAGAGTATGCTTGATGTTATAGGAATAGAAAAATATAGTCTGTTGTACCAAGAGTCACTTTCAAGTATGCACACTATTAATTTAATTTAATAACTACATTTATTTTATTATTTTACTTGTAGAAATTAAAAATAATCCCTCAGAAGAAGACTTATGTGTCAAAACTTTGGGGTCACTGTAAAATAAAAGAAGGCACATCATAAAACAAGTGTACATGAACTTTGTTGATGACCCCCCCACACACACACGCGCGCACCACACAACCACACAGATTTTGAGAAGCATTTAAAGCATCTAAGGTCTCGCTTCACCACAGAAACTTTATCAAAAAAAAACATTTTGGCCATTTCCCTAACTGGAATATAAAGAATTTTGCATTTATATTCTCACAGTGTGGATGCTAATCTGGCAAAGGCAGGAATTTGGAGGATGCAAGAAAGCAGAGAACAGACGAAGCTGAATAAGTGGGGAGAGCCAGTGACATGCAGGGGTGCTTGGAGGGGTAGCATCAGCAGAAAGAAGATGCTGGTGATACTGCTGTACAATTCACTGGTGAGACCTCATCTGGAATACTGTGTCCAGTCTGGGAGGCCGCATCTCCAGAATAACATAGCTAGAGGAGAGGCAGTCCAGAGAAGGGCAACCAAAATGGTGCAGGGTCTGCACCAAAAGCACAACAAGGAGAGACTGGAGGACCTCAATATGTATACCCTGGAGGAGAGGAGGGAGAGGGGGACATGATATAGACTTTCAGATACCTCAAGGTTATAAATAAGTACAAGAAGAAAGCATTTTTCAGCAAAAAAGATATTCAAGAACAAGAGGTCATGATATGTGACTGGAGGGGGATAGACTCAGGGGTAACATGAGGAAGTATTTTTTTCACTGAATGGGTGATGGATGCATGAACAGCTTCCTAGTGGAGGTAGTGGGGCAAAAATGGTTATGGAATTCAAAAATGCATGGGGTAGCCATAGGGGAACCTTAGCGGTAGGAAAAAGAAGGGTAAAGCCGGGATGCTCATTGGCAAACATATGTGTCAAAACCTGCCCCCCATGGCCCCTCCTTACAGGATGGGTGGGTGGGTGGTAAAATCCCAGCAAAAGAGGGCTAGCTGCCTATGAGCTGCCCTTAAATAACTGATTAGGACCCCAATCAGGACCCCTGTTGGCCCCTCCCCCTGACCAATCCCCCAGGCCCCTGGGCTCCTTGTCATATAACACCCACCATTGTCCCCGCCCTGCCTTGTGATGTCACTGGCTCCTCCTCCCCCTGGCCTGAGGCTTCCTATCTTGATTTCTGGGAGGGGCCTGGAACAACCTGGCTTGCCCTTTAATTGGCAAGCTTAACTGTCCCTTGAAACCCCCACCCAGAAATGAACCACAAACACACCATTTTGAATTCTTTCGATGCTCATTGGCAAACTTATTTATTAATTACTATTGGCAAAATCCAACCATCTACAGTTCAATTGTCATGTCCAATCACGTACATTTATCATAACTTAATTTAGTCTTCCACATTCTTCTCCTTCTGGCCTCATCTTCCTCCTGGTTGTTATCTTTCTTCCATTCTTCCTATCCAGACACTGAATCTGGCCCCCTCCTCCATCACCAGAACCAGACCAGTTCCCTGTTGAACCCAGGCCTCCTCTTACAGGCCCAGACTCTCTGTATCTGGCACCCAGACCTATTCCACCTCCCCCTTTTAATCCACACCTGGGCTTCTTGCTCTCAGCCTGTGGGCCCCCTCCCCCCACCTCTAGGCCCCTCCCCTCCTTTTATTTCTTCCTCTGCCCCACCTCCCACTTGCACTTGGATGGCAGGGATCTCCCCCTTGTGGGTCAAAACCTCAGACTTCTTTGGGCTATCCTCCCCACTACATCACTAATCGGCCTTAGGAATAGACACATTCCAAACTCGCTCAGGTACACCCCATCTGATCTGTAGATTGCTGCCTGCTCATATGTTATATCCCTGTGCTGGATGTGTACCCCACCATCTCTATGACTGCTCTCAACCCCTTCTGTTGAGCCACTTCCTGACCTTATCTATAAGCTTGACATCCTTGGCTCCCCTCCATACTCTCATGGACATGATCTCTGACCAGCTGATGGTCACGCCCGGCCACTATCCTTGAATGGCTTCAAAAATCCCCCAACATTTTTTGCCAGGGTATCCCTCCCAGCTCATTGCCACCTAAATGCACCACTATGCAATCTGGCCTGTCCCACTGCCCCTTCATTTCCTGCAGGAGAGGCAACAGCTGGGCCCATTTCATACCCCTGATGCCTTTATATTGTACTCTGGTGAAATTTGACTTTGGGTGCAGTTGGGTCCCTCTGCCCATGGTGGCTGCAATCCGTTCTGCCCAGAACACAAACAAATGCCCCATGATCAACACCTTCTATCTGGTACCTGCCACAGGAACAAAAGAAAATAGTGTGAGTCATCATCTATTAGCACCTGACATACCATTTGTAACTGTCTGACCTCCAGCGGCCTATTCCCTTCAGTTCCTCCACTGTGTCACATGTTTTTCTCACCTTTGAGGTCACCCAAATCCTGAAAGAGTGTGGGGCAAATTCTCTCAGCTCTTCCTCTACAAAAGCTGGCTCCTTCCTCATTACTGCTGTGACTGGCGTTCCATCCCCATACCAGAACACTGCCCCTCCGGCGCTGCCACTGTGTTTCTCATACTCCTCCCATGCATCCACTGCACAACTCGATGCCCCTGGCTTCCAGTGGAGGGTCCCTGTGGTCCCCTGCCCATCCTGGTCCATTTTTGACCTGGCCAACCTGATGGAGATGGCGATCCCCTCTACCTGTACCCTTTCATGTGGCAATGAGAGTTTGGGTGCCCCTTTTTCAGGGAGTCACCACCTCCCCAACCCAAATGCCCCAGCTGCCATTACCTCAGAGACCACCCTGAAAAGTGTGCCTCCTGGGCCAAGCTGTACACACTTATTGTGGCCCCCAACACCTTGTCCAACAGCTGGCCCCTGACCAGGCTCCTGCCATCCTTCATGCTTCCCTGTCCCCTCCACCATCCAGCGAGCATCCTCTTGACTGTCCTGTCTGCCATTGCATCTGGCCACCCTCTGTCCAGGCATACCCAGCTCACTCCCACTAACTGAACCACTATCGTGGTGTGCACCATCCCTGATTCCCATTTTCTACCAAAAACCTCTTGGCCTGCTCATCTAAGATAAGTTTTGTCCTGTCCCACCCCTGTCTAGCTCTGAACTCCTAGAAGCTGGCCCAAGCCCATTCGTACACCCTAAGGGTCCTGGTTGCCCAACAGCCCTGGCACAGCGCCCTTGCAGTGGACCTCCAATCTCCCATATCCAGTCCGGAACCCTGGTCCGGTGTGCTGCTGTTTGTGGCGCCAGACTCTGGAACCTGTCGAACTGTAAGTGGGAAAGACTGTCAGCCAATTCGTTCTTGATCCTTGGAATATGCCGCACTTTGAATTACACATTCAGCTTCAACCCCAACAATACCAAACTCCTCATTACTCAGTCCACTGTCTCTGTGTTCCTGCCCTGCCTCTTGATGACCTCTGCCACCCCTTTATTGTCGCACCACAGTATGATCCATTCTCCCCTCATCTGCTCTCCCCAAACCTCCATAGCTGCCCAAATTGGGAATAGTTCCCAAAAAGTGATCTCTCAAGAGGCCTTTCTCCCCCTGTTGGCTTGGCCAGGCCTCTGCCATCCATTCCCATTTAAAATATGCTCCCATCCTGAGCACCCCCGAGGTGTCAGTGTATAGCTCTAGGTCTGTGTTGTGCTGTCTTTCTGTCTGCCAGAACTTTACCCCATTATACAGGTCCAGGAATTCTTCCCAAACCTTGAGGTCCTCTTGAACGCCCTTTGAGATGTCCACCCAGTGGTGCATCTTCTTTACCTTCCCGGTCACCCTCCCGAGCCTTCTCATAAATGCCCTCCATGGGCTGATTGCCTTGCATGCAAAATTAAGGTGCCCCAGCAGCTGCTGTACCTGTACCAGCAGCACCCTCCACCTCCTTTTTACTTGTGCCAGTAGCCCCCGGACCCTGGCTACTTTGTCACCTGACAGCCGGAAACAGCCTTGTTCCATGTCCACCTTGATCCCCAGGAACTCCAGCTTATGTGCAGGCCCCTCAGTGTTCCCCATGCCAACAGGATACCAATCCATTTGCACATCATTGTGAAGTCCCTAAACATGCCCTGCATCTCCAGATGGCTCCCCCCACTGATCAGAAAGTCATCCAGGTAGTGCATGACCCTTTTGTGGCCATATTTCTCCCGAAACACCCACTGGACCCATGAGCTGAAAGCCTTAAAAGTCAAGCAGGCCACCGTGCAGCCCATGGGCATAGTCTTGTCAATGTATAAGTCCCCCTCGAACTGGAACCCCAGCAGGTCCCAGTTGGCCAGGCTGACCTATGACAGCTAGAATGTGGACTCTATGTCCATTTTTGTCAGCCAGGCCCACTTTATTGCCCTGACCAGCTCTCCCACCTGATCTAACGAGGCATAGGATCTGCTTGCAGGTGGTCTGGAATGCCAAAGTTCACCGATTGCCCTTCTGGGTATGACAAATGGTGAATCAGCCTGTATTCACCTGCCTGCTTCTTGGGGACCACCTACAAGGGAGATACCCAGAATTCAGGGCACAGTGGCACTGCTAGTGGCCCTTTCACCTGCCCCGCTCTTACCTCTTTTGCTATCTTTTCCTTGACCACCCTTTCCTTTCATCTCACCTACCCCAGATTCTTGGCCCACATCCCTTTTCATGGCCTGTGGAAACCCAGAAGGAAACCTAACTTGAAACCCACTCGGAGGCTCTCGCTCCCCGCCTACCCTGTCCAGGTACTCCTGGATCCATGCCTCCACCACCTCCCATAGAATGGGGGTGTGGGCCAGCGAGTACCCTCACCTCCCCCTTTTCTGCTCCTGTTTAACAACCGTAGGTGGTCCCAAGGCCTCTCCTGGTATGCCCCCACCTCTGTTGGAGTCTCTCACCTGCTCCCTCAAAAGGGGAGGTCCTGTTGATGGCCACTCCCCTGTCCTCCCCTCTCCCTCCTCCTCCCTTGCCTGCAGATTGTCAACAGGTGTGCTTCCCTGCATCTGGAGCAAACATACTTGAATTTACAGTGCACCCAGTTGCAGGATGCCTTGTTGAACCCCCAACAGGTTTTCATACCTGTGGCTGGTGTGGTCTGCCTCCTGGTGTCCCTCCCCCCAGTTGGAGTCCCCTGGCCTGACATGAACATGGTCTTCATCCACAACTCAGAATGGGTACTGTCCCATCTCAAGTTTCCCTTTGCTGCCATGTGCCTCCAGAAGGCCTCATTGTATTTGAGCCATCTGAAACCCAACTTGGCCTTGTATGCATCCCTGATGGTCACCATGTAAGTCAGTAGTGGGATGCCAGTTCCAAACTCTTTTCCAGGACTACAGCATTATATACTATGAACCCTGCTTGCCAATTATCAAAGGTTTTCCCTTTCCATTTTGCCTCCTCTGCCAAGTACAGAAAGATACACAATCCATGTACTAAAGCTACTAGACTGGCTAAGTCCAATTATTTCAACTTCTCATTCCTGACTAACATTAACTCTCCATCTAACTTCTAGAGGGTAGTGCATGCCCTATTCCCCCCCCCACCCTCGCCCTTCAGTTCTCAAAATAAATTACTCCCTAATTTCTGACCCTGTCTCCTTGACCAATTAATTTAATGCCTACTACACCTCATGCACCACGTCTCTTCTAAAGTCACTCTCCCCATTGCCACCTACTAACTTCAGCCCTTCACCTCAGCCAGTGTCTACCCCTCCCCCATTTTCCTTTTCTATTATTTCCTCTGAGGAAGCTCTTAATGCTCTCTTATCCCTCAACCCCTCCTCACCAAATGAGCTCGATCCTAAACTTCTCTACCTTTCTGCTCCTGCAGTTGCTTATCCTATCTCCCTAATCCTTAACCTGTCCTTTATTTCTGCCCAAGTACCCTCATCCTGGAAACACACTGTAGTCCTTCCTCTCCCCAAGGGTGGTGACACATCCACCCCTGGCAACTATCACCCCATTTCCCCTCCTTCCTACCCTTGCCAAACTTCAAGAACATTTAATTCTCTTTCAAATATCACCCTTCCTCTCTGGTTCCTCCTTCTTCAACCCCTTCCAATCTGGTTTTCAGAAGAACCACTCAACAACCATCTCCCTCCTCAGGCTTACTGACTCCATCCTTTCAGGGATAGACGATGGCCTGATCTCCTCGGCCATCTTTGTTGACCTAGCCAAAGCTTTCGACACTGTTTCCCATCCCCTGCTTCTTGATTCACTCTCCTCAGCTGGCCTTGCTCCATCAGCCACCAACTGGTTTAAGTCCTACCTTATTGGTAGGACCCAATAAGTGAGTATCCTTGATTTCATCTCCGCTCCACTCCCCATCAACACAGGTGTCCCTCAGGGTCCGTTTTCCTTAACTCATTCATGCCACAAGAGCTCTTTGAGACTTTCACCACTTGTGCCCTGTATACTCTTAGCACTGCATCCTGGGCCTTTCTAAGCAAAATCAAGCCATAATCAGCATGCCATAAACAAATGTGAATACTTCCTGAACCGTTAAGTGCTACACACAAAGTATCAGTGGCAAAGTTGTTCAGCACAACATTACCTTTCCAATGATGCTATGCAATCAATTGTAATCAATTTAGTTTTCATTTTATATTAGCTGAAATACCAAGCAACTGATTTTTTCTGATTTTTTTCAAGGTGCTTAGGCAAGGCTTGAGAGACAAATGTTAACCTTGCACACCATACCTTAAACAAATGCAAATAACTCCTAAAGTATATGTGGCAGACACAAAGTATCATTGGCAAAATAGGTCAGCATAAAATTATCTTTCTAATGGTGCTATGCAAACAATTGCAACCGATTTAGTTTTTATTTTAAAGCAGCTGAAATACCAAACTGGGATTTTTTTTCAGATTTATTCAAGGTGCTTAGGTGAGGCTTGAGAGACAAATGTCAGCCATTCACACCATACCTTAAACAAATGCAAATAACTCCTAAAGTATGCATGATAGACACAAAATATCAGCGGCAAAATTGTGTAGCACAAAATTACCTTTCTAATGGTGCTATGCAATCAATTCTAAGCAATTCAGTTTGTTTAATACTTAGGTAAAAACTGCTGACTTCCTCAGACATTTCTAGGCCTGAGTGAAAGTCAGCAAAGTACATCTACAGGTGTTATTGTTCTGAGTGGTTATGCTTTCAGATGCCACCTACAGGTGTATCTAGGCCTGAATGAGTTAATGATCTTCCCACAGACTGCTCATCCTCTTCTAGCCACATGTATGGAGACAATACTGTTTTGGACAGTTCCGGCAAAAACCCTACTGCTGTGCAAACCAGCTTACAACATGACTTCAACCAAGTTCAGCTCTGGTTTGCTTCTCAACAGCTTTTTCTAAACACCAAGAAGACAGTCTCAATGACCTTTGGCATCAGGCAGAGACTTTTCAGGCTCCTGGCCATACCCACCTTCCACACCCTTGATGGGACCATCTTGAAGGACGTCTCTTCATTTAGATATCTGGGGGTTTGGCTGGACCAGCACCTCAACTTCTCTCCGCATATTGATGCTATCCTGAAGAAACTGTGCCCCAAGCTTGGTGCTCTGTACAGGAATTGTAGCTGCATCCTGCTGACTGTGAAACGCAAAATTGTCCACACGATGATACTTCCCACCTTTGACTACTGTGACGTAGCCTATGGTATTGCTCCCAAATCTTTCCTGACCAAGTTGGACACTGTCTTTAACTCCTCCTTCTGCTGCTTTGCTATTGACTCCTCTTCCTGCTCCCACCACTGTGAACTCTATCGCTCTCTAACCTTCCTTCCACCATCTCACAGACGCATCTCTCACTGTGTCAAACTAACCTCCAAATTTTAATTTGGGGGGCTCCCCTCCTATCTCTCATCCTCTCTCTCCACTCCACCTCCCCCCACCCACTCTCTCAGATCAAATGACGTCGACACCTTGACTGGCCCTCACCACTCCACCCTCATTGGTCAGACTGGTTTCAACCATCATTTCCCTAAAATCTGGAATTCCCTCCCCCCCAAAATACAACACTCCTCCAACTACTCCCTTACCTCTGCCTTACACAATTACCTTTCTCTCAGCTATTCCTGCTTTAACCCACCTTAATACCTATCCCCAGTTTCTGTCTTCCTACCATGACCCCTCCCCAGCTGGGTTCTCAACATCCTGAAGGGAAAAATCAGGAAATGGCTACTCCTTCTCCTCATATTCAGTTTTTGCCTCTCCCCCCCCTCTCTCTTCCACCTGCCCTTCTGGGTTACCAGTGTGCACACCCTAACCCCATCCTTTTTACTCCAACAGCACTTGAGTACTACCTCAAACCTGCTCCTGGTACACTCATTTACTATAAATGGTTCTATCGCATTATTACTGTTTCATACATTTATATGTTCTTTTGTATGATTTTGGACATGTATTGTAATTTACCCAATGTTCCATTACTGTTTATTGTACAATACCTTGTGTTCCAATTGTTGCACAATCTTACAATGTTGTATTGTTTGTAATACCCACATACTGTTGTAACTGATCATCATTCACAACCCTATGTGACCCCTCCCCCCAGGTTGCACCATGAGATGAACAACTTGTTGTTCAGTGTTCTCTCCTGGTAAAACATTTCAATTAATAAATAAATAAAAGATCAAATAGAATCTATGGCATTGCAGTAAGGTAGGGACAATGGGCAGACTGGGTGGCCCAGATAGTACTTGTCTGCCACCAATTTCTATTTTTCTATCTTTCTATACACTCCACTTTAATACTAGAATATTCCTTTCAAGTGTACATTTATAGTCTAAATACAGCTGGCTGGTACAATATTGTTATTATCTGTGTTTACACAATATACTGCCATAACAGACCTTTAGGGAATAAATGCTTTTTCAGACATTTATTTATTTATTTACTGTCTTAGATTACAACCTTTGAGCTAAAAGCTTGGTTACAAAGGTTCCACATCAGAGTGAGAACAAAACAACAGGTAGTGACATGTTAGTGAGTGGTACAGCTGTGAATCCATGCTGCCTTGGTTCCTGTGCCCCTCTGGCCTCTAAATACTCGACAATTCTTTCCTTCAGCAGTGATTCCATCATTTTCCCTACCACTGAGGTTAAACTAACAGGTTTGTAGTTTCCTGCTTCTGCCTTGCTCCCACTTTTGTGAAGGGAAATCACATCTGCCCTCCTCCAGTCCTCGCGTACCACCCCATCCTCCCATGATTTGTTTAAGAGGGTGGTCAGTGGTGTCACTAGTTCCACCCTTAGTTCTTTTAGAATTCTGGGATGAATCCCATCAGGCCCCATTGCTATGTCCACCTTCAGTTTTAAGAGTTCTTTCAGAACCCTTTCTTCTGTAATTGGGCTGGTATCAACTTCTGTATCCAGAGTGTTTCTACTGTTTGTTTTAGGTACCTCCCCTCTTCCTTTGTAAGTACTGAGCAAAATATTTGTTTAGTATCTCTGCCTTTTCACAGTCACCCTCTGCCCACCCTCCCTCCCTGTATTAAGCCTCACTATCCCTCCCTTGGTCTTCCTTTGCTCCCTGATGTACCTATAAAGGTTTATCCCCTTCTTAACTGGGTTGGGTATCTTTTCCTCAGTTTGGGCCTTTGCTGTTCTGACTGCCTTCCCAGCTTCCTTTGCTTTAACTGATGCAGTTCTCTGTCCTGCTCCTTCTGTGATTCCTTGTACTTCCTGAATGCTTTCTTTTCTCTTGAACCTTCACTGCCACTTCCTTTGAGAACCATAGTGGTTTCTTCATCGTTTCATTTTATTTGCTTCACACAAAGGCTTGTTACCTCTGTGATGGCAGCTTTATTATTCCCCATTGCTCTTCCACCCTCCTTCCTGCCCATTTGCTAGTGCATTCCTTTGGCACTCACCCATTTTTGCAAAGTCATCCCTCCTAAAGTCCAGTACTTTTGCCTTTGTATGGCTTGACTCTATTGCTGTGTTTATTGTGAACCATACTGTTCAAGGTCGCTAGTTCCCAGATGGCTACCCACTTCTACATCTGTGATCTCTCTTCATCTCCATTTGAGAGAATCAGGTCTAAGATTGCTCCTCTTGAGTGGCTCCAATACTAGTTGTCTAAGGCATGCCCCTGTAGTGCATCTAGAATAACCCCACTCTTCGAAGTGGCTGCTGCAGCTGCACTCCAGTTAACATCTGACATATTCAGATCACCCATCAGCAATATCTCCCCTTTTTCTGCCATTCTAAGTATACTTTCTATCATTTCCTTGTCCATTTCCTTCCCCTGAGAAGGGGGTCTGTATACAACCCCTGTGCAGATTGTGGTGCCATTGCCGGTCTCCAAATTTACCCACAGTGCTTCTTCTCCTCCTCCCCATTTTCTTTTTGTTCTGTTGCTTTGATTCCTTCCCTTATGTAAAGAGCTACTCCTCCTCCTCTTTTACCCTCCCTGTCCCTCCTGTAGATAGTGTATCTGGGTATGTTTACATCCCAGTCATGGTTTTGTGTGAACCATGTTTCTGTGACTGCCACAATATCCAGATGTTCCTCTTCCATCAAGGCCACTAATTCAGGAAGCTTGTTACTCAGACTACGGGCATTGGTACTCATTGCTCTCCATATTTTGATGGCTTTACCTTCTGTTGCAGCATCCCCCACTGACCTTTCTACGTCTGTCTTTTTCTCATTTAGTACCCTGTTTTGTAGGGAGAGGCTGGGATTTTCCTGCTGCTTATCAGTGCCTCCCCCTTGACTAGTTTAAAAGCTTGCCAATGAAGCATTTAAACTGATTGCTCAAAAGACTTGTTCCCTTCCTGGACAGATGCAGACCATCCTGCCAGTATAGGTTGGTGTCTCTCCAGGTGGAACCCCAGTCCCCAATGAAGCCAAATCCCTGTGCCCACACCATTTTTTCAACCATTCATTAAACTGCATGGTGCAAAGTACCCTTGCCTCACTCATGCCATTGACAGGCAGCACCTCTGAGAAGGATACCATGTGTGCTACTTGTCTTAGGCCCCTCCCCAATTCTAAAAAGTCCTTCTGCACTGCTCTAATCTCATGTTGAGCCAAGTCATTTGTCCCTAGGTGGACAATGACATCTAGCTCAGACTCCCGTGCAGCTGTTCTCATGATCCTGAGGATGCGCTTCCTGTCCCTCCAAGCCATGGCACCAGGCAGGCACCTTACTTCAGTTTTCCCTGCTCCCCCCAGTTCTATCCCCCTAATAACTGAGTCCCCCACCAGGAGCTGCTTCCTTTCCTTGTGGTGTTCTCTGCCTCCTTTCTGTGGACCTACCTTGTGACAGTTGTCCTCAGCTTCCTCAGTCTCCTCTGCGGGTGCATCCATAGGGGAGCTATGCTCCCCCAGAATGGTGTATGGATTGTGGCGTGGAACAAATGACTGGGTGTACCTCTGTTCCACCATCCTAACCCTCCCTGAGCCCACTGTGGTCCAACTGCTGTGCTTTCTTCTCAACCTCTGAGGTAGTGGTGGTGGCTCTGGTGCTCCCTGGATGGGGGAGGTTCCCTTCCTACTGTCCAGTGTGGCCTGGGGGAAGGTTCCCTTACTACTGTCCAGTGTGGCCTGAAGACAGGCAACTTCCTCCCTCAGGGCAGAGAGTTGTCTGCAAATAGGGCAGCATCTCAGCCTCCAGAAAGACTCCTGGAAGACTGCTGCCCCACAGCCATTACATTGCACTATTCCCCACATGTTTATGTACTTTTTTGTGTGTGTGTTTGCGTGTGTGATTGGTTTGTTATATAGAAATATATATATATTATACAATGTGTATACTTATATTGTCAGTGCAGTGTGCTAGAGAGGATATGACAGTGATATGCACCTTGCACTCTTGAGGAAATGATGTCAGAACCCCAGGTATAAAGGAACTATTTCCAGGGGTGGGTAGGGTGAGGGTGGGAAGGGGTTGGGCCTAAACTGTGCCCTCACAAAACAATCAGCTAAGAGCTCTGACCCACCGCTGCGATGAGTGCCCTCCTGTCAGCAAGATACCCTACACAGCAATTTGACAGAGAAAATACCCTGCTAATCAAACAGAGAAAAATCCAGACATCCAAGTCAGACACAGGTAAACCTCCCCAGCCTCAAAACAGCCTGGTGGTTTGTGCTCTGAAAGCAGTCAGCCCCAAAATAAGTCAGCTGTGCTTTAAACTCTTTCTGCACTGAAAATCTTAAGAATTGTAACAAGCGTAAAGATAGATCCACCTCCCTCTGTTGCTTGAAAGACTGTCTTTTCCTGATAATTCTAAGTTCCTTATTTCACCTTTCAGTTAGAAGTAGCCTCCACCTGCAGAATATCTGCTACAAACCAAAGACAATTGTAAAGTTCACCTCCCTCTGTTGTGAGCACAACTCGCTTTCTTGCAGCTTCCAGCCAGAGGTAGTTTGACTTGAAAAATATTAGCTGTTCTGATGAGTTTGCTATAAAACATTTGCTTATAATACTATTGTTCTCAGGTCTGTTACCGAAGCTATTGGCTGATAAGTAGCTATGATGTAAGCACTTCCTGATAAAGTCTGGAATTTCCTTTTAAGGCACACACAGATAAACACAAAAAACAGTTTCCACCCCCTAGGGCACTGTCTGAGTCAAATACACAACCTGTACCTGCACTTATTTCAGGATTTATGACAAATTCTTAGCCCAGGGTTTAAACTCTCCCTGCACTGAAAATCTTAAGAATTGTAACAAAGACTGTCTTTTCCTGATAATTCTAAGTTCCTTATTTCACCTTTCCATTAGAAGTAGCCTCCACCTGCAGAATATCTGCTACAAACCAAAGACAATTTTAAGGTTCACCTCCCTCTGTTGTGAGCACAACTTGCTTTCTTGCAATCCTATGTTCAGTATTGCAGCTTCCAGCCAGAGGTAGTTTGACTTGAAAAATATTCACAAAGTTGTGCCAACATTCAAATTAAGTAGTAAACATTTAACAGAAGCTGAAATTACATGTCTGAGTAAGGGATTCTCTTTTTCACAATTCACAAAAATTCACAAGAAATTTAGTGGCTGTAAAGAAACAATTCACTGAAATGGAAAAAAAATGTTTTTGAGAGACACAATAGGATATAGACAGAATATACGTACAAAAAAAATTATACCAAGACACAATCCACAACATTATTACTGTGATTCTGATAGTTGTACAGGAAGCTATAGCCACCCATCCTACAGAAGACCATTGCAGTATGGGGAACAACCTTCTATAGAAGTAGGTTACAATATCAGAATGGAAGATGGGGACAGAAGGAAAAAAGAACCACTCACAAAGGAGAGGTACAACACCAGAGGGAGGAGTCCAGTGGTGTTTGAGGAGAGGGAAAGGGGAGTGGGAGTGATAGGCTGGCCTGCAGGAGGAGGGGCATAAATGGAGACGGAGGATGAACAGGCAGAACAGCAGGCAAGGGACCCAAGGGGAAACAACCTCCAAAGTTGTGCCAACATTCAAATTAAGTAGTAAACATTTAACAGAAGCTGAAATTACATGTCTGAGTAAGGGATTCTCTTTTTAGACAAGTACATCATTCCATAAATATGATTAAGAATATGCACAGGTTTTTTCAAAGGTTACAATTGCACGCATCTTTCAGTGATGAACCTAGAGAAGAAGGATATCAACAAAGCACAAAAAATGTGTTTAGTGTTAAATCCATCTACAACCCTCTGGCAGGAAAGAATCTGGCAGTGAATTCCTATGCCCATGTGGTAGAAAAAGAAATAATGCTACCCTTTAAAGAACAAGGAGATCTGTTTCCAAAATGTAATATTCTGTCTAAGGCAAAAAGAGAGACATTTCATAGACTATAACAATATCACCCCTGGTTATCAAACCAGGGGACAAAAGAGGTGGAACAGTAATGATGGAATACCAAAATTATAGAAATACATGCACACAATTTTTGCAAGATGCATGAAACTACAAAATGTTTGAACCTGACCCATTGCAATCCATCAGTACAGAAATACATATTCTCATAGAAGAAAAGATTAACATAGAGGATAATGTATGGTCATCGATGGTTAAGCTGTTTGTTAACCATTGAGAGGTTGCCAGGGTGACCATGTAAACCTTGAAAGTGAAGCTTGAGAGGTTTAGGTCATCATGGCAACCTCGAGATGAATTAAAAAAAATGGTTACCCATCAATGTACCATACTTTATATTTTATAGTGTATGGTACAATTTAGTTTTTTTTACAAAAGAAAGCAGTTCCTTACTGCAGTTTTCTTTTATGTTGCCGCTGCTCTGCCCTCACCACCATGGCAGTTTCAAGGCCATCTGATCCATTTGCAAGCATGCCCAGACTGTTCCTGGTTGTTAACTCATCGATGTGACTTACCATCGATGGGTTAACAACATCGTGATGTCACATCAGTGGTGAAATGTTGTTATAAAAAGGTAGATTTCTATCTATAACAATGTTCTACCATACATTATAATAAGTGACAACATCCCTGGGAGGGTGATTTATTAATTTACAAACATCCAAGAGCCCCTATCTTTTACAGTATCCCAAAATTACACAAAAATTTGGTTGACCCTCCTGGACATTAATAGTCTTGGGCACTGAATCTGTTTTTAAGCTCAGTTTGGCCTACTATACATAGATTCACATACACAACCGCTAATCACAAAGTCCAATACATACATTAAAGATTCAGTACATAAGGTAAGAATATTATCTGAACTCAGTGCTGAGAATGACCTTACTGACTGCCTTCTTATTATTTTAGATATATATATAGTTATAGACCTCAGATATATAGTGATACTACATTCCAGAGGGATTGAAGCAATGGGACATCTATTGAACAAGAGATATGAGGGAGCACAACCCAAGAACTGGCCAGGAAAAATATCAAATTTAAAAATGAATATTATGAACAAATAAGAGGGACTGCAATGGGGTAAAAAATGACACCAACATATGCCAATGAGTAGGTATAAAATGGGCACTGAAATCCTCAAAACCTGATTGGCTAAAACAAGTCACCTGACTGTGCATGAATGCAGTACTACCCACAGTCATCCTAGTATTTAGCATCATTACAAATCAATATGCAAGCACAGAATTTTAAAAATAGTTTGGCAGCCAATTATTTCTTACTAATTTAACAAAACACCTTAAACTTCTAAGCAAGCAGGTGGAAAAAATCCCTACCGATGTCTTCCCTGTTCCACTTTTCCACTTCACACTGTAAAACAGCCATACCCACAACTTCTTAACTTTTCATTTTATTTATTTTGTATCTATCTATCTATCTATCTATCTATCTATCTATCTATCTATCTATCATTCTATCTATAAATTGCAAAAAATAATTAATGCTCTAGTTAGTGTTACAGCCACAAAAGTAAAATGTGGTGTTAAGGATTTCAACCCTAACATTCCTACACACACCAACAGACATCAGAGGTGTGCCTTGGGGAGTCATCATCCCTAATGTTCACTCCACTCCATAAGTAAATAAGCTGAGATGGGTACAGTATAGAATGGGGTGAAGTGTGGGGCACGAAAACCCCAAAGGCGCACCCCAATGAACATTTTGGTGTGGGCAGCTTGGGATGGGGTGTTAGGGTTGGAAACCCTAATGTCACATGTCCCTACTTTTGAGGATTTAATCCTAACTAGAGCATTAATGAAGTTTTTGCAAGTTATTTCCTTACTTTGAGATAGTATAATCGTATGCGTATTTGTCTGTGGGAGCACAAGGCCCTCAGGGCCCTGTGCTACCATCCCTCCATAGATGAGTATACAGTATGTATGTAGCTGTGGAAGCACAGGGCCCTCTGGGCCCTGCATTTCCATTTATAGAACAACCATGACCAAATTATCAGCATAGCTGTTGTATCACCCCACGTCATGTACCCGGTGAAGAAACATTTTGAATCCAGGCCAAAATGTAATTCTGCACAACTGTAATGCCATTTCATGACACAGGTGTGAAAGCACATTTTGGCTAGGATTTTAAAAATGACAGCTGTGACATACAGTACATGAGGTGGGGTAATAAGAAGGTTATGTTGAAAATCTGAGGTCAAAATAATTAAACATTCTAAAGTTACAAGCATGCGTAGTGAAATTGCAATGAATGGTTCTAACTTTGCCATTTGTACATATTTTGACCCCACATTTTCAACATGGCCTTTTGGGGACTCCACCTCATGAACATGGGCAGGATAATTTTTTAAATCCTGTTCATGAGGTGGTGTCCCCAAAAGACCATGTTGAAAATGTGGGGTCAAAATGTCAAAACATGGCTGAGTTATACATAAAAGTTGAAATTCCCATGTAAATACCTTGAACTGCATTTACCTTAGTTTCTCATATTGCAGTCACCAGTTACAGCAGCAAGACGTGTCTTCAACTGGAGAGTGGCTGTCAAACCTGGGACATATTTAGGAGCGTTCAGAAGAATAACGATGATAAAGACATTGAATTTAACCTAGAAGACATACATAGTACACTTATTAAGCAAAAAGGTAAAACAACCATAGGCCCAGATGGAATTAGTGTCCACATGCTCTATATGTTGGCAGATGCTATCCAATATCCCCTGAAAGTTCTTTTTGAGAGTTGTTTCAAAGAAGGATGTGTGCTGCAGGACTGGAAACAGGCACATGTTGTGCCAATTCACAAAAAGGTCCAAAACAGAACTGCAGTAATTATAGACCAATAAGTCTTACTTCAGCTACATGCAAAATAATGGAAAGTCTACTTAAAGACATACTAACACCATTATTAAAAACAGTCAATGTGGACCAACATGGATTCATGAAAAAAACGGAGTACCATGACTAACCTTATGTGTTTCCATGAAAAGATGAGCAAAATGTTGGATGAAAAAATACCTAATGATGTAATTTTTTTAAATTTCAGTAAGGCATTTGTCCTGATATCCCTCAGTGCCTTAATAGATTAAATCAAAGACCTTAACATGCACAGATTTATAACTGTATGGATCTGTGAATGACTAAAATATAGAACACAGAGAGTTATAGTTGAAAGAAGCTTGTCCAAAACTGGTAGGATAATCAGTGGTGTGCCACTGGGATCTGCGCTGGGTCCTGTCTTGTTTCAATTGTTTATTTCTGACATTACTAAGACCAGGTAAACTTCTCTGTAAAATATGCAGATGACATCAAGATAGGGGGACCCTGTAACTCCAAAGAGGCCAGACAAGATATTCAAAGAGACCAAGACAGGATATCAATGTGAGTCTCCAAGTGGGGTATGAGACTGAACCCCCAAAAATGTAAAGTTATGCATATGGGTAATTTTAACCCAAAAACACATATCTATTAAATGAAACTCTATTAAATATCACTAATAATGAAAAAGATCTGAGTGTCCATATATCTGAGGACCTCTGCAATAAGTAAAGCAAACAAATTATGCTTGTACATGCTTTGACCCAACCTGAAGCTCCTGAGACTTACCAGTAATGTCACCCCTGCTCTAATCCAGCTCCAAGACTGTCTCCTCTTCCGCTCCCCATATTTTTCCCTCTCTTTGTAAATAACTTCTTGACTACTAGCTCTTTTCCTTCTTGAACCTTGTTGCTGACCATCCACTGTTGTTTTGCCAATTACCACCCCTGACCTTCCTTCTGTCAGTCTTTCTTGTTATATTTGAACATTCCTCACATTTCTCTATATAACCTTACTATCTTATTAACCAATTATTTATTTTTTTTTAACCAATTATTTTACCAGGTGAGACACACTAAGCTGAAAGCTTGTTTGCAGGTGCAACCTGGGAGCACAAGGAAGTTAAGTGACTTGCTCAGGGTCACACAGTATGCACCTAGGGGGCTGTGGGATTCAAACCCAGGTCTCCAGATTTGCAGCTCAGAGCCTTAACCCACTGCGCCATACTGCCATTATTAACCCTTTCACTCCACAGGCCGGGTCCATGGTTTCTGCACTTATTATATATCATACTGCCACTATCTGTATAATGCTTGCCATTATTTTTTGTTGTTTCTACCCATTGTATTTTTGTAGCACTGCTGTACTGTTCCTCTATTTGTACTATTGTACCCATGTTGCTGTTGTTCAACTGTTCTCCTTTTGTTGTACTCTCCCGGGTCGTGCCTGAAAATAGTCATTTTATGGCTAGTGCACCTACCCGGTTAACGAAAACTAAATAAATAAATAAAATAATATGGACAATTAAGTGGAATACTACATCAAAAAAATCTGAAATACTAATGCCACTATACAGGGTGTGTGTTAGTCCCCACTTGGAGTATGCCTCACAATGTGGTACCCATATAAAAAGTAGGATTGTTCATCCTTGGAGAGAGTACAGAGGAAGTACACCAAAAGCATATATGCCCTAAAAAATATAAGCTACAAACAAAGGATGGAAAAATTGAATTTAATGCCTTTGGAAACATAAAGGCTTAGAGGAGATTTATTAATTATGTATAACATAATGAATAACCCATACATAATGTGTGAGATAGAGACTGAATTTAAAAGTGATAGCAGAGACTGCAGAGGGCATCCCCTACAAATCATGGGTAGGAAGTCCAAATTCTCAAATCGAAAACACTTTTTCACATGTAGAATTGTCCACCCTTGGAATAGTCTTCTAATTGATATTGTAGTAAGTGAGTCAAAAGAGATCTTAAAGAGTAGATTGGACAATTTAATCTTATCGAGGCATAATTTACACTACTGTATATCCATCCATCTATCTATCTATCTATCTATCTATCTATCTATCTATCTATCTATCTATCTATCTATCTATCTATCTATCTCTGTGTATTAGAATAGAATCATATATGGGCAAACAACCCTTCTTGCTTCTTGTATCACCTAGTATGAAACCTAGTATGAAAATTAAATGTACAGTATTTAAAAACAAAATGCTGTCTGCTCTGTTTTTAACTGCTTCTTGTAAGTTGGCACTGTATAACAGGTAGAGAGCAGGGGAGGGAGGATCAAGTGAGCTGGCAGTGGCTGGCAAAAAAGATCATGAAGGGAAAATGTGCTGTGCAGCACAGTCTTGCCTTACCTCACACACACTCACTTGTCCTGGTGTAACAGCTCCTCTCTGGCCTTACTGAGTATAGCCACCAATCTACCGCTCAGCCATAACCCGTTGGCTTGATGCAGTAAAAAAGTAAGAGACAATGGATTGCAGTTTTCAGAGTGGCTACTGTTTACCTTTTGAATATGTAGTTGTCTTTCACAGCACGCTCACTCTCCTTCTTGCTCTCTCACTACACACATCAAATGCACCCATCAGTTAAGACTGGAAAGTGCTAAGACAAACTAAAACTTCATATACTTTTTAATTAATGTAGGGTTTTTAGTCATTGTGATGGGAGTGTGTAGGAGAACTACAAAACTACAACTATGGCTTCGCTGAACCCCTGAGTGTGTGGGAATCTCAGTACTACCAACCGCCAACTATGTCTTCCTGCTTACATAGGAGAATTTGAACAAGTATATACTTTGGACCACAGAATGAGTCCTTTCTTTCAAAGCATGGCATGCTATAAGAGGTACACTGAAGACTTGTTTATACTGTGGAAAAGAGGTGTGGAAACCCTCATGTAATTTGTACGGTATGTTAATGCATGCACAGAGGACTTAAGGTTCACTATGAATGTAACTGAGACAGAGATACTGTGCTAGGAAATTAAAACTTTGAAATATCTTTTTACTGTGATTATAGGTTGTGGGAGCATCTTGTGATGCAAAGTGCCCTAGTAATAGGCTTCTTGGTAGCACCTCTTGATCCACAGAAAGGCATCAAATACTGGGTTATATCTTGAAGGAGAGGGGAGGTGATCCTGCCATTGTATAGATCTCTAGTTAGGCCACACCTGGAGTACTGCATGAAGTACTGGCACCCATACTGGAAGAGGGATATTAAGTTACTGGAGGGGGTGCAGCTCGGGGCAACAAAGATGATCCAGGGACTAGGTGATATACCCTACATGAGCAGGCTGAGGAAATAGAACGTGTTCTCTCTGGAGGAAAAGAGAGATAGGGAATACAACTGAAACCTTCAAGTACATGAAGGGAATAAACAAAACAGACACAGAGGGACTATTCAAGTTAAGGAGGAGGGTAGGGACACTCTAGATCATGATCTCAGATTGGGGGTAGATTCAGGAGGGAAAAGAGAAAATACTTTTTTATGGTGAGAGTGGTGTCTGGGCGGAACACATTGCCTGTGCAAGTGGTATCCTGTAGATCAATGAACTGCTTCAAAAGGGGATGGGATATGGTAAGAGGGAGGGTCAGGGGAGGGCAGGGAAGGGCAGCTGCATTATAAGGGTTGCTAGCTGCGCACTCAAGAAGACTCTATAGACCATAAGACCTTTATCTGCTGGCAAATTTGAATGCTTGTATGAATATTTATATGCCCCCCATCATCACTCATTCCTGTGTAGGAGTGATTTCACTTGCATTTAGCTTGAGCTAGACTAGCTGAACTTTGCTTCGCTGTTCCCACTTGAGTTGAACATTCATGAAACCACTATTATACAGCAATGAGTGGCTCCAGGGGACATATTAATATACAGCCTACAGACCGCAGTGCTACACCCTGCTAGCTACCATCCAGCTCCACTAAAATAAAGTATATTGTACTGACAATTTGTGAGGATTATGAGGAATTGCAGCAGTGAAGAAGCTATGGAAAGGGAACTGAGAGAGACCAATAACAGATTTACACAGACAGGATACTCAATAACTACTATAAAAGCAGCAAGGTCAAAGGTCAACCTAAAAAAAGAGGAAAAAAAGAGAAGAAATTCCTGCAGACAGAGAGAGAGAGAGAGCGAGCGAGAGAGAGAGAGACTGGAACAAGTGATAAATTTGTTTGCACCATAAAAAGTTAAGACAAGATACCCCAGATAAAAAGGATAACACAAAAATATTGGCATATCCTACAAAGCAACACATGGGATGCACAACTATTCAGAAAGAGACTTTTGGTAAGTATAAAAAAAGTTCCCAGCATAATGGAAAAGACAGTGAAGAGTCTATCATTATACATCTTGGCATCAGGGAACGCAGCTCCTGCTAGGACTCCTAAAACCAGGGATGACACCTTGGGGACACAGCTTAGAATGTGGTCCCACAAGTGAAAATCCGTTTTTGAACATCCATTAATTAACTAGAAGTACCACATCAAAGAAAATACAGTAAAGTCTGCATGACCATTGCCATGGGGGTAGTGTATTGACTACAGTGATCCTGTGACTATATACAGTATACAGTATATATATATACATATATATATATATATATATATATATATATATATAATATATATATATATATATATATATATATATATATATATATTAGTAATATGATAGTGCTGCCATAAATAGGGCTGAGGAGCCATTTACATATTAAACCTAAAATTTTGTACCTTAATAACTTTGCAACCGTTCAATGGATTTGCCTGAAGTTTGGAATACATGATCAAGAACCATACATCTTGGGATCTGCCAACTTTTGTACTGTTTGGATATACGGCTGTGAAGTTATTAAGCATGATCTGCATGCACGTTTACGCTTTTTTGGAATTGTTTGCTTGTCTATACAGGTCGCATGGTTTGCACGACTGGTCCAAAATCTTCAGAGAATGTGCAGTCGGGGTTTCCAATGTGCCTTTTGAAGATTTTGTGAAAAAAATATTAAACGGTTGAAAAGTTATGTCAATGGGAAAAGTTAATAAAAAGTTTGGCAGTGTCGCAAATGTAGTTTTTACTTTTGCAAATTGCCCTTTTACTGTCACAAATCTGCCATTTTGTTTTCAGTTGGTCATCAGAAAAATGCTTGGCATTTAAATTTGGGACCCTCTAGCAACCTAATTCTTTTTGTATTCACCTAGTCAGACCCTGAAGATGCTAGACATGTCTTTATTCCGGGATAAAACACCCCAGAAATATGTTTTTCAAATTTCTGGAAAAAGTACTTTCACAAAGTACTTTCGCATTTGCGACACTGTCGCATGAATTTGTGAAAGCTTTCGCAAAGTTCGACAGTACTTTCCTGGCTGTGGGAAAATGACAGCAATTCTTTCCACCCTGCTGCAAAAGAACGATTTGGTCTTTTCTGCTGAAATTTGGAGAGAATTCAGCCAACATCTCACAGATGTGCCATTCGGTATTTCAGTGAAAAAATATTACGGGGCGGCAAAGTTACAGCACTCCAAAGTTGATGCTTTTTCCCATAGGATAATATTACGGCGTCTGCCGCATTGCAGGAATACTTTGCCGCCTGCTGCAAAATAACAGTTTGGTCTTTTGGGCTGAAATTTGGAAGGAAGAAAGCCAACATCCCTCAGATGTGCCTTTTAGTGGTTTGGTGAAAAAATATTACAGGAAGCCAAAGTTATGGCGCTCCAAACTTCTTTTTTTTCCCATAGGATAACGTTATGGCGTTCGCCGCGCCTGTCAGGGCCCGGATCTTGGAAACGGTATGAGACACTGACTTTTTGTTGGAAACATTCTTAGCCCCCTAACAGGGGCTAAGTATAAAACTAGCCAGGACAGTCATAAATCATATGACTTTTTATTTTTTTTTCTACGTCTTACGGTTCCTGAGATATAAGCAATTTAGTATTCCAACTCCTCATTTTCTGCTCCAAGACCCATTATTATGCATACATTCTTTGTACTCACTGTCTTTCTCTATGCAGCTTTTGGGGAAAACCAGCCTGTGTGCTTACATTACTGTTACCCTTACCGCTTCTGCTTGCGGTTCCGTACCCGTTTCACTTACTGTTCCCGTCTACGGCACCATGTGTGTTACCCTTTGCATTTTCATTTGTGCTTGTGTTTGCATTATTTTAACCATTTGTGTCTACAGTACTGTTCATCTTTGTGTTCCGCTTTGTGTTACCATGCACATTACCATTTGCGTTTGTGGCCACCGTGTTACTATGTGACAAGACATCAAGTGGCGGGGGGCCCCGTGTTCCTGCCGTCACATTACATTCACTATTTCTCACTATCATTCTCAAAAAGAAGGGAAATTAGAGGCAAAAAACTCTGTTTAATGCATTAGTTAGGGTTGTTCCACAGTGACAAAAGCAAGGAAATTTGGTGTTAGGGTTGAAAGCCCCCCTTGGACCCACACTCGCCCACCCCAATCGGCATTGGGGTGCTCCTGGATTGTCAGTCCTAACTCTCATCCCATTCTCCTATACCTCTGCTTCTTCACACATCTGATGGGGTGAGAGTTGGGCATGGCAACTCAACGTGCACCCAAGCCAGCTGGGGTGGGGGGAGGTCCAGAGGGGGCTTTCAACCCTAACACCGAATTTCCTCATTTTTGTCACTGTGGAACAACCCTAACTAATGCAATAAACACAGTTTTTTGCCTCAAATATATATATATATATATATATATATATATATATATATATATATATATATATGAAATTACATTCCAAACACTTTTTATAAGAATGTCTATATAAGTCTGATTGACTCTCAAAAATATAGTACCCAGAGTAGCAGATTTCAAATTTACACTAGTTCTATCCATACTGCATGTTCCATCAGGTCAGATCCTTTCAACACTGCTCGCAAACTGAGCACAACAAAGTATAGGGGCCTCATAGTATAGATATGGTCAGTCAGAAATGAATTAGATCACAATAGTCCTTTTACAATTTTGCTAAGACAATAACTTCTATTTTTTAAGTATTAATAATGCTCTTCCAGTGCAAAGTGCATTATAATGCAGCATGTTCTCATTTCATTTCCTACATCCACTCTTTCATAAAGAACTATCTTGGCAGTTAGCAAGTGACTTGCACCTTTTTGGGGATGTATGTTGTGTGACATCATGATGTCACTGACATTGGTAAAGTTCAAAACTTTGGCCCACACACACACACACTGCAGCTTCCCTGTAATGGTGTGAATACAATAAACCCAGACTGGCTTAGAATGGAGCTACCTCCACATTTCCTTTATCTTTTGAGCCAGAATTTACAGAAAGGGGCTAAGCAAATTGCTCTTTATTCACAGGCATAACTTCAAAAGGAAAAAATTGCATCAGCCAAACAAAGAATAAAGCAGTCAGCACACAATCACCACAAGCTACAAGACTGGCAATCACAGTTTTAAAGAAATATAAGACATATTAGGCTTGTACATCCAAATTATATCACAGGTCTTGAGTTTCAGTAATGTTTGGTATGTACAGGCTTACAATCAAATTCTCATAAACTAAGCATAAGCAATTAAATGGAATACTTATTAGCATATATTGACAAGAGTGAAATAAAGGCATAAGGACTCTGCAGTCAGGTTTATATTTGTTTCTCTTTCTTGTTGCTTCAGGAAATATGACTTGTAAACCAACAGCAAAGCAGATAGATAGATAGAAAGGTAGATAGATATTTTTTGCAAAAACCATGTTAATGCACTAGTTATGATTCAGATTAGAGTGACAAAGTAGGGAAATGTGGTGTTAGGATTTTCAACCCTTCCTGACACCCTACATCCACAAAAAGCAGTAAAAAGAATCAAGAACTAGTTATACAAAGTTACCAGATACATTGTTCATTGCTAATTTACTTTTTATATATCTTTATCTGCCAAAAAAAAAACATGAATAGATATTTTTGACAGAATTTTACTTAAGCTGGAGATTGTGTTTCCTAGGAGGGCAGGCTGGAATACAATCAAAAAATACACTAGTATCCTGACTAAAGCAGGAGATATCACATGTATGTGGGGATGGGCACCCTGGTGCTGCCACACATAAGGGGAAGGGTGACCTGGAGGAGAGGGAGCAAGAGATGTGGTACCAGAGAGAGAGAGAGAGAGAGAGAGAGAGAGAGAGCTACATAGATAGACAGACAAAGAAATAGACAGACAGATGGAGGTAGTGGGGCAGATCGCCAATGGAAGTTTTTATTTTTTAGTTGCAAAATAATGAAAATATTGATGAGGGATAGTTTTCTTTATTACACGGAAACAGAATGCAAATTGATCATGGTTACTTATGGTTAACCATGGTTGTTAATTTCAGAAATGTATTGCATTTTAAAACTAATTTCTACAGTGCTCAAGTAATTTCATTTTTTCCAACAACCCAAACATTCTGCAATGAATGCATATTATCCATGCATACTTTTGAAATAGATTGTATTTATTTACCAACTGCTGCTGCTTCTACTCCTCTTTCTAATTGAGTCTCTCTTCTTTCCTAAGTGATGAAATGGTCTAATTGCTATTTATACCACCTAATTTTCAAGACTATAGTACCTTAACTATTGCAACATAAGAAACCAATGCAAACAAGCCATGCATGCAGCTAAGAGCCCCTTCTGTAAATAACAGCTGCTAATTTTTGCAGAAAACCCTCAATGTTTCTTGGGTAACTTAAAAGTTCTCATGGGCAGTTCCACTATGAGAACACAAAACAACATGATTATCATTGGTGTCCACTGTAACAACCCAACAAATATTATTGATGCCATCAACACTCTCGTCACTGATCATTTGGCTTATCTGTCCAGCTTCTCCCCAATGCCCCCATTTCTTGCTATAAGCAGTCTGCACAGGGGAAGTTCTCAATTTTCTTAAGTCCCTCCCTAGGGGTGCCACCCACCACCCAAACTATAAAGAATCCAAAATTCCCTGCTTTAGAGACTCTGCTTTTTTCATCTCTCTGTCATGCAATTACAGCCCATTTCTTGTCTCTGGAGTAGTTTGCAGTGGTTTGCAATGCCTGTAAAATTTGACCAGATTGTTCCAGTACCACAAAAAGGAGATCAAAAGCTCCTTATTCTGTATCACCTCATTGCACTCCTTCACACTCTTATTAAAGTTCTTGAAAAGGTAGTGGCCACACAAATTACAGCGTATTCCTTACACATAATCTGCTTACACCCTGCAAACACTGTTTCCATAAAAAACACAGCACTTCTGAAAGACCTGGTTAAGCAGACTAGTGTAACAAAAACTGCTATGGAAAAAAGGATACTTACAGGCACCATATTTATAGACCTATCCGAGGCTTTCGACCTTGTGAACCATACCCTGTGTTGTTCCAAGTTATACAAAATTAGTCTCTCTTCTCATGCCACTGCCAGGGTCTCCAACTACCTGTCTGACAGGAATCAATTTGTTAAATTTGGTAATGCCTCATCCACTTTGGAATGCCCAAGGGTTCAATTTGCAGACCACTTCTCTTTTCTATCTTTAGTAATAATCACCCACTGTCTCCTTGTCCTGCTCTACTATCCTGCCTGCCAATGATGAAGCCCTTTACTGCAGCTCCCCCAATCACCACTATAAACTTGCATCCTCTAAAACCCAACTCGTGCCCTTTTGTCCAAGGCTAGATGTCTTACCTGCCCTTACCCTCTGGTCATCCAATGCTCTAATGGCTCTTTCCTCTATATTGCTGATGAGATCAACTATCTTGGAATTACCCTGGACTCAGTCTTGGACTTCTCCAGCCATATATCCTCTAGCAGGCAAATCTGTCAACTCCAGGCTTGTTCTTGCCCACTGGATTCACCATTTTCTCCCTCACAAGGCATTCATAGCCATTACCCAAGGAGTCCTCCTAACCATCATATGCTACAGCTCATTGGTCTACTCTCATGTTTTAAATCTGCACTCTGAAATGACTGTAACCTAAAAAAGTATCTGCTCTTTCTCTCTGTCCTCATCTTGTCATACCCACCATTTTAGGCTCTATCCCACCCTGGGCTGGCTTTCCCCTTCAATTGTTCATTCTTGCTAGCTTGGTTGCTTCTTATTCAGACTCCTCAGGTCCTCCACCCCTGGCTGTCCATACCTCTGCTTCAAAGCATGCACCAGACCTACTCTCATATCAGCTGATGCCTCTCTCATCACCATTCCTACATGCTCCAACAGAATGAATGAAAAAGCCTTTTCCTTTTTCACACCCATGTTCTGGAATTCTGTTCCTGCCACTGGGTATGGCTCGCCTCCCTTGTTATTCTTTAAAAGTGTCCTGAAGAAACACTTCCTCATGCCTCCTTTTGCACATTCACAAGAAGCTGCTGCCGCTTGTGTATTTTCTACATTGTCATAATTTTAAGTCATTTAATCCTTCTATTTGCTATGCAATTTGCTTGACTGTCCTTGGGTTTTGGTATTATACGCTACATTTTTGATACTGTAATTTATTTTGCTCATGCTTTAGTGTAGGCCACTGTTACATGTTATCTCCATAACCTATGGATAATTGTATTCCAACTCTGTTATACTCTCCCAGGTCATACTATAAAAAGGCACTCAATTATCTAGTGTACTTACATGGTTAGGAAAAAATAAATAAATGCAACTAAACTCTTTAAAGATGTACTGCATCCTCATAGTGATTGTTTATGCTCAAGTAATTAATCTCCATGTATAAACATATTTTTTGCTCGTAAATTTAAAAAAAATATTTTTGATCTGTCACATTCTACATCCTGAGATGCTTAAGAAATTTAAGTAAATGTAGTTGCTATCCCATGCTTTTACAGCCATGCACAAACCATGGTCAATCATAGATGAATCATGTTTAACAATGGTTGGCCATGATGGGTCTGGAACATTCAGAAAGCATGTTGAAAAAGGTCATTATGCACAAACATTATGCTTTACAAATTCTGTAGCAACTTTGGCCAAGAACAGTAGCAAAATGGAACCAAAATAACATTCATTTAAGTGGTATATTAATAAACTGTAGATTTTTTTTTGGAATACAAGTACAACTTGAATACCTTTTGAGAAACTGTTTGTTACTTTGAAAACAAACAAACAAGGTATTCTAGGTGATAAGAGGTGGCTGAATTTACTTTGAGCCTACAACAGATTTATGGCAAGGCTTTGGGTGGCTCTTGATTAGCAGAAATAAGAGGGCATACATTTTAAAAAGAAGCTCACTAGAAAAATATAGTTGTACCTTTTAATCTACTCTTCACACTTGGGGTTGACAGCACTAATATCAATTAAAATTATCTTGACCTCCTGAAAATGGCTTAAGTAGAATCATCTCTAAATGAGGCTAAATTGATGCCTGGAGATATTTTATGCAGTTTTACTGTAGAATCTTTATCATATGTAATTTAAATAATGGAACTACTAATGTGATAATTTTTATATTTTAACCAGAATACCATCCATGATATCATCTTTAACAGGATATAGACAGAATAAATTTAACTAATAATGTATCATAACTAAATCCCAAACCATGAAAATCCCATTAATTTTTAAGCATGGGTACTAAAAACTATATCAAGATCATAGACAGCTGTGGCCACTACTTGAAATAATTTAAAATGTCATTTTATAAGAAACCTTTTTTATTTACCAAATTGAAAATGGATTTAGGTCTACTGATTGGTCAATCTCGATTGCTTGGTTCTTCCAGGTATTTGTGCATTAGCCATGCACAATCTCATCCATGAATCATGGAGAAATTATGAATGGAGTATCATGGACAAAGATCAGGGACAGATCAGAGAAGACCAGGGATGTCCATGGACAACTTTGTCTGTGAAAACATAAAGAACAGGAGAGTTGGATAGGTAGGTTATTGCTAGTGAAGCATCCTGGTCCCCAAATGCTTTACACCTTTCAGCTTTATGTTAGAATGTTTTACAGACATTGACTTTTAGACCTTTAAGCCCTAAGAGGATAAATTACAGTGAAACTGATTCTCTACTAGAGATGCAACAAATTAAATTTTGACTGCAAAATTCCAGCGAAATTGTGACTTTCTCCACGTGAAACATTTCACATAATATGCATATTTCATTGATGAATTTTGTGGGTGCAAATGCAAAATTCCACCAGTGAAATTGTGAATTTTGCTTGAAAAATGTGGAATTTCGCCTACAAGCAGCAGAATTTCACCTGACAGTGGTGAAATTCTTCCATTCATGAGCAAAATTTGCAGTTTTGCCAGTGGAATTTCACACCCATGAAATATTTTGCAAAACATAAATTTTGAGAAATATCTTGTGCAACAAAATTCACAGATTTTGCAGATCTCTAGTCTCTACAGCCTCAGATATAGGCCAACAGACCAGAAGTACATCCCAAAGATCTCTAGTAGAATGACAATAATGTTAAATACCTATTATGACATAGCAAAAGCGATGATAAGTGAGGGTTCAAAGGTGAGACACAGTAATCTTACATTCTAATCACTGGGGCCTGTTTGCCCCATCAAGGTGCATGGATGATAAATATTTCCAAGGCTGGTGGAGCCTTACACATATGATTTCAAGAGGTGCAGAGGTGGTGGAATTGCCCTTATTAAAGTGGATCTGATGTGATACTATTGATGAATTGCCATACTAAATTAATTTGGTTCATGGACCTTGCTGTCAATGAAGATGAACTTTCACAGTTGAAGTAAAGCTCAATGTCTGCTGCACTACTGTCTCAAGTATTATTTAGTGGGTCCCTAGATGCAGACATTTTAGTTCCACATTAAAGCCAGGATCAATGAATAAATTAAATGTTTTACTGTGAGGAATTCATCCAAATGAGTGCAACCATGGGGCATCATGTAAGAACTAACAGGAGTGCCTACCTACCTGTGCTGATATTCTAGTTGGGGGTAGCCATGGACCAGGGGGTCACAGGGCAAAGGTCACATTGCAGTGGCTTGTCTGTGATGTTGTTGGTAATGTAGCAGACTGCCAAATTGTTGAAATGGCCCAAAAGTAATTTACATTTTGACTGGTGAGATGACCACATGGCAAAGGAGAAAATAGAGGCCTAGTACTCAAATTGCTAGTTATTGTGCACTTAGCTGGTTAAGGTGTAAAGATTATTTGAGACAGTGCTTACATTAGTAGGATTTACCCTTATCAGCATTCCACTTGATAAGTGGTCAGAAGTTTCACAGGCCACAACCCACCAGAAAAGCATGTGTCAGGGCTGTGTTTACAATATGTTTATGCAGCCCGCACATGTCAAGCCAGGGTGAGTAGGAGCATATGGTTGTTGCTTGCAAGTGGGACTACTTTCACTGGGTTAGCAGGGTAGCCACAGGTGCCATGAAGTAGAGAGCCCTTGTTCACAACTGAGACCTTTCATGGAAGAGGTAGGTCACTCCCTTGGTACCAACATATGAGTGGAAAGGTGTACAGAATCCCTGTGATGACTCCCGATTGGTGGACACTGCTGACCCAATGGCAAAGTAAACTGTTTTTCCTGATAGAAACTGTATGCAAGAGAGTGGTGTAATGACACCCAGCATGAATGTGGAATCACTGTTGTAAAGACAGCAAAGAGAGAAGATCTGTAGTATTAGGGGTAATACTGCAATTGAAGTAAATGACATGTTCAGATATTTTGATATATTCCACCATATTTCTGAAGAAATTCTCTCTGGTGGCCCTAAAACAGTATCATGGGCAGGTATGGAATTTTTCTACAAGTATTGCATAATTCTCAGAAAATATCTAACCAACTCAGTTGCTGCAGTTATACGTGGATAATGTCATGGGGCATGCTTGATTGGTCAGTGCAACATGGCGCATGCCAGCACTAAGAGTTTGGCTGCAGCAGAGCCGATAGAACTAGAATAGCAAAAGATAATCTGTGAGGCATCTGAACAGCTGGGCATAGAAGGGTATGAGACCAATTGGCTTACAGATATGCTGACAAAGGTTAACAGACCAACAGGCTTACAGATACCCTGGCAAAGGACCCTGAGACACAGGGTGACATTGGTGGCAAGGACAAACAATCTGATAGGAGTGTGAGTGACAACACACTACTGCTAGACTCCCCCTATGCACCTCCCCACCACCCAAATGGATTAACACCTTTGCCTTGCCTCAGCAGGCAGAGGAAACTGACAGGGCATTGTAAAAAAAGTTAATGACCCACTGAGAAACAGGCCACCTTTGTTGGCCAGGTCATGACTTGGAAAACAACCACTACGCTATGCCAGCATTAGCAGGTAGAACTGAGTAACCAGCCAGTCCTAGTACAGAGGACTACACAATGACCATGACCAACAACAATGATGTCAAAGAGCAATTATATGAGGATCTCACCAATATCATCATATCAACACCAGGAAATGACAAATGAATAATCCTTGGTGATTTCAATGCTCAGATCAGTTGCGATCACACTTCAAGGAAAAAGGTAACTGGATGTCATGGAGTCAGCACCAAAAACCCCAGTGGCACTCTCCTCCCGGCCACTTGCATGGAACATCAGCTAGTCATCACCAACACCATGTTTAAACTAGTACAAAACCACCTGGATGCATCCTCATTCTGGTCAATGGCATCTGATTATGTTATCCTGTGTCACTGTGACATTCAAGATGTTATGATCATCCGTACAATGTGTGGCGCTAGCTGCTGGTCTAACCACCGGATGGTGAGCTGCATTATGAGAATGACCATTCTTTCAAATCAACTCTGGCATCACCAATTGCCTTCAGTCAGATCACTCAATATCCATGCACTTGAGGACCACCGCACCCATGTTGAGCTGATTAATAAGCTTGAGAATGTACTTGAATCAAGCGAGCTATCACGTGACACATAGGAGCAATAAATGTGATGTTGAAAGTATATGGACAAACTTCAAGAAAGTTGTATATGATAGCTCTGCAGAAGTACTTGGTTTCGTTAAACTTAAAAGTCAAGACTGGCTTGATGACAATGATAAGGAAATCTGACCTTTTCTGGTCTCAATGCATACTGCTCAACCATCCTACATTATTGACAAAGGCTGCTTGCTGAAGAAGACTGCATACCAACAATTAAAGCAAAAAGTTTGATCTAAGCTTCACTCTATGAAGGAAAAATGGTGGAATATGAAGGCTGAGGAAATGCAAGCAGTTGCTGACCAAAACTACATGAAGTACTTCTATGACAATTTAAAGAGTGTGTATGGACTAAAAATGAGAGGCATTGTCCTCATTCTGAGAAAAGATGGTGCAAAGTTGCTAACTGATGAAGCTGAAAACTTGGAACGGTGGACCAGCCACATTAACCAAGTCCTCAAATGTCCCTCTGCAGTGTCTGCTGATATGCTAAATGAAAAACTTCAACTACCCGTGCAAGATCAGCTTGCCACCCCACCTAACATGGTTGAAATCCAAATTGCAATCAAGCAGATATCAAGTAGAAAAGCAGCCAGTTTGGACGGTATTCATGCTGAGATCTACAAGCACAGGGGTCACAAGCTTAGGAAGAAACTCCTTACCCTCTACAATAAAATCTGGGATCACTAAACTATACTGCAAGATTTCAAGGATGCCAACACTGCACACCTCCACAAGCACAAAGGTGATCATTCATGCTGTCACAGGCACCACAGAATTTCACTTCTATATGCAGCAGGTAAAATTTTCACCTGCGTCATGCCCCATCAACTAAATGAAAAACTAGCAGAAAAATTCTCCCAGAAAAGCAGTGCAGATTTTGGTCTGGTCATGTAACATCCAACATGACTTTCTCAGCCCATCAGAACCAGGAAAAGAGTAGAGCACCAGAGCCGCTATTCAAAGGCATTTGACTCTGTGAATTGTGATGCACTGTGGGAGATTCTTCTAAAATTTGGATGCCTTGACGAATTTGTGAACATTGTTCATCAATTACACATTGGTATGATGGCCCGAGTAATAGATCAAGGCCTCATGTCATCACCATTTGTAGTTACTCCATGTGTCATCACCATTTGAAGGCACTAACAGTGTTAAACAAGGTTGTGTTCTTGCCCCAGCCCTGTTCAGCATTCTGTTTGCCACAGTACTGTTTGAGGCATTTAAGAACTGTGACAGGGGAATCTACAATTGATACATCACAGATGGTGGCATCTTCAATCTTCAACAGCTACAAGCTAAATTTAAAGTTATGCAGATAACCATTCATGACATACTATTTGCTGAAGACTGCACATTACTCAACCACAGTCTTCAGGACATCCAGCTGCTATCTGACTGTACTGCTCAAGTGGCATAGCTTGTTTACCTTACAGTCAACTTAAAAAAGACTAACGTCATGGTCCAGACATATCTGGGCATCAAGTTACACCTCCTGTGGCTACGATCAATAATGTACCACTTAAAGTCACAGAAAAAGTCTGCTACCTCGGTAGCATTCACTTGCAGAATGCCATAATCTATGATGATGACACTCACCAGACTAGCAGAACCAGCTCAGACTTTGGCAAACTTGAGCAGAAGCTCAGGCAGGAATGATTGGTTAGTCTGCAAATGAAACTCACTGTATTCCAAGCTGTTGTCCTCACCATCCTCTTATATGGATCAGAGTCGTGAACCTGTTACCAATGCCACAGTAAGTGAATTGACCATTTCCAATTGTGCTGTCTATGACATATTGCTGGCATCAAGTGGCAAGACAAGGTGCCTAATACAGATATCCTTAAGCACGTCAATATAACTAGAATCAAGACCATAATCCAAAAAGTCCAGTTGTGCTGGTCTGGACATATCATGTCTGACTATAGAATTCCCAAAGCTGTATTCTATGGAGAACTGCAGTCTGGGTAGCATAACAGAGGTGGGCAGATGAAACACTATAAAGACACACTAAATGCCACCTTAAAGTCTTGCAGTATTAACCTCAAAACTTGGGAAAACACAGCCACTGACAGACTACGATGGTGTCACATCTGCCAGGTCAGTTTGAATGAATTTGAGGCTGAAAGGCTGTACAATTGTGCTGACAAGTGCATGGCATGCAAGGCACTTCATCTATCTGCCTCACCCTGCTTCCAGTGTGATATATGTGGCCATATATGTACCTCCAGGATTGGGCTCTTCTCCCATCAATGGACCCACAACAACTGAGACTCAACTGTAGACTCAGCATGAGACTCCATCAGTCCAGAGGAGATTTGCAGCATAAAGAGACAGTGATTAGGAAGAAGAACCTAATCCAACATCCAATCCTGAACCTAACCCACCCACAAGTGATAAGACTGATGGACCACCACTAGAGATGTTGCAAAATAAAGCTTTGCCCATGCATTTTGTGTGACGAGCCAAAAATGTGTGCTTCACAATATTCGCAAATTTCAGGCTGACCAGCCAAATTTTGCTTCACGTGAATTGCACAGATTTTGCAGTGGAATTTGTACTTTTTGCCACAAAGCATGAAATCTGTGGTATGGTGTGAAATTCACAGGCGATCCAAGCAACAGGTGTGGTAGCCATATTATTGCCAAGCTCACTCCACACTGGAATGCCCCAAGTGCCAAAAACACAGGATCCATCAAAAACACAAAATGGAGGCACAGAAAGCTAATCAAGTGCACAATATCTGGGGTCAACATCAGTAGGCAATAACAATGTGTTGCATGGTGGCAACATCAAAATGGTTCAGCACTTAGAGTTACAAAAGTCTCAAAGCTTAGTTTTCAGAAAGGCATACCCCATCCAGAATCACCAAGGAAGGTGTGCAAGCCCACATTTTCAAAAAGGCTGGTAAATTTCTCGGTCTCAAAAATATATGTGAGATATATGTTCAAAGTCACACAAAAAAACATTTAGAAATACTTTTACTTAGCAGTTCAGCTGCAAAAACAGAAACAGATCAGCCAAGCCAACTACTGCACATACCAAATCTATGCCCTTGACATTTCAATGTCACAATGACGTCTTCCTCAGAAGTAGCGTGCTGTACTACTAGTGGCCATTAAATAGGCAGCAGTTAAAGGCATAGAGAAAACAGCAACAATTAGATACATATAGTGCTACATGAAAAGTGCCAAGAAGAAAGTGCATCTAGCATTTAAGAGGCTGTGCAAATAGGAATAAAGTGCAAACAGCTTCCAAGATATTGTGCAAGGATATAGTATTAAAGCCCATAAAAATATGGACCAAAGTTAGTGCATGTTTCCCCAGCATACTTCGTCATACCCATTTAAGAAGCAGGGGCATACATGATGGACCTAGAGCCATTTTAAAACTTAGATTACTACTAAGACTGAAAGCATTATAATATAATCCTGGAGGTAATGAGACAAAGACTACTTCTACTACCACCACTACTAATAGTACTACTTCTATCACTACTACTATAACTAATAATAACAAGCAGAACTCCATTTCTTTTACCATACAGTCAAATAATGAACTGAGACTAACACTCTATTAAACAACCCAAAGAAGAAGAGTGCAAGCTCTATCCTCTGAGATCATGACATACTGTACAATAAAATAATTGGACATAGAGGCCCCTGCATGCTATCCCCATCATTCATATTACTAATTATATGGGGGGATCCAAATGCAGCCATAACATACTCCCTCCTTGCCTTCTGGCAGCAGAAAAAGCAGTTACCAAACTGTGCTTAAAAGCTAAATCTCCCATGGCGGATCGATGGAGAAGTATAGTGAATTCTATTTATCGTATGGAGTAGTTAATTTCCTTCATGAAAGGTTAGGATTCAGGAACTTCAATTTAGAGATACATGGCAGAGGTGGGATATATACGTAATGGAGCACAACTCTTTTGCTTTCTGAATCTAATTGTGCAGAAGGAGGGGAAAAAGGAACTTACTTTCAAGTTTAATGAACTTACACTTTCAAAGCAGTTATACCATTGATATTCATCCCTTTAATTATTTCTGGGTCATGAGCCCTTTCTGCACTTTATGTTCAGTATGTATTTATGTAATTATTTAATCTTTGTACCTAGCCAGACTGACCGTACTGCTGTTAATTGTTGCAGTTTGGAGCTAGCTGAACCCTCCTAGTGTACGCTTTTTTTTTTTCTGCCTTAGACTCCCCAAATCCTTTTTCTCTTAGACTCTCTAATCTCTTTTTTTCTCTTGGCATTTTCCTAGCCTTGTCCCCTGTTTGGCTGCCACACATTTGCTGGTGCCATTCTCCCCCACCTCTCTCTGCACCTCCACCCCTGCCTTTGTTTAACTTACCCATCCCCCTATTTATTGTTTTATTAAATGTTGTACTCTCCCTTACCCTTAGGCTCTAGCCAAGCCTGCCTGGGCTGAATCTTCAGTCGGACCTCCTCTGCGCATCCCAACAAAGCTGCTGCCACCCTCCCTTGGAGCCCTGGAATCAGATATGGAGATAGAGCTCTGCTGGGACCCCACTGAGCTGAAATTTTCTCCCCCCAACCCCCACCCCAGCACTCTTTAAACACACTTAAACTCCTCTCCACTAGTCCTTCTCCTCCCCCATTGGCTAGCTCCTAATTTCAACTGCTGCTGATACTACACTTGGTTTTTCTCCTATTCTGACCTGTACAGTGGTGCTATTTACTCCTCCTGTATCTCTTATTATACATTGGGTTGTTTCTCTCCCCCCCCCCAGTGATCTCTATAGTGCATCATGGATTCTCTCCTGTTATAAAACCTGCAGAGGGAGAAAAACCCTGGTACCTTGGTGCCTCATTCCATCTATCTGAGTCCTGAACTATATTTTACTTTAGTCTGGGCTACATACAGGCATGCTCTATCTCTAGTACCTGCCTGGGCTACTCACATCATTTTCCCAAGCCTCTGAGGGACACGCCTTACCTATAGTACCCAGGTGGGCACCCTCCATTCCCTAGGGGGAATAAACATCTGATCTTCTCTCCAGCCATCACTTGAATCTATGACAATGGCAAGGGTCACAATTAAGTTTTGCAGCCACAAGTCATCAGGGCTGCTGACTGGGAAAATCCATGAGCCCTACAGACTTTTCCACTGGCCCAGCTGGTGTACTCATTGAAATGTTACCTTCTCCAGAACCAGCCCACAGGGCTAGTCAAAGGAAAATCTAACTAACCTGATAGAAAATCTACCAGACACATTTCTACTGTAAAAAACTTGAATTATGAACAAAGACTGGAACACTTGCATTCCTTACAATACAGACACACTAGGGGAGATAGATTACTTATAAATCTATTAAAGATGATTATCTAATGGAAACCCTAGGGCTAGTTAGATATACTGACCTATTTTGCACAAGAGCTCACAATTCAAAATTGAAAGGGAATACAAATAGGACAAACAAGCGTAATAACTGGTTTACTCGGAGAATAATTCCAGCTTGGAATTCTTTACCTTCTGATGTTGTAAACAGTGATAGCATAGCTATTTTTAAAAATAGACTTGACTATTATATGGGTAAAAGAAAAACATCATTTATTAAATTGCTGTTGTCAATTTCTTTCCTCCACCTATATAGGTGGCGAGTTTCTTATGGACCATTTGGTTCCCTTAACTCGTAACATCCTATGAACCTATTTGGCTAGTGGGCTGGTGCCTAATTTGACCCCTGCAATGGGCAGCAATATATGGACTCATTGGGCCCTCCTATTAGGACACATCCTTCTCCAAGTTGACACATCATTCAAAGCTGGTTCTCACTGCCCACATTTAAGCCATTAACCCATTTTAGATTCATGCCACTACTCCGGCATGGACATCCTAGGGGAACTCCAACATCTACTCTATGCCCTATCCTTCAATTTATAGCCTGAACACTGTAGTCATCTTAGTCAGAGCTGCCCTGCTTGCCTCTTTTACCTCTCATCAACACAATCCTTGTCCTCCGCTCCCCTTTCCTCCCCCTATAAAAAAAGTGATGGTGCCTAGTTCCTAAACTTATCCTCAGTACCCTCAAGAAGCTTCTGCTCCTATTGTTGCTTTGCTCAGGAAATATAGAGCTAAACCCTGGTCCTCTGTCACCAATTGCCACTCCCTCTGTCCTCCCTCAACTAAAAGGACTTAGCTTTTTACATATAAATGCATGTAGCATCCTGAAAAAACTCAATCTTATCCAGGACTGGGCTTGTTACACCAAACCTGATATTCTAGTAATTTCAGAGTCCTGGTTAAAAAATCCACACCAGACAATGATATTAACAACCCATCCTGCAATGTCTTCAGGACTGATAGAGGTAGTCGAGGAGGGGGTTTGCTACCTATATGCTGGACAAATACTCAGTTTCCATTGCCGACTCCACTTTGGTGCCAAAAGGCTTCGAAAGCCTGAACCTGAGATTATCCCTACCCTTTAATGAGCCTGTCCTTATCACAGGCTGCTACAAACCTCCCTCCAGAGGCCTCAATATAGTTTCTTACCTGCATAAACTACTGGAGAGGTTTAACTCTGAGACAATTATCTTGGGGGACCTAAATCTGGACTGGCTGTCCCCATGTTCCAAACCGCTCAGGGAGCTTTGTGACAAATATGGCCTTTCACAACTTATCCAGGACCTCAAAAGGCCTAATGCAGAAAATCCTACAAATAGCACTCTTCTAGACCTTATCTTAGTCAACAAGCCACACAAATTCCCCTATGCAGTTGTCTTTCACAATGATGCAAGTGACCACATGGCAGCAGCTTGTGTAATGTCTAACTCAAAGACTTCTGCTGCACCCAAATTTTCCCTCAAAAGAAGCTTCTGTAAATTGAATCCTGCTACCTTCTTATCTGACCTAGCCTTGATTAGATGGCAAGATTTCTGCTTTGCTATTACCATAAATGAGGCCTGCACACTATTCCAAGACCTTGTCCTAATGGTGATTAACAAACACTCCCCCCGAATAAAATGTAGAACTGGTAAAAGATTATGCCTCTGGTTTACTCCACTTCTTAAATCAGCATTCCGTACTCGAGATGCACTCTGGAAGAAAGTGTGAAAAACCAAACTACCAGCTGACTGGGCATCATTCAAAGCATTCAGGAACCACTGCACCAAATGTGTCCAATCAGCTAAAGCCAACTATTTCCAATCTGCCCTGGACGCCTCCAAAAATAATGCTGCCTCATTCTGGCAGATCTTGAGAGATATTAAGGGCCACAACCTGATTTTCTCTTTACCCTCATAAATTGTTAAAGACAACCATACCTACATCGACGAGCGGGACATTCTAGCTCAGTTAGATAACTACTTTGCCACTCCGGGGTTAGCATTTGATACTTCACCCACCAGCAACCTGCTCACCCAAGTGAATGGCTCAACTCCCACTCCCATGCCTTCAGCCTCCACATGTGCTAACAAATTTTGTTTTAGCCCAGCCACATATCAACAGGTAGAAGACTGTCTACTGGCCGTGGACACCAAAATAAGCACTAGAACAGACTTAATTGAGACCCTCTTCCTAAAGCTGGGACCCCATGCTTTGGTAGCTCCCATCACCCACCTTTTTAACTGGTCCCTCTCCCATGGCACCCTTTCGCAGCAATGGAAAGTAGCGTGCATCTTTCCCATTTTAAATCTGGAGACCCAAGTGATCTAAATAACTACCAGCCCATTTCCCTGTTGCCAATCCTATCAAAACTCCTCAAGAAAGTCATCAATTCCCTGCTTAGAGAATTCCTTGAATACAACAATATTCTCAATCTGCTGCAATCTGGCTTCAGGCCAAATCATAGTACTACTTCTGTGCTGGCCAAAGTCACGAACGATTGGCAACTTTCCCTGGATGCCAAGCAACATGTCTGCACCTTATTTTTGGACCCGAGTAAGGCCTTTGATACTCTGGGTCATGACTTACTCCTAGCCATGCTACCTAACATCAGGCTCAATGACACATCCACTAAATGGTTCAATGGCTACCTGGTTGACAGGTAACAGTACTTAAAATCCCAGGCCACCACCTCTCCCCTAAAACCCTATTACGAGGAGTACCTCAAGGCTTGATTTTGGGACCCCTTTAATATGCTAGCTACATAAATAATATCGATGATGGGCTTAATAAGACTTGTGTTCTCCTTTTTGAGGATGATACCGTGCTCTGTGTTGCTGGACACTCCTTGGAACAAGCATGCTTGGACCTTCAGCATGATTTCAACACTCTTCAACTTAACCACCTCCATCTGAAACTGCTTCTCAATCCCCCAAAAAAACAAAGCTATGTTCCTCTCCCCTCACACCCGCTTGGTAAATGCCCCCCCCCCCATTTCCCAAAGCTGCAGTTCATATGGAATCAGAACCACAAACATAACTTAAGTAGGTCATATTGGCCTCCCCAACCAAAAGCAGAAAGAGGAATTGTGACTGGACTAATGAAGAAATGGGCACAAACACAAAAGTCTGGGAGAACAGCTCTTAGAGCTACTGGCATTAGTGACTGAAACACAGGTGGATATGGTAGAAGTCACAGAAATGTGGGCTTCCTCAAACCACAACTGGAACATTACCATATCAGACTATACATTGATCAGGACTACAGAGAAGGGAAGGAGGGAGTGGCACTGTAGTGTGACAGGTTTGGTTAAGACCCTGTTCCATTTGTTATGCAGATGGAAATAAAAACAAGGATCTATTTTGTCCTCTCCTTTTCTGCCACTTCTCTGTCTCTTGCCTGATGGATTGTGCAATATTTTTTTTCTGGTGGCACCTAGGAGTTGGCCACTCTGATGGCCACACAATTTCCCCCTGTTATCTCCCTTTCTTCACTTACTGTTTCTATTCTTTCTTTCTTCCCTTGCTTCTCTGTGGTTTAAAAATATGTGAAACCGGATCCCTTGGTTTGCAAATGTATATACTTGTCTTACTGAAATAATTGCAGAAAGCTATTTGGGCTTCTTAAAAAATAGCAATCTAAAATACAGGGGGTTAACCTTGAGATGCATTTTGACCTCCACAAGTTTGATTACAGACCTGTCAACAGGAGACCAGCTCTGGGATAGAACATTCTGTCTTGCTACACCTGTTAAGACTAGATATGCTCTTCAGGCTGGCCTCAGTAAAATAATTGAAGTTCTGATATATTTTGTAAAAACAAGAGTTGTAACTAAACAACAATCAGAATGCATAGTTTAAACTACCAGGAAAAGACATATTATAAAAAGAGAGCAATGTTTTGTTTAGAGAGATAGAGAAATTGCAATTTACCTTGAGAGAGACTCAGATGAAGGCAATTTTGTTTGTACTACCTTTAAAAAGAGCTGTCCAGTACACTTGTTTCTATTTCATTGGTTTTGATAATAATAAAAATGCTACTTGCAATTTTTATATCTCCTCATGGTCTGCCTATGCTTACTGACTAATACATTTACTACAGTTGGTGTCAGACAACATGGGATTTATGCTGTGTATACTGTACGTTAGGAATTTTGCATGTGGGTACTAGACCTGGTACATGGAAGCATAGAAGAAAGGCATGGCTCATGCAACAGCAAGTCTAGGAGTTATTATCAGAAGAATGGCAGCCAAACTAGGAGCAGAAACAAAAGTCATAAATGAGACTGTACAGCTGGCTCTGAAAGGATCAGCAATGGCTGGATGCCTTGCAAGCTATCAAAGCTTGGTTATCTGGTACAGGTTCAGCAGATCAACAAAACACAGACCAATTAAAAGACATTAAACTTAGAAAGATGTGTCCTTTAGTTGATACTGAAGTATACCTGACAACTTTTGAAAGGGTAACCATAGCCTGCAAATGGCCAAAACAGTAATGGGCAATTAGGCTGGTACCTTCTCTAGCAAGTAAAACCCAACTTACCTACAGCAATATGGACATTGCTCAGTCAGAAAACTATTACCTGGTGAAAAGAGAAATCTTTAAATGATAAGACATCTCAGGAGAGACCTACAGGCAGAGATTCTTGTCCCTGAAGTATCACTCAGTTGAGAATCCTTGAAAGTCTTCACCCAACACAGAGAACTCCTCATTAAATTTATTTATTTGTACATTATTTATTTAATTTTATTGACCTGGTAGGACCACTGTGACTAGAAGTACCTTTTTCAGGGGTGGCCAGGGGGAAGGGTACAGATGGTAACCAATTGAAATTGAACCAGATTAAGCTGTTGGTGGTATTTTTAGTGAATGGGGGAAATTTGGCCAGGACACCAGAGAAATTCCCCTACTCTATGGGAGATGGTGCTGTGACTGGTGCTGCTATGGCCAGTCTGCCGGGGCAGTCATGGAGTTCAGACATGCAAGGGGCCGGGGAACAGGCCTATTCCTCGGTCTCGGGCTTCGGTAAGGCCAATCCTGCAATGAATGGTTCTGAAGTCATTGAGATTGTGACTTCCCTACCTGCAGAAGACCTGCTGCAGGACAATTTGATTTCGGTGACATCTGATGTGGAGATTCGGGAGCTGCTTGCTGTAGAGGAATGCAGATTCTAAGTGAGGAAGGTGGAACTAGAGCTGTTGCATTTGGAGCATGTTAGGACTGGTGCAGTGTCATATGACTGTGCTCAAGCTATTGTCTTAGAGACACACATGGAAGTGGAAACAGCTCTGGATGATGTGGTGCCAGTAGGAATGGTTATGGAAGCTTCAGTGGATGATTTTGCTCACTCTGCCTCACAACAGGTACCAGTACCTGCAGCTGGTAAGTGTGATACTGATAGGGATGAAGGTTTGGTGGTTTTGTCACAGGAGAAGGACTTCATGTATGGGATTCTACTGGGGTACATGCTGACTCTATCATGCCTAGTCCTGCTTTATTTTCTGTATGTGCTGCTGATTTTCAGCCTGCTTTTCCCACTGAGTTTCTAACTCCTGGGTCCCCTGGGAAATGCCTGCCACAGGGCCAGACTGACCAATTACAGGGACAGGCCTGTCGTTCTGGTGGGGAGGATACTTCATCACCCTGTACTCTTATAACTGCTACTAAAGTGGGGGTTGTAGTTCCTGCCCCCTCCCTGAATGATTGGGTTTCTCATACCTTGGAGGCTGCGGGGAGGGTCAAAAAATTGGATGGCTCTGGCTGGGATGCAAATATTCCTGCCTTGGGATGCCCTGCTGTGGTCCCACTGTCTTGTGACCCTAGTCCTGCGTCTGACCTTCAGGTTTCCCCATCACAAATAACGCCTGGTCAGGTTGCGATACATTCTGAGGCCCCTGAAGTCACTGGAAAAGAAGAACTCCTGCTGGCAATTTTGGAATTAGAGGGGGATACTGCTCTACCTGTTTTGTGGTCTGACTCCCCACCCTTCCCCAGTCCCTATATATCCACAACTGGTCTCCCCTGTAGCTGAGAGTACAGCGGAATCATCTGTATTGGCTGTCTCTGAGGGCCCTCCACCGTTACGTGCTAAAGCTGATTCACAGATGGTGAAACCTTTGGTTTGGCATGATGGGGTACAGGAGAAGTTATTTCCTTCCCATGTGAATCCTGCTTCAGAACCAGCTATGCGACGTAATGCAGTACGGTTAAAGTTTTGTGGTGCAGCTTCAGATGCACCTGATCGATTATTTGTGGGATGGGCATTACTTGAGAACAGTATGAAATTCTATGCTTATGAAATTTACGCCCTGATTCATATGCCTGCGGATACTATCTATGACATTAGTTTTAAGCATCTTAATGGTCTGGAACAGTTTTGGACACAGTATAATTTACTGAAAAATGGACCGGTATGGAAACCCTTCATTGCTATACCTTTGACTAAGCCCATGTCTAAAACTATTACTATTCTGTTTCGTAATGAAGGAGTGAATGTGGCTGACATTACTTATTGGTTGAAGCGGTGATACAAGGTGACAGGTTACGACGACTCAATTCTGGATGAGGAACATCTTTGGACAGGGGGCTGGAGGTTTAAGGTTACACTCAACCTATAGCATGGAATAATATAACATTTACTTAACTGTTTTTTTAGGTCGTGATAGGGGAGTGTTGTTCTATCCAGGCCAACCCAGAGCCTGCTACAAGTGTGGTGCTCTGGGTCACTTGAGTAATGTGTGTGAAAAACAAAAATGTGGACCCTGTCATGACTTTGGACATATTGGTGCTCATTGTAAGCAGCCTCAGAAATGCAGTTTGTGTGAAGATATTGGTCATAATTTTCAGATCTGTCCCTGGGCATCTCACAATGGGGTTGATCAGTCTGTTCATGCTGTACATGAGGTTTATGTCACTACTACCCAAAAAGAGAAATTGAAACTTAGTAATCTACTGGATCACTTAGCTGCCGGGGAACAGGTCACTGTTACAAACCCAGTTGCTAGCCCTCTTTCTGATCCTATACTAGTGATGGTGGATGATCATGACACAACCCGTGTTCCCTCTATGCCCTCACAGGATGACTCTCGAGATCCAGTGGATTTGGAGCTCCCTCAGGTTTTGGCACAGGAAAAGTCAGATCATGATCTAGAAATTCCTGTACTGCATGATACTGATACTAGGCCTGATCTTGCTGGGGCTCAGGATGTGGAAGGAGATATTATGCCCCCTCCTGGGCAGGGGGAGGACATGCCTTTTTGGAGGATTACAAGGTCTAAGGCGGCACAAAAGGTTACTTCCATTGTGGAAAATCTAGAGGTTCAGAATCCTTTTGAAGTCCTTATGGATGTACCAGATGGTGATGAGGGTGATGAGTCTGAAGGCTCGTCAGTGGCCTTCTCACTACTCAAGACCTCAGCTGAGTCTAGAATGGTTGAGAAACCTAAGCCAAAAAAGAGAAAGAAGAGGAAATGATGTGATTGCTTGACTCTTTCACTTATTTTTCTTTTCTCATGCAGACAGATTTTCTTATCACTACTATTAATGTGAATAGTGTTCACAATAGCCAAAAACGCATTATTACTTTTGCTAGTTTGTGTGATACACTGGGCCAGATCAATTTCTTACAAGATACCAGATTACACACTATTTTAGAGATAGAGCAGGCTAAGTGAGATTGGAGGTGGGGACCATCTTTGTGGTCGGTAGGGGAAGTGCCTTGTTCAGGTGTTGGGATTTATTTTACAAATTTGTCTGATCAATTTCTGAAAGTTGTAGACCTTGCTCATGGCAGGGTGTTGCTTGTAGATATACTTCTTGGTGGTTTAGCATATCATTTGATTAATTTGTATGCTCCACAGTCTAAGGCAGATAGGGTGGCTTTGTTTCGTCTTACTGAACCTTATCTCTCCACTTCCAAATTAATTTTGAGGGGTGGAGATTTTAATTGAGGCTTGACTGCTAGGGATTGGGGTAGACAGTCTCAAAAAATACATAGTGATTTGAACGCATTATTGAATGTTTTGAGCACAACTGAGACATTTATGATCTTAAGGGTATTGTTCCAGAACATACTTTTTATAAAGGCAGATTGTTGACTCGTATTGACTTCTGCTTTGTCTCACCTCGATTACCAGTTACAGTGGTTTGTATAGTACCTTTGGAGACTTCAGATCATGTACAGGTTCAAGTTCGGGTTGATTTAGTACATAACATTTCTTTTGGAAGAGGTTACTGGAAATTGAATACAACTATTTTGCAAAAGGAGGTAGTTCAGAAAGGGGTACTTGATATACTAACTTTACGACAGGATATTAGCTTTTTATATGATTCCTGGGGAGCCTGGTGGGAGGTTACTAAAAGGGATCTTAGAGATTTTTTGAAGCAGGTGTCAGGGTCTTTGGCTATTTCAAAGTATTTAGCATATTTACGTCTCAGAGCACAATATTTAAAGCTTTTAACACAAGCTTGGGATGGCGGTACCGAGAATCATATATCGTTGCAGATGATTAAAGCACAGATGTGTGACTATCACAAAAAAAGGAGGGGAGACTGAAAAACATCAGCGCTTTGCCACAATGGGGAAGAAAGAGTTGGTTAACCCCTATGAGGTTGAACTTCAGGGTGTGTAGAAATTGACTTTGGAGGCTTTGTTTGGGCAGGATGGGAAATTGTGTAATACACATTATGGTCTCCAAGAGGTTGTTACGGATCATTTTTACAGTACCTATCAGAAAGTTGCAGGTCAGATGAAAGCTCCTTTTATGAATGTTGGCCTTTGTCAGAGATTCCGCTATATGAACTAGACTCACTATTAAGTCCTGTTACAGTGGAAGAAGTTGGTAGAGTGATAAAGTGTTTGTCGGCTCATATTGCCCCGGGTTTAGATGGCATCTCTAATAAATTTTGCAAAAGTTTTAAACCATTTTGGTTGCTATCCTATGGGAAGTGTTTCAGGAACTTTTGAATGGGGGGAGTTTTGACCTCTAGTATGCATGATGGGGTGATGATATTTTTATATAAAAAGGGAGACCCCCGGTATATAAAAAATTGGGTGCCTTTAAGTCTCCTAAATTCTGACTATAAAATTTTAACCAACATTTTAATGTCATGTTTGGCTAGGGTAGCTCAGTATGTTGTAAACTCACATCAGACATCTGACATACCTGGTAGGTGTATCCAACAGAATTTAATTTTTATCAGGGAAGTGGTTGATCAAGGTCTGAGTGGATCTTTGGATGGATATTTAATGTCCTTAGATCAGGAAACAGCTTTTGATGCTGTACGGCATGATCACTTATGGGATACCCTCCTGATGTGTGGGATACCACATCACTTTGTTTATGTGCTCCAGCATTTGTATGAGAGGGCAATGATGATACCATTACTTAATGGGCACTTAGGGACTCCAGTACAACTTTGGAATGGTGTTCGACAGGGTTGTCTGTTAAGTCCACTTTTGTATGTTTTTGCAATTGACCCCCTACTACGGCTGATAGAACTTAATCCAGGGATTCTGCCTGTTTTTAATACAGCCAGGTCTGTATATCCAAAGGTGTCTGCATATGCAGATGATTGTACAATTTTAGTCAGGGATTTGGAATCAGGGCAGAGAGTTTTGGATGTATTGTCAGATTTGCATGGCCTTACGGGAATTACCCTGAATCTTTCAAAGTGTAAACTGCTTAGTTTAGGTAATGCGACTGTGCTGTTGCATTTTTTGACTCCAGTTGAGTGAGGAGAGCTCAGATTATTAGGGTTATTGTTTGGTACTAGGGAGGCAGAACAAATGAATTGGGACATGGTATATGATACTGAGCACAGAAAAATTATGCCTAGGGAATCATGGAAGATGATGAGGAAAAAAAAGAGTTTATTTATTGAAAGCTTATATTGTGCCTATTTTTTTATATGTATCACATATTTATCCAGTGCCTTTTCATATGTATGCTAAGCTGATGGGATTGTTTTTTTTTTTGCTGCTTTGGGGGAGTCATCTGAATCCAGTAAAACAAGCACATACTTATAGGCCATGGAAAGAAGGTAGGCTTGATATGATTCAGCCTTTGGTATACTTGTTTAGTAATTTCTTCTTTAGTAACATTCATCCATTACTGCTTGGGGGTACAGGTAGTGGTATTGCTAGTATGAAATGTTGGGAACTTCAGTTTTTGGTAGCTTGGGGGAGGGGTGAGTGGCATGTTTCAGATAAAAGCCTACCTCTCTACGTACAGATGGTATTAAAATATGTCAGATTATGGAAAACTGTGTTACACTGGTTTCTAGATACTGATAGAAAGAAATTTTATAGGACAATTCTTACACATAGTTTTCTAGCTGATCCTATGTTTACTATACCTTCCCACTTTGTTTGCCAGCTATTACTGGATAGTATAATTGAGCCCAGGATCCCATTAAAAATGCAAGATGTAGTTTGGTTATATGGCCACCAAAAGTTAATTGTTAAGGCAAACCAGAAACACAAGATGCATGATGATAGAATTTGTTCAGTAGGAACCTAGTGGTCACATTGAAACAATGTAGCATTTGTTTTTTGAATGTTCCTGTTCTCATGGTTTTGGGGTTTCTTTAGCTGCCTTATGGGGTGAAGCTCTATTTGAACACATGTCTTATGATGGTTTGATATTAGGACAGCTGGGGGTGGGATGAAGAAAATGGCAGAAGGGTATGGTCTGGGTAATTTGCGCTTGTCTAAAACAGGTAATCTGGCAAGCTAGATGCCTCAGGGTTTTACAACAAAAAGTAATCACTGAATGGGACATGTTATGCCAAATACAGATGGAATTGGATAAAGTTTATCATTATGAAGTTCAAACTATGGGGAGCTGGTTTGCAAGCATCTTTCGGAAGGGGTGGGATAGGTAGGGTAATGTTTCAGAATAATTCTTTGGGTGTTGTACACTGTTATATTTTTTATTTATTCTTTTCTTGTTTTGTGGAGGATTGACTGTTCCAGTATAATGTTTTTTTTAGGGATACTCTGTACAGTTTATGTATTGTATTGTTTTTTTCATTGCTGTTATTTTCTGCATATTGTAGTGCTTGTTTGTTTTTTATACTATTGTTTTGTTTTTTCAGCTCTATATTTCACAGCACTGTACTCTGATTTTTCCTGTATCTGTTTTTGTTGCACAATAAAAATTCCCCCTACTTTTTTTGAGAAGTGCCATGGGTTCTTTAACGTCCACCTAAACAACCACCAGAACAGGCAGATGAGACCTAGGTTTAATGTCTTGTCTGAAAGATGGCACCGCAGGAGTGCAGTACCCCCCTCATGCTGCACTACAGTGTCAGTATTGGAATTTTAACCCAAGTGCCTGGTGTGGGGCTAGAACCCACAGCCTTCTGATCTTCTGGTCTCAGAGATGAGTGTGCAATCTGCTAAGCCACTGACACTGCAAATGGCTCCAACCAGAGGGCAAAACCATTCCAAACACCATCAACATACAATGGATCAATTCATCAAGATCCTTCCTACAGATTTGCAACTTTGGGTAAAAGAACAATGACCATAACATGTAGAAAAGGCTATTTCTTTGGCTGCTGGACTGTCAGATGGCTAGAGAGACACCACAGAAGGGAAGTAAAAGCCAAAGAGTGGTAAAACCCTTGTTTTCCCAATTTAGTTCCATACCAGTTAAGAACTCTGATGGGGTAGCAAATCTACTCCCAAAGACTTAATTGATATAACTGTAATATGCCTAGCCATATTGCAAGAAACTGCCATAAAAATAAGGAGGGTAACACTGAAGCAAACTTTGTCTTAGCAAATTTGGGCAAGTAACAGATGCCAAGGTGGGAGATACGATTGCAAAAGGACTTAAAGATTTGGGAAGCAGACAGATCCTGGATCTTGTTGAAGTTCTGGGAAAAGATTGTGCAAAAGGACTAGGTACTGGGGTCATCTGCATCTGCGGGGACATTCAATACTATCCCACTACCCAAGTAACTCTGAACATTAATGGAGTGTCACAACAAATGAAAGTGGCGGAAGTACCAAAGATAACTGTACCTGTGATTATGGGAAATGGCTTTAAAGGATTTGATAAGTTAATCTCAAAGGGAGTTAACCCTTCTGTTTCAGCAGCTTTGATAGCAAGAGCACAGACAAAGAAAATCTCAAATGTTGGGGACTCTTTTCTTTTTTTGTGACTTTGATTTAGACTTATCTGAGCCCCGCTCCAAGATCCAGAAGTCCAGAAAAGAAAGAATATGCCTGATAAAACGGTGGCAATAAAAGAGTGACAGACATAAAGAGTTGATATATGTAAACGCAAAAAAACTATACTGATTAACTGATTGTGACTTTGTTTGTGAGTAAACTAATAATGTTTCTTGCCAAGGCTATTTTAAACAGCCAGGGGTGAAATAAAATAAGGATGAAACAATGTTTAAAAAATGTAATGGGGTACTATACATAGTTTGGGTTAATCCTCAGCTGCAGAAACAGAACAGTTGGTTATACCAAAAAAGTATAGAACTGAGTTGTTACAGATACAGTAGCACGTGATAGTAATTTGGCTGGTCACTCAGGGAAGGATTTTTGCAGAAGGTTTCTCCAATGAGGGATGCACTAACAACAATCACTGAGGAGCTAAAGTCGCTGTGGCTAGCCTCTGAGACTCTTATCAGGCAGGTCAGGCATGTAAAGGCACGGGTCTGTTTGCTTGTAGGACTGGTGAGCCTGACAAGACCCATATGCAGCATCCCTCCATAAGAAGATGGCTAGACTTAAAGAGAAGATTAAGGATTTGGAGGGCCACAGTAGTAGTATCATTCTGATAGGTCTGCCAGAAGGTTTAGAAGGACAAAATACTGTCATTTTGTGCGGACATTTTGTGAGAGGGTGGCAGGTCCCTCTCCAAATGGACCCACTTACATCCTTGAGAGGGCTCATAAATCACTGCGGCCAACTCCATCTCCTAATTCGCAACCTCACTCATTGATATTGAAGTTTCTAAATTTTCTTGACAAAGTTCACGTCTTAACCAAACTGAAGGAAACCAAGGAGCTGTTATGGGAAGGACACAAGATTCGGCTGACTCAAGACCTTACTTGCTCAGTCTGATTTAAAAGGGCAGATTATGGTACTCTCATTTCAAAGCTGGTAGCTGCCCAAATTCATTTTAAGACGAGCTACTCAGCCAGGCTACAGGTTGTCTGTCAAGGATCTCCCAAATCTTTTGATTGCAGTGACTAGGCTAAGGTCAAGCATTGAAACTTTTCCCAGGCCTCTTTCAAGTTTATAAGTGACTCTGTTGGGCAATAGCCCACAGTGTAGTTTCACATGTGTTGGATATGTAGTGCTAACTTGCTCTCTTGTTAAGGCATCTGTTTTCTGTTATGGAATTTTTATAATGTAATTTGCTTGGGCTTAATACGAGGGTTATGGGGGATGTATTTTGGGGGGTTCCGTTTCCTTTGCCTGTTCAGGGGTGGGAGGAGTAGTTTTTCTTTTTTGTTCTTACTGTCACAGATTCCTCATTTGGTGGAGGAATGAGACCTGCACCCATTCTGTTTCTTCGGAGTGGCTGGGAACCTGAAGATTTATTTTGCTCCCTTTGTTTCTTTTCAGCTCTTATATTTGGTCTACTGAACTATTCCTGATGGACATATGGAGCTACAGTGTTTGCATCCCCCTCCATGCAGTTTATTTTTGTGGATGGCGGACGGTATTGGACTTGTGTAGTGCAGTTGCCCCTCACTCTGCTGCTATCCAGCTCATGACTTCATTTTGTGAACTGGTTCTTTTTTGAGACTGAATGAGGATTGAGTTGGACATTTCTGTGAGGGTATTTATTATACTATGTGTTTTCTATCTGAGTCATGGGATTCTAGGGGAGGCTGAAAGGGTTCCTCATTTCTCATGGAAGAACATGGGTTTCATTGCCTTTTCCTTTGCTGGCCTTGTGATTCGACGACTTTGAGCCTGGCCTGGTCTGGTAGGGCTTCCTCAGTTCCCACCTGCTCATCTGAAGGTAGGTACACCATTGCATTGTTTGGGGAGGGCTTGGGACTGCATGCCATGGCTTAGTACTCCATACCATCTTTAATTGACATGGAGGATCCTGGGAGACCTTTTTGCCTTGCTTCACCATTTTTCTTGTGTGGTTATACTAAGGGCAGTATGTATGTACCACTTGTTTTTACTGGGCTCCCTCATTGTAGTCCTGCATTCTTCTCCTCGGGGTCTGTATTTGTTTATGTTCCTCCATTGGGTGATACACTTTGGCACCATTGGTTCTGAATTGCACTGGGGGTTGTGGCCATTTTGTGGCTTTTGGTGGGGGTGTATTGGTGAGCATTTCTTTTCTCCCCTTAGTTTGCAAGTGTTGGTGGCTTAAAGGGGCTCAGTGTCAGGGTAGGGAGGTCGGTTCACCATTGTCCCCTTCTAAGGGATGCTCCTTATTTCAAGCTTTCAGTACTTTTGTTTCTGGCTGGTATGGTGAAGCTCAGTATTAGTGGAGGGTTTGTTTTTTGTGCTTGCACCATGAGGTAGCCCCTGAACTTTTTGTGTCTGTTGCTGAGTAGAGGAGTGGGGGGTGCTTCACAGATATGGCTCCCTCTTTATACTGTACTCCTTTTCATGGACCGCATAGGAGGAGGAGGATACTCTTGTGATTAGTATTGCTAAACTGAATGTATGGGCTGGCATCCCAGAGGTTACAGTTCCTTAATTGTCTGGGCCGTGCACATCCCTGGTAGGGGTCCGTCTGTTGCTTTCCTCTGGGAGGACATGCTATGAATGAGTGACTGCCTTTCCTTCTGATGTGCCTGCTCAGGTGAGTGTCAGGAGGTGGAGGAGGGTCTCTGGTTATGGGAAGGAGTGCAGGAGTCTCGTGGGTGGTACTGAGGTCATTCCTGGCTTTCATAGAGGCCTTTCCTGCTGCCAATAATTATGTATTTCTAACATATTTATGGGAAAGGCATGGTGTAACATAGTTTTGTGCTGATCTGGGTTGCAGGGTACCTTAGTATTGGTTTTTGCTTAGTATTGTGGTCTGCTCTGCTTACTGGGATAAGTTATTGCTGTATAGAGGGGTTGGGGGTGAGGGGAAGGGTGTCTTGGTGCAAATAATTTTTAGCATTATAGACCAACAGTTGTAGGAGTGACGGTCATTAGGACTGGGTTTGGTTGGGGGGTTTTCTTGCTTTGGTTTTTCTTTTTGGGGGAGTTGTGGGGAGGTAGGTTTGGGAGGGGGTGGGGTGGGGTCAACAAGGACTGCTAATTTTGTGAAGTTTCTCTGTTTATGTTGGGAGGGTGTCCTTTCAGAGCACAGGGGATATTGGTTTGTCAATGGTACTTCAGAAGCGGAAGTGGTAGAGGGAATTACTCTATAGTGACCGATTTGACACATGGGCTCATATGGATGAATGGGTGGGTATTACATGCCGGATGCATGTATTCCGTCAACGTAGGTCCACACCTGCAGATAGGTGAGTACCCAGGGAATGCGTGACCAATGTGTACCTGTCCGTGGCCCCACCCCCTGGTGCGCAGGATTCTGGAGGTCAGCCGGAAGTGAAGTTGCTGTCCCTGGTGGGAATCCAATCAGATGCCTTTTCTGTGCAAATAGTGGATCCCTTGCATGCTGAGGTGCAGATCCAAGTATGTGAATGCCTACTGCAGGCACCCAGACCCACGCTCCCATGCCCCCATGTGGTTCTGTCAATCAGAGGCCCCCACCAGCCACAATGCAGGGACCCAGCCCATGATGGCAGTTTCCCCCCCATATGCCCTTTTCAGTGGTAGCCCAACCTTCAACCTGGTTCCAGCAAGTGGCGACCACCATGGCATGCGGTTGCCATAAATATCTAGCTGGCCAGATGCCCCCCTCCACGTGGCACCACACACCCAACCCCTGGCCCCCATTCCTGTGTGCTGGTGCCTTATCCTGGGATGGTCAGCAGCACAGCCCTCTGCACACCTACATGGTCGCTGGCCATCTGACATATGCAGGCATGCATTGGCTGCTCACATCTGCGTACGTCAGATGGCCAGTAGCCATGGTGATGTGTGGAGAGCTGTGCCACTAGACATCTCAGGAAGTGGTACCAGCAGGAAGGTACAGGGGAGGGCTGGTTGTGTTGGTGCAGCAGTGGGGCACAGTTCACAGGGCTCAGGGCACACTGTGTTGGGAGGGTTCCTGTACCACAGCATTGCTGGGTCAGGCTTGTCTGTGGAAGGGGGGTGGTACTGCCTGTTGCAGGGACCTGGTGGGCATGTGCAGGGGTGGTGGAGACTGCCTTGCTGTCCAAGGCTGAGGCATTGCCTGGTGGGGGACTGCACACTTGCTGCTGGGATGGGGAGTGGATAGGTAAGTGTGTGGGTGTTGCACACTTGCTGCCAGAGCTGGAGGGGACCCTGTAGGTGTGCAGGCCTGGCCACATATCACGGTTATGACAGTGTCTCCCTGGCATAGCTGCCAAACCACTACACCCTCCTGCGGGTACACTATGTGCTGATGTGCATCACGTGTAGTGATGCTACACCCACTGCTCACCCCTAATGCATTGCGGTCTGCAAGATCAGGTGGGTCAGGTGCATTGGGGGCTGCATGCCCCATTCTGTGTATCCCACATGAGGGAGCGCAATGGATACAGAGTGGCTACGTGCTGCGAATGGGCGGCTCATAACCACTTCACCTATTCGTTCATAGGAGTCATAATGAGTAAAGTTACATATAATATCATATCTTGGAACATGGGGGGGCACAGAGCAAGCAGAAACATCAAATGGTATTAAAACATTTACAAAAATTCCAGACCGATGTGGCTTTACTTCAGGAATCCCACATGAAGACAGACAATACATCTTTATTCTGGAGAACTTGGGTAGGATGGGTCTTCAGGGCAGGGTCCAGTTCAAAGAAAGGGGGAACAATTATCTTGATAGCAAGGAGCTTACCCTTCCAATTTATTCGGGAACACTGATTCTGTTTTTTTTTTTCAGAGCTCTCCCTCTGGTTTGCCTTCTTCCCATGTCTTCTGCTCATTATGCGTGGGAGTGGAATCTGGTATTCCAAAATGATTTGGACAGTTCAGAGCCCCAGAGAATGGGTCTTTCCCCCATTCAACGAGATCTTCGCGAGATCATGGACCAGCTGGGGCTTGTGGATCCTTGGTGGACCTTAAACCCTTCCTTAAAGTGTTTTTCCTTTTATTCCTCTCCCCATGGGACTTTGTCATATATAGAGTTTTTTCTGCTGAGTAAGTCAGCACAGTGCAGTGGGTTAAGGCTCTGAGCTACAGATCTGGAGACCTGGGTTTGAATCCCACAGCCGCCTAGGTGCATATTGTGTGATCCTGAGTAAGTCATTTAACTTCCTTGTGCTCCCAAGTTGCATCTGGAAAAAAGCTTTGGCTTAGTGTGCTACTCCTTGTTAAACAATGTTCCCTTTCCCCTTACCTGGCCTTATTGTGATAAACTTCCATGAGTTTTCTCTAATCACTCCCCGGTATCCAGGTTGGTCTGTTTAGACGAGCATGAGGAATGAGATGGGATTTGGCACTTTAATTCCCAGTTGCTATAAGGCGAGGAATTCACTCAGCATATTCGAGAATTTTTAACTACTTTTCTGGTGGAAAATAAAGGGTCAGTGGATTTAGACCTGCTGTGGAGGGCATTAAAATGCAGAGTAAGGGGTGAATGTATTTGGCTCAAAGCTCGGTATAAAAGGTGTTATCTATGGGAAGAGGATAGTCTCCCTTAGGAGATTAGGAACATCGAACATTGATTATCCTCAACTTCGACTCTAGACATTTGGGGTCTGGCTACTTTGAGGGTGAATTATTATGGTCTTCTTACAACAAAAGGTGATCTCACCCTATTTCGTACCAAAATGCATTATTTGGAAGCCAGAGAGAGAGAGAGAGAGAGCTAGTAGATTGATAACTTGGAGGATCAAGCAGCTGAAAGCCACAAGAGCGAATCCTAGGCTTGAACTGAACCCCTCAGGAGGAGTACTCACTAACCCTAGGGACATTGTAGAGGCATTTGAGGTTTATTACAGAGGCCTGTATACAGATATACCAGTGACACAGGTACAACAGACTAATATTGAGGAATACTTTGTGCCCTTTCACTTCCTTGTTTATCCTAGGATCAGCAGGAAATGTTTGGATGTCCTATAGCTCTCCAGGAGGTGAGGAAAGTGATCACCCAGCTCCCTATCAATAAAGCTCCAGGGCCAGACAGGTTCGTTAAAGAATTTTATAAATCTCTCGCAAGCGAGCTCTCTCTCTTTCTTACTCATCTTTTTAATTTTTTGCTTACCGACAGGTTAACTGACTTTTCTTTCACAGTGGCTTGGATTTCCCTGATTTACAATTAGGGCAAGGATGCATTATTACCATCTAGCTATCGGCCAATATCCCTGTTAAATGTAGATGTTAGATTATTGACCAAAATATTGGTGAATAGATTGCAATTGGTCCTGGGAGGTTTGATTTCCCCCACTCAAGTGGGGTTTATGTGAGGCCGCCTGTCAAGTGATCACTTCTACAAACTCCTCCATTTGATTTCTGCATCTGGGGAGGACAAGGTCCCTGCAGCCTTGGTCTCCCTGGATGCAGAAAATGTCTTTGACAAAGTATCATGGCCCTATATGTTCACCGTTCTTTAAAAAGTTGGCTTTCCTTCTAATTTTTGTGCATGGATTAAGTTCTGTATACCCAACCTATGGCCCAGATTCACTGTAATGGGCTCTCTTCGGCCTCCTTTCTTCTGCAGAGGGGTACCTGGTGGGGCCCCCCTTTTGTTTAACCTCTATTTAGAACACCTTCTTTTTAATTTACAGAATAACTTGGCCGTGAAATGGATTAGGTTGGGGGGAATTTGGTATACAGTCTCGGCATATACTGACAACCTTCTGTTACATTTGAAGGACCCCATCACATCCATTATTGATGCTCTAAAGGAAATACAGAGATTCTCAGATATTGCAGGCTATAAATTAAATATGGACAAGACCCAGGTTATGCCTTTGAATGGGTTAGTCTCCAAACAGGACATTCTTAGTTTAGGTTTGGCGTGGGAGCAGAAGGCATTATGTTACTTGGGAATTCATGCCCCCAGGTTGCTTACGTATCAGGGCAAGGTGAACTTTATCCCTTTAATAAAAGCCATTAGGCAAGATCTCCAGAGATGGACAGCTCTCCCTCTGTTGCTGTGGGGCAAGGTGAGTATTATTAAAATGAATGTCCTCCCAAGGCTTATGTATCCCTTGGGCAAGATGGGAATTTCCCTTCCAGAATCTTGGTTTCTTCATTTTCAGAGGTACATTAATCAGTTTTTGTGGCAGGGTTGTTCAGTCTGTCAGGCTTACTTCAAGCTTACGCAGCCAAAAGACAGGGGAAGGCTCAGATTACCCAATTACGTTTTGTGTTATTTGGCCCTGCATAGTGCAAAGTGGCTGCAGTGGGGTAGCTTGGCAGCTAATAGTTCTTCAGGGAATTACCAGCTGACATGGCTTCAACTTGAATCTAATTTATGCTGAAAGGCAGGGATAAAACTTAGTAGTTTATTATATATCCAACCCTCTGGGTTACTGGCTTTGCTTCAATCTCTCCCTTTTATTTGGTCTTTGAAGACTTGTTTATAACTCCAAACGTAACTGAGGATGGATTGAAGTAAGACACTTACCCAGCCTGTATTAGTTAATCCTCACTTTCGCATCGGGGGCTAGCCCATTCCAGAGGTTTTCTGTCCCCAACTGAAAGCTGTTACAGTGGAGTCGGTACTTCACAATGGTCGACTGTTACCATTAAGGGATTGTAATCAGTGTTTGAAATTCCCATCTTTCATGGATGTAGGTACTTGCAACTTTCCAGGGCTCCACAAGATTATCTGCAGCATGGCCCATGGCAGTCAATGGGTGCTACAGTCTTGGTTCAGTTAATGTCTAAAACTATTCAGCCCCATCCAGTCTCTGGCCTCTACTCTTGTCTGCAAGCGATTGATCCCCATGCTCTCTCGGGGATAGGGTTTTTCTGGGAGCAGCATCTCAATCTGGGTCATGACTCTCCTCATTGGCAAATGATTTGGTGCAAATTTTATAAATTTGTGAAGAGGGATTGGTGCCGATGGACCCAATTTAGGATACTGCATGACTTATATTTAACACTGACAAGGTTACACAAGATGGACAGGACCTCTTCTTCTCTTTGTTTTCAATGTGGTCTTCTGGAGGGAAATTTAAAACATATATTATGGGATTGTTCCAAAATCCAACCCTTTTGGTGTAGTATTAGATTGTGTTTGGATCCTCTGCTAGGTTTTGAGGATGCATTTACCCCTGAAGTATGCCTGCCACGTAGAAGATTTTTCTTTTAGCCCTAATTGAACAGCATAGGGTCTACATGGCTCTGATCTCCATGGCAGCAAAGATGGTTATTCTTTGACATTGGTTGGATAACAGTCCCCCCTCCTTTAGGGAGTGGCATACAGAAATAATCCAGGCCCTTGAGGTGGAGAGGCTCATTGCATGGAGACTTCAAAGAGATGATCTCTACATGCAGGACTGAGATACCCTACACACACTTTTATTGGTAAGAGGTGCACAAAGAGAATGTAGGATGGAGGTTAATTTCTTACTCTAGAATTTTCATCACTCTCTGAGTCAATTGTATCATACCTTGACATGTTTAGGGGGTACACTGGGGAATTTGTATAATATTGGCTGTCCTAGGAGTAGATGTTTGCTCTGTGGATGAGTCAGATTTATCTGGGTTGGGACTACTGTAGTAGGCTGTCTTAGTTCTGTGCTCTGAGAGTGCTCTAGGAGGATGGGGGTTTTGGAGGGTGGGTTTCCTCTTGTTTTTGGGGGGACTCATGAATATTATCATATTGTTCATTGTAAGATGAGTGCATACTGCTCTTTTATTTTGTTGGTTTTTTTGGATTAGTGTGTTTTGTTACATGTTTTAAACTTTTTCAATAAAGCATATTCAATAAAAACAAACTTAGTAAAGACATTTGCTTTTTTTTTTATTTTTATTTTTTAGTCTTTGGTAACCGGGTAAGGCCCACTAGGCACAACTGCTTGTTTTCAGGGGTGACCTGGGAGCACAGGGCGGTTAAGTGACTTGCTCAGAGTCACATAGTATGCAAGTGGAGGTTGTGAGAATCAAACTCAGGTCTGTCCTGCTGGATATACCAAGGTCATTCACACCTTGTTCCTCTAACCTCTAGGCTATAATGCAAGTTCTTTTCCCACAGTTCCAGGCTGAGCAAAAGGGGTCAAGCACATAATAGTGACAGAGAATACTTGCCCTATCAGACAAAAGACATAGACTAGCAGAGAAGGTAAGATCAGACTTGGTTAAGGAAATGCAAGAAAAGAAAGAATTGAGTATCACTGAACAATCAAGAACTGCTAAGTCATCACCAGTGGTGACTGTAAATAAAAAAGAAGGGTGTGTAGGAATCTACATTTATTTTAAGAAACTTAATCAAGTGTCCTTATATGACAGCTATCCTGTGCCCAGGATAGGTGATTTGGTGGACAGATTGGGAATTGTCAAGTACGTTAGTACCATTGATCTCACCAAGGTTATTGTCCAATTCCTCAGTCTAAAGAATCTAGAGACAAAACTGCATTTTCTACTCAAGCTGGATTCTATCAGTTCACCAACATACCATTTGCTTTACATGGTGCACCTATTAAGTTCCAGTGGCATATGTCTGTAATATAGCCCTCACATCAGTTATTGTGCTGCTTACATGGATGATGTCATGATGTACAGTCCAGAGTGGAAAAGCTACCTGTAACATTAATGAGCAGTTATCCAATCTATCAAAAATGCAGATCTAACTATTAATAGTACCAAGTCCATATAAAATGTGCAGAAAACCAGATATTTGGGTCATATTTTGAGAAATAGAGAAATAAAGTCAGAGATTTCCAAGATAGAATCAGTGGCTAACAGTTCTATCCCTAAAACAAACATGTCAGATAATTTTTATGTATGGCTGGTTACTACCAGAGATTTGTTCCTAACATTGCCCAGTTAGCATATCCCCTCATTGAGTTCACAAAAAAACAGTATCTGAATAATTTGAAATGGTCTCCAGATTGTGATGATGCTTTCTAGGCCATCAAGGCTGTATTATGTTTAGCCCCTGCTTTAAGAAGTCCAAACTTTGAGAAACAATTTCTGTTGCAAACATATGCATTAGAGGTAGACTTAGCTGCAGTCCTGAGTCACAATATGGAATGGAAGGAACATCTTCTGTATATTAGTAGGAAACTGCATGACAGAGAGAAAAAGTACTCCACTGTTGAAAAAGAATGCCTTTGCAGCAAAATGGGCAACTGAGTCCATTAAGTTTTGTCTGCTAGGAGTTGATCTTGTACCTATAGCAAATCACAATCCTCTCTTTTGGCTTTCAAATGAAGGATAAAAATCCCAGAATCACAAGCGGGTACCTGGCACTACAGACATTAAAATTCAAAAGTATGCACAAATCCAGAAAATAGGATGTCAGTGCTGATTTTCTGTCAGGAATTGAGAATTCAAAAGGTTGAACAAAATATGTGTGCTTAACTGAAATGTTTGCTATAAAATGTGTTATAAAAACAGGATACTGCATATACAAAGAAATTATATTTTAAGGTAATGTTAAAAGAGGAATAAAAAAGGTTTTGGAAACCCTTTTTAAGAAAAAAACAGGTAAGCTCTTAAAGAAGTGTGTGTGTGTGTGTGTGTGTGTGTGTGACAGTGTTTGTACCATTTGTTATGTAGAGAGAGTTATAAGCAAGGATCTATATTGTCATCTCATTTTCTGCCACTTCTCTGTCTCTTGCCTATTTGATTGTGCAATCATTTTTTCTTGTGGTACAGAGGTTTGACCACTCAGATGGTGCCATAATTTCCTACATTATCTCCCTTCCTTCACTTGCTGTTTCTATTCTTTCTTTCTCCCCTTGTTTCTTTGTGGTAAAAACAATATTTGAAACTGGAATCCCTTGGTTTGAAAATGCATATACTTATATTATTGACATGATTGCAGATGGCTATTTGGGTTTCTTAAAAATGTATTAATTTATTTATTTGTACATCAGAAAACCTTTGATGTGCTCACTTGCAAAGGCTCCATGACAAATGTTTAAATAAACAGAATGCATACAAGCATTAAGATGAGCATTAGTTAATATAATCATTACAGGAAGCTCAGGGGAGTATTTGTCAGGACAAAGAAACAACTGTACAATACAAGGTTGGCAACTCAGTAGAATCATTAGTAAAAAATATATTGTATGGCTTGGTTGGAGGAGTCAGGGAGGGAGAGGGAGACAAAGAGAAGGGAGAACAGGGTGCAGTGGGGCTAGGGTTAGGGGCATAGACAGATCAAGCAGAGGTAAAGGGTCAGGTAATGGAAAGGATTAAAATAGGCATTTGCATGTGGATTCTTGGGTTAGTTCCTTCTTTGAGGCTCTCTTGAACTGTGACATTTTAGATAGCTCAGTGATGGAGGTTGGGAGGTTGTTTAGCCAATGTGCGGCACAGCTGGCAAAAGCTCATTGGCCCTGATTGGTTCTACATTTGGGGGCTACAAGTGCATGTCTTGCCATACTCCTAGTGGTATATTGATTGTGAACTGGACAAAAGAGTGATGCCAAGGCAGGTGGAGCAAAGCCTCCAAGTGCTTTTTTGACCAGTGGGATACTCATACTTTATATGTTCACCCAGGTGAAGCCAACCTGAGCGGGAGTATAAGGTGCAGTGGTGTGTGAGTCTGTCTGCTCTCATGATGAATTAGTAAGCTTTGTTGAGCAGTACCCTCAACCTGTTTAAGATGGTATCAGATGTAGCTCCATATACTGCGAGACCATAATCAATGAGAGGGAGGACAGAACTTGTTACAGCTAGACACGTGGCCTCATGGGTTAGGTTTTGGTGCTGCCTGAAGTGGGCTCCTAACTTTCTGTTAGCCATTCCAACCATACTTTTTACATGCTTCATGAAGGTAAGAGACTCATCTAGAGTGATCCCCAGGAATCTAAAAGTGGGCACCTGCTCAAGCAGGAGTCCCTGAGCATTCAGGATTCTCAGAGGGGAGACTTTGTTTTTGATATGAGTGCCAGCAAAGAGCATGATTTTTGTTTTTTTGTAGTTAAGGACCAGCTTATTCTGCTTGAACCATCTTTCTAGGGAACCAAAGCTGCTTTGGAGCTCTCTGGTAACTAACTTGTGTTGTGGGCTGCTCTTGAAGATTACTGGACCATCAGCATAGAGCAGCATCTGAGTATACTGACAATCACCTGGAAGATCATTAATAAACAGGCTAAAGAGAAAATGTCCTAGTATAGACCACTAGGGAACCCCTACAGTGACTTGCTTTACCTCAGAGAGGACCCCATCTATTTTGAGCCTCTGTGTGTGGCTATCGAAGTAGCATCGAAACCAAGATACTGTCTCATTTGAGAAACAAAGGTGTAGGAATTTTGTCAGCAGCAGAGGATGATCAACACGGTTGGATGCCTTGGTTAGTACCTGCCAAATGCCCTTGTAGTCAATGGCATCATGTAGGTAGGATGCGAATTCAATGAGTGCAGTTATGGTACTGTCAAATTTTCTAAACCTGTTCCGTTGGCTGCACAGTAGGTTGTACTTCCTGAGGTAGGAGACCAGCTTATCAGATACTATTATTTCCAAAGCCTTTGAGAGGGGTGTGAGAGTATTGAGATGGGCCTGTAGTTGGCCATGCTTGTTCTATCTCCACCCTTATGTACAAGTGTTAAGATGGTGGCCTTCCAGATATGTGGAAATTGACAAAACAGTAGTGAGATGTTAAAGATCTTTGTTAGGGGCAATGTCACCTCTTCAAGGGCATGAAATAGTAGTACCAAGTCAATGTTATCACTTCCCACTCTTGTTTTACCAATAATCCTTCTTAGGTGTTTGACTGTTACCTTGGTGGAGACCTGCTTAAAGTAGAATTTTGGGGTGTTACTGCCCCACTGCCCTGTCCCTTCATCACCATCAACCAGGGTACCCAGACCAGTCAGCAGTACTATGGACAGGTCGGTAAATGCGGTGTTACAGGTATCTGCTATACTAGCTGAGGTAGATAGTACTTGAGAATTGTTGATGCGTACAGTTGGGGGAGACAGGTCACATCTACCCTTTAAGTCATTTACACACTGCCAGAATTTCTTCCCATCACCACAGCTCTGCCTTTACTGGGTGTTATGGAGATCAGCTTTTGCCTTCCTGATTAGTTTAGTACATTTGCTATGGGCTTCTTTGTATCTCTGTTGGTCTTTAGGGTCCCTGTTGCTCTGGCCAGGCACCATAGATTATCCCTTTCCTTCATTTGGGTGCATAGTGTTGGAGTGATCCAGTTAGCAGAATTTCATTTTATTTTGCATTTTTTGGGAGAGGTATATTTGACACAGGTTTCTGTGAATAGGCTACAGAACTGATCAAGAGCCAAGTCTATGTCCTGTATGGTATCGGGGAAGCTCCAGTCAGTCTGGACTAGATAGGTTTTGAAGGATGTAATCTGATCAGTATGGAGGAGCCTGTGGGTTATTGTGTTGGGGGTGTCTTTTGGAGTCAGGTGAACCACTCGCACAGTATAGGTGAGTGGTTGCTAATGGTATCGGCATTATCAACCATGAACAGAAACTTATGGCACCAGGATGCAGTGAAAAATGCAATTTATTCAATAAATAACAAAGGTAAAACAGTACCTTGCTGTGCTAGGCCATTGACTGTGCAGAAAATACCTCGTCAGGAAAAACGACCCAACCTGGTTTTGCCTACAAGACTTTTTCAAGGGGCAAAGAACTAGAACATATGGGTATGTTGAAATGGTCTGTCTGCAAGTCACTTGTGCAAAATTTCTGTGTTCCTTTAAGGTGAAAAGTGCCACAAAGTGCTAACAAGTGCAAAATAAAGACCAAATATACAAACCTACTGTTAACAGTAAACACAATATATATTCATAATGGTATAAGATTACCTTTCCAAAGATTTTTAGATAATTCCCATTAATTAAAAAGGGGAATTGATATCTAAAAACCAAATAACAAACAGATTTTGTGGTTCTGAACATACAGTAGGCTAAACTCAACGTTTCACTTAAAGGTGCAATGTCACTTTTGGCATAAAACATATCTGGAAGCTGTCTTGAAAGTAGGGAGGACCCCTAGATGACTCAGAGTTATCAAGAAATTGTGATATGGGCAAGAAAGAAAAACACTCACCACTGATTGGGAAGCAGCACAACAAATAGGGTCTGAAGCCTTAGTGCAATGTGTGATTAACGACTGTAATAATTAACAGTCTGAACTACAAGAGGCCTTGAAAACCAAGGAATTTATGGTAGCACAATATAACGATCAAGAAACTTTCCAGGATTTAGAAAGAAAACTTAAAGAGAAATTGAGCAAACAAGATGTCAAATTAAAAGCACAGAAGCTGGAAAAATTTGAAAGGGACAAAACAGACTATGCTAGAGGACAAATCTTTATCTGGATGAATACAGCTTAGTCAAATGGGAATAACAGCAGAGGTTCTAAAAATAGGAGATCCAGGAAATCAGGACGGCTCAAATCAATCCTTAGAAAACATGGGGTTTCCCCATCTTGCTACACCACTTCCAGTGGTTCAGATAGTGAAGCAACAGATGATTTTTTAGAGCATGAGGAGGAGGAAGAACTGAACACAGGTCCTCAGAGGAGCCCGAGAGTGGTCAATTTTCAACAACAAGGGGCAACCAATATAAGAAAACTAGAAGAGGGGATAAGAGGTGACAGAAACATAAACATGCCATCATGGAGAGGACAGAGGAGGAAAACACAGACCCAGAAACAGAAGTGAACATAATAAATCTGTCAAATAGACAACTGAGTGAGATAGAACTGAAATGTCTGAAAAAGGGATTAACATTTGTCCCAAGCTGTGACGTGAAACCCTTTGACATCCATTTACATTTGACATCCAAAGATTTACTCATAACCTGAACCTGAAAGCTTTTCGGTCAAAACAAGGCAATACAGAAGAACCATCTTATACCACGGAGTTTAACCCAGACTCACTGAAAACATCCATAACTGGGGATCTATCAACTTACTCTATGGAATGCATGTCACAGGAACATCAGTCGATATGGAAAATTAATCAGATCACCTGATGCATAGACATGACTGTTTGAATTCTGTCTTCAACCATCCATCTAAGCACAGTGTCCTAACCTTGGAAAGGATGAGTGAGCATGAAATCAAACAGTTTATGCAGCAGAAAAGTGAAAAATATAATAACCTCCAGGGAAAAGAGAGAACTGCTCTTAAGAATCTACAGCAGGATAAATCCATCACTATCAAGACAGCAGACAAATGAGGGGCAGTGGTACTTTTTGCCACTCAAAAATACATCAAGGAGTGCAACAGACAGTTGGAGAATGGTAAACATTATTTGTTGTTAAAATCAGACACCACAAATGTATTTAAGAAGATAATTAATAACTTTTTAGATACAGCACTTGATGAGGGGGTGATAATGAAGAATGAATTTGACTTTCTAACTGTACAGCATCCTGTGATGGCCTGCTTCTATACCATGCCTAAAGTGCACAAAAGTCTTAATGTTCCACCTGGCAGTCCCATAGTGTCTGGAATTGGTAGTCTTTTGGAGCCATTTTCACAGTTTGTTGATGCTCATATTAGGGATATAGTGATGAAACTGCCCTCATATTTAAAGGATACCACACAGGTTTTAGGATTGTTGGATGACATGCATTTGGAAGCAGAATGGAAAATGGCATCACTAGATATAGAGGCGCTATATACAAATATACCGCATAAAGATGGTATACATGCAATGCGTTACTGGCTGGAGTCATTTACTGATTATGATCCAGGTCTGGATGTCTTTCTGTGTGGGTGTGCCATGCTGGTTCTGGAATTAAATGCTTTCCTGTTTCAGGACCAACACTATCTGCAGAATTAAGGTACAGCTATTGGGACCACGTTTGCCCCCAATTATGCTAATTTGTATCTTGGTTATTGGGAGAATACAAGAGTCTATAGCCCTGAGACTAATCGTTTCTACCATAGGATAGATCTATGGAGCTGTTTTATAGATGACATGCTGTTGGTGTGGAAAGGGGAAAGGGCAGAGTTAGCAAGCTCTATCAAATGGATAGAAGGTACAAATGGTAACCCGAGGTTTATAGCACATGTAAGTGCTACAGAGGTGCATTTCCTTGCTTTAGCTATTTTAAAGCAAGAGGATGGCACTCTAAAAACAGACCTCTACTACAAGGAAACAGACAGAAATGCTATTCTGTATGCCACCAGCTGCCACCCCACACACATAGTTAAAAATATACCTAAATCCCAATACATGAGAATATAAAGGAACTGCAGTGTAGAGGAGGATTACCAGAGACAGAGGGGAGTTATGTGTACCAGATTCTGGCAGAGAGGCTACAAACCTGAAGTCCTAGACTAGGCAGAAAATGTTGTTAGTAGGGGTGGGCGAAAGTTGCAAATTCCGCTTTCACAGAATTTCCACAAAAATTTCAGAAATTTAGAGGAAATTGCAGAACTTTTGCCATTGGCAAAAATAGGATTTTCCACAGATTTTCACCAAGTTCTGCGGACATTTTATGTGAACTGCCGAAAAATGCATATAAACTGCCGAATTTATTCTTTCCACAGTTTAATGAACTGTCAGTGAATGAGTGTCTGCTTGTACAACCATGCAGTTATTCACTGACAATTCATTGGGCCACTGGTAGTGGAGGAGAGAGGAGTGCAGTGCTGGTGGCCTGTCCAGGGGCAGGGTGAGGAAGGGAGTTGAGTGGTGGCAGATTAACTGTCAGGATGGTGTTTGTGGGGGTCTAATAGACACCAGGGAATTGAGATTAAGTTATTTACAAGGGATCTGGGATGGGGAGGTCCACTAGACACCAATGAATACTGGGAATAAAGGGGAATGAGTTGGTGGACTGCTGGCTGTTTATTTGTGAACTAAGAAATCCAGGATAGGGAGGGGGTCTGCTAGACATCAGGGAAATAAAATGTTTTGGGAGCCATGATCGGTGGGAGGGGGCACTAGAAACCATGAGGGTCAAAGAAAGGGATTGGTGGTATTACTGAGACGCCCGATCAGTGGGGGGTGGATTAATGAATTAAACTGCAGTTAAAAAAAGCCTCAGAAATTACCACTGGCAGTGATCCTTTCTGTAGATTTTTTCCTGCAGTTTAATAAATTATCCCACAGTTTTTTATATTTTTCCACAGTTTTAAGGTGAAATTTCTGCAAAAGTTTCAAAAATGATTGGCGAACTTTCGCGGAAGCAGAATTCGCACTTTCGCCAAAATTCTGCCGGCAGAAATTAATTTTCGCACATCCCTAATTGTTAGCAATATGCTTAGGAGCGATCTTATGACCAAAAGTGAAACATCTAAGGAAACCGAGCAAAGGATAAATTTTGTTACAACATTCAACACTAGATCTGCGGAGATTAGACAGATTCTAAGAATTGGGGCATAATTAGTTTAGACCCGGTTCTAAGAAATTCTTGCTCTACACTTCCTAGATTCAGTTATAGAAGAGCTAAGAATTTAGGCGACATGTTAACCCACAGCTATCAGCCACATACTGAACAACCAAATAAAACATGGTTACTGGCATTACCGCACGGAACATTTAAATGCAGTAGATGCAAATATTGTAATGTGATAGATAAGACCACTAACTTCTATACTTTAAATACTATTAGAAGTTTTGAAATTAGGAATTTCATCAACTGTGACTCCACACATGTAGTTTATCTAGCAAAATGTAATTGTTCAGCCTTTTATGTGAGTAAGACTGTTAGGAGCTTCCAAATTAGGATGGGAGAACATACCAGGGTAATAGAAAAGGGACACCTAAGAAATGTCCTAGCATCCCACATCCTGAGTGTGAATGAGCCAGAAAAGCACAGCTTTAAGTTCTGTGGGGTAGAGAAAGTTATCTTGGGAAAGAGGGGAGGTAATATAAAAACACTTCTCATTTAGAGGGAAGCACTGTGGACCTTCCAGCTTGGGAGGCATATTGCCCCAGGCTTAAATGAAAGGCTGGATGTAATACCCTTGATGAATAGGAGGAGGAGAAATAAACTAAGTTAACTGCCTGAATTTTGGGAAGGTTAGATTATATAAACTGTGTGAATATTGTGTATGAAACTGTGTATCTCTCAGTGTTTGATTTTACAGATTCACGTTTAAATAGAATGATCGTATATGGCCTCACTGTATAAAATGACACTGGAAAGGAAGAGAGAGGTCAACCAGAATACCCATATGTCCTAGTTCTTTGTCCTTTGAAAAAGCCTTGTAGGCAAAACAAGGTTGGGTTGTTTTTCCTGCCACGGTATTTTCTGCATTTTCAATGGCCTAGCACAGCAAGGTATTGTTTTACCTTTGTTATTTATTGAATAAATTGTATTTTTCACTGCATCCTTGTGCCATAAGTTTCTCTTCATGGTTGATAACTTTTGTATGCTATGGAACAGGATTAGAAGCCAAGCGCCTTATTTTTTTTGCTTGTGGTGTCGGGCATTACCTAGACATTAGAAAAACAATCTGGATAAGTGGTTAGGACCCAGTTGATGAGGGTTTTGGTTCTTGTTTTGTAGTTCAGTCACATGTGTTCTCCAATGACCTGCATTAGGAATAGGCCAGAGATAAGATTTCATACCCTGTGCTAGATTTAGATGCCCAGTTCATACTGAAATCCCCTAGCATAATAAATTCAACAGCTGGGCATGTCTGGGAATAGTAGCTTGCAAAGGCTTCCATACTTGGTGAGTGTTTACCAGGGGGGATGTAGACTGTCATCACATTGAGTGATCACAGTCCACTGCCCTGCTGGATTAGGATGGTGAGGCACGCACAATGGTTGGTGGTTGGATTCCCAAGCACTTTCTGTGCTTTGAGCCTAGTGAACAGGTATATGAGGCACCCACCTCCTCTTCTACCTACTCTGTCCTGCCTAAAGATATTTTAGCCATGTAAGACAATCGCTGGGTCAGATATTGAATTGTTCAGCCATGTTTCTGTGATGGCAATTAGGTCAGGTTGGATATATTCAACCCATGCCTTTAGGAGATGTAACTTAGGAAGCAGACTCCCAGTACTGAATGATGCTACCTGGAGGCTGCCCTCTTGGCTGGATGTAGTCACTGTGTCACAAGCAGGACCAGGGTTGGGGTGTACATTTCCAGGTATAAGAAGGAGAAGGAGTATCAGCCTCCTGTGGTTGAGCTTATTGGTTTGGGGCTGCTGGCATGACGTATGTCTAGGTTGGATTAAAGTGAGAGAGGTAAGGGGATAGTGATGGCTGCTAACGCATTGTTACATAGAAACATAGACTTTGATGGCAGATAAGGACCACTTGGCCCACCGAGTCTGCCCATTTTCCTACCTATTGGATAAGCTGCAGATTCTAGTTAACCAACAGCCTACTTCCTGCAACCCCCCACTATAATTGCCTTATGTCTGTCCCATGCATGTTTGAATTCCCCCACTGTTTTAGACCCCACAACCTCTCCAGGAAGGCGGTTCCATGCATCCACCACTCTCTCCATGAAAAAGAATTTCCTCACATTACTCCTGAGCCGTTCCCCCTCTAACTTTAAATTGTACCCCCTTGTTCTTACACATCTCTTTTTCCGAAAGATGCTACCCTCATGGACTTTGTTGATTCCCTTGAGGTACTTAAAAGTTTCTATCATGTCCTCCCTGTCCCTCCTTTCATCAAGGGTATACATATTAAGCTCTCTCAGTCTCTTCATATGGTTTCTGATGTAGACCCTGCACCATTTTAGTTGCCCTCCTCTGGACTGCTTCCATCCTGTCTATGTCCTTGCGTAGATGAGGTCTTCAAAACTGCACACAGTACTCCAGATGGGGTCTAACCAACTGTCTGTATAGAGGGATAACCACTTCCCTTTTTCTACTTGTGATGCTCTACCCTATGCATCCCAGTATCCCTCTGGCTCTCCTTACTGACTTTTTACATTGCTTACCCACCTTTAGGTCATCTGATATGACTACCCCCAGATCCCTTTCCATTATTGTTGTCGTTAGTACCTCCCCTGCTAGTGTGTACTCTTCTCCTGGATTTTTATTTCCCAGGTGCATTACATTGCACTTCTTTGCACTGAATCTAAGTTGCCATATGTCTGACCATTCCTCCAACCTTGCCAAGTCCCTTCTCATCCTTTCTACCCCCCCCTTGTGTATCAACTCTGTTACAGATCTTTGTGTCATCTGCAAAGAGGCATACCTTTCCTTCCAGACCCTCTGCAATGTCACCTATAAAGACGTTAAAGAGGACTGGACCCAGTACTGAGCCCTGAGGTACTCAATAGTAACCCCCTTTCTTCAGAATGTGTTCCATTCACTATTACCTTCTGTGTTCTGTTGTGCAGCCAGTTTTCTACCAGGCTACCACCCTGGGACCCACTCTCAGGCTGGCTTGATTATTAATCTTTGTGGGAATGTGTCAAATGCCTTGCTAAAGTCTAGGTAGCCATATCCACAGCCCTCCCCGGTCTATTACTTTGGTCACCCAGTCAAAGAAATTGATTAGATTCATCTGACATGACCTTCCTGCTGTGAATCCATGCTGCCTTGGGTCCTGTGACCTGCTGGCCTCTAGGTACTCAACAATTCTTTCTTTCAGAGGTGATTCCATCATTTTCCCCACCACTGAGGTCAAACTAACAGGTCTGTAGTTTCCTGCTTCTGCCTTGCTCCCACTTTTGTGAAGGGGAATCACATCTGCCCTCCTCCAGTCCTCTGGTACCACTCCATCTTCCCATGATTTGTTAAAAAGTGTGGTTAGTGGTGTCACTAGGTCCTCCCTTAGCTCTTTTAGGATTCTAGGGTGAATCCCGTCAGGCCCCATTGCTTTGTCTACCTTGAGTTTTAGGAGTTCTTTCAGTACTCTTTCTTCTGTAAATGGACTGGCATCAACCCCACTATCCAGAGTGCTTCTACTGCTTGGTTTAGGTAACTCCTTCTCTTCTTCTTTTGTGAATACTGAGCAAAAGTATTCATTCAGTATCTCAGCCTTTTCACTGTCTCCCTCTGCCCACCTCCCCTCTCCTTTATTAATCTTCACTATACCTCCCGTAACCTTTCTATGCTCCCTAATGTACCTATAAAAGGTTTTATTCCCCTTGTTAACTGAGTTGGCTATCTTTTCCTCGGTTTGGGCCTTTGTTGTTCATGTGTTGTACTACATATAATGGATGTCAGAGGTCATTGAGGGGGGAGGGGTGGGGAACTGGTTACAGTTTGACAGGGGTCACTGAGTGTGGTAGAGTTTCCTACAGCAAAAATTACAGGATTGTCAGCCTGCCAACCAGATTCAGTTGGGTTTTCTTTTTTATTTTATACTTTACATTTATTGAGTTTATCAGTATTATACAAACATGTATATTCCGGATGAAGTACATACATAATATCATTGTGTTCCATTGGGGGCTCCACCCCTCTTAATACAAGCAATTAAAATAATAATTCCGTACTACATCTTTGAGATGCATCATACAGGGGTATCCCATTTAGGCTAAATTAAGACAATAATCAACTTTTAACTAACTCTTGCTGTGTGATAAACCCATGAGCAGCATGAGTATTTTATCACATTATAATTCCTTGACCCTAATGTTATATAGTTAACCACAGCTCGTCTTCTTCAGAAGAAAATGAGAAATCATGCATCACCATATTATTGAGTACCATATCAGTACTAAATTAAAGAGGAATACGCTCTACTCATAATACTTTTTGTCAGAGTTAAGGCTTTCTACCATTTTAACAAGCAAATAGAAATAACTAAAACTGAGAATCAAGACCTTGTGCAACCTACATTGTTGGTTTAAGAGAATTTTTTTTTTAATTTATTTAGTTGTTTAACCAGGTATAGCACACTAAGCTGAAAGCTTTTTTACAGGAGCGACCTGGGAGCACAAGGAGGTTAAGTGACTTGCTCAGGGTCACACAGTATGCAAGTAGAAGCTGTGGGATTCAAACCCAGGTCTGGTCTGGTGGATATCACCAGATTTGCAGCTCAGAGCCTTAGACCACTGCGCTATACTGCCTTTAGGGGGACATTTATGCAAACAGAAATAATGCACATTATTATGTTCATGTGACTATAAACTTTAAAAACCTATAGCCCCACACTGTATAGTTCTCTGAAGGTAAAGCTCAACAAGTCTTATTATGTGTTTTATCTAAGCTTACATGTCCTTTTTTAAGTTGCACCCTCTACCTCATCCTCTGATTGGGACTGTGCACCATGCTCCCGATGACGACTGGGAGGGACATGTTTCTGGGTCCATTTTAAGGCCTCTTGGGGATCAGTAAAAATGTAAATTTTCCCTTGATGGATGATTCTTTAGTGAGCAAGGAAAATCATGCTATGTGGCCCCCCTGTACCTCTCAACATGGCGCATATGCCATCGTATCGCTTTTTTTCTGCCTTGTCGCAAAACTCAAGTCAGGATACAAATTTACTTTCTCCCCATCACATAAGATGGTCTGCTTCTGTCTGGTCAAAGAAAGAATAAAGTCTCTCTTTCCGATTCCATCCAGCACCAACACAATTGCCCTGGGAGCTTCTGGACACACAAGATGGTCTCTCGTTGCCACTCTATAGGCTTTTTGGATCTGAATCTTTGGATCAATTAGAGGTTGTCCAAGTTGTGGTTCCAACCATTCTAGTATGAACAGTCCCAAGTGGTCACCCTCTGTTTGCTCAGGAATTCCAATCACCCTCAGATTAGCAGCCCTTGGCTGATTTTCCAGCATCTCAAGTCTGGAATGCAAATAGATATTTTCTTTCCCCAATTTTGCTGTCACTCTCAGAGCTGCCTCGGATCGCTTTCTGGCTTCCCCAGTCTCTATTTTAATGTAGTTATAGTCTGCCTCCAACACCGTAACTCTGGTAGTCAGGGAATCAAAATGAGAGGCCAAACCCCCAACCAAAGAGATAAGATGACTTATTTTTATCCCCAAACTCTGGAGGGTTTCTTCACCTGTGGTCTCCAAGTCCAGGGAAGTGGAACTGTGGGCCAAGTCGGCCGACCTTGTCTTTAATGGGACTGAATTTTGCTTGGTCCTGGCTCCCTCCTAAGAAGATTTGTCTTTCTTTGGGTTACCCATGTCAGTAGTACTGATCTTCTGACTGCTTGTTCAATCATTTTTTATACTTGTTTCACCTTTTAATGTATAATAAAATACTTTTTCGCTGAAAAAATTATAGAGCTAAAATCCTTGCAGCCTTCTTGCTCAGGCTTCACAGTGCCCCCCCACCTCCAGTTGGGTTTTCAATGTAATTTTGAAGTGGGTGGTGGAGGACTAGTATCAGTAGTGCAAGTATTATCTTCATTCTAATTTAGATAATGAGGGGGAACAGTCCTTAAGTAATGTTATGCTGAGCTGATTATACCAGCTGATCAGTTCCCAGTTTAGTTAGAAATGCTATCTAGTTTATTTGCTTACCTTGGCAATAATCAGGCTGTCTATTATGGTCAGAGACTGAAAGGGTGGTGAGTAACTAACTAGTTTAGCCCACACCTGCAATTACCTGGGATTGTATTTTGTTTGGTTACCATTTGCTTTGACCTGTGATTACTTGGGATTTTAATTTGTCTGGTTGCTATTTGCCTCCAATAGGATTTGCTGTTCTAAGGGAAGAGGATTTGCTGCACCCAGTGAGGGAGACAGAGGGCAGCCGGTCGATTCTCTAGGTGATAATTAGCAGGTGGGGAATATAGTTCCTGGACTGGCTCAGCTTAGGGACTGACACAGATAAAATGGGACCTCCAGGTGTGTGGGTTGTGGGGTGGAGGGTGGGTGTTCATGGCACCATGCTGAGAGCACTTGTGTGAGCTGCAGAAAACAGTCACAGGCTCACCCAAACTGGCCATGGTCTGTACCTGATACAGTGAGGGAAGCCTCAGGTGGTTCCTGAGGGATGGGTGGGTGTCTGCAGTCTGGCCCTCTCATTCTGACTCTGCAGGGGCTGGCTACCTGGTAGAAGACAAGAGGATTGCCTACATCAGTAAGTGCTGGATGGGAAACCACTCAATCAGGCAAGTGGGGAGGGGGACCCTTGGTTTCAGCTAGAGTGAGACAGTGGGAGAGGGTGGGAAGAGGTGGGGGAGATGCTTACTCCAGTGTGCAGCCAAAAAGACAATTCAGGACCTGGAACAAGTTCACCCTGCAGCTTAATCTGCAGGTTCCTGCAATACAGAGGTACATAGTGTGTGTACGTACATCCTTACTTTCTAAAGTTTCCTACTTCTAATTTCAACTTTTATACTTTACTCTGCATTCTCTCCACACGCCACAATCTGTAATACAGGAGGTTGACCCTGCGATGTATTTTGATTTCCATGAGCTTGTTTACAGAACTGTCCACAGGAGAACAGCTCTGGGACAGAATGTTTTATTTTGTTGCACCTGTTAAGACTAGATATGCCCTCCAGGCTGGCCTCAGGAAAGAAATTGACGATGTTCTGATACATTTTGTGATAAACAGGAAATGTAATGAAACAACAGTCAGGATGCAGAGTTTAAATTGCCAGGAAAATACATCTTATAAAAAGAGAGCAATGCCTTGTTTAGAGAGATAGACAGGGAGATTGAGATTTAAATTGAGAGAAGTCTCAGATGAAAAATTGTTTGTTTGCACTGCCTTTAAAAGCTATCGTGCACAATTTTATTTTTCTATTTCATTGTTTTTGATAATAAGGACACACTACTTACAAATATTATAACTCCTGGTCTTCCTATGCTTCCTGTCACATGACTTTCTGACATGCAGAAAAAAGGGGATAACGGAAGCCATTGAAATGAATGACATGGGTGCAGGCAATAATGGGAAATGGAAAAAAGATCATAATAGGATTGGTACACAGACCACTATCCTAGAATCAGGACTCAGACAAAGAACTGAGGGAGATCATCAGGAGGATAGGAGAACCCAGTGGGGGGGGCTACTATTAGTGGATTTCTCTTTTTTCCCAACCCTAGTCAGCCCTCTTTCCAATGAGCACCTCAGCCATGTCATCCTGATGTCCACTGGGACTTACCTGCCAGCCTTCCTCACCCAGGGCTTGCCCCACCCTGTCTGGTTGGCAGGGTTCCCCAAGCCCTACTGCAGAATGGATCTAGTTTGGGTTGACATGCCCAGCTAGGCAGGTACAGGGCCTGCAGGCACTTGCTGTGATCCTGCCACTGGAATTTCCTCTAGTTTTTAGTCCCCAGGAGATGTAATGTGCAATGACATCATGGTGCAGACCACACACTCCCATGTGACATGCATTGACATCAGCCATGCCTCCTGACCTCTTTGGCCTGGGCTGCCATTCCCCCAGGGGCCAAAAAAGCACCAGGCTCTTCCCCACCCTACTCCCACTGGAGAAGGAGAATAGTCCTAAGCATTCTCAATCCTCCTCTCCCCAGCTGGCCCTCTGACAGCCCACATTCACTTCTGAACCTGAGTCATTGACATCACAAGCAGTAGTGCTACAATTGCACCAGCAGGCTGGCCTCCATAAGTGGATTTCATTATGAAGACATAAACTGGAGGGTTCCAGAGGTAGCAACTAGCAAGCAATCAGCTTCAGGTAGAGGCATGCCAGGAAGCATTCCTCACACAACTAGTTTAGGACCCTATAATGGAGAATGTCATGCTGGACCTCATTCTTACCAATGCAGAAAGGAGCCAAAAGGTCCCAAAGCTGCTTGGAACATGTAATCAGAGGACAGTGTAGATAAAGATCCAATTAAAATCCAGCATGACACAGAGCCAAATGAAGGTAAGGGACTTCAGGAGAGTGAATTATGGGAGGATGAGGGAATTATAAGAAGACAGCATGGGGAAACAGAAATGATATAGAGAGTGGAAAGTAAATGGTTAAGCCTTGAAGACATGTGTGATGGAAGCTGTAGGACTCTACAAGGGGGATGTAAGGAAATGAAGAAAAGTGAAGAAACAATTACTGGTCATGAGGGAGGTAAAAAAGGCAGTGAGGGAGAAAGGAAAAGCATTAAAAAGGTACAAGGAGAGCAAAAAGGATGCCAACAGGGAAATGTATATTACAATAACAAGGTAAACCAGTAAGACTGTTAAGAAATCCAAGTCCAGAGCAGAACTATTAATTGTGGAAGGCCTGAAGCAGGGGAATAATGAATTTGTCTACTATAGATGGGAGAAATGCAAAATGAAGGAGGTAATTTTGAAACTGAGGAAGGGAGACAGGTGGGAGGATAAGGATAAAGGTAAGGCCAATACAGAGAACCAATATTTTTATTCAGTATTCACAAAGGAGGAGGAGGGAGTCAACTGTTGGACTGTGCAATCACTTCAGATATGGGAATGTGGGGACCAATGAAGCTCATAACACCAAGAAAAGGGTGATGGAGGATATGACAGTATTAAAACTGGACAAATGACTAGGTTTGGATGGGATGCTCGCATGAATACTAAGAGAAATGACACATGTTTGTAGCACCACTAGCAGATATTTTTAACTTAGGGTTACACACTGGTATGGTCCCCAGGGATTAGACAACAGCTGACATTGTGCCCCTGCACAAAAGCAGCAGCATGGACAACCCAGGAAATAGTTAGTTTGACATCTATAGTGGGGAACTTACTGCAAGGTATTCTAAAAACAAAAGACTACACAACAGTAGGTAACAGGGGTTCATGAGGAGCAGGTCGTACCAGATGAACCAGATCAAATTCTTCAATTTGGTAACAAGGGCAGCTAACAAAGGACAGAAAGTAGATACACTGTACCCAGGGCCCTGTGTACACCGCACCAAAGAGGAACTACATTCCATGGCAAGTCTCCATGCTTGCTGTGGCTAGCCTATGAGCAATTCTGTGGCAATTCTGTGATGAATGTTACATTCAGTGGCAAGTTTGCAACTCAGTTGAGCCCCAAAATGAAATCTAGTTGCCCTGAAGGAATGCCAAGAAAAGGGCAGCTTGGGATAATTTAGCAGCTGTACATGCAGTACAAAGCAATTCTAACACCATGATTGGGAGTGGAGGTAGGGCATGAGGGTACTGAAGAGCTGTTTATTTTTTTATTGTAATGTGTTTTATCCTCCCATGGCTCCATCCCACCTGACTAGTGCTGGCTTAGCACAGTGACGCCACTTTAGATTTCTCCCCTTCCTGCTCATTTGTTTGAAGAACAGTAAAACTAGGTTGCAAAGCAATGTTGTTCAGATTTCTCCTTCCCTCCCACCAACTGGCTTAAAACCTGGTGGCACAGATTTATGCTGTAGCTAGAGATGTTACGAAATAAAATTTCATCAGTGATATAGCCGCAAAACTGGCAATTTCACTGCATGAAATTTTTTAAGAAATTGTGGCGAAATGGTGAAATTTCACCCACAATTTTGCCCCGTCCCACAAAGGGACATCCGTATTTCCTGGTGTCTAGTGGTCCCTCCCCGGCCACCACTGGTCCAATTTTTTAAATTATTTCTCCTTGGTGTCTTGTGGTCCCCCCCCCACCTATAGCTGATCTCCAGCTGAAATTGAATAAAGCCCTCCCCAGTTATCCTCATGGCATTCTGAGAAACAAATCCCCACTCCCTGGTGTCTAGTGGACTCTCCACCCTCTCATTATTGACACAGCAACCACCCCGCTCCCCCCCAGTACACTGACTGAGTCACCAGTACAGCCCTCCACTCAGCTCCATGGCTGGCAGCCTGACTGAATGCTTCAATGAATGAGTGTGTACTTGTATAAACATGTGCTAATTCACTGAAGTGCTCAAAAGCTCAGTAAATTTAAATTTGGGCTAGTGAGCAGCCGGGGAGGGGCCACTAGACACCAGGAAGCCTTTAAATCACTGAAGAAAATAGTGAAATTCTGCCTGCAGGTGGTGAACTTTCACCCAAGAGCAGTGAATTTCACTGGCTCAAGGGCAAAATTTGGCTCACTCTGTGGACGAAATGTTGCATTTTGACTGGCAAAATTCTTCGTGAAATAAGCAAATTCCTCAAAATATTTCACAGAGCAAAATTTTTCAGGTTCACATAACACTAGCTGTAGCTCTGCTCCAATTGCTTCCTTCTGCTCACCCACTTCAAAAATGAAGGTTCTATTTGCATCAATGCCACGTGACTTCCATATCTCCTTTTCTCCCACCCTGTAAGGAGTTACTGTGATGCTAGAAAGCAGCTGGACCATTTTATATCAGACACAGGTCCACAAAGCCTCCCATTGTGTGTTTTTGCAACAATTACTAATATAATTACATTCTAGATAGTGACGTGGAGACGCGCAACGCTAGAGGATGAGCTAGGCAGCAGGACGTTACTGCTCCACTCCCGCTTCACGGTGATTTATCTGCCCAACCATTATGAGAAATTAATCCCCTTCAGTTCAAGAACTCAGTTGGGTGAGGTCTTTTTCGGATGGTCTGACTTCCCTCTTTTGATCACTAAAGTTGGCGAGGAGAATAGATGTGAAACACCGACTCACAGTTGTGCTGGAAAACTTCCAAAGCAAGAAGGTGTTCGAGGTCATGGCTTGAAAGTTGCAGTAGTAGCAGTCCAGTTCTTAGTTGGAATTGGTATCGGGTCTTGATATCATTGGTGGTGAATGAACTTCTGTTTATTTAATGTACGATACATTTACCACGAGTGGTTTAGAACAAACTCAAATGTTTACTAGAAGTTTTTTAACTAGGCCAGCACCAAACCTGGCATCAATTAGCCTGAACCCCCAGAGGGAAAATCGAATAGGCTATTTCTATGAGGGAAGAGGATTCAACCCAATGAAGATTGCTGTCCAGACAAGTAAAATGGTTTCCAACTGATTTTCTTCTAATCTGCTACCATACAATGTCATCTGTGGAAAAATAGCCTAGTATACAGAGCTTAAATAAGGAACTTTTAAATTACTACAGCTGCTGGTTGCAATTATATTATATATAAATTACAACTACTGTTATTCACTTTAAAAGAACTGCCTGTAGTGAAAAGATGCCTTTGTTAATCTACACTAGCGACTTAAAGATCTGTGAGGCCAAAGTTAAATCTCAGGAAAAAAAAGACTTACAGTGATTTGGATCCTGTCATATGGGAGAAGCACAGCAAAATGCTGAAGCAAGGGGAAAAAGGTTATCAAAACTGTTTCAGGTTTCAAAAAAATAGTCAACATTCCCTAAATAGATCTGCAAGTGCTGTTAATATTGAACAAGAACCTAAAAGTGACTTAGAGATAAGAACTAGAAAATATAAACAGTTACAGCTTCCATTTAAAAATTGTTCTGATCTGACAGGTTCAAAACCCAGAATGGCTCCAAAAACTGACACTAAGGATAAGAGAAAAGCAAAAACTTTGAGCAGTAAATCTTTAAATTCCCCTGGAGATCCAGTGATATCTATCACAAATAAAGTAACTGAGGCTCCACCACAGGCTGTGATAGAACAACCGGTGGAATTAGAACTGGTGGTGAGTGCAGACCCAGCAGGGCTGGAAGCCCCCATTTCTCCTTTACCTTCGACTTCCAATTTAAATAAAGATTTAGTAGATGTACCTCCAGCATGGGCTCTGCAGTTGATTCAAAACACTTCAGAGGTTCAAAGTACAGTGAAGAAACTGCAAAATCTTCCAGAATCTATCAAACAGCTTACTGAAAATATTTTTAATTTGGACAGTAAACTAGAAAAGGGCTTGGAACGAATAGCTTAATTAGCACAAAGACATGGTATCCTGGAGGATACCGTGAATCCTATGAATAAAGAGGTTGGATCCTTAAAGAGGCAGCAGACAATTATGGAAGAGAAGATAGATGAACAAGAAAATAGATCAAGGAGGAAAAACATCCAGATATTTGGAATCATGACAGATTGGGAGAAGGAGTTACCATTACAAGGCATTATAAAAGCAATATTTGCTAAGTTACCACTAACAGATCAAGATCTACTTATTATCGATAGGGTCCATTGGTTAGGGGCCCAAAGAGGTTCTTAAAAACCTGGACTTGCTATTGTTAAACATTTAACAATGGAGGGTAAAGAGCGGATTATGCAAGCATATTACAAAGATAAAAATTTTACTTTTAGGGATCAGCCAATTTACTTAAAGAATGATTATTCTAAATCCTTGTGGGAACTAAGAAGAAGATATGGGGGAATACAGCAAAAGTTATGGTCTGAAGGTATAAAGGCATATGTTATTTTTCCAGCATAGCTTAAAGTGATACTAAATAACCAGATTATATGTTATTGTTCTGTAGCTAAGGCAGTATTAGATTTAAAGTTAAGATTACCAACTTTGTTTACTGGATTTGAAAATGGTTAAAATCAGTATGGTATCAAGGTATGGTGGTTGGATTGTCATGGGGGGGACTAACTCTACTCTGCTGAATGTACCAAGTGATGATGGGGATGCCAGCCCTGGTTTAGGCATCAAGGAAATGGGGGGGGGGAGTGAGGGTGTGGGGGGAAATGGGTCATTTGAGGAGGATGTTTTTGTTAAGGGACACAGGCATGTGTATATTATAGAGCAATGGAGTAAGATTAGGTTGAAGGGAAATAGGTCTGTATTTTGGGATCATTACTGGGGTGTACTTGGAATGTAAATGGCATTAACTCACCAGTAAAAAGATATAAGGTTTTACATAGACTTAAAAAAATAATATCTGGGGTTTCAATGTTACAGGAGACCTGTCTGAATGTAAATGAGTGGGATAAGTTAATGAGCAGATATCCTGGAAGGCTGTATTTTTCTGCAACAACCTCTAAGAGGAGTGTGGGGGTTGCTCTCTTATTTAATAGGACCTTCAAGGGAGAAATATTAGACACGATTAGTGTTAACCAAGGAAGAATAATATTGGTTAAAACAAAAATTGCTGGAAATGTGATTATTTTTGCATCAGTATATGCCTCTTTTAAAGGCTATAATAGTTTTTTTGGCAGAACTAAACAAACTGATGTATACATAGAATGAGGGGATTTTTATATTAGGGGCGACTTAAATTGCACTTTGAATTCAGATTTAGATAGAACCTCAAAAGGTATTAGGTTGGGATAAGTATAAAGCAAAATTACTCCAAAAGGTTTGGGATCTGAACAATTTAGTGGACATTTGGAGAGAGTTAAATGGGGAAAGGAAAGATTATATTTATTTTTCATCCAGACACAAGGCTCATTCTAGACTGGATTATATATTTATGTTTAGGGATATAATTAAGCAATAAGGCATGACAGGGTGTGGTATATCATAGGATACCATCACTCCTTGGGTGGTTGGGCACGAGGCCACAGGCCAAGTGCACCCAACCACCTGAGAAGTGATGCTATCCCATGATATACCACACCCTGTAGTGACTTATTGCTATTGTGAATGGGCTTAAAAGTTTTAGCAGCACAAAATGTAAAACAAATGTTTAAAATGTTTTTAAAATTACTATTTTAGAGTGGTGGAGGAGTATATTTTCAGAAAAAAGTTCCTATAATTCCCTGGGCAGCAGGTGGCACTGTTGTAAGTGGATTTGGTTGAAGAGGTGCTGCTCTGAACTCTCACATTCCAGCACTGTGTCCTCCTTCCATTTGACCTGGTCCTGCTGTGTGAAGATGGACTGTATTTATTTCTTTTTGTGAAACTCTGATCTGGTGGCAGTGGGAGAGAGCAATTAAACAGGTACACGCACACGCATCATGTGGACAGTTTTTTTTTTTTTGCGAGGAGTTGCTTGAGCTATGCCTGTTGCCATGCTGCATGTTTTCTGTCTTGCAGTATGTCTTCCGCCGGGCTATGTAAGGAGGAATAAGCGACGGTTGTTTTTTTTTTCTTTTTTTTAAACAGACACTCATGTTGAGGAACTCGGCCCATCTTTCCAGAGGCAGTGGGCACAGTTGTATGAGGTAAAGCATGTAAGGAATGAGGGGAAATGCAGGTGTCGGAAGAATTTCTGTCTGCGTGGAGGCTGGTGGCCGGAGGCTTTTTGAAGCCGTGATGATGTAGCCCAATATCATCACAGTTTCAAAGAGCTCTCAGCCAATCAGCTTCCTTCATTTATGATTACCAGTTCATAACTGTTAATAATTATGGTCTGTGGGCCAAAACCGATGTCAGATTAATATCCGACCATAGTTTGGCGATTTATGGACTTAATTTTAGACAGGAAGGGAATAAGAAAAATAGGCTGTGGAGGTTAAATAACAGTTTGTTACAGGATAATCTGCTCTTGGATAAACTTTCCCAGAATATTAAGTGTTTTATTGCAGACAAAGAAGTCTCCAAGACAAATATAATAGATATCTGGGATGCTTTGAAAGCTACTTTGTGTGGGCTGCTGAATTCAGAACAATTCTGGAGGAATAAAAAGAAACTGAAACAACAAAAGGAGTTAGAAGAAACATTATTTAAGTTAGAAGGGGCAGTTAAAGCTGAGGATTTATCCAAAAACTGAAGAGATAACAAACCTTAGAAAGTTATTAGAATCAACTGACTACATTTGAATAAAGAGTAGTTGGGCCTGGTATAATAAAAAATGGAAGACCACCAGTGAAGCAATTGGGAAGACCTTATCTGCTAGGATCCAATCCCTAGAAAAACAAAAGTCAGAGGTTGTAGCACTAATGTCAGAGGATGGGGAGATACTTGGAGACCAAATGGGAATTCTGGGCAAATTCACTAAGTTCTATTCTAAATTATATTCCTCAGAGTGCTCCCCTTCCACTAAGGAGACAGAATATTATGGCACTTTTGTTAAATCCTGATTGAATTTTGAAGAGGTAGAGACCCCGATGAAGGAAATCTCTGAAGATGAGATTAAATATACGTTGCATCAGTTGGCTTGGTCTAAGACACAGAGAACCGATGGCATCCCTCTGGAATTTTAACTAGCTTTGGAGGATACTTTGGTACCCATACTTCATATATTAATAAATCAGATTATTAAGACCAAAAAATTACCCAGTACTTTTTTCAAGCATATATATCAGTAATTCTGAAGCCAGGTAAGCCAAATAGAAAAGTCGAAAATTACAGACCTATTGCAATACTGAACACTGATTACAAAATTTTGACAAAAATCTTAAATAATAGAATACTTTCCTTCCTTCCAAAGTTAATTCATAGTAATCAGGCTGGCTTTATACCAAAAAGGGCAATTCAATTGGGTTTGACAAAAATTCTATTTTTGATAGAATACAAAAGGTGGATTTTCCTGATGTTTCTTTTAGTACTTGATGCAGCTAAAGCATTCAACAGAATTGAGTGGGGCTACTTATTTTAGATCTTGAATGCCTTCAGAGTCCCGGAAGAATTCATCACTTCTATTCAAGTTTTATATTCTGCCCCTGAAGCTTATATTAAATTAAATGGGTACCTCTAAGAAAAAATATTGCTTCATAGAGGAGTTAGGCATGGATACCCACACTCCCCTACTCTTTTTGTTCTGGGATTAGAACCCTTTTTGGAGGAAATTAGAGTTAATCCAATTATTCGGGGTATTAGAATGAATTAAACAGAAATGAAAATAAATGCTTTTGCTGACAATGTTCTAACATTACAGGATCTGATTCAAAGTATATGGGAATTAAATCAGGTCATAAAAAGGTTTTCTAAGCTAGCTGGGTATAAAATAAATTAAGAATAATCAGAAATGATAACTTTTTATATTCAAGATCCCCAAATTATTCAGCAAGTCATACCGGCAAATGTAAAGAACCAAGGTATGAGATACTTGGGAATTAATATACATAACCAGTTAAGTCTTATGTTTAATTCCGACTTTAAGGAATTGGTTGAGTTAGTTAGAAATAAATTACAATGTTGGTCAAAGATCCCCCTTTCTCTCAGTGTGAAAATTCAGGTTATGAAAATTATGTTTGTTCCCTTTTTGTTCTATAGGTTACAAACAGCAATGGCCCCAATACCAGATTTTTGGTTTAAACAAATAAACAATTTATTTGCAACAATAAATTACCCAGAATTTCATGGGAAAAGTTATGTCTTCCAGTGGAACTAGGAGGGTTGGCCTGTCCAGACATGGAGAAATATTTTTTATCCTATCAAATGAAGAGGATCTTGATGTGGGCTTTCCAGGTTGATCAGGAAAGAACAACTTTAGAATTTCTAAATGAAATAATATATGCTTCTTGTCTGGAATGAATTGACCTATCCAAACTTGTTTTTCCTTGTAAAAGATTTAAAAATTCAGGGTCTTATATAGATAGACGTTTGTCTGCAGCAATAGTTAAATATACAAATAAAGTCCAATGGGATTTGCATTTATCCCCTGAAAACCTGATTTGGAATGATCCTAATTATATAATAGGTGGGATGCCTTTACAGGATAAGTTTTGGGAAAGCTTGGGAATAAATAAGTGGAATTGTTTCATGAAAAATGGAAGATTTCTAACATGGGACAGTTTTAAAGAAAAATACCATCTTGATATTTCCCAACTAATGTTGTTTAATCAACTTATAAGTCACTATGGGAAAGACTACTCAAGGTGGGAGAGGGCCCCTAACAATAAGATTTTGGTGACAAAATTAGCTGTTAAATGAGCTAATAATTTGGTATCCATCTTTGTCTGGTTAAATAGAAATTTATGGAAATCCCATATTCAAATATATAAACTGACCATTTGAAAATGGAAACAGGATCTAAAAACCTCTTACACTGACATACACTGGGGTTTAGCCTTTAATATAATGCCACACCATAAATTATATCAAGATAAAGTGATACAGTATAAGATATCAAATAGAGCATACTATACTCCATATAGGCTCCATAAGATGAAAATATCTTCGGATGATTTTTGTTGGCATTGTAAGAAACCTTTAGCTGATATTCTACATGTGTTTTGTAACTGTCCAGATATAAGGATCTGGTGGATTAGATCATTTCAGATTTTGCAACAAATTGGTGTTGATATTCCCTTCTGGGATGACCCTAAAATCATCATACTTAAAATGTATATTATATTAAGTTTAGATAAGAATCAAAGAATAATTTTTCAGATCAATGTTATGTCTGTTAAGAGACTCATTCTAAAATATTGGAAACAAGAAATATATGGGGGTCATTTCCTGAAACAAGAATGGAGACAACTGTTTTTATCAGCACTTTAAAATTATGATTATTTAAAAAAAAATGTTCCCAGTATGGAATTTATACAACAAAGAAATAGAAAAATTGGAAATAGGAGAGTTTCCGAGATTAAACTAACAACTGGAATTAAGTGATCTTTAAGAGCAATATGATATCAATTCCTTGTATATTTATGCTGCTTTTTTTAATATTGTAACATAGAACCACTCTGTACAAAATTATTTTTATTGTATTTTCTGTACCAAATAGTACTCCATGCCTATTTATATACTTGTATGCTGTATCCTTGGAATACTGTATTTATTGTATCAATAAAATATTGTTTTAAAAACAAAACTAATATTATTGCATTCCACAGTTCTACAGTTGACAAATAGGAGGACCTTATTTCATGAAACAGAATTCATGAAGTTTCATCTGTGTTTGTAGAAGGTCATAATTGGAAGTCTATGCCTGTGGTTCAATGGGGGGATGTAGCTCCTCTCCCATCCCTTACTTAACATTCCAGCTTCTGCTCACTTAGCTTAGAGTGAGTCAAACTCACCAGGGGTTCCAGTGCTGTGTGGCTGGTATGGGTTTCTTTTTCTCCCTTGCTCCCTGCCTATGTTTCCTGCTGTCCCCCTCCCCTGTTTTTGTCTCTGTGTTGCCCAGTACCTCTGGTGTTTCTCTTTCTTTGTTTCCCATTCCTTATCCCTCAGCCTGCCAGCCTCCTCTCAGTTCCCTTGCCATCTGGCTCCACCTCCATTTGCAGTGCTTTCCTGGACCAGTGCTCCTGCATCCTGGTGCCATTCTCTTGCTCCTTGTCCTCCTGCCCTGGGCTCTTCCCTTGAGGATGTGCTTCCTTTACTGCTTCTCCCACTCCCACTGCTGGGTGGCTTGGTACTGAGCTCCTCTCCAGATTGCCATGGGCATTTCCTCTTTTGGAATTTACTTCTCCAGCCCCATCTTCAATTGTCCTCATCTGCCTGCTACCTGTATTGCACCCTATGTCAGGAATGTATTCTCCACCATCTGACCTGAATGGGACTATCTGCTACAGCTGCACTATACTCCATACAAGCAGCAATTATACAGCAACTGCTCTGTGTGTGTGAGCGCTTCCTTCTGCTTACACGAACCTTGTTCCCTCAAAACTCGTATGGACTTTTATTTATCTCTTTTATTTATTAGGCATCAGTATTAACACTTGTGAGCTCCATGGCAATCCCTGATGCTTCTAGGGGCACCTTGTATTCTCAAGCCCCTGTCTTGTACATTAAGGACTAGACTAACTATGCATATCCAGTGGCTGTACTTCAGAATAATTCATCATGGTATTAACTTCCATGGGGCACTTCCTCCAGGCTGGGGATTCAAACTCTTAACACTGTGGACACCTTGTATTGTTCTCTTTTGACCCTTAGCATCTTGGCATGGTGATGGCGGACCGTAGGAGGTCCCGCTATCTGATCATTCACCTCTCATACTTCCTGCCTGGCTCATGCTGGTCCAGCCAGCCTAAGTGCAGACCTGGCTCAACTCATTCACCTTCTACTCCTTCAGACAGACCAACGTGGAGGTCCTGCTAATCCAGACAGTCTATCTGGATGCCTATCTTGACTCACTCACTTCTACTCCTCCTCAGGCTGACCTACTTGGTGGTCCTGCCAGTCCAGCTAGCCTACATGGAGACCTAGCTTGACTTCCTTACTCCTGCTACTCTTCAGGTGGACCTGTGTGGGGGTCTTGCCAGTTCAGCTAGCCCATGTGGGGGCCTAGCTTGCTACTCAATCAATTACATGATGTCCTCTAGCAGACCTCCATGAGGTCCCGCTGGTTTACTGAGTTGGAATTTCATGTCATGACATGTGCACCCTCGACTCATGCATCTTGTGGCCATGGCAGAGACCGCTCATGTACATTTTACACCTTCCTCACTGCCTCAAGAAGGTTTAGGCATCTAGCCTGTCTGTATCATGGCCTACTGGCTTCCATTCAACTCATTCAGTCATCTGTTCAGGATTCTCCAGTTCAGCTCAGCCTCCATGGGAATCTCGCAATGCTCACATTTTGCCCTCATTTCCTACAGCCACAGCAGAACCACGGGCATCACCATCCCAACCAACCATGCCCAGGAGTGGGCATCCACTCATCGCTCACAACAAAATTGATTAGGGTCATGTCCTCCTTATAGTGGACTCTGCTTCAACTGCAATGTTGGACCGTGGGGGGGTCCTGCCATTCTTAACTCGGCCAATGCATACTATGGTGATGGTGGACAATGTGGTTCCACCACCATGAACTTTTACACTCCACTAGGGGCCCTACTCCTAGCTCAAACACATTTCAAGTCACTACAGGCACACTCACATGAGGTATTCACCCCTTTTCCTTGGAGCATATTATACTGTGTCAATAGCAAACCAATGTGGGGGTATTGCCATCCTGAAGCCATTGTGCCCATGAGAGGCATTTCTCATTGTAACATATTCCAACTTCACTGAAACTGACCCATGTGGGGGTCTCATCTTCTCAGGCTGACCACCCCTGATCTACTTGATCATCGAGCATTTGAACATTGCAAACTCCTGACTTGTTTGGGGTTAGTTATCCAGCTAGCCCACAACCAGACCTACCCTACTCATCATTTCTTTATGCTTCTACAGTAATCCATTGTCTTTCTGGTCCATTCCAACTGATTTTATACACTGGACATCTCTGTGGAGTATTTCTCAATTCTTTGGACATCTTGGGACAATTTCCCTTTCTACAAAAACTCAATTGTACCACTGTTTTACTGGATTACAGCTCCATGCAAGCCTTCCAGTCACATAGTCTCCTACCTCATGTTAGTTTCTTGCCAGGTAACACTTCTGTCCAGTCCATTCAGATCAATTCTTTGTTCTCAACTATTTGCATCATTTGTACTTATCTTCGCCCACGCTATCAGTCCATGACTGCTTTGCTGCCATTTCTCTCACAGTCCCTCGATCGATTAAATCATTGTCCCTCATCCAGACATCACTCCTAGCTGGATCTCTCCATCTGCTGGACCTTTGTCTACAACATTGACTTCCTGCTCATGATTGACTTGATCAGCAGTACTTGGAAATCTAACAAGGAAATGTAGCCTTCTTCTGCCTTTATACTTTAACTGTGTATAGACAGTTCTTCTTGCCTCTTACCAGACTGAACCTAGCTCTGCTCCCAGTCAAGAAACCATATGCTGATCATATCTCCACTTCCTCTGACAGCGTCAAAGGACATCCATCAACATATGGTCTCCACGACATTGGCCTGCTGCTCCAGCATACCATCTCAGTGTCACCCTGGGATATCCTTTCTACTTGCAGCTTCACCTTGTCAAAGGAGCCTAGTGCTTGCTTAACGCATTCTACTTCACCTTGGCCAACCTACATGGAGGTCCCACATTCATTCTGAAACCTATGCTCTGGTGGACCATGTGGGGTTGCACTATGTCTCCGGCTTTACCTGCATTGAGCCTGGTTGCTTGCCCATCCACATTCTATCTCCTCTCTGCCAACCCACTTGGTGGTCTTGCCTTTCTACTGGAACCCAAGCAATGGTGGAATGTGTGGGGTCTGCCATGTCCCGTGCTTCACCCTGCAGAGGGCCTGGCTACATGCTCAATGCACTCCTACTTTGCCCTAATATGGCACTTACCTTCTTGCTCTACACATTCCTGCTTCACCCTTCAAGGGGGCCTGGAGGTTGTTTTCACTTCACTCTGCAAAAAGAGGGCTTGGCACCTTCTCTACTGGAATTCTGCATGTTGGCTCATGCGGGATCTGTCATTCTATTCTACTCTGCCTGCTATGAAGGGCCCAGCTGCTTGCTCACCTTAATCCATTTCATCTTCTAGAATGGACTTCTTCCTGAATTGCACTGCAGAACAGACCATCAACCAGTTCTACGATCTCTCCTATCCAGGATGTGATTCTGCAAACAGCCACTAACCTAGCCACCTGACTATGCACAACTCCTAGCCTTCTACACCTGCAGATATTAAGAACTGGATTCACTAACCTCTTAAGCTAGTTTCTCTTCATGATGCCTCCCATTTGCAATTACCTCATCTTCCAGGATTACCTGTTTGCAATTGAACTCAGGATATGCCTCTTCAACCAACTATCTAGATTTAGTTATAAGACTACTTTTCAATACTTGCCTGCCTTAGGATTACTCTCCTTTAGTATGCCCAGATTATGGGCAGGTTTGTAGCCATAGGTCCTTGAAGGTTCCCCCAAGGGGTGTTTTTCTCTCCTGCATGCTACTGGCCACACTCTCCAGATATGGAGGAGATAATCACATTGGTTATTTCATTCTTTTTTGGACCTTCAATCCTATGCTTACCTAGCATCTCACCAAGGTGAGATATAGAGAAAGGCCAAAAGATCAAGTTCTAATACCAACTATATCTCATCCAGCTCAAATGTATCGAAGCATAAACCATATCTCATCCAATTCCAATGTACTATAAGCACTGATCTATGTACCATTCCAGCTTAACATAACCAGGCACCAACCAAAGTACTCAGTTGCTATGTGCTACAAACACTGACTTATGTACCATCCAGTTCAAATGTATCTAAGCACTAACCATATCTCATTCAGCTCTTATGCATCACAAGCACTGAGCTATGTTGCACACATGGAATTGGAAGACTAGGCCTGTGGTTCAATGGGGGAACATAGCTCCTCTCGTATCCCTGACTTAACATTCCAGCTTCCGCTCACTCAGCTTAGAGTGAATCGGACTTGCCCTCCATCCTCCCCTGCCTCCTCCTCCTCCTTCTCTGGCACTCATATCTAGCCTTGTACTGGGCCTTCAATCCTACAGTTACCTAGGTGGGATATAGAGAAAGGCCAAATGCTCAAGTTCTAAAATGAACTATTTCTCATCCAGCTCAAATGTATCTAAGCATCAACCATATCTCATCCAGTTCCAACATACTATAAGCACCAACCTATGTACCATTCCAGCTTAATGTATTCAAACACCAACCACAGTACTCAGTTCCTACATACTACAAATACTGACTTATGTACTACCCAGTTCAAATGTATCTAAGCACTAACCATACCTTGTTCAGCTCTTATGATTCAGGGGAGAAAGGAGGAGGTGCTACTTCACTGAGAGGGTGGTGGAGCCATGGAATGCACTACCTAGGGGGCTGGTGGAGACAGAGACAGTGGAGGGGTTCAAGAGGGGGTGGGACAGGTACAGGGGAAGGGTTCAGGAAGCAAAATCCAATGCAGCAAGAATATCCGGAACTGGGAAGGGAGAAGCCAGAGAAGGCGAGGGGGACAGCAAGGTCAGCACCCAGGGTGGGGGCTGACCAAACGAGCAGACACGAAAGACCGTTAGGCCTATTCTGCTGGCATTTTAGTATGTTAGTATGTTATGTATCACAAGCACTGAGCTATATAGCACACATTGACTATATAGTCATGAGCTTCAGAATTAATTCCATAGGATTGGAAATGGGTTGCCTCACTGACTTCTGCAGCCCAGGAGGAGACATGTATAATAGAGCTGCAAGCAAACACATGCTAATGCCATTTTGCACTTGCTCACAACCATTTTAGTAGCTACATTTGGGGTTTTCAGTGGTGGGGGCCATCTTTACTGCACTAAACATGCCATATGATTGACATAGGCTTGTTTTTTTAGGCAGGACCATATTTCTTTGGCAGTTGCTGCAACTGCAGAATCACAGAAAACATGGGGCCTGACTGTACCCAAACTTTAGTAAGGTCTTTGACTTGGTCCACCACAGGAGACTGGTCAAGAAGCTGAGGGATCATGGGGTAGAGGAAAGAGGAATAACATGGGTAGAAAAGTGGCTAAAGGGGCAAATGCAAAGGGTGACCATGAATGGGGAACACTTGGAAGTTAAAGAGGTGACACACAGAGTACCACAGTACTCTATCCTGGGCCCATCCTCTTTAACATATTCATTTTTACAGCTGCAGTGGGTGGAGTCCTGTAGCCATTTTGGGATTGTTGAGAAAAAGAAGCTGACCGGATACCATTCTCTCCTTTTTCTTTGGAGTTCTGGTAGTGGAGTCAGAGGCACGTTCACCGCACTATTTTGTTCGGCGGCCAGAACTTTCAACTTATATATGGGGTCAATATTTCCACTTCTGGTCTTGGTAGCTACAATGTGAGCAAAGACTGACAGCGATATTACCAGACTACCAGTCATTGACATGTGAGGTGCAATTAGCATTACATTTTAGCAGTCACTTGTCAGAACAGGCAGATGGGCATAAATAATTGTTCACATGTTAGAACTCCATACATTGTACTGAACCAGCTACAGAACCAGCACTACATTACTGCTGCCTATTCATGAATCCCAGAGGTAAGCATGAATTTGATTGACAAACTTAAGATGGATTTTACTATTTCTGGATGTTTTTTATGCATTATTGCTTCAGATGCACTGATCTATAAAGTTGCAGTGTTTCTTTACCAGGAAGTCCTTTCCTCATTTTGGTTTGATTTATGAGAATGTGCAGGAGCCACTAACATCAGGGCATCTAAAATGATATTCAAAGAAAATGAGTGAGGCATTTGGCAAACATTTTCTCTTCAGACATACAAAGAAAGACTAAAAGAGCTTAAGATGTGTAGCCTCAAGGAAAGGAAGGGGGGAATCTGATAGAAACTTTCAAATACCTCAAGGAATCAAAGTCCAAAATGGTAGCATCTTTCAGAAAAAGAGATGTGCAAGAACAAGGGGGCACAATTTGAAGATAGAGGGGGACGGCTCAGAGGTAATGTGAGGAAGTATTTTTTCACATATAGGGTTGTAGATGCATGGAACAGTCTTCCTGAGGAGGTCATAGAGTCAAAAACAGATGGGGGAATTCAAGAATGCATGGGACAGAAATAAGGCAATTCTAGTGGGGGTTAGGAGGAAGTAGGCTGTTGATTCACTAGAATCTGTAGCTTATCCATTAGGTAGAGAAATGGGCAGACTAGGTGAGCCAAGCTGTCCTTATGTGCCATCAGATTCTATGTTCCTGTGTAGTCAGTGGAAGTGAAGTATGGTTTACAGCTGATGCAGCAGTCGAGGCTTCATATCTTCCAGCCATGCCTTTGTAAGGGTCACATAAGTGAACATAAGATGATCTGTTCTCCATACTTCTTCAAAGGCAGTGAGTGCCTTCTTGTGTATAAGATGGTTAAACTGCTTCAGCTCAGACCTGCTCCTTTAGGATAGATATAGCCATGCCTACAAATCCCACAATGTTTTCATGGAGGGCTTCAGTCTGTGTCAACAAACATGTCTGTTACTTTGTATAGTTTGTGTTGTTGGTACACTTGTGCAATAAAAATAATTCTGTTTGATTTAACAACATTGAAATTTTAATAAAAATACAGTCCTCTGAGTTTATGGGTGTGAATGAAATATTAAGGAGTCTGAGATTTGTGTCCATGCCATTGTTTGCATAAAGTATGTACTATGCCAGCTAGGCCCCAAGTTAATTTGCATCCATTTAGAATGTAACATGAACTTGTAGTTTTCCTATTGTGCTCAATTGCTTTTGTCAGATGCACATTTGAAAGCATTATCATGAGATTCTCCAACTGTGGAAACTTAAAACTAGAACTGAGGAGGAATAGTGCATGAGGGTTAGACAGTACAACTTTTTTCCAAACAGAAATGGTAGGGTTTTTTTGTGTGTGTGTTTTATTTGTTACTGCAGAACAAGTAGGAGAACTGTAGCAGTGATTGACAAGTTAAGGGTGGTGTAACTGTAAGCCCATGGTTGAGTTGGAAGACAAAGGTAAATTGAGAGCCAGGTGAGTGATTTTGTTGCCAATCTGTTTATTGAAGACATTTTTAAATATAGCACACCTACACATTTTCTGACAGTGACTGCAAAGTGGTACACATTACAGCAAATAGCATGGGTCTAACTCCAGGTTATGAGGTTGTAATATTCAGTACAGAGCAAAGCATGTAGAGGTACAGCTGAGGTATCCAAAGTACAGTATATGGCAACATGTGTGCTCTTAAGTATCTCAGTGTGCACTCAGGCTTAGGTACACATGCCTGTGGAGGGAAGAGTGGGTTAGATATACCCTCAGGGTTGGGGGGAGACATCAACTATGTACAATAATAGCTAACTAGCAGTGGGAATGGGGCATAAAAGGAGGGTGGGCCGTTTAACCAAGAAAAGCCTTACTTACAATAGCGTCAGTACTAGCCTTTATCAGGCATTACTTATTTGAGGATAGAATGAATGCTGTGCAGTGTTTTTAGCAGTAGCTAGCCAAATATCATTTTAGTATTTTGCTAAATACTATCATACAAGTACTGTAGCTACTGCAGTTACAGAGACTGCAAGTGAAAATTCAAGGTTTGGCTAAGAACTTTGTCCTTGGGATGGCCACTTTATTTTATTTGTATTTTTTTGACCGGGAAAAGCACATTGAGCTGCAACATATTGCACCCCGTCCTCAGTCTAGGGGAGAAAACTGCACTCATTTTTAGGGAGGTTAACTGTTTAGTAAGTTAGAAAAACTAAAGACTGACAAAACACCTGGGCCCAGATGTTCAAAAGGGTTGTGCATGATGCAACAGTGTTGCACCATGCACAACACACTGCTGCACCCCGGTGAGATATTCAAATGGGAATTGCGCCTGGAACAAATCCCAATGCGCTGGAGCGCATCAGTAATGTATGCAGGTGCAGGTGGGGGGGTGTGCCCATGAATACTATGCACATCCCGATATTCAGCCCAGGATGTGCTGAGCCATGCATGTGCAACCCCTACTTGCGCTGCACAAAGTTGATCCAAAAAAAGGAGCAACGTCCGGCCACCCACAGGTGAGCTGCCATATTGCAGGGTGCAACACGGCAGCTGCCACCTGTGGCTGGCCACCTGAGCTCTGGCTGCACCTCAGTGCTGGCAGCCCCCCATGCCCGATCATGAGCATCAGTTAAAATGAATAAGGTCCAATATCCCTGGTGGTCCAATGGACCGCTGTCAGCCTGATCACGGGAATTAGTAAAATAAAAAAAAGAGTCCAATATTCCTGGTGGCCCAGTGGACCACTGCCTGCCCGATCGCAGGCTTAAGTAAAGAAATAAAAGACTCCTATATCCCTGGTGGTCCAGTGGACCACTGTCAGCCTGATCGTTGGAATTAGTAAAATACAAAAGAGTCCAATATTCCTGGTGGTCCAGTGGACCGCTGTCTGCCCAATCACGGGCTTAAGTAAAGAAATAAAAGACTCCTTTATCCCTGGTGGTCCAGTGGACTGCTGTCAGCCCAATCACGGGCATTAGTAAAATAATAAAGAGTCCAATATCCCGCCCAATTGCAGGCATTAGTAAAATGAAAAAGAGTCCAATATCCCTGGTGGTCCAGTGGACCGCTGTCAGCCCGATTGCGGGCATTAGTAAAGAAATAAAAGACTCTTCTATCCCTGGTGGTCCAGTGGACGCTGTCAGCCAGATCGCGAGCATTAGTAAAATAAAAGAGGTCCAATATTCCTGGTGGTCCAGTGGACCGCTGTCAGCCCGATTGCGGGCATTAGTAAAGAAATAAAAGACTCTTCTATCCCTGATGGTCCAGTGGACCGCTGTCAGCCCGATTGCGGGCATTAGTAAAGAAATAAAAGACTCTTATATCCCTGGTGGTCCAGTAGACCACTGTCAGCCTGATCGTGGGCATTAGTAAAATGAAAAAGAGTCCAATATCCCTGGTGGTCCAGTGGACCGCTGTCAGCCCAATCACGGGCATTAGTAAAGAAATAAAAGACTCTTATGTCCCTGATGGTCCAGTGGCCTGCTGTCAGCCCGATCTAGGGCATTGGTAAAATAAAATAATAATCCTATATCCCTGGTGGTCCAGTGGACCGCTGTCAGCCTGATCATGGGCATTAGTAAAATAAAAAAGAGTCCAATATCTGGAATGTGTTGTACGGTATGGGCTGCATGCCCATTGGCTCACTCTGTGGACCAATGGGCCTACAGCCCTACAGACTGTGTCAGTCGGCAGGTGGCGGGGCGGTGCAGGGTGGGTGCTGCTGCCCCCACTGACCGGGGAAGCGGGGCATGGGGATCAGTGGGTGGGTGGGAGGGAGTCCACTGGACCACCAGGGATATAGGAGTCTTTTATTTCTTTACTAATGCCCACGATTGGGCTGACAGCGGTCCACTGGACAACCAGGGATATTGGACTCTTTTTTTATTTTACTAATGCCCGCGATCGGGCTGACAGCGGTCCACTGGACCACCAGGGATATTGGACTCTTTTTTATTTTACTAATGCCTGTGATCAGGTTGACAACGGTTCACTGGACCACCAGGGATATAGGATTATTATTTTATTTTATCAATGCCCTTGATCGGGCTGACAGCAGTCCACTGGACCACCAAGGAAATTGGACTCTTTTTTTATTTTACTAATGCCCGTGATGGGGCTGACAGTGGTCCACTGGACCACCAGGGATATAAGAGTCTTTTATTTCTTTACTAATGCCCGTGATCGGGCTGACAGCGGTCCACTGGACCACCAGGGATATTGGACTCTTTTTCATTTTACTAATGCCCACGATGGGGCTGACAGTGGTCCACTGGACCACCAGGGATAGAAGAGTCTTTTATTTCTTTACTAATGCCCATGATCCGGCTGACAGTGGTCCACTGGACCACCAGGGATATTGGACTCTTTTTTGTTTTACTAATGCCGGTAATTGGGCTGACAGCAGTCCACTGGACCACCAGGGATATTGGATTCTTATTTTATTTTACCAATGCCCGTGATCAGGCTGACAGTGGTCCACTGGACCACCAGGGATATTGGACTCTTTTATATTTAACTAATGCCCACGATTGGTCTGTGGGGCACATTGCCACGCTGCAGGGGGCATCGGTCCCCGACAGCTGTTGCCTGGCAGGGTGCCAGGTGCAAGTCATCAGGGATTGGTGCACCTGCATGCAAATGGGGCCTTTATGACATGCAAATGGCCCCATATGTGCCTTGCATACATTATGGCCCCATTTGCATGTCAGTTTTTGAATATCGCAGTTGCTGCACCTCACGTAATGGAACTTGCACTAGCGCATCCCCCTGCTCCACTCTGACCACTTGCGCTGGCGCAGTGCCACTGCACCATGCGAACTGCGGGTGGCCAGGGTGTGATATTCAATGATGCTGAGCCATGGCACAGCTCTGTTGAGTATCGCCCAGTCAACACCCCTGCGCAGCCAAGTTGTACTCCACCCAGGCTTGCGCCACAGCCTGGCGCAGTTTGAATATCTGGGCCCTGGTATAATAAAAACAATCTGTATGTGGATATTTGTATGTCTCTAGTACAGTAATCATTGATCAAAAAAACTTTTGTAACCCACCCCCTAGAACAATCCTACCTCAAGATGGGAGCACACAGCATCAGTTCTTGGTGCTGATCATATCATGTTGATGTGGCCACCTGAAAGCACACATTTCCCAATTCTGAACAGTACAACAGTGGGGCTGGGATCATGCAGGATAGCTACAGGACATTTCTGGTGCTGATCATGCCACAAACCACTGTGGTCATTGCACTGCTCAAGATTTCTGCTCTCCTGCTGCCATGAACATTGTTAAAGTGGGCAGGGAGCAGACTGAGGCAGGATCTTTTCTGCAGGCATTGCACAGTGCCAAAATGATGTGGCCAGCAAGCTGACAATTTCTTGACCTCCCAACCACACCAGACTGTACAGCTGGGACTGGGAGGCACAGATAAATAACTAAAAACAACCACTTCCCCAACCTACACAAGACACCAGAGGGTTGGGGAGAGTAAAGGAGGGACAGCATGTCTCCAGAACAGGCAAGCCCCTTGAGCCTTTGCTGCACCAGAGCAGCCTATAAATGGAAACAGCTCCTGCACAGGAGCACTGCAGACAATGGAACCTCTACAGAGCCCCTACTCTTCACAACTGCTTCATGGCCCCAGCAAGCAACAAAGAGGACCAGGGACACTAGATTCAGTAGCTTAAAGATGCACCAAGTATACATAATAAACAGATAAATACCTAAGCTGAAGGCAGAACAAAAATACAGCGCTTTCAAGTTCTGTATGCTAAAACCTTAATACAGGAGCTATGTGGTGTTCCAAAATAGTATACAGCCTAATCCCCTTGACATTGATTCTCCCACCTGGACAGCCCAGCTTGCAGCTGGTTTAGCCAAAACCTAGGTAACAGGAAACAGTTTGTCAAATAGCAAGGTGGACTATCTGGTCTTAAAGAGTACTTTTCATGATGGTCCAAAAAGCTGCAGCTTATAGTCATGATATGCAGTACTAGTCCTGAAAGGGTGTCTGTATTTGTCATTTTTGGCCGAGGTTTACTCTGCCTTGTAATTGTTTTTGAGCCCTGCATTAGCCCTGCTATGTTTGCCTTTGCTATTCAGCTGCTAGGCTGCTGGGTCCCATTGACATCACTATATGGCAGAGAAGTGACTTACAGTGGCGTGAAAAAGTATTTGCCCCTTCCTGATTTTCTCTATTATTGCATATTTGTCACACTGGATGTTTTCAGGTCTTTAGACAAAATGTAATATTAGATAAAGGGAACCTGAGTGAACAAATAACACTTGTTTTTTTCACTTATTTCATTTATTTAATGAAAAAAGTTAACCAACAAACTGGCACTGTGTGATAAAGTAATTGCCCCCTAGTTAAATCAACCCAATTAAAGGGATAATTAGAGTCAGCTGATTGAACACAGCCAGGCTTGATTACAGCCAGCCCTGCTCAATATAAACCTCACTTATTTTGACTCTTACCATCACAGTCATGTTGCCAGCACAAAGATTCAACAAGCACATTATGCCAAGATCAAAGGAAGTTCCTTAAAAGATCAGAAAAAAAGTTGTTGCTATCTATCAGTCTGGAAAGGGTTATAAAGCTATTTCTAAGGCTCTGGAACTCCATTGAACCACAGTGAGAGCCATAATCTCCAAATGGAGAACACTTGGAACAGTAGTGATTCTTCCTAGGAGTGGGCGGCCTGCCAAAATTACTCCAAGGGCACAGCGTTAAATCATCCAGGATGTCTCAAAGGATCCTAAAACAACATCCAAAGAACTGCAGGCTTCTCTTGCCTTAGCTAAGGTCAGTGTTCATGACTCCACAATCAGAAAGAGACTGGGCAAAAATGGGCTTCATGGGAGTAGCAAGGCGGAAACCACTGCTAACCAAGAAGAACATAAATGCTCATCTCTCATTTGCCAAGAAGCACCTGGATGATCCACAAGCCTTTTGGGAAAATGTTCTATGGACAGATGAGTCCAAAGTGGAACTTTTTGGATGACATGGATCCCATTATGTCTGGCGTAAAGCAAACACAGCATTCCACAGTAAGAACATCATACCAACAGTCAAACATGATGGTGGTAGTGTGATGGTGTGGGAATGCTTTGCTGCCTCAGGACCTGGACGACTTGCCATAATTGAAGGAACCATGAATTCTGCTCTGTACCAGAAAATTCTTAAGAAGAATGTCCTGTTATCCGTCCGTCAGCTGAAGCTGAAGCGTAGTTGGGTCATGCAGCAAGACAATGATCCAAAACACAAAAGCAAGTCCACATCACAATGGCTGAAAAGAAGTAAAATTAAAGTTTTGGAGTGGCCTAGTCAAAGTCCAGACCTAAACCCAATAGAGATGCCATGGCAGGACCTGAAATGAGCAGTTCATGCTCGAAAACCTACCAATGTTACTGAATTAAAGCAGTTCTGCGAGGAAGAGTGGGCTAAAATTCCTCCACAGCGATGTGAAAGACTGATATTGAATTATAGGAAGTGTTTGGTTGCAGTCATTGCAGCTAAAGGTGGCGTAACCAGTTGTTAAGTGTAAGGGGGCAATTACTTTTTCACACACTGCCAGTTGGTGTTGGTTAACTGTTTTCATTAAATAAATGAAATAAGTAAAAAAAAAAAACAAGTGTTATTTGTTCACTCAGGTTCCCTTTGTCTAATATTACATTTTGTCTAAAGACCTGAAAACATCCAGTGTGACAAATATGCAATAATAGAGAAAATCAGGAAGGGGGCAAATACTTTTTCACGCCACTGTACATTGTGCAGTACAGTGCAGTTGCAGTTTTGCAAGGGAAAACTACCAGTACTAGGTATGCATACTGTTTTCCCTTTCCCCAAGACACCCTGTTAGCAATGCATTATGCCAAAATCGAAATGCCTTGTAAGCATGTTTTTTTGTAAAACTGACTTACTTCTACCTCTGTAACAAAGCATGGGGTGTAAGAGAAGATCAAATTGCCATCAGCTGAGGCAGCTGTCAGTTTATGCATCAGTGTGATTAGTGTCTGTACCCTGATCATTTGAAAAAGCAGTAATGCCTCCTTACCCATGCTATACTGGTGCCTTCCATGTCTTTCTGTAGTAAAGTGTCTGGCAGTCACTCCAATCAAAAAGTTAGCTGTCTCGGCTGACAGCAACTTGATCTTCTCTCACTCCCCATACTTTGTTATGGAGGCAGTAGTCAGTTTTACAAAAAAACATACTAACATATTGACAAGGCATTTAGATTTTGGCATAATGCATTGCAAACAGGGTGTCTTAGTGGAGAGTAACCACAGTATGTACACCTAGTAATGTAGTTTTCCCTTGCAAAAACTGCTGCAACTTCACTGTACTGCAGTGTGAGTCACTTCTTTGCCATATAGTGATGTCAGCAGTACAGCTCTGGGTCCACAGCACACCAGGCTTGCTATAAAAGCTCTGGTACACCCTACAGTTTTTAGCAGCTCAGAATTTAAACACTAATTGCAGAGGACAGTAATGAAATACAGTTCCAGAATCAATGCAAGAAGGTCTAATTTATGCTTGAAGGTCAAAAGGACTAGGAAAGGTGCTGACAGCAACTCTATCTTCTCTCAATCCTCATGCTTTGTTACAGAGGCAGAAGTAAGTCAGTTTTACAAAAAGACATACTGAAAGACATTTTCAAAACTGCTTCAGTTTCACTGTACTGCAATGTGAGTCACTCTTCTGCCATATAGTGATGTTGACAGTACAGCACTGGGTCCACAGCAACACCAGGCTTGCTAATGAAGCTCTGGTACACCCTACAGCTTTTAGCAGCTCAGTATGCAAAAATTAATTGCAGAGGACAGTAATGAAATACAAGTCCAGAATCAGTGCAAGAAAGGGTAATTTATGCATGAAAGTCAAAAGGACTGGGAGAGGTGCTCTTTAAAGACATTACAGTTGGTGTGCCACAGGATTCTACACATCCCATTCTCTTTTCACTATTTATTAATGATCTCACTGCAAACTGCAGCAGAGCCACATTTCATTTTACTTGGTGGTGGCAGATGGTGATGGGGGCGGTATCCATTAGAGGACAGTGCAACAACAGTGAGACAGCATTGGAGTTGCAACCATTCGCTCACCTAGGCAAGCTAGATGAAGAGGTGAGCATGCCAGTTCTGAACCTGCTGACCACATCGATGTGCAATCAAGCATTTCACTTTTTCTTCTAGGACCATAAAAGTTCCACAAAGGGGAACATTCATTTTGTATGGAACTCTGCAGCTCAGAGACTAACTTCTGCTGCATATGTGGACCCTCAGCTGAATGGAGGCATTCAATAGCCCATTGCCCATAGTGTCAACATATTTCAATAAGGCTACCCAGGGTGCTGCACCGTAAGCCTCAGTAGCTCCCCACTGCTCTTTTTACATTGGTTGCACTTGCACTAACCAACTTATTGTCACAATATGGGATTTCAGGAGGGGGGTGTCACTGTCGAGCCCATTGCAGTTCACAGAACCAGGGGCTTGACAGTCTACCCCAATGATCACTAGGTGTGGTCCTGACACAACTCTCTGCTGGGTGGGCTGAATGGTCATGCACTTCAAAGGACCAAAGTCACTCAAATCTGAGATGGTTTTGGCCTTTTGATTTGCATGTCTGTCCAGCCCAACCTGGGGTGCCCAATCCCCATATCAGCGATCCCCCCTTCCCTTGTTGTGTCTGATATTGGGATGCCCAATCCCTGTGTCGGCAATCCCCCAGTACTGTCTGACATCTGGGTGCCCAATCCCTTTGTTGGCAATCCCCTCAGTACTGTCTGACATCAGAGTACCCCATCCCTGTGTTGGTGATCCCCCCAGCACTGTCCAACATTGGGGTGCCCAATCCCCATGTCCACGATCCCCCTGTACTATGGGACACTGGGGAACCCACCCCCAGAGTCCCCAATTATGTTACTCCCCCCACCACTCTTGAACATTGGGGAGCCCACCCCAGAGTCCACAAACATTTTTTAATCCCTGAAAAAAAGAAAACAGTGCCTATACTTTATTTAAATTAAACCTTAAAGAAGAAAATGGTCCCTTGTCATCTCCCTATCCCCCTCTCCCATGCTGATCCTCCCTCTGCACACCTACCTCCTCACACCCTGTTTACTCCTTACTTACCTCAGGAGGTAGGTGGCTGGCATCTTCTGAGGACTGAGACAAATCTGCCCTCTTCAAAGTCGAACAGCAAACTGAAGAATCAAGGTAAGTGCCGTATAATGGCAGTCAATGGGGGTTTGAACTTGTATTTATATCTCTGCTATTTTTAGATCTTTTTGCAACAAATTTTCAGAATTGCTTTCTGAAACCCCACCTCACAAACACTGGCACTGTTGTTTCATTATTCTGTCCCAAAAGGTGATTTTGCTGTCCCTGTGTGAAATCGCCTTTTAGGACTGAGATACAAAATGACAGTGTCACTGTTCATGATGTGGTGTCCCAAAAAGACCACATTGATAAATTGGTGACAAAAAATTACCAAAACTGGCCATGATATGAGTGTGCATTGTGCAGTTTCTATGCAGGTGCATAACTTTTTGAATTTTCAGTATTTTCACTCCAAATTGTCAACATACAGATTTTTTCAAACCACCTCATGAACAGTACAGCTGTCATTTCTCACATCCTGCCTGAAATGTGTTTGGGCACCTGTGGCTCAGAATGACATGATCCTTTCACAAAATCACCATTTGGGCCTGACTAACAAAGTGGCAGTGCAACGGTTCATGAGGTGAGGCCCCATAAGGGCCATGTTGAAAATTTGGAGCAAAAATACCAAAAAACACCCGAGTTACGTGCACTCATTGACATTTTTCTATGCATATGCATAACTTTGCCAATTTCTCATTTTTGCACTCCCAATTTTCAACATAATCTTTTTATCACACCACCTCATGAACACTACAACTGTCATTTCTCACATTCTGCCCAAAAGAACTTTCTGGATCTGTGGCATGGAATGGCATTTTGCCACGGATTAAGAAATTTTCACCTATGGGGTTTATGAGGTAAGGTGATAAGAAAACTATGTTAAACATTTTGGGGTCAAAATGTGAAAAAATTACAACCTTATCGCAGCAACATGCAAGCTTCTGCTTGCTGCCCCTACATCCCGGGTTTGGAGACAGACTCGGGAGTTGGACGGCCGGCTGTGGGCAGTAGGACTGAGTGTCCCAGAGACTGCACTCCTTCTCTGGGGGAGGGGAGGAAGAGTGTCCAGTGCATTGTGCACCTCTGGTGGAGGCTGGAGGTACCACTGCTTCCTGTGCCTCATGCAAAGGGGGGGGGTCGAGGTAGATGCTGACATTATTGCACATCTCTGCCTCCAGGGATCTATAAAAACTAGCATACAAAAAAATCCAGCCCTGTTCCTGATGCACCCACCTCTACCACTGCCCTTATAGCATCTAATAAAAGAGTGAGAGAGAGACTACTGGAGCCAAAGAGAAATGTTATAGTTACAGAGATCACAAATAAAGTTTCTTCTTGGCCCCAGTGTGGCTGTGTGTCTGCACAGGGCAAGAGCAGGCTGGCAAAATAAAGATTTGATTTGTACCACCATCCAGAAGATAAAAACAGAGAGAGACAGAGACTATTGGGGGCCCAAAGAGAAATGTTAGAGTCACAGAAATCACATATGAATTTTATTCTTGGCCCCAGTGTGGCTGTGTGTATACACAGGACAAGAGTAGGCTAGCAAAATAAATCACAAAGTTATGAGCCTGCACTGAAATTTGCAAACACAAGCTCATAACTTTGGCAATTTTCACGATTCTGACCTCACATTTTCAACATAGCCTTCTCTTCACAGCACCTCATGAACTTGACAGCTTTCATTTTTCAGATCCTGGCCAAAATTAGTTTTCTTTTTTTTTTTTTTTTTTTTGCATCCTGAAAGGTGATTTTGCAGTTGCTGCACAAAATCACCTTTAGGGCAGGAGTTGAAATTTTTATCTGCACTTGTTCATGAGGTGGGGTCATAAGGGCATGTTGAAAATGTGGAGTAAAATTATCCACAAACAACAAAGTTATGAGCCTGGGTTGAAATTTGTGAATGCAGGCTCATAACTTTGACAATTTTCAATATTTTGACCCCAAATTCTTAACATAGCCATTTATTCCCAACACCCCATGAATGTGACAGCTGTCATTATTTAGATCCTGGCCAACATTTTTTTTGCATCCCGAAAGGTGATTTGGCAGATGCTGCGCAAAATCACCTTTTGGGCAGATGTTGAAATATTTCTCTGCACTTGTTCATGAGTTGGAGTCATAAGAGTAGTATGTTGAAAATCTGGGGCAAAAGTATTCACAAACAACAAAGTTATGAGCCTGCATTGAAATTTGTGAACGCAGGCTCATAACTTTAGCAATTTTCAATATTTTGATCCCATATTTTCAACATAGCCATTTCTTCACAGCATCTTATGAATTTCACAGCTGTCATTTTTCAGATCCTGGCCAAAATGTTTTTTTGCATGCCGAAAGGTGATTTTGCAATCACAAAATCACTTTTCGCACAGGATTTGAAATCTTCAAAATCTGGGCTCAAAATTGCAAAAAAAAAAAAAAAAATTTAACAAGCAACCAATGTTCAGCATTGACAAATGCTTGTTTCATTATTTCTTTGTCCCTAACTGTGTCCAGTTTCTTTTCTCAGTTTATTTCTCTGTTTGAAGTTTCTCACATTTACTTTAAACCGTGCCTTATTTTGAAAACTACCCATTACTTAATGTCTATGCTCATCCTGTAGCTTTTGTACTTCTGCAACTCTTGTTTATCTACTCTTGACACTTTTTTTTTTCTTACATTAACACATTTTCTTGCTTTATTTCTAGAGGTCTGAAAGGACACAAACTCTGGTCTGACAGGACATACAGTATCAGATAAGTATTGTTTTATGCTTAACATTCCCATGTGCTCTATATTGTTAGTAAAGAACTATAGATCATTTGTGACCCTATCACATTATTCTTATTTAAAGGTATGACTCAACAACACCCAAAGTCCTCCATCCCAGGTTCATCAGGATCCAGGTAAGTGATATGCCTATTATTTTGTTAGGTAGGTGAGCTGTAATGGTATGGTCACAAATGGTTACACAGTGTCAGCTTTTACTTTTTTATGACTACATAGTGAAAGCTATGCATGACGTAGTGCAGTTACATTGAAAAGGTGAGTTTGGTGCCACATGACTGAGAATACAGCACAGCTGCATCCTTCTGCCACAGTGGACTTGAGTCACATATTACTGCATCCTCCCCATTCAGTACAATGCAGTTGCTCGCTTCCTACCTACTCCCCTTTGCACTATTTTCTTTTTCCATTGCTTCCTCCTCCCTTCCCACTGCATTAGTTTCTTGTACCAGAGATACTAATTATTTTTCTAGTTAACTAATTATTTTACAGTACTAGAAGAAAACAAAGGATACATGAATACTGTACTTAAAGCAATACCCTTGCTTTAATCCTCTGGAGACTGAAAACATATATGCACACCAGTTGCAAATGTCTTTTTAAGATTGCCGTTGTGTATTTATTCCCGAATGTTCATTAATTGATTTTTCCCTGCCCACTGCAAGCATTTTAACCAAACGTTTGCTGTATGCTATACATTATTATCAAAATCAGTCAAGGTGAAATATACAGGGACAACAAGTGACTGAATCATAAGAATGGTAGGAGAAAAGGGAAAGAGGAAACTGTTTAACCAGGAAAGGCACACTAAGCCAAAGCTTGATTTTTACAGGCCATGAATACAGCCAGTTTTTATTGCTGTAATTCATATTATTGCTAGCCAAACCTGCACTTAGTACCTTCTAAGGCAAGGCAAAGTTTATCTTTAAGGAACCCTCTCCAGAAGGCTAAGGGTACCTTACAAGAGAAGATGACAAATAAATACATTATAATTGGTAACTAGACAATGCAAATTATTTAAGTAAATAATTAAAACTAGCTGCATTGAACACATTTTTTTAAAGAGCCCTTAAAGGCCTCCACTGTGCAGGCAGAAAGGATGCTGATGGACAAAACTTCCACAGGTGTGGCAAAACCACCCCAAATGCCCTGACACCTTGAAATGAAATCAGGGGACTCCTATCAGACTCACATTGGTGGAGCAGAGTGAGCAGACATGGGTGTAAGGAGGCATGAGAAGTCCAATATTAGAAAAAATGGCACAAGAGCAGTGAAGTCATTTGGGCTGTGCTTGCCTCTGTGCACTGCTAGCACCTGTGATATTAGACATAGCTCAGCAATGGAACTGCTTATCCAACTGAATATTGATTCATGTTAGTGCAGCACCAAGTGACTCTGTTCTCCCCTAGTGCAGACCAGGGCTGCATATGTCTCACAGAAAATAGTGCTGTCCAAAACAGGATAATGCCAAGTCCTCTGTGGACAATATTTGGCCCAAGCATGTCAATGAGACCATTACACATGCCAGACACTAAGAGGCCATTTGCATCCCCATTATGTGCTCTTTTGCATGGGGTACAGCAGACCCTTTTTACTACTTCCTACATAAAAAGACAGCACTGATGTCCACACTTTCCAAATTCTGAGCCCGCAGTATATCAAAATACATCACTCCCTGGTGACCGGTGGTTCCCCCACTCCCTGATTCCCCAGTATATCATAATTCATCTCTCCCTGGTGGTCCAGTGGTCCCTGTCAAACATTCCTCCACCCAACCTGCTCACTTACATCCTACCTCCCCTTACCCTTTAGCCTCAGTGTTTGGGGCACTTGGTCCAAACAGTGTTGACAATAATAGTGTTGCCATGTTGCATGCAATAAAAATGGTGCCTTTTGGTTTTGCTGACTATGGTGCATGTGTAGTTCTGTCAGCTCTGCCACCTTGCGTGTGGCATTCACATGCATTCGGCGGCAGTTGTTCACCAGTGGTGGTGCTCATACAAGCTCACCACAGCAGTATTGGCTCTGGCCAGAATCTGTTTCTTTAGAAGTGTAAAACAGACTGCCTATCATGTTGGTGTTACTACACAATAATGTTTTGTTTTCATTCTTTGATCAACTTCCACTATGTCTTGCCTTGACCAGGGAATTCCCGTAACACAATTTGGCCAATAATATTGCTACATGAGGAGTGAAGACTATAGCATCATGAGTGGCTGCTTTGTTTGGGGGGTGTTTCTAATGTTCAGGATGAATGCAATATGGGTAGATTAAGGATATGTAGCAAAACAAGGTTTGGTATAATTGCACCATTTCCATGCATTTCAGTTCAATTATGAAAGGAGGCAGATCAAAAAACTAACTATTTCAATGAGTTTTAGAGAAGGTAAGCAATCATAAAATGTGGAATTTCAACTAGAAATAATATGTTGTGAAAAGGGTTGGCAGTGTTCCAATAAGAGGAGGTTTTTAGTGACAGTAAACAGTGCCACTTGGGAGGCTGTTTACTACCACTGCAAACCTTTTAATGTGCTGCTGCACCAGTCGGCATGAGGGGACCCCTTCATTTGCATAAGTACAGTGGCACAGTAGTGCCATGGTGATGCCCAGTTATTGGTGCTCCCAGCACCTCTGAACATGGCTCCACCTGCAGTGCTAGCACAAACCCCAGTTATGTTCTGTGCAAACTTTTCAATATCAGGCCAAGATCTTGAAGGTAATCAGGACCCAAACCATGTAGGGTCTGGTATGTCAGCAAGCATATCTTGAAAGTAATGCACCACCACATTGGTAACCAATGCAGAGTAAGAAGAAGTGGATGATGTCTTCGCTTTGAGAAGTTCCTGCCACCAGTAGTGCTGCAGCATTCTGGGCCAGCTGCAGGCGATGCATCAAACCTCCAGACAACTATAAGTATAGAACATTGCAGTATTCCAGTGTTGAACTGATAAAGGCATGGACTATTATCACCAAGTTGGTGGATCCAAGATGTGGTTTAATCTGGGCAAAGTTAAGCAGACAGAAAAAGCCATTGCTGATTGCAGCCGACACCTGCTGTTCCAAAGTCAGCTTGCAGTTCACAATGACACCAGATCCTTTATTGTATAGACAGCACAAAGAGCGTTGCTATTTACAGATGGTATTACGGCATCGACAACTGTCATTACTGATACATGCAAACATGGATCACAAATCATTACCTCTGTCTTACCAGAGCTGAGCCTTCACCAAATGAAAGTCATCCTCTTTATTATCCAGATGACACCACCATAACACAGAGGCCATGATACTCCCATCAGGTGTACAAGATACAGTAGGTATACTGAGTAACATCTGCTTAGCAGCAAAAGTCAGCACCAGTCAGCACCATACTGTTTTATGCATTTAATTAAGTATACCTGAGCTGAGACAGCAAGTGGCCCATTGTTTGGTGTATTAAGATCTAACTGGATAGTATCCTGGTTTATAACTGTGCCAACAATACCCACTAGTTTTGTATCATCTGAACTCTTATTTAGCTAGTCTTGTATATCATTTGACATGCCACTTACATATATTGTAACAAGATTTGACTCAAAACTGATCTCTACTGTGCACTGCTTGTTACATCACCTTTAATGTACATAGTGCCATTTATGCACACTTGTTAAAGTCTATGATACAACCAACTTTGGACCCAGTTTACAGTGATAGAAAGTGCAGTTAGGTGGCTCAGTGGTAGTTAGTGCAAAAATTGCTATTTTACACATTACTCACGCCCCACAATACCATATTTGTTTTCTTTTCTATATAGAGTTTTACCAGCATTTTCTCCCCCACCTCTGTGTCTCGGGCATGTGTGTGGAGGCACATGCACACCATGCCTCGGGGCACCCTCCCACTACTCTGCCACCCCCCTGCCTATGCTACCCACTGGGTCTCTACCCAGTGGGAGCGGAACTACAGGGGGGAAACAACCACCCCAGGAGAGGAGAGCTGCCTTTTAACTACTCAATCTTGCTCTATTCCCCCTCCCCCATGCTGGATCTTTGACAACCCAAGGTCATTCCCGAACCTGGGTCACCAGCATGGCACAGGGAAAGGTATCCAGCTTCTCAACCATCAGCGCCACTGGACTGGCCTCAATACCATAATTTTTCAGCCATATTGGCTCTTGCTAGAGCTTTTCAATATTGGAATAGGAGTGCAGGGGATGGTCTTTCCTTTAGCAAATGACTCCAAGATTTTTTTTAATTTATTTATATATTTGAAAGCAGAATTTTAAAATTTAAATTCATATAAATAATTACAATCTAACATTTGTTGCAATTTATGAAAACAATTTAAGATGTACAGAAATAAATTAATTACATTATATAAACAAATTACTATGAGAACTCACCTCATCTTTAAAGAGTTTAGTTTTATGGTGTTATACATAGTGATTATGCCATTCCATCAGTTATGAATGAGAAAAGACTCCATTAGAAGTAGAACAGCAACAGCAATGGGTAAGTAAATAAAATCTATTTCAAAACTTTGTGTGGATAATATGTATTCATTACAGAAAGTTAAGGTTGTTGTAAAACATGAAGTAACTGAGCTGTGTAAAAATGTGTTTATGCAGAAAATACCTAAATATAGCAAACATTGATGACCATGGTTATGCAGCCCCTTTTGATGTCTTCTTTGGACTATTTTACTATTGTTGACAATGACTGACCATGGTCTTTGCCATTGGCATGTTCAATCCATAGAGAATCATGGTTCAATTAAATTCAATGTCAATGTATTTATTTTACCAGGAAAAGGCTCCATTAAGTAAGCTCATTCACAAGAATGTCCTGGGTAGGATTGTTGAAATACAACAGTGTGTAATGAGCGGTAATACAAATAGAGAGAAATAGTACATGTATTGAATCCACAAAGCATTCAATATATAAGACATTATATGAATATTCAGTTGTACTAGAAACAGAAAAAAAGTACTTTAAAATCTGGCACAATGAAGCAGTGCATATTTAGTGATAACAGTAGCACAATTTTAGCTGTCATTAGTTTTTTGTAACGTAGTACTCACCTGGGTGACGCTCAACTAGGACAAGAGGAGCAAAATACATTAGGAGAATATGGCTGATTTAAAGGCATCAATATACCCTCTCCTCCAGATGAGAGGAGTAGCCTTCAAGCCCAAGGGGGGGAGTGGGGAAACAGACTGGGGGTGGAGGTTTCAGGAGGAGCAGAGGGAGGATGGAAGTATAAGGAATCTGGGTGGGGTTTGACAAAGAGGATCAGAGATAAGGGGTGGGGGTTGGTGTTAGTAAATGCCAGGAGCTTGGGAAACAAGTTGCCAGAATTCCAGGCCATGCTGTTCGGGGTGGATGTGGCGGCGGTCACGGAGACGTGGGTCAACAAAAACCATGACTGGGACCTAAACGTACGGGGCTACACTATGCTTAGGAAGGATAGAAAGGAGGGCAGAGGGGGTGGAGTGGCTATGTTCATTAGAGATGACATAGAAATTGCTAGGGTAGAAGAGGCTGAGGGAAATGTGGAGGTCTTATGGGTCACCTTACGATCCCCAGCAGGAGATAAGGTCAAGCTGGGTGTAGTATATAGGCCCCCCAGGAAGAGTGATGTTCTAGAGGTTGGTTTGCTGGACAACATCAATGCCCAGTGTGGACCAAAAGGGGAAGGAGTGGTGTTGATGGGGGACCTTAATATGCCAGGTACAAACTGGGGAACCATTTCTTCTAAGGTTGCCAAGGAGCAGAGGCTGCTGGATGGCTTCCAGGATGTGTTCTTAACACAGCATGTGATGGAGCCCACAAGGGAGGAGCATGTCCTGGATGTGGTTCTGGCAGAAGGGGATCTGGTAAGGGACATGGTTGTACAGGACCCCCTGACTGGGAGTGACCACAATACTGTCTGGTTTCAAATAAGCATGGGGGAGGGGGGGTGAGATCTAGAACACTGGCAGTGGACTTCAGGGGGGCAGATTTTATGGGCATGGTAAATATTCTCAAGGATCACTTGAAGGGGATTACCTCAATGCCAAGTGTGGAAAGGAGATGGGAGGTCATAAAATGGGGACTTCATGAAGCAGTCAGGATCTGCGCTAAGTTGAAATGTAAGGGAGCAAGGTCACATAAACCATGCTGGTGGTCCAGTGAGGTACAGGTAGCAGTCAGAGAAAAGAAGGTGGCCTACAAAAAATATAAAACAACAAGAGGGGATAGGGATAAGGAAATGTACCAGCTTGCATCTAAAAAAGTCACCCGTATGGTGAGGGGAGCAAAGTCCAGTAAAGAGCAGTGGCTGGCACAGGGGATACATGGAGGGGAAAAGGGGTTCTTCTGGTACATTGGGGAGCGGAGAAAAACTAAGGGCCATCTCAGCAGATTGAGATCAGAAGGAGGGTGGGTGGAAGAGGCGAGGGACCAGGCAGAGGTATTTCCAGTACTTTGCCTCTGTGTTCATTAGGGAGGGATGGGATATCTACAAAGCAAGGCATGAAGGGGATAGAAGCAGCAGTAAGTGGGATCAGGAGCAACAGAAATGGAGCAAGAGGAGGAGAGGTACCCCAGGGGTGTCACATCTGGAGTAGGATAAAAGGCCAGTAAGGAGGAGGGACAGATGATGCTATCTCTGCCAAAGGGTGTGGTTAGCCCTCAAGGCCTAAAGAAGACAAATCTCCTGGGCGGATGGCATTCATCCAAGAGTACTATGGGAATTGGGCGGATATACTGGCTGCACCTGGCGGAGCTCTTCAACAGGTCACCAGGAGCAGGAGGGTACCTAGGGATTGGCCGGGAGGCACATGGTGCTAATCCATAAAGGGGTGAGGAAGTACCAGGTAACTATAGACCCATCAGTTTGACCTCAGTGGTGGAAAATTAATGGAGAGTATACTAAAGGAATGATTGGGGATGTACTTGGAGGAGGTGGGAGGTCTGGATAGTCGGCAACATGGGTTTGTGCCAGGTAGATCAAGTCAAACTAACCTTGTGGAGTTCTATGAATGGGTAACATCAGAACTGGACAGGGGAAAGCCTGTGGATGTAATATTCTTGGACTTCAGCAAGGCGTTTGACTCTGTCCCCCACAATGGTCTGGTGGAGAAACTGATGGGGTTAGGAGTAGGCGCTTTGATGGTCAGATGGATTGAAAACTGGCTAGCTGGATGCACCCAGAGTAGTGGTCTGTGGGGAGCTCTCAAACCCTAGAGAGGTTGGTAGTGGGTACCGAGGGCTCTGGTCCTGGGTCCGATCCTGTTTAATGCATACATATCGGACATCAGGAGGGTATAGGGTGTGAAATGAGTCTCTTCGCGGATGACTCCAAGATGGGAGCAGTAGTTGAGGGAGAAGAGGGATGTTGGCCCTGCAAGGGGACCTGGACACCCTGGAAAGCTGGGCTCACACATGGAAATTAAATTTCAATATCACCAAGTGCAAGGTGTTGCATCTTGGTTGGGGAAACCCTAAACACAGGTACACCCTGGGACGGGAGGCACTGGAGGCCTCAATAGGGGGAAAAAGACCTAGGGGTCATGGTGGATGCATGTATGAATAACTTTGAGCAGTGCAGGAGAGCGGCTAGCAAGGCAAACAGGATGTTGGGATGCATCGTAAGAGGGATCACCTCTAGGAGCAAGGAAGTGATTCTGCCACTGTACAATGGACTGGTTAGACCACACCTTGAGTACTGTGTACAGTACTGGAGATCACACTTGAAGAAGGACATACAGCTCCTGGAGAGGGTACAGAGGAGGGCAACAAAGATGATATGAGGGCTAGGGGATTTGACATATGAGGACAGACTGGAGGAGCTCTGCCTGTTTTCATTGGAGGAGAGGAGAGACAGGGGGACATGATTGAGGTCTTCAAGTACCTCAAGGGAATAAATAGGGTAAACATGGAGGGATCTTTAGACTAAAGCAGGAGGTATCACCAGGTGCATGGTTTGAAGTTGGAAGGTGGAAGGGTGAGGGGGAAAGGAGGAGGTTTTCACTGAGAGGGTGGTGGACCCTTGGAATGCACTGCCTGGCGAGCTGGTTCAGAGATCCACAGTGGAGGGCTTCAAGAGAGGGTGGGACAGACACAAAAAGTGGATGTATCAGATGATGGCCTGTCCCAGGGGGGTGGGGATGGATGATGGGGGTTTCTGGAGCACAAGGGATGGGAGGGTCTCAGCACCCAACTAAGGATCTAAGGTTTTGAGCAGACTCAATAGACCGTAAGGCCTAATCTGCTGGCAAATAGTATGTTAGTATATACCATAGGTCTTTATTGGTATACTAAGGAGCCTGGCTATATAACATAGTATGTGTTGTACTATTGTGCCTAGCTAGGTAGCACATCATATGGACAACATATTTGATTCCTGAAATAGTACACCCTATTTACATATACATGCTTCAGGATAAATGCTATCGATGAGGGATTTGAAGTGCTTTCTCTCAACCAGGGAGCTAAATTTGAGTGTGCTCTGTACAGTAGTTTATTCCAGGCAACTGGCATAATGTTGCTAATGGCAGATTTTCTGAAGTGTGTAGAGTACAAGGGTGTGTCTAGGAGAAGTATATTGTACTTCCTCAGCACATAAGAGCAGGTGGTCCTTTTGTAGGGCTCAAAGATGTATCCTGGTACGTCATTAGGTATTATCGTGTAAGTCCATATGTAGAGATTATGTAGTCTCCTTTTGGCCAGTGAGGTCCACCCAACTGCTGCATACAGGTTGCACTGGTGAATTAATGGTAGTAAGTTTGTAACAAATCTTAGTGTCCTATGATAAAGTACATCAAGTTTGTTTAGACAGTTAATAGTACAGTGGCTGTAGATAATGTCTGCATAGCCTATTATTGGTACAAATGTTGCTTGTACAAGGTGCGTTCTGATATTCTTGGGGAAATAGTGCCAATTTCTATAGCAGAATCCAAGTCTGATTCTCAGCATTTTGCAAACTGCATCCATGTGTTCTGCAAAGGATAACTTGCTGTCAATCCACACTTCTAAGCATTTGTATTTTGTCACTACTGATGGGTGGGAAGGGGGGATGTTTCGATCTAGGGTTGATAAATCACATTGCCTTCATTTTTTTGCCATTAAGTAGAAGTTTAGATAGATAGAGGTTCATTTATAATATGTTGAAAGCTGCCTGTAAATCCAAGTGCATTGAAGATATATTGGGACCTGAGGTGTAAAGTACTGTGTCATAAGCATAGATGTGCAGCTTTGCATTTGTAACATTGTAACTCAAGTTGTTTGTATATATCATTAAAAAAAGTGGTCCTAGGACAGAGCCCTGGAGAACTCCTTTGAATAACAGAGTGTGTGTTGATAGAAGACCCTCCACCTTAAGTTGTTGAACTCATTCGGATAAGTAATTATGGACCCATAGCAAGGCTGATGTAGAGAAGCTTATTTCTTCCAATCTGTCCAACAGAACAGTGATCAACTGTGTCAAATGTCTTGCTTGGATTGAGGAAAATGACATCTATGGCTTGTTTGTGGTCCATGGGACACAGCCAATCATTCATGACCTTGACTAAGGCAGTTGTGGTATTATGCTTAGGTCTCAACTCAGGTTGGTGAGGTGACAATATATTTGTATGTTCAAGGTATTCCCTTATTTGGCTGCTTGCTATTTTTTCCAACATCTTAGCGAGTACAGGAAATATGGACATTGGTCTGTAATTATTTAGAAGATTTGTATCTCCAGATTTGTGTACGAGGATGATGTGAGCCACTTTCCAACTTGTTGGTAGTTCACTGCTGCATAAAGATAGATTGAAGAGATGAGTTAATGGGACTGTGCACTGTCTGAAGCCAGTTTTAAGGAAGGCTTGCTCAAGGCTATCTGCTCCTGTGCTTTTTTTGACATCTAGCCCCAATAGAAGTTCATCAGCTTGCTTGAAAGTGACTGGCTAGAATGTGACGGTATCAGAAGAGCATTCTTGAGTCGAGGGTGAAACATGGTAGGGTGCAGCTGTAGAGTTTTCGAAGGCTGATCCGGTGGATGTAAAATGGCTGCTCATTGCCTCTATTATGATATGTTTGTCTGATATTTCTTTGTCATTGATGGTGATTTTTTTGTGGGAGAGAGTGAGAGGATGTGAAACCCTCCAGTGATTTGACTAAATTGCAGAACTTATATGCATCCTTTTTGTTATTGTCCAAGGAGTTGCAATATAATTTTGCTTTCATGCCCCTGATCATTTTAGTGCAGGCATTCCTTTTTCTTCAGACGATAGTACAATCCTCCTCAGTTTTGGTAAGTCTAGCCATAGCCCGGCATCTATCCCTATCCATTAGAGTGTCTTTAAGCTCTTTATTGAACCAGCAGGGGGATACTTTTTGGGTTGCTTGTGGTAACATTTCACAACCATGGTTAACCATAACCAAGCATGATCTGAAGCAAGGTCAAAAGCATGGCTAAGCATGGATTTTGGCCATGATAAACCTGCATTTGAACCATTGCTAACCATGGTTCAATTATACTATTCTTGCTGGGGGGCTGCCAGGGAGGCTGCCTGTGTCAAAACTGTAAGTGGATTCAAACATGGGTCAGAGAGGCATGAGGGCTTAATAAGGGCAGGAGGGGGTGTAACAGAAATGGGGAAATGGGGAAGATAGTCACTAGAGCCATTGTATAAATAATACAGGGCTGAGCAGATTTACTGCTCCTACCTTCGGGCGATATTCACAAAATGAAAAATCAGGCACCCAGCAAACAAGTAAGGCAACGACAGAAAAAACTAATACTGGAACAGCTTCTAAGACTACTCTTGCTTCTCCTACTCCTGATGTCTGACAATGCGCATCCCAACCCTGGCCCTCCAATGACTCTCAGTGTTAGACAGAGTAAAACTACAGGTCTCGTGTTCTCATCCCTAAACATCTGCAGCCTCCTTCCCAAAATGGACAGTTTCAAGGCCTGGGTCTCTCAACACCACCCTGATGTCATATCTGTTGTGGAAACATGGCTTTCCCTTAAAATACCGGATGCTGCCATATCCCTGCCAGTTACACCCTGTACCAACAGGATCAGTTCTCGAGAAGAGGTGGAGGATGTGTCATATACACCAGAAATACACTCCAGGGATATGTCATACCCCCACCACCCAGCAATGACAATCTTCAGGTCCTAGCCATCAAACTAATGCTAGGAGCACACAATAGAGTGCTCACCTTACTGTCCATATACATCCCACTTAAGCAGACCACACCTGGCATCAACAACCTACTGGGCTACATCAGCAAGCTGAGCCTAAACTCTAAAAAAATGCTGTTGGGAGACTTCAGTATCAACTGGGTCTCACCTGCGGCTAACACCATCAAAGATACCCTTGCCACAGTCCACTTCTCCCAACTGGTGGATGCACCGACTCAAACCAATTACAAGATGGGCACCAGCGCACTTCTGGACTGGGTTCTCCCAAACTGCCCTTTCCACATCACAGATATCACTGTGCTCCCTGACTCACTGAGTGACCACTCCCCTGTCAGTTTCCTCTGGAACAACAACTACCACAAAAAATCCCCTGCCAGAACCATAAAAAAATGCCTACTCCTAAATGGCCACCTTCCACAACTAAAGGATGACCTAAAGCTGCAAGACTGGTCAGACCTGTATTGAACCATGGATGTGGACACTGTACTAGATCACTTTATCTCAAAATTCAGTGCGGTCTGTGACAAACATGCTCCCATCACAGAGAGAAAAACCAGAGGATCTATAAATCCCTGGATTACCCCAGAACTACTGGTGCAACCATTCTGGGCCCCTTACTATTCTCCCTTTACCTTAACACCCTTCCACACTCTTGCTCGGGGAACATTCTATTGTACGCTGATGATGCAGTCATCTTTGCCTCAAGTCGTAACCCTATTGCCCTCCAGGACTCGCTGCAGAAGTCCTTCACTGAAGCCGAGGGCTGGTTCAAGGAACATAGATTGGTGATAAATCTTAAAAAAACCAAAACTATGTTCTTCTCTCATCCTCAAAACAAGTCCTGCAAGTTCAAACTCCTCATTCACTCTGGGTCCTCATTCCCACTCGAACAAGTTTGTTCCTATAAATACCTAGGGATCCATTTTGACCCCTAACTCTCCTTCCATGGACACATCGCTGCCCTAGCCACTGCCACTAATATCCGATTGGGCATCTTACATCGGTATAAACACTGCCTCCCCCCAGAGGCTCTTTGACTCGCAGTCACCTCCTCTATCCTGTCCCTAGTGGACTATGGACTGCCGGTGTATGGTACTGCTGATCAGACCGCACTCCATAAAATTCGCACTACTCTGAATAAGGCCTGCAGGTTAATTACTGGAGCACCGAGGATGACACACACCTGTCTACTGTATGCTAAAGCACTGGTACTTGATCTCGACGAGCGCCTCAAATATCTTACCTGTACCCTTACAAAAAAGACCCTCCTTGGGCTTTCCCCACCAGGATTGACCACCACCATACACGCTCTGTCCCACTAGTTCATACTCGGACCTCTGGGAAAACCTCTTTTGTTATCCCTAGAGCTAGGACCTCTCACGGCCAAAGAGCCTTCAGCTTTAGGGCCCCCTCCTGGTTCAACACACTGCCCCCCTCCATCTCCGAAGCTCCAACCATATCGTGCTTCAAAACTTCCTTACGTAACCACCTTATTAACACCCGATGCTGTAACTGCCGCTAGTCAAAGCCGTACTCAATACTTATGACAAAGCTTATTACTAAGCTGCTAAGGACAACATAACTCTGGTATTGTTTGCATCCATCCTACCTGTACCAGCTTGTTTGTATCTATGTCTTAATTTACTGTTATACCTATGTGTTGTACTGCTATACTGTGTATTTTGGTTTGTCTTACTGTGACAAGGTACCTTTGTAAATGAACCTATGGCTCAAAGGTTTTCCAAACTGCTGTTTAAATAAAATAAAATAAAAAATAAAAAAACTAACAGCAAGAGACCAACTCTGGCAAATAGCATGGGCACATGGCATACCAACTAACATCAAAAGGTATAAAAAGGCCCACAATGAGTGCACAAAGGCAGTCCATGAGGCAAAAAGCAAATTCTACAAGGAAGCACTCACTAACACCAGGAATAGCAGCAAATCGTTCTGGGCAAATCTAAACAATATCACTGGAAAGGACCCTAAAATGGCCCCAGCCTTGCTAAATGTTGAGAGCGTCCCTGCCTTGAACTCTCTGCTCATCACTAACTCTCTGAACCTCACCTTCTCAGATCTTAGTAGTGTGCTCCCAATTAACTTCTTCAATACCCCTGATTCAGGGATCAGTGAGAAGACCCCAGCATGACCAAACCAGCCACTCATCCATTTCAAACTGGCCTCTAAAGCCACTGCTGGAAAATACCTTGAAAAAGCACTCGGCAACTCAAGACACAATGGGGACTCTCTGGACCTAAAATGTGTTCGACTAACACTGGACGAAGTACTTGGTCCACTGACAAAGATAATTAATCTATTCCTCTGCCATTCCAAATTCCCCCAAATCTGGAAAGCTGCCACAGTCACCCCGGTACACAAAGGTGGTGACCGGTCTCTTCAAAACAACTACAGACTGATCTCCATACTCCTACATTCTCCAGGCCCTTGAAAGGATTGTGGCTGACCAGCTGGTGGAGTACTTCAATCAATATCAGCTCCTATGCCCAGAACAGCATGGTTTCCAAGCTGGCCATAGCACCATCTCGGCTCTCCTGGAATTTATCGGATTCATACATAGTGCTCTTGACAAAGGGCACATTGTAGGGGCGGCCTTTATTGACCTATCAAGGGCATTTGACATGGTCCATCATGCTCTCCTTCTTGAACAGTTCTTGGACATAGGGCTAGCCCTAGAAACCATAGCATGGTTTTTGTAGCTACCTTTGCCTGAGAGTCACAGCAAGAAAAGATCAGGGACATCCTATCAGAAAGTTGACCGGTCAGATGAGGGGCACCACAAGGCTCCATACTCTGTCTGTTACTCTTCAGTGTCTTCCTAAACAACCTCCCATCTGCTTGCAATAGCTGCATGCTCCTGTACATAGATGATGCAGTGATCTTTATTAGCAACCTCAACCCCGCACTTCTGGAATACGACCTCCTGAGCAGCTTAGCAGTGGCTGAAAAATGGTTCAAAGAGCAAAAACTGGTCATGAACTATAAAAAGACCAAGACCATTCTCTTTGCTACTGCCCAAAACAAGCTAAAAGGCTATCCCCTGGCAATTCAGAATGACTCTGGTAACACCCTGGAACTAGTCCCCCATTTCAAGTACCTGGGAATCACACTGGACACTGCCCTGTCTTACACACAGCACATTGACATCACAGTCAAAGTCTTTAACACCAGGATCAGTATCCTCTACAGGCACAGACATTGCTTGACTTATGAAGCTCTGAACTTGGCAATTAACAGTTCACTCATCACCTTGATTGACTATGGCCTAGCTGTCCATGGCTCTGCTACTGACACAGTGCTCCAATGCCTCTCAACAGCCTTAAACAAAGCCTGCCACCTGCTCACTAATGCCCCCAAACTCACCCACACCTGTGAGCTTTATGTGTGATTGGGCTGGCTTCAATTGAAGAACAGATTACTTTATCAAACCTGCCTACTCACAAAAAAGGTCTCACTAAACTTACTTTTTCAAGGAGTTCTGAGCCTTCTGTCACCACCTATACATGCAAGGCACACCAGAAGCTCGACTACACAAGTATTCCATGTGCCCAGGTGCCGCATAACTATGGCCCAGCGATCCTTTGCTCACCGGGCCCCTCTGTGAACAAATGGTCTACCACCTGACATAGCCAAAGCCACAATCCTTGGTTCTTTTAAGCACAAATTCCATCATACCTCACCAACAATATTACATGTAGGTGCCCAGCTAGTCTGTGCCTGCAGCATTAGTCTGCCTCAGCACTTCCAACTCTTGACCCACCAAGTTAAGTCTTTGCCCAAGCACTTGCCTCCCACCCCCTTTTACCTTAGCACTTGCCTCCAACCGCCCTACTACCCTTTGACTCTTTTCTTTCCCTCTGCCCTTCCTCTCCCAACTCCCACTGACCCTCCCTACCCACCCTAAGAGTCTGCCCTTGCCTCTCTCTCTTCTGCAGGATGCTGGCATACTATGTACTATGCTTTAACACAATTTGTGCAACTGTTTGTCATTGCAACCCATGCACTGTTGAATTTTTTTGTACTCTGTATGTATAATTCATTGTAACTATATTGTGTTTTCTTGTGTTAATGTATCTGACATGGAAACTCTCAACAAGCATCTGCTCATAGGTGTCATCCAAGATTTCAAAAAATAAATAATGAGCCAGGAAGCCTCTTTCTGCCATAACTTTCTATATTTCCATGTTTCTATGGCATTGTGTACCACAGTCTTTCAGGAGAGGTATTGATGAAGCAGGTTGAGGTGTTGGTTGGCTGACAATTTGTGTATAAACCCCAGCCAGACTACTTCTGGTGACTGAAACCACAAGTTTTCTCTTTGAGGGAGCTGGGAAGCTAATGGGCTTGTCTTAAAAAAATGGATATTTACAGTACATAATTACTGCGCTTCTGTTCTGAATGTTGGCCATTTGGCCCTGGTCTGCGAAAAAAACTTTGCTGGATATTTGGGACATGAATTATAAGCACTGCCATAGTGTAAAATTTGTGTACACAGTGATTTTTGTAATTGAAATGTTGTATACTATGTTGTGTCTACTTTTACTCAGAGTGTAGATCAAAGAGTGACTAAGAGCAGACAGCTGTTGAAGCATGTCATTGCAGAGTCACCATGGTGGCATTCACAGGGAGCACCAGCCATGATGAGATGTACAGTAATAGAGGGAACCCTCTGAATCCATGACAATGATTGGTTTGCACACAGGATAAGAATCATGTGGCATGGTGGGCTGAGGCACTGGCTGCCTCACTACCAGTTGCATAGCCGATACAGTTTGGGAGTGGATGGGTGTCATTTGTGGGCTGGCCTGGGAAGAGAGGATTGATAGTCTCTATGACAGTTCTCCTCCCTCAGGGAGGGTGGTATGCATGTCCCACATGGCAGCTGCTCCTGGAGGAATCTGGGTGGCGGTGCAGCAGGACACAAGGGGAAGTACCCCAACAACAGGATGTGTTGTCTCCACAGAGGTGTAGCTTGCACAATGCATCATTGCATGCACTGTGGGTCCAGGGAGAAAAATGGTGGAAAACACCCTGACCACATCTGGATAATGGCCCAGTCCCCCACAGGCCCCATACCAGTGACTGGGCTCCTCCACAGTCCTGTGTCAGAGGATGATAGAATCAAGATAATTTCCAGAAAAGCTGGAAGATGGGACTGGGGGCACTGGTCTGGATTGGATTGGGTCAGGTGACTGTAAATACAATACAAACTGAAAAAAAAGAATTATGCTGCTTTGTTTATGTGTACAACAGAAAGGAAATACTATACAGTTGTATGTTTACCACACAGAAATGACACTAAAATGAAAAAATTGTTTTTGTAAGCTCACATTTTTTACTTGTTTCCTAAATGGAATAGGGAATACACTTTAGCAAGCACAGAGTGACAGGACACATCAAAAGAGGGACATATGTCCTCGGCTGGATGAAGGGGCTGGCTACATGACCAAGGAAGCCCTAGAGTAGAATAGAGACCAGGTATGAGGGATGCTTCATGGAGGGTCAGAAGAAACATTTGTGGAGTAATGGAGTGTGCGCGGCACTGCTGGGTTTTTACCTGCACAGAAGTAAATAACTGTTTGGCAGTCAGTACTAGAATGGATGAAAGTGTCTTTCAGTTTACTTGAGAAAGGTAAGGGGATGGGAGCTTTCTCATGGTGCTTGGTGGGAACTGTGCTGGCCAGAAGAGAGGTTAATCCACCTAGGGTAATGCCAACACCAGTATTTCATGAAGAAGTGTGAGTGCCAAGTGTGAGGGTAAAAACCAGGTGTTGTGGGCATTTAACCTAAGTATAGGCAGGATGTGCAGCAGCATGGGTTCATGTCAGAGAAGTTCTGTCAACCCAACCTGATACAATATTATGACTGGGTGACAGGTGAGCTGGATAAGGGGCATGTAGTGGAAGATCTTTACTTGGACTTCAGCAAGGCCTTCGATTCGGTGCCTCACGGGTTGCTTGGAGGGAAGTTAACTGGTGTAGGGGTAGGGGCAAAAATGACAAACTGGATTACAAGCTGTCTGAATGAGAGGCTGCAATGGGTGGTGGTGGGAGGAGCGCTCTCAGCTCTAAATCTGGTGATAAGTGGAGTGCCATAGGGCTCTGTCCTGGGACCAGTATTATTTGGGCTCTTCATATCAGACATTGTGCACGGGGTGGTGATCAAGGTAAATCTGTTCACAGATGACACCAAAATGAGAGCAGTGGTGGATGCAGAGGAGGGATGGAAGCAGCTGCAGGGGGACCTACAGTAAGCAAGGTAGAGGAGTGGTCAGATAGTTGGCAGCTGGGGTTTAATGCAAAGAAGTGTAAGGTTATGCACTTCGGGGCGAAGAACACAAGGTGAGAATACTGGCTGAGTGGAGTTAAGTTGGGGATCACTGAGGAGGAGAAGGACCTGGGGTAATGGTAACGGGGATCATGAAAAATACTGCCCAGTGCAGGAGAGGAGCTGCAAAAGTTTACAAAATGCTGGAGTGCATAGCAAGGGTTTTTTTGTCAGTCAAAGAGAGGAGATCTTGCCCCTCTACAGGTCGCTGGTAAGGCCGCACTTGGAGTATTGTGTGCAGTTCTGGAGGCCATACCTGAAGTGTGATATGAGGCTACTGGAGGGGGTGCAGAGGAGGGCAACAAAGATGATATGTGGAATGGAGGGGAGAGACTATGAGAGCAGGCTGGGAGACCTGAATACGTACACCCTGGAGGATAGAAGGGATTGGGGGACATAATAGAGACATTCAGGTATCTGAGCAGAATCAGTAAGGATGGGGCAGATGGGGTCTTTAAGCTAAGGAGGGGAGGGACATAGGGGGCGTGGGCTAAGAATAGAGGGGGAAGATTTAGAAGGGAAATGAGGAGACACTATTTCACAGAGAGGGTGGTAAAAAAATTGAATGCACTACCAGAATGGGTGGTATCATGTAAATCTGTGAACAGCTTTAAATGGGCATGGGACAGGGAGCAGGGGACAGTGAAAGTGAGGGTAGGATAGGTGGGGGGGTGCAGTGGGATGACAATGGGGAGGGGGTGGGGCAGCTGCAAACTAGGGGTGCTAGCTGCACACTCGAGAAGATGTAGATAGACTGGGTGGTCTGTTTCTGCTGGCACATTCGTATGTCCGTATAGATTGGGTTGCAATTGTTTTGAGCTGTTTGGGAAAGTTTGGCCTTGGGATAGGGGCATTATTAAGAAATTCTTGTACCAGAGCATGACTTCAGCAAGGCTTTCAACACCATTCCACACAGGAGGCTGATAAACAAGCTGTGCAGTCTAGGATTGGGACCCAAGTTAGTGAACTGGGTTACAAGTTGGTTAAGGGATAGAAAGCAGAGAGTGGTAGTAAACGGAGCTAGATCCAAGATGGAGAAGGTAACCAGTGGAGTGCCACAAGGATCAGCATTAGGGCCAGTCCTGTTTAATGTCTTCATCAGTGACATTGCAGAGGGACTGGAGGGGAAGGTATGCCTCTTTGCAGATGACACAAACATCTACAATATGGTAGATACACCAGAAGGGCTGGAAAAAATTAGAAATGACCTGGATAAACTGGAACAATGGTCCAGAGTGTGGCAGCTAAGATTCCATGTGAAGAAGTGCAAAATCATGTACTTGGGGTGCAGGAATCCGGGGGAGGAGTACTTGATGGGTGAGGAATTGCTATCAGCCACCAAACAAGAGAGAAACCTGGGGGTTATCATATCTGATGACCTTAAGGTGGCTAAACAATGCACCAAGGTAGTGGGAAAAGTCAGCAGGATGCTGGGGTCCATAGGGAGAGGTATCACCAGCAGAAGAAAGGAGGTGGTAATGCCACTATACAAGTCCTTGGTGAGACCACATTTAGAATACTGGGTCCAATTCTGGAGACCGCATCTACATAAGGACATAGACAGAGCTGAGGCACTTCAAAGAAGGGCAACAAAGATGGTGCTGAGCCTGCACCAAAGGTCATAAAAAGAATGGCTGGAGGCACTCAATATGTATACCCTGGAGGAGCAGAGAGAGAGGGGAGAAATGATAGAGACCTTTAAGTTCCTAAAGGGAATAAACAAGGTTCCGGAGGGTAGCATCTTTCAAAACAGGAGTTGCCCCAGAACAAGAGGGCATGGCATGAGATTGGTAGGGGGTAGACTAAGGGGCAATGTGAGAAAGTACTTCTTCACAGAAAGGGTGGTGGAGGCATGGAACAGCTTCCCATTAGAGGTGGTGGGGGAAAAGTCAGTGGGGGAGTTCAAAATGGCATGAGATTGTTAAAGGGGAACCCTAGCAGTACAAAAGAGGAGATAAGGCCAGAGATGGTGCAAGGATCAGCAGCACTGTTTAGCAGACAGGGGAAAGAAGGGCCAACTAGATGGGCCTATTGGTCCTCACCAGCCATGAAATTCAGTGTTTCTATGTTTCTAGAGCCACCAGGCTTGCAAAGGCTGAGATCTTTTGCTCTACAGAGGAAAGCCTGAAAGAAGTGAAGTTATTCTCACTGGAGGCCAGACAAGAGAGGGGGGACATGATTGAGACATTTAAGTAACTGAAAGGCATCAACAAAGTGCCATACTCAGAACTGTTTACTAGGTCCCACAGCTCTAATACTAGAGGGCACAACTGGAAACTCAAAGGGGGAGGTTCAGACGTGATGTCAGGAAGTTCTTTTTCTCTGAGAGGGTGCTGGCACCTTGGAATAATTTACCCGCCAAGGTGTTGGAGGCCAAAACAATCAACTCCTTCAAACTTGGTTGGGACAGGACATACATGCAACACAGGTTCAAGGGTGGGGACTCATCTTGAGTAAAAGTTCAATGCTAGCAGGCATTTATTTTATTCATTTATTTATTTATGACTTTGTTAACCAGGTAGGTGCACTGGTCCCAGGGACTGTTTTCAGGCATGACCTGGGCCATGTAAGGCGTCACAGAGCAGAAACATCAAAAATAACAAGAACATAACAAGAGCAGGTAATATACATAGTGAAAAGTTACAGTTGTTACATTTGGCAATACAGGGTGGCAGTAGTTGAGGGACAACAAATAAAGCAAAGTAAGGCTCATGGTGGTACTGTTTCAGTAAATAAGAGAATCTATTAGGCCCTACTGCTAGAATCTATAAGGAGGGAGGAGCTAGTCTGGAAAGCATGGCAGGTGGAAGACAGCAGGAGCCAGTCTTTGAGGTGAGTCTTGAACTGGCAGTTAGTGCTTATGGTGTACAGTTCAGTGGACAGCTTGTTCCATAGTGTGGGAGCTGCTACTGACAGGGTTCTAGGGCCCATATTCATGGATACCCTGGGGATTTTTAGGGAGGGGATACTGGAGGAGCGTAGGCAGCAGTGTGAGGTTTGGACAGTGAGAAGGGGAGTGAGAGGGGATTTCTAGTAAATACGGATGGCATAATCAATAAAACTATACAGTGCAAGGTCAAAGTGGGCTTGTAGTGGGAGCCACCCCAGTGTAGCATATAGTCTACAGTGATGTGTGGAGAAAGGGGCCAGCAGGGAGAAGCATTGCCCAACAGGCGCCCATGCAAACAAAGGGGCAGACTAGATGGACCTTTGGTCTTCTTCTGCCATCACCTTTCTATGTTTCCATGTGTCCTTCCAGAACAATCTTAGTCACCCCTCCAAATTCTGGAAAGTCATCCACACCCTCTTCTCTGCTCCCCCTTGTCAGCCACCCCCAATCTTTAAGGTGGGTGACACCCTCATCTCTGACCCTCTTTCTGTGGCCTCTGTGTTCAACTCCTTCACTACCTGTGCCTCCTCTCTCCTATCTGCCCTCCCCTCCACCTCCACCCTCCATTCCTCCCTAACCAATGCCAGTTCATCTCATCCCTTATCCTTATCAGTTACCACTACTACTTCTTTAAATGCCCTCCTGGCCCTCAACCCTTAGAAAGGTGGGAGCCCCGATGGGCTTGACCCCAAGCTCCTACACCTCTCTGCCCCTGCCATTGCCTTTCCCATCTCCTCCCTTCTAAATCTATCCTTTTCTCTTTCCTCAGTCCCTGATGCCTGGACACATGCTACTGTTATTCCCCTTCCCTAAGGAGATGACTTCTCCTCTCCTCTCCTGGCAACATCTACGCTATCTCCCTCCTTCCAATCTTATCTAAACTCCAAGAGCACCTAGTGCTGTCTCAGCTCTCTCCCTTTCTCTACCCCTCCTCCTTTCCACAGTTCCAAGTCCTGTGCATTGCAGAAGTCAGTCAGCGATGCTGCCTTTCATATAAATGTATCAGATGCTCAAATAAAATTATGCAACACTGTAACAACCATAAGTACTCACCCCACAGCCTTCGGTAAAGAACAATATAAAGTGTGATTATTTTTTCACTTTTCGTCCTTCTTAAATGTAACTTGCCATTTTGCTTTTGTTGGATTTTGCTGGGGGTCTCACCCATAATTTACAGAACTGGAACAGTTAACAATTAGACAATGGGAAGGGGGAGGGCATAGCCACCTGCCTATGGCAGAAACATCAGTTAGGAATCAATGTTACTGCAACTGTGCATTTCTGCATTGTTACTGTTTTGGGTTGTAAACCCCCGAATATGCTGTTACCTTCAACTGAACTATAAATGAATATATGAATACTAAACAGAAAAAAAGACAATTATGAGGCTAGCTTAGCTAGCACTTGATTAACAGGAAAATGGCAATCTCACTCAGTGACTGCTTGCTTAGTGCTCTTGATATCAGGGGGACAGGGGGCAGTCTCACCACAACTGCTCTATAATAGGACAACTGACACAGAACACAGAACATGGTGTGAGGTAGGGTCACTGCCATTGCTTGTGGCATTCAAGGAGTCACATATGCATGGCTGTTAGAGCTTGGAGTGTGATGCTGTGTTTTTTTAACCTAGTTTAGTTTCATTTTTTTTATTTTATTATGCTGGAAAATCTTAATGGGCAAGAACCCTTTTTCATAACTGCCCAGTATATCACAAAGGAATAATACAGTGCAGGTGAACAGAATACCGATGTGCCAGAAACAGTTCCAAGAGGATTGAGACAGTAATTACTGTGAACAAGCTGTTTTAAAACTGGGAATGGAAGTCAAACCAGTTAAGGAGGAATTCAACTTATTGTACCAGCATGTGACTCTGTAGTTCAGAGATCTCAAACGAAGTTGCTATTCATCCTTGGAGTATAAAAAGCACGGCCATCAGATGATCTTTTGTTCCTGTTCTTAACCAGTTCTGGAAAGATTTTAGGATACTTTGAGGGGCAAGTCCTAGTGCCATCTCCTGTAGAAAGACCAGAGCAAGGTGTTTTATGTGCTGATCCAGTGAGAGATGTGAGGCAATGCAGATAAGGTGACAGTGATCTGTATACTAGGACAAGATCGGGTGCATTCAGGGTGGTATGGCCTTCTTGGTGTGAGACAGATTTGGCAGAGTGATACCGGCATTCGCATTTGTACTTATCTCTCTAAACTGTTAAAAGTGACTGGGGCATTTATTTTTACTAAGTGTGTGTAGGTTCTCCACTTATTGGCATTATTCTAGCCGTGAAGTGTGTTTTTTACACTGTGTCTCAGAATCTAAACCACAGCTTGAACAGCTGACTGGAGCAGAGTGAAACATTAGTGGCAATATACTATTGAATATACAGCTTGTTTGCTGTTAGGGAGACTATACGCTCACTAAAGGGGTCAGGTGACCTCATCCTTACTTCTGGGCTGTCAGGGATTTAAGTTGCTCCGTGTGAATTGTCGGTTTCACTAGCTCTGACCATATGCTGTGGGACACCTTCTTGGTGTGAGACAGATTTGGCAGAGTGATACCGGCATTTGCATCTATACTTATCTCTCTAAGCTGTTAAAAGTGACTACGGCATTTATTTTTACTAAGTGTGTGTGGGTTCTCCACTTATTGGCGTTATTCTAGCCATGGAGTGTGTTTTTTACACTGTGTCTCAGAATCTAAACCGCAGCTTGAACAGCTGACTGGAGCAGAGTGAAACATTAGTGGCAATATACTATTGAATGCAAAGCTTGTTTGCTGTTGGGGAGACTATACGCTTGCTAAAGGGGTCAGGTGACCTCATCCTTACTTCCGGGCTGTCAGGGATATAAGTTGCTCTGTGCAAGCGGAGTGAGCACGGTGTGGGTGAGTGCTCGTCTGCTGCGCGTGAAGATGAGCACGAAGACACGAGCGTACCTTGCATGTGTTACGCATGTTAAGCAGTGTAAGTAGGGTAAGTTGAGGGTAAGGTTTGGAGCATGCCCATTGTTACACAGTTGTTGTGGTATTGAGTACCAAGGGCAAGTTTTATTTTATTTGTTGTATTGTCTGTACTTGTCTAATACATGGGCTAAAAATGTCAAGCACTATTAAAACTTTGAAGGGGGATATTGGATTCAAATGTTCCTGTTGCTTGATGTATAGCCTAATGTTAGTTCTTGTGCCACAGTCACCGTATAAATGCATTAAATGCATTGAAAACGAGACTCTGCTTAAAATGTTAGCTGGATTCTATAATAGATCCAGGTGCCTTGAATTTACACAGCACATCCCTGTCTCTGGAGGTGAAGAAAATCTTTTACCTATTTCAAAACTACCCTCAAATAAAGTTTCTCATGTGGATGTACCAACCCCTGAATACACTGTCACCCCTTCTGCCCCGAAAATTACTCAAAATACTGAAAACACATCAATAGTATGCAGGGAAAGCAATATTAGTATCAGTGAATCCACCTCACTTTGTCAATCTTCCACTTTAATGGGTGAAGGCAATAAGAGGAAGAGAACCTCTGATGATGATTTTTGCCTTTTGAATGATGAAGGATGGTATGAAATTCAGAATAAGAGAGCAACAAAGAAAGGAAGGAAAGCTGAACATTTTGTTTTATCTCTCTTAAATAGTTTCGATCCCCTTAGCCTATGTGATCAAGATATGGAAGTCAATAATGGTGTTTTAAACAGGGTGGATGTGAATAATGACCACCATCTGGTACCCACAGTTGTACAGAAGAGAAAATTTAGTGACATAAGTAATACAACTAATGAGGCCCATTGTCCCTTTATTGGTAATAACATAGTTAATGATCAATTGGTTGAGGAAGATAGGCCTGATAAGGGACCACAAAATTCCATCAATTTTACTATCTCTCAAAATTGTATGGCATTTTCAGATCCTAAGGGCTTAAACCATCTTGAGAGTGATGTCAATAAACAGTATTACATCTTGGGAGACTCAATCACATGATTTACAGATTGTTATTCTACTAGAGGAAATAAATCTAAAGTTACTAGCTGTAGTTACAGTGGTGCCACAATTAGAGACATCTCTGAAATGTTTTACTGGTATTCTAAAAAAATCTGAAGACCACAATATTGTCATATTACATGCTGGCGTGAATAATATAAATAAATCTTAAAAACAGGATATGATTAATGAGCTAATTGAAGCTGTGTCTATACTGAAGAGCTTAAATGCTGAGTTTATTATTTCTGAGATTTTGCCTGTTCCACGAGCATCTAATGCCAAAATGAAAAAAATTAAATATTTTAACAACTGAATTCATAGGTGGTGCTTGGAAAACAATACTAAATGCTTACAGACATGGGAAATTTTCTCTTTTAATGATCGTCTGTTTTGTCCAGGTGGTTTACATCTGAGCAAACAAGGCTCTAAGCTATTGGGGAATATATTTTACCAAACAATAAATAGTCCAAACGAAGTTCCAAAAAACTGGTAGTTGAGAGGTGAAAAGAGTCAGTAAATTACACAGAAACTAAATCAATTCCATCTATAAAACAGGGGCAGAACATCATTAAATACAAGAACTTGAAGTTAAAGGTTTTGCTGACTAATGCTAGAAGTCTCCATGATATAAAAAAAGATGAACTTGAGCTAATTTTAGCTAAAAATATTGTTGATATTGTTGCAATCTCTGAGACTTGGCGGGATGAAACTTCTTCGTGGAACAACTATCCCTAGTTATAATCTTATTCACAAGGATAGAGTTAACAGAAGGGGGGTGGGGTGGCAATTTACCTTAATAAGAACTTAGCATTTAGAGAATTAAATCTTACCTCTAATGACAAAAACAAAACACTATGGGTCAAAATAGAGTCTAGTTTTAACAAAAAATTATTGATAGGTATGTGCTATAGGCCCCCAGATATTACCCAGTCTGATCACTCATCCCTATTAAAAGATATCGCAAATAATTTGAACCATAAGGATATTCTGTTACTTGGAGACTTCAATGTCCCAGGAATTGACTGGAATGAATATACTGCAACTACTTCTCAGGAACATGAACTGATGGAACTTTGTATTGCTAATGGTCTTCAACAAGTAGTTGAAAAACCTACACGGTGCAAAAACATATTGGACTTGGTCCTTACAAATATTCCTGAAAATATTGCTGATCTGGAGAATAGTGATCCATTGTTTAACAGCGATCATAACATCATTACTCTGTCTATTATAAATGAATACATTAAGCAAACTGGTATCACAAAAATAATGGATTTTGGTAAAGCTAATTTTGTTGTCATTCATGAAGAACTACAAAATTGCTCCCTGAATGATGATACCATCCCTGTAAATGACTTAGGGAATAAATTAAAATCAACTATCCATGAAGTAACGGACAAATACATTCCTAAACATGCCTTATATAATAAAAAAGGTAAATTGCCTATGCGGTACACTAATAAAGTATGTAAACTAATTTTAGCAAAAAAGAAAGCATACAGGATTATGAAAAGAGAAACTAACAACTACAATAAATTTAAATACAAGGAGGCATTAAAATTATGTAAATACACCATTAATAAGGAAAAGCGAAATATTGAATTTAGATTAGCATATATAAAGGATGGAGGGAAATCCTTTTATTACTATGTAAACAATAAAAAAGGACTCTAATAGAGTTGGTCCAATTAAAGTCTCTAATAACATTATTAGTAACCCAGTTGATATGGTAAAAGAGTTTAATCAATTCTTCTGTTCGGTGTACTCTAATAAGGATAATAATCCTTTACAGAATATTGGTGTTAATCCTATTGATGAAATAAAAATAACTAGGAATCCAATTCGCTGTAAATTAAATCAGATAAAAATAAATACCTCACCTGGACCGGACTTACTGCACCCACGTGTCTTAAAGGCTATTGGATGGTGGCTGGTTGAGCCACTATATGTCCTCTACAATAAATCTCTACTTACAGGGGAGGTTCTAGATGATTGGAAACAATCTTTAGTGGTCCCTATTTATAAAACAGAAGACCATGGTAGTATGAAAAACTACAGACCGATTAGCCTGACCTACATTCTAGGCAAAATCATTGAGTCTATTGTAAAGGACATACTTATATCAGATTTAAAAATAAAAGGATTTGTTGATGACACACAACATGGTTTTAAGCCCCAAAGATCTTACCTTACTGCAGATCTCTGTTTCTGTGAAATAGTCAGTAAATTGCTAGAGGACAAAAAGGTGGTGGATATTATATTCTTAGACCTCTGTAAAGCCTTTGATAAGGTTCCACATGTAACCCTCATTACAAAAATGAGAAACCTTGGGATAAATGGATTTATAACTAAATGGGTTCAAGAATGGCTGATGAACAGAGAATAAACTGTTAGAATTAGAGGGGTTACCTCTGTCAGGGAAAAGGTCACTAGCGGAGTCCCTCAGGGCTCAGTTCTGGACCCATTATTATTTTCAGTTTTTGTTTCTGATCTTGACAAGGATATCAAGGGACACTCAGTTAAGTTTGCTGATGATACAAAAATTACTTTAGACATTAGCACAATGGATGGATATTCTGACCTCTGTTGTGACCTTCTGTTAATGGAATCCTGGGCAATTACTAGTGGAATGATGTTTAACCTAGGCAAGTGTGTAGTTGTGCATTTGGGTAATAATAACCCATGCTACAACTATATGTTAAACAGCAAACAATTACAGTCTGTGGAATATGAAAAAGATCTGGGGGTTTTGATATCAAAGGATTTGAAATTCAGCAATCATTGCACTGAATTAATAAAAAATGCCAATAAACTTATTGGCTGTATTAGACATTCAATTACTTCCAGAGATAGGGATTGTATAATTACCTTGTATAGGGCCTACGTAAGACCCATCTTGCATTATTGTTCCCCACTGTGGAGCCGCTTTCTATGTGGGGATGTCAGGAGAGTGGAAGGGGTCCAGACGAGAGTTACTAGAATCCTAAAAGAGATAAGGGAGGACCTAGTGACACCACTGACCACACTTTTTAACAAATCATGGGAGGATGGGGTGGTACGTGAGGACTGGAGGAGAGCAGCTGTGATTCCCCTTCACAAAAGTGGGAGCAAGGCAGAAGCAGGAAACTACAGACCTGTTAGTTTGACCTCAGTGGTGGGGAAAATGATGGAATGACTTCTGAAAGAAAGAATTGTTCAGTACCTAGAGGCCAGCAAGGCACAGGACCCAAAGCAGCATGGATTCACATCAGGAAGGTCATGTCAGATGAATCTAATTAATTTCTTTGACTGGGTGACCAAAGTAATAGACCAGGGAGGGGCTGTGGATATGGTCTACCTAGACTTTAGCAAGGCATTTGACACAGTCCAGCACAAAAGATTAATAATCAAGTTAACCAGCCTGGGAGTGGGTCCCAGGGTGGTAGCCTGGATAGCAAACTGGCTGCACAACAGGACACAGAAGGTAATAGTGAATGGAACACATTCTTAAGAAAGGGGGGTTACTAGTGGAGTACCTCAGGGCTCAGTACTGGGTCCAGTCCTCTTTAACGTCTTTATAGGTGACGTTGCAGAGGGTCTGGAAGGAAAGGTATGCCTCTTTGCAGATGATACAAATATCTGTAACAGAGTTGATACACAAGAGGGGGTAGAAAGGATGAGAAGGGACCTGGCAAGGTTGGAGGAATGGTCAGACATATGGCAACTTAGATTCATTGCAAAGAAGTGCAAAGTAATGCACCTGGGAAATAAAAATCCAGGAGAAGAGTTCACAATAGCAGGGGAGGTACTAACAACAACAACAACAGTAATGGAAAGGGATCTGGGTGTAGTCATATCAGATGACCTAAAGGTGGGTAAGCAATGTGAGAAGTCAGTAAGGAGAGCCAGGGGGATACTGGGAAGCACAGAGAGGGGCATCACAAGTAGAAAAAGGGAAGTGTTATCCCTCTGTACAGACAGTTGGTGAGACCCCATCTGGAGTACAGTGTGCAGTTTTGGAGACCTCATCTATGCAAGGACATAGACAGGATGGAAGCAGTCCAGAGGAGGGCAACTAAAATAGTGCAGGGTCTACATCAGAAACCATATGAAGAGAGACTGAGAGAGCTTAATATGTATACCCTTGATGAAAGGAGGGACAGAGAGGACATGATAGAAACTTTTAAGTACCTCAAGGGAATCAACAAAGTCCAGGAGGGTAGCATCTTTCAGAAAAAGAGATGTGTAAGAACAAGGGGGCACAATTTAAAGTTAGAGGGGAGGAAGGCTCAGGGGTAATGTGAGGAAAATATTTTTCATGGAGAGAGTAGTGGACACATGGAACCACCTTCCTGGAGAGGTTGTGGGGTCTAAAACAGTGGGGGAATTCAAACATGCATGGGACAGACATAAGGCAATTATAGTGGGGGGTTGCAGGAAGTAGGCTGTTGGTTAACTAGAATCTGCAGCTTATCCAATAGCTAGGGAAATGGGCAGACTGGGTGGGCCAAGTGGTCCTTATCTGCCGTCAAAGTCTATGTTTCTATGTTTCTATTACTAAGATGGTTCAGGGGCTTCATTGGGCAGATTATGACTATAGATTACATTCTTTAAATCTTTACTCCCTGGAGCTCAGGCGAAAAAGAGGTGATCTTCTACTAATGTTTAAAATTATAAGTAACTCAATACTATTTGTTGATCTGGGCTTCATCTGACATCAAAGATTCTTTTCTCTAAGAAGTCAAAATGATCAACTAGGACTTACTTACCTGAAAACTCAGTGAAGAAGGAATTTTTTTCACCCAATGAGTTATCTTGGTATGGAACTCCTTATCAAGAGAAATTGTGGAAGTTATTCTTATAATTCCTTCAAATTTAAACTTGATAGATTCCTATTGAATGCAGGTAATGGGGATTGATGCCTGCTATGGCAGGAGATGTACATTCATCGGCTTTGGCCTTCTGTACATCTATACCTCCTAGTATGACTCCTAGTATGGCAGGGAAGGTTGGTTTGAAAACTGCAGATGGAGCCGCAGAGTACCCTAACCCTGGACAAGACTGACCCACTGGCAGAAGAATATACTATCAGAACATATTTGATCAGTGGGAAGAGCAGGCCATCAGATAGAATTGTTTTGCTTGACTCAGCTGTGATGCAGTTTTTTAACTCTGTATAACATACCCAGCTGTTGATGTAGATTTTTCTCAACATGATAAACATGAGATTTGAAGGAACGGGGGTTGACAAGGATGATACCTAAGTAATGAAATTCATTAATGGTTTCTATTTGCATGCTTGTGGAGTCCAACAGTATTAGAGAGTAGTGGACAGGTTTACAGGGGCCCGAGAACAGCATAGCCTTTGTCATTTTTGTATTGAGGACTAACTTGTGTTGAGTGAAACAACTCTCCAGAGAGGTGAGGTCAGATTGCAAGGTCTAGTTTATGCTACTTATGTCCTTTCCTTCCCAGAAGATGATAGTGGCGTCAGCGTAGAGGACCATACCAGAGAGGGGGCAAGCGGAAGGAGCTGAATTGATGAAAAGTGAAAACAGGAGAGGCCCGAGGATAGATCTTTGGGGGACTCCACAGGTAACCTTGACTGGGTCGAAGATGGTGTTGTGAATATTCATCTTCTGGACTCTGTGGCTTAGGTAGCTTTGGACAAGGCCAGCCACTCCATGAAAGTTCAATATTTTCATATGTTTTATTTTTCTTTACTGTGGCTAGATCCTCAGACACCAATGGTTCACCAGCTATGGCTTCTTCAGGGTGGGGATCTAATATTGGACATAGTTATAAAGTATTTTTTAATAATTTTTCATATTAAATTCATATTTTTAACTTTAACTAAATTTTAACCATTCTGTAGTTTTTATTCATACCACTAGGTGGGGGTGTCATCTATCCTATTGTAAATACTATTTCATACTCTTAATACAGTGATTCTAATATTTAAAATTCTGACTTTATACAATATAGTTTATGGACAACATGATACCTAGGCAGATACACAATGTGAAATAACATCCTGAGACATACCTGACATTCAGCTGTGTATTTAGTTCATACACATCTTTGTATCTTATTCTTAACACTTTTTAGTTTCAGTTAATTTACTTTCTATTATTTCATTAGTTAAAATTAAAAATATGAATTTATTATGAAAAATTATTATAAAAATACTTCAGAGTTATGTCCAATATTGGATCCCCACCCTGAAGAAGCCATATCTGGCAAAACGTTGGTGTATGAGAATCTATTCACAATAAAGAAAAAAGAAAAATAAACTTAAGAAAATATTGAACTTTCATGGAGTGGCTGGCCTCTTTCTACTTTCTGACTTTGTGACTTCACCCGCCAGCCCTCAAACTTTACAAACTGTTGTATCAAGGGAGGGAACCCATACACTCTGGACTTCTTGCTTAGGTAGCTTTGGAACCAGGCTACAGCTTTGGCATGGTATTGGCATGGTAAAATTTTATTCATAATCAATATTGACAAGATTAAACTCCATTGAGTTTCAACTCATTTTCAGGGAGGTCCTTACATCATAGACAATAACAGGTAAACAATAGACATATAAATAACATAGTTATTTGGGCATTGGGAGAGAAGTACATTTGGGCCAGGGTGTTCAGAAGAATTGGATGGTTCACTAGGTTAAATACCTTAGTGAGGTCAATGAATATGTACCCAAGGTAGTTTCCTTCATCCAGGGCTTTATAAACAGTACTTCTGAATCTCAACAGGACCATCTCTTTGTTGTGTGAATTGTGGAAGCCATGTTAAGCAGGTGTGGGAAGGTCATGTCATGTTATGAACTCCAGTGCTTGGTCAAAAACTATGCATTCTAAGAGTTTGGAGAGGGGGGTTAAGAAGCAAGATGGGCCAGCACGGTGGTGCTGAGGGCTGAGGCACTGGATGTCTTACCTCATGCTATGTCAGTGACCCATGTTCAGGAACGAGCACGGGCCATCATGGATCAGCAGAGGAGGAGAAGGATTGAGCTTCCAAGGGACTGTTCTCCTCCAGGGAGGGTGTACCGGTGGTTGGCATATGACTGGCCCCTAGTGGAGGCTGGGGGGCAGCATACCAATGCTGTAGGTGTGGGGGGAGATGGGACAGACACCTGGAGGAATTCATGCAGGTGCATGCTCGCTCCCTTCACCGGCATCTTTGTATGCCCCATCTCCATAAGGAGAAAAAAAGGAGGAGAAAATTGGTTGCTGTGGAGCATGATGGATGGAGCCTCACAGGTCCCGCTCCCAGCTAGCCACGGTGCTGGCTACACTGGATCCAATCTCTGGCAGGGGTTGGGGAACCCCACTGGCCCTGCCTGGGGAATAAGCCCTGGAGGTAAGGGTCAATGCTGTCTTGTGGATGCCAGGGGATGTGGCTGGGGGTTCCCTCCAGAGGTAGGGGCCGCAGCAGCAGGAGATAAAATACCAGCAAAAAACCAAAAAGAAGTGAGATGGGTCTGTAGTTAGAAGACAGGGTTTTTTGTCCTGATTTGAGAATGGGTCTAATGATTGCCAGTTTCCACTTGTCTGGCAAAATGCCAAATCTAAGGGAGAAATTAAAGAGCTTGGTGATTTTTGCAGTTAGGACTTCCCTTCCTAAGTTAATGAATCTGTAGTCAAGGCCATCTGGGGCTGTGTGGGGTTTTGGGTTATATTTATTGAAGTATCTCAGAACCTTGTTCCTGTTCAGAAGTCTAAAGCAGAATTTTGGATGTGAGTGGGGAAGTGGTTGGCTATGGTGCTGGGATAGCAAACTATGTTGTGGTCAACCTCAAGGGTGAAAGATTCCCCCATGTGGTTGTCACTGGTTAACTCTTTGTAAATTTGCCAGACATTTTTTGATTCAGCACATTTTGTTTCATGATGTACCTTAAAGTAGTTGGATTTAACATTTCTAACTAAGGTCTTACACTTATTTCCAGCAATTTCATATTCTAGCAGGTCTTGAGGATAGTTGGTCATTTTTGTATTTTTTCCAGATTTTGCTCCTCAGTGTCAACTGACTGAGAACATCCATGTTTAGCCACCCAGCCTTATCAACTCAGATTCTCATTAGTTATATGATCATAGTAACTAACAACAAAAATAATGAAAAATGTATCATTCTCTTTCATGGTTATTGTGTAACTGTACTTTTTGTGAGACTGCAGTGTCACAAACCCACTCAGCAGGTCTGCCCTTTACTCCCAAAGTGCCAACCTATGAGCGCAGTCTTGTGAACAGTTAACAGAAATAGGGTAACCCTCCTGTGTGTTTTGTGGGTTCGAATCAACCTTTGGTCTCATTTCAGGAGGGATTCAAACTGTGAACCTCTTGCTAGCATACCCAATGCACAGGCACAGATAGTTCTGTCTTCAGGGGGCCAGATATCTTTGTCTATGGGCACCTAACCAAGTTTGCAAATTGAACCCTTAAAAACTCTAATAGAGACCTCAGATTACTCTTACCTTTTTCCAGTTTGGTATCACCATTCAAGCTTATGCACAATGTCTGCTTTAACCATATATACTCCACTTGTTAAAGAAAAGAAATTCAAAGACAGATGAAGTAGGCTCTAAAAATAGAGTTTTACTAAAATAGATAAAAGTAGGTAAAACATAAAATACAGAACCATATATCACAAGAACCATACAATCGTTTAAAAGAACAAGGTTTTAACAGTGCAATTCCTGCTACTGTACTTAGATTTGTCTCTCTCTCTCTCTCTAAATACCTGCTTGAAGTGCTCAAAGATGTTTCTTTGTCAGAGTGTAGATAAAAAGTGTCTCTGAAGGAAAACAGAATACTGTTTTAAAAAAACTGTCTTGGCCAACCCCTTTGTGTGAGGTCACCTAGCTCCTCCTCTGTTTATTAAAAATCATACACCCAGGATATTTTATCATATTAGAAGGTAAAATAATTAAGGTTACATCAGCAGAAACTGATTTCCATATGTGACTTCCCCAATCAAGTCTGCAAATGTCCTTTCATCTATAAGCAGTATCCTCTCTCACACAGACATCAAAGCATTTATGATTTCGCACCAGTGTGCCAAACCTGGTTTTCTCCTTGAAACATCCTAAAATGGATACTGATTTCCCTCTTAGCAGTTAAAGCTATATTTAACTTAGATAAACAGGAGATCCTTGATTAAGGCCTGTTCTAGTCTATAATTAGCTTCTGGCCTTCCAGGTAACACCTTGTATCTAAAACATGGGTGTGTGTGTGTATGTCATCTCATGCTGTCTCAGCATCTCCCATGAGAGACAGTCTATGACATATTTTTATGTTACAAAAAAATCTTAGTGTACTCAGAACTGGCTGTCCATGTGTCACAATCCTCCCCACCTAGACTGAATTTGGGGACTGTATCCCCAGCATGGGATGAGCTTCCCAAATCAGTTCACTCCTCATACATGCGAGACAGACCATCTGAGTTCTGGTTTCTGGCTCCAGCTCTATGTATAATTGTCATATCATACCCTTGCAAAGCAAGACTCCATCTTAGCAATCTACCATTGTCCTTTCCTATCTGCATCAGCCAAACCAGGGGGTTGTGGTCAGTCTGCACCACAAAATACAGCCCATATAAGTATGGCTCCAACTTCTTTAGGGCCCACACTATGGCAAGACATTCTTTTTCCACAGTGGAGTATACCTGCTCCCTGGGAAGTAACATTTTACTCAGGTATGCTATTGGGTGATCTGTCCCTTGGCTGGATGTCTGACTCAGTAATGCCCCAATACCCATGTCTGAGACATCAGTCTGAAGTATAAAGGATTTGCTATAGTCAGGACTTGTCCAAACAGGAGCACTGCACAGTGCCTCCTTTAGTTTGGAAAAGGCTTCCTCACAGGCTGGGTGTCAGGTAATTTTCTTGGGCATCCTTTTCTTTGTCAGGTCAGATAGGGGAGAAGCCAGGGCACTGTAATTGGGTACAAATTTCCTGTAGTACCTTGCTGTCCCTAGAAAACTCCTGACCTGCTTCTATGTTTCTGGTCTGGGCCATGCCTGGATTACCTCTATCTTTATTTGGTTAGGATGGAGCTGTCCTTGGCCTATCACATGCCCAAGGTATGCCTCTTCTTCCATTGCCACCTGGCACTTCCCAGCTTTGACAGTGAGCCCGGCCCTCTGTATCCTGCCCAGCACTTCCCTAAGGTGGGATAGGTGTTCCCCCCAGCTGGTACTCAATATGGCAATGTCATCCAGGTATGCCATGGCATACTTCTCAGCACCATTTAACACCTGGTTCAGCAACCTTTGGAAAGTGACCGGGGTGTTCTTCATTCTGAAAGGCATTACTTTAAATTCAAAGAAGCCTATCCGAGTGATGAAGGCTGGCCTCTCCCTAGCTCTGTCTGTCAACTGTACCTGCCAATACCCCTTTGTCAGGTCAATGGTCATAAGGTAGGTCGCCCATCCCAACTTGTCCAGGAGTTCATCCATCTGGGGCATCGCATGGGCATCTGACTTTGTGACTGCATTCAGTCCATGATAGTCCACACAGAAATGAGTAGAGTCATCTGGCTTGGGCACAAGGACTATGGGTGAGACCCAGGGGCTGTGGGATGTCTGGATTACCCCTAAATCCAGCATCTCCTCTACTTCCCTCCTAATGTCCTTTTGGAAAGCCTCTGACATCCAATATGCTGTCCGCCATATGGGCATCTGTGTCCCTGTCTACACATTGTGCATCGCTAAGGGGGTTAGTCCAGGCTTGGTGCTAAACAATGGGGCAAAGTCTGCTTAAACCTCCCTTACTTTCTGGATCTGCTCCAGGGCCAGCTGGGGAGACAATTTTACTGCCTCCACAGAGGACTCTCGCTTACTTTCTTCCAGCAAGTCCAGAAGGGGATCTCCTTCATCCGTCCCCTCCCTAGGACTACACACTGCAAACACCATGTAAGCCCTACTTGCATATGGCTTCATCATGTTGAAATGGTACATCCTTTCTCTTTGTCTTCGGTCAAGTAACTCCACAATGTAGTTCACATCATTTACCATCCTAACCACTTTGTATGGTCCTGCCCACTCAGCCTGCAGCTTGTCTTTCTGGACTGGAAAAAGGACCATGACTTCCTGACCCACCATGTATGAGCGAGCTCTGGCCCTGTGGTCATACCACACTTTTTGTTTCTGTTGGGCAGCTGCTAGGTTGCTCTGGGCTGTCCTCATAAGCTCCTTCAGCCTTTCCCTAAACCTAAGGACATAATCCACAATGGGAGTTCCCTGGGTGGTGTGCTTGTCTTCACAGTCCTCCCGGATCACATCTAGGGGCCCACGTACCTGGTGTCCATATAAGAGTTTGAAGGGGGAAAATCCTGTCGACATTTGGGGCACCCCCCTGTATGCAAACAACATGTGGGGAAGGCATTTTTCCTGGTCCCTCTCATGCTGTTCAGCAAACACTTGGAGCATTGACTTCAGGGTACCATTGAATCTTTCCACAAGCCCATTGGCTTGTGGGTGATATGGTGTTATGAATCTCTGCACCAACCCACACTTCTCCCATAAACATTTCATCAGGTCCAACATGAAGGAACTCCCTCAATCAGTGATAACCTCCTGTGGAAACCCAGCATGGGAGAAAATCCCAAGTAAGGCATCTGTCACTTTTTCTGTCCTCAGTGAGGATAGGGCGACTGCCTCTGGGTACTGGGTGGCATAATCTACCACAGTCAAGATGAATCTCTTCCCTGAGGTGCTGGGGGTATTTAAAGACCCCCCCAATATCCATTCCCACCCTCTGGAATGGCTCCTCCACTATGAGCAATGGAATTAGGGCAGCTTGGGTTTTCTTGCCCACCTTCCCTATTTCTTGGCACCGGTGACAAGATCTGTAATACTCCTTCACCTGCTAGGTGAAGTTAGGCCAGTAGAAATTCTGGGCGAACCGCTGCATTGTGAGTGTGATTCCCAGATGTCCAGACAAGAGAATATCATGTGCAATCTTGAGCAACTGCTCATAATACCCCTGGGGAATGACAAGCTGCCTACCTAGCATCCCTCCCTCCCTCTGTCTGCACAGTCTGAGTATACATCAGTCCATTTTCCCAATAAACCTTATGTCTGCCGTCACCTCCCTGTCGCCATGAGTCTGCCAAGCCCTCAGCTTCTCTAAACTAGGGTCACTTCTGTGAGCAGCTGCAAACCCCTCACACATTCCCAAGGCATGGGACAGGTCCCCTTCAGTCACTAACCAAGGGTCCTTAGCACTAGCATCAGGGCATTCAGGATCACTGTCAATCCCAACCCTCTGACAATGAGTCACCCCTCCCTCTTTTAAATAACCCTCTATAGCTGTGTGGTTACTTGCTACTGGGGAACTTTCTACCCCCTTTTCATTGGTCTCCCCATCTGGAGACACAGGCTGGGTAACCAGCCTCTCAGAGGTTTCCACAATGGTTTCTGTGGGGTTCAGGGAGGTACAATTTTCCCTTGCTGCTTGGCTAAGGGTAACTGCACATACCATCCCCTGTTTGAGATTGTTGCCCAGAATCACCACTGCTAATGTTTTGGCTACAGCCACCTGTTGCACAGTTCCCCCTGTTTCACCGCAGTCTAGGAGAACACAAGCGAAGGACAATGTTTTTGTCTCACCAGTAAAGTCCTGTACAGTGACATATTTATTGGGTATAAGCTGACCAGGCTCTACTAGGTCCCCCTTTACCAAGGTCAAGGATGCACCTGTGTCCCTTAACCCTTGTGTCTGTACACCATTCACCATGACTGGGTGCATGTGTTCTCTCATGTTCACAGGCATGCTTCCAGGGACACACAAACAACCCACTTCTTTTCTAGTACCATTCTGCATATTATTGCCCAGTTTTTTTACATAACCAACATTCACTTCTCTTTTCAGAGAAATCTTTTCTCAGAATTCTGGGGCTAACTGGTTTTCGTGGAGGCAGTGAGGGTTGTAGCTGCCCTGAAGGTGCGCTTTTCCCTTTCTACACTGCCACGCCCACCCCATTCAATCACAGAGCAGGTCTGCTCTTGGCATAGTGGTCTGAGAGTTCAGCAGCCTTTTGCACTGTTTTGGGATCACGGTCCTCCAGTCAGGTTTTCAGCTCTGCTGGGCATACCTAATAAAACTGTTCTAACAAAATCACATTTTCAATTTTATCAACAGAGTTTGCCTCAATTCCTTCCCACCAATGTTTTAAAAACTGACGTTGTTTCATGGCTAGCTCCTCATAGCTCATGTCAGGGCTTCTCCTGAGCTTAAGGAATTTAGCTCTGTATGATTCAGCAGTTAATTCAAATTTCTTTAACAGTGCAGCTTTAAGTTTGCTGTAATCATCATTGTCCATTTGTCCATTTGATCCAATGAATCCCGAGCTTTCGTGGTAAGTAGCAGGCATAGCTGGAAGCTCCAGAACTCTCTAGGAATTTTAGCCTGAATACAAACTTTTTCAAAAGAATTTAAAAAGACATCCATATCCTCCCCCTCTTTAAATTTGACTATCAATTTGGAGTCAATGTGTAACCCAGTCCTGCAGTCCCAGTTAAACCCAAGCCACTTACCTGATCTGGTGCCTCTGGTTGGAATCACAGCTTCTCCAGTTCATGTTGCCTCTGGTGCTCCTGCTCCTCATGGTCTGTGTCTCAGCGTTCTCGCTGTCTCTTCTCCTCTTCAGCTCGCTGGCACTCATGCTCCTCATGGTCTGCCTCCCACTGTTCCTGCTCTGCCTCTTGGCATTCTGGCTCTGCCTCTCGGCATTCTTGCTCTGCCTCTCGGTGTTCTTGCTCCCTCTTCTCCTCTGCAGCTCGCTGTTCATGCTTCTCTTCTCTCTGGAACTCCAGCTCCATTCTGTGCAACTCAATTTGCAGCCTGGGTATTTCTGGATCCAGGATACTGGTGACCTTCCCATGCCGCTGTGGCCCTTCGCTGAGAGTGGCCCTGTTGCCCTCTGCATCAGATCTGGACACTGCACTGGCCGCTAGCCCTGCCACACTTGAGGTTTGGTCATTTTCAGTCACAATCTGTGACTCGGTGCTCTGGGTATCTGCTACCATCAGGGCATCCACTAGATTCTGTTTGATGGCTTTCACCTCGAACGGGACTCCTTTGTCCCTGCACAACTGCTTTAAGTAGTCTAAAGTGTGCCTGCTGTAGTTGGAAGCCATCTTCCCTAACTAGCCATCTTCCCTAACTACTGCTACTCTGACTTACACTTTAGGAAAAAATTAATAAAACAGGTAGGAACTTGACTGTACGCCAAGTGATGTAGTTCTGTCTCCTTTTTAAAAAAAATAAATCACTGTCTTTTTCTTTCTTTGCAAGTGAGCTTATGGTCTCAAGCTGACACACTAAACAATAAAAGTTTGTCATACCAAAATTATCCCACCGCTGCCAACCAGTCTGTCACAAACTCAGTCAGCAGGTCAGCACTGTACTCCCAAAGTGCCAACCTCCGAGCGCAGTCTTGTGAACAGTTAACAGAAACTGGGTAACCCTCCTGTCTGTTTTGTTGGTTCGAATCAACCTTTGGTCTCAGTTCTGGAGGGATTCAAACTATGAACCTCTTGCTAGCATATCCAATGCACAAGCTCAGATAATTCTGTCTTCAGGGGGCCAGATATCTTTGTCTATGGGCACCTAACCAGGTGTACAAATTGAACCCTCAAAAGCTCTAATAAAGACCTCAGATTACTCTTACTTTTTTCCAGTTTGGTATCACCATTCAAGCTTATGCACAGTGTCTGCTTTAACCATATATACTCCACTTGTTAAAGAAAAGAAATTCAAAGACAGACCAAATCGGCTCTGAAATAGAGTTTTACTAAAATAGATTAAAGTATGTAAAACATAAAATACAGAACCATATATCACAAGAACAGTACAATCTTTTAAAAGAACAAGGTTTTAACAGTGCAACTCCTACTACTGTACTTAGATTTTCTCTCTCTCTCTCTCTAAATACCTACTTAAAGTGCTCAAAGATGTTTCTTTGTCAGAGTGTAGATAAAAAGTGTCTCTGAAGGAAAACCAAATACTGTCTTGGCCAACTCCTTTGCATGAGGTCACCTAGCTCCTCCTCTGTTTATTAAAAATCATACACCCAGGATAGTTTATCATATTAGAAGGTAAGATAATTAAGGTTACATCAGCAGACACTCCTTTCCCCATGTGACTTCCCCAATCAAGTCTGTAAATTTCCTTTCATCTATAAGCAGTATCCTCTCTCACACAGACATCAAAGCATTTATGATTTTGCACCAGTGTGCCAAACCTGGTTTACTCCTCGAAACATCATAAAATGGGTACTGATTTCCCTCTTAGCAGTTAAAGCTATATTTAACTTAGATAAACTGGAAATCCTTGATTAAGGCCTGTTCTAGTCTGTAATTAGCTGCTGGCCTTCCAGGTAACACCTTGTATCTAAAACCTGTGTGTGTGTGTGTGTGTGTGTGTGTGTGTGTGTGTGTGTTATCTCACATGCTGTCTCAGCATCTCTCATGAGAGACAGTCCATAAAACATTTTTATATTACAAAAAAATCATAGTGTACTCTGAACTGGCTGTGCATGTGTCACATGCAGTAGTACTAAAGAGTCTGTACTGTCATGTCTGTTAAATAGGGTAATGTTTTTTCACAGGCTATACAGTGGTCTAGATTAATTGAAAGAGAAACTGTTTAAGTGTCAAGAATGTGGAAAGGGATTTTCCCAGTCCAGGATGTTAGCTGTGTGCAATTCACTACATATTTATTTAGTTTTTGTTTACCGGGTAGGTGCGCTAGCCAGCAGGTGACTATTTTCAGGCATGACCCGGGAGAGTACAATACATCATAACACATGGAAGCAACAATACAATTGAGGCAACAACCATACAAGTACATTCCAGACATATAGAGGTGGTTCCAGCTAGTCTAACATGATTTAGGCTATACTAAGCAGTGACCAGCAGGCCAAGAGCAAGGAGGTGTTTACAGGGGAGTGTTGGTACAGGTAAGGGGTAAGGAAGGGAGTATAGGGCCAAAAGGATTGCTTATGGCTTTACCGGGGAATGCGTATGGAGACTGCCGGGTTTGTGGTTTCCCAGCCAGGCAGGATGATGTGGAGTGACAGGGAAGGGTGCAGGCAACAGAAATAGCGGGAGAAGCAGTCGGCCAGTGCATATCGGGGGGGTGGGCCATATATGGGAAACATATAGAGCACCCAGCAGCAAGAAAAGTCAGGAGGAGGGGTAGAAGGAGCCGTAACCTGGCGGCCGGCAACAGCCAGCCTGAGCAGCAGCAGGGGGACTCAGGGGAAGTAAGGGAGGATGCCAGAGACATCCCGGCGGTAGGCTAGAGGGATGCCAGGTTCATGGCCCCACAGTCAGGGATGAAGAATATGGGAGGGGTAGACGGGAGGAAAGGGCGGCATGAAATACGGCTTTGGCGGTAGGAGGCATGTAGGTGCAGCCGGGGTCATGGTTCCGAGGCTAGGCATGAGGGCCAGTGGCAGTCTCTGGCCTTGGACATCCTGCGGTATGCAAGTCAAGAAGCTGAAACTGCCAAGGAAAAAATGTTGAATTAAAGCTGAGGGCAGCATGGATACTTCTAGTAGTATTGATTTAAGTGAAAACGCTCGGAGATGAATTTGGCTTCCTCAGATAAGTTTGATAGTGAAGATCTGTTTATCACTGCAGACAGTAGATAATACAGCCATACATGTACAAACCAGTAGGTAGATCACAAATGCCAGCACAGTCAAAATAGTAATATTACAGTGATGAAACGTCTAAGTATGGCAGTTAGTTTGGCTGATACCACAAATGCTGAATTGGATTTGATGTCTTTTTCTGCATTCATTACATGAATTCTTGATGGTTATAAAATGGGTAGAAAATTTTCTGAGTTTTGATTTGCTGAGAGATATAATTTGCCACGTCCTTATCAAGACATATACTGACAACTGGTACTACTTATGCCAACCAAAAGTCAGAGATCAATGCCTTCTAGAATGTTTTGTTTTGTGTCAGCCATGATAGTACTATAAAAACAGCACGTGCCTTAACTAAAAAAATATCATACTCACATGTGAAAATGCTACTAAGGAGTAAAATTAATAAATAAAGCCCAAAATGTCATATTCCTGACACTTCAAATTATAACCTTATTTTTCTTACCCTATTTCTTTATAAATATTTATTGCAGGCAGCCTATCCATGGCTCCTGAGTAGCTGCAGATCCATCTATGAACAACGGGAAGCCACAGGCACTTGCCTTCTCTGTGATCACTGCAGCACTAACCAGTTATCTGATCGCAAGTCTCCAACCCCCTCCCCCTCCCATAATCACACCACTTATATTGTTTTGAAAAAAACAGTACTGGTATCTAGCACACGTTATGACCCTGACCATGATAATAAAACCTGACCGCAAAACCAGAAATGGATTGTTCACTGGTCAGCTCAGTCAGTGACTGGCACCATTGTAATTGCATCGTCCTTGCCCCAGACCATAAATAAAAAATTACTATCAGAAACAGACAAAGAAGCTGACAACATAACAAAAAGTGACACAAATATGAAAAAATGAAACACAAGCTAACCGCAAAACCAGAAGTAGCTCAAGCAGCATATAGCAGTTGCCAGCAGAGACTCCCACGCAGTGCCACTGAAATCCGACAGCTGCCTGCGGACATGCTGGCTTCCCACACACTGCCACTGAAATCCAGCACACTGTGCCACTGAAATCCAACAGCTGCCAATGGACATGCTGGCTTCCCACACACTGCCACCGAAATCCAGCCTTCCCATGCTCTGGACTAAACAGAGCCTAATAGTTAAATAAACAAAACAAATAATAATAAAACAAATAAATAAAATGTGTGTTTGGGGGGAAGATGGGGACACAGACACCAGCGCCCTCTAGCAGTTTCCTTTTACATATGTTATTTTCTAGCCATTTTATAATTACAGACATGGACTATTTTTCTATTTTTTTTATTTTATTAAAATATTTTTTAAACTTTTTAAATCTTGCTATCTGAAATATCTAAATAACATTTTTTTCTGGGGGACCCATTTTATAAGTGGACTAAGACACTCCGAGGTGTGGTTTATGGCCTGATAAGATCACTTCCCACGTGCTAAATGCACTTGGTACAAGCACCTCATACCTCATTACACAACTGGGGCGTGCTCTTATCAGGCCATAAACCACACCTCATCATGTCTTATTCCTTACTTAAAAAACTATTTATAGATAATACATGTTAACTGGTGTAGTTCCAGCAAATTATTTATTTTTCCCATTTTGTCTTTTTTTATCTGGGGATGGTGATCAAGCCTAGATTGTGATGGGGACATGATGGGAACTTCTAATCAGTCTCAGGTATTGCTGTAATTGACATAATTGTTACAAAACAAACCAAAAAAACCATCAGAGGCATCTTCTGTGGGTCTTTATAAAAGGTAGCCCATGTATTAAGTGACCGCGACTGAGCACTTTCAAAAAGGGTGACTCAATCACAGCACTTTTACACTGGGCTACTGAAAGGAAGGTGACCAGATGGGGTTGGCGAATATAGTGATGGGATGTCGCTATATGCAGCTGCCTGAGGACCATGCGTTACAGCGAGATGGGAGGAAAGATTTGTGGGGCATAATGCAGTGGTGGGTTGCCGAGCTGGCCATGTAGCATGGTGGGTTGGTGGTAGGATAGGGTTGGGAGGGTGGCGGGTTCAGTTCTGGGCACCCACTTGCTTTTTGCATGGGTCAGGGTTTTTTTTTTTACCCTCGTTTTGCACCCCCCGACATGCACCTCCCTGGAATGAAGAATCCTTTGGTGAGGGGGCACAGCCCCCCACATAAAAAGAAAATTACAAGTGTCCAGTGCCCCTTTGGTGTGTGCCGTGAGTCTACATCACCGAAATTCATTTTCAGCGATGTAGACTTGCCCAAATGGCGATCACCGTTACATGGTCGCCATTATCACATGGAACCTGATAAAAGGTTGCTGGAGTCAGGACAGCATTTTATCCACAATCATTCATGAAGCATTCAATATTGAGTAAAATGTGTAATTGGGTTCTTTAGTAATGCAATACATTTTTACAAAATGGTTTATTTTTACTAGCCATTAGATGACAAAGTTGTGGAAGCCAGCTGTGCAAGTGACAATAGCTGCCTACCATCATAAGGATGCTCAGTGCTCACACTGAATGACATCTGCGGAAATAGGCAATTTGAAACTGACCGAAGATTCCCACTACAAACCAAATAAGAGAGGTAAGCCTGCCTCATTCAGGCAAAGTAAGTCTACGATGCTTTCTGCCACAACAGTCAGTCTGTAAATGGTGATTAAGAACCACTGTCAGCTTCAAATTGCCAGTTTTGGCAGATGAGATCAGTCACTTTTTGCATTCTAGTGGACAAGCAGCTCATGTTGCTTGCACAGTGGATGATACAACTTTAGCATCTGATTCCTGTGTTCTGTTCCTTATAACTGTTTTGGTGTTGTGTGTGTCAGTTTAAAAAATATGTTGAACTCTGTACTGTTGACAGACAGGAGTCACATATGTGAACATGCTTCTTGTGAGTTCCAGTCCAGCATTAATTTCTCACTTTCTGTGTTCAAGTTCACCAGAACTTGTCTCAGTACTGCAGGCATAGGATATCAAATATAAACTTAAATGATGTTCTTTTGTGGCTCACTGCCTCCAATCTTTGTCCTTGAGAACAGTGTTTAATAGCAGTTACACTGCTGTCTCCTTCTCAAGTTGAATACTTCCCTTGGGAACTGTGTCCAGAACAAAAATTTAAATGATACACTAACAGGCAATGTCAAAATAAACATAAATCTTTAGTACTGTATAAAAATGTCCGTGTTCTGGTCTATTTAAAAGAAATGCCCCATAACAGCTGCTCTGTTTCAGTTTTTTTAGGCAGCCCTTCTTGTCTTGAAAAGTATAGAGATGGGAATGTTCATGTTCTGGATGGGCTGGAATGGTATAATACTATGCATAAAAGGTCTATATAAAATTCATTTGAAAAATTCATCAAAGGTGACCATTGTATGGTGTGGTTCAATATATGAACAGGGCCAGGATCGAACCACACTAAAATGAGGGTCCTGGACTTCAGGAATGCTGATTTCAAGAAAATTGGAGATTGCTTCAAGGAAGCCCTAGTAGGGATAGGGAAATAGTTGGGGTAGAGGAACAGTGGACAGTAATAAGGAAGTCCATTGAGCTGACAACAAACTTTGGTTATGCAGGTTAAAAAGAGCAAGAGAAAAAAGAAACCACTATAGTTCTCCAGGGAGGTAACAGTAAAAGTAAAGGCAAAGAAGCTAGCATTCAAGAGGTATAAGGCAACACAGAAGGAAATAGATAGGGAGAGTTATCAGGAAAAGCAAAGAGATGCAGAGAAAACTGTTAGGAGTGCAAAGGCACAAACAGAGGAGAAATACGCCAAGTCAATAAAGAGGGGATAAAACATTCTTTAGGTATATAAGCGAAAAGAAAAAAGCAAAGCAGGGATAGCAAGACTAAAAAGGAAAGGTGGGAATTGTGTGAAAGAGGACCAGAAGAAAGGTGACATATTGCAGTTGGCTCGGTGGCGCAGAGGGCTGAGGTGCTGGATGCCTTGCCTCTCATCACACTAGTGACTCAGGTGGGGATACGGACTTGGGTCATCGGGGATCCAGCATGGGAGGAGTGAGACCAGGATTGAGCAGCCATGGGGCAGCTCTCCTCCCTCAGGGTGTTCATTACTCCCTCATAGTTCCACTGCCACTGGGTGAAAGTCTGGTGGCTAGCATAGACGGGAGGGAACAACAAGTCATAGGACGGTGTCTTGGGTCTCGGCATGCACATGCCTCCACATGTGCAAGCACGGCCAAGAATGGGGATGGGTGAAAAACAGGGAAAAATATCGGGCATCAAATACATATAAAAAAAAAAAAGAAAGGTGACATATTGAACAAGTACGTTTGTTCAGTATTTACAAAGGAAGGGGTAGATGATGGGCCACAGATAGGGGAAAGGGGCATTAAAGAAAGGGAGGTAGATACTAGCTATTTTGTGGAGGAGAAAGTCCCCAGGAATTTAGCACAACTGAAAGTAGATAAGGCAATGGGGCCAGAGTGGTTCACCCCAGCATACTGAGGGAACTCAAGAAAGAGCTGACTGGACCTCTGATGCCCTCTTCAGCCTATCACTGGTTACGGGGCAGGATTCCAAGGAACTGGAGGAGGGCAAATGTGGTCCCCCTTCACAAAAAGTGGGAATATTGAGGAGGTAGGAAACTACAGACCTGTAAGATTGACTTTGGTGGTGGGCAAAGTTATGGAAACACCGGTAAAAGAAATGATAGGGGAATACCTTGCAACCAGTGGATTACAAGATCCGTGACAGTATGAGTTCACAGGAGGGAGGTCTTGCTAAACAAACCTGATCGAGTTCTTTGACTGGGTGACCAGGGAAGTGGATCAGGGAGGAGCAGTGCATGTGGCCTACCTGGATTTCAGTAAGGCCTTCAACACCGCTCCACAGAGAAGGCTGGTAAACAAGCTGGACAGCCTGGGAGTTGGTTCAAAGTTGGTAAAATGGGTACGAAATTGACTAAGTAGCAGGAATGAGAGGGTGGTGGTAAATGGGGTTGACTCAGAAGAAGGCACGGTAATCAGCAGGGTGCCATAGGGGTCAGTTCTGGGACTGGTCCTCTTCAATGTCTTTATTAGTGATATAGCAGAGGTGTTGGAAGGGAAGGTATGCCTAATCGCGGATGACACAAACATCTGCAACAAAGTGCACTCACTGGGGGGTGGGGTGGAAAGAATGAGGGACAATCTCAGAAAACTGAAAGACTGGCCAAGAGCCTGGCAACTAGGCTTCAAAGCCAAAAAGTGTAAGATTATGCACATGGGGCACAAAAAGCCAAGGGCAATGTGCCAAATGGGGGGAAGTGTTGACCACCACAGAACAGGAAAAAAACCTGGGGTTCATCATATGTGATGACCTGAAGGCAGCAAAGAAGTGTGATAAGGCAGCGGGAAAGGCTAGCAGAATGCTGGGATGCATAGGGAGGGATATCACTGGCAGAAAGAAATATAGTAGGTAGTGTTACCACTGTATAGATCAATGAAGAGGCCCCACCTGGAGTACTGTGACCAGTACTGGAGGCCCCATCTCTGGAAAGCCATAGATCAGGTGGAAGCAGTACAGAAGAGGGAAACCAAGATGCTGCATGATGTGCATCAGAAGCCCTATGAGGAAAGACTCAAGGAATTAAATATGTACTCTCTAAAGGAAAGGAAGGAAAGGGGAGACATGATAGAAATGTTCAGATACCTCAAGGGTATTAATAAGGTACAGGAGCATGAAATATTACATAGAAAAGGAAGCCAAAGGACAAGAGGGCATGATATGATGCTGGATGAGAACAGGCTCAGAGGGGCTGTGAAGAAGTACTTCTTCACAGAAAGAGTGGTGAACATCTGGAACAGCCTCCCCGAAGAGGTGGTGGATACAAAAATCGTAACAGGATTCAAGTATGCATGGGATAGACACAGGGCGACCTTAATAACAGGCCTGGGGAAGGTAAGGCCAGAAATCAAGTAAAGTCAGTGGTAGCACATTAGGTAGAGATTTTAGGGCAGACTAGGTGGCCAAGAGAAACATAGAAACATAGAAACAGAAATTGATGGCAGATAAGGACTGCTAGGCTCATCCAGTCTTACAGTAACCCTACCTATATTTGTTGCCGCTGACCCTACTCGGCCATCAGCTTTAACCTCTCCTTCCCTCCAGGGTTCCCTTATGTCTGTCTCATACATGTTTAAATCCCACCACTGTGCTTCTTTCCACCACCTCCTGTGGCAGACTATTCCATACATTGACCACCCTTTCCCTGAAAAAAATGTCCTCACATTTCCCCTGATTCTACCCCCTCCAATCTCATACAGTATCATGCCCCATCATTCTTGTACTTTTTCTGTATTGAAAGATGTCGCCCTCTTGCACCTTGTTTATACCTCTAAGGTACTTGAAGGTTTCTATCATGTCTCCCCTCTCCCTCCTTTCCTCCAGTGAATACATATTGAGGTCCTTTAATCTCTCCTCATATGTTTTCTGGTACAAGCCCTGTACAATCTTAGTTGCCCTTCTCTGAACCCCCTCCACTCTGTCTATGTCCTTGCAAATATGTGGCCTACAGAACTGCACACAGTGCTCTGTATGAGGCCTCACCAGTGTTATATACAGTGGAATCACCACCTGCCTCCTTCTGATAGTGATACCCCTACCTATGCACCCCAACATGCCACTGTCTCTCCCTACAACCTTTTTACACTGCTTGGCCACCTTTAGGTCATCTGAAATGATAACCCCCAGATCCCTTTCTTCCTGGTGACCGTCAGAACTCCCTCCCACCCCACCCCCATCCTGTAGCTTTCTCAGGGTTTCTGTATCCCAGGTGCATGATTTTGCACTTCTTCACATTGAACCTCAGCTGCCACACCTCAGACCATTTTTCCCCACCTTCCTAGGTCCCTCCTCATTTTCTCCACCCCATCCAGAGTGTCCACCCTGTTGCAGATCTTGATGTCATCTGCAAACAGACAAACCTTCCCTTCTAGCCCTTCCACAATGTCACTAATGAAGACATTAAAAAGGACTGACCCTAGGACTGATCCCTGAGGTACCCCACTGGTCACCCCCCTCCCCAGATTGTAATCCAGTTACCACCACCCTCTGCTTCCTGTCCATTAACCAGTTTCTAACCCAGTTTACCACCTTGTGACCCACACCCAGGCTACCTATCTTGCTAACCAGCCTTTTGTGTGAGATGGTGTTGAAAGCCTTACTGAAATCAAGGTTGGTGATGTCCACCACTCTTCTCTGATTTGCCTCCTTCTTTATCCAGTCAAAAAAAATCTGTTAGATTTGTTTGACTGAACCTTCCTGCTGTGAAACCATGCTGCCTTGGATCTTGGGCTCAACTGGATTCCAAGTTTCCCACTATCCATTTCTTAACAGTGTCTCCATAATTGTATCCACTACTGAGGTGTGACTGATTGGCCTATAGTTACCTGCCTCCTCCCTGCTATCATTTTTGTGAAGGAGAACTACATGTGCCCTCCTCCAGTCCTCTAAAACCACTTTTGTGTTGAGCCACTCACTGAACAAGGCTGCCAGTGATGCTGCTGGCTCCTTTCATAGTTCCTTTAATATCGTGAGATGAATGCCATCTGGTCCCATTGCCTTGTCCACCTTCAGTTTTGTGAGCTCTGCCTGGACTCTCTCCTCCATAAATGGACTGGTGTCAACCTCCACTCCCCCCTTTGTACCTGATGCCCAGTTGTGGTGCCTGACCTGCTCCTTCTTTAGTGAATACTGAACAAACATATTTATTCAGTATTTCCACCTTTTCCAGGTTTCCCTCTATACCCTCCCCTTCATCCCCTTTGAGCCTTACAACCCCCCCCCCCCGGACTTTCTTCCTTCACTAATGTACTATATCTAAGGAATGTTTTGTTCCCTTTCTTTCCACCTATGATACTCTTTCCTCTGTTTGTGCCTTTGTGCTCTTAACAGCATTCCCTGCTTCCTTCAGGCAATTTAGGTACACCACTCTATCCTCTTTCTTCTGTCTCCTTATATTTTCTGAAACCCAAACTTTTGGCCCTTACTTTTTCCTGCTACATCTTTTGAGAACCACAGTGGCTTCCTCTTTCGCTTGCCTTTGTTTCTCAGCCTAATGCACTGGCTTATCACTTCCACTATGGCTACTTTTACGTGTGTCCACTACTCTTCAACCCCCCCCCCGTGTCTCTCCTCACCAAGGCTTCTTTGATACACCTCCCCATCTTAGCAAAGTATGCCCTCCTGAAATCTAAGACCCTTACCTTTTTGTGGTTTAATGGTGTCCCTGTACCCATGTGAAACCTCACTATGTGGTGGTCACTGGATCCCAGGTAACCCTCTACTAGGACGTCTGTGATTCTGTCTCCATTAGTCAGTAGTAGGTCCAGAATCGCCCTGTCCCAAGTGGGTTCTAGCACTAGCTGCTTTAGGCCTGCCCCTTGCAGGGAGTCCAGGATATTTCAGATCCTGGTAGAAGCAGCTGCCAGGATGGTCCAATCCAAGTCTAGCATATTGAAATCTCCCAGCAGCAGTACCTCCCCTTTTATTGCCACCTCGTGTATTTCCCCCACTAGCCCCCTATCCACCTTATCTCCCTGTGCTGGAGGCCTGTAGATCACCCCCATGTTGACTGCTGTGCCATTGCCTGGTTCAAGGGTGACCCACACTGCCTCGGCCTCCCCCTGTCTACCCTGTACCTCTGTTGCTTTTATACCCTCTCTGACATACAGGGCCACACCCCCCTTCCCTTTATTACTCTCCCTATCCCTCCTGAAAAGAGCATAACCTGGTACATTTACATCCCAGCCATGATTTGCTGTGCACCACATCTTGGTTATTGCTGCTATGTCTGGGTCAGCCTCAGAGATCAAGGCCACCAGGTCTGGGATTTTGTTTCTCAGGCTGCAGGCATTTGTAAACATGACTTTCCACATTCTGTTTCCTGCTTTTATTCTATTCCTGCTCCTTCTCCTAGTCCTTTTCTGCTAACAACTTCTTTGATTTTTCTATGTTTCTAAAATACCAGACTTTAACTGCCATGGGAGGGGCAGGGGAGTCGAGTAGATACTTAAGCAAAGTAACTGTCATCTTAAACATAAATGCATCCTGGGAGCAATATATGTCCCTAATTTAGATTCTCCTCGATTTTTCACTCACCTACTCAATTTAATTATTTCAAATTCTTCCAAATTAACAATTCTTGGCAGTGACTGAAATATCACTTTGCAGTCAAATAAAGATAAATCAGAGCCACAAAATGTTGGCTTGTCCCCTGCCCATCTCGCATTAAAAGATCTTATGGCTGGGGTGAACTTGATAGATATCTGGAGGGTCTTAAATCCAGAAGCTGGCCAATATTCCTATTTTTCACCCTCTCATAAAACGTACTCTAGGCAAGCAATAATACCACACAGGGTGGGCTGTATTGAGCTATACCGGACCGCCCAGGGGTGTAATGAGGCCCGACGCTGCAGGCGGAGGGCCTTATAACTCCTGGAAAGTCTGGTATAGCCCAATATCACTCACCCTAAAGGGTATTATTGCACTTAGAAAATGGGCCACTGTATTTTGTACAGTATGTTTTAAAAAATAATTGTTTACATGTAAAAACTCTTATTTTGTAATAAAATAGTTCCTCCACCTGAATTACAGTGTTGGTTTTTATTGTGACAGTCCCTGATGTATTTGTATACCTAATAAAATGTTAAAAAAAATTAATTCATTCTGAGTTGGACAATGGCAATGCTTTAAAAATATTCAGTACCTTCAATTATTTTGATCCTGGGACGATCCCTCTGCTGACTGCATGGCTGTCACAAACAGAGTGGGGGGGGGCATGATGAGGATGCCGCCTGTTTATCTGACTTTCATTATGTTTTTTTTTTTTTACCTCTCCAGCCCACTACCGGTAAAAGAAGCAGTTTGAGACTGGTTTCTGTTTTAGTCACAGAACGGTTAGGAGAGTTGCTCTCTCTGAAGGCGGGAGGGGGAGCTCTCTCCCTCTCTCTCTCTCTAATGGAGATGTATGAGCGGTTGGTCAGTGGCTGCGTGATAGAGGTGTTACTATACGTGCAACCCTGGGTAAAAACAGGAAGTGCACTGTGGGTGCGATGATTGTTTGTGGGAAATGGCTATTTTGGGGCAAACAACAGTTGTGAGTAGCTTAACGGTAGAGTGATAGCATCGTGGTTTCTTATTCGCGATCATGCAGGGAACAGGGAAGTTGTTCGGGAAGCTGACTCATGTTTGAACAGTGGGGAAACAAGTAGGGTCTTTCATTTTGTGCAGCAGAATTAACAGTACTGTTGTTGGGACAATTTGTATGTAGCCGGGTTGAAACTGGGAACTGACAGTTGTTTTTTTTTTACCTCATTGAGGTGTTCATGACCATGGTTGGGAGAAACGATGAAGGGTCTCGCTGTCCGACAGCAAACTAATAAATATCTGACTGTTTTTAAAAACTTTTGCCAGCTCTGATAGCATGTAGAATAGTAACATAAGAAGTGTTTTTCTTTTTCCTAAATATGGAGCAGCTGGGAGTAAATACTATTTGGGTTTGCTTTCGGTGGGGGAGACGACTACCACTCGCTAAGCGAGAGGAAAAGACGGCAGCGACTTCAAATTTTCTTCGGTGCCTACAGCCAATTAAAAAGCAGGCTGGGCACCACTATGGAATGCTACACAGTGAGGTGCCACTTGGACTGGCACTTATTTTTTACTGGGCATCTACTGAAAAATAGATGCTCAGGTTTAAGGTACTTATAGCCAATCAGGATCTAGAATCCATTTTGGCCATTTTCTAAAATAGATTATATCCTAATAAGCTCATTTGTACTACCTAGTATCATTGATGCAGGTATACATGCGAGGGTTATATCCGATCACTCGCCTGTTTTTGTGGCTTTCATTCTTGGGCCTGGCATTAGAAGAACTAGTCTACAGCATCTAAACATGCAACCCCTTCAAAAGCAAGACTCCCTATTACAGGTCAAGGATTTTGTATCCTGCTTTTTGGAGATTAATAAGGGTTCTGTCCCGAATGTTGACATACTCTGGGTCGGCTTAAAATGTGCCATAAGGGGAGAATGTTTATGTCTTGCTACCACTAAATTTTGACAAGCACAAAAACAATCAAAGCTACTACTTAGCTCAATCAGATGGATAGAAACCTCACTTGGTCCCCAGTACCTAGAAGTGGAGTGGCTCACACTACATAGTCTGCAAGCTCAATATTCTGAGCTGATGTATAGTAGAGCAGAACTCTCCCTGAAGCATGTTAAAATGAAATACATGAACTCAGGGGAAAAAGCGGGCAAGTTATTAGCAATCAGATTAAAACAGGCAGAAACCTCCCGTTTTATTCCAGGATTAAAGTTTGATAAACACGGTCCCCTAGTCACAGCCCCTGAGGATATAGTAAAAGGCCTCCAGCAATTCTTTAGCTCGCTATATTCTGAAAATGTAGCTGAGAGCCCCACTGATAGGTACACTGCTGCATATCTGGCTACTGTTGACCTCCCTAAACTACCCCCAGATAAAGCGGTGAGCTTACTAAATCCAGTCACACTCTGGGAAGTGCACCAAGCAATCAAACCACTCCCACTTGATAAGTCCCCTGGACCCGATGGTTTCCCTAACAATTTGTATAAATCTTGTATCTCCGATCTAGCTCCCCTACTTACAGAAGTTTATCATTTCTGGTTTGAGAATGGTCTATCAGAGGCAAACTTCCTGAATGCCCTTGTTACTCTAATACCTAAACCATGTAAGGATCATCAACATCCAGAGAACTATAGGCCAATCTCCCTCCTTAATTCAGATGTCAAGATTTTGGCCAAAGTAATTGCCAATAGGTTAAAACCCCTTATGGGAAGTCTCATTAGTCAGGAACAAATAGGCTTTATGACTGGAAGATCCTCGGGAGATCACATGCATAAGCTCTTTCATCTCCTCTCCGTGTCAAGGGATTCAGATATCCCTGCGGTTTTTGTGTCCCTTGACGTGGAGAAGGCTTTTGATAGAGTTTCCTGGTATTTCCTCCTTATGGCCCTTAAGCATGCTGGTTTTTCCGAGGCTTTCTTGACATGGGTTAAAATTCTATATTCTTCCCCAACAGCACAAATTTGGTGCAATGGTATTCTCTCTCAGCCTCTTTTTTTTAAGTCAGGGCACCAGGCAGGGATGCCCACTTTCTTCCCTGTTATTTAACCTTTACCTAGAACCCCTGATTAGAAGGCTCATTTCACACCCAAATTTAAATGGCATTCAAGTTGGAGACTGTCGTTACACCCTTTCTGCTTATGCAGATGACTTACTACTGCATGTGGTGGAAACACAGGACAGTATCCCAGTGCTTTTATTGGAAGTGGAGACATTCTCTAAGGTGTCTCAATATAAGTTTAACCTTTAAAAACCAACCCCTAAATGTGCACATATCCCGTCATGAGGTGGTAATGTATAACCTCTCATGGGAACATGAGGCTCTGATGTATTTAGGGATCCAAATCTCCAGAAATTTGCCCACGATGTTAAAACTTAACTTCTCAGACCTGCTGAACACCCTTAAGCTAGACTTAGACCAATGGGGTGCACTTCCCCTTACACTGTGGGGAAGAGTCAATATTATCAAGATGAATGTACTCCCCTACCTTTTATACCCATTGGGCATGCTCGGTTTCTTTTTTCCTAAAATATGATTCCTCAAACTTCAAAAAATGCTCAATTCCTTTATTTGGGGGGGAAAGGGTGTTCGCTGTGCCTGTACTAAACTTACTGCCCCCAAATCCTATGGTGGACTGGCAGCCCCCTCGTTCTGCATCTATTACTGTGCCCATCATCTCAGTAAAATGGCTTACTGGATAAATGAAGCAGGTTCTGATGACCCCCACACTTATATTCCTCTTTGGTTTCCTATAGAGAAATGTTTAATTGAACAGAATTGCTGTTCCCTGGCATCCCTGATATACACCATACCTAAATCACTCCCTAGATCACTATGGAATACCCCAATTGGTTGGTCCCTCAGAGCTTTGCATCAATTGCAGACCCATATTTCTATCAATCGGCATGTCTCCTTGGATCAGCCCATTTTGGGCAATCCTCACTTTTAAATTGGGTCTAGACCGATGCAGGCCTTGTATTGGCCTCATTTAATTGATAAAAGACTCTCTGATGTATATACTACAGATGATGTTATAACATTACAAGAATATCAACATTACTCTATGGAACATGACTGCCTGATGTTTAAATACATGCAGTTTAAAAGTGCACTGCTAAGTTTCCTGGGCAAAGAACGGGACATGCAAACACCAAGGGTCTCTTTGCTCTTGATCATTGAAGTAGCAAACCAGCCCCATGCGGTTTCCAAGTTATATGAAGTCTTGCAGGATATAGATCCCCATCTTCCCCAAGGGGTTTGTTATTATTGGACCCAAGAGTTACCTCTTGTACTAGATTACAACTTTTGGCAAAGTCTTTGGCAGTGCGTATACAGATTAGTGAAGCAGGATAGACTTTGCCTCGTTCAATTTAATATAATGCACAATTTATATTTTATTCCTGTTAGACTTCACCAAATCGGTAGGCTCCTATCACCTATGAGCCCAAGATGTGCTGATTGCCTAGGAACCCTTTATCATTTGGTGTGGACTTGTTCTAAAATTCAGAGCTTCTGGCAATCCACTAGAGGGAGATTAAATCCATTCCTTGGGCTTGATACTCTGTTCACCCCGAAGGTGTGTTTATTAAATAGTTTCCCACCAGGTACCCCCAACATGCGGAAAATGTATATGGCTTTAATTGCTGCCATAGTCAAATTATTAATCTTGAGACACTGGACGGATGAGTCACCCCCATCAATTATGGAATGGCACAAAGAAATCTTACAGGCACTTCAGTTGGAAAAACACATTGCCTTAATGGCAAATAGAGAAGTGAGTTACCTTGCTAACTGGGGTCCCTTGGATGTTCTACTAACTATATGGAAGCCCTAACTTAAGTCAGTTTAATTATCAAATGAACAGATCTTCCCTCGTTCACATGTTGAATGACCTTGCTTGGCTTGAGGAAGGGTTTAGTTTTTGAAGGGTGGAGGGGGGTTTGTAAATAGTTCCTGTAATTTGCTTCTTGTATTGGTTAGATGTTTTTATGTTTTGTGTTGTGTCATGGGTATTCTTTCTGGTCTACCCACCTGTATGCCTGTATGCCATTGATTGTATGTTTGTATGAGACAATAAAAAATAACAATAAAGCATACTGAATTAAAAAAAACATAAATGCAATAGTATCTGCTCATTCTGGGTGTTGCATTAATGATCTTTGTATCCCTACAACTTGAGTTTACATCTGACAAAAAAATGTTATGCTGCATTGCATTGCTTGAGTGTACTTGGATTATTTTGTGTGGTATGATAATATGTCACTAAAAATCATTATTTAAAACATTTTTACTGCTTTTATTTTTTTCTGCTAAATTTTTCACAACCTTTAGCTCATTTAATAGGCAGGATAACGGACTTCAAGATGTGTGGTTGAAAAGGAATAATGCATGCTTTGGGTGTTGATGGCCCTTGGCTACTCCTCATGCCTAATAACATCCAAGGCATGCATTATTCCCATGAAACTGCACACCTCACAGTTTATAATCCTTTACAAAACATAAGTTTAACAGCTACAGCTATTTATTACAGCTTTTTATATGTAGACTGTACTGTTTTTCTAATAGCTTCAGTGTTGCACAGGCATTTTATGAACCTTTTAGGTTGCCATCAGCACTGTAATATCTGCTCTCTGCTAGGTTTTAGTCGGTTCAAAGATCAAGGAACATAACTGTGATGTATCTAACATATTAAAAAAGGTTTATCTTGAGGGTAGATAGTGTAATAAACATATTGGGAAAATTGATCACCAATGGTGTTGTATATATGCAGCTCATACTGTACATTACAGTGGCCCATATTTTCCACTTGTGTCAATCCACACTTGGTGACTAAACTGATAAAAAATGTGGAGGGCTGCAGTTAGAAAAGTTAGAGTTGTACCTAGTTCTGATGGATATTTTTTGCCATGTTTGGGTACACTAATTTATTTTGCAAGTAACTGTGACCACAGGGTGGGGATGGGGGCTGTGGAGAAGGAGAGAGATGGAGACAGAGGGTGGAAAGAACAAACGTGGGTATGCATAAAAAATGAGCAGTAATGTGACTGCCAACTATGTAAATGTAATTTTTTAAAGATGTGATATGCATGTTTTTCATAGTTGACAGATCCATAACTGAGTCTTTTTTATATTAAAAAAATGTATTGAACAGAGAATCTGGCTGTGCAAAGAGACTGCAGCCTGTAAAGATCTCCTGGCTCTATAAGAGGTCCTCACATGCTGCAGCCACTTCCATTGCCTTCTATGGTAGAAAAGAAGAAATATTTTATTAAGATAGAAAAGGGAGAGAGAGAGAGAGACAGGGAGGGAGGGAGGGAGGAGGGAGGGAATGATGGGGTTGAGAGATATATTAGAGTGAGAGAGATGGAGGCAGAAGTGAGAGAGAAAGGAAGGTGATACTATATATCTATATCTATGTCTATATAAATATATATATATATATATATATGCATGCAACACAAATATTACAGACAGGGGGAAAGACACAGCGATTGGATGAAGGAAAGACAGATACCTAAACATAGAGAAAAGTAGTGATGGGGAAAGGGCAGAGAGAGAAATTGGAGAGAGGCAGATATATTGGTGATAACAAGAAGTATTGAGTGAGAAAGAGAGAAGGAGGGAGAGAGATATGCACAGAGAACGAGAGACACATGAGGGCTGAGTGCAGTAGTGATCTTTTTCTTTTGTAATGGCTTTCCCAAGATTTTTCCCTGTTTAATCTATCCATGTTTTCTTCCTGCTGAGTGTGTACCTAAATTTAAACATCTAGAAGGTGGGAATTAGGTACTCACAAGCCAACCTTTTCCAGTACTGATCCCAGAGCTGTGCTTAGGTGTCTGTGCCTCAGTTCCACTATCAATATGTATCCTTCAGCGGTATACATTTCATTAAGTATAAATTTCTTCCATTAAATATGAACATTACAACTAGCTGCCAATTAATGCAAATTTCCTGTCCCCTTTAAAATCCCTCAGTGGTGGTGAAGGTACCCTGTTGAATGTTTTGGTCTTTCACTATAATCAGTGAATGCATGTTACAATTGTCAGACTACCAGCACATGTCTATGAGGCCTCTCCTCCTGTCTGAACAACTTGACCTCTCCAGGTTGTGAAGAATGCCCATTCAGTCATCCCTGCAGCTACCCTAAAGTGCATGGAGGAGCAGGTGACAATGCAAAACTGGACTACATGAAATACAGATGTGAAAAGTTTATAGTTTGGTAAGCAATACAGCAAGACCAATCATGTTCACCATAGCTTGTGACCAGTTATATGGAATCTATACCCTACTTTGGTTTTCTGAACACTGGGTGAAGCCGATGGAGCTACATAGCAACTGCACACTGAACTCAGGAGAGTTTCAGCAGGGACCTGACATGCAAAATTGCTTTTTACATTAGGTAAACCACCGTTGCCTATTAACGAATTGAGCAAGGTTGCGGCACTTGCTAACAACATTTTTATCATTGTATTTGTATATGGGCAAGGTCAGGTCCTTACCAGACCACCATGCGTTGCTGTGATTCTTCTCCTGGCCTTGTTTTCAGTCTTTCAGTGGGAGAGGCCTTATCGAGGAGAAGCAGTGGGAAGTCCCGTGGGGGGTTTGCAGGAGGAAGGCTGGAGAAAAGGATAGTAGTGGATTTTGTCCAGAGCTCCAATGGAAAGAAGGCAGAAGGCAGAAGCTGGAGAATAGATTATTCTGCTTTACATACCCAGGATCTACAGCTAATCTTTTTACTGGGAAGTAGAATGGATAATCAGTTTTGTTTCCTTTGAGTGTTTAGTGACTTGTGTGATTAAGTGTGTGCACAGGTTTCTACTTAAATTATTTATATGAATCAATGATTGTTGACTGAGGGCTGTGGGACAAAATAAAAAGCCCCTTTGTCGCTTGCGGTTTCCGCATTTCATGATATTTTAATTTTATTTTAGTAATTTAATGATAAAAGTAATAGATTAGTTTTTTATTTTTTTTTTTTTAACTAGCTAAAGGGTCATTGATTGGATAGATAGATCACGTGGGCTTAGACCACATAAGCGCATGTGCTGGCTCACTCTGGGGTACTTTCTAACTGATCACCTCAGCTGGCTGCTGTCAGTTACTGGTGTGAGCATGCATAGCATTGCAATTTGCTAGGAGAAAACACTGGGTGGACAGCCTGTTTTGTTTAAGAGCTGTACTGTAAAGAAAACCCAGCATTTCCTAGAGTATTCTAGTGCCAGTGCTTTTAATACAAGAGTGTGCGTATCTTTGGACCTGGCATCTGTGAGCGTTTTTTAGTATTATCGGCATTGTTCATGCTGTGCTGCACTTGCCATTCTTTTGTACTTGTATGATTTTTACTCTTTCACCTGTGAAGGCTCAAGATGACTTTAAGAGTGTAAGTGTTTGACTTTATTTGCATGAAACCGGAAACCTGCAAATTAAAACATTTAAAGTAGATTATGGTACTGGGGGCATTTTAACCTGTTTTAGACATAGCCCATTATTTTTTATAATTTTAATTGTTTGTAATATTTGCACTCTTTGTTTCACTGTTCGTGTTAGTTTGCTTGCTGTTTGCAGCTGGCCAATTGACTGTTAGAGAGTTTTTTCTTTCTGTGCAAGTATTTGATGCTGGATATTATTGGTTATTCCCAGTTAAGGGTGGGTTGATTCAGTTGTTGAAAATACTCATTTGTGAGCTGGCCTGCCAGCACAGCGGTTGGATTTCTGCTTGCGACGCTGGCGAACCATGTTCAGGAATGAGCCCGGGTTGTCGGAGGGCTGACTGGGGGGAGAAGGATCGAGCATCCTCAGGACAACTCTCCTTCTCTGGGGGGTTGGGGGTCTTTGAGCTCAGTGCAGGAGTGACACCTAGTGAAGGCTAGGTGCATCAACCTATGCACCGAAGCATTGTCAAGAGTCTCTGAGGTGGGATAGACACAGGCATCATTGCATGTCTCTACACCAGCCTATAGGGATTAAAATCCCTCCATGCCAGTCGTCTCTATGACACCCTGCCCCCAGACTTCAATTAGTCACCTGGCCAAGGGCTCTCCCAACCAGATATGGTCACACAGCACCAGTGCCCACTACAGTGCTGTATCCCACCTCCTTGGGGTAAACCAGGAGTGATGGGGAGAGCGAGGGGCTCAACAAGCAGTGGAAGCCATGGGGGCACCATGACCAGGGCAGAGTTCTGATGGCTTGGCAGAGAGGACAAAAAGTAAGATAAATATAAAAAAAAAGAAAATACACATTTCTTTTGTTCTCTGATTGTCTAGCTTGGGTTCCTGCATTTTTCTGGTTGTTGGGCAGACAGAGAGTACAAGATTGTTACTTATCCTGCAAGAAAAGTACGGATGACTGTGGACTTCATAGTCAAAATGATTGATCAATCAATTACAACTGCTTTTGGACTTTTTAACTGGCATACAGGAGTCTGTGGGTAACTGTTGGTGAATGCTGGAATTTGTGGAACCTGTGGAATCTATGGAGCCTGAGGAGGGTTACAAGGGTCGGAGAAACTCAGGATGCAATGAGAAGAATGTGAAAGCTAAGACAAGGCTTGTCATAAATAATTAACTCTGACTCTGGATAGACTATACAGACTGAGTGTGTTAGATTTGATACAGTTCCCTTTCTCAGATTTATTATTTTTTAGAGATCTGCTATATTTTGCACTGTGTATATAGAACTTGGGCAGCCCCTGGTTTTATTTTCTGGATTATTTCTTTGGAACGTGTGGATCTCTCATACTTTTTATACTTGCTGTTCCTTTGAGCTGTGTATAGTGTATATAAATTACATAGTTCCCTTGGCTATTTCTGTCCCCTGCCTGAACTACTAAGGCTGGCCTAAGGCTTTCTAATTAAACATTCTATCACCTTATTACCTTTTCAGTAATTGACTGTTTTTCTTATACCAGTTATAGTTTAACCATGGTTAATACTAGGCTACAGAGGCTTAATAACAGTAAATTGTCACCTTTGCAAAAACTATTTAAATCTAGTAAGGTAACCACCAAACAGACAAAAATCACTGATCATTTGTGCAGTATTAATAAAACCTCCACCCCCAATGGTGTAACTAAATTGCCAACAATAACAACAACAACAGATGTGGAGAGTGGGGAGGGTGTTTTTCAGTATACTCTCCTCAGTCTTATAATGCTGAAAGAGTATGAGGTTGAAAAGAGTCTAAAAAACAGCTTGGACATTAAGAAGCACACTTCAGAATTTACTACTGCTATAATTTTAGAGTCTAATTTATCTAATAAAACAGATGATGTAAGTTGGGGCAAGGCAGAGTGTATGGTGAAGAGTAACAGCATAGACAAATCACCAAGATTGTGGAATTTTAATGAGTCATCTAATTACACCAATTATACAGGGATCCCTAACATTAATCATCAGAATAATAGAACAGAGTTGGGCAAAGTGCTAGAGGAATTGCAACATACCATTAATGGTTTGAAAGAATTGGAGGAACAGATTAACTGCTCCTGGTACTGTAATAATTGTGGTGCAAAAAGACCTAGGGACGAAGATAAGAAGAAAGAAGAAAAAGAACAAGGGCCTGCCAGTTTTGTACCCACTTGTTTAAGTGAGGATACGATTGAATTGTTGAGAAATCCAAAGAATGTTGCCCTAGTCTTGATGGAACAATTAGTAATTAATAAAAATTTGATTGAGAACATGAGAGCAGATATTGCCTTTAATGAGGCTAAAACAAACCAGATATTAATGAAACTTGAACAAGAATTTCCTGAAAACAGTGAAACTGATGTCAAGGAAGTATTGAGCACACATAGTAAAGAAAAATTAAGACCAGATTTTAGTGTAATTGAGTTTCGGACTCACCGGCAAAGGTAAAGGAGAAAGTAGTCAAAGATAGAAATAGGAAAAATAGAAGGAAAAGAGTAAAAAGGAAAAAGCATGCAGATAAAAAGTTACAAAGTACAATACACTCTTTAGTAGAGGTCAATATGTCACTTGGTAGTGAGAGTGAAGGTGGTTTAAGTGAGGCAAGTGGTGCCCCTTCAAAACATCAGTATAATAGAGATAAAGATCAAGTCCCTAATAAATTATTAATAAAGCTGGAAGGGTTAGAACAGGAGATGTTTGCACTCAATCAGAAGTTGGACAAGCTACGGGAAATGCACAGATATAGTGGGGGTTGCAGGAAGTAGGCTGTTGGTTAACTAGAATCTGCAGCTTATCCAATAGGTAGGGAAATGGGCAGACTGGGTGGGCCAAGTGGTCCTTATCTGCTGTCAATGTCTATGTTTCTATGTAAATTAGTGGAAATAGAGAAGGATAAGGGTGAAGATTGGACTTTCTGTGACAATGGTCAAGTTTTGACAAACCATAAACAGATAGATATCTATACCCTATAATTAGGTTGTATGGACCAGTGAGCTGGGGGAAAGTTGAAAGTGCAAACAGAGACTATAATGTCATAACTTATTTAAATAATAAATTAGACATCAGTTTGGTAGAGGAGGATATAGTTGAAATAAGAAAATGTCCTATTGAATCAGCAACGATAATAGACATGTATCTCATGTCCCCAAGGGTTGCTAAATATATATGGGTTAACGGAATAGAGTTAACAGATGAAGATGTAATTCTCCTGTACCCAAATAGAGAATGTTTCAACAAAATAACAAAGGCTTAAAAACAAGAAGACAAGCAGCAAACTCTGATACAATTGATGTTAATCATATTGAGTAGGAGGATGATCATAAGCTATCAAATGCAATTAGGGACCTATTGACTAATTTCCTGGCAACCCCAGTTGATCCAATGGGCTCACTTATCGCTAGAAGAGTGCATGAGGGTAGCCAGATTGATATCCTGGTCAATAATGATAGCTTGACAGAACAAATCCTGTTACAGGCTACAAAACTTGACCATTTGGATTTACACCTGGTTGACCCAGTAGTATTTGGGAACATTCTAGCCCATGATTGCACCAGACAATCAAAGAAGCTTGTTACACCCCTATCCTTAACAAACAGGTATATGCAAATTGCTGGTTATAATGAAGTGTGACTCCATGGGGGCTTTGGTATAGATATTAATAACCATGAAACAACTGCTTTGTCTATGGCTAGTTGTCTGATTGTTTGGTATAAGTCTATTACCTGATATATAGCTGACTGGCATAACAAGCTGGCTGATTTGGAATGTATAGATTTTTTAAATGATTTTGATGTTATCTGTTTACAGGAAACTTGGCATAATGTGAATAATGTGACACATTTAAATGGCTATGAATGTTTCCATGAATCTGGTATCAAGGATGTGAAAGCTGGTAGAGTGTCTGGTGGATTTATCACTTTTTTCAAAATAGGAAGCTTTAATAAAATTATGGTTGGGGGAATAATAAAAATAGCTTAGTAAATAAGAACTGTTTAGTAAATATAATGAAGGATGGTGGAATTGAGAAAGTTATTGTAAACTGCTATGTTCCACCAGAGAACTCTAGTTATCATTCTGATATAATATGGAAAGAAATGTCTGACCTTTTGATGGAGTTACAACTGGCATATCCTGCTGCTGAATTATTGGTTATGGGAGATTTTAATGCCCTTATTGGCACATTTGATGGGTTGATGGAGCAATCACTGTATTTGTATACGGCATCTGTTGAGCAGTTACAGATGAGAAAAATCAGAGATAATGTGATAAATAATGCTGGACACATGCTAATTGATTTTCTCGAGGATTATAATTTGTACCCACTAAATGGGAGATACCCAGGGGATCTGGAAGGTGAATATACTTTAGTTTCCACTAGGGGAGTGTCAGTTTTAGACCTGATTCTCTGTTCTGGTTCCCCAAGTCACTGGGTTAATTGCTCTATTCAGATAAGAGGAGAAAGTGACCACAACCCAGTTGTGTTGGAAACTAAAATAAGAAGAAATTTAATAATCAGGTATGATGATATAGCATTCGCTGAAATTAGGGCAGCATGGCAAATATTATGGATACAAGACTCATTTGAGAATATTCAGCCAATTGTGGTCAACTTAGTGTTGAATCTACCACTTGACATCATTAAATCCCAAGAACTTCATAGTCTGTTGAAGCAAATATCTGTTCTCGTTACAGATATAAAATTAAGTCTAGAACATCCTATTAACATACGTGAAAGGATTACGGATACTTGGTATGACATAGATTGTTAGAGGGCAAAAACAGAGATTAGAAAACTAAGTAACAATTATGTTAAGATGAAAAGTAATCAAAAATTTAAACAGTTGAATAAAGTCAGACAATCTTATAAACAACTCCTGGCTGAGAAAAAATAGGGATATTATGATGCCAAGTGGCTGCGTTTGCTTGAAGTGGTCAGGTCCAAGGACCAAAATATATGCCCTCAAGAATCAGAAAGCTTCAGGTCCAGATGGAATTTCATCAGAAGTTTTTTTTTTTTTTGTAGAAACATCTCTATGGTATCATTTTTAAACTATTTTCTATAATAAATGCATTATGGATAATAAATATTTAGATTCCTGGAAGGGAGAAAATATTGTCCTACTACATAAAAAAGGACCCCTAATGTATAGGCCAATTAGTCTTTTGGATACCAATCCTAATTTTTTTTTCCAGAGTAATCCTGTTTAGACTGCAGGAAGAGGTTGTGAGAACAGGTGGTATCTCAAGATACCAGGCAGACTTTAGGCCACAATTTTTAACAACTGATAATATATTCATTTTGAGACATCTTTTTTGACAAATATGTGAAACTTTGTGGCCAAAAGCTTTATACCTCTTTTATTGACTATAGCTCTGCCTTTGACAGTGTTCAGACTGGGGAACAGAGGTCAATTATCTAGTTCCTATGTATGCAATAGGGGTGTCAGACAGGGTTAGGTGCTGGCTCCCATGCTTTTTTCCCTGTACCTTGATAAAATGTTAAATAGTTGCACAGATACTAATCACGATACACCTAAGATTCAAAATATGCCATGTCCGTTATTAGCATATGCTGACCATCTTATACTAATCTCTTTAACCAAAAAGGGACTGCAGAATAAGTTAAATTATATTCATGAAGAATCTACTATATTAAAATTAAAAATTAATATGAATAAAACAAAAATTCTTGTTTTTGGAAATAGGAAAATTGAAGGCTCCTGGTATATAGGTGATAGTAAAGTAGAAGTAGTGGACAGCTATGTATATCTGGGAGTAACAGTCCAGCAAAATTGTGGTTGGACCACACATATAAATTTGACTAAAGAAAAATTGAAAACAGCAGCAGGGCTTATTTGGTTTAACATCAAGTATGGAGGTGTAACTATTAAACCATTTGTAGAAGTTGTGAAGGCCAAATTTGAGGCCCAACGCTTATATGAGGCTGAAATTTGGGAATCTCAAAATCTAGACAAACTGATGACCCCATTATATAAAGCTTTAAGAAGTATCTTGAAGGTTGGACATGCATGTCCAGCAGCTTATATAAGGGCAGAGTTGGGACTCACCAATATTAATGCGGCCATTGAAATAAGAAAAATAAATTACTGGATTACAGGAATAAGGAAAGAGGAAGGGATATTAGTGAAACAGTGCCTAAAAGAAAAGGAGCCGTGGTTAGCTTTGGGTTACAGGGTAGGCTATTGGCATCATGCACTGGATGTGGGTGTGGAAAAACATCAACTTACTCATTTAAAAAGAGCAGTGGAGTGAGGAATAGTTCTAAGTATGAAGTATACGAAATATGTCTCTAAAAAGATAATGAGATTTTCGAATAATTTGGACTTGGAAAACATTGCAGGGTCACGTTATTAAAAATGGTTTGCAGCAAATAATTATTACCATGGGTACAAACCGTACATGGAAATATTAACAGATAATAAGCTAAGACAGAACTTTATTATGTATAACTTCGAGCAATTCCCAAGTAATAAGTTAGAATACCATTACAACAAACTAGGTATTACGTCCCCTAATTGTGATTGTGGTAGTGGGGAAGTGGAAGATTTATACCATCTGTTGTGGAATTGTAAATGGTATAATCTCCAAAGGGCCTATGGGCTGGGACCATTTTTACATGAAAGATACCAAATAGAAAAAAACCTTCTTACTAGTATTTTAATGCACACAGAGGATGAATGAACTTTAGAATGATTAGCCAAATATTTTACAGTGGTTAAGAATATTAAAAATAAGATTAAGATCTTATGATCCGAAATGAGGTTGATTTGTAGGATTTGGTGATGGGAGAGAAGTTAGTATTGAATAAAACAAAATAATTCAAGTGGCTTCACATAAATCTGGCCATTCCTTGGTATGAGGGTACTAATTAATATTTGTTTTCGCACATGTGCCCTAGTGCTGGGTACTGCAGTATTAGTTCTACGAATATATGCATTTTTGTGCCTTTTGCAAAAGGCTTTATACTCTCTAATGCTGCTATGTGTAATTATTTTTTAAATGTATGTGAAATTTGTGTATTTTTATAAGCAACCTTATGAAGGTATTTATATTTTACTGTCCTAAATGTCTTTGAAATTGTGAAGACATGTTTTAGTCATACAAAAAAATGATTTGATTGATTGACCAGTTACATGCACTTTAATACACGTCTACTGCTAAATGCTCCATGCTACCTCTGTAGCTGTAAACCATACCTCTCACTTCCTCGATCTGCATATTTAACCACACCCACCAACAGTCACTGTACAGTCTCAATCCAGGTTGAAACCCCCCTTCATGTCTGTGCTCTGCTTCCAGTGTGAAATTTCTGATCTTACCTGTCCTTGTGTCCGGCTTCCCATTGAAAACCAAATTTGCCCACTGTCAACCCCCCCCCATTGAATCCCCATGCCCAGTCTCACACAGAAATACAAACCCACCTGCCAATCCCACCTCCTCTGAATGTATCCCTGTCCTCACTTCAGCATGCAGTTACTGCCAGTTATAGAAGTACTATCTCATTAGCAGCTACATTGGCACTGACAGAACTTGCTTTTGTAGCTGTGAAGTTTTGAGTGAAGTTGAACTTGTTAGACAAGGCTAAAGGGCCTGATATAAAAAAAAAATATAAATAAAAATAAAGTTCCCATATACCATAGAAGTCCATTAAAAGGCTATGGGTAGAAGGATTGTGTTATGTTTTTTACTAGTATTCCACCAATAAAATGTAAATGGTTACCCTTTCCAATGTTGCTCTGTGCTAACAAAACCACAGTATATTAGAATGAGAACTAATGATTGTGGGTATTTTTGTTTGCGCTCTCTTGGATATTTTAATTACTCTTCTTGTTTTATCTATTCTCTCCCAAGGGTTAACTGAGGTGCCGTTCTGTAGGAGTTTTAAACCATGGAAAATTGCTAGCCACCTAAGTGGTTGCTAATTTGTTGTTGTAAACTTTGTTTTCCCTCTCTCTAATTTTGTCTTTACGGACTCAGAAGAAGACTTCACAGCATCAGAAATGTCAGCATATCCGTAGCTAGACACACGTTAAGGCAAGCCTCGGATGTTGAACAAAACAAAATGGAAACTATAAAGATGAAATGAGAGAAAAAAAAGTTTATAACAAAAAGTCTCCTTTCCCAGTATCACACACTTATATAAAGAAAAGAAATTATTACAGTAGGAGCGCCCAATATCAGATTTAGGCAATTGAGCCAAGAAGCAAAACTTTTTACACACAGAGATGAGTGAAGTCAGGTGAGAGTAAAAATCAAAGCTGTAAGAACTGTATGAAATGTCACTGATTGAACACCTCTGATAAAGCACAGTAATTGTCATTTGTTCTTTTGCACAGTAAAAGGGATTTACATTAGGAATTTTTTCATTCTGGTTTATGCTTTGTAAAAGAGTGCTGCTCAAATTATTAGCAATCGCTTAGGCGGCTAGCAATTCTCCATGGAAAACTAAAGGTTATTCAACTACCAAAGGATTATTGCAGTGACTGTTACTTTCTAAGCACAAATTTTTCCCTTATTGCTAAATAATAAAATAATACATTTTTGTTGCTATGCTGGCCTAATATATATATATATATATATATATATATAGGATACATGATGGGTAGGAGTGTGATATGCATAATACTGTACAGTAGTTTATATCCGCGCCCTCTTTATTTAGCGCTGTGGGCTGTACCATACATATTAGCACCCGAATGGATCCGCATGAGCGCCTTGCATGTCAGGACTGACTGAGGGCTGTTTTCCACAGATCCCACCACAGACTCCTGCTCTCACAGAACAAGGCAAGGTTCTTGCTGTCACAATGCAAGGACTCTAAAAAGTAAAAAGCTGGTTTGGCTATACAGTACAAAGGACCGTCTTTCCACTTTACATGGTAAAACACATCTCTACAAATCTTTTTATAGGACACCCACTGCTGAGAAACATCCTAATGAGATTTTGTCAGAAATAGATAATGGTTTTCCAAGTCCCCGGCAGGCTAATATTTGCAAATCTAAAAAATGCTTTTGACATTAGTCATGATTTTATTGTCTTCAGTAAACAAACCCCAGGCTAATTGTACTGGCAAAGTGGCAATACAAATGAAATTGAGAAATAAATAAATACATGCATACATACCTACCAACATACATACACAAATAAATAATTAAATACAAGACCACACATTTCTTTCACTGAGTGGGTCAGTGGTCAATGACTTGTTGCATTCATAATTATGTTACCCTTTCTGAAATTATGATGTTTTAGTCACTGTACTGTACATGTCGGGAAGAATCAAATGCAAGCAAAATTGCCGTAATTCCTCAAAGAAGTGTTGAACTTAGAGTCCTATTCATGAAGCCTGTGTGTTGCTTATGCATAGTATATACTGTAGAGTGCACTTAGAAATAAAATAAAATACTTACATGATGAAATTAAATCACACTCCATCAGTTTCTAATTTCACTCCTGTAATTATTAGCGTTCGGTTTATTTTAACGCTTTTTCCATTTCAGCTAAAATAGCGAAAATAAGTGGAACGCTAATATTTAATACTCTACAGTATACACGCTCCTGCAGAGTGAGCTATGGACACTCACAAGTGCCGAAGGCACAAGTGAGAGTATTCATAGCTCACGATGCTGGAGTGAGTATATAATGCATATCATATGATCTGCATATCATGTGTGCGGTTTATACAATGGGGTGGGAGCTTCCAAAGCATAGTTAAGTTTTCCCTGTGTGTTCTTTTATTGTTTGGTAACTGGGCAAGTTTTTAGAGGTGATTTATTCAGAGTCACACAGTGTGGATCTTGTGAGAATCAAACCCAGATCTGGTGTGTGTGTGCTGGATGCACCAAGCTTATTTAAAGCTCATTACTCTAATCTTTAGGCTATACTGAGAGCACTGTGTGATTGTATTCTGAGTGTGTTTAAGTGTTTCTGAATGGGCTGGGAGTGTTACCCACATTATACGAAACAGGTGAATGTGTTTGCCAATGCTAATCAAGTTAGTTTCAGCAAGCAGTGAGGAACAGCTATTGTGAGGCACTGGGATTTAGATTGCAGGTTTTCTTGAACTTAAAATAAAATAGTAATGGGCTGGGAGTTTTACAACCCCTGTGGGAAACAGGTAAATGTTCTTTGCAATGTTAAGTGAGTTACTTGCAAGTAGCAGTGAGAACCAGAAAGTGTGAGGCACTGTTATTTAGAATGCAGGATTTTTTGAAAATGTAGTAATGGGTTGGGAGTTTTACAACACTGTAGAAAACAGCTGAATGTCCTTTGAATGTTAATTGAGTTACTTGCAAGTAGCACTGAGAAACAGATTTGTAAAGAAGTTCAATTTAGTATGCAGGCTGGAGTGAATGAGTGAATGATAAAAGGAAGACAGTTTAACTCCAGTGATGTCATCATTAGATATCGCACTCCAGTGGAAATAACAAGTTTTATTATCACTGTGGAGCTCTCACCTCCATTATATAAATATATATATATATCACCCCATTGAATAACTATATATCTATATACATATATATATATATATATATATATATATATATATATATATATATATAAGATTGTGCAGAAGACCACTGTACAATGAAATGTGTGCGTTGACTTCAAGCTTCAGTAAATAATCACTTAGTCAGGAAGTGGGTGACATTTCAACAGCCTCTACATTAGTCTGCACCCTTTTCTGGAGCAGGTTTGTGCTTGTCCATTTATCACCACTACCTTTCCATTATTTTCTTTTATTTGGAGGGCAGGTAGAATGCAGCCAGTAAACATGGCAGCTCGTGTCTGACTGTAGTCAGCTTTCATCAGCCCCACCCTAAGGAAAATGGAATTAGGTGCATGCATGGCCATGCAGGTTTAATTTAGCACCACCGTACTGCCAGTTACAGCTCAGTCAGCAGACACTGTGCTAAATAACTAAAGATTTACAGATAGTTGTTTAATTGTGTTGACTGTATCCTTTGCTCCATAACACATCAAGATGTTTACATTTTCATGGTAGAACTGCAAGGTGGTGAGAAGAATAGAATTTTTGAAAATTTCAAAATCATGCATCTCAGCTGAGTGTGGTGTGAATAAAAGAAAAACAAAGAAATGGTAAAGTTTTTGCCAGAAACGCATTATTACTGAAAAAGAAGACATGCTGACTAACAAAAGCTGTTGCCTTAAAGTGAGTATTCCCACTTTGCCTTGAGAGAACAGTTGACCATTTTTGGAATTGCCTATTGCACGATTGCTGTACTTGTAACATTTCTTCTTTTAGTCATTCAATGAGAAGTCTAAAGCACAGTGATGTCAACTGATTTCCTATTTTCACAGTTTGACATTGGCTGTATAATCTAATCAGTGTGTTACTATTGATTGTCCCCCACACCATGTAAACCTTTACAGCCAGTGGTCACATAGACAAGTTTGTGAAGCCAGAACTATTTGGGTTTAGCTGCTAGGCTCTTTCTTTGTCTGTGGAGCAAGTAAAACCCTTCATTTTCAAGTCATGGTGTCTGATTGGACCAAGCCCTGAGGAGGGGATCAACCGGGATACTAGACTGGTAGACAGTGAGTATATACATTATGTAAATAATCAAGGCTGGAGGGAATAAAGGATACTATAGAAAACTGCAGATTGGCATTACTGTATGTTTTTTATGGCTGCATGGTGATGGCCATGCTGACATATTGCTAATAACAGAAGAAGGGGCTGTGAAGGCACGTGATCAGATACCTAGACTGTGTCCTTCCTGAGTGGAATCAAAGCACATGCAGTCCTGACCATTGACTACAGTGCTGTTCACCTTCCCTCTCCTGTGCTGATAAGGTGCAAAATCTGGGCATCATCCTTGACGACAGTTTGACACTTGAAGCTTGGGTGTCTGTCGTCATTCAGAGTGTTTTTTACCATTTAAGGAATGTTGCCCAGATTAAATCCTTAATCCTGGCTGATGACCTTCCCTAACTGGTGCTTGCTTTTGTTACATCAAGGCTCAATTACTGTAACACTCTGTATTTTGGGGTCAGAGGAGGCAACCTCTGCTGACTGCAGCTGGTGCAGAACGCTGCAGCCAGGTTGTTGATGGGCCTTCTAATGTCTGCACATATAATTCCAGTTGTATGCAAACTGCACTGGCTGCTGGTCAGGTGGAGGATTGTCTTCAAGGTGGGCTTGCTCACCTATAAGGTCCTATATGGCTCGGGTCTAGGCTGTCTGTCTGACCTCCTGACACCTGTCCATCTGGTGTGCTCACTCCATTCTTCCAGGTAAGGCCTCCTTGTGGTCCCTAGGGCACAACTAAAGATGTTTGGAGATTGTGCCTTTGTGGTGGCTGGACCAACATTATGGAATCCACTTCCATGATCATTAAGAAAGGTCAATACTGTGGAAAATTTTAAGTGGGGCCTTAATGTACATCTTTTTAACCAGGCATTTAATGTTCACTAATTTTTAAATTGAAGTAGTAGGAGTTTTAATATTATTTATGATCATTATTTATTATATGTTTTTTCAAAATTTGTAGACCCTGATTTAAAAATATATTTGTTGTATTGACTGTTTCCTTTATCTAAAGCACCCAGAGCCTCTTAGATTGTGTTCTAAAGAAATCAAATTTGACTTGACTTGATTGTCTAGCTCTGCGCTCACTTCCGGGTTCAGCGCACTGTAGAATTACTATCTATCTACAGCAAATTCTGCTGGTATGCAGATGCTCAGGACCACTGAAATTTCTGCAAACAAGAACAATGGCATCCAAAAAAAATGTGGTTGCCTTTTTTTTCAGTTGCAACAACTGTGGTCACACTGAACTAGGCATAAGGAAGCTCCATTTCATGTCTTACTCAAACAATGTTATGGCCAACAGTGACTCACCCCATCCTGGTGCTATATTGCACTGGAGTTACAGGGAAAAAATACCAAATCAATCTTGGAGCACAGAATACTATGGGCAGAAACTCCTAGGCAGACAGCAGGAAGGACATGAGTTTGCAACCCTTATCCTGTCCACCCTGAAGTACCTGTGGAATAGCTGCTCCCTGGCCCATCCCTTACAATCAGTGTTAAAAATTTTTATGTATTCATTTATTTAAACATTTGGTAACCAGGAAAGGCACACTGAGCCAAGGCTAATTTCCAGGTGCAGCCCAGGGAACATCGGGGGAGTGGGGTACAAAAACATGAACAAATTTCTTAAGCAAAAAGTCACAGTTACGGAGCATAAACACAGTTACAGAGCATAAACAGGATACATGCAGAGGCAATAGACTGTAGTGTACAGTGTACAGGATTGCAAGCATAGTAAGACAGTGTACAGTAGTAATTTGCAATACAGTGTGCAACAGTAATCATATTGGTTACAAGGCAGAGTTAGCAAATCTGTAGGTACAATACAAAGTGGCGATTTCACATCAGAACGTGATTACTGTTTAAGGAATTAGCAGTGCATAAGTGCTGTTAGTTGACATGAAATCAGGTAGGCAGAGGCAGGAGGCATAGCTGAGACCTGACAGAGGGGTGCGAGATGGAGTTGCGGAGGACAGCAGGTTGAGAGTTCCAAAGTGAGGGGAGATGATAGGTATAAGCAGATTTGCCCATGCTTGAGGATGGCTTGAGCAGGGAGAAGGAGCGGGCAACCCTTGAATGGATGGAGTAGGATGCAGGAGAAGTGGGGGTGAGGTGACCAGAGAGGTAGGAGGGGAGAAGATTGAACCAGTATTTGGAGATAAAGGAGACAGAGTGGATGAAGTGCCAATGGGATAGGGGAGGGAGTTCCAGGGTAGAGAGGATGGAGCAGTAGTGGGTCCTTAAGAGAGAGTTTGAGGCAAAGCAACAGAAGGCATGAAAGAGAGTCAAGTCTAGCAAGCAGGGAGGAGAGGGTAGTGCAGTAAACTATGTCAGCATAGTCAAGCATAGGTAAAATCATTTTGGTCAGAAGTTCCTGACAGACAGGAAGGGAAAAAGAGTCTGTGTTACGATAAATTATACCTAGCTTACGGCAAAGTTTTGATGATAAATAGTTGATATGGTGAGAGAAGTTTAGTTGAGGGTCCAACTAAACTTCTAGATAGTTATAGGATAAGACCTCAGTGAGAGGAGTGCCTTCCAGGATGGTAATGGGGGGGAAGGGATGGATTTTGCCAGCCTTTGAGAGATTCTGAAGGTCATAAAGACAGTTTCAGAAGTGTTTAGTCTTAGTTTATTTCCTTGGAACCAAGACTGAACACTGTGAAAGTCCTGTTGTAGAGCGGAAAGGATAGAGATTGGGTCGGGACTGGAGGTGAAAAGGACAGTATCGTCTGCATACATGTGGATGAGGGAGTTTGAGCAGGCTGAGGGAGGTTGTTTGTGAAGAGAGTGAAAAGAATGGGTCCAAGAACAGAGCCTTGGGAGGTACCTGCCAGGATAGGGAAGGGGTAGGAAGAGGAGTTTGTTATCCTGATTGACTGACATCTGTTGGTAAGGTAAGAGTTCAACTGCCATACTGCGGGGGGGGGCAAGACCTGCATGATCGAGGGTGTTTAGGAGTAGGGGGTGAGAAACAGAATCAAAGGCCTTGGCCAGGTCAATGAAAACGGCTGCCGTGATATGGCCTTTGTCTGTGGCAGACTGGATGTGGCCGGTAAGCCTAAGAAGAGCAGATATGATAGAGTGGTGCTTCCCGAAACCAGATTGGTGCTTCCTGAAACCAGATTGGTAGGGGGAGAGGAAGTTAGTGGAGGTGAGGAAAGCATTCAGTCTCAGTTGTACTAGGCACTCTTGCACCTTTGACAAGGGGGAGGAAGAGGGAGATCGGACTATAGTTGTCGGGAGTTGTGGGGTCACCACCTTTGTGGAGAGGGATTACGCAAGCAGTTTTCCATGCCATAGGGACTGTGCCCATAGAGAAAGCTAGGTTTAGCATGTAGGTTAGTATGAGGGTGATGGCAGGGGCAGATAGGCATAGGAGCCTGGGCATAACCCATCCTGGCTCAATTTAGTTAGGTTTAGGGATAGCAGCACAATCAGTACTTCATCGGCAGATGCAGGAGTGAGAGTAAAGCTTCTCTTTGTCAGGGACTGTGGGAAGGGATTGTTAGCAGGTGGTGAGAGAAAGGCTTGGTCTGGGAAGGCACAGGTAGTGCAAAGGGTGTTCATGGCATCCGCCATTTAGGAGGGTTCTGTTATTTTGACATCACAGAGTTTTATAGAGGGAATTTCTGAACTAGGAGCAGGGTTAATGATGGAATGGACAAAGTTCCAGAATGAGGAGGGGCGATCATTGCTGAGACAGTTTTTAATGTAGGCAGCTTTTGCATGCCTGATGGTTTTGGTGCATATATTTCTAGCAGTGTTATAGACTTGCTTGCAGCGAGTGGTTTGGGAGGATTTGAAAGCCGACCAGGCTTTGTTATGGGAATTGCAGAGGGCAATTACTGGGGCAGTGATCCAGGGGTGGTGGCATTTTCTGACCCTTGCCTTTTGAAGTAGGACATGGTAGTCCCAGATACTGGTGAAGATGCTTGTGAACTGGGTTAGGGCAGTGTTGACATCTAAGTAGGAGTATATTGGAGTCCAGTTTGCATTGTATAAGTCTGACAGGAGGGAGTTTGTGTCAAAAGAGTGCAGGGGATGTGTATCGATGCATCTTGGTGAGGCTGTAGGCAGTTGTGTCTTTCTAATGCAATCGGTAGTACAGTGGTCACTGAGGGCAGGGTCGAGGACTCCTGCATTGGATATTCTGTGAGAGTGAGATGATAGAACCCAGTCTGTAATGGAGTGATGAGAGGAACAAGGGTTATAACGGGTGGGTTCAGTGATTAATTGAGAGGTTTAAGGAATCAGCTTTGAAGATACAGGGGGACTTGCCAGGGCTCAGCCCCTTAATTCTGAAGTGAACCCCGGTAGTTCACACATCACTGCCATGGAAATTATAATGTGAAGGGGGTTTCAACTTAAAGATAGTGCCCTTGCAGGCCCCCAAGCTCCCAAAGTTCAAAAAGTGTAATTGCAATACTGCCTACAACTGATTTAAACAGAGATAATTAATTTCAGTTACACCCGCCCTGCCCCAGTTCAAACTCTGCAGTGGAACCCCTCAAAGCTGTGGTGTGAATGCATTTATTTAATTATCCACCTTCGATAGTGAGGACAGACCACAGGGCCAGTAGAACCACCAAAGCCCCCCAAACAGAAGCCAGCCTCTCCCTGCCATCCCTGCTTGTGAACTGGTTTAGGGCAGTGTTGACATCTAAGGAGGAGTACATTTGCATTTCAGTAACCTAATAATTACTAACAGCTTCTCAAGTCTGGGTAGCACCAAGATGCAAGGATTGGACAACTGGGACATTCCGAGCTTGAACTTCCTTTACTTAAGTACCTGAGCCATGAAACACACCCAGTAGAAGTAGCCAGTGTTTACCTCATGCTGCTGTTACTAGGCAGGGAAAATACAAGCAGCTGTAAAGAGTTCAGCTAAATGGTTCATGAAGGCACTTTTGTGATGGAGCACAGCACGTGCCTGTACTGAAGATTGCTGACTAAACCACGGCTCCTCAGCATGGCTCTCATTTAAGTGATCCCATGTTTCATGATTTTTTTTTCTTTTTTAATTCCAACAACAACAACTGAGTTCTTCAACTCTCATGCTTCAGAAAAGAAATCTGTCAAAACTGGTGAAATTTAAGCTTATTTTAAACATTTATATTTGATTTTTAGTTTTTGTCCTTTACAGTTCTAAGGGTGCCGGGCACGAGTAAACTGAATGGTCCTTCCAATGGCAAGCCCAGCTCTAGTGACAGATCAGCAATAAATGGAGGTAAAAATGACTGTAACAATACTAGTATAAAAGAACTACTGATACAAATAAAGAGTTGATGGTGGCCACTAGGGGGCCAATATGGAAACAGCTTAGACTACAGAGCTCCATAACACCAGCAATTATCCTACAAAATCCTATGCTGAACTGACCACCAAACCTAGCATAATCCAGACAATCCAGTTACTAACACTACCTGGAGGAGATAAATAAGAAAATTACAACAGGCAGTTAAAAATCTGTGCTTTCAGGCTTCAACACAGCAGGGCAGTTGGCAGCATGGCATCAGGTCCGGAATCCCCGTCAGCTAAAGGACTTGCCTGTGGGGAGCTGCAAAAAATAAGGGACATGTTTGCAACTTTACTAGGCAGAGATGGAGCCCTTACCAAACAAGTGCAAGAGACAAAACAGGACATTATACAGATTTCCCAGTGTGTGGATGGCAATGAACATCATATTGCATAGCAAAGAGACTGTATTGATAGAATAAGCCATAGGCTTGATGAGCAGGACAGAATAATACAACAGTTAACAGACAAGCATGAAGACCTTAAAAACAGAGGGCCACGCAACAACCTGCACATTGTGGGCTTCCTTGAAGGGACAGAGGGTTGTGATGTTGCCTTCTTCTTACAACAAGTGGTACCGGAGATCCTGCAATACCAATGGCCTGCCCCCCTCAAGGTAGAGAGGACACCTCGCTCGCTTGCTCCTCATCCAAAGCAAGGACATAGACCCAGGCCAATCCTGGCAAAGTTTTACGATTCCCAGTTAAAGAAAGAATTCTTGGACTTGCGAAGGAGCGAGGGCCCCTAACATGGTGTGGACAGTTAATTCAAATATTCCCTGATATTTCCCCTGTGCTCTCTGGTGTCACAGGGAATTCACTAGAGCCCGACACACCCTCATGGCACTTCAAATTCCCTACAGTCTAAGGTACCCGGCCATCCTAAGAATTGAAAGCAATGGGATGCCTCATTCTTTCTCAGAGCCTATAACAGTTAAGGAATTCATCCTTCAATCCTGGCAGGAGGCCTGCCTGGATCACAGGGACCTGGACTGGGGAGCTCACAGTATGGACACATCGCCAGATAAAGCACTAACCTGGCAGGCTCGGCCACTCCAAACTTCTACCGCAAGGCCCCAGACCAGAGAGCATACTGAGGAGTGGCAGTCAGCATCTCTGAAGAGAAGCGAGGGTGGGGGGCTGGAAAGGAAAAGTCGATCGCAGTCTGACCCTGCTAGAAGCCTCCCTGAGGGACCGGAGGTGCTCAGTAGAAGTGGGCCTAGAAATCAGTGATGAGGAGGGGGAGACCTTTGGCAGTAGGTTCTCCCCTCTTCTACAGGATCCACAGACCACTCCATGTCCAGATCCCAAGATCCAGCAGATATGAGACAATGTTTTGCCAAAACTTCACTGGGCTCAAAAGATACAGGAACCACTGATACCACCCACTGCAGTAGCCATACAACAAAAGCCCACCTACGCGGTAGTGGCCATGGCTCCACCAAAATGCAACATGGCACCTGGATTGGGCCTCCTGATCGAGTGGTCCAGCGATGCCTCCTCTGCCGCTCCAACAAAAACCTGAGACTGGAGCGCTAATACTTGCGGGCCGCAATGTTTACACGATGGCCTGATCTTTTCCTTTTTTCATTGTTTTTTCTGTGCTGGCACCCCAAGCCCAGACGGGCTTACCAGGCTCTGGCAGCCACCCCCCTCATGCTCGGGCTTGCCCCCCTGAGTGGGGCCGCTGATAGGCAAGCTCTAGTGGCCAAAGGGGACAGCAATGGAGCTGGCTCATTAGTGGGGGCTGGCATATTTTGAAGACTGTGAATCCCATGGGGTGGGGACATACAATGATGACCCATGTCCACCCCGACCCCTTAACGTATAGGCACCAACTGCTGTGGAACTCCCGGCCTCAGCCAGGGGTCCGTCGTGCATCAGACACTCAACCCCACCTCTCCCCAGAGTAGGAGAGTGGTCCTCCGGATGCTCAATCCTACTCCTCTGGCCAATCCTCCCGACTCCCAAGTCCATTCTCAAACTGGGTCATCAGCACCACAGACAGCGATCATGCCTCTGCACCAGCAGGCCAGCCCACTATGGCTTGCTCTTGGCTCCACCCACCTGGAACTCTTAAAAGGGCGAAGCCCTGACATACAGCTCACGTAGCCACCCTGCAAGTGAGAGCACTTAGCTCGGACATACTGAATGCTGGACAATGCAGAGCATAGCTCAGCAATCATGAGGGCTCCCCTTTTCCATACTGTACTCCCTGGTGAACTGCAGGGATGACTCCTCCCCTCTTCCCAAGCCAAATAAAGGCATTGAATTAGTTATTTAAACAGGGTAGATCAGCCCTGAAATATGAATGGACTCTGAGAAGCACCTAAATCCAGGGGCTTTCACAAGGGACTGCAGAGCTCAAATGTATCCACAAGTGGTAGTTTCATTATAATTAAGAGTGTTTTGGGGGGATGTATTGTAATATCAGAAGCACGCATAGGCCCCTCGCATTTCACTGGCCCTGCGCTACACCTGGATGGGTGGGAGGACACTCAGTCTCCATATCCCTCCCTCACCTCAGGAGGGGAGCAAAAGTATAGCACTAAATGTAGAGGTGCACATCCCACCCCTGCCTAAGAGTCTTCACAGAGCACCTGCTACAGGGACCCTAGGGGATACCGGATGGGACCCCTGGATACAGATAGGCAGTTTAATTTTGCACTGACCTAAGGCAGTACCCCTCTGTGAATTCAGCTGTGGGGATGTCAGCCTAAACTCATAAGTACCTAGTGTCAGATAAGCATATGGCACGTGACAAGGATGGGAGGTTAGGAGAGCCACCTGAACTAGTATCTATGCTTGGTAACCGCAAGACTACCGCTGAAGTGATACCTAGCTCAAAAACTGTAAAGGTTCAAGTACACTACAACGTTTGGATGCAGAATGTTATAGTTTTTTATGTATATAGTTGCCCTAGTTGGGCTGTTAGATATTGGACAGAGAGAAGTAATACAGACTGGTATAGACTAGAGACATGCTATTTGGCTAAGACAAAATAGTGCTGAGACTGTGGTTTCCTGAAGCCCCACCACTGACTGGCACCCTCATCCATCAGACCCCATCACGATATACTAAATCTAATGGATGACACCAAATTCATTACTTGGAAGGTGAAAGGAGTAAACTCACCCATTAAACACAAACAGGTCCTGTCCCATTTAAAAAAAAAGGGTGCAAAAGTGGCTTTACTCCAGGAAACTAAGCTCTCACACACAGAGGCCTGCAAACTGAAAAGGGATTGGGTAGGACTGGAAATACATAGCACTCACTCATCTGCGAAGAGAGGGGTCTCCATACTGATATACAAGTCCCTTCAGCAGACCCAAACCCACACCCAGAAAGACAAAGAAGGGAGATGGGTCCTTATTCAGGTAGCAACCCCAGAGGGCCCCCTTGTTATGTTAAACTTGTATGCGCCTAATGAAGACAACCCTGACTTCCATGTGCACCACTCAGAAATATTGGCCCAGTTTACCTCCAAGCACATGCCAATCATTATGGCAGGGGATTTCAATGTCACCTTAGCCCCGGTCATGGACAGATCGGCTAATACCACAAAGCCTCACATCAAAGCAAGGACAGTATTATTGCAGTTGATGTCAGAACATGGCCTGGTTGATATATGGAGGTTACACCATGTCAGAGTCAGGGATTACTCCTTTTATTCCACCCCCCACCAGTCCTACAGCAGGCTTGACCTATGGCTCATGAATGCTTTAGTGACCCCACTGGTTACGGGCTCTAATATACTATCCAGGGTAATTTCGGACCATTCACCAGTCAAATTAACAACAACATGGAGTCCACCAGCACCCAAGAAAGATAGCTGGTGCCTGAACCCTTTCCTGTTAAAGGATCCTGATTTCCCCTCCTTGGGCTAAGCTCCAAATAGAAGAATATATGGGGGATAATGTCAATGGTAGTGTCAATGGTAGTACCTTATGAGAAGCCTTGAAGGCATACCTAAGGAGCAGAATTATCAGATTTGCCTCTCATAGAAGGCGGCAGACAGAAAAAGAGGTAGCTTCCCTAAAGGTGCAGCTCAAAGCAGTAGAGATCGGACATAAAAGAAACTCCAAGGCAGATCCTAAAGACATGCTGGCCATCAGAGCCAAGCTTAATGTATATTATGCCAGAAAGGCAGATCTCACGCCTTGCATGCACTTTTTGGGAGGGAGGGGAAAAAGCAAGTAAAATCCTGGCCTACAGACTACAAAAGCAGAGAACTGAAAGGCACATTCCTGGCCTCACATGTAGGCAGGGAATAACATGTACTACTTTGAAAGAAATCTCAGAAGTTATGTCTAAATTCTATGCTGAGCTGTATGCCTCATTCCTTCCCCCAAATGCAAACCAGGTGCCCCACTTCCTAGCCTCTTTAAATATCCCAAAGGTAACACCCCAGCAAGCTCAAGAACTAGATGCACCAATACAAGCCAAGGAAGTAGCACGAGCAGTTAGTGCCTTGTATAAAAATAAATGCCCAGGAGGTGCTGGTTTCCCGGTGAACTTTTCCCAGGGAACCAGCAAGGAAATGACCCCAATATTACAAAGAGCTCACACACACACACTTTCCAATGGTAAACTCCTACCTACATTGAAGGAAGTGACAATCACAGCATTACCCCAAAAAGGGAAGGATCCCCTCCTCCTGGCCAGTTATCACCCAATATCTCTCATAAATGCAGACGCAAAAATTCTAGCCAAACTCCTAACCACCAGACTCGAAAAAGTTATCCCTGACCTAGTCCATGTCTCCCAGGTTGGCTTTACAGAGGAAAGACTGAGCTCTGACCACCTGTGGACCTTTCTTAATCTAAAAACCTTAGCCAGCACCCTCAACACCCCTGCAGCTACCCTCACCATAGACTTCAAGAAGGACTTTAATTCTGTGGAATGGGAGTACCTATTCAAAGTACTTAGGGACAGAGGAATAGGGCCATACTTCCTCAAATGCATACAAACCCTTTACTCCTCGGCCACAGCCCATATCCTAATAAACAGTACATTATCCCAACCCTTCCCCCTTACCCAGGGCACAAGACAGGGCTGTCCCCTGTCCCCATTACTATTACAATTACTACTAGCCATGGAGCCACTCATGGCATCCCTATGGGCCAATACAGATATCCCAGGGTTGCAGGAAAGAAGGGAGGAATTTGTCTTATGTGGATGACCTCTTAATACTTCTGAGAGATGCTCCCAAGGTCATAGCACCACCCGTCCAGCTGTTGGCCAGTTTTGCTAACATTTCAAGCCTGAAGGTGAATCATAGCAAATAAGAAGTCCTACTGCTAATCTACAAGTGCACACCAGATATAGTCCAGGACAATAACTGGAAATGGGTGGCCACTGGCATCACGTACCTAGGTATACATATCACCCTTATAACTCCTGACATATGCAAAGCCAACTTATCCCCACTAATAACACTCACAGCAGACTTACTTAGATGGTGCAAGCTAAATTTATCCATCACAGGGAAGATAGCGGCCAATAAAACAATGATGGCACCAAAGGTTTTATACCTGTTAGCCCACATCCCCATCCACATACCAGACATATGGTTTCAACACCTTAACAGGCTGATGGGAAGATTTCTGTGGGAAGGAAAGTCCCCTCAGCTCAGCCATGCCAAGCTACAGAAGCACTGGAAAGACGGAGGCTGGGGCCTTCCTAACTTTGCACAATGCCATGTTGCCTTTATTTCAGCACAAACCTTACAATGGTGCCCAAAACCAGGGAGAACACCACCACAATGGGCAGGCTTGGAAGGCATTCTCACTGGGGCACAAATTCCATGGTTCCTATTGTATTCCAAACCCCCCAAAAAAGAACTAACCCATCCCACAATAGCCATATCCATGTTCTACTGGAAAAAACTATGCAGAACTATGACCATCAACCAGATGCCTATCCAATGGGCCCCACTATGGGACAACCCGATCATTACTATTGACTGCAAACCTATTCACTGGCCCACCTTGCTACAGGCCAGACTTCAGATGGTACAGAACATGTGCATCCCCAAATCTTTGATAATAAGCACATTCCAAGACCTAAAGGATGCCTATGGTGTACCACAAGCAGATTTCTGGAAGTATCTCCAACTCTGGGCAGCAATCATGACTGCAATAACATTGCAGCACAAAACACCCCTGGGAGTTCAGGAGTCACTTATCCACACATGGCTCATCCAAGATAGGGGAAGGGAGGGAATATATACCAACAAATGTGGGATGCAGGCCCCTCAGTCATGGACCAACACAGGATAGAGTGGGAACGTGAGCTGGACATCCATATCCCACAGACCACCTGGAGATCATTCTGGGGTAGGGATCACACTGTCAGCAGTGACATGAAAGCACAACTCATTCAGCTAAAGGTTCTGCACAGGTGGTATAGAACACCTGCATAATTGCACAAAGTAGGTGTCCTGCAGGAGGACAAGTGCTGAAAGTGTCATAAGGATACTAGGACCCTTACGCACATTCTATGAGATTGCCCTAGAATCAGACCAATATGGGATCAAGTCAAAGCATACTGTACTGCTATCTTACCTATGCACTATACCATTGATGGGCCCTTCGCAGTCATAGGACCCCCTCCCCCAGCTGGAAGGGGAACAAACACCGGACACAAAGTGGCATAGCCACTACAATTGCACCGAAGAGATTACTCCTAAGAAACTGGAGAACACCTAAAGTTTCCACCTTCAATGAATGGCAGCAGGCACTCAGCCAGCTAGCATCCCTGGAGTGCATGCTCTGTGTTGCCATAGGTAATCTGCTTTGATAAGCAATCATTTGGTCAGCATACCTCCAAATGCAGGGCAATGATGGATAGCTTCCTGGGTCCCCCAATATCTAAGAGGGGAGTCCAAACCCAGGACATCACCCCCTCCAAGGCAGAGGGGGGATCGAAACTGGAAGAGACAGGCAAAGGTAACAGTCAGGGTGAGGTTAATGACACCCACTAATAATACAGCACAATGTTTGTATAATATTATATATAAGTCTGAAAAACCAGTTATGTATACCCATAACACCATGTATCTCTCTGTATCGGTCATCATGACTCTATTTGTCTCTGTCTGTGTTTTGTTCTGTTGTAAAATTGGAAACTTTTCAATAAAATATTTAACATTCCAAATAAAAAGAATTAACAGACATTAAAATCAACATGTCCTTCCACAGTGGTTAAACCAAAAATGTTTAGGCAGGGAAACTTTAGTATCTAGATTTCCAGGTGGTGGAGCTCCCCAATAGTAGTCAATGAAGAAAGATGAGAGAAGTGCTGGAACTGTCATACAGTTTTTTATGGCAGCATAGCAAAGCTATGCATGACGTATTGCCATGATGTAGAAGAGAGAAGAGTCTCTGGAAGCACGTGAATTTGCGGAGGGCACTGTGGTGGGACTCGCACCTGAATATAAATGGCAAGAATCTGTATACTAAAATGTAAGACTAAACTCTGAATACACTATTTTCTACAGATCTGGTTGAGTATATCCAGCAGTATAGTTGTTATTATGTAATCAGACAGCCATACAGCCACTCTTGGACAGAATGGGAGATTTAACTGGAATACTTGCAGTTTGTGCTGTGGTGCTGATTGGTATCATTTTTCTTTTTCAAAAAAATCACTACACATTCTGCAACAATAGTTATTTTATACAGCGCGTGAAGCATAATATTTTATTTACTGTGCTAACCCCTCTACCCCGGATCCCATATTGTGCAAAAGGCACCCTAGCAGGACTCACGCCTGTCTGTGCAGATTTAACATCCCTATAATAAGATAAATGAATACACAGTGCAGGCACAGTTTCAATGCATTTGAGACATGCAACATTATGAGTCTTTTCCTGTAATCTGACAGCTAAACAGGAGGTTGTAGACTATGACATACAGTACAGCTGAAATACATGGCAATTCATGCTGTGGGGCTAATGCTGGATACATCACTATTATATGGACAATTATAAATTAAATCACATATTCTATATAGAATAATGCATGGGGTAGTGTGTTTAACTAGATTTTATACACACCCCAAGGTGTTGGATGCTACATAGTTTATTTAAGCACCCAACACCGAGGGGGGGGTGTAAAATCTCGAGTTAAACACACCACCACATGTTGTATTTTATATAACTGCTGGGGAGCATTTTCTCAACACAGCAGTCACATAAAATAAAACTGCAGCAGTCTGGTGTGGATGAAGTGCAGTTGGCGGTCTCTTGGCCGGGCAGCTGCCGAAGAAACGTTTTCCCTATTCTTTTTGTTTTTTTAGGTTTCTCTAGCCCATAACACCAGCGAGGAAAATCAGCAGCTGAGGCAATTTTCTTTTTTTTATTTACTTACCACCGAGACTATGATACTGGCATAGCGGTGTCCCATCAACAGTGGCCTGAAGTAAGTAGAGAAGAGAGAGAGTGGAAGCAGGTGCATGTGTGGAGCAAGGAAACTTGCCGCATGTTCTAATGGTGAATTTTAACCTGGGTTTCCTATGGGAGAAAACACTCCCCAGTTATTATATCACTGTAATATACACCATTGTAATTTTCTATATCACAGTAACCTGTGCTGGGATTCAAACGTCATTTTATGCACAGACAGAAATAATGTGGAACCTGATGTCCCTCTACCATTTAAAAGAAGAAAACCCTGCACTCGGGATATTAAACAGAAGTAACATATTCAAGAATACGCTTCAGAAATAGCAACTTCATGAAAGGAATGCTTGTGATAAATTAAGAACAAAGCAAATCATTATTTTGATCATTGCTTTAAATAGGCATATTTACTATGACATGGACTAATCAATTCAGAGTTAGAAGGCTTTCAGAAATGGAACAATTTCAATCACTTCTATGGCTGCATAGCAAAGCTAAGCATGACCTACTGCTATGACGTAGAAGAGAGTAGTGTTTGTGGAAGCACATGACTGGATACCTCCACAATGTCCTTCCACAGGGAAATTAAAGTACGTGTGGTCCTATCCACTGATCACAGCGCTGTTCTTTTATTTCTCCAACAAGCCCTCTCCACTGTTAGGTACACTACACAATTGCTCTCACCACTTCTGGTTCATGTCCAGTTCTCAGCTTGTTCAGATTCCCTTCCCCATCAGGGTACATGTTTTTTGTCTCCCCTTTTGCACCCTCCCCCCATGGCATGGGTCAGCAGTTCCCCAAAGCACTGTGCTCCTTCTGCACTGTAGGGGGTAGATGCCCAGTGAATAAACCATAAGTTCCAAACAAGGCAACAGACTAACTTAAAACAACCCAGTGCATTTACAAAATCCTTAATTAAGGTCCATGCACAGAAACCATCAAGGCAAACACAATGTTCATTCAAAAAAATTTGGTCTATATCCCAGCCCCTTTAAGGAATATAATCATCAGCTTTGCAAGACTCCCACTCTCTGTGCCCAGAGGTCATCAGCAGCAAGTCATTTTTTAATAGGAAACATACCAGATATTGATATGATGGTGCTTATTTCAGCAACAAATATTAACATTTTTTGTTGAGGCTTCCTCTATCCTTTTTTTAACATAACAATGGTAATATCTCCTGAAATTCAAGTGCTTTTGTGACTTGCAGCTCTTCCTTCACGGTAACCTCTCTAGCGTTGGCATTCACCACAAACTGATGGAACTGCAGACTCTCTCAGACTGTCCAGCAGTGGCACTCTGCTGCATCTCCATCTGCCCAGGTGTCCCTTTACAGCAGTATAGAAGCCATGTTGGCTCTGACCAGAGTTTGTTTGGTAGGTTGCTGTTTTGCAGGGATCGTGTCCTGACTTCTGAATTATTAGTGTGCCATGTTTTACTGTAGTTTGTATACACACCCAATATTCAAAAACATAATTTTGGACAGCAATGGCAATGAAGTGAGTGAAGCACTGAGATGGAATGTATAGGGGACAATTGTTACTTTTTATTATACATCCCTTACAGTATGTGAGGCAATAAGTGCGTAGAACTGCATGTTCTCTGTGGATATTGTGGATGCCCTGGCTGCTTCTCATGCTACATCTTGACTCCAGAACAACAAATAACAGGTTGATCATTTACCTACTGTACATAAGTTAGGCCACTGTGCCCATCCTTTGTACTGCTTGTAACATTCAAGACAGGTACTATTACTACTACGTGCTCCAAATTTGGCAAGATGCTTATAACTCTGTTTTTGTGCAGATGTTTGTATAGTTGTTGTGACTGTGTATCCTTTTCTGTCTGGCAGTATTATCTGTATCTTTGACATTAAATACAAAATAATATATGGGGTAGGGTGTGTAATGAGATTTTACATACACTGAGTTGTGGGATACTACATAAACTTAATTTAAGTACAGTAGGTAGGCCAATGTTCATCACCTTCAGAAATTTAACACATTCAGGGTCTTTGATCTACAGTAACAACAGTTTTCTGGTCCCCAGTAGTTCACCATGAGTCACTCCGGAACACTCACCCTTGCTACAGTAAACATTTGCAGTCTCCTGCCAAAACTGGCAACTCATAGATTGGGAGGACGAATCCTGCTTCTGATATTGCTATTATGCTTACTTAGGGTATCTACCTCTGTTACAATCAACAACCACCATCGAGAGAATACCTCACAACACAACGACTTTACTTTCTCCAACTAAATTGCCGAAACACAACATGTGCATGCCTACACTACCCTTATCCTTCTGAAGGGTTATACCTACAACTCATTTCGTATGCTCAGAAAATACAAAATGATCCAACTGGTTCATCTCCCATTCCACACTATTAAACTGTGGTTTCTCCTACTCCTTGTTATCCTAATGTCAGGGGACGTAGAACTTAACCCTGGCCCCTCTGTCCACCACTCTCCCACTGACCTCTCAGCTGTCTCAGGAAAAAGACTTCTCATTGCCCATATGAATATTAGGAGCATTACCAGGCACTTTGCTGATCTCGAGGCATGGACAAAAGTGTACAATCCTGACCTACTCTTCCAATCTAAAATATGGCTCAAGCCTCCTTATGTTCCTTGCCCAACTACTCCTTGATACGGAGAGATAGGCCTTCCCCAAAACATTTTTTTTATTTATTTTATTTTACTTATTTAGTTGTTTAACCAGGTATAGCACACTAAGCTGAAAGCTTTTTTACAGGAGCGACCTGGGAGCACAAGGAGGTTAAGTGACTTGCTCAGAGTCACACAGTATGCAAGTGGAAGCTGTGTGATTCAAACCCAGGTCTGGTCTGCTGGATGTCACCAGATTAGCAGCTCAGAGCCTTAGACCACTGCACTGTACTGCCTCCTAAAACATAGAAGGGTGGGTCTCTCTCCTCCATAAAAACCATCTTGATGTTACGGTCTGCCCATCCACTGGCTCCCGCTCAGTCTGTGAGTCCCTAAACATAACCATTGCCCTTGGCACAAAAATACTCCACATTATCTGCGCCTACAACCTGCCCACTGGAGGTATCACAGGTCTTCAGGATTTACTTAATCAAACCGTCTCAAATGCCAAGCAAAACGAGGTCATAATCTTAGGTGACTTTAACCTAAACTGGCTGGGACCAACTCACAGCACACTGCTGACACTAACGCAAAGCTATAACCTGCACCAGATCATAACTGAACCCACCAGAACCACACCTTCTCTAACTACCTCCACCCTCATAGACTGGGTACTGGTGAATTGCCTTGACCATGTGCAAACTGCTGGCATCTTGGCAGATGTTATCACAGACCACTCCCCCATTTTCTGTGTATGGAGCCCAGAGACTGCTCCCCCACCCCCTCCATGCTACATCACAATTACCAACTTTGCCAAACTGGACATGGAAACTTTCCTCTATGATGTATCCTGTATCAACTGGTCTGACATCTATCACTCCCATGATGTTCAAATAGCCCTTGATATCTTCATTGATAATTTCACAGCACTTCAGGATAAACATACCCCTAAGGTCACCAGAAGGGTGAGGGGTAAACAAACAAGATGGCTACACAAGGACCTGCTTGTTAACCTGCACACATGGGACAAACTCTGGAAGAAGTATAAAGTGTCCAGACTACCGGAGGATTACAATACCTATGGAGTGCCTGTAAAAAACAAATCAGAACAGCAAGGAGCATCTACTGCAAGGAACTGCTCACAAACTCTGCTGGTGACCCTAGAAAATTCTGGACACACATCAAGATCTTTCTTGGGGCTGCCCAGTAATTGACCCCAGGGGATATGATCCTAAATGGTGTACATTGCAATGACTCAAACACAATAGCGAATGCCTTTAACAGTTTATTCACGGACCTGTCTCAGTACACCTTGTCCTTCACTTCACCTCCCACAGCATCTCAGCCTCACTGCACACCCCAGAGATCTGCATCTGGTGCTGACCACTGCCAACTAACTACTACCCCCCCTTTCCACTATAAAACTATATCTAGATCTGAGTTCCAAATTGGAAAACATATCCGACAACACTAGTCCCAGCTCAGATTCACTCGAGCCACGACTTCTGAAGCTAGCGGCAACATTGATTGCCTCGCCACTGGCCAAGATTTTCACTCTGTCTCTCTCTCTCTCTCTCTCTCTCTTGGCATTATCCCAGATCTCTGGAAGATTGCCAGAGTTATGCCTATCCTTAAAAAAGGAGGCCCAAAGGCTATCAGCAACTACAGGCCCGTAGCCATCCTCTCTGTGCTAAGCAAGCTACTGGAGAAGCTTGTTGCAACCCAAACCACTGACTATCTCACACAGAACAACCTTCCCTCAGACACTCAGCATGGTTTCAGAAAAGGACACAGTACCTCAACTGCTTTTATCAAATTCTCCACCGATATACTCTGCAACATGGACAAAGGCCTACTTACTGGAACAGTATTTATCGATCTTACCAAAGCTTTTGATCTTGTTGATCATCCCCTGCTTCTCTCTACCCTGAATAGACTTAACTTCTTATCCTCAGTAGTTGGCTGGTTTAACAACTACCGCTCAAACAGATTACAACTTGTTAAATTCAACTCTGCTCTCTTGGATGTGACCAGCAATGATATCGGAGTATCCCAGGGCTCCAGAGCCCCTTCTTTTCTTGCTATACATCAATAACATAGATTATGCCTTACTCTCCTGCTCAGCTATCCTATACACTGAAGATCTCATCCTCTACTCCAGCACTGACAAAGTTAACATCATTAATGAAAACCTCTCCTCAGATTTGACATGACTAAATGCTAATAAGCTCATCCTCAGCACAAAAAAGACCCAAGCCATGCTATTTGGCACTGCCCCCAAACTCAGGGTCTGTAAGGAACCCCTCATAATCCATGACTCATGGGGGTTCCTCACTGACTGTGTCACATCCTTCAAATACCTTGGAGTCCTCCTTGATAAATCCCTTGATTTCAATCTACACATCCAGTCAACCTGTAAAGCAACAAATGCCAAACTTGGAATCTCCTAAAAGACTTGTCACCTGCTAACACCATCCACCAAATTGGCAATTGCCAAGGGTATTCTGCTTCCAGCACTGACATATGGTATCTCCACTTTTGCTAATGCCCATAAGACTGCTCTCCATAAAAGGGATGTTGCGTATAACAACATATGTCAGTATGCCTCCTCTTCCCATTGCCTCAAGCACCACTGCACACTGTATAGCAATTTAGGCTGGCTCTCCCCAACTGCCTACCGACTATACTCCCTAGGGACCTTCACAGACTCTGTAATCCATAACCAAACCCCCTCCTCCCTTGCAGCTCTACTTGTACCACTGACACCTGCCCACGTCTACGCTCGGCAAACAAATTTCTACTTACCGTACCCAGGTGTCTTACTTCAAAAGACTCTGGAGCATTCCACTGCACCGCCCTGGCCACCTGGAACTCCCTCCCTCCTGCTCTGTGGTAGGCTAACTCCCACCCAATCTTCAAAAAAGAACTATATCACCACCTATCCCGGGACCCCTGCACATGCTTTGATCCCACTTAATGCCTCACAGCTAACCACCTTATTTCACCCAAGACACTGCTGCACTTCTAAACAAGCTTTGCTATAAAATGTCTTTATAGCTGCCACTTAGCCCAGTTTCAGTTGTTATTTGCATGTACTGATGTCACTTTTATCATCTCTGCATAGCTATATGTATTATCTCGAGTACTGTCTGACTTGATCTGTATTCTAACCTACCTGTACTATATACTATGAACCTATACTATATACTATGTATTGTATAATCTCATCACATTTTATGCATGTATTCTTCTGGGTCTTGCCTGAAAATAGTCAACATTGGCTAGTGCACCTAACCCGGTTAACAAAAACTAAATAAATAAATAAACCCTGAGGGTGAAGCCTGAGGGGTTTATGAAATGCATCCCACAACGAGGGTGTGTGCAAAATCGAGTTTTACACAGCCACCCCATATTTTATTTTGTATAATTGCTGGCATGCACATTTTCACCTCAGCAACTATACAAAATAAACTAAGCTACGAGATTGTTTAGGCAGCCGCGGACCAGTCTGGATTCTGTGCAGTCCGTGGTCTGCCAACTCACAGTGCTCAACTTGTTTTGGGCAAAAAGCAGTGGAGTTTTTTTTAAAACTTCTGTATTTGTTTTTTGGTTTTATAGTTAAACTTACCACAGAGTGGCAGTTGCAGCGTCCTTCTTGCTTGAAGAGGTGAGGAGACCCGCTGGTGCACATGTACTGACAGGGAAACTCGGTGCTAGTATTCTTTAGTTTCCCTTTTGTTTTCCATTTTTTTCTTTCAACATCACTGGAGAAACTGACTTTTCTTTTGGTGAAGTCTGCAGCAATACAGAAGTTCCCTGGGGAATGTGCAGAGCAATGGAAGACCGGCCACTGGCACATGTATGGTCCGAGGGAAACTTGGTGCATGTTGGTGATTTTAACCAGCTGGTTATAACAGAAAATTACAACCGGGTTTCCCTATGGGAAAAAGTGCATACTAGTAATTATTATTTTATTATGAATTCTGGTGATGTCATTTGTATTGATTTGCTATTTTTCTCATCTGTATGTCTTCATTGCAAAGGTAGCATCACTTACTAAGCTCAAAAGAAGTTGTGCAGAGCCATAGACAATTAGTTTTAGATTTCTAGGTGCAATTGTATTCAAAATAAAATATTGTGATTAATTGTATATGGACTGGCATGTACTGTTATTCTGAGATGTCACTCTTTTATATGTAGAAGTGGCTGTGTATTGTTTGAACTGTTAATGTTTGTATGTAGCCCTACAGGGGCCAGTGTTTCTGCAGTTTGAAGCACTGTTGTAATTTCTGTTTATTAACTTTCTCAAAAAGAATGGAAATTCATTGCAAAAAACTGCATTAATGCACAGGTTAAGGTCCAAGTTAATGACATAAAAGTATGGGAATGTGACGTTAGTGTTTCAAAACCTAACTCCCCACCCTTCACCCCAAGTAACAAAAAGGACAAGACCATATAAGAAAAACCACAGACAGCCATCATCAGATAAGACACAGAGGGTGGGATATTCAGAAGGATTGCGCCATGCGCAACCCACTGATGCGCTCCAGCACGATATTCAAAAGGGGAATGTGCCTGGCACAAATCCCGATGCACCGGAGTGCATCAGTAATGTATGTGGTATTGTAATAATGGTCCTATATCCCTGGTGGTCCAGTGGACTGCTCGCAGCCCAATCGTGGGTATATGTAATAAAATAATAGTCCTATATCCCCACTATCCCCAACCGTACACATATCTGGTCTGTGTAGTATGGTATGGGCTGCATGCCCATTGGCTCATGCTGTGGACCAATGGGCATACAGCCCTACCATACAGAGTCAGTCGGCGGGCAGGGGGGTGGCAAGTGGGTGGGGAGCTGCCATCCACCGCTGACTTGGGGGGGAGCGGCTGTGAGTCTTAGTGGGCGGGTGGGGAGGGGGTACCACTGGACCACCAGGGATGGTTTGGTTTGTCATAATGTATTACTGACGCCCGCGATCAGGCTGCGAGTAGTCCACTCGACCACCAGGGATATAGGATTATTAATTTATTACATATGCCCACGATCGGTCTGAAAGCAGTCCACTGGACCACCAGGGATAGGGGACATTTACAATTTATACATATTCCCACGATCAGGCATCAGATCATGTTGCCGCTTGTGCAGGGGGCGTCGGTCCCCGAAGGCTGCAGCCTGGCAGGGTGCCAGGCACAAGTCTCAGGGGATCAGCACACCTGCATGCAAAAGGGGGCATAATGACATGCAAATGGCCCCATTTGCACTTTGCATGCATTATGGCCCCATTTGCATGTGCACTTTTGAATATCACGGTTGTTGCACCTAGCGCAATGGCACTTTCGCTATCGCATCCCCCTGCTCCACTCTGGCCACTTGTGCTGGTGCAGTGCCACTGCGCCATGCGCACTGCAGGTGGCCAAGGAGTGATATTCAATGATGCTGTGCCATGGCTCAGCTCCGTTGAATATCACCCTGTCAATGCCCATGCGCATCCCAGTTGCGCTGCGCCCAGGCTTGGGCCACAGCCTGGCACAGCCTGAATATCCTGCCCAAAATGTACAACTGATTCCAGATGACACAAATGCAGTTGCACTGATGTCCTACCTTCGTGGGTATCTGTAGCATGCACACCATAAGGCATACACATTCACGTGTCACTAAAGATAGAAATCCATGAAACTCAAATCACAACACTGCCTTTGTGTACAGTAACACACGCCCCTGCTGCCAGAGATACAGTACAAATCTGTGATATCCAAATTACAAGAGTTCTTTTGTCTGTAGAAACACAGGCCGGTATGAAGCGACAACTTCTGTAGCCTCAGGCATGCATGCACATTGTAAGCCATGCATATACTTGACAGGCCTGTACTTCTGCAGCCACAGATGTACAACATACACACCAACCTCTGGCTGCAGATGCACAGGTGAAACAAAATCCATTATGCCAAAATTGCAACACTACCTCTGTCCATAAAAGTACAGGCCCCTGAGGGTCTTGCATCTCTTCAGCCACAGATGTCAGACACACATACTGACTTCTGGCTCCAGAGGTTGTAGGCCCCAGACAGACATAATGTTGCAATGCATGTATAATGGTTTCAGCAGCAAATCTAATTATTCAAGAGGTAGCAGTTTGTCAGTTAATCAGCTGCATATAGAAAACCATATAGTAGTCATCCTATCAAGTGAGACAGTTCATACAGTGTGCATGAGTATATCTATCTGCCTTGTGCACCCCCTTGGAGCCTTCTGTCTGCAGAAGTGCAGGTCTGCACTTCTACAGCCACATATACACACGTACACTGTATGATATCCACACACAGATCCATATAAGTGGCCTGTGGTTATGCAGCCATAGATACAAATCGATGAAGGTAGCACATACTGCATTTGTGTCATCTGGAAACAGTTGTATGTTGTTTGTCTTACCTGATGATGGCTTTCTGTAGTTGCTTATGTGATCTTGTCCTTTTGCTGCTTAGGGGGTGAGGGTGAGGAGTTAGGGCTTGAAACCCTAATTCCACATTTCCTTTTGTGGCATTAACTTGAACTCTAACTGGTACATTAACATGTTATTTTTTTTTTGATTGAATTCTAATTATTCTCCTACAGTCTGGTGAAATAGGTAATATGAAATAATCTTCCAAGGCATGAGAGATTTTATTTAGCTTAAATCACGGAGCATATTTTTGATCACTTATCTTTTCCATGTCCATTTCTTGTATCTCCTCATATAACTTCTTTTTAATAACTGTTCTACACTGGGAAGAAATATTTTTTTCTGATAATCAATCCAGAGGTAGCATAAATTAATTTTGTCTAGGACAGAAGTCAGTGCATTTAATCACTGAGATTTCCTATCCAGGTTTAACCATGTGCTTTTTTGTTTCTTCCTGCAGGGATTCAAGTGGAAGCTTATTATTCCTATCATTGATTATTCTTAACCAATATCTGAGCAGACTGAAATCTACAGTATTTGTGCTTTCTCTTCCTAATTCTACCCTTACCATTGCTCTGGATATTGCTACTGGAATTCTAAGAAGAGCCTCATAGAAATATAACAGAGGACTTTCTAGATTATTAGAATAACTGGAACCCCAGACTTCAGCACCATGAAGTAAAATAGGATTAATCTTCACCTCTACAGCCCAAAGTGCAACATTTAAAGTATGCCTCCATATGTGTAATTATATCTTAATAGCACCGTAGCTACATGCTTAGCGTTTGAAGTTTGTTCTTTGAAATGTTGATTGTATCTACCATTAGATGTGACTTTGAATCCTAAATTAGTGTATTCATTGACACTTTTTATTTTCTCTGGGTCCAAGAAAAATGAAAACTTTTCATATTAGATCCAAAAATCATTATTTTAACTTTATTAAGGTTAATTTTAAATTCCAGATTATCACAGTCATATTTGAATGTGTTTATTTTCTTTTGTAAACCTCTAAAAGAGAGGAAGAAGCTAAAAATATCATCAGTATAGCAAGTGCATGTCATGATGTTTTGTTTATTTTGGATGAATAGAATTGTGAGTCTGCTTCATATTGCTAATGAATCTATATAAATACTAAAAGGGGTTGGTGCCAAAAGACACCCATGATTCACCCATATATTTGTACTAGAAGTGTCAGTTAGGTCTCCACAACTGTTTTGGTATCTGTGTATAACTGATATTTTGGAATTAGCAGTGAGTGATATTTTCATCTCTCTGCCATGATTTTCCATAATAATTCTCTATTTTTTGCATCAAAGGCTGATGAAAAATCCACAAATAGGGCAGCCAGTTAAATTTTTCTTAACTGAACATATTTTTCTTATAGATGTGAAGAGCAATAAATATTACCAATTGTTGAGAAACCAGCTCTGAAACCTGCCTGGAATTCAGACAGTGGTTTATTATTATCTAGCCATGAAGTTAGCCTATTTAATAGTTTTCCTGTGAATATTGTAGAAATTGGGCCAGATGTTCAAAACTTTGTTCCAAGGCTAAATTAGCACTGCCTAGCGAGCAAAGCTAGCCTGGAGCACAAAGCAAGCTATATTCAAAAGGAATAGCCCAGGGCAAACAGCCTTTAAATATAGCATGGGAATGAGGCCGGGCAAACTGGGCTGGGAGTACAGGGATAATGTAGCCCTGTAATTTGACAGCTCTGAACATAGTAACCAAGAAGTGCAGACCACAACAGCAACACAGTGCACAGTGATGGGAAGATAGGTAGAGGCGACCTATGTGGCCAACGTGTGTTCCAGCAAATGCATGGACCTAGTACAGCTGCAGGGAGCAGCCTATGGGACAATACTGTGTGGAAAACAGTATAATATTCCCCGAACTGTTTGCGCAGAGCTAATACATTTGCACAGGATTAGCATTGAGCTAAGCTGTTTGCCCAGTGCAAACACATTTGCCCAGCACTAAACTTTGCCATATTCAAAAGTGATATGCAAATGAGCCTACTTAGGTAGTCTCTGGGCAAACAGCCACACTAGCATCTCATTATGCCCCGATATGCATGCAGTTTGCTCAGCATTACTGCAGGGTCCCACAGTTCCACCTGTAGGTCAATCTGGAAATACTGGGGTTGACCAGGTCCGACAGCAGCTCCACCTGTAGGTTAGTCAGGCAGTGCATGATGATAGCTACAGGCTATATGTAAACAGTACAGCATAGCATAGCATATCGCACCCCAGGGGACAACACAGCATACTGTAGGCACAGGTGGTGTGGTGTAGGTCATGCTACTGTGCACATCAGACACTATAGTAGCAAGGGGGCTGGTAGTGTGAGGGACATGGGCAATACCTATGGTATGTAGGGCAGTGATGACCACTGCACTGTACACAGTGACAGGCCCAGCTTGCAGGTGATTACTGACAGTGGACAGTACTGTTATGCTGTTGTGTGATCCACAGATGCTGCACTTGTGGCATGGGATGCTCACAGTGACATATACATGGCTGGCTGTGTGTGCTGCGGCATCTGTACAGTTGTGCGGTAGGTGTCTGGGGGGTCACATAAGATCCGACAGGCACCAGGTGGTGGGGTATTCCCACTACTGGCCCATGTGCACTGCATGATGTGTCCCAGCTTTGTGGCCACACCTGGGTTGTGGTGAGGTCTGCCACCCATACACCCTTCCCTCAATGGCTACCATGCCCAAAATGCTGCATGTGTGTTCTGGCATCTGTTGGTCACCAAAGACATATAGTCTGCAGGTGTGTGCTGTATGGCCACACTACCATGATGTCCCCTGAGGTCCAGATCACCCCTTACTGCCTGGCATGGCTGGGACTGGAGGCAGCTGTTGGCATCATGGTGGTGCTATCAGTGAGCAGCATGTGTCCTCCATGTCTGGCATTTTGTAAGTGTCATACTCATATGTTAGGGTCATGCAAGCGGCACAAATCTTGGGCAAACACTGCGCAAAGCACCAGTGTCATGCAAAGCTGTTTCCGCAGGGTTAAGATCAGTGCTTCCTGGGCAGTAATTTGTACCACGCTAAGGGTCATGCTAAGTTGCACTAAACACCTTAGCACTGCACTAGCTGATGAATATCCCATAGCATCTGTATACGTGTTCAGTGTGCTCCTTGCATAAAATTATGGTTTGCCCAGCGCTAATGCGATTTGGGTGCACTATCTGGACTTTTGAATATAGCAGACCTGCTCTAATCCCAAGATAATCCCATGCAAATGGTTTGCACACTGCACAAAGCTTTGAATATCTGGGCCATTGTATCCAATAGACTAATAAGATTAAAGTTAGAGGGATTGTAGACTGTGTCTTTTTTATGTATAGATACAAGTTTGTTTTCTAAAGGAAGGAATGAATGAATGAGGGAGGAATACATTTTTGCATGAGTCAAGTGTTGAAAACATTAATTAGAATAGGAATCTAGAAGTTCATATTCTTCATATATACTTCGCATGGCATATCATCTGGGCCAGAGGCTTTATTTTTTTTTGCAAAATTTAATATGGTCTCTTCTACTTTTGTAATAGTAAAGACCAAGAGATTAATAGTTGGATCACATAAAAGATGTTGTATTTCATTACATTTATCCACAGGACCTAAGGTTGTAAAGATTGCTTTATAATGTGCTATTCACGTCTCCTTTGGAATGTAAGCTGACACAGAAGAATCAAATGTATTTACACCTTTAGTAACCATAATTTATTTTATTTTTTATTTTAGTCTTTGGTAACCGGGTAAGGCCCACTAGGCACAAGTGCCTGTTTTCAGGGGTGACCTGGGAGCTATGCAAGTGGAGGTTGTGAGAATCAAACTCAGGTCTGGTCTGCTGGATGTATCAAGCTCATTCACACCTCATTCCTTTAACCTCTAGACTATACTGCTAGCCCTAGAATCTAGAAACTCTTTCAATCATTGTTTTTCATAATGCTAAACATTTCAAGCCATTGCCCCTTCTGAAAATCTGCTCTTTGTTCATTCAATAAAGATTGGTATTGTTTCTTTACCACATTGAGTTAATTCAAATTTGTTTTAGAAGGATGTTTTTTACCCATCTGACTAAACTCATGAGTTGCTTCTTTACTTGTTTACAAGAATCATTGAACCAGGAAGATGTTTTCAAGGAGTTATAATTTCTATATATATATAATTTTGGATTTAATAAAGTAAATAAAGATTTCATGTGTCATCTATTACTGATGCTCGTGTGATTTCTTTAAACGTATCATGGATTTCACTGACTTCAAGTCCATATAAAATATTATTAACTGAATCTGTCACTGGGCCTGTGATTTGTAACCTTTGTTTCCCTGTTATAGTGATTGACAGGAGAGGATTCACTACATTTTTGAAAATAGTGTAATAAAAATGAGTAATAGTTTTTAGAGAGATTGGGGTGTGGTTACTCTCAGCTCTCATATATATTTTTAATAACTTTCAGGATTGCACATTATATAATTGTGCTTTGTCCCTTAGGACCAACATAATTGGTATTTCTATCCTCATCTCTACTAAGCAATCCATTTAACAAGAGTTGTGTATTGTCCTTTATAAAATCTTACAATTTTTTTTTACCATTTTCACATATGTTGTTGTCAGTATTATTACATTTTTCATTATTTCCCAAGTTGTTGTATGATTATAATAGTACAATGTTATTAAAATCTGCAGTCTTTCCATTGAAGTAATCAGCAATCAGCAAATTTGCACTGGGGACTCCATACACAACAATTTCCAAGTCATTACTTAAATTAGTCCTAACAGTTAATAACATCGTCTAAACAATTACAATGTATCAATGACTGAAAGAGGAAGCTATGATCAACCAAGTTCATATTCTCATAGTAGATATAAATGACTTGGAGATTGTGTCTGATTATGTCCATGATACCCTTGACTCATTATTTCTTCAGGTAAATGGGATGCATTAAATGTTTCTTCCAAAGGGATCAGTGACAATGTTAATTTTCTTTCTTGTAATTTCAGATAAGGAATGTTATACTTTCATTACCACATTTACTGTAATTCTCTTTCAAACAACATGGGCAACAAAAGTGGTAAATATAAATGGTTATGATCTAGTTAGTTCACCATTGGCTAAGATCAGGAAATTTGGTAGGGGACTTAGAGATCTTGCTACATACATAAAGATAAAAAGGGATACATATTACCAACATTTTTAAAGTTTGGAAAAATTACATTATAATTGTATTGAAGCTGGACTAACAGAATGTTATTTTAATGAATGTGTATAGTCCACCTAAAATATTTCTTTATATATATATATATATATATATATATATATATATATATATATATATATATACATTTTATTTATGCAGTTTTCAAGATATAGAAGTACATTCCATGGTTTAAGGTGCAGGCATATATCAAAAGAGCAATACAATAAATAGTATTGTTATACCTCTCATCCATCATTACAATATTGGGAGGGAATTGAAAAAAAAGGGTGACTGGTGGAGTAGCATTAATGTTGATTGCCTGCTAAGAAGTTACAGAAGTGATGATGTGTGAGGGTTTGAGAATGACAGGGGCAATCATGCATTCTTATCCCTGGGTTTTGCTTGACCCAGTGAGGTGCTTCAAATGGCTCCAAGGCTGAAAGAGCCTAAGGCAATGGTTGTCAAGCCTTAAACCAGTGATGTCAGGTTGTGCTGAGCTAATGGAGGCAACTTAATTAAAGTAGATCTGATGAGACACAATGATTGAATTCAGATACTAAATAATTTAGGTTTATTTAGGTCCCTGGATCTAGCTGTAAATAAGGATAACATTTCACAGGTTAAGTCTTATATGTATGTCATTACTGTCTCAAGTGTTTTTTTCTGCATCCCATGATACAGGTATTCTAGTCCCATATTAAAGCCAGGATCCAGGAATAAATATAAATAATTTGCTATTGGGAGTCTCCATATCAAACACCACCCCAGGATGAGAAGGATCCTGGGGCATCACCCAAAGATCATGGAGGGGCGCCTATACATGTGTGCTGGTGCTGTAGTCAGGGTAGCCAGAAACCAGGGGGTCATGGTCCAAGGTAAACAGTGAGGACATAGTATGGCCAAAACTGGGGCTCTAGATAGAAAGCTTGTTTGCACAAGGATTAATAGTACAGCAACAAAAGTTTGGAAATGTGCTGTTAGGGTTCAAATCTCCCTAACTCCAGATCCCCCCCCACACACACACACACAAGACACATGAAAGATTGTAAGACACTATACCACTCCGTCACATCTGTAACCACAATAATCACTACACTGTACTTATTTCACATACCATTATGTAATGAAAAACCAAATCTAGTATCATTGACTCTATACTGCCAGCAGAGTATGATGACACATTATTGCTGGCATATCTTCTTCATACAGTGAGACTTGGTCACTACACATTTTCAGAATACTGACTTTAAAGTGTCACTATTCAACAATTGGGTTGCTGCAGGCTACCACATGGGCATGTGGTAGCAGGACAGATAGAGATGACACATACTACTTTTAAGATACTGCTCAAATATGAAACTAGCACCATCACATGTTGTTATATGGCTATGTTACCTGGAAATACTCATTAGCAGCATGTTATTGTTAGCTTTGGATGTTACAATTGTTGCTTTCACATGTTACTTGTAAACTATACTACAAATAATTACTTTTATTACTACATTTTGTTATTAGGACCCATTCACTCTGTCAGAAAAATAAATGCAAACATACAATGACTGTTGGTAGGCTTATACTAACTCATTTCCAAGAAACTATCTGTGGATAACATACTGTGTGTTACATCACTTCTTCATTATTGAAATATAGGCATCTGCATACATCTTGTTATTGTTTACTGTGGGGCATCACCCATGGTTGCCCAGCATGCGTGTCTACCCCCAAGGCACTATGATGGCAGCAGAACTCATATAGTTGGTGACTCATGATGGATGTATCTTGCAGTACATTTAGATAGTTGTATGTTACTTCTGTTACCTGATGTTGGTTGGCTCTGATTGGTTGTGTTGCCTTGGCCCTTCCCCTGCTTGCATGTGTGTGTGGGGGAGGGGTGCGGAGGTAATGCGGAGTTAGGGTTTTGAACCCTAACAGTACATTTCCAAACTTTTGTCACTGTACTATTAACTCTAACTGATGCATATATATATATATATATATATATATATATATTAGAGGCAAAAAACTCCGTTTAATGCATTAGTTAGGGTTGTTCCACAATGACAAAAGTGAGAAATCGCTATTAGGGTTGAAAACCTAACTCAATCACCACACCACACACACACACACACACACACACACACATTCAAGTATGGGGAGGACCAAGTCAACACAACCAATGACAGACATCCAGCAGCAGGTGACAGAAATAACAAACAATTGTCTAAATGTACTACGAGACATCCCCACCCACCTGACCAGGTACTGCATGCTCAGTGGAGATCAACAGCAAAACTGAGGCCATGTACACCAAACATCACATCCCTGATTGCAGCTGCACACAACGTACCACACTTAGTAGTTGCATGGCCTTACCTACCGATGCCCCACACCACACCACACCACTTGTGGTGGGCCACCTGAGCAATAGAGTTAAGCAAAACCAAGGAGTTGTACAGGTATAATATCTCTGATTTAACAAGGGTTTGAGAAATGCAGCTTTCTAATTGACTGTAAACATTGTAACAGCCTTATGTTTAGTTTTTATTAACATACATGTAGAGCCTAACCATATGATGAACATGGTTTAATGTTGTTTAAAAAACAGTTTTATTATGATAGCAATAAGCTCCCAGGTATTATGTTAATGGTCAGTTTATCACTGTCTAGCGACATGTGGCACTCGGATATGCCTCATTCAACATTAAACCCCTACAGGGTGATTAACAGACTATTTAACATAACTGTTGGTCATGCCTTATAGCTTAATTGTCTTTTTGAGTAGATCCCCTCCCTCTGCTAGGCACTGCAGCAGCTTTGCAACACAGTGTCCCACCAAGTTACACCATACACTGTCTAGTTGCTGGAGAATGTCTGTGAAAATGAACTCATGAAGATGAACAGTGTAACTTGATCATTACAGTCATCGAAACCCTAGTGTGATTATAACTGACAGACTCAGTGATAGAGGATAACCCCTGCTGTCCTAGTACATTTACCCCATTATGAGTTAAATCAATACTAAAAGACATTCTGTTTATATCTACACCATACCTACTTGATTCCTGTTGTAGCAGAATTAACATAGTTATCACTTTGATAGCATCAGTGACAGAAGTGTGGCAAACCCTAACAGTAGGCATACAGCCTGAGTATGAAACAACTGTTAAAAAAATCACACTGTGTCCATAAGTGGCATAGATCACTCATTGCAACAATAGCAAATGTATTACTATTTGAAGAAGTTAGTCATCACAGATGCAATGAGATTGTCTTTATCAGGTACAACATACTCAGTAAGTGCCTACAGGAAAATCTATCCTATACACGTCCGATACAGGTACATCATTGTTGGCTCAGTAGTGCTATGATATTTAGAAGTTGCTTGGCCTGATCCATGCAATTACAATCTTTCTTACAAAGAATACTTACTGCATCTTTAGTATTGAAACACACTGAAGGTCTATGTATGTACATCAGCAGTATCACCTTCATCAGTAAGAATGCATGTGATACTGGCAGTACCAATTTCACAGCGTTGAACAGGCAATGCTTTTCCATACGTTTACATCAGCCTCTCTATGTTGAGTAAACCATTGCAGTAAATGTACTACTATGTAAATCACCTACTAAATGTATCACTACTTTTATCTTGAGCATGCTAGTGTCTTGTAGTTAATTCATGTGCTTCTCTTAATTAATGTATACTCAGTAGTGTTAAAACCTTTCTACAACTGTCATCATGCACCTTCAGCATTTATATTGAATAACGGCACAGTACCAGTTGTGGTGTGGTGTGGGGCATCGGTAGGTAAGGCCATGCAACTACTAAGTGTGGTACGTTGTGTGCAGCTGCAATCAGGGATGTGTACGTTTGGTGTACATGGCCTCAGTTTTGCTGTTGATCTCCACTGAGCATGCAGTACCTGGTCAGGTGGGTGGGGATGTCTCGTAGTACATTTAGACAATTGTTTGTTATTTCTGTCACCTGCTGCTGGATGTCTGTCATTGGTTGTGTTGACTTGGTCCTCCCCCATACTTGAATGTGTGTGTGTGTCTGTGTGTGTGTGTGGTGTTGGGGGGTGAATTCGGAGTTAGGGTTTTCAACCCTAACAGCGAATTTCCTCACTTTTGTCGCTGTGGAACAACCCTAACTAATGCATTAAACGGAGTTTTTTGCCTCTAATTTCCCTTCTTTTTGAGAATGATATTGAGAAATAGTGAATGTAATGTGGTGGGCGGAGCGGGCCCTTTGGACCCAGCTCCCTACATGATGTCTTAATGGCATAGTAACAGGAGCAGCAATGCAAACAGAAATGCTAACAGTGGCACACATGGTAACACAAGCGCGAATGATAACAGAAAGGGTAACGCACTGCGGTGCGCGACGGGAACTGTGTGCCATGTGATGTCTGGTCACATAGTAACATGGTACCTGTAAATGGAAATGTCAATGGGCATGGTGACGCAAAGTGAAACAGAAAGAGAAACAGTGCGGTACACACAAATGGCAAAAAAGTAACAGAAACGCAAGCGCAAATGAAACGCAAAGGATGAGCATTCGTGGTGGCATTGGGGTGTGCATTGGGATCATCAGCCTAACTCTCACCCCATGACCTGTGTAAAGCAGCAGAAGTATAGGAGAATGGGGTGAGAGTTAGGACTCATGATCCCAATGCACACCTCAATGCCGGTTGGGGGTGGGTGGGGGTGCAAGGGTTTTCAACCTAACAGCGAATTTCCTCACTTTTGTCACTGTGGAACAACTCCAACTAATGCATTAAACTGATTTTTGCCTCTAATTTCTCTTCTTTTGAGAATGATAACAAGAAATAGTGAATGTAATGCAGCAGCGGGAGCTGATGTGACCTCTGGGCCCTGCGCTCCGCCATATTCTTGTTGGCATACTAACAGGGAGATAAGCAAACACGAAATGCTAACAGTGGCGCACATGGTAACACAAGCACGAATGAGAACAGAAAGGAGTAACGCACATGGTGGCATAGACAGGGAATGGTCTGCCACGTGATGTGTTGTCACATAGTAACATGGTGCCTGCAAACAGAAATGTCAATGGGCATGGTGATGTAAAGTGAAACAGAAAGATAAACAGTACTGTAGACAGAAAATGGCAAAAATAACAGAAAGCATAAGCGCATAGTAAGCGCAAGGATAACGCATGGTAGGCGCAGGCGTCAGCAGTAAGTAAACAGTCTGAACTGCAAGCGGAAAGGGCAACAGTAACAGTAATGTAAGCGCACAGGCTGGTTTCCCCAAAACCTGCATTGAGAAAGACAGTGAGTACAAATAATGTATGCAAAATAATGAGTATCGGCGCAGAAAATGAGATCTTGGAATACTAAATACATTATATCTCAGGAACCGTTGGCGTAGAAACAAAATTTAAAAGTCATATTATTTACAACTGTCCTGGCTAATTTGAGTCTTAGCCCCATAGGGCTAAGAAATTTTCCGACGAAAAGTCCGTATCTCGCACCGTTTCCGAGATACAGGCCCTGAAAGGTGCGGCGAACGCCGTAATGTTATCCTATGGGAAAAAAAGAAAAGTTCAGAGCACCATAACTTTGCCTCCCTGTAATGTTTTTTCACCAAACCACTGAAAGGCACATCTGTGGGCTGTTGGCTGTCTTCCCTTCAAATTTCAGGAAAAAAGACCAAACCGTTATTTTGCAGCAGGGATCCAAAGGATTTCTGTTATGCGTTGGGCGCCGTAATGTTATCCTATGGGAAAAATGTCAACTTTGGAGTGCCGTAACTTTGCCGCCATGTGATATTTTTTCACCAAACTACTGAAAGGCACATCTGTGGGCTGTTGGCTGTCTTCCCTTCAAATTTCAGGAAAAAAGACCAAACCGTTATTTTGCAGCAGGGTGCCAAAGGATTTCTGTAATGCGTCGGGCGCCGTAATGTTATCCTATGGGAAAAACCGTCAACTTTGGAGTGCCGTAACTTTGCCGCTGTGTAATATTTTTCAATACAACACTGAAAGGCACATCTGTGAGATGTCGGCTCTGTTCCTCAAATTTCAGCTCAAAACTCCCAACGGTTCTTTTGCAGCGTGAGTGCCAAAGAATTGCTGTCATTTTCCACAGACTAGAAAACTACTGTCGCAATCATAAAGCTTGCAAAATTTATGACACTTTCGTGAGCACGAAAGTAATTTGTGAAATACTTTTTCAGAAATTTGAAAACATATTTCTGGGGTGTTTTCCACAAAATAAGACATGGCAAGCATCCTCAGGGCCGACTAGGTGAATACAAAAAAATGAGGTTGCTAGGGGTCCCAAATTTAAATACCAACCATTTTTCTGATCACTATCTGAAAACAAAATGGCCGATTTTGAGTAACAGGCCCATTCTTGAAAGTAAAATGCATTCGTGAAAGTGTTGAACTTTTGTTAACTTTTCCCATTGACTTATAATGGGAAACTGTTTTTGAATAACTTTGAACTGTTTAATATTTTTCAGAAATCTTCAAAAGGCACATTGGGGACCCTGGCTGCGTTCCCTGAAGATTTCAGGCCGGTCACGCAAACCGTATGACCTGTAGGCGCGACCACAGAATTCCAGAAAAGCGTAAACGCGCGCACAGATCACACTTAATAACTCCACAACTGTATATCCGATCAGTACAAAACTTGGACAATCCCAAGGCCTATGGGTCTTGATTATACATTCCAAATTTCAGGCAAATCCATCAAACGGTTGCAAAGTTATTAAGGTGCAAAATTTGGGGTTTAACATGGAAATGGCTCCTCAACCCTAACTATGGTAGCACTACCGTGCTACCATAATATATATATATATATATATATATATATATATATATATATATACACACACATATATATATGAATAGAAAGGAAAACATGCTAGGATGGATACTGCCTGAACCTTTGTAAATGAGTTTTTTTTACAAAGTCTTGCTGCTTATAGTATTATAGTCACCCTAAATATGTTTCCATCCTCTCAACCCTATAATTAAATGTGGTACTGCTGTAAACTGCTTGAAACAGCATACCCAATGTAGTTCACTGATTATTGGATCTTGCATTTTATATGATGCCTAGACTTCTCCACCTACATTGACACCTTGTTTAAAAGACTCATTCCCAAGTTTGGCACACTGCACAATAACATGCCAAGCCTACCACTCCTTCTCTGCCATGAGATCTTATTTATTTATTGAAATGTTTCACCAGGAAGGCACACTGTGCAACAAGTCACTCGTCTCCCAGTGCAGCCTGGGGGGAAGGGGTACAACTGGAATGAGACATTATAAATTCAAGTTGCAGGATCAACATTAACATACAGTTGTAAGGCAGGTGTTACAAACAGCGTTACAACAGTGTTGTGCATAACATGTTGAAAGGAGGGCCAATAATAAGTGCTGAGTTAATAAGTAAACACATGCTTACATGAAAGAAAAGGGGAAAGGGGAGGAGGAGGGGTGAAGTGGGGATGGAGATGAGTCATGCCCCTGGACACCCCTTCAAGATTTGAGTAACTCTGCAAGGGGACTTGGAGGGACCAGAGAGAAGGGTAAAAAACAATGTCCCAGAGAGACACCTTTAAGATGGTAAGGAAAAAAGTAGATGGGAGATATAAGCCCCTTGAGGGGGCAGGAGAGGGATCCATTGAGAGCATTCAGGGACCTTTGCATTCTGTGAGATATCAAGGGAGGCCAATAAAGGGGAGCAATTAGGGGGAAGGGGAGAAGGGGTGGGTGTGCACAGTGTAAAAAGAAGGTGACTGTAGGGGTAATGTTTGTCTAGGTCTTAGAGGAGGAAATTAGAGGACATGGCAGGAGCAGCTAGGTGCAAGGTAATTATTGAGGGCAGAGTTGATGGAGTAGGCAGAGGATGAGTGCCAGATTTGGGGGAGGTTCCACATTTTTGGGAGGTGGTCAGAGTATCTGGATTGACCAATTTGGGTGGATCTGCAGGGCACTACCAGAGTATGGGGAGTCGGTTGCTTTAAGGGAATGGGAGGGTGGGGGTTGTTACAAAGTAGGGGTGAGATAGAAGGAGCTCACCCAACCGTGCTGGAGGTGAATTTAGTACAGTGGGAGAGTCGCCTATTTATAAAAGAAGGCAAGGATAGGGCATAATAAAGATTGCAGTGATGGGTGTGAGGGGGCAGCCAGGGCAAAGTGGCAGAAGGAATTAAAGAGGATGTCCAGTCTGGCTAGGGAGGACTTAGTGACTGGTCCAGCCATACCTCAAGGTATCTGAAGGAGGTGCAGTCTTCCAAGGGGGTCCTGTCAGTGGTTTGGAAAGTGGGGGTTGAGCAGAGGTGTTAGAGTCATTGCTACATCTCAAAAGTTAGTGAGACAGTTTTCTTTGGATTAAGAAAAAGATGGTTCGAGTGAAACCAAAGTTGTACAGAGCTGAAATTCTCCTGGAGTCTTGCAGCTGCATCAGAGGTGGAGGAAACTGATGAAAACATTGCAGTGTCGTCAGCGTGCATGTGAATGAATGTGTGTGTGCAAGCTGAGGGCAGGTCATTTAGAAAAATGTAAAACAGTAAAGGGCCAAGGACCCTGACAACATTGAAAGTTATATTGATCCATTGACTCAGGAGAATTACTTTAGATTTTTTATTTAGTTGTTTAACCAGGTATAGCACACTAAGCTGAAAGCTTTTTTACAGGAGCGACCTGGGAGCACATGGAGGTTAAGTGACTTGCTCAGGGTCACACAGTATGCAAGTGGAAACTGTGGGATTCAAACCCAGGTCTGGTCTATTGGATGTCACCAAATTTGCAGCTCAGAGCCTTAGACCACTGTGCTATACTGCCTCCTGATCATTATTTTATGATAAAGAAATAAAAGATAAAGCTACTAAAATAAATTGGTCAACAAAAATGAATAAAATTAATGAAAGTGAAGTAATCTTAACCTTACAGCAAGCAAAAAAAAAATAAAGCCCCTGATCCAGATAGGATGCCTATGTATATTTTTATTTATGATTCCACATTATTGACCCCAGTATTGCTAAATTTATATAGTAGTATAATTCAAACAGGGATAATCCTGTGGACCTGGAGGGAGAATATTATAGTCCCAATATACAAAAAGGTAAATGGATCTGACTTGGGTAATTATAGGCCAATAAACCTATTGGATAATGCTCAGAAATTGTTTACAAAAATTATAAACAACAGGCTTAAGGATTGGCTAGATAAAGTTAAAATAATCAGTGAAGTACAAGCATGATTTAGCCCAGGTCACTCAACTTTGGATCAATGCTTTGTATTATCCCATCTGACAAATAAGTATATAATAATTAAAAAACAAAAGCTGTTCTTTGTATTTGTTGATCTAAAGTCTGCATTTGACAAAGTGAACAGAGACAAACTATGTGAAGTTCTTAATGATTATGGGATGGAAACCCCTTTTTTAAATATAATTAAATTATTGTATGATAATAACTCTACAACTATTAGATATAATATGGAGGGTGACTGAATGGATATATTCCCAATTAATGTTGACCTCAGACAAGGGTGTATACTGTCCCCTAGACTCTTTAACCTTTTTAAAAATAAGGTTTTAGAGAGCTCGGGGGATTCTGAGCTGCACAAGCCTATGGTGGGTAGTAGGAGGTGTCCCTACTTGGCATAAGCGGATGATGTCGTATTGTTCTCAACTAGTTACTTGGGAATTAGGAGAAGTTTGGACAAATTTCAGCAGGAATGTGATAACATCTCATTAGAGATAAATTACAAAAAACAAATACATGATATTTAACAAAAAAATGATTAGAACTGGCAGGATGTGTTCCCTGAAATGCAAAGGTCAAGAAATAGAATATGTGTCTACATTTAGCTACCTGGGTATTACTTGTACGTATAATTTAAACTGGAAAGAACATATTTTAGTAATTATAAAGAAAACTGAAGTGGTAATTCCAGCTTTTTGACACATTTAATTTTAAATATGGGGGAAGCTCAGTAATGGGTCCACTTAAGGTACTCAATGCAAAAGTAAGAGCACAAATTCTATATGGGGCAAAAATTTGGGGGATGGGGAATGCTGAGAGATTAGAAACATTAATGAATACATTTTATAAAAGGTTATTGAGCTTACCCAATGGAGCCTCTAATAGTTTGACAAGATTAGAGCTAGGCCAATTATCAATGACATGCAATATAGAACAAAGGATGGTGATTTATTGGATCAAAGTTTACAGTATGTCTGAGCAGAGGTTGCCCAGAATATGTATTGAGATGTTAGTACACAGACAGAAAGAATTCACTTACCCAAGCACATATATTCTTGAGAAATTAATTTTACCTTATGGGCTTTTAGAATTATTAGTAGAAAGTACTAGAATTCCTTTAGAAGTGATTAGTGTGACTGTTAAAACCAGAATAATGGATATTCACATCCAGAAAGAAATGGAAATAGTTAAAAACTATAAATTAAGTTTTTGGTAGGCGATAAACATGGGGAGAAGGTTTGGGTTACATCAATATTTAAAAAACATTGATAACCCAGGTTACAGGAAAGCAGATACCAAATTTAGGATTGGTTATGTGGAAAGCAATAACTTAAAGCAGCTAATTGGATTGACAAACAATAATATACGTGCTTGTGGATTAGATATAGATCCCCCAAAACACTTACTAATATTGTATCCATTGTATAAGACGCAAAGGAATTTTTATGTAGGGGATTTGTTAAGAAATTTAGATATGGAATCAATTTATCAGTACAATTTCCTCTTAAAAACAACTGATTTACCTGTTATGAACAGTGTCAAAACTCTGCAGATTTATCGAAAAAAGCAAATTACATGTAAAGCAAATGTGATATTACAGGGAAATTAAATTATTGAATGATTTATTGGTAAATCTTTTTAGAAATGAATTGTAGCAGGGAAAAATGATTTTTTTTATTATGTTATTCTATTAATGAATTTATTTATATGTTCTGACTAAATGTTTTATTAAGTGTTTTTGTAATGACAAAATGTTGTCAATCAATATGTTTTTACCTACCTACTACTTCTGGAATAGCCTTACCTTCATTTTTCTCTCTACTCTTCAATCCCTTGACTCAAACCCCTCCTCTTACCTCATTTTACCCCATTTTGTTTTTTACATTCGTTGAAGACTTTCATTCCCTATGTCCAATTTTCCTCCTTTTCTCCAGTGCTTGTTACATACCACATTGCTCCCCTATTACCTGCCTCTTTTCTGAAGTTCCCTACTTGACACAGGCAGGTCCCTTATTGGGTAACATCATATTCTTTACTTTTATTTTCCTATGGGGTACTGTAATCTTTCATTGCTGATTATGCAACCTTTTACTCTTTATGGGCCCTATGCACTATTGGGCCCATTACACGCTGTGGGGTCACATAATGGCTGCACTCAACTACGCATCCTGGGCACATGTGGTCCACCACATCATACACCAAGGTGTGAGAGGTGGCCACCAGAGTTCACTACTGGCTGCATAGGTGTGCACTGGGCAGGCACAAGTAGGGATAGATGTGCCATACATGGCCGCACACAGTCCATGGCACACACCGACCGTGGAGCATACCGAAGGTACATAACAGGTTGCTATGGATGTCACACAGGCCTTCATAGGTGGGGGACAGTGTGCTCATATGGAAATAAGCATTCCACAGGTGTGGAGGGGCAGGGCTGTGGTCACATGCCCCTTCAATATGGATGCCACAAACTGATGCCTGACATGGAGCCATAACAACCCCACATCAGGACTAGTGATGGCCACAGAGGTGCTCTCCTACACCCTGGAGAGGATAAGGGCATTGCTCTATAAGGATGAGAATGGCCACCTCTAGAAAGTGGCCCAGTTCACAAGGATATGTATGCCTGGTGGAGGGGCCTCCACAGTCACCACTAACACTTGTGTCAATGTCATTGCAGACATTAGAGGGATACCTCACCAAGATACAGCTGTTACTGTGGCCAGAGGAGCCAAGTGTGCCATGCATGGATGATGTGCCAGGCAGCCATGGCACAGGCCATGCTACTGTCAAAGGTTCTGGAGTACATTGGAGAGTACTACTATGACAAACATGGAATAGCATGGTTCATTCTTGAACCCATGGTAGTGAATACAGCCACTGGTCAGCGGAGGGTGACCCACAAGAGCTGTGCATGGGAGCAGGTAGAGGTACATAGGGACAGGTGGGGTGCATGAGAGCATGTGTGCTGTCTAGCCAGAAGGGTAAGCTGTCCAGAAAATGACTGCATCCATCTCACACCTGCATTTCCCCTTCAGGATGCCTTACTGCTGCTGATGATGATATGACTGTGGAGGGATGGACCAGACATTATGGATATTGACCCATAAACCCAGTGACAGCCAGTGGAGGAGAGGGAGATGGTAGAGCATGGATTCTACTAAGGGGGTAACCATAATTAAGATGTGGACCACAGTGGCCAGGGGCTGTTGACTTTTTTTTATTCCTTGATAACCATGATAAAAGTCACTAGATACAAGTACCTGCTTTCAGAGATGACCTGGGAACACTGAGGAGATTAAGTGACTTGCTCAGAGTAACACAGTATGCAAGTGGAGGTTGTGGGAATCGAACCCTGGACTGCTGAATGTACCACGCTCATTCAAAGCTCATTACTCTAATCTGTAAACTATATTTCCAGTGTTCTACATTCACAGTGGTGGTGTCTACAGGTACTAGGTACCTGGCCACCTATCCTGAGCACCGTGCACCTGGATGCAGGCACTGGTATGGCACAGCCACCGACTGCCACCAGGGATGTATGGTATGGACTATATGGAACTCTGGCATGTTCTGATGCACAGACTGCATACTATACAGTGCAATGCCACTGCATATTGTGTTCACCAATGTAGGAGATGGCATAATGTGATGTGTACCACCTGTGGAATAAACAGTGCGTTGAACACCCATTATGTGTCCCATGTCATTCTTCAGGGGAATGTATTTTGCCACCCTTATGTCTGCCACTTAGGACACATTATGCCTGGTGTCTTCTGCACCATGCTACACATGCACCACTAGCTACTGTACCTGTACCTTTGTACTTATGCACAGCTGGATGGCGCATATCCAGCCATGACCCACCAGCCATGCATGGCAGAACCTCCACACTGGTGGCGTGGGTGCTGCGCATGCATGCAAGGTTGGTTGTGCATGTGGCATAATGTCTTTGGCCATATTCAACCATCATACACTCCTATGCACCCACGCTAAGTGGTGTGTTATGCCTGTAACAGGGTCCCTGTTCCCTGTAAGGATTACTCCCCTACTAATATAAAAATGTGATCCCCTCACTTTTTTCTCTCACACTGTTCTATCCTCTTCATCTTTTCTTCTGTCCTTTTCTTTTTTTTTCATGTCAGGGTGGCCAACTTAACATATCTCATTGCTTACTTTACTATCCCTTTTCACAACCCCCGCCCATGGTGCACCAGATAGGGCTGGGCACAGTATGAAGCACTCTCCCTAGTGGAAGATATGTCCAAACATGAGTAGTGCTTTACTTTTAAATAGGGAAAACACTCATGAGTTTCCTGGAGTGTTCCCAGTTTAGCAGTAGTGCCCAGAGCAATACAGAAGTGTCTAGATAAAGAATAAAACATTCATGTACAAAGAAAACAGCCCAGAGATGTTGTAACCGGGCTGGTAAAGGAAACAGCCAAAGGTTGAAAATGGGTTTAGAAAATGCCCAAATTAAATGTTTTGCTGATGGCTGCACATTTCAGCCATTGGAGCAATAAAGGAAATTGTTGCATAGTGACAGGGGTTGTTAAAGGAGCCTAGTAAGAGCCCTTGCAAGGTTTAAGTAAATGGCAGCATTTCTAAACAAAATGAGGGCTAAATGGTTCTAAGGTTACTACAAGAAAAGAAAAGAAAAAAAAGAAAAGAAAAGAAGGAGTGGTAATTACTGAAATAAAGATACAGGTCTCCTAAGCTGGCAGAAGAAGGGATATGAAGAGCACACCCTCTAGCTCCCATTCTCTTTGCCAAAAATAGAGACACCTGAAAACCAGAAAGAGTAATGATGTTGTAATTACCAGTGGGTTTCCCTGCAGTTCTTGCTAAAGGGCTGGCTGACCACAAAATGGCTGATTTTAAAGATGCAGGCTTCAGTGACATCAGAACAAGGGAGGGGCTTGCTTCCAAATGAGTCCCAATTAAGCCTAAAAGAGCTGCTATTGATCCCTACCTGTAGATGTTTTTAAACTAAAGTCTCTTAGCAAGTAAAGGAGTATAGGGACTTGGAAAAGCATGAAATACAATGCATTTATTCTGTAAAATAAAAGAATAAAAGCCTAATTGTTCCCTTGATGTTGGTTACCTGGCCATGATGTCATCAGCTATAAGGCTATAAAAACTCACCCCTAGAGGGATGTTTAGAGAGAGGTAGGCCAGTGAGCTGGTGGTCTTGCAGGAGGAAAGTGTGTCTGTTTTCACACCAGTGAATTGATTTAAGAAAGTGGTAAAGTTAAGAAGCAGTGACTAGGGAAGAGTCATCTTCAGAGTTTTGTTTATATTGGTGTGTTGACTAACACCTTTTTTTTATTTCTGTAAATATTAAATTTAGTTGATTTTGAATAAAAAAATCATAAACACATTTGAGCGTTTATTTTATGCATCATACCTCCTGCATAAGTGTCCATTATTCCCACACTGTAACACTGGTGTCAGAAGTGGGATTCTGGTTGTGTCGAGACTGCTTGGGAGGCACCATTAGTGGGTACTGGATCTAGTACCCAGCAGAAACAAGAGAGGCGGGGAAAGTCATTCACTTGACAAGGGCAATGGCTGAGAAGACAGGTGTGCAACCTGGACCTGGCTTAGATTTCAGCATAAAGCTGAAGGTGAGGAAGACTGAAGAGGAGGAGTCAGAGGAGGAGGAAGAGCAGGACATGAAGAAGATGGAAGCACCAGAGGATATCAGTGAGCTCCTGAAGTGGCTGTGCATCCAACAGCAGGAGATGGATCGACAGCAGCAGGAAGATAGATGGCAGCGAGATGAGGATCAGCGGCAACAGGAGGAAGATCAGCGGCGACAGGAGGTGAAGTGGACAGACACTATTAAGGCAATCCAGGCCTTAATACCAGGGCAACCTGATCAACGGTACCTAAAGACATTAAGCTAACAAAACTAACTGACTATGATGACACAGAGACGTACCTTACTACGTTCGAGCGTATTGCTCTCGCATGTACCTGGCCACGGGACCAGTGGGTAATAAGACTTGTGCCATATCTTTCAAGACGTGCCCAGCTGATCTATAGTCAGTTAATCGGACCAGACACCATAGTATATGATAGGGTTAAGGAAGAAATATTGCTTCGGCATGACATTAATACTGAAACGTATCGGCAACGTTTTTGATCACTAAGGATGTCTTATTCTGATGCCCTGAGAGAGACTTTTGCTAAGTTAAAAAGACTATTGTAATAAGTGGTTACAACCAGCAACAAAATCCATGGACCAAATTCTGGAGGCTATTGTGATCGAGCAGTTTGTACTGATTCTACCCCAGGATGTACAAGTGTGGGTGAGGGAGCACAAGCCAGAGACTGCAGTGAAAACCATCCAGCTTGCTGAGGACTACCTGGCGGCCAGGACCTCAAGACCCAGAGGACAGAATGTTGCACCCAGACCTGCGGAGCTGGTAAGATCTTTCAATTTTACACCACAGAGACAGGCTAATTATGTAAGAAGAGACGGAGGGGGAAGGGTACCCTATTCTGAGATTATATGCCACGGATGTTTGGGAAATGGGCATATTGTTATGAATTGTCCTAACAAAAGATCAGAAGCTGCCCATTCAGCCTTGGCCAATATTGGATATGTCACCACTGTGGGGATTGGACAGCATCAGACTTTGGGCCTGCTGAACTCAGACATTGATGAGAGCAGATCTGCTACCTACTACTGAATATACCCAGACTGATACAACTGTAGTATGTGTCCATGGTGATGTTCATCAATTCCACACTGCCAGGGTTGAAGTGACTGTTAACAACCAGCAGCACTGCATGAATGTGGGACTGGTACCAAAACTACCTGTACCAGTAATCATAGGGCAAGACTTTCCCAATTTTTCTACCCTAATGAGTACCCAACATGCTACCAATGAACTTGTGACTGTTACCACCATGTCCGAAGCTAAACAGGTGCAATTAACCCAGCTGTTTCTCTTTGAAGAGGACTTGTTTGACAGCCCAAGGAAAACTAAAAAGACCAAGAAACAAAGAAGAAGAGAGAAAAGGTTATGGCTGGAAACTAAACAGGCTGGCAGCTCTGAGGTTGTACCAGGTCTGATCAGCTGTGTTTTAAAAAAAAGAACAGTTGGCTGGTGCATCTTTAAAACCTTTTTTTTCCACAGGTCCGGGAAAAAGTAAAAGAAGGACTGCCTCATTTTGTGTTGAAAAATGGGTTATTATATCGTAACTGTGTTAATCCAGTAACTCAAGATTGTGTAGAACTGCTTATGGCTCCTAATGTACACAGAGAAAAACTGATGCAATTAGCACATGCCCTAGCCATGGCAAGCCATGAGGAAAGGGACAGAACCCTTGGATGCATAACATATAGATTTTCTGGCCTGGCATTCATAAGGATGTAGCAGCTTATTGCCAAGCATGTCCCCAGTGCCAATTGGTTGCTCAAGGTGGGAAAGCAGATAAGCTACCCCTGCAACCTATTCCATATGTTATCACTCCCTTTGAACGCATTGCAATGGACATAGTTGGGACCCTGATAACCAGTTCAAAAGGCAATAGGTTTATTTTGGTTGTCTGTGATTACGCTACCAGATATCCTGAGGCTATACCCTTAAATACTGCAAAGGATCCTCGGATTGCAGAGGAATTGGCCACAATTTTTAGTAGGGTGGGTATCCCTCAGGAGATCCTGACTGACAGAGGAAGTAACTTTACTTCCGAATTGTTAAAGGAATTGTACACACTTCTGGGTGTATCAGCAGTATGAACCTCCCCCATCATCCCCAATTGGATGGCCTTGTAGAACGTTTCAACTAAACCTTGAAAACTATGTTAAAAAAGTAAGTGCAGGAAGAAAGGCATGATTGGGACAGGTTGCTTCCCTACCTTCATTTTGCATATAGGGAGGTACCCCAGGCTACAACAGGTTTTTCCCCATTCACGCTATTGTATGGTAGGAATCCCCGCGGCCTCCTGGATGCTGTGAAAGAGCATTGAGAGGAAGGTAGAAATGTGGGACATACTAACATATTGGACTACATGACTTCTTTAAGAGAAAAGTTGGTGAGGTCTGTCACCATGGCACATCAGAATGTGTCCAGTAACCAGGCAGAGCAGAAAATGTGGTACGATGGAGGACTGAAGGAGAAATGTTTTAACCCAGGACAGTAAGTACTGTTACTTTTGCCATCAACAGAAAACAAACTGTTGATGAAATGGCAGGGTCCCTTAAAGGTAACATGCCAAACAGGGGTGGTAAATTTTGAGATTGAGATGCCAGGGAGGCAGCCCCAGAAACGGGGTTATCATGCCAACTTGCTGCATAGGTGGGTAGAAAAACCAGCCCCCCTACTCTATTTATTCTCCCTGAACAGGTGCACACTGAGTTGAATGTTGCTTATAAATGATTAGATCCTTCTCAAGAGAAGCAGAATGTACAGATCAGTCCTGAGTTAGACCCTGAACAGAGCAAAAAGGTACACGATTTGCTACGGTACTACCAGCACACCTTCACAAATACACCACGTCGAGCCAAAGGGGTGGTACATAGTATAAAAGTCATACAATCAAAACCCATACATCAAAAACCGTGTAGGTTACCTGAAAGGATGAGGTCAGAGGTCATAGATGAGGTACGAAAAATGGAGTATCTGGGAGTGATAGTGCCTTCATGAAGTGCCTGGTCCTCACCTATGGTTATGGTCCCAAAAAAGGAAGGCGGTCTAAGGCTATGTTTAGATTTTAGGAAAATCAATGCCGTTTCATCCTTTGATGGGTACCCATGCCCAGAATTGATGATTTGCTAGATAAAATAGGAACAGCTAGATACATCAGCACACTAGACTTGACGAAAGGGTATTGACAAATACCCTTGGCATTAGATGCACAGGAACTGACTGCCTTTTGCACTCCCATTGGTCTTTATCAGTTTACAACAATGCCATTCAGTCTTCCTGGTGCCCCTGCCACATTTCAGAGGTACAGGGACCACATTCTTAGACAACACACACAGTATAGTGCTGCATATTTGGATGATGTTGTTCTCTTTAGTCCAGACTGGCAAACCCATTTGACAAATCTAAGTGCAGTCATACAAGCCATTACTGATGCAGGACTGACCATTAACCAAGCAAAATGTTCCATATCAAACACTGAAATGAAGTATCTAGGGTTTGTAATAGGACATGGGTCAGTAAAATCAGCAAAGAGTAAGGTAGAGGCTGTTGCAAATAGCCCTATTCCCACCACGAAAAAGCATGTTCATTCCTTCCTGGGTTTAGCTGGGTACTACAATAGATTTATCCCTGATTTTTCAACCGTAGCGACCCCTTTGACTGAACTCACCAAAAACAATTTTTCTAATAAGATTAAATGGACTACTGAGTGTGAGAAAGACTTCCAGAACATAAAGGCTCTTTTATGTTCTGCCCCAGTCCCTAGGAGTCCAAATTTCCAGGTGTCCTTTGAGGTGCATATAGATGCATCAGACACAGAGATAGGGGCTGTTTTGTCCCAGACTGACAAAAAGGGAGAGCATCCTGTGATCTATATCAGCAGAAAACTTCATGAGCAAGAACAGAAATACTCGACCATCAAGAAGGAGTGTCTCGCCATGAAGAGGGTCATTGAGTCCTTGCACTATTACCTCTGGGGCACTGAGTTTACCATCTTGACAGACCATAATCCATTGTGCTGGTTAAACCAGATGAAGAAGAATGCATGGATTATGCAATGGTGCCTTGCCCTACTGCCATATAGGTTTATGGTTAAGCATAGAGTAGGGGCCCAGCATAAAAATGCTGATTTTTTTGTCTAGATTTGGAGCTGATAACCAGACACTGAAGAGAAAAGTAAATTGAACTGAAAAAAAGACAGTTTTTGTCAAGTGTCATGTATAGACACTAAACCTCAGGAAATAGAACAGTATGGTAGCTATTGTCAATAACTAGATACTGATATACTATTACTGTATTTATAAGGGTTCCTGAGGGGAACTTCTGGAGTGGGTGGGTGGAAGTTCCAACCCTTCAAGGGTAGAAGGGTCTGAGTCAACAGTTGTTGCCTTCTTGTGTGGGGAGGAGTGTAACAGGGTCCCTGTTCCCTGTAAGGTTTACTCCCCTCCTAATATAAAAATGTGATCCCCCCTTTGTCTCTCACACTGTTCTATCCTCTTCATCTTTTCTTCTGTCCTTTTCTTTTTTTTTTTCATGTCAGGGTAGCCAACCTGACATATTTCATTGCTTACTTTACTATCCCTTTTCTCAAACCCCCCTTGCAGTGCACCAGATAGGGCTGGGTGCAGTGTAAAATACTCTCCCTAGTGGAAGATATGTTCAAACATGAGTAGTGCTTTACTTTTAAATAGGGAAAACACTCTTGAGTTTCCTGGAGAGTTCCCAGTTTAGCAGTAGTGCCCAGAGCAAAACAGAAGTGTCTAGATAAAGAATAAAACATTCATGTACAAAGAAAACAACCCAGAGATGTTGTAACCGGGCTGATAAAGGAAACAGTCAAAGGTTGGAAATGGGTTTAGAAAATGCCCAAATGAAATGTTTTGCTGATGGCTGCACATTTCAGCCATTGGAGCAATAAAGGAAATTGTTGCATAGTGACAGGGGTTGTTAAAGGGGCACTGTCAGCATTTGACCATCATTTCTGGCTAAAAACAAACAGTGTGCATCTTGATGCAAACCACCAAACATATGCTGCAGAATACTGCTATGTATAATAAAGATATATTTTTTTTAATAGTTTGGCACTTTTTAAAACAAATACCTTGTCACTCGTCCGATCGCAATGCCCCGCGATTCCGGAAGCACATCCAGGTCAGAACCCCCTCTGGAACGCGCATCTGCCGCGAGCGCAGTCCTGAAGTGCATTTTTTCATATACAGCATATGGCGTTATAATGTACCTAAACTCCACATGATTCTAAAATGCCTCATTTATCTACGCCAGCAAACCGAGCACTGGAAATACTTTAATTCTTATTTTTAAGTCATGGCCAAAATCCCGCGCATGCGCACTGATGGCATGCTCTTGAGAATGCGCAAGATCTTTAGTCATGCCATCGGTGCACATGCGCGGGATTTCAGCTACGACTTAAAAATAAGAATTAAAGTATTTCAGTGCTCGTTTGTTGGAGATAAACAGGGCATTTTAGAATCATGGGGGTCTAGGTACATTATACCCATATGCTGTATATGAAAAATGCACTTCAGGATCGCACTTGGCAGGCGATGGTCCCGATCTGGATGTACTTCTGGAATCAAGGCATTATGACTGGACGAGTGAAAAGGTATTTGTTTTAAAAAGTGCCAAACTGTTTAAAAAACATTACCTTTATTATACATAGTAGTATTCTGCAGCATATGTTTAGTGGTTTGCATCAAGATGCACACTGTTTGATTTTAGGCAGAAATTAAGGTCAAACTCTGACAGTGCCCCTTTAAAGGAGCCTAGTAAGAGCCCTTGCGAGGTTTAAGTAAAATGGCAGCATTTCTAAACAAAATGAGGGCTAAAATGGTTCTAAGGTTACTACAAGAGAAGAAAAGATAGAGTGGTAATTACTGAAATAATGATACAGGTCTCCTAATCTGGCAGAAGGGATATGAAGAGCACATCCTCTAGCTCCCATTCTCTTTGCCAAAAATAGAGACACCTGAAAACCAGAAAGAGTAATGATGCTGTAATTACCAGTGGGTTTCCCTGCAGTTCTTGCTATAGGGCTGGCTGCCCACAAAATAGCTGGTTTTAAAGATGCAGGCTTCAGTGACATCAGAACAAGGGAGGGGCTTGGGGGTTTGCTTCCAAATGAGTCCCAATTAAGCCTAAAAGAGCTGCTATTGATCCCTACCTGTAGGTATTTTTAAACTAAAGTCTCTTAACAAGTAAAGGAGTATAGGGACTTGGAAAAGCATGAAATAAAATGCATTTATTCTGTAAAGTAAAAGAATAAAAGCCTAATTGTTTCCTTGATGTTGGTCACCTGGCCATGATGTCATCAGCCATAAGGCTATAAAAACTCACCCCTAGAGGGATGTTTAGAGAGTGGTAGGCCAGTGAGCTGGTGGTCTTGCAGGAGGAAAGTGTGTATGTTTTCACACCAGTGAATTGGTTTAAGAAAGTGGTAAAATTAAGAAGTGACTATGGAAGAGTCATCTTCAGAGTTTTGTTTATTTTGATGTGTTGACTAACACCTTTTTTTTTATTTCTGTAAATATTAAATTTAGTTGATTTTGAATAAAAAATCATAAAAGCATTTGAGCGTTTATTTTATGCATCACACCTCCTGCATAAGTGTCTGTTATTCCTACACCATAACAATGTCCTAGTAGTGTTTATTTATTTATTTGATGACCGGGTAGGTCCCTGGTCCAAGGGACTGCTTTCAGGAATGACTCAGGCCATCTAGATAGCACATCCAGTACAAGAGATGCAATACAAGAGGTTCAGCATACAGTACATAGGTAACTACAACACACTTAAAAGAAATGTAATACATGAAGTATGGCATACGATACCTAGGTAACTACAGTACACTTAGAGGTGATACAGTACTTGAAGTCGGGCAGTTCAGACAAATGATCATTACAAAAAACTGACATAAAGTGGCACTACATACAAGTGAAAGTAATATGCTGAGTCTGACACTACAAGCAAAAATAAGTTCAAACCAGGGACAAGTGGGCTGGCTAATCCTAGCCAGGTAGAGTTACAGAGCAAACTGAAGTAATTGTGTTTCTGCACTATGTCAAGAACTTGCAAGCTGAGGCAGATAGGAGGGAATTTTTAAAATACAATTTGAAAATTTTGGGAAATGTCTAGAGTGTAGCATTTCTGGTAAGCCACTTCAAAGCCCAGGGGCTGTGATGGAGGAGACTGTCTGACACATCTTGGTTGCAGTCCAGGGGTAGTCAAGAAGACACAAAGTGGAGGACCTCAGTTCCCATGAGCCAGATTTAATGCTAAGGAGTATGGCTAGAGGGGATCCAGCCCCGTCTGAGAGGGATTTATCAATAAGGATACCCATAAGGTACTTGCAGCAGGCCTGGGGGAGCATCCAAACAAGCGTTGTGTATAGGGGGCTGTGGTGGGTATGGAATGGGGCAAGTGCAGCAAACTTACAGATGTTGTTGAAGGCAGTATTGAGTCATGTGAGCTACCAATTCAAGGTCTGGGAGAAGATAGAAGTGCAGTAATCCAGGCGGGGCAATAGCATATTTTGGTCAATTGCCAGACACACCTCAGGGGTCATGTAATGCTATAGGTGGCAACAAGCGCCCAGTTTCTGGTTCACACATTTGACTATTTGTTAAATGTGATCCATGAAGATGAGGGAGGGATCGAGGGTGACTCTCAGGATTTTGACTTGCTCTACAACGAACCCATCTGGGGCAAGAATGCTTAGGGAGTTATTTTGCCCTGTAGTGCATTTGGCGAGTCCAGGTTTGGAACCCAATAGCATTGCCTTAGTCATTTTTAGCATTCACAGGTAGTCTGTTAGATTCTAACAAACCTCTGGACAGTCCCAAAATCCCCAGAGATGGAGATGGATACATTCTGTGGGCTCTTATTGCTCCTGTACAAAACAGGATCATCCATGTACTTAATCATGCAGCAGCTGTATTAACTCCAAGAATGTGCTTGACAAAGAGGGAGAATAGGATGGGCCTTAGAATAGACCCTTGTGGGACTCTATTATACACCCTTAGGGTACTGGATGTGAACTCCCTCCCCATATGGACCCTTTGGAATATACTTGTAAAGTAGCTCCTGAATCATGCTGTGGTCCTCGGTGAGAACCCATAGGAGTGGAATTTACCCAGGAGAATGTCATGATCAACCAAGTCAAAGGCCTTAGACAGATCTACAAATTTTTGTTTATTTATTTATTGAATTTTGGTAACAGAGTGAGCCTTCTGGAACCAGGGGTCTCTTTATTAGGGATGACCCATAATTAATTACTGACAATATTTAAAGACAGCTAAATGACACTATGATTGCTAAGTTGCAGGAAGTTATGCAGACACTAGACAAGTATGAGGTGTCCTGTCAATACAGCGAATGAATAATAGTGAATGAAAAATAGCAAGTGTCATTTTAGCTATGCCGTCTTTATAGCACATGGTTATCTGAGCGATTATTTGATAGTAATGTTGTGGTTGTATTTTGTTTGACTTGTTTTGGTTATTGCTGTGTTGTGCTGTGCAAATAAAGTTGGATATTGAGGAGTATAGATTCTTGGTGTTGTTTTTGTTATACTTCATGTGTTGTGTTGAAGTTGCTTATTTTTTCTGTTATTTTTGCTATTTTGACTCTTTGCTATTATTTCCATTCATAGAAACATACCATAGAAGCTGATAGCAGATAAGGGCCTCCAGGTCCACACTGTCTGCCCTGTTACCCTACCTATTGTGATTCAGCAGGCCTAATCAGCCTGTTGTCCCATCCCCTTGTTTTGTCAAGATCATTGTGCATCTGTACCATGCATTCTTGAAACCTTCAGTCATTTCTGCCTCCACCACTTCCTCTGGCAAGCTGTTCAATTTGTCCACCACCCTCTCTGTGAAAAAGTACTTTCTCACATTACCATTGAACACCCCTCCTTCCAACTTCAAATTATGTCCCCTTGTCCTTTTTTCCTTGAGCATCTTTTCTTAGGCAGATGGTACCCTCCTGTACTCTTTTTTTCCCCATGAGGTATTTGAATGTTTCAATCATGTCCCCCTTTCCCTCCTGTACTCCAGGGAGTACATATTTAACTCCCTCAGCCTTTCCTCATAGAGTTTATTGTGCAGGCCTCTCACCATTCCAGTTGCCCTCATCTTTACCACCTCTACCCTGTTTATGTCCTTTTGAAGATGGGGTCTCCAAAACTGGACACAGTACTCAAGGTGAGGTCTCACCAAAGATCTATACAGTGGGATTATTACCTCCTCTCTTCTGCTGGTGAGTCCCCTACCTATGCATCTCAGCATCCTAATAGCCTTCCCTGCTGCCTTGTCACACTGCTTTGACATTGTCAGATCATCAGAGATGACTATCCTCAGGTCCCTTTCCGGTTCTGAGCCTGCAGTTGCCTCCCCTCACAGGTGATAAATTGCCCTTGGGTTTCTGTGCCCCATATGCATTATTTTGCACTTTTTTGCATTGAAACCCAGCTGCCAATCCTTTGACCAGTCTTCTAGTCATTTTAGGTCTCTTCTCTTTCTATCCACACCATCTGGGGTGCCCACTGTGTTGTAGAGTTTTGTGTCATCTGCAAACAGTTAATACTTTCCCTTCGAGCCTCAGTGATGTCACTGATAAAGACATTGAAGAGGACCAGACCTAGCACAGATCCCTGGGTTACCCCACTGGTCTCTATGCCCACTGCAGAGTGTGTGCCATTTTCTACCACCCTGTGTTCTGTTTTCTAGCCAACTCACTATCCATCTCACTACTTTAGAACCTATTCCTAAGTTACAGCGTCAGTGGCTCAGCAGGTTGCAAATTCGCTTCTGAGGCCAAAAGATGAGAAGGATGTGGGTTCTATTTCCACACCAGGCACTTGGGTTAAATCCCAATACTGACACTGTGGTGCAGTATGGGGTGGGGGTGCTGCTCTCCTGAGGTACCATCCTTTGGATGAGATGTTAAACCGAGGTCCCATTTGCCTGTTCTGGTGCTAGTTCAGGTGGACATTAAAGATCCAATAGCACATCTTGAAAAGAGTAGGGGAATGTTTTATCATACATAAATTACTCACAATTGTACATAAACAAAGAAATAATCAACTTCAACCACATATACAAAAACATACAAAAGAAAAACTTCCTAATTGTTTTGGTATATGTGAAATTAATGAAATTATCAGACATATACCTAGATTATGTAAATAAAATCTAGCCCATTCTATCCATTGCCTTCAATATAACCAATTCAGTGCCCCCCACCATTCCATATTTCTTTGTGTAGAATATTGTTTCTTCTCTTTTTCCTTAATTTCCTGGATTGCAAGTATCATTTGTTGTAATAATTGTTCTGGCATTATTTCTATCCGTTGTGTGATTAAGTCTGCACCTGGCTTGCCATATCCAGTAATTCATACATGTCAGTATTCATCTAGAAACATAGAAACATAGAATTTGATGGCAGGTAAGGACTGCTTGGCCCACCTAGTCAGCCCATTGCCCTACCTAATGGATAAGCTGCAGATCCTAGTTAACCAACAGCCTACTTCCTCCTACCCCTCCACTAGAATTGCCTTATGTCTATCTCATGCATTCTTGAATTCCCCCACTGTTTTTAACTCCATGACCTCCTCAGGAAGGCTGTTCCATGCATCTACAACCCTCTCTGTGAAAAAATAATTCCTCACATTACCTCTGAGCCTTCCCCCCTCTATCTTCAAAGTGAGCCCCCTTGTTCTTGCACATTGCTTTCTCTGAAAGATGCTACCCTCTTGGACTTTGTTGATTCCCCTGAGGTACTTGAAAGATTCTATCATGTCCCCCCCCTCCTTTCCTCATGGCTATAAATATTAAGCTCCCTTAGTCTTTCTTCATATGTCTTCTGGAGCAAACCCTGCAGGTTGCCCTCCTCTGGATAGTCTCCACCCTGTCTATGTCTTTGCGGAGATGGGGTCTCCAGAACTGCACGCAATACTCCTGACATGGTCTAACCAGCAGTCTGTACAGAGGGATAACAACTTCCTGTTTTCTACTGGTGATGCCTCTCCCTATGCATCCCAGTATCCTCGCAGCCCTCCTTACCACCTTCTCACATTGCTTGCCCACCTTTAGGTCATCTGATATAACTACCCCCAGGCCCTTTCCAGTTTTGTTGTTGTCAGTATTTTACCCCCATTGTGTACTCTTCCCCTGGGTTTTTGTTTCCTAGGTATATTACTTTGTGCTTCTTTGCATTGAATTTAAGCTGCCATACATTTGATTATCCCTCCAACCTTGTCAAGTCCCTTCTCATCCTTTTCACCCCACCTTGTGTATCAACCCTGTTGCAGATCTTTGTGTCATCTGAAAAGAGACATACGTTTCCTTCCAGACCATCTGCAATCTCACTTATAAAGACATTAAAAAGTACTGGACCCAGTACTGAACCCTGCGGTACCCCAATAGTTAGGCCCCTTTCTTTACTGTGGACTCAATTTACTATTACCCTCTGTGTCCTGTTGTTCGGCCAATGTTTTATCCAGGCTACCACCTTGGGACCCACTCCCAGGCTGGCTAATTTGTTTATTAAGCTTTTGTGTGGGACTGTGCCAAATGCCTTGGTAAAGTCTAGGTAGGCCATGTCCACAGCCCTTCCCAGGTCTATTACTTTGGTCACCCAGTCAAAGAAATCAATTAGATTCATCTGACATTATCTTCCCGCTGTGAATCCATGCTGCCTTGGGTCCTGTGCCCCACTGGCCTCTAGGTACTCAACAATTCTTTCCTTCAGAAGTGATTCCATCATTTTCCCTAACAGTGAGGTCAAACTGACAGGTCTGTAGTTTCCTGCCACTGTCTTGCTCCCACTTTTGTGAAGGGGAATCACATCCAACCTCCTCCAGTCCTCAGGTACCACACCATCCTCTCATGATCTGTTAAAAGGGTAGCCAGTGGTGTTACTAGTTCTCCCCTTAGTTCTTTCAGAATTCTGGGGTGAATCCCATCAGGCCCCATTGTTTTATCCACCTTCAGTTTTAGGAGTTCTTTCAGATCCCTTTCTTCTGTGAAAGGACTGATATCAACCCCCCTACCCAGAGTGCTTCTAATGACTGGATTAGGTACTTCCCCCTCCTCTTCCTTTGTGAATACTAAGCAGAAGTATTCATTCACTATGCTGCTTTTTCACTGTCCCTCTCTGCCCAACCACCTTCCTCTTTATTCAGCTCCAGTATCCCTGCCTTAGTCTTGCTTCACTCCTTAATGTACCTATAACAGGTTTTATCCCCCTTTTTAACCGAGTTGGCTATCTTTTCTTCAGTTTGGGCCTTTGCTATTCTGACTGCCTTCCCCACTTCCTTCTGCTTTAACTGGTACAGTTCTCTGTCCTGCTCCTTCTGTGTTTCGTTATACATCCTGAATACTATCTTTTTCTCCCTAACCTTCCCTGCCACTTCTTTTGAGAACCATGGTGTTTTTTTCTTTCATTTTGATTTGTTTACTTGTGTCACACAAAGGATTGTTGCCTCTGTGATGGCAGTTTTGATGTTTCCCCATTGTTGCTCCACCCCACCTTCTTGCCTCTTTTCTAGTGCTTTTGTGAGGCACTATCCCATTTAAAAAAAAAAGAAATATCAGCCCTTCTGAAGTCCAATATCTTCACTTTTGTATGGCTTGACTCTACAGCTAAGTTTATCGTGAACCACACTGTTTGGTGGTCACTTGTTCCCCGATGGCTACCCACTTCTAGTTCTGAGATCCTCTCTCCATCCCCATTTGAGAGTACCAGATCTAAGATTGCTCCCTCCTGAGTGGGTTCCAACACTAGCTGTCAGAGGCTTGCCCCCTGTAGGGCATCAAGAATGGCCCTGCCGTTGGATGTGGCTGCAGCAAAGGTGCTCCAGTTAACATCTGGCATATTCAGGTATACCAATATCTCCCCTTTCTCTTCCATCCTAAGGATGCCTTCTATCATTTCCTTGTACATTTCCTCCCCCGAGACAGGGGTCTGTATATAACCGCTGTGTGGATTGTGGTGCCATTTCCAGTCTCCAGGGTGACTTGCAGTGCCTCCTCTGCTCCCTGTTTACCTTTTAGGTCCATTGCTTTGATCCTTTCCCTTACATAGAGAGCTACTCCTCCTCCTCTTCTACCCTCCCTGTAGATTGTGTATCCTGGTATGTTGACATCCCAGTCATGGTTCTCTGTGTACCATGTTTCTGTGACTGCCACAATATCCAGGCATCCCTTTTCCATCAAGACCACCAGTTCAGGGAGTTTGTTTCCTAGACTACAGGCATTGGTACTCATTACCCTCCATTTTTTGTTGGCCTTATTCCTTTTTGCCCCATCCCTGTCCTTACTGCCTTTGTCATTTTCTCAATTTACCCATGCCCTTCTTCCTATCGACTGCTCCATCTTGGTGTTTACCTCACTACCTACCCTGATTTTCTTGGGGGGAGGGCTAGGATTTCCCTTCTCCTTTTCAGTGTCTCCCCCTTTGGCTAGTTGAAATGCTTGCCAATGAAGCATTTATACCTACCACCTAGGATCGTGGTTCCTCTCCTGGACAAATGCAGACCATCACGCCAGTATAGCCCTGTATCCCTCCAGGTGGAGCTCCAGCCACCAATGAAGCCAAAACCCTGAGCTCTGCACCAGTTTGTCAACCACTGATTGAATCCCATGGTGTGGAGTGCCCTAGCCTCACCCATACCATAGACAGGCAGCACCTCCGAGAAGGTTATCGTGCATGTTACTTGCTTAAGGCCCCTCCTCAACTCCACAAACTCTTCTTGCACTGCTCCAGTCCCTTTCCCAGCCAGGTCATTTGTTCCTAGGTGGACAATGATATCTAGCTCCCTCTTCCATGCAGCTGCTCCTGAGATCCTGAGGATTCGCTCCCTGCTCCTCCAAGCCATGGCACTAGGCAGTCACCTTACCTCCCTCTCCCCTTCCTCCCCAAGTTCTACCCTCCTAATAATGGAGTGACCCAACAGGAGTTGTTATCTTCCCCTGCAGAGTCCCATGCCACCCTCCTGTGGGTCTCCTTTGTGGAGGTTCCCAGCATCCTCCTTGGTCTCCACTGCAGGTGCCTTCATAGCGGAACCACACTCTGCCAGAATGGCATATGAATTGTGGAGAGGTACAACTGGAGGGATGCACCTTTGATCCACCACCCTCACCCTCCCTGAGCCCACTGTGGTCCAACCACTGCTCTTTCTTGGCAACCTCTGAGGCAGTAGCAGTGGCCCTGATGGTCCCTGGGTGGGAAAGGAGGTCCCCCAAATCCTGGTCAACTCTGCCTGAAGATGAGCAACCTCCTCCCTCAGTCAAGAAAGGTGCCTGCAGATGAGACAACACCACATCCTCCAGAGTGTCTCTTGGAAGACTGCTGCTCCACAGCCACTGCACAGCACCACTCCCATCATGTCTTTATTTGTGGTCCCTTAATTGTTGTTTTGTATATTTACTCTTTCCTCTGTCTAATTTATTTATTTTTCCTCTACTTTCCTACTGCCTTTGTGCCCTTAAAGCTTCTGATCTTGCTGTTCAGGGATAACAAGTTCCTATATTCCTCAGAAGTCTCCTTCTTACTTGCTCAGAGTCAGACCTCCAGCAGCTGGGGGTGATGAAGAGCTCATCTTTTCCTTCTAGGATGGTGATTATTTGTGCCTCTGTGATCACTCCCTTCCTGTTCCCAAACAGGAAATTCCTGTTGTTAGTCAAATCCAGTGACTATAAAACTAGAACAGGCTAAGGGGTGGGGATGGAGATCAATATAGTCCCAGTACAGTAGTATAGTTCTAACAGCACCTCCTTCCACTTGCTGTTCTCTGCCACATGCTATCTAGGTCAGTTTTTTAGATGCAAACACCTTGCTTTCTTCTCTCTAAGCCACTCCCCCTAATTAACAGTTTGTTTCTTCACCTAGCTAACTGCACAGATAACACAATTCCTTCACCCAACTCAGACAAACACACTCTTTTCTTGTTTGTTTTTACTCTAGTTTGAAGTTCCCAGTAATAAAGTTCTAGTTCTTTAGCTCAATAGAGCAATATAGTTCTAACAGCACCTCCTTCCTCTTGCTGTTCTCTACTGCAAGCTGTCTAGGTCAGTTTTTAGATGCAAACACCTTGCTTTCTTCTCTCTAAGCCACTCCCCCTAATTAACAGTTTGTTTCTTCACCTAGCTAACTGCACAGATAACAATTCCTTCACCTCAATTCAAATTTTTTTCTTCACCTAGCTAACTGCACAGATAATTCCTTCACCCAACTCAGACAAACACTCTCTTTTTTTGTTTGTTTTTGATTGTTTTTACCCTAAATTGAAGTTCCCAGCAACAGAGTTCTAGTCCTTTGGACCAGTACAGTAGATGAGTTCTAACAGCACCTGCTTCCTCTTGCTGTTCTTTGGATCTGATGCTACTCACATTATACTGATTCCAGTGATGTGAAAAAAACCTTAACATAGTGTTTCTGGTGGAATAGCATAAAAAGGGAATTGACCCTATTTACATTTAACAACATTCCCAAAGTTTTGAATATATTGGCATTCATAGAAAATATGTTCCATAGTTTCAAATTTATCTTGACAAGATTCTCTGGGCAATATCTTTTTGTTACATCTTTATGTTTCAGGTTATTTTTAACATTCAGTTTTCCATGGGCACTTAATTATAACATAGCCTACATTTTCTCAAGTGTCCTAGAATCTTGTAGCATCTGTCATATAGCATTTATTTGTCTCTGAAGTCTATTAAAAAATGTGAGATGTCATGGAATTTTGAAAGTTGAATTAAATCACAGAAATGTTTTTCTGGCATTCTGAATTAGGTTGTGTTGGTTATTTGCCATTGTTTCAACTTCCCAAAACAATATTGGAAGTACTGTGGCAATTCCTGAAGTCCTTTTGGATTGAGAATACTTTTTCCTAGTTTCCCAGTCTTGTAGAATAGTAAAAATATGGTCTTGTACCCATTATATCCATAAAGTGTGTATATTTAGAATAGCAGGTTTTATGTTTGTATAAAAAAACATGCTGAAAAAGAAAGTCAGGGGGTTAATTATATGAATGCCTCCTTTACAGATTTGTACATATGTTATGAAAAAAAAAACAGCTGTTTTGGGGGTGGATATACAGACTGATGCATAAGAATACAATGATTAAATAATGTTAACCATGAATATGCATTTTTTTCTTTCTCATTAACCATTTATTCCATACTGCTACTCTGTCTGTTGTTTTGTGCAGTATTTGATCCCAGTATAAAAAAGCTAAGTCCCTTTCCCCAAAGAGGATACCTAAAATTTTACAATATGTAGTAATGTCTGGAATTCCAATACCCTCTTTTACAGCTGTGTTTTTTTGATCAATTGGAATGCAAGTACTCTTAGTGAGGATAATTGATGAGCCTGAAAGTTCTGAAAAGTTTAGTATTTCTTTTTTTTTTTGCCTGTATAGCTGAATTATAGTCTGCTACCACTAAAATGAGATCATCAGTGTATGCCAATGTTTTTATTTAATCAACTTGTCTAGAAATTGAGAGGCCTGCAAATTTGTTGTGAATTATTGATAGGTCTTATTAAAAGATCTAGTGTATATATATACAGTATAATATATATTTTATACATATATATATATATATATATATATATATATATATATATATTAATGGACAACCATGTCTGGCACCTTTCTGTATTAGACATTGTTTCCCCAGCCATCCATTTATGCATGGTGAAACTGAAGCATTTTTATAACAGTTTTTTATCCAGGAACTAAATATTTCAGGGAACCCATGCACTATCATGCATTCCCATAAATATTCATGTGATACTACAAACACTTTATTTTGATCCATACTTAATAGGTATCCAGTCATAGCTGCTTTATTGCTTATTTGCTAGATGTTATCTAAATAATATTAAGACAGCTGTGATTTTACATCCCGGAACTGAGCATGTTTGAGTTTGGTTTACTATGTGAACTAAATCAAGTGACAATCTATTGCTATGGATCTTAGTTAAAATGTTGAAGTCTATGTTTAACAAAGTTATTGGCCCCCAGTTTGCAGACTGGTCTTTTCTCCTTTTTGAATAAGAATATTAGTAGCCATTTATGCATGTCTTTTAGTAATTGTTTATTTTCTAGGATAGAATTGTACATTTGAGTCATTTCAGTACATAGACTGGGAATAATTTTTGCATAAAATTCTGGAATTAAACCATCTAAGCCAGGCACTGTTCTTGGCTTTAGTTGTTTAATGGTAGTTATTAATTCTTGTTCAGATATAGGCTAGATCAAAGTATCAGACATGGTGTGTAGTAATTTTGGTAATACCTTGTTGTAGCCAAAGTTTTATAGTTGGTTGTGCAGGGTAATACTTCCCAAACTCCTGTGTTATGTAGTTTTCAGCTGCATTTAAAATTCCAATTTTATCTGTTATTATGTCTCCTTTAGCTGTTGTTAGTCCTTTCATGTGTTTCTTATTTTGTCTAATGTTACATCTATCAAATGGATTTGTTTCAGAATGTTTCCCTTGTGTCCCAAACTTCTGTTCCATTTCCAGTGATTTCATTCTGCTATGTTGATATTGGGCAATTTCTTGTTTTATGGTTAAAATCTAGGAAGTGTAGTTGTTAGATGTAGTATTTTGCAATGAGATTAATTGATACAGTTTTTTCCTTAATTCTTCATATTTTTTATTTTTTTTGTTTCCCATTTATTTTTGATGTTAATTTAACAAATTCGGTAAAGTCTTGTTTGCGATCTATCCAGCAGTCTATGTAGGACTCATACAGAAAATATGCAGATGTCCTTGCCTCTGTAATATGATTTAAACCCTGTGATATTTCCCTATGATTAAGTAAACTGGTGTTGAGTCTCCAGTACCCTTTACCAGCTGCTGTGTCCTTAAAATTAACAATTTTGAAGCTCAATAAATCATGGTCAGATGTAGCTACTGTGTCCATGTTTGCAGATACTAAGGATAAATTCTGGAAAATTAAAATATACTCTATTCTTAAAAATATTAGAACCCTGTGATTGGTATGAGTTGGAACTTTCTCAAGTCTGGCAAAACTATTTATTAAACTAGTTTATGAAATCAGTCTGTTTAAAAATGCAATATCACAGTTTTATTTAAGTCCCGAATCTGAATGAAATCTTCTGCATTTGAAATCACCTCCAAAGATCATATGCCTAGAAGTAAATAAATAATACTGGATTAATTTTAAAATCTCGATTCTTCCTGTTTTGGTCTGTAGGGCATATACAATATGTTTATAAGTCTGAGATCTTGACCCTCTACTATAACATCTAATAATAGTGCTAGAACTGGACTGATATCTACCAAATGAGTTATGTTTACTGGAGGGTTGTTTATGCAAATCCCTAGACCACAACAAGTTTCCTCCTCTATCGAACAGAAGATTTTACCCAAAAAACATGCTGTGTGTGCAGACTAGGGGTAGGATTCATAAAGTTTTCTGAAGTGCGAAACCTTCCCTAAGTTCCCAAAATATCTGTAGTTATGGAAAACAAGCATTTGTCATTGCTCAATGTTGTCTCCCTGGCATTGGCATTGGTAGTGCCAGAGTTAGAGATGTGTAATAGGAATGTCAGTGAAATATTGAAGTGACGCCAACCCCACCCCCACCCTGCAGAGACCAACAGGCATTGGGCTGTGCCTTTGGGTCATCAGCTATAACACTCAGGCCATTTTACCTCACCCTACCCTGTAGACACTGACAAGTGTTGTGGTGTGGTCTGGGGTTTTTGGGCATTATACTTACCCCATTCCATAAGGAAATACACTGAGGTGGGTGCAGTATAGGAGAATGGGGTGAACTTTGTGGCCGAACACTGCAAGGCACACCATGATGTGTGTCACTGGCTGCAGGGTGGGGGGGGTGGAATAAGAAGCATTACAGCCGAATGATCCCAAGTCACACCCCTGACACCTGTCAGTCTGCACGGGGGGGAGTTACATTTGGAAACCCTAACATCATAGGCGTGTGTTGGTATTTTCACTCCAAATTTTCAACATGAGCTTTTTGTGACCCCGCCTCATGAAGAGTGGCACTATCAGTATGTTAGATGCCATTTGGTGACACAGGTCAGAAAACACATTTTGGGCAGTATGTAAAAAATGAGAACTGTATTGTTCATGAGGAGGTGTACAGAAATGGCAATGTTGAAAATCTGGAGTGAAACTATGAAAAATTAATGAAGTCTTGAGCATGCATAGAAACTGTGCAGCACATGTCTGTAGCCTAATTATTTTTGGGATTTTTTTAACAAGATTTTCAACATAGGCATTTTGGGACCTCCCCTCATGAACAGTGGCACTGTGATTTTGTTAATTTGTCCCAAAAGTTGATTTCCCACAGCAACCATGCCATTGTGCGCCACAGGTGTGAAAACACATTTTGGGCAGGATGTGAAAAATGACAGCTGTATGGTTCATAAGGAGGTGTGAAAAAATGCCAGTGTTGAAAATGTGGCATGAAAATATTGCAAATTTGCAAAGTTACAAGGGTGCGTGGGAACTGCGCAATGCACACTTGTAATGCAGTCATTTTATAGACTTTCATCACCAAATTTTTAAAATAGGCATTTTAGGACCTCTGCTTATAAATAGCATCACCGTCATTTCCGAAAACTGTCCCGAAAACTGATTTCATGCAGCAACTGCGCTACTCTGTGCTGCATGTGCAAAAACACATTTTGGGCAGGATATGTAAAATGACAGCTGTACTGTTCATAAGGAGGTCTGGAAAAATGCCAATTTTGAAAATCTGGAGTGAAAATATAACAAATTCATGAAGTTACAAGCGTGCTTGGAAAATGCGCAACATACGCTCAAAAAACAGCCATTTTTTGGATTTTTTCCACCAAATTTACAACATAGGCTTTTTGAGAACCTCCCTCATGAACAGTGGGACTGTCATTTTGTTAATCAGTCCCAAAAGGTGATTCCGTGCAGTGACTGCGAAATCACCTTTCAGGACCAAATAACGCCATGACAGTGACTGAATTCATGAGGAGGGGACCCAATAACCCCATGTTGAAAATTTGGTGTCAGAATTCCCAAAAATGCCCGAGATATGCACCAAAGTTGAAAACACCCTTTGTATGCCATTATACAGCATACCAGCATTTCTTCAGTTCGCGGTTGGCTTTGAAGAGCGCAGACGTGTTCCTGGTCCACCGAAGATCATCGCGCCGGACTCCGGAGGTAAGTATGTAGGGGGGGGGATGTGGGGAGGCAGGTGCACAGAGGGTGGGTGCGGGTTGGGGGAAGGGTCAGGTAGACCGCGATGCACTGTTTTCTGTTTTACAGGTAAAAAAAAAAAAGAGAACATTGAGGGACTCTTTTATTTTTTTGAGGGACATTTGGCATGCTGGGGTGGGCTCCCAGTGTGCCACATAATTATTTTTGGGAGGGGGCTGTAGCCAATGGGATATTGGGCATCCCCGTCAGCACATACAATAGGGGGGGCAAAAGCTGAGAGGGATTGGACACCCAGCTCCGCATACACGGGGGAGACATTATGCCAACAGGGAGTGGGCTCCCCCATCAGTAAAATAAACAGGGAGGGGGAACTGTAGCCAATGGGGATTGGGTTCCCTATCAGCAAAGAAAGACAGTTGGGGGGAGCGCAAGATGCTGTGGGGGATTGGACACCCCCTTGGCACACACTTAGGAGGGTCATTATGCCGATGAGGAGTGGGCTCCCCTGTTGGCAAATGAAGTGGGTTGGGGCATGCAACTGGGGGATTGGGTACCCCTGAAGTCAGGCAGCAGCAGTCAGTGCCACCATGTTAACATCAGCAGGCGTGTTATTGTGCTGCTGCAATGAGAAGCTTGCTTCTCATTTCAATGGACCTTTTCTTAGATCTGGTGGCCACATTCCAAATTGCTGGTGTGGCACCTGCATGGTGGCTGATTGGGGAATGAGGGACGCACCTACTGATGCATTCCCTGCATTCACCCACAGTGATCACACCTCCAAATCTGATACTACTGCAATATATTGACTCGTGCGCAAGCGCAAGCTAATATAAAAAGGGGAAATTGCTCTGAGTGCTATTCACAAAATCTCTGCAGCAGCAGAAAAAATACACTATGGACTGTGGAAAAAAGTGCAGATGTGGAAGTTCCAGATGAAAAAAAGGTCATTGATAGGTATGGCACATCCCCTCAAAGGCTATTCTCAGCCAGGTTATTTCTGCAGTTGGGAAAAATTTTACACACATTGGAGAGAGGCATAACACCTCCTCAGCAAACTGCAGTAGTGCCACAACAATTGAAATACAACTAAAGTGGAGGTATGGTACAGGTAATAACATCCCAGTGGGTATATCAGTAGCTGATGTTACAGCAACATTAGCACACATTGCCATGGAATGGCAACAAAAAACAACCACCAGACCCAGTGCAGCCCATGAAGGAGCTCCACTGGCAATAGAGCCTGAACAGCCTGCAATGCATGCTACTCCTGCAGGCAACAGGAACACTCCAGGGAGGAATGGCCAACAGTGACAAACAGCCACTGTGGTGCCATGGTATTGCTGGTACCTGTGGTGCTGTAGTGGTCCCAGTTGAGGGACTAGTTGCTGGTTTCTGTGGGTGCTTTCATCTACATGCTATGGCAGAACTATTGAAGTCTGCTGCTCCAGCTAATTAGGGTCACTGATGTTGTGCCTCCTATGCCATTTCCGCTGCTGCAGATCCTTGGTTGTGGATTTTTAGCACTTGCGTAATTTCCGCAGCTGCTCAATTTCTGCACCTGCGTAGCCTTTTGCAGAATTCTGCATCTGCACAAGTTTTCTTTGTGAATATCATGCAACTGCGTTTCAGCAGTGCTGCAGGCCTTTTTCCCACAGTTGCAGGATTTTTGGCCTTCTTTGTGAATCCTGCCTTAGGTTTCTGTATCTGTGTAAAGTTTGGTGTCTTGTAAAAACAAATATATCCCGGTGAAAATTTTCAAAATATCCAAAGGTTGAACTATGCTTTTTGTCTGATTTTATACTTTTTGTGTTTAAAGAGGCCACAGTCAATTCAAAGAGGTCTATCTGCAAGCAAAGTTATTCTACATTATCAGGATACTTTTTTTTACACCAGCTTATGTCCCCCATCTTTTTCCTTTTGGTTTACTTTTTGTGGGTGGCACTTGTTCTTCTGTATCCAAAGTTAAATACTTTTGTGAGGACTGGATGGAGTTAATATCCGATTCCTCATCAAGTTCCCTATTTCCCCATTGCAATGTGAAAAACTGTTTTGTAGTGGTATTGGTTCCTCTGGTGTCATTTTAGTTTGTTCTTTCCATTTACCTTTCTGTACCATCTGAAATAATTCTTCTATTTCTTCTGGTGCTGGGGGGGCATGGTTGTTTTTATAGGTTCAGTGCCATTTGTCTGGTTGGATGTAGTAGGTGATGGGTCTTGTTCTGTAGTTATTTCAGCGGTGTAGGAAGGTCTTTCAACAGTCTTTGTTTGGTTAGAGTGCTGTGGTACATTTTCTGGGTTTGCAGCAGTCTGTTGTGTTGGTGTTTTTGCTTTAGCTGCTTTGTGCATGTAAAAGTCTTGTTCTCCATAATCTGCACTGATGGAATTATGGGCGGCAGATGGGCATGTTGTGAATAGGTGTCTGTCCACGTCACATAAGTTGCATTTTGGGGTTGCAATGCAGTGGAAACCTGAGTGTCCTAGCCCACCATGTACGGAACATTTTATTTTTTCACAGGCTATGCTAATGTGTCAGGTTGAGCCACATTTGTAACAAGATCTGGTTTGTCCTTGATAAAAGATGATTCCCTTGTCTCTCTCTAAAATGAAGGGGTTCAGGAGATGCTGTATTTCCAGTTTCTGTTTGTTTTAATTTTATACAAAATTTCCACCCTCCATTCCAAAATCCTTCTTGATCTATTATTGGCTCTGGAATTCCCTGAACCTCACATTTCTATTAAAGCCAGTAAATGATACCTGCTACATTTACTCCCTCATTTCTGAAAAGTATTGTAACATGTTTATGTCTGCTTGCACGCATGCACAAGAAACATTATGTTGCAGCTTAGGAGAGAAGTGGGTTGTGGAGGTGCAGCACTGTGGCAGCCAACGGAGGCACTGTATTTGTGGGCTTGGCACTGGTGGACCAATGGAGGCAGAGTGCGCCAATGACACTGGTCTCCAAAAGTGCCACCAAGTACAAACGTTTTTGCCACTGCAATGAGGGTCTGACTCGTCATTGCAGCATCAGTCATTCCACTGAAATGAGGGAGTGACTCATTGCAGGACAGTACTTTCTCAAGTCTAACAATAAAGTAAACATGGCGGTGGATTGACGCAGCCTTTCGGCCCCATGAAAGCCGAATCGGGGTGGCCAATCCCCCTGTCGGCAGCCCCAGACCCAGTTAATTTGCCCACTCCCCGTCAGCATTATGTAACCCCTCCCCCATTTGTTGAGTGCCGAGGGGGTGCCCAATCCTGCTCGGCATCATGCGCCCTCCAAAAAAATGGTCTTTGTTTGCTGACAGGGGCCCCAATCCCTGTCGGCATAATGTCCCCCCCCAAAAAAAAACTGTTGCTTTCTGCTGAGAGGAGTGCCCAGTCCCCCTCGACTCTTGTGCCTCCCCCTTGGTATGTGCTGACAGCGGTGCCCAATCCTCCATCGGCTACAGCCCCCCCAAAACAAACAGTCAGGTGGCATGCTGGGAGCCCACCTCAGCATGCCAAATGCCCCTGTGAAATCAGAAAACTGTCCTGCGATGTTTTTTTTTTAACCTGCAAACTAGAAAATGGTCCCTCGTTGAGTCTGATGGCCATGCCCCCAACCCACGCCCACCATCTGCACACCCTGCCTCCCCACACACAACCCTCACCCCATACTTACCTCCAGAGCATGGCGCGATGATCTTCAGTGGACCGGGAACACATCTGCACTCTTCAAAGCCGACCACAAACTGCAGAAATGCCGGTGAGCTGTGTTTTTTTTTTCACTCTGGTGCATATCTCAGGCATTTTTGGGAATTTTGCTACCAAATTTTCAAATTGGGGCTATTGGGACCCCTCCTCATGAATTCAGGCACCGTCATGGCTTTATTCGGTCGTGAAAGGTGATTTCTCTGTCACTGCGTGAAATCACCTTTCGGGACTGATTAATGAAATGACAGTGTCAGTGTTCATGAGGGGGGCTCTCCAAAAGTCTATGTTGCAAATTTGGTGGAAAAAATCCAAGAAATGACTGTTTTACGAGCATGCATAGAGCAGTTGCTACACACGCTCATAACTTCATGAATTTGCAATATTTTCACTCCAGATTTTCAACATTGGAATTTTTCCACACCTCCTTATGAACAGTACAGCTGCCATTTTTCACATTCTGACCAAAATGTGGTTTAGCACTACCAGCACATAATAGCGCAGTCTCTGTGGGAAATCAGTGTTTGGGAAACATTAAGAAAATCACAGTGACACTGTTCATGAGCAGAGGTCCTAAAATACCAATGTTGAAAATTTAGTGACCAAAGTCCATAAAATGACTGTGTTATGAGCATGTGTTGTGCAGTTTCCATGTATGCTCGTAACTTTGCTAATTTGTAATATTTCACTCCAGATTTTCAGCATTGGCATTTTTCCACACCTCCTGATGAATAGTTCAGCTGTCATTTTTCACATCTTGGCTAAAATGTATTTTTGCACTTCTGGAGCTGAATAGCGAGGTCGCTGTGGAAAGTCAGTGTGCGGGACATTTTATTTTCTACCCAGAATTGAAAGAACAGAGATAATTAGAAGGCAAAGAACTAGTGCTCTATCCCACCCCCATGTTCATGCTGACTTTTCAGAATATAAAGAAATGTCCATGACATGCACAGGTTAGTTCCCCCTGATATGAAAGTTAATAACTATATTTTGTAAACACAAAGTTTCACATATAAATATTTAAAAAGAAGAACAAAAAATGTAGATAAAAACATAAACTTTTGTGTATTTTATCCCTGTTTAGATAAGAAATGAGAACGCTCCAAGTCTGATGAAGGAACTGAATGAGTTCTGAAACATTACAGAAAATAACAAAAAAAAAAAAAACCTAAAAGAAGCATGTGAAAATTAAAATGGAAACATATGAGTACAATAAAATAAATCTGAAGAAGGATTTTTTTTGTTTAATTCATTAAGGGTAGTGTGAGACTTTTTCTTTTGATTATATAACATTAATCCATACAGTCTCACTCCTCTGACTACTAAAAACAATCTGAAGAATATAAAAGGAAAAACAAAAAAAGGAACCTTGGGAGATGAACAAGTGGAATTAAGTCAGTGTTCGGGACAGATTTAAAAAAATCACAGTGACACTGCAAATGAGCAGAGATGCCAAAATGCCTATGTTGCAAATTTAGTAACAAAAGTCCATGAAATGGCTGTGTTATGAGTGTACGTTGCACAGTTTCCACGCACCCGCATAATTACGTGCATTTGTAATATATTCACTCCAGATTTTCAACACTGGCAATTTTTCACACCTCCTTATGAACAATACAGCTATCATTTTTCATATCCTGCCTGAAATATGCATTTACACATCTGACGCAGAATAGCACGATAGCTGTGGGAAATCAATGTTCGGGACAGATTAGGAAAATCATAGTGACACTGTTCATGAGCAGAGGTCACAAAATGCCTATGTTGAAAATTTGATGAAAAAATTCCACTAAATGACTGAGTTACGCACATGTGTTGCGCAGTTTCCACATAAGCCTGGAAGTTCGAATATTTTTCATATTTTCACTAGAGATTTTCAACATTGCCATCTCTTCACAGCTCCCTATGAATGGTACAACTGCCATTCTTCACATCCTGCCCGATCTGAGTGTTTGTACATCTGGTACAGAATGGCACAGTCACTGTGGGAACTCAAAGTTTGGGACACATTAACAAAATCACAGTGCCACTGTTCATGAGAAGAGGTCCCAAATGCTTTCATGAGGTGGAGGTCACAAAAAGGTCATGTTGAAAATGTGTAGTGTAAATACCAACAAACGCCTGGGGTGTTAGGGTGTCTAACCATAATGTCCCACCCTGTATAGACTGACAGGTATCAGGGGTGTGCCTTTGGATTGCTGACTATAATGCTCATGCCATTGTACCCCCACCCGACCACCCGGCAGCCAGTGACAGGCATCGAGGTGTGCCTTGAACTCTTTGGCCCCACAGTTTACCTTGTTCTCCTATACTGCACCCATTTCAGCATATGTCCTTATGGAATGGGGTGACTGTACAGCCAAACACCCAAAGGCACACCTCAACACATGTCAGTGTCTGCAGTATAGGGTGAAGTGAAATGGCATGAACTTTATGGGCGACGACCCAAACTCATACCCCAATGCCTGTCCGTCTCTGCAGGGTGGCGGTGGGGTTGGTGTGAAGTTCAATACTTCACTGCCATTCCTATTCTGCATCTCTCTAACTCCTGCATTTCCAATGCTAATACCAGCAAGCAAACATTCGGCATTGAAAAATTCTTATTCATTGTGGGTTTTGTAAGAGTGATTATTTGAAAAGGAATCAAAATATTATCTTGCTTTTGTTTTGTATAGATGTTCCAGAAACAGTCAAGCAGTTGCTCTGACTGAAAACTTATTTCAAAAGTGAACTCTGCCTGGGCATGAATTAGAGCATAGATGTCTGACAGGAGAAAGCACATTTTTTGTTTGATTAGTTATCATCCTAAAAAGGTTCTGTCGGGTTAGAGTTCCATACCACCCATGTACCTTATTCTTACATCATGCCTATGTTTAGAATTTTCCATCATTTTTTGTAGAAGGCTTGCGTATATAGTTTTATGTTGAAGATGAGTGACATTGTCCTTCGGTTGTCTCTGTCCCATATGTGTAGTCTTACCATGTGTTTGTAAAGCTTGAACCCCAGTCACAATGTCTGTAGGAGCTTCATAAAAAATTTCATCCGCATTACCAGGTATGTTATTTAAAGGAGTACCTGTAGGTTGTTGTTTTGTTGTGTGGGTTGGGTATCATTTGATCTCTTTGGCAGCAGTGTTCTTTGATCCTTTGACTGCACTTCTGAGCAGTCAGGTCCATATTCTGGTCTCCACTATGGTGGGCTTGGGAGAGGAATGTCTAGATCTGGAATCCAATTGCCTTCTTGTGTACAGATCCAGCCAGAGCTTTCCAAGACAGAGTCTGGATTCCATTTTGTATTATTAGGTGTGGCTCCATCCTCGTTCTTTTAGGTAGTGCCTTGGTTCGAATCTGGAGTATTTGAAACAGTGCCAAAGTGAAATACTTTAGAAAATGTGTGTTTCTTCTCCTGTATACCTGGTGAGTTGTTAAGGAGTCTTTTCTGTTTGTTTGTTTTTTCTTCTTCCAGTTTTTTTTTTTTTTTACATAGTAGGATTCAACTTCTTTTATTTGTTTTAAAAGTTTTCATTTTTATTTCACCAGGCTATCTTGAAGCTCTTTTTCTACTCACAGAAGTTCTTCATCTGTTTTTTTCTGATTCTGGTGTTGTGGTAGGTTGATTTTCTTCTTGAAAGTCCATATTTTCAGTATCCTACGCAGCTTCATGCTGCCCTGCTTCAACTCCCTTATCCCTCTGATCCACCATCACAGTGACAACAGGAAATCACAGTGCCCCCTTCTGAAAAGAGTAAGGGAATTTTCCCTGTGTCCTGGAGAAATTTCCCCCATTTACTAAAAATACCACTAACAGCTTAATCTTGTTCAATATTAGTTGACATCCATCTGTATCCCCGCCCAACCCTGGGATGAGGCAGATTTGTCTAGTTTTCCTTTTCCAGTCAAGAAAAAACAAACTATGTAACCCCTAGGTGGTGCTATCCCAAGGGCTACTACCCCTGCCTGCTTGGCTAGTAGCAGGTTAAGGGGCCTGGGTAACGAAACAGGTGCCTACACCCAGAGGTCAGGGTTGTTAGTAGTCAAGCTAACCTGGGCACAGCCCTCTGGGACACTGAACTCCCCTCTTTCCCTTCTAGTGGCCTGAACAATATACAGCAATTTCTTTCACAATGGCCCTTATTCACCAGGCAATTACTCACACTGTTTCCACTTACCACCAGGGCTGGTTCCTCTAGCTTGACCCTGGGGACCCCCTGTAAAACAAGGTCAAGCACAGCAAATAGCAACAGTACAATACTTTTGGCATGAACTGGAACCACAGTCAGGTTAAATGCAAACAAAGTAAAATCTGATTTATTTATGGGACTTGAACAAGGGAAGGGTGTAATCAGGTTGATTTGCTTAAAAGCTATATTAATCAAACAGTTATGCATGCAGTTCAGAGTCCCTACACAGTCACCAACTCTGGGTACCCAGGTAGGAAAATGGTGGGCTAGCCAGGAACATTGCAGCTGGTTGGGGCCCTGAGATGGAAGAAAACAACATGCACAACACACACTATCCATAATCTGCAGCCAGAGGGCTCAGTTCGTGAAAGAAAAGCAACACGACAATCAGATGAAAACACTTTTAGATTTAGCTGTTGTTGCAGGGAGCTACCCTAATGTTTATTCACGATACCCAATACTGGACACATGCAGGATGAAACCGAGACTGAAGGCTGTTGAGCTGGAGTGCCCGGGGAAGAAGTAGGGGCCACACGAATCAAGGAGGCTTCATTTCTGTTCAAGGCATTGAGCAGGGGCTGATCCCCAGGCAGGTCTCTTATCGATGACTTTCTCTGCGTAGCAAGTATTCTGGCTGGGCCAGTGTAGCAGGGCCCAGGCAAATGGAAATGGATATGGATTCAGTCCATGGAGCTGGATACAGCCTCCAGCAAGCAAAACACAATTCAGACACACAGTGGGGAACCAAATCACGACCCACTATAAGCAAACAGCACATTCGCATGTAAGGAAATTCCACTGTGCCAGGCAAATGGCTTTCCAGTTGCAATTACAGAGTCTCTGCACAATCCGTGAGTTCAGAGGTAGCTGGAAGTCCTGACAGGCTGATCACATTCAGCAAATCTTTTGTCTTCTTCAGGTTAAAGCCTGGTCATTATTCAGTGGCTTAATTCACTCTCCAAATTTGGATTCAGTCCAAAAAAAGCACAAGTTCCCTCTCAGGAACAGCATGCAGGTATGCAGGCCAAACTCAGGCCTTTCCACAGTTCTACCATGCGAATCCACTATGGATTGCTGCTCGAACTATCTCGAGCTGTAACTTCTTCACTTCCCAACTCAGATCTAATTGAAACTGTAAGCAATGTGGGAATTTCCCCAAGATCCAAAAGGTTAAGTTGGCTGATCTGTCTGTTAGTCACAACAAGGGCTCCCCCTCCAGGTTTTTTTATGTACCAAAAGCCCAAAACTACGATTCCTACAAGTTTTGGCCCCACCAAGCCCCTGTTGGCAGGCTCCATTTTAGAGTCCCAGATGTACTGATTGGCCCATTCTGCAGTCCAGGACCAAGATGATGGAAACAAAAAGAACTGTCCATGATGCGAAGAAGGCAGGTTAGAACAAACTGCAGTATTATTACCACTACTCTAACAAATGATCAGCAAACAAGTACATTTTCTAACAGAGCTCTCTCTCAAATTAATTATGACTGTAATCCAGGCAGCTCTTAAAGAGACAGTACACAGAGGTTATACAGGCACTCTCTGGCAATACATTTAAACTGCTAAAATGCAGAACACCAGCCTGGCAGTGAGCATTTAGGAAAGCTCAAGAAAGACTTTTTGGGAACCCCCATTTGTAGGGGGTTACATCCTTCCCTGCCTGGAGAAAACTTGGTGTCTGCGTCAAGTCTGTACCATCATGCATCAGTTAATATAAACTTATTACTTTACTATACATATTCACTACACTTCATGATACTATATCCATAAGGACAATACTTATGCATGTTTCATGCAGGTAATATTGATTCCACTATGATTAACATACTTGCGACATCACAATACTGATTAATGTTATGACTTCCTGTACATTAAACAACGTAGGAGGGGCCCTTCCCTATCAGCTAAATTGGGGCTGGATGGGGTAGGGGCACCATACTGAGAAGGAAGAAAAATCAACCTGGAATTGGCCATTAAGCTCAGTTTGGGTAGTGAGCTCTGAGAAATAGAAACACCTTTGTGAGCCACATTGGGGGGGAATCAGCCATAGTCTCTGTACTTTCAGCACTAACTTTGGAGCTTTCGTCATTCGTGAGGGGTGTCTCTGCATGGATGGGAATGTCCAAACCTTGCTCTGTAGGCTCTGTTTCCACAACACTTTGTTCATTATTATCCTCTGACAAAGGCCCAGGTTGCTAATTTTTAGGAGGCTCTAGCACAATTAGGCTTTACGGCACTGAAGGGGGGCTGTCAACACTCTCACATTGTTCTTCAGATTCTGGTGTGTCACCAGGGAGACTCAGACCATCAGCCCCTTCTTCAGGCAATTCACACAGTTCTACAAAACAAACAGAGTCCGCAACCTCAGATGTGATACTTTGTACCTCACTTTCAGAGAGCATTGGTTCCAAGGATGAAGCTGGGGGGGTAGGCAGTCCAGAAGGCCCAGCTTCATCCCCACAGTTATTCATAGGGTTACCTCAAAACAGCTTACTCAATTCATAGGAAGGGTAATAGGCATTGTCACACTCACTATCATCAGAGGTGGACTGGCAGTCACTATCATTCTGGGCCTGCTGCGGGGGAAACCTTAACTTTGTAACTGATGGGGTAGGTTGACTCTGTCTCTTTTTTGCAGCAGCATGAGTCACTGGCCCAGGGGAGGCAATGTCTGCTGGCACAGCTTCAATAATAATTTGGCCAAAAGGCAGCAGGTGGTTATGGTGCATGGTCTCGACACCTTTGGAGTTATTCTCTGGGCATACCTTGTATACTGGTAGATCATCCGACTTCCAACTACTACATGAGGAAGAAGGCATCACCTATCAGCAATTTTGTGCTTGCCATGTAGTCCCAAATTGCGTAACAACACACAGTCTCTGGGCCATAGCTCTTGAGCCTTCACTTTCAAGCCTCTCTTTGTTGGTGAGATTTCTTTTAGCGGCCATTGTCTGGGCCAGTTGATATGCATGGTTCAATTGAGCTTTCAGTTTCTGTACATACTGCAGGTAGTTTTCGGCTCAGACCCATCTGGAGAGACCCCCAAAACAGACATCAACTGGCAGATGGGCCTCCCTCCTGAACATGAAGCAGTAGGAGGAGAACCCAGTAGTGTCATTTTTGGTGCAATTGTATGCATGTACCATGGTGCTAATCTTCTGACTCCAATTATGCGTGTCTTTTGGGTGGAGGGTGCCCAGAATGTCTAGAAGGGTGTGGTTAAAACGTTCTGGCTGAGGGTCCCCCCGCAGGTGATGGGGGGTGGTTCTTGAGTTCTGCACCCCCCACAGAGAGAGCATTTCTTTGATTAGCCAATTTTCAAAGTCTCTGCCTTGGTCAGAGTGGATCCACTGAGGGGCACCATACTGGACAAAGAAATGTTCCACTAGCACCTTGGCCATGGTAGAGGCCTTTTGATCTTTAGTTGGAAAAGTTTGTGCATACCATATGAAATGATCTGTAACCACTAACACATTGCCAATATTCTGCTGATCAGGTTCTAAACACAAAAAGTCTATGCAGACCAATTCCAGGGGGGTGCTGGTAGTAATATTGACAAGGGGGGGAAGCCCTCTTAGACAGAGCTTTTCTTTGCAGACAATGACTGCAGGTCTTTACATGGTGCTCAACAATGGCCCCATCTTGGGCCAGTAGAATCGAGATTGTACCAGGTCGAGAGTTCTGTCAATACTGAGGTGCCCCATGTGATTGTTGAGGGACCTCTGTACCAAATCTTTAAAGGCTGTGGGCAGAACCAATTGCTGCTTGTCTACTTGGCCACTGTGATACGCTGTCTCTCTACATAAAAACTGATCATGTAACTTCAACCTGGGGCCTTCTTTAAACAATAGGGAAGTTCACAAGTCAGGGGAATGCAACTGGGACACATCTTTCCCCACACGCAGGGCATCAAGTGCTGGCTGAATCATAAGATCTTGGGATTGAGCCCACTGGATTCTGTCATTGTCAAACTGAGGTAGTGCACTAATATCTAGAGCAGAGAAATGGCAATAGGCAGCTGGTATGCAGGTATCAGGAGGGCCCAAGTAATCTACTACACAGTCCACTGTGTCCATAGACATCTGTTCATCTCTATCAAACGTTTGGCACAATGCTCAGATGTCAGTTTCTGACAACCTGACCCAATCACTCTTGGAGACTGGCTTTCATGACAGGGCATCAGCATCAATATGATTCAGTCCTAGCCTGTGTTTGACAGCATAATGATAGGATGATAAAGCAGAGAGCCACCGGTGCCCGGTCGCATCCAACTTAGCTGAAGTCTGTACATAGGGTAATGGGTTATTGTCAGTCTTCACCAATATCTTTGCCCCATACAGGTATTCATGAAACTGGTCAACAATGGCCCATTTTAGGGCAAGGAACTCCAGCTTGTGCACAGGATAGTTTTGTTCTGATGGGGTCAAGCTTCTGCTGGCAAAAGCCACTGGTCTCAAACCATACTCATGGTCTTGATACAGCACAGCTCCTAGGCCCTGCAGACCAGCATCCATATGCAGCACATAGGGCTTGTTAGAGTCAGCATAGGCAAGGATGGGGGGATGGGTGGGCTGGTATGTGACTTCGTGGAAGGCTGCTTCACATTTGGGTGTTCAGAGGGGACCAAAAGGTTCACCTGTTTGGATGTATACTTTCTCGGATTCTTTGACAACCCTTTTTTGTATTTACGGTTGGTAGGGGGTAACACTGGGTGAGATTCAGGAGCGGGTGAATCACCTTGGAATAGTCGTTTATGAACCTGCAGTAATAGCCATAGAACCCCAGGAAATGTTGTAGTTTTTTTAAGTTATGGGGCTAGGGCCAAGTAGTCAGTGACTTGACCTTACTGGGATCGGTCTCTGTCCTTTCTGCAGATACTATGTACCCCACATACTTCACAGAGGTTTGAAGAACTTTGGCATGTTTCAATAGACAGCTTGAGGTTGAAGTCTTCCAATTGGTCTAGGACTTTAAACAGTTGGGTCTCATGCTCCTGTAATGTGCATCTGAACACAATGACATCATCTAGGTACACTAGGTATTCCAGCAAGTTCATATCTCCCACCTGCACGTTCCATCAGCCACTGAAAGGGTGACTGGGGCACCTGAAATCCCCCGTGGCATTCTCAGGAATTCATAGAAACTCAAGACAGATGAAGGCAGTTTTCTCATGGTCCTCCATGGCCATCGAAATCTGACAATATCCACTGTGAAGATCCAATACTGAGAACCATTTTCTCCTATTCAAGCGATCCAGGGCATCTTGTATACGGGGCATGGTGTACTGATCTGGGACAGTCCGTCAGTTTAGGGTTCAATTATCAACACACATCCTCACCGACTCATTCTTCTTATGCACAACCACAATGAGAGAGGCATATGGGCTCCTTGACTTCTGCATCACGCCAGCAGTGAGCATTTCCTGTAGGTGTCTCCTCACATCATCTATGTCCACTGGGGCGAGGCGTCGGGATCGCTTTCGAAATGGCGGGTTATCATGCAAGCATATATGATGCTCTGCACCCTGGATGCTCCCCACATCCCATTTTTTTAATGAAAACACTTGGTCTCTCTGAGCGAGTTTCTTGCTAATCCTAGCCTTTGATTCAGCTAGCAGCAGGGAATCACCAAAGTCAAATAAGTCCGGGGTCACTATCTTCTTTTGGCTAGAGTACTTGTTATTGGGTAATACTGCAGTGTCTGCACAGTGTACTGTAGCTAGAGTGCACGCTCTGTTCACCTGGACTTCCCGATCTGACACATTTTGAATCTGAACCATCACTCATCATGCATAGGCATGGGCACGGCAGGCAAGATGCTGGGTTTAACCAATAATCCTTCTGGCAACTTTTCATCACCTGGTGCATCCAACATTAATCTTTTGTTCTTTACATTTCTCTTTAGGTGGACTTCTCCATGGATTGTGCACTGGGCATTTGGGGCCAATACCAAAGAGTCAGGTTCCTTTTTCCACACTATCCCCACTGGCTGTCCTCTTCATTAGGTTTCTGTTGTAAGTCATATGCCCTTTTTATTAAGGCTGGAATTCTTAGGGCCCATCCAGTCAATTGCTCTTGTTTTTCATGACAGAGTTGTGCTAGTCTCCCAAACAAGTGGGCATTTGTTCCAATTAACAGGGGAACCCCATCATACAGTCCAGTGGGGGGACACATTAGGGCCAGTGTCTCTACTTACTCCTCTACACCAGTTACAGTTGCTGGCAAAGACAACCAGAGGCAGACATATCCTAGGTAGGGTTAAGACTTGTTGCTCAGCCCCCACACTTGAAGGTCTTCCAGGAATTGTAATGGCACATTAGATAAGTCTTTGTCATACCAGTCCTGAAATACAATGGTCACTTGCGAACCATTGTCAATCACAGCCTGAGTAGGAATACCATTTACAGCCACAGTAGTCTTCATTGAAGGGCCCACTATTTTGGACCAGTCTGGAGGGACAACAGCAGGGGCCTGGACAGACAATTTAGCCACAGAGGGGTTTGAGTTAGGATGGCTGAAGCCTTCATTGCGGTCATTTCATGCACCCCTTGACCACTGACTCATTTTCTGAAGCTCTCCTTGAAGCCGGTTCACAACTTTCTCTAAGTCCTTCTGAGACCGGCATTCCTCATCATATGGCTATCCTTGCCACAGTTGTGGCAAATGACAGGCTCTTGGGGCATCCTTGGGGAAAACATAGCAGGGGATGCTGGAGCATCGACGGGAGATTGTGATCTGACTTCTGCTGGTAGTGTACCATGTCTCAAAAGTTCCTTTAGGGTGGCAGTCAATTCCTTGAGCTCAGCCGAGAAGCCACCCTCAGTAGAGGATGCCTGAGGGTGCACCCCCAACCCCATAACAGTCATGTCCTGACAGGGGCCAGGGTCTCTGTCAGCAGGGGATAACTCAGTGAATGCACCCGGCTGTACTTTTCTGACTTCCTTCAGCAACTCCTCCCCCACTGTTTAGCCCAAGGCGGGACACTCATAGTGGTCTCCATTTCAGAAGGGCCTTCCAGTGCCATGATCACTCACCCCATAATTACAATCTCCCTCTTCACCTTCTACCTCACAGAGTTCTTTTATCAAGTCACAGTAGTCAGGTGGGTTACCTCTCCTATTCTGGAGCCTTAACTGGATGATCTGCAGTTTAGAATGCTTGGCATGTTGCAATATGTGCCCCAATCTCACACAGTTCAAATCACTGGCAGCTACCCCATCTTTCTGGTAAGCTTTCTGAAGAGCTTTTTCTTGGCGAGTAACATACACAGACAAACATTCCCCCTTCCATTGTTTGGTACCTTGGAATTTCCACATCAAAGTCTCCCCTGACTCAATGCTCCCAAAATTGCCTTCAAGTACAGATGGGTACTTCTGAGCAGATGCATCAGGGTTCGTGGACCTCAAAAATGTAATAGCTTCAAACTTTCTATGATTCTTTTCCATTTTTCAGCCTCTGCACACTGCTACTCGGGAACCAAGGGGGCAACATAGTTGATCCAGGTCTCTCAGTCATCCTCCCCCTGGGGGGTTGGTAGGGTGTCTGAGAAGATTCTCAGCCTTCAGTAGGAGTTGTGACTAATGGCGGGTTAAGATATAAGGACCAGCATTGGCATGGGCACAGAAGGTGGGGCAGTAACAGGTGTTGGAGTGGGACGTGATGTTGGGGAAGGAACACCCCCAGATGGCAGGAATAGTTTCTAAAAGTCCTCTATGGTTTTCCCTTCCTTCGGCAACAACTTAGCAAAATTTCTCCTCAAAAGTCTCAGATAATGATGGGAGTGTATCCTCCCCGGGGTCTTTACTGTCTTTAGTTATCACTCTCCAGGCATCTAGGACCCCTTCTGAGGCAATAGTCTGTGGTACTTTAGAGCTGTCCATGAGGTCACTACACTCTACCAAGGCTATGAAAGTTTGGGTGATCAAATCAGCCTGTCAACCCACCACCACAGGGATTTATTTAGCATTCAACTTTGGAGAGTGCTCCCTCTACAGTGTCCTTACTGGTACCCAGGGGAATATCCAGTATAAACAGAGCATTTTGGGGGTCAATCTCCTGCCCAGTACACCAACCCACCAACTGGAGTAGAGCCATTTCTACTGGGGTAGCCATTAATCTTTAACAATAATTTGTAATTTTTGGCCACTAGAAGGCACAAAATTCCAGTGGAGTCTCCAACATGTAGTCCTTAGGTGGCGCTATCCCAAAGTCTACTACCCCTGCCTGCTTGGCTAGTAGCAGGTTAAGGGGCCTGATTAATGGAACGGGTGCCTCCACCCGGAGGTCAGGGTTGTTAGTGGTCCAGCTAACCTGGGCACAGCCCTCTGAAACAATGTAACTCCCATCTTTCCCTTCTAGTGGCCTGAACAATATACAATAATTACTTTCACAATGACCCTTATTCACCAGGAAATTACCCACACTGTTTCCACTTACCACCAGGGTTGATTCTTCTAGCTTGACCCTGGGGGACCCCCTTTAAAACAAGGTTAAGCACAGCAAATAGCAACAGTACAATACTTTTGGCACAAACTGAACCACAGTCAGGTTAAAAGCAAACAAAGTTAAGTCTGATTTATTCAGGGGACTTGAACAAGGGAGAGGTGTAATCAGGTTGATTTTCTTAAAAGCTGTAATAATCAGATGGTTATGCATGCAGTTCAGAGTCTCTACACAGTCACCCACTCTGGGTACCCAGGTAGGAAAATGGTGGGCTAGCCAGGAACATTGCAGCTGGTTGGGGCCCTGAGATGGAAGAAAGCAACATGGACAACACACACTATCTGTAATCTGGAGCCGGAGGGCTCACTTCATGAAAGAAAAGGCAACAAGACAATCAGATGACAACACTTTTAGATTTAGCTGTTGTTGGAGGGAGCTACCCTGATGTTTACTCACGATATCCAATACTGGACATAGGCAGGATGAAATCAAGACTGCAGGCTGTTGAGCTAGAGTGCCCGGAGAAGCAGGGCCCACATGAATCACTGAGGCGTCATTCCTGTTCAAGGCGTTGAGAAGGGGTCTGATCCCCAGGCTGGTCTCTCATCGATGACTTCATCTGCATAGCAGGTATTCCAGCTGGGCCAGTGTAGCAGGGCCCCAGGCAAATGGAAATAGATACAGATTCAGTCTGTGGAGCTGGATACAGCCTCTAGCAAGCAAAACACAGTTTAGATACACAGTGGGGAACCAAATCAAGACCCACTATAAGTACACAGCACATTCACATGTAAGGAAATTCCACTGTACCAGGCAAATGGCTCTTCAGTTGCAATTACAGAGTCTCTGCACAATCCGGGAGTTCAGAGGTAGCTGGAAGTCCAGACAGGCTGATTGCATTCAGCAAATCTTCGGTCTTCCTCAGGTTAAAGCCTGGTCACAATTCAGTGGCTTAATTCGCTCTCCTAATTTGGAGTCAGTCCAAAAAAAGCACAAGCTCTGTCTCAGGAACAGTAGGTAGGCATGCAGGCGAAACTCATGCCTTTCCACAGTTCTTCCACGCAAATCCACTATGGATTGCTGCTCGAACTATCTCAAGCTATTACTTCTTCACTTCCCAACTTAGATCTAACTGAAACTGCAAGCAGTGTGGGACTTTCCCCAAGATCCAAAAGGTTCAGTTGGCTGATCTGTCTGTCAGTCACAACAAGGGCTCCCCCTCCAGGTTATTTTAGGCGCCAAAAGCCCAAAACCACAATTCCTACAAGTTATGGCCCCACCAAGCCCCTGTAGGCAGACTCCATTTTAGAGTCCTAAATGTACTGATTGGCCCATTCTGCAGTCCAGGACCAAGATGATGGAAACAAACAGAACTGTCCATGCTGCAGAGAAGGCAGGTTAGAACAAACTGCAATATTATTACTGCTCTAACAAATGATCAGCAAACAAGTACATTTTCTAACAGAGCTCCCACTCAGATTAATTATGGCTGCAATCCAGGCAGCTCTTAAAGAGACAGTACACAGAGGCTATACAGGCACTCTCTGGCAATACATTTAAACTGCTAAAACGCAGAACACCAACCTGGCAGTGAGCATTTGGGCAAGCTCAAGGAAGACTTTTCGGGAACCCCCATTTGTAGGAGGGGTTACAACTAAATAAAAATTCTGCAGTTTTTTTTATCAGCCTTATCAGCCAATTATGTGAAACCATATCAAAGGCCTTGCTAAAATCTAGGTATGCTGCATCCACAGCCCTGCTCCCCGATCCATTTCCCTGGTTACCCAGTTGAAGAACTCTATGAGGTTCATCTGGCATGATTTCTTCTACATAAAACCATGCTGTCTGAGCTCTTAAAGACCACTGGTTGCCAAGTATTCCACTATCTTTTCCTTCAATAATTTTTCCATTACTTTGCATAATACAGAGGTCAAGCTGACTGGTCTGTAGTTACCTGCCTCCTCCTGGTTTCCATGTTTGTGTAGCAGGAGCACATCATCCATCCTTCAGTCCTCTGGTACCTCCCCTGTTTCAAATGACAGGCTAAACATGGCTGCCAGTGGTGCAGTCAACACCCCCTTTAGTTCCCTCAGTATCCTGGGGTGCACTCCATCTGGTCCCATTGCCTAATCAACTTTTGTTGTTTTCAGTTCCCTAAGAACCCTTTCCTCAGAGAAAGGACTTGTGTCTGGCTCCCTCCCTTTTATGCCTCTCTCCTTTTTGTTGGCCCCTTACCTGCTCCCTCCACTGTGAATACTGAGCAAAACTAATTTTTCAATATGTCTGCCTTATTGTGGTCTTCCTCCACACAATCCCCATCCTTAGTTTTCAGCCAAACTATTCCCCCCTCACCTTCCTTTTTTTCACTTACTGTATGTACCTAAAAAAAAAATGTTCAACCCCTTTTTTATTGAGTTCGCAATTATTTCCTCTGTTTGTGCCTTCGCATTCCTAACTGTCTTCCCTGCCTCCCTTTGTTTTTCTCAGTAACTATCTCTATCTCCCTCCTCCTGCATCTGTTTATATTTCCTAAAAGCCATCTTCTTTTCTCTTATCTTTTCTGCCATTTCCTTAGAGGACCAGAGTAGTCTCCTTTTTCTCTTCCCCTACTGGCTTGTTTGACACAGAGATGTGTTGCTTCCTCAGTTCCTACTTTGATAACTTTCCACTGTTCCTCCACTGTCCCCATGTTCTCTGCCCTGGTTAGGGCGCCCTTCAGGTAATCTTCCATTTCCCCATAATTCTCCCTTCTGAAGTCCAGGATTCTTGTTCTCGTGTGGTTTGTTTTGTGCCCAGCTATTTTGTCAATCCACAGTGTACAGTGATCACTATTCCCTAGGAGTTACCTTACTAAAACCCTTGCCACACTATCCCTGTTTGTAAGCACCAGGTCTAGTAGTGCCCCCTCCTGAGTTGGCTCTGTGACAAGTTGTTTTAGGAATGCCTCCTGCAGGGCATCTAAGGTATTCCTGCTCCTGGTTGTTGGTGCCATGTGGAAACTCCAATCCACATCTGGAAGGTTGAAGTCCCCTACCAGTAACACTTCCCCCTTCCGTGCCATTCTTTGGATTGATAGTATCAAATCTTTATCTACCTCTTCCTCCTGCATTGGAGGTCTGTAGACCAACCCTGTGCAGATAGCTGTCCCTTTCTTCCTTTCTAGTGTGACCCACAGTATCTCCTCCCTTCCCTATTCGCCCTGGGTTTCTGTAACCTTAATGTTGTCACTCACATAAAGAGCTACTCCCCCCCTTTCCTGCCCACCCTGCCCCTACCGAATAAATTGTATCCTGGTATAGCCATTCCCAGTCTTGGTTGTCATTACACCAAGTCTCTGACATGGCCACTATGTCCAGGCCTGCTTCCACCATGGTAGCCTCGAGGTCACTGATTATGTTGCCCAGACTTTGAGCATTTGTGCACATGGCTGTCCAGGTTCTGTTCCCCCATATATCTGGTCATGTTTGATCCTTCTTGATCCCTGATGTCATATTCTTTTGAGTGCTTGGTTGTTTTCTCCCTCTCTGGACTTCTATTTATGATATTCTGATTGAGGAGGCAGATTCTATCTCATTTCCATCCTCCACCTCCCCTCTTGGCTAGTTTAAATTTTTGATGATGAAGCATTTAAACATTTCACTAAGGACCTTGGTCCCCACCCTGGATGGATGCTGGCTGTCTCCTTTATACAGGCCTCCATCCCCCAGGTGGAGCCCTATCCCCCCCTGAAGCCAAATCCCTCCTCCCCACATAATTCCTTCAGCCATGGGTTGAATTCTTTGATGCGAAGTGTCCTAGTCGCCCCTTTGCTGTGGATATTCACTATCTTTGTTGGTGCGAATGTTCATTTGCTATTGTTTTCTTCACTAGTTTTATTTTCGCTGTGTTGACATAGCACTCAGGTATGCAGCATACTATACATTACATGATATTTGAGTAGGTATCCTGTGATATGGGCAAGCAGCAAGTGAGCGCCTGCCTAAACGGTGACCCACTTGTGGCTACTGCCCTGACGGTGAGGGTGTGGGGTTGGTGACCAGATAGGGAGCGTTGTGAAAAGGTGACAAAATGTCATGCATATATACACGTGCGCGGGGAGCCTGGCGAATGAGGGGTGGGAGGGTTTGTGAGGGGTGGTGTCACTGGTTGCCAGTGAGCTGGCATCATGGCATGGCTGGATGGGTGTTGGCCTGGGTTGGCAGGGATGCAGGGTTTGAGACCGGGTGCCAGTAGTTTTTGTTGCGCCTGGCCCAAGACCGTATGTTTTTTTTTTTATGCAATATGCACCTCCCCCCGACTTGCACCCCTGGAGTTAAGAATCTTAATTTAGGTGGGTGCAGAGGTTAGCCCCATAAATACAAGAAAACTATTTGTTTTGCACCTATTTCACTGGCACCAGAATTCCACATCGCCAAAATTCAATTTTGGCGATGTGGAGTTGCGATAAGGGCATTCGGCATTCCAAATTCGCCCTTTTCACATGGAACCATTTGAGTATATTAATAGTTATGATCTACAGACATGAACATTCATAGCAAATATAGTTTACTGTAGTAACAAAAGAGTTTAATAAAATCACACTGTGCCATACATATTAAGGCACAGTTGAACATTATGGTATGGGGAGAATACAATGGAGAAAGGATTAGCAACAAGAACATCTCTATGAGCAACATGGTAAGAGGATTGGGGGTTATGGCCATCACTCAATGATAGCAGGAGCAGTGACAGCTTTCTAGAAGAAAGTTGTTCAACCCTATTTTTAAACCAATGAGGGAAGACGAGTTTTGCAGTTCAGCTGGGAGTGAGTTCCAGTAAGATGGAGCACAGTATGCAAAGGACTTCTTACATGTACTTGATTTTACCCTGGGGACTTCAAGTAAGTAGCAGCTTGAGGACCAAAGTAAGTGCATCTCAGGCTTGGGAACTAATATACCAGCTAGATTCAGAGAAGAATAAACTTTGAGGAGCTTTAGTTTAAGGCATAAAAAGGGGTATATCATCCTTCCCCCAAGGAGAGCCAGTTAAGGGAGGAGAGGACTTCACAGTGATGTTTCTGGGGGGGTGGGGGCACTGGATGCAAAAAAACTGATTTGGTTGTACGTAACCTTAAGCCTGTTAGTCTCTGAGGTCCTGAGGAACTGAAGTATAGGGGCACCATACAGCAATGTGGGAAACAGGATGCTGTTTGCAATGGCAAACTTCATCTAAGGGATAAAAACAACACCAAGGTGATACAGCCATCCAACTTTGTGATGTGCAGTCTTGGTGATATGATCTATGTGAGGTCTAAAGGTGAATTCTTGGAATATATACAGACCCCAGGATACTTGCATTTGTCAACCACTTCAATACTTTTGCCAGAGGAAGTGGTTAGTGAGAGCAGGTGCTGCCTGTCCGTATCAATGTGTTTTTGGCCAAAGAGAATCACTTTGATTTTTTTTCACATTCAAGACACACGCCTTGTCATAGAGCCATTTTTCTAAAGTACAGAAATTAGTGTCAAGTTGGGCATTAATCATATTTACATCAGTGGAGCGTCTACACAGAACTGCATTGTCTGCATTGAGCAGTAAGTCCCCCCCCCCACACACACACACACTTTTTAGATAGATCATTGACAAATATGGAGAATAGCAAGGGACCCAGGATAGATCCCTGGGGAACACCATCTGTGATAGGTTTCATACCGGAGTGGATACCCTTCCATTTAACCTCCTGATACCTGTTGGTCAGATAGTGTGTGAACCAGTGACTTGAAAGGCTGTCAATGCCTAGGCATTTTAGCTTATGTAGCAGCAGTCTGTGACTGACCTAGTCAAAGGCTTTTGTAAGGGTGATACTGACAGATCCAGTTAGCATCCCTTTGTCCATTGCCCCCAGTGCATCTGTGGTCGGTTTAGTCAGAGCAGTCTCGGTATCATGCTGTTTCTGAAAAACACGCTGCCTGTCAGTGAGCAGGAGGTGTAGCTCCAGGTAATCCTGTATTTGATTATAAACAAGCCTCTCTTGAACCTTGATGACGCCACCAGTGAGCTTGCCTTCATCGGAGTTCCTTAAGACATGGTCTGTAAAACAGGCATTAGCAGTTGTTATGCTCTGTCCCTTTCTACAGCCATGCTGGTGGGGGATAACAGTTTATATTTAGTGACGTGATCTGAGATTTTCTGGAAGACAATTTTATTCCAGGATTTTACTCAGGTGTGAGAGGATGGGCACTGGTCTGTAATTCTCCATGAGTGTAAGGTCACCTGATTTGAATATGGGGACAACTCTGGCTTCCTTCCATGATGAGGGGAAGGATAAGGATGAGAGGGATAGATTGAATAAGGTAGCAAGAAGCCTATCAATGAGATCAGCTGTCAGTTTAAGGAGCTGAAGGCAGAGACCATCAATTCAGGTACTACCAGAATTAAGGAGGGTCCTGAGGAGATGCCAGACCTCTACAGGAGAAGTGTTTTTTAAGTGGAATGTAGGAATGCCATTCACATCCACTCTGCCTTCCTCATGGGTGGATATTGCATCCTTTGGTGGGAGTTTGGCCAGGTGATCAGTGAGATTAGTGATTTTGTGGTTCAGAGCCTCAGTGACTTGAGAGGGCTTGGTTATGAAGCCTGCATTGGAGAGCAGGTTGATGTAGTGCTGCATGGAGCCAGGTTTAATTAGGGAGTTAACTGTGGCCCAGAACCTAGAAGGGTCACCCAACCGGTGGCTGTACTTGGTTTTATAGAAGGAAGCCTTAAGAGATCTGGTTGTGTGTTTACAGAGATTCCTGAATGTTCAGTAGTTGTTCCAGGTGGCAGGGAATGGGGACGATTTATAGGTCACCCAAAAGGTGTCCCTCAGTTTCATTTTCATAAGGAGCTCTTTTGTTAGCCATATGGAATTCATGCCCTGGACACTCCAGGTGGTGTTGGGGAAGTGTTTGTCCTGGATAGAGGACAAAGCAGCAGTGAGAAATCCAAGACTTGAGTCCACATTAGTCTGGGTGAAGAGGAAGGACCAGTTCATGCAATGTTTATCTAAGCACAGTTTATCCAAGTTGTACCTGGAGAAATCCCTTAGGACTGAAACTTGGATGGGGGACACGGAGGATGACTGGACTATGTACAAAAGGTTGGGAAGTGGTCACTGATGGAGTCAGACAGCACCCCAACCTGGAGAATCTTGCCCTCCTGGTTTGTTATAATCCAATCAGTGAGGGAGTGATTGGTGAACTTTATGTGGAGGTGTGGGGGATGAGATAAGCAGGGTGAGGTTTAACTGCTTTAGTATTTCAATGCCCTAAGTCTGCTTGTCTCTTAGCCAGTTGAGGTTGATAACTCCTACCATAATATGGTCCCTACAAAGAGAGAGGTGGCCAATGCTAAGGGTTATTTGAGCAAGCCCCTTCAGACCACTCTTAGATGGATTGTATGTGCAGCTTATGTAAAGTTTCTTTGCACCCCAAGGGTCAGTTCAGTAATGATTCATTCAGGAGGGAATCGTCAGTGACACTACACAAGGTAACTGAGGCATTTAAGTGCTCCTTAAAATACAAAATCACCCCACCCTCTTTTTTCTTCCCTGGTCTATTCTGCCTGAACAGGTTATAGCCCTTCATCTGACAATGTGAGTCTAGGATAGAGGGCTTCAGTCATATTTCAGTTATGTGCAGAATATCAGGGTTGTAGAGGACTGTCCAGGCCTCCAGCTTCAGTATCATGGAGAGGAGGTGACAGACATTCACGTGTGCGATTTTTAACCCATAACTTTTTGCCCAGAGGGGAGTGGAGTGGTTTAGTGGGGAAGTTAGGGTCCAGGGTTGCTCTCAATCCCCACCCAATAGCAGCAGCAATAGGAAGGTCAGAGGGTTTGTGCCACCCCAAGGGAAAAGTGAACAATGAGTGGGACTAAGGGAGAAGATGTATGCACCCAGAAGATGACAGTGTCTCTTCTCCTAAAAGGTGAATGATTATATATATATATATATATATATATATATATATATATATATATATATTATAAGGGGTGAGATAGGGAGGATAGGGTGGCAATAGGGGGTGATGCACCAAGGGTGGATAGGAGTAATCTGCGTAAGCTGCTAAGTCTCTGGACAAAATATAGGCACAGAAGTCACACAGCAAGGTGAGACCTAGAAGGAGAGTTCACATAATGGATACCTACATTAGTGGGTACATTTCATTGCAACACCGCAAGGCCATCCCAGTGTAGAATGCATAGCCAAGGCACTAATCTATGGGGGAGGGTGTTGGAGTGACAGCAGTATAATGTTTGGCATGGACTGAGAAGACCATGTGGGAAGGCTGCAGACTAGGACCTAGGCTATGAACTCACAGAGGGTCAGGCACAATACCTCATAATTACCTAACACAGAATCATATGCTACACCTATTGCCAGGGGATAAGGTAGCAGCAGGCCCCACTCCTAGGGGACCTGAGGCATTGGCAGCTACCAACCAAAGCTTTTAGGTGAGAACCTCTGCCACTGTAGCACATGAGGAGACAAACACTTAGGAAGTGCATATGGCAGATTAATCAATAAAGAGCAAGCTTCCCTAAGTTTCCAATTCAGGTAAGACAGGCTATTCACCAAAATATAGTGCAGCAATGAGCAAGCATTAGAGAGTGTACCAAGAAATCACACAATTAAAGTCACACCACTAGATATAATATAAGCTAATAATAACTAACCCTACTTTCAGTCATTCAGGAAGATTGAGCAAAAGCAGCGGACAGTTACAAGCAAGCAGTTTTAAGGCAAGGTGTACATCAATCAGCTAACTGGGAGATCAGTGTGCTAATAAACACCCCTCAACTCTGTTCAGTATTACTGTCTGGAATCTGCTGCACAAGGAGCAGTCTTACCTGTGGTAGCACTAAACTCCCAGAACAATGTAGCAGGTCTTTGATGGAGGGCTCTTGTCAAATTATATTTCAAGATTAGAGATGTGCAAAATGGAATATTTACCGCTGTATTGTGGTAATTTCACTAAGCTAGTGAATTTTCTCCACTTCTGGAGAAATGTTGCCCCTGTGAGGCAAAATTTTGCCTCCTACAGGCGAAATTCTCTAGTTATAGTGGACTGGTGAGCTGGTGAGAAATTGCAGGTGAAGTGTGAGATTGCTTGGCATTTCCTGAGAAGCTTGTTCATATGGTGAAATTGCCAATTTACCACAATTTCAGCTGTGAAATTTAATTTTGCTGATTATGCACTGGTCTGGTGGTCTTAGGGCAAATTCGCTATCTGATGACCATTGCCACAGCCGACGCCCATGGCAAATGCCCTTATTCCATGGCCCTTAGCATACTGGTCCACTTGTAGAGGCCTGCTTGCTGATGAAGTCCAAAATATAAAGGACAAAGGGCCTCCCCTGCTGTGATTGGTGGTGGCACTGGAGAATGGTGTGGAAGCTGGCTCATAGTCAGGCATGAATTTTCTAGTGTGGGGATCATTGGGGGGGGGGAGGTGAAGACTGCCAGAGTCCACCTTGTAAACTTTACAGCTATCCCATGCTGCCAGATGCAGCTGATGACCTGTGGCTGCAATGATCCAGGTACAGGGATTTTAAACAATGTCAGTCTCCTGTGGTAGCTGCCTCCCCTGCTTTGACTGGTGGAGGCAAGGGAGAGTGGCTGGAAGCTGGCTCCCAGTCGGACTCCGATTGTCAGGTGCAGAGAATGTTGGGGGAGAGGGGGTGAAGACTGACAAAGCCTGCCTTGCGACTCCTACAGCTGTCTCATGCCACCTGTTATGGCTGATGTTCTGCTGCTGAAATGATCCAGGTGCAGGGATTTTAAACAATGTCAGTTTTCCATGGTTTCCACCTCTGCTGTTGTGATTCATGGAGGCTGGGGAGAGTGCTATGGAAACTGGATTCCAGTCAGGCTCAGATTATCAGGTGTGGCAGTCATTGGAAGAGAGGGGTTGAAGATTGCCAAAGCCCACCTCGTGACCCCTACAACTGTCCTGTGTCAGCCACTGCAGATGATGATCTGCAGCTGAAATGATCCTGGTACATTGCTGCCTCCCCTGATGTTATTGGTTTAGACATTTGAGAGTGGCATGGAAGCTGGGCCTCAGTCCGGCTCAGATTGTCCAGTGTAGTAATCACTGGTGGGGGGAGACTGCCAAAGCCCACCTCACAAATCCTACAGCTGCCCCATGCCACTGGCTGTGGCTGATGATTTGGGCATAGGGCCCTTTTTGCAGATGACTTGAAATGTTTTGTCTCTTGTTCCCTGCCCTCTGTGACACACCAGGAAATGAGCCTTGGCTTAGTGTGTGTATCCTGATCACCATGTTTTAAATACCACAAATAAAAATAAACAGGTACTGTACTGGTTGACTTGCCAATTTTAAATGTGTCCTTACCTCCATTGTACCTTTTCTCCAGGATGAAACTGCAAATGAGATATTTTAGCTTACAGTGGCATTCTAGGGAAAAAATATAAAAAAATCTATAAATATAAAGAAGGAGAGTTCAACACACTTTTGAGACCTTTATGATGTGCTGTAAACCTGGAGAGAAAAGTTGGAACTCCTTATATGTACATGTAAAAGCAAATGGAAATGTGTCTGCAGTAGAAACTTATACCAGAGAAGCTGTAATAGTGACCTTTAAGAAACACTGTAGAACACAATTCAGAGATGTCAAACTGCAAACTTTTAGCTATGTTTTAGGAATGTACACCAAAGAGATCATAAAAGAACTGCAGTTAATGTACAGCCTTGATTGTAGTTATTAAAATGGGAAGTAAACAACAGAAAGGAGGATGGTGCACGTCAGTGTAACTCAGCTGGTAGCACTGTTGTCTTTTGGCCAGAAGATCATTGGTTTAAAACCCAGAATGAGAACCTTAGATAAATACTAAACTTACATTGCAGTGCAGTATGTTGGGGCTGGGGGGGGGCCTAGAAGTCAGGCAGAAGTGCCATTTTTTCTATCCACTTTGGGTACATATCCAAGTTGAAGATAAAAATCTAAATTTTTCAAAGAGTGGGAAAGCATAGAAAAGGACCACAAAATGCCAAGGCCAACATTCTTGCTCTGTAAAAATTATTCTAGTGCAATTACCAATGAAGTTGTTTGTTGGATGTGGCTGAGTGCATTCTGGCTACTCTTTTGTCTTCATGCCTTCATTGCACTGCCCAGTTAGGGTTGTCAGAACCTGCTGAAGTTCTGGGTTCTGGTTCTGGGCTAGAACTTTGCAAATAGTTCTAGAGTTTTAATCTTCTTTAGAACTTGAACTCTTTTGTGAGTAGGATTGGAGAGAAAGAACTGATAAAGATACTGAGAGGAGAAAAAACATACATAAAATGAGCTGCACTCTCAGCACAGCCATAATATCAGTTCACTGCACATGCAGAAAAGAGCAACACATTGAGTCTCTCAAAGTGCAAATGCCAAGTATCACAATTCCACGCCTTTAGCACATCTGCATATGAGCAGCACATTCTCTCATTTTCTCCCTCTAAAACATTTTTAGCATGTAATTCCCAATACTTAGTTTGTTTTCCAGGCTGGCATCCCCTGTTTTTGAAATGTATGAAGAAAAAAAAGCTTTTTTTAGCAGTTAGAACCCTTAATACTTAGAACCCATGGGTGTTCTAGTTCTAAATTAGAACTTGAACTCATGGGTTCTAAAAGGGTTCTGATCTTTCTAGAACTAGTTCTGACAACCCTACTGCCAGAATCTAATGAATTTCTTTAAGAAGACACATTAGGTACATTGTACATTAAAGGCACTATATGAAACACAATTCTGTTCTATTGTAACTGGTAGGCTTTGGGATAGGGAGGGGGGACATCCCAGTATATCAGTGTAAGCTTGTCAGGGTTGTTATTGCTGATTGCCCTGGGGAAACAAGGGCAGGACTCAGGTGTCTGGGGACCATTGTATGTGCAATCAGGTCACCTTTGATGTTATCTGTATTTTGCTCATTTAGTCATTAGGCATCAAGTGGAGGACAATCCAACTAGTACCCTGAGCCCCAGAGCTTCAACCCTATCCAGGTCTTCATCAGGTCAAGACCAATACACAGACAAATACCCAGATAGGGTTGAAGGGCTGGGGCTCAGGGTCCTAGTTAGACTGCTCTCCACTTGGTACCTGCTGAATTAATGAGCAAAATACATTGTTGTTGCCTTGGATGTTTATTTCTGGTTTCATGAGGGCAGAGTGTTGTGGGCCAGCTGCCTTGCTCTGCACTGCCTCCACTTCCACAATGCAATATCTCTTTTTGCTTCATGGACATCTTTGATGTTATGACTGCTATCCGTGCCTTGCGGAAATGCACAAGGTTGAGAAGCCTAAGTCCTTTCATGTCCTTTGTGGTTGGGGGATTAATATCCAAGATTAGGTTAGAAAATAGCATGGAGCGTCCACCCAGAAAGATGTTTATGTGGGCCTGGTGTAAGTATGGTACAACCCTCTGAGACTGAGTATGTACATATCTCCCCTCTATTTCATACCTTTTGTGAATCTACTGTAGTGTCAGTCCCCACAAAACTTGCATTTAATACAACTACTTAAATCAAACTCAGAAAGAGGATTTCAAAGAATCAGTAACTCTGTTTTGGGACCAGGAACCTTAATAGGAGAACAAGGGATATGAGCAGCAATGGGGTAATGCAGTATAGTGCTCCATGGCTGATCTTCATTATCCTTCTAAGAGCAATTTATTAAAATCCTAGCCATGCAAGTGCCCTCATACAGTAAGCGCAGCCAAATCATGACTTCTGTCCCTGTGCTGTTTACTGTATGTGTCCTCCCAAATGCAGCCCTCAAACAGTGCCCACCCCCACACCATAGTGCACTATTCAATAGCTTGTTTTAGCCCTCTTGTAGTGGGGCACTACACTCTACCCACTTTTACCAGTATTACCCTTAGTTCTAGCTAGGGAGATCCCAATACTTCACCAAGGACCATGTCATGAAAATGGTGTGGTGCTTGTAATGTTACACATGGTTCACTGGCAATGGTGCACTTAAAGTAAGGCAGGCAAAGGCCCAAACCGAGGAAACACTAGCATGAACAGTAAAAGGTGACAAGTATTCCTATAGATACATTAGTGAAAGGAGAAAGTCCAGAGGGGGTATTGCTAAGATCAACGGGGATAAGGGGGCGTGTAAGGAGGAGGACCATGTAAAAGCATCTATCCTAAATAGATACTTCTGCTCAGTATTTACTGAAGAGAAGGTAGGCAGGGCCCACAGCTCAGTACCATGGACACGGGGGAGGTGTGCACTAGTCTTCACAAAGAAAGGGTCCTATAAGAGCCCGATAAGCTCAGGTGACAAGGCAATGGGACCTGATGGCATACATCCCAGGGTACTAAAGGAGCTAAGGGTGGAACTAGCAGAGCCATTATCAGAACTGTTTAGTGAGACTCTGAGCACAGGAGAGGCCCCAGAAGACTGGAGAAGGGCTCATGTGATCCTGCTTCACAAGAGTGGTAGCAGGGAGGAGGCAGGAAACTACAGACCAGTCAGTCTTACCTCAGTAGTGGGCAAGATTATGGAGGCACTCCTTAAGGAAAGAATAGTGCAACACCTGGAATCCATAGGAGCACAGGATCCAAGACAGCATGGGTTTACAACAGGAAGGTCCTGTCAAACTAATCTCATAAATTTCTTTGACGGAGTAACCAGAGTGGTGGACCAAGGGGGAGCAGTTGATGTCGCCTACTTTGACTTTAGCAAAGCTTTCAATACTGTTCCACATAGAAGATTGATTAATAAGCTGGGTAGGGTCGGGGTTGGTCAGAAGTTGGTCAGCTGGGTGGCAAACTGGTTGACTGGCAGAAAACAGAGAGTGGTGGTAAATGGTATACAGTCAGAAGAGATGTAAATCACAAGTGGGGTACTTCAGGGATCAGACCTGGGGCCGGTCCTCTTCAATATCTTCATCAGTGACATTGCAGATTGACTGGAGGGTAAGGTTTGTCTGTTTGCAGATGACACCAAGATCATCAACAGAGCAGACGATCCAGATGGGGTGGACAGAATGAGAAGAGATCTGGATAAACTGGCAAAATCATCGGAAGAGTGGCAACTGGGGTTTAATGCAAAGAAGTGCAAGATCATGCACATAGGGAAGAGAAACCCTGAAGCTACCTATAGACTGGGAGGGGAGTTGCTGGCAGTCACAAGGGAAGAAACAGTCTTGGGCATCATCATCACCGATGACCTGAAATCAGCCAAGCAGACCACTAAAGTAGTAGGTAAGGCTAGTGGAATGCTGAAATGTATTAGTAGGGTATCACAAGTCGTAAGCGGGAGGTAATAATCCCTCTTTACAAGACACTGGTTAGGCCCCTTCTGGAGAACTGCATGCAGTACTGGAGGCCACGCCTTCACAAGGACATTAACCAAATTGAGGCAGTCCAGAGAAGGACAACCAAAATGGTGCAGGGACTGCATCAGAAAACATATGAGGACAGATCAACGGAGCTCAATATGTATACTCTAGAGCAAAGGAGGGAGAGAAGTGATATGATTGAAACATTCAAACACCTTAAGGGCATTAACAAGGTGAAAGAGTCTAAGATGTTTCAATATAAGAAAAATAACTGGACAAGAGGACACAGCATGCGATTAGAGGAAGGCCGATTAAGGGGTAATGTGAGGAAGTTCTTTTTCACAGAAAGGGTGGTGAATGCATGGAATGGCCTACCTCAATAAGTGGTGAATATGAATACAGTGCACGGCTTCAAACAGGTATGGGATAGGCATAAGGGAGCAATACAGATGAGTATGAATAGATAGGCCATTGACAGAGCAAAGGGTGATGGTACATTCATAAGGTAGAAAAAGAAATGGGCAGATTGGATGGGCCTTGCGGTCCTTATTTGCCGTCAACTTCTATGTTTCTATGTAAATTAATACTACATCCTCATATGTTGTAAATGTTATTTGTTTACTTATCAACAGACAAGTGTCACTTTTGGGGACATATGTTTGCTTTTGTTTATTTTTACTGTTGATATCAGTCCCATGTAACTATCCTGAGGGTCTCCATTTTCTGGCTGTCAAAATCTCATTGTCCATGAGAGCTGCATTAGCATAGCAGAACATGATGTTACAGCACCCATTTTTGCCATGTCTTTCTATGCTAAAAGTAATAACCTGAAAAGAAACTTTCTTGAAAAACACAAATTGAATGCAATTTAAGTGGAACAAAATAGCATTACACTCAGTTTAGACGGATAATCAAAAGTAAATATGGTATTTTACACCTTGCTGCAATTTGTTTTGTTAAACGCTAACTAAACAGACACATTGTAAAACCCAGAAGCAATTCCCAGTTGGTCACATTATATAACTATAATTTGGGATTTAAATTGCTTAGCAGTGGCTAATACTTCACAAAAAAAAATCTGATTGTCATCTTGATTATTCCTAGTTGCAGGATATGCAATGCCAGAGAAAGGGAGTGTGCCCAGAAACCCAAGGTCCAACCACCTGAGCCGGGAACTCACTTGTAAGAGCACTGGGATGGTACTACGGGGGAATGGTGCACTGTCCATACCATTCTGCCAAACCTTACTAGGGCAGCGTGCTTTCTCCTATCGGGCCCCCCTCTAGATAAATGAACTCCCGATGAAATTACAAACAAACAACAGTCTGTCTCAATTCAAAGTAGGCCTCAAACAGCACCTAATGTCTAACTCAAAATGCACCTGCTTCTCAGGCCCCACTAGATAGACAGGCCTACCCCCAAGGTAACACCCAGCAGGGCTACCTAGAGAACTCTGCCTCCATTCCAGCCTAGCCAAGGGCTTAAGTAAGCTATCAGTCCTCTTTAAACGTACCTGGTACTGCCCCTCCCAAACCCCCCACACACACACACACTTTACTTGACAAAGCCCTCTGGAGCTGCTCCACCCCCATTGCAGCCCCCTGCTTCACTATCATCCCCCCACCTCTTGCTCTCTGCAGTTGGTTTCAAACACAACCCCTTGTTTTCACTGTCACCCAGCCTCTCGCCATCTGCGATCGTATTAAACCCTATGCAGTTACTCTGCCATGGTCTATCAATGGATTTGGAGGTTTCCAAGGGTGTGCTACCTAGGGCAACCGATAAGAAATAGCTTAGTATCCAATTACAACTGCTCAGTTTTTTTTCCTATTTGTCTAATTGTCATGTAATCACTCTTTAATGCCTAATGATCAGGCCTCTGTAACCACTGAATATATGTATTGTCTTATTGTCCACCCTGACGTGGAACCTTTGTAAAAGAGCTCATGCTCAAAGGTCTTTCCGAAATACTAACTAAAGTAATTAAAAGAAACGAATTAATTAATGTATGCAGTGCATCCAGAGGGGGTGTTCCCCTGCATATGCAGCACATTTCCATATTCAGCCAAGATGTGCGGCACAGCTGCCCGCACATCTTGGAATGGAAAAACTATGTTTAAGTCATAGCCACCCACTGCAGGCTGCTGTACTGCACATCACAACACAACGCCCAGACCCTGGGTGGCTACCCCCCAGCCCCGATCATGAAGGAAATTGATAAAATCCCCATAATCCTGGTAGTCTTGTGGCCCCCACCTTTCCTGAACCTCATCTGTGAAATAATCCCTGTTCAAAACTCCCTGGTAGTCTAGTGACCCCCCTCCCTTCCTGAAGCCCATCCGTAGATTAATTTCTGTTCAAGACTTCCTTGTAGTCTAGTGGTACCCCCCTCCCAGCCCCAATCACAGCAAAACACACAACTCAATATTGGCCTGGTAGTCCAGTGGATCCCCCACCCGCTGAGGCACCCACACCCCATGTTTTGGGAATGTACATTGATCAGTTATCTGTGGTATAATATCAAAGCATATTTAGGCAATCTCCTGGGTATTGATCTTTACTGGACATTAAACAGTTGCATCCTAAGAGATTTCAGTGGCTTAGATTCAGAAGAGTTGAAATATTATGTTTTCATCATGGCTTTATCAGCTAAAAAAAGTTATTCTAAAACATTGTAAAGATAAAGAATCTTCCTCTCTTACTGAATGGAGGTATTAACTGCTATTTAATCTAAGCATGGAAAAAATCATCAGTATTCTGAAACATAATCTTTCAGTGTTTAGTACTAGAGGGAGTAAACTTTATGATGTGATTTAACTGTTGACTAGACCTGGCATCTTCAGTTATTTAATTTATTTAGTACTTTATGTATACTGACACAGTCTCTTTCTCACATATTTATTTTAGTAGATTACACAGAAATTGTATCTATTGACTTAATTCCTTGGGGTTTAAGGGCTTCTTTATTTTAACTTAATTTCCACTTATGATGTTATATCCCATTAATTTTATACTTCTATTAGGAAAATTTGGGTCTCTAGTGAGATTTTTTTTTGGGGGGGGGTTGGGGTATTCTCGGTTTTTTTTTTTTGTAGTATCTGTTCCTCTTGGAATTGTTAATCCATTGTAAATTGCTTGCATATTGTAGATTCATTTTGTTAATTCTATCTGTTATTTTTCATTTGTGTTTTGTGCCTTTAAAATTATTAATAAAGAGTTGAAAATAAAAAAAATACTGTGAAGTCTAAAGGTTGCTGAAACATCATGTTCTCACATGCTGCTGCAGCTCTCAGGGACAATGACAAAAAACAGAGTTCCCCAGGATAGTCAAAGGGACTAGTATGAACAGTGAAAATAAATTGAAGCAAACACATATATCCCCAACAGCTACATGAAAAGAGTTGACTGTCTACAAGGAAACAAATACAATTTAGAAGATATGAGGGTGTAGTACTCCTTTAAATAGAAGTCAGCAATGCTTTGTGAAACAAAAAATCCAACCCCAAAGGGTATTTAATAACAAACCAGCTAAGGTACTGTAACTCCTGGCTGGATTCAAATCCAATAAATGTTTTACCAAGTATATTACAGGGTTTTGTTGTAGGGCATACCCTGAGTGTACTCATGGTTCCTAAATCAATAAATCTCCCTCACCGTGCAGGAGATTAATGACTGCATCTGCAGTGCTCTCTCTCTCTGGCTAGTATACAGCTTCTCTCCAGCTCTCCTCTCTCTCACTCCCTCCCATTCTGGGATGGCATTGGTGTTTCAGGGCTCCAGCTCTCTTTTGATTTGGGGCAGGCCTTTTCTGGCTATAGTGATTAGCAGTTCACAGATTAGCTTCTCCCATGTCAGTATTCCTTAATCAGCCCCACCCTACACTTTTTGGCATCTAGTCCCTCAGGGATGGTAATGACCAACCCCAGGCAGCAGTGGTGATCAAGTGGATTCAGTCACAGGTCTGTCTCCAACTGCAACTCTGAAAAAAAGTCTGTATTAGAGCTGCAACTTCAACTTTAACTTGTGCAGCACAAGACTACCTCTCTTTTTAAGCAGGGGGCACTCTGGTTCCTCTAACAGACATAACATTCAGAACACACACCAATGCTGGCAGCTCTTGGGCTGCATAGGAAAAAGAAAAACTTCCCATCAGGAACATTTGCAGCATGATGCCGTGGGAAGGAGGATAAAAGATGTCAAAGCTGATGTCATCATAGTGCACCTGCCTACAACTGTTGCTGGTGTTTCTGCAAAAGAGCTGGATTCACGAAGGAATCTCTGTAGCACTATTAATATGTTATGTAGCTGGCCTGATAGTGCCACTCAAAAATCCTCTTCAGTCATTGGTTTACCCCCCTTTCTAACATACACCATATAGATATGATTAATAGATGAAATTATGAGAGTAAAGGTATTTAGACCATATAACCTCATCTCTTCTCCTACTCCCATACCATTCCCTCTGCTACCTTCATGGCTTACCTAGTTCCTAGCTTACCACACACAAAGGAAGGTTCCCGATCAGCTGTGACCCTAAACTCTTGTCTCTATAAGCCCTGGCCATTGCCTTTCCATCATCCACCTCTTAAATTGCTCCTTGTCCCTTGTTTCAGTCCCTGATCTGTGGAAGGACCTTTATCCATTTCCTTGGTAACCCAGTCAAAAAATGATATCAGGTTTGTTTGACATGATTTACAAGCCACACACCCATGCTGCCTGGTATCTTAAAGATCATGTTGCTCCATGTATTCTATTACTTTCTGTATGATCATGGACTCCATTAAATTGCCTAGCACTGAAGTGAGACTAACCATCCTGTAGTTCTCGGGTTCTTCCCTGCTACCTCCTTTGTGCAGAGGGATGACATCAGCAACTTTCCAGGCTTCTAGTTTCTCTCCTGTCAGGAGTGAGTGGTTGAAAAGAAAAGCGAGTGGCTCTGCCAGTTCAGCTGCCAATTCCTTGAGGATCCTTGGGTGTATGCCTTCTGGGCCGGGAGATTTGTTCGGCTTGATTTTCTGTAGTGCTTCTTTGACACGGGTTATAGAGAATGAAGGTAGATTTTGTTAAATCAAATGGGGTTTTTTTTGGCTTGTTTTTCTTGAAAGCAGCATGGCTTTTGTAAAAGTCATAGTACTACCACTGCACTGTTACAATTCACTGGTTTCATACATAACTCACCTTGAACAAGGCCATCTGGTAGGTGCTGCCTTCATCGACCTGATGAAGGCCTTGGATACTGTGAACCACTCACTGCTACTCAGGCAATTATCGCTTGCAGGGGTGTTGAATTATGCCATCAGCTGGTTCAAAAGCTATTTAGAAGACTGTTCGCAGCAGGTCAAGATAACCAATGTCCTCTCTGAAAGGTAGCCAGTCCATTCCAAAGTGCCTCAGGGATCTATACTGGGGCTTCTTCTCTTCAGTATCTTCTTGAATAACCTCCCACGAGCCTGTCAAGAACAGATTCTGCTCTACACACACAATGCCATGATCTACTCTAGCAACCCTGACCCTAATATCCTCCAGGATAACCTTCAACACAGTTTCTTGGAAGTGGAAAAGTAGTTCAGCACTCAGAAACTGGTGCTAAATTCTAAAAAGACCAAACTGATGCTGTTCAACAATGCCCATAAGAAACACAAGTCCAAAAACGTGATCATCACAAACTGCATTGGCACCCTGCTTGAACAGATCCACTCCTTTAAATATCTAAGGGTCACTGTTGATAGCTCACTCACCTACTCACAACATATTGATAATGTAGCCCAAGCTGTCAACATAAGGATTGGCCTACTCCACAGGCACAAGCATAGTCTGACTCCCAAGGTGCTAAGAATAGCAATGTTCAGCTCCGTCGTTACCATCATTGATTATGGGCTGGTTGTTTAAGGCTCTGCCTCTGCTACATCCCTTCACAGGATCACTGTTGCTCTTAACAAAGCATGCAGACTCCTTACTGGGGCTGCCCGCCTCACACACATGCGTGACCTACAGTACATGCTTAGACCGGGTTGCTTCAATTATTTAGCTGGATCCAATATCAAACCTGCTTACTTGCCAAGAAGGCACACCTTGGATTGCTACCCCCTTGGGTCCAACAGCTCCTTAGCCCTTGTCACAGTACACAACGTACTCGCAACTTAGCAACTTGGGTCTTTACTGTTCCCAGATGCCGCACTACCTTAGGTTAGCAGTCTTTAGCTTATAAAGCCCCCCTCTGGCTCAACTCTCTGGCTAGGGACATCTCTGCTGGGTCAAAACTTGGCCTTTTCAAACACAAGCTCTGGCAGTATCTATTAGCAAACAGTATATGTGACTGCCACCCTTAGTAACCTTCTGCTTACATTATCTTTGTTTTTATTCCTTTGGGCACTTCTATCTCTTGGCACTTCATTTCAATCCAACCTTTGAGCCTTTTCCCCTCCACCCATCACCCCCAACCCTACTTCTTCCCTGCTTGCTCATCTTTGCGCTCTTCCCCTGTTCCTCTTCACCTTCCACCACCACCCCATTCTCTTATCTCATGCCACCACTTTTGCAACACTCTTCCCCTCCATTCTCCTACGTTTCTCTCTCTTACCTTCTCTCCCACCCATATTACTCTCTCTCTTGGGTTTTTGACAAGGCCTGTTATGCTGCCCCCTTCCCTGGCTAAACACCACCTCTTCTCCCTCTCATATTAATTTGCCTTCCTCCCCCCTCCCTTCATCAGCACTCCCCCTTCTTTTTGCACTCACCCCATTCCCCTTCTTCCACCTCCCCTTCCCTCATCTCTCTATCCCTGTCACTCTTTTGCAACTTCACCCTTCCCTCCACTTCCTGTGCAACTCTTCTCCTTCCCCCCTCTCATTTCTTCTGTCCCCCACCTTACAGCCCATTACTTTCTTTCCTAGATTTTGACAAGACCTCCCAGGCTGCCCACTCCTCTAGCCCCCTCTACTGTTATATTGAGCAACATTCAGTGTTATTTTGATTGCTTTCAATGTATTAGCTTTTTTTTTTAAATATATTCTTGATGTCCCCTATTTACTTATCTATTGTTTACCTTGTTTTGTTTTTGTACTACTGACTTGGAACCTTTGTAAATGAGTTGTATTGCTCAAAAGTGTTGTAATCCAAGACTCAATAAATAAATAAAGAAAATAAATAACCCCGAATAATGTGGCTTCTACAATGGTTTGCTTGAGTTCCATCCACATTACACTGAACCCAGCATGAAACCCAATGGAACTAAGCTTCTTTTTTATACGCTCACGCATATAGTCAAACTTGGCTCCCTTGAAGGATAGCACTTTCTTTTACCTTGGATTGTGAAGGGGAGGCCCCTTAGGATATGGAGAACCACACAATGTTGTGACCGCTGCTTTCTATGGGATCCTTGACTTCTGAAGACTTCACGATATCTGAGTTTGTGAGGACCAGACCTAAGATCTCATTCAGCCTGTTTGGTTCCTTCACCAATTGCCTTAGATGACAGTCCTGAATGGATTCAAAAATGGACTGACACCTAGCATATTTCATTAAGGGGATAGACCAGTCCACATCAGGCATGTTCAGGTCCCCCAGGATGATAGTATCACCCTTTTCTGTAATGTACCTAATTTCTTCTATAAGGGCTTTGTCAAAAGCTTCTGACTGTCTTGGGGGTCTATATATCACCCCAACAAATATCTTTTTACCTGATGGGATGTGTAACTGAGGTCAAAGTGACTCGACCTCTGTGTTTTTGGGTATATTGACCGTAGTCAATTTTTCCCCTTCTCTTACATAGAGTGCTACTCCCCCACCCCTTGAGCCTTTTCTGTCTACTCTGAAGAGTGAGCAGGCTGGAATCCTGATATCCCAGTCATTACAGGCTGTGGTCCAAGTCTCTGTTATGGCTACTAAGTCCAATTCTGACTCTGCCATCAGTGCCTGGAGACCAGTGATCTTGTTACACAGGCTTCTGGTATTGAAGCTTATCACCTTCTGTGTTGCTAAGTATCGTCTACAGCTAATGAAGTGTGCTGGCTTTGGAGACTGTGGGACCCTCCTTTGATGAATATTTGTGAAAGAACCAGTGAATGTTTGTGGGGAAGACTGCCTATGAGATGGGAAAGGTGGGTTGTCCACCCTTACCAGGAGAGCTATGACTAAAGTGCCATCCATTGATTCTGAGATGTAAACCTTAGTCCTGTGCCCTCTCTTGTTAGTGTAAATGACCCAAATGTATATTAGAGTTATGGCCCAGTGCACTCACTCCTTCCTTATTTAGATGAAGGCCATCCTTCTTAAATAGCTTTCTCTCCTAAAAGCCCTCCATTGACCAATGATGCTAAATTCATTTTTTTGCACCATGAGTGGAGCCATGAGTTGAATTCCGAGATTACCTTTGCCATAACCCTGGTATTTATGTCCCCCTTACCCCATACCGGAAGGACCTGTGAAAAGGAATTATTGGTCACTGTATCCTTAATCTGATCACCTAACTTCTTAAAGTTAGCTTTTATCTCATCTAATGACTGTTTGCCAGATTGTTGGTTCCTAGGTGAATTATTAGATTCTGGGCACTGGAGTTCTTGGTAACGATATTTTGTATGCACTTAGAGTTTCTCCTGGCTGAAGCCACAGATAGACAGTGGATGGAAACTACTTACCCTGAAACACTGTTCAAATGCAATCCTGTGCCCCTAATCATTGAGTCACCCAGAACTGGCGTTGAGAGCACCTTCTCTTTCTTATTTGGCTCCTACTTGACACGTGTTTGTGGGCTGTCCCTGGTAACGGCAACTGGATCAGGAGTGGTGTTCCCTAGTGGTGTTTCCTCTTGCACTGCTCCCAGTGGGTCAAATCTGTTTGCAGTCTGAATGGGATTTAATGTATTTGGGAGCCTGAGTATTCAGAGGAGCCTTATTATCCTTTGTGCCCATGACCTCCCCCCACTTCTGTCCATGGTCCTTTGAGGGGGTGAGATTTGAAGGAGGGGAGGTGGAATGTTCCCAGATAATTGCTGCCTCAGATTTATGAGTTTGCTCCTGGCCTCTGCCAACTGAGTCCTTAGTGTAGTCAAATGTCTGCACACCTGGCAATGACCTACTGACTGAAGTAAATGGTGAAAGATGATTGCCCAGGCAGTCCTAGCAGCTCATAACTTCCATGTTCATTGAGTAGATGTCTATACAAAAATACATTTTTTTAATTTGATGAATGGGACAAATACACCACACAAGGACAGTCAAATAACAGATTTAAACATGAAAGCACAGCATAGGAAAACAAATTTAATTAACTAGACTTCTAAGTCTTACCCTGAGATCTTAAAAGTCTCTGTGCACAACAGACAATTCACTTACAACTGACCCTTTCTTAAAACACACAGATGGTCCCAGTCTTGTGTCTTAGTGCGGGGATGAGGAAATAAGGACTGAATTCTCTTTGGTTCCTAATTATAATGGCATATGCCAAGAGCTCCCAAAATGGAATTCTCTCATCTCCGAGAAAGCCTTTCTCAAAAAAGCCTATCCCACTGGGTTCTGACTAAAACTACTTGTCAAAGAAGCTATGCTTACTTTGACTTGAATAATAACTTAAGGCCATTACTGTAAGAAAGACATTATATTATTTCTTACTGGTATCTGTTTATACTGTTCCAGTTTTCAGAAATAATATTTATACCCCCATCTGATCCATATTTAACTGCATCTGAATAAACAAATTCTGGTCACAGTCAACACAGCTGCTATGCATAAACATAAAACAAAGTTTTAGTTTTTTTTTCTTTTGTTACAGAACTCCTTTAAAAAATGTAATGCTTTAATTGATATAGTCTACTTGGTCTGATTTTGTTGATGTGTTACATTTTAAGCATGCAACTGCAGAGCTATTTTGTCCATTATGCATAGATTTAGATACACCACCACTTGGCTATGGATGTTTTTCAAGGCTTGACCTCTGATGGTAAATCATGCATGCATCGATGTGTGACTACTGTTATATTTTATATGGGGATATCCATAGCTTTATAGCAGCAGTAACACAAACCTACTCCCTCAGGCAAATTTGCAAATCTGCCACATTCAATTCCCCATATACAATATTACAATAGTCATACACTGATGTACAATTTACCATCAGAGGTCAAGCCATGTAAAACATTGATAACCAGGTGGTGTTGCACCTAAATCTATACATACTGGAACAATTGGTCTGGGGTTGGGTCCCTAAAATGTATCACATCACACTGTCCAGAGATGGTCCTGTTACCCCCCACCAGCTCTTCTGTACTCAGTCACTGCTTCTGAGACACCCCTATCATCTGCCTGTTACAGTTCTATAAGCAGGGTGTCACAAAAGTCTGTGCACAGGTTTCCAAGGTTACCCTGTTTTGTGCATGCATTGACAATTTAACCTCCTTGCCCTTCCTCACATGGTCCTTATAGTAATAATCCTAGGGGCTGTGGCTCTTTGAAGTTGTAAGTGCTCTGGCTGCAGTTGAGAAACTAAATACAACACTCCAATGTTTCAGACATGAAGCATTTTGTACATTAAGATTCTACATTGGCTTCCTACACCTGACTTCCTTCATGCTGTGTCATTGATGGGAGATCTACTGGATCAGATCACCCACCTAAATTATAGTGAGCTGTTCATGGGGGGCCCTGTGAAGCTGCCCACAGGGGACCCCACCGGTATCAAGAAGGATGAGTTCTGTGTCAGGGTCACCTATTAATTATCAGATGAGAAGGAGATGATCAATGACAGGGTGAAACATAGAAACATAGACTGATGGCAGATAAGGATTGCTTGGCCCACCCAGTCTGCCCATTTCCCTACCTATTGGATAAGCTGCAGATCCTAGTTAACCAACAGTCTATTTCTTCCTACCCCTCCACTAGAATTGCCTTATGTCTGTCCCATGCATTCTTGAATTCTCCCACTGTTTTTGACCCCATGACCTCCTCAGGAAGTCTGTTCCATATGTCCACCCCCTATCCGTGAAAAAATACTTCCTCACATTGCCCCTGAGCTGTCCTCCCTCTATTTTCAGACTGTCTCCCCTTGTTCTTGCACATCTCTTTTTCTGAAAGATGCTACCCTCTTGAACTTTGTTGATTCCCTTGAGGTACTTGAAAGTTTCTATCATGCCCCCCCCCCCTTTTCTCGAGGGTACACATATTAAGCTTCTTTAGTCTCTATTCATGTGGTTTCTGGTGCAGACCCTGCACCATTTTAGTTGCCTTCCTCTGGACTGCCTCCATCCTGTCTATGTCCTTGCACATATGGGATCTCCAGAACTGCATGCAGGACTACAGATGGGATATCACAAACTGTCTGTACAGAAGGATGACAGCTTCCTGTTTTCTACTGGTGATGCTTTTCCTTATGCATCCCACTATCCCCCATCCCTCCTTATTGCCTTTTCACTTTGCCTGCCTACCTTTAGGTCATCTAATATGACTACCCCCAGGTCCCTTTCCATTTTTGTTGTTGTTAGTAACCCCCCACACTGTGTGCTCTTCCACTGGGTTTTTGTTTCTCAGGTGCATTACTTTGCACTTCTTTGCATTGAATCTAAGCTGCCATACTTTTGACTATTCCTCCAACCTTGTCAAGTCCCTTCTCATCCTTTCCACTCACCCTGTGTATCAACCCTGTTGCAGATCTTTGTGTCATCTGTAAAGAGGCATACTTGTCCTTCTAGTCTCTATGCAATGTCACTTATAAAGACATTGCAGAGGGATTAGCCTAATACTGAACCCTGTGCTACCCTGCTAGTAATCCCCCTTTCTTCAGAGTGAAATCTGTTTACTATTACCCTCTGTTTCTTGTTGTCCAGCCAATTTTTTACCCAGGCTACCACCCTGTGACCCACTCCCAGGCTGACTAACTTGTTTATTAATCTTTTCTGTGGGACTGTGTCAAATGCCTTGCTAAAGTCTAGGTAGGCCATGTCCACAGCCCCTCCCAGGTCTATTAATTTGGTCACCCAGTCAAAGAAACCTATTAGATTCATCTGACCTGTCCTTCCCATTGTGAATCCATGCTGCCTTGGGTCCTATGCCCCACTGGCCTCTAGGTACCCAACAATTCTTTCTGTCATAAGTGATTCCATCAGTTTCCCTACATCTGAGGTCAAACTAACAGATCTATAGTTTCCTGCCTGTACCTTGCTCCCACTTTTGTGAAGGGGAATCACATCTACCTTCCTCCAGTCCTCAGGTACCACACTATTCTTCCATGATTTGTTAAAAAGGGTGGTCAGTGGTGTCACTAGTTCTCACCTTAGTTCTTTCAGAATTCTGGGGTGAATCCCGACAGGCCCCATTGCATTGTCCACTTGAGTTTTAGGAGTTCTTTCAGGACCTGTTCTTCTGTGAATGGACTGGTATCAACTCCCCCCCCGGCCCCCATCCAGAGTGCTTCTATTGTTTGGTTTAAGTATGTCCCCTTTCTCTTCTTTTGTGAATACCTCTGCATTTTCACTGTCACCCTCTACCCACCCACCTCCTCCCTTTTATTAAGCCTCACTGTCCCTCCCTTGGTCTTTCTTCACTCACTAATGTACCTATAAAAGGTCTTATCCCACTTCTTAACTGAGTTGGCTATCTTTTCCTCAGTTTTGCTCTTTGCTATTCTGACTGCCTTCCTCACTTACTTCTGCTTTAATTGATAAAGTTCTCTCTCCTGCTCCTTCTGTGATTCCTTATACTTTCTGAAGGCTATCTTTCCCTCTATCCTTCCATGCCACCTCTTTTGAGAATCATATTGTTTTTTTCCTTTGTTTTGTTTTGTTTATTTGCTTCACACAAAGGCTTGTTGCCTCTGTGATGGCAGTTTTGATTCTGCCCCATTGTTCATCCACCCCTTCCTCCTGCACTTTTACTAGTGCATTCCTTAGACACTCTCCCATTCTGACAAAGTCATCTCTCCAAAAGTCCAGTACCCTTGCTTTTGTATGGCTTGACTCTATGGCTGTGTTTATTGAGAACCACACTGTCTGGCAGTCGCTTGTTCCCAGATGGCTACCCACTTCTAAATCTGATATCCTTTCTCCATCCCCTTTTCAGAGTACTAGGTCTAAGACTGGTCCCTCCCGAGTATGTTCCAATACTAGCTGTCTGAGGCATGCCCCCTGTAGGGCATTGAGAATGACTCTGCTCTTGGGTGTGACTGCAGCAAATGTGCTCCAGTTAACATCTGGCATATTCAGGTCCCCCATCAACAATATCTCCTCTTTATCTGCCATTCCAAGGATGCCTCCTCTCATTTTCTTGTCCATCTCCTTCCCCTTAGATGGGGGTCTGTATATAGCCCCTATGCAGACTGTGGTGCCATTTCCTGTCTCCATGGTGACTCACAGTGCATCCTCTCCTCCCTGTTTACCCATTAGTTCCATTGCTTTGATCCCTTCTCTTATGTAGAGATCTACTCCTCTTTCACCCTCCCTGTCCCTCCTATAGATTGTGTATCCTGGTACGCTGACATCCAAGTCATGGTTCTCTGTGTACCAGGTTTCTATGACTGTCACGATATCCAGGCATCCCTCATTCATTAAGGCCACTAGCTCAGGAAGCTTGTTATCCAGACTACGTCCTCTATTTTTTGATGGCCTTACCACTTTTAGCCCCATCCCTGTACTGACAGCGTTTTCATTTTTCTCCATTTACCCCTGCCTCACCCCCTGTTGACCTCTCTACCTTGGTGCTAACCTCCCCTTAGTATTGTATCCTTCCTCCACGGGACATTGTACTAAGACCCCCCCAAAGGTTGTTTTTTCTAGGTTTTTTTTTTAATGGCAATCACAAAAATATATCCTTCCAGCTTATGCAACACTGCCTAGCTGCCTTCTGTGGCACACCTCACCCTGTTTTGTGTCTGAGCAGGAAGTTGTCACACCTTTCTTCCTAATCCCATAATGCTAGGTTAGCCAGGAAGGGGAGGGTTTGGGCAATTCACCTGTTCTGTGCTGTGAGGACAATCACAGCAATCCAGTTTGAACCTTCTGAGCCTACTGTATGTCTAGCTCTAATACACACTCTACTGACTGCAGGAATGAAATAACCCACCAGTGAAGACTTAAATATTTGTTGCAAAAAGGCACCAAAATACTATCAAGCTACAAATAAAGCACCAGTTTCAAAGAAAATGAAAAAAAAATCTGCAGTATTTGAATCCCTCTGTGTGTAAAGTAGCAATCTACAAAAAGATCAGCAGTACTGCATACCCCTTATTGATTCAAACAAGCAAAAACCAGTGAAAAACTAAAAGTAAGGCACACTTCCCTCAGAAATCAAGCAAGATTGTGTCTTCCTTCAGTTTCCTAGTTCCTGGTTCAAGATTGTGTGTCCTTTCTAGCTCCAAGTTCAGATTTGCAAAAGCAACCTTTACATTCAAAAGATAAGGGTGACAACCCTCCTTGGGTCCTCTTAGATCTTGCCCTGATTATTCTTTATCTTCTTCTCAATATCTCTACTGTAGAAGGCAGTTCTGCCTCTTTAGGCTGCTCCTAAGTGCTCTTAAAAAGCTCCTACTGCTGCTTCTCTTATGCTCGGACAACATCGAGCTAAACCTAGGTCCTGTTACCCCCATCATTGCCCCATCAGAGCTAGCCCATCTTAAAGGGATCTGTATACTCCATGTAAATGCCTGTAGTCTCCTTAGGAAGGTTGACACCCTTTTCTCTTGGATTTGTCATACCAGGCCAGATATACTGGTTGCAACAGAAACTTGGCTCAAACCCTCTACATTGGACTATGAAATAAATATAGCATTCTATAATGTATTCAGATCTGATAGACCCTCAAGAAGAGGAGGGGTAGCCATCTACATTTAGGAAAAACTATCTGCCTTTGTTACATATTCTGTCTCAGTACCGAAGGAATTTGAATGTTTGTCACTAAAGGTTCAGCTATTGACTTCTACATCCTTTAGTATTATAGGCTGACACAGGGAGTCCTTCCATCCATCTGAAAAACTGCTCAAGTCATCCCTTTTTTCAAGTCTGGTGACCACAGTGATCTAAATAATTACAGGCCAGTATCCTTGCTACCCATCCTCTCTAAACTGCTCAAAAAGCTAGTTAATGCTCAACATAGGAATCACTTGGAGACCTGAAACTGCTGAATCTGAGACAATCAAGCTTCAGGCCATCCCATAGCACTGTTGCCACTCTTGCCAAAGTCACTAATGGCTGGCAGAGGGCTCTGGACACCAGAAACTACATTTGTGCCTTATTTCTTGACCTGAGTAAGGATTTTGACACTGTAGGTCATGAACTGCTTCTGACCATGCTTAGACATGTAAGACTGGATTCCAGGGTGCTAAAATTGCTCACCAGTTATCTAACTGGATGCTATCAGCAGGTTGAAACTGAAGGAGATTGTTCTCCCCTAAAAGCTCTCCAGAGAGGCGTGCCACAAGGCTCCATCCTGGGGCCTTTGTTCTTCTCACTGTACATCAACAATATTGATGATGGCATCAAATCAGCTAACATACACCTTTTTTCAGACTATATGGTTCTCTATATTGCTAAGCCATCTCCTGAGTTCACCAGCAGGGACCTCCAAGCAGACTTCAATCATCAGCAAGTCAACCTCCTGAACATAAAACTATTATTAGATGCCAAAAAAAAACAAATCAATGTTTTTCTCGCCAGTGGTCAATGCACCAAATCCATTTACCCTTGGTCAAGTTCCTCAAATGACCACGTTCCTAGGCGAATCTTCAGAATATGTGGCAGAATTCAAATACTTGGTGCTGTGGATTGACTATAAACTTTCCTTTGCCCACCATATCGACGAACTTTTGAAAAAACTCAGTCAAAGAATTGGCCTCTTCTACTGGCTCAAGAACCTACTTACACAGGATGCAAAACCAGGCTAGTAGAAACTACATTTATTCCACGCCTGGATTATGTAGACTTAATTTATACTCACAGTCCCAGCTCTGCCTTAACTAAACTCAACACCCTCTATCACTGGGCTATAAGATTTATCAATGGAGCTCCATATTCCACTCGCCATTGCACCCTCTACTCCATGGTTGAGGGGACTTCTTTGAGACTCAGAAAACAGAAAAAAAAAGCAGCAGTCTGGACCCTTAGAGCCCTCATTAAGAAACTTCTTCAGTTTATTACTGAGTGTCTGCAGACATGTACTGCAGATTCCTAGGCTTTGAGAAGCCTTTCATATACCCTACTCCTTATTCCCCAGGGTCAATTCCCATTGTGATTGATCCTCTATAAGCTATGCACTCCCATCACTGTGGAATAAACTGCAAAAAAACTTGAAATTAGTAATCCCTATAAAACTGCCAACCTTCAAAATGCTATTCACACATTCCTTCAATGAGCTCTGCAATTGCTTCCCCTGATTGCTGCTTGATACCTAGGGACTGGGACACCAACCTTGTGCACCCCACTGGCTGACCTTATCAACTCTTTTCCCTGCCTGTCTTGCAACCCCTTCTCTCTCTCTCTCCTTCCCTTCTTGCCCAGCCTCATAACCCTTTCTTACTCCTCCTTCTCCTCCTCCTCCTCCTCCTAGAATCCTGCTCCTGCCCTTGACCCCCCTTCACATCAATCAATGATATATATTGCACTGCACTATTTATATATTGTATATACCTTCTGTAAATAATTGCTGTATGTAACCTCTACCATGCTGTCCTCATTTCTTTGTATATTGAACATTGTTGTTTCTTTTTTCTCTCAAATCCTTTTGTTCCCTTTTGCCATGCTCCATGTTTTGAATAGGCAGCATAGCCTAGAGGTTAGAGTAATGAGGTGTGAACAAGCATGGTACAGCCAGCAAACCAGACCTAGGTTTGATTCTCACAACCTTCAGTTGCATAATGTGTGACTCTGAGCAAGTCTCTTAACCGCCCAGTGCCCCCAGGTCACCCCTGAAAACAGGCAGTTGTGCCTAGTGGGTCTTACCCGGTTACCAAAGACTAAAATAAAAAAATTAAAACATTTGCATTAATCTTTGTATGTAACTCTGTCCAGGTCCACCTTACAAATGAGTTCTACTCATTGGTGCTTTGCTGGTAAAATAAAGACTGATTGACTGAAGTGTGAAATTTGACCAGAAGACAAATGTGTGGGAAACATACACAAATGTGTCACCAACACAGGCTGCTAGAATACCTCAAAAACAGCAAAAGATAAACTTTATAGAGACTTCCAATTCTCTAATGGCATGCTAGGCACACACCAGGTGCACACATGATCAAAATGTCCTAAGTCTTCATATTTTGTATTTTCCCTGTGCATCTGTAAATATGCTATCAAAGTAGTCTTTGTTCAAAACTGCTGGGGGAAGTGAGGAATTGCCTCAAGGAATTTGCCAAGTCCATTGAGCAGGCAGGTCAGTGGAATGTGGACCATTGATAAAATTACTCCTGGAAAGCCTTAGCTGGGTGCCCTGCTGAGGATAACTGTGAGGGTTGATCAGAGGGCTGAGCTTAGACACGGACACCTCTCCTGAGGTCAGTTCTCCTACCTTTTACCAAGTCCAGTCCCAGTTCTAGAATAGTGTACAGCTATGGGGCTTAGACATCTGTGCTTCTACGTAGGGGTTAATGCGTAACCAAATACAGGAGTAATCAAGATTAAAATGAGAATTTCTTCTACGTTTGGCCACACATAACACAAAAACAAAAGCAATCAGCTATTCTGCATAAGTGGCACTCTCACTGGAGAGTGAAAATGTGTTTTTTCTGTAGGGCAGCTAGACCACAAATAATAGGCTAAGTGATAACATCTGCAGTTTTTAAAATAAAAAAAAATGTCACATTGATGCATAGATTCACTGCCTAACAAAAAGTGGTATCCACATGTTAGATTGTTCAGTGTGGTTGAGCATATCACTGTCAGGTAAACACAAGTGAAATCAGCCAAGAAGATCAGATGAGATTTCCAGGAGATGAATCTCCCCTTCTCCTTGTATAGCCATGTGGACTGTATGTAAAAGTACTCTGTTTCATGAACACAATAAAAAATGTAAGTAAAATAGGGACTGCTGCCTTTTTTTTTTCACAAAACATGTTCACTCAGGCACACCTCTGAAAGAGCTGTCAAGTGTTACTGTGGAGATTAATTTTTTAAAACTCACCCTGTCACTTCTACTGATGTTTTTTCCTTTTGATTTTGTCAGTGTTTCTGTGTGTTCTAAAACAGAATACTATTACATGAATAGTGTTATATCCCACCAAAAAAGTAAAGAAGGCTTTTGCACTGTGATGCAGGGGTGTGCTTTTTGGAGGCTGGCTAAAACTCAAAATAGTCACAAAAATCCAAGCATGGAGAGCATTCAGGGTAGACTGTGACCATACAGTTCAAGTGGGTAATTTAATGCACAAATGCAAATTCACAATGAAGGCTGTATTTAAAAAAAAAACAAATTCCATGTGTGAGACATTGACACATGATTACTATGAGAGTGACTCCTAGGGGAGAGTGCTAGCAACTGGACCTCACTAACACATAACAGTTAATAATAACAAACAGATACTTAAAATACAACATAATAATAATAATAAACATTATTAATATAGCACTCTTCACAATGTATCAGAGTGCTGCACAACAAACAGCAATTAAAACCATAAAATATTAAAATACTATTCAATAATTCAGTAATCCACAATTCCATAAAACAGTCCATTACAAAGCAGCACCACATGCCAACTGAAATAAATAGGTCTTTAGGACAGTCTTGAAGCTCCCCAGTGTCAGGCATTCCCAAAACCGATGAGGCAGAGAATTCCACAGGGTAGGGGCCACAAATGAAAAAGCCCTTGATCCAGATGTTTTTAATTGCACCCTGGGAATCTCCAGCAATCCCTTGGTTGAGTGGAGCAGTCGGAGAGGGCAGTAAGAATGCAAGAGATCTTGTAGGTAGCTTGATCCCAGTCCATGTGGGGCTTTGTAGGTCAGCAAGCTGACCTTGAAGGTGATCCACCACTGAACTGGCAGCCAGTGCAGTTCATGCAGAACAGGCACAATATGACTGGATCAAGATGATCCAGATAACAGCCTGGTCACAGTGTTCTGCACCAGCTGCAGGTGGTGGATATTAACCCCCGGAAGCCCTAGGTAGAGGGAGTTACAGTATTCCAGGCATGAAGTCACAAAGGCATGAATCAAAGTTGGCAAGTCACCAGATGTAACTAGATGCTTAATCCGGGTGATATTCCTCAGATGGAACAAAAGAGGGCTTAATGATGACCGATACCTGAGAGCAAAGTGTAAAACTGTCATCAAGAATTACCCCCAGATTTCGCACCTGTTCAGAAGTCAGTAACTGGGACTCCCCAAGTCAAAGTCCTGAGGGTCTCTCTGTCCCCAACCCCTCTACCCAGTGACCAGGATCCACCACCAACACCTCAGTCTTGTCAGAGTTAAGTTTCAACCAGCTTGTATTCATCCAGTCCTGGATTTCTACCAGACAGTTATTAAAGACCAAGAGCGCACTATCCTGGTTGGGCTCAAAGGACAGGTAGAGCTGTGTATCATCTGCATAACAGTGAAACTTCAGCCCATGCCTTCTCACAATGTCTCCTACTAGCAGCATGTACACCGTAAACAACATGGGGGACAGCACGGAACCTTGCGGCACCCCACAAAACAGAGGGAACGCTTCAGAGGAATGAACCCCCAAGACCACCCTCTGTGATCTACCAGTGAGAAATGAATGGAACCATCTGAGGACTGTACTTGACAGGCTGCAGATGGCATGCTGGTGTTCCAGCAGCACCCTCTGGTCCACAGTGTCAAAGGCTGAAGAGAGATCAAGAAATATCAAGATGGTGCGGGATCTCTGGTTCCTCGCAATCAGGAGATCATTGAGCACCCGAACCAGAGCGGTCTCAGTACTATGCCTTTTACAAAATCTGGACTGGAGAGGGTCGTAGATATCATGGATGGTAAGATGGTTCTCCAACTGTAGCACCACAACCTTCTCAATGACCTTCCCTGCAAAGGGAAGATTAGAGATTAGATGGTAGTTGGCGAGACAGTCTGAGTCAAGTGAAGATTTCTTGAGAAGGGGAGTCACCACTGCTTCCTTTAGGAAGCAAGAAAACTCATCCATCTCCAGTGAACACGAGACTAACTCTGCAAGGACCGGGCCGATGACATCAATATAGCCTAATAAGAGGTGAGTAGGGCCTGGATCCAAACTACAACTGGTTGGGCGCATATCCCTGAGAATCCACATGACATCCTCGATCTATAGCTGATCGAACTCCATCCAGCAAATCCAAGGTGTAGCAACATTTAGCCGACTACCATCCCCCCAAAGAATGAGCTGAATGGAGCTCCCACCTGATGTCAGCAACCTTATCAGCAAAACATTGAGCAAACTCCTCACACTTTTCGTGAGAAAACACTCTCTGAACTTGTAGACAGGCTGGATTGCACAGTCTGTCCACAGTTTGGAAGAGTTGAGCTGGTCAGTTCTGAGCTGCAGCAATTTCCCTGGATGAGAATTCTGCCTTCTTACAGGTGATTGCTGACTGATAGTCTCTAAGATGTCCCATCAGTCTAAGTCTGTCAGCATCCAGGCCGGTTCTCTGCCAGCTACATTCTAACCTTCACCCTACTCGCCTCAACTCCCTGAAGGCCCCATCAAACCAGGGGGACTAAGGGAGGAGGGTGAGAGGGTGAATGCAGACAGGAGCCGAGGCATCCAGAGCCCCTGCTACAGCCTGATTATAGCATTGTAGAAGGATCTTGGGACCCTCGCTTGTACCCGCTAATCATGACATGCTTAAAGGTAGTTTAATAAGACCATCCCTTTGCAGAGTCCAGCATGTCTGTGGGATTTGAAAGGTTTACACATAATCTGTCAGGTGTGTTAGTGTAATACAAGAAACTACCTATATAGCCAGATCAGGTATCAGATTAGTGTAATGCAAGAAACTGCCTATACAGCCAGATCAAAACAGCCCTAGCACAGAACATGGGGGTGAAGAACCTACCTATACAGCCATATCAAAACAGTCCCAGCACAGAACATGGGGGCTACCTATAAAGCCATATCAAAATATCCCTATCACAGAATATGGGGAGAGGGGAGAGAACCTACCTATACAGTCTGATCAAAACAGCCCTAGCACAGAATGGGGAGGGAGGGTGAAGAACCTACCTATACAGTCAGATCGAAACAGCCCTAGCATAGAGAACACGGGAAGGGGTGAAGCTGTGTCTGCTTCCATGACAACACACATTTACTCAATAACCACTAACTGTAAAGCAAAACATAAACATTCCTTTATAAGCACTCAAAAGCTGTGGATTCTGTTTCTGATAATTTTTCCCCGTTATATGTTCTGCTATAATTTGATTCATATAAAAATAAGGTGGTACTGCATTCACCCTTGGCACAGTGATTTGCTGCTGTACTCTAGGTCCTGGGTTTAACAGCATTGCAGAATTCTTTCATACTTTTCAAATTACCTATGAGCTGCTCTGTGAGTAATCAAAAAAAAATGCTTTGGAGGGAGTTTGAAAAATTATACCTGTCTTGTTCATGATGCAGGGTTAAAAAATGCTATGCTGAAAATATGGGATATGAATCTGGAAAAATACCAATAGTAAATTTAAAGGAAAACATTGAAGAATTTCAACATTGCTTTATACCTTTCTTGTTTTTTGAGATTTTAGCCCCAAATTTTCAGTATAGTCTTTTTATCACCACACCTCATAAACCAGTTAGGTTAAAATGTTCAAATCTCAGCTGACTCATCATTTAGCACCACAACAGTGAAAATACATTTTGCCCAGGACTTGAAAAGTTTCACAGGCATCAAAGTCTGGCAAGGTGCAGGATGCCTGAATTATTAAGGCTTCTTGTGAAGTTGCTCTGACAAGCCAGCTGCTCTTGTGCAAAGGGAGAGGTGACACTGCTGAGTGGCAGAGCTGGGAGCCGGCCTACAAGGAATTAACTTGTACACAGTTGGCTAACTTCAATGGATCAAGGTGATTAGAGCAGACTGAGTGGGCTGTGAAAGGGGTCTGTGTTTTATTTCTAAATTATTTTAATTTTTTGTAGCAGAGCCAGGACCAGGAGTGTAAGAGGTTTACTTGCAGACAGCCAGGATAACTCCAGTTGGTGTTCATGCTGATTTCCCCCTCCTTTCTTTCTCCAGGCACTGTAGTTGAGGCTTGTTCCATACCTCCCATATCTGAGCTCATGTGTTGAGGGACAGCGTCTCGCATTTTCTCACATTTCAGATATCCAATGAGCCCCATATTTCAGTGAGTGACAGAAGATTGTGAGGCATGGCTTGTTGTGAAGTTAAGTTCACAGAATCCACAAGAAGCCTTGATAGGTCCAGTACCTTGCTGAAAGTTGCACAGTTAACCAGAGGTAGTGGTGGGATTCGAACCTAAAACCCCTCAATCATTGACTCCAGGTTCACCAGTTTTGCACTAGAAATTGCATAGTGCTCCAGCTCCACAAATGACCCTCTTTTAATTAAATGCATAGGACTTATTTTGGGATTTTTTTGGGGGGATTATTTACCCTGAATAACCCAGCTCATCATACCTCTCAACTGTTACACATTACAAGGTATGTCACACATTTTACCTCTCAGAAACCCTCTGTCCCACATGAAGAAGGCAATTTTTCACATTGCTCAATGAGATTGTAAAGCATAAAATCATAATAATTTATGATGTACTGTAACTGGCAAACATTATACTCAGTTCATAATATGTGGAATAAGTTGAAGGGGGCAGATAGGAAATCTCACTTTTAAGGAGTCAGGCAACATTTCCTCTGGCTATTGCACTTGTATCTGTTTTTTTTTTTTTCAAATATAGCTTAGTGTTAAAAAGAGGCCTACAAAAGCAGCAGCAGCTGACAAACAAAGGCCTTCTTATAGTCTGTTTCTAAGATGCTCTGACAAGCCAGCAGCAGAGCTGGGACCAGAACTGCAAAGCGTTAACTGCAGAGAAGGACGACAGACCACTCAAGTTACAGCAGCCAGAAATGCTGTCAGCTCTGTAGTGAGTACATTCTGTTTCACTTTACACTTTTTTAAGAGCAGATTTATTTATAAAACTGCCCTTCTTTTAAGAAAATGCTTACATTGCTAAAATCAGTGGAGTTAGCACTATCCATAAAACTATTCATCCTATATGCCCCCAAAATGATTCGGAGCAATTACTGCCGAAAGCTGTGTTTCTATGTTGACCTGAGAAATATGGACCTCATTCCTCACTGGGAAACACTGACTAACAGAGAACGAAATAGTGCAGTAAACAGACTGCTGAGTGATGGGATTGTTATAAAACTCCAATTTTAAGAAGTCTTTTAGCAATCTGCTTAGGTCCATTTTTCTATGTGATACTAAAGCAGCCATAAAAATGATGTGAAAGCTGTATTTTGCCTTAATGTTTTTGTTATTGTCAGCCTTCTGATTTAGTTCTCTTCAAATAATCATCGATTGTAAGTTTTCACTATGTCATGGTTTGTGTACAGAACTCCGAGCACTGTTCTGATTGGTCAACAGCTCATGTTTAACATTCTGTAAATAAACTTTCACAGTGAAAACTTCAAATTGCTGGTTCCTTCAAGAGAGATGTACAGAATGTTGTCCATAATAAAAAAAAATATAAAACTCAGTTTTCACATCAATGTTCATTCAGGTACAGTTAAATACGAATTATTTGGAAGTATTAATTTCTGTAAATGGGAGTATCACATTTCGCTGCCAATTACAACAAAACAACTATTCCCTTTACCTTTCCCCTTTTCTAATGATTAGTTCCATCCCACAGGGAGCTCTTCATTCATCCTGGCCCTGCCAGACAAAGTACCTTTGTCTTGTAATAATCCAGCAGGAGTTCAATATGGCCACCTAAGAGGCAGCAGCATTAGCATGGAGCTATGGAGGGACTGTGTTTGAAATGAAAAGCTGAACTCCCTCTTTATGTTGAATTAATCTTGAACCACAATGATAAAAGCTTTTTAGAAACTTGCTAAACAATGAAAATGGAAGGCACATTCTACCTCCTCTTTAGAGGATTTATCTCCTGTTTCAAATAACTCCATAGACCATTTTCTGCTGCATAACCCTGGCAGATGGGCGGGCTCACTAGTGGCAGCAGCTGAGGTCACAGCTGGAAGGAACCCACCTGCAGCATTCTTTTTGCATGAATTCTTGTCTGTTCATGTGGTAAAAGCATCTCTCACAGGGGATAAAATGGAGGAATTAAAGACTGCCATTCAAATGCTAACTGTATTGGTACAGAGCATAGAAAAGAAATTAGATGGACTTGCTATAAAACCTGTGAAAGATTAATTGAACATTTAGAAGTTTGCCATATGATCCCTGAATTTACAAAGGTGAAGGAAGAAGCAAATATTTCAATTCAGACTTCAGAAACCCAAAAAGGTGCTCTTACTCATGATAACTTGGCCCTATGAAGAAAAATGCAAGACTTTAAAGAATGCAAGTAGAAATAAAAATGTGAGACCGGTTGGGTAACCACTGGAGTTTGACCCCATTCTTCCAACGTTTTGTCAATTTGTGCAGGATTTTTCTTGAAATAGATTTGAATTTCTCTCTTGAAAATATGTCTCCTCTTTGAAAAGCTTTTCACATACCATTTTGGCATTCTGCTAATCCATGTGGATGTGAACAGATCTCAGGAGCCCCGACTTAGTAACTGACACCATAGATATGGTTTCAGAGCAACTGGGTAAGACAACTACAATAACGATTCAGTTAATTTTTGATGAAGATAGAGTTAAAATACTTAGATGTATATTTGGCAAACCAGACCCGGCACAGTGGTTTTCTCGTTACAAAGATGGGATACAGTAGGCATAGTTGATGGTAATGTTTATGTGCAGTACCATTGCAGATGTACCATTATTTGAAAAATAAAAAATTAGTTTATTTGACTTAGACCAGCTGCAGCAGGGAAAAACTACCTCATAATCACACAGCAAAAAGAACTTGATTTGGCATTTGATATATTTGCCTAGGTAATTCCTGGAAAAAGTATTTATTTTTCTCTATATATTATTTTGGACCTCTTTTTCCTCTCGCTCTTTTCTTTCTCTTTGGGACTTATACTATGTACAGGAAAATTATCTTATCTTTATCTTCATTATCTAACATTTGCATAAGTAATGAAGGATGTAATTTAGTATTTAATTTTCTTTTGATGTCACTGTACTATTACTATAAAGAAAATCCTGCAATGCTTAAATGTCCCTGCTTAATATTGAAACAATAAATTACCACAATTCCTGTGAGCATTTTTCTTGTGTTCTGCATTGCAGATGCTATAAAATTATTTTATGGAGTCTAAGGACTGAAACATCAACCTATTCAAAAACTTGAAGTAAATAATAACGACACGAGAAAAATAACAACAGATGAAATCAAGGCCAAAATAAATAACTTAAAAATCAGTTCTCCCAGATATGATAAAATTTCAGCACACATGCTACAGATCATGTCAGAGTCCCTAACATTCCCTTTAAATGTACTGTTTGAAGAATCTGTAAATACTGAAAAGATACCTCAAACGTGGAACATGGCATATGTTGCCCTATTCACAAAAAGGGCTTCAAAAAGTCATGTGAGTAATTATAGACCAATCAGTTTAACCAATGTTGTATGTAAGATATTGGAAAGCATCATTAAGGATAATTTGGTGTCCTCAGTAGGAATGAAGGATTCTGATCCGTACGACTTACATAGAAACATAGATTTTGATGGCAGATAAGGACTGCTTGGCCCACCTAGTCTGCCCATTTCCCTACCTACAGGATAAGCTGCAGATCCCAGTTAACCGACAGCCTATTTCTTCCTACCCCCACCACAAGAATTGTTTTATGTCTGTCCCATGCATTCTTGAATTCTCCTACAGTTTTAGACCCCACAACCTCCTCAGGAAGGCTGTTCCATGTGTCCACCACCATCTCTGTGAAAAAATACTTCCTCACATTGCCCCTAAGCTGTCCCCCCTCTATCTTCAAATTGTGTCCCCTTGTTCTTGCACATCTATTTTTCTGAAAGATGCTACCCTCTTGGACTTTGTTGATTCCACTGAGGTGCTTAAAAGTTTCTATCATGTCTCCCCTCTCCCTCCTTTCCTCAAGGGTATACATGTTATGCTCCTTTAGTCTCTCCTTGTATGGCTTCTCTTGCAGACCATGCACCATTTTAGTTGCCCTCCTCTGGACTGCCTTCATCCTGTCTATGTCCTTGTGGAGATGGGGTCTCCAGAACTGGATGCAGTACTCCAGATGGGGTCTCAGCAACTGTCTGTACAGAGGAATAACAACTTCCTGTTTTCTGCTGGTGATGTCTCTCCCAAAACATCCCACTATCCCCCCAGCCCTCTCTACTGCCTTCTCACATTGCTTGCTCACCTTAAGGTCATCTGATATGATTACCCCAGGTCTCTTTCCATTTTTGTTGTTGTTATTACCTCACCCCCCCCCCCCACAATTGTGTGATCTTCCCCTGGGTTTTTGTTTTCCAGGTGCATTATTTTGCACTTTTTGCATTGAATCCAAGCTGCCATACTTCTTACCATTCCTCCAACCCTGCCAAGTCCCTTCTCATCCTTTCCACGCCTCCTTGTGTATCAACCCTGTTGCAGATCTTTGTGTCATCTGCAAAGAGGCATACTTTTCCTTCAAGTCCCTCTGCAATGTCACTTATAAAGACATTAAAAAGGACTGGACCCAGTACTGAACTCTGTGGTACCCCACTAATAACCCCTCTTTCTTCAGAGTGCATTCCATTTACAATTATCTTCTGCGTCCTGTTGTCCAGCCAATGTTTTACCCAGGCTACCACCCTGGGACCCACTCCCAGGCTGGTTAATTTGATTATTAATATTTTGTGTGGGACTCTGTCAAATGCCTTGCTAAAGTCTAGGTAGGCCATGTCCACAGCCCCTCCCTGGTCTACTGCTTTGGTCATCCAGTCAAAGAAATCAATTAGATTCATCTGACATGACCTTCCCTCTATGAACCCATGCTGCCTTGGGTCCTGAGCCCCACTGGCCTCTATGTACTCAACAATTCTTTCCTTCAGAAGTGATTCCATCACTTTCCCTACCACAGAGGTCAAACTGACAGGTCTGTAGTTTCCTGCCTCTGTCTTTCTCCCATTTTTGTGAAGGGGAATCACATCCGCCTTCCTGCAGTCCTGTGGTACCACACCATCCTCCCATGACTTGTTAAAAAGGGTTGTCAATGGTGTCACTAGTTCTCCCCTTAATTCTTTTAGAATTCTAGGGTGAATTCCATCAGGCCCCATTGCTTTGTCCACCTTCAGTTTTAGGAGTTCTTTCAGAAAACTTTCTTCTGTGAAAGTACTGGGATCGACCCCCTTATCTTCTGTTAATTGGACTAGGCACCTCCTCTTTCTCCACTTTTGTGAATACTGAGCAGAAGTATTTGTTCAGTATCCCCTGCTTTTTCACTGTCCTTCTCTGCCCACCCACTGTCCATTCTATTCAGCCTCACTATCCCTCCCTTTGTCTTTCTGCGTTCCCTAATGTACCGATAAAAGGTTATAATTACTGGCTAGCATTTTTTTCTATGGGCTCTGCCAGTTGATATTCATCATAATAACCCGCGGGTTATTACGGTGAACACGCACTCAGTCCATCAAAATTGAGCACTCCCTTATTGGCTCTCCTTCTGTGCGTGGGCAGGCTTAACAATTTTAAAAACATGGCGGCTCCGTCTCTCGCTATCTGAGGAGCCGCCACAAGTGTAAACTCTCCTTGTAATTTATTTTGTCAAGTCTATCTGATTGATCCCACCTTCCAGATAACAAAAAAAAAAAAACGATCTCATTGATCTTGCTCCTCATTAGCTTCAGGAACAAGTCGCAGCTTCAGTGCCACCGTTACAAACTATCTGGTTGATCCTGCTCCTCATCTGCCTTAGTAATTGGCTTCACTGGCACCACTAGCGTGATCACATTCCAACAGCACAAATTGTAAGTTTAAAATAAAAAAGAACAAATAAAAAGTAAAGTAAATTATTAAACTGCAAAATTAGAGGGACACTGAGGTGAATCTCGTGTGTGTGTGTGTGTGTGTGTGTGTGTGTGTGACACATACTGCAGTCAGGTAAATGTGACTGGAGAAAAATTGCTGGCCAGCAATTATAAAAAACAAAAGATGGGGAAGTGTGAGCACATGAGAATTTAATGCACACCCTTGGTGTGGGATGCTTTAGTAGCATCCCACACCTCAAGTGTGCATTTAATTCTTATATCACACACTTTCCCATCCATTATTCTCTATTTATCACCCTTCCTAACCAAGTTGGCTATCTTTTCCTCAGTCTGGGCCTTTGCTATTCTGACTTCCCTCCCTGCTTCCTTCTGCCTTAACTCATACAGTTCTCTGTCCTGCTTTTTCAGTGTTTCCTTATGTGTGCTACTTGTCTAAGGCCCCTTCCCAACTCCACAAACTCTTTCTGCAGTGCTCTAATCCCTTTCTCAGCCAGGTCATTTTTCCCTAGGTGAACAATGACATCCTGCTCCCTCCCCTATGCAGCTGCTTCAGTGATCCTGAGGATTTGCTCCCTGTCCCTCCAAGCCATGGCACCAGGCAGGCACCTTACATCCCTCTCCCCTTCCTTCCACAGTTCTACCCTGCTAACAATGGAGTCCCCCACCAGGAGTTGTTTCCTTCCCCTGTGGGGTCCCATGCCACTGTCCTGTGGGTCTCCTTTGTGGAGGTTCCTAGCATCCTCCTTGGTCTCCACTGCAGGTGCCCCCACAGAGGAACCAAACTTTGCCAGAAAGGCATATGAATTGTGGAGAGGTACAAATGGATGGATGTGCCTCTGTTCCACCACCCTCACCCTCCCTGAGCCCACTGTGATCCAACCACTCCTCTTTCTTGGCAACCTCTGAGGCAACGACAGTGGCCCTGGTGGTCCCTGGGTGGGAGAGGAGGTCCCCCAAATCCTGGCCAACTCAGTCTAGAGATAAGCAACCTCCTCCCTTGGCCCAGAGAGGGGCCTGCAAATGGGAAAACACTGCATCCTCCAGAACATCTCCCAGAAGACCGCTGCTCCACAGCCACTGTACTTCACCACTCCCATCATGTCTTATTTCTGGCCCCTTAACTGTTGCTTGGAATGCTTACTCTTTCCTCTGTTTATTTTTTTCTCCCTACTTACTTACTGCCTCTGTGCCCTTTAAGCTCCTGATCTTCCTGTTCTGAGACAAGAGGTTCCTATATTTCTCAGTAGTCTCCTTACTTGCTCAGAGTCAGACCTCCAGCAGCTAGGGGGGACAGAGAGCTACTCTTTTCTTTCTAGGATAGTGAGCCTTTTGGGGCTCTGTGATCACTCACTTCCTGCTTCCAAACAGGAAATTCCTGTTGTCAGTCAAATCCTGTGCCTATAAAAGTAGAACTGACTTACGGGGGGGGGTTGGGGCTGGAGAGAAGGATGGCAATATAGTCCCAGTAGAGAAGTATAGTTATAACAGCAGCTCCTTCTTCTTGGTGTTCTCTGCATGTCCTCTGGCAGAAGCTATGTAGGGCAGTTTTTAAATCTGGCTTTAACTTGGCTTCCTTCTAGCCAAGCCACTCCCCCTACTTTACAGCTCTTTCTACACTTACTTAATTGCACAGATAACAATTCCCTTCAGCCACCTGAGACAAACACCTAGATAACTGCACAGATAACAATTCAGTTCAGCAAACTCAGACAAACACACACACTTTTTTTTGTTTTGTTTTTACCCTAAATTGAAGGTCCCAGTAGCAGAGTTCTAGTTCTTTAGTCCCAGTAGAGAAGAATAGTTATAACAGCAGCTCCTTCTTCTTGGTGTTCTCTGCCTGTTCTCTTTACAAAGGGAAGGAGCTATACAACAAACCTGTTTTGTTTCTTTTTTTTTAAAATTTAACTCTTTATTAATTTCAGCACCAAATGTACAACGTCACATAACATCTACACTTGATAATATTAGGTGTACCAGTATTCATCAAAAAGAAGAAAATACACATGAAGAAAAGAGAGAAAAAAGAGAGAGAAAAACCCCACACCCTCCCCCACCCACCCACCCCACAGGCTGCACAATACTACAACCTTGTGCCCATAGTTGACTACTCACCTCCTATTTACCTGGCGGTTTCCATATCATCATAATAGCCTCAAGACTCCCCACCGAGAAGTAAAAGCTTTGCCTCTGTTCTGCATAAGTGCTATATGCCTCTCCAACTGCAAGGCCAAAACACACTCCCTGTACCATTCCATTACTAAGGGTGCCTTCTCGTCCATCAATGTCTCACTATTGCTAGCTTAGCAGTTGCTGCTATTAAAAGCCATATCGCCTTCCTATTGCTTGGAATGCCAATCGGAAAAGATTTATCAGGCACACTTCCGGGGTAAATGGCTCCCTCAAGCCAAGGATAGGGTCTCGAGCTATTAATAGCCTGTCAAAAACTTTAGTCCATGAACATAACCATAACATATGATAGAGGGACCCCCATCCATCTTACATCTATTACATGTTGGCGCTTGCATCCGGCCAAACTATATAGTTTGGATGGTGTCAAATACAAATTGTGTAAAATATTGTAGTTTACTACTCTAAGCCTGTCCTGCTTGACAATCTTATATAGGGTGATCAGATTTTTTCCACACATTAGCATCCTCAGGGATACCTAGTTCCTTTACCCAATGAAACAGGCGCCGAGGGTAATCTGTTATCCCAACATTGCAAGGCTTTGTATAGATTAGAGACTTTCGCAACTGTGAAGCAACCTGGAGAAGCACAATAGGATCCTTTTCCCCCATGTCTGTTATTGGAGAGTGTTTATGAAACATGGATAGGGTCTTATTGACTTGTAGGAATTTAAAAGATTCTTTATTCACAGCGCCGTCGGAACCGCACAGTTGGACCGGAGTGACCATCTCTCCATTCCTCCATACCTCCGAGACTTTACATTGCCTCAGCCGAGGCCAAAAGTCATCGGCTATCGGTGTATTGCCAATTTTGAAGTGCGGATTATTGACAATTGGCTGGCCTTAGGATTGACTCCACTTAACTATGGTAGCATGGTAGTGTTACCATAGTTAGGGTTGAGGAACCATTTACATGTTAAACCCAAAATTTTGCACCTTAATAACTTTGCAAACATTGGATGGATTTGCCTGAAATTTGCAATACACAATCAAGACCCATATGCCTTGGGATCTGCCAAGCTTCGTACTGGTCGGATATACAGCTGCGGAGTTATTAAGCGTGATCTGCATGTGCGTTTAGGCTTTTTTGGAATTCTACGGTCGCGCCTACAAGTCGCAAGGTTTGTGCGACCAGTCCTAAATCTTAAGGGAATGTGCGGCAGGGGTCCTCGATGTGCCTTTCGAAGATTTCATGAAAAAATATTAAACGGTTCAAAAGTTATTCAAAAAAAAAAATTCCTATTATAAGTCAATGGGAAAAGTTAACAAAAAGTTCAACAGTGTCGCAAATGCAGTTTTTACTTTTGCAAATGGCCCTTTTACTGTCGCAAATCCGCCATTTTATTTTCAGTTGGTGATCAGATAAATGCTTGGCATTTAAATTTGGGACCCTCTAGCAACCTAATTATTTTTGTATTCACCTAGTCTGACCCTGAGGATGCTAGCCATGTCTTTATTTTGGGGTAAAAAAACCCAGAAATATGTTTTTTACATTTCTGGAAAAAGTACTTTCGAAAAGTACTTTTGCACTTGTGACACTGTTGAATGAATTTATGAAAGCTTTTATAAATTGAGACAGTACTTTTCTAGGCTGTGGGAAAATGACAGCAATTCTTTGGCACCCCACTGCAAAAGAATGGTTTGGAGTTTTGGGCTGAAATTTGGAGGGAATGCAGCCGATATCCCACAGATGTGCTATTCAGTGTTTCTTTGAAAAAATATTACACAGCAGCAAAGTTACAATACTCCAAAGTTGATGCTTTTTCCCATAGGATAACATTACGGCATACGACGCATTGCAGCAATCGTTTGGCACCCTGCTGCAAAATAACGGTTCAGTCTTTTGGGCTGAAATTTACAGGGAGCACAGCCAACATCCCACAGATGTGCCTTTCAGTAGTTTGGTGAAAAAATGTTTCAGGGAGGCAAAGTTATGGCATTCCGAACGGCTGCTTTTTTCCCATAGGATAACATTACGGAGTTCGCTGCGCCTTTCAGGCCCGTATCTCAGAAACAGTGCGAGATACAGACTTTTCATCAGAAAAATACTTAGCCCCCTTACAGAGGTTAAATACAAAGCTAGCCAGGAAAGTGATAATTCATATGACTTTTGAATTTTTTTTCTATGTCATACGGTTCCTGAGATAAAAGCAATTTACTATTCCAAGTCCTCATTTTCTGTTCTGAGAGTCATTATTTTGCATACATTCTTTGTACTCACTGTCCTTCTCTATGCAGCTTTTGGGCAAAACCAGCCTGTGTGCTTACATTACTGTTGCCATTACCATTTACGCTTGCGATTACGTACCCGTTTCACTTACCGTTCACATCTACGCCACCATGTGCGTTACCCTTTGCGTTTTTGTTTGCGGTTACGTTTACATTGTTTTTAACATTTCTGTCTACAGTACTGTTTCTCTTTCTGTTTCGCTTTGCCTCACCATGCACATTATGATTTGCGGGCCTCGCACTCCCGCCGCCGCATTACATTCACTATTTCTAGTTATCATTCTCAAAAGAAGGAAATTAGAGCGAAACTCGTTTCATCGTCAGTTAGGGTTTTCCACAGCGACAAAGTGAGGAAATTCGATGTTAGGGTTGAAACCCTTTACCCTCCAGCCCACCCAACTGGAATCGAGTGTGGTGGGGTCATCGGGTCCTAACTCCTCACCTCTCCTATTCCTTAGCTTCTTTCCACATGTGATGGCATGAGAGTTAGGGCTGATGACCCAATGCGCCCCGATTCTGGTTGGGGTGGGCTGGAGGAGTGCAAAGGGTTTCAACCCCAACATCGAATTTCTTTGCTTTTGTCGCTAGAACAACCCTAACTGATGCATGAAACATAGTTTTGCCTCATATATATATATATATATATATATATATATATATATATGTGAGGCAAAAAACTCTGTTGATGCATCAGTTAGGGTTTGTTCCACAGCAACAACAGTGAGGAAATTCAGTGTTAGAGTTGAAAGCCCCTTGGACCCCTCAGCCACTCCCCAACCGCATCAGGGTGCGTGTTGGGGTCATTGGCTCATAACTCTCACCCCATCACATGTGTAAAGAAACTGAGGAATAGGAGAATGGGGTGAGAGTTAAGATGGCTTGACCCCAATGTACATGATGCCGGTAGGGGGTGGAGCGGAGGGTCGCGGGGGCTTTCAGCTATTTGAATTTCCTCACTTTCAGCACAGTGGAACAACCTAACTGATGCATTGAATGGAGTTTTTCCTCTAATTTCCCTTCTTTTTGAGAATGATGACGGGAAATAGTGACTGTAATGCGGCGGCGGGAGTACGGGGCCACCCGCCACGTGATGTCTTGTGACATAGTAACAGGAACAGCAACACAAACAGAAGCACCAACAGTGGTGCACATGGTAATGCAAACATAAATGGTAAAGGAAACATTAATAGAAATGGAAGCGCAAAGTCACGCCGAAGCAAACAGTGATGCAAACGGACATTGAAGCACGTACGGAAACACAACTGGTAACGCGAACAGTGATGGCAGTGGTATTTTAAATGGAAATGTTAAGTGTCACAGCAAAGAGAACGTGAAAGGGAACAGAAAAGGAAACATGAAAGCAAGTGCACACGTAAACGCAAACCATAATGCGCACAGGCATGGTACTACAAATGTAAATGCAAATGGTAAAGTTAACATGAAGAATAACAGCAAAGAAAACAGAAACAGAAACGGGGAACAGAAGTGCGTGCGGAAACCCAAACTGAAACGCACAAGGGCACAGTACCGCAATTGTAAATGCAAATGGTAACAGTAACAGCAACAATAACAGCAAAGGAAACAGAAACAGAAATGTGAACAGAAGTGCATACGGAAATGCAAACCAAAATGCGCACGGGCACAGTACTGCAATTGTAAATGCAAATGGTAACGGTAACAACAATAACAGCAAAGGAAACAGAAACGCAAAAAAAATGCAAGTGCATATGGATATACAAACCATAATGCGCACGGGCACAGTAACGGAATTGCAAATGCAAATGGTAACAGTAACAGCAAGAAAGATGCAAAACAAAAGAGAAACGGGAAATGCAAATGAAAGGGATGCCAGAACTGCAAATGGCAATGTGCATGGTGACGCAAACAAAAATGCAAACGGAAACAGTAGTGGAAACGCAAATGGTAACAGTAATGAAAATGCAAGCGCAAATGACAATGCAAACGGTAATGCACACGGTGACATACACGGGAGCAGTAATGCAAATGGGGACATAAACGCAAGTGGAAACAGTAACTGTAACAGTAACGGAAGCACACACCCTGTTTTTGCCAAACAAGTGCATAGAGAAACACAGTGTGTACAAAGAATGTATGCATTGTAATGGGCATCGCAGCTGAAAATGAGCATTGGAAGTACTTTATTGCTAATATCTCAGCAACCGTATGACATAGAAAAAAAAATTTAATTTCACAAAAATCATGATTTTCCTGGCTAGGTTTTTGCTTTTACATAGCCCACTGGGCTATGTAACTCACAACAAAAAATCTGTATCTCACATCGTTTTTGAGATATGAGCCTCAAAAGGTGTGGCATATGCCACCATGTTAGTCTATGGGAAGAAATGGCCAAATTTGGAGCACTGTAACTTGGCAGCCATGCAATATTTTTTCACCAAACCACCAAAGGCACATCTGTGAGATGTTGGCTGCCATCCCTCAAAATTTCAGCCCAAAAGACCAAACCGTTCTTTTGCAGCAGGGTGGCAAAGAACTCCTGTCATTTTGGCCATAGTCTAGAAAAGTAGTGTCGCAATTTGTGGCAATTTTTGCAAAAATTTGCAAAAGTGTCACAGGTGCGACACTACTTTGCGATACTACTGTTTCCAGAAATTTGAAAAACATATTTCAGGGGTGTTTTACGCCAAAATAAAGACATGGCTAGCATCCTCAGGGTCCGACTAGGTGAACAGAGAAAGAAATGTGTCCCTAGAGGGTCCCAATTTCACTAACTGAAAATGAAATGGTGGATTTGCAACACTACTAGGGCCATTTGTGACACTAAAAAGTGCATTTGCGAAAGTGTTGCACTTTTTGTTAACTTTTCCTATTGACTTATAATGGGAACTTGTTTTTTGAATAACTTTTGAACCGTTAAATATTTTTTCATTAAATCTTCAAAAGGCACATCAGGGACCCTGGTCGCACGTTCCCTGAAGTTTTTGACTGGTCACGCAAACCGTGCGACCTGTAGGCGAGAGCAAAAAATTTGCAAAAAAGAGTAATTGCGCTTTTCGTTGTCGCTTAATAACTCCACAGCTGTATATCTGACCAGTATGAAAGTTGGCAGATCTCAAGATCTACCATACCCAATGATGCCTGATAAATTTCAGGCAAAGCTGTTGAATGGCGGCAAAGTTATTAAGGTGCAAAATTTCACCCTTTAACCTCAAAAGGGCTCCTCAACCCTAACTATGGTAGCGCTACCGTGCTACCATTTTATATATATATCTATGTATATATATCTACAGTATATCTATATTATACTGCACGGTAGTGCACTATAGTTAGGGTTGAGGAGTCATTTACATGTTAAACCCAAAATTTTGCACCTTAATAACTTTGCAACCGTTTGACAGATCTGCCTGAAATTTGGAATACTTGATCAAGCCCCATATGCCTTGGGATCTGCCAAGTTTTGTACTGGTTGGATACACAGCTGCGGAGTTATTAAGCATGACCTGCGCATGCGTTTATGCTTTTTCTGGAATTCTATGGTCACGCCTACAGGTCGCATAGTTTGCATGACTGGTCCAAAATCTTCAGGGAACTTGCGACTGTGGTCCCCGATGTACCTTTTGAAGATTTTGTGAAAAAATATTAAACAGTTCAAAAGTTATTCAAAAAACAATTTCCTATTATAAGTCAATGGGAAACGTTAACAAAAAGTTCGACAGTGTCGCAAATGCACTTTTTACTGTCGCAAATCCACCATTTTGTTTTCAGTTAGTGATTAGAAAAATGTTTGGCATTTAAAATTGGGACTCTCTAGCAACCTAATTCTTTTTGTATTCACCTAGTCGGGCCGTGAGGATGCTAGCCATGTCTTTATTTTGGGGTAAAACACACCAGAAATATGTTTTTCAGATTTCTGGAAAAAGTACTTTCAAAACGTAGTGTCGCACTCACGAAAGTGTCGCAAATTTTTGCGAAAGCTTTCGCAAATTGCGACAGTTCTTTTCTAGGCTGTGGGAAAATGACAGCAATTCTTTGGCACCCTGCTGCAAAAGAACAGTTTGGTGCTTTGGCCTGAAATTTGCAGGAAATGCAGCCAATATCTCCCAGATGTGCCTTTCAGTGTTGTATTGAAAAAATATTACACGACGGCAAAGTTACAGCACTCCAAAGTTGATGCTTTTTCCCATAGGATAACATTACGGCATCCGACGCATTTCAGCAATCCTTTGGCGCCCTGCTGCAAAATAACAGCTTGGTCTTTTGGGCTAAAATTTGGAGGGAAGACAGCCAACATCCAAAAGATGTGCCTTTTGTGGTTTGGTGAAAAAATATTACAGGGAGCCAAAGTTATGGCACTCCGAACTTCTCTTTTTTTCCCATAGGATAACATTACAGCGTTCGCCGCGCCTTTCAGGGCCCATATCTCAGAAACAGTGCAAGATACAGAGTTTTCATCGGAAAAACACTAAGCCCCCTAACAGGGGCTGAGTACAAAACTAGCCAGGAAAGTCATAAATCATATGACTTTTAATTTTTTTTCCTACGTCGTACGGTTCCTGAGATATAAGCAATTTAGTATTCCAACTCCTCATTTTCTTCTCCGAGACCCATTATTATGCATACATTCTTTGTACTCATTGTCTTTCTCTATGCAGCTTTTGGGGAAAACCAGCCTGTGTGCTTACATAACTGTTACCGTTGCCCTTTCCGCTTGCGATTCCGTACCCGTTTCACTTACCGTTCACGTCTACGCCACCATGTGTGTTATCCTTTGCATTTCCATTTGCGCTTGCGTTTCTGTTATTTTTTTCCACTTGTGTCTACAGTACTGTTTCTCTTTCTGTTTCGCTTTGCATCACCATGCCCATTGCCATTTCCGTTTGCAGGCACCATGTTTCTATGTGACAAGCATCACATGGCGGACCGTTCCCGTCCATGCCACTGTGTGCGTTACCCTTTCTGTTCTTATTTGCGCGTGTGTTACCATGTGCGCCACTGTTAGTGCATCTGTTTGTGTTGCTGTTCCTGTTACTATGTCACAAGATGTCACGTGGAAGGAGCGTGGGGCCCGGAGGGCCCCGCACTCCCGCCGCTGCATTACATTCTCTATTTCTCGTTATCATTCTCAAGAAGAAGGGAAATTAGAGGCAAAAAACTCTGTTTAATGCATCAGTTAGGGTTGTTCCACAGCGACAAAAGTGAGGAAATTCAGTGTTAGGGTTGAAAGAAGCCCCCCTTGGACCCCAGCCCACCCTCCAACCGGCATTGGGGTGCGCATGGCATGTCGGCCAACTCTCACCCCATTCTCCTATACCTGTGTTTCTTTACACATGTCATGGAGTGAGAGTTAGGGCTGATGACCCCAGTGCGCACTTCTAATGCTCTATATATATATATATATATATATATATATATATATATATATATATATATATATATATATATATATATATATGTATATATTTTTTTTTTTTATTTTAGTAAAGCATTTGACCTTACTCTGCACTGGGCCATTGTTAAGAAAATGCAAATGGCAAAGGTAGATAACTTGCTGTTAAATTGAAATAATAACTGGTGAAGCCCAATATCAACCCAATTTTTAGCAACTTTGAAAAGTCGTATCAACCTGCGGGTTGATATGACTTTTACATCCTCGCGCTGAGAAGCATACACAAGCAGCAACCAATAAACTGTCTGACGCAGCACGAGACCGTTCTCCAACGTAAACAGAAACTCACAAGCTTACAGAGCAGGTTTTCACTTAAAACACATCCCTCCACCTTCCCCGATTCTGTGGCTTATCCTCCAGTTTAAAGATCTGTATTTGTGCAGCATTTATTTAAGATATTTTAGGATCACTCGTAAAATCACCATGGAGACCCATGGCCAAAATGCTCATACTTCCTTACTGGTAGGCATGCCCCCATGCTAGCACGTTATGTGATGTCAGTCCTTGACTAGTATGGGGGCGTGCCTACTAGTAAGGAAGTACGAGCGTTTTAGCCTCGTGTCTCCTCATAGTAGTAATTCTAAGAATTATTTTTAGCACCAGTTATAAAAAATAAAACATATGTAGGGGATAGAAATTGAGTTTTTTTACACACCCTCGAGCTTCGCTCTCGAGGTTTACATATTATCACACAACTTGGGTGTGTAAAAAAACTCCATATCAACTTTCTACATATGCATTATTCTCTATTTATAGATGGGCTGAATGAGAGATTTCAGAGGATGATTATTAACAGATATACTTCAGAAGTGGGGAGGGTCACTAGTGGGGTCCCCCAGGGCTTAGTGATAGTCCCATTTCTGTTTCAGTTTTTCATCTCTGACTTAACCGACAAAACAACTAGTCTGGTTACAATATATGCAGATGATACTAAATTAGGGGGGGGCCATGTAAATATCAGGCTGATGTTAGAAATATTCAAAAACATCTTGAACACAAAATAGCATGGGCTAACAAATGGGAAATCAGGCTCGATATGGACAAGTGCTGGGTGATGCACCTGAGAAAAGATAACTGAATGCACATATACGCACTGTGTGTGGTCCCATTAGAATCAACTAATGATGAAAGGGATCTTGGAATTCAAGTTTCTAATGACCTGGATACTTCACTTCAAGCTATTGCTGCAATAGATAATCCAATAGGGTGATATGGGCAATAAAAATAAATATTACTTCAAGAAAAAAAAAGATGTCTTGCTTCCCCTTTATATATCTTATATCCAGCCCCACATGGAATATGCATCACAAATCTGGTACACTTACAAATAAAAGGGATAGGATAGCTTAGAAAGGGTACAATGAAGCCAACCCAGTGGTGCTAAAGGCTGAGGCGCTGGATGCCTTCACCTCATGCTGCACTGGCAACCTGGGTTCGGGAACGACCTCAGGTTGCTGGGGTGCCAGCACGGGTGGGAGGGTGGGAGTAGGATTGAGCAATTGCTCTCTCTCTCCTGAGTGGGGAGGTTATCCACCCATAGTCCAGCCATCACCAAATGGAGGTTTGGTGAAGAGTGCGGGTGGTACTGGGTGACCGGTAGGGTGGGACAGGGCATCCCACAAGATGTGCATGTGCATCCCTCCACATGCGTACGTCACATCAAGGATGCGCAGAAGTGGGATGGGAGAAAACCTGGAAAAGCCCAGAAACTATTTAAAAAAAATGAAAATTGAACTGTAATATCAAAAATAAGATGAATGTTTACAGTCACTGAACTTAATCTCCTTGGAAAAAAGATGTATACAGGGTGACCTTCTGTTTATGTATGATTTAATGCAAGATCCACTACTTCTAATTGAATTAGGGCTCTCCTTTAAACCCAGTATTAAAGAAACTAGAGGACGCCCACTATAAAATATGAGAAATTAATTTAGACTCAATAAAATAAAATATTTCTATACAACAAGGTTAGTTAACCATTGGAATTCCTTGCCACTGGAAATCATTATAAGCAAAACCAGATTAGAATTTAAAAATAAAATAGAAAAATATATTTTATCTGGTAATGTCAACATTTACTACTAAGACTGAACTATGTAGGAGCACTTATGGTCCTACAACCTTCTTGCTACTTACGTTTCAGGAGGGTTTACAATCGCCTGAACTTCTTAGCCCCTTCCAGGATTCATCACATCCTGAAGGGTTCTCTCTCTCTCTCTCTCTCTCTCTCTCTCTCTCTCTCTCTCTCTCTCTCTCTCTCTCTCTCTCTCCTCTCTCTCACCCAATCCCTACTCCAGCCCCTGTCCCTTTGCAGGATTCCCTGCATCCTGAAAGGGTCTCTCCGGGACACAACTCTGCACCATCGGTCATCTCATCCTCTTTCCTTCACCCCTTATTTCATGATAGCACTTGTTCACTTATTACCATTGCACTTATTATTTGTTCTCACAAATTACATATGTATGCAACACTGTAACTACTACCTTAATTAATTCTATGCTATATTGATCTTTGTAACTGTAATGTAAAATATCTCATCCCTATTGTACCCCTTCCCCCAGGTTGCACCGGGAGACGAACAACCTGTTGCTCAGTGTGCCTTTCTGGTGAAACATTTCAATAAATAAATACATAAACAAAGAGTTCTAGTATGAACTCCTAGTATAAAAGGTGACCGCAGTTCCTGTTAACGATGTGCCTGCTACACACAGCAGGTAATGTAGAATTTAGGAACACTCAAAGGAAAACACAACTGGAAATAATGGGATATATTTTGCTTTATAACTGTTACATTTCCTTCCACAAAAAAATAAAATGGTGTCTCTTTTTCATACCCAAAAGACACTTTTCAAGCAGTCAGTTGCTGCCTAGGGACTCCCTTGATTTGAGTTTTTTGCTTTCACTTTTTTATTGTACAATACCCCACAGTTTTAATATTTTCATCTTAGCTGTCTACACAGCCCATTTCTCCCTTTACCTTATGTTTTGTTCTAGATACCATACCTCATACCAGGGTACACAATCTATAGGAGGGACAGGGAGGGAAGAAGAGGAAGAGGAAGAGTAGCTCTCTATGTAAGAGAAGGGATCAAAGCAACAGAGCTAAAGGGTAAACAGGGAGGAGAGGAGGCACTGTGAGTCACCCTGGAGACTGGAAATGACTCCACAATCCGCACAGGGGTTGTATACAGACCCCCATCTCAGGGGGAGGAAATGGACAAGGAAATGATAGAAGGCATCCTTGGGATGGCAGAGAAAGGGGAGATAATGCTGATGGGGGACCTGAATATGCCAGATGTTGACTGGAGCACCTTTGCTGCAGCCACATCCAAGAGCAGAGCCATTCTCAATACCCTACAGGGACCATGCCTCAGACAGCTAGTTTTGGAACCCACTCGAGAGAGAGCAATCTTAGACCTGGTACTCTCAAATGGGGAAAGAGAGATGATCTCTGATCTTGAAGTGGGCAGCCATCTGGGAACAAGCGACCACCAAACAGTGTGGTTCACGATAAACTTAGCTGTAGAGTCAAGCCACACAAAAGTGAAGGTACTGGACTTCAGGAGGGCTGATTTTGTCAAAATGGGAGAGTGCCTCAGAAAAGCACTAGCAAACAGGCAAGAAGGTAGGGTGGAGCAACAAAGGAAAACATCAAAACCGCCATCACAGAGGCAACAAGCCTTTGTGTGAAGCAAATAAACAAATCAAAATGAAAGAAAAAAACACTATGGTTCTCAAAAGAAGTGGCGGGAAGGTAAGGGAGAAAAAGATAGCATTCAGGAAGTATAAGGAAACACAGAAGGAGCAGGACAGAGAACTGTACCAGTTAAAACAGAAGGAAGCAGGTAAGGCAGTCAGAAAAGCAAAGGCCCAAACTGAGGAAAAGATGGCCAACTCAGTTAAGAAGGGGGATAAAACCTTTTATAGGTACATTAGGGAGCAAAGAAAGACTAAGGCAGGGATACTGAGGCTGAACAAAGAGGAAGGTGGTTGGGAGCAGGATACTGAACGAATACTTTTGCTCAGTATTCACAATGGAAAAGCAGGGGCAAATACCTAATCCGGTCAATAGAAGCACTCTGGATGGGGGGGTTGATATTAGTCCTTTCACAGAAGAAAGGGTTCTGAAAGAACTCTTGAAACTGAAGGTGGATAAAGGAATTGGGCCTGATGGGATTCACCCTGGAATTCTTAAAGAACTAAGTGAAGAACTAGTAACACCACTGACTACCCTTTTTAATAAATCATGGGAGGATGGTGTGGTACCCGAGGACTTGAGGAGGGTGGATGTGATTCCACTTCACAAAAGTGGGAGCAAGAAAGAGGCAGGAAACTACAGACCTGTCAGTTTGACCTCAGTGGTAGGGAAAATGATGGAATCAATTCTGAAGGAAAGAATTGAGTACCTAGAGGCCAGTGGGGCACAGGACCCAAGGCAGCATGGATTCACAGTGGAAAGGTCATGTCAGACAAATATAATTGATTTCTTTGACTGGGTGACCAAAGCAGTAGACCGGGGGGGCTGTAGACATAGCCTACCTAGACTTTAGCAAGGCATTTGACACAGTCCCGCACAAAAGATTAATAAACAAATTAGCCAGCCTTGGAGTGGGTCCCAGGGTGGTAGCCTGGGTAAAACACTGGTAGGACAACAGGACACAGCGAGTAATAGTAAATGGAGTCCACAGTGAAGAAAGGAGGGTTACTAGTGGGGTACTGCAGGGTTCAGTACTGGGGCCGGTCCTTTTTAATGTCTTTATAAGTGACATTGCAGAGGGACTGGAAGGGAAAGTATGTCTCTTTGCAGATGACAAAAAGATCTGCAACAGGGTTGATACACAAGATGGGGTAGAAAGAATGAAAAGGGACTTGGCAAGGTTGGAGGAATGGTCAAATGTATGTCAGCTTAAAGTCAATGCAAAGAAGTGCAAAGTAATGCACCAGGGAAACAAAAACCCAGGAGAAGAGTACACAATGGAGGGTGAGATACTGACAACAACAAAAATGGAAAGGGACCTGTGGGTAGTCATATCAGACGACCTAAAGGTGGGCCAGCAATGTGAGAAGGCAGTAAGGAGGGCTGGGGGGATACTGGCATGCATAGGGAGAGGCATCACCAGTAGAAAACAGGAAGTTGTTATCCCTCTGTACAGACAGCTGGTGAGACCCCATCTGAGTACTGTGTGCAGTTCTGGAGACCCAATCTCTGCAAGGACGAGACAAGATGGAAGCTGTCCAGAGGAGGGCAACTAAAATGGTGCAGGGTCTGCATCAGAAGACATATGAAGAGGGCTAAAGGAGCTTAATATGTATAGCCTCGAGGAAAGGAGGGAGAGGGGACATGATAGAAACTTTCAAGTACCTCAAGGGTATAAACAAAGTCAAGAGGGTAGCATCTTTCAAAAAAAGAGCTTGCAAGAACAAGGGGGCACAATTTGAAGATGGGGGGGCGGCTCAGAGGTAATGTAAGGAAGTATTTTTTCACAGAGAGGGTTGTGGATGCATGGAACGGCCTTCCAGAGGAGGTTGTGGAGTCAAAAACAGTGGTTGAATTCAAGCATGCATGGGACAGCCATAAGGCAGTTCTAGGAGGTGGGGGTAGAAAGAAGTAGGCTGCTGGTTAACTAGGATCTGCAGCTTATCCATTAAGTAGGGAAATGGGCAGACTGGGTGGGCCAAGCGGTCCTTATCTGCCATCCAATTCTATGCTTCTATGTTTCTATGTTTCAAATGGCCCCATTGTGCCTTGCATGCCTAATGGCCCCATTTGCATGTTGTTGACTCTGAATGGCAACTTTGCACACAGCACATAGTGAGATGCACTGCCCCACTGGATCTCCAGCCCAACCAGGGGATTGTGCTGGTACATCCAGGGCTAGGTGCAACTGTGGTATTCACAGAGGGGATGTGCCAGAAGCATCCCCCGGTGCATCTTCTGTGAATACCGCAGTGGGTGCTCGGTGCATCTCATTTTCCCCAGGGCATCCGAGATGCGCCGAGCACAAGTGCTTTGAGAATCCTGCCCATAATAACTATTTAATAGTGGGCTCCATATTTATATTTATATTCTGTTTCAATATACACTTATTTAATATTTCAATTATATTTCCTCTTTTTAGACCTTGGGCCAGATATTCAAAAGGGTTGCACCATGCGCAACAGGGTTGCGCATGCTCAAGTCCTAAATTGCGCCATTCTGCGATATTCAGCAGGAGGCAGTTGCACCACTGAAAACAGGCTGAGCAACAGCGCAATGCAAAAGAATGCATGCTCAACTGGAGGGGGAGGAACCATACATAAACTACACAGCCCGATATTCAGCCGGGCTGTGCAGAGTTGTGCAGGCGCAACCCCCAACCTGCGCCTGCAGGACTTTGAGCCAAAAAAAAAAAGGCTTAAGTCGAGAGCCACCCACAGGTGAGCTGCTGTATTGCAGGGTGCAACACAGCAGCTGCCACCTGTGGCTGGCCCTAACTCAGTCCCTGTGCCCCACGCAGCCCGATCGCGGGCATGTCTTCCCCACCAGCCCGATCGCGGGCATCAATGTAGCTCCCTCCTCCCGTTCACATCCCTGGTGGTTCAGTGGACCGAAATGCCTGATCGCGGGTGGTATGTTTATCTCCCCTCCCGTTCACACATCCCTGGTGGTCCAGTGGACCGAAATGCCTGATCGGGCAAGGCAAATTGAACCCCCAAAACATCTCCTGGTGGCTAGTGTCCCTCCACCCACCAATGAAGCCCCACCACCCCGCCCTCCCCGCAGCCGGCGGGCAGCAGCATCCCACCCACCTGCTGCCCCGCCACCCGCCGACTGACTGCCCGGTAGGGCTGCACGCCCATTGGTGCAGAGCAAGAGCCAATGGGCATGCAGCCCATACCGTACATGACAGTCCAGATTTGTGAATGAATCATTCGGGCATGAATCGGGCATTTCGGTCCACTGGACCACCAGGGATGTGAACGGGAGGGGGGGGAGTTATTAAACATACCGCCCGCGATCGGGCATTTCAGTCCACTGAACCACCAGGGATGTGAACAGGAGGGAGGGGGAGCCACATTGATGCCCGCGATCGGGCTGGTGGGGAGTACACTATGCCCGCGATCGGGCTGCGGGGGGCACAGGGACTGAGTTGGGGCCAGCCACAGGTGGCAGCTGCTGTGTTGCACCCTGCAATACAGCAGCTCACTGTGGGTGGCCTCGACTTGAATGAATCATTCACAAATCTGGACTGTCATATGCGGTATGGGCTGCACCCATTGGCTCTTGCTCTGCACCAATGGGCGTGCAGCCCTACTTGACAATCAGTCGGCGGGATGTGGGCGGCAGGCGGGGGATGCTGCCGCCCGCCGCTGCCGGGGAGCGGGTGGTGGGGCGTGAGTGGGTGGGGTGGGGGGACACTAGCCATCAGGGAGATGTTTTGGTGGGGTTCAATTTACTTACTGCCTGCGATCGGGCATTTCGGTCCACTGGACCACCAGGGAGATGTTTGGGGTGGGGGTTTCAATTTACTTTCTGCCCGCGATTGGGCATTTCAGTCCACTGGACCACCAGGGAGTTATTCAGGTGGGGGTTCAATTTACTTTCTGCCCGCGATCGGGCACAAGGGAGATGTTCGAGGGGTTCCGCTTTTTCTGCCCACGATCAGGCATTTCGGTCCACTGGGCCACCAGGGATGTGAACGGGAGGGGGGGGAGTTATTAAACATACCGCCCACGATCGGGCATTTCGGTCCACTGGACCACCAGGGATATGTATGGGAGGAGGTGGGAGAGCCACATTGCTGCCGGCGATCAGGCTGCAGGGTGCGTCAGTCCCCGGCTGCTGCCTGTGGGGCGCCGGCGCAGAATCCTTGGGAGGCGGGCGCACCTACATGCTAATAGCATGCAAATGGGGCCATAATCAGATGCAAATGGCCCCCGCGCTTGCATGAATTATGGCCCCATTTGCATGTCACCTTTGAATATAGTGATTTTGCGCATGGCGCAATGGTATTGTGCCACCGCAAGTTGAATGCTCCACTCTGACAACTTGCGGTGGCACAAGTTCCACTGCGCCATGCACAGTGGCTGTGGCTGGGGGGTGATATTCAAAGGAGTTGCTCAATAGCGCAACTCCTTTGAATATCGCCCCGGCCACACCCCTGCGCAACTATTTTGCGCAGTGCAAGGGCTTGAGCCTCAGAATGGCGCAGTTTGAATATCCAGCCCCTTGTATTTTAATATATTTATCAATGTAGTCACTTTAAATCCCCCAGTGACTGGTTAGTATAAAATTATTTCAATTGCTTCTTCAGTATTCAGCAGATCGAAAAACATTCATATATATTCTTTTTATACTCATAAACAAATAAACTGAACACCATTTACCCATCTATTTGGTCCACTCAGAACATAATTTGCTGCAGTCAATTTTTATTTAGTTTGTTTCTAGGCACATCTGCTGAAAATATATTTAAAAACTCCTATTGGTTTCTCTCTATTCAAAAAGATTGTTAGCTGTTTGTAGTAAATTAAGGTTTGTTTACTTTGTTGCTTTTTATGGACTGCTAACTAGAATTAGAAAATGGACTAAGAAAAGTCCAGTTTCTGACTGGCTGATAGCCCTAGCAAGGTGGGCATCTATCAGACAACAGAGCCCGGGTAAAACAAGTGCCACTTTTAAATGACCTGATAACAGATATCAATGTTGCCATGGAGTGTTCGGTTTTAAAAAGCCGCCATTTTTTTCTCTCGCTCAGTGAGAGATACAGCACCCCCCAATACTGCCGCAACCTGTGTCACATTGCATTTTTTCTTACTTTTGAACCATGCAGAGGATTTTTTTTACTGTCATTACAAAATTGGCCTGTAGCACAGAGTGTGCTTACCTCTGACCACAAACACAGGCAGCTGCCAGTTTGCCAGAAACTCAGTTTTTAGTACTGTATGTGCTTGCAGCAGTGTTGTGATGGAGATGGGCTCAGAACACTTTACCCAAAAAGTAAGACAAAATGGATTTTTTTTTATTATTACACTTCCTTTTCTTTGAGATCAACTGTGCTCTCTCTCTCTCTCTCTCTCTCTCTCTTTCTCTCCTCCTCCAGCTGACCTCCCACTCACTCGCTTAGTGGAGCTCATTATGTCCCTGACTGCTTGCTTCCCCCAAACCACATAAAAACGAAAAACACAAAACTCAACACCAGCCTCCAGTTTAAGACAGAAGACTCTCACCTACCATACGTAAAAGTGTTTTCATTTTTTAATTATCAGCAGTAGCGTGGCACGCCCTCTGAGATGCTGACAACAGCTTCCCTGACTCGCCCTGCCTCCAACTCCCACTCGTCCCAAGATGAAAACACAGCTATACCAGGCACATTCTGTTCTTTTTTTTTTATATATACTGCACTCCCTAATCCTTCTTCATCTCTCTCTTACTGTCCAACCTGTGCACTAAACTTTTGCTAGTCAGAATGGGCAAGCTGAATCATGCAGGACAGAGATCTTATTCTCCCTCATGAGAAATCGGCGTCAATGAAAAAAAAGACATTGCCAGTTTTGACCCAGCTCTTCCCTTGGCACATCCAGTCCTCTCTACAAATGTAATACCCCACAAAACAAATTAGCCATGAGAAACCACAGAAATGTACTTGTGTTTAACAGGATTATGTTCGCTTTTTTCCACCCTGCTCAGCCATCTGCCACCAACGCTCCTCAGTTATGTTCCACATATATTTATAAACAAAAAAAATTAATGACCCCCCAAAAAAAAATAAAACTTGAGAAAACGATCTAACTTGAGTCCTGTGTGTGTGGGGAGGGGATATTAACCATGACAACCACCTCCATAGTTACAACTACAGAAGCTCCAGTAGGACAAAAGTCCTTGGGTCATAAGAAAAATACAGCGTTGTAATGCAGGCAGAGGAACTATATTATTAGAAGATACTGCAAATAGACAAGAGTTTTAAGATTTAAACATAATATTTCTTTTTTCAAATATGTATTCTATACTGGCCCATTTTCTAAGTGCAATAATATCCTCCAGGGTGGCGGTATTGGGAAATACCAGACCTTCCAGGGGCTATAAGGCCCTCCACCTACGGCCTCGAGCCTCATTTTGCCCCTAGGTTGTCCAGTATTTCCCAGTACCGCCCACCCTGTAGGGTATTATTGCTTACTTGGATAATGTCTGATATGATAGCACAATGACACATGGGGTCAAACTGTCCACTCCCCTTATCTGCATGACCTATTCTATATGATCAGCAGCTCCAATACTAATGGAGCCATCAGTGTTTTAGTTTCCAAAAAGCCTCATGTGGCCGAAAAATGCATGACTTGTTTCTCCATTAATGTTATATGTCACTATTTAGCCATTTTTCATGGTACCCTCATTTTCTACTCCTTGAATTTCAGTCAGATGTGTACTCTTTTAAATGGTTGTGGTGGGACTCCAACCTGGGGACTACAAAGAGTTATCATACATCCTGCTTCATCTGATCCTAAATATTCTAAACACAGTATTCCCCTATATTTACATTCTGGGACTAAGAGCAGGAATCCTCTATCAATGAGGTAGTGAGTGGGGAAGAAATTCTAATGGCAACCAATAAGAGATATAAGCTCTTACCCAAAGATCCAGAGTGGATGAATTTTATAAATACCACATTAACAAAAAAAATGCACTAAGATTAATTTCATAGAACATTGCTGGTATAAAAAAAAATCTTAGATAATGAATGGTTGGCAAAAATCCTAAAATATCATATTGTCTTGCTGGGTAGGTGATAACCAAGAAGTAAACATCCAAGGTTTCATAAAATTTGGATCCCTAGGACTAAAGGTGTGAAAGACGGTGGTGAAAAAAAAATGTTATTACTGTTTTATTTGTGTTTTATAGGCTTGTAAGGTGCCCACAGCCTCAGGGATTGGGCACCCTAAAGATAAAGTTGCCTTGCCTTGCCTTGATAATAAAGGCAGCCTCATTACATTTGTTTCATCTTAATTGGAATTACCGGCTGATCCTGTTGTATTGAGAAGTGAAGGGTGTTTGTTTTAATTACTCTACTTGGTAATATTCACCAGTATGTTGCTAATTTCTACTTTGAACGCAGTTTGTTTGCTACAGAGTTTTTCACTAGATTGGACGAGGATTTGCAAGAGATAACTGAGGTAAGAAACAAACATAGCAACCTTATTGTCATATGGGTGGGTGACTTTAATGCTCACAACTGGTTCTTATCTGGAATCTATGTATACAAATTTGTATTAGATAGTAGACCTTCTAAGGATGAGTGTAGCTATGTAAAAGGCAGAATCCCTTTAAAATATATATTTGAAAACCATTGATGAATAATAAATGGTAGAATGACAGAGGAGATGCCTGGGTCCATCACTTTTCCTAGAAATGGTGGTTATGGGAGTTCTGTACTGGATTATGCACCATGTGATATATTTGCTTGGCATCTTATCTATTGCTTCAAGGGTCTCTTAATGTTCAATAGTGACCACTCATTTATTGAATTGCCACTTAAACCTCCAGATTCCTTAATGTAAAGTAACTCTGTGACTGGAGAACAATACGTAGCAGCAGAAAGCTTGCACCTTTTTATTATGTTTGCTTGCACGCATGTGCAAGAAACATAGTGCCACCATACGAGAATTCATAGGTATGCCTCCCCCAATTCCAATGCCCTGGTCCATTTTGCAGGTGCGGCTTCACCGTGCCAATGATTGTCTGAGCCGTCAATGACAGTGTTCAGATGCAGTGGCATACAGTTCAGAGGAAAATACCACCACAATCAGAGGTGGTAAAGTGTAGGCAATTTGCATACTGCTGATGGCAGTATGCAAATTGCCTACACATACATCTTCACTGCATTTGAACTGTCATAGACAGTTCCATCGTCGCCTTCCCACTTCTATAGTTGCTGGGGAGCCCACCCAGCCGCCATACCCTCCACCCGCGATGCACTGTATGACCAATGGGAGTGCCTAATCCTCATTGGCTCCACTGCCTCCCCCAAACAGAGCCTTCTAGGTGCTACGCTGGGAGCCCACCCCTGCATGGCAAATGTCAGTATGGCCAACGGGGGTGTCCAATCCCCCATCAGCTCCACTGCCACCCCCCCAAAAATAACCTTTCAGCTGCCATGCTGGGAGCCCACCCCAGCATGGCAAAAGTCCTGTGTTGTCTTTCTGTAGAAGATGCCATGCTGGGAGCCCACCCCAGTGTGGCAAAAGTCGGTAAGGCCAAAGGGGGTGCCCAAACCCCCCATCAGCTCCACTGCCACCCCCCAAAAAATAACCTTTCAGCTGCCACACTTGGAGCCCACCCCAGTATGGCAAAAGTCCTGCATCATCTTCCTGCAATAGAAAAAAAAAAAAAAGGTCCCTCTTTGACTGCCTGCCCCCTACCCCAACCCATGCCCTTTGCACATCCACCTCCCCATACCCCCCATACTTACCTCCAGAGCCCAATATGACAATCTTCGGTGGATTGGGAACACGTCTGCACACTTCAAAGCCAACCGTGAAGTGAAGAAATGCCGGTAAGCTGTATAATGGCATAAATGTTTGTTTTTTTTTCAAATTTGGTGCATATCTCGGCCATTTTGGGAAATTGTTTCACCAAATTTCCAACATGGGGTTCTTGGGGCCCCACCTCATGAACTCAGTCACTGTCATTTTGTTATTCAGTCCTGAAAGGTGATTTTGCGGTCACTGCATGGACCCACCTTTCGGGACTGAGTAATGAAATGACAGTGGCCCAGTTCATGAGGTAAGCCCCCAAAACCCTAAGTTGAAAATCTGGTGAAAAAATTCCAAAAAATGGCTGTGTTACGAGCGTGCGTTGTGCAGTTCCTATGCACGCTCGTAAGTTCGCGAATTTGTAATATTTTCACTCCAGATTTTCAACATTGCCATTTTACCACACCTCCTTATGAGCAGTACAGCTGTCATTTTTCACATCTCACTCAAAATGTGTTTGCACTCATGTAGCACACAGTGGCGCAGTCGGTGTGTGAAATCAATGTTCTGGGCAGATTAAGAAAATCGCAGTGAAACTGTCCATGAGCAGAGGTCTTAAAATTGCTATGTTAAAAATTTGGTGACAAACGTCCATAAAATGACTGTGTTACGAGTGAGCATTGCACAGTTTCCACATACCCTCGTAAGTTCGTGAATTAGTAATATTTTCAGTCCAGGTTTTCAACACTGGCATTTTTCTACACCTCCTTATGAACAGTACAGCTGACATTTTTCACACCATGGCTGAAATGTGTTTTAACACTTCCGGTGCAGAAATGTGTGGTCACAATGTGAAATTACTGTTTGGGACAAATTAAGAAACTCACAGTGACACTGTTCATGAGCAGAGTTCCCAAAATGCCTGTGTTGACAATCTGCTGTGAAAAATCCCCAAATTAATTACCTTATGGGTGTGCGTTGCTCAGTTTCTACGCACACTCATGACTTCACCAGTTTTTTTTATATTTTCACTGCAGATTTTCAACACTGCCATTTTTTACACCTCCCCATGAACAGTACAGCTGTCATTTTTCACATCCTGTTTGAAATGTGTTTTTGCACCTGTGGTGCCAAATGGCATAGTCACTGTGCAAAATCAGCTTTCAGCTGACAAACTGATATTGCCACTGTTCATGAGGTGGGGGTCAGAAAAAACCCATGTTGAAAATTTGCAGTGAAAATACCAACGAATGCCTGAGGCATTAGGGTTTCTGACCATAACGCCCCACCCTGTAGAAACTGACAGGCATCAGAGGTGTGACTTGGAATTGTTGCCTGTAATGCTCATACCATTCCACCCCCACCCCCACCCTGCAGCAAGTGAGAGGCATCAAGGTGTACCTTGGACTCTTCGGCCCCAAAGTTCACCCCATTCTCCTATACTGCACCCATCTCACCGTAGTTCCTGATGGAATGGGGTGAGCATGAGTCCCAAAGACCCCAAGGCACACCGTGACACTTGTCAGTGTCTGCAGGGTAGGGTGTGGTGAAATGGCATGGCCATTATGCCTGATGACCCAAAGGCACACCCCAATGCCTGTCAGTCTCTTCAGGGTGGTGGTGGGATTGGCTTCAGTTAAATACTTTACTGCCAATCTTATTATGCATCTTTCTCACTCCTGAACTACCAGTGCCAATGCCAGCAAGCAAACATTCGGCATTGACAAATGCTTGTTATTAACAACAACAACAACAACAACAACAAAAGTGGAATGCTGTGACTCACAAGAAAATAGATCTTCTACAAAATAATAGTAAAATTAATTCCATTAAGGATATCATTTTATGAAGTTCTGATGGCATAGAAAATTATGAGAGGCTAATAAGTACAATCACAGATAATATTGATCCAAGAGATGGAAAAGAAAAACAGAAAATGGTCAAATCTCAATGTCCATGGTTCAATAATGATTGTAAAATGCTCAGAGCTGGAGTTAATAAAGTTAGTAGGTTAGTAGTAATGAGACCAAACCTGTTGTTGAGCAAAGTTGTGTTACAAATACAGAAGGAAAACAGGTTACTGCTAAAAAGTAAGAAAAAGTGTTTTGAGATAAATTTTTGCAGTGACCTCCAGATGGTGTTTGCCAATAAGGATGTAAAAGCTATCTTGTTGATCATAGTATAGAGAAATGATAAGATTTCACAAAATGTAGATGCATTGATATAGGCTGCTGCCTAGTAATCCCATTATTCAAATTTATGTAATTCAAAAAGTCTAGAAAAAATTGAAATAGAAAAGATTGTAAGGGAGATTAATGGATGGCAACCCATAAGAGTCACGTAAGAGCAACAGATAATGAAAAATACATTTTGGCACAGAAAAGTAATAAGGCCTCAAAGTCTGATTGTTTGCCAACAGAAATAGTTAAAGTCAACATCACCTGATGGGCTGACATCTTAGCTAAACTGTTTACTGAAATTAACTTATATAGAATAATGGATAGGGAACTGTGCACAACAAGGCTATTTTTCTATCGAGGGGGTTGATGACATCATAGACCTCGAGAGAGAAGCTTGAGAGGTCCCTATGATGTCATCAACCCCCGAGATGGAAACACGGCCTTGTTGTGCACAGTTCACTATCTGTTATTTTATATAGTATATGGTTCCCCCAAAATGTGCCAGCAAGTATTTGTCGGTTTCTGTACCTTTCTGTAGCTTGTTCTGACACTGCCGTTTCCTCCCAGTGCACGCTGGAGTCCCGCTCTGCTACCGATCCTGAAGGTTCTCGCTGTTATCCAACTTAGCTTTATTCCCCAGGACCACTGATTTATTAAAAAAAATAAAAGACTGTTGACAAATTGATAGTTTGGAAACACGGCGCCGACTATGGCAGCCCATGTCCAAACTATCTGAGAAGCTCATGCCCAACCGCTCGCTTAGTAGCACCACCATGTTGTACAGTTTTTTTTGTGAAGCCCAATGTTTCAGCCAATTGGGAAACAGTTGAAGGTTAAGAAGTTGTATTATCGTTGAGACATCAGAACGATAGTATAACAACTTTCTTGACCTTTGAACGTCTTACAACAGGATTTGGAAAACCACTGTTTTCCATCCACAATAAACCCTAACCATATACTATAACAGGATCTCTTCCACAGTGTTGGCTTTTAGTGATACAGTAGTTCCTGTCCATAGCAATGGCTCTAGAGCAGACCCCACCAACAAAAGTCAATTTCTTTACTTTTTATTCCTGCCAGAATTTAATATCCTCTATAAGAATCAGTTTGGCTTCAGGAAATGGAGATAAATAATTGATAATCTTTTCATTTTGATTCATTTTTCTTTGAAATGCATTATAGGGAAAAGGGTATCCTATTTCTTTGCTTTATCGATATCAAATGCACATTGTTGGCATTATTTAACAGTCAGAATAATGTTCTATCCCATCTCTGGTTCTCAATGTTAATACTAAAATGAGAAAATACGGTTTTCCCTTCCTTTTCAGTAATACAGTAGTTTATAATCCAGAAAAACTTAAGTATGAAGCTATTCAAAGTACTGTAGATGTACCGAGGTGAAAAGAATTTGAAAATAGTCTCTAATTCATCAATCTTTCCTCTGTATAAGAAACTGAAAATCAAATGTGAGAAAGATACCTTAACTTTTGTAAATATGAGTTGCATAGGAGCATTATGACAAGAATAAGATGTATTTTATTTATTTATGCATTTGTTAACCGGGTAAATGCAGTGATCCATGGGCCATTTTCAGACTTGACCCGGCCATGAAGATGGCACAGGAGACATAGAACAATACTTCAGTTCAGAGCACTGTGAAATAATGTAAACAGCACAAATGGAAATTGGGTGAGGGTATTACACCCCACAAATACAGAGATAAGTATAGATTTGCACACATACTGTACATGAGACAAGTGAGTTGTAATGCAGCCTAGTAAGACAAGTGAAATTATAATACAATCAAGTAAGGGCAGAAGACTTAATACATGGGATGTAAGATATCATAAAGTGCAATACAACTGTTGCAATATCTTGTAAGGTTACATACTGAAACCAGTATGTGACATTCACCCAGAGGAGCAGGAGCAGTTTATCATGGCCATTAAGTGTATCCTGAGGAGGGAGCTGAATTGCCAGTGGGTGTCTTGGGCCCTTAGGGAGGTCTTCAGGCTGTTCCACAGGGTAGTAGCAGCAGAAGAGAAGTCATTTTGACCCATACATGTGGAGACCTGCAGGCAATCCAGCAAAAGGCTAGTGAAGTGGTGGAGGTCGCAGCAACATATCTTGGGTTGGAGTAGGGAGGAGAATAGCCTGCCGATGGAATTGGGTTACCAAGAAAGGAGGAGGGGTACTAATTTATGTAGAGCTGATTTAATAGTCAATGAGATAATAGACTTAGAGATCAACCCTGTTGCAGAGTTTATTTTTATCACAGTCACCCTTGGCCAAATCAAGAAAGTAACAATGGGCTGCATCTACTTACCTCCTAATCTCGAGTCCTCCTGTGCTGAACTGCTTGCTAGTTTGGATTCCTTCCCAAAGAAAGACACCATATTATGTGGTGACTTCAACCTGAACTGGTTTGGACCCCTTAAAACGCAGTACCAAGCTGCCCTACTGGATGTAAAGCTGGAGCAACTTCTAGACAATCCCATGAAATTGAATATGAAATCAGGTAGGCACACTCTCCTGGACTGGATTCTAACTAATACTCCAATGTCTGTCAAAGTCGCAGGGATCCTCCCTTATGCACTCAATTACCATTCCTTGACCTACTGCATCTGGAAGAATAATTGCCCGCACTCCTCTACCAAAATTCAAATAACTAGGGACCTAACTAACTTTACTGCAGATGCCTTTTGTGCAAGGCTTGTCTCAGTTGACTGGTCCCCTGTAACCTCCCTGCCTGACATAAACCAGGCTTTTGAATACCTGATCAACACCTTTACCTCCATCCTTGATTATCTAGCCCCTTCCAAACTAAGGAGATCAAAAGGTACCCACTCTCATGGCTTACTCAGGAACTGAGGCACCTTATGTGTTCCCCATGATAAAGCCTGGAAAGCCTTTAAAAAATCTAAGCTCCAATCAGATTGGAATTCTTACCACCAGCTTCATAATAGTTGCAAATATAAAATCAGAAAAGTCAAAATGGATCATCTTGTAACCCAGCAGGGATCTCACCTATCTAACCCCAAGCGTTTCTGGAAGAAATCAATCTGCTCCTCAGGGGTAAAGAAAGGATCCTCCCACAAACAATGTTAACAAAAGGCTCCTTACTATCCTCACCGAAGGAGATAGCTGCTGGGCTGAACCACTTCTTTACGGACCTTGATCCCTACAAAATCGATCTCCCTGACATTTGCCCAGAGTTCCCAGCCAGCCAGCAGGAGGCTCCATACTATCTCTTCCATCTAAAAGCCAACTCCAGTAAGGAGGTCCTTAAAATTCTGAGGGGCCTTAATCTGGATAGCTCACGAGGGTTTGACTCCCTACTACCCAAATTCCTCAAACTAGGTGCTCCTGCTCTTGTCTACCTGATCTCCTGCCTAATCAAAAAATCCTTCCTCACACAAGCTATCCCCGACAAATGGAAAACTGCCATTGTTGTCCCAGTACATGAAAGTGGTTCAACGAACCTCATTGAAAACTACAGATCCATATCTATCTTATGCCCTATTGCCAAAATCCAAGAAAAAATTCTTTACAATCAATTATACTCTTATCTAGAACAAAATAGTACCCTTACCAGTCACCAGCACGGCTTTCAGTAATTCCATGGGACAGAAACTGCTCTCCTGCTAGTCACCGCTGATATACTACAGGCAATGGACCTAGGTAATGCTACTGGAGCAGTCTTTGTTGACCTAACTAAGGCATTTGGCCTAGTCAACCACCCTCTTCTTATCTCCAAGCTTTGCTACCTTGGCCTTGATAGCAATACCCTCTCCTGGGTCACTAACTACTTATAGAATAGATCTCAGTGTGTCAAATGGGAATAAAATACCTGTTCCCTGTCTAATATCTCAGATGGGATACCTCAAGGATCAATCCTAGGGCCTCTCATATTATCAATTTGTATTAATGACCTGCCTCTGAATTGAGGAGGGGCATCGGTCCAGCTATACGCGGATGATGCCATTCTTTACAGATCCTCCATTGATGTCTCAAGTGTTAGCTCTAACCCAGCAAATGATTTTCAGATCTTAGAAACATGGTTTAAAAATAACCTACTAGTCCTGAACACTAAAAAGATTAAATCCATGCTGTTTCATCACACCTGCTTCAACACAAGTACCCACCCCCTTCCCCAGTGATCAGAACATCCACTGGCATACAGCTTGAAAAAGTCTCCAACTTCAAATACCTGGGTGTAAAGCTTGATGAGCACCTATCCTTCAATGCACAAATAACCAGCATCATAAAAGTTACCCACCAGAAGATAAACCTCCTCTACCGAACAGCCCCCTATCTCTTGAACTGTGCTAGGAGTACTATTGCCTTGGGCACCCTTCTGCCTGGCCTCTTTTATGGAGCCTCAATAATACATTCACCTAAGCTGAGACTCCTACACAAACTCAGTATGGCCTATCACAGGATTGTCCACTTTGCTGTAAAGACCCCAGTCTGTACCCATCATTGTTTAGTGCTAAACACCTTGGGCTGGTCATCTTTTAAAGCTAAACTGGACTTCCCAGTATATTGCACCACCTTCAAACTAATCCACCTCCCCCCACCCTCGAGTTTATCTGGCCTAGTTAACCTGAAACCCTCCCGAATGCTCATGTCCTCCTACCTCCCACTGTTAAGCCTACCCAAGTCTCACCTAGTTGTTGGCAGAAGATCTTTCTCCTTCACAGCACCACAAAAATGGAATAACCTTCCACACTTGTTACTCTCATGCAAGACTATTCCCCTTTTCAAAAGTCTATACGAGGAAATTTTCTATGCACCCTCTGCCTGTAATGGCAACTGTACCTAGCCTTCTCCTGGGTACCACCACTCATTCTATCCACTTTGTTATTACCGAACCTCTCCTTTCTCTAGTTGGCTTCTCCACATCTACCTAACTTCTTTTAGCTTTTCACACCAAACTTCTATTAATTATATCATGTTATATATGAGAATGTCATCCCCTAACACTGATTGTACAGCAGCTGTTGACATCTGTTATGAACTGTCTCCCTAATGTATATCATATCCAGTTTGTCAAAATATGTTAAGCACCTATTTAGAACATACGTTAAATCATCCTTTAAATATCTATCCAAGATACCTGTTACTCTACGATTGTATGTTTTGACTTGCACTTCTGTAAATTATTATCTGCAGTTGTTTATTTCTACCTGTACAGAATGTTCAATTCCCCAGGTCACCCCTGAAAAAAGGACTTGTTTGTCTCAGTGGGCCCACCCGGTCATTAAAACTGAAATAAATAAATAAATATATAAAACAGAAAACAACTCAGATGTAATAACATATGCCATAATTAAATTTTATCTGGAGGCCTGTAATATATTGAAATTTAAATGATCTGAACATTGAACACCTTATTATAGGAGTGATCCTCTGTGAGTAGACATTTTTGAAAGAATCTTGTTAACTCACTGCCTCCACAGGAGCTCTCTGAAGTTGCACCACTTGTCTCCTGTACACTGTTAATAGTAAATCCTGGGCCTTTCTAAGCAAAATCAAGCTACTGTATAGTCAGCATGCCACAAACAAATCCTAATAGCTCAAGAACTGTAAGTGCTAGACACAAAGCATGAGTGGCAAAGTTATTCAGCACAAAATTACCTTTCCAATGGTTGTATGCAAATAATAATATGTAATTTTGTCTTTTTTTCTATGCTGGTTGAAACAGCAAAATAAATATTTTTTTTTTCACTAAAACAGGCAACATAAGCCATACACACCATACCGTAAACAAATGCGAATGACTCCTAAAGTATACCTGATATACACAAAATATCAGTGGCAAAGTTGTTCAGCACAAAATTACCTTTCCAACAGTGCTATGTAGTCAAATATATATTATATTTTCTTACATTATATATTAAAATATATAAGTGACTTCTCCAGATGTTGCAAGGGCACACTGGAAATCAGTAGCCAACTTCTGCAGGCATCCTCAGGACACACCAGAGTATTTTACTGATGACTACAGGTGTCTGCTAGGAGACAATGAGTTAAGGAAATGTACAATAACTATCAATATAAATGCTGGATTAGTTCACTAGGAATCCACTAGGAAGTCTGGGAGCAGAAAAGACTGAAGCCCAGAAGTAGCTCCATTGAGACAGAACATAGTAATCCATGTTAACCCGATTACTTATATATCTACTGAGATTTATTTTGAATGATTCTTTGTTTTCATTTATAACAATTTCTTTGGGCAGACAACTTCATAAATTTGCTTATCTTACTGTGTAGAAGAATTTTTGTTTCTTAGATGTATACTTTTGCAATTTAACCTGTAAAGGATGACCTCGTCTATCAAAATGTTCAGGTTTATAGACAATATTTAACTCAGTCATTAAGGTGGGGTCATTCATAATGTCATAATAAAACATCATGTCATCTCTTCTTCTTATTTCAAGACTATGTAAGCCCAGGTGTTCAAGTCTATCTTTGTAGGTATAGTCCTTCAATGTTTTAAATTATTTTGTAAACACCCGCTGTACCTTCTACAGTCTATCTATTTCATTTATTCTACATGGGTTCCATAAATGGCTACCATAGTCCATTTGGGGTCTAACATATGACAGATACAAAGGCAGTAATACTGTGGGTGATCTCCTTTTAATATTCCTTTTACTAGCTAGTACTGTTCTGTTTGCTTTAGCAATGATACTAGTACATTGTTGTTTAAATTCTATCTTGTCATCAACCACTATACCCAAATCCTTTTCAAACCTTTTTTGATGAATTATTTTGTTATAAAATGTATAGTATTAGTTGGTATTGTTTACATCTAGTCTGTGTATTAATTGTGGCTTACATTTATGTGCCTCTCTGTCTATTTATGATAATGTGTTGGTCCTTTTTAATCTTATGGGTGTACTTCATTTGACTATACACTTTCTGACAAGAAACTTTGACTTTGACATCAATACAGTCCTCACACATACTGTCTCAGCAACTATTTGGTCAAAGTGCTAAAACAACCCCACACATTTTTTTTTTCATTTAAACCAAAGCAAGGGAATATATTTAATCTAACTATTCCCATAGCTTCCATCAATAAAATCTGTTTTTACCTGTTGCCAATTGACATAGGCACCAACTACAAACCACAAAATCTTAGTTGTGGGATTCTGTGTTGTTTCATTTTAAAGTGTCTGGCTATTGGTGAATTTTTGTCATCACATTGAATCAAACTCTTATGTTCTGATATTCTTTTGGTGAACTTGTTTGTAGTAAACCCCAGACAAATCTGGTCACATGCACACTTTATCATATAAACTGGTTGTGTGAATTGACATGTTATGAAGTCATTAATCTTAATGACTTCATCTCCTGAACTATAGCTAAATTCCTTTAGCCTGTATGTGTGGGAGCACTGTACACACATCCAACATGGGTGGTTGCCTGTTACCTTACTTTTTGGCCAATCTGTGCCCTTTTCGTCTTCTGGTCTATTGTGCATGACTTGGCGTAAACCATCTTTTAAGTTTCTTGCTTTTGTGGCTATCACTACTGGCATTCCTACAAACGCTAATGCTCCATTATCTGTACTAGCTAAAACATATCAATGTTTCCAAATTATGTGTTTTACTTTTGTGTGATAATCTGAAAATGTTGATGCCAATACTATTTTATCTGTCAGTTTGTTCCTTCTAATAACTCTTCCCCCAAAAGTTTTTCCCTTGGTTTTTCTATCACTTCCTGTTTTTCCTTCTAAAGCACTGCCTCCTTATACTCTTCTTATACTTCTTTTTGGGAATCTCAGCTCCATTTCATCCATACATTTCTGAAATTTTTCTTTGTTTATATTGTTCCTTTTTAATCTTAAAAATTGTCCCTTTGGAATATGTCTATTAACACATAGAAACATAACAGGGACACATAGATTTTGTCAGCAGAAAAGGACCTCTAGACCCATGCAATTTGCTCCTTGTCACCGCCTATTCCATCCTGACTGACCCTCATAGGTGTCACTCCCTCCCTCCCCATTCCTCTACTTAATATGCCTCTGTGCCTATCCCATGCATGCTTGAAGCTCACCGCAGTTTTTGTCCCCACTACTTCCTCTGGAAGGCTGTTCCAGTCATCCACCATCCTTTCCATGAATAAGTATTTCCGCATATCTCTCCTAAGCTTTCCCCTTCTTAGCTTCATTGCATGCCCCCTTATTCTACTGACTTCTCTTCTCTGAAATGGACCTTCCACTTGCACCTTTTTCACTCTTGTAAGGTGCTTGGACTGTAGGTTTCATTTAAGTCCCCTCTTGCTCTCCTCTCTTCCACATAATACATGTTGAGTTACAGCAGTCTGTTCTCATATGGCTTCTTGTGTAACCCCCTCACAATTTTTGGTTGCCCTCCTCTGTACTGCTTCCACTCTTTCAATGTCCTTGCAGAGATGTGGCCTCCAGAAGTAGATGCAGTATTCCAGGTGGGACCTCACCAGTGAGCGATACAACAGCAGCAGCACCTCCCTCCTCTTGCTAAAAGCCCCTCTCACAGTGCACCCCAAAATCCTTCTAGCCTTTCCCACTGCTTTGTCATACTGCCCAGTTACCTTAAGATCATTAGATTTGATGACCCCTAAGTCTCTTTCTTGCTTGTTGACTGTAAGCTCCACTCCCCCCATCTTATACACAGCCCCTGGGTTCCACAGTCCTAAGTGCATAACCTTGCAGTTTTTGGCATTGAACCCCAGCTGCCACCCCTAGCCTATTTCTTTAGTTTCCTCCAATCCCTTTGCATTCTCTCCACTCCTTCCTGAGTGTCAATCAGTGTATGAAAGCTAGTTACTTCAAGCAGCATATGTTTATTTGTTTCCTCTCTGTTCAATTTTACTTCAGATTAATTTCCTTTTAGGGATATCCTTAGCTCTAAGAAAGGAATAGAGTTATCACTCTAATTTGCCATCATTTTATTAAATTGTACAATTGTCCAAATATGACAAACATTTTTGATTTTTAAAGAATCTTTTCAAATGAAAAATGTCATCAATAACCTGTCTCCACATAAGTATATCCTTGTGGAAGGGGTTTATTGTATTATTATTATTATATCTGTATTTGCCTCAAACTGTGCCATTGTCAGGTTGGCATGTGATGGGGCTATTGGTGACCACATTGCAGTAGCCCTTTATTGTACATAGAACTTGTTTTCTAAAGAAAAGTGATTCTTAGAACCACCCTAGCTAGTTCTAAAATGAAATAATTTGGTGATTTGTTCTCAGTTCTCTCCCAAATAGTGCTCTGATGATTCCAGTCCCATTTCCATAGGAATAGATGTGTTGAGGTACTTTGCATCTTCAGTGTATCTACAGTATGGTACATTTGTTTCTTCCTCTGTAATCTCTGAATTAGAATTTTCTACTTTGTTAATAATGTCAGTTGAATCATTCAAGAAAGATGGAGTGCCTTCCCCAGTGTCTTGTTTTCCAGGGAGGATTGAACTGCAATTTGTGGTACCAATGAATTATTAGCCAGGACTCCCCAGGCCACTAGCTGCTGCACCATCAAAGGGCCATTACCTCACTCTCCTCTCTGACCCTTATTTCTATGCTTTGGACACTCATACAATAAACACCCTGGTTTCAGGCATACAGCAAAGCCAGCAAGAATGCAACGCAGTATGCATATTGCAGCATTTTGCACTAGTACAAAAAGGTATTGCATTACATCTTGGCCAGCACCACTATATATAATGGCTGTTGTTCCCTAACACTGTAGTTTTGGAAGCAGTATTTTCACCATGGTTTCAGGTCCCGGCTTGTTTGCTTTTGGCTGCCTTTTGGGTCTCCCTTAAAACCTGATGTCCTTCTCCAATTATGTTAGTGTTGGAATGCAACCTGCTGGATGCAAACTGATTAGTTTTTTAGCTACTTTCTTCATAGTGCCTGGCATTTGGTACAAAAGCCACATGTGCACATTTTTTGCAGCCTCCAAATAGATTGCTGCATCAAAAATATATTAAATTACTTGTTTAGCATTTACTGCTATAGCACTCTCAAACTATCTCTTTAACACATTGCACGACTGAACATACATATCAGGGAAACTCTCTTCAGTGCTTTGTTTAAGCCCCCTACACTTGACCCAATATGTTTTTGGAGTCAATTCAAAACATTTCTCATTTAATACAGTATATACAATCTGCATTATCCATTTAGTGAATACTATACCTCTAAGACTTTGGCCATGAGGAATAGCATAAGCTGGGTTACACAACATACCCTGTCCAATTAAAATTACACACACAATCTTTCAAAGATTAAAAAAAAAAAGGTAACGATGTTCCCCCTCTCAGTAATGTAAAAATATTTAACTACGGATTTTGCCTTCTTGGTGAAAACCTCTCATGCCAGTACTTATATTTTGTGGTGCTACCGTCTGTCACAGAATCTTCATCTCTCACTTGTGTTCACATTCTCTCTCTTGTGCTCCAAATGCTGCTGCTCCTTCCCATCTTGCATTTGGATCTCATGCTGGTGCTACCTCTCTCACTCTTCAGACTCATTCTCTCATGCCACTCACATCTGGATCTGGTTCTTTTTCTCTAACTTCAGGGTGGAAAAGAGAGGGGGGTTGCACTCTACATAAAGGAGAGTATCAGGGCATCAGAAATGCAGGGTAAGTGGGGAGAGGTCGAAGGACTTGAGGTCTCATTGGCAGTGGGGAAGGGGGAGACAGTGCATATGGGGATGGTTTACAGGCCCCTGGCACAGCAGGAATCAGTGGATGGAAGCATGGCTGATGAGTTTGTGAGAATGGTGGCAAGGGGGGAAGTGGTGCTGATGGGGGACCTGAATCTACCGGATGTAGACTGGGACACCCTTTCTGCTGCTTTGACTGGCAGCAGGGAAATATTGGACTCCCTGCAAATGGCCCTCCTAAATCAACTGGTCAGGGAGCCAACCAGGGCAAGAGCTACTCTTGATCTAGTCCTGACAAATGGGGATAGGGTAGGAGATGTATCGGTGGGGGAACATCTTGGTACGAGTGACCACAACACAGTCAGTTTTACAATAAGGAACACCGGAGAGGTTCACCAGTCTAGGTTGAGGGTGCTGGATTTCAAGAGGGCAAACATCGGGAAAATGGGGGAAATGGTGGAAAGGGCCTTGGAAGGGGTGGAAGAGTTGACAGAGGTGGAGGTAATGTGGGGGAAGATAAAATAAGCTATTGTAGGGGCCACTGACATCTGTGCCACGACAGCAAGTAAAAATAAGAGAAGGAAGAAACCTCTGTGGTACACTAGGAAGGCAGCAAAAAGGTAAAGGCAAAAAGGAAGGCTTTCAGGAAGTACAAGGAAACACAAGCAGAAGTGGAATGGGGAAAATACCAGGTGATCCAGAGAGAAGCTAGGGTAGAGGTAAGGAAGGCAAAGGTACAGACAGAGGAGCACATAACTAGAGGGGTCAAAAAAGGCACTAAGACTTTTTTTTGGTACCTAAGTGAAAAGAGGAAGACTAGGCAAGGAATACTCCAGTTAAAAACAAACGAGGGGGAGTTGCCACAATGGGACAGAGAGAAAGCGGACCTGCTAAATAATTATTTTTGCTCAGTGTTCGCTAGGGAGGAAGACAGTGAAGGCAGCAGAGCAAGAAAAGCAATGGCAGGAATGGGGAAGAGGATATGAGGCCATTCCTCGTGGAGGAGATTTTGGGAGAACTAGGCTGCATAAAGGTGGACAAAGCATTGGGCCAGATAGGGTGCACCCAAGGGTGTTAAGGGAACTAAAGGGAATATTGACAGTGCCATTGACTGCACTTTTCAATCAGTCCTTGGAGACTGGAGTGGTGCCAGAAGACTGGAGGCAGGCAAATGTGGTCCCGTTGCATAAGGGGGGAGGGAGGCAGAAAGTGGGAAATTATAGGTCCATGAGCTTGACATTGGTGGTAGACAAGCTCATGTAGAAACTAATAAAAGGCAGGATCACCAGCTGTCTTGAGGAAAGTAGCCTGATGGATCCAAGGCAACATGGTTTCACAAGGGGCAGATCCTGTCAAACTAATTTGATAGAGTTTTTTGACGTGGTCACAAAGAAACTGGATCAAGGAAGGGCAGTGGATGTGGTTTATCTGGATTTCAAGAAGGCTTTTGACGCCGTGCCCCACAGGAGACTGTTGCATAAAATGTTGGGCCTGGGGCAGGGTGAGAGGGTGGTTAAATGGGTGGAAAGCTGGCTGGGGAACAGGAGGCAGAGGGTCATAATAAATTAGGCGGCATCTGGAGAGGGCAAAGTCACAAGCAGGGTCCCTCAGGGATCAGTGTTGGGGCCCTTACTATTCAATATATTTCTGGGGGACATTAGGGTTGGCCTTGAAGGGGGGTGAGTCTGTTTGTGGATGATATTAAAATCTGTAATAGGGTAGACACTCAGGAACGGGTAGAAGAAATGCAGAGAGATTTGGGGAGGCTTGAGGTATGGTCAAAGAGGTGGCAAATTTCATTCAACACAGAAAAGTGCAAAGTCATGCGTCTTGGCTACAGGGACCAGTGGGTAGGGCATTGGATGAAGGGCAGAGATCTGGAGGTAACAGAACAAGAAAGGGACCTGGGCATCACTATATCATGGGACATGAAGGTGGAAAGGCAGTGCGGGAGAGCAGTGGCTAGGGATAGTGGAATGCTGGGGTGCATAGGAAGGGGGATCACCAGTAGAAATAGAGAGGTCATAGTACCCTTGTACACCCATCTGGTTAGACCGCATTTGAAATGCGGGGTCCAATTCTGGAGGCCATACCTCAAAAAGGATGTGGGGAAGCTGGAGCGAGTTCAGATGAAAGTAACAAAGATGGTAAAAGGTTGAGCCACCTATCCAATGAAGAAAGGTTGAGAATCTAAACATGTACTCCCTGGAACAGAGGGGGGGGGCATGATCGAGACCTTGAAGTACTTTAAGGGTATAAACAGGGTGCCAGTGGAAAGCATCTTCCAGATGAAGGACAATTAGAGGATGAGGGGGCATGGTCTGCAGGTGGAGGGGGGCAGTTCAGGGGTAACATTAGGAAGAACTATTTCACAGAGAGAGAGTGGTGGATAAGTGGAACAGACTCCCGGAGGCAGTTGTTGGAGAAGAAACAGTGGAGGGATTCAAAAGGGCATGGGACAACCACAAGGGAGTGCTGAGGGTGGGGGCGCATGTCCAAGCAGATAGCTGGACAAATGGGCAGACTCGGTGGGCCTTGTTGGTCCTTTTCTGCCATCACACTTCTATGAATCTATGAATCTGTGAAACTCCTTTGACTCAAGCTTTTCCTTCACTTCTCTGCATTGAGCTTTGAATTCCACTCCTTAGCTCCCAGCTTTGACATTTGTAGATCTGCCTGCAGTTTAGCTTTCCGAAGATCTGCTACCATGTTTGCCTTAACCAGTGTAAACTATAGCCCCGTCCTCTTGATCTGATATGGTTGTTCACTCCCCCCAATGCTGGTTTCGGCTCAGTCATTAACCTTGGCTTCATGACTTGGGCTAGCCTGCTCAGAGACCCATGATTTACAATTTTACATTACACTTTTTCAGAGGAGCTCTGTGGGGTCTGACTTTAACTGCTCTTCATAGGCACACCCTCTCCTTTAGCATACATCCTGAGTTGTGCCACAGTAAACCTCATATATGTTCCAGGCATCATGCCTTCTCACTGTTCTACACTCATTAAGGAAAAAAAAAAACAGCAGTGCATAAAGTAGTCTAAAGTAGTCCCCTTTGTATATCTTGCTCTGTGACTGAACAGGTAATATTTATTGACAATCCATTTGTCTATATGCTAGGGAATTGCTTACCTTTTTACATGCACATTCGCAAGCGCACCACACACACACACACACACACACACACACACACACACACACACTATGCTTTCTGATGACAGCTGCTTGGCACCCATTTAGGAAGGATCATACACAATCCCTCCTGCTGCCAACAGTTTGTCACCATCTCCCATAATGCTTAGTCAGTCACCGTGAACCAGCTTTCTAGCTCAGTCATGCTACCACTAACCTGGTTACTGCTCACTGTGGACTGTTTCCTTCATGCCCCAGCATAGGCTCCTACTCACACAGTGCAAGGCCTTTTGTACATAGGAATCCCCCCATCACTCCAGGTGTACCTGAAGCTTGCCATACATCAGATACAGAATTGCTTTTAACTTGATAGTGGTCTTAAAAATGCAGATCAGGGAACTGCCTAGAAAATAAATTACCTGCACTTCTTAGCACACTTCTGTCACAGATACAGTATATTACAAACAGAACAGTCAATATTTACATGGGTTATATAGTAAATAAAAATAATGAGGGATACATACACAGACTAGTAACATTAAATTAAGAGGTCTGAACACAAAAGCACAGAACAGGAAAACTCTGACTAAACTGACTAAAATTCTTAATCTTACCCTAAAATCTTAGAAGTCACTGCACACAGCAAACAATTCATTTAGAACAGACCCTTTCCCAAATCACTCAGCTGGTTCAAGGTATTTGTCTTGGTGCTGGGATGAGGAAACAAGAGCTGAATGCTATTTACTCCCTAGATAAAAAGGCATGTGCCAAGTGATCCTAGGATTCAGTTATCTCCTCTCCTCTGAGAAGAATATTCTCAAGGAAGCCTATTGCTATCGGCTCTGGTTAAAAGTGGTTTTCAAAACAGCTATGCACATTTTTAATTAGTTAATGGCTAAAATCTGTTCCCTTTACTTCCCCCTCTTGTAAGGATTTGCTACAGTGAAGCAGGATTTCATTGTTTACTCAGGCTCCCCATACAAAGCATCTTCACTTTTTCACTATCCTGCAATGCTTAAATGACCTATTTAAGACTTAAACGATAGATCATCACATTTCCTGTGAACGGTGTTCCTGCATACTGCAGACAATATAAAAGGTTGCCATGATTCCTATAAACAGTGTGCCTGCTGCACACAACAGTTTTTGCAGACTTTAGAGCCGCCCAAAGGAAAGCAAACATAAAAGAAAGCCATACTGTATGTATTTGCTTCATACACTAGCTATTACACATATTAACCAGCAGTATCCATCTCTTTAACTCCCAAATGCAAACTAAGAATAAAGAAAAAAAATCATCAATGTCTGCACAACTTTGATCAGAGCTAAACAGTTTCTTAAAGGGAACATAAATAATTTTATTTAAATTTTTCTATATAATAATAATAACGTTATTTAATATAGCGCCTTTCGAAAAATCAAGGCACTTCACAATAAAATCAGACCATAGTAATAAAATAGGCACAGAATAATAATAAATAAATACAAACTAACAGGTCCCACTATACTATACCAGAAAAGGCCTGGCACCACAAAAAAGTCTTGTAAATGTGTACATATAACAAGTCTGTTAATCACCCAAGTGTACTGTTTTGTGTTGTTTTTAAATAGTCACATATTTTCATTCTTTAGGTCTCCGTATTAATACATCCTTTTTCCCCCTCTCATATCATTTATAAATAGCTTAGTTCGGCAACACAGAGAGGCCTGTTGAGCTGAAGTCTATGATGAGGTGGAACACAATGACATCAGCTGAGCCAATGTCACTGTGTTCCGCTTCACTGTCGTCTTCAGTTCAACTGATGTCACTGGGTTCTAGAACTGTGAAGTAATAAAAAACAAGCATTTGTTTATGCTGAATGTTCCTTGTGCGCACTGGTGTCATGGCAGGGAGGGGATGTTTGAAAATTGCTTCAGTGAAGCTGTTTGTGAAGTGGGGTCCCAAAAAACATATGTTGAAAATTTGGGGCAAAAATATTTAAAAATGGCCAAGTTATGCCACTAAGTTGAAAACCCTACTGAAATACATTGACGCTGAAAACCCCATTGAGATACATTGAAGCGCTTACATCAGTTCATGGTTGGGCTTTAAAGAGTGAAGATGTGCCTGCAGTCCAAGGTAGATTATGGTGACAGACCTCTGGTGGGTAAGTATGGGGTATGGGGGGTGTGGGGTGGTGCGAGAGTAGAGGGTTGGGTAATGGCAGAATGGACAATGATGGATGGTTTTCTTTCTTACAGGGGAAAAAAAATGATGAGGGACAGTTTTCTTTATTTTAGGGAGTTTGCTGAACAGATGGGAACACTGGGGGATTGGGCACATCCGGTGTCTTTTTTTTTTTTTTTGCAATTAAGTATTCTTTATTTTCATTTTCATACTTATAAACAGACAATATCAAGTGTCAGTACATCTTACGGAAGGTATTGAAGTCCCCCGAGGGGGGTTTACCCCCTAATAACTCATAATAACATTCACAGGTAAGAGATGCTGAAAAAAAAAACACATCAAAAAAAAGAAAAAAGAAGAAAAAGAAATTCACCCCTTCCCTCCTCCCCCCAATCTTGAACAATCAGAAAATCAAACAATCAAAATAAAAAATTGAACCCCACCCCACATGCACCCCCCTTAATATTTAGGACAGAATCTGTGGTCTGGTCCAACTACAAAGACATCTTGTAACAATATGTCAGTTGCCTGTTGTTCACCCATCCATGCCCAGGAGGAATAGTTAATAATGGGAGGACAACTATTAGTATCTGAATTTATCTTTTAACTCTCTAAAGAAAACTCCCCATGTCTCTAGAAATCTGGCCCAAGAATTAGTGGCGTTCGTCACACTCCTGTCTGCATTTAAGCCGGTTAGGAATTCTGACCACCAATCTGTAATGGATGGGGTCCAAGGGTCCTTCCAATGCCTTAAGATTATAAGTTTAGTAACCAAACACACCATGGCAATCTGAGTTCTAAGTGTAAGCAAAGGGACCTTAGAGTAGTACCCTAATAAGCAAATTTCCTCTGTGAAGTAAGCAGAGAGCGGAAGGTATTTTAAAATGTGTTCTTTGACCAGGTTCCAAAAACTGTGAATCTTAGAACATGTCCATAGCTTATGGTATAATGAAACCAGGGAAGTGCCACATTCTGGACACTGGAGAAAGTAATTTCCCAATCCTATGTAACTTATAAGGGGTATAATAAAGGTTATGTAAGACATTGAATTGGATGTTTCTTAATCTATCCTGCTTAATCAACTTAAAGTTATTCAACCATATAGACTGCCATTGGTCGTCCGTTAGCTGGGTTTGTAAAGTGTATTTCCAGTAATAGGCTACAGGAGCATATCTCTGCCATTGGCTACTAACTAGTGCTTTATATAATTTTGAGACAGGTTTGGCTTTTGTGACTAGTTCTAGATAGGGACTTAAGAAAGGCTCTAGTTGATCTACCCAAGGAGTCTTCCCCAGGAAACTTCTTAAGCAATGTTGCACCTGTGCAACATAAAACCGGTGTTTGGAAGGTAAGCTCCACTTCCTTTGTAGCTGCGGTGAGGAGGGCAGGACAGAGTCTGATAAGAACTGTCTGAGACAGATCGATGATGGTAAAGGTAGAGCCCTAGGACTGATCATATGGTTGCTTATTTTTAAATTAGGATTATTAAAAAGTGGCTGGGAGATGTCTTTCCTAATGCTAAGTTGGTAACGGTTACATAATTGGTGGAAGGCCCTAATGCTCCAACCACTCGGGGAATCCTGAAGGGGAAGAGGAACTACTTTCCAAGGACAAAATAGTAGGCTTTGCAGAGACACCCATTCCTTTTTGGTCTGCTCCAACTCCAGTTGCAGCCAAATAGGATTATGAGGGGCCACAGGTAAAGAGGGGAACCACCGTAAAAACCTGGTTGCATGTATTGCTAGGTAATATAAAAAGAAGTCAGGTAGTTGCAACCCACCTTTTCTTATTGGACCTGTGAGCATCCAGTAGGCCCTGCGTGGGGGTCTCCCATTCCATATGAAATCCGAGCAAAGCCTATGGATCAATTTAAAAGTGCTATGAGGGAGAAAAATGCCCAGGCTATTCAGGGGATAGAAAATCTTAGGTAAGATCATCATTTTTAAGACATTGGATCTACCCCAGAAAGACAAAGGGAGTTTTCTCCATCTTAGCAAAACTTCCTTGATGATTTTTATTAAGGGGTCTAGATTTAGATCCTTTAATTTACTTAGTTCTGAGGATAGCTTTATACCCAAGAAAGTTACAGATTGTTTTTCCCATTGCAAACCTAAATCAACTATTTGTTTCTTGCTTATCAGGGCTGACAAAGGATAAACCATAGTTTTATTCTTGTTTAATTTATACCCCAATATCTCCTCAAACTCGAAGATGACCTGAAGGGCAGAGGAAAGAGATCGAACTCCATTAGTTAAATGTAGCGGCATATTGTCTGCAAAAAGAGAAAGCTTACACTCTTGAGGGCCCACTCTAAACCCCTCAATCGAACTCTCCTGCTTAATTACCCTCACCAAATGTTCAATATATAAATTAAATAGTAAGGGGGATAGGGGGCAACCTTGTCAAGTGCCATTTCGGAGGGGAAAGGGATCCGACAAATGATTATTACATATTAGTCTGGCTGAGGGACACTGATAAAGGATACCAATTTTACTAATAAAGCTCGCAGGGAAGCCATAATGGGGAGCACTGCGAAAAGATAGGGCCAGGCCACCCAGTCAAAACTTTTTCTGCATCCAGGGACACCAATGCTGCCTGGAGATGGGGGTCCCTGAATGCAGAAATCAAATGATCTAGTTTCCAAAAATGATCGGAGGAAGACCTACCAGATACTAACCTCACTTGCTCCATCCCGATTAGGGAAGACCATACTCTACCTAATCGAGAAGCTAACATTTTTGCGTATATTTTAATATCCACATTAATCAAAGAGATAGGTCGATAATTGCCTATCTGGGTGGTATCTTTTCCTGGTTTGGAGAGCAGCGTAATTCTAGCTTCGAATAGGGTGGGATCTGTCACCGAGCATGAGTCCCAATAACCATACAATTGATGAAGTAAGGGAATCAACTGAACTTTGAAACTCTTATAGAATGATCCTGTGTACCCATCAGGGCCAGGAGCTTTATCAGGTTTCAGGAAGTCTATAGCCTCTTCAATTTATTTTTGAGTTATATGTTCAGTTAAGAAGTGTTGAGCCTCACCAGATAGCTTGGGAAGTTGAGCCTTTTTAAGGAATGTCAAAGTCAGATAGGATTGGGGATCATTCACTGGAGGTAATGAACAAAGCTGTTGGTAATATTCTCTAAAGAAAAGCAGCATCCTCTGGGGGTCAGATACCAAGGAGCCTGTATGTGGCTGCTTGATAGCTGCTATCCATTTGGCAGACATCTGCTGTTTCAGCCGCCATGCTAGATATTTACTCGCCTTACTCCCCTGCCCAATATAAGTCGCCTTCACCTCAGAAGCTATCCTATCTGTTTTGTCTAAGAGAGATCTAGCATATTGTGATCTCAGGTGATCTAGTTCTAGTGTCTTGTCCGTAGAAAGAGCCTCAATCCCTTTGGACTCTAGTTTTCAAATTTTTTCCAGACATTGATTACTGTGAAATTGTTTTTTTTCTCTTGCATACCGTAGCAATTCGATTTAGTTCACCCTGCCATGTGGCCTTGAGTGCAGCCCATACCTTGTAAACTCCAGGGATAGAATCAATATTTTTCCTAAACGTACTAGAAAGAAACATAGAAACATAGAAACATAGAATTTGATGGCAGATAAGGACCGCTTGGCCCACCTAGTCTGCCCATTTTCCTACTTAACAGATAAGCTGTAGATCCTAGTTAACCAACAGCTTACTTCCTCCTACCCCCCCAACTAGGACTGCCTTATGCCTGTCCCATGCATTCTTGAATTCCCCCACTGTTCTTGACTCCACGACCTCCTCAGGGAGACTGTTCCATGCATCCACAACCCTCTCTGTGAAAAAATACTTCCTCACATTACCTCTGAGCCATTCCCCCCTCTATCTTCAAATTGTGAAATTGTGCCCCCTTGTTCTTGCACATCTCTTTTTCTGGAAGATGCTACCCTCTTGGACTTTGTTGATTCCTTTGAGGTACTTGAAAGTTTCTATCATGTCCCCTCTCTCCCTTCTTTCCTCAAGGATATACATAATAAGCTCCTTTAGTCTTTCTTCGTATGTCTTCTGGTGCAGACCTTGCACCATTTTGGTTGCCCTCCACTGCACAGCCTCCACTCTGTCTATGTCTTTGCGGAGATGGGGTCTCCAGAACTGCACACAGTACTCCAGATGGAGTCTCACCAACTGTCTGTACAGAGGGATAACAACTTCCTGTTTTCTACTATTGATGCCTCTTCCTACGCATCCCAGTATCCCCCAGCCTTCCTTACTGCCTTCTCACATTGCTTGCCCACCTTTAGGTCATCTGATATAATTACCCCCAGGTGCCTTTCCATTTTTACTGTTGTCAGTATCTCACCCCCCATTGTGTACGCTTCCCCTGGGTTTTTGTTTCCCATGTGCATTACCTTGCACTTCTTTACATTGAATCTGAACTGCCATACATTTGACCATTCCTCCAACCTTGCCAAGTCCCTTCTCATCCTTTCCACTCCATCTTGTGTATCAACCCTATTGCAGATCTTTGTGCCATCTGCAAAGAGACATACTTTTCCTTCCAGTTCCTCTGCATTGTCACTTATAAAGACATTAAAAAGGACCGGTCCCTGTACTGAACCCTGCGGTACCCTGCTAGTAACCCTCCTTTCTTCACTGTGTACTCCATTTACTACTACCCATTGCGTCCTATTGTCTAGCCAATTTTTTATCCAGGCTACCACCTTAGGACCCACTCCAAGGCTGGCTATCATGTGTATTAATCTTTTGTGTGGGACTGTATCAAATGCCTTGCTAAAATCTAGGTAGGCCATGTTCACAGCCCCTCCCTGGTCTACTACTTTGTCACCCAGTCAAAGAAATCTATTAGATTCATCTGACATGACCTTCCTATCGTGAATCCATGCTGCCTTGGGTCCTGTGCCCCACTAGCCTCTAGGTACTCAACAATTCTTTCCTTCAGAAGTGATTCCATCATTTTCCCTACCACTGAGGTCAAACTAACTGGTCTGTAGTTTACTGCCTCTGTCCTGCTCCCACTTATGTGAAGAGGAATCACATCTGCCCTCCTCCAGTCCTCAGGTACCACCCCATCCTCCCATGATTTGTTAAAGAGAGTAGTCAGCGGTATAACTAGTTCTACCCTTAGTTCTTTTAGAATTCTTGGGTGAATCCCATTGGCCCCATTGCTTTGTCCACCTTCAATTTTATTAGTTCTTTCAGAACCCTTTCTTCTGTAAATGGACTGGTATCGACCCCTGTCTGCAGAGTGTTTCTCTTGTTTGGCTTAGGTAACTCCCCCTCCTCTTCCTTTGTGAATACTGAGCAGAAATATTCGTTCAGTATCCCTGCTTTTTCACTGTCACCCTCTACCCACATTCCCTTCCCTTTATTAAGCTTCAGTATCCCTCCTTTTGTCTTTCTTTGTTCCCTAATGTACCTATAAAAGGTTTTATCCCCCTTATTAACAGAATTGGCTATCCTTTCCTCGGTTTGGGCCTTTGCTATTCTGACTGCCTTCCCTACCTCTATCTGCTTCAACTGATAAAGTTCTCTGTCCTGCTCCTTCTGTGTTTCCTTATATTTCCTGAATGCTGTCCTTTACTCCTTAACCTTCCCTGCCACCTCTTTTGAGAATCATAGCGGTTTTTTCCTTTGTTGTGTTTTATTGATTTGCTTTACACAAAGGCTTGTTGCCTCTGTGATGGCTGTTTTGATCACTCCCCATTGTTCCTCCACCCCTCCTTCTTGCCTGTTTGTTAATGCTTTTCTGAGGCACTCTCTCATTTTCCCAAAGTTAGCCCTCCTAAAGTCCAGTACTTTTGCTTTTGTATGGCTTGATTGTATGGCTGTGTTTATTGTGAACCACACTGTTTGATGGTCACTTGTTCCCAGATGGCTACCCACTTCTGAATCTGAGATTCTTTCTCTGTCCCCATTTGAGAGTACCAGGTCTAAGATTGCTCCCTCCCGAGTGGGTTCCAATACTAGCTGTCTGAGGCATGCCCCCTGTAGGGCATCAAGTATGACCCTGCTCTTGGATGTGCCTGCAGCAAAGGTGCTCCAGTTAACATCTAGCATATTCAGGTCCCCCATCAACAATATCTCCCCTTTTTCTGCCATTCAAAGAAAGCCTTCTATCATTTCCTTGTCCATTCACTCCCCCTGAGATGGGGGTCTGTATACAACCCCCATGCGGATTGTGGTGCCATTTCCTGTCTCCAGGGTGACCCAAAGTGCCTCATCTGCTCCCTGTTTACTCTTTAGTTCTGTTGCTTTGATCCCTTCCTTTACATAGAGAGCTACTCCTCCTCTTTTACCCTCCTGTCCCTCCTGTAGATTGTGTATCCTGGTATGTTGACATCCCAGTCATGGTTCTCTGTGTACCACGTTTCTGTGACTGCCACAATATCCAGGCAACCCTCTTCCATCAAGGCCACTAGTTCAGGGCTTGTTACACAGACTATGGGCATTGGTACTCATCACCCTTCACTTTTGATAGATTTACCTTTTAGCCCCATTTCTGTCCTTACTGCCTTTGTCTTTTTACATTTAAATCTGTTCTGCTCCCTAATAACTTCTGTACCTTGGTGTTTACCTCACTAATCACCATGTTTTGTGGGGAGGCTGGGATTTCCCTACTCCTTTCAGTGCCTCCCCCCTTGGCTAGTTTAAATGCTTGCCAATGAAGCATTTAAACCTCTCACCTAGGATCCTGGTTCCCCCCTGGACAGATGCAGACCATCGCACCAGTATAGGTCTGCATCCCTCCAGGTGGCTCCCCAGTCCCCAATGAAGCCAAAACCCTGAGCTCCACACCAGTTTTTCAACCACTCATTGAATTCCCTGGTGAGGAGTGCCCTAGCATCTCCCTTGCCATAGACAGGCAGCACCTCCGAGAAGGTTACCGTATGCGCTACTTGTCTAAGGCCCCTTCCCAACTCTACAAACTCCTCTTGCACTGCTCTGATCCCATTCCTAGCCAGGTCTTTTGTCCCTAGGTGGACAATGACATCCAGCTCCCTCCCTGCAGCTCCTCCCACGATCCTGAGGATTCGCTTCCTGTCCCTCCAAGCCGTGGTGCCAGGAAGGCACCTCACTCCCTCTCCCTTCCTCCCCATTCCTACCCCCTAATGATTGAGTCCCCACCAGGAGTTGTTTCCTTCCCTGGGGTCCCATGCCACCCTCCTGTGGGTCTCCTTTGTGAAGGTTCCCAGCATCCTCCTTGGTCTCCACTGCAGGTGCCTCCATAGAGGAACCACTATCCACCAGAAGAGTGAATGAATTGTGGAGAGGTACAGCTGGAGGGATACAACTCTGTTCCACCACCCTCTCCCTCTCTGAGCCCACCCTGGTCCAGCCTCTCCTCTTTCTTGGCAACCTCTGAGGTAGTGACATTGGCCCTGGTGGTCCCTGGGTGGGGGAGGATGTTTCATGAATCCTACCCAGGTCAGCCTGGAGACGGGCAACCTCCCCTCTCAGACCAGAGAGGTGCCTGCAAATAGGGCAGCATCGCATGTCTCCCGGAACATTGCCACCCCACAGCCATTGCACTGCACCACTCCTATCATGTCTTATTTTGTGTCCCCTCTACTGTTTCTCTGGATGGTTACTCTCTCCTCTCCTTACAACTCTCACCCTTCCTGTTCTGGGACAGCAACTTCCTATCTTCTTCAGTAGCCTCCTTCTTCCTTGCTCAATATCAGACCACCAGCAGCTGGGGGGGAGAGTGAGCTACTGTTTTCCTTTAGGGTTGACAAAACCAATGTTTCTCTATGATCCTTCCCTTCCTACTGCCAAACAGGAAGTTCCTGTTGACAGTCAAATCCAGTGGCTATAAAAGTAGAACTGGCTTTGGGTGGGTGGGATGGAGGGCAATTAGTAAGAAAAAAGGCTAGCAACAGGAAGTAGTAATTTGACTCATCTGCTTTTACAGGGTCTAAACCACAGCCCCAATTAAGCTCTCTTTCCTCCTACTGGTTTAGCAAAGTCAGCTGATACAGTACCCTTCCCAACACAGAACACACACTGACTTTCTTTCTTTTCTTTCTTTTTTTAACCCTAAATAAGACCCCTTCTACTTCTAATAAAGTTATCTGTCTACTTAATCATAACAGACACTGACTCCTGCTGAGATATAAGTTTTAAATTAATAAGAAAATGTAGCTTCTTTTAGTTAGCTGCTTTCTGCTCTACAAGCAAGGCTAGCAACAGGAAGTTGTAATTTGACTCACCTGCTTTTACAGGGTCTAAACCACACCCCAATTAAGCTCCCTTTCCTCCTACTGGTTTAGCAAAGTCAGCTGATACAGTACCCTTCCCAGCACAGAATACACACTGACTTTCTTTCTTTTCTTTCTTTTTTTAACCCTAAATAAGACCCCTTCTACTTCTAATAAAGTTATCTGTCTACTTAATCTTGATAGACACTGACTCCTGCTGAGATATAAGTTTTAAATTAAGAAAGAAATGAGCCAAAACGAAGAACAATTTGGTCATCTCTCAAAAGGGTGTCATTCAGGGACCATGAGTATGGTCTGAGGGAAGGGCCTGGGATGGTAATATGAACCAATATTGGTGCATGGTCTGAAATCACCCTTGAGTGGATTTGGGAATCTATAAGCCCTGTGCTTAATTGTTGACTAATTAGAAAAATGTGTATACGGGAATAACTTTTATGCAATGGTGAAAAAAAAAAGAAGTCTTTGGTTAAGGGATATAGTAGTCTCCATAGGTCTATTAATCCTAAAGTTGATTTAAACTCTTGCAATGCCCATTGTGCTGGGGAGAATCCCCAACCGTTGTGGTGAGTTCTGTCTAAATCATTTACCTGAGCCAGATTCCAATCGCCCCCCAACAAAAGAGGTATATGACTATATGAAGCCAGGATTGAGGATAGCCCAGTAAAAAAAGGGGGGGACTCTTGGTTAGGGCCATATATTGATCCCAATAGGACTTCTGTATTACCTAATTTCCAGGTACCAAAATATATCTACCTTCGGGATCACTTACAATGTGTGTGGGTGTGAAAGGAATCCCTTTGGCTATCAATACAGCCACACCTCTTTTGCTGGAATTATAACCTGCCCCAAATGCCTGACCCACCCAGTTCTTCTTTAAATATTGTACATGGTCCGTTGTTAAATGGGTCTCTTGCAAAAGTACAATTGATGAGTTGAACCTACTCAAATGGTTCAAAATAACATATTTTTTGGAGTTATCTCTGCCTCCTTTAATGTTCCATGAGCATATTTTAAGCATATTCACCATTACCAATGTGATATGATCTACCGATGTCTAGGACCCTTATTTAGAAGTGCATGCACACAATCCCCCTCCCACACAAAGAACAAAATCTAGTCTAACCCCTTCAATTACTTTCAACAATATCAAAAAACTAACTATGTACAAATCACTACCCCAGGCCCTAGGCCTTCTCCTCCTGTCCTGGTCCATAATGCCCCGAAGAGAAGGTGAGCCATGTCCGTCCACAATAAAGAGATAACTTAATATTATTTGGTACTGATACATGCCAGCCCCTGCATTACTTTTGCAAATAGGAAAAAGCAAGGAGCAAATAACTTGAAAACATTCCTTTCCTTTTCCCTCCCACATATGTAACCAAGAGAAATTTGCATACTAATGGACTTCACATCACCCTCTACACCCCCTTCTATTAGAATACTGGCACCCTTCTGCTCTCATGGTCCCCTCTTTTCGTATGCAAAAGGAGATCCTAATAGTTTCCTTGTGAACTGGTTCCCTAATTGTTATTCTAGTTCATATGAACCCTCTATTATAGCTGAACCATTCGTTAGTGCTGTAAAAAGAAAAACAACCAAAAAAAATTTCAAAAGGGAAAAAGGGAACACTAAGAGTCTCCAGTCTTAACAATCTTTGTTGTATGAAGTTAAATAAAATCAGATCGAGGCGCCATCTAGCGGAAAACGATCGCCATTGCCGCAATGAAAAGTACAGGGCAGAACTCTTGCCACAAACAAATAGTATTTAATCAAAATCAGTGAAGAAGTGGGATAAGAGCTTTCAAGGGTTGTCATTTCTATCGGATCAGTCATAACACAACATCTCTGTTAGCAGAGAGACTGTCTCTAAATCCAAAGCATCCCATTTGAGCTTTAGCCTCACAATTGGCAGATATCCAAGTCAAAGACACTTCGGGAACAGATCCAGGAAAACTTTCCTCAAGGTTTTTAGCACCTCTTCAGACGAATCATATCTCTTAGTCCCATCTGATAACATGACCTCTAATCTGGCCAGGAATAGCATTCGTGGCGGATCCCCGCAGCCCACAGCTTTGAAGTAATCAGACGAAAAGCTGCCCACATTTGCCTTGTCTTGTACGTTAAATCTTGTACAATCTTCAGCTTTTTGCCCTCCCAAAGGATTGCAGCCAGTTTCCTGGCTTTCTTGATAATGAAGTCCCTGTCCAGGAAATTTTATAATTTGAAAATGATCGGCCTTGGGGGGGGTCTGATATGGTGGGCTTAGGATGAAGGGATCGATGTGCCCTTTCTATTATGTATTCCGGCCCATTGGGAGACTGCCCCACCATTTTTTCAGCAGCTTCTGGAGAAAGGCTATAGTGTTTGAACCCTCTTCCCCTTCCGGCAGGCCCAGCAGAACTAAGTTATTTCGCAGGCTCCTACCCTCCAAGTTGTCTATGCGGTCTTCTAACTTTGACACTATACGTTTTAGGGCCACCACTTGTGGCTGAATCTTCTCCTGAGCCCTCTCCAATGAGCTTACCCTGACTTCACTGTCTGCTACTTGTCGGGAGAGTTGTGCCATCGCCGGTTTTATATCTGCCACCTCTTCTATTAATTTAAAGAGAGCCTCTTTGATGGTAGTTAGCTTCGTGCAGATATGAGCAGAGGTCGGCTCCGGTAAATCCTGCTGTGGAGAAGAGCTGCGGCGTGGTCGCTTTGCATCAGACTCCTGTGTTGGATCCAGTGAGGCCTGTTGTTCGCCACTACAGAGAGGTAAAGTCATCTCCATTTCTCTGTTCATTCGAATCTCAGCACTTCGCAGGGTCTTTGTAGGGATTCTACGAAATTGGTCACAAGCAGTTGAGGCTTATTGTTTTGTGTAGGAGCTCGAATTCTCGGTGAAATTACTGTGGATAGATGGAGCTCACCAGAACGCATCCTACTCCTCTCTGAGCATCACGTGACTGGGACACCCGGTGTCTGCATACTGTTGGGGGGGTGGTTACACAGCGGACAACAATGGACGGACAGATGACACTGGGGGATTGGGCACCCCCAGTGTCGGCATACTATTTTGGGGGGATTACACAGTGCACAACAATGGATGGACAGATGAGGACACTGAGAGATTTGGCACCTCCAGTGTCTCTATACTGTTTAGGGGTGGGGGGGTTACACAGGGGACAATGATGGATGGTTTTCTTTTTTTTTAGTACTAAAAACAAGCATTTGTCATTGTCAAACGCTTGATGTATTGAAAGATGTCCACCTCTGCACCTTGTTTATGCCCTTGAGGTACTTGAATATATCTATCATGTTCCCCCACTCCCTCCTTTTTTTTTAACTGTTTTTCTCTCCCCTCTTCCACTGACCTTCTCTCCAGTGTGGGCTCTCAGCTTTGGCTCTGCCCACCCGCCTGAAGCTTCAGTTGTACTCTCTGGGTGCCAGTCTCCTCCCTTCCACAGTGCTACCATAACCCCCCCGCTCTGAGTCCCCTGAGGAAGGACCGCCACTCCTACCAGTACTCTATCTAGAATGCTGGCAAGTGCACTGCTTATGGGGAGGAACCGAAGACCACTTCCCAAAAGCCCAGCATTGGGCATGGAGCCACTGCTACTGGACCTACCTTCACCTGTCAGCAGAGACGAGGGTTTTTCTACTTGTTTTCTCCCCACCCCCTCCCTCCCACGGAGCTCGGATGTGCAATGACAGCCAGTGTCAGCCGAGCTCTGCCACCAGTACCATACGGCAGTGACACAAGTTCCAGGCATCCCCCAGCCAACACCAGAGGTCACTCAAGAGTGACACTATGCCCTACACCCTTCCAGAGAAGGGAGAGCTGTTCCTCGGATGCTCAATCCCTCCCCGCCCCATGCCAACCCCTGATGGTCCAGGCTCATTCCCGAACCCAGATCACCGGTGTGGTGCGAGATGAGGCATCTAGTGCCTTAACTCCCAGCACTGCCAGGCCACTCCACTCCCTCCTTTCATCCAATAAGTACATATTGAGGTCCTTTTATTCTTTCCTGATATGTTCTGTGTTGCAAGCCATGTGCCATCTTGGTTACCTTTCTGTGGACTGCCTCCACCCTAGTAATGTCCTTGCACATTTGTGGCCTCCAGAACTGCACACAGTACTGTAAGTGAGGCCTCACTAGTGCATTATACAGTGGCATCACCACCTCATGCTTTCTGCTAGTGATACCTCTGCCTATGCACCCCAGCATGCCATTGGCCATCCTTGCAAAATTTGTGCTCTGCTTTGACACCTTTTGGTCATCTGAACTGATAACTCCTGGGCCCCTTTCTTCCTTGGTGATCATCAGCACCTTCACCCCCATCCTGTAACTCTCCACAGGTTTCCCTCTTCTCAGGTGCATTATTTGGACTTCTTTGCATTGAACCTCAGTTGCCACTCCTCAGATAATTTTTCAAGCCTCTCCATGTCCCTGCTCATTTTCTCCACCCATTCTGGAGTATTCACTCTGTTACAGATGTTGGTGTCATCTACAAACAGGCAGACATACCTTTCCTTCTAGCCCTTCCGCAATGTCTGTAATGAAGATGCTGAACAGGACTAGTCCCAGGACTTATCCCTGAGGTAGTCTGCTGGTCACCCCCTCTCCCCAGATTGGATTCCATTACCACCACCCTCTGTCTCCTGTCTGTCAGCCAGTTTCTAACCCAGTTTATCAGCTTGTGCCCCTTTGCCAGACTACTCATCTTGTTAATTAACCTTCTATGTTGGACGTTGTTGAAGGCTTTGCTGAAATCAAGGTAGGTGACATCAAACGTCCCTCCCTGATTTACTTCATGAGGCATTAGGGTTTCCAACCCTAACACCCCACTCCTACCCTGCAGAGACTGACAGGCATTAGGGGTGTCCCTTTGGGTCATCGGAAGTAGCACTCATGCCATTCCATCCCCACCCTGCAGACACTGACAGGCATCATGGTGTGCTTTGAGGTCTTCAGCCCTAATGCTCACCCCATTCCATAAAGAAATAAGCTGAGATGGGTGCAGTATAGGAGATTGGGTGAATGTTTGGGCCAAAGACTCCAAGGCACACCTCCGTGCCTGTCACTGGCTGCAGGGTGGGGGTGGAATGGTGTGAGCAATACGGCCAATGCCAAGGCACATGCCTGACACACCTGTCAGTCCCTACAGGGTGGGGGGTGGGGCATTACAGCTGGAAACCCTAATGCCCCAGATGTTTGATGGTACTCCAGATTTTCAACATGGGCTTTTTGTGACACCACCTCATTAACAGTGGCACTAGCATTTCTTTACTCAATCCCAAAAGGTGATTTTGTGCAGTGACTGCACCATTAAGCACCACATGTGCCAAAACACATTTTGGGTAGGATGTAAAAAATGACAGTTATACTGTTCATGAGGAGGTGTGAAAAAATGGCAATGTTGAAAATCTGGAGTGAAAATATGAGAAACTGGCAAAGTTATAAGCGTGCATAGAAACTGTGCAACGCACGCCCGTTACGTGGTCATTTTTTTGAATTCTTTCCTCAAATTTTTAACATGAGCTTTTTGAGACCTCTCCTCATGAATGGTGGCACTGTGATTTTGTTACTCCATCCTGAAAGTTGATTTTGCCCGGCAACCGTGCCATTCTGCACAACTGGTGTGAAAATACATTTCAGGCATGATTTAAAAAATAAGAGCTGTACTGTTCATAAGGAGGTGTGAAAAAATGGCAATGTTGAAAATCTGGACTGAAAATATTAAATATTGGAAAAGTTACGAGCGTGCATAGAAACTGCACAACACAAGTTCGTAAAGCAGTCATTGTCTGGAATTTTTTAACCAAATTTGCAATATGGGCTTTTTGGGACCCCACCTCATGAACAGTGGCACTGTTGTTTCATTACTCCATCCCAAAAGGTGATTCCACGTAGTGACCTCAAAATCACCTTTTGGGACAGAGGAATGAAATGATAGTGACATGTTCATGAGGCCGGGTACCAAGAGCCCCATGTTGAAAATTTTGGGCCAAAATTCCTAGAAATGGCTGAGATATCAACATAAGTTGAAACCCCCATTGACTCCCATTATACGGATTACCTTTCATTCTTTCAGTTTGCCGGTCGGCTTTGAAGAGTGCAGACATATCCTGCTCCGCAGAAGATCATGTCCATTGACCTTGGAGGGTAAGTATGGGGTAAGGGGGGGTAAGGGGAGGTGCATGCGCAGAGGGAGGTTTGGGATGGGGAGGGGGTCAGTGGAGACAACAAGGGATGGTTTTCGTTTTTATAGGTGAAAAAAAAAGACCATGAGAAAAGGGTTTCATCATTTACAGGTAGAAAAAGTAAATATAAATTTAGGCACACTGGGGTGGACTACCAGTGTGCCACAGTAGTGGTGGGGAGGGGGGAATGCTGACACGGGGATTAGGCATCCGATGTCGGCTAGGTATATAGACAGGTTGGGGGGGCACATCCGACACCGGGAGTGGGCATCCCGGTATAGGAAAGGGAAAGGGGAAATTGTTTAACCAGCAAAGACACACTAAGAAGCAAAAGGGAAAGAGGACATTGTTTAACGAGAAAAGGCACACTAAACCACAGCTGAAGGGCTTGCATTTCAAAGGACAGAGCCACTCGCAGTGCTGGCTTAGTCCTTTGAAATGCTTGCTGAGATGAGCCCTCTCAGCAAACCAGTGTCATCAGGACACTGCCAGCTGATTTACTGGCCACAGACTGGCCCATGCAGCGCCACTGGCCATTGGGCTGGCACCCCTCACACCTCTCTCTAGCAACTCTCATATCAACATGTTAGTCTGCGCTTGCGTGCATGACAAACATAAAAATGAATACTGGATGGGGAAAAAAGCTATATTAATATAAGGCCCTAAATAAAAAGAAATAGGACTATTCAAAGAAAGTACACAAAACAACACACTGGGGCGATTAAACAAACTTTGCACATGACCGAATTCACAATTATATTGAAAAGATATTAACAACATTGTTTATATTCCCTTTAATGGAAATAGGAAATTATTTTTACCTCATTGACTGCCCTTCCCTCTTCCTTTTCATACCAGTTATATATTTTGATATGTTTTGACCAGTTTGTGATAAATAAATGATCCAACTTTGGCCTGCCCTCTGATCTACCCTCTTCACCAGCTACTGCTTTTTCTTTTCATATTTCTAAGGCATTCTATGACATCAATAACACCATTCTGAATGGCTTGGAATGGTGTTATTGATGTCATATAAATGTTTAGGCAATATGAAGAGAGACATCAGAAATTGCTGAGGTGAGTGGGATTCAGGGTAGTTACAACGACAACAAAATTAGAGTATTATTTCAACAAAAAAGGTCAAAAACATTTCAGAGTATTGGGTAGACACTAAAATGACAACAGGAGAGCATCTACAAAACTGTTTCCTATAACCTTTAAGGTTGATCCTGTTTATGGTGGGTGACTTCTATTCTATTCTATTCTATTCTGTTCTATTCTATTCTGTTCTGTTCTGTTCTGTTCTGTTCTGTTCTATTCTATTCTATTCTATTCTATTCTATTCTATTCGTGTTTAATCTAGTCTGTTCCAAGGTTGCAAATAGTTGGAAGAAATCCACTATAACTGGTCATTTGTGAAAGGATTACCTGATGCTGCTTCTTAATCATGTAGCTCACATACAATACGAACATTTTCCAGCCTGACATAGACTTGGCTCAGAGAAAAAGAGTCAAACCTTGCCACTACTATTGCCCTCATTTCTTTTATTGACAAGCAAGTTCAGATCAGTGGCTGCACTGGCTGCACAGTCAGGACTTGCAAGAGAACTTGAGGTGCTTATAAAAATTAGAAATATGCCCCATGATCAAGTACCAAAAACCTATCAAAAATATAATCCTTGAAAGTGAGGATGTTAGGGCTTGATAATTAATTTACTAGATTAACATTTTATGTGCAACACTTCATTAGGTGCATAAAAATGATCAAAAGAAAATCTTTTTACAGCTACCAGAGTTTCAGAAATCTCTACAATTCTTTTGCATGAAATAAATGAAATACCTTGCATACCCACAGTTTACTTAAATAGATCTCAACTCATGGGCCTGCTGTACATTATTGTGTTCAAGTCAACATTCCTGAGCACATTAACTCTTTAGATACTTGATAAATGTTAAAGACAGAGTTCTCTGTTCAGCAAGACTACATATTCTGTACACACCTGTTTTTCTGCCCTGCAATCAGTGAAATGGGTTTAGAAGAGAGGCACACAGTATTGCTAAATGGAGCCCACAGTGTAACTATACTGCATAAAATATTAGTTCATAATGTATCATCAGGCTGAGAGTTGGGCAAAATAAACAGGCAGTATACTGGGACCCACTGCAGTAGGCACACCGTAAAACTAAAACCAAGCTCCGAGAAAAATGTCCTAGATTTTAAATCAGCTTTGGGTGCCAAACAGTGACTAATGTGAAGCACTGGATGCTGTTTTCGTGTTGTGAATAATGCTGAAGACAGAAACCTAAGGTACAAATCACATGCAGACATGTAAACCAGAATACCAAGAATTGTGCCTCAGGGTTGATGTTACTACTTACTGAAGGCAACATTTTACAGCAGCAAAAGCAACAAACAGAGCTCTGTTTAACACCTATACTAGATCAAGGATGCCTAGAGGTGATTTACAGAGTGAAAGCTCACATTCAGTAGCCTTATTAAATACAGTACAAAACATTGTTTTGAATGTTCTGAAAGTACGGTAGTTGCCAGCTCAATTTAAACAGCACACACTGAGCAACCAGGAAAAGAAAGGGATCGCCAAAGAAAGCAATATAGTTGGGCCAGAAATTCAGCACAGTGGCAAGGCTGCTGCTTATGATGCCAGTGACCAGGGTTCAGAAACAAGTTTGGGTCATCAGAGGGCTGGCTGAAGAGAGGGATTGAGCATTTTAAGAGGATACTTTCCCCTCTCTCCATGGTGGGAAGCGACTGAGCTCTGTACTAACACAGCACCCAGGGTAACCACAGGTAGAAATACAGCATGGAATTGCAAGAGGTGGATGATTACTGGCTCTGCATAGCACCACACAAGTATGTGCACATGAGCAAATTGGAGCACTTGTGTGCAAGTTTCCCTAGGGATCAGATAAATGGGGAAAACTTCTCTGCTGTCACAGCATGGTTCCCAATACACTGTGGCCTGGATATTCAGACTGCACCAGGCAGTGGTGCAAGCCTGTGTGCAGCACAACTGGGATGCACCGGGGCCAGGGCCAGGTGATATTCAATGGTGATGCGCCATGGCACAGCACCGTTGAGTATGGCTCAGACAGTGCAAGCACTGCGCATGGCGCAGTGGCACTGCGTCAGTGCAAGCCACAGATTGGGAGCGCGGGGATGGACCAGCACAAATGCAGTTGCACTGGGTGCATCACCCATGATATTTAGCAGATGGCATGCAAATGAGGCTATAATATATGCAAGAGGGGCAACTGTGGCCATGTGCATGTCATTATGGCCCCATTTGCATGCCTTGCACAGGGCAGACTGGCAAATTGTGCCTGGCACCCTGCACAGAATGACCTGTGCACAGTGGGGGTCCCCAGGGCAACCCCCACCCAATAGCCATGATCACAGTAAATGTAATATAAAACACTCCCTGGCAGTTTAGTGGTACCCCCCTCATCCCCAATTGCCAGTATGTGATGTTTAAGTAAATCACTGGTAGTCTAGTGGCACCCCTCTCCCTCCGTTTTCCCCGATTGCCAGTTTCTGATGTTTAAATAAATCCCTGGTAGTCTAGTGGCACCCCCTCCCTCCCTTGTCCCCGATCACCGGTATCTGATCTTTATTTAAATCCCTGGTAGTCAAGTGGAACCCCCGCTGCCCATTGCCATGATCACGGTACATCTTCGTATAATAAATCCTTGGTGATCCAGGGCATTCTCATTCTTTCCACCACAGAACTCTTGCTCACCCCACTCCTCCTCATCAGCGGGCAGCCGCAACCCGCCCACATATCTGCCCGTTGCCCGCTGACTGACAGATACAGTATGGGCTTGCAGGGCATACTGTTAGATAGTCCCAAATATGTGAATGACTTCATTCACATATTTGGGACTGTCTAGTACAGTATGCCCTGTAAGCCCATTAGTCCACACTGTGGACCAATGGGCTTACAGCCCATACTGTACCTGTCATTTGGCAGGTGGCCAGGTGGTAGGCGGGTGGGTTGCAGCCGCCGCCGATGGCAGGGGGGGAGTGGGGTGGACAAGAGGTTCTGTGAGGGTGGGGTGCCACTGGATCACCAGAGATATATTATATAGAGCTGTACTGTGATGACGGCAACAGGTGAGGTGGGTACCACTAAAGTACCAGGGACTGAATTAATATACATCTACCATGATCGGGTTACCAGGAGGGAGGGGGGGACCACTGGACTACCAGGGACTGTACTAATATACAGTCATCGGAGACTTCGGAGGGAGGGGGTATCCACTAGACTGCCAGGGAATGCTGTATTTTACATTTACCACGATTGTGGCAATGGGCAGGTGGGTTCCACTAGACTACCAGGGATGTAAATAAATGTCAGATACCCATGATCGGGGACTTGGGAGGGAGAGGAGTGCCACTAAACCACCAGAGTTATGCGGGTGCTTCATGACAGTGTTCGGGGTGGGTGAGTGGACACCCACGGCTGGCGGCTGCTGTGTTGCACCATGCAATACAGCAGCCTGCCTGTGGGTGGCCAGGATTTGTTCCCACTTTTCACTGGCTCAACTTTGAGCCCCCCTATGTGGCACAATGCAGGGTTGAGCCAGCATATGCAAAGCACATCCCAGGCTGAATATCGGGATGTGCCACATATGCATGGGCATGCCCCCTGCATCTGCGCTGCATATGATTACATTGCACCCCAGCACATTGGGATTTGAGTTGTGCCAGGCAGCCTTTCCAATATCCCACTGGGGCTCAATGTGGGGTTGCGCCTGCGCAACTCTATTGCGCCATGCATAACCCCTTTGAATATCCGGGCCTCAGGCACCATGTAGCCTACTGTATCCCTCACTTCCCATGAGGTCTCCAGTGGGGTGGGCAAATACCTTATTTTGAATATTCAGCTGAGTATTTGTATCCCGGGGTCCAACTGTTTTTTGTTTTATTTGTTATACTGGAAAAGTGTGTGAGACTTCAGATCTGAGACTTCCTGTCCAATCAGAGGCCACCTTGGAAGGTCAATGATGGCAGCCCATGTGACCCAGCACTCCCAGAAGCTACAGGCAAGAGACACATACATCTGAGCTGCTGTGAAAGAGCAATCTATTTCCATCTTTGTGTTAAAATTAACCAAAGAGTAGAAATCTTAATATTTTTTGTTTCCTTTCTAAATTTCTGGCTAGAGAGAGACACTTTTTTTTCACACTTCTGTCTGATAATTTTCAGTATTTCTCAGGAGAACTGCTAGGAGTGTTTTTTTTCCCCCTAAATGTGAAAGAAAAAAAGTACTACTAGGCCTGTTTCTGCTCTGCAAGCACATGTGCGCATTAAAAAAACACAGATTTTCATAGGTTTTTTTGTATGCTTTTCTCAGCAAGCAATCAATTACAGGAACAAATTAAAAAACACATCAGATTTTAGTGCATTTTCATTTTAAGTGGCAAGTGCCAAGCTAGATTTTAAAATGAAATAAAATAGGTTGTCTTTTGTCAGACTTTTGCATATTACATTAAGCAGCTTAAAAGAGTGTTTTTTTATATAGGGCTTCTTTCACCACTTGGTGATGTCTGGTGTCACCACACCACCCAGACCTTTCATCCACCTTCTGACAGCCTGAACAGTCATCCTTCACAGTTATCCAAGACCACTATGTGGAGACTGACCACTGGCCAGCCATGTCGGTTGTGTAAGACAGACACAAACTTAACTATGGTCCCAGTGGTCTTGGAGCGGGTTCATGCCAATGAACTGAACCACAAAGCAAAACACAAACAGTTGAACTCTCATAGTTTAAAATAAACTGGAGCAAACTTACTCAAAATAAAGCCATCCAGTACATTTTATTAAAGAGCCACAGCTGGTACAAAACTCCTCAGCGTTTCACATCTGAAATGGGATGCTTCATCAGGAAAGGAGCCAAATTGCTAATGCTCTACAGTTATACAATTGTGAGTCTTAAAAACACAGTACATAAAATCAACATTCTGGTTAATAACAAGATTTTCAGACAAAAAGCAAAATCAAGTGAATAAATGTGTACACACCTTAAGTGATCGTCATAATGTTAACACTAATATTGAAACAGCAGGAAAAAAAACATGACTTCATTCTGCTTTAAATCCTCACTGTGCAAAACTCTCATAAATATTTTTTTAAATACCTATATTTTACTAAAGGTTGCTATTAAAATAAAGTTCCTACTAGATATTTGATACATTAAAATAATTATTGTAATGACTGAGGGAAAAAGATGCACAACTAACATGGGAAAGATATGTAATGTGCACACTGGCACGATGAATCTGAAAATAACGATGCTGTGAAATTTAATTTCGCCGGGGAAATTTCGGCAAAACCAAAAATTTCACCCAGCGAAATATTTTGTGTAATTATATGCTTACCGCAAAAGTTTGCCAATTAATTTCGCCATAAATTTCGCCTTGCACTAATATTAGCTGAAATTAGGCAAAATTGGGCTTGTCACATGATTTACTCTTTGCAGATCACATGGGTGACTGTATACAGGCAAGAAGTAAGTGAGTCATTTCTTTTTTAGGCACTGATGCAGTGTAACGATCCGGAAAATATAAATTTATGTAAACTTGGAGGAGAGAAGCAGGCACCCAGCAGCAGATCAGTGTTTTCATTTAAATATTGTACTGTACTGAACTGTGTGTTTATCCAATTTAGTTTATAGTTAGATTGTGTCTTTCTGTTTCTGGTGTGTGCTAATGATTACTGTTCTGTTGTGCTTGTATAGTGATTGTGTGTGTGTGTGTGTGTGTGTGTGTGTGTGTGTGTGTGTGTGTGTGTAACTCCCTCACTCTCTCCCTTTCTTTTTCTCTTTTTTTTTTGTAGTAAGAAGTTTGGATGGGAAAGGTAGGCACAAGGGAACTGGGAAGAAGGCAGCAGGACCCCCACCCAGTGTTCGGTTTGACAGGTGGGCCTTTAGGTCTGAGCCCCCACCAGCAGGAACTGTGCCCCCAGCAGGAGAATGTGGCCCCCACTCCCAGGGAGAAGTATGAGCCCATTGCCTCCTCCCAGCAGCAGTGTGATACCAGCAGGAGCAGGACCTTGTTGTCCAGCAGCAGCAGGAGCATGTGGTCCCCACCCCCAGCCAGCAGTAGCAGGTACAGACGAATACCAATGACCCCTCCAGTTGGAGCATGTACCCCTGTCTCCACTGAGCAGGCGCACGATGTGGCCACTGGCTCTGGGACATCAGCTGGTGGTGGCCCCTCATAGAAAGTGTCATCAGTTGTGGTGTGTTTTTTCATTAAAAACACCAATGACAACACTATTGTGATCTGCAACTTGTGTGGCAGCTCTCTTGGAAGGGGCAAGACAGGGGGGCATTTTGACACTGGTGGCCAAATGAGTTATCTGCAGCACCACCACCCTGCAGATTGGCTCAAAAAACAAAAAGAGGTGGCAGCAACAGGTAGAGGGGCCTGGGGTGATGAGCAGCCAGAAGGGGAAGGGGCCAGCAGGAGGAAGGGGCCAGGGGTCAGTGTCAGCGAAGGCGCTGCATGAGAAGGCAGCAGCAGCAGCAGCAGCATGAGGCAGCTGCAGAGCCCCTATCACCCTCACCCCACAGACACAGGCGGTGCTAGGTTCACGCTGGTGAACCCACACAGCCTGCAGCAGCCCCAGCCACTGATGCTCCAGTAGTGAGCCAAGAAGACCTGGTGGCTGTGCGCAGAGAGGTGGGAGCTCTGTGCCGTGAGTTAAATGAGTTCCGCCAGGAGGTCAGGGGGGACCTCAGGAAACTCCTTGAGGACCAACAGCAAATGTTGGAACTCCTGGTGGAGCTGCATTGTGGGGGTGTTGGTGGTGGCAGGGCAGAATTGGGGCCTGGCACTGATGCAGTGTAATGATCCGGAAATTATAATGTGCAGTGCAGCACTTGCAGCCAGTTTTATTTTTCTTTTCTTTCTCCTGTCCTTGCTTTCTTACTGTCACTCTTCCCTCATCTGCACCCCCTAAAAATAACAAACCCCCCAAAAAGTAAAATATATATATATATATATATATATATATATATATACTGTATATTTTCTGTCCTCTTCTATATCCTCTTGTTTCTTTTTGTTGTCCAGTGTTTTGTGTGTTATGTAATATTTATGCTCCTTTCCTTTCCTCTCATATGTATGCCCTGGCCCTGACCCTGCATGTCCCACTGTCATGTGTTACTGTCAGTCACTTTTAGTCTGTACCCATAATCTACTTTTTTTTTTTTTTTGCCCCCTTACTCACTGCCTCAAGCCATATCTTCGGGGAATCCCAATGCCATGCTCCCGTGAGATCACTCTCAGTACTTTCTTCCAGGTGCCGTGAGCCTGCCCCATCCTGCCTCTGTTTACCCCCGGGGGAGGAGAGAGACCCCCCCAATAGTCTCCTTCAGTCCTTTATTGTGTGTCGGGAGGCCTCATCGAACCCTTCTATGGAGCCTGGTTCTGAATTTTTCTCGGGATGGCCAGGTCCCGTATTCAAGTGCCTGCTGCAAGTTATTTTCCTCTTTTCAGGTCCCAGCCCTCAGTACATCGGCACGCTAGGGAAGCCTAGGGGTGAGGCACGTCATGATGTCCAAGTGCTTCATCTCCTGGCCGGCGTCCTCCCACCCTGCTGCAAGCTGTCTCACTACACCTCCACCTGAGGTCACCCAGGTGGTGATAAAGCAGCGGGACCTGCAACCCATCCCTTTCCTGAGGAGGAGGAGAGCAGCCTCTAGGTGCTCAATCCTACCTCCCCAGGTTGGCCCTTCAGCCTCCTGAATCCGTTCCTGAACCTGGGTTGCTGGCGCCACAAGCGGTAGCACTACCGCTGCGCCAGCGGGATGACTTTTCTACTTGGTTTATGTTCGTCCTTCTGTATATATTTCCTCCTCCTAGCCACAAATATCAAGTGTTATAATTTGTTCCTATGAACAAAATGTTTTCCCAAAGCTATGTGATGTTGTGGGCTGGCAGTTGTTTTGGCTGTATGCAGGATCAGTCTGAATATGTACACAACAATCATAGAAACATAAACACATTCATTGTGAAGTTAAACATAATTTAAATATGTTTTTTGTGCTTAACAACACGTGTGCCCTGGGCTTGCCACAAATGTTAACTTGGCATTATAGTGCTCCACCCCAACCCCACCACCCGGTCCAAAATGTGCTCTTGGGCCACAGTTTAACACAGCCTCTTGCTGCCATGCTGTGCAGAGGAGGCATGATAAGACAAGAAATACGACAGGAAAGAATTAGAATGACACTGAGACACAGTGTTGCCACTGCCTAACATGGCGCAGAAGTCCAGAAATGTTTCCCAAAAACTGATTGAGTAAACTCAGACCGAAATCAGGTCTCAGACATACAGTTAGATGGTTCACATCCACCACCAGGACCCAAATCATCTGTTTTCAGAACTGTTTCAAATGGTTTTCAGGCCTAATCTTGGTGGTGCCACTGCCTAACATGTCCCACAAGTCCAGAAATGTTTCCAAAGAAATGTCACAGTAAATTCAGACAGAAATCAGGTTTCAGCCATGTTGTTATATGGCACCCAAACCACCACTCGAACCAAAAGATGGTCTTTGGTCCACTCTTTACAAGTCATCTCATGCTGAATCTTGTTTCTGTGAGCACAGACTAGGCTGTACACGTCCAGAAATATGACAGGAGAAATGGTACATAAAATTGAGACAGAAATATTGTCTGAGTCAGGATGTGATGTGGTGCCCCCCCACCACCACCACCACCGAGACATTAAATTGCTGTTTTGGGCCTTCTTTAGCGGTGATTTCAGCCTGAATCTCAGTGTTGCTTATGCCAGACAGGGCCTACAAGTTCAGAAATGTTTCCCAAACATGTTTGTACTGCTTTTATATTATTTTTCAGTGTGATGTGGATGACATCATCATGCCAGGCGGGGATCAGGATCTAGGGATGTTGGAAAGCACCACATTTCCAATTCCAAGGCAGACGGTAAGTATTACATTTTTCATTACTAGTGGAGTACATCTGCTACTTCATCTGGATGCCTGAGTTTGATAATAACTGTGTTCTTTCTTGCCTTTGTCAACATCAGGAATTCTGGCAAAGTTAACTCTTGCTCCTGCTCCTGCTGCTCAACCAGATCGGGGGGATTTATTTAATTGTGCAATGGTTCCATTTTCACAGTCCCTGAGGTAAATATTTCTTCATTTTTTATGGTCTTCTGTGTGGAGGGGGGGAGGATGTTGGTTGTGGGGGGTTGGGCTGAAACTTTTTACAATCCTCAAAATTTGTTCTGCTTTTATCTTATTTCCAGGTACGCAGTATTGCTAGAGGAAGGGAATGCCTATTACTGTGCTTCATCATGGTCTGGAATCATGTGCTCCACCCAGCATGTTACTTCTGGGGCAATTTACACAATTTAATGACATCATGGGGTATGGTAAGTAACCATTTTTTTTCTTTGCTTGTTCTAATTTGCTTGCTAACACCAGGTATGCAGATTGACAAGTATTTGTCATTTTTTCTCATCTTTGGTCTTGCTTGTGTAATTTTCCTCTATCGAGGTTTCATCTGATCTCTGTGTGATGACTACATCCATCCTGGAGCTGCAGGAGCTGTGTTGCATGGAAAACAGGGGGTGTTGCTTGAACTGCAATGTTGGCCACTGGTGTCCATACCATTAACGAGTAAACACCACCCACATCCAGGAAGTAACTATATGTGGAAATGGATGATTGAGATGGTGTTTAGTAAATAATTAGATGGAGAGGGCTAATGTCTTATCTAATCATCTGAGGTGGCATAGCTGCAGTAATCATGACAATCTGGGATCCAAACTGAGGAGAGCAAGCACTTCCCCCTGCCATGACCCCCCCCCCCAGGAACCATCACAGTTTTGGTACAAGAATATTAACCTGGTAGTACTGCATAAGTAACCTTTTTGTGGGAATTGGATGTTGTGTTGTTGCTTTTCATGATTACTTTTGTAATTAATGACTCGTATTATTAAAGATGGTCACCATTCACCATTTCTCAAAATTTGTTCAACCTGTGGTGTTAATGGTTGAATGAGCATGATACATTCAAGTGCTACTTGTACTAGGAGCCAGGGTTCTACAACATGTCACCAGTAGTGAGTGGCAGAAAATATTTTTCGGGATGCATGGAGTGCATGGGTTTGTCAGGTGGTGGTGGTGGGGGGGCTGGTGTGGCATGTGCCAGCATGGGCACTTTTAAGGACATCAAGACAACATACGTTGCTGTAAGATGGGGTTGATAGTCGACATGAAAAGTAAAATGTGTATCTTGATATTTCTGGCAGCAAAACCTTTTAACTGTAATCATGCAAAATCTTTATGGTTATGGTAATTTTATTGCTGCTGCTTTTTATAGGCTGGGGAACTGTCAGGGACCAAACAATGGGTTACGGCAAAGGGTGATCAAATGAAACTGATTCACACTGCAGCAGATAGCACATTACCATAACCAATCCAATGGTACATGGCTAAAATTAGTTATAACACTATACTATGCTGAAAGTGATTAGGGAAGGAGGCCTTCAAGTAAACTCAGCCTTTTTCCACTTCCACATCATCCAAGAAGCACCCCTCACAGTCTTCAAGACTGGAGTTCTCACCAGGTGGGAATTCTTTCACTGTGCCTGCTTCATCCAACTCGCTGCTGGTGGATGCCTTAGTTGAGGGATTGTCATGATCGTCATCACTGAAACAAAGCTCCTGTGGCAACACCACTGACATCGCTGTGTTGTGTGGAATGTGCCTTTCATTCATTTTGATGAATGTTAGTACTGACACATTCTTGGGTGACTAATTGGTCCTACAGTCACACTCAATGGCCCCAGCTGCATTAAACACTTATTCCATACTGACACTGGATGGTGAGCAGCTCAGGTATTTCACAGCAACTGATGTTAATGCTGGCCAGTCAGTCATTTTGCTGCTCCAGTACAGCTGGCTCATCAGTAATGGCAAGGTGTTTTGGGTTCCCCATCTAGGCCACCACCGTCCGTTGTGCTGTCCTGAGTCCAGTTGCCTCATCTGTCTCCTCCTCCTTTTTCTCTATATCTTCCACTCCCACCTGAAAGAGAACATCCCAAATGGGATTTATTGCTGTTTTCTGCTTTGCCTTGCCCATTTTTTCTGATTGGATTGCCTGTGAGCCACTGGTGGTGGTAGCAACACCCATTTTTGCTGCAGTGTGTGTCTTTTTCACGTGTGCAGCATGTACCATTCTAATGAGGTTCTCTGTCAACTTTTGTACTCGCTGACGACCTCCTTTAATTATAGAAGGCAGACCATGTCTGTAGCATGGATCCAGCATGGTGACGATTGCAAAGTCAGCCAACTGTAAAATGCAGAATACATGGATATTTGTGTCTGGCACATGGATCATGTGATCCATTAGATCACAATAGCCATGATCCCCACTTGCCTCCATCTGGTGTCGCACATTAACTAGTGTCTGCCTCAGTACACATATGAGAGGTATGGACTGACTTATACAAGCAGTGTCCCCACTCACTGCCTGTGCAGCATGCTCAAATGAATGAATTATGCATATTAGCCCATCCATTTGGCATCACTGCTCGGTTGTTAGAGTGATGGATACTCCAGCACTGTCACGGGTGGTGTACACCAGCAGGTATACTGACACAACTATATACTATTCACGCAGCCCTCAAGCATGTACAGCATGGAGTTCCACCTAGTCACAACATCAAGCTTCATCTGGTGCTGAGGCAGATGGTTATTGTGTTGCAGCTCACGTAGATGGTCATGTGCCTTTGCAGAATGGGCAACATGGACACAGATGGGATGGGTGACAGTAATTGTTTCCTTAATGTTCGCATGGTTGAGAAACTGCTGAACAACAAGATTAAGGCAATGTGCCAGGCAGGGCATCCCAGAAAAAACACCATCGCTAATGTACTTCACTACACTGGAGCCATCATCATTTGCGATGAATCCTGCTATGAGTGACTATGTGTGTAGCCACCCATCACTCTCCGACAGCAGAACATTTAGCATTTTTGCAGCCGTGTGAGAATCAGTAACATTTATCATACTCAGGGTCGCATGCTGCCGAATACCAGGTGTGTTGCTACTACCACAATTTTGCCTCATGCAGGTTTTGCAAGGCCCAAAATCAAGTACCACCCCAGGTAACTGTGCCCAGTGTGCTGTTATGTACAGATACGAGCTTGCTGCTGTTTGTCCACTGGTCCACATATCCATGCTAAGATGGATATATTGTGATGCACTATGCTTCAATGCATATCTAATGAAACCAACCACTCTACTGTTCAGCTTTGGACTTAGTAAAATATGTTCGCAATGGAACCCGCCATTTGGGACAGGCACGGGCCATCAACCTGCAGAGACCAGCATTCTCCATGAATAAGAATGGCAACAGATTGATGGCCAGCATTTCAGCAGTGTCAGCATTTAACTCTTGTGCAGCAGAATGATTGGGTGGGTACTTTGTCTGCTATTCAAGGATGGTCTTCAGAGTGAGCTACATCTTTGGGGCTGTTCGACCAGACTGCTGTACTTGTGGCAGCAATGATGTTCTTTTGGGGGTAACACTTGACTCTTGGGGCTGTGTAGACTGCATGAAACCAGTTATTTTGGTTGCTTGTGGGTGTGGTGGTGTGCTTTTCTGACTCAAAGGACTAGAACTGGTGCCTCCACTGCTATACTCACTACTTGAGAGTGCAAAGTATTGATCACCCTCCTCCTCCACCACTGACCCACTCTGCCCCTCTCCTCCTGCTTTTGCTGTACTACATTTAACTTGCTGAGGGAGATGCCATCAACAGCTCTGGCATCCTTCTGGTGTTACTGCCATCTCGGCAGGTGCTTGTTTTTCAGCTGGCCGTGTTGGCCACCGGTGCCTATGTAGCTTCCCTTTTTCCCACAGCTAACCCATGCTTGACAAAGTTGGCACATCACTATGGTCTCATCAGCAGGATCAAGCACATAAAAGTCCCAAACTAGGGACTTTTGACTTCTTGACTTCAGATGCTTCTGGGGCCGGGATAGTTCAGAAACAGGTGTGGAAGTGTGTGTTTTTGGGCTACTCTCACCACTTCCATAAGAGTACTTTTGGAGGGGGGGTGACTTGACTGCTTCATGGTTTGCTAATAGGTTTGTTGACAGACTGACCCATGGGCTGTGCATGTAAATGGTCTACATCACCCTTGAGCTTTTTTAACTCAGGCTTCTATGTTGGATCATCATCATCATCACCAACAATAGCGATGATGTCCTTGCCTTCCTCCTCCTCCCTATCACTGTCTTCTTGCAGCACAGCACCTTTTTCTTTCTCTACAACCATCTCAGGGGGCTGACTATCCCTATCACCAGGATTATCAGACTCTGGTTTAACACTATCATCACCAACTCCTGCAGAAACAGGGAAAGTCACACCAACATACTTATCGCCCTCCTCCTGGACCACTGTTCCTGTGCTGGTGTCAGTGCCTTCCTTCTTCTCACTGTTATCATCCCCCACTAGCATGGATGCAACAGTTTGAGCCTTAAAAAGTAAGACACAGGTATGCCAGTACTGCCAACAACTACTTTGCTGGTATCTGCTGCACCACCAGAGCCCACAGCAGAAGACACTGATGCCGACACACGTGTGCTTTCACTGCTATAAGGAACTGGAACTGAAGTTGTACTCTTTTTAGCAGATTTCTTAGCTTGCTCATCCACCCTGCCACATTTCCCCTCTGTACTAGGCCATTTCTTAGCAGACATTTTTGCTGGCTGCTGCTTCAAAGGTTTGACTTTCTCTGGGAGTATTTCAAGAAGAGATGTATTACTAACTGTGTGAATAACACCTCACATGTCACACCTACAGTACTGGCTTCCTTATAAGTCCAAGCACAATCAGGACAGGTAGCAGCACTTAGAGTACAACTAATAATGTATATGGTAGGTAGTCTATTCTAGTAAAAACCAAAAGGTAACTTTTTTCTTTCCCCAAACAGGAATTTAAGCAACACACACAAGGAAAAAGGGCACAAGTGACCGACTTTAAATACTGATTATGTGTGTCTGGACAACTAAAGTACTGTAATGTGTTATTACTTAGTTAATACCACACTTTTTTTTATTATACTAGGGCAGAGACAACCATAAAAGATCAACAAAGGAGAGTACCGCGGTATGGTAGTGGTCTGGATGGGAGAGATCAGCAAGAAATATCTTGAAAACTACTATATTAATACTGTATATAGTTTTCTATACTGCGCACGTCAGGTGTTAAACAAACAATGCTGTAACAAAGAAAGGGTAAAATAAATCAACTAAAACAGGAACACCATGCAATGTGCAGAGGCAAGCTCCAGCAACAAAATACATGGGAGCAATTCAACAAAGCAGTGCAACTATAAATGGACAAGTTTAAGTGATCAAGTAAAAGTACTTACGTTTCCATACAAAAAAATATAGAACTGTTGATTTTCACAGTTTAAGTGACACAAGTTAACACTCCAGCAAACAGAACCAACCACAAACAAAAAAAAAAAAAATAAAATAATGGATCAGCTCTGTGTCTTTAAAACTAAAGAATTTACAATTTATTTATTTAAGAGTTTAACCAGGAAGGCATGCTGAGCGGAGGCCGCTCGAGTCCAGATGTGTCCTGGTGGATGGGAAAATTGGGGATATAATACAAATACAGTACAATCACAACTAAAAGCAGAAGAATGGTAAATATAACACAGGCTAGCAGTGGCAGGAACTCTCAAACAGGACTGAGTAACTTTTCAGAGAAAAAACTTGTCAAGATATAATAAAATTAATAAGAAATAATAGTAAAGAAGCATTTGTCAATGCCGAATGTTTGCTACCTGGTATTAGCATTGGGAAAGCAGGAGTTAGACAGATGCAGAATAGGAATTGCAGTTAAGTATTGAACTTCACGCCAACCCCACCTCCACCCTGCAGAGAGAGAGACAGTCATTGGGTTATACATATGGGTCGTCGCCCATAACGTTCATGTCATTTCACCTCACCCTATCCTGCAGACACTGACAAGTGTTGAGGTGTGCCTTGGGCTGTTCGACTTTACAGTCACCCCATTCCAGAAGGACATACATTAAAATGGGTGCAGTATAGGAGAATGGGGTGAACTCTGTGGCCAAAGAGTCCAAGGCACACCTCGATGCCTGTCACTGGCTGCAGGTTGGGGGGTGGAATGGCATGAGCATTACAGTCGGCAATCCAAAGGCACACCTCTGATGCCTGTCAGTCTGTACAGGGTGGGACATTATGGTTAGAAACACTAATGCCCCAGGCATTTGTTGGTATTTGCACTACAAATTTTCAACTTGGCCTTTTTGTGACCCATACCTCATGAAAACATTTGGGACCTCTTCTCATGAACAGTTGGACTGTGATATTGTTAATGTGTCCTGAACTATGAATTCCCACAGCGACCATGCCATTCTGCACCAGATGTATGAAAACACAGATCGGGCAGGTTGTGAAGAATGACAGCTGTACAATTCATAGGGAGGTGTGAAGAGATGGCTATGTTGAAATTCTGTACTGAAGATATTAAAAATGCTTGAACTTCAGAGCTTACATGGAAACTGCGCAATGCTTGGGTGTAACACAGTCATTTAGTGAAATTATTTCACCAAATTTTCAACATAAGCATTTTATGACCTCTGCTCATGAACACTGTCACTAGGATTTTCTTAATTTGTCCTGAACATTAATTTCCCACAGTGACTGCTATATTCTGCACTAGATGTGTAAACGCATATATTGGTCAGGATATGAAAAATGATGGCTGTACTGCTCATAAGGAGGCGTGAAAAAATGTGAATGTTGAAACTCTGGATTGAAATTATGAGGGAGCGTCGAAACTACGCAACATATGCTCATAACACAGTCATGTCATGGACTTCTGTCACTAAAATTTCAACATAGGCATTTTAGCACATCTGCTCATGAACACTGTCACTGTGATTTTCTTAATCTGTCCTGAACACTGACTTCCCACAGCAACCACACTATTCTGTGCCAGAAGTGCGAAAACACTTTTCAGCCAGGATGTGAAAAATGACAGCTGTACTGTTCATAAGGAGGTGTGAAAAAATGCCAATGTTGAAAATCTGGAGTGAAAATGCTACAGATTTGTTACGTTACTAAGGTGCTTGGAAACTGCACTACGCACGCTTGTAAAACAGTCACTTTATGGATGTTTGTCACCAAATTTTCAACACAGGCATTTTAGGACCTCTGCTCAAAAACAGTGTCACTGTGATTTTCTTAATCTGTCCCAAACACTTATTTCCCACAGTGACCACGTTATTCTGTGCCGGAAGTGCGAAAACACATTTTGGCTAGGATGTGAAAAATGACAGCTGTACTGTCCATAAGGAGGTGTGGAAAAATGCCAATGTTGAAAATCTGTAGTGAAAATATTAAAAATGCTCGAACTTCTGAGCATACATGGAAACTGCGCAATGCATGGGTGTAACACAGTCATTTAGTGGAATTATTTCACCAGATTTTGAACATAGGCATTTTGTGACCTCTGCTCATGGTCATTGTCACTATGATTTTCTTGATCTGTCCCAAACATTGATTTCCCACAGCAACTGTGCTATTCTGCGTCAAATGTGTAAATGCATATTTCTGGCAGGATGTGAAAAATGACAGCTGTACTGTTCATAAGGAGGTCTGAAAAAATGCCAATGTTGAAAATCTGAAGTGAAAATACTACAAATTTGTGAAGTTACGAGGGTGCATGTAAGACAGTCATTTTATGGACGTTTGTCACCAAATTTTCAACATAGGCATTTTAGGACCTCTGCTCATGAACAGAGTCACTGTGATTTACATATGAACATACATACAAATCTGCCAGCAGAACAGACCAATCAGTCTGTTTAAATCTGCCCGAGTGTGCAGCTAGCAGCCTAGATTGCAGCTGCCCCAGCCTCCTCCACCTCAGTTCCTCCCCCCTGCTTGTCCCAGCCCCTGCCCCTTTGACTCTTCCTCTTGCATTATCCCACTCCTTCTTAAAGCTATTGACTGTCCTGCATGTTACCATCCCCTCTGGCAGCATATTCCAACTAGATACCACCCTCTCAGTGAAGTAGTGCCTCTTCATTTCCCTCTTGAAACATCCCCCTTCCAACCTTAGTCCATGATTCCTTGTCTCTCTTACACTCCTCAGTTTAAACACCCCCTCGGCGGTGCTAGGTGTATTTATCCCTCTGAGGTATTTAAATTCTTTAATCATATTCCCCCTATCCCTCCTCTCCTTCAGTGTGTACATGTTCAGCTCCTTCAGCCTAACTTCATATTCCTTTCCTTCCATCGCATTTAACATTTTTGTTGCCCTCCTTTGCACCCCCTCCAGTAACTTTATATCTCTCCTCAGGTATGGCCTCCAGTATTGCACACAGTACTCCAGGTGTGATCTGACCAATGATCTGTAGAGAGGTAGGATCACATCCCTGTGCCTGGATGAAAACCCCCTTGTGATGCATGCCAGCATCCTGTTTGACTTTGCTGCTGCTCTCCTGCACTGGGCTGAATTGTTCATGCTCCCAGGTACCAACAGCCCTAGGTCCTTCTCCTCTGTGATTCCCCAACCTCACCCACCTCAACCAATAGTCCCTCTTCTGGTTCTTAGCCCCGAAGTGCATTACCTTACACTTCTTTATGTTGAATCCTAGCTGCCACTCTCCTGACCATGTCTGTAGTTTGGTTAGGTCCCCCTGGAGTTTTTCCCATCAGTCCTCTTCATCCACCACCGCCCCCAATTTGGTATCATTTGCGAACTGACTAACTGTGCTCCCCACTTCATGTGCTATATTAGAGATAAAGAGCCCAAATAGCACCAGACCCAGCACTGACCCCTTCAGTACCCCGCTTGTCACTGTTCCGGGTGCTGAAAGCTCCTCCCCCCCCCACCACCACCACCACCCTCTGCACCCTCCCTTGTAACCAGTTCTCTATCCATTTAGTCAGCTTTTTTCCTACCCCCACTGCTGTCAGCTTCCCCCCCAGTTTCCCATGAAGCACTGTATCCAAGGCCTTATGGAAGTCCAAGTACAGGACATGTACCACATGGCCGCTGTCCAACTCCCTTGTCACCCAGTCATAATACTCTATTAGGTTGGTTTGACAAGACCTCCCTGAGACAAATCCATGTCATCGCCCATCTTCGAGGCCATTAGTCTCTAGGAATGCCACCAGCCTCTCCTTCAGTATCTCTTCTATAAGCTTACCCACTATGGACATGAGGCTGTCCAGCCGATAATTTCCCAGCTCCTCTCTAGGCCCATTCTTGTGTATGGGCACCACATGGGCCACCCTCCAGTCCTGGGGCACACACCCCATTTCCAGGGAGTTGTTGAACAGATCTGCCAGCAGCTCAGCCAACAGCTCTGCCATCTCCCTCAGCACCATGGGGTGGAAGCTGATAGGACCTGGTGCCTTGTCCACCCTTATTGCCTTCAGCACCTCTTGCACCCCACTCCATGTGATTACTTTGTCCGTCACCTTCTCCCCCACTTTCCCCACCACCCCCCCAGCCCATGCTGGTAGTGGACCATCCCTCTCCTTAGTGAAAATGGAGCAGAAGTACATATTTAGAATTTCTGCTTGCTTCTCCCCCTTTTCTACACAATCTCTTCCCCACTTTATCCTCGCAATATGTTCCTTGCACTTCCTCTTTTCACTGACATACCTAAAAAAGTCCTTTTCCCCTCCCTTTATGCTCTGTGCTAACCTTATAATTCCCTGGAGGCCTTAACTTTTTTCACCCTCCTGGCCATCTCCCTTGACCAACTCCCATAAGCCTCCTTATCCTCTCCCTTCCCTGTTCTTCTGTACTGCCCGTATGCAGGCTTCTTTGTCCTCACCCCTTGCAGCACTTCCTTATTCAGCCAGCATGGTTTCTTGGCTCTGCTCTTCTTACTCCTGGCCCTGGTGCAGGCTACTGTGGTCTCTGTTAGCCCAGTCTTTATGACTCACCAATTTTGTTCTGAATCCATCCCCAGCCTTATATCCTGAAGTCTCCCTTGCAGTATTGCTCCCATTTTCCCAAAGTCCACCCTATTAAAGTCCACCACCTTCATGCCCATGCCTCCTGTCTCCCTGCCCAGTGTGAGAATGAGCCACATTGTTTGGTGGTCACTACCCGCTATTGGGTCCTCCACCCTTATCTCCCTCACCACCTCCCCATTTGCCAGTACTAGGTCCAGAGGTTTACCAAGCCTTGTAGGCCTACTTACCAATTGTGTCAGAAGGCCATCCTGGCATGCATCAAGGAGCACCTGCTCCCTGGTACTGCTAGTTGCTGGGGTGCTCCAGTCAACCCCTAGTAGGTTAAAATCCCCCATTATAACCACACTCCGCCTTCTACACACCCTTCTTATCTGATCTGCCAACTCCCTATCCAGTTCCCTGGATTGGGCTAGTGGTCTGTACACCACTCCAAGCCTCAGCTTTCTGCTCTTGGAGTCCAGGAGCTGCACCCAAAGCGTCTCTGTCCTCTCCTCTTCTCTCTTGCCCCTTATGCATTTATTTACTGATCTATTAGAAAAGTCAGATTTACAACCTTTGAGTCATGGACTCATTTACAAAAGGCACCTCGTCACAGGGGGGTAGACAGAGTTACATAGTGTGGTTACAACAGTGAAAACAGTACAGGTGCAGAACATTAAACACAGAGTACACATAGGTTACATAATAATGTTAGTTATAATAGGTTACAGTCAAATACAAAGTACCCAAGGGTTACATTGGGGGTACTGCCCTGAACATACCTAGATAATACCTGGAGAGGGTGGAGGTAGGGATGTGGAGTGGGGTAGGAGGGAGGGGCAGAGGACAGGCTGTCCAGAGGATGTTGTCAAGTCAGGGAGGCCTGACAGGAGGATTCCACAGTGGGTTTAATTAGGTGCATCTACAGCAATGAGTGTAGAAGAGATGGTTCCGGAGGGTGATTTGAAGGGACCAATTTTGACAATGTTTGTGATGCAGAGTGGGAGGGAGTTGAACCAAGCAGGGGCTCGGTAATAGAAGGATCTGTGGGCTAGCAAGGTCTTGGTTCTGGTCACCAGAAAAGTGGCCTTAACAGAGCTATGGGTGGCAACAGACGAGAATGCACGCTGTAGGGAAGCAGAGACCCCCGGAGGGAGAGCCCTAGAAGAGATTTTTTGGTGAGTAGGCAGGTCTGGTAGTGCAGATGCTCCTCAAAGGTGAGCAGGTTGCTGGTGGAGTAGATCAGGCAAGTGTGAGTGCAGCTAGGAGCTCTGGTCAGGAGCCTGCAGGTCTTATTGATTGAGAGCTGGATTTTAATCAAGGCAGTATTGTCCGCCGCAGTGTAAATGGGCAAGCCATAGTCCACTTATGACAGGACGGAAGAGGTGGTGGCCAGCCAGAGGGCAACTTGGAGGAGGCAATCTCTATGATGGTATAGTAGGCCTATCCGAGAATTTATGACGGAGGATAGGGCATTGATGTGGGTGTGAAAGGTGAGAGTCGAGTCGAAAGTGATGCCTAAATATTTGTAAGAGGTCACTTGCTCCAGTGGGTGTAGAGTGCTGGGGAGAATGATAAGGGAGCATTCTTGGCCTTATTTTGGTGATGGGAGAAGAGCATTGACTTAGTCTTTTTTAGGTTAATGACAAGTCGGTGGACAAGGAACCACTTTTCAGCTTGGTTGTAGGTGTGCTGGAAGGATACCTGGAGAGAAGAGGGATCGGGATGGGATGTAAAGAGAACCACACCGTCAGCATAGAGAAGCATTTTTCCTGTGCAGGAACTGGGGAGAGTGTTGAGGTAGAGGCTGAAATGTACAGGGCCCAGAATGGAGCCCTGGGATACCCCAGAATGAACGGGTCGGGTATTGGACAGGGACTCATTTATTTTCACATGCTGGGATCTAGCAGAGAGGTAGCTGGAGAACCAGGCAAGGAGACCAGCAGAAAAGCTGAGCTGTGGAGGGGGTCAAGCAGGAGGGGGTGACAAAAGTGTCAAAAGCCTTGGAGAGGTCTATGAACAATGTACCGGCAAGGTTGCCAGTCAAGAGCAGAGTGCAGGTATTGAGAGAACTCCAGGAGAGCAGTAGTGGTACTGTGTCCTGGGCAGAAACCATGTAGTTCTGGGCACATTAAGTCATATTTGGCCTGGTACTCAGAGAGGTGAATAGGCTCTGTTTTTTTCTAGGGCTTTAGAGTGCGGGGGATGATAGAGATCGGGCAGTAGTTGCAAGGTTAGATTTCGGCTAATTTACAAGCACTGGGAAACTGACTGAGTCATAGTGACCAGTTTAGTAGGTTTGTAAGGGGACTAGGATGACATCCAAGACCAGGCGGAGGATCCTGGAATCTAGTGGTCACAGCTGGGGTTGTTGCTAACAAGGGCTTTTAGCAGGTGCAGCCTGGCTAAGTGTGGGGATATAGTGTGCAGGTAGAAAGGAGGTAAATCCAAGGCAGGGGGGATAGAGGTGGGGACTGGGTCAAAAAAGTTGTTTGGGAGGACAGAGCTTAGGTTAGAGAAGGTAGTATTGAGGCATTCAGCAATGTGAGTTGGGTTTGTAGTGACGGTGCCATCGATGGAGAGCTGGGATGGTGGGGGGAGTGGGACTTCCCATTAAGCTCTTTCATGCTGTCCCAGAAAGTCCGGGCGGAACCCCAGGTGGATGCAAGGGTGGTCTGATAATGCTCTGCCTTGGCCTGTCTAATGGCCCAGCTGCACTGATTATGCGCCATGTTGTAGGTTTGTCTATCAGCCAACTTGCCTGATTCGATAACGATGTGCCAGAGATTATCCCTATGCTTACGTTTTTTGGATAAGGGATGGGGAGATCAATGAGGCATTTCGTTTTTTGATCCCTTCCCTCAAATAGAGTGTACGCTCCCCTTCCAATCCCCTGGTCCCTCCTGTATATCCTGTATCCCAGGATTGACAAGTCCCAATCATGGTACTTTGTGGCCCGAGTCTCTGCCACTGCAGCAGTGTCCACCTTCCCCTCTGAAAGGAGCGTCTGAAGCTCTGCAGTTTTGTTCCCCAGGCTTTTTGCATTGAGGGAGACCACCTTCCACCCATACCCCTCCTTCTCCTTACTCATCTCCTTGGCCTGTGTCCCTCCATCCAGTGGTCCGCACCCTTTCTCCTCCTTATTCTTACCAGGTGGTGGTGCCTTCTGTATTAAAATCAGACCACTCTGGGGGTGAGCCTATTATGCTCCTTTGTTCTGACCTTTCTACCAACCTCAGTCTTTTTGCCACTCCCCCACTAGTTTAAATCCACCTTAGTAGAGATATACCCCTCTAATCCCACCTTTAATACTCCACTCCCGTCCCTGCTTAAGTGTAGCCTGTCCCCCGCATACAAGTCACTATTACCACAGATCCTACCCCAGTTAGTCACTAACTCATCATTTTTGGTGTCGCACCAATCCCTCAGCCACTTGTTGAACTCCTTCATTCTACTACCTCCCCGTGCTTGAACATGGTACTGGGAGTACCTCTGAGAATGCCACCAACTCCCCCATCCCCTCACACTGCCTGCCCAACTCTTCAAACCTCCCCCTCACTACTTCCACAGTCTTCCCCCCAAGTCGTTTGTACCCACATGCAGCAGTAAATGAGGTTTCTTCCTTCCCCTCACTGCACACTTGAGCAATGCCTGCTCTGCCCCTCCTGCAGTCAACCCAGAGATAGCAACAACCCAAATATGGCTGTGCCTTTCCCCTTCTGCCCCATCTCATCTCTTTCAGTATAGAATCTCCCAGGACAAGTACCCCCCATCCCTTACCCCCTTTCCCTTCTAATGCCCCTTCCACCACCCCAGTATTTTTTCTTCCCTGCCCCTTACTCCCGCCAGCTGCACCCTCTGTGACTTTTGTATCTGCACTCCTTACTTCCACCTCACCGCTTTTCTCTGTCTTTTTCTTCCAATCCCTATTGAACCTCTTCCCAGACTGATTACTTCCTACTGGGCCTCCCATGTCGACCTCCCAGCCTCCGCTGCTGATTTCCAACCCCTCTTCTATCCCTGTTGTTGTTGATTTAGAGCCCCCATTCCCTACAACCCTGATACTGATGCCTCTTTTATCTTTCCCCTTCCCGTAGCCTTCTCTCCTCCAGTCACCCCTCCTTCCTTACTATCCCCACTTCTACCCTTTCATTCTCGCTACCTCTTCCCCTACCTTTGCCATCCCTCTCATGCCCCACTTGTCTTCCCCCCTTCAGTATGTTCCTGCTCCTCCTCTCTCTCTCTCTCCCATAGCAGAGGCTCTAATCTATTCCTAGTTGATACCCCCCTACATCTCTTCCCCCTATCGGTTACCTCCTTCTTCTTGTTCCCCTCCGTGTCCCTGAGTCCCACCCCTGGTCCCTCCCTACCCGCAGATATCTGCTCTCTCCCCTGGTACTCCTCATGGTCTCTTCCTCCCTCATCAGGAGGCCCCCCTTACATCGGGCACCCCCTCCCTTCTCCTCTCTTTTCTGTTGGTGCCTCTGATACTGGGGTCAGTTTCAGTCCCGAGTTGTCCCCCCCCGCCAACCATGATGCCTACCATACCCATCTGTCCTGCTACTTAGACTCCTCCCTAACTTCCACAGTTCCTCCCTAAAGCTAGCCAGTTGTCTACAGACCATACACCCCTCCATCCTCCAAGCCCAGTCCAGGATTATGTTGGACCCACACCCTTTACACCCCATCACCCTTCCAAAGATGCCCGCCTTATTGACATGCGGCACCTGCCCCATTTTGGTCCCCATCTTATGTTATGGGCTTTTAATCTATGTTTTCTGTACCCTACTACAACTGTTATGCCCCTAGTTACTCATGTTCATCCATACTAGTCCTCCTACTGTCCCCTTGCCGACCGGGTTAATTCAGTCTCAAATCTCATCCTCTAGATACTGTATTACTATAGCAATCCTAAAGCCTCCTTGTCCATTTTCACCCCTCAGCTACCATACTTTTTTTTCTCAGCCCTCATACAGTTTCACTTAAACCAGTTAGAAATCCTGTTACACTCCAAGTATTACTCAGCTCAGTTAGAGAAATAAACAGAACAAATAAATGTGTATTATTACAGCAGTTCTAACAGTGTCGCTCAGTACTTAGCTCAGTTAGAGAAATAAACAGAACAACTAAATCTTTTTTATTACAGCAATCCTAAAAGTACCCAGTCATTGCTTTGCCTCCACCCTAGAGACCCTGCTGTAATATTGGACCACACAAGACCCTGAGTGACAGGGTGGGCAACTCTAAAGTCCTGAGAGAGCTCAATTGAACTCGCTCACTGCCCCCCCTCCCACTCATTTATTCTGTTTCTCTTGGCTCTGCAGGCTGCCCTTTTGTACTGGGCTCCTGCCTGCATTGGTTCCTTTTTCTGCCCACAAAGAAATCCGCAGCAGTCCCGACAGAGCTCCGTTGAGCTCACTCACTCCCCCCTCTCACTTGCTTGTTCTTAATCTGTCCCAAATACTGATTTCCCACAGCAACCACGCTATTCTGCTCTGGAAGTGCAAAAACAAATTTCAGCCAGGACGTGAAAAATGACAGCTGTACTGTTCATAAGGAGGTGTGAAAAAATGCCAGTGTTGAATATCCAGAGTAAAAATTTTGCAGATTTGCAAAGTTACAAGGGTGCACAGAAACTGCACAATGCACGCTTGTAAAACAGTAATTTTTTGGATTTTTTCACCAATTTTGCAACATATGCTTTTTGAGAGCCAGCCTCATGAACTGCCATTTCTTTAATCAGTCCCAAAAGGTGATTCCGCACAGTAACAGCGAAGTCACCTTTTGGGACTGAATAAAGCCATGACAGTGACTGAATTCATGAGGAGGTGTCCCAATAACCCCATGTTGAAAATCTGGTACTGAAATTCCCAAAAATGCCCAAGATATGTACCAAAGTTGAAAAAACCCTATTTATGACATTACACAGCTTACCGGCATTTCTTCAGTTTGCGGTCAGCTTTGAAGAGTGCAGATGTGTTCCCCGTCCCCTGAAGATTATCATGCAGGGCTCCAGATGTAAATGTGAGGTAAGGGGGTGTGAGGAGGTGGGGGATGCAGAGGGTGGGTGTGGGTTGGGTGAGGGGCATCGGACACTTCGAGGGACCATTTTCTCGCTTCACAGGTAAAAAAACAAAAACAAAACACAACATGAGGTGGTTTTCTTCTTTTGTAGGTGTGTTTGGTACACTGGGGTGGGTCTCAGTGTGCCACCTGCATTTGTGGGGAGGGGGACTGAAGCCGATGGGGATTGGGCCCCCTGTTGGCACAGAAACGGGGGGTGCATGATGCTGAGGGGGATTGGGCACCTCCTTGGCACACAACAGAAATTGGGAGGAGGACATTATGCCAATGGTGAGTGGGCTCCCCCGTTGGCAAAGAAAGACTGTTTGGAAGGGCGCATGATGCTGAGGGGGACTAGTCACCCTCGAACACAACAAATGGGGGAGGTATATAATCTGATGGGGAGTGGGCTCCCCATAGGCAAATGAATTCGGTGCTGGCATGCTGACATCGGCGCCACCATGTTCACAAATGTTACACCAGGCAAGGTACCATGCTGCAGTGATGCGTCACTCCCTTATTGCAGCAGAATTGCTGATGCTGCAATGATGAGGCGGCCCCTCATTGCAGCGGCCAAATCATTTCAAGTTGGTGGCACTTCTGCAGAACCAGTGTCATCAGGATACTGGGCGTGCATTGGGTGCATACCGCCAAGCCCACAAATGCAGTGCTGGCATTGGCCTCCACACTGCCGCACCGCCACAACTCACTTCTCTCCTAAGCTGCTTCATAATGTTTCTTGCACATGCTTGTAAGTAAACATAACAATTACTCACAATTTGTGAGTAATCTGTTTGTAAATGGCTATAAATAGCCTGCACTGGTTTACACTCCTACTCTATCCTATCCTACCCTACACCACTCAACTGCTTCAAAGACACAGACAAAAGTAAAACCTAATTAAACTAAGTATTATTCAAAAATCCTCAAAATTAGAAAATGTTTCCTATCAGCAGTAGGAAAAAACTGTATATTCTGGAGCAATTATCTCTCAAAACCAAGTTTTAAAAGGTTTTATTGGCTCTGATGCACCACAACAGACTGCTCTCTGACTCAACATGCAGCAGAATAAGCTGTAAATAAGCTGCACATGATATTTGAACTATTTGCCCACAGTGAATTTCACTTTTGGAGCAAAATTTTGGCGGCGAAGTCAAATGTTATGCCGGCAAAATTGGGCCACAAGGCAAAATGTTAAGCATTAATGGGCAAAATTGGCAGACCAAAGCATTTTATGTGAAATTTCACTATTACGCGAAATTGAAAAACCAGGCAAAGTTTAGTTTCACCTAGATGAAATATTTCATGTAACTGCAGAATTAAGTGAAATATTTCACCAGATGAAATATTTCAGTTCGCACAACTATCTGAAAATGACATAAAAAATTACAACTTATCTCGTAAGGCACTGGTAAGCATGTAAATATATACTTGCTGCCCTAATAAATCTGCAGGCACTTAAAATTTCAACAAATGTTATATATAGATAATATATAGATAGATAAATTAATTTGAAGATATATACCCCACAAGGAGATATGTGCCACACAAGTAATCACAATTGCCCACTCAAACACTGCTACCCATACTAACTCCATATACATGTTATTATTATTATATACATAGTATTACAAAATAAAGCAATAAATCCCAATAGTTACCAAGTAAATCATATACTATGCATGTTATTCAATAAATATGGTTTATCCCTAATGTAACTACCCCCATTGAACACCAATTAACGCCTATAAATAGGGGGCAATATCAATAATAGCACTATTTAGACCCAAACAACAGCTCAGCCCGGCCGAGGATTGGGCACCGTCAACTACAGGCGTCTTGGGCGCCACCGCCTCGTGTGGAGACTACACTTATCGGTGCTCACTGAAGCGTAGCTCCCCTTTCAACTGTATGCCACTGCATTTTGGAGCATGTCATAGACAGCTCCAAAATGCATTGGCTTACAGGGGCCGCACCTGCCAGTTCACTGACTGAATTGGAGGAGGAGGTGACACACCTCCGAAATCTCCGATGATGGCACTATGCTTCGTGCACATGCGTGCAAGCAACATAATAAAGGGTAATGAGTGTTTGTAAGTGGGGGCTCCATCCCTGCAACCCCTGATAATTGTATAACCAGCTCTGCGGGGGTGGGCGCTCAGGGATGGGGAGAAACTTGGGGAGGGTTACATCGGGTGAAGGGACCCCCAAAAAATTAAATTCTGTGGGATTGGGGGGAGATGGAAAACAGAAAATGCATCAATCGGGAGACCAGAAACAGAACTTTGGCCTCCTAGAGGATCCCCTGCTGGAGCTGCTTAGGGCCTTAGCCCCCTCTGCCATGGGAGCATCTCAGCAGAGCCCCACATTGCTGCATACTTGTCTTCTCCTCCAGTAGTGTGACTTGACAGCTACAGGGGTAGCTGTAACCGCCTTGTGCTATACTATCCCTGTAGCTGTTTAGGCACATGCTATTGTGAAAGCATGATTCTGAGAGCGCTATTATGGAACTACTGTTTTCACCCGGTACGCGGTATATCCTTGTCTGATTTGAAAGTACATACCTATCTGATTACGGGGTACATCCCTGATGGACTGCATGGCAGGAAAATAATAGATAGAAAAAGGAAAAACAAAATGTTTTGATTTATTAAAATGTAAAGAAAGAGTTAGCCTCATAGTGCTCTAGTACCATCATTACTGCTAACTGCTCCAGCGAACTAAGTTTCCAAATGGACCTTGGTAACTCAGGGCCAGCCAGGGGAAGGAGAATTCAGCATCCCATGGATGTCTCTCCTCTCAGAAAATGGGAGCATAATAAGTGAACCCCTGTGGGACTACTGCCCAGCATAAGCTGTGGGTTGCAACAAGGTGGGTATGTGTAAAAGAAAATGAAAGTAACAGATTTTAAAAATGAAATAAAAGCAGATAGCTTTCTTTATATGTGAGGTAAATAACTGCAGGCAAGAAAGGGATAGCAAAATGAAGAAAACAGTAAAAACAGTCCCCTATACAGGCCCGCTCAGTGAAATGTTGGGGATATGTGGGTCTTTAAATAAAACAGAAAGATTTGGGGAATGTTGTTTTTGTAGACTTTATGAAATATATTTTCTGAAGAAAAATGCTGTGACTGTGACTGTGCTGTTCTGATGCTCTTGGTATAAGGGTGTGCTGAGCAGTGTCCACTCACCCTCATAAATACTGCTGCCACCCATCAGTAACAGGAATTTTTTTCCCCATCTCCAGTAACAGGAATTTTTTTCCCCATCTCCACCAATAGAACCAGGACCAGACCTGCCAGATGCCATTCTCGCTGTCCCTTGAGCTTCTTCCACAGCCAGCTACACCAGTCTCCACATGCAACCAGTCAGCTCATTACACAGCTCTTGTTGAAAGTGGCTCTATATGTGGCTATTTGTAGAAATGTGAAGGATCTCACATCTGAACTGGAGATCCTGGATCCTGCATGGTTGCAAAAATATGGTTATGGCCATCCTACACTTCTGCAAACCTTTCATACAGTTCAGCTTGCAGGTTCCTCAATGAGCATAGCTGCCCCATACGGAATCTCCATGTTCAAGTACATATTTCTCCAAGGTTGTTTACAGGATATGCACTGCTAGGATCAATTGATTCATCATGGCAGTGGACGTACTTAGATTAGGGATGCTTTCCTAAAATGGCCCCTGAACTTTCACCATGGCATCATACAGTGAACACACATTGTGGTCTAGGTCTCCCGCAATGTACTCCATTGATATGTCAGGACATATCTGGTTCTGTTATAGCAGTCTCGAGAGCATCAGGTAGGATGAAATCCAGCTGGTACTCATACCATACATAAATCAATGCTGACACAGGCCAAGGTGTTTTTGCACTTCTCTTAGTTTGTTAGTCACTTGGACAGAGTGAAGAAAATGAGCACAGATGGAACATGCTGTGGAGACAGTCTTGTCAGCCTCAGACCTGTGATGTAGCACAGATGTGAGCACTAGATTTAAGGTGTGGGCAAAGCAATGAAAACTGATGAAATTTCCATCACCAACTGTTTTCATAATGTTTGCCCCATTATCCACAAAGAGAAAACCAACATGTAAATTAATACCAACTGTCCAAGACTACAACATGTCATGAATGAATGCCAAGATTTTCAGTGATGTGGAGTCCTCCTCCATTAGCCTCATACTAAAAACAGCAGACCTGAAGTGACTACCAGACTGTGGAGCGAAGAATGGAACAAAAGTGACACAGGGAGAGAAGGGGGAACTGGCAATAGGAGAGATAACCTTTTGCACTTTCCAATGTGCAGAGATGCATGCATGGAGTTTTTACCGCTAAGATGTCTGAGGTGTTCTAGAAAATTCCCCCCACAGCCTCCAAGAGTAATGTGGCAAATGTCATGCTGGCACCACAGTCAATAAAATTGTGGAACATGATGGGATCTGGTGAAAATGTAGAATATGACCAATGGGGTCTGGTGAAAATGTGGAACATGACTGATGAGATCTGATGAAATTAAGGAAGGTAACTGAGTGGAATCTGGTGAAGATGTGGCATGCGACTGTTAGGACTGGTAAAAATGTGAAATTTAATTGATAAGATCTGGTGAAAATGTGGAAGGTAACTGATGTGATCTGTTGAAAATGTGGAACATGACTGATGGGAATCTGTTGAAAATCTGGAATGTGATTGATGGGAATCTATTGAAAATGTGGAATGTGACTGATGGGAATCTGTTGAACATCTGGAATGTGACTGATGGGATCTTGTGAAAATGTGGAATGTGATGGGATCTGGTACCATGGATGGAAGTGCTACACAAGTCTTCAAAACGAGTGTCTTCCACAAGGAAAGGGTTGCAGATCGAACACCATCATTTACTTGTTAGCTACAGTATATGATGTGCTGAGCTGTTGGATGGGATTTTTGATACTTAGTGCTGGCCTGGAAGTCTTCCCCTATTGGCATTGATCATGGATGGGTAATGTTGCACACTTGACAGATGGTGTACAAATAGCAGGGGACTGCCTGTGGGAGTGCTTGACTCACTGTTTTGGGCAGTGTGTAGACTCTTTGGTGCTGAGGGGAAGGAGTGCTAGCACAGCATTTTGTCTGGTAGTAGAACAGTCTCTGGCATTACAACCAGCACCATTGTCTGCATCATCACCATAGGATGGGTCAGATGGAGCCACAGGTACAGACACTGATGAAGCTTTTAAAACCTGTGGATACCTTTGCTTTACCTTTAGGTGGTCTGTCAAGGAAGTGGTTGTTAAGTTTGTCAGAGATTTCCCCTTGCAGACAGTCATACTGCACAAAGTGTACACTGTCTTTCTGCTATCCTCTTTTAGTAATGTAAGATGTAGCCATAACATGCACTTACTGCTACAAACACCACACATTCAACTAGTGTCACCACCAGTACCACCATTCTCTTGACCCACACTGCTCTTTCTGTTTGCATCTGCTGCTATGGGTTTTTTCCCTGCCATAACTGCTGCCCCTTCATCTGGACCTCCTCCACTCAGCTATTCAGGCTGGGATGGAGCTTGCTGAATAAAATGCTGAAGGGTATTTTGCTGATTTTTTTTTAGGTGGAGGAGCCATAACCTTCTTTCTACTGCCAGTGTGACCTCAAGAGGTTGAGGTTCTTTTGCCACCAGACTTGCTTTCTTTCTTTATCGTTCTCAAGATAAAGCCCCATAGTCTGCCTCAACATCAAAGTTTCTTTGGTTGGTCTCCTCAAATGATGTGTTAGTGGTGGGCAGTTCCTCTGCTGGTGTGAAGTAATTTGATCCGGATGAGTGCTCATCGTTATCCATGCTATCAAGTTCTACAGTACTGGAGACAGGCCGAGAAGCAAGAGGTGTCACGGTAGGGGTGGACACAGTACTGGAAATAGTTGTGCAACTGTCAGGGGCCACACTGGTAGTAGGGGCTGGTATCACCATATAAGTACTGCTAACCATGGTTACAGTGGCAGAAGTGGTGTAGGTCACAAAAGCAGGAGTGGCCAGGATCACAGTGGCAGAAATGGTTTCAGTCACAGTGGCAAGAGTGGTCTCGGTGACAATAGCAAGAAGGCACTCTTTCAGCAAAAGTTGGGATGCTATTAGTTGCAGTGGTTGGGTGAATCAGAGCAGTTGTAGTCATTAAGGGTGAGGTGACAGTGGTACTAGCGGCTGTCGTAAGGGATGAACAAGGCACAGTCACATTTGTGGTATCAGTGGTACTTAGTGACAATGTCCTCCTAGCAGCACTAATAATTCTAATAGTACTTTTTTCCCTTGTGTCAACTAATGCCGTAGAAGAGGAATAATCAGCATTTATATAGCACTTTATGTATACAGTACATTGCATCCCAAAGCACTGGACAAGCAATGAGACACTGTACAAGCAATGGCAGGCTGATAGTGAAGTGACTGAAAGTGTAATGGCAGCCATTTCACACATTAACACTCACACACAGCCTTGGATGATTGCATGAACCAGTTTCATGGGAAGTGGAATAATGGCCAGAACACTGGTAAAAATCCTCTATTCTTGTGAAAAGTGCCTTGGGTTCTTTTACTGTCACCTGTGCACCAACTGGGACAGCAGCAGAGAGGGGTAGAATGGACTTTGGTTTAACATATCATCTGAAGAATGGCAAACCCTGACAGTACAGTACCCAGCTAGTACTGCACCTGGGTGCCAACGTATATGATATGAGCCCAATCCTGGAGTGGTGCAAGAATGCATGACCTTCTGGTACAGAGGAAGATGTGCTATGAACTGAGCCATGCTGATATCTGACTTCTGCTGAAGGCAGCAGACTTTGACAGGGTGAAAAATAATTGTTTTCAGCAAATGTGCCATGAGCGGCACTCAACAGTATACTCACCCTCACCTGCTGCTTGCTGGTCTTAGTTTTCACCTACTGCATGTTTTCTGGGGCTGGACAAGCTATGTTTTCTAGTACCAGCTCTGTCTGCCATTGTCGTAAGCCTCACAGGAAGATGATACTAAATTTATATTTAAATTATAGCCACTCAATGCATCAATGCCAGTGAGCTGCCAAGTCTTACTATAACCAAGCCTGTCTAGTAAATAAATTATCTGAAGAGAAGCAATTTATTTTTTAAATTTCTTCTTTGCATGAAGCCACACACTTAGAAAAATGCATTGAGTGCAAAGTGGACACACACACAGAACATGCATAATAATGACATTTATTAAATCAGGAAAAACAGAAGTTACATCTTTTTCAGAAAAATGTAATATAAAATCATTTTGTGCATCGCTTATTGTACAGTACCATCACCCTTACATGCTGCTTGCTGCTCTTCACCCATTGCAGCTTTAAATGGCCTAGAGCAACTATATTTTCTAGTACCTGATCTACAATTTTTTTTAATTTCTTTTTAGGCAGTAGCCACAAAATTAGAACAATCTCTTGAGTGCACACTGTGTGCACATGCACAGAACAAAACTAGCTAGCTGCCCAGAAGCAGTGGGAGTCAGCCGACTAGTCCTACCCTACCAGATAACAGCTGTATGGCAGTGCACTCACATTTATGAAAGCGGCCACAGAGGGACTGAAGCCTATGTTCTCATAGGAAGAAGTCCGATATTAAATTTAAATTATATTACGTTGATATATAGTCACTCACTAAAGCAATGCCAGTGAACTGACACGTCTCACTCAAGAAAAGTCAAGCCTGATTAAAACAATTTGCGTCTTAAATGTATTCTTTGGTATGAAGCCACAAACTTAGAACAATGTCTTATATGCACACTCTGCACACACATAGAACAAAATTGCAGCTATCTGTCCAGAAGTGTTGGGAGTCAGCCATCTAGTCCCAACTACCAGCTAACAGCTTGATTTAGTGGTGCACTGGTAGTTGCATAGGTGGTTGTGGAGGGATCAAAGACTGGAATCCTCACAGAAAGATGTCGGATATAAAATGTAAGCTTTATTATTGGGAAATATAGACATATACTGTGGTAATGCCTGTGAGCTGACAAATCTCACTCACTTATAGTCAAGCCTGACTAAAAAAATTAATTTTGGAATTTCTTCTTTGACACGAAACCATAAACAACAATAGAAAAAAAATCCCTAACAGCTAAGCTGAGCACACATGTGCAGTGTGCACATTATACACTGCTGCACACAAACACAGGTCATAATGGCAGACACCAGGAAGAGCTGGTGGGGTCAGCCAACTCTGGCCTCCACGACACAAAATATGGATTTGTTCACTGCAGTCGTGCACTCTTCTGCACTTCAGTTGGACCACTACTAAAAAAAACCCTTAAATTTCTATTCACTGACTATTCTCTTCAAAATCTCCCCTACTTCTTTAAGCTGTTTAAAACACTACAGCTTTAAATCTTGTTTGGTGTTAACCCCCATCCTACCACCAATGAGTTATCGTGTCTTGCTGCACTGCAGTTACTGCTGCCGACGACGGCATAACTTGTCCTGCTGAACACTTTTTTTCAAAGTCATAGTGCAGAAATGCTGCTACAATTCTTTGAATTCTGCCTAGTGATATTTATTTGAGAGACCTGAAGCTTACTGTAATTGGCAGTCAAACTAACCAATCACAGCCGAACACATTTTTTTTTTTCTCTCTCTGATGCACCTGCATGTTGTTTGGACCCAGAGCTCTTGGGCAAAACAGATCACAGCTACTTCAACTCAAGTCCTTGGAGGGCAACAAACTTGAAGTGGTCTCCGACACAAAGTACCTTGACCTTACCCTTGACCAAGGCCTCACCTTCAAACAGCATGTAGACCTAGTCACTAAAGTAATCCATGGCAAACATGGACTACTATACCGGCTTAAGGAACAGCTGACTCCCAAAGCCAGGATTGTCATCACCTCTAGTGTCCTAATCCCAACACTAACTTATGCAGCCCCGGTCATTCAGGGAACCGCAAAGCTGGAGTTCAGCAAACTGCAGACACTACATAACAAGGTGGTCTGCTTCGCCTCGTCATCCCACTCTAGGAGCCACCACTGTGAGTCTTTTTTTTTATTTTCATCTTTATCCTCCTCCTTCCTACCTCCGGTGCCCCCTCCTTCCGTCCGCTCATGTTCCCCGGTACCTACCTTAGGGATCTGCCCCTAGAGTCCCCATCCTCCTCTCCTCGCACAGTGGGGTCTGTCCTGTAGGTGGTCCGGGTGGACTTAGGGCGGCCTTCATCTAGGGCTGCCAGAGGGGATTTTCCGGTTTTCTCCCCTTACATCCCCACTCCCCCTAGGACGCCTTGCACTAGGGATGTACGTCCCCGAGTGGTAGCGTGCTTACGCATGCAGACCCTCATGCGCCGTGACGTCCCCCCTCCCCAGCTCCGACAAGTGAAGCCGCCTCCATCCCTTCCCACTGCCGGTGCTTCTACCGGCTACGGAAGGAATGCAGAGCGCAATGCGCTCTTGGTAACCCGCCCCTGAGGGAGGACAGCATCCATTGGGACGCTTGATCCCCCCTCTCCCCGCCGACCCCCGGCCACCCGAGTCCGTCCCTGAACCTGGGTTGCTGGCGCAGCGCGAGGTGTGGCGTCCAGCGCCTCAACCCTCAGCGCCACCGGGCTGGCTCACCACTGTGAGTCCTTAATGAGACTCAGCTGGCCAACGTTCGAGTCTCACCTCAGGTACCCTGTACTCTGTCTGTCAAAAAAGCTAATTAGCCCTGTGCCTCCCCCAAGTCTCGAAGGACTCCTGACTCTAAAAAGTAACCTGCGCAACCTCAGATCCTCAGGCCCAACGCTACTTGAGGTCCCCAAGATCAGGACTAAGGCAGGTTACAAGTCCTTTTCACATGCTGCCCCTTCCCTCTGGAACAACCTCCCACTGGCAGTGCAAGAAACCCCATATTTACCGTGTTTCCACACTAGACTTAAGTCTCATATGCTGGCAACAAGTAAATGCCAATGCAATGGTTCTTGACACTCCAACCACGACCCGAGCCTGTTGCACTTCACCGCAGGTAAATTTCCTACACCGGAATGGGCAGCACTTACTCCTTAGCTAGTTCCTCCCCTCTGATGGTTCTCAGATATATGTAACTCTTACAAAAGACTGTTTCTACTTCACTTATATGTATGGCCACCATATGCCTACAACTTGCATAAGAATTACTGCTTACTAAGTGTATATAAGCATGACCACCGCATGCCTTCAACTCTGTTGTTTGTACCACTGCTTATTATGTCTATGTATTGGTAGTTCCCGGGTCGCCCCTGAAAAAGAGACCTCTGGGGCCCAGTGGGCCTACCCAGTCATCAAAATTCAATAAATAAATAAAATAAATAAGTCTGCACTCACTTGCATTTTCCCTTCTGATCTGCAAGTAGTGTCAGAGTGCTGGTCATTGTTTGCTTCATTTGAATGGAGGTCACACTCTACAGAACAATGGACTGAACGCGACCATTTGTCAAGTGAGTGAGCAGGAAAACATCTTTAGAGGTCTGTTTTGTTATGTTTATCAGTGAAAAGGACTCCACTAAATGACATCTCTGACCAAAAAAAAAATTGTAGTCTTATTTTGAAGGTTTGTCAAAAGTAAACCATTTTTAGGGAACTGTTTATAGTCTAAAAGGAAAGGAATGTCAAGAGAAACCTGCTTACATGAGAAATAAACTTATTTTGTCAGAGTGATGTTGGGTAATAAATAGCACATGTTGTTCTAAATGTACACTACTTTCATATTATCAAATTGGAAGAACAGTGAAAGACCGTGCATTTACTATTTTCAGAAATGTTTTGAAAAAAACATATATTGCATTGTTTTTCTGTTCGATACTAGAACAAAGTGTACTGTAAAGTGTAAAATAGTTTAGTGAAGAAAAATTTGGCGATCAGATCCTTCACAAATTTGTATTGGTTGCGTTTTGTTTTCTGTATCCCTAAACTTTTTATTGGCATAGTTGGTGTAAATCATTTCATGTTGTACATTTTATTTTATCATTTGGGTTCCATTTTTGGCACATGAATCAAACTGATTTCAGCTAACGTTCCTAGTGGTGTATCAACATTCCTGATGTCTGACAGTGTTTATGCTAATTAGTGTGAGTGTCCGACATTTTGTGATACGTTTTTCACTCCCTCTCTATGTAAGAATGATACTAAAATTTGAAGTGTGTGAAAGGCAAGAAGAGTTCAGAATCCAGGTAAAGTACAGGAAAACTGTTTGTTGAGAACCCCGCCCCCCCCGCGCGATAACTACAACTCGGAGAGATACAGTCTGTGCATGTCCTTAAACCCAGCAAATCATTTGTTTGTGTGTGTGTGGGGGATGTCAGCATGACTCCATGTCCCTCACCAGCTGCCAGTACATGTTTGTTTCATTCCTCTCCCAATTTGTTATGAAGTTTGCAGTCTGTTGGTGAGCTTTATCTGGGGTCCACTTTCTATCAGCAGTGCAGGAGGAGGTATGGGGGAAGATAGTAGGAAACATATCTGTGGTCCACTTTCTATCAGCAGTCTCTTGATGTGGGGCAGTAGTTTGTTCGTAGTTCTTGGAGAGTCAGCAGCCCCAAGAGATAGAGATAGTGCAAGAGGAGGTACAGGGGGAGATAGTAGGTATGACAAGTCGATCCTCGGTGATACACAACTTATCTTGGCAATAAAGTAATCACAGAATTCACAAAGTTTATTTCTGACCACAGTGTGTTTGCTACCACAGCAGGAGCATACTGGCAAAATAAATCTTATTAGACTTGTGCCATACAGAGATTTCTGGGGGACCAAAGAGATATTGTCACGGTCAAAAATAAAGCTTATTTCTGCCTCAGTGTAGATTTATGTGAACATGCCAGGTCAAGGCAGACTTGTAAAAAAAATATTTGAGTTCTGCCATCCAGAGGGGAGAAAGGGTAAGATTTCTTTGGACCAGACATTTTTTTTATCACAGCTGCTGTTTCTATGCCCTTCCCCAGTAGCCTCCATCTACCCGACCCCCCCAGCTCTGTCCCCCGGAATTGTTGGGGCTAACATTATGCCTGGCCCTGAAGCAGTGCCTGCAGGGAGTTGGGCATCATCCTGCCACTGGGGATTTTTCCTCCTTTTTTTTCCCCTTTTTGTGTCTGCACACCATGCAATGGGTGCAGCAACTGTCTCCACCTCCATGGAGGCAGCCAAGCACCCTGGGCGCAGGTGAGTCTCCTAGCTATGCCATTCACAGCACAGACCCCCCCCACCCCGGGGAAGGAGAGCTGTGACACTCAATCCTTACCTCCCCTCTGGCCCCAAGTGACCCGAGTCCATTCCCAAACACAGGTCACTGGCGTGGTGTGAGGTGTGGCGTCCAGTGTCTCAACCCTCAGTGCAATCGGGCAGGCTTGGACCAGACATTTTTATAGGTCACACAGATCAGTGAGTGTATAAAAGGTACATGGAGGGAGCTGGGGGGGTTCTTGTCACTGCCTATGGTTGCCATCATGAGTGACAGCACTTCACACCCCCATCTGATTGCCTTTGCAGGGGACAGATCATTGGTGTAGGGGTGAAGTTTGTGCTAGAGGACGGGAGTGTGGCTGCCAGTTTTGTACATGGACCTTTGGGGAAACATGCTCTGCTACTAGCGACTGACTGTTTTTTGTTAGTGGTTGGGAACCACTACCACCAGGGACCAGAGTGCTTGGAGGTCAGACTGTAGATGGGAGGGTGTGGGGCACACTAAGCACCAGGGACATGGGCATATCATGGACAACGCAAGGATCGGTGTGGGGGGGGTCACCCACTGCAAACTGGTTACAGGCCCTACATGGGTCATCTGATGATCGGAAATGTAGTGAGACCACTATCCACCAGGGGCATCTACCATGTTGGCAGGCTGGTGATAAGGGGAGGAACCACTGGACACCAGGGCATGGGGTGACGGTGATGGGGTCAGCCACTGAGTGAGGGGAAGGCACCACTTGCCACCAGGGTTAACACTCAATGACATTGGGCAGAGGAGGGACCACTAGCCACCAGTGAATCTGTTTATTTCATATACGGTGGGCACTGGGTGAGGGTAGGGACCTATATGTATGTTTCATTTTGGGCAGGCTTTCCGGGGGTGATCACTAGCACTAGGGAAAATATATTTTTCATTTTGGGCCAGTGATCAGCGGGGTGGGAGTTGTACCACTAGCAGCAAGGAAAATATATTTTCATTTCAGGCTAATGATTGGCGGGGCTCCACTAGCATCAGAAAAATATAGTTCAGGCTTGTGATCGAAGGGTGGGGGACTAGCACCAGGGACACAGGGCTGCCTATAGGGCAGGTGCTAGGGTCTGTGTGGTAAACTCTGGTGCAGCCTATGTAAATGGGCTCATAATGGGCATGCAAATGGCTACATAGCACCCTCCATGCCCAATGGGCTCATTTACATGGCTGCATTTGTGAACTGGAAATAGCATACCTGCTCTATTCATTGCAGAGCTATACTCTTGGTGGCATGTCGGGGCGGTGCTAGTGTGGTGAAAGGGCTTTGTCAGATGCTATCAGTAGCAAAAATAAATTCTGAATGTATGACATTGGATCAAGGGGTGCTAGCTTGGGGGGGGAGGTGGTGACCATTTGCAGAGCTGATGCAGCTCTTCTACACCTGGTAACCACCTCTGAGGTGGGCCACATACCCACATTCATAAATGGGGAGAGTTTCTGAATGCTATTCCAGTGGCTAGCTACTGACAACAATCACCTTCCAGTAGTTGGCATGTGGGTTTTGTGGGGTGTCTGGCTGCTATGCTGTTTACAGGAATCATTAATAAATTTTATTCTTGGCCTCAGCGTGGTGGTGTGTGTACAGACAGGACAAGCTTGCAAAATTAATTTTTGACATGTACCATCCAGAATTGAAAGAGATTAACTACTGGTGACCAAAGAGGCATTTTACAGTCACAGGTATAATAGTGTATTCTTGGAATCAGTGTGGCTGTGTGTATACAGGCAGGGGGAGAGAGGGAGACTACTGTGGACTAAAAATAAATTTTACTGTGTCAGAAATCACAAATGAAGTTTATTTCTGGCCTCAATGTGTGTGTGTGTGTGTGTGTCTGTGTACACTCCATGCACGAGCAGGCTGAAAAAAGAAATATGTGACTTATGCCAGTATAGTGAAGTGGTTTAAGGCTCTGAACTGCAAACCTGGAGACCTGGGTTTGAATCCCATAGCCCCCACTTGCATACTGTGTGACACTGGGCAAGTCACTTTAACTCCCAGGTCGCAAATGTAAACAAGATTTCAGCATACTGTGTCTCTCCTAGTTTAAAAAAAAAAGGAGACAGATACATACTACTGGGGGCCAAAGAAACATTTTACAGTCACAGAAATTCCAAATAAAGTTAATTCCTGGCCTTAGTGTGGCTGTGTGTGTGCGTACAGGCAGGGCAAGGACATGTGTCATTTAGCAGGGAGAGAGACTAATGGGGACCAAAGAGACTTTTTAAAGTCACAGAAAGCACAGTAAAACTTCATTCCTGACCTCAGAAGCTATGTACAGGTAAGGACAGAGTGGGAAAACTGTATGGTCCAGAAGAGGGACAAGGAGGCAGTATGGTGCAGTGGTTTAAGGCTCTGAGCTGCAAATCTGGAGACCTGGGTTTAAATCCCACATTCCCCACTTGCATACTGTGTGACCCTGAGCAAGTCACTTAACTTCCTCGTGCTCCCAGGTTGCACCTGCACACAAGCTTTCAGCTTAGTGTGTCTCATCTGGTAAAATAATTGGTAAAAAAAAAAAAGCATTATAGCCGCAAAATTATTTTTACCTTTCTTGTATTAATTTTATGTTTTGTTCTCTTTTCCTTTCAAGGGCCCACTGATTTCTCAGAGAAGGCCATATCTATTAGAGAAGACTCCTTTTGCTGGGGTAGTGCCGGGTCTTTGAGAGTGGGGTGAACAGCTAGGCATCAGGGAAATGTTTTTTCTGTGATGGTGCTGGATCTTGGGGGATCCACGGATACCATGGAAGGATTTTGTGTAACAGTTCCATGTGTCTGAGTGTTGGATGTAACCTGCTTACTCAAGCAGTGCTGTTTGTTTGATAGTGCCAGGCCTTGGAGGGTGGTGGGCAGCCCCATGACATCAGGTAATGCTGTTTGTTTGATACTAAGTGTTACAGCACTCAGCATCATCCTCAAGCAGCATTCCCTGATGGCTGGATAGCTCAACCTCACACTCTGAGACCTAGTGCCATTCAACAAGCAGCAGTGCACGGTGTCCCACCCAGACAACAAGGAATGATTATTGTTTGAATCCAAATTGTGTTCTGATACTGGGTATTTGAGGGTGGGGAGAACCACTGGACACCAGCAAATTATTTTTCTGTGATGGTTGTGGGTGTTTGAGGGTGGGTTGGAAGCCCTTGTCACCAGGGAATCAATGTTGTGTTATGGTGTCTTGTCTCTGAGGTGATAGGGGGGAACTGAAGTACACCAAGGAATGCTTTCTCTGACATGGTGTATGGTCTCGGAGAGTGTGGGTGGACCACTGGGCACCAGGAATAGCTTAAATGTGATGGCACTTGGTCTCCTACCCCCCCCCCAAATAACACTGATTCCCCAGAGTCAGTGGCTTAACAACCTCCCTGAAACACCTGGCACTATTACGCAAAATGCATTCTTTGGTGTCTGCAGGACATGTCACCATCATAGAAAAATGAACCCACATACACCATGGAATCCTATTTCTGTGATGGTGCCATGTATCTGAGAGTGTGGTGGAACCCACATTTACTGGGGAACACATTTTGTGTAATTGTGCCATGTCTAAGATTGTTGAGCAGAAACCACTTACATCTGGCAATGCTGTTTGTTTGGTGCCGGGGTCGCAGAGGGTAGTGGGCAGTCCCTGGACACCAGGTAATGCTGTTTGTTGGATGGTGGTGGGTGTTGCAACACAAACATCATTCCCATATGTCCAGGGAGTGCTTGTGTGGTGACCATAAATACCATGGAATGCTCTTCCTGTACACAATCTACAGGAGGCACAGGGAGGGTAAAAGAGGAAGAGGAAGAGTAGCTCTCTACATAGGGGAAGAGATTGAATCAAAAGAACTAAAGGGTAAACAGGGAGGCGAGGAAGCACTGTGGATCACCTTGGAGACAAGAAATTGCACCACAATCCGAACAGGGGTTGCATACAAACCCCCTGTCTCAGGGAGGAAATGGACAAGGAAATGATAGGAGACATCCTTAGCATGGGAGAAAAAGGGGAGATATTGTTGATTGGGGAGAGACTACAGGACTACAAAGAGATATTTAACAGTCACAAAAATCACAAAGTTTATTCTTGGACTATATGTGACTTTTTGTGTAATGGACAGCCAATGGCAGACTGGTAAAATAAATCACTGACTTGTGCATTACAGAGGGTGATAGAGAAATACTATTGGGGACCAAGGAACATGCATATTGGCAACAAAAACCAGAGGGCGGTATATTGTATAGGTGGCCATGACCTGGAAATAACAGAGCAGGAAAGGGACTTGTGCTTCACCATATTGAGAGACCTGAAGGTGTCAAAGCACTGCGAGAGGGCAGTGGCTAAAGGCAGCAAAACACTGGGCTGCATTGGGAGTGGGTTTACTAGTAGGAGAAAGGAAGTCATAGTACCCTTATACACCTTTACTGGTTAGGCTGCATCTTGAATATGGGGTCCAGTGCTGGAGGCCATATCTCGGAAAGGATGTGGGGAGGCTGGCGCATATTCAGAGGAGGGCAACGGAAATAGTAAAGGAGTTCGGCCACCTATCCTGTGAAGACAGGTTAAGGGAATTAAACATGTACTCCATCTAGCAGAGGAGGGAAAAGGGGCATAATTGAGACCTTCAAGTACCTAAAAGGTATGAATCAAGTGCCATTGGAGAACATCTTCTAGCTGAAAGGAAATCGGAGGACATGGGGGCATGGGTTGCAGATGATGGGGGGACAGTTCAAGAGGAACATTATGAAGTACTATTTCACAGAGAGGGTGGTGTATAATTGGAATAGGCTCCTTGAGGAGATGGTTGAAGAAACAATAGTAGTAGGGTTCAAAAGAGTATGGGACAGACACAAGGGATGGGGTGGGTATGTCCTAGCAGATAACTACACAAGTGGGCAGACTAGGTGGGCATGGCAGTCCTTTTCTGCCATCACATTTCTATGTAACTATGCAAAGAGAGATTTTTTTACAGTCATAGAAATTACAAATAGCTTGTATTCCTGGAGTGAGAGAGAGTGTGTGTGTGTGTGTGTGTGTGTGTGTGTGTGTGTGTGTGTGGGGTTATTCATGGACCAGCACCCCTGATTTGCCCCCTGCCTTGCAGACAGTAATACCTATACATAAATGCACCAATCTTAGGGCACAGACACTTATCATACAAGCATAAGTGTCAGGATCTGAGTTCTACATTTGTAGTGAGGCTGACTGTTAAAATAAATCTTTAACTTATGCCATGGGGGGGATGCTATACACAGAAATTACAAATAAAGTGTATTTTCTGACCGTAGTGTGACTGTGTGTTTACAGGAAAGGCAGGAGCATACTGGCAAAAGAAATATTCTTTGTCTTATGCCATACAGAGATTTCTGATGCATTTGTCCAGGTGCATCCCTGTAAGGCGCATACAAATGGGGTCATAATGACATGCAAATGGTCCCATTACGCCTTGCATGTCTATTGGTCCCATTTGTGTGTCTGTGACTGTGAATGGTAGTTTTGGGAGCAGCACTGCCCCACTGGGTTCCCAGCCCGATGTGATCTGGGAGGACTTGTGGGGGCCCACTGAGTACCAGCCACTGCTTAATCTGTTGTGCCACCTCGAATCAGAGTGAATTGGGGTACCATTTGACAACAGGGAATGTGTTTTTGGTGGTGGGGACTGATATGTAAGGGCTTGTGGGAGGCCATTGCACACCACATAATGCTTAACCTGTTGTGCTGTCTGGTAATGACTGAAGTGAATTGGGGGACCACTGGACAACAGGGAATTTTTTTTTGGTGGTGTGGACTGGTTGGGGAGGGCTTGTGGGGGTTGACATCATACACCATGTAAAGCCTAAAATGTTGTGACACCTGATATGGGAAGGAATTGGTGGACCATTGATCAAAAGAGAATGCACTTTTCTTGGGACTGATATGGGAGGGCTTGGTTGGGGCCACTGAACACCAGGGAATGCTTAACATGTGTTTGCACCTGATACTACTGGATTGGATGTTTTTATTATCATATCACTGTCTTCCCACAGGAAAGCTCCTGATCAGACATTTTACTGCTTGACAAGAACATCTGTGTCGTAGAGTCCGAGTCTGAGTTTTCAGAGATCTTTGAACATCAGTTTATTCACTTGTCAAGGTTAGTTCTATGCATTACATGTTGTCGCACCTGGCATGGGTGGGAATTGGGGTACTCAGTGCTCTTTGTTTGATAGAGTGGGGTCTTTGGGGGCGATGGGCAGACCCTGGACAATAGTTAATGCTATTTGTTTGATACTAGGTGTTGGAACACAAGGCACCACCCTACAAACAGCATTCCCTGGTGGTCGGATGGCTCACCCCCTCACTCTGAGACCCAGTGCCATGTAACAAACAGCAGTGCATGGTGTCCATTGGTTCCACCACACGCTGACAACAAGGCAGGATTATTGTTTGAATCCATACTGTTATGATGCTGGGTATCTGAGGGTGGGAAAAATCAATGGACACCAGCGAATGCCTTTTCTGTGATGCAGGGTTTTAAATAATTGATTAGCAGTTTTTTTCTTGGGACAATGCTAACTGTACAGAAAGTATTTATATAGGTTTTCTAGAAGTGTTATGTTTGTTAAACACAGTGAGGTAAGTGCCATGCATTTTCACAATGTTTTAGCAGTTTTATGAGAAAAACACTAATCAATTTTTGGAGTTAAATAAATCCCTGTGATGGGTCTGGGTGTTTGAGGGTGGGTTGGAAGCCCCTGGCACCATGGAATCAATGTTATGTTATGATGTTTTTGTCCGGGGGACTGAAGTACACCAGGCCAAGTCATGATTTCCAGATCAAGGGAGGGAAATTTGGGGTAACTTCAGGAAGTTTTTCTTCACCAACAGGGTGGTGGAAAACTGGAATGGGCTGCTTAATGTAGTGGTGGGGGAGAAGAATGTGAGGTGGTTCAAAAGGGGGGATCTACATCAGAAGCATTGTCGAATACTAGGCAGACTGGGTGGGCATGGCGGTCCTTTTCTGCTGTCATATTTCTAATGTATATATGAACATACGAAGAAGCCAGCAGAAGAAGGACATTTGGTTTATCAAGTCTGCATGTACTGCAGGGACTTGCAGGGAATTGGGGGTACAACCAGACAACAGGGAATTTATTTATTGTGCCAGTGCCTGGTTTGGGAGGGCATGGGGATGCAATTAAATACTAGGAAGAGCTTTTAGTTTGGGGTAAAATGAGGATATTCTGTCACAGTTGGTATCTGTCCTGGTTCATAAACGGTGTGGGGTGGGGGGTCAGGCTGACATGAATGTAGGCTGGTCGACTGGGTGATGGAGATTTAGGGTTGGCTAGTGGTCTGGGTGGGGTTCTAGTATCAGGAACAGTAATCAGAAGGGGGTGAGTGACAGCATTGAGGATGATCAACTAGGGGGAAAGTATCCAGATTAGGATTCTGTAGAGTGGTCCAGAGTAAAAACATAAAAATTGTTGGCAGATAAGGAATGCCTGGCCCATCTAGTCTGCCCAAAAGCTGGGCAATGGCAGTCTGGTAAAATAAATCTTTTATTTGTGCAATCCAGAGGGAAGCAAGAGAGACTATTAAGGACCAAAGAGACATTTAACAGTCACATAAATCACAAATAAAGTTTATTCCTGTTCTAAATGTGGGTTTTTGTGTACAGGCCAAACAATGGCAGGCTGGATAAATAAGTCTTTGACTTATGCAGTCCAGAGGGGAGAGGGAGAGAGACCATTGGCGACCAAAAAGACATTTTTACAGTCACAGATATCAAGTGTATTCATGGTTTCAGTGTGGCTGCACGCGTACACACTGGGCAAAAGCAGACTGGCAAAATAATCCTTTGAGTTGTGCCATATGGGGGGGGAGACTGTGGGCCCCCAGACAGATATTTTACAGCCACTTAAATCACAAATAAAGTGTATTCTTGGACAAAATGTGTTTTATGGTTCAGGTTTATTATGGGCAAAGAGGGGGTGGCATCCAACATGAAGGTGTTGGAATTTTAGAAGGTGGATTTTGCAGGGATGGGGGAAATCCACTAACCCTACAGACTTTTCCACTAGTCTAGCTGGTGTACATATTGAAATGTTACCTTCTCAACTACAAGCCTGCAATGCTACTTCATGGAAAATCTTATTAACCCCTTTACAAAATCTACTGCCATTTAGCTAGAGTGCCAGTGCCAATTTCGACCCCTGTCAGTGTGGCTGTGTATGTACAGGCAAGGACAGACTGGTAAAATAAATCGTTGTCATGCGCCATCTGGGTGTGGGGTGTGGGGTGTGCAGACAGATATAGACTAAGTACAGGCAGAACAAGGGCAGACTGGTAAAATAAATATTCGACAAGTGCCATCCGGAGAGAGCGAGAGACTGATTGGGTATCCCGTGATGAGGGCGCTGGGGAAAGGGTGTGACTGTGTGTGTGCAGACTGTCTAAATAAATCCTTTGACTTGTGCCAAATAGGTGAGGAAGACTAATGAAGAACAAAAAGACTTTTGTACAGTCACAGAAGTTTATCACAAATAAAGAGTATTCCTCACTTCAGTGTGGCTGTATGTGTACAGATGGGGCAAGAGCAGTCCGGTAAAATAAATATTTCGACTTGTTTAATCCCGGAGGGGTGGGGAAAGAGACTGACTGACTACTAGGGACCAAAGAGCCATTTGTACAGTCACAGAAATCACAAATAAAGTGTATTCCTGCCCTCAGTGGGGTGCAGATTGGTTTGGGACTGCCTTGGGAGACAACTGGACAACAGGGAATTTGTTTTTGCAGTGGTGCCTGGTTTGGGTGGGCTCATGGGGGGACATTGGACGCCAGAGAATGATTAACTTGTGGCACCTGATATGGGAGAGAATTTGATGATGGTGACCACTGGACAACAAGGAATGCATTTTTGGCTGTTTGGGTCTGAAATGGGAGGCTTGTGGTGGGAAATTAGACAACAGGAATGTCTTAACTTGTGTGTCACCTGATATGGGAGATACTGGGGGACCATTGAACAACGTGGAATGCATTTTTTTGGTGGTGTTGCCTGCTATGGGAGGGCTTGTTGGGGAGGGGGCATTGGTCACCATAGAATGTTTAACCTGGGGTGCTGCCTGGAATGGAATGGGATTTGGGTCACCTTTGGACATCAGGAAATTCATGTTTCGGGGTGGGGCCCGATATGGATGGGGTTGTGGTGGGCCATTGGACACCAGGGAATGTTTTTCCTGTGTGGTGCCTGATATGGGAAACAATTGGGCCATTGAACAACGTGGAATGCAGTTTTGGCGGTGGGGCCTGATATGAGAGAGCTGGTGGGTTGCCATTGGAACCAGGGAATTTGTATCTTGAAGTGCCACCTGGCATGAGAATGAATTGGGGGAGCACTTGACAACAGGGATTTTTAATTTTATTTGTTTTTTATGGTGGAGCCTGGTTTGGGAGGGGTTGTGGTGGTTGACATTGCACACCAGGGAATGCTTAGCTTCAGGTGGCACATGATATGGGTTGGGATGTTTTTATTAACATATCACTGTGTCTTCCCAGAGGAAAGCTCCTGATCGGACATCTAACTGATCGACAAGAACATCTGTCTCATACAGCCTTGGACCAAGCTTTTCGGAGATTTTTAAACATCATTTTATTCACTTGTCAAGGTTAGTTCTGTGCATTACATGTTGTGTCAGGTATGGGAAGGAATTGGGGTCCACCAGAACAATAGGGGAATGCATTTATGGTGCCAGTGCCTGGTTTGGGAGGGCATGGGGAGGCTATTGGACACTAGAAAGAGATTTTTGTTTGGGACAACATAAGGATTTTCTGTCACAGTTGGTAGCTGTCCTGGTTCATAAAGGGTGGTCACTATGGGGTGGGGGGGTCGACTAGGAGATGCAGATTTAAGGGTTGGCTAGTGGTCTGAGTGGGGGTCAAGTGTCAGATGAGTGATCAGAAGGGGGTGAGTGACAGCACTGAGCATGGTCAAATAGGAGGAAGGTATCCAGATCTGGAGTCTGTGGATTGGTCCAGAGTGAAACATAGAAACTGCTGGCAGATAATGAATGACTGGCCCATCTAGTCTGTCCCGTAAGCCCTTGTACTGGATTTCTACTTCCCATTCACCTACTTCTGTACATCAGATTCTCCAATGCCTTTTCCAGAGATGCTTAAATCCATCCACAGTCCCCCCAACCCCCTGCCCCCTGCACCTTTTTTATACCCTTGGTGTACTTCAATACTTCAATTATGTCCACTCTTTCCCTCCTTTTTTCCAGCAAGTACATATCCCTGAGGCACCCCACTGGTCAATCCCTAAGGCACCCTACTGGTCAACCCCCTCCCCAGACTGCACTCCATTTACCACCACCCTCTGCCTACTGTATGTTAGTCAGTTTCTAACACAGTTTTACCAATCTGTCCCCCATGCCCAGACTACCCAGCTTGTCTGTCCACGTCCTATGTGGGACAGTGTCAAAGACGTTGCCAAAATCAAGGTAAGTGACATCCACTGCCCCACCCTGATTTACTTCCTTTGTCACCAAGTCGAAGAAATCAACCAGATTTGTCTTAAATGACCTCCATGCTGTGAAACAATGTTGCTTATGGTCCTGGGCTCCGGTGGCTTCCTGGCCTCAGTGGGCCTGTCTGTGCAGACTCAGAGCAAGGGCAGGCTGGAAAAATAAATCTGTGACTTGTGCCATTCAGATGGGAGAGTGAGATAGAAAGAGAGACTACTGGGGACCAAAAAGAAATTTTACAGTCACATAAATCACAATGGAAGTAGATTCCTGACATTAGTGTGGATGTGTGTGTAGTCAGTGCAAGGAGAGCTTGGAAAAATAAATCTGTGAATTGTGCCATTCATATGGGGAGGCAGAAACAGAGACTACTGGGGACCCTAAAGAAATTTTATAGACACATAAATCACAAGTGAAATATATTCATCGCCTTAGTGTGGATGTGCGTGTAGATTCAGTGTAAAGGCAGGCTGGAAAAATAAGTCTGGGACTCGTGCCATTCAGAAGGGACAGAGAGACACTACTGGGGCCCAAAAAGACATTTTTCAGTCAGATAAATCACAAATGAAGTTTATTCCTTGCCTCAGTGGGGCTGCATGTGTAGATTCAGTGCAAGGGCAGATTTGAAAAACGAATCTGTGAAAAGGGTCTGTGAAGAAATGGGGGGAGGGGAGGAATGGAGAAACCCATCCCCTAGACAGGAAAAGGAGATCAAGTAAGGGGGGGGGGGCTGCTAGTGAACACCAGGAAATGTGTGGTACCTTCTGTCATGGGAGTGAAGTGGGGGTCAGGAATGTGTTTTTTTTTTTTTTTGGTGGCGGCTAGGAGGAAGTAGGTGGTTGGGTAATCTGGAATCTGCAGCTTATGCAATAGTTGGGGAAATGGGCATACTAGGTGGGCCAAGCAGTCCTTATTTGATATCAAATTCTGTTTCTGGTCCATTGGTCTTTTTATATTTTTAGCCTAGAAAATGAAAGTGGTCCCTTGTTACCTCCGCCCCCTCCCTTATCTCGACCTTCCCATTGAGCACCCCACCCTTGCCATATACTTGCCTCTGGAAGTCAGTGTTGTCATCCTCACTGAGCTGGAACAGTTCTACACTCTTCAAAGCCGAATCATGAATTGAAGAAACAAGGTAAGCGACGTATAATTGCGGTTTATGGTGTTTAGAACTTATATTGATAACTTTTGTATTTATTTGGTATTTTTGTCATCAGAATTTTAACATTGCCTTTTTGGGACCCCACCTCATGAACACTATGACTGTCATCTCATTAACCAGGCCCAGAAGGTGATTTTGCAGCTGCTGTGTGAAATCACCTTTCAGGACCAATTAATGAAATGACAGTGCCATTGTTCATGAGGTGTGGTCCCAAAAAGGTCATGTTGAAAATTTGGTGTGAAAATGTAAAAAAATGCCCATAAGTTACTTGAGTTCATTTAAAATGTTCTATGCATGTATGTAGCTTTGGTGTGTTTGAATATTTCCACTTCAGATTCTCAACATAACCATTTTTTTCACACCGCCTTATGAACAGATCAGCTGCCAGTTTTCGCATCCTGTCCAAAATGTGTTTTCATACCAGCGTTGTGGAACTGGCGTTTCAGCATAGATTTGAAAAATGTCACGTATTGGGTTTATGAGATGGGGTCCTAAGAAGACAGTGTCTTTCACAGAGTACATGTTCAATGCCCTCAACATCTCCTCATATGCCTTACCCTGCTGACACACTATCATCTTTGTAGCCCTCATCTGGACCTTCTGCAGCAGGTTAATGTCCTTTCTGAGTGTGGGCTCCAGTACTGAACGACATACTCTAGATGTGGCCTTACTAGTGACCTGTATGAGGGCAGTATAACCTCTTCTCTATTCCTATTCTATTCTAGGTATTTCTATGTATGGTAGGGCTGTTGAGAAGTTATTGGATACCAGGGATTACAAGTGAATCCCCACTTAATGTAACATACTAACATACTAGACTCCAGCAGAGTAGGCTACATGGTCTATCAAGTCTGCTTGGGCTTCAGCACCCTGCTTGGGTACTGTAGCCATCAGCTAGCCTCTGTTTCACTCCCTGCCTATACCTGTCCCACCCTCTCTTGAACTCATCCACCGTAGCAGCCTGTACCAGCTCCCCAGGTAGAGCATTCCACACAGAGCGCAGGAGAGGAGCAAGTGCAGAAGAGGACCAAGGGCAAGGAATTCCAGCAGCTGTGGTTGGCAGCGGGCCAGGGCTTGAGTGAGCAGGGCTGCTGGAGCCAGAAGGACAGCAGACCAATAGGAGGCCAGGGCACCAAAAATTGAACTAGCGTCTGGGCTATCAAGGGCAGGCCCAGCCGCTTCCTGGAACCTTGGCACTCATTGTGGCTGTGTGTATAGGTTGGACAGAGGCAGACTGGTAAAATGTTTGACTTGTGCCATTCCCAGGGGACAGAGTGAGTGAGTTCACATGGCACAAAAGAGCTATTTGACTGGGGCCTTGTGATCCCAGGATATAAACTATAGAGGAGGGGAAAGGATAGTCTGGAAGGGGGGGGGGATGAGTGGCAGTTTATATCAGGGAAGGAATAACTTGCATGAGGGAGGAGTAGGAGGAAGGGGAGGTGGATGCATTATGGATTCGGTTAAGGTCCAATAGGGGGAGAAAGGGGAGGTTGGGGGTAGTTTACAGACCACCTAGGCAAGATGAGGAGAGTGACAGGGAACTGATCTCACAAATATTGGACGCTGTGGGGAAAGGAGAGGTGGTAATTGTGGGGGACATCAACCTGCATATGGTGGACTGGAGTATACCCATCCACATCATGTGCTGAGAGTTAGGTGATCCTGGGAGGACTGCAGAGTGGGTTCCTCACTCAGGGCATCACTGAACCAACAAAAGCTGAGGTAATTCCTGATCTGATGCTCACAAATGGGTAGCATGTACAGGAAATAATGGTCAGGGAGCCACTGGATAAAAGTGACCATTGGACAGAGTGGTTCCAGTTGGGTATGGGCAGGGAAAGCACCTGACTAAGACCAAAATCTTGGATTTCAGAAGGGTGGCCTCTAGGAACATGGGCAAAGTGCTAAGGAGCCATCTGGCGGGCATCAGAGCAGATACGGGGTGGACCAAAGGTGGTCCATCATTAAGGAAGGAAAACTGGTTGCCACAGATGGGTGCATTGGGCTCAGGGGGAAGAACACAAGGGCCAAAACAACCAGCTGGTTATCAGTTATGATGCCAGGGCAGTAAGGGTCAGTGCAAGTCTCTGGTCATTATAGTACGATAAAGCACTATTTAATTATGATCGGATAAAATCAGGAGGTATTAAGGCACTCACAAGGGTGGTTAAAAGACTGACTGAGATGTTATCCAGTCATAACCCCATAAAGATTTACTTGCTGTTCTGTTATTCCACTTAGCTGTTCATGTCACGCAACACCTAGAACCTCATACACATATGCAGTACTCCAGAGTTCAGGAGGTCAGTGCAAGTCTTTGTCATTATAGTACGGTAAATCACTATTTGATTATATCTGGGTAACATCAGGAGGCATTAACACACACACAAAAGGGTGGTGAAAATGGCGACGTGATATCAAATAATATATAGTGATTTAGTGGAGGGTTGACACTGTACTCTAGGGAAGGCTTAACTTGAGGTTGCACCTGATATGGGATGGGTTGTTTTTATAATATCACTGTGTCTTTCTGCAGGAAAGCTTCTGATTGGCCATCTTACTGACCAACAAAAACATCTGTGTCATAGAGTCCTGGTCAGAGTTTTCAGAGATTTTTGAACATCACTTTATTCAGTATTCAATGTTTGTGCTATGCTTCACAAGTAGTTGAGCATTGTATAGGAGGAAAAAGGGGCACAAAAGGAAATGTTTTTTTTTAAGGGGTGTTGGGGCCTGGTTTGTGAGGCCTTGTGGGGGACACTACTGTACACCACAAAATGCTTATCAGGTGGGGATGCCTGATATTGGAGGAAATTTGGGGACCACTGGACGACAGGGGATGCATGTTTGGTGGTGGGGACACATATGGGAAGGTTTGTTTGGGGCCACTGGAAACCAGAGAATGCTTAACTTGTGGGGCGCCTGGTATGTGAGTGACTTTAGAGACCACAGGACAACAGGGAATGTGTTTTATGGTAGTGAGGGACTGGGAGAGCTTGAGGGGGTCATTGTACACAAGGGAATGCTTAACCTTCAGTGCCACCTGATATGGGAGTGAATGGGGGGACCACTGGACAATGAGACATTATTTTAAAAATGCTGGGGTCAGGTTTGGGAGGTCTTGTGGGGATCATTGGACACCAGGAAATGCTTAACATGTGGTGATGCCTGATAATGAAGGGAACTGACAGAATATTGGACAGCAGGGAATACCTTTCTGGTGGTGGGGACTGATATGGAAGGGCTTGTTTGGGTCCATTGGAGACCAGGGAATGCTTAACATGTGGTGTGACTTGGGTTGTGAGGGCATGGGGAGCCCATTGGGCAACAAAAGTACCTTACTTGTGGTTGCACATAGCATGCATGGTATTTTGGGGACTCTTGGACAATGTGAAAGTTTTTTTTTGGTGGTGTACTGGTATGAGACTGCATGCTGTTGGCCACTGTATACCAGGGAATGCTTGACTTGTGGTGGTGGCTGGGATGGAGTGAAATTAGGGTCCACTGGACATCAGGGAAAGTTAAGGTAGTGGTGGGGGAGAAGAATGTGGGGGGGGGTTCAAAACGGGGGAACCATATCAGCAGTATATTCGAATACTAGGCAGACTGGGTGGGCATGGAGGTCCTTCTCTGCTGTCACATTTCTAATGTATATTCAAACATACGAATTGGGTGGAGAGAACCAATGGACACCAGGGAATGTTTTTTTCTGTGATAACTCCAGGTGTTTGAAGGTGGGTGGGAAGCCTCTGACACCAGGGAATCATTGTTGCGTTATGCTGCCATGTCTCGGGGGGTTGGGGGCAATAGACACCAGGGAATGCTTTATCTGATATGGCGTATAGTCTCAGATGGTAGGGGTAGACTACTGGGAATCAGGGAGTGTTTTTCCTGTGATGGAGCTGGGTCTTGGGGAGGGAGGCTCCCAAGAGGCATGACACCATGACATTGATTCCTTGGTGTCAGGGGCTTCCCATCCACTTGTGCCATACTAGGGGGAGGGCAGGAGAGAGGGAGAGAAACATAGAAACATAGAATTTGATGTCAGATAAGGACCACTTGGCCCACCTAGTCTGCCCATTTCCCTACCTAATGGATAAGCTGCAGATCCTAGTTAACCAACAGCCTACTTCCTCCTACCCCCCTCTAGAATTGCCTCGCCTGTCCCATGCATTCTTGAATTCCCCTTACTAGTTTTGACACCACAACCTCCTCAGGGAGGCTGTTCCATGCATCTACAACCCTCTGTCTGAAAAAATACTTCCTCACGTTATCTCTGAGCTGTCCCCCCTCTGTCTTCAAATTGTGGCCCCTTGTTCCTGCACATTTTTCTGAAAGATGCTACCCTTTTGGTATTTGTCAATTCCCTTAAGGTACTTTAAAGTTTCTATCATGCCCCCCTCTCCCTCCTTTCCTTGAGGCTATACATATTTAGTCTTTCTTCATATGTCTTCTGGTGCAGACCCTTCACCATTTTGGTTGCCCTCCTCTGGACAGCCTCTACCCTGTCTGTCTTTGTGGAAATGGGGTCTCCAGAACTGCATGTAGTATTCCAGATGTGATCATGCCAACTGTCTGTACCCACTATCATCTTTGTAGCCCTACTCTACTCCTTCTCCAGCAGGTTAATATCCTTTTTGATGTATGGGCTCCAGTACTGAATGCCATTCTCCAGTTCTGGAGGCCCTAACTTAGGAAGAACATAGAGAGGGTGGAGCTAGTTCAAGAGAAGGCAACAAAGATGGTGAGGAGGCTGGAGCACTTACTTTATGAAGGGAGGCTGCAGGAGCTGAGCATGTACTCTCTGGAACAGAGGAGGGAAAGGGGAGATATGATTGAGACTTTTAAATACTGCAAGGGTAACAATAAGGTGCCAGTGGAGAAACTTTTCTGGTTAAAAGAAAGGCAGATGGTGAGGGGTCATGATTTCCAGATCAAGGGAAGGAAATTTAGGGATAACTTCAGGAAGTTTTTCTTCACTGAGAGGTTGGCAGACAATGGGAATGGGCTGCCAAAGGTAGTGCTGGGGGGAGAAGAATGTGGTGGGGCGTTCAAAATGGGGGACCACATCAGAAGCCTAGTCAAATTCTATGCTCACTGAGCAGACTCGTTGGGCATGGTGGTCCTTTTCTGCTGTCACATTCCTATGTATATACAATATTTCTATTCTATTCTATTCTATTCTATGTATTCCTATGTGTAGTAGAGTGGTTGAGGGATTATTGGATACCAGGGAATGCAAGTGAATCCTCACCAAATTTGGACACACATACACACACACACACACACACACACACACACACAGTCTTTTTTTTTTTTTCACTATGCTTTTTGGTCCATACCCAGCCATCAGGATTGGCTTTGGTCACAGACCCCCTTGCCTCCACCTCCGGATATGCCCGCACTCACCCTGTCATCTCTGGCTTCCCCCTAGACAGCGAGGTTGTGGTACCGACCCTCATATCAGGCCACGATACAATTATCTGGTCAGGGAACTGGCTCCGGAGGCTGATCGAGGCACCAGGGGCACAGCTTCATAGAGATGGCCAGGCACAGGATGTTTTTCTCCCCTGTGAGCAAGCAGGGGTTGGGATGTGCAATGATGACCAGTGTCTGCTCCACCCCGAGTTTAATTTGGCATCAGTGCATTGTGGTGAACCCAGCTTCCGCTAGGTGTCACCATGGCACCGAGCACACAGAACCCCCCCTCCTCCTGGAGAAGGAGAGCAGTCCGAGGATGCTCAGTTCTTCTCCCCCGGCAGGCCCTCCAACAACTTGGGTCCATTCCCAAACCCAGGTCACTGGCGCTGCAAGCAGAAATCCAACCACTGCGCTGGCAGGTTGGCTATCACACATACAATCTAGAAAATGTTAATGTCTAACTTCATGTCTTCCTGCAGGAAAGTTCCTGACTGGATGTCTTGCTGAACAACAATAACATCTGTCTAGTAGACTCTTGGTCTGAGTTTTCTGAGGATTAGCGAACATCATTTGATTAACTAGACAAGGTTAGTGCTATGTTTTACATGCATTTTGGTTGTGGGGCCTGATAAAGGAGGGCATGTGGGGGGCCACTGAACACCAGGAAATGTGTGGTGCAGCTTGGCATGGGAGTGACGTGAGGGTCCAACAGACACCAGGGAATGTGTTTTTTGGTGGCGGAGCCTGGTTTTGGAGTGCTTTTGGTGGCCAATGTACACCAGGTACTGCTTATTGTGGTGATGCCTGATATGGGAGGAAAAGGGGGGAGCCATTGTACAGCTGGGAATGCATTTTTGGTGGTGTGGCCTTATATGAGAGAGCTTGTGTGAGGCTATTGAACACCAGGTAATGCTTAACATGTGGTGATGCCTGATATGGGAGTGAATTGGGGGGGCACTTGATATCAGGGAATGGTTGTTTTTGTGGTGGGGCATGGTTTGGGAGGGCTTGTTGGGGTTTATTGGACAGCAAGTAATGCTTAACATGTGATGATGCCTGATAAGGGAAGGAATTGGTCAACATGGAATGCGTTTTTGGTGGTGGGGACTGATATGGGAGGGCTTGTTGGAGGCCATTGCACTTCAAATAATGCTTAACCTGCTTTCCTGTCTGTCCACGGGGGATACTTTGACCAAAGAAACATTTGTGAAGTCACAGAAATCACAAAGTTTTATTTTTAGTCTCAGTTTGTGGGTTAACATTGCACAACAGGGAATGCTTAACTTGATGTGCAGGGTTAATTTTTGGGTGGGAGATTGGGACCATTGTCACAGTTTTTAATTTTGACCCACATTTTCTGCTACCTTGGGGACAACCTGCTCACTGTTTTTACAGAGGTTTTTAAACAGCTATTTTATGGCTCTGAGCTCAGTTAAACAATATGAACCATGTTTAGTATGTGTTGCTGTGTGGCTCCCCCTCCCCCCCAATGTTTTGATCTCTGCGGAAGAAATCGACCATCGACTATAATATTTTAGGATGCTGAATTCGTGATAGCATATGTTATCAATGTGCATGGTGGGCCAAATTGACGGTCAAGTGAGAATCCATGATAGAGCATGTTATCAAGTTGCATGTTGAGCAGATTTGACGGTGGAGGTGAAAATTTCTGATAGCGCCTGTTATCCAGGTGCATGTTGTGACAACTAGATGATCGAAGTGAACTAAGTGCTTCATTTCCAGAAGAGGTGCCTAGAATGGACTCTATTAAAAGGGCCAGTGAATGAACCTAACTGATTGTCCAGGCAACAATGGGCCAGTGAACCAAAAGGAATATCACCTTTCCCAACCAGGATACTTCTTTCAGTCACTTGAAAATTGGCCATCTAGGCAGAAAGCACTGGTCTTTCTAATCATCTTCACTAACAACACATTCTCTTATCTTCTTCTATTTGTTAACTAATTTTATTCCTCTATACTTCTTTTATTATACTCTGTTTTCACAGTATTTTTTTATCTTATGCACTATTGCACTCAAATGTAGTCTGATACACCAACAGTATCTATCCACTATCGGTTTCTTAACTCATTACTGTATCTTCTTCATATTAACCTATTGTTGTTCCTCTTTCGCATGCCTGAAAGGATGAGGACTCCTTCACCGTCAGATAAGTATAACTCTATTGTGAACATGTCATATATTAGTAATTTATTAAGAACTACGGATCCTTTGTGACTCCATTCCTATATTTTATTTTTCAGTACTGACAGACGTCGTCCCTTCAAGATTCCTCCTTCTGCCTCCACAGTATCCTGGTAAGATGCCCTCTACATATTATTTGGTTGTGTCTGGTATGGGAGGGCTTGTGTGAGACACGTGCCCTATTATCCCGGTTCATGCGTTTCCTGGTTTTGAAGGGATTTGAGTGGCAGTTGGCCAACTGGGTATCCTTTTTGATAGGTTGGGTCATGGAATATGAGGTCTTTGTTGCGCTATTGGTCAACAGGAAGTGAATTAGTTGTGGTGGAGCCTTGTATGAGAGGTAACTGTGTGACCACTGGACATCAGGACATGCCTTTTTCTGGTCTGTGAGAGCTTGCGGGAAGCCATTGAATAACAAAGGGCATGCTTTGCTTATTGAGCTTCTTCATGTACATCGGGGAGAAAAAGGCGCTGTAAAGAACAGACAGTAAGGATTAAAAAGGATGGGGGATGGTTAGAGAAGGGAGAAAAGGCAGAAGCACTCAATGACTATGTCTGCTTGGTATTTATGAAGGAGAGAGAGAGGGAGGGTGCTACCCAAGGGGGTGGAGGCAGTAAATGATGGAGAGGGACTGACGGATTCAACCCTGCCTTTTGGCCTTTATGCGAGATTTGGCACAGCAATCCTGCAAAGTCTGTTTCCAAAATAAAGTTCTGTGTCCACCTTCAGTCTGTACTGCTTTGTAGTTTGCAGAAAGTTAGAATACCCAAGTATTACTGGGGTTAGAAGAAAAAAATATTTCCCAGTGAAAGCTGTATTTGTTGGGGGGGGGGGGGGGGGCCTGTTATGAGAATTTGTTATTTTTGGTGGTGCCTGGTATGGGAGGCCTTGAGTTGACCATTTGACACCATGGAATGCCTGGTAGGGTAGGTCATTAGTGGACCACTGGAAATCAGAGAATTCTTTATTTTTGATGATGCCTGGAATGGGACTACTTGAGTTGGGTCTCTGGATATTTGGGAATGCTTTACCTATGGTGGATCCTGGTATGGGATTGCTTGGGAGACCACTGGACACAAGAGAAATTATTTTTTGGTTGATGTCCAGAATGGGAGGGCTTGAATAGACCACTGGACACCAGAGAAGTCTGTTTTTGGTGACTCCTGATGTTGGAACTGCATGGGTGGGAACACTGGACACCAGTGAATGCTACATTTGTAGTGGTGGTTGTTATGGTAGGGATTGGGTGTGACCACTGGACAGCAAGAAAGACTTTATTTTTTGTGGCACCCGGTACAGACCTGCTCAGTTGGCATCACTGGTGGTGCCTGGTAAGGGAGCATTGGGAGGGTGTGCGTGCCAACACTGCATAACAGGGAATGACTTCTGTGTAGCAGGGCATGTAATGTTAGGGTTTGGGTGGGACAACTGGACACCAGGGAATTATATATTTATTTATTTAATCATATCAGAATTACAATAACTTTGAGTCAGACTCCCTTACAAAAGCTCCATGTCCGATAACACATTTGCCGGTTCCTTCAGGACTTTTAGTACACTGTCAGGCCTTGATGCCTTGTCCATCCGCAGTGCTTTAAGGTCTTTTATAACCTTATCCTCCTGGATGACCTGATCTGTTACCTCTGCCAGGTTGCACCCCAGTCCCCCACCCACCAGTACCCTCTGGCCTCGCACCGTTCCCTGAGCCGTACATTTATTTCCCTTTTTTTTTGCTTGCTATCCCAGTTTTCCTCCTCCCTCCCCTCCCCTCATTACACTGTGTGTCCCTTCCCTCCCCTCATGCCAAATTCCAACCTGTCCCTTCCACTCCAACCCTTATTTCTCACTTACCTTACCTCCCTGGACTCCTCGCTCCTTGCTATGTCACTCTGGTCCATTCTCATTTTTCTCCCAGCAGCATGGCCCCTCCCCAACCCCAGGTCTTCCTCCTCACTGTCCTGTCTACCTCAGCCACTTTTCTTCCCCCCACTATGCACTGGACCAACCTGTATCTCCCTCAGGAGCAAGGGCCCCCCCTTCACCCTGCTCTTTTCCCCCTCAGACCTGTCCTCCACCACCAGTACAAGAGAAGTCTTTTTATTTTTTGGCGGCACATGATATGGGATGGCATAAGCAGACCACTGGACCACAGGGAATGATTTACTTGAGGTGGGGACTGCTATCAGAGGGCATGTGACGACCTCTGTACACCAGGAATTGTTTTATTTTTGGTGGTGTCTGGTATGGGATGGCTTTGGCTGAGACCATTATACACCAGTTCAGACCTTTTTTTGGAAGGGCCTGTTATGGGAGGACTTTTGTAGGACCACAGGACTCAAGGGAAGTCATTATTTTTGAATGGGACCACTGGACACTTGGGAATGCCATACTTGTGGTGTGGGCCCAGTTCCCTATCAATAGCCTCATTCTTTGTCGGAAGCCTATAAACTATCCCCCAGTCTAACCTTGCTACCCCTCAGGTTGTATAGCTGCACCCATATGGCCTCTGCCCTGTCTTCATCCACCTCCTTTCTATTACATCTCATCCCTTCCCTAATATAGATGACCACTCCACTTGTACCATATGGTCAGGGGGGGAGAGACTACGGGGCACCACAGAGATATTTTACAGTCACATAAATCACAAAGTTTATTCCTGGACTAAATGTGGGTTTTTGTGTATAGGCCATGCAATGGCAAGCTGGTAAAATAAATCTTTGACTTGTGCAGTCCAGGGCAGGGGAGGGAGGGAAGGAATATTGGGGACCAAAGAGACATTTTTGCAGTCACATAAATCACAAATACAGGGTGTTCCTGGCCTTGGTGTGTGGCTGTGTGTGTACAGACTGGGCAAAAGCTGACTGGCAAAATAATCATTTAACTTGTGCCATACGGTGGGGACTATGTGGCACCAGAGAGATACTTTACAGTTACAGAAATCACAAATAACATTTATTCCTGGTCTTAGTGCAGGAGTCGAAAGTTTTGCAGCCAATAACCAGCAGGGCAAGTTACTGGGAAAATCCACTAGCCCTGCAGAATTTTCCACAGATCCAGCTGGTTACCTTCCCAACTAACAGAGCAGCAATCTTAATATCTTAAGCGGTGCTCATGGCCTCATCCTACGATTGCTACGGTTGATGGCAGCTGCCTTGCCCACAGTCCATCTGGCCAAACTGCACATGAGGGTTACCCAATGGTCTCTTTGAGTCCAGTTGAACCAGCACCTAGACAACATGGATCAGGTAGTCCTAGCCCTCGCAGACTGCAAAAGGATCTCCTTTGGTGGCAGGACCCTGCAAACCTTTCGGTGGGGGTTCCTTTCCACCTTCCATCTCCTTCCATGATTGCTTTACCCACTGCCCTTTCACACTGGTTTCTGACCTTTAATGTGTCAGTGATCCAAATACCCAGATCCTTCTCTTGCTCGGTGGCATTAATTTGTTTTTGGATTATTTCACTATATGTGCATTATTTTGCACTTCTTAGCATTGAATTCCAGTTGCCATCTTTCCGCCCACTTCTCCAGCCTGACTGGATCTTGGCCTTATTTTCTCCAATCCCCCCCCCCCACTCCTAGCATGTCTATCCTGTTATAGACCTTAGCGTCATCTGCAGACAGGCAAGCTGTTCCATTTAGACCCCCCTGCTAAATCCCCCACATACACATTGAACAATACTGGACCCAGCACCATTCCCTGTTGTACCCCACTTCTCATCCCTACAGCTTACTTCGAGAGGGCTCTTGTAGTGGGTATTCACATGTAGGACTAAGGACCCCACAGAAAAACTTCTAGCTAGCGGTCTCTGGCAGGAGACTTCCCCCATGTCAGGTGATCGACGTCAGTCGATGTCCATACAAAGGGGCAGTCCCCCACACCTGCATTCCAGTTCTTTCCTGCCGTTGGCTTGTGAAAGTTCATTGCTGTAGGACAGTGCTCATTCGTCTCGCCTTTGTCGGCTAAAATTTATCGCCTTTCAGCCTAACTTTGCATTTTTCTCATAGTTTTGATAATTTTCAACATCTGCTGTATATGTGTATGTGATTTAGAGCCTTTTTCGTGCCCGGCTAACAAAGTCCTGGATTACATGAGACACCTCTTTAATCTGGGTCTCAGCCATTCCTCTTTAAAGGTTCATATGGCAGCAATTTCAGCCTACTACATTCCCTTTGGAGGTCTTTTGCTCAACTGTAAGTCTCCAAGATCTTCCTGAAATTGGTTCTCCATCTGAGAAGCCCTATGCACAATCCTGCCCCTCCATGGGACCTGAATTTCATCCTGGAAGAGCTCACACTGCCACCCCCCCCCCCTTTGAACTGGCTGTGGAGACAGATTTAAAGTTTCTTTCTTGGAAGACACTTTTTCTGGTGGCCATTACTTCGGCTTGGCAAATTTCCAAGCTCCATGCCTTGATGTGTAAAATCCCATACCTGATTTTCCACAAGGAAAAGGGGCTATGTGCACCAGTCCTAAGTACCTTCCTAAGGTGGTGGCTGAGTCTATGCTGAACCAATCCATTGAGTTACTGCCCTTTTTCACAGAACACTCCAATCATAGAGAGTATCTTTTGCATATACTCTAGATGTACAAAGAATTCTGAGATACTACACCAAAAGAACTAAGGATCTCAGGAAAACAGATCAGCTATTTGTATTTTTCACACACAAAAGAGAAGGCAATTCAGTTTCCAAGCAATGCTCGTCTAAGTGGTTAGGGAATTGTATCACTTTCTGTTATGAACAGTACGAGAAGACCCTTCCAGATCAGGTCAGAGGTTCCTCCATTAGAGGGGTAGCTGCCTCTGCTGCTTGTTTCAGGAATGTGTTGGCAGCAGACATCTGTCCAGCTGCAACTTGGACTTCCATCCATACCTTCATGAAACACTACATTTTGGACATTGCCTCTTGCCATAGAGCAGACTTTGGATTGGCTGTCTTGCAGGGACTCCTATCATGAGACCTGCTCAGCACTGATTTATATCAGTTGTGGATGACTATTCTCCTCCCATATTTATTTTTGTTCCAGACTGCTTGGGACTCAGTCCTACATGTGAATACCTACTGCAAGAGCCCTCCGAAGTAAGATAGTACAGTTACATAAGAACTTACCATAACAGTAGATCTTCAAGAAAGGCTCTTGCAGTAGGTATTGCCTTCCCTCCATCCTTTCCCCTGAGTTTTCTTCTTTTTCTATCTTCTATGGGGGCATAGCATCTTCCCTGCCATCATGCCTCTTTTGGCCTTTGGCAGGAAAGAACTGGAAGGCGGGCGTGGGGGCGTGGGGAGAGACCTTGGTGGACAGTAGTCTCTATGCCAAGGTCAGACTATACTTGAGCGAGGAGGGAAATAAAGTGTTGAAAATGAGGATGGTGGAGTACATAGAGGAAGTTGGGAGTTTAAACTAGGAGCAAGGGACGGCAAGTGGGCAAGAGACATGCAGAGGCCACAGGTTGGGAAGCCACATGAGCTTACCCTCCATAACAGTGACAAAAGACAAAGGGCAAGTACTATTGGTGATGCTAGTAAAGGAGGGCAGTATCAGAGGGGGAAAGGAGTGGAAGGTGGTCAGCCTTAATGCTAGGAGCCTTGGGAGGAAAACTACAGACCTACAGGCGCTCAGGGGTAGATGGAGAGGTGGACATTGCAGCCATCACAGAAACATGAGCCACCCAATATAATGACTGAAACCTGTCTGTACCAGGGTACAGGTTATTTCATAGGGACAGGGTGATTGGGAAAGGAGGAGGGGTGGCACTGTATTTGAGGGTATGACTGAAGTGCATAAGGGAGGAAGGGAGGAGGGTAACACGGACCCACTTTGGATGCAAATCCAGGATTCCAAGAATAGGAGTCTCAGAATGGGAGGGGTGGACAATCCGCCCTCTCAGACAGAGGAGTTAGACAGGGATCTAGTGGGATAGATCAGAAGGACCTGTGAGAGGGGTAGTGTGGTGATTGTGGGGGACTTCAACATGCCAGGAGTGGACTGGAGTACCCCAACAACCAGGAATAGAAGGAAGCAGGTACTGCTGGATGCCTTCCAGGACAGCTTCCTGCTGCAAATGGTCAGTGAACCAACCAGGTTAGGGAATAACCTTGACCTTTTGCTGGCAAATGGGGAGTTTGTGAGGGAACTTAGGGTGGAAAAACTGCTGTCTGGGAGTGACCACTACTCAGTATGGCCCACATTTGGATATGAGCAAGGAAGAAGTGGAATCTGGCACAAGGATGCTGGACTTCAGGAGGACCAACTTTGGGAGGATGGGGTAAAGTGGTTAAAGGGTACCTAGCCAGAGTTCAACCTAGCATGGGCACTAACCAGAGGTGGGAGCTCATAAAGCTAGGGTAGCGGAGGCAACCAGATTTTGCAGCAAGGCCCAGAGTAAGAAGGCTAGGGCTAAGATACCGAGCTGGGTGAGCAAGGATGTCACAGAAAAGGTAAGGAGGAAAAGAGCTGCCTTTAGGAGGTACAAGAATACAGGGAGGGGGGAGGACAGGGAGGATTACATGAAGGAATTGAAGGAGGTGACACGGGCAGTAAGGGGAGCCAAGGTGTCTGCAGAGCTCAGACTGGCACAAGGCAGTAAGAAGGTGGAGAAGGACTTCTTTAGGTACATCAGGGAGAAAAGGAACTGTAAGGATCACATAGTAAGGATTCGGAAGGATGAGGGTTGGGTGGAAGCAGGGGGCAATAAGGCAGAAGAGCTAAATGATTACTTCTGCTCAGTATTTACTAAGGAGAAGAGGGGGGATGGCAGAATGGGGGGAGAGGGTGACATACAGGGAAATCATGGAGGGCAGAGTTCTGGAGGGTTTGAAGGCACTGAGGGTGGACAAGGTGCCAGGACCAGATGGCATCCACCCCAGGGTACTGAAGGAGCCAGCAGATGTCCTTGCAGGACCTTTGGCAGACCTATTTAATGCCTCACTACACTCAAGGTGTATACGTCTGGACTGGAGGATGGCTCATGTGGTGCCCCTCCACAATAATGGCCCCAAGGATGAGCCTGGTAACTACAAACTGGTGAGCCTCACATACATTGTGGGTAAGCTGATGGAGACTATCCTGAAGGACAGGCTGGTGGTCCTCCTGGAGACCAAATGAATACAGGACAGCAGACAGCATGTCTCCACATGTGGCAGATCCTGCCAAACCAACCTAGTGGAGTTATATGACTGGTAACTAGGCAATTGGACAGGGACCATACAGTGGATGTCCATTACCTAGACTTCAGTAAGGCATTTGACTCAGTGCCACATGGAAGGCTGGGTAGTAAGTTAGAAGGCACAGGGGCAGATGCAAAGCTGGTGAGATGGGTAGGGAACTGGCTTCAAGGAAGGAAATAGAGGGTGGTGGTGAGTGTGGTGCACTCATCCTCAAGGGTAGTGATGAGCAGTGTTCCACAGGGCTCGGTGTTGGGACCAGTGTTGTTTGGGCTATTCATTGCAGACATATCACTGGACATCAAGAGCAAGATCGGTATGTTTGGTGACGACATCAAGATGGAAGTGGTGGTGGACAACATAGGGGGATGGCAGGGGTTGTAGAATGATCTTGAAAAGCTGGAAACCTGGTCAGACACCTGGCAACTGGAGTTTAATGCCACAAAGTGCAAGGTGCTATATTTTGGGGTGAACAAGGGTAACAAATATGATCAGGGGCTGGGGGACTTACCATACGAGAGGAGGCTGAGGGAGCTGAACATGTACTCACTGGAGGACAGGAGGGACAGGGAGGACATGATTGAAACCTTTAAATACATGAAAGGAATAAACAAGGCAGGTACAGAGGCGCTGTTCAAAGCAAGAGAGGGGATGGAGTTTCTCTATCCTTTGCAGTGTGTCATCTAGTTGGCCTGAAAAGAAGTGCTCCAAGTGAAGCGTGCAGGTCCTGCATGGGAATGACCACCCTCACAGCGTTCTCTGCCTGGGGCCTAGACACAGCTCGGCTGAGTGTACCACCTAACAGGGCTTTAACGCAGCCAAGCGCATCTGTCACAAGAGGTTATTGTTTGTTCTCCCGTTAGTAGCATGGATGATAAGCCGCCCTCAGACTCCATCGCCAGGTGCCTGACCTTAACCGATAAGTGTGCTTGCAGCACAACAGCCAGCCTGGTCAAAACTGATAAGTCCGCCGACAGTACCCCCATCGACCACACAGCTGCTCCTTCTGTCCCAACGGGCTCCCTTGTAGACCCCAACCTCGGGACAAGAATGCTCATGGAGGAACCCTTATTCCTGCTAGTTTTCATTCCTTGGGATTCGCCACTCGATCCCCACCTTTAACTTCCATTGGGATTGCTTCTAGACCTGTCATTGGTGTCCCTTCAAGAGCTCCCCCCTTTACCAGGTCAATCCCACTGCCGGATCCCTTCTTTCCAAGGGAACTGTCGCTGGACTTAGGGCTCACAGGCATGGACCCTCCTCCTTCGGGACTCTCATGCCCTTCGCCTGACCTTCAGCTGCCACCCAATGGCCCTTCGGCACCTTCCCCAGCCAGGTCTCCAGCACCTCCACTTGGCAGCCCACTGCCGGGTCCTTCACTTCCAATGCCACGCCTGGTGTCACTGACTTCAGACTACCCTTCATCGGGCTACCCTACACTAGGCTACCTGACACCGGGTTGTCTGCTGTCTGGATACCTGATGCCTGGATACCCTTCGGGGTTCTCAGGTTACCAGTACCAATACTCTTACTGGCACTCCCCCCACCAGCTATCCTTCTTACCCTGGGTATCCCAGGTTTCGGATTCAACCACCACCTCCACCTCACTGCCTGACCGAGGTGCCATTCTGGCATGGTGGCAGGATGCCAGGTCACAGCTCCTGACTGATTTTAAAAAAAGTCTCAGCATCAAGGGGGCACCCCTCTTCTAGGGCGCATCCCCCAGCCCTGTGTCATTTGGCTGCACTTCAGGCTCTCTACCAGCGGGTGACACTGGTGTAGATTCCCTCCTTACCCAGGATGCCGGAATCCTCTGAGCCTGATGACGATGACTCAGATGGAGACAACTCAGAACCATGTTCTCCAATTCCTGAACCCCAACCTAAGACATAACCCAAATCTCCAATGGAGGACCCTTCTATAGGGGAGGTTTTGCAGACCAATCAAAAGACCTCGGGCTGGCCGTCTAAGGAGCTGGACCCTCAGTGTAAGAGACTGGCTGAGCACTTAGATCTTGCAAATGTGATTTTCCTCCCTATCCCCCTGTGGATGGGCCCACGTGAGGACCTTGCATCCACTATTTTGCAGCAGCCTTCTTCAATCCTGTCAGTTTCCAGGAAAGTTGACAGTACTTCTTGCCCCCCAGAAGGGGTCTCACACCTCACTTCACAACCCAAAACTGACTCTATGGTCATTACTGCTGCCCGTGACCATTCAGCACAGCCCAAGCACCTCAGTTCCTCTCCTCCAGACAAGGATTTGAGGCAGCTGGATCAATTTGGCTGAAAGATTTATGCCTCTTCCACCTGTGCCATCCGGTCACTCAACTACGTTTTGCACATGGTGGAGTTCCAGAAGTCCTCGCTTTCAGAGTTAGAGAGGGATCTCCATGATGTCCCTGATGAGCAACTCAGGGAGAAGTTATTGGAGAAGGTACAGATGAACAAGTCATCCTGCAGACACGCACTACAAGCAACCTATGATTCAGTTGATTCAGTCACTCGGGCTACAGCCTCGGGGATCTGCCTTAGATGCCTAGCTTGTCTGCGTCTGGCAGATCTGGCACTGGATGTCCAGTTTAGGACTCATCTTTCAGGGGTCCTGTTCTCTTTGGCAGTGACGATAAGGATAGTCTCATTGGGCTGCAGGAGAGCAGTAGGTCATTAAGGGACGTATGCTCAATGTACTGTTCAGGTCAACAAAAAAAGCAGCCATTTCATCGAAGAAGAAATTGGAATAGGAACAAGAACCAGGGCAACATCAAAGAAAACTCCATGCCACTGGCTCAGTAGCACAACCTCCTCTGGCCAAATTCACCAAGGTGGCCTCAGGAGCTAAGGCTCCCCTCCCCTCCGCATCCTGACTTGCTTCCTCTCCTCCCGTTCCCTCCACCACCCACAGAGGAGCCAGTAGGAGGGAGGTTCGGCCTCCACCTGGATGGGTGGAAAGCCATCACCGCAGATGTATGGGTTCTTCAGCTCATACAAAGATGACACTCCATCCAGTTCCTGGAGATTCCCCCAGTCTGTCCTCCAGGAATGTTCTTTTACCCATCGGGTCAGATCTCCATCATCCATCAGGAGATCCAGGCTGTACTGCAAAAGGCTGCCATATAGCCTGTTCCTCGGGATCAAATAGGAAGGGGATTTTACTTCCACTTCTTCTTAGTTCCAAAACAGACGGGGGACCTGAGGCCTATCCTAGACCTCAGCATGCTAAACCTATTCGTAGAGTACAAGATGTTCTGCATGCTGACTCTCCAGGGACTCCTACCCCTGCTCCCGCCAAACACCTGGCTGTGCTCCCTGGATATGCAGGATGCTTGCCTACATATCCCTATCCTCCCTGCCCACTGCCACTTCCTCAGGTTCTCCTTTATGGAGAACCATTTCCAATTCATGGCCCTCCCATTTGGCCTGTCATCCGTGCCTTGGGTATTTACCAAGTGCCTACCAGTGGTTGCAGCCTTTCTCCACCGCAAGGGCATATACGTGTTCCCATACCTGAATGACTGGCTCTTTTAGCTCCATCCCTAGACAGCCTGAAAGAATCCCTAATCTTCACTCTGGACCTGTTTTCCCACCTGGGAATTTTGGTGAATTTACCCAAGTCCCAGCTACTACCCTCCCAGCACCTCCAATTTATTGGAGCTGTGCTGGACATGGTCCACAGCAAGGTCTTCCTTCCGCTAAACCAAGCAGAGACCCTGATCTCTCATGCCACCTTGGTGGCCAGGTCTCGGTGGACTTTGAATCGCTCAGTGCTTCGCCTTCTTGGTCTTATAGCAGCAGCCATCCCAGGGGTTCCCATGGCCAGACTGCACATGAGGGTTACACAATAGTCTCTGAGTCAGGTGAGATCAGCAGTTAGATGACATGGACCAGCTGGTCATGATCTCCAACAATCTTCAGAAATATCTCCTCTGGTGGCAGGACCTCACCTACGTGTTGGTAGGGGCCCCCTTCCACTGTCAGGCTCTCTCTCAGACCCTTACCTCTGATGCTTCCAATCTGGGTTAGGGAGCTCATCTTTGGGACCACAGAACGCAAGGATCTGACTTTGAGGTGGAGCTCTTGCTGCAGGTAGTACCATTTGGACTAAAGCCATGGATGTTAGGACCCCTCTGAAAAATCTTTCTAGCTAGAAGTCTGTAGCGTGAGACATCAGACGTGGTATAAAGGGGCAGTCCCCTGGCACTATCTCAGTTACTTTCCAACCATCAACCTGAGTTGTTCAACTCCTCGGTCGCCTCACTTAGCAGTTGACCGTAGATAAGTAGTTTTTAAATATACAGATTTTTCACATTTTTCTCAAATATTTCGACAAAGGTTCAGTGCATGTCTTCTCCTTCACCTACTCAGTGGAAATTGAAGTGCCGTTGTGACAAACAGATCCTGGCTAAGGACAGCCACTAAGCATGCCTGATCTGTCTAGGCCCCGACCACAGGCCCAACGACTGCCAACACTGCCAAAAGTTCAACAACAAGACCAGGATCCACAGGGCTAAGGCCTTAAAGACTTCCCTCCTTGAGCAGAAAGTAGCCGCAATACAAAAGTCCCTGTCAGGTCCCAGTTTGTCTTCTCCTGCCAGGGAGTCTCTTCATAGAGAGAAGTCCCAGGGGAAATACTCCAAGAACAAGGACAGACCCTGGTGAGCAGAATTACACCACAAGTCTCCCTCCAGGTATGCTTCTTCCTCCAGCGGGAGGTCAGAGTCCGTTTCCCCCTTCTTCACAGTGAACTAGTGCCTGCAGATCGTACTCCTCTAAGCCCAGGTACCAGCCTTTGTCCTCAAGACATGGCCAATCTCTAGTCCCTCTGGCTCACCAGCCCCATAAGTCTTCACATGGCCCAGTCCAGGATGGACAGTCACCTGCTGTTAGGCTCAAAAAAGGGTGCAGCTCCACGGACTCTTCTGACAAACACAAGAAACCAGACTAATCCCACTGGTGATAGGAGGTCGTTCGCCAGCAAATGTTTCCCCCACCAGCTGCAGGGATCACTTCTAAAAAGGATAAACATCCCTCAACTAAAACACCCATGTCAGACAACAGGCATTGGCCCCAGAAGGAGCAATCACCTGACAGACCGTCTGCAGAGGACCACCAGCCGTCCGACACCCACCAGGATGACTGGTCCCCAGATCAGGCAAATTCCACTCTGGATGCTGGATCGGACAACTGCTCACTCAGGAAGCCAACCCCTGGATCGTCTCCAGTGCTCCATCAAGTTTGTCCTAGATTATCTACTCCACCTCCTTGACTTAGGCCTTACCTATTCCTCTATCTAGGTGCATCTTTGCATAGTCTCAGCATATCATGATGTTGGAGAAAGGACTCCGGCACACTCAACGTCTACAAGACCTTCCTCAGGGAAGTCTTGCATATTAGACACCCCAAGAGGGATCCAGTCCCCCTTGGGGACCTCCCATTTGTTTTAGAAAAGCTCACCCTCCCTCCTTTAGAACCGTACTTGTCTACTATCCAGAGTTCTCCAACAGGGGGGAGGCCTTGTTACATACTCTGGATGTTCACAGAATCCTTTGTTATTATTTGGACCGGACTCATTCTGTCTGGACCATGGACCAATTGTTAGTGACATTTGCTAAACATTAGACAGGGGATCCTGTCACTAAGCAAACACTATCCAAGTAGTTAATGAATTGCATTTCTTTCTGTTATCAGCACCACAGCAAACCCTTACCAGGCTCGGTTAAAGGCCATTCCACCAGGGCCATTGCCACCTCTTTTACTTCTCTAAGAAACGTGTTAGCGGCGAACCTTTGTGCTGCAGCCACCTGAAGCACTGTCCATACCTTTATTCAACATTATAGTTTGGACATAGCTTCTAGGAGGAGACCAGGTTTTAGTTTGGCTGATCTTACTTTGAAAGGGCTCCTGCAGTAGGTATTCACATTTAGGACTAAGCCACGAGACGCAAGGACCCCATGGAAAACTTCTAGTTAGCAGTCTGTGGAGGTGGACCACCCCCACATCAGGTGACCAGCATCAGGTGATGTTGGTATAAAGGGGTGATCCCTCCGTCCGCCTTCCAGTTCTTTCCTACCATCGGCTTGTAAAAGTTCCTCGTGGTAGAACAGCACTCATCAGTACCTTTGTTGGTTATAAAGTTTTGACTTTTTCGACCCTTTACCTCAATTTTCTTTTTTTTTCTCATACCATCTGCTTTGTGTTTCATCCTCGACGCCCTCCGAATTGCATGAAAATAAATGTGACTTGTGTGGCTCCCAGCTTCCACACAAGGATGGTCACTCCTTGTGCCTCTTCTGTCTAAGCCCAGACCACCGCATGGAGGAGAACAAGCACTGCGAGAAATTCAACTCTCTTGGGCCCTTCGGGAACTTCCAGGGGTAAAGGAGGCCTCCGCTTCTGCCAAGGCCACTCCTCCATCATGGCCTTCCAGTTTGAGCGGGTCTGATAAGTCAGACGTTGGTCCCACCAACGCCTGCCTGAACAGGTCTTCTAAGCCGCTCACCTCCTCAGGTGATCGCCTAGATCACCCCCCTTCCAACAAGGCCACCCCTCTTGCACGGTCTTCCTCAGACAGGGAGTCTGAAAAGTCGGATGCCAGCTCCTCCACCTGGAGGCTGCTGATAAGATGGCCACCGGCTCCTTCGATGACCATTCCGGCAACCTGCATGTGTCAGACCTTTTCATCATACCTGAAAACCTAGGCTCCCCGCAACGGATAACCCCAATTGCCCACTGAGGTTCCTGCATCCCCTCAGTTCACACTCAGGGATTTTAACCCACCTTTCCCGGTTGAGGCAGATGATTCAGGGACACTGCCATCAGTGGTCCACCCTCCTACGCCGGACCCGCTAATGCTGGACCCGATGTCGGTCGACCCAAAGATGCCCACTGGCATTCCTTTGCCCGATGCAAGACCTGATCCACCATCAGGACCGTCGGACCCGTTCAGTCTCCCAGCAGTGTGCCCGACGCCTGCAGGACCAACGTTTCCTCCGTCTGATCCACCAGCAGGTCCTTTGCTAGGACCGTCTGCCCTGGCAGAGCCCCTGGTGCCAGGGTACCCAACGCCACATTTCCCAGTGCTGCAGTACCCAGCTCCACAGTATCCAATGATCCATACCAGACACCACTTTATCTGGCACCTCAGTACCTGGCGCCTCAGTACCTGATGCCGGCTTCCCACCGTCAGGCTACAGATACTATCTTTATGGGTACTTGCACTAACTGTATCTCAGCCTTTCTCTTCCTCCTCCTCCTACTCCTCTTCCTTTGGCCTTCTGCCCCCCACTCCACAGCCGCCAGCAGATCTGAAGGAGACCTTGGCCTCCTGGTGGGCTGAGACCAAAGCTCAGCTCACCAAGGAGGTCGAGAGCCGATTCCGATGCCGGGTCCCCACTGCCCTTCACGCCAGGAGACAAGAGACTCCCTGTCCCTTACCCGATGCCAGAGCAGAACCTTCTGGCTCCAGGGTGGGGAGGACACCCTAGGGGCTCCCTAGAGGGGTCATTCCTCCCCCTCCCAGGGAGGAGTCCTCTTCTTCTTCTTCCTCTCTCTTAAGGCATTCTGACTCAGATTCAGAGTCAGATCATTCTGATCATGAAGACAAGCTTCATACTCCAGAATGTCTGAGGTCAAGGGACCCTTCGAAGTGCCCTCCAGAGGACCCATCCTTTCTGGAGTGCATGAAGAAGATCCAGGAGTCTTATTCATGGCAATCAGTGGAGCCAGACCCACAGCATAAGAAACTCACTGCTCATTTGGATCTGCCCGAGACCACTCCTGCACTGATCCCACCCTGGACTGAGCCTCACGTTGATGTTGTTTCCACCATTTGGAAGCAACCATCTGCACTGGCCCCCCCTTTTGAGGAAGATGGATAGGCTTTACCAGGCTCCTGAGGATAAAGACTTCCTCAGTCTTCACCCCAAGGCAGATTCGGTTGTGATCAGTGCTGCCCATGGCCACTCTGCCAACCCCAAGCTCCTGAGCTCATCTCCACCTGACAAAGAATCCCAACTTCTGGACCAGTACGGGAAGAAATATGCTTCCTTGATCCTAGGCATCAGGGCCCTCAGTTATGTCACCCACATGGGGGACTTCCAAAAGTCTGTTCTTAGCCAGGTGGAATCCAAGCTGGACTCCCTTCCTGATTCACAGACTAAACTGGAACTGGGAGACCTGGTCCATTCCATTCATTCAGCCTGCAGGCACATACTCCATGCCACATATGATGCGGTGGACACTGCTGGCAGGAGGTTGGCTTTCACTGTAGGCTTACGGCATCCTGCCTGGCTCCAAGGGTCAGGGATTGGTCCCTGAAGTTCAATCCTCTATTCAGGATGCTCCCTTCAGGGGTTCTGTGCTGTTTGGGGGTGATGTCAAGGACATCATAACGAACTGCAAGAGAAGGGCACTGCACTAAAGTCTGTCCAAGCTATGTACAAGCCCCCTCAGGGGCAGCAACATTCCTTTCATCATCAAACCTGACAAAAACAAAAGCCCAGTCAAGGATAGTGTGCCAACAAACATCAGGCCTCTCCAGCAACCAAGACTCCCCCCCAGCAAAATATCAGTGGGATCTTTGACTGCTGCACTGCCCCACACCTCCTGACCCCCTGCCTTTCCCTCTGGCCATTGTAGAGGAACCGGTAGGGGGGAGATTCTCCTCCCCATTTACAGGGTTGGGAGACTATAACATCGGATGCTTGGGTGCTCCAGCTAATATCTGCCAGACACTTGATAGAGATTCTACAGAATCCTCCATGGAAACCACCCCTGCAGTTGTCTTACTCCCCGTAACATCTTCCTCTGGATCTAGAAGAAATCCTATCCCTTCTGTCGAAGTCTGCGATAGAACAAGTCCCCACCTATCTTTGGGGGACAGGTTACTATTCCCATTTCTTTCTAGTTCCAAAGAAGATGGGAGACTTGAGGCCTATACTAGCCCTCAGCTCTCTGAACATGTTCATGGAGTACAAATGCTTCAGAATGCTCTCTTTGCAGAGCCTTCTTCCTCTTCTCTGGCTGGGACAGTGGCTATGCACTCTGGATATGCAGGATGCTTACCTTCACATCCCCATATTCCCTTCCCACCACAAATACCACTTCATTTTTGTTTTCAGGAGGACCACTGCCAGTTCAAGGCCCTCCCATTTGGTCTTTCCTCAGCCCCTCCTGAGTATTTACCAAATGCCTGTCGGTGGTAGTGGCCCACCTGCGTACCCAGGGTGTGCAGGTCTTCCCGTACCTGGATGATTGGCTTATGGCGGCCCCATCCAGGGAATATCTTCTGCACTCCCTTTCCCTTACCCTGCAGGTTTATACCAGTCTGGGTATTACAATCAACCAGGCCAAGTCCTATTTGGTCCCTTGCCAACACCTTCAATTTATAGGGGAAATTCTGGACATGACCATAGGCAAAGCCTTTTTGCCTCTGGACAGGGTCGAGACCCTTCAGAACCAGGTTCATCTTCTGTCTGGTCATAGATGGGTCAGAGCCAGGTCAGCCCTCTGACTCCCTGGGCTCATGGCAGCTGCTATTCCGACAGTTACGTTCACTCGGCTCCATATGAGGATCGCTCAATGGATGCTTCGGTTGCAATGAGACCAAACCACAGATGATCTAGACCAAGAGGTGCTAGTGTCAGATCCCATGAGCAGGGACTTGCACTGGTGGATGATTCAGAAGAACCTGTGTCTGGGAGTTTCATTTTGCAACGCTCCTCCTTCCCAGACATTAACAACGGATGCATCAGGGGAGGGCTAGGGTGCCCACCTAGGGTCTCACAGGACTCAGAGCAGCTGGTCCCTGTTCGAGCAGAATCTTCACATAAATGTGCTCGAACTGAGAGCAGTTCTATATGCCCTACAGGTTCTTCTTTCCTCTATTCTTCCCGGTCATCTTCTCATCCAGTCAGACAACATGTGTGTAGTCTGGTACCTCAACAAACAGGGAGAAATACATTCCTATCCCCCGTGCCCGGAGGCGATGAGAATCTGGCATTGGGCAGCTCAGCATGACCCTCACCTGACTACAGTCCATGTACCGGGAGTGGAAAACACCTTGACTGATAAACTCAGCCGATCCTCGGCCAGGGCTCAGGATTGGAAATTAGACCAACAGGTCATAAAAAAAAATTTCGTCAGTGGGGAACACCTCAGGTAGACCTCTTCTCCCCTTCCTCCAAAGTGCAAAGCTTCCTGCCTTCTGCTCACTCACTCCTGGGCGAGATGTTTTCTGGCAGGACACTCTGTCTCTCTGCTGGAAGGACAGATTTGTTTATATCTTCCCTCCCATTCCTTTGATTCAGAGGATCCTGAACAAACTCAGATCAGAAAGGGCTCGAATGATTCTCATTGCCCCCTTCTGGCCCAGGCAAGTTTGGTTCTCTCTTCTGCAACAGTTTTCAGAGGAACATAGACTTCCTCTTCTCTGTCGCAGCACTTGTTGACCCAGGATCAGGGGATCCTTGTTCACCCAGGCCTCAAATCCCTTCATCTCCATGCGTGGCTCCTGCAGATGTAGCTAAAGTCCACTTTGGAGTCTCTCCTTTAGTAGAGGACATTTTGGAGGAAGCCGTCCACCTACGCTATGAAGTGGAAATGGTTTTCCATCTGTGCAGACTCTAAAGACTTGGAGCCTTTCTCGTGCCCAGCCAAGAAAGTCCTGGACTACATGCGTCATCTCTTTGACCTAGGTCACAGCCATTCCTCTTTATAAGTCCATATTCCGTTTGGAGACAGGACTTTTGCTCAGTCCGAAGTCTTCAAGACTTTTCTTAAAGGGATTCTCCACTTGAGACTCCCTATCTGCAATCCTGCCCCTCCATGGGACTTGCATTTTATCCTGGAGAAGCTCACACTGCCTCCCTTTGAGCCCGCAGTGGAAGCAGATTTAAAGTTCCTCTCTTGGAAGTCGCTCTTCCTAGTGGCCATTACTTCTGCTCGGTGCATTTCTGAGCTTGAGGCCTTGATGTGCAAAATCCCATACTTGATTTTTTACAAGGAACGTGCGACTCTACGCACCAACCCTAAGTTTCTCTCTAAGGTGGTGACTGAATCTATGCTGAATCAATCCATTGAGTTACCGGCTTTCTTTATGCAACACTCCAGTCAAGGGGAGCACCTCTTACATACTCTGGATGTTCACAGAATCCTGAGATACTACACCAATTGGACTAAGGATCTCAGGAAGACTGATCAGCTTTTTGTCTCTTTCGCTCACAGATGAGAAGGCAATGCTGTTTCTAAACAATGCCTTTCCAAATGGTTGGCTAATTGTATCACTTTCTGTTATGACAAGTATAATAAGACCCTTCCAGGTCAAGTCAGAGGTCACTCCACCAGAGGAGTAGTTACCTTTGCTGCTTGTTTCAAGAGTGTGTCAGCGGCAGACATCTGCACAGCTGCAACTTGGACTTCTGTCCATACCTTCATGAAACACTACAGTTTGGACATTGCCTCTCACCATAGAGCAGGCTTCGGGTTGGCTGTTCTGCGAGGTGTCCTCTCATAAGACCTCTTCAGCCATGAGGTTTTATGTGGTGGATGACAATCCTCCTCCTGAGTGTTTTCCTTTCTTTCAGACTGCTTGGGACTCAGTCCTATATGTGAATACCTACTGCAAGAGCCCTCTCAAAGTAAGATAGTACAGTTACGTAAGAACTTACCGTAACACTAGATCTTCAAGAGAGGCTCTTGCAGTAGGTATTACCTCCTCCTCCTCAATCCCCCTAAGTATATTTTCTTCATTTCCATGGGGGAAATATCCTCTTCTCTCATGTCTTGCCTCTTTTGGCCTTGGTGGGAAAGAAGTGGAAGGTGGGCATGGGAGACCGCAACTTTATACCGACATCACCTGATGCCAGTCACTTGACGTGGGGGTGGCCTCCTGCCACAGAATGCTAGCTAGAAGTTTTCCATGGGGTCCTGGCACCTGGCAGCTTAGTCTTATATGAGAATACCTACTGCAAGAACCTCTCTTGAAGATCTACTGTAACAGTAAGTTCTTGTATAACTGTATTTTCTTCAGGGAATGCTCTAATAAGAGAGTGACCTTGTTTGTTCCCTCACAGTCATTCCTCCTCCCCCTCTGATCTGGGCCTTTTTTGTGGGTACTGCTTGGGACTTGGTCCTAATGGTATTACCTGCTGCAAGAGCTCCACCTTGAAGTCCGATAGTACAATTACATAAGAACTTACTGTAAGGGTAGATCTTGGAGAGGAGCTCTTGCAGCAGGTGGCTTTCCCACCCTCCATCCCCAGGTCAGTTTGTACCTCTAATTTTTTTCTCTCTATAGGGAGAGTTCCTTCTCAGTTCTCCATTACTTATCTACCTGGTCTCCGGCAGGGAACTGAGATGGCGCCAGGGGACCACCCCCTTTATAACATGTCTGACATTGGGCGTGCCCGAGGTCAGTCCCCTGCTACAGACTGCTAGCTAAAAAGTTTTTTCTGAGGGGTCCTAACACCTGCAGCCTTAATCCTAATGATGTTACCTGCTGCAAGGGCTCCTCTAGAAGATCTACTGTAACATTAAGTTCTTGCGTAACTGTACTTTCCTGGTCCACATCAGGGGAAACTCTTGAGATCAATATCCTGGAGACAAGAACAGTTATCTATGCACTCCAGGCTTTCCAGTCATTACTTCATCTGGGAACACTGCTCATCCAGACTGACAACATGGCCACTGTCTGGTATCTCGACAAACAGGGAGGCACCTGATCATGCCCTCTTTGCAGAGAAGCAATATGGGTATGATATTGTGCCATTAGGCACGGCCTGACCCTGACAGCAGTCCACATGTCGGGAGTTCACAATACCTTGGTGGACAATCTCAGCCAATCAGTCACCAGGGCTCATGAGTGGGAACTAAAGTAGGAGGTAGTAGAAGACCTGTTTCTTCTGTGGGGTCATCCAGACCTAGATCTGTTAACATCCCTATCCAACGCAAAACTACCCATCTTTTGCTCGCTCATTCCTGGGCATGGTGTTTTTCGGTGAGACACACTGTCTCTGTCCTGGACAGGGAGGCTTCTATACGTATTTCCTCCCTTTCCTCTTATTCAGAAGATTCTTCCGAAGGTACAGGTAGAGGGGGCTCACATGATCTTAATTGATACTCGTGGCCTTGGCAGATTTTGTTCCTGCTGTTGCAACAACTAGTTCTAGGACCGCTGGTTCCCCTGCCTCTTTCCCATGACCTTTAGTTTCAGGAGTAGGGCACCCTAGTACATCTGAGCCTCAAATGTCTTCACCTTTGTGCATGGCACCTGTGGACATAGCAGTTTCTCACTATGGAGTTTCCACACAAGTTGCCCAGATCCTGGTGGAGACTACGAAACTCTCCATCAGGTCTACCTATGCCATGAAATGGAAGACATTTTCTATCTGGGCCACAGCCAAGTGCTTGGACCCTCTTTCTTGCTCAGCCTCCCAGGTGCTGGAGTACCTGTCGCATCTTTCAGAGTTGGGTCTCAGTTACTCCTCACTGAAGGTCCATCCCTCTGCAGTGTCAGCCTACCACCAGCCCATGGAGGGCAAAGCCCTAGCTCAGCTAGAGGTTTCCAAGACTTTCTTGAAGAGGATCCTTCACATCAAACCTCCAGTCTGGAACCCTTGTCCTCCTTGGGATCTTAATTTTATGTTGGAAAAATTTACTTTGCCCCCTTTGGAACCAGCAGCAAGTTGTAATATGTACTTCCTGGCCTGCAAGATGCTGTTTTTGGTTGCAGTTACTTCAGCTCGCAGGGTTTCAGAACTACAGTCGCTAGTTTGTAGAGAGCCTTACTTAATTTTCCATAAGAACCACGCGGTCCTTCAGACTAATCCTTCTTTTCTTCTGAAGGTTGTTTCGGAAAAGACTCTCCACCAGAGTGTTGAATTGCTGGTTTTCTTTCCTCAGCATTCAAACAGGGGTGAATATCTTTTGCACACCCTTGATGCCCACAGGATCCTGAGATACTATACCTCACAGACTAAGGAGGTTCAAAAGTCATACCAACTCTTTGTGACCTTTGCATCCCAATGCCAGGACAAGGCTATTACTAAACAGACTCTTTCTAGGTGGCTGGCTATCTGTATTCATTACATTTACCAGAAATATGAAAAACCCATTCCGGGGTGGTCAAAGTTCACTCCACCCGGAGCGTGGCCACTTCTACCACCTTTTTCAGGAATGTGTCCACTGTGGATATTTGTGCAGCAGCCACTTGGTCTTCTGTTCACACAAAACATTACAGTGTGGACATTGCCTCTAGGCATCGAGCTGGTTTCGGCCTTGCAGTTTTGCAAGGTCTTCTGTCTTAAGACAAACCCTTAGTTGGCAGACATCTTCTTCCTCCCGGAACCTCGTCTCCAACTCATTGTTTTTTTTCTGTTAGACTGCTTGGAATTCAGTCCTATATGTGAAGACCTACTGCAGGAACCCTCTCAAAATAAAATGTAACAGTTGTGTAAGAACTTACCGTAGCAGTAGATCTTTGAGAGAGATTCCTGCAGTAGGTCTAGTTTCCCAACCACCTATCCCCCAGCTCCTGGAGTTATTCCCTTTCTTCTGTCTAGCCTTTGGCTCAGCCAGGGCACAGGGTCTGAGGAGTTGTTACTCCATTTTTCTGCTTCCTGTCTCTAGGTCTCCAGTCTAAAAGAACTGAAGGATTGGTTTGGGACCTCCCCTTTTTATAGTCAATCTGACATTGCATCACCTGACATTGGGGGTGTTCCCCACTGATGAATGCTAGCTACAAGCTTGCTGTGCAGACCTGACACCAGGGTGCACAGTCCCATATGTGAAGACCTACTGCAGGAACCTCTCTCAAAGATCTGCTGTTATTTCCACCACCTATGGAACCTCCCCCACTCCACCTACCCCAGCAAGGGCTGAAGGCTCCTATCCAGACCCTAAGGTTAAGAAAAGGAAAAAGTGCTCATCTGTTCCTTCCTCCAGTAGTTACACCTGCTTGTCAGATGAAGGAGTGTTGACCTGTCATCTCCTGATTCTTCATGGTACGGTAGTTTGTTCCACCCTTCCTGGGTCCTAAGAACTCTCCTAGATCCCCTCCAGACTATCCCTCATTTTTAGATATAATGAGGCACATCCAAATAATCTATGAATGGGACACTGAGGATTTGGACCCTGAGTGATGGCATCTGGCCAAATTCCTTGGGGAGAAAGAGCTGAAGCCTTTGGCTATCCCACCCTTAGATAACCTTCCAAGACATCACTCGACTTTCTTGGAACATCCCTTCATCCATACCAGCAGTGCCCAAGAATGCTGATAGGCTATACAAGCCTCCTAAGGCAGCACCTTTCTTGGTGGAGCAACCTAAGGCTAACTCTTTGGTTCATACCACAGCCCATGGCTGCAGCATACAACCTTAACATTTGAGCACTCTGACTCCGGACCCTGTCTACAAGAAATTGGACAGCTGGGGCCGAAAAGTGCATTCCTCCTCCACAGGTGCCATAAAGGTCCCTAAACTTCATGGCCCATATGGTGACTTATCACCAGTCACTTTGGCAGAAAACTATGGAGCTGGTTAGTTCTATGCCAGACTCAGACACCAAGGAGGAAGTGCTTGTATGTGCCCAGTCAGGTCTGTACATGGATAAACATGTCCTGTGCTGTTCTTATGATGCAGTGGACATGGCCTCCTGAGCGACTGCTTTGGGGTGTGTATGAAGGGGATATCTTGGATGAGACTTACTGGTTTTAAGCCTGACCAGCAGGACTCGGTCTTGTATTCCCCATTTCAGGGCCCAGTGCTGTTTGGCCCAGAGGTAGAGCCTTGGTCAAAAAACTTCAAGAGTCAGGAAGAGCAGTGGCTGATGTTCACCACATGTACAAATCCCAGCCTCAAGAACCCCGTCACCATCCCTTTCGAAAAGGACAGGGACATGGAAGCAAAAGCTCCCAAGGCAAGGGATTCAAGAGGCGGGGTCACCCTTCCTTCCAAGGCTCCCAATGCCCTAGGCAGCCTAAAGCTCCCAGGGCTCAGGGCCCCATCACTCCCACTGCCTGACTTGCTGTCTGTCCTCCACCTTCCCCAGGAGTCACAGACCGAGAAGGTAGGATGGAGATTTTCCCTGTACCCTCTTGAATGGTCCAGTATTACCACAGACCTGTGGGTGCTGGACACTATTCAAAAAGGGTACTCAAAAGACTTTCTCTCTATCCCTCTGGACAATCCCCCCCCCCCGTTAATTGTCCACCCGCCCATGCATCTCTTCTGGAAATGGAAATTCAGCAGCTGCTAGACAAAAAGGCCATCCAGCCAGTCCCTCCAGTGCAGAGGGGCAAAGGTTATTACTCCCATTTGTTCCTGGTCTCAAAGAAAATGGGAGACCTTTGCCCAATTCTGAACTAAAGTCAGCTCAATCTCTCGGTCAAGTACAGAGATTTCTGATGGTGACTCTAGCAAGTCTATTCCTCTTGCTACATCAAGGGGACTGGTTGTGCCTTCTTGATATGCACACTTCTGCACCACTGTTGCCACATCCCTGAACCTTCTCTGAATTACGTGTCAGCGCCTCAAAATGGACACCTTTGTTAAAATGCTCTCATAATGCCCAAGGGTGTCAGTGAGGAGTAACAGTCTTGGGAAGGGGTTCAGTTGGACTGTGGCTATGACCTCAGGTCAAGCTCTGTGCAATCTCCCTGATGGCAACTGGGAATACGGGACCTTGAACAGTACCACTCAGGGAAATTCCACCGGCCCACAAACACCAGCTGCTTGTTCCTGAGGTCTGAGCCATAGCCCAGCTGAACCCCTTCACATTGCTGTTACTTCTCCCTAACATCCTTAGTCATTATGAAAACATTATAGCAAAAGTGGCCATTTGGAGGCACTCACATGTAATTCAAAGAAGATTCCCAGATGTGGCAAAAGTGGTGCAGTACTGTCATGGGTATTGGTCACGTGACTGATTACCACTATATCATATTGATCCTGAGCCCTGAAGGAATAAGCCTTCAATTGTTACCACCTTCATGGCAACCAAATGGCCTCTGCCTTGGAGATTTGTGAGGCCACCATCAGCCATCAAGTTGACTGCTCTCAAGGCAACTTCCCTCAAGGCAACCATGACAAATAGATGATTCATGTACACCAATTGCCATGTCTAACAGCCCTTGATGCAAAATACCCTCAAGGCAATCACCCTTCAAGGCTGATGGCCCTTGTGCCAACTATACCCCATATCTAATGTCCCTCAAGGCAACCAGCCCTCAAAGCTGAAGGGTCTCAAGGTAACCAGCCCTCAAGGCTCATGGCCCTCAAGGTGTATGGCCCTCAAAGCTGATGGCCATCAAGGCATATGGCCCTCAAGGCTGATGGCCCTCAAGACAACCAGCCCTCAAGACTGATGACCTTCAAGGCAACCAGACCTTAAGGCTGATGTCCCTCTAGGCAACCATCCCTCACAGCTGATAGCCCTCAAGGCTGATGGTCCTCAAGGCAACCGACCCTCAAGGCTGATGGCCTTCTAGGCAACTATACAAATATGGATGATTGGTGTACACCAATAATCTATTTGTGATTTGTTGCCTTGAGGGCCACCTTTGCCACATCTGGTCACCTTTTGTGAATTATTGGTGAGCACCTCAAAAAGGTCACCTTACCTAAAATGCCTCAAAATGGCCTCCTTTGATATCAAGCCTCAAAATGGCTGTCTTTGCTAAGAAGTCCTCAAAATGGTCACTATTGCTAAGATAAATTTCTCTGAATAGGTCAGGATTGATGCAGTGTAGTGGTAATGATTCAAGCTACCCGCAAGGCAACCAAACACAAATGGGCCATTGGTGTACACCACTTGCCAGTGGTCAATTGATGAAAACCAATTGCTCTGCCTGACAGCCTTCAAAGCAATGAGCCTTCAAGGAAACCAACAACAAATGGGCGCTAAGGCCTTTACACCATGATGGCATTTTAACTTGAGGGCTGTTAGGCACAGCAATTAGTGTTCAACAATTGCCCACTGGCAACTGGTGTACACCAATAGTTGGTTGCCTTAAGGGCCACTTTTGCCACATCTGTCACCTTGTGTGAAATATTGGTGGGTGCCTCAAAAATGACAAATTACTTAAAATGCCACAAAATGGCCTCCTTTTATTTAATGTCTCAAAATGGCTGCCTTTACTAAAAAATCCTCAAAATGGTTACATTTGCTGAAAAATCTCTCTGACTGGGTCAGGGTTGATGTATAGTGGTAATCAGTCATGTGAGCTCTACCGAACACACTTCTGCACCACTGTTGCCACATCCAGAAACCTTCTCTGAATTATGTGTGAGCGGCTCAAAATGGCCACCTTTGCTAAAATGCACACAGAATGCCTCAGGGTATCAGTGAGGAGTAACATTTCTGGGAAGGAGTTCAGTTGGTTTGTGGCTATGACATCAAGTCCAGCTCTGAGCAATCTCCCTGGTGGCAACCGAAGATATGGGACCTAGAACAGTCCCACTCAGGGAAATCTCACTGCCCCACAAACACCGGCCGCTGGTTTATAAGGTCATAGCCACAGTCTAGCTGAACCCCTTCCCATTGCTGTTATTTCTCCCTAACATCCTTAGTCATTATGAAAGCATTTTAGCAGAAGTGGCAATCTGAAGGTGCTCACATGTAATTCAAAGAAGGTTCCCGAATATGGCAAAAGCGGTGCAGTATTGTGATGGGTATTGGTCATGTGATTGATTACCACCATACCACATTGACCATGAGCCCTAAAGCAATGAGCCCTAAATGCTTAAAGCCTTCACAGCAACCAAATGGCCTCTGCTTGGAAATTTGTGATGCCACCACTGGCCATCAAGTTGACTACCCTCAAGGCAACCTCCCTCAAGGCAACCAATGACAAATAGGCAATTCATGTACACCAATTGCCATGTATAACAGCCCTTAAAGCAAAAGGTCCTCACGTCCATCAACCATCAAGGCTTTTGGCTCTTGAGGCAACTATCTCCCATATCTGATAATCCTCAAGGCAACCATCCCTCAAGGCTGATGGCCCTCAAGGCAACCAGCCCTCTTGGCTGAATGCCCTCAAGGCAACCAGCCCTCAAGGCTGATGGTCCTCAAGACAACCAGCCCTCAAGTCTCCTGTCCCTCAAGGCAACTAGTCCTCAAGGCTGATGGCCCTCAAGGCTTATGGCCCTCAAAACTGATGACCCTCAAGGCTTATGGCCCTCATGGCTGATGGCCATCAAGGCTGTTGGCCCTCAAGTCAACCAGCCCTCAAGGCTGATGCTCCTCAGGGCAACCAGCCCTCAATGCTGATGACCCTCAGGGCAACCAGCCCTCAATGCTGTTGGCACTGAAGGCTGATTTCCCTCAAGGCAACCAGCCCTCAAGGCTGATGGACTTCAAGGGAACCAACCTTCAAGGCTGAAAAGTTCAAGGCAACCAGCCCTCAAGGCTGATGGGCTTCAAGGCAACCAGCCCTCAAGGCTGATGGCCCTCAAGGCTACATATCTTTATGGCAACCAGCACTGAAGGCAACCAGACCTGAAAGGAACCAAACACAAATGGGCTTCAAACAATACGTAGACATGTGTCACTCTAAGTGGACTTCAAAAATCAGGCCAATTGTATTTTCCTTAGCTGTGACTATTTTATGTTCACTACAGTAAAGTTACTTGACAAATGTATGACAAAGACACGAGAGATTAGTTTATTTTTATCTTTATTATTTTTTTATTTACTTATTCACATGTGATTTGGTAGTGCAATGATGCAGGTTGTTCATCTCTGCATACAGATTACTGCCACTAATACTGCTCAAGCTCTTCTGTGGGAGAAAGAGAGAGAGAGAGAAAGAAAGAGAGAGACAGAGAGACTACTGGGCAACAACAAGAACATTTACTGTAAGAAAATGCAAATAAAAGTGTTTTCCAGAACTCACTGTGGCTGTGTGTGTTCAGGCAGAGTAAGGGCATGCTGGTAAAATAAATCTTTGATAATGCCATCCAGATGGGGGGAGAGAGAGAGAGAGAGAGAGAGATTGAGATTACTGGGGAACAAAAAAAACATTTACAGTAACAGAAATCATGAATAAAGTTTTCTGGTGCAGCAGTGCTTGAGTGGGATAGAGGAGGGGGATGGAGGAGGGGTGTGAACTTATTTGCAAGGGGATGACTTTACAGGTAGTCTGGGGAATGATATGCCAGTAGGGAGGGCTCCATTTCTGCTCCTGCCCTCTGCAGCCTGTGTCCTGGTTCAGCTACATTTGAGTGGGATGGTGGAGGAGTGAGAGCTTGTTTAGTAGGTGATGTCTGACCATGGCATCAAGGGAGAAAGATACCAGCAGGGAGGTCTCTGTTTCTGTTTCTGCCCTCAGCAACCCATTTTCTGATGCAGCAGTGTTTCAGTGGGATGGAGGAGGGGTGAGAGCTTGTTTGCTAGATGATGTCTATCCAGGAAGTCAAGGGGTAGAAACACCAGCAGGAAGATCTCTGTTTCTGCTTCTGCCCTCAGCAATCCATTTGTGTGTGCAGCAGCACTTAAGATAGGTGGAGAAGGGGTGCAAGTATACTTGCTATGTGATGTCTGACCATGGAGTCAAGGGAGAAAGACACCAGCAAAGAGATCCCCATTTCTGCTTCTGCCCTCAGCAACCCATTTTTGTGTGCAGCAGCACTTAAGATGCATGGAGGAGGGGTGCGAGTATATTTGCTAGGTGATGTCTGTCCACATAGTCAAGGGTGAAAGATGCCGGTAGAGAAGTCTCTATTTCTGCTCCTGCACTCAGCAACCCATTATCTGGTGCAGCACTGCTTATGAGGGACAGAGGAGGGGTGTGAGCTTGTTTTCTAAGTGATGTCTATCCAGGAAATCAAGAGGGAGAGATGCCAGCAGGGCGGTCTCCATTTCTGCTACTCCCCTAAGCAACCCATCTTCTGGTGCAGCAGTGCTCAAGTGAGATGGAGGAGGGGTGACAGCTTGTTTACTAGGTGATGTCTGTCCAGGTATTTAAGGGGTAGTGATGCCAGCAAGGAGGTCTCTATTTCTAATCCTGCTCTCAGCAACCCATTTTCATGTGCAGCAGTGCTTAAGAGGGATGGAGGAGGGGTGTGAGCTTGCTTGCTAGGTGTTTTCTGTCCAGGTAGTCGAGGGGGAGAGATGCCAACAGGGAGGTCTCTGTTTCTGCTCCTGCACTCAGCAACCTATTTTCTGGTGCAGCAGTGCTTAATAGAGAGATGGATGAGGGGTGATAGCTTATTTGCTAGGTGATGTCTGTCCATCGTAGTTGTCAGTGGGTAGAAAAACCAGCAGGGAGTTCACCATTTCTGTTCCTATACTTAGCAACTAATTTTCTGTGGCAGCAGAGCTGAAGAGAGACAGAGGAGGAGTTTGAGCTTCTTTGATAGGTGATGATTGTCCAGGTAGTCAGAGGGGAGAGAAGTCAGCAGGGAGTTCTTCGCTTCTGCCTCTGCCCTCAGTAGCTCATTTTCTATTGCAGCCTCAGTGCTTAAGAGGGACAGAGGATGAGTGTGTGCTTGTTTGATAGGTGATGTTTGTCCAGGTAGTCAAGGGAGAGAGATGCCAGCAGGGAGGTCTGTATTTCTGCTCCTACCCACAGCAACTCATTTTCTGATGCAGCAGCACTTTAGAGGGATGGAGTTGGGGTGTGAGATTGTTTGCTAGGTGAAGTCTGTCCGGGGGGTCAAGGGGCAGAAAAGCCAGAAGGTTTCTGCTCCTGCACTCAGCAACCAGTTTTCTGGTGCAGCAGTGCTTTAGTGGGACAGAGGAGGGAGAGACAGCTTGATTGTTCAGTTATGTACAGTATGTATAGGGAGTAAAGGAGTATATATGCCAGCAGTGAAGGCTCCATTTCTGCTCCTGATGTTAGCAACCTTAGTCCTGATTCAGCAGGCATTGGGTGGGAAGAAGGATGTACTAGTGCTTGCTTGATGGGGATGACTGAGCTTAAGACAAGGCCTACCTGCCACCAGACAGGGCAGACCACTTGCAAGCACATGACCAGCTGGTACTGTACCTGCATCTCACCACATCACAGCCAGAAAATTCCTACAGCTGCAAAGGCACATGGCTGAGGCCATATCTATGGTGCCAATGACTATGATGGCAATGATGGATGTTTGTATGCCATGACTTTAATGTTTTGGTATATTAATTTGTGCTTAAGATACATAATGAGATTAATGACCATTTAATATAGTGGAATGGAATGTGCAGTATGTAATCCAATCGACTATAACTTTCTGATCGTCATTGGTATAATGTCTTTAAATGTTATTTTTCAGATTGGAGTATATAAGGATATACGTGCCAAATGCCCTATCGCTTGTTGTTGGGGTAGTCTTCTGTATGACGATCATTGTAATCTATATACACAGTGCGTTGTACAAAAGATGTTCCCTGGCTTCAGAAACACTCATGCAACAGTCAGATTGGGAAATTTTTCAAATAAACACTGCATAAGGTATTGTAGGTTACTACGTGATGTCACTAATGGTAAGTTACAGTTCAGTTTAGCTTGGGTTTTGATATTCATGTATTGATGTACAGTATGTGTTCATGTTTCAAAGTTCAGTCAGGGTTTGACCTCATAAAACTGCTAACAATGTTAGTCCATTGGGAGCCTCAGATATACTAGGTTGAAAAGGCAAACACATTTTGCTAGTCTGTAAGTAGTTGGAACATTTTTTCTTACTGCAAAAGGTGTACTTTTTGGATTATGTTAAAGCTTGTTGAGTTTGCATTTGGGTGGAGCTGGGACAGGAGTACAGGGAGGGTTTATTATGGCTCCTATTTCCTCTAACATTGCAGTTTGTTCAGCTGTCTCAAGCCTGAAATCAATGGATTTTGTTGTTGTTTGTATTTTGTAGGAATGCTGTGTTACGTATAGTATGGTGAGAATGTGATTCTAGCAGACTTTACACCTGTCAGAGATAAAACACTTGTTACATCACATAGTCAGACTGTACTCAGGGGAGTATCAGTGATGTTTCCAGTCACCCCATTGCATATCTTGTGTGTGTGTGTGTGTGTGTGTGTGTTTAACTTTTTAGCATGGTGACTTGGTTAATCAAGGGGAGCATGTCATAATTAAACAAGCAATAGGTAAATTCTGCATATGGCCTCAGGATCCAGCTCTCATTTGGGTAGTAGCATTACTTGACTGGGACCATGCAAGGTCCCATGGTTGAAACCTCTGTTTGGTCGGTGTCAGGGAGGTGTAACAGTAATGAGTATGGGTTCAGTTGGGTTTGGCTGTGACCTGAGGATCTAGCACCCGGTGATTGGAGGGGTAGGTGGCATTCTCTTGGTGGGACCATGCAAGGTCTAAGGGTTGAAACCTATGTGTGGTTGGTGTTAGGGATGTGCAACAGTAATTCGTATTAGTTCAAAGGGTGAGGTGGGACCACTAGACACCCAGGAATGTTTTTTCTGTGATGTGCCATGTAGCGTAAGGTGTGATGGAACCCATATACACCAGGGAATTAATTTTGTGAAATGGTGACACCTGGTGTGGGAGGTCATGGAGAGGCCATTGGACTCCAGGAGATGCTTTATTGGTTGGTGTGCCTTGTATTGAAGGTAATTGGTGCCTGGATGTGCTGGAAGTGGTGCAGTACTGTGTTCATTAGTGGTCACTTGACTGAGGCATTTTAGCAAAGGCAGCCATTTTGAGGCATTTTATCAAAGGTGGCCATTTGGAGGCATTTAATCAAAGGTGGTAATTTTGAGCTGCTCACCAGTGATTCACACTTGGTGCCCATATTTAGCAAAAGTAGTGGTGTACTTTTTTTTGTTTACCTTTGTTTTTTTTGTTTTAACATTTGTTTTCCCAGGTGAGAAACACTAAGCTGAAAGCTTGTTTACAGTTGCAACATGGGATCACAAGAAAGTTAAGAGACTTTGTGTCCAGAAGTGGTTACATGACTGATTACTACCATACCTCATCAACACAGACCCATTCAAACTTTTTTGCAAAGGTAGCCATTTTGAGGCACTTTAGAAAAGGCAGCCATTTTGAGGCATTTCAGCAAAGGTACACATCTTAAGGCACTCACCAGAGATTCACACTTGGTGCCTGGATGTGGCAAAAGTGGTACAGTAGTGAGTTCAGAAGTGGTCCCATGACTGATTACCACCATAATGCATTAACCATGACTGATTCAGATAGTTTATTTTTAGCAAAGGCAGCCGTTTTGAAGCATTTGAGCAAAGGCAGCCATTTTGAGGCACTCACCAGTAATTCACACTTGGTGCCTGGATGTGGCAAAAGTGTTGCAGTAGTGTGTCTGGAAGTGGTCACATGACTAATTACTACCGTACCACATCAACCCTGACTAATTCAGAGAGCTTTTTAAACAAAGGTGGCTGTTTTGAAGCATTTTAGCAAAGGCAGACATTTTGAAGCATTTTAGGAAAAGTGGCCATTTTGAGGTGCTCACAAGTAATTCACACTTGGTGCCTGGATGTGGTAAAAAGGGTGCAGTAGTGTGTCCGGAAGTCATCACATTGATTGATGCATATTTCTTATTTCTCAGAGAGCATGTGCTCAACAAATCTACAGAAGTCTCAAAATTACCCTTTTTGAACGACACTGAAGATTGAGACACTGCAGCGATGATACATTACAGCATTTTACATCTCGACTTCATATGATACTACTCAACTGATACTTTCTGGGATCAAGGTAAGAGACAAACTAGTTTGACTAACAGGTTATGGAAACCTTGTGGTGTTAACATAAATCAGCCTTGTAGACCTACTAGTATGCATTGCACCACACCAAACTTCACCTTCATCATCTCGTCAGTTGGAATGAATTATAATGCTTAGACTAGTTTTGAACACTCCAAGTGATGACTTCACGTGAGGGTGTGATACATTACTTTGGTTAAAGTAAATATTACAGACTGTATGTCAACAGTTGATGAAATGGTGTAGCATACGGTAAGAGCAGATAGTCTTATTTCCCTACAGGTCACAAGCATGAGGAGGATATATATAAAACACAAAAGCATGTGAAAAACAACAATTTGTCAGTGTCAGTGGCTCAGTAGATTGCACACTCGACTCTGAGGCTGGGAGAGCAGTAGGCTGTGGGTTCTATCCCTACACCAGGCACTTGGGTTACTATCCCAATATTGACACTGTAGTGCAGCTTGAGGGAGGTGCTGCACTCCTGAGGTGCTGTCTTTCGGATGAGATGTTAAACCGAGGTCCCATCTGCCTGGTCTGGTGGTTGTTCAGGTGGATGTTAAAGATCCCATGGCACTTCTCAAAAATAGTAGGGTGATTTTTATTGCAAATGAAATAAATACAAACTGGTACAAAAATAATCAGACAGAAAAAGGAAACCGTATATAAATACAACAGATAACACAAAATCCTCAGAGTACAATACACAGTCTAATGCCACTCACCAGATAAAACCTATCTTATTTAACCCTGTGACAAATCACTGTTTCCCTCCATCAGTCATCTAATAGCAGGATCCCATGGCACTTATTGAAAAGAGTTGGGGAATTTCCCAGGTGTCCTGGCCAAATTTTCCCCATCCACTAGAAATACCAACAACAGCTTAATCTGGTTCAACTTCAATTGGTTACCATCTGTATCCCACTCCCCCTGGTCACCACTGAAAAAGGACTTCTAGTCTCAGTGGACATACTGGGTCAACAAAATTCAATAAATAAATTAGGGCGTAGTAGCATATGGTGAATAAGGAAAAAATAGTTCCTTTTCCAGACCAGTACATTGATCAAAAATAAAACTAATAGTATATGGCAATAGTAGTCAGGTATTTTTTCTCCATTGGTTACTGGCAGGAAGGTGGTAGATAGACATAAGGATAGATTGTTTTTTTTTCCAAACAAGATTGGAAATGCTGTGATAGAAATGAATAGAAAACAAAGAGTGGACTACATGACATGTTACTTAAAAGGGAAAGGATGGCGGTTTTCTCCACAGGTTTTAGAATAGGGAAAGGGAAAGGTTTTTCTCCACAGGTTTTAAAATGGGGAAAGAATATAACTTTTCCCCACAGGTTTTAGAATAGGGAAAGTGTAGGGTTTTTCTCCACAGGTTTTAGTATAGGGAAAGGATGGGGCCTTTCTCCACAGGTTTTAGAATAGGGAAAGGATAGGGCTTTTCTATGCAGGTTTTAGAATAGGGAAAGGATAGGGTATTCTCCACAGGTTTCTGGTATTATAGTGTCTGGTGGAATGCTCTTTAAGTATGATGATCCATACACTTGAAAAAGTGTTGCGTCAGCAAAATACCAAAGGTGAAATCTGAACCACTGATGGTAAATACTAACAGTAATAAAAAAATAGTAAAGTATTTTGGTTTCTTTTCTATAGTACACTATATAAAATACTGTATGGTGGCTTAAATATACAATGCTTTTCTTAAAACCTTTCATAATTTGCTGTCCTCACTGTAACCATGAGAGACTGATGAAACTAAATAGGTTTATTTTCTGTGGATTATTTAATACTTGGGTGACCTATATCTAACTTTTAGAGTGATCCAGTAAGACTTTATTCTAGAAATAATTGGTCTGGGAAGACATAAAAATAACAATAGCACCATATCACATAACTTAAATTGATTGGTGCAACAAACAAAACTGTCAAAGAATAATTACAACTTGCAATACACTACCTAAGACTATAATTGAGAGTCAAAATATGAATACATTCAAAAAGAGACTTGATGAATATATGAGTAACAAAACATTCTCCTTCCATCAATAGAACACTGAATGGTGGCAAGTTCACAAAAGGCCAATGGTCTACATTAACTTGTATCCAATCTATGAACCTATGAACCTTAGGGTGAAGGTGTACCATTGCTGTGTATTGACGACCTCCAACTATTCTGTATAACATATGGGAAAAAAACATATAAAAACATGGGAATAAGGCATAGTAGGACAGGGTAAAATAAGAAAAAATGTGTTCCTTTTCCATGGGCAGTACAGTGATCTAAAAAATAACAGTATAGGGTAATAGTAAACTACTTATTTATTTATTTATTTATTTATTTATTTATTGCGTAAAATCGGAATTACTACCCTTTGAGTCACAGACTCATTTGCAAAGACTCCACATCGGTTACAGGGGTGGAGGGGGAATGTAATACAAGGATACATACGTAGTAAAGCAGTATACAAGAAAAACATACACACTCATTTTTAGACAAACAGTACTGGCATTTCATACCAGACTTTATCTTAGATTTGCACAGGCAGAGGTGGGCAGTGTTCAGGGCATCATTTGTTAGAGAATGGGAGGAGGCATAGTCGTGGGGTCTAAGGAGACCCTGTGTCTGAAATTAATGGGGTTAGGTAGCATATTGAGAGGGCAGAGCTAGCCACAGTCACAGGTTGCAGACTCAGTTAGGTGGGCTTTGAGGCCTGCTTTGAACAGGGAAATGCTGAGAGTCTGAGAGAGACAAGGAGGTAGCGCATTAAACCACATGGGAGCACAGTACTGAAGTGATCTTTGACCCATTGATGTCCTACAGTGGGGGACCTGGAATAAGAGTTTAGTAGTGAGGCGAGTATTGCGCCTGGGGGGGCTGTTTTGATTATGGGGAAAAGACCAAGTGGGGCTATCTGGAGTTGTATTTTTTTTTGCCAGGATGCAGGTGTGGTACTGAAGTCTTTGTTGGAGATCTAGCCAACCAGTCAGGGCATAAAGGTCACATGTATGAGTAAGACGGTCACTGCCGGTGACTAGTCGGCAGGCTTTATTTAGGGCAGTGTTAATACTGTGTAAAGCGGTGGGTTCTGCTGATCCATATATCGCAATCCTGTAATCAATTAGGGAGAGGATTGAGGCAGATACTGCTAGGTGTAAGGCCTGAGGGGGTAAACAGTGTTTAACTCGATAGAGGATTCCCACTCTAGTGTTAACAGTGGTGGAAAGCAGTTGAATGTGGCTATGGTAAGAGAGAGAGGTATCTAACATGATACCCAGGTATTTGAAATTAGAGACGTGTTCAAGGGGGGTTCCTTGTGTGTTTTTAATTAGTAGTGCCGAATGGCTGTGTGGGCTTTGTCGGTGCGCAAATAACATGGATTTTGTTTTTTTATAGTTGATGATCAGTCGGTGCTCATCAAACCATGATTCAAGCTCCCCAAAGAAACCCTGTAGGGCTTGTTGTAGGGCGCTAGGTTGTGGGTGTTTCCAGAACAGTACCACATCATCTACATAGAGAAGCAAAAGACCACTGCAAGCCTTGGGAAGGGAGTTAAGAAAGAGGGAAAAGAGAAGAGGGCCGAGGATAGACCCCTGTGGGAACCCCGAGCTCACTGCTTTGCGAGTGGAGATGGTAGTATTTAACCTAACTTGCTGAGACTGGCCTGAGAGGTAGTCTTTGGACCAGGCCATTGTCTCAGGGACCACGTGTAGCTGTGGCATAACACGAAGCAACAGATTGTGACTAACCGTGTCAAAGGCTTTGGTAAGGTCCACAAAGATTGCACCTGCAATGGCTCCTTGGTCTAGGGCCTCATGTATGAATGAGGTGAGCTCAGAAAGTGCGGTGACGGTGCTATGTCCTGTCTGGAAGCTGTGCTGTGCGTGTCTTAGAATGTTGTATCTAATTAGGTGTTCAGTAAACTGGTCAGAGACTATTTTTTCCAGTGCTTTAGAGAGAGGAGGAAGTATAGAGATAGGTCTATAGTTGCTTGAGAGCATGGGGTCTCCACTCTTCAGGATGGGAGTGATTAAAGCACTCTTCCAGGTTGAGGGAAACTGACCGAGGCAGAGAGAGAGACTGAGAATTTTTGTCAGGTGGGGAAGTATGATATCCAGTGTCAGCCGAAGAAGTTTAAGATCTAGTGAAAAAATGTCGCAGGCCTTATTAAAGGTGGTAATGAAGTGATCGAGCGCTAGGTCAACATATTGTGTGGTGTAAATAGGGAGCCAGTCGCAGGTAACTAGATGGGCTATGAGTTTACTTAGGCCCCCTCTTTTTAGCTGTCTCCGCATGGAGATTTGCGGGCAGGCAGGGAGGAGTTTGCCAGTCCACCAGCTGGTCACTGGAGAGTGGTCACTAATTGAGTCTGGGAGCACTGAGGCTTGGGAGAGGTTCCGAGACCTATTTGTGAATATAAGGTCTATGAGGGTGGAGGCCCCAGTTCTAGTGTCCTTTCTGGTAGGAGAGGTAACTATTTGGGTTAGGTCATATGCCAGAGCTGCGTCCTTGTAGCTGGATGAGGTAGGGTATAGCCAGTTGACGTTGAAGTCCCCCAATAAGATGAGTTCACTAGTATTGGGTAGGTTGGAGATTGTCCGGAGGATAGAATCAAAGGCTAGTTTTTGGTTTCTCGGGGGGATGTAGGCAGAAATTATGTACAGCGTTTTGGTGCCCAGACTGAGTTTGACTGTTAATGTCTGGGCGCCATGTTGTGGCACAGGGGTGGAAACTTTGGTTGCATGTAGTGGGGACTTAACATAAATAGCACAGCAGCCACCTCTCTTGCTGGCCCTATCGGTCCTGAAGAGAGAATAATTACTGATGGGGACCGCATTATTGGGTATTTTATTAGAGAGCCGTGTCTCCAAGAGGGCTAGGATGTCGGGTGTATGCTGAGCAACCCAACCTTGGAGAGGAGTGAGTTTTTTAGGTAGGCTGCAAATATTCAGAGTTGCTAGCAGTAGTCTACCCCTAGAGTGGTGTGGGGAGGCCTTTGTGCTGGCAGGTCCTGGGTTGGGGTGGATATTGCCTGATAGTAATAGTAGTAGGTGGGTGTGCCGTAGGAGGGCCAACCTGCAGAGTTTGGATGAGCGTCATTGGGATTGGTAGGAAGAGGGGCTTTTGTCACTGGAGGTAGGGACAGGTAGACTGTGAAAGATGCCAGCAAGAAGGGCAAGGGAGGTGTGGGGGGCGGTTGTGGTGTTAGCAGCGGTGGTGGGAGGTTGTTTCCTAGGGTGGAGGAGGAGCGCTGAGGTACAGTGAGCTGCATATGAGGGTGTGAGAGCTAGTGTGAGGGTGTGAGGGTATAGGCCAGCTGGCCCCAATTGGCTTGCATGAGAGGTGTTGCTGAGGCTGGTTCTAATGTCAACATTGGTAAAGAAGTAAAAAATGGAAATGTTGTGGCAGTGTGGTTTTGGTGCCTCAAGGGGGTTGCTGATCATAATGTAGGATCCTGGAAGCCAAGAGGGCAGTTAGTAGCAGGGATAACATACTATAAGTTGATAGTGATGGATATATAACAGTGGCCTCTAGTGGTAGCCTAGTATAACCTGCAGCTGGAAAAGTGAGCTGATAAGTTATTTCAGCTTGTCACCTGACAGGTTATTTCAGCTCATCACCTGACCACCATTGCCTATAAATCCGAATGCTGACCAAGGGTGGTGGTGGGGTGGTGGGGGAGCGAGCATAAGCGTTGGCGGGGCCAAGCCTTGGCACCAGACTGCAGAGATTTTGGCCGTGAGGAGGGGTGCAGGCAGCCATTGTTTAAAAAAGGCACCAAAGTCCAAGGAAGGCAAGCAGTTTTTCCTGCAGTCGCGATTGCTCCGATTTCCAGGTACAATTACCTTTGTTTGTGCTTCGTGGGGCTGGCTTGTCCTGCGGCAGGGAGGGCTTCCAACAACAGCCCTTGCGACCTCCACAGGTCACAGGCATAAAAGTGGGAGAGATAGATATAGGGAAATACAGTTTTTTTTTTTCCTTACAGGATTGGCAATGGTATGTTTGAAATGAATATGAAACAAAGAGTGAGCTACATGACATGTTTTAGAAAAGGGAAAGGATAGGGTTTTTCTCCACAGGTTTTAGAACAGGGAAAGGATAGGGTTTTTCTCCACAGTTTTCTAGTATTATTTTGTCAGATGGAACGATCTTTGTGTATGAAGATCCATACACTAGAACAAGTAATTCTGCTGCAACAGTGACTTTGCTACTAAAACAGAATGACTTCCCTTTCTGCTTTAGTATATACATCACAGTATAAGTGACCCCAACATGGGACGTCTGGCTGTCAAATGTGTCACGTTGGCAAAATACCAAAAGTGAAATGTGGACCACTAATGGTAAATGCTAACAGTAATCAAAAAAGTAAGCTGTTTTGGTTTCTTTCCTATAATACACTATGTAAAATATTGTATGGTGGCCTAACTACACAACAACACTTTTCTTAAAACTTTTCTTAATTTGCTGTCCTCACTATAACCTTAGGGTGAAGGTGTATCATTGCTGTGTATTAACAACTTCCAACTATTCTATATAATGTATGGGGAGAAAAAAAACATGGGAATAATAACAATCAAGGCACAGCAGGATAGGGTCAATTAAGAAAAATGTGTTCTGTTTCCAGGAGCAGTACAGTGATCTGAAAAGTAATAGTATAGGGTAATAGTAGACAGGTATTTATTTCCACAGGTCTCAGGCATGAAGGCGGTATATAGATACAGGGAAAGACAAGTTTTTTTCATACAGGATCAGCAATGGTGTGTTTGAAATAAATATTAAACAAAGAGTAGACTACATAGCATGTTTCAGAAAAGGGAAAGGATAGGGTTTTTCTCCACAGGTTTGATGGAACGCTATTGTGTATGATGATATGTACAAGTCTTGAAAAAGTAATTCTGCTGCAATAGTGACGTCACTACTAAAACAAAACAACTTCACATTCTGCTTTAGTACGTACATCACAATGAAAATGTTATACTAGATTAGACTTTTTTTTTCCTCACAGGTCACAGGCATGATAGTTATTGGATTTATTGACATGAACCCCATAATGCAATAAGTGGACCTCCCCCCACATGGGCCCACATGGCCCTACAACAGGTGGTTGGAAATGGCTCCCTGGCTATCTACAGGTGGGTCTGCAATATGAAATTAGTTATCAGAAATGTCATCCAAGCCCTGGGAGCAGTAAGAAAAGGTGTAATCCATAGACATTTACCACTTTTATAATCTAGTTATCCCAATAAATGTGTAACAGAAGCAGGCTGACACAGAAATGACTGAATGGTGTCAGTTGTCTTGCTTTTGGTTATGTGACCCAGGGGATGTAGCTATGGGTACAATCTGGTCCTAGATTTACTCATTCACCTGAATGTCATATAAAACAGGCTTCTTCTTAGTTTTCCTTTATGGATTTATTGACTTGTACAATATAACACAATAGGTGGGCCCGTCATGGACCAGCACAGCCCTAACATGGGTGGCAGGATATGGCGGTATGGCATCCCGGCTATCAGTAGATGGGTCTGTAATGTGAAATTAGTGATCAGAAATAGCTTCCAAGCCACTGCTGCTGAAAGAAAGAGTGTAATCCATTTACATTTACCAGTCTTCTAATCTTGTTATCCCAATAAATGTGTAACAGAAGCAGTTTGGCTCAGAAAATGACTGGCTGGTGTCAGACATCTTGTTTTTTGTTCTTGTGACACAAGGGATATAGATATGGGACCAATCTGGGCCTTGATTTATTCATTCACTCCCTGAACCCCTCCAAAGGCAAATCCTCTGATGGCCTGGATAACAAACTCCTCTTCCTTTCTGCCCCCGCCATTGCTACTCCCCTCGCGGCTCTACTAAACCTCTTTCTCCACTGAGGAACTCCCCTCCAAATGGAAGCACGCCACTGTCATTCAGCCTCCAAAAAGGCAGTGATCCTACCTCCACTATTAACTACCGCCCCATCTCCCTCCTCCCCAACCTCGCCAAACTCCAGGAACACCTAGTGCTTTATCAACTCTCTGCCTTTCTCTCTGAAACCAACTTCTTCACCCCTTTTCAGTCTGGTTTCTGAAAACACCACTCTACCACCTCCTCCCTGCTACGACTTATGGATTCCATCCTCTCTGGGATGGATAGTGGACTAATCACTGCCGCTATCTTCATTGACCTAGCAAAAGCTTTCGATACAGTATCCCACCCTCTCCTCCTATCCCACCTATCTGGTGCTGGGTTAACTGAATCTGCCACTAACTGGTTCAGGGCCTACCTTATAAATAGAACCCAATCCACTAAAATTGCTGACCTTATCTTCCCCCCCTCCCTATCACCACCGGTGTCCTCCAAGGTTCAGTCCTTGGCCCTATCCTCTTCTCCATTCTTCTAAATGACCTACCTAACTCCTGCTCCTCTACCGCAATCCATATGTACGCGGACGACACAGTCCTCTATACCTCCGGCCGGACCCACAAAGAAGTCTCCTCCAATCTCCAAACTGACTTCGACAAAATCCAGCATTGGTTCAATTCCAACCAGCTATCCCTAAACGTAAAAAAAACTGTCTCTATGACTTTCGGCACTAAACAGCGGCTATCTAAATTCCCCCTTCCCCTCAGCTTCCATACCCTAAACAACTCCATCCTCGAGGATGTGCCCTCCTTCAGATATCTAGGGGTTTAGCTGGATCAACACCTCACCTTCTCCTCACAAATGGATGCCATCATTTCCAAACTATGTCCAAAACTAGGTGCCTTTTATTGCAAACGCTACTGTCTCCCTCTACCGGTTAGAAGGGAACTAGTCCAGAAAATGATCTTACCCTCCTTTGACTACTGTGATGTCATTTATAACTCTGCCCCCAAGACCACCCTAACCAAACTTGAGCCCCTCTTTAATGCCTTCTGCCATTTTGCCCTCGATGCTCCCCCCCCCCGCTCTCACCACTGCAAGCTCTATCGATCTCTGGGCCTGCCTTCCCTGAGCAACCGGCGCTTAATTCACTGTGCCAAATTTACTTTCAATTTTTGGCTCAGATCCCTCCCTCCCTACCTCACATCCTCCCTATCCTCCCCCCCACCCCTATCCACTCCCTCTGATCTGCTGATACAAGACTGTTGGCCATCCCTCACCGCAGGACCACCGCCAGCCAGTCAGCCTTCTCTTACTGCTTCCCTAAACCCTGGAATCACCTGCCAGCTCAGATCCACCTTTCATCATCCAAACACTCCCTATTCTCGGCTCTCACTAATTTCCTTGCACCTAATTGCAACTGCCCCTGACCCCTTCCCCTCCTGCTTCCTCCCATCATCCCTCCCTTGTGCCTGACCAGCAGCTTGGCCTTCGCCATATTGCCTGGCACATACACTGCCCTTCCACTTCATCTCTCCCCCAATTGCTACCCTCCTTACCTCCCCACCCTCCTCGCTCCTACCTTCCCTCCTGTTGCCCTTGCTCTCACCCTCACGCACTCCTACTGCTCACCCCTCCCAGCCTTGTTACCCCCCTCTCCTATTCCTACTTGTCAACTTGCTGCACCTCGCTTCAGCTACGGTTCTGCTATCGCCACTCATGCTTCGCTACTGGCACTTAAACTGCTACCGCTACTCATGCTTTGCTACTGGCACTTAAACATGTTTTAATCCGGAATGTTCCATGTTATGTATACCGAATCCTTCATGTATGATCTCTGTACTGTTCACCTATTGTTAAATGTGTTATAGTTCTACTGTATTGTTTCCGCTTATCCCCCCCCAGTTATGTACATCACCTATATTGCAATATATTTCTTTTGTCTGTTATATGATCTGCCTCCACTGTAACCCTTCCCCCAGGTCGCACCTGGAGATGAGCATTTTGTTGCTCAGTGTGCCTTTCCTGGTGAAACAATTTCAATAAATAAATAAATTCACTTCCCTGTCATGTAAAACAGGCTGCTTCTTTTTTTTTCCTTTTAGGATTTATTGACATGTACCCCATACTACATTAGGTGGATCCCCCTACAGGCCAGCATGGCACTATCATGGGTGGTTAAGTATGGGGGTTTGGCACTCCAGCTATCTGCAGGTTAGTCTGTAATGTAAAATCAGTCCTCAGAAATATAAACAAGGATCCTGAAGCTGTAAGAAAGGTGTAATCTATAGACATTTAAATCTTGCATTGTATAGTTTTCCCAAGAAATGTGTACTTGAAGCAGTTTGATGCAGAAAATGACAAAATGGTGTCAGCCATCTTGTTTTTGTTCATGTCACCAAGTGGATGTAGATATGGGTACAGTCTTGACCTTGATTTACTCATTTACGTCTATGTCATGTAAAACAAGCTACTTCTTAGTTGTCCTTTATGAATTTATTGACATATACCCCATAATGCAGTAGGTAGTCGCCCAATGGGCAAGCTTGAGCATACCATGAGTGGGTGGTTATGGCACCCCGGCTATCTGCAGGTGGCTCTGTAATGTGAAATTAGTGATCAGAAATTTCATCCAAGCCCCTGCTGCTGTAAGAAAAGGTGTATTCCTTTGACACTTACCTATTTTATAATCTAGTAATCCCAATAAATGTGGGCGAGAAGCGGTCTGACACAAAAAATGATTAAACAGTGTCAGCCATTTTGTTTTTGTTCATGTGACCCAGGGGATGTAGATATGAATGTCATCTGGGACTTGATTTACTCATTCACTTCCCTGTCATGTAAAACAGGCTACTTCTTACTTTTTCTTTCTAAATGTATTGACATGCACCCCCTAATCCATAATGCAACAGGTGGACACCCAATGGGCCAGTATGGGTATATCATGGGTGGTTGGGTATGGCATCCTGGCTATCTGCAGGTGGGTCTATAATGTAAAATTAGTGATCAGAAATTTCATCCAAGCCCCTGCTGCTCTAAGAAAAGGTGTAGTCCTTTGACACTTACCTATTTTATAATCTAGTTATCCCAATAAATGTGTGCGAGAAGCAGTCTGCTACAGAAAATGATTAAACAGTGTCAGCCATCATGTTCTTGGTCATGTGATCAAGGGGATGTAGCTATGGGTACAGTCTGGGCCTTGATTTACACATTCCCTTCCCTGTCATGTAAAATAGGCTAGTTCTTACTTTTCCTTTCTGAATTTATTGGCATGTACCTGATAATGGAATAGGTGGGCCCCCAATTGACCAGCATGGCCCTACCATCGGTGGTTGGGTATGGTACCCCAGCTATTTGCAGATGGCTCTATAATATGAAATTATTGATCATTAAAGCCCCTACAGTTGTAAGAAAAGGTGTAATGTATTGACATTTATCACTTTTATAATCTAGTTATCCCTACAAATGTGTAACAGAAGCAGTTTTACACAGAAAATGACTGAATGGTGGCAGCCATCTTGTTTTTGGTCCTGTGATCCAGGAGTTGTAGCAATGGGCACATTCTGCCTTGATTTACTCATTCACTTCCCTGTCATGTAAAACAGGCTACTTCTTACTTTTTCTTTATGAATGTATTGACATGTACTCCATAATGCAATAGGTGGGCCACACATTGGCCAGCATGGCCCTACCATGGGTTTTTGGGTATGACACCCCAGCTATCTGCAGGTGGGTCTATAATGTGAAATTAATTATCAGAAATTTCATCCAGGCCCCTACAGATGTAAGAAAAGGTGCAATCCATTGACATTTACCACTTTTATATTCTAATTATCCCTACAGACATCTAACAGAAGCAGTTTAGCACAGAAAATGATTGAACAATAGACATCATCTTGGTTTTGTTCATTTTACCCAGGAGATGTAGATATGGGTACTGTCTGGGCCTTAATTTACTCATTCTCTTCCCTTTAATGTAAAACAGGCTACTTCATGCTTGTCCTTTATTGATTTATTGACATGTACCCCATAATGCAATAGGTAGACACCCCATGGGCCAGCGTAGGCATACCATGGATGGTTGGGTATGGCACCCCGGCTATTTGCAGGTGGGTCTATAATGTGAAATTAGAGATCACAAATGTCATCCAATGTCACCTGCCGCTGTATGAAAATGTGTAATCCATTCACATTTACTTCTTTTATGATCTAGTTATCCCAATCAATGTGTAAGAGAAGCAGTCTGACACAGAAAATGATTAAACAGTGTCAGAAATCTTGTTTTTGTTCATGTGACCCAGGGGATGTAGATATGGGTATAATCTGGGCCATGATTTACTCACCCACATCCCTGTCATGTAAAACAGACTACTTCTTACTTTTACTTTCTGAATTTATTGGCATGTACCCCATAATGCAACAGGTGGACATCCAACAGGCCAGTATGGGCATACCATGGGTGGTTGGGTATGGCATCCCGGCTATCTGCAAGTGGGTCTGTAATGTGAAATTAGTGATCAGAAATTTCATCCAAACCCCTGCTGCTGTAAGAAAAGGTGTAATCTATTGACATTTACCACTTTCATAATTTAGTTATCACAATAAATGTGTAACAGAAACAGTTTGACACAGAAAATGACTGAACGGTGGTGGCCATCTTGTTTTTGGTCATGTGACCCAGGGAATGTAGCCATGATTACGATCTGGGCCTTGATTTACTCATCCACTTCCCTGTCATGTAAAACAGGCTACTTCTCACTTTTGCTTTTTGAATTTATTGGCATGCACCCCATAATGCAGTAGGTGGTCACCCCATTGGCCAGCATGGGCATACCATGGGTGATTGGGTATGGCAACCCAGCTATCTGCAGGTGGGTCTGTAATGTGAAATTGGTGATCAGAAATTTCATCCAAGCCACTGCTACTGTAAAAGAGGGTGTAATACATTGACATTACTACTTATATAATCTAGTTATCCCAATAAATGTGTCACAAGCAGTTTGACACATAAAATGACAGGACAGTGTCAGCCATCTTGTTTGTGGACATGTGACCCAGGGGATGTAGCTATGGGTACAATCTGGGCCTTGATTTACTCATTCATGTCCCTTTCTTGTGAAACAAGCTACTTCTTACATTTTCTTTATGGATTTAGTGACGTGTACCCCATAATCCAATAGATATCCCTCATGGGCCAGCATGGCCCTACCGTGGGTGGTTTGTTCTGATCCTGATGTTATCTGATCTACTGCATATGTTTTTATATGTATTGACAGGTGTAGTTGTTTTTATGTATTTTATGGTTATTGTACTAGCGTTATGGTTTCAGAATAGTGCTATTTATAAAAAAAAAGTGATTGAAAAAAATTATTGATCTGTAGCTGAGAAATCAATGTGAAAATGTTGTTTATATTATGAATTTATAACCTGAAGCTGAAAATTAGTTACATTTTAGACAAAAATTGTTATCAGTGATCCAACCTCTTTTAATGTTTTTACAAACGTCAATATTTTTTGCAAATACAAATTCGCAAAAACAATCGAAATTTCACTAAATAAATATATATGTCACTGAACTGCTTAGTTGGAAAACTTATATATTCACTTCAAATTATAGTTGTGTTAGGTTCTTACTACCTTGACAAAAAATTCTTACCAGGGAAATTAAGAAAAATGATCTATTAATATCGTAACCGACAGGTGTACAAATTCAATGAAAAAACCTCTGGCAGCAAGGATATGCAATTTACAGAAAAACCTTGACAGTGTAAGGGTTAATATACACACAGGCTGTGTATATCTCCAGGGTTGGGGCCCTGCCTGTCTCTGTCAGCAAGCAGTAACAGCCCTTCTTATGTTTTACTTTCTTCTCATGCTAGCATTTCTCTTGATAAAAAGCCTAATTTTCACAATACAGGGTAATACAAGTCAGAGCTGGTAGGACTGCAGCCAGGGAATTTGAGGTAAAAATTTTGAACATTTGTTTTTAAATATTTTTGCATCAAATTTTCAACATAGACTTGTTATGACCCTGCCTCATGAGGAAGGGCAGAGAAAATGCTCAGCTCCTGGCCTAAAGGTGATGTCACACAGGTTCTGCAAAATCAACCTTCCTGGAGCAAAATCACATTTTGGACAGGAGCTGAAAAATGAGCAGCTGTCACATTCATGAGGTGCTGTAACAAAATGGCTATGCTGAAAATTTGGGGTAAAAATATTGAATGTTACCAAGGTTACAAGCCTACATTTCAACATAACCTCATATTTTTTTTTTAAGTATTTGTACACCAAATGTACAACATAGCCTTCTTATGATATGACCCCACCTCATGAATAAGGGCAGAGAAAATTTTCAACTCCTGTCTGAAAGGTGATTTTGTGCAGGGACTGTTGCACTCCTGATGGGTAAGTAAGGGCTTATGGGGGCACGGGGTGGTGGTTTCTGAGTGGGAGAGTCAGGTGGGGGGGACAGGAACAGCTGCAAAAGACATTGAACTAGGATTCCTGATCACAATACAGGGGGATTGGGCACCCCAAGTATCACTGTTATGTTTCTGGGAGGGGTGTGTGTGTGGGCTGGTGGGTGCTGAAAGGGAGGGTTTGGTGGTTGGTGGGAATATATATAATAAAAAAAGTAAGAAAGGAGATCACAGGGGAACATGGCACCATCTACCATGTCCAAGATGGCCACCGGTACATGTGCAATACAGGCTGGTGGCCATCTTGGGCACATCGGACTATGCTGTGTTACACCATGACCTCCAAAAAATAGTGTTGTGCCACTGCTAATGAACAGTGCAGAGTGCTTCACAGACATGGAGGCAACTGTGATGCAGCTCCACACTATTGTTCAGTTGGAAAAGTCTCCCTTTTTGGATCAATCACAGGAGGTCTGCAGGGCTCTGCCCACTGTAGCCCTAAAAATAGCCCTCTCTAGCATGGGATTTAGAAAGGGAACAAAAACTGTCATGATGTCTGCTTTGTGGCTAATTGTAACAACAGGATAGAAGTAGATTGCTCTTTCATAGCATCTCAGACATCTGGCTTTCTTGTCTGTAGCTTCTGTGAGTGCTGGATCACATGATCTGCCTTCAGTGCACTTCCAAAGTGACCTCTGATTGGAAAGAAAGCCTCTGGAGATCTTTGAACTGTTATTAAATAGCAAAATGCCAAACAGTGGCAATCATTAATTTCTCTTCCTGTGTAATAAATAACCTATTATTCATGGCATTTGGGAAAAAATATTTATTACTCACACACCCCTAGTCTCCAGGAAGGGGTGGGGTCTGTCCCTTCCAGCTCTTCCTCAAGAGGAAAGCGAGAGGTTAGAAGAGAAAGACTACAGATTGGTAGATAGGTCTGGGTGGTTGCCATCTGCAGATGTGACAGTGGCACAGAAGGGAAAAAGTGCAAAATAAAAACAAAAGCGATACAATAAGTGAGGTCTATCAGGGTGAGGTTGGGGTGAGAAAGACAATATCAATGGTGAACAGCCCTGGCATATCCTTTAACAGCCACTGAACAACCATGTTACTGTGCCTGATTTTCAAAGGTTGATGCTGGGCTTGCATCAAGCCCAGTATCAACCCTGATTTTTGGTGCAACTGAGCCAAACTTCTCTGATGTAACTGCACCTGATTTTAGTACACTGGGCACATTGCAGCAGTTTACACACTTTATGGCATCCTGCGCCAAACATTTGGGACAAGCTCCATAGAAAGGGTCCCCCAAATGGAACAAGTTTGACCAAGGAGAAGCTGTTCTAACTTGCAGCATTTGGCGCACTGGAATGAAAATCCTGATCGGTGCTGAGAGAATGCTTCATGCCCCCTGCGCTGTATGTTTGGAGCACCAGGGGCTCATGGCATATGCAGGGCTTTTGAAAATTGGCCCCCCTGACTGAATGTGCTGGGCTCCAAAGGTCTTAATAAGTCAACATTGGAGCCAAACCTACAAAAATGACTGACACGGGTCATTTTTAATCTTCCCCAGTTGCTGTCTTTCAACTCCCTTTGCCCCCATCAAAATTCTGAATCACTGATGGCACTCCTGCTTCCAGGCTTAACCTTCATTTAACTGACAACTCTTTCAGAACATGTAGGCAGTAGAGTTCCCTGGTGTCAGTGTGAAACAAGATGCATCCTGCTGGTTGCATGGGGCAGAATATCCCACCTCCTGTTCTGAAATAGGAAAGACCTCCTGGTGTTGACTTCAATTTCAAGCTCTGCTAGCTGTATATTTCTAATTATCTAGTCATAAACTGTGTATCTGCCTAACTTCTTGCCCATTCATCCATTAATACCTGACTCTATTTGCCTATATCTGTCAGTTCACTGACACCCACGCACACATAGTCCCATATATCAAAGTAAAAATATATTCTCTGTAGTCACTGTTCAGATGTTGCTGCTGTGTGTCTGTGTTGGGGGGGGGGGGGCACAGAAGCACCATTTCTTAAAGTAACAAAAAAAAATCCTATGGCAACATCATCTGCTGAAAAACCTCTCTATGCAATCATATAAGACTGCACATACAGAAATGAGACTGGGAGAGAGAGAGAGAGCGAATATACTGCATGTCACAGAATCTCATTTTAATCACTACTGTTTGAGGAGGACTAGAAAACATCTGAATTGGTATGCACCTTGTAGCAAAACCACTCCTGGCATTATCTCCAGTGATCAGAGAGATGGATGTGTTAAATCAGACAGCCTGTATACAGCAGTATAATGTTCCAGTAAATAGTTTAAGCTGCAATTTAGGGCAGAGCAATTGATAAGTCTCTGCCGCTGATTTATGGAAATAAGCATCAATTTGAGAGCTGGCATTGTCTTTGGAAGTGTTTTAGTGTTTTATGGGTTGTGCATTGTGAATGCAGACACATCAGTACCAATTTCAGCATGGAGTGGGTTTCTTCATTACCTTGGTTGCCTCAGCTGCTGTGAAAGTGCATAACATTTCAGAGCTCTCAGTAAGGGCTCAGGTTGTATGGATTTTAGTTGCAGTAGGTCAGCCCACTTCTGGGGGAACCCATCTAATGCAATCAGGGTCAGACAGCTGAATTTATTAGAGTAATGACTCTTACAATAATGCTAGACATAAGGACGTGTTATATTTTGGGAAAATAAATTATTTTGCTAAATACAATTGCATTGTGTTGCTCTGTATATGTTGTAAAGTCTGAAGCTCATGTTAAGCAATTCATTGTAAATTCATATTTAGTGATAAACAAGGTAAATATTTTCTTTGTTCTGTACGTAATTAACTTTCTACATACAGGCTAGATATTTAAAAGTCATGCACTGGTTGCAAGATGATTTATCACCCAGAAAGAAAGCAACAAGCTATTCAATGCACCACGGTGTTGGAAGTTTTGTTTTAAAGCAGCAGTGCAATGAAACATGTTTTTCCTAAAAGCTAGTTTCAGCTACAATTAATTAAAATGTTAGCATACCTGCCAAGTCTACTTTTCTAGCTACCTCTTAAACTGCGCGACATGAGTTTTTTTATTTCCTTGATCCTAATCCCTGCAGGTCTTCAATGCTATTTCTAAGCCAAATGTGGTGAACATCTTGTTTTCTTGAGAAAAAAGTGAACTATAAAATGTATAAAATAAATAAATGTCAGAGAACTAGACAATTTTACTACCACATAAAACTGGAAGATGCCTGGAATCTTTTGTAGTGGAATAAAGGTATGGTCACTTTTTTGCCCAGTTTTGTTGCAGTGCTGTTTTAAATTTCAAAAGAATCAGGCCACCTTTTCTGAAATGGTGACACTATTTTCTGAAATATAAACAACAAAAATTTAGTTGCAACATAGCAGTGAACTAAGAGGCTTATTGATTTATTTTTCAGTTGAATACAATACCATAAAAACGAGCTCCTCCTCAGTATGGTGGATATATTTTGGTTTCTTTTTGCTTTCCTTTCATGGAAAAGATGTTCCAGTCTCCCTGGATGGCAAGTGGTTTTAACCCTTGCTGTGCTGTGGACTGATATATCAGTTCAGAATTCCTATATATTGTAATTTTGTTGGCTGTGCAAGGGTTAAAAGCATTGAGTATTGAGAATTATACTTTCTCACAACTGGATCTTGCTTCTCTCAGGGCTAGAAAATCTATTAGTACCTGTTATGAATTTAGAAGTACAGACAGGAAGCACACTGCTGTTTTGTTATCATGAAAGTTCATTTTGTCTAATACAAAATATATGCACAACAGTTTTAAATCAGTTTGCATTTCTTACATGCCCATTTCAGAGGAAGAAGAAAAAATAGTACTGCCCATGTTTAATTTGCTTGGTCTTTATATATATTTATATATATATATATATATATATATATATATATATATATATATATATATATATATATATAGATAGATAGATATAGATAGATATAGATATACCTGTGTGTGTATATATATATACATATATATATATATTGCTTCTCTCTGGCCACCTACACATTTCATCAGGCCCCCTTCAGCTTCCAACCCTGTCAGCTTCTTGCACCATTGTCTTACTGGTGGGGATCCAAATGGAGCAGAGTACGAGAGTATCACAGGCCATCACACATAGCCACGGAGAGACTGAGGCATTTTCTTGTTTTCTCCTGTCCCGACCCAGAGTTGTGGCTTATGTGGCAGATGCATGCATGTGGAAGTACACACGCACTCCTGGCACCACATTCTCCCTCTACCCTCCCAACGTAACATCAGTCCCCCAAACCTCTACTCTGACACCCAGCCTCCACTGAGAGTCAGCCAAGGGTGAGTAAACTTGCCTCCCCAATCTGGAAGATGACAGCAGCCCAGTAGCCACAACAATCATCTCCAAGTCCTCCCCCTGCCAACCCCCGGTGACTTGAGCTCAGTCCCAAACCCAGGTCGTAGGCGTGGTGCTAGATGTGGCATCCGGTGCCTCAGCCCTCAGATCCACCAGGCTGGCTTGTGCTTAGTTTTATTTTAAAGAGCAGCTGGCACTCTCCTGACTGGCAAGTCACACTAGGGTGCTTCCTGAAGCAGGGTCTATACAACCAGCTTTCTTCAAATAAATCTTTTAGAGTAATGAATTAGATGAAATCCTTTATAGTGCCAGTTTGTATTCAGTTGGCTTTGGAGGTCAAGTTGTTGCTCCGGTCTGTGCCTCAAAACAACATTTTGATGATGCTAAGAGAGGGACAGGGCTACAGCACATTCAGTGCTATGTGCAGTAGAATGGTGAAGGAGGCTGTTTAATGTAATGTTACAGAATTTAGTATACCACCTTTCATTTCTGGGGTGAGGTATTAAACACGACACTACCTTTCCCTCCTTTGCTGAGAGGTATTGTGAGATCCTAACTGCTTTAATGCTAGAAAAATAAATTGCCACCATACACAAATGCTTGCATTTGTACCATGACAGATGGGAGACGCTTCATGGTTTATCTTTTATCACAGTGAACCCTTAGTGCTGGCATGCCCTTTTCACTCTGAAGTACCTCCCCACTAAGTGTAGGATATTATGGGACTATTGCCCTCATGGTTGAATTCGGGCCATGGGGCGTGGGTGGGGTAGGTTGGGTGGGTTGTGATGTGTTCTATTCATGTTTAATGTTTTTGTTTATGCTGTTTTTCATATAGCTTACTGTACTTGTTGTTTTTATTCTTGTTCTTGTGGATGGATTTTTCTGTGTTTTTAAAATCAATAAAGCACATTTAATTTAAAAAACAATGACACTACCCCACAAATACAAAGTGGCCTGCTAAATTGAACAAAGAGCCATAAACAGACTAGCCCTTTCAGTTCTATTATACTTCTTATTGAATGTGCTGTAGTCCTGCCACCCACTTAGCATGATAAGAATGTAGTTTTAGGGTAGAGCTACATCTTAAGACTCCAAAACTCACTGAATACCAGCTGGCCATATAATTGTAATATAATTACTTATTCTATGATTTTTTTTAAACAGCTAATTAGACCCTGAGGTGAGCTGCACATTGGTTCCACTTGCTTGCCCAAGGTAAAAAATGGTATTAGCAGCTCTTTTAACAGTTTTTTTACACCTATGATTCTTTTTAGCTCTACATAGCTCCTTAAAATATTTATATATTCCAAGGTACTGTACTTCCTTAAAGAACAAAATTGCCTTCTGGTCGAGTAAGAAATTCCACCAACAATGTATGCTTACTGTTAAAAGCATCTTTTAACAGTCTCACATATGTGAGCTTCTCCATCTAAGAAATGTCACACTGTGTACCTCACCATTCCTTTATTTATTCTTTTTCCCAGTTTCCACCATATCCCTCCTAGACACCCCAGGAGATTTCTCTCAGAAACCCCCCACCTTTACCTAAGTTCTTATGAAACAATCCCCCCTCTCCCTCCAAACCCCTGTTTCAGGTGCAACATGATGATGCAACCTGTAAATGAGAAAACCTTCCTGCTGTGGAGCAAGCATCTTTGCTCTTCAGAGTTTGAATAAGAATGAAGGGTGAGTGCCATCTATTATAGTAGTAATACCAGAGTGACTTGTATCAATGTCCTTTCTGTACTGCAGTGACAAGAATTAGATGCAATACTTATGTTTACTGCTCATGATTACCTCCATATCATCATCTTTGGTTGCGCTGTCCATTGCTGTGTCAACAGGGTGTAGGTGCAACCCAGAACCCTTAGCTCTAGGTTTAGTGCCTTGAGTCTTCCCAAATGAAATATAAGGTCACTGTCCACAAATGATTTTTGCTGTAGACACACATTTTGGAGAAGCTGTTTTCCAGATTGGACCTTAAAACACAAGTTTAGTTTCAAGCTCACAATGGGCACTATGCACAAAGGTGCAGAGTGGGTACAAGCTGCATAGCTCTGGTGAGTAGCCCACTCCGCACCCACCTGGGCCCACTGCACCCCCTGCGCAGCATTCACAACTGACCAGAAGCCCCCCCTCCACACCAGATCCCCTGCAGCATGAGGACTTACATGTAGGGGTCAGACCAGGGGAGGTGCAGGGGGCATCCTGGCATTCTGAGGGATGCATGAACATGCAGAGTGCTGGGTACAAGTGTCAGTGCCTCCACCAGATTGTGGCAGCCGTAAAGGTGGGGGCCCAGTTATGCAGCCATCGGGAGCAACAGCCACGGGCTGTGGCTATGAGACAGGGTCCTGTGCACCCCACTGAGGAAGTTCCAGCATGTGGGGCACACTGGGGGTCCTGTAGATGGTCATCCAACACCCACCTACCCAAACCGCATGTCGTGCTCTATGTGCTGGCACCCCACCTGTCACACATGGATGCAGGTGATCCACTGTGGGGTCTGGGTCAGGCAGCTGACTGGTCACCCACCAAGATCTGCAGCTCTGCACCTGACCACCCCTGCGGGCCTGCATGCCAGGGGGGTGGGGCCATGTATGGGTGTCATGTGGTGGCCGCTGTTAGTGAATGAGTATTTTATTTACGTTCCGGTCTTATTTTGCTTTTGAAACCAGAAAATCAATTGCTGTTGGTTCATTATTACCACATTTTGATTATGTTTGTTATCTGTATCAAAATTTGAATGTTAAGGAATATAATGTTTTGTCTGTGGCTTATAATAATATTTGTAGATTTATTTTATTGGTCCCCTTTAGGACACATCTTTGTTTGTTGTATTGACAGTTAGGTTGGTTATCACCAAGGGAAATAATTAATTATTTTTCTGGCTGTTTGCTTCATAAGTCTCTGTTTTCCTTTAAATTTCCTTTGGTAGGTATGGTCACAGTTCATAAGTCCCGTCCCAAATTGAGATTTGCTAATGAAATTTTATTAAATCTTCCCACTTTTAAGACTCTGAATGGTCAGAGATCTTTTTCGGTTGCAGCCCCATCCCTTTGGAATGCCTTACCTTCCTCTCTTCTCTTCTCCAAACTATATCTCTTTATTGTTTTAAGAGTAAGCTAAAGTCATTCTTGTTGAGTAAGTCTAAATGTGATTGGTGATTTGTGTACTGTTTGTTATTATTGTTGTTTGATATTTTGTTCCGGGTCAGACATGAAAAAGGACATTGTCCAGAGTCCCTACCCAGTTATCAAACTGTTAAATAAAATAATTAAAAAAATAAAATAAAACATGCAGATCTCCCATAGGTATAGAGCAGCTTGAGCAAGGTGCGTGCCTCAGGTGAGTATTTCCTGCCCCTTTGTGCATAGGGCCCAATGTGCAGGTCACACTGTAGTGCACTCTAAATGCATTAGTATAGAAACAGAAGGCTTCAGAAAGGACACAGATGGTGATTATTTAAGCAATAAGGCATGATAGGGTGTGTGTTATTGTGTAATAACATCACTCCTGGTGTGGAATTCGAAAGCACAAAAGGCGAGCGGTGCTTCCACCTGTGCTGTATTATACAATGGCTCATGTTAAAATAATATTAAAAAGATAAAAGAAAAAAAAATGTAGTATTTGTATTGTTTTTTGTATGAGAGGCATATTTGAAATTAAAGAAAAAGTAGTCCAGCAGTGCTGCTGCTGCTAATACAGTGCCTTTTTGTGTATACCCCCATGTAACTTTTGCTGCAGTATAACAATTTCATGAGTGTGCTCCCACTTCTTGCCTTGGGAGCAGTTGATGATGTGTTTTTTTTTAGCCGAACGGTAACTTCCGGTTTCTCGCACCACTCCGTAATGGGACATCACTTAGAACCTGTTAGTTACAGGTCTTTTTATGTTTGCTTGCACGCATGTGCAAGAAACATAGTGCCATCATCCGAGTTTTCTGGAGGTGTGTCAGCCCTCTTCCAATTCAGTCAGTGTGTTTGCAGGTGTGGCCCCTGTAAGCCAATGCATGTTGGAGCTGTCTATGACAAGCTCCAAAATGCAGTGGCATACAGTTGAAAGGGGGAGCTACGCTCCAGTGAGCAGCGATAAGATATCGCATGCTCATGCACGCTCCCCCTCACACACACACTCTCTCTCTCTCTCTCTCTCTCTCTCCATGTAGCCTCTGTAATGGGTTTACTCAGAGAATTAAGTAGAACTAAGCTGGTAAGGGCAGGAACTATTCCTGATGAATAGCGTGGCAGTCTTCATTAATCCAGCCGTTTTCACTGTAAACACAAACAGCTCCACTCAGTGTCCAGTTCCTTGTCCCTGCGCTTCCCCTTAAACACTATAAAGGGAGGGAGTTTTGTTCCATTAGCCTTTGCTGGCAAAACAACTGTTACTCATGACTTTTCATGGCCAGTGGTTTTCAGTGGGACCCTTTTGCTTCATTTGAAATCTACAGTGTAATCAGCTGCCTTGTCAAGCCAAATTGGAGTTTCAACCATTCCCCTGAACTCTACTAATGCATACTCCTGTTTCACTCTGATTCTCGCACATACTACAGAAATGATGTCAGCTTGGGGGCAACAGTTTCAGGGATTTTTTTTGTCCCACTGTGGTTTTTCTTTGTACCATAATGAGAAATCTGCGGAAAAAAATTCCTCAGCCACTCATTACTCACGAGTAAATGCTTGTCAGCACTACATCCTGAAAAAAATTAAAGTGCTTCTTTCTTTACTGCTTTGCGAGTCACACGCAGCCGCTGTACTGACATTGTCTCGATCCAGGAGTAGAGCTGAACCTCAAGCATCTCAGAGACAGGACGCCGACCACTGCCTCCTAATGTTCTTCTCCCCGCTGATGACATGGAGCGGAGCTGGTCTTCCTTCTTACACCACTCCCGTATCCTTTCAGTGTCATCAGCAAAGTTATGAGCTGCACTTTCTTTGCTTTCCCCATTTTGGACACTTTCAATAGCCTGTACTTTGAATTCTATGCTGTAGCTATGCAGCTTTTGCTTCATCGCAAACGGCTCTGCCTCAGGTGAGTAGTCTTGGGGGCACTTTGATGTGTCCTCCTCGCTGATGCTGCTGCTTATGATGATACCTGAGTTGTAACATATAATGTGAGCTATTTACACTGACGCAATCATTCTTGCAACCTGCTTAGCACTTAATAAGTTTTCAGTGCCAAGAATAGGTGTTAATCACCGGCTGCATGTCAGACAATACCTCGATTAATCGCCATTATGGCACAACTGACCCTGTGCTTAATTGAGTACCTGCTTATTGTATTTCAGATACTGTTTGTGTCCCTGACTTCCTGGCCCTTAATTGAGCACTGGCTCTTAATAATTCAAGCAGTTTTAACCGGTGTTTAATCGAATAGGCTCTTAATTAAGCACAGGCACTAAATTAGACATACACGGTATGCTGTTACTGTTCTCTCTTAAAGTGGGCTCAAAAGCTGTAAAAAGTAGAGGCAAGAAAAATAAAACTCATTTAACCACTCACTATTGTGTTGCAAAGAGGATGGGAGAATCGCATGTTGCGCTATGAAAAATCTCTCTTTCACTCGCTTTCTTTCTCTCTCTCTCTTTGTAACTTTCAGCAACCTGTGAGGCAGTGACTGAAGGACAAGACTGGGGACAGTATCACAGGATCTGGGAAATTTGAAATACACTATATTAAAATCCTGTTTGTCCCTGTAAACATCCCTTCCTTACACTGCTGATATAAAAGTAAAACACTGCATACCTGAAAACAAAAAGATTAAAAATAATGTACACATTTTCTTCTCTCCTGTCCAATGTACTAGCAAAACCTCTAAGACATTCCCTTTTGAACAGAGAAATTGCGTAATGAACAGTCAGGAACACCAGAGTATGGGGAAAAAAATCCAAACTGAACTGCTCTAACATCCACAGTTATAACCACCTGTTGAAAAGAAAAATGTCAAGATTTTCAAAAAAAAATCACACCTTACACTGTTTTATTTAACTCATTTTATTAAACTGCCAAAGTCTGTGGGGAAATAAACGAATAAATAATTAACAGTTTTGCAGTTAATGTCGAGTGATGTCATAAAATAGACAGGTGCAGGAAATTGCCTGTCTGTCGAACCACTCTACAAAGTTGAAATATTTGCTAATATAAATCATATTTTCTACTTACTAAAGCTAAGACCATTTAATAAGTGTCATGATTTATATACATGGGGGGTGGGGGCAGCCAGGTGTGTAATTGTCTGTCACACACAACACATTAAAATGATAAATTAATTAAATAATGGATACCCAGTGCCCGTCGCTGTACTGCAGCCATGACCAGGAGGGGTTGGGAATATTTATTGAGGGATGTGCACTACAGTTTGGTAAACATAAATTAAGTGTGCAGTGGGTACACTGCCTGGAAAGAATTAATAGTTTTATTAAGTGAGACTTCAATTTATTTGGGGGAATTGGTGGCATTTGCACAGTCTAGTAAAAAACGAGGAAAAAAGTAGGCTTGCTCTGATATTTTGGAAGAACAGTTAATATCTCTGATGTATTGCATTATCCACCGGACCGGCTGCATTACGCATTTGTGTCCTAATTTTACTCGTTCTTTTAATACCATAGTTGTTATGTTCAGAGCAGAAAAAAATGTGTAAGCTGCTCATTCCAGCATGAATGAATGGTGACATCAATTCCCATAGTAATACCAGATTGGCTGACAAGTGGCCAATCAAGTATTACTATGGGTGATGACATCATCATTCATTCATTCATTCATTCTGTTGCCAGACTATGGGCACAATATTTATCTTTTATTGTGTTTTGCCTTTCAAGAAACTGAATCAGGGGCTCTTGTTCATTCCTCTCTGACCAGTTGCATTATTCATAGTACAGGCTGGACTACAACTTATTTTTTACCTACTTTTACACTTGCTTCCAAAACATACAGTACAGTATACTGATGTTCTATGTAATATTAGTGCTGTTACCATTTCGGCTGCATTTATAAGACATCTGCTACACATCTTAATGCTGACAGTTGACATCTATGCTTGTAGCCATCCAAGTTAACAAACAGCACTAACACTACATTCAATAGAATAACAGTATACTGTATGTTCAGTAAGGAATTATAAAATCGTGTCTCAAATGCCTAACACTGTAGCACTGTTCCTAGAAAATGAATTCAGCCCAAATACAGAACCTAAAACAAAAGACCATAGCAATTATACTGACTGATCCCCTCTTCTTAGGACAACTGAGATGCTTATCTCATTTCCTGTGGGGTCCTGCTTTTATGCACTTTTCATCTTGGTGGAATGGAGCACGTAGAGATTAGGTCACTTGCGCAAGGTCAGACATTAAACAAAAGCCGATGGTTGCTGCAAAGGGGATATCTTTTCTCTTTCAGAACCCTTACATGCGTTCCTTCTGACCCAGGATTTATTAACCTGTCAGACAGTGTAAGTGGCTATGGTGTGACATCCTTCATTCCTGTGTTGTGGCTATGCAATACCATATATGAAAGTTAGCATAGCAAAATATTTCTCTAATTATGCAGTAGCGCTTTAAATGGTTTTCAGTGCTTAAACCATGCAATTTAAAAAATGAGATGCTGAGCTTGGCTGCAAATTATATATATATATATATATATATATATATAGATATATATATATATATCATGCCTGACATGCACTGTAGCTGTTCTTTTAAACTGCAGGACACGATTTCATTAGGAGCCGATGACTGCAGTCTAACAAAAGTTGAAGGCTGCTGCAAAGGGTTAACTTTTCGCTTTCAGAACCCTTACATGCATTCCTTCTGATCCAGGATTTATTAACCTGTCAGACAGTGTAAGTGGCTATGGTGTGACATCCTTCATTCCTGTGTTGCGGCTATATAATACCATATATGAAAGTTAGCAGAGCAAAATATTTCTTCAATTACACAGTAGCGCTTTCAATGGTTTTCAGTACTTAAACCATGCAATTTAAAAAATGAGATGCTGAGCTTGGCTGCAAATTTTATATATACTGTGTGTGTGTGTATATATATATATATATATATATATACATATATATATATATATCATGCCTGACATGCACTGTAGCTGTTCTTTTAAACTGCAGGACACGATTTCATTAGGAGCCGATGACTGCAGTCTAAATCTAACGAGGCATCCCCATATGTTTGAAGGCAACATCATTATGTAAAAGTAAACAAAACCCCTCATTCTAAAACAGCCACAACAAAAGTGTGCATTTTATTTCTAGTTTTGTTCACTTAATCTTTTTATCAACTGTGAAAATTGCAAAGGCATGTCCAGGGTGTGAATGTGTGAACAGGATGTTGTCCATCTGAACTGAAGGCACTGGAGTTGCCAACAGCAAAGCTACTTATTTTGTTCAGTCTGGGGGGGGGAGAATGAGTGACAGTTTTAGAAAGAAAATGCACAGCTCACTATTTATTATCACGGTCCAATTTTTAGGAGGCTTTGTATTTTACAAGTATTTGTCTAAGACACTCACTTAAAATCAACACCGAAACCACGATCAGTGTCAAGTAATGAAAGTCTGGGACACACAGTATGCTGGAAAAATGCACTAGTATGTTAGCTTTGATTAAAACATTTATTATTAAAATGTAAAATTTAAACTTGTAGTTCGATCTATGGTGAGTGCAAACCTCATAATAGTAAGTACCTAAAAACATTAACAGTCAGACACTGGAGCTCCACCCATTCTCCTCAGCACTCACCACTCAATTCACTGGACTTTAAGTGTGTGTTAAAAAGCGGATCGGTCACCATGACAACAATTTGTCCTGTTATTGTTTCTCATTACAGGAATGTCTGGTATGTCAGGCATGAAAGTATTTGGTTGCGGCATAGTGGGCTCTCTCTAGGGGTGGAAGTGCACTTGATACTCTGGGGTGGGGGTGGAAGGGGGGCTGGCAGTCTCTCTTTTCATTTTTTCCAATACATTACACTGAACAGATCTACAGTAATCCAAGGGGATGAGCTGTATGAGGGGATCCAAACTACCAGATCCTTGCATTTAGGCAGATCATGTATGAGAAGTAACAAGGTGCCGCAGAAAGTAAATATGATAAAAAACACAAGATGCTACCGAAATTAACTATAATAACAAAACACACAAGACACAATGAGCAATGTTTTTCCTTTTAAATAGACACTCTTTATTATACACCCACAGAAAGAATAAGAAATTGTTATTTTAAAGTAACGCAGCTGACATTGATCATTAAAAAGACCAAGGGCAGCTATGTTAATTTAAAATGCACAATTCAGTTTTTTTTTGGTCTTTCTTTTTTATTTCTTACGGATACAGAAAAACAGAAAAACATGACACACAACTAGAGATAGTAGTGCTAGTAGGGACTCTATGTTTACTGTATCCCAATAGTGCACCTAAGGTTGCTACAAGTACAGTACCTGTAAACAAGCTTTCCATATAGCGTGTCTCTTCTGGTAAAAACAAAACACATGGTTAAGGGTTTAAATTGGTTAAGGGATTGTTGTAACCTTCCGAGTCATGCCTATAAATAATCACTTTTGTGTCTAGAGCACTCACCCGGTTAACAAAAACTAAAGAAACCTTAACCTTTCAGGATAGGTAAAGTCTGGCCTTGAGTGATTTGGGCCTATGTGGCTTAACTGGCAAATGTCTGTTTTTTTTTTATTTAAATAATTAACAGCTCTAAATCTTTGCTTCTGCATATGTGCATTTTTTTTTATGATTGAGACAATGAGAAAAGCAGTTGACTTATCAGTGTTTACCTCCAGTGCATACCTCTCAACTGTACCACATTATGAGGACTTGTTCCACATTCAAAGTCAACATTTTAAAGCAAAAATCCATAGTAAATGATGCAAAAAATAGATTATTCAATTAATAACAGACTTTCTGAACATATATGCAACATGTTAACAGTGTTTTGAGCTTCTTAGGTGAAGATTTTATTAAATGTTCCACATTTTGCCCATTTGTTCCACATTTTGACAGGCAATGTTCCACATTTAGGGGACAAAAGGTTGAGAGGTATGCTCCAGTGTGAAATTACATCTGAAACTGTCTGATTACTGCTTGTGCTACACAGTGTAGATTAACAAAAATAAACAAACTACTTTTGTACTGCAGATAAATGTGCAGTTGATTAGTTATACTGTCTACACTTCTTCCATAAAACTAATCTGAGTTTTCAGTTCAGCTGTTAGTACAGTAACTATGGTAGAGATTTGAGGGATTTAGGCCGGAAGAAGCTGCCCCTGTTTAACTCTGTTGAAATGTCAATGCCTTGTTATGTTAGTCTTGTCATACTGAAATGTTTCTATTGCACCAATATAAATCTGATTCATATTTTTAAAGGGGAATTGTTGTCACTTTGTTAATCTACCAGTTGGTGCACAGTCACACACACACACACACATACTCTCTCTTACACTTGGGGGAAGGGGCCTGTTAGGCTCAGTTCCTACACTGCACTTTCAAGTTTATTTTCTGTAGTAGGGCAGATACACACCTGGTATGGTAAGACTGATGCCCCTATGTGTGCAGTAAGAGGCTGGCCCTTGTCAATAGATTTACATGATAGCACCCTTTGGCATTTCCTGCCTATGTCTCTCAATGTGTAACAGACATGGTGGCCAGGTGGGTTTACTGTTGCTACCTCACATTCTGTGTCTGCACTTCCTATGATGTGTGCTCTCCCCTTCCCTCCCTTGCATCCAGCTCCAAACTGAGATTCTGGGTTTCTTGCTTTTGGCCCTGGCAGGACACCTGGGGGTAGGTTTGATTTCCTGTTTCCTGTAATCCTTTTTTAGACTGGCTGACCTAATGAAAGTATTCCGTGAGTTGGGGGATGGATGATGTCTGCATCCCTAAACCCTTAAAACACTGTTGGGAAGAACACCACCTCTGGCCTACTGTACTAGAAACTATTAAGAGAAAAAAACACCCCGAAATGCTCAGTTTAATATACTGTGTTAAGACGATGGTCATCCCTTTCAGTGTTTAAAATAATGAAGTGATTATAGACTCTGGATATCAATCCCTCTCCAATCATCTCTCACTTCTTCTTATGTAGTGCTAATTTATTACAGTACGATAATTAACACTGTTTCTGCCCATTTTCTAGGCCATTATAATAAAACAATCTATCACAGTTTGAAACACCAGCTTGAGTAATCAAAAGCAACTATGTATTATTTCTACTACATTGTTATTTTTCAACATTGTTCCCTTAAAAATATACATAATAACTTTGAGTACTTTGATCATGTGAAACAATCGTACAAATGCCTGTTACAATAGTTTTTACACTTTGTTTCTTTTTGATAGCTCAAGCAAGGATTTGGAACAGTGAAGACTTCTTTCAGATAATGGACTGAATAAGGGACACAGTAAAATATTTACTTATCTTGGTAACCTAAAGTTATGCTTCTACAGTTTAACATTGAATATTATTATGCTAACGCATGTAAAATTACATACTACAGTCTATGTAGGCTATGCAGAACATCATGAGATCCAGTTCTAATCCCACCAGTTACACTGTCTGACCTTGAACAAGTGACTGAACCTCTTGTTGCCCCAGTCCACCAAGATGAAAAGTGAATAAAAGCAAGACTCCACTGAAAACATGATGCAGCATCACAGTTCAGCTATCCTGTGTAAATATATTGCAACTGCAATTTGGAATTTAATAGGGAGGGATCAGAGTATCATTTCTAGGACCTTTATTGCAGGCTATGTACCATGGGTGAATTTATCTGGGCACACTCCTGAAAATATTTTATTGTGCTGTATATCTAATTTCTGGACTCCTGGTAATGTAGTAACTGTATATGCTGCTCACAGTTCATCTGATTTATAAGGAGCCACAAACACATTTGCAGCACTGCTTGTACCATGACTTACAGTTGTGGGCATATCTATGTATTTGATTTCTAGATTTGTAAATACATAAGGGAAAAGGCAGGATCCATTGCAAGTCTTGTATTGTTTTGTATTGTTTTGGATGCTCTTTCCTTTTCTCTTATGCACAGTATGCATTTAACTGGCAATCAACTACAAAGATATGTTTACAACTTTAAGTCATGATCTAAGTAGTGCTACAAATGTATTATGGTTCCTATAAATCAAATGAACTGTAAGCATATACACTAAGTGCATTATCACACGTCCAGAAACTTGATATACAGTGAAGTAATCTTTGTGTGGATGTTCCTGATACAGAACCTAGATGGGAGCACCCAAACAACTGTACTTCTTCTATGGTCTCTTTTATTAGAATTTCCAGCAGCAGTTGCAATATGTTTGCACAAGTTAACACAATTGATATACTGTATCTCCTTTTAGTGGGGTCCTGCATACATGGAATATGAATAGGGAAAATCGAAGCAAACCATACTGCCAAACCAGTTGCAGTGGGTGTAAGACTCTGAGCTACAAATCTGAAGACATGGGTTTGAATCCACAGCCCACCTGCATTCTGAGTGACCTTGAGCAAGTTGTTTAATTTCCTGTGCTCTGAGGTTGTACCTGTAAACAACCTTTCAGCTTAGTGTGCCACTTCTGGTTAAACTATTGAAAAAAAACCTTCGAGGACCAGCCAACAGTCACCACAACAGTGCTACGAGAATGGCATATACTGCATCTGCCCCCACTCCCACACTGACAACATAAAAGAAAACCACTGCTGTCAACAGGTCTCTCAAAACCACTCATTTATTAATCTTTAATGTCCACAACTGGCACTAAGCAGCATGTGCACTGAACTGAACTATGATGTTGAGACTCTAATGCCAGTTCTGTAGCTGCCAATGCCTGTCTGTTTCCTAAGAAAGGGGAACATTGTTGGAAAACAAGTCTGTTTCACAAAGTGCTGCCAATGATGAAAATTAGCAACAGACACTTGTTACATTGTGGCTCATTTGCCACAAACAGCAAAAGCAGTGTTTCATTTGGCTTAAACAACCCAACACTGAGCACAACATTAAGTGTCTCCGTCCAAAAAGTTTCAAACAACTGCAGAGACATTAACAACCTAAATTACAGTACACAGTGCTGCCTTTTCACCCTGTACTCATCCAATGCATTCTTATTAATTATGTGTGTGTGTTACAGCACCCAGCTCACCGTTTTTCCTGATGGAATGGGGTGAGCATAAGGCCAAAGACCCCAAGACACACTATGACACTTGGTGTCTGCAGGGTAGGGTGTGGTGAAATGGCTTGGCCGTTATGCCTGATGACCCAAAGGCACACCCCAGTGCCTGTCAGTCTCTGCAGGGAGGTGGCGGGGTTGGCTTCAGTTCAATACTTCACTGACATTCCTATTATGCAGCTCTCTAACTCCTATAGTACCAATGCCAATGCCAGCAAGCAAACATTCGGCATTGACAAATGCTTGTTTTTATTTTTATTTTGCTGAACCACTGTTTTGGAAGAGTCAAAGTTTGTGAGTTTGCAAAGAAGCTGGCGAGTGTCCATTTGGATTTTCTTGAAACGGCTGAGCGTGTGTGATTTCACAGTCTGAGGCAGCTCCGTGAAGTAAAAGCAGGACAGCTGAAATTTTTTTTCTGTTATGGCTTTTGCTTACTTGGCTCAAGGAGTGAGAAAGTCAGGCAGGGAATAGGGGGTTGTCTGTGGATGTGGTGGTGGGGTGAGGGGGGCTAAGCTGTGATGGCTTTGTACGTGGTGTTTTGAGAGGTGATGAGGTCATCAGCATGCCAGACCTAGATACAGTGATGTTATTGCTCAATATCATCACTGTCTCTAGCTGGTGGTAGCCAATCAGATCAAATGAAATTATCTTGCCATTGTATAATTGTTATTAGCTTCAAGAGCTCTCCCATACAAACAAACATTTGGTGTATCATATGGAATTATGGAGAAATTGCTCTGACACTGAGATATTCAGACAACAATCGCAATAACTATTTCAACAGTTCCAACAATCGTACTAACTATTTCTCCAGCTCCAACAAATAGGGTTACCAATAAAAGGCAGCCTAAATTATCAGATGGTCCCAGGAGGAAAGAGAAGGACAGGGAGAAGGGGGAGAAGGAAGGGGGATGTGGTGAGGTCATCAGGTGTCATTTGACACAGGGATGAAAGGGTGGATCAGCCATTGGCTGAGGGGAGGAGCTTGGAGGAGGCCTGAAAGAGGGGCCTGGAGGGGTATAAAGGATTGTGTAACTCTCCAACAGCCCTATTTTGCTGGGATTTTCCATTGAGATTCTCAGCACTTTCATTGGCAAGTTAAGGTAAGCTGCAGGCTAGGGCTCTTGGGGCCTTCTAGACCACATGAAGCTGCAGTTTTGTTTTGGGCAAAAAGGAATAAGAAGTGTTTTGACAGAGCCCTTCATTTGGAATTGTTTGTAAAATGGTACTGGTGACAATGTTTAGTAGAGTGAGGTGCAGGCTGGCTATGCCCGCAAGGGGTGGGCCGTGAACAGGAGTTGGGGAGCTACAGGGGCCTGCATTTTGCAGTTTGTGTGTGAAAAAATGTTAGTAGCGCAGAGGGGGTGCTCATCGCCGTTTTGTTGAAATGGCACTGTTGGTAGAGGAGCAGCATAAGAGGAAGGCTGGATACTCCTGTAGGTGGCAGACTGCAAGCGGGAGTCAGTGGGCCACAGGGTCCTGCAAGGTGCAGCTTGTGAGGCCTTTGGGAAAGAAGTCAGGAGGATATAGGTTTACGCATAGGAGGCGATGCGGCTATAGGCAGGCAAGCTGTACCAGGCTTGGCAGGAGATGGGAGGCCACCACACTGATGGTGACTGCATAGGGAAAATTTTGTGGTGGTTTGTTGTTTGAGCGCATTTGGGAAAGGGGCCTAGGGCATGAGGAGCAGGCCTGTCTAGTGGTAGCAAGCAGTGGCGAGCAGCAGGGGAAGATGCTCCCCATGAGCTCATAGATCTCATATTTGTCCAGCTCAATGGAGTGGAGCAGCGAAGGATTGGGACAGAAAGGAGTTTTTTTCCTTTTCATTTTTTTCTTTGGTGGTCTGCAATGGCGAGGGAGCATTGTTGTCGGAGGAGAATAAGAGGGGTCAGAGAGGCCACATGGGATGCGGGTGCGGCCTGGAGAGGCTGATGGCATTGGCAGGATACAGGTGGGCCTCTCAGGGGCTGGGGGTGTTTTTTTGTGACTCAAGGTGAAAACAAAGGTTGGCCTGGCAGAATATAAAAAAAAAAAGGAGCACAGGCGAGAGCTGTTAGGGTGTGGTGGGTAAAAAGGAGGTGGGTTTTGGTGTTGTGGCAAGGCCTGGGCAAGGCCGGGGCATGAGAGGGGATAAGCAAGCATCAGGCAGTGGGCAGGAGGAGGCCTGACACGTGGATTCAGTGGCAATGGGGGACAGTTGAACTGGCGCATAGGTACATTCGGCCTGAAGGGAGAGGAACTGTGCAACTAGGGAACCGCTTGGGAACAAAAATAAAATAAAAAAAAAAAATAATAAGGAGAAATGACAGCATACAAAGTAGCTCATGGACATTCAATGCTTTCACCAACTTGGGCGGGAGGATCGCTCAGAGAGGTTTTAAGAAGGAATAAGCATGCAGATCTCAGGGGATTGACGTCATGCAAAAGGGCTGTAAGTGGGCCCTGCCACGTTTCTGGGTGTCTCTTTAGAGCAAGACAAGGAATACATCAAGAACTAAAGGCAGAGAAAAACATTTGGGAGAGAGAATGACCTCTACAGTAGGTCCAGAAGGAGAAGCGATGGGGAAGCAAAGGGGCTGTTGCAGGAGGGGGGAGTGGGCCAAGGCGGCCTGGGAGCCATGAAGGAACATGGGCAGGGCCCCCCCCGGGGGCTGGGGGGGAAGCAAAAAGAACATAAAAAAGGAGGAAAAACCCCAACTAAAGAAAAGTAAGGCGAGAAACAAGGACACAAGGAGAAGAGGAGGGAATCTCTAAGGGGGCTCACACACGGAGGTACAACCAGAAGGACAGGGTGAGTGGCATCCTGGTGGGGGAGGACCCGGCATGCCAAGTGAAGAAGGTCCTGGCAAGGGCTGGTGTTGGAGAAGGGTGGGAGATTGATGGCAAGAACCACTCACATTTATATGTTTCTCTATCTTTTTAAATATTACAGCTGAATAGCCGGAAGATGGCACCAAAGAAGGCCCCAGTTCCCAGCGCCAAGATGTTGGAGGAGGCATCCAAACTGACGAGTAAGATGATAGAGTTGGTTGAAGCAGCAAAGTGGAAGGAGGAGGAAAAGGAAGCATCAAAGAAGAGAAAGGAGAGAGAAGAATGGGTGGGGCGGCAGTGGATGGAAGAGGCCACAAGGAGCAGGGCTCAGCCCCTTACCTCTTGCGACACCAAAGCCAGCACCGACACCATCTGGACCAGGCCCGAATGGGGGTAAGGGTGCTATAGATGTTACAAATGAAGGCAACTTGAAGGAATACCTAGAAGATTTAATAGGGGATATGGGGGAAAAGGAGTGGAAAAGATGGAACGGGCACTGCAGGCGATAAAGAGTGGACACAAGGAAGAGGAAGGGGTCAGGGAAACCCGCCGGGGAAGAAGAAGTTGCACGATGGACCCCCTTTCACACTGGCCAATCATGTACAATCTTCGCTAAAAGAAAAAATCTGGAAAGGGGAATATGTGGACATTTTTGGGCTAGTGAATGAGGATACAGCCAAAAAATATGGGCAGAAGGAGTCAGTTGGAAAATCAGAAATGGCAGAAGTGCTAAAGGAAATGGGGCACAAGGAATGGAAGGCAAAATAAAAAGGAAAAAACATAGACACATGGCAGGTGAGTTTCCTTAAATACAGCACATTGATCCAGGAAAAGCAGCAGGAACTAGCAATCCTCCTCTTGACATACACGGCAATCATTAGGGGTGCATACAAGGCAAAACTGGGGTATGGATGGTTAAAGTATGACAAGGAATTTAGGAAGAGAAGGGCAGCAAAGGGGGGATCTGAGGTGGGACTGCATACACTCAGAGCTATGGGTGTGAACTCTATCAGGCCCCACTAATGTACCCAGGGGGAGCACAGTAAGAAGGGCACCCCACCCCGGCGGCGAAGACATGTTGCGGCTACAACAAGGCCTCTTGTATGTGGGAAAACTGTAAATTCTGGCATGTGTGCTCACGCTGCGCAGATCTGCACCCAGCAGCAAACTGCCATCAGGGGGGTGAAAGGAGTACAGCAAGGGGGGGCAATACCCGGAGCAGTCCTTTTTGGGAGGGAGGGAGGAACAGGCAGGGGTGAGGGGAAACACTAGAGGGGGATGCAATTCCAATTGTAGGTGGAATTGATGGGGAAAAAATGAGGGGTGCTAGGGTTTTCCGTTAACGCGTACCCAATAGCATGGAAGGTGATTGAGGCCTGGATGCAGGAATATTCAGAAACAGTGCAGATTTTTTCTGGCGACAACGTTTCAAAGAGGGTTTTGAGTGGGTTTTGTGGGTGTAAGCAGGGCAATGATGGCAAAAAATCGGGGCTCCGTAAAAGGGAAAGATGACACTGTTCAAGCAAAAATCCAGAAGTAGGTGCTAGCTGGGAGGGTGGAGGGCCCTTTTACTGAACCACCCTGCTCTCATTTCTGAGTGTCACCTCTAGGAGTGGTCCCAAAGAAGCAGGAAGGTGAGACTAGACTCATCCACCATCTTTTCTACCCTGAGGGGACCTCGGTAATGAGGGGATATCGGATGGCCAATGGGCAGTCTTATATGTGTTCCTGGACCAAGTGATGGCGATGATAAGGGCAGTTCAAGTGGCTGGCTAGTAAAGACCAACATAGAATCCACTTTTAGACTGTTGCCTGTTAGGCCTAAGGACTGGGACCTGTTGGGTTTTTAGTTTGAGGGAGGGCTATATTTCAACAAAGCCATGCCAGTGGAATGCTCAGTGGCCTGTTTCACCTTTGAGACTTTTAGTTCTTGGGTGCAATGGGTGTTTGGTCAAAGATATGGGCATAGGAGGGCGATCCATTATTTGGACGATTTTCTGCTCATAGGAGGAAATAAGTCAGAGAGAAAGAAAGGATGTTATGAGATTTTAAGGAGATGTGTGGGCTCATAGGCATCCCACTGGCAGAAGGGAAGATGTAGGGCCCGAGCTGCCAGATGGAATTTTTGTGGATTGAGGTGGACACAGTGCAAGAATGCTTCCACCTGCCAGGGGACAAAGTGGCATGACTCAGGGGTTTGTTAGTGCAAGTAAAAGGGAGGAAGAGGGTGCCACTGGTATTATCACAGCATTGCTGGGGCACCTTAATTTTGCTTGCAAGGCCATAAGCCCAGGCAGAGCTTTTACCAGGAGATTTGTGAGGGCTACAGGGAAAGCAAAAAGGCTCACCACTGGGTAGATATTATGAAGGGGGTGAGGGAGGACATAGGGATGTGGGAGGAGTTCCTCGAGAGTTATAATGGGGTTACATTTTGGCAAAAAGAATGGTTGTACAACTCCAACTTGGAGCTATACAATGACGCCTCAGGGACTCTGGGGATGGGGGTCTATTTCAAAGGGGATTGGAGGCATGACCAGACACCTGGAAAGATGCAGGTTTAATGAAGGATATTACCTTCTTGGAGATATTTCCCAATTTGGTGTCGCTAGAGTTCTGGGGAGACAGGATGAGGCAAAAACATATAATGTTCTGGTGCAACAATAGAGGGGTGGTGAAGGTAATAAACAGACAAGTCACCAACTCAGTAGGAGGGGTTATGCGTTGACTGGTCCTGTTGGGTCTGCTACTAAAGTTGTCATTCAAAGTGCAGATATTGAAGGTATCCAGAATGAAGTGGATGACAGTCTTTCCCATTTACAGTTGGACAGGTTTTGGAAGTTGGTATGAAATGCAGTGGCACACTGGACCAGGGTCCCAGGTCATCAGTGGGAGGTTGGAAGGAAAAGGCCAGACAGTTGTACTGGAACTCCTGGGCACCCAACACACTGAGAGCATATGAAGGGGCTTGAGAGGCTTTGTAGGAGTTCCAGGGCAGGGCTGGTTGGACACAGGGGAAGAAGTTTCAGAAGAACAAGTGAAGCAATATGTAGTGGGAAAGTAGGAGGAGGGGATGGCCCATACCACAATGGGGGTACAGCTGGCCGGCATTACCTGGGTATGTAAGGACAGAGACTGGTCTGACACCATGACAAAATGGGAAATATCTCCAAAAAGGTAATATCCTTCAGTAAACCCGCCTCTTTCCAGGTGTCCGGTCCCACACAAAAGATTAATATACAAATTAGCCAGCCTGGGAATGGATCCCAAGATGACATCCTGGGTAAAGAACTGGCTGGAGAATAGGACATAGAGAGTACTAGTAAATGGAGTCCACTCAGAAGAAAGGAGGGTTACTAGTGGGGTACCGCAGGGTTCAGTATTAGGACTGGTCCTCTTCAATGTCTTTATAAGCAACATTGCAGAGGGACTGGAAGGAAAAGTATGTCTCTTTGCAGATGACACAAAGATCTGCAACAGAGTTGATGCACAGGGTGGGGTGGAAAGGATGAGAAGGAACTTAGCAAGGTTAGAGGAATGGTCAAATGTGTGACAGCTTAGATTCAATGCTAAGAAGTGCAAGGTAATGCACCTGGGAAACAAAAACCCAGGGGAAGAGTACACAATGGGGGTGAGATACTAACAACAACAAAAATGGAAAGGGACCTGAGGGTAGTCATATCAGATGACCTAAAGGTGGGCAAGCAATGTGAGAGGGCAGCAAGGAGGGCTGGGGATACTGGGATGCATAGGGAGAGGCATCAATAGTAGAAAACAGGAAGTTATTATCCTCTGTACAGACAGCTGGTGAGACCCCATCTGGAGTACTGTGTGCAGTTCTGGAGACCCAGTCTCCTTAAAGACAGACAGGATGGAAGCTGTCCAGAGGGCAACTAAAATGGTGCAGGGTCTGCACGGAAGACATATGAAGTGAGACGAAGGAGCTTAATATGTATAGCCTCAAGGAAAGGAGGAGAGGGGGACATGATAGAAACATTCAACTACCTCAAGGGAATCAACAAAGTCCAAGAGGGTAGCATCTTTCAAAAAAAGAGGTGTGCAAGAACAAGAGGGCACAATTTGAAGAAGGGGGGGTGGCTCAGAGGTAATTTAAGGAAGTATTTTTTCACAGAGAGGGTTGTGGATGCATGGAACGGCCTTCCAGAGGAGGTTGTGGAGTCAAAATCAGTGGTGGAATTCAAGCATGCATGGGACAGTCATAAGGCCATTCTAGATGGTGGAGGTAGGAAGAAGTAGGCTGCTGGTTAACTAGGATCTGCAGCTTATCCAGTAGGTAGGGAAATGGGCAGACTGGGTGGGCCAAGCTGTCCTTATCTGCCATCAAATTCAATGTTTCTATGTTTCTATGGTAGGGAGGGAAGTGAGGTGGACATTTACCGGTTGGTAGAGGGGGCAGGGGGTATGGAAGGATAGGAGGAGGCCCATCATGGACCAGCTCCTCCAGAGAGTAATGGGTCCCCTGCAGCATGTATGCTTCATGGCGAAGGAAGCCTGCCTATTTAGAGCAATTTTTGCAGTCATGTCATGGGGAGCTTTCAGAGTTGGGGAGGTGGTGGCCCCATGTAAGTTGGAGACAGCTCAGAGCTTGCAGGCCTGGGATATCGAGTGGGGACAGGACAGGGTGGTCATTCATTTGGCACTGTCAAAAATGGACCAAAGGGACAGGGACAAAACCATGGTCTTGGTCAGACAATGACCGGGAGAGGTATGCGCTGTCATGGAATTGGAGGCATATGGTAGGTTACGGGGATCGGGGAGGGCATGTGGTTCAGCCATGGGGATGGGAACCCGGGGACAGGTTTTCAAGTTGGGGGAGTCCTTAAGAAGGCACTTGCATTTGTCAAGGAGGACCCTGATGGATTTGCTTCCCCGTTCATTTTTCATAAGGGTGGCATTGGAGGTTGCTGCCTGGGGGTGGTGGTCAGAAGCGGAGGTGAGGAGGTGGAGATCCATCTGCTGTAAGAAGTATTTGAGGTTATGACAGAACGGTTCTCACCATGGTGTTTTTTCTTTGTCCTTGCAGGAGACAAACGTCAGGTCTGGTTGGTGGGGCACTCCTTTATCAATTGGGCTGAGAGATTTGTGTCATCAAGGAGTGGTGGGACACAACTATGGACCAATGTGAAGCACACAAGGGTGCAATGGAAAGGAATAAGGGGGATGAGATAGGCACAATTGATGCCACTATTGAAGGAGCTTCAGATTCGGTGGAGCAGGCTGAACTTGCTCATCATACAATTAGGGGGAAATGACCTGGGAGAAACACCATGGGGGGGCGATAATATAGGCCATAACAGCAGACTTAGAAATAGTGAAGGGTTGTTGGCCACGGGTAGTCATCAGCTGGTCCGAGATCACATCCTGCAGAGTGTGGAGAGGGGTTAAAGAAATTAAGGCAGTGGAGAAGGGGGAGAAAAATGGCTCAATAGGAAGGTGACAAAAGCAATCAGGTGGAGTACATATACAACATCAAGACATATCTTTTGAGAGAGCAGAAGTGTATAGGTCTGGTGGGGTTCATCTAATGGAGTTTGGTATGTGCCTATTCCTGAGACCCATGATAGATCTGGTGTGGGGGATTGATAAGAGGGGTCCTGTATACTAGCCCGCAAGGGGGAAGCCCCATCTTCCATCGCCAGTGGGAGCTGGGTCAGTGGGAAAAAGTGGAGGAGTGAGAGAGGGGAAAATGGGGGGTAGGCAGAAGGGGGGGAGGGGCAGGACAACACGTGCTGGGGGAAAAATGGCACCCAGGCATGGAAGTAAAAGGGGGTGGAGGAAGGATAGAGACTAGGGATCAGATTATAGTGTCCAGACTTAAGGGGTGAGGTCCTTTTAAGTTGATACCTGGTACTGGTGATGGTCTGAGGGGGTCATATCTGACAGTCAGGACCCTGAAGGCAAAGCATGCACAAAGAAGAGGACTGGGAAGGAAGAAAAGTCCAGAGGCAACAAATGGACACCTGTGGTTACTGTTTGAGATGTGTTGTTGTATGTAAAGAAAGTAAAATATAATTATGAATTAGTGGCTTAAAATAAATTGTTGCCAACGAGCACCCAATCTAGCAGTTATGGAGCGAGTTTGATTTCCTCAGGGAATCAGAAGACAAAGAGTCTAGAAGTCAGCTTTTTTGCTACAGATTCTTCAGAGAGTAGAGAACCAAGATAGGAAAGCACCTGTCTAAGTCATGTCCCCCCGGTCCTGTGAGATCTGCACTGGCTGCCTGTCAGGTGGAGGATTATCTTCAAGGTTGGCTTGCTCACAAAAAAGGCCCTGTATGGGCAAACTGAAGAGGGAATTTACATACCTCCAATGCATGCCTTGATGATACTGTATCTTCCTGATGTCATACACTGCTGCAAATCCACACTCTCCCATTTTTCCCTGTAACATGCCACCCTCTGAACTGCTGAAATATACCAGGTGCCGTGGGGTGTGGTATCCTGTAATGCCATTTGCAGTGTATGCTTCAGGCTATAGATAGTTCATCCACAGTTCCCCAATTGTATAACCAAATGCCTGTTTTGGGACCTGTGTGAGTGGGTACAGCATCAGCCATCACCCACACTGAGCAGTACAAAGGCACTAGGATGATGGATCCTCATGCCAGTGGCTGAGGAGTATGGCCACTGGGTGTTATCACCCACAGACAGCTCGTGCCTATGTATAACACATTACAGCATCCTACTGTAAGTGCTCTGCCACCCGCCAATAGAGTGGTCCAATCCCATTACAGAGCCAGTCATCGCAAAGGAATGGGCTGGGGGAGCAGGGAAGGGGGTGTCTGTGCACCGTTGAGGGGGATCAGGGACCACTACACTATAGACATAGACTCTAGGTGTATTCAGGTGCAATTAGGAATGGCATTGGAGTCCCTACAATTTGGAACCGAAAGAGCCTGGACTCCAGTACGATTGGGGCTGGTGGAATTGGTGGGGAGGGTGCCACTATACCAGAGACTTCAGGGCCTGTGCCACATGGGAGTGATCAAGGTCGGGGCTAGAGGGGAAAAGAGCTGCTCCTGCACATCCATCCCCATGCCAACATGCCAATGGGCTGGCAATGAGCATGCATAAGGCCCCTTTGCACCCTGGATGTACCTGACTTAGCAGCCGCCTGCACTGCAACTTCTGTCCAGGGACACATTTTCAATAGGAATGATGAAGCCCGCCAGGATGAAGCACAGTGTCACATGCTTACTGCATGACAAAAGGGACTTACTCCCTTTGAAACTGCATTGTTTACTGCAGAAACTCTACTGCAGAATTCTGCAGTGCTGCACTTCATCCTGGTTGGCTTCACTGTATGCACACTCTATACTGGTGGCGCATTCTCTTTGAATATTGCATCAGTGCCGACTGGCGCACACTCTTTGTGCAACTCATCTTTCTGGTCCTGCATCGATCTGGCACTTAATATATCCCGCAGATGTAAAATATTGTTTTTAGTGCATTTTGATTTTACACAGTGCAGCATAATATTGTGAAGGTGTAGAGCCCCACAGAAAATAAGATGCCATTTCTTCTGTGAACTATCCAGACTAAATATATAGCAGTCAGCAGTCATATTCCTGGAAAACACATTGTAAAAATGTATAAAAGGAAGACCACATTGAAACTGCCTTTCCACAGATCTGCATTGTGCAATTCATTAGAAATAATGGGCTGAATATTCAAAAGGGTTGTGCCATGCGCAATAGGGTTGCACCAGCACAAGTCCAAAATTGCGCCATTCTGCAATATTCAGCAGGAGGCAGTTGCGCTCCCCCCAAGTCATGCTGAGCAACAGTGCAATGCTAATGAAGGCATGCTCAACCGGAGGGGGAGGAACCATGCATAAACTGCACATCCCAATATTCAGCCGGGCTGTGCAGAGTTGTGCAGGCGCAACCCCCAACCTGCACCTGCACAACTCTGAGCCAAAAAAAAAGAGGAGTGAGTCGAGGGCCACCCACAGGTGAGCTGCCGCATTGCAGGGCGCAACATAGCAGCTGCCACCTGTGGGTGGCCCTCCACTTCTTCCTGTGCCCCCCTGCAGCCCGATCGCGGGCATAATAGTAACCCCGTAGCCCGATCATGGGCAGAACATAACTGAACAACCCCCCACTGGCTCGATCATGGGCACAGCATTAATAACCCCCCACTAGCCCGATCGCTGGCAATACAGAACCCCACCCTCTAACTGGCCCGATCGCGGGCATAACATTAGAAACCCCACCCCTGACTGGCCCAATCATGGGCAAAACAGAACTGAACCCCACCCCACAAGCTCCGATCGTGGCAGAACAGAGTTCAACCCCTCCAAAGACCAATATCCTGGTGGTCCAGTGGACCGCTGAAGCCTGATCGCGGGCATTAGAGTCAACCCCATCCATGTACCCTGATGATCCAGTGGCCCCACCCTACCCACCCACGGAGCCCCAACACCTCCCCCATCAGCTGGCGGGTGGCGCACCCACCCACCGCCACCGTCGGTCCCGGCGGCTGCTGCCTGGCAGGGTGCCAGTGCAAAGTCATCGAGGATTGGTGCACCTGCATGCTAATGGCATGCAACAACATAAGTAGATGCAATGGCCCCCTGCACTTTTTGCATGAATTATGGCCCCATTTGTATGTCACCTTTTGAATATCGGAATTGCACATGGTGCAATGGAACTTGTGCCACCGCATCTTGAATGCTCCACTCTGACCACTTGCAGTGGTGCAAGTTCCACTGCGCCATGCACAGTGGCTGTGGCTGGGGGCGATATTCTAAGGAGTTGCTCAATAGCGCAACTCCATTGAATATCACCCCGGCCACACTCCAGCGCAACTTTTTTGAGCAGCGCAAGGGCTTGCGCCACAGAATGGCGCAGTTTGAATGTCCAGCCCAATGGGAAAAAGCATCCCAAAAGCTCTTCACAGCCATATCAGCTCTGACCAGATTTTTTTACTGATGTCATCTGTTTGAAAACAGGATCTTTGCTCCTGAAAAGTTTGTCTATTCCTGCTGCTTTCTCCCTACCTGAAGTCTCAGAGCACTGCTTGTGACATCACAGTTACTCCCATGGTAACAGATTGTGATGTCACAACACATGATTATGACTTGAAGAAGGGAGTAAGCTACAGAGGTAGACAGACTCTAAGGGAACTTTAAGGAATAAAGGTCATATATTCATGCAAATTTCCTTAGTAATAAATAATGGGGAAGAGAAATATATAAACAGAATAACAGATGCATTCTGGTGTATTACAAGGCAGTAATTCATCGAGAGGATCTGGGGGCACAGTAAACCTCGAGAGCAAAGTTCGAGAGGTTTTAAGTGCCCCCAGATCCTTGAGATGAATTACTGCCTTGTAACACCAGAATGCATTTATTATTTTTTGTAATATATGGATGCGAGGAAATTGTAGTTTCTTACCTTTGCAATAGTCAGGAATGGTGGGTTGAGTTGGTGGTGAGGTAATTTTGTCACAGAGAAAGTCAATGATTGCGGCAACTTGGAGAACTTTTGAAAACTTTAACAAAGAAAAGCGAGCAGTGTTAAAGAAACTGCAAACAAAACAGTACTAATTTTTCTTTTTTTGTTGATGTGGAACAAGTGACACTTAGTGTGGAGAGCTACTCGGAGTCGGAGTACATCACGTAGCGTCTTTTTTTTGTAGCCTGAGATTTTTGAATGCTTATTGCTACGTTCCCAAAGAAGTTGCAGTGCGATACAAAGATGTTTCCTGTTGTGGTGGAAAACTGATCACTTTTGCTGGGTGGCTGCTGTGCAACAGGTTCTTGTTGCGGAAGTTGCATTATGGAGGAAGTTGGTTGTGCAGCAGAGGAAGTGATTGGTGCGGGGATTTCTGCTTCTTTCAGTGCAGTTGCTGATTGTCGGTCACCGGAAAGGATGGAGCATAGTTTCATTTGTTTTGCCTCAGATAAGGTACTGTAATTGTTTATGCTCTGGATGTTTTTGTAGCCAGAGACTTGTGCTACGTCGGTTGGAGGGACATTTGAATCAATTAACTTTTGGATCGCAGTTTTGTGAGTTGAGTGATTCGTGATTCGCTTGTCTGGGGGTAGTCCAGCCGACTGCTGCAAGAGTTTCATTATGTAACGCATTTTGTTTTCGTCAATGGTCATAGATCTGTACCAGAAGCTTATTGGCTTTAGTCTTATGTTTGGGGTTAGATAAAAAGGTGCATCAGGTGTGTACATGTTAGGGGGTCTTTTAGATGCATATAGGTGGTAGGCAGTGAGTGTATCTCACTCTGGACAAAGTTTGTTTTTGTACAGTCTTGGTGGGATAGGCCGAATATCTCGTAGGTTTGTGCCTGTGCGAGTTTTTGTTTGCCTTTCATGATACTCGAGATACACTTTTCCTTCACTGTTTGTTCCTGGGACTATGTCACCCCATCTTAGCTGGTACTGTTCATTTGTTCTTAAGGCAAAGTGGAGGCCTATGTTAAAAAATAACATATGCAGCAGGCTAGTTGGGGATGTCAAGCCTAAAGTGCCATTGCTGTAAAGCAAACTGATGTCATTGTCTGTCAAGACTTGTGCTTGCCTCAGTCTGCTGCCCATTCCTTGTTTTTTTAAATATTTTTGCTTGGCAGTTAGGATGTTGAGTGTTTCTTTAAAGACTGATGTAGAGCTTTGAAAAATTGATTCCGGATAATTTATTTTACACAGGTGATGGTCAACGCTGCCTAGGATTCCCCGTATGGTGCTGGGCTCATATTCTGTGCCGTCTTGTTTTTTTAATTTAAATAAGAAATCTGCTAGTATGGTGTCTAGTTCTTCTATGGGAATTGCCTGTATTTCTCTGCACTTACCTATTTTGCTTAGGTGATTCTGAAGCAGCCGTAGGTTGAAAGCTGTTTTTTTTCACAGTGTTTATGTTTTCTTGCTCTTTAATAAACTTTTTCCTTTCTTCTGACAGGTTTTCTTCTTTTGAGAGAAACATTTTTCCTCAGACGGTTACCGTGATATGAATGTGTAGTAGGCTTTTACTGTATGCGACAGTTGCAGTAAAAGCCGGCTTGCAGTCAGTGAAAGCTGCTTGAGTTGTCCGGTGGCGCTTGTGCTGTTGTGAGTTTGTAATAATACTATTGTTGAGATCTTCCATCGATAGTATTACGAGATCTCAACGATAGTATTATTGAGTTCCATCAATGGTATTATTGTATTTGGGGCGATGTATTATAGGGGAATTTTTGTATGTATTTTGGGGGTATTATTTTAATTATCCATATATTACAAAATATAAATGGAATGCAGGAAGAATTGTACCTAATTATTATGTTTTTTTAAAGTTTTCTTTGAGGTGTCAGTAGCTCTTTAAGTAGTGTATACAATTTCCACAAAAGGGTTAGATGAAAAAATAAGCTTTTCTATCTCTCTTTGAATTATTCCTATTCCAGATGATAGATCACTTTTGTTCCTTAAGATAGACTGATGTTGGGCTTTTTGCTAGGAATAATTCAAATGTAAGTAGCTGTAACAGATCTGTGCCTGTTCATTCATATCCTTTGCCATTTGAGCAACTTTAACTATAAGGCACCTACCCTGTAGATATAATTGTTACAATAGATTGTTTATGTCTTCTCTTATTTTCTATCTCAGTCATTTTTCAGCTACTGTATACCTTTATTCTTTTCCAAGTCTCTTCTCTTCTTTCTTTCTTTCTTTCTTTCTTTCTTTCTTTCTTTCTTTCTTTCTTTCTTTCTTTCTTTCTTTCTTTCTTTCTCCTCTTCCCTCCTATTTACTAAAAATCCCCATACCCCCTCCCCCCACTATCCAGCTCTTCTCTAAGTGGAACATATCTTAATATATCATAAAAATATACTTTTTATTCAGTAGGTTAATGACAGCAATGCTGTTTGTGTTCAGTGTATTTATGAAAAGAATATTACTGATAATTTACTCTTGACACCGGTACATTTACCCATACTGTAGGAATACATATAGTAAACATTATAGTTATAGCTTGGCAGAAGACACCAGGAGAAAGGACTGCTGTGTGACTGGACTTCTCTACTGGGACTAAAGAAGACAAACTTTTGTAATTGGACCTTTAATTTAGGGTAAAAAAAAAAACTAACAAACAAAACAAAAAAAAAGTGTGTGTTTGTCTGAGTTAACTGAACTGAATGGTTATCTGAACAGTTATCTAGGTGTAAATCTCAGGTGATTGAAAGGACTTAATAGCTGCAAGGTTTAAATTACTTGTAGAAAGATCTAGTAAGTAGGGGAAGTGCCTTAGCTAGAAAGAAGCTACATTTAAAGACTGCCTTAGAAACATTCTGCCAATAGTTTGGCAGAAGACACCAGGAGAAAGGACTGCTGTGTGACTGGACTTTTCTACTGGGACTATATTGCCCTCCTTCCCCACCCAAAGCTAGTTCTATTTTTATAGGCACAGGAGTTGACTGACAAAAGGAACTTCCTGTTTGAGAGCAGGAAGTGAGTGATCACAGAACCACCAAAGACCCACCATCCTAGAAGGGCAAGAGTAGCTCTCTGGTCCCCTCTAGCTGCTGGAGGTCTGCCTCTGAGCAAGTAAGGGGTCTACTGAGAATTATAGGATATTCTTGTTGCAGAACAGGACAATCAGGAGATTAAAGGGCACACAGGCAGCATGTAAGGAGAAAGAGAAAAAAAAACAGAGGAAAGAGTAAGGATTGCAAACAGTTAAGGGGCCAGAAATAAGACATGATTGGAGTGGTGCCGTGCAGTGGCTGTGGAGCAGCAGTCTTCCGGGAGACGTTCTGGAGGATGCATTGTTGTCCCATCTGCAGGCACCTCTCTGGGCTGAAGGAGGAGGTTGCTCATCTCCAGGCTGAGTTGGTGAGGATTTGTGGGACCTCCTCTTCCATCCAGGGACCACCAGTGCCACTGCCGTTGCCTCAGAGGTTGCCAAGAAAGAGGAGCGGTTGGACCACAGTGAGTTCAGTGAGGGTGAGGGTGGTGGAACAGAGGTGCATTCCTCCAGTTGTACCTCTCCACAATTCCTATGCCATTCTGGCAAATTGTGGTTCGTCTATGGAAGCACCCACAGTGGAGACCAAGGAGGATGTTGAGAAAGTCCACAAAGGAGACCCACAGGAGGGTGGTAGGGGAGCCTGCAGGGGAAGGAAACAACTCCTGGTGTGGGACTCCATTGTAAGGAAGGTAGAACTGGGGGAGGAAGGGGAGAGGGAGGTAAGGTGCCTGCCTGGTGCCATGGCTTGGAGGGACAGGGAGTGAATCCTCAGGATTCACCCAAGCAGCTACACAGGGGAAGGAGCTGGATGTCATTGTCCCACCTAGGACTCTCCTGGAGGTGCTGCCCTCTATGGCGTGGGAGAGGCTAGGGTGTTCCACACCATGGGATTCAATCAGTGGTTGAAAACTGGTGTGGAGCTCAGGATTTGGCTTCATTGGGAACTGGGGGTCCACCTGGAGTGATGCAAGCCTATACTGGCATGATGGGCTGCATCTGTCTGGGAGGAGGAACCAGGATCCTGGGTGATAGGTTTAAATGCTTCATTGGCAAACATTTAAACTAGCCAAGGGGGGAGGCACTGGAAAGGAGCAGGGAAATCCTAGCCCCCCCAAAAAAATCATGGTAGTAAGTGTGGCAAACACCAATATAGAGGTGTCGATAGGGAGAAGGGTAGGGGTAAATGGAGAAAGTGACAATGGCAAGAAGGACAGGGATGGGGCAAAAGGGAATAAGGCCATCAGAAAATGGAGGGTAATGAGTACCAATGCCCGTAGTCTGGGCAGCAAGCTCCCTGAGCTGGTGGCCTTGATGGAAGAGGGATGCCTGGATATCGTAGCAGTCACAGAAACATGGTACACAGAGAACCATGACTGGGATGTTAACATACCAGGGTACATAACCTACAGGATAGACAGGCAGGGGAGAAGAGGGGAGGAGTAGCTCTCTATGTAAAGGAAGGGATAAAAGCAACTGAACAAAAGAGTGAACAGGGAGGAGAAGAAGCACTGTGGGTCACCTTGGAGACTGGAAAGGCACCACAATCTGCACAGGGTTGTATATAGACCCCCATGTCAGGGGGAAGGAATGGACAAGGATATGATAGAAGGCATTCTTAGAATGGCAGAGAAAGGGGAGATACTGTTGATGGGAGACCTGAATATGCCAGATGTTAACTGGAGCACATTTGCTGCAGCCACATCCAAGAGCAGGGCCATTCTTGATGCCTTACAGGTGGCAGGCCTCAGACAGCTAGTTTCGGAACACACTCGTGAGGGAGCAATCTTAGACCTTGTACTCTCAAACGGAGGCAGTGAGAGGATCTCAGATCTAGAAGTGGGTTGCCATCTGGGGACAAGTGACCATCAAACAGTGTGGTTCATGTTAAACTCAGCTACAGAGTCAAGCCATGCAAAAGTGAGGGTACTGGACTTTAGGAGGGCTGACTTTGGCAAGATGGGAGAGTGCCTCAGAAAAGCACTAGCAAACAGGCTAGAAGGAGGTGTGGAGCAACAATGGGGAATCATCAAACTGCACATCACAGAGGCAACAAGCCTTTGTGTGAAGCAAATAAACAAATCAAAATGAGAAAAAAAACACTATGGTTCTCAAAAGAGGTGGCTGTGAAAGTCAGGAAAAAGATAGCATTCAGAGTTTAAGGAAAAGACAGAAGGAGCAGGACAGAGAGCTGTACCAGTTAAGGCAGAAGGAAGCAGGAGGAAGTCAGAATAGCAAAGTCCCAAACTGAGGAAAGATAGTCAACTCAGTTAAGAAGGGAGATAAAACCTTTTATAGGTACATCAGTGAGCATAGAAAGACAAAGAGAGGGATAGTGAGGCTCAATAGAATGAAAGGTGGGTGGGCAGAGGGGGACAGTGAAAAAGCAGGGATACTGAATGAATATTTCTGGTCAGTATTCACAAAGAGAGAGGAAAGTGCCTAATCCAATTAACAGAAGCACTCTTGATGGGGGGTCGATCCCAGTCCTTTCACAGAAGAAAGAGTTCTGCAAGAACTCCTAAAACTGAAGGTGGACAAAGCAATGGGTCCTGATGGAATTCGCCCAGAATTCTAAAAGAATTAAGGAGGAACTAGTGAAACCACTGGCTACTCTTTTAATAAATCATGGGAGGATGGTGTGGTACCCGAGGACTGGAGGAAGGCAGATGTGATTTCTCTTCACAAAAGTGGGACCAAGACAGAGGCAGTAAACTACAGACATGTCAGTCTGACCTCTGTGGTAGGGAAAGTGATGGAGTCACTTCTGAACAAAAGAATAGTTGAGTACCTAGAGGCCAGTGGGGCATGGACCCAAGGCAGCATGGGTTCACTGGGAAGGTCATGTCAGACGAATCTAATAGATTTCTTTGACTGGATGACCAAAGTAGTAGACCAGGGAGGGGCTGTGGACATGGCCTACCTAGACTTTAGCAAGGCATTGACACAATTCCCACACAAAGATTAATAGTCAAATTAACCAGTCTAGGAGTGGGTCCCAGGGTGGTAGCCTGGGTAAAACATTGGCTGCACAACAGGACACAGAAGATAATTGTAAATGGAGTCCACTCTGAAGAGAGAGGGGTTATTAGTGGGGTACCACAGGGTTCAGTATTGGGTCCAGTCCCTTTTAATGTCTTCATCAATAACATTGCAGAGGGACTGGAAGGAAAAGTATGCCTTTTTGCAGATGACACAAAGATATGCAACAGGGTTGATACACAGGGAAGTGTGGAAAGGATGAAAAGGGACTTGGCAAGGTTGGATGAATGGTCAGAAGTATGGCAGCTAGGATTCAATGCAAATAAGAGCAAAATAATGCACCTGGGAAACAAGAACCCAGGGGGAGAATTCACAATGGGTGGTAGTAACAACAACAAAAAAGGAAAGGGACCTGGGGGTAATCATATCAGATGACCTTAAGGTTAGCAAACAATGTGAGAAGGCAGTAGGGAGGGCTGGGGGTATACTGGGATGTATAGCGAAAGGCATCAGAAGCAGAAAACAGAAAGTTGTTATCCCTTTGTACAGACAGTTGGTGAGACCCCATCTGGAGTACTGCGTCCAGTTCTGGAGACCCCATCTCCGCAAGGACATAGACAGGATAGAGACAGTCCAGGGAGGGCAACTAAAATGGTGCAGGGTCTGCAGAGAAGCCGTATGAGGAGAGACTAAAGAAGCTTAATATGTATTCCCTTGAGGAAAGAAGGAGAGGGGAACATGATAGAAACTTTGAAGTACCTCAGTGGAATCAACAAAGTCCAAGAGGGTAGCATCTTTCATAAAAGAGATGGCAAGAACAAGGGGACACAATTTAAAGATAGAAGGGGTGGTTCAGGGGCAATGTGAGGAAGTATTGTTTCACAGAGAGGGTAGTGGATGCATGGAACAGCCTTCCTGAGGAGATTGTGGGGTCTAAAACTGTGGGAGAATTCAAGAATGCATGGGACAGACATAAGGCAATTCTTGTGGTGGGTAGGAAGAAATAGGCTGTTGGTTAACTAGGATCTGCGGCCTATCCTGTAGGTAGGGAAATGGGCAGACTAGATGGGCCAAGCGGTCCTTATCTGCCTTCAAAGTCTATGTTTCTAGTTACTAAATTGTTGTTTTGTAATACACTGTGGCCATGCTAAGATTATACATAATGACTGCTGATGACCAATTAATCCAGGCTCGTTAACTTTTGCTTTATCAACATTTTTATTTAGCACTTGACTTTTGTGGCATGAAATTATGTGTAAATAATGCATTTTGTGATTGTTGTTAAGAAAAAGCAAACAAGTTAGACACCAGAGCCCATGTAATAGATGCTACACAGTATGCTCAGGACACCAGATTGACTCCATTAGAAATTGTGCCCCATTAGTGAGCCATGTAAGTCAACATGATTATTGATAGGACAGGGTCCTCTAGAGATATTGTCCTGACATTTTGGAAAAAGCTGTTAAGAGAGTGGATAATATGGATAGAAGGGATTTGTTAAATAAAAGTAAAAATCTCATAAAAACTGGATATGTCCAGCACTTCAAGCCCTGTTTTTGTTTCTGCTTACAGTGCGCAGTCCCGTGAAGTGGAGACTTATTATAAAATCAAATTGGAACATTTTAAGTGCTGAATCTATGCTTAAACATGTGGTGGAACAAGGTCCCAAGATCATTTGTAAAAGAAATAGCAACCTGTCCAACTTGCTAGTACATGGGTCAATGAACAGGAATGCATTGAATAGACTGAACAGCCCTGCTGGAAACCATTGTTGTGGGAATTGTACAGCGTGCAAATTTATAGAAGTTGGACAGTGTTTTCTATAGCCAAACAAAAATGGGACATTTGTAATGAAAGATTTTATTTCATGCATAACAGAAGGCATAGTTTACCTTGAAAATTGCACTTGTAATTCTTTTTATGTTGTTATGACAACTCGTAGATTTAAGGATCGCATTTTGGAACATCTATCGTGTATTACAAGTAAAAAAATGGAAAATGCATTAGCTTGTCATGTTGAAACAGCAGGAGCTGAACATTACTTTAGATTTAAAGGTTTAGAAACAGTGAGGTGAGGTTAGGAATAAGAGGTGGAGATCTTACTAATATGATACAAAGACGTGAGACATACTGACAGTTTAAATTAAAGGCTGGAGAATATCCTGGATTGAACGATACCTTCCAACTGTCCCCCTTCTTAATAAAATAGGTGGTAAACAGTTGATTAGTATGTTGGTTAACAACGTTAGGTATCTATATATGTTGGTTTCATAATACATGGTTAGTGTTTGTCAGATTATGAGTCTTTAAATATCTTATGTATCCTGAGCTGAGAATGTGGGTGCTTTTAACGAATTGTATATGTTAGAGCTATTTTATGATGGTCTGTTTATTATTTTGTATAAGCTGTATTTAAAATGTCATATGCACTTTATTAAGATGGTGAAATAGTACTTGAACATATTTGATTAAGATATATAATTTATTTGCTAATATATACAAGCATATGCTTTATCTATTGCTGAGGCATTTTAATGCAGTTGTGCATTTATATTGTACTTTAAGCAGTGGTGTTCCCATTAGTTAAAATCTATCTAGCATACATGCTTGTCTTTTCTCCATTGATTTTAATTGTATGTTATTCAATTCACCTGTGTGTCATAAAATGATTAGTGGGGATCACACTATAAATACTTGTAATTTATTCATGCTGCTGATGTCTTGAAAATGCACCAGGGCAGCACGAAACGTTGATGTGGGTGCATGGGGGGGGGGGGCTTACTCTTTTTAAAAATAAATGTGGTGCTGTTTTAAAACTATTTGCCACTGCGTCTTCTTGTGCTGTTGAGCCCACTTTTTTTGTTTTACACTCCTCTAGAGATATTGCCAAAACATACTCAAGTGTGGATGCCCTAACTAAATGAAACAATGGGTGTTTCCTTGGAACATTGATTAGCAATCATAGATCAGCCAGGATATAGTCCTGATAATTAAAGATTAGATAAAGTTATGGTCAAGCTATTGAGCTCTCAGTATTTTCATAATAAAAATGGTAAACTTCAATATTATATAATGTTAAGGAAAATGAAGACATCCATGCAAGTAATTTGATTCTATTTACGCTAATATCTCCCTTTGGAAAACATATACTAAAAGATCATGGTAATGTTTCACTCAATATACTATATGGATAAATGCAGACATCAAGGGCACGATATTCATAAGTTTGTGCTGGCACTAATGGGTCTTTGCTCACACAAACCAGGGGTTGTGCTGGATCCCCTTATTCAAAAGCATCTGATGCCCAGGCAAAGAGGGTAGTTATTGCCTGTGCAACATATAATGTATGCATGCAGGCAAAGGGAGGGGCATGGCTATGAATAGCAGTGCTACCCCATATTCAGTGACTTTGCACTGTGCAAAAGTGTTTAATGTGGACCTTTTGCGCAGCGCAAATACAGCAGAACAAAACCCCAACTTAAGTCCGGGCAACCCTAGTGGCTGCCAGAGGTAATGCCACCTCCTAGCCAGTAGGCCACTGGGGGAACACAATTACCCCATGGGGTGCCTTCCCTCCCCACCAATTGCCAGCCCATACTGTAAAATAATACATTCCTGGTGCTAGTGCCCCCCTGCTCACTGACTTGTACTATACAATCTTAATATCCCTCATGCTAGTGGTGTCCCCCCACCCCAGCAGATTGCTGGCCCTTTCTGTAAAATAATATATCCCTGGTGATAATGGTCCCACCCACCAATTGCTGGCCCATACTGTAAAAACTCAATATCTGTGGTGCTAGTGGTCCCCCCTTCCTCTGATCACTGGCCCATACTTAATATCCCTGGTGCGAATGGTGCTACCACTGCTGATCTCCAGCCCACACTGTGCAAACTCAATGTCCATGGTGCTAGTGGTCCCCCCTCTGATCACTGGCCCATACTTAATATCCCTGGTGCGAATGGTGCTACCGCTGCTGATCTCCAGCCCACACTGTGCAAACTCAATGTCCATGGTGCTAGTGGTCCCCCCTCTCTCTGATCACTGGCCCATACTTAATATCCCTGGTGCAAATGGTGCTACCGCTGCTGATCTCCAGCCCACACTGTGCAAACTCAATGTCCATGGTGCTAGTGGTCCCCCCTCTGATCATTGGCCCATACTGTACAAACTTAATATATCTGGTGCTAGTGCCCCCCACTCTATTGCAGGCCCATTCTATGATAACATTAAATCCCTAGTGCCTAGTAGTCCCCACTGTGGCACCAAAATTCCCCCAAGTCACCTTCCCAGTACCCTTGGCTAGCCTAAAAACTGCATTGCTAAACAGGGATTACCTGTGGAAAAGGGTGAGAAAATCTAAGCAACCAGCAGACTGGGCAGCATTTAGAGCTGCAAAAAACATGTGCACTAAGCTAATCAAGACTGAGAAAGCTAATTATTTCTGTGCTGAACTCGAATCTGCATCTAATTGCTCAACCAAATTTTGGAAAACACTCGGAGACATTGAAGGATTTCACCCAGTTAGCTCGTTACCCCAGAAAATCACATCTGGTAGTATTTCCACAACAAGCATTAGTCAATGCTGAATGTTTGCTTGCTGGCATTGGCATTGGTAGTGTAAGAGTCAGAGAGCTGCATAATAGGAATGGCAATGAAGTATTGAACTGAAGCCAACTCTGCCACCACCCTGCAGAGACTGATAGGCACTGGGGGTGTGCCTTTGGGTTGTTAGACATAACGGCCATGCCATTTCACCACACCCTACCCTGCAGACACTGACAAGTGTCACCGTGTACCTTGGGGTCTTTGGACCTTGTGCTCACCCCACTCCATCAGGAAATATGGTGAGATGGGCGCTGTATAGGAGAATGGGGTTAACTTTGGGGCCAAAGAGTCCAAGGCACACCTCGATGCCTCTCACTGGCTGCAGGGTGTAGAATGGTATGAGCATTACAGGCGAGAATTCCAAGTCACACCCCTGATGCCTGTCAACCTCTACAGGGTGGGGCATCATGGTCGGAAATCCTAACGTCTCAGGCATTCATTAGCATTTTCACTCCAAATTTTCAACATGGGTTTTTTGTGACCCCCACCTTATGAACAGTGGTAATATCAGTTTGTTAGCTGAAAGCTGATTTTGCACAGAGACTACACCACTTGGCACCAATCAGTACAGATGAGTATGAATAGATAGGCCACTGACAGAGCAAAGACCGATGGCACATTTATAAGGTAGAAAAAGGAATGGGCAGACTGGATGGGCCTTGCGGTCCTTATCTGCCGTCAACTTCTATGGTTCTATGTTTCTATGTTTCTAGGTGTGAAAACACATTTTGAACAGAATGTGAAAAATGACAGCTGTACTGTTCATGGAGAGGTGGAAAAATTGCAATGTTGAAAATCTGCAGTGAAAATATTAAAAAAACTGGTGAAGTCATTAGCGTGTGTAGAAACCGTGCAATGCACACCCATAATGCAATTAGTTTGGGGATTTTTTACAGCAGATTGTCAACACAGGCATTTTGGAACCTCTGCTCATGAACAGTGTCACTATGATTTTCTTAATTTGTCCTTAACAGTGGTTTCCCACAGCGACCAACCATTTCTGCGTGGGAAGTGTGAAAACACATTTCAGCCATGGTGTGAAAAATGACAGCTGTACTGTTCATAAGGAAGTGTGAAAAAATGCCAGTGGTGAAAATCTGGTATGAAAATATTAGAAATCCATGAACTTACGAGAGTGAGTGGAAACTGCGTAATGGTCACTCACAACGCAGTCATTTTATGGATGTTTTTCACCAAATTTTTAACATAACCATTGTAACACCTCTGCTCATGAATAGTGTCACTGTGATTTTCTTTTTTTTTTGTATGTTCTATTTCTTAAAAGTTTTTCTACACCAGGAACTCATACACACTACATACAACGAAAAAACAAGTACAAACCCAAAACATATACAAATCCTGGTTATCTCACTTAATATATTCCCCTTAGAAAGGTATAGTCGAGTGTGCAGCCCTCCCCTGACATCTTCTGTACATCCAGATCCTCACTAACACCTGCTTATTATTAATATATTATACCAGTGCATAAAGCTATCGTCCTTACCACAACTATTTATATGATGTTAGGATGTTAGTGTCCACAGAAGAAAACCCTTTTGGCCCAGTGCTTGCCGGATGTTCTTCCCCCTTCACCACCCCCCCACAAGGGTGCTTCCCCTATACCTATTCAGCCCCCTGATGCTTAAATATTCAACCCTGCGTAAAGCATTAAGTTTTTGGACAAACTTAAAGTCGCCAAAAAGGGTGCCCAGTCCTTCAAAAACACCTCCTCAAGTCTGGTAGGTTCTGCTTTTCTTGCTTGGCAATTTTCCCTATAAACCCTTTTGCATCTTTCCTGGCCTGGCATGTCATCCGCTCTATTCCATTTAAGTGCATCCTCTCCCTCCCCCCTATACCCAGTCGTCCTACATATGCCTTCAGCTGCATATATCGAAACAAATGAGAAGCTTCCAACCTTAGGTCATGCCTGAGCTTATTGAACTCCCCCATCTCCCCCTTCTCCAACAGTGCACCTACACACACCACCCCTCCTTTCTCCCATTCTAGAAATCCCTTATCCTCCATCCCAGGAACAAAAAGGAGGTTTCTTGCAACTGGGAGTAGGACAGTCTCCCTCTGGGGCCTTCCCTTCCGGTGCCATAGGTGGTGCCAAGTCTCCAATGTTTCACAGATCAGTGGGTTACCACCGCCCACATCCCTGTATGCCCACAGAACCCTAGTATGGAGGTATGCCGTAAGCCTTCCTGGGGTCTCCTCCTGTTCCAGCCCCACCCAGCTAGCCACCTCAGACCTGTAAGTCCAATCTGCCACACTCCGGAACTGCACTGCCCTGTAATATGCCCCTAAATCTGGGAAGCCGAGTCCACCTCTATTTCTATGCACCTTAAGCCTAGCTAAACTTACTCTAGGCTTTTTCCCCTGCCAAATGAAGTCTGAGAACCCTTTCTCTAGCTGTTTCACATCTCTCTCTGTAAGCCTTACCTGTAGCATTTGCAAGGGATATAGGATGTGGGGGATAACATTCATTTTTATGTGATTTATCCTCCCAATCCAAGATATGGGCAATTGCAACCACCTCTTCAGGTCTGCCAATACTGAATTTATCAGAGGGTGGTAATTCAATTTATACAGCTCTTCCCACCTCCGCCTGATGTGGACCCCAAGATATTTAAAATCTGACCTGACAACCCTGAATCCCCTTTGCTGTATCTCCAGATCAACCTCTGGGAACCCCATCACTTCAGATTTCCTTACATTAATCCTATACCCAGAGAAACTGGCAAACTTTTCAATAATATCCATTAGACATCCCATAGAACCACCCATGTCTCCTAGAAAAAGCAGCATATCGTCCGCATAGAGTGCCACCTTGTGCACTCGTCCCTCCCTGTCCCCCACTACCACCACACCCCCGTGTTGCCTGATCGCTGTCGCTAACGGTTCAATCACCAGAGCAAACAGCAAAGGGGACAGAGGGCACCCTTGCCTCGTCCCCTTGCCCAGGCCAAACTTCCCAGATAGGCACCCATTGACCATAACTTGGATGCTTGGCTTTTGGTACATGGCCCTGACCCACCCTATAAACGGGTCCCCCAGACCAAATCGGGTCATCACCTCGAATAGATCGCCCCATTCCACCCTATCAAATGCTTTTTCAGCATCCAACAAGATCACTCCCAACTTGGTTCCCACTTGTCTAGCCCGCCATATAATGTTTAACAGCCAGCGCACATTATGGTAGGACTGTCATCCCCTGATAAACCTGGTTTGATCTGGGTGAACCACCTCTGGCAAAAAGTTTTCTAAGCCGGTGGCAAGGACTTTGGCCAGGATTTTCATGTCCACATTGAGGAGATAGACTGGTCGGTAGGAGGAACATTCAGTCTTATCTAGTCCCCCTTTCCGTATTAGGCAAATATTGGCATCATAACATGAATCAGGTAGTACCGGGGTCTGCCCCCCCTCTTCTACCATAAAAACCCTCCGAAACGCATCCGCCATTTGCCCTCCCAGAATCCTGTAATGCTCGACAGGGAATCCATCGGGCCCACATACCTTTCCCTCCTGTAACTTCTGTATTGCACTCAGGATTTCTAATCTTGATATGGACTGCCTCAGCACCTCTCTCTGCTTGTCTGTGACCTTCCGCAGATGTATCCCTTCCAAAAACTCCCAGATATGCTCCTCCTGCCCAATATACTCAGCTCTATATAGGTTTTCGTAGAAACTCCCAAAGCATTCTGCAAAGGCCTTTGGGCTTGTGAGAACTTGCCCCCCCCCCAATCTGTAGTATCCGAGTTGGGCATCTGCCCCCCTTCATAAGCCTCACTAACAAGGGCCTGGGCTTATTCCCCCACTCAAAAACCCTACTCTGGCAAAAAAAAACAAGTCTTCCCTGCTTCTTCCCTTAAGAGGGAATTAAGGGCTTCCCTTGCCACTGCCAGCATCTTGGGAGCATCTCCCCTTTCTCCTCCTCCCACCCGCTTCTCCAGCTCTTTCACTTGCCTTTCCAGTTCTTCCCTTTTCCCCCTTTTCTGTTTTTTCATCCTCGCCACATAAGCTATTATAGCTCCCTGCATATAGGCCTTACCTGCCTCCCAGAGAGTGACACTGGAAACCTCTCCCGTGTCATTCATCTCCTCATAGAGCTTCCATTGTTCTGCTAGGTGTTCCCTAAATGCATGGTCCTTAGCTAAGTATGTAGGAAATCTCCAAATTGACGACCTACTCTCAGCGCCCCCTCCAGGATACTCATCAGCACCATAGCATGATCTGATATGTATATGGGGCTATGGCTTATCTCTGTTATCCTCCCTACCCAACCTCTAGGATAAAAAAAGTAATCTAACCGGGACCAAGTCCTGTGGGGTTGACCGCCCTCCACCCATCCACTAGATCTAGATCCGCCATTCCAATTTGCCACTGCCCCATGGCCTCCATCGCTCGCCTCTTACCCTCAGAATGATCCATCTTCGCGTCCATTGTCCAGTTGAAATCTCCCGCCATGATGAGTCCCGGAAATTGTTCCCTGACAAGCAAGCACAACAAAGAGGAGTAAAAAAACCAGGTCGTACACTGCTGGTGCATAGACACAGCCAAATGTCAGTGTCTCTCCTTGCCATACTCCAGTGACGAAAATGTATCTGCCCTCCTTAGGGTCTCTCACTACCATTCTCACCTCAAAGGGTAGATTCTTATGTAAGAGTATTGCTACTCCCCTTTTATGTGAGGAATAAGGGGCCATTAGACATTTCCCAACCCAATTCCGCACAAGTTTGGCATGCTCCAGCTCTGTCAAGTGTGTTTCTTGTAGCAATGCCACCTGTGCCCCCTTTCGCCTCAGAGCAGTAAGAAGTGCGGTCCTCTTCACTGGGCTTGCTATTCCTTTTACATTCCAAGATATGACATTTAGGTTTACAGAATCACCCATCTCCTCCTATGCAACTTTACATTTTTTCGGGCTGTTTTCACTCGACATTGCATTATGTATATCCAGCTTTTCATATGACTTATATGCACCTTTACATACTTCCTTTGATTTCTGCACACTCGACCCCCCGCACATCCAAGATATAACCAGGCGACTATATTACTAACTAAAACAATAAGAAATCCATTTATTCTAACATTTAGAACTAGTCCCCCAAGACCCTCCTCCGTCCCACCCCTCCCTCTTGCACCCCCCCTTTGTAAACTCTCCTCCTCCCCCTCCTCTCTATAACACTAGCTGCTAACATAGCACAAGTGTAGATTTAAAGACAATACAGAGCAAACCACTCAACACTTCTCCCTCATAACCAAAATGCATGCCCCACTGCCCCTGCCCACAGCCTGGTTCTTCCTTCCGGAACTATCCCACTCCCAAAGATCCCATATATGTCCGTCTCTCCCAATCCCTGTCAGTGCCCCCTCCAACTATCTTTTCCTTTACCCTAACTCTCCCTCTTTACCCTTCCCCTTAGCTTATTGTCCCCCCGTCCCGTTCACCCAGTCCTTATCCACTCCCTCCCATAGGATTCCCTCCCTTGAGGAGGCTCACCTCCCTCCTATCCGTATTTTGTCCTCACCTTCGCACCAATCGAGCCTCAATCCCCCTCCCCTCATTAGTAACCCATCCTTCAAAATAGGTCTCTGTTCGCTCTTACTCCCCTCCTCGTCCCTCCTCATCACATTCATTTTTGTGGGAAGACCATCCACACCCCGCCCGAGAGGCGGGACCTATAGCACCTTCCTCGAACCTCATACCATGACCTATTTCTCCCAAACCCTCACCCACCTCCGTCAGCATTACTATAACGTGGCTCCCCTCCCCTACACCATCCAACCCAAAAAAGAACCCTAGACCACTTACCCTACACCCTCACATTCGCCGCCCACCCCTCCTATATTCTGTCCCCTAGCTCCCCACCCTACTCTCTCCGGAGAAGTCCCAGGGATATGTACACTCGCATGACCCACAGCACGGTCCTCATCATGGCCCTAAGTCTCAAGCTTTGAAACCATCCCATGAGACCTCCCCATGCTGTATTAACACACCTAACCCCAATTGAAGCCCCCAGACCTCCCCTGGACCTCTCTTCATCCCTTCAAATCCAATGCCTAATTCGTACCCCCTCCCCCCCGTCAACATACCCCCCCCTCCGCCATTCAGGACAGTAGATGTAGACATCTTTGAACCAGCAATATCGAAGGGGTGGTGCAGGGGATCAGGCCACATCATCAGAAAAACACATGCTAGGCCCTTCCCCGCTCCTACCTCGTCTGCTCTAAGGTTCTCCACTTGGCAGTGGCTCTCAGGCCTCCATCTGGACTCTCATGTATCACCAGTCCATCCGGGAGAGCCCTCCAGGAGAGCAGAGGGGAACGCATATCCAGTCCCAGTCTCAAGGCTATTCACACACCCCAAATCCATAGTCCTTCACCCACCACTGGGCCCTCCTCCATCTCCTCTACAGGCTTTCCTTTCCAGGAACAGAGGGCGCAATGGTGCCAACTAGGAACATTTTCAACAGAACTTAGTCTGTAGCCATACAGTCAAAAAGACCATAGGAACAACGAAATCACCACCTCTCACCATCCACCTTCCAGCTCTTCATGTCTCTCCACCACCTTTCAGCTCACTCTCCTCTTCAGGCCCTTTACAAACTCCTCCGCTTTCTCGAGCTCCCAAAAGGAATAGGTAGCTCCTTCATGCTTAATTCTGAGTGTGGCAGGGTATGTCAAAAAGTTTTCCACTTTAAGGCTCCTGAGCTGGGCCATCAGCCCATTAAAGGCCTTTCGCTTTTTTAACAGCCGGGCTGAATAGTCCTGCGACAAGAATAATCTATGGCCCTCAAAACTCAGGGGATCCCTGGACCTGTAGGCTTTCAATAGCGTTTCTCGATCCTGGAAGTTATGGAAACACATAATTATCTGACGAGGGGGCTGTCCCGCTGGAGGCCTCGGTACCACCGCTTGATGTGCACGCTCTAACTTAACCATCCCGTTTTTCATTGTCAGCCCCTGCAGTTCAGGCAAAACTCTGCTACAAATTTCCAACACATCCTTTCCCTCCAGACCCTCCGGAAGCCCCCTCAGATGCAGATTTAGCCTCTGATGATAATTTTCCTGGTAGTCGGAAGCCTCCTTAAACTCCTCCAACTCCTGTAGTGCACAAACCTGTCCTGGGACTGGTATTATCTCATCCTCCAGTCTGGAGATTCTTTCTTCAGCTTCTGTTAGTTGAGTGCTCTGCTGTGCCTGATGCTCTAGCACCTCCTGCAGTTTACAATCTAATTTGTCCTCCAGTTTTATCAAACGTGGCTCCAGAGCTGCGGTCACCTGCCCCATAAGCTCCTTCCCCAGAGCTGTCACCTCTGCGTCCGAAAGCGAGACAAGGCCTGCATTCTCTCCTCCTTGGCCTGCCAACCCCTTTTTTCCAGTTTTTCCAGTTGCCCGCTGACTCTTAGATGGCATCAAAGTTAAGTATTCCTCCATTGCACCCTCCGCTACTCGAAACCACCGTTTAATTTGCTCCGGAGCAGGAAATTCCATTTATTAATCTTTATTTTTGGCTGTTTCAGTTGAGCTAGCAGGAAACATGGCTCTTCAGTTAGCTGCTCATTAGCACCCCCCTGATTCACTGTGATTTTCTTAATCTGTCCTAAACATTGATTTCTCACACACCGACTGCGTCATTGTCCGCTACATGTGCAGAAACATGTTTTGGGTGCCATATAAAAAATGACAGCTGTACTGCTCATAAGGAGGTGTGGTAAGATGGCAATGTTGAAAATATGGACTGAAAATATTGAAAATTCACAAACTTACGAGCGTGCGTAGGAACAGTGCAACGCATGCTCGTAAAACAGTCATTTGGGGGAATTTTTTCACTAAATTTTCAACATAGGGTTTTTGGGGGTCTACCTCATGAACTGTGATACTGTCATTTCATAAATCAGTCCCAAAAGGTGGTTCCGTGCAGTGACCATGAAATCACCTTTTGAGGTCGATTAACAAAATGACAGTGACAGAATTTATGAGGTAGGGTCCCAAAAACCCCATGTGGAAAATTTGGTGGCAAAATTCCCAAAAATGAATGAGACATGCATCAAAGTTGAAAAAAAAACTATTTATTACCTTATACAGCTTACCGGCATTTCCTCAGTTCACGGTCGGCTTTGAAGAGTGCAGACGTGTTCCCGGCTCACCGAAGATCATCGTTAGACTCCAGAAGTAAGTATGGGGTGGTGGGGTGGGAGGCAGGTGTCAGAGGGTGGGTGCGGGGGATGGGGCCAGGACAGTCAGCGAGGGAATGTTTTCTCTTTCAGGTTTCTTTTTTTTCCTTGGATGATGCGGGACTTTTGCCATGCTGGGGTGGGCTCCCAGCATGGCAGCTGGAGAGCTGTTTGGGGCAGGGGAGCAGTGGAGCCAATGGAGGATTGGGCACCCCTGTCAGCCATACGGACTGTTGCCATGCTTGGGTGGGCTCCCAGCGTGGCACCCGCTTCTCTGTTGGGGGGGCATTGGAGCTGACAGGGGATTGGGCACCCTGCTGCCATACAGTGTGTGGGGAGTACATTAGCATACAATATGCATGCATGCATGTGTGCGTGTGTGTGTGGGGGCACATCCGGGGTACTATTTTGAAAACAATACCATTACTCTTATACAGCTTACTGGCATTTCCTCAGCTCACGGTTGTCTTTGAAGAGTGCAGATGTTCCCAGTTCACCGAAGATCATCATGCGGACTCTGGAGGTAAGTATAGGGGTGGTGGTGTGGGGAGGCAGGTGTGCAGAGGGTGGGTCTGGTGGGATGGGGGTCAGGACAGTCAGCGAGGGAATGTTTTCTCTTTCAAGTTTCTTTTTTTTTTCCTTGGACGATGCGGGACTTTTGCCATGCTGGGGTGGGCTCCCAGCATGGCAGCTGGAGGGCTGTTTGAGGCAGGGGGGCAGTGGAGCCGATGGAGGATTGGGCACCCTGCCGGCCATACGGACTGTTGCCACACTTGGGTGGGCTCCCAGCGTGGCACCTGCTTCTCTGTTGGCGGGGCATTGGAGCTGACAGGGGATTGGGCACCCCGTCTGCCATACAGTGTGTGGGGGGAGTGTATTAGCATGCAATATGCGTGCATGCATGTGTGTGCGTGAGTGTGGGTGGTGCACATACAGGCACGGCTATTTTCTTTTAAGTTGGTGGCAACGTTCCAAACAAGTGTCACCAGCTGTCTTCCCCATTTTTGGTGGACATCACTCATGCCCCAAAATGCCATGCCAGTATTGGACACAACAGTGCCACACCTCCAGAACCTGCTTTGGCACCAAGCTGCCGCAATATGTTTCTTGCGCTGCACGCAAGCAAACATAAAAATGAGATCCTTGAGCTTATCAATAACCTCCTTGAGACAGTTGGCCTGGTGTTTGACACCTCTCCAGCATCTGAACTTTTCTCGCAGCTGAGCAGCCATGACGTGGTGTACCATGCCTCAGCTAGCCCCTCCCATGAAGGAGTATTCTCCTTCACTCCAGTTACCTTAATAAAAGTGGAGGATCTATTATTGAGCCTTGACACCAGAAAGTCAGCAGGTGCTGACAATATTGAACCTTATTACCTAAAGCTAAAATATTACATTCTGTCACCCCCTATTACTCACCTCTTTAATATTTCCCTTGCACAGGGAGCACTCTCCCAAGTCTGGAAGATAGCTCATGTAGTTTCCCCATTTAAATTCGTGAACTGTGGTGACCTAAATAACTACTGACCAATATCACTGTTGCCCAGCCTATCCAAATTATTAGAAAAGGTGGTCAATGGACAACTTAGGTCCTATCTGGACACCTACAACCTGTTGAATCCAGTTCAATCAGGCTTTAGTCCTCACCACAGCACTGTATCTGCATTGGTTAAGGTCTCTAATGATTGACAGACTGTCTTGGACACAAAAATATTGTGTGTGCTTTATTTCGTGACCTGAGCAAAGCTTTTGATACTGTGGACCATGACTTACTCTTGTGTGTTCTAAGTACTATTGGAGCAGACCAATCAGCCTTGAACTGGTTTACTAATTTTATTTATTTATTTATTTTTTATTTTAGTCTTTGGTAACCGAGTAAGGCCCACTAGGCACAAGTGTTTGTTTTAGGGGTGACCTGGGAGCACTGGGCAGTTAAGTGACTTGCTCAGAGTCACACAGTATGCAAGTGGAGGTTGGGAGAATCAAACTCAGGTCTGGTCTGTTGGATGTATCAAGCTTGTTCACACCTCATTCCTCTAACCTCTAGGCTATACTGCCAGCCCAAATACCTTACTGAGCGTCAACAGCTGGTTAAGGTTGAGGGGGGCCTCTCTCCTCAAAAAAAAACTGTTAAAAGGTGTCCCTCAAGGGTCCATTTTAAGCCCACTTCTATTTGCTGTCTATATTAACTAGATTAATACTGGCATCTCCACAGCAAACATTCACCCGTTTGCGGATGATACAGTCTTGTACATTGCCAGACCTACTCTGGATCTTGCCTGCAGGGATCTCCAATGAGACTTTGATCATTTACAGAACAATCTACTTCAAATAAAGCTCCTCCTAAATGCAAAAAAGACCAAGGCTATGATACTTGCTTCTTCTACCTTTGCAACTAAACACTGTCTCCCTGGTTCTGCTCCCTTTGTATGCACATTACTAGGTGAGCCGCTGGAGTTTGTTGAGAAATTTAAGTATCTTGGCTTTTGGATTGATCACAAATTGTCCTTTGTCCATCATATTGATGAACTCTTAAAAAACTGAAACAGAGACTTGGTCTTTTCTTCCTTTTAGAAATCTACTTAGACCAGAAGCTAAAACTAGGTTGGTTCAGACTACATTCTTGCCTCTTTTAGATTATGCTGATTTCCTGTATGGCCAGGGCCCAAAGTTCTCCCTTTCTAACCTGGATATACTCTACCATCGAGCCATTCATTACATAACTTGTCTCCCTTATGCCAGACACCACTATGAGCTCTATGCCAAGGTAGGGTGGAGCTCATTAACATTCAGATGACAAAAGAACGCAGTGCTCTGGACTTACAGAGTGATCACTAATATGCTCCCTTATTATATTGTGAGTTGTCTACCCACCTGTAGGGTTGGGAACTACACCCTGAGAAGCCTCTGTTACATCTGACTATTCATCCTTAAGGTGAGAACCAGAAATGGCAAATCTGCAATAAGTCATGCTCTTCCTGTCAACTGGAACATAATACAAAAAACTCTAAAGTTGTCAATCCCTGTGAAACTGAGCTTCTTCAAATCCCTTTACCAATGTTCTTTTTCAGAAACCTGTACTTGCTTCCGTTAATGGCACTCTTACCACACCTACCCTACTCTCTATTCTAAGCTCCTCTCCCCTTTTTCTTTTCTGTGCCCTGCCCCTTTTCACAATTTAGCTTTACCCTTACCTATTCCCTAAACTATGTAATGCCCTCCACAGACGTATCACTCTTCCTCCCCCTCTGGCTTTGACCCCTTCCTCTTTCTACTCCCCCTTCTCCTTACCCTTTCTTGCTGCATAAGTTCCTGTCACAGCTAATGTACATAGGTTTTTGTACCATAATAAGTATGCTACTTTCATCTAAGATATGTTCACTTTCTCCTTGTTTACGCTAGCATTACTGCATGGTATGAACACTAATTTGTTGTAACACTGTATATATCCCTGCCCTGTACCAATCATTTATATACTTTCTTTTTTTCTTTGAATTACTGTGTTGTTTGACTCCCAATTGTTGTAACATTGTATATACTGTTGCCTGTACTTATATAGTGAATGCCCAGGCTCATCTTGTAAATGAGTTCTTCTCAATGATGCTCACCTGGATAAAGATTGACTGATTGATTGATTGATTGATTGATTGAAGATTTCTTGTGTTATCACTGTTGATTTTGGCCACATTCCTGAGTTCCCTGCACACAAACTGCAAGAAGAAAAAGAAGAGATCCCAAAGGCCCAACCATCATTTTGTAGTACTGTTGAGAATGGTACTGGACCTTGTCTTTTTTTTGGGCTCCGAAGAATTTAGAAAGATAATCATCCGCATTAGAAGGACCTTCCTTCTGTGAGCAGGCAGTTGAGGAGGCCTTTAAGTCCTCCTCTAACTCCCCGTGTCACCCCAATGAGACATTTTTGTTAATGGATTTAATCTGCTTTTTGTCACCAGTGGGAAGGTATCCCATTTAAGTAACATTGTTTTAGGCTGCACTGCACATCAAGCTCTGCCTCTTGCTGACATTGAAGTGCCTCAGTCTGGGGGTTTCTATGAACGTAGCATTGCCTCCATGGATTCTTTAAGGGGGAAGATCAGGTGGTGGGATCTCTGGAGGGAGGTCTACAATCTCCTCCTCAACCTTCGTAGTTTCCTAAACCATATTTTCCTCTTCATTCTTGAGGGGTTGAAAAGTCAGGTTCTATTGGGGGCTTAGCCGAGGCTGTTGGTGTTACCAAAATCATAATGCCCTCCTGACATATAACACTTTTGGGGGGGGGTGTTTGCCATCTTTGGTTGGGTATCAGAGGGGAGACACCCATCAGATCTCCCTTTTCTGTACAGATGCTCATCTGCATAGTGTGTTTCAGAATCTTGTACTCATACTCATTAATTCCACTTATTCAGGCCCACCCGGGGCACTGGCAGTAGGCGTGTCCTTTTCAGTCACATATACTACATCTGTAGGAGTTTGCGCAGTACAGACTAAAATGGTGGTACTCTAAACAGACCCCACACTGCACCATGTCACATGTACTACATACAGTAGGTGTTTATATGAGCCATGTTTGTGGCAAGTTTTAGATTGGCCCGGGTACAAACACAGAGATCTAACCACATGAAAACTGCTAGGCAAATACCTCAAACCCATGTATGAATGAAATAATCTAATTCTGAATTTCAGCCACCCCTGACGAGATATCTTCAATTACGGGATTGGTCTATCCAGAACATCACACCTCTTTTTCAACAAACAAATAACATTCACCACATTCGCTGCCTCGTTTTTCAACAAAACAGTAGTTATCTTAGTTGCAGGTTTTGTTGCATTGGGAATAGCAACAAACTGCAGGAATAAAGCAGTGTGTTTAAAAGTGTGATATATATATATATATATATATATATATATATATATATATATATACATATATATATATACTTATATGTACACGAGAACCTGTCCAGTAAAGTGGGGATCTTAAAGGTGATATCACAGATTGTGTTGCTTACTGAGTGAATCAGGACATACATTTCCATGGCATAGAAGGATAATGAGTATTTTAATAAGGCTCTTACAATATGAACCCATTCAGGCATATAGTCATGCCCTCCTCTGTACTTCAGTCTCTCTGCATTCTGACTTTAAACTGGCTCTTCTTTATTGCAGAATAGGTCAACCATTTGTGGGAAAGGGGTCTGGACATAGCTCTCCCAGTAACCTTCTGTGGGTTGACTACTCCTGCACATCAGTGAGGACATGACTGTCAGAAAACCCTGTCACCTTCTCCGCAGTCACATCTTGAGGAATCATGTTATCAACCCCCTCCCCGTTTTTCCATATGGGGGAGACCTGCCCAGCCATTTGTTGCCCTGGCCTGTGGCCCATTATCCACATTGGCTGCCTCAAACCCTCCTATCTGCCCTCCCTGAGATACCTAGAAAGGAGTCCTGGGACATCACGGATGTAGTTTCCAAGTTCTGTATAGTGTCTTCTGGTGTTATAATTTTTGTAGGCTGGTCAGTTGTCGGATCTTCTGGATCAATTTGGTCAGTGTTTTTTTCTTTGCTAGAATCACTTGACTCATCCTTGTTTGAGTTGGTTCCAGGTTGCACATTTATTTTAGATGCAGACTGGGACTCCTCCACCTCAGCTGGTATATCCTGGGGATGAACCACAGAAACCCCATCAGCAGCAGCATTGTTTGAAAAGGGGTTTGTTTATTATGGTTTTGCTCCCTCATTGGTGAAATTCCAAAGTCCTTAGTGCTTTTTTCCTTTTCACCTTTTAGTGTTGAACTTACATATGCTTCCTATACTGACAAGGGAGATCCTTGAACATCTAGCACTGTTTCCTCCTCTAAAGTTTGCTGCTGCCTTAAGGTAGGGAAATCTTGCCTCTGTATCATTCTGGCAGCTGCCATTGTGTCTTTGCTGAAGGTACGGTGTCAGCCTGTCACTTCCCACCTTCTACCAATCTTTTCCACCTGACCACCTCCATGGCCACGTCTGTGAATCAAGGCTGTAAAGGTCTTGCCGGCAGAATTAGTGCAGGCCAGCCCCGCCTCAGACCCAGGCTCCAAGCAGCACCTGGAAGCTGACAAGTTGGCTTGCTCATTTCTACACCTCCAACTTCTATTATGCATTCTTTTTTTTTTAAATCTAGCTTTTTATTGTATTTTGAGATAGAATATCACATGCATAATTACATTTTATGCAACATATTAGTTGTTGAGGTTCCTTGTTACAGCATATACAGGCACTTAATTTATACACATAGGACTGGTTAACTAATTCTTGCCACAAGAGCTCTTTGAGACTTTCACCACTTGTGCCCTGTATACTCTTAGCACTGCACCCTGGGCCTTTCTAAGCAAAATCAAGCCATAATCAGCATGCCAAACACAAATGCGAATACCTCTTGAACCATAAGTGCTACACACAAAGTACCAGCGGCAACGTTGTTCAGCACAACATTACTTTTCCAATGGTGCTATGCAATCAATTGTAATCAATTTAGTTTTTGTTTTATACTAGCTGAAATATAAAACAACTGATATTTTTCTGAATTTTTTTCAAGGTGATTAGGTGAGGCGTGAGAGACAAATGTCGGCCATGCACACCATACCTTAAACAAATGCAAATAACTCCTAAAGAATATGTGGTAGACACAAAGTATCAGTGGCAAAATGGTTCAGCACAAAATTATCTTTCTAATGCTGCTATGCAAGCAATTTTAATCCATTTAGTTTTTATTTTATACTAGCTGAAATACCAAACAACTGTGGTTTTTTTTTTCAGATTTATTCAAGGTGCTTAGGTGAGGCTTGAGAGACAAATGTCAGCCATTCACACCATACCTTAAGCAAATGAGAATAACTCCTAAAGTATGCACAATAGACACAAAGTATCCACAGCAAAATTGTTCAGCTCAAAATTAGCTTTCTAATCATGATATGCAATCAATTCTAAGCAATTCGGTTTGTTTAATATTTAGGTAAAAACTGCTGACTTCCTCAGATGTTTCTAGGCCTGAGTGAAAGTCAGCAGAGTACGTCTACAGGTGTTATTGTCCTGAGTGGCTATGCTTTCAGATGCCACCTACAGGCATATCTAGGCCTGAATGAGTTAACATATCCCTGTAGTAGCATCCTGCTACCTTTCTCTGTTTGGGAAATAGACCAGAATAAGATCTCATAGACTGTAGTCTTTTATAAATATTGTTCCCTAGCTTCCCCCTCCCATGTTTTCCAGATCAACGTCCCTCTCAGTCTAGGTCTCCTCCCCTTATTAGCAAAGACTCCAAGATAATATACTATTTCAACTATGATTAACTTGAAAATCATAAGATATTTAGCTTTTTGTTTCATGGTACAAAATCCAGATAGGTCTCTAATTGATATGTAACCCATAGTCCCCGTCTAGTATTAAAGGTGTTTATCCTGTTGTTTATCTTATATGAGAGACGTTCCAAGTTATATATTTCATAGGTGAGGTTTCTCCAAGAGGCTTTATCAGGGGCCTTTTCAGTGAGCTATAGTCTGGTGATAACTTTTTTAGCTATTAAAATTAAAAGTGTGACAAGTTTATATTGAGACCAGTTGATCTGTATATCCTGTGTGGCATTGCTGTCAGGATAAATCCCGGGGTAAATAGATCAGGGGTGCCAAAAATGTTGTTAAGTTCCACTATGATATCCCTCCAATAATCAGATAGGAGGGGACAAGCCCATAATATGTGTTCTTGGCCTGTAGGAGAATATCCACATCCTTTCCAGCAAAGACTTTCATCTGGTGCCCCCAATTTTACCTGGATATCTGGAGTTCTAAAGACTCTAATCCTGGTCTTCCAGGCAAATTCCCTCCAATAAGATGTTGATGAACCATCTATCTGGGTCTAGTTCTAAATTAAGTTCCCTTGCCCATCTAGCTCTCACTTGGCCATGTTCCTGTGCCGTCATAGGGCGCATTGCCTGATGTATATTACTAATAATGTGTTCCTGTGATCTACCTTCTATGGCCTGGATAATCAATTGTACCTTTTTAGATGGGGCTTTTGCTATTCCAGTTAAAGAGTCAACCATCTCAAGTAGAGCAGTATGTATTGCCCCATAAGTTGGGAGCTCTCTCTGGGGTAATCCATATGAGGATTGTAAATATGTGAATGGATGAATTCCCAAAGGGCCTACCAGTTGGAATACATATCTGATGGAATAATGCTCCCATCTTAGCAGATCTGTCTCCAGCGAGGAAGAGAAAAGATCTTTATTAGGAGTTAGGGCATTTAAAAAGTATTTCTCCTGAGAGGTTAACCTATACTGAGTCACATAAAGCCAGTTTTTTAGAAATTCTGCAGTCATTTTCAGAAACCGGGTCAGGGATAACACCTGGTGAGGTCTCACAGCAGGTACACTGGTAAAGATTCCAGTCCATTTAAGGTTATCTCTATTGTTTTCCAGTGTGCCTTGTAAGAGGGATTAATGAATAATAGGGCTGTGTGGGTTTGAGTTGCTCTGGAATATTCTTTCAGGTTAGGTAAATTTAGCCCTTCCTGTGTCTTAGGAAGTTGTAATAAGGTGTATTTTACCCTTGGTGGTTTTCCTCCCCAGATAAACCTAGAGATGAGCTTATCCCAGGATTGAAAATAAAAGTCAGAGAGAACAGTTGGCAATGTTTTTAGGAAAAATAATAAACGAGGGAAAATATTTTGTTGGATTGTTTCCACTCGATTAATTAGACCCGGGGGAGTTGTGTCCATCTAGACATATCCAAAGTAATTTGCTGTGTAACTGGTTCCATATTCACCATTTCAAGGTGTATTAGCTTGGCTGGGATTTTTATCCCTAGGTACCTCATCTCAAGTCTGTGCCAGTGGAAAGGAAATTCCAGTTTCATTGGTCTGGAGGGAGAGAAGGAAAAATTAAGTACTTCGGTTTTTGAACAATTAATTTTATAGCCAGATAAGGTGCTGAAAAGCTGAAGTTGTTCCCATACCACCGGGACAGATGTCTCTGGGGAAGTCAGGGTCAACAAAATATAATCTGCAAAAAGGGATAATTTAAACATTTTGCCTCCTAGTGGGATCCCCTGCACGTTACTATTTTCCCTTAATTTGGCAGCTAGGGGTTCCAAATAACATGCAAAAAGAAGTGGGGATAAGGGGCACCCTTGTCATGTACCTCTGTGTAAAGTAAATGGTGAAGAAATCGAGCTGTCTAGTTTCAGATAGGCCACTGGGGAGTGGTACATGGCCTGGATTTGAGATATAAACTTTTCTGGGAAGTTAAATTCCTTAAGGGTAGCCCATAAGAAGGGCCACGACACCCTGTCAAAGGCTTTCTCGGTGTCGAGCCCAAGTAAAATTAAAGGAATTTTTCTTTGAGTGGCATGTTCAACTAATAGTAGAACCCTTTGTACTGCGTCGTGGTCTCGGCGCTTCATAATAAATCCCACTTGATCTCTATCGATTAGCTGAGGTAGAAATCTGTCTAATCTGTGAGCCAAAATAGACATAAAAACTTTATAGTTACAGTTTAATTTAGATATGGGATGATAGGAAGCAGCCAGGGTTGGGTCTTTCCCAGGTTTTGGCATAGCTGTAATTTCAGCATATCGCAGGATGGGGGGGGGGGCTCCCTCCTGTATTTCACTGAAAGCCGGTAACAGAATGGGTCTAAGTAATTTCTGAAATTGTATAAGAAACTTATTAGGGTATCCATCTGGTCCCGGGGCCTTTTGAGTCTTGGTCAGTTTAAGGGTAGCTATAATCTCTTGGTCGGTAATAGGGTGTATTAGGGATTCGGCTTGATGAACATTTAGACGTGGTAATTTAGTGCTCTGGAGATATGTGGCCAGTTGATGTGGGCTCAGGGAAATATCTTCAGTATATAAAAGTTTGCAAAAATCAGCCATAGCTTGTCTGATGGCAGTGGGATGGGACAAGAAATGATTAGTTTGTGGATACCGAGGTTTGGCAACCGCAGCCCTGCCTCTGTATCCTTGGAGACGTCTCGCCAAGTTCCTGGCTCCCCGGGGCCACCCCTTCCATCGAATTTAGTCTCAAGTATAGCAGTTGTTGCTCTATTTTTTGGTCAGTTATTTTTTGAAGTTTTTGCTTAATTATTAACATCTCAGGTTTGACAGAGTTATCACCCTGACATAACTTCGCTTGTAGCCTTGATAAAGCCTCTTGTAATTCCCGTTCTCTTTTTTCTCTGACTCTTTTTTCAGAGATGCATATTTGATAATATCACCCCTGAGCACTGTTTTGAGAGTGCCCCATTTAATAGTAGCTGTTGTATCAGGAGAAGCATTATCTGCCTGGATAATCGGTATTTATCCAGTTGAATGAATTCTGGATCCTGTAAGTGGGTTATATTAAACCTCCAAACATTTTGTTTTTTAGGTCTCTCCACATCTATTTTTAAGAAAACAGGAGTGTGATCTGAGGGATGTCCCTATATATATATCTCTAACATACTCAATGTGTTCAATCAAGGTTAGAAAATAATCTAGTCGTGCTGAGGTATTAGTTTTGGGTGAGTAATGCATAAAAGCCCTTACTGAGGGCAAAAAGTGGCCCCAAGTATCTATGAGTCCCAATTCTGGGAGGGTTTGTCTTAAATATTTCTGGATAGCTGATCGTCGCTGTTTAGTGGGATTAGATGAATCTAACTTAATATTCAGGGTGATATTTAAGTCCCCTCCAATAACACACGTCTTGAATGGCTGGCAATTAGGTATCCAGGAATCTTTGTGCCACCGTCACTTTACTCCCCAGCAGAAAGTAGAGCGAGGCTAACGTGATCTGCCTCGAATAAAGTTGATCCACAACAATTACATAGTTTCCATCTGTGTCTATGATCTGTTTTTGCATTTGAAACTGTGTACCATGTGGAATTAGGAATGCAGTACCTCGCCTCCATCCAAAGGCATGGGCTGAGGCCACCACTTTGTCAAACTCCCACGCCCCTAATTTTGAATGTTCCAATTGAGAAAGATAAGTCTCTTGAAGCCTAATCACATCCGGCTTACTTTGTTTAAAATAACGTAGTAATCATCTATGTTTTACCGGATTGTGAATCCCATTTATATTAAAGGACATAACAAGAGCAGAATATAAAGAAAGTAATCTTTTTCTGAACAGGAACTCCCCCTCTTTGTCTCTCCAGCCCTAACAGCGATCCACAATCCTGACTATTCTGATGTGTATAGGGCCTAGATCTAAATCTCCCGTAAGTTTTTTTTTTATCACTTTGATTGGCCCCTAGCAATTTCTTTCTGAACACAGTAGAAATATTAGGCCTCTTGCCTGACACCTTAATAAGCTGTGTTGCATATTGTCGAATCTTAAGCCATAACTCTCATGCCAACAAGGCATGATTAAATATTACGAACCTCATTAACCCTAAAAAATATTTTGTAAGCATGGTCAGTATTATTAGGGCTTTCACAGACTGATCAAAAGCAGTTATCTCCTTTGCCATACTTCTTACAAATAATATAAAAATAAAAAATGTATAAGCTTCCAAGGTAGGGGAAACTATTACCCGTTTCCCTTTAAGTACTGGGTGTGCATTGGTGCTATAAGACTTAAACCCAGCGGGAGGGTTAACATCAGGGCATATTTTGCCTCAGGCCCTCTGTGAGCTGTTAAGGCCCACAAATAAAAAGAGGGACAAAATATGTAATAACAAATCAAAAATGGTAAACACTATGTCCCAATTTATAAAAGTAAATGGATGGTCGTCCCATATGAATATTGTATAAAGTCCAACTCTCCAACACCAATTCCCTTCCTGCATGGATTGTCCCTAAAGAAAATCGATATACTTAGGGTCTTCATGTTCTAGTCCCAGTCTTTAACAGTATTCCTGGTCTGTTTTCAAGCACTCTTTTGCCCAGAGCAGTTAGTTGATATGTCCGATAAGTGAGCATAGAAATGGGCATAATTCGACCATATGTGCTTCCCATAGGGAGAGAGGCAGGATTCAGCCAGTTCCAGGTGGTAATCTTAATTTGTGACTCCTCTCGAATCTGCGTGGTATCAATTTTTGCAGAGAGTTCGTCAGGAAGCATGGAATGCCCACTTTGGGGCTCAATTATGTAGCTTCCCAGGGTCCGTTGGGGAGGGGCGGGCTAAGGGAAAAGCATTGCAGCGGGAACAAGGCCAATCGCAAATCTCTGAAAAGTGTCTAAATGTCGCCCAGATTTTAGAGGGCTAAACACTAGGAGCTAGAGTCAAGGACAGCCCCTGGGCCTAGTTCGGAGGTATCCGAATTAGTTCCTCACTGCTTCCATTTCACCTCCAGCCACCCCCAGGCCACTCATGACCAAATGTGAATGATGTCACCAAAAAGTACCTTTAAAAAATTCTAGGCTTCTTTCTCAGGGATAGTAGTGGTGTCCCGAACAAACTTTGCCAGCTGCTGTCTAGGATCCCTTATATTTATCTGGTTTCTCTTTTCTTCTATGGCAGTCGGTTTTGGTTGTGCAGTTTGCCAGCGTGACAGCTGTGTGGAGTGGGATACACCAGGTTGCGGCCTTTCCAGGAACGTCAGACCCTTCACCATTAGTAGCTCACAGGCCTCCTCAACATTGGAGAACTCCATCTTTCTCTCAGGCATGAAGACAACGAGCTTCACCGGATAAGGGGTCTGAAACTTGATGCCCTGGTTTTTCATCGCAGGGAGCAACGGGAGGTAGGCCCTTCGTTGTTTCATTGTCCAAGGTGCATAATCATGATCCACATAGAATCTGGTTTGTCCAAAGAAGATCTTTTGTTTGCGCCAAGCTGTCAGCAATATATATTCTTTCACTGCGTATTTATTGAATCTAATGGATCTGGGTGCAGCAGTCACTGTGGAGGGTTTTGGAGCCAAAGCTCTATGTACTCTCTCAAAATCAAATTGATAGTTCTCAGGGAGGTCTAAAGCTGAGTGGAGCAGGCCAGATACAAATTCTTTTATTTTAGAGCCCTCACTTCTCTCCAGGATACAATAAAGACTAATATTTTTATGACATGCTCTATTCTCAGCATCTTCTTGCCATGCTTCTAAGAGGCCTTGTTGATCTTGTATTTGTTGCATTGGATTTTCCAAGTCATCTACTCGATTCTCTGTTGCAGTAATTTGGTGCTCCGAATCATCTGCTCACTGTTCCAATTGCTGCACATCTTTGCGTACTACTGAGTACAACTGTTTAATGTCCGCCCTGAATGCACATAGTTTGTGGTATAGCATATCTAGTTTAATTTTTTTGTTCTGTTCTTTGGTGTGCGATACTCCAGCTGGGTAGCCCTAGCAGACGATGGCGTGTTTTGCAGCTAAATCGATTCGGACTCTGAGATCTTGGACTCCAATCTGGGATCATCTTCCATGGCATCATCCATTGCATCATCCATTTTCTTTAATTCTTTAATTTTGTTCCCCCTCTTGTGCATGTTGTATTCATATTATTTTGAGGATTCTGGATGTAAGAGGGAGAATTAACATAGAAACATAGAAGCATAGAATTTGACGGCAGATAAGGGCCGTTTGGCCCACCTAGTCTGCCCATTTTCCTACCTAACAGATAAGCTGCAGATCCTAGTTAACCAACAACTTACTTCTTCCTACCCCTCACTAGGACTGCCTTATGTCTGTCCCATGCATTCTTGAATTCCCCCACTGTTCTTGACTCCACAACCTCCTCAGGGAGGCTGTTCCATGCATCCACAACCCTCTCTGTGAAAAAATACTTCCTCATATTACCTCTGAGCCACCCCCCCATCTTCAAATTATGCCCCCTTGTTCTTGCACATCTCTTTTTCTGAAAGATGCCACCCTCTTGGACTTTGTTGATTCCCTTGAGGTACTTAAAAGTTTCTATCATGTCCCCTCTCTCCCTCCTTTCCTCAAGGGTATACATATTAAGCTCCTTTAGTCTTTCTTCATATGTCTTCTGGTGCAGACGCTGCACTATTTTGGTTGCCCTCCTCTGGACAGCCTCCACTCTGTCTATGTCTTTGAGGAGATGGGGTCTCCAGAACTGCACACAGTATTCCAGATGGGGTCTCACCAACTGTCTGTACAGAGGAATAACAACTTCCTGTTTTCTACTATTGATGCCTCTCCCTATGCATCCCAATATCCCCCCAGCCTTCCTTACTATCTTCTCACATTGCTTGCCCACCTTAAGGTCATCTGATATAATTACCCCCAGGTCCCTTTCCATTTTTACTGTTGTCAGTATCTCACCCCCCGATGTGTACTCTTGCCCTGGGTTTTTGTTTCCCAGGTGCATTACCTTGCACTTCTTTGCATTGAATCTGAGCTGCCATACATTTGACCATTTCTCCAACCTTGCCAAGTCCCTTCTCATCCTTTCCACTCCATCTTGTATATCAACCCTATTGCAGATCTTTGTGTTGTCTGCAAAGAGACATACTTTTCCTTCCAGTTCCTCTGCAATGTCACTTATAAAGACATTAAAAATGATTGGTCCCAGTACTGAACCCTGCGGTACCCCACTAGTAACCCTTCTTTCTTCACTGTGGACTCCATTTACTACTACCCTTTGCGTCCTGTTGTCTAGCCAATTTTTTATCCAGGCTACCACCTTGGGACCCACTCCAAGGCTGGCTAACTTGTGTATTAATCTTTTGTGTGGGACTGTATCAAATGCCTTGCTAAAATCTAGGTAGGCCATGTCCACAGCCCCTCCCTGGTCTACTACTTTGGTCACCCAGTCAAACAAATCTATTAGATTCATCTGACATGACCTTCCCATCGTGAATCCATGCTGCCTTGGGTTATGTGTCCCACTGGCCTCTAGGTACTCAACAGTTCTTTCCTTCAGAAGTAATTCCATCATTTTCCCTACCACTGAGGTCAAACTAACTGGTCTGTAGTTTCCTGCCTCTGTCCTGCTCCCACTTTTGTGAGGAGGAATCACATCCACCCTCAGAAGGGGGGATCAGAGCAGTTGTCTTAGGCTACCATCACCATTGGGGGCAGAACCGGAAGTCCTATTATGCATTCTGACTGCCTGTAAGCTCTCTGAGTGGCCAGGTTTTTTGTTCCACTGACAGGCCTACCTTCAGCCTGTCTTTCACCAGTCTTTTCTTCTCCTCCACCAGTAGTTGGACGAAGTGCCTCTTCTAGTTGCTCAACACAGCATCCAGCTGATAATCTGCAATGTCATGCTCTGTCTCCATTTGCTCTGGTTCTACAACTACTACTTCACCGTCAGTACTATTTTTAATGTTCAGATGTCGGCATCCAGCTCTACCTCCATTTCCTCATTTCTATCAGGCTCAGGCACAATTTTAGCAACACTTTGATCCATTTTACAACTATTAGAGAAATCATCTGAAATAGGATGTTCTTCTTCTCTGCCGTCATCCTAACCAGTATCTGCCATTGTGGTGTGGTGGACAAGGGCTCCCCCTAGTGACAATAGTAGGAAGATTTGCATGGTATAATGGCCAACATATTTCCATCAATAAAACAGGTCCATGTAACTCACCCTCCAGGACACACCTGGAAACAAGCTGATATAGCTTAGTGTGCCTTTCCTGGGCAACAAATGACACATAAATTAAATATAAAAAAACACAATAAATGCTGGAGACTATCAATAAGGTTGATGAGATAGAGATGTTTGATTTTATATACTCCAGTGAGACACAGGGACATGCCCTGAAACTTAGAAGTGATAAGTTCTGTGGTAAGTGTAACTGGGTTGCCATGTATGTTGCGCTTACTATCCTTGCCTTGTATGCTCAAATGAAGTCAAGGACCCTGGGTTCACAATTTTGCCTCCTTTCACAGGAACAGTCTCTTTTACCAAAATTTGTTTCTCTGTCATAATAAGCAAACACATAGTTTAATCTCGCTACATTTCAAGTTGTAGAGACCTCAAAGCACCTCAAAATGGATGACTTTAGAAGTCCCTGGCAGGCTTCCCCCACTGGCTTAGGCCATCAAAACCAGCCTTTTTCACATTGTGAGAGCTCATTGCCAACTGTCTTGTTCTGGATCAGCCCTAAGCCTTTTTCTGGGCAAAGGCAGCTTCTAATTGGTGCAGAGAGCTGTCAGTCACTCAAATTTGTATGATGAATGCTCACCCAATGCCCTATTGGTCAGCAGTAAGGGTGCCAAGCAAGCAGCACAGTCATTTTTCCTTAGTGCTCATATGATGAGATCTCCATCCTCTGTTTGGTGATGAGGTCAGGGGCTGGCAAGATTGAGGCTTCATTACAGACAATGAGCATTGCTCCAATGCAGTGTTCTTTATTTGAACTCATAGACACTACAGTGCCCTCCTATCAGGTCATGCATTTGTTGTTGTTGGGAGTTCTACTGCCCTGTCAGGAGCTCTACTGAACTTGTTCCCCAAGGCAGGGTGGTCCCCATAGTAGGAGCAGCTGTGACCCATGCTGCTAACAGGTGCTATGAATGCCAAACTCATGGTCCTCCCATCTCCTCTTCTTGTGTGTCTCCAGGCCCTCTAATGGCCTTGCTTGTTTTCTAGGACTATAGCACTTGGTGGAGATGTACATTCATGCTGGCCATACTGTAGGTGTGGCAGTGAAGACCCTGGCTGGGCTTTCAGTTTGGCTGCAGGTTCGGCAGTACTTAATTTAAGCGTGCTGAGTGCTGAAGCTCAAAATAGCCCAGATTGCTGCTATAAGAAAAGACAGCACACCTCTGGTCCCCACACAGGTTGCAATCCCAGGGGCCTGAGAGAGAGCACAAAAACATCACAAACAGTTTGAGGTAGCAAAAGGAGTTCAGGTAAGCCCAACGATTTGGGGGAAGAAGTTACATAACATTGGGAGTTACTTTTGTTCTTCATCCACTCCTATCAGATCTAAAATGGATACTATGCCTTTTTTATACACTGGGCAAAATGACACACAGGAACCACCAATTCTCGACACAGCCTGTGCATTACCTACTTGGTGGAACAGATGGCATAGGGAACAAGTTCTGGTCATGGTCAAAAAGTCTGCTAATACATCAAGCTAATAAGAGATATAGAATTAAAGTTTGGGTTGGACTGTCTTGTTTTACAAAGTTTTTTCTCCCAGCCATCGGTAGGGGATATACTCCATTCTTAGGAATGAACCCTGTCATGCTTGTTCACCACATTGTACTCCCCAGGCTCCAGGCTAGCCCAGCTGCTCTGACAGGTATGCCCCTTGAGACGGGGGCCCCAAGATGAGGGTCATTCTTCCCCCCAACCCCAAGGCAGTCCACTATGTGAACTAGCATCCACTGCCGGCTGGTACTAGGACCCAGAGTAGTCCTTGGAGGCCATGCTGTCATTTAAACGCCAAGGGAGTTTCATCCCCATTTCCTCTCTGGTTCCATCCACCTCCCCAGGTGAGGACATAGCCTCTGATGACCTCTGAGGCATGCAGTGATGTCCTGCAGAGGAAGTAAGCTCCCTTGCCTCTTCGCAGGGGTCACTGCAGCACTGTTGCCCAACACCTTCCCTTCTTGACCTGAGAGCACTGCTGAATGGCAAGTTCTCTGAACTGGCCTGCTTCCTTATATGACAACCTGAGTTTGTTCCCAAATGTGGGTCATAATCTTGCTTGTGTTTGATATATTATTGAAATGTAAGTATTCCAGATTTACTGTACGTCATAATGATATGAAAAACAGAAAACACATATTTTTCCAGAAGAGGTCAGCTGTGAGACACTATGTCATTTTCAGTAGGGTCCTGCTTTTACAATGTACTTTTCCCAGAAGAGCCCTGCAATGCAGTACAGTAACTCCTTTTAAGTAAGGTTCTGCTGTAGTGGGGTCCTACTTTGATCCATTTTTGCAATGCACCATATTTACTCAGGATTGGCAAGGTGAGAGGCAATATGTCATTTTCAGTGGAATCCTATTTTTACAATTTATCCCAGAACAGACCAGCTGGGATGCAATATTTGCTTTTAAGTGGGGTTCTGCTTTTATCTAGTTTTACAATGTATTTACAGATAGGTCTGCTGAGAGGCAATATCTCACTTTCAGAGGTGTCCCGCTTTCACAGTTTATTTTCCCAGAACTGACCAGCTAAGATGCGATATCTCTTTTTGGTGGGGTTTTGCTATAGTGGAGTTCTGATTTTAACCAGTTTTATAATGTATTTACGAAGGATAACCCATCTGAGAGGCAGTATCTGATTTTCAGTGGGTTTGTAGAGAACCAATATCTCTTTTTTATTAGGGTCATGCTTTTACACATTTTGACACTCTATTTTCTCAGCTGAGAGGCAATATCTAATTCACAGTGGGGTCTCAGTTCTACAAAGTATCTTTCTAAGGACAGACCAGCTTAGATGCAATATCTCCTTTTAATTAGGGTTCTGCTGTAGTGGGGTCCTTTGATTTTGCAATGTATTTATCCAAGATAGCATAACTAAGAGGCAATATCTCATTTTCAGTGGGGTCTGGCTTTTACAATGTATTTTTCCCAAGACTCGCAAGCTAAGATGTAGTAATTTAAGTAGGGTTCTGCTATAGTGGGGTCATGCTTTTATTCATATTTTGTTTTTTGTATAGTTGTTCAGTCCCAATCACCTCCTCCTGCCAGTTGGCGATGGGGACACATAACTATTTTATAGGTTTTCTCCCCTGACCCCTCCGTGGTCCCAGCACATGGCTGAGCCAGCATGTGGCAGCTTGCTACGCACCCTGTGGCGCAAGCTCAGACCCTTCCACTTCCCATAGCTGTTTGCCACCCCCGCTCACAATACCCACTGAACTTCCACCTGGTGGGAGAGGAACTATGGGGGAGGACACCAACACACCCTCACCCCCCCCCTTTGGGACAGGAGAGCTGCCCATCAGCATGCTCAATCCTGCTATGCCCCCCCCACTCCAGCACCCTGATGACCCGAGGTTGTTCCCGAACCTGGGTCGCTGGCGTAGCACAACATGTGACATCCAGCGCCTCAACCCTCAGCGCCAATGGGCTAGTTCTTTTACTCATTTTTACAATATATTTACCTGAGCTACGCCTGTTGAGTGGCAATATATCATTTTCCGTGGAGACCCACTTTTACAATTTATTTTCCCAGAACAGTTCAGCTGAGATGCAATATCTCTTTTAATTGGGGTCTGCTGTAGTGTGGTTCTGCATTTTTACAATGTATTTATCCAAGATAGCCCAGTTGAGAGGCAATATCTCATTTTCAGTTGGGTCCCACTTTACAATGTCTTTTTCCCAGTACAGACCAGCTGGGATACAATACTGCCTTTTAAGTGGGGTTCTTCTGTAGTGGGGTTGTGCTTTTACTCAGTTTTACAATGTATTTACCCAGAACAGTTCTGCTGAGAAGCAATACTGTATTTCATGGAATAGAAACTGCCCTCGAATAGAAGCCACTCTCAAATAGAAACTTCAAGTCATAATAAATACTTTTAATAAAAGCTGCCATGAAACAGACACCACAGCTTCTAATCAGAGTTGAAGTCATGTTGGATAAAGCACTGTAGGTTTATTATTGTATTCCTTTTAACATTTTTGATTTTAGTTTATGTTTGTTGTGCTTATTTTGCTATAAAGTAGACCAGTGGCAATATACTTAATCATATTCAAGAAGTGTAATATTCTCTTTTTCACACTTAAAAATTTAAATTTCCAATACAAGCTGCCCTCAGATACAAGCTGCCCATGAACGCAAGCCACAGGTAAAAAGACAGAATTTTAATTGAAGATGTAGCTTCTATTCGATGAAATATGGTATCTCATTTTTAGTGGGGTCCTGCTGGTACAATGTATGTTTCCTAGGACACACCAGCCTAGATGCAAAATCTCATTTTCATTAGGGGTTCTGCACTAGTGGGGTTCTAAGATTTACAATGTATTTATCCAAGATAACCCAGTTGAGAGGCAATATCTAATTTTCAGTCGGGTCCCACTTTTGCAATGTATGTTTCCCAGGATAGAGCAGATTTGGTTTAATATCTCCTTTCCACTGGGTGTTCTGCTGTAGTGGTGTCCTGCTTTTACTGTTTTTACAATGCATTTACCGAGGATAGGTCCATTGAGAGGCACTATCTCATTTTCAGTGGGGTCCCACTATTACAGTGTATTTTCCCAGAACAGCTGAAGTGCAAAATCTCTATTTCAGTGGGGTTTTGCTGTAGTGAGGTTCCACTTTTACTCAATTTTACAATGTATTTTCTTAGGCTTACCCAGCTGAAAGGCAATATCTCATGTTTTCCTGGATAGCACAGATGAGACACAATACCTATTTTTCATTTGGGGTTCTGGTGTAAAGGGTTCTCATTTTATCAATAAAATATAATGAATTATATGATATGATGTGATGTGATATGATATGATATGATATGATATGATATGATATGATATGATAAAAATAGCCCAGCTGAGAGGCCATACCTCCTTTTCATTTTGGCCCTGACCCTGAATTTTAAACATAGTATTTTGACTAACTCAGCATATGAACATGACAAGTGTCTTATCAAATGCCACCAAAATATGATTTTTTGTGGAGCAATTCCAAAAAAATTAAGTTTTAGAGAGGAATTTGAAATTGACACCTGCTGTGCTCATGAGATGGGGTAAAAAAATAACTATGTTGAAAATGTGGGTTCAAAAAGTAAAAAAATGTCAACGTTATAAGGAAAGATTGAAACATGTTAATGTTTGTTCATAACTTTGTTGGCTTTTAATATTTTGACCCCACATTTTCAACATAGTCTTTTTTATGTCAGCACCTCATGAACAAGACAGGTGCCATTGATATATCTGAGACATGACACCTATTATGTTCATAAGGTAAGATAACAAAAGGATCATGTAGAAATTTTGGAGTCAAAATATGTATATATAGCAAAGTTATTAGTAGATCATGGAAAAATCCAACATTTCTTCTTAACTTTATTATTGACATTTCACCCCAAATAGTCAACATGGTCTTTTTATGACCCCATCTTACCATCAAGACAGTTGGAATTTCCTAAATCTTGTGTGAAAAGTGATTTCATGGGGTGACTGCTAAAATGTGTTTTGGAAGGGATTTGAAAAATGATGCTTGTTATGTTCATGTAGTGGGGCAACAAGAGGGCAATGTTGTAGATTTGGCACCAAAATCTGCAAAAATCATGAAGATATGAGTAAACATTGAAAAAAGTCGTCTTTTTTCATAACTCCATTATTTATTTGACAAACAAAGGTTTTGATCTTCTACAATGCCAGGAGTAAGTACAAATGACCTCACCATCCTAAACCAAACAGGAACCTTACTTGAACACATACCTGATTTTAAATACCTAGGTGTCACATTGGACCGCTCACTCTCCTACCATCGGCACATAGATTCTGTTGCCAAAGCCATCAACATCCGTATAGTCCTGCTCTATAGGCACAAACACTGCATGACTCCTGACACTCTCCGGTTGGCTATCAACAGCTCTGTCACCTCCATCATCGTTTACAGGCTAGCAATCTATGGCTCTGCCTCCACCTCTGCCCTCCGCAGAATTACAGTTGCACTCAATAAAGCATGCAGGCTGCTAACTGGGGCTGACCGACTTACACACACTTGTGACCTGTACACTCGGGCAGGATGACTTCCTCTTATCAGCTGGATACAGTATCAAACCTGCCTCTTAGCCAAAAAAGTCCTCCTCGGGGCCATGCCCCCGGGCATTGAAAATCTCCTCATTGACCACCACAGCACCCAGTGAACTAGAAGTTCACAACAACTAACCGACTTTGTCCCCAGATGCTGGATTACCATGGGCAAGAGGGCCTTTGCCCACAGAGCACTATAGTTGTACAATACTCTCAGCAAAGAAACTCCTACTGCTGCTGCTGTTGGCCCTTTTAAGAGACAACTCCAACTTCATCTCATTTCAACTAGTTGTTGTGACTGCCTCACCTAATCAGGGGCCCACTGCTCACTGCCCTCCACTTCAGTCTTGATAGCTACCTCTCCCCGCCTTGCCCCCCTTCTACGTGCCTCACCTGCCCACCCCCCTCACCCCTCTCCTTTCCTCCCCGGCATTTCTGACTTTTATCCTCCCTCCTCCTCTTTAGAGCTCTTACCTCACCCACTACCCTCCGACAACGGCCTTCCTGCCTGCATACCCCCCACCTGCAGCACTTATTTCTAAGATTGCCCTTGGCTGGTATGTCATGCTACCTAACATTTGGCACATTTTGAATTCCTGGAATTTACTAAGCTTCAGTCTCTTGCTTCTTTTTATTGTGTAACTATGTATTATTATGTCAACCTTTGTATGTCTGTATACCTCCATTCCTTCGACGTGAAACCTTTGTAAATGAGCAGTTCCTGCTCAAAGGTATTTGTAATCCAAGATTTCAGTAAAATAAAAAAATAAAAATTCTAACCCCCAAATGTTCAACATAGTCTTTATATGACCCCACCATATGATCAAGATAAGTGGATTATTTTCTAAATTCCATCCAAACTGTAATTTCATGTAACAACTGCAAAAGCAAGTTTCTTTTGGGAGGTGGGCGGATTTAAAAAAAATATTTCTACCTTGTTCATGAGACAGGGTCCCAAAAAAGGCTAGGTTGAAAATTTTGTCCAAAAACATTTTAAACAAGCATTTGTCAATGCTGAATGTTGATTGCTTATATGTGCTGCTTAGGTATTGCCCCCCCCCAAGATATCCACTGTGTCCTTCTGTTCAGTATTCACAGAAGAGGGGGAGATGCAAGAACCACAGCATTTGAAAGGCATGAAGATGTCAGAGCCGTAGGAAGGCATTTTGATGCCCTGGGCAAGAGAAAAATTTTGCGCCCCCCCTTCCCTGAAAAAAGCCAGAAGTTCTGGAGGGTTTACATGCTCCAGCTCTGTGGTGAGTTTTGGGGCTTTTCTTGAAGAAAATACATACTTTTGCTACATGATCAGTCCCTACCCCTGATTTAAGGGAAAATGTTGCTGCCATGAATCTGTGGTGTGGGAAGAAGAATCAGCATTTATATAGCGATTTCATACACAGTATATCCCAAAGTTCTTTACAAGCAATGCTAGACTGGAAGTGAAGTGACTGAATGTGTAGTAGCAGCCATATCGCACATCAACACCCACACACAGCCTGGAGAATTGCATGAACCATTTAACAGGAAGGAGAATATTGGCCAGGACACCAGGAATGTCCCCTACTCTTTGCGAAGAATGCCCTGGGTTCTTTTACTTCCACCTGGACATCCACCAGGGCAGCACCAGGATAGGTAGAAGGGACCTCGGTTTAACGTCTCATCTGAAGGATGGCACACCCCAGCAATATAGCACCCTCTACTACTGCACTCCGATGCCAACATTTTACATACAAGTCCAATCCCGGTGTGGGCATAGAACCTACAACCTTCTAGTCCAGAAGTGGATGTGCTACCTACTAAGTCAGGAGACTGGCTGACTAGCAGCACATTCAGACAGGCATTATTTTTTTTATTTTCTTCATAGTTTACTTTAAGGAGGGGGCATTGCAGCTATGTTTTTGAGGTCTGGGTTGGGGCGTGGTCCCTGGAAATGTGTCAATCTATTGGGGAGGATAGTCTGATTCTTTATTAAAAGCAGTGCAGATGCATGATTCTTGCAGCATTCATGGGTATGAGTGACAAACTATTTTTCTGCATACTGAACATTTGAATGGGATAATTGGGCTTAGGAAAACACAGTACATATATTTTCTAATGTCTCAGTTTTGAAGATATAGAAATTTCCTATATCTTCAAAATTGAGACATAAGGAAATACACATGTACTTACTGACTGAGGAATCATCTGACAACTGAACATTACAACACAGCTACTTCTGTGTGTGACTGTTGCTAGACATGATTTCTGACCCATCTCCATCTCCAGGGGTCATGCGGCTAGCTATTCAGAGATCATAGCCACAGTGTCTGTAACCTGCCACTCAGTCCCACCGGATGTACAATAAAGAAAAAAAGCACGTCCCAACCAACTTGAGGGAGACTAGTCAGTGCAGTGCAATGGAGTTGCAGTATGACTTTGGTCTGACTGCAGGCTCTGCTTCTGGGCTCTGCTGTGACTGGAACTGTCTGTAACGGCCCTCCACCACCCACCTGCATGGAGTATAAGAGACAGCATGGGGTGGGGGAGCCTACCTAGTGTGGAATTGTAGTGCAGGAGAACGCGGGTCAAGAGGAGACAAAACAATGTGGTGGGCAGGAGTGAGGGTGCCACATGGCTCGCCCGCACCACGGCAGTCAGTTAGCACACAAGCAGCAGACTGGAAGGCACAAATTTCTCCACTCCCGTCCCAGTCCCATGAACTACTAAATTGTCACAGCTGAGTCAGACCTGGGCTGCTGGTCCCTCGGCTGGGTTGGCACAGTCTCACAATCAAATTAAAAATCAAATCCATTCCTTATTCCAGATCACTGAAGTGCAGTGCATTTTCCAAATTCCAATCAAGTTCCCCAACCCCCACCCATGGTGCTGCCACTGCCACACGCCACCTACAACACACTCACATCTCATTCATTGACACTGTCACACAGACACAACAAACTAAACAGTAAACAAATTAGAAGAATGAATTTTCATTTTAATTCAATACTGAATTCAGGGTCACACAGACACTTGGGAGAAGACTGCCGGGACGATGGACTTGTACAACAGACTGTACTGTATACGGACTACTACAGTACTGAGCTGCATTGCTTTGCTTAGTTGCTTACGCTAACAATCTTCAAAACGGATCTGACTACTTGGATTTCTCTTGTCTTCTCTGTCTATTGTCTCTCCCAATCTTGTCTCTCTACATACACTCTCTGTCTACCGCTTTTCTTGCTGCCTGCTAGTCACTCTATTTCTAGGTCTACTCTCAACAATAACATTGTCTCCACTCAGAAGGATATTCAAAGCTCCCCCCCCCCACCGGCTGCCTGTCACTTTCAGTATCCCATCTCCTACAAATTAGGGTACCTAACCTTACAGATGTTGCAGAATTGGGGTTCAGGACTCCAGAATCCCAATTCTGCAACATCTGTAAGGTTAGGTACCCTTTATCTATAGCTATCTACAGTCACACATTCCCTCCATGCACGTCTGGTTCTGGCAGCACCCCCCCGAAGGTCCGTTGCTGGGCTAGAGTTCCCTGCCTCCTGCTCCCATTCATTCAAAAAAAATAATTCATCAAACTTTCATTTAAACTTGCCTAAAAGGTGGTGATGTGATGTCTGTGCACACTTGTCTTCATTGACTCACTGCACAGAGAAACGGATGGATGCCTCAGGCAGGCCACAGGTTGGGAAGTGAGCATCGAGTGGCACAGCAGACAGCCGGGGAGAAGAGACCGGATGGGATGGAGAGAACTCGACACCACTGGCATGGTGTGGCACCCAGCCAGTTAAGTTCAGGTGATATCGACAGGGGCAGCAGCAGGAAATAAACATTAGGCAAGACAAGGGGGCAAATTCCATCCATGGACCACCAACCACACCATCACTCTAAAAAACGCCTGCTTTTGTGCTAGCTTCACTCCGCAAAATCCTGATGCCACATTTGTCACACGCGCTGCCCACGCACACATCAACTAACTCGAGTGAGTCACAGCCCTGCACTATGAGGAGGAGTCTCTGGAGGTCACATAACTGTCAGTAAGTGTCACTGAGAATGTTGATTTGGGGAAGCAACCTAGTAGACAGGGCAGTGCGATGCAGACAAGACACCCCCACGCCTGTTGCCTAGCGACCAATAATGTGTCAGTGACTGCCGGGGCGGTGTCCTCTGGTCCTCGGGTACATTTTTGGGTAAAAAGAAATAAAAATTAAAAGAGTGACTTCTGTAGAAAAGTAATTCTTTACTTTGAATTACAGTAAACAATGACTTTTCTGTTGAAAAACCAGGACTTTTGCACTGAAAACATATTGGATAGTCTAAAACCGGGACTTTGAATGTCCCAGTCTGATTTTCATATTTCCAGGGACAGGGCAATAAAAAAAAACAGGACAATCCCTGCAAAACCAGGACAGGTGGCTCACTCACTGTCTCCAAGTTTACCGCCTCTCCGTGCTATGCTTGCTACCCGTACCTTGTATACTAGTGGGTGGCGCTGGCCCACCTACAGTTTCTCTTTCTTTCTCATTGCAGTACCACCACATCACATGATTATTTGCCTGAAGCTCATGTGACCTCCCTCCCCCCACTTGCTGGTCCTTGGTCCGCAGATGCACCCCTACTGACAGCCAGACATAATTACAGTTTACCAAGCCAAAATTAATTTAAAAAAAGTTTAAAGCTGTAGCGCACATTAATAAACAAATGAGCTTCAGTTGAAAATTGTGCCCCTCTGAGGGTTGCACCCGGTACCAGTGCACCACCCGCCCCACCCTTCCAACGGTACTGGAAGAGGTGGACAATAGTCCATTCACAGGCAGAAGAATCCTGCAGAAGGTGAGTAAATTGAAGGTGGACAAAGTGATGGGAGCAGATGGCATACACCCAAGGATATTAAAAGAACTGTGAAGGGAAATAACAGTACCTGTGGCAGCCATAGTCACTGAGCCATTCAACACAGGGGTGGTACCAGAGAGTTGGAGGAGGGCACATATGGTCCCTCTATACAAATCGAGCAGTAGGGAGGAGGCAGACAACTTCAGGCCGGTCAACCTTATTTCAGTAGTGGGGAAGATCATGGAAACATTGGTTAAAGAAAGGATAGTGGGGCATGTAGAAGCCATCGGAGCCCAGTACCATAGGCACTATCGATTCACAGTGGGGAGGTCATGTCAGACAAATCTAGTTGATCTCTTTGACTGGGTGACAAAGGAAGTGAACCAGGGTGGGACAGTGGACAATGCTTACCTTGATGTAAGCAAAGCGTTTGACACCGTCCCACATAGGAGGCTGATAAAGTAGCTGAGTAGGGTGGGCATGGGGGAAAGGATGGCAAAGTGGGTTAGAAACTGGGTAAGAGACAGGAGATAGAGGGTGGTGGTAAATAGGGCACAGTCTGGGGAGAGGGGATGACCAGCAGGGTGCTGCAGGAATTGGTCCTGGGGACAGTCCTGTTCAATGTCTTCATTAGTGACATTGTAGAAGGGGTGAAGGGAAAGGTCTACCTGTTAGCAGATGACACCAAGATCTGTAACACAGTGAATACCCCAGAGGGGGTGAAGAAAATGAGGAGGGACATGGGGAAGCTTGAGAAATGGTCTGAGGACAGGCAACTGAACTTTAATTCAAAAAAAGTGAAAAATTATACACCTGAGACACAGAAACCCTGGGGAAAGGTACGGGATGGGGGGGGGAGGGAGTTGCTGACAGTCACAAAGAAGGAAAGGGACCTGAAGGTTCTTATTTCAGATGATCTGAAAATGTCAAAGTGGTAAGGCAGCTGGGAGGGCCAGTGGCATGCTGGGGTGCATAGTCAGGGCTATCTGCAGCATAAGGAGGGAGGTAGTGATGCCGTGATATAAAACCATGGTCAGGCTTCACATGGAGTACTGTGTGCAGTTCTGGAGGTCGCACCTTCATAAGGATATTAACAGGCTGGAGATGGTCCAGAGAAGGGCGAATGAGATGGTACAGAGCTTGCAACACAAGACTTATGAGGAGAAATTAAGGGAGCTCAATATGTACTCAGTGGAAGAGAGGAGGGAAAGAGGGGATATGATAGAAACATTCAAGTACATCAAGGGTATAAATGTAACTACTGATAAGCAGGAGACAGCTGTTATAGGCATATGTGACAGCTTCTGTGTGATATTCTTTTGTTCTTATAAATCTGTAACCAACAGTATTTCACTTTTTTAGGCAATTTTATGCTGGTTGATGCTTGGTGACAGATGGCAGACAGAGGGCTCACCAGATTGTGTTGCCATTTGAAAAACTTCATAGAGTGTCCTTTTACTGGTAAGTGTTTTGGAAAGATGGTGAAGGTCTCACAATTTTTATTATGATTTTATCTCCTTATGTCTGTCCCCTTTGGTACCCCCATCCCCACACCCCAACAGTCATCAGTGGCCACAGCTTCAGCCTTCTTCTTTCCAAGATGGTGGGTAAGAAGCATAGAAACATAGAATTTGAAGGCAGATAAGGACCACTTGGCCCACCTAGTCTGCCCATTTCCCTACCTGATGGATAAGCTGCAGATCCTAGTTAATCAACAGCTTACTTCCTCCTACCCACCAGTAGAATTGCCTTATGTCTGTTTGTGAGTAGCTGCCTTCACAATCTGTGAAGTCTGACCTCTTACAGTGCCGCTGATTGGTCATCTTCCAACACAGGTGAGGTGCTGCCAGTCCAAAAGTAACTCAGGACAAGCAGTTTTCAAAGTGGTGATGAACTGGAGTGAGCAAGAATTAAATATTCATTCAGATGCCGTGTTGATTTTAAGATCAGCATACTGGTGTGGACACTGCAAATAGAACCCCAGCTCTTTAAGCAGCCTTATGAAAAGTAAAGGCTTCTTGAAGCACTGGGATTCTATATATTGTTCTGTAAGTGGGCTGCATCAAATTCAGTAATTTATTGTACCTTACATCTGGATGTATGGTAGGCCCAATTTTAAATAAACACTGCACCTGAATTAACACATGATGCGATAGAAACATAGAATTTGTCAGCAGAAAAGGACCGCTTAGCCCACCCAGTCTGGCCAAGTGTTCTCTACCTACTTGTAACTCCTGCCTGTATATGTTACTGCATGTCTTATTCTGCCTGCATATATCAGAATCGCCTTATAAATGAACTTGCTTAATGGATTTTTCCTGCAATGAACTTGAAACTACTCCACTTCCATGACCCTATTAATCTCCATTGACCCCCTCCTTCCCCTTTGTGTAATATATGCCAATGTTTATCCAATGCATGCTTCATGCCCCCTACCATTTTAGCTTCCACCACTTCTCCTGGCAGTCTGTTCAAGGCATGTACTACCCTTTCAGTAAAGAAATATTTCTTCACATCTATCCTAAATGACACCCCCAGCTTCATTGTATGTCCCTTGGTTTGGGTGTTCATCCACATTTGAAGAAAACTCCCCAACTGTACCCCTGTGAGGTACTTTGTAGGTTTTGCTCATGTCACCTCTCATCCTCCTCTTTTCCAGAGTATACATGTTGAGATTCTTCAGCCTTACTTTGTAGGGATTCCTGTGAAAATTCTGAACCATTTTAGTTGCCCTCCTCTGGAAAACCTTCACCTTATGTCCTTTCTGAAGTGTGTACTATAAAATTGGACACAGTACTCCAGCTGGGGGTATACCAGGGATTGATACAATGGCAGCACAACATCCCTCCTCCTCCTACTGGAAATGCCAGTCCTTATGCACCCCAGAATCCAATTTGCCCTGCTCATAGCCTTGTCACACTGTACTGCCACCTTGAGGTCCTCTGATGTAATAACCTGAAGGATCCTTTCATGTCTAGCGAGCATCAGTACCTCTCCCTATCCTCTACCCAGTATCGGGGTTCCTATGCCCTAGGTACATGATTTGACACATGTTGGCATTGAACCCGAAGTAAGTAAGAAAATGGAACTGATCTGAATGAATTGCAGGCTTCTAAGCAGCTTTTTGGGGAGTGTGTATGTGTGTGTGTGGGGGGGGGGGCTCTGGTACTGGCCGTACCTTCAAGAATGCCACCGACTTCCTCATCCCCTCAAACTGCTTGCCCAAGTACGCAAACCTCTCCCTCACTACTTCCACAGTGTCCCCCGCCAAGTTGTTTGTACCCATATGCAACAGTAAATGAGGTTTCTTCCTGCCCTTCACTGCATGCTTGAGCAGTGCCTGCCCTGCCCCTCCTGCAGTCATCCTGCTGACAGCTTCAATCCAAATATGGCTGTGCTTTTCCCCCTTTTCGCTCCATCTCACCCATTTCATTACAGAATCCCCAAGGATGAGTACCCCCCAACCCTTACCCCCTTTCCCATCTAATGCCCCTTCCACCACCCCAGTATTCATTCTTCCCTGTCCATTACCCCCACCAACTGCACCCTCTGTGACTTCTATATCTGTACCCCCTACTTCTGCCTCACCCCTTTTCTGTGCCTTAGTCCTCCCATCCCCCTTGAACCCCTTCCCAGCCTGACTACTTCCTACTGGGCTTCCCATGTTGACCTCCCCTCCTCCCCTGCTGATTTCCAACCCCTCTCCTATCCCCACTGTTGTTGATTTAGAGCCCCTATTCCCTTCTACCCCGATAGTGATGCCCTTCCCATTCTCCCCTTCCCGTAGCCTTCTCTCCTTCAGTCACCACCGTCTACTTCCTTACTAGCCCCCTTCTACTCTTTTGTCCTCGCTATCTCTTCTCCTACCTGTTGCCATCCCTCTCATGCCCCGCTTGTCTTTCCCCCTTCAGTATGTTCCTGCTCCCCCTCTCTGTCCCATGGCAGAGATTCAAATCTATTCATAGTCGATACCTGTCCTACATCTCTTTCCCCTATCGGTACCCCCTCCTACTTGTTCCCCTCCATCCCACCCCTGGCGCCTCCCTACTTGTAGCCATCTGCTCTCTCCCCTGGTACTCCTCATGGCCTCTCCCTCCCCTATCAGGAGAGAGCCCCGCCCTCACCTTGGGCATCCCCTCCCTTCTCCTCTCTTTCCTGCTAGTGCCTCTGATACTGGGGTCGGTTTCAGTCCCTAGTTATTTTTCCTCCATCCCTCTTTGCCATCCCCTATTCCCCCCCTCATGAGGCCTACCATACTCATCTGCCCTGCCACTTACACCCCTCCCTAATCCTACAGTTCCTCCCTCAAACTAGCCAGTCATCTGCAGATCATACACCCCCCATCCTCCAAGCCCAGTCCAGGATCATGGCACACCCACACCCTGTACACCCCTCCACTCTTCCAAAGATGCCCATCTTATTGACATGTGGCACCTGCCCCATTTTGGCCCCCACGTTATGTTAGGGGCTCTTACTCCCAGGTTCTGTATCCTACTACAAGTGTTAGGCCCCTATTTACTCAAATTCCTGTCCCCCTCACACTACTCCCCCTACTGACCCCTTGCGGATGGGGGTAATTTAGGCTCAAATATCATCCGTTAGATACTGTATTACTGTAGCAATGCTAAAGCCTCCTTGTCCATTTTTCACACCGCAGCTGCCATACTTTTTGTTCTCGGTTCTCATATAGTTTGACTTAGTCCAGTTAGAAATCTTATTGCACTCCAAGTATTACTCAGCTCAGTTAGAGAAATAAACAGAGCAAATAAATATGTATTATTACAGCAATCATAACAGAACAGCTCAGTGCTTAGCTGAGTTAGAGAAAGAAACAGAAGAAATAAATCTGTATTATTACTGGAATCCTAAAGTATCCAATCTTTGCTTTGTCTCCACTCCAGATACCCTGCTGTAATAGAGGATCACAGAGGATGGAGGGTGGGAGGGTGGGCAACTGTAAAGTCCCAGCAGAGCTCTATTGAGCTCACTCACTCACTACCCTCTCTCACTCGCTTGTTCTGTTTCTCCCGGAGCTGCAGGCTGCCTTTTTGTACGGGGCTCCTGCTTGTGCTGGTACCTTTTTCTGCCCTCAAAGAAATCTGCAGCAGTCCCGACACAGCTCCGTTCAGCTCGCTCACTCTCCCTTTCTCATTCTGTTTCTCTTGGCGCTGCAGGCTGCCCTTTTGTACTAGGCTCCTGCCTGCATTGGCGCCTTTTCCAGCCCACAAAGAAGTTCACAGCTGTCCTGACAGAGCTCCATTGCAGTCGCTCAGTCCCCCGCTGTCACTCGCTCGTTGTGTTTCTCCTAGTGCTGCAGGCTGCCCTTTTGTACTGGGCTCCTGCCTCTGTTGGTGCCTTTTTTTGCCCACAAAGAAATCTGCAGCAGTCCTGACAAAGCTCTGTTGAGCTCGCTCACTCCCCCCTCTCACTCACTCGATCCTAATCTGTCCCAAACACTGATTTCCCCAAAGAGACTGCGCTATTCTGTGCCAGAAGCGTGAAAACACATTTTAGCCAACATGTGAAAAATGACAGCTGTACTGTTGATAAGGAGGTGTGGAAAAAATGCCACTGTTGAAAATCTGGCATGAAAATATTACTAATTTGCCAAGTTACAAGGGTGCGTGGAAACTGCACAACACACGCACGTAACACAGTCATTTTATGGACTTTCATCACAAAATTTTCAACAGAGGCATTTAAGGACCTGTGTTTATGAACAGTGTCACTGTGGTTTTCTTAACGTGTCCCGAACACTGATTTCCCACAGTGATCCCGCTAATCTGCGCTGGAAGTGCGAAAATGCATTTCGGCCGGATGTGAAAAATGACAGCTGTACTGTTCATAAGGAGGTGTGGAAAAATGACAATGTTGAAAATCTGGTGTGAAAATATTGCAAATTTGCGAAGTTGCAAGCGTGCATAGCAACTGCGCGATGCATGCTCGTAAAACAGTGATTTTTTGGATTTTTTCTGCCAAATTTGCAACATAGGCTTTTTGAGAGCCTGCCTCATGAACACTGGCACTGTCATTTTATTGATGGGTCCCGAAAGGTGATTCCATGCAGTGACCATGAAATCACCTTTTGGGATCGAATAACACCATGACAGTGCCTGAATTCATGAGGAGGGGTCCCAAAAACCCCATGTTGAAAATGTTGTGCCAAAATTCCCAAAAATGCCTGAGATATGTATCAAAGTTGAAAAAACCTATTTATCCCATTATACAGCTTATTGGCATTTCTTCATTTCGCGGTTGGCTTTGAAGAGTGCAGACATGTTCCCAGTCCACCGGAGCTCATTGCGCCAGCCTCCGGAGGTAAGTATGGGGTGAGATGGGGGAGGTGGGGTACGCATTGGGTGGGCGCGGGTTGTGGGAGAGGGCAGGGAGACCACGTGGGCTCCCTCCCAGCATGCCAACTGACTGTTTGTTGGGGGGGCCAGCTTTAGCTGACGGGGGATTGGGCACTCCCATCAGCAGAAAAGCGGGGGTGGGGGAACAAGAGCCGAGGGGGATTGGGCACCCTCTCGGCACAACTGTCCCACTATTCTTTCTTGAGGGAGAACTTATGCCGATGTGGAGTGAGATCCCCCAGCAGCAAATCAAACTGGGAAGGGGGACATAATGCTGTCGGGGAGTGGGCTCCCCTGTTGGCAACCAAACTAGTACTGGGGACTGAAGCCAATGGGGATTGGGGCCCCCGTTGGCAAAAATATGCTGTTGTGGGGAGGCACATGCTGTTGAGAGGGATTGGACACCCCATCGGCACTGGGGCCAGATTAATATTGTTTGTGAACATGGCGGCAAGCCGCTGCCATGTTCACAAACAATATAACAGTAGCAATGTTCCGCTCAGCACTGACGCTGCAATGATGAAGCGGCCTCTTATTACTGCGATAAAAATGTTACAAGTTGGTGGCACACTGGCTGAACTAGTGTCAGCAGCAGCATGCCACCCCATTGGGGAACAGGGGCCAAGCCTCAAAAGGCAGAGCGAGCATTGGCCACAACAGTGCCTTGCCTCCACAACCTGCTTCTGTAGCAAGCTGCCGCAACATGTTTCTTGCACATGTGCGCAATCACCATAAAAATGACAAAGTTATGAGTAAAAGTTCAAAACACATTTAAAAGCCATTAACTGAACATAACTTGTTTTTAGTCAGTCACGTTCAGCTCTGGAGCAGCAGGATGTGCCAATTGAATTGATAGGTAAGAAAAGGGTGCAAGGGGGTAGGATTGTGGGTGCTCAGTGGGAAGGCTTGGTGGGGGTGGGGGCTGGCAGATGGTTGGGGCAGACAGGGAATTTTTGTTTTTTAAGTTTGTTAACAAGAAGAGGATGACAAGGGACAAGAGTATGAGGGACAGTTTTCTTTGTTTCAGGTACCAGCAGTGGGGATTGGGCACCGCAGTGTTGGTGCTTTATTGAAATTGGCAGCTGGGAGTACAAACGGGACAGTGAAGGGGCTGCAATCAAGAAGGGGCAGGATTAGCAGAGGTCTGGTGGTCTGGCATGTACAAATGCTATTGTGGACTGGGGCCAGCAATCGGGAGGAGGATGGGACTTTTTTGCTGCTGATTGGAAGGAGGGTGGGACTTTTTATGGCTGACCAGAAGGAGGGTGGCAGCAGCTGTGGGTGGAAATGTTTTTTTAATGCAAAGGCCATGGGGAGAAAGTACAGTACTCTACTGATGAACACTAGGGCAACAGGGAAGGACTGGGCACAGGAGACCTCTCAGAGGAGGCCAGAAAGAGTCGGTAGGGGCAACAACCAGAGGGGGGATAGAAAGAGTCACTCAAGAGGATGAGGTAGAGAAAAGGGAATGGGGCTGGGGCTGGCAGAGGAAAGACAAAAAGTGCCAGCTAGGGGGAGTGGACAGAGAGAGACCAAAAGTAAGCACAGTGCATACCAATGATGTGATGAAACTCCACTGCACAGAAGAAAAAGTGTGACATTTTTCAACCATTCTCTCTCATCTTTTTAGCAACATGACTGCATCAGCATAGCTCTGTTGAGCTCTGTGGCACCTTTGAGAGAGTTGTAATCTCTGTTGTGAGAAACAGAGAGTGCATGGATAAACCATATGCTGCACAAGCATTTTAATATACAAAGTTGTCCACGGAGACAGTGAACTTATTACAGTACATGTCCAAAATATGTGCACAGTACATAGTCAAAGTGTTTTGAGCCACAGTCTCTTCAGCATTTGTAAGAATCTTGCACCATATTTTCCTAACATCCAGTCTGACTTTGATGCCCTTCAGGAATGGTTCACCTCCAACCTGTTCGTAATGAATACCAAGAAAACTAAATGTATGGTCTATGCCACCTGCATCAAGTCCCCCTCCTCCCTGGCACTAACCCTTATGTCATCTTCTGGAGACACCTTGAGCAAGTGAACACTTTTAAGTACCTTGGGATTACCCTTGACCATACTTTATCCTTTGCTGCTCATGTTGACCCTCTAGTTAAGACTGTCAGCTCCAGGCTATTGCTAATCTACAGACATAAGATTAATTTCCATTCATAGATAAAGAATCGCCTGATACAGAGCTTCATTACCAGAGAAACTGACTGTGGGATCACAGTCTATGGCTCTGCAAGTGACTATGTGCATATCAAGAGTCAGGGGTCTCCTTAACAGAGCCTGACGCTTTGCACTTGATACAAAATGTCACCCACACCTGTGTGCTGTATAGCATCCTAAACTGGCTCAACCAGGACTCTAGACTGTGCTGTCACTCCCTGGTCACTGGTACAAAAGCTATTTGCGGCTCACTGTACTCTGGTCTACAGGCATTGTTCAACTTTGCAGACCAAAAATATGCCACCAGGAGTGTGGTGCAGCACACACTGCTACTCCCCTGAAAAAAACCTCCATTGGCCAAGCTAGCTTCTCTTACCGATTTGCTAAGTTATGGAATGACCTACATCCATCACTAAAAACTAATTGCACTTTGAACCTATTTCAGCACCAGCTTTTCTCCTCCCTCACCCTATCCGGAAACTGCAACTGCTACTGCTGACTATCTTGACTATTTGCTTTGTGGTGCCTTTCTTGATCTGTCTGTTACCATGACACCCATGTATTGCTTTAATACTGTGGCAGCACTAATCATATAACTTCTTCCATATAATGTTTCTTTTCTGTACCAATAAGTGTTTACTGTTGCTAAACTGTAATCTTACTATATTGTATTGTGTATGATTGTATTGTTTCTGTATTGTATTGAGTTGTACTGTATACTCGGATATCAACTGTACTTGCTGTTTGCTGTTGTTGCTAACTCTAAATCCTTTGTAAATAAGCTCTGCCAAAAGGGTTTTATGCAAAATAATTAAATAAATAACTGGTGTTTTGAAAACATCTAGCAGCAATTTCCTAACACATTCTCTCCAGTCACTTAAATATCTGACCTACTGAACAGTAGTCCACATTTATTCCCTCTGTTGAACAGGAAGTTATGTATAATATTCTCTTTGCCATTTCTATTGGAAATGTATCCCTTCAGGTTTGGATACTCTCGTAGAGTATTACAGAGTCTGGAGGTTAGATGCCTTATGGATTGCAACTGAATTATTTATGTGGCTAAGTTCACAAAGAATTATTGATTTCTGTTTGTGGGAACATCTCCTGCATATCTGTTGCTCCAGTGTAAAGCATACATTTTCACCAGTTTTTTTTTCAGTTCTCAATATAATCTGGAAAGTATGCAAGTGGGGATATTTGTCAGTTCTGTTGGTACTAAGATTTATATCTTGTGAACATTAAAGCCATGTCATTTAGTTCTACATTTCCTTCCAAAGGTGTATTATATGTTGAAGACAAGAAAACAAAGATAGAAACATACAAGTTGTCAGCAGATAAAGACCTCTTTGGCCCATCCAGTCTGACCCATTTCCCTGCCTACTATGCTACCGCAGCCCTTGTGCAATCTCCAGTCTTCACCACCTCTTGTGTTCCTTCCAAGATCTGCTTGTGTCTGTCACATTCATGCTTGAATCCTACAACTGTTTGGCACCTACCACCTTCACTGGGAGGCCATTCCAGGGTTCAACGTCCTTCTCTGTGAAGAAATATTTCCTCACATCTCCTCTGAGCTTCCCCCCAACTTCATAGTGTGACCCCTTGTCATTGAGTCTGTCTTTCTGTGAAAAATGCTGCCTTCCTGTACTTTATTAATACCTGTTATGTATTTGAATGTTTCTATCATATCACTCCTTTCCCTTCTTTCCTCCAGCGAGTACATGTTCAGTTTTCATAGTTTCTCCTCATAGGGCTTTTGATGCAGTCCCTGCATCATTTTGGTTGCCCGCCTCAGTACTGTCTCCACCCTATCTCTGCCCTTCTGGAGGTGGGGCCTCCAGTACTGGACACAGTACTTGAGGTATGGTCTTACCAGTGACCTGAACAGGGGCAACACTACCTCCTCCTTCTTCTTCCTACTGGTAGTACCCCTCTCTATGCACCCCAGTATTCTACTAGTCTTTTCTGCTAGCGTTTCACTCTGCTTGGTTACCTTCAGATCATCAGAAATGATTACCCCCAAGTCCCTTTCTTGTTTGGTGGTTGCCAGTACCTCACATGCCAAGTGTTACATAGCCCCCTGGTTTCTGTGCCCCAAGTGCATGATTTTGCACTTTTTAGCAATGAATCCAGCTACTATACACTTGACCATTCTTCTAACTTCCATAAATCATTCCTCATTTTTTCCAACCACCCCCCCCCAGTGTGTTCACCTTATTGCAGATTTTTGTGTCATCCACAAACAGGCAGATTTTCCCTTCTAGCCCTTCTGCAATGTCACCGATAAAGATATTGAAGAGGACCAGGACAAGTACTGACCGCTGAGGCACCCCTCTTGTCAACCTGTCTTCCCGAGTGGACTCCATTTCTGACCACCCCTTGACTACTGCCACTCAACCAACTTCTTACCCAGTTTACTACTTCTGTCCCACTCCTAGACAAGTCAGCTTGTTCACCAGTCTTCTGTGTGGAACGGTGTCAAAGGCCTTCCTGAAATCCAGGTATGCCACGTCTACCACTCCACCCTGATCCGCTTTTCTGGTCACCCAGTCAAAGAACTTGATCAGGTTTGTCTGACAATACCTCCCTGCTGTGAAATCATGCTACCTTTGTTCCTGCAATCCACTAGTTTCAAAGTATCCCACTATCCCTTCCTTCAGTAGTGATTCCATAACTTTACCCACTACCAGAGTCAGGCTATCAGGTCTATAATTTCCTGCCTGCTCCCTATTCCCACTTTTGTGAATTGGGGCCACATCTACCCTTCTTCAGACCCTCAGAATAACCACTGTATCCAGCGATAAGTTGAACAAAACTTCCAGTGGTACTACCAGCACCTCTCTGAGCTCCTTCAGTATCCTAGGGTGAACCCCAACCTGGTGCCATTGCCTTGTCAAGTTTAGATTTTGCTAGTACTCTGAGAACTTCCTCCTCTGTGAAAGGACTAGTGTCCACCGCTCTACCAATTCTGTCCCTGTTCATTATCTTTGGCCTGTCATCTATCCCTTCTATTGTAAATACTGAACAAAAGTATCTGCTCAATATGTCCGCCTTCCCTTGGTCCCGTTCCTCACAGACCCACCCCCTTCACTCTTTATCCTTGTTATCCCCCTGCTGATCTTTCTCTTCTTGCTAATATATCTAAAGAAGGTTTTATCCCCTTTTTATGTTGGCGCACTTGCACAGCCAACATCTTGCGGTAGTGCAGAATTGGAGGCACGGTCACTTTTGGGCAAATGTAGGGCACACATCAGTAGGTGTGTCCTTTATTCTCCAATCAGCCACACCACCCAGGTGAGCACATCTAATGAAAGGTCTGCTGTAATGCGAGCAAAGCTCATCACATGCAGCGGACCTCCCGATGTGCTTACTCAGCACAAGCATGGCAGTACACTACCTGCCAAACTGCCGACTTCAGGGGTGCCCAATCCCCCTGTCCCCCAATGTATGTGCTAATAGGGGAGCCCACTCTCCATTGGCATAAAGTGCCCACCTATTTGTTATATGCTGAGGGGGGGTGCCCAATCCCCCTCAGATCTTGCCCCCTTCCCAGGTTTCCTTGTGTGCCTACGGGGGTGCCCAATCCCCATTGGCATAAACTAACCACCCCTTTTGTTGTGTGCCAATGGGGGTGCCCAATTCCCGTCAGCTAAATAAGGCTTCGTTGGCATGCTGGGAGCCCACCCCAGCGTCACATGCCCTGTAAACAAAAAATGGTCCCTCACCATCTCCCTCCCCCCACAACCCGCACCCACCCTCTGCATATCCTACCTCACCACACACCCCACCCCATACTTACCTCCAGAGTCCAGCGACGATCTTCGGTGGACTGGGAATACGTCTGCACTCTTCAAAGCCGACTGCGAACTGAGGAAATGCCAGTAAGCTGTATAATGGAATAAATAGGGTTTTTGCAACTTTGATGCATATCTCAGGCATTTTTTGGACTTTTGGCACCAAATTTTCAACAGGGGGTTTTTGGGACCCCTCCTCATGAATTCTTGCACCATCATGGCATTCTTCAGTCCCAAAAGGTGATTTTGCAGTCACTGCATGAAATCACCTTTCGGGACTGAGTAATGAAATGACAGTGTTGCTGTTTATGAGGGGAGCTCTCAAAAAGCTTATGTTGCATATTTGGTGACAAAACTCCCAAAAATGGCTGTTTTACGAGCGTGCATTGAGCTGTTTCTACGCACGCTCGTAACGTCATGAATTTGTAGTATTTTTGCTCCAGATTTTCAAATTTGGCATTTTTCCACACCTCCTGATCAACAGTACAGCTGTTATTTTACATATCCTGCCCAAAATGTGTTATTCACACGTCCGGTGCAGAATAGCGTGGTTGCTGTGCGAAATCACTTTTCGGGGCAGTTTGAAGAAATGACGGTGACACTGTTCATGAGCAGAGGTTCTAAAATGCCTATGTTGAAAATTTGGTGCCGAACGTCCATAAAATGACTGTGTTGCAAGCGTGCGTTGTGCAGTTTCCACTCACCCTTGTAACTTCGCAAATTTGCAATATTTCCATGCTAGATTTTCAACACTGGCATTTTTTCACACCACCTTATGAACAGTACAGCTGCCATTTTTCACACCCTGCCCAAAATGTGTTTCTGCACTTGTGGCACACAATGGCGTGGTCGCTGTGGGAAATCAACGTTTGGGACAGATTAACAAAATTACGGCACCACTGTTCATAAGGGGAGGTCCCAAAATGGCTATGTTACAAATGTGGCTACCAAACTCCCCAAAATAATTGGGTAACAGACATGTGTTGCACAGTTTGTATACATGCTCATTGCTTCACCAATATTTCATATTGTCACTCCAGATTTTCAACGTTGCAATTTTTGTACGCCTCCTCATGAACAATACAGTTGTCATTCTCCACATCCTGCCCAAAAATGTGTTTTCGTCCCTCTTTCACCAAATGGCACAGCCACTGTGCAAGACCACCTTTCAGCTAACAAAGTGATTGTGCTGCTTTTCATGAGGCAGTCTGACAAGCAGCCCATGTTGAAAATGTGGAGAGAAACTACCAACACATGCCTATGGTGTTAGGTTTCCAACTGTAGCACCCCACCCAGTACAGACTGACAGGCATCCGGGGTGTGACTTGGGATCATCGGATGTAATGCTTACTCCATTCCACCCCCCACCCCCACCCTGCAGCCACTGATAGGCATTGTGGTGTATCTTGCACTGTTCGGCCACAAACTTCACCCCACACTCCTATACTGCACCCACATCAGTGTATTTCCTTATGGAATGAGGTAAGTATAATGCCCAAAGACCCTAAAGCACACCCAACACTTGTCAATGTCTACAAAGTAGGGTGAGGTACAATGGCATGAGCGTTATAGCTGACAACCGAAAGGCACACCCCAATGCCTGTTGCTCTCTACAGGGTGGGGTTGGCATCACTTCAATACTTCACTGCCATTCCTAAACTCCGCGGCACTGCCAATGCCAGTGCGACAACATTCAGCATTGACAAATGCTTGTTTAATTAACTGGGCAATATTCTCCTCTTTGTGTGCCTTTGTTCTCCACACTGCCTTCCAAGCCTCCCTTTGTTTCTCCTGGTAAATTAACCTAGCCTCCTCTTTCTGTGGCCTTTTGAAATTTTTAAATGCTAGTTTTTTGCTCTTACTGTTTCCTCTAGCTCCCTAGAGAACTACAGTGGTCTTCTTTTCCTCCTGCCCTTGCATACCTGCCTGACACAGAGATTCATAGCTCTTTTGATACCCTCTTTAATTTTTGCCTACTGGTTCTCAACTACATTTAGCATCCCTATCCCACCCATGGTGTCCCTGAGGCATTCTCCCGTTGTCTTGAAATTGGTCCTCTTGAAGTCAATGACTCTTGTCCTGGTGCAGTTCAGTGCAAACCCAGTTTATATGCTAACCACACCATTATGACAGCATTTGGTGAAATTCAGATATTTCCAATTGTTTTCACTACAAGATGACAACATTGAAACTGGAAAGATACACAGCCAAGAGGTCCAGTAATTATTTTGTAAATCTAGAAGAACACAACATCCCTTCTGTTCTTTTGCTGCCCTCAGAATTGTGCTTTCTTTCATCATTTTTTGTCTGGTGTTTGAGTTTTATTTAACATTGACACTTAAAACAGATAATAGAAAGTTACTAACCATTTATAGTTTTGAACTGTTGTAGAGCTGATTCTTAACTGCATGATATACAAAGCAAGATGGACTTCCCTATCTTTGACCCTGTGGATATCCACATCCAGACAACTTTTTTCAAAGGCTACTGATCTGTCCTGACTTTAACAATGAGAGGAGTGACTATTTGACCTGTTACTTTGCTAATACGAATGAATCTAGAGAAAGACTCAGAGAATGCCTTATGAAATCAAAACCTGAGACTACGAGAATCACGTGATGCACTCTGGGTGATTGGCAGCCTTTCCTCATGCCCTGTAACTGCAGCTCAGTAAATGTGGCAAAATCTGAAAAAATACCTTTTTACTTAAAAATTTGTTACCACTATCGAGAAAAGGAACACGTGCAGAACTGATTTATACCGTTTTTACCAAGAATGGCAGCTTCAAATCAGCAATCCATGGAGATGTCTACTGCCCCACCAGTCCCTCCACAATCAATGCCTACCAAGCAGCAGAAGCCTGAATCTGCATCCAGTTCATTCCTAGAGGCTGATGTCAAGAAGGGCTTCTCAGAAAAAATGGACTGATTCTTCGGGGAGTTGGCCTCAATTAAAATCACCATACTGGAGATGGCAAGCAACCTCCAGACCCTGAAACCAATTGTCAAATCCCTCACAACATGGGTTGAAGACGCTGAAGCTAGAATTAGCTCCCTCAGTTACCAATATCATAGAAATGGAACATAGGAGCATAGGAATCCTGTCAGCAGATGGGGACTGCATGATCCATCTAGTCTGCTCCTGTTTCTTCCTACCTCCCTATTTAGACTGCAGCCTGATGTATCCACAATGTCTGTCCCATGCGAGTTTGAACTTGTGTACTGTCTTGTATTCCACCACCTCCTGAGGTATGCTGTTCCTTGAGTCTATGACCCTTTCTGTAATGAAGTACTTTCTGAGGTTGCTATTGAACCTGCCTCCTACCAGAGGCAAGTTGTGCCCCCTTGAACGTGCATCCCTGTTTTGCTGGAAGAGGTTTCCTGCTTGTGCTGTGTTGATTCCCTTAGTGCATGTAAAAGTTTTGATCATGTCCCATCACTCAAGGGTGTACAGATTTAATTCCCTGAGTCTTGCCTCATATGTCTCATGATGAAGTCCATGTACCATCTTTGTTGCCCTTCTATCTACTGTCTCCAGCTGGTCTATGTCTTTTTTGAGGTGTCACCTCCAAAACTGCCCACAGTACACTAAATGTGGCCAAACCAAGAGCCTGTAGAGAGGAATGATAACCTCACTCTTTCTACTTGTAATTCCACTACCATTGCAGCCATGGATGCCACCTACCCTCTGTGCTGCCTTTTCACACTGTTTTCCAACCTTTAAGTCATCCGCGATGACTACTACAAGGTCTCTTTCTGTCTTTGTTTCCTCTAACTGATGCCCTCCCAGTGTGTACTTTATCCCTGGGTTTCTTTTTCCTATGTGCATAACCTTGCACTTCTTGGCATTAAACTTCAACTGCCAATCCCTGGACCATTCCTCAAGTTTTTTCAGGTCTGTTTCCATACCTTTCATTTCCTTCTGCATATCTACTCTGTTGCAAAGTTTTGTGTCATCTGCAAACAGGCAAACCTTTCCCTTCAAGTCATTTACAATATCTTTGATAAATATGCTAAAGAGGATAGGTCCCAGCACAGATGCCTGTGGAATGCTACTGGTCACTTTGCCTTTCCTTGAAAATGATCCATTGACAAGCACTGTCTGCATCCTATCTTACAGCCAGTTGGTGATCCAGTTCACTATCTTCTGACTGACTTCGGTATGCTCTAATTTGTTAGCTAGCCTTCTGTGGGGGACGGTGTCGAAGGCTTTGCTGAAGTCCAGGTACACAATGTCCACTACTCCTCCATGATCAACTGCTTTGGTGACCCAGTTGAATAAGTCGATCATATTGGTTTGACAAGAACATCCTGCTGTGAAGCCATGTTGCCTGGGATTAATATTTCTGCTATCCTTCAGGTACTTCACTATCCTCTCCTTTAGCAATGACTCCATAAATTTTCCTACCACCGAGGTCAAACTGACCAGTAGGTAATTTCCTGCCTCCTCCCTCCTTCCACTCTTGTGTAAAGGTACTACTGTTGCTCTTTTCCAGTCCTGAGATATTATTCCACTTTCCAGTGATTTGCTGAAAAGCTTAGCCAATGCTGTGGTGAGTTCTTCCCGAAGCTCCTTCTGTACCCTAGGGTGGATGCCATCTGGCCCCATTGCTTTATCTACCTTGAGGCTATTCAGCTCTTCTAGGAACCTTTCCCATTTGAAGGATCTTGTGTCTGCTCCTGTGTTGTTGTGTACTGACCTACTTAGTGTAGGACCCCTCCCGCTGTCTTTTATGGTGAAGACAGAGCAAAAAAAAATCATTTAGTAACTCTGCTTTGTTTTTGTCCGTCTCAGCCATCTTGCCTTCCTTTGTTGCTAACCTGACTATTCCCCCTTACTCCTTCTCTTGTCCCTTATATAGCTGAAGAAGGTTTTGTCTCCCTTCTTGACCCCCATGTGATTTTCTCCTCCATCAGTGCTTTTGATCTCCTAACTGCCTTTCCTGCCTCACTCAACTTGTTTTTGTATTCTTCTCTATCTAATTCACTTTCAGTTTGTTTATATTTAGCAAAAGCCTTTTTTTTCCTTGATTTTGGTTGCAACCTCCTTGTTGAACCAGAGTGGATTTTCCTTCTTTTGGATTTGGTGATCTGCCTAGTGCATATAGCTGTATCTGTATTTAAAGCAGTTTGTAAGGCTTCCCAACAGTCTTCTACATCTTCTGAGTTTCTGCCATCTAGTATGGATGTGACTAAATGTTTCATTTCAGGAAAGTTAGCTCTCCTGAAATCTAGAACCTTGGTTTCAGTGTGACTGGTATCTTCTACCCTGTTCACAGCTAGCTGGATTGTCCTGTGGTCACTGGAACCCAGACTGACCCCTACTTGCACATTGTGAGAGGGTGACCCCTGTCAAGGATGCACGCCCTGGTAGAAAGGCAACGTTTCCTTGACCCCCCTCATCTAGTGCCTGCATGTAATGAAGAGATTTAAAGTGCCAAGTGCATACATAAACTGTTTACAGTACAGGTTGAAATATTTTAAGTGCAGAATGCCCAAAACAATGCCAAGTTTACTTGCTAAATGATATTTTGAAAGTAAATAACTGACCTTATTTTCCTGATTTCTGTGAAACTTGATTTCATCTTTTACTGAGAAAAATAAAATCATAAGTGCCTTGCCGGCACTTTTTATGCACTGAGTTTATAAGTCTGCCTGGTTTATTATCCTGAAATTCCTACCCAGCTACAGTTGTTGTCAGAAGTGGAAAAGTGGCTGAATGTCCAAGATATCCAGAGGGAGTTCAGTCTGGGGTGCCAGACTTGGCATCACAGGATACAGGCAAACAAGTGCATGGCACCAGATTCAAATCTGAAACAGATAAGGACCTTAGATGGAGATGGTGACATGGCGAGGAACCATGGGACCAGGTGGCGAACCTGAGGAGGCTGATGCGATGGATGCGTGCCTGTTGGATGGAAGCAGAATGCCATTGGAGAGAAGCAGAGTGGAGATACCTTGAGCTGAGGACTCACGTGGAGCAAGCCAAGGACCTATCCAGAGGGGAAGGGCCTGAGATTCTGGAATCAGAACCAGAGGAAGCCCCAAGGTAGTGCTTTAAGTTGGAGTTGGAGGTTCCTATCCTGCCCATGTTCCCTGGGATGTACTGGCTTGAGGATGGTGCAGCAGTCATATCAGAGAAGTCCCCAGGTAAGGATGGAATTGTCTGTGTGTTACCTGAGGTGAAGACTGCTACAAGAAGGAAGAAGCCAGTTGGGCAGAAGGGACTCATGTACCATTGAATGTTGTTAAACATAATCAGAAATCTGAATGCAGTGACCCAAGTATAGCATGGGGAAAGTTACAGGTGGGTGACCCAGATATAGCCCACTTGGCATCATACATTAAAGACCAAAAAGACGGTAGGGGTACTAGTCAACACAATGTAAAACCCCTGTGGTGGGTTGAATGTAAGCAGGGTACCCTCTATCATGTTAAGCCTAACCCCCAGACAAAAAGGTCGTGTGCTAGTGTAGTGTTGCCTGTCACATACAAGGAGGTGGTAATGAAGAAGGCATGCTCCAACCACTCCAAACCACTGAATTCTGAGGAAGTGTTAGCAGAGCTGACTTCAGCATTTTTTCTGGCCAGGTATGTAGCACCAGATAGCTGATTATGTAGAGAGAAGGTGTGTTAATCATAAGGTATCTGCCAGATGCATAGGAGGTGCAACCTAATGGTGGGAGGGCCAAATGAGATGGCAACCATGGAGAAGGGGAAAGCACCAATGTAGACTTGGAGGTACCAGGTGGTAAGCCAGCATTCAAGTGAGAGCAGATCTGGGTGTTAGACAAAAGACCTCAGAAAGCCATAGATACCTGGTGGATAGAAAGTTAGACCTGGTGAAAAAATACAGGTGAGAAACTTCTGGGTAAATGTATGGAAGGGAATGGTCTATGATAAACATAAAAGTGCTGTGATATGAACAACTAGATTGGGGGGGGGAGTAGCTAGAAAGCAGCCTAAAACTGCTGCAGGGGACACTACTTCTATAAAATGTACCAAGGGAAGTACAGTACAGACTAGTCTCAGGGTATAAGTCTGGTGTTTTGAGTTTAACAATGCATTTAAACATGTTGCACTATTAAGGTACCCTGAGACAGAGCTTTGGTGAGGGTGGGCCTCGCTCCATCCCTTTCCAGGGAAAAGGAAGGTGGATATAACCTCTTGCAATGGTAACAGACCATTTTGGGATTCAATTTCTGTCACAACAGTCTTTTGTTCTTTTTTTTTTTTTTACTATCTTCATCATTTTCCTTGTCTGATAGCCTGGCCACCTTCAGACAAATTTCTCTCTTCCTTTTGATCTTTTCTTTCTTAATGATTTGTTTTTCTTTCTGTTTGACCAAATAGAGGTGGAAAAGGAAACCTCTGAAAATAAATGTTTAGGGTAATATCCCCTTGTTTAATATAGGGTGCCTGATAATATGTGTATTATGGCTGGGTGTTAGTACCCAGAAGGTAATTATACTGGTTATGAAAGAAGTCCTGTTCTTGTACTGGATGTATAAAATATTTCTGTACTGAATGTGGCCCCGGGTTAAAGACGTGTTCTGAATGTCTATCACAAAAACTTGAAATGATAGCTAATACTGTATATATTGGAATTATGGGACCCTGGAGTGGCGCTCTAAGGTGTGGGTGGCCCGGAGCTCCACCATACCATTGTTAGTTGTTTAAGAGGTATCGAACAACCATGGGATGGTTGCCTTCTTAAGTAGGGAGGTATGTGAGAGGGTGACACCTGTGAAGAATGCATGCCCTGGTAGAAAGGTGAGGTTTCCTTGACCCCCCCATCTAGGTCCTGAATGTAATGAAGAGATTTAAAGTGCCAAGTGCATACATAAACTGTTTACAGTACAGGTTGAAATATTTTAAGTGCAGAATGCCCAACACAATGCCAAGCTTGCTTGCTAAATGATATTTTGAAAGTTAATGACTAACCTTATTTTCCTGATTTCTGTGAAACCTGATTTCATCTTTTACTGAGAAAAGTAAAATGGTAAGTGCTTTGCCGGCACTTTTTATGTACTGAGTTTGTAAGTCTGCCTGGATTATTATCCTGAAATCCCTACTCCGCTACACACATCTGAGACTTTTGTGATGTTTGTCAGCACCAGGTCCAGTATTGCGCTGTCGCTGGTGGGGTAATGAACCAGCTGTTGTAAACCTGCTCCTTGCAGTGCAATCAGAAAATCTTTTGCATAGAAATACAGGTGCTCAAAAATAAATTGTATGGCTCGAAGATCGTATTCAGGACTAAGATGAAAGAAGCTACAGAAACAACTTAATTCTCATTGGGATTCCTGAAAAGGCTGAAGAGGGAAATGTACTCTCTTTCATCCAGAAATTGTCCCAAGATGTGGCAGGGTTTTGGAGACCAGTGCTGTCTATTCTTTTGAGTGCGCACATAGATCGCTAAAACCCCAGCCACCACAGGAGGAAAACTCAGAGCAACCACCCTGAAATGCCTCAACTTTCAGAATAAATTGTTTATCTAGGAACAGGTATGAAAGAAAGGTGCCCTGCTCTGTAATGGTGCTCGCTTCTGCATTTTTAGTGATGTGACCCCCATGGTACGGGAAAAGCAAATGTCATACAAAGAGAGAAAAAAACTCCAAGAAGCAAAGATAAAATTCCAAATGATCTTTCCAGCAAGACTTATAGCCATTACCTATAGAGTTCAGTATGAATACCCCAGCACTGAAGTTGCCAAAAAACAACTGCCTCAGATCCTACCAGCTTACTTTAAAAAGTACACCAAATAAAGGAAAGAATGACCCGATGGCAGGTATTTCACGACCCTGCTATTTGTGTTTCACTCTGACATTAATCTGACATATTTGCCAACAGGTACTGATTTCTTAAGTTTTGCTCAGAATAATACAAATGCCTCTAAAGTTACATTAAAATTCCTCGTGACTTTTAATGGCAATTGTTTATTTCATGTCCTCGTTTGAGACTGAACTATGTACTTTTGTTGGTAAATGTTCTAATGTGGGGGAAGAATATGCTTACATTTATCTAACACAAGGTGACTTAAACATGGTGGCTATGTTACAGTTTTTAAACTGTCACCTCAAAACTCCCTCAGCTGCAGCTTCTTCATGATTGAATTCCCACCACAGCAGCTCTGAAAACAGAGGGCACAGCCACAGCACCTACTCTGACAGCTCCTGTCAAACCACACTAATGTCAATTTTGGCTGTGCCATGCCTCAACTCATCAATTTCAATGGGAGCTGGATGTCCAGTCAGTGGATACAACTACCACTTCAGTGCTTGCCGCTCCCCCTGTGCACGATCATATGTACTGCTCTTGACACTACATGGATTGTTTTTTCTCCTCCTCCTCCTCCTCCTCTGCATAGCCCTTGCATTAACCACCTGAAGCACTCAAAACATACTGTACCGGGACCCAAACATTGACGTGGCAGTACTGCAGGGGCAGTGAGTGACACGGATAAATTAATCAGAAGCAGAGCGATCATTAATTTCTCTTCAACTTTTTCTTGGTTCACAGCTTGGCTTGGAGGTGACCCCCTGACATTCCTGCACGTCGAGTAGCTCATATGCGGTGCCTCTCTGTTACACCTAAATTGGACTGAGGGGGTTATTTGAAGCCAACAAACATTCCCAGTGAAATACATTTGTATACCCACTTTCCAAACTCTAACTCTCTGCCAAGCAAGGCGGAAAAATGAAAGACTTGTCCCTTTCAATTGACAGCAGTTTTGCTTCTTTAATTTTTTTCTCCCTCATTTTTATGGCTGCAGGAGTGGATCCTCTCAAACATTTTGTATATAGAAAAAGGCTGACATTGTGTTTTCCATCCGTAGAACTGTTTCTCCTCCACCTGACCCTCCTCCAAGAAGCAATCCACCCATGTTGTCCCTATGGACTGCAGCACTGCACTATATCACAGTGGGCTTTTTTTTTTATGGGCGTTGTTTTGGCGTAGCTACCGATACGTCTGGTCAAGTGTTTACCAGAAAAGATCTACCACAATTAAAAACTGAATCTACCTGGGTTAAAAATGTAATTTTCTCTTTAACTTTAGAGTAATGTAGTCATATAGCCCTGCACAACCAAACCAATATATTAATTGTTTTCAAATGGGTCTAAATAATAAGAAGGTTGTAAAAATGAGGACCTTGTGACATGCAGAAAGCATGTTTGCTCTCTATAAACTGTTATAAACTGTAACCCATCACTGGAAAAATAACGACCTTGTGACATGCAGAAAGCACGTTTGTTCTCTATAAACTGTTGTGAACTGTAAAGTGACAGCTTGCGTATTGCAGATCACAGAATGCCACATCACAAATCTTTCTGCCATCCTTTAAAGGAGACAACGTGCAGCTGGTAAGGCAAAACTGAACTCTTATGGGTCCAGTAATTAAAATTCTGGCTGCAGGGTAACATGCAGAAATGTATGGCCATGACAGGACAAAAAGGTGCTTCTGAGGTTTTCCTAATATGCCAAGAAGGGGTTGCTGACTTGACAAGACCCTGTTAAACTTGACGATCTATGGGGATCATTTGTGGGTATACAGCTGTATCCTTACCAAGCAACTACAAAAGGAATTGGACACCTGAATTAAACGTTACCCATGTAATCTGGATTATAATAAAAATTTAAATAAAATAAAGTTCACAGCAAATCTCAAGAGCTACAAAAAGGTCAGAACAAGGCTAGGACTCAGGAATGTGGAAATACAACTCAGCCTAGTGTGACTAATAAGGTCATACAGGTGAGGGAGCCAGCCAGAAAACAGAGAGAGAGAAAAAAAAATTGGTAACTAACGTCTATAGGCATACCTACAAATAGCAGTGCCGTGAAAAAAAAAAAAAAAAGCTCATCAGTGATCGGCTTCCTAAAGCAAACCCTGTAGGTGGATTCATCTGGATGGATACTGTTTGCTATTGCCATGTATTGAATGAGCGCCAGGGGTTCCTGGAAAAGGTTCGATACCTAGGGAGCTGCAGGTTGGAGTGGGTCTTCACCAGGGGAGGTAGACTGAGCTGCAGTTGCCAAATGCATTTCAACACGTCTCAGTGATGGATCGCTGCCTCGCCAGGGGTTGTCTGGGCCTGCACAAGGTGTAGCAATGAGCTACACATCGAGACCTGGCTTGCGTCATCTCCGCTGATGTTTTAATAATATATAACCTGCTCGCATCTCACATCCTCGTATGCACCCCAGGCATGTAGTGTGGCTGGGATCAACACTTGGAAAAAAGGAGCAAATAGGAGCTGATGCTGCATAAACAAAAATCTACATAAGATCATGCTTCTGATTTATATGCACTGGCAAAAGTTTGTGGCTCCACTCTACACCCACATAAGAGATTTATGAGTATCAGTTCTGAAATTATTGGGGGAAGGCAGAACCCCGGTGCAATAGGTCATAAAACAAGGCAAATTTAGTGAAATGTGTGGGGGTGGGGGTGTTGAAACTCCATCCGTCCCATACCAGCTTTATCTTTCAAAATGTTATTCTGCCACTTAAAACTATTAAAACTGAATTTCACAAATTACTCATTGGGGTAAGTTTTAGGTCAGTGAGAATAAATAGCGTTACTAATATACAGCACTCAGCTAGCATTAGGAACCCTTCACCAACTCCATGAATAGCAATGTACAACCCCCCACACACACACACATATGGACTATCTCAGACCCACACACTCACCCTAGTTTGACGTAGATAATTCCAAAACAGAGGGACACCTAGAGAATCCACTGGTGAAAGTTCCTGAGCATGATCTAAGGGCAGAGCAAGCCCCACAGTCTGGACGTGGGGGTAGGGGGTCTCTCTCTGCTTTCGGCGATCAGATCAGCTGTTACTAGTTACAGTAGCTGTAGCACTGGGGTAGGAGGGTGGCTCTGTGCTCTTCGTAATTGGACAGGTTGTTATCCCAGTCAGTTCTATAGTAGAAGCAGTAGCAGGAAATGGGGTTAAAAGGATGGGTGAAAGGGGATCATCACCAGTAAAAGCAGCTTGGTGGGGGTGCCAGCCCTGGCAGTTCCCGGAAGCTCTTCCAACCCCTCACCCTATCACCCATTGTGCCTGCTGCTGGAGTGGTTGGGTGATGGGGTGGTAGAGGATTATGGGGGTTGGGTACTCATAGAAGGGAGTCACCGACTGTGAGAAGGGTGTCCCTCTCTTCTAAAAGAGCCGATCCAATATCCCTGTCCAGGCAACAGCAACAATTCGAGTTGCACTCCGAGTCTCAAACGATCTGTCCCGTCTTATCTTCCCTCCCTCCCTCAATCCCTCCCTGCATTCCCCAGGTAGAGCACACCACCTCTTATCTCCTGTTCAGTCTCACAGTGGTTGGCAGCAGGTAGCAGGAGGAGGAGGAACACACACACACACACACACACACACACACACACACAGAGCCTCAAGCTTTTTTCATCGTTCTTCTCATTCGATGGCTCCCTCTGAAGACACCACCTTCTTTTACCTGGGGCGGTAGGTAGAGATGCAAGCAGGTTTGTTTCAAAAGAACAGACCCTGATGCCTGCAGCCAGAAAAAATGAAGTTCTAAGTGAGTGCTGTTTGCAAAACATTGACTAAATGTCAGAAATATAGGTCCTTCCTCCTCCCTCCCTCCCTCCCTTTACCCATCTACCTACCTACCCTCTTCCTTCCTTCCTTCCTTCCTTCCTTCCTTCCTTCCTTCCTTCCTTCCTTCCTTCCTTCCTTCCTTCCTTCCTTCCTACCATCCTTCCTTCCTCCCAACCAGCCTCCCTTCTTTCCTTCCTTTACAAATGTTCAGTTTATGATAGCCGTCCAGGCATTAATTGCCTGTTGGAATACCATTGCTTTGGTGCTGGCAGAAACTGTACTTTGTGTAACTATATGCATACCACTCATTTTTGTTAACAGCTCAGATACTTTCCATGCAGTTCTAGATCCATATACTGTAGCCTTTTAAAAGGATCTCTAGGTAGGTCACTGAGCCTATATATCTCCAAGTAGAATCTATGGGATACTGTAGGCAGGGCAAATAGGCAGACTACTAGAGCCAAGTGGTGCAGTTAATGTGTTTCTTTTTAAGTGAGATCATTACTGTCCCTCCTCTAACTTTTCGGATATGTACTGTATAGGGAAGGCTCCGGAGATGATTAGCTCATGTCCAGGTGTGTGAAACAAATATTCAGAATTCAATATGTGTAATCAGGAAGGGGGTGGAGGGCTAAATGGCAAAAGCAAAACAGTAATAAAAAAAATAGCACAGTGTGCTGCCGATGGCTGTTGTGCCAGAACTATCCTTTGACAGAGCCATCCCGACTTTAGTGGATTGCCTTTTCACACTGCAGCATCTCCTCAGTCTTTAACACATGCTGAAGACTGTTACTAAAAAGCATCCAAAATACAGAGTAATGCATAAAGGATACACAGGGTTATTTATTGAATTACAATCCTTTGAGTTGAAGACTCCTTTGCAAAGGCTGCACGTCAGTACAACAGAACAATACATCAAGACAGATTGTATGTAGTTTACAAAACAAGACCTACAGATTGACAAGTTGTGCAGAAAATCACAGTACATGGTATAGTTACAATGCTTGGTTATCATCTCAAGGGTTGATAGAGGAGGTGTGTGTGTGTGTGTGTGTGCGTGCATGTGCGCGTGTTTTGGTGGAGGGTCAAGGAACTCAGTTTAGCGAGTGGAATTCAAAGTCTGACTCAATTACAGGAACACAGAGAAGGGTTGCTAGGTGTAAAACACATAACTTTAAAGCAAAGTGTAGAAATATTAAGGCACAGAGAGACTGTACATCTCCCGATGATGCAGAATCCAACTCTCTGCAGCATGGTCATGGGGTGTGTCTGTGACAAAGGCATGGGGGTAATGCTCTGACTGCTGGCTGGGATGCCACAAGGTTGAGTAGTTGGGGGTACTGGGTTTCTGCCAGGAGGTTTGCTCAAACTTTGGGGCTGTTCGCTGTGGGGAATGGGGGAGACCCCCTTCCCCTACTCACTGCACAGAAGTGTACCTATTTTAATCTCTGAAATGTTGGAGGGTCTGCTGCAGATTTAGTGGTTTCCGTTTGTCTCCGAGAGTTGATGCTCTTTGGTTGGGAGAGGGGGGTGGACTTCGAAGGGGGCGTTTCTTGGTTCTGGGAGAGGGTTTGCTGAGACTGTAAGTATTTATTTATTTTACTGACAGATTTGCTTTTTCTGGCAGTGCTGCCTGTGAGAAACTTGAGTGAGAGTTAAAAGAAATGGCGATGGAAGTGGAAGTGTGGTCTGCAGTGTCTGTAACTGAGCAGGACAGTAAACGCAACCTTTACCTCAGGAATTTCTCCTTTCTTTCTCTTCTGCCAGATGGCCTTCCTCAAAAACTCTGGATGGGGACACCAGATGCAGTAATTTCATAATTTACTGTGCACTCCCCTCCAGCGTTCACCAGAAGAGTCTCCCTCCCGTGCTGTTTTGGTATCCAAACTTTGGCTCTGCCTTCTGTAGATGCAGTCTCCCAAGAAAAACATGCCTCTTGGTTTAAATAGTGCACGTTAGATTTGTGCAGAAGTAAGCCCTGAATGACTGTTTTGTTCGGGTATAGAGGGCTCTGCTCTGTTTGGGCTGTGTGGAGGTAGTGCTGGTGGGCAGTTGCAATGGCGTAGGGGACAGAAGCATATGGGACTTTTTCTGATGATTACAAATCTCACTTGCGGTCCCTGGCTCTTGCCTTCCATACCTTTGTAGTGCACGTCAATATAGGCTTCCCCCTCCACTTGATGCAGAGGCTGCAGAACTTGCAGCCAATCCTGGCTGCAAATGTGAGTTTATCTGCAGTGTTCTCAGTGAATAAATTCACTCTGTTCTCTCCGAGGGCCTTTGCTGCCTAAGCCAGTTCAGCTGCTCACCCTTCAGTCATATCTCCCCGTCCCAGCTTGCACTGTTGTGGAGGACCCATCTTTGCTGTTTCTTGAGCTCCCATATGGCATACTTGGGACACACCCCTCCCTGTCTTTGTATAGTCTTTATTATTATTCTAAATAATAGTGTGCAGGCTAATGTGAATAGTTTGAATCCCACCATATCCACTGACTCAAGCAAGCCGCATAACTTCTCTGGTCAGCTGAAAAGTTGGGTTGAGGCAGGACATGATGTGAATCTAATGGCAACTGGGCTACTCTGCTGAGGACTTTCCAGCTAGGAAGACAACTGCTCCACTGAACTGGAAATTCTAGGAGCCACTAGATTACAGAAAACTATAATACCTAAAGAAATCTTTTTATTTTTTTCTCCCCCTTGCCTCACTAGGCACTGTTGCACCTCTGATCTAGGACCAAAGGAGGGCGACAGCTCCTCCGGGCTTCTGAAAAGTTCATGGTCAGGAATAGGTGGTCATAACCCTGGGGCTAGTGCTGTATGTGTGAAAGAGCATGTGGCGCCATCAAATTGCAGCATTTTATTTCCGCTTTTTGGCCCTGCTCACAACCCACACTGCTTATGAAGTCCTTGCAGTACCAGATCAGAAAGGCAAGATACCACATGGTCACCCATGATGTCCCATGCCATTCATAATCCCCATAGGAGGTGCTGTTGCAACACAGACTTCATCACCACTCCTTCCAGAGCCTGGGGGCACTGCATCCACAGTGCTCCCAAGAATCCACCAACTAAGAGTCTGCAAACATTACCTCCATAGCACTCCCATGAGTCCATTAGCCCAGAGCCTCAGAGCACTGCCTCAACAGCATGCCCACGAACTCACCAACCAATGCCTAAGGACACAGTCTCCACAGCACTCCCATGAATCCACCAACCCAGAACCTGAGAATACAGCCTCCACAGCACTACCATAAATCCACCAACACAGAGCCTGAAGGCACTACCTCTACAGCACTTCCATGAATCCACTGACACACAGCCTGAGACCACAGCCTCAACAGCATTCAACACATCCACTGTCCTACAGCCTGAGAGTAAAACCTCCACAGTGCTTCCACAAATCCACCAACCCAGATCCTGACAGCACAACCTCCACAGCACTCCTGTGAATCCACTGACAGAACCTGAGACCACAGCTTCTACAACATTCCATAGATCCACTGCCCAAGAACCGTAGCCCACCCCACCCCTTCTTGCACCCAAGAAAAGCACAAGACTTCACTGAAATGATCCAGCCAGGGTGCTGTTAGCCCCACACCATTTCACCACACCCCACTCTGCAGAGACTGACAAGTGTGACGTGTTCCTCGGGGTCTTTGGCCCTTATGCGCACCCCATTTCATTAGGAAATACGGTGAGATGGGTGCGATATAGGAGAATGGGGTGAAGTTTGGGGCCGAAGAGCCCAAGGCATACCTCGATGCCTCTCAGTGACTGCAGGGTGTGGAAAGGTACGAGCATCACAGGCAAGAATCCCAAGTCACACCCCTGATTCCTGTCATTCTCTATAGGGTTGGGCAATTTAGTTGAAAAGCCTAATACCTCAGGCGTTCATTGGTATTTTAACTCCAAATTTTCAACATGTTTGGTTTGTGACCCCACCTCATGAACAGGGGGAATATCAGTTTGGTAGCCGAAAGCTGCTTATGCACAGTGACTACGGGATTTAGCACCACAGGTGCAAAAATATTCCGAACAGGCTGTAAAAAATTACAGCTGTACTCTTTCATGGGGAGGTGTAAAAATGGCTATGTTGCAAATGTGTAGTAAAAATATTTAAAAAAATGGTGAAGTCACGAGCGTACATAGAAACTGTGCAACGCACACCCGTTATATAAGTAGGTTGGGGATATTTTATAGCAGATTGTCAACTCAGGCATTTTGGTGCCTCCGATCATGAACAGTGTCACTGTGATTTTCTTTATCTGTGCCGAACAATGATTTCCCACAGCGACCAGGCATCTCTGCACTGAAAGTGTGAAAACACGCCGACCATGTTGTGAATAATGGCAGCTGTACTGTTTATAAGGAGGTGGAAAAATGCCACTAGTGAAAATCTGGACTGAAAATATTACAAAGTCACGAAACTAACGAGGATGCGTGGAAACTGCACAATGCTCACTTGTAACACAGTCATTTTATGGACTTTTGTCACCAAATTTTCAACATAGCCATTTAAGACCTCTGCTCATGAACAGTGTAACTGTGATTTTCTTAATCTGTCCTAAACACTGCTTTCGCACATCAACAGCACCATTGTGCGCTACATGTGCGATAACACATTTTGGGAGACATATGAAAAATTTCAGCTGGACTGTTCATAAGGAAGTTTAATAAAATGTACATGTTGAAAATCTAGAGTGAAAATATTAAATTTGCAAACTTACGAGCATGCATAGGAACTGTGCAACGCACGCTCGTAAAAGTCATTTTTAGGCATTATTTCACCAAGTTTTCAACATAGCCATTTTAAGACCTCTGCTCATGACCAGTGTCACTGTGGTTTTGTTAATGTGTCCCATACACTGAGTTTGCACACCGACTGCGCCATTGTGCGCTACATGGGCGGAAACACGTTTGGGGCAGGATGTGAAAAATGACAGCTGTACTGCTCATAAGGAGGTGTGGAAAAATGGCAATGTTGGAAATCTGGAGTGGAAATATTGAAAATTCGCAAACCTACGAGCGTGCGTGGGAACTGTGCAACGCACACTCGTAAAACAGTCATTTTTAGGAATTCTGTCACCAAATTTTCAACATTGCCATTTTAAGATCTCTGCTCATGAACAGTGACACTGTGATTTTCTTAATGTGTCCCATACACTGAGTTCGCACAACGACTGCGCCATTGTGCGCTACATGGGCGGAAACACGTTTTGGGTGAGATGTGAAAAATGACAGCTGTACTACTCATAAGAAGGTGTGGAAAAATGGCAATGTTGAAAATCTGGAGTGGAAATATTGAAAGTTCGCAAACCTATGAGCGTGCGTAGGAACTGCGCAACACACGCTCATAAAACAGTCATTTTTAAGAATTTTTTCACCAAATTTTCAACATAGCCATTTCAAGACCTCTGCTCATGAACAGTGTCACTGTGATTTTCTTAATTTGTCCTGTATATTGATTTTGCACACCAACTGCGCCATTCTGTGCTACAAGGGTGGAAACACATTTTGGGTGAGATGTGAAAAATGACAGCTATACTACTCATAAGACAGTATGGTGAAATGGCAATGTTGAAAATCTGGAGTGAAAATATTGAAATTTCGCGAACTTACGAGCCTGCGTAGGAACTGCACAATGCACGCTCGTTAAACAGTCATTTTTTGGAATTTTGGCATCAAATTTTCAACATGGGGGTTTTGGGCCCCCTTCTTATGGAATGATGTCACTGTCATTGCGGTATTTGGTCCGAAGGAGTGATTTTGCAGTCACTGCGGTCACTCGCAGCGAAATCACCCTTTGAGCCTGAATAGCAGCCATGACAGTGACATCATGAGAAGGTTCCCAAAACCCCATGTTGAAAATTGGTGCAAAATTCCAAAAATGCCTGAGATATCAATAAGTTGAAACCCCCATCTAGCCCATTATACAGCTTACGGCATTTCCTCAGTTCATGCAGTCGGCTTTGAAGAGTGCAGGCGTGTTCCGGTCCACGAAGATCGTCGCGCGAGTCTGGAGGTAAGTATGGGGTGAGAGAGGTGTGGGAGGCTGGGTGCACAGTGGGTGGGTGCAGGATGTGGGAGGGGCTCGGGAGACACGCCGTGGGACAGTTTTGTTTACAGAAAAAAAAAGGCGTCAGCGGGACCGCTTGCCATGCTGGGTGGGCTCCCAGCGTGGCACCAGGACTTTGGGGGCGTTCAGCCGATGGGGATTAGGCACCCCGTCGGCAAAAAATTAAAAAACAGCAGCGGGACCGTTTGCCATGCTGGGGTGGGCTCCCAGCGTGGCACAGGACTTTGGGGAGGGGCACGTTCAGCCGGCGGGGATTGGGCACCCGTCAGCAACATGACGGATTGCCACGCTGGGGTGGGCTCAGTGTGGCATCAACTACTGGGGGAACCGAGCGATGCAGCTGAGCCGGCGGGGATGGGCACCCGTCGGCCATCGCGCTGCGTGCGTGAAGCGCTGCGCCTGCGGCTGGGGGAGCTGCGCGTGAGCAGCTTCTTATCACTGCTCACTCAAGCGTAGCTCCCCTTTCAACTGTATGCCACTGCATTTTGGGCGTGTCATAGACAGCTCCAAAATGCGTGGCTACACGGGCCGCGCCTGCCAGCACAGTGCCTGAATTGGAGGAGGAGGTGACACACCTCCGAAATCTCCCATGAAGGCACAATGTTTCTTGCACATGCGTGCAAGCAAACATAAAAATGGGTGTACTAGATGGACCTCTAGTCACCTTCTGCTGTCACCTTTCTATGTTTCAGTTATATGTGGTCCAGCATCATTGCAGTGGTAGTGTATACTGGGTTGTAAGTGGTGGCGGGGGGGGGGGGCTTCAATCATACAAGACCTAAGTAATTTGTCAAGGGGGGCAGTAAGTGCAGAGAAGGGATTTCATAGCAGTGCTAGTGTTCTATGGAATAATTGAGCATGTTAATTTCTTTTAATTTTTGCCATTGTTCCAGATGCCCAGGTGTGAGTAACTGCTCCTTAAGATCTTGCACCTAGCAGTACAATGTTAGGGATCGCACAATGGACTAAATATGAGTCTTTAGCACACCATTATCTATCTCCAGCTAATCTCCTGGCTTTCAGCAGGAGATATTAAGTGCCCTTGTTCTGTAACAATATATTTAATTACATTTAGTCTTGGTGTAATTTAAACAGAATTTACCATCAGAATTGACAATATGACAGAAAAGATAGCTCTTGGTGTATTAACATTCCATATTTTCCAAAGCAACTGACTACATTACCCTCATAAACATACAATTTGACACAAGGTAAGGACCACAGGGGCCATCCTAGTCTGCCAATTTTCTTCACAAACTTCATTATGCAGCCATGGTGGATCTGACAAGAACTTATTGCTACTGAGGGCACAATAATTATTTCATTCTTGGATACCTGCAATCTAAAAGATTATTTTATTTATCAATTTCTTTGCCGGGAGAAACACATTTTTTGAAATGTTTTTTACTTGGGGGGGGGACTACAATTCTACTATTGATTACAGAACATCAAACTACATAATTTTTGGAGCATCACTGAATAGATAGGCACTGTACTAGCAATACTCAGATGTATGATATTTTACCAATCCTCATGTTACAAAGTGAGGATCTACTATTACTTAGGCGCACTTCCGACCTACGGATTGGTAGGGCCATCGCTGCCAGCCTTCCACCTTGGAAGAGGTGAGCTGGTAGGGAACCCCTACCATATCTGATCTTGCAGTTTTAAGGTTTATTTACCCCCTTGTTGAACTGGTGACACCAGTTGTTGTTCATCAGTGCTATAGGGAGTATTAGTTTTATTACTGTACTGTTTATATGTATATTGCCTTTGTTAGCTCTACAGTTACAGTTATGCTTATATTACACAGATCAGACTGGTTTTGATATCATGTACTATTACTGAAGGACAAAGGTATGATGATTATACAGAATATGGCTGAATTGTTGGGGATACCCCAGATCAGATTTTACTTAGGACCCAGGCTCCTACTGTTCTCTGAAACTCATAACCACCCACTAACAATAAAAAATAACATTGCATTGTTTCACAGTGTCTAAGGTCCCATATACATGTGTTATTTGGAAAATAAAAGGGGCCCAAACAAAAGAAAATAGATGTTAGGTCATAAAACATGTCAAATCCCTAGGGGGACAGATTGCCTTTCTACAAGAGACCCACACACTGGCACAAAATGCCACTCTCTGAAGGAGGGACTGGGTTCTGCAAATCTTTACTGCCGGGAGCAGTAACAAATGGGCAGGGGTGGCCACTGTAATTCATAGAAATATCCCTTTTCAGATAACAGACCAAATTGCAGACCCTAATGGGAGATATACAGTTCTGAAGGGGTGCTTGGGCACCACTACAATAGTAATGGCCTCAATATATGGCCTGAATGGAGAAGGCCCACAATTTTATACCAACCTCTTGACAATTCTCTCAATAGAACCCCATTCTCCTGGAAGGGGAGTGGAATCAAGTTCTGGACAATTTATAGGACAGATCCAGGGTCACAACCACAGGCTTATCACCAAAACAGAGAGCCAGAAGGGCATTGCAGGATGCTATGGGCCTTTTGGATGTATGGAGCGTGTTACACCCCACAGACCAAGAATATATGTTCTGGTCAGTGGCCTATGAGTTATACTCCAGATTAGATTTTTTCATCACTAGCCCAGAGATACTCAGAGTTACCTCCCACTGTGAGGAGGGGTTAAAGTAGTATCTGACCATACCCCGGTCATGCTCTCATTTTTTCCCACTCAAGCACCTGTGAGAGACCTTATTTGGTGGCTTAACAACTGCCTTCTCAGAGACCCCAAGAGCCTGGAGAAAGCAAAAAGTTGTGTCATGCAATACTTTGAAAATAATACCGCTTCAGCCTCCCAACAGACCTCACTATGGGGGGCCTTTAAATGCACAGTGAGAGGGGAATTAATCAGATTTGCCTCTACTAGGAAAAAGAAAAGGGAGACAGAAGGGAAGCTGTTACTTTAAACATCCAGGAACTGGAGAAAAGAGTATCTGGGGATAAGTCTAATAATTTGAACATGCAACTGAACTCTGTAAGTGCCAAATACAATGAACTGTTAAGAGAAAAAGTAGAATATGTCATATTTAAAGCCAAAACAAAGTATGCTAATCAAGGGGAAAGGTCAGGAAAGTTGCTGGCCCATAGACTTAAACAGCGTTAATCCAAGAGGTTAATTAAGACAGTCAGTGATAGAACTGTGAAACTACTTACAAACTCTCGAGACATTACAAATGCTTTCTGAGATTTTCTCTCTGACTTCTATAAAACAGAACCTGCTGCCCCCAGTCTGAGATCTAGTAATTCCTGAGAATGGCAAATCTGCCTCAGATTACACCTAATCAAATGAACATGCTGGACGCAGGCAATACAACCTACGAAGTCCAACAGGCCATCACATTCCTAACCCTGGATAGAGCACCAGAACCAGATGACTTTTCCCCAAACTTTTATAAAGCCTTTTTGCCTAGAACTTTCTGAACATGTTACTAACTTGTTTCAGGAAGCTAAACAGATCAACTCTCTCCATCCAAACTTACAGTAAGCACTGATAACACTAGTACCCAAGCCAGATGAAGACCCCACCCTGCTGGGAAGTTACAGGCTCATATCCCTGATCAATGTGGACAGCAAAATATTAGACAAATTCTAGCTACTGGAGTCAGAAAAGTGTGGCAGAGTTCAAAGGACCCCAGCAGGTGAGCTTTATGCAGGGTAGAGTGGTTATAGACCATCTCAGAAAGCTAGCACATCTCATCTCAGCAGTTTACCTATAGCGAGCGACATCTCTGACAGCGACATCCCAAACAGTGACAGGCACAATGCTGAGTGTCAGCACTGTACAGTCAGGGATGTATATGTGTTTCCATTGGGGGACTGTGCCCCTGAACCCTCTATGTGGGGGGGGGCTCCACCCCTACCCCCCCAGTTTCTAAATATACAACTCCGAGTTGGAGTTGTCAAGGGCAGGGGGCAAAACACCGGGTGATGCAGTGCTGGTGCCAGCAGAAACGATCACAGTGACAACATTGTTGCTTAAATTTTGTTGCTGTGTTGGTCTTCACTCTTGCAGTTTCACTACGCAGTCAGCATGCCCATCTCTGCATCTTGAGACTCACAAGAACCAACTGTGCTTCTCTCATTAGATGTAGAGAAAGCCTTTGGCAGTCTCTTGTGTCTTCCTGTTTGAAACTCTTACCAGTTTTGGCTTCCCCCTTCCTTTATAATCTGGGTCAAGATATTGTATTCACACCCCACATCCAAAGTATGGTGTAATGGCTCCCTCTCAACACCCTTCCAGCTGGAAACAGGAACCAGACAGGGTTGTACATTATCTCCCTTCCTCTTTAATCTGCATCTGAAACCCCTTATGCCAAGTATATTAGTGGATCAGAACATCACAGGAATTGAAGTGGGGGGATACAAAATCTCCACTTGTGCAGATGATATCCTCCTTCATTTATCAACCCCCCAACAGTCTGTCAAAGCTGCTTTCCGCCTGATAAAGCACTTTGGTCCACTTTAAGCTAAACCGCTCTAAAACCTGTATAATACCCCTTAACTGCCATACCAGAAAATATCTGGTGCTACAGTGGGGTGGCTCCTGAAATACTACATCAATTATGTTTCTGGGAATAGCCATTGCACAGAGCTCCACCTGGATGTGTAAGCAAAATCTGGACACCCTGCTGATCGAAATCATGAAAGACTTGTAATGCTGGCAAGCCCTTCTCTTCACCCTATGGGCTAGAATTAACATAATTAAAATGAGCATTCTCCCCAGCTTATTGTACTCTATCTCAATGCTAGCCTGTGTATTGCCACAAACTTGGTTACTCAGCTAAAGGACACCCTTTCCAGATTCTTATGGTGTGGCAAAATGACATGCAGTCCTACATCAAGCTCACATGCTCTAAGTACTAAGGAGTGTTAAAGTTACCAAATGTTTGGCTCTACTACATAGATACAAGAGCCAGTCAATTATTGTGGTGGAGAAATCATACAGAGTAGGAGATCTCAAACAGATATTTACCCCAGTGGAAAACCATAGAGATAGACCTGTGTGCATAATATAAAATTAAACTTAATGCATTGCTTTGCATTCCGTATAAAAAGGTACCACCTTCTATGAAATCCACCTCTATAGGCTCTTCTGTACAGGTGAGCAAGCAATTGCATGGGTTACTGGGGACAAGACCTATTCTATATCCAACTCAACCACTAATAGGGAATCCTAACTTTCAAATACAGCAAAAAAAAACAATCCCAGTGAATCTTTTGGACTCAGTACAATTGGGTACATTGAGTAACTGTGTGCATGGGGGTACTCTCATAATGTAATACAAAACGCAGCAAGCAGCTGCACCTTTCAAGGTACCATTCTTTCCATTTCTTCAGCTACAGCATTCCTTAGTGAGTGCACTAGGCCACAAACCTTGAGAGATTAAACATTTTGCAAAGTGGGATGAGCTAGTTTTGTTGACCAATCAACACCATGCCACTTCACTATTATACAAGAAACTATTGGCAGTTGCCACCCCAAAGGACAGTGCCTCCTGTGCATTTTGGCAAGCAGAATTTCTGGAACTAACAGATCCCAGGGTTGAGGCAGCATGGGGCATGAGAAATCACAGATTCCTCATGTTTGATGACCTCAAACCAATGTAGTATGAGATTAATCATAATATGTATTATACCCCTGTGAGATTGCACAAAATGGATAAGCTAGATTCAGACACCTGTACCAGATGCAAACTTCACAGGGATATGCTTAAATACGGTCTATGTCGATTCACTCTCGAAAATTCATTCCACAACAACTCACTCCCGACGATTGGCTCCCTAGTCAGTTCACTCCTGCTAATCCTGCTCCACAGCAGTTCACTCCCATTCACTCTTTGCCAGGCAGTATGCAACTTACAAATTATCTCAGGTATCCCAGGTATATCTGTCCCTACTAACTGCCCTTCTGATTAATTTTAGCAATACCTGTTTACTCACTCACTCACTGAAAAAACTGTCTCTTGTTCTGCTGTTTTGTCCCCAGTTTTGCATAGTAATTGAAATAAAAATGGATCATATAAATGTGGTGACTACTGACAATTGAGAGACAGAGTGGCAACTTCTGCAGGGGATTTAGAGTTTAATACATATAGGCTGTAATACCTGGGCACAAATAAATATCACAGTAATCTTTCACTTTCACTCGCAGTCCTCAGCTACACTTATGGGTTATCAAGCAGTTTAAAAAGGATAAAGATGAGTTGTATTTTTTAGTTATTTTTTATTAATAAGTTCACTCCATGACATTAAATACAGAATCGGCGGATGTGTGAATAACAGCATAAACCTTGGTAGACAAAAGCCTAAGCCCTTTGTGGGTCCATATCTGCATCCCTCTCCCTCAATGCTCTTGCTGAGATGTCTCAATCTCCTGCATTCTTGATTCTCCTTTTTCTGCCTGTATCAGCCTACAGTCAGACCGTTTGGGCTCTGCAGGCACCATTTTCCAAATGTTTCTGGCATTCACAGGACCATTCGAGCTCCATGGTTGGCTCTTTACCTGAGGCTGGCACATAGCTGGTGGCAGAAGCTGTTGCAGGCACCTCAGCAGCATTCTACTATTGCAACCACTCTCAATCTACCCCCCTGCCCTCTGCTGATTTTTTTATCTTATTTTCTCTGTCTCCTTTCAGATCCCCCACCCTATGATGTAGCTCTTACCTGTGCCATCCTGGCTGTTTATGCTTACCTTCACAGAACCAATACCATTAAGCGGGAGTGGAAATGAAATGCTGTGGAGTGAGTGGTGGTGGGAGCGAATGAAACAGGAGTGAATGGTCGGGAGCGAGTTATCATGGAATGAATTGTCAGGAGTGAAATTACTTGCTCCCACTTAAATATATAATATGGGATTGTTCAAAGGCACAGCTTCTGTGGACAGACATTAAAAATAGGTTAGACCCTTTGTTGGACCTAGACTAGCATTTACACCAAAAATTTGTTCAATTGGTCTAAGCACAGATTCTGTTTCTGATCAAAGGAAATTTCATAGATCTTTAATGGCAGCCATGATCAAAAAGCTCATTCTAAAGCACTGGCTAGCACTGGCTCGATGAGACACTACCCTCATTCCAAGAATGGCACAATGCGATTCTAGAAGCTCTTAGAATGGAAAGAATGGTTTACTCTATGAGAAACAACCGGAGCCTCTATCAGAATCGATGGGGCATGCCTGACATTTTTCTTTTGAATCATTAGAAGTGAAACCCCCAACACAATTAAGTCCCCATGGGTCCAACTACTCCACTTCAACAGGGCCCAAGAGCCTACAGTATATAATAGTAATGCTTGTCATGAACAATCTGCTAACCAAATATCCAACCCCTGAATGTTCATGGGAAGAGATAGTGACATTTTCAATCTGAGTGTGCATTTAACTTTGTTACTGTTGTACTGCTTTTTGTTTCATTGTTTGTTTTCCTGTTGAAAACCCAATAAAGTATCTTATTTTAAAAAAAAAACTAGCACTACAACACACACATTAACAGGTTTCTTCAGAGCTATAGGAAAAATAAGGAAAATTATTTATAGCAGAGGAGGTACTAACAACAGCAAAAATGGAACGGGACTTGGGGGTAGTCATATCAGATGATCTAAAGGTGGGTAAGCAATGTGAGAAGTCAGTGAGGAGAGCCAGAGGGATACTGGGATGCATAGGAAGGGGCATCAAAAGTAGAAAAAGGGAAGTGGTTATCCCTCTGTACAGACAGTTGGTAAGACCCCATCTGGAGTACTGTGTGCAGTTTTGGAGACCTCATCTATGCAAGGACATAGACAGGATGGAAGCAGTCCAGAAGAGGGCAACTAAAATGGTGCAGGGTCTGCATCAGAAATCATATGAAGAGAGACTGAGAGAGCTTAATATGTATACCCTTGGTGAAAGGAGGGACGGAGGGGGCATGATAGAAACGTTCAAGTACCTCAAGGGAATCAACAAAGTCCAGGAGGGTAGCATCTTTCAGAAAAAGAGATGTGTAAGAACAAGGGGACACAATTTAAAGATAGAGGGGGGATGGCTGAGAGGTAATGTGAGGAAGTATTTTTTCACAGAGAGGGTTGTGGATGCATGGAACAGCCTCCCTGAGGAGGTCGTGGAGTCAAGAACAGTGGGAGAATTCAAGAATGTGGCTCAGGGGTAATGTAAGGAAATCTTTTTTCATGGAGAGATTGGTGGATGCGTGGAACTGCCTTCCTGGGGAGGTTGTTGGGGCTAAAACAGTGGGGGAATTCAAACATGCATAGGACAGACACAAGGCAATTGTAGAGGGGGTGGCAGGAAGTAGGCTGTTGGTTAACTAGAATCTGCAGCTTATCCAGTAGGTAGGGAAATGGGCAAACTGGGTGGGCCAAGTGGTCCTTATCTGCCATCAAAGTCTATGTTTCTATTGCAAATGATTTAAAAAAGACTAAAGTTTTCTGTATTTTTACATGGCTAATATATAAATATATATAGATAGATAGATAGATAGATAGATAGATAGATAGATAGATAGATAGATAGATAGATAGATATATGTCTGCAGGTTTGTGGTGCTGTGTGAGTGTCAGGAAAATTTTACACATTTTTTGTATTAATACATTTTGTCAGAGTACTGTAATGAAGAATTTTTCTACAAGCTTTCAGGACCTCCCAGGTCCCTTCATCAAGTGCAAGAGTTTGTGGATCCCTGATTGTTTATCAAAAGGGAAGGTATAGATGAAGCCATTTAATCTAATACAGGTTTCTACCATGAGATAGGCCTTGTGCTATTAAAATGTGAGCACAGACATGCAAATAGTGAGCTACATCAAAGTGGTACCATAGCAAAAGGAACAATTGCTGAGGCTTATTGCCTGGTAGTCACCTGTACTGTATTAAAATACTTCCTCTACATCCTACGCTTTGTTAAACAATCTGGGATCCACTCTCTTGTATATATTTTGAACCAAATCTATGTTCTTCTGTGCAATCCAAAGAATCAATATACCATAGTTTGAAGTTAAGAGGATACAGAGAGTTGGAGGACACATTCCCGATATGAATGAGTCAGTTGGAGAGACCTCACCTGTGGTGTGCAGGCATTCCTCTTTGAGGTGCGGCTTGCCTTCTTCACTCGGACTGCATGAGGAGAGTTGGTGTCTCAGTCTGAAGTGGATTTTCTCTAGCTAGAGAAAAACTGAATCCATAGACAATTTTCAATAAAAGCTTGCTTAGCTCCCCTAATTGCAGCCCAGATCTGTGATTTACCAGAAAGTTTGCTGAAAGTTGTTTGCATGCCAGGAATTTTCACTGGTGAGTATACAGTGAAACCAGGGTATTGTCAGAGAAGAAGAGAGTATACAGCACTCTGAAGTAAAGGTAAACTGACGAGCCAGTGGAAATATTTCAGATAAAAAAGGAATAAAATGAAAAGAGCTTAACTGTGGCATACAGTCATTCCTCTTCAACGTGCAGCTTAGTTGCTTAATTTTGACCACATGAGGAAAGCTGGTGTCTCAGCTGGGACAGGAGTTTTTCTAGCAAGAGAAAAACTGTGAAGCCATAAATGGTTTTCAAAGAAAAGTGTGGAACATTTCTGTTAATTCAAGCCCATTTGTACTTAGAAGACTTTGGGAATCACTGAAAAGTCCTATTATATTATTGATGCCTGTAATTATCAAGGCTAGCACATGGAGAGATTGGGGTGTCATTGGTGAAAAGGACAGCTATCCCTTGTGAGAAAGACGAACATACCTGAAAAGCAGATAAGTTATAAACTTTTTTGTTCCTGTTCACAAAAAGAACACGAAGAAGAAAATATGCCTAGCAGGGCTGTGTCCATAATAAAGGAAATTTTGGAAATTGAAAAAAAAAATTGGCACCAATAAACATGATTCAGTCTGAACTACTTACATTGAAACAAGACATAACACAAACCACCAAACATATTAAAGAAATAGCCAGAAGAACAAAAGAAATGGAACAAAGAATTTCAATAATCGAAGATGAAGCTTTAGCAATAAATAGAGTGACTTTACAAAATGAGAAAGACATATCAGAGGTTAAAGTAAAGCTCATAGATTATGAAGCAAGAGCACACAGGCAACATATAAGGATCATAGGAATTCCTGAATGATGGGATATTGAAACACCCATAACTAACACTATAAATAAAATGTTTGCAGTCCTCCTGGATGTTTCCTCAGCTCAGTTAAAAATGAATATTGATAGAGCACATATGTTGCAGAAACCTCGATCACATGAAGGTAAACCTCCCCAAGCAATTATAGTCAAATTTGTTAAAACCACTGACAAAGACTTGTTAATGTCATCTGTAAGAAAAAAGGAAAAAATTAATCTCAAGGGGACAACTATAACTGTATTTCATGATTTGTCTTATGAGATTATAGAAGCAAGGAAAATGTTTACTACCTTATGGACCCTGCTTTGAAAAAAACACACATTTGAAATAATCCTTTGTGCACCCAGCTAAACTGAGGCTAATATTGGATGGTCAGAAATTACTTTACGAAAATGTGGAGAATGCATATTGGGACTTACGACTAAGACTTCCTCAAATTTTATGATTCCCCAAGATATACAATAGTAAATGACAAACATAAAAATTTCCATTTTTTGTTATAGCAGATTTTGGGTGGTGTTGAGCTAATTGGGGAGGGGGTCTCCAAGTGCTGCAACTACCAAATGTGTTTTTCTACTTCAGGAGTTTCAAGTCACCCTTTTTTAGTGGCTGGCAACAAATATCTGTTTTGGGGGGGGCAATGTTATGTTTAGGGAAGGGGTAGGAACATGGGTTTGCAAAGTTGTTTCTGAATAAATACTTTTCTTGAATATTCATGATTTCCATGGTTAAGGGAGGGGAAGGTACTCAAGGATGCAGGCTACCTAAGGGTTTACAGAGTTATCAAGAAATGCAGTGAAGCAGTAGCATAAAAACAAGAATTAAATTGCCCCAAAATCAAGGAATTAAAACCCCAATATCTAAATGGTTGAGTTCACCAATACAATTGAGTAAGCTCTAGCAACCTGGAATGTACATGGCATAAATTCCTCTATAAACAATTTCTGGTCAGCGCCAATATGGCTGTGGAGAGCTTTTAGGAGCAGCAAGAGTGGTAAAAAGAATATGCAGTTTTCTTGCTGCACCGGAGTCAGCCATAATATTGCAGTGATTACAGTACTGCACATGCGTGATACTTGCACATGTGCAGTTTGACCCATAGTCAGCCTTGCACAACATTTATTTTATTTTAGTTAATTTTTGTTGACTGGTTACGTGCACTAGACAAATTCTGCCTATTTTCAGACACAACTCGGGGGAGGGGGATACAGATGAATGCCGACTGACCTTGAACCAAATTAAGTTGTTGGTGGTATTTTTAGTGAATGAGGGTAAATTTGGCCAGGGCACTGGGGAAATTCCCCTACTCTGCCAGCCAGGGGCCTGACTTCCTGCGAGCAGTGGAGGAGCTCAGTTTGGAGCTGGACAGCAGGGGAGGAGGAAGTGCTGATGTGGCAGTGTCTTTGAGGGAGTGAATGAGCTGCAGTCCCTCTTGGCAGTCGACCAAGATGGCAGACGGCCTGCTAACTGAGGTGAAACAGGACAATCTTATGGAGACTGATATCCTAGAGAATAATGAGAAACAAGAAGAAACAAATGAAATAGCAGCAACAGAAAATCAAATACATACTCTGGGTAAGATATGGTTGGATACTTCTGTGCAAAATGAGATTGAAGTAATAACAAGCTTGCCAAGTGATAGTGATTCTGCTCTGTATGAAACTGTGCTGCAAAATGAGGATAGTGTTGGATGTGTAAGTATGCCAGAACAAGAAGTAGCCTTGAGGAAACAATTTGAGAGAGAAGAACGTCAATACTTTTTGAAAAAGGAACAATTTGAAGCCCAGCTTAGATCAATGCATACTGACAAGCCACAATTGCCTGTTACAGATGCTCAGTTGGAAAGATATGATGCATAAGCATCAAAGGAAAGTGAAAGTAGCTGGGAAGAGAGACAGTAGAGAACATGGAGTGAGTTAGCTCTTAGGACAGGGTGGAGTGCAGCAATCAATTGAGTGAATCTACAGCCGCGAAGTCAGGAATGGCAAAACAAGCACAGCTGGGCCTAAAACTTGATGTGGTTGGGAAGCAGAAAGCAGCACCAGAAAAAGAACAGAAATGGTCAGTCCCTAATGCTTTGGAGGCAGCAGGATGGCAACACAATCCTAAGAACGGGCAGTGGGAGTCAGGTAATTCTCCTATTATTATGCCTCAACTAAAAGTATAACAAATGTAAAACCCTCGGAGGGACATAACAGTGCAGAGCTGGATCTCCCACCAGAACTTCAGCTCACCCAAAACCCAGAGTTACAATTATTTACAAACCAAACTAAACTAACTGCAGAAGGGGGATGCCCCATACAAACAGAAAATACTGAACAAAGGCCTTTGAATATTATTAGAAAAGACACACCTAAAATGTTTGCTTCTCTGTTTTAAAATCCAATTTTTCCTGCAAAAAGGCACAATGCAGTGCGATTAACTTATATAGGGGGCATGGAGGATCCACCAGATAGACTATTTGTTGCATGAACATTGTTTAAAGAACCCATTAAGTTTTTTCTTCAGAAATGTATGCCTTAATTCACAACTCAGGGGAAGTAACTTTTGATGTGAGTTTTAAGACCCTGAATGGTTTGGAGCGTTTTTGGACAAAATATAATGTTTTAAAAAAATCTTCTCTCTGGACACCTTTTATGGAGACTCCTTTAACCACACCTACACAAAAAACAATTACTGTTTTATTCAGGAACAAGGAGTAAGCGTGCATGATTTAATTATCTGGCTGAAAAAGCATTGTACAGTGATAGAAGATCCAATAGCGATTTTGGATTCAGAAAACATATGGACAGGGGGCTGGACAGTAAAGGTCATGCTCAAAACATCAGCTACAGGACCACTGCATCTACCAAACTCTTTTTTTCTAGGTCAGAATGCAGGGGTTCTCAAATGGTGAGGCCAGCCTCCCTGGGGAGGCCCCAACTTGTTCCAGGGGAGGCTCAAGCACGTCTGAAAAAGTACTGTATTTAAATTTTGAGCTTTATATATTTTGTGTGAAGAGATGAAGCAAACTGAAAGAGGACAATAGTAGGTGAATATTATGTATTTATTTACTAATAGGTGACAAGCGAAGGTGAATGAGCCAAGGCTCATTTCAGGTGTACCCGGGGAAGGGTAGGGAGTGAATACATTTCAAAAGATAACTGCAAAACAATCAAAAAAACACAATGAACAATACTGCAATCAAATATGAACAATAAACTAATATTAATGAGTGGTGATAATTGATCAGTTTGTAGAATGATGGCAGAACAGCCCAAATACAAGGGTTGAGCATAGCAGTGCAAAGAGCAATTGAAAGAAGGAGCAAAGTAATCCCGGAGAAGTTGCTTAGGAGCAGGGAAGGAAGGGGAGAGGCAAAGTAAGCAGGAAGCTTATTTCATATAGAGAGGAAACAGAGAAACAGTCTGACCCATGAAGGTACTGTAACAAGGGGTAACAGTGGTTCAAGAATGAAAATAGCGGAGCAAGTTGACTGACCTGTTGGGGGGATGTTACAATAAACCGAATAATAATATTTGTTTATTTTATTTGTTATTCAGACAACGCCTTTGAGCACAGAAGCTCTTTTTCAAAGGTTCCATGTCAGTATAAGACAAAGAACTGAATGTGAGCCAAGTACTCAAAGGGGTTTCAATGTATTCATGGTAACAGAGAAACATAGAAGTTGACGGCAGATAAGGACCGCAAGGCCCATCCAGTCTGCCCATTTCTTTTTCTACCTTATAAATGTGCCATCGGCCTTTGCTCTGTCAGTGGCCTATCTATTCATAGTCATTTGTATTGCTCCCTTATGCCTATCCCATGCCTGTTTGAAGCCCTGCACTGTATTCATAGCCACCACTTCTTGTGGTAAGCCATTCCATGCATCCACCACCTTTTCTGTGAAAAAGAATTTCACATTCCCCTTAATCGGCTCCTCTAATCTCATGCTGTGTCCTCTTGTCCTGCTATTTTTCTTATATTTAAACATGTTAGACTCTTTCACCTTGTTTATGCCCTTAAGGTGTTTGAATGCCTCGATCATATCACCTCTCTCCCTCCTTTGCTCAAGGGTATACATATTGAGCTCCGTTAATCTGTCCTCATATGTCTTCTGATGCAGTCCCTGCACCATTTTGGTTGCCCTTCTTTGGACTGCCTCAATTTGGTTAATGTCCTTGTGAAGGTGTGGCCTCCAATACTGCACGCAGTACTCCAGATGGGGCCTAACCAGTGTCTTGTACAGAGGGATTATTACCTCCCTCTTACGACTTGTGATACCCCTACTAATACACCCTAACACCCCCCTAGCCTTACCTACTGCTTTAGAGGTCTGCTTGGATGATTTTAGGTCATCAGTGATGATGATGCCCAAGTCTCTTTCTTCCTTTGTGACTGCTAGCAACTCCCCTCCCAGCCTATAGGTGGCTTCAGGGTTTCTCTTCCCTATGTGCATGATTTTGCACTTCTTTGCATTAAATCCCAGTTGCCACTCTTCTGACCATTCTGCTAGTTTATCCAGATCTCTTCTCATTCTTCCCACCCCATCTGGATCATCTACTCTGTTGCAGATCTTGGTGTCATCTGCAAACAGACAAGCCTTACCCTCTAGTCCATCTGCAAGGTCACTAATGAAGATGTTGAATAGGACTGGCCCCAGGACTGATCCCTGAGGTACCCCACTTGTGACTTGCATCTCTTCTGACTGTATACCTTTTACCACCACTCTCTGTTTTCTGCCTGTCAACCAGTTTGCCACCCAGTTGACCAACTTCTGACCCACCCGAGCCTACCCAGCTTATTTATCAATCTTCTATGGAACAGTGTCAAAAGCTTTGCTGAAGTCAAGGTAGGCGACATCAACTGCTCCCCTTGGTCCACCACTCTGGTTACCCAGTCAAAGAAATCTATGAGATTAGTTTGACAGGACCTTCCTTTTGTAAACCCATGCTGTCTTGGATCCTGTGCCCCTATGGATTCCAGGTGTTGCACTATCCTTTCCTTAAGGAGTGCCTCCATAATCTTGGAAATGAATTATGAAAGTACCTCAGGAGGACTGAAATACTCAAATGTTTTTCACTTAATGATGAGAAGAGGAGTTGCTATGAATATGGGTGGAAAGCGCATGGATTATCTAAATAGGAATTCCCCTTATTCAGGAGGAGAATTCATGTTACTTTGATATTTGTACTAAATCTAAAAGGGAATACAATGGCTACATTGTTGACAGTTATGACAAATAAGAAGTTGATCAAATATAGAATGCAGGATTGCAGCAAGTATTTATTCTGTTTATGTGTCATGTACTCTTGCATGTTTTAATTAATTTTTCAGTTTGTGAGATTGAACTTAATAATTATACATATTGTTTTGTGTGACTTAACACATTTTTTGTACATATGTGATTTTGATGTTCTCAAATAAAAAATTCCCCAACTCTTTTTGAGAAGTGCCATGTGATCTTTAACATCCACCTGAACTACCACCAGAACAAGCAGATGGGACCTCGATTTAATGTCTCATCTGAACCTGGCAGTGCTGACATAGCTACATATAAAAACCCAGTCCCCTTGGGTTACTAGAATCCCATTAGTACTAGTCTTAGGCAGGTAGGAAAAGGCAGCTGGTGGGGAGCTCATTAGGGGCTTTCTACATAATAACATCATTGTTTACTCAGCTAGCCTGAGAAGGATGATTATGATCATTTAGAGCTCTCACAGCAGCATACCATTTTAGAGTCAGATGATTTTGGGGAGCTTAGAATGTTCATCAGTATTTCAAGTGTGGCAGTTGGACTGGCAGAAGATCTGTCATTGGGGCTCTGTCAAAGGGAGCCCTGGTATTTCTCACCCTAGTTTGGTAAAATCTTCAGTTTGCCTGCAGGACTCTTTAGTTTCACTCTGGGGTAGTGAGAGGGAATGCAATACTTGTGGACCCAAGGGGCAATCCCCTGAAGCTCCTGATGTTCACAGCTGCCTTAAGGAAGAACAATGAGTAGAATCTGACAGCTACCAGAGAAAGTAAAGTGCCTTTTGTTCTTTCCATGACTGTGAGGAAGGAACAACTAATCTGTGAGTACAGAGTTTGAGGCTGTTCTCTGAGAGAGTTGTCTGAGGTGTGTTTGCCTAGATAAGGCTGGATATGGGCATCATCTGTAATGTCAAGCACTTATACAGAAAAAAGGTAATCTGTGAAACGCCTCATTGCACTTCGAGCACTGTGTTCACACTAAATTTAAATTTCTTATTTCTTGTAGATCATTGAAAAATTGCTGGTTTGTATTGATTCAGGATCTTCAGCTGGTGCTAACAGTGTCCGAAATGGCTAAGAAAATCAATGTGTTGGATGCCATACAAATGTTAGACTTTGCCTGGACATTGGTTGCCGTAACAACAATAATCAACTGCTACAGGAAGGCCAGGTTCTCAGCGTCAACGTCAGACACCGAGTTAGAGCAGGATGATGCTGTGTCCAAGACTAATCTTCCGCCCGGTATGTCGACATGGGAATTTCTCAGGTATGCGGACATCGATGCTGGATTGCAGACCAAGGGTGCTCTTGATGAGCAGGAACTCTGTAAGGAAGTCAGGGGGATATTGTTTGTCAACCAGGAGGACAAGGACAAGGACAAGAAGGATTGTGATGACGAGCCAGTGACCGCAGCAGCCACTGTCGCAGTGATAGAAACTGTGAGGCATTTTGTTTTAAAGAAAAAAGTGATTTTGCTTTGTTATTTCAGTTTGACAGTTATGTTAATAGTTTGGCAATCCAGTCTACAAAACAAAAAAATTACCGATTTTTTCCCACAATAATCTGGTTTGTTTTTTGCTTCTTAGCTTGTTTTCTTGCTAACCTTTTGTTGTTTTTATGTGACTGCACCTGTTTAATTTAATAAAATGTTTACCACGGTACGCAACTGAACATTTGAGTGGAAAATTTGTCTTGTCTGGATAACTACACAGCCCGCCTAAGTGCACAAAAATGTCATATCCTGAGGGTGTGCACTTAAGCAGGCTGCATTGTACTATAGTTATGCTGCCTCTGAGCACTAAACAGTCATCTAGAGCAGACAATTATATGTCTGGAAAAAAAATGTTCAGACATGCCAAACTCAGTTTCCAGAACTACAGTCCTGATGATTCTACAACACTTCTGTGTTCTTATTAGGTCCACTAGTGCCTTTAGAGTTGACTCTTGGCTCTTTATGTTGTTTATTGTATTTCTATTGAAGTTAGAGCATTGGTACTGCATGGGTATCAACAAAGCTGATGTACTCTGCAGGTGCTAGTGAGTTAACATATCCTTCTAATGTGTGGCTTGAAATATAATTTGCTGGGTTATTATATTTTCCTCACACTGTCTATTCTCAGTTAAGTACTCATAACCCTGAATATGTAACCTCATTTCTCATTCTGGGCTAGCATCTTGAATTATGGACTACCAGATATCATTATGAGGACCTTATGATCTGACACTATTGCAAATGATGCCATACTGTATATATAAAAATGTGATAGTGTTCATATGCCAGACAATTGCTAGTGCTTATTTCTCAGGCTGAGAGTACCTTTTTCCCACCTCATATTTCTACTTGCATACAATACCACTAAGGAGGAGCACCATTTGACTTTTACTGACTTAATATTGCTCCAAATTCCAACAGGCCTGGATAGATCACTAATTCTGTTGTGAGGCTTGGATCAAATTATTACATGGTTATGCTGGAGGTCAAACAATCCTTTATACAGTAGTATAAAATACTATTTGGCATGCAGTTGGCCACTGAAATTCTGAATTCTGATTTGTGAGTTCTTTCAGTGCAGTGACTGCAGGGTAAAGGTTTCCTATATACTGTGCATTATAATTAGCCATTCCTAAATATGCATGTAGTTTACTGACAGTATTTCATTAACTCTCCCTTTCAAAACTACATTTGTGACTTAACTGTTGCTGAGACTGGACTGAGGGAGGTCAGAGTTGGGAATTATGAGTGGAAACATTGTGAGGAAGCCAGTGGCCAATCGTGGTGCCATCAATGTTGGATCAGACCATGTGACTGACTAGTGCCAATCAAGCACTAGCAGTCAGTAGTGTATATGTTCACCATGCACTTGTGTGCACAGGAAACATTTTGTTATGAGAGTTGGGGTTTGAGAGGTGTGACACTGTCCATCCACTGCAAAGCAGTCTTCAAAGGGGAAGTCAGTGCTACACCAATCATCAGCCAGGCTGATCATGACACAGTTTTAGCTTGCTGGGTGGAGACGTTCTGTAGTTGAAAAGGAAAAGCCGACCCAATCATGGGTCAGCTCTTTCCTTTGATCTACACAGCTGAGCAAGCATAGCTGATCTGTCATGGCCAGCCTGCTGAAGAATTTAAAACATTGCACACCAATCTCCATTTCAGTGCTTAACTGGTGCTATGCTGGCATTGCCATAGAAACCAAGTTCAGAGTTGAATTACAGAGACACTGAGTCAGCATGTTTTCTTCCTTTGCCAGTGAGACAGTACTCTCCCCTTGTGCTGATCATGGTTGTCCACACTGACAGTACAAAAGGAGACAACCCTTCCCCAGCCCTCCACACTGATAGTACAAAGGGAGACACCCCTGCCCAAGCCCTCGCCATTCCACAGCCCCAGACTTGCAGAGCATGGTCTGTTTCTGTAACCTGACTCCATGCTGAGAGACAGAGAGAGAGAGAGAGAGACGCACACACATATACACACACACACACATACACACCCACACACACACACTCGCATATGCTACAGTTTGATGCAGCATGAATTGGAATCTGCAGGACCGACTTTTACAACTACAATGTGGCCTGCACAACTACTGAGGTGAGTGTGAGTCAGGATGAGCAATACTGCCTAAAATTCTTACTGATTGAATGTTTAATTTAATTTACTTTTTTATAATCTGCTATGATAAAGTGACTGTAACTGTGTTTAAGCAGTTCAAGCAATTTTTATTTCATCTTGCCTGCTTTACTTTAATGACTAGTGAGGTACTGTTACTGTATATTCTGCTGTTTTTTCACTAATAAGGTTGCAATACACTGCTGCGTTGAAAACAGTATACACAGTGCTGCTCTACATAGGAATAAGCAAGAACAGTGTGAGTTGTGAAAGAATAGATGCTACAGTATGTGGTGGCTTGGTGCAGCCTAGAAATCTGAACAAAGTCTACTCTGTTGATTCCAATACATTATATTTCTGTTCAGTTAGGTCTGCAAATTAATAACACTGGCTCCTTAAGAGCCTGGAAATTAACTTAACACTGGATCCTAAAAAAAGGATTTCTCTAGTAGTGCCATGTTCCACTTTAGTTTTAAGTAAGTAAATGAAGGAAAAATTACAACAGAAACATTCAAAACATTTGCCTGTGTTTTTTATTGCGCCACTTGATAGTATGCTACTACATTTGACATTAAAAAAACATAAACTAAGGATACTTTACAATAACATGTGTTGTAGTGTACTACATCATGATATATACATGTCATATGATGACACTGCTCTATGTTGAATAAAACATGGTTTCCCTGATTTTGGTGATTTGTCTGATTTATTTTTGAGGGGAATGTCCCTTATTGTGGTCCTAGCAGGTTGAAAGGTATGATTGCAGGGTGGGACATTGAAGGGAGTGGGATTATATACATCATTGTTCTGACACCCCTGCAACTTTCTGCCCACCTGACCTTCCTCTCAGCACACACCCCATACATACACACATACACAAATATAACTTTGGGAACCCCCAGTGTTGCTGTCAAACCTCTGAAAAAATAAGGAAAAGCATCCTTCATGGTTTTCTTTTTTTTTTTTTTTTTTACTGCTGCAGGATGGAACTCTGCACGCTGTCTTGCTATCACTTGGGGGGAAGTGCACTTCAGACTCCCAACAAAGCACAAGTTTGGAGCTGGAGTACAGTTCTTCCACTGTCTGAAATCACTCCACTGGTGGGAGAGGGAAAGAGTTTCTTTCCTACATGCAGCATACTCATGCAAGCTCAACTTACAGTCAGTGGACACACTCAGTGTTCTGTAGAAGAGACAACATAAGCGGCTTGTTAAACTAGGCATCTGTCACTGGAGAAATTCCTCTCTGCTGTCTTTTTCATTTAGTCTTAAAGGACACCAAAACTCTCTTTTTACATATTTTTATCTAAACAATGCCCTGTTGGTCAAAACTGAGTTTGTAATGCAACTGCATTGCTCCAGCAGAGATTAAAATTACACTTATTTCTCTCTCTCTCTCTCTCTCCCAATTGTGTGTGTGTGTGTGGCAGTGTACAATCAGTTACTGCTGTCTGTAGGATTTGTTAATCTTTTCAGAACCGATCTAAGACTGATGTTAAACAGAGCTGCACCATTCCTCTTCTCTCTCTCTCTCTCTCTCCCCCCCCTTTGTAAGAACCAGCCTTATACAGCAAAATGCTAAAAAGTGAAGCTGACTAAACGTGATAACTTACTTGAATTTTTTGTCAACTTAAACTTTTAAATTATTACACAGCCTTTTACAAATAAAGTTTACTATGTGCACTGAATGGAGGCTGATGGCTTGGGTAAAAAAATAATGTATTTCTGAAATCACTGACTGTAACCTACAGAATAAGTATGTAATGTTCATCACTGATGGGCTTGATGGCATGCATAGTATTATATGGCACAGGTATATAATTTGTTTTGATTTTAGTTTTGTCTGATCCTCATCCCACATCTTCTTACCCCTCCCCTAACAACTACCACACACATTTGTATCTAATCTTGCTCTGTAAATCAACAGCACAAGTGCAAAACTGTAACAGCTGTGTGCCTTATCTATTTGAACCACATAACCTGTCATACCTAGAAATGTGGACCCCTTTCCCTATGTCTACGGGTATGGATAGAATATGTCCATGGGGAGGGGGAGCACACAACAGCAGAAGCACTTCCAGTGGCCACGTTACCCAGGCCCAGATGTCACACACAGGGTCTATTTTCCTCTCTGGTGCTGGATGAATACAACAGGTTAATGCATATTAAACAGTTCTTTTCAGTAACGGAATGTCCACGTGGAACTTGAAGAAACAACACGGATCCCAAATTAATTAAACATATTCACACATAGCTCAGGGAGCATCATCTAATTCATGGGGAACACATTCAGCTTTCACTTGGACAGTATGGCTATAATAGCAGCTTTTACCTGGACCAAGAAGATTGCATAGTCTTAAGGGCAGCATTAACTTGGAACCGCTATGGTCACAAAAGTTTGAAGGCAGCACAAGACCCAAAACAGTTCACAGTGCCTAACAGCCCACTATTCTTCACAGGCACCCAAACTTTCAATGACCCCCATCTCTCTCTCTCTCTCTCTTTCTCTCTCTTCCTGCACTGGCTCTGTGGGTCCCCTCAGAACATGCAATCTTTGTGGCTTGGAGATTTGCAGATTCCCTCATAACCCCTGCATCCTTTCCCAGAACCGTCAGCAACTGTCCCCAAATTGAGAAGGGAGACATGTCCTGTGGAGCTCCAACTCACTCTCTGGACACTACACTTCCTGCCACATTCTTGCCCACTGGATGGATCCCTGCATGAATCGGCATAGGTTGCCAGGGCACTCTGCTACTTGTGGTTGCTGACTCCCCTCTAGACTTTAACTGCCCTTCAAAGTACTCTGCGACTTGTGGCTACTGGCTCCCACTTCTTCCTCGGTGTCCCCCAAAGTGCCACCGCCTGATGGCCAGAGCGGGCAATCATCCACACCCAGCCCCAACCCACTCTCACTCCCTTGTTGCTCACTCCTTTGACCAGAAATTCCCCTCCCACCTAAGCTGCTAGGCTTCATCTCCCATGCACTAGTGGTGACCTCCCAGCCCGTAGGAGGTTCCATCCTAGTGCTAAAAAGAATGAACCCTTTTCCCTACTGGGCCAAATTCGGCCACAAAAAACCCGGGTGGGGGGCGAATAGACTAGTAATCTCCCAAAGGGGATGTTACATAAACTTAGAAACTGACAGCAGATAATGACTGCTGGGCTCATCTAGTCTGCCTATTTTTGATTATGATCACTTTTGCTGCAGTCCCAACTTGATCTACAGCATTGTCTCTTCCACCCCTTTCCTTCCTCCTAGGATTCCTTTCTGCCTGTATCAGGCCTTTTTGAAACAAACTACTGGTTTCACCCTCACTGCTGCCAATGGAAGACTGTTCCAGGAATTCACCACCCTTTCTGTGAAGAAGTGCTTCCTCACTTCTTTCCTGAATGTATCTCCTTCTGGCTTCATATCATGACCCCTTGTTCTACAGTACCTTTTTCTTTGGAACATATCTCCCTCCTGTACCTTATTAACCCCCAAGAGCTATTTAAAAGTCTTCATAATATCCACACTTTCCCTCCTCTCCTCTCCTCCGGGGTGTACATATTGAACTCTTTCAATCTCTCCTCATAGGGCTTCTAAAGCAGACCTTGCACCATTTGACAGCCTTCACCTCTCTTCTTGCCTCTTTCTCCTTTTTCCAATTGTCCCCCCTTCCACACCTTTCTCCTTTGACTGGTCCTTTTTCCCCTCTTTTTCCTTTTCTAACCACCTGCTTCCTTGAATAAAATGCATCCTGGTGGGACTATCTACCCTTGGGATCTCCCTACTCTCTATGCCAGCTTGTAGTGGCCCTTTCTGCCTCCCATATTTCTTCATGCACCCCCCCCCCCCTTGGCTACTTTAAATAACCAATTGAAGTAACATTTCAATCGTCCACTGAGGACTGTGGTTGCCTTCTGGATGAAAGCAGGCCATCAGCTCAGTAAAGTTTCTTATCCTTCCAGGTTGGCCTATACTCCCCAATGTATCCATACCTCTCCTCACTGCACCATTCATTCTACTGTTACTTGAAGGCCTTGGTGCTGTGCTCCTTCTCCTTCCCCACATAGTACAACACACACTCACTGCTTGCATTTTAAACACATGAGAAACACAGGATCAACCAGATAAATGCTCAACCTTTACCAAAAATGAAATTTACACACAGCACTGACTATGGCAATTCATCTTTATGTTTAAGTCTATGAAACACCCTTATCAAGTTAATGCATTAGCAGCTGTAGTGGTTCTGACCAGAGTTTGTTTAACTATGTCAAACTTAATGCTTGTTGCTACTGACCCTGTAACTGTCCCACCCATTGTATGCATTGCTGTTCCTGCTGTCCATGTAACTGTCTCACCAACCCTACCCTCCCTCTCAGCACCTACCACTCCCCAAAAACATAACACTGACACTAGTGGTGCCCAACCCCACATGATCACTATCATCACCTGAAAAAATAAAGAAATGCATCCCTCTTCCTTTTTTCAACCCTATAAACAAGAAGATTAAGTTCAAGTTTATTTGCAGGAAAACTACTTTGAGCACGCTCATTTACAAGGAGGTCCTGGTAAGGGCAATTTGGTACACAGAATATAATGCACTAATTTGGCATACAACACAGTCAATAAAAAGAAGACAAGCACACAGTTTGAACATAAAGAACAGGAATACAGCTGTGACAAAATACATATCAGTGTGATATTCTATCAGGTACTACAGGCAGGGGATAGAATTAGTTGAGAGGACATACGTGCTAGTTGTGGTAACTATGCTAAGGAAAGATGTGCTAACCATTATGAGATTGTAAGTTTCTTTAAGTGCCTTGCTGATCAGGGATTTAAAAAGGTTTACAGAGACTAATTCTGGGAACTTGAGTGATGATTGTATTTTATTCCAGATGAACTGAATGGCATAACTGATTGCAGCTCTGCCGTAGTGAGTACAGAATTTGGGCACATCTAACAGGATGATAGAGTTTTTCCTGAAGGAATAGCAGTTGTGAGAATGGTAAAATAAGGATGTGATGTACAGAGGAAGTTTGCTCAGCAGTGTTTTGAGGACCTAGGTGTGAGTATGGAGCATCCTTCTTGTGGCAAGTGATGTCCAGCCCACTGCAGTGTAGAGGGCGCAGTGATGTGTTCTGTATGGTGCGTTGGTGATGAAACATATAGCATGGTGAAAGAGGACATCCAACTTATGTAGGCTGGAGACTGAACTACTATTGTACACGATGTCTGTGTAGTCGAGAAGAGGAAGGAAAGTGGCTTGTACTAGCTTTTTCCTGATGTCTGTGGAAAATAGGGATTTATTCCTGTAGAAAAAGCCCACTCTAATCCTTAGTTTTTTAGAGCTAGATTCAATGTGGACAGTAAAAGATAGGCTGCTATCCAACCAGATTCCTAGATATTTGAATTTTTCAACTTCCTTAAGTGAATTCCCTAGCAGAATGGTGATAGGTACAAGTGTGGCCTGCTTGCATAGAGATGCTAGGAATGAGGGGGAAGGAAGAACTTTGCTTAGATTTTTTTCAGCATTTAACAACAATTTGGAGTTTGTTAGGTTGCATTGTAGTTGGCTAAAATCAGCCTCCAGTTCGGTGCTAATGTCTAGTAGAGAGGGTTTTGATGTATATAATACAGTGTCGTCCACAAAAAAGTGGAGTTTAGAGTTGTGCATGTTGTTGCTAAGGGAGTTTATGTAGATTGAAAACAGCAATGGTCCCAAGACGGAGCCTTGGGGCACACCTCTTGTGAGCGGTAAGGGAGAGGATAGGAGCCCATCGGCTTTAATGCGCTGGAGTCTACCAAATAGACAACTGGAGAACCAGTTTACTAAGCAATTGTTCAAGCCATGTTCTTTGAGTTTAAATAGCTTGAGACTGTGGTTAGCGGTATTGAAGGCTCTGCTAAGGTCTAGGAAGACAGATCCCATGTGGTGTTTATTATCAAGGGCAATAAACCAGTCATTTCCACTTTGGCCAGTGCTGACACTGTACTATGGTTTTGCCTGAAGTCTGATTGCAGTGGGTTAAATAAGTTTGAATTTTCAAGGTGTTCCTTTAGCTGGTTATTAACTACCTTTTCCAGAAGCTTGGACAGAACCTGTGGGATGGAGATAGGACTGGAATTGTTTAGGTCACTCAGGATGCCCAATTTAAATAAAGGCAGTAAGAAGGCTGTTTTCTAGCAAGAGGGAACTGTACCAGATGTGACTGATAGATTGAAGATGCATGTTATGGGGGTGGTTAGGAAGTGGAACCCTAGTTTTAAGAATGTGCGTGCTATTCCATCTGCAGCAGCACTCTTTTTTGTGTCCAATTTTTTTAGTAGGCCCTCATCTTGTTTGAAGGTTACTGGGGAGAGAGAGAAGGAGTCCTGATTCTGTGAATCCACAGAAGCATCCTTAAGTGTGGGACAGTCTGTGAGCTTAGTAGCTGGGGAAGTGTCAAATGCTAGTCTCGCTGCCACAAAATGCATGTTTAATTTTTCAAGGATAGTTCCCTGATCAGAAAACCATCCATTAATGTCTGTTATATCATTATTCCCCCCAACTGACCCTCCCACTCAGTACCCACCACCCCCCACAAACCCTTACTTACCCATTGTGGGCCCAACACTGTAATCCTCTGTAGACTGCAGACACGTCTTCACTTTTCAAAGCTGGACCGTGAACTGAGGAAATCAGGTATGCGGTTCAATACATTTCAATTGGGTTTTGAACTTAGTGGCATAACTTGCCCATTATTGCATATTTGGGCCCAACATTTTTTAAAAAAGCCTTTTTTGGGACCACACCTCATGAACAATTGCAGTGAAATTAGGCAACTCTGTCCCGAAAGGTGATTTTGCAGTGGCTACATAAAATCACCTTTTGAGCAAGAGTTGAATATTTTCTCTTCCCATGTTCAATAGGTGGGGTCATAAGAAGGCTATGTTGAAATTTTGGCATAACAATATTAAAAAAACAACAAAGTTATGAGCCTACATTTCATTTTGTGAACACAGGGTCGTATCTTTGGTAATTATTTTTACCCCAGATTTTCAACAGAACCATTTCTTTACAGCACCTCTTGAACAAGACAGCTATCATGTTTCAATCCTGGCCAAAATGTGTTTTTGCATCCTGAAAAGTGATTTTGCAGTCACTGCAGAAAATACCTTTCAGGGATGAGTTGAACATTTTCTCTGCACTTGATCATGAGGTGGAGTCATAAGAAGGCTATATTGACAATCTGGGGCAAAAACAATTACAAAACAACAAGGTTTTGAGTCTGTATTGAAATTTACAAATGCATGCTCCTAACTTTGGTAATACATAACTCACAAAGTGCACCACAATGTGTCTAGTACCCCAGGTCTTCTATGCCAGTGATATACATCCGACATTGACAAATGCTTGTTAAATCCAGTGCTTATGCTTCTTATTGCTTATTTTTTACTGGGCTACAAGATAGCAGAGTCAGCAGGCAGAGTGTCCAAACTGTTACTCTACCTTTTAAAGCTGTTTTAGCTCTAAACAAGATGGGTACTAAAGTGATGTTGCTTCTGAGCACAAAACAATCCTCTAGAGCAGACAATTTTATGTCTGGAAAAAAGTGTCTGCTCAGACACACCAAACTCATTTCCTAGGAATACAGTCCCATTGATTCTAAACCACTTCTGTGTTCTTATTAGGTCTACCAGAGCATTTAGAGTTGACTCTTTGCTCTTTTTATTGTTTACTGTACTGTATTTCTGTTAAACTTAGAGCTTTGGTACTACATGGGTAGCTACAAAGCTGATGTATTGTTCTGCAGATGAGAGTGAGTTAATATATCCTTCTAATAGCTGAATTGAAATATAATTTGCTGACTTATTCTATTTTTTTTTGTACTCTGTATGCCCAATTCTGTACTCATAACCCTGAATATGTAACCTGATCTCTCACTGTGTGTGCTGGCATCTTAGATTAGGGACTACCAAATATCATTATGAGGGCCTGATGATCTGACACTGTTGCAGAGATGTCATACTGTATATACAAACACATGATAGTGTTCATATGCTATATAGTTTCTAGCACTTCTTTCTTATGATGAGAGTACATTTTTCCTATCTCAGATTCCTTCTAGCATACAATACTACCAGGGAGGAGCATCATCTGATTTTTACTGACTTAATATTGCCCCCAAATCCCAACAGACTTAGATGTAGCACTAATTCTGTTGTGAGGCTTGGATCAAATAATAGCAAGATTATGTTTGAGGTCAAAAAATCATGTATTCAGTAGTATCAAATATTATTTGGCATGCAGTTGACCACTGAAATTCTGTATTATGATTTGAGTTCTCTCAGTGCAGTGATTGTAGTGGTAACATTTTCTATATAGTGTGTGTAATAACTAACTATTTCTAAATATGAATGTATTTCACTGATAGTATTTTATTTACACTTCCTTTTAAAACTATATCTGTGATTAAAATGTTGCTGAGACTGGGTTGAGAGAGGTCGGAGTTGGGAATCATGGGGGAAGCAGTATGGGTAAGCCGATGGTCAATCCTGGCACCATCAGTGATGGGGCAGATCACATGACTGACTAGCACCAATCAAGCACTAGCAGTCAGTGGTTTTAAATCCTGTGCTCGTGTTTCTAAGTATCTATTTTTACTGGGCAGCAAGGAAGCAGCAGTCAGCAGGCAGAGAGTCCAAAACTGTTATTCTACCTTTTAAAACTGTGTTTGTTACTTAACTGTTAATTGAACTGGTGTGAGGGAGGGAATTATGGGTGGTGTCAGAGTGAGGTAATTGGCATCCAGTTCTGGTACCATTGTTATTGGCAGTAGACCACATGACTGACTGGCATCAATCAGGTACAAGCAGTCTAGTATTTATTATCATAGGACTAAACTACCCCAGAGTATCCAGGATCTTGGACCAAGAGGGCCGAGTGTTTGCAGGGAGTCTGCAGTTCTGCAAGAGACTCTGTTCATATAGTCACCAGTTGATGTAGGCTCTTCTGAAAAGTGTAGAGAGTATCAAAATGCAGACAGAGGTTAGACACTATTGAGAGCGAGTAAGAGGAACACTATGTAGGTACAGGGTGGATCAATACAGCATTATAGTACTGCTACTGAAGTACCAGGCTACCAGGCAAAAACCTTTTGGGCTTAACTCCTATTCTGGGATAAGCCTATATATAAGCACAGTAGTTCTAGATTCATGCTTATATGTCCTCTGGTCTAATCTCCCTAACTGGGGAAGGTCTATATTGTTAGTAGAAGTATCAGACCCACAATCAGACTCCCTCTAATCTCAACTCCCTATCTGGGATGAGTCTATATTTAAGGAAGGCAGCACCCCCTCATAGTCAAGTACCCTCTGGTCTTATCTCCCTATATGAAGTAAACATAGAAACATAAAATTTGATGGCAGTTAAAGACTGCTTGGCCCATCCAGTCTGCTCATTTCCCTACCTAATAATGGATAAGCTGCAGATTCTAGTTAACCAACAACCTACTTCCTCCTAGTGGTCATATGCCAGACTGTTTCTAGTACTTCTTTCTTAAGCTGAGAGTACATCTTTCCAATCTTATATTTCTGCTTGTATTAGGCTTATATTGTAAGCTGCAATACCAGACTTGCAGACAAACTTTCTCTGGTCTCCACTTCCTATTTTGGTAGGCATACATATGTCAAGTGCATACACATTCTAGAAAAGGTAAGACACCCTCACATAATAAGGCTAGATCTCTCTGGGCAGCCTGGCAGAATGGTGAAGAAAAGTAGTGAGCTGTAGAGAATGTGGCATAGCTGCCTTCCAGATACGGTTCTCCCATCCACTGAGGACCTGGAGCCAGGACACTTTTCTCCAAAGGCCCCAGAGTGCTTTAGGAACTGAGAAGTATATGGTAGGAAGGAAGAATAGGCAGGATGAGAAGGGGCAAGTCCAGGTCCCTGGGGCAGCAACATGGAACCAGTATCAGCCTCTGGAGCCACTGGAGAGTGTTGCTTCTTATGGGTGGTCTCCCAATTGATGGCGCAGGTCAGACACAAACCCAGGGATTAAGGTCTAATCTATATGGAAGGAACCTAGTTGTGTGGCCCAGACTACAAAGGAAGACCCTGGTGGGTACTGTACTAGGGAAGAAAAAGGGCAAGTTTTGAAGGGATGGGAAGACAGGATAAGAGTCTGTAGTCAGAGAGAAGGACTAAGGTGTGTCTTCCAGGTGTGATGGCAGAGAAGATCATAACTTGGCCAAAGACCCGATTGGGAGGATTATGGGAAGTCAGATGCTGTGATTAGGTTGGGAAACAATAATCAGAAAGGATGGAATAGCTTAGGAGAGATTTTGGGTGCCAGTGAGAAGCTCAGAGGTAGGAAACCTTGATAACCTTCTCAAAAGTCATAAAAGCAAGGACTGTAGATTTCTATGCATGGCCAAAGGGGTGGTGTAGCTAACAAGGGTTCAGATATGTATGGTAGTGTGGAACCCTCTCAGAGAACAAAGCTTTGCATGCATACCTGTATCTCAGTGGAGGGGGATCCAGGGTATTGGAAAGAAAACTGGAGGAATGTGGCAGCAAACATTTAAAATAGGCAGTGGACAGGGCTACACCACTGCATATGACTTAAAGCTATTGCATGGTGGGAGCCATACAGTCCCCCAGATAGGTACATTTGGGGTAGGTAGGGCTAAGAAGGAGGTAGCATGGGGATAAACAAGATATGGTCATAATCCAGCATATAGAAATGCATTGCCAAGGAAAAAGAATACTACTGTGGGCAATGAATACAGGACCCTAGTTAGGATGAGGATAAATATACAAGTAGCATGGGGCACAAGGCCTACCAAAAAACCATAAATGTTAATGCCAGGAGCCTGAGCAACACAGTGTGGGACATTCAGACACTGTTTGCTTTAGTGGCTATGACAGAAATGTGGACAACACCATAACTAGGACCTAACAAATACCAGGGTATACATGGCTTCAGCTGAAACTGAAGTGATGAGCTCATTTGGAACTCTCACAGCAGAATAACCCTTGTGCCAGCTGTTGAGGTGGGAGATAGAATGTTAAGACGGCAGTAAGTTGGAGTTAATGTTTTAGAGTGAGAGTCAGTGTGTGGGATTGAGAGCTACTCTGCCAGTGGGCTCTGAGTTTAGGGTCCTGGATTTCTCACCCTAGTTGTGGTATTTCCCAGCTTGCCAAGAGAAGTGGTGGAGACCTTTCTTCACCAGGATTTCCTGATTTTCATCCATGGAGGGGTGAAAAGGACTACTAGTCAGTGGATCCAAGAGGCAATCCCCTGTTTGGTTCAGGATGTTTTGAAGCTGCCTGGAATGTCCGACAGTGAGTGAAATCTGACTTTTACTAGAGGAAGCAAGAACCTGTTATGTTGTGTTCCATGCCTAAAGGGAAGGCACAACTTTTTTTTCCTGTAAGTACAGATATGCAAGTCTGTGTCTGAAGTAAAGCTGGCTGAGGTGTGTGATGTCCAAAGGTATGACTATACCACACTATTCGGGACTTTTACCTTTACGCTACTGAGGTGGTGAATGTGAATGCTGAATGCCAAGTCTTCATTCAAAAGCATTTCATGAGGTGTTTTAAAATGTTTAAGGTGTAACTCAGAAAGAGTGGCTGAGTGTGAATTTGGGATCAAAGGGTGCACAGTACCCTATCTGGAGTAACCAGTTCAGGACTAACAGGTTTAGTAAGGGGCCTGGTGACTTTAGAAAAATTGTCAAATTACCTTCTGTGTCCTGTTGTCCAGCCTGAGTAAAATATTGGCTGGACAACAGGACACAGAAGGTAATTGTAAATGGGAGTCCACTCTGAAGAAAGAGGGGTTACTAGTGGGGTACCACAGGGTCCAGTACTGGGTCCAGTCCTTTTTAATGTCTTTATAAGTGACATTGCAGAGGGACTGGAAGGAAAATTATGCCTCTTTGCAGATGACACAAAGATCTGCAACAGGGTTGATACACAAGGAGGCATGGAAAGGATGAGAAGGGACTTGGCAAGGTTGGAAGAATGGTCAGAAGTATGGCAGCTAGGATTCAATGCAAAGAAGTGCAAAATAATGCACTGGAAACAAGAACCCAGGGAAGATTACACAATGGGGGAAGGTAGTAACAACAACAAAAAGGAAAGGAACCTGGGGTAATCATATCAGATGACCTTAAGGTTAGCAAGCAATGAGAAGGCAGTAGGGAGGGCTGGGGGGTATCATGGGATACATAGGGAGAGGGATCACCAACAGAAAACAGGAAGTTGTTATTCCTCTGTACAGACAGTTGGTGAGACCCCACCTAGAGTACTGCATCCAGTTCTGGAGACCCCATCTCCGCAAGGACATAGACAAGATAGAGGCAGTCCAGAGGAGGGCAACTAAAATGGTGCAGGGTCTGCAAGAGAAACCAAATAAGGGGAGACTAAATGAGCTTAATATATGTACCCTTGAGGAAAGAAGGGAGAGGGGGGACATGATAGAAACTTTTAAGTACCTCAGTGGAATCAACGAAGTCCAAGAGGGTAGCATATTTCAGAAAAAGAGATGTGTAAGAACAAGGGGACATAATTTAAAGATAATGGGGGGCGGTTCAGGGGCAATGTGAGGAAGTATTTTTTCACAGACAGGGTAGTGGATGCATGGAATAACCTTCCTGAGGAGGTTGTGGGGTCTAAAACTGTGGGAGAATTCAAAGAATGCATGGGACAGACATAGGCATTCTTGTGGGGGTAGGAAGAAATAGGCTGTTGGTTAACTAGGATCTGCGGCTTATCCTGTAGCTAGGGAAATGGGCAGACTAGATGGGCCAAGCAGTCCTTATCTGCCGTCAAAGTCTATGTTTCTATGTTACCCCCTGGAGTGGGTTACAGTTTTTTCACTGGTTATGGAAGAATTGTGCTAGTGTTAGCAAAGCGTTTTCAGTTGTGGCCCAGATGCCACTGAAAGCAAGTGTCCTTTGTCCTGCTGTGGTGGGAATACAATGCCAGTGTCCTGTGTCCTACTGCAGTTGGACTACAAAGAGTTTCTGTCAGTTCCAGTTTAATTTTTGGTTTTCTGAAAGTTCCAAGTGCCAAGATGTGTAAACCTTGAGGGTCCACCCTTGCTTTGAAGAACAGCTTTTGAATAAAGTCCCACTCTAGAACCCCAACTATGATCTGGACAGTTATGTTATTGTTTCCTGTTGTGGATTCACTGGGTACCCTTTGAGAAGATAGGTCTAGCGTATACCTAGCAAAAAATCTCTCCCCAGGGCCTTGTTTGTAAATACCAATGGCTATGTTTTTGTACACTCCAACCCCTTGATCTTTAGAGAATGAGCCAGGTATACATTCCCAAAGCTAGGGGTGGTACCATTTCTAAATGTCTGAGTATGTGCCAAGTATGGGTGCCAGTGATTAAAATAAGGGGTACTAACTAAGTAAAGTAACAGGGGGTGGTTATATTTAGAAAAGATAGGGCTGAGAGAAAGGGTGTGGCGTGGCTTTGTATGTGAAGGAAGGCATCAAGGCAAAAAAAAGACAAGATAGTCTATGAGAAGACAGTGACAGAGTCACTATGGGCTCAGCTGTAATTGGGAAGGGACAGGAAGGTGAGATTGGGGATGGCTTATAGTCCTCTGAATCAAAAAGAAAGGGCAGACAGTGAACTTGAATGGGGACTTCAAAAGGGCAGCAGCACAAGGGGAAATGGTTATCTTGGGAGACTTTAATCTTCATGACGTAGACTAGAGTATTTTGAGAACAAACAGTGCCAGAAGTCAGGTAATAGTAGATGCATTCCAGAATGACTTCTTGGTCCAGGGGTCAGGGAGCTAATGAGGTGAGGGGTGGCCCAGTACTTTGTGCTAACAAAGTGCGACTATGCCAGGGACATTTAAGCATGGTAGCCACTGGATACTAGTGACCACCTAACAAAGTGGTTTGCTGTAGAGCTAGGTAAGTAACACATCAACTCCAAAACTAGAGTCCAAGATTTAAGAAAAGTTAATTTTAGTGAGATGAGTGAGAAGTTTCAAAACAGGTTGGTGGATGTTATGGGGGCATAGGGGAAATGATCCATTGCTAGAAATAGTCTATAAAAAGCCCTCAACTCTTGTCTGAAGTGGCTGTGGAAAAGAAAGTGGTACAGAAAACCTATTTAGTTTACATGGGAGGTAGAGAAAGCAGTGAGAGAGACAAGGGTGGCTTTCAGGAGATATATGGTAAGTTAGATGAGGGACAGGCATGTCTGTGTAGAAAAAAATGAGTAAGGCTAATAGGGTGGTGAAGAAGTGTAAAGTGGAAATAGAGCTCAGGACAGCAGAGGAAGTTCAGGAGATGGATAATGCTTTCTTTTATGTTATTAGTTAAAACAGACAGATGAAGGAAGATGTAGTAAAACTCACACAGAATGAGTGGTCAGTGGAAAATGGCAGGGGTAGGGCAACAAAAAATGAAAGATTACTTTTTTGGTGTTTACAAAAGAGATGGAAGGGTCACTACCTCAGAGAAAAGTTATCACCAGGCAGGAAGTGTGGACAAAAATGTGTACTCAAGGGGCTTGTGGCCCTGAAAATAAATACATCTCCTGGATCAGCTGGGCTATGCCCCAGAGACCTGATGAAAATTGCAAAGATGCTAGCAGAGTCCCTTGCAGATCCCTAAAACTGCTTCCTAGATACTCAGAGGTGCCTATTGATTGGAGAACAAGGGACATGGTAATTCTGCAAAAAAAGTGGATGAAAGGATTGAGCCAGGGAACAGTAGACTAATAAGTTAGATGTACATAGTCTGAAAACTACTGAAAACTACAGTTAAGTAAAGGCTAGTAGAGGTCTTGGTAGCAAATGGGCTGCAAGATGTAAGACATTGTGGGTTTGTAGCAGGCAAGTCTTGTCAAACAAAGCTGATTGTCATTTGTCCAGGTAATGAGGGCTGGTGATAATGTACAGGTAGTTAAAACAATGTATCTGAACTTTAGCAAGGCTTTTAGTTCAGTTCTGCACAAGTGGCTGGTCAAGAAACTAGGGACCCTAAGGTGGGGAGCTAACTGAAAAGATAGGTGGAGAACTGGCTAAGGTGGAAGACACAGAGGATGGAATTCTTGGGTATGAGAGAAGTCATTAGTGAGATTCTGCACTCTTTATTGGCATACAGTATGGGAAGGTAGGATTGGGACAATTTGCCTCTTTGTTGATGACATCAAGTTCTAAGATAAGGTTGACTATGAGGAGAGTATCTGCAAATAAATGGAGGATATAGAGAGGCTTGTGAGGTTGTCAAAGCTCTGGCAGCTGAGCTTGAATGACAAATTGTAAAGCATTTCGGAATCGAAACCCCTGAGGTGGAGTACAGTCTTGGAGGTAATAATCTGTTACTGTGGCTGAAGAAGAAGAAGAAGAAATTGATCTAGAATTAGTTGTACAACAACCTCAGATCATCAGCACAATGTAACAAAGTGTCAGGAAAGGCAAACAGAATGCTGGCATCCATTTCAGGGGGAATAGCAGCAGATGAAAACAGTTTATCTTGCCCCATGCAGAACTCTAGTGGGGCTGCACCTGGAGTGCTGTTTGCACTTTTGGAACACCTTATCTAATGAAGGACATACACAGGCTGGAGACAGTGTGGAGTAGGGAAACTAAGATGCTAGAGCACCACAAAGGCAGGACACATGTTTGTGATGTTAAGGGAAATACCATTGAATTGAATTTTGGGAGGGTGACTAGTGAGGTGACTCAAGGTTCCGTATTGGGTCCTATATTGTTTAAAATTTTCATTTCTGATTTAATCACTAATTTAGGGTCATTTAGCATCATATATGCAGATGATGTAAAACTTGGTAATGTCAGCTACAGCCCTGATCAAACTGCTATCTTGCAAAATGATCTCGATAAGATCTCTATTTGGGTAAACAAATGGGGGATGAAGTTAACCCTTAATAAATGTAAAATTATGTACTTGGATAGACATAATTCTCGGACACCATATGTGTCAAATGGTTCACCTCTCATTCCCACTGCCGAAGAGAAAGATTTGGGTGTTGTTATCTCTGAGGATTTTGCTAACACCAAACATATTTCTGAGGTTATTAGCAAATCAAATAAAATTATTTGGTCCATCCATCGCAATATTCAATCTAGGAATAAAGCAGTTTTAATGCCCTTATTTCAATCATATGTACAACCTCATTTGGAATATGCATCTCAGCTTTGGTGTCCATGTAAAAAAAATAGTTGCCAACAGCTAGAATGGGTTCAACATAATTTCACCAAACATATTTATGGTTTTTGTAACATATCTGAAAAACGACTTGATAATTTTCCACTTCCTGGTGGAAGCTTGAATTATTATAATTATTAATAGGAGTATTCATGGGCATTTCCTGCCTTCTTGCTCCTTTTCATTCCTTAGTATGATCCTTAGTGTGAACTGGTTGATATGTTTAAATATCTGGGGCTTGTACTCAATATTAATCTCACCTTTGAACATCATGTTACACATATCAGAAAAAAAATTCATCAAAGACTTAACTGTTTATTTAGAATCAAGCCTTTTCTACAGAAGAATCCAGGAAGTTATTGGCACATAGCTTTCTTTTTAGTGTTTTGGGCGACAGGTTAACGGTCTATGCAGTCATGAACCATAAATCCCTAGAAAAACTGAATGTCATCTACAATTCCTTCTTAAGATTCATGATCTGCATCCCTGTAAGAATCCATCATTGTCTTCTTCTGAAATCTTCCAACTATCTCTTTCATAAACAGAATTCAGCTTAAAATGAGAACCTTCTTATTCAAAATCAAATCTGGCCTTTTGCCTATTTCAATAAGTTCATACTTTCCTAGGTATGTAAATTCTAATTGCACTAGAACGCAATTAAAATTTACTATTGATTTACCATTTTTCAAGAAAGTATTACGTCAACGTTCCCATTACATAGGGGTCCACATTTCTTCAGTTCTCTTCCCCATGATGTGTTGAACTGTAATTCATTTCCATCTTTAAAATCTAGACTGAAAAGGTGCTTACAAATATTCACAGGAATGTATTTGCTGATTTATAGTTGCACTTTATTTGTAATGTCTGTTTTGCACCATGTTACTGTATTTGTATATTTATGTATTGCTTGTTGTCTGTGAAAACGGGCAGTTATGCTCATCAGACTTACAAGGATAAAAAAATTAAATGACATGAAATGACATATAAGAAAGACTAGAGGGCCTCGACATGTGCAGTACTCATTAGAGACCAGACAAAACACTAAATGCATACAGGCTATTAACAAAGTAGACGTAAAGATCATATGCACATATTCCATAAAAAACTTGAATTCCCATCCCTGTGTCATGATTAGTGTTTCCTGAAAATATCATGCTGTTTGGTTTTGTGGTTTTCTTTAAATCAGCGTCTGTTAATGTGCTCTGCAGTAAATGAAAGCAGTGAAGAAACAGTGAAGATGTTTCTGTCCCTGTCAGTGAGCACTGACATCATAGTTGTCCAGCCTGCTGCTTTAGCCCTGATTGACTAAATAGGCTGTTGCAGCTCCTAGTTAGAGCAGTCTGTAGAGCTAATTGTTTTCACTCAAAGTTTGCTACTAACCCATCTGGTTTATGTTTAGAGATATTAGTTTAAAATCATTCTGTTCTCATAAACAGTTGATCATTTGGGGTTCAGTGCTGAACTGAAGTGGTAAGAATTAATGTCTGTGAGAAATTACCTTGTCTGTATCACATATGTCAGTTCTCCGTCATCAAAACTATGCATTCTATTCTGGCTGTATAACACAGGGTTGTTTAATGGATATAAAATAAATCTATTTTCCATGAATTCATAGAAGCAGTGTGTCTTTGGTGTAGCCTCGATAAATATGTTCATGTGATAACAATGTTGTTTTTATGTCAGACTGACAAACCTGTGTCTGCTACACTCTGCTATTTCAGGAACGTGTACTGTATGGACTCATAAAATTCAGTTCTTTGAGGATTTCTGTGTGAAAATACATCATGTATGTGTATAACTAGAAATACTATATGGCATCCTGATGCCCTTGTCTTCTGCTCAACAGTTGAGGCAGCAGCTCTCTGCTTCCCCCTTTCCCCTGCCCCAAAAGCCCTCTGTCTCCTGCCCCCATATGAGGCTGCTGAAACCCACTGTCCACTGTCTTCTCCACACAGTCAGGGCTGCTGCACCCAGCTGCCTCCTGCAGAAACAGTTTAGGCTGCGGCATCCTGCTACCCTCTGTCCCCCACCCTATAACACAAGATGAAAGTATTTTTTGTATTTTCTATTGGGTAGTTTGGGGCAGTGTACCAAAGGATCTGACTCTAGTGGCAGGGAGCAGCATGGTGCAACAACTCTAACTGTGGGGGTTAGAGGCTCTATGGTGCAGCAGGGCAGAATGGCATCAGGGGAAAGAGGACAGCATGGTGCAGAAGCCTTGACTGTGGTGCAGGACAAAGTGGGGAATCAGGGTACAGCAGCCCAGGCTATGTGACGGGGTGTACAAGGTGCAGCAGCCCTGCCCATTTGGGGCAATGGAAGTGGGTAGCATGGTGCAGCAAAAGCCCCAGCTTTGGTGGCCTGGGGTAGCATGGTGCAGCAGCCCAAACTGTGAAGGCACAGGTCCTGGGACTCTAGGGCTTAGTAGAGCAAAGCAGCCCTGTCTGTGGAGACAGGAAAAAGGGGTCACAGTATGCATTGGTCCTGACTGTGGGGGACAGAGGACAGAGGGAAGCGGGATGCAGTGGCCTCAGCTGAGAGGCAGGAGACAGGGCATCAGGATGCCAACTAATATTTCTAGTTATACACAAACATGATGTATTTTTACACAGAACCCCACAAAGAACTGAATGTTATGAGTTCATACAGCACATGTTCCTGAAATAGCAGAGTGTGGCAGACACATGTTTGTCAATTTGACATAAAAACAAAATTGTTCTCACATGAGCCTATTTAGTGAGGCTACATCAAAGACACACTGCTTCTATGAATTAACAGAATGCAGATTTATTTTATACATAGAGGCAATATAGCACAGTGGGTTAAGGCTCTAAGCTTCAGATCTGGAGACCTGGGTTTGAATCTCACAGCCGCCTAGGTGTGTACTGTGTGATCCTGAGCAAGTCACTTAACTTCCTTGTGCTCTCTGATCGCATCTGGAAATAAGCTTTGGCTTAGTGTGCTACTCCAGTTTAAGCAATGTTTCCTTTCCCTTTATATTCATTAAACAACCCTATCTTGTATAGCCAGAATAGAATGCAGAGTTTTGATAACAGAGAACTAACATCTGTGATATAGACAAGGTAATTTCTCACATACATTCATTCATACCACTTCAGTTCAGCACTGAACCCCAACTGAGCAACTGAAATCCCTCCCATCCTACCCATCACCCTCCCCTTCCCACCCTCTACTGGTGTGCCCCCTCCACCACCCTCCCACCTCCCTTTCTCTTTTACTACTGTAACCCCAAATGATGCCCTAAGTGCCCTCCTCACCATCAACCCCTCTAAAGGTGCTTCCCCTGATAGCTCTGACCCAAAACTCTTCTCCCTCTCCTGTTCAGCCATTTCCTACCCCTTTCAATAATCTTAAATCTTTCATTATCTATGGCCTCGGTCCCCTCTTCATGGAAGCAAGCAGTGGTCCTCCCTTTACTGAAAGGGGGTAACTCCTCATCCCCTAGCAACTATCACACCATTTCTCTCCTTCCTACCCTTGCCAAGCTTCAAGAACACATTGTCCATTCCCAACTCACCTCTTTTCTATCTGACACCTCCTTTTTTACCCCTTTCCAGTTTGGTTTCAAGAAAAAACACTCAACCACCACCTCTCTCCTATGGCTCACAGACTCCATCCTAACCAGGATGGACAATGGCCAAATTACCTCTTCCATTTTTGTCGACCTGGCTGAGGCCTTCCACATAGTCTCTCACTCCCTTCTCCTCGACTCACTCCTGGTAGCTGGCCTATCTTCCTCTGCCACAAACTGGTTCAAGGCCTATCAGATTGGCAGAACCCAATCAGTTAAGGTCTTGGACGCCACATCCCCTTCCCTCCCAATTAGCACTAGCATCACCGAGGGCTCTGTATTAGGACCCCTCTTATTCTCCATCTTCTTAAATGACCTTCCCTCTGTTTGCTCCCCATCCTCCGCTATACATATATATGCCAATAATACAGTTCTGTATGTATCTGGCTCCTGTCCTGCTGAGGTTACAACAAGCTTACAGCAAGACTTTGACAAGGTCCATCTCTGGTTTGCTAACCATCAACTTTTCTTCAATGCCAAGAAGACTGTCTCCATGACCTTTGGCACTAGGCAGAGACTCCCTAGGCTTCCCTCCCTACACACTTTCCACACCCTTGATGGCACTTTAATTGAGGACACATCCTCCTTCAGGTACTTAGGTGTTTGGTTGGACCAGCACCTAAACTTCTCTGGACATATTGATGCCATCCAGAAAAAACTGTGCCCCAAGCTTGGTGCCCTGTTCAGGAGCCATAGTTGCATTCCTCCTATGGCTAGGTGTGGACTTGTTCAGATGATGATACTGCTCATTTTCAATTACTGTGACATAGCCTACAGTGCTGCCCCCAAGTCCTCCCTGGCCAGTCTGGAAACCCTCTTCAATTCCTTCTGCTGCTTTGCCCTGGATGCCCCTCCCCCACACTCACCACTGCGATATTTATCATGCCCTATCCTTCCCCTCTCTTACAAATAGGCAACTCTTCCACTTTGCTAAATTCACCTCCAAGCACTGGTTGGATGAGCTCCTTTCCTACCTCACCTCCTCCTTTATAACACCCCCCCATTCTCCTTTTTCCTTAGCTCAACCAACTCCCACACCCTGGTAGTGCCCTGCAGATCCACCTTTATTGACCAATCTGGTTACTCTCACTGCCTCCCAAAAATTTGGAATTCCCTCCCCCCTCAAGTCTGGCATTCATCCTCCACCTACTCCATCAGCTCTGCCCTCAATAATTACCTTGCACCTACTGTAGCTGCTCCTGCCATGTCCATTCCTAATTCCCTCCTCTGAGCCCTGGATAAACCCTACCCCTCTACCGTCACCTTCATTTTACCCTGTGCACCCACACTCCCCAAATTTATAGCTCTCCTCCCCTTCCCCCAAATTGCTGCCCCTTACTGGACTCCCTTGATCTCTCACAGAATGTAATGGGACCTTAAATGCTCCCCGTGTCCATACATCCTCATGGACTATTGATTAGGCCCCAACCCCTCCAAAGGTGCAAATTCTCTCCCTCTCAAGGGTTCAATTCTCACTATGTCCCTCTCCTATCACTCTTTTAATCCCTATCTACTGACCTTTTCCAACTCCCTGACACAGGGTACCCTGGACCCTGAAGGGTCCTCTCTTGGGTTAGGTCCTATTCCCTCTCCTAGCATTTAAGTCACACCTCCTTCTTCTCTTTCTCTTTCTTCTCCCTCTTTAATCCCTACAGCCTTATCCCCTTTTCTGTCTAGCCCCATAGCCCCCATGCAGGGTTCTCCACATCCTGAAGTGGTCTCTCTGGGACACTGCCTATCCCCTTCTCTCTGGTACCCCCAGTCCCCTTGCAGGATTTTTCGCATCTTGAAGGGGTCTCTAGGGACATGACTCTTCCCCCTCCTCCATCTCACCCTTTCTTCTCCTTTTCCCTTTCATGTAAGCACTTGTTTACTTATTAACCTGGCACTTATTATTGTCCACTCTTCTACCTATTATGCGCAACACTGTTGTTACACTGCTTGTAACACCTGCCTTACAACTGTACGTTAATGTTGATCTTGTAACTTGAATGTTTAATTTCTCATTCCTATTGTACCCCTCCCCCCCCAGGTCACACCTGGAGACGAGCAATTTGTCCCTCAGTGTGCTTTCTGGTGAAACATTTCAATAAATAAATAAATGATTAGCTTTTTGTGACAACAGAAAGATAGATTTTAATCATATCTCTCTAAACACAAGCCAGATGGATTAGTAACAAACTTTGAGTGAAAACAATTAGCTCTACAGACTGCTCTAACTAGGAACTGTAACAGCCTATTTAGTCAATCAGGGATTTAATTGCTGAAGCAGCAGGCTGGACAAGTATGATGTAATGCTCACTGACAGGGACAGAAACTTCTTCACTGTTTCCAGTTTCTACAGGGCACATTAACAGATGCTGATTTAAAAACCAAACAGCATGATATTTTCAGGAAGCACTAATCATGACACAGGGACATGAATTTAAGTGAATTCAAGCTTTTTATGAAATATGTGTGCATTTGATCTCTAAGCAGGTTTTTCACAGTCAGTGGCAACACGAATACTAGAGGGACTAAAAGAAAATTAGAGGGAGATGAGGTAGGTTTAAAAAGGACACTAGGAACTAATTTTTTATGGAGCAGGTGCTGGAGAGGTAAAAAAAACTAAACCTGACACTGGTTAGTGCACAAACAATGGAGAGATTCAAGAGGGGTGGAATGAAAAAAATGACTCACCTTAGTAATTATGTTTCTTCTAATGGAGTCTTGTTGTATTCTGACTATTGCAGTTAGCTCCAGCACTTGAACTGCCCAGAGAGAGAAGAGTTAAAATTCTATGCTAGGCATAGAAAGTTGATCTCGAGCTTGGGTGAAAACTCTGTCTGCAGTACTTTGAAACCTAAATGTTAGATTCTTACGAGCTAAAACTCACTGACTTTAAGAATGTGGAAATTGTAAAATTTCAAGTAGCCAACTGGCAACAAAAATTTTTGATTCCTAAATACTCAAGTCAGGAAACCCAAAATCCAAAAACCAGGCAATAAAGCCTAAAATTACTAACAAATCAAACACAAAGCACCAAAACAACAGAAAGTGGGCTGAAGACACCCCTGGGGTGCAACACTGCACCTGCCCACCCACTTCCCAAAAACAGGTTCTGAGAGGGGAGGGAGGTCAGAATACAGCAAGACTCCATTAGAAGAAACATAATTACTAAGGTGAGTAATTTTTTCTTCAAACAACATGAAGTCTTGCTATTTTCTTGCTATTGCAGACTGCCAATCAGTACTTCCAAGGAGGAGGGACAGAACCTACTTTGGGAATAAGCTCTGAAGTACTGCTGTGCCAAACCTAGCATCACTCCTAGCCTGGATATCCAGAGAGTAATGCTTGGTGAAGGTATGAACTGTTTTCCAGGTGGCTGCTTGACAAATTTCTAACAAAGGAATATCCCTGGCTGCAGCCAGAGATGCAGCTGTACCTCTAGTGGAATGAGCCCTCAGGCCTGAGGGTGGAATTTTTCCCAGTTTCTCATAGCAGAATTAGATACAGGACACAATTTTACCTGGTAATAGTTCTCTTGGTGGCAGTTTTGCTCTTACCTACTTCTCCATAAGTGAGGAACAACTGGAGGGAGTCAAACTTGTGACACTTTGTACGTTCTATGTAGTAAACTAAGGGCTCTTTTAACATCCAAACTGTGCAACCTCCACTCTCCTGAGGAAGTATGATCAGTGAAGAACACAGGAAGAGACATAGACTGATTTAAATGGAAATCAGAAACCACTTTGGGTAAAAACCTTCTATTGGTTCTAAGGACCACCTTATCTCTATGGAATGAAATGAAGTCAGGTTCAACTGACAGGGCTTGCAATTCACTGATACTTCTGGCAGAGGAAACAGCAACCAAAAACACAGTTTTCCAAGTCAAGTACTTGAGCTCCGCTGAGGACATGGGCTCAAAAGGAGGTTGCATAAGCTGAGCAATGCAAACATTCAAATCTCATGCAGGAACAGGATCCCTAAAGGGGAATTGGTATGAAGCAATCCTTTGAAAAATGTACAGAATACAGGGTGAGATGACAGAGAGGAAGTCTTCCCCACTGACAAGAAAGCAGAAACAGCTGACAAATGTACTTTGAGATTAGCTGGTCTGAGGCCTAGGCCATTAACATGAACCATATAATCCAGAACTATAGACAATTCAGCAGTGTCTGGAGATATATGTTTCTTGGAACACCAAATGCTGAATCTTTTCCATTTGGAGTTGTAAGTTCTTCTGGTGGCAGGCTTTCGGGAAGCCTTGAGAATGTCCAGAACCCCTTGGGATAGATGCAAATCTGCATACTCTAACTCTGCCTTGAGCTTGAGAGACAGAAGATTGGGGTACCAAATCCTCCCCTGAGAGGAGGTTAACAGGTTGTAATTCCTGGGAAGAGACAGGGGAAGATGGACTGCTAGAGATAGCAACAGAGGGTACCAAGGCTGCCTGGCACAGTCTGGAGCAATCAGAATCACTTTACAAGGTTGTGACCTTACCTTGACTAGAACCCTGAACAGTAGAGGAAAGGGAGGAAAGGCATATAGAAATGTCCCTTCCCAGTTCAAAATCTGAGCATCCAGAGAGACTGAGCCCAAGACTGGGGCTCTGCAACAAACAGAGGAAGTTGGTGATTGTCTGGGGCTGCAAAGCGATCTATCTCTGGAGTGCCCCACCTTGAAAAAATCACTTTCAACACCAGAGGGTCCAGGGACCATTCGTGATGGCCCTGGGAAATCCTGCTCAATGCATCTGCTGGCACATTGTCTTTTCCTGGAAGGTGGGCTGCTACCAGAGAGGTCTGTAGGGAATAAGCCAGGGACCATATTTTCATGGCTTCCGTGCACAAGACCATAGACCGAGTGCCTCCCTGCTTGTTGAGATACCACATGGTGATGGTGTTGTCTGTCCTTACCTGAACCACCTTGTTCTGTACTGACCGAGAAAAACTTTGCAGGGCCAGAAACACTGCTCTGAGCTCCAGAAGGTTGATATGAAGAAGGGATTCCTAAGGGAATCACAGTCCCTGGGCTGTGAGAGCTCCCAGATGGGCTCCCCACCCCAAGTGGGAAGTGTCTGTGGTAAGGACCACAGAGTGAATCTGAGTGATGAATGGAACTCCCTGCCTCAGATTGTCCAGGTTATGCCACCACTGAAGGGCCTGGATAAGGGTCTGAGTAACCGCGACTAGTTTGGTAAGATGATCTTTCCTTTAGGACCAAAAAGCCCTCAGATGGAACTGAATGTCCCACATCTGAAACCTGGCCCCTTGGACCACTGCTATGGAATCTGCCATGTGGCCCAAAAGCTGAAGAAAATGCCTTGCCGGTCGAGAGACCAGAGAGAGGAAGGAAGAGGCCAGCTGTGAGAAGGCTGTTGTCCTTTTCAGAGGAAGGAAAGCTCTTGCCTTGACCATGTCCAGCTCTGCTCCTATAAAAGTGAGAAGCTGTACAGGCTCGAGAACTGACTTGGGAAGATTGAGAAGGAACCCCAGAGAAGTGAGAACTTGTTCAATCACCTGCAGATCTGACTTGACTTGGTCTGGGGACTGGCCCACAAGGAGCCAGTCATCCAGGTATGGCAAGACTGAAACTCTCTTCTTAAGAAGGCTACAACTACTGCCAGGCACTTTGTGAACACCTTTGGGGCTGAAGTTAGACCGAAGGGCATTGCTCTGAACTGGTACTGGCCTGAGGGCAATTCGAACCTGAGGTACTTTCTGTAGGAGCACCTGATGAGAATGTGAAAATAGGCATCCTTGAGGTCCAGGAAGGCTAGCTAGTCTCCTGGCCTCAGAGAGGGAAGAATTGTTCCCAGAGTCACCATTTTGAACTTTGGCTTTAAAAGATGGTTGTTCAGGTATCTCAAGTCTATGATGGGTTGCCACTCCCCTGTCTTTTTTGGGGTAAGGAAGTACCTGAAGTACAGACCTTTTCCCCTGTATGGGTAGGAACTCTATCTTTGGCTCTTAAGGCCAGTAGAGATGAAACCTCTGCCTCTAGAGCAAGGGATTCTGATGTATTTGCAGTTGGAAAGGATCTGGGTCTCATTTTCAAAAACATTTTGAAACTGAGAACCAGTCCCTGGCTTACTACCTCCAGGACCCACTTGTCTGAGGTAACAGACATCCAGTCCTGGATAAAGTAAGCCAGCCTGCCTCCTACCAGAATGGGGGAGTCGACCCGGGCTGACACATCAGGGTGCCTGCTTTTCAGAAGCCTGAGGCTGAGGGGTGGATGCAGCCCTGCTCATCCTTTTTCTGCCTCTCCCTCTAAAGAACCCCTTCTGAGAAAAGGGAGACGAGGCCTGCACTTGCTAGAAAGGCCTGTGAAAAGGCCTGCCCCTGCCCCTAGCTTGCTGCCTTTGAGGAGTTGCCTGCCTCTCCTTGGCCTGTACACTCCTGTAAGTGGTCCTGTACTCATCCATTTTCTTCATGTAATTCTCCGTCTGCTCCTCAAACAGAGAATTACCCACCACAGGGAAATCCATGGCCTTAGCCTGGGTGTCCTGTGAAAGGCTAGTACATCTGAGCCAAGCCATTCTCCGAAGAGCCACAGATGTAGCCATGAGTCTTGATGACACATTATTGGAGTCCACAGCAGCATGAAATTGCACCTTTGATGCCTCAGTCCCATCAGCAGCCACCTCCTCCAGCTACTTGGCTAGCTGGGGGGAGGCCTGCTTAGCCAGTGCCAGTACAGTGTCCCACCTGGACTTCTGGCACCTGGCTGTATAGACCATATAGTTAGCCTGCCTGATTCCAAAGATGATGCCATGTACTGTTTCTTTGCCATGGCATCTATCTTCCTGGAGGGAATGTTTACCTTGTCACAGGCTGCAACCTGCACTACCCCAACATGGCTGCATTGCTGATAGAAAAACTCTGTATCCAAGCCTGATAAGGTGTACCTCTTGTCCATTCTTCTGTCAACAGGAGGTACAGAGTTAGGAGACCTTAGACTTTTTTGTGTCTGTTTCTCAAAGGACTTATGGAGGGGAATAGACAGTCTCTTAGACTCTGGGACATCCATCATCTCAACTAAATCAGGCTCCTCTTGGTCCTCCACTGCCTCCTCCATGGGAAGCTGGATGGTTTCAGCCACCTTTTTGTAAAACAGATAGTGGGGAAGGGACTCAGAAAGCCTAGGAGGGGAAACACTAGAAGGTCTGTCTGGGGAGATGTCCGGTTCCACAGGCACAGCCAGACCTTCATCATCATCACCATCCTCTTCAAAATCCCCCTCCTCATCAAACTCTGGTTCATAAAAGTCTTCAGGGGAATAATCTTGAACCGGGGGAACTGACCGAACCGAGCCCCTGCCAGAAGGCGCCGGATCGGTCGGAACCAGAAGAAGCGATTCAACAATCCGAATTGCTCTGGCTATCCCTTTGGCAGTCGGAACATGAAGGTCTGTATCCAAACCAGCCGATTTATCTTTGTGCTTTCATTTTGTAGGAACCGATCCCTCAAGATCAGCTCTCCTCTTGCCGAAGAAGTATCTCCCTGGTCAGAGGGCACTCCTTCTGGTTCGGTAGGAACCGAACTGGGCTGGCCTTCCGGGTCAGCGGATTTTTCAGCCTCCTTATCCCTAAGACTACCTAACCTTTTTTCCAGGGTAGACTTAGGGAAATTCTTGTAAATTTGGCAGTCTGAATCGAGGTGGTCAAACCCCAGACAGTAAACACAGATGGTGTGGGGATCGGCCTTAGCAAAGACCTCCCCACACACACTGCAGTGTTGAAACCCAGTGGGCCCTGTTTATTTCTTGGGTTTCTCAGAAATAGCCAACCTAACAAACTTACCCTTTATTCAGAAACCACCAGGCAAGACTCCCCTATCGGTTTCTCACCGTGTTACGGGTGATGGAAAAAAAACGTTTAAATCATGCTTTTATTTTAAAACCGATAGGGACCATTAACCACACACTAAATTTTCCCGCACAAGACTACTAAAGGGTCGGTTCAGTTGAACAGACTGAAAAATACAGATCTCTTTTACAATTTCCACAAGAACTAGCCTAAGTACTTACGATACCGCAGAGTCCTGAACCGACAAAACAGAACTAATTTCGGACTAACCGACAACTTTAACCGACTTTTTGAAACGAGCAAAGGAGATAATCTTTGGAGCGACTGTTCAATGAGGTGGAGTAAAGAATCTGACAGTTAGGTTTCAAAGTACTGCAGACAGAGTTTTCAACCGAGCTCGAGCTCAACGTTCTATGCCTTGCATAGAATTTTAACCCTTCTCTCTCCGGGGCAGTTCAAGTGCTGGAGCTAACTGCAATAGTCAGAATACAGCACACCTTCATGTTGTTTGAAAGACATAAAAGGCTAGTCAAAGGAGCTGAAGAGTTCAGGTGGGGGTGGTGGTCATAATTTCCTAAAGGGCATATACAACCTTATAGGACTGACTAGATAGACCCTTAAGCCTTCATGAATCCTTTAGGTAGTTTAGACTGTGCACAGCCGTTGCCAGGGCAGTTCGTATGGTTCGAAAGAACCCCACTTTTGAAACTCCCCCCTTTTTTCATAATTTGTGACATGTTTTTCATTACTTCTTTTTATTTTGTGACTGTCACAGAGTGCTTATGCACACATGATGAACCCCAGCACTTTTTCTCTGCATACATGCCCCTCCCATCTGCTACCAATCAGCTCCCTCAGTGCCAGTAAGATGACTGGAGCTGCTTTGTAAGTTTTTCTCTGCGCCGTCCCCCTATGACTGGCTGGCCAACTGCAGCTCATATCAGCATCGTGAATGTGACTGGAATACAGCACGGACACTGCCCACAATTCACACTGTCAGCTAGCACTCAAAGAAGATGGAGCATGGTGGCAGGCTCAGAGACAACGTCTCCAGGAGAGCAAAAAAGAAGTTCGGCAACTCGACTTATAATATTATCAGTAACCAGCAGGTAAATTTTGCCGTCCACTATTGCCAAAGATGTGTCCCTTAATAACTGCATATCAAGGGATAGGCTGTGCAGTTGAACAAAGGAGCTATTCCGTGGGTGGGCTGAAGATTTAGAAATAAATTACTTAAATCCTCCTCCATACAAAGTTGTCATGTTTCATATGCCTGTTTTAACTTTTCATAAGTTAAGCAAAAGAGGTACCACAGTGGAAAGGCAATGCAAGTGTTTGGAAGGGTCTGGCTGGGATCTACACTGCCACTTCCCCATCCTCTCTGTTCTCCTCCTTGGTCCTGTTGCCCCCAGTAACCACATTCCTTTCATTACGTCCCAGCCCTACTTGAATCCTCTGATTGTTTTTGCACCCACCAATTCATCTGACAGACTGTTCCTAAGTTCCACCACCCTTTCCATAAAGTAGTACTTCCTTACATCTCTCCTGAACCTACCTCCTGTTAATTTCCATTCGCATCCATGTGACCGCGAATTCGTACACAGGCTTTATAAATAATACCCCGCAGTCCATTTTAATTCCTTTAAGGAACTTGAAGGTCTCTATCACATCTCCCCTCTCCCTTCTGGTCTTCAATGAGTACATATTTAGTGCCTTGAGGCGCGCTCCTCATAGGATCTGCCTTGCTGTCCCTGAATCATTTTAGTTATTCTGTGCAGCACTGTCTCCAACCTATCCTTATCCTTTCTGAGGTGAGGATTCCAGAACTGGGCACAGTACTCTAGGTGAGGCCTCACCAGGGATCTGGAAAAGGGAGTATTACCTCCTTTCTTCTGCTATCAATACCCCTATTGATATATCCCAGCATCCTGCTAGCCTTGCTGTAGGCCATGTTGCACTGACTCAATTGCTTAAATGGTATAGTGAGTTGGGGAGGGTGAGGGTTATAGTAAGGGGTAAATGGAGCTCAGATATGAGTTATACAGACTTAAAATAAGCCACAACAGAGCATACCATAGCCCATGGTTTCTGGAGCTTATCAGCCCCAGACCCCTGCACTAGAAGCAAGCCAACAGTGCAGTAAGTTAGTATTATACAATACTCAATCAAAACCTGCTACAGACTCCACATTGAGGTTCAGTGCATATATGTATACATACACAGACAGACAGACACACACACACACACACAATCTGTGCCACCTAGATAGTAATAATTGTCCTTAGAGCAGGAGGTGGAGGGGAGCTCACAGATTAGTTGTTTTGGTTTAAAATCAGCCACACAATGAGCCACAGAGCATCTAGTACCCCAGAGCTTTGGGGGGCCTGGCACCTCCAGACCTCTTACCCACACACCAGTAGATACAGCTGCAGATATTAAAACTGATAACATAATATATGTGAGACAATGCCTTAGGTATATCACAGTAGCAGCATCTTGCTGCACTCCAGTACTGAATACATATATGTATTCACCCTGCAGCAAGCCAGATAATAATTTTGCTTAGAGCAAGGGGTGTAGGAGAGCTCAGATATGACTTCTTTAGCTTCAGAATAAGCCACAAAATGCACCACAGAGCATCTAGGACCCCATGGTGTCTGGGGTCCTGGCGGCCCTAAGACCCACAGTTTTTTTTTTAAAGGTTGCAGACTGCAAGCCGGCCCGGCAGCACAGAAGGCTGAAGCGCTGGTGCCTTACATCATGCTACACTGGCGATCTGGGTTTGGGAACCACCTTGGGTCACCGGGGTGCCGGCTTGGTGGGGAGGGCTGGAGCGGGATTGAGCCATGGCTCTCCCCTCCAAAGGGGTGGCTGCCCACCCATCCATAGTCTCGCTCCCACCGGGTGGAGGTCCGGTGGGTGGGTAGGTAGTATGGGCAGTGACAGAAGTCAGGAGGGTGGAAGGGCCACGGATCCTGCGTGTGCCTCCATGCGCGTATATGCATGTGTACGCTGTGGCCCGGGGTAGGGAACAAACAGAAAACAAAAATGTATATGAAAAAAATAAAATAAAAGGTTGCAGACTGCATAAAAAGAACCCCCCTTGGCAAAATCCTGGCAACGGCCCTGCTGTGAAGAAGTCTACACAACATTTATCTGGGACCCCTTCCATCTAAGATAGTAGCAAGAAAACAGGGTGAACTGATACCCAGCCCTGCTAATTTCTGGCCTGGTCCTTTAAGGCAGCAGTGCAATGAAAAATATATTTTTCCAAAAAAGCTAGTTTCAGATGCAGTTAATAAAAATATTACCATATCTGTCAAATGTACTTGCCTAAGTATCTCTCATGCTGTGCACCATGAGTCTGAATTATAATGTTCATTATTCTCTAGCAACTTTTACAGCTATAGCTGCAAACTATAAGTAGACATAGTTTATAATGGGGACCAGTTTAGTATTTGGCCTTTTTCCTGTTTGCAAAAATATGCATCCTGATTTATGGGTTAAAGGAAATTCATTCTAATGATACGAGTAGACTTCTATCTGCATTAGCAGTAATATGGTGCTACACAATCACCTGTTTGGAATGGGGTACATCAACATCATCATTGAATTATTAAAATGTTTGGACTGTTTTCCTTTATGAAATGACTGCCTCAGTTTTGTGGGCTGTTGCTTATGTTAGATTTCATTATGGACATTCAGTAATATGCTGAACTACCCCTGCATCCAAAAGCTTGATTGTTCAGATTACTTTAATACTGTTCCATTGGATAGATTTTTGTCATGTATTCTAAATCTGACATGAGTGACATGATATATTAATTTCCCTTGGGTCTAATGGACCCCTTCCTATCCCTGAGAGTTTCCGCATATTAATTTCCCTGGTGTCTAGCGGACCCACATCCTCGAGTGCCCTGATTAAAATCAAATAGGTTTTTCCCTAATGTCTAGCAGCCCCCCAACCACAGCATTGCTCCACTAACCTGCCCCCAACCCCATCCTGAGATGATGACCAGTACAGCTCTCCTCTCCACAATGGCCAGCTTCTGGACTGAGCTCTGTCAATGAATGAGCGTGTACTTGTACAAGTATGTGCTCATTCAGTGACAGGCTCAATCCAACAACCCAGCAGGGTAAGCGGAGGGCTGGGAAGCTGGCCGCCCAGTGATGGAGGGGTGGGGTGGTGGGGTGCTACCTGCCAGGGGTGGGGGTGTGAGTCCACTAGCACCAGGAAAAAACATTTTGATTTTAATGGGGTGCCTGGGATGGGGGGGGGGTTCACAAGACATCAGGGAAATTAATATATGGACGCCCTGGAGATAAGGTGGGTCTGCAGGATACCAGGAAATTATATACTGGTGCTCTTGTGGATGGGGGACTGCTAGATACCAGGTAATTACTATACCAATGATCAAGGGTAGGGAGGGGGTCTGCTAATCACCAGGGAGGGGCAATTTAATTCAGTTGAATTCATACATTCATTTCACAGTTGAGTGACTCACTGAGCTGTGGAATGAATGTATGAATTGCCCACTGTGCTAAGTCAGAATTTCTGCAAAAGTTTTATTTTTGGGGTGCCGCCTCTCCTAAATTATCAGCCCTACCTCCTGGACCCAATGCCCCTTCCTGAGACCACCCCACCCCATGGAGACAGGTCCAGGTTACTGGCTACATCGCTGTGACTGGCAGGGCTCCCTAGGCTTTCCCCTCCAGGTGGGGCTGTGAGGTGGGCTATCCAGTGGAACACAGTCTTGGTCAGGGTCAGGAACTTTGGGGGCTGCAGTACCAGGAGGTGACATCATCCCTGGGACAGACAGCATTTTTTTTTTGTGTGGATGCTAATCCCCAAAGGAAGTGGGACATGCAATGACGTCAGTGGGAGGAACCCGACATCCATCCTGCATCCTCACATAGCAAGTGCCGGTCATTTTAGATCCCCCAGCCTCCACCAAGGGTCCACACTTTTGCACCAAACACTCGATCACACACACCCTCCTCCTGAAGGAGGAGAGCAGTTCATGGGATGCTCAATCCACCACCCCCCCAGCCAGCCCTCCGACAGCCCATCACCAGATTCAAACCCAGGTCACTGGTGTTGCAGGCAGAAATTCTACCCCTGCACCAATGGGCCAGCCATTTTTTCAAAAGCTGGTAAAATGATTTATGAACTTTCATGGAATGGAAAGTTTAACTTTCGTGCAAAGTCCGCTGGTGGAAGATTTTTTTCACACAGCACTACTAGGGCCAGGGCATTCAGTATGAAATGGGCACTTAGCATTACAAACTAAAAAGTCAGTATCACTTACTTTAATTTTTGGGCTGCTCTGGTTCTGGTGATAAGCCCTGCCCAAGCTGACTAGAAAGAGTGAATCTTCAGTGCTTTGTGATCTGTCCTGGAATCAATAGGGTCCAAAGACTGCTGCTGCTGATATCACAGTATATGACCACCCTCTAAGAAAGTTGTTTTACTTCACCACCAGATAAGGGTTCAAGTGGTTTACTTTGCCAGAGCAAATACAGAACAAAAAAAATTTAGCTGGATTCAGCTGTCTAGTTCACAATAGTCCTGTACTCCCTCTCACCAGCTCCCAAATTCTGCTCCATGATTTTTCTAGTTTTCTTGTTAGTTCTCCCAGGTGTGGCTCTTTTGTGCTCCCCCTGGTTTTCCTGGCATATATGGTGCTGCTATGTACTATGGTCAGATGCATTTTGTGCACCACAGTGCCAAAGGCTGTTCTGATGTCCAAATATACTATATCTATGGCCCTATCCTTGTCTAGCTCCTTCGTCATCTCTTGAAGAATGGGATCAGGTCTTTTTGGCATGATCTGCCTCTCATAAAGTCCTGCTATGAGGGTCTAAGAACCTAAAACTCAATCAAGTGATTCATTATTCTGTACCTGACACCTTTACAGACAGTCTCCTTGAAGATTACTACAAGAGGATCCACCAATTGTTTCTTTAGCTCCACTATGGTCCTGGGGTGCATCCCATCCATCCTTTGAGATGTATCTTGCTTAATATTTTCCAGGTAGATGCCAGGGCTGGCAAGATGTGTGCAGGTTTCATCATGGTTATCCTTGATACCATGGGCCCTCTGAAAGAGCACCACTCCCCCTTGGGGCCTTTTGGAGAAACACTAAAGTTAAGTATTCAGTTAGCATCTCAGTTATCAACCCTGACTCTTGCACAAGTTCCTCCCTTCTCTTGCTTACCAGTGCACAATTCCATACTTCTCCTTCTTTCCTGGAATGTAAAGAAGGCTTTGACATTATCTGCAGCTCTTGTGGTTATCCTGTTGTTTTTCAGTCCCTTTTTAGCTTTCTTAATTTTATATGTGTAGTCCCTCTGTGCTCCTCTTTACTCCTTTCTTGCCTGGAGGCAACCTGTCTTTTTCCAGCATATATGGATTCTCTTTTTGTGTAAGATCAATTTCCTTAGGCCATTGCTGAGCCAAGGGGGCATTCTTGGCCATTTTCCCCTGATTGCTTCAGGAAAGCAGGCTTCTGCAACTGATTAAAGCTTATTTATCAACAAATGCTAAATGTGCTCTGCATTACCTGCCCTGCACAGGTTCTCCAGACTAGGGTGATCATATTCAGTGGAGTCTGCTCTGTGTGCATCCATCAGATTGTTGCAAATTATGATTCTGACTGACCTCTGATTCTGATGAAAGGTAGGCATCAGAATCCTTAGATTAGGAGTCAGAGTCAGAATTTCTGATTCTGCATCTGACTCCCAGAGAAACCTCCCCCCACCAGCAGATATTAAATAAACATAAAAATCAAACCTCTTCCCTTCCCCCACCTTTGGTATTCTCCTCCCTTACTTAGAACTCACTGAAAGAGTAGGGACATGGTTTAGCAGCTTAGAGTCCATCCAGGAGGGCTTCCATCCAGGCCAGGGCAGTCCATTATCTTTTTCTTTAACAATCATCCAGGGACCCCCTCCCCAAAAACTGAACCTGCCATGACCTTACAATCTGGCCCTGCTATACCCTCACTGACTTGAGTAGCCTTTGCCACCCAGTGCACCCACCACTCCATCAGTGACTTTTGCCAGGCCACCCTTGTTTACCACTGGTAGCTGTCCTGCTGTGCATAGTCTTAGTCTGACCTCTGACTTTTTCAGTACATTAAGTTCCGAGTGATAATCCCTCCCAAGTCACTAGTGAAAGATAAAATGCAGCTCTATATCATTGAGTCCCATTCTCTCCTCAGCCTCTGGTGAATTGGACTGGCTGTCTGAAACAAAAAACAACTAGTAAAACAAGTACCAGACTCCTTAATCAGACAGCATCTTACATAATTAGTTACCATTGTTTTGTTGCTCTCAGCCACATCTCTTGCCTTTTTGTTTCCCAGGTTACCCTGGCAGAGTGATGGCTGCCCTAGACAGGATTAGCTAGCTCAGCTTCAAGTTTAGACTCAGACTTAGAAGATCTGTGACTACAGCAATAAGCTCATGTCAGGACAGAAGGAGCCAGAGCTTAGAAGTAGAAAGGGGAGCTGCTAGTGGGCAATGGGGCAGGCAATCAAATGATGATGGTGGTGTTTTTGGCAGCTGCGACACAGCCACTGGTGGGCAGGATTGGGGATGGGGGGGTCTGTCCATCTCATTGTTCTTGGCACAGTCAGAGCTAAAGGACCTCATCACCAGGTGGACCCTGTCAGCCATTGATAGACCCATAGTTGGAAGGAGAACCATCCAGTACCACTACCCAGACCCTATACCTACCTACCACCAACATCAAGCAGCAGTCAGTCACATACTGTAGGTAAGGAAGGGGTAAGGGGAAAAATAAGTGGACTGAAGGAGCCGTGAGTTCTTTTGAGTGGGTTGTGCACCTTCTAGAGTCCAATGTGGAATCAGTATCAGAACTGGAATTAGATTCTGATATCAGCTTTTTTAGATTTAGTACTTTTGCCCTCCAACTTCATAAATCCCAAATTTAAAAAAATCACTTGAGGGGGGTGTGGTTTAGCTACCAACATAATGGCAGCTTAATCTCTGAGCTCTCTCCTGCCTGAGACCTATCTAAGCTTGGTTGTCCCGATCCCTCTTAGTTTTTCCCTCCAAATATAATTTTAATATATGGGCAAGACCTTGTCTACCAGGCGGCACCTTTCTTTGCGAGCATTTATGATGTTATATTGTGGATTGTAGCACCATTTCTTGGCTATGCTTATGGTCTACTTAGGCCACACAGGCCACCTCTGCAACCTACAGCCATTCCTGACTGCTACCTAGTCCTCAGCCTGCACACCAGGTACATACGGACATTGAATGGGCTCCAAGCAATCTCTGACATCTATATCCATGGATCCATCAACGAATGTGTTAGCTGTTAGGCCTGCTAGTCATATTGATTCAGGGATGCCACAACAATCCTCTTTAGGTGAATTGTTACAATATATACAGTAACCAAGATGTTGGAAACAGTTCTCCTACGTATAGATGACATCAACCTAACCCTATCAGGTACTGTTTCCAAGGTTCACCACCTTCAAGAACGTATGAATGTCTCTGAGCAAAGATTAGAAACCTGCAAGCATCAGCAGCAACAAATGTGGCAAAACATGCACCAACAAGCTGCTCTTTGGGACAGAGTCGAAGACCAGGAAAACAGGGGCAGGCGCAACAATTTAAGAATCATCGGTCTGCCCGAAGGGGCTGAGGGATCATCAATGGAAATATTTCTTAATGAGAATCTCCCCCTCATGTTGGGAGATCGCTATAGGGGCTCTATAGAGGTGGAACGGGCACACTGTGTGTCCGTGCAGCCCAGTAAGATTGCAAGCTCACCGAGACTAGTGGTCGCCTGTCTACTTCATTATTCCACAAAAGAAAGAATCATCTGAGCAGCCAGAGATATTGGGTGCTTCGTTGGCAAGGGGTCCAAATTTCAATATACCAGGACTTTGCCCAGGAAACTGCAGCAAAGAGAAGAGCCTTTGGTCCTTTGAAATGTTTCCTGTATCAATACAATTTTAAGTTTAAATTTAAGAATCTTACCAGGCTTCAAGTCTTTAAGGAAGGGAGAGAGATGATTGTGGACCACCCTAAAGTGCTGGATCGCTGGCTTGCAAGGTTTTGACCTTCCTTACTACTTCCTACTACATTTCCCAGAAGGCTATGGAAATCCTCTGATGCTAGCACACCTAATAGGAACAGTTCTTTTCAGGCAAGGGATCCCGGGGCTGCTTTGCCAGACGGACCAGCCACTCCAGTCCCATCTCATTCTGGTCCCCCACCGCTAAAGGGTTCCTTTTCAAAACCATCTAGCTCAGTGCCAGCACTGAGACCAGAGCTGTCATCACCAGCATCTCTTCCCCAGTGAGATAACTGCAATTTTACTAGTTCTCCCCAGCGTGCTAGAAGCGGACCGCAGAACTCACCCAGCAAGTGTCTTACAGCTCCTCCCGCAAAGATTAGCAGGGAAGAAACCTCTCCTGCTAGGACATTGGAGGACACCGACTTACTGTCCATGGATGCTACACACTCAGCAGACTGGGCGGACTTTCCAGATACCTCATTGATCGAAGTGATGGATGGGATAACTCCAGTTAAACCTGGACTGATCACCTATGCTGCAGCTGTTGTGAACTCTACACTGAATTCTGGAGCCCTCACTCAGGCTAATCTTGAGCAGGCCGAAGGATTAGTTACCTGACGGACTTGGAATTTTTCCTATATTCCCATAATCTGCAATGTTTTCTTGTGTATGGTCTCTCTTTCTCAGACCTGCATTGTGCACCTTTACCCTAGTCACTAACATATTGTACCCTCCCTCCCCTTCAGTAGATCATCTGTGGAAGGTTGCTATGCCCACAGGCCTATTTCTGTTCCATCAGCTGGAAATTACCCCCCCTTCCCCCTTTTCATCCTCTACATTGTGGCAGGGTAAATTTATATGTGGTGCCCCTGTTTACTTAGGTCGCAAAGTGACGCAGGGCCAGTTGCCCTATTGTTCTGTTAGACTAGTACTGGTAGGTGGGCGAGCCCATCAACCCTCCCATATCTTTGCCCTTAACTCCTTCCTGTTGTCATCCCTATCCCCCTTCCTCCCCGAGTTCGAGAGGCACAACCTTGGAGGGTTCTCAGTGTAGGAGGACCTCTTGACTGAATTTCCACGTTATTCCCCAACTCGAGTTTTGGATTGAGCATAGCTGTAGGGTAGTTTCTTTACCCTCTTTTGTTTTGACCTCCACACTCATAGCATAACTGCTGTTGATATTATTGCTTGGACATATTAGTCCCATCTATATATATATTAGAGGCAAAAAACTCCGTTTAATGAATTAGTTAGGGTTGTTCCACAGCGACAAAAGTGAGGAAATTCACTGTAGGGTGAAAACCTTGGACTCCCACCCACCCCCAACACGGCATTGGGGTCGCATTGGGATTGTCAGCCCTAACTCTCACCCATGAAATGTGTAAAGCAGCAGAAGTGTAGGAGAATGGGGTGAGAGTTAGGACCCGATCCCAATGCACACCAATGCCGGTTGAAGAGGTGAGTGAGAGGTCCATATTTTTTTACCTAACTGCTAATTTCCTCACTTTTGTCGCTGTGGAACAACCCTAACTAATGCATTAAATGGAGTTTTTGCCTCTAATTTCCTTCTTTGAGAATGATAATGAGAAATAGTGAATATATCGAGTGGCGGAGGCGAGGGGCCCAAAGGGCCCGTGCTCCCACTGCAGTGAGCAGGGCGCGGGGCCCAAAGGGTCCTGAGCTCCCGCCACATGATGTCTTGTGGCATAGTAACAGGAACAGCAACACAAACAGAAGTGCTAACAGTGGTGCACATGGTAGCACAAGCGCGAATAAGAACAGAAAGGGTAACGCACATGGTGGCGTAGACGGGAACAGTCTGCCACGTGATGTGTTGTCACATAGTAACATGGTGCCTGCAAACAGAAATGTCAATGGGCATGGTGACGCAAAGTGAAACAGAAAGAGAAACGCTACTGTAGACACAAATGGCAAAAAATAACAGAAACATAAGCACAAATGAAAACACAAAGGATAACGCACATGGTAGGCGCAGGCGTCAACGGTAAGTGAAGCGTGCAGAACACAAGTGGAAAGGGCAACAGTAACATTAATGTAGCGCACAGGCGGTTTTCCCAAAACCTGCATAGAGAAAGACAGTGAGTACAAATAATGTATGTATAATAATGAGTATCGGATAGAAAATGAGAACTTGGAATCACGAAATACATTATATCTCAGGAACCGTCGACGTGAAAAAAAATTTAAAAGTCGTATGATTTACAACTGTCCTGGCTAATTTTGTACTTAACCCCATTAGGGGCAAAAATTTTCTGACTGAAAGTCAGTATCTCGTACCGTTCCGAGATACGGGCCCTGAAAGGTCTTGACGACGCGTAATGTTATCCTATGGGGAAAAACGAAGTTCGGAGTGCCATAACTTTGCCTCCCTGTAATATTTTTTCACCAAACCACTGAAAGGCACATCTGTGGGCTGTTGGCTGTCTTCCCTTCAAATTTCAGGAAAAAAGGCCAAACTGTTATTTTGCAGCAGGGATCCAAAGGATTTCTGTAATGCGTTGGGCGCCGTAACGTTATCCTATGGGAAAAACCATCAACTTTGGAGTGCCTTTACTTTGCCGCCGTGTAATATTTTTTCAAATCAACACTGAAAGGCACATTTGTGAGATGTCATCTGCAGTCCCTCCAAATTTCAGCCCAAAACTCCCAACCGTTCTTTTGCAGCGGAGTGCCAAAGAATTACTATTATTTTGGGCATAGTGTCGCAAAGTAGTGTCGCAATTTGCGAAAGCTTTCACAAAAATTTGTGACATTTTTGTGAGTGCGACACTACTTTGTGACACTACTTTTTCCAGAAATTTGAAAAACATATTTCTGGGGTGTTTCACCCCAAAATAAAGACATGGCTAGCATCCTCAGGGCCCAACTAGGTGAATACAAAAAGAATTAGGTTGCTAGAGGGTCTCAATTTTAAATGCCAAACATTTTTATGATCACTAACTGAAAACAAGATGGCGGATTTGTGACAGTAACAGGGCCATTTACGACACTAAAAAGTGCATTTGCGACACTGTCGAACTTTTCTTTAACTTTTCCCATTGACTTATAATGGGAAATTGTTTTTTGAATAACTTTTGAATCGTTTAATATTTTTTCACGAAATCTTCAAAAGGCACATTGGGGACCCTGGCCGCACGTTCCCTGAAGATTTTGGGCCAGTCGCGCAAACCGTACGACCTGTAGGCATGACCATAGAATTCCAGAAAAAGCGTAATCGTGCGCACAGATCATGCTTAATAACTCCACAGCTGTATATCCAACCAGTATGAAACTTGGCAGGTCCCAAGGCCTATGGTTCTTGATCATGTATTCCAAATTTCAGGTAAATCCGTCAAACAGTTGCAAAGTTATTAAGGTGCAAAGTTTTGGGGTTTAACATAGAAATGACTCCTCGACCCTAACTATAGTGGCACTACTGTGCCACTATAATATATATATATATATATATTATGGTAGCACGGTAGTGCTACCATAGTTAGGGTTGAGGAGCCATTTCTATGTTAAACCCCAAAACTTTGCACCTTAATAACTTTGCAACCGTTTGACAGATTTGGCTGAAATTTGGAATACATGATCAAGAACCATAGGCCTTGGGATCTGCTAAGTTTCGTAGTGGTCGGAGATACGGCTGTGGAGTTATTAAGCATGATCTGTGCGCACGTTTACGCTTTTTCTGGAATTCTAAGGTCGCGCCTACAGATCGTACGGTTTGTGCGACCGGTCCAAAATCTTCAGAGAATGTGCGGCCAGGGTCCCCAATGTGCCTTTCGAAGATTTCATGAAAAAATATTAAACGGTTCAAAAGTTATTCAAAAAACAATTTCCCATTGTAAGTCAATGGAAAAGTTAACAAAAGTTCAACACTTTCAAGAATGCATTTTACTTTCACAATGGGCCTGTTACTTTCACAAACGGCCATTTTGTTTTCAGTTGGTAATCAGAAAATGGTTGGCATTTAAATTTGGGACCCTCTAGCAACCTAATTCGCTTTGTATTCACCTAGTCGGACCCTGAGGATGCTTGCCACGCCTTTATTTTTGTGGTAAACACCCCAGAAAATATGTTTTTCAAATTTTGAAAAAGAATTGCAATTACTTTGCAGCCACGAAGTGTCGAACTTTTATAAAAGCTTTAAATTGCGACAGTAGTTTTCCATCTGTGGGATAGTGACAGCATTCTTTGGCAATGTGCTGCAAAAGAACCGTTGGGAGTTTTGGGCTGAAAATTGGAAGGAACGGAGCCGACATCTTACAGATGTGCCTTTCAGTGTTGTATTGAAAAAATATTACATGGCAGCAAAGTTATGGCACTCCAAAGTTGACATTTTTTCCTATAGGATAACATTACGGCGCCCAACGCATTACAGAAATCCTTTGGCACCCTGCTGCAAAATAACGGTGTGGTCTTTTTTCCTGACATTTGGCGGGAAGACAGCCACCAGCCCACAGATGTGCCTTTCAGCAGTTTGGTGAAAAAATATCACACGGCGGCAAAGTTACGGCACTCCAAAGTTGATGGTTTTTCCCATAGGATAACATTACTGCGCCCAACGCAATACAGAAATCCTTTGGATCCCTGCTGCAAAATAACGGTTTGGTCTTTTTTCCTGAAATTTGGAAGGAAGATAGCCAACAGTCCACAGATGTGCCTTTCAGTGGTTTGGTGAAAAAACATTACAGGAGGCAAAGTTATGGTGCTCGAACTTTTCTTTTTTCCCATAGGATAACATTATGCATGCTCGGCCAAGATTCAGGCCCGTGATCTCTGAAACGGTGCGATAATGGACTTTCGTCAGAAAACTTTAGCCCCTCCTAGGCTAAGATTCAAATTAGCCAGGACAGTTGTAAATAATATGACTTTTAAATTTTTTTCTACGTCAGACGGTTCCTGAGATATAATGTATTTAGTATTCCAAGATCTCATTTTCATGCGATACTCATTATTATGCATACATTATTTGTACTCACTGTCTTTCTCTATGCAGGTTTTGAGGAAAACCAGCCTGTAGCTTATTACTGTTACTGTTGCCCTTTCCACTTAGTGGTTTTGTACCCGCTTCACTTACCATTGATGTCTGCGCCACCATGTGCTATATCCTCTCGCGTTCATTTGCGCTATGCTTTCTGTTATTTTTGCCATTTCTGTCTACAGTACTGTTTATCTTTCTGTTTCACTTTACATCACCATGCCCATTGACATTTCTGTTTTGCAGGCACCATGTTACTATGTGACAACACATCCGCGTGGCAGACCAGAGTCCGTCTAAGCCACCATGTCGCGTTACCAACTTTCTCATTAGATGCTTGTGTTACCATGTGCACCACTGTTAGCATTTCTGTTTGTGTTGCTGTCCCTGTTAGTATGCCACAAGACATCATGTGGCGGGAGCCGGGGCCCCGCACTCCTGCCGCTGCATTACATTCACTATTTCTCATTATCATTCTCAAAAAGAAGGGACATTAGAGGCAAAAAACTCCATTTAATGCATTAGTTAGGGTTGTTCCACAGCGACAAAAGTGAGGAAATTCGCTGTTAGGGTTGAAAACCCCCCTTGCACCTCCTCAACTGGAGAGTTAGTGTGCATTGGGATCATGGGTCCTAACTCTCACCCTATTCTCCTATACTTCTGCTGCTTTACACATGTCATGGGGTGAGAGTTGGGTTGATGATCCCAATGCACATCCCAATGCTACCATCGTGGCATCCTTTGCGTTTTCATTTGCGCTTGCATTTCTGTTAATTTTTGCCATTTGTGTGTACCATACTGTTTCTCTTTCTGTTTCACTTTGCGTCACCATGCCCATTGACATTTCCATTTACAGGCACCATGTTACTATGTGACAAGACATCACTTGACACACGCTTCCGATCTACATACGTTAATGGGTTACCCTTTCTGTTCTCATTGCGCTTGTGTTACCATGTGTGCCACTGTTAGCATTCTGTTTGCGTTGCTGCTGCTGCTCCTGTTACTATGCCACAAGACATCATGTGGCAGGGGCCCTGCGCTCCCGCCACCGCATTACATTCACTATTTCTCAATATCATTCTCAAAAAGAAGGGAAATTAGAGGCAAAAAAATCCGTTTAATGCATTAGTTAGGGTTGTTCCACAGCGACAAAAGTGAGGAAATTCGCTGTAAGGGTTGAAAACCCTAACTCCGAATTCACCCCCCCCAGCACCACACACACACACAGACACACACACACATTCAAGTATGGGGGAGGACCAAGTCAGCACAACCAATGACAGACATCCAGCAGCAGGTGACAGAAATAACAAACAATTGTCTAAATGTACTACGAGACATCCCCACCCACCTGACCAGGTACTGCATGCTCAGTGGAGATCAACAGCAAAACTGAGGCCATGTACACCAAATGTACATATCCCTGATTGCAGCTGCACACACGTACCACACTTAGTAGTTGCATGGCCTTACCTACCGATGCCCACACACACCACACCACTTGTGGTGGGCCACCTGAGCAATAGAGTTCAGCAAAACCAAGGAGTTGTACAGGTATAATATCTCTGATTATAACAAGGGTCTGAGAAATGCAGCTTTCTAATTGACTGTAAACATTGTAACAGCCTTATGTTTAGTTTTTATTAACATACATGTAGAGCCTAACCATATGATGAACATGGTTTAATGTTGTTTAAAAAACAGTTTTATTATGATAGCAATAAGTCACTCCCAGGTATTATGTTAGTGGTCAGTTTATCACTGTCTAGCGACATGTGGCACTCGGCTATGCCTCATTCAACATTAAACCCCTACAGGGTGATTAACAGACCATTTAACATAACTTTGGTCATGCCTATTGCTTAATTGTCTTTATGAGTAGATACTCTCCTCTGCAAGGCACTGCAGCAGCTTTGCAACACAGTGTCCCACCCAGTTACACCATACACTGTCTAGTTACTGGAGAATAGCTGTGAATATGAACTCATGAAGATGAACAGTGTAACTTGATCATTACAGTCATCGAAACCCTAGTGTGATTATAACTGACAGAGTCAGTGATAGAGGATAACCCTGCTGTCCTAGTACACTTACCCCATTGTGAGTTAAATCAATACTAAAAGACATTCTGTTTATATCTACACCGTACCTACTTGATTCCTGTTGTACCACAATTAACATAGTTATCACTTTGATAGCATCAGTGACAGAAGTGTGGTAACCAAACAGTAGGCATACAGCCTGAGTATGAAACAACTGTTAAAAAATCACACTGTGTCCATAAGTGGCATAGATCACTCATTGCAACAATAGTAAATGTATTACTATTTGAATAAGTTAGTTATCACAGATGCAATGAGATTGTCTTTATCAGGTACAACATACTCAGTAAGTGCCTACAGGAAAATCTATCCTATATACATCTCCGATACAGGTACATCATTGTTGGCTCGGTAGTGCTATGATATTTAGAAGTTGCTTGGCCTGATCCATGCAATTACAATGTTTCTTACAAAGAATACTTACTGCATCTTTAATATTGAAACACACTGAAGGTCTATGTATGTACATCAGCAGTACACCTTCATCAGTAAGAATGCATGTGATACTGGCAGTACGAATTTCACAGCGTTGAACAGGCAATGCTTTTCCATACGTTTACATCAGCCTCTGCAGTAAATGTACTACTATGTAAATCAGCTACTAAATTTATCTTGAGCATGCTAGTGTCTTGTAGTTAATTTATGTGCTTCTCTTAATTAATGTATACTCACTAGTGTTAAAACCTTTCTACAACTGTCATCATGCATCTTCAGAATTTATATTGAATAACGGCACAGTACCAGTTGTGGTGTGGTGTGGGGCATCGGTAGGTAAGGCCATGCAACTACTAAGTGTGGTACGTTGTGTGCAGCTGCAATCAGGGATGTGTACGTTTGGTGTACATGGCCTCAGTTTTGCTGTTGATCTCCACTGAGCATGCAGTACCTGGTCAGGTGGGTGGGGATGTCTCAGTACATTTAGACAATTGTTTGTTATTTCTGTCACCTGCTGCTGGATGTCTGTCATTGGTTGTGTTGACTTGGTCCTCCCCATACTTGAATGTGTGTGTGTGTCTTGTGTGTGTGTGTGGTGTTGGGGTGAACTGGAGTTAGGGTTTTCAACCCTAACAGCTAATTTCCTCACTTTTTTCGGCCAGAACAACCCTAACTAATGTTACAACGGAGTTTTTGCCTCTAATATATATATATATTAATTATTTTCTCTTTTCTCTTGTGTTCATCTAGTTCACCTAGAACCTCAGACGATCTGAGCTTATTGATTCAGGATTCAGTAATGCTTACACCTCTTCATTGTGGGGGCTACGGATTAATAGTGGTGTTTTGGCTTGGGTGTCATTGTTCTACATCAGCCTGGGTGAGCTCATCTCTTTCCCCTCACGGGCCCACAGTAAGTACACCTTTTTACTCCCTATTTGGAAATATGGCAATGGCTGCTCCAGTACCAAGTGCAGCCTGCTGGGTGTCCTAGAATGTAAAAGGGTTGAATAACCCAATTGAATTCACAAAAGTACTGCAGCACCTGCATTCCCTCCATGCAGAAGTCACACTATTACAGGAAACACATCTTCTGTGATGTACTTCCTCATGGCTTAAGAAATCCTGGGTAGGGGAAGTAGTGGCCAGCTCAGCAGTAACTAAGACGAAAGGGGTAGCTATTCTTTTTTGACGTGTCTTTCCATGGAAGGTGGAGAGTGTCAGGAAAGATACCCAGGGGCAATGGATAGTGGCCAAGATCTCCTCCCCGGGCAGTACTATGTTGGTGGGGAATATATGTGCTCCAAATCTTGACCGTGTTGATTTTTTCCCAGGAATTAGTCAAGCCCTCACCGATCTGAATCCCAATGGGGCACCCATCCCCATAGTGCTTGGTGGGGACTTCAACATGGTCAATGATATTTTTCTTGACAGATCCTACCCCACACCCCATGTCACACCCAAAGGTTGACAGTCACTGTGAGATATGTTGGAAGAATGGGCCCTTATTCATGTCTGGCACAGGGACCACCCCACAGGCCAGGATTATACCTCACGACTCCCACAGTTGTATTGATTTCTGGCTAGCCAACGACCTGGCAGCTCAAGGTATACTCCAATCATCAATTGGCTCAATCCTTATTTCAGATCATGCCACTGCTCAAATCTCCTACTCCTCACCTAATACTCCCTCCTGTCGAGTCAGATGGTGCTGTAACCACCTTGTTTTCAAAGACCCCAAATTTCCATCCTATGCTTACACAAGCAACAAAAGACTACTCTCTGTTAAACTCTGAATGTGGGGTTGCCCATGAAACAGTGTGGGAGGCGTTTAAAGCTGTGATCCATGGTCATATCATCTCCTTCTCAGCAGCCCGAGATAGGGCCCATAGGTCACAATTATTTATTTATTTATTTTATTTAGTTTTTGTTGACCGGGTAAGTGCACTAGACAAATCCTGCCTATTTTCAGGCACAACCCGGGGAAGGGGGATACAGATGAATGCCAACTGACCTTGAACCAGATTAAGCTGTTGGTGGTATTTTTAGTGAATGAGGGAAATTTGGCCAGGACACCGGGGAAATTCCTCTACAATTAGCTAAGTTGCAATCAGATCTACAGAAGTTAGAACAATGTTTTAAAACAGCCATGCCGGGGTACAGGAGACAATACTCTGCAAAGGCAAATTGCAGGGCTAAAATATCAGATTAACACCATTTTCCATCAGAAAGCAGAATGGCTCCTACTTCAGTCTAAACAGGCATGCTGGGATAGTGGAGAAAAAAACTGGTACACTCCTTTCCTTTTGGCTCCGTCAACAACGGGCTGCAACCAAAATCCACTTCTTTCTTTCTCCCTCTGGCGCGACTGTCTCAAGCCCACAGGGCATAAATGATGTCATGAAAACATTCTATGAAACTCTATACCAATATCAGATGGCCTTAACAGGTGCCTTGCTTTCCCAAGGTATCTCTACCTTTACACAACGAACCCCCCTGCCGGCCCTTACCCCAGACCAAGTAGCCCTCCTTGATGCCCCTCTCACTTGTGAGGAGTTCCATGTAGCACTATCCAATATGGCCCATGGGAAAGCCCCAGGACTGGATGGAATGTCCGTGGAACTCTATCAAACTATGGGACCCGATATCCTACAACCTCTTCGGCTGGCCTTGCAAGCTTCCCATGCCGCTGGGTCTTTCCCAGCTTCAACGTAGGGTGCAATGGTCACTTTACTACCCAAAAAATTACTGGACCCATTGGATTGTGCTAACTATAGGTTAATTTCTCTGTTATCAGTTGATACCAAAATTTTGGCCAAAGCATTGGCCACACGTATGATGTTCATTCTCCCATTGGTTATCCATCCCGCACAAGTAGGTTTTATGCAGGGTAAATAGGGGAACTGATAACACTAGATTCTTACTTAGTCTCAAGAGGTATGCAGCCTGCTCGGCATTCCCCGTGGCAGCCATGGCTATAGATTTTTCAAAAGCATTCAACTCCATAGAATGGCCCTATCTCCATGAAGTACTTGATACTTATGGTTTTTGGGGCTTATTTTCAGCAATAGATCCAGACCCTATATTGTTCTCCTACAGTGTGTATTTTAACTAGTAGTGACATATCTTCCCCCTTCTCACTTAACAGACGTATGAGGCAGGGCTGCCCCCTTCCCCCCTCCTTTTCCTAGTAGTTTTGAACCCCCTGGTCCGAGTCCTGATATCATCTCCCCAGATTCATGGTGTCCAAGTGGCTGGACAATCATATTTAATGGCAGCATATGAAGATGACCTCCTTTTGACTCTGGCCAATCCCACTCAGTCGATTCCTGCTGCCCTTAAAGTGCTGGAGGATTTTGCTGCTCTATCTGGCCTATGGGTCAATCACAGGAAAATGACAGTAGCCCCCCCCCTTAATTCAGGGTTTACAGATGCTTGCCTACAAAGCACTAACCTTACATGGGCAGTGCAAGGTTTTACCTACAGTATCTTGGTATCCGACTCCCCACCAATTGGTCTGCACTCAAATCCACCAGTTTTTCGCCTTTACTCACTCACCTTACAACCGAGATAGAGAGATGGTGTAAACTGCAGCCTCACTCACCTTACAACCGAGATAGAGAGATGGTGTAAACTGCAGCTTTCTCCCCGGGTCGGGTGGCTGCTGTCCGTATGCTCCTGTTCCTCTGTCTTCTTTAGTTTTTCAACAACCTTCCTATTTCACTCTCTCCTAAATTGTTTGCTCTAATAGAATGTCAAATTTCAGCTTTTCTATGGGACGACAAACCCCCTAGATGGAGCAAACCAAAAATGCGGGCACATTGGTCGTGAGGAGGCCTAAATGTCCCTTGGTCTTTGGGTTACCATCTGGCTTGTATGGCAGCACACGTGACAAAATGGTTTATATCTAACCAGATGAGCCCTCCAACCTGTATACAACTGGAATCAGACATGATAGGAGGTATTTCTCTCTTTTCTCTTCTCATATTTAAATCTCCCCAGCCACGTTCCCTACCCCCTACAATCAGTAGCACAATTAAAGCATGGAAAACACTCAAGCTCAAAACGAACACATTGAAGCAGGCTTGGCCACCTCTGCTTAGGTATGGCCCACTCTGGCATAATGCCCTACTCAAAACTGATGGAACACCGCTCCATTGGCCCACTTCGCAGAAGTGTGGGATACATATGGTGCAAGACCTTCACAAGGGGTGTGGCACATGTTGTCCTTTGCATAATTGCAAGCCAAATTCTCTCTTCCACAAATGGATTTTTGGGGATATCTCCAAATCTGTAGCATATTACAACCCTTCCTTAATAATCAATGTTTGACTGCTCTCTGGGAATGGTTGAACACTTTGCACATGCATCCCACATCTAAAGGCCTACTTGGGTGTTTCTATACAACATGGAGAGATGCGCAGCCATCTGACACACAGACATGCAAACAATGCTGGGAATCCTATCTGGTATCCCCTATTTTGCAAAAGCAGTGGTATCTTTACCTTAAAGATGCTCACCAAGTGCACAGAGATACAAAAAGTCATTTCCTTCAACTAAAAATGTTACTGCTTTGGCACCACACTCCAGTAGTCCTACAAGCCCATGGCCTACTAGGCCACACAACCTATTGGAGATGTTCACAATCTAATGCTCACCTCTTGCATATTCTATGGACATGCCCTCACGTCACACATTTTTGGGATATGGTCACCTTAGACCTTTCTAAAGAGCTCAAGACACCAGTGGCCCTTGCTGAACCCAAGCTACTATTGGGAGATGCTACCTCTTTACCTCCCCTCTCTAAACCACACCAAGATTGGATATTCTCAGCCCTCTTAGAAGCCAATTACTTGCTAGTCCTACATTGGTGCCAAATGGCCTTACCTACACAGAAGACATGGCATGCAACCCTTACAAGACTGTCTATCTCTGAGCAGTTGTCATATACACAAGGGGAAAACCCAACTTACTATTACTCCAAATGGGACCCATACCTGTATTCGGATCTTTGTAAACTTCCTTCCCCACCTGTAACCCCCCTTTATTGTTTTTACACATGGAAGGTGTAAGCATCTGACTGGATATGATTAGTAGTATATACTAGAATACATTGCTTCTACAGTGTTGTTAGTTAAACTGGCTCTGAGGAATTGTAGCACCTGTATTAAGATATGATATCCATATATACCTCTGTACATGTTGGATGTATACTACCTGTTGCGCATTGTACTCTATAAAACTGAAAACCTAATAAAATCTTCTATGATAAAAAAAAAAAATCACTTGAATCTGATAAGATCCAATTTCAAGAATCAGATTGTGAGCATCCTTGCTCCAGATAAGTGCAGTCATCACATCCCTCATACTGACAAAAGTCTGCTTTTCTGATGTACTGGGTCCTGGTTGCTAAGGTCCTTCAGTCCACTCGTTTTTCCCTCCTACCGCTCCCTTACCTACAGTATGTGACTGACTGATGGACTGACTGCTGCTTGATGTTGGTGGTAGGTAGGTATAGGATCTGGGTAGTGGTACTGGATGGTTCTCTTTCCAGCCGTTTGTGTTGCGAGGTTTTGACCTGGGCCATATTGTACACATGTTGTGCTTTGTTCTCTGGACTGTGTTATCTCTCCTTTGCTACTTCAGTTGTAATTTATGCTGATACTTCTGCCTGCTTAATGTATTGTACCACTTGCAATTGTAGCCTGTTGTTACCACTGCCTATTTAAAGTTTGCATCATTTGTTCAGTGTAATCTTTTCTACTCATGCCTCATGGCCCAGGTCATGCCTGAAAATGGTCCCATGGATCAGTGCACTTACCCAGTAAACAAATTCATAAATAAAACTATGGATCTCTCAGGGGCTGACAGGATCCACTTGGTGATGAGGTCCTTTAGCTCTGAATGTGCCACAAACAAAGAGATGGACAGACCCCCATCCCCAAACCTGCCCACCAGTAGCTGTGTCACACCTGCCTTTAACACTACCAACATCATCATTTGATTGCCTGCCCCATTGCCCACTAGCAGCTCCTCTTCCCACCTCTAAGCGCTGGCTCCTCCTGTCCTGACATAAGCTAATTGCTGTAGTCACAGATCTTACCTGGTTGACAAAGAATAACAAAAAAAAAGATCCTGCTAGTCTTCCTTGTGACTAAGAAGAGAGTTTCCCCTTTGTGTTCACTGCCTCCCACTGGTTCCTTAAGGATTACACATAGAGATGATATTATTCTCAGTGCTGAGAACAGGGTCATGGATAACTTAATATCTCATCCCTTGTAGGACAATCCTTTCTTGGAGCAGTCCTTGAAAGTGGACAAAACCCAGTCTCAGTCATGCCATTAGCCTTCTCAAGATATCAGTAATACCTAGAGATTGAAGTCTACCAGGATCCCATTGCATCTAATTTGGCCAATCTCCTAATTTCCCCAACTGACTTGGTATCATACTCTGCTGAATTGTTTGGCAGCCCTTAGTATGCAGCTAAGGTGAAAAGTGACTCCTTTGCCTTTATTTTCATCTAACATGACCTTGTTTCCCTCCCAAGGTCCTTTTTGTCCTCCACAGTTACTGCATTCTTTACAGAGAGAGCCACCTCACCATCTTTTCAGTCAGGTCTATCCTTCAGAATAACCTCATTCTATCTTTCAGAATAACCTGTAGCCCTACTGGTCCTTACCAAGCCCAAACTTTTGGCACCACAGGTCCTGGACATAATTGATAGATTTGCATCCCTGGCTGGCTACAAATCCACTGAGGAAAAAATGGAAGCTTTTTTTATGCCCTTTTTCCTGAAAATATTTTCACATCATGATGAATGAAATGCCTAGAACCCAAGGTACAGTACTTATGCATTCTTCTTAACCCAGTCCTCCAAGATCCCATCAGTATCAGTTGGAATGTTTTGATGAAAAATACTAATGCCAACTAAAAATGCTGAAGTGCACTAAATTTTTTTATTGTGGGTAAAGCTCGGATGGTATGATAAGGTCAGTAGATGCCCCATCACTAATAAAGGATATGTTTGAGCCTAAGGGAATGTTCTGGTGACTACATCACTATCTGAACATTTCCTTAGGCTAAAAACATCATCTTATATTTGTTTTTACCTTTTTCATTCTGTTCCCATCCCCACCTCTCAAATAAGGTGCCCAGAAGACCATATAATTTCATTCACAGCAAAACAAAATTACCCTCCATTGCTACTGCTGATGGGTATGAATGATGAATGGGCATACCTGTGTGCAGATCCAGAATTGAGGTGGAAAACAGGTCTAGGACCCTGTACTTCAAGGAAAGGGGGATTGGTTAGGAAACATCACAGCCACATCAATGCTTCTTTTCATGGTGCCAAATACGGATGTCCTGTACAAAAAACATAGGCACAGGAAATCATAGATTAAAAAGACCATACAATACTTACTCTACTTTACCTTCTGCTCTGTAACATCCTGTATTTTTTGTGATTTCTCTTGGCTTTAGCCCTGGGCTGGCCATCCAGATATGACCTTTTCCTTCTTCTTCTGTCTTCATTTCTTGTTTTCTTCTTTTCATGTTTCCTAAAGATGAACGATAGGTCCTACAAGCACTGAGACCCTTAGAAAGTGGGCAGGAGGGCTAGTTTTAATGTAAGAGCTGGGTTATCCTACTGTGTCTAGGGGTATATGATGGCATCTTACCCAGGAAAGTGCCCATCTTATGCCATGAATACCAGTTCTGCACCAACATCAGTCACCTTGCCATCATTGGTCAGGGCCAGGGGCAATGGGGTCTGGGGCACCTTAAACCATAATCTGGGGTATCAATAGCATGAGACCACACATAAATTATAATGTCCACAACAAATGATCAGGGATCATGTATGGTGGTATTATTATGGGCTGCCAGATGGTACACAGCTCTCTGGGCATTTTCTGGCAATGTATCTTCATAATGGTACTTGCCCACCCTACATTTCTTAATTTCATGGGCCATGCCATACCCAATTGTTCTTTCAAAACTCTCAGAGGGCTTTCCATAGCAGTGTCAGTGGCTCAGTAGGTAGCACACTTGCCTCTGAGGCCGGGAGATCAGAGGGCTGTGGGTTCAGTTCCCACATCTGGCACTTGGGTTAATATCCCAGTACTGACACTGTAGTGCAGCATGAGAGGGGTGCTGTACTTCTGAGGTGCCGTCTTTCAGATGAGACATTAAACCGAGTTCCCATCTGCTTGGATTGGTGGTAGTTCAGGTGGATGTTAAAGATCCCATGGCACTTATCGAAAAGAGCAGGGGAATTTCCCTGGTGTCCTAGCCAAATTTCCCTCATTCACTAAAAATACCACCAACAGCTTAATCTGGTTCAAGGTCAGTTGGCATTCATCTGTATCCCCCTCCCCTGGGTCGTGCCTGAAAATAGGCAAGATTTGTCTAGTGCACTTACCCGGTCAACAAAAACGAAATAAATACATAAATAACCCCCAACTGTAGTGTTGAATACATTACAACTGCTGTTTTTAAACACTTGTCTTATGGTACCTGCACAAATATAGAGCTTGTTGCCTACCCTATGTTTATAATAAGTTCCAGGTTGACACCATGAACATAAGGGGCACAGTTACATTTTGCATAAAATACTGAGTCTGCTTTAACTCTCAGATTCCTAACCTCCCTTTTGGAGGCCCTGAAGCCCTGGAGTTCCCATGAAAAGTCATCCAGTGGCACTCTCCAAAGGCAGGGTGAGCACTACCCTGGAGGGCAAGCTGTTCTGGCATGTGTTTTGATATGTTCAAAAGAACAATAAATTTGAAAAGTGTATCAGCATATCACTATGTGCATAAAGCATGGTTGGTCCTGCCATGCGTGCCTCTCTTTCACACCATGCTGATAGCCCCAGTGGAGCAAAAAGCAGATTCCCATGTCTAGCCCTCAACCAGGAACTTAGCGATGCCAGCCTTTGCCAGGCCCCTTCTTACCTGATGACCATTCATTCAGCTACCTGCCAGGGGTTTCTGAACTACTATGTAGAACTTTTTAACACACAAGGAGCATTTCAATTAGCAAGGCTAACTTGCAGTTTGCTCTAAACACTGATTTCTCCCATTTCTGTCTGTGCTGGGAGTGAACCCACAAGGGTTCTGGTGACTTCCCCTGAGGTGTCAGCCACCACTCTCCCAATGTGCCTTTTGGGTGTTGATAGTCTCCACTCCACTCGATGCAAGTTCCCTGGGTCTCCAACCCTGCAACTGCTCCTGATGGTATCCTTCTCTTGGGACCAGGCATGAGGGGACCAGTGCCACCCGATCTGAGGGAACCTGTCACAATCCCTGGGACTGCATGCTCCCCCTGACCAATCACAGCCAGAGAGGCTGGACTAGACAGCTCCAACTCCTCCAACACCCAGGTAGCTCAGCTCCCAGGCCACCAATCAATGTCCTGATGCCATCCCATTACATAGTTTTTTGGGGGGAAGGGTAGAACCATGCACATTCATGTTCCAGGTTCATGCTCCTAGCTAAGTCAGGCCACTCACAGAATGAAAATCCATACATCTGCCTGCAGGCACCCCTCCCACCCCAGAAAACAGTTCTCAAGGTCTGGCTTAACCCTTTGAGTGCTCATTAGTAACCTGCATCAAACCAGGAAATGAGAGAGACTGGTTATGTTAAGTGACCTCCATACCAGGAGGTCAAATAGAAAAGACTCCATACTGGGAGACAAACCAAAATAGGTGTCCCCAGCAAAAGAAGTGATGCCTCCAACATCCTAGTCCAACCACAAAGAACACCTGAGGCACAGAACCTCCTTTATTCTAAATTGGGATGCTTACTCAGGTGCGCGTCCATAAAAGTTTATAGGTGTTCTCGTCACACACCCATGTCTCTCAAACATCTGTGATTTATTACTCTAATCCTGTGGTTGTACCTGCTGCTGATCTCTGCTGGTGACATTGAACCTAACCCTGGACTTGCCATGATCACTTACAGCCTTACTCCCCCACAGTGGTAAGGTGCCAAAGGACTCAAACTAACTCACCTAAATATAAGAAGCCTGCTTTGTAATATAACCAAACTTACGTACTGGGTATCTCACTATCAACCAGACATTCTATGTACTGTATCTCAAAAACTTGGCTTAAGCCATCTATACCTGACAGCCATTGCACTATAGCAGGGTACAACTTCATTAGAAATGACAGGTTTCACCCTAAGAGAGGATGCGGCACCATGATCTATTATAAATCCCACCTAAACTTCTCCTCCCCCATGTCCCCTCTAATCCTTTCCACCACACTGGAACTGTGTCATGGCATATTAACCCTAGGATCCAAAAAGAAACTTAATATTTTCTGTACTTAAATTAAAAATACATCCAGCACACCAGTTAAAAATTCAGGGAGAATATATTTATTATTTCAAAATAAAAAATTAAAATGCTTACTAATGTAAGCAAAATGTACAGTATTACAATGTGACTATAACAGATTTCAGGGCTTCACAACCCTTTTCAGCCTCGGCACTTCAGGCAATGCTCCCACAATCAAGCACCCATGGGCTCAACTTGCTCATAGACACAGTCGACCCCATTGTGCGTAACTGTGACTTCATTATCCTCGGTGACTTTAATATCAATTGGTCCTGTTACTGGACATCTGAAATTAGCCTCTGTTAAACAAATTACTACTCACTCAAATCATCTTCCAATCTACCAGGCTATCCAATAATGGCAATACCTCCATTCTCATAGACTGGATTCTAATCCCAGATGCCAACAAGATTAACTGCTCTGGAGTTCTACCTGACACCTTGAGCGATCATTCACCCATATACTGTGTACGGCGCACCAACATGCCCAAAGTTTCACTTCACATCATCTACTTTAGGGACTTCTCTCACCTTAACCACTCCCAATTCAAATGACCTGGCCAGCCAAGACTGGGCCCCTTTGTGGACCACCTCAAATGTCAACACCGCTATATCCTTCTTAACTGTAAGAAGGCAGAATTCCTGTCCAGGGAAATTGCTGCTGTGCAGAATCGACCAGCCCAGCTCTTTCGGACCATGGACAGATTGTGCAATCCAATCTGTCTTCAGCCCGAGAGAGCGTTTTTACAGGACTAGTGTGAGGAGTTTGCTTGATTCTCCGCGGATATGGTTGCCACAATCAGGTCCGGTCTCCACCTAACTCTCTCAAACAGGAGTTGTAGGGGTCAGCAGGAGATGTCAGACACCCAGTTTATGTGGTCTGACTTCGACTGGCCCACAATCAATAACATAGTGATGATCATCCAGTCGCTGCGACCGACCAACTGTAGTTTAGACCCAGGTCCCACTCACCTTTTAGTAGGATGTGTGGATAAAATCGGCCTGGTCCTCACTAAGATAGTCTGGTTGTCATTTGAGAAAGGTATCTTTCCTGATCCCCTGAAGGAAGCTGTTATTCGGCCCGTTCTTAAAAAGCCCTCCTTAGACCCGGACTGTCTAGCTAATTACAGACCTGTCTCTAACCTGCCTTTTGTAGGTAAGGTTATTGAGAAGGTGGTCACGCTGCAGCTGGATGGTCATTTGACCAGCCACAATGTCTATGATTCTCTCCAGTCTGGATTTAGGAAAAGACATAGTACCGAGACGGCCCTTGTTCGGGTACTAAATGACCTCCTAATAGCAAGATATCGAAAGACCCGTTCCATCTTGGTCCTTCTTGATCTCTCTGTGGCATTTGATACCATTGTCCATGGAGTACTGTTAGGGTGCCTGCAGTTTATCTGTGGACTTTCCGGCCCGGTCCTCAGTTGGTTTCGATCATTCCGTCAGGGTAGGACTCAGAAGGTGGTGTCTGGGATTTCTTCCTCGGCATCATTCCTCCTATCCTCTGGGGTGACGCAGGGCTCCATCTTGGCACCCATGTTGTTTGCGGTATATATTCTGCCATTGGGAGTGATTATTAGGTGGTACTGCTTGAGTTTTCACTGCTATGCAGATGATGCTCAGCTGTACATGTCCTTTGTGCCTGACCAGGGTGATGCTGTATTGGTCTTTAACAACTGTCTCACTGACATCCAAGACTGGATGACTGAGAGCTGGTTGCGGTTAAACCCTGATAAAACTGAGGTGTTGGTTGTGGACCCAGGTCATCAGGGGGTGAGTTTGCCGACGGGGTCACCTTCGTGTCTTTGGCTTGGGGGGGACCCAGTTAGCTACCTCAGACCGGGTGCAGAACCTGGGCGTTATATTTGATGATTGCCTGACTCTTAAACATCAGGTGTCGGCTGTTGTCAAAACCTCTTTTTATCATTTGAGGAACATAGCCCAGGTGAAGCATCTGGTTCCTGCTGATGACCTTCCAATGTTGGTCCACGCCTTCGTTACTTCTCGCCTGGACTACTGCAACACCCTGTACCTAGGGATACCTGGGATGAATATCCACCGCTTGCAGTTAGTGCAGAATGCGGTGGCCAGGCTTTTGACTGGTACGTCTAGGACCAGTCATATAACGCCTGTCCTCCGTGGACTGCACTGGCTGCCTGTACAGTGGCGGATTACCTTCAAGGTCGGTTTGCTGACCTATAAGGCCCTACACGATCAGGGACCTAGCTACCTGCAAGATCTTCTGCGTCCCTACTGTCCCTCCCATCCACTCCGATCCACCAATGAGGGATTGCTGGAGATTCCTACGTAGGTTTAAAGACATCAGGGGCCAGATCATTTAGTTTTATGGCCCCAACCCTGTGGAATTCTCTAGCTCATCAGGTGCGAAATTGCCTGACTGTCCAAAGTTTTAAATTAGCTTTAAAGCCGGCCCGCCAGCGCAGTGGTTGGATTTCCGCTTGCGACGCTGGCGACCTGGGTTCGGGAACGGACCTGGGTCGTCGGAGGGCCGGCCGCGGGGAGAAGGATTGAGCGCCCGCAGGCAGCTCTCCTTCTCCGGGGGAGGGTCCCGACAGTATCCGGAGCGATGAGGACTCCTAGCGGAGTCTGGGAGACCTCACGCTATCGGCCTGTGGCGAGGTAGGCGGGGCAGATGCTGGCGTCATTGCACGTACCCGCCTCCTCGAGGGAGGGGAAGTATAGGGGGATAAAATCCCTGCCTAGTGTCTAAATGATGCTCTGCCCAGGATTGCCCTGATTGGCCACCGGAGCCGTTCCCCCTAACCAGTCACAGTTCCGCGGCCGATAAAGGGGGTCGGTATTGCGGCCCCGCTCTCTGGGGGGTAAGCCAGAGATGACCAGGGGGATTCGGCGATGTCTGGTGGTCGGGGCTCCAGGGTCCGTGACCGGAGCAGAAGCCGGACTTAAGGTGGGGGCATAAAGAAACAAAATACAAAAAAAAAATAAATAAATAAATTAGCTTTAAAAACACATTCATTTAGTTTGGCTTATTCTGACTTCTAAGTATATTTTAATGATTAGTTTTAGGCTGTTGTTTTAACTTATGTATTTGTTTTATCTATTGTAAAAGTGCCTTGGCTTTGGAAAGACGCTTTTAAAAAATAAAGCTGATTGATTGATTGATCCTATTTCAGTGGTATATTTCTAATGCATCAGAACAAACATGTTCCCATCACCACTAGGAGAGTATGGGGGAAAACACCAAATGGCTCACTTGACCCCTCCTGTCCCGTATGAAAGAAAGATACAAATGTTGGGCCACCTTTAAAACATCCAATGCTCATTTCAACTGGGTGGCCTACAGTGTCCTCAGAAACAAGTGCAAACATGCCATTAGACAAAGTAAAAGTAGATACTATAAGTCTCATTTAACCTCAACCCACAGATGTCCTCATCAATATTGGAACCTTCTCAAACAAGCCCTAAGCTACTCTAATCCTACCATTACACCAGACTTTGAAATTGATGGGGTAAATTGTAATAACCCACATACCATTGCTAATGCCTTCACTGATCTCTCCCTGACCTTCAACTCATTTTTTTTTCTTTATACTGTCTACTCCCCCTTGAAGCAGGCAGGCAGCTCCTTGGAGAGGACTCATCTTTCTGGCCAGCATCTCCCACACCCACCCTGCCTGGCCATCCCCTACAGGTTACCCCCCATGACAGGGCCAGTGGCGAGGGGTGCTGGCTTCCCCCACCACCGGAAGCCAACATCCAGATTGCCAGGGGTTGGCGTGGGTTCAGCCAGCCATCATGGAGCATGCCAGCTCTGTCTTTTCCCTCCTGTTTTCTCCCCGAACCCACACACATGCAATGGGCAGGGTGACTGTTTCCACCTCCACAGAGACAGTCTTACACCATGTGCATGAGTCCACTCCTCTGTTCAGCATCATGCCTGTGCTGATGCCCAGCTTCTGCTGGGTGTCAATCTACAGTGCTATACTGTGACCCCCCCAACCCTGAGGAAGGAGAGTTGTCAGCAGGTGCTCAATCCTTCCTCATCCCTGCCGACCCCTGAGCGACCTGAGTCTGTTCCTGAACCCAGTTCGCTGGTGTGGCGTGAGGTGTGGCATCCAGCACCTCAACCCTCAGTGCCATCAGAACCGATCCTCAACTTATTAAAGTAAAACCAGGGAGCCTCCCCACTGCCACCACCATCTCCTTCTGTTTGTCACCCCCCCCTTCCTATTTAAAAAGGTATCAACTTGTGATATCCTTAAATTAGTAAACATATCCCTGAATCAAAATCATCCGGTCCTGATGGCCTTGAGCCAAGACTACTGAAACTTGTAGCAAATGAGCTGACTACCCCTCTCACCAGGATTCTTAATCTCTCCCTCTCTACTGCCACCATCCCCACTGCCTGGAAGCATGCCAATATAGTCCCAGTTTTCAAAAAAGGTAATAACAAAATCCTACCTTTATTTAATTATTTATTGAAATGTTTTACCAGGATGGCACACTGAGTGACAAGTCGCTCATCTCCCGGTGTGACCTGGGGGGGGGGAAGGGGTACAATAGGAGTGAAACATTAAAGTTACAAGATCAACATTAACATACAGCTCTAAGACAGTGTTATAAGCAGTGGTACAACATTGTTGAGCATAATAGGTAGAAAGAGTGGTCAATAATAAGTGCCGGGTTAATAAGTAAACAAGTGCTTGTGCAAAAGAAAAGAAAAGAAAAGGGGGGCGGTGAGAGGAGGAAAGGAGAGGGATGGGTAAGGTGGGGGAGGGGGAAGAGTCATGTTCAAGTTACAGTCAAGTTACAAGATCAACATTAACATACAGTTGCAAGGCAGGCATTACAAACAATGTTAAAACAGAGTTGTGCATAATATGTAGAAAAAGTGAACAACAATAATTAAGTAAGTAACTAAACAAGTGCTTACGTTAAAGAAAAGGGTGAAAGGAGAGGGAGGGGTGAGATGGAGGGATGTAGGAGGAGGGGAGTAGATGAGGGACACAAGCCCCAGGGGGGGGTAGGGGAGGGACCCATGGAGAGCATTTGGCATCCCTTACATTCTGTGAGAGATCAAAGGAGGCCAGTAAGGGGAGCAATTTGGGGGAAGGGGAGGAGAGCTAGAAATTTGGGGGGTGAGGGTGCATAGGGTAAAAGAAAAAATTACTCACCTTAGTAATTATGGTTCTTCTAATGGAGTCTTGCTGTATTCTGACTATTGCAGTTAGCTCCAGCACTTGAACTGCCCCAGAGAGAAAAGGGTTAAAATTCTATGCAAGGCATAGAACGATGAGCTCGAGCTCGGTTGAAAACTCTGTCTGCAGCACTTTGAAGCCCAACCGCGAGCTAAAACTCACTGACTTTAATAATGTGGAAATTGTAACATTTCTACTAGCCAACTGGCAACAAAAGTTTTTGATTCCTAAAAGACTCAAGTCAGGAAACCAAAAAACCAGGTAATAAAGCATAACAATTCTTGACTAATCAAACACAAAGCACCCAAAACAGCAGAAAGTGGGCTGAAGACACCCCTGGGGTGCAGCACTGCACCTGCCCACCCACTTCCCAAAACATGTTCTGAAAGGGGAGGCAGGGAGGGAGGTCAGAATGCAGCAAGACTCCATTAGAAGAAACATAATTACTAAGGTGAGTAATTTTTTATTCAAACAACATGAAGTTTTGCTGTATTCTGACATTTGGAGACTACCAAGCAGTACCTCCAAGGAGAAGGGACATAACCTACTTTAGGAATAGGCTCTGAAGTACTGCTGCTCCAAACCTTGCATCACTCCTAGCCTGGATATCCAGAGAGTAATGCTTGGTGAAGGTATGAATTGTTTTCCAGGTGGCTGCTTGACAAATTTCTAACAAAGGAATATCCCTGGCCACAGCCAGAGATGCAGCTGTACCTCTAGTGGAATGAGCCTCAGGCCTGAGGGTAGAATTTTTCCCAGTTTCTCATAGCAGAATTGGATACAGGACACAATCCACCTGGTAATAGTTCTCTTGGTGGCATGTTTGCCCTTGCCTACTTCCTCATAAGTGAGGAATAACTGGAGGGGGTCAAAACTGTGACCCTTTGTATGTTCTATGTAGTAACTAAGGGCTCTTTTAACATCTAAACTGTACAACCTCTGCTCTCCTGAAGAAGTATGATCAGTGAAGAACACAGGAAGAGATATAGACTAGTTTAAATGGAAATCAGAAACCATTTTGGGTAAGAACCTTCTATTGGTTCTAAGGACCACCTTATCTCTGTGGAATGAAATGAATCAGGTTCAACTAACAGGGCTTGCAATTCACTGATACGTCTGGCAGAGGTAACTGCAACCAAAAACACAGTTTTCCAGTCAAGTACTTGAGCTGTGCTGAGGACGTAGGCTCAAAAGGGGGTTGCATAAGCTGAGCGATGCAAACATTAAAATCCCAGGCAGGAACAGGATCCCTAAAGGGGGGATTAGTATGAAGCAATCCTTTGAAAAATTTACAGAATACTGGGTGAGATGACAGAGAGGAAGTCTTCCCCACTGACAGGAAAGCAGAAACAGCTGACAAATGTACTTTGAGAGTAGCTGGTCTGAGGCCTAGGCCATAAAGGTGAACCATATAATCCAGAACTGTACACAATTCAGCAGTGTCTGGGGATATATGCTTCTTGGATCACCAAATGCCGAATCTTTTCCATTTTGAGTTGTAAGTTTTTCTGGTGGCAGGCTTTTGAGATGCAAATTTGCGAACTCTAACTCTTCAAGAGCCATGCCTTGAGATTGAGAGACTGAGAGGAGGTTAACAGGTTGTAATTCCTGGGAAGAGACAGTGGAAGATGGACTGCTAGAGACAGCAACAGGGGTACCAATGCTGCCTGGCCCAGTCTGGAGCAATCAGAATCACTTTGCAAGGCTGTGATCTTACCTTGACTAGAACCTTGAACAGTAGAGGAAAGGGAGGGAAGGCATATAGAAATTTACCTTCCCAGTTCAAAATCAGAGCATCCAGAGGAACTGAACCTAATACTGGGGCTCTGCAACAAAACAGAGGAAGTTGGTGATTGTCTGGGGCTGCAAAGAGATCTATTTCTGGAGTGCCCCACCTTGAAAAAATCACTTTCAACATCAGAGGGTCCAGGGACCATTCGTGATGGCCCTGGGAAATCCTGCTCAATGCATCTGCTAGCACATTGTCATTTCCTGGGAGGTGGACTGCTACCAGAGAGATCTGTAGAAAATAAGCCAGGGACCATATTTTCATGGCTTCCATGCACAAGGTCGTAGACTGAGTGCCTCCCTGCTTGTTGATCTACCACATGGTGGTGGTGTTGTCTGTCCTGACCGGAACTACCTTGTTCTGTACTGACTGAGAGAAAACTTGCAGGGCTACAAATACTGCCCTGAGCTCCAGGAGGTTGATATGAAGAAGGGATTCCTGAGGGGACCACAGTCCCTGGGCTGTGAGCCCCCAGATGGGCTCCCCACCTCAATAGGGAAGTAACAGTGGTAAGGACCACAGATTGAATCTGACTGACAATGGGACTCCCTGCCTCAGATTGTCCAGATTCTGCCACCATTGAAGGGCCTGGATAGGGGTCTGAGTAAATGGAACTAGTTTGGTAAGAGGATCTTTCCTTTGGGACCAAAAAGCCATCAGATGGAACTGAATGTCCCTCATCTGAAACCTGACCCCTTGGACCACTGCTGTGGAAGCTGCCATGTGGCACAATAGCTAAAGAAAATACCTTGCTGGTCAAGAGACCAGAGGGAGGAAGGAAGAGGCCAGCTGAGAGATGGCTGTTGCCCTTTCCAGAGGAAGGAAAGCTCTTGCCTTGACCGTGTCCAGCTCTGCTCCTATAAAAGTGAGAAGCTGTACAGGCTCAATAACTGACTTGGGAAGATTGAGAAGGAAACCCCAGAGATGTGAGAACTAGTTGGGTCACCTGCAGATCTGATTTGACTTGGTCTGGGGACTGGCCCACAAGGAGCCAGTCATCCAGATATGGAAAGATTGAAATCCTTTTTCTTCTTAAAAAGACCACTACTACTGCTAGGCAATTTGTGAACTCCCTTGGAGCTGAAGTTAGGCCAAAGGGCATTGCTCTGAACTGGTAATGGCTTGAGGGCAATTCGAACTTGAGGTACTTTCTGTGGGAGCACCTGATGGGAATGTGAAAATAGGCATCCTTGAGGTCCAGGGAGGCTAGCCAGTCTGCTGGCCTTAGAGAGGGAAGAATTGTTCCCAGAGTCACCATTTTGAATTTTGGCTTTAAAAGATGCTTGTTCAGGCATCTCAAGTCTACAATGGGTCGCCACTTCCCTGTCTTTTTTGGGGTAAGGAAGTACCTGGAGTACAGATCTTTGCCCCTGTATGGGATAGGAACTCTCTGTATGGCTCTTAAGGCCAGTAGAGACAAAACCTCTGCCTCTAGAGCAAGAGTTTCTGATATATTTGCAGGTGGAAAGGATCTAGGTCTTGTTTTCAAAAAATGTTTGAAACTGAGAACCAGTCCCTGGCTTACTACCTCCAGGACCCACTTGTCTGAGGTAACAGACATCCAGTCCTGGACAAAGTAAGCCAGCCTGCCTCCTACCAGAATGGGAGAGTTGACCCGGGCTGACACATCAGGGTGTCTGCTTGGCAGGAGCCTTAGGCTGAGGGGTGGATGCAGCCCTGCTTATCCCCCTTCTGCTTCTCCCTCTAAAGAACCCCCTCTGAGAAAAGGGAGAAGAGGCCTGCGCTTGGTAGAAAGGCTTGTGAAAAGGCCTTCCCCTGCCCCTAGCTTGCTGCCTTTGAGGAGTTGCCTGCCTCTCCTTGGCCTGGGCATTCCTACAAGTGGTCCTGTACTCATCCATTTTCTTCATGTAATTCTCTGTCTGCTCCCCAAACAGAGAATTACCCACCACAGGGAAATCCATGGGCTTAGCCTGGTTGCCCTGTGAAAGGCTAGTACATCTGAGCCAAGCCATTCTCCGAAGAGCCACAGATGTAGCCATGACTCTTGATGATACATCATTGGAGTCCACAGCAGCATGAAATTGCACCTTTGATGCTTCAATCCCATCAGCAGCCACCTCCTGCAGATCCTTGGCTAGCTGGGGGGGAAGCCTGCTTAGCCAATGCCAGTACAGTGTCCCACCTGATCTTCTGGTACCTGACTGTATAGGTCATATAGTTAGCCTGCCTGAGTCCCAAAGATGATGCCATGTACTATTTCTTTGCCATGGCATCTATCTTCCTGGAGGGAATGTTTGCCTTGTCACAGGCTGCAGCCTGCACTACCCCAACATGGCTGCATTGCTGATCGAAAAGCTCTGTATCTGAGCCTGATAAGGTGTACCTCTTGTCCATTCTTCTGTCAACAGGAGGTACAGAGTTAGGAGACCTTACAATTTTTTGTGTCTGTTTTCCAAAGGACTTATGGAGGGGAATAGACAGTCTCTTAGACTCTGGGATGTCCATCATCTCAACAAAAATCAGGCTCTTCCTGATCCTCCACAGCCTTCTCCATGGTAAGCTGGAGGGTTTCAGTTACCTTTCTGTAAAATAGATAGTGGGGAGGGGACTCAGAAAGCCTAGGAGGGGAAACACCAGAAGGTCTGTCTGGGGAGAAGTCCAGTTCCACAGGCACATCCAGACTTTCACCATCATCACCATCCTCTTCAAAATTCCCCTCCTCTTCAAACTCTGGTTCGTAAAAGTCTTCAGGGGAATAATCTTGAACCAGGGGAACCGACAGATCCGAGCCCCTGCCAGAAGGTGCCAGATCAGTCGGAACCAGACAAAGCTATTCAACAATCCAAATCGCTCTGGCTACCTCTTCAGTGGTCGGACCATGGAGGTCTGGATCCGAACCGGACAATTTATTTTTGCACTTTCTTTTAGTAGGAACTGATCCCTCAGGATCAGCTCTCCTCTTGCCCGAAGAAGTATCGCCCTGGTCAGAGGGCACTCCTTCTGGTTTGGTAGGAACGGAACCAGCCGGCCTTCCAGGTCAGTGGATTTCTCGGGCTCCTTATCCCTAAGTCTACCTAACCTTTTTTCCAGGGTAGACTTAGGGAAATTCTTGCAAATTTGGCAGTCTGAATCGAGGTGGTCAAACCCAAGACAGTAAACACAGGTGGTGTGGGGATCAGCCTCAGCAAAAACCTCCCCACACACACTGCAATGTTGAAACCCAGTGGGCCCGTCTTTTTCTTGGGTTTCTCAGACATGTCCAAGCTAACAAACTTACCCTTTATTCGGCATCTGCCAGGCAAGACTCCCCTATCGGTTTCTCACCATGTTACGGGTGATGGAAAAAAATGTTCAAATCACGTTTTTTTTTAAATCGATACAGACCTGTAACCACACACTAAACTTTTCCACAAAAGATCTACTAAAGGATCGGTTCAGCTGAACTCACCGTAAAATAAAGTTTTTACAATTTCCACAAAAGAACTACCTAAGTACTTACAGTACCGAAGACAGCGTCCTGAACCGACAAAATGGAACTAATTGCAGAATAATTTCGGACTAACCGACAACTTTAACCGACTGTTTGAATCGAGTAAAGGAGAAAATCTCCGGAGCGACTGTTCAGTGAGGTGGAGTAAAGAATCTGACAATTGGGTTTCAAAGTGCTGCAGACAGTTTTCAACCGAGCTCGAGCTCAACGTTCTATGCCTTGCATAGAATTTTAACCCTTCTCTCTCTCTCTGGGGCAGTTCAAGTGTGGAGCTAACTGCAATAGTCAGAATACTGCAAGACATCATGTTGTTTGAATGAAGGTGACGGTAGAGGGGAAGTGTTTATCCATGGCTTACAGGAGGGAATTAGGGAGAGACATGACAGGAACAGCTCGGTGTAAGATAATTTTTTTTTTTAACATTTAACATTTTCTCCTATTGTAGCCACAGTCCTGCTTTTTACATCCAGCCACCGACGATCCACTCCGCTGCTGACCCCAAAGTTACATGCCCAGCTGGCAGACGTAACTACACCTGCAAAAGGGGCCCCCCCTTTAGCCCCCCGTGCCTGAAGAGGAACCAGTACTGGCACATGCCTCCAGGCATCGTCATCAGGCAGAGCTGTGGCTATCAAGCTGCCACGGACCCATGCTGCGATTTTTTTCCCTTGTTCTTTTCCCCATTGGCATCAAGGACATGCAATGACGTCCGTGCACGTACATGCAGATGTCCACCATGGTCCCCACTCTGTTACACTGCTGCCTGCGGTAACTCCAGGCATCCCCAGGGGTCACTGCAGTGTGGTGTAAAGTCCCCATCCCACCCCAGGACTAGGAGCGCTGTCTCCCAACACTCAATCCCAGTCCTCCCCTGCTGACCCGCAACAACCCGAGCTTGTTCCCGAACCCGGGTCACCAGCATAGCGCAAGGTGTGGCATCTAGCACCTCAACCCTCAGCTCCACTGGGCCGGCCTGTGCAAAGTAATTTTTGAGGACAGAGCTGATGGAGTAGGCAGAGGATGAGTGCTGGATTTGAGCGGGGAGTGAATTCCAAATTTTTGGGAGGTGGTGAGAGTAAGTGGATTGGCCAGTTAGGGTGGATCTGAGGGGAACTACCAGAGTTCAGGAGTTGTTTGATCTAAGGGAAGGATGGAGGAGTTGTTATAAAGGAGGAGGTTAGGTAGGAAGGGACCCCACCTAACCAGTGCTTGGAGGTGAATTTAGCACAGTGAAAGAGTCACCTATTTGTAAGAGAGGGGAAGGATAGGGCACGACTAAGATCACAGTGGTGGGTGCGAGGGAGGGCATCCAGGGCAAAGCGGCAGAAGGAATTAAACAGGGTGTCCAGTCTGGCCATCTAACTACAGGCCTATTGCCATTTTACTGGCCCTAAGCAAAATACCGGAAAACATTGTCTCCACTCAACTAACTGCTCACCTTGATAAATACAGCTTACTCTGCCCAGCACAACATGGTTTCTGAAAGTGCCATAGTACCACTACTGCTACATTGACCTTAACAGACACAAAATATGCCCAATTGATAAGTGTGAATACACTGGTGCAGTGTTTATTGACCTTACTAAAACTTTTGACATGGTCAACAACCAAATACTTCTGCAAAACCTTAGCTCCCTTGGAATCTCCGAACATGCTCTACCCTGGTTTGCCAATCATCTCGCTGACAGGACACAAAGAGTGAAGATAGGCTCCTCATACTCTGGTGATCTTCCCACCTCCCTGGGTGTCCCCCAAGGCTCAGTTCTTGGTCCACTGTTATTCTCTCTGCACATTAACTCTATATATTAGTATCTCAATCACAGTACCTCTTTCCTCTATGCTGACAATTTAGTCTTTATCAGCCACACCTCTGACATTACCAACATTTATAATGCACTCTCCTCTGATCTTCATGTAGTCCAGTCTTGGCTGTCTGCAAATCAATGCCTAATGAACCTGTCCAAGACTCAGGCGATGCTCTTTGGCTCACCTTCTCGGTTACCTACCAGAAAATTAACTATGTTGCCATATTGGTCCTTGTGACGAAAGATCCAGAAACAAATTAATGATTTGCAAGGCCACTGTTTTTCGGTTTTTAACGGAAAATCCAGTAAAATTCCAGAATTAGGGCTGCCTGAAAACCGGTAAAAATGAAGATTTCATGGAATCTGGCATTTTCTATCAGATCGGTAAATCCATAAAAAAGTGTGTTTTTCTTTTAATTCCTTCCTGTACTATTTTCAGTTTGCCTCATTGAATGCTCTGTATATTAAGCCTTCTTTAATTCTGATTATTTATGCACATACTAAAAAATGATAAAAGAATATAAAATCTGGAAATTAGAGTAACAATCGGCGGTGAAATTCCGGAATCTTAAGTCTTGAAAACCGAATTTAATTGTTGTAATCACTGTAAATCAGTGGCCTTGATGATTTGATACCTTTTATTTGTCCAACATAGATGTTAGAAAAGAAAATAGGAGCTTACGTACCAATAACACTCCCCTACAAATAGCATGTGCAAATGGCTCCCTCCCAGACACAGTCATTTCCTTCAAATACTTAGGGTTCACCCTGGACCACTCCGGTGATTTCACCTTGCATATCTCCTCCATAGGTAAGGCCACAAACTCTAGTCTTGGTCTTGCATACAGAGCCAGTAAAAACCTTTCTCCTTCAGCCAGGTATGCTGTAGCATGCACCCTACTGCTTCCAAGGCTCACGTATGGCCTTCCAGTCTTCGTCAATACCTCCAACTCTAGTATGCGTAAATGGACAGATGGATATAATAATATTTGCCGCTTCGCACTCAATTGTCACTGTCTCACCCACCACTGCCTTCTGTATGAAAAAATTAGGCTGGTCCTCCCCCTCTGCTGTAATGGACCTAATGCTGGGGAAACTTATCTACAATGTACTAAACACCAACATACCCCTCTCCCTTTGCTTCACGCCTCAAGACTTGCACTAGGTATTACTCCTTATATCATCAGATACTGCTAAACTGACTATTCCCCGGTCCTGTACCAGTCTTGAGAAGAGGTCATTCTCATTCATAGCCCCCAAACTCTGGAACAGCTTCCCACCCCCTTTGTGGCTGGACCAAACGGCAGCCTCCTTCAGCTGTCAACTACTCTCTTATCTTATTCAGCATCATCAATGCGCTTGTTCCAATCACCAAACTTGTACCACTCCTCCCTAGATACTAACTTTGGTTCTTTTTCCAGCACCATTCCACTTCAATCAGTTGCTAGGAAATAATGCTAACCTGCATTATGTGTCACGATCCTTAGCAGAGCTTAGATTTTGTGAAGTTACCAAACTTTGTGCTCCTGTCTTTTGTTAATCTACCCTTACCTGAACCTTGTACTATGACTAGAGTAGTGTTCTCAAATAGTTATCTTTACTGTGCCCAGTTCACTGGTATCCTTCTAATGTATGCTACCTGTCTTTATGGTATCCTGTCTGAAACTGCATTGTAATCCATGTATTGTGTACTCTAATGTCTTTATTGTTCCTGCTTTGTAACCTCCCAGGTCATGCCTGAAAATAGACACTCATCTGCCTAGTGCACCCCACCCGGTTACCAAAAACTAAATAAAAATAAATAAATAAATAAATTTAATTCCTGCCTGCATAGCCTGTCTCAGATAGTGTGAGGGAAAATACAGATTTTATTTATATAAAACAAAAAGAGCTGCTTGCCCATTGGGCAGACTCACTCCTTTGGTCCTTAGTATGTTGTAAATCAATAGCTTCAGTGTTTAGAAAGCCTGCTTCTCAGGCTGAAAACTGAGCCCACTCCTCAGGCTGATTGGAGCACCCAAGAGCACTAATACTGCCTCCTTCTGCCACTGCCAACAGTGACAATTTTGAGAGGATGAGAGAAGAGACACATTGCCCCTGTTGAAGGTTGTTTGTTTTAGCTCTGTTAGGGATATGAAGTGAGGTAGGCAGAGTTTTATTTTAATTTTGTTATGGGACTGTTTGCGTGGCATCCCTACTATACCGAGGATGCTGACATTGCTGTCTAGTTTGACAATTCTGGTGTTACCTCGCGGCTGGTAGCTGAAGCAGGCTAGAAGCTGAAGAAGGATTTTTCCATGGAATTTGCAAGATGCTTGTTTACTGAATTTAGACTTGCTCCTGATGCAGTTAAGTGATGATAACTGAGTAGTGTTTAGGGCGACTGACTCATGGACTGGAAGAGCCCTGTTGCTCACCTTTTTCAGTAGACCTGCAGTGCTTTCAGATCATCACAGTTTACAGTCCAGAGGTCTTTCCTTGCTGATCTGTTCTCAGTGGGGCCACAAGAGTTTCAGTTTTCCTGGTTCTGACAGTTTTCACAGTCATTGAAAATTCGGGAAGTGAACAGAGGAGGTTTGAGGGTGTTTGTGAAGAGGATTTTGCAAACCCAGAATCTGGGAAGCCAGGCCATCAACTTCAGTAGGATGTTATTGGGGAAAAGTATTTGTGGCTGGTCCAAGCAGTGGTACGAAACTATTTTTCTTTTCAGCCTGGGACCCAGTGCAGACATGCGGTGAGAGAGGGGGGTCTGTGAAGCCTGGGGTGGATAAAGTCCAGTGAGGTGGCCACTTGGTGAGAATGGTGGTTACTGTTCTGAGATCTTGGCTGGCATAATGAGTAAACCTGCTCCATAATTGTCTGTTTTGAAAGTCTTGCTTTAAGAAAGTATGTATGATGAACTGGCAGTAGTCTACCAAATAATTGTTCAATCACCTGAAGTTGAAGTTTTATCTTATTTTGCCATACGCTGCTCACTATGACATGATGCTTCTAAAATGGTTTCAGAACTGGCAATTTGTGCTGATAACAAGTACACCTTCTGCTGACTGTGTATTGTTTTTATTTGTTAAACCAATATGGGGTTAGTGTTTTAAAGTTGGAGTGGTTGGGTGTGTGATTGTTTAGTTTATGTTATTTGCTTGTATAGTGTAGTAAGTCTGATTGGGTGTGTGAGTGAATGAGTGAGTGTGTTTGTCTGAGTGGCATATTGGGAATTCCAGAACTGGGACTAGGATGGATATTTGTGGGAGGGCAGTTTGTGTGACTTCATGTTTTTTGTATGGGAGCAGGGTGTTTTTTTGTTTAAGAAATAGTTTATTTATTTGGGTATTTTGTTAGTGGGATCATATTGGTATGTATTGTACAGCACCCAGTTTGCATCTCGAGTACTCCGAAGAGAAGCTATAGGAATGGAGTCCGGGGGCTACTTCCTTGTACTGTGCCTGTAGCTGTTATTGATCACTGTAGGAAGATGGGGGTCTTCCAGCACTGCTGTTCAAAATGTAGTCAGGCTGCAATGGTGAATGGGAAGGGGAGAATCAGGAGTGTGGAGTCAAGGAGATGCCCTAGGAGTAGGTCTTATCAAGCAAGGTGTCCCCAATACCTGGTTTCTGTTCCCCAGGCCCTTAGACTTTTGGTCAGCGGGGAGTTGATGGACCAGCTAACTCTGCGCTTCCCCTTAGGGCAATCCTTTGTATAACATCAGATCACTAAGGAACAAAATGGCCATGATGGAGGCTTTCATCATGGATTCCTTGGCTAATCTGGTATGTATCATGGCGACCTGTTTGGAGGATGAAATGGACATTGTGCTCAAGGTGTCCATTCCACTGAGTTATTCTGTGGTACATTGTCCTAGACAAAGGCCCAGGGGTGATGTAGCAGCCATCATTTTTAAGATCTGCATTGGGGCGGATGGCATACCCCACGGGGGTAACCAGTTCATTTGAATGTGTGGCAGTTAAAGGTGGGCTGGGTACAAGTTGCAAGATCCTTCTCATCTACCAGCTTTGATTTTAAGGGAGCGAATTCTTGCAGGAACTAGAGAGTTTCATGATTTACCTTGCTGTGGAGCTGCCAAGACCTCTTGTATTCGTTGACTTCATCACTCGGATTGAAGACAGAACTTTTCTGCTTGGAATGCAGTTCCTCCAGAGGATGAGGTCACAAGACTTTGTGCAAGCAGTTGTCTCCAGTACCCATCAGCATGGCCACACCTTGGACCTGGTCTCCTTGTTGTGTCTTGACATTAGATTAATAATGTCAAGGTTGATCCTATCATTTGGCTGGATCAACAAGCTGTGCAGTTTCTTTGAAGGACTCCTCATTTTACCACTGTTTTGGAGATGATCAACTACCACTCATTTTGTAATCTGGAACCTTACAGCATCCTGGCAGTGCTGGACATCTCAAGCACAAAGAGGGCTTGTGCGATGCGAGTCGATGTGACCATGGAAAGCTATAATATGGCTCTTACTGAAGCATTCAACCCCCTAGCACCTCTCTGCATCTGCCCCTTAATTTCCCAATACAGGTCACCCTGGTTCAATGCTAATCTGAGGAGGTCGAAGAAAAAGGGGTGGTGATTAGTGCATTATTGGTGGAGGTCCCGGTCAGAGCAGGATAAATTGGTGTTGTGTGCTCATTATGATGAGTGTGCAATCACTCTGAAAAAGTCAGCATTCCTGTCATGGATGATTGCTGGTGGAAAGCATTGACCTGCTCAGCTCTTCAACACTGTGGACAGATTATTAAATCTGGTCTATCTACAGTCCTGTAGAGTCTTTTTGACTTATAAACGCAATGAGTTCAATCTATTCTTTTTGGACAAGATGTTTTCTATTCATGCTGGGACATTCCCAAGTGGCCTGTTATTGGATGACAGTGCCCAGTCTTTGATGGGCAGTGGCATTCGGTCTGTATGAGAAGAGTTTAAGCCAACTTAGCAGATGATGTCCTCTGGGTAGTTTGTGGTTTGTGCTCTACCTACTGTTTATTGGTCCCTAAGCTGACCCAGCTTCTTTTAGAGTGCTGGGGTAAACTTAGTCTGATATTTGTGGAAATCGCTGGGTGTTCACTTAGTAAGGGGATTTTTCCTGCCGCTTGGAAAAGGGCAGTGGTGAGGACCATCCTTAAGAAACCATCATTGGAGTATGATGATCTTACAAATTACAGATCTGTCTGGGGAAGTACCAAGTGTGCATGACAGAAAGAATCCCGAAGTCCTGCACAGCAACAGCACAATACTAACACCGGTATTGTGCCCTCACAAAAGACTGTGTTTTTTGCAGGGGGCTATGCCCCACTCACTCCCCATGTGGAATGCTCTTCCCACCAAACACCCTGCATTCTAATATAATCAACTCCAGATCAGAGTTATTCCAGGGAATGAGCAGGACACCAGGAAGCAAGCTTTGCTGAAAACAGACCATTACAGCGACTGTTGCTGTAATGGTCTGTTTTCGAGTTTCACTGTTGGGGTGACACATTAGAGGTGGCCACCCTCTGTCTTTTACCTTCCCTATATTGGGAACTTGATTGAGAAGGTGGTGGCAGTGCAGCTGAAATAACACCTGGAGAAATTTCTCATTCATGAGCTATTCCTCTCTGGTTTCCAGCCACATCAGTGTACAGAGACAGCCTTAGTCAATATGCACTATGATCACCTCCTGGCTGCTAAGAATAGCAGGCATCATTCCATCCCTGTCCTGCTTGACCTGTCATTGACGTTTGATATGGTGGACCATGACTTGCTTAGCATCCATTTGAGCCATTATGTAGAACTCGTGGATATGGTGCTGCAGTGGTTCGAGTCCTACTTATCCAGCAAGGTGCAGCACGTGGCATCTGGCTCTTCCATCTCAAGCAGTGATGCGCTTTGCCATGGTGTGCCCCAAGAGTTGATTATGACTCCCTTTGTTGTTTTTCCTGTACATGCTGCCATTTGGAGATATCATTGGACACTATGGTTTGTGTTTTAATTGCTATGCCAATTATACCTACAGTAGCTATATGTGTTTTGTGTGCCTGATGATGATGATGATATAGCTGTCCTGAAATTGACAGAGTGCCTTAGGGAAATTCAAGATCGGATGGTGGCTAGCTGGCTGAGGCTGAACCCATTGAAGACTGCAGTGTTACTGGTGGAGATCGGTCGATCTGAATCACCAATGATGAGTAGGGTGAAGTCCTTCCTGCCATGTATGGTGTACCACTCACAGCCATGGACAGATTGAGGAATCTGGGGGTCGATGTGGACTTAAATCTGACTCTAGACTATCAAGTGTCAACTGTTGTCTGCAATGGCATTTATCATTTTCAGAAAATCTCCCAGATTAAACCATTTCTGGAAATTTGCTGGTGACAATAGTGCATGCCCTGGTTATATCTGTATTTGACTACTGCAACACTTTTTACAATGGATTACCCAAGAGGTTGTTGCATCACTTTATTTTATTTATTTGATTGACTTTAAGGCACCCAGAGCCCTTGGGAATGGGAGCTGTATAAATAAAATGGCCTTGCCTTGATAGGGATGTGTGAGCAATGCATAATATTTCCAGAATATCATGAATAATGCACTATTCATTATTTAGGTTCATAAGTTTTCCAGACAAAAGTAGGTATCTGCCATCAAGCTTGGCCACTGCATTCAGCAGAAAACACCAGTGAAACGTGAAACCACCTGCCAGTAGGTACTTTTCTAATTTCAACTTGAATGTGTTTTAAGTTACAACTCTCAGCAATTTCTTTTAGCAAGCTGTTCCAACCACTCACTACTCTTTCACAGAACCATCCTATTCATCTTTGTTTTCTATAATGGTTACTCTTAAGCTGTCTGTCATGTTCTTGTGTCATTATTTCCCTATTACTGAGTTCTAGATATAGATAGTGCATTTCATCTATGCTGGGTAAAGCCCTAAACACAGTAATCATGTCACCTCTCACCATCCTCATCTCTAGACTATAGAGCCTGAGATCCCTCAATCTGTTTGATATGACATCCCCTCAAGACACCTTATCATTTTTGTCATCCTTCTTTCTATGCCCTTGACCCTAACTATACTGCATTTGGTGGAATATTTAGAGGAGCATGGTCTCCAGGATACGAGGCAGTATGAGTTCATGGGGGGAGATCATGTCAAATGAACCTGATTGACTGTGTCACTAAGACAGTAGATGGGGCCAAGTGGTAGACATCCTCTATCTTGATTTCAGCAAGGCCTTTGACTCTGTGCACCACAAAAGGTTGATCAGGAAGTTGGTGGATCTTGGGGTTGGGGAAAGGATGGCCAGATGGGTGGAAAACTGGCTGAGGGACAGAACCCAGAGGGTGATTGTGGGGGGAGAGTTATCTGGCACCAGAGAGGTAACCAGTGGGGTCCTGCAGGGCATGGTGCTGGGGCCAGTGTTGTTCAATGTCTTCATCAACAACATTGGGGATGGCATGAAGGGTAAAATGTGCCTATCTGTGGATGACACCAAGCTCTGTGGGAGAGTGGATACAGCTGAAGTGATACAGGAAGATCTTGAAAAGTTGGGGAGGTGATCCAGGATCTGGCAGCTTGGCTTCAATGCCAAGAAATGCAGAGTTATGAATACTGGAGCCAAGAATCCAATGACAGAGTGTTACCTGGGTGGAGTCCATGTATCTGTATCAGAGGAGGAGAAGGACATGGGAGTGATGATCACTAGTGACCTGAAGCACTCCATGCAGTGCAAGAAAGCAGCAGCAAAGGCAAACAAGATGATGGGATGCATATCTAGGGGGATCAGTAGTAGGAGAGAGGAGAATATACTGCCCTTGTACAGGTAACTGATCTTAAGTATGGAGTTCAGTACTAGTGCCCACACCTCAAAAAGGACTTTAACCTGCTGGAGAAGGTCCAGAGAAGGGCTACAATGATGATGATAGCAGATCAGCAAGGTATGGCATACAAGGAGAGGTTGAGGGCACTGAATATGTACTCCCTGGAATACAGGAGAGAGAGAGAAAGAGGGGACATGATTGGGACCTTCAAGTACTTGAAATGGATAAATAAGGTTCATAAGGAGAGTCTCTTTAAGCTGAGTGGCAACCATAACATGAGGGGGCACAGTCTTAAGGTGGAGGGTGGGAGGTTTAGGAGGGAGGTCAGGAAGCACTTCTTCGCAGAGAGGGTGGTGGACACTTGGAATGCACTGCCAGAAGGGGTCATCTCATTTTAAACAGTGTGCAGATTTAAGAGAGGCTGGGATAGGCATATGGGAAGGTAAGGATCATGGGTAGGGAGGATTGGAGGAGTAGGGAGGGAGGGCAGGGACATTGGCTCAAGCTGTGGACCCTGCAATATGAGCAGACTTGATAGATCAAATGGCCTTCTTCTGCTGGCTTCTTCATATGTATGTATGTTCGTATGTATTTGTTTTGAGTTGACCAGAATTGGACACAGTACTCAGCATGTGGCCACACCAGAGATCTATATATTGGCAAAATCACCTCTCCATCCCTGCTTACAGTGTTCTTCCTAATGCAAGATATTATTTTATTGCATTTCAATATACCTTCATCGCACTGTCCTGAATTTTTGAAATTATTGTATCAGTAATGATTACACCCAGGTCCCAATCACTATAGAACTCCCTCATAGGGGTGTGCGAAAAATAATTCCGCCGGCGGAATTTCCGCAAAAATGCAAATTTCACTTCTGCAAAAGTTCGGAAATCATTTTCACAACTTCTGAGGAAGTTCTGCCTTACAGCTGCAGAATAAATATACAAACTGCGGGTTAATTTATTAAACTGCAGGGAAAAAATCCGCAGAACAGATCACTGCCAGTGGCCAGTTCTGAGGCTTTTTTTAACCACAGTTTAATTCATTAATCCACTGATGGGGGGCTCAGTAAATAAATAAATACCTCCAATCCCTCTCTAGGACCATCCTGGTGTCCAGTGGCACCTTCACCCACCAATCATGTCCCCCAAAAATATTTTATTTCCCTGCTGTCCAGCGGACCCCCTTCTCTATCCTGGATTCCTTAATCCACAAAAAAACAGCTGGCATTCTACCAACTCATCCCCCTCTATTCTCAGTATTCCCTGGTGTCTAGTGGATGCCCCAACCCCCACCCTGACAGTTCATCTGCCACCTCCCTGCTCCCTTCCACCCTTCTCCTGAGCAGGCCAACGATGCAGCCCTCCTCTCTGCCCCACTACCGGTGGCCCACTCAATTGTCAGTGAATGACCTCATGATTGTACAAACACGCGCTCATTCACTGACAGTTCATTAAACTGTGGATAGAACAAATTCTGCAGTTTATATGCATTTTTCTGCAGTTCACAAAAAAAGTCAGCGGAACTCGGCAAAAATCTGCAGAAAATCCCAATTTTGTCAATGGCGAAAGTTCCAAAATTTCCGCAAAATTTCCAAAATTTCATAGAAGTTCCATGAAAGCAAAATTTGCAACTTTCGCCCATACCTACTCCCTTCCCTTACATCAAATTTGCCCATATTATATTTAAAGGCTGTGTTCTTTTTTTCCAAAGTATAAGACTACACATTTTATCATGTAAACATGGACCATAAACAGCCTTGAATGGGAAATGGTCATACCTGGGATACAATGTTTAGAAGGGACAGGGTTGGAAGAAAAAGTGGGAAACTGTGCTTTATGTTAAGGAAAACATCGAAGTGACAGAGGTACAGGAAGGATGGGGGACTTGAGATGCTGTGGGTCAACCTTGAGTCTGGAAATGGAGCCACCATTCCCATGGAAGTGGTATGCAGGTCTCTGACACTGGGAGCAGACATAGACGAAGAGATGTTGGAAGACATAGGCTAAATGGCTAAGAAGGGGAAGGTGGTGCTGGTGGGGGACTTCAATCTGCCAGATATAGAGTAGAGCCTACATGCTGCAGCATCAGCCAGGAGCAAAGACATCTTGGACTCCCTACAGGGGGCATTCCTCAGGCAGCTGGTCAATGAACCTATGCAGGGTGGGGCAATACTGGACCTGGTACTTATGAACGAGGACAGTGTGGTGGACATCAGAGAGGGAAGTCATCTGAGGACTAGTGACCATTGCACAGTATGGTTTAATAAAAGAAGAACAGCAGAATCCAGCCACACAAGGGCAAGGGTCCTGGATTTCAGAATGGCTAACTTTACAAACATGGGGGAACACATCCAAGAAGACATGGTGGGGCAAATGTCAAGGGGGGGTTGGAGGGAAAATGGGCCAGAATGAAAAACAGCACAGTAAAGGCTATAAGCGTGTATGTCAAGCAAATAAGCAAAAGCAGAAGGAGGAGGAGACCATTGTGGTTCTTGAGAGAAGTGGCAGAAAAGATACAGGGATAAACATTAGCATTCAGAAGGTATAAGGAGACTGAAAGAGAGGAGAACAGAAAATTGTACCTGGGGAAATGGAGGGAAGCAGGCAAGTCAGTAAGGACCATAAAAGCGCAAGCTGAGGAAAGAATAGCCCAGACAGTATCAAAGGGGAACAAGACATGTTTCAGGTATATCAGCGAGAAAAGGAAGACCAATGGAGGGATTGCACAGTTAATAAAGGAGGGAGAGAGCTGCTCTGAAGAGGACCAATAAAAGACAAATATCTTTAACAAATATTTCTGCTCAGTATTCACATTTTGGGGGAAGGGGAGGGACCACAAATAAGCACCAAGAGATTGGGAAGGAGGGAAATGGACACCAGTTCCTTTTCTGAGGAGAAGGTCAGGAAAGCACTTACTAATCTGAGGGTGGACAAAGCTATGGAGCCAGATGGGATGCATCTAAGAATGTTAAAGGAACTCAGGGACATGCTAACTGCACCCATGACAGGCTTGTTTAACAGTTCACTGGAGACCAGCATGGTCCCGGAGGACCTGAGAAGGGCAGACATAGTGTTCCACTTCAAGAAAGTGGTAGCAAGAAGGAGGTGGGAAATACCAGGCCTGTCAGCCTGACATCTGTAGCAGGGAAACTGATAAAAACAATAATAAAGGAAAGAATTGTGGAACACCTGAAATTCAGAGGACTGCAGTACCCAAGGCAGCATGGCTTTATGGAGGTCATGCCGAACAAACCTGATTGTTCTTTTGACTGGGTAACCAGGGTGTTGGATAGGGAGGAGGGAGGCAGTGGACATGGCCGACTTGGACTTCAGCAAGTCCTTTGACACTGTTCCTCATAAGAGACTGATAAATAAGTTGGGTAGCATGGGGTGGGCTTAAGGTAGTAACCTGGGTAAGAAACTGGTTAGGGGATAGGAAGCAGAGGGTGGTGCTAAATGGAGTTCACTCTGAGATGGAGAGAGTGACCAGTGGGGTACTGCAATGGTCAGTACTGAGGCCAGTCCTCTTTAATATCTTCATTAGTGACATAGCAGAGGAACTGGAAGGGAAGGTCTGCCTCTTTGTGGATAACAACAAGATCGGCAGGGTGGACATTCCGAAGGGGGAGCAAAGGATGGAAATAGACTTGAAACAACTGAAGGAGTGGTTAAAAGTTCATGAGCTAAGATTTATTGCAAAAATATGCAAAATAATGCACTTCGATCACAGAAACTCAAGGGTGCAATACAAAACTGGAGGAGAGATACTAGCAGAGACCAAGTAGGAAAGAGACCTGGGAGTAACCATATTGGATGGCCTGAAGTTAGTCAGACAATGTGACAAAGGGATCAGGAGAACTAGTGGAATTCTGTGATATATTGGCAGGGGTATTACCAGCAGGAAGAGGGAAAGGTGATGCCACTGTACAGGTCTTTAGTAAAACCCAACCAGGAGTACCGTGTCCAGTTTTGGAGGCCACATCCAAGGAAGGACATAGACAGGATGGAGACAGTCCAAAGGAGGGCTACCAAGAGAATACAGTGTCTACATCATATGTCCTATGAGAAGAGGCTAAAGGAATTTTTTATTTATTTTTATTTATTTATAATTTGGAAAACACCTTTGAGCAGAAGTGCTCTTTACAATGGTTCCACGTGACATGTCAGTACAAGATAAAGGAACAAATAGGTATAATACAAACATTCACAAGCTCCAGGAGAGCTTGGTCAGGTACAAGTAACAGCAAATACAACAAAAGGTATTGACAAGATTATTTAACAGCAGCCCCAGAGGGACTTGTTCAATAAATAGCAATAAGGTAAATCAAATGCAGGTTTCAAGGCATTGCCAGGCCAGCAGAAAACAGGGGGAAAGATATGAGTCAGCTATAGCAGCTGCATACTGATCTAAGAATGAGTTCGTTTTTCAGAGATTTCCTAAATTATGCAATTTTGGGGAGACCCACTAGGGATTCAGGAAGTTCATTTAGCCATTGAGTAGCATGAACTACAAAGGAGTATCTAGCTATGCTTGTTTTCTGGAAGGGTAAATATAGGGTATCTCTAGTATACATCTGGCAGAGTATTGGTTGGTAACAGTGCAGAAAAGGTCTTGAATAGCTGTGGCGGGTGAGGCCCAACAGAGCTTTCTTTGCAATTAGGCAGAACTGGTACTTCAGTCTGTCCTGGAGGGTTACCCAACTATAAGTGCGTATAGGGAGCAGCTATGTGTGAGCCTATCAGTCCCAACAGCAAAGCAATTGGCCTTATTGAGGAGCAGCCTAACTCTGTTAAGAAAAGAGTCACTAGCCAACCCATAAACTGAGAGACCATAGTCTAGGAGCAGGAGGATCATACTGGATACTGCTAGGCGCATAGTCACAGAGGTAAGGTTCAGATATTGCCTGCAAAACACTCCTAGCTTTCTAATGACAATATATACGATGTTGTCCATATGGGGTGGAAATGAGAGAGTATCATCCAAGGTGAAACCCAGGTATTTAAAAGATTCAACCTGGTCTAGGGTAGCTCCAGAAGAATTGTGGATAACAAGGGGAGGGACCTTTTTCTTCAGTTGTAGGCCAGCAAACAGCATGGTTTGGTCTTCTTATAGTTTAAGACAAGTTTGTTTTGTCCAAACCATCCCTTCAGTGACTCAAAACTGCATTGGAGATCACTGGCATTTCCCATGGTGTGTACTACTATTAAAGACCACCGCATCATCAGCATAAAGAAGCACTTTCTTTTTTTTCCCATTCAAACTTTATTAACAGATTTTCCACAATACAGGGGACAGAAATAGTAACATTCGCAGCATGATCATAAAACAATACATGATCTGCCCCCACCCCTACCCTCCCACCCCGTACAGCAGTACACTCCAACATTGTAGTATAATACCATATTACAATAAACCTTGGTTGAGCTAAGATAAACAATTGCCAACAGCTCATTTATCCAATCCAACCATAATTAAGGTGTGAAAGGGATCCCAGATACGCTTATAGCTCCGTATCCTGTTATGGAGACTCGCTATAGCTTTCTCTGTGCGAAGATTAGCGAGGACTTCATGAACCCATTCCTGGTATGACGGGCTAACCTCATTCTTCCAGTGCCTAAGTATGATTTTTTTGACAGATAATGTTATCATAGACATGTGAAATTCCCAAACTTTAGTCTTTATAGGAGACAGGTCACCCAACAGGCAAATGTCAGGAGTAAAGCAATCCTGCAAACCCAGTAAGGGGTCCAATTTGGCTTTAATTGAATCCTACAATGGGGTTATCTTGGGACACGACCAGAATATATGAAGAAGTGTTCTCTCTTCCTGGGAACATCTGGTACACAGCCCTGATTCAAGAAGGCCCCATTTCGCCAATTTTACTGGGGTGTAATACATGTTGTGTAAAATGTGATATTGCATAAGTCGTAGTCTGTCTTGAGACATGTACTTGTGACAATACATTCATAATACCGGCCAGTTGAAGGTATGCTGGGGAAAAAAGGAGGCCCAGAATGTGGTGGGACCATGGGAACCCCCATACCGCCAATGGAACAGGACTTGATACATTTTAGAGATGACATTTGAGGATCCAAGTAGGGAGGAAAGCTTGGATATCAATGAAAAGGCCGGTGGACAGGGAGGGGTGTTACCCAGCACTGTGGTAAGCAGATGCTTTAATTGGAGAACCCTAAATTGCTGGGCTACTGGGATGTAAAATTTCCGAATAATTTTAGTACAGAAAGCCATGCCCCCTCTCCATCCAAAAAGCTGGATACTATTCCATCCCCAACTTGGGGCAACCACATGGGGGGATCCTCTGTTTATTTATAGTAAAGGATGGGGAATTCCATATGGACTGAGACAGTCCAAATGTGGAATGTAGAGCAAAAAAGAGCAGAGCTGTGCATGAACTTTTAAGGAGGCCATAAGAGTCGGACATTTGCGGGCGTCTTGTAGAGAAGAAATATTAACATAAAACATAGTCAGGAGGTCCATCTTCATAGCCTGGATAAAGTCTAATTCAATGTTAAACCAAGCCGGTCTCAAGCCTTCGGGTTCCGGACTCACCCACTTAAGATATTTTGCTAGGTGACTAGCCCAGTAATAGATTGCCAAGTGAGGAATCCGCAGTCCCCATCAGCTTTTGGAGCAGCCAGCTTGTAGTATGCCAGATGGGGATGTTTGTTAGACTAGATAAAATTGGTAAAAATTCTATGCATTTTCTGATACCAGGATAATGGGATAAATAAATTAAAGTGCGATAGAGGATAAAAAAGGCGGGGAAATGCATTCATCTTAATTATACTAATACAACCCTATAGTGAAACAGGAAGCTTCGACCATCTATCAAGGTCCTGAATGATCACCTGGGAAAGGGGCTCCAGATTTTCTTTGAACCATAAAGAAGGATTACGTGTCAATGTAATACCCAAATATTTGAGAACACGGGGTGACTAACACAAACCAAAAGGGATAATATCATTCTCAAAAACATTATGGTTAAGGGGGGAAAATAGATGACTTGTTGGCATTTAATTTATAATTCAAAAAGGGACTAAACTTGGCAATCTCCACTAACATGGCCGGGATGGACGTTACCGGATGAGACAAGTGGAGAAGAAGATCATCAGCATATGCCGTAATCTTCACATACCTTGTATCACCGCATTTTCTAAGATATTTCGGATAAGGGGTTCCAAATATAAATTGAATAACAGAGGGGAAAGGGGGCAAGCCTGTCTTGTTCCCGAGTATAAGAGGAAAGGTTTTGAAAATGCCCCATTACCTGAAATCCTAGCAGAGGGGGCCCGATATAGGCACAAATCCAGTGTATGAACATGGAGGGAAAAGCAAATGCCCTGAGAACCTGAAATAAAAAGTTCCAATTCATGTGATCAAATGCCTTTTCGGCATTCAGGGACACCAACACAGCAGGAAAGGTGGCGTCCCTGGACTCCGAGAAGATGTGTGAAAGGATACGTAAGTGGTCTGATGATGAATGTCCCCTCATAAATCCCACCTGAGACATGCCAATCAGATCTGGAAGGACCAGAGTTAACCTATCGGCCAATATCTTCAAGAGAATTTTAATATCCTGGTTCAAAAGGGATATGGGCCTATAACTCTGTACTAACTCAGGATCTTTGTCAGGTTTTGGGAGAACGACAATCAGGGCTTCAAACAGATAGGTATCAACGGCTACCCCAAAGAGAATGTGGAGATACAGCCAGTGAAGTACAGGCACTAACTGTTCCCGAAAAACTTTATAAAATAATGAGGAAAACCCATCGGGCCCCGGGACTCTGTCCGAGGGCAGGGCCTTTATTACCTCCGGAATTTCATCCAAGGATATAGGGGAGGACAGAAATCTCCTCTGCGAAGCTGGCAAGGAAGGGAGATGAGACTCCCCGAGATAAGCCTCCAGTGTCTCTAAATGAGGAGGACTGTCCATATCCCTATATAATTGCTCATAATACAATGCAAACTCCTGCATAATCTCTGAAGGGGACACCCTCAAGGACCCATCCGCTTGAGCCCTGACTGGTGGGATAACTCTTGCAGACTCCTGCTGTTTTAACCTTAAAGCAAGCAAACGTCCCACTTTTTCTCCCTGATCAGTATAGCTAGCTTTAGTGCGTATAATGGCTAACTCTGCCTTTTCCCTCAACAAATCTAAATATCTATCTTTAGCTACCAAAAGTTTCCACCTGTTCTGTTCCGGAGTACTGGAAGATAAATTGGCTTCTAGGGACCGTACTTGGGACAATGAGGATAATAGTTCAGACACTTGGGCCCTTTTTCTCTTTGTAGCTAAACTGATAAGAATCCCCCTCATATAGGCCTTGAAAGCGCCCCATAATATATCCGGCACCATGCCTTCTGTTGAGTTAGTAGAAAAAAACAGATCGATCTGCTCTTTTACTTGGTTAAAATACCTAGCATCTTTTAATAATTGTTAATTTAATTTCCACCGGGTCTCTTTCTTAAGGATATTAAGGAAAGCCAAGCTACATACCACCAGGGAGTGGTCGGATACAGGACCTGGCTGAATTGAAGCAGACATAACCCCTGGCAAGAGCGATTGGGATATTAATAGATAGTCGATGCGGGAATGTGATCCATGTACTAGTGAACTGAAAGTGTATTCCCTGGAGTTGGGGTGCAACACTCGCCATACATCGCATAATCCACATTGATCCAATAAATCCCTAAATACTCTCTGCCCAGGGGAAAGTCCCCTCAACACCTTGCCAGACCTATCCATATTAGGGTCCGAAGCTAAATTGAAGTCCCCACCCATTACTATCGTGATAGGAAGTAAAGGAAGAATAATGATAATAAGCTTCATAAAGAAGCCGGGGTCATCCGTATTGGGCCCATAGATGCTGCAAAGTAAAATTGGCATGGACCAAAGAGTGCCTTGAACCAGAACATATCTACCACCCGGGTCCCTAAGGACCTGCGTAGAGATAAAGGGAATGCCTCTATTGGCAACTAGCATGACCCCACAGCTATTAGTGGACCCCAAGGCAGTAAAAACCTGTCCCACCTGTTGCCTCCTGAGTTGTAAAGCTTCAGAGTCTAACAGGTGGGATTCTTGTAAGAACGTAATCTGGGATCGCAACAAATTCAGGTGTTTAAGCACCTGATATTGTTTAGGCTCTTTCCTTATCCCCTTCACATTCCAGGTTGCAAAATTAATGTTGCTAACCATCTAATTTAGTAATAAGTAAACACATGTGTAATATCCAGATATTACTACAACGGGTATCCAAGGTTCAAGACCCCATGATTACTGCTGTGCCGCCCTCCCAATCCCATTCCCTTCCATCCAGACTTAGTCCCCAGTGATCCCCCCCTCCATTATATTCCCCCATGTCAAAGAGCAAAGCCAGATCCTTTAGGTCTGATCATAACCCCACCCAACCTACCACCCCTACAGTCACGAACAACGATCAACAAACTACCATTTCTCTTCCTCTCCCCAGCCTCCCAGCATTACCCCACAAACCCAAACATGTCCTATAACCATTCCTTGTAAAAAACAGGCAACCATTGAATATATATGACAGGAAATACAACGCTTCAACCAACAACACATTAATAGCAAGCTTCGGATAGCCAGAGGGAAATGCTCAGCTCTTTGAAACCAGAAATCCAACAAAAATTCTGGTTTAAAGAGATAGTAGCTTGTAACCTGACAAATAAGCACAGGTAAATACATACTGCAAATGGCAGGCAATAAAAAGTAAAACATAACCACCTCAGAGCCATGCCCGCAGCAGAACCACATGCCCTGGTGTGAAATGTGCTAAGTAATGCCAGGCATCAGGTAAAAAGATTCTGCCAGGAAAGTAAATTCCCAGGTTATCTGATGGCACTGGGCTGTTAGGTGAATGACCGGAGCTCCCTCTAGCGGTACTGAGGTGAAAGCACACAACAATACACTGTGTAGAAAAGAAACCCAGCTGTACAACAGATCGCTCCCTCAATTAAATAAAATAAAGAAACCAAGAAGGCGAGAGCCTGGTAGATAGACCCAACCCAAAGACTCCCTGATACGCATGCAATTAGACGCATATTGAGCGCCATCCAGGGAAAACCATCCCCCAAATAAAACTGTCCTTTAATTGAGCAGTCCACTGATAGAATCAGCTGCCCCAGGAGTACATAAGACTGCTAAATACTACAAGGAGCAGAATTAACACAGCAACATAGTGTTCCTTCAGCCTTCAGTGACAGGGTCTCTCAGTCCCGAATGGAAAATGTCAATCTTCCCCCTCTTTCAGCTCGAAGAGCAGCAGCATCACTCCAGTTCGGACTTCTTCAGCCCAGATTATGCGGGTCATGGATCGTGAAATAAATCAGGCAGGGTTGACTTCAAACCCGGAAGCGCAGCATCTGGGTCATCATAGGTAGCCAGGTACCAGCCACCTGTACTTGCAGCCTGGCTGGGTACCCCATCTTAAACTTAAGCCCCGCAGCAATGATCCTTGAGACTATAGGATGAAATGCTGTGCATTTCTGCCTGACTGAGCCCGGTAGATCTTGTGCAATCCTGTTTTGCATTTTCCCATCTGTCTTCCTGTAATTCTTTTATCTTTGCCAGAAAGTGCTGCCATTCTAGGAAGTTCAAAAATCGGCATATGATGGGACAAGGCAATGCTCCAGGGGAAGGCTTTGGCCGCAAGGACCTGTGTGCCCTCTCGATGATATACTTGGCACCAAAGGGAGAGGGGCCGGTGATCCTTTCAACCAGCTTTTGAATAAATTCAATGGTGTTCTGGCCCTCTTCTCCCTCTGGAAGCCCGAGGATAACCACATTGTTCCTGCAGCTGCGACACTCGAGGTCTTCTAGCTTTAATTCGAGGCCAGAAAGCTTCTGCCGCATAGCTACAAGCCCAGGATTGATTTTCTCCATGCGCTTCTCTAGAGAACAAATTCAGGCTCTATTATCCGAGGTTGTAGTGGAAACATCATCGATTTTTTTAGATAGGGACTTAAGCTCTGAGGAAATATCCTTTGCAGACGACACAAAGATCTGCAACAGGGTTGATACACAAGATGGAGTGGAAAGGATGAGAAGGGACTTGGCAAGGTTGGAGGAATGGTCAAATGTATGGCAACTCAGATTCGATGCAAAGAAATGCAAGGTAATGCACATGGGAAACAAAAACCCAGGGGAAGAGTACACAGTGGGTGGTGAGATACTGACAACAGTAAAAATGGAAAGGGACCTGGGGGTAATTCTATCAGATGACCTAAAGGTGGGCAAGCAATGTGAGAAGGCAGTAAGGAAGGCTGGGGGGATACTGGGATGCATAGGAAGAGGCATCAATAGTAGCAAACAGGAAGTTGTTATCCCTCTGTACAGACAGTTGGTGAGACCCCATCTGGAGTACTGTGTGCAGTTCTGGAGACCCCATCTCTGCAAAGACATAGACAGAATGGAGGCTGTCAGAGGAGGGCAACAAAATGGTGCAGGGTCTGCACCAGAAGACATACGAAGAAAGACTAAGGAGCTTAATATGTATACCCTTGAGGAAAGAAGGAGAGAGGGACATGACAGAAACTTTCAAGTACCTCAAGGAATCAACAAAGTCCAAGAGGGTAGCATCTTTCAGAAAAAGAGATGTGCAAGAACAAGGGGCACAATTTGAAGATAGAGGGGGATGGCTCAGAGGTAATGTGAGGAAGTATTTTTTCACGGAGAGGGTTGTGGATGCATGGAACAGCCTCCCTGAGGAGGTCGTGGAGTCAAAAACAGTGGAGGAATTCAAGAATGCATGGGACAGACATAAGGCAGTCCTAGTGGGGGGGTAGGAGGAAGCAAGCTGTTGGTTAACTAGGATCTGCAGCTTATCTGTTAGGTAGGAAAATGGGCAGACTAGGTGGGACAAGCGGTCCTTATCTGCTGTCAGATTCTATGTTTCTATTTCTCCGTGGAAGGGCTTGAATTCCTCTAAAAACCTGCTCAAGGTTAATGGCTCCTGCTCCATGGTGAGGTTCGAGTGCTCTGGCTTATCTGACGTACTCGAGGCCCGTGATTTCTTCGGGGCCTTCTCAGGGGTAGCCGGGGGGGGGGGTATGTTTCTGCGGTGCCTTCTTCATATGAACATCCATCAAAGTAACGACCCACTAAGCAGAAGCTCAAGGTGATAAAGAAGTGTTGTAGAGTCGATTCTGAGGGTTTAAGGCGGTTTTATAGGTCCAAAACACAACAATATTGAATCGGGAGGCTGGAGCTGCTGAGAGGAGCTACTACCTGGTACCCTGCATCACATGGTCTCCTAGAGAAGCACTTTCAATAGAGGGAAGGCTTCTGGGAGGCTGTGTATGAACAGGCCAAAAAGGAGAGGGCTAAATAGTGAACCTTGTTGGACCCCCGCAAAGATATCCTTAATGTCCAGTAGAGCACTACCTATCTTTACCTGCTAAGTTCAACCAGTGAGGTAGCAATGAAACCAAGCTGCCATTTTAGAGGAGAGGTCTAATGAAAGCTTGTCAAGCAGTAATGAATGATTTACTAGGACAAACGCTTTAGTCAAATGAATGTAGGTGGCACCGACCAGGTGGCCACTATCTAGGGCTCACGCAGGAAGTTGGTGTACTCAATATGGGCAGTACTGGTGCTGTGCAGCTTCCTGAATCTGTGTTCTTGTTTGTACAGATATTATACTTGTTCAAGTAGGAGACAAGCTTGTCTGAAATAATTCTTTCAATGGCCTTGGACAGGGGAGAAATGATTGAAATAGGCCTGTAGTTGGCCACATTAGTGTGGTCACCACTTTTGTTTACAAGTGTTACTAGTGCAGATTTTCAAATTTCTGGGAACTGGGAATATTGCAAGAAAATGTTAAATATCTTAGACAAGGGAAGAGCTAATTCCTCTAGCACCAGGGCCAGCAACTTCATGTATATTGCATCTCCCACCACCCTTGTTTTACCCAGGACTCTTTTGACATATTTGAGAGTTTCTGTTATGGTGACATGTTTGAAACAGACTTTGGGGTGGCCAGGGTTTTGACTGAGTATGTTATTTTGACCAGTGCAGCCTCTCTCACTGGCCCCAGGTACCGTATTGGGAGGGGGCACAGAACTGAGGTCTGTGAAGACTGAGTTGAAGATATCAGCTATTTCGGCTGGGACAGTGGTGACATCCCCATTAGTATTAAGCATTGTAGGGGGAGATTTGTCACTTTTACCTAGGTGGTCTTTTAAATTGTCCCAAACTTTTTTTCCTGTTACTCCATTTTTTTTTCTTGCTGTTCTTTAGAGTGTCTTAAATCCCTGGTGCACTTATTGCAGGATTTTTTGTATCTTTGCAGATTAACAGGTGAGCCAGTTTCCCTTGCTCAACACCATAGATTATCCCTGACACCCATTTGAGCTAGGAGTGCAGGGGTGACCCACCTGGCTGCAGAGCCTTGTACCATACTTTTTTTTAGATGGGCATATTTATTGCAGGTGGCTGTAGACTGGGTTACAAGTAAGTTAAGGGTTGTATCAATGTCTGGGAGGACATCCAGATAACTCCAGTCTATCTGAGCCAGGTGTGCCTTGAAGGCACCAATTGAACCTTTTTGTATGACCCTGCTGTTAATAGTTTTGGGAGATCTTAGGGAGTTTAGCTGTCCAAGCGCTTTGGGCTGCTGAGTGGTCAGTGATGGAATCTGGCAGGACCGAGACCTTGATTAGTTTTTCTGGGTGAGTGGCTAAGATCCAGTCGATTTGAGTTTTAGACCAGTTTTTAAAATTGGCACCAGTGCAATCACTAACTACTTGCGTTAAGAATAGGCTGGACACCAGCTCCTTGTGGGCAATACTAGATTTGGCTGCCCAGTTGATATTGAAGTTCTCATTGACTATAGTTTCCCTGTTAAGGCAGACTTGTTTAAAGTATCTGGCAAATGATGTGATACCAGATTGTTGTTTGCCAGTGGATTTGTAAACTGACATAATAAGAAGAGATGTATGTCTCTTCCTGAGCTGAATTTTAATTGCCAGGCATTCACGGTCACTAGTGAGGTTGTCTGCGTTAAGTTTGTGGCCATGTAAGTCAGCCTTTACGTAGATTAGGCAACCACCACCCCCTTTTGACTTTGATGATCCTCCCTAAATATGTTATAGTCAGGCAGTGTAAGGGCAGAATCAGTGATTTGGGGAGAAAGCCATGTTTCCGTAGGGGAAATTATATCGGGCTGAACAAGTGTCACCCAGGCTTCAAGCTGGCAACGTTTAGGGAATAGGCTACCAATATTAAGGGAGACTATGTTTAGCTTTGCTTTGATGTCCTTACCTAGCCCATTGCTACCTAGTGGGTCCGGGCTGGGTTGAATATTGCCTGCTATGAGGAGGGGAAGAAATGGAAGAATTTTTAACGTCCCTCCTAGCAGGGGTAGTCCTCATGAATGTCTTAGCATGAGAGCAGCATCTTACTCCTGTCTTGTACCCTTGGGTGCCAAGGAAAGGGACAAAACTCAAGACAGTTTTGTCACTGGTAACACGACCTACATTTGGGTCAAGCATAGGATGTGTGTCTATGCTGATAGGGATTAGGCTTGGGCACCTGCATTCCTCGGGCACTGTTTTAAAGCTGAGAAATAATAGATACCAGTGTTCTGCCAATTAACCTCCCACTGTGATAGAGCAAACGCCTGTCCTAGGAATATTACTATTGCAAGCAATAGTTTGGCAGGATACCTTAGGCCCTAGAGACACCTGGGATTCAGCCGGACCCTTGTTAAGCATGGTTAGTCATTTGTCTGTTTCTGTTTCAGCCTGTACATTTTAAATCGATATCATTGAATGTTCTGTCGCACTCTATTGTATCTTTACCTTTAACCATACCCTTCTGGCCTCTCCAAATGTTGCAGTTTGGCCTGGATTTATGTGTACTACTGTGTGTTTTGTGATTGTCTTATCAAAAAATAATAAAAACTGTTAAACGTAATAGTTTGGCAGGGTGAGAAACTGGCCCACTGGGGTGAGGCATGGTTCATAGGTGGTTGCTAGGCCTTGTAAAGTCAGTGGGAACTTAGTGGTCCCCTTCCTGATTTACAGGCAGGTGTCAGTTAGCCTAGGTGGATGAGCAGGAAGGTAAACGATCAGATTTAGCTTACTAAACAGTACAGGTAAAGACCAGGTTAGCCCGAGATAGATACTTCCTATACCAGTAGAACAGGACAGAGTTACATCCCAGACATATGAGCAGAGCTCCTAATTAAGGCATATAAAACAGTAATCACAGATAGCGATATAGGCCTACCTCAGATTGGAAGTTTAGCTGACCATAGAAGGTACAGGCAAATTCTGCGGCAAGCTATGTCCGCCTACTGAGACAGAGGAGGTTGTAAATCTATCACTGAAATACAGACCTTTGTTAGCTGGGGTGTTTAATTAAATCAGGCAAACAGGCAATAGCCAGACACCTAAATATTAACTTAGACAGCAAAGCAGCAGACCATAGGTCATGCAGATATTAATAACAGATTCAAAAAAATCAAGGTAGTGTTAACAATACATAATGCATATGCTTAGTAGCAGACTTAAAGGTCCAGATGTGTGCAGCCTACTTAAGCATTTATATTACTGGTCAGCTAGGTGTGATTGCTTAGTGCCTTCCTTGATACTGCATCTGATTCAGACGTTCAGGGACCATGTTACAGTAGCACTCTGAGGTGAAGTGATTCCACTGGGTGACACATGGGGCAGAGTGGCTGGCCGTTGGCCAGCTCCGACAGCTGACACCCTTATCGCTTTGGCCCTTAGTGCTCTGGACTGATAGCGCGGAGGACTGCTTTAGGTGGAAGGCTCCTTATGGCACCCAGAAATGAAGCAGAGTAGGGTGATTGATGACTGCTTTGGGAAGGTGGTAGGCAGCAAGCTCCCCTCCAGCCACTATACTGGAGCTCTGGGTGGCTGATGGATTTGCCGATCAGTGAGGGTAGGTGGGTAGAGGTACCATGCACACCCTTGTGACCCCAGACAAGCTGATGGCTCTGATGAAATTGGCTGAGCAGGAAAGGAACATCTGCCTTTTTATAGTGAGTTGACTCTCTGATGTCAGTCTTTTGGTGGGCTATTTGAATTTGTCCCTTCTGTCTGCCTAGCAATGGTTCCCAGAAGACTGGAGTTTTGGCAGACTTTTTAAGTCTATTTTTGCAGCCCAGCAATGATTCCCAAGTGATCAGTGACTGTTTTGGGAGGGAGGTGGGCAGTAAGCTCCCCTCTGGCCACTGTATTGGTGCCCTGGGTGACCGATGGATTCAGCGATCGGTGGGGGGTAGGTGGGCAGAGGTGCCATGTGCCCCTTGCAACCCCAGACAAGAAGATGGCTCCAATGAAATTGTGTGGCGCAGGTAAGGAACACCTGCCTTTGTATAAAGGGTTGAGTCTGATGTCAGTCTTTTGGCAGGCTATTTAAATTTTTCCCTTCTGTGAGCCAAGCAATGGTTCCCAGAAGATCGGAGATTTGGCGAGCTTTTTAAAAGTATATTGTTGCAGCCCAGCAATGGTTCCCAGGGAAGTGGAGGTTTGGTGGACTTTTTAATAGACCTTTGATAAAGCACAGCCAGCGGTTCCCAGGCAATCGGTGGCTGCTTTGGGAAGGAGGCAGGCAGCAAGCTCCCATCTGGCTGCTGTACTGGCACTCTGGGAGGCCAATGGATTCAGCGATCAGTGGGATGAGAGTGGGTAGAGGTGCCATGTGCACCCTTGTGACCTCAGACAGGCAGATGGCTCTGATGAAATTGTGCTGAGCAGGTAAGGAACACCTGCCTTTGTACAGTGGATTGACTCTCTGATGCCAGCCTCTTGGCAGGCTATTTGAATTTGTCCCTTCTGTCAGCCCAGCAAAGGCTCCCAGAAAATCATAGGTTTGATGGGTTTTTTAAAAGTCTAGTGCTGCAGCCCATCAACCATTAAATATGTACACTCTGGAGGAGAGGAGGGAGTAGGGGAATATGATCAAGACTTTTAAATACCTCATGGGGTGAATAAGGTACAAGTGGTAGGTATTCCTAAAATGTCCTGAGTTAAAAATACAATGTGGATTTCAATTCATTTATTGTTTACCAAATCTGAGAACTCATAACCAACAATTATTTGCTCCTAAGGCTAACACCACCGAACATGATAATTATTATGCTGTTAGAGTGATGAAGGCCTGGAATAGTTTACAACAGCATGTTGTTGATGCAACTTCCTTCAATAGGTTTAAATCTAGGTTAAATTAATTTCTTGGATGGACCCCCAGAGATACCTGATACACCCACGATGTCATGGGAGACATTCTAGATGGGTGCAAGCCTACTTATGTCTTACCCAACCAAGCAGTAATGGAGTAGTATTTTTCAGAGTAAAGGGTGCTGCAGAACAAGGGACCATGATATAAAGCTGGAGGTGAGTAGGTTTAGGAGAGATGTGAGGAAATACTTCTTCACAGAAAGGATGGCGGATGCCTGGAACAGTCTTCCAGGGGAGGTTGTAAGGGCAAAAACAGTGGTGAGATTCAAAAAACCAGGGATAAGCACAAGGGTGTCATATAGGAATAGGTAAGGGTTGGCAGAGAAAGTGCCATAGACCTGGAGGGGTCTACAGTGAGTGCAAGCAATGCAACAAAAAAGGGGAAACTAGATAGGCCATGTGGCCCTTATCTGCTATCAGTGTCCATGTTTCTGTATTTCTGTGTTATCATGTTTAATCCTTATCTTGTTTCTTATAGTCCATGTATATAAGCCACCCAGTTACGCTTGCAATGTTGTTGCCTCATCTCTGGTGTTAACTCAGTAACCTATTTTTGCATCGTTTGTGAATTTAGCTAACCATCCACCTTATTTCAGTTGAAGTCCAAAGACAAATACATTGAAAAGTGTTGGTCCCAAGATGGACCCTGTGGTACCCCACTAGTCACCTCAGCCTCTTGAGGGTCAACACCATTAATTCTGAAGATCTGTTTGTGATCCATAAGCCATGATTTTATCCATTTATTTATATAGGAATTTAGCTTGGATTCGAGTAATAGCTCTATAAGTTCGGCATGTGGAACTGTATCAAATGCCTTGCAGAAATCCAAATAGACCATATCCATTGCACTCCCATCCTCTAATACCTGGCTGACATTTTCAAAGAAGTCAATTAAATTAGTAAGACAGGGCCTACTCCTAGTAAATCCATGCTGAATTTATGCCCCAAGTTGTTACTAGCTATAGTTTTTTTCTGTGATTTCCTTTATATATCTTTATAGTAGCTTACCTAGTACTGATGTCAGACTTACAGGTCTGTAGTTGGTTAACTCAGCCCTACTGCCCTTTTTAGGGCTGGAGTGGGCAGATCCCTGCAGACCTCCTGCGATCAGAAAAGGCTATTTTTCCAACCAAACAACAATGTGGAGTTGTGTGGGGTCACCTTTCGATCAGGAGTTGAAAAATGTCTCTTTCCTGTTCATGAGGTGGGGTCATAAGAAGGCTATGTTGAAAATTTGGTGTGCAAATATTAAAAAACAAAAAAGTTATGAGTCTACATTGAATTTTACAAATGCAGGCTCATAACTTTGGTAATTTTCAATATTTTTGCCCCAAATTTTCAACATAGCCATTTCCTTACTGCACCTCATGAATGGGACAGCTGTCAATTTTCAGCTCCTGCTCAAAATGTGTTTTTGTGTCCCAAAAGATTCACAGTCCCTGTGCAAAATCACCTTTAGGCCAGGAGTTGAACATTTTCTCCGGTCTACTTCATGAGTCAGGATCATAGCAAGATTATCTTGAAAATTTGGTTCAAAAATATTGCATATAGAATAATGCATGGGGTGGTGTGTTTAACAGGATTTTACACACACACCCTGAGATGTTGGATGCTACATAAACCCCTAGAGTGAAGCTCAAGGGGTTTATTTAAGCATCCAACATCAAGGGATATGTGAAAATCTTGAGTTAAACACATCACCCCATGTTTTATTTTATATAATTGCTGGGAATCGTTTTTTTGCGACAGCAACTATATAAAATAAAAACATCCTCTCTGTGCGGTACAGCCAGGGTTCGGTGCATTTTCATGTGGTCCTAAAGTGGCTGGTGAAAGGAAAGCTTTTCCTTACTTTTTTTACTTATTTTTTAAACGTTGTTGATTTCCTTGTCTGAAGTGCTCTGTTAATTCTCTTTTTTTTGTTTAAATAAACTTACCAGAGACTTGGCAAGGGCAGCATCCAGCATGGAGAACTGGTGCAGAGCGAACAAAGAGCTGCTGCTGGGGCATGCGCACTAGGGAAACCAGGCGCATGTTCACCATTATACCCGCGAGTTATATCGGTGAATTATAACTCGGGTTTCCCTTAGGGAAAAAAGGAACCCCAGTTATTATAAAACAATAAATTTATGAGCCTATGTCACATTTTGTGAATGCAGGCTCGTAACTGGTAATTTTCAATATTTTTACCCCAAATTCCATGGCTGTAGCCCTATCAGCTCTGGCCAGAGTTTGTTATGAATATGCACTGATATGGCCATTCTCCAAGCATCCCCCACCACATAGTTTTCAAGGGACATATTGAATATTTTCATCACCGGGCCTACCAATACTGATGCCAACTCCTTTAATGTTCTCTGATATAGGCCATCAGGTCCCTGAGATTTTTTAACATCCAGAGTCTCTAGCATTTTGAGTACCTCACCATTGCTAATTGTTGGTGATGTATCTAGGTCATGTATAATTGTTCAATCAAGCTCGGATTTTTGAAAGACAGATGCAAAAAACTTATTGAGGCTATTGGCCGCATCCCTTTCATGGTCTATTTTACTACTTTCCAGTATCAATGGTCACACTTTCTTACTGCTGCCTTTTCCTCCCCCTATATATGACCAGAACCTCTTGGGATTATGTTTTAAATTATTCACTATATTTAGTTCATTTAATCCTTTAGTTTTCCTAATCTCAATTTTGCATTCTCTTTCCTTGGTTTTAAAACTTCCATAGTGACACAGGTCTCCTGTTCCTTTTGCCCTACTGTACATACGCTTCTTGTCTAAGATCATAAGATCATATTTTTTATTTTCTTATTCAACCACATCAGCCTTTTTCCCTTACTATTATATTTATTAACTGTGGGGATGAATCTATGCTCTAGATCTTTAATTTTTCCTTTCTGGCACAATCAAGCACTATTTATATCTTGATGGGTGGTGGAGGTGCCTAATCCAATTAACAGATGCACTCTGGATAGGGGGGTCGATCCCAGTCCTTTCACAGAAGAAATGGTTCTAAAAGAACTCCTAAAACTGAAGGTGGACAAAGCAATGGGGCCAGATGGAATTCACCCCAGAATTATAAAATAATTAAGTAGAGAACTAGTGACACCACTGACTACCCTTTCTAACAAATCATGGGAGGATGGTGTGGTACCTGAGGACTGGAGGAAGGCAGATGTGATTCACCTTCACAAAAGTGGGACCAAGACCGAGGCAGGAAACTACAGACTTATCAGTTTGACCACAGTGGTAGGAAATGTGATGGAATCACTTCTGAAGGAAAGAATTGTTGAATACCTAGAGGCCAGTGGGGCACAGGACCCAAGGCAGCATGGGTTCACAGTGGGAAGGTCATGTCAGACGAATCTAATTGATTTCTTTGACTGGGTGACCAAAGTAGTAGACCAGGGAGGGGCTGTGGACATGGCCTACCTAGACTTTAGCAAGGCATTTGACACAGTCCCACACAAAAGATTAATAGTCAAATTAACCAGCCTGGGAGTGGGTCCCAGGGTGGTAGCCTGGGTAAAACATTGGCTGGACAACAGGACACAGAAAGTAATTATAAATGGAGTCCACTCTGAAGAAAAAGGGGTTACTAGTGGGATACTGCAGGGTTCAGTACTGGGTCCAGTCCTTTTTAATGTCTTTATAAGTGACATTGTAGAGGGACTGGAAAGAAAAGTATGCCTCTTTGCAGATGACACAAAGATCTGCAACAGGGTGATACACAAGGAGGCATGGAAAGGATGAGAAGGGACTTGACAAGGTTGGAGGAATGGTCATATGTATGGCAGCTTGGATTCAATGCAAAGAAGTGCAAAATAATGCACCTGGGAAACAAAAACCCAGGGGAAGATTACATAATGGGGGTGGAGGTAGTAACAACAACAAAAATGGAAAGGAACCTGGGGGTAATCATATCAGATGACCTTAAGGTTGGCAAGCAATGTGAGAAGGTGCTAGGGAGGGCTGGGGGGATACTGGGATGTATAGGGAGAGGCATCACCAGCAGAAAACAGGAAGTTGTTATCCCCCTGTACAGACAGTTGGTGAGACCCCATCTGGAGTACTGCATCCAGTTCTGGAGACCCCATCTCCGCAAGGACATAGACAGGATGGAGGCAGTTCAGAGGAGGGCAACTAAAATGGTGCAGGGTCTGCAAGAGAAGCCATATGAGGAGAGACTAAAGGAGCTTAATATGTATACCACTGAGGAAAGGAGGAGAGGGGACATGACAGAAACATTTAAGTACCTCAGTGGAATCAACAAAGTCCAGGAGGGTAGCATCTTTCAGAAAAAGAGATGTGCAAGAACAAGGAGACACAATTTGAAGATAGAGGGGGGACAGCTCAGGGGCAATGTGAGGAAGTATTTTTTCACAGAGAGGGTGGTGGATGCATGGAACAGCCTTCCTGAGGAGGTTGTGGGGTCTACAACTGTGGGAGAATTCAAGAATGCATGGGACAGACATAAGGCAAGTTTTGTGGGGGGTAGAAAGAAATAGGCTGTTGGTTAAATAGGATCTGCAGCTTATCCTCTAGGTAGGGAAATGGGCAGACTAGGTAGATCAAGTGGTTCTTATCTGCCATCAAAGTCTATGTTTCTATGTTTCTATGATCCTTGAACTCACACTATCAGTACCAGTTTTTAATTTCCTCTCTCATTGCTGCAAAATTTGCTTTCTTAACTCATTGTCTCCTAGCAGATGCCTGTAGTCATCAGTAAAATACACTGGTGTGTCCTGAGGACGTCTGCAGAAGTCAGCTACTGACTCCCAGTGTGCCCTTGCAATGTCTGGAGAAGTCACTTATATATTTTAATATATAGTGTAACTGAATATAACACATATTTGACTGCATAGCACCGTTGGAAAGGTAATTTTATGCTGAACAACTTTGTCACTGATATTTTGTGCATGTCATGTATACTTTAGGAGTTATTTGCATTTGTTTATGGTATGGTGTGTATGGCCTATGTTGCCTGTTTTAGTGAAAACATTTTTTTTTTTGCTGTTTCAACCAGCTTAAAAAAAAATTACATATTATTATTTGCATACCACCATTGGGAAGGTAATTTTGTGCTGAACAACTTTGACCCTGATATTATATGTATATCATGTATACTTTAGGAGTTATTCACATTTGTTTATGGTATGGTGTGTATGGCTGACATGTTTTCCATCAAGATTCACCTAAGCAGCTTGAATAAAATTCACTGTTTTGGCACTTCAGCAGGTATAAAATAAAAACCGTATTGATTACAACTGGTTGCATAGCACCATTGGAAAGGCATTTTTGTACTCAACTTTCATGCTGATACTTTGTGTGTATCATGTATACTTCTGGAGTTATACGCATTTGTTTATGATATGGTGTGTGTGGTTGAGATTCATCCCTCAAATCTCACCGAAGCACCTTGACTAAAATAGGGAAAAATTACGTTTTATAGTAAAAAGATATCTTTTTTTTAACAAACATAATATTAAAACACCATCTAATGTCTGTATGCTTAATTTGGTGTTGATATTTTACATATTTTCCAACAAAAATGGCTTATGTTGCCCTTTTTAGTGAAAAAAATATTTAGTTTGCTCTTTAAATCCAGCATAGAAAAAAACAAAATTACTTATTATTACATGCATGCCACCATTGGAAAGGCAATTTTGTGCTGAATAACTCTGCACTCATACTTTGTGTCTAGCATGTACAGTTATTGAGCTATTAGCATTTGTTTGCGACATGCTGACTATGGCTTGATTTTGCTTAGAAAGGCTCAGGATTCACTGTTAAAAGTATACAGGAGATTCAGGAGGCAAGTGGTGTAATCTCAGAGTGACCCTGTGGAGGCAATGAGTTAAATATCTATTTATTTATTTAATTGAGATTCGGATATACCTTTAAGCCAGTGGCTCTGTTACAAAGGTTCCACGTCATGAGAAAAAGTACAAATATTAATTCAAGGATCAATACAATTTAGTACATTAAAGACATACAGTTATAGTTGAAAGTTACATATAAAAAGTTAATTGGTGCCAGTCCAGTGGTTCTGAGGGTTGAGGCACTGGACGCCACACCTCAAGTCACGCTGGTGACCCGGGTTCAGGAGAGAGCTTGGGCTCCCAGGGGTCAGAAGGGGAAGGAGAGGATCAAGCGTCTGATAACAGCTGTCCTCTCCTGGGGTGGGTTGGAATGACATCCTGCTCCTTGGACTGCCTACTGGTGGAGGATGGGGGCAGTGCCAGACTCTGGGAGACTTGAAGCATAGCTTCATGATGCGTGCACCTCCATGTATAAGTCATCATGGCTGTGAAGGGAGGGACCAAAAAAAGAGGAAAAAAATCTGGCTGCAGGCTCCATGATGTCCCCTTCCACAGGCCTGTGCCACTACTGCAGGACTGCCCATAATTGCCAGCTAAATCAGTCTCGGGGGCACCTGGTGGTTGGTGACCAGGGGTACTGGAGGAGGGCAGACTACTTGCCTGCAGGCCATGGAGGAGAAGCACAATATGGGAAAAAAATTAATTGGCATGGCATGAAAACAAGTACAGATATAATACAAGGATCACATAATATAGCACATTAAATATATAAAATGATGGTTGAAAGTTACATACACAGTAAGTGAGAGGCATAACATGGACTAGACAGTTATTTGTCATAAGTGCAAATTGGCACATAGTAATGGTTAAATCTATGCTGATCATAGATAAGTGCATACCTAGGAAACAAGTTAATGGTACAAAGAGGAGATATGTAGGAGCAGGTTGAGTTAGAGAGTAAGGGATGAAGAACTGTGGAGGTTGTGGGAGAGAGAGAGTGGAGGATTAATGCATGTGTGAATGGGTGGGGGGAAGCCAGCAGGAAAAAATAAACAAGTTAGAGCACAGAGACCATAGTCTGATAAATAAAACTACTTCAGGGGGTAGGGAGACCAAAGAGTGCTAGTGAGGGAGCAAGACTTGGAAGGGGGAGTAGAGAGGGGATCCATATGGAAAATAATAATTATGAGGAAGAAAACATAGGCTGCACCTGAAAATAATGTCTTTATTAATCGGTTAAGGAGACCCGAGTGTGTTTAAGGGGAGAAACACTAGGAAAAGAGGAAGGGGGGGGAGGGAGTAGAGGGGGAAGTAGGAGGAGTTGAAGGAAGAGAAAGAAAGTTAATATCAGGTGGGGATTGAATCAGGTCAAGTTCAATTTTATTTATAAAAGGCACTTTTCCAAAAGCAAAGCCCCTGTACAATACAATGCTAAAAATTCTTCAGGTTAAAATCCTAAATCATAAAATTCCAGTTCCATGTTAAAATCAAATCATGCCAGGAAATACTAGTTCAAATAAATAAGTCTTCAATGCAGACTTAAAGAACTCAGTGGACATGCACTCTCCCACCCGATGAGGTAGAGAATTCCACAGGGTCAGGGCCATAAAGTAAATGCTGTGGCCCCAGAGGTCTTCAAATGGACTCTGGGAACCTCTAGCAATCCCTTGTCAGTGGAACAGAGTGGGCAGAGGGGGCAGTAGGGACAAAGGAGGTCTTGCAAATAATGCGGTCTCTGTTTGTTTAGGGCCTTATAGGTCAGCAAAGCGACCTTGAAGGTGATTCTCCACTGCACCAGCAGCCAGTGCAGTTCACGGAGCACAGGCATAATATGACTGACTTTTGATGAGCCAGTCAACAGCCTGGCTGCTGCATTCTGCACCAGCTGCAGGCAGTGGCTATCCAACCCTAGCCTAGGTATAGAGCATTGCAATAGTCAAGGCGGGTGGACAGAAAGGCATGGACCAACGTTGGAAGGTCCTCAGGCGGAACAAGGTGTTTTACCTGGGTGATGTTCCTCAGGTGATAAAACAAGGTCTTGACAATGGCCGACACCTGAGCTTTAAGTGTCAGGTTGCAGTCAAGTACAATACCTAGGTTATGTGCCAATTCAGAGGTCTTCAACTGGTTGTCCCCCAGTATAATACTGAATGGCGGACCAGGAGGTAGCCCCTCTGCCTGATGACCTGGGTCCACCACCAATACCTCAGTCTTCTCCAGGTTCAATCTCAACCAGCTGGCACTCATCCAATCCTGAATCTTAGTGAGGCAATTATTGAAGACCAAGACAGCATCATCTTGCTCAGGCACAGAGGACATGTACAGCTGAGTATCATCTGCATAGCAGTGAAAACTCAGCCGGTAGCTCTGTTTTGTCTACCATGTTTTTCACGGTGTCAGACTGACTTTGATTTGTCTTTTGGAAGCTGAGAACCTTGCTACACTGCAAAGAACAAGCTATAGCTCTGTTTAGGACCTGGAAACCTGGTAAGGCATAATATTGTTGGGGACTTGTTAAGAAGGGGAGCTACGCTTTCTACAAAAAGTTTCATATTTTTTCCTTATTGGTATTAAGCAGAGAACTACAGGATTCCATTAAAAGTGTAGTAATTTTATAACCCAAGGGAGTGAGATACAACTGAATTTGCTTGATTGAAGGGGGTTGAGACCTAGGATTTGAAAGGATATTTTTGCAACATTTTAAAAATGTCCTGCTGGCTGAGAAGTTAAGTTTTTATCCCTGGTTTCACTGAAAGGTTTTGTGTATTGGAATCAGACATAACAGAGTGCCTACATTGAAAGGCCTGCTTACATTACAGGTATCGCTAGTCAATCAATTGGCTCTGGGTGGGGTTTCATCACTGTGCTGTCTTATGCATCCTTCACAGTTAGAAGCCAGTCAGACTGACTTTGATTTGTCTGTTGGAAGCTGAGAACCTTGCTACACTGCAAAGAACAAGCTATAACTCTGTTTAGGACCTGGAAACCTGGTAAGGCATATTATTGTTGGGGACTTGTTAAGAAGGGGAGCTACGCTTTCTACAAAAAGTTTCATTATTTTTCCTTATTGGCATTAAGCAGAGAATTGCAGGATTCCATTAAAAGTGTAGTAATTTTATAACCAGAGGGAGTGAGATACAACTGAATTTGCTTGATTGCTGGGGTTGAGACCTAGGATTTGGAAGGATATTTTTGCAACATTTTAAAAGTGCCCTGCTGGCTGAGGAGTGAGTTCATTTTTATCCCTGGACTCAGTAGAGTAGTTTGTGTAGGAGCAGTGGTCTAGTAAATTGTGGTGTTAGTTGAATTACTATAAAGGGCAGTACTCACCAGGGTGGTGGAGCAGTTGTGTATTTGATTGTTTCTAACAGTCACCAGTGGCTGTGGACTACCCACCCACCCTTCCCATACCCCAGGTGTGGCATTTCCTTATAGCCAAAGTTCTGACATCACTTCCTCAACAGGTCTTGGGGCAGAACTTTCATATTCTTAATAACCCAGCACAGTGCATAAAGGGTAGGTACACATCACAAATAATAATAAATATATATATATATATATATATATATATATATATACGTATTGTATATTAGAAGGAGAGGACATGTGGGGAGTGGTGCAATGCACTGGCTGTGGGGCAGCAGTTTACCGGGAGATATTTTGGAAACTGCATTGCTGTCCTATTTGCAGGCAACTGTCAGCTCTGAGGGAGGAGGTTGCCCACCTCCAGGCTGAACTAGCAAGGACTAAGGAGGCCTCCCCCACCCAAAGAGCACCACTGCCACAACCACTGCCTCAGAGGTTGCCAAGTATGAAGAGCAGTTGGACCACAGTGGGTTCTGGGAGGGTGCAGTTGATGGACCAGAGGCAAAGCCCCTTAGCTGTACCTCTACACAAATCATATGCCATTCTGGTAGAGCAAGGTTCCTCTATGATGGCACCCTCAGTGGAGACCCAGAAGAATGCTGAGGACATCCACAAGGGAGACCCACAAAAGGGTGGCAAGGGACACCACAGGCGAAGGAATCAGCTTTTGATAGGGGACTCAATTGTTAGGGGGGTAAAACTGGGGAAGGGAGAGGAGAAGGAAGTAAGGTGCCTGCCTGGTGCCATGGCTTGGAGGGACAGGAAGCGAATCCTCAGGATTGCAGAAGCAGCATCACAGGAGAGGGAACTAGATATCATTGTCCACCTTGGGACAAATGACCTAGCTAGGCATGGGATCAGTGCAGTGCAGAATGAATTTGTGGAGCTGGGGAGGGGCCTCAGATGGGTAGCAAGCATGGTAACCTTCTCAGAGGTGCTGCCAGTCCATGGCAGGAGTGAGGCTAGGGTACTGCATGCCATGCAATTTAATATATGGTTGCAAAACTGGTGCAGAGCACAGGGCTTTGGCTTCATTGGGGACTGGGGGGGTCCACCTGGAGAGATAAAGGTCTATACTGGCACGATGGTCTGCATCTGTCCATGAAGGGAACCAAGCTCCTAGGTGACAGGTTTAAATGCTTCCTTGGCAAGCTTTTAATCTAGCCAAGGGGGGGAGGTGCTGATAAAAGGCAGGAAATTTCAAGCCTCCCCCACAAAACTTGGCAGGTAGTAAGGTAAACACTGAGGTACAGAGCTCAACACAGGGCAGGAAAGGGGTAAATGGAAAAATAGACAAGGGTAATAACAGCAGGGATGGGGGGAAAAGGATAAAGCCAACATAAAATGGAGGGCAATGAGTACCAATGCTCGTAGTCTGGAAAACAAGCTTCCTGAGCTAGTAGCCCTGATGGAAGATAAACAATTATATATCGTGACAGTCATGGAAACATGGTACACAGAGAACCATGACTGGGATGTCAACATACCAGGCTACACAATCTACAGATGGGACAGGGAAGGTAAAAGAGGAGGTGGAGTAGCTCTACACATAAGGGAAGGGATCAAAGCTACAGAACTAAAATGTAAAGGGGGAGGACAAGAGGCACTCTGGGTCACCTTGGAGACAGAGAATGGCATCACAATCCACACAGGGGTTGTATACAGACCACCATCTCAAGGAGAGGAAATGGACAAGAAAATGATATAGGACATTCTCAAAATGGCTGAAAAAGGGGAGATACTGTTGATGGGGGACCTGAATATGTCAGATGTTAACTAGATGCCATGTACTGCAGCCACATCCAAGAGCATGGTCATTTTCGATGCCCTGCAGGGGGCAGGCCTTAAACAGCTAGTGTTGGAAACCACTCAGGAGGGAACAATACTAGACCTGGTACTCTCAAATGGAGAGGATCACAAATTTAGAAGTCAGTAGACATCTGGGGACAATGACCACTGCACAGTGTGCTTCACAATGAGCACAACCATGGAGATAAGCCATACAAAAACAAGGATACTGGGCTTTAGAAGGGCTGACTTTGGCAAAATGGGCAAATACCTGATGAATGCACTAGCAAATGGCCAAAAAGTAGGGGTGGAAGAACAATGGAGAAAATTCAAAACTGCCATCATAGCGGCAACAAGCCCTTGTGTGAAACAAATAAAGAAAACAAAGCGGAGTAAAAAAAACACTATGGTTCTCAAAAGAGGTGGCAGGGAAGGTTAATGAGAAAAAGGCTGCATTCAAAAAGTATAAGGAATCACAGAAGGAGCATGACAGAGGACTGTATCAATTAAAGCAGAAAGAAGTGGGGAAGGCAGTCAGAATAGCAAAGGTCCAAACCAAGGAAAAAATAGCCAACTCAGTTGAGAAGAGGGATAAAACCTTTTATAGGTACATTAGGGAGCATAGAAAGGTTAAGGGAGGGACAGTGAAGATTAATAAAGAAGAGGGGAGGTGGGCAGAGGGAGACAGTAAAAAGGCAGAGATACTGAATGAATACTTTTGCTCAGTATTCACAACAGAAGATGAGGAGTTACCTAAACCAGACTGTAGAAGCACTCTGGGTAGGGGGGTTGACACCGGTCCATTCACAGAAGAAAGAGTCCTGAAAGAACTCCTAAAACTCAAGGTAGACAAAGCAATGGGGCCTGGTGGGATTCACCCCAGAATCCTAAAAGAACTAAGAGAGGACCTAGTAACACCACTGACCACGCTTTTTAACAAATCATGGTAGGATGGGGTGGTACCTGAGGACTGGAGGAGGGCAGATGTGATTCCCCTTCACAAAAGTGGGAGCAAGGCAGAAGCAGGAAACTACAGACCTGTAAGTTTGACCTCAGTGGTAGGGAAAATGATGGAATCACTTCTGAAAGAAAGAATTGTTGAGTACCTAGAGGCTAGCGGGGCACAGGGCCCAAAGCAGCATGGATTTACAGCAGGAAGGTCATGTCAGATGAATCTAATTGATTTCTTTGACTAGGTGACCAAACTAATAGACCAGGGAGGGGCTGTGGATATGGCCTACCTAGACATTAGCAAGGCATTTGACACAGTCCCGCACAAAAGATTAATAATCAAGTTAGCCAGCCTGGGAGTGGGTCCCAGGGTGGTAGCCTGGATAGCAAACTGGCTGCACAACAGTACCCAGAAGGTAATAGTGTATGGAACACATTCCGAAGAAAGGGGAGTTACTAGTGGAGTACCTCAGGGCTCAGTATTGGGTCCAGTCCTCTTTAACATCTTTATAGGTGACATTGCAGAGGGTCTGGAGGGAAAGGTATGCCTCTTTGCAGATGACACAAAGATCTGTAACAGAGTTGATACACAAGAGGGGGTAGAAAAGATGAGAAGGGACTTGGCAAAGTTGGAGGAATGGTCAGACATATGGCAACTTAGATTCAATGCAAAGACGCAGAAGTAATGCACCTGGGAAACAAAACCCAGGAGAAGAGTACACAATAGCAGGGAGGTACTAACAACAACAAAATGGAAAGGATCTGGGAGTAGTCATATCAGATGACCTAAGGGTGGGTAAGCAATGTGAAAAGTCGGTGAGGAGAGCCAGGGGATACTGGGATGCATGGAAGGGCATCACAAGTAGAAAAGGAAGTGGTTATCCCTCTATACAGACAGTTGGTGAGACCCCATCTGGAGTACTGTGTGCAGTTTTGGAGACCTCATCTACGCAAGGACATAGACGATGGAAGCAGTCCAGAGGAGGGCAACTAAAATGGTGCAGGGTCTGCAGCAGAAACCATATGAAGAGAGACTGAGAGAGCTTAATATGTATACTCTTGATGAAAGGAGGGACAGGGGGGACATGATAGAAACTTTCAAGTACCTCAAGGGAATCAAAAAAGTCCAGGAGGGTAGCATCTTTCAGAAAAAGAGAGGTGTAAGAACAAGGGGGCACAATTCAAAGATAAAGGGTGGATGGCTCAGGGGTAAGGTGATGACATTTTTTTTCACAGAGAGAGTGGTGGATACATGGAACCGTCTTCCTGAGGAGGTCGTTGGGTCTAAAACAGTGGGGGAATTCAAACATGCATGGGACAGACATAAGGCAATTATAGTGGGGGGTTGCAGGAAGTATGCTGTTGGTTAACTAGAATCTGCAGCTTATCCAGTAGGTAGGGAAATGGGCAGACTGGGTGGACCAAGTGATCCTTATCTGCCGTCAAAGTCTATGTTTCTATGTTTCTATATATTGCCATTGGGAGACATTATAAGGAAGTAAGGGCTGAGTTTTCACTGCTATGCAGATGATACTCAGCTGTACATGTCCTCTGTGCCTGAGCAAGATGATGCTATCTCAGTACCCCACATGATAGGGGAAGAGAGGCCGAGAAAAAAATCTCCAACACCACTCTGAAACCTGCCTGTGAAGAATGAGTGGAACCATCTGAGGACTGTTCCTGACAGTCCACAGATCAACCGCAGGTGCTCCAGTAATACCTCATGGTGCACGGTGTCAAATGCCACCGAGAGATCAAGGAGAATCAAGACTGAATGGCTTTTCTGATCTCTCACCATCTGGAGATCATCAAGTACCCATACAAGGGTTGTCTCGGTACTATGACTTTTCCAGAAACTGGACTGGAGAGGACCATAGACCTCATGGGTGGTAAGATGGTCTTCAAGCTGCAGTGTGACTACCTTCTCAATAACCTTGCCCAAAAAGGGCAGATTAGAGACAGGTCTGTAGTTTTCGAGACAGTCTGGGTTGAGGGAGGATTTCTTCAAAAGGGGTGTTACCACCGCCTCCTTTAAGGGGTCCAGGAAAACATCCTTCTCCAGTGAACACCAGACAATCTCAGCCAGGACTGGTCTGATGGCATCCAAACACATCCACATGGAGGAGAGATGAACCCGGGTCCAAACTACAGCAAGTTGGCCACAAGTCGCATACAATCTTCATGATATCAGTGATGGCTGGCTGGTCAAAAGTCTCCCAGACTGACTGGGTGCCTATCCTTTAGATTAGATGGATTTTTAGGTGGAGTGTGAGTGGCAGAGCAAATGTAATACTGGACAAGAGTTTATGGGATAGGTGGGGGAGGGGAATGATGTGTTTATGTAGAGATTTGTGGGAGAAAGGAACAGGACAGGCAGGGGGGAAGTATTAGCGCAAGCAGTCACAACAACTGGAAGAGGCTAGAAAGGCTCTATACTTAGTAACTCCTCTGGCTTTATTGATTTTCATGTAAATGCTAAAACTAACTTAGGCATGATCACTGGACCCTAGAGATTCACCAGTGATGTAGTTGCTTATTCCTTCACTCCAAACTGTAAGTACCAGGCCTACTATGTTTTTCTCCCCTGGTAGGATCTTTCACTATTTCATCAAGGTTTAAATTGATTAAATACTTAGCTAAGGATCTGTCCTCGGCCGTGTTATCTGTTGCAGTGGACCAATCTATTCCTGGGAGATTTAAATCACCCATGATAACAATTTTCATGCTTCCCACGTAATGATTCTATTTCATCTATTAGTTATCTGTAAAAGTTCTTTCTGATTTGGAAGTCTATAGCACACCCTGATGCAGATGAAATCCTTGCTGTTTTGTCCTACTCTCACCCAAATTGTCTCCAATTCTGCGATGCTGGAGCAGAGCTTTTCCTCTGCCTATATATCCTCAGCTATATACATTGCCACTCCACCCTGCTTTTGCCAGTTCGATCCCTCTTAAACAATCAGTATCCTGAGATGTTCTTGTTCCAATTATCTGCAGATGGCCATCATGTTTCAGTTATTCCATATACTGTATATCAGGTTTATCAGTATGTAATATAGCCTTAAGATCACCAAATTTGTTCACCAAACTATTATCCTACTTATTGTTATAGTCCCAGCTTTCAGACTTTGATCCCTATTTGCACTCTGTCTGTCATTGCTCTGTGATGGAATCATTAGTACACCTGAAGGTTTTTTAATCGTATCATCCCCACCCTTTTTACCCCTCATGCTCAGTGTGGTGCTCTGAAGGTGGTAAGATGGATGTTAACATGTGCTGGGTTTCCACAGCAATAAAAAGGGGTAATTAAAGCAACTGTGTCAATGACACCAGTAACTTGCACACAAATTACTAATACAGGTTCCAAATGGGTGGATGGTGGCACTGGACAAAGAGAGGCGAGAGTCAGAAATAGGTTCCAAATACTTCTCAGGATTTTTATTCGTACCAAACCAAGGGGGGGGGACATGGTCTCAGGGAACACTTATTACCCCTACTCTCCTATACAAGGAGAACTCTAAATCCAATGACTGTAACAGCTCCACTTTACAAGTGGTTTATACTCAGTAATCAGTAAATTACTATGCAATCTTTCCAATACTACTCTGAGGTACACCTCTACCTAAGGCCTATTACTTGGAGTACTCCACTCTAAGGAACTCTAAAATGTATTACTGTAACACTCTACATTAGTCATAAAAGGAATTTTGTGCATGGATGAACTTTCTCTGTCATCGGGAAGAAACTGGATTGCAGGATAAAGCACAAGGAGAACACCTGGCTGATTGGGCTAACAACTAAGGGACTGCAAAGAGGATTTTGTACAGGCCATGAGTCTCTCGGCCACACCCCACCTCTATAGGGTTGCTGGATTTTTAAAAACAAAGCAAAGAATTCCTCAGCTCAGAACCCACTGAGGGCCACCAGAATTGAAGCACAACAAGCTTGCCCACAGCCCGCTTCTGGACTGCCAGGATAAGACGAAGAAGAAGATGATGAACAACTGGCCCAAAGTCCTCTTCTGGACTGCCGGGTAAGACGAAGAAGAAAATGCTGAACAACTGGCCCAAAATCCTCTTCCAGACTGCTGGGGTAAGACAAAGAAGATAGACTGAACACCCAGCCGTAGCCCTCTTCTGGACTACTAGGACACAATGAGGATTCACTAAACACCCAGCCTCAGCCCTCTTCTGGACTGCTGGGACACATAGAAGATTCACTGAAGAAAGGAAGTCTGTGAAACATGATCAACAATGGGGTTCTGGACACCAAGGCCGTATGAGCCAAGGACTACGTAAAATAAGAAACAGGATGATGATGCAAGATACTGCGGCAGAAGATCTGGATGACACTTCAATATGAATGATAAAACAAGAAAATGGATGGTACTTTTGTACCAGGCAAGGCCGTGCTTCGGGGAAACTTAAAGAGCAGAAAACAATAAACAGGACATTGCAAACGACTGCGGCACAGTTCCTTGAAGATCTGCTGCTGGCTGCTTCAAAGATGAATTGAAGATGCCTTCTGGAGTACCTTGGAGAAGATTGATCTGGATACCAGTGGTGAAAGAATTCTGTAAAACTTCTGAAGACTGATTCGAACACCTGGTAACTTGAAAGGCTTGCAACAAAGCAATACTTTCTGGCACATTCACTGTTCATAGCAATATTAGGAATGCAAATAAAGTCTCAGTTCTTGTTGCAGTGGTCAAATATACAGTCTCAATGTCCAGACCACAGTAAATATACAGGCAATAAACTTTTCTGGTTGACCTCTAGGACTGGTGGACCTATCTAACAAGGGTCCCTCTGACAAATTGGGCTCTTCCTGTTACTGCGGTTCTGTATGGCTAGTTAGACTCCCTAACCATCTGGGGTTACTAATGCTGCTGGTCCCCTATAACACCTGGGGAATCTAAATGGCTAGCAGTGGGCCTAACTTGCCCCCTTAAATGGCAGCAGGCTGAACTTGCCCTTTAAGAACTGGTGGGCCTGACTTGCCCCACTAAACAGCAGTGGGCCTAACTTACCCCTTTAAGAACTGGTGGGCCTAACTTGCCCCTTTAAACAGCAATTAGCTTCTTGCCCTTTAAGAACTGGTGAGCCTGACTTGCCCTTTAATATGGCAGTGGGCCTAACACTTTATAAGAACTGATGAGCCTGACTTGCCTTTAATATATGCAGTGGGCTAATCTGCTTTTAAGAACTGGTGGCCTAATCTGCCCCTTTAATATAACAATGGGCCTAACTTGTCCCTAGGGTCCTGGGCTTCCCTTGCCCTTTTAAATAAACATCGGGGCCTATATTGCCCTTTTAAGAACTGGTCCTAGCTTGTTTGGGCCTCTTTAGGATTGCTGGGCCTTTTCTGGGTGAGCCCCTTTCAAATAAACATATGGGCCCCTCTGGACAGCTGCGCCCCCTTTAACACTCTGGGCTTTTCTGTATAGCTGTGCCCTCTTTAAATCGTGAGCCTCCCTTAGACTGTGCCCTTTTAAAACACACTAATCCTCTCCATCGCTAGGCTCCTTTAAATCATTGGTCTTTCTTGAATAAGCCCCTTTTAATACTGGGCCACCCTTTAGCTGTGCCCTTGCAAATACACTGGGCTTCTCTTAATGAGCCCCTTTTAAATACTGGGCCTACAATGCCCTTTTAACTATCTGGTGGACCTCCAACTGGCTAGCCCCTTTAACTACCTCTGACTTCAGTCAATATCTTTTCTGCCCTTGCCCCACCTTAACTCAGCCTTCGGGGCTTCCCTCTATTAATATTTCTAACTTATCCTTTCAGAGCCTCTCTGCCAGGCCCCTCCCCTGGGTGTCACTAAACCCAGATGAATATTAATCTATTTAAATACAGCCCTCTGGCCTGCCCCACAGCTCTCAGCCATTCCTATGCAGCACCGCCTAAGCTGCAAAATAAATAACTTTTACTTTAAAAGAAAAATAACTTTAGGTGGTCAGCACCTAGCTGCTGGTGCTGCCACCTACTCACTGCCCTGGCCTGGGGTAAAGACAGTGTTGAGGCAGGCAGGAGATACTGCTGACAGAGGTAAGGCTTTTCTTGCAGGTGGGCATAGGACATCTGGGGACTCTGTGAGGTCCTAGAGGCATGATGGCTCTGCAACCATCTCACTTCGTGATGCAGCACTGCTACCGCTGCCTTTGGGGAATAGGAAACTGTACTTTAAATATAAAAATAAAATAATTAGCTGGGGCTCCAAGCCCAACACACTGAACAGGACATTCTCCTCTTCTTACAAGGTGATCCGATGGTGCTTCAGACAGCACAGCTGCTTCATAGGCTGGAGGCTGGCAGGATCAGGGACTGGAGGCAGCAGAGGCACACAGACAAGCTCCCAGGGACAGCTTCAACCCTACAGGTAAGCTCTGTGGTCCCCCTATGCTTTCTGTGTCCTCTCTCTTCCACAGCCACCAGGATTCACACTGCAACAACTTACTTTTCAAAGACCAACACTCTGGGTTCTAATTCTGGAAGCATGGCAGGTGCCACACAGTGAGCATTCCATCAGCTCAGTCTGGCTTTCTATTTGTTGCAGCATGGCATAAAGGCTTAATTTTGGCAGTATTTCTGAGTTATTTTCAATACTTTGGCAGGCTTTGTAACACAGTTAGATGTTGGCATTTTAAACCGGGCACCTGTGCATTTCTTGGGCACCTTCTTACTGTACTGAGGCACCTATTAACTGAGCACTTTTCAATTTTTTTATATTTCTGTGGTGCCCTCAACTCTGGGGCACTACATCAGTTTAAATATTTACCAGTTACTTTATTGATACTGCCTGCTAGCCTTCTAGACCCCAGCTTTTTAAGATGGAGCCCATCACTGTTGTAAAGGTCTCTCTGTTCTTTGAAATTGCCCCAATCATTAATAAAACCAAGCCATTCCCTTTCTGACCATTCCTTGAACCATGCATTAATTTTTTGTACAGCATGTGTTATACCTGACCCTGCTTTAGGAACTGATAAAATTTCAGTGATCACCAGCTGAATTTATTTTTCTTTCAATTTTTTACCAATCTCCATAAGTCATATTTAATATCCTGACACAAATATCCTGATATTTAATGACACCCAATGTCATCAACACCGACATGCAATACAACAGTTGGATTTGGGCCTGCATCCTTAATTAATCCTTTCAGGTTTTTCTTCATATCTTTCACCTGTGCTCCAGGCAAGCAGCTCACAGTTGTAATCTCTGTCCTGCCCCTGCAAACTGTCCTACAGTATCAGTAAATCTTATAATAGAATCAACCAGGACAACCAATTCTGGTTCACATTCCCTTGCTGTATGTGCTCCTGTTTGCATTCATATATCGGTTATCCCCTCTTCCATATCATCATCTCTTGCATTCTCTAAAAGCTGGTACCTGTTTTGTAGTAAAAGATTGTGACTTTGCCTTTTTTCCTTTTTTTCCTGCCTTCCACCCTAACTCAAGAAGGGATCTTATGCAAGTAATAACACACGACGAGGTGTGGGTTGTCTCCTGATAAGAGCACACCCAGATGTGTTATAAGGCACAAAGCGCTTGCACTTAAACTGATAGTTTAGGTTCTTGCTGCCAGTAGAAGCAGGTACCTCTCAGAAGATGAAGGTTTTGTGCCTGTAGGATTTTGTAAAAGAGAGAGATTGTATGAGGCTGTATAGCAGCATCTAGGAGAGATTGCTTCACCAGATTAACAGAGGGGAGCCAGGGAGGTGGACCCAGAAAGGCGGTGAGTGCGCCTTTCAGTTGGAGAACTTTGAAGAGATGCAGGACGGGAGGTGGGAATCTCGACTGGAGCTCAAGCACTGAGCCAATCCTGCCATTTACCAGTAAGGCTGAGATGGGTATCCCCCAGAGGCTGGGGCTGAAGGCAGCCAGGATGGTGCGGCCCGCGATTTTAAAATTGGGGTTACCCAACAGCGGCTGACCCAAATCTGTGTGAAAAGAGATAGATAGAAGAGAGCAGATTTGATGCAGCACCTTGACAGACCACCAGACAGGGGGTGTCTTTAAGGGGAGGGAAGTTCGGACACTTTAGAGTAAAGAAGGGATTGCAGGGTGAGGCCGTGGGTTCTACTAAGTTGCTGTTCCAGAGTTAGCCAGTGAGGGATGTAATCCTGTATGGTATCATTAGTGTGTCTTGGGTTCCATCTGAAGATTCTGCTACAGTGAATTGCACAGTAGTATAAGAAGAAGTTAGGAAGATGTAGGCCACCCACCTATTTCAGGTGCGTTAGTTTAGAATACGCATGGTGTACCACTTTCCCTTGCCAGATGAAGTCAGAAAAAAGAGAATGCAGTTGGGAGAACCATCGCTTGGTGAGGTAGGGACCTAACATACTAAGGGGGTATAATAGCCGCGGTAGGATGTTCAGTTTAATCACATTTATGTGACTGCATAGGGAGAGGAGAGAGGAAGATGTTCCCATCATTGTAGATCTGCTTTAATAGTAAGAAGGATTGGGGAGAGGTTAAGCTTGACCGTGTGCGATAAGGTACGGGGTAATTTAACACCAAGATAAGTAAGAGCTGTGGGCTCCCAGGCCAGACCCAGGTCCATAATCCAGTGTTTCTGGACAAGTCGATTGAAGGGGGTCTCACTGAAACCACAACGAGTGAAAGGGATCTGGGGGGGGGGTGGTAGACACCAAAATGAATAACATTGAAAACTGCAGAAGATCTGCAGCAAAAGCAAACAAGATTCTGGGCTGCATAGCCAGGGGAATTGCGTCCAGGAGGAGGGAGGGGATCCTCCATCTGTATAATGCCTTGGTCAGGCTGCATCTTGAGTACTACGTGCAGTTCTGGAGACCTCACCTTAAGAAGGACATAGCACTGCTGGAGAGGGTCCAGAGGAGGGCAACCAGGATGATTCAGGGCATGAGAGAGAGGACCTATGAGGAAAGGCTGGAAGAACTTGGCCTGTACTCACTGGAGTAGAGGAGAGACAGGGGGGACATGATAGGGATCTTCAAATATTTGAAAGGGATAAACAGGGGTGGAGCCAAAGAGATGTTCAGACTAAAGAAAGGGGGCACAACCAGAGGGCATGAGTGAAAGCTTGAGGGGGGAAATTACAGGAGAGAATGAAGAAGACATTACTTCAGAGAGGGTGGTGGGGCCATGGAATGCACTGCCCAGGAGTCTGGTGGAGGAGGACACAGTGGAAGGCTTCAAGAGGGAGTGGGACAGGTGCATGGGTAAACTGAAGCCAAAGATTACCCTCTCTGGGGCTAGGGGGGTGGGAGAGCGAGCGCCCAATAGGGTCTGGCTACCGAGCAGACACAACAGACCATCAGGCATATTCTGCTGGCTTTTATTATGTTAGTAAGGGCATAACACAGTATTTTCCTAGGCTGTTTGTATCCTGAAATCTGGGAAAAGCGATATATGATGTTAAGTGCCGTGGGGATAGAAGACTGAGGGTGTTCTAGGTGTAAGAGGAGGTCATCAGCGGAAGGAGAGCTGCCCTTCCTGGATGCCTTGGACCTCCTTACAGAGTTGCAAAGAATGGATGAAGGGTTCCAAGTAGAGGTTAAAAAGGAAGAGGGAGAGGGGCAACCCTGTCTGGTGCCTCAGGCAAGCGGGAATGGATCAGAAAGAATCCCATTGTAACCTGACTCTAGAAGTTGGATTAGAATATAACACCCAGAGCCAATCACAAAAGGAGGAGGGGAATCCGAATCTTTCCAGGACAGTGAATAAGAAAGACCAAGTGACATAGTCAAAGTGGGAACTGTTTTTGTTTAAAGCCTAAAATTGTGGGTGCTGGGGGGAAGGATGGTGGGATGGGGCTTGTAGCAGTGGGCTGAGGATGGGGTTATTTTAAATAATTGGTCAGGATAGAAGGGTGGGGGGCTATTTATTTTGCTGTGTTCCCCCTTACAGGCATGTGGATAATGAATACAAATAACAAATTTAGAGTATTCGGGGCCCCAAATATGAATATTCAGCAAAATATTAAAAATAAGTGTAACCAACCCCCACCGGCCCCCTTGTTCAACTAGCAGGGCTGCTCCTCTCACACATGGCACCATCGAGAGGGATGGGGATTGTCACTACAGTTCAGTTTACTAGTACATCTGAGCCTGCCATCCTCAGACAGGCAAACAAAGTGTGGCAACTACCTGGCTCACACCTGGGGGGACCATTTACCATGGCCATCAACCTGGATCCCTGTTAGAAAATGTTTGCTCAGAATTATGCTAGGTTTGTACTTCTGGTCAGGGGCACCCAAGTAAATCCAGACACAGTGGAAGCAAAAACAGTACTATCCAAACCAGGCTGGGATTCTAGAGAGTGGCTTTTATTCATGTACACAGAGAATAATCACAAAGCGAAGATGTACTCTCACAGGGCTACTCCCACTGGTAATGTAGATTACTGAAGTACAGAGCACACACACAGCGAACCCTCAGGTTCTGAATGAAACAGCAGACACTCTCTGGTTCTGAATTACACAGCAAACTCTCTGGTTATGAATGGAGATTGGCTCACACGGCCAGATCTGGCACACTTGCCTTGAGTAGGCACCCTCGGCCAATACTAGGAGACTTTCCCATATTTCATGAAATACCACTTCTCTCAGTGCAGTTTAACCCCTGCAAGGCATATTTTTAAATCAAGGACGGAAATGAGAGGAAAAGCGTGACCCACTGGGATTTGAACCTCAGATCTCTGGTATGCTGTTCCAGTGCTCTAACCATTAAGCTACAGGCTCACTGGCTAAAATGTCTGAGGAACTTCCTTTTTACTTGCACACATTCCTTTCTCTAGTGTTGCACAATTATGCAACCAGGAGCCAATTTAGAAATACCACTTCTCTCAGTTCAGTTTAACCCCTGCAAGGTATATATTTAAATCAAGGACAGAAATGAGAAAGGAAAAGTGTGGCCCACAAGGATTTGAACCTCAGATCTCTGGTATGACGTTCCAGTACTCTAACCATTAAGCTACAGGCTCACTGGTTAAAGTGTCTGAGGAACTTCCTCTTTACAGCCAGACATTCCTTTCTCTAGTGTTGCACAATCATGCGACCAGGAACCAGTTTAGAAATATCACTTCTCTCAGTGCAGTTTAACCCCTGCAAGGTATATTTTTAAATCAAGGATGGAAATGAGAAAGGAAAAATGTGGCCCACTGGGATTTGAACCTCAGATCTCTGGTATGCCGTTTCAGTGCTCTAACCATTAAGCTACATACTCACTGGTTAAAGTGTCTGAGGAGCTTCCTTTTTACAGCCACACATTCCTTTCTCTAGTGTTGTGCAATCATGCAACCAGGAACCAATTTAGAAATACCACTTCTCTCAGTGCAGTTTAACCCCTGCAAGGTATATTTTTATCCCACTGGGCCACACTTTTCCTTTCTCATTTCCATCCTTGATTTAAAAATATACCTTGCAGGGGTTAAAGTGCACTGACAGAAGTTGTATTTCTAAATTGGTTCCTGGTTACATGATTTCGCAACACTAGAGAAAGGAATGTGTGGCCGTAAAAAGGAAGTTCCTCAGACACTTTAACCAGTGAGCCTGTAGCTTAATGGTTAGAGTGCTGGAACGGCATACCAGAGATCTGAGGTTCAAATCCCAGTGGGTCACATGTTTCCTTTCTCATCTCCGTCTTTGATTTAAAAATATACCTTGCAGGAGTTAAACTGCACTGAGAGAAGTGGTATTTCTTAATTGGTTCCTGGTTGCATGATTGTGCAACACTAGAGAATGGAATGTGTGGCTGTAAAAAGGAAGTTCCTCAGACACGTTAACCAGTTAGCCTGTAGCTTAATGGTTAGAGTGCTGGAAAGGCATACCAGAGATCTGAGGTTCAAATCCCAGTGGACCACACTTTTCCTTTCTCATTTCCATCCATATTTCATGAGGAATTACTGGTGGCACCCTCAACCACTGAAGAGCACATACAGGCTCACAGAAAATCCAACCCACGTCTGGGTAAACTATCTTCTTCAGGCACTGGCCAAATTCACTGAGAGAAAACACAGGTGCACAAACTGAACCCGGAGAGGTAAACCGGTTGCTCCAGATGGGGGGTCTCCCACCTTTTGCTTCCAAATTTGTACTCAGTCATTCATCTGGTTAATAACACCTTTCACAGAAAATTTGTAGATACTATCTTGAAATGTCTTTCACATTTAACATACTACTTTACACACCTCTGAGGTGTCCTGAAGTTAAAAGTTCTGTAATTGGCAATGTCTTTTCACTAGACCCTCACTTTAGCAGGCACTTTTAAATCAGACACAAACTAAAAGTTCTGTACTTGGCAAGTCTCTCTCTGGACCCCATAGCAGGCAGACACTTTTAAACAGAAAACAGTCTAGGTGACAGGGTCCCTTTATCAGAGAAAACTCACCACTGGAATGCAGGTGCCCCATGGCTTTTCCACACAAAAGTCTTGGGTACTCACAGAGAAGATGAATCTCAGGCAGCATCAACACAGTCCAGGCTGGAACAGGGGATTGCCCCTGAATCCTGGAATCCCTCCCCCATCCCTCTGGGGATGGAGGCACTGGAAAACTCTCTCGGAACGGTTTCCACCACTTCACTGTCTGTCTTCTAAGTTCTTCTTCTAGGGTGAGAACAAACTTCCCAAACTAAAGGGGTAGCTCTCTGTCAGAGCTAAAACCTAGGAGCTGCCTAGGCTGCAGCATTCCTCCTTGAACTCCACTCTACAGACTATTGAACTCTAACTCAGCATTCTACAGCTAACTCCCCAGCTAGCATTCCAAAGTGGCTTATACTGCTGTAAAAATTCTAAAGTGACATCATCACTCCAGCTCAGCTGAGACTGAAAACAGAGTGTGACAGTGTGAAATCCATTTAACTGGCATTTCACAAGCTACCTCTCCCTGATTCTAAATGAGATTCTAGTAACCCCTGGGAACAAAGAGGTTACATAAGGTATTCACCCACCCTTAGTCTCTGAAGTGCTGTGCTGTGCTTTTTGGAGCCAGCAAAATTAAACAGAAGTACAGCTTCTTTCCTAATTCTGCTGATGCTATCTTTTGTGCATCAGGTGGCATTAGAGTTGAGAAAGCTACATTCCTTGGAGCAGACTAGAAATAAAACTACCAAGGAAGCCCAGCAGTTTCAGAATAGGAGCTTTGGATATCTTTTTCTTCTTTCTACTCCACAGACGTCACAGCAGAGTTTTGGGCTGCTGGGAAGAAAGTGATCCAGATCTCAGAGTCAGTGGAGAAAGTGAAAGCCCTCCTATCAGCCATAAAGTAAGTCTTGTTCCAGCAAGAACACTGAGTCCTAGGACACAAGACTACCATCACTTGTTCCAAGAAGGGGTAAGAACTTCATAAGAATCTTTTATTATGGCTCCTCAGGAGAGGATAATTAGATTAAAAAATAAAGACTTCTTCCCAATCTGGACTGTAAGAGCTCAGCAGTCAGCAAGGAGAGAGCGAGAAAGAAACAGTATAGTGGAGGCATGTGCTATATACCAGGACCCTTTATTTAACAGAGATGTTGGGCTCAATTATTAAAGGCCTGATATTGACGCAAGTGCCCATGCCAAATGGAACTAACACTAGTGGCACCTTGCACCAAATGTTGCTGCAATCCTGATTTTTGAATGCAGGCTGTGTCAAAAATGGGAGCCCTTGCACTAAACCAGACCTGCAACACCATTGTGCCCAAAGTGGTGATGTGGCATGTTGTAAGGAGGATTGGACCACAGTGAGGCTGCAGCATCCCATAAATCATGGATTCTGACTGTGGCCCCAAGTCCTGGCTGTGATTAGCCCAGCCATGAGCTGGTCTAACAGCCATTGTGCCACAGGTCAGGAGTGTGCTGGGCTGAGGGTAAGAAACCTTGAATGCTGACTGGCAGTTGTGCAGTGTGCCCTGTCATAGGGCTGTATTGGGCTGTGTGTGAAATACCATCATGCTGCCTGTAGGACAGTGTCAACATGTGGTAGTGCCTTGTACAGGAACTGGCAGATGATGGCAGCCATATGGTACAGTCCACGATCCTGTGCCAGGAATACTTAATGCTGGTGTACCCTGACAGCCATCAAATATTGGCAACAACTGGACACTGTCCCTGGATGCAGTGCCCTTGTGTTCAAGGAGATGTACCCACTGGCAGATATGATATGCCCCCACTGCACAGCTCTAAGTGTGCTGGCATCATGTATGCACAGCTGCCTTAGCACCCACTGAAGGGAGGGCTACACTAAGCTTTATGAATTAGAGCATACAAATGGATTGTGCATAAGACAGTGGGAGTGACACATGGGAGGGACACATGACTAAATCCAGCAAAACATGGGGCCAAGACTCGACAGTTACTGTAACATACATTGCAACACCAATTTCGCACTATTCTCCTTAAGAATACTGGAAGTCTCTTTCACCCATACAGTCCCATTGTGCCCACCCAGTGTCGGTTTCCATCAAGCCTAAAGATATCTTGATACTACTGTCACAATGTCCTTTAGTCACAGGTACTGTAGTTGTACTTTTGTACGGTCACCTGGGATTGCTGCCATTTTTTTTTTGTTTGTTTGTTTGTTTTGGCAGTTAGTCTCTCTACCGGACTGATGTTGCATGAAAGATGTCCCAAACGAGTAGCCTCTGACTCAGTAAGATGATTAACCATATGATGTCTTGTCTAACAATGCTGGTGTCAGCTCCTCATTCTTCCACCCGTTATGGGACATAGCAACAAAAACACCTGTGCAGTTCACAGTCTCCTTGAGCATGGACTTGTGTTTGAGTACAATGAATGGAGACAGTTTCTTCTCATCTTCCATAGCAGTCAGGCACACTGTTGTACTTTACATATCTGTTAGTCAGCAGTGGGAAAGACTTAACCCCACTTGGTTGAATGTTTTGTTACTGGGCGTGACAGCCCACACTGCTGTCTCATCCTTGTTCCCAACATCAGACAACTTTCTGTCTGCTTAGAGATCTGATAAGAACAGTAGCTCAGAAACTACTTGGTGCAAAGTCCATAGGGAGTTTTTGTCCAGCTGTCATATGTTGCTGCATTACAAAACCCCACCTCCATAAAAAGGTGTCTCCCAGCAAAAACTTGCTTTGAAAGCTGGATCTTGGATAGCAGCAACTGCCTTTTGTACCACTGCTTTGTGGGTAACTCACAGGTGTTCCCACTGCATAATGACCCTGCACTCCAGTCACTCTCACTCTAATTCTTTGGGTTACTTTTTTAAATGTGGTCTTTGATCTTGAAACCTTTTTGTTGTCCCAATTGTTTGACTAGTGCCTTTTATTGTCCCCATTACCTTCTTATGCCTTCTTTTGACCAAGAGAATATTTTTCCTCCTTATTCAAACATTTATTTTGTTTTCTGAATCTTTTGGTAGGTACGTGTCTATTATTGGGGACCTCTAAATTAAACCCTTTCTGGTTATTTTTTTTTGTTTGTTTGTACAACTTACCATTTGTTTTCATTGTCTGCTGACCATCCCTTCCGAAATTATTCAATGTCCAGGCAGATTTTTGGAGCACAAAAGGCAATTGATTTATTTACACCATTCAAATATATTACAGTACTTAATCATAATTCATCAACATAACAGTTGCTCCTTTATTGTTCATACACTGTGCCATTCAATCTTTGCATTAAATTTTTCTCAGCCCATCCAGGTCTTCACCTTTTCAATCCTTCCTTCTTGGGGTCTGGATGCATCATTCAACCCCCCACCACCATCAATCAATTCTTCCTACCTGTACTTAGGCTAGGTCCAGATGTCATGAACCTGACCCCTAGCCCTTCTATAACCCCACCACCTTCTAATCATGTCAAGGTCACTGATCCTGACCCATGAATCCTACCCTTCCCCCCAGCAGCCCCCTCATTTTTGCCCTCTATGCCTTTCCCCCGTCACCTGACTCCCATTCCAAATATCATTTCAACTGGCTCTTTCAGCTACCTTCCACTCTGGCAGGAACCGTCCACCTGCCCCCAGTCCCTCAGTTCTTCCAACAATGGCCTGTCCCAAATTGCACCCAGGTCTGCTGATCCCTCTTCTGCTGCCCCTACTGACAAGGTGGGTGGGTGGGAAATTGAAAATCCCAGCAGAAAGAGGCAGAAATCCCTCATCTCTGGGCTTATAAACCCCAAAATGACCCCTGGAAAGGACCCTTCGAGGCCACACCCTTGGGCTAATCCTGTGACCCTACATGTGTACGCATCACCCACCTGTACCTGTCAATCATGACATCACCTGTCCCCTTCCCTCCTTCTACCTGTCTGTCAAGTCTGATATCACCAAGCTCCAACCCCTCCCTCTGACCTGCCTATCCTTTTCCCCATCTCGTCCTTTCTACTTCCTAGCTCACCTCCTCCCTCATTCCTTCAGGGCTGCCATTTGGCAATTCAGGTTGCCTTTTATTGGCAACCCTATTTGTCTTCTGACCATCCTTTCTTAAATGATTCAATGTCCAGACAAATTTTGGGTGTACAAAAGGCAATTGAGAGAGACGGTAGTTCAGTGCATGTGTAGCTGAACTACAACTGTCTAGGATTTGCACTTTCATCATTTATTTTAATTACTGTGGGCACTGCTCCATATTGAGTCAAGTATACTGGCTCGGTGGGGGTTGTTTGCACCATAAATAAACATTTTTAATGGATCCTGATGAACTGGGAGTTGACATCTGCCACAAGGCTTCCGGGTCAAGGCTCGCTATTTTAGTTTCACGTGCTGCAAGTGGGGTGAGCAGAGCGGGGCACACGAAGATGCACACAGAGACATGTGTCTTGTACATGTCAGCTGTGTCCGCTGGACATGCTGGCACACTGGCTCAAGAGGGTTCTGAAACAGTGGGTAAGAAAACTTTTATATGATAAGCGACTGTCACATTCGTGGGTCGACCATTTTTTAGAGTATAATATCCCAAGGGAAGACTAAACAGGGTAAAGCTAAGAAAACATGCTCAAGTTGTAAAATGTATACAGAGGTGCCCTGCAGTAAAGAGTTTACTTGTGACAAATGTGTGCTAGCTACGTCATTACAGGAAGAAATTAGGCAATTATCAGCTAGATTGGAGACTAAAAAGGACATAAGTATTTTGGAGAATTATATAGATGAAATAGCTAAAAGTGTGCTAAAAAAATCAGGGATTAAGAAGAATGAGGTTAATGATTTAATGCTGGTGAATGTAACAACGAATGATGATGAGCATTGTGCACAAACATTGCATAATAAAGTTAAAGCAGGCCCTATAAACTCCCCATTACCATTGACTAATCCATTTGAACCACTTACACAGGAATGTGTAGTGATGACTGATGATTGTTTGAATGTTATACAGCAGGCTTAGGATACAGAACAGCAGAGTGGGGATGATCTTAGAGATATGCAAAATAGGGATATTATGGTTATTGGAGATTCCATTACTAGGGGCATTGACTTGGTAGTGTGCTATGGACATAAAGCTAACACAACAGTTAGCACCCTCCCTTGAGGGCACAACTACTCCCCTGGTAGTCTTACACATGGGTATTAATGATGTCACTACAACTAATTTTACATTGTTTCAGACTAGTTTAAATGAGATAGTTGGCAGGATAAGACAATTAAATGGTGAGATTATAATATCAGGAATCCTACCAACATTTGCATGCCATGCTTATAAGAATGGGGCAATAATGGAAATTAATAAATGGCTTAGATATTTTTGTGCAACTGAAGAAATAGGCTTTGTGGATAATTCCATGACTTTTAACAGGAAATCTCTATTTAAACAGGATGGGCTTCACTTAAGTTATGCTGGAACTAGAATGTTAAGTAAAAAGATGAATGAGGCTATTCAGTTCCATTTAAACTGGTGAATTGGGGGGAGGTATGGTGACAGATTGAAATTATATCACTAACTGCTCTGTTGGTGTTAAAAATTCTCCTGAATGAAAGGGGGTTCTTATAAATGATAGAAGCCTTGTCAATAAATCTGAGGAGTTTAAAATATTGTTGACTTTACAGAATATTCAGCTTGCTTTGGTTACTGAGTCCTGGTGGGATGAAAATGATTCTTGGGCATATTCAATATATGGGTATACCTTGTATTCCAAATCTCGAGCACATAGGAAGGATGGAGGAGTGGCTATTTATATACACGAATCTATAGCTAGTGAAGAGTTATATAAGGAAGGGCTACATTTGGAAACCCTATGGGTTAAACTACTTCCACGAGATGGAGCTAAAATCATCATGGCATTAATATATCATCCTCCTTGTAGTTCAGAGGCCCAGGATTCAGCCTTGATGAAACAAATAATTAGCCTCGACCCAGCTGATAAGATTCTAATTCTAGGTGATATGAATTTGCCCAACATTGATTGGAATTTATGGCAAGGTACCAATAAAACAGATAAATCCTTTTTGGATATTCTAGACGAAATCGGTCTTGAACAGAAAGTAGTTGATAATACAAGAGGTAATAACTTCTTAGATGGTATTTTATCTAATATGGATAATTATATTGGTGATATCTGTGTGAATCCTCCTTTGGGCAATAGTGATCACTGTATGGTTCAGTTTAATATTAGTGAACCTCATATTACTAAGGAATTAGGTACAACAACCAATCTAAATTTTAGCAAGGCCAATTTTACCTAGTTTAGGAAGGAATTTTCCTGCTGGGATTAGGGTACTGTTTTTCATAATTGCACTGTTAATGAGATGTGGGACTTATTACTGGTACAACTTAAAGTCCTTATTGAAAAATATATACCAACTGGTAACAAATATATTAAAGGTAATAGAAAACCATGTTGGCTCAGTTCTTTTATTAAGAGATTGATTAACTCATTGCCTCCACAGGAACTCTCTGAAGTTGCACCACTTGTTTTCTGTATACTGTTAACAGTAAATCCTGGGCCTTTCTAAGCAAAATCACGCCATAGGCAGCATGCCACAAACAAATCCTAATAGCTTAAGAACCGTAAGTGCTAGACACAAAGTATGAGTGGCAAAGTTATTCAGCACAACATTACATTTCCAGTGGTGGTACAGTAGTAGCACTGAATTAGTCAAAGGATTTTTAAGGATTTTTAAAAATCCCTATTGAGAATTGTGAAACCTTTAGTTATGGATTTTGTTTTGTTTGTTAGTATGTTCACTGCTACCCAGAGAGGGTTGTCTCATCTGATAGTGTAGTTGAAAATCTACCAGATGGCACTTAAGTACTGTAATAGGAACTGGCCTCTTTCTGTAGGTATAACAAAAAGAATTTTAGAGGATTTTTCCCTAAATTTAGTGAAGGAAAACTAGGGAATCTCACAAAATTGCTTGACAAATTCGGAGCTACTACTGTATGCAAAGAATAATATGTAATTTCATTTTTTCTATGCTGGTTGAAACAGCAAAAAAAAATTATTTTCACTAAAACAGGCAACATAAGCCATACACACCATACCATAAACAAATACAAATCACTCCTAAAGTATACATGATATACACAGAATATCAGTGGCAATGTTGTTCAGCACAAAATTACCTTTCCAACGGTACTATGCAGTCAAACATATATTATATTCTGTTACATTATATATTAAAATATATATGTGACTTCTCCAAATGTTGCTAGGGCAAACAGGAAGTCAGTTGCTGACTTCTGTAGGCGTCCTCAAGACACACCAGTGTATTTTACATAAAATATATAAAAAATATGAAAGGAATAGAACAGAGTTCAACTATCAAGCTTTCAAAAAATGACCCACTAGTGTGAAATCAGCAATCAGAAAGGCAAAATCACAGTTTGAGGTATCATTGGCCCCTAGAGTCAAAGATAATAAAAAATCCTTCTATTCTTATATAAATAGTGTAAGAAAGAGTTCAGGCCCTTTTAAGGATAATATGGGCCAGACTGTTACAGGAAAGGGAATGGTTGATATCCAAAATGAATACTTCTTCTCTATGTTTAACACTAACACCCCATCTCAGGTTAGTTACAGTGAGGAGCCATCCCCAGGTGCGGTATTAATTGATCCTAGTGAAGTCTTGGATAGATTATGTAATATAGACATTAGTAAATCTCCTGAGCCAGATGATTTTCACCCTAGAGTCTTTTGTGAACGAGCTGATCTTTTGGTAGTACCCCTTACCTATATTTTTCAGGTGTCTTTAGATAGGGAAGAAGTTCCTAGGGATTGGAGAGTTGCAACAGTCGTTCCAATTTAAAAAAAGGGCCTAGAACTATACCTTCCAACTTTAGGCCAGTTAGCTTGATGTCACTCATGGCGAAGGTTTTGGAAAGTATATTGATGGATAAGATCTTGGCCTCACTAGAGGAACATAATTTTTTTTTTTTTGCAATTAATATTTTATTGAACATTTTAATACAATCACTTGAGGGGACAAGAAAGCAATCGCAAATACAGCACAAGTGAGGTCACACCAAGGTCATTCAGTACAGTCTGAAAATACAACTACATACAGCCCCTGCACCCCCCCACCCCAGCCCTCTCTCCCACCCCCACACAAGGCACTGCAATTAGAAACCTTCTGAGAGAAAAAAGGTATCACTACCATAGGTTCCTTATGAATAAGCTGTTACTAATAGAGACCAGATTTTCTCGAAGCGGGGCAACACATTGTTCAATATGGCAATCATCCTCTCTGTCCTGAGGCATGAAAGAAGTTCTGCCAACCATTCAGAATAAGTAATTAGACAGGGGTCCTTCCAGTGCTTCAACACTACTTTTTTAACGGTACAAGAGATCATGGATATATGAAATTTCCTCTGTTTAACCGTGCAACCCGACATATCTCCTAATAAACATATTTCTGGGGTAAACAGATCCTCTAATCCAAGTAATGGATCCGCTTTACTTTTGATTTCATTCCACAAAGGGGCAATGTTGGGGCAGTGCCAAAAAATATGAAGAAGGTCTCCCCCTTCCCTGCCACATCTATAACACAGAGAACTCTGTACTAATTTTAAATCCTGTAATTTCTGAGGCGTGTAATAAATATTGTGCAATATTTTAAACTGCACCAGTCTGAGATGGTCTTGTCTGATCAATTTGTGGCAATTCAGCCAGATCCGTGCCCAGTCCCAGGTTATGTTGGGAAATACTTTGGCCCAGTATGAACTAGGTACTAGACTATCCCTAAAGGCCCAATTAAACAATACTAAGTAGATCTTAGAAATGGCCTGAGGGGCTCCCGCTAACACGCCAAGTTCCTCCCAGAATGAAATACGAGGTGAGCAAACCGGGTTACTTCCAGTTCTCTGAACCAGTGCATGACGTAGTTGATATACTTTGAACATATCCCCCTGCGTCAACTCGAACTTCACCAAAATCTGGGCTGCTGGGATTATGCCACCATCTGTATTTATAAAATCATTCAGGGAACATTCAATAGGAAGGGCAACCAATTCTGTTTGATAGTCCGATGTCCTATCCGCCATTGGGTTCCTCTAAACAGGCTGACCCATGTCCCGCTTGTTCATACTTCAAGAAATTACATAACTGATTATGCATTCTAAGAGAAAGTCCGATAGGAGACTTTTTCAGTAAAGAAGGAAGCAAACAATTGGGTACATAGGGTAAAGCCTTGGGATTAATACCTAGGCTCTTAATAAAGCTAAATTCCAAATTAACCCCTAATGGAATGTATCCAGCATTTGTGATGGTGCCTTCACCGTGCATCCATCTCCCATATTTATTTAAATGCGCTGCCCAAAAATAGAGCGCAAAGTGAGGCATTCTCAGACCTCTGAGATTTTTGGGGGCCGCCAACTTAAGATAGGACATCCTGGCCTTTCTATATCCCCAGATAAAGTCAGCCAATTCTCCGTGAAGTTTCTTAAACCAAGAATGGGGAATCCAAATATTTAACATAGATAAGGGATAGAAAAGCCTAGGGAATATATTCATCTTTACAATATTTATTCTACCCCATAAGGACAAAGGCAGTTGCGTCCATCTTTTGAGATCAAGTCTGATTGTGTGTAGTAAGGATTCTAAGTTCAGCTGACGCAGTCTATCCTGACTGCTTGCCAAGGAGAGGCCTAAATATTTGAGAGCATTGGAATCCCATCCTAAACCTAGTCCTACAACCTCAGGCTTAAATACTCTGTTATTCAAAGGGTAAACAACAGTTTTGTCCTGATTCAATTTATAATTAGTTAACATACTAAAGTTCTGAATAATTTTTAATAGATTGGGAATAGATCTATCGGGTTTTGATACATAGATTAATAAATTGTCGGCATAAGCAGTGACCTTAATAGTGTGTCCCCTTACGTTAATACCCAAAATCACGGGGGATGAAACTATACTCCTAATGAGAGGCTCGATATATAAATTGAATAATAGGGTGAAAGGGGACATCCCTGTCTCGTTCCGGCCTGTAATTTGAAAGATGCAGAGATAGCCCCATTACACACGACCCTAGCCGAAGGGTCAGTGTACAATGCCCTAATCCAATCCACAAATTTTTCTGGGAAACCAAATCTACTCATTGCCGCAAAGAGATAGGCCCAGTGGACCCTATCAAAGGCTTTCTCGGCGTCCAAGGAGACCAACGCCATTGGTAGTGCGGACCCCTTGGAGGCCGAGAAAACATGCGCCAGAGTTCTAAAGTGATCCGAAGAGGATCTACCCCTCATAAAACCTACTTGTTCTGGTCCAATCAGCCTCGGAATTACCTGGCAAATGCGATCGGCCAGAATCTTGGCCAGAATCTTTATATCATAATTCAACAACGAAATTGGTCTGTAACTGGCCGGCCTTTCAGGCGGCTTATTCGGTTTGGGGATAAGCACAATGAGTGCTTCAGTGAGGGATTGCTCTACTTCTTTACCCGATAAAATGTATTGAAAGAGATTAAGCAAAATCGGGGATAGCTGGGCGGCAAATGTTTTGTAAAAATTGGGTGAGAACCTATCTGGCCCTGGTGTTTTGTCAGGTGTAAGACCCTTAATGGCCAGTTCTACGTCCCCCTGTGTAATCTCTGCACTGAGCAATGATCGGTCCGATTCGCTAAGAGTAGGGAGGGGTAGCTTTTCCAGGAATGAGGAAATCTCCGCCACTGCCGGGGGTGACTGCATTCCTGCATAAAGAGATTTAAAGTAATTTTGAAAAATCTGGGCCATATCTTCGGGAGTAGTTTTGATAGTACCCTCCCCCTCTGATACAATACCCTCAATTAAACGGGAAGCCTCAAATTGGGTAATTCATCTGGCCAACACTTTGCCCGAGTTCTCACCTTGGTCCACAAATTTTGCCTTAGTTTTAATAATAGCCAGTTCGGCCTGCTCCCCCAATATCTTGAGATATGCATCTTTTGCCTTCACTAAACTTAATTTCACTTCCTCAGTGGGGGTACAGAGAAGCCTATGTTCTAGAGACCTGATCTGATTTAACAGCCCCGCCATAGCGCTTTCCCTGTCTTTCTTTCTCTGCACAGACTGGCTGATCAGTAAGCCTCTGATGTATGCTTTGAATGCTCCCCAAAGAATATCTAGGCGAACCTCATCTTTCTGGTTAAAATAAAAACTGTAATTTGTGCTGACAAATACTTAGTTATTTTGGGACTCGAATATTTGATTATTTATCTTCCATCTATTACTTTTGCAGATTAGGGAAGGCAAAAGAACTGTAAGGTCTACAGCCGAGTGATCCGAGAGGGAGCAGCTACAATGGCTGAACTGAGAATCCTAGGAGCAAGTAAGTAGACACTAGGATATAATCCAACCGAGAACCCGATCCATGATATGGGGAGACAAATGTGTAACTCCTCTCTCAGGATGGAGAACCTCCAGACATCTGCTAGACCCAGCTGGTCAACCAATTCCACAAAAGCACGGAAGCAGGAGTAGAATGTGCTTGGGACTTAGAAGCTCTATCTAAAAGATGGGTCCAGCACCGTATTGAAATCACCGCCTATTATCATGGAAAGTGACTGAATGGTTGTAGGACCCTTAGTAATTCAACCAAGAAATCATGGAGTCCGAGTTTGGGCCATACACTACCCCAAACAACATAACCTTACTCTGCAATTTGCCTTGCACCAAAATGTAGCTCCCCTCTTTATCCTGGATAACCTTAAGTGGGATAAAGTGCACTGATCGATGGAATAATAACATGACACCTCTGCTCTGCATGTTGCCCTGGGACGAGAAAATCCTCCCTATTTGAAGTCTCCGCATAGCATTACTTTCCTATTGTAACAAATGAGTTTCTTGCAAAAATACAACTTTAGCCCTCAATGCATCAATATACTTCAATATCTTAAATTGCTTAGTTTTATTCCTCGCCCCTTTAACGTTCAAAGTAAGAAATTTTATAGCAACATCCGTCTCCATAACTGAGTCAACCCTATACTGTCTTGTGATAGTGTACCTAACCAGCCCAAGCTCCTATATTTGCAGGCCTTGCGTACTTCCAACACAGAAAATCCAGAAACCTTCCAAACAATACCCTCAAAACAATACCCAACCCCCAAACCCTTTCTTTGATCCACTATAAAAAACCCATCTTAACCGACCTCCCCAATCCACCCTCTCCCTTCTACGAACTACGTAACGGCCCATGACGCCAGCCCACTAAGCTCGCCTAACAAGCCGTCCCCGAACCCCTGAGGTTAAAGGAAAGAGAAAGAACCCCTTTCTCATCCAGAAATCAGGAAATATGATAAAACATTATTGAACTAAGTAGCATACCTAGTGAAAATACTATAATCAAGCAGCCCCATAACATGTAGAAACTTGAAAATCAGAAACATAGTAAAGGGGAACGGCCCAACCACACTGGGTGAACCCCCTGGCATCTCTCAACAGGGTGATCTACCACCCTGGCAATAGAACTAGACTGACCCTACTGCCCTCAAAGAGGGAAAAAAAAACAAAAAAACACCAGCGAACCATCCAAGTCCAATAGTTAATGGTGGCAGGAGAAACAAAACAGTGGCTGCCCCCCTGAGTCCTGGGGGATCGATCCTAGTCAATCCAGATCTTCACAGCTTGAAACAAAACTGACAAGGTCCCAGTCTCGAGTCCCGCCCCAGTAAGATTTATAAATGAGGACAGGGAATATTTCCCAATGTTTAGGGGGCAAAACTCTTTTTCAACTGGAGCTCCAGAATTTGAAATCGAGCTAAACAGCATCCAACTGCCCCCAGAGACAGAGACAGAGACATGACCCGAGTTAAAAACAGTACACTTCAAGGATCCTTGAATAAGGCTGGAAAAAGCACACGGAGAGCAGGGTCAGCCGACTCATGTGATTCAAAAGTTTTCCATTCGTTGTTGGCACAAACTTGAAGCCTTGCTGGATATCCCATTCGAAATTTAATTCTGGATGCAATCAGCTTTTTAACCAGTGGATGAAATGCTGCACGCTTCTGCCAGATGGACAAGGGCAAATCTTGCACCACTCTAATTTTGGTTCCCTCCCAGAATATGTCCTTAGTTTCTCTAACTTTATCTATCAGCCACTGCCTCTCTTGATAATTTAGGAATTTAAAGATAAATGCTCTGGGGGGGCGGTCCGGGGGTGGCACTGGACGAGGGGCCCCTGTGAGCCTCTCAATCACATATGTGGCACCAAATTGTGAGGGACCCGCAATTTTTTCTGTGAACTTATGAGCAAATTTAATAGGCTCCATACCTTCTGCTTTCTCGGGTAGACCAATAACAACAACATTATTACGTCTATTTCGGCCCTCCAAATCTTCCACTTTCAGCTCCAGCTTCTGAATCCTGTGGGCCATCTTGGTAACCATGGAATCCACCCTGCCAGTATGCCCTTCTAATGAATTAATTCTTGCCTCCCCATCAGATACCCTCCACGTTAACTCCTCTATGGTATTTGAAATACTTTTCATGCTGCCAGAAAGGTCCTGGACCACTTCTCTTAGCGGTCTAATCTCCTCAAGGAACCGCGAGAGAGAGAGAGAGAGAGGCTCTTCCGACATGGGGGATTCCCCAGCCCCCTGGGAGGAAGACGAGGTCGCGGGCTTTTGATTTCTTCAAGGCCTTTCTGGAGTGGTCATGGAGTGTATCACAAGTGGAGGTTTTCTGTTTGACCTCCATCCATGACCACGATGCACACACCTTGCCGATCTGTCAAGAGTCTGTCGGTAATTGGATCGAAAGGGGTCGGTAAAAAGTGAAAGTAAAGCGCGGCGGAACAGAGCTACCGGCAGACGCAGCTAATCTGTATCCCGCATCACGTGACTCTAGAGGAACATAATTTAACGGACTCATTACAGCATAGGTTTATTAAGTTTAGGTCATGTCAGACGAACTTATTGACATTTTATGAGAAAGTTAACCAGGAACTTGATCTGTGTAATTCGGTCGATGTAGTTTTCATGGATTTCGCAAAAGCTGTTGATAAACTGCCACATAGCAGGTTGACCACTGTTTTGAGGATGTTTAAATTAGAGACTAACTTAATATGTTGGATTTCAGACTGGTTATGGGATAGGAGTCAGAGGGTGGTGGTTAAGGGGGTCTTTTCAGACTGGGCCTCAGTGACAAGTGGTATCCCTCAGGGCTCGGTGTTGGGTCCTTGCTTGTTCAACATTTACATATCTACTTTAAAATTAAATACCCCTAATGTCTGGTTATCTAAGTTTGCAGATGACTGCAGACTGGGTGCAGTTGTTAATAACCAGACCGAGGCAGTATCTTTACAACTGTCTATCAACAATATCATGACATGGACTGAGTTAAACAAACTGGAATTGAATTCTCAAAATGTAAGATTATGCATTTGGGAAACAAAAATAATAAGGTGATTTACAAAATTGGGAATTATATATTATCTGTCTCCCTGCAAGAAAAGGATTTGGCCATTATGTTCACCCCAGATTTTAAATTTAGTCATCACTGCTCCATTCAGATAAGAAAGGCGAATCACAATTTAAATAGCATTCTAAGGCACATATCCAGTAGAGAAGCCAAAGTACTGATCCTGTTGTATAGTGCCCTGGTTAGACCCCATCTTGAGTATTGTGCTCAGGTGTGGTCACCATATAAGAGGAAAGATATAGTTAGACTAGAGGGCGTTCAGAGAAGAGCGACTAAAGCTATAACAGGACTCCGGACCAGATCATATAGAGAAAGGTTGGAAATTCTGGGTCTGTATTCACTATATTACAGAAGGTTCAGAGGTGATATGTGTATGCTTTCTAAAGTGTTTAGTGACTCTATATTGTGAGAGGAGTTGGGGATCACATATAAGTTTGACTGGACAAGTACTAGGAAACATTCTGAACAACTTTTTCAGCCTAGGTGGAATTGAAAAATGAGAGAATATTGGTTTAGCCAAAGGGTAGTCTCATCTTGGAATGATCTTCCTTCATTAGTAGTTGAGAGCCCTAACATGGTTACATAGAAACACAGAAACATAGAGTTTGACGGCAGATAAGGACTGCTTGGCCCACCCAGTCTGCCCATTTCCCTACCTAATGGATAAGCTGCAGAACCTAATTAACCAGCAGCCTACTTCTTCCTACCCCCACCCCCTAGAATTGCCTTATGACTGTCTCATGCATGCTTGAATTCCACCACTGTTTTTGACTACACAACCTCCTCCAGAAGGTCGTTCCATGCATGCACAATCCTCTCTGTGAAAAAATACTTTCTTAAATTACCTCTGAGCTGCCCCCCCATCTTCAAATTGTGCCCCTTGTTCTTGCACACCCTTTTTTGAAAATGCTACCCTCTTGAGACTTTGTTGATTCCTTGAGGTACTTGAAAGTTTCTATCATGTCCCCCCTCCTCCCTTTCCTCGAGACTATACATATTAAGCTCCTTAAGTCTCTCTTCATATGTCTTCTGGTGCAGACCCTGCACCATTTTAATGCCCTCCTCTGGACAGCTTCCATCCTGTCTATGTCTTTGTGGAGATTGGTCTCAGAACTGCACGCAGTACTCAGATGGGGTCTCACCAGCTGTCTGTACAGAGGGATAATAACTTCCTGTTTTCTACTGGTGATGCCTCTCCCTATGCATCCCAGTATCCCCCCAGCCCTCCTTGCTGCCCTCTCACATTGCTTGCCCACCTTTAGGTCATCTGATATGACTACCCCCAGGTCCCTTTCCATTTTTGTTGTTGTTAGTATCTCAGCCCCCATTGTGTACTCTTCCCCTGGGTTTTTGTTTCCCAGGTGCATTACCTTGCACTTCTTAGCATTGAATCTAAGCTGCCATACATTTGACCATTCCTCTAACCTTGCGAAGTCCCTTCTCATCCTTTCCACCCCACCTTGTGCATCAACTCTGCTGCAGATCTTTGTGTCATCTGCAAAGAGACATATTTTTCCTTCCAGTCCCTCTGCAATGTCACTTATAAAGACATTGAAGAGGACCGGTCCTAATACTGAACCCTGCGGTACCCCACTAGTAACCTCCCTTTCTTCTGAGTGGACTCCATTTACTATTACCTCGCGTCCTATTCTCCAGCCAATTCTTTACCCAGGCTGTCATCTTGGGACCCACTCCCAGGCTGGCTAACTTGTATATTAATCTTTTGTGTGGGACTGTGTCAAATGCCTTGTTAAAGTCTAGGTAGGCCATGTCCACAGCCCTCCCTGATCTACTACTTTGGTCACCCAGTCAAAGAAATCTATCAGATTTGTCGGCATAGACCTTTCTGCTGTGAATCCATGCTGCCTTGGGTCCTGTGCCCCTCTGGCCTCTAGATACTGACAATTCTTTCCTTCAGAAGTGATTCCATCATTTTCCCTATCACTGAGGTTAAACTAACAGGTCTGTAGTTTGTGCTTCTGCCTTGCTCCCACTTTTGTGAAGGGGAATCACATCTGCCCTCCTCCAGTCCTCGGGTACCACCCCATCCTCCCATGATTTCTTAAGGAGGGTAGTCAGTGGTGTCACTAGTTCTACCCTTAGTTCTTTTAGAATTCTGGGATGAATCCCATCAGGCCCCATTGCTTTATCCACCTTCAGTTTTAAGAGTTCTTTCAGAACCCTTTCTTCTGTAATTGGGCTGGTATCGACTTCTGTATCCAGAATGTTTCTATTGTTTGTTTTAGGTACCTCCCCCTCTTCATTTGTAAATACTGAGCAAAAATATTTGTTTAGTATCTCTGCCTTTTCACAGTCACCCTCTGCCCACCCCCCTTCCCTTTATTAAGCCTCACTATCCCTCCCTTGGTCTTCCTTCACTCCCTGATGTACCTATAAACGGTTTTAGCCTCTTCTTAACCGAGTTGGCTATCTTTTCCTTGGTTTGGGCCTTTGCTATGTTCTGACTGCCTTCCCAGCTTCCTTTCGCTTTAACTGATACAGTTCTCTGTCCTGCTCCTTCTGTGATTCCTTGTACTTCCTGAATGCTTTTTTCTCTTGAACCTTCACTGCCACTTCCTTTGAGAACCACAGTGCTTCTTACATCGATTTTGTTTTGTTTATTTGCTTCACACAAAGGCTTGTTACCTCTGTGATGGCAGTTTTATTATTCCCCATTGTTCTTCACCCTCCTTCCTGCCCATTTGCTAGTGCATTCCTTAGGCACTCACCCATTTTGGCAAAGTTAGCCCTCCTAAAGTCCAGTACTTTTGCCTTTTTATGGCTTGACTCTATTGCTGTGTTTATTGTGAACCATACTGTTCGATGGTTGCTAGTTCCCAGATGGCTACCCACTTCTACATCTGTGATCCTCTCTCCATCTCCATTTGAGAGAACCAGGACTAAGACTACTCCCTCTCAAGTGGATTCCAATACTAGTTATCTAAGGCATGCCCCCTGTAGGGCATCTAGAATAACCCCACTCTTCGAAGTGGCTGCTGCAACTGCACTCCAGTTAATATCTGGCATATTCAGATCACCCATCAGCAATATCTCCCCTTTTTCTGCCATTCTAAGTATACTTTCTATCATTTCCTTGTCCATTTCCTCCCCCTGAGAGGGGGGTCTGTATACAACCCCTGTGCGGATTGTGGTGCCATTGCCTGTCTCCAAATTGACCCACAGTGCTTCTTATCCTCCTTATTTACCCTTTTGTTCTGTTGCTTTGATTCCTTCCCTTATGTAAAGAGCTACTCCTCCTCCTCTTTCACCCTCCCTGTCCCTCCTGTAGATAGTGTATCCTGGTATGTTTACGTCCCAGTCATGGTTTTGTGTGTACCATGTTTCTGTGACTGCCACAATTTCCAGATGTTCCTCCTCCATCAAGACCACTAATTCAGGAAGCTTGTTACCCAGACTACGGGCATTGGTACTCATTGCTCTCCATTTTTGATGGCTTTACCTTCTGTTGCAGCATCCCCACTGACCTTTCTACCTCGGTCTTTTTTCATTTAGTACCCTATTTTGTAGGGAGAGCTGGATTTTCCACTGCTTATCAGTGCCTACCCCTTGACTAGTTTAAAAGCTTGCCAATGAAGCATTTAAACCGATTGCTCAAAGACTTGTTCCTTCCTGGACAGATGCAGACCATCCTGCCAGTATAGGCTGGTGTCCCTTCAGGTGGAACCCCAGTCCCCAATGTAGCCAAACCCTGTGCTCCACACCATTTTTTCAACCATTCATTAAACTGCATGGTGCAAAGTACCCTCGCCTCACCCATGCCATTGACAGGCAGCACCTCTGAGAAGGATTCTGTGTGTGCTACTTGTCTTAAGCCCCTCCCCAACTCTACAAAGTCTGCCTGCACTGCTCTAATCTCGTGATGAGCCAAGTCATTTGTCCCTAGTTGGACAATGACATCCAGCTCAGACTCCCGTGCAGCTGTTCTCGTGATTCTGAGGATGCGCTTCCTGTCCCTCCAAGCCATGGCACCAGGCAGGCACCTTACTTCAGTTTTAACTGCTCCCCCCATTCTATCCCCCTAATAATTGAGTCCCCCACCAGGAGCTGCTTCCTTTCCATGTGGTGACCTCTGCCTCCTTCCTGTGGGCCTCCCTTGTGACAGTTGTCTTCAGCCTCCTTAGTCTCCTTTGCGGGTGAATCCATAGGGGAGCTATGCTCCCCCAGAATGGTGTATGGATTGTCGAGTGGAACAACTGACTGGGTGTGCCTCTGTTCCACCATCCTCACCCTCCCTGAGCCCACTGTGGTCCAACTACTGTGCTTTCTTCGCAACCTCTGAGGTAGTGGTGGTGGCTCTGGTACTCCCTGGATAGGGGAGGTTCCCTTCCCACTGTCCAGTGTGGCCTGGTGGAAGGTTCCCTTACTATTGTCCAGTGTGGCCTGAAGATGGGAAACTTCCTCCCTCAGGGCAGAGAGTTGTCTGCAAATAGGGCAGAATCTCAGCCTCCAGAAAGACTCCCAGAAGACTGCTGCCCCACAGCCATTACATTGCACTACTCCCCACATGTTTATCTATTTTTTTCTGTGTGTGTGTGTGTGTGTGTGTGTGTGTGTGTGTGTGTGATTGGTTTGTTATATAGAAATATATATACTATACAATGTGTATGCTTATATTGTCAGTGCATAAAGGAACAACTGTTATGTTGATGAATTATGATTAAGTACTGTAATATATTTTAATGGTGTAAATCATAGGAAAATCTTACTTTTAAATCTAGATCAGACGTAGAGTTCAAGGATAGAGTTCATGATTTTTAAATAATTTGGGATAAGGCAAGCTATAAGGATGGAAGTCCATAATTGCTTGAATATTTTGGTATCATTCCTATGATTTACACCATTAAAATATATTACAGTACTTAATTATTATTCATCAACATAACAGTTGTTCCTTTATTGTCCATACACTTTGCCATTCAGTCTTGCATTGAATTTTTCTCAGCCTGATCAGGCCTTCACCTTTTTGATCCTTCCTTCTCAGGGTCTGGATGTGTTATCTGACCCCCCACCACCATCAATCAATCCTCTCTACCTTACTTAGGCTAGGTAAAGATGTCATAAATCCAACCCCTAGCCCTTCTATAACCCCCACCCCTCTTCTAATCATGTCCAGGTGCACTGCCCTGACTTGTGTAACCTCCCCACAGATGCCCTCCCTTTTTGCCCTCTATGCCCTTCCCCCCTTCCCATGACTCCCATTCCATTAGTCCCCACCTCCAGCTTGCATTGGACAGTGGGGCTCCCCCCCTTGCTGAGTCATTTTACTCCCCATCTAGCCTAGTTTCCCCCATTACCAGAATGGTAACAAAAAGAAAGCCATGTCCACCTCTGAGAGATGAACCCCATCCCCCTATACAAATCTGCTTTGTCAAAATTTATCTCTGTATGTGAGATGTAGCTCCCTCCTATCTCCCTCATAAAACACGCCATTCTCCTGTTAAGCCTCTTATGGGCCTCCTCGATTGCTGCAATGTTTACTGCGTGCTGCCAAACCCGTCAAGATATAATCTCCGACCAAACTACTTCCACCCCTGGCCAACGGGTTTTTATGGCCCTTAGGTCAGGCTTAATTGCCTGTAGTAAAATTCCCCAAGGTGTCCTTCCCAGGTCATTCCCCCAAGGTGGATGAGTAAGATATCTGTTTTTTCCCAGACCTATCCAAGTTCTTCCACCAGCAGAAGCAACTGGGCCCAACGCATGCCTCGGACCCCTTTCCAGTGGACCTGTGGGTTTCTTTGTCCTCTCAGGTATTCTCTGCCCTGCTGTCCAGCTGCTGCGTGTCTCTCTGCCCAGTATATGTAAGAATGCCCCAAAATCCACATGGTCCTTCTCTGGTTTGCACCTGCTGACACAAAGAAACACAGTCAATTCAAGGTCTGACGTACTGCTTGTAACAGGTGGATCTCCATCTGCCCAGCTCTTTGATTTCCTCTACTGACCCCCCTTCCCAGGCCAAGGTAGAGGCCGCTCCTATCCTGAATGAATGAGTGGCTAATTTTGATGGGTTGTGCCCTTTGAAAGCCAATGCCTTTTTCAAGACTCCCCCCACATGGTAACAAGTCACCAGTCCGCTGTTACCATGTCAGAACCAAGGGCCCGTGCCCATGGGGTGAAAAGCCCGGTAGTCCTCCATGGCCCGAACAGCACATCCCTGGTCCCCCCAGGCTCATTTTATCTGCACATGAGCCTCCCACCCCAATTGGTCATTTTTTGAATGCCTCAACCAAATACATAATCCTTCCCAGTTAAACTGCACATCCCCCAGCTGCAGGCATCCCCCAATATCTCCTTTGTTCCTGGGCACCACTTCCCTCACCCGGAAGGCCCCTTTGTACATCAGGGTAAAAACTGCTCAGAACAGGCAGGCCTCATTGGTTGAAATGCAAATAATGTCCAAAGCCTCCAGGACAGATGTTAAGATGTCCAGCACGATCGTCGATGGGCCTACCGGAGTCTGACTGTGGGATCTACCCCTTCTGCCACTCTAACAGCATGTTCCTCACCCTCCTACTGGTGGTCGGCTCAGGCCATCCCCTGGTACTGCAGATCCAGCCAATACCGGCTAATTGTACTGCCATGGTTGAAGGCACCCCCCCCTTTTTCCCACCTATCCACCATGAACCTTATTATCTGTTCTTCAGTGATGGGCAGACTTACCATCATGCCTTGCTGCAACCTGAACCCCTGGAAGGCTTCCCATGCACCTTTGCAGGCCTTCAGAGTGTTGGCCGACCATGAGTTCTGGTACAACATTCAGGGTCTTGCCACCCAATCTCCCACAGTTGTCCTGGTACTGCTGTTCTCACCACCTCTGCCTGAGGGGCCAGCTTCCTGAACCTGCCCAACTGCAAACGTGAAAGGCTGTCAGCAATTTCATTCTGAACCCCTTCCACATGCCTAGCTCTAAAGGTGAGGTTCAAGTGTAGTCCCAGCAGCACCATTATTACCACTCATTACCTGGATTATCATGTCCGTTGATCCCTTCCACCTATTAATAACCTCCATGATGCCCTTGTTGTCACACCACAACAAAACCTTCTTGTTCAGAAATTCCCTGCACTACACCATTAGTGCTACCCAAATCGGGAAGATTTCCAATAAGGTGATATCTGTTAGCAGACCCCTATCCCGCCCGCTGTCAGGCCAGGCTTCAGAAATCCATCTGCCCCCTAAGTATGCCCCCATGCCTAGAGTCCCTAATGCATCCGTACATAATTGTAGGGTGTTGCTGTCCACCCATTCATCCTGCCAAAAGGTAACTCCATTATAGTCAGCTAAGAAGGCTTCCCACACAGCCAGGTCTTCCTTCACCCCTTTTGTAATGTCTACCCACAAACCAGTGATACAGCCTCCTAGCTTTCCCCGCGGCTTGACCACACCACCACGTAAACACACTGCCTGAGCCAATTGCCCCAGCAATTGTTGCACTACTATCAAAGGTACCCTCCTCCTCCCTAGAACCTGTCCCAGTAGCTCTTTAAGCTGGAGCACTTTGCCCTGTGGTAGCTTGCAACATTGTCCCACTGTGTCTATTTCAATCACCAAAAATTCCAAAATCCTGGCCAACCCTTCTGTCTTGTCCCCTGCTAAAGGGACTCCGATCATCTTGCACATGAGTTGGAAATCCTGCAGCATCCCCTCCGCTTCCCCTTTAGTTTCCCCAATCAACAAAAAATCATCCATATACTGTACCACCCTTCTGTGCCCATACATGTGCCCAAACACCCATTGTACCCATGTGCTAAAAGTCTCAAATGTAGAGCATGCCACTGAGCACCCCATCAGCATAGCCTTATCAAAATAAATTCCCCCCCATTGAACTGGAACCCCAGCAGATCCCAGTCCTCAGGACACACTGGCAGCATCCTAAAGGCAGACTCAGTGTCTGTCTTTGCTAACCAGGCCCCTTTCAACACCCTAATGAGCAACACTGCCATACACAATGATGCATAGGATATGACACAGTGTTCGTTGACTATGCCATTGTTCACAGATGAGCCCTCAGGATAGGACAAATGGTGAATCAAGTGGAATTCACCTGTCTGTTTTTGGGGAACTATACCTAAAGGGGAGATGCAGAAATCTGCACATGGTGGGCTTGGAAAAGGCCCGTCCACTCTGCCTGTGCTTTTCTCCTTAAGGATTTTCTTGTGAACCACCTCCTTCTTTCCTCTGACCGAAGCCAAATTCTTCGCTGCTGCCCTTCTCCTAACCCCTTGAAACGCCAATGTAAAACCCCTTGTTAAACCCTTTCTCATTATCACTCCCAGCTGCTGATCTGGGTATCCTGTTGTCCAGGCATCTACCATCTTGGCCCAGATGGGAGTCCTGGCCAACTGGAAATCCCATCTTAGTGCCCCTGCCCCTGAGTCTCAACTCCACCCATAGTTGGAATTGTACCCACTTCTGTTCCCAGACCCCCTTTCCCTACCTCCCCATCTGCTACTGTTCCCTCCCCTTCCCTCTTGCCCTCCTTGAAAAGGCTGCTCCTGACCAGTTGATGCCCCAAAGTGCTCATTGTTCCCCTTGCACTTTACTACTGGATGCTGCCCGCTACATTTGGAGCAAATGTGTTTAAACTTGCAATTGGTCCAGGTACACGCAGCTTGGTTATACGCCAAGTAAGATTTTGCCCCCCCAACACTCTTTTCCTGGCCCCCCTCTGTCACCCCTTCTGACTGACTGGACAAGGTTCTGATCCACAACTCGGAGGGCGTACAGTCCCACTGCAGGTCTCTCCTCACAGCCATTCCACTGTCGGAAAGCCTCATCATATTCCAACCACCCATAACCTATTTGGGCCTTATAAGCATCCCTAATGATGGCTGTGTAGGTCAACAGCAGAATGGCCAGTTCCTGCTGTTTCTCCAACAAAATGGCACTATAAATCAAGAAACCCACCTGCCATGTGTCTAAATTCTTTTCTTTGTAATTGGCTTCCTCTTCTTTATGGCACATCACTGCCAATGTGACTGCTATTTCTGATTTACTTACTGTCTCCTTTTTGCTCATATTTCTTGGCTGTCTTTTTGTCCAATAGGCCAAATATGTCCCCGTATTCTCCCATCCAGATCTTCTCTTTAATGGAGGCTGGTACATGGTCCCTCAATGAGAAACTTAACGGGACATCATACAGCTTTATTCCCCTGCCTGCACCCCCACCCCCGCCCCCACTTTTCTCCCTTTTTCTTTCTTAAATTCCTCCAAAATCCTTTCCATTGTATCCAGGCCTTTGTCTCCCATCTCTGTCAACAGCCCCTCCATATAATCTTTTAGGTTGTCTTCTCCTGATGGCTCACCCGAACCCTTACCCGCTCCTGTGTCTGGATCAGATGGTTCTGGAATGGGGTCAGGCAAAGGGACTGGTTCCAGGTCTGGGGCTGGTCCCCAGGCCGCTTTCTGCCTGCAGCCCTGCCCCGTGGTCCTGCTGGCTGCTTCCTCTTTCTTTCTGCCACCTCCTTGTCTTCTCTTCTCTTCTCTGGGCCCTCTCAATAAGCTCCGTCATCTTGCCCATCAGTGCTGCGGCCTCCCAATCGTAGCTGAGAACTGGAAACTGTAGAGGGCTGCTTTCTGTGTGCCATTCCTGTAATATAAGCTATATAAGAGAAATCGGGGATGAGGAAATGTAGTTTCTGTAGTTCCTTGATGTCCCCCCACTTCCCTCATGCTGCGATGACTCCACCATCCTACAATCTTGCAAAGCCTGCTGTAACCCTGCTGACCTTTTGGTGCCCAGTTTCTGGTCCAGAGGGGGCCCCATACATCCATATGTTCACTCTTCCTGTCGGAAAGGCAATACTGAGGGGCCTTTTGCCCCTCCCTCCCACCATCCTGCACAGGATCGTACTCTGCCCCCCATCTCTGCAAATAGATGTCTCCTCTGAGACCCCCCTTGCATCCCCTGCCAGTCCCCCAAACTCCCATTTTTCTTTGCCCCAAGGGGCCTCCTTGAACCTCATGACCAGTTGCACCCTAGCACTTGTCAGCCTGAGAGAGCACCGAATCCTTTCCCCTAACCCGGATGCACCCTGCCGTGGCTAGAAACCCAGGCCTCCTAACCACGTCAGCAGCAGCCCTTGTGCTACCCTCCTTTTAAGCCACCCCTTCCAGGTCTGCACTGCTTGAGACACTATTTGTGGGCTGGGCATAATGCCCCCTTCCCTCAGCCATCCATTCAGTTCCCCTCTCCCCCCAAGACTGCAATCCCTGTTCCCTTCTGGCCATAGCGCCTGCTTTTTGCAACCCTGGACTGGACCGGGCTGCCATAATAGGCAACGCGGTCACCATCCCCATACAAAGACAACTCCTTCTTAAAAGTCCAAGCTTTTTTTTTTGTAATCCAGAAAACAGCGAAGTGCTTGCTATCCCCGAGAGCCCCAGGTATACCCCTGTGCTGACAGGATTTCCTCCAAGGCCCTCACAATGTGCTGGGACTAATGCTCCTGACAGACATCTGGCCCAACAGAAATGGGAGAGACCCGTGACCCCACTCCCACCCACCCCTCTCCACTGGAAGCACAGGAGGGCCAGGAAATAACAAAAGGGGGCAGCTGCAAATTCCAAAATAAATCCCACAGCTGCATTCAAAACTTAACCGGGTGAGACATGCTATGAAGTGTCCCCACACTAGCATCACCTCCCTAAAATCCCAACCAAGGCAACAGTATTGACCTCTGCCCACAATCCCACTGCTCGGCTGCAACACAAATCTGCTTCTTCACCTTGCATTACACAATTGACTTATAAAAGAAATTACTGTTTGTAGAATAAACTCTAGCTGTCTACTTCCACTTTCTCGACTGCATGATGTAACATCAGATGCCATCGCCACATGGCTCTGCGGCCTGATCACTTCATCCCACAGCTCGTACCCACACGGTCACTCTCCCAGCGTCCTGGAGAAAAAGAAAAAACACAGTTTTTGGCTTAAGGCCCTCTGCTCTAAAAAACTCCATGGTTTGGTCTCTTCTTCTGCCAGTTGGCGCGATCAAACTTCCTCCTGCACATCTGCCCTCTCCAATGCGTCCCACCGAACGAGAGCAAAAAACCCAGAAAAACAACCCCCAGGCCCTCCTAGCCTTTTAAAATATTTTCTGTGTCCCAACCGGGCCCCTTCCCAAAGCATCTGCACCTGGTGGACTCCGTGGTCCAAGCACCAGACCAAACTGCATACCCCAACCTTGCTTTGCCCCTGGAGGCAGGGGAGCCCAATTGAAGCAGAAAAAAAAACACAACAACATCAGAACTGCCCCCTACACCATCACAAAACTCTACCAGCACATGAACAGATGCAGTCATACAAATGGATGCCAACCTACTCGCAGAAGGGAAAACTGTTGGAAAAGTGGTTCTACACTGCACCAGCCCATTGCATTTTCTTCATGTTTTCTAACATAATTCGTATTATCCTTTTCTTTTGACTGCCTATTCTGCCAACAAAATAGGGATTGCTGCCTCACCTGCCATGTGGCCAGCAGGCCCAAACACAAAAGCAGCAAAATATGGACTCCCCCTTTAAAACCAAATGCAGGAGGGACTGTTTCCAGTCCCATAAACAGTAAATTCCACCCCATCAATAATACTCTCAGTAAAGTGCACCAAACAATGAGAACTTCTTGGGCCTCGATAGCTAGGCCCCAGAGTTACCATACCTTACCTTATGGTGTAAATGCCTCAGGAAAAATTGCCAGATGCTGTACTGAGATTCCAAATTGAAAATCCCGGCAGAAAGCCCTCATCCCTGGGCCTATAAACCCCAAAAGGACCCCTGGCAAGGAACCCTCCAGGCCACACACCTGGGCCAATCCTGTGACCCTACATGTGTACGCATCACCCGCCTGCGCCTGTCAATCATGACATCCCCTGTCCTCTCCCCTCCTTCTACTTGTCTGTCAAGTCTGATATCACCAAGCGCCACCCCCTCCCTCTGACCTGCCTATCCTTTTCCCCTTCCCTTGCCCATTCTGCTCCTAGCTCACCCCTTCCCCATTCCTTCTGGGCTGCCATCTGACAATTCAGGTTGCCTTATATTGGCAACCCTATTTGTTTAAATTTTTATATTTCTATATAGTCTGCATCGTTTTTGCCTTATCCCTTTCTCCTAGTGTATGTATGTATATATGTGTGCGTGTGTGTGTGTGTATATATATATATATAAATAGAGAGAGAGAGAGAGAGAAAGAGACAGAGAGAGTGGGGTGTTTTTGTCATTTCATAATAAATTGCCTAAACTTTTGATAACTATTTTTTATATTTTTTAATACTTTTCTGAGTGCTGCTCTAGTTTTTTCTCCCCAGACCTTCTTAGATTTCTATCTGCTTGCTTTGTACTACTGGAATGTGGATTAATTTTGCTTTATTGGGGTGTTGTTCCCCTTTAAGGACTTAATATTTAAGCGATGTCTTGATGTGCTGACCAAGGCTGTAGTCAATGTTACTGTACATTGAATGCTCACCAATAAATCAGTAACTTTTTGCACAAGTGGCAACAAAGTTGATTCTGACTTTTTTTTTTAATTTGAAGTTCTCGAAAGAGAAACTGATTTGTTAGGGGTGTATTCCCGGGAGCTATTGTCCGCAGTTGCACCTATTCTCTCTTTCTCACGGACATGCTGTTACCTTTTTTTTTAACAATTAGATTTTTATTAAGCAACTTTCCAGGACAAACATACAACAATATTATGTTTACATGGTATCACACTTCCATACTATTCATTGTATTACTGAATACCTATGAGAAATATTGGTTTAGTTGAAAGTCTTTGAGATCAGTAAAAATGTGTCCATTAATTGTCCTTATTAATAAAGATGATTTATTGCATCTTTTGTTGTATTGCCTCTTCCTTGTCTATTCTCTTTCCAGGCTGGTCGGGTTAGATCACTGTATATTAATGTTCATTGTATTATAATTATATTGCTTTATCTTAGTGTCCAAAATAAATAAGGGGCACATCTAATATTGGTAAGCAAGAAATATTTATACCTCTAGAGTTGAACATATGGGGTGGGGGTAATGTTAATAGTAAGGGAGAGGTAAGTGCAAGTGGTGAAAATAAAAAAAGTTAAAAAAGTCAAAGGGTGGGAGGAGCTAGCTCTGTCTTGTTTGATTTCCCATATTTAGTTCTCTAGTCAGGTTTAAGTAAGAGGTCAAGGCCCCAAATCAGGATATGGTTTAGTCGATAGGTTACCTATATCCTCCAATGATTATCAAAGTTTTTTAGTACTAGTGGTCACCGTAGTCATCAGGCACTCCATATTATACATTTTGTGTGTCATCGACCTCCACCCTTCCTTAGTGGGGATCTTCAGGGTATACCAAAGTTTAGTTAGCATTTTCTTTGCTGCTAATATGAGTAAATTTGTTTATTTATATATTGCTTTAATGGTCTTAACTCCACTTGGTAGAGTTGCAGTTAGGATATAGGTTAGGCTGAGAAGGTCTGGTATTTCATAGATGTTTTGGATCTCTTCCAGAACACTCCTCCAGTACGCTTTGAGGACAGGGCATGACCAAATAATGTGTACCATATTTGTTTGTGCTTGGCCACATCCTCTCCAGCACAGGCCCTGTCCCACTCCATCAAATTTTGAAGTGATGTCAGGGGTTCTAAAAAATCTTACTCTGTTTTTTCCAGGTGTGTTCTCACCAATAGATATAGGACAAGATTTTTTGAGAGGGTACAGCTCTGGTTTCCTATAGATCTGTCTCTATCTCCTCCTCTAATTTGGTTTGGGATTAGTAAGTGTTCAGAAACCAAAAGACTCATGTAGAGCTGTTCTGGTGTGGACAGCAGAGTATCTAATGTGTGTAGCCAGTGCCTATAGGGTTCTGCTAAGAAAGGGGGATTTTGATTCAAGGGGAGGTAGTAAGGATGGTTACCAAACATCTAAGTGATTATTTCCTTCGGGGCCATTAATTGTTGTTCTAACTGTTTCCACAGGTGTTGATAAACACTGGCTAAATGGTAGAGTAGTACTTGTATCTGCGCGGCTGTCACATACATTGCTAGATTTGGGAGATTTAACCCCCGTTTGGCTTGAGGAGTTGTAGTGAGGTGTACATGATTCTGGGTGGTTTACCACCCCATATAAATTGGGAAATCATTTTATTCCAGGATTGGAAATATACTTTAATGGGGAAAATTGGGAGTGCCTGTATGAAAAAAGTAATCTAGGGAACACATTTTGTTGAACGGTTTCAAAGTGGTTTCAAAAGCCCAGTCTTAGTTGTGTCCATCATAATAAATCCTTATTTAGTTGTTGAGTAATGGGCTCATAGTTTACCGTTTCTAAGTGCATTAAGTCATAGGGAAGTTGAATTCTGAGGTACATCATTGTGATTTTATTCCAATGAAATGGGTAACTATTTTTTATGTTCAGAGAGGAAGTATAGAAGAAGGTCAGGACTTCTGTTTTAGTATCATTTAATTTGTACCTGGCCAATTGTCTGAATAATTCTAATTGTCGCCAGATGGTGGGTATGGATGTCTCCAGGTTTGTTAATGTTAACAGAATGTCGTCAGCATAAAGATTTATTTTATGTTGGACTCATCCAACCACTACTCCTTGTACTGAGGGAAGGTTCTGAATTGTTAAGGCTAGGGGCTCAAGGTATATGGCAAACAGCAAAGGGGATAAGAGGCAGCCTTGTCGGGTCCCTTGGGTTAGAGGAAAAGGGTCTGACAGAGGATCATCCAGTTTACGGTATGCTTGAAGGGATTTCTGTAAATTTTTAATTTGTTGAATAAATTTATCTGGTAGGCCAAAGTAGCTTTGAGAGGCCCACAGGAATTGCCAGCTGACCCTGTCAAAAGCCTTTTTGGCATCCAGTCCCAGGAGGGTCAAGGGTAGGTGGTTTCTACTGGCATACTCTATCAATAGGGTGGCACGGTGTACTGCGTCATGCACTTGTCTCTTTTTTATAAAGTCCACTTGGTCTCCCTCAATAAGGTGAGGAAGTAAGGCATCCAGTCTGTGGGCCATTATAGACATAAAGATTTTATAGTCACAGTTTAATTTAGATATAGGATGATATGATGCTGTGTATCGAGGGTCTTTTTGGGATTTAGGGATAGCTGCAACCTCAGCATATTGCCAGGAGGGAAGGGGGTGGGTGTCCTTGTTGGATTTCTATAATGGCATCCAGTGGGGGTGAAGAAGTGTTTTGTGAAATTTTTTTATAAAATTCCATAGGGTAGCCGTCTGGACCAGCAGCTTTTAAAGACTTTGATGCAGTAATTGCGGCAAGTACCTCTTCTTTTGTGACAGGTGCTATAAGGGACTGGGCTTGTCTTTCTGATAATTTAGGAATTGGGAGATTCAAAAGATAGCTGTCTCTTTGTTGGGTATGAGGGGTAGTATCTTCTGTGTATAAGGTGTTATAATAGGAGGCCAAAGCTTGCCTTATTGCTTGAGGGTGTGCAAAAGGTGTCCAGCTGTGGGGTCAAATAAATGAGTTACCGCGGTGAAGGTCCAGACTCCTCTCAATTTTCTGGCCAGGTTCCTTGAACCCCAGGCCCCCCGCCCCATAGGAATTAGGCTTGAGGTAAAGTAAGTGCTGCTCTATCTTGAGAGCCATGATTTTGGGGATTTTTTATTTAATCGATTGCATGGTAGGAAGTATGGACGTGTCCCCTGTATGGGAGCATTCCTGGAGGATATTTAATTATTTTTGTAAGTTAGAGAGATTTTGTTCTCATTGCCTTTTTTTGCAAGATGCAAATTTTATGATCTCCCCTCTTAGTACCGTTTTTAGGGTGTCCCATACAATTGTATTGGATGTATAACTGCCTGCATTTTCTGCATGGATAAGTGGCACTAAGGTCTTAGCCAATTCTTTTAATTCTGGGTCCTTAAGGTACATCAAATTTAGGTGCCAAAATGACCTACCTTTAGGTTTGCCTAGATTAAATTTTGCATAAACGAGTTGACGATCAGAAAGAAAGGCGGCCCCATAATATATATCTTGGACTGACTCCAGGTGTTCTATAGAGCGAAAGAAGTAATCCAATCTGGAGAGACTATGTGTTTTTGGTGACTGAAAAGTAAATGCTTTAGTCTTTGGGAAGAAATCATGCCATATGTCAATGAAACCCATACTGGGGAATGTCTTGTGGAAATATGTTTGCAGAGGGGTTAGTCTATGTTTAGGCAGGGGGTCTGCATCTAATTCTGGTTGAAGGGTGACATTGAAATCCCCTCCTGTGATCACCTGCCCATGTTGAATAGATAGGAAGTCATCCAGAAATTTTTTAGTCACTGTGGCTGAGGGGCCAGGGGGTAAATATACAGAGTCCAGGGTCACTGGCATTGAATAAAGTTGCCCAGAGGCTATTATATATCTGCCTTCCTTATCTGCTATTTGCTTATGCACCAAGAAAGGGACTCCTCATGGTATTAGAACTGCAGTGCCTCTCCTCTGATCAGAGCTGTATGAGGAAGACAGCACACCCTGGAATCCAAACTTTTCAAATTTGGCATGCTCCGACTGTGAGAGGTGTGTCTCTTGCAGATATACTAAATACGTTTTTTCTGCTTTTAAATATTTTATTAACCTTCACCTCTTTACAGGGCTATGTATTCCATTTATATTTAGTGATAGAACTACAGTTTGATTAGCCATGTTAATGAGTTGACCTAGAGCTGGATAAGACATGCATGCCCCCCAAAACCAGGGGCAGATATCAGGGATATAAACATAATGTTAAAAAGTATTATGTTATATGGGAGACATATCTTCTGGAGAGTATACATAGCTAGGGTCCAGTGGAATAGTCTATTAGGCACATACCTTAATAGTTTGCCTAACGTGTTATTATTATAAAGCAGCTTTTCAGGGAATTTAAGGCCTTGAATCCAAATGTCTTCATCGGGAAGGTGCATTTTAAAGTACAATATAAAAGCATTTTCCTGGAAGTATTTTATAAACTGAATACAGAAAAACCATAAACTAAGTATGGCCAACAGGGCCTTAACTGATTTTAACCTGTCAATGCTTATAAAGCTCAAAACTGTAAGATGTATGTATAGTTTTCCATCATTTACTATAAAGTATATTTTGGTTAACCAAAAAAGCAGGGGAGCAACTTCCAAAGTGGGGGTGAGCAACAAAGATCTCCCTGAGATACCCGTGACATTTAGGGTCACCTTACCCAAATGTTCAGGGGAGGAGAGGGGATATATCCAGGATTTTTCAGTTCCTGGGCCCCCTGGGGGTTGAAAAAAACCCAAAACAAAAAGGCTATTAACAGATAAAGTAAAGCATGTGTGCAGAGGTTGAAAAAGAAAAAAGATGATGGGTTTGAGCTGTAACATTCACTCGGATACATTGCATTTTTCTCTCCAGTTCTCCGGAAACCAAACATGCAAACATAATCAGCCTACAAACTTCAAGTATTAATCACTGTTGATCATACGGGGAGGGGGGGGGATCCACTAGTGACAATGTACCACAGTGTTACCTCCCTCAGTTTCCCCTTGAGCAGAAGTTATTTCTGATTTGAAAAAGGTCCCTTTTATAATCCCTAGAACATCCCTTTTTTTTTATTAATAGTGCTCTTAAGGACTAGTAAAATCATGCTCTTCCAAAATGTCAGGGGGGAATTTTTTCATTTTTTATAGCGAGGCCAAATCATGGCTGTCCAACTGCAGGTTGCGCCAGTCGGGGACTGGAAAAGGGGTAATGGCAGTCGCATAACCTAGCCCAACAAGTGGCCTAGTAAATCCAGTTATAAAGGGTATAATTTTAATAATGATTAGACTAGGCCTAGAGTTGGACTGGCAGCAGTTACCCGAGAGAAGATTTCCCCTTCTCTACCCCACCTTCCCTTAGCAGACTACCTGCAGTAATTGTGTAGCAGTAAATATGTTAATCTTTAAAGGGATCTTCAGGTTTCTTGGATGGTGTCACTTCATCCATAGGTCTCCAGTCTTTGTTTGAAATCCTGCAAGGTTCTTCTGCTGTCTCTCTGTGTTTGGGGAGCTTTGACTGGTGTTTGCCATCTGGGAGCTCGAGTATCTCTAGGAGCCGTAGTGAGCGCTCTGCCCGGGAAGGTAAATCCTTTGGTGATGAGGTCTTCTTTAGCCTCTTATGCTGTATTGTACTCTGTTCTCCCTCCCTCTGGTAAATTTACAATTAGTTTGGCTGGGTATGGAGTAATGAACTTTATTCCTTTGGTTTTTAGAATTGGTAGTAACGGGAGGTATGCTCAGTGTAGTTTCATGGTTTTCAGAGCATAATCAAGGTCAATATAGGATCTTTACTGTCCGTAAAACACCTTCTGTTTGCGCCAAGCCATGTTGAGCAGCTATTCCTTGACTGCATAACTTTGAAAGCGAGTGATGATAGATCTAAGAGTGGCATTAGACATGTTAGGTCTAGGTGCAAGGACCCGGTGTACACAGTCCAAATCAAGTGCCATGTCCTGGGGGAACTCCAAGGCAGTGTGCAGAAGGGTTGTAATGAAATGTATCGTTCCCTTCAGAGCCCTCCCAGATGCAGTAGATTCAAATATTTTTATGGTGAGCATGGTTCTTTGTGTCCTCTTGCCAAGCTTCTATGTGTTCTTGTCATGTTTGTATCTATTGCACAAGAGTTTCTAGTTCATCCACTCAATTTTCTGTAGCCGTGACTTGCCGCTCAGTGTCATTGGCTCATTCCTCCAACTGCATAATATTTTTTCACATTTCTCCACAAAGTTGTTTCACCTCAGCATGAAAGGAGCAAAGTTCATTGTATATGGTATCTAGTTTTATTTTCTTCATCTTATTTTTAGGTGTGCGGCCTAGAGGGTGGCTGGTTCTTGTGGAGGGTGCATCTGTTTGTTTAGGCCTATACTCAGTATCTGACTGTTCAGATAGCAATTCTTTGGTCATTTCAGCAGGATGCTTAACAGGTATGTAGTCATTAGGTTTATTGCCCCTTGGCATTGTCAGTATTAGCTCTTCTTCATATTTTTTAGATGTGAGAGAGTATTTTATTCCGGATAGTATACAAAGCTTGTCTCTCAAGTGGCCATCAACTCATGGAGCGGAACCAGAAGTCCGACAAGCTGTTAGCTTGTGCATGCCTAGTAAAATATGCTTGATATTTTTAAGGAGTTGCACATGGCCCATAACAACATGAGTGATAAAGCCATGAGTTATGGTACAGTGTCCCACATCACAAGATAAATATTAGGCATATTTTCATTGGGTCCATGTCATATCTGAATTATGCAAAGGCATGGGTTTCTGTGATAAAATGGTTGGATGTGCTGCTGTCTCGAGAAAGTTATAATTAAAGATCTGTAAATAGAACTTCCTGAGTAACCAAAATGTCCCAGAATGAATTGATTTCAGACCTCTGTTCTGAAGGACTTACAGTGAGAAAATGTTATTTGTCATATACATAGAGGGAAAATATCATGATATAGGTGCATGACAACAAGCAAACATAATCTTGATATTTGTGACCTATTAGCTGCATTGCCATTGCATAAATACATAGTACTGTATATAGGCACATGGTTTAGAGTGAGATATGGAATGTATTCCATGAATGTGAAAAAGCAGATAAATGTGTTACAATGCCATGAGAAAGTAATGTAAGGTTCTGCACATGTGTAGCATGAAAACCAGAGCTACTACATAACAGGTTATGACATTAAGGTACTGCAGTAGAGCATTGTCCTCTTACTACATTTTCATTCAAGGGGTCATATAAGCTAAAGTGTTAACTTGTTGTGCTTAGTCAGCACAATAAAGTATCACTTCAGCTAATGTGGTTATTAAAATAATACTGCCATAAGGGGAAGTGCTGTGTTGCAGTACATTAATGTGATAACCTTTTCTGTGATGGGATGGTTACCATTGTTATCAAAATGAGTTATTCTATTTGTGTGTTTAGGGAGGCAAAATGTCATTTACTTGCAGTTTAATTTGTGCTGTGACACTATCATCCATTGATAACATGCAGTATTATAACATGCTCTATGGGCTTCTACAGGAGCCAATAAATTGCATATCTATTTCAAAGCCATGGTTCTTAAGAATGCTTTATGCTTACCTTCCTAAATCAAGAGTAATTAACTAATTTGCTGGCTATGATATTTCAAACTTTTTTTTTGCAATTATTTTTTTTTTCTAAAATCTAAGGCAGAGGCTCATAAAAAACTGAAATAGTATGAAGAATAATGTAATACTACTATATACTGTTTTCCTATACCTAAGCAAGTTTACAGCTACATTGTAACTGCCAGTGAAACAGCTGCTGTAGGAGCCAGCTACATTAGCTTTGTTAGAGAACATTAACCTTAGTGGCACAGTGACCAATTAGATGAACTGCTGATTTAGAATAACAGAACCAATTTTAGAAGCCTAAGAATAGCAACTGCTGAACCCAGTATTTATGTAATAACAAGGTACTATACTGAAAATGTTCTAGTGGTGTGTCTGATTTTACAGTGTTACTTCAAAAGCCACTGAAATTACTCATAATGCTAAATGTTTTTGAACATGAAATTGTAAGATTTCAGTTGTGGCTTAAACCCTTTTATTGTTGAAATATAATTCCATAACATAATAAACAATTGAGGGTTTTTATAAAATAATTTTATAAATACACTGTCACTTTTGGAATCCACACATTTTTAATGCTGCAATATTTAGACAATGCCATTCCACAAAGTTCTGCAGCATGATGAGTTATGGTTTGCTAAATACTAAATGAAACCCATGCATCACCAAATGTAAGGGTATCATGCTCAGACATTAATATCAAAGATTGTGCTGAACCTGGAAGGTGACAAATCCAAAATTGCTTGATGGCAAAAACATCTATGGCTACAGATTGAAGTCAAACATCATGAACCATGGTTAATTCAAGACTGAGAATGAAATGACTCTGAATTCGACAAAGACTGTAACTGGTAGGTAATGCTAGGACACTGGATATGTCATTATCAAACATTATGCAGACCATCAATGTTTTCTTCAGTCGGTGTTGAGAATACGTTAATCAATGCTAAGTAAAAGATGGCATTACCCCTGCCCTGGAGATCCTGAGGAGTAATTTGTGAAACACATCTGGGGTATTGGACACGACTTATGGTGAAAGATAAAGAACCTCAGTGCAAAAGCACTGAGGCAAGGGTTACCCCAAAGGGCATTGGCAATAAAGCCAGGTTTCAAAGAAATCAAAAATCACACATACCATCCATAATGCAAAGCATCATGGGATGTATATTTAAATCACCATGACATTTTTGACTGGTTCAGCTTTAAGCAGGAATGCTTGGTGCCAAAGGGCCACTCACACATTCTGCAAAGGCTCCTTATGGTGGGTGATTATATTGAAATATACCCTTGTGTGCGTGTATGGTCAGATAGGGTTTTGAATTGTCATCACATTCTATTTAATACATGCTTGTTTCAAATGATACTCAATAAATGTCACCCCTGCTTAAACCATTACATACTCATCCTTGAGTCTGAGGCTATGCTACTGATCTGCATCTAGTTGTTGATTGACTATAATTTCCAAAAATACAGATACTGCCATCAAATTAAAGAAATGGAACATACAATGAAACATACAGTACAATAGTAGTTGCCTAGTCACGGCGGTCTATTGCAAAGATCATTGCCATATTCTCAAGCATAATATAGATGTTTTCCTGCCACATGTAAAACACATAGGACAGGTATCAACTTATTAAACATGACATTAAACTTTTCAGTCACCTTCAGGTTTGCTTTTTACTCTTTGTTCTAGCCCATGCCAGACTATAAAACCTGTTACATTGTAAGTGATAACATTAGATGCCCAGTTTACCTTTGACCAGTCCAGGCAGACTTTGCTTGAATAATGCTGGCTTAGCAAGGATTCTTGTTACACGCAGACATATGAGTGTGTATATGGGTGCACTATGGTAGGCAGTGACAAGATACATTATATACTGTAACTGAAAATAATTACAGATTGACCCCTACATCAACCCAAAATCAAGTGATTGCATTTCGTATGCCACAGTTTCAGGAGTCCAGGCCAAGCCATATAATATGACTCATGTAATACAGGTAGCCTGTAAATCAAACTATAGCAACTTGCAACAGCATCTTTCTGATCTCCTCTTTCCAACTTTAAAAATGCCCATTTTCTCCACTCTTCTTAAGTCAACAACCCAGAGATTCAGAATTACCTTCAAAGTTTAAAGAGGTGGCCTAAGGTGTAGCAGTTCAAATTCAATGCCAAAATGTGCAAGGTGATGCCACAAGGGAACAGGAACCACAGGACAATGTACTGGATTGGAGTCATCATTAGTGACTCCATTAAACAATAACGCCAATGCAACAGTTTACTGTCAATATCGTGCAACTAATATAGCGCATGTCATAATGTCGCCTACCTAATCGCACGTAGCTACATTAGCGCTACAACAATTCAGCGCGTTAGCAACAATAGCGAGCTACTGTAGTGCAAGCAAGTGAGCAAAATAAAATACAATTTTACTTACATCAATATTATGGGGGAATGCAGCAGCAGCAATAGCCATGTATGGGGAATGATGTCTAGTGCACACCAATCTATGTCCTACAACAAGACTCTTCCCCCTTCCCATTTCATTAGTTCCTTCCTGTCCTCTACTGTACTATCCCACGTTCGAAAGAACATACAGTTGCTTGTTTGCTTGTTTGCAGGTAATCTTTATTTATTTTTTAATTCATCAGCACACAAGTGATGGTCAAGTGGGCAAGTGGGGGGCAACAGTGGTTTAGCAACTTTATTCCGACAAACTAATTTTAAAATCTTCAGCACACAACTGGTGGGCAATTGGGGGACAACAGTGGTTTAGCAACTTTATTGCACTTCATGCCTGAAACTGAAAGTTGTAGGCTATGCCGCATAGATATTCAACCCTGGGACGCAACTCATATTCCGTACTGTGTGTTTTATCAAGGAAATTGCTGGAAGCTGGGATGCAACAGATGGTGACATTTCGGCAACTGCACTGGCAACAATATGGTGTGTTGTCTCAGTGCTTGTGGCAGCTCATTCTTTCATTCCTGCCATTGCTTCCTTGACACAAACCACTGCAGGATCTGGGACATGATTATGTTCACCTGTTGTCTTTAAAACAACATCACCATTAAGGTGAAGCCTTGCGATGCAATGGCCTTTATCATATTCCAGACACTTGTAGTAGGACTTTGAAGGTGTTGATCTTTCTCGCCGGTTTAGAAACCCATTTAGAAGAGCAAGTTCGCCACCCTTCTGACTTCTGACAAAGCAAGCAGTCTCTGACATTTTCAGCACTTTTGCTGGTCGAATCTGGAATTGCACAGTTGCTGTGAACCTTTATTAGTTTCAAACTTAGCACACTAGATGGCAGCATTGTTTGAAGAAACGATGAGGATATGAAAATTGTTATGGATGTTTATTTTGTTTTAAAAAAAAACCAAAAACAGTGCCAATAGCTGATACATTAGTGTATTAGTGTATTTATGTAGCCAGCAAATGTTTTCTGCTGAAGGCAAGACTTATTATTTTATGGCGGGGTGCTGGAAGGCAGCATGTTTTCTGCAGAAATTAGTGTATTAGTGTATTTAGGTAGCCAGCAAATGTTTTCTGCTGAAGGCAAGACTTATTGAAAGGCAGCATTGTGCTATTATTTACCGTGACTTTATGTGATAGCGCTTTTTTAGCAAGCACTGTTATGTACGCACTATAATGAGTTGCGCTATTGCGGTTGCGCAATTTTAACCGTATACCAATGCAAAAAGGACTATAGTAAGGCAAACAGGACACTGTGATGTATCAGAAGGGATATTATTACCTCTTTATAGATCACTGGTGAGGCCACACCTGGAGTACTATGCCTATATTTGGAGTCCCCATCACAGGAAGGGTAAGGACAGGTTAGAAACTGTGTAATGAAGAGTGGCCAGGATGATTCAGGGCCAGCAGGACAGATCTTATGAGGACTGGCTCAAGGCACAGAAAATGTACTCACTGAAGATCAGGCAAGAAAGGTGTGATGTGATAGGAACCTTTAAGTTTCTGAAAAGAATAAACAAAGTAAATGTTGAGGAACTATTTAGCATGAGTAACAGTTCAAGAACATGGGGTATGAGTGGAAACTGAGGAGAGGGAGGTTCAAGAGGGATGTGAGAATGTTTTATTTTACAAAAAGAGTGGTGGAACCATGGAGCAGTCTACCAGTCAAGGTTGTGGGCACCAAAATCACAAATGGTTTCAAGCACAGCTGGGACACAATGAAGGGTATAGGGATCACTCAGGGCAGTAGCAGTAGTGAGTGAACAGTGGGGTGGATAGTGAAGGCTAGTAGTTTCTGCCCTTGCAAAAGTGACAGATGACTGGCTTACCTCCCTAGACTACAAACATTCAACCGGACCCGTCTTCCTTGACCTAAGTAAAGCCTTTGTTATGGTGGACCATAACCTTCTGTTAGTTAGCCTTAAAGAACATGGGCTAAGTAACTCCACTGTAAACTGATTTTCTAGCTACAGTACCTTTCAGGAGGATTACAATGCATTAAAGCAAATTGGCTCCTTTCAACTCCTCTACCACTTGTGCAAGGTGCCCCACAGGGATCAGTATTAGGTCCTCTTCTATTCTCAATCTATAACAACACTTAGAGCAATAATATACATACAGTCAAGTTTAATTTCTTCACAGACGACACCGCTCTTTACCTATCAAAGCCTTCCCTCTCAGATGTATTTACCAAACTACATTCAGACTTTAACCAATTACAACTCAACCTTCTAATGTCCAAACTCCTGCTACACTCCTAAAAAACAAAGGTCATGTTTTTCTTCTTACCCACAAGATTCTCTACATCTTTGTCAAAACTTGGCACAGCCACACCCATCACAACCCTGCTAGGAGATATACTAGAGACCATCGACAAGTTCAAATGCCTAGGCCTCTGGCTAGATAATGAACTTTAAATGCCCACATAGAAGCCCTCTCAAAAAAATCAAAAATTAAACTAGGCTTCTTCTAAAGGAACAAATCCCTTTTTCTCAGTGACATAAGGAAGAAGCTAGTTCATTCCACCCTCCTTTCCCTTCCCGACTATGTGGACATTATTTACACTTGCTGTTCAGACTCTACCCTCCATGTTCTTTTTCGCCATTCTATTTGCTTTATACTAAATGCACCATCCAGAACCCACCATTGCGTCCTTTATTCTGCAGTGGGTTGGTCATCCCTTTCCACCAGAAAAATGCTTCATAAATCTACTTGGGCATCTAAAATGTTACTAGATAAACTCCCTCCATATATCTCATCCCTATAGCATCATTCCTTTAGCTCTTACTTGCTTAGAAAAAATTTTATAATTCTACTAGACGTGCCTACTGTAAGTTTCACATCCACTTCGATATAGCTGCAAACAGCCATGTCATTCCTTCTGCTTGGAACAAACTGCATTCTTCCTTAAAGCTGTCTGAACCAAAGCTGTTTAAAAAAAAAAACATTACATATTATTTGTGTAATACTATCCTTAGGTGTGTAATAGAAGAGAAAGATCTGGGTATCACTGTAATGAATGACCTACAGTTTAAGACACATTGTAAAAATCTAGTCCAGAAAGCAAATAGAGTTCTTAATTGTATAATCAGACACATTTCAAATAGGGAGAGGGAAGTGTTTATGCCGTTGTATTGTTCCTTGGTGAGACCGACCTTGGAGTACTGTGCACAAGTGTGGACACCATATAAGAAAACTGAGATTGACATGCTGGAGAGAATAGGGCAACAAGAACTATTTTGGATCTTAAGAGGATGGATTATAAGACTGTACTGACAGAGCTGGACCTGTACACCTTGGAGTACAGGAGAACTAGGGGGGACATGTTCTTCTTGTACAAGGCCCAGATAGACTACAATTTATGGGAAAGACTGAGTCTGACTTTTAGGGACCAAATCTATAGCACAAGAACACATACTCTACAATTAAGGGGTGAGAAATGTAATTCATTGAAAGACAGAAATGGTGCAATCAGAGGGTGGTACCTATTTTGAATGCTTTGCCTATGGAAATAGTGGGGAGCTCATCCGTAGACAGTTTTAAATTCTAGATGGATATGTGTTACAGAACTAGTGAGCTTCCTTTTTAAATTATAGCGAGCACCATGGACATAAGTCTAACTGCTCTGTCAAACCTATGAAACCTATGAAACTAGTCTCTTTTAATATATTCAAATCATTGATCAACAAATGCCTGAAGGAAGTCTGCAAATGCCATACTAGCTAGCATAAAATTGTTTACTGTACAAACTTAACCCAGCACTAAGCTCTGTCTGCCCCCTCTATCTTTTAAAATTTATAAAAATCACAACTGTTGTTTTAAGCCACTATTCTGTTTTCATGTAATCTCTTTAACTGTATTTTGCACATTTTTGAACCATGTTGTTTACCTCTACATTGCCATTGTAGTTTGTGTAGCATTGTCCTGTCCTTAGCAGGACCTGCTTGTAAATGAGCTTGCTCAATGGAGTTTTCCTGATGAAATAAACTTGAACTTGAACTATTACCCCAATGAGAAATAAGTCTCAGGCTTCGATAAGGAACTACAGGCAGACTGGATGGACAATTGGTCTTTTTCTATTATCATTGTCTATGATTTTACACTGGGGGTGTTTAGGAAGGAGGTTAGGAGACATTTCTTCACAGAAAGGGTGGTGACCAAGTGGAGCATGCTGCCAGAAGAGGTGATCTCAGTGAAGATGGTGGGCAGCTTCAAGAAGGGCTGGAACAGATACAGGGGGAGGATAAAGGTCATGGGAGGGAAGGAGGAGAAGGATGGAAAGGTAATGGAAATGGAGCAGGGACAACAGCCTGAGCTGTGAACCCTGCACAATGAAAAGACTAGATCAATCAGAGGGCCTAATTCTGCTGGCTAATTCTTATGTAACCCCATCCTACTTATCCAAGATTCACAACCCCCTTTTTACTTCATTAAAACAATTTTCTGGTTTGTATATAGTTCAGTATGCAGTTAGTGTTTTCACTATTTGGTACAGTTGGCATACTACTGGTTTAGTAACAGCCATGCTACAATTATCGATGTCACCTTTAATACACCCTGATGTATTTGTAACAGGGTTTCAGGTTTTTAACTGCATGTCAATATGGTATGCTGTAGTTATCCTTTATTTACACCTGCACCATTATGTTGTTTGTTGTGAAGCATAAGAGAAACATTTTCAACAAAAATATTAACTGCAAAAGCAATGATGTGGCTTATCCTGCTAAGGTTTTTTCATTTACAAACTTATACTGATAGGTGTCACTGCAGTACCAATCTGGTTTCACTCTCAGGCCAGAATACCAGTGTGCTTCAGAAACAGTTTTCAGTTTAAGTTTGTAAATGAAAAAACATGACAGGCTCAGCTAGATAAGTTTTTTTAAATGAAATAAAAAAGATTTGGGGGTCTTGGCTGACAAGGGGTTATTGATTTGGATGGGGCAAAAATAATTATAAAAAAAAAAACATTGGTGAGTATGCAGCAGCAAAAGATTTATTGTTCGGCCAATTAGGCCATTACAACTTTAGATAAAAGGCAAGACATAGTAAGACATTTAGAATTTCCATATTTAAAACCATCTTAGTACTATAACTTGTACTGTATATTAGAAAAGACATATGTACTCATCCAATAGCTGTAGCTCTGTTTGCATACTTAATGAGTCTTGGGGAGCCATTCCATCCTACTTTTCATTTGCTGCACGTCCCTAAGAATAAAGATCCTACGTTGTTGAAAATATAATCAATTCAATTCAAATTTTAGCCATAACATTTCCCCTGTAAGAGATTTATGTACATTTTCAGACATCAATCTCTGATTGAGCATCAGAGTTCAATTGTCCTAAGTACTATAGGCCACATAAGAAGTTATATAATAAATACTAAGAAATTAAAATACATAAAAAGCACAGAGAATATATATTTATTTACATTTGATTGAAGTAATAACACATTTCATTAGACAATAATCAAACAAATACCTATACATCTCTAGTTAATTCCTGAGTTAATGCTTAGTGGTAATAATCATATTGTTCTATTGTGAGATATGAAATCAAATCATATTTGGTCCAGTTCACATATTTCATAAATATATCGATATATGTACTAATAAATTGCATTTGCCTAATACAGGCTGGTTTCTGTCCTAGGACCAAAATGCAGTGCCACAAACTGGTGATTGGGTTGCCATTAAAATTTTCTTTTATCTGCAAGGAGCTCTACCTCACCATATTGTACCCAAACAGCAAACCAATCCGGTGCCATTACCAGGAGGATGGGTCAGGCAAACGGGAACCAGACCAAATGTAACCATATGACTGCCTTCTGGATTACTTTGTTCCACACATTTTGACACCCCTGGATTCTTTGTATCCACTCTGTCTCTACCTGGCAGCCCATCGGGCATGCTGTTTCAGGGGGTGAATTGAACTGGGGCATTGTGCAATGCATGCTGCTCCATGCCCCACTGATCACCTTCAATCCAGCCACTCCTATTGGCTTCACCTGAGTCACAGAATAGGATTTCTTGCCCCAAGTTAGTCTACTCATTGCTGGGCATTTTATCCTTAGGATAGGAGTCAGGTGCCATAATCTGATCCAGCCCACTGCTACCTGTTCCACACAGCTTCATGGCCTTCATTGGATGCCGTAAAAATACCAGTGCAGAGCCAATGCCCAGGGAATGGATCGGGTAACTGGATGCCAGTATGAAAGTGGGCTACGTAGGCCAATCCAGGATTACTCTATCCTACCTAATTTGACCCTCCTGGTAACATCATTTCCCATCCATGCCTACCTGTTAGTGTGTTGGACATGCTGTTTTGGGGGGACAAGTCCTTCAGGGGCATCATGCAGCACAGGCTGCTCTGTGTCCCACAAATCACCCCCAGTCTAGCCACTCCTGTCAGCTACTCCCAAGGCACATGATAGCACTCCATGTCATGGGTAGATCTAATCAGGGTGGGTTTTTTTATCCCTTGGACTGCTTCTCAGCAACCACTAATCAGACCAAGTCTACTGTCCCCCACTCCTCACCCCTCTCAAGGCACTCTCTGGATGCTGTGAGGTGCCCTGTGGTAGCAACAGTCCTCACACCTGCAGGCTATCCTTCATTCTGTCCACACCTTACAATAAACAACATCACTCCAAAAGGATATCTATATATATATATATATATATATATATATATTTATATATATATATATATATATATATATATTATGGTAGCACGTAGTGCTACCATAGTTAGGTTGAGGAGCCATTTACATGTTAAACCCCATTTTGCACCTTAATAACTTTGCAACCATTTGACGGATTTGCCTGAAATTTGGAATACTTGATAAAGACCCATACGCCTTGGGATCTTCCAAGTTTTGTATCAGTCAGATATATGGCTGCGGAGTTATTAAGTGTATGTGATATGCGCTTACGGATTTTTGAATTCTATGATCAAGTACTTACAGGTCACAGTTTGCGCGACTCAGTCTGAATCTTCATGAAATGTATGGGTTGGGGTCCCCAATGCCTTTTGAAGATTTGTGAAAAATATTAAATGGTTCAAAAGTTATTCAAAAACAAGTTCCCATTATAAGTCAATGGGAAAAGTTAACAAAAAGTTCGACAGTGTCGCAAATGCAGTTTTTACTTTCGCAAATGGCCCTTTTACTATAGCAAATCAGCCATTTGGTTTTCAGTTGGTGATCAGAAAAATGCTTGGCATTTAAATTTGGGACCCTCTAGCAACCTAATTATTTCTGAATTCACCTAGTCGGACCCTGAGGATGCTAGCCAGGTCTTTATTTTGGGGTAAAACACCCCAGAAATATGTTTTTCACATTTCTGGAAAAAGTACTTTTGCAAAGTACTTTCGCACTTGCGACGCTGTCGAATGAATTTGCGAAAGCTTTTGCAAATTACGACAGTACTTTTCTAGGCTGTGGGAAAATGACAGCAATTCTTTGGCACCCCGCTGCAAAAGAACAGTTTGGAGTTTTGGGCTGAAACTTGGAGGAAACACAGCCAACATCCCACAGATGTGCCTTTCAGTGTTTCATTGAACAATTATACAATGGCAGCAGACAATCCTGGTCCCTGATTGGTCAGACTGGGACTGGAACCGGGATGTTATCCCAGCATAACATCCCGGTTATAGTCCCACCAGAGTCATGACCGCATTAAAGTTATAAAAAAAATCTATCCGCATATCTGTCCCTGCCATCGCCGTCACCGCTTCTGCTAATCTCCTGCTGCAAACACACTGAGCGCGTGACACACTGCTTTCGTCAATTTAACATTAGTTAAATTTCTTTCTTCAACTTGTTCTCCCAGCACCATAACAAAAAAGAATTTAGTGTACTGGGAGAAGCAAGCACAACACCACCAGGAACACCAGGGTACAAGCAAAAAAACATTCTGACCCCACACTGACCATTACGATGTGACACCATGACAACCGCCGCGCTGTACACTCGCTAACTCGCCAAGCCTATCTGTTCTCTCAATATTTTAAAACTACATCCGCTACACCTCTCAACCGTGTTTTCATACCTTATCGCTTATTTTTGTCACTCTGAAAGGAACCGTCCATGAGTCAAGCACAGCAGGAGCTGGGGAACAAGAAACTACTGACCTGACCACATGATGGGAAGAAAGTGACAGACCTAATATAAAAATCACACAGTTCGTTGGGACACATAGAATCATTTTAAAAAAAACGACACAGTTGGTGGCACAGAGAATCATTTAAATTTGAGCTGACAGAGGAGACAACACTCAAATGCTTATATGGGGACTCGGCAGTGTGAGCCACAGTTACAATACAGCAGCTCCACCTGCTGGACAAAAAGAATAGGCACTATTTCTTTAAAGAGTAAACCTACGCTTTGGAAAAAACACTAAAATATATGGTTTCAAACCAATTTTTTCATCTTTTTTCCTTCTCTTTAACTCATAAGCCATTGTATAATAGGAATAATGCCCTCCAGGGTGGGTGTTATGCTGGGATAACATCCCGCCTTGGGTGTTGGATGCCCTCGGCCGTTGGCCTTGGGCCCAACCACCCATGGTGGGATGTTATCCCAGCATAACACCCACCCTGTCGGGCATTATTCCTTTAATATTACACAGCAGCAAAGTTACAGTACTCTAAAAATTGATGCTTTTTTCCATAGGATAACATTACAGTGTATGACGCATTGCAGCAATTGTTTGGCGCCCTGCTGCAAAATAATGGTTTGGTCTTTTGGGCTGAAATTTGCAGGGACGACAGCCAACATCCCACAGATGTGCCTTTCAGTGGTTTGGTGAAAAAATACTACAGGGAGGCAAAGTTATGGCACTCCAAACTTCTGTTTTTTCCCCATAGGATAACATTACGTCGTTCGTCACACCTTTCAGGGCCCGTATCTCGGAAACGGTGCAAGATACGGACTTTTCGTCAGAAAAACACTTAGCCCTCTCAAGGGGCTAAGTGCAAAACTAGCCAGGAAAGTGATAATTCATATGACTTTTAAATTTTATTTCTGTGTCGTACAGTTCCTGAGATATAAGCAATTTACTATTCCAAGTCCTCATTTTCTGTTCCGAGAGTCATTATTTTGCATACATTCTTTGTACTCACTGTCTTTCTCTATGCAGCTTTTGGGGAAAACCAGCCTGTGCGCTTACATTACTGTTACCATTACCATTTCCGCTTGTGGTTCTGTACCCGTTTCACTTACCGTTCAGGTCTACGCAACCATGTGCGTTACCCTTTGCATTTTCATTTGCGTTTGCGTTGTTTTTAATATTTCTTTCTAAAGTACTGTTTCTTTTTCTGTTTCACTTTGCATCACCATGCACATTACGATTTGTGTTTGCAGGCACAATGTTACTATGTGACAAGACATCACATGGTGGGAGTGCGGGGCCCGAAGAGCACCGCGCTCCCACTGCCGCATTACATTCACTATTTCTCATTATCATTCTCAAGAAGGAAATTAGAGGCCAAAACATCCATTTAATGCATCAATTAGGTTGTTCCACAGCGACAAAGCGAGGAAATTCGCGTTAGGGTCGAAACCCTTGAACCCCTCCAGTTTACACTTCCTCACCGAATCGTTAGGGTCATTCGATCCCAACGCCACCCCATTCTCCTATTCCTCAGCTTCTTTCCACATGTGATGGGGTGAGAGTTAGGCCGATGACTCAAAGCGCACTTCGATTCCAGTTGGGGGTGGGCTGAGGGGTGCAAACGAGTTTCAACTCAATATTGAATTTCCTCTTTTGTCGCTGTGGAACAACCTTAACTGATGCATTAAATGGAGTCTTTTGCCTCTAATATATATATATATATATATTTATATATATATATATATATATATATATATATCTTTTTAATTTAAATTACTTCAAACCAGCGTTATCTAAAAAAGTATTTAATCCCTAATTAAACAGTCCTAAATGTTTAAAGTACTAGTACATCTAGCTATATTTGTCAAATGTATTAATACAAACTCAGTCTTTCTTAGATCATTAGATAGTTAAGTAATTAGGTGACCAGATAATCATTCCTCATTGAGAACTACTTGTTTAGATAGATACGTAGATACAGACTTAAAGTAGCACAAAGAATTATCTCACACCACTAAAAAGAAAAACAAAAATAAAAATGAGAATATCATTTCGTGTTTACCATCTGAGTACATGTAATCAGGGTCCAAATTCATTTGGAGTATTTGCAGGATATACCTGGAGAAGTTCGAAGCTATCTGAACCTGTATTCGACCACAATATAGGATCGTTAGGCACAAGATCTTTTTTAAATTCAAAGTCACATTGTAGAAGCTGAAAAAAGTATTAAGTGGTGGCTGCAGAGAAGTCCAGAGATGGTTTTACTTTGTAATACAGCAGTTTTAAAGTAGGTATTAATTTAAAAAACATTCAGCGGCCCCATACGGAAAGTCAGCAGCCAGTACCTTATGAAAAGGGGGAGTATGTGATTATTCACTTTTTTAGCAGCTCAATGTGATTAGCCTTCATGAATCACTCCAGTGTCACTCCTGTGGTTTATTTGGCAAAACATACCTCAAAACATTACAGAAAATTCAATTGAAATGAAATGTGATTTCCTGTTATATACTGTGTGTAAGAAATAACACCCTTAAAGATTGTTATCCATGGTCCAGCACCCCTGATTGTGACCCCCACCTTACGGACAGCAATATATATGTAGGTATATGCACTAACCTTAGGGCAGAGGCACTTACCATATAAGCATAAGTGTCAGGATCTGAGTTCTACTGTACTTTTCTAATGCATATTATGCTTCACTATACTTTTACAATGTATTCTGCCACTGGGAGATGTTATCTATTATATTTTATTGTATAATCATAAGTTAGGCAATAGTGCCATCTTTCATGCTTGTGCATCATTGTAACTGCAAGTGACCTTGGAAGCTCATACAGACCTTATTGTTCAGTTATCTTCTGTTAGCTAATCTACTTCTTATATTAGTTAGGATGGTTACTCACTCCACCTGTTACTGATCAATTATATATTTTATATTTATCTTTCTTAGCAGTTACCATGACAATTATTGGGGTATAAGACCCCTTGCAGCATGTAGCTTTACTGAGAATGGAGACTGCGCCTATGTAGGTAAGGAAGCTGGATACTCTCCATGTGATTACACTGTTGGTTATAAGCCTGTATCATTATTAGTTGCCAATAATAAATTACATTTATTATCTGGACACCACTTGTCTGTTGTCTCTTCCTTTTGTGCAGTTCGAACAAGAACCTGAGAAAGGTAATTTTATTACCAAGTTACATTTGGTAACTGTGTGCAGGTTGGAATGTACAAAGTGAAGATTCCATTCAATTAACTTTGAATGTCGAGTAGTGTAGTGCATTCTTCACCTATGTGGACCTACTCATGCTTACAGTAGTTGTTATTGTGGAAGACACACTCCGTCTTGGTCTTGGGCATGGCATACCCACACCGGACCATCTTACACTCCCTTTGCGAGTGACAACATACCACCTTGGCATCACCGTTTGCCCACGAGTGACCAGAAAGCCATTGGGTGATGGCGCCAAGGATTTCATCTGGTTTTCCAACTACTTATTTTGTTTACCCCTTGTTTGCCATGCCTGAACTTTGCACTGACTTGAGACTCGATGTCTTGAACTACCTCACATCCCATGGCGGATGGACAGATTTCACGTTGGATGTGAAATCTGAAGACAATCCAATGTTGCTCATTTTGGAGCACTATCTAGAGTCCAAACAAACAACCAAAAAATACAACCTCAAAGGTCTTTTGGTTGCAGCTTTACATACCACTGTTGAAAGTCTTACAGCGAAGTGTGCCTCCCTTAAACTGCAAAATGTATCTCTAAAAAATGAGATGGGCTTGCAGGCATCGGATTTTCAGAAAAAGGAACAGGAACTATCAGAGGAGACACAGTCACTTCGCGATGCCAAAAACAGGCTGTTGCATTGTACTGCTTAAGACTCTGAGTGAGAAATTTGTATGTTGAGAGATGATTGTGAAAGGTTGAAATGCAATAAGAAACCATTAGCATATTTGAATGATATTTTGAGTGATACGAATAAGGGTTTGAGAGAAGAGAATGCTGAGTTGAAAGAGGAGAATGAGAGAGTGAATCGTGAGTTAGACAAAGTGCTTAGGAAAAATGTCAAATTGGGCACCATGTACAGAGTGTTGAAGCATGAGGTTGAGAAGGGTATTAAGCAGGGCACTGTAAGAGTTTGTCACAAGAAATGTAAAGCAAAGATGGTGAAGATGCACCATCAATGAGAGGTTCTTGCTGGCCAAGTTAAGGCTATGAATGGGTTCCAGTATAAGCCCATTGACATTGCATCATCCAGCAATGATGACTCTGACTTTGATAATGAGACATGCCATATCACACAAAAGTCCAGCCCCCATAGGGCTGTCATTTTCTCCAGCCATCCACAAGATGGTGTCTATGTGTTCATGCCTTCTACATTAACATGTCCTAACAAACATGGCAGAAGCAATGTACAATGCCAAGATGGCAGCCCACCGATGCAGGTGGATGGCCGTATTCCATGGTGCACCTCCTTTTGCTCCCCTCTCCAGGGATGACATGGCGGAGGTCCACGGTCTAATTCAAGAGGCCATCACCAATATTGCTGCACCGGTGGGGCCAGTGGAATGCCCTCCAGGATCAAATTGACAGAATGTTTGAGGATACTGTCAACCAGGATCATGCATTCAAGGCAGTCGCAAATGCGGTGGTAGAAGCTGCCTTTAGCGGTGCCATGGAATGGCTTGACTTGAATGCAGTTCCTCATGCTTCCAACCCCTTGCAAGTTGCTCATTCTGTCCAGCAAACTGCCCAACGTATCAGACAGAAGGGCCTGACTGACAATCTCAGTTGCCATCTGGAGAAGGTGCACTCCCTTTGCAAAAAGCTTTCTCTCCAACCCAAGTACCATTGCTCATGTCCTGCAACAGACGATCAAACCTACCCTCTGGGCCAAGCTCCCAGAGACTGCACGCAACTGCAAGATGCTCACATACAACAATATCGCTGTGACCTTCATCGTAGCAGACTCCCTGGGTGTTGTTGGAGCTCACTTGGCCTACAAGGTTAAGCAGAAAGCAAAGGAAAGTCCTGCAGCCTGCCATCAATGGTTGTGGCTCACCTATGAAGCCATTAAAGCCCTTGCAAATGAAGTTGTGGACCAAGACTAGATTGAGTACAAGGATTTGTACATCAGGAACATGACTCCAGGCCTACGGGAAAAGGTTGAGCTTAATGTTTATGTGAGTACCGACACCTTTGTGAATATCCTAACCAAAACAAAGCATGCTTACCAGGTATACCTCTGTAATCTCACTTCCGATAAAACCAACAAAACTGCCACCATTCAAACTCTGGCAGCACAGGTAGCTGCAGTGCAATCTACCCCTGATACCTCTACCCACTATACAGTGGAAGGTAACAACCAGAAGAATGAGGCCCCTTCTGATGACAAGCAGCCTCACAAGGGGGGGATCCAGAACTACAAGAACAATAGGACATAGAGACAAAAGCAATTGGAAAAATCCAAATGCCCAATTCAATGGCTGAAACCTTAACAGTCCTAGATATGGAAGCCTAAGAGACGAGAACAAGACCCTCCGCAAACTACTGGAGGAGGTCCGTGCCGATAGAGAGCAGCTAAGCCTACATGTACAGTAGCAGTCCTCACTCTGGCCACGGGACAGCCATGCGGCCAGGGAAATCCTTTTCTGCCCTCAGCTACCGAACAGTCGAGCAGCCGAGGGAAGAATCCTTTCGTGACATCTGCTACTGGTCAGGCTGATGTGACGACCAAGGAAGAGGCAACTGAGCAGGCTGCTGTCAAGCCTGTGACATCACAGGCACACTTGTATCCTGTGCAAGACATACAGAAGGCCCAAAGGGGTCCCGCAGGCCTCAGATTTCAGGAACAGGATGATGATGAAGATTCTGAAAACTGTACAGACTGACAACTACAGGCCCTAGTCCAGATTGTGAGTGACTTGGTTGTTGACACACATGGATGGCCTTGTATAAAGCCCATGGTTGGGTCCACCACCTTACTATTCTTCTGGATAATGGAGCAGCAATGTCAGTCCTCCATGATGAGAACCCAGTCTCATCTGGTGCACCCCTTCAGGTTGACACCCTGATGGTGAAACACAAAAAAAGATCATTATGGCGACAGTCACTGTAGTGGTCCTTTTTTGGTGCTTCACTTTCCACCAGTGTTCCGCCCCCGGACCAACTCTGACCTGGAGCTGAGAATCCTAAAGTCTGGGGAGTGCAGGGGGCAGAGCCCCCCCACAGAAAACACTCACTGCATGGGCGGCACAATACCAAGGTCGGTATTGTGCCGTCCCTGTGGGGGAGGTCAGCATTTTCACTGTCGACCTCTCTTGGTGCTTTCGTCTCATCTGACTGGTCAGTCAGCTTGAAGACCAGTGCCAGGGTGTAGATGGTACCCAGCTACACACCTATGGATCTGTTCTTCTACCTGTGGTGGTAGGCCACCTCAGGACTGATTTTGTCTTTGACCTCATGGTATTAAGTCATCGCCCCAGCATACTGGGAATTGACTTTCTACTACTTCTCCAGATCAAAGGACATTGTCATGCTGTCACCATCCCAGACTCACATGTGGTGGTAGCCGTCTCTCATAACAACAAAAAGTATGACGTCATGGCCTTGTTCAAAAGTCATGACCTGTTTTTTGAGCTTGCGCCTTTGGTGCAAAAACACCTTGATGTGTTTGCCACCAACAAGCATAACCTTGGTAGGATGCACACTACCATTGAAATCACAGGACCTAATCCTTTGAGGCAGAAGCAGTATCCATTTTCTGCTGAAGCCTTATCATCAGTGAGGGAGACCATCCAATCACTGCTTCAACAAGGAGAGATTAGGACCTGTGTCTCCACTGTAAACTCACCTATTTGGCCTGTGAAAAAGCCAAATGGAACTTGGAGACTCACAACTGATTACAGGAAACTTAATCAAGTTCCCCTCAGTTGCGCCTCAACAGTAGCATCAACACCTGATGTGCTCAAGCTGTTGACACCTGACAAAAAGTGGTTCACAGCTCTTGACATCTCTAATGGGTTTTGGTCACTCCCATTAGCACAGAAAAGCCAATACAAATTTGTTTTCACCTTTGATGGACACCAGTATACCTGGACCTTATTCCCCAGGGCTTTCACAGCAGCCTTTCCCTCTTTCATCTCAACATGGTGGATGCCCTGCAGGGGTTCTCCACACTCCAGTGTCTCCTGCAGTACGTGGATGAGTTGCTTCTAGCAACCTCCATGAAAGAAGATCATTTGGCCCTTCTAGATGAACTTTTGTCTTTCCTCAAGACAGCAGACCTCAAGTGCAACCACTCTAAAGTACAATTGTGTGAAAAGAGATTGTCTTCCTTGGTCTACATATCACAGACCAAGGCAAAAGCCCTGCTGTTAAGAAGATACAGGGCTTGCAAGATCTGCCACTTGCTATTAGAGTGGCAACACTCAGATGCTTCTTAGGAATGGTAAAATGCCCCAGGGACCCCATCATTGACTGCCTTGAAAGCTTCTCCCTTGTATGAACTTCTGAAAAAGGACATCCCATGGATATGGGGCCCCACTCACACTGAAGTTGTGACACAGCTTAAGCAGGCCTTAGCCTCAGCCCCAGCACTGATCAATCCCAACCCAGACCTTCCATTCCATTTGGAGACTGCCACCTCTGAAGTGGCCATGTCTGCAGTGCTGGCACAAAAGTACAATGGGTACCACAGGCCTATTGCCTACACATCTCAGATGCTGTTCCCAGTAGAGAGAAAATATGGTCTTTGCAAAAGGACACTTTTGGCAACCTTCTGAGCTGTCAAACATTTTCTGTACATCATTGGGTATGCTCCTGTTGTTCTGCATACCTGTCACACCCCAACCTACTTTTTGCTTTCAGACAAAGTAAAAGATGGTTCAGTCTCCAACACCAGGTGTACCCACTGGTCTTTGCTTTTGCAGGACAGGGACATTAAAGTACTGCCTACTAAAATGCCCTCAATCTTGGCTCATGGTCTACTCTACACAGGTAAGCCCCATGACTACACACTCCAGCCTACTGACTTACCTGAGCCAGGATCATTCTTATGGGCTACACCTGACATTTTAGAAGATACCACCATGTATCATGTCTTTACAGATGACTCCGCCTCCTATGTAGATGGAGAACAGTTAACAGGACTTGGGGTGCTCATTTTAGATAAAGACAGTGATTTCAGACGTATTTCAAGGAAGTGCACTGCTATCTCCTCACAGTATGCCAAATTGGCAGTTGTGGCCTGTGCTTTGGAGGTCATGCCCCATGGTGACAAGGATGCCATTATTTTTGCAGACTTTAATTGGGTCTGCTCATCTCTTACTGAGTTTTTACCATTCTGGGAAAAAAATAACTTTACCTCCTCTGATGACACACCTGTCAAATACAGGGATCTGTTTGTATATAAACATACCTACCCTGACACAACAGTTTACTCACAAACTTTACATTCACAAGGTAAATGCTCACTGTAAATCTGACCCTTACCATGAATTCAGTGATCAAGCAGACTCACTTGCCAAAGCAGGAGCTCAAGGGAGTGAGACATGGACAATGACTCACCCACTAGCTGTAGCAGCTATTTTCTTAGCCACTAACACTAGGCACAAACTAGTACCAGAACCTCCAATGGACCTTTCTGCTGCACATAAATCAGACCCAGAACTAAAAGATGTGTTCAAATTCCTGGATAAGGGAATTGAACAACCACTACCTGTTGGTAGTCCATACAAGAGACACTCTGACAACGTACACTTGTCAAGTGATCAGAAGCTCATCTGGTATCAAAAAGAGGATACAGGTGACAAACTGTGGGTTGCACCACAATCTTTGCTCACTGAATTCATCCATATGGTTCATGATACCCCCACTGGCGGACACCAGGGGATGGACAGCACCCTCCAGAGACTCAAAGCTGTTGTCTGGTGGCCTGGCATGGCCAAAGATATAGAGCACTATGCCGACAATTGTATAGTATGTGCCCAGAACAATCCAATTTTGGTGAAAATAAATGCCAAATTGTTGCCTCAAAGGCAAACTGGACCATGGAATTCAATACAAATTGATTTCATTGGTCCCCTTACCAACTCTAGCAGGAACAAGTATGCACTTGTCACTGATTTGTTCTCTAAGTGGCTAGAAGCATTTCCTACTAAGAGTAACATGGCAAAGACAACTGCCAAGATCCTGGTGGATCAATTGTTTTCCAGGTGGGGCCTACCCTTGAAGGTAGACTCAGACCAGGGAACCAGTTTTACAGCTGAGCTGATGAAGCAGACACTCCAACTACTTGGAGTAGATCAGACATTTCATATCCCTTACCACCCTCAATCCTCAGGCCAGGTAGAAAAGGCCAACAGAAGACTCAAACAGATGTTATGCAAATTCATCAATGACAATCCCAAGGATTGGGATTCCCTTTTGCCATTACTACTGATGGCAATCAGGGGCACTCCTGCAGCCACTACCCAGTGAACACCTTATGAGGTAATGACTGATAGAGCCATGAGACTACCTGAGCACCTGTTGGTTGATCTCCACACCCCTACTGCAGATAGAGTATCTGTGAACTTTGATAAGCATGTCAGAGAAGTTGACTGGCAAGTTGGAGACCAAGTTATGCTCCTCCAATACAGACAACCAACTCATTCATTTGCCAGTAAATGGGAAGGCCCATACCCCATTGCTAACAAACTCAGCCCTGCTGTTTACCAGGTCTGAGTTTAACAACAAAAGAAGACCACTGACAAGTGGCTCCATGCTAATCAGCTCAAGTTGTACAAAGGTGACTAAACTTACTTTTCCCAACCCACTTAGGGCAGAATAGTACCCCATACTTAACAAACCTTTTCTGTTTTCTTACAGGTGTATTGGCAAGATGGCTATCTTCTACCTCCTTATCCTGGTGGGACTATTACTACTACTTCCCCTTACTGAATTCCAGAATAAACTCTTATTGACTTCCCACAAATAACGTGTACATCTTCTTAGTAAACTTGACCATTCAGCCCCATTGGGAGTTCACATTAATGTGCCCAGCAAAATGATTACTGTTAAACAAGGCTCAGATGCCTATCTTGATGCTATGGTAGTATCTCCAGACAAATCCACACTTTCCATTCAATGGAAAACTGACATTGATGGCTACACACTCCCTGTAGTTCACCTATCTAAAGGTATATTCCATGGATGGCTCAACACAGACATATCCAAGAATGGTACTCTCTCTATTCAACAGACTTCCCCCAGACATACTGGTCATTATAACCTTATGGCTCTTATTGATCCTGCTTGGTGTGACCGCCTCACCTCTGAGGAGTCATGTGCTTTCTGTCTTCACAACTATGCAGCTACTGAAGCTCTTTTTCTTTCTGTAGTCCCAACCACCAAAGAAGAAATGACTGACTGTTCTCCCCAGGAGGAAGGTCCTCCTAGTGGTTTGACCTCCACTTCCATACCAGGTGCCCTGGTTAATAATGTACAAGTTATGCATGTCCCAGTTATTTTCAGTCTTACACATTGGAATATGGCAGAGATTGGTCTCTGTCAAAAGACCAACACTTCTAAATTTTACAGTATGATGCTAACAGATATTGTAGCTGCTTACCAAACCTGCACCAATGATCCAGTTAGTGGCCCCCATACCACTGATCATGTAGGGGTCTTCAGATCCACACCTAATGCTAAAGCTAGACCATGCACTAGGTGTGACACGGCAGGTGTAACTGGTGCAGCAGGCACCATTTCTGGCTTTTTTTTTGGCTCACACATGTCCATCTGGAATAGAGCAGATATAGCAGCTATTAAAGCACAAACTTTTAATTTTCAACGAGCTGTTAAGAATGATATCCTACCCCCACTGTTACATGGTGTAGATAGTCTAAGTAAGGAAGAATGCTTTACAGTTTATAATATGCAAAGGGTTCAATGATACTAAGAATAAGATTAATGAACTGATTTTTCAAAACAACAAAGAGGCAGACAAGCAATATATTGCCTGTGAACTTTTATGCTCTGTCTCTGGTTCTTATGTCATTTCCACTGTTAACAATCCCTTCAGGGACTTGAAAACAGGATGCATTCCAGACATTATCCATGACAGGATAATGGGTCATTGGTATTGTCCTCATTGTAGATCCAATGGTTGTATTACTGTTTGTTTTGCGAACACTGTTAGCATTTCTATGTCCACAGCTAGAAGCCTTGGCTATGTCTCCAGATATCCAAACCAAGCACCTTGTTACTTTAAGACTTGTTCTATTCATGACAACATGTTCATTACATTTACTGTGTCACTACCCCGTTTTGACCCTGAAACCTCTGTCTTTGACAAGTTAGTTGCAATTAATTCCATCGGACACCTTGATGATGACATCTATCATGAAAGAATGGACTTACCCTCATTGCTTGTCTACCATGCTGTGCTCCAAGCCTGGGTGACACCCCACACAAACTGTTGTGCCAAGAAAGGATATCACTACCTGTGCCGATGTGATGTTTTCGACATTGTGAAACCAGTGTGTGGCTACTCCCCAGAACATGCTGACTGGTCCTTTACTTTGGGTGAAGAATTGCTATCCAATCTTACTGATGTTGATGAGGATGATGAATCTGAATCTCCATGAGCTGCATCTTCTGCGCCAGATGCAGAAACAGCTAAATTCTGAAGCTACCAGGAAGAGGTACTTCGCTTCACTTCATGGCTCACCAATCAGTCTTTCTCCTTCCCTATACATCTACAGCGATGGAGGGTACCAACTGTAAGAGTGACTTACAATTCCGATGGGCAGTATTGTGTAGTGACAAATCACAAATCATTTGCTTATGGTCAAAAATCTTGTGTTATCTCAACTCCTAACTTCTGTTTTACTCCACAGCATAAAACAGTTATTGGTCACACTGTGATAATCCCTGTTCCTTTCCCTGAACCAGACGTTATTGATACCGATCCGCAATACTTGCTTGCCTTGTATCAGTATTTGCCCTTGTTTAACGTGCACATTGACCCTTCGACTCTTTCCTTGAAATCTCTTTTAGCTAGAAAGGATTCACATTTGATTTATATTAGCAATAATACTTCTAAGGATGAAGATGCTCTTAATGATCTTATTCATGATGGTGATTTAAGTACTGCTGTATCCAATACTTGGCTAGAACTTACTTTTAAAGCCTTTGTTATTATCCAAGCATTTTTTATAGTTTTTCTGATACTCACCCTTTGCTGTCTGTTACGTACTCTAAGACAACACCGAGAACAACTTGAATTCCTTTACAAGGCTCTTGCATCGGGCCTGTAAACAACCTTTTTATCTTCATCCCACTACTTACCTGGGATTGTTGCCCCTTCTGTGGTAACAAGGGGTGAATTATATCAGTGGTCCAGCACCCCTGACTGTGACCACCACCTCGAGGACAGCAATATACATGTAGGTATATGTACTAACCTTAGGGCAGAGGCACTTACCATATAAGCATAAGTGTCAGGATCTGAGTTCTACTGTACTTTTCTAATGCATATCATGCTTCACTATACTTTTACAATGTATTCTGTCACTGGGAGATGTTATCCATTATATTTTATTGTATAAGCATAAGTTAGGCAATAGTGCCATCTTTCGTGCTTGTGCATCATTGTAACTGCAAGTGACCTTGGAAGCTCATACAGACCTTATTGTTCAGTTATCTTCTGCAAGTTAAGCAACTTCCTATGTTAGTTAGTATGGTTACTCACACCACCTGTTACTGATCAATTATATATTTTATATGTATCTTTCTTAGCAGTTACCATGACAATTATTGGGGTATAAGACCCCTTGCAGCATGTAGCTTTACTGAGACTAGAGACTGCACCTATGTAGGTAAGGAAGCTAGATACTCTCCCAGTGATTTCACTGTTGGTGGTAAGCCTGTATCATTATTATTTGCCAGTAATAAATAACATTTATTATCTGGACACCACTTGTCTGTTGTCTTTTCCTTTTGTGCAGTTCCAACAAGAACCTGAGAAAGGTAATTTTATTACTAAGTTACAAGATGTTTGGGTGTGCTGTGATATACTGACACCTAATCTGTGTCATTTGTTTGTATTTTGCCTTGTATATTTTCACCTATATGTAACTATTCCTGCTGGACTTTTTGTCTGCTGCTTTTCTCCATGCGACCAAATGAAATTGAAATGGTGCATCTCATGGGGTCATCCTGGTCAGAGTAATGTAAAGTGAATAAAGAAAATGAAATTATATATCAGAAAATATCACAGTAAGTCCAAATGAAATGAATTTGGATTTCCTGTGATATATCTTGATGCATGTCTGCCATACATAGTCCTGACTCAAAAACAATTTGGGCCAGATTTTCAAAGACCTACATCAGACGCAAGGTGCTTGTGGCAAACAGTTGTGCCACAACTGCCACTTTGCATCAAAAGATGTGGCATGGAACTAGTCAGGAAAGCAGCCTGTGTCAAACGCAGGCTACTTGCGTCAAAGGGGTTTGTACCAGCCTTGCACCATAAAAAGGGTTGCAAAATGGTGTTGGGTGCTTGTGGCAGACACAGGTTGCCACATCCCCTTAAATCGTATTCAGAGAACCCTCTCAGAGGATAACATCCTAAGTACTGTTTGACCATTAAAAAGCAGGTATGACAGTACTTAGACACCATCTGGGAGGGTAGCCAACCATGCACCACAGTGTTGTTCCCCCCCAGTATAATATATATGACACCCACATCCCTGGTGATCTAATGCTCCACGCCCCATCCCAATCTGCCCATACAGTGTAATATTCATACCAAATTTCAACCCTGTTGATCTAGTGCCCCTCGTACCGATCTGCCCATACATTGTACTATTCATACCACAGTTCCACCTTGGTGATCTAGTGCCCCTCCCCACCTCAGTCTGCTGGTACAATGTAATAATATATAACAGTAGAACCCTAAGTATCCAGTGTCCCCCCCAACCCACCAAGATCAGACAGTAAATTGTATTCATAGAGTACAGCAAAACCCCTGGTGATCCAGTGCCCCCCCACCACCTTGGCAGGTAGTGCCCTCCACCCTGTTCCCCCCATCCTGACCCCAGATCTGGCAACTGGCACAGCCCTTCTCACACCACCATGGCTGGCCACTGAACAAACTGTCTGAGTGCATACTGTATACAGTACGCCCTCTGACAGTTCATCCAGCTACCGGCCATGGTGGTGTGGGGAAGACTGTGCGGGGTTGCCAGATCTGGGGTCAGGATGGTGGGGGAGAGGGGTGGAGAGCACTACCTTCCAGCATGGGGGGCCATTGGATCACCAGGGATTTACTGTACTTTATTAATTCAATGTACCAGTGGATCAAGGTGGGGGGGGGCACTGGAAACTCAGGGTTTTAATGTTATTTATTATTACATTATACCATGGATCAGGGTGTGGAAGGGCACTAGATAACCAGGGTTGAAGTGATTTTATAGTAATAAAATGTACTAGCAGATTGGGGCTTGGGGGGGACAACCATAGGCATGGCTCTTTCCAGTGGTGCAGCTGCCAGCCGGCCGCCATGAGGCTTGAAGCATTTTTGGTGGATACACTGTCTGTTTGACCTATGCTGCAAGCTGCAGGATGCAGGCTCAGGGATCCTTTCTGATACTGAATTGGGCACAGGGTCCCTGACCTGGGCAGCTGGCACAAGCTGCCATTGTTGCAGCTTGCATCCACCCTGTGAAAATCTGGCCCTTTATTTTTATGAGTGTGGGGGCAGCACCATAACTCACAAGTGCTGAATGAGTTATTAAAGTTCTGCTCCCCCCACAAGTGGCGATAAATTGTTTATTTTAAGTCATTGTATATCACTGCATGCCAGTTCATTGATAGTCAATTTATCAATAGTCATGAGCCATTGTATATTCAATTTCTACCACATCAGTTTACAAGTTATAACTTTTAAATCTGCTGTTTGAACATGTAACCATTTCTCTTTGTATTCACTCAGCAGCTGACCTTAGGGTGACAGGCTACTGTGATATCATCAGATTTTTTGTAAGCTACTCTCTGATTGGTTCTGAAAAAAAAAACTCCAGCTGTAGAATAATAGTTTATGACACACTGTGTGATACCTTTAAAATAAGTGACTGAATATAAAACATGTAAACTAAATGAATGTGACATATGCCACATCTAATATATACATTTTTATTTTAGAGGTAAATAACTCATTTATTTGCACACTTTTTACACCACTAACAAATAATTTTTAACTAGGGAATATTCTTTAGGTTATGCAGACAGTTTCAGGTACCCAAGGAAAAAGGACTAACTAATAGACAGGAAAGGATATTATAGTGTAGAGCAACCAGAAGAGCAAATGGTATAAAGGGTTATGAGTATAAAGAAAGACTAAATAAATTAAATCTCGTCACCTTGAATAGTAGAAGAATAAGTAGAAAAATGATCCTCAGCTGCAAAGCGATCAGGGACCTACAATTACTGAATTCCTTCAAGTTGCACATAGAAGTCAAAGGCAACTACAGAGCACAAATTACAACTACACAGAACAAGATTTAACAAAGAACAAAGGAGACAGTTTGTCACTCACAGTGGTGCAAGAGTGGAATAACTACCCAGAAAATAAAATGTAGTCCTCAGTGAATAAGGCTTCCCTTTATAAATGCACTGGACAGACTACCTCTCAAAGAAATATGCACTATACCAATGGCTCAACTGAAGAATAAAAGAGATGGGCCAGATAGGCTTTCACCTTCCTCCATCTTGAGTATCATTTGATCCCATGACATGGGGGGATTAAGCTTTTTAGTCACTTTGAAATGTTGCCAATACTGCTGTCTTGCAAACAGTGATCCAGTCATAAGTGCTCAACTGAAATTATTGCAGCCATTCCAGAGTGATTAAAAACTGAGCCCTGAATGTCCATGGGAATGCCCTATTCATACCATGAAGTTTACAACAATTAGAACGTCATCATTACAATCTCATCAAGGGGAGAAAAACTACTGCTACAGGGTGAATAACATGACTGGATAACCTCTTCTATTCAGCCCTGTTGTTTATCCCTCACATGGTTTATACAGGGGTATGATAAGGCTTGATTTAAGACATTGTTTCTGCCTTCACGAGAGGAAATTGGTCTGTTGATATCTCATGTCTGGCAAAGCCAGTGCTGAGACAGCAATAGACCAATACCCTCAAAGGAAGATATCATATACCTTTTAATGGAAGCTGTGGCTTCTATTACACATCAAGAGTAACATGCCATGGCTTTGGTCAGAGGGTGGCTACAATTGGAGGGTAGCATTTATTTAAACCTGCCTCATTTCCTCTCTCACTGATCAGCTGTTCACTTTTCTTGACATCCCAAAAATGTAATCTGCAAAACATAAATCATATAGCCTTGATTTCAAGGGTAGGGTTGTGCAAAGGACTAAGGTGGAGGATAACTGTCTGACCTGTAGCCTCAGCATTGAAGCTGCATTATGAGCACATCAGAGAATGGTGGAAATAGACTGAAGCACTTGCAGTGCTCAAAACACAGTCTGCCTCACAATCCCTGCTCAAATAGCAGTGCCTCACTTGATAAAATAGACAAACTGAAGAGTGTTAACTTGGATGATGAGAAGAATGTAATAGAATGAAAATGTTTAATTTTCCTTTCTGAGCAGATAAATGAACCCTGCCCCACTCAGCAGCCAGGGCTTGTGTCCAGTTTTTATTTTATTTTCCTTACCGTAGATGTCAGCTGTGTTTCCTTGTCAGCTTTGACTTCCTGTAATCCATAACCAGTATTTGGTTTCTAGGAACCAACAAAGAAAAGTAAAATATTAAAATACCTAAGTACAATAATAAAATCTCATATGTAGTACTAGTTAGTCAGCTACAGCTGCGATGAGATGTTAAGTGGAGATGCCCTAAATAGAGATGGGCAGAAGTTGTGAAATTCCACTTTCACAGAACTTATGTGAAATTTTGGAAATTTCATGCAATTTTCCAAACTTTCACCAATGGCGAGATCAAAATATTCCAAATGTGTTTCGTGGATTTTGGCCCTGTTGCACGGATGTTTTTGCTTGTACTGTGGAATAATACATATAAACTACAGAATTTATTCCATCTGCAGTTTAATATATTATTTTGTAATACAGCCCCCCCCGCTGATTGTCGGCTCCCTGAAGAATAAAATTTCCACATGTGTCTAGTGTTCCCCTCCCGCCGCTGATCGCTGGCCCCATGTAAACAAAAAAAAATCACTAGTGTCTAGTGGTCTTCCCACCTGCTAATTGTGGGCCTGAGGTAAAAAGAAAATTCCCAGTCCCTTGTGTCTAGTGGTCCCCCCCACCCACCGATCGCTGGCCAGCTGATTCATAAATATCATTGATGTCTAGTGGCCACCCCACCCACCGATCATGATGGGCCCGATGTAAAAAAAAAGTATAATTCTCTCCCTGGTGTCTAGTGGACCCCCATCCCTATCCAGGCTCACCTGTGAAAAAAAGTAGTCTTAGTCCCACCGCTCCCAATGTGCCCTGTTGTGTAGCAGACCCCCAACCCCTCACCCCTCCAGGTAGTTCCCCACCACCCTGCTCCTCCCACACCCTGACCCCGAATGGGTGACAGGCACAGTCCTCTTCTCTCCACTGTGGCCGGCCACCCACTGAGTTCTCAATGAATAAGCCTGTACTTGTACAACTAACTTTCTGAGCTGCACCCCCCCCCCCAGATTGGTGGTGGCAGCCTGGTTGGGTGGATTGGTGGATTTAAATTCTTCTCTGCTCAGATGCAGCTGCATCTGTAGTGATAGCTTGTTGGTGACGAAGTGTGGCTAAGTGCAACTGGAGTCAGTGGAGGATGGCAGACTCCCCGATTCGTTGTGGCCGCTTATCCTGAGTATTTTTGGAATCCACTGTCATCAAATTGTGAACTGGAGACAGCTGCTGTTACTTTAAGTATTCAACTGCAGTCCTCTATGTATCAGCATGAAATGTACTGTGCTATTTGTGTGCCTGCAATTTGTGAACTGACTCGCTAATTTGCTTCTTGTGTGGGAGATATTGCTGCCTGTGACCCGCTTGCCGCTTTGACTGTTACTGAGCCTGCATACTGCCGCATGTTGTCCTGAACTGAATTTTATCTTCTGTCATAACTCTTGCTTAATTTGCATGCTGTATTCTATTCTGAAGTGCTGACTCAGAACAGCCTGCTCCTGTGGGCTCCAGCTCCTGTTGCTTAGTTACCCCTCACACTTAACTTTGCTGCTCTAACTGTCTAAGTCACATCCCCCTCCTCCTAATTGGTGGTGGCAGCCTAGTTGGTTGGGTTGATAGATTTCAATTCTGCTCTGCTCAGATGCAGCGGTATCTGTAGCGGCAGCTTGTTGGTGGCTAAATGTGGTTAAGTCCAACTGGAGTTGGTGGAGGGTGGCAGACTTCCCTGATTTGTTGCGGCAGCTTATCCAAAGTATTGCTGGAGTCTACTGTCATCGGATTGTGAACTGGAGACTAGAGATGTTGTGAAATTAAATTTCATGGGTGAAATTCCCATGAAACTGGCAATTTCGCCGCGCAAAATATTTTGCGTAATTCGGCCATTCTGCAAAATATTTCACTGAGTGTGAAGTTGTGAAATTTCACCTATAAATGTGAAATTTTGCTGAGAAATTGTGACATTTTTCCCACAAGTGGTGAATTTCACTGTTTCACAGACAAAATTTCATGCTCCATGAATGAAATTTCTCACTCTGCTGGTGAAATTCCACATTTTGCTACCATGACAAATGTTGCAAAAATGGCCAAATTACACAAAATATTTCACAAAACAAAATTCAGCAGTTTTGCACATCACTACTGGAGACAGCTGCTGTTACTTTAAGTATTCATCTGCAGTCCTCTATGTATCAGCACTGAGTTGGAGGTCGTGAGTGTCAAGCTACCTCAAGACTGAATGTACTGTGCTATTTGAGTTCCTGCTATTTATGAACTGACTCACTAATTTGCTTCTTGTGTAGGAGATATTTCTGCCTGTGACCCGCTTGCCACTTTGGCAGTTTCTGTGCCTGCATACTCACGCATGTTGTCCTGCTGACCCAGAACAGCCTGCTCCTGTGGGTCCAGCTCCTATTGCTTTGTTACCCTCATACTTGCCCTTGCCACTATAACTTTCTGATCCACGCCCCCTCCTCTATTGGTGGTGGTAGCCTGGTTCGGTGGGCTGGTGAATTTAAATTCTGCTCTGCTGAGATGCAGCTGTATCTGTAGCAGTGGCTTATTGTTGGAAAAGTGCAGCTAAGTGCAACTGGAGTCAGTGGAGTCCATGGAAGATGTGGAAGGCTGGGTCAGTAAATGCTGCACAAAGTGTAGTTTGCTGGGTTATTAGTCTAAGAAGGTTATGCTTTGTTGCAAAATGTCTGTATTACACCTTATGCTTAGTTGGGGGATTGCCTTATGGGTGTGTTGTATGCTGAATGATGTAGTCGGTTCCCCAGCTGAATGTAATTCTAATGTACCGGTTAGTGATAGTACCGATTTTAGCATATCAGAACTCTTGGTGCGGTCGCATAGTATGATTAATGCTTTCTGCTCATTATGATTATGAAATTAGCTTTGCGCATTTGAGGGCATGTTCTCACCAGTTTTACTACTACTTTACTACTGGGGATTTGCTATGCATTTGGCATCATAGGAGATTTGTTGTTTTGTTGTTTTTACTTTTACTGTCTGACGATATTGAGTTAAATCCTAGCCCTATGAATTTTGAGTTTTTGCCTCAAACTAGTTGTGCTCATACTTGGTATGATACCCATAGAATTAAAATTTTGCATGTTAATGCCAGGAGACTTGTACCTAAATTAACTAACTTGGAGGCTCTGACCTGTTCCTATAGGCCTGATTTGGTTGCCATATCTGAATTGTGGTTGAAACCCTCATTTCCAGATGGTATGTGTAAACTCCCTGGTTATAACACACTGAACAAGCCTCCACAAGCAGCACACCCAGGGAACAACGAGGACAGAGAGAGCCGTTAAAGGTAACTGTGAGCTACCTCCTGGAGCGCTCCTTTCTACAGGGTGTTAGCCCACTGATGCTTCGCGTCGACTTCCCCGCCTGCCCCAGCCACTCTCCGACCCAGGGGCATCCCTTAATTTAAGGATTCTCCTGATCACATGACATCCTGCCTGCTTTTTTCTAAGTACCCACTTTCCCATTTGCAGCTTATATGGCTTTGGCACCTGGTGGCCGCATACAACCTCCTATCTCCTTCCTATTTCCTGCCTACTTCTCCCTTCCTCAAACTCCTCCCATCCCCTACTGCCATTACTCCCTTCTATCATGTACCACAGTGTACTACCGGCAACTGCCTCTAGGAGTCAATGCTGCCCCCCTCCTTTCACCACCTCACCCACTTTCTTTCTCCTGGAGCCCAGCCCAGCGCTCCACTCTACTGTGTTCCTACCAGGTCTCCCTACCCGTGTTTAAAACCTTGCACCCTCTGCACCAGACCCCATGACCCTACCACTGTACCAACTGGGCAGCCACATCACTAGACATCCATTATTCACCAATATGTTACATCACTTAAACCCCACCAATACCTACCCCTTTCTCACACACTTGACATCACTCACACTAATATTTTTACATGTCACCCTCCTAGCTGACCCCATCAGCTATATGCCCAACTCATCCATGCCCAGCACTCAACTCCACTCTCACCATGTAGACTCTAGCCAATATGCCCCCACCTGACCACCCCCACTGCCTCACCCCCCCTCCAACTTGTCCTACACTGACCTCTAACCACGGATTCCCATGGCCTCCCTTGTTCCTTGACATCCCCACCCTCCAGTGCCTTCCCATCCCTGTCTCTCGCCCCACGCCACCCACCAAGGGTACTGTCACCAGCTGTCATAAACATAACTTGGTTCTTTTCGGGCTGATTACCCTATTTCTCCTTCTATCAGGTAACGTCCACCCAAATCCAGGCCCCCTCACAGACAGCCACACCCACTTCCCCCCAACTACGGGACTCAAACTTGCTTCTATTAACATCTGCAGCCTGCAAAAAAAGTTTTGAGACCTGCAAGGCTGGGTTGCCCAGCACCAACCAGATATACTGGCACTAGTAGAAATGTGGCTTTCCAAGTCAACCCCAGACTCTTTTGTCTCCCTACCGGGCTACTCACTCTTTAGAGAGGACAGAATTGGGAAATGTGGGGGGTTGTGCCATTTACCTACAGGACTTCCTCTTAGGCCCCCCCCTCCAAACGCCCCACCTAGAACAAAGTGCCCAGGCCATCTCGCTAAAAGTCACCCTAGGCTCCTCCAGAGCCCCCCTTATCATCACCATTGCCTATATTCCTCCACGTCACAAAACTCAGGCCTTGCAATCTCTACTGGACTATATCTCCCATCAACCAAGTAAAATGGAATAAATCATAATTGGAGACTTAAACATTAACTGGCTTGCCAGCTCAGCAACAAGTGCTAAAGATGCCTTCACTGCTCTTGACTTCACCCAGTTTGTCTCCTCTCCCACCCGCCCTCACCCAACTAATGGTAGTGCCACCCTACTGGACCTTGTCCTCTCAAATAGGCCCCAAAAACTCACTGCACTAACAGTACAGCCAAATGCCCTTAGTGATCACTGCCCAGTAGCTTTCATCTTGTCATGTAACCTAGAAAGACCTAAACCTACCTTCACTTTCAGAAGGCGACTACCCCGGGGCAACCTTGCATTACCCTGTGAGCACCTTGCCAACTGGGATTGATCCCCAGTAAAGCTGGCCCCCAATATTGACACGGCCCTCAACTATTTCATACACTCCTTTAACAGGGCCTGTGACAGAAATGTGCCCCCTCCAAATCCTTAGTTAAGAAACACAACTCCCCTTGGAGTACCCCCACCCTCATCAAGCAAATGCGTCTCAGGGATAAATTCTGGCACATAGCTCTGGAATCTGGGAAACCCGCAGATAGACAAAACTATAGGGCCACCCATGATAAGTGCACCTGGGCTATCCTTAATGCAAAAGCAACATACTATAGGAATACCCTAGCTTCCACCTGGGGCTCAGCAATCAGGTTATGGGACAATCTTAAGGAACTGAATGGCTAAACCCAATCCCTGCCCCCTTCCAGCTCAATATAGATGGTGCAATCACCATCGACCCACAAAATATCGCTGATGGCCTAAATAATGCATTTTTGGATCTCTCTGCTAGGCTACCTCCCAACTTTTTTAACCCCACTCCTGGCCCCCCAACCACTCTCCAACACCCACCTTTCCACTTCTGGAGTCTCTCCCCATCAGCTGCAAAACCCTACTTGTTTAAAGCCCTAAACAGGACCAGACACAGCAGCGACACTCTGGATCACAGTCTACTTTGCACTACTCTGGTCATTGTTCTCACCCCCCTCACCGACCTTCTCAACTGCTCCCTCTGCCTTGGACAGTTGCCCCTAGCCTAGAAAATGGCTGTCATCACCCCTATACACAAGGGAGGTGATCACTCCTCCCCTTGAAACTATAAACCAATCTCCATCCCCCCCCCCATCCAAAGCCTGGGAAAAGATAGTTGCTAACCAAATAACGAACTACCTCACCACACACAAGCTTCTCTGCATGGCACAGCACAGCTTTCGCCATGGCTTCAGCATCAAAACCACCCTCCTAGAATTCTCCACCATCATTCACTCTGCCCTGGGCAAAGGCCACCTCACTGGTGCAGTCTTCATCAATCTGTCAAAGGCCTTTGACACGGTCTGCCATCCTTTCCTCATAGACACCCTCACACAGCTTGGGTTCACCCCAGGCCCAGTAAGCTGGGTCACAAACTACCTCACTGCCTGAACTCAATGTGTAAAAATCAACAGTATCGTCTCAAGCCTCATCAGGTCCACTCCGGTGTTCCTCATGGCTTCATTCTTGGGCCATTACCTTTTAGCTCATACCTAATTTCTCTGCCCAACTCCTCCACTGAAAACATACTCCTTTACGCAGATGACGTGGTCCTCTTCACATCACACCAGGACCCTGTCCAACTTCAGCTTGCACTACAATCCTCCTTTGCACTGACCAAGCAGTGGTTCCTTGACCACAGGTTCATAATTCACCTAAAGAAAACAAAAACATTGCTCTTCACCCACAACCAGAACAAACTCAAGGGATCTGTTCTGTCCATCCAGTCCCTCTCCCACCATCCTCTTATGTAGGTCACCACATACAAATACCTTGGTATTGTCTTTGACTCTTCCCTCACCTTTCATGACCACATCCACATGCTCTGCTCAGCAATAAACAAGTGCTTAGGACTACTATATTGGCACAAAGCCTGTCTCCCCCCAGAGGCACTAAGACTCTCCATAGAGTCCTCAGTCCTATCCCTAGTGGATTATGGACTTTTGATATACGGTGCAGCAGACAACACCGCTCTGGACAAAATCAAGCTTTCTATCAACAAAGCCTGTTTGCTACTCACTAGGACTGACAGGCTCACCCACACCTGTACACTATACTCCTTGTCGAACCTCCTCTCCTTTGATGAGCAACTACTCTACCAGACCTGTTTACTTACTCCAAAAATTCACTCAGGTTTGTCCCCCCCCTCCCCGGTCTTTCCAAGATACTCAGCACCACCCCATCAACTGTCTCCACCTAAAACTCTTTCAAAACCACTCTATTAGTTCCCAGTGTCAGGACGTCCCTTGTTCAGAGGTCCTTCCAGCATAAAGCCCCCACCTGTTTTAACACCCTCCCTCCTAATATCACATCTGAACACAGAATTGGGCCATTTAAAGCTGCCCTCCGTAACCACCTGCTCAACTCTCATAGCTGCAGGTGCTCCTAATGATACCCCTGAGGACCCCTGCCACACTGGATGTGACCTCCTTTAGCCAGCATAATATGTGTATCTCTGGGTTACTCTCTCCTGCTTAGCTACAGTCATGTATAGGCCTGTTATATGAAAAAGGAATTTGTTTTTGCTTTGTTTTTTTTCTCTCTTGCTGCTATTAATAGACTATCTGTATATAATGTAAATAATGTCTGTACATGCACTTTTGTCTGTTATTTCCACTCACTGTATGTTACAACTGCTCATCCCATGTATGATGAGGAGCTTTTGTAAATGAGTCCTTGACTCAAAGATTGGTAATTCCGATACTATAAATCAATCAATCAATCAATCAATCAATCAATAACTTAGATAGAGCTCACAGAAAAGGAAAAAAGAAGGAGGTGGAGTTGTCATTTATTTTCTTGAACATCAAGAAGTATCTGTTTTGTCATTCAGTATGAATTCTGAATCTGCAAATGATTGATTGTTGTTACACTTATGACTGGGCGGTTGTACAAATGTCATCATTGGTTGCTTATATAACCCTCCTTATAAGATGAATCAAGATTTTATTTTTGTTGGAGTTGTTACTTTAGATTTTTGCAAACATGATTCTTTGGGTCTTGAACCCCTCGTGAATTCCTTTGATTTGTTATTAAAGAACTTCCCTGACACAATACCCAAACCAATAATCATTAAATTTTGTACTGGCTTGTTTCAAATAAGCCCAACATTATTTCTTCTTTTGGAGTATTGGATGATTCGATAAGGGATCATCAGGCTACAAGTTGTACTTTAAATTTTAAACGCTCAAAGATTCCTTCTCGGGTCATCCAATTTCAAAACTTCAAAACATTTTATTATGAAGGCTTTGAGGTCTGAATTATTGAAAATTGATTGGTTCTTTATTGATGTTATTCAAGATCCTGATTGCACTGTTGATTATTTTTGCCTACAGTTACTGGCTGTCCAAGATTTTCTTTTCCCATTGTGAACCTTAAGGGTAAGAGGAACAAACAATGAATGGTTTACTAAGGATATTAAGTCCTGGGTTAAACAAAGAAATTTGGCATGGGATTCCTACAAACAATCTCCCTCTACTATACTGTATTCAGCTTATAGGTCCCTACGGAATAAGGTCAGTAAAATGATAAAACAGCCCAAAATTGATTTATTTAAGAACAAATTTGAGGCTGCACGGTTTGACTCTATGGCCTGGATATTCAAAGCAGTTGCGCATGCGCAACTGCAGAGAGGCGTCATAGAGCGATATTCAGTGGGAGCAGCTACACAGCACAAGTGGCAGTACGCCAATGTGCAACAGAAATGTATGCATGCGCAAAAGCAGGGGGCGGACCCATGAATATGCGGTACAGTGCGATATTCAACCCCCGACCAATAGCGCAAGCGAAGAGCAACTGCCAGTTGCGCAGAGCAGACTTGAGCCTATAAAAACGGAACAAGTTTGAGGACAGCACTTGTGCCAGAGGAAAGCAGGATAGTGAGAGACAGACATGTCATCTGAGAGAGGATAGAGGGAGACAGGGTGAGAAAGAGAAGGACAAAGAGAAAGAAAGAGAGAGAGAGAGAGAGAGAGAGAGAGCAGAGAAAGAGAGAGAGTGAGAGATTGAGAGAGAGAGAGAATGAGAGTGAGAGGGAGAGTGACACACAGGGAGGCCCACTGATGGAGGGGGAGAGAGTGGGTGCCTAACAGAGCCACCAGATCCAAGGGGAGTAACACAGGCACCCACAGGGGTGGGTGACAGAGCCAGCAGGCAGAACCCAGCCAGAGCCTGGGGGGCCAGTGGAGCCAGACGCCCAGGGGGTGACAAGACAACAGGGGCCATGGCCAGTGTGGCATTCCAGATGGAGACCACAATGAGGGGTGTGAGGAGGCAGAAGGCAGAGCAACATGGCCATGGAAGGGCCCATTGGCAGTACACCCAGAACAGGTGGTACCAGCCCCGCATCAGCTTCGAGAACCATGCTGACACAGAGATCGTGGGCCGGTATCACCTGAACCAGGCAATTCTAAGGCAGCTCAGTGAGCTGTGCAATGAGGAGATGCAGGCGCCAACCAGACTGAGCCACGCCTTGACAGTGGAGACAAAGGTAACAGCTGTCATGTGCCTACTCGCCACAGGCACCTTCCAGAGACCAACAGGGGACACCACAGGCATAACCCAGTCAGCCACATCATGGCTCCTCATGCAATTCCTCAACGCCCTGCTGCCACATTCTGTGGAACATATCCACTTCCACAGTACACAGGCAGAGCATACAGCAACCATGCAGGAGTTCCAGAGGGTAGCACATATGCCTGATGTGCTAGGGGCTATCGACTGCACCCATGTGGGCATCTGCATGCCACCTGGTGCAGAGGGGGTAGCCTACATCAACAGAAAGGGCTACCCCAGCATCAACTGCCAGGTGGTGTGCGATGCCAGGGGGCGCATAACCAGTGTCTGTGCCACACACCCTGAGGGAGCACATGACACCTTCATCTGGCACAGCTCTGTGCCACAGGTTTGAGAGTGGGGGCATCCCCACAGGTCACCTAGTGAGTGAGTATGGTGAGACCACGGGTAGCTGGGTATAGCAGGGCATGGAAGGGGGGACCACCGTGAGTGCCCGGGAAGGGCATGGGGCACAGTGACAGGGCTCACCAGGCTAACCATCTCTCTCTCTTTCCCCACACAGGTGACAGTGGCTACCCATTCAGGCCCTGGCTGCTCACCCCCTACCGGCACCCATTGCCCCCAGTGGAGGAGCAGAACAATGAGGCACACACCAGCAAGTGGAACATCACTGAGTGTGTGTGTTTGGGATGCTGAAGGCACAGTTCCATTGCCTGAGCAAGTCCTGTGGTTCCCTACAATACAGCCCCTCAAAGGCCTGCGGCCTATTTCTGGCCTGCTGCATGCTGCACAACATGACCATTGACCGTGGGATAGCTGTTGAGGCCAATGAGGGGAACAGCAGTGGGGATGATGCGGTGATGGTCCAGGAGGTGGTGGGCAGCCCCTCCGGGTGGAGGGATCCCCGGCTCATGCGGCTGGCATGCCACCATCAAGACACAATAGCACAGGAGCATTACAGTGCATGCAGGTAAGTGGACAAGTACCCATGCACAGAAACGACACAGTGGCAGGGCACACAGGAGAGGGGCAGTGGTGGGGCAGTGCCACACAGCCACACACAACACCACATAGCACTGCACAGCATCACACACACACACACACACACACAGACACTCCCACACAGTGGCACCCGCAGGCACGTGACCGGGCGCTAGCATGTGGCGTGGATAAGATGCAGGGCACTGGTGCACTTGTGCAACCAGTGTTGTGACGGCATCAACACACACATGCCACACAGGCCAGCAGATGGGCAGATGCGCACACAGGCAGCGAGTGGCACACCACACGGCTGCCACGACTATGCCATGCACACACACACAATGCCCATGTGCACACAGGGCAGTGGCTACAGACAGCAGACAGGGTGGCATACACATCAGGTCCACCATGCAGACACACAGCCCCCATGGACATGGGGATGGCCACAGCAAACCCAGAAGACTCAGGCTGTACAACAGCCACTGGGGGGTCTGCAACCACCTCCCAGGGGTGGGACTGCGGGACTGTGACTGGGTCCTCACAGAGGTCTGCAGGCTCCCAAACAAGCCCGCACCAGGTGTGCCTGGGATGCCCACAGTGGAGCCCAGTGTCAACACAGTTGGGGTCACCCAACGCCGGGGCCATGGGGTGGTCATTGCACTCAGCAGTGTCTGTGACAGTTGGCCATGCCCTGTGGCAGCCAGTGGGGCAAGGCCAACTGAGACTGCAGTGGCAATGCGGGCCAGGGCTGCGGTCATGTCCTCCCGCAGGCATTGACTGGCTCCAGGACCTGCATGGTGCCCCTCTCTCACTGCCCTGCTGCCTGGTGCACCTCTGCATGGAGTACCAGCACCTCAGCCACAAGCAGCACCTGTTGCTCCATGAAGGCCCACAGCAATTGGGTGTGCTCGGCCAAGGGTTCGGTGTCCAGGGGTGCATGGGTATGGCGCCTAACCACTGGTGGCATAGTACCGCGCTGCACAGCCCACCGCTCAGGTGGGTGCTGCATAGCAGGATCCTCATGGGGTTGGGCAATGACAGGGGCTCTGGCAGTGATGCATCCCAACGTCTCCAATCATTTGCTTCTGCCACCCCTCCGGCCACTTTGCGCTGGCCAGCACCTGTGCAGGTGCTCCGACACCCTGCGCCACTGTGCCTGTGCACACAGTGGTACCAGGGGCAGTGGCGGGAAGCTGTGCCACTGCCAACAGGCCACGGGCAATGCTGCCAGTGTTGGTGGTTGGTATTGGTGCCTCCCCTCCAACATGACCCCTGCCATCCAGGACTATGGTCAGATCGTCATCAGTGTCAGACCCTACCTCAATCTGTGTCTCCTAACAGAGAATGCCATGGTAGGCGTCTCGCTGGAACACAGCCAGGTCCTCATCCGCCACCATGCCTGGGACATCCGGCTAGACGGTGGTGGTGTGCTGCAGTCTATCGGGTCCCTGGATGCCAGTGGAGGTGGATGGCTGGTCCTCTGGGGCTGGGTGGGCTCCCACAATAGCCACAGGTGCCCCTGTCACCGCATGCTGGTGAGTCAGTGCAATAAGGGAACACAGATGCATTAGGGCTGCTGACTCAACAGGCCCCTGCACCCCCCATTTGCCCGCCTGCCATACCTACCATGCAGTGATGGGCTTCCTCCAGTCTGGAAGCCACCGCCGGCACACCTTCGACTGCACTACCCCGTATGGTGGCCACAACCAGCTCCTCCTGTGCCATGAGTTGTGTCATGGCGGCCTGCCCCCCACCTGTAGCTGACCTGGCAGCCCAAATGACAGCCACCTTTTCCTTTATCCAATGATTGTCAGTGCCCACCTTTTTCTTGCACTCCTGTGCAGACTGCTGGTGGCTGCTCTGCTGGTTCATGGCCTCCACTACCTCCTCCCAGGCCATGGCCCTGGCCTGGGGTGTGCCAGTGGTGCCACTCAGCAAAGGCTCCTTGTTGAGGTACACCTCAAACAGGGCATCTGCCTCCACTCTCGTAAAGTTAGGCCTGAGCTTCTGGGCAGGCCCACGCTCCTCACCCTCCTTGTGCTCAGACATGATGCTACCTGTGGACATGGACATGTGGTTAGTGGCTGCAGCAGCCCACCCCAGTCATCCAGCCTGCTGTACTGGCCATCTGCTCGGCCAGCACAACTTACCTCTGATGGTTGCAATACCGGTCCAAGGCCTGTGCTGTTGAGAGGTGCCTTTATAACGTAACGCATGCAAATGGGCTGATGCACAACTGTAATGACATGCAAATGTCCACATTGTGCTATGGATAGGCTGATGAGCTAATCTGCATATGGCGGCTGAATAGTGCACTCTTGCGCATTGCGCAATGGACTTGCTCTGGCGCATGTTGTTGCGCAATGCCGTGATATGCACAGTGAGCCTTCACCAACGTGGATGCGCCACGGCATATGCTACCACCTATTGTGCAGTGTGCGCTAGGTGCACTATAGGGAACATTGTACCCTATGTGCCATGGACCCTATGGCACTGGGGCACCATAGGAACTATGGCGCTCGGGCACTATAGGGCCTATGGTACTTGGGTGCTATTGGGTCTATGTTGCTCGGGTGCTACTGGGCTTTATGGTGCCTTGGCACTTTTGGGCCCATGGGGCATGGTGCCTTCAGGGCCCTATTGCGCAACATGCGTCATGGGCCTAATAGCGCTCATGAGCACATTGCGCATGCTGACCCCTGACCCCCACCCTGCCCTATGCCCTCCAGGGACCTCTGCCTCATGTGCCGGTGTGGTCACACCCATGCCATGCATCTCTGGAGATGAGCGATTGCCGCAGGCAGCTCATGCCTGTGTGAGGCGCGCATCTTGAGCATGTCGTGCATGTGCGCTACTGGGTGCCATTTTGACCTGTACACCATGTCGTACAGTGTCCCGATCACATAACTGGAGCCAGGTTGAGCTGGTTAACCTGGTGTCCCAGGTGGAGCCCCATGCTGCCAGCCTGTTTGCAAGCAGCTCCTGCAAAAACCCAAGACCAAGGTGTGGCAGGACATTGCTGATGGGCTTATCCAGGCCACCATTGTGCAGCACACCAGGGAGCAGTGTCACCACCAGTATGAGGACCTGTTAAGAAGGGACCCAGAGGGGCTGAGGGCACTGCAGGTGCACCTCCGGAGGGGGGCCATGCCACGGCCAGGTAGGTGGGCTCCAACTGCATCTGTGCACGTCCACTGTTCCATGGGGTTGGCAGGGCTGCATGCCATGCCGAGGGGGGCTGTCATTGCGTACACTGTGGCTTGGCATTGCCAGTTACTGGGTGTGCTGCGCCACTGCCCTGCTGCCTTGCCAGGCCGGGGTGCACTCTGTGCTTGAGGGAGGTGGGGGTAGTGGACTCTTGCTGTGGCTGTGTTCTGATATGTGCCTGTCAGTGTTCCCAGCTTAGGACCTGAAGACTGGAGGAGAGCCAGGGTGGCAGGGGCACCTGGTGGTCCGCAGCAGGCTGCTGCGGGCCCATCAGCTGCTGGTGGAGGACTGGGCAGGCATGCAGTGCTGGGACCAGAATGTGCAGTGCCACAGCAAGCAAGTAGGCACTGTGCATTCCCACATTGTTGTGCACTGTGGGTGGTGGGGATGGGGGTGCGGCCTTGGTCTCCTGTGCCTTGTGCCATGGCAGCTGTGTTCAGCACATGATGCAGTGTGCGTGGCACTGCAGGGTGGCCATTGCACATATGTGGCAGCTGTTGGTGGGCTGGGTGTGCATCCGGCTACCACTTGTTCCGCTGCAGTTCCACTGCAACCCCATGCTACCTGCCTGCCGCTGTGCTGTCGGGTGGCCCTTGGGCAGTGGTTTGCAGTGCTGTGCACTGACGTGGCTTGCAGGATTGGTGGCAGGCATAGGCTCACCCACTGTGGGTGGCTGGGGTGCCCATCCAGAAGCATGTGTTTGCACTGTCCATTGTGCATGAGGGGGCTAGGGTGCTTTGGACATGCACTGATCACCTGTTCCTTCCTCTGCCATAGGTGTCTGGAGGGGTTCCAGACTCCCATGGTACTGCTGTCTGCTGTGGCAGATTATACTTATAACCTCACATATGCTGGAGATTGCGAACCAGACTAGGTGGATCCTACTATGGGACAGGTGCAGGGGGAGGCACCAGGCGCCGGCAGGACGTGGCCAGCCATGATGTTCCCCAGCCCCCTTCCCACCTCTGTCCTCCCTTCCCCTACCTTCCTCCATCCACCTGTACAGGGCCTGTCCCCTGACCCCTTCCCACCTACATCTACCCTCCCCTTTGTTTATTGTTCTTTGTACAGCTGTTTATCTGTTGTTATATTACATTTGTTAGCTGTTTACCCTTCTGTGTCCATGTCTGCTTTGCAGCTGGTAAGTGGGTCCATGCTGCATTGGTGTGGTGGGTGGCCATGTGGTGCACCTGTGTCATTGAGTGGTGCGTGCATGGTGGTGGCATGCCCCTCAGTCAGTTGCTGTGCCTTGGAGTGGCTACGGGTTGGCAGTTCAGACTGTGTGGCATGTGTGTGGTGGGTGCCGTGTGTCAGGGTGTTGTGTGCTGTTGTCTGGGTGACCGCATGCCTTCCAGTGTGTGGTGGACTAGGGTGCCCACCCCAGGATGTCAGTCATTCCTGTGCCCTGCGTCCTCCACCGGGGGGGCTGCATGTCTGCACTCCTTGTGCAGTGGTCACCTGTGTGCTGGCTGTGTGTCCCTGCCAATGTTCCTAGCCTGGTGCCCCCACCTTCCTGCATTTCCCCCCTTCCCTCTTGCCTGGCACCCTGCTGTGCCTGTGTGTGTTCCTGCTGTGCCTTGGTGCATCTTTCTCTGCCTCTTGTGCATCCCTGGGTGTGCTATAGTGCATTTCTGGTTGCTTCTTTGCGCAATCATCACTGCGCCATGGCTCGGCAGCTGCGATATTCAGCCATGTTGCCTTGGCGTATGTTACTGTGTGCAACCATTGAATATCGCAGTCACTGTACCATTGCGCAGTTGACTTGCGCTGCACTGGGGTTGTGCATGCCTTTGGCGCATTTCTGAATATCCCGCTCCACGGGTTTTGGGACACAGTTCATTCTTTATTGTCACCTAAAGAAAAGGCTGTAATTAATAAGTTAAATACTTCTGAAAAGGAGGTTATCAAGATCCCTGAAATAGCCAATTGGTTAATTTTGAAATTCTCAGATATGTCTAACTATAAATCAAATGGACAAGGTTTGGCTCAGGGTCCGGATGGTGATGATTGTGGTCATCATTGCCTGAATGAGAGCAACCCTCTTTTTTTATTTTCATGAGGTGTCCAGGGCAGAGGTACTGAAACAATTACGTTTGTTACCTAATAAATACCGTATTTCACTGTTTTGAAGCCACCCCCATTTAGAAGATGCCCTCGAATAAAAGCTGCACCAGAAAAAAGTTTATTATTAGAAGCTGCGCCCAATTTGTAGCTGCGGCTTCTAAAGGGGGCAGTGGCCATAAAATTGATACCATGCATGATATACTATTGTGCTTTCTGATGAAGCATACTAGTTTTCTTCCCGTCTTCTGGCTTTACTAGGGAAAACGTGAGGTTTGTACTTGGGAGAGGTGGAGAGCGTTCAGTAAGTGTCTGATAAAGGAGCAGACTTGCTCCACAGTCTGAATTCTCAGTTCAGTATTTCCAGATCTGCATTGATAAGGACCATGTGGCAAAGGCAATGAATGATTCTTGGTTTGCAGTGCTTCACATAGGAGGTTGTATTGGGGATAATATGAAGAGGGCACAGTAAGTAAAAAACAGTCAGCTCGGTATGCCCAGTAAGTGCATTAGTAATAAAAGCTACCCCCATTTACAAACCACCCCCCATTTAGAAGCCGCAAACAAAAACAGAAAAATGTAATAGATGCCTCAGCTTCTAAATGGTGAAATATGGTATAGTGATTGTGGTGGGGGTTGGATGGGAGATTTATTAAGTTGGCTGCCCCATTTATTGCAGGTCCTTTTTGTACTATTTATAATTTGTGTCTGACCTTTGGTGTTTTTCCATCTGTTTCGAAATGTGTGTAGGTGGTGTCAATTCCTAAAAAACTAAATGCTGCATTGACTGAAGATTACTGACCAATATTGATTTTGAACCCTCTGAGTAAGATTTAAAAAAAAAATGGTTGCTAATCATTTTACTAGCTTTTTAGAGGCTGACAAGATTTTGTATGCACAACAGCATGGCTTTAGGCATGGCCATGGGACTGGTAGTGCCCAGATTAACTTCACAAACACCGTCCTTCAGGGGTTTGATAAGGGTGTTTTGTCAGGGGCAGTGTTTGTGGACCTAACCAGGGCATTTGATTTAATTAATCACCCCTTGCTCTGTCTTAAATTGAGGGAAATGGACATTTCTGCAAATGTTGTGAGTTGAATGAGGGATTATTTGTCAAACAGGTCTCAATATGTTCTATTAATTCTGTGCATTTTAATTTGAGATCTATGGAGTGTGGTATACCCCAGGGGTTCATACTTGGACCCCTATAATTTTCCTTATTTGTAAATCAATTGCCCTTAGTTTGTTAGTAATTGTGTCTTTTATATGCAGATGATCTTATTTTGTTTTATCAGCCCCCTTTTTTTCTCAGCTTAGTTCCATCTTAGAACCAGAGTTTCAACTTTTATGTTCTTGGTTATCTACTAAACAAATGATTATGAATGTGAAGAAGACTAAGTCAATGGTATTTGGTAGTACCTGTATGCTTAGGTATAACCCATGCTTGTTAATTCATGACAGTTTTAGGATTAGTAGTAAACAGATAAATGAATTAAAATATCTTGGTGTCTTACTTGACCTCAGCATGACCTTTCACTCTCAAGTTAAGGCCATCAGTAGAACAATAAAGCAGAAGATTTGTATATTGTATAAATTTAAACAATATTTTACCTGTGAAACATGCCATGCAATTGCTATGGGAACCCTATTGCCATATATCGATTATGTTTCCTCTTTATATCACAATTTAGATTCAAGGGAATGTCATATCCTTACTGTTGCATTTAACAACGTTTGCCATTTCATTCCTACAGCTCTGTTTAGGATGCATCATTGTACACTGTATTCCACTATTGGGTGGCTACCCCAAGGCTTAAATTGACCTATTGTTTGGGTTGTTTGGTTGATCAATCTATTTATTCTGGTCATTCTTTCCCTCTGTCTGACTTAACTATTTGAGAGTCAACTACTAACTCTAGGTCTACTACGGGTGTAACACTGGATGTAAGTACACACAAAAACAAATATGGGGCATGATTCTACAAGGATGGCACAAGTAGCTGCCAAAGGCAACTTGTGCCATTCCCCATTATGCCAAGGACCCTGCACCCAATTCTGGAAGGGGCAGAGTCCCCACAGCTAAGTCCTGCGAGATGTGACACTCCCACAGGTATGCCAAACAAAGGGCGTACCTGATGGGATGGTCACAAGCCACAGTCCCAGATCTGAAGGGCATAAATGCCCCCCATGCCCTGTGACAGCCAAGGCACTGCATCACAGTGCTAAGCATGCCCCAAATGCCCCTACCCCCAATCTGCTGCCCCTCACATTTCACAGCCCCAGAAGTTGTAAAGGGTACCCAAGTCCCTGGTAGTCTAGTGCCCCTCACCCAGCAGTGGCAGACCACCCCACTCCCTCCCACTCATCTCCGGCCGGTGACTGGCACAGACCCTCCTCTCACCACCATAGCCAGCCATCAACTGAGCTCAGTTTGAGCATGTACTGTATATATGTGCTCAATGAATAAACTGTCATTCATACATTGATCGTATATATAGTAACGTGCTCAGAAAGAGCTTGGTCAGTGGCTGGCCACGGTGGAGAGAGGTAGGCTGTTCCAGTCGCCGCTGGGTGGGGTGTGGGATGGTCTGGCAATGCCAGGTGGGGGGGGTGGGGTCACTATACCACCAGGGATTATGGGTTAGGGTTTGTCTATTTTGGACAGTTTTTACAAGAAAATGCCATATGTGAGTGGCTGGTATCGGGGCTTGGGGGGGCTTGAGTAGCCCTGTGGGGTTATTTTTCAGGTACTGGGAGTTGGGTACATGTAGCAGCCCTGTGGGGCTATATTTCAAGTACTGGGGATTGGGGCATGCTGCAGCCCTTTGGGGCTTTTTGATATGGGGGGCATGGGTAACCCTATGGAGCATTCCCATGCTGATACTGGGTCAGGGCTTTGGGGAGGGGACAGAACTAGCCCTGCGTGGATTTTGTTTTTTTGGGATCAGGGCAGTGTTGGGGGGAGAGTGGCATACCATTGGAGGGATGGGCAGGCTGCACATACAGGCAACCTCCAGGGGCGTACATACAGTTACATCAGCTATATGCTGGTGTAACTTATGTTGATGGTTTTCCCCCGGGGGTTGTTGGAGTATAGCACCCTGGGGAACTTTGTTGCTGCTTTTCCAGAATAGGGCGCAACTGCTGCCGTACACCCCACCAACACCATGTAGCAGGATGTTTACAGCATAACTGGTGGTGTAAGTCAACTTTGGCACAAGCAGCCCACGGCATGTAGCAGGCCACTTTGCAGAATACTGTATGTCACAACTGCTTGCGTAACTTGCTACTTGCACCATTTTTTTGGGGCACAAGTCAAGTTACACCAGGCATAACCTTTTGTGAATCAGGACCCTGGTTTTAATTTCTTTCAATCTCTCCACCAAAATTGTGGAACGGTTTACCTATCTCTCTATGCTTTGCTACTTTCCTATCAAGTTTTAAACTGTCACCTGTGTGCTGTCTGTGTTGTCAGTGCAAGACAGTGCATAAGAATGTGTAATGACAGAGCATAGCAACCTGCCAATGAGTATCCAAGTATGTATAGGGTACTAGGAACAGTGACAGAGTACAAGTTTCCATCAGCAGCAGATTCTAGCAGACGAACAGTGAATCCCATCCTGTGTGCAGCAATGCTGATGTGTTGCTATGATGTAGGGAGAGAGAGAGAAGGGACTGTGGAAGCATGTGACTGTATGCATACAGTGTCTTCTTCCACATAGTGCTTTGACTGGAAATGCGTCACATACAGTATCTACATGTTCTCTCCATTTATGACAATGGTGTGTTTGTGTCTGGCCCCCTGTGACCACTGCTGCCTACACTAAATCTCACTATTTCATTGCTCACTTATTACACACACCTCTTCTGTTTTAGTCTACCAGAGTGTGAACATTACCAACATTAAAACACTCTGCCTTCCTTTAAACTATTACCTCTGCCCAGTCGCATTGAAACAGATTAGTCACTGTGAGCTCAAATTTCAGTAGCTTCAATTCCTACACAGAGCTCAGTTCTTTCACACACACACACACACACACACACACACACACACACACACACACACCTCTTTCATTCCATTGGCTTCAGCCTGCCACGTCTCACTGCTACAGTGTTGATTTATTGGAAAATGTGTCTTTTAAACAAGATAGTTATATTAGTTGTTTAAGTTAATGAAGCTGTGCAACTCATGCTTTCTTTTTTACTGTTGAAGTTCCAAGCTATTTCATGTGCTTTTGCCCGTAGCCCAGCTCCCCCCCTCAATTTGCATAGGGAGAGAACTTAGTTTTAACCCTTGATTATCCTGGTAGTTTATCTTCAGCCTTCTTGCAACTTGTGATGGCCAGTTCTTTGCTGCATTTCCCTGTTCAGATCAGAGCAATAAAGGCATTGTATTTTTAAAGTGTATTCCTCACCTCTCTTATTTTATAATGATGTATAATGTGTACCTTCACATGTACTTTATCTTATTTCTAGCTGATCAAGCTTCACAGCAAGTAGGGCAAGGTAGGAGGAAGCTTACAGCTGTATCTTTATAGGACAATGTACAGTATGTATCTCATTCCATTGCCATGTTTTGTGTATCTGCAGCAGCCTGTATATTCAGGGCCCAATCCTTCAATGGTTTGCTGCCCCTCCACAAATTCAGAGGTCCTAGGAAAGCCATGGAGTGTCCCCTATGCACCACATGCACACCATATGGGTACTACACAGCATCCTCAGTACTGATGTGTGCCCCATATGTACCCTATGCCTGACCAGCACACCTCTCTATGCAGGCAGGTGGGACAGTGGCTTGCCAGGGGGCATAGGCCAGTATTCAACTAACCTGGACACAAACTCCTTGAGGAGTAGGGCCAAAGGAGGGGAGCATTAGCTATGATTGCCTAAGAACAGCAGTAGCAGCTATGTGGCCCCCTTTGACTGTCCACAAACCACATGTTCTGCTCTGTTTGGCCTTATCTTTTCCAGTCCCCTCAGTCCTCAGTGCATCTGCAGTGTGCTGGGGGTCATCACTGGCATCAGGTGGTGTTCAATGAAATTCTGTTTAATTTTCTGTGAGGATATGGTAGTCTAGGAGGACTGCACCCTCCTCATCACCTCACCAATGAAATGTTATTTATACACTACACAAAAGGTGAGCACCTCATTACTTCTTTAACTTCCTATTTATGCTCCATCCAATCTCAGGTGCAGCTCTTCTTTGGGCTACCCCAAAATAGCAGACCTCTATCACCTCTGATTGCAATATACTACTTCAATCAACCATGGCACTGCACCACAGACAGGGACAGAAGTGGGCAGCAACCTCCCAAAATCTCTAATGTTGCATCAAGCAGCATGGTGGGAGTGGTGCAGAGTCCAGATATACTGGGGGACCATCTCTGACTGCTGCCGGGGCAATTTTTTGCTGTTTTCTCCCTACCCCTGTGACATCTACACACAGGGTTCAGAGCAGCAGAATGTGCATCTGCATACCTGCTGTGAGCCCAGCAGATGTCCTCCCCGACCATGGCTTGGCTCTGCATCTATCTGTGGTCACTCAGGTAGCAGCACTGTGGTGAAAATAGAGACTATCCCACTGTGGAGTGGAGCATTCTGTGAGACAGTTAGTCCTCCACTCCCTCTCCAATCTTGAATGACTCTGGCCTTTTCCATAACTCAGGTTGCTGGCCCTATGAATGGCAGCTCTACCACTGTGCAATGCCAGCCTTTGGCCATTTACTACCTGCAAAACATAGAAGACAATAAGAACTTCATTTTCTCTGTACTGTACTGTGTGGAAAAAGAGATGTGTTGTAGTAAGTGAATGGGATAAAAAATGTAAAGAGCAATGCCACCAGGAAGCTTTGGTGGCTGTGCTGTGTGGCCCTCCAAATATGTGGCTTGAAAAACACTGATTTATTGTAGTATGCCTGTGTGTATCATATGAGTGTGCTCAATGGGCTCTGTGCATGTGCTGCACACAACCCCTTGCTACCTGTATGTAACTTGATGTTTTGTAAAGCACTTAGGGTTACAGTGTGTATAAAAGGCAATATATTATATAGTTCGGTCTGTTCTGCTTAGCTTTTCATCCAAACTGAAAAGCTTTGGTACTACAAGTTAAAGGTCGTAGAATGCTGTTCAACTTGTCTGTGGAGTAATAACTTTTTAATAAGAATGGAAATTCAGTGCCACCTGTGCTTTGTTCTTCTCACAATTGTTGTATCCCCTCACCACACATGCACACATAGACCCAAACACAGAAACTTTTTTAATTAATTTTAACTAATAAACCCACCCTGCACTCAGCTGCTAATGCCCCACCCAGTGCCACTGATAGTGTTTTGCTTTCAAAATCTTTTAAAAAGAATCTTACTTACAAAAATGAAAGGAATTGGGAACCACGCATGAGCATGCTCTGCACTATAATGTACTGTGTGTGTGTGAATCTGCATTGATTTAAATGGAAACACATAAGTTTAGATCTTGCTTTCACTCATCACCCATCATTTTTTTTATGAAGTAAGCTTTTTTCAAACGATTTTAAAAGCACAAAAACTGTCAGTTGCATGGCATGGAGTATTAGCAGTTGGCTGTAGGGTGGGTTTATTACTTTTAAAATTTCCCAAAATGATGTACCTTTTGTGTATGTGATAGGGCAATAATGTATTTTTTTAAGATAAAAAATATACTGTATAAAACAGTAGATGCACATTCACATGCACAACAAACATGCATTGTCAGCAGGGTTCTGACTACTCTTGAGGTCAGTGACAACACAGGCTTGGTTTGCATGGCTTGCCATCCGCTATCCTTTATACACAAAATGATAAATTCTGACATCAATCTTGGCTAATCAGGATTGTTTATTTCTAAACATTTCAAGTACAATTTTCCCACAAAATATCTCATGCAAACAGTTTTAATGCTATAGTTCTAAGTTTATTAAGCATAATTCATTTCATCACACAGGGGTTCTCAAATGTTCCACAAAATCTAATAATTGTAATTTAAATTCAAGTTGCATTTTTTAGCAGAAATCTTCAACATGATTTATGATACATTTATATGTACAGTTCCCATGGCTCAAGTCCTTTGTGTCCCAGAACTGTTCCGCTTCACTTTGCAGTTCAGTCACCTGAAGAACTCAAGAATGCACTCTTATAACCATAAGAGACACAGTAACTGCACATGCAAGCATATATCAAATTGTATTCTATTCTATTCTATTCTATTCTATTCTATTACTAAACTAAACGTGAAAACGCTTGCAGCATTTTGGGACCCCTCCACATGAATGGCTCAGGGTCTTGAAAACTATTTCACTCCAGGGGTGTCCTTATTGTTAAAGTAGGCAGGGGATCACACTCCAGGAGCAACACCAATGTGTAGAGGTAAAAAAACAGATTGGATCAGTACTTTTAATTGTTAGAACATTTTATAATGTTATACCCACATGGAGAGCACTTATAATCACACAGAGAGTGCAGCACTTACTGTTTCTAGTGCTTTGGACTCAAACTCAATTCTTCAGCAGGGGGCTCTTCATGAAGAACATAACCAAGTTTATGTCTGAAGCTCTAGATAAATGCAGCACTCTCTTTTTAGCTATAACTTAATAACATGTTCCTGAAATTGATGATACTTATCCAGTCTGGGTTTTCTTACCTCTACAAATTGGTGTTACTCCTGGACTGCAGTCTCATGCCTGTTCCTCCTCTTGATTTGTTAAACTGGCACAAGTATGGTGTCAGCTGTGGCAGGAGCTCAGAGTAGTTTTCACTCAGACTTCCTGCTCTGAAGCAGCTGTGTTGGCTCTGACCAGAGTTTGTTTCTTTAATACTCACAATAGCCCCATGCATGACTGGAATGGAGGTATGTATGAAATGTGTGTACCCCGCCCACATTGGTCTGCACCCGTGGACAGGTGTACACCAGCTGGTATGCACTACTGGTCACCTCCTGTCCATGGCCCCCCCATGGCACACAGGGCACCATAGGGTGGCTGGGGGTTGAGTCATGGTCCAGGGCAGGCATCCAATGGGATGCCTGGCCTGGGCCCAGAGTGGATCCCTCACACCCCTGAGGTGTTAGTGTATGTGCCATGCATATGCACAGCACAACGCTAATCTGTACAAAAAATATTGCTGCTCACATCGGTGGCCAGACACACTCCTGGACATCCATGGAAGCATGCACCTGGTTACGGCAGGGTCTCAGCTGCCGTAACCTGCCCCACCTCACCTGGTACAACGTACCTTCATAAATAACGCTTACCACAGTCACACCCCTGACATGCCCCCCACCTGCCACATGTGCATTGCTGTCTGCGCAGCTGTGGAATTGGGCACATGTCAGCTACACCCCCTGTCATGAATTCTGCATGATCACAGCTCCGTGGCATTCCAACTTAGCTCTGCCAACTCGCCCGGCTTATGCGGCACATTAGCATAGTGCATAGGACCCATAATCTCTATCTAAGAGCTTTGTTAAGCCCATATTTGGGATCTGAAGTCCCAAATCTGTCTATCCAATATACTTTATGTAACATGAGTTTCTTGTTCACATCACTCACCCCTTGGTGGACACTGTATGTTTCTAGTCCCACAGACATCAACATAGACACATTGTGATGAGGACTTTTACATAGAGCTGTTCAGAATATAAAATTCTGCATGCCCAAGGAATGACTATTCTGATTCCACTGAATTTTGCAAACTTTTAAATTTCAGTTATTCTGATATAAGTTTAAAAGTATGTGTCCAAATAACATGACATTTGGCATGCGAACAATAATCCAAGGCTTACAAGAGTGTGGCAAACTGCAGATCTGTAGATTGAAAGAGGGCAGAGATATTGGTGGCCAAACATTTGATCACAATTTAATTTTCAGTTATTTTGAGATAATTTTAAAATTTATTATTCAAATTTCTCCAAAATATCAGGATTTTGAGAAGCACCTAGAATGCATATACACACCATGTTCTAAGTCTAAAACTTTAATGGGAGCTGAGTTATAAGTACCCAAACATTTTGCCAAAAGTTGGATTTCTGTAATTTTAGTATACTGTCGATAGTATTCGTTGAAATGTTACAAAAATTAACAGGTATACAGGTTATCACTGCATTTCTATATGTGTATAATTTCAGATTTCTAGCCTTCAATGGGACTGAGTTATAGCCTGCCAAACATGTTGCCAACATTTAAATTTCAGTTAGTATCCTCTAATTTTAAAACTACATATCCAAATTTAATCAGAACTGAAACATTTAAACAGGGTCATTTCTGAAAAAGTTCATATTTTCAGCTTAAATGGGATTGAATTAAAAGTAATCAAACTTTACAACATTTAAAAATTTAATTTTGCAAGAATGTAAACTACAAATTTATAAACACTGAAACTTTAAAACTAGAGAGTGCAATGCCATTAAATTTGACAGGTTCTTAGACCTTACAAGGAGACTGTGTGTGCCAATTTTATTAATCGCTTGCTGCGAGAAATTGCAAAATAACATGCATACTTAAAGTCAAATCTCATGAGTCTTTGTGAAAATTGTAGAATTTCATGAAAAATTCCATAAAACTGACATTTTCTAATTTCACTCAGCCTTATCTGAGAGATTCTAATTAGAGGATGGGGCATAAGAGGCAGGTAGTGGAGGGGTCACCAGGTTTTGGAGTTAGGTGCACACTTTCACCAAGAAATGGACAGCTGAGCTGGGTAGCACAACAGTGGTAGCCCCCCAGGTTGGAGCAAGAAAGCACAGAGTGTCAACAATTCCAACCTGAATGCAGGATATTTAAGGATCACATCGAGTAAGTTTATGATCTGGGGAGCCTGGTGTACATGCAAGTCTAGGACTTAGAGGTTCTCAAAAATATGAAGTGGTGGAAAACAATGTCTTGGGCAGCAGGAAGAAAGAATTCTGACTATTCTAACAGGGTAGGTTGATAAGAAAAGAAGTAGGTGACTCATGTTTTAAGGGATTTTATCACTGTAAAGAACAACGAGGATATCAGTGGGATCAGTAGTTCTAGTGAGTCAATCTGGCTATGCCAAAAGAGAAGGAGGGGGGATAGTCACCCAAAGACAAACAGCAGGACTGCAAAAAGCTCATCCTAGCTTATCAAATGAAGTAGTAATATGTGCATTATTAATGTTAAATTCCACAAAAAAAAAAAATTCTGGATGCTTCATCTGCAATATGTGCTACCATAAATATGTGAGAAAATGTTACTAATAATTTTTTTCTTCTGCAAAATTAAAACTGCTCAACCAATTTATCCAGTTGTGTTAGACACCAGGATGCACTGACTATGAATATGCATGTCAAATGTTTACTCTGTGCATGCAAGAGCAGAGAAGTTACAAACATCCACATTTTTAATAGTTTTCACAAAGTTTTGCAAATATTTACATAGTAAAGTTTTGAACCCCTGTAACTTAAAATTTCCTTATCTAATTCTGTCCATATTTAGATCATTCTATAAGCATTACAAAAAGGTTATAGGTACTAATTTACACATACCTAGCTCCAAAAGTGCCTGTTATATGCAGATTATTTTTTTTCATGAAGTTTCCCCAAAAAATAAAATGACAGATTTTGAGCACATAAAATTTTGAGATAATGCATCATATTGTCATTAAATCTAGTACATTGTTAGAACACCTATCATCAAGAAATCATGCCAAATTCAAGATCCCTGACCCAAATAGACAGTTAAGGTATATGCAGGTACAAATGTTCATGAAATTTTACACAAACAATAAAATGACAACATTTGAGCACCTATAATTTTGAAACAATCCATCCATCCACATTTCATGATATTTGGCATGTTAGTGGCCATTGACCCAAAGAGTAAACATTCCTAATTTTAGAGCTCTAGCTTGAACAGTGGCTGAGTTATAATTACATTGCTAAATTTTAAAACTTCTGCAAAATTCTGATGAAATTCAGCAGAATTTAATGGAATATTGCAAAAGTTCATCAAATATTCTGCAAATTTGGAATTTTCCCATTCCGCACAGCTCTACTTTTAAAATTTCTAGCCACAGCTGGCTTGTCATCCCTCCACAGATATCACATTTGTGCTCATTGAGCCTCATCCTTAGTGGTCCCATGGTCTTGCCAATATAGACCAGATCACATTGGCATCTGAGGAGATTCACTACTTGTTTGTTCTGGCATTTTATAAAATCTTTAATTTTCATCTCCTCTATACCCAGACTTTGTTCTATGGGTTTTGTGGCAATTTTGACAATTGCCACACTGGTGGTTATTGACTAATGGGGCTGGATATTCAAACTGCGCCATTCTGTGGTGCAAGCCCTTGCGCTGCACAAAATAGTTGTGCTGGGGTGTGGCCGGGGCGATATTCAACGGAGTTGCGCTATTGAGCAACTCCTTTGAATATCACCCCCTGGCCACAGCCACTGTGCATGGTGCAGTGGAACTTGTGCCACTGCAAGTGGTCAGAGTGGAGCATTCAAGATGCAGTGGCGCAAGTTCCATTGCGCCATGTACAAATTTCTGATATTCAAAAGGTGACATGCAAATGGGGCCATAATTCATGCAAGGTGCAGGGGGGCCATTTGCATCTATTTATGGCCCCATTTGCATGCCATAGCATGCAGGTGCACCGATCCCCGAGGACTTGCACCTGGCGCCCTGCCAGGCAGCAGCCGTTGGGACCAACACCTCTGCAGCCCGATAGCGGCATAACTGTTGTAATCCCCTCCCCTGACTGGCCCAATCACAGGCATAACTGTTGAAATCCCCCCACCTGACTGGCCCGATCAGCGGGCATGTAGTAACCCCTCCCTGACTGGCCGATCAGGCATGTAGTAAACCCCCACCCCCTGACTGGCCCGATCGCTGGGCAAACCCATAGTAATCCCCCACCCCCACTAGCCCGATCGGGGCAGAACAGAGTTCAACCCCAAGAACATATCCCTGGTGGTCCAGTGGACCATGAAGCCTGATCATGGGCATTAGAGTCCACCACCCCCCAAGGTCCACGCACCTGGTGATCTAGTGGCCCCCACCCCACCCACCCACGGAGCCCGCACACCCTGCTCCCCATCAGCTGGCGGGCGGCAGCATCCCACCCGCCTGCTGCCCCACCACCCGCCGACTGACTGCTTGTAGGGCTGCACCCATTGGTTCAGAGCAAGAGCCAATGAGCTCGCAGCCCATACCGCATATAAGCAGTCCAAATATGTGAATGAATGAATTCACATATTTGTATTTCCTTTCCTTTAAGGTCTTATATCTGTATGTTTCAATTGATGTTCCTAAAGCAAGAACTGAACCACCAGAACCCTTACAGACATCCAATCGCTAATGCCTTCACTGGTGGCTGGGCCTTATTCTGGTGATTTTGGATGCCCTGGACCTGTTCCCAGTCCTTACCAGCATGCGCTGCTCATGCAGCGATTCCAACCTTTGAACCAACTCATCAGGGGAGCCTCTGCTAATGCCACACAGATCACTCAATGAATAGCCACTCCACTGGGGTCCCAAACATCACTCTCCCAATGGACTTTCTCCACCTCCAGCCTGGGGAATAGGGTTAACTCTGCCACTGTTATGCCCTCAACTACAAGGGTTGCCACTTCCATGTAGCACTCCAGACCCTATTTGCCATAGCGGATCTGCCCACAGTAAACAATTTCAACCCAAAAGTTGAACTCACCCATAGGCAATCTTTTTTTTAAGGCTGTAGGCCCTGTCTGTGCTTATCCTATCAAGGCACTGAAGTTCACTTGGCAGGCCTCCATTTTCATCTCTTTTCCCTGGGCTTCAGCTCTCAAATGCATGGACATGGCCCCTTCTGCTTTGCTCCATTGCTTCCCTTTTTGCACAGCTGAACCATCACCATCCAATTCACTGGTCTTCAAGGGTGGAGGGCCAGGGCAGCAAGTGGACCACCATGGCCCCAAGATGGCCCTTTGGCCGAACTTGCAGGGCAAATCCCAGCTCTTCTGTCCCCAGATCTCTCCCTCTATCTCCCTAGACACCAAAATCCCCTACTATGTGTACCATCTGCTGATGGGGCCCCACCAACAGTGAGCAGGCAGCACAACATCCCAGACTCAGGGGCACCACAGCTCTCTCTCTCTCCCTAGCTATCCCCTAGCAATGGAAAATTAAATAGTAAGCACCCAAAGAGTGCTTTCATTCAGATCTGCCTTTTGGGCTTCTTCCCTAAGGTACCCTCAGCCAAGGGATTGGTTGTCCTATGACAACTCTAGGGGTAGAACCATTGTCAAGTGGGTTCTCTTGCTTTCAGTACCACCAACAAGTGGTAGTTCTTTGTGAAGAAGAAGAAGAAGAAGAAGAAGAATCAGCATTTATGTAGCTCTTTTCATACACAGTGTATCCCAAAGTGCTTTACTAGCAATGCTAGACTGGTAGTGAAGTGACTGAATGCCTTGAATGCCCATTTAGTTGCTGATGCCATCCTCCTCTACCCCTCTGGTGGCTCATCTCTCTCCTTCTTGACTTATTCCCTAAGTATTTTTAGCTGAGGGACTGGTGGTCCAGTGGCAACTTTAGGGGTGAGACACTCCTTAAGATGATTTCCTTCCATATGGTACCCTGCAAGGGTAGTAGTCCTTCAGGAACAGAGTGTGAAAGGCAACACAACACATCCTACTGACAGTCTCAGTCCTCTGATTTACAGTATGCCAGTAATCTGTATTATTGCCAATTATTCCACTGGAGGGAGAGGCAGATGGACTAAGTAGATTGCACAGAAAATGTTGTACAGTGGGAAACTGAGAAGGTGCCAGAAGCAGAGGAGCAGAGGGAATAAGAGGAGGTGATGGATGAGGAGCAGCGGAGAGGTAACTGACAGGTGAGCTGAACCAGGATTTGTTGGAGAAGGAGGCACAGTGGAAATGGTGCCCAGTCTTGGAGGGTGAAAGGGAGAGACTGGAGTTGAGGGAGCTGTGGTGAGTGTGAGTAGAGCAATCGAGAGTAAAATAACAAGAGTGGACAATAGGGTTCAGCCTGGCCATGGCAGTTTCAAGTGCAGCACTGTACCACATCCAGTGAGTCAAACACCAGCAGGGTCATCTTGTGGATGTCCTCAAGGCTTACTAATAGTAGGATGCAGGATTTGTTGTGGTACAAAGTGCAAAGTTTGGAGAAGGAGAAATCAAGGTCATGATCCAACCACAAACCAAGTATCATGAAGTTGGTAAATTTTTCAAGGGGAGAACCATCTACTGTCATGAAGACAGAGGAATTGTGGAGTATAGCATGTCTCTGTTTATTTCCAAAGGTAACATAGACCCTTTTTCTGTTTATGTGACAGCTAGCTCAAGAGGAATCAACACTGGCCATTATCAAAGTCATGTTGCAATGCCATTTCCAGCTTGGAAACTGAGGGCCCTGAGATATGAAGGACAGTGATGTCCAAGTACTTATGCACATGTGAGGAGACACAGATTGAGTGGAAGTCATTAAGTAAAATGGACAATAGGAATGGGCCTAGGATGGGGCCATGGGGGGCATCTTACTGGATAGGGAAAGAGGGTAGACTATCACCTACTGTGTGTGGAAATTGTTTGACTTTTGTTGGTATTTATCAGTATTGTTTTAATATGTATATTCTAAGCACATCATACAAAACCTCTCCAGAAACAACAGATGCGTTATAACCACACAGGACACCGTGGCGTGTTTGAAAACTTTATTGTGAATACAAACATCACGTGCTAGCTGAATCAGAAACTCTTGACACAGCACATATAACACAGAGGGTGCAGTTGAGGTGGGCACAAGGGATCCGGTTCGACAGGAGCATTCACATGGGGGATGGCAGGTGCCTACCACACATGCATACATCACAGGACATGGGGATGGGGGACAGATGTGACTGTCAGAGGGGGAGGTGGGCTCCTGCTTCCAAGACACACACAGTAGTGAAGAAGGGGAGTGGTGGTGGGGGTGCAAGGCACAATGGAAATGTGTGCAGGGATGGTGTGAAGGAGCTGTCCCACCCAAGTCTGTCCACACCTGCCATGTATGCAGGCTGTCTGCTGTTGCTGATCCATGTTTGTTTTTTTTCTATTTTGTTTTGACCTGGAGAAACACACTAAGCTGAAGCTTGTTTACAGGTGTGACCTGGGAGCACAAGGAAATTAAGTGACTTGCTCAGGGTCACACAGTATGTAAGTGGGGGCTGTGGGATTCAAACCCAGGTCTCCAGGTTTGCAGCTCAGAGTCTTAAACCGCTGTGCTATACTGCCTCCTATGTGGGGTATGTGGGGTATGTGGGGCTTGTGGCCTATAATGATAGTAAGAGGGAGTCCCTCGAGGACGGTGTGCCCTTGGACTGGATGCGGCCACTTGGAGTGCTGGATGCAGGGCATGACCTGGTATGTGGGGAGTGGATCTGGCAGGGAGGATCATGTGTGTGCTGCCAGTGTCTGACCCATCATCCAGCAGTATCGGCATATGCCGCGGTGTCCTCTGGCACTGGGGTTGTACACCATGGAGAGGCCAGAGGTTTGAATGGGCCGCACAGCATCACGCACTGCAGACACGAGATCCCTAAAAGCCCTGGGAGGTCTTCAAACCAAACATGTCCTGTAGGGAATAGAGGAAGCGGGCCTCATGGGCCTCCTCATGCTGCTCAGCCCTTGTGCAGGAGGTGGTGGAGGTGGGTCAGGTTATTGTGCATATCCTGCCTGAATCAGGTAAGATCCCACAGTGCAGTGGTCTGGTACTCCACAGCAGACTGTAACAGTTTCCTGGACACTGATACACCCTGCTGCCTGGGAGCAGTGTCAGGATGGATGGGTTCCAGTGGCAACCGTGGGTGCTGAGTGGCCGGTGAGTGCTCCTCAACTGGGGTGGGTGGGGAAGGTGTCATCACTGTGGTGGCTGTATCTAGCTGTGCAGTACAGGTGCTGGACAATGGTGGTGCTGCAAGGCCCCCCAATCGCACCTGCCAAGGTGGGCTGGTGGAGTGGGCAGCAGTGGTGGAGGTGGCTGCAGCAGAGGTGGAGGTGGCTGCAGAAGGAGTGGTGGTGACTGTTACAGGCAGTATCATGCTGGTAACAGTTGTGCCAGGATCCTGGGTCTGGGATCCATGTGTGGCAGGGGGCCCCTCTGCATCTCTGGCTGGTCACTGATTGGGGCAGATGGCTGTGGAGGACTGGCAGTATGGCCATGTGACAGCTGCCACAAGCTCCTACAATGCAATGTAAGCCTCATTCTAACTGTCCTCTGAGGCCTCCACACTGTAGTTCTTGGGGTGGTAGTGCTGGCTGGGTGATGGCTGCCCCTGATGTGTGGACAACCCAGGCATATCCTCCTCCTACTCCTCTGCTTCAGACACCATGGCCTGTGCTGTGGAGAGTAGAATGGATCATCAGTGTTGCATGTACTACACAGTATGCCATGCAGAGTGGTGGTGGTGCATGCATGCTCCAGTAGATGGTGTCACATGTCAACATAGTGTCAGCATGCCACCTCTGTCAACAGGACAACCTATACAGACCCACACCAGTCACACAGTTACCTGGGGAAGTTTTAGTGTGCAAGCATGATGTGTCCCCTGACCATGGTGCACACACGAGCCACACACATGCATGGAAACACATAGTGCATACCACACCCAATACCAAGACCCACACACCAAGCACACTTGATGGCACACCCCATCACCTATGTATCAACAGACAGTACAACAGTGCATGCTTCCCTTTGTGCGTGACCACACCCCAGTGGACCATAGTGCATGGTCATGAGCCATCAGGGTATCTGGCCGACAGGCCACATTGGGAGCCACAGGGCACGGCCACAGCAGGCCAATGAATGGCAGGGTGGCTAGGCCACTGCCTGCCATACTGTGTGTGTCATGGCCATGTCTGCAATGTGCATCACAGTGGTGGGATCCTTACGTGTACCCATGTACACAAGGGAGGGAACAAAGCGCTTACTTCCATGGCTAGCTGACTGCCACCTGGGTTTCAAATCCACCTTCTGGCACCCATGTCACCTTCACTGGTCACAGCATGGATGCCATCACTTCTTCATCTGTATCCAAGGGCCTGGCAACCACTGATGGTGGGCCTCCACCCATGGCTCGTAGCTCTCATTGCTGGGCATCCAGTTTGTCCTTGGCATAGCAGCATAGGCCCCAGAAGGATTTCTGGACCATCTCCATAGTCCAGGCCTGTCCACCAACAGCATACACCTCCTCCATAATCTCCTTTCATGCCCTGTGGATGATGGCATCTGTGCTGTGGGACAGGACCTCCTACCTCACCCTCTATGCCTGTACCAGGGTGTACAGCTCATCCTCGTCAATGCAGAGGGACCACAGTCTCTATCTGTTGCCCATGGAACCTGATGGGGTAAGTGATATGACAGCAGTCATTGGTGTGTGTGACAGTGACACACATGTGGGTGATAGTGATGCCACTGTGTCCAGGTGGGGCAACAATGGCTGTATGGGTCACTAATGGTTGGCAGGGCAGGCATTGCACAGTGGCAGACTGTCATGACCCCCCCCCAAGATCACACATGGCAAACATGTAGCCACCCAACATAGGACATGCATAGGCCACCCACTTCCAAGTCCCAGCAGGCCACTGTGTCCAGGAGGGTAGAGATCCTGTGCTTAGCTGTCATCTCCCACATGGGGGTCAGACAGGTGTGGATGACAGCCCTGCTGTGTGTATGGCCAGTAGTCGACCACAATGTGGGAGGGGTGTGTGTGCCACTGTTGGGAGGGTGTGGCTGCCCAAGCATGCAAATGTAATCACCAGCCCCCAGGCATAGTGCAGCCCATCCTGTGACATGCTGTGTAACATGGGAGCACTTAGTGGGATGCTGCAACACAGCAAGGCATGCGGCAGCACTCTACCAGAACAACCTGGGCAGTATGGTGCTGGCCAATCTGTTGTGCATGGTGCTGACACAATATCTTGTCCTACACATTCCCACCACCCCACCCCACCCCACCCCACCCCACCCCACCCCAGCTGTGAATTATCTGTGCATCATCCCTATGTGTGTTGACAGTGGTATGGCAGGAATATGGCAACTGAACATAGTCCTGTGTGGCCTGGGTCAGGTATGGTCATGGTGCAGTGCCCAGGATATCAGTGTTGCAGTGTCCGGGCAGGTAGTGAAGTAGGTTTTATGTGATAAGAGTGAGATTTTTAAGTCACCGACTAAAAAGATCGACCGTCTCTAACTTATCCAAACCAGAAAACAAAACAAACTTTTTTATGTGGGGGTCTGTGCCCCCGCACCCCCCAACTTAAGGATTATCAACTCCAGGGGTGGTGGACATAGAGGAAATATAAAAAACCCAAGGACAAAAAAAATCTCTCTGCACCAGGACCCAAACCTGGGTCCTCCAGCTCCATAGGCAGTGGATCAAGCCACTACAGTGTAGTGACTACACCAAATGGTCAGCTCGGCATGACTTGGCCCAACAAATCGATATATCCTGTTTGAGTGAGTATATCTCACTGCTACACTTGCTATAAAGTACTCCTCTGTGTTTTCTGACACTTGCTTTTACTATGAGTGGTTTTATTGAGTCACTCAAATTGAGACACTCAATAAAACTCACTCAGATCACCGCACACCAGTGCAGTGTCATGTTACCCCACATACTTAGTCCTGGGGCAGGTGTTGCATTGAACCCTGCATAACCATAATGGCTGACTCACCCCATGCAAGCTCTCCCACTGCATTTATGATTGGGGACAAGTCTGCTCTGGGACAGCCCTGGTCGTAGGTCCAGTGTGACCCATGTTGACCAGCAACCTGGGCTACTGAGGGAGAACACTATGGGATGCCGGCACCATGTCTGGGAACAGGGACATCATAGAAACATAGAAACATAGATTTTGACAGCAGATAAGGACTGCTTGTCCCACCCAGTCTGCCCATTTCCCTACCTAATGGATAAGCTGCAAATCCTAGTTAACCAGCAGCCTACTTCTTCCTACCCCCACACCCTAGAATTGCTTTATGACTGTCCCATGCATGCTTGAATTCCACCGCTGTTTTTGACTCCACAACCTCCTCCGGAAGGCCGCTCCATGCATCTACAACCCTCTCTGTGAAAAAAATACTCTTAAATTACCTCTGAGCCACCCCCTTCTTCTTCAAATTGTGCCCCTTGTTCTTGCACACCTCTTTTTGAAAGATGCTACCTCTTGGACTTTGTTGATTCCCTTGAGATACTTGAAAGTTTCTATCATGTCCCCCTCTCCTCCTTTCCTCGAGGCTATACATATTAAGCTCCTAAGTCTCTCTTCATATGTCTTCTGATGCAGACCCTGCACCATTTTAGTTGCCCTCCTCTGACAGCCTCCATCCTGTCTATGTCCTTGCGGAGATTGGGTCTCCAGAACTGCACGCAGTACTCCAGATGGGGTCTCACCAACTGTCTGTACAGAGGATAATAACTTCCTGTTTTCTACTGGTGATGCCTCTCCCTATGCATCCCAGTATCCCCCCAGCCCTCCTTGCTGCCCTCTCACATTGCTTGCCCACCTTTAGGTCATCTGATATGACTACCCCCAGGTCTCTTTCCATTTTTGTTGTTGTTAGTATCTCACCCCCCATTGTGTACCCCTCCCCAGGGTTTTTGTTTCCCAGGTGCATTACCTAGCACTTCTTAGCATTGAATCTAAGCTGCCATACTCTCTGCCATACTCTCAACATTTCTGAGTCAACACATGGTGTCAGTCTCCAGTATGTCAGCCCCCTACTTTCACCAGCACTAAACAGAAGTACCATGACATACACAGTAGTTGCAAGAAGTTGATTGCAATTTCATGAACAGAACCTGCCATCAGAACCCATATGGCTGGTATGGCCATGGCTACACCACTTTTTGTCCCCTAGCAACATATTACAGTGCTCCCTCATTATTGTTGTGTTTATTTAGAGAAGCAATGCCAGCTAATCCACAGCCGGTTCACTGTTTGGGATTCTGGCCGTCATCACAGGCAGCACCACAAAACCTCTATCTGTGCAAGGTGAATGCAATCAGGCATGGTGTAGGGCTGCCGCAGGGTCCTGCAGAGTTGTTATACAGTTACAGATATTCTCTCAGCTGCCTGCCAGTTTTCCACCTTGTCAGTTCCAAAGGTACAGAAACTCCACATCAGTTTCAGTTACGCACAAAAAAAGAAACTTTACCATCTCTGATTACCCACCCAGCAGCATTGGAGACCTCCAGCCACTTATTTGTTCACTGTCCACATCACGATCATTTCACCCGGTGACAGATGTGCAGCAGCAACAAAAATGATGGTAGCATCCCCTTTGTTACAAATGGGCTTACATTCATCAACCTCAAGATTCTGGGAGTATGCCAATCTTAGTTTCATCTATTAGGATGGATAAAATGTGAAAAGTATCTCCAGAAGTGATAAAGGTATTGCACTTATATTCTAAACATTTTAAAACATGAACTGCCCAGCAACATTTCTGAGTCAACACATGGTGTCAGTCTCCAGTATGTCAGCCCCCTACTTTCACCAACACTAAACAGAAGTACCATGACATACACAGTAGTTGCAAGAAGTTGATTGCAATTTCATGAAATCTGTGAAGATTCCCAAATAAATTTTTTAAGATATTTTTGCTTTGCACAGCAAAATAGATAAAAAAAACTCTCCTGAGACTATTTTCTATCATATCTCTCAAAAATCTCAGGAGATAAATTTGTTAAATCAACTGCTACTGCTGTATGCCACAGTATTATTTTTTAAGCAAATTTCTTCTGAGAACAAAAAGAAACCTTGAGTCAAAACACAGAATTTTTCTGTCTTCTGCAAAGTAAAGCTCAATGAAATCCTTGCCCTTCCAGTTTGAGGCGCATTGAGGATGACTAGGAGGGTGAGTGGGGTGGGTGTAAAAGATTATGTGTATCACCTTCCAAAATCTGATTTGAGGAATAATTTTAATAAATCAGGAATTATTCTCCCAGATAAAAGTATGTGGGGAAGACAATAGGGGATGGTTATTGAAATTGTGAACCCAGCAGTGGCAGAGCACTTGGGATCATGTTCATTTTTCTATTTTTTTTTGGGGGGGGGGGGCAGCTCCACAGGACTTTCACTTTCCCTGATCTGTGGATTCATAAGGCAGGAGTAGGCACATTCCTGAAAGAGAAGAATCTTGAGGATTACGTAGCATTAGTGTAACATTCCAGCAGTTAAGCTTAGATGTAGATCAGTACTGATATTTGGTATAGCTACTGCTGTGCAGCCTGAGGAATAGATGAGACAGACTCTTGTGGCAGCACAGGAGTCTGTGCTCGGGTACAATTTTCTCTCCAAAATAGTTTTGATCAGGGATGCTGATGTGGGAAAAACTTGTGTTGTGCAGTGTTTCAAGGCAAGGATTTTCATGGAAAAGCAAGGCTGGAGCTGATTTTACCATGAAATCCTTACAGATTCAAGGCAGACGGGTCAAGGTGGGGGAGTAATCAACCATATAAATAAAATGTGTTCAGCTTCTTGTTTAAATCAGAAATATACTTTTAGCATCCATATGTACTAGTGTATAATGAAAATGGGTGGTGTGTTTATCAGTGCCACAAACACATAATGTAAAGGTTTTAGTGGGGTTCACATACTCAGTCTGACTTTGAAACTTGTGTGTGTTAATCAATAATCAGAACAGGTGTGCGTGTGTGTGTGTGTGTGTGTGTGTGTGTGTGTGCACAAACCCTAGAGCTTCTGGGAGCCGAACCCCAGCCTTTATATAAAAGTCCTCCACAGGACATTGCAAATAATGCTCATAGTATGAGTAGTTGGTTGATGGCACTGTTGGTCAGCCAGTTGGCCTCCCAGTTGCAGCTATGAGCTCTAAGACCAGCCAGAGTCTCACACACCCCTGATTCCAGGGGAAAAAATATTTTTTTCCCTTGAGTAAGGGATAGGAAAGATGTGACAAACGAGTTTTTTATCTTCAATAAAAGCCCCCAAACTCAACACAGAGCATCTAAACCCCCAGACCTCCTTCATGTGTCTAATGTCCAGGTTAATGCTTTTCCGCTTTCAAAATGCTTCCTACTGGCCTGGTTTGTTAAGGTAGTATTTTGCTTCTGGACTCATCTGTAGATGCATCTCTTTACACTTTTCAGTGCTGAGGTACATCTGTCAGATCCACTGCATATCATTAACCTTCCTCTGGGCTGTAACTACCCTGCCTAATTACAGTAGGTGGCATTTGCAAACTTGGCAACCCAGCTTCTAGTGCTAATCTCCAGATCACTTTAAAAAAATACTGACAAACAATTGTCCTTTATGATAAATTACCATTTATTATAACCCATTTTTTTCTTGTTGTGCAACCAGTTTCTAATCCACTGCATTACCTGACTGGCTGTGCCTAGGTCTGCAACTTTCTTTTGTGCCAGTGTCAAATGCTTTTCTGAAGACAAGGTACACAACATCTACTGGTTTATTCCCCTCACTCTTCTTGTTGTGATAATCAAAAAATGCAAAAAGACTGGTCTACCATTGTTTCCTTTTGCTGAAACCATACTGGGCCACCAGCTCAACAAACTTTACCAATTTATATGGTTGCATAGCTGATGTATTGCTACGACGCAGAAGAGAGAAGGGACTCTGGAAGCACATCACTGGATACCTCAACTGTGTCCTTCCACAGTGGAGCTGAAGCACATGCAGTCCTCTTCATTTAGTATAGTGGTGTTTCTCCCTCCCCCACCCCATGCACTATTTCCTTGCTCCGCTCTCACTTCCAGCTTACTTCTGGGTTCGGAGTGAGCACTTCTTTTCCTCCCCTTATGTATGAAATAATGTTTCTCTGGCGTCTAGTGGCACTCCCCACCCTCCAATTGCTGTCCCCACTCTCTAGTACAGTTTCCCTGGTGTTTAGTGGCACCCCGCAACCTCAGATTGCTGTCCTCAAATTGTTGTACTGTTCCCCTGGTGTCTGGTGACACCCACACCCTCCGATTGCCATCCCTGTGATGTTCTAGTGTTTCCCTGATGTCTAGTGGCCCCACCCTCTGATCACAATCCATAATGATGTACTGTTTCCTTAGTGTCTAGTGGCTCCCACCCTACAGTCACCATCCCCATAATTATGTGTTGTTTCCTTGGTGTCTAGTGGCACCCCTCACCCTCTGATAACTGTCCCCATATTGTTGTACTGTTTCTCTGGTGTCTAGTGACACCCCCACCCTTCAATGGCCATTCCTCAATGATATATTGTTTCCCTGGTGTCTAGTGGTACCCCCTCACCCTCTGATCACCATCCCCATACTGTTGTACTGTTTCCCCTGGTGTCTAGTGGCAACCCACCCACCCACCGATCACCATTTCCATTAGGTACTGTTTCTCTGGTGTGTAGTGGTCCCCCAACCCTCCAATCACCATCCCTGTAGGGTGCCAGTATCCAGTGAACATGGCAACTGCAACTGAGCACTTAAAAAAATGGTGACTTAATTATGGTGCCTGTGTTCAGAGCTACCGGGCAGGGTAGCGACTGGATACCAGGGTGGGCGTATAGGTGATGGGAAGTACATGCATGTACTATACATAAATGGTGGGGGAGAGAAAGGGGAGGTATGTGGGAGAGTGTGGAAGCCAGCTGATGAGCTGGTCGGCTAGCGTGATGGGAGGGTGGTCAGTTGGGGGTGCAGGGATCGAGTCTGGAGGGCACATTTTCGTTGTGCCGGCAGGCGCCTTGTTTTTTTTTAAGAATTTCACCCCCTGACATGCACCCCATGAAGTTGAGACTCCTTAAGTGAGGAGGCAGAAAAGCCCCTCGATACATGTAACTCCAGTCACCGCCTTTGCAGTTCGCCGTAATTCATTTTTGGTGATGTACACTTGACCAAATGGCAATCACTCTTCCGTGATTGCCATTTTCACATAGAATCATATTGTGCCACTGTCACCTGTAAATATTTCTATGTGTGCTACATAGCTCAGCGCTTTGTGATACGTAAGAGCTGAATGAGATACGTTTGGTGCTTAGGTACATTTGAACTGGATAGGCACATGGTCAGTGTTTTTAGCACGTAGGAACTGGATGACATGGTTTGTACTTAGATACATTTGAACTGAATGAAACATGGTTGATGATAGAGTGTTGATCTTTGGCCTTTCTCTATATCCCACCTTTTTGCAGGATGCTACGTAAGTATAGGCCAGAAGACCCAAAAGATATTAATTACAGTGTGATTACCTCCTCAGCTCCGAAGAGTGTAGCCAGTAGCATGCAGGACAGGAAAAAAACCCTTTGGGGGAAACCTCCGAGGACCCATGGCTACTGACCTGCCCATCCTCTGGGCATACTAAAGGAGAGTAATCCTAGTTGGCTAAGTACTAAGTCAGTTCTCTGAGTATGATCCAGATAATGGTAGTAGAGGTATATCCTGATTCGCTGGTAAGCAGAAGAATCCTGGAGAATGACATACCGGAGGAATGACTCCAACATGGAGATGTCGCATAAGCAGTTGGTTAATCAAAGTCCATAGTATCCATAGGAGATGAAGGTGAGAAGCAAGGTTCCAGCTGAGAAGGTGAGACTCCCACGTAGGTCAGCCAAGGTGATGATGGAATGCGATTGAGCAAGCAACTAGACCCCCATGTGGGGTGAAGCAGGAATATGAAGCAGGAAGGCAGGGCCCCCTTGCGGGGTGAAACAGGAATGGGTTGAGCAAGTGGCCAGGCTCTCTTAGGGGTGAAGCAGGAATGCATGAGCAGGCAGCCAGGCCCCCATGTGGGGCGAAGCTAAAGAAACCTCCAGGCTCCCTTGCGGGGTGAAGCATGAATATGAAGCAGGAAGCCAGGCCCCCTTGTGGGGTGAAGCAGGAATGGGTTGAGCAAGTGGCCAGGCCCCCTTGCTGGGCAAAGCATGAATGCATGAACAGACAGCCAGGCCCCATGCAGAGCAAAGCTAAGAAAAATCAAGGCCCCTCTGTGGGGCAAAGCAGGAATATGATGAGCAGTAGCCAGGAGCTAATGAGGTGCAGCAGAGATGAGGACTAGCATACCTTTCATGAAGGATGTTATGGGTTCCATGTGAAATGTATCAACTGGATCAAAATCCATTATGAGCAAGGAATACAGAGTATACCCAAGTATAAATACTGGAAGGAGTCCGGATAAAGGAGTGGTTACCAGGGATGGCCAGTAGGTCCAGTCTTGCAGCTTCTGAGATTGATCCTGAATATAGAAGTAAACAATGGAGGAACAAGGCTAGTGTTCCATTTGGAACGTAAGATGATGGCATATGCAATCGAGCAATGCTACCGATGGATGGTAAGAAGGAATCAGGATGTACTGAGCTTGAGCAGTCTCCAGAATCACTGATATGTCTATGGTAGCCCAGAACAACAACAAGGAAGGGACCACCAAGTGAGAAGGAATCCATGTGGCAGTAGAAAGAAGTCTGGAGGGCACCGCAAGGAGCGGTGGGAACTCAGAGAATAGAGTTCCATGGAAACAATCAGAGAAGGCTGAATGGCGTGCACCATAGGGGAGTGAGCAGAACAAATTCAGGTTGCCAGAAGGAGCGTGAAGCAGGAGCAGAATCCAGGCGGCAGCCCAGAGCCAAGGAGATCCAAATGATGAATGGCGAAAATGGAGCAGTGCAGAGTGACAGCTGCATGGCCAGCGGACTCTCAAAGGAAAACGGTGGTAAACCCCAAAAACAGAAGGAGACAGGCGAGGCAAGCACGGGAAGGGCAGGAAGCAAAGAGAGAGGAGAGATGAGCAAACCAAGTGGGGGGGGTAGAGCAAGGGTGGCAGAGGCCAAGGAGGAAGTGGGGAAACAGGGAGGGTTCGGCCGTGAGGACCACGCAGCACGAAGCATGACGCTAAAAGGGTCTTCTAAGTAGAAGGTGTGAGCAGGAAGTTTAAGTAGAGGGATGGGGAAGAGCTATTCCCTCCCATAGAACTACAGGCTACACCCTTCCAAGAAAACCATCCCTCGATGATTTTTTTAAACTGTGAAAAAGAAAACTATCCCTCACCGATCTGACCCCCCACCCCAACCTCACACTCAGCAGTCACCACCCCACACCCTCCACACACTCTCACTCACTGGAACAGGTCCCACAGTGGAGATCTACTCTCCAATGGAAGACACGTCTTGCTGCTGGAACCGCCAACTGCAATATGAGAAACTAAAGTAAGTGTGGTTGTGGTTCAATGTATTTCAATGGGGTTTTGATCTTTGATGCATAACTTTGTCATTTTATATATTTTGGCCCCAAATTTTCAACATGGCCTTTTTGGGACCCCACCTCATTACCAACAGTGCTGGAATTATGCAAATTAGGCCCAAAAGGGAATTTTGTGCTCACATTGTGAAATCACCTTTCAGGAAGGATTTGAAAATTTTCACCACCCTTGTTCATCAGTTGGGGTCAAAAGAAGGATATGTTGAAAATGTGGGGTCAAAATATATAAAAATGACAAAGCTGGGCGTGCACATTGACATTTTTCTATGCTTGCTCATAACTTCAGTAGTTTTCAATATTTTTATCTCAAATTTTCAACATTGCCATTTTTTCACACCACCTCATGAATGTGACAGCTGTCATTTTTCAAATCCTGGCCAAAATATGTTTTCGCACCTATGGCGCAAAATGACGTTTCACTGGCGTGGAATCACACTTCAGTGGGGATGTGAAAACTGTCACCTATGGGGTTCATGAGGTGGGGTGAAGAGGCCTCTCACTTTTTTGGTTGCATCACTACCAACATGTTGCAGCTGTATTGGCTCTGACCCAAGTTTGTTTTCTTTTTGTAAGGGTTCAACAGTTTGGTTTCTTATGATTATCTCAAGCAGATTCACTTTTATTGATATGTTTTCTAGCTTATAGTGTTTCATGCTCACTAGAAAACCCTAGTTTTACATCTTCACATTGTGTTCTATATAATAGCTCAGTGTTCACTAGTATGGCTGCTCTCATACCAATTTCTGTTACGATCCCCTTTCTATTTATTTTAACATTTGCTGTATGGGTATGGGGAACAAAAATCTCTTCTTGTCTCCTAGCCAGGGACATTGAGCGCAACCCTGGTCCACCCCCCTCCCATAATGGCCACCTCCCTCCCCCTATGACCCACCTACCAAAGGGCCTCAAAATAGCACATCTAAATATATGCAGCATCCTTAACAAATTCACAGAACTTCAACCAAACATACTCTCACTGAGCCCTGATATCCTAATCATTACTGAAACATGGCTGAAGCCCCATTATTGGGATGCTGAATTCTCAATCCCTGGATACTCCCTCATTCGACAGGACCGTCAAGGTAAAAAGAGGGGTAGGGGCACTGCCATGTTCATCTCCTCTAGGCTACAGTTTAACCCAATCAGGCTCCCTGTACCCATGCAAATTATAGACTCTTTGCTCATTAAAATCTCACTACCTCACACAAATTCCCTTTATGTAGCAGGGTCCTGTTGCTTCACGGATACCCAGCTGTCAGACGTCATGGACCACTTGAGCAGTCTAAAATCCTTCGCCTCTGGTGGATAGCTGCACATACTTGGTGATTTCAACCAGAACTGGCTCTCCTCTACTAGCTCTAAAACCCGTAGCCAAGTAAATGCCTTAAACCTTTCCCAGCAAATAACGGAACCCACTTGCCTGAACTACAAATCAAATAAACATACACTATTGGAATGGGCCCCTGACCTCTCACCCCCATCGAGTATTCGCCGCCAGTCTTCTACCGGACTGTCTCAGTGATCACCACATGATTTATATGGTACAGAAAATTTTCAAACCAAAGGCTCCACCCCCCCCCCCGTTCTCTGCTCACCAGGTCCTATAAATTCCTGGACCTGACCACGCTCCTAACTAACTTACATAACGTTGATTGGTCCTTCATCCCACATGCACCCGATATCGATGATGCGCTTGAATTTTTCTTGATGAGATTCCTGGCTATCTGGGATCATCATGCACCACTTAGACGATCCAGAGTAAGGGGTGCCCACTTGCCCTGGGTGACCACCGATCTCATTGATCATTTTCGACTCAGGGACCACGCCTGGAAAAAACTATAAAGCATCAGGTTCCCAAACAGATCTACAACACTACCGGTCACTACGGAATCCCTGCAAAAGGCTAATCCATCAGGCAAATCAAACTATTTTAAGGTATCCTTCAACACCAACTTCAAACACCCAACAAAGTTTTGGAAGTCAATTAAATTCCTCTTGTCCCCACCGGTCCAGCCCCCTACACCATCCCTCAACATAGCAGGAAACACTATCACTGCACCAAGCATGGTGGCCACTGAGTTAAACTCCTATTTCACAAACTGGGCATCCACCCTCTTGCCCACTCTCCTGCCCCACCCCTTACAGCCATACAATTCAACCCCAGCCATGCCTCCATCCTCAAATTTCTCCTTTCGCTTAGTAACTTCCTCAGAGGTATTAAAAGCCTAGGGCTCCTCAACCCCGCCAAAGGTAAGTGCCCATTGGGTCTTGACTCCAAAATGCTCCTCGTGTCTGCCCCAGCCATTGCTAGCCCATTGGTTGCTCTCTTTAACCTCTCCTTTATGCAGGGCTCAGTACCCTCTTCCAGGAAACATGCTACAGTTATCCCCTAACATAAAGGCGGTGACCCTTCCTCCATGGGAAACTACCGCCCTAGCTCCCTTCTCCCCATCCTAGCCAAATTACAGGAGCACCTTGTCCTCTCCCAGCTCTCTGCTTTTCTCGACTCCACCTCCTTCTTCACTCCGTACCAAGCTGGGTTTAGGAAATCGCACTCCACCATAACCTCTCTCCTAAAACTCACAAACGCCATCCTCGCGGGAATGGATAATGGGGAAATTACCTCTGCCATTTTCATCGACCTTGCTAAGTAAGGCCTTTGAGACGGTCTCCCACACCCTGCTACTGTCCAAGCTCTCCCTAGCTGGCCTATCAGATCTGGCCACCAGTTGGCTCAATTCATACCCGTCAGGCAGGTCCTAATCGGTCCCAATTAGCTCCTCCACCTCCCCCCCCCCCGTCACTACAGGAGTCCCGCAAGGCTCTGTTCTTGGCCCAATACTGTTCTCCATCTTCCTGAATGATCTGACCCTGGCCTGCCTACATACTTCCATTCACCTGTATGCTGATGATACAGTACTGTATGCCTCAGGCTCATCCCCTTCTGAAGTAGCAACCAGGCTTCAATAGGACTTTGAAAATGTCCAGCTTTGGTTCCATTCAAATCAACTCTTTCTTAATCCCAAGAAAACCATCTCCCTCACATTCGGCACAAGGGCAAAACTCACTAGATTCCCCTCCTCCCTTATCTTCCACACCATTGATGGCTCTCCTCTGGAGAATTGTAAGTCCTTCAGATATCTTGGGGTCTGACTGGTTCAGCATCTAGATTTTTCGGATCATATAGATTCTATTCACAAAAAACTGCACCCCATGCTGGGCGCGTTATACCGACACAAAAGTTGAATCCCCCTGCAAACGCACTCAGAAATTGTCCAAAAAATGATCCTCCCAATACTGGACTATGGGGACGTGGTCTACAGTGCAGCTCCCAAGTCCTCCCTAGCCAGACTCGATCCTCTTTTCCACTCCTTCTGTTGTTTTGCCCTAGACTGCCCCCCCACAACCCATCACTGTGTCCTTACCGGTCCTTGGACCTCCCTTCCCTTCATGATCTGAGGCTGTCACATTGTGTTAGGACCACAGCTAAATTTTGGGCACAAACCCTCCACCCTTACCTTGCAGCAGCCCTAGCAGCCCTCCTGCCACCAGCCTACTCACTCAGGAACATTGATTCCTGGCTACTCCATGTCCCACACATGTCCACCACCTCTGGCCAGGCTGTCTTTATATATCGTATGCCAAAGATTTGGAACTCCTTGCCGAGCTCCATTAGATACACCACCAGCCCACTACATCTAAACTCCCTACTAAAGATGCACTTCTCCTCCATGTGCTCATGCAAATAGTTCTGTTAAGGTCCTAGCATTATGCCTGTCTACTATGCTGCTCTCTCCTTACTTGATGTCACAGGCTCTATTACTGCCTCTACAAAAGGTTGCTTCCTTCATCCCAATCTGACACTTATCCTGCCTGGCTTTCAGGCCCTTAGGTAGTAGCTAGGGGTCTATTATACTTGTTTTCTGTCCTACGGGATCTTTGTCACTGATGCATTACTCTTCTTGCTCCTCAATGCCAACCTAATGTAGGAGTACATTCCAAATTGTACCCCATCATACTTTGTTTCTTCTTCATTACTAACTGTGTAGTTGTTTGTATTTGCTGTTGTATTTGTTTCTGCGATTCTGTTTTGTATCTCTGTATTTTTTTTTCCCTATCACCCCCAACCCCAGGGCGCATCTGGAATCGAGTGGTACTCTGCTCAGTATGCTTTTCTGGTAAAACGCTTAAATAAATAAGTAAATATAATATTCACTTATATCACTTCTGCACAGCTAAGAAGCTGATCTGACCCAGGCTTCTGTCATCTATTTGCAGGATACAAGACCCACCAGCCTGATTGAGGCTTGTCCAGGTGTTGCACCTACATCACTCAATGTGGAATCTATTGCCTTCCTCTGATCTTATGAGTAGGAAGGATTAAATGATGTGAAGAAAATGGTCTTTGAGATAGTCCAATAGTTTATCTGACCAGTATTTGGCACCAATAAGGGCAATGTGTAAAGACTTAAGAGTGTCTCACAGTGGGAGAGATCCAGCCTAGATCTTCATACATGGTGCAATGGTGGGTATGAAGTGAAAAGGCCAAGGTAGATCTATGAAGTGTGTTAAACAGGAGGTGGATTTTTAATTTTAGGAATGCCACAATAAACCATGTCACCATAATCTAACAAATGGAAAATGAAGCATTCGAATACATGTTTCCAAATATTATGAGCAGGGCCATTATTTACCCCAAGCTTGCCAAAAGACTTTGCCACAGTGTAAGTTATTATATCACAGTAATTGAGACATACATTATTACTAAAAAATTATACGACAGTTGTTTTTCCTGCTAACGTATACTGCTCCTCTCAAAAGCCTTGGAGTGTATTGTCTGGGATCAGCTTATGGAATACCTCGAGAAATGTCAACTACAATGCCAGCAACAGCATGGATTTAGGAAGGCGCATAGTACCACAACTGCACTACTTGAATACACTGGCCTTTTACACAACACTCTGGACCTGGGTCACCTAGTGGAGGTGATATATAATCGACCTATCGACCTCACAAAAGCATTTGATACGGTCAGTCACACTCTATTACTCAACTCACTCCTCCACCTGGGACTCTTGGCTGAGGTAGCAGTTGGTTTAAGATCTACCTTGGTGGCCAATCCCAGAAAGTCAAAATAAGTAATGCACTCTCTGACAGCCACTGTGTGTGATCTGGAGTCCCACAAGGATCAATCCTAGGTCCCCTATCCTTTAGTCTATTCCTCAACACCCTCCCTTAGGCTTGCTCATCTACCCTACTTCTCTATGCGGATGATGCTGTCATTTTCTCAAGTCACCCTGACCCCCTCCCCCTTGAACAACAACTACAGAACAACTTCTCTGCTGTCAAGGAATGGTTCTATGACCACAAACTCCTTCTTAATTACAAAAAAATGAAATCTATGCTTTTCACCAGTCCTCACAATAGGAACAAACTACACCAGTTGACCATCCTTAGCAACCTTAACTCACCCATTGAACAGGTCCAACAGTTCAAATACCTTGGTATAACTCTAGATACCTCCATGTCATTTGTCACCCATGTGGACCATTTAGCTAAGGCAGTAAACACCAGGATTGGGCTCTTATATAGGCAAAGGCACTATCTCACTCCTGATACCCTCCGCATAGCAATCAACAGTTCAATATTCTCCTTAATTGACTTCAGGCTAATTATTTATGATACTGCCATGGATACCACACCTAAAAGAATCAGCATAGCCCTTAATAAAACCTGCAGACTAGCAACTGGGGCTCATAGGCTCACTCATACTTGTGTGTGGTATGCTCAATCTAACTGGCTACACCTTAAGGGCTGTATAAAATATCAGACCTGTCTGTCTGTGAAAAAAAAAATCTGCCTTAGTCTAACCCCTCCAGTCTTCCTAAAGCTTCTTAACAAGGTAACTAACCCTCACCACACCCGTGGAATGTTTTACCTGGCCTTCCTGGCCTACCAAGTCCCATTCTGTTACACCTCCTTGGCACAGCACTGCTTCAAGTACAGGGCACCATGCTGGCTAAATGAACTCCCACCATTACTCCACAACCAGTCCAAGATCAGACCCTTTAAGAACAAACTTCACCAGCATCTCATAACACAGTGCAGGTGTGATTGTCTGACCTAACCTATCCCCCCCCATTTATCATGAAACTGACCCTCCAGACCTCTATTTCTCCTCCCCTCTATCCTCATTCCCAGTGATCTAAGCTTCCCTATTCTGTCTCTTATCCCACCTTCCCATACTCCCCCCCCTCTTCTACTCTACCTTCTCCCTCTATCATAGCATAGCCTTTGCCTGGTTGCATTGCTATTCTGTATTCTACCTCACTTTGCACTTTATTTTGTCTATCATGCACTGTTCACTTTACCTGTTTTTTGTAACTTACTATGCAACTGTATTTGTCTTTTACCTGATGTGGAACATTTGTAAAAGATCCAATGGCTCAAAGATATTGCAATCCAAGAAATAAAATAAATAAATAAATAAATATTAAAAAGGAGGCACATTCATGTACAGTGTCTGATATAGTTTTAAAGTCCATGAAAAGCTCTTTCAAATGAAGTATGGAGCTCATCTGTACTATAGCTGGAAGCACTCAATAGTTAAATGACTGAGTGTTCAATATTAACTACCTTCAGTCAGTCACAGCTTGTTCCTCAATGACATCACAATGTTCTACAAATAGCTGCAGTGTAACATTAATATTCAACAGTTTCAGCCATCTGTATCTCTGATGTCCTTCCAGGAACAGGTGAGACCAATACCTCATTTAAAAGAGCTTTTCATTGGCTTTCAAATTATGATAGTCACTGTGCATGAATATTCCCCTTTAAATAGTACCACCAAACAGAATTATTTAGCCCTAAGTGAATAACCTTACATATATCCCCACTAAATGTTATTTGGCACTTACTGCCCCACTCCTCCAGTACTGTATATTTAACTCAATTGACAGAGTCTTCCACATCACTGCAGTCTACCACTCACATTTGCTTTGTGTCAAATGGACCCAGACTCTAGGTAATCAATGAATATATTTATAACCCGCTCTGCCCCCCCCCCCCCGACTATGTAGTTTTAAAGAAAGCGTAAAAAAGGTATTTTGGCCAAGAATTTATTGACACAGTGACAGTTAACAAAATTAATTAAAAAGAATAACAATATGTGCACTCCTTTCCCCAGAACTACCATGGAAGGGTTCCTGATTGATGCACCTTATAGCCTAAAGTTTGCCTGTTGATTTCATAACGTGTACTGTTAACGTGGCAACTTGGTTCTCCATAAACAAAAAGAAAACAAGACTTAGTATAACGTGCATCTCTAATGAACATATAGACTCTGAATGATGGTCACATATCATGGTCCAACAAAAGTATCTTAATTAAGTTTGCAACTTAACAGTAGGGGACCACATATTCACTTTCACTGGTTTCCACTTAGGAAATAATATGATTTCCATAGTGCCCAGGCAACAGGGTTACATCATTATGATATAATCACACTACATTTGGCATGATAACCTGCATCCTAGCCCCTTCTGCACCTGTAAAGAAAGATGAATCAATCCTTGGCTAACTTGGGGTCTTTGATAATGGTGGTGAGAACAGATTAGTTTAAAACAGTTTGGCATGGATGCCTTGAAATAGTAATAAACATACAACCAGGAAATAAGTGTCTATAACACAGGAGAAGGGGTAAAGCACAACCTATGGGATAAGTCCTTTTAGCAACAAAAGAAGTACTTTAGAAGTTTTATAAACTACTGTTCAAAACAATGGGACTCAAGACTATTATTTACATTGCAGGATAATTTTAGTGAAATACAACCCACATCTGAAGTTTAAAGCTACCTTACAGGTAAAGTTTAAGTGAAGAATTTAAGTCTATTACAATAAACCACAACTAAGTTAATGTATTTATATAAATGCTTCACAAAAGTCAATATTTAAAAGAAAGTTATTTTCTTCCCCTCATCTCCCGATGTGGTTGAATTACAGGTGGAGATAAACTGATAGTGCTAGCCATACACTGTAAAGTCTAATGAGGGACTCTAAGAAATAATTAAGTAACATTAAGATATTTGCAGGTTTGTTCACCTTGCATGAATTACATGCATAAACTGAGACATTTATTTATTTAATATTTAATTGACATATATGTAAAAATGCATTTGAATTACAAAATATATTTTCTATCATACAGCTCTTGTTATGAGGAAGAAACAGGATTGTTTCAAAATGTTAACAGTGGAAAATAAGAAGGAGCATAAACTGAATTGTGGAATTTTCTGAGTGAATATGGAAAATATATTATGACAATTCATTGGAAGTTAAGGATGTTGGAGTAAATCAAAAATTGGGCTGAGTGTTCCAATAAATATTGAATCCCCTTCATAGCCTAGGGATAACTGGCGTCATTCATTTTCAGAGAGGGAGCCCATGAAACAAAAACACTAACCTGACCTCCCAGGCCTGTGGTGATCAGACATCCTTGGAGCCACTGCAGACCATAAATTAAGGGGGGTTAGCAGGCAAACACTTAGTAACTAATCACTTATTCTTCAAATCAAAGATAAAGTCCAAGCAGAATCCCTTTTAATAAAAGTCACAGCTCATGGGCATATCATTACAGAAGTAAAATCAAAAATCCCTACAGGGCTAATGTGAGGCAAGGGTTTATTCCACAAAGGGAAATATCTTTCAGTACATTACAACATCAAATAATGGGGGACACTTTTTAGGGGCCCTCTGTAATCGCATTCAAGATGCCATAGGGCTGCATACAGCCCTGGTGCACATTAGATGTAGCTGTAAACATGAGTTTCAAACCCAGTAGGTTTCAAAGGGCCTAACTTGAGGTAGAGTTAACAGATTCTGGGGCCCAATTTTTGAAGAACTTAGAGTGATGCAAGCAACTTGCAACCGCAATACTAGACGCAAAACTCAATTTGCGTCCAAAATTGCCCTAAACACAATTTTGAATGCGCATTACATACAATGCTAGTGGAATGTGTCCAAGAGCAAAATGTGCCCGAACATGGGTTGCGTCTGAATGCAAACGCAAATTGCATGGACATGATGCAGAATGCACTGATGCAAGCCCAATTTGACATAGCCAGCCGCCACAGGCCCCAAATTGGGATTTTAGAAAGGCAAGGACTGAAAGATACATCCAACATTAGATGCAACTGTTAGACCAGGGAGGAGCTGGTCTCAAGCAGATATAAAAGGGGCTTAGCAATGAGGCCTGCACTGAGTCACTAGTGAGGTGCAGAAGCAGAAGGAGGAGTACCAGTGCAGTGACAGTGATGAGGATGCCTGGGCAAGCAGCACTATTGACCATACTCTTGGCATTATGAATGCACCACCAGTGTGCCCAACAGCTGCGTCAGTGTGCACAACAGTGGCAGCAAGCACAACACACAGACCATGTTCCCCAGGTGCACAGGCCACATAGACATTACACAGACAGAGTGTACATGATGAGAACATCACACAGGAACCTAACAGAAGAACAGTGTCTGGCATGCTACTGCCTGCCCCTGGATGCCAACGAGGAGCACAGTAATGACCTCGGGGGGAAACTGCAGACCTGTATGCAGAAAGGCCACCCCATACCTGTAGAAACAAAGGTGTCTGCAGCACTGTGTTTTCTGGCAACAGGGACATTCTAGACACTGACAGGGGACACGGTGGGCATCTCACAGTCCGCCATGTCAGCCTGCCTCAAACAGGTCATCAAGGCCCTGCTGCAGAGGACAATGCAGTACATCACATTCCCTGTGGAGCCAGAGCACCAGGTGGCTGTGAAGCAGGGCTTCTATGGGATAGCCCACTTTCTCCATGTGCTGGGTGCCGTGGACTGCACACACATGGTAATATGAGCACCCTCACAAAACCTGGACATGTAAGTGAACAGAAAAGGGTATCACTCCCTCAACATACAGGTCATGTGTGACAGTTTGTGCTGCATCCTAGATGTTGTGGTCATGTATCTGTGATCCTGCTACAACTCCTACATATTCAAGCAGAGTAGGCTGTATGATGCACTCCAGAGTGGTGATCTACCGGGAGGGTGGCTAATAGGTGAGTGTATGCCTGTGCCTTGTGGGCAGCAATATGGGAAGGGCCATGATAGGAGGTGGGCATGCCTGTATGTGTAGGTCAGCACACACAGTGGTAGTTGGCAAACCCCCATGGAACACCGTACCAAGTGAAAACAGTACAATAGTCTACTGTGTGGGAGAGACAGCTATGCAAGGCCAGAACTGTCAGCACTGCAACTAGGGGATAACAACCACAGGCACAGATGCCAGTGGTGGAAGGGGAACATGCCATCAGAGGGCATGCCCACTGTACATACCAGTACATGGCACAGCCTGCCCCAGACTGTACATGTCTACACACAAACTACATGACTGGAAATGTTCTGGCTGTGTTGGGGGGGCACTGCAGGACACGGACAGCCATGATGCCACAATCAGTGGGACTGAAGATGTTGACTGCTGCAACGCCACGTGACCGTGTGTAACTGTGCTGTATTCTCACACAGGTGACAGTGGCTATCCTCAGCAGCTCTGGTTGAAGATGCTGATGCAGAATCCACAGACTGAGGGAGAGGAACAGTACAACCAGGCCCACAGCAACACCAGGGTTGTAAGTGAGAGGACATTCAGACTCCTGAAGGACTGGTTCTGATGCGTGAACCACTCAAGGGGACTCAGCAGTACACACCAGAAATGGCCTGCAAAATCTTTGCTGCATGCTGCATTCTGCACATTATTGCACTGGTACACCATGTTGACATGGGGGATGACACACAGAGCAGGATCCTGGAAAGGACTCGGGCGCTGAAGTCATTGACACCAACAGTGGACAAGGACATGGGAGTGGCAGCATAGCAGCAGCTGGACACCAACAATGGGCAGAACTCAACCACAGCCACTTCAGCTGATGGTGATCCATCATGGAGTACATCACAGCAGTGCAGCCTAACATCTGGGCCCCAGGTGGAACCTGGCAACCACGTACCACTGCCTGGGGGGCCACACAGGGGGGTCAGTATGTGGCATGCAGTGTACCCACACATAGGTGGCCCCCCTGTTGCCAGCAAAAACACTGTGATGGGATACACACTTCAGTCTGCAGAAGGGCAGGCACTGCTGAACATCACTAGCACCATCAGTTTGTTTTATACACACCACCAGGACATTGTCCACTCAATCCCGAACATGTACAGTACAGTACAGGAAAAAACACACAAAACCGCAAATATACATCGAGGACCACAATCTGCATACTTATGCCAACTGCGTTGCGTATACATAGCCATGCAGTATGCAAAATGCGTAATGTGCTGGTCACAACCGCATACTGCGTATGTGTCAGAAAAAACATGTAAGTAAACAACACGCCCACGTGCGGAAAGGCTGGAAGGCGGCAGAGACATGAAGACACGCTCAACAGGCACAATAGACACTGTGGTAGCAGACATGCATGTGGGAAGCCATAAATATGCCAAAGCAAAGAGGGAGGACACCAAATTTCACAGAAGAGGAGACAGTACTGCTTGTGAGCCTGGTGGGACAGTCGTCAAGGGTGCTACAATGCAGGCATGGTGGGAGGCACTGCAGTGAGCTGAAAAACAGGGTGTGGTGCATCATTGCTGCCAGTGTACAAGCTCTGTCAGGTATAAGGCACACAACCAGCCAGCTGCACCACCATATTAATGATATGGCAAAGTGAACACCTGACACACTAGCAAGCCTCAGGAAGATCATAGAGGATGCAGAGGTGGCAATTCATGATGAACATCACAGACACACAGGTATGTTCTAGGTGCCATGTCCTATGTGTATGCCCCCCAACCCCACAGTGTCAACCCATGACCATCCCGCTGTGTACTGTTGTTGCCCTTCACATTGTATCCCCCTACAGGCAGGAATGGGAGACGCCTGCGACAGGACACCGGAGTGGTTACCAGATCCAGTGGCAGACAGCATGCTACCACCACACAAGCATCAGATAAGAAGCATGCCTACGTAATGTATATGCAGACAGGCCAGGGCAACGGGGGAGGGTCATGGGAGGTCACCAGCTATAAGAGGCAGTGGGTGTGCCCTGCACTGTGGGTGCCGATGCACACATATAGTGGTGCATCAACCCCTGTTGCCAACTTCATGGCCCATACAGAGGCCTACACGACAGTATAGAGGCCATGGCATGGCAAACACCCCACAGGTGGTGGTGGTGTGGATGAGCACATGTGAGGCTGCAGACCATGGTACAGGTACATGGCCTACCTAGACGATGGTACATGCACTGCATGGCAGCCCACAGGTGTGGCCCTGCCAATTGGCAGTGCCATAATGCCCACAGCCACACGTGTTGTACCCATTGGTCCTGTCATGCCATTATGTCAGATGCATGTCCATGCGGCTGTAGCCCTACTGGAGGACATACACCACCAGCACGCATGCACCAGTGTAATGGAGCACAGCAGGTGATGTCTCATGAGTGATGCACATTGGAGACTGCTCCTGCAGGGGGGGCCATCAACAGTAGTCATAGTGACATATGCATGCCATAATGTATGTCTATTAATGTTCACTCAAATGAAAAATCACTACCACTGTTTTGACCATTGCTGTTTACTGACACACTCCCCTTTGCCCCTCTGTAGGTCACAGTGCATGTATGTGAGCCCAGGAGAGGACACCATCACCACGGCGAAAGGTGCTGGAAAGGGCAATGCTGAGGCTGAAGCACTGTGATGTGCTGGCCCATGCTGCATGGACCAGGAGGTACCTTGGGAGGTCATGGACTGGTGTGGCACAGAGGCCATGCTTGAGAGTGGCAGACAGGGGCACAGGTGCTGTGGCACATGTCAGATGTGCACCCCCACATGGACAGCTGGGGTATGCAGGCACTGCCCAGTAGGTGCATGGGGCAGGCAGCACTGTATCGGAGGCTTGTGACACTGCACAGCATGGAGGGGATGACACCACATACAATGGGGACACTGAGGTGAACATACCACAAGTTACTGATGTGGCAGTGGCCGACACAGTCAGTGTGGCCGTGCAGACTGAGGACCAGCCAGGGAAGCGTGCAGATGATTGGGACCTGCCTGAATCTGGATGCCAACAGCACACACTGGCCACCATACTGCAGGCTGGCTGCAGAGACTAGCATCAGACCTCCACCGTATGCTGGGCTGGGTTGAGGTCATGGATGAGGCCATGCAATGCTACTTTCAGTAGTGTGTGACTGCAGGCATGGGGAATCACACCAAGCCTGGTGTGCTACAGTACTCCACACCAGGACGGCATTGTGCACAACTATTCCATCTGTATATCCCCCATGTACTTATTACTGTGCTCAGTACTAGTACCATGTATGTTGTATATAGTTGTGCCATTGACTTTGTGTATGTATATGTACCTGTTTTTCTACAACTTAACATTACCTGTTTTAAACTGGCTAGTTTTTGGATTGCCAGTCATAGTGACAATCACAGTGTTGTTGTTGATAATGAATCCCTGATCGTATTCCTACAGTTGTATTGCTGCATGTCTGTAAATAGCCTCACCATACTGTGGTTTATGCATAGTTTGCCTATAATGCTGTACCACTGGCCTGTTGATACCAGTACCTACCTAGCACTGTTAATTTGTCAGATACCGATGGTAGGTGTAACTGTAATGTTCTCTGTTGTACATTCTGCCCTCTGTTCATGATGGGCACAAAGTGTTTTGTATGTCTACAAGTGTGCACTTTACCAGTTAATTTTACCAGTTAACAATCTTACCCCTGTGTCTCCTTTGGGCAATGGTTATGGGTTGAGTGTGCCATGTGGTTAGATGCAGGCGTGCGTATGTCGGAGTGCTGTGCGTGTGTTTGTGGTACTGTGATGTGCATCCTGGGCTGGCCATCACACATAATGGGGATTGTATGACAGGGAACATGGTACAGGAGGGATGGCGGTGTGCAGTCCCTGTCCCAGTTGTGGATGTTTTCAATGGGTTGTGACCAGCACACATCATTGGTGGCATGAGAGTGGTATGTGGGCCATGTCACCGATGGAGTGCAGGTGGGCAGTGTTACATGGACAGGACTAGATTCCAGTGCCCAATGTCTGTGTTGTAAAGGCCCAGTGGTAGCAACCTATTATGTAATGGTGGACATGCACATGGCCACAGAGCTGGTGATCTCATGGCAGGGCTCCATGTCCAGCCTGTGTGTGTCCTGGGTATGCTCAGTTGTGACTGGATGGTTATGCAGATGTGGGTGGGGCTGTGTACGTGTGGGGGGAGGGAATGTGTATGGTGGTAATAGGTGTATGATCATAGTGCCACACGTGGATGGGGTGCTGCCTTGTTAGTTGACATGTATCACTAATGTGTGGTGCCATGCCATTGTGCATGATGGCCGTGTGTGTGTCTATGGTACACTGGGCGTGTGCTACAGCATGTTACTTGCCCCTCCCTTGTCCTGTGCCTGCCACCTTGTTCTTGCAGTGACCACCACTACTCCTAGATGGCACACTGCTGCCACCATTGCCTGTATGTGGTTGCATGGCACTGCCACTGCCTGCAGCAGTGACTGCATGCTGGACAGGTTGTCTGGCTGACAACTGTAGCTCTGTTGGTGGGGCCACCTTTGGCACTGTGTCTGGGCCAGGTTCAGGCAGCCCATGGTGGGGCCTATGTCCCCTTGGGCACCGTTGCACAGCTGCCTGGTGTACAGTGTCTATGTCTGCAGGGCTGTCCATCACAGAACCATGTGTCGCTTTGTTGTTCAACACTGCCACAGTGGGCATGTCATTGTTCGTGGCGACAGTGGTCCCTTGCTGGTCCTGTAGGGCATTGCTTGCCACTGTGGCCTGGATTGCATCACTGCAACATCCCTGTGTCTCTTGTACTCTGAGCAACAGTGTGGGCTGTAACACCTGCAGCTGTTGCAGGGGTACTGCATGCACCCTGTGTGGTCATGTTGGTGGTGCCATGGTACATGGCCTGTCCATGTGTGTCACTGGCATGTTCTCTCTCCCCCAGGTTGGGCATGGCACATCCCGTCTGGGCTGCACAGCTGGCACAGGGTCATGGGACACATCCATGGATATGGGCATTGCTTCTGTACCCACGTTATTTGTGATGGACCACAATGCTGACATATCCATGTCAACATCTATGTCTGTGTGCATATCCGTCGCTGTATTTGCTTACTTAGACAGCTGCATGGTGGTGCGTCATGGCTCAATCGAGGATGTGTTGTGTGCACTGTCCAGCACAGGTCTGTCCATACTGTTTGGCTGGCATGTCCATGGCACATTGCCAGTCACCATCTGCTGTAGGGAGGATTGCCAACAGGCACCCGTCTGGTACACCAACCAGTCCAAGTGCTGCAGTTGGTGCAGGGTTCACTCATGGAGCATGTGGTGTGGCACTACACCATTCGGTCACACCATGGCCAATGTTGTCTGTGTTGTACACACTGGCATGGTCACATGTTGTGTCTGTAGCCCATCCACCTGTCCCTGTCTAATGCTGTGTTCTCATGCTGCGCTCATGCAAGGCATTGCATTGGTGTCCCTGTTTGAGGGGCCAGGCATGGGCATGGAGTGTTGTTGCCATCCCCTGTTATCAGTGCTTACAGGGTCTGCAGAGCCAGGGATTCTTGTGCCAGACCACTGGAGCCACACAAGTCACTCCAGGGCACCTGAGACGCCCTCCAGTATGGCAATCTGGAATTCATTCACCATCTGCAACCCCCACAAGATGTCAGCCTGCCATTACCACTGGCTGGCCACACTCCTCAGGCCCTGGGTGATGGCATCCCTGATGCCTGTCATGTCCTCATGCAGTTGCTGGTAGTGTGCCTGTGCTGCAGTGCTGTGGGTGCCAATGTGCTCCGGTATTGCCGACAGTTCATGGGTGAGGCTCTCCTCGGAAGATGGCATGTGGCACAATCTGTGCACATCGTCCATGCTTATGGACATCCCTGCAGTGTTTTCCCCACCGTCCTCACCCACCTCACCTTCCTCCAGCATTGATGGTGTTAGGGACAGGTCCTGGGCAATGCTGTCATGGATGTTCTCATGGCTAAGCCCTGTGCCATCATTCACACCCTTTTCGACCTGCTTCTGCCCCCCTATCCACATATGCTGCCCCTTCATCACCTTCCTCTGCCTCCCCTTCAACATTATCCCCCCCCCCCATCAGTGGAATCATCAGTACCCTCCATTGTGGCATCTCTGGACTGTTCCATCATGTCATCTTGGCTGCCGTCACTTTCACTGTCCACACCACTGGTGAACGTGTCCTCATTAGGTGCCTCTGTGTTACTGGTCTGTCTGTCCAGTGTTCTGTCGATCAGCACTGAATCCAGACACTCATGGCCCTCCTGTTCCTGATGTTCCACTGGTACCTGCAACAGAGGGTTGACAGCTGTCAGTTCAAACAGTGGCTGTGTTCCAGGTGCATTTTCAGCTACACCTGTGCAGCACTGTATGCCCCACATGGGCCTATGGGACCACTGGGCTGTGGTTGTCTGCATTGGGCCTCATAGTACACTGCACAGGCATCCATGGCCCTCTGTAGGCCTCTGTCCTGTGTGTGTCATCCATCTGCTGGTCAGGTTGCATCCTGTGTAGTGTGCCATCACTTGTGCAGCAATCATGGACCCATGCCGTGTGCAGCATACCTGTTCTCCACTCATGATATGGCTCAGATGCACTGACTACAGTAGCAGACAGCCTTGGCTCAGCATCCCCGAAGTGCCCTCCTCTCCCATATATTGGGTTGTGTGCAATCCCATGTGCTGCACACATTCTCTGTGCCATTGTCCACACCCCTGCAACAGGACACGTGCTGTGCTCTACCACACACCTTCACCACTACGCAGCCTGAACACATCGAGATTACTGTCTCCCTCAATGCTCCACCTGCTTATCTGGGATGTCACCAGCTCCTCCTGGCTGGTGAGCTCCACTGATTCATGCGGTCCTCCTCCAGTGGCAATGGTATTCCTGTGGATCTGTGCCATTTTCTCTTTCGACCATTGGGTGAGGTCATTGTACCTCTTTTGTAGCTCATGCACTGTCTGCTTCACCCTGCTGATGGCATTCACCTTGGTGGCACAGCTTCCCATGCCTCCTTTTGCTTCAGTCTGCGGACCTTGTTGCCACCTCGGTTAAGGAGTAGGATGGCCTTGGCATCCACAGCCTCTAGGAGGACATCAGTCTCCTCCTGGGTGAAGTTTTTCTTCTGTGCCTGCTTTTTTTTCTTCTGCTCAGCCATTCCCCATACATGTGTCCTACACAGCTATGCTATGTGGGTGATCTCTGGTGCTGTAGGACAGAAACGCAGGCATTAGTACAGTGGCAGCAGTGCAGGCAGGCAGGTGTGCAGTGCTGCTGCAGTCACTTGTGTGCATACACATGACATTGAGGGCTCCTTACTTCAGGGGTCCTCCACTCCTCTTGTGGGTGGTGCCACTCTGTGGGTGGTCTCTGGTGCTGTGGGACATAAATGCAGGGCATTGATACAGTGGTAGCAGTGCAGGCGGGTGTGCAATGCTCCTGTGGTGTCCTCTGCTTCTTTGTACTTGCCTGTATTGTTTTTTCCCGTGTTTTATGTCCAGTTTCCTCTCACTACTGCTATTTGCACTATGTCCACTTTTCCTCTCAATATGCATCTTATAGGCAGTTTGCACATCTTTTTATTTATTTTTAATTTTTCGCTTACTTTTTTCTCCCCTGGCCCCCTGGTTGGCTCCCTTCTTCCTGGCATCCTTTCATCAGACCACTGTCCATCTTGCACCTGTCCTCTAACTCAGACAATCACCTTGTTACCCCCAAGGCTTACCCCCATGGCAGGGTGGTGGGGAGCCTCACCTACCAGGACCAGATCCAGTACAGGTGATACCCTCTGGAGATGGTGCATTGTGTCGGACGGCCATCAATCTGCTCGACCCGGGTCGCCATTTTCCACATTTCTTTTGGCGGCGGAGCATGCAATACTAACAGTGGGCATGCTACATGTACGTCCACATGCAGCACACCTTCCGGCTGCTTCACCTCTGTGCCGCACTGTACTGGGCCAGGCTTGCCAACACCTAGTCTCTGCTAGGTGTCAGGCTAATGCCAGCCTCTGTTTCTCACCCTCCCCAGGAGAGGAGAGTTGTCCTCTGGACACTCAATCCTCTCCCACCGTGGCTGGCCCCCAATGACCAGTTCACACAGCAAACATGGGACACCAGCATGGCAGGAGGTAAGGCATCACTGCCTCAGCCCTCTGCACCACAGGGCCAGCTCCTGTGCACCTTTTTATGATGCAGTTTGTGTCTGACATAATTTTCCTGCATCTGGACGTGAATAGTGTTTTTTCTAAATTACTGGCCTTTTGCATGGCTGCAGCTGCTTTTGGCGCATGTCTTACCTTGGACACATTTTGTGTCCATATTCCCTACTTTTGAAAATCAGGCCCTCTTGTTCTGCTGCCTTGAATATTGCCCACAAGCAAATGCAAATGGATGGGGCACAGGGGCCTTCATTCACACAGAGCAGCCCAGGGCTTCCATCCATAAGTCCCCACCTTCCTTTAGACCTGGTACTAACCCCCCCATTGCCACCCAAGGGAAGGTCACCGATAGCCAGAACAAAGTTTGCATGTGTCTGCTACCCTGTGGAATTATGGCAACCAACTAAGGAGCCCTAGGGCATACTAACTACTCCAATATAGCCTTGCTGTGGTCCCAGCTAATCCAGGACCTGTGTGGCTCACCACATTATTTAGAAAGGGTTCAAAGGTGCACTCTTCACTGGGGACCATAACTTCTATGAGTTCTGCCTCCTCGCTCTCAACCATGCCAGTCCTTGTGGAGCAGAAGATCCCTAGCCAAATTACCGCACTGCCCCATTACAGGGTTTTCTCTTGCTAGCCAGCAAGATGGAGGTACTCTAGTACCTGGACCACTGGGTCTTAAAGCCTAGTACAATTTACTTTCTACTTCAGGGACTCCAACTTATTTTTTGTAATAGGACAGGATTTTCCTTAAGAACCTTTATATTTGTCTGTGTTCACCCCACAGAGGTCTTCTAGAAGAGGCCTCCACCATAATACCAATAATGGGTATGTTCCACTTTTGGCAAAAACTCTCAGCCTCTTCAGCTTCTGCATGCAGCATCCCCAGACTCCTTCCTCAGACTGAGGTGAAGAACTCTTGGTGACTCATTGGCCACTAGATGCTGGCCACACTCCCTTGGGACCTCCCAGCCAATCCAGCCAGAAGGGAATTTCCCAGGCAGATTAGAGTTAACACTTAATGGCCCATAGACCTACAGGGAAGCTGTAGCTTCCCATGGGCTACTATTTGAACAGGGTAGGCCAAAACATTTACCTCATGTGGAAACACACTGGTCATTTTCTTCCAATTTGATTACTCCAAGCCCTACTGCTTAAGAAACACTTTATTTATTGTGCTATATCTCTTGTAACTCTAAACATAATCAACTTCACAACCAACTTTTTATGATAAACCACACTGAAGGATTTACTAAAATTTAAGTTAATTGCATCAGTATTTTCCCATTTATCACCTTTTTATGTTTACTTGTGTGCATGCAAAAAGCAAATACATTGGTGCCTTTTGGCAGTAAAGGGGCTGGGAAAGTATGTCTAGTAAGCAGTCAATGTGGCTGAGAATGCAGGAGGTATATGAGTCAGCACCCAATCCTGAAAATGATGGGTGGGAATGTTTTATATATGAAAGGATGCAGCTGCACCTATCACAGTGTGGCCGCTTCCTGTCATAATTCTGCCATCAGTCAGTGAAGCAGCGTCCTCCTTGCAGAGGACCCAGGTTTAATCAGTGGCAGGTGCTCAGTCCCACTGCTGGTATCCCCCTCCCACCTGACCCAGTTTTGTGACTATCATTGGTGATGGATGCTCAATCATGCTGCTGGTATCACCCCGCCTGATGCAATTTTCATAAAATGACCGGTTACGAGTTCTTAACCCCACTGCTGATCTTCCCCCTCCTGCCTAACCAAGCTTTCAACCCACCCCTCCACACACAGTTGTACAAGTGGGTGCCTACTCCCCCATTGCTGACTGATCTACCCAGAACAGAATGGGACTCTAGGGTGCCCACCTCCAATGCAGCTAAACAACACATTGACACTGTGATGCCCAATCCACACTGTCATCCCGGAAATAAAAAAAAATTAAAACTGCCCCTCATTATCCTCTTCTTTTTTAAACCCTGTGAAAAAAATAAAATGGGCTGACCTGCTGGAGCAGTGGTAGCACTACTGCCTGTGGTGCTGATGACCTGACCCATCTTCAGAAGCAAGCACGGTGCATCAGAGGGTTGGCCAGGGGCAGATTGGATGAGCATCCCATGGACAGCTCTCCATCTCCGGGGGGAGGGTTTGGTGTCCTGGCATACTAGTGACACCCAGTGGAGGCTGGGTGTCCAGCAGCTGGGACTGCCTGTTACTGACAGAGTCATTGGTGGACATCTGTAGGGTGGGTGCTGAAATGTGCCCATCCTCCACTGACATCATTGCATGTCCATGTCTCCTGGGGAACCAAGCCAGAAAAACCCTTTTCACAGACCACCTCCCAAATGATTACCCAGGCATAAGCCTTAGTTGGGGCCTCTGGTAGATTTTGGTCCCTTCCCCACCACCAAGGGGAGCCCCTCCATTGTGGACAAGCTACTGGCCACCCAGCCCTGGCAACCTGGAGTGGGATTTCTGGAGGATGAGTCCATGTGCTTATAGGGAGCTACATCCCCTGCCTGTCATCCAAGATTTAAAAAAAGAGTTAAAAAAACAAAGAAAATGGTCACACAACATGTTCTGCTCTCTCTGGACCCTACGACCCACTCCCTTCTCCTCTCCCCTAATCCTCCACAACCACCACACTACACTACTTCCATTACTTATCTATCAGGTCCAGTGCTGCAATTCTCTTTCCAATGGTGAATATCCAGCTGCTCCAAAGCCTAACCATGAACTGACTGAAAACAAGGTAAATTCAATTAATTGCTTTTTAATGCATTTTGGACTTTTACTCATAACTTTGTAATTTTTAAATTTCTACCCAACATTTTCAACATAGCTTTTTTTATGCCACCTCATGAGTAAGGTAAGTGTAATTTTTCAAATCCTCTCCAACATTTGTTTTCTCAGTTGCTCCACAAAAATGACCTTTCATATGTGATTTAAAAAATGTTGCCTGTCTTAATCATAAGGTGGGGTTATAGAAAAACTGTTGACAATCTGGTGTTAAATGAGAAAACAATTAAGTTATGAAGAAACATTGATTTTTTTCTTTTCAACATTTACTTAGAATGTTGTTTTTTTTTGTTTTTTTGCAGATTTTTTTTTTGTATTTATTTGTTTTAATTTTCTTAACTGGGTAGGGACACTGCACATGTCCTTTTTTAGGTCCAACCCAATACAAATACATACATAACACATAATTAGACATACAAAACAAATTACACAAAATACATGCAAACATCCAGTGACCGTAAATATTTCTTAAAATTAATTTTTAAAAGTTACCATGAGGAAGCAGAGCGTAAATCATACAGTAAAGTATACTGTAATAGGGGTCAGCAACCAAAAAAGAGTGTGATCCAGTTTTGAAATGGCATGAAATAGTTTGAAGAAGAACACCCCTAGAAGAATGTAAATTATGAACAGTAAACCTGATAGTAACCAGGTCCTTTATTGGATACATGGTTTTTGAAAAAATAGATTTAAATATTTGACAGACAAAAAAAATAGATACATTTAGATTTCGGAGATAACCAGCCCAATTCTGAATATAGACAACAGTGATGAAAATGAGGAGGTGGGTCCAGAACAAAATGGCAAACATTGTTATATGTGGTGACAAGAACATTTGTTTCTTTGATAGAGAGCTTAAAACATAAACTGGCGACATAGTCAAGATGTGGCAACAATGTACCATTTGCAATAGACCTTCGTGTTTCAATAGAAAATGTTTCTTAAATTTATACAGTAAACCAAACGTTTGATTGACCTTTCTATTAACTGCCTTTACCTGGGGAAAAAAGTTAGTCCTGGGTCCAACAGAAAACCCAACTACTTAAACTCTTCAACTTGTTTAATTACTGCCCCTTGTTATCATAAATCAAGAATTGCTTCATCTTTTAATGAATAAGATGTTCCAAACAACATTGTTTTGTTTTATTTGGTTTTTTTTTACATCAAGAATCAGGCAATGATCTGTAAACCAGTTGCAGATGCTTTGAAATTCCTGCTCCAAAGAAAGTGTTATCTGAGAAATGGATTTTGCTTGAGAATATGCAATCATATCATCTGCATATAATAAACATGCCTATGACTTACAAATTGTGGGTAACTGATTAATAAACAATGAAAATAATAAGAGGCCCAATATGGACCCCTGAGGAGCTCCAAGATCCATAGGCCTTACGAATGAAGCTACAGAACCTAAGCTGACAATTTGAGGTCGATTATTTACACCAAGCCATCACATTTTCTGAAATTGCAAGCTGACCCAGTTTTAAACATAGCAGTGAATGATTAATAAGATCAAATGCCTTGGTCAGGACCATAAAAAACACTCACGATAAGAGGCCATTTTCAAAGCCCCTGAGGATGGTGTTCATGAACTTGACCAAGACAGTCTCTGTTCCATGATTTTTTTTAAAAACCATGTTGTTGGGAACACATCATATTATGGACATCAAGATATAGAGGATAATGTATGGTCTTTGGTTAATAACCATGCTGTAAACACTTTAAGGGTTTGCCATGACATCATTGTAAACCTCGAGAAGTGTTTCCAGCATGCTTATTAACCAAGGACCATACATTATATTTTATGGTGTATGGGCTACCAAGCTTGTGTAATCACATATTGAATTATTTTGTTAGTAATTCTTACCTTAAGCAGTTGTAAATCATGCAGGAAGCTTCTTCTACAATGTTTATTGTGTGTTCTTCGCAATACTATTCATCAGTACAGCCTGGTACAAATAAATTAATGTAATGCCAACATTTTAAACATTTTTCTCAAAATGGAACATTGAATGTTGTGAGCATTCCATTTTGTTATACCATTGATAACAAATACTCAAGAATGGTTAACAACAGAGTGATGTCATAACAATGGCATCACAAGTTTGTAATCTGCTTGATTTCAGTTAATAATAAGCCCCCATATATTATATTCTGTTATTTGGCTTGAAACAACTTTTCAAGTAATTTGCTCAAAGGGTTTAATATTGAAATTGGCCTAAAGTCATCTGGACATTCTGCTTTTGATATCTTGGGGATCTGGACAACCTTATCACATTTCCATATTGATGGAAACTGGCCAGAGATCAGACACAGGTTAAGGATAGAACAAAGGAGACCAACAACATGGGGAGTCACTAACCTTAAAAATTGGCCATCTAGCCCCTCACCACAATCACTGAACTTGTTTGGAATTGTCACCAATAATTTCAATAATTCTACTAAAAAAATTAAAAAAATAGGCCTGACAACTAAAAGCTCAACAACTTCCTTAACATCATTCGACACGTTACTGAATTATTTTCACATCTTGATAGGTCAGAAAACTTGTCATTTAACAAATCTACAATTTCAATAGGGTCAGATACTACACCCTCAGAAGTTTTTATCTTTTCAATAACAGACTTTTCCCCTCAGGGATAATAAATTATTAACAGAGTCGCAAAATTTCTTTGGATCAGTCAAGTTATCACTAAATTGTGTTTTATAGATTTCTCTCTTAGCACTACTCACTAAATTACTCACTTTATTCCTATGAAAACAATATCTAATAAAAAGACTGACATAGACTGTTTATATGCCATCCAAGCAAGGTTCTTTGCAACAATACATTCTTTTAAATCCCTTGAGAACCATTTGTTATAGATACCTTGTACTCTAACCTTATGCAGAGGAAAAAACATATCCTGAACTGAAAGAAACTGCTTATAAGTAACTGCTTACCAAAATAATCTGGGCCCCAAAGTTTCAACATACGTAGCCCTTTTGTTAGCCCTCTTCATGACCATGATGACAGGGGCTATTTTTAAAATCCCTTCTGAAACATGCTTTCAAAATATCCTTTAGGCAGGATTTTAAAAAATTCCACCTGTCATGATCATATGATGGGGGTCATAAAAGGACTATAGTATGTTGAAAATTTGGGATCAGTATGTCAGATAACAGCAAAGTTAAGAAGAAACATGGACTCTTTCTAATGTTTACTCATAACTTTATCGTTTTTGCAGATTTGGGTCCAAAATTTTCAACATATCCCTTGTGTTACCCCACTTCATAAATGTGATGAGTATCCTTTTCATATCCCCTCTGAAACATGTTTTCACATTCACTTTGAAATTACCTTTTGGATGAGATTTCAAAAATTCCACCTGTCTTAATCATAAGGCAAAATCCTGAAAAGATTATGCTGAAAATTTGAGACCAAAATGTCTACTAAGTTATACAGAAACCTTACATTTTATCAAATTTTACCCCTAACTTTATTATTGCAGATTGGGCCCCAATTTTTCAATGTCCCTTGTGTTACTGCACCTCATGGACATGACAGGTGTCATTTTTCCAACCCCCTCCAAAATATGTTTTTGCAGTTACTCCAAAAAATTCCCTTTCAGATGGGATTTAAAAATATTGCACCTGTCTTGAGTGTATCATGAGGTCACAAAATAAGTTGAAAATGTGGGGTCAAAAATGTCAAAAACAATGATGTTATGAAGAAATAGTGAACTTATTAAGATGTTCTTCATTCTGTTAACCATTGTTTCATCTCTATACTACTTTGCCTAGTGGAATGCAAAATCTACCAGACAATTGCTACTGAAGAAAGAAAGATCTGTCTGCAACCTCAAGATACTGTTGTTTTACTTTGTAACAGCATGCAAGGAAACATGTTTGTCATTGACACCTGTTTATTTCCAGCTGTGGTCATCAAGTTGTCCTGATAGTTCCAGATATTTCAAAAGGAAATCTCTCTAGTGGCTTAATCTGGTTATTCAGGCAGGCAGGAAAGATATCTCAGGAAATAGCCAGGTATGCCAGTGGCTGCAGCTGTACTTCCTCAAAGACCAAAAAGTTAGACTGGCATGCTCTATCATTAGTTAACAAATGTAACATTCTTTTAATGGATGGAATTAGTTCAGATGATCCATAAACTAATCCTTGATTATAATAGCTAATGTTTTCCTTCAGATGAGGTTAGATTCAAAGACCTATATTTACCTAACTGGGGTAGGAACACAAAAGGATTTAAGGGGACCTTAGGGAAAACTAAAAACACTCTACATAGTGTCAGGCAACAAAGGGAAAAAGCAGTAGAAGTCTAGTTAAAAGTTTAAGAAGGAAGCAAAGTGGTACCTAACTAGGGTATAGTAAAAGGGAATAATAATTCAGACAAGAAAAGCAAAATAAGGAAGGGGTAAGGGTATACATTCTATTACAAGTAATGGGGGAGCAGATTAGGGAATAATGGAAATGGTACAGTGCAGTGTTTCTGGAGCAACAGTCTTCAGGGAGAACTTCTAGAGACTGAGGTGCTATCCCATTTGTGTATACCTCGCTGGGATGAAGAGGGATCTCTAGACTCCGGGACAAGTTTGCTAGGATTTGGGGGTTCTCTTCCCCCACCCAGGGGCCACAAAGTCCACCACCAATGCCTCAGAGGGTGCCAGGAAGGAGGGCCGGCTAGACTGTGATGGCCCTGGGATGGTGGGGTGGGGGCCAGGGAGCACATTCCTCAGCCAGAGCCACTAAAGAACTCTTTTACTGCCCTGGAAGGACAGGAGTGCCAAGATGAGGCTCTCAGGGTAGAGGCAAGGGTAGATGCATTTGTTCTTCAGAGCAGATTCCCAGGGAGGGAGGAAGAGGACCTTAGCAGAAGGGAAAACAACTTCAGGTGGGGGACTCAGTCATCAGGGGGTTAGTTTTGGGAACATTACAAGAAGGAAGGAGAGAGATGAGGTGCATATCCAGCACCTCAGCATAGACGTATGGGGAGTAGATCCTTAGGATCAGTGGGAAGGTGGAGCAGGAGGGGAAGCTGGATGACATTGCCCATCCGGGGACAAATTACCAGCCAGAGGATGCAGCTGGGGTGGTGCAGGACAGATTAAGGGAGCTGAAAGGGGCCTAAAGCAGATAGCACAAATGGTGATCTTCACTGAGGTGCTACCTGTGCAAGGCTGTTTGTGGGAGAGGGCCAACCCCACCAAGGTCTTCAACACCTGATGCAGGGAGGAGGGATTTGGGTACATCAGACACTGGGGTCCTACCTGGAGGGATAAAGGTTTGTACAAATAGGATGACCTTCATCCATTTAGAAGGGAATGGCAGTCCTGGGTAGGAGGTTTAAATGCTACTTCGACAGGCATTTAAACTAGCCAAGGGGGGAAGCAGAAGTAACAAGTGAGGCAGTAAATCCCGCCCCCCAAGATGATGCAACAGCAGTGAAGGACAGCTTGGGGGAAACAATTTTCCTAGAGGAAGTGGAAATAGTATCAGGGGGATGGCAAGGTCAAGAGGTGAAACTAAGGTAGAAGAAAATACTAGGGAAGGTAGGCAGAGGGAAGATAAATACAGGAAGGACTATACTAGGAGAAGAAGAAGGGGGAAGGATGAACTCAGGAAGGGGGAGGACAAAGTAGAGGTAGGGGTAAGGAGTGACAAAAGGAATGGAGAGCCATGTGTACAAACACAAGGAGCCTAGGAAACAACATTTCTGACCTTGATGCCATAACAGAATAATGGTGCACTGGCAACCACAGCTGGGAGGGGGCAATTCTGGGTTACACTGGGTTCCAGAGGGAAAGTGCTGGCAGGAAAGGGGGTGGTTTTATATGTAAAAGAAGGTATTAAGGCCATGGAAATACAAGGATACAGTGGGGAAAAGGAGGGACTGGAGGTTCTTTGGGTTGGCTTGTAGATGGGGTCTGGGGTTTTATACATGTGGAGGCAGTGTACAGGTCACCAACATAAGTGGAGGAACTGGACAAAGTTTAGGGGGAGGCCATAGACAAAATTGCAAGCAAAAGGGAAGCAATAATTATGAGTGACTTTAATCTGCCAGATGTGGATTTGACCATCCAGGCCACAGCTACAACTAGTTGCAGGGTCACCCTAGGCTCTCTGCAGAGGACATTTCTCAGGCAATTAGTTAAAGATCCCACTAGGGATGGGGCAGTACTGGATCTGGTACTTACAAACAGGAACAGCATTGTAGATATCACAGTGAATAGCCCCCTGGGCATGAGCGATCATTGTACAGTGTGGTTTGACATATGGATTGAGCAGGAGAAAATACACACTGGGATGAGGGTCCTGGAACTCAGGAAAGCAGATTTAAAAGAGATGGGAGATTGTCTTAGTAAATACCTTAAATGAGGAGATAGATGGCGGGGTGGAGGCACAATGGAATAGAAAAAAGGAGGGAATAATGAAGGTAACAGTAAGCTGTGTAAAAGTAATAAGCAAGGGTAAGAGGAGAAAGAGGCCAATGTTGTTCTCAAAATAGGTGGCTAATTCAGTAAGGGAGAAAAAAAAACAGCTTTCAGGAAGTACAGGAAGATCCAAGTGGGGACAGATAGGAAGGTGTATCTAGAGAAACAGAGGGAGGCAGAAAAGAGGGTAAGGGCAGCAAAAGCTCTAACTTAGGAAAGGATTGCCCAGGGGGTCAAAAATGGGGATCAGACTTTCTTCAGGTACCTGATCAAAATGATAAAGCAAGGGGTGGTATGGTGAAGATCAGGAGATTGGGGGGACTGCACTGCACAGAGGAAGGCCAAGAAAAAGTAAAAATTCTAAACAGATACTTCTGCTCAATCTTCACAGTGGAAAGGGGGGGATGGGTCACCATGCAGTAACATGCTCTGGGACAAGTAAACACAAGTCCATTTACAGAACAGAGAGTCCACCAGGGGTTGGAAGCCCTTAAGGAGAACAAGGTGATGGGGCTGAATGGGATTCACCCAAGGGTACTTGAAGAACCAAGCACAGTGCTGGCTGCCCCTCTGGAAACACTATTTAACATCTCATTGGTGACTAGGGTGATTCCAGAGAAATGGAAGAGGGCCAATGTGGTCCCTGTACACAATAAACTCTAGCTAGAGCCGATAGGGCTGTGAAGAGCTTCCAAATGACCAAAGTTACACATATGCATAGGAAGTAGTCAACACCTGGGCGTAACCTGGCCTTTTTTTGGAGGAGTTGCACCAAATTTTCAACATGGCCTTTTTGGTACCCCTTCTCATGAAGAGTGCCAGTGTCATTTTGTTTGCTTGTCCCAAAAGATGATTTCACAGAGCAAATGCGATATTCTGCACCAAAGGTGCAATAACTCATTTTGGACAGATTGAGGAAAATAACAGCTGTGCTGTTTTGAAGGAGGTGTGCAAAGATGGCAATGTTGAAAATATGTAGTGAAAATATAAAAAATTGGTGAAGTTAGGAGAGTGCATAGAAACTGCGCAACACATTGTCGTAATGCAGTCATTCTTTGGAACTCTTTCACCAAATTTGCAACGTGAGCTTTTCAGGACCCCACCTCATGAACAGTGGCACTGTCATTTCATGATTCTGCGTAGTGACCGTGAAATTACCTTTTGGGACTGAGTAGCAAAATGACAGTTTTCATGAGGTGGGGTCCCAAGTACCTCATGTTGAAAATTTGGGCAAAATTTCCAAAAAATGGCTGATTTATCAGCAGAAGTTGAAAACCTAATTGAATGGCATTATAGCATGCTTACCTTTGAGTCTTCAGTTTGCTGTTCGGCTTTAAAGAGTGCAGACATGTCCCAGTCCAGAGAAGATGACAGCGCCAACCTCCAGAGGTAAGAATGGGGTAAGGGGTTGGGGTGTAGGGAGGTGGGTGCTCAGTGGGAGGGTAGGGATGGGGACTGGAGCAATGATGAAGGAACATTTTCTTTTTTACAGGAAAAAAAAAGGAAAAATTTGGGCACACTGGGGTGGGCCCCCAGTGTGCCACATGACTGGGGGAGGGTTGACATGATGCTGACATGGGGATTGAGAACCCCAATGTCAGCCAGGAAGGAAAAAAACCTTTAAGCACACTGGGGTGGACTCCCAGTGTGCTGCATGAGTGTGTGGGCGGGGGGATCACGTAATGCCGACATGGGGATTGGGCACCCTGATGTTGGCGGGTAAAAGAAACAATCTTTGGGCACACTGGGGTGGGCTTCCAGTGTGCAACATGATTTGGGGGGGCCACAGAATGCTGTGGAGCTTGCAAGGCAACTGCACATGTGCGGCACTTGTACATGTGCAGTTGCGGTGATTGGTGCAAGGGTGTAGACAGGCATACTCACTGTACACATTTGTGTACAGTTTTGTTGAGTGCCTGCCACAAACCATAAGCCACTCTGTTAATATTATCATTCTAATCTGTAGTATTTAGGTTAGTGTAGGCCACTGAGGAGTGTCCAATACATGTATAACCTCTTTAGACAGAAGAGGAGTCATCTGACAACAATCTGACTTGTTTGGAAGGGGGTGCCATTTGGAAAGGATGGGTACATTTTTTATTTGGGGGGGTGTAACTGTTGAAGATTGTGTACAAAATGGAAATTTCTGGCTACACTCCTGGATTGGTGTACCATTCACAACAAGACAGTGCCAGCATAACTGCTCATTCATGCGAGTCACTCATGTGCAGTTCATGCCATGGAATGCAGAAGTAACAGCCAAAATAGTGCAGCTGTTATTCCATAGTGGGTGACCGTGGCTAAGGGTTTTAAGCTCTGTTTGACTTTTGGTAGGATACTTCCAAAAGTCCAATGGAAGGTTCCATGATCGGCTGTTTTTAGAGCTACTGAGCAATCACAATAGGACTGTAGGCTCCACCCACAGCCCTAAAAATGGCAGCAAGAAGGAGGCCAGTAATTGCAGACCAGTCAGTCTCATCTCAGTGGTGGGGAAGTTAATGGAGTCCCTGCTAAAGGAGAGACTGATGGAGTACCAGGAGACATATGGACTGCAGGACCACCAGCAGCACGGCTTCACAGTGGGGAGGTCATGTTAGACGAATCTCATATATTTTTTGGCTGGATAAAGAAGGAGGTTGAGCAGGCGAAGGCAGTGGATGTGGCCTATCTGGACTTCAATAAGGCCTTTGACACTGTACCACACAGATGGCTGATTAAGAAACTTAGCAGCCTGGAGGTGGGGCCGAAGGTGGTGAGCTGGGTTTCTAATTTGCTGAAAGATAGGAGACAGAGGGTAGTGGTAAACAGCAGTCACTGGGAGGATGGAAGAGTGGCCAGTGGAGTACCACAAGGATTGGTACTAGGCCCTGCCCTCTTCAATGTCTTCATAAGTGACATTGCTGAGGAACTGGAGAGGAAGGTGTGTCTCTTTTGCAGATGACACAACAATCTGCAACAGGGTGGACGCCCTGGAGGTGGTGAAGAGGATGCATATGGATTTGGGAAAACTAAAGGAGTGGTCTAGGGAGTGACAGTAGGTATCAATGCCAAAAATTGTTAAGTCATGCACCTAGGATGGGGAAAGCCAGGGGCTGTGTATACAATGGAGAGGGAAGTATTACATTTACTAAGCAAAAGAGGGACCTTGGCATGATCATATCTGATTATCTCAAGCTGGCAGGTCAGTGCAATAGGGCAGTAGGCAAGGCAAGCCAGATGCTGGGGCACATAGAGTGGGAGATCTCTAGCAGGAGAAGGGGGTGGTGTTGCTTTATAACTCTTACTTATGGGACTATACCTGAAGTACTTTATCCAGTCCTAGAGGTCACACCTCCTCAAGGATACTGACAGGGTAGAGACGGTCCAGAGGAGGGCTTCTAAAGTGGCACAGGGTTGCATGAGAAACCAAACCAACAGATGCTATGGGAGTTCAACATGTACTCCCTGGAGGAGAGGAAAGGGAGAGGGGTATGATTAAGACCAATGAGTGCCTCACAGAGGTAAACAAGGTGTGGGAGGGAAGTCTCTTTCACAGAAAGAGGAGCACTGGAACACAGGGGCATGCTATGGAGCTTGGGGGGGTAGATTTAGAGGGTTGTGGGGAAATACTACTTCACAGAAAGGGCTGTGGATCCTTGGAAAAGCCTGCAGAAGAGGTGGTGGGGGCAAAGATTGTGAGGAGCTTCAAAATTTGTGGGATAGGCACATGGGTATAATGAATAGAGGTAACGGAGTAGGGAGGGACACCAGTGACCATATGGAATCTGGGCTGTGGTGTTAGGCAGGGACAACGGCAGACTAGATGGGCCTACCTGTCCTTTTCTGATGACACATTCTATGTTTCTAGCTGGTCACGTCTAACTCTTCTTTGTAAACAAATTTTGCACTCCTCAGGTCCCCAGACATCTCACTAGTTTCCAATTACTTGTGAAAAATGATTGCCAGACTATCAGATATTACATTCTTCAGCTCCTTAAGTACCTTTATATGAATACAAACAACCTAGCCCTTGGAATGTATTCACTTCCCTAATTGCACAACAATTAAGCTAGCAGTTATGCTGTATCTGTTGTCCTGTATGTGTCCTCTACCTGTCAATGGAATGTATCATCCAGATGCGACAAGTCTCCTAAGAACACTGTACTGAAATGAAATGTTAATCTAGCTTCTAAGCAGCAAGCATATTGTCTTATTTTGTCTACATTCCAGGTTCTGGGCTTATCAGACCAACTCTGTCCTTAACTGCCTTCTAGCCTCCGATTTAACTGAAAAATATTTGTATTGTTCTACTTTTTTGCCAGCTTGATACCACAATTAAATATTTCAGTGCACAACATACATTTCTTTGGGTTAAAATTCAAGCCTACACAAAATGAAGTTTTAACAACTTGTTCTGCTCATTTCCCTTCATATGATGAATTGTGGCAAATTTCTCAATAATGAAATCACTGGTACTTCATGTGACATATATAGGAATGCTTAGACAATGTACTGTAATCGGAAGGAATGGTAGGATGTTTGGCTACGGTGTTAGAAACAGAAACAGAATCTGCAGGCAGATAAGGACCTCTTGGCCCACCTAGTCTGCCCATTTCCTTACCTGTTTCATATACCACAGATGCTAAATGATCTGTGGGTTGCCCTCCCTTTCCTACCTCAGAGTTCCTTTATGTCTGTCCCATGTATTTTTGAATTTCCCCTACCGTTTCTGCCCCTAAAATCTTTGCCGGCAAGCTGTTTTATGGATCCACCACCCTTTTCATGAAAAAATACTTTTTCACATTACTCCTGAGTCTACCCCCCTCCTCCCAATCTTCATATCATAGACCCTTTTTCTTGAACTTTTTTTTTGAAAGATGCTACCCTTTTGTACCTTATTTACACCCTTGAGACATCTGAAAGTCGCTATCATATCCCCCCTCTTCCTCTCTCTCACTCTCTCTCTCCTCTCTTCTTCTCCAGGGAATACACATTGAGATCCTCCAGTCTCCCCTCATATGACTTTTGGTGCAGTCCCTGCACCATTTTTGTGGCCCTTCTCTGAACCACTTCTACTCTGTCTATGTCCTTCTGGACATGCCACCACCATAACTGGACACAGTACTCTAGAAGAGGTATCACCAATGTTCTATACAGTGGCATTACCCCCTTCATCCTTCTGCTGTAGATACCTCTCCCCATGCACCAAGCATTCCACTGGATCTCCTCACAGTCTTCTCACATTGTTTGGCAACCTTTAGATCATCAGATATGATTACTCCCAGGTCTCTTTCCTGATTGGTGGCCGTCAGTAACTCCCCCATCGTGTATTCCTCCCTGGCATTTCTGTGCCCCAAGTGCATGATATTTCACTTCTTTACATTGAATCTTAGCTGCCACACCTTTGACCACTCCTCAAGCTTGCTTAGGTTCCTTGTCATTTTCTCTGCCCCTCCTGGTGTGTCAACCCTGTTGCAGAGCTTCGTGTCATCTGCAAAGAGACACACCTTCCCTCTCAGCCCCTCTGCAATGTTGTTTAAGAAGACATTAATTTATTTATTACAGTCTCAGATTACAACCTTTGAGCTACATGCTCGTTTACAAAGGTTCCATGCCAAGTAACAGACAAACCAAAAACAGACAACAATTTTCAAAAAAGATTGTGATGATAAGTATAGTAACATGATAATCGCATTAACATATACTCAAAGAATTACCATTATTTAATCACAGCAGATAAGGAATAAGTACAACACAATTTATTTTTTAACAGGAGAAGAATACGTTTTACAAGAAATAATCAGTCGCATGTGGCAGGGAAAGTGAACCAGTACAATGCAGGAGACCAGCAAGGCCAGTAACCTTTGTCAAAAAGGGGGGGTTCATGGGAGTGGGCGAAGTGGGTTTAGGAGGGTGAGAAAGAAAGTTGTTTAGGTAGGAGCAGAGCATTAGGTGGGTAGAGTAGGGGATTGTAGGGATTGTAAAAGTTGGGGGAAGGTGGTTGAAAGGTGTTAGATATCAAGTAGGTGAGAAAAGAAGAGCAAATGATAAATGGATCTGACCCAGGCCAAATTACAGGTTAGTGGCAGAAAGTGTACTTCTTCAGGCTTGAGAGATGTGAGCAGAGTTTTAATTTAAAAGGACCTATCACTACTGAATTGTAAACCATTAAAATTCCATTAATTTCCCATTATTTTTAAGTAAACCCATTAATTTTCACCATTAAAGGGACACTGTCAACCTTTTTTGCATCATATTATTTGTAGGTAAAAACCCACATTTTATGATTGCTTACCTTCCCTAAAATTTATTGATGTTGCTGGTTGTTTAATCTGCCTTCTTGCTTATTAGAACTGAAATGCGTGGGAATGTATAGTTATACACAGCCTTGTTTTGATCCAAATTATTTACCTAAGCTTACTACATGCTTCCTGGACATTAGAAACACCCTCAAATAGTGCAGTCACTTGTGATACAATATTCTCATCTACTCCCACTGCATAATGAGTAACTAGATAGTGTTGGGGGTGTTCCTGAGTCCATGAAAGATGCAGTTGTAGTTGGCCAAGAAATGTAAACAAACATGTTTTGGTGTGGTAACACCAGTATGGTTGACACTCAAAGTTTTTAAAAGGAAAACGGAGTCTGAATCAAATAACCAGCTACATCAGCAGTCTGTACAGAATGAGAACAATCATAAAATGTGTTTTTTAAACTAGAGACACTTTGAGGCCAAATGGGGTTGACAGTGTCCCTCTAAATTTTGTATCACCTTTTTTAATGGTCATTTTTTATTCCTATTAAATGTCCATTAATTGTTGATGTTTCATGGGTGCAAACCATTAATTTACTCACTCATGCCATTAATTAACCATGACAGGTATCCATTAAATATTTAATGGGTGTAGTATGCCCCTTAAATCTATCTTGTATCAGACTATTTTAATGGCATGGTTAATAACCATTAAAACTGAGCAATGAGCATTTCATTGCCATGGAAATTATGGTCATGTAGCTCCAGTCCATTAATGGCCATTAAAACTGTCCAAATGAGATTTTTATTGCCATGAAAATTATGGTTATGTTATGCCAATATATTATTGGGCATTAAAACTGTCCAAATTAGCTTTACATTACCTTTAAAAAATGTGGTCATGTTGTGCCAATACAGTAATGGCCATTAAAAACAGATGTTCACCAATTAATGACAATTTTATGTATCAAACATATTTTTCCCTTTATTTACTTAGGACTGACTGTACATTGACCTGTGCTTATCAAATAAGTATACTTTTATTTATTATCAGTCTTATCGGTACTATTGTAGAACTTGAAATTTTCACTGTCAAATAATCTTCACTATTTTTGCTGAAGCACCAGTCTGCGTGAGAATATATTTGCACTAACAAGTGATTTTAGTATTTTTTCCCATTATAGTGAATGTGGTGATTGTGAAATAGCGCTAAAATACATTTACGCAATTAGAGTTGCTTTTGTGTTTGCACGAAATTTAATTTGCATGAAAAATAACTAGTTCTATATTATTTTCCCTAAGGACTATGGATCCTCTGTTATTCCTGTGTAACCTTTGTTTTACAGATACTCCCCACCCAGCATCCAGAATCTAGATCTACGCAGAAGTTCCCTCACCTAGGAAATACACATGATTCAGTTATTTGATTGGGAGGGAGGAAAATTGAGCCATAATGGTGAGCCTGCATCTGTTACAGTGGGAGTCCACTGAGTTGACATCTCAAGCCTTCTTGGTTAATCTGCTCTGCGACAATGTGCGCCATACTATTAGTTCCAGCATCAATTGGCTCCCTGCCCAGTATGTTCCCAAACTGTGCCCCCCCCCCCCGGAGTTTAAAAATTACATTTATGCTGGGGGTGAATTGTCATGGAATGATTTGTACAGAGGGCTGATTAACACCAGAGCAAATAGTACAGTATGAGTTTTCATGAAGCAGATAGATTGGGATGAATTGACATGTTGACATCCAATGAATGGGAAGGTGCCATGAACCTAGCCTCATAATGAGGGACAGTTGAGAGGTTTGGAACCAGTCCCTACCCCCACCCCATCTTCCCACTGCACCTGGACTCCACACTCCTCCCTGCAGCTGGACCCCACAGCTGAAGACTATTTATTCAGTTTTTATTAACCAGGTGGGCCCATACAGAAAAAGAAGGGTAAAATTTCAGTTGTTTTATTCACACATTGGATAGTGGTGCAGCTACACTGACTTAGAGTCCTTCAGGCAGCGTGCACATCCCCGTCTGAGTCAGTGGATCAGCTGCTCTATTTTAGCTCAGTCTGTCAAGCTTGAGTGAAAGCTAGCACATGAAGAGCTGATTCTTGACAAAATACCGCCACTTGGCCAAAAAGAATCTGGACTCTGAGGAGAAAAAAATCCTTATATTGTAGGCACCTTATTTTATTTGAAATATAAAATGATCCATACTATGTTACCAATAATTTATTTTCTCCCCTTCTCCATATGCAATTCATTTATCCTGTAGATTTGTCTTTGCAGGGTACCCTGTAAGTGCCTGCACCGTTACTGACTTGAGTGCGATTTTCTGTAATCTGTAACTTGTGGCAAGTTACTGTCATTACCAACTATTTCCTATTTCTGGAAAATATATACCTTTACATAACTTTTTTTAAATATTTTTAGCTCTGGGTTGTAGGTTTTTCTCAGGAGGAGAGTTGGGCGGAAGGCTAGAGAGGGGTAGCTGAAAAGTAGGAGTGTGCAAATACCTTGCTGGGGGGAATATTTTTATTGAATATCCAGTATTCATTATTTGGGCCAGAAAAAAAATGTTTAAAAAGAATTCCTTCCTGCCAGGTGGCCAGAAATATAGAAATCCACCCTCCAGATCTCCTACATGTCTCCTCAGAAAATTCTGCTGACCAAAAGCTAAAATGAAAAAAATAATATTAAAAAAAATCTCGTTTTTATATAAGGGTGTATTTTCCACAATAGGCAACAGTAGATAATGACAGTACAGAAAACCGCGGTCGAGCCAACGATGCAGGGACTTACAGGGTACCTTTCAAAAAGAACTACATATGGGGTATGGAGAGAAAATAAATTAATGGTGAAAATATGGATTTTCTTGTATTTCAAATAAAATTAGGCACCTACAATATAATTTTGTTTCCCCCCAGAGCAGGGGTGTTCAAATCAAAACCTTCAGGACTTGCCCAGCCATGACTGTAACTGAATGTTCACTTGCCCCTATTCATTACAATGACATTAGCTCTCTTTTTGTACTTGCCATACAAGGAAATTGACTTGCCCTGGGCAGAGGCGATAGGATCTGTACACCCCTGCCTCAGAGTCCAGATCCAGTTTGGCCAAGTGGCGATATTCTGTCAGGGATCAGCTGTTCATAAGCCAGCTTTCACAGACTGAGTGAAATGGGAGAACAGCTGATCCACTGATTCAGATGAGGATGATCACACTGCCTGAAGCCCAAATCTGATTACTGTAGCTGACATCATATACTCGGGTTTCACAGCACTTCTTGTTGGTCCATTTTTCTCTGCTCCCAGCCAGCACACAAACCCTACTTTATTTACATGTCCGCAATGGGCCACTGTACATAACAAATTAGCACAGCTAGGACACTGGATTCAGGCTAATATTTTATTAGGTCCTATACCAACCTCTTTCACAATCATCAGTCATCTAAAGTGCTTGGCTTGATTGTAAATGTGTTTCATACATAATCACCTAGCAATGATTATTTGTTGATGTTTTGTGAGTGGAGGGGAAAACAGAAAGACAGCTGAGCCCCTTTTTTGTGTGTGTGCTACATTCTTGCCTGCTGTTCCTGTTACCTATAAAACATGTTTAAAATCACAGTACTTTGAATGATTTTTGTTTTTTTGTGCCATTACTGTGGAGTCCATCCCCATTCTCAGCTGTGAATACCATCCTCAAGATGATGACTTAGGCTTAGTTAGCATGTGTGAAAGATCTGGCTTCACTGCTCATGTGCCAGAGACTTTAGTGCCTGGGCTGCGTCCATAGTTTAAATGAAGGAGACCACGATTACGCGCCATAACCTGCTTGTTATTGGCCTAAAGGACTAGAAAGTTGTGGGCAGGAAAGGGACAAGCCATTTGGCCCAAGGCCAATACTGGGGGTTTCTGAGGCAGAACACCAGAATGCTGGGCTGCATAACTAAACTACTGTGACAGCTTTCAGTTGACAGCAAATCAGGAACCGCTAGAAGGGGTTCTAGGATGATGCTGTGCTGGCTGAGGGGCCTACTCCATCCCATTTATCCCCTGGCTGCCTGCCTCTTGAGCCCTGCAATGCATAAACCGTGCTGCCAGAGTGGCAATTCAGGAAGGTGGGAGGAGGCATTTCATCTCTCGGTGGCATTTGACACTGTAGACCGTGGTGTGCTTTTGGAGTGCCTGCAGCTTCTCCGCGGATTGTCTGCAACAGCCCTAAGCTGGTTTCGATCTTTCCTCTTGGGCAGGTCTCAGAGGGTTGTCATTGGAATTTATTCCTCTGATGCCCTCCCTCTATCCTGTGGGATGCCGCAGGGCTCCATATTGGCACCCATGTTGTTTGCAGTGTGTATGTTGCCACTGGGAGACATCATTAGGTGATACTGTTTGGGTTTTCACTGTTATGCAGATGATACCCAACTGTATTTGTCCTTTATTCCCGGACAAGATAATGCGATCTCTGTGGTTAACAACTGTCTGGCCAAAATCAAGAACTGGATGAGCACTAGCTGGCTGAGGTTAAATCCAGATAAGACTGAGGTGTTGATTGTCGACTCGGGTCGTCCGGAGGCAGGTCTTGGGGCAGGGACCCTTTGGGCTTATGGCTTGACGGTGTCCAACTCATGACCTCAGATTGGTTGCATTACCTGGGCATTATTTTTGACAGCAGTTTGACCTTGAAATCACAGGTGTCTACCATTGTAAAATCTTCCTTTTACCATCTAAGGAATATTGCCCAGGTGAAACGCCTGGTTCCTCTGGCTGACGTTCCTATATTGGTCCACACCTTCGTAACCACCCACCTTGATTACTGCAATGCCCTCTACCTAGGGCTTCTGGGGGTTCATATCCATTGCTTGCAGCTAGTGCAGAATGCAGCAACCAGGCTACTGACTGGTACATCTACATCTAGTCATATAATGCCTGTGCTGTGCAAATTGCACTGACTGTTGGTACAGTGGCGGATCACCTTTAAGGTTGGTTTTCTGACCTATAAAGCCCTACATGAACAGGGAGCCATTACCTGCAAGAGCTCCTTATTCCCTACTGCCCCTCCCGCTCACTCTGATCTGCCAATGAAGGGTTGCTAGAGATTCCCAGGGTTCAATTAAAAACATTTGGGCATGTGCTTTCTCTCATGCTGCCCCTACCCTGTGGAATTCTCTACCTCATCGGTTGAGGGAATGCCAGACCGTCTTGAGTTTTAAATCGGAGCTTAAAACATATTTGTTTTATCAGGCCTTTTCTGATGGTTTTTAGAATTTTATTGTTATTATTTGTATACTAAATGTTTACTTTATTGTACAGTACCTTGGCATTTGAAAGGCGCTTGAGAAATAAACTTTACTTCATCCGATACCTCTTCCACCTCCTGCTGACACTCTACTTTGCTTCCTTAGTCTCCCATTCGTGCAGAGTACGCCACAGCCAAAGCTCCGTGTTGACCAAGAGTTAAGAGCACCCACAGGCAGTCTCACCTGAAGTGCAGTTGTCTGCAACTAAAGCCCAATACATCCACTGCTGCCACTGCCACAAACAATGACAACAGCACACTTAGAGGGCTCAGGGTAGCCCCCATTAGACCCCAGGAAAGGGTTTAAATTGTTTAAAAAACAAACTCTGGCCTCAGTCATTAGGGTGGATAGCCCACTAGACCACCAGGGCTATCTTTTTGCACGGTGTCCTGCCCCCCCAGGCATTTTCTAGCCCCCAAGAGCACCAATGCCACCATACCTCTCAACCATTTGTCACTGAAATGAGGGACATGGACATTTTTTTGCAATCAAAATGAGGGACATCAGACCCTCAGAATGAGGGACACATCATCAAACCATAAAATTACAAGCTCAGAACATTGCAGGAAGTATTGTGTTTACTTGTGCAATATCTGATTAACCATCTTAGACTATAATGAATTTGTGCTTTGAAGTCTTAATTTACATCACATTTTCTGTGTGGGCAGCAGCTTTTCCATGAGGGACAGGACACTTTCAAGGGGTGAAATGAGGGATGTCCCTCATAATTAGGGACACTTGAGAGGTATGAATGCCACTTTTATTTATACAAAAGGGCTACTGACCCCCCACTAGTCTTCACTAGCCCACCTGGGCTAAGTAAAAAACTGGCAACTTGGCCACCACTATGGGAAAAGGGGTTTTAGCTGAGCCCCCTTCCTCAAACCTCACTCCCTTTACTCTGCTTTTTCTCTTTTATTGCTTTTTTATTGAATTCTATTTTTCTATTTTAATTTTTACAGGTCTGACAGGACAAGGGTTCCTAAACCTCATCAGATAAGTACATTTTTATGTATATCTGTCCCTTCCACCTTTTGGACCCCCTTAAGAGCTGTGGATCCTTTGTGACCCCTTTTCTATAATTTATTTTACAGGTGCAGTGTGTGTCACCCCTTCGGAGTCCAACCCTTGGCTCTCTTGGACAGGTAAGTCCCTCTATGTTACTTATTTTATGTGGCGTGACTGTAACAGGGTTGTCGGGCCCATTACAACTGCTTTAAAATCTGTATGGGCATGTGTTCTGAATAAATTGGCATGTATCAGCACCTGCAGCCTGAATGGAGATTGAAAGGAATTATCAATCTCTATTGCATGTTTTTATTCTGTTTTTAAAGTGGCATGACCACCTAATCTTTCCCTCTTTAATTCCCTGACAGTTTATACATAGCTACTGCCAGAATCAGTCCACTGCTCTGCCCACAAGCAGCATCAGCTCCCCACTCTGAGTCCACACACACTGCCAATCTCCCCCACAGACAATATCAGACCCTGCTCCAACACACCTAACAGCCCTTTCTCTGACAGATATCAACCCCCTGCTCCCCCACAGCCAGTATCAGTCACCTGCTCTCCAAACAGCCTGTATGCTTAATGTACAGTATTAACAGAATGCACCTCGCACTGCCACACTTAACCCCCTGCAGCTAGTGCTGTGCCTGCTCCCCCCACAGCCAGTAAGTGCCCTGCTCCTCATACTGCTGCTGGCTCTCAGATCACAGCCAGTATTAGTTCACTCCGCTCCCTTCTCCCCCACAGCCATTATCAATAACTTCTACCCCACTCCAGTAAAGCTGTACTCACAGCCAGTATCAACCATCTAACCCCACAGCCAGTACAGAGGGGATCCAGCATTATAATCCTGTAGCAGCAATATGAGCATTTAAATGACATACACAGCAATCCAGCATAAATACAGTAATTTTCCTAATACAAAACAATACACTTTATTGCTACTTTTTCAATATTTAGTACAGCAAAACACACAGAGAAGCATGTTGTGCTGATAACCTATTTAATTCTGTTCCCATTCATTATTGCTGCAGGACCCTAATTCCTGGATCCAACGCTGGTCATCTCAAACCCCTGCTACGTACCCCAACTCCCTGCTACTAGCTACAGTGTTCAAAGCAAACACTTTTTAAACCCGGCTTATTTAGGAATTGTGTGGAAACTGAGAAAATAATGCTTTATAAACTGGTCACCTTTTTTTTTCAACATTTGATCCAAGACAAATACTTTTTTAAATTGTCTTATTTGGGGATTATCTGTAAACTGAGTGCAGTCACTTATAATTAAAATGTTCATTTGAATACTGCTTGTTAGGTTCTGGCTATTTAGGAATTATGAGTAGTTTTCCTTACTCCCAGTTCTATGAGCCCTGTTGTCAATCGTTCGTCTTGCTGAGGGAGGAGCTTCCTGTGCTTGCTGTGCAGGATCCTTTCGATCGCATTGCAGAGTTTCTATTGTGTAGGGGTCTTGCTGAGCTGATCAGTCATCTGTGTGCAGCATTACAAATTTTCCAAATGGCCTTCTTTTAGAAAAGCATACAGGACTGAAGTAGGGTCAGATAAGTGCCATCCCTGGTTTGGGACTTGTTGGAAGGAGGTTATTTTTTTGCTATTTTTTGCTAAGTGGGCTGCCGTTTGCTGGACACGTGTTGGGGAACAGACCAGCTTCAGTGAACTGTTAGTGCTTTCATTTTCTTTTTGGTCTGAGGAACACAGCTCAGCTTGCTGAGTTGTTTACAGGACTTGCTTGTTCATCTTTATAAGCGCTGACTTTGACAAAACACATGCTGGGGGTAGGGACATATTGCACATCTGTTTTCAGTACTGTCTGCCTCTTGTGGACTTGCGGTCCACTTCCAAGAAGACATGCTCTGGGAAGAAGAGTTTGCAGGTCTTTTTTGTGTTGCTGGTGTTTGCTGTTGCCTGCCAGAATTTTGGGCCACTGTTTCCTTTCTTGCATAGCTCCAGAGTGAGGCTTCTGATTTGTGGCCATGGTTACAACCATGATTTTGTGCACTTTCAGGCATAGCTGCAAGGAGCAATGGCAGTGATTCTCAAGCTGTGGTTTGTGTATGTTGTGGAAAGCCCAGCTAGTTTGCATATGCAAGGGAGCATGCTTGAAAGGTAGTTCTATCCCATGGGTTCCATGTATACCACACATCAGTTTTACATAGCTTTATATAGTTCTGGGTGGAGGGGTGAATGGAGCCTGGGGGGTTAGGAGGTAGCCGAGAGGGGGTGGAGGGAACCTGGGAGGTTAAGAGGTAGCTGGGGGGATAGGAGGGAGCCTAGAGGAGGGTAGGAGGGAGCCGAGGAGTGGGGGGTAGGGAGGAGCCTTGGGGTGCTGGGTGGAGGGGGTCAAGGGAGACCCTAGCTGCTGGGGAGGGGGCCTTATCCCCAATCTGATCCATGTTTCTATGCAAATGATTGGGTGGTCACGGCCTGCAAGGCATGGTCACACCATGGTATGCTCAGCACTCTGCATGCTGAGTAGGGTCCTGGAAGTATCCATACCTCACCTTGTCACTGAAATGAGTGACATGGTCACTCAAAATCAAGGAACAATGAGGGACAGATCCTAAAAATATTAGCACCTGAAAATTAATTTCTACCATAAAGTCTAAATTTACAGGTGTAAGCAGCATGTTTTCCATGTGGGATGGATGAGGGACAGAGTAGTTTTGAGGGGTAAGATGAGGGATTTCCCACACAATCACAGGAACAGTTAAGGGGTATGGTATGCACAGATTTTGGAGTATGGAGCCCCATCATAAATCAGGCATGTACTTCCCTCACCCATGAAGCTAATCTTCACCCCCACACGTGCAGGCATGATATGACATATGGCAAGGGAGAATGCAGGTGCGCTCCCCATCGAAATGAATGTGGGTATCTGTTATCACTATTTTATACGTTAAAATGGCGAGTTGGAGATTAATGAAGGCCACTGCTCAACTAACAAGGACCTTGTTAGTCAAACAATGGCCTTCTCTAACTTGTCATCATAATGTATAAAATAGTAATCAAAAATAACCACATTCATTTCAAAGAAGCACGCCCCCACACTCTCTCATACAAATGTCATAACCCGCCTGAGCACAGGGGTGTGGAGTTCAATATACAGAGGTACTCAAATTAAAATTTCTGGAAGCGGAGAGATCCATGGCTCCCAGAATTTACACGTTTGCGCTGGTGTTCTGTTTTTTGTTTCACAGCCTACAGGCTTGTGGCCTTTCTACAGTTATTTTTTTTTCTCCTATTAGCAGCTGTGAAGCCCTCTCAGAACACTTTATGTTTGCTGCAGGAGTGGCTTCACATACTGGTGGCTCCTATCATTTTCGTGCTCTTGACTGGGAGCTTTAACTAGTCATGAGTGCATCTCTCTCCCCCTGGCTGCCACTTGCCATCTCCCAAGTCCTAGGATATTTACCAGAATTGCTGCTGGAGAATGTGGAGGAAGGTGCTTCTGCCAATGTCTCCTCCACCTTCCACTAAGTTTCTGCTTTCCCCTCTCCCACCCACATGGAGCAGGCCGCGACTAAGCTCTCTACAGGCTGGCAGTAGAAAGTGCCTGCTGGCACTTTCACTGTTACTGTGATTGCATGATAGGGATAGCTGCTACAGCAGCCCCAGCATGTCCTCCTCATTTACTGTCCTCCCTGCTCTCCAACGCAAAATCAGGTCCCAGGGAGCCCTCACTCCAGACCCCACTGAGGGTTTTTTGTTTTGTTTAACATCATTGGCCAATGGTCTCCAGGGAACTATCCCACTAGCCCACCTAAGCTACCAATTCTAGGGAGCAGTCCTACTAGGGCATCCCCTAGCCCACAGGACCACCAGTGCTAACTTTATTTTTTTAAGAGGCACTACATCACTGTGGTTTAGGGCACTGACCTGAAAATCTGGAGACCTGGGTTTGAATCCCACAGCCCCCACTTACATAATATGTAACCCTGAGCAAGTCACTTAAAGAGAAACGACCTGCTATATTCAGGCCATGCCTTGGCATAATCCATGACTTGATCAGACTTCGCAAAGTAAATTATTTTTTTTAGCTTACAGGTGCAGAAATATTTTACTTGTATCTGGTTGATCCTGCCTCTTGCCGCTGGCATTGCAAACTTATAGGCAAGCCCAAAACCACCCGCAGCTGTCCCAGCATGACATCTGACATGAGGAGCAGCTGGGGGTGCACCCTTATCTTGCCTGTATAAGCAGAGCTATTAACATCTCAATTTTCCAAAGTGCATGTCTCATTGCTATACTGAGACCAAGTATGGTCTGACAGTCGACTGCCAGACCATACCTGATCCCAGTATAGCACCAGGACATGTACTTTGGAAAATGGAGCAAGTAATAGCTCTGCTTATACAAGCTAGATAAGGGTGCACCCCCCAACTGCTCCCCATGTCAGACGTTGCACTGGGACAGCCACGGGTGGTTGTAGTGTGCCCATAAGCTTGCAATGCTGGGAGGCAGGATCAACCAGATACAGGTAAAATATTTCTGCAGCTGAACCATATATACTCACATAAAAGTTGGTCTGTATATAAGTCGGGAGGGTATTTTTATTGGCTGCAGAAAACGTTTTTGTCTTAGACCCGCCTATAAGTCAGACCCATAGACTTACAGGAATAAAATCAGACGCTCATGCATTAACAGAGCCAGACATAGTTCACACAGATCAGAATAAAAATTAAATAAAGTTAGAAGCTGTCAGTTAGGTGTTGCAAAGCAATCAGAAAGCAATCACTCTTCCCTATTGTAACTAATAGTGGGCAATCATCAGTATCATCAGCGTCTGGCTCACTGAATCTAATTTTGGCTACAACTCTCAACAAATGACTGTTCTGCTTGTCAGGATTCTTGATGCTCTACAGCCATTGTCAGTGTGTTAGCAGCTGATCTGTGATCTGTGACTGACTGCATCTGGCTATTTTCCTTTCATTCCCTCGTGGTAGCCCTTACTTTTACAGCAATCGCAAGTTTATCTCCACTGCAGGCACACTCTATTTAATTTTTGCTCCAATCTGTGTGAACTGTGTTAGCGGCTGATATGCCAACTGAAAGTTAGTTAAGAGTTATGCTGCAACTTAACAGCAGTATCAGTGGTGTCCGTATGAAAGTGGTCAGTGGCTAGTGCTTTAATTTTGGTTATTTCTCTTTTTTTTTCTGATGGTAATAGTAACTTGCTTATAAGTCGGAACCCTTTACTGCACCTTGTGATTTGGGCCCACAAAATTTGACTTATATGCAAGTATATATGGTAAGTTGAAAAAAAGTGATTTACTTTGCGAAAAGTCTAATCGGGCCATGTATTACATTGAGGAATGACCCAAAAACAGCTGGATGTTTCCCTTTAACTTCCTTGTGCTCCCAGGTCGCACCTGGAAATGAGCTTCGGCTTAGTGTGCTTTTCCTGGTTAAGTAATTTCCCCTTTCCCTATTTCAATAAAGCTGTACCATTAGCCCAGTAGAGGCGCCACTAACCCACCTGGGCTATCATTCTGAAATACTGGCCACCTGTAGATCATCCAGAGCACTAAAGGGTTTTAGTTGAGCCCCACCCCAAATAACACTTTCTCTACTCTTTCCTATCTTTTCTGTCTTTATTATTTTATTTACTTTCTCTATATGTCTTACTTTCCTACTTTGATCCAACTGTAATCTTTAATTCTAAATTCCAGTTTTCCTTACTTCTGTGCTTCCCTATACCTCTTGCATCTCATGGCTCTCTATTTAATTTATTTATTGAATTTTGTTGACCTGGTTAGCCCACTGGGCCTAGAAGTCCCTTTTCCAGGGGCGACCTGGGGGACGGTGGGGATACAGATGGTAAGCAACTGAAATTGAACCAGATTAAGCTGTTGGTGGTATTTTTAGTAAATGGGAGAAATTTGGCCAGGACACCGGGGAAATTCACCTACGTTTCGGTAGGGGGACCTTTGGCCTCGTTGATGGAGGTCTCAGTTTGTGCTGGGATGGAGACGGAGGAGGTTGTGGAGCAGCTCCTGTGTATGCAGACCGCTACTAATGTTGATTCTGTACCAGAGACATTTGAATGTGAAGCTGTGGTTAGTGGAGCGGGAGATGCACTTGGGCTCTCTCTAGATACATCGGCAGTTATGCAGTAGGAGCCGCAGTTCCAGCTGGCAGACTCAGGAGTGGAACCAACGATCGTAACTGCAGGCATTGTTTCAAGTGAATTTCCCCCTGTTACTTCCTGTCGGGGGGTGAGATTACTGATGCGGCACCTGGGCCGCTTCTGGAAGAGATTCAGTTGAGTTCGCCAGGAGACCGGTCGGTCTCCATGTCGCAGGTTTTTCAGCGGCAATTTGGGAATCTGCCTCAGGACACTGCTGCTGAGGATACCTGAACTGCTTTGGGTGCACTTGAATGTGCAGGATGGACTCGGTCGTCCGCGGGTGTCTGGATACCAGGTCGTTCATGGAATGAAGAGGAGAATGGAGTTTTATACTCCCCAAGCAGGCCTGCAGCAAACCATTTGAGCTCAAAAAAGGTACTGAACTTACAGAGACATGATATGACCGGACAGAATGTTACTGTTCCACAAACAAGAGACTTGGGGGGATATTGTGGATGCTGAGTTAAATAGTAGGAATATGCCTGTTACTTCGATTGTGGGGGATTCTATTTCAGTTAGTGATATTTTCTGCTTGAGGGGGGATTCCATGGGGTGTGTTAAAGTAGGGGCTTCAGTTAGTACTCCACCTTCTACTTCTGTGTCCCAACCCTGTGTGGAAAGCTTCCCCAGTAGTGGAGAACATGGTGCTGTTCCTCCCTTGCCATGCAATAATTCTTCGGCCTCAGGGACAGCTCCTTTCCAGGTAGTCTGTCATGGAAGTGAGCCTGGCCATTGCCTTGTGATAAAGATACCTACACCTGTTTCAGATGGTTGCGAGGGGCAGCGCTCTTCTCCCCTTCTGGATGACCCAGAGAGGGTACTTCAGGTAATAATCGAGCCCCGGGCAGAGGGCCTACTCTTCCTGATTGGTTTAAGAATAAGCTAGAACAAGCCCCTAGATGCAATGCAGTGCATATTCGTTATAAAGGAGGTCTCACTGAGCACCCAGATAGGTATTATGTAGCTAGAACACTTCTGAAGAATTCCATGCATTTTCAGGCCTCAGATATATATGCCTTTATACATATTTCAGGTGAGGACACGTTTGACGATAGTTTTAAAATGAATATGGTTTTGGAGAAATTCTGGCACAAGTATGGCACTTTGAAACAGACTCCCTTATGGACCCCCTTTTATGTTATACCATTGACAAAACCGACTATTAGGACTGTTACAATCATGTTTCGTAATGAAGGGGTTAGTATTGGTGATATATGTCATTGGCTACAAAACAGGTGTAGTGTTTTGTCCCCTCCTGAAGCTATCATTGATTCTGAAGGTCTGTGGATTGGGGGATGGAAATTCCGAGTTAAGCTTTTTCAGGTTAATTCTGAGATAGTACATCTTCCTAATAGTTTCTTTCTAGGAAAAGGATAGGGGTGTCTGTTTCTATGGGGGACAGCCTAGGGCTTGCTACAAGTGTGGAGCTCACACACACTTGAGTAGTACCTGTGATTTATTGAAATGTAGTCTTTGTGGGGGGTTTGGACACCCAAGTGTGAATTGTGACAACGTTTTTCAATGTAATCTCTGTGACAAAAAGGGACATGCTTGTCACCAGTGTCCCTGAGCTAGTAGAAATAGGTCTGAGGGATGGAATCAGGACAATTTAGTGCAAAAGGCACAGGACAAACAGGAACAGAAGCAGGAGGTCAGTATCCCTGCCCCTTCTCAGGAAACACCTCCATCTGCTCCACAGCAGGCTGCAGCCTTGGTGGTTGGGCAAAAGGAGGTAGATGGGGAAGTCCCTCCAGAGGAGATGGAAGTTCAGGTATTGGATATTGTGGACTCTTTGGCTGAGACTCAATGATCAGTTGAGTCATGGGATTTAGGTGGTCCCATTGAAGGTGTGAAAAGTTCCTCTCAAACTAGAAGGGTTACTAGAGCTATGGCTAGGAAATCACAAAAGGTTTGTGACATCCCAACATCTAATGCCTATGAGTTATTGTGTGTTGGGGGGGGAATCAGATGTAGACTCTGAGGCCTCTGCGCTTCCCTCTGATGTGGATGTACCAAGTGTAAGGCCTCAGGATGCTGTTAGAAAGCAAAAAGGATGAGAAGAAAAAGGGGATAAAAAGTGCAAAAATATGGCCACTATGGATGGGAGTGGATAATTTCTTTTCTATATGACACTGGCACAGTTTTGGATCTCTTCTTTAAATATTTGTAGTTTTAGGAACTACAAAAAGTAGACTGCCTTTTTTCATTATGCGGCTACATTGCACACTGATATCGTCCTTTTACAAGAGACAAGACTAAAAAACATTTTTGAAATTCGGCAGGTCCAGAGGGGTTGGGTGTTGGGACCCTCCTATTGGACTTTTGGAGAAGAGATGACGGATGGCATTGCCATATTGTTTAAATCCACTGCCTTTTCAATTTCTAGGATTATTGATGTTATTCCGGGTTGGGCTTTGATAAATGATTGTAGGTTTCAGGATTTTTTCTTTCGCATAGTGAATGTTTATGCGCCGCAGTCGGAAGCTGCTAGAATGCACTTATTTGATTTAATTAAGCCCTTTCTTTGTACGCAAAAACATATTATTTGGGGTGGAGATTTTAAATGCAGTCTGGATACTTCCTGCAGGACGGACTTTGGTAAGAAGGTGTATTGCGATTCTTTAGCGTTACAGAACTTAATTAAAGTTGCAGATTTAATAGATGCATATAAGCCACTGAGGTCAGATGCGGGGGCTACTTATCATAGATATATCTATAATACTAGAATAGATTATCTTTTTACCTCTAAATGTTGTACACCAGTACAGGTTTTTGTACAGCCGAACAAATTTTCTGATCATCATTTGCTAACTGGGATATTTCATTTAGGATCTGCTCCCCCTATCTTTCTATCTCAGGAGTCGTTGTGGAGACTTAATAGTTCTCTTCTTCAACAACATGATATAGTACAACAGGTAAAGACCCTTTTACAAGCTAGAATATCAGTTCTCTGTATTTATGATTCCCTTTGGGTATGGTGGAAGGATACCAAAAAAGAGCTGATGTCTCTTTTCCTGAGGGCGGGGAAACGACATGTTAGAGATAGATATATGCAATATCTCAGATACAGGGACCAGTTATATAAACTTTTGTCTTTATCAGCCTCTTCTTCTGCTAGTTATACAGCACAGATAGCAGAAATAAAGAAATGTATGTTTGCCAGTCAATATGATAGGGCACAAACTCTCCAAATGGAAATGCGATTTGGTACTTCTCATTCACCATCAGCAGACCCTTTTATGGCATGTAAAGAAAGGTTGCATGCTACAGTAATGTCTGGACTGTATAATTCTGATGGTAACATAGATGCTTCAGTTGCTGATATGCAATATATTACATAGTCACATTTAAAGTTGATATTTGGTTCTGCCCCTGTTTTGGATAAATCCCTAGCAGACGTCTTTACAACACCAGCTCCAAAGGTGTCTGCTCTTTTAGCCTCAGATTCTGTGCTACTGATTACACAGGAAGAAGTTGCTCTGGCTATTGCACAACTCAAATTAGGGGTTGTTGCAGGTTTAGATGGGCTTACACATGAATTTTATAAAACATTCACTGAGGATTTGACTGCAGTCTTGGCCACGGTCTATAACGGTATTTTACATGAAGTAGATGGTGGTCAGGATTTTGGAATTGCAGTTTTGAAGTTTATATATAAGAAGGGTGACATATGTTCCTTAGATAACTGGAGGCCACTGAACCTCCTCAATACTGATTATAAGATTCTCACCAACATTCTAATTAGTAGGCTACAAAAGATGGCTCAGGAAGTAATAGATATTTCACAGACATGTGCCATTCCTGGTAGGAATATTCAGAGTAATTTATTTTTATTGAGAGAAATTTTTGAAGCTAAAGTGACACATAGGATCAAAGGCTTTGTATTATCGTTAGATCAGGCCAAAGCCTTTGATAAGGTACATCATAATTACTTATTTCAGGTTTTGGAACTATACGGTGTACATTGAATGTTTCTTACATGGATTTTACATTTGTACTGTTTTGCTGGATTTAGGCCACTGATAAATGGTTATTTGGGTGACTTTATTCCTCAATGCACTGGTATCAGACAAGGTTTTCCAATAAGCCCATTGTTGTATGCCTTCGCCTCAGACTCAATTATTAGAGAGATTAAGTGGGATGCCCAGATTATTGGTTTGGCCCTGTATTCTGATATATGTCCGGAAAAAATATCTGCATATGCAGATACATAGATACATAGACAGTGTCGGCAGATAAGGGCCTATGGCCCACCCAGCCTGCCCATTTAAGTTTGTAAGTTCAGTTTATGTTTTCCAGGAAGTCTGTTGCCCCTTACCCCTGACCTCCAGAATTCCTTTATGTCTATCCCATGCATTCTTAATTCCCGTGATTGTTTCAGCCCCCACCACTTCTCTGGCAGGGTGTTCCACTTGTCCACCACCCGCTCTGTGAAGAAATTCTTCCTCACGCTTCCTCTGAATCGCCCTCCTCCAACTTCATCCCATGCCTCTAGTCCTGGAACATCTTTTTCGCTTAAAAATAGTGTTTTCCTACACCCTGTTCCTCCCTGTAAGATACTTGTATGTCTCTATCATATCCCTCTCTCCTCCTCTCCTCCAGGGAGTACATGTTCAGTGCCTTCAACCTGTCCTCATAGGACTTGTGATGCAATCCATGCACCATCTTTGTTGCCTCCTCTGAACCTTTCTACCCTGTCTATGTCCTTACGTAGGTATGGTCTCCAGAACTGTACACTGTACTCCAGGTGGGGCCTCACTAGTGTCTTGTATAGTGGAATTATGACCTCCTTTTCCTGCTGGTGATGCCCCTGCCTATGCATCCCAGCATCCTATTTGCTTTACCTGCTGCCTTGTCACACTGTTTCCTGCCTTGAGGTCATCAGAGATGATAACTCCAAGATCCCTTTCCTGCTTGGTGTATGCTATATCCTCACCCCCAACTGATATATTGTGCCAGGGTTTTGTGCCCCATATGCATTATCTTGCACTTCCTTGCATTGAATTTCAACTGCCAAACCCCTGACCATTCTTCAAGTTTCTGCAGGTCCCTTCTCATTCTGTCTACACCCTCTGGTGTGTCTACTCTGTTACAGAGCTTTGTGTCATCAGCTGAACAGTGAAATTCTGCCTTCTAGGTCCTGTGAATGTCACTGATGAAGATATTGAATAGTACCGTCCCAGCACTGATCCCTGTGGTACCCCACTGGTCACTCTTCCCTCTGTGGAGTGACAGCCATTTACCACCACCCTCTGTGTCCTGCTGTCCAGCCAGTTACCTACCCACCGCACTACTATCCTGCCCACACCCATATTCCCCAGTTTGTGCAATAGTCTTCTATGTGGCACAGTGTCAAAGGCCTTACTGAAGTCCAGATAGGCCATGTCCACTGCCCTCCCCTGATCCACCTCCCTAGTCACCCAGTCAAAAATTCAATGAGGTTGGTCTGACATGACCTTCCCCTGGTGAAACCATGCTGCCTTGGGTCCTGTAGTCCATTGACAACCAGATGTTCCACCAATCTCTCCTTCAGTAGTGCTTCCATGATCTCTCCCACTACCAAGGTGAGGCTGACTGGTCTGTAGTTCCCGCTTCTCTTTGTTCCCACTTTGTATAAGGGACCACATCTGCTATCCTCCAGTCTTTGGGTACCTCCCTGTTTCTAGTGATCGCTAAACAGGATAGCAAGAGGTTCAGCCACCACCTCTCTTAGTTCTTTAAGGACCCTGGGTGCACCCCATCTGGCCCCATTGCTTTATCAACTCTTATTACTTCCAGTTCCTTCAGGACCCTTTCGTGTAAAGGGACTTGTGTCCATTTCTGCACCATTCTCACCCCTTGTACCCATTCAGACCCATTACCCTCCTCTTCCTCAGTAAAGACTGAGCAGAAATACCTGTTCAATATGTCAGCTTTACTGTTGTCATCCTCCACACAGCCCCATCCTCCCCTTCAGTCTCACTATCCCTCCCTTTGCCTTTCTTTTTTCACTTATGTACCTGTAAAGGTTTTGTCCTCTACCCACTGATTTTGCAATGTGTTCTTCTGTCTGAGCTTTGGCTTCCCTTACTGACCTCCCTGCCTCCCTTGCTTCTCCTGGTACTTCTCCTATCCCTTCTGCCTGTGTCTTTTTGTATTGCCTGAATGCAATCTTTTTGGCTTTCACTTTCTTTTATACCTCTTTGGAAAACCATAATGGTCTCCTCTTCCTTTTCCTCTTGCTAACCTGCTTAATACATAATTCTGTTGCTCTTGTAATCCCCATTTTAAATACTTCCCACTGTTCCTCAACCCCTGATTCCTGCCCCATTCCCTAATGCCTCTTTCAAGTATCTCCCATTTTCCCAAAGTTTGCCCCTAAAATCCAGGATACGTGTTTTGTGTGGTTTGGTTCTGCTCTTTCTGTGATTTCAAACCACAGTGACTGGTGGTCACTGTTCCCCAGGTGCCCCACTCTTACCCCCATCACACTGTCCCTGTTTGTGAGCACAAGGTCCAGTATTGCCTTCTGCCGAGTTGGTTCCATGACCAGTTGCTTGAGGAAGGCACCCTGAAGGAGTCCAGGATAAATCTGCTCCTAGTTGATGCTGCTGCTGGGATGCTCCAGTCCACGTCTGGAATATTGAAGTCTCAACCAGTACTACTCACTCCTTGTCTGCCATCCTCTGGATGGCTAGCATCAGCTCTATCTGTTTCTTCCTCCTGGGCTGGTGGTCTACAGACCACACCTGTGCGGATGGCTGGCCCCATTTTCCTTTCCAGCTTAACCCACAGTATCTCTCCCATTTTGTTCCTCCTGGATCTCTGTGGCCCTTATGTCATTTTTCACATACAGTGCCACTCCTCCTCCCTTCCTACCTGCCCTGTCTCTTCTGAATATTGCAGCCAGGTATGGCCAACCCCAGTCGTGGGTTATCATTACACCAGGTTTCAGTGATGGCCACAATGTCCAGGTCTGACTGCACCATGACAGCCTCCAGATCGCTCCATCTTGTTGCTAAGGCTCCTGGCATTTGCACACATGACTTTCCATGATTTGACCTCCCTAGAGTGTTTCGCTGTTCTACTCCAGCCCCTTCCTTGGTTGTCCTTTATCCCTGGTTCACCTTGCTGTCTGCCTTTCTGCTGAATTTTGCCCCTATTCTGCCTATCCACCTCCTGGGTGCTAATCTCCATCTTTTGCACTTGGCTAACCTCCACATCCTTTCCTTCCATTTCTCTGGTACCTCTATTTGGTTGTCCCTGTTTGGCAGTGTGGCATATGAGTTCTTGAGTGGAATAGGATCTGGGATGTGCCTCTGCCTGACTGGTCTAACCATCCCTGAGCCCACTGTCATCCAAGTACCTCGTTCTCTGCATCCTTTGAGGCAGCTGCATTGGACTGAGTGGTCTCTGGATAGGTGATGGTACTCCTGACCCAGTTTACTCTCGCTCTGAGTCTGGCTACCTCATCCCAAGTCCAGAAAGATGCATGCAGATAGGGCAGCACCTCAGTGTCCAGAAGATCTGCCTGAATATGGCTGCCCCACAGCCACTGCATTGCACCACTCCCCACATTATACTGCAGTTATACTGCTATTCCACTACTTGTTTGCTACTGAAGCTCTCCTAGTTCCCTTTTTATTAATTTACTGTCCTAAAAATCCTGCCACTGTTTCTCTATAATATTTGAAAATACATACACTTCTGTCTCACCTCTTTTTCCTTACCATCAAAAGGTAACTACAATCACAATCATCTACCTTCTACTAATACAGATGCTATCACAGAATCAGAGCATAATGCAAAAACAGATGATGTGGTATTATTTGTCCAGACTAAAACTGCAGGTGATAAAGCAGTCCAGATATTTCATAGCTTTTCAGATATATCAGGGGGAACTCTTAATATACAGAAGAGTGTTTCTATTCCTTTAGATGCTGATTCTGTGCAGATTCTGGATGTGGGGGGTATAAGGACAATCACTGAACCACAAAAAATTCTAGGGGTGTGGTTTAATGTCTCAGATGCAGCTACCTTTAATTGGGAGAAAAGATTGATTATTTGTGAAAATAAAGTTAGGATATGGAAAGCATGGAAATTGGGGAAGAGGAAAAGGGTCATGATCGTGAGAAAATTGTTACTTCCTATTTTTTTATATTTGAGCTATATCTATGCCCCCCCACTCATCTGGAGACACATCTGTTCAGTGCCTTCTTTCAAATGATATGGGGAAGTAGGCTTAACCCAATTAAATGAGATACCACATATCTACCTGTTAAGAGAGGTGATCTTGAGACGATTAATCCCGTTGCTTTCTTTCACTCTTTTTTCTTTATCACATATTGTGTTGTGGAAGACATACTACTTGTAATAATTGGGATCTTTGGGTGAGTAGTTCTATGGAGGGAGTTATAGACAAATGGGATATTTTACCTCCTAAACTTGCAAGACATTTAAGTATACCTTCTTATTCAGTTGATTGTTTTAAGAAACTAAGACAATGGAAACTGCAGAAATCATCTGTTCTTCTTCTTACTAGGAAGCAGATTTATCAGACAATTGTTGGTATTGCGGAGCTTCTGCTTCTCTTTCCAGAATGCACCCCTTCAAGAATGAAGTTTGCTTTACAGCTTATTCTTGACAAACGGATTCCACAACATATGTGGGATGTCACGTGGTTATGTTGTCATGGCAGATTGAATGTCCATGGTAATTTAAATCATAAATCCTTTCAGGAGAGGTACTGTCCTAAAGAAACGTGTATAAGACTTGAAGAAACCATGCAACACTTTTTTTTTTGAATGTGGGGATACTCAACTGTTGTGGAAAACTTTAGCGTTTAAATGGCAATGGCCTTTTTTAAGTAGGATTACTTACCAGACTTTGATACTGGGTGACTTTTCTGGTATATGGGGTCAATTCTATAGGAGTACTTTGAGAGTTATTTTTTCTATTTGTAAATATTTTTTATGGCAAGCAAGATGTCAATATGTTTACAGCAACTTCACTCCTCTCCTCAAAGTATTATATTGCAAATTGAAACAGCTCTCTCTAGACTTATGGAACTGGAACAAAGATATTTGCCGAAGGCCCAATTTCAAATACTGTGGAAATACATTACTTTTCTTCCCTGAGCTGTTTTCTGTCTGGACTTCCTCTTGGATGAATATGTTATTTTTGTATCTTTGATTCCTTTATTATATTGCCTGATTTCTCTTGTGTATTGCTGTTCTGATTTTCTTTTACTGTATTTTTGCTTTGTATTTTTTTTTTTTTGCATTTATTCACTTCATTGTGACTATGTTTGTTTTCTTTTATTATGTCATGATGTTGTGTATTGATTTCTTAATAAAATTCCCTTTTTCTTTTTCGGTAAGTGTCATGGGATCTTTAGCATCCACCTGAACTACCACCAATCCAGGCATATGGGACATCAGTTTAATGTCTTATCTGAAAGATTTCTGTTTTTGCCACTTTATTTTCTCCATACTAACCCAATTTTCTTTATTTTACAGGTCTGCCAGGACACTGACTCCTTCCTTCCCCATCAGATAAGTATCATTCTATGCCTAATGTGTTCCTTCCTTCCTATTTACTCTCTAAGAATTGTGAATCCTTTGTGACTCCTTTTTTATATTTTACTTTACAGACCCCGTGGACATCATCCCTTGACCTGCCTCTGGCTTCCTATTACTCAGGTAAGAGGCTCTCAACTTCTACCTATATGTGGGTTGACTGTAACAGTGTGTCTGCACCCATTACAGTGTGTATCAGAATTGGGCATGTGGGATCGAGCTGAGAGAGAGTGTGTCTGTGTGTGTGTGTGTGTGTGTGTCTGTCTGTCAGGGGCCTTGGCAGGAGGGGGTTAGAATTTTGACTGTGAAGGAAATGGGGTAGTTTTGGGGGCTGTGGAGGTGGGGATATTGGTGGTGGTCATGAAGGGAGGCTGCTGTCTTTTGCAGTGGAGGAAAGGAGCTAGTTTAGGGTGCTGTGAGGGTGGGAGCTAGTGTCTGGGCTGTGAGGGGCAACTGTCTTGTGTTGTGGAGGGAGGGGGCCGGTATTGTTTAATAGTGTCCAATGTAGAACAGTGTCAAAGACTTTACTGAAATCTAGGTAGGCCACAGCAGAACTGAGACAAAGAAAGTAAAGACAAAAGAAGTTCATTGGGTCTGTCTTAAGGCCCCACCTCAAAACACTGTTAGACTTGCCCACGTCCTCCCTCCCCTCCAGTGTTCTTTCTTCCTTTGCTTATGCCCACAGGTGATGACTCTGTACTGGAATGTCAGGAAGTACTGGCACCAGTCAAGCACACCACCAAACAGGCATTCTGACGTCATGGTGGACTAGCACCCAGTAGAATGTGTATTGAATATGATTTATATTCTTTGTATGCTCTGCATGAGCAAGTAATCTCTGCATTAAGTGAAAATAAAAACAAATGTCAAAATAAGGGTTATCATTAATGTCTTCAGCTAGAGGTGTGTGGAAAAAACCTCTGCAAGCAGAATTTAAGTAAAAGTCTGACTTTCATGGAAATTCTACCTGAGATCACCCAAAAAAAGCCTTAATAGCTACCAGTCCCTCACCCCGCCACCCACCTGACATATAATTAAAAAAGCGCTGGAGGCTAGCGGTCCCCCCCCACCTGATCACTCACCTGACATTTAATGAAATGATCCCTGGTGGCTAGTGGGCCCTTCCCCCACCCCATTACCTGCCTGACAAAAGCTCTGGTGGCTAGCAGTTCCTCCTCCACCACACCCAATCACCCGCCCAACACAGTCAGTGTAATCCCCCCATCCTTATTTCCCATATAATATTATAAACTTTTTTTCCCTGGTTGTAAAATGAACCCCCCATCCTCAGTCCCTAGTCTTTGAATTAAAATGCTATTCCCTGGTGGTCTAGTGCACCCTCTGCCCCCAATCCTGAACCCCAGTAGGCAACCAGCACATCCCTCTGCTCTCCACCACAGCTGGGTTGTTCACTGAGCTGTCAGTGAATGAGCGCATGCTACAAGCACATGCTCATTAACAACTCAGGGGGTGGCCCAGCCATAGCAGAGAAAGGGTTGTGCCAGTTACCTACTGGGGTTTGAGATGGGGGAGTGGGGTGGTGGGACACTACCTGCTGGATTGGGGGGTGCACTAGAACACCAAGGAATAACATTTTTAATTCACAAACTGGGGATTTGGCACTCAAATTGCAGGAAGTGGACAGAGTCATGACTGCTGGCAGCATTTACAGGTTTGCACTGCTGTTCTGTTTTCTGGTAGTTGTGGCCTTTTCTTCAGTTTTTTCTATTACCTGCTGTGAAGCCCTCTCAGAGCACTTTACGTTTGCTGCAGGAGTGGCTTCACATACTGATGACTACTGTCATTTTCCTGCTGTAGACTGGGAGCTTTAACTAGCTGCAAGTGCAGCTGTCTCCCCAGCTGCATCTTGCTGCCTCCCAAGCCCTAGGGCTTTTACCAGAATTGCCGCTGGAGAAGGTGCAAGGAGGCACAACTACCATGGCCTCCTCCACCTCCTGCTGAGCTTCTGTCTTCCCCTCTCTCACCTGCATCGAACAGGTCACAGCCTGAGCTCCATACAGGCTGGGAGTAACAAGTGCCTGCAGGCACTTTCACTTTTATCATGGTCGCTCTATAGGGATGGCTACTGTAGCCCAAGTTTGTCCTCCTCCTTTCCTCTCCTCCCTGCCCTCCAACACAAAATCAGGGCCTAGGGAGCCCCCGAGATCCCAGGGAGAGGTTCTAGTTTTGTTTAACATCAGTGGCCACTGGCATCAAGGGAGCTAGCCCACCTGGGCTACCAGTTCTAGGAAGCAGGCCTCCTAGGGCATCTCAAGCCCACAGGATCACCAGTGATAACTTGATGGCAGAGACTACTGTGTTGGGGTCAGGGGGCACTGCATTTCTCTGCCAATAGCTAGGGTTTGAGTGGGAGTAAGTCGAGGTTTGGATTGGCAATACGTGTACCATACAAGGAGACCATGCAGAAAGGCCTTGCACAATGCACATATTCTGGATATAGGACTGCACCTATATTCAAGTCCCTGTCCCCTTCATTTGCATTGTGCCCCCACCCCGACTACTGCCCAGGTGCAAACAGTTTGCCCATGCTAACCAATCTTTTCAATATTGCTTACAAATTTCTGAATATCATGCCCCTGGCGTCTTCATCCTGCCCTGTGTTGGTCGATGGGTGGAACAACTTGGCCCCCCAACCCAAGAGAGATCAGTCCTAGGAACACTGAATCCATCCCCATGATGGCCCCAGAGTGACCATTCTAAAACCCAGGTAGATGGTGTGGTACCAGTCTGGTCCCCCCCCCACACACACACCATTTTTTTTTCTTTAGCCTATACAGGTCCTTCCCAACTGACCCTGCTGATCAGTATTTTTATTCTTCATACTGGCCCATTTTCCTTTTTACTTCTACAGGTCTGACAGGGCATTGACCAGGTGTAGGAGAACTGTAGTCTGACATTCTCATAATACTGCTGTGTTCTTGGGTAACAAAAATGTGACATAACTCAGTGGGAGACACACACACACACACACACACACACACACACTCACACACTCTCTCACACACACACACACACCATAACATGCGGCAGCCTGTTGTGCAAGGACAATATAAGGAGGCAACATTGCCCTTATGAAAATGAAATATATTTTGAAATATATTATTAGAAACATATTTTCATATATTTCAGATATTTATATCTTTGTGTTATAAAATATATTGCAATATGTTGTAAATCCAATATATTGAAATATATTCCTGAAATTTGAAATATATTGATATATGCAGAAAATATATCTAATATGATCACTTTAGCATATCCCATATATCCTGGGTCATGCCTGAAAATAGTCATGCTGTTGGCTAGTGCACCTACCCAGTTAACAAAAACTAAATAAATAAATAAATATATTGGAAAATATATTGGCTTTTTTTTTTCAAATATACTGTATTAAGTATTAATAATGTGTGTAATTGATATAGTGATACTATATTTATAAATATACCATTAAAACATTGGAAATGTCATTTCCTATACTTAAATAGATGTAATATATATGTGTAATAGATTTATAATGTAATAAAATATGTTTGTGTCACTTATTTGTATGTGCCACTATATATTTGCAATGCATTGTTATTGCATTCCAAAATGTACTAAACATATCTCGGAAATGTATTCATAAATATATTCCCATTTTGTCTTACATGCTTACGAATATACATTGAATGCATTTATAAATGTGTGTGTAATACTGTACATTGTGCAATGTCTAAGGTATACCAAAGAAAACATTTCCCAATACATTCTCAATGCATTTATGAAAACATATGTAATGTGTATTCAGCATATTGTATATTACACATGTATATACATAAATGTCAATATATTGTTATGCACTTTTTATAAATTGTGCAATATATGCCACATACATTAATAGTTAACCCCCAAGTATATTGTACATATATTGATCCTGGTTGAAAATGCATATAAAATATGTTGATTAATGCATTTACACAAAAGCCTTGCATACATTTGATTTGAATGCACATTATGCTACTTGTATATTGTAACATGTGCTATGTATATAGTCATACATAGAATATGTATATGTATGTATATATATATATATATATATATATATATATATATATATAGAGCACTTACATGATCAATGTATTAATGTATATATTGTTCAGTAAATTACACTTGTACTATATATGCACGTCCTATATATCAAATAAATGTGTTGCATATATATTTTTACTATGTTCCGTATATAATATTAATGTATGTCCAGTATATAGAATCAATGTATTTAATTTCTATTATTCAATATATTCTACATAAAATATGTATGCGTTATATACTCTATTTCATGTATATTTTAAAATATATTCTACATTGCATATTTACATTTATCCAATATATAGACTTGTATTGTTTACATAACAATGATATCTCTGCTTTCTGCACACCTGCAACTGCACATAGCCCACCCTTCTCAGCCTTTTGACAATGGACCTATGTCCTGACTTACTCCCCCCTTTTAGTTGTGTGCCTGCTGCTGCCTAATGCCCTGTGTTCACTGGATATATTCTACACTGTATGTATACTGCATTATTTGTATTTATTGCATTGTGCTAGTTAACCTACCTATTTGCAATATATATTATAGGGTTGAGTAGGCACTTCTATATTAAACTCAAAATTTTGCACATTAATAATTGTCGACCTGTTCAACAGATTTGCATGACAGTTGGTATGCATGGTGGGGCATGGTAGATCTCTTGATTTGCCAAATTTTGTTCCAGTAGGACTTACGGTTTTTGTGCATCAAAACACTGAAAAGTGCACTTTTTGCCAGTTATGTGGGCAGTTTTTCGGATTTTGTCTGTTGCACTGCCCGGCCATTGTGTGGCATGCCACTCTGTGACTTGGCTTGTCTGAAAGAACTTGGGTCAAGGAACATGCTGCTTTTTGTTGGTAAAAACTATTAATCCATTCAAAAGTTATTAAACTTTTAAGCTTTCATTATAAGTCAATGGGAAAATTGATATGGTTATTTTGAGAAAGAAGAATGAGGTTTTGGCCATCTAGTCCCTCCTCACAATGAAAGAATTTGTAGGCTTTTGATCAAGGAATCTTTAATCGCGAGGAACTCTTTGATCTTGACAGCCGCCATCTTGTTTTGATTTTGTGTTCAGAAAAATTAAAATATCTCAGCTCAGGGGTGACTCCTGAAGTAAAACTTGAATGAGTTTTACTCAGGGGGCTTCACTCTATCAAGCCATGGCTGTGGTTTCATTTAAAATGGTCAAAAAATAGAGTTTTGAACTTTTTTATTCTTTGATTGCGGCTCACTAATGATCTTTGATTGTGAGCCTGCAAATTCTTTGATTGTGAGATTCTTTGACCGTGATCTTTGATCACGAGGGTGCGACTAGATAGCTACTTGAAAAAATACATGTTCTCAGCTCAGGGGAGGCTTATTAAGACAAATGAGGGTGGTTTTTGCTCAGCGGGCTTTGTTCTATTGAGGCATGGCTCTGGTTTCATGTATTTTTGCCTACAAAACTGACTTTTCAATTTTTTTATTCTTAGATCATGAGCCTGCAAATCTTTGATCGCGAGCTTGTAAATTCTTTGATCACGAAATTCTTTGACCGCAATCTTTGATCGCTAGGGCATGACTAGATGGCCACTTGAAAAAATCAATTGTATCAGCTCAGGGGTGGCTTATTAAGCCAAATGAGGGTAGGTTTTGCTCAGGGGGCTTCATTCTATCGAGGCATGACTATGGTTTCATTTACTTTTGTGTAAAAATTGACTTTCACCATTTTTTATTCTTTGATCACAAGTCTGAAAATTCTTTGGTCGTGAGCCTGCAAATTCTTTGATTGTGAGATTCTTTGATCGTGATCTTTGATCACAAGGGAGGGACTAGCTGGCCAGATTTGGAAGGACCGCATAGCCCAATTTTAACAATTTTAAAATTAAATATCTCAGAAACAGTTTGGTCTTTTCACTTGAAATTTGGAGGGTGTTGATGGGATGTCCTGTAGATGTCAGTTATGGTGTTTATGTGTTGGACAATACATTTTTGCAGAGATATTGCATGGTGCAGTTTACATTTTGTGGACAGCATTTTCCATTGTGGTACTGGCTTCAAATTTAAATGGTAGCTATCCTTACTGCCATGGATGTACTTTTCAGTTGTTAGGTGCCTAAAATGTAAACAGGTGTGGAATTCTGCAGAAATTTGCAAGTTGGTGGGAGCGTAGGGCTTGAAGGGCCCACACTTCTACCAACTTGAGCGACTTTCTACTTTTATATTCTTTCTCAAAAAGTAAGGAAATTCTATGCAAAAAACTTTGTTAATGCATCATTTAGGGTTAAAACACAAACAGTCAGGAAATGAAACATTTAGATTTGCCCCTCCCCCTCCTTCCTCGTGGACCTGCCCATCATCTTGAGATTGACAGCTGATGGGGTATGTCATTGGGATTGCGAGGCCTAAATGTCACTGGGTTTGCTGATTCACTTCCATAGCGTTGGGACTTGGCCTTCTAGAATGGATCTATTAAACAACCATGCAAAGGGGATGCTATGATGGGAGCAGTGATTTTGAGCAGTCTAGGTTCAAACTTATTGTGCCCAGACGATCCAGATGTTTTGATTTTACAAAGTAGTTTAAGGACTTTGCATTTTGAAGTGAGCTTGAAATGGAACTTTGGGTGGGGGGTTATATCTGAAGTGACTTACGTGGGTGAGGGTGATCCCGGACTGTGTGCCTTAAATTTGTCCAGGTCAGTGAAAAAAAGGTTGAATGCATTGACGGTATCGGCTGGGTTTTTTAGGCATGCACCATTTGCTGTTATATCACCTTCACCCTGGGCTGGATTTTGATTAGGGTATTGATTTGCTACCAAACATTTTTGGGGTCAGAGTGATTTTTTGCTTGGAGGTTTCTAAGGTAAAGTTTTTTGCTGCTCTTAGCTAACTTTTTGCATTTATTTTGTAGTACACTAAACATCTGCCAATCTTGAGATTGACCTGTGGTTTTGAAGGTCCCCTATGCCCTGTTTCTTTCCCTCATGCATTTTGCTTCCTGGCCTTTTACTCTAAGTTTTCTCATTGGAGCATATTTATTTGCAGCTGATAGAAAAATTTTAATGAAAAAGTCCAGGGCTGTGTCCAAGTTTGGGGCATTTTTGATTTGTATCCAATTTACTTCAGCTAGTGTCTTGAGGAAGGATTCATCATTGAAGTTTGAGTAATACCATGCCCAGAAAATTCTGGGAGGAGGGGTGTGGAAGCTATTCTTCCATACACTGAATGTTAGTGAATGATCGCTTATGGACTCTGCAAATGTTCCTGCGAGTTTAAAGTTGTTGGGTTTGGAGGCCAGGATCCAATCTAATGTGGAGTGATTTCCAGTTTTCATATTTAGCCTTGTATTTTCCCAGATTAATTGTGTTAGGTTAGCCTCCAGTTAAATATGTTTTTGGTTCTTGTTCATTTGGGTCCCTGAATGTACTTTAAAGTCACTCAATATTACTTTCTGTTGGGAGGTCTGGTAGTGAGGTTATAAGGGAATTTAGGGCAGCTGTGGCCACTTTGGGAGGGTTGTGTACACATCCTATGGTCAGGGGTTTGATTCCACCCAATAGTATGTTTACGAATATAGTTTTGCAGCTGGTATTGTTTAAGGCAGGCTTTGACAGCTGGGAGGCATTTAGAGAAGATATGACATAAATTAGGACTCCTCCCCCCTTTTTACCTATCCTGTCCTGTCTATAGGTTTGAATCAGTGGACCTCTACCTCTAGATCAAGTATGCGGGGTTTGAGCAAGGTTTCTGAGACAGCTATCACATCTGGGGAGTAAAGACTTGTCCAGACTTCTACTTTATGTATTTTCAGCCTTAGGCTGTTGCTATTCATATGGGTTATCCTTAGCCCCTAAGCATTAATCCAGTCTGAGTTTGTAGGGGAGGTAATGTGAGCATTGGTGTAGGGTGGGCCAGGATTTGTTTCTATGTCACTGCCAAGTAATAATGCTAGTTTTGCCATAAATTTCATGATGAACCCTGGCATAGAGAGAGGGATCCTAAGTCTATGATCTGTTACATGGTACATTATTTTGTACAGGTTCCCTTTTTGTCTGAGACCCTGTAGGTTAATTACTGAGACTTGGAGCTCACTTAGGGTGCTGATAATGGAGTACTTGTGTTGAGGGGGGTTGGTAGATTGTTCAGGTCCCTGGCATACATGTTCCAGCATGTAATCTGACCGTATGACCATCAGGACATATAAGGTAGCAATGATTATTCCACTGACCATTATTAGATAAAAGTTTGGCCATGTAGTACAGATATATTTTGTTTTCTTAAATTAAGATACCCCATAGTTACTACACTTCTCTTGGGTCTTAGTTGTCCCATATGATTGAAGTTGGGAGCAGTCTGCCCCTTATGACAGCCTTCTGATTAGATTTGCAGTAAGCCTGAGAGAGAAGCTGAGGCTGTATCTTTAAGAAACCGAGACTGTGTCTTTAGGTGGGGCTTGCTACATATCCTTTCACAGTTGGCAGGGTTGTTGTTTTGGGGTGGAGCTAGAGGGCAGAGAACCCATTTAATAGAGCGTCAAAGTGGGGGAGGGGGCAGGCTAAAAATTCAAGTTAGCAACTCTGCAGGGTGAGAATGATAAATGAAATCATCCCCAAAGTTAAGCTTAAAAACATCCCCAAGATTAAGTGTCTCCTAATTAAAACAGTAGCTCCCCCGAAATTTCTCCAGATTAAAGCAGCTCAATTAAAATTTATAGAAATCCTGCATCTGGGCAATAAAAGGAAAAATGCAGTATATCTGCAAGCAGCCTGTCTACTTAATAAATACAGTCCAAGATGGCTGCTGGAGAAGGGAGAGGTCCCGAGTGTCATGGCTAGGGTAAGCAGAGCTAGAAAAAGGTGCCAAGTTCAAAACCAGGCACCAGAGTCACTCTAAGATCTGCTCGGGTTTCCTGCTGTACTTGGCTTGTGGTGGGCTCCTGAATGCGATGGCGGCAATTCCCTGTGGCCTTCGGGGTTGGTCTGAGCTGTAGAAAAAGGAAGGGGAGCAGTGGTTATATAGTTACCTAAATCAGGGGAGGGAGGGTTGTTTCAGAGTTCAAGTTACAGTACAGCATCTAAATTCAAGCCTAACAACTCTGCAAGGTGATTATTAAATTGAATCTTCCCAAAGCTGATATTCTAGCTTAGCACTCTAAAATTCAAGTTAGCAACTTTTCATTTCTCAAAATATAAAAGGAATTCAAGTTAGCAACTCTGCAGGGAGAGAATGATAAATAAAATCACCCCCAAAGTTAAGCTTAAAAATGTTCCCAAGGTTAAGTTTCTCATAATTGAAACATCAGCTCCCCTGAAACTTCTCCAGATTAAAGCAGCTCAGTAAAATTTATAGAAATCCTGTGTCTGGGCAGTAAAAGGAAAATGCAGTATATCTGTGAGCAGCCTGGCTACTTAATAAATAGATATGTATTATATATAAGTAAATATGTATTATATATAAAAATATATGTAACATATATAAAAATATATGTAGCATGTATAAAATATATGTAACATATATAAAGATATATGTAACATATATAAAAAATACATGCAACATATATAAAATATATGTAACATATAACAAATATATGTAACATATATAAAAATATGTTAATGTATAAAATATATATGTAAATAGATATAAAATATAGGTAGTATATATACAACTTGTATGTAGCATGTATACAATATATGTGACATATATAATAACTGTATTTAACATGTATACAATAAATACGTAAATAGATATAGAATATATGTAACACTTATAAAAACATGTATCAGATATAGAAATATATGTAACATCCATACAAATATATGTAACATGCAAACATATTAAATATATATAACATATACAGTATATAAAATATATGTAACATATTTAAAAATAGATAACACATAAAAATGCATGTAACATGTATAAACATATATGTTTATATACATACACATACACACACACACATATATATATATATATATATTTATTACAGTGGCACGGTAGTGCCACTATAGTTAGGGTTGCATTGCCATTTCTATGTTAAACCTCAAATTGTGCACTTTAATAACTTTTGAACTGTTTGTCCAATATGCCTGAAATTTGGAATGTTCAAAGAGTTATCATAGATCTCCAGAACTGGATATTTTCGTGTTGGTCGGATGTACAGTTTCTGAACTGTAGTGCGCTCAAAAAGTGAATTTTCTCCAATGTCACAAATTCTTTGTCCACCCATCATGCACTGAAGAATGCATTTGAGTGGGTTTAAATTGGGTTGTCTACATGTGTTCTGGCTTGCACTGGTGCCTTTTGAAGAGCTGATGAAAAAATATTGCTCTGTTTAAAAGTTATCGCATTTTTTCTCTCCCATTATAGCCTATGGGAAAATTTATATGTGCACTGTGAAAACAATCGCAATCACATTTTTGATTGAGCTTAGCCAAAAATGTTGTCGGCTGCCGCCATCATGTTTTCAGTTAGCAAGAGAGAAAAAGTGCTGTAATTCAAAAAATACTGCATTTTAGAACACATCAACCATTGGGTTTACCTAATCGGGTTCCGAGGAACATGCCCCTGGTATTAGTTTTCCATCATCTAGTCTATAAATATGTTTTTTGGAAAATTTTCAGTTTTTTGAACACACAGACATTTTTGTTTGTGCTCAAACAATCACGCTAAGTCCAAAAAGTAATTACGCTAACATTTTTTTGTGCATGCAGACATTCCCATTATAGAGATAGGAGAATCGCACAAACATGAAAGTGATTGCACTAACATTGCACAATCAAATTTTGGTAAATGCTGTTTTCTTTGTCACTTGATTGTGGCAAGCTGGAATGTAATATTGGCCTGAAACTGTCAGGGTGGAAAGCACTAGCCCACAGATGTGTATTTTGGTAGTTTGATGTGGAAATATTGAACAGGCTCGTTGTTACACCACTCTGAAGTTCTGAAATGTTCCCATAGGATAACACTGTAGCAGTTGTTTTCTTTGTCACTTCACTGTGGCAATGTGGATTACACTATTGACCTGAACCTTTCAGGGTGGAAAGCCCTAGTGCTACTGGTGTGCCTTTTGGTGGTTTGTTATGGAAACATTGAACAGGCCCATAGTTACAGCATTCTGAAGTTCAGAAATTTCCCCATACCATAACATTATGGTGCTTGTCGCACCTTTTGGGGTCCCATATCTCAAAAAAGGTTCAAGATATGAACTTTTCATTGAAAAAAATCTTAGTCCCCCCCAAAGGGGGACTAAGTATGGAACTAGGGTGGAAGACCATGAAACCCATGATATTTGATTTTTTTTTCTACCTTGTACGGTTCATGAGATATGTACAAATTAGTGTTCCAGTTGCTCATTTTTATGTGTGTTAATGCATCCTGATGTTACCCTAGCATAAGAAAATGATGTATCAGTACACTATTATGTGCAGAGGCCTGCTGCGTCATTATCTTACCCTGTACACCTGGCCAGCTGTGTGGGAGTGTGGGACCCAAAAGGTCCCATACTCCCACTACAGTATCTTTGCTTTGGGAGATTTTGTCGGTTCAAAGACATGTGCCTGTTTCTGTACAAATTGAAACATTGCTGGCAGCATGAGGCCCAAAGGGTCCCATGCTCTCTCTTCTGTGGTTATGACCGGATAATATCAGACACCATTTTTCACTGCTCTTTCATGTGTGTTAATGTTTCCTGATGTTACCCCGACATAACTTGATAATATCAGGCAGGATTTTTAGCACACTTTTGTGTGTGCTAATGCATCCCAATGTTACCCCAGCATAAGTAAATGATGTATCAGTACACAATTATGTTCAGAGGCCTGCTACATCATTATCTTACCCTGTATACCAGGCCTGCTATGTGGGAGCGTGGGACCCAAAGGTCTCCATGCTCCCACTACAGTATCTTTGCTTTGGGGAGATTTTGTCAGTTCAAAGACATGTGCCTGTTTCTGTACAAATTGAAACGTTTCTGGGAGCATGGGGCCCAAAGGGCCCCATGATCCCTCTTCTGTGATTATAAGATAATATCAGACAGCATTTTCACCACCCCTTTTGTATGTGTTAATGCCTCCTGATGTTACCCTAGCATAAGAAAAAGATGTATCAGTACACTGTTATGTGCAGAGGCCTGCTGTGTCATTATCTTAGCCTGTACACCTGACCAGCTGTGGTTATGACTGGATAACATCAGATGGCATTCACAGCACCCTGTGGTCTGTGGTGATGTCTCCTCATGTTATCCTGGCATAACCAAATCCCAGACTCAGGATGTTTTGTACTGTATACACACCAACAGATGGAACTGGGTGACCTGTAATTTATTGGCTCTGCATGGGTCTTCTTCCTATAATGATTTGTTGTGTGTGATGGACCACAGACATGCATGAAAATACAGTTAATTAACATGCACAAATATGCAACATGATACATTTTTAAGAAAGAAAGTAGACGGTGATAAAGTCAAACAGTTTATTATTTACTCTTTTTAAGAAAACTAAAGTCAGCTTCTCTATTCAGTATGAAAAATATAGTACTGTCTATAGACATTGGCCCAGATATTCAAACTGCGCTCAAAGTAGCGCAACAGCAGGAGCAAGCACAAACCAGTTGCGCAAATGCGCAACAGGTGCGATATTCAAACATGGAGCAGAGCAAATAGCGTAAGCAACCAACGCCTGAATATCACACATACTGTGCCATCGTGCAACCAGGGAAGAGAAGCTGAGTTAAATGTTGCGCTTATGGCACAACCATGGAAGCTCAGCTGAGCATTCCAGAGCTGCTATAGCGCAAGCACAGCCCCCAGAGCAATGGAACTGCACATCCAGGGAGGCAGGCTGGGGCCCACCACCAGCCATGCCACACATGGGCACAGGAACACACTGCAGAACCCACACCACACCGCACACCCCAAGCACAGCATCACTTGGGTGGGACGGATGATCCACGCGGCCCATGGGGACAAGCCAACAAAGCATAGCAGAGCCCTGACACCCCAGCACAACCACTGGCAGGCAGAGAGTGCCAACACAGGAGATTGACAACCAGTGCACATCAGCTCCTCTGTATGCACAGCGCACCTGCACTGTGACCCCAAGACACCACCCATGTGCAGTGACTGGCACTTCAGGAAACCATGCAGTCCCCCAGCACTCATCAGCCCCATGCAACACAGAAGCCTAGCCAGACACACCCCGCACCCAGCAGTGGTGGCAGCAGACGGCAAGACCAACCGAAAGGCACTGCCATGCTGGAGATACCTCCCATGCACACACATGCACACACACACACTACCCAGGACCATACCAGCCCAGATGGCATGTACACCCTGCAACTGAGCACTCATAGCCAGCTGCAAATCAGAGACCAACACAGTATTCATATCAAAATAGAAATGTATATTTAAAGGACTAATCACAAAACCAAGTGAAACTATGTACAAGTGGGGGGACAGGTAAAAGGCAGGGGTGTTCAAGGGGAGGAATAACAACTTGGAGAGGGAAGGCAGGGTGATAGGGATGGGAGAAGTGGGAAGGGAATGGGCAATGGCCCAGCTGGCTGCTGGTCCTCCCCCTGCTGGCGCCCTCCTGTGGCTCCTCCCGATCACCCTGGTGCTGTATGGCCTGCAGGACCTCCTGGTTCTGGATCTGCAACCTGGCTGAGGTGCCAAAGATCCTGGGACATCCTCCTGAGTACCTCGAGGCCTAGGAAAATGGGAACACAGTCAATGGCTGAGACTGACCACAACCCTGAACACCACCCAACCTGCAAGCCATATAGCCCAATGTCCCGCACCTGTGATGGCATGCACCCACCCACAGTGAACATGCACATGGCCATCACAAACAGGCGGCACCAGCCATGCGCACCACCGCCCACACACACTGCCCACGTCAATCACAGTACAAACTAGGCTGGCAAGTGATGTGGCAATGTGGTGTGATGCCAGTTACACAGCTATGTGCCCAGTGCATGCCTGGACCACCAGTGATGCATACACAGACGTGCCGTGATACTGCACTGTGATGCAGGTCACCTGTGTCATGCCTACATACATGGATACATAGACAGTGTTGGCAGATAAGGGCCTATGGGACACCCAGTCTGTCCATTTGACCTTGTACGCTCACTCTGTTGTCCTATAAGTCCGTTCCCCTTACCCCTGACCTCCAGAATTCTGCTATGGCTAACCCATGCATTCACAAATCCTCGTGACCAAGTCAGCCCCACCACTTCCTCTGGCAGGGTGTTCCACTTGTCCACCACCCATTCTGTGAAGGAATACTTCCTCATGTTTCCTCTGAATCGTCCCTCCAACTTCATCCCATGCCCTCTAGTCCTGGAACATCCTTTACGCTTAAAATATTGTTTTCCTGCACTCTGTTCCCCCTGTAAGATACTTGTATGTCCCCATCATATCCCCACACCCTCCTCCTCCAGGGAGTACATGTTCAGTTCCGCAACCTGTCTGCATAGGACCTGTGATGCAATCCATGCACCATCCATGTCGCCTCCTCTGAACCTCTCCACCCAGTCCATGTCCATACGTAGGTATGGTCTCCGGAACTGTACACTGTACTCCAGTGTGGGGACTCACTAGTGTTTTGCATAGTGGAATTATGACCTCCCCTTTGGTTGTGTCCCGCATGGCTGGTGGTCTTGCCCCCCCAGCATGCAATAGCATCCATGAAGTAATGATACTCACACTCCTCCAGCAGCTGGGTCTGACACTGCTGCTGCTGCTGCTGCTGCTGTTGGGGCACAACACCCCCCGGCACGGGGGCCCTGGCATGGCCCACGTCACCCTGGTCCTGTGTCCTCACAATCCAGCCTGTGGGAGACATATGTTGAGACAAACATTAGTGTGACTCAAAAGCAGAGTGCCCCCTGCCCCAGTGAGAGTGCCTGGCCACACAGCCATAACCAACCATCGCACAGCTGCACACACTGACACACCTATGCACAGCCACCCAAGCACACACACACCCCTACAGAGAATATAGGTGCATAGATGGTACACTCACCTGGCCTAGGCACCACGCCCCGCCTGGCACGTGAACGCAGCCGCCAGGAGTTCCTTGCCCGCGGAGGTCACTGTACCGTGCCGCACTGCTCAGCAGACCGGCTCCGGCCAGTGACCTCCACCAGGTCAGTGGCCACTTGCTGCCACATCGTGGGTCCCAGGCATGGTGAGGGGGCTCACCATACAGTGCCTCTCAGTGGCTCCACCAGGGCCACCAGGTTGGCCACTGCTGGCCAGGACACCGCCTCCTCCCAGCCATGGCACCAACTTTACAGCAGGCAATATGGCGCCCGCCGGCGCCAGTAACCCCACGCGGAGTTGTTGCGCAATAGACCACCACAGGTTCAATCGCGCTGTTCAACAGCGCCGTCACTTTACATGGCACTGTCACCGGACAGCGCAATAGGACGTACACATGGCATGCCAACAGCGCCAGGGGTCAGAGGGCATACACAAGGTCGCCGGTAATGACGGTACACGACAGTACCATGGGACAGTAGGCAGCCTGCGCGATTGCCAAGCTGAGCACCAGTGCCACAGTGGACTATCGCGCAGTAGTGCCACAGCGCCATATAGTGCCCAGTGCTGTAGCGCCACTGGCACAATGGTGGCCATGGTTTGAATCACCTATCGCGCTAGCAGGTCTGCAGCACGATAGACGCACGCGTAAGCTGTCTGGGCATGCGCACGCGTGTGGCATCGCAGCCACAAACCTGCGCCATTGGCTCAGCCGACTTTCCGATACGCAGCGCAAATACGCCGATATTCAGCTGACATATGCAAATCATCCGATCAGCTATTCAAAGGCAGGGCGCGATTAGCATGTCATTAAAGTTGAGCCACACCTCATTTGCATGTGTTGGCGCTATAAAAATGCGACTGTGGGTTGTGCTGGCCAGATTTGGTTACTGCAGGTGAGAGGTGAGTTACATGCTGTGTGATGCCCAGGACAATGCTCATGGGCGGAGGATGATAAAGGCTGAGGGGGCTGAGCATGAAAAGGGCACTTAGAAAGGGACAAAGGGCACCCTTTCTATCAGTATCTGCCATGCGGAGAGGAAACGGGGCTTCTGCACCCCCGGCCGGCAGCTATGCTCATGGGGAAATGCTGTTGACTGCACAGTGACAGGTGTCCACTTCCACCCATACAGATCACCATGACTGACCAGAGCCAAGCTGAGGGTGTGGACGGCGGGCGTAGGAGGAGGCCAAACTTCACCACGGCAGAGACAGAGGCCCTCTTCCAGGCCTACCTGGAGGATGAGCCAACATTGAGTGGATGGAGGGGCACCCCTCAGGAGCATGCAGCTGCATGGGAGGGGGTAGCTCGGGCCGTCAACCTGCACGGAAGCCACCAGCGCTCCGTGCAGGAATGCAGGAAGAAGATGGGGACTGACCCAGGAGGCTGAAGGAGAAGGTGGCAGCCTTCAGGGTGGCACGTGCTGGCACTGGTGGGGCCCACCAGTGGTGTTGCAGCTGACCCCTACAGAGGAGACACTGGTCGCGGCCATGCAGCCGAGTGCCATTGCGGGCGTACCAGGCGGAGGATTCCAGACAGGTGGAAGCCCATCACTGCACGGTATGACATGGTGATGTTGTTGGGGGCTGTTGTTCACATGCACTCACATGTACTCTCTTTCTGTTACAGATCCTGTTCATCTGCAGGAGACGGTGGTGGTGGTGGGTCCAGACAGTGAGGCAGACCTGCTGGACGTGAGGAGGGAGATCCACCTCCGCCACCAGCCTGCAGGCACTGCAGCAGCATGCACGCTGGGCCAACAACTCTGGTGTCAGTGATACGGTGCAGGGTGCACAGCCTGTGTCACAGCAGTCTGGCACGCAGGTATGCCAGCATGCTGTGCCTATGGCAGTGGCACGCACCTGCACCATTGATGATAGCAGGCCCGCAATGGCAGTGATAGGGTGTGTCCCATGACGGACACATGGCAGGCCAGCACGTGCCCTGGCCTTCCTGGTTCACACCTGTGTACCAGCATGCTGGCACAGTCGCAGGCTGTGCCTGTCAGCACCGGTTGGGCAGCACCGGTGACTGTGCAGGTGTCTGGCACTGTTGTCAGCATGGAGGTGGAACAGGTGGACCTGGGGGCTCAGCAGTTGGAGGGGCGGCAGCAGCAGTTGCACACCAGGTCTGGGGGTACAGTGTCCAGCAGTGGCACATGTCCACCACCCTCTGATCCGCCCATACCTGGTCCTGGTGAACAGCGCCCACCCTCAAGGGGTGCTGTGCACCAGGACCATCCACACCCTGGGGGTCACGATGCCATTGGGGCACAGTACCCATTGGATGCGCACACCCGCCTGCTTCAGGAGTTGGTACAGCTGCAGGGGCGGGTTGCAAGGTCCGTGGAGGCACTGTCTGTGTCCGTGGAGCGGCATAGCAGGAAGTGTGCTTGGGACCGAGCCAAGCTGGTCCTTATGCGGACGGATGTGACCGCTGCCATTGACAGGCTGACCCAGGCAGTGGTCTCTGTCGTGGATGCATTGGCCACACTGTCAGGTGCCCCTGTACCACACACCCCACACAGTGTGCTCTCCACTCCCCATTCCCGCATCGCATGACACCAGGCCTGTCGATGCTGGGTTCTGCTGTGGGCATCCCGAGCACCCCTGGTGCAAGTTTGTTTGGCAGGATGCAGACCCCTGTGCGGGCAAGGTCACGTCGCAGTGGGACCCCTGGTGGCGCACCAGCCACCCGATGTGGCCCCTGCTCAGCCTGCCAGTGCTGCTGGGCCGCGGCGGGGGCCGTCCCACGCATCCGTGGTGGCCGTGGGACAGTGCTACCTGACTGAACTGTCTCCCAGTGCAGGCCCTGTCTGGTGCTGCCCTGTGTGCAATGTGTGTCATGGTGGGCAGTGCACTGCTGGGTGCTCTGCTCACTAGCTGACACACGGACCACCTGCACACTTCCCAACTGCTGTCCACAGGTGAGTGTGCATGATGATGCCTGCATTGCACTGTACACCAAGGTGCAAGGGTGCCCAGGTCCTGACACACGTACATGGACAGTCCAGGTGGTGGGGGTGGTTGGTGGTGCTGTGTGTTGGCAATGTCATTTCCGCAGTGCTGTGCTGCCACCCACATATGCTGCCTGGTGTGTGTGTGTCCATATGAGTGCTCCCCCCTCTCTGATGGTGTGTTGGTATGCCTGGAACCTTCAACTCCCCTGACCTTCATGCACGGTGTGTTCCCTGTGTGCCTGTGGTTTGCGCATGGACAGTGTTGCCTGCACATGTCCCCTGACTTACCTGTGTTGGGCGTGAGTGCTCTTCTGCAATGGTGTCCGTGCAGCTGGGCCTGCCGGGTCAGTTGGGGTCCCTCCGTCCCTAGGGGGGCTGCTTATCACCCACATCACCGGCGCCACTGGCGCCCCATCGCTGTCCCCTCTTGGACCTGTCAGGTTATCCCATGGTCCTGGCCATGTTGTGCAGGATGCAACAGGCCAGGAATATCCCACAGGCCTTTGGGGCTGTACTTAGGCTCCGCCGGAGGTGTCCAGGCATCGGAAGCGTGCCTTGAGCATCCCAAACACCCGCTCTATGATGTTACGTGTTGCGGCATGTGCCTCATTGAAACCTAGCTGCGCTGGGGTCGTGGGGCGCCGGTATGGTGTGAGCAGCCAGGGACGGAGTGGGTATCCGCAGTCACCTGTGTGGAGATAGTGGAGATCAGTGTCATGTCAGGTCCATATTGCCCATATCCTTGTGTGCCACTACCATGGCACCTGTGTCATTCCCACCCTTGCACAGAGTTTGCATTCCATACATGTGTACTCACCCACTAGATGACCCGTGGGGATGTTCCCACTCTCGAATCAATGGCACAGTGCAGACTGGTGCCATATGAAGGCATCATGTGCCCGCCAGGTGTGTGGCACAGACATTGATAATGCGCCCAGTGGCATCACACACCACCTGGCAGTTGACACTGGAAAAGCCCTTCGGTTCCGACACGCCTGGCCGCCGGGACCAGGTGGCGGTGAATGGCCACATGGGTGCAGTCTATGGCCCCTAGCACACCAGGCATATGTGCTACCCTGTGGAACTCCTGTATGTTTGTCGCCTGCCACGGTGCTGGGGAAATGGATGTACTCCGGAGCATGAGGCAGCAGTGCGCTGAGGAATTGGGTGAGGATGCGACATGGCCGACTGTGTAATGCCTGTGGTGTCCCCTGCCAGCCTCTGGAAGGTGCCCATGGTGAGCAGGCACATGCAGGCTGTCACCTTGGTCTCCACGGACAGAGCATGACTCGCGTGAGGTGCCTGCATCACATCACTGCACAGCTCGCAGAGCTGCCTCAGTATTGCCCTGTTCAGCAGTACCGCCACAACTCGACATCTGTGTACAGCTCGAAGCTGATGGGCAACGATACCACCTGTCAGGGCATACGTCGACGGGCCCCTCCGCGGCCACGTCCCCCTGCAGCATGGTGTCTCACCTCATTACAGCTTCCATGTGGAAGCTGACACTGTCCATCTCCTCGGCTTCTGCCCCGGCTGCTGTTCCTGTGTTACCCCGCTGCCCCCACTGCTGCTTCCACTGCACCGGCACCCCCACTGGCCTCTCTGTCCTCCTGACCCACTGTCCTCTCTGCCCTTCCAGCTCCTGCCTGTCTCTCTCTCTCTCTCTCTCTCTCTCTGTCTCTCCCCAGTTTGCGGCCTGCTAGAGTTCTTGTGCCGCTTCCTTGAGGCCTTTTATTTTGGCTCAAATCCGATTTCGCAACTTCCGGCTTCACCACTCTTGCGCATTGCGCAGAGTGTTCGGATATTCGCATTGCGACTTTATGCATGGACCCGCCCTTCCCGCGCGCATGCCTTCATTTCCATTGCGCTGTTGCTCAGCATGTTTTCGGTGATAACTGGCCCCTTCTGAATATTGCAGAATGGCTGATTTTTGAGTTAGCGACGCCAAGAACCTCTGTTACGCATAGCGCAACCCTTTTGAATATCTGGGCCATTGTGTTTATTAACAAACAAAAAAGTCTGTATTCACTAAAATTTTTAATGCTTATTTTAAAAAAATAAAAATTCTGTAACAATTCTAATCATTATTGTAGTAACAAAATAACACATAAAAGTAACATCAATTTCTTTTTTATTAGTGATGTGATGCAGCAGCTGCCTCTGCTGCTGGAGGGCATGAGGAGACTTGGAAGGGGGTCACAAGGTGGGGGGGTGAAGGAGGAAGTGAGAACTACTCTGCTGATATGCGGAGGAAGGTGCCAAAGATTTAAAGTGGAGGGGACAGATCACTTGTAGACTGGAGACCAGGGTTCTCTTCAATTTGAGTTGCTGCAGATGCCGATGTTTCACTGCCTTTTTTCATGCTGCTTTTCAGTGCCTGGACACTCTGATATATGTATGTTATCTGTCTTGTGTTTAATGTAATATTTGTTTCTATTATGTCCAATCTTTTTATTGTGTTCTGTTGGTATTCATTGTTTTTTGTGGCCAGTTCTGTTAATAGTTTTATATTTTGGTTAATTTCCTGTTGTACATGTATCAAAGCGTCCAGGAGCTGACATAGAGCTTGTGTGTGGCTTGTTTGTGGATCTGCCAGAGAAGAAAGAGAAGCATATATTAAGTTCTATGTCTGTGAAATTTGACTTTTAGATATGTTATTTTACTACTGTTAGAGCAGTTGTGCAAATATTCTAGTAATATATCATTATCAAAAAGGGTCTCAAAAGTACTGCAATCTGATTGGCTGTTAGCATTACAACAGTGTTACATTAACACACATAATGCTATCATGTACAGCGTGATCACCATAGTACATATGTTCTTCCTGTCAGCATTCCATGCTGGTACAGTGTTGAATGTGTGGAATTATGCATTCTGATTGTGAACCAACATTTTCAAACTGTCGGTGGAACAACTATTTTATCACAAAATTTATTCTGAATGAGGAAAACATTTAAAAAGGTATGTTTTTAATGCCTTTGTTTTGGAATCATTTGTTATAATAGCAATAATGCACTTCTAGGAGTTAGATTAAGAGTGTGTTAATAACTCCCTTGGGGGAATATGGAACTCGGCTACATGCCATACCACATTACAGTCCTAATGAGTGATTAACAGACTGTTAATCTAAACCACGGTCATGCTTATTGCATAACAGATTATGTAATATTTGGGAGCTGCACTACTGTTCTGTTTGTAAATATTATATAGATATTACATATTCATAAATATACTGTTACAGTAAGGTGTGGGGGTAATTCAGTTTTCAGAGTTCAGTAACATCTCTGAGTAGCAGCATTTGAACAGGAACTGCAAGTAGCTCACCTGAACTGGTTGTCTTTGTGCTATACAATGGCTTTTGAAAATCCCCTAACATCATTATTTTAAACATATCACATAACTATCACCACTGTAAATGTTTAATATCAGTTAAAAAGTAAAAAAACAAAAAAGTTGTATAGTGTATGATGGTATTATACCATGACAAAAAGTGAGTATATAGGTGGGATGTGTGTGTAAGAGGTACCCTGTAGAGAGGTATTTGGGGAAGCAGAGGAAGAACTGTGGGTAAATCCTGTGATGGTGTAGGGAGGGAGAATTTTGGTAAAAGGAGTAGAGTTACAGTAAGTGGAGGTAAGTCTCAGGTCAGGGGTGAGAAGGACATGGTCATCACGTGGGGGGGTAGCAAGTAATAGGTGTTATGTTTTGGGATTGGAGTTGGCACTGGAGGTGTCAGAGATCAGGGTGAGGCATGAGGAGTATGATAGTGAAGGCACAGGAGTCAGAATTCAGCCTGATAAGGAAAGAAGGGGCGAGGGGATAAGCAGGATAGAGGCATAGGGAGAGACAGCAACTGGGGGAGGAGTTGTAGGAGTGACACATGGTGCAAGTAGGATAATAATGGGCAGGGGAGTGTGTATTCTGGAGATGAGGGCAGGGTAAATGGGAGGAGTTGGGCTATGGGACAAGACAAAGAGGGTTAGTATGGGAGGGTATAAGATTGAGGAGGGAGATGAGTAGGCACTACTTTATGGTGAAGGTGGTGTCTAAATGAAATGCTCCAACAGATGAGTGGTACCATATCACAGAGTAGGAAGTTTTGTGAGGGACTGGGAGAAAGGAAGATGGAGGTTTTGGGGATTGGGCTTGAGGTTGTTAAAGAAATGACAGAAGGGGGAGGTTGTTGGGGTGCTTGTACTGTAGGGTGCTGGCTGCATAGTCTAGCATACATTGATAAAGTAGGTAGTCGTGTTCTGCTGGCAGATCTGTACATTTTCATGCTTCTATGTCCATATTTACCACTTCTGGTGTGGTTCAATTAGTGAGCTGTGGCATGTGATTGTAGCACACCAGGTGTAGTAAATCTATTGATATACCCACTACCTGTCATGATATATTGGTTAAGCAACTCAGAGGTGAGAAATAGAATTTAAGTCAGTCAGCTATAGCTTGTGAAATAACAGACAAGGTGTGGCTCAATGTCCCAATAAGTGACACGCAGTTTGTGCTTTGTTGGTTAAAGATTATGTGTTATTTTTTATACAGCAAATACATATTTTGAGAGGTTTCTGGCTCTGATTCCTCTTCTTTAACTGTTTGTAGAGCCCTGGTCTCCAGTGGTTCTGTAGGAAAAGGAAAATATTGGTAAGTGTTATGGCATCAGAGATAACATTTTTGCACAATTATTAAGGCTCAGTTTCAAGGTGATGGCAAACGTGATGTCCTTTGTAAGAGACACACTGGTTCTGCATAGCTGAGTATTCTGTGACATATGGTTCAAAAATGGGTACACACTTAGAGCTCTTAGCTTTGCTAAGAACTATAGTGGGGGCATGAACTTACATTAAATTTTTTCTTGCAAAATAAGTGCTACTTTGTTGTAAGGCATTTGTAACTGTGGGTATGGACACTGTGAATGTTCAAATCTGTTAGGTATAACTATTGCTTAAAAAATGGATGAGATGTTCCTGACCAAGTAGCAAGTCCCACTGACTATAGCAAGTGAATAATGCTCGTAAGTGTTGTTGTATTGAGAAAGAAAAAAGAGGTATGATGAACATTCAGTCTGGGTATGTAATATTTTTTTAGTGTTCCTCAGTGGTACAGTTGCTTAGTGAGTAAGTCGCTGTTAAAAGCTCCTCCCTTACTCCCTGCATGTCTTATTTTTTTAATAAATATAACAAGCATTTGTCAATGCCAAATGTTTGCTTGCTAGTACTAGCATTGGAAGTGCAGGAGTTAGACAGATACAGAATAGGAACGGCAGTGAAGTATTGAACTTTACGCAAACCCCACCTTCACCCTGCAGAGATGGATAGGCATTGGGTTATGCCTTTGGGTCAACATACATAATGCTCACACCATTTCACCTCACCCTATCCTGCAGACACTGACAAGTGTTGAGGAGTGCCTTGGGGTGTTCGGCTTCACAGTCACCCCATTCCATCAGGACATACACTGAAGTGGGTGCAGTACAGGAGAATAGGGTGAAGTCTGGGGCCAAAGAGTCCAAGGCACAACTCAATACCTGTCACTGGCTGCAGAATGGGGGTGGAATGGCATGAGCATTACAGCCAGCAATGCAAAGGCACACCCCTGAAGTCTGTCAGTCTGTACAGGGTGGGATGCTATGGTTACGAACCATAATGCCCCGGGTGTTTGTTGGTATTTGCACTACAAATTTTCAACATGGCCTTTTTGTGACCCACACCTCATGAAAGCATTTGGTACCTCTGCTCATGAACAGTGTCACTGTGATTTTGTTATTCTGCTCTGATCGCTGATTTCTCACAGCGACCGCACCATTGTGCTCCACATGTGCAAAACTACATTTCGGGCAGGATGTGAAAAATGACAGTTATACTGTTCATAAAGAGGTGTGCCAAAATGGCAATGCTGAAAATCTGGAGTGGAAATATAAAACATTCTTGGAACTATGAGCGTGAGTAGAAGCTGCGCAATGCACACTTGTAACACAGTAATTTTTGGGGAATTTTTACACTATATTTGCAACATAGGCCTTTTGGGAGCCTGCCTCATGGACAGTAACACTGTCATTTTGTTACTCAGTCCTGAAAGGTGATTCCGCGAAGTGACCGCAAAATCACCTTTTGGTACTGAATAACGAGATGACAGTGACTGAATTCATGAGGTGGGGTCCCAAGAACCCCATGATGAAACATTAGTGCCAAAATTCACAGAAATGGCTGAGATATCCACCTAAGTTGAAAAAAAACCTTTTATGCCATTATACAGCATACCGAAATTTCTTTGGTTCGTGGTCGGCTTTGAAGAGTGCAGACGTGTTCCCAGTCCACCAAAGATCGTCGCACAGGGCTACGGAGGTAAATATGGGGTGATCGGGGTGCAGAGATGTGGGTGTGCAGAGGATGGGTGTGGATTGGGTGAGGGGGCACCAGACACATCAAGGGACCACTTTCTACTTTTCAGGTAAAAAAAAAAAATAATTATGAGAAGGTTTTCTTTTTTTGTAGGTAGATTTGGCATGCTGGGTTGGGCTCCAATGTAACACATGCATGTTTCTTTTGAGGGGGGGCTAGAGTTGGCAAGGATTGGGCCCCATGTTGGCAAAAAAAAAAAGAGATTTGTGTAGGGGGGGACATGATGCCGAGGAGGATTGAACACCCTCCCTTGGCAAACAAGATCTACGGGGACATTATGCAGACAGAGAGTAGGTTCCCCTGTCGGCAAATGAACTGGGGAGGGGGCATGCCAACAGGGAGTTTGGACACCCCCGTTGGCTTTCATGGGGACTCTGAGGTGTACACTGACAGCCGCTGCCATGTTACTGGAAATGTTACACCAGGCAAGGTACCGCCATACAATGACAGGTCACTCCCCCACTGCAGCGGTGATTTTGTTTCAAGTTGGTGGCACGCTTGCTGAACTAGCGTCTGCAGCAGCATGCCACCACATTGAGGAAAGGGGGCCAAGCCTCTAAGTACAGTGGAGGTATTGGCTGCCACAGTGCCGCACTTCCAAAACCTTGCTTCTCTCCTAAACTGTCACATAATGTTTCTTGCGCATGTGCACAAGCAAGTATAAAAAATGACCATAGATTTTGTGAAAAAAAAACATATATGAAACCAAACAGTTAAACCATAAATTACATTGTGTTCAGTCCTCAGCTGTTTTTGAAAGTGCAGTGAAAGGATGTCCACGACACTGAAATGCATAACTGGTACTTTCTTGTCCTACATGACACAACCACTGTCCTACATCATGAAAACTATGTGCAAGGCCTGTGGACACCGTAGCAGTACTTACTCACTGATCCTGCATGGCAGCCCAGTAATGCAGAGCAGCTAGTAGGTACTCTGCCACATGCCACCTAGTCCGGTATGATTGTAGTGTATTATGGGAGAACAGGCAACAGCTTAAAACAAGAACTACAGATATTGTAAAAATAGACACAGGAAGTGAAAAGTAAATGGTTATTGTGAGTGTGTGTAGTTAGAGAGGGGGTAGGGGATACCCTTTACAAGAAACTGCAAAGTAACATGTACAGATGCCTGAGAAAACAAATTTCCCTATCTTGGTAAGAAAAGTAAAAAGATTACTTCAAAAAACAGTTTTCCAATACAGGTGGGTAGGACGAAGGTTAGAGCAGTGTTGGTGGAAATCTGCCCTAGATGTCAACCGTCTTAGATTGGTGGAACATTATCAGGTCTACCAATCAGCGATCTCCCATAAGAAGGCAGAGTTCCTGTCCAGGGAGATTGCTGCCACTCAGAATCAACCAGCTCAACTCTTCCAAACTGTGTACAGGTTATGCAACCCATCCTGTCTGCAGCTTCAAATAACTTTTTCACAACTGGAGTGCGATGAGCTTGTTCAATTCTTTGCAAATAAGGTGGCTGACATCAGGTCAGAGATCCTTCTGACCCACTCTGTGGGGGATGCTGTTGGTCAGCATATGGTCACTACACCTCATGCTTCCTGGAGTAACTTTGACCTGCTGGAGTTCAGTGATGTCATGCAGATTGTCCGGGGTATGCACCCTACATGCTGTAGTTTGGACCTGGGTCCAACTTCCCTGATTATGGGTTGTTATGATATCATTGACCCGGTACTGACTCAGATAGTCTGGTGCTCCTTAGACTCAGGTGAGTTTCCAAGCTCCCTGAAGGAGGTGGTGGTAACACCCCTCCTGAAGAAAGCTTCCTTGGACCCTGACATCTTAGCTAACTACAGACCAATCTCGAACTTTCCTTTTATAGTGAAGGTTATTAACAAAGTAGTGGTGGTACAGCTGGAGAACCACCTGACCATCCATAATATCTACGAACCTCTCCAGTTCGGTTTTTGAAAGAGGCATAGTATCGAGACTGTGCTGGTTTGGATGCTCAATGATCTCTCGATGGCAAGAGATTGGTGAGACTGTTCCATTCTGGTGCTCCTTGATCTTTCTTCAGCCTTTGACACTGTGGACCATGGGGTGCTGCTTGAGCACCTGAGGTTCCTCTGTGGTCTGTCAGGTATGGTCCTCAGGTGGTTTACATCATTCCTCACTGGCAGAATGCAAACAGTTGTGTCTGGAATTTTTTCTTCAGACTCGGTCCCTCTGCCATGTGGGGTCCCTCAGGACTCAGTATTGTCCCCCATGTTGTTTGCAGTGTATGTGCTGCCCCTCAGAGACATTGTAAGATGGTATGGGCTGATGTTTCACTGCTATGCTGATAATACCCAGCTCTACCTGTCTTTTGCACCCGACCAGGCTAGTGCTGTCCCGGTATTTAACAACTATCTGGCTGAAATCCAGGATTGGATGAATTTGAGCTGGCTAAAGTTGAACGCGGGAAAGGCTGAGGTGATGGTTGTGGATCCAGGTCATCGGATACAGAGGTTGAGGGCTGGTCAACCCTCTGGACTTTATCTGGGGGGGTTCCCAGATTCTTACCTCTGAACGGGTGTGAGACCTGGGGGTGCTGCTTGATGACGGGGTGACCCTTTGATCTCAGGTGTCTGCAGTCATCAAGTCTGCCTTTTATCATCTTAGGAACATTGTCATAATCAAGCACCTTGTTCTGACTGAGGATCTGCCTACACTGGTCCATGCTTTTGTGACCTCATGCCTTGACTATTGTAACTCCCTATACCTAGGGCTTCCTGGGGTTGATATCCGCCACTTGCAGCTAGTGCAGAACATGACAGCTTGATTGTTGATGAGGATGTCTTGTTCCTCACATATTACTCCAGTGCTGTGCAATCTGCACTGGCTGCCTATTCAGTGGTGGATCACCTTTAAAGCTGGTTTACTGACTTATAAATTTCTACATGGACTTGGTCCTGATTGCATGAAAGAGCTTCTTGTTCTTTACTGCCCTGTGCGACAGCTCCGCTCAGCTGATGAGGGGTTGCTGGAGATTCCGAGGGTAACTTTAAAATCTTCCGGGGCCTGTGCATTTATATTCATGGACCCTACCCTCTGGAATTCTGTACCCCACCAGCTTCCAGAGTGCATGACTGTGGAGGGAGTTAAACAGGCACTTAAAACTTTTCTGTACCATCAGGCTTTTCTGTGATGCATAGTTGTTTGGATTTGTTATTCTGGTTAACTGCAGTCTGTGTTTTATATGCTTATGTGCTTGATTTTTGTACAGAATCTTGATCATTTTGAAAGGCGCTTACAAAATAAAGATTATTACTATTATTACGAAATTAAACAAATACAAAATAATTGCACTATTCAAGCATACTGTTTACTTCATTTTTAGCAGATATGGTCCACTGCACCATTTTTTAAACTCTATAATTCCTTCCAGAGGTGGATAGTATGGTCAATACTAAGGTTTTAGGGGACATAATGATCTACGATGTTGGCCCTGATTATACTGTTCAGCAATCTGTCCAATATCAGACACCTTGTTGGGTATTATTGCTTCCATAGTCTATGGTAAGTCTATGGACATACATTATGTTGTTTTGCTGAACTGTACTGATTCCCTGTGAGCTTAAAACTGAGTATTTGAGTGTAGGTGATGATACTCACATTCAGTGGTGACAATAATGACATCATCATCTTCAGCTTGAGATTTTGTCCCCTCCTCTTCAGGGACCGGGCCAGGGGCAGATTGTGTTTCTACAGCTGTGGCTCCAGGGGCTGTTCATATAGAAAAAAAAAAACATCCGAATGGATATCACATCAATTCAGATAACCTTAAGAATATGTTGTGTTGACCAAAGAAACAGAACACTGGTAATGCTGTCTATTGATTGACTGTGAATAAAATTTGAGATTGCTTTTGTAGCTTCCAGCTATGACAGATAACTGTGCTTATGTTAAAGACACAGAACGTTGTCATTGTATTGACTTGCATTGTTAATGAGGCAGCTCCTGCAAAACTATAGTTATACAATGTCTAGAAAGAATGTTGGGCTCTGACTGGTCAGTCTGGGTCTGGATCCATTATGTTATCAGAGCATAGCATCATGGCTATGATGTTATCTTTCATAAGATCATGGGTCTACTGTCACTGCTGTGAACCACTTGCTGATTCCTTGCTGACTGGTGATTCTTCTCCAATTGCTGATTGTTTCTGAACTATTGATTTTTGTCAACTGATGTTTCTTTGCATCTTTTCTTAAGAAAGAAACATATCTCTCTGCACTAGATTCAGATTCAGATTTCTTTATTTTTATAGATGTAAAAAAAATTAAGACAATTTGTTACATCGCAATATTTGAAAACAAATAATACACATAAATACACAATAATTTAATACAACAGTGAAGTCTTATCTAATCTGTCCCCTACAGTTATAACAATTGTTTATCTTACAGCATTGTATCAGGGTTTTTTATTCCTTCAAAACATTTTGCTAAGGCATACATTTTGTTGACTTGATCAAGTTCTAATAAATAGGTAGCTGCTTCTATACCCACTTTTCCTTTATGCTCTAACAATAACGGATCTAGCCAGTGCTTTCTTTCTATGTCCCATTTCTGACATTCCAAAATAGTATGTACTATACTGTATCTATAGTTACATAGGTACAATTACAATGACCCAAAATTCCATACCCTAAATATTTTCCTACATTAAAATACATGTGACCTAAACAGGCCAGTTTAACTGCACTCAATGTATAACTATGCCATACATTCTCACATTTGAGTAAATAAATTTCAATATCCCAATCTTGTTTCAGGGTAGAATAAATTCCCCCAATATCTATTTCATTACGTTTACTCTCATCCAATTGTTTAGCATTATCTTGCAAACTACTAACAGTTTCACTGACATACAGTATATATCAACATTAGATACAGTAAATATATTTGTAAGGCCAACTATTTTTGTGATCTCATACACTCTAGTAAACCGTTTATCCAATTCTTTCCTTACACTTATTCATTTTAAGGTTTCCAGCCAACACAACTTTGGTAAACACCAGTCCTCCATCAGTTTTATTCTTTTCCATAACTTAATTGCTTTAATTTGTATTCTGGTATTAATTGACAGCATTTCAGTCTCTAATCACAAAAAAAACTTGTTGGACAGTCTCTTGGTAAATGCAATGAATTTCGCATAAATGTATTTTGAATAACTTCAATATTCTGCATTGTGTATTTAGATAACCCCAAATTTCACTTCCATAAAGCATCTGTCCTATTGGTTTTGCCTCAAATGCCTTTTTCATTGCCATAGAATAATTGTTAGCAAATTTATTAGCAAAGGAGAGTATAGCATTGTTAGCCCTCCGTGCCCCAGCTTTTAGTTCCTCCGATTGCTGTTTCCAGGATACCCCTAAATCAAAAATCACTCCCAAATACTTGTAATCCCCTACAACCTGAAATCTTTTACCTAGAATAACCCATCCTTTTTCTACCTTACTTCTCTTTTCCTTATTGAATATCATAATTTTAGATTTTTCAATGTTTAATGTTAAATCCAATGATTCCAAAGAGCTCATAATGTTAGAGAGTGCTCTTCTCATTACCAGGGAAGTTCTTGAAATAACAATTGCATCATCTGCATACATTAATACCTGCATTTTTTCACTCATTATTACTGGGGGAAAAGTATCATTTTTTTGAATATTTTGTATTAGTGTATTGATAAATAAATTAAACAAAAGTGGGGTGAGGATATAACCTTGTTTTACTCCATTTGTTATACCAAATTCTCTAGTTAACGCTCCATCTCTTGTATATCTAACCTCTGCAGTAGTATTTGTATAAAGTAATTTCAATATTGACAATAATTAAGGCTCAATATTCATAGATTCCAATACTTCCCATAATTTTAATCTATTACCTAGATCAAAGGCTGCTTTGATCTCAAGAAATCCGACATATAGTACTCCAGATCTTTCCTCTGAATATTTATCTAACAAATAAGTCAAAGTAAAAATCAAATCCAGTGTACTATGGTTTCTTTTGAAACACATTGGAACTTAGATATGAATCCATTGCCTCCTACCCATGTCTCTAATTTCTCTAATATTACTCTGGAGAAAATTTTCTCTACAACTGGGAGTAAAGTAATTGGCCTATATCAGCTTGGATCTTGCTTATTTCCTTTTTTAAAACAATAGAACAATAATTCCCTTGTTCAAATACTTAGGAAGTACTAGATAACTGGCAATAATTGAAAACATAAAGGCCAAGAGTTTTACCCAAAAATCTGGGTTCTGTAAGAAGACTGCTGTCGGAATTCCATCAGCACCTGCTGCCTTATTCTTTTTCAGTGCTAATATTGCTTGTCTCACTTCTATTTCAGAGATAGAAAATACTTGATAGTTTACTATCTGCTCAGCCATTATATGTTCATGATTTGACAAATGCTCTGTCCCAACCTGTCTATTGTATATCCTATTACAGTGATCAACCCATATATACTCTGTAATTAGACCCAAAGTATTATAACAGATATTACTTTCATGAAAACCATATGCTACCAATGCCCAGAACATTTTAGTATTTTATTTTTGATACTATCCTGTAACTTCCCCCATAATGCAGCTTTATACATCTTTTTTTTTTTTTGCTAAGTATTAACTGCCTGTATTCTTTTTTAAGCCACCTTAATGCTATTAGTACTACATTTGTTGGGGTTCTTACTCTGATTTTAGCAATTCTGTGGATCTCTTTTCTTATCTTATAACAATCAGAGTCAAACCATGGGTTAACTGAGCCTATATTATTATCAATACTCTTCAGTCTTTTTTCTTTCCCAGTTTCTGCTCCAATAAATTCATAAGTGAATCAAAATCACAAACTATAGTATTACTATTTATCTAAACCTCTGAATCGCATGCAAACAATCTATCAACTATCGATCTCATTTCTTCTCCATCTATAATATCACCTATTAACCCTTTTGTATTTTCATTCCAGTGTACCTTCTTTCCATACTTTCTACACATATTTTGATTAGATTCACTTTCCAACACCTTATTTTTACTCGGGATATTAAAATTTGTTTCTATAGTACATATTATTGGATAATGATCACTTTCCCATGCTTTATATACCATAAAGTGTTTAATGAACTGATAATCACTAACAGAAGTAACAAGCAAATCTAATACACCTCCACCTTTTACCGTAGGGAATGTAATTTGGCCTTACCAATTCTCCTTTATATGCCCATTCAATACTCTCAAACCAGCTTCTCTGAAAAATTTAAGAAGCCTTCTACCAGTTTTTGTAAGAAGTTTATCATCAGATTGTCTTATTGGGATGTTTAATGCATCATCAATACCCCATTCTGAGGAAGATTCCTCAAGCCCTGTTCCAATGTGTGCATTAAAGTCCCCAGCCATAATAAGCATATTTATGGGAAATATAGATCTAATTGATATATAAGCGTCACTTAAATCTTGTAATATGGACTGATATTTATTATCATTTAACCCTGGAGGAATATAAACATTAAACATCACCCACACCTTCCCATCAATAATAATCACTAGGTACAAAAAATATTCATTATACATACTTGTTTCCACTATATCCCATTCTATTCTAGTATCTATGAAAATTGCCAGGCCTCCTTTAGTCTTCCAAATTTTTTAATCCTATATAGGGGAGTAATCCAGGAGTTATAGCCATCAATAACTATTTCTTCCCCTTTACAATCCAAGTTTGTTGTAGGAACAACATAGTATGGTTTTTAAGCTAATCTACACAATTTTTATCCAAAAGTTTTGTTTTCAATCCCCCTGTATTCCTGCTGATGGTGGTAACACATCTACCTTTTTTTACTTTGCCATTTTCATAACATCAATCAGAATATTCTGTTATGCTTATTATACTGTTTGTATCACCATCATTTCCACTTTTAGTATTATACGTTATGTTCTGCAAAGTATCATCATCACTTTCTATCTCTAAAACCAAGCTATTATTAATCCCTTTTCCTAATTGAGCTCTTCCTCTCCTTAATAATTTCACCATTTCATTTCCTTTTAAATCACATGTTGTCTCTACTGGTTTCATATATGCAGTGATATGGGATTGTCTAGAATTTGTGTTTCCTGCTTTATCTAAAGTCCGATGTTGCCCCCCCTTTCCTATCTCATTTAAATTCACTTTTCTCTGATTTTCACAATTAATAGTCATATTTAATATTATTCTTACATCCAATAATATTTCTTTGTCATACAGAATACATCTCCTCTTCTCTGCATTCTTCAGTACCACACAAATCAACCTTTGTATGGACTAGCTTTATACCTATAGACTGACTTTAAATTCTGCCATCCAATCTTTTTACCCATTAACCCTTTCACAAGATTATATATAGACGGTTTTAATAAATATGAATTCTCTTTCTTAGTTTTAGGTACACCTTTAATAAAACATTGTAGGTAATATTTCACCTATTGTAATCAACCTCTCTTTTTTATATAGAAGTGTTCCTTTTCTTCCTTCCTTCCTTCTTTACACATATCCTCCTGCATTACTTTACTAAATTTCACTTTTTTAGTGAGTCCTCCTTTATCCTTTGGTTTATTAGATATTACTGATAATGAAGTCAGCTGATGAATTGGCAACACCTCCCTTCCATATTTTAAATGACTCTTATTATTTAACTCACTTCTAAATTTAGTCCTTTTTTGTTTTTCTTGTCTGTCTCCACTATTTTCTTTCTTTGATTAAGCTCTGAAATTAATTGATCTATTTCTCTTAGTTCTCTCTCTGCGATTTCTTTAGTAATACCTTTTACTGTTTTCTCCTGATTCTTATTCTCAATTAATATTGTATTAATTGTACCATTCCCTTTAGACATTTTAGGAGTCTGATTGATGGTTACCTGGGTTTCCTCCCTAATTCCTATTGTATCATTACTTCCTTCAACCATCTCTCCTTTTACTGACTCTAAAACATCCTGGTTAAAACAGTTATTATTATGACCCTTTGCTGTTTCCAAAATAGCATTTATTTCAGCATAAAATTCAATAAAAGTTTTAAATAAAGCTACCAATCCCAAAAGCTGAGTGTTACCAAATTTAAGTTCTTTCCATATTTCATCAAGCATCGTCCCCCAATGTGGACACACTCTGGCCTGGTGGCAAAACCTGGCTTTTCCCTAAATCAATTAAAGGAGCACCTCCAGTTATGCTAACCCTTCTTGTATTTAAAGAATTACCCCAGGCCATTCCACCTACTTTATCCAATATTTTTGGTCTACCATGCTTACTTAAATTATCTTTCATATGTTTATCAGGGAAACCCAAAGTACCTTTATTAATATATGGGGTTCAAAAAGATTCAAATCCATTCAAATAGGAACCCTGACCTTCTGCTTCAGGGGAGCACTCAGGTTTTGAAGCTGGTTTAACAATTATTTCCTCAACCACCTCTTTGTCTCCATTCAGATCCTCACTTTCATGTGGTCTATGTACATCAGACATATGCAACTCTAAACCACTTAATTCCATCTGACTGATTAAAATATTTCCATTTTTTCCTCAGAGTTTATCTCTAATTCCTCTAAATTTCTTATCCTTTCTAATAATGGATGTATGGAGGCTTGAATTTCTATAGTATTAACATCATCATCTTTAACAGTAGATGAAGGGCAGGAGGGATTAAAGTCTCTTACAATTTCCTTATTACCCCTTAACTGTATTGTGCTAAATGCTGGCTGTAAAAAATGAGTAACTTTTGAGGGGTCCATTCCCTGCAATTGACCCTTCACATCAGACATGGGACCAGATATCTCACTTTTATTTATTTTTTTACTTTTGTTAAATTTCTTAACACCTTTTACATCTTTCTCTCCTTTCTTCTTATTTATAGATTTGGTATTATTTGGCATAATGATATTTAACTAATCAGTGTAATGGAAACAAACAATTATATTGCACTATTATACTATATGCTGTTAAAGTCAGATAAAATGTTAAATACAGATCTCTTTACTCACTGCAATTTACACAATATAACAACAGTGTAAACCAGCTACAAATTAGAGTTCATAAGTTAAAAGTCACCAAGTAATCAGTGCAAAGTCCCTTGTCCCTCATCTTGTTTCAATCCAAACTGTATAAAGGAGCTTCCAAAATGCATCAAAATCTCTGAGAAAGTTTGTCAATTTATTCTCTTCCCACATCTTTTTAACTTTCTTTTCCTTTATCTCTCTTCCTGTATCAAAATAAGTGAGGTCATCATGAGAAATGGCCCTGGTATTACTCAGTATAGAACTGCTTATCAGCAACACTGTTAAATCATGAAAAGAAAAAAACCAAAACTCTCAAAGTATATATGTTCAAATATAAAATAATATACATACACAGCCTTACAATAACTTCTAAAAATAAGTATAGATATAAATTTAAGTATTTCTTACTTTTCCTTTATTGTTTTAACTGAAAAAATGTATCTACAAAGACCATTCAATGTAGATTTAATACAAAATAAGTCAAGCGGGTACAAATCCAATGTATTCTGTAAGCCCCAAACAGATTTTGATTCACTAAGTTGTTTTTTTTTTTTAATTACAAATTGCTCAGCTCCTTGTAGTAAGTAGCGGCCGTCCTGTACCAGGAATCAGTCATCTAGGTACTTAGGCTCAAATGTGCACATTTTTAAAAAGGAGATAGCTGAGCACACAGAATACTAGCTTCCCAAATGGCTAATGACTCGATTACTGGAGCAGTTTTTAACACAGGTCCTCCATTCAACAGTGCTGCAAGAGATCTGTCTATCAGTTATCAATGCATACAATTGTACCTGTACGAATCTGCATGCACATTAACACCTGTGCTCTCATCAACACTGACTCTAAGATGATTAGGAGCATTTAATTATTAGGTACAGCTGAAAGGTGCATGGAGTGCACGAGTGCACGAGATTAGTGAGGCTACCTAAATCTCTAATCTTTATATAAAGGCAACTTAATACCTGTAATATCTTGTTTGAATAACTCATTTCTATCAATGTTTACAACAAGTGTGTATCCACTCCCCCAATCAATGGACCAGTAGGACCAAATAATATGTCAAGGGCAAGAACAATAACAGCTACAAGCCAATCTTTCATTTACATTCTCAATTACCAACTAAAATAAATAAAATATATAATTCTACCCCATACACTATGCTTAAGCAAGAAATAAACAAGTATACAGAACTATACGAAGCTACACAAACACAAACACATGAAGTGAAGTAAAAATGTTAAAAAATAAAAACGTCAGTATTTTAGTACTCAGTGAGACATTCTCATTCACATTCACATACAGAATGCTCACAATAGAGATACATCCCTTTATACAAACTTTTTTAGGTAGTAGAGCGATAAACAATGGCAGGAACTATTCTGATCTATTCCAGTCTATACAGTCCCCTTTTAGGTTGCAGCCAATCTTGCTTTTTTCACTGTCCCGATCAGGCTCCTGCCTGAATCCAGGTTCATTACTCTGTCATCAGTTTCCAGCGTACCTGTTAAAATTATAAAACTAGCAATGTAGTCCTGCTACCTGAGATTACTCCACAATCCCAGATGTGCATAGCAATACACAGTCTCTCCCATATCTCTCTGCACTACTTGAAACATTTTTCAAATAAAGTTATTACTCTCTATAGGAACAAAGCACTGTATAATAGGACTAATGCGTGTGTCATGCTGGGATAATGTCACATCTAGGCAATTTGGTCCAGTTAGGCTGTGGACTTGTGTGCAATGATTCCAGTCAAGATGTTATGTCAGCACAACACACACTATGTTGGGTGTATATAGGATAGTTTATGGGAACCATATATTGCAAGGCTTTTCTTTCACCAAGTGGCTACAATGCTGAGTGATCACCTCGAGAGTGAAGCTGAAGAGGTCTCCAAGTCAGCATTGTATCCATGAGGTGACATAATAGCCAAGTAGTGTATGGGTAACCATATACTGTTCAATACAGTGTATGGTGGCTGCAAAAAAAAAAAAACACTTGTCTACATTTTCTGTCAGCTCTGCTGAGTGCTCTTAATTTATAACTGTTGCTGGTCAGCACACACATGTGCCACTCTCCGACAGCAAGGGATGAATTGCAACTGCTGCTGGAGTCACTTGTATTATGATGTCCTCACTAATGCAGAACAAAAAGTTGTTCTGCGTTAGTAAGGACATCACTACTACAGCAGAATGACTTTTTGTGGTGTATGTATTTTCATACACAACTGCATTCCATCATACACTATTATTCAGTTAGTATAGACAGTCCCTGTTGTGGTATTTTGTTTAAGAATAGGAGTTGATCAGTAAGAAGTAACAGTTGAGAGTTGCAAACTTTAAAGTAAATATTGTAATGGGTTACTTGTTCTTTACGACATCTGATTTCAAATTACTATACTATATGATTATTATTACATAGTTAGGATAGGGTTAATAATTCTGTTCTTACAACAGTGGGGGTTTAATCAATTATTTGAATTATGTACGGTTAGCATATGTTATCATGTTTAAATGTTAGCAATCAATGTACTTACAGTGACGCACTCTCTCACCAAACTGTGGTCTCCCTGCCTGGAACCACAGCTGATATGCCTGGTTATACCAGGCCAGGTCCTTTTCTGGCACCTTCCCTGCAGCTTTTAGTTTTTAAAACCTTTGGTGGCGTAGTTCCCATTTCCTCCTGCACTTCTGCCACTTTTTTTCTTCTAAAACCTTCTCATGCTGAAGGAATTTTGTGACCCCCTTCCAAGTCTCCTGTAAGGGCATGTTGGTTGCTGTCATGATTATTTTAGCATCACAAAATCTTTGTGATTTTCTGCAGCAGCACAGGCAGCTGGTCTTGCATCCAGTATTTTGCCATATCTGTAAGAGAAGAAGTACAGAAAAAGGAGATTATTGTACTATTTATTTCTACCAACGTACATAATTCTACATTGTTATAAGTAGATGTACTTACACATACATAACATAGTATGGCGGCATGTGGCTCTGGATATTTTGACAGCAAAATATTTTGATTGGGGGGGAACTGTGCAGCTTGATCTGAGATGTTTCATTAAAAAGATTGTTAGAGATCATTACTCATGCTACTATACTCCCCACTCCTACACCAAATATTAAGATAGCTGGTGAGGCTTGAACACATGTAGTAATGAAATGTTAATGAAATTTGTTACTTCTTCGGCATGCACCATCTTGTGGATCATTTCTAGGTTTTTTTTGAGAGTATCCAATGGCTGCTCTGGGGCCCCATCACCTATCACCCATGAGATCCCCTCTCTGTCATCTCCTGCAAGTTATTCCTCATGGCGGGGGGAGGGGGGCCAGTCAACACACCATACTGGATCTACTACTGGGTAGGTGTACCCTGGTGATGCTGCAAGTGAGGAAATCATCAGTTGTGGTGAGGACTGCATTCCTTGCTTTTCTCACCTTGTGGTGAGGAGTGTGCAATGACAGCAGTGGTCATAGTGTCCATGTGTTTGCATGTACTCCATAAAGGTGTTGGCACCATTAACACTGCCCTTGTGCAGAATTGATGTGCTGTCCCTTCCATCTGTTATGGGGTAAGTTGAGCACCAATTGATGATGTCTCCACCTCCCAGGATAAGGAGAGCAGTCCTTAATGTGGTATGTGTCTTTACAAAATATAGTTACAGATCCTCCCCACTCACACAGCCAACAACCTAGAGTCAGCTAGGTCACAGCTGCATATTGTTAGTGAAGTTGTACTGAGAACATTTAACTACAACATGGCAGTACTTCTACATGCACTGTGTTGTGCATTACTGCTTTGTGAAATGTTTATCTATTTAATTATCTGTGTTTTTTTTTTTTGTATATTTCTTGCTCTATATTTGACCAAAAAAGTTGGTTCTTAAAATAACCTTTTGTGCTTTTTTTTTGCAGTTTCATGGACACACTATCTATCAGATCATGGAGAGGATGCCATGTCAGATGTGTCCAAAAAACAGGCAATTGCCAGAGTCTGAGATGTGTACACCATCTTTTAGATACAGCCAATCTTTAAAATACTTAATTTCAAGATGACAGACTGTGCACATTTCCAGATCATGTAGAAATGCAGAAATGTGAATGTTAACTTTTTTCTTGCTCTGTTGAGCAGATACATATGCTGATCTGCATGCCAGACAATCCACTCAGTAATATCAGAATATATGATTTTACAGGTAGGTAGCATCTCTGTAAGTGAAGCTAGGTCCAGTTTAGCTTCAGAAACTAAATCTATCCATCTTTTATTATCCAAATCATTTCCTCCAAGATGGATCAGCAATATGTCTGGCACTGTGTGGTTGCTCAACAGGTGTTGCTTAGTGGGCTTGTGTTGCTCCCATCTCATGCCTCCCTTGCCAAACCAGTAAACCTTACAGTTTGGTAGGTTTAAGTCACTGCCAAAGTGGCTTGTCTTGGCATATTCACCAGCTTGGTGAATTAAACTGCTGCCTACCATCCACACTGTGATTCTGAAGTTTTCTGCCATGACCTAAGTTTTTTTGAAAACAGAGTGACAGAGAGCTCAAGTAAGACAGTCTGAGTCTGCTGCTGGCTAGTGGCATCTGAACAGTTCTGCCAGGCAATTTCTTAAGCATTTTTGTTTCTTCCTGAGAGATATAGCAACAGTACAAAACTAAAAAATTATTGAATGTTGCCTGCTGTATGATGCCAATAGGAAAATGACACTACTTCAGTGTCTGAGATTTTTTTCCTATTAGCTGTAGGGCAGACTAAACATAGTGTTTTTTCTGGTGGGAATTTATGCCTGTTTGATTGGAAGCTTTGAAAGAACACAGCTCAAGATGCAGTCTGATTTGCTGGCAGCCACCTTGATACACATGTGCTTGCAATCTGGGAGTCCCTTTTGAACTGACATGTGTGGTGGTGAGTATTGCTTGAAGGTCTGCCTCAAACTGTTAAAAGTTACACTAAAATCAATGTTTAGCCTTTTAGAAGCTTACAGTATTGCATACAAAAAATGTTACCATCAAAATACAGCTATTTTTAAGAGTTAAATGTGTTTGGCAACATAGATTTCTTATTAACTTAAAATGGTGCACTTACTGTCTTCTGTCTGAGTACATGCAGTTTTTTCCAGAAATGGTGGAATTTCCTATTTTTTCCTTGCCTTTTGCTGAGTTTCATTGGGTGCTTTAATCTGTTTCCTGCAGTACATTTTAGCATAAAAAATATATTTGTTTGCATAAATTAGTACCATGACATCATTTGTTATTGTGGGTTGTCAATCCTGTCTCAATTGGTTCTGATTTGTTAAATTTGTTATATGGGTGTTTTTTAGAGAAAAAAACATGGCTGCTCTAAGTGGAGCAAGTGTAACAACTGGTCTCATTTATAGTATTACAGTAATCAATATGATGTATTCATGTGCTTTTATCAGTATATTACAGTTGTACTGCTTAAATATGTCATTTTTGCACCATTTTGTGGTTGTTAGCTTTTGTAAACTCGATTATCTAGCACTTTCTGGTTGCATAGCATCATGGGAGGCACAGGTAGAAGGTCAGGAAGCTCGATCAAAAAATTTTTGTGCACCAGCAATTTTTGATTGTGGTTATATCTGTAGTCTTTATTTATGGGCAGCTCGACAACAGTCGCCCAAATATTTTTTTATCGCGCTATTGTAATGTATTTCAATGGGAATTGTGCAGATAGCTCAAAAACAATTGCACAAACATTTTCTGACCACAATAACATAATGTATTCTTATGGAAATGTTTTATGAAGCTCAAAAACTTGTGTGCAAACATTTTTTGATTGCACTATCTTGATGTATTTCAATGCCAATTGCCCACATGGTTGAAAACAATTGCGCAAACATTTATTGACGAGGATAACATAATTTATTCCCATGAAACTCAGCCGGTGACTCATTGTGGTGGTGAAAGGTGCAGTGTGCCAGTTCCTGGCTGGGGACAGGTCGGGGGGCAGGGTGGACAGGCACTGCTGTGTGGGGGTTGGGAGGGTCACTAGACCACCAGGGATATTAGAAGGTTTTATTATTGTACACTGAGTGGTGCTGCAGGGACATGGGCTTCAGTGTCAGGGGGAGACAGAGCTGCCCTGCAGGGCTATTACCCATATGGGGTTTGGAGGCTAGGGAGAGTGAGCAGCTCTTTGGGGCCAGTACTGTGTGGGAGCTCAGGAGTGGGGGGGAGAGCTGCCCTGTGGGGCAATTCAAGTGTGGGTGTTCAGGGTCTGGCTGGGACAATGCAGCCCTGTGGGACATTTACAGACTGTGGGGATCAGAGTCTGAGGGTCTCACAGCCCTGCAGGGCTTTTCAGGCATGGGAGGCACCTACGCACAACTGTGGGACAGTTGTGACTTGCGACATGCCTCACCTTTATGGCCTGTGTTTGGCATGCCCTTAGGCATGTCACAAGTTGCAGGACTTAGCTGTGGGAACACTGCCCCTTCCAGAATGAGGCACAGGGTCCGTGGCATAACCAGAAATGGTGCAAACTGCATTTGGCAGTGACTTGTGCCATTGTTGTAGGATTGGGCCCATGATTTTTAACAGTACAACTTCTCTGTGCTGCTGTACTCAAATTACATTTTCAATAATGTGCTATGATAATGGTAGCATCATGCTTTCTACAGGAGCTGTTCATGTGTCTGCAAAACATTTTCTAGAATTTTTTTTGTGATTTATCTAATGTTATGTATTTAAGTAGTGGTCACGTATGTAGGTTGTGAAGTGCCTAATTGATTTTTGTGTTGTCAATAGACAATGTAATGCTTTTTTCTTATGGATGCTGTTATGAGGCTTTAAACTGTGGCAATATTATTTTTTGAATGTGTTATCATAACATAGTTGAATACAGATTATAAGTCTACTTAGTTATTCATGGTGGCACTGCCAGCTTTGAATGTTTGCCACAACTGTTAAATCTGTAAGAAGTCACTGGACCCCTTATGCACTTCCCACTGCTGATGCTCCCAGTGTCAAGACAAAAAAAAGTAATTATTGCAATTAGACTTATGATTGCAATACTTATCTCAGAGGCAGTCAGTTCCTCATGAGTAATGACCAGCTATGTGGGCAGTGGCAGTGAGATGTCCCTTGGATAACTCTTCAAGCCCCCTCCAATCTGGTTGTTAATGTCTGGGGATTGACCGTCTCTTCAGTCATTATTGCATAATATGTTGTCTGGGTGAAAAGATTTCTCAGTAAGACATTTTTTTACTGCAGCATTTAAACATATATCAATTTAAATTGGTCATATATTTTACAACCTTTGCCATTAGCATTTTTTTTTGTATATGGTACATTGTGAGAAATAAAGAAGTTATATATTTTATTTGTTAGATTGTGGGTAGAGTTAAACATTACTAGAATGCCATTTGTCTGCTGTGGTCATTGTCAAATCTTCATGGTGACACATAACTAATGCTGATTTCTTCTTTTCTTTTGTTGGTGTGTGTGTGATCCTGTATCTTTACATTGAATGAGAACTGTGAATTGTCTGCTCACAAAATGCCAACTAAACATAGACAGCAAAGTAAACATAGAAGGGCTAAGTAAGATACTTATGTTAAATCAATGAAGAGTATTGATGGCGAAAACATATTACTAAGAAAGTTAAGGAGGCTATGAAGTGTAGTACTAGGAAAAGGTAGCATGCTAATAATAACATGGTTGACTCTGTTTCTTTGAGAGAGACAAATGTACAGTACTTGGATAGTACATGTATTGTTGTCATGCCATGGCATGGGACACACATGCATGTTGACAATTTGTGTATTGCAAGACATAAATGAAAAGGAAACTCAGCTAGTTGTGTCCATTTTAGCAAGTTGAAATTTTTCAGAAAATTAGCTTCCAAAGCTGAGGATCAGAGGATTATTTCTATCATCATGAGACGTCAAGGCAAAAGGCTCAAGAGTAAATTGCCTATGGTGAAACTACAACTTAGAGTTCATAGATTTGTAAATATGGCACTTGGTGTTCTTTCATGTTTGTAGAAAAAAATGATGAAAGACATTGAACATTTCACTGAAACAGTGCAGTCTGTTTAAGACAGACTACGGGGTGTTGAGGGTCTTAACAGAGACAATTTTTGTGATGTCTTTGAAGGTATATGGCTACGCAAAGAGCACTCAGAGGCTTTCTTTTGGGAGCAGTCATATAAACCAGTTTCTAAGGAGCTTATTATCTCTGTTGATGAGGCCAGAAAGGCTTGTAATGTGTTACATGTGACACATGCAGAAGTAACAACTGTCTCAGATGATGAGATTAGCTCAGAAATTGGTGCAGTGACCAGAACATCAGCATCATGGACATGCGATAACAGTTGCAATCTGCGTCAATCATCATTTGATGCTATTGCACATTTTGTGACAAAGTTTCTGGCAAGTAAGAACAAAGAGAGATGCAACCTATTACATAAGATTTATCTATGTGAAATTCACAAGCATAAAGGGTTGTTGGGACACTCTTTAGCTTGCTTAGACAGTGGTGTTTGCAAGAGTGTGTTTCATCACACGTGCATGATTGCTGTGCACAATTCTGCCATGCTCAGTTTTGTGCGCAAAATATACCAGGTTAGAAAAGCTGTTTCACTATACAAACAGCTTGATGAGTCATTGTCAACAGGAGATATGGAGGCTGCAAAACTTGAAATACAGGATGTGCAGCATGCCAGTAAACATTATGGCACAGTCTGTGACAATGCCTCTGCAACTATCTTGTGTAGTCTGTTTGTCAGAATCTGACATACTGAAAAGATCTGGAAAACCTTTAGCCAAGTTTGAGATTTATTTTTATTTTTATTTATTTAAGTCTAGGATTGCAAAGTACCTTTGAGCCAAGGCTCTTTTACAAAGGTTACACATCAGTAAGAACAGACAATACAGGATATGAAATTACAGAATAAAACAATAATGACACTGATGGTTACAACAGATTGGTTACAGGTACACGTACATGGTACACTAGGAGGTGTATTAAAACATGGGAGGTGGGACAGGAAAGGAGGGTATGGGACAGAGTATAGTGGCCTAGATGGCCTTGTCAAGACAGAGCAGTGGTGAGTGCATAAATTGGGCATGGGAAAAAAGTAAAGAAGTGCTAGGAGTGGGGTAAACATGGGCAGTGGAGGGTAATGGCAGCAGCGAAAAGGAGAACTGCTCAGCTGGGGCAATCACAGGTGCTTGATGCAATGAGGGAGTGATGGAGCTTCTTCTTGAAGGTGCCCAGAGCTGGTGAGGCAGAGATGTCAAGGGTAAGATTATTGAGCCAGCTCAGGGCCCTTTATGCGAATGACCTTTGAGCTTGTGTTGTACGACAATGAGGTATTCACAGTAATTGAGGTTTTGAGCTTCTCGTTTTGCAGTTGCTGACTCTGGTCTTGAGAAGGGAGCAAACCCCTGTGGGGGCATTTCCCATCATTATTTTCTTGGCTGTGATGCAGATTTGATAGTTTAGTTGGTTGCTGAGTTGCAGCCATCCAGTTTGAGAGTAGAGGTCACAGGTATGGATGACATGGTGGGCTCTGGTGATGAGACGACATGCTTTATTTAGGGAGGTAGCAACATGTTTGAGTGTGGAGGCAGTGGCAAAGCCATAGACAATGAGTCCATAGTCAATAACACTCACAATGGAGCTTTGAATGGCAACAGACAATGCTTCAGGGGTTAGATGTTTTTGGTGATGGAATAGTAGGCCCAGCCTGTTATTTGCTGTCTTAGCCACATTATTGATATGGGCAGCATAGGAGAGTTTGGAGTCAAGGATGATGCCAAGATATTTGAAGGTATCGACTTGATCAAGGGTGACTCCTTGTTTGGTATTCACGGTGAGGCGATACTGTTTATTTTTGTTTTGTAAGCTACTGAAAAGCATGGCCTTAGATTTTTTCTGGTTTAGTATCAGTTTGTGCTGCAAGAACCAGTTTTCTATGGATGTAAAACCCCATTAGAGATTTCCTTGAAGTTTTTCTGGATCTTGATGGGAGGCAAGAATAACCACATCGTCCGAGTACAGCATAATTTGTTCTGGACAAGCATCCAGCAGTGTGTTCAGGAATAGGCTAAAGAGGAGAAGGCCCAGAACTGACCCTTGTGGAACACCAGAGAGGACTGGTCTGGCATCAGAGAGTATTTCAGCTATTTTTACTCTTTGGGACCGGTTGTCTAGGAAGCTATTGAACCAGTCAACTGAATCGGTAGAGAGTCCAGCCTTCCTTAGTTGGACAAACAGAAGACAGTGGTTAATGGTATTAAAGGCCTTAGATAGATTGAATAAAGCAGCCCCTGTTATTTTACCATTGTCCAATGAGTGGTGAATGGCTCCGGAGAATTTGAGTAGTGCTGTGGAAGTGCTGTGACCCTTTCTAAAACCATGATGCTGCTTGCACAGAATGTTTTGCATGTCTAGGAATTCAGTAAGCTGGTCAGCCACAATACATTCCAGGGCCTTGGAGAGTGGCAGTAGGATGGAGATTGGACAGAAATGTTCACGGGCAGTTTTGACACCACTTTCGTGTATAGGGATCACACTGGCCAATTTCCATTTGTCCAGGAACTGGCTGAGGCTAATGGAGAGTTACAAATCTTGGTCAGAGGCCTGAGGACTTCTTCCAGCTTGAGGGATGAAAGTTTGAGGTCGAGTGAGTCACTGCTGGATCTGGACGTGGTAATAGCTTTAGTAGCATAGCTGTGGACCTGGTACATCTTGACTGATTTAAAGCAAAAGAGAGGGTGGTCAGTGGGGCAGAGGGCATTGGGGGCATTGGAGTATAAGCCTCTCTGAAGAAATCAGGGGGAAGTGCAGAACAAAGGTCAGTGAAAGCAGCATTAAACGTGTCAGCAATGATTTTCTAGTCTAGTGTGGTAACACCATCAATGCAGAGCATGGATGGGGGGATTTTGACTGCTTCCCGGTGGCTTCTTTAATGTTGTTCCAGAAGACTCTTCCGTTTCCCCAGGAAATTGTGAGAACGCTCTTGAAATAGGCAGATTTCATTTGCCGGATGGCTTTGGTGCAGTCATTTCGAGCACGTTTATAGTTGCAGATGTCTATTTGCCTCCCAGAGTTTCAAGCTAATTCCCAAAGATGATCCCTTGCTGTTAGACTCCTTAGAAGGTCTCCTGAGAGCCAGGGGTTACAGAGGGCTTTTACTTTACACTTTTTAAGAGGTGCAAATTTGTTGCAGGCTCCATTAAAGGTTTTGACAAAGTGGTCCAGGGCAGTGTTTACATCAGTTGCAGTGAAGATTGGTGACCAGTCCAGTTGAAGGAAGTGGGTTTTGAGGTGAGTTAGAGGGCCACAGGGCAAGACTCTGCTGGTTATGGTTTTTGGGTGTGGTTTGCTGAATTTATTGGACCAGGTGCAGCTGACAGGGGAGTGGTCACTGATTACATCAGGGAGGACAGTGGTGTTGGAGATCTGGGTAGGGTGGCTTGTAAGGATCCAGTCCAGAAGGGTGCTGGTGCCCATTTTATAGTTCTTCCTGGTAGGGGAGTCAACCATCTGGGTGAGATTTGCCACTGATATAGAATCCCTATGCGCCGCTGCCTCTGCAGCAGGCCAATTTATATTAAAGTCCCCAAGAAGTATGGACTCAGTGTCCGGTGGGAGAGACCTGACAAAGTTCAGAGCTGCGTTTAGGCCACAATCTTACTCTTTTGGGGGAATGTAGATTGTGACAACTGTGAGGGCTTTGTTGTGGGCACCAAGGAGGATTTTGATAGGAAGAATCTGTGCCACACTGGTTTGGGAAACAGTGCTAACGTGGTGACCCATGATTGTATCCTTTAGGTATAATGCACAACCTCCACCTCTTTTAGTTATCTGGTCAAGCCAAAAAACTTTGTACCCTGGGATGGTGATAGCATGATCTGGGACAGATGGAGAAAGCCAGATTTCAACAATACCTAGGATGAACGGACAGTGTTGGCTAGCAAAAGTCTGAAGGGCATCAATTTTGTGCAGGAGACTACAAATGTTTAGCTACATGATAGAGAGTCCACCAGTGTGCTTTTTAAGGTTCGGTACTTTAGTAGGGGTTGGGCCAGGATTAGGGTGGACATTGCCAGATAACAGCAGAAGAAGAAGCACAAGCTTCATTGTACACAGGTGTAGTTCCCTGATTGTGTGCTTTTGCCTTTGTGCCTGGTGAGCATGTGGTTCACTTATGTGTGTCAAGGGGTGAAAACAGCATGGGTAAAGGGTAAGAGCAGTGTGAGTGGAAGAGGGGGGAACTAAAGCCCATAGGTGGGAGAGGGTAGTTCCATAGGGGAAGGTTGTTCCCATGGCAGGAAACTAGGTTCTTGATGTAGGGTACCTAGCTGTTTATACCTAGGAGCAAGAAGGAAGCTGTTTGGGAGGGAGGGGAAGCAGACACTGGGAGGGTGTAGTAGACAAAAGAGGGGAATAAGGAAGAGGAGAAGGGGGATCAGAGTATGAGTAGGGTGCATGATTAGCAGTCAGAGAGGATGGCAATGGAAAGATGGCACAATGAAATGGTAAGGTGAGAAAAGAAAGGCAGAAATGGCAAGTGAGTAGGAAAAGTGCAGGGGTGCACTGCAAAAGGTAAAACACTGTATCACAGTGGGACTGAGATGTCAGGAGTGAGGGACTGGGTGGGCAGTAGGGAAGGATAATAGAGGGGGGAGGGATGGGCAAAGGCACCCGATAGAAGATACGAAGAGGAGAGGGGCAAAAAAGGGGCATGGAGTAGGTCTATTTAATAAAGGTCGGTGGGGGGGGCGGGTGTAAAATTTTGGCCACTACCACTAGCAGTCAATGGGGGCAGCAGTCCTGGGTCAGGAAGGCTTCAGCAGATGAATGTCTGCACAGGAAAAAACACAGGGTCCAATCAGGGCATACTGCAGTGAGCTACGGCCAATGGCAGCAGCCCACAGCAGCCATGGTGAGTCCAAGGGTATTACCCAGCTTTCGTCGATCTCAGGGTGGCTAGGAGGTGTGCGGTTTGTTGGCAGGGAGTGCCAAGCCGTGGCTGGTCCAGTGGAGGGCTTATAGCCCAAGAGTTTCAGGCAGTTCTGGAGGGGAGAGAGAGAAATAGGGAGATTAGCAGTGGGAGAGCAGCAGAGACAAAGTGAGGTGATGAGGGAGCTGAAATTGGGGGATGGAGAGCTAGGCACCAAAGATGGCAGACAGGAGATTGCGAGGGGGGGAATGCAGCAGCAAGGGCAGTTGTTATGAATCACAAAGCAGTGCCTGGTGCCGCGGGGGAGGTGACAAATTTAGAGGTTAGACAACAGGGGAAATAGCAGGATTTACAGGGAGAAAAGCAGGCTTCAGAGGGAGAGCAGGTTTTAGAGGGAGAGAAAGCAGGCTTTTAGAGGGGGATGTAGGTTATGAGAGTGGGTGGTTTAAGCCCCGAGTGACACAGGAGAGAGAGAGAGAGGAAAAAAAAGAGACAGCTAGGAAATTACGCACAGTTCCCAGAACAGCAGAAATATCTTAAAAGAAAAACAGTGCAGAAGAGAGCTGTAATTACTTTAACAATCAATGCAGAAAAAGAGCTGCCATACAAAATAACTTTAGAAAACCAAATAGTGCAGCAGAGTCATCAGAACCAGCTCAAATACGACTGAGACAGAGTAATTAAAATCAGAGAAAAAGGTCCAGGCAGAGCAGCTTGTAGCTGGCAGTAAAATTTCGGCTGCTACCACTTGCAGTCAATGGGCGCGGCAGCCCTGGGTCAGGAAAGCTTCAGCAGACCAATGTCTGCACAAGAAAAAACACAGGGTCTAATCAGGGTGCACTGCAGTGAGCTACAGCCAATGGCAGCAGCCCACAGCAGCCCCGGTGAGTCCAAGGGTCTTACCCGGCTTTCATCAATCTCAGGGCTGCCAGGAGGTGTGCAGTTTGTCGGCAGGAAGTGCCAAGCCATGGCCGGTCCAGCGGAGGGCTAGTAGCCCAAGAGTTTCAGGCAGTTCTGGCTTTCATTGATCTCGGGGTGGCCAGCAGGTGTGCGGTTTGTTGGCAGGGAGTGTCGAGCCATGGTCAGTCCAGTGGAGGGCTCGTAGCCCAAGAGTTTCAGGTGGTTCCGGCTTTCATTGAGCTCAGGGCGGCCAAGAGGTGTGTGGTTTGTTGGCAGGGAGTGCTAAGCCGTGGCTGGTCCAGTGGAGGGCTCGTAGCCCAAGAGTTTCAGGCAGCTGAGATGACTAAGACAGAGAAATTTGACTCTGTGTCTCATGTCACAGATTACTTTACAGCTCACAGTCTGTAGCAGTTGATCTGGAAAAGATTAGATCTTTCAATGATATGTTGGCATGATTGTTGGTTTACTTACTGGTGAAGAGTGACTTTGACTTGGAACCAATGGTGATAATGTGTCAGCTGTGTGTTGTCAAAGGTGAAGAGTAACACTCTGCCAGCCAGATCTGTTTTAAACAATATGGCAGCAGATGACGCACCAAGTGAGATTGCTGCATTGAATATGTTTGAGTGGCTATTGATACAGACCATGAAGCCATTTCAGACTATTCTGTGACTGAATACAAAAAGTTGCAAGGTGCCCCAAAAAGTACTTGTGAAGTCTCTCAAAGGGGCAGTTATTTATTTACCTCTTCCACCGAAAGAGAATGTGCAGACAATCTCAAAGGAAAACAGTATGGTGATACTGGTGAATGGTGTACCTATAAATTCCAAGGCGATTTGGCAAGATGTTGTCAATGTTCAGAAAGTGAAAAGTGCTCTGCAGTATCTGAAGAGCAATAATCCTTTCTATGCTGACCTTGACATTCATGAACTGTCAGATATGACTGGTCAGTTTGGACTAGTATACACTCCCAAGCCAATGACTGAGAAGGCTGATGTATCCACTCATGAAGATGTGTATGAACAGTACACAGTTCACCCTCTGCATGGTAGAGATACCATTGGTGATAACATTGACTTGTATCAGATGCAACAGGTTGAAGGTAGCCCTATCAGCATATGGGAGGAACAACTTGAAGCTTGGTGCTTTCCAGATTTGTTCCCAAAAGGAGCAGGAGGGCATGTGGATCAGGGTGAGGTTCGTGTTCCTGGTGCTGAATACCAAACATCAAGAGTGTTGTATAAGGATGGCAAATTCCATAGAAACATACAATACTTGTTCCACCTGTTGTGGGAGATTGAGCTTAGTGTGTTCTCTGCATCCATTGATCCTTTGCCGGCAGCAATACAGATTTAGAAAAGGACACAGCGCTGCCACGGCCCTTCTTGAGTTTACTGGTGCCATACACAACTCCCTTGATCAGGGTCGCCTAACCGGAGCTACATTCATCGACTGGTCAAAGGCTTTTGACACTGTCCACCACCGCCTCCTGCTTCATCAGCTACTAAACATTGGCCTCTCTGTGGAATCAGTGAAATGGTTCAATAGCTATCTTGACAACAGGTCCCAATGTGTAAAAATATCAGGCGTGGTCTCCGACACTAAACAGGTTCGCTCCGGTGTCCCCCAAGGCTCCATCCTGAGCCCATTGCTGTTCATCCCTGTTCCTCAACTCCCTTCTTGACTCCACCTCTCAGCAAGTCATACTCTATGCAGATGATGCGGTGATTCTTGCCTCTCATCATGACCCAAGACACCTGCAACAAACCCTTCAACACGGCTTCACCTCTGTTGAAAGCTGGTTCAAAGAACATAAGTTAATCCTTAACCAGAAAAAAATGAAAACCATGATTTTCACCAGCCACCAAAACAAGCACAAACACCATCAACTTTCCTTAACCATCTGCCTTGGGGGGCACCCTGGAGCAGGTTGACTCCTTCAGATACCTAGGAATCACCTTAGACCCACACCTGTCCTTTGGAACCCATATAACCAATGTCGTTAAAACTGTGAATACTAGACTGGGCTTACTCTACCGGCTTCGTCGGCACCTGACTAAAGAGGTCCTCTTTGCTGCAGTTCAAAGCTCCATCATCTCCCAGATTGACTATCATAGGTATCATAGGTCATACAGAGCTAGAAGACCGTAGTCCATAATGTTCGCCTAAAATGAATGATATCCTACTATATGATTTTGTTTCGAGTAAATGTCCAAATGTCTTTTGAAGGTATCAACACTTTCGCATGACTCTATATCCACAGGTAAACTATTCCAGATCTTACATACTCTTATTGTAAACCAATTACTTATTTTGGTTGATTTAGACTGTTATATTCTTAATTGCAATGGGTGTGCCCTGGTTGAATATATTTTGCTCCTTAATTCCAACCCTAATAACTTACACAGCTCAATATCATGCATAGCTTTGAAAACCAGACACAATCACCCCTTAGTCTGTGATATTCCAAGGTAAACAAACCCAATTGGTCTAGTCTAGCATGGTAATCAAGATTTCTAACTTCAAGGATATTTTTTGTTGCTCTATGTTGGATTTTTTCCATGGATTTTATGGTACCTTTATCCCCTGGTGCCCAAAACTGGGCACAATACTCCAAATGAGTTCTCACCAATGAAGAATACAATGGGAGTATCACATCACAACTCCTACTGCTAATATGTTTATTAATACAATGTAGCACTCTGGCTGCCTTTTTAATGACAGCCTGGCAATGGAGTTTGGGGCTGAGGTCATTTTACCCAAAGCACGCTCATTGCTAACAGTTTTAAGGGTCATTCCGACCAGATGATATTTAGATTGTATATTTTTCATTCCAAAATGCATTACCACTCATTTGTCTAAGTTGAAGGGCAATTTTTTCAAAACAGCCCACTCATACAACTCATTTAGGGCCAACTGAAGGGTATTACTCTCCTCAATATTAATAATTGGTTAGCCTATACGCGCATCATCAGCAAACTTTGTTATCCAGACATCTGTTCTAGTTTTTAGTGATGCTATGTATAGGTTAAACAGACACGGCCCCAGAACCAAACCCTGTGGCACGCCACTAGTCACTTCATCCCAGTCCGAAAAAGAACCCTTGATGCACACTCTCTGAGAGCATCCTTTCAACCATGATTCCACCCATCTTGTTATATTCCCACCTATACCAAGGTTTATCATACTATGGTCTTGTCATCTATGGCACTGCCACCACCACTGCACTCAGTAGGATTACTACCACCCTAAACAAGGCCTGTCGACTCATCACAGGGGCCGAACGGCCCACTCACACCTGTGATCTCTACTCACAAGCTAACTGGCTTCAACTTGATAATAGAATTCAATATCAAATCTGCATGGTTGCTAAGAAAATACAGTTGGGAACCACCCCTTCTGGGGTCTGTTCACTCCTTCAAATGAAATCAAATCAAATCAAAATTTATTTATAAAGCGCTTTTCAAGAAATCAAAGCGCTAATACAAAACAGAGATAAAACATCAACACTAATAAATAAAAACATAAAAACAGTAAAATAACCATAAAATAAACTAACCAAATGCCAGCAAAAATAGATAACTTTTCAGGGATCTCTTAAATGCTTCTACGGACAGGCACTCTCTAATCTGACGAGGTAGAGAATTCCACAGGGTTGGGGCCTTAAAGGAGAAAGCCCTTGCCCCAGATGATTTATAACAGACCCTGGGAATCTCTAGCAATCTCTCGCCAGTGGAGCGGAGTGGGCGGAGAGCATGATAGAGACAAAGGAGATCTTGCAGGTAGCCTGGTCCCTGGCCGTGTAGGGTCTTATAGGTCAGCAATGCGACCTTGAAGGTGATTCTCCATCGCACTGGCAGCCAGTGCAGTTCGCGCAGCACAGGTGTGACATGACAAGTTCTTGGTAGCCCTGTCACAACCTAGCTGCTGCATTCTGCACCAGCTGCAGGCGACGGAGATCTACCCCCGGCAACCCTAGATATAAAGCATTACAGTAATCAAGACGGGAAGAAACAAAAGCGTGAACCAGCACAGGAAGGTCATCATGTGGAACAAGGTGTTTTATCCGGGCGATATTCCTCAGATGGTAAAAGGAAGATTTGACAGTGGCCGACACCTGCATCTTTAGTGTCAGCGCACTGTCAAAAATAATGCCCAGATTTCGCACCTGTTCAGAAGGTCTCAACTGGGTATCCCCTAATAAAAGATCAGAGGGGACCCCAGGAGTCAACTTCTTTGCATAATGACCTGGGTCAACAACTAATAACTCAGTCTTATCCGGATTTAACCTCAACCAGTTCGCACTCATCCAATCCTGAATCTCAGCGAGGCAGTTGTTAAAAACCGAGACAGCATCATTTTGTTCGGGTACAATGGACATATAGAGCTGAATGTCATCTGCATAGCAGTGAAAACTCAGCCCATAATGCCTTATAATGTCTCCCAATGGTAGCATGTACACCGTGAACAACATGGGAGAAAGCACAGAGCCCTGCGGCACCCCACAAGACACAGCAAAGGGGGCAGAAGAAAAAATCCCTGAAACTACCCTTTGACTTCTGCCTGTGAGGAAAGAATGGAACCATCTGAGGACTGTCCCTGACAGTCCACAAAGTAGCCGCAGGTGATACAGCAACATCCCATGGTCCACGGTGTCAAACGTTGCAGAGAGATCAAGAAGAACCAAGATCGAACGGCTCTTCTGATCTCTTGCTATTAGGAGATCATTAAGTACCCAAACTAATGCAGTCTCGGTACTATGCCTCTTCCTGAAACCGGACTGGAGAGGATCATAGACTTCATGGGTGGTAAGAAAGTCATCAAGCTGTAACGTGACTACTTTCTCAATAAACTTGCCCAAAAAGGGCAGGTTAGAGATCGGTCTGTAGTTAGCAAGGCAGTCGGGTCATGGAAGGTTTCTTCAAAGGGTGTCACAACAGCCCTTTTCAGGACCTCGAAACACCCCTTGATCCAAAGAACCCCAGACTATCCTTGCAAGGATTGGTCCAATCGCATCCATGCATCCCACAAGGAGGTGAGTAGGACCAGGATCCAAACTACAGCAAGTCGGTCGCAGACCTTGGACAATCTTCATGATATCCATGATCGCTGGCTGGTCGAAGTCCATCCAGACAGGCCGAGGACATGTAACCCCATGTTGGTCACTGCAATGCTCGTTTGAACGCATGCCGCGGATCTCCAATCTGATTGACGACACCTTATCATCAAAGAACCGATCAAACTCATCACACTATATTTGTGAAAAAGCTCTCCGATTCTGCAGACAGGCTGGATTGCACAGTCTGTTGACGGTCCAGAAGAGCTGAGCAGGTCGGTTTCTTGATGCAGTTATCTCCCCTGGACAGGAATTCTGCCTTCTTATGGGAGATTACTGATTGATAGTCCACATAATGGGCCATCAATCTAAGTTTGTCATCTTCCAGGCCGGATTTCCGCCAACAGCGCTCCAATCTTCGCCCCTTCCTCCTCATCTCCTTCAAAGTCCCATCAAACCAAAGAGATCGAAGGCGGAGGGAGAGGGGGCGAACACGGACAGGCACAATGGAATCCAGTGCCCTCAACACCATATTATTATAGTACACTACTAAGGCATCTGGTTCCCTGCACTCCATCGGCCAACTCGATAGGTCCAGCACCGCCATCAGACCCTCTGGGGTAACTCCCCTCAAAGGTCGGTACTGGACCATCTCCAAAAGGGTGGGTCTCATAAGGGGGGTCGTGAAATTGAACCTTACAGAGTGATGGTCAGACCACCCAACTGGTTCCACCACCAGTCCCGTGATCTCCATACCCAAGGTGAACACTAAATCCAGAGAATGACCATGAATATGGGTAGCAGCGGTAACCACCTGTGTGAAGCCCAACAAACTCATTAGTTGGAGAAAGTCTTGACCAAACTGCGAGAGTTCATCGTCGACCCAGGCATTAAAGTCCCCCAGAACCAACCACCTGGAGGGCTCCAATACCAGATCGACAATGAAGTCCGCGACTTCTTGCAGAAAAACTTTCTCGCCACCGGGTGGACGGTAAACGAGCAGAATTCTGCAGCCCACACCTGCTCCCATGATACATTCAAAGGATCCAGGGGACACCATTTGAACCTCTACAAGGCCCAATTCTGATTTAAAACAAATAGCGACCCCCCCACCCCTACGATCCAACCTCGGGCGATGTATTATCGAGTACCCGGCTGGAACAGCTGACTCCAAAATGGGCCAGCATTTTCATCCAGCCAGGTCTCGGTAATGCATGTCAGGTCAGATGATTCAACAAAATCAGCAATTATTGCCGTCTTGTTTTTTATTGACCTGGCATTGCATAATAATGCCCGGGTTGGATGAGAGGCCCTGGAGGAGCAGGCTACATGCCCACTATTCGTGGAACCCTTGGTATGGGAACCAGGCAACGCACACCCATATCCTGGACCTATCACCCCAGGCGCCTCCGACCACCGCCTCCACCTCGCCCACCGCCGCCTCCCCATAGCCGAGGATGAAGACCAGCTCCAGAACTACTAGGGAATCAAAGCCACAACTTTTCCATATCCCTTGCTGCCGGACAGCCATTGGCCAGTGTTCATTAACCTACAGGGCACCCACTGGTTTAATGGTCTTGCCAATGGTACTATCAATACCACTGGGCTAGAGGCCTTCAAATCCTGGCTCTGAAACACACTGGTCACTTCTAGCATCTGCAACTGTCATGGATAATGTCTGTGCAACACCACTCCCCTACTGCTCTCCCATATCTAAGTTCCTTACATAATGCACTTGCCCTAGTTTGGCCTCTGCCCCATCCACTCTCCAGCACCTGACAATGCCACCTTCCTGGCTGCTTCACCAAACCATCCCCCCCTCTCCATATCCTTACCTACCCCCCACCAATCCTCTCTTCTCAATTTTCTTACCTCCCTCTTTGCCCCTCCTTTTTCTTCTACCACCACCCTTCCCCTCCTTGTCCTCTTCCTTTCCACTTTTCCCTCTCCAAGTCTCTTTGAAATTTAATTTTGATATCCTTTACCCTTATTTGTGAAACAATTTTGTCTATTGTCATGTGTTTTCCAATGTCTTGACGTGGAACCTTTGTAAAAGAGCCCTGGGCTCAAAGGTAATTGTAATCCTAGAATTAAAATAAAATAAAAATAAATAAAAAATACACTTTGATTGACTAACCCATTGGAGAGTATGACAGCAGCTGAGTTTCTGCATTGCCTGGAAGAAAAGGACAAAACACTGCAGGTGAATTTGACATCTCTCTTGTCAAACCTGCATGGCACCAAAGAATTTTGTATCGTAGGCACTCAGAGGTTATGACCATGCTGCGTGAGTATGGTGCAGCCACTTGGTTTGTAACTCTGAGCTGTGCAGAGTACAGTTGGGATGACCTGATTGGCCTGTTGATGTGGGCTAACTCTGATGTCGATGCCATATCATCAATGACACTAGGTGAGATGTGCTCACTTGATCCAGTTTCAGTGTCATTGCATTTCCACCATCACTTCCATGAGATTTTGGCATTTGTTTTGTCTAAGGAAAATCCTCCTCTTGGGTTAGTTGAACACTACTTTTGGAGGATGTGATATCAGGCACGAGGTGCACCACACATTCATATGCTGTTGTGGATCAAAGATGCTCCTCATATTGGTGAGAATGAGTCAGCTGAAGTGCTGAAGTTCATTGAACGTTACGTGACTTGTCACATTCCTGATAAGTATGATAGGCCAAAACTATGGAAGCTGGTGCAAACATTTCAGTAAAATCTTTGAGGAAAGTACTGTTGCCATCCAGTGAAAAGTCACAATCAGTGATACACCAGGTGTTGATTTGGCTTACTGAGGCATGTCTGCCAGCAAGGATGTATGAATGACTTGTTTTCAGCCATGAGTCACCATCTCAAGGCAAAAGCCACAAAGAGGGTATATGAGTTACCCTGACAGCAGAATGAGGTGTTCATTAATGACTACAATCCTACTCTTCTCCTGATGTGGCAGGCAAACATTGATGTGCAGTTTGTTGCTGATAACTCTCTGTCTCTTGTTTGGTATGTCACATCGTACATCACAAAACATAGGCGGACAAGGTTGCTTGAGCAGTGGGAAGATATTGCAGCATCTAATTGATCACTGAGTTCACAACCCTGGTCATTGGGATTGAAGACACTGTCTCACAGGAAGTGTGGAACATATGAGACCAGTGATCATTTGATTGGGACACACTTGTTTGGCAAGTCTGATGCTGTACGGTTTCTCAATGTGAACTACAAACAGAAATGGAAGCATGTCTTGAAATCTCATTATGATATTGAAGAACTAGCTGCACACCATCCTTCTTCAAAGAATATTTTGAAGAATAACCTGATTGACACCTACTACCACAATTGGGCAGATGCAATGGATGACATGTGGCTGTACTATGTGGTTCAGTGGTATGACTACAAGACAGATGTTTCACCAGATGAGACTCAAGACATTTACAATGTCAGAGGCTTTGATGGGTGCCTTGTTAAAAGGAAGAAGGCATTGCTCATTGACCACTGCAAATTGAATCTCTCTACTACTGACAGCAAAGAGCATTACTACTTTGCTCTAATGTTTCTGTTTAAGCCATGGAGGGATGAGACCACACTAAAAGGAGACCGTGACACATATGAAGAATAGTTCGACTTGACATATGAAATGGTATACCATTGCCATAGCTACTCCCAGATCATGAAGACCACCACAGTGACAGGAATCAGGCAAAATTTGCCTGTCACTGTGGTGGTCTGTTTGGAGATTGGGACTGCCTCGATGGGTGTTCACCCCCAGTCCAACTCCAACTAGGAGTTAGAATCCTAGAGACCTGGGGTGTGGGGGCAGTGTCCCCCACATAGGGGGATTCAGGGGTGCAGACCCCCCATGGATGCATGGAGGCATCCCCAACACTGCAATGCTGACAGTCAGCACTGCAGCTGTCACTGTCAGGGATGTCTCCATGCCGATTGTCACTGCGGCATGGGTAAACTGTATGAAACCTTTAAAAGTCACCAGTCTGAAAAATACATTAGTGGGCTGGAATTAGAGAAGAAGCAGATGGAACAAGCTAAGAAACAGCTTGTGGAAGCCACCCCCGAAAATTCTCAGGAAAATATGGATCCTGAGGGAGAGGGTACTCTAGGTGTTCCACTGCCAGTAAATGATCCTGTAGTTCTGTTGAATGAAGTTGAAAGTGCTATGCAGCATTCTTCTCATGTTGCAGAGGATCTGAGTGTACTGATTGATCAGCTAAATATGCAGCAATATGCTGCCTATGATGCTGTCAGTGAATCAGTCAGACATGGCATCCTTCATGAGGGGAAACAATGCACATGTACAAACTATGAGCCTCTGTTACTCTTTGTCAGTGGTCCTGCTGGAACAGGAAGTGTTTTGTTATCAAAACTATCACAGCAGCAATGAGGAGGCATACAGGAGAAATGATGTCTGTGGTTGTGACTGCTCAAACTGGTTTGGAAGCATACAACATTGGTGGTGTCACTCTACACAGGCTATTCATGTTACCAGTAGAGCATGTCAAAACAGGAGAGTACCATAAACATTCCCATGAGGTGGCATCTGAGCTGCGGTCAATGTTTGTCAAGATGAAAGTACTCATCATTGATGAGATTAGTATGGTATCAAGTGTCATGCTGGCATGTATACATCTTCATCTCCAAGAGATACCCGGGAGTGATGATGGTCAGCCACTTGCTGCTAAGAGTGTTGTGTTTGGTGACCTCCTACAACATGCATCTGTGAATGGAGAGCATGTCTTCATAGCACTGAGTGTGAAGGAAGAAAAAAAACATTGGGTGCATTGGAGGCATAAATCTTTGGGAGCTGTTTACTTACATTGAGCTGTATGAAAATATGTGACAGAGCCATGATCTTGGGTACAAGATACTTTTGGATCAGGCTTGAATTGGCTCATTGTCAGACCAGAATGCTTCTCTGTTGAGGACATGATGTATCAGCACTGAGTGCGATTCTCTCACAGCAGCGTGTGATATCTTTACTAGTGTGTACTCAGAATCTGCACAAATCGTGTATCTCATGCCTCGATTGAAGCAGTGTGCCAAATTCAACAGCATTATGTTGCAGAGACAGGGGCAAGAGATCATTACTCTGCATGCTGTTGACACTGTCGATGGTGCAGCATTGAATTGTAATCTAGTAGCAAAGCTGACAGAATGGTTGCCCGAGCTAAAGTCGGATGTGTCTCATACAGCGGGGTTAGAAGCATTTCTAACTGTGCATGAATGCACATATCATGCTACATCATAACCTTGACGTAGAACATGTCATGGTGAATGGTGCTAAGGGATATATAGTTGACTTTCAGTTCAATGTCAAAAAGACATTCATCGATGCTCTTGTGGTCAAATTTGACATTGAGCAGTCCTTACCCATTTCTAGGACTACTGTTAAATTTCAGCTCATGAAAGACATATGTGATGAGGAAACAGTTTCCTGTGTGTGTTGCATATGCTGTGTCCATCCACAAGTTGCAAGGCCTTAGTTTGGACTCAGCAATGGTTGACATAGGCACTAGCATCTTCAAAGAAAGCATTAGCTATGTTGCACTTTCATGGGTATGTACTTTGCCTGGGTTGCATATCATCAGCGTGGCACCACACAAGGTATGTGCTGACAGACAATGTGTTGTTGAGTACAACAGACTGTGAACTCTGTACCAGCCACATTTGCCTCTCATACCACTGCCTATGTATGGGCCATGGTGTAATGCTACAGGGACAACTTTCAACATTAAAAAGAGATACCAGACAGACTACCATTGAATGTAGACAACACAAAGAACACTTCCAAAATGTCAACAACAGAGTACCTCTCCACCACGTAAGAAGGTGCTTGGTATGGCTGTTGTTCCTGCTTTTGATAACAGCACTGGAGTTAACAGTTATGTTAACTCTTCAAATCAAGCATTTCTGCATATGCTCACTTTGTGAGCACTATCAAGTCTTCTTGTGACACACCAATGTAGTAGACCAGGGAAGGGCCATGGACATGGCTTACCTAGACTTTAGCAAGGCATTTGACACAGTCCCACACAAAATATTAATAAACAAATTAGCCAGCCTGGGAGTGGGTCCCAGGGTGGTAGCCTGGGTAAAACACTGGCTGTACAACAGGACACAGAGCTTAATAGTAAATGGAGTTAACAGTGAAGAAAGGGGGGTTACTAGTGAGGTACCACAGGGTTCAGTACTGGGGCCGGTCCTTTTTAATGTCTTTATAAGTGACATTGCAGAGGGACTGGAAGTAAAAGTATGTCTCTTTGCAGATGACACAAAGATCTGCAACATGGTTGATACACAAGGTGGCGTGGAAAGGATGAAAATGAACTTGGCAAGGTTGGAGGAATGGTCAAATGTATGGCAGCTTAGATTCAATGCAAAGAAGTGCAAAGTAATGCATCTCGGAAACCAAAACCCTGGGGAAGAGTACACAATGGGGGGTGGGATACAGACAACAACAAAAATTGAAAGGGACCTGGGGGTAGTCATATCAGATGACCTAACAGTGGGCCAGCAATGTGAGAAGGCAGTAAGAAGGGCTGGGGGGATACTGGGATGTGTATGGAGAGGCATCACCAATAGAAAACAGGAAGTTGTTGTCCCTCTGTACAGGCAGTTGTTAAGACCACATCTGGAGTACTGTGTACAGTTCTGGAAACCCCATCTCTGAAAAGACATAGACAGGGTGGAGGCTGTCCAGAGGAGGGCAACCAAAATGGTGCAAGGTCTACACCAGAAGACATATGAAGAAAGACTAAAGGAGCTTAAAATGTATAGCCTTGAGGAAAGGAGGGAGAAGGGGGACATGATAGAAACTTTCAAATACCTCAAGGATATCAACAAAGTCCAATGAGGGTAGCATGTTTCAGAAAAAAGAGATGTGCATGAAGAAGGGGGCACAATTTGAAGAGGTTCAGAGGTAATGTCAGGAAGTATTTCTTCACAGAGAGGGTTGTACTGTAGATGCATGGAACAGCCTTCCTAAGGAGGTTGTAGAGTCAAAAATAGTGGTGGAAGTCAAGAATGCATGGGACAAACATAAGGCAATTCTAGTGGGGGGTAGGAGGAAGTAGGCTGTTGGTTAACTAGGATCTGCAGCTTATCCGTTAGGTAGGGAAATGGGCAGACTAGGTTGGCCAAGCAGTCCTTATCTGCCATCAGATTCTATGTTTCATTGTCTCAGTCACTAAACGAGGTTATCAATGATAATGAAAAGCATGACAGTAGGATACAGACTCTGACACCCTTACATGTTGACTTGGGTGGATATAAAGGGCATCAAGCATTCTCCAACAACATTCAACAAGATGTGACTGACTTTATGATGGCAATCATAAATAGCTTGGAATCAGATAACATTCCAATGTGGCAGTACTTTACTGTTACTTATGTCACAAAATATAGTTGCTTGTCTTGTCGACATTCACAAAAGGACCTCACAGAAAACATGCTGTGGATTTCATTGTATGTTCCACAGGTTCCTTCTGTTAAATTCAGACAACTGCTCAAGAATGCAGTGTGTGGCTGGAGGTGTAGCCTGTGTGGAGGAGAGTGTGTTGGGTCCATATGATTTTGGATCGCTTCTCAGTATCTGCTTTTAGTCTTGCAAAGATTTGATGCACATGGACTATGAGTTGACACACTGATCACAGACTTTGTAGCTGGAAGAGTACAATTCATGGGAGCATGTTTTGATACTCAAGCTATTGTACTCCACCATGGAGTCTCTGTCCATTCAGGCTATTATGTTACGTGGCTGAGGAACAGCAATGGGTGAATGGAATGCAATGACTACATGAGCACTTTTAAACAGAGATTGCCTCATAACCTAAAAGATGCTTATGACCTGGTTCTTAAGAATTACAATGAGCTTCACGTGGCTGAAGAATAGAGCATGGTAATATTTATAAGTTCTGTTTCATACACTGTTGCAGTCCATAGACTGTTCCATTCAACCTTTCATGGAAACATGCAGCTACTTTCATATATGTTTATGAAAAATATCAGTCATTGTGTATGTAGATGCATGTATTTATGATGGCTACAGTTAAAGTACATGTTGCCTTAATTGGTGCAGGCTGTGTGCTTGATCACATTTCAGCAACTATTGCTTTCACTGCAGATCACTTGCATTACCTGTGTATTGATACTGTTGTAGCATGCCATTGTGCTGTGGTGATCAGTTTATTTATGTATTGCTGCACCATGTTACATAGAATTTGGTTTGATACTTGTCAGGCCACTGCATGGCAATACTGTCCACCTCACATGCAAACACAGATGTAGATAAAGTTTTCTGTTTGCCAATGTTTTGTGGTCATACTACACTACATATCTCTCTTAAATCTTACTTGGCATGCAAGATTAGAGATTGTGCAGCAAAAATGACATGTTGCTTGTGTATGTGTTTACACATCTGCTGTTGCACAATGCTGTATAAGTACAATATGTAACAATTGCTAACATCCTATGTGCACGTAATGTGTCTCATAGGTATCTACATAGCAGACACTTTGAGTAATATGCTTTCTGCCAACTTTGTACTACTTCTTTGAACAGTAGACTGTAAATAATGCAGATGTATATAGAAATACTTAATGTTAATATTGTTTCTATGTTAAGATATTGTACAACTTTAACCTATCAACTGTATATATGTTAACTCAAAAAATATATTTTTTACAGTGGCAACTTTACTTTAAAAGTTTCTAAAAATTGTTGAGATATAATAGAATTGTACAACACTCTGATTTTCAGTTGTATGTAGTTATGCATTAACAGTCATTTGCTTTTACATATGCAGTTTATGAATCTTATTCAGATTCTTTTATTGAATAGAAAAATGTATAAAACATGTTTGTTACATCCATAAAAACACAATATAAATAAACATAGACACTTCTTGTATATCAAACAATATACCATTAAATATACACATCTCATCACAACTACTTCATATTTTAGTGAAACAAAATCTTGCTAACTCATACATATGCTTAATATCATTCAAAATTAACAAAATCTTTATAACATCATCTCCCTGTCAATCAATTAATGGAATAAAAGCATTTATTTATTTTTTCTTGCCATAATATACATTCAGTTAGTACATACATAATTTCTGGAACCTTTTTGGTAGCACATTTGCACTTTTCCATACTTATACTATATAGTTTATTATGTAAGTTAAAAAATGTGTTGCTCAGGCTGACCAATCTTATCATACACAGCAGATTTCTATGCTTGCAATATTCGCATTTTATTAAATACTTCTCAGTACCCCCAATTTATTTTAATACTAGAATATAGCCCATGCATGTCAATTACATGGATTCTACCCATCTCTTTCTGCATTGCAATATCTTTTAGCCTTACGATTACCTCACTCACAAATGAGTCAATGTTATTATCTACATTCCCATTCCAAATTTCCACAAAGCCAACCTTTTTCAACACATCATTCAATTTCACAAACAAACCAGTATTTGCTCCATTAGCTTGTTTATTTTTAAAATAATTCCAGCACAACTTGGAAGCCTGTCATCCTTCATTTTTAGAATTTTACCTAGCTATTTTATGGCATGGATCAACATTTTTGTATTAATGGGTAGCATTCCAGTTTCTGCTCTTATAAAACTGACAGGACACTCTCTAGGTAAATCCAAGGTTGCTCGCAAAAATGAGTTCTGAATCACCTCTACATTTTGTTTATCCATACAGAGCCCCCATATTTCACTCCCATATAGCAGCTGACATATACACTTCGCATCAATTTTTTTTAGAGCTGCAAATGATTTATTTGCTAATTTATAAGCAAAGCTTCTAATTGCAACAGATGATTTATATGTATTGGACTTGACCTCAGCTAAGTGCTGTAACCAGGTTGCTTTCTTATCAAAGATTACCCCCAGATATCTATACTCTGCTACTTCCTCAATATTATTATTTCCTATTACCCATTTTTTACCGCCATTCCGCGTCTTTTGCCCAGTCACCATGATTTTTGATTTACTTACATTCAATTCCAAATCTAAGGACTTTAATTGCTCCATAATATTTAATATTGCTCTTTGAAGTTGTATAGGCATTTTTGAAATCACTATCGCATCATCTGCATATAGGAGTAACTGAATTAGCACATTATTTATCATAGGAGCAAAAGAATTGATCAGCTTAGTAGTATTGATCAATGTTTCTATATATAAATTAAAAAGAAGTGGTGCCAACAGGCAACCTTGTTTCACACCCCGAGAGATTTTAATTTATTTAGATAGTGCTCCATTTCGACCATACCTAATATTTGCTGTAGTATTTGTATGCAGTATTTTTAAAATAGCCAGCAAGTGTTGGTCAATTTTTAATCTGTCCAGAATATCCCACAATTTATATATATATATTTACTTGATCAAATGCTCATTTAATATCAATGAAGCCAACATACAAAACTCTTTTTTTGACCCTCACATAATTATCAATAAGGTAATTAAATGTGAACACCAAATCCATAGTTCCACAATCTCTCCTGAATCCACAATGGAATTTTGATATCTGCTCATTTTCCTCTACCCAGTTAAGCAACCTTTCTAGAATCAATCTAGAATATATTTTCTGTGTTACTGGCAACAAAAATATTTGGCAGTAACATTTCAAATCCTGTTTGTCTCCTTTTTTAAAAAGGGGTACAATTATACCCTTGTTCCAAGCTTAAGGTAACGAGAGAGAGAGAGAGGTATTTATATCATTAAAAACTGGCATAAGGATTCTGGCCCATAGGTCTACATTATTTTGCAGTAGTTCCACCGGAACACCATCTCCCCCAGCAGCCTTACTCTTTATTTGTGCATTAATTGCATTTTTAACTTCCTCAAACCCAAAAACAAAAATATTATTATTGGCCATAGTCTTTAAACTTTCTTTATCCAACTTATCCTCATTACATTCTTTATTCTCTAGCTCATAAATATTAGTAAAATGTTTAATCCATTGATCTTCAGGAATCATACCCATAATATTATGTTGCACATTATCCTCATTGCACCCATAAGCAACCAATGTCCAAAACAACTTCATATCTTTAAACTATACCTGCTTGCAGTTCTTCCTATTGTCTAGTTTTATAATTTGCCTTCTTTTCCCTTATTACATATCTATATTCTGCTTTCAGAAGCTTAAAAGCCTTCATAACATCTAACGATGGTTGTTATTTCTTATTTTTCCCACTTTTTATGTTGCTTGCGTACATCCACAAGAAACATATTGTGGCAGTTTTCCTCCAGAAGCAGGTTGTGGAGGCACAGCACTGTTGTGGCCAATGCCCCCACAGCCTTTAAAGGCTTGTTCCACTTTCCCCAATGCTGTGGCATGCTGCTGCTGACACTAGTTCAGCCAGTGTGCCACAAACTTGTAAAAGTTTAGCTGCTGCAATCAGGGGCTACCTCATCATTGCAGCATCAGCTATTTGCTGCAATGAAGGAGTGATCTGTCACTGCTGGGTGGAACTTTCTAAGTGCAATATTGTTTGTGAACATTGTGGCAGCTTGCCATCATGTTTACAAACAATATTGAGGATCCCCCAGTGCTGAGAGGGTGCCCAATCCCCCTCAGAAGCATGCACCTCCCCACAACAGGTTGTGTTTGCTGATGGGGGCCCCAATCCCCATTGGCTTCAGTGGCCCTGCCCTTTGATGTTGCAGATGGGGGATCCCATTCCCTGTCAGCATTATTTCCCCCCATTTCATGTGCAGACAGGGGAGTCCACTCCCCGTTAGCATAATGCCCCCCTACAAACACCCAGAACATTTGTGTTGAGGGGGTGCCCAATCCCCCTCGGCTCTTGTGCCCTCCCCTTAGTGCCAACGGGGTGCCCAATCCCCGTCAGCATGATGTGGCCCTCTCTCTTTTGTTGTATGCCAACGAGGGTGCCCAATCCCTGTCAACTACAGCTTCCCCCCCAAGAATGAGTCTGTTGGCATGCTGGAAGAGCACCCCAGCATGCCATATGCCCCTGAAAACAAAGAACAGTCCTGCAATGTCTTTTTTTACCTGTAAAAAAGGAAGCAGTCCCTCGGCAGTATCCCTGCCTACCTCCTGCAACCCACGCCCACCCACTGCACACCCTGCCTCCCCACACCCCCACACCCTGCTTACCTCTGGAGCCTGCCGTGACGATCTTCGGTGGACCGGAAACACGTCTGCACTCTTCAAAGCTGACCACAAACTGAGGAAATGCTGGTAAGCTGTATAATTGAATAAATAGGATTTTTCCAACTTTGATACATATCTCAGTTATTTGGGGGAATTTTGCCACCAAATTTTCAACATAGGGTTTTTGGGACCCCTCCTCATGAATTCTGGCACTGTCATGGCGTTAATCGGCCCTGAACGGTGATTTTGCAGTCACTGTGTGGAATCACCTTTCAGGGCTAATCAATGAAACAACAGTGCCAGTGTTCATGAGGTGGGCTCTCAAAAAGCCTATGTTGCAAATTTGGTGTAAAAAATCCAAAAAATTACTGTTTTATGAGGATGCATTGCACACTTGCTCTGCACGCTCTTAACTTCATGAATTTGCAATATTTTCACACCAGATTTCAAACATTGGCATTTTTGCACACCTCCTTGTGAACAGTATAGCTGCCATTGTTCACATCCTGGTCAAATTGTGCTTTCACAGTTCCGGCACAGAACAGCGTGGTCACTGTGGGAAATCAGTGTTCAGGACAGATTAAGAAAATGACAGTGACACTGTTCATGAGTAGATGTCCTAAAATGCCTATGTTGAAAATTTGGTGATGATACTCCCTAAAATGACTGTGTTACGAGGCGTTTTGCTGCAGTTTGCATGCACAGAATTTCAATGTAATTTATAATATTTTCTCCAGATTTTCAACATTGCCATTTTCCCACACCTACTTATGAACAGTACAGCTGTCATTTTTCCCATCCTGGCCAAAATGTGTTTTTGCATTTCCAGCACAGAATAGCGTGGTCACTGTGGGAAATTGCTGTTCAGGACAGATTAAGAAAATGACAGTGATACTGTTCATGAGCAGAGGTCCTAAAATATCTACATTGAAAATGTGGTGATGATAGCCCATCAAATGACTGTGTTACAAGTGTGTGTTGTGCACTTTCCACGCACCCTTGTAACTTTGCAGATTTGTAATATTGTCAAGCCAGATTTTCAACAGTGGCATTTTTTCACACCTCCTTATGAGCAGTACAGCTGTCATTTTTCACATCCTGACTGAAATGTGTTTTCGCAGTTCCAGCACAGAATAACGTGGTCACTGTGGGAAATCAGTGTTTGGGACAAATTAAAAAAATGACAGTGGCACTGTTCATGAGCAGAGGTCTAAAATCCCTATGTTGAAAATCTGGTGATGAAACTCCATAACATGACTGTGTTACAAGCGTGTGTTGAACTGTTTCCATGCACCCTTGTAACTTCGCAAATTTGTAATATTTTCACAACACATTTTCAACAGTGGCATTTTTTCACACCTCCTTATGAACAGTACAGCTGTCATTTTTCACATCTTGGCTAAAATATGTTTTTGCACTCCTGCCAGAGAATAGCATGGTTGCTGTGGGAAATCAGTATTTGGGACAGATTAAGATCGAGCAAGTGAGAGGGGGGAGTGACTGAGTTCATCTGAGCTCTGTTGGGACTGCTGCTGATTTTTTTGTGGGCAGAAAGAGGCCTCAACACAAAAGCCCAGTACAAAAGGGCAGCCTGCAGCACTGGGAGAAACAGAACAAGAGTGCGAGTGAGGGAGGGGGAGTAAGTGAACTCACCGGAGCGCTGTCAGGACTGCTGTGGATTTCTTTGTGGGCAGAAAAAGGTGTCAATGCAGGCAGGGGCCTAGTACAAAAGGCCAGCCTGCAGCTGTGGGAGAAACAGTACAAGTGAGTGAGACAGGGGGACTGAGTGAGCTCAACTGAGCTCTATCAGACTGCTGTGGATTTCTTTGTGGGCAGAAAATGGCACCAATGCAGGCAGGAACCCCGTACAAAAGGGCAGCCTGCAGTGCCAGGACAAACAGAATGAGCGCGTGAGAGAGCGAGGCTGAGCAACTGCAACAGAACTCTGTCAGGACAGCTGTGGATTTCTCTGTGGGCAGACAAAGGTACCAATGCAGCCAGGAGCCCCGTACAAAAGCGCAGCCTGCAGCGCCAAGAGAAACAGAACAAGCAAGTGACAGAATGAGCTCAACGGAGCTCTATTGTGACTGCTGTGGATTTTTTTGTGGGCAGAAAAAGCCGCCAATGCAGGTAGGAGCCCAGTACAGAAGGTCAGCTTGCAGCACCAGCAGAAACGGAATGAGCAAGCGAGGAAGGGGGAGTGAGCGAGCTCAACGGGAGCTCTGTTGGGACTGCTGCAGATTTGTTTGTGGGCAGAAAAAGGCAGCAATGCATGCAGCGGCCCAGTACAAAAGGGCAGCCTACAGCGGCAGGAAAACCAGAATGAGCGAGTGAGAGAGGGGGAGTAAGCAAGCTCAATGGAGCTCTATTGTAACTGCTGCATATTTCTTTGTGGGCAGAAGAAGGTGACAACCCTGGCAGGAGCCCAGTACAAAATGGCAACCTGCAGCACCAGCAGAAATGGAATGAGCGAGTGAGAGAAGCGGAGTGAGCGAGCTCAACGGAGCTTTGTTGGGACTGCTGCAAATTTCTTTGTGGGCACAAAAAGGTGCCAATGGAAGCAGGAGCCTGGTACAAAAAGGGCAGCCTGCAGCTCCAGGAGAAACAGAATGAGCAAGTGAGAGAGGGGGAGTGAGACACCTCAATGAAGCTCTGTCAGGACAGCTGCAGATTTCTAAGTGGGCAGAAAAAGGTGCCAACACAGGCAGGAGCCCAGTACAAGAGACCAGCCTGAAGCACTGGGAGAAACAAACTGAGTGAGTGACAGAGGAGCAGTGAGTGAGCTCAACAAACCAACGCAATCAACATTCGGCATTGACAAAGGCTTGTTTTATTTAGTTTCTCAATATATGACAATTCTTGTCATACCATGATCCTATATCCAAGGACTTTTTTTGGTCTTTTCTGGTCTCTTAGGGCTTCAAAAGTATTAGTTATTAACTCATCATACATCTCAATCCTACATTCCCCTATCCCTAAGTTGTCAGCTGTAATTTTATTTACTACATTTTCTAACTGCCCGTTACTTAACAAATTGTCCATTGTCTGTTTTGTATATCCATTTCATTTAATCCTTTTACCATACACGATACACTTATGCACATCTGCCTGGTTTTCTACACTTATATTCTTTTTCCTGAATCCTATATTTAAATTTAAACTGCATAAAAGTGGGAAATGATCACTATCCCAAAGTTTCATTATCTTAAACATCTCAACCAAATTGTAATCAATTGCTTCGAACATACATAGATCTAAAACACTCCCTCCATTTATTGTCTGAAATGATAATTCTCAAATCCAGTCACCTTTGGTTCTCACATTTAACAGTCTAAGACTGAATCTCCCACAAAATTGTATTATACTCTTGCCTTTGTTAGATAAAACCTTATCTTTTGAGTTTCTTACCGGGATATTCAAGGCATCAAGACACCAATCATGTAATTGTTCTTCTATCATATTCCCCACATGTGCATTAAAGTCCCCTGCTATTATCTTAATGCCTATATATCTTCCTTTAACTGACTCTAGATTATTTCCTATCAAATTAAGTATGGTTTTATATTCTTGTAGCTTTAATTTGGGAGGTATATAGATATTATAAAGCGCCCACATTAATTCCTCATTTACTATGACAATATACATGAAATATTCAGAAGCAGCACTAACCTCTATAGCTCTGCATTTCAGCATTACATCTACCAAGATCATTAGACCACCTTTTGGAAGTCCTAATCTTTTTGACCTTGTGGCTAATACTGACCATGAGGTAAAGCCCCTCAGTGATGTAATTTCCCCTTTTTTCATCTGAGTTTCTTGCAATAGTAATATTGAACATTTTTTCATCCATGCATGTCATTCTTTATTTCTCTTTCAGCCCTGCCGCATTCCAACTAAGCAGCTTTATAAGACCTTTCCCATTATTGCCCATATTCAGTCAATTAGACACTTCTGGTAAACTTATAGTGCTCTTGCTACTAACAAAGCTCATTGAATTTACATTTTCCAATATATCACTCTCCTCTGTTTTCTCATCTACCGCTAATATATCCAAGTTATTAATCCTACTCCCCAGTTGTCTCCTTCCTCTTTTGTTAATTACTTCTTTTTCCACACCTCCTATGTTATGCACTATCTCAGTTGGTCTCATATATGCTGTTATCCTTGGTTGTTTATAACCGTTTGAGTCCTTATTTTTTCCCATGTCCTCACATACTATCCTTTTATTGATCTTGCTATCCTGTTTTGTCAGAATGTTTTGGATTTCTCTTATAGTAATGTCAAGTGAGACTCCTATTTCTGCAAATCTCACTTTATCTGCCAATATTTTTCTTCTTTTGTCCCCATCATTAAGTACTACACAAATCCAACCTTTTGCTGGGCTGGCTGTATATCGGTAGGTAGACTTAAGATCTTGCCAATTCAATTTATGCCCTATTATACCTTTAAGCATATTATAAATTATTAGCTTTAACGTATAATTATTTTCATTTCATGATTTTGGCAACTCGTTCACATATACTGTAGGTAGTAAATCACCTTTGGCTACTATACCATTCTTCTGCTCTTCTATTGTCTCATCACTTTTAACTTGTTTTTCCTTTTTAGTCCTTGCACTAAATCTTACCTTTTTATCTAAGAATGATTCAATCTCCTTTTCCTTTGCCATTTTTTTCCTTACCATCCTTCTTTTTGCCATTTACATAATCCTGCCTTACTGTTTTCCTCTTTGACTGTTCTTTCCTACCCATCATAGGTCTTACCCTTTCTTTCTCTTTTTCTTTCTGTAATCCATTACTTTTGTTAATCTGTTTTTTCTTTCGATTTAGATCTTTTATTAAGAGATCTATTTCTTTAATTTCACTTTCAGCAATTTCCTTAGTTATTGTCTTTATCGACTTTTTATCACTTCCACTTACTGTAATAACCTATTTGCTTAACTCTCTAGATCGATTGGGGCTTTTACTTGCATCCTCCTCCTCCTGAGTTAAACAGGTGTCATCAGTTACTTGTGTTTTACTTCCCCCACATTCCCATTTATTTTTATTTTTTACATAGAAGTAGAAGAATACACGAAAAAGGGTAACCAATTCCAGAAGTTGGACATTGCTAAAATGTTCCTTTTTAAAATCCAAAAGAATTCTATACACTGATTCATTCCGTTCACCACCTTCCAACCTATTATCACCAATATGACTAGGACCACCACATTCTTCAGCATCAATAATTTTATTAACTGATGAAGCGGTCTTGTCTTGTGATTCTTTTTCCCATAAAGGCAGAATTATCTTTCCTGTTTCATGAATTATTGAGGCATTATTATTATAATCTCTAATATAGGGTGTCAAAAAAGATAAATATTTTTCTAGGTAATTACCTGTCTTACAACTCTGATTTTCCATTCTATTAATTGGGCTTACTAAAACAATTGGCTCATTAGCCAAACTTTTTTTCCTTGAAATTGGTTTTCCTCCATTAACTAACAAAATATCATTGGTCATCAAGTTAACATTAGCATCATCTTTCACTATTTTCCCATCCATACTATTCAAATCAGAAATATGTAACTCAGGCCCAGTTACACATGTTTAATTCTCTCCCTTTGTTACTTCCACCTTTTCTGCTTCTTCTTCCATACTCCTAATGAATTTCCTTAGTGGATGGGTACATGAGTATATAACCTCAGTTTAGTTTCTTACTGGGGATGATGTCATTTTGGGATAAAACTTCTTTCTTACTATCCTTTTGTCCCTCTTAACTCTATATGTTCTTCCTGTTGATTTAAAAACTGTGTTATTTTCTTAGACTCTTCCCTTTTCTTGGCCTTTTGTTTTAACTCTTTCTTTTTACTTTCACTTTTCTTGCTGTCCTTTTTCTGCATTTCCAGGGCACAAAATAAACCAATGAAAATTAAAATAAAACATTTTATTTTCAAATTGACCACAACAAATTAAAATAACACACAAGCAAATATCCTATTGCATAAATGAAATATGTTATGGGGAGCTGTGTGATACACCATTTATCTGTACTCAAGCATGTTGACCTTGGGCACATCATTTGTGGCTTATGCCACTTGTGAGGTTACCCGAGGTCAAACTGCCCTTGTGCAGATAAATGGTGTATCACACAGCTCCCCATCACATATCCTTTATGTATTTCATTTTCATAATAAAATATATTCTTTCAATACATATAACATACGTAAGATCATTTACAATTTCTTTAATTATAAATGCATAGTTTCAGATGATGCTGAAATACACTGTGTATTGCATTTCATTGTGTCAATGTATTTCTCAATATACTAACAGATTTTTGCATACTATGAGTTAGTAATATATTACGTCAGTATGTTTAAAATATATTTAATAAAATATTATATAATATATTACAGTGGGATAATGTATTGCTTAGTCTATTGACATACATTAACTCATATTTTTCAATACATTGCAATATATTCCATTTTCATAAGGGTAATCATGCAAATGGGATATTAGGCATGTTGCAATGTTTTTGGAGCCTGCGCCAAGCGTGCTTTAGTCTGTGTGTGTCTCTGTGACATTCTTTGTGCGACACTATGTAAATGTCAATCTGAATTGTCAACTTGATTCAGTTTTACATCCCCAAGAAAGTCAGATGAAATTGTCATACAAAAAAATGGGTGCCCGGTTGCCTTGCATTATGTTTTCATCTGGCTTTGACAACATCAGGAATCCATCTGTCTCATCTTATCTGTCTCATTTCAGAAAGTATGAACAAAAAGGAGCTGTGTGCTTTTTCAGTCTGTGGTCTGGCCTTCTTGTAATACTGCCATGTCCTGGGGTAACAAAAATGTGACATAACTGAGTGTAATATGTGATACTGGCCATTTCCATGGCCAGATAAATTTGCTAATGAAAAGCAATAAAAAGTAAATTGAGAAAAGCTATATGCATTGCTGCAATTTTTGTTATGCCAACAAAAATGTTGGTAATTGCTTTATAATGTATCATGAAACCTTCCTATTGATTGATTTAAAGAAGTTTACTCATTTGTTATGGTATCACTATGACATCTGTACCATGTGAACCATGCATCAGTATGTCATAGCGTTGCCATGATAAAACTGATTTGTGAATCTATTCAAAGTTCTGTTTACACATGGGATATTCAGAAATGCACCAAAGGCAAGCACAACCCCGGCACAGTGCAAGTCAACTGCACAATGGTGCAATGACTGCAATATTCAATGGTTGCACACCCCAACCTGCACCAGCACAGCACAGCTGAATATCGCAGGCACTGCACCATGGCGCAGTGAGAGGTGTGTCAGGGAGCAACCAGAAATGCACCATAGTGCAACTAGGGATGGGCAAGGGGTAGAGGAAGATGTGCCAAGGCACAGCAGGGAGCTAGGCAAGGGGGGAGGGAGGACAGTGTGGGAGTGGGGAACCAGGCCAGGAACACTGGCAGGGACACAGCTTGCACACAGGTTACCACTGCATATGGGGTGCAGGCATGCAACCGGTGGCCCCCCCAGTGGAGGACACAGGGAACAGGTGGCACTGACATCCAGGGGTGGACACCCTAGTCCATCACACACTGGAGGGCACGCGGCCACCCAGCCAACAACAGGCCACATTCTGACACACAACACCCACCACACACACATGCCACACAGCCTGAACTGCCAGTCCAGTGCCGCTCCAAGGCACAGCCACTGACCGAGGGGCATGCCAACATCATGCATGCACCACTCAGTGACACAAGTACACCAAACGGCCACCCACCACATGACTGCAGCATGGACCCACTTGCCAACTGCAAAGCAAACATGGACACAGAAGGTTAAACAGGTAACAGATGTAATAGTAAGAAAGCAACACAGCCAAACAGAATACAATAAACAAAGGGGAGGGTAGGTGTAAGTGGGAAGAGGTCAGGGGACAGGGCCTGTATAGGTGGAAGGGGGAAGGTAGGAGAAGGGAGGACAGAGGTAGGAAGGGGGCTGGGGAACATCATGGCCTGCCATGACCTGCTTGCATCTGTTGCCTCCCCCTGCGCTGGTCCCGGAGGAGGATCCACTTGATCTGGTCAGCGATCTCCATGGTATGCGATGTAATCAAGATTAATTGTTGCAGCAGGCAGCAGTATAACGGGAGCCTGGAACCCCTCTGGACACTTATGGCAGAGGAAGGGAGAGGTTATCAGTGCATGTCCAAAACACCCTAGCCCCCCCGTGCACAGTGGACATTGGGAACACACACCCCTGGAGTGGGACCCTGGCCACCTGCAGTGGGTGGGCCTAAGCCTGCCACAAACTCAGCAAGCCACATCAGTACACAGCACTGGACCCCACTTCCCAAGGGCCACCTGACAGCACAGCAGCAGGTAGAAGGCATGGTGCTGCAGTGGAACAGCAGTGGCACAAGTGGTAGCCCGGATGCACACCTGGCCCACCAACACATGCAATGGCTGCCCTGCAGTGCCACCCACACTGCATCATGTGCCAAACACAGCTACCACAGTGCAAGGCACAGGAGACCAAGGCCATAACCCCACCCCTGCCACCCACCCTGCACAACAATGTGGGAATGCGCAGTGCCTACCTGCTCCCCTTGGTGCTCTGCATGCTGGTCCAGGTACTGCACACACGGCCGGGCCTCCTCCAGCAGCCGATGGGCCTGCAAGGACCACCAGGTGCCCCAGCTGCCCTAGCTCTCCTCCGGTCTTAAGGTCCTAGGGCAGGAACACAGACAGGCACACATCAGACCACAGCCACAACATGGGCCCACTGCCGCCACCACCCAAGTGCAGAGTGCACCCCAGCCTGGCAAGGCTACAGGGCAGTGGCACAGTACACCCAGTGACTGGCAATGCCATGCCACAAGGCAGGCAATGACAGACCCCCCCCCCAGCATGGCATGCTGCCCTGCTAGCTGCATAAAACAGTGGACATGCACAGACGCAGGCAGAACCCACTTACCTGGCAATGGCATGGCTCCCCTCCTGACGCACGCCTGCAGAACCCACAGCCTCTCTGGGTTCCTCCGTACCAGGTTCCCATACCGGTGGAGACACTGCTTCCTGGTGCGCAGCACACAGGTGGCCTGGACAAGCCTGTCAGTGGTGTTCTGCCACACCTCGGTCCTGGGTCTGTTATGGGGCTGCTGGCCAAACAAACTGGCAGCATGGTGTTCCAACTGGGCCACAAGGTTCACCAACTCAACCTGGCTCCAATTATGGGTATGGGGCACTGTACAAAGCAGCATGGTTCTGCAGCAATGTAGCAGGCTAAAATGGCACCCAGTAGCACACATGCACAACATGCACAGGATGCATGCCTCATATGGAGATGTGCCGTCCACTGCAATTGTGCATCTCCAGGGATGCACAGCATTGGTGTGGCCACACTAGCACATGGGGCAGAGGTCCCTGAAGGCATAGGGCAGGGTTGGGGGCAAGGGTCAGCATGCACAATGTGTGTGTGAGTGCTACTGGGTCCATGGCACATGTTGCACAGTAGGACCATGAAGGCACCATGCCCCATAGGCCCTATAGCACTTGAGTGCCATAGGCCCTATAGCACCCTAGCACCATAGACCCCATAGTCTCTGAGCACCATCGGCCCTATAGCATCCCAGCACCATAGGTGCTATAGCCCTCCAGCACCATAGGCCCTATAGTTCCCAAGCACCATTGGTCCTATAGCACCCCAGCACCATAGGATCCATTGCACATATGGCACGATGGCCCCTATAGAGCACCTAGCACATGCTGCACAATAGGCAGTAGTATATGCCATTTCACATGCACGTTGGCAAGTGCCCACTGTAAATGTCACGACATTGCGCAATGACATGCACCAGAGTGAGTCCATTGTGCAATGCACAACAGTGCGATATTCAGCCATCATATGCAGATTAGCTCATCAGCCTATCCACAGTGCAATGAGGACATTTGCATGTCATTACAGTTGTGCATCAGCTCATTTGTATGCGATGCGTTATAAAGGCGCTGCACATCACAGGCCATGGACCAGTATTGCAACCATCAGAGGTAAGTTGCACCTGCTGAGGGTGCTGGATGGCTGTGGTGGGCCACTGCAGCCACTAAATATATGCCCATGTCCACAGGTAGAATCATGTCCAAGCATGAGGAGGGTGAGGAGTGTGGGCCTGCCCGAAAGCACAGGCCCAACTTTATGAGAGTAGAGGCAGATGCCCTGTTCGAGGCATACATCGACAGGGAGTCTTTGCTGAGTGTCACCACAGGCACACCCCAGGCCAGGGCCATGGCCTGGGAGGAGGTACAGAGGCCATGAACCAGCAGGGCAGCCACCAGAGGTCTGCACAGGAGTGCATGAAAAAGGTGTGCACCGACAAATGCCGGATAAAGGAGAAGGTGGTGGCCATTTGGGCCACAAGGTCAGCCACAGGTGGGGCCAGGCTGCCGTGACACAGCTCACACCGCAGGTGTAGTGCAGTGGGGGGTGTGCCAGGTGGTGGCTTCCAGACTGGAGGGAGATCATCACTGCATGGTAGGTATGGCAGGCAGGCAGACGGGGGGGCCTGGGACCTGGGGATTGGGGCGTGTCGAGTAGGCGGCTCTAACACATCTGTGTTCCCTTACAGCACTGGCTTGCCAGAATGCAGTGGCAGGGGCACCTGTGGCTGTCGTGGGAGCCCACCCAGCCCCAGATGACCAGTCATCCACCTCCATGGGTATCCAGGACCCCGATAGGCTGCAGAACGCCACTGCTGTCCAGCCAGATGTCCGTAGAATGGTGGCAGATGAGGCTTTGGTTGTGTTCCAGTGAGAAGCCAACCACGACGTGCTCTGTGCAGAGATACAGATTGGGGCGGGGTCTGACACTGATGACAATCTGACCATAGTCCTGGATGGCGGAGGTCTTGTCAGAGAGGAGACACCCATACCATCCACCAGCACTGGCAGCGTGGCCGGAGGCCTGTTGGTGGTGGAACAGCTGCCCACCACTGCCCCTGGTACCACTGTGTGCACAGGCATAGTGACACAGAGTGGTGGGGCACCCGCACAGGCGCTGGTCAGCGCACAGGGGCTGGAGGGGTGGCAGCAGCAGATGGATGGAGATGTTGGAAGGCCAGGAGGTGCATCCACTGCCAGGGCATCTGTTATTGCCCATCCCCATGAGGATCACACTGTGCAGCACCCACCTGAGTGGGGGGCCATGCAGCACGGTCGTATGACACTGGTGGGTTGGCACCTCACCCATGCATCCCAGGGCACCAAATCCTTGGCCGAGCACACCCAATTGCTGCAGGCCTCCATGGAGCAACAGGTGCTGCTCATGGTTGGGGTGTGGGCATTCTGTGCAGAGGTGCTCCAGGCAGCCGAGCAGTGTGAGAGAGGCACTGCACAGGTCCTGGATGCCATTCAACACCTGTGGGAGCACATGTCCACAGCCCTGGACTGCACTGCCAATGCGATCTCGGTTGGCCTTGCCCCACTGGCCACCACAGGTCATGGCCGAGCACCACAGACACCAAGGAGTGCAATGTCCACCCCACTGCCCTGGTGTTGGGCGACCCCAACCATGTTGATGCTGGGCTCCACTGTGGGCATTCTAGGCACACCTGGTGAAGGCCTGTTTGGGAGCCTGCAGACCCCTGCGAGGACCTGGTCATGGTCCCCAAGTCCCACCCCTGGGGGGGGTGGTCACAGACCCCCCCTGTGGTCATCACGCAGCCTGTGTCTGCTGAGCATCTGTGGTGCAGCCATCCCCATATCCATGCTGGCTGTGTGTCTACATGGCAGACCTGATGTGCACGCCTCCCTGTCTGCTGTCTGCAGCCACCACCCTGTGTGCACATGGGTGTTGTGTGTGCGTGTACATGGCATGGTTGTGGCAGTCATCTGTGGGAATGCATGCTGCCCATATGTGCACCTGCCTGACCTCTGGCCCGTGTGGCATGTCTGTGATGATGCCTTCTCAACAGTGGTTGTGCATGTGCACAGGTGCCCTGCGTACGATCCATGCCATGTGCTTGTACCCAGTCACTTGCATGAGGGTGCCACTGTGTGGGTGTGTGCATGTGTGATGCTGTGCTGTGCTGTGTGGTGTGGTGTCACATGTGGCTGTGTGGCACTGCCCCACCACTGCCCTGTACCTGTGTGTACATGGCATTGGCCATGCCCACACATGGCTGTGTGCCCTGCCACTGTATCAGTTCTGTGCATGGGTGTTTGTCCACCTACCTACTTGTACCGTAGTGCTCCTGTGCAATTGTGTCTTGCCAGTGGTGTGCCAGCTGCATGAGCTAGGGATCCCTCCTCCCAGGGAGGCTGCCCAACACCTCCCGGCCCAGCGCCCGTATCGTCCCCTCTGCTGTTCCCCTCATCGGTCTCAACAGCTATCCCACGGTCAATGTCCATGTGGTGCAGCTTGCAGCAGGCCAGGAATAGGCTGCAGGCCTTTGAGGGACTGTATTGTAGAGCACCACCAGACCAGTCCAGGCAATGGAACCATGACTTCAGCATCCCAAACATACGCTCAATGACGTTCCGCATGCTGGCATGTGCCTCATTGTACTGCTCTTCCACTGGGGACGATGGGTGCCGGTAGGGGGTGAGCAGCCAGGGCCTGAGTGGGTAGCCACTGTCACCTGTGTGAGGGGAGAGAGAGAGAAGGTTAGACTGGTGACCCCTGTCACTGTGCCCCAAACCCCTCCCAGAAGCACACAGTGGTCCCCCTGCCCTGGCTGCCTGTTCCATGCCCTGCTGTGCCTAGCTGCCCATGATCCTGACATACTCACCCCTGTGGGGATGTCCCCATGTTTGAACCTGTAGTACAGTGCCGAGCTGTGCCAGATGAAGGCGTCATGTACTCCCCCAGGGTGTGTGGCACAGACATTGGTTATGCACTCCCTGGCATCGCACACCACCTGGCAGTTGATGCTGGGGTAGCCCTTTCTGTTGATGTAGGCTACTCCCTCTGTGCCAGGTGGCATGTGGATGCCCACAAGGGTGCAGTTGATGGCCCTAGCACACCAGGCATATGTGCTACCCTGTGGAACTCCTGCATGGTTGCTGTACACTCTACCTGTGTGCTGGGGAAGTGGATGTGTTCCAAAGCATGTGGCAGCAGGGCACTGAGGAATTGTGTGAGGAGCCCTTACATGGCCTACTAGGTTATGACTGAGGTGTCCCCTGTTGAGCAGGCATGTGATAGCTGTTACCTTTGTCTCCACTGTCAGGGCGTGGCTCCGTCTAATGGGGGCCTGCATCTCCTCACTGCACAGTTCACAGAGCTGCCTCAAAATCGGTTGGGTCAGGTGATACTGGCCCATAATCTCTGTGATAGCATGGCTCTCGAAGCTGATGTGGGGTCAGTACCGCCTGTTCCTGGCATACGACCAAAGGGCCCATCCACTGCCACATTGATCTGCCTCCTCACACCCCTTATTATGGCTTCCATTTGGAATGCCACACTGGAAATGGCTCCTGTTGTCCTGTCACCCCCTGGGCATCCAGCTCCACTGGCCCCCCCGGCTCTGTGGGGTAGTGCCTGTCACTCAGCAGGGCCCCCTCTGCATACCCTGCCCCTGGCTGGGTTCTGCCTGCTGGCTCTGTTACCCGCCCCTGTGGATGCCCGTGTCACTCCCCTCGGGCCAGTGGCTCTGTTGGGCACCCACTCTCTCCACCTCCCTCAGAGGGCCTCCTCATGTGGCACTCTCTCTCTCCTCTCTCCTTGTCCTTCTCTTCCTCTCCCTGTCTCCCTCTTCCTCTCTCAGATAGCCTGTCTGTCTCCCACTGTCTTTCTCCCCTCTGGTACATGTGCTCTCCTCCTACTTGCTTCCTGTTTTCATAGGTTCAAGACTGCTCCGAACAACTGGCAGTTGCTCCTCACTTGTGCCATTGCTCAGTGGTTGAATATTGCTCTGTGCCACATATTCATGGGTCTGCCCCCTGCCCTTGGGCATGCATACATTTCTATTGTGCATTGGTGCACTGCAACTTGAGCTGCGCGGTTGTTCCCACTGAATATCATTCTTTGGCACATCTCCACAGTTGCACATGTGCATCCCTGTTGCTCCATGTGCAACTGCTTTGAATATCCAGGCCGTGGTGACCATAGCTTCTGCATGATCTTTGAAAGAGCAGATCCATTGTGAGTGTTGAAGAAATCTAGTACTTCTTACAGTTTATGTAACACCATGAAGGCTGAATGATGTAAAACACATAATAACTGCACTGATATCTGCGCTATCAAGGTATACCTAGTTGTCATATAAACTGATCAATGCAATTGCAGTGTGATTATTGTCAGTTGCACATCCGATATCCTCAATATTTAAGGAACTTACAAGCTGATGGGTACTGCTATACATCGGTGTTTATGGGTCACAATAATTAAGCTCCTCAAAAACAAACTTACTGGTGTTATGGTTCATATGTGTCATGGTTGAATTTAGCACAATTAATAATCCATCAAAACACATGGGTCATGCCAGCATTGTGTGTAATTAATGGGGCCATTAAAATACAAATATACCATTAAAAGGAAAATGGCCATTAAAAGGGTAATACAAATTTATTGGTGCCATTATTTATGTACTGATTAAGGGGGATAGTAATGGTATGACTTAATGGGTTAGAGCCCATTAATATAGCCATTAATATAGGAGCACAGTTTAATGGCCATTATTCTACTTATTCAACAATTGCTTAATATTAATTGGAGTTTTAATGGACATTTTAATGGTGCTTTTGATGGCCATTATTATATTATAAAGGCATCAACAATTAATGGCTGATGTACCATTAAAATAATGCCCATTACATGAAATTAATGACAACTGCAATTAATGGATGCTTGACTATTAAAATAATGTCCATCAACATCTAATAATGACCACTTGATTCCTGGCTACCTGACAATTAAATTACCAATTAAATTTGATGCCCATTAAAAATTTAATGGCAAAAAATATGCTTGGATTACCCATTAAATTTAATGACATATTTATGATGTGATTGAATTCACACTGTAATTTGGTTCATTAATTATGTACCGATTAATGGGAATTTAATGGGAAAATTTAATGAAAATATAATGAAAAATGAATGGGTTGTTTAATGGCATTTTAATGGGCTAAAATGCAATAGTGTATTTTGGGCTCATTAAAGAGGACTGGTACAAGCACCGATCCCTGTGCTACCCCACTGGTCACCCCCCCCCTTTGGATTAAGCTCCATTCACCACTTCCCTCTGTGTCCTATCGCGCAATTTTGGACCCAGTTTACCACCTTGGGCTCACTCCTGGCTGCCCAGCATGTTTAATAGCCTCCTATGTGGTACTCTATCAAAGGCCTTGCTGAACTTCAGGTATGCCACTTCCACTTCCCCTCCCTCATCCACCTCCCTAGTCACTCAGTCAAATAAATCTATCAGATTTGTTTGACAAGATCCTGCATACATTTGTACTGAAGTAACTTAAGGTATGAGTACAGTCCACATATTATAGATATGTTTGAAAACTTATGCAACATAAATTTTGGCTGTTCACCTTCTCTGTCTCTGCTATAGGAACCATCTTCCTTTTTAAGGTATCAAGAAGATACAGGAGCCTTTTTGAGGAGAGTTCAACACCTAGAAGTGCTGCAGAGACTGTCTCCATAGACCAAGGAAAGTTTGTGGAAGACACTCACAGATTTATTGATTGATTAATTTAGCTTTTCTTTTATAACCAGGAAGCTGAACTAGGCAATAAATATCTAGTTTCAGACATGACCTGAGAATGTGCATAACTTTCTGAGCAACATCAACTATTGTAAGGCCATACTTCATGTAACTGATGCTGCATCTCAAGTGGGCTTATCCTGAGGAAAACAAATTATCCATCCTTCTCAGTAACAGCCAACCCAAACATACTATGGAGCCTACCACAACAGTTTTCATATACATCCCCAGATAATCCAGTCTGCTTCTTCACTGCTCATCTGTGCTCCTCAGCAGTGCTGCGCTTTGCATGGAACCACTTAGTTCTTTCCCCCACCCTCCCCAGCCACCTCCCACCCTAAGGTAGTATTGAATTTATAGTGACTGGTTGCATGTAGAACCAGTCAGCTCACTTTTACCCCCCTCCTTCCACTGGAAAGTGGTTATGTTCCTGCTACCCTGGTCCCCCTTCCCTTACTTTTGTTTCCTTCCAACCTTTAATGTTACCTCAAAATCCCTCCTTCTCCCCTCTTGTGAGTCAATTTGGAGCTCCATAAATACCCCCTATTCCTCTAATAGGTCAACTAAATCCCACTGTATTTCCTACGGTAGGTAAGTTGGAAAAAAATATTTCAGCCATGTTCTATGATTCCCTTTGTATTCACCCCCTTCTCTTCTACAGAACCTCTCTTCCCCTCCCACTCCTTCTCTCACTCACAACCTCTATACCCCCCCAGAGCCCACACTATCTCTCATTTCCTTCTGTACCTCTCCCCTGGCTCCCCTACCTGGTCTCACAATCGATGGCCTCCCGGTCCATCTATCCTCGCCTCTTGCTTTAGTACCAGCTTGCTTGCACTCAGGCATGCCCTCCCTTAAAATCTTATTCAACAACTCCCCCCCCCCCATTGCTTACCCTGGAAACTTACTACTGTAGCCACCAAACTACTAATTACTATGTTGCTGCTGTTTGCAGGTCAAGTTGAACTCAGTCCCAATCCAGCACACTCCCTCTCCTCCCAAGTCCCTCGTGGGCTAAAAATAGCACATCTAAACTTCAGAACCCTCCTCCAAACTTCCACTACTTCAACCCCTAGCTCTGATATCAGATCATTACAGAAATGTGGCTTAAATTTAACATACTGACATGAGCATGTCGATTCCTGGTTACTCTCTCATCCACCAGGACTGTGGTAACAGAGGTGGTGGCATCATCATGTATTTGCCTCCTCCATCCAATTCTCCCTGTATTCATGTCCTCCCTCCCACAGACCTATGAGTTACTAATGGTAAAGATTCCCCTTCCCTTCTCCTTGCCCATTTTCGTTGCTGATACATATTGCTGCCCCAGCCCATCTCCTTCTTCAATCACAAACCCACTGACCACCCTTCAGACTCACTCCTCCACTACTGCATTATGCACCATTAAAATGTTATTAAACCCTCCTATTAAATTTAATTCAATTTCCATTACAGTTTCCCATTAAATGTTCATCAATCGGAACATAATTATTGGCCCAAATTACACTGTAAAGTCTGCCTAATATTACATTTAATTACTTATTTGCACATATTCTGGCCATTAAATTGTTAATGGGCATTAACATTTAACGGTAATTTTAATGGCCATGCAGCCACTAATTTTATTGGGCATTAATTTCTGTTAATGGTCAGTATTTTAATGGTCAAGCAGCCATTCATTTTAGTGGGCATTAATATCCATTGCAGGCCATGAAAATAGCCATTAAAAATGCCCGTTAAAACTCCCATTCAAAGTCAGTCGTGTTTTAATTACTCAATTAATGGCCATAAGAGTGCGACCACATATTGATGGCTTCATTAATGGGCTCTAACCCATTAAAACACTGTATTACTACCTCCCTAATTGTTATATAAATGATGACATCATTAAATTTTGATTATCCTTTTAATGGCCATTTTTTTTTAATGGTATTTTTTATTTTAATGGCACATTTTTTGTGCACAATGCCAGCATGACTCATATGATCCAGGATACCATTAACTTTGATTTTGGATGAGCTTTATTACTGTTCCCTATAAACACATATGTATAGCAGAACCCATCTTCATGCAATTTCTTTGAACAGATCAATTAACAAGATACAACACCAATGTTTAATAATATTTAACTTAAAGAATGTCATTGTTCCAGTAGTGGTGCTAGCACATTGCATACTCAGAACTAGTCAGAGCCCCCCTTCCTTGCCTTGAATGTACTCTCACTTGGCTGAAACAAAATAATATTTTCTTGTAATGAGACCGAGAGTGAGTTTCATAGTAATTTCCCCCTAGTGTCCCATTCACAACTCACCCTTGCAGTTTGTAATGTAAATTTTTTTTTCCCCAAACACACACTATCACATAAAGTACTCCATGATCCTGTTGCAGCCTCTCATCACATCACCCCTCCACCCCCCAGTCAACTGACTTACTGTATTCAAGATGGCAGCGTGTCTTCATCTTGGTGGAGATGAATTCACAAAGCCCCACTGGTGTCACTGAGCAATCTGTGCACATCTAGAACTTATCTGACAGCACTCCTGTAATCAGACCTGACTACCCAACTGCAATCACTTGGTTCCGTTAAAGTGTCAATGAAAAAAAATGTAATCCTTGCAGCCCTGAACAGGGAACTATGATTTAGGAACAAGGTAAAGACAGAAACACACTGGCTCCCATGTTACTACTTGGAGGAGACGGGGTGGGGGGGGAGCAAACATAACCTTGCTGAAAGTATTGAAAAGACAGTGGTCAGACAACCAACCAAGGAACAACCACACAGATAGCTGAGAAAAAAATGTATACTAAGTAGCAACACCCTCTACTGGCAGGTATGCCAGTAGTGGGACTACTTTACAAGAAAATGAAGTTGTACTAATATTTACTGCTTTATAACTTTTTTTTAAACAATTTCTAAATATTTAATTAAAATTCCATAAATAACCCATTTTCTAAGTGCACTAATACCCTCTAGGGCAGGCAGTATGGGCAATACCAGACCTTCTGGGTGCCATAAGTACCTCTGCCTGTGGTGTGGGGCCTTATTATGTCCCTGGGTGGTCAGGTATTGCTCAATACCACACACCCTATTGGGTATTATTGCTTACTTAACCCCATCCCCCCACTTATTATTGGATGCTTACCCAAAATGTTGTAACCTTAGTTAAGAAATTGTATGGTCTCTTACCTGGCCAGTCCAAGTTGACAATCGTTGTTCCTCAAAACTGATCCTGAGAAATACCTGAAAAAGGAAAACAATTAATTTAAACAGGATACAAGGAACAAGGGTTCAATTTGAACCACAGTGACAGGAGCTCCAAGTGAGACTTGCAATAAAGACTTTCCCATAGAGTGCTTCAAGTCTGAAAATAACTGCAGCTTGTACAGTGAGATGCCAGTTCTAAGGTGCCAGCAAAGGGATTCAGTTCTCTAATGACACACCACAATACATGGACATGATATCACACTTACTTATTATCACCAGCAAAGAAAAGAGGTGGTGATTCCACTGTACACATCACTGGTGAGACTTCATGTGGAGTACTGTGTTCAGTTCTGGTGGCCACATCTTTGAAAATACATAGGGTAGAGGCAGTTTAAAGAAGGTCAACAAAAATGGTGCCAGGCCTGCACCAAAAGTCATACAAGGAGACACTGGAGGAGCTCAACACAAATACCCTGGAGGAGAGGAGGGAGAGGACGGAGAGGGAAGACATGAAAAAATACATTTAAGTACCTAAAGGGAATTAATAAGGTACAGGAGGGCAGCATCTTTCAGAAAAAAAGATGCTCTAGAGCAAGAGGGCATGACATGAGACTGAAAGGGGGTAGACTATGGGGCAATGTGAGAAAGTACTTCTTCACAGAAAGGGTGGTGGAGGTATGGAACAGCCAGCCAGCAGAGGTGATGTGAGCAAATCCAGTGAGGGAATTCAAAACTGCATGGGATAGACATAGGGGGACCTTATCATTTCAAAAGAGAAGGTAAAACTTGAGATAAAGTAGGCTCTCCTGCATTTTAGTGGGTAGGAAAAAAGGGTAGACTGGATGGGTCCATCAGTCCTTATTAGCCATCAAATTCGATGTTTCTAATGCACTTGTTACACAAGGTCCCTGTACCCTAATTGGTACCCCCAGAGGTACACCGCAGACAGCTAGCATTTAGGTATGTGTTATACTAACATATAGGGCTAAGGGCATCTATCCTATAAGAAAAGATGTCGGGTTATGCATTCACATTATTGCTATACACTTTACTTTCCAATACATACATGTATTTATTGCTTACAAGATGTTAGGACATCTGTGTCCTTTTAATGATTATGATATATGAGTCGGCATTGCCATCTTCTGATGATTTGTATTACTACATAGTTATGTACAAACTGTACCTCTTTATTTCTACAAAGTGGCAACTACAACAAAATTGTATAATGTTATCTTGGACTGAAGAGCCACATCTAATTTAGCCAGTAGGGCTTATCTCTGTAACTAGACATGTTTCTGTCTTACAGCAACCATGGTAATGATCTTAGGTAGATAATGTAAGACATTACGTCTTCTACCTCGGAGACCCCAGGATACACGCAGATTCCTTGAGGTATAGGGAATGCTTAGCATTGGCTCCCAGTTCCTATTGGTAAGAACTGCTTAGGGCAACTGTGATTTTCCTTTTGGTAGTACTAAACAAGCTTTATTACTCTTATGCAATGTGTATGTGATTCCTTGCATGCCAATTATTGCCAAGGACCAGAGAGTGAGATTTAGACCTCCTGATAATTGGTGACTGCGAGCAGGCAATTTTTGGAGTTTTCAAAGTTTCACTTGTTGCTACAACTTTCCCCTTCCCAACAGGGACAGCAAGTGTGCATTCCCACACCACCTCTCCCATTTTTCACTCACTTTGTAATTACTTGCAAAAGAGTGTGGTCAATGCCGACTCAACCCACCCAACAGCAGTTTTGAATTTCAAGCTTATAAGTGCACAGTAGCCCGACTGTGACCAAGTGCACCTGTTGTGGATCGAGTCATGGCACGGCGCCTTTTCACAGTTTGATTTTCCATTCCCTTCCACACAATGGCCACCATATCAAATATTTGCACAGAACTGAGACTCGATATCTCAAACTTCCTTGCCTCCCATGGAGGATGGGATGACTTCGTGTGTGACACAAGTCAATACAAAAACCCTGTGCTGGGGATTTCAACCCAGTACACAGAGATGAGACAAACAGCAAGAAAGTGAGAAGCTAAAGGGCTGATGGTCACGGTTCTCTATGCTGCTCTGGTAACCTCCGAAGTGAGGTTACAGTCCCTTGAACTGCAAATCTCATCTCTTAGGCAGGACATGGGATTGCAGGAAACTGAACGTGTGAGACATGAGCAGGATTTGGAGTCTGAGCTCCAAACTCTGTAAAATGAAAAGGATTCCCTTTTGCATCATTCTGCTCAGGCAGTCAAGCAGGAACTTTGTATGTTGAAGCTGGAGTATGAAAGTCTGAGACAGGATAAGGGGCAGGCTTTGCAAATGAATGGCTTGTTAAGTAGAACAAATGATCATATGTGTGAGGAGTTGGTAGAGTTACAGGACGAGATAAACCAGGTATGTAATGACTTAGGAATAGCTACTAAGGACATTCGTGAATTGAGCGCCAGGTATAGAGTGTTACAGAAGCAGATGCAGGATGATGTGGATCAGAATGTTGCAAAAGTGAGTCATGAGGAATGCGAATCTAAAATGGTGAAACTGTGCCATCAGCGACAGGTGCTGACTGGTCATGTCAAGGTAATGGGAGGCATAGCCCCTGACTTGTCGAGTCTTCTGAAGGGGAGGAGTCAGATGATGACATTTGCCAGTACAACACCCAGTCACACCCCTACTATGGCCCAGACACCCCTCCCCACCATTCCCCACATGGCAGACCACTGTCACATGACGCCATGCCCCTACGTCATTGATGGCATGATGCACATCTTGGGTGATGCCAACATGGAAACACCCATGATAAGGGGGGAGCAGGCCCAGGCTTAGTCCCAACGGCATCACTGATAACTGTTATTAATATGGAAGACAGGCAGTAGATAGAGAAAATGATTCAAAGTGCCTTAGGCACCGTGCTCATCTCTGAGGAAAACAGGTTCTCAAGACCCAGATTAGTCAGCTTCTACATGAGGCTGGTACACAGGAGGGCATGGTTCATTCTGTGGCAGAAGCCATGGCTTATGCAGCCCTGGAGGGTGTCCGCAGTAATCTACCTCTGCTTGATCATCCCAATAATCCCCTTGAAATGGCCCACTCTGTTCAGCAAATAACTAACAGTATTGGTCGAATGAGCCCGTCCGACAACCTCAGCTGCCACTTAGAAAAGATGTGTGCTAAATGTGAAATGCTTAGTCTTGCTGCAGACTATCAGGTCCAGATCCAAAGGCCAGACCATTGATCCTGGCCTGTGGGTGAAACTCCCTGATGTCATCCGCCAGGATGGACGCACCACCTTTGATTAAGTAGCATCTGAGCTCATCCCTGCACACAACCCAGGTGTGGTGGGAGTGATGGTTGCATACCCTGTGAAACAGAATGCAAAAGAAAGTCCAGTGACTTTCCACCAGAGGCTCTGGATGGCCTACCAAGCAGGAAAGCACCTTGCAGGAGAAGCTGCAGATGTGGACCTCATTGAGTATGAGACCCTGTTCCTTAGGAACATGATCCCTGCAGTAAGAGAAAAGGTAGATCCAACCACCTATCCCAGCACAGAGAGATTTGCCGATATTCTTTGGAAAACAGAGAGAGTTTATCAACTGTACATCTGTGAATCAGGCTTTGGTTCCAAGAAAGTAGCTACCGTGGAAGCCTTTCCAGAGGTCACGACACACTACATGGTGGAGGGGCAGGCCTAAGAGAAACAGACCCTACCCACATACAACCAACACCCCCAGCAGGCCCAACAGCAGCAACAATGATCCCGTAGTGGGAACCAGAACTACCACAAAAATAAGAAATACCATAAGAACAATAAGGGTAAACAACAAAGACCAGACCTTCATATAGGGAAATATACAATGAGAATCGGAGTCCCCGAGACCTCCTTGAGAAAATGCGCTCCTTAGCGGATGCTGTTTGGGTATGGGCCCTTGCTGCAATACAACCAGGAGAGCAGGTCTCCACAGCCCGAGGGGACACAGGAAGTCCAGGTTCTCAGGCCTTTAGAGGCCTGAACCGAGAAGAAGCTCCCTATATAGTATCAGTAAAGCATGGTGAGATGATTCAAAGGAACCAGGCCCAGACCCTCTTTCAAGAGCTCCCCTATTCTTCCACTGGTACAGATTGACGATTACAGGCCCCAGTCCATATTGTAAACAAGTTGGTCTTGGATACAAAGGGAAGGCCCTGCACAGAGGCTGAGGTCGGGGCCACCTACTGACAGTACTACTGGATACAGGCACGACTGTGTCTGTATTACAGGACGACAACCCAGACACCTCACCCAAGTCTACCAGATGGAAGACCAACATGTCTGTGGTAAATGGAACTAGGTTACCTGCATACTGCTGTCTGCCACTACCTGTGACACTGGGACACCTGAAGGCATATCACACCTTTCAGCTAATGGTACTGCATGATCACCCTAGTATAATCAGAATTTACTTTTTGGCACCACACAGCTGTGTGGTAGACCTAGCCAACATGTTACTGATACAAATTCAGGGATAATATCACACCATTATGATCCTTAACTCATATGTGGTTGCAACAATCTCTGTGAACAACAAAGAGTATGACGTCATAGATTTGTTCAAGAATCATGAGCTTTTCATAAAGCTCCTCCCCATTCTACAAAGACATCTGGAGGAATTTTCCACTAACAAGCATGATTGTGGCAGGATGCACACTGTTATTGAAGTGACAGGCCCAGCCCATGCGAGGCAATGGCAATACCCCTTTCCACCTGAGGCCTTGCCTTCTCTTAGGGAAACAATGAAATCATTCCTCAAGTAAGGTGTAATCAGGATATGTGTTTCCACTGCAAATTCCCCAGTGTGGTCTGTGAAAAAACCCACGGGTGCCTGGAGACTTATTATTGAGTACAGGAGACAAAACCAGGTCACCCACAGTTGTGCCCCAACTGTGGCATCAGCATCACATGTGCTACGACTACTGACCTCTGACCAATAATGGTTTAGTGCCCTGGCCATCTCCAGTGGTTTCTGGTCATTGCCATTGGCCCCCAATAGTCAGTATAAGTTTGCCTTCACCTGTGAAGGCAGGTGGTACATGTGGACCTGCTTACCACAGGGGTTCCACAACAGCATCTCCCTGTTCCATTTGCACATGATGGACACCCTTGAGGGTTTCTCTACACCCCAGTGTCTCCTGCAGTATGTGGATGACCTGTTGTTGACCACAGCCACACAGGAACAACATCTGGATATCTTAGATGAACTACTGACCCTCAGCCAGAGGGTAGGCCTCAAGTGCAACCCTGCAAAGGCACAGCTATGTCAAAAAGAGGCACTCTTTCTGCGCCTGAGGATAACAGACCAAGGTCGAAGCCCTACCTGGAAGAAGATATAGGGATTGCAAGATCTGCCACTGCCTACCAGTGTGGCCACCCTTAGAAGGTTCCTAGGTATGGTAAACTATTCTAGAGATTTTATTTATGATTTTGTTCAGAAGGCCACCCCTCAGTATGAATTACTGAAACAGAATGTCCCCTGGACTTGGGGACCTATTCACACCCAAGCTGTGATGTCACTGAAACAGGTCTTTGCCTCAGCTATAGCTTTGGTTAACATCAATCCAGCCTTGCCATTCCATCTGGATTGCACCACCTCTAATATAGCTATGTCTGTAGTGCTAGCCCAGAAGGTCCATGGCACCCTGAGACCCATTGCATATGCATCACAGCTCATGACCCCAGTGGAACAGAAATATAGCCTTTGTGAAAGGAACCTTCTGGCCATCTACTGGGCTGCCAAGCACTTTCTGTATATCATTGGGTACCCCCCCGATCATCAATGCAAACCTTACCCCAACAACCTTTTTGCTGTCAGACAGAGTAAGGGATGGGTCAGTCTCCATTACCAGACTGACACATTGGTTCCTCCTTCTCCAGGATAGAGACATCAAGGTCCACCCAACCAAAATACCATCCATGCTGGCACGTAGTCTCCTCTTCCAAGGAGAGCCTCATGACTATACACTGCAGCCACCTGATATACCAGATCCAGGTCCTTGCCTTCCTGCTACACCGCAACTACTCGAGAACACCTCATTGTGTCGTGTCTTCACAGACGGATCAGCTTCCTATTACCAGGGAGAACAGATAGCAGGAATGGGAATATTAGTAATTTACCCTTTTGGTAACACTGTTAAGATTTCTAAGTGTTGCAGTGTGGCATCATCACAGTATGCGGAGATGGCTGTGGTGGCCTGTGCCCTCAAGTTCATCCAGTATGGAACCAAGGATACCATCATTTTCACAGACTCTAACTGGGTTTGTTGTTCCCTTACAGAACGTCTTCCTTTCTGGCAGAAGAACTCCTTTACCTCTTCTGATGGCACACTTGTGAAACACAAGGAACTGGTAATATACATTCATTCACTGGCACAGAAGTTTGCACACAAACTCTATGTACACAAAATTAAGGCCTACTCCATACACAACCCCTATCATACCTTCAATGGGCACTGCTAACACCCTCTCAAAGAAAGGGGCCTGAGGGGGAACACCTGGATGATGGACCATCCAGAGACCAGAGCGGCTGTACACATTGCAGAGGTCAGGAAGAAACCTGAACCCTTCCCCCCTTGGATTTGTCAGAAGTCCAACATGCTGACTCTGAACTCAAGGATGTGTTCAGATTCCTGGAAAAAGGTACTGAGAAGAATCTACCTACTCACAACTCCTACCGAAGGTATGAATGTAAGTTACACCTGTCCCCTGATAACAAGCTCATCTGGTATCATCCAGATGACAGCCCCAGCAAATTATGGGTGATCCCTCATCATCTTAGGCCCAAATTTCGGCACCAAGTGCATGATACCCCCACTGGTGAACACCAGGGAGTGGAAAACACACTCCAAAGGCTCAAGACCACCACCCGGTGGCCTAGTGTAATAAAAGATGTCAAGCAGTACATAGATAACTGCCTTGTTTGTGTGCAGAACAATCCCATCCCTACCAAATGTAATGCCAAGTTACTACCACAAAGGCATTCTTACCCTTGGCATGCCATATAGATCGATTTTATTGGTCCCCTCAACAATACCAGCAGAAACAACAAATACGCCCTCGTGGTAACTGATCTTTTCTTTAAGTGGGTTGAAGCTTTCCCCACTGATACATGCACTGCTAAAACCACTGCCAAAGTCCTGGTGGAACAGATTTTCTCCAGGTGGGGCCTACCTCTCAAGGTAGACTATGACAAAGGAACCAGTTTTACAGGTGAGTTGATGAAAGAAGCCCTTGAACTCCTTGGAGTTCATTAGAAGTTCAACATACCATATCACCCACAATCATCAGGTCAAGTAGAGAGGGCCAACAGATGGATTAAACAAATGCTTTCCAAATTCATTTAGGACAATCCCAAGGATTGGGATTCCCTACTGCCATTATTCCTTATGGCAATTAGGGGTACACCCTCAGCCATCACCCAGTTGACACCCTTTGAGGTGATGACTGGTAGAAACATGAGATTATCTGAACACCTGTTGTTTGACCTGCACACCCCCACTGCAGACCATGTCTCAGTGGACCAATATGCTGAAAAACTCAAACAAGACCTCATACACATTTATTTGTATGCTGCTAATTGCATGGGCAAGGCCCGACAACAGTCCAAAATCCAGTTTGACAAACACACAAGAAGTGGATTGGCAAGTTGGGGATCAGGTAATGGTTCTCAGATGTGCGCATCCTACACATTCATTCTCCAATAAGCGTGAAGGACCCTATCCCATTGTCAACAAGCTCAGTCCAGCAGTCTATCAGGTTAGACTAATGCAAAACAACAAACTGACGGACAAATGGTTACATGCAAACTAGCTGAAACTGTATAAAGGCGTATAATTATGTTTCCTTACCCCATTGGGTGGAATAGTACTAATTTGCTAATGTTTGATTTTCCTTTTCAGATACACTGACAAGATGGCTGTCTTGTTCCATTTTTCCTTCATCTCAGGAGTTATCCCCTGCATCCAAGGCACAGTAAAGCACCTCCTTCCTCACCTTGATCCACCTGCAACTAACCTAGAGGGAGTCTCCATGAATATTCCCGACAATTTGATTACTGTCCAGGAAGGTTCAGAAGCCTACCTCACTACCTCGGTTGTTGCTCTGATAAAGCTACCCTAAAACTAAGTGGCAAACCAAGTCTCAAGGACAAAGACTCCCCGTTGCCAAACTCTCCAAGGGAACTTTCCATGGATGGCCGAAAGCAAAATTATCCCAAAATGGTACTTTGTCCTTGCTCCAAACCTCTCTTATACATTCTGGTTTATACAATATGCATGACATTGCTAATACATTTACATGTTCTAAAGACAAGATTAACACCCTAGTTGCACTAAACAATAAAGATGCAGATAAGCAATACATTGCCCATGAAATCTTATGTTCTGCCTATGGCTCTTATATAATCACTACCATCAACAATCTATTCTGTGATCTAGAATCTGGAAGAATCCCTTATATCATACATGATAGACAAATCTCTAAATGGTACTGTCCTCATTGCAAATCCACTAACTGTGTTGCCATGTGTATGCTACAGTCTTTAACAATTCCTATTTCTACTGCTAGGAATTTGGGTTTTATGACCAGGCATACTAATACTGGTCCTTGTTTTACTTCTAAGAAATGTTCTATTAAGGATACTATGTTTTTGTCTTTTACTGTTTCTTTACCACGTTTTGATCCTACTGTACTACAGCTATATTTGATAAACTAGCATCCATACACTCCATCGGGCACCTTAATAAAGAGATCTACAGAGAACGGCTTGACTTACCACCTCTACTGGTTTTCCATCCTCTTCTGGATGCATGGGTCACTCCGCACATGAATTGTTGTGTGAAGGAAGGATATATTTATTTGTGTTGATTTGACGTATTTGATGTTATTAAACCTGTATGTGGCTATTCCCCAGACAGTATTGATTGGTCCTTTTCCATGGATGATGACATCACCACCAATGGCACAGAATACCAGGACTCAACATCTGCTCCAGATGATTTCAAGCTGTACCAGTCTTATTGGAAGGAGGTTCACCACCTGTCAACATGGATTTCCAAACAGACTTATACTTGCCCAGAACAATTAAAAAATGGAGACTGCCTACTGTTAAAATGCAATGTAATTCTGATGGTGAATTTTGTGTGGTAACTAATTTTAAAATGTTTAAATATGGAGAAAAGACATATAGTATATGGTTAGGGTTTGTTGTGGATGGAAAACGATGGTTTTCCAAATCCTGTTGTAGGACAGTTCAAAGGTCAAAAAAGTTGTACTATCGTTCTGACGTCACATCGCTAGTACAACAACTTTTGCCCCTTGAGCTCCTACCCAATTGGTGGAAACAGGCAGTGCTTTTAAAAATGCGTTCTAAAATGGCGTATCCATTTAGCGACCGGGCAGGCGAGCAGACAGTTTGGACACCGGCTGTCATTATCGGCTCCATGTGTCCAAACTATCAATTTACATTTGTTTTTTTTGTTTTGATTTTTTAATCTCTGGCACAATTCACGGTAAAAATGGAGGCGGGACCACAGCAAGATGCGGAGATATTCAGGGTAGCTGACAGCGAGGACCGGTGGGTGCACAGTGTGAACACAACATGGTAGAAACTGTAGCGCAATCCTTAAACGTAAATTAAAAGCGGTCCACATTTTAGGGGCAACCATATACTATATAAAATAATAGATGAGAACTTCATGCACACCAAGACTGCGTGTTCTCCATCTCCAGGTGGTTGATGACATCATAGGGACCTCTCGAGCTTCGCTCTCGAGGTCTATGATGTCATCAACCCCCTCGATGGAAACACAGCTTTGTTGTGCACAGTTCCCTATCCATTATTCTATATGTTCTATTGATGCTTTCAATTTTTGCTTTGTTCTCCATCAAACAACTGTTATTGGGCACACAGTTATTACCCCTTTCCCCATTATGGACCCCGATATCATTGATGGTAACCCTGATTATCTGCTTACTCTTTCTGAGTATTTACCTTATTTTAATGCCCACATTGATCCTTTAACTTTGACATTAAAATCACTTTTAGACAAGAAAGACACCCATCTCATCCACATCAACAATAATATTTCTGAAGTTAATGAAGCAGTCTATGCACTCATTAATGATGGTGATTTGAATATTGCACTTACTAACACTTGGTTAGAGATTACCTTTAAAGGCTTTGTTATTATACAGGCATTTTTTGATATTTTTTCTTATTATTATGCTTTGCTGCCTGTGGCGCACATTACGCCAACACCGTGAGCAGCTGGAGTTCCTTTATAGGGCTTGCACGTCACGTCTGTAAATGACCCCTGCTCCCTATCCCTTCCTTACTCTTGCTTGTGTTGCCCTTTCAAGGATACAAGGGGGGAATGTTACATGAGGTCCCTGTACCTTAATTGGTACCCCCAGAGGTACACTGCAGACAGCTAGCATTTAGGTATATGTTATACTAACATGTAGGGCTAAGGGCATCTACCGTAAAAGAGTAGATGTCAGGATAGGTATGCACATTATTGCCATATACTTTACTTTCCAATATAATGCATGTATTTCTTGCTTACAAGATGTTAGGACTTCTGTGTCCTTGTAATGATTATGATATATGAGTCGGCATTGCCATCTTCTGCACGGCTATGTACAAACTGTACCTCTTTGTTTCTACAAAGTGATGACTATAACAAAATTGTATAATGTTATCTTGGACTGAAGAGCCACCTCTAATTTAGCCAATAGGGCTCATCTCTGTAGCTAGACATGTTTTTATCTTACAGTAACCATGGTAATTATCTTAGGTATATAATGTAAGACATTACATCTTCTACCTTGGAGACCCCAGGAGTCATGGAGATTCCTCGAGGTATAGGGAACGCTTAGCATTGGCTCCCAGTTCCTATTGGTAAGAACTGCTTAGGGCAACTGTGATTTTCCTTTTGGTAGTAATAAAAAAGCTTTATTACTCTTATGCAATGTGTCTGTGATTCCTTGCATCCCCATTATTGCCAAGAACCTGAGAGTGAGGTTTAACCCTCCTGACACACTTGACAGCAACCAAATTTAATTTCCTGTCAATAAAGAGGCTTCGCAGTTGTTAGGATTTCTTTATACACAATTACATAAGTAATGTATGCAAAAATGCAGTTGACATTTATTTGTGCAAAAATCCAAACCACCACCTAAAAGTGGTTGTATCAGTGCACAGCAGGCTGGGTTGTAGAAAATCAGGACTGTACCAGACACGTTCCTTTATAGTTATTGCTGGTGGCCTCCTCGCAAAATGCAGTGGAAAATGGAGCTGGCAGGCTCTATGATGGCTCTTCTGTGCCTCTTCCAGCTTCCCCAAGCATCTGGATTTTGCTCTGGGGTGGGAGAACACCGGCACCCTTGGCCTCGGCCTTGTCATGGGGGGAAACCTGAGGGGATCACAGGGGAGGTTGGGTGGGGAATGGAAAGCTGGAGACTGAGTTCCTCCGAGGGAGGACTGGAGCCGCATGCCAGGCTCCCAGGTTGCAAAAGCATACAGTATAATGAAAAAATAAAATGTGCAAAAGTGGGGCGCTAAGGTTTGCTCTGTGCTTGTGCCCGACCTAGACGCTGCTATATTCAGTTGGGTAGTGCACCAGTGCAATCTGACTGAATATCATTCCATGTCAGTGCAGCGCTAGGTCAATGTGCACTGCCCTGATAGGGACCTGGACTGAATCCCGCCCATAGGAAACTGTGCCATCAGGCAGGATTATGCCATAAGCCATGGTGTGATATTTAGCTGCACCATGCAAATTAGCTCACTGGGCCTGCAAAGCACCAAGAACCTTCTGCATGCCCATTATAGGCCCATCTGCATGGGATGCAGCAGGCGAGTTGCGCCCATCTTGATATCATCCCTGATGACTAGTGGCACCCTCTACCCCCCCAAACACCCATCCGACATATGTCTAGCCCTTGCATGGTGTCTAGTGGCACCCCTGCATCCTCTTAGGAACTATATGGTATTTGCATCACCATCAGCATTGAGTAAAAATCATGCTCCTGACAGTGCTTCTGTATGCCTTTAACTCTCGATCCAATTTATTTTATTTTTTGTCCCTTTCTTTCAGTTTGAATTGGGGTGGCCCTGCCCCCCCACACCCCTGTTTAAACTGGATCAAGAGTTAAAGGCATATAAAAGCACAGCCAGGAGCACAAGAGCATGATTTTTACAGTAATAACATAACTGAAGCAGTCTGTGGGGTTTACAGATTATGATAGTGTTTTTTTGTTGTTGTTGGTATTTGTATATGGTATTTGCATTGTACTGTTGTCATTATACAGTTTAACTCTCGATCCAATTTAGCTATGTGATTCATTTTTGTCAGTTTATTTGAGCTGGGGGCTCTGCCCCCAACCCCTCACCTTTTTTTATATATATATTTTATATGAATATTTGGGCCCATTTTTCACCCGTCCCTGAACCTCAGCCATGCATGCAAATGTAGAGGCATGCACACATCATGGCTTGAGGTGCCCTCCCGTGACTTGCCCCCCCCATCTATGCTAGCCACCGGACCTCCACCCGGGTATGGGGGATGACCACCAGCCCAAGAGAGGAGAGCTGCCTGTCAGCTGCTCAACCTGCTCTCACCCTCCCCTATGCCAGTTTCCCTGATGACTCAAGTCCGTTCTCGAACCCAAGTCACCAGTGTGATGTGAGGTAAGATGTCCAGGGCCTCATCCCTCTACACCACCGGGCTAACCCCACTTTTTTAACACAGGGTAGTGAGGGGGGCAAAGCCCCCCAACTGAAATAAACTGACAACAGGGAACTCACTGCATCCTGTAAACTCCATGGACTGCTTCAGTTATGTTTATTGTTGTAAAAATTACACTCCTGTGCTCCTGACGGTGCTTCTGTATGTCTTTAACTCTCAATCCAACTTAGCTCTGCTAATTTTACTCTTCACTTTATTTGAGTTGGCAGACTTGGCCCCCTCCCCCCCAAAAAAAATTCCCTGTGTTTAACAAATGGGAGGTATGAGGGTCAGAGCCCTCAACTCAAACTCAAATAAAGTGATACAAAAAAATAAAAGAGCTAAATTTGATCAAGAGTTAAAGGTATACAGAAGCACCGTCAGGAGCGCAAGAACATAGATGTTGAGACAAGTACTGTATATTTCCTATCTAGAAAAGTAGCACAAAGGGGGTCTGGAGTATTATAGTATCGCCCCAGATTATTTTCTTCTTCAAATCTCAAGTAAAATGAATTTAAAAAAGGCTGCTCACAAGTCTTTTAAAAATCTGATCATTCACAAAGCAGCTTGTGCTTACTCTATGGCAAGCCACATCTGCTAAGTGGACAAAAGTACTCTTGAGCAATGGTGATTTCTAATTAATATACTATGTTCAGAAAATGTTGGCATTCAACAGCCCATTGTCAAAGGTGTCCAAGTCACAGAGAGTAACATAACACCATAACATCTTGAACAAATAACATTGGGCCCTATGCACTATGCGGACAGGGGTACATGGAAAATGCACATACCCCATACACAGAGCTGTGCACCTGCAGACAGGTGCACACATGTTGGTATGCACAACTGGCACCCACCTGTTGGTGGCTCCACCCTCCCCGGCATGCAGGTGTACAGTGGAGTGTTCCGCTGATTGAGCATACATCCAATGGGATGCCTGGACCCAGTCCATGAGTGGAGCCCTTGCAACTGCAGGGCATGGATGTCTGTCAATGGCACGCTGAGTGCCGGTGGCACAGCGGCAGCAGGAGCCAGTTTGGCCACCTGTGGTTCTCCCCATTGTCCCCATTGGCTGGGGCAGCATGTCACAGGGGTCTGGAGTACCCTGAAATAATCACTGTAACTCACGGTGGCATCCTGGGGGGCACATAATCTGTATGACTGGTTCTGCCTGGCACATGGTGTGCCCTCTGTGCCCAGCACTCTGCACCTTTGTGAATGGCGCAGAGTGTGGGCACACCTCTGACATGCCCCCAGTGTGCTGCTGTCCACGCAGCCAAGGAATCAATGCGTACCTGTCCTGCACCACCCCAACCAGTGAATGCCATGCAGGGTCCACAGGCCCTGTTACATGGCATTTGGACTTAGCTATGCTAATGCGCCTGGGTTATGTGGCGTGTTGGCATAGTGTATAGAGCCCAAAATGAGCAAATTAGGAAAAAAGGTAAACAAGCACAGTTATAAGACAGGTGACTGTGAAGTACTGTGGACCGGTTGCATGTCAATTTTAGTGCCAGTATACTTACCGTACATTGACATCACATTGGCGGTCCAGTAAAAAACAAATTCAGAGCATATCAGAGAAAGTACATGTCATTCTGTCCTGCATATTGTTTATTGAATATGGGACATTTTCGTAATTTCATTTTATACAGCAACCTTTTTTTTTTTTTTTTGGAAATAATTTTATTTTATTATTAATAACAAAGCATATAACACACATAAAATATGTAACAAGACCAAATCACAATACCAGCAGAAAGAAAAACAAGAAAGACAAATTATGAAACAACAATGACCCTCCCTTCACCCCCTCCCCCCAAAATGAGGCAGCTTTCACAACGAACACTAACTACGAGAGAAGATAAAAAAAGGGAAAGAGAGTGCCCCTTCATAGAACATAATCCGCAGCAATGTAAGCCTTTATAATAATGGGGCCTAGAGAATCCAACAGTTTTATCTAGAGATCCAAAAAGGTCCGCAACTGCTTTTTCAGCCGAGAGTGCCAACAAAATTTCATCCCACCATCCTCTGGGGGAGGGCTCCCAGGCCCCTTGCCAGTGCCTGAGAATGAGAAGCTTAGTGACCAAAGAGACCAAAGCGCTTTGCCACTTCAGAGACTTTGTGGGAACTCTATCATATCTACCCAATAAGCAAACCTCTCTATTAAAAAAAGGCTGAGATCTTACAATACGGAGAAATCCATTATTTAACAGAGGCCCAAAATCTAACAACTTTAGGACAGGTCCAAAGTTTATGATAAGTCGTAGCCAGAGGAGACCCACAATCGGGACAGGCTGGCGGAAAGGATCGATGGATCCGAGAGAGTTTAGCTGGGGATAGGTAAAGGTCATGGAGAATATTAAATTGAACGTTTCTCAGTCTGTCTTGCTTGCTATAGGTATAAATATCCCTCCACACTCTTTCCCAAACCTCCGCAGACCATCCCTTTACAACATTGGAATCCCAATAATAAGCTGAAGAGGATACCTTCTCCGTAGTCCTTGATAATATCAATCTATATAACTTAGAAATCGGTTTACGAGCCGGTATCTGCTCATTGAGTTTCCTCAAGCAGGTCCCTGCTGAGTCAACCCAAGGTCCCTTTCCTAAAAATGTAGTAACACTCCGATGGACCTGATATAACCGGAGCAGATCATTCTGGCCTACTCTCAATTTTTCTACCAAGGCCATAGGAGAGCTTATTGAATTACCTGCGATGAACTCCCGCAGCGTCCAATTGGAGCCCATATTACCTATAGCATGCACAATAGGTCTCGCACCTACTAATATGTTTGGGTTCCTTAGCAAAGGTTGTGATAAGTCCTTTCTAAAAGGAATATTTAATAGGGAATAAAATTGGTGGAGAGCCCTAATATCCCAACCCAGTGGAGTGTTTCTGAGTTTATAGGGACACTTTGACCAGGGTATATAAGGGAAAGATTGCAAGTCTAAATTAAAATAGCTAATTACTTGACGGTCTAACTGGAGCCCTAAGGGAAGATCCGAGACAGCATCCGCTGGCTTGGTCCACTGAAGACATCTTAGTCCGTGTATGGCTAGATAATAAAGATAAAAGTCCGGGAGCTGCAAACCGCCCGCCTTCTTCGCCCTGGTAAGTTTAGCATAAGCCCGTTGAGGTGGCTTGTTTTGCCATAAAAAGTCCGAACAGGCAGTAAATATGGGCCTAAAGAAGGACTTAGGGAGGTAAATATTTAAATTGACCAAAGGATAAAACAGTCTTGGCAGAACCGTCATTTTTATTACATTAGCTCTGCCCCAGAATGACAGCGGCAATTTAACCCATCTATCCAGATCTTCCCTGACCTGTTTTATTAACGGCCTAAAGTTAAGGTTAGCCAGGGAAGCCAGATCCTTAGAAATGTGGATACCCAAATATAACAGCGAGGACTTGTGCCACTGAAGGCCCAAGGAAGCACACCAGTCTTTGTGGAGGATAGGGGACAACAAATAAACTTTAGTCTTATTCGTATTTAGTTTATACCCCAAAAAAAGGCTAAAACTAGAAATAACCTGCAATATCTGGGGAAGAGATTTTTTTTGAATTCCTAATATGTAAGAGCAAATCATCCGCAAACGCAGATAATTTATAATCAAGGCCACCCAGGCTAATACCCTGTACTTGTTTATCGAGTTTCAGGGCCCTTATCAGAGGCTCCAGATAGAGGTTAAATAAAAATGGAGAGAGTGGGCATCCTTGCCTAGTTCCCTGAAGAGGAAAAACATCCGATATAAGGTTATTGCATTGAACCCTGGCCGAGGGACAGGTATACAGGACATGAATATAATCTATAAATTTCTTAGGAATGCTAAATTTATCCAGGACCTCAAACATAAATCTCCAATCCACTCTATCGAACGCTTTTTCCGCGTCTAAGGAAACCAAAGCAGCTTCTAAGCTCGGATCCTCAGACGCGGAAATTAAATAAAAGAGTTTCCTAAAATGATCTGCAGATGAACGCCCTTCCACAAAGCCAGCTTGTTCCGGGTTGAGGAGCGAAACCCAGGAACCTTTTAATCTATTGGCCAAGATTTTTAAGTAAATTTTTATATCTATATTTAACAGAAAAATGGGTCTATAGTTGCCCACTTCTTCTGGGGGTTTATCCGGTTTGGGTAGAAAAATGATCCTAGCTTCAAAAAGTGAATGTTCATAAATACCCTGGTCGTGCCAAAACTTATATACTTGTTGAAGCAAAGGGACTAGCTGTTGTTTAAAGGTTTTGTAAAAGAGGGCCGTGAACCCGTCGGGCCCGGGCGCCTTATCTAGTTTCAACGCATCAATGGTTGCCGCTATCTCTTCACCTAAGATCGAGCCTCTAGATTAGAAAATAAATTGGCTGAGTTTCGGAAAGGAATCTTCTCAAGAAAGTCTTTCATGATGGATTCCTGTAAGGTTCGAGAAGTGGAAGTGTATAACTCCTATAGTAGTCATGAAATAAGTCTAAAATACCCTCGGGTCAGCGATTAAGGCATTTGTCTTAGGGTGTCTAAGAGTTGTAACCCATTTAGCAGCAGCACGCTGTTTCATCCATGCCAATAACTTACTGGCTTTACTGCCCTGTCCAATATATGTAGCCTTCAATCTAGCAGCCCCCTAACTACCGAGTCTCTGAGGGTATTGGCATATGAGGCTCTAAGGATAGATAGCTCTTTCTCTTGCGAATGAGAGAGAGAATTTGCCGCTTTACTATCCAAGTCCTTGATCCTGTTAAGGCAGTCTGCCAAGAAAGCAGACCTTTTCTTCTTATGGACCGAGGCAATGCGAATAAGCTCCCCCCTCCATGTTGCCTTTAATGCTGCCCAGACCTTGTCCGTTGCCGGAAGTGAGTTCCAGTTGGAAGATACAGAGTTGATTAGAAAATTCTGAAAACGTCTCACCAAACCAACATCAGCTAACAGGTTGTTGTTTAGAGACCAAGAATGAGATCTTGGGGGGAGAGCTGGCCAGTGACCTTTCAAGATTATGGGCGAATGGTCCGAAATTACTCGAACTAAGATATCAACCTCTACTACCCCAGATAACATTTGTTGACTCACCAAAAAATAATCCAACCTAGAGTAGCTCCTATGCACCGGAGAGAAAAAGGTAAATTCTTTAGTGAGCGGATTGAACAACCTCCAAGGGTCCACCAACCCCAGAGAAAACAAAAATTCATCTAAGGTTCTTTGGGCTCGGGACTTCAGAGTTCCTTTCTGTAAGGTATGGTCAAGGGTGTTAGATTGGACTAAGTTCCAATCGCCCCCAAAAATTATAGGTAAGTTTAAGAAAGGGGTCAAAACCATAGCTAAATTCATGAAAAAGGAAGGCGTTTCTATATTGGGACCATAAATCGAGCCAACCACCAACTTTAAACTGCCTAGTGTGGCCACCACTAAGATAAATCTACCTTCAGGGTCTGAAATGATCTCGGATGAGAAAAATGGTATCCCCTTAGCCACCAGAATAGCCACCCCATGCTTCTTAGATGAACACCCCATGCCGAATACCTGGCCCACCCATTTCTTCTGGAAATAACCCAATTGGTCTGGATACATGTGGGTCTCTTGGAGGAACACAATCGCAGGATTGAAATTCGCTAAATGGTTTAAAATAATATACTTTTTCCTGTTGTCTCTTCCCCCCTTAATGTTCCAAGACATAAACGTCAGGTTACTATTCATTAGCACAGTTATCAAAGTCTGCTGTAGTGTATTCTAGAAAGCTGCCCCTAGCCACCCCAACAGAATAACTCAAAATACCGATAGTAAGAATCCCCCACCCAAAGCCCGTACCCCCCAAGTCATCCTCTGTAAACCAAGCACCATGCCACCTCCACTTAATATGGCCCATGATGCGTACGTAATGTAGGCTGCCCCCCCAAAACAACTTGACAGTAAAGCACCTGAATTAGTAAGCCCATAAACAGTGCACCCCAAACTTGAACCTATAGTGATAACAATTTTTAAAGTTGAACAGAGGTGAATACCCAAACCCAGTGACCACGCTTCCACCGAATATCCCCCTTGACAAAGTTTTAAAAAGCTCCAAGAAACGGAGCAAAGAACAAAAAAGAAGAAAAAACAAATATCGTATGGGGTCTTAGGGGGAAACCCCAACCATCGAATCTTGCAACTGCAAAGACTACTCACAAAAACGGGGTTAAAACCTAGTAGTTGAAGTACAAACAGATCTTCATAAAACACAACTTATGAGCATTAAAATATACCCAGTTGAGTAGCCTGATAGTAAAAACTTAGGTCACCCCTAAAATAACATAGAAATAAGGTGGTCACCATGTGTTACATAACAATTGGCAAACATATTCTTTATGAAATAACAAAGAATTTGCACCGCTAAAGAACCTATGGAGCAGTGATAAACGCCAAAATAGAGCTGGAGCTCCCTCTAGTGGTGCTAAGCGGTATTAAACTGTGAACTCGTAATAGCTGGTAGCCACGCTCTTTTATATACAATCGTAGTATCATAACAAAAAAGCAAGTGTGGAATTCAAAAAAGAAGGAGAAAATAAAAAGCAATAAAAAAGGGAAAAGCAGTAACTGATGCTTTATAAAAAAAAAAAAATTGAGACCCCATGAACCTATGTGAGCCTACAAAACAAACAAAATACAGTTTGATAGCTTACAGAGACCTCATTTCGGCTACCCCTATAGCAGACCATAAGCATAAACAAGGTAACCACACAGTAAAAGCAGGCTAAAACTAATAAAGAGTTCAGGTTTTAGCGAAGAGATCAGGAAAGGTCATCTTCAAAGATTTCAAGGCATCTTTGGGTAGCTCAAAGCGTTTCGTGCCGTCTTTCAGAACAACCTCCAGCTTGGCCGGGTAGAGCATTCTGTGTTTAATGCCTGCAGCCCATAGCTTTGAAGTAATTGGATGAAAGCTTGATCTTAACAGGCGCATTTTTAACGTTAAGTCCGGGACCAGTCTCAGCTTCTTCCCCTCCCACAATATTGCTGAGAGCTTCCTTGCCTCTTTAAGTATACATTCTTGATCGAGATAATTTAATAACTTAAATATCAGAGGCCTTGGAGGATCAGTTGCTGAAGGCTTCGCCTGGAGTGAGCGGTGGGCCCTTTCGATTATGTATTCTGGGCCGTTCGGGGAGGATCCCACGGTTGCCTTTAAGAATTTTTGCAAAAAGATGATAGCGTTGGATCCTTCGTCGCCCTCAGGGAGACCCAGAAGGACTAAATTATTACGCCTACTCCTCCCTTCTAGGTCATCTAGGCGATCCTCTAGTTTGTTGATAGCTTTTTTGCAGTCACTCAGAGTAGGCCCATCACGCTCCATCTTTCTCTCTACGGACGAGATTCTTGCCTCGGCGTCTGTGACTCTTCTAGCCAGCTGGGTCAGCGCCGGTTTGAATTCTACCACCTCCTCTATTAGTTTAAAGAGGGCATCTTTAATCGTCGTAAAATCCGAGTAGATACGGCTGGGCGTTAAACTCTCCTCGGGCACTGCTGGAGAAGAGCTACGACGGGGCCATTTGGCCTCTAGTTCTTGGGTCGATTCTTCCATTGTTAGCTAGTAATTAATGGCAATCTCGGGAGCCCGATATAAAATTATGTAGCCACAACTGAGACTCACGACTTAGGTTCACCTCGAAGGTTTAAAAGGAGGTAAATCTGGGCTTTTTTCGATCGGGGAAGCAAGAGCCCACACTCGAGCAGCCGCTCTCACGCTAGCATCACGTGACCCCCCTATACAGCAACCTTTTCATTGGGGGGCTCCACCCCCAACCCCAGTAAAAACCAAAATCAGTGCATATCAGAGTCAGTACATGTCAGTTTGTCCAGCATATTGTTTATTGAATATAGCACATTTTCCTAATTTAATTTTATACAGCAACAGGGTTTCAGTTGGGGGGGATTCCACCCCCGTACACACACACGTTTTATACCGGGAGTGGAGCCCCCCCCAACAGAAATCATGCCGATGTATTCAGTGAAATGAGGGAAATATGATATATTCAATAAATATTATATACTACACTTGGTTGATTTTTTTTTTTTTTTTGATGTTTTGTGAGTTTTTCCATTTTCGGCAATTGTGAATCATTCTGGACAGGTCACTCAGTAGGTCCTGACGTCATGACGTCAGTACTGTAAAGTCCCTAAAGCAAAAATAAGTGCAAGACCAGTCCAGAGTCCTTCACACTCACCATAAGATATATCCACAGTTATCTTTCAAACTATGAGTAGTTACATTTTAAGTTTCTGGACCAATAAGTACTTGTTTTCTCCAAAATCTAGATGGTTACAAAGCAAAAATGCTACCAGTAATGAGTGCAAATGAAATCAACAGACTTTTCTCTTTGTTGTCTTCATTTTACACTGCTTCTTCCAACAGTACTAACTTTCCAGTCAGTGAGAGAACAGACGTTTGTGGAAAAAAAAGTCAAGAACTGTCTGAGAGGTGAAAAAGAATATCAAACTACTTCACACTGAGGAACTCAACAACAATCATCAGCTTCACAACTTTAACAAAAAAAGAAGCAAGTAACGTAAGGAGGAAGGTTCGGAAGCAACCTCAGGAAGTACTTCTTCACAGAAATAGTGATAGACCAATGGAAAAGCCTGTCCCCTGAGCTGGTAGCATCAAAGACAATCAGGGAGTTCAAACTTGCATGGGACAGACATAAAGGACAAGTTAGGACGAAGGTTGCATAGGGAGGGGGGGTAATTTCTAGGGCAGCCTAGATAGATCGCACGGTCCCCATCTGCCAACCCTTTTCTTATGAGCTTATGTTTAACATCTACTTATTAACTGACACTGCTGGAAAAGTCTTAACAGCCTGAATTTCCAGTGTGATATGATGTCGAGCATTAGGCCATGCTAACATGATCACATCAGGGAATTTCAAGTCCCACATGAACAAAACACCCTCTTCAGCTCTTTGCTTTCATTTTATTTAAAACATTATTCATTCCTACAGCATCCTCAACTAGGGTTGTGTGAAATTGGAAAATTTCGCCCAGCGAAATATTTCAAGAAATTAAAAGTGAAATTTCGCCCTCTGTTGCGAGAGAAATTTCACCCCCAATCCAGCAGAATTTCACTAAGGGGTGAAACATCGCCACTTGTGGGTGAAATTTTGCCTCCTGCAGGAGTAATTTCACCTCCTCAGGTGAAATTTAGTGGCCACTTCCCAAAGTTCTCCCTGGTGTCTAGTGGTCCCCACCACCACCCCCAGCCACTCACTGGGCCAAATTGTTTTTCCCTGGTGTCCAGTGGCCTCCCCAAGCTGTAATTTAATTAAATAGGCACTTCCTGAAGTTACCTTGGCCCCCGGCCATTTGTTTTATTAAAAAAAAAAATTGAATGCCAACTTCCTGGTGTCTAGTGGTCCCCCACCCGGCTGATCACTAACTGTAATTTAATTAGATAAGCACCCCCCCAGTTACCTTGGCCCCCAGCCATTTGTTTTATTAAAAAACAAAATTCAACCCCAACTCCCTGGTGTCTAGCGGACCCCCCACCCCATCATTACCTAGCATCACCCACCCAGCCTTCCCAGTACCCTGATTGGGCCACCAGCACAGCCCTCCACTCACCTCCATGGCCGGCAGCCTGCCTGAATGCAACTGAGTGCTTGAATGAATGAATTAATGAGTGCCTATGCGATTATTCATTCAAGCGCTCAGTCACACTCCAGTTGGGCTGCTGCCATGGAGTGAGGAGGGTATGCTGGCGGTCTGATTGGGTACTGGGGAAGTGGTGTAGCTGCTAGGTAACGATTGGGTGGGGTGGAAGGATCTGCTAGACACCAGGGATTTTTTTAAATAAAACAAATGGTCAAGGCCAAGGTAACTGGGGAGGATGCCTAAATAGCAATACAGCCAGTGATCAGGCGGGGACCACTAGACACCAGGAGTCAGGCTGAATTATGTGTGGTGCTTACTTCCATTTGTGGTGGCTTGGCGGTAGGAGGGTGAATAGGGTGAAATTGCAAAATTTCACTGCACTTCACAAACATTCTCATTACGAAATTGCTGATTTTGCCACAATGTTGCCGGCGACATTTTATTTCACTGCATCTCTACCCCCAACCCCATGATAGTGAAAGTAGATCATAAAAATTTAAATAAAAATATTCCCAACCTCACTGACTGCACTCCCAAGAAGTCTCCAACCACTACCACACAGAACATGTACCCACTCACTGGGGAGCACACACTGCGCACCCATCTCCCCTCCAGTAGGACACCACTGCCAGGCTTCCACAGAGTCCCCACTCTGACACAGTCTGTGGCCTGCAACCTCCCCCGAGCAGTGCGGCAGTGATGTGGGCAGCCAAGCTACTGCAGCTGCAACCTGTCTGGAATCAGTGCTACAACTAGGGTTGCTGGCGGAGAATCTGCTTATCAGTATTCCATTCCATGCAGTGGAGAGGAGATGGCACTGATGAATGTCGAGATGTGCAGCCTCCCGCATAATGAATGTGTGCTCGGCCCTGTTTTCTGCTACAAACTCTGCAGCCTGCTGTGAAATGAATGAGCACGTGGCCCCATTATTGCCACAGCTTCTGCTAGTCCCTCACTTCCCTTCCCAGCTGCTGTCAATAACGTGATTCTGAAGGAAGAAAAATGTTTAAGACTAAATAAAGCACACAATTTGAAACCGCCACTTTTTGCTCTTTCTTCCCCAGCATATATGTGTCTCTGATTGTTCAGAATGGCGCCCTACCTCTTGCGAGATTTCAATGATCCCAGGCCAGAAGTACCAAAAGCTGGTAAAAGAACTCCAAACAAAAAATGGCCACCATAATCGTGTGAGACTAGCATCAAACAGCGTGCTCCCTGCAATTCTTTGCCCTGCTGCTTCCTAAAGGCACAGAAAGCTCAATGAGGCATTATGTACTGGGGGGTTTATCAAATGGTTGCGTACTCAGAGTTAGATAAGAATAAATGTGCATATCCTGCATGACAGACAGCCCAACAGTAACAGGTTCTGTTGAACTGCACAAAAGTATTAAAGTATAATATAAAAAAAAAGGACGGGGGTGTGCTGTTATCCATACAGTGTTGCAGACATTACTACAGCCCTTGGCATGACAATGACAGTTCAAGGACTGGATGCATGTGTCTTGCTGTCATTTGGTCCCAGACATACTCACTGCTCTTTCTCTCACTGCCCCATTCTGTCTCTTAGGTCACCATCTTCACCAAACATTTATTTATTTAAAAGTTTTACCAGGAAAGGAATACTGAGCAAATTGCTATTTCCAGATGTGTTCTGGGGGGAGTGGAAAGGGACAATAGCAATAATTAAGAATACCAGATATAATAAAACATCAACAATACAATTAAGGCAGTAGGTTATACAGAGTTGCAAGTGCATAATAGGCATCAGGAATGCAAGCAGGTTTCAAATTGCCTGATGACACGGGGAACTGTAGACACCTGGCCAGGAGCATAGCACAGAAAGGTGCGGTATTGTGGAGTTAAAAAGTGTTCCTGGTGAGTAGAAGAAGAGGGACAGCATGATGAAAGAGGGTTGGGGAGAAAGGATTAGGGGGACAGCATGAAGAATGAGGAGTGGGGAGAAGGGACTAGGAGCACTTGCAGGAGGGTGAAGTGAGGTTTTGGAAGGGGGAGAAAAGGGCATGAGAGGAAGAGGCATTATGGATGGGAGCTGGAAGGGTGTTCCAGAACCTGTAGAAATGTTGAGAGAAAACTGCTTGGACAGCAGAGCTAGATCTGGATGGAACAGCAAAGGTCCATGCATCAAGGCTCCTAAGGGAGCAGGAGGTGATTGGGAGAGAGAGGCAGAGAGGTGGGGTGAGGGTGGAAAGTCAGACCAGAATTTACTTAGAAAGCTGGCACAGTGGATAAGGCACATATACTCTAGAGAGGGGAGAGACAGAGATTGGTACAGAGGGCAGTGGTGAGTTCGAGGAGGGCAGTCGAGAGCAAAGCAGCAGAAAGAGTAGAAAAGAGTGTTCAGTCTGGCTAAGAAGGTACCAGGAGCAGCACTGTAGACCACATCAACATAGTCAAAGATGGGGAGGACCATTCTCCGGAGGATTGCATGACAGGCTGGCAATGGGATGCAGCTACAATTTCTGTTTGAGGCTCTGAGTTTGTGGTGCAGTTTTTTGTGAATGGCATCCACGTGACTAGAGAAGATGAGGTGTTGCTCGAGTCAAACCCCAAGATACCTGACAGAGGTAATGTCCTCGAGTGAGGAGCCTCTAAAGTGTGGAAAGAGGGGAGGGAGAGGAGCCTATAGAGTCTCTGCCTAGTGCCAAATGACATGGAAATGGTTTTCTTGGCATTTTGGAATAACTGGTTTGAGCATAGCCAGAGCTGAACACTGTTGAAGTCACTCTGAAATCTGGACAAAACTTAGAAACATAGAAACACAGACGACAATGACACCAAAAAAAGACCATAGGTCAATCCAGTCTGCCAAGTTCCCTATAATCCCCGGAACCTACTGTTCCTTCAGGGTACTAAACCTCCCCATCCTCTCTCTATTCTCCTCCTTGGTTCTGTCACCTCCGGTATCTGCTATACACTTCACTATGTCCCAGCCCTGCTTGAATTCCCTGACTGTTTCTGCTCCCATCACTTCAGCTGACAGACTGTTCCAAGGTTCCACCACCCTTTCCATAAAGTAATATTTTCTCACATCTCTCCTGAACCTGCCTCCTGTTAATTTCCATTTGTGTCCATGTGACTGCAAATTGGGCTAGTCAAAAGTGTACCCTTTACTATGCAGCACGTTAACAATAAAACAAGTAATAACAAACATTAAAGCATCAGTATACACTTAAATTAACCAGTATGCAGGAACACTGGATGTCCCATTTTGTCACCACAATACCCACCACAGAACTGTCCAACAGCAATGCCAGTTCTGGAAATAAAGGAAAGTCACAACTAACTCACAAAATAAATATCTCAAAAGCATGTACTTTTCTTGGTGAGATACATAACACCAGCAGTGATCATCACACCCCTCTGCCTCTACAAAAACTAGTAACAATTTGCAGTCAAATGCCCACAGGCCCCTAATTATCCCTGCCCAACAAGGAGATTCCCTTCAGCTGGTTGACATAGGAGGAAATAATGTGACCAGTGTCCCTTTCATCCCATTGTCGGTCCTCGTTTAGCGTGTACGCTTTCACACACTGCCACATACAGACATGGTGCTGTGCTGTCGGATGTTTTTTCCCACAATAAATCATTCAGCTGTAAACCGGGGCTTGGGTGATCATCCACTAGGAGCTCAAGCTGTTAATGTGAGCATCCTTGTGCTGATGAAATATACTGTTTGTTATTTTTATTGACTTTTTAGTGAGTTGAAGTGCTTTTCTGAGATGAGGTTCTATATGAAGGCTGTTGCCTTGGGAACCACCCAGTTCATTTTAAAACTTCCTGGTACTGTGGTGCTCTGGGACTGTGGAGGATATCCTGCTTCTCAGCCAGAGTAATTTTGCCGAAAAGTAAATTGTGATGATAGGTTGGTGTGGGGCAAGTGAAATGCTCCTAAACGTTCTAGAAGTACATCGCATGAGGTGACATATTTCATTGTGCACAGTTTAACTTCAATTTTGGCAAAATCTGAGAGTGTGAAACCAGAGGTTAGACCAGCATTCTTCCTGTTCATGGCACTCAAATTAAGTGCCCCAGTAGCTTCTGAGCAGGTGAGCACCTGGAGATGCATGCAAGTAAATGCTTATTGCGTGTCACGCATGTCAAACAGGTAAAGAGGGCAAAGTAAGAACAAAACACAGAAGTACTGTACTTCAGTGTGTAAATTCAGATTATTTGGGGACTGTTTTCATATCAGTTGGCATTACACATTTATAAGATACTATATATGTAAATAATCAATTGATCAGCAACGTATTGCTAGTGTGTGTTCTGTTAAACATGTCATTAAATATAAGGAACAAAATGAGTGACTTATTCTCCCTTGACCTACCACTAAATCAAGTGTGACAACACTAAGCACTAACCATCCGGAAATTATTATGGCATGGATGGGGAAACAGGTTTGAAGTATACTAATTGCCTTATGTACACCTTGTTTGTTATATGGCCATCTTGCCCAATTTATATATGTGATAAATGTGTCAATAATAGTGTTTTAAGGGCTGCTATAGACACATTCTATAACAGATTGGAACAAATTGATAAACAACATGACAGTATGGTGAATAAACTACATAGCCTGAATCAAGCATCAGATGGTAACAATGAAAGGGATGATAGCCCTGTAAACATTGAACCCCCCCCCCCACTTCTACTGAATTAACTACAGCTCCCAATCATACTGAAAAAAGTAAATGCAAATCAGGAGATGATGACAGCCAAAGTTTAAATTCCAATGATTGGGAGGAGGTGAATTATGGACATAAATCCAAAACTAGATGAAGAGCGATTGGTAACCAAATTGAACTAACAAATAGATACCTGCCCCTAGTAAACTTAATTGATGGGGATGACATCACTACTAATGGGCTGATGAGTACACATGAGGGTGGTGAGGATATTTTTGCCACACCTACAGTAACTTCATCTCCCCCCATCTCACTAAGGGTGCTGTAGAGGCACACACCCCTAGCAAATCTGATCCATCTGTTGATGCCCCTGGTGTGCTAAATAAGGATGTTATTGTGCAAAAGCATGTCACTGAAAAAAAACAATGTAACCCATTGTCCTGTATCTCTATCTGAAAGTGCCAATGTAGTCTCAACAGTAATAGAGTCAAGCATACCTGAGGAATGTAGAGCTGACATGGATACTGAAGAAACTATACAACAGCCAAGGCAGTATTTTGTATTGGAAGATTCTATTGTAAAATACATAGACAAAATAGTGTGCAGAAGAGATAAACAGAACATATCTTGCTCTTCATTTAGGGGTGTTGGTATCAGAGATATATATAACATGACAAAAAATATACTAAACAATTCAGACACCAACCCCCTCATTATAATCCAGGCAGGAACCAATGATATAAACAAACTAACTGTGGAACACATGAAAAATGAGTTCATTAGTCTAGGCAATACTTTATCAAATATGGGTTGCAAAATATATTTCTTTGAGATGCTCCCAGTTCCGAGGGGTAACCACCATTAAGAGAAGACAATAAAATCTGTAAATGAATGGGTGGGAAAGTGGACATTGCAAAATGGATTCTCCTCAGTAACTCATTGGGAATCATTCCATAATAATAATACACTGTTTTGTTGGGATGAACTGCATTTGAGCAAACGTGGGACATACAAATCAGGGAAAATGTTTGAAAACTTAATTTGTCAGACTTTAAACTAGCCAAGTTGGGGGACAAGGGCATACCAGTATCTAATACTGCTAAACAGAAATCCACTAATTACACAATACTAAACATAAATGCAAGAAGTGTAAAGCTGGTAGAACTCGGGTTATACTAATCAAATAAAAACATTGATATCACTTGCTTAACTGAAACTTTGGGGGATGGCACTAGTAGTTGATTGAATAATATCCCTGGGTACCAGCTGTTTTATAAAAATAGGTCCAACAAAAGAGGAGGTGGTGTGTGTTGCTATGTATTGGGCAACATACAATGTGGTGAACTCCTGTTAAGCACTCAACATACTGTAATGTCCAAACTGAGACATTACGGTTTAATATTTATCCTGCAAACTCATCTAAAATGATTTTAGGGGTATGTTACAGACCCCATCCAGTGATGACCTATACAATAATGCCCTATTACAAGAAATCAATATGGTAACTGACATGGGTGACATTATCATTGTTGAGGACTTTAATGCACTAGGTATGAGTTGGACATCCCTTTAAGGCAATACTGTATTTGAAAAAAACCTCCTTGATACCCTAACCTTTTGTGGGTGTGATCAGCTAATGCTAGAACATATTAGACAAGAACATTTGTTAAATCTAATAATAACAAATGGCAACAGACACATCGTTAACCCCAGATTCAATGCACATTTGGGCAACAGTGATCATTATATAACTGAATGCACCTTGATAGGAACTAAGACTAAAGGGATGAATACTACAAAAAACCCTGATTTCAGAAAAAATGATTGGCCTAAAATATCCAAATTCCTGGAGGATATAAATTGGGAAATATTATTGAATGGTTTGAATATTGAACAAATGTGGGAAAAAATAACAAATTACTTATACATAGCTATAGACAAATATGTTCCCATGAGGAAAAGTACGACAAAAAGGGTCTTACACCTCTATGGTCTAATAAAAAAATCAATAAACAAATACATATAAAATATAAAGCTTTTAAAAAATTTAAAAAGAATTCAACTCAAACTCAACAATTAATATATAGAAACGAACATAGGAAATTAAAAAAATTGATAAGGAATGAAAAAATGAAACTTGTACAGACGTTAACCCAAAATAAAAACAGTAAAAGTTTCTACGCATATACAAATAGTCGTAAACAGTGAACAAATAAAATCACCTCATTAAGTATGGATGGAAAATTAATTACAGATAATACAGCCATTGCTCAATGCTTTAATAAGTAATTTTGTTCTGTCTTCAACACTAAAACTGACAAAAATCAGGAATTGTGCATGGAAGGGGCTCCACCTTACTTAGTAACAAAAAAGGAAGTATAAGTGAACTACAACACTTGAAAGGTACATCTTCAACCCGGTCCTGATAATTTAAGTCCAGTAGTTCTAAAAAACCTTACAAATGTTTTAACAAGCCCACTAGTAATGCTAGTTAATAAATCCCTCCATTTGGGACAGGTACCCAGGATTTGGAAGCAGGCTTCTGTAGTCCCAATTCACAAAGAGGAGGACAAGTCAAAGGTAACAAATTATAGGCCCATTAGCCTTACCTCCATGTGTGGTAAGCTTCTTGAAAGATTAATCAAAATAGAAATTGAAAAAGATATAATAAAACTGGGGCACAAAGATAATACTCAGCACAGGTTTCAAAAAGGCCTTTCCTGTATAACCAACCTTGTGACATTCTATGAGTCCGGAAGTGATCGCTTGGACAAATGCATACCAGTTGATGTCATACTTTTAGATATAAGAATGGCCTTCAACACTGTCCCCCATCAGCTGTTGGTCTACAAAATATCACTGATGGGTATAAATAAATATATTGTTAGATGTATTGCCCACTAGCTAACTGATCGTAGACAATCAGTTAGGATCAATGGATCATAGTCTGATGAGGGTGTTGTTACTGGAGGTGTGCCACGGGGCTCAGTCCTCGGCCCTGTGCTATTTGGACTCTACTTCAGCGATATGGGATTAGGACTAAGCAGTGTAGTGTTCAAATTCGCAGATGATACAAAGATTAGTGGCTAAGTTGACTTGCTGGAGAAGCAACTTGCATTAAGCCATAATTTAAAACAAATAGAAGAATGGGGGATAAACAACAAAGTGATATTTAACAAATGTAAATGTATAGTTATGCACTTTGGTCAAAAAATCAGAGATTTAACTATAAATTAAACAGTAAATCTCTGAAAAAATCAAATAAAGGGAAGGACCTTGGAATATGGATTAATACAGATTTCCCATCAACAAGTCACTGTAGAAGCATCTCACAAGTTACTACTAGATGACTGCATTCTATACATAAAACCTTTGTAACAGTGGACAGTAAGAGTTTAATTAAATTATACAAAACTTATGTAATACCCCATCTGGTTTATGGATCACCAATCTGGAATCCGTATTTAAGGTGTGACATTAATCTCTTAGAAAAAACACAAAGAAAGGTAACAAGGTCAATTAAAGAACTGAAAGCTTTTGAATATCAGGCTAGGATTTCAGAACTAAAATTATTTACCCTGGAGACCAGGTGAAAAAGAGGGTACCTGTTACTTCTTTACAAAAAGCTCTATATCCCTAGTTTAATGGCCAAATGTGGCATACAATTTAATAACAGGACGAAGAACCTCAGATCCCATAACAAACAGTTAATGATCCCCAGGGTAAATACAGTGAAGTGTAATACCTTTTTTACAGTAAGATCACTAAGATCATGGAACTCTCTACCATGCCATTTAGTTAATGCCCCAACTTTTGAATCCTTTAAAAAATATCTTGATGGTTTCTTTGTCCAGAATGAATCAGGACAGTAGACCCACTAGGAGTGGAAGACAATTCAATGGGCCTCAGCCTACTTTGTCTTTAAAAATCAAGTATTACCAAGTATTACTACAGCATAAGCTCAGATGATCATGGTTTGAAACCCAAGTTTAGTTGCGATATTAGAGAGCAGTCATTTCTGATATCCAACAGGAAAAGAAGATCCCCTCTTACTCTGTAGGCTGTACATCCCTAGTCATTTCAGTCTCTTTGTATAAAGTAATTCCCTGAAGTCCCACATATGCCTGTTTGCTTTTTTTTGTACTGGGAAAGAGGAAGTATGCACAAAAGACAGGGTCCAGCGGTGCAGTTCCTGGTAGTCAGCCAAAGCAGTATCTGGAAAGAAAATGAGCTGCACTCATAGGAAAACAACAGGATGCAGAGAAATAAATTTGCAAAGATTTAATCCAGTGTTAATGGAACACTGAAAGCAGCCCCAGCACTTTGACCAGTCAATGGTCTTCCTCAGGGGGCATCTGAGGAAGACTATTGACTGGTCAAAATCTGGGGCTGCTTTCAGTGTTGCTTTTTTGTACTCTTTCACACAGTCTGCATCACCTCTTTGGTATGGAGCCTAAACCTGTGACCCAAAAGCAAAGTGTGGCTGAATATATGAACTATAGGGTACCAACCATTTTGCCAATTTTATCTATAAAGATTCTATAGATCTTATTTAGTACACCACTTGCTTTTCTTATGACCATATTGCACTGTTTGAAGTTTTTAAAATCAAATAAAGCTATCACCCCAAGATCCCTCTCCTCATCACTGGTTTTAAGGTCTTCCCATTTAGTGTATAATTTGCCTTACTGTTTTTAGAACCTAGGTGTTAAAAAGTACACTTTTCCACAATGAACCCCTTTTCCCACCTTGCCGCCCTTTCACATATATTGTTTAGGTCCCTTTGCATATTGGGTAACACTGCCTGTCAGCTGGATCACCAAGTATGTTGTTTGATAGCGTACTTCTCCAACAAAATTGTTACTCCATTGCTGAAATCAGAAATGTATGTCTGAAACACTAAAGGGCTTATCCTGTAGTCCTGCAGGACTCCACTCATCGCTTTTCCTTCCATCTAGTGATGTAGACAGGACATCCTATGTCTGTCAGTTTCTTAACTAATGAACTGTAGGAAACTAAATCAAAGCCTTGCTAAAAGCCAATAAAATGATACCTGTGGGGTGCCCTCAATCTGACTCTCTACTTTCAGGTTTGTAGAAACTTAATTGATTGGTGACAAAGGATCTACTGTACCTTTGGTAACAAATCAGTTTGCCTGTCTGTCTCACCAGATGCTCTATTGAGCCATTCACTGGTACATCAGGTGACTTATGTATGAATGCTTGGGCAATGTGATAGGTATGATTGGTAGAGTGTTTGGCTAGGTCATTAGGCACTGAATATGCCTGTACTCATGTCATTGTACTGTATGAGTATCGATGATGTACAGCAGATAGTTTTGACTGCTTGGGCAACATAAGTTTTAGCTGTTCACACTCTCTGTCCCTGCTACATGAGGTGGATTTCACCCCCAGAGGAGCTGCAGGTGTGAAGTCCCCTTAGACCAAATGATACCTTAAGGAAAAAGCCCCAAAATACAATGGAATAGAACATTCAGAAACTTACTTACCATAAGGGAGAGGGAATGTGGCCAAGATGGGCAAGGTTTCTTACAAAGAAATACATAAAAAGGAATGTGGGAAACCACCATCCAGACCCAACTCATGGTGTAATTATTATTATATTATTATGAACTTCACCATAGAGTAGTGGAAAACGCTTCTTGTAGAGGAAACATTTAGGGATTTGGGGAAGGGTCTTAGACAAGTAGCACGCATGGTAACCTTCTTGGAGGTGCTGCTTGTCTATGGCATGGGTGAGACTAGGGTGCTCCATACCATGGGATTCAATCAGTGGTTGAAAAACTGGTGCAGAGCTCAGGGGTTTGGTGTCATCGGGGACTGGGGGTACACCTGGAGTGATGCAGGCCTATACTGGTGTGATGGTCTGCATCTGTCCAGGAGGGGAACCAGGATCTTAGGGGACAGGTTTAAATGCTTCATTGGCAAGCATTTAAACTAGCCAAGGGGGGAGGCACTAGAAAGGAGCAGGGAAATACTAGCCCGCCCCAAAAAATCAGGGTAGTAAGTGAGGTTAACACCAAGATAGAGACGTCGATAGGGAGAAGGGCAGGGGTAAATGGAGAAAATGACAAAGGCAATAAGGACAGGGATGGGGCAAAAAGGGGTTAGGCCATCAAGAAATAGAGGGTAATGAGTACCAATGCCCATAGTCTGGGCAACAAGCTCCCTGAACTGGTGGCCATGATGGAAGAGGGATGTCTGGATATTGTTGCAGTCAAAGAAACATGGTACATTTGAGAACCATGACTGGGATGTTAACATACCAGGGTACTCAACCTGCAGGAGAGACAGGAAGGGGAGAAGAGGGGGAGAAGTAGCTCTCTATGTAAGGGAAGGGATAAATGCAACTGAACAAAAGAGTAAACAAGGAGGAGAAGAGGCACTGTGGGTCACCTTAGAGACTGAAATGGCACCACAATCTGCAAAGGGGTTGTATACAGACCCCCATCTCAGGGGGAAGGAATGGATAAGGATATGATCAAAGGCATCCTTAGGATGTCAGAGAAAGGGGAGATACTGTTGATGGGGGACCTTAATATGCCAGATGTTAACTGGAGCACCTTTGCTGCAGTTACAGCCAAGAGCAGGGCCATTCTCGATGCCCTATAGGTGGCATGCCTCAGACAGCTAGTTTTGAAACCCATTCATGACGGAGCAATCTTAGACCTCATACTCTCAAATGGGGACAGTGAGAGGATCTCAGATCTAGAAGTGGGTAGCCATCTGGGAATAAGTGACCACCAAACATTGTGGCTCATGATAAACTCAGCTACAGAGCCAAGCCATACAAAAGTAAGGGTACTGGACTTCAGGATGGCTGACTTTGGCAAGATGGGAGAGTGCCTGAGGAAAGCACTAGCAAGCAGACAAGAAGGAGGGGTGGAGCAACAATGGGGAAACATCAAAACTGCCATCACAGAGGCAACAAGTCTTTGTGTGAAGCAAATAAACAAATCAAAACAAAAGAAAAAGCCACTATGGTTCTCAAAAGAGGTGGCAGGGAAGGTTATGGAGAAAAAGATAGCATTTAGGAACTATAAGGAAACACAGAAGGAGCAGGACAGAGAATAGTACTAGTTAAGGCAGAAGGAAGCAGGGAGGGAAGTCAGAATAGCAAAGGCCCAAACTGAGGAAAAGATAGCCAACTCGGTTAAGAAGGGGGATAAAAACTTTTATAGGTATATCAGGGAGCGCAGAAACACAAAGGGAGGGATAGTGAGGCTGAATAGAATGGATGGTGGGTGGGCAGAGAAGGACAGTGAAAAAGCAGGGATACTGAATGAATACTTCTGCTCAGTATTCACAAAAGAGGAGGAGGGGGAGGTACCTAATCCAATTAACAGAAGCACTCTGGAAAGGGGGGGTTGATCCCAGCCCTTTTACAGAAGAAAGGGTTCTGAAAGAACTTCTAAAACTGAAGGTGGGCAAAGCAATGGTGCCTAACAAGATTCACCCCAGAATTCTAAAAGAATTAAGGGGAGGACTAGTGACACCACTGACTACTCTTTTTTTTACAAATTATGGGAGGATGGTGTGGTACCTGAGGACTGGAGGAAGGTGGATGTGATTCCCCTTCACAAAAGTGGGAGCAAGACAGATGCAGGAAATTACAGACCTGTTAGTTTGACCTCTGTGGTAGGGAAAGTGATAGAATCACTTCTGAAGGAAAGAATTGTTGAGTACCTGGAGGCCAGTGGGGCACAGGACCCAAGGCAGCATGGGTTCACAGTGGGAAGGTCATGTCAACCGAATCTAATTGATTTCTTTTACTGGGTGACCAAAGTAGTAGAACAGGGATGGGCTGTGGACATGGCCTACCTAGACTTTAGCAAGGCATTTGACACAGTCCCACACAAAAGATTAATAAACAAATTAACCAGCCTGGTAGTGGGTCCCAGGGTGGTAGCCTGAGTAAAACATTAGCTGGACAACAGGACACAGAAGTTAATCATAAACGGAGTCCACTCTGAAGAAAGGGGGGTTACTAGTGGGGTGCCAAAGGGTTCAGTATTGGGTCCAGTCCTTTTTAATGTCTTTATAAGTGACATTGCAGAGGGACTGGAAGGAAAAGTATGCCTCTTTGCAGATGACACAAAGATCTGCAACAGGGTTGATATACAGGGAGGCATGGAAAGGATGAGAAGGGACTTGGCAAGGTTGGAGGAATGGTCAGAAGTATGGCAGCTTGGAATCAATGCAAAGCAGTGCAAAATAATGCACCTGGGAAACAAAAACCCAGGAGAAGTGTACACAAAGGGGCAGGGGGGAGGTTGTAACAACAACAAGAATGGAAAGGAACCTGGGGATAATCATATCAGATGATCTTAAGGTTGGCAAGCAATGTGAGAAGGCATTAAGGAGGGCTAGTGGGATACTGGGATGTATAGGGAGAGGCATCACCACCAGAAAACAGGAAGTTGTTATCCCTCTGTCTAGACAATTGGTGAGACCCCATCTGGAGTACTGCGTCCATTTCTGGAGAACCCATCTCTGCAAGAACATAGACAAGATGGAGGCAGTCCAGAGGAGGGCAACTAAAATGGTGCAGGATGTGCTAGAGAAGCCACACGAGGAGAGACTAAAGGAGCTTAATATGTATACCCTTGAGGAAAGGAGAGAGACGGGGGACATGATAGAAACATTTAAGTACCTCAGTGGAATCAACAAAGTCCAAGAGGGTAGCATTTTTCAGAAAAAGAGATGTGCAAGAACAAGAGGACACAATTTGAAGATAGAGGGGGGACTTCTCAGGGGCATTGTGAGGAAGTATTTTTTCACCGAGAGGGTGGTGGATGCATGGAATAGCCTTTCTGAGGAGATTGTGGGGTCTAAAACTGTGGGAGAATTCAAGAATGCATGGGACAGACATAAGGCAATTCGTGTGGGGGTAGGAAGAAATAGGCTGTTGGTTAAACTAGGATTGGCAGCTTATCCTGTAGGTAGGGAAATGGACAGACTAGGTGGGCCAAGCGATCCTTATCTGCTGTCAAAATCTATGTTTCTATGTTTCTATGGATCCAGGTCTTAGGTCCCCATCCCTCGAGAGTTAAAAATGTACTTTAAATATCAAATATGGAAGATGAACCTCAAACAGGTTGCTTCTGTTGAAAGGGATAAAATGCTCTTCTACATCTGTCTCAGTGAGGCTTCCACCCACACAAAGGGGCTACAAAGCTCAATTCTGCAGCCGAAGGAGTTCCTATATGAAGTACTCCAGCATGAGGACCCACTCAGAGGATATGCCTAGTGTCAAGGGCATGACATGGTTCAAATGAACCCCCGTGAGAAGGGGAAGACTGATACTGCAACTACTTCAGACAAGGGGTATCACATAATAATAGCAAACCAAAATGAGCAACTACAAAATGGGCAACTCATTTTGGGTGCTATTTTTCTGGGCTACCCTGCAGAATAGCAAGAGTATGGGAGAGCGAATATGGGAGAGGGTGAATGGAAGGGGGGAATAGTGAGGAGAAGGGGAGGGACAGGAAAGGAGTTGTCAGGGACTAGAGTACTGCTGTTGCTGCTGAGCTAGCCATATGGCGTGGTGGTGTGGGAGGCCAACTCTGGTGGAGCAGGTACTGGGTTCAGGACTGGGAGCAGGTTATATTTTGCTGCAGTTATGAGCTGTGGCACTTAATTTTTTCCCATCTGTATTTTGCCCCCTTCCCAACATGCACCTCCCCCCCGGTTGAGAATCCTAATTCAGGAAGGTGCAGGGGCAAAAGCGCCCCCAGCAAAAACACTTTTTCATATCCGGATGTCAAGTCACCTTAAAGTGTAATAGCGCCGATTTGCTTTTTGCTGATATACACTCACCATAATAGCGATTGCTGTTTTGCATTCGCTATTATGACATGGAACCAAACCTGGCTATCCAGTTACTCTCCCTAAGTACAAAGCCCAGTGATGGAAACATTGGAGCCAAATCCTTGAGGGGTGTAAACCTGAGGTAACACAAAGCCCTTGAAGGGCAGGTTATCAATGGAGTGAGGAGATGATAGTCACTGAGGCGAATGCCCTTTAGCTAAAAGGGTAAATGCCCAGTAGTCATTGTGCCAAATTCCCAGTAGGTGGTGGTGCAAGTGTTGCATATCATGAAAGAATGGTCATATGTTTAGAGGGGGCATTGCGCCGTATGAGGATAATGGTATGAGTGCTTAGCCCAAAGGAGAAGAGCCGGAGAATAACCTGGGCAGACTGGTAGTGGCTTTCGTTGGGAGAAGCAGTTAACTGAAGACTCACAAATCTAAAAGGGGCAAAGTGCAGCCATTGCAGCAGATGACAAAGGCAGCAACCAGGAAGGTGAAGCACAGACAGTGAAGGCAGCACTGAATGGTGGATCAAATCAAGGCCCAAAAATCCAGGAAGGAAAAGAAATGCCATGGCAACAGAAGGCTGAGGCAATAGAAGGATGCTGACACAGCAAGGAAAAAGAAAGGCTGTTGAAGCATTAAGCAAGGATACATGATGCAGAATGCAGCAAGCAGGGGGGTGGGGTGAAGAGAAACAGCAGTAGAACCAAAAAGCCTGCAATGATAAACAACAGTCAGCACCGGGTGCACCAGCATGGTACACACTCAAGGCATAAAATAGGAGAGGCAGGCAAAACAAATCAGTAGACCAGGCCCAGGCAGGGGTTCCAAAGCCACTGAGCAGTGAGGCCCCAATGGAGAGAACAGAAGAGTCACAGGTCTGAGAAGGCACAAAGTGGAATGCCAACTAAAAATAGCTGACCTGGGGAGGGGAGGAGACATGCACAGCTGGTGGGTGGCAAAGCTAGGTGAGGACATTTGACAAGAGAGGAGCATGCAGTGACAGAGAGTGTGGGGTCAACCGCAGAGCACAGCAGGACTGAGCATGATACCCACGAAAGTGGGAGCACAGGCACAACAGAGCCAGGTACAGAATTGGAGTTAGGAGGCGAAGGATCAAGTAAAATGATACAAGCAGTTGCTACCTGCCATTAACAAAATGAGTGTCTGGACACTTGAGCATGCATGGTTTAAGTACCGCTTGTTGCAAGGCCATGGCCTGTAACACACTGTCCAACTGAATCATGGGGACAGCCCTGCTAATAACACTCGGATCTGACAAATCTGTAGACGAGTCCTTATCCAAAGCCATAGTTAACTTCAGATTCCTTTTATGTGCCACATATACTGTATGTAACATCCTCCAGTGGTAGCAAAACCTGACTGACCCATTGTTATCCAATAAGGTTTTTCTTCAACTGAAGGATGTCTTTTTATTCATATAGAATGAAGATGATTGCAAGGCAGCCACTCCTCTATAGGACCTATAGTGAGTGTGCAGTGCTGTGCATGTTACCTAACAAGAGTTTAATAAGGCAGTGGGTGCTATGAAGGGGAGGCGGTAGGTTAGGTCTAGTAAGAGTGTTGGGTAGGGGGTGCCTTCTGGATTCTACCTATAATAATCAGTATTGTTGCTTGTGCTGGGGAGTTATTATTGAAGTGGGGTATGTTATCATAATAATGATTTCTGCATCACCTGACATAACTTTAATAGGGTATTGGGTGTTACGTGGGGAAGGAGGGAGGTGGGAGCTAGAGGGTATGTTCGGAGAGGAGTGTTTCTGGATGGTACGTATGGTGGGTGCATTGTGGCTTCTGGCCGGATGGGGGTTATTATTTAAGGGGAGAATGTTATAATAATAATAATGCTTGCTGTGTCACTTGACAGGACTTTAATAAAGCATTGGGTGCTATGGGGGAAGGACGAAAATGGGGGCAAGTGAGTGTTTTGGGTGGGGTTGCTTTCTGAACTATATGTATGATGGTCATAATTGTGGCTTGCACATGGATGGGGAAGTTATGATTTAGGGGGTACGTTAATAATCATGTTTTACATGTAATGTTAAGGAAGAGTTGCCATGGCTCAAAAAATATAACAATTCCAATATAAGTGAGCTTGGGTGAGGGAGAAGAGAGATAGCGGGTTACCGGGTGACTGAGAGGGGGGGATTACTAACTGGTGGGCTGAACAGTGTGGCGGGCGGGAGACATATAGGACAGCAGGAGAGTTGGAGTTTAGGATATCCGTATTCTAATCTGATGCCATCCTACACTAGGATTATATGTTAGATTCAGATACAGATTAGCCTAATATCTAACTGTTCTAGCTCAGACTGGATTTTGGGGTATACGAGCAACAGTACCAGTGGTCATGCCCAGCATGGTGTGAAGTAGCCAGACTCAGATTGGCAGGTTGGATGTGACTCCTGGTGAGGCTGACAAGGGAGTTGCCCCAGGGCCATGGCCCTCACTGCCTCCTCTCCTGGAAAGATGGTAGAGTCTGCTGGTAGGGGACTGTCTACATTAAGTTTATAAATTTTATTTACATGTTATGATACACAAAAAAAAACATACTAAGTCCAAAATTTTAAATCAATAAATAGCTAAAAGATTTTGAAAGTCTGATAAGGCACGAATGGCTGGTTGGTAAACCACAGGCTTGTAGACCAAAATATCAAGGTTTAAATCCCACCAGATCCCCATACACAGTGAGTGACCTCGAGCAAGTCATCTGACCTCTCAGTGCTTCAGTCTACCCAGCTATATGAAAGGGTAACAGCAGGATCTGACTGAAAATTAAATATTGTATCTCAGTTGGGCTATCTTGGTTAAATAAATTGCAAAACAAAATGTCACCTTTCAGAACTGCCACACAACACTGTTTAGGGTTTTCACATCACTACTCTAAACAAACCAATTACTCCTCTGGCTAGCTGCCCCCTGAGATCACTGTAGCTCCTCTGTATGGGCAAGATATGATATTTTACCCATGGTGTGCTTCAGCACTTCGGGAGGCAAATTGAGCAACCATGAGTAAGAAACTGTTCACTTCAAAGATCTGAGGAATGGTTGAGTCCTGCACTAGATCAGAGGTGCAAGGTATTGCATGTGCAGTACACATTCCAGAACAAACTGCATCCCTTGTCACCTGCATAAAAATAGGAGGAGTGTGGGTGCCCTCCAAATCTGAAGCTGCAGCCCGACATCCAAAAACCCTATCGCCAAACCGCGGGGCTATTTTTTTATCAAGTCTCTCCAGAGAACCAGTTACATGTGCCACATCTTTTAATTCTGTAGCACTTCTTTACAGATCATCTGCTAATCTTAGCTTTAAGGGTGCAATTATGAACAAATTACATGTCTGACTAAATTCTAATCAGAATTGTTCTTTACTTCCTGGCTGGATCTCTGCAGTTGACTTAGCTGGAACTGTTTATATGTGTGTGTGTGTGTGTGTGTGTGGGGAGGGGGCTTTGCTTTTGTAATCCTGAGGAGGGGCATAAAGTACCCTAGATAGTACATTAAAGAGAGCTCTGGGATTTTATAATTCACGCTTCATACACAAAGCCTACATTTTTGAAAGAATTCTCAGACTTGCAAATAATTTTTGGTGAAACTGACTATTTAACATTCCCTTTCATAGTGTACATATGAGCTGAAATGTTCTATGTTTAACCTTAGAAAAAAAGGATGCTTTGAGTTGAATGAGTTAAACACTATTTATTTGCAGACAGCCTCTCTGCGGTCTGCAGGAAAGCACTTGAATGTGTTTTCTATGGGTTCTGATCATGTCCTGCTGTCTCCAGGGAGGCATTTCTCTGCAAATAAAGTGTGCCCAATTTTCAGTCGCAAGGGATTATAGCAAAATAACTGCATACTGATTTTGTACTGACCCCTTGGATGTGACCCCAAGTTATGCTCGGGGGGGATCTTGGGGCCTTCCGCACCAGCACACATCAAAGTGGGCTGATTCATATAAGGGGGAAGTTCACATGTAAATAGCCCACAGTACCTTTCACATTGCCAACCTGCCCTGGCACACTAAGTGCAACAGTTTTGCAATAGCCCCCCAAATACAGCCTGTAAAAACTGGTGGCTAAGGGCAATGGCAGTACTGCATGGGTGTTCATGAGCACCAGGGGACTGAGATCATTGTTGGATAATTTGGACAAATGGCCATGTGCGTAGGAACAGGGCTAGTAGTGATGGGGTACCACTGAACTACCAGGGACAGCATTTAACTGGGGTGTGGGCTGGGGCACATTGGACTACCAGGGAAGGAGACTGGTGGAAAGAAAAAGGCAGACTAGATGGGCTGGTATGATTCTTTTCTGCCATCAAGCTTCTAAGATTCTGTGATTCTATGACCAGCCAACAACATTAGGCTACAAGTGGTCCTGAGGTACAGGTTATGAGTTGGGGGAATTAATTTTAGTTATGTATCTCACACATACCGTATGTATCTCACACACATGTATGTGCTTGGCACCGCACCGTGCACATACATGTACAGCAGTTCTGCACAGAAATTGCTGGATATACATATTAGTTATGGAGGAATATTTTTTTTTGAACCAGGAGAGAGATGCTAAGCTGAAAGCTTGTTTACATGTGCAACCTGGGAGCACAAGGAAGTTAAGTGACTTGCTCTGGGTCACACAGTATGCAAGTGGGGGCTGTGGGATTTAAACCCAGGTCTCCAGGTTTGCAGCTCAGAGCCTTAAACCACTGCACTATACTGCATCCCAGACATAATTGTTTTAAAAGTGGGATATTAGTATCTGGGGGGGGGGGGGTTCTGCCCTCTGGCACGGATCTCTGGTTCTCAGTATAGCAATCTTTTGGTTGTTGTTGTTATTTTTATGACAGCACACTGGGGCTTACCTTGCAGTTTGTTTCCTGGCATAGAAACGTGCAAATGAGAATTGGACCCACAGTTAAAACTACAGCTGGATATGCTGAAATGGAATCTAGATGCTCCTTTAGAATCCAGCCACTGGTGTCATAGCCATATAATGATGGTGAGTCAGTGCAGAGTAGGAAATGCTAGCGGTAATAAATGGGACTTTCACCTTCTTGGACTATAATTTCAAAGCATCCACAGCCTCAGTGATCTTTATTACACTGGCTTTTATCTGAAAGAGAGTTGCAGGCAAAATAAAGGTGTTTTATGTTTAAGGTTGGTATGTACAATTACCTGATCCCCTGCAGATAATGGACTCCTTGTACTGCTGTGTGACTCTGAAAAAAGACCCCTGTATTTTCTGTACGCTTTCATAAAAGGTTGAATTCCAACTGCAAAACAGACAAACATCTTTTTATTTGGGGGAAAACATCTTTCTTTTGTCAGACCAAATCATTCTCCGCAACCCTGATGGGCAAATCAGAAACAAGATTTACCAAAACCAGAGATGCAGTCCTAAAAACTGTGATACCGGCTCAGAAAGCTACACTACAAGAATTATGACCTGATTCACAACAAGCATTTGTCAATGCCGAATGTTCGCTTGCAGGTGTTTGCAGTGGTGTTTGGCATGTATGGTACTTTACCCTAATGCCCTGTGCGATTGCTGGTATTTGCACAATAAATTGTCAGCATGACCTTTTTGTTACCCCCATTGTGCTCTACATGGGCGGAAACACGTTTTGGGCAGGATGTGAAAAATGACAGCTGTACTGCTCATAAGGAAGTGTGGTAAAATGGCAATGTTGAAAATCTGGAGTGGAAATACTGAAAATTCTCAAACCTAGGAGCGTGCGTGGGAACTGTGCAATGCACGCTGGTAAAACAGTGATTGTTAGGAATTTTTTCACCAAATTGTCAACATTGGCAGTTTAAAACCTCTGCTAATGAACAGTGACACTGTGATTTTCTTAATGTGTCCCATACACTGAGTTCACACACCGACTGTGCCATTGTGCGCTACATGGGCGGAAACATGTTTTGGGCAAGATGTGAAAAATGACAGCTGCAGTGCTCATAAGGAGGTGTGGTAAAATGGCAATGTTGAAAATCTAGAGTGAAAATATTGAAAATTCGCAAACTTACGAAATGCATGTGGAACTCGCATGCCTGAGACTCATAAAACAGTCATATTTAGGGAATTTTGCACCAAATTTTCAGCACAGCCATTTTAAGACCCTGCTCATGATCAGTGTCACTGTGATTTTCTTAATGTGTCCCATACATTGAGTTCGCACGACTAGCCATTGTCTAATACATGAGCAGAAACACATTTTGGGCAGGATGTGACAAATGACAGCTGTACTGCTCATGAGGAGGTGTGGTAAAATAGCAATGTTGAAAATGTGGAGTGCAAATATTGAAAATTCGCAAACATACGAGCGTGCGTAGGAACTGCGCAACACATGCTCGTAAAACAGTCATTTTTAGGAATTTTTTCATCAAATTTTCAACATAGTCATTATAAGACCTCTGCTCATGAACAGTGTTACTGTGATTTTCTTAATGTGTTCCATACATTGATTTCGCACACCGACTGCGCCATTATGCGCTACATGGGCGGAAACATGTTTTGGGTGAGATGTGGAAAATGACAGCTGTACAACTCATAAGAAGGTGTGATAAAATGGCAATGTTGAAAATCTGGAGTGAAAATATTGAAAATTCGCGAACTTACGAGCCTGCGTAGGAAGCGCATAATGCACGCTCATAAAACAGTCAAATTTTCAACATGGGGTTTTTGGGACCCCTTTTCATGAATGATGTCACTGTCATGGCATTATTAAAGGCCAAAGGTGATTTCACGCGGTGACTGCGCAGTGCCTGCGAAATCACCCTTGGGCCCGAACTCAACACTACATGATGACATCGATATGAAAGGAGTCCACTTCAACAATTAAAATTCAAAAATGACTGAGATATGCAATACAGTTGAACCCCCATCTAGCCCATTATACAGCTTACCGGCATTTCCTCAGTTCGCGGTCGCCTTTGAAGAGTGCAGACATGTTCCCAGTCCATCGAAGATCGTCGTGCCAGAGTCTGGAGGTAAGTATGGGGTGAGTGGGGTTAATGGGGAGGCTAGGTGCGCAGTGGGTGGGTGCGGGTTGTGGGAGGGGGTTGGAGGCAGCCGGGACAGTTTTTGTTTTACAGGTTTGAAAAAAAAAAGAGGACGTGGGATGTTTGCCACGCTGGGGTGGGCTCCCAGCATGGCAGAAGATGGCTGGGGCCGAGGAGCGACGGGAGGTTGGGCACCCCTGTCGGCAAACTACGTTGGGGCACCGAGGACCGATGGGGATTGGGCACCCGTCGACGCAAACAAACGACGTTTGCCACTGGGTGGGCTCCCAGCGTGGCAGCAGAGATGGCTGGGGGGCCGTGGAGCCGACGAGATTGGGCACCCGTTGGCCAACAATGTTTGCCATGCTGGGGTGGGATCCCAGCGTGGCCGCGAAAAGCTGGGGGTGGCGTGATGGGCGTGCGTGGGGGAGGTAGCACGCATTGGCGGGCGGTGCTCAGTATGGCAGCGGTGTTTTTCTTTGAAGCAGAGGAACACCGCTGTCATACTGAACTGCTACTGACAGTGCAAGACCGCCATGTCTGCTCAAGGAGCAGTGCATTGAGTGGAAAGGCACACCTCTAAGTGTGCTACTCTCCCAAAATGTTCCTTGTGCATGCGCGCAAGTGAACGTAAAAATGAGCTGGCATCCACACATTGCACAAAGCTGTCCCAAGCTGCTCACTGCTTGTGTTAGGGAAGCTGACTGGCTCTCTGAACACTGTTGGAGCCTGTGGCAGCAGAATGTGAGTAGGTTACAGCAGGGGTCCGGCCCCCTTCCTTGTAGAATGTTTGTGCTCTCCCAGTGCCCGAAGCCAGCTGTGCCAGGCTTTGAGTTGGCCATGAAGAGTGGCTCCACCCTCTGAAAGCCTCCCAATCCACCACCCCGTACAGTGGCATCTGTCAAGAACAGGAGCTGTGCCACAGTTCTTGCATGACAACTATCATGGAATTGCATTGTTCTCTGCAGAATTACATAAAATTCTGCAGACTCCTGCAGAACTGGGAGATTGATCCTGGTAGACATATCTGTACTGTAGTACCTCTGACAACATGGACTGGGTCGAGAGAACCATCTGAGGCAGGAGGAAAGAAAGTTGGTGGATGCAGCTGGAACTATGCCCATATGTGAAGGGGGCCAGGAAAGCATCCACTAAATACAGAAGCCCTATATAAACCTATGTAGAGGTGTGTATTGCTTTGTGGATCAGTCATTAGAGTGAAAAAGAACTGATGCTTTCAACCTCACCTGGCTAGAAGGGGCGGTTCTTGTGGGTCTACAAGCTCGACTGAATATTTTTAAAATATGGAATGTTATGACAACTTTAACCAGACCCATCCCTACAATGTCTATTTTGCAATTGCCTTATCTGCCCTCTCTTTTTCACCAGACACCCCTTTTGAATCCCAGGTTCATATCAACCCAGAAAAAAGTGTGGGAGGGGGGCATGCAACCAGGATCAACCAGTGACTCAGTGAGTTACAATTTATTGAAGACTAGTATGTCTACTTATCTATGACTGTTTGACTATTCATGTGGCTGTGTATAATTAAGCAATAATGCACTCCAGGGTGTGTGTCGTGCTTGGATAAATGTCACACCTTGGGTGGTTGAAGCATGAGGCCACAGGCTGAGTGCATTCAATGCCTCAGAAGTGACATTATCCCCCCATGACACACACCCTGGAGTGCATTATTGCTATTATACAATGACTCATTTTAAAACAGAATAAATAAAAAAAAATATTTTTTTAAATAGTTTTTTTTATTGGATTTCTTCAGTGTGGAAACATATTTTAAATAAAAAAAGTCATATCCTGTTTCTCCAGTAGGTGGAGCTGTCTGTTTTTGTACTTGTTGGAACTGTCATTTTGCATGCATTCCTATGTGCCTCTCAGTCCTGGTCGCTTCATGTTTGCTCCCCCCCCCCCCCACAAAATGTGCAGGTCATAGTTGTGTGCTTCATTTTTGAGGTAGAGTTCAGGATATTAAAATGCTTTTACCGGTGGGAAAAGATTGACAGTTACAAAGTAGTGTTTGACTCAGACACACACACACACACACACACACACACGTGCACACACACACACATATATATACATGGCACAGCAAGCAATCTGGTAGGGATTATCACGATTATGATCCCTCTTGCAGCTTTGAGAAGGACTATGGCTGAGTGTGTTTTTTTTTGTTCTGTATCGTGGCTGCAAGGGAAGGCGGTGAAGGGTGTTCTGGTCTCTGAAAGCAGATGCGCTAAGCTTTGAAGGTGATCCGTTGTGTTTTTAGTGAGTGGGACTGCAGGCAAGGGGAGTGTTAAGACAGCAAAGTGAAAGGGTTATTTTCCTTTAACAGTGTCACATTTTAAAACTAAAAAGAAAGCGCAGCTGCACGAGGCTTTTGTTACAAGTGGCCGGTCGAGTGTGGGCTTCCAGTAGAATATCGAAAGTGAAATGTAAAGCAGATGGGTGCTTTTATGAAAAGTTTGAGGTACATTCTGGGGAGTTGCCATGCTCTTTCACTGAGTGAGCCTCTTATGAAATGACATTTGATTGAAGGGGATTGTGACATGGTGGGTGGCGGAAATCGGAAAGACTGCAGTGAAAAAACTGTCAGGAGGTTTTACTAGATAACTTCTGGTGGGGGAGTGGGGGAACAGGATGGAGTGATTTCTTTTTTTGTGGTGCGGTTAGGTGTGCCTGACCTTGATACACTGATGTTGTACTGGGATAACATCATTGCTAAAGGAGGCCACTGACCAATCAGAGCTCAGGATTCTTTATTGCCATTGTATAATTTTACTTTACTGCATCCTGGGACACTCCTTTTCTCTCTTACTCAAAATGACATATACTTGTTCTTTTTCTTTCTGGGTCATACCACCACACCACAGATGTAGCGATATGAGATAGGGTCTATTAATAATTTCTGTGATGAGTTACTGTATGTTGCACAAATGATGCTGATGCTAGAGGAGTGACTTAGTAGGTTCAGGGTAGACATGGGCAGGGAAGAAAGGTTGGCCGTAATAAGAGAGTGGGTCCAGGCAGTCACTGCAACCTGCCTTAAGCAGAAGGGGAAAAAAGAGCAAGAAGAGGAAGCTGCTGTGGTTTACAGAGAAGGTGGGAAGAGCAATGAAAGAGAAAAAGGCTTCATACAGAAATACAAAAAGACCCAGAGGGAAGAAGACGACTGAATATGCAGGGAAGATGTAATCAAATTGCAGGGTGGTAAGGCAGAGACAGAGCTTATAGCTGAGCGGGTCAAAGAGGGATATGGAACCTTCCTCCAATGTGACTGGGACAAAAGAACAACAACAGAGGACATAGTGAAGCTGGAAAGGGGGACAGAATGGGTGGAGGAAAAAGAAAAGGCAGAAGTATTACGTGAGTACTTTGCTCAGTCTTCACAAATGAGAAGAATATGTTGCTTCCACAGGGGAAAATAAGGATGGCAGAGGAGGTGAGAAAGAAAGCAACAACAGAGGACAGAGTCCTAAATGGGCTCAATGTCTTTAAATGGACAAGTCCCCAAGCCAGATGGCATGCACCAAGTGTGCAGAGAGAGCTGACAGCAGTCTTTGCCAAGCCCTTGGCTGGCCTGTTCATCTGCTTTCTGGACACAGGGGTGGTTCTGCAGGAGTAGAGGACAGCTGACGTGGTGCTCCTGCTAGTGCTGGTGAAAATATGAAAATCTGTTTTGTGCACTTTTCACAAAATTGCACCATTTTGCATAATTTTGCACAATTTCACAAACTGTTCACAGTATACAGTACTACAGTATGTAGTTTTTTGCACAAAATCAAGTGGCTCACTTGGTAAATACTGAGTGGTCTACAAGCTCGAGCAGACTAGACAGACTATAAAGGCATTTTTCTGCTGGTTATTTTCATATTTTTGAGTTTGCTGAAATTACGCATTTTTAAAAATGTACATTTTAAAACACTGTGCTATGCCGGGTTAAAATGTGCAATTTTGGTATAAAGGGAAACACCATTACATTGGAGTTTGATGCAATTTCACGAAAATTGTGCGAATGTAAAATTAATGACTTCACATGTTTTTACAAGAGTACTAGAAATTTCATCCAGCACTACCCTTGCATTGGAGTGGACCAAGGGATGAACTGGAGATCTATAGACCAGTCGACCTGACATCATTAGATGGCACACTGATGGAAACCATCCTAAAGGGAAGGTTGGTCCAGTTCCTTGAGGCAAACAGGCTCCAGTATAGCAGGCACCATGAGTTTATGGTAGGGAGGTCATACTAAATAAATTTGATTAGCTTCTTTGATTTGGTCATGAAGGCAGTGTGGACAGTGGACAGGCAGCAGATATACTCTCTCTCTCTGGACTTCATCAAGGCCTTTCACTCAGTCTTTTGTAAGAGGTCGATCAAAAAGCTGCAGACATGTGGACAAGAAAGAAACAGACCAGGTGGGTGGCAAACTGGCTAGGGCAGAATCGATGCTGAGCCGGGGGTTGGTTTGAGGGAACACTCTGAGATGAATAAAGTTACTAGCATGGTTTTGCAGGTGTCAGTGCTTGGTCCGGTCCTGCTCAATGTGTTTGTTAACTGCACTAGGGACAGCATCAAAGGCAATATATACAGTACCCTGCAAAAGCGACTGGCTAATGGGAAAGGTGTTCAGGTGCTACCATGGAGGGAGGCCATCCTCTCTTGGCTACAAACTAGGTAAAGAAGTGATGCTTTCAGGAGATACTGACAAAGGCAGAAGATGCAAACGAAAATGTATAGTATATGGTTAGGGCTTATTGTAAATGGGAATCAGTGGCTCTCAAATAGCTGTGCACATTCTAAAAGTTGTGCACATTCTAAAAGTTGTTGTGCACATTCTATCATTAAGTGCTCCTGTGTCCTTGCTTGAGCTGACTCTCTGGCAACCACTTTCAATTTCACTTTCAATCACCATGATTTTTGCAGGTCATGCCTTTGTCACCACACTAGTAATTTTGGATGCCTGCCCTTAGCAGGTATGAGGGGATTCACCTGAGCATGATAGTGCTTACTATGCTGAGCTACTCCTCATCTCACACTCTCTGTCTGTACTGGCTGTCAATGTTGGACTCCTACATCAGGTTTGTATATGCTGGGCTTTGATCAAGATAGAGGGAAAAATGTTCCTTGAATTTTTATTTTGATATAGTATAGGCAGTAAATGACAGTACATACTGGTGGTGCTAATTCACTAGAGCTGCTCCTTGGCTTTCACACACACACTCTCTCTCTCTCTCTCTCTCTTTCTCTCTTTCTCACTCCTTGCTATTTCGCTCTATAGCACCATATACTATAAAAAAATAAAATATGGGTGACAATACACAACTCGCATTGTGTTTTCATCTCAGGACTGAGATGACAGCATAGACCTCTCGAGCTTCGCCCTCGAGGTCCATATGCTGTTATCTCAACCCTCGATGGAAACACAGGCTTGCTGTGTATGGTCACCCATACATCATTGCTTATATTGTGTATATATCACAATGCAGCGGTTCGATTCCAGCCCAACCCTTAAACCAATCACCTCACAGGCCAGGACTCAGAACTGGGAAAGGAATCTTCCCTCTTGCTTTTTTTTTGGCCACAGCAGTCCACTGCAAGCCGAAAGGTAATTTCTGTCCAAAGGCTTTCTGCTAACCCAGCTGCCTTTTCCCTGCCGCAGCTGTGCTATGGCTCCCCACCCACCCCACACCATCCCCACCTTTCACTGGCCTAGCTATATAGTACAGGGTGGATCATATGACTAAGTCCCACCCCAATTTGCCATTGGCAGATAATAATTAGACACAGATAGGGGGCGTGAGACAGCCAGCAACACTCTAAGCTAGTCTGACTTAAACACGATACTCAAACCTCTGTTTCACCTGCCTAGCTCCTGGAAGTCTGGCTGTGTGACAGACTGCTGTTTGGCATCTCAAGTTAGTCAACCTATGTTCCCCCAAGACCCTCTCCCTAGTTCCACTAGTCACTAAAAAGTGATACTATGCTTCTACTCTCACCTCCTAACTACAACCCAGATGAAGAGCTCTCTGCTCACACAGTTACCCTCTTTACTCTATTTGCACTAACTTCCACCTCCCTCTAGGACACTCCTACTTCCATGACTCATCAGGCAGAAGAGGACTCTAGTCTCCTAAGCTGTGGTGCATAAAATGATGCTGCTAATCATCTTGTTGCTACTACTTTGCTTCCACTCAGTTGAGCAAAATGATGACAATTAACCCACAGATCATCGGCTCCCTAGCATCGCTGAATATGGACAGCTGAAAAGTAGCAATATAATTTCCTCGGCCGCCTGTTGTAACAGTGCATGGGCCTTCCTGATGCCTTTGATACCGATATTACAAAACCTAAGACTGGGACACATGGTCCCATACCTGCCGATTACAGTGACCCTAAAAAGACCCATGCCCTACTTTGGCAAACTGAGAAAGTGCAAGTGTGACTCTTCCTTCAACTTCTCATCAAGGAGAGCTATTCTTCTTCTCCTACTCCTGTCTGGTAACAAGCACCCTAATCCTGGCTCTAGCACAAACAATGACACAAAGGGGACTTTCGGGAATTGTTTAAAAATCACCACTATGAACATATGCAGTTTCCTCCTTAAGGTTGCGCAGCTCCAGGTCTGGACAGCCTTACACTGCCCGGTTATAATCTGCTGACAGAGACATGGCTAAACCCTGGAGTAAAGGACAAAGAGATACACCTACCAGGTTACCAGACATGTCAGAATGATAGGGCCAGGAAAAGGGGTGGAGGTTATATGATATACATTCGTGATACCCTGCATGGGATAATACTCCCTAAAATTGCCACAGCTGATGACCATGAGCTTCTCGTGGTTAAGCTCCTGGTTGGTCCACATCAGAAAGTATTGGTCTTAGCTTGTGTCTACCTCCCTCCAAGGAATCCCACAGAGGGTCTAAGCAAAGTGTTAGGTGCCCTGGCTGGCATTGCCAATGACTGTGAACTTATTGTCACTGGAAACTTCAATTAAATTGACTCAGCAAAGGATCAGCGCAGCAGAGGGACACCATGGAAAGCTCTTACTTTACACAACTAGTAACTGAACCCACCAGGATGAACCACAAAACAGGCAACCATACCCTACTGGACTGGCTCCTTTCTTGTACTCTGGATAGGTTTACTGGGGTCTCTGTGCTGGCCGTTACTCTGAGTGACCACTCGCCTATCACCTGCAGGTGGACTAACAAATTTAAAGAAGCTCTGCCAATCTTTGTGGAGAGCAGGGTCCTCAGAAAGGGACAGCTCAACTTCCTATTTGAAGAATTTGCACAGATTGACTGGACACCCTTAGATCATATTCAGGATCTGGACCAGGTGCCGTAGTACTTCATTGTTAACTTCAATAGAGTATGTGGCAAATACTCCCCATTTAAAAGAAGGAAAACTTGAGGGTACAGCAATGGGTGGATAACCAGTTAACTACTGGAGCAAATGAAAGTGAGGGATAACCTCTGAGCTAGGGCAAAGTCCTCCAGGAAAGCACATGATCTTCCAGTCTATTGGGCAGCTAGAAACAATTGTACACAACTAATTAGGAGTGCTAGAGCCTTATATCACAAGAGCCAACTAGAAAGAAACTGGGGGGATGGGAGGCGATTTTGGGAAAACCTAAAGGGTCTCCTGGGTAAAAATGAAAAAAAGCAACCATTGTTGCTCAATGTAAATGGTTCAGACATCAGTGATCCATTCATCATAGCTGAGGAGTTTAACATGGCCTTCAGTCTTAAGTTTGGTGCTACTGGCCGACTACTTAAAGCAATCTGTAACCAACCTTGACAGTGAACACCCAGTGACAAAGCACCTGGATTTCTATTTTTTTTGTATTTCATTATACTTTTTTCCCACACTGCCAGCCGCCTGGAACCTTTGCCCGGTCACAGACCTCGGCTTCCACTCCCAGACTGGCCGCAACCCTCTGATACCCCCTGGCTTGCCCTCCAGGGTGGGGCTGCGGCAGCAACCCCTACAATGCTGCAGATGTAGGGATAGGTCACAGGGCCAGCCTGGAAGCTAATTGAAGCCAAGGCGGGCTTCATCTAGGGCAGCTAGCAGCAGCAGCATTATTTTTTACCTGGTGTGCGAGGGCGGGGATGTGCAATGATGTCCAGCGCCTGCCCCGCCCTCCTGAGCTACATGGCGTTGGCGCATTGGTACACCCAGCCTCTGCTAGGTGTCTGTATTGTGCCAAACACTCTACCCCCTTCCCTCTGGAGAAAGAGAGCAGTCATTGGATGCTCAGTCATTCTCCCCTGGCTGGCTCTCCAACGACCCAGGTCATTCCCAAACCCAGGTCACCAATGTTGCAGGTAGGTGCCCTGCCCCTACACCAGCGGGCCGGCCCCAAGCACTTGAATTTCTACTTTAAGTGGGTCACAGTGCAGGAAGCCCTGGGCTATGTGAAAAAAGTTTTTGGGAAAACAAGACAAGGAAGTGACTCTGTCGACATGAAACTGGTTAGACTCGTAATTGATGTGATCATAGTACCCATCTCCAAAATATTTAATAAATCTCTCATACTGGCTACATTTCCCACAATTTGGAAACAAGCAGTTGTGACACCCATTCACAAAAATGTAGACAGGACCTGCACTGCAAATTACAGGTCCATCTCCATCCTCTCCCCACTGTCAAAGGCACTGGAGAGGATAGTGACCGACCAAATTACGGAATACATACAGAAATACCAGATGCAGTGTCCCCAGCAGCATGGTTTTAAGAAAAATCATAGCACCACAACAGCCCCGGTCAACTTCAATGACTACGTCCATAGGGCCTTAGATGAGGGTAAGATGGTTGGCTCCATCTTTATCAACTAAGGCCTTTGATACGGTCAACCGCCCACTCCTTCTGAAACAACTGCAATCCCTTGGATTGGCCCCTAATGCTATCTTTTGGTTTCAAGACTACCTATCCTCCAGGTCACAAAGAGTTAAAATTGGCCAAGAGACATTGCACTCCAAAACAGATTAGTTGGGAGATCCCCAGGGGTCCATTTTAGGCCCCCTTTTGTTCAGCCTGTTTTTGAACACCCTCCCTGAGGCATGTACCAGTAAAATTATATTATATGCAGATGATGCTGTAATCTTTTGCAGTTAATCTACAGTAGTGCCACTCCAATCTGAACTACAGTCCACGTTCCATATGTTGGAAAAATGGTTAAGCTCCCAAAAGCTTTTACTAACCTATAAAAGAATGAAAGTAATGCTCCTCACCAGACCACAGCTAAACTGGAGGTGCCCCATGCTAACAATCATTAATAATTAATCAGAACTTCTTGAACAGGTACACTCCTTTAAGTACCTAGGCGTTATGATTGACAACACACTCTCCTTTGGACAACACATTGAATCGATCATCAAGGCTGTAAATGCTAAGCTGGGCATCTTGTACAGGCACAGGAAAAGCCTCATAACTGATGCTCTGAGGATCTTTATCTCCAGCTCCATTCTCTCAGTAATTGATTACAGTCTGGTGGTTTATGGAGCCGCCACCAACACAGCACTAAAGAGGGTTGAAACAGCCCTAAATAAGGCATGCAGGCCGATGACTGATGCGGACCGTCTCACACACACTTGTGCACTGTATGAGCAGTGCAACCTGCTTTCACTCAGGAATAGGATAAGATTTCAAACGTGCCTCCTGGGGAGAAAAGCCATGCTTGGTGGCATCACTCAATGCATTGCTGACCTGTTATCCATAAACAACACCAAATACAACACCAGAGGGAAGGAACAAAACATGCTCAATGTCCCCTTCTGAAGGACAGCCCTTGGGCAAGAGTCTTTCTCCTACCCAGCCCCGCTTTGGCTCAGTGAGATACCTGTTGCCAAGCATAAGGACGCAAGCCAAAAGATCTTCAAAAGTGAGCTGAAACAGGTCTTCATCACCAGGAATAACTGTCACTGCCTACCAAGAAACTGTAGCCCCCTCTGAGATCAACCTGAGCCTTCCACCCTGATTATTCACTGCCTATTTGTCACAACATGGGCATTCTAGTGTGCATTATGCTACGCAACTCTCCCATCTCTCCTAGCAAAGTAACCCTCCTGATGCAGCACTTAACCCTTTTTCTCCACTCCCTCACCCTCTCTGCCTCCTCCCTCACCCTCCCTCTGTCTCCTTTCCCTTTCTCTCTCTCTCTCTCTCTCTCCTCTCCTCCCTCTCTCTCATTCTCCATCTCTCTCTCTCTCTCTACTTCTTCCATTCTCTCCCTCTCCCACTTCTCTCTCCCTCTCCCTCTCCTCTTATCAAAAACTCTCCCTCCCCCTGTATTGACCCCATCCCCACGTGTGTTTGTCACCTGTACTAGGAATACCTTTGTACCACATAATAATTACTGTTCTGTCCCCTCACACTAGGCCCCTCCTTCTTCATTCCTTCCCCCTATGTTCTACCCTACTGACCTTCTACATCTCTAGGAAGACATTGACAAGGCCAAAACTAACCACTTTTATAGCCTCTTCATATTTTACCTGAAGCTCATACTGAAACTGGCCACACTTATCTGCATATGTACGTCTTAATCAGTATCCTCAAGTATTGCTTTTGTTGAATGTATTGTTTACTCTTGTCTTTGTTGTAAATGCATAGTCTGTAATCATTGTACTATGAATGATGTGGAACCTTTGTAAAAGAGTTCATACTCAAAGGTTGTTTCTGAATAATTAAATAAATAAATCAACAAATGCAGGCTGAGATAATAGAGCAGTATAGTGAAGGTGGCCCTACGCTTCACTTGTTAGAGCTTTGGCGGGGGAAGAACAAGCTAAAGGTGCCCCTTAAATAGTCCATATGGGTGTACAGTGATGTGAGTGAGTATTATTGAGCGTCTCAATTTGATTCACTCAATAATACCACTTATACTGAGAGCGAGTGGGAAAAAACACCAATCAGCAGGTTACAGAGAGTGTAGCGGGGAGCTGTATGGTTCCACCACCTCAGAGCACTGGCGGTAGTGCGCCTGGTTATTAGGGTGCCAAGTCGGAAAGTTGCCACCCTCTCTTTTTGCAAGGGGCTTTGTTTAGCTAAGTCCTGCTGAGCTGGCTGTTTGGCATAGTGGCTAGAGCCACTGCTGCTTGAACTGGTGGACCTGGGTTCAGGTCTAGTTGTCGGGGATGATTTTTTTTTTCCCACTGTTTTTTCTTTTCCCCTGTGTACAAGCCCCCATTGAGTGATTATAAAATGCTTGGGGGAATGGGGAGCTTAGCCCCCTGCATACAAATACTTTTTTTACTTGCAGTTGTTCAGGGAGTAAGCGACCATTGCTGTTTGAGACGGTCGGTGTAATACTGTTTGCACTTTTGATGTCAGGTGCTTTTGTGGTCGCTGTTTGTGATCAACGCGGTTAAAGACTCATCATTATCACATAAAACCATCCATACCTGATGACATCAAAGTTAATTAAATTAACATTTACATTTGGTACTCAGGTATTTCTACAAGGTTTGTCACCCATTCACCTAAAATGATTTTTTTTAAATACAACATATCAAAACTGATAAGTGAAATCTTGATTACCAATTAATTATGACTTAATAATTTATATTCATATGGTCATTCAAAAAGGCTCAAAAATACACCAGGAACCATTGCATATGTAAACTAACCTCATGCATATTCACTAAAGTAAGACCTGAATTGAAAGAGGCTGTAAAAAAAACACAGGATATTAAAAAACATAAAAATAAATATGACAGCAAATATTAAATATTATCACTGCAAAATATGTTGACTAGTTTATAGAATGCATGTATATGCGATCACAACTAATTCATAGCAAAATTGCTTAAGATGTGGATATTTAATATTTGACTGTTGTCATATTTGGTTTCTTGTGTATTTTTGAGCCTTTTTGAAGTACCATATGAATATAAAATATTAGGTCATAATTCTTTTTAGGTGAAGGGGTGACAAGCCCCGGAGACATACCTGAGTGTCCATTGCAAACATCAGTTCAATTAACTTTGATGTTATCAGGTATGGACTACTCAAGGGGCTCCTTCAGCTTGTTTGCCTTTTCCTCGATGAAGCTCTAATGAGCGACGTGCTCAGGCACTTACACGGTACTGCTCTGTTGACTGATCCTGCATTGTGTTATATATACACATTCAATTTTTGTTTGCATCTTATGGCTTTGTCAGTTTTTCCTGAGTGTGCCACTTCCTTGCCTAGTTCAAAGGCAATATGCTGCATGCCTGTTTGCAGACAATATCAAGCTTTGTGGGAGGGTGAACACTGAGGAAGGCATAAGGTACCTGAGGGAGGACCTGGTGTGGTTGGAAAGGTGGTCTGGAATCTGGCAGCTGGGTTTCAGTGCCAAAAAGTGAAAGGTGATAAATATAGGGAGCAAGAATCCCAGGGCTGAATACAGGCTTGGGGGGGGGGGGGGTTGACATTCACAGTCTCTGAGGAGGTGAAGGACCTGGGAATAGCAGTCACAAGCAACATGAAACATTCAATGCAATGCAAAAAGGTGTCAGTGAAGGCAAATAGGATGCAGGATTCTATAGTAAAGAGGTTCACCAGCAGAAAGAAGGTGGTCATTCTACCCACGTGCAGATCTAGGGTGCATCCCTATCAGGAGTACTATGTGCAGTACTGGAACAGCTACCACAAGAAGAACATAAATCATATGGAGGCGGTGCAGAGAAGGGTTACTAAGAAGACACAGGGACAACAGAATGTCCCATATGAACAGAGGCTGGTGAACTTAACATGTACTCACTGAAGGAGAGAAGGGAGAATGGGGACATGATCCAGAACTTTAAAAATCTTAATAGCATTAACAAGGTTGATCTAGGAGATCTTTTTTGCAGAAGTGAAAACAAAAACACCACAGGTCGCAACTACAAATTAGTGTGTGTGTGTGTGGGGGGATAGAAAATGGAGACCAGAAGGCACTTCTTCATTGAGAGGCTTGTGGCTCTACCACAGGGGATAGTAAATCACAGTTCAGATGGGGGGAGGATTTAAAAGAGGGTGGGACAGATTTAAATGGAGCATTAGGGTGACAGGGGATGGGGCGTATCAACATGTAGCAAACGTGCATGAGCTCCACAATGAACTGACTCGATAGGCCTTCAGGCCTTCTGCTGTCATTGTCATAAGTCTGAATGTTTAACTACAATCACAGTCAAATAAATGGTCAGATATTTCATGACATTTCTGTGATATTTCTAGAGAAATCTCTGTATTGCCATCCCCCTAGCATTTCTTTGTGACTTACACCACTTTAAAATCCAGTAAAGAAAATATTAGAAAACTGAAGATTGTAAAGGAAAACTAGAAAAAATTAAGTGTCTGACATTATTTTGTGCTCCAAATTCCAATTCTTGAGAAACAGAAACATCATTTTTGGGAGGGACATCAGACAGAGTAAATACCTTTTCTGAGTACTCGGTGAGTATCTATATTCAGGGCCTTTGTCATTCAGCTGTTTAGTATTTAATCAAAAAAAAAATGACTTTCTGAGAAAAACAGGGCCAAATACACTTTAACAACACTATTTTCCCCTCTTAGCCTGGTGTATGTATGTAACCCCTAGGTGGCGCCATCCCAAGGGCTACTACCCCTGCCTGCTTGGCTAGTAGCAGGTTAACGGGCCCGAGTTCTGAAACGGGTGCCTCCACCCTGAGATCAGGGTTGGTAGTGGTCAAGATAGCCTGGGCACAGCCCTCCAGGACTCTGTAATCCCCCTCTTTCCCCTCTAGTGGCCTGAACACTGTACAATAATCACTTTCACAATACCCCTAGTACACCACACAAGTACCCACACTGTTTGCACTTACCACCAGGGCTGGTTCCTCTGGCTCGACCCTGGGGACCCCATGTAAAACAAGGTTATGCACAGCAAATAGCAACAGTCCAGTACTTTGAGCACAAACTGGAACCACAGTCAGATTACATGCAGAAAAAGTTAGATCTGATTTATTCAGGGGACTTGAACAAGGGAGGGGCAAAATCAGGTTAATTAGCTTAAAGGTTATATCAATCAAGCAGTTATGCATGCGCTTTGAGGCCCACCACACAGTCCACCTCTGGGTACCAAGGTGGAGAAGAGATGGGCTAGCCAGGACCATTGTCCAGGGTTGCAGCTGGTTGAGGCCCTGTAATGGAAAACACAACATGCACAGTACACAATATTTGTAATCTGGAGCCAGAGGGCTCAGTTCGTAAAGGAAATGAAGCAACAAGACAATCAGATGACCCACTCAGATTAAGCTGTTGTTGCAGTGAGCTACCCTGGTATTTACTCACGATACCCAAGACTGGATACAGGCTAGACGAAAATCGAGACTGCAGGTGGTTGATCTGGAATGCCAGGAGAAGCAGGGCCCACATGAGTTGCAGAGGCATCATTCCTGTTCAAGCGTGGAGCAGGGGGCTGATCCCCAGGCAGGTCTCTCGTCGATGGCTTCTCTGTGCAGTGGGTAGTCTGGCTGGGCCAGTCTGGCAAGGCCCAGACCGCATGGAGACAAATTTGGATGCAGTCCGTTTTGGGCTGGATACAGCTTCCAGCACGCAGAACACAGTTCACACAGTGGAGGACTAACTCATCACCCACTAGCAGCTTACAGCACATTTACATGTAAGGGAATTCTACTGTACCAGACAAAGTGCTCCCCGGTCATAGTCGCAAAGTCTCTGCACACACCAGGAGCTTAGGGGTAGCTGGAACTCCTGATCGTCCGATCGCATTCAGCAAAATCTTTGGTCTTCTTCAGGATGAGCCTGGCCCACTTCAGTAGCTTACTTTAGTCACACAAACTTGGATTTAGTCCAAAATAATTATCTTCTCTCCCTCTCAGGAGCAGCACACCGACATGCAGGCCAAAAACTTAGCCTTTTCAGAGTTCTCCCATGTGAACCCACTCAGGATTGTTGCTCAGCATCACTTCAGCTCCTTCTTGTTCAGCTTCCAGCTTGGATCTAACTGAAAACTGCAAGCAGCCCGGGACTTACCCAAGATCCAAAAGATTTGCTTGGCTGATTTGGCTGTCAGTCAAAGCAAGAGCTCCCCCTTCAGTTGCAAAAAAGGCACAAAAAACTCCAAACTAAAGTTCCTACAGATTTTGAATTCAGACAGCTCCTGTAGTCCGGCTACATTTTAGGTCCCACCAGTACTATTTGGTCCAATTTGTAGTCCAGGACCAAGATAGTGGAGACAAACAAAACAGTACTTGCTACAAAGAAAGCATGGTAGACAAACTACATTATCATTATCACTCTAAATGATTTTCAGTAAATAGTTACATCCTTCAACAGAGCTCCCTCTCAGATTACTTTAGCTGCAATAGGCAGCTGTTAAAGAGACAGTACGCAGAGGCTATACAGGCTCTGGTAATCACATTTAAACTGCTAAAACGCAGGACACCAGCCTGGCAGTGAGCATTTAGGCAGGCTCAAGGAAGACTTTTTGGGAACCCCCATTTGTAGGAGGGTTACACCCTTCCCTGCCTGGGAAAACTTGGAGTCCGCATCAAGTCTGTACTATCATAACATTGAAAATGCAACATATACAAGATATTTATACCATTAGCATGCTATACAAGTACTACCTGATTCATCAATTGGCATAACTTGTCACTTTACTATACATTTCAATGTACTCCACTATATCATTTCCATTCTGACAATACATTATGCATATTTCACACAGGTAAATTGAACATTACTATACAGAATCATGTAATAACTTCTTGTACTCTAAACAATGCAAGAGGGGGCCCTTCCCTATCAGCTAACTTGGGGCTGGATGGGGCAGGGGCACCATGGTGAGAGGGTAAAACAAGTAAGCTGGAATGGGCTGTCAAGCTCAATTTGGGCAGTGAGCTCTGAGATACATAAACACCTTTGTGGACTACATTGAGAGGCAAATCCACTGGCCTCCCAGGGGAATCATAACTGAAGCGCACCACTGGCTTGACAGCTCGGCCAGTCTTTCTGAGGTGAACAACCACAGTCTCTGTACTTTTAGCAATGGTCTTGGAGCTTTCATCACTTGTGGGGGGTACCTTATGCATGAAGGGAAATGTCCAAGCTGGGATCACTGTCAGCCCCTTTCTCTGCAGTCTCTGTTTCTACAACACTTGGCTCATGTTGAAGACACTCTGGCACTTAAGGGGGGGGGGGGTTGTCACCACTCTCATACTGTAGTGTTCCTCAAGTTCTGGCATGTCACCAGAAAGACTCATACCATCAGCCTGTCCTTCAGGCAAATCATGCAGTTTCACAATACACAAAGACTCAGCATCCTCAGACGTGATACTTGCACTTCACTTTCAGGGAGCATTTGCTCCAAGGATGATGCCGGAGGGTTAGGCAGTCCAGAAGGCCCAGCTTCATCCCCATAATTCAACATAGGATTTCCATGAAACGACTGACTCAGTTCATAGGAGGGGTAATAGGCATTATTACACTCACTGTCATCTGAGTTAGACTGGCAGTCACTATCATTCTGGGCCTGCTGCGGGGGAAGTCTTAAATCGGCAACCGTGGGGGCAGGCTGACTCTGTTTCTTTCTTGCAGCAGCACGAGTCACTGGTCCAGGGGAATCAATCTCGGTGAGTTCAGCCTCAATTATAACTTGACCAATAGGTAGCAAGTGGTTACGGTGCATGGTCTTGACAGCTTTGAAGTTATTCTCTGGGCACGATTTGTACACTGGCAAATCATCCAACTTTCCAACTATGACATGGGGAAGATGGTGCCATCAATCAGCAATTTTGTGTTTACCATGCAATCCTAAATTTCGCTACAACACACGGTCTCCAGGCCTAAGCTCTTGAGCCTTTACTTTTCTACCATGTCTCTCTTTGTTGGCTAGATTTCTTTTGGCAGCCATTGTCTGGGCCAGTTGATAGGCATGGTTCAATTGAGCTTTCAGTTTTTGTACATATTGCAGGTACAGTAATCTTTGGCTCGGACCCCATCAGGAGAAACCCCAAAACAGACATCAACAGGCAGCTGGGCCTCTCTCCCGAACATGAGGCGGTAGGGAGATAACCCAGTAGCATCATTCTTCATGCAATTGTATGCGTGTACCAAGGTTCTAATCTGCTGGCTCCATTTATGCTTATCTTTTGGGTGAAGGGTGCCTAGCATGTCTAGCAGGGTGCAGTTAAAGTGTTCTGGTTGAGGATCCCCCTGCTGGTGATAAGGGGTGGTTCTTGACTTTCGCACCCCCCATAGAGAGAGCATTTCTTTGATGAGCCGACTCTCAAAGTCCCGGCCCTGATCAGAGTGAATTCGCTGGGGAGCACCATAGTGGATGAAAAAATTTTCCACTAGCATCTTGGCCACGGTAGATGCTTTTTGATCTTTGGTGGGAAAACCTTGTGCATACCGTGTGAAATGGTTCATAACCACTAACACATTGTCAATGTTTTGCTGATCAGGCTCTAAACTCAAGAAGTCTATGCAGACTAGTTCTATTGGGTGCTGGTAGTAATGTTGAGTGTTGGGTCCTCACTACCTGAAAGAGCTCTTGGTACCTTACTGTCCTGCCTGTTCACTTCGATCCTCTGATGAGGGATTGCTAGAGATACCCAGGGTACATTTGAAGATGTTTGGAGGTAGATCTTTTGCCCTTATGGCACCTACCCTGTGGAATTCTCTACCTCGTCAAGTACGAGATTACCTGACTGTGGAAAGTTTTAAAACACAGCTAAAGACTTTCTTCTTTACCCGAGCATTTGTTGGGACGTAATAAGTGGGAGTTATTTTTGATTGCTGTATTTATTGTTTTATATGGTGTGTTTTAAAGTGTTTTAAAGTGTCTGAACTGTTGTAAAAGCACCCTGAGCTTGGGAAGAATGCAATAAACTTTACTTACTTACTACTTACTTGACAAGGGGGGCAGCCCTCTGAGGCAGGGCTTTTCTCTGTAGGCAGCGACTACAAGTCCTTACATGGTGCTCAACATCGGCCCCCATCTTGGGCCAGTAGAATTGAGACTGTACTAGGTCAACGGTCCGGTCGATACCGAGGTGGCCCATATGATTGTGGAGGGACCACAGTACCAAATCTTTGAAGGCTGTCGGCAGGACCATTTGTTTCTTGTCTATTTGGCCACCCTGATCTACTGTCTCTCTATACAACAACTGATTAACTAGCTTCAACCTGGGGCCTTCTTTAAACAATAAAGTGGTTCGCAGATCAGAGAAACGCAACTTGGGCACATCTTTTCCTGCACAAAGGGTGTCAAGTGCTGGCTGAATCATAGGATCTCAGGATTGAGCCCATTGCATGCTGTCATTGTCAAACTGAGGTAGTGCACTAATATCTAGAGCAGAAAAGTGGCAATACACAGCCGGTATGCAGGTGTCAGAGGGGACCCAAGCAATCTGCTAAGCAGTCCGCTGTGTCCGTAGACATCTGTTCATGTCTATCAAACTTTTGGCACAACGCTTGGATGTCAGGTTCGGACAGCCTGATCCAGTCACTCTTGGAAATGGGCCTCCAGGATAGGGCGTCAGCATCAATATGATTCAGGCCCAGACTGTATTCGACAGCATAATCATATGTTGACAATGTAGAAAGCCACCGGTGCCTCATGGCGTGTAACTTAGCTGAAGTCTGTACATAGGTCAATGGGTTATTGTCAGTCCTCACCAATATTTTCACCCCATAGAGGTAATCATGAAACTGATCGACAATGGCCCATTTTAATGCAAGGAACTCCAACTTGTGCACAGGGTAGTTTTGCTCTGATGTGGTCAAGCTCCTACTGGCGAATGCCACTGGTCTCAAACCATCCTCATGGTCTTGATACAGTACAGCTCCTAGACCCTGCAGACTGGTGTCAGTATGCAGCACATAGGGTTTGGTGGGATCAGCATAAGCAAGGATGGGGGCATGGGTGAGCTAGTATATGATTTCTTGGAAAGCTGCTTCACAGTCAGGGGTCCAACAGGACCCAAAAAGTTCACCTGGGCAGAAATATGCTTTATCTGGTTCTTTGATGGACCCTTTTTTGTATTTCCGATTGGTAGGAGGGTAACCCTGGGTAAGATTCAAGAGTGGGCGAGTCACTTTGGAATAGTTCTTTATAAACCGGCGGTAGTAGCCGCAGAATCCCAGGAAATTTTGTAGTTCTTTCAAATTGTGTGGCTGGGGCCAAGTAGTCAAGGCTTCAACTTTACTAGGATCAGTTTCTATCCCCTGTGTAGATATTATGTGCCCCACATACTTCACAGAGGTTTGGAAAAACTGGCACTCGTCAATGGACAGCTTGAGGCTGAAATCTTCCAGTCGGTCTAGTACTTTGAAAAGTCAACTCTTATTATCCTCTAGGGAGCTCCCAAACACAGTGACATTGTCCAAGTACACCAGGCATTCCAGAAAATTCATGTTTCCCACAGCTAATTCCATCAGTCGCTGGAAGGTGGCTGGGGTGCCCGATATCCCCTGTGGCATTCTCAGGAATTCGTAGAACCCCAAAGAACAGATGAAGGCTGTCTTCTCACGGTCCTCCGGAGCCATCGGAATCTGGTAATATCCATGCGAAGATCCAACACCAAGAACCATTAGTTGCCATTCAAACAATCCAGAACATCTTGCATATGGGGCATGGTGTATTGATCAAGGACGGTTTAGGGAAGGCCTGTTGAGGGTTCGATAATCCACACACATTCATACTGTTCCATTCTTCTTATGCACAACCACAGTGGGAGAAGCATATGGGCTCCTGGATTCTTGTATCACACCAGCCGCGAGCATTTCCTGCAAGTGTCTTCTCACATTGTCTATGTCTGCAGGGGCTAGGCGTCGAGACCTCTCTCGAAATGGCCATTCATCGTGCAGGCGTATGTGATGCTTTCACCTTGGACACATCCCATATCCCATTCCTTCAATGAAAACACAATCTCACTGCGCAAGTTTCTGGCTAAATCCAGTCTTCCATTCAGCTGGCAATGGGTAGTCACCAAAATCAAACAAGTCGGGAGTCACTCTATCTGTCTTGCCAGGGGGCTTGTTGCTGGGCAACACTGCAGTGTCTGCGCAGTGTACCATAGTTAGGGTGCATCCTCTGTTCACCAGGATCTCCTGATCTGACACATTATGAATCTGGACCATCACTTGTCGTGCATAGTCATGAGCATGAGCTGGCAAGATGCTGGGCTTAACCAATAATCCTTCCGGCAATTTTCCATTGCTTGTCGTGTCCAATGTCAGTATTTTGTTCTTGATATCTTTGCGGAGGTGGACCTCCTCTTGAATGGTACACTGGGCGTTAGGGGCCAGTACCATTGAATCGGGGTCCTTCTTCCACATGACCCCTACCGGTTCATCCTGGTCCACTCCCTTGGGATTCTGTTGCAAATCATAGGCCCTCTTGATCAGAGTGGGAATTCTTAGGGCCCTCCCAGTCCGTCGCCCTTGTTTCTCACGACAGAGTTGTGCTAGTCTCCCAAACATATGGGCATTGGTCCCAATTAATAGGGGAACCCCATCATACAGTCCAGTAGGGGGCCACACTAAGGTCAGTGTCTCAACTTGCTCCTCTACACCAGTTACAGCTGCAGGAGATGACAACCAGGGGCGGACATATCCTAGGTAGGGATAAGACTTGTCGCTCAGCCCCCACACATGTAGGCCTTCCAGGAATTTTAAGGGCACAGCAGATAAGTGTTTGTCATGCCAGTCCTTAAATACAATGGTCACTTGCAACCCACTGTCCAGTACAGCCCGAGTAGGAATACCATTCATAGCCATGGTAGTCTCCATTGAAGGACCTACTATTTTGGACCAGTCAAGAGGGACAGCAGCAGGGGTCTGGACAGATGATTTAGCCACACTGGGATTTGAGTTACTACTTCTTGAACCCTCACTGCGGTCATTTTGGGCACTCCTCGACCGCTGATTCATTCTCTGAAGCTCTCCTTGAAGCCTGTATACAACTTTATCTAGGTCTTTTGTGGACCGGCATTCTCTCTTCATGTGCCCATTCTTCCCACAATTATGGCAAAATATGTTTTCTGGGATTTGAGGTGGCCAAGGCATCACACTGAGAGCTGGGGCGGTGGTACTACCAACTGAAAACCTTGGTGCCATCTCTGTCTTCTGTGTGGTGAGCATTTGGAGACATCTCGTCAATTCTCTTACTTTCACAGTCAAGACATCGAGTTTCGAGCTGCTGTCAGCAGGAGATGCCTGGGTGGACACCCCCACCCCCATAGCAGATGCAGTTGGATAAGGGTCGGTGCCTGTACTTGCAGGAGTGGCCTTCATAAAGAGACTGTTTTTTGTTTCCCTGAACTCCCTCAGCAGTTCATCCCATAGTGGCACACCCTCATTGGTCCCCACTTCAGAAGGGCCTTCCGATGCCGTGATCACTTGGGCTGCACTCACCCTAGAATTACAATCCCCCTTTTCATCTTCAACCTCCCAGAGTTTTTTTATTAAGTCACAATAGTCCGGTGGGTTACCCCTTCTATCTGGGATCATTCATTGAAAGAGCTGCAATTTAGAATGATTTGCATGTTGCAGTATGTGCCCCAACCTCACATGGTTTAAGTCACTGGCGGCTACCCCACCTTTTCGGTAAGCCTTCTGCAGCGCTCTTTTCAGATGAGTAACATATGCAGACAAAGTTTCCCCTGGTCATTGTTTTGTACCTTGAAATTTACACATCAAGTTTTCCCCTGACTCAATGCTCCCAAAATTGCCTTCGAGTGCAGATAGGTACTTCTGGGCAGATGCATCAGGGTTTGTGGACCTCAGAAATTTAATGGCCTCTAGGGTGAGAGCCCTCAAACTTTCTATGATCCTTTTCTGTTTCTCAGCCTCCGCACACTGCCATTCAGATACCAAAGGGGGAACACAATCTAGCCAGGTCTCCCAATCATCCTCCCCTTGGGGGGTGGGGAAGGTGCCGGAGAAGATTCTCAACCTTCGGTAAGAGTCATGACTAATGGCAGGTACAGACATAGAAACCAGAACTGGCATGAGGACAGAAGGAGGGGCAATAACGGGTGCTAGAGCGGGAGGGGGTGTTGGGGGAGGAACACCCCCAGGAGGCAGGAATAATTTCTTTAAGTCCTCCACAGTTTTTCCTTCCTCCAGCAACAACTCAGAAAATTTCTCCTCAAAAGTCTCAGATAGTGTGGGGGGGGCTCATTCTCCCCTGGGTCTTTACTGTCTTTAGTTATCACTCTCCAGGCAGTGAGGGCTCCTTCAGGGGTGATAGTCCGTAGCACTTTGGAACTGTCTACTGGGTCCTTACACTCTACTAACGCCATGAAACTATGGGTGAGCAGATTAGCCTGTCAACCCACCACCATGGGGTTTGTAAACATTCAACCTTGGAAAGTACTTCCTCTACAGTGTCCTTATTGGTACCCAGGGGAATATCCAGGATAAGTATAGCATTTTGGGGGTCGATCTCCTGCCCAGAACACCACCCCACCAACTGACGTACAGCCACTTCTGTTGGGGTAGCCATTTATTTTTAACAGCAATTCGTAAATTTGGCCACTAGAAGGCGCAAAATCCCAGTGGTGAGCCTCCAAGATGTAACCCCTAGGTGGCGCTATCCCAATGGCTACTACCTCAGGCTGCTTGGCTAGTATTTATTTGTTTATTTATTTAGCTTTTGTTTACCGGGTAAGTACACTAGACAAGTATTATGCCTATTTTCAGGAATGACCCGGGAGAATACAACATGAGGAACAACAGTCGAGACATGGCAAAGAGAGAACAGTTTTTTGTCACAGTAAAAAAACATGTGGAAAATACATCATTTGACGCTAGGGGAAACATATAGTTGTAAGCACATTTCAGATTATACACTCTAGACTAGCTAGTTCAACTGACAGATACACACAGGTCATCATACATAGGAGTGGAGCATAGCTCAAGGACTGGATTGGTCATAATATAACTTATAACATTGTCGTATACACCCTCTAGGCTAGTTGGATCGCGGACAGGTATATACAGCTCATCACATTTTTCTAAATATGCACACGTTAGACAGAAACAGAAACACTTGGAAGTACAAGTTTCTACCAAGTGACCAAGGTGCAATATGTCATGGTTAGCCTATGACCGTGGAGCAATAATGGGTGTAAAAATGCCCAAGGCTTTTTAGGCAGGAGCAGTCAGAAGTCATTGATACAGTGGGGAAAATATAGCAGGTTAAGGGGTCTGAGTTCTGAAATGGGTGCCTCCACCAGGAGATCAGGGTTGGTAGTGGTCAAGCTTACCTGGGCACAGCCCTCCGGGACACTGTAACCCCCCTCTTTCCCCTCTAGTGGCCTGAACACTGTACAATAATCACTTTCACAATACCCCTAGTACACCACACAAGTACCCACACTGTTTGCACTTACCACCAGGGCTAGTTCCTCTGACTCGACCCTGGGGACCCCCTGTAAAACAAGATTATGCACAGCAAATAGCAACAGTCCAGTACTTTGAGCACAAACTGGAACCACAGTCAGATTACATGCAGAAAAAGTTAGATCTGATTTATTCAGGAGACTTGAACAAGGGAGGGGCAAAATCAGGTTAATTAGCTTAAAGGTTATATCAATCAAGCAGTTATGCATGTGCTTTGAGGCCCCCCACACAGTCCACCTCTGGGTGCCCAGGTGAAGAAGAGATGGGCTAGCCAGGACCGTTGCCCGGGGTTGCAGCTGGTTGGGGCCCAGTGATGGAAAACACAACATGCACAGTACACAATATTTGTAATCCGGAGCCAGAGGGCTCAGTTCATAAAGGAAATGAAACAAGAAGACAATCAGATGACACACTCAGATTAAGCTGTTGTTGCAGGCATCTACCCTGGTATTTACTCACGATACCCAAGACTGGACACAGGCTGGACGAAAATCGAGACTGCAGGTGGTTGATCTGGAATGCCAGGAGAAGCAGGGCCCACATGAGTCGCAGAGGCGTCATTCCTGTTCAAGCGTTGAGCAGGGGGCTGATCCCCAGGCAGGTCTCTCATCGATGGCTTCTCTGTGCAGTGGGTAGTCTGGCTGGGCCAGTCTGGCAAGGCCCAGACCGCAGTCTGTTTTGGGCTAGATACAGCTTTCAGCAAGCAGAACACAGTTCACACAGTGGGGGACTAACTCATCACCCACTAGCAGCTCATAGCACATTCACATGTAAGGGAATTCTACTGTACCAGGCAAAGTGCTCCCCGGTCATAGTCGCAAAGTCTCTGCACACACCAGGAGCTTAGGGGTAGCTGGAACTCCTGACCGTCCGATAGCATTCAGCAAAATCTTTGGTCTTCTTCAGGTTGAGCCTGGCCCACTTCAGTAGCTTACTTTAGTCACACAAACTTGGATTTAGTCCAAAATAATTATCTTCTCTCCCTCTCAGGAGCAGCACACCGACATGCAGGCCAAAAACTTAGCCTTTTTAGAGTTCTCCCATGCGAATCCACTCAGGATTGCTACTCATAATCACTTCAACTCTTTCTTGTTCAGCTTCCAGCTTGGATTTAACTGAAAACTGCAAGCAGCCAGGGACTTCCTTAAGATCCAAAATATTTGGTTGGCTGATTTGGCTGTCAGTCAAACCAAGAGCTCCCCCTTCAGTTGCAAAAAAGGCACAAAAAGCTCCAAACAAAAGTTCCTACAGATTTTGAATTCAGACAACTCCTGTAGTCTGGCTACATTTTAGGTCCCACCAGTACTGTTTGGTCCAATTTACAGTCCAGGACCAAGATAGTGGAGACAAACAAAATAGTCCTTGCTACAAAGAAAGCAGGTTAGACAAACTACATTATCATTATCACTCTAGATGATTTTCAGTAAATAGTTACATCTTTCAACAGAGCTCCCTCTCAGATTACTTAAGCTGCAATAGGCAGCTCTTAAAGAGACAGTACAAAGAGGCTATACAGTCTCTGGTAATCACATTTAAACTGCTAAAACGCAGGACACCAGCCTGGCAGTGAGCATTTAGGCAGGCTCAAGGAAGACTTTTTTGGAACCCCCATTTGTAGGGGGGTTACATGTATTTATACATCCCTCAGAGCCACTCGTTGCTGAAAACGAGTGGTTTCATGTGCCTTCAGCTGGAGTTAGAACAGCGAAACAAAGCTGAGCTGTTCTGGCTCCAACTGAAGGCAAGTGAAACCACCCGTTTTCAGCAACGAGTGTCTAGAGAGGACATATTAATATATTATTGCTCGAGCACGATCAATAATATATTTTTTAGAAAATAAACTTCCTAGAATGTGCCTGTTTCCAGGGCATCTGCGTGCGAGACGCTGTTAATGGAAAAAGAGTGCCTCATGTGCAGGGAAAAGGAGTGCTCCGATTGGTCAGGAGCGTTCCCTCGATCTATAATAGTTTATATATATAAACCTCCATGTCTCATCTACAGCCTCTCACTTATCAGTGATCCTCAATGCACTAAAGACCTTGGCCTAGATACTCAAAAAAGCACAAAAATGGAGCACAGAGTTTTGCACTGTGCTAATGCCTGTGCCTGACCTGGAGGCCGCTATAGTCAGATAGCGCATTGGAACTATCCAGCTGAATATCGGGCCATGTTGGCACAGCAGTAAGGCAGACTACACTGCCCTGACATGGATCTGGGCTGTACCCAGCCCATAGGGAATTGCGCTCCAGGACTGGATAGCACCTAGGGACATGGCATGACACTCAGCCATACAATGCAAATGAGCCCTTGGTCATGCAAGGCACTAAGGGGCCATTTGCATGCCCATTATGAACTCATTTGCATGGAAAGCAGTGACCTGTTTCCACCCCTGTGAGCACCGTCCACATCAGCCCTGGTGGCGAGTGGCACCTCTCACCCGAACTCCCCTATATGCTAATGTATTCCCTAGTGTCTTGTGGCAACCCACCCCCAGGTTGCCTGTCTCATAGATGAACATAGTTGCCCTAGTGTCTAGTGGCACCCTCCACTCTCCACTCCCCCATCCAGGTACTGTGAATGTGTTCCCTGATGTCTAGTGGCATCCTCACCCATCGATCCCCATCCCATTACTGTGAAAGATTCCCTAGTGATTAGTCCACCCCCCCAATCCTTCAAACCCCATCCTAGTACTGTGGAAGTCCTCCCTGGCATCTAGTGGCAACTACTACCTTCTGCTTCTCTGTCTTGGCAGTGTGCAGGTCTTCTCTGTTGTCTACTGGTACCACCCACCCTCTGATCCCCCATTTCAGTACTGTGTAAATCCTCACTGGTGTCTAGTGACATCCCCCACCCTCTGCTCCCCTGTTCTGGGTAGTGTGAAGAATTCCCTGGTGGCAAGAGGCACCCCTCCCACCTACTGAGCATCTGTCCCATAGACTACACCAATAATTCATGGCCAGCAGTCCTCCCACCCCTGAACAACCATCCCATTGCTCTAAATATAGTCCCTGGTGTCTAGTGGTTCCCCGCACAGCCATCCCGCTGAGAGTAATATATACCCTGGTGACTACTGGCACTCCCCTGAACACCCATCCTGTATTTTATTTATTTACTTATATAATTATTTATTTATTTAATTTTGTTAACCGGGTAGGCCTACTGGGTCCAAGAGGTCCCTTTTTCAGGGATGACCTGAAGTGAATTACATAAAAACCTATTGGATATAGGTCATTTCAATGAGAAAAGGCAATTTTAAGAACAATCAAAGCAGTTCAAAGTGACATACATTATGGAGGACATTTTTTGTACACATACAACTAGACTTTTTTTTTTTTTTACACATACGATTGTACAGGAAATTACTTGCACCCATGACAATTCATTAATACATGTTACTACAGTTCCAGGTAACAGATAACATACCACACTGACTATTACTACAATATTCATCTTATGTAGTTTGTGCAATAGATTGCTAAATGGTCTCTGGTGTCCTGTGGCATTCCCCACCCCCACTCCCCCATCCGGGTGAGTATCCCCATAGCCCTAGTGTCCATTGGTGTCCATTGGCACCCCTCACCCCCCTGAGTTCCCGAGCTTGAGGCTCATGTCCCATATACAATGCTTGGCATCCGGTGGTACCCCTGCCTCCCCCCCAAATATGGATCTACTAATGTACAGTAGCAGTCCCATGGCTCCCACCCACTCTGTCTGCACCCAGCATGGCACCCACCTAACCCACCCCCTTACTGGGCAGGATGGAGATGTGGCACATTCCTCTATGGCAACCTGCACAGCCTTGCTCTTACCTCCTTGGCTAGCCACAGTATAAGCAGCAGTCAGCGCGTATACAGGGTAGGTGGTGCCACTAAACAAGAGCCAGGACCTGCACAGTGCCAAAATGGGAGATTGCAGGGTGCAGATTTTCTCTAGATACCAGGGACAACTTTCAAAGTACCAGGATGGGGGATCAAAGGGTTGGGGTTGCCACTAGATACTAGGGAAGACCTGCACAGTACCAGAACAGGGGATCAGAGGATAAGGGATGCCACTAGACACCAGAGACAATTGTCACAGTATCTGGATGGAAGATCAGAGGGTGGGAGTGCCACCGGACACCAGTATATCCTTTGTTTCACTGGGATGGGGGTTCAAAGGGTAGAGAGGCAGGTGACTGCAGTATAGACGTCCCGCTACCAGGGCTTTGTGCCCAGTTAAGACTAGGTTTTTGGAGGTGATAAGTAGCACTGCTTTGGGTGCCATATACTGCTGACGCAAACCTTTGAAATTGCTGCTGCTCCCGTATGCAGGGGGACCCACACTCATTTGCATGGATGCAGCGTTATGTTATTGCTCAAGTACTAACAGGTTTGGCCTGCGCTACAGGGGTCTCTGAATATAGACTCCACCCAAAACCTGGCACAAAACCCAGTTAGCATGGGCAAACACCCCTTAGCACCCACACTAACTTTTCAATATCTGGTCCCTGGACTGCACTGCAGGTGTAACCTTTCCCCATGTGTGTTAGGAAAGGATTCTGTGTGACCAAGGTTATAACAATGGGTCACTTCAATCAATCTGTGAAGGGAAGAAGCTCTGTATATCAGGGCCTTGAGACCCTGTGTGGTGCACAAACCTACTTCACTGGTGTCCTGGCACCTTTTTCCACTCTGCAGGATATCTGTGTCTGTTCAAGAAATAAATAAGTTGACCACTGGACATTGGTTACTATGGAATGCTGTATCCTGCAGAGGGGGATGGCCAAGCTTCATAAAAGTTTTGGTGGAAACATAGGGTAACAAAAAAGATCACAAACATCAGACACACTTTCATTCATACTTACTAGGATTTAGTGGACAGCTAATATGCCCCCCCTCTTTCCTATTTAAGCCTCACCTGGGCAGACCTCAGTGCTCTAAGCTGACAGTTCTCCTCCTGCCAGCCCTCTTCCTTCTCCAGGCTCTTGACTGGGATCTTCCATTACAGATTTCTGTCCAGTATTTCCTTTAGCTTTGGGTTCTTAGACCGGTGAGAGTTTCAGCCACAAAAATACTATTGTTACATCAAGCACAACAGATATGATCAGCTGGCCAGTGAACTTATTTAAACAAATATTGTGTCCACACAGAGTTCTCCATGGCAGATGGGGTTTATTTTAACTCCAAACACATTTTCCTTTGGCTGTTCTTATGCGTAACCACAGTCAGCATACTCGTATCAAAAATAACATGCACACCTTGGTAGGGTTGTCAGAAAAAGTTTTAAAAAGGTTAGAACTCTTAGACAATGGTATTTGAGTTTTAATTTAGAACTAGAACACCCACGGTTTATAGCAAGGGTTCTTAACATATATCAATTATAATGTTTTTTTGTCTGTTTGTTTAGACAATTTAAATGCTTTTCTGTTTAGACATTTCAAAAACAGGAGATGCCTGTTGGGAAAAGAAACTGATTATTGGGAATGGCATTCTGAAATGCTTAAGTGGGACATGCCTATCAGAAAGTGCTGCTCATATACCAGTGTATGTGCAGATGTGTCAAACTACGACCAATCAATTGTGACTCATGCAAATTTGCAAACTAAATGGCACATAAATGTTTTTTTGCTTTTCTGCATGAGCAGACAATCAAAATATTATTGCAGGGTTTAGAGAGCTGGGTCCCCCATACACAGTCACAGTGGTGGGTGTCAGGCTTGGTGGCTGTCCAGAGGCTCCTGTGCTGGCACCCACCAAAACTGCTATACACAAAGGTCAAGCATTGTCTGCAGGGAGAGGAGTGCATGGCTAAAATATGTAATTTGTTAATCCAGATGTTAATGGTCACACACAGCCTCTCTGAAAAATAACGTGGTGCACTGCAACAGCCACAGTAGTCAGGCCATGACATGGCATTGTACTGTACATGTGCTGAGAACTTAGTACTACCACCGTAGTTGTCCCTCTCCTATTGCCTTGTACCTGGGTTCCTGTTTGGACTGGTGGTGAATAGAGATGGGTGAAGTGGCCCCAATTCACTCTACAAAGTGAATCACAAAACAAAAGTGAATTTGGGAGTGTTTCGCAAAGTGAAGCGGAATGCTAAGCGTTATGATGGGTAACGCAAAGTCCACTGAAAACAATGACTTCACATTACTCCACCTTCCCAAACCACTACTCCACCAATTCCTAACGCGAAGTACATTGAAAACAATGTACTTCACCTCTCTTTGCCTTGTTTTTAAGCTCCAAAGGCAAATTTTACAGTGATTCATGGGATTTCAGGTCACACAGGCTCTAGATTGTTCTGCACAGCCTCAGTTCCGGGTAGTATGTGTAGGAAGCTATAGGAGACAGTCTGCTTTGAGATCTCTCTGTGATTCAAACCTTCTAAAAGCTATTTAAAAAGCCTTTTTGAGTAATTTTTTTTGCTGAAACTTTAGTTCATCAGTTGTAGGAAACCCTCCTGTGCTCATATAATCGAGCGTTTATTGTTTGTGTATTGATTTTGAATGTTAATGTACAACATTCAGTCTATGTTCTGAGAGACAGTGGAAGTGTGCTTTGGGGGAGGGGAGTATCTGCTGTGTAGGTAGATTAACTTGGAGAAAAAGACAGTTCTTTCTGTTTTGGTGATATTTTTCTTGTATAACCGTGTTAATGTACACACAGTAATACTTTCAATAATTCTTGTCATTTTTTTGCTGATTGTTGTGGTGCAGCAGTGCATAATTTTAGTTTGTTTAAAATACGTGGTTATATTACTGAAGTTTTCAATTTGCTACACATTACATAGTGTGTGTGTGAGGCGTATCATGAAATCAGACACCTTTTATTGTGCCACATAGTAATTCCAGCAATGTGAACCTGCTATCCAGTGTAGCTGTGTGATTTTTGTACTTCTTTGTGGTATCTTTACTGGTATTAGTACTAGTGACTGTTACTGCAGCAGTGCAGTACACTGCCCCAGCCCACCCCAACCGGCAAAGGTATTCTTTTCCAGATTTAAATTTCTGATGGTGAGCACTGGTTAGGTGTTGTGCCTTTGCGTCTGCATCTCTTAAGTGTGCAGTGCAATCTTAATCAGTCTGTGCATTTGCATCTCTTTAGGGCCCAATCTCCATCTGTAACTTAAGTCACAGTTGTTTCTTTGGCTTCCCTTCAGAGTACTGGACTGGTGTGGTGCATTATTCTGCTATGCCTTTTTAAGTCAGGACCATCATCACGAGTCACTCATGATACAAATCACATTCTTCATCATCACGGTCACAAATGCAGTCACAAATCAAGATTCACGATCATGTCATGAATCACATTAATTGTTTTACTAGTTACTTGGATGTATTCTAAGCCTGTTTTGTAGCAACTCTCCAGGCTTTACCACCCCACCATTGTACTCATTAATAAGAGTTTTTAAGTCAGGGAGTTTTGTGCCACAGCTCATCAGAGAAGGACAGCCGTAGGCATTTGCGTACCCAATACAGTTCCATATTGGTTATCTCACACCGTCGACATCGAATCACGTTCTTCATCATCATGGTCACAAATGCAGTCACAAGTCACAATTCACGATCACGTCACAAATCACAACATTAATATTTTTATTAGTTACTTGGATGTACTGTAAGCCTGTTTTGTAGTATCTCTCCAGGCTTCACCACCCCACCATTGTACTCATTAATAAGAGTTTTTAGGTCAGGGAGTTTTGTGCTACAGCTCATCGGGGAAGTACAGCCATAGGCATTCACGTTCCTTCCTGTACAGCATGTGAATTACAGTACTGTGGTGGGCAAAGTGGCCCCAATTTGCTCCGCAAAGTGATTCATGGAGTAATGTGGAATCTGCAGAGTACTCCACAATGTGAAGCGGAGTACTTCACTTCATAATGAGGAACACAAAGTCCATTGACCAATGACTTTGCGTTATTCCGCCTTCCCCAAACCACTTCTCCACCAATTTTAAGGCGAAGTACATTGAAATCAATGTAATTCGCCTCACTTCGCCTTGTAATTGAGCTCCAAGTGAAACTCTGCAGTGATTCATGGGATTGCAGGTCACATGGGCTCTAGATTGTTCTGCACAGCTTCAGTTCTGGCCTGGGTAGTGTGTGTGTAGTGGTAGCTGGAGACAGTTTGTTCTCAGCGCTCTGCAATTCAAAACCTCTAAAAGCTGTTTAAAATGCCTTTTTGAGTCTTTTTCTTCTGCTCAAAATTAAGTACATCGATTGTAGGAAACCCTTCTGTGCTCATATCATCGAGTGTTTATTGTTGTGTGTGGATTTTGAATGTTAATTTAGAACAGTCAGTCTGAATACTATGAAGTGTGCTTTGGGGGGTGTATCTGTGGTGTAGGTAGATTAACTTGGAGAAAAAGACAGTTCTTTCTGTTTTGGTGATATTTTTCTTGTATAACTGTGTTAATGTACACACAGTAATATTTTCAGTCATTCTTGACATTTTTTTTGATGATTGTTGTGGTGCAGCAGTGTATAATTTGTCTGTTTAAAACATTTGGTTATATTACTGTAACCCCCCTGTAAATGGGGGTTCCCAAAAAGTCTTCCAGAAGCTTGCTTGAATGCTCCAAGCCTGAATGGTGTTTGGCGTTTAAGTCGTTTATCTGTGAGTGCTTTTAGAGCCTCTGGTACTCTCTCTTTAAGAGCTGTCTGCTTGCAGACATAATTAGTTTCTATGGGGGGACTGTGTGTTTCCCTGCTTGAGTCCCACTTGAGCTGCTGCCAAATCGTTCCATTTCTGCTGTCGCTAAGTGGGCAGAGTGAGCACTTTTGAAAGATGTAACTATTTGCCAGAAATAATTTAGAGTAATAACGAAAATACAGTTTGTCTAACCTGCTTTTCTTTGCAGTCAGAACTGTGTTTGCCTAGCCCTCCATTCTGGTTTTGAACTGCTGAACTGGACCAATCAGTGTGGGGGGACCTTTGAAATGGAGCCTGCTGCTGGCAAATCAGAACTTGGACTCTCATTGTGGAGCCAGTCACCTATGTACTGTATGGCCCATGCCTCTGGAAATTGTAGTTTGGACTTCGGCGCCTTTTTGCACCAACAGGGGGAGTCTGATTGTGAGTGACAGCCAAACCAGCCAACTGAACTGGGAGGAAATCAAAGGAAATGCCCGGCTCTGTCTACTGGAAAGGGAGATGAGTTGAGACAGTGAAGAGAGAAGGAGCTATGAGCTTCTGCGCTGTATAGTTTCACATGGGAAGCGCATGTAAGGCCCTGAGTTTCGGTCTGCAGCCTGTGCAAGCACCCGTTCGGACTGAATCTGACCTTTAAGGAGAATCAAGGAGATCTGAAGAGCAGAAACCAAGCTCACCCTGTAGAAGACTGGAGAAATTGCTGAATCACGCTCGGTCTGTCAGGAACTGAAGCTGCTGTGTGTTCTCCCGGGTATCGTGCAGTAATTGCAATCAGGATAGAGAAGCAGCCCACCTGGTATAGTACTTTCCTTTTAAATATAAATGTGTGTAGTGCTTGTGGGGAATCGTGTTTCAAATCCTCTGTACAGTGAATTGAGTGCATGAAGCTGGAAGTAAACCCCAGCTTAATCCAGACTACATCCACCATTAATTCCGGGAGACTGCATTTTTTATTACACTCTCACTTTACTTCGTCAGCACTAGGGTGTTTTCTGGACACAAGACAGTAGCACTTTGGGGATGCACATTAATTCTGGTGACTGTGTGGGTGGGGTGCTGCCAATATTGTTGTCACTCTGCCTTACTTCGCATTTAAGGTGGAATGACAATGCAAAGTAATAATAACAAGGCAAAGTGAGCCTTTCCTATGGGGCACTCCGTGCAGCGAAGTGCAAATGCTAAGTGGTCACTTTGTGTTCGCTTCGCTGGCAGATTTTAAATTTGCTGCATCTCTAGTGGTAAAATAAATTTTCATGACCCACAACAGTCCTTTCTGGTAGTCCTTTGGCCCGAAAATAACCCTTATAATTTTCCACTTCCCTGGTGTCCAGTGGATCCACTCTCTTCCCTAGTCTTTGTTTCAGTCTGTGCTAGGTTCAGTACTATGTATCAGCTAAGCTGTTCCCATGCTGGAATGTGTATTACAGCTCAGAAGGCAAGGACCTTATGAAGAACTGATTTTAGTAGTTCTTTGGAGACTGTGCTCGCTGCACTTTGTGACCCAGGGGACTGGGGAGTTGAAGGGACCAGGGACTCATGCATACTGGGGCACCCAATAATGGGAACTCCCCCTACCATTTTCCTGTGCTATAATACTGACCTATGTAATAGTGTAGTGAAAGACTTGCAACCCATTTTTGTATCAACACTGAGAACAAATTTCTTCACTCACAGGGCAGTATCACAACGGAATACATTACCGCATCATGTTGCTAATACTCAAGACTGTGACATTTTTAAGTCATACCTATTCAACAACGTGAATGTGGGAGTATAGATGGGTATTTCAATTGAAACTATGGAAGACAAAGTACAAAAGCATTTTAAGGCTCTTTTATCTGTATATATCCATATTCCTATGTATAGCACAAAGGGGTGCAACACAAAACTAAGTTGCAATATGGTTGCTGCAACTGTGTATAGGGCCCAAGTTATTTTTTTTTGTTTGTAGTTTCTATTTCTCCTTTCAGTATCTCTCTCTCAATGTCTGTTTTCTCTCCTGTGCTAATATACAAGAGTTCAAGTTCTAAAGAAGATACGAGTCCTAGATCTATTTGAAAAGTTTGAGAGTAGAACCAGAAACCAGAACTTCAATGGATTGTGCCAACCCTGCTTGTGGGGCTTGAGTTTGCATTCCCCACTTTACATTGTTGATGACATTTTACAAATCCTGACAGGATCCATACTCTGTTACTCTGTAATCAGTCACTGCTTCCTGTGCAGACAATCTTAATGTGATGATTTACTGGACAGCAGTGACAGTTTCAATATGCAGAATCCAGTGCACAATTGTGAACTCCCCTTGACCATAAGACATGAACAGACATGAGAAATTTCTCCTGGGCTTCCTAGCTGCATTGTTTTAGTGGGTTATAGAACACCCCATCTATCCAACTAGGATCAGATCTGGTATCTTGCATTCATCTGAGCACTTGAAGAGTCATTAATGGGTCCATGATTGGGAAGTCTCTTGCAATTAAAGACATGATGAAGTACTGGCAAAATGAAAAACTTCACCATCATGAATCCCTTCACAGATTATGGCAATTGCTCTGGCAACTTCACCAGTCAGAACTTTGCAGCACCTCACCCAAAACTTCATCTAGTTGTCCTCTTGTGTTGCTGGGAGTTGGGGCAGCACAACAAGTGACAACAAAGTGCCCACTTGCTGGAGATGGGTCATGGAGTGGACTGGGAGGTGACCTACAGATGGACTCAGGGGCTATGGAGGACAGCACTTCTGACCACAGCTTCAGATCCTCCTCCTCCAGTAACTTCCACAAGAGCTGAAGTGGTGTAACTCTGAGTTGAGATAAGGGACCTAAGATGCAGAGTTGTGTCCATGGAGAATACCCTTCTAATACTGCTTGCCAACCAGTGTACTTTCCTCGAGGGAAGATCTCTATGGTGGTAGTTCACCCTCTGTACCACCCAGGCCGTATCCCTAGCAACTCCTGCGGCCACCATCAGTCAGCATTAGCCTGCTTCTCAAGTTTCATTTCTCTCTTTCCTCCTCATCATTTATAACAGAACAAAACAATAAATAAAAAGATAAAAGTCTGAACTCCTGAGCAAGCCTGGTAGCACAATGGTAGAGCACCACTTACTGCACTGGCAACCTGTATGCATATACAAGCACAGGCCATCAGGGCTGGCCAATGCAGGAAAGACTGAGCATCCCAGGGACTGTACTCTTTCATTTGGGGAGGATGCTATTCCATATGTGTGTCTGTTGACTGGTGGAGACTCGTTGGCAGCATGGTCAGAAACACCAGAGGGGAGAGGTCATTGACAGATGTCTCTTACCCATGTGTGCCACCGCAGACGTGCACAACTATGTAATTGCATGGCAGTACCCAAGGGAAGAAAACCAGTTTAAAGGAGGAAAATGCTGGTCACCCCATCTTGCACCCACCATAGGCTCTCACATGATGAACACAGCTGGTCACTCACCATGTTGTGGTCCTGGATAAATGGTGGATCACTGGTAATTACATGATAAGGTTGGTGACAGGGCTGAGGGGGTGCTGCCGGGTGAGACCAGAAGGAAAAACAGCTTGGTGGGAAAAAATGTTTGAAGTCCTCACTTACTCTATCCTGAATCCTGATTTTTATGTTGGCTTGTGTGTATGCGCAAGCAACATCTTGCCGTAGTAGCACATTTCAGAGGTGTGTCAGTGTTGAGGTAAATGCACAGGATGCTTTAGTGGGTGCATCCCTCAGCCGCCAATCTGTGAGCATGATGGTGATGACAGAAAACTTCAAAGAGAGCTAAAAACTTGAAAGAAATGTGCCACTGCAATCATGAACAGTTTTGTCATTTCAGCGTCATCTCTACCCCACCCCCCACAACTTTGTTGGCTCCTACAGCCGAGCACTCTGTCCTGGGGCCTTGTTCCAGGAGCAAGTGGTTGTCTCCTGCCAGCTGAGCACTCAGTGCCGAGCTTTGCTTCAGGAGTAAGATTTTTGTTTAGTGTGCCTTTCCTGGTGAAACATTTCAATAAATATGGCGGCTGCAGCCGCCTACCACACACACTTCCCAGAAAGCCGACACTGGGGTGCCCAATCCCCATATCAGCATGTATCCCCCTCCCTTCATTCATGTGGCACACTGGGAGCCCACCCCAGTGTGCCGAAATCATGGTTTAATGTTTCCGACACCAGGATGCCCACTCCCAATGTTGAATGCACCCTCCCAGCCCAAACCCATCTGTGTTATATTTGCTGACATGTGGGTGCCCAATCCTTGTGTCAGCATGCACTGCCCTCCCCCCCACACACTGTTGTGGCACACTGGGAACCCACCACAGTGTGCCTAAATAACGAAAACTGTCCCCCAAAGTTTTTTATTTTTTTACCTGTAAATAGAAAACAGTCCATCGTTGTGTCCCCCATCCCCCTCGCCATCCCAACCCTCCCTCTGAGCACCCACCTCCCCGCACCACCCTCACCCCATACTTATCTTCGGAGGTTGGAAGCAGTGATCTTCTCTGGACCGGGACTCATTTGCACTCTTCAAAGCCGAACTGCAAAGTGAGGAATCCAGTAAGCACTGTATAATGGGAGTCAAAAGGGGGTTTCAACTTAGGTTGATATCTTAGCCATTTTTAGGAATTTTGACACCAAATTTTCAACTTGGGGTTCTTGGGACCCTACCACATGAACATGTCACTGTCATTTTGTTTCTCAGTCCCAAAAGGTCATTTCACTATCACTGCATGGAATGACCTTTCAGGACTGATTAACAAAATGGCAGTGCCACTGTTCATGAGGTGGGGTCCCAAAAAAGCCCATGTTGAAAATTTGGTGAAACAATTCCAAAAAAATTACCATGTTATAGGTGTGCATTGTGTATTATGTACACATGCTCGTAACTTTGCCAATTTTTAACATTTTCACTCCAAATTTTCAACATTGCCATTTTTTCACACCTCCTTATGAACAGTATAGCTGTCATTTTTCACTTCCTGCCCAAAATGTATTTTTGCACCTGTGGCTCAGAATAGTGCGGTTGCTGTGGGAAATCAACTTTTGGGACAGATTAACACAATCCCAGTGTCACTGTTCATGAGGGGATGTCCAAAAATGCCCATGTTGAAAATTCGGTGGAAAAATTCAAAAAATGATTGTATTACAGGCGTGCATTTCACAGTTTCTATGCACATCCTTAACTTTGCCACTTTTTCATATTTTCACTCCAGATTTTCAACATTGCCATTTTTTCACACCTCCTCATGAACATTACAGCTGTCATTTTTCACATCCTGCCAAAAATGTGTTTCCACACCTGTAGCGCCAAATGGTGCAGTCGCTGTGCAAAATCACCTTTCAGGATTCAGTAACTAAATGATAGTGCCACTGTTCATAAGGTGGGGTCCCAAAAAGCCCATGTTGAAAATTCAGAGTGAAAATACCAACAAACGCCCAGGGAGTTAGGGTTTTCAACCATAACGCCCCACCCTGAAGAGACTAAAAAGTGTTGGGAGTGTGATTTGGGTTCTTCAGCCATAATGCTCACCATGTTCCTCCCCCACCCTGCTGTCATTGACAGGCATTGAGGTGTGTCTTGGGCTCTTCGGCCCTAACATTCACCCCATTCTCCTATACTGCACCCATCTCAGCTTATTTCCTTATGGAATGGGGTGAGCATAAGGGCCAAAGACCCCAAAGCACACTGCAACACCTGTCAATGTCTGCAAGGTGGGGTGAGGTGAAATGGCATAAGCATTATGGCTGATGGCCCAAAGGCATGCTCCAACACCTTTCAGTCTCTGCAGGGTGGGGGTGAGATTGGCGTTACTTCAATACTTCACTGCCATTCCTATTATGCATCTCTCTAACTCCTGCTCTGCCAATGCCAGCAAGCCAACATTCGGAATTGACAAATGTGTGTTGCTGTTGCTGCTCTCTTTCTGCTATTATCTCCCTTAATGGTGTGCTTCAACCAATCTCTTGTCTCTCCTGTTTAAATTCTGGTGTCATCTTTCCACTTCCTGAAAAATGAAAACGAAAACATTTAAAAAAAAATTGGTTTCCTCTCTAGTGTTCTCCTTTTTTGCATAATCATGCACTCCTTGTGCTATCATCCCCTTCTTCCACTGCCGTTTTTGTTGTAAAGTACTGTGGTATACGGTGCATGTGAAAAGCACTATGTACAAGAATTGTTTGGTCCCTGATTTTTTCTCAAGTCATATATACATAACCCACTATGAGGTGTGCGGTTGCGCTCTGATATACGCATGCTTTGGTGTGCGTTGTTATGCATAAGGCCGCAGGTCGAGTACATCAACCACCCAAGGCGTGCATATATCTGATTGTGACCACACACCCTAGAGTGGGTTATCTAGCTTATAAAATGGCAAAATTGTTTTGGAGGGGGGTGAAAGTGCAGGTGTGTGTGGTCATGCTCTGATATACAAATGGTCATGTGATGTGTTTCAATCAATCAGCAGACATAATTTTTTCTGCCCATTTTATAAACATATGTACTACTGTATGTGTGTGTGTATATAAATATATATATATATATATATATATATATATATATAAATATAGTCATTGCAAAAAAATTTATTAATGCATCAGTTGGGGTGAAGCAACTAAAGTAGGGACATGAGGTATTAGGGTTTTGAATCCTAACACCCTCCACACCCCTACCAACCTGCCCCAACCCTCCACACACCAACAGGTGTCGGGTGTGCCTTGGGGTCATTGGCTCTAACTCTCACCCCATTCCATGTGTAAGGAAGCTAAGATGGTACAGTATAGGGCAATGGCATTAGAGTTAGGCCCAATAACCCCAAGGTGACCTGATGCCTGTTGGTGTGTGGAGGGTGGGGGCAGAGTGAAGTGGTAGGGGTGTTAGGTTTCGAAACCCTAATACCTTATTTCATTACTTTTGTTGCTTCAACTCTAACTGATGCATTAACAAAGTTTTTTGCAATGAATTTCCTTACTTTTTGAGAAAGTGTAATCTTAGCCTTATATGTTTGTGAGAGAGTAGGGCCCTGCAGACCTTGTGCTCCCATCAGTCTATAGTGTGTTGTAGTTGCATCTTCCTGTGAGAGTCACACTCCCATTACTCCATAATGGTACCCATTTGTGGGGATCTATCCATAAGTGTAGAGACATTGTAGTGAACTGTAATCTCCCTATGGGAGCATAGTGCCCTATGCTCCCACCTGCCTATAAGTGTTGAGACACAGTGCAGACCTACAAATATTCCAGGTAACCCTTGTGATACAAATAGCGCAATATCTCAGTAACCATAGCAACCTTGAAAAAATCCACCACAGTTGTAATCATGTCCTGGCAACCTGCATGCATGCTTAGTACTAAGCTGCATTTAATGAAAAATCCGTATCTCAAACCATTTCCGAGATACAGGTTCTGAAAGGTACTGCATCCAACACAATGTTATCCTATGGGGAATTTCCAAACTTCAGAATGTTATAACTATGGAAGCAATGTTAATTTTATCAGCAAACCAGGAAAAGTCACATCTGTGGAGCAAGCCTTTTCTACCCTAAAAATTTCATCCCACAATTCCAAACGGTTTCTTTGCAGTGAAGTGGCAAAGAAACAGTAGACTTTAGAAATCCCTTTTTTATGGGCCTCAAGGATTTTTTAAATTAGTCCAGATAAGGCACTGTGTTAAAGAATTCTTGGGCCCAGACTTTGGGTCGTATTCAGCCACAGATCTTTTCAAACAGTTTAATTTGATTATAGTAAAGAGTAAGCCAATATCTGGTCTCTATAAAACTATTTGTTCTCTAACTTGGAGAAAATTCCTCCCAGTGTCATAATATTGGAAAAATCAATTGGGTATAACTCTACCAGATTCCCGTTGGTAGGCAGTTTGGAAGGATATTTACAGAGTGGTTAACCAAGACCGGTTGCGACTTTTACAGTTTAGCATTATGCATAATACATATTATTCACCCTCAAAGCTATTCAAAATGGGAAAGATTCTTTCCTCTGTATGTGAGGGGTGCAGGCAGGAAGAGGGGATCTTGTATCACAAACTTTGGCTGTGTCCTAAGGTGCAATAGTTCTGGTGTCTGTTTAAAAGTGAGACTTCATCTTTTTTTTTTTTCACCTATCTGCATACTTCACCGAAGCAATCTGTCTACTTGGATTTTATTCTACTATATCCTCAGTGAAACAATGTACCCACATGGCTATGATTGCATTGGTTACAAAATTGTTTATATTGTGTCACTGGAGGGGAGAATGGACTCCGACGTATGCAGAATGGTATCAGGAGTTTCTTACACTTCGAATGCCGAAAGGTCTGTGGTGATATTTAATGCCACCAGGTGTAGATTTAATGATTGTTAGATGCCCTTTTACTCCCTTTTCTTAATAACAAAAGATCATAATCATTGTGGAGGGTAATTAGCTATAGTTCTGGATGAGCAGCCCCACTTGCTATTTTGTTTCTTAGTTGGGTGGCCTTTAAATATTGATGCATGCAACACCTAGAGAGGGTGGGGGTGGGTCTGAGGGGGCAAGGATGTTTTATTTATTTTTATTGTCTTTTTCTTTTCTTTAATTTGTATATTCATTGTGACTGGTATTTGATCTTCTTATTTATTTATTATGCCTGAATATGTTAGTTTATTAGTTGATTTTTTTTGTATTCAAAAGTTTCAATTAAGAGTGCTTATTTGCAAAAAAAAAGAAAGAAATCCCTTTTCATGAGCAGTCAAAATCCCTTTTCACCAGCCAAATCCCTTTTTGAGAGGTGTCAAAATCCTTTTTCACAACTGTGGGACCAGATGGCCTTGCCAGAAATCCATTTTCTGCAATGCAAAAAGGGATTGTGACAGCTCACAAAGAGGGATTTGAGTTGTCAGATCAGATGGCCCTGCGGGTAATCCCTTTTTGTGATGCAAAGAGGGATTTTGACACCTTGCAAAAAGGGATTCAGCTAGTGAAGAGGTGTTTTGATGGCTCACGAAAAGGGATTTGAAAAATGTATCCCTTTTCGTGAGGTGTCAAAATCCCTTTTTCAAACAACATGAAGTCTTGCTTTATTCTGACATATGCAGTTAGGTCCTGCCTTTCAACTGCCCCGAAGAACAAAGAGTTCAACTTTCCATGGCCAGCATGGAATGTTCACTGCGAGCTTGGTTGAAGCCCCTGTCTGCTGTTGTTTAAACTCCAACCGTTAGATTCTTTACTCCGGCTCACTGAACAGCCGCTCTGGAGATTTCTCCTTTGCTCGGTTCAAAAAAAGTCGGTTAAAGTGTCATTTTTCACTTGGTTCCTACTGAATTGTTGCTACCGTTCTGTTGGTTTAAGTCTCTGTCTGTGGTACCATGAGTACTAGATAGGTTTTTCTTATAGTTTCTGTGTGGAACTTGTAAAATTGCGTATCGGTTCGGCTGAACCGATGAGTTTCAGGTAAAAAAGTTTGTGTATTTAGTTAGAATCCATATCGGTTCTAAAACAACTGGATTTTATTACGTTTTTTTCCAAAACCAGTGACACGGTCAGGAACCGATAGGGGAGTCTTGCCTGGCGGATTGCCGAAAAAAGAGTAAGTTTTGGTTAGGATTGGCCATGTCTGAGAAACCCAAGAAAAAAAACCGGCCCACTGGGTTTCAACACTACAGTGTGTGTGGGGAAGTCTTTGCTAAGGCTGATCCCCAAACCACCTGTGTTTATTGTCTGGGGTTTGACCACCTCGATTCAGACTGCCAACTTTGTAAGAATTTTTCCAAAGCTACCCTAAAAAAGAGATTAGGTAGACTGAGGGAAAGGGAGGCCGAGAAGTCCACTGACCCGGATGGCGAGCCCGGTTCGGTTCCTATCGAACCAAAAGGAGTACCCTCTGACCAGGGCGATACTTCTTCGGGCAAAAGGAGAGCCAATTCTGAGGAGTCGGTTCCGGTTAAAAGAAAAGATAAATCGTCCTGTTCGGACCCAGAAATTCATACTCCGACTACCGATGAGATAGCCAAGGCGATAAGAATAGTGCAATCGCTTACTTCAGTTCCGGCCGAACCGGCACCATCTGGCAGGGGCTCGGTTCGGTCAGTTTCCCCGGTTCCAGATTACACCTTGGAAGAATTTTATGAACCTGATGAGGAGGAGGGAGAGTATGAGGGTGATGATGGTGATTATGAAAGTCTGGATGTGCCTAATGACCCGGACATCTCCCCAGAGAGACCTACAGGTGTTTCTCCTCCTAGGCTTTCTGAGTCCCCTTCTCACTTTATGTTTTACAAAAAAGTGGCTGAAACCCTCTAGCTCCCTATGGAAGAAACAGTGGAAGATCAGGAGGAGCCTGATTTTGTTGAAATGATGGACATCCCAGAGTCCAGGAGACTGTCTATTCCCCTCCACAAATCCTTTGGGAAACAGACACATAAAATTCTTAAGACTCCTAATTCCATATCTCCTGTGGACAGATGAATGGACAAGAGGTATACTTTGTCAGGCTCAGACACGGAGTTCCTTTCCCAGCAATGCAGCCATGTTGGGGTAGTGCAGGCTGCTGCCTGTGATAAGGCAAGTATCCCCTTGGCATCACACCCCCCAGATAAGGACTCCAGGAGGATTGATGCCATGGCAAAGAAACAGTACATGGCAGCATCTTTGGGACTCAGGCAGGCTAACTATATGGTCTACACAGCTAGATACCAGAAGTCCAGGTGGAACACTGTGCTGGCTCTGGCTAAACAGGCCCCTGATCAGCTTGCCAAGGAGCTGGAGCAGGTGGCTGAGATGGGATTGAGGCATCCAAAGTGCAATTTCATGCTGCTGTGGACTCCAATGATGTTTCATCAAGAGTCATGGCTACATCTGTGGCACTTCGGAGGATGGCTTGGCTCAGATGTACTAGCCTATCACAGGATACCCAGGCTAAGGCCATGGATTTCTCTGTTATTGGTAATTCTCTGTTTGGGGAGCAGACAGAGAACTACATGAAAAAGATGGATGAGTACAGGACCACTTACAGGAGTGCTCAGGCCAAAGAAAGGCAAGCCACTCCTCAAAGGCAGCAGTCCAGGAACAGGGGTAGGACTTTCCAAAGGCCTTTTTACCAAGCTCAGGCCTCCTCTTCTTATTATTCTCAGAAGGGGGTTCTTCAGAGGGAGAGGCAGACGGGGGATGAGCAGGCCTGCATCCACCCCTCAGCCTAAAGCCCCTGCCAAGCAGACACCCTGATGGGTCTGCCTGGGCCAATTCTCCAGTACCAGTAGGGGGCAGGCTGGCTTACTTTGTCCAGGACTGGAAGTCTCTGACATCAGACAAGTGGGTCCTGGAAGTAGTAAGCCAGGGACTGGTTCTCAGCTTCAAAACATTTCTCAAGATGAGAACCAGATCCTTTCCATCTGCAAATCCATCAGAGATCCTTGCCTTAGAGGCAGAGGTTTCTTCCCTCCTAGATCTCAGAGCTATAGAGAGGGTTCCCACCCTGCACAAGGGCAAAGGATTGTACTCCAGGTACTTCCTAACCCCCCAAAAGACAGGAGAATGGTGGCCCATCCTGGACCTAAGATATCTGAACAAACATCTTTTAAAACCAAGGTTCAGAATGGTGACTCTGGGAATAATTCTTCCCTTTCTAAGGCCAGGAGACTGGCTAACCTCCCTGGACCTCAAAGATGCCTATTTTCACATTCCCATCAGGTGCTCCCACAAAAAGTACCTCAGGTTCGAGTTGCCCTCAGGCCACTATCAATTCAGAGCAATGCCCTTTGGACTAACATCAGCCCCAAGGGTTTTCACAAAGTGCCTGGCAGTAGGTTGCTTTCCTAAGCAAAAAAAAAAGATCTCCATCTTCCCATGCTTGGACGACTGGCTCATACATAGTAGGTCAGTCTCCAGACCAAGTCAAGTCACATTTGCAAATAACTCAGCAAGTGCTCACTTCCTTAGGATTCCTTCTCAACCTTCCAAAGTCAGATCTCGAGCCAGTACAGCTCCTCATCTTCATAGGGGCGGAGCTGGATACAATAAGGGCAAGAGCCTTCCTTCCCCTGGACAGGGCAAGGACCCTTATGGAACTAGCCTCTTCATTCACCCTACAGGTGTCTCGACCAGCAAGGCATTTCCTTCAGCTTCTGGGCCACATGGCAGCTTCCACATCAGTGGTCCAGGGAGCAAGATTCCTGATGAGGGACATTCAGTTCCATTTAAAAGCCTTCTGATCCCAAAGAAAGGATTCCCTTACCAAACTAGTCCCAGTGACTCGAACCCTGATCCAGGCCTTGCAATGCTGGCAGGATCAGAACATTTAAGACAAGGAGTTCCTTTTGTCACTCAGTCCTCATTCAGTGATACTCACCACAGATGCTTCACTGCAGGGCTGGGGAGCCCATCTGGGGGATCTTACCACCCAAGGGCTGTGGTCACCTCAGGAATCTCTGCTTCACATCAATCTCTTGGAACTCAGAGCAGTGTTTCTGGCACTGCAAGTCTTTTCCGCATCTGTACAGAACAAGGTGGTCTAGGTCAGAACAGACAACACCACCACCATGTGGTACATCAACAAGCAAGGAAGCACTCGGTCTACGGCCTTGTGCACAGAAGCAATGAAGTTGTGGTCCCTGGCCTATTCCCTGCAAACCTCTCTGATAGCAGTTCACCTCCCAGGGAAGGACAATGTCCTAGCAGATGCTCTGAGCAGAATATCCCAGGGCCATCACAAAAGGACCCTAGATCCCCTAGTTTTGAAAGTGATTTTCTTGAGATGGGGCACTCCACAGATAGATCTTTTTGCAGCCCCAGACAATCACCAACTTCATCTCTTTTGTTGCAGACCCCCAGTCTTGGGCTCAGTCCCCCTGGATGCTCTGATCCTGAATTGGGAAGGGAAATTTCTGTATGCTTTCCCCCCTTCCCTCTCCTGTTCAAAGTGTTAGTCAAGATAAGGTCACAACCATGCAAAGTGATTCTGATTGCTCCAGACTGGTCCAGACAGCCCTGGTACCCCCTGTTGCTGTCCTTAACAGTCCAGCTTCCCCTGTCTTTGCCCAGGAATCACAACCTGTTGACATCCTCTCAGGGGAGAATTTGGTACCTGAACCTTCAGTCTCTCAATCTCAAGGCATGGCTCTTGAAGAGTTAGAGTTTGCTGACCTGCATCTTTCCCAAGGGGTTCTGGATATCCTTAAGGCTTCTCAAAAGCCTTCCACCAGAAAGACTTACAATTCCAAATGGAAAAGGTTCACTATTTGGTGTTCTAAGAAGAATATTTCTCCAGATTCTGCTGGGTTGCCTACGGTTCTGGACTATATGGTCCATCTCAATGGCCTAGGCCTTATGCCAGCTACACTTAAAGTGCATTTGGCAGCTGTTTCTGTTTTCCTGTCAGTAGGCAAGCCTTCTCCTCTGTCAGCCCATCCTGTGTTTTGTAAATTCTTCAAGGAATTGCTGCGCACCAAACCCCCCTTTAGAGACCCTGCTCCTGCTTGGGACCTTAATGTTTGCATTGCTCAGCTTATGCAACCCTCCTTTGAGCCTTTGTCCTCTGCAGAGCTTAAGTACTTGACTTGGAAAACTGTGTTTTGGTGGCCATTACCTCTGCCAGGCGTATCAGTGAATTGCAAGCCCGTCAGTGGAATCTGATTTCATCTCTTTCTATAGAGATAAAGTGGTCCTAAGAACTAACAGAAAGTTTTTGCTTAAAGTGGTTTCAGATTTCCACCTCAACCAGTCAATGTCTCTCCCTGTTTTCTTCACTGACCATTCCTCCTCTGGAGAGAGGAGGCTGCACAGCTTGGATGTTAAAAGGGCCCTCAGCTACTACATAGAGCACATCAATGATCACAGGTTTGAGTCCCTCCAGTTGTTCCTCACATATGGAGAGGTTGGTAAGGGCAAACCTGCCACTAAGAGATCTGTTGCCAGGTGGATTGTTTCTTGTATACAATTCTGCTATGAAAAACTGGGTAGAACTCCACCCTCAGGCCTGAGGGCTCACTCTACTAGAGGTACAGCTGCTTCCCTGGCTGCTGCCAGGGATATTTCTATCTTAGAAATCTGTCAAGCAGCCACATGGAAAACAGTCCATACATTCACCAAGCATTACTGTCTGGATATCCAGGTTAGGAGTGATGCTCGGTTTGGCACAGCAGTAATTCAAAGCCTGTTTCCAAATTAGGCTCTGTCCCTCCTCCATGGAGGTACTGCTTGGTAGTCTGCATATGTCAGAATACAGCAAGACTTCTTGTTGTTTGAAGAAAAAATTACTCACCTTAGTAATGTTGTTTCTTCTAATGGAGTCTTACTGTATTCTGACCTCCCCCCCCGCCTCCCCTCTCAGAACCTAGTTTTTGGGATATGGGTGGGCAGGAGCAGTGTTGGCACCCTAGGGGTGTCCCTTTTTCACCCCTTTATTTTGGGTGAGTGTTGTGTTTTGGGATGTGTTTTTATTTTTGGGTTTCCTGACTTGAGTCTTTGCTTTGAAACCAAAAAACCCTTTTATATAAATATAGTTGCCAGTTGGCTAGTTTGAGTTTTACAGTTTCCACACAGAACTTCTAGTGAGTATTGCTCATAAAGATCTGATGGTTGGAGTTTAAACAACAGCAGACAGTGTTTAAACCGAGCTTGCAGTGAACATTCCATGCTGGCCATGGAAAGTTTAACTCTTTGTTCTCCGGGGCAGTTGAAAGGCAGGACCTAACTGCGTATGTCAGAATACAGCAGGACTCCATTAGAAGAAACAACATTACTAAGGTAAGTAATTTTTTTCCTTTGAACTGAATCCCTTTTAGCTAGGTGTCAAAAACCCTTTTTCGCAATTGTGGAACAAGATGACCCTAACAGAAATGTGAAAAAGGGATTTTGACAGCTCGTGAAAAGGGATTTGGCTTACACAGAGGGATTTTGACAGCTCATTAAAAGGGATTTGAAAAATTAATCCCTTTTCGTGAGGTGTCAAAATCCCTTTTCGTGAGAAGAATCCCTTTTTGCGAGATGGTAAAATCCATTTTTGCATCACAAAAAGGGATTACCTGCAGCGCCATCTGGTCTGACAACCCAATCCTTTTTTCTGACCTGTCAAAATCCCTTTTTGTGAGGTGTCAAAATCCATTTTCGCATAGTGAAATGAGATCGGAAGCAAGTCATGAAAAAGGATTTTAAAAATCAAAAATAAATATTCTGGGGCCATAGTAAAGTAAACCAAAAGCAGAGAACTGTAAAGGATGTCTACATTAATCTATGCTTGGATGTCTGCAGAAAACACCCCTGGGTAAAGTTACAAGGTTTGCTAGGGCTGAAAAATGAAAACAAGATGGCGGCTTACAAAAAGGGAATTTTTTTGCTCACAAAGAGGGATTTAATGAATCCCTTTTTGCTAGCTGTCAAAATCCCTTTTTGTGAGCCTTAAATCCCTTTTCACACTGTGCAGCTATCCAAAAGACTGAACTGAACATGCTCTGAATCCGAAATTTCAAAATAGAATAACTTTGAAACAGATTAATATTTTCAACCAAACCAATTCTGGTATTTTCTTTGGAGCAAGCTCTTTCTATCCCAAAAATTGCAGACCAAAATTCCAAACGGTGTGGTTGCAGCACAATGAGGAAAAACAGCAAAAACAGGCGAAAAAAGCAACTTTTACAGTTTTTTTTACTATGCACAGCATGAAATCTGCAAATCTGATTAAAACAAAACTTGGTTGCAGCCATAATATGAGGACTGACAGAGGTTGAGGGGTTCTTGGAGGACCGAGTACCTCTAAATGAGACCAGACTTTGTCTCCTCTTTCAAACCCTTCTAAATTGGGAAGCTTGGAATGGTGTCTGACCCTAATGATAGTGCCAAGGCTGGGAAGCTTTACTGGAGGGCTGATCATTATTGACCTGAGGCTTGCTAGATGGACCTTATAGCTTTTCCATGAGTGGTTGACAGTCTGTCCCCTGCTGCCTCCTGGCATGCTGTACCTCACTAGCTCCTGGAATTGTTTGGAGAAGATACGTGGGTTTCTTCCTTCTCCGGATAGTTTACAGTCATGCGGGTAGGATCACCAGGCCCCCTGAGAAGGAGGTGCAGCCTCTGGGTTGGGTGCAAATTCCTGCTGCAGGAGGGGTCTTCTATGTTTAGTACCCCTTCGGGGTTGACTGCTCAGCTGCTTCCTGTTGGGCCCCGGGGGTTGAGCAGGCTGCATCAGGCCACACGTTTGACAATAAATGCCTACTCACACATAGAAATAGGGAGAAGTGAGATTTACAATGAGAGATCAGTGATCAAACCTTGTTTACACAAGAGAATGGTCCCTTTGCCACTATATATATATATATATATATATATATATATATATATATATATATAAAACCAAGCTACAAGACTCAGAGGATGTGGAGAAGGAAGGGAGGGAGGGAGACAAGCTGAATCTTAAGCTACTGTTCCCCCACCCTCCAGAAATTTTAATTTTAGGTTATTGAATACTAAAGATACGTTAGATTTCTTATGATGGCAAAGAAGAGACTTGGATGGGACTTATTCTAAGAAAAAGACTTAAGCAGCATATAGTCTCCATATTGTTTACAGTTTACTTTTTCCTCCTGTGTTACAATTGTCAAAGGTATTAAAGGAGGTGGAGGTGAGAACTCCGAATGCCAAAGAAGAATGACACACTTTATGTTTCTATTTCCCCCAAAACCCTACAACCTTTTTCTTTTACTTACTCTGATTGGAGTATGAATACCACTCCATAACCTTCCCTCTGTTAAGGGTCGTAGACACCCTAAGGAAATAACGGTCCCCCATAACCATATTTCCTTCCATAGGTGGTTCAGGAAACCACCTACTAGAGGACTACCTCAAACATTTTATTTGGAAGTCACAGTTTTCCTCTTCATGTGGGATGGAGCATGGACCAGAGTACAAACTGGCTGTGTTCTGTTCCGCAAAGTTCAGCCCAGTTGGCCTTGTTTTCCAATTAAGTCAGTGTCTAAGTTTTGCTCTCAGTTTCCCTTTTCCTTTGTAGATATTATACAAGGAGCATGGTATGAACCGAAAACTGACATGATTGTTCTAACAAAAGTCTTGCCTGATATAATTAAAAGGAAGAAAGATATTATTAAAGTGAATGTCAAACAGCTACCAGAGGATGTCTTTAGAGTAGGGATGGGTTCAGTGCCTATGGGCATATATGGGTAGTTTAAGGAGAATAAAGAGATGAAATATTATCATGAGTTCATGAGTATACCACTTAGATTACTCTCCCACAATGTTAATGGTCTAGCTGAGCCTATAAAAAGGTATCAAACTATTACATCCCTTATACAATAAAAGCCTGACCTGCTCCTCTTACAAGAAACACACTTATCCTCCTTAGAACATCAAAAATTAGTAAAATTTGGATTTATGCATATAGTAGAATCAGCCTATAGGAATGGCAGGAGATGAGATGCTGTGATGTTGGTCCCAAGGGGCTCCCCATTTGTATTAACACAATCATATGCAGATAGTAAGGGCCATTTGGCCCTGGTGGTGGGAACAGTTTTGGTTCATAAATATACAGTAGGAAGCATATACATGCCACCGGGTATGGACGCTTCATCAATACAACAATCAGTAGCTACAATGTTACAGCATACCCAGGGCATTCTGGTTTTGGGGAAGATCTGAATTGTTTGTTAAACCCCACTTTGGACACGACAGCCACTAGACCACCCTCTCAGTCTGCAGGCTAGAGACATCTCAGATGTCTGTTGAAGGAACTGGGCATGGCGGACACATGGCAACATGTCAATCCCACAACTAGATGCTTTACTTTCTACTCTCACACACACAGACGTTACTCATGTATAGATTATTTTTGTATAGAAAAAGAACATATACACCAAATACACACTGCAGACATTAAAAATATGCTATTATCAGATCACACCCTGATCATGTTAGAACTTAAAAATGTTAAGAAAAAAATTAAAACACTGATTGGAAACTCAACAATTCATTATTAAAAGACACAGAGTTTAAAGAATTACTAAAACAAAAGATTCCTGAGATACTGTAGTGGCAGACAATTCTTTCTAGTGGGTACCCTCCCAGATACTATGGAATACCCTCAAGGTAGTTTTATGAGGGCATATTATCACATACGCTACTCAGAAAAAAGACAGTAGAAAGCTAAACTTATGGAGCTTCAGGACAAACTCTGATTCCTGCAAGAAGCACATATGCGAGGGGATAATACGATGGCTAAATTGATTACAATTAATCAACATGAAATTCAGAGATTGTTAACAGCTAAAACAGAGCAAGCTCTTTTATGGCTTCATCAAAAATACTATGGGGGGGAGCAAGGACGTCTTGAAACTTGGTGTATCACCTCTGTAAACAAACTCAATCAGTTAACATATCAAAAATTAAACATCCCAGTACAGGAGAGATGGTTTCCTCTACCTCCCAGATTTTAAATATTTTCAAACAATTTTACACTGATCTATACATGCCTGAACTTAACATAGATATCCAACATATAGAGGTGTTCCTTTCCAATCTAACCTTGACTAAAGTGACAGCTACCCAAGTTTGGCAACTTTCCTGTCCAGTCTCTGCACAGGAGATTCAAGATACAATTAAGAGCCTGAAATGGGCCCTGAAGGCTACACCATGGAATTTTACAAAGCAGCCTGGCAATGGTTGAGGGATCCCCTGACTGTGGCCCTAAAGGAGTGCCATCACACTGCGGAATACCCAACTTCATGGAGGCAGGCCACAATATCCACTATAATAAAACCAACTAAACCAGCTCATATTTGTGAGTCATATCTCAACCAAGATTATAAAATGTACACTAGCATCCTGGCACATAGATTGGATGAGATATTATCGAGTTTGATATGCCCTGATCAATCTGGCTTTATAAAATCCCAACAAATGGTAGATAATATTAAATGGACCCTTTATTTGATAGAATATGGCAGTCTAAAAAAGATCCCTTTTTGATTGAGTCTCGACGCACAAAAGGCCTTTAATAGGGTCTCTTGTCCATTCTTATTTCATACATAAATGAAATTTGGGTTTCCCACTTCTTTTCTAGATAATATTAAAGGAACCTATAACCAGCAACAAGCCACAGTGAAAGTTAATGGCTCATGCTCCCCCCTATCTCCACATTTATTTGCCTTGTATGCAGAGCCGATAGCCCAATTCCTACATCAGCAGGATGAGTTACATGGTTACCAGATTCTAGATAGGGAACACAAGGTTGCTTTTTATGCTGACAATCTCTTATACCTAACAACCCAGAAATGTAATTACAGACATTAGAACAATCACTATAGGAGCTAGAAAGGGCATCGGGGTACAAAATTAATACTTCCAAAATGGACATTTTATATATACAAGGGTCCCTGCCTCCATCCCTAAAAGCCAGACACCAGTATAATTGTGGTTGCTCCTCACTGAAACATTTGGGGATTCAAATACTCTGGATCCTAGACGAACATTTGAGTTGAATTATAACAAATCCTATTTAAAGACAAAAGAGGATCTGCATGCATGGGCTCATCGGCCAATGTCCTTAATGCACCGAATTCAATCCATACAAATGACAATTCTACCCTGGCTTCTATATTTAATGCAGACCACCCTGGCACCTTTTCCTAGATCAGAAGAGACCAGTTGGAATAAAATGATCACGCAATATCTCTGGTTAGGTAAAAGACCACAAATTGCACTTATAAAACTACAATTACCCTAGGAGGAAGGGGGACTGGCATTGCCAGACTTACAGGGATATGCCCAAGCAGCACAACTGATGCACATTCTATTGTGGTGCTTGCCACCCACCCAGACACCACAGTGGGTTCAGGTGGAAATTGTAATCTCTAAGTTCAATTTAGATTACTTAACCATGTTCCAGCCAGCTCAGGAAAATATACACATGGAACAATTGTACTATACTAGACTCATGCTCCAGAGTTGGATTCTGTATTGTAAGAAACCAGAAAATGCCATGAGGGCAGCATGGATCAGAATTCTGTCTCTGAATGGTTCCTTTGTGCCATGTAAACTGGATCATGGTTTTAAAAACTGGATTAAGAGGGGACTGGTACACACACATCAATATTATACAGAAGATATCTTAAAACCCTTTCAACAGTTGCAAACAGAATTCATCCTGTCTGAGGGGATTTTTATAGCTATCTTCAGATGCACCACTTTCTGAGAGCCTCTTTGGGATTAAATACCCAACAAATTTCAGTGTCACCATTATTCCTCAAGATAAAACAGATTTAAGGAGAACAACCCCCTAAACATCTGCTCTCTCGACTATATTAGGCCTACATCTCTGAACCATAAACAAGGTGGGAGGGCATGTATACAACCTGGTGTACAGACTTGATGATAGATCTCACAAAGCAAGATTGGTTATGGATTTGGAGGAGACAACATAGGATTACAGCATCATATTCCTGAAGGGAATTTGGCTGGAAAGTGGTGTCCAGATTCATTCAGACCCCGGAAATTATTGCAAAGTTCTCCTTCTCAGGAGATACATCCTGTTGGAGTTGCTGCAACTGTGAAGTAGCCACGTATGCCCACACCTTTTGGTGGTGTCTGGCCTTCACCACTTTTTGGAGAGAGATTGGGAAAACTATTCATGATCTATACACTGAGTTGGGTGACCTTATGCCAGCAACAGCCATAGTATTACATTTCCCAAGACCGTATAAACAAAAACATAAAATATACCTCATGAGTATTTTATTGACAGAGGCAAAACAGATAATAACAAGAAACTAGCTGAGCAGATCCTCACAGACCATCACCAGCTGGGAAGATCTGGTATACGATTTTTATAAAATGGAATACTTAACAGCAAAAATCCAAGGGAAAATTGAGGAGTTGATGAATAAATGGACCTCATAGTTATTATATATGGTGGATACATTCCCAGATCAGATACCCTAGACCTTGATAAAGAAGGTAGGAGGGATGGAAAGAACCTGGATGACCTTTAACTTTTATACCTAGAGTTAAATCTAATGAGACAGGTGAATGGGCTTTCAATATTCAAGAGGATATGGGGTGGAGATTTAAACAGGGGATCATGTGTAGCAGGCTAAGACCCAACAGAATTATAGATTTCTGAGTGTGCCAGCAGCTATTTGAGTCATAAATATAATGTAAGACACCTCTGTTATGAAAAAGAAACCAATAATTGAAATGTTAAATGCTCTATGACAAGGCATGCCATAAATAATGAAATGTCTGTACCTACTCCTTGGAAAAAAATGTTTAATAAACACTAAAGTTAAAAAAAAAAACTTGGTATGTCAAGAGATCTACCCCATGGGACTGCACATACCAACTTTCATGCAAATCCATCAAACGGTTGCAAAGTTATTAAAGTGCACAGTATGAGGTTAATCATTAAACTGCCTACTCAAGCCTGACTATAGTGGTGCTACAGCACCACTAAAATATATGTGTATATATATATATATATAGTATATATATATATATATATATATATTATTGTGCTATGCTGTGACAATCTTCCATCACACCACCTGTTGTAATTGTAAAGCCCTTTAGTACACATAAATACACAATGTATTGATTTCTCATTTCAAGAAATTTTCTCAAGTCCCATAAATTATATATGCTGCTGCTGCTGCTGCTACTACAGTATATGATGCTGCAGCACAGTATCATCTCCCAAAGAAGTCCCTCCTTAGCATCTATTGTAAAGCACCTTACTACACAAAAATGCATAATATATTAAGTTCCGATTTTTCCCCAATTTTATATTCTCCTGCTACTATATGCTGTGTCAGTCTTCCACCACAGCACCTCTTGTAAGCACTTTAGTGCACAGAATATCTTAGTATATAAAATTTTTATTTCACACATTTTTCTCAAGTGCCAGAAATTAGATATGCTGCTTCTGTATGCTGCTGTACTGTGTTATGGAACAGTGGTAAATTTACAGAAAGCCTGCAGTAAAACTAAATATCAGCAGACAACAACTCTCCAGAGGGATTGGTAGAATTGTCTGAAACAAAACAGATGAAAATAAATTAACTGAACTTGTACCTCCCCCCAAAAATGTATTATTTTTTTTTAAATGCAATGGAGGTAATCACTACGTATAACTAAATTTCAGGTTATCATTCTTCAGTATCAGAGCACTGTCACTTTAAGAAATAAACAACTAAAACTAATATAGAAAGAGACTGACAAAATAATTCACTTAAACACACAGAACTTAAGTACTTAACTAAAGTGGGGAATTACAGACTACAGGCACAAAGTAAGGAAGAGGTAGACTGAAAAAATATGATAAAGCTCCAGCTCAGTAAAAAACTACAAACCATTCGCAGTTGCCTGACTGCCTACACCTCCCTTCCCACAGCAGTGCTTCTCATTAGACAAAATAAAGACCACTATCATAAAGTGAGTTTCAAAAATCATGAAAACTGATTGGCTGAGAGACATCTTTACCTGTGCTGTTATCATAGCGCAATAGCACAGGATAATGACCCAGCAGCCTCTTTACAAAACATGAAATGGGCAGAGTTTGTATGGTTGCAGTTGAGGAATTTGAGGTAAAAATATTGTAAATGTGTTTCTTAATATTTTTTTTTGTTCAGGCAAATAAGTGAGATCATAAATTCATCTTGGTTTGTATTCTGACAACCAGTCGGTATGCGCTCTGCATGGTGACACTATTACAGCAAACACATCGATGCGGGCAACATTGACAGTTCACTGTAATAGTCCACCTGAGACCCCCGCACTCTGTTCTCCGGTCCTGCACTCCCTGCCCAAATCAACTGTGACTCAGAGTTAATCTTTAAGTTCAGGAGTGGGGGGGCACAGCCCCCTGCATGGGGGGGTTAAGGGGTGAAGCCCTCAAATAAAAAAGCAACTGGGGTCTCCTGCCAGATTTATGTCAACCTCAACTTGCAGTTGACATAAATCAGTTGCTGTAATGTCGGTCAACAACATAGTTGTCAAACCAACAGTCTAGATCCCAACCAGTCTATATATGTCATCATTACCAGAGGCCCAGGAGCTATATTTTACTACCCTATATCTATTATTATAGACTGAAGAATAAATAGATTAATTAAACAAAAAAAGTTTGTTACTCCATTTCAAATTTAGATTTGTCCAGTTTGTATTAATCTATGGAATGGTAACCACATTTTTTTCAAATACTATTTCTTGATAATTCATTAGGTATATCATTTGCTCCAAATTTAAAATATCTATCATGTAATTTAACCAAATCTTAAACAGCAGGGGACTACTGTCCTTCCATTTCAGTAATACGCATTTTTAGCTATAATAGTTGATATACTAATAAATCACTGTTGATCTAGATCAATAAAGTCCTTAGAAGGAATTATTTCTAACATCATAATAAGTGGATTTAAGTTAATTCTTTTCCCAATAGTTTAGTATTTTCATTATTTCATTCCAAAAATTTGTTAAGAAAGGACATGAATAAATCAAGTGAATTAAAATACCAGAAGTTTGAGTGCATCTTGGACATTTATCTAAGATTTGTGTATTGAATGAATGCAATCTGGTTGAGGTATAGTAGGTTCGATAAACAGTGTTGAGTTGTATTTGTTATAGTTTTGAGGCTTTGACATATATTGTGCATGAATTTATTATCTGTTGCCATAATTCTGACATCATTGCAATCTTTAAATCATTTTCACATTTTCTAATTAATTTAAATCATTTTTCTGTAGGGCCATTATATTACCTTATATTGCTGAAACCTATTTATGTTTCTCTTTTTTCTCCAATATTAATCTGAGTAATTATGATTCATCTTGTATTTTTGGAATATTTTTCTTCATGTTGTTAAATTGGTTATATGGGAACAATTGCATGTTTGATAGCTCGTATTGCTGTTGTGAGTTTATAAATGTTTTAATCTCTTGTTTGTCTATTATTTTATCTAATTCTTTGATTTCTTTATCCTGCATGTCTTAAAGTTGTTACCCTGAGCTGAAAGTAAAAAAATCATAGTTCTTATACATGGGGGTAAAACTAGATGTACTGCCCTGTTCTTCTATAATTTTTTGTGCTTTATTTTATTTATTTATTTATTGTTGACTGGGTAAGGGCATTAGACAAATTCTGCCTATTTTCAGGCACGACCCAGGAGAATCTGATATATTATTATTATTGGTGGGAATTCCAGCAACTCAATACAGTTTTTGTTGTATCTAACATCCCACTATCTTTTTTGTTTAAAGATTGTGCTGAAAAGAGCACATTTCTTAATTTTGGGTAAATCTGTGAGTTCTGTTCAATCTGAGCAGATTTAGGAAGATTATCATATCTATTGAGCCAATTCCAGATTTGCAACATTTGAATTGCCATATAATAAACCTGAAAATAAGGTGTGGATAATCTTCCTTTTTTTTTTTGAAAGTGCAAGGGATGAATATGCAATTTTTGTTTTCTGTTCTTCCAGATGAATTTTGTCATTGTTGAGTTAATTTCATTAAAATACTGCTGTGGAATGGAGATTTTCAGATTTTGAAATAAAAATATATATTTTGGCACAATTTTTCATTTTAACTGTCCCATCTTATGAGTTCTTGTTGTGTTTGTGTAAATTTTCAAAGTTTGCATTAAATAAGTCCTTATATTTTGTGGTAATATTTATAACTATATAATGAATTTGTTCTGTTGTCTGTTGACATGCGTACTGAGTAGGTAGTTTAATTAAATTATTTGATTGAAGTTTTAATATTACTGATGTCATCCAGTTACTCTTGTAGCCTGATGATTTTCCAATTGTTTCTGCTAAACTTATAAATTCTAATATAGACTGTTCTGGAGGTGTTAAATATAAAAGTGCATTGTCCACATATAGACTCATTTTGTGAATGTTATTATTTACTTTTACTCCATATATATTTGGAGTATCTCTTATAGCCAATGCAAAAGGCTCCATGATTAGGGCAAAGATCAGAGGGGACAGAGGGCAGCCTTGCTTGGTACCTCTTTGAAGTTTAATTGAATTTGATAATTTGATATATTATTATTATTGGTGGGAATTCTTGCTTCAGGCCCATCATATATCAACTTAATCCATCCACTGAATTGTGCTCCTACCCCCAAGCTGCATAACATATAAAAAATATAAGGCCACTCAACCTGATCAAATGCTTTTTCAGCATCAATAGCCAGGAGTATTTCGTCCGGGTTTTTATTTGTAAGTATAATATTAATTGTGTGTCTTATATTTTCACTTACAGAGCATTCCTTTAAGAAGCCATTTTGATCCTGATCAATAATGGATGGCAAAATGTCTTCTAATCTCTTTGCTAAGATTTTTCTGAACTTTTTATAGTCAGTATTGAGCAATGAAATTGGTCTGTAGGAAGCATAGTTCAGTGGATCTTTGTCTTTTTTTAAGAAAACATGTATGATGGCATGTCTAAATGAGTCTGGTATCTTATTATAAATTTAAAAAGAGTTAAATATATTTTCTAGCTTGGGAGTTATGATTGCTTTGAGTATTTTGTAAAATTCTGTATATATGCCACGTGAAAGTGCCTGTATTGCTTCATTAACTTCTGTTTGAGTAATAGGTTGATTTAGTATATTTTTTTCATCATTGTTAATTTGATTTATTGTAACTGTATCGAGAAAAATATCTGGTTCCTGGGAATTTTCTTCAGATTGTGTTGTATATATCTGCTGATAAAATTCTGAAAAGCATCTGTTAATAATTTGAGGTACATTAATCATTATATTGTTTTATCTTGAATTGCTAATATTGATCCTTCTTTCTGCCCTTTTTTACTTTGCCAAGTGAGCAATTTTAGGGGCTTCTCTCCTGTAATCAAATAATTTGCTCCAGTATTTAAAATCTGTCTTTCTGCCTTGTCTGTAACCATTTGATTATATTGTTTTTTTTTTAAATAAATGTTTGTATATTCTGGGTGGGATTTTCAAAGGAGTTGCACATGGCACAACAGGGTTGCACCATGTGCAACCCACCAATGCACCCTGATGTGATATTCAATGGCGCAGGTTGCACTGCAGAACCCTCGATGCACGGGAGGCGCACCAGTAATGTATGCAGCACATATTCATGGTGTGCCTAGCATAAGATATGCAAAAGTACATCCCCGATATTCAGCTTGGGGATGTGCGACACATATGCTGGCACATACCAACCTTGCACTGCACAAGGGGGGCTCAAAGTTGTGCCTGGCAAAAACAGGAGCAAGTCCTGGCCACCCACAGGTGAGCTGCCATATTGCAAGGTGCAACACAGTAGCCACCTGCCGTGGGTGGCCACCCTATCACCCAGGATACAGTCCATGAGTCTTCACCCAGGGGGCATCATGCCCCCCTCACCCAATCACGGGCATATATCAAATAACTCCCTGGTGGTCCAGTGGACCGCTATCCATTGCCCGGTCATGGGCATCTGTTCAAATGATCTCTGGTGGTCCAGTGGACTGATCCCCTACACTGGATCATGGGCATAAGTTACATATCACCCTGGTGGTCCAGTGGACCAATCCCCAGTGCCCGATCATGGGCATGTGTAAGCATAAGCCCTGGTGGTCCAGTGAACTGATCCCTAGTGCCTGAACATGGACATAGGTTAGAGATCCCTGGTGGTCCAGTGGATACCCCCCAGCACTGATCACAGGCAGAATGCTCTAAGGTCCAGTGGTACCCTCCTCACCCACCCACGATCATTCACAATTCAGGACTGTGTAGTACAGTATGGTCTGCACACCCATTGGCCCCATGCAATGGACCAATAGGTGTACAACCCTACCTGTATTCTGTCATTGGCGGGCGGCTGGTGGCTTGCACTCAGGGTGCTGCCACCCACCACTGACTGGGGCAGTGCAGGGCGGAGGGAAGCAATGGGTGGGTGGGTGGGGAGGGGTACCACTGGACCCAAGGGTGTCCTTAGAGCATCCTGCCCATGATTGGGTCCTGGGGGGGTTTCCACTGGACTACCAGGTATTTCTAACCTGTGCTCATGATTGGGCACTGGGGATCTGTCCATTGGACCACCAGCGCTTATTTTTACACATGTACATGATCAGGTGAATGGGAGCAGTGCTCACTGAGGGGCAGGAGGGTGTCAGTCCCCAATGGCTGCAGCCTGGCAGGGCACTAGGTGCATGTCACCAGGGATCAGTGCACCACATACAAATGGGGCCATAATGACATGCAAATGGACCCATTTGCATTTTGCATTCATTATGACCTCATTTGCATGTCCAGTTGTGAATATTGCAGTTGATGCACCTAGCACAACCGCACTTGTGCTGGCACATCTCCCTGAACCCCACCGGCCACGTGCACAGTGCATGTGACCTCAGTGCCATATTCAGTGGTGCTGAGCCATGGTGCAGCACCATTGAATATCACCTTGTCCCTGCCCTGGCTCAGCCCAGATGTGCCTCACCCAGGCTTGCACCCCTGCCTGGTGCAGTCTGAATATCCTGCCCTCTGTCATTAGGTGAAGTGCTATGTACATTGGTTAAATCATGAATTTCTTTTTCTAGAGTGTTTAGCAGTTTGTTTCTTATTTTCCTTTCCCTACTCTCAATGCTTATGAATTTCCCCCTTGCCTAAACATTAAAACTTTCTCAAATATTCATGCAGTTTGTTTCTTTTGCTGTGTTATTTTGAAAAAAATCAATGATTTTCATTTTTATTTAAAAAAAAAATTTGTCTGTGGAGGATGGATTGATTCATACTCTAAATATAGTTATTTTCATTATTTTATGATATTTTTAACTTCAGTATACATGGTGAATGATCCAAAATAGTAATTCCTGGATACTGGATATCCATTATCAAATACGTCAAAGTCTCAGATATGAGAAAGAAATCTATTGTTACATATGTTTCTAGTGGGGAGAAGAAAAAGGAATATATCAGTTTATCTTCATATTTTTCCCTAAAAGGGTCTATTAATCCTAAGTCAATTTTAGAGTTATTTATTACTCTTCAGCTCTTATGTTGACTATTTAAGCGGTATGTTGTATCTAATGAATCCATTACTATATTAAAATCTCCTTCAATAATGTATGGGACTTCAAAAGTGGCTATTATTGAGAAATAATTATTATAAAAATGTGGGTTATTCTGATTAGGGCCATAAATGGTAGCCATAGTACACTTGAAATTGTATAGTTCTGTTTGGATTATGATATATCATCCCTATGGGTCAATTAGGGTTCTTAAAATAGAAGGCATACATTTAGATTTCTTTGAAACAATCATTGCTCCTCTTGAACTTCTAGTAAAATTAGCTACCTTCCCTGATACCCATTTCTTTGTAAACCAGGGTGTTTCGTATTCTGTAAGGTGTGTTCCTTGTAGCAGTGCCAGATTAGCATTTTTCCTTTCTAAATATTTTATGATTTTATTTTGTTTTGTTCTGTTTTGTTTTCCTTTAACATTCCATGATATTATATTATAATGCCTTAATCTCGGTTTCTAACAAATTACTCATACCTCACCAGATGTACTTGTGCTCTCTGAATCCTGGCAACAGGCATCCACCCCAGATAGAGAGGTTAAGATCCCTAACTACTTCCTATTTAGCGCCAATAGGCAGTCCAGGGGAGATGGAGTAGTCATCTACGTCAAAAACAAATTTTCAGTGTCCATCCTAGACTCTACCTCTGTTGCAGGTGGATTCAAATGTTTGTCCCTTAAAGTTGAACTTTCCCCATCAATGGCTTTCCATGTCATAGGCTGTTATAGACCACCAGCCATGGGGCCTCAGCTCCTGTCCCATCTGTCATCTATAATGGGCTCTGTCCCCTTGAAACAATTATTCTATGAGACCTTAATTATGATTAGTTGACTAAGGTCTCGTTACCCCTGAAGCAATTATGTGACTCCCACGGGTTCACACAACTTATTACTGAGCCAACTAGCATTAACAAGAAAAATCCAATGAACAGCACCCTATTGGATGTCCTTCTTGTAAGCAAACCATATTCCTTTTCCCATGCCGGAATTTTTTCAGCTGATGTTAGTGACCACTGCTTTATTGCTAGTATAAGAACTGACACTAAACCCTCACCAACATCTAAATTTTCCACTAAAACATCCAGACAGAACTTCGATCCTCTCACATACTTCAACGAATTAAAAAACTCTTTGCACTGGCAGAGTTTTTACCTTGCTAAATAGGTGAGTAATGCCTATGACATCTTCCATGAAATTATAACCAGTGCCCTAAATAACCATGTTCCTCTGGTAAAAGCACATATAAAAGCTAGAACATGTCGTTGGTTCTCAGTGGACCTTAAGGCTGCCTTACTTAAAATAGATCAACTCTGGAAAAAGGCTCACAAATCACACACAGACGAAGACTGATGTCTCTTCAGGACAGCTAGAAACGCCTGCACTAAGATGGTCAGCAAGGCCAAGGCCAATTTTTACCGATCTGAGCTAGATTCTGCATTGAAATGCCCTATCAAGTTCTGGTCCACACTAAAAGAACTGACTGGTCATTCTCCAGGAAATGTGCTTTCCTCCAAAATTATCACTGACAGTGCTATAATCAATGACAGAAACAAGATCCTGCAGGCCTTCAACAATCATTTTGCCACTGCAGGCCTAGCATTTGATAATGCACCAGTAAGCAGACTACACCCACAGATCAACACTAAGTTCCTGGAACCGAGTAACAATATCGTAACCTTCTCATTCTTACCCACCTCCGTGAAGGAAGTTGAAGATCTTCTCCTAAAATTGGACACTAAAAAAATGTTGGGGCTGACTTCTTTGACCCATATTACTTGAAAATTGCTTATCACATCCTTGCCGCACCTCTTTCACTTATTCAACCTGTCCCTATCACAAGGTTCTCTCCCTCAGTTATGGAAAGTTGCTCACGTCATCCCCCTGTTTAAATCAGGGTATCTGTGTGACCTAAATAACTATAGGTTGATCTCCCTCCTCCCCATACTCTCCAAGCTCCTAGAAAAAATTGTGGATACCCAGCTGAGATCTTTCATAGACAACTCGAACTTACTAAACCCTATGCAGTCAGGCTTCAGAGCAAAGCACAGTACCATTACGGCCCTGGCAAAAGTAACTAACGACTGGCAATGGGACTTAGACAACAAAAAATTCATCTGTGCAGTTTTCCTGGATCTCAGTAAGGCATTCGACACTGTTGACCACCGTTTGCTCCTCTCCACTTTACAAACAATAGGCCTAGGCTGAACTTCCTTGTGTTGGTTCCATGACTACCTCACTGGTAGGCAACAACAAATCAAGGCTGAAGGGTAGCTTTCTTTACTTAAATTGATAAAAAGAGGTGTCCCTCAGGGGTCCATATTGGGACCATTACTGTTTGCTATCTATATCAACAGCCTGGATGTAGGCATTAAGGAAGTAAGCATCCACCTGTTTGCTGATGACACGGTGCTCTATAAAAGCTGTGAATCTCCTGAAGCTGCTTGTGGCGACCTGCAAACCAACTTTAACATCCTGCAGCACCAGCTCCTCAGTAAAAGACTACTACTTAATGCCAAGAAAATCAAGGCAATGCTGTTCTCACCAACTGGCCAGTGGGCATATTCTGCTGCTGCTGGTCCATTACCTTCTATCTCCACCTCACTAGGTGAACATCTTGAATACGTACCGAAATTCAAATATTTGGGTGTCTGGATAGACAATAAACTCTCTTTTGTGGAACATATAGAAGAACTGCTGAAAAAGATGAGGCAGAGGCTTAGACTCTTCTTCAGAATAAATCACCTCCTGACCGCAGACACCAACAGACAGCTTGTCCAATCCACGTTCCTCTCACTAATTGACTATGCTGACTTCATTTATGGCCAGTGCCCAGCCTCACACCTTGCTAAATTGGACGTACTGTATCACAGAGCTCTGAGATTTATAACAGGCCTCCGCTTTTCCACCCACCACTGTTCACTATATGCAGCTGTGGGTTGGCCCTCCCCTCGACACAGGCAGTATAGAAATGCAGCCGTCTGGACACTCCGAGCCATTACCAACAAAATCCCACAATACATTGCTGACTGTCTCCCACTAAGCCTGAAAGGGAATTATGCCTTGAGAAGTCACTTGCTGGTTTCCCTGAAAGTACCTAGGGTTGGTACCCACTTTGGAAGAGCAGCCATAAGCTTTGTCCTTTCCATGCTTTGGAATAGGATACAGAAATCGCTGAGACTTAGCTCCCCTGTTAGTCTTGCTATGTTCAAGACCCTGCATGCCAAAAAATTTGTGGAGTTCTGCAACTGTTTCCACTGTTCCTAGTTGTCCAGCTGATGTTTCCGCTCAATCTAAGTCCTTCCCGTTCAAACTAAGTGTTCCCTTACCAAGATTACTCCCCCCTCCCTCAGTCCATTCTAGTCCCACCGGTACTATCGGTTCACCTCAGTCCATTCCAGTCCCACCGGTACTACACACTCACTGCGACACATCCCCCATTGCCCACTCTTATGCCCTGATACCACCTGCTTAGTATCCCAGAATCTTTCTGCCAACATCCCTGCCTCCTACGCATGCACTTTTCCATATCCCAGGGACTCCTTTACAGGCTATGAACATGTTATTGATGGGTAGGATTATAAAGGCATCTCTGTATATATTATTTACCTTTATTTCAACATTGTAAATATTTTGTTGTATACATCTTGTTACTGTTGTTTTATGTATATTTTACTTGTACTCTGTTCTGTACCCTCCTCCTTGCAGACTGCAGGTCCACCTTGTAAATGAGCTTGCTCAATGGTGATCGCCTGGGTAAATAAAGATTTTTATTGATTGACTGCTTGTTTGATTGACTGTGCAGCACAGCAGAGGGTGCCATACAAGTCCCAGTGCACAGGAACCCAGCAGTTTGGACAAGGGAGATGCCATAAAAGTGGACAGGCACAATGGCAGACAGGCCGAAGGCCATGCTCCGCACAGGTGGAACATGCCTACAGGCAATGTGGACCACAAGAAGAGCAGCACAGCAACAGGGGACCAGCACAACAGAAGCAGCCAGCACATACCACTCACAGAGTAAGGCCACTGTGAAAGACAGCATGTTGCAATGCCCACCAACAGGCCAGAGGCAATAAGGAGGGGGCACACTGCAGCAGGCATGAAAGGGGGACAGGATGCGTGTGTGTGAGCAGTACCACAGGTGCATGTGTGTGAATGGGAACAAAGGTACAGTGAAAACCTGCAAGCGCAACAGAGCACATGCACAAGGTACAATGAATGACCACAGACACCATTAGCAGTATAAAACACTTTAGTAACAAAAGAACAAAAACAGATGAAAATATGTACAAGAACAAACATCACTAGGAACCGGGAAGGTGTGGTGTGGGAATCTGAACAGGAACAATGCTAACAGTACACAGGAAGGTGATGGTATTGAGGTGGGGGAACAGGGGACAGCTACAGACAAAAGGGATAGGCAGGGACTGTGGGGGTAGAACAAAAAAGGGGCTATGTACAAGTGTCCTTGGCCTTATTGTGCTGGATGGGCCACAGCAAGGCAGCCACCACTCTGTCCTCTGGTACTCAGCACCCGGACCAGCAAAGTGATTGTCCACAGGAGCTGCCCCTGCCACCTGTACAGTGGTTGAATGGCCCTCCTCAGTGCCCTCCAGAGCTGCAACTGTGCCAGCCACCCAACATCTTGTCTCTGTCGACACCCTGGCACACCCAGCTATACTCTCTGTGGACCTACAGTGGGGACACAGACAACAGGTACTAAGTGCCATATTCCACACCACCCCACCACATGAGTGTGCAGAAGGCAGTCACCGTGGCAATGGCTGACAGCCCACCAGGCATACTGCATGCCAGCAACAGGCAGGCACACAGTGCCACACTGTGACCGTGCAAGGATACTAAGACAGCACAAGGCCCACATGTGCATAAAGAAGTAGGTGCAGAGAGGCATGTAGCCATGTCCCACACAGCATGTGCAGGTGCCAGCAGGCTGCACAAGCATGCAGACCCCATCTGAACACCACTGAAGTACCACATTGTGCCCATGGTCTGCAGCGGATGTGTAAAAGGTGGACAGACACACAGGGGCCATATGCACTGTGGCCCAAGCACATGCCACTATGGCCACACCCCATGCGTGTGTGCAACATGCATCACTCAGACATGCACAAGGGACCTGCAACAGCCTGCAGTGGGCACCCCCCATAAATAAACAGAGGATGCACAAGAAGCACACTTACCTGCACCTGCACGACCTTGTCCCTGGCTTTCATCACCAGCCCTAGTGAGCCTGGCCTCCACCACAACTGCTGCTCTCTGCCTGTCTGCCGGCCCTGTGAGGGGAACACAAGCAAAGGGCACCATAAGGTGATGGTAGAAACATAGACATATAGACTTTGGTGGCAGATAAGGACCGCTTGGCCCACCCAGTCTGCCCATTTCCATAACTATCGGATAAGCTGCCGATCCTAGTTAACCAACAGCCTACTTCTTCCAACCCCACCACCATATATGCTTTATGTCTGTCTCATGCATTCTTGAATTACCCCCACTGTTTTTGACTCCACAACCTCCTCAGGAAGACCATTCTATGCATCCACCACCCTCTCCATGACAAAATATTTCCTCATGTTGCCCTTGAGCTGTCCCCCCCTCTATCTTCAAATTATGCCCCCTTGTTCTTCCACATCTTTGTTTCTGAAAGATGCTACCCCCTGGGACTTTGTTGATTCCCTTGAGGTACTTGAATGTTTCTATCATGTCCCCCCAACCTTTCCTTGAGGGTATACATATTACGCTCCTTTAGTCTTAGGTAGGTGTGTACCACCCCCACCATGTCCCACAGCAACAACACTGGTGCCAGCATGCAGTGATGGATCCACCCCCACAGTGCCCCAGTGAAGGTGTCCCAGTCAGTGTGCAACAACACATAGCACCCCAGCCCATGCTCACCGTGTGTGTGCAGCTGGATGTGTGCTAAGCCAACAGCTGTACCACACTGCATCGACCACAGTGTCCATGCACCCCCCCAATGTGCACCATGATGCACATGGCTAAGCATGGTGGCCATGCCTGCACCCCACATGCTACAGGGGCATGTCATGCCACGTGTGTGTGTGTGTGGGGGGGTGGGCATTGTCTGCCTGTGTATCTGTAGGGTGATATGACTTACCTGGGCATTGCACTGCACCCCTGCTTGCATGATCTTGGAGGCTCAGGAGCCTGCCTGGGTCCCGGTCCTGCAGATCCCCATACCAGTGCCTGCATTGCTCCCCTGTGTACTCCATTCCAGTCCTGTGCACCAGACACTCCAACACCCTCGCCCACACTGCTGAGTGTGGCTCTGTGAGGTCATCAGAGCCAAACAGCTGTCCCTCCATATGCATCACCAGAGCCACAAGATTGACCAGCTCAACCTCCCCCCAGTTCATGGCCCCAGGCCCTGCTGATGAGCACATGGCATGTTTCCTCTCTATGTCTCCTGGGCAGGTGTGCACAGATCAGGTTGCCAGTGTGCAATGGCCCAGTCACACCACATGCATGATTGGCCATCATGCACCACACTGCGCAACAAGGTATTGTGGCTTGGCAATGAATGATTGCTACCCATTGCGTGTCATCACACATGCACACTGTTCACCGCATGGGTGGGAGACCAGGGTCAGGGGTTATGACCTGGACACATATGCGTATTCTGTGCATATCCACCATATTGCGAATGGCAAGCAATGCCACTCACACTGCACTGCTGCTGCACACACTGCCAAGGTTGTGCCGTGCACTGCAGGTGCACATTGACACCATGTCATGCCGATGTACAATACACGTACTCAACGAGTCATGCAGCACTGCACCACTGGTGCATGGGGACCTGGATGCACTTCTGTACTCTATTGCACAGTCAAAACCACCGGACAGGTTGTACTAAGCCTGGCATGCCACTGAACCTGCATCATGTATGCACAGAGATGTGCCGTGACACTTGTGCTGCATTCAGTAAATGCCCCAAGTTGACTGTGCATGTGTGGGGAATGTGCCATAGGGGGATGCACTCAATGAATTAGTTGTGCATTGCTGATTGAGATGAGCTGGGCAATAATGCAGTTCACAAACAATGCTCCAAAATCAGCTCATTGCCAAATTCAGGGGCATCTCTCCTGTTTAGCATCTCATTACAGTTGCTCACACTCTCATTTGCATGCCCTGAGCTATAAATACTCCTGAATGCACCACCACAAAACTCAGGTGACCAACAGAAATTGCATCCTTGAAGGTAGGTCTGTTTACATTCTACTATAGTCAGCTTGTCAGCACAAAATGACAGTGGGGAGTTTAGGGCATACAGGCATACCTCTCAACTGCTCCTGTTCTTCAGGAACATCCCTGAGTGTGCCTCACAGTATTCCAGTGTTCCATCTATAGTTGGGGGGTCTGTTGCTGATGATTCAGGATTCATAGTACAACAGACTGACAGACGTGTGCTACAGTCTAGCTCCCCTTCAGATAGTACCTGGCACGCAAAGCCAGACAATTTGTCAAGACATGTTAGCTACTATTACCATTATTAACATTGTGTACCTGAAATTGGCCACTTGTCCCTGACTGTTCTAAGTCTTGTCCCTGATAAGCAATTCAGGCAGTTGAGAGGTATGCATACAGGGTGCTAGGTCCCTGCAGCAGCCAGCCACTGTGCATGCACACATTCACAATTGCCTGTACTGTGCTAATGCCTGCATACTGTCACCCACAGAAACCACTATGTCCGGACAAGACGCAGCTGTGAGACAGAGACATCCACATTTCACAGTGGACGAGGACAGGGCACTGATACGGCAGGACATACTGGCTGGCAGGGGTGTGTTATCTAAAGTTTTGGTAAGCTGCCAGACTAGCTAATACCATAATTTGGAAAAAGACGGAAATGTTTGTTGTGGAACAAAAAACGAATTCCTCCAGATTCCAATGGGTAAGATTTAAAACCACTGGGACGTGCATGAACTGCATGTTACTGACTAGGGCACCTGGTTGGGAAGTGACAACTAGACCTCTTGGTGGACAAGGTTCCTGTTTTGGGCACTCAGTGTCTGATGTTACAAATTCTTGGCCATCATATGGTAGAACCTTTAGGACAATGACAGTGATTGCCATATGATTCTGGATGCAAAATTCCTAATTATTAATACATTTTAAACAGGACTTTGGATCAATCCTAGCTGTTAGGTTGTACACTCCAGAATTTGTGGGGTGTACCTTTTGGAGGGATAGGGTACCACTAGGGGAAATTCTGGCATTGGGCCAGCCTTGGAGAGTGCATTTATAAAGGCAGGCTACCGGTATTAGATCTTTATTGTGCAGTGCATGCCACTCAATTTCAAGACTGGATTGATCTGAAGCAATGATTAAAACCATTCAGTAGAGCCTCACTGCACTTCTGAATGGTGACCCTATCTTCTAGAATATTAATGTGGACTCCACGGGTTGCTTTTATATCCTGTGGGCTTGCAAGGTACTCTGCCTCAACAAACTTGCTGGGTTTGGGGGTCACTGGTATCCTTTCTGCATTACGATATACAAGTCGGGCTTGTAAAAAGACCAAAATTCCTAAAAAGAAAAATAAGCATAAAGCAACCATCTCTCTCTGGAACCTACAAGAAAAAAGAAAAGAAAAACATAGTTAATTCAGTACTATTCTGCCCAATGGGGTAAGGAAAGTAAATTCAATCTCCTTTACACAGTTTCATCTGATTGGCATGTAGCCCTTTGTCAGTATGCCACCCTTACAGTGACACCAACGCAGCGAAATACACACCTGTTGGTAACATTGACACTTTGCTGACAGGTCGCTGTGTTGGTGTGACATAGACAGGGGCATGCTGTCTCCCAGTCCTGCACCTCCACCTCGAATCAACTGTAACCAGAGTTCAGAATCCTAAAGACGGGGGCCGGGGGCAGAGCACCTCATGGAGGGTTTGGGGGCTTCGGGGGTTTGCCCGATAAAAACAGACTGAGACACACAGGAATCATGTAGACCACAACTTGTGGTTGACATGATTCCTGTCAGCGAGATGCCAGTCGACATAAAGGATGTTGAAGTGGCATGGTAGAGCCCCATTTGACAGTGGGTTTCTTGTTCTGGGGTAGTCCAACTTGGTAGACTGATGAACTGAGCTTGTTTACAATGGAGTAGGGCCCTTCCCATTTGTTTTGAAATACATGAGTAGGTTGTGCAAATCTGAGAACCATTACCTGATCCCCAACCTGCCTATTCGCATCATGTACAATTTTGTCAAATTATATTTTTGCCTGTTGTTGGGCCTTGCCCATATGTTGTGCCTTTTTGATATCTTGCTTGAGTTGATTGACATGTTTATCTACTGATACTCTATCAGCAGTGGACGAACACAGGTCCAGAAGTAGGTGTTCTGGTAGTCTTATGAACCGTCTGGCCATGACTTCAAATGGGGTACACTGTGTACTTGTGGAGGGTGTCCCCCTTGTTGCCATAAGGAGTAAAGGCAATAATGATCCCAGTCCTTGGGGTTGTCCTGAATGAATTTGGATAACATGAGCTTGATCTGCCTGTTAGCCCTTTCCAACTGTCCTGATGACTGAGGATGGTAAGGGATGTGAAACTTTTGATTTACCCCTAACAAATCCAGAGTTTCCTGCATTAGTTCAGCTATGAAGTTTGATCTCTGATCAGAATCCACCTTTAGGGGTAGGCCCCACCTGGTAAAGAGTGGGTTTACCAAAACTTTTGCGGTCACTTTTACAGTGTTGGTCTTTGTTGGAAATGCTTGTCACTGGGTGGTTACTCAACCCAGTGTCTAAATCCACAAGGGAAATAAGTGTAACTTTGACCACCACACAGACATTCACCATGGTCACCATTGCTATCTAAAGTCCAGTTCTAGATCTATTAGATTCTTGCGTGTCTGAAGTGTTAGCCATAGAACACACACACAAGCAGTAAGTAATAATGAAAAAGTTATTACAATATTCACGCCAAACATGTGACAGAGAAAATCAAAAGGGAGTCAGTTTCTCGCCAGTCCTTGAGAAAGGTATAAAAGGGGTTGCTCCAATGAAGGGGCAACTCAGATTGTCAGGGGACCCACTGGAAAGGAGAGGTGAGGCAGGGAAGTGGGGGGAGGAGTCAGAATAGGGAACACAAAGGGGAAGGGGAGGGAAAGCAGGCAGGAATTAGGTCACAAAGGGAGGGGGAGTTCACGGATGAGGTCAGAGGGAGGGATGGAGGGGCAAGAAGCTGGGGGGGAGGGTCAGGAGCTCAGGATTGGCCAATGGGGTTCAGGAAGAGGGGGAGCTAAGGGGGTTGATAAGGGCCTGCTGAGAAGAGAGAGCCCTCTCTTCTACTGCAGCTGAAGTTAATTTCATTTGCACAGAGCTATCTTGAGGTTGGGGCTTAAGAAACCTAGGAACTCAGGTAAGGTGTGAGAGCACTGAGCCTAGTAGGCCGAGAAGGTCTATAGGGGCCCAGGGCATGCCATACAACTTTAAAATATATATATATATATATATATATATATTAAGTAAATTAAAAACAGCCTGGGGGGTACTGCAACGTGTAAGGGAGTAGTATGTCATATGTCATAAGGAAGGTATACAGTACAGCTAAAGAAGGACTAGGAAGTATGGATTGTTCAGGTGAAATGAACTACCAGCCATGCACAAAAATGTAACTGCTATTCTGTCATTTGTTTTCTCCCTCACTGGAATTGCAGCACTTAAAAATGTAGAGGTACTGGTTTTGAATGTGAGCCGTGAATATGGAAACAGACAGCATGGGGGCCGAGCGGGCGGCCTGGGGCAGGCGCTCATTCATCCTATAGTTTCAGTAGTTGTTGCCCAGACTGTGGCAGGGGGTCCTCACAGTGATGCTGGCCAGTAGCATGCAAGGGTACAGTTTCTGGAATGAGGAAGGACCGGCTCCGGTGTGGCGGTGGGAGTGAGTAGGCAGACGATGAGTCTAGACAGAGATCGCGTGAACGCTGATGCTCACTGCGCAGTCGCCAGGGCAAACTGTGGGGGGGTGTTTGGCTTCCCAGTGATGCATAGTCAGGCCGCGGCTGGGTGGTCCCGGCGGAGGGACCAATTGGGACAATGGAGCGGGGGAAGGAAAGCTTGCTGGGGCCTTACTGTGGGCTACTGATGCACCGACGTGGTGCTGGATGAGGGATTTTTGTGATCCTCTGGACATATCTGGGGGCATAGGGCATGCGATGGGGCCTGGCAAAAGGGTAGAGAACTGGACCAGGCCTGGCAGGGGGAGGTCTCACAGTGAATTGCTCCACACAGCGTGGGTAACCGGTGATGGGGATCCGTGACTAGACCACGGGGCTTGTCTGTTTTCACATGCAGAGGTGTGCCGCCACCATCTTGAGCCCACGTGGTTGTGGGCCAAATGGCTGGTGGGGATTTTCAGTGAGACTCCAGGCCCACGGGCAAAGGGTGAAGTATTGGGGCCTGGTGGGGCAGGCTTGCAGGGAGATAGTGACGTGGGGGCCAGGTGACTCACCACGAAAGGTGGTGCATAGGCAGTTTTGTTTACAGCAGGGCATCAGGGCCAGGCCAGGGTAGGCTCTGGGGACAAGTGTTTGCTGTCCACCAGTGGGCAATGATTGGGCATAGGTATGGGACGAGGTGCAACAGACCTGGGTGTGAAGCAAGAAGGGCATAAAGGGGCAGCTTGTTTATTGTCAGCAGGCCGCTGGGGTCTAGTATAAGCCACAGTTTCTGGTACCTGATAGGGAACAGGGGGTCATGCAGTAAAAGGTGGAATGGGGACGGAACAGGGCACAGCCATGGTCTGGGACGTGGCTGTGTCCAGGAACAAGCACTCATCAATGGAGAATTTTACGGATGATGCTCTAATTTTGGAAGGAAGCATACATAGAGACCCAGGGTGGCTCCTGTACAGCTGTGTGAGGCTCAGATTCAGTGCACAGCATGGCAAGGCAGCAGCACCAACAACTGCAGGCAATTGCCTTTGCCAGGAATCACTGGGACCATTGGCAAGTGATGCGTGGATCCCCGACTGGGGTGGCCATGAGCAGTGCAGAATGGGGATACCTGGGGTGGGAGGAGCGGGCCATGGGAGGGCCCAGGGGCATGCATAAAATGCTGGGGCTCCCACTATTTATGGGTGTAAAGAGGGAATCCTGGCTCAAGGAGCCGGGGAATAGAGGAGGGATGGAATGAAAAAAAAAAGAAGGGGGGTGCAATGCTAACTTGATAACCGTCATGGTTTGTTGTAATTAGCAGCATGGCACCGAAAAAGGCACCACAGCAGAAGTCCAGTGATGCACTGGCTAGCAAGGCAGTGGAGCTGATGGATCAGGTGCAGACGATCCTGGAGAAATCTCAGGCAGCTGAAGAGAAGGAGAAGAAGACAGACAAAAGGAAGATGCCACCGGTGCACAAGGAAAGGTCCAGGAAAAGGGCAACTAGGCAGAGCCCAGAGGAGGATGCTGAACCTCATCCAGAAGAGGGTAAGGTCCCCTTAGTGGACATCATGGTGGACAGGAGCCTAAAAGGTTACTTGGCAGGGATAATGAAGGAGCAAGAGGATAAAGGGTGGGAGGAGGTAGACAATACTTGGAGGGAATTGCAGAAGGAGAAAACAGATCAAGGGACAACAGGGTCAGGAAGGGTGACCGACAGTGGAGAGTACGGGTGGCCACCAGGCATGACACTGGATGATCATGTGTCCCAGGCCCTGAAAGAAAAAATCTGGAAGGGAGAATATGTGGACATGTTTGCCCTTGTTGATAAAGACACGGCAAAGAAGTACGAGTGGAAGGAGTCTGGGGAATTCAGAGATGGTGGCGGCATTGGCCATTGTTAGAAAAAACAGTGAGGATATTTCCAACAAGGGGAAGACATTTGGGACCTGGATGGAAGATTTTATGCATTTCAGTGCCATAATGCTGCAAAAGTAACCCGAACTGGTCATCCCGCTGCTTAAGTACTAGGCCATTATACGTGATGCATACCAGGTACGGTCCGGCTATGGTTGGCTAGTGTATGATGAGAAATTCAAGCAGAGGGTGGCCTCTCATGGGGACGTCTGGTGGGATGTAACCCTTGTGGAGTGCTGGATAAGGATGTTGTCCACACCGGAGGTGAGGGGGGCACAAGGGAGGAAAGACTCGGGGGCTTGTTGGGCATACAATAAATGAACTGCACATGGGCCACTTGCAAATTTAAACATGCCTGCTCGGGTGTGGGGAGCATACCCATTGGTCAGATGCAAGTCACAAGGGAGAAGCAGGCAGGTGGCATGGGCAGACAGCCTTTGAGAGGGACAGTCTGGGGTCTGGGGGACAGGGAGGTCATTTCAGGTGGCAGAGTGGGAGAGGGGGTCATGGGAGATAAACCAGTGAAGGGGGGCAGATGGAGACACTCACTGGCCCGGACACCGATTAAGGAGGAGGTGGTACAGGAGTGGACCCGGGGATACCCCGACAAGAAAGGTGGGCGTATACTGAGGGAGGGTTTTCTAAGAGGCTTTAACCTATATGTTTCAGGGGTATGGAAAGCCATGCAGGCAAAAAATTTGGCATCCATCAAAGTCAGGGAGGATGTCGTGGAGAGTAAAATCAAGAAAGAGAAGAAGAGGGTAGGATAGAAGGGCCATTTCAGGTGCCCCCATTTAACAATTTAAGGGTGTCTCCATTGGGGATAGTCCCCAAGAAGGCCAAGGGGAAATTTCGCTTGATCCACCACCTTTCCTACCCAGAGTGGGAGTCGGTCAATGATGGGATTCCCACAGAACACTGCACAGTGGCATATGACACCCTGGACAAGGCAGTGAACCTGATCAGGGCCATGGGTTGGATCTGGATGGCAAAAATGGATATTGAATCCACTTTCCGGCTCCTACCAGTTCGGGTAGAGGATTGGGAACTTTTGGGTTTCCAGTTCCAAGGGAAGTACTTCTTCGACAAAGCCATGCCCATGGGGTGCTCTGAAGCCTGCGCCACATTCAAAATGTTCAGCACATGGCTGCAGTGGGTCTTTACCACGTGGCATGGGCATAGGGCAGTAGTACATTATTTAGATGATTTTCCTTTCATTGGGAGTACCGAAGGAGGCACCCAGAGGATGCTGGTAGCTTTTGAAGAGGTATGTGACAAGGTGGGCATTCCTCTAGCAGGGGGGAAAACGGTGAGGCCCGCTCGATGTTTGAAATTTTTGGACATTGAGCTGGATCTGGACGAACAATGTTTTCATCTACCAGAGAACAAGGTGAACAGGCTGCAGGAACTTATACAGAGGATGAAAGGAAGGCAGCAGACCAAATTCAAGCTAGTCCAGCAGCTTCTGGGGCATATGAATTTTGCCTGCAGGGCAATCGCCTCTGACAGGGTGTTTACCAGACGTTTAGCGAGAGCCTCGACTAAAGCCAGACTTCCACATCATTGGGTGGAAGTGACTGCAGGGATCAAGGATGATCTGTCAGTGTAGGACAGATTTTTACAAGAGTATAATGGCACCACCTTTTGGAGGGAGGGACGGACAATGGGGGAGGAATTGGAGCTCTCTACTGATGCTGCAGGGTGTCTGGGGATGGGGGCATATTTCCAGGGAGAATGGATTTTGGAGCCATGGCACCCCAGGTGGAATGAATTGGGTTTGACCAAGGACATCTCATCCCTGGAGGCTTTCCCGATCTGGGTCGCATTAAGGGTAAGGTGGAACAGGCTGTGGAACAAAAAAATATTGTTCTGTTGCGATAAAATGGCAGTGGTGACCATCATGAATAGACAATTGGGGTCCATGGTGGCCGTCTTGAGGGTAGCCAGGCAGTTGATTTGGGAAGGTTTATGGCTTAACTTAACTCAGAGCCAGGCACATGGAAGGGGTGAGGAACGACATTACTGACAGCCTTTCACGTCTCCAGTTGAACAGGTTTCAGGAACTGGCACCATCAGCGGTGGCACAGAGGTCAGGTAATGCATAAAGGAGCATTCAGGGTGGGGGAGATAGTGGCGCAGACAGGTAGGGATGGGGGAACAGTTTCCAGAAGGGAGACATTGCCTGGTCAGAATCCTCAGCAACGATTTGGCTGAGGTGGTCAAAAATGGACTTGGAGGGCAAGGGATGTAGGGTGGAGTTATGCAAAGCAGGAAGGGAAGGAAGTCTGCTGGTGGCTGCTTTAGGCAGATATTGGAAGGATTGGCTAGCGGGGAGAGGCTTTTTCTTCTGGCAAGGTGGCAGGGAACTGGTCACGGCCACCCAGGTTATGGCAGTCCTGAAGAAAGGTATGGCTTTCTTGGGGGAGGAACCGGGGAGTTTCTCATCACACTCCTTCCGCCTCTGACATGGCCAAGGGAGTGGTGGCACCACGGGAAATTCAGAGGGTATGCAGATTGCCCTCACAAGCAAACAAGAGGTACATTCGGCCATGACATCTAGCACTGTGTACTTTTTGTCTCCTAGGGTCTGGACGGGAAAAGGTGGTGTGGATAGTGGGGCATTCGTTCATCCGCTGGGCAGAGGAGTGGGCCTGCACCATGATTGGTGGAACACAATTGGGGCAGGATCCAGTGCGGACAAGCCTCATATGGCTGGGCTGGAGGGGCCTGAGGTGGATGGGCTTTTTGCCGTTGCTGGACAAAGGAAGCCATTTCTACCCATCTCCGGACTTGATCGAGGTGCACCTAGGGGGAAATGGCTTGGGCAGATTACCTTGGGTGGAATTGATCCACATGATCTGGAAGGACCTGTCCATGATAAAGGCCAGATGGTCACGGGTGGGCATTGCCTGGTCAGAGATGATCCAGCGGAGAAGCTGGAGGGGGGGTGATGAACCTGCTGGAATCGACAAGGCACGTAAAATGGTGAACTGCAGGCTAGCAGAGTGGGCCTGGAAGATGGGAGGTGGGTACATTGGCCAGGGTTTAATATAACACGACACCCCAGAATGGAACAGAGAGGACGGGGTGCATCTGTTGGGGGTTGGTAATGCAGCATTCATGGGGGCCATTAGGGAGGTCATAGAGACCTGGTAAGGCTAAGGAGGGGCCCAGGACCGAGTTTTTAATGAGGAAGCCCTCATTGGCCAAGAGGGGCCAATGCAGGCTAGTGGGGAAAAAGGTAGGGATAAGGACAAGCCATAGGAAGGGTACTGCTAGGCCGGGGGGGGGGTTCTCTATGGGGTAATCACCTCAAATGGGAATGGGGCTGGGAGGTCAGGTAGGAGGGACACTTGAACCCAGAAGAAGAAATGGAAAAGAAATGGAAAAGGGCGGCACTGGGTAGCCACACCTGGGCAGCATGAAGAAAGGATGGAAGGCTTCAGCCTAAAGAGTGTAATTTGTATATGGTGTATGTGGGGGTGTTGGAACCACAGATGTTGTAAATAAATTGTGATAAAGCTGGATGTGAAATGATGGCAAAAAATGTAAAGGTTTCTACCCAAAATAAACTCCAGCCGGAAAACCAAGGAAAAGAGGTGGTGTGGTCTTTCCAGGGGGGCTTCAATGACAATTCTCTCTGTGAAGAACAGGCTTACAGAAGGTTATATAGTACTGATAACAACATAGTTACAGATATGAAAAACATAACATATTGGATGTGTTTCCCAAATAAGGTGTAGGCAAGGCATCTCCCTTGGGCGGTTACTTAGGAAACAGAATTACTAATGAGTATGAAGGTAGGACAAAGGAAATACTCTGTCAGCCATAAATTATATACAAAGAAAATGCTGATTAAACAGAAATACATGTGGCGTGATACCTAAGTATAAGACACAAACTACATATGATTATATAAGAATATAAGAATATGTAACAATCATTGACGATCTGAAAAGGTCCTCTTATTAATGATATGGGTCAGAATGCATGTGTATAAAATACATAAAAGAAAACATAACCTAGGTAAAGGCATTATAGTGAGGTATAATGTATCATGCATGATGAGTGTAAAACATAAACCAGAACAGTAAAATAACATAAAAAATGATGTAAACATAATATATAGTAGCATATATTGCCAGCAAAGCACATTCCTAATACCCATGCTTGTAAAATGGGTACTTACATCTACATATTAGTGCAAATAGCAGTATCACAGTATGATTGACCAGAAATACATTGTAATGTGTATGTGGGATAGTAGAGGTGCATAACCAAGGCATAACAGGTGACAGCCACCAGCAGAGGGATGAGGGCTGGGAGGCAGTGGCAAGGTATGTCAATGCCCAAGGGAAGTTTAATAAAACACCTCAGGAGTGCAGGAAGCACTTCAATGATGAGAAGAGAAGAGCAAAGGAGAATGCGGCACACATCAAGGCCTCCCTGGGTGGAACAAGGGTGGGGCGCAGACAGGTGTGTGCATCACACCCACCGAGCTGATGGTGACAAGCATGGGCCAGACTGCTGTGCAGGGAGATTTGGGTGGGGGGCTTTCAGACAGGTGGCAGTCCATCACAGCACTGTGAGTATACATGTCCCAGGAACTGTGCCTGTCCATGTGTGTGTGTGCCATGGATGCCCTGACCAGCCCCACTGTGGGATGCTAGGTGACTGTGTGCCTGTGCGCACTAATCATGCAGCTGTATGCCCTGTCCATCTACTGTGTGTTGCAAATGCATGACATGCAGCCCATGTGCAGACCGTGGGGGTGGAGGGGCCCAACCATGGTGTGTGGTGCTGGTGGTAATCTGGGATGATATCCCCATGGATGGTGTCCAGGGTGTTGGGCTGGTCACACACATGTCCGTGGATGCCTGTACAGGTACCGGTGCATGCCTGCATTCACCAGTGCTTAGCCGCATCAGTGGCACCATGACTGACTGCCACCTGCATGGCATGTCAGCCACACCTATGGCACATGTGCATGTCCCCCTGTACATGCCTGTCTGAACACAACAGTCACACATGTCGGTAACCATATTTACCTTCTTTCTTTTACAGCTCTTTCACACCTCATGGGTGCTGCCATGGCAGCTGGTCCACACAATGGTCTAGTGGGGGAGGATGCCAGGCCATTACTTCAAGCTGCAGCTGGGACTGTGGACAATGCTGTGCCAAGCCCTTCTAATGCCATGGCAGCCCTGGCCACAGCACCGATTGTATCAGGGCTGTCTAACCCCTCTGTGACCAGTGCCATGGCTGGAGGCCAGGACTGATCATAGTTGATCAGCACTGGGTTTGGCTGATGATGACCCAGTGGACAGGGTGGACATTGTGTAGGCCCTGCTGGTGCTTGCATCCGGTATGCAGGGGGCATATGATGATGATCCAGAAGCCACGCAAATCTGGGGGGGGGGGACATGGCTGACAGTGGACTGGCTGAGGCACAGGTACATGCACAGGTGGCACCATGCGGGGTCAGCGATCCTGAGACCCCTGGTGAGCCTGTAGGCTCTGCCCAACCACCCAAGGTGGCAGTTACTGGGAGCCCTGTGTCTGGTGCTGCTGTAGGGACAGAGACTGGCAGTACTGTTCAGCAGGGTGCTGTGTTTCAGCAATGGGCAGCGGTGGACCATGATGCGGGCATCCCAGGACATGCAGTGGTTGCCTGAGCCCAGTCCCCACCCATTCAGTGGCCTGCTGTGAAACGTCCGCCTATGATGGATGCAGCTCAGCAGGCCAGCACCCCATCTGCCTGTCGGCACTGTCCCTGTGATGCATCCCCTGCAGACGACGTTGATGGCCATGCACGCCTCCTGCAGGATACCATGGAGGGGCAGGCATCCCTCAGGGTGGAGTTCAGGGGCATTCGGATGCAGCTGACCATGGCCCCCTTTGAAGCCTTATGGAGAGGCAAGGCATTAGAGGGTTATGTACCTCACAGCAATGACTTTAAACTGCAATTGTTATTAGGAATAAATTCCTTCAAATTAATTTGTTGACAGTGGTGCTGCTTTATTTTCAGTATGATTGTGTAGTGTTTGCATTTGTCTGTTCATGGAACATGAGTCATCAGCTGCTTGGCATGCCCAGATGTTGGCAGAGGCTCACCTACTGCAGGTGAGCATGACCACAGCTCTAGATCATATTGCACTTGTTGCTGAGGCGACGAGTACAAACAGTGCACCACATGTCTGCCGGGCCACCAGCTGCACCCCCAGGGGTGCCTAACGCACCCCCAGGTCACAGTATCAGGTGAACCCATTGGTGCTGATGCCATCACCTGCATAGCCATCCCCAGCAACCCCGGATCACATCTGGTTCTCAGGGATGACACATCAATAAGCACTCATTCATGGTCTCACTGCAGTACTCCTCTAGGGGTGATGGTCACCCCCCTATGCCCAGTGGTGCTGACACAGCATCCACCAGGTATGGACATGACCACACATGTGTCTCTGGCAGCCATGGTGCCTCCCACTGATCCCTGGGTTGACAGCCCACATGGCCCCTGTTGCCTGGAGCCATTACGGCCCACACACCAGGCTGACTGCACCTGGGGTGGCATGGGTGGCATGCGCCTGCCCCAGTATGATGCCTGTGTTGGTCACCTGTGCATTGCACTGTGCATGGCCAGGGGCACTGGTGTTGTGCTATGTGGCATGGGCATGATGAGTGCGGACCTGTGTCTGCTGTGCACGTGTGCGTGCAGCTGTACACTGATCCATGCCATCCCCAGCACATACACTGTCTCCCTGCTGGCCATGTGTGTGCTGCTGTGCATGTGTGTGTGTACAGCACTGTCACCCCTCATGGGTGCACTACATGATGGCTGTGTTGCTGTCCTCTGCCCTGTGTTGTGGTTATGGGTATGTGTGGGTGTATGTGTGTGTGGGTGTGTGTGTGGGTGTGTGGGTTTAAGGGGGGCTGCCATGTTTGTCCCACCTGTGTTACTCACCTGCAGTCCTCAAAGTGGTCTTCCACAATGGTATCCCTGTGCTGCCAGGACCTGGCGACCATGTGTGGGTCCTTGTGGGCCAGTGGCAGTCCGCCACGGGGGCCTCTGCTCCACTGCATCCTCCTGCTCCCTGGAACTGTTGCCCTCCTCACCTCAGACTGCTATTCCATGGTCAATGACCATGTTGTGCAGCATACAACAGGCCAGGAATATGCCACAGGCCTTCTCTGGGCTATATTGTAGGGCACCACCTCACCTATCCAGGCACCTAAAACGAATTTTCAGCATGCCAAAGACACTCTCAATGATGGCACGCATAGCGATGTGTGCCTCGTTCTAGTGCTCCTCTGCCTGTGTTCCAGGTTGGTGGAAGGGTATGAGGAGCCAGTGTCAGAGAGGGTATGTCGCATCACCTGTGGGGGGCAAGAGCAGTCTGTTGTAACCCCGCATTTATGTGCATTGTGTACAACAGATCCCCTTTCACCATGGTGCACTGGTGTGGCTGCTGACTGCCACTCCTGTCCCTGTGGCACCCCTCCCGGTGCATCTCCCTGCTCCATGGTGGGCCGGCACCATCCTGAACACAACAGTGCCTGCATGCCCTGGCTGCCCTCAGCTGCCGTGTACCTGACCATGCATGCTGCCACAGCTGCCCACACTTGTCCCGTCTGGCACTGCCTGCCCTCCATTGCCAAGTGTTCACCCGTGTCTGGCTGTGTGTGGCATATTCTGCCTTGCTATTCATGCCTGCTGTTGTGCTTCACCTCACCTCCCACGCTGCACTGTGATGCTACACTGTCCCCCATGTCACATGTGCAGTTCTCTGGCATGCCCACTTCCACTGTCCCACCTGTGCACCTCCTCCTGTGCAGGCCCTGCTGTGGCCCATGCACACCTGCTCTCCCACCTGTCATTGTTGTGCCATGGTGTCCTGGTCATGGGTATGTATGCACAGCTTGCTCACCCACTTGATGGCCACTTGATATGTCCCCGGTCTCAAACAGGTGGCATAGGGTGGATTGCTGCCATATGAATGCATCGTGTGTGCTCCCAGGGTGTGTGGCACAGACATTGCTGATACACCCTGTGGCATTGCACACCACCTAGCAGTTGATGGAGTAGAAACCCTTCTGGTTCATGTACGGCATGGTCTCTTCACCAGGGGGTGCACAGATTGCCTCATGGGTGCAGTCAATGGCCCCTATGATGCCTGGTATGTGTGCCACCCTGTGAAACTGCTGCATGGCTTCTGTCCACTGCCTGTGTGCTTGGGAAGTGGATGACTCTGAAGCATGTGGGAGCAGTGCAGTTAGGAATTGTGTGAGGAGATGGGACATGGATGGCTGGGATATGCCAGTGGTGTCTCCAGCTGGCCTCTAGAAGGTTCCCATGGCGAGCAGTTACATTGCTGTTGTCACCTTGGTCTTCACTAATATGGCATGACCCCTTCCAGTGGGTGCCTGCATTTCATCATGGCACAGCTCACAGAGCTGCATCAGAATAGCCCTGTTCAGTCAGTATCGGCTGGCTGTTTCTGTGTTCCTCAGTTGTTCGAGCATTAGTCTGGCATGATACTGCTGTGGGGTAGGCCACCAAGGGTGCCTTCTGCTGCCACATTGTTGGTTTGCCCATCTCATCATTTCCATTATCTTTTCCACTATCAAGAATGGTGCACCATCCTTCTCTGGGGCCTCTGTTCTGCAGCTGCTGTTCTGCCTGTTGCTGCTGCTATCCTGCAGTCTATCTGCAGGGGGCTTGCACTTAAGTCTACTTCTTTGATACTTGTCTCTTTATGGCATAATTGGTGGATGCACTGTGAATGCATCATGTTTGCTCATTCAGTTGCTTTGTGAATGGCTCTGCACTGTGTATGCAGCTATATGCCCCCTCCAGATGTACCACATTATCATTATTTTTGCCCTCCACGCATCTGTTGCAGGGCAGTGCATCTGGGATGCACTGGGGCATCTCTGCCCTTTGTGAATGGTGGTGTGGCATATTTTCATGTTGTGCCGATGCATCTTATTTGCACCCAGTGCATCTGCTTTGTGAATCCTGCCCCAAGTGTTTTTGGTTTTATGTGATACTGTAAGGGCAAGCCCTTTATCATGCCACTCACAAAGTGTGATGCAAAACTCGCCCGTATCTAAAGGTCGACTAACATTTAGAAAGACCACCACAAGCAGCGATGGTCCTCAAAAATAAAATGCTTCTCTTGTTTTTTGCTGGGGGGCATACACCTTTGCAGGGGGCACACATCCCCCAAAATAAAGATTCTCAACTCCAGGGTGAGCAGACTTAGGCAAAAATGAAAACTTCCCCTGGAAGCAAAACATTTACCTCAACTGGGATCCAAACCTGGCACCACAGACTCCAAGAACAGTGGCTTAAGCCACTACACCACACAACAAGCTCAGTAGGGCTTGGCCAAATAATTCTTTTTATCCCCTTTTCTCATGAGTGTAGCGCGTATCCCTCAGCGCTATACTTGCTCATCTATTCAGTGCCCTTTTTCCCTACTCGTTCTACATGGGAGTGGTATTATTGAGTCGCTCATACTGATGATCTCAATAATACTCACTCATATAGGGTGCTACCATGTTTTTATATTTCTAAAAATATTGTTTTTTCTTTCTTTCCCTTTCCCTTTCCCTTATCTTACTAAATCAGAGTCTGCATTTTCACCTTGGTTAGTCACTTTATTCTGAGCTTTAGCCTGTGCTTGTACTTGTGCATGTAAGTGTAGGGCTGCGACTAGTGGCGTATTTCTTGCTCGCATGTGCAGCCTGCGAATTCTCATAAGCCATTTTAAAAGCCACCATGGCTTCATCTGGATTGCTAAATGTGTGCAACCTGCCATTAATCTCAAATTGAATTTTCACTGGGTACATCATTGAAAACCTAATTCCTCTGTTATAAAGTAAGTCTTTCAAAGGATTGTACATCTTTCTTCTATTCATACTGTCCATAGAGAGATCTGGGTATGCACTGAAACTTATGTTCTCTACTTTTAGACCTTTAGAAATTCTAGCCTGTTGCAGAATGGCTTCTCTGTCTTGGAACTTATGGGATTTAATGAAAACCATTTGGGGATAGTTAGAATTGCTGGCAAATCTTGCCCCCCTCCGCCCCCGATGCGCTCTGTCATATTTCCGGTCCAGAGTCTCAGTTACCAACTTCTCAAAGTATGGTAGAGGGTTTCCAGTACCTTCAACCCCTTCAGAAATTATACATAGTCTTATGTTGCAACTCCTGGCTTTATCCTCCTGTTTGGCTATTTTCCTTTCACAGACTCTCAGAAATCTGATGGCAGAAAAGGACCTCACCAGCCCATCAAGTCTGCCACTTTCCTCCTACCTTACTCATCTCCAATTTCACGGGCCCTCCCCTTCCCCCCTTACCATCCCCATATGTCTGTCCATGCCATCTTGAATCCCTCCACCATATCAGCGCCCCCCATCTCATCTGGTAGTTTATTCCAGGCCTCCACCACCCTCTCCGTGATGAATTGCCCCCTCACATTGCTTCAATATATTTCTCCTTCCAATCTTAGGCTATGCCTTCTAGTTTTAGCCCCTCTCCCCTGCCTTTTAAACAAGCTCCCTTCCTTCTCCTTATTGATCCCCTTCATGTACTTTTTTATTTATTTGAAAATGTTTCACCAGAAAAGACAACATGAGATGTAAACAGCTTGTTTCCAAATGCACCCTGGGGGGAAGGGTGACATAAGTATGGAGAGCAAGAAAAACATAGCCAGGCCTGGGAGGCAGTATATTGCAGTGGTTTAAGGTTCTGAGCAGCAAATCTGAAGACCTGGGTTTGAATCCCACAGCCCCCACTTGCATATTGTGTGACCCTGAGCAAGTCACTTAATTTCCTTCCCAGTTGCACCTGTAAGCATGTTTTCAGCTTGGTGTGTCTCACCTGCTTAAACTATTCGGAAAAAAAAAATATATGCATAAAGTGCAATACAAAATACAATCCAAGACAATGAAGAGAACTGAGACAGACAGTATCGTATAGACATAACATACAGGTAGTGATACCATAAGCACAAGAGTATTAACAGGTAACTAAGTAAAAGGTTTTGATCATGTCCCACCTCTCCCTTCTAGTCTCCAGTGGGTATGGCTACAGATCCAGTTCTCTGTACCTCTGCTTGTATGGTTCCCCCTCATACCATGCACCATCTTAGTCACCCTTCTCTGTACCCTCTCCATCCCATCTATGTTCTTGTGTAGGTGCAGGCTCTAGAACTGGACCTCGTACTCCAGGTGCAGTCTCACCATAGCCCAGTAAAGAGGCATAAGCACCTCTCTCTTTCTACTAGTTATGCCCCTCACGATGCATGCCAACATTCCATATGCCTTCCCACTGCTTTGCTGCATTGGCTCGTACCTTAAGGTTGTTTGATATTATAATCCCCAGATCCCTATCCTGCTCTTTTTTTGATTACCCCCGCCCCCTCCCCCGCTGAATGTAGCTGCTCTCAGTTTTTTATGCCCTAAATGCATCATAGCGCACTTTTTGGTACTGAATTTCAGTTGCTAGGTTTCTGACCACCCATCCAGAATCTTCAGGTCCTGCTTCATGGCCTTCACCTCCCCTGGGGTGTCCATCCTATTGAGGAATTTTGTATCATCTGCAAATAGGGGCACCCTTCCCTCCAGACCGTCCATTATATCATGAATGTAGATATTAAAAAGGACGGTTCCCAGTACTGACCCCTTGGGCACCCCACTCGTCCCCTCCCTCATCTTGGAGTGCATCCCATTTACCACTACTCTCTGGCTTCTGCCCGTTAACCAGTTTTCTACCCACCTAGTTATTTTCCATCCCACCCCTAAGCTTCCCTGCTTATTTAGTAGCCTTCTGTGAGGGACGGTGTTGTAGGCCTTATTGAAGTCCATATAGACTATGTCCGCTGCCCCTCCCTGGTCAACCACCTGCGTCACCCAATTGAAGAACTCTATCAGGTTCATTTGACATGACTTCCCATTCATGAAGCCATGCTACCTATCATCCTGCAGGTATGCTGACCATAGAGCGAAACCGTTAGCGTGAAGACCATCACAGCAACAGATTTCAAACTAAAATGTCAGGTCACTGTGATGGTCTTTACTGGCACTGCATCACCTGGTGTTTCACCCCCTTCCTGAGACAACTCTGACTCGGAGTTGTATATATAGAAACCAGGGGGTTCAGGGGGGTGCAGATCCCTGAAGGAAATACTCACACATCCCCGACAGTACAATGCTGACACTCGGCATTGTGTCTGTCACTGTCGGGATGTCGCCCGGCTACAGGTAAACTCATCCAGCAGGCCACTGTCCACCAGGTAGTCAACCACCCTTTCCTTTATAAGTGTCTCCATCACCTTACCCACCACTGTGGTGAAGCTGACAGGGTGATAATTATCTGCCACCACCTTACCGCCCCCCTTGTGCAGTGGCACCACATCCACCCTCCTCCAGTCCCCTGGGACATACCCCATATCCAGGGACAAGTTGAACAGTTTTGTCAGTGGGGCTGCCAGCTCTTCCTTCAGTTCCTGGAGTATTCTTGGGTGCAAGTCATCCTTGCTTTGTCCACCACTGACCTGCCCAGTTCCTCCCTTACCCTGTCTATGCTGAACTGGCTAGGATACATCTTTTTGCCTTCCCTATTCCTCTCACAGGGCTTGGCCCCCTTACCCCCTTCACCGTGAAGACCTTGCAGAATGCTATTCAAAACATCTGCTTTCTCAATTACCCTCTCCAGCTGTATTCCTCCTCCTCCCCCCCAACCATACTATCTTCTGCCTCACCTTCTTTCTTTCTTTCCCCCATATACATAAAAAAAGTTCTATCTCCCCTTTTGGCCTACCTAGCTATTTTTCCTTCAATGTTCACTTTAGTCCTCCTTATTTTCTTCCCTGCTACCCTCTGCTTCTCCCTTAAGCTTCCCTGTCCTCCTTCATTAGTGCCATCTTATATTTTCTGAATGCCCTTTTCCATTCCCTGACTGCCCTTGCCACCTCCCTTGTAAACCAGAGTGGTCTCCTCCTTTTTTGTTCTTTCTCACCTTCTAAATGCAAATTTCAGTGGATTTCAGTACCTCCCCTTTGACAGACTTCCATAACTCCTCCACAACCCCTATATTTCCCATCCCTACCATTTCTTCCCTAAATATCCTCCTCATTCTGGTAAAATCCATCCTCCTGAAGTCCATAACCCTTGTGCTGGTCCAATTTGCCTGTCTCCCCATCTTTACCCTGAACCTTACAGTCCTGTGATCACTTGTACCTAGGCTATCACCCACCACCACCTCGTTTACACTTTCCCCATTTGTGAGGACCACGTCCAGCAGGTTATCACCCATAGTGGGCTCCCAAACCAGCGGTTGCATGAATACTCCCTGTAGTGCCTCTAGGATTCCCCTGCTCCTAGTTGATATTGCAGCTGGGATCGCCCAATCCGCATCAAGGAGGTTTATGTCCCCCACTAGCACAAGCTCCCCCTTGAGAGCCAGCCATGTAACTGCCTGCATCAGCTGTCTATCCCCTTTCTTCCCTTGTGAAGGAGGTCTGTATACCACCTCCAGCCTCCATGATTCAGCAGTCTGTTTGTCCAGTGTGACCCACATGAACTCTGTCTCCTTTTTCTCCTCCTGCCCTTTCATTGCCCTAATGTTGTCTTTGATGTACAATGCCACCCCCCTTCCAGTCCTGTCCCTCGCAAACAGTCTGTAGCCTGGGATAACTGTCTCCCAGCCATGATGCTCTGTCCACCATATCTCACATACCGCTACTATATTCAGACCCTCATCTGCCATGATGGCCTCCAGGTCCACCATTTTGTTTCCCAAACTCCTGGCATTGGCTGATAATCCCTTCCACCATGTTCCCCGCCCTCCCCTTCTAACCTACCCTTGTCCTTGCTCTTTTCTAGCATCTTATTTCCATCCAGGGGGCTGGTAGTCTTCCATCTCTCCTGTTTCCTTGAGTGGTCTTTTACTCATCCCCCCCGAATTCAGATTAAATTATACATTCTTTAGATAAACTTCTCAAACTTACTGTTTACTACTCTTTAGAACTGCTGATCCCTCTTTGTTCAGGTGCTCTTGAAGTCCTTGCATTTGTCTTCAAGTTGTTTTATTTGATCATGCATGGGGTGAGTTGAGTCCTCCACTTTAGACATGTGTTGTTCAAGTTCATCTGTTCTTAGGGATAGATTTCCTAGTTTGCTATTTATTTTCTCCACTGACCCTGTCACAGAGGTTAATGTATTTTTGATTTCACCTAGCACTTATATCATTTCGTCTTTCAATGCATTAACAGCCTTTAAGATATTTTCTTTGTCATCTTTTTTCCCTTTTTTCTATGTTCTTAGCCTGTCCATTTTGATCTTTAAGAAGATTAATTAAGTCATGTGATGTGCTGGTGGTCATATCTTCCACTGGTTTTGAATGGGTGCTACCTAGAATATTTGAATTTTCTTTAGTGCTTTGCTCATTTCTAACCATAGAAGCAAAATAAATATGATTGCTCCTATCATTACTTTCTGAAGCCTCTAAGTCATTTTCTGCCAGCTCATTGCCCCTACAAAAATGAAGTCTACCATTATTATTTCAGGTTCCATCTCAAAATGGTCACTCTTTGTTTGTTCTACTTCCAAATTTATTGTGGGTCCCTCTATCACTGTATTACCATTTAAGTCCTGTGTCTGTTCACCTTACAGAGTTCTGGTCCACTTTTGGGATCGCACCGCTTTTTTCTGCTTCTTTTGCACTCTCACCCCTTTGTTGCAAACCAAAATAATCCAAGATTTTATCTTTTTTTGCTGGTTCCTGCTGAGAAGGAGAAGTGGGAAGTGGTGACAGTGCAGTATACGTTAACATCTGTAGCTCATTCAGATCAGCTAAACTTGATGAATGACATCTTGTTTGTGAGCATGTTGCTCACATGGTCTTGTTTCTCTGTAGGCTCATAGCTGCTGTTTTGTAATATTTTTACACCTAGTTTTCGACATAGCCTTCTCATGACCCCACCTCATGAACAGGAACAGGGACAATTTTCAGCTCCTGCCTGAACAGTGATTTTATGCAGGGACCACAACATCACCTTTTGGGGCAGATTTGCCTAACAATAGTGACATTGTTCATGAGGTGGGGTTCCAAAAAAGGCATGTTGAAAATTTAGAAAAAAATTTAAAAAAATGCTCAAGTTATGCTTCTAAGTTCAAAACCCCATTGAAATACTGTACATTGAATGGCATACCTGTTTCTTCAGTGTACAGTCCAGCTTCAAAGAGTGAAGACATGTCTGTGGTTCAGAGAGGATTATGGTGTTGGACCCCAGATGGGTAAGTAAGGGCTTGGCGGGATGGGGTAGTGGATTTTGAGTGGGAGGGTCAAGAGGGGTCAGAAACGGTGCAAAAGACAACGATGGATGTTTTTCTTGTTACAGGTTAAAACAAAGAAAATTAAAAACAGGACCAAGATACCAATCATGACACTGGGGGACTGGGCACCCTCAGTGTCACTATTATATGGTTATGGGGGTGCTGAAAGGGAGGGTCATGTGGGGGAGGAGGAAAGTAAATAAAATAAATAAAATTATAACAAATAACCATGCGTGAGTGGTAGTGAAAGAGGGAATGAGGATTCCTGCACTGGGGGATTGGCACCCCCCCAGTGCCACTGTTACATTTCAGGGTGGGGTGGTGGGTGTTGAGAGGAAGGGTCAGGTGGGGGAAACTATAAAAATAAAATATATGGATTAAAAAAATACAACTGTGCATGTGTGGGAGTGGATCGGGGGATTTTGTGACTGGGACACTGGGGGATTGGGCATCCTCAGTGTCACTATTATGTTCCTGGGGCAGTGTGAAGTAGTGGGTGCTGAGAGGGAGGGTCAGGTGAGGGATTATGTATTTCAGCAGTCATGGACACTGAAAGTAAAAACAAAAATAGTACGAGCATGTAGGGTTTCAATGCAGAGGCGATTTTTTTTTGTTGTCACTCCAGCATGTTTATTTATTTATTTGCTTTTGTTAACTGGGTAAGCACACTAGACAGCCAAGTGCCTATTTTCAGGTGCAACCCTTGTGTTTGTTCACAAGGAATGCAGGATTCCTTTTCTCAAAGCAAGAGGTCTGCAGGGCTCCACCCACTGCATCCCTAAAAAGCAATAGTAACCACACATCCCTGGTTGCCATCACAAACATGGCATACTCACTAAAAAACTTCAACTAGTCCATAAAAATAAAACTGCCTTAACATAAAAAGATTGCTAAAAATTAAATGTTATTAACCTTCATAATCCTCATCTTGGCTGGCCCGGTGGTGCTGAGGATTGAGGCTCTGGCTGCCACACCTCATGCCATGCTGTTGACCCAGGTTCGGGAGCGAACTTGGGTCAGTGAGGGTTGGCAGGAGCAGGAGAGGATTGAGCATCTTGAGGACTGATCTCCTTTTCTGGGGGTGGGTGGGTGTGCACACCGCAGTACCAGTGGCTCCTGGTGGTGCCTGGGGTGGCATGACTAGTGGCACACTCTTCTGGGGTTGGGGGTGTGGTGGACACCTTATGGATGGGTGTGGGAGCATGCCTATCATGTGCAGGGCATCATTGCACATCTGCATCCCCGAGGGCAAATGTAAAACATGATAATACCCTGGCACATGGACAGGTGAAGGTGGAGCCAAGGATGTCTACCATGCCCACATCTGGGTTCTGCCTTGCCAGTCACTGTGTCTCTCTTCCACTCCCAGCCATCCTTCTAGATTATAGATAGAGTGCTGGAGGAGTTAATGGTGATCCTACCCTGGGGTCTCAGAGCCGGGGCGGGGTGGTCGGCAAAGTTTGGAAAGAGGTCCCAGGAGCAGTGAACCAGGCTCAGGGAGACCTCTGGCAGGGTGGGAAACAGGCATCCTCACATCCCCTGAAGAGAGGTTTAAGGGGCCAGTGAGGAGGAGGAGCAAACAGGGTTAAAAAAATCCCTCCCCAGGTTCAGGAACGTACTCAGGTTGCCGGGGGCAGGCAGGGGGACAGAGGATCAAGCATCCCAATGGATGCTCTCCTCCTCTTGGGGTGAGTTACCAGGGGTGCTTCTTGCACCAGATGCTCCTGAGGCCTGTGGAAGCATGGGCTTTCAGGGGCAATGGCGGCTCTTCGGAGTCAGGGAGGGGAGGATGCTGTGGGTGCTTGGCAATGGCATGCGTCAGCACGTCATTTGCCTGGACGTACGTCCTTCGTGTTGGCAACCTCGGGGATCAAAGGGAGAAAAAGGGGGAAAAATGTATACACCCCGGCCTCCTGAGCAAGATGAAACTGGGGGAAGGGTAACCTTGAGGGAATGCCCAGGAGTATGGAGTAGGAGGGGGGTACAAGGCCTCCTCTGAAAGCCGTGGGAGCCGGGCAAGTGCAAAAAAAATAATATTCCCCATCTTACATGCATACATAAATTAAAAATTGAAGTTCTACAGTACTTACAGTTTTAATTCCTGGTGTGTTTTTTTGCTGACCATGAAAAATACCTCATTTGGAAGGCTATGCCTGTGGTTCAGTGGATGGAGCAACTAACCACTCCCACTGCTCAAGCCATAAAAGGCTGCTCCCTCAAAACCTCTCCTCAAGCGTTTTTTTTCATTGCTGGCTGGAAGCTCACTCGCACTTGGACTCTGGATTATTGTTTGTGCCTTCGCTCATTTGCTGCTCACCCTATTGCCCTTGCGGCCCCATTTTTCTTCTCCCCTGTTTGGTTCCTTGTCTCTGGCCACCACTCCCACCTGCTCATTCCTCGTTCCACATCTCTTTTTCTGTTTGTTCCCCATCCTATTCCATTGTCGCTCCTTTCCTGCCTGTTTTCTCCCTTCCTGCTTCTCCTCTCCATTGTGCTTGCCTGTGTCTGAGTGCTCTGTCTCTCCTATTCTTGCCTCCTCCCCATTGCTGTTTGTCTCCCCTTGTGTTCGCAGCTCACCCCACAGCTTGTCTTTCTTTCTCTCTGCTGCTCCTTGTGGCTCTCCCTCATCTCCCTTTCCTCTTGTCTCACCCCCCTTGTCTTATTTTGGAGCCTATGTCCAAGCTGCTGCCAGTATGTGGCTTGGCTGACCTGCTGGTCTCCTCTGCTGTGAACTGAGGCTCAGTCCTTCTTCCATCATCTGTCCCAGACAGTTTTCATGTTGGCCTCCCATTGTCAGATCCTGCTTTTCCATGCTACTCTCACCACTCTGGATGCCTCCTCATTCATTGCAGCTGCTGGCAGCACCAATTTCCACCTTGCTCTGGACACTCCTTTACTGGTTGGTACCCTCTAAGGGGTGGCATTCCCTGACATGTTCCAGTCAGCGAAGTCTCTCTTTCTGGCCCGACAAGTACGTTTTCCTTTCTCCATTATTTCTGTTGTGCATGGAATTCCAGATACTTACTGTACCTGATGGATGCTGGGCATGACTTTCATTATACTTCCCTGAGCATGTTCCATTCCACGTTTCAACGTGTGCCTTGCACCTCACCTCTCAACCTCTCTCTTCTCATGCTGGGGACAAGTTGCAAGGTGTATGGGGCCTCATGACTAAAGGCAGGGACTCACCTTCAACATTACTACTTTTATTCCTGAGGCTGTGTACTATTGGCTACTTCATCTGAATGGCATTTTCTCAATGTGACCCAGACTGTACCCCTCCCTGGCTGGCATTATTTTGTGGTTTGCACCCCTGCTTTTCAATGATGGTACTGACTACTTTAGGAGAGTCTGTGAAACTTTCTAAGGAAGAAGTCGGGGAAATCTCCACACCCAGGAACAGTTGATGGGTATGCCTTGACCACTCATGGACTGCCTTCATTTGTTCATACCTGCCCGTTTTGTTTTATCTCAGAGCATTCTTTTCCTGATTGTGCCTCCTGACATCACTTCCTGGCTTCCCCATGCTACCTCCTTGACATAGTCTGCCTTCGCCACCTTCCAGCTGCTTGTTTTGTGCTCCCTGCAGTTACGTCTTCCTGCCTGTACCTCACCCTCAAAGTGCCCCCCTTCCTTGACATGCCACTGCCATGGCTCTACTCCTTTTGGGGGGGGAAGTACTGTAGAGGACATATATTTTGAGTCCATAAATGTTTGCGATGTCAGCTGTAAATTCAAATTTGTGGTACAAACATTTGGTGGAAGCACAGCATCGCAGAACTGCTGTATACTGCAGTAGTCTGACAGACAGCAAATTTACTGGCAGCATTCTGTGTAGTGGGTGCACCATGCCTCTATTAAATTGGTTGACAAGCCATCCCAAGAAATGAGAGTATAAGCATCCTGTTGATGTCTACGATGTAGATCCAGCTGAGCTTGCACATACCTCTAGTGTTGATGTGTCAGTAGCTGTAGCAGTTGCCTGTGAGCTTGCTTCTGTCAACCCTCCTGCAAAGAAAAGAGAGGAAGGGACACATGCACACTACACCCCTGAGGTTCATTTTGAGTACAGACAGTATGCAGCAGATCATGGGGTGATGTCAGCAGTGCATTATTATCGATTAAAAACTAAAAATAATATAAATGTAAGCACAATTCGAAGCTTTAAAAATGATTACTTGGCGAAGCTAAAATGAACTCCAGATCCTGCACACCTAACACAAACCTTGCCATGTAAACCTAGAGGGTGACCCAGTATGGTACTCGATGATGTTACAGAGCAGTTAAAAAAGTAATAAGCAGCCTCCATGCAGAGGGTGGCATTGTTAATGCACCTGTGGTGCTCGCAATCACACAGGGTATAATAAAATCCAGTGCCCCACATTTGTTGAGGGAAAATGAGGGGTCAACTGAGCTGACAGAAAAGTGTGCTTGATGATTTCTGAGCAAGATGGGGTATAGCAAGCGCAAGGGTATCAAAACTGCTTGTAAAACACCTGCTGACTTTAGTAATCTAAAGTCAAAATTCCTAACAAGAATTGCTAATTGTGTTTCCCAAGAACTAGCACCTCCTGAAGTAGTCATCAACAGCGATGAAACTGGGGTGTACATGATACCTGTGTCTGAGTGGACAATGGCTGCTACAGTCTCCCAACAAGTTTCTGTCACAGGACTAGGGGACAAGCAACAGGTTTCTATGTTCTTAGCTTGCACTCGGTCCAACTCATTTCTGCCACTTCAGGTTATCTATAAAGGGAAAACAAATGCTTGTCACCTGAAACACAAATTCCCCAATGGCTGGTGCTTAGCTCATTCAGAAAACCACTAGGCAAATCAGTCCACAACGATGCTGTACACTGAGGCAGTGATAATACTGTATGTTGAAGAAATTAAAGTTAAATGTGATATCCCATCTGAACAAAAGGCATTTCTCATCATGTACCTGATCCGAGCCCATACCACACAAGTTGTTCTGAGCTGCCTACAGGAGGCTAACATAGTGTCGATCTTTATACCCCCATCATGCACTGACCTTCTCCAACTCCTTGACATTTCTATAAACAAACTGTTCAAGGATAATCTTTGATGCTGCTTCACAAACTGGTATGCTGGTATTGTGGCAGAAAATGTTTCACAGGGGAGCCAAGAGTTCAAAATTGACTTTAAACTGCACCAGCTTAAAGAACGGCATGCTGCTAGGCTAGTGCATAGTTTCACGGAGCTTTCCACCAGAGCCACTGACTGTGCTGGGGGTTTGCTGAGGCTGGTATCCTTTATGGACACTCTAACAGCTTGAACTGGGTAAGTTGGTTTACTTACTGGAGTTGTTTCTAGACATTCTGTCAATTTCAGCCCCTGTCATTTTCTCCCTGTTTGTTTGTTACAGGACGAGGTGAAAGAGATGGTGACGACAGACGCCAGACCTACACAAACTGAGTCGGACATGGATGACGACGATGAGGAATGTGGAACAAGGCTTTAAAGTGCTAATTTAATACTTATTTTGCTGAGCAAATGAATAAATGTTAGTCTGTCAAGCATCACAACTGACTACATGTCTCCTCGTTGATTTTAACAAAGAAAGATATCCGCCGCATTTGTCTGTACTAAAACGAACCTTACTGACACACTAAGCTGAAAGCTTGTTTACCATAAATTTAGCAGGGACATAAATTTAGCTTAAAAAATATTTAAGCAAATAAAGCGAATATTTAGACCCAGCAAATATTATGTCCTCTACAGCATTTCTCTATTCTCTCTTCATAACAGTGCTTCCTATGATCATTTATGAGTGCCCAATTCCAGAGATTAAGCTGCAAGAGTCAATAAGAGTCTGACATATTCTTAGCCAAATAATGTTAAGCACTGGAAAGACTCTGATTCAAACTGTCCACAATACTCCAAGCATTATTTATCAACCCCTTTTTCCCCATAATCTCCAATTCCCCCATCTACTGAAGCTGGAATCCTGTTCTATTCAAGCCTTTTATCTGTTGTTCCATCTTTGACTTCTTACCTCGACTCACATAAGAGTCTGACCCTAAGTGTTTTCATTTTTTGGCCTTTGAATCTTAATCTCTCTCACCTACGTGGGGGTTTTGCTTATTTTACCTTGACCTAAGTGGCCTGCCGACATACATGGAGGTCTTGATTTCATCCCCCATTGTCTACATGGAGGTCTCATTCCATCACCTGTTGACCTACGTGGAGGTCTCGTTTCCCTCACCTGTCAACCTATGTGGAGGTCTTGATTTCATCAACCATTGCCCCATCACCAGTTGACCTACATGGAGTTCTCATTTTCTTCACCCATAGACCTACATGGAAGTCTCGCCACATCACCCGTTGACCTACATGGAGATATCACTTCCATCACCAGTTGACCTCCGGGGATGTAAACACACTATCTGTTTCGTCATCTGTCTCACCTACATAGACATCTTCATGATCTCGGTTTATTCTAACCTACGTGTAGGTCTTGAATGTATGATTACTGTTGCTTTACTTACATCAAAATCATTCAATCCATCCAGCTCTGCTCGGCTTCATCTATTGCCATTCAATTCTGTTACCTATGGGTATTCAGGAAGATCTTGTCTACATAACTCTGTCTTGTCTCAAATACTGCAGAATCAATTTCTTCTCAGTTCAAATCAATAATTCCAACAGCCTTTTCTACTGTAATTCTCAAGACTGCCATATCATGATACAGGACATCATTCTATCCTTCAATACCATTTACAGATGCACTGGACTACAAAAGACACAGAAATTGTGCATCATCTTGACCATAGCAGCTGTTCTGTTCTCCATCATGTCTTGTCACCACCAAGGTTTAAGAAACTGCTGGGACAATTCACCAATGATTGGACTCCATCTTTCCTTTCCCTGTTATTCCTTGCATTATCAGCACAAGCTTCCCAGTCATGGTGGCAGAACCTTCACTAACCAATCAATCACACAACCTGGAGGGAAGGTGGCCTAGGCCTTGGATCCCCAGAGGTTTCCTCCTCAAAGGGTTTTTTTCCTCTCCTCCATACCAATGATCATAATACCTAGACAGGCTTAGTAACATATTCCCTAGATCTTTAGTCAGGTTTCCTCTGTTGGAGAGAGAAGGATGGGTGCCCTGCTTTGCAGTTCCCTCTCTCCTTAGAAAGTCACACCCCCCCGCCATAAATCCAGACCAATGAGAAGGTCACTATCCCCGCTATTGCCTCCCACTACAATACATCAAGCTCCTAATCAACCTTTACCTACAACCTATGTTCAGATCCTCACTACTGATAGGTATTCATCACCTGAGATGTTTTCTGCTTGGCAGTCTTTTTGGGGCTCCTTCCTAAGGGGCTCTACGATGCCAGTTCAACAAATAATTTTTAAATTGATGATACAGTGATGGATTTATGTCAACTGAGAACACTTTGTTTCATGCCCCCAACCCCCTGTACTTAGGATAATTAACTCTGAGTCAGAGATGATTCGGGGAGGGGATTCAAGACCCTGAGAAATCAGTGCCAGGGTCCTGCAGTGACAGTACAGTAACCCATCGCTGAGTCACTGTACTGTTGTTCACGGTAGAGGTGTCAATGTTTGTTCAGCATATGTTCCTAAGGTACCTTTAGCCAAGGTAATCATTCCTGCAGCACCTCTAGGGGTGGAACTCTCCTTTAAGGTTCCCTGCCTTTAGAACCCCTACAGGGTGGTATATCCCTGGGATACAGAAGTGAACAGCCACAAAGGTCTATCATTGTTGCACAAGCAAATACTATACTAAGTTGCAAAAACCCATTGAATGGGAAGGCTATGCCTGTGGTACAATGGGACGAGCAACTAACCACTCCCCCTGCTCAAGCCATAAAAAGATGCACCCTCAAAACCTCTCCTCAAATGATTTTCTTATTGCCCCACCATCCTCCACTCCTCCTCAAGTGGCTTGTCTTTCTTTCCCTTGGGAGCTCCTTCCTAAGGTATCTTTAGCCAAGGGAATCATTCCTGCAGCACCTCTAGGGGTGGAACCCTCCTTTAGGGTTCCCTGCCTTTCGAACCACTCAGGATGGTATATCCCCAGGATAGAGAGGTGAACAGCAACAAAGGTTTATCACCATTGCACAAGCACATACTATACTAAGTTGTGAAAACCCATTGAACTACCCTTACCTGTTCACCAGGGAAATGTCTGTTGTTTAACATGGCTACAGATAAAAACAGAAGACCTGGTTCCATCTGACAACTTCTGCTGTGTAAGTGCAGGGTTGAACATTCTGCCTATAGAACTGAGCAGAGATATGAATTCTTGTATTCCAGCTATAGTAAGCATTCCATCTATTGAATGTAGGAAAGACAGACAGACAAAAAAAAGGTGGAGAAATGCGAGGAAATAATATAAAGAAGGAGGAAAGATAAGAATACATGTAAATGGCAGTGGGTGGGGGAAAATAGTGGGTTTGGGGGCTAAATGAAAACATGAATTTTGTTATGCATAATATTTGAAACTGAGATGGCATGATTATGTTTGGATATGCTTGGACTACTGTGTTGGGGTGGATGAACATTTGAAAAAATCATTAAAATGTTTAACATTATTTTTATTTATCAAATAAATCTTCAACCTAGTTTCTAATCAGTACACAACATTCCATTATGTGCTTTGTAGTGGGATAATGGCACTTCTTGGGTGTTAGAAGGAACTCAGCAATGCTACATGCCTCATAACACACCCGTGGTGTGCCGTCATTCCACTATAACACACACCTTGTCCAATCTTATTGCTTCATTTCAAACTGAATACTCTTCAGAAACAGAACAATAAAACACAATCTAGATGTACAAGGCACTGTAGAACAAGTTGTGACTAACTGTGATTCAAATGGTTCAGTTTTAAAGGATTTCTAAGGTTTTGCTGCTCAGATGAGCACAGGGACAAACTTATGTCCTACTGTCTCTTTATAACACTGCAGTGAACACAACCACCTCATGGCATACATGTAGTTTTAGTAAAATTTAACGTGACATCACATGGTACATTACTTCCTTCTAGAGAATGTCCCGGGGTGGGGGTCAGCTTCACTGACAAAGTTTTTTTTTTTATATTATATTTATCTCCTTCTCCCCCTGACTACCCCCCTCTGACTGATCCCCCCAGCCCTGTTGCCCTGGTATCACCGGGACTTACTTGTACAGCATCTTTTACTGCCCAGTCGCTGGGTGCGAAGCCTGCAGAGGGTCAGTCTTCATCAGCAGCCAGGGGATTTTTCCTCCATTTTCACCCTTGACTCCATTGATGGGGTGCACACAATAGATGTGCATGTGTGCAGGCATACACATATCCACAGAAGTCCCACAGCACCCTCCCTTCTATGGCGCCCTTCAGACTTGCACTATCCTTGGGCCACCACCCAGGGGCAGTCATTCGGCGGAAGCACCAACCCTTCCTCCCTGGGAGAAGAGAGCAGTCCTTTGGATGTTCAGTCTTCTCTCTCCCCAGCCAACCCCCAGTGGCCTGCTTGCACAGGGAATACAGGTCTCCGACATGGCAGGAAGTAATGCACAGATGCCTCAGCCCTCCACGCCACTGGGCTGGCTACACTGGCGAAGCTTTAAACATCAGCTTTGTGAAGCTGACTCTATATTGCAAATTGGCATTTTGCAAGGCAGATTAACTTTTTTTTAATTTAAACTTTATTAAGCTTTTAACACTTACAAACACTTAACAAGGCAGATTAACTTTTCAAAGTGGTGGAACTTTGCAAATGAATTTGTGAAGCAAATCTTGGTATTTCACACACCACTACTTGCAATTCTCTTCTGTCAGATTCCCATATAGTCACTATCTGACTCCATTACTGATCTTTCTCCTCAGTATGTATGTATTTTTGGTCCCCATGCAAGGGCAATGGTTTCCCATATGTATCTTATTCTCATAGCAGTCTCTCTCTCTTGATCTATCTCTCTCTAACCCTAACAGTTTTGCTTCACTGCTGCCTCAATCTCCAGTGATATATATATATATATCTTTCTCTCTCTCTCTCTCTGCAAGCTGATCTTGGACCTCTGAGGACTGGGACTTAGCAAGCAAACTGAGCCATGTCCCAGACATGGAGCTCTGTCACCACTCCAGTTTTAGCCATCCATCCCAGCCTAGCACTCTCAGAGGTCAAAGGCCCAGCCCAAAGGCTGAAACAGCTGCTAACACTTTGCTGCTTTCACTCCTCCCACAGTTAGACTCAAACTGGTACTCCTAGAAACTATTATGTCCCTCTCATTAACTATACTTTCCTCCTCCCCATTACTATAGTGGACCAGAAGTGCAAAACACAAACAAAAAAGAAAACTGCAAACAAATGAGTAAAACAGCAAACAAAACAAGAAAAGCAACAAAGCCAAAGATAAAGTGTAGTCTCTCAAAAATAAAGTAATAAAATAACTAATGTAATGTGAAATCGAAAGAAAATTACAAATACAAAATTAAATGCAAACCAAAGCAGTAAAGCACATCTAAAAATTGTGGAGTAAAAATATAATAGCACAAGTCTAATACATGAATGTTAACATTTAGCACAACTAAAAAGTGAAGTCAAACAAAAAAGCAACGCACAAAACAAATGCAAACCAAAAAGGCACAGCACAGCAAAACATTCAATGCAAACAAAAAAGCACAGGTCAGCTAATAAGCAGTGGTCAATCCAATGTCTGCTGTCATGATTTAGTAGTGCAATAAGTAGGGTTAGTTAGTGAGGTAAGGGTAGCTCCTATATAGATGTCTCCATCTAACCAAGGGAGGGCCAGCCAGATTGCTACAGAGAGCACCTTGTCCCTGGATGCCACTTCTCCTGAGGAGGACAGGCTGAATCACCACGAGTGCAGCTCATATATATCCTCTCCTGTATGGGGCCCACAGTGGCCTGCCTCAATAGCAGACAGCTGGTTGGGTCCCTGTTGCTCCCGTGGTGGAGCGGCATAGCCTGCCTCAGAGGCCAGCAGTTGGTTGGGCACTGGCATCCACCTCTGTCCTTCATCGTGGCTCCCCTGTTCCTCATTGTTAACTCCTCAATGTCCCTTAATGCACTGCTTCTCTGAACGTTGACCACATTGAAATAAAAAGGGCCCACTCATTTCAATGGGCCATTCATTTCGAAGTTTTGCTCTTAATTTATAACTTTTTAATTTTTTTATATTTTTTCATTCGTCTTTTTAGCCTCACACCCAAAAACCCCATTGGTGTCAATTTCCAAATCCCCTAAAATGGATGTTTGCAGTAGACTCTAGGGAATGCCACAAACAGCCATTTCAAGGGGATTTCAACATTGACACCCATAGGGTTCTTGAGAGAGGGAGAGATTAAAAATACCTCAACAGAAAAAGGTAAGTAAAAACACTGACACACAAAAAGTTCTGAATTTAAAACAAACAAACAAAAAAACCTGAAATGCTTACTGAAAGAAACAGGACCTATATATTTCATTGTAGTCTGCAGTCGAAGGAGCAGCACTTTAAGGGACATTAAAGATTCAGCACTGAGGTACAGCAGAGCTGTAGTGAGGGGCAGAGGTGGCTGCCAGAGGGAGCGAAGTGTGTGGTAGGATGCAAAGGGGGGGGAGAAGTGGGGGGTTATTTTTAAACAGTGTGGGAGGTAAACAGATGTCAGGACTCGGCACCTGCTGCTGGTAATTCTCTGTATGGTTGGGGAGTTTCAGTGGTTGTGGGAAGAGAGGAGGGTGCTTGCTGCTGAGAGCATGGTAAAGGGTGAAGATGCACAAGGGACTGTGGGACACTCATTGTTTAGAGTCATGACGTCCACATTATCTTACTCTGTGATGCCTGAAGTTGCAATTCAGACACTGCTCCCCTGTCTGTTCTGTCATCACTGTCTTCCAGTGTCTTCCTGACCAAAACAGTCTAAGACTGGTTTAGCTGGCACTGCTGCCTGTGAAACATTCTTGGAAAACACTGACTCTGACCTCCACTCCTCCCACTGACCTCCCAGAACATAATGAGTCTCATCTGTCACCAAATCCACAGTCCCCTCCTCTGTTGAAACCACATATTTACTTGCTGCTAATCAGGCGAGGCATGTTTACTGTGGGCATAGCTGTGGATGGGGAGATGTAGGCAAGGACCCAATTGTTGTACTTGCTGCTCCTGTGTAATTTCAGTCATTCATCCTCAGGGCCAAGTTGTAGGAGCAGTGCATCATGGGACATTGAGGAGTTGGTGTTGAGGGACAGAGGTGCCATGATGGACAGAGGTTAGTGCCAGTACTTAGTCAGCTGCCCGCTGCCAAGACAGGCCATGCTGGTCCCCAACAGAAGTGGCATGGACCCAACCAACTGCCTGCCACCAAGACAGGCTATCCTGCTCCAGCCCACCCCACCCCTCTTATATGAGAAGGGGTGCATCCTTACAGGAACCATGTTTGGTAGTAATCCACCCACCCCAGGGTATGAAGGAAGCATCCATTATAGGAGCAATGATCTGCATCCATCCAGCCTGCTCCATTCAAGAGATGGGGCAGTTGTATGGCAGATGTGTTCTGTGGTGATCTAGCCCATGCCTTTTGAGAGAGGGGGGGCATTTGTATAGGAGCCGTAGTCTGCAGCAATCCAGTGGATCGCTTCTCCTTCCACCAGCCTGAATAACTAAACAATATACCCACTTACAGCTGCTCCCACCTCTATCGCTTTCATGACCTTGGTCATACCACAGTTGCAGTATAAAATATGCAATCGATCATCAGTGGCATTGACCAATGTTTGTTTTGTTTGCATTCACTTTTTAGTCATGCTGTGCACATGTTAGTTGTGCTGTGCATTTTGTTTGCATTCACATTTTAGTTGTGCTGAGCTGTTTTGTTTGCATTCACTTTTTCAGGCACCAACAAGTGTAGCTTGTAAGAGCTTACTGTGATCATGCATACTAGTTTTCTACATTTTAGTCAAGTTTAAGGAGACCTCTTGTGTGAGTGATTTGCTGTGCATGAGTGATGTGCTGCACATCAGGGCAGATAGACAACTCTCTCTACCTTGCTGCATTTTTAGCCTTTGAGCTCCTGAATCTGTTGGTTGCATTTCTTTGAACACAGGTAACTGTATTATCTTTTCTGATAAAGTGGCAAGGTTGTCTGTGACTTTGTGCATGGTACAGTGCATACCTTACATTTGTTCCTAATTTTCATGGACTTCCCTGATTTTCCTTACAGAAATACAAGCATGCCATGTACATGCACAATGCATGCCACATGCTTAATTCAATGGCCTACACAGCCAGTATGATGTTATGCTTATGCAATTATGTTACTTGGTTTTGGCGATTTACACTTTCTATTCCAGAGGAATTACCACCCTGTAGGGGTACCAAAGGCAAGGAACCCTTGAAGAATTCTCTTGGTTAAAGGTACCTTAGGAAGCATCCCCAAAAAGAAAAGTAGTAGTACGAAGCACGTTGGCAATCAGTAGCCGTGAGGCATAGTAGTAGATTAGGCACCAGACAGCTTGATAACATAATGAGATGCACAAGTTAGCAATGGCATGAGTATGATGGATTGTGCTGGAGATTGAGGAGGGCCTCCTAAGGAGAGAGGGAACAGCAAGTATGGACACCATCCACCTCCATCCAACGGCGGAACCTACCTAAAGGAACTAGGGACACTAACTATGGCTAACTAACGTTTATGACCTGAGGCACAGAGAAGAGAGAAAAAAAAACATTTGAGGAGGAAATCTCTGGGGATCCAAGGCCTAGGTCGCCTTCTCTCCAGGCTTGCAATGTTTTGTTTAGTGATGGCTCTGCTGCTGCAGTTTAGAAACCCAATTAAGGGGGGTGTAAACTATTCCAATTTGGAGGAAAGTTCTCACTTGATCCCTCTAATGAGAATGCCATGGAAGGTTGCGAGAGTGTTCTGCAACATCGGGGGCAACCAAGGCGAGAGGAGGAGAGCAATGACTGCTAAGGTACTCACCTGACCTACTCACCATAAAAACAAACCAGGTGAACCAGAGGCAGTTGTAGAGAGAATGCAGTGAAGGTGCCTTGCTAGTAGAATACTAGAGTCAAAGGAGATCGCTGTAATCACCCTTCACGGTTAGTCTTAATTTCTACACCAGAAGCTGCCGTTGAGTCTCAAATGGCTAAAGCCAGGCCCAGAGCAAGGAATTTCCCAGCTATGGGTCAGGTGAGAGGGATCCTGCCCCAAGACAGGCACGCTCAAGCTGCGGACTTCATAGGTACAGAGGGAGACCGTTGGCTGCAAGGGCCCTGCTCCATGGAATGGTTATGGCTGGCGTTCCCCGAAGATGATTGAGGAGGAGCTGAATAACAAGCCAACTGCTGGGACCCTCACATAGGTCAGACATGGTAGTAGTGAGCATTGAACAAATGAATTTTGTAGGCAATGAGTTGGACCTGCACGTAGGTCAGTAAGCAGAGTAAGCAAATGGCCGATGCTGCATGGAGGTCAAAGAAGCAGCAAATATAAATAGAGGGCAAGCCAGCCTGGCCATCAAGGAAGCCAATGAAGGTGACAAAATACTGGGAGGATTTGGGTAGTGAAGCAGGATTTGAACATGAGTTAGTATGCCACACAGGTCCATGGCTCCTCAATAACACCTCCAGTCCCCACCATAGGAAAAACAAGAAGTGATGGGAAGGCACCATGACTCTCATGCAGATATCAGAACTAGTTTACAGCATCAGTGGTAGCTTAGCTGACCTCCAGAGTATAATAGTAGTGTGCAAATGTAATAGAGCAGCCTCAGTACTGAGTAATAATGAGGTATAGGGGTAGCAATTTGAATGAACATAGACTGTAGGGAGGCAACGCTTTGAAAGCAGCAAATTGGCTAGGCAGTGCAGTGAAAACAGCAGCAATGAGGTATGTGGTATAAATTCAGGAAGCAGGATTGAGCTGCATGGGCTGGGGTTCAGAGTGAGCCTGAACCAGGTGAAAACAGTTAAGGTGCATAGCATGGAGAGCAACAGTAGGGAAACTGCTTGAGCTGAAACACACAGATAATGATTGCAGTTGCACTGTGAGTAAATGGAAGCAAGTAGCATAAGCTCTGGATTACCAAAATACAAGGAGTTTAAAAAGTATAGAAGCCCCTCAAAAGGAAGCAAAACAAAAGGCACACAAACAAAGAAGAACAGGGAACAAGCAACACAAAGAAGCACACAACCGGAGGCAAACAATACAAGCCAGATGCAGGAGAACAGACAACAGAAGTCCAGCAGAAACAAGCAGAGCCAAAACACAGCAAGGTGGGGGGGGGGGGCACAGGCCCCAGCAGTCTGCAAAGGACAGGCTGACAGAGCCTCTGGCTGCAAAGAAAAAGTGCTTGAGAGAGAGGTTCAGAGGAACTGCTTATGTAGCACAGGAAGGGGAGTGGCTGGCTGCTTGTCCTTTGAACTACAGGAATAGCCTTCCAATTGTGCAATGTTTGCATGTGGTTAGCAGCATACACAAAGTGAACCTAAGTGAACTAGATCTAAAAAGCAGATCAAGTTTGCATGCTGCAAGTTTGACATGCATGCAGCAGCTAAGCTGGTGCAAGCATCATCAAAAAATCACATCAGCTTTGTATGTTGCTTGCTTGACATGCATGCAGCAGCTAAGTTGGTGTGAACATCATTTAAAAATCACATCAGGTTCACATGTCGCACGCTTGACATACATGCAGCAACTAAGCTGGTGCAAATCTCATCTAAAAAGTGCATCAGTTTCTGTTTCTCCTGCTACTGCTAGCAATTAGAGCCATTAAAATACCATTTCCATTGATTTCCCATTAAAATTAGGCAAACATTAATTCTCAGCATTAAATCCTTTTTTGCAAATTGTTTAATGGTTTTTGATTTTTGTTATTAAATTGCCATTCATTTGTAAAGTATTGTTTGCTTACAGCATTAAATGCCTAAAAGATGACCCCATTAATCTTTGCTCTCTGTACTCGGGCAACACCAACCCATTCCAGATGTGTGAAGAGGGGCCTCTGTGATATGAAGCCTGTCCTTTATGTTTTGACCTATGCAAATCCACTTATGCATATTTAGTGCTCGATATGTGTTTCTCCATGACTGTTATGGCTCACTTACTTTCACTTTGTCATTCTGTATGGAGCATTTACACTATGGCCTTGCTCAGCACTTTTTGTGTTCAGTAGGGCACTGGAGGCATGCTTCATACCTCACTTTTTGTCACTGAAATGAGGGATATGGATACTCAGAACGAGGGACACTGAGGGAAACTAACCCTCATAATGAGGGACATATCCTGAAACATGGAGATACTTCAGAACACATATTTAGTTGTATAAATATTAGCACCTGAGAATGAATTTCTACCATAAAGCAGGGACACCATTTAGGTAGGGCAAAGAAGGGCAGTTGCCCCCCACCACCACCACATTTGTGCCTAGGTTGTTCTTATGGTGTGGCAATAATGGTATTAAATTTAGACTGAATTATTTTGCACAATACATGCCACCCCTGGACTGTGTGCACTCGTGCTGCAGTTGAGGTTCCCTCCTGACTCAGCTGTGTCTGTGTTGTGTTGTCCACTCTTTCTGCCTACTAGCAGCAGCACCACCACACGTGACATAGAGGAGCTCCAACCAAGCAACAACTCATGAGATGTGTGACCATGACACTGTCTTTCTCGCCACAGAGTAGACAGGCTACACACTACAGCTCGGAGGAGTCGGTGAGCACTGTGGTGTGTGTGGCCTTCACAGGCCTTGATCAGCACAGCATGGCAGCAGCTATGGTGGCAGCCAAGCAAGAAGCAAACAACACAGACTGGGTGGGTTCGGTAGGTGAGGTGGCTCAGTCACAGACCATGGTTGGGATCTGGGATGGGTGGTTCCAGCATCCAGCTTCTGGCAGAAAAAGGGAGAATGAGTGAGCTGAAAACTGGCCTGGTGGCATGCTGGGCCAGGCAGCAGGTTCTGGCTGGATGGCCGGGTAAGTAAAAGTAAATAATTTTTTTTAGAGGGGGATGGGGGAAGGAGGAAGGACTGAAATATTGATGTGCTTTTCACTTTTTGGTGCCTTTTACTTACCTGGCCATCCAATTAGAACTTGCTGACTAGCCCAGTGTGCCACCAGCCCAGTTTTCAGCCCGCTTCTCCTTCCTCCTTCTGCCAGAACCTGGATGCTGGAACCGATCTTCCTGAGCCCTGACTGTGGTCCATGACCGAGTCACCTCACTGATTGAACCCACCCAGCCTGTGTTTCTTGCTTCTTGCTTGGCTGCCAACATGACTGCTACTGCGCTGTGCTGATCAAGACCTGAGAAGACCATAAACACCACCATTGCCATTGCTGGGAGGCCTAGCTTGCTACCACTGGAGGGCCCATGCTGCTTTTAATGCATGGTGAGCCTAGAACTGTAGGTAGATAGCTTAGCTGTTGAGCTAGCTTCTAGCTCACCCCCTGCCCTTTCAATCACCAAAGGAGGTGGAGACTCACCAAGAGTAGACCAACAAAAATATGCCACCGTGATGCTGTTATCGTGAGCTCAGTGCTCACTGACTCCTCTGAGCTGAAGCTTGTTTGCTTGACACAGAATGACGAAGTAAAATTAAGTGAGCCATAGCAGTCATGGAGAAACACATGTGTAGCACTGAATATGCATAAGCAGATTTGCACAGCCCAAAACAAAAAGGTCAGTCTTCACACTGCATAGGCCCCTCTTTGCACATCTGGAATGGGGGGGTGTTGTCTGAGTACTGACAGCAAAGATTAATGGGACATGTTTTAGGCACTTAATGCTGTAAGCAAATAATACTTTGCAAATTAATTGCAATTTGACGACAAAAATCAAAAGTCATTAAACAATTTGCAAAACGATTTAATGCTGAGAATTTATGAGTTTGCCTAATTTTAATGGGAAGTCAAGGGAAATGATATTTTAATGGCTCTAATTGCTAGCAGTAGTATGAGAACTAGAAACTGATATGTTTTTTAGATGATATTTGTGCCAGCTTAGCTGCTGCATGTATGTCAAGCATGCAACATGTGAACCTGATATGATTTTTAAATTATGTTCACACCAGCTTAGATGCTGCATGCATGTCAAGCATGTAGGATGCAAACCTGATGTGGTTTTTAGATCTGGTTTGCTTAGGTTCACTTTGTGTATGCTGCTAACCACATGCAATCATTGCACAATTAAGCATGTGGCATGCATTGTGCATGCACACAGCACACTTGTGTTTCTGTAAGGATGACCAAACAGTGGGGATTGCAAGTACAAAATAATGTCACGTATTAGATTTATAGAGTTGCTCGTCTTCAGAAAATGCATTTTACACTATGCCCCTTATTCCTTCAGCTTCCTGAGTAGATATCATCAATTTGTAACATGTGTCCCTGATTGTGGTTCTTTGTCCCTGATTGTTTTAAGCCCTGTCCCTGATTTATAAGGCCAGAGGTTGAGAGGTATGGTCCAGTGATACCTGTTTGTTCCCTTAGCAGATGGTTCTCTGTGACTTATATTTTTGCTTAGCACACACGCACTGCTTTCTAAGTTCACTTCTTTCTAAGAACACTAATAGCCAAATAATTGTTTTTTAAACCACATGGTCATGTCAGGGCCCAGTATCTTGTTTTTTTAGGGGGCAACTATATTGGAGAGATACTGTTTTTTGCATGTATTTTGGTATAACCCATGATACCCCGATGTCATTATTAAGCAGTTACTGCACTTGTCCTTTTATGATCTGACTGGCACTTTAGATTTCCAGCACAGTAACTACCTGCAGATCTTCAAAGAAACTACTCACTATCCACTCCTTAGCTGATATTTATATAGAGTGAACATGAATTTTGGAGTAGCAACTAACCTACACATGAAAAATACCTAGAGCTTTACAAGTTAATTAGCCTTCTGGAGATTTGTTTTTCACAGCACGGTGCACTTTGCTTGAATTTCAGACTTGCTCAGTTCAGTTATCTGGCAAGCTAAATATCTGTATTTGGGAGAAACTCGTTAGACACGAAAGTTATCATGTGTTTACAGAATTTCAAACACCATGAGATTTTTGACATTTTTGAGATTAACATAACTGCCATTTACTGGCCTATTTCTGAAAATGCTCAGCTTTTTACAAACAATTTGCACAGCACATTGCACTTCATTGCTCAGTCTGCATTTTGATATCAAAACAGCTTTGCTGTCAATTGGACTACTTCTTGAAGCTGCTTAGCCTGTTATAAATATTTTCCACAGCATTCTGCACTTTATGGCTTAGTTTGCTTTTTTGAAACACTTTGATTTGGAAGTTTATAATAGCATAACAAGTACAATTACCATATGTCCCACAAACAAATATCAGTTACTACAGTGTGTATCTATATTTTTGGACTTTATTGAGAAATATTATTTGGAACTACTCTGGCTCTGAGTATACTGATCTACTGTGCAGTTCTTCAGACTGTTGTTGATTTTTTATGAGACTCTCAGTTAACAGTCTATATAAATTGAATGAATAACATCTGTTTTCTGTGTCAGCCTATTTTGTGAATTCAGTTCATTTAAATCCTAGATGGTGAAGCATACAAAAGAGGATATTCTGAGGGTTAGATGTATTCACCCCAACAAAAATTTCACTTGTAACAGTTGCATACAGGCATATTTTCAGGGTCCGAGGGCTGCTTTCACTAGTCCTCCCCAGCCCCACCGAGGACGACCACTGTTTCAACTGCCATTAGATTCTGAGGGCTTTCTTCTGTAGCTCTTCCCTGCCTCATCGTGGACTACTGCCGAGAATTGCCACAGGGTCCACAGTAGAGATGCAGCAAATTTAAATTTTGTCAGTGAAGTGCCCATGAAGTGGGCACTTCGTATTGCCATTCTGCTACGCAGAGTGGCCAATATGAAAGGCTCACTTCCCCTTGTAATTATTACTTCGCATTGCCATTCTGCCTTAAAGTGAAGTAAGGCAGAGTGACAAGTCTATTGGCAGCCCCCCACATATCACGTGGCTTACAGTACTGTAAGTCACATGCTTTAGCCAAGCAGGAAGGAAGTGACTCATGCAAGGAGATACTTTCACTTTCTCCTGTGCAGACTGGAGAGAGAGGAGGCAGTGAGATTGTGAGAGCAGTTAGGAGATTTAGAGAAAGAGCAAGAGAGAGAGAGAGAGAGTTTCAACAACTTTTTTAAAAGCTACATTTGTTTGTGTTTTGTGTAGACTCTTTTTTTTTTTACTTAATTTGTTCCTGCGAATATCTTTTTTTTTCTTACTTTTAGAAGTTGTTGTTTGTCTGTGTCTGACTGTGTGTGTGTCTATGTTGTGAGTGTGTCTTGTGTGCGACTGTTTTGTGTCATTGTTCGGACTGAGGGAGGGCAGTCGACTGAGTCGAGTCATGCAGAAATGAAGTAGGGTCAGGAAGTGTCTGGGGTGGAGGCAGTTCCAGGACTGTGGCATGGCCAGGGAGGAGTGCTCATGCATGGGGGCATGCCCGGTTCAGGTTGGACCAGACAAATATCTTGCAGGCCCTCCCCCGGAGGCAGGACCACCACTTCATCAGGCAGTGGCAACACCACCACCACCAGCTCCAGCTCATCCTGAACAAGATGTGCCTGCACCCCCGGTCCCAAATGTGGATCCTCAGCACCGTGACTAGGCTGCCAGTGCATCTGCCCCCTCCACCTGTGCCTGGTCCTCCCTGCACCTCCTTGGTTTGGGAATTTTTTGATTGTGTTGGGGGGGGGACAGCAGCCTGGTCATGTGCTGTATTTTTAGGGTGGAGGTGCGCTGTGGCTCCCAGTGAACTCACCTGGGGACTGGGGGAAGTTCACCCACATGATCAGCCATCACCTGGTGAAGTGGCAGACTGCCACAGAATGGGCCAGGCCTACACCTGCTGGCCCTTCTGTAGCAGAGGATGTGGCTGTGCATGGCCTTAAGATGAGGAGGAGGGCCACGTCAGCACCTGCTGCTCCACCAGCACCACCACCACCACCAGCAGCTGCAGCATCTGTGAACCCCAGAGAACTGCCTGTAAGTGAGGCTGACATTACAGTTCTCTGGAGCACTGCGGACATGACAAATGAGAGGATAAGTGCTGTTGAGCAGCATTTGGAGCAGATAGAGGTCCATCAATTGCAGCTGATGTCCATGCTCCAACTGCTGCTAGACCACCATGGGATCCAGCAATAGTTTTTTTTTTTCTCCCACCATGTGCTCCCACCCTCCCTGCTGTGTCATAAAAATGTATTCCCCACCACCCCTGTATCTAATTAAGCACTTTTTTCTTGTCTTCTGTATGCGTGACACTTTGTATCCTGCCCCCCCTTCTATTAAGTGTGTGTGCACTGTTTTGGTTTTCCTTGTTTTAAGTTAAAATGGTTTGTCCCTGCCATCATTATTTCAACTTAAAGGAGCAGTCCAACCCAAATTTGAAACAACATATGTTATGCAGATCATTTTGATGTGCATGTAAAGTCCCTCCCCTAGTGTGTCCTTCCTTATGTCTGCTATTAGGAGTTTTTACTAAATTACTAAATTGTGTCTTCATGTTAAATCACTTTATTGCCTCTATCTCTCCAACAATGCACCCTGTGTCATGTGTCAGTGATGTAGCATAGTCCATTGATTTACCAAATGCACAGTTAGCAACCGCAGAGCTGTGTAACTGATTAGCAGTTTTCGTACAGAAACCCCACCCACCTAGCTCTGAGATGCATGCTGAACTATAACAGTTGCCACTTGGTATCACTGCATAAGAACAGTTACACAGCTCTGCTGTTGTGCATATGGTAAATCTATGGGCTATGCCACATCACTGTCACATGACACAGAGTGCAATGTCAGAGCGATGAACACAATAAACTGATTTTACATGAAGAAGATCCACAGGGCTCATAAAACTACCATAAAGGTAGCAGGCTAATTTAGTAAAAATTCCTAATAGCAGACAGAGAGAAGGGCGCAGTAGTACTTTACATACAAATCAGAAGTGCTCTGCATAGCATATGTTTTCTTCAAATTTTGTGTTGACTACGGGACAGATTTTCAAAGGCCAGAGAATGACGCTGAGTGCTTGCATCAGAAACAACTGACGCAAGGAGTAGGATGCGTCAAACCTTGCACTGATTCTGATTTTCAAATGGTGCTTGCATCACAAACAGGTCTGCATGTGCTAGAGTGGCTTGCCCCATGCTTGCACCAAAAAAAATGCCTATGCCATATCAGAAGGGATGCCTGTGTCACCGAAATGATGCACCATCCTCTTATTTGGGATTTTCAAAGCATGCAAGTTCTGTCCTTGTGCCTAAGATACATGTCTCTGTTAGACCAGCCAGAGCTGGTCTAAGGGGCACTAAATCATATTAAGAGACGCACAGCAGGTGGTCAGACCTGACTATGCAACTATTAAGGGCCAGTATTCTCTGGCAGGACTAGTTTAGAACATTTTGGGGACTTAGTCTTGGCCATTTTATCTGCCATTTTTTGTTTACTTAACTTGCATTATTCTCGTCTTTAGCGTCATCTGTGACACAACTTGCACCATTTTTACTCAGCTTGCACCATTTTTACTAAGTCTGCTCCATTATTTTACCATTTGCATCATTTTCGTTCCTTGAGTCATTTCTTTGACTCAACTTGCACCATTGTTGACTCAGTTTGCACCATTGTTTTACTTAGTTTGCACCGTTACTTTACTCAGTTTGCACCATTCTTACTCATTTTGCATCGTTTTATTCAGTTTGCACCATTCTTTTACCATTTGCATCATTTTCGTTCCTTGAGTCATTTCTTTGACTCAACTTGCACCACTGTTGACTCAGTTTGCACCATTTTTACTCAGTTTGCACAATTTTGTACTCAATTTGCACCATTTTCTTGCCCTGTTAGCATCATTTTCATTCCTTGAATCATTTGTTTGACTCAACTTGCTCTATTGTTGACTCAGTCTGCACCATTTTTACTCAGTTTGCACCATTTTTTACTCAGTTTGCACCATTTTTTTGCCCCGTTTGCATCATTTTTGTTCCTTAAGTCATTTCTTTGACTCAGCTTGCACCATTCTTGACTCAGTTTGCACCATTGTTTTACTCAGTTTGCACCATTTTTTACTCAGTTTGCACCATTTTTACTCAGTTTGCACCATTTGTTTACTCAGTTTGTACCATTCTTTTACATTTGTGTCATTTTCTTTTCTTGAATCATTTGTTTGACTCAGCTTGCTCCATTGTTGACTCAGTCTGCACCATTTTTACTCAGTTTGTACCATTTTGTACTCAATTTGCACCATTTTCTTGCCCTGTTAGCATAATTTTCATTCCTTGAATCATTTGTTTGACTCAACTTGCTCCATTGTTGACGAAGTCTGTACCATTTTTACTATGCTTGTACTATTTTTATTCAGTTTGTACCTATTTGTTTACTTTGTTTGTAATTTATTTTTGCTTATTTGTGTCATTTTCTTTTCTTGAGTAATTTTTTTTTGACTCAACTTGCACCATTGTTGACTCAGGTTGCACTATTGTTTTACTCAGTTTGTACCTTTTTTTGCTCTGTTTGTGTCATTTTCATTCTTTGTTCATTTCTTTGACTCAACTTGTACCATTTTTGACTCGGCTTGCACCATTTATTTTGGCACAGCTTGCGTCATTCTCATCCCTTACACCATTTTGTTGATGCAGTGGACCTCTTGTGTCAGTTTGGTGGACTTTGTCACAGAGAACACTTTTCTTGAAAAATATTGTGCACAGTATTTGGTGCATCTAGATCTTACTCAAGCTGGTTGCTTGACACAGCTTGCTTGGATCTAAAAGCTCCTTGAAATCCGGTCCTACTCCTTTAACAAAGCCAGAAATCCATAACTCCACATGAATAGATACCACTAAAAAAGTTTCACTGCTACTGCAACTGTATTTATGACAAAACAAGGCACACAGTAATGAGCCTTGTGTTTTGTTGGTTAGGCCTTCAGTGGTGTGCCTAATGAAGGCTTAAGCAGCAAAGCGCAGTGGTCATTTGTGTGTGCCTTGTTTTGCCATCAATAAAGTTGCAGTATCATTGAATTTTTTGTGTCATGTATTCATATGGAGTGGTGGCTTTGTGTGTTTGCCTTCACTTCTGGAGCCAGGTATTGTGTACCAGCAGCCGCCCACTTAGTGCAGTGTGCTTCTTATGGCCCTGTTGTATTCCAAGTTAAGAATGTTTACCCTGACATATTTTAGTTGCTTCAGTAATGTTTACTTTCTGTCATGGAGTGTTTGTTAAAAAGCTGGACTGAGCAATGTAATAATACTGTGCTAAACTGCATGTGTGTAGTGTAATGTCCTGTGTGTGCAGACATTGTCCAGCTTCTTGCAAATATATATATATATGCTGACTTGTTCCAGTGTTTATGGTATAAAGAATAAAGATACAGTGGCGTGAAAAAGTATTTGCCCCCTTCCTGATTTTCTCTATTATTGCATATTTGTCACACTGGATGTTTTCAGGTCTTTAGACAAAATATAATATTAGATAAAGGGAACCTGAGTGGACAAATAACACTTTTTTTTTTTACTTATTTCATTTATTTAATGAAAAAAGTTAACCAACACCAACTGGCACTGTGTGAAAAAGTAATTGCCCCCTAGTTAAATCAACCCAATTAAAGGGATAATTAGAGTCAGCTGATTGAACACAGCCAGGCTTGATTACAGCCAGCCCTTCTTAATATAAACCTCACTTATTTTGGCCCTTACCATCAGAGTCACATTGCCAGGACAAAGATTCAACAAGCACATTATGCCATGATCAAAGGAAGTTCCTGAAAAGATCAGAAAAACATTTTGTTGCCCTCTATCAGTCTGGAAAGGGTTACAAAGCTATTTCTAAGGCTCTGGGACTCCATCAAACCACAGTGAGAGCCATAATCTCCAAATGGAGAACACTTGGAACAGTAGTGAACCTTCCAGGAGTGGCGTGCCTGCCAAAATTACTCCAAGGACGAGTGTAAAATCATCCAAGAAGTCTCAAAGGATCCTAAAACAACATCCAAAGAACTGCAGGCTTCTCTTGCCTCAGCTAAGGTCAGTGTTCATGACTCCACAATCAGAAAGAGACTGGGCAAAAATGGGCTTCATGCTGAGTGCAAGAGCGGAAACACTGCTAACAAGAAGGACATAAATGCTCGTCTCTCATTTCCGCGAAGCACCTGGATGATCCACAAGCCTTTTGGGAAAATGTTCTATGGACAGATGAGTCCAAAGTGGAACTTTTGGACAACATGGATCCCATAATGTCTCGGCAGAAAGCAAACACAGCATTCCACAGTAAGAACACCATACCAACAGTCAAACATGGTGGTGGTAGTGTGATGGTGTGGGGATGCTTGCTGCCTAAGGACCTGGATGACTTGCCATAATTAAAGAAACTATGAATTCTGCTCTGTGCCAGAAAATTCTTAAGGAGAATGTCAGTCATCCTTCTGTCAGCTGAAGCTGAAGCGTAGTTGGGTCATGCAGCAAGACAATGATCCAAAACACAAAAGCAAGTCCACATCAGAATGGTGAAAAGAAGTAAAATTAAAGTTTTGGGTAGCCTAGTCAAAGTCCAGACTTAAACCCAATAGAGATGCTGTGGCAGGACCTGAAACGAGCAGTTCATACTCGAAAACCTACCAAATGTTACTGAATTAAAGCAGTTCTACGAGGAAGAGGGTTAAAATTCCTCCACAGCGATGTGAAAGACTGATATTGAATTATAGGAAGTGTTTGGTTGCAGTCATTGCAGCTAAATGTGGCGTAACTAGTTATTAAGTGTAAGGGGGCAATTACTTTTCCACAGTGCCAATTGGTGTTGGTTAACTTTTTTCATTAAATAAGTGAAATAAAAAAAAAAAACAAGTGTTATTTGTTCACTCAGGTTCCCTTTATCTAATATTACATTTTGTCTAAAGACCTGAAAACATCCAGTGTGACAAATATGCAATAATAGAGAAAATCAGGAAGGGGGCAAATACTTTTTCACACCACTGTATGAATACATACCATATATTTTATTTGTATCATTAGCAGCAGCGGACAAAGCCATATAATACATCTTCATAGGTCTCAGTGCAGTTGATGGACAGTGTGCACCTCAGTCACAGTGCACACATGACTTTTAGGAGATCAATTTATAACACTACTCACTTCTGCTTTTCAACAAACCGTACCCAACAGACATGAAATATTGCTGAGGCATCCCAAATATTTTATGGTGTACAGACATTATAAAGTTGGAATGTATAACAGGTTCAGTCCACTGCTACCACATTGTGCTACCACTGGTGCCATGTCGTGGTTTACAGCAACTTGCTACAAAACTGTCACTGCCAGTCTAAACTAGAAAGACATCACTTAGTTGAGAACAAAAAATGCAAAGAAGAAATGTAGTAGCACAGTGTGGTGGCAGTGGACTGGACCTGTTGTATATTTTCTGATTTTATAATGTCTGTACACCATGAAATATTTTGGGTGCCTCAACAATATTTCATGTCTGTTGGGTACGGTTTGTTGATAAGCTGGAGTGAGCAGTGCTATCATCTCTTAAAAGTCATGTGTGTACTCTGACTGAGATGCACACTGCCCACCGACTTCACTGCTGCACCATTTTTTGTTTGCACCATTTGTTTACTCAGTTTGCACCATTCTATTACCATTTGCATCATTTTCTTTTCTTAAGTCATTTCTTTGACTCAACTTGCACCATTGTTGACTCAGTTTGACTGATGATGGTACAAATAAAAATATATGTTATATATTCTTCTTTTTATTCTTTATACCATAAACACTTGAACAAGTCATTATATATATGTTTGCAAGAAGCTGGACAGTGTCTATACACACACAGAGCATTATATGGCACACATGCAGTTTAGCACACTATTACTGTACTGCTCAGTCCTGCTTTTTAACAAAGACTTCACGATACCATGACAGAAAGTAAACTTTACTGAGGCTCCAAAAATATTTATTTTTGGAAATAGACATTTTGAAGTTAGTAAATAACTAGGAATGGAATTAATTAATGGCACAGTCAGTGTTTGGCGCAGTGTTCACACTCACACACAGTCACCAGAATTAATGTGCATCCCCAAAATGCTACTGTCTTGTTTCCAGAAAATTCCCCAGTCCAGACAAAGTGAAATGAGAGTGTAACAAGCAATGCAAAGCCTCCCAGAATGAATGGCTCACTCAGTAATGAACGCAGTGGTCACACTCAAGCACCAGAATTAATGTGCATCCCCAAAATGCTACTGTCTTGTGTCCAGAAAATTCCCCAGTCCAGACAAAGTGAAATGAGAGCGTAGCAAGAAATGCAAAGTCTCCACACTCCAATCAGAACTAAATGCCCTGCTGCTGCTGTTGGGATTACATGTAATGCTGAAGTTGACCTGACTGTGAAGGGATGATGCACAGTGTCTTGCCAAATGGTGTGCAAGAAGGATAACCTGACCTGATATTGAGTTTACCATCCAAGATGATGAGACTGAGAACACTGTTGGTTGCCCAAAGTGGGCTGCACTGACTCCAACAGGAAGGATGCCCTTTGTGTGTACACTAATACTACCCTTGTTAAGTTGATTAATGTACCTGCCTGGCACCATCGTTGTTTTCCACAGAACCTGAACTTAACTGTGTGTGATATATATATATAGATAGATAATTTGTTATATAGTGTATATATATATATATATATATATATATATATATATATATATATATTATATATATATATATATATATATGTATATATATATATATATATATATATATATATATATACACACACACACATATATATATATATATATATATATATATATATATATATATATATAAATATATACATTAAATCATTGTTCTGTTTTGTGTCACAGGTCACATAGTCACACTTGGTGTGTGCATTTCTGTTCTTGATGAGGAATTGTGGAGTTGGAATACTGTCAAGCCAGTGAAGGTTAGTAGGGTTTTTTGGTGGGGTGGGCATTTCAGTTTCAAGAAACTTTCATAAATGATTGGTTTATTGTTTGGTAAATTCTTCACAGGTTTTATCTGCATCCTCCTCCAGTCCAATACTGATGGTCATGGTCATGGATTCATACTACTTGTTGCACCATATATGCCAGCCCAGGGGGTATGATGTTGAACTTGTTATTTGGAGAAAGCAACAATGACAGCACATAGCATCAGAAAGTTTCCTCCTTAAAGAGATGAACAAGGAGTTATTAGTACTTGATTGCAGTAACATATTATGTTTAAAGTATGACTACTCCATCCCATCATATCTGCTGATTATTGAATCTTGGCCGTGAAGATGAAGAACGTGATTTGTCTCAAAATCAGAGTCATGATGAGTGTCTAGTGTGACATGACTAATGATAGTAAACTGTACACAAATGCGAATACCTATGGCTGTACTTCCCTGTCTTGTACCACACAAAACTGCCCAATTTGAAAACTCATATTAATGAGTACAATGGTGAAGCTGAGACACAAGATACTACAAAACAGGCTTACATACAACTAACAAAAAAAAAAAAATACAGTTTTGTGATTCGTGATCATGAATCATGACCATGACGATTAAGAACGTGATTTGTCTCAGAGTCATGATGAGTGTCTGGTGTATATGACTAATGATAGTAAACTGTAAGTGAACGTAAATACCTATGGCTGTACTTCCCTGACCTATAGGATTAGGTATTCCAGTGTCAGGAGCAGCAGAGTTTAATATTTACTGAGGATCCATGGATAAATGGTTGGTGCTGCCTGATAGAAAATTTAAGTAACCTGGAAACCTGGAAGCAAAGAAAATTGACAAATTTAGGGAAGCTGTTTGTTGAACCATGTTGTGGCCAGTGCTGCACGCAAGTCTTGACTCCAAAGGCTTCCTAATTTTATAACCACTAGAATTAAGTGGAAAATACAGAATTTCTGAAAAGCAAATGCTGGAAGTCTGTCCAGAAACTTTACTACCTAGGACAGTACAAAACGTTTTGAAACCAGTGTGATTTCGGCCTTTTGCACAACTGCTCGCTTTCTTTTCTTTTTTTTTTTTGTCGTCTCTCCACATGTTCGATCTGCTGAACTGCTGAACTAACTGATCTGAACTGAATGGATCCAATTGAACTAACTGAACTGTTTGTTCTGCTGAGTGTTGACTGTTGATCCAATTTGTGTTAGCTACCTAGAAAAGACACTGGAGAATTAGGAAAATGAACAAGGACTTTTAAAAGGGAAGCTAAATTTTGTAGTAATTTTAAATTTTGTGTTATATATTGTATGCTTAGGGATTCAGGTTTTTTTTATGAGAACTAATGCCTAACTACTGTCTAGCTTAGTATTTAATAGTGATAATTAGTGTTAGTGCTGACATTTATGCTATCTAGTGTTATTGCTGTAATTCTACTGTGCTTTATTGGGTAATACAAAATGCCACCTTTGGAAATGGTTGTTACTAGAAATCAAAGAATACAGAAAATGTATGTTTTTCAAGTATCTCCATTACAGGAACTTTCTACAAAGAAAGTCAATATTAAACTCAGTGGAAGGCAAACTAAAATTACTGAGCATCTTAAAAAAAAGAGTGGGAAAATTAATACCTCCACCCCTAGTGATAAATCCTTAATAGATGCTCCAGATAAATTAGATAAATCACAAGGTATGCATCAATCTACAGATGCTCCCATTGTCTCACCTGTGCTGGATTATGCAGGAGACATGGGGCAGACCAAGGGCTGGAGTTATGGGAGTCAAATGAGTATAGTTTTATGACTGGTTCATTGGTGGCTGATTATGACCACCTGTTCTTTGAAAGATCAGCATGTTTAGTCAGAAAATCCTCAGCAGGTTCATCTGCTCCTGATGGCCTAGAGAGATCTCCTAATTCATGGAGGAGATCTGAGGTATCATTGGAGTTTTCTGATGACATGGTGGATTCAGTAAGGGAAAAAAGAGTTGCCTACAACATACAACACCCATGAATTTAAAGAGGTAATGGAAGAACTGCAACAAACAATAGATGGACTTGAAGTAGAAAAAAATCTGTTTAGTTGTAGATGTCAATATAACAACAAAACATTTGAAAGTATAAACAAGTCTCAAAAAGGTAATAATTGCATGCTAGAAAATGAAGTTTTTATTCCTGCCAGGTTGAGTGACAAATTAATTGCCCTTCTTAGGAATCCGATGAATTCCTTTGCAATCCTAATGGAGCAATTAGTTTTTAAGAAGGATTTATTAGAGGAGCTAAAAGTGCAGTTAGATAATAATGAAGGAAAATTAAGACAGATTATGGATAAAGTTGATTATTTGTCTGGGAAAGTTGAGAAATTAACATTATACGCAGTTAAGTTGGAAACAGCATCTGATTTGGAATCATGCTCTGATGATATAAAAGCTCCCGGACCATTATGTTTGAGACCTGATTTCAGCATTATTGAGTTTCCTGAATCACCAGCTAAGGAAACCTCTAGAAATAAATCTTGAAGGAGAAGGAAAAAGGCCAGGGGAAAAAACAAAGGAAGCATAGCAACATAAGGAAAGGATGAAATTATAGAAAATCATACTCCTCAGTTTCATCAGGTGTCATCTAAACTAGAAACAGAATTAGCAAAATTAGAACAAGAAGTGGAAGGGTTAAGGTGTGACAAAAATTACCCTGTAGACAATCTAAAGATAAAGTGGTAAACCATAGTGGGAAAGCTGTTACAGAGTTAGCTAAAGAAAATAATATGTACCCTCTAAATGGGAGGATAGAAAAAGATAAAGAGGGGAATTTTACATACGTCTGACCAAGGGGAGCATCAGTAATCGATCTTGCACTCTGATCTGGAGATATACACTATTGGATTAAATGTGAGGTACTAATTAGAGCGGAAAGTGACCATTATCCATTGGGTATGGAATTTCAAATAGATCAAAAGAATAGACTGGTTTACCAGCCATTTCAATTTACAGAAATCAGAGCCTCAAGTAAGATTATTTGGAAGCAGAACTCATATAAGGACATATTACAATCATTCATAGTTCAATATTAAGCCATCCTTATGAAGACATTAGTGGATTCAATCTTACTCATTTTACAGAAGAACTAGATGCTCTTTTGAAAAAAATTAAATCAGCACTAGAAGTACAAACTAAAATAGGAAGAACTCCAGTTATGGATACATGGTTTGATAGGGATTGTAAAAAAGCTAAGGCTGAGATTAGGAAATCATGTAGACTGTATAATAAAAGAAAAAGACTCAGGTGAATCTTAAATCACTGAATCACAAAAAGAAAGTGTATAAAGAACTTATTGCCCACAAAAAAAGAGCTCTTTTGCATCTAAATGGGAGACAATGTTTGTGGCCATTCAAGGTAGAGATAATAGAGCATTCTGGTCTTTAGTGGCTAAGGGCTTTGATCAGCAGAAACTAAATATTGATACTTTTAGCTCAGAGGAAATATGGGTAACATATTTTAAAGGGATTTACTTTGATACTGAAGAGGAAAACATTCAAATAAATGGCCCTGGATGTCTCTATGTGCATCCAATCACAATGGATGAAACTTATCTGGCATTGTATACTCTAAAAAAGCAAAAAGCAGCAGGGCTGGACGGGATCCCAGCTGAAGTTTTTTTTAACAAAGTCCCTCCTATGGTGCAAATATTTAACAGTATTCTATAATAAATGTATTTTATTTAAAAGATTTCCTGATTCCTGGACAGGGGCTAACATTATTCTGCTTCACAGAAAAGGTCAATTGGATGATCCAAAAATGTATAGACCCATAAGTCTCCTGGACATGAACTTAAAATTTTTTTCTAAAATAATACTGGGTCGGTTACAACAGGAGGTTGAAAATATAGGCGGTATTTCCTCCTACCAAACAGGATTTAGGCATGGAATGTCCACATTGGATAATATTTTTGTTTTGAATCATCTAATGGAAAAATATGTGAAAATTAGAGGTCAAAGAATATATCTATTTTTCATTGATTATAGTATTGCTTTTGATAGCATCTCTAGAAGCCTATTACGGCAGATCTTATTAGACAGAGGTATTGATCCTAATCTAGTAAACATAATAGCATATCTGTATACTAAAACCTGGGCTAAAATTAGATTGGGTCTTAGAGGCCAATTATCAAATGTTATGGAATGCAACCATGGAGTGAGGCAGGGCTGCATCCTTGCCCCTTTGTTGTTTGCAGTATATATAGATAATATGTTAAAACAAAGTGTGGCTGTAGATATGGATTCCCCAAAAATCAGGAACTTCCCTGTGGCTTTATTAGCATATGCCAATGATATCCTGGTCCTGTACCTAACAAAATGTGGTTTACAAAATAAACTAAATTTTCTCTAAAAGGAATCAGAGAAATTAAAATTAAAAATTAATATGGGTAAAACAAAGATTATGATATTGGGCAAAAAGAGGAAAAATAAAAATATCAACAATGACATATGGTATATTGGCCAAGACAAGGTGGAAATAGTATCCAGTTATGTATATCTTGGAATAGTAATTCACCAAAACTGTAACTGGACTTCCCATGTGGAATGGGCTAAAGAAAAGTTAAAAAAAACATGGGAGGATTATATAGGTTTAATTGTAAATTCAGGGACTATCAATAAGACCATTGTTAAGAGTGTTAAAATCTAAGCTAGAACCCCAGTTACTATATGGATGTGAAGTCTGGAAAGTAAATACAGTTAATAAACTTATGAGCCCTGTTTATAAATCTTTAAGATCTATGCTAAGACTAGGTCACTCCTGCCCCTCTTCTTATATTCATGTAGAATTGGGTATTATAGATATTAATGCAGCGATTGAATCCAAAAAGGTAAATTACTGGATTAGATTAACTGGATTCAAAGAAAATATAATTGCTAAGAAATGTTTGCTTGAAAAAAAGGACTGGCATGAATGGGGATTCCATTCTGATTTTTGACTGAATACCGTTTTCTTCATACTAGGGAAATATAACCTAGTACATCTAAAAAATTCCATGGCAAAAAGTATTTATATTAGTACTAAATACAAAAAATATATTACAGGAAAAATTAGTAACCAATGGAATTTGAAAGACCTAGAAAAAAATAAAGCAATCCCGTTATTCAAAATGGTTTGCGGCAAATAACTATACACATGGTTACAAAAAATACATGGATATATTGACTAATCCTCAAGTATGCTCCAATTTTATGATCTATAAGTCTGAACAGTTTCCTAGCAAAGTGCTGGACTATAGATATAGAAAAATGGGAATATACTCTGAGGAATGTTATTGTGGTAGTGGGGATAAGGAGGATTTATACCATGTTTTATGGGTCTGCAGATGGTATGAAAGCCAACGTATGTTCTGGTTAGGTCCATATCTAAATAACAGATATAACATTGATAAAAAATAACTTGCCCATGTACTGTTTTATACAGAGGATAGCTGTACAGTGGAAAGGGTGGCAAACTATCTAATGAGTATCAAGAAAATTAGAAGCCGAATTAAAATCAGTTAGAAGCATAGATGAGTTATGTATACTTGAAATATTATGTGTGATATTAATGGTTGTTATATGGGTGATTTTATATATGAAACAAAGTACAAAAGATGTGCAATAGACTATTTAGATCATATGTTTTTTTTAATCTCCTTCCTCCTCTTGACATTATGCACTTTACAGGATTGTTAAATTGCTGCTATTAGATGTGTACTGTATAATTTGATTTTTAATATGAATAATTTATATAAAGGAATGTTATCCCTTTTTATAATTATATAACTAGGCATGTGTGTAAATGACATTTAAATTATGAAGCTGATATTTTAAATTGTGAAGGTTTATAACCATACAATAAATTCTTTAAATTGACCTGTAAAACACAAAATTACCCAATTTGAAAACTCATATTAATGAGTATAATGATGAAGCCAAGACCCGAGATACTACGAAACAGGCTTACATGCAACTAACAACTAAAAAACCATGGTTTTGTGATTCATGATCATGATTTGTGAATGTGAAGATGAAGAACGTGATTTGTATCATGAATGACTCGTGATGATCGCCCTGACTAAAAAACGCACATTAATGAGTACAATGTTCATGCAGAGATATGCACCACACCAGTACTCTGAAGGGAAACCAAACAAATAACTGTGACTTGAGTTACAGATGGAGAATGGGCCCTAAAGAGATACAAATGCACAGACAGATTAAGATTGAGCTGCGCACTCATGAGATGCAGAAACAAAGGCACAACACCACCTCACCAGTGCTCATAAGTCACAAATTCAAATCTGGAAAAGAATACCTTTTGCCAATTGGGGCACGGAGGGGGGGCAGTGCACTACAGTAACAGTCCACTACCAGTGAAGATACCACAAAGCATTACAAAAAAAACACACAGGTGCAGTGGCTAACAGGTTCACATTGCTGCAATTACCGTGTGGCACAATAAAATGTATCTGATTTGATGGCACACGTCTCATACACACTCACACACACACTTCAAGTAATGCACAGCAAATTTAAAACTCCATTAATATAACCAGATCTTTTAAACACACTGAAAGTATGCACTGCTGCACCACAATAATCAGCAAAACAAATGTAAAAAATTTATTAAAATATTACTAGGTGTACATTAACACAGTTATACAACAAAAATATAACCAAAACAAAAACACTGCCTTTTTCTCCCAGTTAATCTACCTACACCACACATACAACCCTCCCCCAAAGCACACTTTCAGTGTCTGTCAGTACACAGACTGAATGTTCAAAATTAACATTCAAAATCCAATCAGAAAAAATAAACACTTGATGATATGAGTACAGGAGGGTTTCCTACAATCGATGTACTATGTTTTAGGCCAAAAAAGTGGCTCAAAAAGGCTTTTTTAACAGCTTTTCTAGGGTTTGAATCACAGAGCTCTGACAACAAATTGTCTCCAATTACCCTACCACTACACACACACTACACAGAACTGAGACTGTGCAGAACAATCTAAAGCCCATGTGACCTGCAATCCTATGAAGCAATACAAAATTCACCTTGGAGCCCCAAAACAAGATGAAGTGATGTGAAGTACATTGAAATCAATGCACTTCGCCTAAAATTAGGTACAGAAGTGGTTAGGGGAAGGTGGAGTAACATGAAGTGCATTGAAATTAATGACGTCGCAATCCTCATTATGATGTGAAGTACTTCCCTTTGTGTCGTGGAGTGCTTCACGGATTCCCCACTGCTCTGCGAATTGCTTCTCGGAGTGAATTTCAGCCACTTAGCCCACCTCTAGGTTGGAGGGCTGCTCTCACTATCCTTCCCCAGCCCCGACGAGGACAACCACTGTTTCAACTGCCACAAGGGTCTGAGGGCTTTCTTCTGTAGCTCTCCCCTGCCTCACCATGGACTACTGCTGAGAACTGCCACAGGGTCCAGAGGCTGCTCTCACTAGCCCTTCCCAGCCCTGCCGAGGACGACCACTGTTTCAACCACCAAGAATTGCCGCAGGTACAGACTTCCAGATACCTTTGTGTGAACTCAGCATATTTAAAACTTGACTTCTTTTTCTGTGGTGCAATGGACTAAATTCAATGACCATTTATCGCTCCTGCCAATCTTTGGGGAGAAGCTAAATTTAACGCTAGTACTGTAATCCCTCCTTGCTCCTTAACTGAGGGAATTTTTTGGAATTATTTGGAATTCATTTTAATTGGAATTTATTTAAACTTCACTGGCATTATTTTAACTCAGGCTTATTTAAGTACAGACTGCCAGATCTATACGGTGCTGAGCTGTGTTTCTCCCTTTTCTCATTTTTTTACCTATTTTCTCCCTCTGTAGCCTAAGCTCTTTAATGTATGATTTAATTTACTGTTGTTTAATCTTCTGACCTGAACTTGTACTGCTGCATTACTAACTTGCTCACCACTCACCTTATTCGGTCTGCAATTCCCCCTTCCACATGATCCAGCCCTCCTCCCTGAACCCAACCCAGTTTGCAGCTCCTCCCTTTGCCTTAAGCCCCAAAGTTTTGTTTGAATTTAATCCTAATTCCCCTAGTCTCTCTTTGTTTTCAGGGTCCGAGGGCTGCTCTCACTAGCCCTCCCCAGCCTTGCCGAGGAAGACTACTGTTTCAACTGCCACTAGGATCTGAGGGCTTTCTTCTGTTGCTCTCCCCTGCCTTGCCATGGATTACCGCTGAGAATTGCTGCAGGTATGGACTTCCAGACACCTTTGTGTGAACTCAGCATATTTAAAATATGGCATCTTTTCTGTGGCGCAGGGGACTAAATTCAACCACCGTTTATCTCTCCTGCTAACCTTGGGGGAGAAGCTGAATTTAAGCGCTAGTACTGCAATCCCTCCTCGCTCCTTACCTGACTGAAATTTCGGCCCCCCACCCCCCCCTCCTCCTCCTCCATTTATTAAATACTCATCAACTCCACCCAATTTAGAAAATATACACTTACTCCACCCACAGCCTCTCTGCCTGCCCTCTGGTTTAAAGGGGCTTCTCAAGTCATAGGGAGCTTTTGACTTCCTGTTGATTTCTGAGTGTTCTCCTGCTGTCAATCACCTCATGATACTGCTGAGCCATCTCCATTGCTAGCCAATAGTTTCTGCCCCTTCTTCTAAACTTTTTCCTCTCTCATCATGATGAAGCCCCCCATTCTGTTACCTGTCTTTCTGACTCCCATCTTGCTCATCTTCTCCCAGGAATCCTTTGCCCCTCTCATTCCTGCTACCCCTGGTGCTGAAGCAGATCCTGGGGACTTCCCCTTCTCAAACTTACTACTTCTTTATCAGAGACTCCATAGCCCATTCTACTGCTGTAATCCAAATCTGACCTGTCACCTTATCAGATACCTTATTAAGTCTAAAAGGATCTCTTAGGAAAGAACCACCTTTGCCTTTTTGGTGGCAGCCATTTGGATCATAGTTCTCTCCTTGTTTCTATCAGAGGATGTTGAGATTAACCCTAGACCTGCTGCACCTGGGCCCCCTTGTAGCCAGGGTAACTCTTTGACAGGGCATCTATCTAGAGGACTAAAGGTTGGGCACCTAAATATAAGAAGCTTGCTGGCCAACCATACTGAGTTGGTGGTCTGGTCCACCTTCAATAGGCCTGATCTCCTCGAAATTATTGAATTCTGGCTTAGGCCTTCTCACCTCGACTCCCTGTGTACCATCCCTGACTACTACATGCTCTGAGTTGGCCGTCCCTCTTCAGAGAGAGGAGGCAGCCTGGCGCTATTCTACAAATCACAGCTAAGCCTTACCCTTCTCCCTTACCCCCCATTTCAGTCCTGTGAGATACTTCACACCCTGGTTCTGCTGGGTGGGGCCAAGGAGTTACATGTAGTCTGCGCTAATATTTCCCCCTGCAGCCTGCAAGCAAGGACTAGAGGAATTCTTGGAATTTCTTCCCATGGCTACCAAAAATAATGAATTGATTTATTTTACATTGGAGACTTGAACCAGGATTGGCTGGGTCCTAATTCCCCTTTCCCTAAATTCCATAATTAGCAAGGGCAATCTAACCCAGCTTGTCTCTGATCCTACGATGCACTCCAGCAATGGCAATAGCCACACCCTCCTCAACTGGATCCTCACCAATCGGCCAGACAGAATCTCCTGTCACCGTCTTGCCTGGCTCTGTTAGTGACCACTCTCCCATTACCTGCATCTGGGATGCCTGCACCCCCCCTCATTCCCACCTAAAATTATCACCATATCAAACTTCTCTGCCTTTGACCCAACTACTTTCCTAATGTATCGCCAGCATATTGACTGGACTCCCTTATTCACCACTGGCTGCATTGACCGGGCCGTAGACTAATTCACTAACTCCCTGTGTTCCCTGCAGTTCAAGCACATCCCTTCTGTTCTGCACAGGACTTGAGGCCTGACTATCAAATGGCTAACTAGCCCTCTTCTACATATGTTTAAGACATGGGATAAGCTCTGGGCTAGATGGAAGACATCCACCCTTCACTCCAACTTCATTGCCTACCGATCTCTCCAGAATTCATGCAAATGAGAGATACACGCTGCTAAAAGCAACTATTATAGGGGCCTTCTGCAAGCCTCGGCTACCAACCCCAAAAAATACTGGGCGCACATCAACCACATAATGGGTCGCAACACTGCCCAATACCTCTGTGACATGGTAATTAACAATGTCTCCTGCAACAACCTGCTTACCATTGCCAATGCTTTTAACACCGTATTTACCTTTCCAACTAGCTTTATCTCTCATGCCCCCATAGAAACATAGAAACATAGACTTTGATGGCAGATAAGGACCGCTTGGCCCATCTAGTCTGCCCATTTCCCTACCTACAGGATAGGCCGCAGATCCAGTTAACCAACAGCCTATTTCTTCCTACCCCCCACAAGAATTGCCTTATGTCTGTCCCCTGCATTCTCGAATTCTCCCACAGTTTTAGACCCCACAACCTCCTCAGGAAGGCTGTTCCATGCATCCACTACCCTCTCTGTGAAATAATACTTCCTCACATTGCCCCTGAACCGCCCTCCTTCTATCTTTAAATTGTGTCCCCTTGTTCTTGTAAGTCTCTTTTTCTGAAAGATGCTGCGCTCTTGGACTTTGTTGATTCCACTGAGGTACTTAAAAGTTTCTATCATGTCCCCCCTCTACCTTCTTTCCTCAAGGGTATACATATTAAGCTCCTTTAGTCTCTCCTCATACGGCTTCTCTTGCAGACCCTGCACCATTTTAGTTGCCCTGCTCTGGACTACCTCTATCCTGTCTATGTCCTTGCAGAGATGGGGTCTCCAGAACTGGACACAGTACTCCAGATGGGGTCTCACCAACTGTCTGTACACAGGGATAACAACTTCCTGTTTTCTGCTGCTGATGCCTCTTCCTATACATCCCAGTATCCCCCCGCCCTCCCTACTGCCTTCTCACATTGCTTGCTAACCTTAAGGTCATCTGATATGATTACCCCCACCCCTGCAACTAATCCCCCACTAGCCACCCCCCTTACACATCCTCCCCTGGTTCTCAACCAGGTCACCAGGTCAGTCGTCCTACGTGCCCTCAATGCGATGTCTCCCCATGGTGGAGCAGGCCCTGATGGGCTGGAAGCCAGAATTCTAAAGTTAGGTGCTTCCCTGCTTGCTACACCAGTTACATGCTTATTCAACCTCTATATTAACTCAGGGAAAATGCCTGTCTTGTGGAAAAATGCCAGGGTTATCCCTGTCTTTAAAAAGGGTGACCATAAAAACCCTGTGAACTACCACCCTATAGCACTACTGCTGGCCCTCAGTAAGCTTCTAGAAAAGTTTATCCATCACCAAGTCTCTGACTTCATAACTAACTTTAATCTGCAATCCCCTGCCCAGCATGGCTTTAGGTCAGGCCATAGCTCCACAGCTGCCCTTCTGCAATTCACAAGTGACATTAAAGCCAACATGGACAAAGGTCTGCTAACTGGGGCAGTTTTCATCAACATGTCTAAGGCGTTCGACTCTGTCAGACACCCCTTGCTCCTACGTCAACTTGAGTTGTTTGGTGCCTCTTGTTCCACCATAGACTGGTTCTCCAGTGATCTGCTTAACCACTCCCAGTCAGTCTCCTACCTTAAAGTTCTCTCTGCCTTAGCCCCGCTTCCCTTTGGAGTCCCACAAGGGTCCATACTTGGGTCCCTACTCTTTTCACTATTCATCAACAATCTTCCTACGGTTCTATCCCACTTTTGCTCCATACTATACATGGATGATCTGGTTCTCCATACCTCCTCCAACTCAGTCCATGAAATTAACTTTCTCCTCTCCTCTGATCTGCAGTGAATCCAAACCTGGCTCTCGTCCCATCAGCTGGTGCTAAATGTGGCCAAGACACAAGCTATGATCTTTGGGACCCAAAGGAAACTAGGTTCCATGACTATGTTTCTTCAAGTTTCCAGCCTTGATGGTTCCCTCTTTGATATAGCCCAAACTTTCAAATATCTAGGGGTCTATCTTGATCCATCTCTTAACTTCTCCCATCATGTCACTGCTGCCTGTAAGTCCGTCAACACCAAAATTGGTCTGGCTTATTGGGTCCGACAATCCCTGATTCCTGCCACCAGGATCTCCCCTGCCCAAGGCCTCCTTCTCCCTGGCCTTTGCTACACACTACCTGTCTTTGCACAGGCACACAGTAACATCCTTCATACGTGGGATGTCACATAACAATAATATCTGTAGATTTGCTTTGATGGCTCCTCACCTAAAACACCATTGCACACTGTACTCTGACCTCAGATGATTATCCCCCTCTTCCCGTTGATCATATTCCCTAGACTGACTCACTGACAACATAATTCGTTCCTCTGTTCCCTCTGACCTAGCAGCCATGCTCCTCCCTTGCGACAGTCATCAGGCCCCTTGATCCTCATCTCTAGCACTGCTCTCTGTCCCTAAATGCGCCACCAGAATGGAAGAACTTGCCATCCCCTACTTTGCCCCCAAATTCTGGAACTCCGTTCCACCTGATCTAAGATATACCACATTCCAACACGCATTCAGAAAAGCTCTTTTCAATTACCTCACATCCCTTGATACATGTAACTGTACTTAGCTTTCGCATTGTCCTGCCTCGCACCCCTCTCCAGGCCTGCACTGTCTCTTCCTGAGCTGTGGATGTGCACTTAGGTCACTTCTTTCTGGTTGCATCTACACCTCCTTGCTGTCCCTCTAACGTCACCTCTCTTGCTCCCATTCCATACCTTACTGTTCCAACCCTACCTTCTTGGTTACCTAGCACATTGAATATTGTACTATTATCAATTAGGTTCTGACTTACCTTGTACATCTGTTTTGCTGCTGTATATAATATGCACAACAATCTCACAACAGGCACTTATATGATACGTAACTATGCACCTCTGTAAGCTGCTGTTATTCACTGTATGTACTTGTTCCTATGTAATAGATGCTGTTATCTCTGTATGTACTACAATGTATTGTTGACTTGTACTGTCCCGGGTCGCATCTGAAAATAGGCAGCTCTGCCTAGTATGCTTACCCAGTTACCAAAAGCTAATAAATAAATAAAATAAATGACATTAGTGGGGTTAATAGACAGACCAGCTGAGATGCAATACCTCATTTACAGTTGGGTCCGCTTTTACACTTTTTTACCAGTGTATTTGCCCTGGTCAGCATAACTAAGTTGCAATATCTCATTTTAAGTGGGGGGCTGCTTTTACCCATCTTCACAGTGTCTTTTCTCCAGGATAAGGCACCTGAGATGCAATGTATTGTTTTCAATGAGTGCTGCTTTTATGCATTTTACGTGCCAACAAGTGTAGCTTGTAAGCACCTATTGTGGTCATGCCTACTCTTTTCTGCATTTCAGTCAACTGTAAGTATACCTTTTGTGTGAATGATTTGCCATGTATGAGTGATGTGTTATGCTCCTCAGACAGCTCTCTACCCTGACCCATGGTACATCACTCACACTTAGTGATATGGGCATCTTTCTGCAACTTTTGTATACCACCATGAGAACCGAAGCCCACCTTGTGAACTATCCCAGGCAAAGGATAACCCACCACAGAACCAACCACCCAGCAGCAACAAACACCAGTCTGTTCTGCTGCTCAAAACTACTCCGTCAGAACAGCTGTCAGAGAGTGAGGGGTCTGGTTCACAAAGGAGCAACAGTATAGAGGAGGGAATGAGCAAATCACTGAAGCACTCGCGCACTCTGCAAGTTGTTGTTATCTGCCGATGGGAAGAAGTGGTATCCGGAGTAGAAACAGATTAGCTCTGCTGGTCTAGTCTCTACTGAATTCAGGATCCTGGTTCCAGGAGGAGCAAGCTTCACAGTTCCAAGGCAGCATAACACAGGGTGTGCTGCTGGTCAGGCTTATCATTGGGGTTGTTGCTTAATAGGTGAGCAGAGGAATGTAATAATTCAGGCTCTTCAGGTACTGTGTCATTCATTACGTTTGTTTTGGATGTTGATACTAGTATGATGGAATCAAATTGCATAACAATTCAGTTTCTGCTGGTTACTATGTTTGGGGAAACTTACCAAAATTATATATATGTTTTTTTTAAATAAGCCTGCCTTGAAACTACAGTGCTGAAGCAGGTAGTGCGCAAGCTGAGGTAGTTTTATTTTGCCTTGGCCATTTTTTTTTGTAAGATAATCATTTGCTTTACTCAGCAAGATATTTTGCATCAGTATTGGATATAGAGTTGCTGTAGAACCAGTTAAAATGAAATGTAGTCATCATGGGCCAGGAATCATTGCCAGTCATTTTAAACACTAGATTGTCGTACAAATAGAGCTCCTAGTGGTGCAGTACTTTCAGCAGCAACAGTGGAGTCGTAGCATTTATCTCCAATAGCATGGTACAGTTTAATAAAGAAGTATTCTAGCAAGACACTGCAAAGGTCAGATGGATAATTATTGCATACATGGTGAGGAGATTTTATCTGTGTCAGGATTGTCATCTAGAGGAGTTTGAACTGTTTAATACAAAAAGAAGTCTGAAGAGCAGGACTGCTATGTACAAGAGAGGAGCTGAGTCACTGCCCAGTTTTAATCACTGGATATAATTAAATTCAACTTTAGAAGTAAGGTTTTTCCTACACACTTATCATTTCGCTAACACTGCCAATATATCTGTTGAGCACCATGTGAATCAACTAATAATACAGAATTCCTTCTGACAAATGTTTTTTGAATTTGTTTCTGACAACTGTTTTTCCTCTGAAGTACTGTTATGGGGTGGCTTTCACATGCTGAAAGATTTGTTGATCCATTATGCTTAACTTCCTGTGAAAGTAATTGGTAGCAGAATAAGGTGACTGCTTCTGAGGTATATACCCCAATTACCACAAATTACTGTTACAGTCATATAACATTTGCAATGAAGTGTGGTTGAGTGAGTCAGCCCATGTAACTCACAGATTGCCCATACTCTATTTGTTGTCAGTTACTGTAGGAGAAATCTCATAGTTCTCAGTTGTGGTGTCAGAACTAAATATGGCATTTTTAGGAACCAACAAGTGTAGCTTGTAAGCATCTATTGTGGTTATACATACTGTTTTTCTGCATTTCTGTCATGTTTAAGTGAGTGATTTCCTGTGTGTGAGTAATATGCCATGCGTCAGGGCAGACAAAAAACTCTGGCTACCTTGATGCATGGCACATCACTGACTAATATAGACAGCTTTTCTGCAACTTTTGCTTTGGGGGAAATTAGTCCTGAGAAAATGCCACCACTATGGGAGATGAACAACACAGCAGTAACTTTCCCAGGCAAAGGATAACCCACATTAGAACTGACCACCCAGTACCCAGAGTCGACAGGGCTCCCAAGTCCACCCTTGCTGAACAAGTCACCCCTTTCCCACCAGTGTGTGCCTCAGAACCCATGCAAAACCCTAGCACAGGAGCTGTGTGTGTGTCTGTTCCCCCACCAAAAACATTAGAGCACTGAAAGCAGTGTCAAGCCTGTCCAAAGCTGAGAGGTGCTCAGCACGGACCTCTCCACCCGGCCCTCTGAAAGCCACATGGCTGACTCCTAGGCCCATCACAGCTTGGTATTATTAAGTCTTATTGGGAGCTGGTGGGTCCAAGTTTCTTTGATTTTATTCTTTTGTTTCTATTCAAACCTGGAATACTTGCTGGACCACTTACTCAGCTTCGCCAGAGGGTGTCGCTATACTGCTATCATGCATCCATCCCTGTCCCACCCTGATGCTCACTTCCCTTGGCTGCTGCTTATCCCAAGACCTGATGCTGTGAGTGAATTAGTCACATGGTCACTTACCTCTGCTGCTGCTTGGTGTTAATGGATACCATGAATATCGGTGCATCTTGTATGTTACTTTAGTGGCATGGTGGCATAGTATAGTGTCAACAGAACAGGGAAGATGGACTGAATTAGGTTACAGCTTGTTTACTATTCTCACGCAAATGACTATGGCATTCTATCTTTGCTGTAAATAGGGAAACCTTTTATTCAGTATTAATCCATCTAGAATATAAAGATGTCAGCAAGGCTTGGCAATACAATTTAGAGCCCCAACAGCTACATTTTCCTTCTTCTAAAGGCATCATTCTTATACAGAGGCTGCTGTCATTTCATGTACTGAACAGGAACAAATGTTTCCCTCTCCCGTTCTCTAGCACAGAATGCAATTTAATACAGGCAGAACAACCCAAACATAAAATGCCAAAGAGAAATGAAAAGATAGAACATTGATCCAAAGATGTGAAAGAACAATAAAAAATTATAGAAACTACAGATGGAATAGCATAATATCTTTAACTAATAAGGGGATACATGATGGGCACAAGTGTGATATGGAAAATATTTTCACTCCTTTAGAGTGACCTCTGGATATGCATGAGTGGCGAAGCCATGAGTGAGTATCCAGAGGTCACTGTGCAGGAGTGAAAATATTTTCCATATTACACGAGTGCACATCATGTATCCATTTTATACAATAGGGGTGTGATAACAGGAGAGAACTCCAGTTATCACACTCTGTTGATGTCATGGTGATGGTTTTATGCTGAAATAAAGAATGGCATATCATTTCACCCCTATTGTATAATGTTGTTTAAACAGACAATAAGCAACTGGTATAACTGTAGTACTGTACCCAGAGCTTGCATCCTTCCCCCCCCCACCTGCTGCTTTCCCCAAGACTGTATTGGGACAAGTAGACTCCTGTATTAGCTCAGAAAACTATTAGGCTAGAAATGAAGTATGTAATTTGAGTTGGTGCTTTAAGTCAGTCAGTCCGGTGCCCTCTTCGCTAAATTGCTGATAAACTGTTTGTTCATATCTGGACTGAGAACCACGTGGACCATTTTTAATATCAGAGTTTTCATTATATCCTGGTTCAGTATAGGGGAGGAAGCACTTTACTTAACTTATGCCTTCCCTTGTGCAAGACTTTGGTCTGCTTCTGTGGCACAACCTCAAAGGGTACTTCAGTGAGGGGAGGAAATAGTCATGGTGCAAGTGACTCAGTGTACACGTTATGTTCTGATGTCTATGAAAGTAACAAGTGTAGCTCAGTATAAAACAAATTCAATGTTTGCTGAATAGTGAATGGTGCTTGTGTAAACTTAACTTTGGCCTTTCTCAATTCCCAACCTCAGTATGGAACTGGGCAGTGATAGGGAATGAAAGGCCCAGCACTAAGGGTAAGAAGAGTGCCAGAGGAGGAGGAGAAGAAGGTGGGGAGGTTGGAGGGAGCTCAAAATGCTTTGAATATAGATTGTGGGAGAAGGCTGGCTTTTATTGAAGTAGTTGGTGGAGTTTAATACCCCTCATTGAATCACAGGCAAAGCCCTCCCATTCAATGTTTGATGAATAGTGAATCATGCCTGTGTAAACTTAACTTTGCCCTTTCTCAATTCCCACCCTCAGTATAGGAGACGGGCAGCAATAGGAAATGAAAGGTCTAAAGGAAAGAGAGATTACCTCCTCCAATACATGAGAATGTGAACAGTAACATGCAGGAGAGGAGAAAAATCATGTGGAGGAAACCTCTGCGGACCCATGGTTACTGAACTGCCCCTCTGGGCATTCTAAGAGGAGATGATCTTAAATGCTTGACTACTTGTTTTAGATAGATATTTCTAGCATGAAGGTCCACCTTCCAGATTCTTGATACTGGAGCAGGGATGACGACATGGATGCTGATTGTGCCGACTCTGTATGGCGAATTGTCTTGTCCAGCATGAGAATTCAGTCCAAGCCATAGTAAAGAGTTCTCAGATGCATTTTGCTGTATTGTTGAAAGTCAGAAAGGTTGAAGAAAACTCGAAGCATATTAGCAGGAGTTGGTCAAAGGCCTCTAGGCACCAATGGCACCAATTATGATGAATCTGGTGATGATCTGAATTTCTGTGAAAAGATAGTCGATATTTAAAGTGGAAGTAGTTTGATATCTTGATTGCTGCAGAAGATGTGAATGATGTAAGCAGCTCTTTTGAGATGAGAAGATTGAACAATTGTCAGACAAGATAGGAACCATTGATGTAATATGCAGCATATCTGACGAGTTCCAGAATAGAGACCATCGATATTGAGGCATTCAGGAGCTAACGGCTGTTGTGAAAAGAAATGTAAATAAGCATGAGAAAACTGAATGATGGATGGATATGATGAAGAAGTAAAGATTCTGGATGAAATAGCTGTAAATGCATGATATGTTTGAGGCAGCATAGTGGATGTGAGGACATGATCGATGAATTGATTGGAAGGTGAAAATAAGGGATACTTCTTCGAAGTGAAGTATGAGTTGCTTAGGTAGCAAGTGCTAGGTGAACTGAAAATTTTGTCTTGCTGATGATCAAAGATAAATCACAAAAAGATCATGTGTTTTTTGAAGTGGACATGATATAGGGCTACCATAAGACCGCAGATGAGAAGGAAACTGACTGCCAAACTTGAGAGCCTGTTATAGGTACAGCATATACAAATAATTTTTCTCTAGGTTAGTTACTGTTTTTTATCATTTCTCCAAGTGAGAGCGAAAGGAGATGAGTAACCCTGCAGAGCAGCATTGAGAGGAGAAGGAGAAGAAGAAGCAGGAGTTGTTCCAACTGATTTAATAATCTTGCTGAATAGTGACTGGAGAGGCATTGGGTATAGCATGTTCAAAAGAAAAGATAAGGTAACTGGTGAAGAGCTGCACAGGGGGCAGGAGTATACTTAACACTCAGTAGGTGAACAAAGACAGTTTGTCAGTCAGAGTAACTTAGTTCAGCTTACTGTAAACACATTAATATGGTGGCAGCTTTGAGAAGAAGGACTGATGATAATCATGGAAATGTCTGGATGTCAATAAATAAATGAGTCTGGTACCTCACTTTTGGACAAAAGCAGAATGAAGCACATTGTGACATCAGCAGGGAGTGAAGGTAATTCCAGGATTTAAATATAACTGAGATAATTTTACTTCAATATGATGGAATATCTTCTGCAAAATGCTAATCAGATTTATGCCTGTCCATCTAGCATATCCTTGCTGAGAACCTGAACAGGAGCTTGAGAGGCTGGGGAGAAATTGGGACTTGGATTCTGACAAATTGGCAGCTGTGAAATAAATAAGGCATTTGGATGACATAGCACTCAGAGGAGCATCTTCCCTTGATATGGCTGTTGAATGGAGGATAGAAAATACTGCAAAGATGGAGCAGAAGAAGGCTGCGAGGAAGGCATGCTTCAAGAAACAATATGTCTGTAACTCTGATACAGATGTGGCCAGCCTGAGCTATGAGTCTCAACTTACAGATGGGCATCAGAAACTGCTGAGAAAAGAGCAGGTTAGTTAAGAGTAGGATTGTTGGATGGCAGAGATGTTGCAGCTGTAAATCAAATGGTTCTTATTTCCGGCTGAGCCAAAGATGAAATCCTGAAGTTTCCAAATTTAGACATAAGACATGACAGTTAAACCTCTGTGGAGTGATGGTTGCATGACCTTTAGTGAGATGAATGCATGCCTGAAGAAGTCCAAGGGGGTGCCCTGTCAAGTGAGCACTACCAGAATAGTGCCACACCATATGGCGCTAGTCTGGTATGCTCTCACATGGACAGCGAGTAGGGTTTAACAGCACTAGCTGTAAGCACTCCCCTGGTTGCTGTCCATGTTCCTGTAAAAGGACAAGGGCTGCAATGAACAGGAGGCTGGCTGAGCTGCTCCCTCGGCATGGAGGGCTGGGGCATGGAGTAGCTCAACCAGTGGCAATGGAGATCAGGGTTCTAATCCTGGTCTCCCAACTTTTGCCAGCATTGGGACTTTGTTGTCTTTTTTTTTACAAGGGGCCGTGGAAATGGTATTCCATGGCCCCAGAATTTAACTTGCCCCATGATTTTCTCCCCCCCTCACAGTGTGAATCCTTAAGTCCGGGTGGTGCAGGGGGCAGAGCCCTCCACGTTGGGGGGTGCGGCGAATAACAAAAAAAAAGGTGCCGTTATTGTATTGCGCTCATAGCCAATGCTATTCTTATCAGCACTCTTTGGACCCAATGCAGTCCAAGGGGAGCCCAGAGGACTTTCTTCAGAAGATGAGACTGTAGTATCGCTGAAAGAAGAGGAGGTTTATTGCAGATGGATATGAATCTGAAGAATCCCAGGGGGAAACCCAGAGGCCCTTCTTTGGAGTCTGAAAATGTAGAATGGTATGACTGAAGAAGGCAAGTGCTAGCAGACATTTTGTATTGCTATTCAGAGGGTGGTGAAATGGTAATCTTTGTATAACTGAGTTTGTCTGAAGAAGGCCGAGGGGAACCTTGAGGACCTTCCATGAAATGTAATGGTAAAAATGAGTAGAGGTTGAGCTGCCATGGAACTACTAGAACTCTGCGTGCACTTCAGATAAGCAAACCGCGAGCTGAAGAATTCGAGCCTGACATCAATCAGTAAGAATAGAGACCAGCGTCCTCTGACACAGTTTGTGGGAAGTATTACTGCTGGTGAATTCAAAAGGAGGCAAACTTCAGGTGGCAAGGACTGCTTACTGGATAGTGTCATGGACTGAATATGTAAGCTGTATATGTTTAGCTTGCAGAGAGCAGAATCTCCTCTAGCAGGTGAAGTTGAGTCTTGATTTTCAGATGAGTTGAAGACTCTGGGTGCGATGTTGCTGAATGATCGAAGTTGCAGAATCTCACTCTTGAGGACAAAGTCAAGCCCTGAGCAAGATGATACAATATGGATGGATAATGCCGAGTTGTAGATCCGATGAACAAGACTGAGGTGTTGAGATATGACGCAAATGGATTGACCGGCAGACTCCTGCCTCTGGTGGATGAAGTCGCAGGAGTGGTAGAGACTTTGAGAAGTATGGATGTGAAGGTCTTTGCAATGCGGATGCATGTCTGAAGAAATCTGAAGGGGAACCCTGAGGACCTTCTTTGTAATCTGAAGAAGAACCAAAATATGGGTGCAAAAGACTTTTACCAGGCAAATGCTTAGCCGAAAAATCCAAGGGGAGCCTTTAGGACCGTTATTGGAATCTGAAGATGTAGACCCATATAAATGGTCAAGGTTTCCTGGAGTATGAATTTGAAGGTTTGTAAGGTGGTTGCATGTCTAAAGAAGTCTGAGGGGAACTCAGAGGATCTTTTTTTGGAATGAGTAGAAGTGGAAGGAGCCATAGTGACAATATGCAATTTCGCAGTGCACTTCAGAATATCGAACCCTGGCGGGGGATCGCATGCTTTAACAACCTTGGAGAATAAGGGGCAAATATAGTCTCTCACAAGTTGTGGGGAAGTGTTACTACAGGTGGTGCACAGAAGAAGAAGAGGAGATGGACCTCAGGCACTAGGGTCAAATACTGGACATCATGTAGATGAGAATGGCTCTAGTAGATTGAGTTTACCTTGAGCTAAATGTTGCAGAATTGACTTGAGGGTTTGAAGAAATACTGGCATTCAAAATGAAAGAGAGCTCATTATGTTGGGTCTTCCTTGCAGTTGTAGAGTCTGCTTTTGGTCGATGAAGGTGATCCAGCCAGCATCTGGAGATGCTGGTGAGGGCTGATGAGGAGTAGGCTGACCGCTGAGCTTTAGAATTAGATAGGAATAGAAAAGGATGCATGGGTCAGTGGCAGAATTGAGCAAATGAAAAGAGCAAGACAGGAGAGGAGCTTCAGAAATAGGATTTATAAGGAAGGCAGAAGGGATAGAGATGGGAGAAATGAACAATGTGGAACTAGTACTGGAAAGGTGTATGTGTTAACTAAGCAAACAAAATGTAGTGGAGTAGGAGATATTGATGGGAAACCAGATCCTAAGGGAATAAATATGGCTGGCTTACTGTAAGGGATTGAGCGAGTTAATCCATGCCTATACAGGACAAAATGATCTTGGAATATCTGATTAGGAGAGCTAGTGAATTAGTTCCTGTGCTGAGTTAGTTCTCAAAACTTAAACAACAAAACAGCCAGTATATCACGTTATCCCTTTTATGAGCCATCCTGGTAGTTTGGAGGCTATGCAAAGCTGCAATCCACTAGGGGGTGCCAATGAATGCTGAGGAGCTGTGGGAGAGTTTGTTTTAGCTGATCAGAGTGTAGTAGTAGCCGAGCAGCAACGTAGTGACATCGCAGACCCGGAAGTGGAAGGGGCTTGAAACAGGTTGAAGAATGGGGAAGACCACAAAAGAAAATGTAGCCAGACAAAACAACAGATGCAGGAAACAGGCAAGAGAGAAGACAAGCCAAGTGGAGCAAAAAATTGAGAGGGGCCGCTGAACAAGCAGCGGAGACACAGAAAAGTGGAGGAAAAGGAGCAGAGGAGGAGACAAGGAAGGGATGCACAACAGAAGGGGGGGAAATGTTGAGAAAGGGAGCGAGCGGCAGACATGGAAGGACAGGTATGGCGAAACAGGTGAGACGGTCCTAGGAACATTGGAGGAGAGCCAGAGGAGAGGAGAAAGGGCGGGAGGCAGCAGGGACAATAGAGGGCAGAAAGAGAAGCTGCAGAAGACAAAGCAGATGTAAGAGAAAGTAGATGAGGGAGGCAAGAGCAAGTGAAGGAAAAGAGTGAGAAGGAGGGAAGGGAAGCAAAGCTTCACAGACCACACAGCTGCTCAGGAGTTCAAAATTCTCTGAGCGTAGATTGCAGGAGGAGTCTGACTTTTACTGAAATAGTGGGAGGAGTTTATTCCCCCACACTGAATCACGGGCCAAGCCCTCCCATAACATGCAGTCACTCCTCTTTCTATTTTACATAGCTGTACAGTCTGTGTACCGAACTTCTTTGTGTTGCTGCTTCCATCAAGTGGGAAAACAGTCTGTATTTGCTTCTCTCGCTCTCTCTCTCTCTCTCTCTCTCTCTCTCTTCTCTCTTTCTCTCTTTCAATCTTTCTATCTTGCATTCCTCATCACTGGTACCAGTACAGTATGTGAGATATTCAATACATATTTTAGCAGCATATATTGTACTAAATCAAAAATACCTAGGGCACACCAAAATAACTCAACAGATTATCTTACTATCACTAAAGAAGAAATATTAAGTAGGGTAAAACACATTAGGGATGACTGTTCTCCAGGCCCTGATCTAATTACAGGGAAGATGATCAAATTAATGTCTGAATGCCTCCAGTACACTCTCAGGCTCCCATTTGAAAGCAGTGTGGACTCAAGTTATTTGCCCAAGGATTGGAGAGCAGCTCATATAAATCCCATCTTTAAAAAGGGGAACAAAAGATAATTATAGGGCAATCAGTTTGACGTCTTTGGTTGGTAAAATCTTAGAGGGGAATTATAAAGGAAAGGTTAGAATTACAGATAGGAAACATACATAATGACCAGCATGGATTTATTAAAAGAAGATCATGTCTGACTAACCTATTATGTTTTTATGAAAAAAGTAAGAAAGTTTAAATAAACTCTCTTGTGATGTTATTTTTATCGATTTTAGTAAAGCCTTTGACACAGTCCCTCATGATTTTATTACCATTAAATTAATGCACAGAAAAGCACACAGCAAGTTCATTAATTGGATTTCTAGTTGATTAAATGAGAGGACACAGAGGGTGGTTAGGAGTGGGTGTTCACATGGGGAGACGGGGGTGACCAGTGGGGTGCCACAGGGCTCAGTGCTGGGCCCTTACATCTTTCAAGTATTTGTAGCTGACATATCAGATGGACTATCTAATGAAACTATTAAATTTGTAGATGATTTAAAAGTGGAGGAGTAGGCAAGAAGAGATCATGGCACTACAGAGTGATCTGTATAGTATTACCAAGTGGGCCAAAACATGTGGTGTATATATATAGGATTCAATATAGAGAAATGCAAGGTCATGCACCTTGGAATGAATAACACTAAACATCCTTATTACCTAGGAATGAACAAACTAATTGAGACATCATTAGAAAAAGACCTTGGGGTATACATAACGGATACATTAAATTTCTCTAAGCAAACAAATGCCACTATAAGTAAGGCTAACAAAATATTATGAACCATTAAAAACAACATCATGTCAAGAGATTAAAAAGTTTTACTCCCATTATACAGAGCTTACATCAGACTGCATATAGATTATTGTTCCCAGTTGTGGTTCTCATATAAAAAGGATGATATCACACAGCTAGAGAGAATCCAAAGAAGATTCACTAAACAAATAAAGGGCTAGGAGACTTGGATTATGAGAGTAGATTATGTTTGCTAAGCCTGATGTCTCTAGAAACACAAAGATATAGGGGGGATCTTCTACTAACAATGGATGTTGTAAATTACCCCTATTTGTTAACTGAAATGGGTTTCATTTTAAGCAGGATGTGGTGGAAACTAGAGGACACTCACTGCAACTACACTGCTTCAGGTACAGAACAAACTATACACAATTCTTTTACTCACAAAGAATGGTAAATGCATGGAATAAACTCCCCACTGAGCTGTCAACAAAAACAAATCAGTATATAAATGTAGGCTGGACAACTGGACCGTGAACAAGAGGGTACTTCACTGTTAAAGGTCTTGAGATGGGAATTATTATGGACACCCTACCTTTGGTTCCCCCTTCTGCTGCAGCATGAACTGCAGTATGTGCACTGATCATTGCACTCCTATGAAGTTCCTAACCTGTCTTAAGTGCTGTGTGATTCTGTTTTTCTTGCTTTGCTTACCAAGTGCCTGCCTCAATTCAGCTTTGTCCATCTGTTGCCTCAGGTTCAATCTGCTGACCTCCTTTGCTGTCTGCTTAACACACCTGCCTCCTGATAGCATTTGCCTGCCCTACCCTCTCTCTGGTGCAAAGCCATTCAGTTCATAACTCTAGCACCATTGACAGCCCAGTCCTGTGTGCTGCATGGTCCAATGCTAGTGATACTTCTCCAGTCATGCTGCCATCCAAACTAGTCTATGATTCACTGTTGTCCTCCTGCTCCAGTCCTTGGTCCTAACTCAGCTGATCTACCATCTAGAGAAAAGCATGAACTCTGACCAAGACACCTCGTGCTATTTTTTTGCCCAATCTTAGTATCCTGACTGCCTGCTAGTGTTCTTGTTGCCTGCTGCCCTGGGCTCCCCTCTGTATGTCATAGCTGAATCATGGCTGCCACCGTTTGCCTCAGGATGGTTCAGTTGGGCAAAAAGAATTGTGGCTTTGAGGACAAAGTGACAGTCCTCAGAGTCCTGACTCCCTTCCCTCTGACTGTGTCAGTTCCTTTGGGACTTTTGCATTGGCAATTCCTTGGGTCTGTTGGTGGCTGCTGGCACTGTTTCATCTCTCTGCAACCAGGAAGCCTGATCCATCCCTGCTGCTCCTGTTTCTTATTGTAAGTTCAGAAATGTTTATTTATTATGAAAACAATGATTTTTCAAGTCCAGTATAATTTGAAGAGGAAGAGATTTTATTTATTTATGTCTATGTATGAAGCAACTAAATGGTTGGGTGGGGTGTCAATGACCAATGGTCATATACTCATACTGTGTCATCTCTGCACGTGGCTAGGGGTCCCATTCTCAGTCAGTCAGTGGTGGTGGTATTTGAGGAGAGCAAAGACACTTGTTATAGGATATTGTGAAGCTGCTCAGTGTTCTATGGGATGGAAGTACTGCCACAAAGGTGATGTGCAGTTACATCTTACTAGCACATGTAAAAGTGTTGTGCTCATTTTAAATGTTGTCAACTCACAGGAAAATGTAGTCCCCTATCCCTGACTGTTATGTGTGATAAGAATAGTGTTCCAGTGGTAAGGTACAGTTATATTTTATGTTCCCAGCTCACAGAAAAATGCTCCCTTCCCAGCTGCTATGTATTATGGAAGATTTGCCAAACAGAGAAGTAAAACTGCTAAATATTCCCATTTCCTGGGAAAATATTAAGCACTCAGGTTGGACAGTTCAAGGCCACCTAACCTCTTACCTGATACAAAATAACCTTCCCAATATAACAGGATACTAGGCCCTTGCCTGTGATGTGACTAGATGTTATGCAAATTCTTACCTTAAACATGAGATAAGTACTGCTCGGTGTTGCTGACTCACAGTACCATAATGCCCATGGACTTGGGGGGGTACTTTCCCCCCTCCCCACTGTCCCATCCAAGTAGTTATTTTGGGTGATGATGAAGAAGGCTGTAAAAGTGTCTTTGGTGTTTTCCCTAAATTAATTTTCAGTTCTGTGCCGCCTCAGAAAGTTGTTTGGCATGACATCCCTGCTAACTCAGTACTTATTTATGATTCACTCCCAAGACTTGGTAGTTCACTAATTAGCTCACTAGCTAAAATCCTAGAAAAGTTGGTACACACTCAGCTCCAGGACTACCTGGAGCTACATCACATATTATCTGATACCCAGCATGGTTTTAGAAAGAACCATGGTACGGATACTGCTCTTGTCTGTATCACTTCTGATATACTTGGGGCAATAGACTGGTGGGCTAGCAACCGGTACAGACTTCATAGACTTTGCCAAGGCATTTGACCTTGTAAACCATAAGCTTCTTCTGTCCAAACATAAGCATATAGGTCTAGATGACCTGGCATGTATGTGGTTCTGGAATTATCTAACAGGCAGAACAGAGAGAGTGAAATGGGGGGGGGGGTTGTTGGACCTTAAACCAATATCTAAAGGGGTTACCCAAGGTTCCGTCTTCTGTCTTCTGTTGGTCTCTCTATTTATTAATGACATGGCAAACAATGTCGGGGGGCCCAAGCTTCAACTGTATGTGAACAATGCTGTACTGTACAGAAGCTTAACAGATGTGGATCAAATCAGCACTGGCCTCAGTGCTGATTTTAGGAACTTGGAAGGTTGGTTGCTAGACAGTGTGTCCTTAACCTGAAAAAAAATAAAGCCATGCTGTTTGGCTGTATGCACCTGCTCAAAAATAGGCAAAATAATCTACAGATAGCATCTCTGGCAGGTTCTCAGATCGAAGTGTCGGACTCCATGAAATACCTTGGGGTCCATCTTGACCAGGAACTCAAACTTAAATCACATGTCGAGGTGGCAACAAAATCTTTGCGCCAAAAAAATGGATCTGCTCTACAGGCTTAGTGGGTACCTCACCAAAGAAGCATGGCTAGCCATTGCCAATGGAATACTGCTGCATCTGTGGTGCCCCACTTCTACAACCACGTCATTGCTTTGGACTAAATAAACTCCAAGTACTGTATCACAAAGCGATACATTTTGCAGCAGGAGCTCAACCCAGATCCCATCACTGTGATGTTCTAGCTGCCCTAAACTGGCCCTTCTTGGAGCCTAGGTTAGCATATCTAGTCCACTGGCTTACTTATAAGCTGTTCAAAAATGCTACCCATCCCAGTCTCAAAGGCATCCTCCAGACCAAGTCTCAGAAAAGGACACTTAGGTTCTCTACCTGTCCACTGCTAGAGGTCCCAAGGGCTGAGACCTGCACTGGGGGCAGGTCCTTTACAATAAGTGCACCAGATCTATATAGCCTTTTGCCTGAGGTGTTAAAATGCCCCACTGTTGGCACATTTAAATTAAACCAGCTTCAAGGCACATCTGTTTGGGGGTAACTGTTGTAACTGTAACTGTTGATCCTGCACGCAACAATTATGTTGTAGCCTATAACTGATTCTATTTCTTTCGTTATGTATTGTATGGAAGTAAAAAATGTATTTAACCCAGGATGCCTCATTGTATTGTGACTGTAAATCTGTGTTGTATCATACTTTCTGCTTTCTCAGCACTAACATCTTGTTTGTATTCATTTATGTTTCAGTGCTGTTTGTGAATTAATACCACCTCGCCCCTGAAAATGGGACACTAGTCTCAGTGGGCCTACCCAGTCAGCAAATTTCAATAAATAAATAAAACACATTACTATTGGGACACTACTCTCATCCAGGGCACACTTGCAGAAACCAGTATTTTCCTGGGAGTCAGAAACATTAATAATGTAACTGTCCCTCACAATCAGGACACTACTCCTGTTCAGGAAGCAGTCAAGAAGCACACAATTTTAAAAGAAACACAGTACATGTTACTGCCCTTCACCATTAGGGCACTACTCCTATGTCATGGACCAATTGATGGGTGTCAGTAACCCGGAGTACATGTCTTTGTCTTTGCTCTGTACCACAGAAGTGAGCATTTTCATGGTCTATTCAGATCTGCAGACAATAGCATGCTGAGTTGTCTTTGCCCTGCTCCATCAAGTCTTTTTCAGGTCTCAGGGAACGGAATTTGTTGGACAGCATGGCAGTCTCCCAGGGGGTTCATAAAAGTTCTAATGTAACTGTTCTATTAGGTACTTCTTCAGTCTCAAGAAGAATTTGAGGCTCACATTAGTGACCAAGAAGCCAAGAACATAGAAAATGTAAATGTCCTACTCCATACAGATTAATCAGTCACAAGAGGGAATAATGAAGACTCATTAATCATAGCACAAGCCTTTTTTTTTTTTACACAAGATCGTGCTGACTCCAGAGACCCTAGTGCAGGAACCGATCTGGTCAAACTTCAGAATTTGTGTGTTATGTGTGGTATTCTTGTTTATTCTGTGAAGTGTATGTGTGTGATTGCATACATACATACATGTATGTATGTATCTCTATTGTGCAGAATCTGCATATACATTGTTTAGCATGTGTGTGTGTGTGTGTGTGTGTCTTTTTCCATAAAAAAATGACATATTAATACCTTGCAGCTGTTCAGTACTGTGGGTACTTAGATTAGTTCTGCTGTGCATTTTTGTTTGCATTCACGTCTTAGTTGTGTATAACTTTTGTTTGCATTCATTTTTCACTTGTGTTAATGTTTTTTAATTTATCATTTTAGACGCACTTTACCATTTTAGTTTGCATTTAATTTTTCATTTGTTGTTTTCTTTTGGTGTCACTTTACATTTGTGTTTTGTTTTGTTACTTTATGTTAGAGACATCACACATAATATTTGGTTTTGTTGCTTTGATTGTTTGTTTGCATTCATTTGCTGGTTGTTGCTTTACGTATTTGAAAGCATTTTAGTTTTTCTCTTTGTGTTTTGCACTTCAAGGCCACCATACATTTCCTGTTTGGAACTCCCCTGGTTCTTAATGCAAGGGTATCTTGGATGAACTAAACACTTAAGCCTTTATATTCAAAGAATTATTTATTCCCACTTTTACACAGTGGCCACACTCTCTTGCTTCTGAAACTCCTGCTGCCCACATATTTCAATAAGTGATCAATATAAATCCTGTATCAAAAGGTTGATCATCACCTTTTTTAAACGTAAGGACTTGGAATTGATATGCAGTTCAATATTCACTAAATGGTACAATACAAATGACTGCAGACATTTGTTTAGATACTACTTGGATATCTTGGCAGATCATATTAGTCATAAAATCTATACAAGATTCAGAATGGCATTCAGAATGGCATTCTTTGAATCAGATGCATTAAATGCTAACTTTAAGAGAACCTTTGATCCAACTGAGAGTTTGTGTTATTGCAGTGGAAGAGAGAAAGAAGATTTGCTGCATGTAATTTTAAAATGTTTATGGTATAGAAAATAAGAAATAAGTGGCTGTATCCCATTATTAAAAGTATACAAAAAGCAGATGAGAACTAAATATTCTCTTAGCAGTGTAAGACGACCTGATTATAACAAGAATGGCTCATTTTCTTACAACTATACAGAAAGTGAGAACAAAAATGATGAAATTATACAGACCAGATTGACTGTTGTTACCCTTAGGGTAACTTGCATTACTTTTCTTAAACCACACTGTCTTTTTAACCTATTTATTTATTATTTATTGTCTGTTTCTAATGTTGTTACTTTGTTTGTAATGATCATTTATTAATTTTGATCAAATAATAAAATTGACTTGACTTACTCCCCACAGGAGGAACCAAACTTAGAAGACTTGGAAATACATAGAAATGCCAAGCCGGCACCACTGTGGAGATGGCTGTGCAGAGTGAAACACTCCTACATTCAACTAGTGATGCTTTCAAATTCAGATTCATTGGATTCTGTTCCAATTTTCAGGATTAGAATCTTTGGTATGATGAGTGGAAATCTTGTAGGGCTGTGCGAAATGAAACTTCTGCTGGCAGAATTTTGGCAAAAGTCAGAATTTTGCTTTTGAGAAATTTCAGAATGCACTTTCTGCAGAACTGCTCACTGTCAGTGGTCAGTTCTACGGAATTTCTTTTCGCAGTTTAATGCACTAATCTGCAATTCATGCATTCATTATGCAGTTCAGTGACTCATTAAACTGTAGAATGAATGTATGAATTTTGGATTAATGAATTATACTTAAGAAAGAAATTCCACAGAACTGATCACTGAACTGTGAAATGGTTACATGTATTGTGGAATGATCCACTGAACTGAGGAATAAAATTCATCAGAACTGTCATTCTGCAGTTCATTTTTTTTGTACTTTATTTTTATTATTTATCCATCTGTTAATACAGGATAACAATTTCATATTTCCGACAGACCAGGTACATTTGAATAAGACAGATGGAGGGCGCAGCCTCCTTAATCATAAGATTTATATATCTGAAATATTGTGATACCATATCTGGGGTACTACTTAAAAAAATTACACCTTAGAAGTAAAATTATACTCAATTATGGCTGCATTTGTAAGCCCAAGAGCAGTATGATTAATTCAAAAAACCTAAAGTCCAAAAAATAGTCCAACATAGCAAGCCCTGTAAAGGGCTATTGGTGTCATACCACGTACCTAAAGTACTAAATAACATTTATATGCTAAGTATCTGGCAGTAAGTTACTATGTTGTGAATTAGAACAATCCAAGAAGCATATTTCCCTTATTCCCTTTAATCCAGTACATTTTTTATTTTCTTTTTAAGTACATGCCCCATAGTAGAATACTTTATTATTAGTAGACCTTAGAAACAGCTTGCAACTCTTCAGGATTTAATACCCTGAAACCATATTAGGGAACCCAAAGATTAACATTAGAACTAAAAAAGTTTTCCTACTTATGTAATTCTTTTATTCAGTCCCATTAGACTCAGTTCGCCCTGTTAAGGTGTTTACATCTAACCACAAGTAAAACAGAGCTATACTTAGCCCGCTTCAGCCTGCTGTGCCCTCATCCGAATCAGAGCTCTCTCCCTCCCACGTGGCGTTCTGCTTCTGTTGATCAAAGTAGAATCTAGAGGCCCATTTATCCACTTCCACGGGATCCGAAAAAATCCAAACCTTCCCCTCATGGACTATTCGGAGCTTTGCAGGGTAGATCATAGCATGAGGTATGGATGATGCCCTTAAATTCTGGTGGGAACACCATCAAACTTTTTGCGATGCATCCTTGTCACATAACTAATATCTGGAAAAAGATATATATACTACATGGCTGTCTTGGGAGATGGGGCTCGCCTGCCTGGCCATCCGCAAGATTTTGTCTCTCATCCCAATCCCATCTGTCACCACCAACAATGTGCGTGGGTTGACAGAATCCTCATGATAGCCTCTTGGGGTGATGCGATATGATTTCTGCAGGCCAAAATTATCTTGCTGATTTCCAGGTACAATCTTTTCAGTGAGCCATTCTTGCAAAAAGAGTAACAGGTGATCACCTTCTATTCCCTCGGTAAGGCCCAATATATGTATGTGGAAGGCTCAGGCTTGGTTCTCTAATGTTTCAAGTTGGGCCCGAAGGGTGCATTTTCTTTAATTAGCAGTGTAGTGGCTGAGGAAGTGGACTCCTTTTTTTTTTTTTAGCAGAGCAAAATTCTGTTTTCAAGCAATCCACAACTGTCTCCACCGTTGTTACACGTACCCTAAAAGAATCTATTTTTGCATTTAGATCGGAGACAGAAGAAATTAGTCTCTGTAACTTATGGCCCAATGATGCAAGAGTCTGCTCCAAATCCGGTGCTGTAGTGGCCTGTGCTGTTTGTTCTGATCACAAGGGTTACGAAGCACTACTCGATTTTCCTCCCATTCTACCACCCTGATCCTTTTTCAGATTACCCATTTTATATAGTTTCAGGTCCTCTTTCTGAATTTAGTGCTATTTCCAATGTATAACTGCTCCAAACTTTTGATTTTATGATTTTTATAGGTTTTTTCTGCAGGAGCTGGTAAACTTTGCTGCCTCTCAGCTTGGGCTCAACAGTACCCCATTCTGCAGTTCATGTGTATTATTCTGCAGTTCAATCAGAAAATTCCACAGAATGCGGCAAACATTTACCAAACACATTTGGAAGATTCCAGTTGCACCAAAGGTGGAAGTTTGAAAAATTTGGCGAAAGTTCCGTAAAAGTGGAATTCACAACTTCCACCCAACTCTAAAATCCTGCTACCAAAATAATCCCTTATCTGAATACAGAACCAGATATTTTAAACAGAATATGAAATTACATTTTAAAATGTAATCATGATCTCAAACAAGAAGGAGACCCAATATTGAATCTTGTAACATGGCAACTTTTCTTATCACTAAATAGTGCATTGTAATAGGCTAAAAGGCAACCTATGATGCAAAATAAAGCAGGCATTAATTCCCTAGTAATGGACACTTCATTCTGCAGTACTAACGATCTCCACAGTGGAAGCGCCAGCCGAGTAGTATTTCAAATATTTATCTCCCACCCACCGGCCAAGCAGTCACAACTGCATCATCACAGATTCTAAATTGGACCATAAGGATAGTGGCACTACAAGTGGTGGTGTTCCCGATAGTGGATAGTCCTGAAAAGTACCTTAAAAGACAAACTCCTGATGTCTAAGGAATGGCATAATAATAAGAAATCAAAGATGGTGTAAAATTGTTTTTGGCTCAAATCATTGAGTTCTGTTTGCAATCAGCACAGTATGTTAATCACAGGTCCCACAATGCTATGCTCCTTAAATCACCTTAAAATGAGCAAGTTACAAGGAATTTTCAGAATTAACACATACATTGTATAAAAATTCACAAATATACTGTTTATTATCATGTGTTAATCTTCTACATTTTTCTTCTTTTAGTGGCATAGTACTATGTAGTAGCCACAATATTGAACAATATTCCATGTATCAAATCAAATTACATGCATTAAAAAAATTGCAATCAGGACAAAATGAACATCTCTGTCTTTCTTTCAAAATACCAATCTGTGATATCAATTTTTGTAATGCTTGTCATGTTACAAATGCACTAATGCATGCCAGAGCCAGGGTCTACTAGGGAATTAATACCCAGTTAGTGGTTGGAGGCACTCGACCTTTGGCCTTGTGCTCCAATTCCCCCAACTGGGCATTAATTCCCTAGTAAAGCCCTCCTCTGTCATGCATTAATGCTTACTTGTAGGATCCCTGACACGATTAAAATAAAACCAGAGACTGTATATATCTGATTAGAAGCTGCCCTCACATATAAGCCACCCTTGAATATAAGCCACTGGCCATGGTGAAACATTTGAATAAAAGCCACCATCAAATATAAGCCACATCCTCTAATCATGTTACATGAAGCACTTCAGATTGGACTTCTAGTGTACTGACAATGTTTCTTACCATCTGCTGTTTAGCTGTATCATCTTTCTGTGATTTTAATCTCTTTAAATATTATCATTAATGTTTTTTGTGTGCTCTTAGCTAATGTTTAAGTGTATTTTACTGTGAAGTAGACCTTATACAACATACTTGCTCAAATTCTGGACATGTTAAAAATTGGATGTTTCAATACAAGCTACACTCAAATACAAGCCACCCTCGAATATAAGACGCTGGCTGAAATACAGACTTTTAATAGAAGCCACAACTATTCGAAGATGTAAGGTATTTTTTTTCTTAGTTACCATTTGTTGTCACCCTTTGATGTATTCCCCAAACCACTTTAGAACTCTAGAAGACAGTACAAGGGATTCAAATCTGAACAGGCGGATATCATGGTCCAGAGCATCAAACACTTTTGAAAGATCGACAAATATACCTCCAACAGATTAGTGATGGGCCAAAGTTTAAATTTGTGGGTGAAGTTGCCATGAAGCAGCAGAAATTCACCTCTGAGGAGCTCCATGAAGTTTTCCCCATTCTCAGAAACTTCGACTTTGCCCAAAATTGCAAAGTTCCACTTGTGAAGTGAGCAATTTCACCATTGAATTGTGAAATTCAGCACTTCACTGTGGAACTTCACCAAATCCATGCTCCATGACTTTCAAAAAATTCATGGATTAATTTGTAGAGCAAAGTCTGTCAACTTTGTACACCTCTACCACAGATAACCCTCTGTCCAGGTCACTCTGGATGTCTCTGGCCCAACCAGATTGGTATTTATCTAATATACTTTTGTTGTCCAAATGTGTTTTCAATTGTATGCAAACTAGTTAATAAAATGGTCAAAGAAACTACCTAGTGAGTTTTTGCAAATATCAGACTTGCTGCTGCCTTCACAAAACTATTTGGTTAAAGAAATAATATTACCCTCAAGTAAAGAGAACAACAATAGGGTTATCCATGGCTCCTTCCCATACAAATCTGATCATGTCCTGTCTAAAAAATAACATTGTACGTATGCCCCTCTATAACTCATTTTTCAGCAATATGCATCTTTGGAAAAGGTATATAAATTCCAAATTCTTACCATATGTGCCTGGAGGATAGGCCCATTGGGAATTTTGAATTCACCTGAAAAGTGGATGCAAAGTGACCACTTTGCACTTCATAGAGTTTTCTCAAAGTGCCAACTTTAAACTTGGTGGGCGAAAAATCTCCATAAAGTGGCAAATGAGTGCACATCATGTAGGTTTTTTCTATGCAAAGTGCAAAGTTTTGCTTCTTAGTTCTTGCAAAGTGCAAACTTCATGTAGCAGAATACTATGCAAAATTCCACTCTTTGCACTGAACTACACAAAGTGTAGATTTTTTAACTTTGCATGGACCTACTGGAGCAGTGTACAAGATCTGATTTGTTTAAAATTTAATTCCCAATGGGTTACAAATCCTTTTTCAGATCTGAATATCAATCAGGAGAATGGAAATCTGTATATGAGTCTGTAGCAAAAGGATACAAGCAGAAACACTTTACTCCATGCTAAAAGTTATCATTTGATGCACATGACTGAATTTGAGAATATCCCATGTGAGCAATACATGAAGATGAAGAGAAATAAAAGTCAGGCAGACAATTATGACATGACAGTAAGTAATTTAACAGACTGAGTCAGTCAAAGGGGAAATAGTCATAACATTCTGAGAAAGGATAAATGAAAGGAATTAAAAATCTCTAGAAAGGTTTATTAAAAACAAAACCAAGGTTATACGATAAAGAACAATTATTACTGGCAACAAGTGCTCTGATCAGTAGCACCAAACTTGAGAAATATTGTTATCCCAGATGGACAATACCATTTGGAAAACAACGGTTGGGCCCTAAGCACTAAGGTGCACTAGGATGCACATACCTGATGTGTACAGCTCCGTACCCATGGATAGGTGTATACTGGCCGGCATTCACTATCACTTGCCACCTGTCCACAGGTCCTCCCTCCTCCCCGGAATGCAGCTGCATGGGGTAGATTGCGGGACACTGGCAGGCATCCAAACAGATGCCTTACCTAGACCCCATAGTAGATCCCCTTCTTCATGCAAGCAAGGGATTGTGGGCAGGCATGGGTTCTGGGATATGCAAAAGACAGGTGAGACTGTATGCAAATGATGGATGTGACTGTCCCAGTATGACTGGCTATGGTAACAAGCCATGAGCCTATGCCATAGGTAATGCCAGAATGCTATGATATTTGACATGTAAGCCTGTTACCTTACTGGATGGTAGTTATTACAGTATCTATTTCTGTACTACCATCTATCTGTGTATCTACTGGTGTAGTGGATGTGGCAGCATAGTGCCTGCAATGTTGCCCCAGCCCTACCATGCATCTAGGTGAGCTGGGGCATCAGAGTTGGATGATTCCTAGTCCTGACGTGGAACCCCCCACTGTAATGCCCCAGCCCACCAAGCTGCATGGTAGGGTTGGGGGCAGCTCTGAGGGCACTATGCTGCCACATTCACTACACAAATAGCTGTGCAGGTAGATGGTAGTAGTAGATATTGTAAAAACTACGGTCCCATATCCTAACAGGCTTACATGACAAATGTCATAGTATGCTGGCATTCCCTATGGTATGGGCTCATGGCCCTGTTCCAGTGGTGTCCATGGACATTCCAGTATCTATGGTGCTGCCCCTGGCCCATGGCTGTCCATCCTGCTATGTTCAAGTGGCCGGTGTGGTGGGGTTTGCACTACAGTTATGGCAGGGTCCCCACTGCTGTAACTCACACCCCTTGTGCTTTTCACTCCATGCCTTTGTCCATGGTGCGGAGTGGGGGCATGCTCCCAACACTCTCCCAAAACTACCAATGCACATAGCTGCATGGCCAGTGGGGGATCAACTGTGCAAGTGGCTCACACAACTTCTGTGAATGCCCCCAGGGTACGTTGGACCCCTGCTGCACATTATTCTGATGTAGGGTTTCTTACACACCTATGCATCGGCAATCTGCACATTTGTGCATAGGATCCATTGATAGTATCTACAATTAAAAGGAATTTGAATGATGGACTCTGCCATTCAGAATGTAGTATCTTAAGTAATGTGATGTGTTCAGTGTGAGTGGCAGCTTTCCTCACAGCTCCGTGATGTGTACTTTTAAACCCCGGCTATTATCCAGGCAAAATTATAAGTTTATGATCTTTTGCTGGAAATTCATAAGAGGAAACTGGTATCTAACGAATTCTGAAGAAAGTGTAGAAATGGATCTTCCAGAAGAACAGCAAATGGATGTTAATAAGATGCCTCCAATACTGCCATGTAGCTCAGCTGTTAAAAGTCAGAAGCAGGGATCCTCACTTGACTCTCCTTCTGACTCCACTCCAGCGGAATCCCTCTCTGAAAACCTGGACCGCTTTTCTCAAAATTGCCCATGGTCAAACTTACCCTTTGTGAACTGGTGACAGATTTTAAATATATAAAGCTGGCAACTGAAGCTTTAACCACTCAAGTCTTTGATGTTGAAGCCCGTATCAGCTCAGTTGACGTCTGACAAAAAGAGAAGCTAAATAACTTGTAGAGCTCCACAAAAATGTTGCCAAACTGGAGGAAGAGAATAGAAGACCAGGAGGGATGGAGCAGGCAAAACAGCCTGATGTTAGTTGAGATACCAAAGCAGGCAGAGTACAATTATGCTTGCCTTTGTTTAAAAGCTGCTATAAGAGGTAGCCGGTCACCCAGAACATGGCACCATATACATGATTGAATGTGGCCACAGTTCCCTTCATCCGCAACCTTATAAGGAGGAGAAAGTATGAGCCATGACACTGTGCTGCCTCAACTATCAAGACAAAAGTTACATCTAGGCACAAACTCGGAAAAAGGGTCCTTTAACCTGGGAAGGACACTGATTCTACGTTTTAAGGGATGTGATGCCTGCCATCCGGGATCAGCAAAGGGCTTACCAAGATATCAAAAAAGTTCTTTATTCAGCCCATGTTCCATTTAGAATGCTCTACCATGCTTGCCTAATAATTATAATCTCATCAGGCTCACACGAGTTTCCCAAAACTGAAGTGGCACATCAGAACCTCTCAAGAATTCCGCTACATGTTTTTCCACCTTTATCTGCTCGAACTGGAGGCTCCACATGCAAGGAATGAAGCTACAGTCTGACTCGGTGGGTTAAGAAACTTCAGTTTTATCTCTGTTTATTTATTTATTTATTCATATCTCAGAATTCAGTACCTTTGAGTCAATGACTCTTTTACAGAGGTTCCACGTCAGAATGAAGACAAACACACAGAGAACTACATACATAGCAAGTGGAATACATGATACATGGAGTTGGGGTTACAATCCAAAATAAAAGTTACAATCAGGTGAAAAGTGTTAACATTTAGGTTACAGCAAAAAATTTCAATCAGATTAAATTTTACATTGAGGTTACAGTAAGACATGCAGTAGGTTTCAAGGATTAGGGAGGTGCCCTGGGGCAAAAGAGCAGGGAGTGATGCTGTCAAGAAATGTTACATTGTTAGGGAGTGTAGTGGGAGATGAGAGGGGAGAATGATGGGTGAGAGGCAGAAAAGTGGGAAGATGGGGAGAAAGGAGCTGGCAGGGGGTCTGTGGGCAGTGTTAGGAGTGAGAGAGTGATGGGAGGAGGAAGGAGAGTGAGGAAAGGGAAGGGAAAAGAGAGTCAGGGAAGGAAATGTAAAGGAGAGACATGGAAGGAAAAAAGGAGAGTGAGACATAGGACTGTTACACTTTACATAGAAACATAGAATCTGATGGCAAATAAGGCCGCTTGGCCCACCCAGTCTGCCCATTTCCCTACCTAATGGATAAGCTGTAGATCCTAGTTAACCAGCAGCCTACTGCTTCCTACCCCCAACCCCTAGAATTGCCTTATGACTGTCCCTTGCATTCTTGAATTCCACCACTGTTTTTGACTCCACAACCTCCTCCGGAAGGCAGTTCCATGCATCAACAACCCTCTTTGTGAAAAAATACTTCCTTACATTAACTCTGAGCCATCCCCCAACTCTAGCTTCAGATTGTGCCCCCTTTGTTCTTGCACACCTCTTTTCTGAAAGATGCTACCCTCTTGGACTTTGCTGATTCCCTTGAGGTACTTGAAAGCTTCTATCATGTCCCCCCTCTCCCTCCTTTCCTCGAGGCTATACATATTAAGCTTCTTAATCTCTCTTTATATGTCTTCTGGTGCAGACCCTGCACCATTTTAGTTGCCCTCTTCTGGATTGCCTCCATCCTGTTTATGTCTTTGTGGAGAGTGGGTCTCCAGAATTGCACGCAGTACTCCAGATGGGGTCTCACCAGCTGTCTGTGCAAAGCAATAACAACTTCCAGTTTTCTACTGGAGATTTCTCTCCCTATGGATCCCAGTATCCCCCCAGCCCTCCTTACTGCCCTCTCACACTGCTTGCCCACCTTTAGGTCATCCGATATGACTACCCCAGGTTCCTTTCCATTTTTGTTGTTGTTAGTATCTCACCCCCCCATTGTGTACTCTTCCCCTGGGTTTTTGTTTCCCAGGTGCATTACTTTGCACTTCTTAGCATTAAATCTAAGCTGCCTTACATTTGACCATTCCTCCAACCTTGCCAAGTCCCTTCTCATCCTTTCCACCCCACCTTGTGTATCAACTCTGTTGCAGATCTTTGTGTTGTCTGCAAAGAGAGCAAAACTATTTGTTTAGTATCTCTGCCTTTTCACAGTCACCCTCTGCCCACCACCCATCCTCTTTATTAAGCCTCACTATCCCTCCCTTGGTCTTTCTTCGCTCCCTGATATACCTATAAAATGTTTTATCCCCCCTGTTTACTGAGTTGTCTATCTTTTCCTCGGTTTGGGTCTTTGCTGTTCTGACTGTCTTCCCACCTTCCTTTTGCTTTAACTGATAAAATTCTCTGTCCTGCTCCTTCTGTGATTCCTTCTACTTCTTGAATGCTTTCTTTTTCTCTCGAACCTTCCCTGCCACCTCCTTTGAGAACCATAGTGGTTTCTTGCATCTTTTTGTTTTGTTTATTTGCTTCACACAAAGGCTTGTTGCCTCTGTGATGGCAGTTTTGATTATTCCGCATTGTTCTTCCTCCCCTCCTTCCTACCCATTTGCTAGTGCATTCCCTAGGCACTCACCCATTTTGGCAAAGTCAGCCCTCCTAAAGTCCAATACCTTTACCTTTGTATGGCTTAACTCTATTGCTGTGTTTATCATGAACCATACTGTTCGATGGTCACTAGTTCCCAGATGGTTACCTACTTCTACATCTGTGATCCTCTCTCCATTTGAGAGTACCAGGTCTAAGATTGCTCCCTCTCAAGTGGGTTCCAATACTAGTTGTCGAGGGCATCTAGAATAACCCCACTTTTAGAAGTGGATGCTGCAACTGCACTCCAGTTAACATCTGGCATATTCAGATCCCCCATCAGCAATATCTCCCCTTTTTCTGCCATTCTAATGATACTTTCTATCATTTCCTTTTCCATTTCCTCCCCCTGAGATGGGGGTCTGTATACAACCCTTGTGCAAATTGTGGTGCCATTGCCTGTCTCCAGATTGACCCACAGTGCTTCCTCTCCTCCCTGTTTACCCTTTTGTTCTGTTGCTTTGAGTCCTTCCCTTATGTAGAGAGCTACTCCTTCTCCTCTTTTATCCTCCCTGTCCCTCCTGTAGATAGTGTATCCTGGTATGTTTACATCCCACTCATAGTTCTGTGTGTACCCTTCTTTACTGAGTTGGCTATCTTTTCCTCAGTTTGGGCCTTTGCTGTTTTGACTGCCTTCCCAGATTCACTGCAGAACTACTGTATATATTCTAGCCTCTGTGAACTGCTTCCTTCCCCCACTCACCCTGACCATCTGCCACTAGAATAAGTTGCTCTGCAAATTTGGAGATTCTTAAGGGCATTATTTTTTTTTGTTTCTTTGTTCTCTGGGACTATCAGGGCACTGTTAATCAAGGTCACTGCAAAGCAGTGGAATGTGTTAGGACAATAGGGTGGATGACCTGTTGGTTCTTCTCTGCCTTCTTCCATCATGCATTTTTTCCCACCAAGAGTGACCATAGACAACTGATTGACATGGCCATGTTAGACACCAACTGTCAAATCTATCAGGAACTGTCATCGCATTCCACCTCCCTAGTGATGACATCAAAGCCCACCTTCTCAACATGGATCTCGCTTCTTAGCCAATCAGACTTCTAGTATGAGATGACATCATCATAACTTAGATGCACGCCCCTGTTTTGCCTGCACACGGTTGGACAGTGTGCAGCATTCCTACTCAAATGCTTGCTTCCCATTTCGAATGATTGCATGACTGAGAAGAAAATCACCTGGGAGGCTCACATTCCATCATCGTATGACTGCACTGTCAGGCAGAGATCGCTTCAGTGGTTTTGTAATCTACAACTGGCTGGACTTACCCAGGCACAGAAAACCCCTTTGAATGTTTCTCACTGCTGTATAAGAGATACATTGCTGGTCACTGAAACAAGCATTTTCTTTGACTCTGGCTGCACTCTGACATGGACAGGACTTGTTAGAAGGGGCAAGTACTTTTTTCTGCAATTAATCCTTTTAATTCACCCTTTTCTAGGTCTGACTTAAAAATCTTTGTGCTCTATTCTCAAAAGTTGGTGCAAGCTGCACCAAAGGCAGCTTACACTGATTGCCAGTGTGCCAAGGACCCTGTGCCTAATTCTTAATCAGGTAGGGTCCTGTTGACAAAGTCCTGTGGCTTGCAGAAACCATAGAGGTGCGTCAAATAGAGGGGGCACCTGGGCAGGTTGCCACAAGCCATAGGCAGCCATGTGGCAATGCCACAAAGCATTCCTTGGTGATCTAGTGGACTGCTCCCCCAAGTCCTGATCCCCCATAATGTATCAATAATTTACCTCTGGTAGTCTAGCATCCCCCCAAGTCCCAAGCCCCCGTAATGTATTAAATTATCCCTGGTGATCTAATGGAACCCCCAAGCCCTGATCCTCCATACTGTAAATAGAACACTTCACTGGTGGTCTAGTGGACCCCCATCCCCCACCCCAGCAGACAGTGTCCCATCACCCCGCTCCCCCTATCCCGAACCCCAAGTTGGTGACCGGCACAGTCCTCCTGTCACCTCCACAACTGGCCGTTGGCTGCACTGTCACTGAGTGCGTACTGTATTGTGTACGGACTCACTGATTGGCAGCTGCCAGTCAATGAGTACATACACTATACTGCATGCACTCAGTGACAGTTCAGTTGGCAGCTGGCTGTGAGGTGAGAGGGAGGCTGTGCTGATCACCTCCTCAGGATTCGGTATGGGGGGATGGGGTGGTGGGACACTGCCTGCCAGGGGGATCCACTAGACCCCCAAAGTGTTATATTTGCAGAATGGGGGATCAGGGCTTGGGGAGCCATTGGACCACTAGGGATAATTTATTAAGACAGTACGGGGGAGTGGGGCTTGGGGGGATGCTAGACTATCAAGGGTAATTTACTGATACATTATGGGGGAACTGGGCTTGGGGGAGTGCTAGACTACCATGGATAATTTATTGATACATTATGGGGGATGGGAACTTGGGATGGGGAGTGCTAGACTACCATGAATAATGTTTTCATACATTACTGGGGCTGGGGGCAGATGCTAGATTCCCATAGATTTCATTTCATTTTTATTTTTTATACTTGTTAGCTGATGAGCAATTTTGCCCATTTTCACAAGTGACACATTTAAAAAAAACATTTAATATGAATACAATACAATACTGTACAGACCCAAAAAAACACAGTATAAAAATTGTGTCAATACTAATGAAACAAACAACAAACAATAAGTGCATGTACATTCATTCCTTAACAACTAATGTTCAAGTTTAGTATTGAATGTTCTAATGTTTGTGCAATTGGCAATTTCATTGGGTATAGAGTTATAAAATCTAGTTGCCCTATATAATACTGACTTTTGCCCAATCACTTTTTAAAAAAAAGGAATTTTATACAAATATTTGCTTTGGGATCTAGTCTGTTGTGAATTCATAGCTCTGGGAAACAATAAGAGGACTGTTTGAGGTAAATGACCTCTAATGTTCCTTTATGTCAAATGTATCCATCTTTAAATGGCTTTATTTTCAAGTGATAAACACCCAGCATCCTCTAACAAATTACAATGATGGGTTCTACTTGGCAAATTAGTCATACATCTTAGAGCACTGTTATATGCAACTTTTTGCTTATCAAACATTTTGTTTATAGTGGCCTAATACACATTCAACCCATAATCAAAAACACTAAACAAAAAACTCTGTGCGGGAACAACAAACATTAAGTGCATGTACATTCATTCCTTAACAAAAAACAATGTTTAAGTTTAGTATTGAATGTTCTAATGTTTGTGCAATTGGCAATTTCATTGGGTATAGAGTTATAAAATCTAGTTGCCCTATATAATACTGACCTTTGCCCAAACACTTTTTAAAAAAAAATGGAATTTTATACACTTATTTACATTGGGCTCTAGTCCTTTGCAAATTCATAGCTCTGGGAAACAATGATAGAACTGCCTGAGGTAACTGACCTAATGTTCCTTTACGTAACATGGTACCCATCTTTAAATTCAATGGCCTATGCAGCCAATATAGTGTTATGCTTGTGCAACTGTGTTACTTTGGTTTTTGGCTGTTCGCACTATTTCAGAGGAATTACCACCCTGTAAGGGTAACAAAGGCAAGGAACCCTCAAAGAGGGTTCCACCCCTAGAGGTGCCGTGGGATGATTCCCTTGGCTAAAGGTACCTTAGGAAGGAACCTGAGGAGAGAGGCATTGCCGCTGGGGGGGGGGATATGGCAGGTCAGAGAAAAAATGCTTCAGAAGGAGGCTGAGAGGACCTGCTTATATAGGTCAGGAAGTGGGAGTGGCTGGCTGCTTGTCCATTGAACTACAGGCCCAGCCTTCCAATTCAATGGCCTATGCAGCCAGTATAGTGTTATGCTTGTGCAACTGTGTTACTTTGGTTTTTGGCTGTTCACACTGTCTAAGCCAGAAGAATTACCACCCTGTAGGGGTACCAAAGGCAAGGAACCCTGTAAGAGGGTTCCACCCCTAGAGGTGCCGCAGCATGATTCCCTTGGCTAAAGGTACCTTAGGAAAGAACCCAAACAATAATTGTAGTAGTATGAAGCATTTTAGCAATCAGTAGCTGTGAAGCATAGTAGTAGATAAGGCATCAGGCAGCATGATAATCTAATGAGATGAGCAGATTAGCAATGGCATGAGTTCGATGGGTTACTCTACAGATTGAGGGGACCTCCTAAGGAGAGAGAGAACAGCAAGTCAGGACACCATCCACCTTCATCCAACAGTGGCATCTACCTAAAGGATCTAGGAAACACTTTGACTAACTAACGGTTATGACCTGAGGCATGGAGGAGAGAAAAAACCCTCTGAGGAGGAAATCTCTGGGGATCAAGGCCTAGGTCACCTTCCCTCAAGGCTTGGGATGTTTATTTTGTGACGGCTCTGCTGCTGCAATTTAGAAATCCAATAAAAAGGAGAGTGGGAAATATTCCAATTTAGAGGAAAGCTCTCACTCAATCCCTACAACGGGAATGCCGTGGAAGGTTGCGAGAGTGCTCTGCAACATAGGGGGCAACCAAGGTGGGAGAAGGACAGCAATAACTGCTGAGGCACTCACCTGACCTACTCACCATAAAAACAAACCAGTCATGGGGAGCATAGCTTTGAAGGGTGCCTCTGAACCCGCTCAAGTAGCTAAAGCGGCCCTGTAAGAGCCCCACCCCTTCACCACTGAGTCATAAATTCTACAACTTGAGATGCCATTGGTACGGTTGATGACTGAAGCTCTACCCAGAGAGAGAGAAGACATTCCCAGCTATGAGCCAGGTGAGAAGGACCCCACCACAAGCTTTGCATGCTCAAGTTGCGGACTCTGGGTGCAGAGCGAGACCGTCAGCTGCAGGAAGGATCTGCGCCAGGACCTGTATGGCTGGCATGCTCCAGAAAACTGAAGAGGAGCTGAATGAGCTGTGACTGCTGGGATCTGTGAATTCATTCACATATCTGGACTGAGTAGTATGCTATGGGCTGCACGCCCATTGGCTCACGCTGTGAACCAATGGGCATGCAGCCCTACCAACTGTCAGTCGGCGGGTGGCAGGGCAGTAGGTGGGTGGGGTGCTGCCGCCCACCGGCTGACGAGGGGGGATTAGGGCGGTGGGGCTCAGTGGGCGGGTGGGGTGTGGGGTACACTAGACCACCAGGGTAGTAGAAGTATTTGATGACTTACAGATGCCCATGATCGGGCAGCGATCGGTCCACTGGACCACCAGGGATATTGGACTTGGGGGGTGGTTCTATTACTGATGCCCGCGATCAGACTAAGTGCAGTCCACTGGACCACCAGGGATATAGGATGGGGGGCTTACTCTTTAGGACAAATGCCTGTGATCAGGCACATAGAGGTCCACTGGGCCACCAGGATATTGGACAGGGGGGATTTCACTACACGGATGCCCACGATGCGGCATGGGGGGGCGCTGCCAGGTGTGGCAGGAACAAGTGATGGCCACCCACAGGTGGCAGCTGCTGTGTTGAGCCCTGCAATGTGGCAGTTCACCTGTGGGAGGTCATCACTTGTTCCTTTTGTTTTGCTTAACTTTATGCAGGCGCAGGTAGGGTTGTGCATGCATGACTCTGCACATCCGGGCTGAATATCAGGCTATGCAGGTTATGCATTAGCACCCCCACCTGTGCCTGCATCAGGTACATATGATGCTCTGGTACATCGGGATGTGCACACTTTTCCTTTTGAATATCGTGACGGGGCACATCAGTGGGTTGTGCATGGCACAACACTGTTGAGCCATGCGCAACCCTTTTGAATATCTGGGCCAAAATGTTTTTCTCCTCTGCTTTAAAATCTGTGGCAGATGGTGGTGGTGGTGGTGGGGGGGGATCATGCATGAAAGATCAAAACATTAACTTTTTTTCCTTCTTACCCACAGCTTCTAGCTCTATGGGTAGTATATACACATGTTAATCAGTCACTAGATCATGCATAGAGGAGTTCTCTCATATAGGCCTGAACGAACTGAGAGTTAGGGGTGCTCGCCCTCACCTTTCATTACTCCACACCTGTTCACTGTATGTGTGTTTGTTGTTGTTAGTTATATGGTTTTTAGCTCTTATTTACAGATCCATTGCTATTCATTTGTTTACCTGTTGTTCTGTTTCACTAGTTGCACTGTTACAGATTCAGTCACTATGCTATAGAACAGTACAAACGAATTCTGCAGAAATATCAGATATAGGCAGAAGGTACTCCTTTGCACACTTTTATTTTGGTGTCAATCTCAGCACACACCCGCATTTTTCTCCCCCAAGAGGGTTACTATATCAACCGATCTACCCGCTGTTCCCTAACACAATATCTACCCACTAGGAGCCACCCCTGTTGGGCAAGCATGGATTTAATCTTATTACCTGGAATATTAAAGGGGCTCAAACTAAATAAAAAAGATATCAAATATAAAGGCACCTTAAAAGACTAGACATGAATATAGCCTTCCTACAAGAGACCCAAACAGTGCAAGCCAAACTGTAGCACAGAGAGTGGGTGGGTCAAGTCTATACTGCTGGCCTGGACAACAAAAAAGCTGGTACTGCTATATTGATTCACTGTAATACCCCCTTCCAATTAAATGACCAGGTTATAGACCTAAGTGAATGTTTTGTTATATTTAAGGGTATATTAGATAGAACAAAAATCATTCTAGCTTCTATTTTTGGTCCTAACAGGCAGGAACCTCAGATTTTTACCTTTCTTCTGACCGAACTAACCAAGCACCACTCTATGCCAATAATACTGGCAGGAGGCTGGAATACTGTCCCAGACATAACACTAGACAGATCCACCAACCATAGAAAGGGGCTTTCACTTAACCAACGTACCCTACATAAACTACAGGACTGCCTGAGACTACTGGATCCTTGGCGAGTTCTGCACCCAAGACACAGGAGCTGAACTTTTAAATCTCCTGTACACATGTCTGCCTCTCACCTAGATTACTTCTTCACTAGTCCCATAATATTTTTAGACACAATTCGATCCAAAATCCTTGTGAAAGTCATTTCGGACCGTGCATCAGTTCTCTTTTCCTTTTCCCCCACTGCTCATAATGATAAAGACATAATTTGGAGAATAAACAATAACTTACTTAAATACTCTCAAGCTTCAGAAAAACTTTAACTATTAATGAAAACTTTGTATAAAGACAACACAGGAATTGTCTCAGATTATGCTAACTTTATTTATTTATTTATTTAAAAGTTTCACCAGGAAAGGCATACTGAGCAGAAACTGCTTGCGGGGTCGTGAGGGAACAGATAATAATGCATATTGTACAAATAATATGGACTACAAGTTTTACAAGTTCAGATGCATACAGTTAGAATATTTAACAATAAGCCAAGATAGATTACAGGATGATGAATACTGGTGGGCATGTACCATAAGGCAAATACAAAGGTCATTACAATGATGAGGCATAACATTTGGGGAGCTTTTAAATGCACTATGGGGGGGGGGGCTAATCCACTTAGCCTCCACTTGGAAATGGAAAAGAGAACAGGATGCTTTATCTCTCCTCCATGAAATTAGGTCTAAAGAGAAAAACCTTCCCCACAGTCCCCCCCTGATGAAGAATGGCTTCAGCTTAATTCCCTCAGAGTCAAATACAAGGAACTACTGAGAGAGCAGGCAGACTTCATGATCTTCTTAGCTAAAACTCGTTATATTGATCAAGGTGAAAAGGTGGGTAAACTATTAGCCCTGAAGCTAAAACAACAAGAAAAATAAAAAACTATGAGGTATTCATCTCTCACCCAACACTCCGTTAATCAACAATCCTAGGGAGATTGCATCCACCTGTACTAAATTCTATCACTCCCTGTACACAACAGATCCCCCAGCACCGGAAACACATATACAACAATTCCTTAATGCAGCAAATTTACCCAAACTGCCCCAGGAAACTTCAAACAGACTGGGAACAAGCATTTCCCTGGGAGAAGTCCTTAGGGCAATGTTTGACCTTCTCCTGGACAAAGCTCCAGGCCCAGATGATCTATTCAACAACCTTTATCAGGCATTAGCACAACTGCTTAAAGGAGAACTGTGCTGAATCTAAAAGTCATTTTTCACAGTAGACACTGCTTTTTAAATATTGATTCAAAAATATTCATGTAGCAGTGCAGGCTTTTTAGTTATCCTAGTGGTTGTTTCTGACGTCTATGCTGCTGGTAAGAACCATTTTAGAACTGTATGATGTAGTTTGTCCCTCTTTACTCTTCTATTGTTGGCACAATACACCTATGTTCTATTTCAGAACTCTATGGTTGTTTTAGGGACATAAACTACATCATACAGTTCCAAGATGGCACTTACCAACAGACTGCAAAGCAGAAACAACCACTGAGGTTACTAAAAGGCCTGTATAGATGGAACAATAATGGCATTTGAACCAGTACTTACAAACTAGCCTCTACTGGGAACAAGCATTTGTCAATGCCAAATATTGTCTTGCTGGTGTTGGCATTGGTAGTGCAGGAGTCAGAGAGATGTACAATAGGAATGGCAGTGAAGTATAGAACCAGTGTCAACCACACCCCACCCAACAGAGGGTGACAGGCATTGGGGTATGACTTTGGGTCACTGGCCATAACGCTCATGCCATTTCACCTCACCCTACCCTGCACAGTCTGACAAGTGTCACATTGTGCCTTGGGGTCATCAGGCCTTATGCATACCCCATTTCATAAGGATGTATGTTGAAATCGGTGCAGCATAGGAGAATGGGTTGAACTTTGGGGCCAAAGAGTGCAAGGCACACCTTGATGCCTGTCAGTGGCTGCAGGGTGGAGGTGGGGGTGCAATGGCGTGAGCAGTACAGCAGACAATCCAAAGGCACACCCCTGATGCCTGCTAGTCTGTACAGGGTGGGACATTATGGTTAGAAACCCTAATGCCCTGGGATTTTGTTGGTATTTGAACTCCAAATGTTCAGCATGGCCTTTTTGTGACCCCACCTCATGAAAACATTTGGGACCTCTGCTCATGAACAGTGTCACTGTAATTTTGTTAATCTGTCTCAAACATTGATTTCCCACAGTGACCGTGCCATTCTGCACCACATTAAAGTGTCAGCTGCATCATTGATAAGGAGGTGTGAAGAGATGGCAATGTTGAAAATCTGGAGTGAAAATATTAAACATTCATGAAGTTACAAGCGTGTGTGAAAACTGCATATTGCACACTCGTAACATAGTCATGTAGTGGAACTACTGCACCAAATTTTTTTTATCAACTGGGGAATGAGTATGGCAGAGGTTTGAGTGTGACCAGAGAATGTTTGTGGCAGGGTTTGATTAATCGAATGGGTATCCTGTTATGGGTCTGGGGTGAGGGGACCCTACACTATGGAAAAGTGGGGGACTTTCAATTAATTTCACAGGGCTGTTAATTGGGCAGGGAGGGGGGTTCCCTACACTATAGAAAAAGAGGGAAATTCAACTTCTTTTACAGGGATGTGGATCAGGAAGTGAGGGGGTGCTTCCTACACTATGGAAAAAGGGGGATTGCTATTTCTTTTATTGGGATGGGGACTGGGCAGGAAGAGGGGTTCAAATCATTACATGGGCATCGGAAAATGGGACGGGGTGGGAGGGTTCATTATACTATGGCACACCGGGTATATTCTTATGCAATGGGCATCAGGGACAGGACTTGGGAGTGCCACAGAGCTATGGGGCTGTCAGGCTGCTGTGTGCAGTACCACAGCCTGCCGGTGGGTTGCCAGCAGTTAGGCATGCTTTTTCCATGCCTAACTGTGCCGCTCATCTTCTGCACTTGAGTGGCCCATCTCTTCTGAATATCCCATTGTGTGGGATATTCATGGGCTTGCCCCCTCTATTTGGGCCACATACATTAACTTTGGGGCATGGCCCATCTCAATTTGGGCAGCCCATCTCTCTCCTTTGAATATGGGAGTTTGGAGCAACTTTTGAGATGGGCGGCTCATCTCCTTTTTTTTCAGAGGTGCGCTTGCCCATCTCTTTTGAAAATGTGGGCCAGAATTCCTAACGCACACAGCCAGGGAAAGACAAAGGAGAATCAAAAATAGGATTAAATGCATACTATAATTTTGTGACCAATATGACTGTAAGGTCAAAAAGATTTCCCCAAAGCATCCATATTATACACATCTCAGGTTAATCTCCCCAACTCCTAGGAAAAAATCAGCGGTAATTAGTTTGGTGCTGTACATCAGAAACAGGAAAACTACTGAACAGTAACAATGTAATAATGCATTAGCATTGGGCACAGTTAAATTGAATATAGGTAATGTGTGGAAAAAGCCCTCCCATTCAACCTGCAATATAACAGCAACATAGTAAAATAAAACAAACATTTGTCAATGCCGAATGTTGTCTCACTGGTATTGGCATTAGTAGTGCCGGAGTTAGAGACACATAATAGGAATGGCAGAGAAGTATTGAAGTGATGCCAACCCCACCCCCACCCAGTAGAGAGCAACAGGCATTGGGGTGTGCCTTTGGGTCTTCGGCTCATGCCATTGTACCTCACCTTACTCTGCAGACACTGACAAGTGGTGTGGTGTGCTTTGGGGTCTTTGGGCGTTATACTTACCCCATTCCATAAGAAAATATGCTGAGGTGGGTGCAGTATAGGAGAATGGAGTGAATTTTGTGGCCAAACAGTGCAAGGCACACCACGAAGCCTGTCACTGGCTGCAGGGTGGGTGGGGGTGGAATGGCACGAGCATTACAGCCGATGATCCCAAGTCACACCCCTGATGCCTGTTAGTCTCTACAGGGTGAGGTGCCACAGTTGGAAACCATAACAATGTAGACGTCTGTTGGTATTTTCACTCCACATTTTCAACATGGGGTTTTTGTTAGCCCACCTCATGAAAAGCGGCACTATCAGTTTGTTATCTGAAAGGTGGTTTTGCACAGCAGCTATGTCATTTGGTGACACAGGGATGAAAACACATTGTGGGGAGTATGTGGAAAATGACAACTGTATTGTTCATGAGGAGATGTAAAAAAATGGCAAAGTTGAAAATCGGGAGTGAAAATATGAAGAATTAATGAAGTTATGAGCATGCATAGAAACTGTGCAACACACGTCCATAACCCAATTATGTTTGGGATTTTTTTAACCACATGTTTAACATAGGCATTTTGGGACCTCCCCTCATGAACAGTGGCACTGTGAATTTGTTAATTTGTCTGAAACGTTGATTCCGCACAGTGACCACACCACTGTGCGCCACAGGTGCGAAAACACATTTAGGGCAGGATGTGAAAAATGACAGCTGTACTGTTCATAAGGAGGTGTGAAAAAATGGCAGTGTTGAAAATGTGGCATGAAAATATTGCAAATTTGTGAAGTTACAAGGGTGCATGGAAACTGCCCAACTCACACTTGTAACACAGACTTTTTATGGAATTTTGTCACCAAAATTTCAACATAGGCATTTTAGGAGTTCTTCTCATGAATAGTGTCACCGTCATTTCCTCAAACTGCCCTGAAAACTTATTTCACACAGTGACCGCACTATTCTGCGCCGGACGTGTGAAAACACATTTCAGCCATGATATATTATATGACAGCTGTACTGTTCATAAGGAGGTGTGGAAAATGGCAGTGTTGAAAATCTGGAGTGAAAATATTACAAATTCACGAAGTTACAAGTGTGCATGGAAACTAAGCAATGCACGCTCATAAAACAGTCATTTTGGGGATTTTTTCACCAAATTTGCAATATAGGCTTTTTGACAGCCCCCTTCATGAACAGTGGCACTGTCATTTCATTAATTGGTACCCAAAAGGTGATTCCACGCTGTGACCTCCAAATCACCTTTCCGGACTAAATAACGCCATGACAGTGCCTGAATTCATGATGAGGGGTTCCAATAACCCTGTGTTGCAATTTGGTGCCAACATTTTTGAAAATGGCTGAAATATGCACCAAAGTTGAAAAAAAACCTATTTATGCCATTATACAGCTTACCGGCATTTCTTTAGTTCGCGGTCGGCTTTGAAGAGTGCAGATGTGTTCCCGGTCCAGCGAAGATTGTCCTGCCGGACTCCGGAGGTAAGTATGAGGAGAGGGGGGGTGTGAGGAGGCAGACGCAGACGGTGGGCGCAGGTTGTGGGAGGGGGCAGGGACCGTTTCCTTCTTACAGGCTTACAAAAAAAAAAAATCTCAGGATGGTTTTTATTTTGCAGGGGATTTGGCCTGCTGGGGTGGGCTCCCAGCATGCCACCTAAGCAGTTTTTTGGGGGGATGCTGTAGTCAATGGGGGATTGGGTGCCCCCATCGGCACATACCGAAGGGGGGGACACGAGCCGAAGGGTATTGGGCACCCCTTTCAGCACAGAACAAAAGTGGGGGAGACATTATGCCAATGGGGAGTGGGCTCCTCTGTTGGCAAAAGAAATGGGATGGGGGACAAATGTTGATGGGGATTGGGCCCCCTGTCAGCAAAGAAGAAGAACTGTTCGGGGGCACATGATGCCAAGGGGGATTGGGCACTCCCTCGGCATACATTTTAAATGGGAGGGGGGTCATTATGCTGACAGGGAGTGGGCTACCCTGTTGGCATTGTGACAGGAGGTGGTGGCAGTCACTGCCGCCATGTTGTGCGTTCGTCGGGAGGCGTGTTGTGGTCATGCTACATGAGAGCTTCACTCTCATTGCAGTGGACCTTTTCTTAGATCTGGTGGACACATTAGGAATTCATGATGTCAGCACCTGCTGCTGGCTGATTGGTGAATGAGGGATGCACCTACTGATGCACGCCCTGCATTCGCCCAACAGTGACCGTGCCTCCAAATCTGCTACTACTGAAAATGTTGGGTGTCGTGCAAGTGCGGGCCAACATAAAAAGAGAGCACATCAAACCTTCAAGTGTGGCAGAGCAACTACTCCCTGAAACAGCAGGAAAAACCTAATAGAATGGCTAACATTAGTCCGTAACAGTCCAGGAATTGAGTCTGAGAACTGTAGCAAGCATGTGCTTCTCTGAAACAATAGCCAGGCTCCCAGAGGCATAGAGGTCTGGCAGCTCAAGCATGCGATTGTGTGACAGTTCAAATTAGAGGAATGAATGAAGAAGGAGTCAGAAGTGCCATCTTAATATGGCCTGGTAGAGTATTCCATCCTCAATCATGTTTATTCTGCCAGCAATCAAAGTGTAACTGAAAACCTAAATATTAGTGTTGTGTGGAATTTTCAAAGTCTGACAGAATGAAATTCTGTGGAATTTTCAAAATTCCACCAAAATTCTGCCAAATTTCACTAGAAATGGAATGGCAGAATTCCGAGTTTTCCATGGAAAAAAATGTTGTTAAATATTCCTCAGATCTCAATATTTTCCACAGAAATTGTTGCTAAATAATTTTCTGCAGAAAAATGCTGTTCCATGGAACATTATTCTCTTATCCAATCCAATTTTATTTATAAAAAGCGCTATGGCACTTGTACAATAATAAATTAAAAACAGGTTAAAATAATCATAAATAGATCAAATACAGTAACATTCTTCAATTCATTTAAACTCCGGGAAAGCCAGATGGAAAACATGTGTTTTCAATGCAGATTTTAAGGCTACGGAATTACAGGATAGGTGGGGGGGGCGGATTGAGGCTTTATGGGTATCACTGGACACAGGGAAGGGAGAGATCATACGAGCCGGGTGATACATAGGCTGCCAGTGCAGTAGGATGCGATGGAAAAGACAATGATGGAGGAGATCTAGAGGATGGCAAACAAGGGTGAGGTGCTACTGATGGGAGACTTCAATTTGCCAGACATGGATTGGGGCATCCCATCAGCAGCATCCACTAGTAGCAGGGATATCATAGACTCCCTACAGGGAGCTCTCCTGAAGCAGCTAGTAAGGGAACTGACCAGGGAAGGGGCAATCCTAGATCTAAGAGAGGTGGGAGAGATATCCGTAGGAGAGAACCTGGGCATGAGTAACTACAGCATTGTCTGGTTCACAGTAAAAGCAACTGCTGAGGTTCACCAGCCCAAAATAAAGTTGCTGGATTTTCAGCATGCAGACTTTAGGAAAATGGGGCAAAGTGTTAGCAGGGGTGGGGGAACTAAGGGGGATGGAGAAAAGGTGGGGTCAAATAAAAGGGGAAATAATAGAGGCCACTAGCCTCTATGTAAAGAGGGTGTATAAAAATAGGAGGAAGAGAAAACCACTCTGGTTCAATGGGAAAATGGTGGAGAAGGTCAGGGAAAGGATGAAGACTTTAGGAGGTATAAGAAGACACAAAGGAAGGGGGATAGGGCTACATACCTGGAGATGATGAAGAAAGAGGTAGGTAAGAAGGTCAGGAGGGTGAAGGAAAGAACAGAGGAGAGAATAGCCAGCATGGCCAAGGAGGGAGATAAAACCTTCTTCCAGTACATGAGTGAGAGGAGAAAGTCAAGGGAGGGGATAATTAGGCTGAAAAACTGGGAAGGGGAGTTGGTGGAGGATGACCGTGAGAAGGCGGAGATACTCAATAGGTATTTCTGTTCAGTCTTCACAGTTGAAAAGAAAGGGGAGTTCAAGAAGATCAAGGCACAGAAGTAAGTAAGGGGGGGGGGCTGACTCCAGCTCATTCCAGGTAGAGGAGGTCCTGAGGAAGCTAGAGTGTTTGAGAGTGGATGAGGCAATAGGCCTGATGGGGTGCACGCCAGGGTTCTGAGGGAGCTTAGCAAAGTGCTAGTAGAACCTCTGACCAGCCTCTTCAATGCATTCTTGGAAACAAGGGAGATTCCTGATGACTGGAAAAAGGCAGATGTGGTCCCCCTTCATAAGGGGGGTGACAGGGAGTAGGAGGAGGTGGGAAATTAAAGGCTGGTGAGCTTAACATCAGTGGTGGGCAAACTCATGGAGAAGCTGATAAAAAAGAGAATCACTAACTACCTTGAGGCCAATAGCCTACAGGACCGACAGTAGCATGGGTTCACTGAGGGAAGGTCATGTCAAACAAACTTAATAGAGTTCTTTGACTGGGTCACCAGGGTATTAGATTGGGGGGATCTGTGGATGTTGCATATCTTGACTTCAAAAACATGTTAGATTCTGTTCCACACAGGAGACTGCTGCACAAAATGAGATGCCTAGTGCAGGGGCAGCTTGTGGTTAGATGGGTGCAAAACTGGCTGGAGAGTAAAAGACAGAGAGTAATAGGTAATGGGGTACATTCAGAGGAGGGTAGGGTCATCAGTGGAGTACCTCAGGGATCTGTGCTGGGGCCACTCCTTTTCAATATATTTGTAAGGGATGTAGTGAAGGGGCTAGAGGGGAGAGTGTATCTGTTCACAGATGACATGAAGGTCCGTAATAGAGTAGATACACCTGAGGGGGTAGTGAGTATGCACAGGGATTTGGAGAAACTAGAGGAATTGTCTAAGGAATGGCAGCTGGCCTTCAACACCAAAAAATGCAAGATCATGCACTTAGGCAGAAATAACCAGGGAGCAGAGTACCGTATGGGGGGGGCATGGCCAAGAGGTTACCAAGCTGTAAAGGGACCTGGGCATATTCATTTCATGGGATCTAAAGGTGACAAAGCAATGTGAGAAGGTGGTGTCAAGGATCACTAGAATGCTGGGTTATATACTGTAGGTAGGGGAATAACTAGCAGGAAGAAGGATGTCATCATACCCTTGTACAGGCAGCTTGTCAGGCTGCACCTTGAGTACAGGGTCCAGTTCTGAAGGCCATACCTCAAGAAGGATGTGGATAGGGTGGAATGAGTCCAGAGGCGGGTGACAAAAATGGTAAGGGGACTTACTCACCTATCATACGAGGAACAGTTGAGGGACCTCTGCATGTACTCCCTTGAACAAAAAAGGGAAAGAGGGGACATGATTGAGACCTTCAAATATATCAAGGGTATTAACAGGGTACCAGTAGGGGACATCTTCTAGCTAAGGGAGCAGTCAAAAACAAGAGGGCATGATATGCAGTTAGTATGAGGGAGGTTCAGGGGAACCGTTAGAAAATTCTACTTTACAGAGAGGTTGGTGGACAGCTGGAGCAGACTCCCAGAGATGGTGGGGCAAGAACTGTGGGGGGATTCAAGAGAGCATGGGACAGACACAGAGGTCTGTTAGTTCTGGGGAGAGGGGTGGGTAGAAGGAAATAGCAAAGTCCTAGTGGCTTGCTAGGCATACAGGGCAGACTGAGTGGGTCTGGCGGTCTTTTTCTGCTGACACCTTCTATGTTTGTATGTTTCTATTTAAAGCTTTCCACAGTCTGGCACTCCCTTATCTGATGAGGTAGAGAGTTCCACAGGGTTGGGGCACAAATATAAATACATGGGCCCCAGAGATCTTCAAACACACCCTGGGAATCTCTAGCAATCCCTCGTCGGTGGAGCGGAGTGGGCGGAGGAGACAATAGGGGCACAGAAGCGCTTGCAGATAACACAGTCCCTGTCTATGTGGGGCTTTATAGGTCAGCAGGCTGACCTTAAAGGTGATCTGCCACTGAACAGGTAGCCAGTGCAGATCATGCAGTAGAGGCGTGACATGGCTAGATTAAGACAAACCAGTCAACAGCCTGGCTGCCACATTCTGCTCCAGCTGCAGGCAACGGATATCCACCCCCAGTAGCCCTAGGTACAAGGAGTTGCAGTAGTCAAGGTGGGTGTTCACAAAAGTGTGGACCAACATTGAAAGGTCATCAGGCAGAACCAGGTGCTTTATCTGGGTGATATTCCTCAGATGGTAAAAACAGGACTTGATGATGGACGACACCTGTGCTTTAAGTGTCAATCCCTCATTAAAAATAATGCCCAGATTCCACACCTGGTTAGAGGCCATCAGCTGGCAGCAGCCCAGACAAAGAACAGAAGGCCGCCCAGCCAGAAACTCCTCTATCCGATGACCTGGGTCCCCAACCAAAACCTCAGTTTTGTCCGGATTCAACCTCTGCCAGTTAGAACTCATCCAATCCTGGATCTCAGTGAGGCAGTTGTTAAAGACCGAGACAGCATCATCCAGCTTGGGCACAAAGGACACGTACAGCTGACTATCATCTGCATAGCAGTGAAAACTCAGCCCATACCACCTTACAATGTCTCCTAACGATAGCAAACAATGTGGATGATAAAACAGAGCCCTATAGCACCACACAAGGCAAGGAGAAGATCCCAGAGGAATAAATCCCTGACATCACTCTCTGAAACCTGCCTGTGAGTAAAGACTGAAACCACCTGAGGACTGTATAAGACAGCCCACAGATCAACTGCAGGTGTTCCATTAATACATCATGGTCCATGGTGTCAAACGCTGCAGAGAGATCAAGAAGAACCAAGATGGACCGGCTCTTCTGATGTCTCGCTATCAGGAGATCACTGAGTACTCGAACTAGGGCCGTCTCAGTACTATGTCTCTTTTGAAATCCGGACTGGAGAGGATTGCAGATATTATGGATGGTAAGATGATCCTCAAGTTGCTGCATGACCACCTTCTCAATAACCTTACCCACAAAGGGAAGGTCAGGGATTGGTCTGTAGTTAGTGAGACAGTCTGGGTCCAAAGATTTCTTAAGAAGAGGTATAACAACCGCCTCTTTCAGAGTGTCTGGAAACACACCTTTCTCTCAGGAGCTCCTGACTACCTCAGCTAGGACAGTGCCAATGACCTCAACACACCTCACATGGAGGCATGTTGGGTTCAGGTCCAAACTACAGCAGGTTGGCCACATACTCTGGATGATCTTCACAATCTCATCGATCTCCAACTGGTCAGTCAGACCAGACACACTAAGGCCCTGTAACCTCCCACCGACCTCTGCCACACCCATTAGAAAGGGTTAAATAGATCTCAGACCTGATGTCAGCAACCTTCAGCAGATCACAGTAGGTGGAATTTCATGGAAGAACCAGCGAAATTCTGGCAGACATTTCAGTGGTGGAATGGTAATTCCACGCTAATTTCGCTGGCAGAATTCTGCATTCTACACAGCACTACTGAATATGGGGATGCTTAGAGAGAAGCAACAAAAGTCAAACATATACACATATGGGACTCATTTTAAAATAGTAAACACAGTTCATCAGCCCAAGTCCCGTTTCCTGAACTTACTGTTTAGCCACCAGTGTGATGCATCAGTCTCCATTTATAGAGTTTCCTTCCTCATCTCCCACTGCCATTTCAAGTTCAACATGACAGACCATTTTTTCCACCTCCTTAGGTATTTGAACAAGTAGTGGTATCCATTCCAAACCAACCGAAGCTTGGCTGGTAGCAAAAATTGGTGATGTACTTCCAACTGACCTAGGTAGCTCTGGAGTCCATCAAACACCGTATGTTGTTGTCAGCTACTGTACTAGAGATCCAGGAATAAAAGTAGAGTGTTGTCTCCATACTTTAATCTCCTGTGTCTCCTGGCAATCTCTGGTGCGTGATCTCGGTCTCCAATCCCCATGCATACCACCATGAGTGTTCAAGGAGAGGTAGGGTCTCTAGGTGCCTGTGTTGGAGTATTACAATATGCTTTTTCTAAGAAAAGTGGGGGATCATCCTCTGAGAGTCCCAAAATAGTAGTCAAGAATGTTTCCACAAAGTTGAGACAATCCTCTCCCTTTGCTGCCTTGTTCAACCACACCACTCTCAGGTTCTTTTCTGCAGCCTGGTTCTCCACAGTCTCAAATTGTTGACTTAGAAGCATGTTTTCTTTAACAAGTTTAGCCATCACATCAATGGATTTAAGCACTGAAGTTTCAGAACACTGTACTGTCTGCTTGCACTGGTCCATTTTTCTTTCCAGAGCCATAACTCTTGGGTTTAAGGTGTCCAACATCTTGTCCAAATCTTATACGGTCTTGACCAGCTGGTGAAGGGTCTTTTGAATCATATTTAGGCACACTTCCCCAGGCAGTGAATCAATGGAGTCTGTGGTTTTGCCACATTATGCAGGTCGCTCCTTTCATTGTTATTTTTTAGGAGCAAAAAAGTCAGCTGGAGATGCATTTGTTCTGTGAGATTTACCCTTATTTCTAGTACCTTCTGTACTTGCCCCAACTATATACAGTAGTTTTTTCATAATTTAGAAGTCAAATGTCTAAGTTTTTTAATTGTTTTAAATTAATTTCTCCTGGGAGCTTGAGTTCTTTACTTCTTCCTCATCGGCTACTCAGCAGCGCCTCCACTTTTACATTCTTTCCTTTAAAATATAAGTTAATTTACATGTTTTAAATTCAAAGTAATCAAATGGAAATGGGGTAATAGAATAACTTTGCTACTAAAAATACATATCATTTTATTATTAGATACAGTGGGTTAGGGAATTGATGACATTTATATATACATTTCAGGTAAAACCCCATTCTTTGATACAGTAATATTATGAAATAATATTTAAGTATACTGCAATGTTTTTTTAAAGAAGGAGCAATTATTTCAGTACTTGATAAGATATATTTCATTCTGCAATTAAAAAAAATATTTTTTGAATGTCTGTAATCATAAAAGAATAAAAATATTCTGTTTTCTAGGTGATATTCCATAGCGACTTGTCACAAATAAGAAAAATTAAAACTTACAGGAAAGGAGATTCAGAACATAGGTGACATTTATGTGTTTTACATCTTTCTATAGACATTAGAGACGCTCTAGACAATTTAATCCATTAGTCTTTCATATGAGTTAATACAGTATGTAACTGAAAGGAATGAATTAGTATACAAAAATAGATATGAATTTGCTAAGTCAGTTTAAATGGTAGAAAATTTTTAATTTAATATATTTGGGATTCTTAATTAATGTTATTTATTTTTAAGTCAAACATTTTGCCTGGTGAAACAGTGCTAAAGTTGTGAAACACTACTTATTTGTTTTCATGGTTTGATTGACTAGTGGAAATCAAAGACAGAATTTTACATATAATATTCATTGAGTGGTGTAATTTTTCCAAGACTACTCTTTTTATTTGGCATTACCTCCTCTTGGAATACATCCCCTTCCGACTATGCTTTCTCAATTTCAAGAAAGGCTGCACTGCTTTGCTGATGCCCCAATGTGGAGTCTCAGGATCCTGAAGTACAATACAGCGTGGCATGACAGGCAATAAAACATTTCAGATAAAGTCATCTAGCCCTCGCTTGGCATTGGAGGGTCCCATCATCTGCTCAAAATATGCAAAGTGGACATCAATCATTCTGGGAATGTCCAGTGCAAATGTAAGTTCCCTACATCCCTGGATGGCTGAGGAGGAAAGTATTATTCAAAACAGGAATCAGGTAATTGTATTTTATTTGTTTTATCATGAAAAAAAACTGCTAGGGTCAAGAAAATGTGATGACAGCAGGAGGAAGAATATGGGAATTAATTTCCCATAATGGATACATTAAAGTTAACAACAGCTGCACATATCAACACAATGAGAGTCCAACAAGGCCTTAAAAACATTCTGGCTAACTAAAATGCCAAGCTTTAGTGTGTGTTGAAGTTTATTTTGGAGCAAGGGGACAAGAAAGCTGGCTACTGCTTTGCCACAATGGGAGAGTACCTAATTTTTTCTAGGAGAGTAACATTGCTCCTCCTCAGGTTATATGGACTGTTGGCTCTGTGAAACAAGGCATTGATATAAAGTGGTAGGTCATTCTGCAAGGCCTAATGGGTCCAGATGTACAGGTTTCTTAAAGAGCTAGTGGAACCAAAATAGACAGGAAAATGATACAAATTTTAAGAAGCAGTCAGTTGTAACGTTTCATTTCTCAAGTATTTTTCTTTTTCCTTTTGCTCGTTAAAAAGTTTTGTAAGTGATAATATTTTGATGGATGCGTGGAACAGCTCTCAGCCTAGCATCTGACATATCTATCTCTGTTCCCCCCACTACATCCTCAGCATTATGATCTCACTACAATGACATCACAGGTGACTAACCTGGCATCTACTGAGTGGCTGTTCCTAAGCAGCAATGATGCCACAGTCAGTGAGGTCACAATGCTGACTATGTAATGGGGGAACACAGCTAGATATGTCTGCTGCCAGGCAGAGTGCTGTTTCACACATCACACCTACTAACATCAGGTAGACAATCTTCTATTTAACCAAAGAAAAAGAAAAAGTACCTCAGATATAAAAGGTAATGGCTGACTACTTTTAAAAACTGATATTAGTTTTAGGCAGTACACTAGCTCTTTGAGTGCATTGTGGTTAGGGAGGGCCATGCTACTGAAGTGTGGAGGGTATAGTGGTGGGTCTTGTAAGGTAGACTGGTGATGAAGAGGCGTGCCCTGTGATAGAGCACTTCCAGCTTAGCCAGCTGGGTGTTGATCCTACCCTGGTATATCAGGTCAGCACAATATAAGATGGGCAGAGGGTGTCTTAGATAAGTCATATTCGGGCACCAGAAGTAAAACAGTGTATGTTCCTAAAAGTAGAAAAGCAATCTAGAACACATTTTTTTCCCATAGGGTCTCAGTGTGAGTGACAAAGAACAGTTTGCTATTCAGGCATATCCCAATGTACTTATCAATGCCCTTCAGCTCAAGCTTATCCCCCGTAGCATGGATAGTGAGACAGAGGTAGCATAAGTGGTTGGGTTGCTGTTAGAAGAAAATATCATGACCTCTATTTTTGAAATATTTAGTAGCAATTTTTGAATGAAGATGATTATGGTGTAAGCATTAAACGTAATCTGAAGTTTAGCTACTACTCTATCCATGTTAGGCCTGGCATGGTAAAGAGCTGTATCACCAACACAGAAGTATAAATTTGCATCCTTAAGATTGGACCCTAGGTCATTTATATACATCATAAAGAACAGTGGTTCCAGGACTGATCCTTAGGGGACTCCTTTGACTATGGAGGTACAGGAGGAGGTTAGGCTTTCTATATTTATTTACTTCTGACATCTATCTAAATAGCTGGTGAACCAGGGGAAGGCTGACACACTGATTCCTACATTGGAGAACATGTATAAAGATGGTGTGGTCAACAGTATTGCATGCTTTGCTGAGATCTAGGAAAACAACACCACTGACAAGTTGTTGATCCAGAGCACTAAGCCAGACAGTCATTGATGACCGTAGCCAGAGGAGTGGTAGTGCTACACTTGGTTTTGAAGCCTAATTGCTGGGGAGTCAAGCTGTTGTATTCATCAAGATAAACACGTAGCAGCTGATTTACCAATTTTTTCAGCAATGTGGCAAGGATGGGGAGTATGAATATGGGTCTATAGTTGTTCAAATTGCTTGTATCACCAATTTGAAAAGAGGTATGATATCAGCCATTTTCTGTAGAACAGGGAGTTCATTATGGATAAGTGAGAGGCTAAATAAGTGGATGATAGGGGCACAGACAATGGCATGGCCCATATTTAAGAAGTGGGGATCCAGGGTATCAGATCCAGCATTTTTGCTGGCATTAAGCTTTAAGAATAGCTATTGTACTGTACCTGCTTGTGACTAACTTGTCTTAGTTCAAAGAGTTTATTACCACAGGTTTCTTTGCCAGTGTGTGTCAGGCTGGGGAGAGGCTGCAGAGGAATTTTCAAAAGCCTGTCCCTCTAAAGGAAAGTGGATATTTAGTTCTATTTGGATGCCTAGCCTTTTGCAGAGGATCCTGTTATTACTCATTAGTTGCTTTGTCAATGTTGCAGAGGCAGGCCCTCCTTCCAGATACTTGACAGCTTCCCAGAATTTATAGTGGCCATTTGAGTTATCTTCCATTAGCTTTAGGTAGTATGCTGCTTTGGCATTCTGTATTAAGTATTGCTGAAAAATATCCAAGTCATGGGTTTCCTTAGTACTCCTAGCTTTTGCCCACAGCTTGTCTCTTTCTCTTAGGGCAACCTCAGGATCCTTACTCAACCACAGGCAGTTATGCTTTTTTCTCTTGTGCTTAACCAGGGCGGTATGCTTATTGATGCCCCCAGAAACAGTTCATGAAAGATTTCAGTAGCAGCCTGTACAAAATGTGCAAAACAGAAATTCTGCAGTTAATATTTGCTAAATTATGTAGGAAGCTGATCCTGTAACGCAGATACACAGAAGATGATGGCAGATAAGGACTGTATGGCCCACGTAGTCTGCCAATTTTCCCTACCTAATGCATTACTGCAGACCCTAGTTGATCTGTGGCTAACCCTCTCTCCCCCATTGCTAGAGTACTCTTATGTCTATCCCATGCATTATTGAATTCCCCTACTGTTTTTGCCCCCACCACCTCCACAGGGAGGCTGTTCCAAGCATCCATTACTCTTTCTGTGACAAAAGTATTTCCTCACGTTGTCTCTGAGTCTACCCCCCCTCCAGCCTCATATCATGCCCCCCTGTTCTCGTATACCTTCTTTTCTGAAAGATGCTACCTTCCTGTACCTTATTTAGTCCCCTGATGTACCTGAATGTCCCAATCATACCCCCCCCCCTGGAATACATATTGAGGTCCTCTAGTCTTTGCTCATATGACTTTTGGTGCAGTCCTTGCACAATAATTGTTGCCCTTCTCTGGACTGCCTCTATTTTGTCTATATCCTTCTGGAGATGCAGTCTCCAGAATGGGACACAGTACTCCAGATGAAGTCTCACTAGTGATCTGTACAGTGGCATAACCACCTCCTTTTTTCTGCTGGTGATACCTCTCCCTATGCACCCTAGCATCCCACTGGCTCTCCCCACAGCCTTCTCACATTGTTTGGTTGCATCAGGTCATCAGATATGATTACCCCAGGTCCCTTTCTTGACTAGAGGTCGCTAGTACCTCCCCCCATCTTGTACTCCTCCCTTGGATTTCTGCACTCCTAGTGTATGATTTTACACTTCTTTGCATTGAATCTTTGCTGCCAAACTCTCGACCACTCCTCAAGCATGTTTAGGTCCTCCTCATTTTTTCCATCCCCTTCCCCCGGAGTGTCAACCCTGTTGCAGAGCTTAGTGACATCTGCAAAAAGGCATACCTTCCCCTCAAGACACTCTGCAATGTCACCTATGTAGACATTGAACAGGACTGGCCCCAGCATGGATCCCTGTGCCACCCCACTGGTTACCTCCCTCTCTTCAGATTGAATGCCATTTACCACCACCCTCTGTGTCCTGTCACTCAACCAGTTTCTGACCCAATTTAAAACCTTAGAGCCCACTCCCAGGAAGCCCAGCTTATCAAACTCCTACAGTATGTGGTAAGGTGTCGAAGGCAACAGTGGGCAAAATATATTTTCAAAGCCATTTTTGAGCCCGGTCCGGTGGCACTGAGGGTTGAGGCGCTGGACGCTACACCTCGCACCATGCCGGTGACTCAGGTTCAGGACCGAGCCCGGGTTGCTGGAGGTCAGCAGGAGAGGGAGAGGAGTGAGCATCCAGAGGACAGCTCTCCTCTCCCGGGAGGGACAGGGATCCCTAGTCGGTGCTCGGCTGCCCTCTGGCGAAGGCCGGAGATGCTGCAAGCATGATGATGTAGAGAAGGGGTGGGAGAGTGGCAGACATCAGTTCCATGCCTTGACGTCAGTGTGCTAGCCACTCCCCAAGAAACAGGGGAAAAATGCCCTTGGGCTCAGGTGGAGATGGAGCACCAGAGCTGGCCCTCGATCTGCGGCCACCCGCCTGGCACCCTCCCGACCGACGCTACTGACTGCTCAGGTGGTTGGGGCCCACCTCGTCCCCACCCAGGGGGGGTAATCTGAGGCTAAATGGGTGATGGAGGATTGTCCAGGTGGGGCGGTCTGCAGATGGATGACTCCTTGGTGCTCCTGAGGAGACCAGAGCTGAGGGGAGGAAAGGAGGAATAAATATGAAAATAATAAAACCGTTTTTGACTGAGACTTTGCTTTTTTAACCACCTGACACATGCAATAACATTATGATCAGTGATCTTGTCAAAGACAACTGTATGGGTGATTTTCTGAAGCCCATTATTTAGGATGAGGTCTAAAATTGAGGAGCTAGCAGGATTTTTAGGGTTAGGTTAAATGGGTTCCATTATACGAACATATGAAACTGCCAGTAGATACTGGGCAACTGGTCTATCACATCTGCTTGATTTTGCATCACAAAGGGTAGACTCCTTCTGCTCCCCCCACCCCTTGCCCCTCCTCTTCCCCCCTCATCTTCCCACTGACTAGTATCTTGCCCATAACCCTATTCCACCCCCTTTTAAAGCTCTCCACTGTTTGAGATACCATTTCTTTAGGAAGCACATTCCATCCCCCTACCACGGTCTCCATGAAGTAATGTTTCCTCACCTTCCACCTGATTCTACCCCCCCACCAACTTCAAGCTGTGCCCCCTAGTAATCCCTTCATCCTTTAATCAAAACATACCCTCTGTACTAACCCTGTTGATGCCCTTTAAGTACCTGAAGGTTTCGATCATATCACACCTTTCCCTTCTCTCCTCCAATGAGTACATGTTGAGGTCCCTCAACCTATCCTTGTTAAGCTTCCCCTTCATATCTCTGATAATTTTAGTTGCCCTCCACTGTACCCCCTCCAGTAACCTGATGTCCTTCTTTAAGTATGGGTTCCAGAACTATACACAGTACTCCAAGTGCGGCCTCACCAATGATCTGTACAGTGGCAGAATGACTTCCCTCCCTCCTAGAGGTGATTCCTCTAGCAATGCAACCCAGCATTCTACTAGCTTTTGTCACGCTTTCCTACATTGAGAGGAGTGGTTCATATTCTTTGTGACCATTACCCCCAAATTCTTTTCCTCCTCAGAGACAAACAGCTGAACCCCTCCCAGATGGTAACTGTACCCAGGGTTCCTCGCTCCGAAGTGCATGACCTGGTACTACTTAGCATTGAAACCCAGCTGCCAAGTGTCTGACCAGTGCTCAAGCCTTCCCAAATCTTCTTGGAGGCCTTTTCCTTCCTCTACCCAATCCATAACTGCTCCTGTCTTGGTGTCATCTGTGAATATACTGATTCTGCTCTTAACTCGAACTGCTGTATCTCCTATGAAGATGTTAAACAGAACTGGCCCCAGCACTGAAACCTGTGAGACCCCACTGGTGACCGCCCTATGAGTTGAGAGTCCCCCCCCCACAACCACTCTCTGATGTCTGTCCCCCAACGAGTTACCAGCCTACTTAACCAATTTTTCCCCTGCTCCCAGGTTCCTCAATTTACTAATTAATTTGCCATGCGATACCGAGTCAAAGGCCTTGCTGAAGTTCGATACAGAACATCTACGGCCTGACAGGTGTCTAGTTCTTTTGTCACCAAGTCAAAAAAACAAACCAGGTTTGTTTGACATGATCTCCCAGAGACGAACCCATGCTATTTGTCGTCCATAACACTGTTCACTTCCAAGAGGGTCACCAACCTTTTCTTTAGGATTGTTTCCATGAGTTTACCCCAAATGGATGTCATATTGACTGGTCTATAGTTACCAGGCTTGTCTTTGGGACTGCCCTTGTGCAGGGGTACCACATGTGCCATCCTCCAGTCCTGAGGCAAGTACCCCATCTGCAGGGAGGTATTGAACAAGTCTGCCAATGGTGCCACCAGGACCTCAGCCAACTCCCTCAGGACTCTAGGGTGCATCCCATCCAGCCCTGGAGCCTTGTCCGTGCTCAGTGACTTAAGGCCCTCAAGCACTCTGCTCACAGGGATCTCCTCATACGTTATCCTATCTCCTCCCATGCCAGGGTTGCCCTGCCCCTGTGGTATTGGCCCATCCTCCCTGGTAAAAACTGAGCAGAAGTACTCATTGAGTGCCTCTGCCTGTTCAATCCCCATTCTCTACCCAACCTAAACCATTCTTTATCCTGGTGGTTTGCTCCTTGCAGTTCCTCTTCTCCCTTATGTACTTGAAGAAGACTTTGTCCCCCTTCTTAATTCCCTCTGCTAGCCTTAGCTCCTTTGAAGCTTTGGCTGCTCTCACAGCCCTGCTCACCTCCCAGGTTTTCCTTGTGTACTGCTCCCTATCCTCCATTCTTTTGGACCGCTTCCATCTTCTGAAGGCCGTCCTTTTCAGCCTCACCCTTTTCTGCACCTCATTTGACCACCAACGTGGTTTCCTGATCCCTGCTTTCTTACTGCATTTCTTTGTGCAGGTGTCTGTGGCCACTAGCATGCCTTCCTTCTGGATGGCCCATTTCTGGATGGTATCCATGTCAGGGGTGATGCTAGCCAAATGCCCACTGAGGATGTCAGCCATCCTGCAGAAATCATCCCTTTTGAAGTCAGCTGTCTTCGTTTTTGTAGAAGTTCCCTCCCTACCCATATCCAGGGAGAACCACACTGCTCTATGTTGCTACCTGCTAGGGGGGGGTCCTCAGTCCATACTCCCTGCACTTAGTCTCCATCAGTCAGCACAAGATTTGAGGTGTTCCCTTTCCTTGTCGACTCCTCCACCTTTGGTGACAGGAATATATCCTGGAAGACTTCCAGAATGACCTGCTCCCTAACACTTGTGCTAGACATGGTTTTTCAATCCACCCCTGGTAGATTGAAATCCCCGACCACCACAGTGCCACCCCTTTCACAGTGTTTCTGTAACTGATCTGCCAGTCCTCTATCGATGCTCTCTGACTGTGAGGGTGGTTGGTACACAACCCCTAGTCCGACCCTTTTACCTTTATTGTTCTGCAGCTGAACCCATAAGGCTTCCAGCCTCCCCTCACCTCCATCCTCCATACTGCTTACTATCCCTGCCCTCACAAATAAAGCCACCCCTCCACCCTTCCCTTCTGTCCTATTCCTATGATATAGTCTGTATCCTGGTAACATGATATCCCAGTCATGGTGCTGGTTGGCCCATGTCTCGGTGATGGCAGCTATATCCACCTCCCCTTCTGCCATTAATGCTTGGAGCTCACGTATTTTGTTCCCCAAGCTCCTTGCATTTAGTGACACCACCCTCCAGCAAGATCCCCTGCTTTCCCCAATACCCCACTCTGCTCTACCTCCTCCACTTTTTGATTGACCCCCCCTTCCCCTCCTTGCTAGTTAGGGGAAGAGGTGCATTGGTCTCCACTAATTCATTTCAAATCTACCAATCATTGGTCTCCACTAATTCATTTCAAATCTACCAATTTGGCAGATTGCCAGTCCACATTTAGGTCACCGAGGATGATTGTTTTATTATTGTGGGAGCTGGCAAAGCTACTTAGATGGGATAGTACTAGTTCTGTACCACCCTTTATAAGCTACAACATAAATAATTTCATTGCAGTAGAGGTTTTTTTTTTTTGTTTGTTTTTGTTAACCAGGTAAGTCCACTGATTACAAGTACCCATTTTAAGGGATGAACCAGGTGCAAATCACAATACATCTACAAACACAGTTAACATAACAATACATAGTACAAATAGTATAGTACATTGTCAAGTTAAAGCAATACGAATCAATCATTCCTGAAAGCATGTGCATTTACAAGTATCCAGGAAATACATTTTCATAGCATTTCTAAAACAAGCTATGGATGAGTAATGGATGTTATTGAATATTCAGTATCCCATCATATGAGTGAACCAAAATAAGTGACTCAAAAATTATCAACTCATTTTGGTCGCTTTCAGGATTAGTGACAGTGAATGGAGAGCGAGGGGTGGAAATAGTGAGTTAGGAAGGGAAACCAGTAAGGGAAAGAAATAGTGATGGAAGGGGTGGAGGAAGAGGGATGGGCTAAATTGGGACATAGAGCGTGATGCCACCAAGCTACCTGCCTAGCGTAGCGAGTAGGTACACCATCTGCAGAGCTTGTGCTGGGCTCAGGACTGTATGCAGGTATGTTTTTTGTCATTTGCAGGTGTTTGCTTTTGTAACATTTTGCCATTGGCAGTCCCTCTTCTTTCCTCCAGCGTCCTCCCCCCCACCCAGAGATGATTATATAAGTATTTTATTTATTTATTTATTGAAATTGTTTCACCAAGAAAGGCACACTGAGCAACAAGCTGATCATCTCCAGGTGTGACCTGGAAGGAGGGGGAACATGGGAAGAATAACATGGAGGTTATCAGATTTAGTAACATATAACAGTAAAATACACTTGTTTTTACTTTGTGTGAGTTACAGCTGAGATCATGGAACAACCAGGTTACAGAGTGGCACATAACACACTTAGTACACGTATATGAATATACTGTAGTAGAGATTTCATGGGTTGAACAATTGCAGACATAGACTCACAAGAAGCAGCTAGCAATAACATTATGTGTGTGGGCTCAAAAGTGCATCATTTGGGACAAATATGCCAGCTTCATAGCATTTGCTATGTGCCGCTGGTCAGGCAAAGGGGGGGGAGTGGGGCAATGCCTGACAGAGTCAGGTGCAGGAGGAATTTACCATGAAGTAATTTGCCAGGGCGGTGGAGATAGAGAGTTGGCAGAGGAGAAGGGGCAGATTTTCAGAGGCAGCTCATTCCAGAGCTTAGGGAGGCAGTGAGAGAAGGCTGCCTGGCCAGCAGTGGTCCTCTGCTGAGGGATTACTAGTTGGCAGGGAGTTGAGGGATCTAAGGGCATGAGTGGGGGTGGGGGCAGATGAGAACATGGTGGAAAGTTAAGGAGGGAGGACACATAGCCAGAACTTAGAGACAAATTTAGTGCATTGCATAATGCATCGGTTTTCAAGGGATGGTGATGCCAGAGACCGATAGAGATAGCAGTGATGGTTGAGGGGAGGGGCATCAGGAGCAAAGCAGCAGAAGACATTAAAAAGGGTATCTAGTTTAGTTAAGGTGGACTTTGGGACAGTACTGTAGATGATGTCGCAGTAGTAGAAGGAGGGAAGTATGATCTTCTGGATTAGTTCACAGCACGTGGTTAGAGGGAGGCTGCTATGGTTTCTGTACAGGGCACCTAACTTGGGGGCACAGTTTTTTCTATGATAGCATCGATGTAGTCAGCAAAGGATAGATGCCGGTTGAGCCAAACCACTAAGTATCAAAATGAGGTGACGCCGTCAAGTATTTGCCCATCCAGGGTGCAGAAGATTGGGAGAGAGGGGCGATGGAAGGTAGGTAGAAAGGGAGGAAGAGGAATGGGCTAAATCAGGACATGGAGCATGATGCCGCCAAGCTACCCACCTAACGTAGCAAGTAGGTACACCCACAGTACTAGATTGGGGGCATGGGAGCCATGCCCCCCTGCATTAAACATTATTTTTCATGTGCACTGAGTTTGTGTTTGGTGTTTAGTGTGATGTGCCGCATTCATTTTCGCTAGGGTTTACTCGCTGTTTTGTGAGTCACTCAAAATGGTTAGCTGTTATGACATGGAACCGAATATTCAGACACATGAGATTTTGAGTGTGACCTAACTGAAGTGGAGGAGAGCTTGTTGTTGATATAAAAAGCTAAACCTCTTCCTCTGGGAGGAAAGGTGAGCATGAGGGGGGTTGAAATTTACTTTGGCTTCAAAATTTTGGCCAAATAATTTCTGTTCCTAATGTAGTAACAGGATTAGGGCATAAAAACACACTATAAAAAACCCATTATAGAAAAAGGGACAAAAAGCCTTGTGGCAATGGCAATGAATTACTACAGATTATGTGTGGCAGGTGGTGTTAGCATGCCACAGGTGGGGACCACCACAGTGTCAAACACGTACAACTGCTAAGCACCCCCATCAGAGCTATAGGAATTCATAGTTTCCTTTGCTGATCTCAAGGCTTTCCCTGCCCTTCATGCCAATTACTATGTTAGTTCCACATAGGCTTTCAAAATAAATCCACAGAAAAAAATATGCATTACAAAGAAAAGTGCAAGTACTATTGTACTTTACAAGGGCATTGCTGCCAACTTACCTTCCCGAATTTGTATATTTACTTTTTCTTTATTTTTTGTAAATATGTTTAATTTTTTTTTCTTTTCTTATATATGTATTTTGTTAACATGTAGTTCTCAGAGCTATAAGAATTCTTAGATTCCTTGGCTGAGCTCAAGCCCCCGTAGTCCCTATTTTATTTAAAAAGTGTAATTTTTTTTTAGTTTTTATTTTTTTTACATTTAGTACTAAGTTTTACTGTAATAGCTGCTGCCTAATGGCAGCATCATTCTGATGTCCTTCCATACTGCTACCAATTCCATGTTGCCTAAGGTGACCATTGTCATCCTTTGCCAGTGTGAGAGGTTTAGGTGACATCACAGGCCTGATCTAAGTAGAGGTGACTGTTTGTAAGCATGTGATGCTGATGCTGAGTTGCACTGAGACTGGGACCATCTGCCAGCTGCTCAAACTGAGCTTGCTGGTGAAGACATGGTAAAAGTTGTTATACTATCTTCTGGAGGGCTCAAGATGTTAGGGTGTGTACAGATCCTTTCCCTGCTGGTGACTGCACTGCTAGGAGTGATGGTGCTAAGTCAAACTGTGGTGCTGCCAGTGCCAGTGGGACTGTGGGGAGACTTACCTACAAGAGATAGGGTTAGTTGATGACAGCCGCTGGCATATGAAAAAATTGAATGGATAGGTAAAGTTGATGCATGCTAAATTTAGTTTCAGAACGGCTAGGAATTCAATACTGTCCAGATCTAGCCTGAAGCAATGTGGTGAGGCAATATCTCCAGTTGTACTGAAACATCTTTCGGAAACAGCCAATGTTGGGGTGACATCCAAGAAAGTACAAAGCCACTTTAGCCAGTGCAGGCCAAATAACTTTTCTGTCCTACCAGAGTTTGATGGCATCAGCATTTCAGCTAGACAGTGACTCTGCTAAATATGCATCCATTGTGTAGACTGGTGTCATGTCCGTGCCTTCATCCATAATGTCTGCACGGCATTGGTATTTGTGTGTCAGACAGCTCCCATATGTCTTTTGTTGTGTCTCCTGGAATCAGATCATCAGTTTTCTTCTCTTCCCATCTGATGTCATCATAAACATCATCATCACCACACTGACACCCCTGACATTGGAAGTATGGGAAGTAGGCCTCAGAGGAGGAGGAGGAGGAGGTTGAATTTTGGTATCTGTGTTTTATCTGCACTGCTCTTTCTGAATTGTCTGCAAGATGTTCTGTTTGACATAGTCCATGTGTGCAGAAGGAATGTAGATATGTTTATATCTGGGATCCACTAATGTTGCAATATCAAATTCAGTGTCTTGTTGAATTCTTTGAAATCATTCTTCAAGTTTTGCCAGAAACATCTCTGCCTTTTCCCCAGTAAGGATTGCATCCAGCTTTGGATATTGCCAAGATGATGGACTAGTAGTGTCACCAGCGCCACCACTACCAGCTTGTCCAGCACTATTATCCTGCTGAAGTCATTATCATCATTTCCTTCACCGCCGATGCCATAACCACCACCACGTTTACCAGCACCACAACAGACACCACCGGTCCATGACTGGCCTTGCTTTGTTGGGTTGTTGTGGTGGTAGATGTCATATATAATGTGTGTGTTGTTCAAGCAGACTCACCATAGGCAGCACCATGCCATAAGTAGCAGATTCAGCAGACAGATCTTTGGTGGCTTGTTCACAAGGTCTCTGAAGCAGAACCGACCTTTGCAACACTCACCACTGCACCTAGAATAGGTATCCCCCACAGGGCACACAATCAAATTCCATAGCCTGAATCACAACTTTTTGTTCCATCAGTCTTTCAACCTTGTAAAAGACAGTGTTGAACATTGTCACCATATCTTTAATCATGCAGTGTTGTGGGACATTGTGCTTCTGTTGGTAATGTCAGAGGAGCTCAGCACATTTGGGGGAATAATGGAAACATTTTGTAATGTCCCTAATGGTGTAACTGGGCATGTTTCCCAAACATATAACTCACCACCAGATTCAGTGCATGTGCAAAATAAGGTACATGACAGAAACCCTCATCATTCATGGCTATCAGCATGATACTACTACTATATGTCACAAAAAATTCCTTCCTTCAGGTTGTGAGGATACGTCTGGATGTCCAGCATTGATTGCATGAAGCACAGAATGTTCTCCCCACTGTTTTCCCCTCCATGACTGATGCATTAAGTAAGATACTCCTCATAGCACTGTTCCTCTGTGCAACCATCTGCTTCATGATAACTACTGCAGGGTATGGTGTTGGTGGTGGAGGTGAGGCAGCAGTGGTTCTGCTGGTGCCTGACATATCCCAGTGAACAGTGAGACTCAGAGGAAGCTTTGGTTTGCAGTACTGCCCCTGATGTCACTGGTGAAATGTACAAATTCCCCCTCTGCCTACTTCAGAAGGATCACCATCTGCATGTGTACGGACTCATAAATTGCAGGGAGATCATCTGAGAAAACACGAATCATGATGGAATGCTGTATTTAGGTTTCAGTTCATATAACAATCTTTGAAAGCCAGTGTCTTCCATCATGGAGAATGGCGGCAGATCAGGCACAATCATCTCGTCTATCAACTGAGTGATTTGAACAGCTGCTGGATGAGTAGATGGCATTTTTGTGCAGGCATGTAATGACTCCTGCTGTGTGGTTTGTTTGATGGCAATAAATTCTGGACTAGCACTAGCACTAGTGCTGCTGCTGCTGCATCCACTACCACTATTATCCCTGCCTAGTGGTGGTGCTGGTGGTGGCATTGGTTTTTATTTTAATTTTTTTTATTTTAAATTTGTTAACCAGATAAGGACGCTGGGCATTGCCCTTTTTCAGGTCTGACCTGAACAATCAACAATACATAAAACAATACAACAGACTGCATACTAACAATTACAAACATCAATGGATAACAAATAATGTTTAAATAACATCTTAAATCCTGTAGCTGAATCAATGGTTCTAGGGAGAAAGGCAAATCATTCCAGAGTTGAACAGCAGATGATACAAATGATCAAGAACCAGAAATTTCCTTGTTAACAATTGTTTTCAAAATAACACCCTGCTTAGAGTGCAAATTGACCTGTGAGTCCCTTTGTTCAACTAAATCAAATAAAGGAAATTAATTCCCAGCATGGATATCAAGATAAGTCAAGTTACCAAGTGCATAGGGAAATCTTAATTTGGGTGATAGCCAGCTCAAACAAGAATATAAAACACAATGATGTGTCAATGGAGGAACACCAAGAACGAATCAGCAGATATTATTATAAGGCACACTCAAAACCCTACATTCCCTCACACCCAAATTATAATATAAGGAAGGAACATAATCAAGGTTTGACAATAAAGTACCCCTCACAATCATTTTGTAAAATTCCATTGATAAATAGGCCTTAAATTTATATAACAATCCCAATTTACTATTTATTGTTCTACTAATGACTTTCACTTGGGGAAGAAATCCTAGACTAGGTCTAAAAGGACACCTAAATACTTGAATTCATTAGCCGGTTCAAGTAACTTGCCAGATCTATCATACAAATGTAAACATGGATTCAGTTTTAGTTGGAGTACACTCCCAAAAACCATGCACTTGGTCTTTTTTACATTTAAAACCATCTGATTATTTAACAACCAATGATCAAGTTTACCAAAATCACTTTGCAACCCAATATTAACCTGCTCAATGTTCAAACCCTGGCTATACAAAATTAAGCCATCCACATAAAGAAGGCAATGACTAACTGAAAAAATAGAGGGGATTTGATTTATGAATACTGAAAATAACAGGGGAGTCAAGAATGGACCACTGTGGAACACCCCTAGAATTTGGCCATAGTTCAGATACTGAAGGCTCAATAAACACTTGCCGAGATCTTCCCTCTAAAAAGCTCATAAGAAAGGATACAACCAAACTGGAAATACCCATGCTATTTAACTTTGTACAGAGCAGAGCATGATTTATCAAATCAAAAGCCTGGTTCAGGTCCATGAACACTGCCCCCATTAATTAACCACTATCACAAGTGAGGAGGATAGTGTTCGTGAACCTGACCAAGGCCATTCCAGTATCCCTACCTTTCCTAAACCCATGTTGTTCTGGGCAAAGTAAACCCAGTGGTGTTCTGGAAGGAGCACCACTAGTGTCGATTGCTGCTGCCATTGAGCTACATAATTTGAAAAAATCTGATCCCGTAACCCCTGCCTGGCTGCTGCTGCTGCCGAGTCTGACTTGTGTGTGGATTGTGAAGGGATGTGACTGTTAACAAGATGCCATGTTCGTGCTTTAGATGATCAGCCAGCACACTGGTTCCCAATATCTGTGTGGATTTACCCCTTCTGAATGTTTTCTCACATATATTGCAGCATGCTCTCAGTGGATTAGTGGGGTCATCCCTAAAATACTCTGATTTCTTTTCCCTGATGATGGGGGAGGAATGATGTGGCTACTCCACTTGATCACCAGAAGCAGAAGCAGTAGTAGCACACTTGTCAGGTGGGACTGGAAATTTGGCCTGAGATTTGGATTTGCCTGCTTTATAAAGTTTTTTTTGTTCTTTTCTCTTCTACATTGCTTCTCTTACTTTCACACTCTTGTCCTCCCATACTGGTGGTGATGGTGGCCTCCACTCATCAGAGTCATACTGTAGTCCTCATCAGAGAAGCTTGTTATAACTTTCAACAGACTTTCAACCTCCACTTCCTCATCTCCTGCTTCCTTTTCCAGTGTTGCCTGCTTCTCCTTCCCCACCGGTAGAGATGGGCTAAATCCACAAATTTCACTTTGCAAAATATTTCGTGAAATTCATGCATTTTGTGAAATATTTTGTGGATGAGAAATGTGAAATTCCACCAGTGAAATGTGGTTATTCACCCACAAATGATGGAATTTCACCACTCATGGGCAAAATTCCACTGTTCAAGGGTGAAATTCCACATTTCACACCTGTAAAATATTTCTTGGAATGCACAAATTTCTTGAAATATTTTGTGTGTTGAAATTCATGATTTCACTGGAATTTCACCAGTAAAATTAAATTTCACTGCATCTCTACCTACCCGTCTCCACCTCACTCTTACATAATGCTCCCATGCCCTTTTCCTGCTGCCTCCCCTTTTTATTGTGTTTCTGCTTCCACCTTCAGAATCACCAGCACCTCTCCCTCCTCTGGTACCTCCACTTCCATACATTTTTCTTGTGTGAAAGTCTCCTCCACTGCAACCTACTGAGCTGGTGGTGGACATGCTACTGGGTTACATTTATAAAACAGAGGGGATGATATACCATAAGCATCATAAATTAATAGAATGGTCTAATGGGTCTATGTGACAAGGGCAACTGAATGTCAGTGACTGGTCATAAGGGCACACAACCACAAGGGTGACTGAAAAACAGTATGTTACTTAATGCAGGGGCCTTCACCCCTGCACCCTCCCTCATGGGGGGCTTTGCCCCCCCAACCCCTTAATTAGGATTCCTACTCTGGGGGGGTGCAACTCAGGGAAAGAGGTGAAATCCAAGGGTGCCTACATTGTCAGCACCATTGTGCAGTAGCCCTTATGACAGGTCACCGACATTGAGTCGCCCACATCACAGGCTACCTGGACAGTTCAGTGGGATCTCCACTTTAACATTAACAAATGTAGTGTCACACATTTTGGATTGAAAAATCCAGAACACAACTATCTTTTAATGGACACCAACTAAACAAAGTACAATCAGAGAAAGAACTAGATGTGTTAATGTCCAACAATTTTGACTTTGATAAATAAATAATTGAAAATTTAAGTAAAGCCAATAAGGTTTGGTGGTCCATTAGAAGGAACATCAAACCAAAATAAAAATAAGTTATACTACCTCTATACAAGGCCTATATACACCTCCTTCTGGATTACACAACACCATTGTGGAGTCCATTAAAAAAAAAACAGACATCATAACGTTTTGAGAAAATACAAAGAGAAATAACCAAGTACATACAAAGAGCAAAATAACTCTCCTATAATGAAATATTAAACTGATTCGATCTAATGCTATTACACACTAGAAAGTTGAGATGAGATCTGATGTTGACAAGGGAGATAATAAATGATCAATATCTTGTGGAAAACATAGGTCTAGACTTTAAACAAATAAACATTAATTCTAGAGGTCATCCACTACAATTATGTAGAAAGACATTTAAAACAAGACAAACTCTGGCAAGAGCTGAAAGGGCTGCATGAGTGGAATCTGGGTTAAAAATATTGAAAAAAAATTTTTGTAAATATTTTTACACCTAATTTTCAACACATCCTTGTGACAAACCTGCCTCATAAAGAAGGGCAGAGAAAATGTTCAACTCCTGGCCTAAAGGTGATGTCATGCAGGAACTGCAGAATCAACTTTTGGGCTGCAAACACATATTTTGGGCAGGAGCTGAAAAATGACATCTATCACACTAATGAGTCATTGTACCAAAATGGCTATGTTGAAATGTTGTGGTAAAAATACTGAATATTACCAAAGCTATGAGGCTGCATTTGCAAAATTCAACATAGCCTCATAATTTAAAGCAGCAGTGCAACAATCTGGTGAAAAGTTTGACCTATTCATTTTTACTGTATTTTAGATTGCCACTTACCTATTGACTTATATAATACCCTTCTTTGCACAATTTGAGTCTGCATGAGTACTTTTTTCATGTCTGAAATAATGAAAGGAACAATCCTTTTACTATGGCTTGGACCAGGTTTTCATCAGTATTTGTAGGTGTTTTTGAACAACTATTGTTCTGTAAGATCAGAGTGCACTACCTGCTGCATAATAATTAATTATAGTCACATCACAAGTGATATAGAAACAACAGATGGACAGAAACAGCTGGAAATACTGATGAAGACCTGGTTAGCACTGCATTTACCATTAGGCTGCTGAAAGAATTAGAACACATCGGACTTTTGGAGTGATATATTAGTCCGTGGCACAGCAAGGGTTAAAAGAAGTGCTCCTTTTATTATTTCAAACATGAAAAAAGTAGTAAAGCAGATTAAAACGGTGGAAAGAAGGATATCATACAAGTCAGAAGGTAAGTGGCAATCTAAAATGGCATAAAATAGCATAGGTCAACATTTTCACCAGATTGTTGCACTGCTGTTTTAATAGATGAACATACTAGACTCGTAGAACACAAGACTGTGCAAGGTATAATACCACCCCATATTACATTTATTTAAAGCCAGGAAATGCATTGCTAGTCTTTTTTTGGCATTGAAAAAAAAATTTAACTTGGTCCACAAGGAGGACATTTGGATACAGCTTTACTTAAGCCCTAACTATCTTGACATCAGGGCAGAAAGGGGATTAGGGTGCACTTAGATGGAAGTGAGGATAAGGTGAAGAAAATTTGTTTTGGTGCTACACTGAAAATGACCCTGTTGAAAGAATGCAACACATATGTCCTAAAGATGCACGGTATGTATGATACCGGTCGAGGTGTGTCCTAACTGTGGGGCAACTGCTTGCTTTGAATTTGAGCACTGGAACACTTTTTGAAAAAGATTAAATGTTTTCATGCACAGTGATTAAGTGGTGACAAGATTTTATTTGTGAACACATATGTCAAGCTGAGAAACACCAGCTTGGCATAGATGTTGAATTCTTTGGTGTGATCTTATAGTGCAGCAAGTTAAAGTGTGTCCATCTTCATTTCTGAGTGGGGGACTGTGAAAAATGTCAGATGGTTGTCAGTTCTGACCCACCTTTTTTCTTCTTTGATGACACAACTGCTGCTGTAAGAAAAAGACAATGTGGACCATTATGAGTCATCATATTTTCAATAACTCCAACTTTATACACCCTGTGGGGCACTGTCCCATATAGAAAAACTGATCTTCTCACTCCTGAATGGAAACCAAGCCCCCTTTCTGCATTGACAAATACCCCCATCTGCCGCTTGCTTAGTTGCGGTTAATTTATGTAGCATTTAGTTCTGCATATTTATACAGTTGCATAAAATGGCAACTGATATCCTTTGTAAGCTTCCCTCTTCCAGTTTCTTCATATTTCCTCCAGTGTTTACATTTACTATAGCAGTTAAGAGAATGTGTTTAGTACTACAAATAAAAAGAAATTTGCTGGTGGGCTTTCTGTTTGGATACCACTATTACGAGGAAGCTGCATTTTCAAAAAAGGAATACCTGAAGGATCTAACAGATAATATCCACATTTATATTTACTAGTAGTTGTTACTGTCTGCTCCCTGTGGAACAAAGCAAAATGGATTTGGAGCAGCAGAACAAGTAATATGGAGCTTAGCAATGAAAAAACTGAAACAAGCAAAAGGATTAGGAACACCCACATATGCAGAAAGCACCAGGACTGCAAAAACAGTATTTGAAGTCCTTTATTTAACTAGAGTGCATAGTGTATCCACACATAGTAAGCATATAAAAGTGACGGCTAAGCTGCTCTGAAAGTTATGCTTCTCCTGGCCCCTGCCAGGTATCATCAGAGTGAATCACTGTGATGATGCCTGGCAGGGCGCAGGAGAAATGTTAATTGCAGAAAGGCTCAGCCACCACTTCTTTATGCTCACTATGTGTGGGTGCACTTTGCACTGTAGTTAAATTAAGGACTTTGAATGATGCTTTTGTAGTCCTTGTGTTTTCTGCATATGTGGGTGCTCCTCATCCTTTTGCTTGTCCCTGTGGAACAGCAGGATGAGATGGGACATGAGCTCAGTCTTCTCATTCTCAGAGGTATTGACAGGATTGAACATAGGTTCATAGGTTGATTACAGATCTTTAAGGTCACTGGACCCATTAACAACTCTACACTTATCAGTGGTAGTACCTCCATTTGTCATCTCCCATATACTGTATTTATTAAGTACTCCTTTAAAAGAGATCAGTGAGTCACTATTCATTACCTAATGAGGTAAGCTGTTCCAGTGTGATATCACTCTCTGATTAAACCATTTAGATCTTTGGACAGTAATAGGTATAACCCCCCATATTTGCAGATTATGAGCTCTTATTTCTTATCTTGTTAACTCCTACTTATTCCTCTACTTTCGCACATCAAGTCATCTTTCATTGTCCTGTATACCAGGCAGAGGTCCCCCTTATACATCTAATCCAAGGAATACAAATTCAAATTCTTTAGTCCATCACTGTATGGCCTATCTTTTTGTCCAATTATTTTTTTTCGCTGCCCTACGTTGTAAACCCTCTATTAGTTTATGTCCAGTAATACTCTGAGGAGCACAACATGCAGAGTTGTATTCTAGGTGTGATCTAACAAGAGAAGTGAAAAAACTGAACCATTGCTTCTTGTGATTTACTTCTAATATTTTTTAATATAGTAGCCAATATCCTGTTACTTTTTTGTGCACATTTTCTAGCATGAGTTTCAAACTTCAAATCATTTGTAATGATTATTCCCAGATCTTTCCCTTCCTCTGTTTCCTGAATCCTTCTACCATTTAAGATGTACTGGTATTTATGGCTATCTTTTCCCTAAGTGCATCATATTACACTTCTCATTGAAACTCAACTTATTGTTACTCAACCATTCTTGTATTCTGTAGAGATCCTCCTGAAGGTTTTTGGCAGCCTCTGCACTATTTATAATAGCACCAATTTGGCTATAATCTGCATACTTGGCAATTCAAGAATGACACGATGTCTGCATAGAGTAAATAAATATACCAAGCAAGGTCAGTCCCAAGATGGCACCCTGGGGCACTCCGCTCATCACCTCTCCAAAGTCTGTATAGTGCCCCATAATCCAAATTTTCTGTTGTCTTCCATCCAACCATGAATCTATCCATTGGACCAGAGTTGGGTTTATTCCTAATTCTACAAGTTTATCAATCAAAAAACAATGAGAGACTTTGTCAGAGGCCTTGGCATAATCCATGTAAATGACATCCACTGATAGCCCCTTGTCCAGTGCAGCACTAACTGATTCATAACAAACTGTAGTCACAGCCAATATGGCAGCAAATTGATATGAGTAAATACTATTTTGTTGTTAAAGGTTCTCTTTAAAATTTGTCATATTACATGTAAAATATCATACAGTATCATATATATAAAAGAGACATTGCAGTCTGATACTAATGTGACACATCCTCAGAATACCAGGAAGCTGTATAGCACATATAGGAGGCAGTATAGCACAGTGATCTAAGGCTCTGAGCTGCAAATCTGGTGACATCCAGCAGACCAGACCTGGGTTTGAATCCCACAGCTTCCACTTACATACTGTGTGATCTGAGCTAGACACTTGACATCCCTGTGCTCCCAGTAAAAGATCCTGTAAAAAAGCTTTCAGCTTAGTGTGCTATACCTGGTTAAACAACTAAATAAAAAAAAAGCTCATAAAGTTACAACTGGCAATAAAGGTAATGAAAAGTATAACATCAGACGTGGTATTAACTACCCACAAGACATATTTTCAACAGTTAGTTAGTAGATGAAAGTATTTAAAAAAATGTACATATAACCCACAATAACAGTAAATATAGATGTATATTGAAGTCCAATTTGCACATGTTGGGGTGCAGCACTGAGGATATAAAATGTTTAGGTGCTCATCTATATATATTCCTTCTTTTGAGAGACATTTTCTCTTGCACTGTGGATCGAATGAACTCTGCAATACAGAATACAGATGTCAGGCATGTATTCTAAAAAAACAATCAAAGTCAGGACATTATTATATCAGATGCTCATTTAGTCATAATCATACAGTGGTAGCTGTAGAGAAGTGTCTCAGTACTGTGGTATACCTAGATATTTTTCAGTACAGAGGTATACCTACAGTAAGCATACTGGGGCAGAATGAAGCAGAATCACATTACTGTCAATGCAAATTGCAACTTGAGTGCCTCAGTGGTACCTCGAGGTAGGTAATATTTAAATAACTACCACTGCAATACAATAAAAAAACACTTCTGTTGTAAAGTATGCCTGCCATCTTTATATACAAGAAATAACAATTGTCTATAGAAATCACTCACACCTGGACTATAGTGAGCCCCCAAGGTATAGATCCATTATGGCTGAGTATTTGATATAATAACACCTTACTTTTTATCTAATGTTTTAGAATAGATTCCTGATATTTAGACTCACTGTACTGCAGAGTTTATTTGTTCCACTGTTCTAAAGAAAATGTCTCTCAAGGGAAGTGATATATAAATGAATACCGGTCAATTTTATTTCCCCATTGCTTCACTCCAACATCCACAAAATGGATTTCTATACACTTTATAATTCCTGATATTGTAGTTTATATGTAAAGCTTTTTTTTTATAATTATATGCATTACCAACTGTAAAAATATGCCTTTTGTGTAGTTTAAACCAGGTTTGATATACTTTTCATTACCTTAATTGCTGGTTGTGATTTTATAAGTGCCTCCTCGTATCCTGAAGATGCATCATAGTCATTGTTTTAAATGTTTTATTTGTACACATCACTTTTGGTGGATAATATAATAACTGGTTACAATAGTGCTACAAATGTAGCATAAGGAAAAAAACAGCAATGTCCCAAAAGGTGTACCACAGAAAGAGACAGGGATTAAACAGTTCTGTGCAGTAAGCGCTGCCCAGGTCACTGTCCATAGTATTAGTAAGAAGACAAGGGCTGGGGTTATCAAAAATGGGTGATGAGCTGCTCCCATGGCAGACAGGACTGAGACATGGAATGCTTGGCCACAATGGTGGTGGAGATCAGGGTTCTAATAATGGCATTCAAAATTTTGTTTTCCTCCCGTAATCCAACTCCAACTTGGAGTTGATATTTTTTAGCTAAGGGGGGTGGGGGGGGTAAATCCCCCACTAGAATAAGTGTTTGGACTGGTAGCAGTTCTCAGTGTGCTTTGTGACCACTACACCACTGGCATTGCCTTTACTTGTGGCATTTGTTCCTGCCACTGTTCTGCATAGTGCTGTATAGTAGGTGCTGTTATTGACAGCGCTGTTCATACATGTGCTATTCTGACCTAGTGACAGACAATGTAAGAGCATTTCTGCATTAAGTTACTAACTCTGATAAAACTCTACTTCTGGAGTGAAACGTTAGTTGTTTTTGTCCCAATCTGGCATAGCACTGCACCTTGATATTCACTCCACTACTGCACTTTTGTTGTTTTTAGTATTCATCCTATGAATTCCCATATGCTTTTCTATTAAGTGGGTTAAATATTTACTGCTGACTGTGGAATAACACTGCTTTTTATTTGATGTACAAGTGGCAAGTACACAAATGTGCAAGAGTACAATGAATAGTAGGGAGCAATGCTACAATACATTAATGCAGAAAACAACAAACGTTTCTTTCTAAAACATCACTGTAGATGGGCTTCCATTGTCTGCTTACTTTTTTCATTGACTGTTGGACCGAGTGGCTGGTCACCAAGTGTTAGAATGGAAGTTTGGCAGCACTGGGGTTTGGCTGTCATTGTTTGCTTTCTTTTTTCCATTTACTGTCTGATTCTAGGTTTAGGCACTTGGTGTCAGAACTGGGGAAGTCTGGTGGCAACAGGGTTGAGCAGCAAATGGCTACTTGCTTTCATTTTAGTTTACCACCCTACCGCATAATTGGGCACCCAGTGTTGGAGGCATGGAGTGGCACTGCAGCTTGGCTCCTGGTGACTGCCTAGTTGCTAGAAGTCACTCAGCCAACCATGCCCACCAAACCAGAACTGCATTGCCATTGCTTGAAAGCTTCAGCACAGAAGCCCCTCTCCCAACCCAGTAGTACAGCTAACCTTAAAAGAGCTGTTTTATGCAGTGCTTTTTTCATAAAATACTAGAGCACAGTCTGGTCAGTAATGAGAGAGTGCAGCACCAACTAGCCACCCTGCCCAGCCAGTAGCTGCAGCACAGAGCCAGACCATCAAGTAAAAGTCCTGCCAGCAGCATAACAGCCAAGAAAGAAACTGCCTGCAGAACCAGGGTGACAGGGTTCTAACTGCTTGTGCCTTTTCATTAAGGTAAGTAGATGGGATTATTTGAAAATGTCTCAGTATTGTGGAGAGAGATGGGGAGAGACTAAAAAGAAAGAATGCATGGCCCTCAATCCCTTGACCTGCCATTGAGGGTGGCCAAGCCATTGAGGACCATTTTGGTAGGTGGATACCTGCTGTAAAGGGTTGGGATAGCCATTTTGTCTTGTTTAGGTGGTGCGGTAGGCTTTATTTCTCCTGCCCTGGGGGGAATAGCTTTGCTTTTCCTTGTGGGAGGGCTGATTCTCCAGGGCTTAGTGGGGTGAGGATGGCCCTGCTTCTTTTGGCTTGGGGAAGGATATCTTCCTGTTTCTCCTGGCTTGAGGGTGACCCTGCTTTTCCTGGCTTGGGGGTGGCCCTGTCTTCTGGGTCATTTGGCCCAGCTTTTCCTGCTAGAGAAAGCAGGGGGCAAGGCCATCCCCACCCCCCGAGCCAGGAGAAGCAGAGCCATCCATTCCAAGCCAAGATAAGTCAAGCCATCAGTACCCCCACACCAAGACAGGAGAAGCAAGGCCATTCCCTGTAAAAAAATGAAATGGAATTAGCATTTTTACTTTTATAAACATCATTTTCATCATTAGTTCAAATACTCCAAGAAACAACGGTGAATATGCACATATGCTTTCCATTTCAGTTTCAATAGATGCCTGGCTTCCAATTGTAGTGCCTAGCCAGTGCCCTGGTAACCAATGGAAGCTGGAGCTGCCACTGTTGCTAGCCTTACATGCTGTGAAACTTGATCAAAGAGAAGTCAAAAATGTAAATGTGGAGGTGGACATTGGACAGAAAAATTAAATGAAAGAAGCGAGGAATTTGCAAAAAACTCTGCAAAAACACAATGCCTTTATGGTACTGAAGAAAAAATGTCAATGTTTATGTATGTAAAAGCACACGAGAAGGCTGAAGATTAATGACCAGCATAATCAAAGGTTAAGACTCAAATGTATTGCAAGGTAATCTGAGAACAGGGGGAGTAGAAACCATTAAAATACCAGAAAAGGCACATAACTTCATTAACTATCTAATTATTATAAATATCTTAGTTTTAAAGACATATGTTGTAGGAAATCAACATTATATACAGATATCAGCGATGGAAGTAATATTCCCCGTACTAACTTTCAACTTTCCAACCCTACTCTTCCATTCACCGTTACCTCCACAGATGATCCCCAACCCTCCCTCAGCATCTATCCACCCAAGGGAACCACTCAGCTTCCTTAAAAAGAAAGAAAAAAAATAGAATAACGTTGAATAACATTGAATAAGGGGCTCGGGAATAATAGTGAACCCATCCTTTTGGGTTTGAAAGGCACTATAAAACTATGGTTTCTAAGTCATCAAGACCGCCTCTAGCGGCCCCCATTTTGTACTATAGGATTGTGTATTATTATTCATCTTTGCATGTGCAATACTAATTGCAGTGCCAATATAACTTCACCATACCATTCAGCCACTGATGGAGTATTGGCCTCTTTCTAGTGCCTAAGAATAACTGCCTTTGCCGCTGCAGATATAATAGCCAAAAAGGCTCTCCTTTGTGCACCCAGAGCACTGGGAAACACATTAAGCAAACACACCTCTGGCGTGAAAAATGGTTCTAGCCCAAATACTGATTGCACAGATTTACCGATAGAGCTCCAGAAGGGGCGGATTATGGCGCAGGTCCATAAAATGTGATATAAATCTCCTTCTCTGGCCCCGCACCTGTTGCATTTGGGTAATTACAATTTTCCCATTTTGTGTAGTTTTGAGGGAGTGTAATATAGGTTATGGATAATATTAAATTGCTGCAGCTTATATTGATCCTGTCTAATATATTTGCTATTATTTTTCCACACTTGCTCCCATATATTCTCCTCCTCAAGCTTTAATCTCTGTTTCCAGTATTCACTAATTTTGGTGGGGTTCCCTTTATCTCTAACCTGGAATTCTTGGTAGATTTTGGACACTGGTTGCTTTTGTTTTGCAATCTCTAAGAGAGAAGACAGCTCAATTTCCTCGTAGTCCTCTTTTCCTGCTTTCGCTAGGTGGGCTTTTATCGAGTCCCTAATCTGCAAATACTTGTAGATTTTCTAGTGCATCTCTGGTATTCAAATACAAGCTTGTTCATATGATAACAATATTCCTTTGGGGGCCAAATCTCCCAACGTTACCCAATTTAGTGGTTTCAGGAACTTAGCTGTGATTGGAGTTCCTTGTATTAGAAAATGCTTAGTGTATAAGATAGGTTGGTCGGGCGAATTTCGCCAGTTAACTCTTAGGAGTTTCTGCACTTGTTGTAGGGCTTTTAGTGACCACCCCATAGGGGTATTTCTCAATGCTCTAGGTAGGAAGTTGAAAGATAGAAAAGGAATTGCATTTAATGCAAGGGCCGAATTTCGAACTGAGTCCCTCTCTATGGTAATCCAGGGGGGTCCGTATTTTTTGGGATTCTCCACTGTGAGTGGGGAAGTCCAATGTACTAACTTACTGACATGTGAAGCCATATAGTATTTATAGAAGGATGGCAGCGCAAGTCCACCAGACTTCCTTGATGCAGTAAGTTTCCTATATGATCATCTCACAGCTTTTCCTTTCCATATGAATTCACTAAGGATTGTTTGTAGTGGACGGAACCATGTAATGGGCAGGTAGGGGCTTAGCATATTCAAAGGGTGCAGAATCCTCGGTAGAATATTCATCTTGATTATTTAGATTCTGGCCCAGAGAGATAGTGGTAACAGAGTCCATCTATTTAGATCTTGTTTGATTATTTTGACCTGACTATTCAGGTTTTCATTTATCATTGTAGTTATGTCTCGTGTAACCTTGATTCCTAAGTATAATAGGGTGTTTGTCTCCCAGCAAAACCCCATCTCTTTGACTGTACTCGGTAAACATCTGGAATTAAGCGGGAAAAACTTTGTTTTGGAAATATTAAGTTTGTAATTGGAGACCTTTGAGAATTGTGTAATTTCATACATCACCTTTGGGATACCTATTTCCGAATCCTCGATATGCAGGATCAGGTCATCCGCATATGCTGAAACCAAGTACCTCCTGTTGCCAATTTGTACTCCCCTGATTTCCTGTACCATGTGTATTCTGCAAATCAAGGGTTCCAGGTATAAACTGAATAAAAATGGAGAGAGCGGGCAACCCTGTCTTGTACCACATGAAAGGGAGAAGGGACCTGACAGTATTCCGCTACACCATATTTGTGCTTTGAGAGACTTGTATAGTAACCTAACCCACTGTATAAAACCATCTGGTAACCCAAATTTGGCGAGAACGGCAAATAGAAAATCCCAAGAGACTCTGCCGAATGCTTTTTCTGCATCTATTGCTAATAAAGCTACTGGGGTCAATATTTCTTGTGCTTGACTTATTAAGTAGTGCAATTTACGTATGTGATCACTTGATGCTCTGTCACTCATGAAGCCGACCTGCACTTCACTAATCAATTTGGGCATAAATAGTCCTAGTCTACCAGCTAGAATTTTTGCTAATATTTTAATGTCTACGTTTAGCAGGGAGATTGGTCTGTAATTCCCCGGGAGGGTTAGATCTTGACCTGGTTTGGGAATGAGCGTTATGAGGGCTTGAAGGAAATTACTCTCCGAGAGCCCCTCGCGATACCAGTGGTTATATACATTGGTCAGAATAGGGGAAATTATATCTGTAAAGGCTTTGTATATGTTGGTTGTCAAGCCATCTGGACCAGGAGATTTGTCCGGAGCAAGCTGAGTTATCGCTTGCTTTACTTCCTGTACTTGAATGGGTGCCTCTAATATTGTCGCTTTGATGCACTCCAACTTCCCTAAATCTATCGTATCTAGGTAATTGTTAATATCACCTATACTAGCCCTGTCCTTTGCTGGAATGGAGTAAACTTCACTAAAATGTTCCTTAAACACATCAGCAATTTTTTTAGGGTCTGTAGTAACAGGGTCACCGATTTTACTTTGTATTGCACTCACATATCTGTTGGAGTCAAGTTGCTTAATCCTAAACTCTAAAAGCTTTCCAGCCCTATCCCCAGCCTCAAGGTATTTAATCTTGGTTCTTCGGAGTGCTAGTTCAACCTTCTGCAACATCATGGAGAATTGTTGGGAATGTAATTGATGCAATTTAACCCACTCTGCTACTGGTGCTCATTTAGTAATGTTGCGTTCTGTTTCTTTGATGGCCTTAATGATCTCCTCTAATCTCGATTTTTCTTTCTTATTTTTGGTAGATGTGATTCTGATACATTCCCCCCTTAATACACATTTCAGAGTTGCCCAAACAATATCAACCTTGTTAACTGAACCCAAGTTATGCTCGAGGAAGTGAGTTATGAAATTGTTTAGGTGGTCATGTGTACGGGGATCGTGTAGCAACTGGTTGTTAAATCTCCATCTAAAGTCCCTCTTATAACTCGGGTTTGACTCATATTTTATTGACACTGGGGAATGATCCGAAATTACCCTAGTGTGAATTTGTGCATCCAGGATCGTATGAAGTACTTTACTACTTACTAACCAGTAGTCTATTCTAGAGCAAGATTTGTGTGGCATTGAAAAGAAGGTATATTGCCTAATCCCCGGATTGTTAAATCGCCAGACGTCCACTAGGTTCAATCCTTCCATCAACTCTCTCAAAGCTCTCTGAGCTGGGGATAACCCAGATCTTCTATTGTCTGACCTATCCCCAACCAGCTGAGGAGTTATATTCCAGTCCCCACCTAGCAGCGTAATCCCGGAAAATTGTGAGTCTAACTTGTCCAAAAGCTGTGTGAAGAATTGTGGGGAATCTATGTTGGAGCCGTATACTGAACCTATAGTGATCTGATGATTCGCTAAAGTTCCAGTTATAAAAATATATCGGCCTTGTTTATCCCATATTTCTTTTTCAAATTTAAAGTTTAATCTTTTATGAAGTAAGATAATGACCCCTACTTTATTGATTGAGATTCCCGCACCAAATGTCTGCCCTACCCAGTGCTTCCTAAACAAATGAACATCTTCTCTCTTAAGATGTGTTTCTTGTAAGCATGCCACATCACAACTAAGGGTCGAAAGGTGTTTTAATATAATTTGCCTTTTGCACCTTTCCCGAGCTCCTTTAATATTCCAACTTACAAGGTTATTAACATTCGACATCATAAAAAAGAAATGGAGGTATAATTCGATAGGTTCCCTGTTACGTTCTAAATTAACTATAACAGTCATTTCTCCATAAATAGCTCTCATTCATTTCTTTATAATTAAGTAGATGCTGTCCCACCCCCCATTTCCTCCCTACAATACAAATGACCCTCCAAAGATGAAACAACTGCTCTACTATACGCCATCGTCGTGTGATCTCTATCAACCCAGCAGAAAGTCTGTCTGCTATCCAAACCTAGATCTGTTGCAAATTATTTCTTAATCCTTTATATTTGTGCCCCTCGCGTGATCTGTTTGAGAAATTCTATGCTGTAGGAAGAAAATAAAAAAAAAACACACAAACCCCGGGACGGGGGAATAATCTCTTATATTGTTAAGCCAATACGCTATTTGCCACTCCATAAGCCTGGAAAACCCCCTTTAGTAATGAGTAGTTGAATCTACCCTTGTAGCCACATTGTACCAGCATTTTGTACAAATGCTAGTGAATACTATTCCTGATTTTGTAATATGAATTCTCCTAGAAATTATCAGGCAATATCCCCCAATAGTGGGGGCCAAGTAATTACTACATCACATTATCCTGAATCAAACACTCAAGTTCAAAATTAGCCAGTATATTTGTACAACTACTAATTGGATTGTGAGTAGTGCTTATTCAGCTACATAATCGTTATATATTCTTCTAATTATAGATATCCATGGTTGAAATCCAACCATTGTATTAGTAAAGCATAAGTCAGTCCTCCACTGTCTAATCTAGTTGTCCCTCTCAGGACAAGATGTTTCCTGTGTACCTTAAGGACTTCCCCCATATGAATACATCGCCATATGAAAGTTACAGTTTCGATATTTTTAATTAAATCCCCCAGTATTATGGTGTTCTTCCTTGTAGTGCTCCCACGTAACCTGGCTTGAAACAACAAAGCTTACAGAGATTACAGTTACCCACGTTGATCCCAAATTTCGCCATCATTTCCAGGAAGCTAAGGATTCCTCTTGCCAAGATTCTCCTGTCATCCACATAGGAAGTCCTCAGGACCTTGATGCTCCTCCACTCAATGACACCTTCTCACTACGAGAGACACAGGTGTCAAGTCGTAGTTGCAAAAAAAATTCCAAAAAGGCATTCCCCCCTCTTGGGATACACTGTCCATCTCTGGACCTCTACATCATGTTGTGCTATCATCCCGTGCACCATCTATGTGCTCACCTCCCAACAGCACCAGCTGGAGTGCACTGATCTTGCGAGTAAATATAAAAAAGCTCATAATTAGGTTTCACCTGCATTATCCAATTATAGTGGAATGTTCATCTAGTACCATTTCTCTTGTAGGGTGGCACCTCTAATCTTGGCATTTGAAGGGCTGATAATTTTGCCAATTGCCATCCAGATCCTGGAACAATCATTTGGTGACAGTGTCAACCTTTTAGGAATTACAACCTACAATTAGCCTTCTGCTTCCCCAATTTTCAAGAGACGATCCTGCATTACATTCTTCACACGCCAACACACAATTCAGCACTTCTTCCCCATCTGTTATCAGATAACAACCAGGATCTCCATCTCCATTCCCTATAAAAGGAAAGTAAAATAAAGGATCAGTGACATTCCATTTCGTGGAGTTAGACCCAAAGGCAGAACCGAGATATTAACTCAACCTCTTTAGCAACTGGATGCTTGTTTGAGTCCCGCTAGAGCCCCAGTTATTTAAACGGTGTAAAATTTGGGTAGATTCTCAGGAATCACAGGATTGAGAGATGCACAGATTCCAACAATTAGTTGTCTCATTGAAAGAGGAGATCTCACTGAAATGTAGCAATGTTTCAAGAGTTTCCGCAGGTACATTGAAACGCTTTAAATAGTGAATGCTCCATACTTATTGAATCGGTAAATCCTGTGCTTTCTACTTAACATTCTGTAGGTGCGTTGCAGCAATTAGTTATTTAAACAGTTCTGGGAGAGATTTTGTAAGATTCTGCTGCGCAGTTTCAGCTCCTTCAAAAGACTGCCATTTATCATATATTTTGACATGCAGTATTGCAGGGTATTTGACTTGAAACTGGATTCCGGCTGCAATTAATTTTGAGACTATTGTGTGAAGCTCTTGGCATTTCTGTCTCACAGAATAGGGTAAGTCATGGGTTACTCTAATTCTATTGCCTTCCCAGGAGAGTTCTTGTATTGTTTTAACTTCCGTGAGTATGTGCTGCTTGTCCAGATAATTTAAAAGCTTACAGATGATGGATCTAGGCTGCGCACCCATAGCTGGAGGGGAGTGAAGGGACCTATGCGCTCATTCCACTATGTAGCTGGGGCCATTTAGAGAAGGACCAGCTATTTTTTTAAGGAGCTTCTGTGTAAACAAAACTGGTGCTGTCCCTTCTTCTTTTTCCGGAATGCCGAAGATAATTAAATTACTTCTTCTGCTTCTCCCTTCCAAATCCTCTAATTTGTCTTCCAACTTCCTGATTTTTCACCCAAAGTGACTCTCTCTAAATCACATTTATCCATTCTTGCTTCCGTTGATTTAATTCTAACTTCGTTATCTCCGACTTTAGCAGCTAGCGATTCTAAGGATGATCTGAAACTGCAAATTTCTGTCGAGATTTCTTCAATCGAGCTTTGTAGTGGCACAATTATCTCCAGAAAATGTTCCTCCATTAATGCTGAAGCCTTGGATATTGGTTTAGTGGTTCCCTGCCAAGGACGCTTCGTGGCCTGTTCTTTTTCCGATGAGGGAGGCGGCATATGTTTTGAGGCTTGTTTCTTGACAAAAGCCTCCATTTTTGACTTTTAGATGAACCAGGGTCTTCCTTGCAGTGTTAGAGTAGCAGAGTTATCCTTAAAAAGAACCTGTGATGATTCAATTCAAGGAATTATATTCTAGGTTGGTAGCAGAGCTGGACTCGAGCTGCTTTCTCCTAGGCTGCCATCACATGACCCGTCTTAAGCTCTTTTAAGAGGCACAATTATTTAAGGGGCTCTAGAAACATTGCTATGTCCTGCAGGCAGGGTAGAAGGATAAACTCTGAAAACTCCCAAAAATGTATGCCATGGTACACCATTTTTCCAGCTATAGACAGTAAGATGGATGTATTCCAAGTTGATGCACAAACAAGGTTGGAGAGGTGAGGTGATTCTCCAGAGCACTGGGTTCTTAATCCCTAGGCTGCTGAAAGAACTAGAATGAATCTATTTGATTGAGCTCTGGATAGATGTTCATCTGCAGCACTGCAAGGGTTAAATTGAAGGGCTGTAAAGAGGTGGAAGGATCATTTGAAAACTCCAAATGAAGTGTTCCATGGTCTGAATCCTGTAGCTCATTTCTAGAGCTGATGCAATAGGGCTGCAGGATCAGCCTACCTGAAGCCCTAAAAACGAGCCAACTTTTTTTACAAAGAATAATAAAACCATGGAATTCATTACCACCCACGATAGTTATTAGTGAATCAAAGGAAACTTTCAAAAATAGATTGGACATATACATGTCAACAGAATGCTCTTTATTTTTTTAAGGGTGAAAGATAGGAGCTTTACATGGGCTATTGCTCTCTGCTCCTTCAGTCCTAGCTTAATGAATCTTAGTGATCCTCACCTATGTACACCAACCAATTATTTTTCCCTCAGGTGACAGGATAACATTAGTGTCAGACCCAGGCTCATTCCCTGATTTGGAGGCTGTGGGTACACTCAGAGAAGGAGCATCATGTAGTGCCTCAAGCTAGTGGTAGCCAACAGGAAGTTGCCCATAGTGCTCACTATGGTGCTTGTATACAGGTTGCTGAGTTGACATCCCACCTGGCACTGCTAGCTGCCATTGAGTGGTTTGCATGAGATGCACAGCTGGAGGGCTTGCCTGTACATCTTCGGAATGGGATGGAGGATCCCTGGGCATTACATCTGCACCATGGGTAGTAGGGGGAAAGCAAGGTACTTCGAGGAGAAGAAGGAGGAGTACCACAGGTAGTGGAAGACCTGTTTGTTTCTGCTTTGTTACAACCAGTTTCAGCACCACCAGAAGCACCACTGGACACTGACTGGGAAAGTTCCTGCTTAAAGTGGCATACAACCAGCTAATTTCTGTGGACTAACAAATCCCCATGGATTCTTTGAATGCACTATTACGTGGCCCACCCTAGTATGTTACTCAGTCTCAGACACATCACTGCCACCACCAGCACCACCAACACCACTCTCTGTCTCTGTCTTCTCCCTTTAACATCCTCACCATGTACATCACCCCCACCATATGCCACACAACTATGACTGCTACCTGCTATAGGAATAAGTACCATGGTGGAACCTTTCCCTATTGCTCCTCCTGCTGCTCCTCTCTCAGTCCTCCCTGCTTCCCTTTTAGGACATCCAGGTTTCATCCTTACGGCAGCTATATGCAGCTTGCTGCAATCAGATAAAGCTTTTGAAAAAATGGTCTCGCAGACACCCACTGCCTAACCTATCACAAAAACTACACACAATTGGATAGCATGTTTCACACAATTTTGGGGGTGGCTCCAGCTCCCTCAGACAGGTCTGGCATGGCACACACAGCCTGTCACAAAGAATTAGATGTAATTAGATAAACTGTTTCACAACATTGTTTAGGGTGGGGAATCTGGCTCCCTCAAGCAGGCCAACTACCCACTGCCAGTCACAAAGACTAATTTGCAACTGGATAAACTGTTTCACAAGATATTTGGGGGGGGGCCCAGGCACTCACTACCTGTCAGGAAAACTAAGCTGCATTTGAAAGAAATGTTTCACAAGATTTGGGTGGAGGCTGTGGACCCCTCAGGCAGACCAGGCACCTACTTCCTGTTACATAAACAAAGTTGCAACTGGATAAGAGTTTCAAGGGGGTAGCTCAGCCGTAGACTCTGAATTGGTTGGTACTTAAAGGATGATGGATGCCCTGGCACAAGATTACTTTGGAAGCTTAACTAGAGGTCAAGTGTGTACTCAGAAGTTTGTGGATACTGAATCAACCAGCCTACAGGACCGAGAATGATAAATTTATGAAGGATTCGTGTGAGCTAAAGAACAACTCAGCTTTATGATCCGTGCAGCTCGTACATGTAATTCGAGTAAGAGAATCTTTAAAGAAATAGAAAGTAAAGAACTGGAACTGAAAGAAATAGTGGAACAGGATGGGTCAGACAGGTTGAAAAAACAATTCAAAAAGAAAGTGGCTAAATATGATATTAAAAAAAAAGCAAAACAGAAGAAATTTAAGAGAGATGAAGATGATTTCAGTTTAAATAGAGTCTTTAATTGGACCAGTAAAATTAACGAAGCTAGTGAGGATGACTTGAATACAGAGATAAGAACTGAAGCAGCACCAAAGTCTATTTTCAAGAAAAATACGAATAGTGCCACTGTTTTAGATTATGTAACAGTACCAAGTGATACTGACAGTAATTCAGATATTTTTTTAGATCACGTGTTTCTGTACAGGAACCCACAGTTGCCATGGACTCAGCCCAGATGGAGTGACTGGAGAATGAGATTCCAGGAGCCCTATTATTAAAGAGGAGGATGGGGGGGGCAAATCGTGGAAGAAATCGATTTCAGAAGATATAAGAACTCTGCAAGTGTACACCCCCTCCTTCAGCCATGATAAACTTATCTGATTGAGTTCTGACTGCAGATGAAGAAACAGGACTGAATAAGGGACAAAAGTTTGCATTAACAACTGACATGAATCTGTCTGACACAGAAGTAGATGGCACCGGGTCAATATAGCACACCTGAAACAGCACAGGAATAACCGCACTACATGAACCACTAAACAATGTACAGTGACAGGGGTTTTTCAGCATTCAGGAATAACTGCTAACCCTGTCACTGTATGCCCTGATGGGGGAGTGTCAAGGAGTCTGCCGGTGTGGTGCTTGGTTAAGCCACTCCTGTGGTGAAGTGGCTAGGGCACCAGCATCTGGTGGTGCAGGGGACCTGGGGCCATGGTGTGGTTCACCCCAGGTCCTGTAGTGTTGTAGCTTTTTATTTTTGTCATTGTTTAAACAGTGATTTCCTCCCTCTGGCATATTTCTCCATCCTTGAAGTTCACACCCCCTTGAAGTAAGTTATATTTAGTCCTGAGTTTGCGGGGGGGGTTGGGGTGGAGCCTCCTGCAAAAACAAAGATAATGCTATGTTCCTTAATGGTGTGCACTGTTTCTACTGTGGTCAGTGTTTCTTCCTAACATTATTTCAGTGCATTCCATTTTGCATGCAGCATTCTTTCATATGTGATTTCGTCCTTGACTTGATGATGCCATGTCACACTAGATCTCCATCATTTTGTGACCAAAATTATGTTGCACTCTGTCTATGATAACTGGGGTGATAATGAAACAGATGGTGATACTAACATTGAACATGTAACTAACTCAGTAAAACTAAAATCTACCTATTGCCCCACCTTTAGTCCTTCTATTTCAGTTTTTGTAAAAAAAAACATGCGCATGATTTAAGGGAATTGGCAAATAGCCCTAAGCCATATTAATTTTAGAAACTGTTGAAAAAATGAAAGGGATGCTTTAGAAAAACTGGCAAATGATACTAATGTAGTTATTAAGAAGGCAGGCAAAGGTGGAGCTATAGTAGTCATGAACAAGGATGTCTATATAAATTAGGTTAATAGACAACTGGCTGATATTATACGAAGTTGGCTATAAATATCACCAAAAATCTGAAAAATAGGATTCATAAGATATTTAGTATGTGGTTTGTGAAGGGCTACCTGGAAGACTGGGAATACAGGGCATTGACAGTAGCATGTGCTTACCCGGTAAACAAAAAACAAATAAATAAATAAATCCTATTATATCAACTATATAAGTGCCACCAAAAGTACATAAAGAACCTGTACTGTACATCCTCGAGGCCACCCTATAATATTAAGAAAGGGATGGTTAACAGACCTAATTTCCCAATATGGGGATTTTTTTAAAAACTTGATTGTACAAACAATACCCTCAACTTAAAGGATTCCATGGAGGTAATAAACTAAATGGAAAACCTTAAAATGGATGAAGACTGCTATTTTGTGACTCTTGATGTGGAGTTTCCCCCCCCCCCATTCTTTGTCGCTCCAGTCATGGCCCTTGGAGTCTCTCTCAGGCATCCTGCCTGTTCCTGCCTGCCTGAGGTCCCCCTGACCCTCAGCCTTCTCTCTCCCCCATCCCTACAGCCAGCACCACCAGCTTAACCCCTCTGGGATGGGGCCGCCCCTCCTTTTGGGCACTTTTACAGTTTAGACTCTGGCTGCAGGTGGGAGCCCAAGTGGAGGAATTGGAAGGCCAGGTGAGGTGGATCTGGTGGTGGGCATGGGGTCAGGTGCTGTCACCTACCCTGCAGAACTGGGCTTTTCCTTGTTCTGGGGTTCTTCCCCCTTCCCCCATGGTGCACTATGACACTTGGTGCAAGGCAACCCTGCCTGTGTCAGCCATGCTGATGTGCAGCTGATGCACTGCAGTGACTCTGATCTCCACTGGGAGCCACTGATGCACCGGACATGCCCAAACCCTCCCCCCGGGGAGGAGAGCAGCCCAGCAGGTGCTCGATCCTTGCCATGTCCCTGCTGACCCCCAGCACCTAAGCTCACTTCCTAACTTGTGTTGCCAGCATGGCACGAGGTGTGGCATCCAGTGCCTCAACCCTCAGTGCCACCGGGCCAGCGATGTGGAGCCTTTATATATGAATGTTTCACATCAAGAGTGATTAGAAGCTATGTCACACATTTTGGATTTAAGAGCTGAGTATCACAAAATATTAACAGAGTACTAGGATAATTTGGCAGAGTTAGTTTTAACATCTAATATGTTTGTTTTTCAGAATATATATTATTTACAGACTAAAGGTGCTGCCATGGGGGGCCACAATGGCCCCCAGCTACATAAATGTATATATAGCCAAATGGGAAAGGGATATTGTCAGGAGGGGTGCCACATATCCACACATAGATCAATTGGGTTTGTGGTGCCACTTTATTGACAACATTCTAATTATTTGGAAGGGAACAAAACAATAATTTTTTGAATTTGTTTAATGTCTGGAAGCGACCAATCCTTATTTATGATTTAAGGCCCATATAGACAAGAATGAGATTTTTTTTGGCTCTTAAGATGTATAAAATGGGCAATGGGGACATTGGCACAGCACTGTATACTAAATCAACAGTTAGAAACAGCCTTTTATTGGCAAGTAGTTGTCACCCAACCTATGTATCTAAAAATATACCAAAAGGACAACTTATCAGGACACTTAGGAATTGTACAAGCCAAAATGATTACCAAACCCAAAAAACAGACTGAACATTTTAAACAAAGAGCTTATAGTGGGTATAACATCAGTGCAGTGATCGAAGAAGAAGACAAAATGGATAGAAAGGACACACAGTGAAGATGAAATATGCAGATGTGAAACAAAGGTGGGTTTTGTGACTGATTATAGTATTACAGCACAAGTTAGAAATAGTTTGGATCAAAATTGGGGTATAATTAAAATCATTTGTAGGGGAAAAGTCCAAATAAGATTTATAGAAGGGATCCAACAATAGGAGATAGAATTGTATGTAGATATCTTGAAACAAGAGAGAAGAGGGGAAACACTAATGGTCAGCCCCCCACCTTCAAGGGCACATAGATGTGCTACATGCAAATATTGTTTGCTTATAAAAAAAAAAAAAAAAAAACATTTTTCTCATTCAGTTACTAGGAAAGTGTACACTTTGAAAGACTTCATAAGTTGTTACACCTCTGGAGTAGTATATGTATTAGAATGTTCCTGTGGGGTATACTATGTGGGACGAATGATGAGGGGTTTTTGAACAAGAATTAGGGGCACATGTAAGAGCACTAGAAAAAGGATATGCGTCCTATGCCATTGTACAACATGTCATGGGTTTTCCAGGTCTGAAACATGAGATAAAATGTGTAGGGCTGGAAAGGGTAACTTTGTATTCAAAGAGAGGCAACCTAGAGAAAAAGATAGGACAGAGATAGAGAGAGATAATAACTGGATATATGAATTAATTGCTAGAGAAGATTTTGGGGGACTAAATGATAATGTAGACTTGGGAGTATTTTTGTAGAGCAGCATGTGACCTTAATTGACATCACGAGTGGTGGAACCATGAGTGAGGTCCCAAGGTCACACATTGCGAGTTAAAAAAATGATGTATCCAACAACAACCCATCACATGTGTGATTTATGCAATAGGCTCCTCTTACTTTTGTTTGGGTTATTTTTATTTTATTTTGTATTTTTTTTTTTGGACTATTTGTGATGTGGTCCATTTGGAGTGTGGAAGTTTACTTTGTGTGGCATTTGGCAGTGTGGAGTTTTTCATTGGTAGATATTTTGTCAAAGGGCAACATTGTGGATTCTGATTGGTCACTTGGAGCATGGGGAAAGTGTCCTGATTGGTTTAGGAGGTGTGACTGTGTGTTTGTGGGTAGTGCTTCCAGCTGGCGCAGTTTCTGGTTAGTTGGTGAGGTGAAGTCGAGAGGGAATGTTGGCTCGTGCTTGATGGAGTACTTTGTGGTGGATTGAGCCTACTTTTGAGTTCAAGGAGCATGGCGAGGAGTGCGAAGGAGCCAGTAGAAGAGGGAGTTGTCTGGGAAGGAGTTACTGGAGCGGTGTTGGAGTAGCGGTTGACTTATGGAGGATGGGAGAACGTGTTTGTTTGGAGATGCTTCCTAAAGTTGAGGGATTTTGGTTTAACTACTGTTGTGGATTTGGGCATGAAGAACCTGAAGAATTTAATGACTGTTTATTTTGATTTTGATGCCTTTTTTTATTTGCTTCTTGTGGGTGCTTAGTACTGTGAATTTATGGCTTGAAGAGCCTGAAGATTTCTTGGATCATTTTAGTACTATGGAATTAGGGCTGGAAGAGCCTGAAGATTTTCTGGTTTGTTTTACTAGTGTGGATTTACGGCTGGAGGAGCCTGAAGACAGCTGAAGAAGTTGGTGACTAAGTGTAAAGAAACTGCAAGTAAGAGTAACTGAAACTAGTGACGGTGGGAGGTAGGATGATTGATGTCAGGGTGTTGGATAAACAGTGGTTGATTGATGGCAGGGTGTTGGATAAATGTTAGAACCACCATTTATCCAACACTAGTGAGAATAAGTGGATTTATTCTACTGGTTATGTGCCCATGCCTATTGTATAAATATATATATTCTATTGTTGCTTCTCCATTTGCTGATTTTTGCAGTGGGGAAGGGCAGACTACACTTCTGGAAGCCTCTGTGGGTGATATAATTGCTTCAAGTAATTCTGTGTTCTGTTTCTGAGTTTAAATTGATGTGAGCAGGGAGTGTTTGCCACAGTTTGCAGTGGAGGAAGGGCAGGATACACTTCTGGAAGCTTCTGTGGGTGATGTAATTGATTCAGGTAATTCTGTATTCTGTTTCTGAGTTTAAATTGATAGGAGCTGGGAGTGTTTGTCACAGTTTGCAGTGGGGGAAGAGCAGGAACAGCACAGGATGGCAGGTGCACAGTTTGGAAGGAAGTGAAGTTTAACTTTTTTTCATTTACCAGCAAGTGTATAAAATGGCCAAGGGTTGCTGCTATTTACTGTGAGAGGGCTGATTGTCCCACAAGAGACAAGAGATAGGCCCAAACCCACCCTCCCATCCCTCCCTCCCTCTCTCCATCCCTGAGGTCAACTCCATTTATAGTGAGGCTGCTGACTCCTGATTGGAGGAGAAGGGGACTTCCCTAGCAATCACAGGTATCAATGTAACATTATGGTCTGAGCTGTGCAATAGAATTAAAGAAATATATCATATCTTAATGATATCTAGTTAGGATACAGTACTGGATTGGAAGGCATTGTAACTAGGTTTGTAAAGAGTACAGTGGTACCAGGGAATTAGGCAGGCAGGCTTCAAGGGCAGTTGCAGGAGTGGGGGAGGGCAGGAGGGTGCTTGGTGTGCAAGCAGCTTGTGCAGCTAAAGGAGAAAATTGCATGGCTGAGGAGGGAGCTATGTGGAAGAGAGGAAAGAGAGTGGAGGGGCCATCTGGGCACAAGGGACCATAGGAAGGCATACTCATATTGAACAGACTGCAGGCACAGAATAGACTAGGTAGGGGGAGAAAATAGCCCAGCACCACTGCACCTTCATGAGCCACTAGAGGAATGGACAAAGGGGTGGACAATGGTCCAGAAAAGGGTTAGACATGGACCTGGGAGGGAACAGAACTGGAACACTCAGTACAAAGGATCAGGGAAAATCCAAGGAGAGGAGATGGAGTAGAGCAACATGTTCTCTGTGCTGTCTAGTCTGAAGGAGCTGGAGGGAAGGAATTTTAAGGGAGAGGCAATAGCAAGGGGGAGGAGAAACACAACAGAGGTTATTGGCCTGGTTGATGACAAGGTCAGGGTGTCAGAGGATACAAGTAGGATAGCAGAGGCTGTGGGGGTGGGATATGGAGGCATTGGGGAAGGGCAAGCAAGCAGATTGTGATCAGAGGTTGAATGAAGGTGGTAATGTTGGTGAGGATGTGGAGCTGGGAGAGCAGACAAGAAGGGTGGGCAGTGGGGACTGTCATAACAAAGCCTTTTAATATTACTTTTTATAATAATGCACTTGGATTTACCTTGGGTCTTACCCAAAAATGATTTTATAAATTACCAAAAATAAAAATATTTTTATGTGATATTATCCTATGCTTTAGATTTAAAAATGACAGTGAAAAACACTGTTGTCACACTTTGGATTATATATATATAAATATATTGTATTTACATACGTACACGTTTTAAATATGTGTAACATAAATATTAAGAATAATAAAAATAATGTAAACATAAAGTATAATGTAAACAAAACAGCAAGTTTTAGAAAATCAAGTAAATCAAATAAAAAACAAATTTTAGCAAATAAGCAATGTAAATGAGTAAGCGTTATTCGGCATAATAAATGACAGTTTATACTATTTTTTTAGCATACTTAGAAATAGCATGACCTTTTTATTTTACTATAAGAACTTGCAACTCATTACACTAGTGTTTCAGATTATCTTGGTATGATACTTGTTTAAAATTTATAATATGTAAAAGGTACTTTTTTTTTCAGATTTAAATTCAAGCTTAACCATAAACACAAGGTTTGGAGCTAAAATGCACTAAGTTATCACCCCAGATAGCCAAATAAGTACTATAAGTAGGATAAAGGAATACTTCTGTTTTAGTTATCTGTAGATGTGGTCTTTTACTTTTTAGCTTTTAAAGTCTTGGTGAGAACTTCTGGTTTTGGATGACAAATGTCCTTGGTGATGAGTTTGGCTTTAGTCTGCTGTCTTTTTCCCTTGAACCTGGAACTGTAGAGTCTTTTGACATCAATGAAGCAATGCAGGCAGGATACTTTTTGCTTGACGTTACAAATCATCAAAAGTCATTTTAGGATTTAGTGGGAAAAATCAGACAACAAAATGTTAAAAGTTCAGCACAGTCTGTAAAAAGATTTCTCCCTCTGGACAGTAATGTTGTTTTGGGTAACTGGGCTCTTTGACTCTTTTCTGTTTCAGTTCATTTCTGCTTTTAAACTTGCAACTCTGGACTCACTGCTATTCAACAGCACTGCAGGTGTGCTGGCTGGTAAATTCCAAAGTCAGTCTCTTGTTCAGGCTTTTAACAGACATTTCAAAAATTACTTTTAGTCCAAATTTTCAGTATGCAAAGCATAGGCCTTGCTTAATTTAATAGTGAAAGAAAGTTCTTTCTGTAACATTCAGTTGTAGCAGTTGGTTTAGCACCCCCTTGGGTGGCAATGTCAAAGCCAAAATAATGTTCTAAGCAGGTGGGGCTTCAGGCTTTTGCCTAGTACAAGTCCAGGCTCATCCAAAATTGTCAGGACATCCAACACAGGTCTTCACACACCAAAGAATTAAACAGTTCTGGGCCGGCTTTGCCAGCATCCCATTTATGTCCCACATACTGGGCGACATCACCATCAAGTTATGATTAGTCTGAGCACTCTTTGAAGATGTTACTGTTAGCCCCTCCTAAGCCATTTTTTGTCAATGTGACCTCATCCTGAAAAACAATTTTTGATACAAAATAACTTTTTTCTTGCATCTATATGCACCTTTGTACATACATAAGACTCACATTTTTAGATGCAACTAAAGGAGATAATTCATTTGAGACCAAACATGATGGTGTCAACTCTAATATAAAATCTATAATTTATAAAAGCATTATAAAACTTTTTTCTTTATAGATATCTAAAAAGTATTTAAAGATTTTAGAAGTATTTTTTTCCTATTTAAAATGATATTAGTTTGGCATACCTGCTATCATTAAAACTGTGTAAATTTAATAAAACTTCTTTAAGACAGGGATCTCCTTTGTTCAAAGTAAATGAACCGTGATCTCATGTAGCTATCCAGAGGCTTATAATCCACCCAACTAGTTGCTTCTGTTAAACACTTTAATTCTCATTCCATTGAGAAGGTGGCAAGGTCAGCTTACTATAGACACCAAACTTGTCAATATATTTTAAACAGTTTTGGGGCTACAGATTTTTGTAAATAGCTCATAATACTCTTTGTTGATGGGTTTGAAACTTACTCATTGAACAGGTAAATGCATTTCCAATAACCTGCATGATTTTGAAATGTATCAGAGTTTTTGTATATTTTCTATAAATAAAAGTCTTAATTTCTTAAAGCCAGTCTAAATCTATGTTAACATCTGAGATGTGCTCTGACTGGTACTGAAAGACAAGGCTGTAAATTATGTCAGGTTTCAAGTTATTCTGCTACTAATTGGAAGAGGCCATTTAATTTAAACTGACTATCCTGGAAACATTTTTTTTTCTGAAGTTGACCATATATGCTATATTCCCTTTTCATGGCATCATTCCTCCATTTCAGTGTTTAAGCCTTAAGCAGCATTGCCCTTGTTTTAAAGATTCATTTAGATATTAATTTGACCAGAAACATTTATAGGACTTAATAATTAAGCCAACATAAGGATATAGAATAACAATTAAGAATATAATAATATTTTAATAAAATATTTAACTCAGATTTGTTCTGTTCTTACATTCCCCCCTTTTGAATTAAAATGCACCTTAAAAATGCATTTTGTAATTTAAAATGATAATCCTACTATATATGTAAGCAACAATGCCCGACAGGGTGGGTGGAATTGGGAAATACCGGATCGCCCAGTGGCATAATGTGGCCCAATGCCACAGGCGGACAGCCTTATAGCCCCTGGGTGGTCTGGTATTTCCCGATACCACCCACCCTAGAAGGTATTATTGCACTTAGAAAATAGGCATTGTAAAAAAAAAAAAGTGTTATGAGAAAATTAGTTCCTCCACATTCATCAGAATGAAGGCTTTTTGTCCTACAGCATACCCCATAGTTTGAAAGCTGAGTGTATGCAGTTAATGCTCCACAGAACAGTGTTTTTTTTTTGAGTTGCATGTAATGCCAACCAACATTATTGTCTATCTGCAGGCTGTGCTAGCAGTTTTCTTTCTCTCTGCCCCCTGCCACCATGGACTAGCAGTATTTTTTATTCTTGCTTCATTTGCAGTCGCTCAGGAGAGGATCGTGACCACCTGCAAGACATCAGGAGGTGGAGGAGAATTTATCTTATTTTTAAACATTTAACCAGAAGAATGGAGCATGCATGTGATGTTACCAGCTGCAGGAGGATTGGAGCAGGGGAGGTAGAATGATGCGGCAATCAGTGCCATCTTTACTGATATCCCTGTATTCATTTTTTTCTATACAACTGTTTAAGTAGCAGGGGGCATCAACGACAGGCAGAGGTGGGAGCAGGAGGGCAGGGGGCCTGGACAAGCTGGAAAAGGTTATTGTAGCAGCACTGAGAAACAGCTGTCACTTAAAAATAGAAACATGCTGCAGATTGCAGAACAGTCACATTGGAGCCTGTGGCTTTTGTGAGGGGAATTTCTAAAGTAATGGCATTAAAATTGAAAAACTTTTACGTGTTGGGGAACTGTCTGAAAAGGTGTTCCGGTGGGCTGGTGGCCACACTAAGGAGCGTGCAAGTATGGATGAAATGTCCGTACATTTTCTGGGAGAAATAATCCATTGCTATTTCTGTACCTGACTACAGATTTAAACCTGGAGGTTCTTTTTTTTTAAAACAAACAGCAGTTCAGCTGTAGAAGGCTGCATTGTAATCGGGGTCGGGTAGGACGCAGTGTTTGTGGAGTCCTTATGGTCAGCAGCAGCTGAAGTGGAAAAGGTGTTGTTGAAAACAACCGTGTGAGGGTGGATGTGCTGTTTTGTAGGTAGTTGCCATTCATTTATCGACTGAGGAGCAGTGGAGGTGGTGGTCGGGAGAGCTGGGAGGAATAGAAACATAACTAGCACGGAAGTGCTTTAACATTGAGTCTGTGTTGCGAGTTGAGTTGTAGAGCCAGCAGACAGAAAGTGGGTAGCTGGCTGGAGGAATGGGCATAACAGTAAGCTCGGCTCTTAGAGAGCATGATGAACCTACAACTAACAACAAAAAGGTTACTTTAAATGTGCACGGGGGGGCTGATGTCTTGTTTCTGACAGCTGGCACTGAGCAAGCAAGTGTTGCTGGGATCTCTCACTAAGCGAGAGAAAAAAATGGTGGCTCCAAATAATTGAACATTCTAAGGGTACAGGGATTTAAACAGGTAATCAGGCAGCCAGAGACTGGGGCTTATTATTTCCTGGTCTCTGTTGCCTGATATCAGTCCTGGTAGTTTCTGGCATTAGCTAATCAGAAAGCAGAATGCTCCCTGCCCATTTTCTAAGGGTATATAGTTTTAAGCTTTGCAGGAAAAATTAAACATAAAAGACAAAGTTGCATCATTCTGTGGTAACTTATGACACTATTAGCACATTACATCAGTACATATGACATCATAGGATGTGACATCACTAGATGAAATAATTGGAGATGTACTATTTTGCATAGATAGGTGTACAGTACTACATGAACTAACATGATTAAACATGATTACAACTATGTACACTTTCGAAATAACATTTATTTTCATTGTCGAACATTTTAATACAACACATTTTCTTTGTTCATTAACTTTAAAAATTAGCATTACAATTGACATTTTAGCTGGATTCTAATTTCTGATCACCACTCATAGATTCATTTAGAACAATTTCCCATGTTTTATTGCATTCATGATATTGCCTCAACTGATTAATATGAACCAATTTAGGTACAATCTCTCCAGTGCTTTTCTGCTTTAGTTTAATTTGGTAGGCTACAGGTGAAATTTTGTCAGTGATCACAAAGGCTCCTTGCCAACTTGGAAGAAACTTCTTGACCTTGGCTTTATCTCTACTGTAGTTAAAGTAAAACACTTTATCACCAATTTGATATTTATTTGAACTAGTTTTTCTGTCATAATATGACTTACAAGCTTCAACACTTTTCTCTAAAGTTCCTTTGAGCAAATGCAAAAGTTCTCACAAATGCTGTTTTAAATGGATTACATATTCATGTGCTGTAGTGGCACATGCTGAATTTACATTTCTTGTGGTATACAGGAGATGTAAAGGTAACACCACCTGTCTTCCTGTCATCATTTTAAAAGGAGGAACACCGGTAGTCTTATTTGGAGTAGCTCGTATGGCCATTAATACCAGTGGTAACTTTACATCCCAGTCCTTTCCTGAAGAACTGATATATTTCTTCAGTATACACACAATTGTTTGATTAGTGCGTTCCACCTATCCAGATGACTGTGGATGGTGGCATGCATGTAGTTTCCTCTGTACTCCTAGAAATTTTTACATGTTTTCTATTACCGCTTCTGTGAAATGAAGACCTCTATCAGATTTTACTCTTAATGGTAATCTCCATTGACTGAACACTTGGTTTATTAATAAGAAAGCAGTACTTTTGGCAGTGTTATTTGGAGCATGTATACACTCGACCCATTTTGTGAACAGACAAGTAACTGTCAAAAGGTTTTGGTTACCACTTGAAGATCTGGTAATAGGACCAATCCAGTCAATTTGGATGTCTGACCAAGACATAGCGATGCCTTTTGACTGTAGTGGTGCTTTATGTCTGCGAGTAGCTTGCTGGAATTTGCAACAGGTTATACACCTTTGTACATACCCTGCAACATCATCATACATGTAGGGCCAGTAGACTATCTCTTTCAAGGTTTCATAAGTTCTTTTATCCCCCCTATGTGCTCCTGATGGTTTATCATGGGCGTGTTGTAACATAATTCCCCTGTGGCCTAAAGGAACCACCCATTGGACCTCATGTGGATGTGGGTTTTTACCAGTCCTTACCAAGAGATTATTTTTTAATTGGAACTTGTCCTTCTGGTTATACATGGCTCTCAGGTCCTGGCTATCCTGTAGGTCATTGTCAGAAATCATGCTTTTAGTGGGATCCTTAATGAAACGATAACATTTTTCTGCCACTTTATCCTCTTGTTGCATTTTTACTAAATCAAAGTCAGGTTTTTCACTATACAGGTGTATAACCTTGTTTTTCTGTTCCTGCTGCTTTTGTCTGTGGGTAACCACATTTACCTTAGCCTGGACAGGAGGGACAAAGTTCCATTTTTTTTTTACTTAAAGCACCCTCCCTAGCAAGAGCATCTGCTAGGTCGTTTTCAGTTTTGTCTGGTTCCTGAACTTGGGAGTGTCCTTTTACCTTTTTCCAATAAACAACCAACTTATGTTTCTGAACCAACTGATCTATGGCTAAGATAATGTCTGCATGCATCACCTTACTGCCTCTTAAATTGATCATACCATTTACCTTTCACCCTGGTAAATGTGTAAAGAAGTCCTGCCTAACATAATCAGAGTCAGTACAAATTATAATGTCTTGTAAATTATGTTGAACTGCAGTCTGTACCACTATATAGGTGGCTGCCAATTTTACATATTGGTTAGACTTAGGACAGAGCTTGTACTTAATAGGAGTACATGGTACATTATTCTGTCATACAACTCCTAAACCAGAACATTGGTATTCACCTTGCCTGAATGAACAACCATCAACATAGGCTCTAGACAAATTTTTATAAATATTTTCATCATATTGGTGGTGCCTGTTATGTTGGTACACCATATCCAACTCAAGAGATAAGTCAGAGTTTTGTACTGGAAGTTCATCTACAGTACAATTATGTGTCTCCAGGTCTGCTAACCCTTGAGCTACTGTATTCCTTTTGTTCTTTGCATACCTCACCTCTAGGGGTAGGCCCTGGAGTGCTAAGGTCCAGGCCACAATTCTGCAGTTAGACACATTACCATCCTTAAGCTTCTGGCTCCCCAGAAGGGCAAGTGGTTGGTGTGGTGATCAGTCTCTACAACAACTTTTTTTACCAAAAATGTAAGTTTTGAACTGTTGTACTGCCCATACAGTGGAAAACAATGCCTTTTTACAATCTGAAAACTTTTTCTCAACATCACTCAAGGTTTTACTCGCATAAACAATAACACATTTGTCTGAATCATGTTTCTGATATAACACTTCACTGATGCTGCTACTAGTATATCCTACCTCTAGATAAAAATCCTTATCCATTTGTGGGTAAGCAAGACATGGTGCTTGACTCGGACTATCTTTTAGAGCTTGCATGGCTGTCTTTTGCTCTCCTCCCCCACACCTAGGGTTCTGACTTTTTTAGCAGCATGGTGAGAGGATAGGCAATTTTTGTATAGTTCTAGATAAACTGTTTTGAGTAGTTACAGATTTTTAGGAAACTGCGTAACTCTTTTAAAGTTTTGGGTGGACCAATTTTTTGGACTGCCTCAACTTTGGTATGCTGAGGACGTAGCCCATTAGGACCAACCTTATGCCTAAAATAGTTTACCCTGTCTCTGAACCATTTGCCCCTTTGGTAAGGACAACTTGGCACCAGCAGCTTTTAGCTGGTTTAACACATAGGTGACCTTAGCTAGGTGTTTTTTAAAAGTGTTGTTTTTGATTAGTACATTATTTACCTAAACCAGATTTTTTTGCTTTCAGCATTAGGCATGGCCTTGTGCAGAAAGATATTGAAATTTGCTGGTGAATTTAACTACCTAAAAGGACACCTATTTTATGTGTACTGTCTCCTTTTAAAGGTAAAAGCCAGTTTATATTGATCTATTGGGTCTACTTTTACTGTTAAGAATCCATTTGTTATATTTAGGGTAGTGAAATATTTGGCACCTTGAACTTTGGCCAAACTTTGGTCCAAATATGTTATGGGCCAGCGAGATAAAGGCACTTGTTGGTTTAACTTTCTATAGTCAGTAGTGAGTCTTTGCTTTTGTTGTGGGTTTTAGTACAGGCCAAATGGGGGAATTATAAATGGAGTTTACCTGTTTTATAATGTTTTGCTTTATTAAGGTATCTAGTATCATTTGTATATGTTTATAATATGCTGGAGGTATTTTATACTGGTGTACAAAAACCGGACCTATACTAGGGTCAGTAGGTACTCTGGTAACATGGAGGTTAGTTACCCCACAATTATGAGCATTTTTTTACAAACATGTTTTTGAACTTAAGGAATATTTTACATAACTTTTTGGTTTTTACTTTTGTTTCACGATTACAATTTTGTATAGCTTGCTCAATTTGTTTTTTAAAATTTGGGAAAGGTACATGTTTACCTATTTTTACCTCAATTTTTTATTATTTTAGAAACATTTTTAGCATTAATCACCTGAACCTCTTTAAATAGTTTTGTTTCATTATAGTGTACAGTACAAGGTAATCATTTTTAACTTTACATGCCTGGATTTTTTTTTATGTACTGGACAAATCATTTGTAAAGCAATTAACCATTGGTATGGACCTTATTTTTTATGTGTCATCCTGAACAATGTCTTTCAGTAACTCTCCAATAACTGAAACAGTTAACTTTAAATTATAAATGGATTTTTTTGATTACTACCCCTAACTTACAGTTATTTGCTATAGTGATAGACTTTATGGTTGGGTTATGTACCAAGAGGTGCATTACTTTACTGCTTATGTCTAAGCAAGGTATGGAGTGGATTTTTAAACCTATTTTACTAACTTGTTTGTTAAGCACAACAAGTGCAGTCTTTTTAGGCATTTCTTGGCCTTTTTTTAGATTGACCCTAAGAGAGAAATTCTTGACATTACTTGGAAGTTTTGTAGTGAACTCATTTACCACCTGGCACACTTGAGGAATACTTAGTCTAGACCTTAAGGCCTGTGGTGTCACTTTTATTGGGTAAGGGTCCCCCCTTATTTGTGACCAAAGAACATTGTTGGCTAGGTCAACATACACACCCAGTCATACAAGGATGTTTAACCCCAGTACACAGGTACATGGGAGATTTTAGGCCTTGTATTTCCTCTGCAGGGTGTTTTATTTTATTTTTCCCTATTTGGAGGTTTAAAGCACAGATACCTATGCTTTTTACACTAGTGGTTTGATATGGGACATTTTTTAACCACTCCTGTTTTTTTTACACATGTTAAACTAGGTGTCTGCCTTTTTAACATTTTATAAAACAGTTTATTAATTAAACAGTGCTCATAACCTAAGCATAATACAGAATTTACTATTTGCAAATTTTTTGCTTTGATGGGCACTTTTAACCTGCCTTTTTTTTACCTTTATTTTTCAGAGTAAAGGCATGTGACTTAGTGGCCATGTTTTATTTTCACCATCCCCAGAGGGTGTTGGATACTTTGAATTTAATGTCTCTGTGTCAACTGCAGGGTGTGCTTTTGAGACAGCAGGGTCCACTTCTTGGTGAAGAAAGTGATGCCTTTTGCAATAATTATAGACTTTACCACATTATGCTTTGACAGACAAACCACGTGAGCTTTGCTTTTTTATGGAGCCAAATTTTTAGGATCACCTAGTACAGACACATTAGGTACATCAGAACGTACAAAATTTAACTTAATTATTGCATCCTTTTTTTTAAGATAACATGATTTTGATTGTTTAGCAACCTTAAGACTATTTTCAAATGGAATGGGCCAATTTACACTGTACCCACAGGATTTTATGGAAATAGTCAATGATAGGCCGAAATCTTTTTAGGAGATCATTTTTAATCAAGAAATCATCACCAGTTTTATTAGTGATATACACCGGGTGGTTGACTTTTATCTTGCCAAACATTAATTTTAGCCACCCTTTACCTAGGGTTTGTTGAGGCTCCCCCTTATAACCTACCACTTGTAAGCCATTAGAGAGGGTTTTTAACACCTTAGAGTCACCTACTGCATTAACTAGTTTGTTATAAAAGCTTTTGGACATTAAGGTAACCCTCTGCTCCAGAGTTAACTAAAGCTTTATGACTTAGGCTGTTTTTAATGTTAATATCAAAGTAAAATCTATCTGCCCCCCCTTTAGGAATGAAGTTGCCCAGGTAGAATTTGCTTTTTTTTAACTTTCACAACATGGCAGGTTTATTGTGACACTCTACACTGCCTGCAGCAGCAACTTGTGATACCTCTAGGGTAAGGTTAGGTTTTGCATTAACACTCATTTTTTTATTTTATAGCAGTTTTATTACCATTGTCAACCTGGACAGCATTAGGAAAGACAGGAGGCTCTAGTCACTGGCCATTATTATTGGTTTTATTGTCATTTGAGGTGTCTGATGTGTTTTGCACAGGTGTAGGAAACCCAGAAGGCAGAGTGGGAGGGGGGACCAAATGCTGAAGCAGCAATTTTAAGTCTCTCATCTCATCCTTTATTTTTTGTATTTTCTCTATGACTGGGGCATAAGGTTGAGGTCTGTCTTGGTACCTGTAACCATCTTGCTTATTGTTATAGTTCTGCTGCCCTCTATAGGCACCTCTACTACTCCTATGGTCATTGTTGTATCCTTTGTAGTATCCTCTCCCATACCCTTGGCCATGTCCTCTACCAGGATTATAACCTCAATAGGAGGGTCCTTGGTTTTGGTATGGCTGAGGTTGTGGGAATTGCTGAGGGGTTTGATAAAACCATGACTTAGTGCCAGGTGGTGGCAACACCACGAGAGAAGCTTAGGCAAGGTTGGTATGTTGGGTTACTACTGCGGGGTCAGGCACAGCCTTAGGCTGCTCTACAGCTTTTTTTTTGGTTGAGTGTTGTTACCTTTTTTCTTCCTTTGTCTCCTGTTTTTGGGGGTGGATAGCTCACCACCTTTTACAGCCAAAGCATCCGAGGTAGTTACTTCAGACACTTGGACCTTGGGATTGGGGCCACCTCCCTTTTTCTTCCAGAGTCCCAGATGTGTTTTGCCTGTCTGGCAATCCAGTGAATGTCCCTGGACATCCTGTTAAGCTCAAGTGCCAATTGTGTCCTGATGGCAGGGGGTAAACCTTGGTAATATGCATCTTGGAAGTCATCTGAATCACTGTCTGAGTGATCTTTTACTTCAAAGTACACATCATTTAGCCTACAATAATATTCCCTAGGACTTTGATCAGCCCCACACTGCATTTGGTAGGCTGCACGTCTGGCTGCCCCCTTTGTGAGATATTTGCCAAAATCCTTTTTTAGGAATTTATACAGTTTGTTAGATTTGTTCCTACTTTCTCTAGACATTTTTGACCGCTTTGCTCTTGGATCATTAACAGACCACCTAATCACAAAACTCTGTTCTCCCTCATCAGTTATGCACACAGATTTAAAACACTATTTTAGTTTTTGAATATGCTGCTCAATGCCTCCTTTCACAGATTTAGAATGATCACCTACCAGTTTCAAAGCTTGAGTAACAGCTTTTGATTTTAAATACCCCTGTTACTTTTTAGAAATCTTTTTATTTTTCCTGGACCTATCAGATGAGTCACCTTCAGAATCAGAGTTTCCTTTTTGCCTAATTTTATATCTCTTTTTATGCTTATCATGTAGTTCCTTTTTTGAACAGGAATATTTTTGGGGGGGAGGAGTCATCTGAGCCAGATTTCTCCGATGCGTTTATTCTTACATGATTTTTACTTTTGCTTTTGGTATCACCTTTTTGGGACTGTAAATCTCAGACTACTTTTCCTAGTTTATAGAGGTGTTGCTCCAAAAGGGTACACCACTCTTTCCATTAGTTAGCCTCATTTTCTGTTTGTGCACTGATCTCCCTGTCTTTATGTACTTTCTCTGTTTTCACTATTTCTTATTTTAACTCTTTTTCAACACTAGAATGAACAGGTGAGTGTGGTTGGCCAGGGACTGTTTCATTTATGGGTCATGCACCATGAAAATCTCAAGAAGGACAAGTCTCTTATTCATTACCCTGTGGTAGATACCCTAGGGGCAAACAGCTTATGCTTCTTTGTTCCGAGGTTTTCTCTTTATATTTGGCTAAGAGGTGTTTTTCCCTGTCTGACCACTGTTTTTTATCCCTTTCATGTTGCTCCCTTACATCATTATACATTTGTACAATTTTATTTAGCTCATTGGTAACCTGTTCATTATTATGCTCTATTTTTTTTCCTTTTCAAAGCTGTGCCCCATTCTTTAAGCTTTTCATTAGTCTTTAATATTTTGGCCTTCTCTGCCTCAACAGCTGAGCACTGCTCTTTTAGCTGTTTATTCAAGTTTTCCAAGGCAGCAATGTCAGTCTTTAGGTTGATTAGGACACAGTCTCTATCAAATATTTTCAGATTATTTACACCTAACTGTGTTTTGAGCAATTGCATCTGGCCTGCAAGTCTACTACATTCATGAGATCTCTCTTCTAGTTGTTGGTTTAATTGTTTCACATTATTACATTACCTTAATTTGTCAATACACAACTTTTTGATCATAGGAACATACTCTTTATTCTGTTCATTTAATTCCTTAATTTCTTCTTCTGGACTACAACTTGGACACAGAGGTATCAATGGCTTCTCCTTGATGACAGGTACTGGCAACTCTGAAAGTGTTGCCCCTGTATCTGCATGAACCATACCTACAGTTGCAATAGCAGCTGCCATGTCTCAAGTTTTTGTTACTAAACTTTAACAATAATTACCATGAAATGTCAATAACCTTTTATCTAACACAGTTTAAATAAAGACCCAAATCTTTCCTTGAGATACTTTAAAAGTCATTTTCCTTGCAGCTTTACTGCCAGATAATTACTTCTTTTGGTCTTTTCTTTCACTGTCTATGGGTAATACTATCTTTAAATCCTAGGGAAACAAGAACAGAAAAATATTACTTATTTAATTTAGTAAATTGCAAACAATAACTGTAATAATATTTATTTCTCACACAACCTAAGTGTGGGCTGTTATTTACTAACAATCACCCTGGACAAGACCCCAAAGATGTTGGAACAAAAGCTTATAATATCACTTTTTATAATAATACACTTGGATTCACCTCAGGCCTTAACCAAAAATTATTTCATAAATTACCAAAAATAATAAATATTTTCATGTGATACTATCCTATGCTCTCTGAATTCAAAAATGATGGTGAAAAACCCTGTTACCACACTTTGGATTATATAAGAGATAAATATATTTTGTTCACATATGTAAAAGTCCTAAATATTCATAAGTAGCATAAATATCTAGCATAATAAAAATAATGTAAACAGAAACTATAATGTAAACAGAACAACACGTTTTAGAATATCAAGTAAATCAAATAAAGCAAACACATTTTAACAAATAAGCAATGTAAATGAGTAAGCGCTATTCAGCATAATAAATTACAGTTTATACTATTTTTTAGCATACTTAGAAATAGCATGAGATTTTTATTTTACTATGATAACTTGCAACTAATTACACTAGTGTTTCAGATTATCTTGGTATGATACTTGTTTAAAATTTATAGTATGTAAAAGGTATTTTTTTTAGATTTAAATTCAAGCATAACCATAAACCCAAGGTTTGGAGCTAAAATTAACTAAGTTATCACCCCAGATAGCCAAATAAGTACTACAAGTAGGATGAAGGAATACTTCTGTTTTAGTTATCTGTAGATGTGATCTTTTACTTTTTAGCTTTTAAAGTCTTTTGGTGAGAACTTTTGGTTTTGGATGACAAATGTCCTTTGTGGTGAGTTTGGCTTTAGTCTGCTGTTTTTTTTTCCCTTGAACCTGAAACTGTAGAGTCTTTTGACATCAATGAAGCAATGCAGGCCGGATCCTTTTTGCCTGACACTACAAATCATCAAAAGTCACTTTAGGATTTAGTGGGAAAGATCAGACAAAAAAATGTTAAAAGTTCAGCACAGTCTGTAAAAAGATTTCTCCCTCTGGACAGCAGTGTTGTTTTGGGTAACTGAACTCTGTGGCTTTTTTCTGTTTCAGTTCATTTCTGCTTTTAAACCTGCAACTCTGGACTCACTGCTATTCAACAGCACTGCAGGTGTGCTGGCTGGTAAATTCCAAAGTCAGTCTCTTGTTCAGGCTTTTAACAGAAATTTCAAAAATTACTTTTAGTCCAAATTCTCAGTATGCAAAGCATAGACCTTGCTTAATCTAATAGTGAAAGAAAGTCCTTTCTGTAACAGTCAGTTGCAACAGTTGGTTTAGCACCCCCTTGGGTGGCAATGTCAAAGCCAAAATAATGTTCTAAGCAGGTGTGGCTTCAGGCTTTTGCCTAGTACTAGTCCAAGCTCATCCAAAATTGTCAGGACATCCAACACAGGCCTTCACATACCAAAGAATTAAGCAGTTCTGGGCCGGCTTTGCCAGCATCCCATTTATGTCCCGCTTACTGGGTGACATCACCATCAAGTTATGATTGGTCTGAGCACTCTTTGAGGGTGTTACTGTTAGCCCCTCCTAAGCCATTTTTTGTCAATATGACTTCATCCTGAAAAACAATTTTTGATATAAAATAACTTTTTTCTTGCATCTATCTGCACCTTTGTACATACATAGGACTCACATTTTTAGATGCAACTAAAGGAGAGGATTCATTTGGGACCAAACATGATGGTGTCAACTCTAATATAAAATCTATAATTTATAAAAGCATTATAAAACTTTTTTTCTTTATAGATATCTAAAAAGTATTTACAGATTTTAGAAGTAATTTTTTTCCTGTTTAAAATTATATTAGTTTGGCATACCTGCTGTCATTAAAACTGTGTAAATTTAATAAAACTTCTTTAAGACAGGGATCTCCTTTGTTCAAAGTAAATGAATTGTGATCTCATGTAGCTATCCAGAGGCTTATAATTCACTCAATTAGTTGTTTCTATTTGATAAACACTTCAACTCTCATTCCATTAAAAAGGTGGCAAGGTCAGCTTACTATAGACACCAAACTTGTCAATATATTTTAAACAGTTTTAGGGCTACAGATTTTTGTAAATAGCTCACAATACACTTTGTTAATAGATTTAAAACTTACTCACTGGTCAGGTACATGCAGTTCCAATAACCTGTATCATTTTAAAATGTATCAGAGTTTTTGTATATTTTCTAAAATAAAAGTCCTAATTTCTTAAAGCCAATCTAAATCAATGTTAACCTCTGAGATGTGCTCTGGCTGGTACCAAAAAACAAGGTTGTAAATTATGTCAAGTTTCAAGGTCTTGTGCTACTAATTGGAAGAGGCCATTTAATTTAAACAGACTATCCTGAAAACATTTTTTTTCTAAAGTTGGCCATATATGCTGTATTCCCCTTTTTTTATTTAGTTGTTTAACCAGGAGAGGTACACTAAGCTGAAAGCTTTTTTACAGGTGCGACCTGGGAGCACAGGGAAGTTAAGTGACTTGCTCAGTGTCACACAGTATGCAAGTGGAAGCTTGTGGGATTCAAACCCAGGTCTGGTCTGCTGGATGTCACCAGATTTGCAGCTTAGAGCCTTAAACCACTGCGCTATACTGCTTCCAAAGTCCTTTTCATGGCATCATTCCTCCATTTCAGTATTATGGCCATAAGCAGCATTGTCCTTGTTTTAAAGATTCATTTAGACATTAATTTAACCAAAACCATTTATAGGACTTAATAATTAATCCAATAAAATAATATAAAATATCAATTAAAAATCTAATAATATTGTAATAAAATATTTAACTCAAATTAGTTATTTTCCTAAAGGACGACAGTGGGCCAGCTGGTGTTATAAAATGGAAGAAAAAAATAGGGACATTTGATTGGTCATTACCTGTGCATTAGATCCATCTAATGCACAGGTAAAAACAAGAGCAGGTCACTAGGTAGGCAATAAGTCCCTATTCATATAAATACTCATTTGGAATGTTGACATTTCAAATAGCAGCCATTTTTTTTACCTCAGCTGACTTCTGTCATCTCACTAACCATGAACACCAATATTTCAATGAACTTTAATGTAAACTTAACCAAAGAAATGAAAAACAGCTTTTCAGCAGAACAAGACTCTGAAAACCAGCCACCAATAGCAGAACTGACTGAACTTACAAACACAGTAAGTAAAAGATATGCCAACCTGTCAGCAACAGAAATAGACAGCATACAAGAGGCATAAATGGAAACTAACACTAAAACTACAGCCTGGGCTCTGAAAGTGTTAAATGACTGGATATCTGCCAGAAATATTACACTAGATTGGAAGGCAACCCCTGTAGAAGAATTAAATAACATTTTCAGATGTTTTATGCTGAGTGCAACTTCCACAGGTTCAGAGTATGCCCTCAGTAGTTTCTCCGGCATCTCTTGTGACTTTAAACAGAACACTTAAACTCACTGGCAGTTGGGTGAAATATTAATATTATCAGTGACCCTCTATTTAAATCAAGCAACACAGTATTTGTGGCAATAATGAAACGTTATAGGAAAAATCAAAAAGACACATCCAAACACCATGGTGCCATCACTAAAACAGACCTTGATTTAATATGGAATTCATCAGTCCTCTCACCGAACACCTCGCCTGGGCTGGTCCGCAAAGTCTGGCTGGACATCCAGCTCTATATGGCCAGGCGCGGTAGAGAGGATATGCATAATGAAAGTAGACAGCATAGTTATAAAGAAAGATGAATCCGGACTCGAGTATGCCACGTTGTCATACAATGAGCATACAAAAAACCACAGCAACCCCAATGAAATCAGCAAAGAAACATACCGTGGGTGTATGCACGAAATTTCGGGATCTCCTCTCTGCCCTGTCTCCAGCCTCCGAAAAATATATCGAAAAACTGCCTCCTGATGCTCCTTCTTTCTACTGCCACCCAAAACGTTTGCCCCAACATTTCTTGAATACAAGTATGACCTGGTATACAAAAGAACCGATGGGGGTAAACTTCTTATCCATGATGATGGCACGAATTTGTAAGGAAGCCGCACTGACAAACCGCTACACCAACCATAGCGTAAGAGCTACTGCCATTCAGCTAATGTCAGATGCAGGGCTTGAAAACAGGGAAGTTATGTCCGTTATGGGACATAGAAGCGAGGCTAGCCTGCGATCATACTGGGCCCCATCAACGGACGACCGAAAATGTTGGAGCAGGATACTTGCACCAAAAACGGAGGAACATAAAGAAATTCCCTCTCCTGTTGCTGGAAATGCAGACATCACAAAGCAGCCTACATTCACAGTGCCACCTGCCATCCAATCTTCTAGTAATGCACACGGACCTTTCAACCTGATGAACTGCACATTTAATGGCACAATTAACTTCATAAACCACAAAGCAAGTAAGTAAATCTTAAAACATTACTGCTCTACTGTTTTCTATATTTTTTACTGATTTCTAAATGCTCCATTTCTATCTCTCTCACTACAGCTATGCATCCAAGTCCTCCATCAGCTATTCAGCCAACTGAGAACTCTCCAAGCAGCTCATCATAATGAACCCTGATGAACTGACATTTCCAGGCATCTGCAAAAGACTGTTAAAACTACCTATTACCTACTTAAATACCTTATCATTATTTATTTTTTCCTCTCACATGCACATCTATGAACTACTTTATGCAGTGCAAGGATATTTATTAAATAAAGCTATTTAAATGTCAAAAAATCTATAGACTATTTATTTATAAACATGTAAGTACAGTTACCATTTTATAAGTGCAATAAGACACTCGGGGGTGTGCGTGGACATTTCTAATGCGGTCAGAGCTACTTCACCGGCCTGTGGCCTCATGCCTTATTACACCGCTGACCGTGCATTAGAAATGTCTAATGCACACCCCCTCCTGTCTTATTGCTTACATATGACATGAGTAGGGGTCAGGAATGCATCAGAACTTAAGAAGGCTTCAGGGAGGAAGGAGGAATAGGTAGAGCAGGAGGAAACAGGGGGATGGGGAATGAGGACCCACATGGGGACTATGGCCTGCAAAGGGGAGGCCAACCAGGAGGCAAGCATGATGGATTGGAAAAGTTCTATGGCTTGGGAGACCAGGATATGGGAGAGGGAGGGAAACACACAGATCATGGGAGACAGGAGGAAGGGTAGAAATATTATGCCAGTGAGAGAAAAAAGACACTCCCTGAAGAAAGCACAATGGAAGAAGCAGAGACAACAGGGGATGATGACAGTGCTGGAGGTGTAGGACAGTGTGGTAAGAGGCAGATTATGGATGAGGAAGCTGGGGGGCTGCAGGGATTAGAAGAGGGTCACCATACTGGGTGACTCAATAGTGAAAGGTATCTGGGAGGGGCAAAGGGGCCAGGAAGAGTTCTATTTTGGTGGAATGCATGCCAGGTATGAAGGTAGGCAGAGTAGGACAGCATGTCATTAAATGTGTGAGAACACAGGGGGTAAAGCCCCACATAGTGGTGCACTTAGGTACTAATGAGTTGGAGGGCAGCAGAGTGGAGTAAGTGCAGGACAGTTTCAGGGAGTTGGGTAGGTTGTGCAGCATTGAGGGGCAAACAGTTGCATTCTCAGAGATCACACCAGTACCCAGGGCAAGCACAGGCAGGAAACAGAGGATCATAGAATTTAATGCATGGCTGGTGGAGTGGTGTAGAACTATGGTGCTTGGATTAGTAGGGAGTTGGGGGAAACATGGGATAACAAGAACCTCTAGTCACCAGATAGGCTTCACCTGAGCAAGGAGGGTTCCTGTGTTCTGAAACAGAAACTGAGAGAGTTCATTACAGACAAGTATAAGGTAAACTGACTAAGGGGGGATATGCACTGGGCAGTAGCCAGAGTCAATAGGAGAGGGAGGCAATGTGACTCCCCCCTGGCTAGCAAGGATTGGAAGGGGCGAGGAAATCAAAAAGCAGAGAAGGCAGAGGGGAAGGGAGTTTGTGGGTAAGCAGGGGATCCAGCTAGAGTGTGGTGTCACTAAATGCAAGGAGCTTGGGGAACAAAATACCTGAGCTCCAAGTATTAATGGCAGAAGGGGAGGTGGATATATCTGCCATCACTGAGACATGGGCCAACCTGCACCATGACTGGGACATCATGTAACCGGGATACAGACTATCACAAGGATAGGACAAAATGGAAGGGTGGAGGGATTGCTTTATTTGTAAGGGAAGGGATAGTAAGTGGTATGGAGAAGGGGAGGTGAGGAGAGGCTGGAAGCCTTATGGGTTCAACTACAGAACAATAAAGGTAAAAGGGTTAGAGGAGGGTTGTCTACAGACCACCCTCACAGTCAATCAATCAATCAATCAATCAATCAAAATCTTTATTTAACAATGGTCTGGTGGAGAAACTGATGGGGTTAGGAGTAGGCCCTTTGATGGTCAGATGGATTGAAAACTGGATAGCTGGACGCACTCAGAGAGTAGTGGTCTGTGGGGAGCTCTCGAACCCTACAGAGGTTGGTAGTGGGGTACCACAGGGCTCGGTCCTGGGTCCAATCCTGTTTAATGCATACATATCAGACATCAGGGATGGTATAGGGTGTGAAATGAGTCTCTTCGCGGATGACTCCAAGATGGGAGCAGTAGTTGAGGGAGAAGAGGGAGGTTGGCCCTGCAAGGGACCTGGACACCCTGGAAAGCTGGGCTCACACATGGAAATTAAATTTCAATATCACCAAGTGCAAGGTGTTGCATCTTGGTTGAAACCTTAACACAGGTACACCCTGGGAGGAGAGGGTGCTGGAAGCCTCAACAGGGGAAAAAGACCTAGGGTCATGGTGGATACATGTATGAATAACTCTGAGCAGTGCAGGAGAGCAGCTAGCAAGGCAAACAGGATGTTGGGATGCATCAGCAAGGGGATCACCTCAAGGAGCAAGGAAGTGATTCTGCCTGTACAATGGACTGGTAAGACCACACCCTGAGTACTGTGTACAGTACTGGAGACCACACTTGAAGAGGACAACAGCTCCTGGAGAGGGTACAGAGGAGGCAAAAGATGATACTGAGGGCTAGGGATTTGACTTACGAGGACAGACTTGAGGAGCTCTGCCTGTTTTCATTGGAGAGAGGAGAGACAGGGGGACATGATTGAGGTCTCTCAAGTACCTCAAGGGAATAAATAGGGTAAACATGGAGGGATCTTAGACTAAAGCAGGGAGGCATCACCAGAGGCATGGTTTGAAGTTGGAAGGTGGAAGGGTGAGGGGGAAAAGAGGAGGAGGTTTTTCTGAGAGGGTGGTGGACCTTGAATGCTCTGCCTGGTGAGCTGGTTCAGAGATCCACAGTGGAGGGCTTTAAGAGGTGGGACAGACACAGAAAGTGGATGTATCAGATGATGGCCTGTCCCGGGGGGGTGGGGATGGATGATAGGGGTTTCTGGAGCACAAGGGATGGGAGGGTCTCTGCACCCAACTAAGGATCTAGGTTCGAGCAGACTTGATAGACCATAAGGCCTAATCTGCTGGCAAATAGTATGTTAGTATGTTAGTATGTAACTAGGTGAGCATCATTGAGCAAGCTCATTTTCAAGATGGACCTGGACATTAAACAAAATACATGATAGGACACAAGGTTACAGCAGTACCAGTCAATGTAAAATTTAGCTAGAGAAATCACCTTCTTGGCGATTAGACCCACTCTTACTTAAAGACCCAGAATTTATTCCCTGGTTAAAAATACAAACTCAGGAATTTATTTTACATAATAATCCTGATGATACGTCTATGGGTAACACTTGGGAAGCACTCAAAGCTACTCTTCATGGTAAAATTATTAGTTTCTCTGTACACAGGAAAAGAAAAAGAGAAAAACAACTTAAAGATATTGAGAACTTACTTAAATCTAAAGAATTGAAGTATTCAGCTACCCCACACCTGACCCTAAATCTCCTTTACATCATGAAATCCTCAGGCTTTAGATGCAAATTAATCTAACTAATCTCCTGAAAACCGAAATTGCACTCTTAGAATCAAACACAAATATTGGGAAGGGAGGAAAAGGTAGTAAACTACTGGTTTATAGACTTAGAGTACAACAGTCGAATGACGCATTTCAGGTTTAAAAAACTCTACAGGGTAAATATGTACTGATAACCGTAGCATTAATAAGATTATGTCTTCATTTTATAAAAAAATTATATACATCTACTACCTTCGCATCAAAAGTGAAGATTGACAAATTTCTTGATAATTTAGTGCTTCCCCAACTTACATCTGATGAAATAAATATCTTAGATAACCTATCACAATAGAAGAAGTCCATCACGCACTCTCTTCCCTCAAAACTGGTCGTGCACCTGGTGGCGATGGATTCCCAGTGGAGTTTTATAAAAATATGGCTGATCTACTTTGCCCTTTATTGTGTAAGGTATTTCATGAATCTATAACTTTACAAAAATTACCTCCAACCTTAACAGACGCTATCATTACAGTGCTTCCCAAAAAGGATAAAGATGTCACTCTTCTCTACAATTATTGTCCTATATCATTACTTAATGTAGATGGCAACATTTTTGCAAGTCTATTAGCCATTCGTCTCAAACCTTTCATTCCCCGACTAGTCAATAAGTCTCAAACAGGTTTTGTTAAAGGTAAGATGGGTGCAGATCATATTCATTTCTTATTCAATCTTATGTACAAAGCTAAATTGCTAAAATCCCCTGTAGCAGCAATTGCCATCAACTTTGAAAAAGCTTTTGATTTTTTGAATTGGAATTTTCTTTATTAAGTTTTATCCCGCTTTGACTTTAGTGACCACTTCTGTTCATATATAAAATTACTATATACCTCTCCTACAGCAAGGGTTCTTACTAACTTTACTATATCTCAACCCTTTGAACTAAATAGAGGCACCAGACAAGGTTGTCCCTTATCCCCAACCCTTTTTATTTTAGCTTTAGAACCCCTGGCAGCCACTGTCCATCAGTCTGACAAAATTAGAGGTATATTGATTGGCAATACACAGTATACATCCCTATCCTATGCCGATGACATGCTAATTCTACTAGAAGATCCAGAATTAGATGCACATCCACTAATACAATTACTAAATACATTTGCAGAACTCTCTGGTCTGACAACTAACTATAAAAAAAACTGAAATACTACCACTCAGTGCATTGTGTAAACCCTATATGAATAATGTCCTTGGCTTTGGCTGGGCATCCCAAGGTATTTCATATTTGTGAATTAAAATCGTAACGGATACTGAAAAAATATTGGAGGCTAATCTTAACCCTATACTTTCAGAAATTAAAACAATACTTGAAAGATGGAAAAATCTTAACTTAACATTAATTAGTAAAATTAATGCAATTAAAATGTCTATTACCCCAAAGATTTTATGTTTGTCCTCTAACATTCCGTTAAGTTTACCCAATATCTTTATCTCTCGAATTGATAAACTGATAGGAATTTTATTTGGGAAGGTCGAATTCCAAGATTTAGTAGAAATAAGCTACGCACTCCAATGGTCCCACGGTGGGTTTACCCTTCCATGGTTCTTGGCTCACGTATGGGCATTTACTGTGCCTCTCTCAGACTACAAAATGGTTTACTAAACCTAATAATGAATCTCCTTTATGGCTTAATATGGAAGCCTCTTGGGCTCCGGGAAATATCCTTACCAATTTCATATACAATCCTTTGCCACAAAAATTAAAAACACACCCTACAATCACTCCATCAATTCAGTACTGGCTCAAATTACATAAATGGTTAAAAACAGACCCAGCGCCCATATTTTATATGCCATTATGGGGAAACCGAAGTATAACCTTAGATGACTACCCTTTGTTTTGCAATTTTTGGAAACATAAAAACATAATATTTCTGGGTGATATTCTAATCAAAAATAGTAATATTTTGGATTCCTTTACAAATCTACAAACTATTTGGGATATAAATAAAAAGGATCTTTGGAAATATCTACAATTCAAGCGGCATTATCTCCTATATTATGGCTTAAACAAAGAATAGCGTACTCAAACATAAATGTTACTTCATGGGTGAATACTTCATCTAGACTAGTTAGCAAGATTTACAAAATGATTAGAGATAATATACCAAATCAATCAATCTCAGCCAAAGCTAAATGGAGTTTAGCATTACAACAAAATATAACTGAATCTCAATGGAGCCAGTGTTGGGCTACCTGCCATGATGCATATAGAGATGTGAGTATTTCTACACAATATAAAATTCTTCACTGGTGGTACAGAACACCAAACTTATTATATAAAATGGGAGTCTGAATGATATATGTTGGAGATGTCATTTATCTAACGGTAACCTTTTTCACATTCTGTGGCTTTGTAGCCCCATATCCACATTATGGCATTCAGTCCATCATTTGGCTTCCAATATTGTAAAGTGCCATTTACCCTTTGACCCCAAGTACTTTATTCTAGGAATTATTGATAAAAGTATTAATATATCTAGACCCCAACATAGATGGCTACAAATGTTATTTATGCAGGTTAAACAGTTGATTTTAAATAATTGGAAGTCACAGACAATACCTACACTTACTGAAATTCTTAACAGTCTAACTCAAATTGCATCCCTGGAATGTATATCTTATTTGATTTTAGACTGATTAAATGTATATAATTTGTGTTGGCAGGACTATTTTAATTTTTTGGAATCTGGAGGATTAGTAAATACCAATAGATCTTTTGTTTAGAAGGATACTAAATATTTGATAGATTAGATGGATTGTATCTCCCTACAATATAGTTAGGATATATTGTTATTTAGAATAGTAATATGTTTATTTTATATACTGTGCTGAAATAAGAATCAAGGCAATATATGCGAACACATACTATGACTTGTAGTATGATAGTGTATACATATACATACATATATGCATGTATATATATATATATATATATATATATATATGAATATATACAATCGTAATCATTATGTTAGTCTTTGATCCAATTTTATTTAATCAATGTTCATTGTGTAAATGCCATACTACATTTTGTATTGTATTTATGTCTGCATGGTATTAGTTTGTTATAATATGGAAAATGTGTTTTATTTTCTAATAAAAAGATTAACTGCAAAATTTAGCTAGAGACAGTACAATTAACAATAAGAGTAACAGTAAGAGCAAGAAGGCATAGAACATCATCAAAAGCAAAGGACCAAAAAAAACATATAAGCATTTCCATAGATATAGACAATATTTACACAGTAGACCTGACTTGGACCAGAGGACAGCACGAGTGGATTCATAAGTTAGATGTTGAAATAGGGTGAATGTACAGGAGAAAGGGAGGGGGAGCAGATGAGGGATAATTGTAAAAGGTAGGGGAAGTGGGGAAGGGGAGAGGATGAGGTAGGAGAGCTCCCTGTAATAAGAACACCCCATTTGAGACCACCAGAAAAAGTGGAGCCTAAAAGTGCAAGATTGGATAGCATACATTCTCCAAGGTGGGGGTAGTAAAGATTGTTTGGTAATTTGCAGTCTACTAGAAGAGGGTATAAGGGATGTTTAATAGTGAGTGTGCTTGAGGAGCGGGAAACATACACCATACCAAACACAATATGACATGCTAGAGCGGTACATTAGGAAGAGGTAGGAGCAGGTAGAGGAGAGGACAGGATAATAAGAGGGCAGCAAGAGAAGACTTAAGTACAAGGCAGAGGGTAAGGAGTCAAGCATACACAGTAACCTAGTAAAGTAAGTGGTGAAACAGGGTAGAGAAGAAGACAGGAATGATAAGAGGGAAGTAAGGAAGATTTAGCTTGTAGGGCACAAAGGGAGGATCAATGAGGACACCTTTAGCTGGGAAGATGGCAGGTATCAGGGGAAACAGTTACAGGATTCCTTGAAGAAATGATTATAGCTTGATTTAAATGCTGCTAGGCTGATGGGACGGAGCAGTTTCAGAGTTTTTTGCAAATTATTCCACAGTAGTGGTAACATACAACTTACGGCTGCCCAGCCAAAGCATGATCTGACCTTGGGCACAGTCAGAGAGATGTATAAGGCACTTCTCAGACCATATCTGGTTACAATGCTCAGTGGTAAACAATCTGAAATATAAGGAGGCAGCTTCGGGATGATGGCACTATAAGTCCATAGACCAGCATTTCTCTGCCATTTATAGTTTAGGGAAGACCAATCCTCAGCTGAATTTAGAGGGCAATGATGTGTAGAGTAATGGAGACCAGCGATAAACCTTAAGGCTTGGTGGTAGAGCGTATTCAATTTAGCAAGTGCAGAAGCGGGACCCTGACTATATAGAAAGTCTGCATAATCAAGCAAGGAAAGGAAGGTGGTTTGCACCAGTATCTTCTTTGTATCCTTAGTAAGGAGGTGCTTAATCCGTAGAAGAGACCAAGTCTATGTCTGAGTCAAAGGGCATCAATAGAGAACTGGCAGATCAGTTACGGAATCACTGTGGAAGGGGTGGCACTGTGGTGGTCAGGGATTTCAGTCTACCAGGGGTGGATTGGAAGATCATGTCTAGCAAAAGCAATAAGGAGCAGGTCATTCTGGAAGCCTTCCAGGATGCATTCCTGTCACAAAAGGTGGAGGAACAGACAAGAGAGGGGAACATCTTGGATCTTATGCTGACTGGAAACTACGTGCAGGGCATAAAGACTGAGGATCCCCTAGCAGGTAGCAACCACCAAACATTGTAGTTCTCCCTGAATATGGGTAGGGAGGGGACTTCTACAAAAACCAAGACAGTTGACTTCAAAAGGGCTGAGTTTGGCAGGATGGCTGACATCCTCAGGGGGCATTTGGCTAGCATCTCTCCTGACATGAATACCACCCAGAAATGGGCCATCCTGAAGGAAGACATGTTAGTGGCCACATACACTTGCTCAAATCAATGCAGTAAGAAGGCAGGGACCAAGAAACTATGTTAGTGGTTGAAGGAGGTGCAATTAAAGGTGAGGGAGAAAAAGACGGCTTTCAGAAGATGGAAGGGGTTCAAAAGAGTGGAGGATAGGGAGGAGTACACAAGGAAAACCAGGGAGGTGAGCAGGGCAATGAGGGCTGCCAAGGCCTCAAATGAGCTAAGGCTAGCAGAGGGGATTAAGGAGAGAGACAAGGCCCTCTTCAAAGTACATAAGGGAGAAGAGAAACTGCAAGGAGCAAATCACAAGGATAAAGAAGGATGGAGGTTGGGTAGAGAAGGGGTTTGAACAGGTATAGGTGCTCAATGAGTACTTCTGCTTAGTTTTTACCAGGGAGAAAGATGGGCCAATACCACAAGGGCAGGGCAACCCTGGCATGGGAGGAGATAGGATAATGGATGGGGAGATCCCTGTGAGCAAAATGCTTGAGGGTCTTAAGTCACTGTACACAGACAAGGCTCCAGGGCAGGATGTGCTGCATCCTAGAGTCCTGAGATAGTTAGCCAAGGTCCTGGAGGCACCACTGGCAGACTTGTTCAATGCCTCCCTGCAGATGGGGTGCATGACTCAGGACTGGAGGATGTCACATGTGGTACCCCTGCACAAGAGCAGTCCCAAGGATGAGCCTGATAACTATAGAGCAATCAGTCTGATATTCATTGTGGTAAAGCTCATGGAAACAATCCTAAAGGAAAAGTTGGTGACCTTCTTGGAAGTGAATGGTCTTATGGACAACAAACAGCATCTGTTCATCTCCGGGAGATCATGTCAAACATACCTGGTTCACTTTTCTGACTGGGTGACAAAAGAACTAGACACCAGTTGGGCCATAGATATACTCTATCTTGACTTCAGCACAGCCTTTGACTCGGTATCACATGGCAGACTAACTAGTAAATTGAGGAACCTGGGAGCAGGGGAGAAATTGGTTAAGTGGGTTGGTAACTGGTTGGGGGACAGACATCAGAGGGAGGTTGTGGGGGGGACTGTCAACTTAGTCACCAGTGGGATCCCACAGGTTCAGTGCTGGGGCCAGTGCTGTTTAACATCTTCATAGCCAATATAGTAGATGGAGTTAAGAGCAGAATCAGTCTATTCACAGATGACACCAAGATAGGGGCAGTTGTGGATGGGATAGAGGGAGGCAAAGGCCTCCAAAAGACTTGGGAAGGCTTGAGCAGTGATCAGACACTTGGCAGCTGGGTTTCAATGATAAGAAGTGCAAGGTCATGCACTTCAGAGCAAGGAATCCTGGGTATAGTTACCATCTGGGAGGGGTTCAGCTGTCCCTCTCTGAGGAGGAAAAGGATTTGTGTTTAATGACCGCAAAGAATTGGGTTTAATGGCCACAAAAAATATGAACCAATAATCTCAATGCAGGAAGTCAGTGGCAAATGCCAATAGAATGCTGGGGTGCATTGCAAGAGGAATCACCTCTAGGAGGAAGGAAGTCATTCTGCCACTGTACAGGTCACTGGTGAGGCCGCACTTGGAGTGCTGTGTACAGTTCTGGAACCCATACTTAAAAAAGGACATCAGGTTACTGGAGGGGGTACAGCATAGGGTGACTAAAATGAACAGAGCACAGAGGTATGAAGGGGAAGCCTTACGAGGATAGGTTGAGGGACCTCAACATGTACTCATTGGAGGAGAGAATGGAAAGATGTGATATGATTGAAACCTTCAAGCACTTAAAGGGCATCAAGAGAGTTAATACAGATGGCATGTTTCAATTATAGGGAAAAGGGATTACTAGGGTCACAGCCTGAAGTTGGTGAGGTGGGGTAGAGTCAGGAGGGAGGTGAGGGAGCATTACTTCACGGAGCAGCTGGTAGGGGGATGGAATGTACTTCCTGAAGAAGTAACATCTCTTAAAACAGTGAAGAGCTTTCAAAGGGGATGGGATAGGCTAAAAGGCAAGATATTAGTCAGTGGTAGGATGAGAGGGGAATAGAGTGGGAAAGGGGTAGGGGGAGAGCAGCAGGAGTCTAACTTCTGTGCTGCGCTATACAGCAGACATGATAGATCATTTGGCCTGTATCTGCTGGCAGTTTTGTATGTTCGTATATTTTTAAGGAATTAAAAACAGTTTCTATAATCAGTGGGTGTATAGTTGAAATCCACCCCCCAGCGGCTTGAGGTTCAGTAGGTGTTTAAAAGTGAAGAAATTGCTTTCGTGTCCTGAAAGTGTACATTGTTTTCATGAACTGTGATGTATTTTTAAATATCTTGCATTACTAAGGATTAGTGTCTGCACTTTAACATAGATGGTTAGTATAAAACAGCATGGGACAGACGTGTCAGTAAGTTAACAAGTGATTCCATGTGGGGGGGTAGGAAAAAAACATGAGCAGACTAGATGTCCTCATGGTCTCCATCCGTTGGCACATTCTATGTATCTATGTGTATAACTAATCTTGGCAGCACTTGAAAAGGAGAGGCAATGAAACTGTGAATTGCACTTTAATGTTTAGGATCACTATTATCTAGTCTCTGCTGTGGTCTAATTAAATGATTGAGCCTGGCAATTTATTGCCATGAAGTTTTAACATGGTGAAGTGTATGTTGGGTGTATTTAAACCATGAAGTTATGTATTGTAATCAATTAGCATGTGTTTTAAATCATGATTAAGCACTGTGTATTCAAGCATCTGTAACAAGAGAGGTAGTTATCTCTGATGAAGATAGACAGTGACCCTAACAAAATGTAAGCTTGTTCATGTTGTTTTTATGCCCTTGAGCACTAATGCACTTTATGTGGAATAACATTTTAATATTCAAAGATATGGAAGAGCCTTGGTTTGGGTGCTTTATCGCTACAATTATGGTTTGCACTTTCAATAGCACCAAACCCTTGTCCTGGTGTGGCTTTAGCTTTGCTTTCATAAGTGTTTCATAAGATTTTTGTTGGGGGGGGGGGGTCCAGCTCCCTCACACAGGCCAGTCAGATACTGTTTGTCAGGAAATGTACACTGCAATTGGATAAGGTTTTTCACACAAGATTTGGGAGGGTGGCTCAGGCAGGCACCCACTGCCACCCACAAAAACTACATTGTTATTGGATCAAGTATTTCAAAAGATTGTTTTTTTTTAAGGGGGGGATCAGGAAATCTGGAGCCTGGAGACATCCTGTCCCTGACCCAGCACAGCAGAAGCCATTTGCAAGCAATTACCAAAACTACAATTTGATGAAGTTAAGATTTGGGTCTTAGGCACCAACCCAGTCAGGAAAAGTACCAAAAACTTTGGTTTGGAAGATTTGAGTACAACAACAGCGCAACAGCACTGCAGAGCAGGCTGGGGGCCCCCCTCCCCTCCTTCCCTGCTTGCCTTCACAATGCCCTTCTTTGCTTTCCCTTTCCCTGCCTAACATAATCTGATTCTGAACTTCAGTGGCAGCTTTAGCTACAAGAAACTGTACTTAGAGTCTTCACGAATTTAACCAGCCTTGTGGTGCAGAGGAATGAGGTGCTGGACACCTTACCTCATGCTGCATTGGTAACTTGGATTTGGGAATGACCTCCGGTCATTGGGGTGCCAGCATGGGGGAGTGGGAAGAGTGGGATTGAGTGAGCCGCTGGGCTGTTCTCCTCTCCCAAGGGAGGTGGGGGTGGGTTGTCGCTACTCCTGTAGTTCCATCCCCACTGGGTGGAGGTCTGATGGGCTAATGTAGGCGGTTGGGGGTGTCAGTGCGGGTTGGAGGAAGGGGCTGAGCTGGCTACCGGTGTGCATGTGCGCCTCCATGTGCATGCATGGCCATGTGCCAGGGCCCGCGACGAGGAGGGGGGTTATGGGAGAAACCCCAGAAAAAAAGCATTAAAATCTAAATTTAAAAAAAGAACCTTTTTCTGACTAAAAGACAGCACAGCACACAGAGAGAGAAAGAGAGAGAGAGACAGATAGCATACACAGCAGGGCCCTTCCTCCACTGATCCAGAGCTGAAATGGCACACAGAGCTGCAGAACACTTGGCTTTGCCAAAATTAAATGTCCCCGATTGGTTGCTGAAGGTCAAGTGACAGCCAGAAAGTATTGCACATGTTCAGTGTTATATAGCTATGTCATGCTTGCCAGAGTGCTCAAGTGAAGACAGCAATCATCAGACCAGCTTTGCCCAGGCAAAAACTGCTGAAGTTCAGCAGTTCACTGAATGCCCCTTTGGCTTCACATTCACCCTTTTGATTGATCTGTCAAGTTGGTACAGTGTGACGTCAGGTAGGGAGATCACCTGGGAATCAGTAGAGCTGGTGAGGCATGTTTCAGTCAAAAGCAGCTTATCAGGTTGGAGCAGGCTACCCACATTTTTATGTTGTCTAATTTTTTCAGTAAGCTGCAGACATTAATTGTCATAAGTTTTAACCATTTCATTTGGCAAAGTCTGTGACAGTCTGTGATGTCTTCCCAGGACTGGACCAAGATTGACTTCTACATTGTCAGAACATTATAGTAGTAATGGTGATCTGATTGCTGACACAGAACATGAGCGAGTATAATGTTTTAGTTTTCTGGGCAGTGTTCACAGGCCCAGTTGGGGTGCAGGTGATTATATAACTTAGGTTGTTCTGGGGTCTGTAAATAGGGAGAATGTACCACAGGAGAGATACTTGGCTGAAAATAGGTGAGAGGCTAAGTCCGAAGTGTTTGTGCCCCACTGGCAAGGCCATGCAACAAAAAGTATTATACTGGCATGGTAGCACCTATATTCTGTAGTTAGGGCTGCATAAGGTGTTTAATAATAAATAATAATAGTAATAATAATAATAATTTTATTTAGAATGTGCTCTTCTACAACCAAGGCACCATTACAATGATTAAAAATACACATAACACTAAAATACAAATATACATGAATACTTAAAAAATCTGATAATAAAACAAATCAGTCAGAATAGGCCTGTCTCCATAAATATGTTTTCAACGCCTGTTTAAAACCTTCAATGGTCATGCACTCCCGTAACTGATGGGGTAGAGAATTCCAAAGGGCTAGGGCCACGTACATAAATGTACAGGCTCCAGAGAATTTTAAGGAAACTCTTGGAATCTCCAGCAACCTCTCGTCAGCCGAGCAGAGAGATTGCCCCAGGCAGTAAGGAACCAGAAGCTCTTTCAGGTAGTCTGGGCCCTGTCCGTGTAGGGGTTTATAAGTCAGAAGTCTGACTTTAAAGGTGATCTGCCACCACACCAGTGGCCAGTGCAGCTCTCGCAGCACCGGAGATATGTGACAGGACCGGGAGGTCCCAGTCAATAACTGGGCTGCAGCATTCTGCACTAGCTGCAAGCAGCAAAAATACACCCCAGGAAGCCCTAGGTAAAGGGAGTTGCAGTAATCCAAGCATGAGGACACAAAGGCGCAGATCAATGTAGGGAGATCACCAGATAGAACAAGATGCTTTACCCTGGAGATGTTCCTCAGGTTGTAAAAAGATGCTTTGACTACTGCCGACACCTGCAAGCACAGTGTCAGAACTTTATCAAAAATCACCCCAGGTTATGTACCCATTCAGAGGTAGGGAGTGGCAAGCCCTCGAGATAAAGTCCAGAAGGCAAACCCACCCCCAACCACTCTACCCGGCTGCCCAGGTCCATGACCAGCACCTCAGCTTTTCTGAGTTCAACCTCAGCCAGCTCGAATTCATCCAATCCTGGATTTCAGTGAGGCAGTTAAATACTGAGAGAGCTCTATCCTGGTTGGGTGCAAAAGAAAGGTAGAGCTTGGTATCATCAGTGCAGCAGTGAAACCTCAGCCCATACCTTCTTACAATGTCTCCAAGGGGAAGCATGTACACTACAAACAGCATGGGGGACAACACTGATCCCTGAGGGACCCCACATGACAGAGAGACTGGATCAGAGGACTAAATCCCTGATACCACCCTCTGAGTTCTGCCAGAGAGAAAAGATGTAAACCACCTGAGGACTGTACTCGACAGGCCACAGATGCATCTCAGGCAACCAAGTAGAACCCTATGGTCCACAGTGTCAAATGCTGATTAGAGATTTAGAAGAACCAAGATAGAATGGTTCTTCTGATCCCTAGCCATCAAGAGATCATTGAGCACCCAAACCAGCACTGTCTCAGTACAATGCCTCTTTCAAAACATGGATTGGAGAGGTTCACAGATGTCATGGATGGTTAAATGGTTCTCCATTTGTAGGGCCACTACATTCTCAATCACCTTCCCTATAAAGGGAAGGTTAGAGATTGGTCTGTAGTTTGCAGGGCAGTCTGGGTCCAAAGAAGCTTTCTTCAGGAGGGGTGTCACCACCGCCTCTTTTAGGGTGCCAGGAAACTCACCTGTTTCCAAGGAGCACCAGACTATCTTGTGCTAGGACTGTGCAAATGATGTCACTGCAACCCATAATCAGAGCAGTTGGTCCCGGATCCAAACTACAGCACATAGGGTGCATACTCTGGGCAAGCTGCATGACTTCCATGAGCTCGGGCTGGATGAAGGTGCTCCAGGAATACTGAGGAGCAGTGACCAAGTGCAGATCCAAAGCATCACCCATAGAGCTTGCTGGTTGGAACTCCACCCTGATGTTAGCCACCTTAGCTGCAAAAAATTGAGCAAGCTCTTTGCACTCCACTTGGGAAAAGGCTCTTCGAATCTGCAGGCAGGCTGGATTGCACAGTTTGTCTACAGTTTGAAAGAGCTCAGCTGGTCGGTTCTGAGCAGCCACAATCTCCCCGGACAGGACCTCTGCCTTCTTATGGGTGATTGTGGATTTATGGGCTTGATAATGATCCATCAATCTAAGGTGGTCGGCATCAAGGGCGGATTTCCACCAACAATGCTCTAACTTTCGTCCTAGTTTCTGCATCTTCCTCAAGGTCCCATCAAACCAAGAGGACTGAGGGCAAAGGGAGAGCGGGCGAATGCGGACAGGAGCAATGACATCCAGGGCCACAGAGATGACTTTATTATAGGCCACCACTAAAGCCTCTGGGTCATTGTTTGCTGATGGAAGAACCGATAGGTCAAGCACCGCTGCCAGGCCTTCAGAGCTTATATCTCGTCAAGGGTGGTACCTGACCATCTCTACAGGGTTTGGCCTGCGAAGGGGGGCATGAAAACTGAACCCCATGGTGTAATGATGGGACTATCCGACAGGTTCCACACCCAAATCAAAGACTTTGATCCCCAGGAGGAAGACTAGGTCTAAAGAGAGTGATCATGTTTGTAGGTGGCAGTGGTAACAATCTGTGTAAAGCCCAGTGATGACATCAACTGGAGGAAGTGCTGTCCAAATTGCGAGAGTTCATCATCAACCCATGCATTAAAGTCACCCAGGATCATCAGCCTGGGTGACTCAAATGTCATGTCAATCACAAAGTCCATTACTTTCTGAAAGAAATATTTCTGATCCCCAGATAGATGGTAAAGGAGGGCAATCCTACAACCTACACCTGCCACCACTGTACACTCAAATGACCCAGCCTCCTCAACTGATACATTCATGAGGCCCAGTTCGGTCTTAAAACAGACTGTAACCTCCCCCCGAATCTTGGGCGGTGTATCACTGAGTATCCAGTTGGAGTTGTGGCCTCTAATGTAGGGCCAGAGTTCTCATCCAGCCAGGTCTCAGTGATGCATGCCAGGTCTACCGTCCCAACAAGATCTGCAATTATTGTGGTCTTGTTATTAATGGACCTGGCATTACTGGCATTATTAAAGATAAATCAGTTTTTGCACCTTAATAATTTTAGGTGCGTTACAGATTAGGGAATTACAAAATGACCTCCATAGTCTGGAGAGATGGTCAAATGTGTGGCAACTGAAATTCAATGCCAAGAAGTGCAAGGTAATACACCTGGGAAAAAGAACCCCAGGACAGAGTACTAGCTAAATGGGGTTAAACTTACTTTAACAGAGGAACATGTTTTTAGGATTACCCTCTGATACAATAGACAAATTTGCTTTTCACAAGAATCTATCATTTGCAAAATGAGTGATTTATCTTTCATGAGAAAAGCATATAATGTGTGATGATGGCCATCTTGTTTTTTACTTAGTTATAAAAATTAAAAATACATAAAAATGAAGAATCTGGAAAAAAAACACTAAATGAATCATGCTAAAAAGGACCTGTTAAGCAAGATTCTGTCATTTGTTTTTTTTCCCCCAAAATGAACCAGAAATACCTTTTTTGGAACTTTGGCTGTCATTTTACTGAACTGGCCGATTTATGTGTTGTCAGCCAAGAATTCATGTGTCACACATTTGAGTCTGACACGCTAATGTATATGCTGCATGTTTTTGTAGTGCATTTAAATGTGCAATACAAAATGTGTGACACAAAATTGTATTTTTTGATTCACATACTTTTACTCATAACTTGGCTGTTTTACAATATTTTAGTACCTCATTTTGAATATACTGTTTACATCACCCAACCTTACTAACAAGGATGGTCAGGATTTTCACGTATGGGTTGAAAGGTGATTTTGATGTGCAACACATGAATTTGTGAAACATAAATTTCTGTGTCACACATTTTAGTGTCTTGCATACTTTTACTCACAACTTAGCCATTTTACAATATTTTAGTCCCAAATTTGGAATATACTGTTTATGTGATCCTACCCCATGACCAGGGATGGTGGGAATTTTCAGGTACAGGTTGAAAGGTGATATTCAAGTGCAACACATAAATTTGCAACACATCAATGAATGTGAAACACATTTTAGTGTCTCACATACTTTTACTCATAACTTGGCTGTTTTATAATATTTTAGTCCCAGATTTTGAATATACCATTTACATGACCTTACTTCATAACAAGGATGGTGAGAATTTACAAGTACAGCTCAAAAGGTGATTCTGAAGTGCAGCACATAAATTTGCGACACATGAATTTATGCAACACACATTTTAGTGTCTCACATACTTTTTACTTATAACGTGCCCATTTTACCTTAGTTTAGTCCCACATTTTGAAAATCCTGGCCCGGATATTAAAACTGCGCCAGGCTGTGGCACAAGCCTGGGCGCAGCTGAACTTTGTTGCTCAGGGGTGTGGCCTGGGCAATATTCAATGGAACTACGCTATGGAGCAGCAGCTTTGAATATCGCACCCTGGCCACCCCCACTGTACATGGTGCAGTGGCACTGCCAGTGCAAGTGGCCAGAGTGGAGCATGGAGATGCGCTAGCACAAGTGCCATTGCGCCATGCACAGCAGCTGCGATATTCTAAAGGGGGCATGCAAATGGGGCCATAATTTATGCAAGGTGCACAGGGGGCCATTTGCATCTCATTATGGCTCCATTTGCATGCCATTAGCATTCAGGTGTGCTGATCCCCGATGACTTGCGCCTGCACCCTGCCAGGCAGCAGCCATTGGGGACCGATGCCCCCTGCAGCCCGATCATGGGAATTCATCTAAAAGAACCCCCCCGTCCAATATCCCTGGTGGTCCAGTGGACCGCTATGTGCCCGATCGTGGGCATTTGTCTATAAAAATAATCCCCCCATCCTATATCCCTGGTGGTCCAGTGGACTGATAGCTGCCCAATCGTGGGCCTCTGTAACTCATAACATACTCCTACTACCCTGGTGGTCTAGTGTACCCCTCCACCTGCCCACTGAGCCCCACTGCCCGTCCTCGCCAGCCGGGTGGGCGGCAGCACCGTTTCGCCCAGCGCCGCCGCCGACTGACAGTAGCCAGTGCACGCCCATTGCTCACAGCATGGGTTACCGGTGCAGCCCATATCAGATTACTTCAGTCCATGATATGTGAATAAATTCATTCACATATCGACTGTGTTGTACGGTATGGGCTGCATGCCCTTGGCTCATGCTGCGAACCAATGGGTGTGCAGCCCTACCAAGCTGTCAGTCAGCGGGCGGCGGGGCGGCAGACGGGTGGGGTGCTGCCACCCGTTGGCTGATGGGGGGAGCAGGGAGGTGGGGCTCAGTGGGCAGGTGGGGAGGGGGGTACACTAGACCACCAGGGTAGTAGGAGTATGTTATGAGTTACAGATGCCCGCGATTGGGCAGCAATTGGTTCACTGGACCACCAGGGATATTGGACATGGGGAGGGGTTATATTACTGATGCCCACGATCGGGCACATGGAGGTCCACTGAACCACCAGGGATATTGGATGTGGGGGAGTTATATTACTGATGCCCATGATCGGGCACATAGAGGTCCACTGGACCACCAAGGATATTGGACTTGGGGGGGTTATATCACTGATGCCCGCGATCGGGCAGAGTGCGGTTCACTGGACCACCAGGGATATAGGATGGGGGGATTTCACTACATGGATGCCCATGATGGGGCATGGGGGTGCCGCCAGGTGCGGCAGGAATTGGGTGGCCACCCACAGTGCAGCTGCGCTGCTGCCAGCGCCCTGCACGCGCAGCTCACCTGTGGGTGGCCATTACTTGTTCCTTTTTTTATTAACTTGTGTAGGCGCAGGGGTTGTGTGCATAAAGGACTTTGCAATATCCTGGTTGAATATTGGGCTGTGCAGGTTATGCATGGCACGCTTCTACCTGTGCTTGTAGGATACATTACTGATGCGCTCCCGCACATCAGATTTGTGTGGCGACTTTTCCCTTTTTGAATATCGCACCAGGGCGCATCAGTGGGTTCTGCATGGCGCAACACTGTTGCACCATGCGCAACCCTTTTGAATATCTGGGCCCCTGTTGATATGGCCCTGCTCAATGAACAAGGATGGTTGGAGTTGTCAAGTACAGGTCGAAAGGTAATTTTGAAGTGTGACTCATAAATTTATAAGTCTTACATTTTAGTCTCACATACTTTTACTTATAACTTGGCTGTTTTGCAAAATGTTGTCCAACATTTTTAATATATTTGTTTACATGACCCTACCTCAGGAACAAAGATGATGGGAATTTTCAAGTACATGTCAAAAGGTGATTTCAAAGTGCAGCACATAGATTTGTGACACATACATGTAAGTGTTGCATATTCTAGTGTCTTACATACCTTTATTCCTAACTTGGTCATTTTATAATATTTTAATCCCAAATTTTAAATATACTGTTTGCATCTGTTTATATGGCCACGCCTTGTGAATGTAGATGGCAGGAATTTTCAAGTGCATTTAAGTGCAACACTAAACTGTGATGCTAAAATTTGAGACACGTACATTTTAGTGTTGCACTTCAATGTGTGACACTAAAATGTGAGACATGAAAATTTCATTTTTGTGTCTCAAAAGGTGTATCAAGGACCATTGGTCCCATTATAGCCAAAGGCTCTTCTCTATCTGATATAGAAACCTCAAATCTCTTTAATACTTTTGTTCTGTCTTCTTTCAAAAATCACCTATTAGTACATTTAAAGTTCACTACATAGATTATCATAGGTTCTATCCAACTGACATTATACAGGCTATCAAAAGACTAGAAAAAAAAATACTAGTCCGGGCCCAGACGGTATTCATCCATGGTTTCTGATCGAAACCTCTGTAAATATTTCTATACCTTTGTCAATTATTTTCAATAAATCCTTACAAGAAAGCATTGTACCAAATGATTGACGTTCAGCAATAGTTACTCCCATATTTAAAAAAGGCAATAGAGGTTCTGTGCAAAATTATTGTCCAATTAACCTGATCTCAGTGGCTGATAAATTAATGGAACAAGTAATGAAGTCTCTAATAGATCAAGATTGTACAAAATTAGGAATTTATGATTCAAATCAGTATGGGTTTACTCCCAAGTATTCCTGCACCACCAATATGATATCTTTTTACAATAATATAAGTACTCTACTAGATGTGGGTATCCCTACTGATGTAATTCTTTTGGACTTTAGTAGAGCTTTCGATAAAGTCTCACATGAAAAACTCATTACTAAATGGCACCATCTAGGTTTGTCACCTGATATTGTCAACTGGACCTCAAACTGGTTGACAAATTTTTCTCAGAGAGTCAGAATTAATGATATCTTGTCTGATTCGGGTAGTGTGACAAGTGGTGTACCACAGGGGTCGGTCTTGGGACCAACATTGTTTAACCTCTTTATCAGTGATTTACAAACAGGGCCAAATAACTTCATAGTTAAATTTGCAGATGATACTAAATTGGGGGGCAAGGTTAATAATCAAGAAAATATTTCTGCATTAAAGAAAGATTTGGAAAAATTAACACTTTGGGCAAATGAAAATCATATGCAGTTTAATCAAGACAAATGTTTAGTAGTGCATTTTGGTATAAATAATCCAAAAATGATATATCATATAAACGGACTACCACTTCACTTATCAAATTGTGAAAAAGATTTAGGGATATATGTCAATAATAAACTTACAACAAATGATCACTGTGTTAGAACTGCTTGCATCCACCCTGCCACTTCACTAGGACACGCACTTAAAATTATAACTCAATACGGCAACCTCTCTCACTATAAACTGAATATATCAAAATCCGAAATCTTTCCATTGAACCCCCTTACATACAAACACGAACTCATTAAGTTTGGTATGAGATGGTCCCCTAAATTGATTAAATACCTAGGCATCCACTTTACTTCAGACCCCCTCTTACTTAGGAAGCTCAACCTAGACGACCTTAGAGTTCATATCCAACTAGACCTACAAAGATGGTCTAACCTCCCCATTTCCTTATGGGGTAGGATTAATATCATCAAGATGAACATTCTTCCCTGTATCTTTTACCCCCTCAATTTACTAGGCCTCTGGTTACCACTCTCTTATTTACGCCAATTCCACACAATCTTCTCAAAATTCATTTGGCGAGGGAAAACGGTTAGGCGCTCCTTCCTCAAATTATCCCTCCCTAAAGATAAAGATGGTCTTAGACTCCCCAATCTAACACTTTATCATTGGGCTGCCCACCTCTCCAAGCTAGGCAAATGGTATTCAGTCCACACTGAAGCTTCTCCCCCGATCTGGCTCCAAATTGAGAGACAGATCCTCTCAGAGACTAAAACAGATCCCCAAGCAATTTTCTATACTCCCACTTCGGCGCTTGCACCCTGGCTATCCGATCAAACAATTATCACTACTCTTAATTCCCTTTTTCAATGCCTATATTTCCTTAAAATTTTCCCTAAAACAGACCTAGCACAACCCCTCATTCTCAATCCCAATATTAAACTGGGTGACTCGATAATTACTCCCGAGTGGCTCCCACAAATCAATGAAACTACTCTAGAACACTACTATGACCAAGGTTCCCTCCTTCCATCCCTAAACATATTAACTAAATTTGATATTCCCAATAATAAGATTTTCAAGATATACCAACTAAGACATCTTATGGCTACTAAATTTGGTTCAGCATTTCGTGACTCTAAAGTCAGTCCTTTTCTCTCCCACATTCTCACCCTTGCCTCTAAACCACATTCCATCTCTTTAATATACTCCTACTTACTGGCCTACAAATTCCCGAAGTCGCTCGAGGGTTCCTGCATCTGGCTTTCTCTACTCCCAGATTCCACCCCCAACTGGACCCGAATTTGGAAAGGTCTACACAGATACCACACCCAAGACAGAGTCAGACTCATCCAGTATTACATACTAAACAATATGTACTATAACCCAAATAAATTGTTCTGCCTCAATAAACTATCTCTCCCCCTTTGCTCCAGATGTTCACATAGTGAGGGGAACTTGCTTCATATTTTCTGGCATTGTCCCAAGGTTGTCCCCTTGTGGACCTCTATTCAGGACAAGCTCGACCCTATACTCGGCCTTACCAACCTTTTTACACCTGATATCTGTATTCTAGGTGATTATTCCACCATAGATTGCCTGGAACGTCGATATCACATGGTCTTAGTGTCTATAGTGGTCAAAAGGCTGGTCCTCATACATTGGGCTGATCAGTTGATCCTGACCTATTCTGAATGGCTGACAGAACTCTCAATGTGTTTCAGTATGGAGAGACTTGTGGCCAGCTCTTGCAATCGCATGGACCTGTTCCATAAAAGGTGGGGCAAACTATATGCGTTATATTTGCACCAGTGACCTCTTGATACCTTCTCTGAAGCCCAACAAGGCTTTTCCCCACTTTTTTTTCTTTCCACCCACTCCTTTCGACTTTGACTGCATGACCAGGTTATGACTCCATTGTGGCTTTGACAATAGAACTAGACATAGAACTATTTTGCACACTTTATAAGGGCTCTAGTAGGGTGGAGGGTGGGTATATTATGGGTGGTTGTAGGGAGGCTTGGTGGGTTGTTTTGGTGGGGGGGGGGAGGGATTGGGGTTACCCCCTTTTTTTTGTGTGTGTGTTTCTCTCTCCCTTCACTTTATTTATACCATGAATGGTTATTCGACATTTATGCACAATGATCTGTCTGTATATGTTATGTTAAAATCAATAAACTTGAATTTCAAAAAAAAAAGAACTGCTTGCAAGAACAACAGACTTTTGAGGCAAATAAAACGCACTTTTGTTAATCGGACTGAACAATGCCTTATTCCATTGTATAGGGCATACATTAGACCGTAACTAGACTATGGCTCCCCTTTCTGAAATCCAAACCAAAAAAAAGACATAGCAATTCTTGAACAGGTTCAAAGGAGAGTAACTAGAATGATTCCAAGATTAACACACTTGGATTATCAGAACAGATTAAAAGCTACTGGTCTCTTCTCTCTTCAAACTAGAAGATTAAGAGGTGGCATGCTTATGGTTTTTAATTTAATAAATTCACCAGATCTAATGGAAAAATGTGGTCTAACACTCTCCAAAATGAGACATGTTCCGAGACTGCATAATAAACAGCCTGAAGTAAAAACTTATAAAAACAGCAAAAGGGGAAACTTTTTTCCAATAAGAGCATCCATTGTATGGAACACCTTGCCACAAGAATTGGTAGAAGCAACTTGTGCCACTGTCTTTAAAAACAAATTAGACGTTTGGTTGAGGGATAATAGATAAACAATGTCCCACATAGTGTGGGGAACAGTCTTGATGGGCTCTGGCCTTCTTCTGTTCTTTCATACCCAGTAATACCAAGTAAATACTTTTACTCATAACTTATCCTTGTGCAGCCACAGGTACTCAAGCTCACTGTAAGACATACAGACACATACGCATCTGGCAGTTGACCTGTACTTTTGTAGCTGTAGATATAAATCCACAAAGGTAACACGTCCATGCTACTGCATTTGTGGCATCTGGAAACAGTTGTATGTTGTTTATCTTACCTGATGATGGCTGTCTGTGGTTGTTTGTATGGTCTTTTCCTTTTGCGGTTTGGGAGGTGTGAGGAATGTGGGTAGGAAACCCTGACACTACATTTCCCCACTTTGTGGGATAAAGTTGAACCCCAACTGGTGTATTAATGCAGTTATTGCAACGAATATCAATGTACTTAAATGGGGCATTAGAGACATGGCAACTATACCAAGTGGTGGACAAGCAGCTGAATAAGGGGAATTAGACATCTCCTTCTAAGCTTTCTTCCCTATCTGCTATTTGATTAGCACTGCACTTAACCTAAGCTGTATGCTGACTACTGCTGTGCCATTTTTTCATTTCACACTTATCTAGCTGTCTGGCTTTACGTAGGTGTTAGATGATGTTATTGTTCACATTACTTGCTTAAATGTCAGTGTCAGTGGCTCAGTAGGTAGCACACTCGCCTCTGAGGCCGCGAGATCAGAGGGCTGTGGGTTCAGTTCCCACATCTGGCACTTGGGTTAATATCCCAGTACTGACACTGTAGTGCAGCTTGAGAGGGGTGCTGCACTTCTGAGGTGCCGTCTTTCGGATGAGACGTTAAACTGAGGTCCCATCTGCCTGGATTGGTGGTAGTTCAGGTCGATGTTAAAGATCCCATGGCACTTCTCGAAAAGAGTAGGGGAATTTTCCCGGTGTCCTGGCCAAATTTCCCTCATTCACTAAAAATACCACCAACAGCTTAATCTGGTTCAAGGCCGGTTGGCATTCATCTGTATCCCCCTCTTCCCCTTCCCCAGGTCATGCCTGACAACAGGCAGGATTTGTCTAGTGCTCTTACCCGGTCAACAAAAACTAAATAAATAATGTATATCATGTACTTTGTGCATATTGTTTTCTGAGATTTAACTTCCTGTGTTGTAATGATTTGCTTCAGTGTATTCATGTACTCCAGAACCACCTTGTAAATGAGTCCACTCAATGGTGTTTTTCTCCTTGTAAAATAAAGATTGATTGATTGATAGACCTAGGAAGTCTGTAGGTATAAGAGGCCAAACAGAGCTGAGGCTCTTGCTGCCAGCATGGAGAAAAGAAGCATAGAGACGTGATAAGAAACCATTCTTTTACAACAAAGTAGCAAACTATTTTATAAACATTACATCATGACAGCAGTAAGCTAAATTATTGATCAAATGAATTGCAGCAAGCAAGATATAGAGTTTAGCATGCAATATATTTTTACTGAAAACTTAACAGAAAGTTCATAGCAGCCACAAGTTACAAGCAAAATGCCATGAAAATAAAATAGTGCAGTATAAAAGTGCTTCAGATTTAAAGCAGCACTACTGGTTTGCTTATATAAATAATGCATTGTAAAGCTACTAAAAACTTAACAAAGAAGCTCACAGCAGGCAGAAGTTTAAGTAAACTGCCAAGCAAATGTCATAACACAGCACAGTAACGCTTCAGATTTAAAGCTGTAGCACTAGTTTGCTAATATGAATAACACTTTGAAAGACTGCATAAAGTCAATTGAGGCAGCACATATTAATCTTACACAAAAAGAATCATGCAAAAAGTCTACACAGGCATAGAACCTAATTTAAAAAAGTATAACAAGTCTTTTAGCTACAACTTTTTTTATTCTGTTTCTGGTCACCTCATAGTCTATAACAATCTTCAAAATCCAGATTATAAAAAGGACACAAATAATTTTCAGAAACATAACTTTCCAGAAAAGCTATTAAATTTAGGAGATAATATACAAGCAAAAAGACAATTCTCAGAGTACAAAATATGCATAATGAAATAATAAGACAATGTAGCATCACAGTGGTGTTTGGTTACTTAAACAATATATATTTGCCATTCTTTATTTTTTTAGAACATAACTGAAGCCAAGAAAGTAAAAAATAATTTTTCAAATATGTTTGAAAGAATTTAAATACACTGTCATACCTATTAAAGGTGGTAATATTTACACACAAAATTAAAATACATATTAAGATATTTATGTTTTTATAGAGGGTTAAAAAAATTATTTACAACACCAAAACAGTACTGGCAGCCATAGAAGCAGCAGGAGAGTTCCAGCAGGAGACCCCTGACTAGGCGTTCCTATCTCCAGGACCTGCTCTAGGATGGCATTTTCCCACTAAGGGTTGGTGCTTCCAGACCCAGATGCCGACCATGCTCTGCCTCCTCTCCTGAAGCAGAAGGCCCCTGACTGAGCACTTCCACCACCAGGACCCCCTCTCAGATGGCATTCTCCCACTAAGGGTCAGCACTTCCTGCCCAAGATGTGGACCGCATGCTGCCTCCTCTCCTGAAGCAGGAGACTCCTGACCGGGTGCTCCCACCACCAGGACCTGCTGTCAGATGGCATTCTCCCGCTAAGGGTCAGCGCTTCCTGCCCCAGATGCCAATCGCATTCTGCCTCCTCTCCTGAAGCAGGAGGCCCCTGACTGGGGGCTCCCACCACCAGGATCTGCTCTTGGACTGCATTCTCCTACTAAGGGTCAGCGCTTCCTGCCCCATATGCCGACTGTGCTCTGCCTCTTCTCTTGAAGCAGGAGACCTCTGACCAGGCGCTCCCACCACCAGGACCTATTCTCAGACAGCATTCTCCCACTAAAGGTCGGCACTTTCTGACCCAGACACCAACTGCAATCTCCCTCCTCTTCTGAAGCAGGAGGCCCCTGACCAGGCACTCCAACCACCAAGACCTGTTCTCGGACAACATTCTCCTGCTATGAGTTGACACTTCTTGCCCCAGATGCTGACTGCATTCTGCCTCCTCTCCTGAAGCAGGAGGCCCCTGATGGGGCAGTCCCACCACCAGGACCTGCTCTCAGATGGCATTCTCCCACTAAGGGTTGGTGCTTCTTACCCCAGATGCCAACCAAGCTCTGCCTCCTCTCCTGAAGGTACGGGATTGGCTCCTTCCTCGCAGCCTTGGCTTGCCATTGGCCAGAAGCTCCAGCTCCCTTTCTCCTGGCCTCTGCATGCACCTCTTAGCTACAAACTCAAATTTACAGTGTTAACTTTTCACTGTGCTAGATTTAGATCATTCTGTTAGAAACTAATTACAGGAGTATGTCGCACTTCTACCGCACCCAGTCCCCTTGGCCTCATGCTTCTCTTTTAACCCTGTCCTCCTTGATGATACCCTGCATGTACTACTTGCCCTAAACCCAAATAAAGGCAAAAGTCCTGATGGACTCAACCCTAAGCAACTACACCTTTTGGCCTGCGCTGTTGCTCAGCCTTTGACTGATCTCTTGAACCTATCCTTTACTCTCTCATCTGTTCCTGGAAGTCTGCTACCATAATCCCTCTTCCTAAGGGTGGGTACCCTCCAACACTGGCAACTTCTGCCCCATTTCATTGCTTCCCATCATGGCAAAACTTCAAGAACATCTGGCTCTGGAACAACTCTCCACATTCCTTGACACTTGCTCCTTTTTCACTCCCTTCCAGTCTGGGTTCTGCAAAGCTCACTTCACTACATCCTCCCTCCTCAGACTTACTGACTCTACACTTACTGGTATGGATGGATAGTAAGTTTATTGTTCGGTCAAGGAGCATTTACAACTTACGATTACATAACTGTCTCACACTTGATAGAAAATGATTAAAATCACAAGTAATATCACAGAAAAAAATGATAAAATACATACATACACTTAATTTGTGCACAATTGCTAATTATACACATACACATACTATCATAAATAAGGCATACCAAGATAATCAACTCAGTTCACTATCAAAATCCTTTTTTAATACGAATTCTAAAAACAACTTCTAGGTAAAAGGCAATAGATAGGATGATTAGTTCATCATTTGTAGTAAACAAGATTTTTAGTATTAAATGATAACCATTAGATTAAACAGTGCACAAAAGTGGTGCAAGCCATTTAAATCTTGGATTGCTGTATCAACAGCAGTCAAATATGACATGTTTCAAATCTTCCACATCAGTATTATTACAGTTACAGTACCTAGCATGGATGTCACTATTCTTGTTATACCTGGTATTTATGACCTTGCTCGGAAGCAATTCCATGTGATATTTGGTATAAAGTTTCCTTTGATTAGTATCAGCTAAGACATTGAGATGATGCCTATAATAGTGATTCACATCATTCCATACTAACCAATGAGAAATGTGTAGGTTTTGAATACCCCTTAGATCTTTTACATAATAATTTTCTGAAATTTCTTTATAACAAACTTCTGGAACTTGAGACTTGTACCATTTCCCTTGTTAACATAATTTTTCAGGAAGTCCAAATTATTTGCTTTTCAAATAAAAAATATTTTTTCCAACCAACTTGATTGCTGTATGTTGTGTTCATTCCAGGAGTATTTTTCCCTCAAACATAAATATGGAATGTGCTTTTTGTTTAATTGAAGCACTTTTGGCCAATAATTGACTTTCCTAGTTTCTATCAGGGCCATAAGCCCTGTTATGCCAAGTTCATCCCTAGCCAATGATGCAGGTATGGTCTAACCTAGACCCAGCCCAGATCTCAGCAACTTCATAAGTGGGACTTCTAAAGATTCATATTGCTTAGCATCCCATATCTCAATATTGTGACGTGCCTGCAAGTTATATTTTGATTTAGCTGCCATTATAAGTGATCTAATTGTATTTCCACCAAATTGTTTACAGAATAAATTTAAGGAACTGGCAGTTTATTTTAATTTAATCTGCAATTTATTTATAAGTCTAGTCCATGTACCATTTGATGAAAAGTTTAATCCCAGATAGTTGTACTGATTCACTGTTTTTAGTTTTATAGCACCTACATACTATTTTCTTTATTTTTTTATTGAAATAGTTTCACCAGGAAAGGCACACTGAGAAACAAGATGCTTGTCTCCTGGTGCGACCTGGGGGGAGTGAGTACAAAGGGTTTGGATAACATGCAGGTTATCAACTGAGCAAATAACAGAGGCAAGTAGCAGCATATGGGTACAATTGCATTAAACATCAAGCAACAACACATGGAGTACATTGGATATTGTATGGAGCATATAACAATTACTTGACATATAGCAGCAATACAAGGGAAAATTTAGCACACAGTAATATGCAGATATAAGCATGAGACATAGATCACATGATGGTGCAGGACAAAAAGGCACAGGACAAAAGTGCATAGGTTGGGGCTATATGTCAGCATTTATAGTAAAGCTAAGTCTGCTGGTCGGGCAGTGGGGAGGGGAGCAATTGGCACATGGCCGAGTCAGGTACAGGAGCAATTAGTGGTGATGAAGTTAGCTAGTGTGGTAGAAAGAGGGTGGGCAGAGGAGGAATGCTGAATTTGAGGTGAGAGATCATTCCATAGCTTGGATAACCAGTGTGAGAGGGCGGCTTGCTCGGCAGTAGTCTTCCGCCTAGGGATTGATACTTGGCAGGAGTCGCAGGATCTAAGATAATGGGAGGGGGAGGAGACAGTTGAGAGCACGGAGGAAAGGTAAGAAGGGATGGTGCCAAGCCATAGATTAGATACATATTTAGCACAGTGTGAAATGCGGTGACTTCCAAGGGACGGTAGTGCCAGGGAACAGTAAAGGTCACAGTGGTGGGTAAGGGGTGAGGCATCGAGAGCAAAGCGGCAGAAGGCATTAAAAAGTGTGTCCAGCTTAGATAGGGTGGACTTAGGGGCTGCACCGTAAACAATGCCACAGTAATCAAAGGAGGGAAGTATCATCTTCTGGACCAGTTCATGACGTACGGCGGGGAGGAAGGCTACTGTGGTTCTTATAAAGTTCATCGAGCATGGGGCATAGTTTTTTTGAAATAGCATCAATGTGGTCTGAGAAGGAAAGTTGGTAGTCAATCCATATCTCCAAGTAGTGGAATGAGGAGACATCTTCGAGTTTTTGACCATCCAGGGTGTGGAAATAGGGAAAGGATGGGAGTCTGGACAGGATTTGTCATGTGCCAAATATCATCGTGACAGTTTTTGTTTACATTTAATGAGAGCTGGTGAGAGCAGAACCATTGCTGTACTTTGTTGAAGTCAGCTTGGAGGTTAGTTTGCACCACTTTAGGGTCAGAGCCTGAGAAGAAGAGTACAGTGTCATCTGCATACATGTGGATTGAGGTAATAGAGCAGATGAGCGGTAAGTCGTTTAGGAATATAGAGAACAGTATGGGTCCCAGAACTGACCCCTGTGGGGCACCGGTAGTTAAGGGAAGGGGGGAGGAGATAGCATTTGCAACTCTAACGGACTGGGTTCTGCCAGAGAGGTAAGATCTGAACCACTTGGTGGCAACAACAGAGAGGCCTGATTCAGCGAGACAAGAGAGCAATATGGGGTGGGAGACAGTGTCGAAGGCTTTCTCAAGGTCAACAGAGACAGCTGAGGTGATCAACTCACTGTCCATACCAGTCAGGACCATGTTTTTGCTTGATTTTTAAAGCTGAAAATCATTACCTGGCTCTTTGCCTTGTTTATTTTCAATCCATAATTGTTAGCATATTCATTTAATATGCTCAATTTTTTGGACAGGCCTGATTGAGTGAGAGAAATAAGTGCCAGATTGTCTGCAAAGGCAAGAACTGCACGTTCTCTTGTGTATATTTTTGGAGAATCCGTACATGATGATTCTAACAAAACTAAAAGGTTATTTATATAAAAGCAAAACAATGGGGGGGGGGGGCTAAAACACAACCTTGGCATACACCCCAGTTAGTGAGAAAGGCAGATGATGTCTGACCACATGAACCTAGTCTAATCTGTGCCAAGGTGTTTGTATACAATTCACTACTGATATGCACTTGATGAGAAGAAACATCCTAAGAGACCATTTCTTTCCACAGGGTTTGGCAGGAAATTGTGTCAAAGGCTGAGCTGTAGTCTACATATGCCACATAGATTTTCTGTTTTCTGAGTTTTACATATTTTTCATAGAGGTGATTTAGAATGAAACAGTTATCAGTTGTGCTATACTCTCCCAGAAAAGCAGCTTGGAACTTTGATAGTCCACCCAGCTGTGAAATTTCAACTTTTAACCTCTCCAAGATAATTTTAGCAAAACTCTTGTCCATAATATCTAGTAACTATATTGGTCTATACATGTGTGTGTTGTTCTTGTCTCCCTTTTTAAAAATTTATATAATGATTGCTCCCTTCCATGAGTGAGAAAAAACAGCTGTTGAAAAGTGCTGTGTACGTCCGTGACTCCATGATATGCCATGCCCTTCCAATACATCTATTAGATCATCGTTATGATCGTCATCATCATTGTATGCATTACTGACTGATAAGCTTTGTCGATTGAGAAGATTGTTTGGAAAGACATATGTAATCCACTGCTACTCGAGGGAGTGTGTCGGCGTTCACCTGGTGGATATTATTCTGCCTTTTTCACCTAGCAACTTGGCTGCTGGTCTAACTGGTTTGACTGGGAGCTGTCAAGTGGATTGATTGGGATCCACCTAGTGATTTGGAGTGATGGACAAGGAACATCTATGGGAGTTTATCTGAATCTATTTCGGAGCTGAATGGGAGCCGCCAAGTGATTTTGACCAGTGAAAAGGGGAATATTACTGGGTGTTTGTCTGAACCCCCCTTGGAGCTGAGAGGTGTTGGTGAGAGAATAATTCGGCAGGTGCTCAGTACATCGAATGTTCAGTAATCAGTTCGGTAACTGTCTGAAATGCTTAAATGACCTGAAAGTGTGGCATCTGATTAGTGGCTAATTTTGGGTGTTCTTTCTTTGGAAAGCTGGAGTGAAGTGTCATTTGTGGGCAAATAAGGATGGTATTTGCCTAATGGATGAATATTTCTATTTGCTATTTGCTGCTAAAACTCCCTGAATGCTGTGTGGATTGAGGGGAGTTCATGGACTGAAGTCTGATGGAATTTGGAGTTGACTGTATAGCACTGAAACAACTATATATAACTTTACATGTCCTGGATCTGTAAGCAGGAAAGATAGTGTACAGTGAGGTCAGGGAGCAGTGCTGTGGTGTACTGTACTGAGGATGGGGGGTCCTCCCTCCTTGTGCCTGGGACCTTTATTCTTTTTCCTTGTGTGGCCCAGGACCAGGCGGGGTGTCTCTACTGCCTCTCCGGGAAGTCGGAGGGGAGTGGGGATTACCCTAAGTTGTCTAGGAGGCATACCTAGTGGCCTGCCTCTGGGACAACTGTGGTCATGGGTCACGGGCAGCCGGGGTTTAAGGGGGTTATTCCTGTTGGTACAATTGGGGGGGGAGCTCTCTAGGGATGCCAGTTATTGTATGTGCATAGCTTGCTGCCTGTGGCCACTGCTGCTGGACTTAAATTAAGTGACTGAACATTTTGAGAATTGGTTCATCGAAATTGACTTTTTCGTTTTATCCTGCTATGTGAGAGGTGGTGTGGGGGGGGGGGAGTTGGTCAATCTACCAGAATAGTGAGAGAACTCTGGTTTCTAAAACTCACATTCAAAAGTTTATTAAATTTAGTTTGTTTTAAACTCTCGAAGTGAGAGATTGGGGGTATTTTTTTATTAATAATTGATGTTGGTGTGTTTGTATTAAATATTTATAGTAGGTAGTTGCTTAGGTAGCATGTGTTGGAATTGTGTTCTGGTGGGCAGGTGCTATTCCCCGTCCAGGTTAAGGGACCTTCGCCCCTTTGATATTCCCCCATTGCAGCCTGAGGTATATAGGCATTGTCATGCCTTAGGTATTCTACAGAGGGGCCGAAGGGGCAGGACCCCTGGACTGAGGGGAGGAGTGGGGTGGGCGGATAGGGGTGGTGAGATCGAGGAGGTGCCCTGGGGTAAAATGGGTCTAGGAAAGGAGTCCTCCCTGCCTGGTTCCCATACCCAAGGGCTCCACTGATAATGGGCAAGTTGCCCGTTCTTCCATGTCCTCTCATCCAACTCAGGTGGTGTTGTGCAATGCCAGATCTATAAAAAACAAGACAGCAATTATTGCTGATCTGGTTGAGTCATCAGATCTGGCTTGCATCACCAAGACCTGGTTAGATGTAAATGCCTGTACGGTATTGGAGTCAGCAGTTCCGGCTGGGTACTCGGTGATACACCTCACAAGACTGGATTGAAGGGGTTGGGAGGTAGCCATCTCTTTTAGGATGGAACTAGGCCTTGTGGAGATTCCAGTGGGGATCACCAGATCCTTTGAGTGTATCCTGGGAGCAGATGTGGGTAACAGGATTCTTCTCGTATACCATCCACCCGGAGACGAGAAAGGTTTCCTACGGGAAGTTGCAGATTTCATGGTTGACATGGTGTTGGAATCTTCCAGGTGGCTGGTCCTGGGGGATTTCAATGTCTGAGTCGATGATGAACTCTCATTATTTGGCCAAAACTTCCTCCAACTGATGATTTTGTTGAGCTTTACACAGGTAGTTACCACTGCGACCCATTATCAGGGTCACTCCTTGGACCTGGTGTATCTCCTGGGGATGGAGGCCGCTGATTTGGTGGTGGAACCAGTTGGATGGTCAGACCATCACCCTGTTAGGTTGAGTTTAGTGGCCCCTCTCATGAGACCAGCCACTTTGGAGATGGTCTGGTATCGCCTTTTGAGGGGTGTTACCCCAGAGGGTCTGCTGGTGGTGCTGGACCTATTGAGTTAGCCATTAGAATGCTTGGATCCAGGAGATCTAGTAATACGCTATAATAGTGTGGTGCTGGAGGCCCTGGATTCCATAGCTCCTGTCCGAGTTTGCCCCTTCCCTCTTTGTCCTCAGTCCCCTTGGTTTGATGGGACATTGAGAGAGTTGAGAAGAGTGGGGTAAAGGTTGGAACATTGTTGGCGGAAATCTGGCCTGGAGGAGGATAGACTTAGATTGATCGCCCATTATTCGGACTATCAATCAGAAATCTCCTGTAAGAAGGTAGAGATCCTGTCCAGGGAGATTACTGCAGCAGGAAACTGACCTGCTCAGCTCTTTCAGACCATGGACAGGCTGTGCAATCCAGCCTGTCTCCGGGGCTGGAAAGCTTTTTCACAATCTAAGTGTGAGGAGTTTGCTTGATTTTTTGCAGATAAGGTGTCGTCCATCAGGTTGGAGATCTGTTCAACTCGTTCAAATGAGTATAGTGGAGGTCGATGTGAGGGTGCAGACACCCGGTCTGTCTGGATAGATTCTGACTGGCCAGCAATCATGGATATCATGAAGATTGTCCAGGGCTTGCAACCGACTTACTGTAGTTTGGATCCAGGTCCAACGCGCCTCCTTGAGGGGTGCATAGATGTCATCGAACCGATCCTCGCTGAGATAGTCTGGTGTTTGCTGGATCAAGAGGTGTTCCTGGATCCATTGAAGGAGGCAGTGGTGACTCCCCTTTTTAAAAAAAAGTCCCGTGACACAGTGTCTTGAGAAATACAGACTGTTCTCTAACCTACCCTTTTTGGGTAAGGTTGTTGAGAAGGTAGTCATGTTGCAGCTTGAGAACTTTCTTACCACCCATGAAATCTATGATCCTCTCCAGCTTGGTTTCAGGAAGAGGCACAGTACTGAGTCAGCATTAGTTCGGGTGATGAATGATCTTCTAATAGCGAGGGATCAGAGGAGTTTCTTGATCTTGGTCCTCCTTGATCTCTCTGCAGCATTTGACACCGTGGATCATGGGGTGTTGGAATGCCTGCAGCTAATCTGTGGACTGTTGGGGACAGTCCTCAGATGGTTCCATTCTTTTTTCACGGGCAGGTCTCAGAAGGTGGTGTCAGGAATTTTTTTCCTCTGTCCCCTTTGCCCTGCCTTGTGGGGTTCCATACTGTCCCCCATGCTGTTCACGGTGTATATGCTGCCATTGGGAGACGTTATAAGGTGGTATGGGCTGAGTTTTCAGTGCTACACAGATAATACTCAGCTCTACATGTCCTTTGAACCCGAACAGAGTAGTGCGGTCTTGGTATTTAACAACTGCCTTGCTGAGATTCAAGATTGGATGAGTGCTAACTGGTTGAAACTAAATCTGGATAAGACTGAGGTGTTGGTGGTGGACCCAGGTCACCGGGTAGAGAAGTTGACTCCTGGGAAACCGTCCAGCCTGGTGCTCGGGGGTGACCAGTTGAGACCTTCTGAAAGGGTGCGGAATCTGTGGGTTGTGCTTGACAGTGAACTGACACTTAAAGCACAGGTGTCAGCAGTTGTCAAGTCCTCGTTTTTCCATCTGAGGACCATCGCCCGGATAAAGCACCTTGTTCCGCCGATGACCTTCCTATATTGGTTCACGCCTTTGTATCCTCTCGTCTTGACTACTGCAATGCTCTATACCTAGGTTTACCAGGGGTGGCTCTCCATCACCTGCTGCTGGTGCAAAATGCAGCAGCCAGGCTGTTGACAGGGCAGTCAAGATCTTGCCATGTCATGCCTATGCTGTGTGAATTACTCTGGCTGCCGGTGCGGTGGAGGATCACCTTCAAGGTCACGTTGCTAACCTATAAGACCCTACATGGACAGGAACCGGATTACTTGCTAGACCTCCTTTGCCCTTACCTCCCCCTCCATCCTCTCCACTCCACTGATGAGGGATTGCTAGAGGTTCCCAGGGTCTGTCTGTCTTCTCACATCAGGTGCCAGGGCTTTTGCTTTTGTAGCCCCGACCCTGTGGAACTCTCTACCTCATTGGATTAGAGAGTGCCTGTCCACTGAGGTGTTTAAATCCTCTTTAAAAACATATTTATTTGGCCTAGCATTTGGGGAGGATGTTTAGTCTTATTTCTGCTGCCTTTTAATTCTGTGTGTTATAACTGTTTATTGGTTGTTTTAATATTGTATATGCACTTTGATTTCAGAAAAGCACTTTAAAAATAAAATATGATTTGATTTGATCATGGTGCCCAATCCTTATCATTAAAACTTACTCCAGATCCCTCCAGAGCCCCTGTAATTCTTACTGTCACATATGTCCCCTCAAGAAATCAAGCTTCTGCTATATAATCCCTTGCTAACTACATCCCCCCCACCCAAAACGGAACACATCATAGTTGAAGACTTTAATGTGAACTGGCTTGCCAGTTTGGCTTCCCATGCCAAGAACACCTTTGCAGCACTGGACCTGACCCTGCTGGTCAGCTAACCTACCAGGGTGAACCCCACTAATACCTCTAGCACCCTGATCAACCTTCTCCTCACCAACCGTCCCCACAGAATCTTTGACCTGGTGGTCCTTCCGGACTCCCTAAGCGATCACTCACCCACCCTCTTTTCTTGGTCGTGTCTTCAGCAGAAACCAAAACCAAACTATATTGCCTGGTATCGTCTCCAACCTGGAGGCCTCACAAAACTAAGAAAATACTTAACTCAGTGGGACTGGTCCCCATGTCCCGGGCCCCTACCATAGATGAAGACCTTGATTATTTTGCCTGTTCTTTTAATAAAGCATGTGACATCTATGTACCACTAGCAAAAGTGCAATCCAAGAAATGTAATGCCCTCTGGGTCATGTCTGCACTGCTCCAACAGCTAAAGCACAGAGATGATCTCTGGTATAAAGCAGTTGCATCCGGCACACAGAAGGACAGGCAAGCCTATAAAGCGGTTCGTAACAGATGCACTTGGGCCATAGAACAGGCCAAATCAGGCTACTGCAAAATAACCCTTGCCTCCTCCTGGGGGAATGCTTGGTTGTTCTGGGACAATATCAAGGAACTCAACGGAAAATCCCGGGTCCCACCCCTTCTAACTGTCAACAATGTCCCTACCACTGACCCACTGGCCATCGCCAACTGCCTCAACTCATCCTTCTCTGACCTTAGTGCAGTACTCCCAAATAACTTCTTCAACCCCACTCCTGCAACCCAACCCCCAACACCCAGTATCCCCACTTCCATCTCAGGGTGATCTCTATGAATGAGGCAAGGCCTTATCTCATTAAAGCACTCAGTGGCTCTTGCTATGCAAAGATTCTTTTGATATGAGAATCCTACATCTAGTACTGGATACAGTCCTCTCCCCACTGACTGACATCATTAGCTGCTCCCTAAGTCTGGGGCAGTTCTCCACAGCCTAGAAGACTGCCACAGTCACCCCAATACTGAAGAGTGGTGACAGCACCTCCCCCAATAACTACTGTCCCATATCCATTCTCTCACCACTCTCGAAAGCTCTCGAAAAAAATTATAGCCACCCAACTCACTAAGTACCTGCTTGCTCATAACCTACTTTGCAGGGAGCAGCATGGCTTCAGATCTGGGCACAGTACAACTATGGCTGTCACTGAGTTCTCTAATTTTATTCACTCTGCCCAGGATAGAAAACACCTAGCTGGAGCCTTCATCGACCTGTCAAAGGCCTTTGGTACTATCTCCCACTCATTACTCTTAAGCACACTCTGCCACATAGGTCTGTCCCAAGGACCCATCTCCTGGTTTACCAGTTACCTCACAGCTAGATCACAAAGTGTCAAAATATACAACACCCTCTCAACCACCCGGCCAGTCCACTCTGGGGTTCCCCAGGGCTCCATCCTCGGCCCTCTATTATTCAGCGTCTACCTAAACACCTTGCCCAATTCCTGATCCGGCAACCTACTACTCCCTATGCATACAACACTGTTCTTTTTGCCTCGCACCCAGATCCCACAGTATTGCAGTCCTCCCTCCAACACACATTTAACCAGATTGAAAACTGGTTCATAAACCAAAGACTTGTGGTCAAGGTAAAAAAGACAAGGACCATGCTATTTGTCCACCGACAGAATAAGGACAAGCATGTGTAGCTAACAATCCTCTCCCACTCTCTCCTTCCTCTAGAACAGGTCCATACATATAAATACTTGGGCCTTACATTTGACTCCAGCCTCTCCTTCCATTCACACATTGACACTCTATCATCAGCCATAAATGTCTGTATAGGCCTATTGTATCGGCACAAGGATTGCCTACCTCTGGAAGCCCTTTATCTGACTGTCACCTCCTCAGTCCTCTCCCTAGTCGATTATGGGATCACTATCTACTCGGCTGCTGATGACACAGCCCTTAACAAAATCCACCTGGCCATAAACAAAGTGTGCAGACTCCTCTCCGGGGCAGACAAGCGTACCCATACTTGTACCCTATATGCCCTGACAAATCTCTTCACCCTGGATGAATGGCTATTTTATCAAACATGTCTCCTCACAAAGAAAATACACCTGGTGCTTACCCCATTTGGGGTTTCTGCCACTCTCCTATCCTCCCACACCTCAGTGAACACTCACACTGCCAACCAACAGGTGTGGTCCATCCCGAGGGTTAGAACCTCCTTAGCCCAAAGGTCATTCCCACAGAGGGCCATGGCCTGGTACAATGAACTCCTGTCTGATGTCTTCTCCATCTCCAAATTAGGCCCTTTCAAGTCTGCTCTCAAAGAGCACATTCTCGTTTCACAGCGCTGCCAATGTACCAGCTAGTGCAGGGTCGTCTATCTATCATCTTACGGGAGCACCCCGCCACTGAGCTCCTACTGATAGGGATACCAAACATTACCTATTAACAATGCGTCCTTTGGCTGTACTCACAAGATATCTAATTCTCTACTTCACTGTAAATATCAAACCTTTTACTCCCTCCCTCTATCAGCAAACTTATTGTTCTCTTGAAAACTGTAAAATATAGCTCTCGGTAACACATTCAATGCAATGTATAGCTGATCTTGATTCTGCAATATTGTATAACTGAAAAAACTGTAACCTTTAGCTGCCATTCTATGTCTGTATGTATTAAGTGTTTCTGTTTGTTTTTTCTGATGCAGAGCTTTTGTAAATGAGTCCCTGACTCAAAGGTTGCAATTCTAAAGTCTGTTAAATAAATAAATAAACAAATAAATAAATACATAAAAGGCTGGCAAGTATCTTTGCCCATTGAGAGGGAGCTATTAGATAGATTTCTGGGGGTATTGCATCAGGACCTGGCACCTTATTTGATTTTAATTGAGCAATTAAGAGCTATGTTTCAGTGTACGGTAGAAATTTAAAAGTAGACATATCAATATTACCATACCTTCTTACCTCCCTAAGATTGGAATCATAAAATGTATTCAAGTAATGTTCTACCCACATTTCCATTGGGATAAAGGAGTCAATTTCATATTTCAAATCGTTAGTTCCACTGGCTACTAAAAGACAATAGGATTGTTGATCTCTATTTTTTATAATAGCAAGCATTTTGTCCCACTGTTTGCTATGAAATTCTTTATGTTTTTTTTAGTAAAAATTGTTCATATTTTTCCCTTTCTGCATTGAGAAACTTATTTTTACTTTTCAGTTCTGATTTCTTTACTGATTTTGCAAGCTGTTTTAAATACCTCTTTGCATTACAAACCAAGTATTAGTATATTTTTTTGGATGTTTTGGTGTGCCAGCTGCTAGTATTTTCCTGATAGTAGTCAAACAAGGGGCTATTACTTTGTATGGATTACTCGCCAGATAGTCATTAGAAAATGTATACAGCAATACCTGTGTTTTTTCTTTGATGGACTCCTCACATGATTTTTGCTGTCTTATCTTATTGTTCCTTATTTCATATATGGTTCTTTGATGTCTATTTGCATCTTCATGATTATTTAAAGTTTTACATTTTAGAATTACCAGAAAATGATCACTATCCAGACATTTAATTACTTTACAGTGGTGGCAATAGTCCATTTCACCATCCCAAATGATAAAATCTAGGCCTGTAGGTCCATACGGTCTAGTATGTATATAACAACCCTTTAATCACCTTGGATTATTCTATTTAAAGGAGTTAAAAATGTGTATTTAGAATATTAATCAATTTGGAACCTGTTTTATTAATTTTTAAATCCATTGTCTTCCTACGGAACTGAAAAACATTCACATGAGTTCAATTGTGATAATCCCTATCTGTGTAGCTATCAAAACTGCCAGTCCTGGCTTTGAAGTCACCACATAAAAGTATGTGCTCACAGCCAGTAGTGGCCCAGGTCAAATGGATTACATCTTCCACTAGACAATATTTAGAAGTTTTGGGTAGAATATGGGTATTTATAATACTAAAATTCATTTGACAATAGTGGTTATAAAATACTTGCTTATTATTATTGAATGTGATCGATTTACTTTAAAATTGTTATCAGTCTTAAACCATGTAACCAGCCCTCCCACAAACCTGCCTACCTTTGTTGGTCTTATACCTGGAACTGTAAATGTCTGATACCCGTTAAGGGACACATCCTCATTGTTTGTCTGCCAAGTTTCTTGTAGACAGATTATTAAAAATGTTTTTATATAGTTCAACCAGTCCTTATCTACAGTCTACAGGTATGGATCAGGGATGCATCACCTCTGCCATCTTTGTCGACTTGGCCAAAGCCTTCAACACTGTCAGCCACTCCCTCCTCCTCAGCAAGCTGACTGATGCCGGCCTTTCTGAATCAGCCACCAGCTGGTTCCATTCCTACCACACAGTCCAGTCCCAGTCTGTCAGAATCAGCAACTCCATCTCTTCTCCCCTCCCAACCAACAAAGGTGTCCCCCAAGGATTGGTACTTGGACCAATTCTATTTTTGGTCTTTCTGAATGACCTACCTGATGCCTGCACATCTGCCAATATCCACATGTGTGCAGATGATACCGTGTTATTCTACTCCAATAGTTCCCCCTCTGAGGTGGCTGCCAGCCTTCAGCTGGATTTTAATAACGTCCAGCACTGATTCATCACCAGTCAACTATCACTGAATGTCAAAAAAATTTTGTCCATGACCTTCAGCACTAGGCAAAAACATGCCAGGCTTGAGTCCACTCCCACTTTGCTTTGCTGGCTCTACTCTGGAAAATGTCTCCACTTTCAAATACCTCAGGCTTCGGCTCAACAAAAACCTTGACTTTGGAACACACGTCTAAGCCATCCACAAAAAGCTACTCCCCAGACTTGGTGCTCTGTACAGACACAACAGCTGTCTGCCACTGCAAGCCAGGAGAGAGATCATCCACAAGATGATTCTCCCAATTTTTGACTTTGGGGATGTAGTCTACAACATTGCACCTAAGTGTCCCCTATCCAGACTGGACACTCTCTTCCATTCCTTCTGATGCTTTATTCTTGGCTGCCTTCCTCTCAGTCACCACTGTGATCTATATACCTCACTCTCCCTCTCCTCCCTCAGTGCCATGCACCTGGCACATAGCACCAATTTACCTGGGAAGTTCTGGTTTGGCACTCTGCCACCCTATTTGTTTTCCCTACTTTCAGTCCCACTCACCTCCTGTTACACCCTCCATAATTCCTCCCATAGAACATTTGCTCTCTCCCTGTGGTGCACATCATCTGGACATGCCACCTTCTTGTATAAATTTCCTAGAATCTAGAACTCCCTCCAACTTGATATTCACAGTGCACAATCCCACCACTCCCTGTCATTTCTCCTTCATAAACACACAGCTCCCAGTTGCAACTGCACTTAATCTCTCACCCTTTTTTAACTTTTTATCAGCCTCTTCTCCCCCTTATCCTCCCCTTGTTTGAACACCACTTTGCCCACTCTGTATCTTTACTCTTTAATTCCTTAACATCACCTGCCTGTCCCCTGTGCCTCCCTGCTCCCATCTATTATGATACTGTAAATTCAGCACTTAGTAATTTAATGCATTCATTATGTATTATTATAAAATGGGTAAAAGAAATCCTTCACCCTGATTGGTCAAAAGGTGTGTCCTTACCTGTCAACAAACTAGAAGGTGGCACTAGTTTCCTAATACCTTAACCTCCATAGGTGAAAGAGCAACAATATCATTGAGTAACTGATATCTTCCATCAGTCCCTCTGCAACCAGAACTGATCTTCCATCACAAACATGGCTGCTACCTTTACACTGTAAAAACTTTCAACTGGGCCCTAAAAATAAAACTACCTTAAATAAAAAATAAAACAAATTAATTAAATGGTGTTTCCCTGATCATCACACCCTCCTTGTACACATAAACAAATTAGAAACATTAAGTATTGTTTATAGTTTTCATTACAACTGTTTCTTTACTAACAGTGAAAAATTCCCCTTCTGCCTTTACCTGCTCATCAGAGAAATCTCTTCTGCTTGCATTGACAGTGAGATAATTGAGTCACTGGCTCTAAAACAGGCCTTTGCAGTCTATGTGTACAGTATGTTGGGAAGAGTAACATTCTACCAGCAGAACTGGGCAGAATTTTGATTCCCTGTATTCCATGGTAAACATTCCATAATAAACATTCTGGCCCAGATATTCAAACTGCGCCAGGCTGTGGCGCAAGCCTGGGCACAGCTCAACTTGGTTGTGCAGGGGTGTGGCCTGGGCAATATTCAACAGAGCTGCGCTATGGCACAGCAGCTTTGAATATCGCACCCTGGCCACCCCCACTGTGCATGGCACAGTGGCACTGTGCCAGTGCAAGTGGCCAGAGTGAGCATGGAGATGCACTAGCACAAGTGCCATTGTGCCATGCACAGCACCTGTGATATTCAAAAGGGAACATGCAAATGGGGCTATAATTTATGCAAGGCACACATGGGGCCATTTGCATGTCATTATGGCCCCATTTGCATCTCATTAGCATGCAGGTGCGCCGATCCCCGACAACTTGCACCTGGCGCCCTGCGATGCAGCAGCCTTTCAGGGACCGATGACCCTGAAGCCCAATCACGGGCATTTGTCTCCCCAAAAAAAAGCCTCGTCTAATATCCCTGGTGGTCCAGTGGACCGCTATGTTCCCAATTGCGGGCATTTGTCTCCCAAAAAAAAGCCTCGTCTAATATCCCTGGTGGTCTAGTGGACCGCACTCTGCCTGACAACGGGCATCGGTATAATAAAGCCCCCCCAGCCAATATCCCTGACGGTCCAGTGGACCAATCGCTGCCCAATTGCGGGTATCTGTGTAAACCCCCCCGCCAATATCCATGGTGGTCCAGTGGATCGCACTCTTCCCGATTACGGGCATCTGTAAAACATAAAAGATGACCATTACCCTGGTGGTCTCAGTGTACCCCTCCCACCCACCCAATGAGCCTCCCCGCCCTCCCATCAGCCAGCTGGCGGCAGCACCCCACCCGCTGCCACCCCGCTGCTCACCGTCTTTTATGTTTTACAGATGCCCACGATCAGGCAGAGTGCGGTCCACTGGACCACCAGGGATATTGGAGGGAGGGGGATTTACACTGATACCCACAATTGGGCAGCGATCGGTCCACTGGACCACCAGGGATATTGGATGGGGCCGGGGCTTTATCATACCGATGCCCGCGATCGGGCACATAGCAGTCCACTGGACCACCAGGGATATTAGACAAGGCTTTTTTTGGGGAGACAAATGCCCGTGATCAGGCACGTAGCAGTGCACTGGACCACCAGGGATATTAGACAAGGCTTTTTTTTGGGAGACAAATGCCCGTGATCGGGAACATGGTGGTCCACTGGACCACCAGGGATATTGAAGGGGGGGTTTATGTACACAGATGCCCACGATGGGGCATGGGGGGGCGCCGCCAGGTGCGGCAGGAAGTGGCCACCCACAGGTAGCAGCTGCTGTGTTGGGCCCCTGCAATGCGGCAGCTCACCTGTGGGTAGCCATCATTTGTTCCTTTTTTTTTTTGGTTAACTTTGTGCAGGCGCAGGTTACACAAGATGGCTCTCACATCCCGGCTGAATATCGGCTGTGCAGTTATGTAATGGCACACACCCCACCCACCTATGCCTGCATACGTTACTGATGCGCTCCGGCAAATCGGGATTTGTGTGGTGCACTTTTCCCTTTTGAATATCGCGCCAGGGTGCATCAGTGGTGTTGCGCCATGCGCAACCCTTTTGAATATCTGGGCCTCTGTCTTGAATGAGGGAAAAAATAGAAAAAAAACAGGATGAAGAAAGTAGGCAATGCAGTAATACTTTATAAACAAAAAGAAAAGGTGGGAAAAGACAGTTACAGAGGCAGACCAAACTGCTCAAATAATACATTGCTGTCCCTCCAACTCACTGGTTTAGCACTTTTCAGTGAATTGCTGTTCAATCAATTTAACCACTCCTCCACCCAAGTCTGGGGACTATTTTATCACCATATTTAAATAAAATAACATGCTATTATTAAATCTTTAATAATGCATCCAGAGTTTTGTTTGATTGTTATAGAAATAGTTGTTACCCATTTTATAAGAGCAATAAGATACTTGAGGATGTGGGTTGTTGATTGATAAGAGCACTACCCAGCTGCTCTAGTCACTCGGTGCAAGTGCCTCGTGCCTAACAACGCACATGGAGGCTTGCTCTTATCAATCAACAACCCACACCCTGTTGTGTTTTATTGCTTTCACATCTACTGTTTTCGTTATGCTTCAGGCATTTGCTATTCTGTTTGAGTTTTTTTTTTGTAAACTGTTTATCATTACTCTATGTAAGCTACATTGTAACCAACTCTTCTGTTACTGCCTAGCTCCATCCTTTTGTTGCCATGTACTTTACTGTATTGTATCAGATGTATTTGCCTAGTATGTTATATTTCACCATTCTTCACTCTTGTACCCCCTCCCCCCAGGACGCTTCTGGAAACAAACTGTTATAACACATGATGTCTTTCACAGTGAAATCTTTCAAATAAATAATAAATAAAATGTATGGCAACCATATTTGAGTGCACTAGAGAACAGTATGCTTGTGTGGTGGAGGGTGTTTAACTGGAGTGTTTCATTAAAAACCCTTTATAATTTCTGAAATGTAAATAATGTTTATGAACATACAGGTCATAAGAAGATGTATTAGAGTCATTATAAAGTTACAGAAGACAATGAAATACTAAATACCAATATGTCACTATGGGTCTTATTGTAACAGTTTGTGTAAAAGTGTTTTTGTAACAAGAATACTAAGGAAAAGTATGCTTATATTTTGTTTTTAATTTGTTTACAATCCCCTGGAAGAAGTTTTCTAAGGTGAAACATTGAGGTCATTGAATTGAATAAAGAATATTTAACAAGAACAAGTTTGTGTGATGGCCTTACTGGCACAGAGCAGCCCAATCCAATCACAGTTCAAATCCCATCCAGGGCAGCGTCACTAAAAAATTGAAGAGTATCTGGTAATTCCCCATCAGGAACACAGCACTGTCTAATTAGATCAATAAACTACATCTTTTTTATTAAGTATGGGTGTGCTTGTAACTATAATGAAAACTGTGCATCCTGAGGGTAATGACCAGGAGTAGAGTAGGGAAAATGTAATGCACTAAGGTAATATCTCTATCAGGACAAGGTCTAGTAGCTAGACAGCGACAGAAAATTATAACAGTTGCATTTCTGATTTAACAGAAGGAACAAGAGAGATCCCCAGTACCTAGATGAGGTAATACAATCCTACATAGGCAGCACCCAAATAGTTAATATGCCCAGTACCCAGATGGAGGTGATAATACAATTTAGGTGGAACCCGGACAGGATAATATGCTCAGGACCTAGACGAGGTGATGCCACTCTACTGCCAACCGCGACAGGCACTCGGGACAAACAAGCAACACAAGCAGATCACCTGAGGAGCTGAGGAAGCCGAATTTCCAGCCTGATTACTTTCGAGGTAAAGAGAGCCTCTCCTCTTCATCTGGACGCCTGCAGGGGGGTGCTAGCCCGATGGCGCTTCACGCCATCTGCCCCACCCATCCCAACCACCCACCCACCCAGGGGCGGCTGTGAATTTAATTATCCACCCCGTGACATCACATCCGGTGACATCACGTCCTGTTGCCCAGAACCTATCTCCCCACTTTCCCATTTGCAGGTTACACCTGCTGGCCACTAGAGGGACCTATGCTCCCTCGCTACTTCCTACTCCTACCTGTACAGTACTCCTTCCCTTGGATCTTGCTCACCACAATGCATTGGCCCTGCCTCATGCTCTGCCTGTGCCTATCCCCACTAGCAGTGCATTTGCCCACTTACCCATCTGCTACTCCGCACTGTGCCCTGGCACCCCTCCCTCCCCTTGCTCCTGAACCTGCTTTCTTGCCCCTTGGGACCTCTGTGTGTCTCGGTCCTCCCTGCCCTCCCCCTAGCTTCCTCCTCGCCTCAGGCACATCTGGGTGTCTTCTTATTCTTGCCTTCCCTTCCTGTACCACCCTGCCCACCCCCTGCTCCTTTAACGTCCCCTCCCCCCCCATGTCAATCATAGGAAAACCTCTCACCATCTCCCAGCCAGGGTGTTAGTCATGCTACTACTCCTGTCAGGGAACATTCATCCAAACCCTGACCTGGTTCCCAGGAGCTCGCCGACTAGCACCACAGGCCTATGCATGGTCTCCATGAATATCTGTAGCCTCCTAAAAAAGTTTGACTCACTACAATGCCTGGTCACATCAATTAACCCTGATGTCATCGTTCTGGTTGAGACTTGGCTGTCAAAATCCTCCCCTGACTCCCTGGTCTCCCTTCCTGGTTTCACCCTCTTCCGGTCCGACCGTGTTGGGAGACGGGGCGGTGGCTGCACTATTTATGTCATGGAATCTCTCCCCGTACTAGCCCTGCCTACTCCAATCCTTGACTCCAGGGCCCAGGCGCTTACATTGAAACTAACCCGTGACCCTTTAAAGGGAACCCTTTATCTGACTACTACATACGTGCCCCCCCCAGGACCAAACTCAGGCCATTGCCTCTCTTACAGAATACCTTTCCTCACTACCTCCTTCCGCTGATCAAATTCTGGTGGGTGACTTAAATGTCAACTGGCTCAGCCCTCCTCCCTCTACCTGTGACTCCTTTTCTGCAATAGACCTAACACAACTAGTTACCCAACCTACCAGAACTAACCCCAAGAGAGGCTCCAGTACCCTGCTGATGGTACTCACCAACCGCCTCTAATCGGATCCCCAATGTACAAGTCCTCCCAGACTCTCTCAGCGATCACTCCCCCATTCTATTCCACTGGTCATCCTCAGTCCCCAAACCCATAGCACAGTCCACACGCCGGCGGCGTCTAATACCTGGTGGTCTGACAAAACTTAAGGAACTTCTGTCCCAAGTTGACTGGTCTCCTATACAGGCAACTTCTGACATTGACACAGCTCTCTCCTTCTTTACCCGAACTTTTAATAATGCCTGTGATATCTTTGCCCCAATGTCGACCCGCAGTTCTAAAAGGCAGAATGCTCCCTGGGTAACCCCAGCTTTGATCCACCAACTCAAACATAGGGACAACCTGTGGCACCTGCCATCGAGACTGGCAGCCCAGTGACAGGCAGTTATATGCTGCCACCGAAACAAGTGCACTCAGGCCATCAGAAAGGCCAAGTCTGAGCACCATCGGTCCTCACCACAGCCTCATGGGGAACCCCAGAACCTTCTGGGATAACATTAAACAGTTAAATGGGAGTGCACACTCCCCCACCCACCCAGATCAACATTAATGGCGTGATCTCTTCAGACCCAGCCCTCATAGCCAACCACCTCAACACCTCATTCACTGACCTCAGCCCTATCCTCCCTACAAATATTTTTGACCCTCCTCCCTCAGCGCCTGCCATAAATCTTTCTCGCCCTTATTTTCTCCTCCGCCATGTTTCTGTCCAAGAACTTAGGCCGCACCTTGTCACTGCCCTCAAGAGTAATAGTACGGGCAGTGACACCCTGGATCTGGGTATCCTATGGCTGGTCTTAGACACAGTCCTTACCCCGATCACGTGCCTCATCAACCACTCTCTTGCCTGGGGAGGTTCCAACTGCCTCGGAAAGTCGCCACTGTCACCCCTATCTTTAAAGGTGGTGATAGGACTGTGGCTGGAAACCATCGGCCAATCTCCATTCTCTCTCTCTCTCTCCAAGGCCTTAGAAAAAGTGGTAGCCTCTCAAATCTCTGACTACCTCTCCACTTACAATGTCCTATGTCCTGAGCAGCATGGCTTCCGAGCGGGCCATAGTACCAACACAGCCCTCCTAGAGTTCCCAACTTTCTCCACTCCTCCTTAGACACTGGTTCTCTGGCTGGTGCGGTCTTCATTGACCTCTCTAAAGCTTTCAACACTGTCTCCCACCCCCTCCTTCTTGCTGCCCTTAGTCTCTCTGGTTTTGCTGCTGGGCCTATCTCCTGGTGCACCAGTTATCTGTCTGACCGCTCACAGTGTGTAAAAATTAATGGGACCTACTCAGACATCTGTCCCATCTTTTCTGGGGTTCCCCAGGGCTCCATTCTGGGCCCCTTACTATTCTCCCTTTACCTTAACACCCTTTCACGCTCTTGCTCAGGGAACATTCTATTGTACGCTGATGATGCAGTCATCTTTGCCTCAAGTCGTAACCCTATTGCCCTCCAGGACTCGCTGCAGAAGTCCTTCGCTGAAGCCGAGGGCTGGTTCAAGGAACATAGATTGGTGATAAATCTTAAAAAAGCAAAAACCATGTTCTTCACTCATCCTCAAAACAAGTCCTGCAACTTCAAACTCCTCATTCACTCTGGGTCCTCTTTCCCACTCGAACAAGTTTGCTCCTATAAATACCTAGGGATCCATTTTGACCCCTCCCTCTCTTTCCATGGATACATCGCTGCCCTAGCCACTGCCACTAATATCCGATTGGGCATCTTACATCGGTATAAACACTGCCTCCCCCCGGAGGCTCTTCGACTCGCAGTCACCTCCTCTATCCTGTCCCTAGTGGACTATGGACTGCCGATGTATGGTGCTGCTGATCAGACCACACTCCATAAAATTCGCACTACTCTGAAAAAGGCCTGCAGGTTAATTACTGGGGCACCTAGGCTAACACACACCTGTCTACTGTACGCTAAAGCACTGGTACTTGATCTTGATAAGCACCTCAAATATCTGACCTGTACCCTTACAAAAAAGACCCTCCTTGGGCTATCCCCGCCTGGATTGACCACCACCATCCGCCGCTTCTGTCCACTAGTTCATACTCGACCTCTGGGAAAACCTCTTGTTATCCCTAGAGCTAGGACCTCTCACGGCCAAAGAGCCTTCAGCTTTAGGGCCCCTCCTGGTTCAACACACTGCCCTCCATCTCCGAAGCTCCAACTATATCGTGCTTCAAAACGCCTTACGGAACCACCTTGTTAACACCCGAAGCTGTAATTGCCACTAGTCAAAGCCGTACTCAGTACTAATGACAAAGCTTACTACTAAGCTGCAAAGGACAACATAACTCTGGTATTGTTTGCATCAATCCTACCTGTACCAGTTTGTTTGTATCTATGTCTTAAGTTACTGTTATACTGTGTTATACTGTGTATTTTCGTTTGTCTTACTGTGACAAGGTACCTTTGTAAATGAGCCTATGGCTCAAAGGTTTTCCAAACTGCTGTCTAAATAAATAAATAAAATAAATAAATGGGTAGCACCCAACTTGGTAATAATCCCAGTACCCAGATGCAGCATTAATACAGCTATAGCCAACACCCAGAAAAGGATACCTAGGACCCAGAAGAGCTGAATTTTTTTAACCAGGAGAGACACATTAAGCTGAAGCTTGTTTACCGGTGGGACCTAGGAGCACAAGGAAGTTAAGTGACTTGCTTAGGTCACACAGTATGCAAGTGGGGGCTGTGGGATTCAAACAGAGGTATCCAGGTTTGTAGCTCAGAGCCTTAAACCACTGCGCCATACTGCCTCCATAATTACAATATGGAGACAGTGCCCGGATAGAATACTATTGCACTGCAGGAGTAGGTTATTGAATTGTAACTGAATCACCAAACAGAGCAGAAAGAACCATGCAATGGATATAATGGGTCTCACTAAACTACTAAGCAGTAGTACAGAGCAGTTAACAAAAGTAACATATAGTTTGGTGAATAGCCAACAGCAACACCACCTTAGCTATCTAGGAAGCACACTATCCATAGAGCAGTACATCACAGTAGAGGCATAGCAGTGTACAATAACAACCTATCATCATATGAAATAGCTCATGTAGTGTTCAGATTATGCCTGCCAGTTAATATACAGTACATTATATTGCTGCTGCATTCATTTGTAATGAGAAATTCATCAGCCTGTTATGGGTACTCACTCACTCACCTGAGAGGCAGAATGGCCAGCCACTAGCTGCCTTCCATAACTGACACCCATGGCAGACAGCACCAATGATGCCCTTTGTGCTGCAGCCCTTAGCACTCTGGACCACAGCTCAGAGGACCATTTATGTGATACAGCTGTAATAGAAGAAGAAATATCTCCATCCACAGCCACCCAACTGGCGGTTCAGCCTGGGGCTCAGTAGCTTAGGGATTCTGTGGCATTCAGGAAGATGGGGCAATGGCAAGGGGGAGGGAGAGCCAGGATGGAGTGCCCACACTTCACAATCCGGACATGCAGTTGGGGTCTTTCGTCGGCATCTATGGAGTGCTTAAATGAGTGCCGGGAGTCTTTGGATTCAAAAATTCACACTTCTTGTGGTAGCTCTGCCCACAACCACTTGATTGGTGGTTCAGCCTTGGGGACTCAGGGACTTAAGGACTCTGTTTTGTCAGGAGGATGAGGGGACCATTAAGGGGAAGACAGAGCCAAGATGGAGTGCTCACCCCTTGAAACCCTGTACTTAATAGTTGAAGAGTCCCTCCAGAGTCTGAAGTGGAAAAAACAGATGGCTTTTACTCTCTACAGGGAAGGGGGTCAGTGAAAGGCAGTTAACATGGTCAAAACCTGTGTGTGTATGTGTGGGAAGGGTGCAGTATCACAAGGATTGCTGGTTTTATTATCAGCCCTGAAGGACACATACCTGGCCACTACAATATAGATAGCATTTTAAGAAATTTTACTCTGCAGTCCCAACTCATACCAGCCAGCTGAGACAATGTGTTTTAAACTCGTTTCTTAGAATTTTCCGTTTCAATTGTAATTGAATTGCAGATGCGGTGCCTGTTAGGAAATGCTTTACAAAGTGAAATGTACAATTTGCAGGAAACTCATTTAAAGCTCACTGCTGTTCCTGAGGTCAGCTCCTTTCCAGCTGACATCACAGTATGCCAAATGCAAAATTACTTAAATACAATCTGTACTGTACGCCTAAGTGCTTCGCCCAGCTGGGCTGTTGGAACAGAAAGCTGACTTCAATTATTATAACAGAATTGGTCACCATCACCAAAGACCTGGGTTCATCAGCTTGCTTCATGTAAGATACACAGTTGTAGGTAAACACTTCTGCTGAATTCTAAGCTCTGAGATCCTATTTTCAACAATATCTCTATACATCTACTCCCAGTGGGTAAAAACTTTATTCTCTTTTTTGCTTCATTCATATCTTCAGCATATTACTCCAGAAAGACCTTCCCAGAAGAGGACTGAGCCCATCTGTTCCTGTCTGTCCTTGTCCCTGTTTCCTAATTTCCTGATGTATGCATCCTGATTAAGAGGTCCTGCACTTCTGGCTGATGGAGGAAGTGCCAGGGACTCTGGTAAAGGGTGATAAAGTAGCAGAAGATGCCAGAATAGTGCAGAATTCATCCTACCTTGCAGCAGTCTGGTATTTTTTTATACACATGTACCATACATTACACCATGACTACAGAGATCTTGCTAAAAGAAACATTCTGGGATAGTACCAGTAACCCTACTCAAGATCCAAAGACTCTTTTAATGTGACACTTTATCTAGACGTTTAGGAGCTGATTCCAAGATGACTGTCACAACTCACAGGTGTCAGAGCTCCCCACCCCGGAACACCATGGTATGCACCAGGGGGCATGGGGAGGCCGGACAGGGAGCGCAGGAGTCCAGGGGCACATTAGACAACGGACCCCTGGGGATCCCTGACAGTTGGGGGGTAGGGGGCATGGACGTGTTTGTGAGGACATGGGTAGCATGGCAGGGTCTTTTCCTGTGCACTGCGGAGTGAGCATCTGTCGGATGGCATTGACAGATGCCCCTTAGAGCATCTCTGAGATGTCCTAACTCTGCTGTGCCAATGTGGCTCCTGTAATTGCGCAGGTGGGTTACAGCAGCCGCCCTTGTGGAATAGGGCATAGTTGCTGCTGTAACCCACCCTTGCACCTTGGTGTTGCGGATTGAGGCGTAGTGGGTGGTGTAACCCACGGTTGGCCCAACCTGCATAAAGCATGGCACAGACCACCTTTGGGAATCACACATGGCGTATTGCATGGCGCAAGTTGCGAGTTACACCGTGGGGTTTGGCATAACTCAGCTTGTGTAAGCTGTCCTGGAATTGGCCCCTTATTTACACTGTCACATTTAACTGTTTTCTAAATGTTTTAAAAAAGGACAGTAAAAATAGAAAAAAACAATAAATAATAGTAGAGTGGAAAAAATGGAGGAAACAATCGATTGTTACTGTTTTTATAAAAATAATAGAGTTGAGTAGATTGGGAGGTGTTTTGCCTGTTTATTTTCTTGAGTACAAAGAAAATGGCACCTTGTCTACGAAACAGACAACAGTATACAGAGTTTGAAAATGCTGGTTAATATGCCTTCCTTTTCAGGTGCAGTTGGCCAAAGACCTCATTTCAGTGTACAGTAATTGTTTCTGCCCCAACAAGCAGGCAGAGTACAGATACTGTATTTACATAAACATGCTCCTGAGTGTTAAAGTCCATATGTCATACTACTGCTTGAACTGAAGACAGGGTAGAAGAGTCACGGGGAAAATGTATGTGTAATTACCAGGGTAAGAGTATGGCCAATATAATTTAATATTACACAAATGATCCCACTAGGCCTGGTGCAGACATGTCTAAATGCCTAGAGAAGAATGATGCACAAGATACTGAGCATGGCTACCATTAGGGATGAGTATGCCAGCAGCCTGTGGTGGAAAGATGCCCATGATAAATGGCAGTACTGCAACCTGTTCTGTATTACACCGGTTTTGGGGGTAAGGTATTATGTAAAATTACGAAAGTTAATGGTGTGAACATCCCATTCAATCCTGGTATTTTACTGCTCAGTTTCAGACAAAACATGATTTTAATAAAAAGTAGCTGGGATCATGTTACCTTACATTTAATCAATGCACGCAAGCTAATCTCACAGCACTGGAGAAGATCCCTATCCTCCAAAGTATAGGTTTTTCTAAACATGACACTGTAATAAAGTCCTCTAAGGTGGAATGTGAGCATTAACTATTCAAGAAAATAATGAAAATGTGATGGTTTTTGGAATCCCTTCATAGACATTTTGCTTAATGTTTAGTGTGTATTCTGTAATAGTACATATTTTATAATATTTTTTTTCTTGCACACATTTTGCACACTGTGCCATCCCCTGAAGGGATGGACTGACAGGAAGTTTTGAACCTGGAGCCCCAGCCCTTTTATGGAAAATGTCCACCTGCTTACTGCTTTCAGTGCCAAAAAGTGGCTCTGATTTGCAACTCTAGCCCTAAGGTGGCACCCCAACATAAGGTAAGTTTCACATACACAACCAGGTAGTGAAACCATCAATTCTCATTTACAATCAGAGGCCATGGCTCCATCCAAATGCATTTCTGGAACTCACGGAAGCCTGAGCTCACAAAAGCCAGATTATGTGACTACATTACTTGCTCGATGTACAGCAGAAGTATGTGTCTGAGCTGAGCTCTGCCCTCTGACTGTGAGACCTTAAACTTACCAAAGAGAGACAGTATTTTGCTATGCGTGCTTCTTGATCAGATTTTTGACCAACTGCTGTTCGTAAATCATGCTTAGTTAGCTACATGTGTGCTTTTAGTTTTGGCCTTCTGTTATTGCCTACAGGGCTCTATTGTTTCTGTAAACAAGGAGGGCATTCTAACAACTTCCCTCTCTCACTTTTCTCACCACACACACTGCTAGGCTGGAATACTGTAACGCACTCTGCCTTTGGGTTTAGTGGAGGTACCATATGACATTTGCAGCTGGTGTAGAATGCAGCAGCCAGGTTACTGACGGGCCTTTCAGGTCCAGTCATGTGACACCGGTCCTGCATGAACAGCACTGGTTGCCCTGTGAAGTGACGACTTACCATCAAGGTTGGTTTACTAACCTATAAAGCCCTACATGGGTTGGATGTGGTTACCTGTCAGATCATCTGAATCCTCTCTAGTCCTAATACCCACTTTGCTCATCTTCTGAGGGTCTCCTCTCACTCACAAGAGCCCAGTTAAAATCCTCAGGAGATCATACATTTGAGGTGGTTGGCCCTGTAATTTGGAATGCTTATCACAGGGCACTGAAGGAAGCCTTTTGGTGGAGGCCTTCAAAAGGAAATTAAAGGCATATCTATTTGGACAGGCTTTCAGGGACTAAAGTTAATCTTTTGATACTTCCTGTGATAAAACTGTAAGCTCCCCATTTTTATGGACCTCCCTGTTGCAGGACTATGGCCCCTATTCATCTCCCAAAGCCTTTGCCTTCACCCTACAGTCCCCTGGACTATAGTGAAACAGAACTGGAGGGCACTTGATGACTGTCCAAGCAGCCCAGGCAGGATTCATGCCAGGAGGACTCCCCCTGTCTACTACCTATGTCTCCTCATGCTCCTCGGCTCCTAGATGGGAAGTGGGGCTGAGATTGTGTTGGATCCTGCACCACTTGGCACTTGGGACATTTTCGCGACTGCAGGAAATTCAGCGGGGTTGGAAGTTCACAAAAGCCATCTGCAGCTGGGAAAGATGGCTGTCATATGGAGGGATGCGCATTGTCGCATGCGCGGCTAGAGTTAAAGGAGCTGGAGGTCTGTAGACTGAGCTGCATGCCCAGGAAATTTGTGTGGTCCCGGCTCCAGGACAGGTAGCAGAGCCAGGACAAGAGCTAAAAGAACCATCATGCAAAGTGATGAGGAGTTCCTGGTCCCAGGACAGGCAGTGGGACCAGAAACTGTGGAAAGAATGCATGCATGCACATCAGGAGTCAGGAGGACAGCACAAATGGCTGCCTCCTCAACCTGGAGCTCCGGATGACAAACAGGGCTCCTGACAAAACAAGTGTGGGTTTTTCTGGCTCCAGGGCATGCAGTAGGGCCAGGACAAAGTGACAGCAGTCCATCAAGTGCTTAATTTAAAGACTGAGAGGCTGCTTTATAACAGCAGAAAGTTATAAACAAATGTGGCAGCCACTAGGGAGCACCCAGGCTCAAGTACTGCTGGGGAAGGGTCAAAGATCAGCTAAAGATTGCCCAGGAACTGGCTGGTCAGTGAGAAATTAAGCTAAGGGCTGATGTAAAAAGGATTGTGCCTAGGCATCTGGAAGGAGTACAGAAGAATCTGGTGGCATGAATAGGAGTGGAGATTTAGAGGAGTGCTGAAAAGCCAGAAGGGAGCTGTGGTGCAGACAGCTATCTCCTGAGACCCAAGTGCCAGGACAGGGCAGATGACTGTCCTGTTTTCCCAGCCAGTCCATCATTTATCTGCCAAGACCCACACTGATCAAAGTTCTGGAGGAACCAAGTGACCAAGGGGGACGTCCAGGGGAACCACTAGCCTGAATAGAACCCTGGTCAATGTGAGTGCTCCTGAGGTGGTGGCTATACTTCACCTGTAGCCAGGGTGGGAGTATCTGACCTCTCTGGAAGTATGGGTCTGGAGCACCACTTCTGTGCTCTGAAGATGATGAAAGGCCTGGGGGGGGGGGGAGAGACGAAATGCCCTTAAGGGCGAAAGGGACAATGCTTGCATTAGGACCCTTCAGCCTGCATCTCTTGTTCTATGAGACGCTTCATCCTATATTTTGTGCAGCACTGGTGGGCAGTGTCCCCCAAGAGAACCCCCTGAAAACACCAGCACTGTGAGTCCCTCAGGGCTCTGGTTCTGAGGAGTTCATTTAAAGTTAGTTACTTAGTTAGTTAGTTAGTTAGTTAGTTAGTGGGTGAAGTCCTGGGCAGGACTTTGTAATCTTCAGGAAAGGCCCAGGCAGAAGACCAGCAAGGCCATCTGGCCCACCCTTTTGTGGAATACAGATTTGGGCCCCATAAAATATTTAATCTTCTTCTCACATTTCATATTGTTGTTTCTAAAGTTTCTACAAGCGTCCCAATCCTGTAACATCTGGCTAGCTAACAGCAACCCTGTGAGGTACCCACTGCAACCAACAAAGATATCTCTAACAACCATTAGGTATCCAGAAATGACAGTGATCCAAATTGAGCGACTCAGAAAAGAGCACTTCAGTTTGGTCACTGTCGGGTTCAGCAATGAGCAATGAATAGCGAGAGGAGGGAATAGTGAGGGAGGAGGGGAACAACAAAGAAGGGAAGGAATAGCGATGAGAGGGGGAGGAAGAGTGATGGGCTAAATAGGGTCGTGGCCTGTTGCAGATGTGTCTATATGCCTAGAGAAGAATGATGTACAAGATACTGAGCATGGCTACCATTAGGGATGAGTATGCCAGCAGCCTGTGGTGGAAAGATGCCCATGATAAATAGCAGTACTGCAACCTGTTCTGTATTACACCGGTTTTGGGGGGTAAGGTATTATGTAAAATTACGAAAGTTAATGGTGTGAACATCCCATTCAACCCTGGTATTTTACTGCTCAGTTTCAGACAAAACATGATTTTAATAAAAAGTAGCTGGGATCATGCTAACTTACATTTAATCAATGCACACAACCTAATCTCATAGCACTGGAGAAGATCCCTATCCTCCAAAGTATAGGTTTTTCTAAACATGATACTGTAACAAAGTCCTCTAAGGTGAAATGTGGGCATTAACTATTCAAGAAAATAATGAAAATGTGATGGTTTTTGGAATCCCTTCATAGACTTTTTGCTTAATGTTTAGTATGTATTGCGTAATAGTACATATTTTATAATAGTTTTTTTCTTGCACACATTTTGCACACTGTGCCATCCCCTGAAAAGATAGACTGACAGGAAGTTTTGAACCTGGAGCCCCAGCCCTTTTATGGAAAATGTCCACCTGCTTACTGCTTTCAATGCCAAAAAGTGGCTCTGATTTGCAACTCTAGCCCTAAGGTGGCACCCCAACATAAGGTAAGTTACACATACACAACCAGGCAGTGAAACCATCAATTCTCATTTACAATCAGAGGCCATGGCTCCGTTCAAGTGCATTTCTGGAACTCACGGAAGCCTGAGCTCACAAAAGCCAGATTATTTGACTACTTCACTTGCTTGAGGTACAGCGGAAGTATGTGTCTGAGCTGAGCTCTGCCCTCTGACTGTGAGATCTTAAGCTTACCAAAGAGAGACAGTATTTTGCCATACATGCTTCTTGATCAGATTTTTGACCAACTGCTGTTCATAAATCATGCTTAGTTAGCTACATGTGTACTTTTATTTTTGGTCTTCTGTTATTGCCTACAGGACTCTAGTGTTTCTGTAAACAAGGAGGGCATTCTAACGACTTCCCTGTCTCATTTTTCTCACCACACACACACTGCTAGGCTGGACTACTGTAACGCACTCTGCCTTGGGTTTAGTGGAGGTACCATATGACATTTGCAGCTGGTGTAGAATGCAGCAGCCAGGTTACTGACGGGCCTTTCAGAACCAGTCATGTGACACCGGTCCTGCATGAACAGCACTGGTTGCCCTGTGAAGTGACTACTTACCATCAAGGTCGGTTTACTAACCTATAAAGCCCTACATGGGTTGGATGTGGTTACCTGTCAGATCTTCTGAATCCTCTCCAGTCCTAATACCCACTTTGCTCATCTTCTGAGGGTCTCCTCTCACTCACAAGAGCCCAGTTAAAATCCTCAGGAGAGCATACATTTGGGGTGACTGGCCCTGTAATTTGGAATGCTAATCACAGGGCATTGATGGAGGACCTCCTTGGTGGAGGCCCTCAAAAGGAAATGAAAGACATATCTATTTGGACAGGCTTTCAGGGACTAAAATTAATCTTTTGATACTTCCTGTGATAAAACTGTAAGCCCCCCAATTTTATGGGCCTCCCTGTTGCAGGACTATCACCCCTATTTCATCTCCCAAAGCCTTTGCTTTCATCCTACAGTACCCTGGACTACAGTGAAGGATAACCAGAGGGTATTCCATGACTGTCCGAGCAGCCCTGGCAGGATCCATGCCAGGACTCCCCATGGCTACTGCCTATGTCTCCTCATGCTCCTCAACTCCTAGATGGGAAGTGGGGCCGAGGTTGCGTTGGATCCTGCACCACTTGATGCATGGGACATTTTTGTTACCTCAGGGAATTCAGCAGCTGTTGGAAGTGTACAAAAGCCACCTGCAGCTGGGAAAGATGGCTGCCATATGAAGGAACGCGCTTTGGCACATGTGCAGCAGGAGTTGAAGGAGCTGGAGGTCTGTAGACTGAACTGCATGCCCAAGAAATTTGTGTGGTCCCGGCTCCAGGGCAGGTAGCACAGCTAGGACAAGAGCTAAAAGACCATCAGGCAAAGTGATGAGGAGTTCCTGGTCCCAGGACAGGCAGTGGGACCAGAAACTGTGGAAAGAATGAATGCATAAACATCAGGAGTAAGGAGGACAGCACAAATGGCTGTCTCCTCAACCTGGAACTCCGGATGACAAGCAGGGCTCCTGACAAAACAAGCATGGGTTTTCTGGCCCCAGGGCATGCAGTGGGGCCAGGGCAAAGTGACAGCAGTCCATCAAGTGCTTAATTTAAAGACTGAGAGGCTGCTTTAAGCCGGCAGAAAGTTGTAAACAAATGTGGCAGCCACTAGGGAGCACCCAGCCTCAAGGGCTGCTGGGGAAGAGTCAAAGGTCAGCTAAAGATTGCCCAGGAACTGGCTGGTCAGTGAGAAATCGAGCTGGGGCTGATGTAAAAGGGATTGTGCCTAGGGATCTGGAAGGAGTCCAGAGGAATCTGGTGGCATGAATAGGAGTGGAGATTTAGAGGAGTGCTGAAAAGCCAGAAGGGAGCTGTGGTGCAGACAGCTATCTCTTGAGACCCAAGTGCCAGGACAGGGCAGCTGACTGTCCTGTTTTCCCAGACAGGAATCTACCAACCAGTCCAGCATTCATCAGCCAAGACCCACACTGATCAAAGTTCTGGAGGAACCAAGTGACAAAGGAGGATGTCCAGGGAAACCACTAGCCTAAGCGGAACCCTGGTCAAGGTGATTGCTCCTGAGGTGGTGGCCATACTTCACCTGTAGCCAGGGTGGGAGTGTCTGACCTCTCTGTAAGCATGGGTCTGGAGTACCACCTCTGTGCTTTGAAGATGATGAAAGGCCAGGGGGTGGGATGAAAGGCCCTTAAGGGTGAAGGGGACAATGCTTGCATTAAGACCCTTCAGCCTGTATCTCTTGTTCTGTGAGATGCTTTATCCTGCATTTGAGAAGCACTGGTGGGCAGTATTCCCCAAGAGAAACCCCTGAAAACATCAGCACTGTGAGTACCTCAGGGCTGTGGCTCTGAGGAGTTCATTTAAAATCAGTTAGTTAGTTAGCTAGCTAGGTAGTTAGTTAGTTAGTTAGTTAGTTAGTTAGTTGGTGAAGTCCTGGGCAGGACTTTGTAATCTTCAGGAAAGGTCCAGGCAGAAGACCAGCAAGGCCATCTGGCCCACCCTTTTGTGGAATACAGATTTGGGCTCCATAAAATATTTAATCTTTTTCTCACATTTCATATTGTTATTTCTAAATTTTCTACAAGTGTGCCAACCCTGCAACACCTGGTTAGCTAACAGCAACCCTGTGAGGTACCCACTGCAAGCAACAAAGATATCCCTAACAACTGTTGGGTATGCAGTGATGATAGTGATCCAATTGAGTGAATCAGAAAAGAGCACTTCAATTTGGTCACTGTCGAGATCGACAATGAGCAATGAATGGCAAGGGGAGGGAACAGTGAGGGAGAAGGGGAACAACAGTGACGGAAGGGAATAGCGATGAGAGGGCAGAGGATGAGGGATGGGCTGAATAGGATCATGGAGCAGGATGCTGCCGAAGTGCCTGCCTAACATAGCGGGTAGGAGCACCTACTGTAGTGCTGGTGGTCCCAGGTTCAGGACTGTGTACAGGCATGATTTTTGTTTTGCGGGTGTTTGTGGGGTTTTTATTAAGTATTGATGTCCTCGATCCCCCTTGTTTCCTCCAGTATCTACCCCCTTGGAGGTGAATATAATAGTATGGGGGGTGCAAGGGGCTTGCCCCCTGCTAATGGGGTTATTTTACATGTGCGTTGACTTGATATTTGGCTTTTATTTCGATGTGCCAAATTGCTTTTTGGCAGGGTGTACTTGCTTTTTTGAGTCATCCATATATTTTCGCTGTTATGACATGGAACCAAACTGTTGGGGGATAAAAGCTGGGTGCACATGCAGGGGTTGGATGGGTACTGTGTGTGGGAGAACTGCCTATGGGTAATGGTCTAGTTATTCCCAAATTGTTCCCATTTTTTCTGTCCATCCCCTTTGTTCTCTCCCTACCCCTTCCTTCTAATAAATCTGTGGTTAATGCATTTTACTGTTTGTGTTCATGGTATTTGCATTGTGTTCACTGCTATTGTGTGGGAAATATTTAAAGGTGTGTGGGATGGGAAGGACTGATTGTTCCTTGGGGGGGAGGTTAGGGCCTCATTGGTAACCTTCATACACTCCTGCCCCAGGTGGAGGCACATAATTCTTACAGTTGTAGCATGCCATTGTCCTGTGCAAGGAAGAACCCAGGCTGCCCCCCCCTTCCAGAGTGGAGTGGAGAAGAGGTGGACCCCGAGGACCTTGGGCAGCTTTCTGGACAGCTGCCGAGTGGCCAGTTTGCTACTCAAGCATCCCAACTCAAAGGTCAGTTGTGTGGTACGGGGATACTGGCCAAGAACATACACAGACTCCCATACACAAAGTTTGTGTTATTTTAAACTGTTATCATGGGAACGTTGTGTTGTTATGTAGTTATTATGCTGTTTATTACTCTGTGTATTTATTTATTGTATTTTCATTCTGTTTGTCTGTTCCTGTATGGTGCCTGATCCTCTGGGGAAGGGCACCTTATATATAAAAATACAACTAATGCTACTATTCAGTGGTGCAGGATTTGCCCTCTGAGTTGTGTACTGGTGTTTCTCATCCAGTTTAAAACTCAGTTCCAGGTGCAATGAGGAGGACAGTCAACTGACTTTCACTTACAGTAACAGTGTATTTTTGGTAACAGCTGACACTAGTTTAATTTGCTAGGGTTTGGACTCAGATCTGTGTAAGTGTTGCAAAAGTGGCACGCACATACCCAATTGTCCATGTCTGATACACTCACAAATGTGCTTGGTTTAAACCTAGCAAATTGTCATCTGTACCATCAACCTCAAGCAGTGTTGAGGGAGTGGCGGATAGATGGTCTGGGCAACTTTGCCATCCCAAAATCTTGTTTACTTCCAGCAAGACTAGTTCTTGCTCAGGTAGCTGAAGAAGTATGGAAACAGTATCACTTCTACAGCAGTGCTAGTGGCACAGTACTACCAGGACTTTTTGAGTGCTAGCCCTCCTTTATGACTACTAGCCCTCCTTTATAACTACACTCTTAAGCACTTATGACAAAAGAACTGCTGCCCATCAAGTTCTCGCCTCCTTGCACATAGTATTAGTTAATTATTTTACAGACGATATCATCCTCTGCTCCCTACCTGATTCACTCTATAGCCTGTAGAATCTCAAGTTGTTCACTTAACAGCCTGTCAGCCTAGCCTGCTTTAAATTATGTATCTGTATATTTTTACTTATGTACTCCCTGTTATTGTAATTATGCAACCTCTGTAACCTGATGTACTCATGTCTTTCTAGGCATGGAACCACCTTGTATCTGCTTATGTCCTTGTAACCACTGTAAATGATGTAATGCTCATGTATTACTACGACGTGGAACCTCTGTAAATGAGCCTTTAGCTCAAAGGTACTTCCTAGAAAGAAATAAATAGAATAAAAAAATCCTTTTATGGGAGTATCAGGACAGATTTCAGTCTTGGGACTCTCAGTGTTCTGCATAAAGCAACCATTATTAGTGTTCCTGAAACAACCACCATGATGGCACAACCCTTGCCACTGTGGGTACCATCATTTCCATATCTGCAGCCACTGTGACCACCACCATTGCCACCACTATAGCCACTGTGACCACTACAAGCAATACCATCATTGCAGCCACTGGCATCACTACAGATGTTGTTACCACTGCATTGCCTACAGTCATTCCCATGATTCCAGCCTAGATAGGGCTAATAGGGCCATCATACAATTATAAGGGAGGTTTGGGGAGAATGGATGGGCAACTAGGCCTTTTTCTTCCATCATATTTTATTATGCTTTGTCTGAGTAAAAGGTGCAGTGATGAGTGAGGAAGACACAGGTACCATGTACACATAAGCTGAAGGCAGGTGCAGTCCACAGAAACACCCAGGGAAAAGCACACAAGGGGTGTACACTAGGCACTGTGAGTAAAAAGCCCCAAAAAGAACCAAATTATGGATTTAAATTGCTGTGAAGAGATGTTTATTAAGTTATATATCACAGTAATAGTGATGCCCCTCAGGATGCAATCAAATTCTGCAGAATTCATGCCAGCCCAGTGGTGATGAGGGTTGAGGTGCTGGGCGCCACACCTCGTACCACACTGGCAACCAGGGTTCGTGAGCGGACTCGGGTCGACGAGGGTCGACCAGGAGGGAGACGATTGAGCGCCCAATGGTAGCTCTCCTTCTCCAGGGAAGGGGAAGTGTACTTTCCGCTGTGGTACCGCCACCTGTTGGGTGAATCTCAGGGTGGTCGGTGCAGCTGAGGAGATGCTCTATGCAAGGGTACACGTTGGCAGGGGACCAGTTTCGTCATGCACCTCTACGCATGCCGGCAGCCTTGTCCCCATTGCATGCCAACATTAGGGGAGGGAGCCTACCAGAACACCAGGAAATTCCCTGCCCTGATCTAGGCAACAAGCCTCAGCATTGGTTCCAAGGCAGCACCCGAGAAGCAGACTCCACTGTGCGCGGTCCCAAACAATGCTCCGAGGGAGATATGGGGGATCTCCGCCACACTGCCTGGAGGGTAATCCGAGGCCCTGAAGGTACATGGGTAGTGTAAACACTCTAGGGGCAGACTCCTTGGAGAAGGTGCAGATTGGGACCTATGAGGGGAGCTCTGAGATAGTGATCAGTGGCAGCAGTAGGAGGATAAAGAAAGAGGGGGAAAAAATTCTGCAGAATTTTGCAGCAGAGTTATTGCAAGAAACGAGGCAAATTCATTGGGAGCTTAAATCCATTTTGTCATGCAGGAAACTCTTATGCTGCATTTCATCCTGGTGGCTTCCCTGTACATATGTCATGCTGACAATCATGGCAAGGAACCTTGGTGCTTAGGGTCTATAAGCGTGACACTTTGTTAGGAGGCAGAGCCAATGTTACATTCCACTTCTTCTATATAGGCAGATTCATAGATTCGTAGACATTGTTTGCAGATAAGGACTGCTTGGCCCAACCAGTCTAGCCTAAATTCCCCCCAGTAATGCTAACTGAGTCCCTACTGGGGCTCTGGCATCCACTGGTCTTTTTTAACCAAGATGCCCCTGTGCCTATTCCATGCACTCTTAAATCCTTTGATTATTTTAGCCCCCACCACTTCCACTGGGACACTGTTCCAGTCATCCACCACCTTCTCCATGAAGAAGAATTTCCTCATGTTACCCCGATCTTACCCCCTTCAAACTTCATATTGTGACCCCTCATCTTAGAGCACCTTTTTCTCTGGAAAATACTCCCATCCTATACCTTGTTAATTCCTGTGAGGTATTTTAATGTCTCTATCACATCCCCCCACTTCCTCCTGTATTCCAGAAAGTACAAGTTCAGTTCCCTAAGCTTCTCCTCTTAGAGCTTTCGATGCAGGCCTTTTACCATTTTGGTTGATCTCCTCTGCATGATCTCTATCCTGCTTATGTTCTTTCAAAGATGGGGCCTCCAGAATTGCACACAGTACTCAAGGTGTGTCCTCACCAACAATGAAGTATGCAGGGGAATTATTACCTCTCACCTTCTGCTGGTGTTACCTCTCCCTATGCACCCGAGCATTCAATTAGCCTTCCCTGCTGCCTTCTCAGACTGCTTTGCTGCCTACAGGTTATCCATAATGATAACTCACAGGTCCCTCTCCTGCCTTGTGACAGATAGTACTTCCACCAAGTCTGTATGTTGCCCCTGGGTTCTTGTGCCCCAGGTACATGACTTTGTACTTCATTGCATTAAATTGTGGCTGCCATCTTTGTGACCACTGTTCTAACTTCTCCAGGTCCTCCCTCATCCTTTCCACCCCCCTGGTGTGTCCACGTTGTTGCAGATTTTTGTGTTATCTGTGAACAGGCATACTTTCCCTCCCAGTCCTACTGCAATGCCATTAATGTAGATATTGAAGATACCAGGCCCAACACTGACCACAGTGGTGCCCTGCTAGTCACCCTCCCCCCCAACTGTACCCCATTTAGCACCACTCTTTAACTCCTATCCCTGAGTCAGTTCTCCACCCATTTTACAATTTTAGGCCCCATACCCAGGCCACTCAATTTTCTTACCATCGTCTTATGTGGGATTGTGTTGAAGGCCTTGCTGAAATCCAGATAGGCCACATCTACCATCCTGCTCTGGTCCACTACCATGGTTATCCAGTCAAAAAACTCAATCAGGTTGGTCTGGTAGGGCCTCCCCTCTGTGAACCCATGTTGTCTCTGGTCCTGAAATCCGCTGGTCTCAAAGTATTCTATTATTCTTTCCTTTAGATGTGATTCCATTGACTTGCCCACTACTGGTGTCAAGCTGACTGGCCTGTAATTCCCAGGCTCTTCAGTACTACCCCTTTTGTGTAGTGGGACAACGTCAGCCCTTCTGCAGTCTCCCGGCACAGAGCATTTAGTTCAGCTGTGTACATCAACAATCCAGGTTTCAGCACATCAACTAGATGGCAAGATGAAAAGTGCAGTGAGACTCAAAATTATTGCAAACCTGAAAGAGTAAAGAAAGGGGCAGGCTAGGTGGGCTGTATGGTCCTTATCTGCCATCAGATTCTATGTTTCTATAAAAATGTAGGGAAAAGGGCAACTGGAAACAAAAAAGGAGGTCCTGGGTTGCTTACTAATTAAAAGAAGATGCCCCAAAGTAGAGGTAGCCCAGTGGCCTGATGGGAGTAGGACCTACAGTGGATAAAATTAGAGGGAAAGAGGTACATAAATAAAGGAAAGACAGGGGAAAGAGGGCACTAGAGAGGGGTTGATGTGGAAGCTCCACAAGGCGACAGAGATGAAAATAGAAATGCAACCAGCAAGAAGCAAATCATAAAATGGTTCACCTAAAATAAGAAAGGAGAAAGGTTACATTTTTAAGAATAAATGAAGACATATATGCAAATAAGTTATTTACATCAATGGTCTTTTTCCCTAGATACAAGGAGGCAGATGTAGCAATACACAGATCTTAATAAATTCTTCACTAGAAAGGGGCATTATGTCAGTCACATCATTAAGTCCTTGGGTTGCAGTTACTTTTAAACTGTAAATCCACTTAGCTTCATTTTGAAGCAACTTTTTTACTTGATCTCCACCATGCAGGGAAATGGAGATGTTTTCTAACACCATAAAATCTATGGCCATGGGATCACCGTTGGCAAATGATGCAAAGTGAGTGCCCAACTGGGTAGCTGCTGAAACATTAATGACAGAACAAATGTGCTCTTGTATTCATTTGCGTAATTGGCAGATTGTATGGCCTACATAGGTCATTGGGCAAGGGCACACAATTATATCAATAACAAAGATGGTGACACAATTGTTAAATTGTCTGATATCAACCGGTTTTTGCCTTTGATGCAGATGTTGCACCATCTGCACTTATGGCTACCAATTAATGGAGCTGGTAACCAAGGAATGTGAGTAACTCAGGCTTTTTTTTTTTTTTAGATTTAAAGATTTATTGTTCAACACATTTGGGGCTAGGTATTCAAAACGTTGCCCTGGGGCTAAATTAGCATTGCCTGGTGGGCAAACTTAGCCCAGAGCACAAAGCAAGCTATATTGAAAAGGAAATAGCCCAGTGCTAATACTGCTGAATATAGAAGTCTAAGGAAGCCGGGCAAACTGGTCTGGAAGTGCAGGGCCAAAATAGCCCGGGAATAAGACAGCACTGAATATAGCAACAAGGAAGTGCCAACTGTAACTGCAGCTTGTTAGACTCTGTAACAAGCCAGTGTTGCAAGTGGAGAACATTGTTTGTGATTGCACAAAGATGTCTCACAGCTACTGCAAACACACCTATCAACCTCCTGCCTCATAAATCAGGGACAAGGCTTAAAAGCTTAAAACAAGCAGGGACAAAGGTTTAAAATCAGGGACAAACCTTAAAAATTGGTGATATTCACTCAAGAAACTGGTAGAATAAGTGGTTTAGTGTAAAATGCATTTTCTAAGGAAGATCACGTCAGTAACAGTAATGTTTGGCATTAATTTATGCTTACAGCCCCCACTGTTTGGTTACAGAAACACGATGTTTAGGAGGGACAGAGTAAGATTTTGAGGTAAAATCAGGGACAGTTGAGAGGTATGACTGCAAACAACAATGTAAGTCACACACTGCAGAACTGTGCTATGCTAAAGTGAGGTTTGCCTGGGGCTAACCTGATTGCACAGTGTTAACACACTAGCCTGGTGCAAACTGGTTAGCCCGGGGCAAACGGGAGCTATATTCAAACCTCCCATGCAAATGAGCCTACTTAGGTAATTTGTGGGCAAACAGGTACATTTGCATCTCATTAAGTGCTGCTTAGCATACATTACCAAGCAGTTTGCCTGGTGCTACTGCATGGAGCACAAAGCTCCCCCTTTTGGTCGGAATGGAAGTACAGGCTGGACGCTGCAGGCCAAGGCATACTCACAGCATCCCCTGTTGGTCGGAATATAAGTACAGGCTGGAAGCAGCAGGAACTATGTGCTGCCAGGCACAGTTGGTGCAGTCCTGACCTATTCACAATCGAATGAAAAGTAATGTCCCTGGTAGGCTAGTGGTCTCCCCACCCCCTCTGCATGCATCCCAACCCATTCAGAATAACATAATATTAATATTCCTAGTAATCTAGTGCCCCCCACCTCCTGCATGAATCCTTACCCATTTTGAATAAACTAATATTAATTTCCCTGGTAGTCTAGTGGTTCCCCCACCCCTGCATGAATCCTTACCCATTTTGGACAAACTAATGTAATTTCCCTGGTAGCCTAGTAGTCCCCACCCCACTGCATGTATCCTTACCATTTGAATAAACTAATATTAATTTCCTGGTAGTCTAGTGGTTCCCCCACCCCCTGCTGACTCAGACCCATTTTGAATAAAATAATATTAATATTCCTGGTAGTCTAGTGGTCTCCCCACCCACCTGCATGCATCCCAACCTGTTTAGAATAAAATAATATTCATTTCCTTGGTAGTCTACTGGTCCCGTCACTGGGCAGTGATGCTCCCGCTTAGCCCAGGAACACTTTACGAACAGAGCCGGTGACCGGCACAGTCCTCCTCTCTCCACCACAGCCGGCCGCCAACTACCGGCCATGGTGGTGAGAGGAGAGCTGAGCTGGTCACTGGCTCTGTCCGTAAAGTGTTCCTGGGCTAAGCAGGGGTGTCACTGCAGGGTGGGGGGACCACTTGACTACCAGGGAAATTAATATTAGTATATTCTAAACAGGTCAGGATTCATGCAGGAGGGGTGAGGGGACCACTAGACTAACAGGGAAATTATTATTAGTTTATTCTAAATGGGTCAGGATTTGAGCAGGGGGAGTGGAAGGACCACTAGACTACCGGGGACATTAATAGTATTATATATATATACCAGGTCAGGATTCTGCAGTGGGGACCACTAGACTACCACAGGGTGTTTGCATTGTGGTACCACAGATATGGGGGTCCACAATGGGGGGCACCACCACTGCTTTACCACTGGATTACCACCAGCTTTTGTCAGGCGGTATCTAGCACCGCGCTACAGGTTAAGCTAATGCCTGTAGCGCGGCGCTAGACCTTTGAATATGCTGCACTGCTGGCATTCATGGGTGCTCTCCTCACCCAGCCCCTACATATTATTATCTATTAGCATCAGTGCTACCACACAGTGCTGGCACTAATAGGGTTTTTGAATATTGCAGCTTCGTGCAAATCCAGCACTATTCCACCTCTATGGTTTTGCACTAGGCACAATTGTTTGAATATCTGGCCCTTAGTCTTCATAATTTTATACAGAAACATGAATTATATGACAAATGTTTTACAAAAGTTCAAATACAGCTTCATATAAATAGTTTTATACAAACATCTTTAGAAAGACAGTCAGCCCAGCTGACATAAATAGCAGAGAATGAATGCAAACAAATTAATTTCCTAAAACATTTATAGCACTTCATAGACACAGTGGATCTAATTTTTCATATTCCTGATTTAGATATGCCTGGTCTTACTTATATGAAGAAAGGAATTTGCAATTCTATTAATTGCCCAGTCATCCTGGTTCATAAGGAATATTTGTGTTAACAACTCTCTGTCTATATTCTCCTTACATGTAATAAATGGTGCAAGACAGAAATTTCTTTCTTTTTGATACCATGTGCATTCCCATAGCACATGGCAGAGATCTTCCTTATCTCCAATACCACAAGCACATTTCATTCCAGATTCTGAGAGCTTTTTATATCTAGTGGTCAGGACATAGCTTTCAAAACATTCCAGCCTATATATTGTAAAAATGTTTCTAAGTGCAGGATCCTTTAATGAAATTAGATAATATTCTAGTGTATGGTCAATCATATTAGAAACATACCATGGTGCTATCTTTGACTTACTTATTAATTCCTTATCTTTCAAAATCCAGTAATTTGTTATTTTCTTTTTAATAGAACTTCCATATTTTAAACTTCGGGTAATATTTCTTGTCACATATATATTCAGAGCAATGAGGTCATACTAATCTAATTTCTTTATGATTTCTTTTAACCAGTAATTTCCAGCACAATCTCTTTTAATCCATTCCCTTTGTTCATTCAGGCATTGTGCAGACAGTCTATTGGTTGATAACCTTGTCAAGTTAATCCAATACATGATTTTCCATGAATCCATTGAAGCTCTTATATCAACAAGGCCTGTTTCTGCCATAAGAAATTGTGCTAGATATGAGGGAGGGAGACCCAAACTCTTTCTCAACAAGTTATGTACTGGAATCATAATATTTAAGTTTCTTACATCCCATATCTCTGCCCCATAGAGAAGTGGTGAGTAATACATAAATAGATTGGATAAGTGGGCTACCCAGAAGCAATCAATATTTAACATTGATAAGTGCAATGTTATGCATTTTGGGAAAAATAATAATAGATTCCAGTATACTCTGGGAGGGTCCATGTTGAAGGTAGTCTGTGAAGAAAAAGATCTGAGGATTATGGTAAAACAGGATTTTAGCTTTAGGCTTCAATGTAATACAGTGGTCAAAAAAGCTAGTGGTATAGCAAATTATATTGCAAGACACATTAGGAGTAGGGACAGGTTGGTTGTGATGCCATTATATAGTGCACTGGTGCATCCCCATGTGGAGTATTGTGTCCAGTTTTGGGCCCCATATAAGAGGGGTGATGTTGAGATGGTGGAGAGGGTCCAGAGGCGAGTGACAAAGAGGATCAAGGGGACAGAGGGTATGAATTATGAACAGAGACTACTTAGTTTAAAATTGTATCCCTTGGAGTATCGTAGATTGCAGGGTGATATGTGTTTGATTTATAGTGCATTGACTAATGCAAATATGTGGGATCTCTTGGGTCTGATAAAAAGGGACCAAACATATGATACTAGGTCTCACAGTTTTCAATTACTCAAGGATAGATACAATACAAACAGGAGGAAATATTGGTTAAATAATAGAGTGACAGAAGTGTGGAACAGCTTACCAAGAGAGATTGTGGAAAGTGCTACAATGCAGATATTTAAAACACAGCAGGACAAATACCTTTTAGAAAGAAATATAATTGGGTATAAGTAAAGCATGACTTGCGAGCTCATGGACAAATTGTCTTTATGCTCTGTATGATCTATGTAATCTATGTAATACTTAGCTTTGATCACAGGTATGAGGTTCTAATGACAAACCACCATATCTAAAGTTAAATCTGTTTAATTTTAAAGCAGTTTTCTGAGCCGATTCCCTTAGTTTTCTTATATGTTCGGTCAACTTCATTGCATGAGAAAAAGTTAGTCCCAGATAAGTTTAATCTTGTACAATTTCTAGATTTGTTCCCCCTATATTAAATGTAACTAATTTCAATCAAGGCCCATACACAATTGTCTGAGATTTATTAATATTTATTTTTAATTTTAAATCTTTTGTTTGTCTATGTAGTAAGTCCAATTTTTTCTGTAACCCTATTTTAGAAAAAATACAATCAAGTCATCAGTGTATGCTAATGCAGAAATAAAAGATGTATTAACTTTTGGAGAATTAGAGTCAAGTTGTATTTTCCTCAATAGCCCATCTATGTATAGGCAGAATAAGGTTGGGGTGAGTACGCATCCTTGCTTTACTCCTCTATTAGTGGGTATTGTTGTTGTCAGATACGCGTCTGCCCCATCCTAATTTGTGCCCATGTTTGTGTATATAGGGCTGAAATTATGCTCACCAATCTTGTTTCAATTCCTCTTTCTGTAATTAATATCCATAATATGTTTCTATCTATGGTATCAAATGCAGAAGAGAAGTCAATATAAGCAACATACAGGAACTGCCTTCCTTAGCTGGACAGATTTTTCTATTAAGTGATTATAAACAGCAGTTGTCACGAGAGAGGGGTTGGTGTGGAAGCTCCACGAGGTGACAAACATGAAAACAGAAATGCAGCCAACAGGGACCAAACCATAAAATGGTTCACCTAAAAGGAGAAAGGTTACATTTTTAAGAATAAATGAAGACACATATGCAAATAAGTTATTTACATCAATGGTCTTTTTCCCTAGATACAAGGAGGCAGATGTAGCAATACACAGATCTTAATAAATTTTTTCAGTAGAACAGGGCATCATGTCAACCACATCATTAAGTCCTTGGGTTGTAGTTACTTTTAAACTGTAAATCCATTTAGCTTCATTTTGAAGCAACTTTTTTACTTGATCTCCATCATGCAGTGAAATGGAGATGTTTTCTAACACCATAAAATCTCTGGCCATGGGATCGTCATTGGTAAATGATGCAAAGTGAGTACCCCACTGGGTAGCTGTTGAAACATAAATAATAGAACACATGTGTTCTTGTATTCATTTGTGTAATTGGCAGATTGTATGGCCTACATAGGTCACTGGGCAAGGGCATACAATTACATCAATAACAAAGATGGTGACAAAATTGTTAAAGGCTACCTAAATAGAGTGGCTTTTTACAATGTTTTGTAATATTACCTGCGTAGGTTTTAGTTGGCTACATTAGCTGTTGAATGCTGTGTGTTTCAATTATGAGCAGTGAAATTTCACCCATATCTGACATTTTTAAGATCGTCTTCACTGTGCCTATTTTCTGTCAGCTTCAATCTGCCCTTTGCAATCGCAGAGGTCTGGGTGATGTCATATAGGTGAGTCATGGAGACAGTAAAACCCCTGGTACTGAATGAGCTGATGAAAAATCCTGTTTTAAAGAAACTCTTTTATTATTTAACCATTTCTCATGTAAAATGCACCACTGTACTAACATTAGTTGTGCATACATCAGTGTAGTGCATTTTCTGATGTTTATTTTAATAAAGATAACAATAAATTTGTGTCAGCTCACTATTTTCACCTCTGTCTGTCCAGTATTGAGTTTGTGCCCTCGTTTTCCCAAACACACCATATGACTGAAAGCATTGAAGCAATAGGTTTATTTTGTTTGTTTGACCTGCAAAATTTGTGATAATATGTTGATGTTTTAATGTTGTGCTGATTCATTTTTAATTTTTCATCATTATGAATCAACTGTCCCTCTGGTCATGGATCAGCTGAGCTGCTGTCAAGCTGTGTTCCCGGTCAAGTACAGTCATGTCAAATGTGCACTGCTGGATATAGCAGAGATCAACTCTTCATACAGTACTGTGAAGCAAAGTGTATTACAGACAAAAATGAAGTATATTGTTTTGTATGCAATAAAAAAAAATATGTGTCTCAAATATGGGTAATTTTGATCATGTTTACTTTTACATGTTTCCTTCTGTACAGCAGAGTCATTCAATGCATGCTGTTATTCAACAAGGACATTTTAGTTTGGATAAATATTTTTTTATTTGTGTCTTTGAACATATTCTTAAAAATGTGGAATTGTCATATGATGTAATGTGTTTTTTTTATCAATGAAAGTATGTGTTTTTGTAGTGATGCAGTGATGAAATATGCAAATATCCTGGACATGCGATCAAATGTTCTGGTTGGAGGGAAAAGCTACTTGTCACTCGAGGTAGTAGGGTGTGTGTGAAGTGTCAGGAGTTTGTGTGGATTTTTACTCATTTCCTAGATTAGTAAATGTTTTTATTCCTATTTATATTGACAGCATCAATATTTTTAGAAAAGTTCTGTCAGGTTTTTTTTTTGTTTTTATTTTAGTAATAATGCCCTACTGTGTAGTATTTGGGTGTAGAAATGAAAGCTTTAAAGGGTGTGGTAGACATTTTTTTCATATCTCTCAAAACATGGATACATTTTTGTCGCAGGAAAAATCTAGTTCCTAGTAAGTATAGCACAATATTCTCAGACCATTTTGAAACATCTGCATATGAACGAGACCCAGAGAAAATAGGCCAACTGGGATGGGTGAACGCAAAGGCAAAACTATGACATGGAGTGTTGCCATCTATTTTTTACGCAGTGCCTCAACTGTTGATGATACATTATTCAGTCATTGAGCATACATGAAAAGACAACGGATGAGGGTGAGTTGGTTTCTTATTTTGTGTGTAACAAGCTATGGTAATTTGAGTATTGGCATCAATTGTATGATTTTTATTGTGGGTGGTTTGGATGTCAAGACCCTGTATGAATCAATAAGCATATAGATTGGAGCATGGTATATGACTGGATTGCAAGAATGTTTGAATGTTATCAAATCACTAAACATTATCAAGCAGGGATGATGGCAGCTATGTGTATCAGGGATTAAATGGTACGCATGGCACCACTCACAAGGACCAAAATACTGACTGCAATATGGTGGTGTGCTAATATACAATATGCTTATATAACCATTAGCAGTGTCAGTGGCTCGGCAGGTTGCCCACATTTGCAACTGATGTCATTAGATCATAAGGCTGTTTGTTCTTTTCCCACACCAGGCACTTGACCTAAATCCCCATACTAACACTGTGGTGCATCATTAAGAGGCATCCTGTACTCCTGGGGTGCTGTATTTCAGATGAGAAGTTAAACTGATGTCCTGTCTGCCAGTTATGGTGGTTGTTGAGGTGAACAATAAAGATAACATGGCACTTCTGTAGAAGAGTATTGGAATCTCCATGTTGTTCAGGTCAAAACTCCCATATTCATGCAAAATTCCACCAACAGCCTAACCTGTTTCAATTTCAGTTCATTACCATGCATAACACTCACCCCCCCATGTTCTCTGTTTGACCCTGGTAAAGGGATTTCTAGTCTAAATGTGCCTACCTGTTTACAACAAACTTCATTATATAAATGTATGGGTAAAGTATAGTGAGTATAGCTGCTGGATACAGGTGCTAAATTTTTACATACTGGTAAGGTGTATTGTCAATGGTGTTGTGCAGTTACTATAAGACAGCATTTGCATTCTGCAGTCATCTAGTTCAGTGTGTGGCATTAGATGGTGGTACTGTATGTGAGAGGCCATAGAATGTTTTGGCCTACAGTATGATAACATGTTAGTTTTGTCATGGTTGTGTGATGTGGTTGGGGTTGCATATAGACACTAATATAATATTCAAAACTCTAGATTATTTTAGTACTTTAACACCCCCCCCAACAAACACACATACACATACTCACATAATGGTAACATGGAATACATGAATGCGACATTCTTCATAGCTTCATAACTCAAATGGCATACAAACAAAGACACACACACACAAGCCTGAAGTGGAGCCAGAACCTCAGATTTATCTGTTGCCAGGTAAGGAGTAGGAAGTTCTTTGGCAAGGTGGTAGGGATAGGTTGAGGATTTTTCATGATCATCAAAGAAACACCAGCAATGGAAACTCTGAATAGTACTTGAGTTTTTTTTATTTGTGTATGGGTGTAAGGAGGGCTTATGAGTATAAATAACATTAAATTATTTACTTACTTTAGTTTAATATACTTTTTATTTTTAGGGCCTAGCTGAGGTTTTTTATATATGAGTAAAGGCTATAGCCATGTTTGTGATGGAAACTATGAAATGGGTGGCTTATGAATTTTGTGAGTTGCCTTGATTACCCTATTCATGAGTGGAGGAAGCAGTCGGCTATGCCTTGTGATCCATCCAACCCAAGGTGGGCCATTATCATATCATATAAAAAATGGGCAAATAAATCCCTGTGTCCTTATTGGCTGAGCCTTTTTTTTTGCTATTGCAGTAAGAGAGTGCCACCACTGGCTAAAGCAAGTCCCTGCCAAACCATGGCAACCAACATAAGTCATAAATCATATAATTCATAGTTTCTATTACAAACATGGCTACAGCATTTAATCATATATAAAAAAAAAAACTTCATCTATACCCTAAAAATAAAATTCCATTAAATTAAATAAAGTACACAAATTTAAATAATCAAGTACTATTCAGATTTTCTATCTCAGGTCTTTCTTTGATGGCCATTAAAATAACCCTCTTATCCCTACCACTTTGTCAGAGAACTCCCTGTTCCTTACCTGGCAACAGATAAAATTGAGGTACTGGCTCCACTTCTGGCCTGTGTGTTTGCTGTTGGTTGTATGCTAATTGAGCTATGAAGAATGTTAAATTCATCTTGTCCATGTTACCGTTCTGTGTGTGTGTGTGTGTGTGTGTGTGTGTGTGTGTGTGTGTGTGTGCATTCTACTTCTGGAATAATGCTTGACCATGAGGCCGGAAGGTCAGAAGGTAGGTGGTTGCTGGTTAAATACCCACACAAGCCACATGGGTAGATTCCCATTATGGATACTGTGGTGCAGCATGAGTTAAGTGTTGAACTCACATGGTGCCTTATTTCGAATGAGACAGTTAACCGATGAACAGTGTGTTGGTCCTGGCAGTTGATATTGCGGACGCTAAAGAACCAATGGACCTCAGTGAAATTAAAATTGGCATATCAAGAGTATAACCCACAGGTCAGAGTATATCAAATTTCATTTAAACTCGTTGAATGGTTACAAAGTCATTAAAATGCTTTATCAGCCCTAAACAAGTCCAGTAATTTTCTCAACGTCCTGGGCAAATTTGTAACCAATATAAAAATACCACTAGCATCCTGAACTTGATCAATGTAACTTAGTTACAGTGTGTATTTCCTGTCCCTCATCCCATCCCCTCCTCTGGTAGTCCCATGAAAAGGAACTTGTAGCCTCAGTGGACCTTGCCTATCCAAATTGTGATTGTTTGAAAGACATTTTTGCACAAGTGTGTATCAGCTTCAATTCATCTACATTACCACTACATGGCAATGTAAGCATGCTGTATATTGTCCCCCCTATCACCACATCATGCTCCCTTACTCCTGATAATACAGTCATTTCCATGGTAGTATAGTGGCAACTCTAACCCTAACATTGCAATCCCTGACTCATGGTTTTAAATAATAAAGTCATTTCACGGTAGTGTAGTGGCCACTCTAACTTCAAATACTGGATGATGAATGAGTGCGTACCCCTCTTAGTTATGAGTGAGTGCATTCCATGATGGTTGGGGTGGAGAAGGGGTGGGGTTAGCACTATCTGGTGGTTGGTGGGAGGTTGCGTGGCCACTATACTGACAGGATTGAATTATTTAAAATTGGGGGGGCAGTGATCACTGTGTGTTGGTGGGGCATTGTTGGGGGCCACTAGATCACCATTCAAATCACTGTTTTATTTAAAATCAGGAGTCCGAGACAACAATCTGGGGGTTGGGGGGGTACTAGACACCATGGATATATATGACAGTCAGATGTTGTGATGGATGTGGGAGCAACTAGACTGTCAGGGACTGTGTAATTTGCTTTCGTTTGTGATGGGGGCAGGGGAGAGGGTACTCTAGACTATATAAGGGGTCACAGAGTGAGCAGGACAGTGAACTTTATCAATTATCAATGCAGAATGAAGTAGGGTAGGCAGTCAGAAAAGCAAAGGACAAACAGAGGAAAAGATAGCTAACTCAGGAAAGAAAGTTTGTAAAACTTTTTATAGGTACATCAGGGAATGAAGAAAGCAAGGGAGGGATAGTGAGGCTTGTTAAAGGGGATGGGAGATGTGCAGAGTGTGACAGTGAAAAGGCAGAGATCATGAATGAATACTTTTGTTCAGTATTCATGAGAGAAGAGGAGGGAAAGGTAACGGAACCAAACAATATAATCTAATAGACTTCTTAGACAGGGTTACCAAGGTAGTAGTCCAGTGAGTGGCTATGGATGTGGCCTACATAGTCTTTAGCAAGGCATTTGACACAGTCTCACCCAAAGGATTACAAAACAAGTTAGCTAGATTGAGAGTGTGTCCCAGGATGGCAACTTAGTTTAAAAATTGTCTGGACAAAAGGACTGAGGGGAATATTAAACAGAGTCCACTCCAAGGAAAGAGTTGTTACTAGCATGGTACTGCAGGATTCAGTACTGGGACTGGTCCTCTTTAATGTCTTTATAGATGACATTGCACAGTGTCTGGAAGAAAAAATATGCTTCTTTACAGGTGACACAAAGAAATGTAACAGGGTTGATACACGGAGGTGTGTGGAAAGGGTGAGAAAGGAATTGGCAAAGTTGGAGGAATGGTCAAAAGTATGACGGCTTAGATTCAACATAAATAAATGCAAAGTAATGTACTTGGGATACATAAACCCAGGGTAATAGTACACAATGTGGGGGGGGCAGATATACTAACAACAACCAAAATGGAACGGGTCATGGGTTTAGTCATGTCAGACTACCCAAAAGTAGGCAAGCAATGTGAAAAGGTAGGTGGATGGGGGCTACTGGGATGTATAGTGTGAGGTATCACCAGTAGAAAACAGGAAGATATTGTCTCTCTGACGTATACTGGACGGAGACAGTCCAGATGAGGGCTACTAAAATGGTGCAGGGTTTGCACCAGAAGCCATATGAAGAGAGGCTAAAGGAGTTTAATATGTATATTCTTGAGAAAAGGAGAGAGAAGGGGGACATGATAGAAACATTCAAGTACATCAAGGGGATTAAACAAAATCCAAGATGGTAGCTTCTTTCAGAAAATGACATGTACAAGATCAAGGGGGCACAATTTGAATATGGATGGGGTACATCTAAGGGGCAACGTAAGACATTTTTTTCACATAGTGTGGTGGAAACATGGAACAGCCTTCCAGAGGAGATAGCGTGGTAGCTGGGATGCTTTTACTGCCCATATCCAACTGGAACCACACTGAGCAATGATCACATCAACACAGTTGTTCCATGACCATTATTTCTTGTACATGCTCACCATTTGTGAGAACCAGATCAAGGATTCAATCAGCTTTTGTTCTTTCTGTGATGCTCTGAGTCAGGAACCCACTCTGCAGTCTTTATAGGATCTCCTGACTCCTCGCAATCTGTCAATCTCCTTCTGATTATCTGTAAATGCTTTCAGATTTTTATCCGATCTTCCTTTCCTTTTTTTCTATCCCCCCACCTGATCATCCACTCTATTTTCCCTGCATTCTCCTTCCTGCAGCTCTCATCTGAGTAGACTTATTTAATCCCTTAGCTGCTCCAGGCTGTTACACACAGGAAAGCCCCCTGTACTCCACATCAGCTTCATAAAGTCTGCGTCCCAATGACTATTGCAGTTTACCACTACACTGCTTCCCAGCCATGTACCTGTTCTCCCAAATCATCCCAGATCTGTTTCTCCTCGCACTCAGTTACACATAATTACAAATACTAATAAGGTGTAACATCGTTAGTTAAATGTCCAGTGTTAATTCAAGTCTGAAGCATGTAGTGGTCGGACATAGGATGCTCTTATAAGGTATGCAACAGTCATAGATGGTTGTACATCATTCTGTAGGTAGTCAGATTCATTTTGTTAACCAATTTTTTTTGTCTACAGTAGTTATGTGTTAAAAAATAGTAATATCTAATTTACCAGTTATGGAGCAATATGACATTGAGTTAGTTATGACCATAAAGCTTATAAATGTTATATGTGTGTGTGTGTTATATCATCATAGGTAATTGATGCAGCTATGAAGGCAGTAAACCGATGTGCTAATGATGAATCAATAACTGAAATGGAATCATGCGTGGCTCCTGAACAGCCTGTTGATTCTGATGCTCAAAATACTTCAGATGTAATTGAACTTGATGTTTCGCAGACTGAGGTCAACATATCATTTGATGCCAGCCTGTGTGTTAGATCAGCAGTGAATACACCAGTTCATAGTGTAAAATCCCAGGCGAATATAAGGTTGCAACAATGGTCAAGGCATACACAGACCGGATTTAAGGACATTTTTACACCCAAAAATGTCTGTTTGATTGGCATTCAGTGCAACATACTTCAAGAAACTGCTTGCATCCATGACAGTGTTCAAAGTTCATCAGTTGATAACAATAATGCAATGCTGGATGATGATTCTCATAACACTTTGGATGGTATTGATGTAATATATGAGGAAACAAATGACATATTTGATTATGATAAAAACAACCCAGACTACAACCCATCTGCAAAATGTCCATCTCTAGCAAAAAGAGACACTGAAATTAATAGTGAACATAAACAGCTTGGTGGTGAACCTAAACCAGAACACGAAGAATGTTTTTTTCTGGTGTCTGAAACTCAACTTTCCAAACTCCTTGCTACATGTTTGATTTGTAGTAGTAAGGCTGAGATGTACATCCTATGTACAGTGGGGTCAGTGATTGTTACCTGCAGCAAATGTGTGAATGAACATACGAGAGTATGGAATAGTCAGGTCACGACGCATGGAATGCCATTGGATAACCTAATGATTGCATTTTCTATCTTCTGTAGCAGAATTACTCCAGCAAAAACCATACATCTCCTCCAATATGTGAACATACCCACATTTTCACATGTGTTATATCTCAAAATTCAAAAGGGTTACATCATTCCTGCTCTTCGTCAAGTGTGGGAATGTCACTAAGACAAACTTTTCCAAAATCTTGTTGATAAGGACTTGTTTCTTGGAGGGGACGCAAGATGTGACTCCCCAGGCCACAGTGCTAAGTATGGCCTGTACTCGTTTATGGATTTGGAGGACAAAAAAGTCATACACCTACAACTCATCCAGGTAATATGCTTTCATTTATCTTTATAATAGTTTGAATTTAATTAATTTCAGTTACATGTGTCTGAATAATCTTTTTTTTGGGGGGGTTTGTCATTGTCCGGTTTGGCATTCATCTGAAGTCAAAAGTTCATCTGCAATGGAATTAGAGGGTCTAAAACATGGCCTGGAATACATACAGGGAAAGGGATGCGAGATTTCACAGCTGGTTGCAGATTGTCACGTGCAAGTCAAAGCGTTCATGAAGAAAAATCTTCCATCACTAAAGCATTACTTTGATGTGTGGCACATGTCAAAAGGTGAGTTTATCAAATGATTGTGTAACTCACTTGGTTGAATGATGAAGGTAATTGTTTTGGGTGTAATGAATTGTATTTTCAGTTAAAGGTGTTGGTAAAAAAATCGACAAGGTTTCCAAAAAGAGGGACTGTAGAATTGTTCAGATGTGGACCAAGTCAATTACTAAGCACATGTATTGGGTAGCATCAGGCAACAATGAGGACAGTGACTTAATGGTACAGAAGTGGCTAAGTATTCTGATCCATGTCTGCAATGTCCATTCTGGGCATAGTGAAGTTTTCCCACAGTGTGCGTGTGGTGTGCTAAGTGAAGACAAGGTGTGGTTCAGGAAAGGTATGTGTGTCTTCATTGTATTATGATGCACATCACTGAACTGGATGTCCTCATACTTACTGTGTGTTCATTTCTGCTGATACAGGTGGTAGAGCACACAAATTAATGAGCAAGATAATTAGCAGTCCATACCTTCTGAAGGATTTAAAGCAGATATCTCCTACATTCCAGACATATGACTTGGAAGTTTTTTACGGGCTAGTGTGTCACTTCGCCCCAAAGTTCTCGCATTTCTTTTTTTCTTCCATGTATACCAGGTATGTACCAATGTTGGATTTTGAAAGACAAATGGTATTACTGCTTACATTGCTTGTCAGAATTTGAATGTTCTCCTATTTTATTCTATTAGGCATATCTTGGCAGAACTGCATTTCAATGAAAATGTTCATCATGCACACGCTGTTACCAAGTATGGGGAGATGAGGTTTAAAATTGCTTTTCCTCAGGCAAAAAAAGGAGTTGAGGAGGATGCCAAGCCAGTGAAAACACAAACAATGTTCAGTAAACATAATACTTTTTACTAAGTATGATGTTCCCATCTTCATTTATTTTCCATATTAATAATCGTAATTTAAGAAATATGCCACAACAGGGTGTGGATATATGGTGAGATTTACCACGCCTGTTGTGGTTTGGTCATGAGTCGTAGTCGAGAGACCAAATCCACACCAGCTGTGGTAAATTCTACTATATACCCATACTTTTTTGTGGTATAGTGTTGTTATACAATGTCCTATTGCAGTTTTTGGAGGAAAAAAAACAAAAGTACATTTTTTTCTTTTTTTTTCATTTATTTATTGTTCAACAGGAAAAAATAGTTCCCTGTTGATAGGCAGAATATAGTAGATTGAGAGGCAACATCAAGTCAGCCCTATCCTGTAATAGGATAGATGGCACTGAATCTGGGTATTTTTATTTCTTTGTTTTACTTTAGTTAGGGACTGCAGTGGGCAAAATCAGTATGCATGAACTGTTGACAGGCCAATGATTTCTTTATTTTTCTCCCCGATGATATGATGCTTTGGGCTGTTGTGTGATGTGAGGAGCAATATAAAATGGGCAAAGAAATCCCTGTGCCCTGATTTGATGAAGCTTGGTTCTAGCCATTGCAGTAACAGAGCGCCACTACTGGATAAAACAAGTCTCTGCCAACCATCTCCACGTATCTTAACTGGAAGGGGCATCCTTAGGTTTTTATGAAGGCTTTTTTGAATTTACTTTGGAGGGTTTTTAAATATACATTGGTGGGGCATTTTGAAACAGCAGAGAGCTCAGCAGACAGGAGCAAAGGAGTTACTCCCCGGCACAGGGACTCAGAGGGGTAGTAGGTGTCGAAGGATCTGGAAGAACTGGATGATGGGGTGGGCTGGGAGTTGGGACACTGGAGGTAAGGGAGGAGATGGGGACAGGAAGGAAAGGGGAGCATGGAGGGGTGAGGGCCTGGGAAGGGTGGTGGAGATCCTACCAGTATCTAGGGCCAGTGTGGGGAATAAACAGAAGAAAGGGGAAGTAAATTTGCGGCTGCGTGAATGGTGTGAGGCCTAGGGGTATGGGTGGTTGGGGGACTGGAGTGCAACATGGGAGAACAAGGATCTGTATGCTAGGGACAGGCTCCACATCAATTCAAAAGGGAAGGAAGTCTTGAAGCCTAGACTGTCAGTTTTTATTCAATCTAGGTGGGGGTTTAAACTTGTGAGTGGGGTAAGGTTGGGACTCCCTGGCAGGCCCGAACAGGATAGTCCTGGCCTTCTCCCCAAAGCAGTGGGGGGGGTACAGAACAGGAGCACCCAATAGTGCAGGAGATGGACCTTATAGGCAGCAAACTGGAGGCCCTCAGGGCGAGGGATGGGGGGTATGGAGAAGTGATAGAGGGAGGTCCTGATTAATGCTGGGAGCACATGAAATGAGATGCCCGAGCTACAGGCACTGCTGCTTCTGCAGGAGGGGGCTGTGAACTTGGTGGCTGTCACTGAAACCTCGGCCACCCCTGGGCATGACTGGGACCTAAATCTAGCTGGATATACCACGTTCAGAAGGGATAGGGCAGTGGGTAGAGGAGGAGGAGGAGGTGTGGTTCTTATAGTTAGGGATGGCATAGGGGTATGCAAGTCTGAGGAAGCGGGGAGGCCGGTGAAGGTACTTTGGGCCACCTTGCAGGCTCCGGTGGTCAGGAGGTGAAGTTGGGGTGGTATATAGACCACCCGGGCAGGGGGAAGACTTGGAGGTAGACCTGATTGCAAACCTTAGGAAACATTGTGGTCTTGGAAAGGGCAATACGATAGAGCTGGGGGACCTGAAAATGCCAGGAGCAGACTGGAGTACTATGGCATCCTCGTCGGCCAGGAAGCAGTGACTGCTGGATGTTTTTCATGATGCTTTTCTAACCCAACTGGTAACTGACCCAATGAGGGAGGATTGCATCCTTGATGTGGTCCTGGCAGACTGTGAGCTCATCAGGGACTGCTGGGAGGGTGAGGGAAGCCCTAAAGGCCCTGAGAGTAGAGAAGGCCCAGATGATATCCATGTCAGAGTGCTTAGGGAGTTGGCTGATACCCTGACCGCACCTCTGGCGACCTCTACAACTCTTCAATACAGTCTGATTGAGTACAACAGGATTGAAGTGTGGCCCATATTGTGCTAATGTAACCCCCTCATTCCCAGCGGTTATTAGAATCCCAGTTAGAATCAGTGGTAGGCAGGGAAGGAAGTTAGTGAAATGCCAGTTAAATGGGTTTCACTCTGTCTCTCTCTGTTCTCAGTCTCTGCTGAGCTCTGGAGGGACGATGTTCTATAGAACTGTCGCAGCAGCATGAGCCACACTGGCCAGCTGCTAGTGAGCTAGCTTCAGAATGTTCATGAGTCTGTAATTGGAGTTCAGTGGAAGAGGCTGCAGTGTTAGGCAGCTTCACATTCAACTCTGTCAGAGAGCTACCAGTTTGTGTTTTTTAAGTTCTCACCCTAGTGGTTGACAACTATACCAGTTCTGGAAGAGGTGGAGACATTGTCCTATGGTTTTCCCAGTGCCCCATCCCAGGAGGGATGGGATGAACTTCAGGATGCAGGGGAAATTCTTTGGTACTTTTTGGACTCTTGAAGCTGCCTTGTGACAGCTGCTCTGTGAGTGCCTTGTTTGTTTTCTGAGTAAAACGCAGGAATACCTGCAATGTCTATGAGGTGATTTTCTCTGACAAAGGGACCCTGTCACCTAGCCTTTGGTTTAAAACTTTATGCCTATGTTGGAGTCCTGTATGTGACTGTCCATGTACAGAACTTTTAATTCTAACACCCAAGGGTGTGTGTAGTATGATTGTGATAAACATTTAAGACGACAGCTACAGTTTTCTACAGTTGTGTGGTGTTATTAACCGGATGAATGGACAAGTATAAGACTGGAAGCAAAAGGTAGGACCCCCATCTGGAGTAACCAGTTTACCTCTACAGATTCTGAAGGGCACCTTCTACTTTTTCTTCAGTGCAATTAGCCAGCGTCTGAGAAGAGTGTTTATCCCATATGTGGGTTGTTTTCTTTCAGTTTACCCCAGTATAGTGGGTTCTGAAAGTTCTGAGCCTGTATGTTCTCCTTGGTGGTCGTGTGTACCACCTCTACTCCTGTGAAATATGGGAACAGTAGCAGTACCTGGCCGAATGTGCCAATTTCCAGTATGAACCAATGTGTTTACCAGTGTGTGTTTTCTTCATCCTATGCTTAATGGGAACTCAGGAATGTCTGTACCTCAGAAATCTGCATTACCAGTATGTGTAGCCCTATGGGGGTCCATCTTCACTTTGTGATTATTCCTACTCTGTTACGTGAATAAAAGTCACACTCTAGAATCCCAACCTGGTTTGGACAGTAATGTTATTGCTTCTTTATGTCTGGAGTTACTTGGATGTCATTGTCCAGAAGTGCAAATCTAGTGTAGTCCTAGGGAAACATTTTCTCCCAGGGACCTGGGTTGTTGGCCATGGCAATTGGTCCCTACCAGGCAGTTGCCACATTTGGTTGTCTGTGTTGTATAACAGACTAGTCCACCTTGTATATGGTGGCTGTTGTAGCTGCATAGAGTGCATGTGTAGATAGATTTTACAATGTAAACACCCACCCCTCTCTTTACCCCTCCCCCCAGATGTTGTGGTGAGAGGAGAAGCCTTGCTAGTTAAACAAGGGGGGCTGGGGGGTACAAAAATTGGGGCTCATCTGACGATGTGTTTTATTTTGGGAGAAAATAAAAGATAGTTTGTTTAGGCTATGGCTAGTGTTTTGTCTGTCTAGCAGTTGGCAGCCCAAAACTGGAAGCTTTGCGCAAAAGCATCTTTCTAGAATAGTGCCATCTGTATGTGCCGCTGTGTGCCTGCTGTTTAGACCCTGGAGTAAGTTGAAAAAACAATTATGACTGATTTACCACACATTATGACTGATTTTTTTCAACTAGTTTTAAAATTCAGACTTCAACCAACTGAAGAAAATCTAGCCAATTTTTTCAACTTTCACCATCGCTGAATTTTATTATGAAGTAGTTTGTCATACTTTTTTAACTTCGTATCCTTTTTGAATTAAAACTTTGACTATAAAAGTTAATAAAATTTATGGAAAAGTCCCCCCCCCTTGAAATCAATGGGGCATGTGCACACACAGCCTTCTTCTTCTGACATAGACATAGAATCTGATGGCAGATAAGGCTCGATATCCAAAGCTTAGTGCACCCACTAAAATAGTTAGTGCATGTGCTAACTTGGGTTTGTGTGAGCCCTCCTGGCCAGACCATATTCAGAAGACCTGAGAATGCCCTGCAAAACTGGCAGTAACAAAGTGCTAATATAACACTGCACCTTTGCACCTGAAATGGTCCCCTTATGCTTACTAGCACAGTGGTTTATTCAAAGGTTTACAGTGGTAGTAAACAGCACCAAATTAGCACTATTTACACCACTACAAACCACCTCTTAACCAAGTGCTAAGCCTGTGCCCCCATCCCATATGAAGGAAGGGTTGCTGTATTGCAGCTGGACTCCCCAGTCACCCATTCCAATGTATAACATCCATCCCTGGTGTCCAGTGGTATCTCACAATTACCTGTTTCATATTATATATGTGTGCCCTGGTAGTCTAGTGTGACCCCCATCACTCCTCTGAGTGTATTTTGCAATACTCTGATGGTCTACTGTGACCTCCCCCCACACACACCTGCTAACTGCTCTTCTGAGCGCAGTTTACCATACCCTGGTGGTGTACTGTGACACCCTCCATTGCACGTCTGAGTGTATTTTATGATACCCTGATGATCTAGTGTGACCCTGCCACTCACCTGTTTACACATAGATATTCATGCCCTGGCTCTATCTCAGGTAAAGTCTGGTAAAAATCTGGCAAAAACAGTTCTGCATACAAGTGTTCAAGTCAGAGTCACTCTCCTCCCATTCCCTTTATTGTGACTTGACTGACGTTCGCAGATCAGCTGATATGTGCCACTGTATGATCTGTCTGTGAGTGCATGTACAGAATAAGTACTGTATACACACCCACTGACAACCCATATGGTGGCTAGCTGCAGCATTGAGAAAAGGGCTATGCCAGTCACCATATCAAGCTTAAAGCAGCACCAGGGAGGTTATGGTTTGGAATATGGGCAGGTAACTGGAGGGGGAGGACAACTAGGCACCATAGAGGTTATGTTCTCTAATACAGACAGGTGGTTGGAGGGTGGATGGACCACCAGGCACCAGTCATATCTACACAAGTCTGGGACTGGGTAATTGGGTGGTGGTGCCACGTTAACCTGCCTCACTACCCATGCAAATGAGCCCATAATAGGTATGCAAAATTGCAAATGAAAATGGCCCTTAATGCCTTGCATGCCCAGTGAAGCTCATTTGCATGTGTCCCTTTGAATATTGCAGATAATGCTCCAGCACTCCAGTGCTACCCACCCTGGTGCGTTCTTTGGGATCCATGTCAGGATAGCACTACTTGACATAGTGCTATGCTGACATGGTCCTATATTCAGTCAAATAGCACCGGTGCACTACTGGACAGAAAAAATCATCTTCAGGTTCCTGGGCAATCGCAAAGTGCAGAGCAGAGTTTTTCACTCTGCTTTGCACTGTTTTGAATATTGGGCCCTTGGAGTTTTCTGGACTACTTTTTTAAATTGCTAAGGGTTTAGGAGACCACCCAAGCTCCCTTAAAAGTGCTCACCCTGCAACTACAAGCCCCTTGGACAGTGGGAGCCTGTCAGTGACACGTTGCTGGATATGCCAGCTCTGGGTTCTAGGCAGTCTATAAATGACATGGGGAATGCACCATGAATCACAAATCACTACTATATTTGGTCACCATTTTGCCTGCCATGTGGCCATACCTAAGTTTTATTTTCCTGTGTGTTTAGCGGCATCAAGTGAGTCGCTATTAACTTAATTACCCAGTGAACATTGTAAACACAGTAAATTAACCCTGCAGGGTCATTCTCCCTCATAACATTGAAAACATTTAGCAGGAACATAGCAGTCAGCCAACAGAGACCATTGAGTGCAGAGTAACATTCGAACAGCAAAAACATAAAACTGCATAAAACATTCAGTCCTGAGATATTCTCTGCAGGCCACAGTTTGAATGTGGCAAACAGTAGTTAACATCTTATGGTTATCAGCCTGGGGGGCATTTCTATGTTGCTATATAGTCATGGTCTTCAGTAATTAAAATCTGGACATGCAAACTCCTAGGTGAGACGTATGAACCAGACCTGAAGAAACCCTCTGCTAGTAAAAGGGTAATCATCGGTCAATCTCTAAACACATTCAGCCTTATGGGAAAAGTTGGATGCAATGGGGAATGGAATTTTGTTCAAGCAGAGCTTTGAGATGATTCATCCACTAGAGGCCTGCCCAGTGCTAGACTGGCAAGGGCTTAGGAAGGAACCGGGTAGACTGGATGGGCTAGGAATCTTCTATATCCATCAACATCTATGTGTACAGTACCTATGTGTATCAATAAAAGCTTTCATTTAGTGAAATTTGCCATCTGCACCACAACCTCCACTGGGGCACTCGACCACAGAATGTGATTACCACAGAAATCTGTATTTAAACCAAGATCTTAAGCTGCAATGCGCACAGTTCCACCCTTCTCCTGCTTACATTAAATGGGTCAATAATCTGTGTAAGAAACAATATAACGTGCTCTGTGCTATCAAATGGACTAATTAGCTGTAATTAGCAATAAGTTTCAGCATGAATTATAGTTCAAATGTGTAATCAAAACAGACAGCATGCAACTGTGCTATAAAATGATAGTAATTATTACAGCTTGTGCATGAAGGATCCCAGCATAATGCATGTACTGTTTTAAAATGGTCAAAATTAATTTCTGCTGTTTTTTTTTTAGATTTGGCTTCTGAGTTTCATCTTGACCTGAATCAATTTGGTTTTAGGTCCCAAAAAACAAACAATATTATGTAATGCCTTAATGTTTGCTTGCATGTTTTGCATTGAAATTGTTATGCTTAATTTGTGAGGGAGGGAAAATAATTTTAAAGAAGGATTTCTGCTTTTACCCATTTTACAATGTATTTACCCTGGATTGTCTAGGTAAGACATACTTTGTTGTGGGAATCCTACTTCTATCAATGTCTGAAGCTGGGTGGACTAGAACAATGAGAGATTCAATGACGTGCTCTGGATCACACTGTGACTATATAGCTCTGTCAGGGTTTGAACCTATTATCTTATGATTTCCAAGAGTACTGTAACCATTAGACCACATTGTCTGCCATTTTTTTGTACAATATGTTTTCACAGAATAACTTAATGGCTGTAATATAGCTTGAGGTTAGAGTAACGAGTTGTGAATGAGCGTGGTACATTCAGCAGACCTGGGATTGATTCCCACAACTTCCACAACCTCCACTTGCATAATGTGTGACCCTGAGCAAGTCACTTAACCTCCTCAGTGCTCTCAGGTTGCCTCTGAAATGAAAACAGACCATGGACCTTGCCTAGTTACCAAAGAAGAAAAAAATAAAGAAAAGGGTAACTGTGATGCAAGATTACTTTTTCAGTGGTGACCTGATTCTACCCATTTCAACAGCTGAGTGGAACAGTGCACTAGTACATTACAGACTTGCTCAGGACTACGCACTGTAAGCACAGAAGTGGGCCCAGAATAGCTCAGCCCAGATGCAACAGCTCATTTTCAGTGGGGTATTGCTTCTGCCTGGTCCTGCAGCTGGGTAGGCTAGAGCACTAAGTTAAATTGGATGCTTAGGGTCCAATAGTGAGTCTGCAGCTATGGTGAGTGTTGCACCCATGCCACTAGACACTCCACTAGTATTATGGTGGTATCCTCTCCCTAATCTGGTATCAATACTAATTAAGAAATAATACCCACTGTCACTGGTTTGGGAGAGCTAGTACAATTAACTGTTAAAACTAGTACCCATTTCTGAATAAAAACCCACATCCCATGTAGTTTAGTGGCCCACCTCCCTAATGGTTTGCTTTCTGGGTCCCTCTTCCCTGGCAGCAAGAAACACAGAATTTGATGCAGATAAGGACTGCTTGGCCCACCCGGTCTGCCTATTTCCCTACCTATTGGATAAGCTGCAGATCCTAGTTATCCAACAGCCTACTTCTTCCTACCCCCCCCCCACCAGAATTGCCTTAGGTCTGTCCAATGCATTCTTGAATTCCCTCACTGTTTTTGATCCCACTACCTCCTCAGGAAGACTGTTCCATGTGTCCACCACTCTCTCCATAAACAAATACTTCCTCATGTTGCCCTTGAGCCACCCCCCCCCGTGTCTTCAGATTGTGCCTCCTTGTTCTTGCACATCTCTTTTTCTGAAAGATGCTACCCTCCCAGATTTTGTTGATTCCCTTGAGGTGCTTGGAAGTTTCTATCACGTCCCCTCTCTCCCTCCTTTCCTCATGGGTATACATATTAAGCTCCTTTAGTCTCTCTTCGTATGGCTTCTGGTGCTGACTCTGCACTATTTTAGTTGCCCTCCTCTGGATTGCCTCCATCCTGTCTATGTCCTTGTGGAGATGGGGTCTCCAGAACTGCATGCAGTACTCCAGATGGGGTCTCACCAACTGTCTGTACAGAGGGATAACAACTTCCTGTTTTCTACTGGTGATGCCTCTTCCTATACATCCCAGTATCCCCCCAGCCCTCCTTACTATCTTCTCACATTGCTTGCTTACCTTTAGGTCATCTGATATGACTACATCCAGGTCCCTTTCCATTTTTGTTGTTGTTAGTGCCCCCCCCCTCCACATTGTGTACTCTTCCCCTGGGTTTTTGTTTTCCAGGTATATTACTTTGCACTTCTTTGCATTGAATCTAAGCTGCCATACTTTTGACCATTCCTCCAACTTTGCCAAATCCCTTCTCATCCTTTTCACACACCCTTGCACATCAACTCAGTTGCAGATCTTTGTGTCATCTGCAAAGAGGCATACTTTTCCTTCCAGTCCATCTGCAATGTCACTTATAAAGACATTAAAAAGGATGAGACCCAGTACTGAACCCTGTGGTACCCCACTAGTAACCCCCCTTCTTTGGAGTGGACTCTGATCACTATTATCCTCTGTGTCCTATTGTCCAGTCAATCTTTTACCCAGGCTATCACCCTGTGACCCACTCCCAGGCTGGATAATTTATTTATTAATCTTTTGTGTGGGACTGTGTCAAATGCCTTGCTAAAGTCTAGGTAGGCCATGTCCACAGCCCCTGCCTGGTATACTACTTTTGTCACCCAGTTAAAGAAATCTATTAGATTTGTCTGACATGACCTTCCTGCTGTGAATCCATGCTTCCTTGGGTCCTGTGCCCTGCTGGCCTCCAATTCTTTCTTTCACAAGTGATTCCATCATTTTCCCTACCACTGAGCTCAAACTAACAGGTCTGTAGTTTTCTGCCTCTGCTTTGCTCCCACTTTTACGAAGGGGAATCACATCCACCATCCTCCAGTCCTTGGGTACCACACCATCCTTCCATGATTTGTTAAAAAGGGTAGTCAGTGGTGTCACTAGTTCTCCCCTTAGTTCTTGTAGAATTCTGAGGTGAATCCCATCAGGGCCCATTGCTTTGTCCATCTTCCATTTTAGGAGTTCTTTCAGACCCCTTTCTTCTGTCAATGGACTGGTATTGAACACCCCTTTCTAGTGTTCTTCTATTGATTGGATTAGGTACCCCCTTCTTCTGTGAATACTGAGCAGAAGTATTCATTTACTATCACTGCTTTTTCACTGTCAACCTCTGTCCACCCACTTTCCCCTTTATTTAGCTTCACTATCCCTCCCTTGGTCTTTCTGTGCTCCCTAATGTACCTATAAAAGGTGGTATCCCCTTCTTAACTGAGTTTGCTATCATTTCCTCGGTTTGGGCCTTTGCTATTCTAATTGCCTTCCCCGCTTCCTTCTGCTTTAACTGGTACAGTTCTGTGTCCTGCTTCTTCTGTGTTTCCTTATACTTCCTGAATGTAATCTTTTTCTTCCTAACCTTCCCCACCAACTCTTTTGAGAACTGTAGTGTTTTTTTCCTTTGTTTTGATTTGTTTATTTGCTTCATACAAAGGCTTGTTGCCTCTGGCAGTTTTGATGTTTCCCCATTGTTCCTCCACCCCTCCTTCTTCCCTGTTTGCTAATGCTTTTCTGAAACACTTTCCCATTTTGACAAAGACAACCCTCCTAAAGTCCAGTACCCTCACTTTTGTTTGACTTGACTCTACGGCTGTATTTATTGTGAACCACACTGTTTGGTGGTCACGTATTCCCATATGGCTACCCACTTCTAAATTTGAGATCCTCTCTCTGTCCCCATTTGAGAGTACCAGGTCTAAGATTGCTCCCGCATGTGTAGATTCCAACACTATCTGTCTGAGGCATGCCCCCTGCAGGGCATCGAGAATGACCCTGCTCTTGGATATAGCAGCAGCAAAGGTGCTCCAGTTAATATCTGGCATATTCAGGTCCCCCATCAACAACATCTCCCCTTTTTCTGCCGTCCTAAAGATGCCTTCTATCATTTCCTTGTCCATTTCCTCCTCCTGAAATGGGAGTCTGTATATAACACCCATGCGGATTGTAGTGCCATTTCCTGTCTCCAGGGTGACCCATGGTGCCTCTTATCCTCCCTGTTTACCCTTTAGTTCCATTGCTTTGATCCCTTTCCTTACGTCAAAGCTCCTCCTCCTCTTCTACCCTCCCTGTTCCTACTGCAGACTGTGTAACCTGGTAGTTGACATCCCAGTCAAGAGATTGACACTTTACCCTCTGCTCCCTGCCACTATCAGTCATTGTTTGAACTTGAACAAATGTGCTGAAAATGCAAGACCAAGCGCTTAATGTGCATGCAAGTGGACTTAATGCATATTTCAGGATTAATATTCTTTTCTTAATGACATGGGTATTTTTATTGTTATTGAACTAAACATGAATGGTCATTAATTAATCCCTCCTTCATGACCACACAAGTGGGGGACACAGAATGCCCATCCAAAACTGGTTTTCAGGAGATGGGTTATCAAGTTCACGACAGACTGTGGTGATATACTACCCCCCCATAGCCATTTCAGCTAGGCGTTACTATATTGTGTGGTTACGAGGTGGATTGTCATGAGACCACCCACGTTCAGGGACAATTACATTAAAAATGTTTACATTAAGGGACATTTAAACTTTGCATAGTCCTACAGCAACCTCTGCTATGTCACCCTCCTCAACAGAGATCTGCACTACTGCTGGCTGGCTAAAATTCAGAAAGTAAAAAAAAAGATAGTTTAAGTATAAAAGCCAAGTAAATAAGGCCAAACAAAATGGTCACACTGCAGAGTAAGTTGTGGAAGACAAGAACAGTAGAAGAACAAACTTTGCAATGTTTGCAAACTGCTTTTGATTTGAATCTCAGAGATAAAGAAAGAGCATAAATAGCCATAACAATGAACTATCAATAACTGCATGGAAACAGCCTAGATTGTGCGTAAATGCTGTTCCTGTACCATGTGACATACACAGACAGCTTCTGTAGTCACATGGTATGTTTTTTACAACTATCCTCATTTTGTTTCTTACTGCTCCAACTTCACATCTACTTACCTGCAAAGTACCACTTCACAACAGCAAAATGAAAAAGTATGCTGGGAATGTTCAGGTGAATTTATTGGCTTCGCTCTTTGGAAAGCAACACTTCGCGTGTTGCACCACTTTGTGAAGTGTGGCAACTTCCCAAAGATCTTCACAAAGTGATTTTTTTCCCACTTTGCCCACATCTAGTACTGGTTGCCAAAAGGATTCCCAGACCAGTGGCTGCCACCATGTAAGGCACTGGGTTCCAAACACACTCATCTAGTTAGGATGCAGGACATGTCCTATCCCTTTAGTAACATAATTTATCACTATTTAAAGCACTGCCACTGTCATCATTGGTGAGTACTGGGCAGAGGCAACATAGGAGGAGCCAGTGTCAGCCAAAGGGGACCAGAATGAAAGAAATACTATAGATATAAGACAAAAATTGCTCAAAATTAAGTCTGGTAATATGTGGTCCACCTCTGGGTCATAAAGTTATAGGTTGTAGTCCCACACAAGGATTGGACTCTTACCATAAATGCAGGCACCTAAGTGCAGTATTCAAGGGATACTGTACTGTCTTGGTGTGCCATCCCTTCACTGGATGAGACATTAAAACAAGGTCCCATCCGCCTTTTCTGGTGTTTGTTGAGATGGTAGATAATGATCCCATGGGCACTTCTCTAAAACAGCAGGGGTATTTTTATTAGGTTCTAGGTCAAAAAGCGTGTTTCAATAACAGTGTGGTTAAAATCCGCATAGGGACAAGAGCTGCACACATAACTGTACTGAGCAAAAACATTGCATGTACAGACAGTGCTGCGACTGGGGTGCATGGATGTCGGTGGGTGGGAAGACTGCAGAAAGGTACTGGGAGCGCACCATGTAAGATGAGACAGTGTGCCACAGGCAAGTTGGGTGGGAGGGAGAAATTTGGGTGGATGGATGACAGAGATGTGGCAAACTAAAACATCACTTGCAAAGTTCATGCAAAGTGACTAAATTTACCACTTTGCGGAGCTTCCTGAAAGTTTCCCAGACCTGGGGAAACTTTGACTTTACCCAAGGTGTGTTGGACAAAATTTGGTTGGGGGGTTTGCCTCGCCTCCACACCCCCATGTGGGGGTGAAGCCACCGCCTCCCCATACTATAATTATACATCTACTGAGACCGCATTGATTCGGGGTATAAAAAAAGAAAGTAGTAAAGAAAGAGTTCCACCCAAGGACTGGACAGCTGTCAGGCATACATCATGTACTAATAGCTTGTTCATTTAACCCCCACGCCATGAAGCCAGCACAGTGAATCTCCACACACTAATTAACTTATCCTACTCAGCACAAGTGAAAACAGTTACAGGTGGAGCACTATACTGTAATTGTCCACTCTATTATTCACCAGTAGCTGTTTTCACTTTCGCTCTTTTCACTGTGCAGTTCTTACTGCGCTCATATTGAAACACACTTTTGGCCGGCTACCTTTTTATTAGTATATGGTTAAGGCTTATTTTGTATTGAATTCAGTGGTTCTCAAAAAAGTTATTGTGCATGTTCTAAAGATTTTATTGTGTATGTCCTATTAACACCTGCACCTGTGTCCCTGCTCAAGCTGACTCCTACCTGCCAGCCCACATTCATTTTCAGTGAGCACTCTCTCTCTCTCTCTCTTTCTCTGTAGCAATGCTCAGCACTGCTCACAGTTCCCACTCACTACTTCTATCTATAAAACCATATACTATAAAAATAAAATATGTGTGACCATACAAAATGTGCCCTGTGTTTCCATCTCGGGATTGAAATAACCACATGGTCATCTCAAGCTTTGCTCTTGAGATCCATATACTGCTACCTCTACCCCTCAATGGAAGCACAAGCTTGTTGAGTATGGTCACCCATGTACTATTCCTTATATTGTACATGAGGAAACATTCGCAAAAATGTGCATATACAAATTGAACCAAATAAACCAGCAAGCATACACCCACCTCACTATTTCCCATCAAAAAACTCTTTTGTATAAAAACTAAGCTCATGCATATTGTCAAAATAAATCCAGCAATCAAACATTAACATAAAGCAGTGGTAATCCACACAACCGAGACAAAAGATGTGTGACGGCACTTTAATAAAGGCTTTTTTGCACGGAGTAATGCTTTGCAGCATCTCTTATTCATTTGGGGGGTTAGTGCACTACTTTTTGTTGAAGTGTAATGCACACAAATGCAAATGCACTTCTCAGTTACACTGTATCTAGAAAAAAATGATTCCCTAAATATTTAGTTTTCTCCAATTCAAAGTAATGCTTTCTGTGTGGTACACCTCTATAAGTCACTAGTGACTTTCTTAAGAACTGTATGTCTATTTTGAGGAATCACCAGTTGCTGTAAAATTAAACAACATCTGAGCTACCAAATAGAGTATTTTTAGATTGAGAAAAGGAACTGAAGTGCCCTCACATTATATGCCCCCTCACCTCTGTTAACCTAAGACTAGCATCAAATTTTCATACGAGAGGGAGTAGAATACAGGTTTCTTCCATGTTACAGCCACTAAATTCCAAAAGGTCACTATAGAAGGACAAGACAAAAAGAAATGTCCCTTTGTCTCCAAATGATCATTACAGGTCTCTCTAGGGCAAAACTGCTCATCTTGACTTTTGCGTTTATGTACGTTCTGCACATTGAGCCTGCCATGGCAAATAAGCCAAGTAATTTCCCAAAGTTTCTGTGGAGTCCTTTTTCTATGTTACACATTCAGGATTAGCAGTTCAACCCATGTGTGTTAATAAACCTTAAATTGCTTTTGACGAATAGAAAAGAGACCCCCAATCCCCTTTTGGATGTATTAGGAGAGTAGCCATTTGAGCCAGAAAGCACAATGAAACAATTTAATGATTTGCCAATTTTGTGGGGAAGTGTGTACAATGGGTCTCTTGTTTTAACTTATTTAGGTCATAACTGATTACACCCCAGTAAGAAAAGCAATTTAGAGTTTGTAAAGCACATGCGTTGAGGTGCTAATTCTGAATTTGTTTTATGTTTGGGAGACATATGGCTGTGTACATTAGCTGGCTCCCTACCAATAACCAGTACATTGGCTGGGGACTGCGCCTCATTTAAGGTGAGACAATCAGACAGTGCACTGTATTTTAAAAATGGAGCAAACTCTGGCAGTTGCATTTTAGAATAGGGCTTTAGCTGAAGGGATATCCACCTTGATGACTGGTGGCTGAGCTCACATTTCACATCAAAGCTCTGCACTGGACACTAAGAGACCTCCACACCCTTTGGGATGTATTAAATGAATAGCCATTTGAGGCAGAAAGCACATTGTAATAATGTAATCATTTGCAAGTTGTTTTTTTTTTTTTTGGGGGGGGGTGTACTGGGTTTCTTGCATTGACAGATGTATGCCATTACTGATTACACACCAGTGAGAAAAGCAGTTTAGTCTGTGAAAGCACATGGGTTGAGTTGCTAATTCTGGATTTGTTTTATGCTAGGGAGATATTTGTCTGTCTCCATTAACTGGCTACCCACCAATCACCAGTACATTGACTGTGGACTGCTCCTTATTTAAAGGAAGCCAGTCAGGCAATGTATCATATTTTTAAACTGAGCCAGCTCTGGCAGTTACATTTTAGAATAGGGCCTCAGTCGAAGGGAGGTCCACCTTGATGAATGGTGGCTGAGCTAGCATTTCACTTCAGAGCAGTTGAACACTACTGTAGGAGACCACCACTCCCCTTTGGGATATATTGAGTAGCCATTTGATAAAGAAAGCATATTATAATAATTTAATGATTTGCCAATTCTTGGGGGGGGGTGCACTGGGTCTGTTTTAACTTTTTCTGTGTTAGCAGTTTGAAACTCTCAGCCATAGCACCTAGGGAGAATCCTGGAAAGACTAAAGACTCACTAAAATAACTGTCTGTAATCTCCTGCTACAAGTATTTCCTATTACTTTGCATCATGTATTCAGATTATTATTTCACAATTCTAATTTGTTATACTGCATCGTACATGAAGTTTGGGGTCAAAAAAGGCAGGGAAATGTTTGTTTAATTGAAAAATGCAGACATACATAAGAGAAAAGAACATTATAGGATTAATTGCAAAACAATTAACATAAAGAAAAAATTCTGGCCAGAACCGATATGGCAGTGGCGAGCTTTTGGGATGCTTTTACCCATTATTTCTAAGGAATTTGCACAATGCATATCTGTGGAGAGGCAGTTTCAATGTGGTCTTCCTTTTACACATTTTTACAATGTATTTTCCAAGAATATGCCTGCTGATTGCTATATATTTAGCCTGGATAGTTCACAGAAAAAATGGCATCTTATTTTCAATGCAGCTCTACATCTACACAATATTATGCTGCATTGTGGAAAATCAGAACGCATTCAAAACAATATTTTACATTTGGGGGGATATATTAAGTGCTGTATCGATGCACGAGCAGAAAGATGCATTGCACAAAGAGGGTGCGCTGGTTGGCACTGATACAATATTCAAAGAAAAAGTGCCACGGGCTCAGGGTGTGCATAGAGTGAAGCCCACCATCATGAAGCGCAGCACTGCAGAACTCTGCAGTAGAGTTACTGCAGCAAATAATACAGTTTCAATGGGAGTTAATCCCTTTTGTCATGCAGTAAACCTGTGACACTGCACTTCATCTTGGCAGGCTTCATCGTTCCTGTTGAAAATGTGACCCTGTACGGGAGTCAGAGTGCAGGCGGCTGCCAAGCCTGATGCATCCAGGGTGACCCCAACTGAATTCCTTCCAGGGGGGAATACATAGCACATAGGTATGTATGTACCACAGCCCCCATGGGCGATATTCAGCACAGGAATGCAAATGAGCTAATTCAGCATGCAAGGGCCAAAGGGCCTTATGCATGTTCATTACCAGCCCATTTACATGTTGACAAGGGGATGAATGCACTAGAGCAGCTCTCGCCCCTAAGCCCTGACCCCAGTCTCTCCCATGTGGGACAGGCCCTGAAGTCTCTGGTGGTAGTGAACCCCCCACCCATTCCACCAGCCCTGATCCAGGCTGTATTGGTTCCATACTGTAGGGACCCCAATGTCATCCCTAATTGCACCTGAATACACCTACAGTCCATATCCATAGTGTAGTGGCCCCCGCTTCCCCTCAACGGTGCACAGACACCCCCTTCCCTGCCCCCAGCCCATCCCATTGTGATGACTGGCTTTGTAATGGGATTGTACCACTCTATCAGTGGGTGGCAGAGCACTCACAGTAGGATGCTGGAATGTGTTATATGTAGGCACAAGCTGTATGTGGCTGATAACACCCAGTGGCCATACTCCTCAGGCACTCACATGCAGATCCATCATCCCATTGCCATTGCACTGCTCAGTGTAGGTGATGGCTGATGCTGTACCCACTCACACAGGTCCCAAAACAGGCATGTTACAACCGACCTCCCATTTGTTTGTACAATTGGGGAACAGCCAATGAATTATCTATAGCCTGAAGTGTACACTGCAAATGGCATTACAGGATACCGCACCCCATGGCACCCGGGACACTTCAGAAGTGCAGAGGATGGCATGTTACACAGGGGAACAGGGGACAGTGTGGACTTGCAGCAGTGTATGACAGCAGGAAGATGTAGCATCAGTAAGGCATGCATTGGGGTAAATTCCCCCTTCAGTTTGCCAGGAATGTACACTCGGCTGCATACACAGGTGGATCCACAGCTGGCATGGTGCCCCAATGAATGGTACAGCCAGATAGGTCATTCCAGAGTGCAGGTCCTCAGCCCCGGTTCAATGCAGTCAATGGCTGGCCATGGCAGGGTGTGGAGGGCAGTTCCATTCTTTGCAACAGGTTGGGTATGGGGGGAGTGAGGGTGTCTGTGTACAGGGGGTGGTGGATGGGAGTCCTCTAGACTATGGACACGGACCATGGCTTCCTATGGTGCAATTGTGTCTGGGGGGGGGGCCCTACACAATGGAGCTCTTCAGGTTTGGAGTTGGCTAGATTGGGGATGGAAAGGGTGTACCTCTAGTCCACCAGGGCTGCCAGGGTGGCTGGTTGGGTTAGGCCAGCTATTCATGGACTAACTGTGGGCCGCAATACTCTGGACTGTGAGGGTCATGTTCCCACTGAATATGCTGCAACATGGCATATGCATGGCATTACCCCCTCAACTTGAACAGCATACCATTTGTGTGTGCCCTGGTCCATTCCCTTGCAGTTGGCGCATCCCGCACATTTGAATATTGCACTGCTGCTCATTGTTGGAGTTGTGCGGCACATCTCCTGTTTCCACTGGGATGTGTGGTGTATCTCCTTTGAATATGGGGGCCCTGGACTAGGTATCATGATACATTATAAAAATGGTAACATGACCCCACAGAAAATAAGATATTGCATCAAAGCTGGGACAGCCTGAGTAAATACAGTGCAAAAATGTGTAAATAAGCATCCCTGTGACAAGGAGATGTAGCATCTCCCTTGCCCTATCCAGGATACAAAATATACTGCAGGATAAGAAATAGAGCTCCCAGATCCAAATAACCATTACTCTGTAAGAAGCCTTCATTTTCCCTGTGTTTTCCCCACAAAGGCAGATTCAACTCCCTGTATAAATCCCTGTAGATTTTTCCACAAGCGACTGGTTCCTTATTTATGACTTTGTTCTTTATTTATTGTATCAGCAGCCTTTTATTAGGAAAAGAGATCTGATTTGCTGCTCTGTATTAATATTGCATGTCACGATGGCCTTGGTATGATTTGGATTTACATGCTGTGCATGAGGCATTACATAGAACTATAGAAGCTGACATCAGATAAGGACTGCAAGACCCATCCAGTCTGCCCATTTCTTTTTCTATCTTATGAATGTGCTATCAGCCTTTGCTCTGTCAATGGCCTATCTATTCATACCCATCTGTATTGCTCCCCTTATGCCTATCCCATGCCTGTTTGAAGCCCTGCACTGTATTCATATCCACCACTTCCTGAAGTAGGCCATTCCATGCATCTACCACCCTTTCTGTGAAATAGAACTTCCTCACATTACCCCTTAATCGGCCTCCCTCTAATCTCCTGCTGTGTCCTCTTGTCCTGCTGTTTTTCTTATATTGAAATATGTTAGACTCTTGCACCTTGTTAATGCCCTTAAGGTGTTTGAATGTTTTGATCATATCACCTCTATCCCCTCCTTTGCTCTAGGGTATACATATTGAGCTCCATTAATCTGTCCTCATATGTTTTCTGATGCAGTACCTGCACCATTTTGGTTGCCCTTCTCTGGACTGCCTCAGTTTGGTTAATGTCCTTGTGAAGGTGTGGCCTCCAGTACTGCATGCAGTACTCCAGATGGGGCCTAACCAGTGTCTTGTAAAGAGGGATTATTACCTCCCTCTTCTGATTTGTGATACCCCTACTAATACACCCCAACATCCCCTAGCCTTACCTACTGCTTTAGTGGTCTGCTTGGATGATTTCAGGTCATTGGTGATGATGATGATGCCCAAGTCTCTTTCTTCCCTTGTGACTGCCAGCAACTCCCCTCCCAGCCTATAGGTGGCTTTAGGGTTTCTCTTCCCTATGTGCATGATCTTGCACTTCTTGATATTGAAGAGGACTGGCCCAGGACTGATCCCTGGGGTACCCCACTTGTGACTTGCATCTCTTCTGACTGCATACAATTTACCACCACTCTCTGTTTTCAGCCCATCACTCAGTTTGCCACCCAGTTGACCAAGGTCTGACCCACCCCAAGCCTATCCAGCTTATTAATCAATCTTCTATGTAGAACAGTATCGAAAGCTTTGCTGAAGTCAAGGTAGGCGACATCAACTGCTCTCCCTAGGTCCACCACTCTGGCTACCCAGTCAAAGAAATCTATGAGATTAGTTTGATAGGACCTTGCTTTTGTAAACCCATGCTGTCTTGGATCCTGTGCTCCTATGTATTTCAGGTGTTGCACTATCCTTTCCTTAAGGAGTGCATCCATAATCTTGCCCACTACTGAGGTAAGACTGACTTGTCTGTAGCTCCCTGCCTCTGCCCTGCTACCACTCTTGTAGAGCTGGATTACATGAGGCCTTCTTCAGTCTTCCGGGACCTCTACTGTGCTCAGAGAATAACTAAACAGTTCTGATAATGACTCTGCTAGTTCCACCCTTAGCTCCTTTAGTACCCTGGGATGTATGCCATCAGGTCCCATTGCCTTGTCCGCCCTAAGTTTATTGAGCTCTTGTAGGACCCTTTCTTTTGTGAAGGGACTAGTGCACACCTCCCTCCCACCTCTGTCCATGGTGCTGAGCTGTGGGCTCTGCCCTACCTTCTCTTCAGTAAATACTGAGCAGAAGTATCTATTTAGAATAGATGATTTTACATGGTCCTCCTCCTCACATGCCTCCTTATCCCCTTTGATCTTAGAAATACCCCCTCTGGACTTTCTCCTTTCACTAATGTATCTATAGAAAATCTTGTCACTTTCTTTTTCTGTTTGTGCTAGTGTTTCCTCAGTTTGGGCCTTTGCCTGCCTTACTGCCTTCCCTGCTTCCCTTAGGGAAGTTTGGTATGCTTCCCTATCTTCATCCCGCTGCATTCCCCTATATTTCCTGAAGGCCAGCCCTTTTGGCTCTGACCTTTTCAGCTACTGTTTTTGAGAACAAAAGTGGTTTCCTTCTTCTTTTGCACTTCCTTTTCCTTCTAACATAATGGTATGTTGCATCAAGTATTGCATCCTTAATGCTTGCCCACTTTGCCTGTACCACCTCACCTGTATTTCTTTTTACCAGGGCTAGCTTAACTCTGTTGGCCATCTTATCAAAGTCAGCTACTCTGAAGTCCCATATTTTTGCCTCAGATTGGGATGATTTAGTTCTAGTGGGGGACTATATGAAATAACAAATATCAATCTCATTATTTCATGAACTATACTCAAGATTAGTAATTGCAAGTCAGACAATCTTTCAAAATATACTAGTAATGCCTCTAAACAAATGTATTGCAAATAGAGACATATATATATGTATATATATATATATATATATATATGTGTATATATATATATATATATATATATATATATATATATATATATTTACACAGTACAAGTCACATCAAAGTGTTCCATCAACTCACTGGTGTAGCATTTTTTTTTTTGTGATTCTACTGCAGTGGCAACTTGAATTATTGAAGCTTTTAATTATTTTCCAACCATTCTTCACTGCCTATTCAACTCACTTGTACCTGTTTAGTGACATGGCAGTAGCTGTTTTGCAGTGTTTATGCAATGCATTTTCATGGCATTGTTTATAAATATCACAGCATTCCTTAGGAACATTGTTTATAAATATCACAGCATTCCTTAAGAACATTGTTTATAAATATCACAACATTCCTTAAGAGCATTGTTTATAAATAGCACAGCATTTCTTAAGAGTTGTTTAGTCTGCCTTCTGAAATGAAACTCATAAGCACTCAGCTGAAAATAAAGCTTATAGTCCTAACAGCTAGTTGCAAACTAATACTAACCTTTTACTAATTCACTGAATTAAAAACACTGCACAGATTTGGAAACTCATTGAACAATGCTACACCAGTGAGTTGAGGGAACAGTTTAATGTGACTTGTACTGTACATATATAGGCGCTATGTGACAAGGGCGACTGCATGACGGCAACCCACAGAAGGGTGCAAAACCACCAGGGCAACTTAAAAACAGTTTGTTTATATACCACCCCTTGTGGGGGGCTTCCAACACCTCCCTTTCTTAGGATTCCTACTTCAGGCGGGCACAACTCAGGGAACTCCCAGGTCGCTCACATTGTCGGCGCTGTTGTGAGGTCGCCCTTACAACCAGTCACTGACATACAGTCACCACATCACAGGTTACTATATATATATATATATATATATATATGTGTGTGTGTGTGTATATATATATATATATATATATATATATATATATATATATATATACACATATACACATAAATGCTATTTTTGCATCTTATGGTTGTTAGTTTCCAGACACATTGTCATAGACTTTTTTCTGTCCACCTGATGGAATCTTGAATGAGTTAAGTAAACGTTAATATTTTATCAAGGCCCTGATCCAGCAACTCAGTAAATGCACATTCAGTACATCATATTATAAAATGACAAAAACAGTCTTCTGTTAGCAGTTGTTTCACCAGGAGTTTTATAAATGGTATAAGTTATTTTTGTTACATCTATGTTGGTCCAATAAAAGGTATCAAATCACTTACTTCTGTATCACTCATGGTTTGTCAGTAATTAATTCATTAGATTAGGTCTCCCTTGCCATGAGTTTCACTATTTCTCCACCTCTCCCCCAAAGACACACACACACATACACACACACACACACACACACACACACACAATCTTGCTATAAGAGATCTCAGTAGCTGTTATCTGTTATGTTTGGGAAGCAGGCCACAGTCCTTTCTGTCAAAAAGAAATGTATGTATTTTGTCTGGGTAGTTCACTGAAGATCTGGCATTTTATCAGGTAGGTCTTGAGAGGTTAAAGACAGTGTAAATCTTTACAATATTTGCTGGGAAAGGGTAACATTTATGAGGTATCAATCTTTTTTGAAAGATATTCATCCTCAACTGAAGTTAGTAGCAAAAAATGTTTAAATGCTAATCATTTAAATGTGCAAGCTGTTGTATTTCAAAGGGGGTAAACAAATCTCCAGTTTAATAGGCAAGCAATATTTAACAAGCTGTTTCAGTTTTCTAATAACCATTTGATAAACAGCTTGGAGTTATGTCTCCAACATTCTAAACAGAATGAAGTGATTATTTTATTTTAGTTGTCATAATGATTTGTAGATGTGGAAGGCTACATTAAAAAGTCAAAAAAATGTGTTCCACGAAACTCTGTTTTCAAGCTACAGATAGTAAAATGGCTGTAGGCTCCACCCACAGCCATAAAAAATAAAAAGAGGATTAGAACAACATATGTACATGAGGGTAAAGAAATAAATTTATTCTTCAGTAGAAATAAGTAGATAGGAATTACTGAGTTACCAAAATACCATAACAATGTACTGTATATACAGCAAGTTCGAAACTGTGAATCAGTCATGCTTCTTGAGCACATTCAATTGTGAAATATACCCCTCTTTCCCCTTTCTTTTAAACAGATACTCAGCACTCCCTTCCATCTGGTCTGCAGTCCTTCTTTGTAATGGTTCTCAAGTCTATCCTGTATAAATCCTAAATACCATGTTCTATGGTAATGATTAGGGATTGAAATGGAATGACCTGCTACTGGAAGAACAGATGGCATTGCACTTGCCAAATAAAGAATTTAATTGCAGAGAAAATAAATCTGAGTGTACTGGCATCATATTTTTCACTAGTACTGAAAGTACCTACAGTGATGTTTTCATATGTGACATTAGCCCCTTCCAATGTATTGCTAGCTGGGGCCAAAAATCAAAGAGGCATGGAGAGTCCCAGAATAAATGGTCAACAGTCTCAGGTTAATTCTGGCAACATGACTTGTGACAGCCACATTTTGTCACACTTTTGGTGTTTAGCATTATCTTCCACTCCTAGTTTACGGTGGCAGCTGAGCTCCATGAGAGCCTACATACTGTTGGGGGCAGTTGGGCTTAGGCTTTTGATTGTATAGTTCCATAAAGTAGTTTTATATTACTAGTCTGAATGTGGGAAATAGTCCGTTTCCACTGTCTGATTTTAATTAACACTGATGAAGCATACTGTGGAGTTTCCAAATATTTGTTTAGTTTGGCAAAATCCAATCCATATTTCCTACAAAGAAGAGGGACCCAATATTCGACTGAAGGGAACCACATTTACAGTTTGACCAGTGAAAAGGTGCCATATCCCAAAAAGTTGTAAGGTTTATCATGTCTGTTCTTCCTTTGGCTATGGAAAGATATAAAATCTAGTGCTTAAAGGGTTAAGTTTGCATCTCCAAATCATTTGGAAGAATTCATTTAATACTGTAGCATCCAAATTGGAAGAAGGGAGGTAGATGGCACTTAGTAGGCTAAAAATGGGAAGTAAGGAGGTTTTTATAAAGGCTACCCTTATTTTCTTCATCTGCCATCAGGATTTCCATTTACCCACTTTTTGAAAACATATTTCCAGTTTATCTTCTCAATTTTTAGTCACCATGTTACTGCAATCAAACATGATCCCTAGAACCTGAACTGGTTCTGTAGTTATGAGAATGCCAACAACATCAGTGATGTTAAATGGTATCCTGTACTTATTAAGCATTAGTGGGGGGTCCAGTTATTTCTTTAGTTTTGCAAAATCCAGTTCCCATTTCCTACAAAGTAGAGGAGCCAAGATTTGACCAAAGGGAACCAAATTTACTGCCTGACAAGAGGAAAGGTACCATAACCCAAAATATGAACGTTTATAAAAGAAAGCTATAGGGCTTATTATATCTGTTCCTCATTTGGCTATGGGAAGATATAAAATCTGATGCTTCATGGAGTTAAGTCTGCTTCTCTAAATCATTTGGAAGAATTGCTTCAATATTTTAGTATCCAAATGGGACAGAGGGGGCTAGATTGCATATAACAGAATAAAAATGGGAAGTATGAAGGTTTTTTGTTAAAGCTACCCTTATTTTCTTCATCTGCTGCCAGGATTTCAATTTACCTGCTTTTTGAAAATATATTTCCAGTTTATCTTCCCAATTGTTAGTGTTGGTCATGGTAAAGTTGTCGTCGTAGAGATGGCTTCCACCATGTTGCCACAACCAAATGTGATCCCTAGATCCTGAATAGATTCTGTAGTTATCAGAATGCAAGAAACATCATGGATGTTTACAATTGCTGCCTGTGAGCTGGTACACCCTGTACTTGTACACACATTAATCCTTGAACATGAAACATCAGCAAAAGTCTGCAGTGTCTTAGCTGCTTGTGTTCCAAACTCTACATCTGATACAAAAAGGCAGATAGCATCTGCATATGCAGAAACCACCATGAGTGCCTCTTTTGTTTTAGCCCTTAAACCACAGATCTGTGGATTGTTATGTAACATACAAAGCACTGGACCAAACTAAAAACATATAACAAAAGGTTAAGTGGACAGCTTTGTCTCACCACTTTCCTTTTCATTATTGAATGTCCTAGATGTCCATTGATGTTAGGGACCAAGAATGCAAATATTTAAAGTTTCTTAGTCCAATGAATAAAAGATTAGGTAGTTCATACTGCTTTAATACATGAAACGGGTATTGATGTGACACCCTGTCTAAGGCTTTTTCTAATCAATGAAAAGTACATAGCAGGATAACATCCCTCTGTTACCTTACTCTATAATCCCTTGTAACATAATTAAATTATTCTGCATATACTGATCCTTAATGAAGCAGGACTGAGAGGGGCATGAGAGCACTAGCGACTGATGCTAGCCTATTACGTACGATTTTTATCAGAACTTTTACGTCAGCATTAAAAAGACACTGGGGATTCCAATATTTTAGATTACTTGCTTCTCCTTTCTTATATTAAAATATTTGAATGGCTTTCCCAAAGGCAGTGTTCTGGTTTCTATGAAATAAAAGAAGGTTGTACACATGAACTAGCATTTCATCTTTTTATCCAGATTGTCAAATGACTCTGCATTACCACTGTTGCTCTTACCTATTGTTCACTGAATGTTTGCTGTCTTGTTCTAATTTCAAGGGTCCCTGTATGCACTGAATCTTGGATGAATGTAACCTACTGTATTGGTTATTAATTAGATTTTTGGTAACGGGGTAGGTACATTTGCCTATTTTCAGGTATGACTTGGGAGAGTACTGAAGAAAATTCCAGCATAGAACAAACAGATACAGATACAAATTCAGAAAACTCGCAATCCCAGGCAGTATGTATCTCACTGATGTTTTGAATGAATGACGTCTGTTCTGATTTGCCTTTTTGTAATTAGAGCCGGGTCACCCCTGTAAAAGGGATTCAGTCTCAGTGGGCCTACACAGTCAAACAAATTCAATAACTAATTTACTAACTAACTAACTCACTAACTAAAATTCAGATGTTAGACTATTTAGGCCAGGGGCACTCTGATTACAGGGGCTTTTAATTGCACCATAAACTTCTTCTTTAGTATTAGGTTTCTGCAGTGTTTTCTTCTGTTCATCAGTAAAGTAAGGCATGTCCAGGTTCCAACATTCTGTAGGTCCTTGAACTGCCTCGGAGCTGTAGTGGTGAAACTAATAATTTGTTCCAGATAATCCTGAGCTACTGCCATAATTCCTACTGTAGTGGTCTGTAGGTTTCCTTTCTTATCCCTTAAAGTAGTAATATTCCTTTTATTGGTTCTTTCTTAATAACATTCATATACAGTACCTAAGGCAACTGTTTCCTTGTGTCCTAGCCCTGTATTCCATGAGTAAAAATGTGGCCCTTTTGTGCTGGATACTTTGCTTCTCATTTTTATTATTTCTAATTTGGTCTGAATAGAATCCCTCCCCTTTGTGTGCCAAGATATAAGCCTAGATTATTGGGTTCTTAGTTCTAGATACCTATAATAATTAAATTGTTTTTTGGTAGTAGCTTTCTTTTTTAGTACATTTCAAATATCAGTTTTGATGTCCTCCTACCAGATTCCCACATCATCATACAAACATGTAACTGTTTTCCCTAGCATCCCATTCCCTTTCAGTAGAAAGTAATACATTCTTGTGTGTTAGGATGTCATTATTCAACCTCCAGATATTTTTGTGCTGTGTTGGTCCATCTGAATGCCCCAATTTACACCCAAGGAGTTAATGGTCTAAATTTTCAAAGGGTATAGGATTAATATGTTTAGCAGGAACAGTATTTGAAATAAAAAGATAATCAGTTTGAATGACCAATTGATTCTCCTAGTACATGTACACTTTTGAGGCATGCATCAGTCAGTAGGCATCTGATAACCCAGCGTCTGATATCATTTTAGCTAAACAGTTTGAGTCACAAAATAATTTGTTACAGCTCCTCAATCTTGTTTAGCTAGGTCACAATTGAAATCTCCTCCCAGAATTATCTTCCTTGAGGTTATTAGTAGGGCCATACCTCTTTAAAGGGACCAATCCTTATATTTTAGTCTGTGGGGCACATATGTTAATCAGCCTTAGTTTGGAATTTGCAGAAGTTATGTCCAATAACAAAGCACAATCTGGCAGAATATCTAAAACCCCCATCCATCCCATCAGCTATCCTCCCCAAGTGCCAAGTAATATGGCCACCAACACCATAAACATTTAGCTTGATTTATGTCATTAATTGAGTTCATTTCAGTCTCTAGTAGAAAGACTATTCATAGGATAAGTCTTTTAGGCAAAGCCCATGGCACACCACGGCCCTCACACATGTGGTCACCAGGATCAAAACTACCATGGGCTTGGATCAACACACTGGAGGTACTTTTCTTGACCAGTCCAAGGCCTTTGACCCTGTTAACCACACACTCCTGTGCTCCAAACAACATGCCTTGGGTCTGTTTGACCATGCTGTACCTTGGGTCAGACATTACCTGTCTAATCGCAAAATGGGATGTTAAGTTCAACTGGATGATCTCAGAACCAGCCCCCAATAAGTGTGTGGTCCCACAGGGCATGATCCTCAGGCCTATTGCTTTTTCATTGTTCATTAACAACCTCCCTGCTAGAATAACTTCTTGAAAATCCACTCTGTATGCTGATGGCCTGGTGCTCCTTAACAGCTCCAAGAGCATGGACCTCATCAACTCCCATCTAAAAGATGACTTTGACAAGACTGAAGCCTGGCTTGTTAACAACACATTGGTAATGAATGCCAAAAAGAATCAAACCATGCTTCTTGGGTCTCTTGCCAAACTTAGAGCCTGATCCACCCCCTGTCCATTTGGAGCACAGATGGGACTCCACTGAAAATTGTGCCATCCTTTAAATACTTAGGGGTCACACATTTATTTATTTTATTTATTACAGTCTCAGAATTTGACATATCTTTGAGACAGAGACTCATTTATAAAGATTCCACATCCAAAAGAAATGACCCCATCTTGACTTCTTCCTCCATATTTGAAATGTTTATAAAATAGTTAATGCAAAACTCGGTCTGGCATATTGAGTAAAATACTGCCTAATGCCTAATACATGCTTGGCCCTTGCCAAAGGTGTCTTTCTTCACTCCCTCAACTATGGGCTCATATCCTTCACCAATGCCTCCAAGTCACTTCTCTCCAGGTGGGAGACCTCCTATAGCAACATTTATAGATTCACTCTCTCATTGAGCCATATGACCCATGTTGTGAATGCTGCAGTCACCTGGGTTGGCTAGCTCCCTCAAATAGTCATCTATTTGCCCTTGGCTGTTTCACTGACAGAACAGTTAGGACTAGTGCCCCCACCTCTATTGCATCTATGGTAAACTTTTATCACCTGCCCTATCCCCTGCAATCAAATGATAAATCCCTTGTTGTTGTCCCCAAGACTTCCACCATTATGGGGGGACCAGGCCTTTAGTATTGCTGCACCAAAACTTTGGAACTCCCTGACACTCTCAGACCATTGCTCCTCCTCCCACTCTCAGTTTACAAGGTCCCTGTGGGCTCACCTCAAGGCCAGTTCTGTTTCTGCACATAATCCCTGCAGGTAGCTCTTATGTTCACCTGCGTAGGCTGATAGTCTTACTTTCAGTGCTGCCTCAGCCAAAGCAGCTGGTACGTATTCTACCCATGGTTAACTGAATGTGAGTATGTATTGCTCTGTATATTTTCTATATTATAATATGTCGATTTTACAGTTCCTTTAGTGTGTTTGATTGTATATTACTTTGTATTTTATGTATCTTATAGTATATTGATATGACCCTTGATCCAGGTACACTGTACTATTGTTTCTCCAATATTGTATCATACTGTATTGCATTGTACTGCTTGTCTTCTAACCTCCAGGTATTGCATTGTATTATATACATACAACTGCTGGCAAATAAGGACCAACATGACCCATCTAGTCTGCCCCAAGATACTCTTATGTATTGCGTATCCCCTTGCCTCCCTCTAATTGCTGTCTAATTTCATCTTTACCTCCCACAGAAAGTTCACCTCTCCCCCCCACCATACCCTCAGGATCCCGTTATGCCAGCCCCCATGCATGCTTAAAGCCAAGACTGTTTCAGTCCCCACCACCTCATCTGGCAGCCCATTCCAGGCATCCACTAGCCTCTCTGTGAAAAAGTACTTTCTTGTATTTCCCCTAAATTTACCTCCCTCCAGTCTCATGCCATGACCCCAAGTTGTTGAGCCATTTTTTCTTTGAAATAAGCCTCCCTCCGGCACCCTGGTCAATCCCTTTAGATATTTGAAGGTCTCAATCATGTCCCCTCTCTCCCTTATTTCCTCCAGAGAGTACATATTTAGATCCCTCAGGCTGTCCTCATATGCCCTCCCATGCAGCCCCTAAATCATTCTCTTGGACAGCCTCCACCCTTTCAACATTCTTTTTCAGATGTTTTCTCCAGTACTGGATGCAGTACTCAAGGAGAGGCCTGACTAACATCTCATACAGGGGCACAATGACTTCCATCCTTCCGCTAGCAATACCTCACCCTGTGCATCCCATCATTCTGTTGGCATTCCCTACTGCCTTCTGACATTGTCTAGTCACCTTGAGGTCATCCATGATGATGACCCCATGGTCCCTAACCTGCTCTGTGACTTCTATTTCTACCCTTCCAAGCACATATTTTGCCCTAGGGTTCCTATGCCCCAAGTGCATAATTTTACATTTCCCTGCATTGAACCCCAGTCTCCACACCTTGGACCACTGCTTGAGCTTTTTAAAGTCCTCCCTTATCCTGCCAACCTGCTCCAGCATATCCACCCTGCTACAAATCTTTGTGTCGTCAGTGAACAAACTCATCTTCCCCTCCAAACCTACTGCCATGTCTCCAATGAAAACACTGAATAGGACTAGGCCCAACCTCTTGTATTGTGTTGTCTTGTAACATCCCGGGTCCTACCTGAAATTAGGTGCAATCTGTGTCTAGTACACTCACATGGTTTAGGAAAGCTTTTAATCATAATGACAGTAGGATTCTCCTAGGTTTCTTTATAAAGTTCACATTTATGAATGCTATATTTAAAGAACAATATTTGGCCTTTGTATTAAATGTTGGGGAAGTAAATTAGTAAACTTTGAAAAAGGAAGAGGGAAGGGGGTGGTTTGCAGTACTTTACCAATTCATCCTCACCTCATCCTGGAGCTAGTCCTAGGTGTTTATTTTAACCTTTAGAAGTAGAACTGTCCACTTCAATTTCCAAAGGAGGCAAAACACTGGGAAGAGATACTGGGTAATTATACTGGGTAATGGACGGGAGAAGGCAATATGCCCATTGTTACCACCCACCCGCATCAGCGGGTCCAACTATTTATTCCATTCAATAATTGGGTATTGATTTTCTTCTTGCATATCTCCAGTCTAGGGCTTTCCACCACATCAATAGGTAGGCTGTTCTAAAGTTTGCCTGTATGTTGTAGAAAGAAATTATATCTCCCATTTTCACAACTGTGTCCAGCTTGATCTGGTGCTTGTGTGATTTCAGGCTAACTGACTTTACCTGAATTTTAACATCTAGTTTATCCATTAATTCAGCATCTTGCATAATTTTATACATAGCTAATAAATCACCCCTCATGTTCCCTTGTTCTAAGCTATAGAGTCCTAAATGCTGCAACCTATCATCATAGCTGAGCCCCTTCTCTCTCCGATAATTTTTGTTACCCTCCACTAGATCCTCTTCACATTCTCCACATCTCCCCTAAAATATGGGCTCTACAAAGGAGACCCATAATCAAGATGTGGCCTAATATATGACCTACTGTATATAATGGTGCCATACAACTCGTAGATTGATTTAGAAAACCCCTTTTAATATTTCTAATCATGTAATTACATTTCTGTATTAATTTGTTACAATGTACCCTGAAATTTAAGTTTTGGTCTATGAATATACCAAAATCCTTTTTGATTTCCATCTTATTTAGTGGAGTCGCATTCAACTGGTAGTCATGCTTCTCATTACAATTTCCCATGTGCATGACTGTACATTTATCCATGCTAAAAGGCATACTAATCTCAGACGCTCAAATTTTGACCTTCCCCAAGTCATTTGTCAAGCTTTCAATATTTTCAGGTGTTTGAACTGGCCCTCCTAATTTCATATCATTTGCAGATTTCACCACCCAGTTGTTAGTACCCTGGTGAAGGTCGCTAACAAACAATACTGGTCCCTGGACAAAGCCCTGGGGCACCTGGCTAGTCATCTCACCATACTCTGATTAACATCCTTTCACTCTGACAAACTGCTTTCTCATGTTTAACCAGTTTCTTATCCAAGTGACTAGCCTTCTATCCACTCCTATCTTAACCAACGTATCTATCAGTAGGTCATGTGGTACTTTACCAAAAGCCTTCTGGAAGTCTAAATAAAATATGCCAACTGGTATGTTATCATTTTTGCGTCTACTGACATTTTCATAGAAGCATAATTGATTTGTTAGGCATAACCAGTTTTGCCGAAAGCCGTTCAGTTTAAAATCCTTCTAACCAATGCTGTTTAAATTATCCTTTAGTTTAATTTTTAGGAAGATTTCTGTGATTTCACATAGAACTGTGGTCAGACCGATAGGTCTATAATTAGTTTGTACTGCTCTAGCTCCCTTTTTATAGATGCATGGTGATGTCACCATGCTGACATATTGCTGTGAGCAGCAGATTGAGGACTGACAGGATTGTGAGAGTGTGGTCTTCCACTTAGTAGTTTGGTTGGGTTGCATGACTGCATGATTCATATTACTTCGCTGTTCTCTCCATTTATTACAGTGGTGCATCAATCAAACTTTATTTAACCAGTCAGTTACATCATTGAGCAAGCTATTTTCAAGTGTGTGTGTGTGTCTGCAACCCTGACTGCAGTAGATAGCAATATTTCTATAGCTCCTTTAATAATTGCACCTGTTAAAAGAGCCTAAGGCAGTAATAGCTGTAATTCCTATTGAAACAAAATCATCATTTTAATGGCATATAAGATAAGTAGCTTTGGAACAGTTGGCTTCCATAAACAATGAAAAGATGATTTCCTTTCAATGGCACTTCTTTCTCTGCACTCTGCAACTGCATCCCACTTTATAGTAGCATTCCAGTCTCTGCTTTAGCTTGATTCACCTTCCAAGATTTTGTCTTTAAAGAGATTGCTCCTAATGCGCTTATATTTTTTTTAACGCTGCATATTACCTGATTCTGTGTCATATGTGTTGATTTCCTGCAAAATGTGTCTTTAAAACAAGGATATTTATAACAATTACATAGTTGATAAAGTTGTGCTCCTTTTCTAGTTTTTTATTGCTTCTATCTCCCCCTTCTCTCAGATTAACTTGCAATACATTTGAGTTTAACCTTTGGTTATCCTGGTTGTTAATCTTCAGCCTTCTTGTGTACTTTTAAATACATAGATGTTGTTGTTTCTGCTGTTCACATGTATGATGTGCGTACTGTATGTACGTGTACTGTTCTCTCTGGGTCGCCCCTGAAAAAGGGACTGTATTGTCTCAGTGGGCCTACCCAGTTACCAAAATTCAATAAATAAATAAATAAACGAAAGACTCTAGGTCCAGCATGTCCAATCCCTCGTTGTTTAACAAGAGGTATTGTAAGTCTGAGGAGGTATCTGCATTCCAAAAGTGACTTGTTACTTTATTTTAATTAAACTTCAGAAAAAGAGATTCATCCAGTACAGCCCCCAGGTCTTCAAAATAATTAGAAATATAGAAAGGAAGTGATATATAATTAAAAATTACCAGTAATACTATTTAGCCTCTGCTCATAAACTTTTAGAAATCAGAGAACAGAGTCAATGTCTAGTAGAAAGAAATTTTGAAGCTAAATGATTTAACAGTTTGACATAAGTGGCAGTTAGAGGGATTTGAACCCGTAATCATTTATTTTTGTACCTCTGTTGCACTTCCTCACGGGTATTTTGAGTGTATAATCATTGTACATGAACTTTTGGGGAAGTTAGATAATGTTTGGAACATAATGGTTTTCTCTGATAGAAGTGTTTAGAGATCACTGGTTAGAAAGGAAGCAACACATAATTATATTTTCGATAACATTCTAAACAATATTTAGTTTTGGCTTTTAAATATTTAGAAATCAGAGGTTAAAAGAAAAAAATCAGCACAAAGTAATTTGGAAGCTAACCTACTTAACCAACTGACATAAGTGGCTGTCAGAGGAACTTGAACCTGTAGTCACTTAATCATACCTTTATAGCACTTTTTTGTTAGGACTTTGTTTATATAAATATTTGATGTAACAGATTATAGTATCGGCTCTTGTTAAGCCTTAATTCACATTTAGGATACATTGGCATTGTTATTTGGTAGCTAGATAATTTTGCAATAGAATCCATTGTTTTTAGGTGTGAGTTTATAAGTTCTTTTAATAGCGTTTTGGGATATTAAGGTAACTTGCATTTCTTTTTTGAAGCCCCTGACACCGAGAAATAAGGTATTCGGTGCTGTATAGAGGTGGGTCCAGCACACAGGTAAGCACGTTAGTGCTTACGTCAACGAGTTTCGTTGGATGCTGGATCCAGAGGCAGTGCTTGTCCTTCCTTTAAAAGCACTACATTAGTTTCCCCATGTTCTTACTCCCGCAAAACAGACACCAGGCCGTTCTCCATACTCGTTAAATGAGTAAGTTTTACACTTAGAAACTGTGGAGGTTCTATTACTTGGAAAGATTTGTGGGTATTGACGGTTCAGCTGGCACTTTGTTCATTAAAAATGTTTTTTTTTTCCTTTTTTACCAAATAGCGATATCATTGGAGGGTAATGTTGATTATAAGAACCTAGAGGACACAACAAAAGGTTTTCCGCCCACAGGTTAGTGTCTTTTAAAGTTATTATCACGTTTATTGAAACTAATGATAAATGCCTTTCTTGGTGTTAAGGCAAATATCTAAAGGCTTACAGATTAGACAGTAAAGTTTATTTAGCTTGTACTATTTAGTTTTCCCCCCATTTTATTGAATAAATAAGAATAACCAGGAGATATAATACTACGTTCCAACAGTGTCATGTTTGAACCTTTTCATCTGAGTATGGTTTACAGGCAAAGTATTAACAAATAAACATATGTTTGAAATATTGATATAAATCAGATTTATATTTGGAAAATAGTTGATATTTGTTAAAAGAACTAATGAACAAGAATTTTGGACATGGATAACTTTTTCTTTTCATTTTTGTTTTGCTGATGTTTAATAGTGGCTGTGAAGAGTCAAACATTGAACCTGAGGCTTATGAATAAGAAGAAATGAAAGTTTTTTGACTGTAAATAATGTAAGGACTTGTTTTTGCTTCTGTTGATGTGTATATTGATACTATTTAATTATTGGTAGTTATGAAAAATTGAAAATGAAATATGTTTATTATATATTTTTTAGACGTATGACCAGTGTCCTGATGAAGGGTTAATCCCCGAAATGTCGAGTTTAAGCCTGGAAGATAAATGAATAAATTATTTGGAGACTATTCATATTTGTTTTATTCATTTGGACTATAAGGGAGAGTGGGCTTCTTAAGATCCAGTATTGTTTTCTTTTATTTTAATTAACTGAAGAAAAGTTAATCCCTCCTGGTACAGGGAAATGAGTGGATTACAATTTTATAAAACCAGGCACACATTTCACCTAGTGTTTGAGCAGTCAGCCTCAGCTTGATGCAGGGGACTGATGACTGGGCTTCAACTGTCCAGAAGTCCAGAGCATACCACTTTTACTGAGGGGGTTGGGTGTGGGCATAGGGAATGAGGATGGGAAAACACAGGTGAGGGTCTGTAGCAGCCAGGTGCAAGAGTCATGCTTGTAAAGGCATCAGAGGCATACAGCATGTATCTTGCTTCTGTTTAAAAACCTAAAGCTGCCGCTATTAATATAGCTTGGCAGTCACCAGGAGCAAACCCAAGTGCCATTACCCAGCCCCAACACTGGGTGCCCAATTATGGGGTTGGATGGCAAACTAAAATAAAAAGTAAGTAGCCACTTGTTGCTCAACCCTGGTGCCACCAAACTCCCCCAATTCTGACATTAAGTGCCCAACCCTGGAGTCAGAGAGAAAATGAAAAAGATAAGCGGACAATGACAGCCAAACCTCCATTCTGACACTAGGTGCACAGCCCCCAGGTCCAAGAGTCAATAAAAAAAGTAAGCAGACAATGGGAGCCCAACTCCAGTGATGTTTTAGAAAGAAACGTTAGTTTCTTTTTGCACTAATCTGTTGTAGCAATGCTCCCTGCTATTCATTGTACTATTGCACTTTTGTGTTCTTGCTGCTTGTGCATCAAATAAAAAGTAGATTTATTCCATAGTCAGCAGTAAAACGTTAACCAGCTTCATATAAAAAGCATGTGAGAATTCATAGGATGAACACTAAAAACAACAAAAGTGAAGTAGTGCAATGAATAGCAGGGAGTAATGTTATGCCAGCCTGGGGCAAAAACAACTAAAATTTCACTCCAGAAGCAGTGCTTCATCGGAGTTATTAACTTAATGCAGAAATGCCCTTATATTATCCGGCACTAGGTCTGAATAGCACATGTATGAACAGTATGACAATAACAGCACCATCCATACAGCACTATGCAGAACAACGGCAGGGAACAAATGCCACTAGTAAAGGCAGTGCCACTGATAGCAGTCGAAAAGCACACTGACAAGTGCTACCAGTCCAAACACTTATTTTACCAGAAGGCTCCACCACCCCCGCGCCCCCCCCCATGCGAGGAGCTCTGACACCCACACTCCCCCAACTAAAATAATCAACTCCAAGTCATAGTTGGATAATGGGGAAAAAGTAAAAAAATTTCGGAGACCAGGATTAGAACCCTGGTCTCCACCACCATTTTGGCTGAGCTGCACCATGTCTCAGTCTTATCTGCCATAGGAGCAGCTCGGCCAGCCTTCTTGATTCCCCAGCTATTGTCTGGTGCCATGGACAGTGACATGGGTACTGCTTACTGCACAGTGCTGTTTAATCCCTTTAGCTGTCCATGATATGCCATTCTGACATCACCGTTTTTCCTTGCGCTATATTTGTAGCGCTGTTGTAACTGGTTACTATATTAGCCACCATCAATGATGTGTACAAATTAAACATTTTAAACAACGAATGTGACATGTCCTCAGGATACAAAGAGGCACTTATAAAATTACAAATGGCAATTAAGGTAAGGAAGAGTACAATATCAAACCTGGCATAAACTACCCACAAGGCATATTTTCACAGTTGGTTAGTGCATGTAATTAAAAAAAGCTTTACATATAAACTACAACACAGTATCAGGAAATATAAATGACACAGACATCCATTTTGTGGATGTTGGAGTGAAGCACTTAGGATATAAAATGTAGAGGTATTCATATATAAATCCCTTCTCTTGAGAGACATTTTCTTTAGGACTGTGGAATCAATAAACTCTGCAGTACAATGATTCAAATTGTCAGGAATCTACTCTAAAAAAAACAGATAAAAAGCAGGGCATTATTATATCAGATGCTCAGCCATAATGGATGTATACCTTGGGGGGCTTGCTATAGCCCAGGTGTGAATTATTGCTTTGAACGTGTGCACGTTTTGTAAGATTTCTATAGACAATCTTTATTTCCAGTATATAAAGATGGCATACTTTGCAATAGAAGTGTTTTTTATTGTATTATGATTATGACTAAATGAGCATCTGATATAATAATGTCCTGCTTTTATTGTTTTTTAGAAAACATGCCTGACATTTGTATTTTGTATTGCAGAGTTCATTGGAGCCACAGTGCTAGAAAAAAATGTGTCACAAGAGAAGGAATATATATGGATGAACACCTGACCATTTTATACCCTCAGTGTTTCACCCAAACATGTTCAAAATTAACTTCTATATAAATTTATATTTTTTGATATTGTTGTGTATATGTAAAGCTTTTTTTAAAATAATTACGTCTGCTAACCTACTGCTTAAATTAAGCCTTGTGGGTAGTTAATACTGGGTTTGATGTTTTACTTTCATTACCTTTATTGCCAGTTGTAACTTTATGAGCCTCCTCATATCCTGAGGATGTGTCACATTAGTAACAGACTGTTAATGTCTCTTTCATATATGACACTGTATGCCATATTACAGTGGCGATTATACAAAAGTTTATCAGTACTGAGGTATACCTCAAGGTACCTCGAGATACCACTGAGATACTCAAGTTTAATTTGCATTGACTGTAATGTGATCCTACCTCAGTACCCCAAGGTATACCTTGAGGTATACCTCAATACTGATAAACTTTTCCACGATCACCACTGTTCATGTAATATGATACATTTTAAATAGAACCTTTAACAACAAAACACTGTACTAATTCCTGATATGAACGTTCACTAAATTTATTTTGCAGCTGTATTTGCTCTGACTAGAGTTTCTTAAATAGTGGCACAATTGTGGCAGCCCTGTAGTCATGAAGCATATCACTTGTTGCAAAAGAAGCTTTGAACAGAACAGCTAGGGGCTTGGAGATCTGTTTTCATTCCTCCATGAGTAGTATAGGGTGCAGGAGATCTGGTTCTGATGTTTATTTTCCTTTAGTTTTTCCAGTAGTTTCCCTACTTCTTGGTTACTAATTTCAACAGATAAATCAGAATATTCTTTACCTATTTCAGTTCTGCTGCTGCAACTACTTTTATCGAACACTGTGCAAAAGTAAGCATTAAAGGCATTAACCAGGGCCAGCCCGGTGGGGCTGGAGGTTGAAGCGCTGGTCGCTAAACCTCGCGTCTCACCGGCGACCCGGGTTCGGGAATGAGCCCAGGCCACCAGGGGTTAGCAGGGAACAGAGAAGATCAAGCATCTGGAGGACTGCTCTCCTCTCTCAGGGAGGGATGGAGGGTTTGCCATACCACTCATCGATCCCCCTCTGGTGTCAGCCAGGGGGAGATGCAAACTGGGAGGCATGCTGTCAATGTACTTTATCGGTGGGTGGAAGTGGGGTGGGAGTAAAACTGGAGGAAAAAGGAGCTGGCAGACTCCATGATGGCCACACCAGCACCCTGTTCCAGCCCCTGATGTCTGGATTTGGCTCCAGGGGTGGAGGAATGCCAGAGCCCCTTCACCTCGGCCCTGCCACAGGGGGAACCCATGGGGGATTTAGGGAGTGTTGGATAGGGGAACAGTGCAGCCAGATACCGAGTTCTCTCTGAGGGAGGAACTGGAGCCACCTGCCAAGTTCCACAGCAGGATAAAAATATAATAGCCTTGTCAGGTGAAGTTTTTATATATGTTCCCTTATGCTTAACGAGTCCTACTTGAGCATTGTTTTTACTCTGCTTGTTTACATATGCATAAAAGCTTTTCCCATTACCCTTCCTATGAGAAATGTTAAAATCTAGTTTATGCCTTTTTGACTGAATCATCTTTTTTAATGTGCCTAATTCGCTCTTATAGGATGCAGTTGCCTCCTCTGTGTGTGTGTTTTTTTAGAGTCATAAGCTTTTTACTTCTTATCACATTGTTTCAGGATCCTGTGAGTACGCCACATCTGCAGTTTTCCCCTCTTGTTATACATCTTTTTGCTGGGTACATACTTTTCTTTCACCTGTAATAATTTGCTTTCAATTATGTTCAACATTTCTTCTACATTGTTGTGCTCTAAAGATGATTACCATTCCCACTTTGATAGCGCTCGAAAGAAGCTTAAGATTTTGTATTGTTTTCTGAATCACCCCAGTCTCTCTTATTTGATAAGACATTACATTTATTGTCCAGTGGGATATCTGGCACAGCTGAATCTTTTCTCTTCATTTTTGACTTTGGAGGCTGTTTTTTTTCCAGTATCTGTTCCTGTAATCATAGTCATACCAGGTGGAGGTATTATATCTTCCTCTGAAGGGACTGAATGTTCAGCTTCCTCTATGATACCATCTGCATTGTCCTGTGCTGATCTGGACCATTGCTGCACTGGTAAAACTTGCAGTTCATCTGTCATGGGGGAGCAGGTTCAGGATTTGAAACCTCCCATATTGTATCATGTCTTTCTTCTTGTGCCTGGGTTTCCTGTGGCACAGATTCTGGTTGGGGTTCAGGGTTAGGCTCTTCGGGTCTGGTGTTTGGGGCTGAATGAGGGTCTTAGGCTGCTTTTTGTGGATGCCGTTTCTGGTGATGCATTATATACAATTTCTGGCTTCTTGTTTATAATTCCTCTGATTTGGGTGGTCAGCTCTGTTATGAGTGGCTCATGGACAGGAGCCAAAAGAATGTCCTGATTCATAACAGATTGCACTTCAGGTCATTCGCACACTGAGCTCCTGTGTGACCATACACAGATACACAGATTACACCTTAACCATTAACAGGCACTAAAGTACTTAGATGGTTTGAGGAGCCGGATTTAAAACAAGTTTTAGTCTGGCCTGGATAGAAACAATGGCCCCTGTCTTGACCTAAATTTGGCAGATGTTAGATGCCATTGTCAGTTTGTCTGAGCTTTACGTTAAACCTCCACACCCCTGTCCAAATTTGTTCCTCGTCCATTTTGGGATCGGGTGGCCCCAATATAGCACACCATTGAGCTAGCCAGTGCTTGATATCGAATACATTGACCCCCTCATTTTTAAATTGAATGTCAACTATTTTGAGAGCTGGATTAGTGAGAAGACTGACCTGGAAAGGTATACAGAGTTCGTTATATTTCATTTTCTGATACTTCATCCTGGATCTGTCCAAGGACTCTGCAGTTTTAAAACCAATACTGTATATATTATCACAAGGAATCTGTATCAGGGTGTAGATTTTGGTTGAGAAGTATTTCATGGAGTCTTTTAGAAGGGTCTGACCCACAAAAGGCCTATCAGGGAGGTCTCTCGGTCATCACAATAGCACAGTCACACTGCCTTTCACCTTTGTGCAGAAAAAAAAGCATTTGTTAAAAGGTCTACAAACCTCCTCTAGTTTGGCTGAGGTGTAAAGGTAGGATAGGGGCAATGTGGTATTTTATCTCCCTCTGAATGCCTTGAAAAAGAAGCTCTGTATTCATTTCTTGAATCCTGTGATGGCAGTGAGTCAGCAGTGGAGGGGTCAGGAGTCTCATCCTGAGTAATGGAATCCAAAGTTGGATTTTGTGCTCCAGGTTTCTGATCAGGAATTACATACTTCAGTATATGAACAGGGGAAGGGGGCAGAATTAGGCTTAGTGTCGGTTTCCACTTTCCATTACAGGCCTCAATTAAACTGGCCCTGTTTGCTCCTCTACTTGTATCACAGTGGAGGCATTTACTTGTTTCACATGTGGAGAAAGTATCTGAGCTGCCTTACCTGTTTGAGTTTTAGATGGCTGTTCTGAGGGAGCTGTCTGTGCTGCTGCTCAAAACTCTGTGGTCTGTGTTGCTGGTTCAATCAGATCTGCATCATTGGCAGTGTCAATGGGATCCAACCAGCATCCTGGTACTGTGGCATTCCACTGTGAAGGATTCATTTGTGGCTGGGAATGTGTAAACTGTTGTTCAAAACATGGCATGGAGTGCATGTTGTGTTGTACTACAAGAGCTATAATCAGGTAATTCAGAGAAGTTTTCACAGAGTGCTTGAGTGCTTTTGGCTCATAGAAACATACAAACATAGACTCTAATGACAGATAAGGACCACTTGGCCTGGTCAGTCTGCTAATTTTTCACTTCCTATATTCTTGCTGCAGTCCCTACATGTCTTTTTCCTTCCCCCTTCCTTTGCACTATGATTCCGTTGTACCTATCCCATACATTCTTGAACCCCACCCATGTTTTCACCCCTACCACTTCCACTGGAAAGCTGTTCTATGAATCCACCACTCTTTTTCTGAAGAAGTACTTCCTCACGTATCTCCTGAATCTACCCCTTTCCAGATCCATAGCATGTCCCCTTGTTCTTCAGCACCCCTTTTTCTGAAAAATACCTCCCTACCACACCTTATTTACCCCTGTGAGGTATTTAAAGATGTCCATCATATCCCTCTTTTCCTTCCTTTCTTCCAGGGTGTACTTATTAAAGTCCTTTAGACTCGCTTCCTAGAACTTCTGATGCATTTTCTGTACCATTTTGGTTGCCCTCCTCTGGACCACCTCCACTCTGTCTATGTCCTTCTAGAGATGTGTACTCCAGAACTAGACACAGTACTCCAGGAGGATTATTATCAGTGATCTATACAAGGGCATCACCACCTCCCTCTTTTTGTTGGTGATAGCCCTTCCTATGCACCCAAGAATCTCACTAGCCCTCCAGACTGCCTTGACACACTGCCTGGCCACCTTTATGTCATCTGATATGATTATCCCTGGGTTCACCACCACCCTCCATCACCTATCTCCTAACAAATTTCTTACCCAGTATCCACAGGTTGCTGCAGTCCATAGAAAAAAATAGACAAACCACAATAGAGTCAAAGTAGAATTCATTTGAAATTTATTCTAACAATTTGTAGTGCTGTGCGGTCCCAGCCAATCACCAAGTGAAATCAGCTCTCCACCCCAGCGCTTCACCTATCAATTAGGCTTCATCAGGGGGCTGATTAGTGGAGACACACATTCAGACTTTATAGTCTTTCATTGATTGCATCATCAAAAAGTGCTCAAATAAAAAAATAAAGAAATACCATTTACATACATATTGGTATATTTTGTTTAAACCAGTGATAGAAACTAGTGCATACAAATGAAAGTTACATGTGATAAAGTTATACAGGCATCTAATGAACATTTTCAGACTTTAACTATTGTTTAACGTAGGGAGCCTGGAGTATCTCATTCACAGGATTGTGCGCTGGGGTGGAGAGCTGATTTCACTTGGTGACTTGCTGGGACTGCACAGCACTATGAATTATAAGAATACATTTCAAATGAATTTTACTTTGACTGTGTTGTGGTTTGTCCATTTTTTTTCTGTGGAGTGCAGCAACCTGTGGATACTGTCTTGTACTTAGGGGTTAGCCACCCATTGTTTGCACCCCTTGGGTTCTACTTGAGAGCACAGACTCTGGGGACAATTCCTTACCCGTTTACCACCTTTTTATCCACTCCAAGCTACCCAGCTTGCTTATAAGTGTCTTATGTGGAACAGGGTTGAAAGACTCACTGAAATAGAGGTGGGCCACGTCCACTGTTCCTCCACTCCTTCCTGATCTAATTCCTTAGTTACCCAGTCAAAGAAATCAATCAGATATTTGGCCATCACTCCCTCCCCCATTGAATCAGTGCTGCATTAGGTCTTGTAACCCACTTGTTTCAAGATATTCCACAATCCTTTCCTTCGGCAGTGTTTCCAATAAGTTTCCCACTACCAATGTTGACTGTTTGGTCTATAATAGCCAGCCTCCTCCCTGTTACCACGTTTTGAAATGGGACTACACCTGCCCTCCTGCAGTCCTCTGAAACCAATCTGATTTCCATAGATCTGTTAAATTGGATTGTCATAGGTGCAGCCAGTACCACCCTGAGCTCCCTCAACACCACTGGATACATTCCATCTTGCCCTATTGCTTTGTCATCTTTCAGATTAGTAAGTGCCTTCAGGACTCTCTCCTCTGAAAAAGGACTAGTGTCCACCTTCTCCCCCTTCAAGCTCTTATTACATTTTTGCAGTCCGTCCCCTTCATCTTTGAACACCGAGAAGACATATTTGTTCAAGATGTCTGCCTTTTCCTGGTCCCCCTCTGTACAGTCCACCCTTCCCATTTTAACCTTAAAATCCCTCCCTGTGTCTTCCTCTTTTCATTTACATACTGTACCTAAAAAATGTCTTACCCCCTTTGATACCACCTGTGCTATTTTCTCTTCATTTTGTGTTTTTGTGCTCCTTACTGCTTTCTCTGTTTCCTGATGCTTTCCCTGATACGTCTCCCTATCCTCCTCTCTCTGTATCTCCCTGTATCATCTGATTGCAACTCCTTTAGCCTTAACCTTTTCTGTCACCTCTTTCAAGAAGCATAGTGGTCTTCTTTTTCTCTTGCTTTTGCTCACTTGATTGACGCAGAGGTTTGTTGCTTCACTTTGCCTCCTGTTAGCTTGGTCCACTGTTTTCCACCCCCCAAAGATATCCCCCTCTGCCAGGTCATACCTGAGACATTCAACCATCTTTATAAAATCTGCCCACCTGATATCCAGGACCCTCACCAATGTGTGTTTTGATTCCACCGCCACCCTTATATTGAACTACACCATATGGTGGTCACTGGTCCCCATGTGGCCTCCGACCTTACCAACTGCAACACTGTCCCAGATAGTGAGTGCCAGGTAGTATTGTCACATCAAGAGTGGGCTCACTGACTAGTTGCCTGAGCAACACCCCCTGCAGGGAGTCCAAGATATCCCTGCTCCTGGGTGTGGCTACAGCTGTGAAGCTCAAGTCTACATCTGGCAGACTGAAGTCCCTCACCAGCAGAATCTCCCCCTTTTCTACCATTTTGCCAGTGGCTTCTAACAGTAACTTACCTACTCCTTCCTTTTGCTGGAGGTCTGTAGGTCATGCTTGTGCGAATAGTGGATCCATTCCAGACTCTAGGGGAAACCCACAATAGCTCTGCCCCCTACCTGTATTCCTTCTATCTCTGTCACTTTTATGCTTTCCTTCACATAAAGCACCACCATCCCTCCTTACCTTCCTACCCTTTCTTTCCTGAACAGAGTATAGCCTAGTACAGGCATGTCTCAGTCATGGTTTCGTGCTCCAAAACTTGTTAATGGGCACTATATCCAAGTCAGCCTCTGACACTGTGAGTTTATGTCTGGAATCTTATTTACTAGATTTCTAGCATGGCCTTCCAGATGGTCTTTAGACTCTGCTTGTTACCTTCCATTTCCTTTTTGCCCCTTTCCACCACCCTGTCTTTTTAATGTTTCTGTTTCCTTCCTCTAAGTTTCTATCCACCTGCTTTTTTTATTAATTTTCACTCTGGTGGTTACTTCTCCCCTCTGGATTGCCCTACCCTTTATTTCAGCCTGTGAGGGGGCAGTTTTTGCCTCCAAAATTCCTTCTGCCACCTCCATCAGCTAGTTTAAATGTTCATTGTAACAACATTTAAAATGTCCACTGAGGACAGCAGTCCCCCTCCTGGATGGATGCAGGCCATCACCCTGTACAGCCCTCATTCTCCTAGGTGGGTCCCCAGTCCCCAACTTATTTGAACCCCTCCTCTCTGAACCATTCCTTCAGCCATGAGTAGAAGCTTCTGGTGTGGAGAGCCCTCTCCTACCCCCATCATAGACAGGCCCCACCTCAGTGAAAGCTGCTGAGCATGCCACCTGTCTAAGACCACTCCCCAGTTCCTTTAACTCCTCCTGCACTGTCCCAGTGCCATCCCTAGCCAGGTTGTTGGTCTCAAGTACACAATGACATCCCACTCTCCCTTCCTTCCTGCTGTCCTAGTGATCCTCAGGATACATTTCTCATCCCTCCAGGCCATGGCAACATGTAGACACCTGCCCTCCCTCTCAGCCCCCTTCTTATTCCCAAATATATCCCCTTGACAGACAAGTCCCTCACCAGAAGTTGCTTCCTCCTCCTCCTCCTCCTCTGGGGTTCTCACCCTCCATCCCTCCATAGATCTCCACTATGGAGGGACCCCACATTCTCCCTGACCATTACTACAGTTGTTTCCTCCTGGCAGTCCCACCCCTCCAGAGTGGCATAGGAATTTTGTAATGGCACCAGTTGAGGAATGGGCTTCTGACCCACCCCTCAACCTTTCAGAGCCCACTACCCCACCCTTCAGAAGACTACCATAGTCCAGCTTCTCCTTCTCCCTGGCATCCTCTGAGGTAATGGTGTCAGACCTGGTGGCCCATGGATGGGGGAGAAGGGGCCCCAAATCCTAGCCAATTCAGCCTGTAGTCTAGCAACCTCCTCCCTCAACCCAGAAAGGAGAGGTGCATGCCGATGGTGCAGCACTGCTGTCTTCAGAAGGTCTCTCTGAAAACTGTCACCCCACAGTTACTGCACTGCACCATTCCCAGCATTCCCAATTCCTACTCTCTGTTACTTGGAAATTTCTCCCCCTTGTATTGTTAGCTCTACCCCTTTGTTCACCTACCTTAGATAGTGTGTTGCTTCTGTTCCTAGTTTTGGCTTATCCCTTTTCTTTCACCTGCTTCTTTTGTACCCTTTACCCCTGGTAGGGTTTTATTAATTTTACCCTATTTTGTTGTTTGTTATTCTCCTTGTAAAACCTACCCTAGATAGAGTGTTTCTTCTATTCTCAGTTTAGGCCTACTTTTTACCTTATGCCCTTCCCAGCAGTGAATGCAACAACAGCAGTGAGCAGGTGTCTTACCTTGGTCGACCCGCAGAGTCCCCCACTTCCCTGCTTCCTCCTGCTGATGTCTGCCAACACCTAAGATGTGAACCTTTCACCTGTTCCACTCCTGTGCTGTTCCATTCACATGCTGGGACATGAATAACTGTGGGAACATGTTAGGTAGGATTGTTTCTATACTGCTCCTGGCAGCTACTGATTGTTCCTTCCTCCCGGTTACTCTTCTGCCCACTTCCTGTTTCCCATTTGAAGCCCCCACCTGTTTTGAGCAAAACAGAAGTTTAAACGGAGCCCACAGTCTCCAAAAGCAATTAAAAGAAGCTCAGCCCCTGCTTCTGGTCTGGTTCAGCTAGCGGTGCTTCTCCATTTCAAAAGCACAGCGAGACTAACAGCTCCATGTATTTAAATGCTGCTCCTGGTGGCTGCTGATTGGTCCATCATCCCAGTTACTTTCCCACCCACTTCCTGATTCCCATTTGCAGCCCTGACCTGCATTGAGCCAAACAAAAGTTTAAACAGAACCCACAGACCTCAAAAGCAATTAGAAAAAGCCCAAACCCTGTTTCTGTTCTGGTTCAACTAGAGCTGCTGCTCCATTTCAAAAGCACAGCAAGACTCGGACACTCAGTGGCCTTTCAAAGTTGCTGCTACCACTTGCATCAGCTGAGGCCTGATTGACAGCACTATGCTTGTCTGTCAGGTGCTGCGCCACATATTTTGCCAGCCATAGACTTTTTGGAGACTGAGACCAACCTGCAACAGTCAAAGTTTTGTCTACTGACTAGCTGTCCTCTTCTGGGGTCTGTGGAACCGGACTAACAGCAGGATTCACTAGGTCAGTGGTTTCAGCATTGTTTATCTGCAATTCAGTCAGTACGGTCGCAGAGGCATGTTTTGATGTAGCAGTGGATACATTCTGAATTGCAGATGGACAGGGGCATTGTTTTCCAGTGTGGGCAGCCAGTCTATCTCATTTCCTAATTGTGTAACAGTAGGAAAGCAGTCCTCCAGAGGCTTAAAACACAGCCTTTTCTGCTTTTCAATTTGCACCAAAACTTTTGTCTGTACATACTGTTCTTCTTCCATCAGGGCTAGAAGGTGTTGCTTCCTTTCTTGCATTTGCACAGCTAAATGGCCCTCTACAGCTTCTAATTGAGAAACAGATATTTTTGGAGACAAATCCATATCCAGCATTTCAACCTCCTGACTGTCCTGCGTGGGGGGGGGGGTTGCCCCATTGCCCCAGCAGCATCTCCTTCTTTCACCACACCAGGTTCTGCCATCTTTCCTGACAGCAAGACAGACAGAGATTCCCCCTAGTGAAAGAGATGGGGAAGTTTTTAATGAGACTATAACAACAGTACAAGTAAAACAGAAAAGAGACATACAACTCAGTCAGTAACAAAACTAGTAAGTGAAAATAAGATAGAAGTACAGAAAAGAATATTAATAATAAAACTCAAATCTCATACGCGTGGCAACCTACAATAGAAAAAAAAATGATCAAGCAATTAAACAATGAGCAGACAAGGAAAAGTGGATTGCCACTACAAGCAACTATGATGGCAAAGTATAAAAAAAGAAGCATATATAACAAAAAAAACAGTGTTATGAAATACAGAAAAATAAAGGTGTACCAAAAGCCATTAATGCAAAGAAAGAAAAATGAATAATGTGTACAAATACCAACAGGAAGTAAAGGGAAAAAAAATGAAAGCTGAAAAGCATACAGATGAACCGGTCAACAAGTAGCCACTAACATGTCGCCATTTATTGGCCAAAATGATAGGCTGAAAATCAGCCCAATACAAGGCTTTTAATTCAGTTACAACTAGCTTGGATAAGGCTACAGGGCATGCATCATTCTGCTGCAACAAAAAGGCACAATCTGAGGGCCATAAATAATATTTAGAAGTGGTCAGCAAAAGCCTTAAAGCACTTCCATCGTACCTGTATTTAGAGGGGGAAGTTCCTAATATAATGTCACTATAAGTGAGGTGAGACCAACATGGGTCTCCCAGCTGGGATGTTATGAGTTGTATTTAGAGGGGGAAGTCCCTAATATAATGTCACTATAAGAGAGGTTAGACCAACATGGGTCTCCCAGCTGGGACGCTATGAGTTGTATTTAGAGGGGGAAGTCCCTAGTATAATGTCACTATTAGAGAGGTTAGGCCAACATGGGTCTCCCAGCTGGGACGCTATGAGTTGTATTTAGAGGGGGAAGTCCCTAATACAATGTCACTATAAGTGAGGTTAGACCAACATGGGTCTCCCAGCTGGGACGCTATGAGTTGTATTTAGAGGGGGAAGTCCCTAATACAATGTCACTATAAGTGAGGTTAGACCAACATGGGTCTCCCAGCTGGGGCCTATGAGTTGTATTTAGAGGGGAAGTTCCTAATATAATGTCACTATAAGTGAGGTTAGACCAACATGGTCTCCCAGCTGGGACGCTATGAGTTGTATTTAGAGGGGGAAGTTCCTAATATAATGTCACTATAAGTGAGGTTAGACCAACATGGGTCTCCCAGCTGGGACGCTATGAGTTGTATTTAGAGGGGGAAGTTCCTAATATAATGTCACTATAAGAGAGGTTAGACCAACATGAGTCTCCCAGCTGGGACGCTATGAGTTGTATTTAGAGGTGGAAGTTCCTAATATAATGTCAGTATAAGAGAGGTTAGACCAACATGGGTCTCCCAGCTGGGACGCTATGAGTGTCCAATATGCTGCTGCATATGGGGCAGTCCTTCAAAAAATGAGCCACCATTTCTAGATCCTGTTCACAACCTACCCTGTGACAATTATGTTCCATCAAACTTTTATTTTTAGCATTTGCCTTGATGCTCAATCTACCATGGCAACTCAATTAAAGTACACCCCACATTTTGGGAGGGTTCTATTATCCAGTAAGAAGGAATGTATGGTCGAATATTCAGCTGGAGGTATTGCAGGATAAGTTGGTACGTCTGTAAAATTATTGGACGTTATGGAAGAATAAAGTCAACGTGGGGCTGGGTTCATCAGCAGTGAATGATCCACCCTCCAACATTTGATTTTATCAAGCACTGATCAGACAAATGGCAATGCCTGTCAGGCTAAGGAGGGAGGGAATGCAGCCATTTTCCAACCAGTCAAAATGGGGTCTATCCAGTGTGTCACCCAGGATTCCCAGAGCTGTACTGTGGGGGCAAGGTATGATAAAAAATTCCAAGCAAGAAAATTACAAACGGTAAATACTAGGGGGTTGATCATGTTGAGTCCCCTTTATTTAATGGGAAGATACAGAACATTTTGTTTAATGGGATTAAGCCAGCTAACCCAAATTAGTTGGAAAAACAGGCTATAGGAATGCATCTCCAGAGATTTGGGAAGGGAAAAATCATACTAAGATGTGTAAATAATGGCAGTATAAAGGTTTTCAAAATAACAGACTTCTTTTTAGTTTGATGCCATGATTTCCAGTCTTGTATTTTGTAATGCAGGAGATTATCTTATCTTCACAGTTTTGCAATGCTATATCACCCTTAACAAATGTAATCCCTAAGATTTTGAGAGATGTGAAAGCGACTCCAATGACCCCAATGTCACCCACATTGCTAACTGAGAAGCCTATGGCCAGACCTTGACATTTATGTAAAATCAGTTTGTCTCCTGAAACCAGAATGAAAGGTTAAAGGTTATCCAGTGCAATACATTTCGAGGGCACATCCCATACAAATAAGGGGACATCATCTGCGTATGCCACTATTTTTGATTTCACTGTTTCCATTAATATTAGTAATACCCCAAATTTGCATATGTCGCTGTAGTTTGCTTATTATAGGGTTGATGCAAAAAATGTATAACAGAGGGTTTAGGGGGCATCCCTGTTGGACACCTTGGTTCAACTGAATTCTACATCCACGATGCCTATTAATAAGTGGGAGGATGGTGGCCAAGGCGTACAGCGTATGCAGCCAAGAGCAAAAAATAGCTGGGATACCATAATGCGAGAGGACTATAAACATAAAGTGATGAGATACCCTGTCAAAGACTTTCTCTTGTCAAGTGAGAGTAAGAATCATATTCACTTCAATCTCACCCCTACCTACAACTTCACGAAGCAGGATCAGGTTGTCAGCTATATGTCTATCCGGTAGAGCACAAGATTTAGTGAGGGAGATAACATATTTGTAAAGTAACTCCAGTCTTTTATTTAGAATGTTTATTAAAATTTTGAGATCATTGTTAAGGATATACAATGGTCTCCAATTATTCAAATCTGAGTCCTGTCCTTTCTTACACAGGAGGATTTGGATGGCCTCTGCAAAAGAGTCAGACACTGTGCCTTCCTGCAAAATCCAATTAAAAACAATGGCCAAGCTGGCCCACCGGTGCAGAGGCATGGCTGCCATTTGCGACACTGATGACCCAGGTTTGGAAACAGATCTGGGTGTTGGAGGGCTGGCTGGGAGGAGTAGGATACATAATCCACTGGACTGCTGTACTACTTTGGGGGGAGGTGGAGTTGAGTGTCTGACACATGACAGACCCCTAGCAGAGGCCAGGGGTACCATAGTGGTCAGTGCCAGCATGTACGGGGGTGGATGCGGGCTGTCATTTCACATCCCCAACCCCAAGGGAATCACTCCACAAAAAATGCCAGGCTCCACTAATGAGCCGGCTCCGGCGCCGTCCCCTCTAGCCATTTAAGTCAGCCATTGGAGGCTCCACTTGGGAGGAGGCAAGCCCTGAGTGTGAGGGGGAAGGCTGCCGGAGTCTGGCAAGCCCTCTTGCACCAGGCTAGGGGATGCCAGCACAAAAAATAATAAGAAAAAAAACAATGGCCAATACAGTATGTTCACTATGGGGTCACTAAAACATTTATAAAATTCAGTTGTGAGGCTGTCTGTACCAGAAGCAATTTTAGTGTGAAGAAGTGAAATCGATTGCTTCACCTCAAAGGGAGAAAATGGGCTTGGTTAAGTCCAATAAATCCTGTTGGGGAATATCAGGAACCTTGACTGAAACCAAAAAGGTGTCCAGAGGCACAGGAGTGCTGGGGTGTCCAAACATGGTAAGTAGATATGAGTGCACCCGGGACATAATGCTTGTCTTATCCATAATATAGTCCACCTGTAGTGATTTGATGCTAGATATATTTCTGTGCCGTACCCTAGTCTTACAACTTTCAAACAGGTCACCCGTATATTAAGTGCCCTGTGTCCCATTCAGGTGTTCCAAAAGAAGTGAATGGATCCTATCATATTGAAGTTTCTGCATTTTACTTCTTATGTTAGCCACCTTTGAACTGTAATCTCCATGCCCAGAATGCATGAGGGTGAGGATCTTAGTCATTTGGGATAGTAAAGTGAGGTATTCAAGGTAATCCTGTTTATTCCTGGATCTGGATAAGCGGGTAAATAATGCTATTAATTCCTGTTTGGTAGCATCCCACAATGCACCTATATCATCCTACATGCACACAAGGGATTGTTGAGCCCTGGTTCGATGGGTCAACTAATAAGGAGTTATTTAATCTTCAGTATCCTTTACCAGTGCAAAATAATGAGGCTTCCCTGAAGGTTCTCCTAGTAACAGGTGATCCGAAGTTTCAGTAGGTAGTAACTGCATAAACTGTGGATGAATATGGATAAAAACAGTAATCCATCAAAATGGTGACTGAACTTGAGCGACTTGCATATGAGCAACTCAAGTTCAGCACTTGTTATGTGAGTGACCCTGAAAGGGTGGTGACAGGTGAAGAACAAGGCGACCGGAAGGACAGGATGGGGAATGGAAGAGGAGGGAAGGTATGTGGGAGGTAATGTGATGTGGTGAGAGGCTGCTGAGCTGGCTGTGCGGTGCGATGATGAGGGTGGCTGGCTACAGTGGGGAAGGTGCAGGGTTTGGGACTGGGGAGGGGCATGATATTTTGTCTTCTACATGCGTGAGTTAATTTTTTTTTTAATGTTCTCCCCTTCCTGACATGCACCCCACTGGAGTTGGGAATCATTTTTAAGTGGGGTGCAGTAAGCCCCCACATAAATAACATATAAAATGTGTGTTTTCTCTGGTGTTTTCCTTGCTGGGAGTGTACATAGCCATTTTGTTTTTTTGACGATGTACTCACTGTAATGGCGATCACTATTTGGCAATATGTGAAGCCAAAAGTTGGATATTTAGATCTATATGCATTTACCATGGAGGCATATTTTATTATGTTAATGAGTATGTTAGTATCACAGAATAATTTCATTGTCCTGGTTCCCCTATCTGCCCAGGACAGGCCACAATTAAAGTAACCCCAAAAGATAATATGTCTAGATGTATGTAAGTAGGGCTGAATCTTCCTAAAGAGTTACACCCTAGCTTTCTTCATTGGAGGCACATAAGTATTAATGAACTGAAATGGGAACCTCTGATACTGAACATCAAGCAGAAGAGCCCTGCCAGGATCGATGTCCACCAGATGTTGTACAGTAAAAGAACAGCTAGTAAACAATAAGTGCACCCAATCGCATGTATCAATCCCAATCTACCAGAAAGAAGGTCCCCAGCACTGGTGTCTTCTGGCTTAGGAAAAGCCTGATGAGGTGGACAGTCTTGTTTCCAGAATAAAGACAATATCAAAGGCCAGGTCCTTAAGCAGGGTAAAGAGAAGTGTCCTCTGGGCCGCATGTTTTATGCTGCTCATACTAAGGGTAGCCAGGTGCAGTGTAGGGGCCATGGTAAAGTGAGAAAAAGAAAAAAATAATAAATGATTGCTTAGTACAATCCATATTTTTCATTGAAACACTCCAGGTAACTATCTTCAGTTTCTCCTGCTGTTTTGTTTTAGATTTGATGTGGATAACTTCCTCATCAGTATCTGCAGTTGCCTGTATTTTAGAAGAAGTACAAGAAGAAGCATCAGAGTCGAAGCCAGTTTCAGTGTCCATGTGATCGTTCACCAAAATCTCAAATTTTTTTTCCAAAGGAAAAGGAATGCCTGTGGAGGAGAACTTGAGGGGCAGTAAACCGGATTTATGAGAGAAAAGTGATATTTTGCAGCTGACAACAGTCATGTTAGGGGGCGGCATATCAGACTTTTCTGGAAGGGGTATTTACATAGGACTCAGGTCCAAAACAGCAGACTAGTGTGGCAGAATGGTGGTCATGTCAGTGTCAAAAACAACCACAGCTGCATCAGGAAAGTAGGGGGAGGTATTCAAAGGAGGTTCTGTAGTAGGTGGTGTCTCCCCCAGATGATGAGGGTGAGCACTGTCAGAGTCTTCATGGTGCACATGGGCAGCCACCATCTCCTTCTGTTATTTTTGCTGTAGGTTCCTGTGTGCTTTTTCCAAAAAATGCATCCTGTGGATTCATTTTGTCCCTATTATGCATGGTCCATTACCATTGCTGATAGGAATGGCCCGTTTCTTCACACAAGTTGCAGAAGTCATTGGTACATTGCAAACCAGCATGTCCCAGAGATAAATATAAACTACAAAGTATTTTATCACAGGTGTTGCTTAAGTGGGAATGAGAACCACAACAAAAACAAGTCTTAAGTTGTTCTGGGTAGAAACTTTGTGCCCTGTCATGACCCAGGAAAAAGATCCTAGAGATATGCTGCAAACCTGAAGCAGAGTGTTTGAGTTTAACCTTAAAACACTGATGCCCCATGACCTTCACCACGTCCAAAAGAACTACATATCTAGGATAGGTTCAGGATCTCCAAGCACTCAGCATCTTTGTGACAACCACTATATCACATCATGTATGTTCACCACTTCATTTAACATTACAGCCAATGTGTGGACAGCCTTTTGCATTAATGGAATTGCTTGGAAGGGAAGTCACAGTGGTGTGTCTTTTAGTTTGTTATAGGTAGCCCAGAATCTCTCCAAGTAAATGAGGGTCTTGAAACTAAGGACAAAGTAGCTATCATTTAGAGAATGAAACACAGTATAACTCATTAGAAGTAACAAAAAGTGATTCCTTTGACAAAAACCTGCCAACATACTGTCGTTGAAGCACAGGTCAGGAAGCATAGAAAAACCAGGAACAGTTGTAAAATTCACAAATAGCATTTTATTATTATTAACAGCAAAATAAAACAAGCATTTGTCAATGCTGAATGTTGATTGCATTGGTCTGTTGAGCTCGCTCAGTGGCCCTCTGTCACTGGCTCAGTCTGTTTGTCCCGGTGCTGCAGGCTGCGCTTTTGTAGTGACCTGCTGCCTGCATTGTCACCTTGTTCTGCTGAGGAAGAAATACGCAGCTGCCCCTACAGAGCTCCATTGAGGTGGCTCACTCCCCCTCTATGACTCGCTCATTCTGTTTCTCCTGGCACTGCAGGTTGCCCTTTTGTACTGGGATCCTGCCTCTGTTGGTGGCTTTTTCCACCCACAAAGAAATCTGCAGCAGTCCCGACAGAGTTCCGTTGAGGTCCCTCACTCCGCCTGTCTCATTCAATCATTCTGGTTCTCCTGGCACTGCAGGCTGCCCTTTTGTACTGGGCTCTGGCCTCTGTTGGGGCCTTTTTCTTCCCACAAAGAAATGTGCAGCAGTCCCGACAAAGCTCCATTGAGCTCACTCACTCCAATTCTCTCACTCGCTCATTCTGTTCTGCCAGCATTGCAGGCTGCCCTTTTCTACTGGGCTCCTGCCTGCGTTGCTGCCTTCTTATGCCCACAAAGAAATTTGCAGGAGTTACGATACAGCTCTGCTGAGCTTACTCACTCACTCATTCTGGTTTTCCTACCACTGCAGGCTGCCCTTTTGTACTGGGCCCCTGCATGCATTGCTGCCTTGTTCTGCCCACAAACAAATCTGCAACAGTCCCAACAAAGCCCCGTTGAGCTCACTGACTCCCCCTCCCTCACTCATTCGTTCTGTGTCCCATGGTGCTGCAGGCTGCCCTTTTGTACTGGGCTTCTGCCTGCATTGGTGGCTTTTTCTGGCCAGAAAGAAATCTGAAGCAGTCTCGACACAGCTCCACTGAGCTCGCTCACTCCCCCCTCTCAGTCTCGCATTCCATTTCTGCCAGCGCTGCAAGCTGGCCATTTGTACTGGGCTCCTGCCTGTGTTGCCGCATTTTCTGCCCACAAAGAAATCTGCAGCACTCACTGATTTCCCAGAGTGGCCGTGCTATTGTCTGGCAGGAGTGCAAAAACATACTGTAGCCAGGATGTGAAAAATGACAGCTGTAGTGTTCATAAGGAGTTGTGGGAAAATGCCACTGTTGAAAATGTGGCGTGACAGTATTACAAATTTGCGAAGTTACAAGGGTGCGTGGAAACAGTTCAATGCACGCTGGTAAAACAGTCATGTTATGGCAGTCCCGACAAAGCTCTGTTGAGCTCGCTCACTCCTCTTCTCTCACTCGCTCCTTCTGTTCTGCCAGCATTGCAGGCTGCCCTTTTCTACTGGGCCCCTGCCTGCATTGCTGCCTTGTTCTGCCCACAGATAAATCTGCAGCAGTCCCAGCAAAGCCCCGTTGAGCTCACTGACTCCCCCTTCCTCACTCGCTCATTCTGCATCTCCTGGCACTGCAGGCTGCCCTTTTGTACTGTGCTCCTGCCTGCGTTGCCGCATTTTCTGCCCACAAAGAAATCTGCAGCACTCACAGTAGAGCTCCATTGAGCTTGCTCACTACCGCTCTGTCACTCATTCATTCTGTTTCTCTTGGTGCCACAGACTGTGCTTTTGTATGTGGCTCCTGGCTGTGTAGGCACCTTTGTCTGTCCACAAAGAACTCTGCCGCTATCCCGACAGAGCTCCGTTGAGGTTGCGCAGTCTCCCTCTCTCATCGCTCATTCTGTTTGTCCTGGCGCTGCAAGCTGCCCTTTTGTATGGGGCTCCTGCCTGCATTGGCACCTTTTTCTGCCCACAAAGAAATCCCAGCAGTCCTGATAGAGCTTCGAGGAGCTCACTAAGTCCCCTTGTCTCACTCGCTCATACTGTTTCTCCCACCACTGCAGGCTGGCCTGTTGTACTGGGCCCCTGCCTGTATTGATGCCTTTTTTTGCCCACAAAGAAATCCACAGCAGTCCTGACAACACTTCGGTAAGTTCGCTCACTCCCCCTCCCTCACTCGCTCTCTCATTCTGTTTCTCCCAGTGCTGCAGTCTGCCCTTTTGTACTGGGCTCTTGTGTTGAGGCCTTTATCTGCCCACAAACAAATCCTCAGCAGTCCTGACAGAGCTCAGTTGAGCTCAATCACTCCGCCCTCTCACTCGGTCAATCTTAATCTGTCCCAAATACCGATTTCCCTGAGTGACCGTGCTATTGTCTGGCAGGAGTGCAAAAACATATTTTAGCCAGGATGTGAAAAATGACAGCTGTAGTGTTCATAATGAGTTGTGAAAAAATGCCACTGTTGAAAATGTGGCATGACAGTATTACAAATTTGCGAAGTTACAAGGGTGTGTGGAAACAGTTCAACGCACACTTGTAACACAGTCATGTTATGAGTTTCATCACCAAATTTTCAACATAGTGATTTTAGGACCTCTGCTCATGAACAGTGCCACTGTCAATTTATTAATCTGTCCTGAACACTGACATCCCACAGTAACCGCGTTATTCTGCGCCGGAACTGTGAAAACACATTTCGGTCAGGATGTGAAAAATGACAGCTGTACTGCTTATAAGGAGGTGTGAAAAAATTGCACTGTTGAAAATCTGGTGTGACAATATTACAAATCTGCGAAGTTACAAGGGTGCGTGGAAAGTATGCAATGCACACTTGTAACACAGTCAATTGATGGGCTATCATCACCAAATTTTCAACATAGGCATTTTAGGACCTCTGCTCATGAACAGTATCATTGTCATTTTCTTAATCTGTCCTGGACAGTGATTTCCCACAGCGAGCGCTCTATTCTGCGTTGGAAGTGCGAAAACACATTTTGGCCAGGATGGGAAAAATGACAGCTGCACTGTTCATAAGTAGGTGTTGGAAAATGGCAATGCTGAAAATCTGGAGTGAAAATATTATAAATTCGAGACGTTACGAGCATGCATGCCAACTGCGCAACACACGCTCGTAACATAGTCATTTTATGGAGTATCATTACCAAATTTTCAACATAGGCATTTTAGGACCTCTACTCACGAACAGTGTCACTGTAATTTTCTTAATCTGTCCTGAACACTGATTTCCCACAGCGACCAGGCCATTCTGCACCAGAACTGCGAAAACACATTTCGGCCAGGATGTGAACAATGACAGCTATACTGCTCACAAGGAGGTGTGACAAAATGCCAATGTTGAAAATCTGGTGTGAAAATATTATAAATTGTGAGTTACAAGCGTGCATGTAGCAACTGCGCATAGCACGCCAGAAACAGTCATTTTTTGATTTTTACTCAAATTTGCAACATAGGTTTTTGAGAGCCCACCTATGAACACTGGCACTGTCATTTTGTTAATCATCCCAGGGGTGATTCCACGCAGTGACCGCGAACCACCTCTTCGGGCCGATTAACGCCATGACAGTTCAAGAATTCATGAGGAGGGTACCTAAAACCCATGTTGAAAATTTGGTAGAAAAAATTCCCCAAAATGCCTGAGATATGCACTAAAGTTGAAAAAACCCTATTCATTACTTTGCTTCTGACTTACAGCATTTCCCTCAATTCATGGGTCGGCTTGTGGAAGAGTGCAGACGTGTTCCCGTCCAGCTTAAGATTGTCGCGCCAAGCTCCGGGGTAAGTATGGGGTATGGGGGTGGGGTAGGCAGGGTGCACAGTGGGTGGGTGCGGGTTGTGGGGGGGCAGGGAGACTATGAGGGACCGTTTCCTTTCTAACAGGTCGTAACAAATATTAGACATCGGGGGACCATTTTCTGATTTAACAGGTGCTTTGGCAAGCTGGGATGGGCTCCCATCATCCCACCTGTGTGGGTGGGTCAGCTGACAGAGGATTGGGCACCCCCACCAGCAAACAAGGCAAGGGGGAGGGGAGCTGCAGGAGCCGAGGGGGATTGGGCACCCCCCTCGGCTACAGCAACAGAAGGTGGGTATCATTATGCCAATGGGGATTGGGCACCCCGCCGGCAGGAACAAAACAGAGGATAATCATTATGCCAATGGGATTGGGCACCCATGGGCGGGAACAACAGGGGTTGGGGGGATAATCATTATGCCGATGGGGATTGGGCATCCCCCGTCGGCAAGTAAACATGGTGTGGGGGAGGGGGTATATTGTTTGTGAACAGGGCGGCAACCTGCCACCATGTTCACAAACAATATCAGGGATCCCACATCCTGCCCTGCAATGACGGGTCGCTCCCTCATTGCAGCCGATGGCTGACGCTGCAATGACGAGGCAGCTCCTGATTGCAGCTGATGATTTTTTAGATAGTTGTGGCACGCTGGCTGAACTAGTATCAGCAGCAGCGTGCCACAGCATTGGAGGATGGGGGACAAGCCCTTGCAGGCTGTGGGGGCATTGGTCACAACAGTGCCAGCCTCCACAACCTGCTTCTGGAGAAACCTGCCGCAACATGTTTCTTGCGCATGCGCGCAATTAACATAAAAATAAAAATTGTTCAGTATAACTATTTACAATGGCAGTACAAACATAGAAAATAGAGTCTTCTGAGTTTTTTTAGTTCTCATTTTCAAATCTCAGTCTCTGTCTCTCTCCTGCACAAGCATTGCTGCTCTTTTAATAAGTCTGTGCATGGGATACTCATTCGGAAAATAGCATGCTTCTCATACAATGTTCTTGAAAGTTTCCAATGTTCTTGCAGGTGTAGCAAAAAGAACATAATGACCCAGAACTGACCTCTTGTAGCCAGCTCTGCAGAGATTTTGCATCCAGCATTCTCAGGATAACCCTTTGAGTTCCAAATAGCTTTTTGCAATCATTTCAACAGTAAAACTATACAGTTTTAAACAAAAGGATCCCAATGTCAGATACAATTTTACACAGAGATTCACATATATTTTTTATAACTGCAGATATTCAGGGAGGAAGAAATGATAGAACAATAAGGGAAGCCAGAGAGATAAAGAAAGGCAAAGAATTGTGAAACCAATTTGGTCATGCAACCAGACAGAGAAGACAGAAAAGGAGAGGAAAGAACAGATCCTTGCATTTAACCTCTTTCTGCTTAACAAAAGGGACAGGGCCTTATTCAACCCTGTTACACATATACCCTGTCAGTGGCAATATCCAGTCCTCCCTTATAAAGTAAATGCACAGCATTCTCCACTATGCTGGGTCAGGAGACTTGGGAAATGCATCAGATTGATGAAAATGTGTCCATTTTTGAGCAGAGGACTGATCACTGGCCTGCAAAGGGAGGGGGGAGTTTAGGAAGGTGGGAGCAGGCTTGGTGAGCTCCATCTGATCAGACCAAGATAAAGAATTTGATTTACTCTGTACAGCACAGGCTGAAAAGCCCTCAGCCAGAGGAGGATGCTGCAGATCTGGGTGGGCAGTGTCCAAGGGAGTAATAGGTGGCTCACCCCCACAATCACTAGATGTTTCAGGAGCTCTCCAACAGTGAGTGTGTACATCCTCCAAGCCAGCGAGAGAAGGCAAAACAGAATGCATGGGAGCAGTACAAAGTTGCTTTGTCTCTGGCAATTCAGGGTTATCACAGGAGCCTGGGGGGGGGGGGTGGTACCACAATAACCATGTCTGAGGACAAGGACAAGAAAGAGTCTAACATGGCCAGGTCCTGCACAGCAGTTAATAAAGCCTCATCCAAGGGAGAAAGAAAAGGAGACACACTTGAGGTGAAGACTGTAGTCACTGTTTCACTCAGCGGCTGAGAGTACCATTACCGAGTAGCATCCCTAGTCCAGCCAGCATCAGTTAAGGCATGTACTGGAGACCATTGAGCTGGAGGATAACTTCACCCTATCATCATCCATTTGTAGTGAGAAAGGAAGGCATAGAAGTGGCTGTATTCTTCCATGGATTTTCATTGACTCGGTCAGGGGGAGCCGGTTTCACTGCAGTATCAGAAGGCTTCAGCAAGGCAGCATGCAAAGCATGCAAGGACTTAACAGTAGAAAAACCTCTGCAGGAGTTGTGGATCCAGACTGAACAGCAGCCAACAGAACAGTAACAGGTCTCATTGAAGGGGAGTCAGTAGTATCTACAAAAGAAGAATCAAACTGGGAGACAGACATCTCGGGTCGTGTGACAGCAGTCATTGGCGCCTTTGATTTTACTGTGTCGCAGGAATTGACAGATGCCATACCTCCCCGATAGAAACAAGTCCTCAATGAAAGAGAGGAGTCTGACCCTGCAACGCAAATAGTTTCTCCTTTTCTCTCAGATGCAGCACATCCTCCTCAGTCATCAGGGTCAATAGATATGACTTCTTAGACTTTAAGGCATCCTGTAACTTTTGGTCAGCAGCTTGAAAGTGTGGATCAGGAAAGTCTGCCACAATAGTCTTATCCCCAGCACAGGGAATAAGCAAATGCTCTGTGCAATAACATGATTTGTTGCTTGGAATCCAGCTTCAGCCTAAAGTGTGGTGGTACAGGGGAAAGGGGCCAGTTTTCCATTATTTGGAGCCTCAGCTACACCAGTAGTCACCCAGTCTGCCATCTTGGGGTCCAGGACAGCAGAACTCCCTACAAGAGTAGGGGAGTTTTTTTGTTAGGGACATATCAATATTTACAATGGCACAAAAAACATCACATAAGCAGAAAAGCAAAAATCTCATACAATAATAGAACACAAACTTGTTTCAATAGGCAAAAACAATGGTAGAACTTATTTATACTTAAGAAAAAAGGAAAAGCCCTACCACCATATTTTATTTATTTCAGTTTGGGATTAAATACCTTTGAGCCATAGGCTCGTTTACAAAGGTTCCAGGTCAGACATCATAAAAAACAGATAAGACAGACAACAGGAGTAGTACAGTGATAATACAGAATCAGGTAAAAGACAACAGTAATGAAATTCTAGCAGATACAATAGCACTAGTTACTTCATAGGTAAAAAATCACTATGAGGAAGATAATAATTACAGGTTCCCAAACAGCTTAGAATTTTTCAAGGAGATTTCAGTGTTGTTACATCTAGAATGGGGGTTCGGTGTGCCCACTGGCTGTAGAAGGCAGCCGCAGTGTTGTGCAAGCGGGCAGAGGGTGGTTAACAGGCCCAAGCAACAATGGGGGAGGAGTAGCCAGCGTGGGTCTAGGGGTTGGAGTGAGAATAGCAGCCAGGGTAGGTATTGTCAGGGGAGGCAGGGGAAAGAGAAGAGGGAGGGGGTTAGGAGGGATGATAGCTAAGGGGGAGGAAGCAAGGAGATGGAAGGTGGTGTGAGGAGAAAGGGGTGGAGGGTGGGTGTGGGGCAGAGGGAGTGAAAAAGGGAGGGGGTAGGATAGTAAGTGAGGAGATAGCTGGGGCATGGGAGAGAAAGAGAAGAGGGAGAAAGAAAAGGCGACGAAAATCCAGGGGGATGGGAGGAGGGGCAAGAGCTAGTTGATTATGGGTGGGGCAGGTGAGAGGAGTGGCAGAGATATTGTGACCGGATCCTTAGGATTCAGTTTGGCATCTTTTTCATAATTCTCTTTAATCATTATTTCACATCGTTTAGCTATAGAGATATACATAGCTCATTGTTGTTGTAGAACTAATTGGCGTCTTACCTACCATATATAGAATTGTATGCAGACGAAAAGTGCTGATAAAGTCTCATTATTATACTTTTGCAGAGTAACGGGAAAATCATCTAGAACTATTATACCATAGGTGATTCTGGTTAACCAAGGAAGATGCCATCTTCTAGCTAAAAAGGACAATAACTGCTTTGAATATACAGTATACAGTCTAATAAAAAATGAGACATTGTTTCTTCAGTTTGTACACATTCTGGATAAGGAAAATACTTGTCTTCTACTGACTTATGTTTATGATTGTCCTTCACAGGGAGTCTCCCATAAGAGCTGAGCCACTGTACATCCTACGTCTTCCTAGGAATTCTTGGATTTTGTAGTTGTCTGAAAACTACTGGTATTTTGTTTGAAGGGCGGTCTTTAAACCATAGTTCTGTTGGTCCTATAGTAGTTGAAATCCATGTGTATAGCTGTTTTCTTGATTTAGGTATTATATCTGTTTTGTAAATACACCATTTGTGTAGTTTTTAAATGGTAGGTTTCATGTATTCTGGGGTTTTCAGAATTTAGTATATTTGAGAGGTTGGTCACTCCATTTGGTAAACCACGTAATGTTCAGCATAACAAGCCATTTTTGTACTAACAGTGTACAAGGTTGTAGGCCTAACTTAAGGTTAACAGACCAAACAAATTCTGGTCAGATCCACCACAGCTGTATAATGAAGTTAGTGAATTTGTGTGAAATTGTTAAGGAGGTATGGAAAAACAACACAATGATTTGTAAGTAGTAAGATTTGTTTTGGTTTCTGTTCTAAGGAAGGCATACACATTATTAGGAAAATATATGGAGGTGTACATTTTAATGGAAGGAATCAGAAGCTTACAAAAGAACCCCAGAGCAAATGTCACTGATGTACGTGTTATCCCAGATACTATTGGCCAGAAGACAGACAAATTTTAAAGAAAAAACAATTGCGCATATCCTAATAATGCAAAGCATCAAGGGAAATAGATGCAAATCCCCATGATGGTACAGAAGGTGGCAGTACATGAAAAAGTAATGGCTGGCATATATTCAGCCTTGAGATTATTTACACATATTTTTTTTTATTTTTTTTTTAGAGAAACGGTTTTTGTCCATGAGGTGATATAAGTTATATTTAAGCAATGTGTTGATGTCAGGAAGTCAGGTGTAATGATGATGGACTGTTAGAGAAAATGTGATATTAACTTTCAGAGAGGGGCGTTTTTGATAAGGGCAAGGTAGTTATGCGTGTGATAATGGGAATATTAGGAAAGTATGAGGTCTACGCAGAAGTAAAGTACAAATATGCACAGTTTCATAAGTGTGTGCTCATAGTGCAGGCAAATGTAAATGTGCAGGTTTGTTTTAGAAATAGGTAAAAATAGCGATACATACAATTAATAGAAAGATAGATAATTACATAGACATATAGACAGTGAGTGAGACACACAGACAAATAGGCAGAATAGGAATGGCAGTGAAGTATTGAAGTGACACCAACCCCAGCCCCACCCCGCAGACATGGACAGGCATTGGGTGTGCCTTTGGGTCATTGGCCATAACACACACCATTTCACCTTGCCCCACCGTGCAGACACAGACAAGAGTTGAGGTGTGCTTGGGGTTTTCAAACTTTACACTCACCCCATTCCATACAGAAATATGCTAAAATGGGTACAGCATAAGAGAATGGAGTTAAATTTGGAGCTGAAGACTCAAAGGCACACCTCAATACCAGTCACTGGATGCAGGGTGGGGGTGGGGGGTGGAAAGGCATAAGCATTACTGTTGACAATCCCAAGTCACACCCTGATGTCTGTCAGTCCCTACAGTGCAGGGTGTTATGGTCAGAAACCCTGATGCCCTGGGTGTTTCTTGGTATTTTCACTCCAAGTTTTCAGCATGGGCTTTTTGTGACCCCACCGCATGAGCAGTGACACTATCAGTTCATTAGCTGAAAGGAGATTTTGCACAGCGACTGTGCCATTTGGCACCACAGGTGCAAAAACTCATTTTGAACAGGATGTAAAAAATGACAGCTATACATTTCTTGCTTCAGTAACTGCACAGCACATCTGTTGAATGACCTGCTTATTGACATTTTATATCTGCTATGCAATGTATTGCTGCAATGGCTGTATAGCTGAGAGGGACCTGGGGTGGTAGTGGATGTCAAGATGAACAACTCAGAAACTTGTAGGAGGGCAGCGGCTAAGGCCGTGATGCTGGGATGCATCACTAGGGGGATCACTCCAGAAGGAGGGAAGGGATACTCCCTCTGTATAACTGCTTGCTGAGGCCACACCTTGAGTACTGCATGCAGTTTTGGAGGCCACACTTAAAGAAAGACATTGAACTCCTGGAGATGGTCCAGAGAAAGGCAACCAAAATTATCTGGGGCTTGGGGGAAAGGACCTAAGGGGAGAGGCTCGAAGAGCTGAATATATACACATTGGAAGAGAGAAGGGACAGGGGACATGATAGAGGTCTTCAAGTACATGAAGGGGGTAAACAGGGGTGGCAAAGTCATGGTGCTCTGAAAGAAGGAGGGGGCAACTAGAGTGTATGGGTGGAAGCTGGAGGGGGGATACTCAGGGGAGAAAGGAGGTGATGCTACTTCAGTGAGAGGGTGGTAGAACCATAGAATGCACTGCAGGTACAGGGGAAGGGTTGTGGAAGCAAAGTCCAATGAATCAGGAATACTCTGGACTGGGAACGGAGAAGCCCTAGAGGGTGGGAGGGTGCAGCAAGGTCAGTTCCCAGGGTGGGGACTGACCAAACTAGCAGACAAGAAAGCCCACTATTCCTATTCTGCTGGTATTTTGTATGTTAGTATGTTGGTATGCTTACTACACCAACATCATGAACCATAAAACAGATGACTGCCGTAACTAGAGAGGCAGCATAGTACAGTGGTTTAAGGCTCTTAAAGGAGTAGTCCACCCAGAATTTGCAAAAAACATATGTTATGCAGAGTGTTTTGATATGTATGTTAAATCCTAGTGTGTCCTTCCCTCTGTCTGCTATTAGAAGTTTTTGCTAAATTAGCCTGCTAGCTGTATGGTAGTTTTATGACACCTGGGGATCTTCATCACAATCAGGTTTATTGGCTTTCTTTTTCTTATGGTGCACCCTGTCTAATGTGACAGTGATGTAGTCAGGCCTTTAAATTTAGCATGTGCACAGAAAACAGCTGCTAAATAGCTCTAATTCATTATTTGTCTTTTCGGTGTGTGTCAGGTCTAGCTAGCAGTAATAAGTGTTTTCATTTTAAAATGCTATTTCATCAAACTACACACAACAATAAAAAGCATAGAAATTGCCCCTGATTATTAATGAAATAATTAATAAAGACTGTAGCTGTTGTCTTATAGAACATCTACTCAGCTCTCAAGTATTTGCTAAACTGTAAATGTAGGTATCATTATTCTACTAGAAGGAACTGGGAGTTAGGGCTGATTTTGTTCTGACATGACTTTCATTTATTTTTTTGTTTGTTTTTTGTTACAAATGTGAAGTGTCTTTTTAATAAAGTATAAAAATATGTATGTGAGAGTTATTTCATTTGGAGAATATTTGTTTTATTATTTGAAAAAGTCTGATACACTAAATGTGTAGTGCAGTGAACCATTGTAAAATGGAATCAAATGTGCAGCTGGAATAGTCACTGTCATCCTATTGCTTTCATGCCATACCACAGGCAGGAGAAAAACTGACTTTAAAGTATTTTGCTGTTTCTAGGCACAGCTTCCTACCATACACTTCATTTGTAAAAAAAAAAAATAAATATCTTGTCACAGACCACAATCAGCACTAACTACTAACAAAATGCTAATACCTACATTTACAATTTAGCAATTACTTGAAATCTAACTGAGTGAGGTTTCTGTAAGGAAACAGCTAGAGTTTGTTTTAATCATAGCATGTTATAGCATTGATGATCTGGGCAGTTTCTGTGCTTTTATGGTCGTGTATAGTTTGATAAAATTAAAAATTTTTAAATTAAAATACTCCTGCTGGCTAGACCTGATGCACATAGAAAACATAAACAATGAATTAGAGCTATTTAGTAGCTGTTTTACAGAAACCCCAGTTAGCTTGCTCCCTGGAGAAGAACACAAAGCTCTGCTGTTGTGAACTGATTTTAAACTGATTTTAAAGTAGTGCACATGCTAAATCTATGGGCCTGGCTACATCACTGCACATGAGACAGGGTGCATCGTAGAAGAAAGAAAGCCAATAAACCTATTTGTGATGGAGATCCCCAGGGGTCGTAAAACTACCATACAGCTAGCAGGCTAATTTAGCAAAAACTCCTAATAGAAGACAGGGGGAAGGACACACTAGTACTTAACATACATACCAAAACATTCTGCATAACATATGTTTTTTGTAAATTATGGGTGGGCTACTCCTTTAATTGCAAATCTGGAGATCTGGGTTTGAGTCCCAAAGCCCCCACACTAAGCTGAAAGCTTGTTTACAGGTATGACCTAGGAGCACAAGGAAGTTAAGTGATTTGTGCAGGGTCACACAGTATGCAAGTGGGGGCTGTGGGAGTCAAACCCAGGTCTCCAGGTTTGTAGCTCAGAGCCTTAAACCACTGCCTACTTAGTGATTTACAACACAGTTACACTTATATATAATACATACTTCTCAAACTTGAAAGAAAAATATACTTTATCATCAAAGTCTGTATTTACCAAGTACTGTGCCAATGTTTAAAATAATTTGAACCCCCTCAAAAATGTGCACTGACATCAAACTGCATGTTTAACTGCAAAGACAATTAAAAATTGTATTTCTAAATGCATTATTAACACCAAATACTTGAAATCTAACTGAGTCAGGTTTCTGTAAGAAAACAGCTAGAGTCTGTTAATTGTAGCATTTTATAGCATTGATGATCTGGGCAGTTAGATCTGGGTTTGAATCCCACAGCCCCCCACAAAAAAAATGAACATTTTTTTACAGAGCTAATTAGCACAAACTGCTTATAGAATGCTGATACCTACATTTACAATTTAGCAAATACTTGAAATCTAACTGAGTGGGGTTTCTGTAAGAAAACAGCTAGAGTTTGTGTTAATTATAGCATTGATGATCTGGGCAGTTTCTGTGCCTTTATGGTTGTGTATAGTTTGATAAAATTAAGTTTTAAAAATAGAAAAACTCCTGCTAGCTAGATCAGACACACACAGAAAATAAAAATAGTGAATTAGAACTATTTAGTAGCTGTTGTCTTACAGAAACCCCAGATAGCTAGCTCTCCCCTGGACTGGGATGGGAGAAGCCTGAGAGGGCGGGGGGACAGTAAAGTCAGCTCCCAGAGTGGGGACTGACCAAAGGAGCAGACACGATAGCCCACTAGGCCTATACTGCTGGCATTTTTGTATGTTAGTATGCTTACTACACCAACATCATGAAGCATAAAACAGATGACTGCCATAACTAGGGAGGCAGTATAGCACAGTGGTTTAAGGCTCTTCTCTGCAAATCTGGAGATCTAGGTTTGAATCCCACAGCCCCCATACAAATGTGGAGTATCTTTTTAAGAAAGTATAAAATACTGTGAAATGAGTTTAAAGCAGTGCACATGCTAAATCCTACTGCCACATTCAAAACATCATACCCTACCTACTTATCACATATAAACTCAACTATATTAAAAAAAATAATTCTAGGCACTTTTTTTTTAATTTTACCTGGAGAGACATACTAAGCTGAAAGCTTGTTTACAGGTGTGACCTGGGAGCTAAAGGAAGTTAAGTGATTTACACAGGGTCACACAGTATGCAAGTAGGGGCTGTGGGAGTCAAACCCAGGTCTCCAGGTTTGTAGCGCAGAGCCTTAAACCACTGCCTACTTAACCATTTACAACACAGTTACACTTATATATAATACATACTTCTCAAACTTGAAAGAAAAAACACACTTTATCATCAAAGACTATATTTACCAAGTACTGTGCCCATGTTTAAAATAATTTTAACTCCCCCCAAAAATGTACCCTGACATGAAACTGCATGTTTAACTGTAAAGACAATTAAAAGTGTATTTCTAAATGCATTACTAACACTAATGCTTTCAAAGTTTTGAAACTGCTCAGGACAAATTATATATAAACTATACATATCTAAAATGTTTAAGAAAAACTATAAATTAGAATGTGTGTCTAGGTCTTCTTCTAAAGCCCCAGGTGGCTCTGATAATCATTTGTTCCAAAGGATTTTTAAGTCAATCTGAAGGCATTAAATGACTTCTGTTCTCCACTGCACAGGCATGTCTGTTGGTTGATAAGGTCCCAAACTAGTGTATCTTGTTACAGCATGATAGAGCTATCTCATGCCCCTCCCACATGAATCAGAAAAAAGTCTGGGGTGGAGGCAGAGGTGGATCTTACTCCAAAAAAAACTAATGCTGCCTCCCACTACTCAGGTTCCAGTTCTTGTACCACCCATTTAAGAAAGAAAATAGTACCCTGCAACCATTGACTAACATGAAAGTGTATTTATTTGAGGGTGGAAAACATTGCTTGGAGAAGGGTAAGGTGGAAGAGACTATTTACAGGACACCTTCAGTCAGTTCCATGGACAGAAAACATGACATCACTACTTTTGTTCATGCAAAACGTCTGCAGGCCCCACCCACAGCCGTAAAAAGGGAGTGACAAAATGTCACAGGATTAACCATACCTATACCTCCTTCAGATACATTTAGATACAGCAGGTGTACTCTCTTTTGATCTGATTTAGATGGCTGCCCCATAATATCCTAAAGAAGATACACAAAAGTTTTGTTTCATGCTGTAGTGGTAAGGAAAAATCATACTAACATATAGCAAACAAGGAATAAGAAATTGTTTAATATTATGGACTCTTTCCAATTTAGCCAGTTTCCAGTTTTTCCAAAGTTCTACTTTCTTCTCACAAGCTTGTAGGGCACTGTCCCAATTAAAACCTTCAGGATTATCTGTACCAAAATTAATAACTAGGATTTTAATAGGGGGAGGGAGAATTCATATCCCTTCCTCCTCATGGGGGGGGGGTCCTGTTATTGTCAAGGAAAATTCCTTTACATTTACCCAAATTTAAAGAGGCTCCTGACACAAGGGACTAGGCATTCATTTCCTTTAAGAGTTCTGTAATACTTTCTCTATTGCAGAGCAGAAGACACATATCATCCGCATAAGTGGTCATTTTAAAGGTATAATTTTGTTGTAACCCACAGATTCCTTCAATGCTCCTATTACGATGGATTTTCCTTAAAAAAGGGTCTTTGGAAAATATCTATAGCAGATGATTAAGGCGGCAGCCTTAGTGCACACCTTGTTGAATAGGAATTCTGGAACTAGGTAAACTGGGTTGATCATAATATATATTAGCTGTCTGGTATAATAACTGAATCCATTTTATTAGAGTATGTGGAATATTATAATGATGGAGAACCCCAAAGAGGCAGTTGTGGTTTACCATGTCAAAGGCCTTCTGCTGGTCAAGAGAGATTAAGTAACTAGGGATGTTGTTTTGGGTACAGTAGGTGATAGTGTCTCAGAGTAGCATCAAACAATGTTGGATCTTTCTATTGGGCAGTGTGCACATTTGAGAAATATGTATTTTCAAATATGCCAGACTTTGAAGTCTTACTTGAAGCAACAGAGTATTTTAAAATCAGAATTTAAAAGGCATATAGGTCTCCAGTTGTGTATAATAATTCTATCTCCCTTTTCATGTTGGCGCACAGTGCAGTTTTGGAGGTGGGGTCGCTGTTGGGAAAATGCAGGGCATGCACCAGTAGGTGCGTCCCGCATTCCCCAATCAGCCTGCATGCTGGCGCCACACCATGCATACATAATGTGGTGAGCACATCTAAGAAAAGGTCCGCTGCAATCTGAGCAATGCTCATCATATGCAGTGGTCCTTTTCTTGCTGTGCTCGCCGCTATTATGTGCATGGTTGGCGAGCGGGCAGCCGCCTAACTACTGCCAACTTCTGGGGTGCCCAATCCCCTTGTCGGTTACCCCCCCACTTTCTTTGTGTGCTGACGGGGGAGCCCACTCCCCATCAGCATAACCACCCCAATTGTTGAATGCCAAGGTGGGTACCCAATCCCTCTCAGCTCGCACCCCCTTCACTTTCTTTGTGTGCCGACGGGAGTGCCCAATCCCCCTCAGCATTACTTCCTTCTCCCCCCCATGTTGTGTGCCGACAAGGTGCCCAATCCCCCATCAGCTACAGACACCCCCCAACAGTTAGTGGCATGCTGGGAGCCCACCCCAGCATGTAAAATCCTGCAAAAAACTGTCCCGCTGATGTTTTTTTTCATTTTTTTGTAAAATGGAAACGGTCCTCGTAGTCTAGATGCCCTCCCCCACCTGCACTCACCCACTGTGCACCCTGCCTCCTCACCCCTTGACCCCATACTTACCTGTAGAATCCAGCGACGATCTTCTGTGGACGGGAACATGTCTGCACTCTTCAAAGCCGACCGCGAACTGAAGAAATGCTGGTAAGCTGTATAATAGAATGAATAGGGTTTTTTCAACTTTAATGCATATCTCAGGCATTTTTGTGAATTGTGGCCCCAAATTTTCAACATGGGTTTTTGGGACCCCCTCTCATGAATTCTTGCACTGTCACAGCGTTATTCGGTCCCGAAAGGTGATTTCGCAGTCACTGCATGGAATCACCTTTTGGGACTGAGTAACAAAATGACAGTGCCACTGTTCATAAGAGTGGCTCTCAAAAAGCCTATGTTGCAAGTTTGGTGGGACAAATCTAAAAAATGACTGTTTTACGAGTGTGCATAGAAACTGCACAATGCACGCTCGTAAGTTAGCGCATTCACACTATTTTCATGCCAGATTCTCAACATTGCCATTTTACCACACCTTCTTGTGAACCGTACAGCTGACATTTTTCATATCTTTGCCGAAATGTGTTTTCACACTTCTGGCACAGAATAGCATGGCCGCTGTGTGAAATCACTGTTTGGGACTCATTATGAAAAAGACAGTGACACTGTTTATGAGCAGAGGTCCTAAAATGCCTGTGTTGAAAATTTGGTGACAATACTCCATAAAATGACTGTGTTACGAGTGTGCATTGCGCAGTTTGCACGCAAGCTCGTAAGTTCGCAAACTTATATTTTCACTCCATATTTTCAACAGTGCCATTGTTCTACACCTCCTAATGAACAGTACAGCTGTCATTTTTCACATCCTGACCAAAATCTGTTTTCGCAGTCCCAGCGCACAATAGCGTGGTCGCTGTGGAAAGCCAGTGTTCGAGACACATTATGAAAATGGCAGTGACACTGTTCATTAACAGATGTCCTAAAATGCCTATGTTGAAAATTTAGGGATGAAAGTCAATAAAATGAGTGTTTTACAAGCGTGCATTACGCAGTTTGCATGCATGCTTGTGACTTTGTGAATTTGTAATACTTTCACTCCAGCTGTTCATCATTGCAATTTTTCCATACCTCCTTATGAACAGTACAGCTGGCTGAAATGCATTTTCACATGTCCGGTGCAGAATTGCACGGTCACTGTGTGAAATCACTTTTCTGGATGCTTTCAGAAAATGACGGTGACACTAGTCATCAGCAGAGGTCTTAAAATGCCTATGTTGAAGATTTGGTGGCGAAAGTCCAGGCAATAACTGTGTTGCAAGAGTGCATTGCACAGTTTCCATGCACCCTTGTAACTTTGTCAATCTGCAATATTTTCATGCCACATTTTCACCACTGGCATTTGTCCACACCTCATTATCAACAGTCCAGCTGCCATGTTCCACAGCCTGCCCAAAATGCGTTTCCGCAGCTCTGCCGCACAGTGGCGTACTCGCTGTGAAAAATCACCTTTTGGGACACATTAACAAACTCACAGTGCTATGCCTCTCCACCTCCGCCACTGCCAATGCCAGCGCGACAACATTCAGCATTGACAAATGCTTGTTAAATAAAAAATGTGATAATACCTTCAGTGAAATTGGAGATCATCTTATTAGTAAATAACATGCCATCAATGACCATGCTTAATTTGCCAATTCTGTTTTTAGGGCCTTATAGCCTTCATTAGGGAGGTCATCACTCCAAGGTGCAGTACCACTTTTTAATTTACTTATGATATGCAATACTTCTGTAGCTGTGATAGGGGCAATGGATTGTACATGTATGGCTGTGCTCTGGTCCCAGGTGGTTGCCTAGGATAAATAGGTTTCTATGAATTCCTGCCCTGTCATAGATGTTGAGCTAAACTTTTATAAATATTGGTTTACTACTGATTGTATATGCGATGGAGAAGTATCTAATTTACTAGTTGGATCAATCAGACCAGTAAAAGTAGAGGCATTCTTTTTCATCTTGCATGCTTCACAGAGATCTGAAAATGGAGATTTTTGAGTCCCATAAGAGATTTCCTCATATAAAGAATTCACCCTATTATATTGTACTTTCTGTATAGCCTTTTTCAGAAGAGTAATCTGGTATGAGAGATCAGTCTTGGTCGATTAAGCTGTAGTTTGTAAATTAAATAACTTCTCTTAATTTAATATATGTGAAAAATTGTGTTTGGGCTGTAGTTTTACCATACTTTTCAAACCAATCTGATAATTCCTTCTTTGTGTCCATCCACCAGATTCCCAAGTCATCATAAAGGTCTAGGACAGATGATCGAACTTTTAACAAATATTTAAGATGAGCTATTACTATTGGGTTTTGTAAACATGATACATTCAATTTCCAGTGAGGAGTGCTGTGACATGGTCAGTCCCTGCCACTGATGGATGGCCCTATCTTTTTCTTTTCTTTATGGTTGCAACCTCTATCTTCCATCTTCGAAGGCTATCCCTCTTTTTCTTGGTATGAAGGCAGGTCATCTTCATGCAAACCCCCCCTCCCCGCTTGTCCCTTCTCCCTTTAATATTTCTTTTCCTTCTTTGGGGTCCGTACAAAGAAAAAACCTAGACTAGCAGTGTGAGACAAATGTGTTCAAGGTCTAGTTTGTAAACAGACCTGATAAACAATAGGTTAAGACAGAATGAACTGCATAGAAACATAAACCTGCAAGAGTATGCAAGCAGCATTCCCTTTCCCCTTTCCTTTTCTGTATCCTGTGCTGCATTGCTTGTTTGTTACATGAATAATGCTGGGTTTATAAAGACAAAGGAGTTGCCTTGCTGTTAGCAGAATAGTGCATTAGTGCCAAGTAAATGTCTGCTTTAATACAGCTTTCTTGAAGATATAACTTGTTATTCATTTTTTCTTCATCTCCTCCCTGAAGTAGAAAAAGGAGTGAGAGAGAGAGAGAGAGTCCTGTGTCTGTAATCTGTAAAAACAGCTTCTCTGGACTCTGAGTTTGAAATCCAGGCTAGTGCGAGTGAACCTTTTTCTTCCTGGTGTTCTTCCTGAATTTTCCCCTGTGTAGGAGACACCCCTAGTGCATGAAAACGCTGTGTTTTTCTCAAGTCCTCATGGTTTAGCAGTCTATTAACTCTGCAATGCAGTATAACCCTAGAAAAGCCTTTTATAAACATTTTCTTCCTACGTGGTAATTGAATAACTAATGTAGCAGCTTAAAACTTATAAAAGAGGCTTTATTAGGACAGTAGCTTTGCTAGTACTCAAAGTAAACACATTTACCAGAGGCAAACCTTATAAGGTTCAATAAACATTACCTTTCTGGGTTGTGTTCCTGTGCAGCTGGAGTTGGGCCCTCTTGCTAGTATATTAGGTCTGTCCTCCAGGACCCCTGGCAACATAATGAGAGCTCCTATAGGGGAGTAGCAGCCCCTTGTGGCCCCTTTTTATAGCACAAAGCTGTCAATCATTTTTAGGACAACATACAAATGAATATAAAAACAGTTAGCATGCTTCTTTCTTTCTCTTTGTTGTCCCATTAACCTGTGCCTTATAGGTATTATGTTTTTTGCTGTTTGAAGTTTCTTTTAGATAAGGATTTAAAGAAATGTTATAAGGTGATGATGTGGTAGGTCACCTGACTCAGATAGGTGAGTATTTATAGCACAAGCTGAGCAGATAATAAGTCAAATAGGGTCAGTGCTTTCTGACCAGCAGTGAGAGAAGTTCTGTTTTGAGAAGCATTTACTTTCACTGTTTTCATGTATTTTCTTTTGTGTATTGTTTATTTGCTTTTTGGTGCTCATTTTGTTTATGAAGTATTAAACATCCTACTAGAGAAACAGTGGGTTGCACCTTACCCAACGTCTCTGTGTCCATCTGTAGAACCCACACTGTGACAGGTGGTGTGAGAGTGGGATTTCTACTGCCTGCTTCATCTTGCAGGGAAGGGAGACGTTGCAGTGGGTACTCCCTGGTACCTGAGGTGGACATGGTAGAGGGTGGCTTGGCTCAAGGCTCCCTTACAAGGCATATAGTGGTGCAGACAGGGCCCAGCTGCTAACTGGTTTGCCCAATACACGCCCTAAAATTAAGAAGCAGCTGTCTGAGAGATCAGAGGAGGAGGTCAGCAAGCATAGGGAAGAGACGCCCATGGACCAGCTACCTGATGATGCAGGAGAAGATATTAATACCTCCTGCCCTGACTTAGAACATGCACCAGTGGAGGATGTTGGTAAACTCCTAAAGTGGCTTTGTGTCAGGCAGGTGCAATTGGATTGGGAGAGAGAAGTTGAACAAAGGAGACAGGATGCTAAGTGGGTGGACACCTTGCGAGTGCTCCAGGCCATTAGGACTGAACATGCTGAAAGGCCACATAGCCCCAGAGACATTAAATTGGCTATGCTACAAGAGATGGATAATATCAAGGCGTACCTCACCACATTCAAGAGGGTGGCACAGACGTGTGGCTGGCCAAGAGACCAATGGGTGGTGCATCTTTCCCCCCCCAACTAACCGGATGAGCACAAGTAGTTTATAGCCGACTGGATATACAACTTGCCGATGACTATGACCATGTGAAATCCTGAGGCGTTATGACATCAATTGTAGAGGAGGGCAAAACAGTACAATTTGTAAATTATCTATTATAAATACTTAGAAAGGAGACGAATGGAGATGAAGCTGAAGGCGGAAGAATTTAATGATTATAACAATAATCACAGCGAGAGATTACAAGTGGTACATCCTTCATTCTTCATTCTTCACACTAACAGTGTATAGTGGCTTGCTTATATAGTGGAAGACAGTACTATGGTTATCTATGATTGGTCCAAGACAAATATAAACATTGACTTAAAAGGCAATTTTTCTTTTAGTTCATGCATGACAAGGCAATTCTCCTTTTAGTACATGCATGAACTAATCTCTTGTCAGCATAAATGTATTGATAGAGTAAACTATATTACTATATAAGGATAATAATAATTGTCATTACCAGTTACTAAGGTCTTAGGAGGAAGAAATAGATTTGCACTTAGGAATGTGCTTACAAGCTTTTTAGCCTGTAGTCAGAAGGGTAACTTGAACACTATCCCTGTATTTCTGTTTTTGCAGACACTTAAGACACCTGTTTTCTATTACTCACATGATTAGTACAAATATCAAAAGAGACTTGAATATTACAAGTTGTGGCTCAGTTAAACTTGTAACTTTGCAAGTTATATGATTCAGCTTCATAGATCAATATTAATTATACAAACACCTTATGTTTTAGACCAAAATGAGGTTTAGGCTGGAATATTGGGACACATTTCTTTATCCCCTATTACAAGCCCCCCTTTGGACCAATATTGCCTAATTATTATTTATACAACAATGCAACTCCTCAGAGCATGTACATCTCATTATGTACTTCACATTATTCACAATCATTTGATCAATAAGTGTTGATTAAATCCACTCTCTGGCCCTTTTGTCACATTTAGTTGGTGTTACAGTTAAGTATATGGCATTTGAGACTAAAAAACATAATGAGTTGCTTAAACTAGCATAGTTACAAACACTATTATTACCCCAAAAACAGTAGGACAGAGTTAACACATAAACATTATTGTCCTTTGGTGTGGCTCTGTTTATAACAAGAAACACATTTGTCTATTTTTAGTCCATGTAGCTTTGCTGTGATCCAGTCTTGAGCTTTGAGGCACAGCTGCTAGACCAGCTGTTAAGTATGTCCACACACCAATTTAGAAAAGTTAGTGTTCGTATTGCTGGCTGTTGGATATCAGAAACACTGCACTGGCCAGGGGTGCATTAGATTGTGCATTGAGTAGCCACACACACACACTGGCATGGCATTTGTGTTTTGGTAGTTGATTACACCCTGGCACACAGATTAATAGTCCATAAAAAAGTAATAGTTTTGCATAAAGTATCAGCCATGTTTGGAATAAATAGCAGTGAAGAAAATGGATGTCTTGCTTGAAGATCAATTGAAGAAGAATTTTCTTGCTGAAGTTAGAGGATTACCCCTACCCCAGACTTTACTGCTTAGTAAGTAGAAACAATAAGCTTGATTGTAGAGTTTAAACTGACTAGACCTTTTCAGTTGATTTAAAGTTGTACAAATAGATGTAATTTTGCTAAAACATTACACTTGCAGAGGTAATAATGACTTGATTTATGCACTAGTCCTTATGTGGAACCAATTAGACATAAAGATACATCAAAACTGTAGCAGTTGTTTTTTTTAGGAAAAAGATGAAAGTCTTGTCAACCTAGATAAAAGTATTACTGTTGTTGAATGTAGAGATCTTATGTGTGCCATCCCGTGGAAACCTGCAAACTTGCAAAGTTTTAGAAACTGAGTTAGCAATGAACTGGTAGTTGAAACACAAGAAGGTCAAATAAAATGCAAAAGGTCACATAGTGTGCATACAACTTAAGGTATTAATGCACTGCATAGAAAAAGCAGTATGTTTAGACTTCTTGGCTGATGTTACATTGCACAGGAAATTAAAACAACTTTCCATGTAATTAACTTAAACATTTTTTATCCAAGGACACTTGAATACCATATTTAAAAATATGCCAACATCATTTTTAATGAGAATTTTTTGTCCTTTAGAAACTCTAGTGTTACTGATAACATTATTAATCATGTTAAACAACTCTGAGTGGTTTGTTTGGTTATGGTAGCAATTACAGAAGAACAAGTGGCTAGCCTTTGCTCTAGTCCACCCCACAGAATACTAAGAGTATCTAGAATCAAACTCTTTAACATTAGAAGAGACAAGGTTTTTGGGCATTAAGTTAGTATGACTTGCCAATACCTGACTTTTTACTCCTACATTTTAACTGCTCCTATACAGGAGTTAGTACACTGTAAAGTGGTTTTTTTTTTAGATTTTAAGACATTTACATCTTACAAATGTGCTACAGAAGCTGTGTCATAGTTTATATTGCTATCAATAAAAGAGAATTATCCCTATCTAAAAAAACAAAGGTCTCCCTGTACCTTTACTAACTATAACTTTAGTTATTAGTTTTTCTCTTGCAGGGATTTTGGCTCTTGACTTATTCTGCATTTCTAAACTATCCATTTTTGACTGTAGCTGGATTATTACATCTTACTGTTCATGTAGCTTACCTTTTTTAAAAATCTCATGTGTTATAGTATTGGCACTGTTAACTGGAAATGCCTCTACCCATTTTGAGAACGCTTTTATAACTACCTTTTTATTTTTACTAACTTGCCTTCTACTTCCTTTTATCCCTGTCCATCCCTCTCCATCTCCTGTGTTTCCTCTCTTTTCACCCATTCCTCTTTTTTAGCTCCTGGTGAAGAGGTAGTGGGTCTTTTTTCATCACTTTCTCTGTGATGTGCCTCATCATCCTCTCTCAAAGTATCTCTTACTTTTGTATATTTTTTATCATAGTTATCTTCTTGCTTTTTATGTCTTTCTGCCTCTTCCTTGTTTCCCATTTTTTCAGCGTATTCCCTTTTTAATCCATGTTTAGCACACTTGTTTCGCAGCTCTAAAGCATATTGTTCTTGCTGATACCTTGTGGTAGCAGACATAGGTCCGCCGGTGGCCGTCATTCCCCTTGTTTACACCGGTGCCACTTTAACCGTTATCACCCCTTCTTCTATATTACTTAACTCTTGAATCTTCTCCATTGCATCCTGTAGTTCTGTATACAGTTGCCTGGTGTCACTAGCCTGCTCTTGTGACTGTTGGTCTAGCTTAATCTGTAGAAGGGCATGATCCCTATTTAACAGACACAAATCCCCTTTGTGCTTTTATTAGCTGTGTCCGAAAATTAATACACTGCTGCTCTAACTCTTGATGTTGATCTATTGGGATGCTATCTTTATACATCAATGTTAATTCTTCTAGTTGTTGAGCACTTTGATCCCTCATCTGGGCTACTTCTTTATTCTGGCGACACACAATAGTCTGATTATACTGCCACAGCCCTTGCAATGCATTTCCAAAGATTTCCTTTTCATTTTTTACTCCCTCATTATGAAGGGACACTTGCTGAGTAAAATACAATTGTGCCTGTTGATCATCAGGCACTGGTTCATATGCTTCCCCCTCTAGGTGTTTTCCTAGAAAACGACCTATTATTGTTTCCATACTCATTTTTCTTATCTTTTTCTTGCCTGCCTAGCCTTTACAGCTGGGTGCACCTGTGCACTGGTGCCCTGGTCTGTCTAGCTATGTCTTATGGCTCCCTTGTGAGGTCCAGCTTGCAAATCCCAGCACCTTCACTAACCTACTCTGCCCCTAGAGTTCCTACAGAGTTAAGCATTACTTTATATTTAAAACAATTTGAGAAGCATACAAAGCATACATCACCTGATTGTCAAGTGGCTGTGACTGTCTGTGTGTACCCTCTTCTCTCACTTAAAGCCAGCAGCACCACATCTCCGAATGTCCTCACCTTCTTATTAGGGCTTGCAGACTAACCAACCAGCAGTTAGGCAGCATGCAGCACCAGCGATCTGAGTCTTTAAGACACCAATTGTAGAGGAGGGCAAAACAGTACAATTTGTAAATTATCTATTACAAATACTTAGAAAGGAGATGAATGGAGATGAGGCTGAAGGTGGAAGAATTTAATGATTATAACAATAATCACAGTGAGAGATTACAAGTGGTACATCCTTCATTCTTCATTCTTCAAACTAACAGTGTATAGTGGCTTGCTTATATAGTGGAAGACAGTACTATGGTTGTCTATGATTGGTCCAAGACAAATATAAACATTTACTTAAAAGGCAATTTTTCTTTTAGTTCATGCATGACAAGGCAATTCTCCTTTTAGTACATGCATGAGCTAATCCCTTGTCAGCATAAATGTATTGATAGTGTAAACTATATTACTATATAAGGATAATAATAATTGTCATTACCAGTTACTAAGGTCTTAGGAGGAAGAAATAGATTTGCACTTAGAAATGTGCTTACAAGCTTTTTAGCCTGTAGTCAGAAGGGTAACTTGAACACTATCCCTGTATTTCTGTTTTTGCAGACATTTAAGACACCTGTTTTCTATTACTCACATGATTAGTACAAATATCAAAAGACACTTGAATATTACAAGTTGTGGCTCAGTTAAACTTGTAACTTTGCAAGTTATATGATTCAGCTTCATAGATCAATATTAGTTATACAAACACCTTATGTTTTAGACCAAAATGAGGTTTAGGCTGGAATATTGGGACACATTTCTTTATCCCCTATTACATCAATCCCAAGACATACCTGAAGATGCAAGCCACCGATGCTCCTAGGGATGTCTAAGCATGACTGAAGGATCTGAGCGATACATCGCTGCAACCCAGCAGCAAGACCATTCAACGAATCATGGAGGCTATTACTATCGAACAATTTGACAAGATGCTACCACAGGATGTCCAATTGTGGGTACTGGAACATAAGCCCGAAGGAGCATAAAAAACATAGCTCTGGCAAAGGACTTTCTGTCTGCATGACCAGCAAGAGGGAGAAACCAAGGAGGCTTTCCATCTACTCCCTCCACTAACCCGATAAGAACTACCTTTTCTTCTACTAACTCTAAAAGCCATCCTGAAATAAAGAGGGAAAGGAGAGAGAGTACCCCTGTCAGAGATCATTTGCCATGGGTGCCAGAAAATAGGACATGTCATTAGAAACTGTCCAGCTGTAAAATGAGACTTTGGACACTTGACTTTAGTTAATTGGTCACCATATGTAGTTGCTGTGGAGGTAGGACCACATCAAGTACTAGGCCTTCTAGACTCAGGATGCCACCAGACCTCTGTTCGAGCTGACCTAGTGGATGGTGTGGAAAGATCAGGAACTGGGACAATAGTGACATGTATCCATGGGGACACTCACTTTTTTCTTCCACCCCCTTTGAAACTTACAGTAAATGGGAAGATACAAGGAATATCTATTGTAATAGTACCCCATTTATTGGTCCCTATCATTATTGGGCAGGACCATCCAGACTTTGCTGCCATGTTGAGTCAACAGGATAATTCTCCTTTGGTGGCAGTAACAGCTAGGTCACAGATCAAGCAACAGGCCGAGCTGTGGAAACTGTTTCCATTTGCAGAGAAACTGTATGAGTCCCCAGGCAAATACTGAAAGGGGAAAACAGCCAAAAGAAAGGAAAAAGGGCTGGCAGAAAAAGGGGATCATGGGCCCTTTGACTCTAAAGCCTGAGACGACGACGTTGAACAAAAGTATGATGCATCTCTAACCCCTTTAGTTTTACAGGTTGAAAAACAAACTGTTGATTGTTCCCCCAACTATCTCCTGTTGAATAACCTTTTGTACAGGGAGTGTACTAACCCAAAGAATGGGAACAAGGTTACACAACTGGTTGTCCCCCAGAAGTACAGGAATTAAATAATTCATTTGGCCCATGACATACCACTGGCAGGCCACTCTGGGAGGGACACCACATTAGGCATGATTTTGGGTAGATTTCATTGTCCGGGTATACACGACCAGGTTGCTGAATATGTGCAAAGCTGTCCAATATGTCAAGAAGTAGCTTGAACAGGGAAGAAGGATATGTGTAGTATACCCCTTGTTAGTCAGCCATTTGACCGTATTGCCATGGACGTGGTGGGCCCCCTAGAGACCAGTTCCAAGGGCAATAGGTTCATATTGGTCATTTGTTATTATGCAACTAGATACTCGGAAGCAATACCCATGAGACGGTAACCACCCCCAGGGTAGCGGAGGAACTGGCCAAGGTATTCAGTAGGATGGGTATCTCAAAGCTCATATTGACAGAGAGGGGTACAAATTTCACATCTGTACTGTTAGCGGAATTATATCGTCTACTGGGCATCCATGCTGTGCAAACCTCACCATACCATCCACAGACAGATGGATTGGTGGAAAAGTTCAATCAAACCCTCAAGAAAATGATTCAGAAGTTTGTCAGTGAGGAGTTGAGAAATTGTGATACCTTTTTGCCCTACCTCCTGTTCTCATATTGGGAGGTACCCCAAGCTTCTATGGGCTTTTCCCCTTTCTCCTTCCTGTATGGCAGAAATCCCCGAGGGCCTTTGGATGTGGTTAAGGAACATTTGGAGGAAAATACCCAGGTGGGGAAACAGGGGGTGCTGGAATACATGACAGCACTAAGGAAACGCCTCCTGAAATATTTAACACTGATCCACCAGTCCTTACAGGGAAAACAAAAAGAACAAAAGGCAGAATATGACAAGGGGGTGGGGCACAAACAGTTCTCTGAGGGTAATCAGGTGTTGCTTCCTTTGCCTGCTACTGAGAACAAGCTGCTCATGAGATGGCAAGGTCCCTATACTATCCAAAGGCAGGTACGACCTGTAACCTATGAAGTACATACACCCAACAAAAGATGCAGTAAGCCTATCTGTCATGCAAATTTGTTGAAATTGTGGTACGAAAGAGCAGACCCCCTACAGTAAGTTGTTACATCTAGGCAGAATCACAAGATTCAGAGCTAGACATAGCTTATAGTAGACTAGGACTCACTGGTCAAGTACAGGAAGTACAGATTAATCCAGAGCTAACCCCACACCAGCACCAGCACATTCAAAACATGTTAGCTACCTTTTCTGAGACTTTTATGAATGTACAAGGCCAAGCAAAGGGTATAGAACATGTTATAGAGTGCAGGGATTTATTTAACTCTAAAAATTAATTAGCGTTTTGCTCATAAAAGTGCTAAATCTTTGTGAAAATACATAGCTCGTCTCACTGTTCTTCATAAACACAGCACTTCTAGAAAATCTATATAAATACTTTCTGTACAGTTAATATAGTCCCAAGAAAAAACTGCTAATCAATTATTTAAAACCCTGGAGTGACACAGAATACCCCTCTGTATCAGAAGCCATACCAGTTGCCTGAGAATGTCAGGAATGAAGTGATCAAGGAAGTCAGGAAGATGGAGAAATTGGGAATCATCACGCCTTCCCATAGCGCATGGTCCTCACCCATTGTACTTTTTAACAAGAAGGAAGGAGGTATTGACCTCTGCCTTGATTTTCATAGGGTGAATGCCACCTCCCTTCTGGATATGTACCCTATGCCCAGAATTAATGATATCATTGATCGTCTGGGGAATGCTGCCTTTATTTCCATGCTGGACTTCACCAAAGGGTACTGGCAGCTACCCCTTACTCCTCAGTCTAGGGAGCAGACTGCATTTAGCACCCCTATAGGCTTGTTTGAGTTCATTACTATGCTCTTTGGTCTGCATGGAGCCCCTGCCACATTCCAGCGTTTCATGGACCAAATGTTATAACCCTATTCTGACTTTTGTGCCCATACCTGGATGATGTGGTGGTGTTCAGCCCTAACTGGGAAACTCTTCTTCAGAATTTACATAAAGTCCTTTCTGCAATTCAGCAGGCAGGGGTCACCATCAACCCTTCAAAGTGTTGTTTGGGGCAGACTGAGACCAAATACCTTGGTTTTAGTATAGTCAATGGGGTGATTCATCCAGAGGTGAATAAGGTGGAAGCAGTCTCTGCATGTACCGTGCCCAGAACCAAGAAACAAATTTGTGCATTCTTGGGTCTATCTGGTTACTACAGATGCTTCATTCCTTGATTCTCAGCTGTAGCAGGTCCCCTTACAGCACTTACCAAAAAAAGATATGCTACACAAATAGAGTGGTCCCCTGAGTGTGATGCAGCCTTTAGGCAAATTAAGGCCTCCTTTTGAGCATACCCTGTGTTAAGAAGCCCTGATTTGTCCAAGCCCTTTGTTGTACAGACAGATGCATCAGGAGTTGGGTTGGGGCAGTGCTAACTCAATATGTCCAGAATGAAGAACACCCCACTATCTTCATCAGTAGGAAGATGCATGAGAGGGAAAGCAGGTATGCAACTAAAGAAACAAAATGTCTCACTCTTAAATGGGTGATTGAGTCATTTAAATATTATCTTTGGGCAGCAGATTTTGAGGTGGTGACAGATCACAATCTCCTCTGCTGGTTGCAACAGATGTGGGAAAAGAACCCCCGTATCATGAGGTGGTACTTGGCCTTGCAACCATACCGCTTCACCGTCGCTCATAGGAAGGGGAGTGAGCATGCAAACGCGGATTTCCAGTCACGACATGGTGCAGAAATTGAGGAGTCACAAATAAATGTTGAGACTAAAATGTGAATATTGATTATGGTTCATGTGTGACAGTTTAATGAAGATCCCAGGGTAAAGTTATTAGTAATAAGAATGTGTATATAGTTATTACACACATATTTGGCACATTTGTGCTAGTTTTGATGGGACCCTGTGATGGAGCTTCATGGAATGGGTGGGCCAGAGCTCCTTCAACCCTCGATCACTAGAGGGTTGGACTTCAAGTTACAGCTAACTTGTTTGGCTGGATGAAGATTCCATATAGATTGATTCCTGCTAGTGTTAAGAAGCATTACATTTTGGTGCATCTTATGTCGCAGGGTATGTGATGTTCTGGCGATGCCTTGACAGATTACTGTCATCTTGCTGTGGGACCCTGGGACAGAACTCCTGAGAGTGTGTGTGGATGGAAGTTCTGCCCTCTCCAGGGAGTCTGGAGTAGGGAATCTGTTTTCTACACCTTCCTTTATAAGAAGATGGGGTAAATGTGACAGGGTCAGTCCCTGCCACTGATGTGTGGACCTATGTTTTTCTTCTCTATATCATTGCAAACTCTATCTTCCTCTTTCTAAGGCTATCCCTTTTTATGTTGGCTCGCGCATGCGCAGCCAACATACTGCAGTAGTAGCAGATTTGGAGGTGCTGTCATTGTTGGGCGAATGCAGGGCACACATCAGTAGGTGCATCCCTCATTCCCCAATCAGCCAGCAGCAGGGGCTGACACCCTGCATATCTAATGCGGCCACCAGATCTGAGAAAAGGTACACTGCAATGAGAGCAAAGCTCTCATGCAGCATGACCACAACACGCCTCCCGACGTGCAGACAACATGACGGCAGTGACTACCGCTGCCGACACCTGTCACAATGCTGACAGGGGAACCCACTCCCCATTGGCATAATCCCCCTCCATTTCTGCTGTGTGCCGAGGGGGTGCCCAATCCCACTCGACATCATGCGCCTTCCCCAAAAATACAACTTTCTTTGCCGAAGGGGGACCAAGCCTGTTGGTTTCTGTCTCCCCCTTTCCTGAGTTTAATCTGCCAATGGGGGATATGATTCCCCATTGGCATGATGCCCCCCTTGTTCTGGTGCCAAGGGTGCCTAATCCCTTGGCTAGTGTCCCCACTCCCCTTCCATATGTGCCGATGGGGGTGCCACATCCCTCATTGGCTACTGCATCCCCCAAAAACTTGGGTGGACCCCAGCATGCCAAATACCCTGTAAAAATCCTGTGATTTTTTTTTATTTTATTTTACCTGTAAAAGAAAATGGTCCCTCGTGGTCTAGCTGCCCCCCTCCATAACTACTTCCACTGCCTCCCCACCCCCTCACCCTATACTGACCTCTGGAGTCTGGCGTGACGATCCTCAATGGACCGGGAACACATCTGCACTCTTCAAAGCCGACCACGAACTGAAGAAATGCTGGTAAGCTGTATAATGGCATAAATAGAGTTTTTCCAACTTTGGTGCATATCTTGGGCATTTTGGGGAATTTTGACACCAAATTTTCAACATGGATTTTTTGGGACCCCTCCTCATGAATTCAGGCACTGTCATGCCATTATTTGGTCCCTAAAGGTGATTTTGTGGTCACTGTGCAGAATCACCTTTCAGGACTGAGTAACGAAACAACAGTGCCACTCCTCAGGAGGGGGGCTGTCAAAAAGACTATGTTACAAATTTGATGGAAAAAAATCCAAAAAATGGCTGTTTTATGGGTGTGCATTGTGCAGTTTTCCACATATGCTCTTAACTCCATGAATCTGTAATATTTTCCCACACCTCCTTATGAACAGTACAGCTGTCATTTTACATATCCTGGCCGAAATGTGTTTTTGCACCTCCAGCGCAGAATAGCGCAGTTGCTGTGTGAAATGAGTTTTCGGGACAGTTTGAAGAAATGACGGTGACACTGTTCATGAGCAGAGGTCCTATAATGCCTATGTTGAAAATTTGGTGCCAAAAGTCCATAAAATGACTGTGTTACAAGTGTGCATTGTACAGTTTCCACGCACCCTTGTAACTTAGCAAATTTGCAATATTTCCATGCCAGATTTTCAACACTAGCATTCTTTCACACCTCCTTATCAACAGTACAGCTGTCATTTTTCACACTGAAAATGTGTTTCCGCACCTGTGGCACACAATGGCGTGGTTGCTGTGGGAAATCAACGTTTGGGACAGATTAACAAAATCACAGCGCCACTGTTCATGAGGGGAGGTCCCAAAATGCCTATGTTAAAAATGTGGCTAACAAACTCCCCCAAATAATTGGGTTACAGACGTGTGTTGTGCAGTTCCTATGTGTGCTCCTGACTTCACCAATTTTTCATATTTTCACTCCAGATTTTCAACGTTGTCATTTTTTTGCGCCTCCTCATGAACAATACAGTTGTCATTTTCCACTTCCTGACCAAAATGTGTTTTCATCCCTGTGTCGCCAAATGGCACAGCTGCTGTGCAAAACCATCTTTCAGCTAACAAACTGATTGTGCCACTTTTCATGAGGTGGGCTCACCAAAAGCCCATGTTGAAAATTTGGAGTGAAAATACCAACACATGCCTATGGTGTTAGGGTTTCCAACTGTAGCACCCCACCCTGTAGAGACTGACAGGTGCCAGGGGTGTGACTTGGGATCATCAGCTCTAATGCACATGCCATTCCACCACCAACCCCACCCTGCAGCCAGTGACAGGCATCGTGGTGTGCCTTGCACTGTTCGGCCACAAAGTTCACCCCATTCTCCTATACTGCACCCACCTCAGTATATTTTCTTATGGAATGGGGTAGGTAACACCCAAAGACCCCAAAGCACACCACACCATGACACTTGTCAGTGTCTACAGGGTACGGTGAGGTACAATGGCATGAGCGTCATAGCTGATGATCCAAAGGCACACCCCAATGGCTGTCAGTCTCTACAGGGTGGGGGTGGGGTTGGCGTCACTTCAATACTTCACTGCCGTTCCTATTATGCATCTTTAACTCCAGCACTGCCAATGCCAGACAGACAAATTCGGCATTGACAAATGCTTGTTTTTCTCGGTGTGAAGGCAGGCCACCTTCATGTTAACCCCCGCCCTTCTCCCTTTAATATTTCTCTTCCTTCTTTGGGGTCCGTTCAAAGAAAAAACCTAGACTAGCAGTGTGGGACACAAATGTGTTCAGGTCTAGTTTGTAAACAGACCTGATAAACAATAGGTTAAGACAGAATAAACTGCATAGAAACATAAACCTGCAAGAGTATGCAAGCAGCATTTCCTTTCCCCTTTCTTTTTCTGTATCCTGTGCTGCATTGCTTCTTTGTTACATGAATAATGCTGGATTTATAAAGATAAAGGAGTTGCCTTGCTGTTAGCAGAATAGTGCATTAGTGCCAAGTAAATGGTTGCTTTAATACAGCTTTCTTGAAGTATATGACATGTTATTCATTTATTCATTTTTTCTTCACCTCCTCCCTGAAGTAGAAAAAGGAGTGTGTGTGAGAGAGAGAGAGAGAGAGAGAGTCCTGTGTCTGTAAGCTGTGAAAACAGCTTCTTTGGTCTCTGAGTTTGAATTCGGGCTAGCGCTAGTGAGTCTTTTTCTTCCTGGTGTTCTTCCTGAACATTCCCCCTGTGTAGGAGACACCCCTAGCGCATGAAAGCACTGTGTTTTTCACAAGTCCTCCGGGTTTAGCTGTCTATTAGCTCTGCAATGCAGTATAGCCCTAGAAAAGCCTTTTATAAAAAAACATTTTTCCTGCATGGTAATTGAATAAAGAATGTAGCAGCTTATAACTGATAAAAAGAGGTTTTATTAGGATAGTAGTTTTGCTAGTACTCAAAATAAACACATTTACTAGAGGGCAGACTTTATAAGGTTCAATAAACATTACCTTTCTGGGTTGTGTTCCTGTGCAGCTGGAGTTGGGCCCTCTTGCTAACATGTTAGGTCTGTCCTCCAGGACTCCTGGCAACATAATGAGAGCTCCTATAAGGGAGTAGCAGCCCTTGTGGGCCCTTTTTATAGCACAAGTATGTCAATCATTTTTCGGACAACATACAAATGAATGTAAAAACTGTTAGCATGGTTCTTTCTTTCTCTTTGTTGTCCCATTAGCCTGTGCTTTATAGGTATTATGTTTTTTGTTGTTTAAAGTTTATTTTAGATAAGGATTTAAAGACATATTATAAGGTGATGATGTGACAGGTCACCTGACTCAGGTGGGTGGGTATTAATAGCACAAGCTGCAGATAACAAATCAGATAGGGTCAGTACTTTCTGACCAGCGGTGAGAGCAGTTCTGTTTTGAGAAGCATTTACTTTTGTTGTTTATATGCAAGTATTTTCTTTTGTATAGTGTTTATTTGCTTTTTGGTGCTCATTTTGTTTATGAAGTAATAAACATCCCACTAGAGAAACAGTGGGTTGCTCCTTATCCAATGTTTCTGTGTTCATCTTTAGAACCCACACCATTACAAGAGTGTTTTGAAGGGGCAGCGACATCTGAAATTACTATTTTTATCATCAAATGGTCTAAAAATTCAATAGACACAACTGCAGTGGAATGTATTCAGACCTGTTGAGAAAAGAAGAGATAATCTATGTGAGAAGTCAGAGTGCCCTTTTGAAAAGTGAAAAGTGGACCCTTATGGTGCTTGAAAAAACAGTTCTGTAATTTAGCAGTAGATACTGTATACACTTTTGTAATGCGTGTTCATCGCAGTGCACTTTTTTTCTAGGAATATGTTTACCTATGTTGTTAAGGCTACAATTAAAATCCCCTTCAAAAATTACTGTTTTGCAGTAGCTAAGTATGGTTCTATCAAATTCAATACCTGTACCCTATCTGCTTTAGTCCATGGACCATAAATATTGATGAAATGACTAAGACACATGTCCCAGGTCCCATTTAAAATTAGGATGTATCCAGGAATTTAGTCCGCTAATCTATGTAAGTGGAATTTTGTACCTGTAAAGAGAATACATATACCATCATCAGTGTCCATACCATAAGACCAGTATGAGGGCCCCCATACCCAGTCTTTCTGGCATTGTTTTATTTCCCATAGTGACTTAAGCCAAGTTTCTTGGACAAAAATAATGTCCAGTGAATAGTATTTGAAAAGATGGAATAGACCTTTTCTTTTAGGTCCATTTTTGGGACTATGCACATTTTGTGTGGTGAATGTAGAAAAGCCAGTGTAGGTTATAAAGATAGGAGGAAAAATAGATAATTTATTTCATCTTTTCTTTTTCTTGGTTCCTGTAGATTTGTCCTCAGTCTTTGATAGGTCTGGTTTGTAAGGGAGACCAGAGGAAGCATCCGACTCCATGTCCTCGATGTCTATATCTCCCCAGTTTTGGGGGCCAAATCTTCAAAAAGATTGTCCATTTCCAATTTGTTTTCAGGTTTGTCAGGATGTATCCTGGGAGATCATCTTCTTGGTTGTGGGGCTGTCCATGGTTTGGGGGGGCAGGCATATCAGAGGGATCAGGCATGATGTCTTCTGAAATGTCAGAGTAATGTACTGGGCATAGTACGGGGTTCAAATCCTTGCCTTCTGTAAGTGGTTGGGGCACACCAGTGGGCATTCCCTCCAAAGAGGGGTGAAAGTGCTGGAATCAGTTGAGAAGTGTCCTGTTTAGCCAGTGGTATTGTTACTACTGGTTGTTGTGGAATGGAATATGCGCCATCTGGGAGGTCTGCAGTTTGTTGTGCTTTTAGAATTAGTGCATCCTGGTCCAATCTCCCTCTCCTGTTATGCACAATTATAGGAACTTTTGAAAGTGTTGTGTATGCTCATCACATAAATTACATTTGCTTGGTTGGAGCATTGGTGGCTAATATGTCTAAATTCCCCACAGATGTTACATTTGGGCTTATCACAGGTGTTTGATAAGTGTGTCAAAGATCCATACCTATAGCATGCTTTGGGTTGCCCAGCACATAAGCAGCCTTTCTGACCATTAGAGCACTGTCATTAGTGTGCCAGCACATCAGGGTGCCAATTTTGGGATTTGCATCCCTCCACCGAGGTCCACCCACTCTTGGCATTAGAATATTAATGGGGGGGGCACAGGTGGCAGCAAAATCCCAACTTGGTGCCCTGGTGACTGGCCGATGCTCTGAATGGGTGGAACCTAGGAGCAGACCCCACTATTTTTACCAAGAAAGAAGCTGTTTGGGAGATGAATAGGTCCTTCTTTCATGCTCCTTAACTTGATATTTAATCTCCACCTCCCAGTCCAGAGCTGTTCCAAGTCCAATATTGCCTCTGGTGTGCTTAGAACTTCACATCTCTGGTTTAACCAGTGCTGTATGTCTTGAATATGTACCCCATCATTTCTAAACATAATGGTGACCAGTTTAATCAGAGGTTTAGTGAGGGATATCGCTAAAAAAGGTGTCTATGGGGAGAACATTTTACTGTATTGTACTTCTACCAAAATCTCTCAAGTTACTTTGGTGACCTGAAACTAATATCATACTTATCTTCTCCTGAAATATGAATAAATTAATAGATGTCTGCAGGAGAAAATCTGAGCGACTCTTTGATTAGTTTTTTGCCAACATAAGTTCTATCCAGTTGAAATCCACTCCTTCCTTGTATTTAAGCCTGACTGCATTCCTGCGAGGGGCAGGCTCCAAATGATGGGTTCCAAGTTGGGTCTGTAATCCAATGTCCATTCTCTGCTTTTTTCCCAGCCCACATTCTGCAATGGAGAGTCGGGCATCCAATCTCCAGTACCTGGTTAGTCCTGTAACCCGAAAACATTTCCAATCCTGCCACTCACAATTTTTGGCTCCTGTGGAACTCTGGGTGTTGTTACTATCAGCTGGTTGTCAGGTGCAGCATTCAGAGCTGTCAAGGCTACCAGATGGGCACCACCCTGCAGTGAAGAATCTTCTGTGTAAAATCGTTATTTGAACAATGCCATTTCCCTCTCATTTTGTTGCCTTAATTCAGCTTTGTGCCTCATGTATTGCTTCTCGTTATCTGCTATTAATTTGAACTAAGCTTCTTTCTTCTCCTGTGGTTCACAGTCAAGTTGTCTTTCAGCAGCTTCCATATCCAGTTCATCTGCAGATAAATCTGAAATATTGGAATTGTCAGAATTGACAACCTGCATTTGTTTGTCCATCTGTTTGTCCTCCTGGCTGTCTTCAGCTGGGGTAGGGGATGGCTTCCCAGCCTGCTGTAAAGCTCCCTTCTTGGAAGCCACCTGATTCACCATTTTGCTAGACAGCATTTCCCCTACAGGTGAATAGGGGAATTTCCCCAGTGCCCTGGCTAAATTTTCCTATTCAGTAAAATACCATTAACAGTTTGATCTGGTTCACTTTCAGTTGGTATACATCTGTATTCCATCCTTTCCCAGGCAACAAAAGTGAAATAAATATCTGCATTTGAACAATAGTGATTGTGATTCACATTAGGATGGAACCTAGGAATACTGCTCTGAAAGTAAATGAGGCTATCCTTATTTGGTAAACGTTATACAAATTATTCAATTGTTTTGATGAGCACAATAATAAAACAGCAACTTTCCTTGTCAGTGTTCCTGTACTGGAATGTCCTTGAGACTGAGCTTTTACTAAAAGATTTAATAAAATTGAAAAATACTTGTAATTTAGAATCATACCTAGATATGCAATTCAGGAAAATATATCGAGAGAATATTATTGAAGAAAAAAAATCATGATAAATGGAAAAAGTATTGATGGGGTGAAAAATGAAAGTTAGAAAAATAACCTGGGGCAACTCACTCTCTGAGGATAAATCCAAATAGACAGAGATTCAAGCCAGACCATGTAAAAAAAAAAATAGGTACAGAAGGCAGATTGGCATAACTCTAGTATAACCCTGTGAAATAGATTTGTATGTTTTACCACCCAGGAACCCTCAGACAAGGACTAAAATATAAAATGCCCCCACCCAGGTGGTTACAAGGCAGAAGATTGTCTTAGGTGACTTGGTAGTAGGATCAGGGCAACCACTGAGAAAAACTGGCATCCAGGGATATCCGGGGATAGCAAAAATATGGAACTCTCAAACTATACTGCAATCTTAGTGAGTGTGAACACTCAACTCCCACAAGAAAACAATACAAGAATACAACCCCTACAAGAAAAAAATAAAGACAAACCAACAGAATTCTGGAAATGTGTTTGGCTTAATGCTAATAGCCTCAATAACCAACAGGAGTACTTGGAACTACTAGTCTATTCTGATGAACTTGACAATAATAGTTATCATAGAAACATGATGGGAAAACAGGGACAACTGAGGTAAAATGCTGAATGGCTAATCTCTTTAGGCAAGATAGACATGATGGGGGGGCATTATATATCAAAGAATGTATCAAAGCCATTGTCATTGCTGTCTCAAAGAAAGTCAAAAAGCATGGGTCATTGATCAAGACTCTGTGGGTAGGAATTGATGAGAAGGGAGGATTCCAGAATTAGACAATGCCACAAATAAAGAAATTGTTAAGGCAGCTGGTATCAAAAATGTAGTCACTGCAGGGGACTTCAACTATCCTGATATTGACTGGTCTAAAGTCAATGCAGTTATCAAACAGAGGATAGATTTCTGACTGCAATAAATGAAAATAATCTAATACAACTAGTCAATAATCAAGCAGACACAGTCACATTCTGCACCTGGTTTTATTTAATTATGATGGTTTGATCAACATGTGTTTTTAGCAAGATCTTTTCAACAGGGGACCACAGTGCCATCTGATTCTTCATTAAATACAGACACTGTAGAAAAAAAAGGCATTTCTATAGCTTTTAATTTTAGGCAGGCAAAATGTTTCATACTAACAAATTCCCTAAGAACCTGGGATTGCAATAAGTAAATGGAAAAAAAAGGATATGGCTGAATCTTGGAACATACTAATTACTAAGTTAAAAACAGTCCAAGATCAAGGACCCTGGTTTTCTATTTTTACCAGTAACACCAGCAAAAATCATGGAATCCTACTTGGTTTGTGGATTTTGAATTCTTGTGCCACTGCCTCACGGAAATTGCATGTCACTGCACAGAATCCCGTAGATGTCAGCATCTTTTTTATTTTCTCTTTCTATGCCCCCTTCTCACAGCATCAGTCTCCACTTTTCAGGGATCCCTAGACTGTGTTTCTGCAAGCTTCACCCCAGGTAATGCTTGGGAGCTCCTGTGGGCCTGGCCCCACCCTACCTGGGTTGTAACTCCCAGGCGAGAAGGAGGAGACCCCTGGTCATCCCCTCCACAGTCTCTTAGTGTACATTGGGCAGCCCAGTCAGTCCCTCATGGAGCCTGGTTATAAAGTCTGGGGCAGCTGGGTCCCTCCTACCAGTGACTGATGTGGGGTGATTGTTCGTGGATTTGTGGTCTCTGTAACCGAGGGCACCGGCACTCGAGGGGATCCAAGGAGGTAAGGCACATAGAGACATGCCACTGCTTCAGATCCCAGCCAGCATCCTCCCCTTGCAATTGCTCTGCAGCCCAGTTGCACCACCACCCATGGTCACCCAGGTGGTGGTAAAGCAGTGGGACCTGCAGCCCACCCTCCTCAGAGGAAGAGCACAGCCCCCAGGTGCTCGATCCTACTCATCTGGTCAGATCTCCAGCAACCCAAGTTTGCTTCTGACACTGGGTTGCGGGCATTGCGAGCAGTAGCGCTACTGCAGCACCAGTGGGCCAGCCCAGATTTCAGCATCTTAAAGTGAATTTGTTCTGCTTCACATTCTTTCTGCTTTGCTGTTTATTGTATCAGTAAGGAAACCACCTGCACTGCTTTGTTGTAACCAGTCATGCTTTGGTTTATCCACCCATGCTTCCCACCAGCCTCTCCATCAGCTAAGGACTGCTTTCCTTCCTGAAACCACAGTTTTCATTTAGCATGTGCCTAAAATGTCTTTTACTGTTTATACTGCACTGGACAATACAAAAAAAAAATACAAGCATCAGCACACATGGGCAGGGCCACTGAAAAATTGTGGGAAAATTAACCTGAAATTGCAGAGATGTTTTGCAAAAATTGCTGGAAAATTGTGGGAGTTCTACTAGTGAGTGCTTCACAATAAATCCTTTACTGTTTTCTGCAGCATATATTAGTCAGCATAAACTACTAAATGAATACTGACACTTGAATATGTTTTAAATATGAAGAAAAACTTATGTTCCTAACATGAATCCTAAATGGATAAGATGTGCTCCCTCTCTTCCAAAACTTAAAAACATCTTCCTCATACAGTGTTAAATAGATTCTATTAGTGAGCCACAGAAAATCAATGTTAAATAAATCCAGAATAAACAAATGTTATCTGTTTCCGGATGTAGAATAATGAAGTCTGATCAGAAGCTATTTATAGTACTCTGCCAACTATTTACCCACTTGGGTGTAAGAAAAAATAAGCAGATGGAGTAGCGAATAATTCAGTTTTAGTAAAATGTAATGTGTTTAATGTTCATACTTTGCACTGTAGGTACTGTGCACTATTATTGAAATCATATATTAAAACATTACATCTGGGTGTTATTATGGTTGGCAGTATAGCCTAGTGGTTAGAGTAACAAACAGTGATTGATCTGGGTACATCCAGCAGACTTGGGCTTGATTCCCCCAACCTCCACTTGCATATTGTATGACTCTGAGCAAGTCACTTAACCTTCCCAGTGCTCCTGGGTCACCCCTGAAAACAGACAGTTTTGCATGGTGAGCCTTACCTGGTTTACAAAGAATGTAAAAAAATACCAATACATGTTTATTACATCATACAGTAGTCAGGGTACCTTGTAATTTACTTGAGTTTTACTCAGGCTGCAATGATTTTGTATAGGTAAGGATAAATGTTCAGATACATTTGATGTGGTTTATAAGCTTGTTTTTAGACTTTAGTTTTTTTTTTATTGTATTCTTTGCATGTGAGCATCTAGGTTGTAGATTGCTAAGTGCAAGATCACTGTTACCAACTAGCTTATTCAAGTTTATAATCAGCAGAGCCATTCAAAATCCTCAGTTGTTTGAATGAAAACTAGTCTGAATGAAAGTATGTTCACAAGGAACCTTACCACTTACAAAAAAGGCTTCACAGTTTGCACCCCATTTAGGTGAATGGGATCATTTGCACCTTTTCTCCCACCTGCTGTTTCAGTCTCTTTGGCAACAAAAAAGTTTTCTGATAGACTGCTTCAACAAAAATCAAATGTTAAGTGTTTAAGTGTGCTTATGCTTTTCTTTTTGGACCCATCTGTCCTCCACAGGCATCCCTCTCTTTTGGGCACAATAAGCCCCACTGCTGCCGGACCTACTTACTGCTCACAATTTTTAAGTTCCCAGGACCTTGATTCATCTCCCAGCTTTGGAGTAACCAGTCATGGGGGGGGGGGGGGGGGTGGACTCTCCTGCTGCAGTTAGAGAAGGAAGTACCTTATTAGATTGGGTATTACAGTGCTGCACTGAGGGGACTGGTGTTATGGAGCATGGGACCATCATACAGAATGCCCAGCCAGAGAGAATTTTTTCCTGTTCTGGTCCTGTATTTCCTACCATCATAAAAACAAACATATGTCAGTGTCCTAGGGAGTGCCGTATGGTGGCACATGGTCACCCACACCTTTCAATGTAACATCACCATGCCAGTGCAAGAAACCACTCTTTGGGTGATGCAGCAAGGTTGGAAAATGGTATCAGTCCACAAGCCAAATGCTAGTTGATTTTATACTGGGCTTGTGAAAGTTTCTTTGGATTAGCCCTGCTGGCTTGAATTAGAGGAGGTAAAATTACAAGTTGGCCCAGGTGAATGTTACTGGAATCTGTGGATTTTACCAGCTACTAGTCCTGCTGGCTTGTGGCTGCAAAACTTCATTTCAATCCCTGTGTAGTCCACCACCATCCCTGGAAGGGGAGTCTTCTGTCCGATACTTTGCTTTCCTACCTGTTGGCCTCTGTTCCTGTCATTTTTAACTCAGGGCATGAACCAGGGTGCTAGAAACATAGAATCTGATGGCATATAATGACAAAAATAATTAAAAAAAAATTGATACCCCCCCCATGTCCAGATCCAGCCCTATGGTCACACACTGCTAACTTCTGATTTCAAGTCCTCCACTCCTTATCTCATCCTGGGAGAGACATATTTTTTAAAAATAAAAATTGTCATTTGAAAGACATCCCACACCCTAACCCAATCATCCAAAGTCCCCAAATGCTATGGTTTTATTTCTGGACCCCATCTCAACCTGCAATCCATGGTTTGGGGGTCCAGTAATGAGAAATCCCAGCTTGCCCAGTCACACACTCTACTGCATACCATCCCTTTCAATATGTAGCAATCACTGATACAAATCAAGGGTATGTGCAACCTGAAAGCTGCACAGAGCTGTTTCCATCAACAGTGATGTGCATCACTCATCCCCTTCTTCCTAGTTCCACATATGCTTGTATTGTATCAGTGATAGACTTAGACTGAAAGGATGGCAACCTGCCTGAGTGGGGGATGACTGGTAAACCCATTTTTATGTTGCTTGCACGCATGTGCAAGAAACATAGTGCCATCATCGTAGATTTCGGAGGTGTGTCACTTCCTCCTCCAATTCAGGCAGTGTGCTGGCAGGCGCTGCCCCTGTTAGCCAATGCATTTTGGAGCTGTCTATGACACGCTTCAAAATGCAGCGGCATACAGTAGAAAGGGGGAGCTACGCTTGAGTGAGCAGCGATAAGAAACTGCTCACGTGCAGCTCCCCCCCCACCTGCAGGCTTGTGCGCCCCCGCACGCACTGTATAGCCGATGGGGTGCCCAATCCCCGTCGGCTGAGCTGCGTCATCTCCCCCCCAGTAGTTGGTGCCACGCTGGGAGCCCACCCCAGCATGGCAATCAGTCCTTTGCCGACGGGGTGCCTAATCTCGCCGGGTTGAACGCCTAACGCCCTTGTGCCATGCTGGGAGCCCACCTCCCAGTGTGGCAAACGGTCCCACGGCGCTATTTTTTTTTTTTTACCTGTAAGACAAAATGGTCCGCCGGGTGCATCACTCCCACCCTCCCACAACCCGCACCCACCCACTGTGCATCCAGTTTTCCACACCCCTCACCCCATACTTACCTCCTCGACTCGGGCGCGACGATCTTCGTGGACCGGGAATATGTTCAGACTCTTCAAAGCCGACCGTGAACTGAGGAAGCGCCGGTAAGCTGTATAATGGGCTAGATAGGGGTTTCAACTTTATTGTATATCTCAGCTTATTTTTGGATTTTGCACTAAAATTTCTCAACATGGATTTTTAGATTCTTCTTCATGATGATGACTGTCATGAGCCTGCTGAAGGGTGATTTCGCACAGTGACTGCACAGTGACCGCGAAATCACCTTCAGGCCAGAATACCACCATGACAGTGTGACATCATTCATGAGAAGGGAGTCCAAAATCCTCATGTTGAAAATTTGGTGCCAAAATTCCAAAAATGACTGTTTTATTTAGGCTGGCGTATGCTATGAATTCCCACGCAGGCTCATAAGTTCGAAATTTCAATATTTTCACTCCAGATTTTCAAATTACTGCCATTTTACCACACCATCTTATGAGTAGTACAGCTGTCATTTTTCACATCTCACCCAAAATGTGTTTCTGCCCATGTAGCGCACAATGGCACAGTCGGTGTGCAAACTCAATGTATGGGACACATTAACAAAATCACAGTGACACTGTTCATGACCAAAGGTCTTAAAATGGCTATGTTGAAAATTTGGTGAAAAAAATCCTAAAAATGACTGTTTTACGAGCGCGCGCAGTAGTTCCTACACACGCTGGTAAGTTCGCAAATTTTCAATATTTACACTCCAATTACTTCCAAATACCTAAACAGCACATAGAAGCAAGCAACATTCGGCATTGAAAAATGCTTGTTTCTTACTTTTCACTTCCCACCCAATTATGGATTGGGGGAGGTAGTGGGGCCTTGTATTAAAATAATGTTATTTTAAACTACAGTGTTGGCTACTTGAAAAGTTCCAGGGAGCTTGCGTTTTTTTTTTCAAGTTTATTGATTATTTCACTTAGCTTTGCTTGACAATCTCAAAGCATCCACATTCATTACCCTAGAGATTGCAACCCCTTATTCTCTGCTGGGGCTCTGACACTCAGTCCACATGCTGTCAAGTACCAAAGATCAGCCAAGGTCTCTTGGGGACAGGAGGACTCCCTGGCATTCTGTAGCATCCTGGAGGGTGGGCCCTCCTGCATCATTATTTGCCAGCTAGTGTTTTTTTCCCAGGTTTTCTTGCCCACCCTCCATCCCTGACTTTGGCTAATGGCACCCTGCAGTACCACACATCTGGTGGTTACTAGTTGACACAGCATGATCACTGACTGCATCAAAGTCTGAAGTGCTTCCCACCAGAGAAGGTGATAATAGAGCAGGACACACACCACCCTTATCTCAAGGGTCAGCACACAATGCCTCTGCACTGCATCCCAGACCACATCAACCAGAGGTGGGATAGTTGGCCTTGGGTGCTACTGGGCTGGGTGGAGCTGACATTTCATTTTAGTGAATATATTTATACATCCTGAGGAAGCTCAGCAGCCACTGAGGGGAAATGTAGAGTTTGTTTGTCCTGCTGCCACCATAGTGTTATTGAGCCAGAATGTTTAACACTCACACTTGTATGAATAAAGTATATATTTTTTTGCCAAGTCTTTGGTTTGGCTGCTTATTTTTTTCCTTTGTTCATTGATGGTCTGTTATAGCACCAAACCGCACTTGGCACGGAGGTTCTGTCTTGCCACTTTTATATGTCCCTCTATTGAGTGCCCCTCATCCAGCCTGACTCCTCTAACCTTGTGACCTGGTTTCCCATGGACTTATGAGGCATCCCCATGTCTTACTCCACTGCTTACCCCTGTGGCAGAATTAGCTGGTCCACAAACTGCAAGTACAAGATCCGGTTCTTCAGGTGCGGGCCATGTCACTGGTGCAGGACATGGGAGTGGTCGAACCCTCCTATGCGCCCCTTGTTTTTATCTCCAGGAATTTCTCTGCATTGTGGGACACTGATGTAAGGGTGAGTGCTGGCTCAAAGTAGACCATGTGTGCTGAGTGTATTGCCATCAGCATCCTCCCCCCCAGAAATATACTCTAGGCACACTTCCACCTATGGTCACCTAGGTGGCAGTATAGCACTAGAGTCAAATGCCCTCCCTGCCTCCTCAGAGGAGGACAGCAACCTGTGGAGCACTTGATCCTCCTCCCTCCCTCCCCTTCCCCGGCTGATTTGCACTGATCCAGGCTCTCTTCTGAACCCAGGTTGCTGGTGTTGCAAGCACTAGCACTACAACTGTGCTGATGGACAGGCTGCAGCTGGTATTTTTAAAAAACAGATCTCTCTCTCTGTCTGGAATGAAAGAAAGTGGGTTGGGAATCTCCTAAAGGGAAAAGGCAGTGTAAATTACAGGTCTGCTCAAATGCTACCCCAGGAGGTCAGGTTGTGGGGCACCTGCTGCATCACTATGTATAGTCCAAGACTGGCCCAGCCCAATGGCTGGGACTTCATAAAGAGGTATGTGATAGGGCATGCTGAGGGAATGCTAGCCCAGTGTACCCTCACAGGTAAAAATACACCCTTAGGTTTGAGCACCACTGTCATGCTAGTAGTAAACCCTATAGTGCAAATCCAATGGAATAGGGCACTGTTGAATTTCATCCAGTTACCATATAGATGGTTAGTAAAGGTGAGAATAGGGAGTCCCCAGGTCATATGATGCCCCCCCCAATGAATGGGACTGGAGAGGCCGGGAATATGTTGACGTATAGGCACAGGGAATGAGAGTCAACATTTATTGCCAAGGTGGTGTTACTCCAGATTAGATATTTGAAGTATTGTAATGTACTGTACAGAAGCCAAATTATTGTGATTCTTGGGCTAGAAAGCAGTGTATTGTACCCATGAACTGACAAACATTCTAGTAAAGACAGTCAAGTGTTTGAAGCCCAGTTTGTCCATGTGTTCTGTTTACCAACGAAAGATGCCCACATCCAGCATCTTCTGCAGGGGATAAGTGAATCCATAAAAAATGTGATCATAGGGCTCCAGGGAGAATACCAGCAAAAAATTAGGCTGTGGGATATCCACGCTGCTGGGGATGGGTGGCTAATGCAATTTGATGAAGGAACTCCAAAGGCAATAGTCCACAGCACTAAAAAGAGAACGTAACTCCATAGGGAAATCTTATTACTTTATTCAGAATAACAAGATTATCCTATGGACTTAAAATATCCTCTTCTTTATAGTGCTAACAGTGGGCACAGCATTATAATCCTGGGTCATGCCCACTCCAATTCTGGGCAGCAAACAGGACAGTAGCCATACTGCTTGAAGGGGGAGAGGGAGTGTATAGTTACAGTCCAATGTTCCAAATAAGGCCCATAATTTGTGCAGCATCACTATGGATAAATCCTGATGTCATCCTGGAATCATCCTGATTCTATCCTAGCATAATTATTGAGATTACTTCTCAATCCATTGCTACAGCCATCTAATTTTAAAATATGTTGGCCTCCAGACATTCTCTAGGATGACTTCAGTCATACATAGAAGATAATTAAAAAATTACGTCAAGACAGGCTTAGGATGAAATCATCTGATGACTCTAGGATGATTCTAGGAAGAGCTTCCATTTCAACTTTAGTAGAGTTAGTGGCCAGAAAACACAAAGAAAGCCCCGAGAGAGAAAAAATAGTTCAGCATAGGCTCAATTTGGGGGCCTTAGGTTAATGGCTAAAGAATACTGTGTCATAGATTCACAGAAGAAGAACGAGTCAGTTGGTCGTAGCTTATAGTGACCCGCCACGTAGCCGTGGTATCACAGAGAGGCAGTTAATTACTTCTGTATAAAGAAGGGAAATCACTGGTGAATTATTTTTTAACTGGAAAAGAAACTATGATTTTGAACTGCTCAAACAAATGTGAAATAAAGATTTAGATGTTTGAACATTAAAACCTGTCTGATCTTTGATTTTGAATGTTCTTCAATAGTTTAGGTGAGACGGTTATACAGTACTTGTCACATCTTGCTAAGAAAAAAGCAGCACTAGTCACTCAAATTGAACACTGTACAGACAGCTCATATCTACTGAATACTTTCAACCACTGCATAGTCCTTGTGGTATGTTTCCTGCTCCAATATAACCATGTGATATGCAGCTCTGTAGGTCACATGGTCATACTTCTCTACCTGTCAGCATTAAACTACATAGCACTGACCTTCAGAATTCAGAGCAAATTGCCAGAATGTGTAGCACTTTCTTGTTTTAGAGAATTCCATGGCAATGAATAATTGATCCTATATGTTCAATGTTAAGGAATGCATCTATCAAGTTAGTTCAATATTTTAATAGTTTGTGTGTTCAGAAACAGCTCTAACATTATGAGGAACATCAATCTTCACAGAGCAAGGGTAAATTTTAGTGTAAAAATCATATTACTATGTGAAATGCTCAGTAGTGGACTGGTATGCACATGGTACAGCAATAGCACTGAATGACTCAGATGTTCTGTTGAACATTACTTGTGAAATTTTAATTTTGGGAATGTGCAGAATTTCACAAAGTTCTTGAGAAGCGAAGTTTTCCAACTTTGCACATCACTAGTTCTGTCCACCAGGAAATAGTAATACAACCCATCCCTAAAGTATACAGTTACAGTAACTATGCCTGGTACCCAACACAATAACATACTGTAGCAATACAGGAATTAAGCAAAGGACAATACATATACAGGAAGAAATGGGAACAAATTTTATTGAGGGAACAGGAATAGTACTCTAAAAGGGAATTAATGAAACAGGGTAAGCAAAACAATCTAAAATATAAAGCAACCTGATTATAATATTCACCACCCTCCAGCAACTCCCTCACAATCTCCATTGTCAGGTGACCCAATTTATACAGCCACAAATGTCCCTGGAAGCTCCTTAAGTGTTTCAGGTTGTTGCAAAGTCATTGGAAAGAAAGGCAAGTGCTGGCCAGAGTAGTGTATTGGGTCACTGTTGATGTCAATGTACTTACATGATAGGCCCAAATAAGGCTGAGAGACCAGGACTGGTAACTCCTGTGAATGTCAAGATGTTATTTGCATGTTGCCTCCACTCAGAGAAATTAAGTGGGGTAGTTTACAAGTTAGTATTATCCCCTAGTAAACAATACCAAGCCACTGCAATCCCCATGGGAACAGCCCACCCAGCCCCTACTAAAGATGTTGTGAAACTTTAATTTGCTAGTGAAGCTGGCACAAATTTAGGAAAGTCACAATTCACAAAGCTTCATGAATTTCTCCAAGGATGGACCAATTTTGTTGGTGATTTTTTTTATCTCAAAAAAACCTCTGAAACTATATAAAATCCATCCCCACCCACTGTAGTGTAATTCCACCCCTCCAACCTTGACACTTTTTTATCACATAACTCCCTTCCATCCCATCCCCTCACTAGCACCCTCCTCCCTTCCTCCCTGTACCTTGATGCATTTGCTGTGTTCAGTGTCCCTCTCATAAAGGTGCTGGCAAATGAATGAATGGTGGCATCTTTGCTACTAGTGAAAAAAAGTATATATTTTTTCTAGAAGCAATATCACCATTCACTATTTATTTATGAGCCAGCACCATTAGTTACTGAGAGGACACTAAACAGAACAGACGATCTGTCACAGAAGAGTTTTATTTATTAGAGGATCACTATAAAAGATTTTTTTTTGGGGGGGGCCACTGGTTGGGGGAGAAGGGTGATGGGGCCAGAGGGGAATTGGGTGGGAGTCCTCTTGTAAAACAGAGTCTGGTCAGGTGGGGGAGGAGGGGAGTGTGTTTGTTACATGGGTGGAGGAAGCTGTATATATAAGTAATTCTAATTTGCTCTGGTTAGACTGGTGTTACTGACTTTTATATAAATTATCAAGGGTAGAGGGGGAGAAGGGTGTTCACAGGGGGCTGGGGAGATGTGATTTAAAAGTGTTTGGGAGGTGCGAGGGGTTTGAATTTCATCACAGTGAGCAAGAGAGAGGTTTATGTAATATAATGACCAGGAGGATTTGCATATTTTTCACCAGCTAATTGCACAAATTTGGGGGGCAGAACTACACCAATTGTCTAATTCACCCACAAACTTGCAATTTGCATAGTTTCACGATGCAAATTTGGCAATTTGCTAGGTGAATAAATATGTGACTTGTGGTAGTCATCAGAAAGAATTTGCTAAAATTTGGGAATTTTTTCATGAAGTGAATATTGTGAACACCACTAACCCTGACACAGTACAGTCCACATAATTCTAAAGCTCTATACAAATAACCAACAGGTACTCAAACATAAAAGAAACAACTGCAACAATGATTTTTTTTCCTTTACATAGGTGCTGAAAAAAAACACATAGTTAATGCAAAGGGAAATATAAACAACAGCAAATGGTAATTATTTCTACAAATGTCTATCCTGGTTCTATGAGATAACGGTGATCGCAGAAAGGCGATCACCATTAGGGCCAGTGTACACTGGTGAAAATCAATTTTGGCAATGTACACTTGCTGTGCAGACCAAAAGGGTACAGAAAAGAGAGGCTTTTTTATGTGGGGGGCTTCACCCCGTACCCCCCTACTAAAGGATTCTCAACTCCAGAGGGGTGCATATTGGGGGGGTGAAAACAAAAGAAACAAAAAAATTCCAGACTGGCGCAAAAATATCGACGTGCCCAGCATTGAACTTGGCCCCCCTTTCCAATCCTAGCCTGCCATGAACCCACCATGCCATACAGCCAGCTCGGTAGCCCACTGCCATGCTACTCCTCACAAACCTTCCCCTTCCACCCATTGCACAGAGTGCTCACTCCTCCCCCACACATGTGTATGTATAGTGACAGGATGTCGCTATGGTCATAATCCAGTAGCTCTGTGAGCAGGCTCTGCTATTGAGTTGCCCTTTTTGTCACCACTCAATAACAAACTCCCTTATCGCAGGATACTGTCTGTCCCCATCTTCACCCATAATACCTTTGACAGTATTCAGTCAAGATCGTGAAGAAATATGTGCATGGCTGAAATCCGCGTGGTCAAAACAGCATGCATGGTTTGGAGATGGTTTATTTATTTTAGCTAAGTTTTTGACTATGCACTTTTGTTGTCTCTATGCAGCACTTCTTTTCATCACGTGGGTTTCAATCGTGCCGAAAAATGGGTGAACCCCATCGACTATACAGATTCCACTTCACTACTCTAAAAATAAATGTTGGACTCCATCATGTCCCGAACTCACAAACTTCAAAGTCTAAAGGCAATCCTAATATACTGTCAACATTTCAAATGAGGAACAGAGCCTTGGTCGGTCTCTTACAGTACAGTTCACTGGGCTCAGTAAGACTTCTCTTCCTGCTGCAGTCCTGGCTGGATTCATTAACTCTTGTCAGCAGACTCTGGCACAGCTCCAATGGCTACACACAGCTCTCTCAGCTGTCCTCTTTGATCACTCTTTCTATGCACCTCACAGATATGCAGGGCTCTCTCTAAGTTGCTCGGTCCTTCTTGTTGTGTCTGATGAAGTTTGGAGTGGCAAACTCACCTTCTGCCATGCCTCAAGGAAACTCCCACTACAGGCTGTCACCTCTCTGAGGTGGCTAGCTTGGTGGTTTTCAGGCCTCTCAGGTTCTGTTCCAATGTAGACCTTGTGAGAGATTTCATCTGAACTTTTGCTTTCAACTTTATTTACTGTTGCATGTTTAAACAGTTTTTCATACAGTGCCTTTAAATGATTTTGAATTAATTTATTTGTTTTGTTAAATTATTAGACTTGTTTTTAATGTATGGGGGTATTTGACTGGGTAGTTAGTATTGATTTAGTGGTATGAGTGTGCTGTGAGTGTGGGCAGGGGGCTGGGATTTTAGTACCTTGATTTGATGTTTATTTTATTTGTGGGATTCTTTGTTTATATTGGGGAGGGTGGTGGGTTTTTGGTTTTAAGGTTAAAACTGGTGTGCAGAATGTGTAGAGCCATTATTGTGGAGAGGCTTATTTTCTCTGCTGACCACCTGTGGCAGCTCCATACTTACAGCAGAACCATACTAGCCTTCTCTGCAAAGGTTCTCAGCTGCTGCAGGGGGCTGTAGATACTCTGGAGGAGAGGCAAAATCCACAGTGGAGGTCTTGGGTGTGATGATGGTGTGGGGGACTGAGTGGGGAAAAAACAGGAGATGCCTGGAGAAGGTTTGAAAACAAGATCGGGGTCCTCCCTGTCTTATTCCCCCTCCCCTTGGCATCACTTAATGTCAACAAGCTGGCAGTAGTCAGACCAGCAAGCTCTGCTTCTCCCCTTCAAGCTTTTCCTTATAATGTAAGGAAGCTAAGGAATGAAACAGCTGTAATGGAGGATTTTATCACTGATTCCTCAGCTGACCTTGTTTTCATCATAGAGTTCTAGTTAGGTGTTAACTCCAGTTCTGTTCTGGAGGTATCTATCATGTCTGGGTACCAGAGGTGCATTACCTGAGGTTGGATCACTGGGGGTGGGGGGGGGCAGGGGAACCATTTGTTTGAAATCTGCCGTGGGATTTACCACATACCCCATGGGAACTTTCAGGTCTTTTTTTCCCACCACATCTCAGCTGACCCTCCCAATAGTCTGGACCCCCAGCCTCTGTCACACATTGTGTCTGCTGGGACATAACACCGGCCAGTACCCCCAGGGTTTGCCCACCTGGCAGGGTCAGTGGGGTCCCCCAATCCATCACCGAGAACCAGATCATGTAGCTGGACCAGCAAGCCCAGTTAACTGACTGTGGTGTCTGTGAGAGTCTAAGTGCCATTCTGCCACCGAGGATTTTCTGTTTTCTTCCCCAAGGGGTGCAGCATGCAATTATGCCATGACAGGTGACCTGTGCACCCATGTACCATGTGTCGGTGTCTACTCACCCCTCCTGCTCATTCTGTGGCAGTCCTGGGTACCCTCTCTCATCTTACCACTAGGAGCCAAGCGTACAATGGGACCTGCAATCACTCCTCCCAGGATCCTCTTCTCCAGGCCAGCCCTCCGATGCCCCGAGCTCACTACTGAACTCGTTTCACTGCAGTGCGAGTAGTAATACTACCGCTGCATTAATGGGCTGACCTTTCAGGTCTTTTGAATATGTGACAGTTAGATGTGCCTCAGACATTGGTTGAAAAATCATCCTCATATACCGAAATCTGGGATTTGGTGGTGATTTTATGTAGGAGCTGGTGGATTTTGTGGTCAAGCAGGTTTTGAATGCTCCCAGAGTTCTAGTGCTGGGGGACTTCAATGCCTTGGTTAACAATGACACCTCACCCCTAGGTCAGCGGATCCTCCAGTTGATGACTTCACTGGATCTAACACAGGCAGTTGCCTCTAGTACACATCAACATGATCACACCTTGGACATGATCTTCTCACTGAATTGTCACATTAGTGCTGCCAGGGTTGATCTGGTCTTTTGGTCAGATCATCATGTTGTGTCATTCCTCTGCGAGGTCTTCTATCTAACTACCCTCCCGGGAAACAATCCTAAACATAATTTGGAGCCTCTTAATCTTGTGGAGGTACTGAACATCTCGAGCATGATGCTTGCTTGTATGAGGCAAGCTGAGAATGCCATGCAGCACTGTTATATATTTCTCATGACTTCTTTAGACTCCCTAGCTCCTTATCATATTTGTCCCTTGACATCCCGTTGTAGCTTACCATGGTATTGTGATGAGCTGCATTGGTTGAAGACTAAGAAGTGGAAGCTGGAGTGTTCTTGGTAAAGGTCCCAGTCTGTGAAGGACAGGTTGATCTGAGTACTCACTTTGGTGAGTATCAGTGGGCAGTCATTCTGAAAAAGACAGAGTTCATCTCAAGGATAATTGCTGCAGGGAAAAATCAACCAGCCCAGTTCTTCTGCACCATAAACAGATTGATTAGTCCCTCCTGTCTGTGATCTGCTTGTGCTTTTTCTGCAGAAAAATGTGAGGAGTTTGGCAGATTCCTTTCTAACAAGGTGTCCTCCATTCAGTTGGGTATTTCCTCAAGTGATCTGTCATGGGCCTGTGGTAGTCAGCCTATGAAAGGCATAGATTATCTGCCAAAATGGGCTGAGTTCCAACCAGTTGTTGAGGATGAGGTGCTATGGGTGATCTTGTGTTTCCATCCCACCTGTTGTATGCTGGACTCAGGGCCTACATGGCTGCTTTTTGGCTGACTGGACTCCCTGGGCCAAGTTATCACTGAGATTGTCAGGTGTTCCATGAGGGAGGGAGTTTTTCCATCTGCCCAGGAAAGGGTGGTGGTTAGACCCTTCCTGTAAAAATATCCCTGTACTCTGATACTCGTCAAGATTATGAGTATCAAGAAGCTGATGATGACACTACTTGAGGTTCATCTGGAACAATATGACATCTACGAGCCTCTTCAATAAGGATTTTGGCCATGTCACAGCACAGACAATGTGCTTGTCAAGATGACACATGATCTTATGATAAAGGGCAGAGGACTATATTCTATCTTAGTCCTTTTGGATGTCTCATTGGTGGCTTACAAGGTTGACCATTGGGTGCTACTGGATTGTCTAAGGAATTAAGTGGGTCTCTCTACCATATTTTTGTGCTGGTTTGAGTCCTACGTAACCAGGAGAATGCAGCAGGTGGCTCTAGGAAATTACATCTCTGGAGTATCAGTTCTTTCCTGTGGTACTCCGAAGGCTTGATCCTTGCCCACATGTTGTTTTCCATGTACATGCTGATTTTGGGTGAGATCATTAGATGATGTTCTGTTGAGTTTCACTGTCATGTAGATGATATTCAACACTACCTGTTTTGCACTCCTGAAAGGTTCAAGTAAACTGTGTGTGTTAGGATGGTGCCTTGGGGGGATCAACAACTGGATGGCTTCCAATAGGCTGTGTCTCAACCCCGTGAAGACAGGTTATGTTTGTTGAACCAGATCAGCATGGCCTGGTGATGACAGGTGGCTTGGTGACACTTCCTTCATTCGGTGGCCAACCACGCAGACCTGTGGATGTGGTAAAATAATCTGGGGGTCATTTTGTACTGTAAGCTGAAGCCCAAACAGCATGTGTCAGTGATTGTCTGAACTGGCTTTTAACATCTATGTAACATCGCCCTATTGAACTGCATCTGGTGCCAGTCAATCTGGTGATGATAGTCTACACTTTAGTCACCTCTAGGCTAGACTATTGCAATCCTCTGTGCTTAAGCTGGTTATGGGAACTTTTCAGAGGGACCATATCATGCTGGTCCTGTGTGGTGTGCACTGGCTGCCTGTGCAGTGGTGCGTCACTTTTAAGGATATGCTTGATGACATTCGATGCACTAGGCAGTTTGGGTCCTGACTACTTGAAAGATCTCCTGGTTAATTACTGCCCAACTCACCTGCTTCACTTCTCCAATGTAGGCTTTCTTGTCCCAAGTTCTTGTTTGAAACCATTCAGGGACAGTACATTTCGTATGGCAGCTCCACTGTTGTGGAAGCTGTTACCTAATATTGTTCACATAGCCTACACAGGGGAGGTCTTTAAAGTCTTGCTAAACACCTATTTGTTTGCACTAACATCCCCAGATAGTTTTAAAATTTAATTTAAAGTGAATATATTAATTGTTTTATTTATTAATTTAAAACAAATATTTTGTTGCTATTTTTATTGTTTGTACAACACCATGAGTCACTGGGACATGGTGCTTTATAAATAAACTTTGCCTTGCCATACATACTGATATTTTTCAGCTGCTTAATGTAGGGTCTCTCTCCTCCTTTCCTGTATGTAGTAGTCTCCTCCTTTATGTTTGTTTACACCCCAGCAGTCATCTCTTGCCTCCAAGCAGCGGAAGACCACGCAAGTCTCCCAACACTGTCATGCTCAGGCAACCCTTCTGCCTCCAAGGTGTCTCTAACAGAGAACTGAAAAGCACTAAAACAGCTACTGTTTGTCATTAATGGATCCAGTCCTCTAATTGGCCTAGACTCTCTATCAGTCACTAGGCATAGTCTGTCTGTCTGATCCTAAATGGCTGATTGGTAATCCAACTCCTCAGTGAATTAATGCATCGTCTTCAGTCCCATGAGCCCTCTCATGCCTCTGTGGTATGCTCCAGAGCCTAACTTGACTGTGCTAAAATGCTCTGACCCCATTTTTGTGTTGATGGCTGTCAAACATAGCTAGGAAGTATATCATCTTTGTAGTCCATAGCTGTTTGGCCTTAAAGAGCTAGTGTATTGCCTAAAACTAACATTCGTTTTTAAAAGCAGTTTACCATTACCTTTTACATCTGAGGTTCTTTTTCTCTTTCCTTTGGTTGATTATAAGATTGTTTACCTGATGTTAGTTGAGGTGATGTGTGGAAGGAACAACACTCTCCTTGGTGGCTGACAGGTCTAGCTTTATTGCCCCGCTTACATCATCAGCATTGTGACCTCACAGACTGTGGCATCACTGCTGCTTGGGAACAGCTACTCAGTTGCTGCCAGATCAGTCACCTGTGATGTCAGTGTCTGAGATCACAATGCTAACGATGCAGTGTGGGGAATAAAGAGAGATATGTCAGCTGCCAGGCTGAGAACGGTTCCGCATATCCAGCACAATATACACACATAGAAAAGGCTCTAATGGTCTAAAGGAAAACGAAAAAAATATTTCAGAAATAAAATGTTACAATTGACTACTACTAAAAAATGTTATTATTTTCCTGTCTGCCTGTTCTGGTTGCACCAGCTTTTTTAAAACAATTATGTGCACCCATTGTAGGTGCTGAATAGATTGTGTTGTTTTCCAGTCAGCGATGGCTGCCAATGAATTTCCCTGGTCAGAGTATGCTATAAGTCCTTGTCGACATGGCTCTGCAGCTTTAATGTGCTGCAGGAAGCTGCAATCCTCCTTGGCAAAGAAATTTGGTAATCCTTCTTCTTGCTTCCATCTGCAGTCTTGAAATTTAGAATTTCCCCATCTGTTTCCATGGTCATAAGACTGTAAGTAGACTAAGTAGATTCACTGGTCTTTAAGTGCTTTCTGGAAATCCTAAGTTTTTACTATTACTATTAACAGACTCACATAAAGAGTGCTGTAGAGTAGTTATTGTTGGAAAACTGTTTTCAGTTCAGGATGGCAATCCGGTGAAGACAAGGAGTAGAGGAGAAGCAAGTGGATGATGATAAACGTCTCTGAAGGGCAAAGTGGGATGACGTGCAGTTTATTTTATATCTCATACTCTGATTCACCAAACTGGTATTGATAGTGCTGGCCTAATGGCTTATGTAGTGGGTAATCTATTTAACCCAATTCTGTTACAGGCCTCCCTTGGTGAACAAAAGGTCCTTGGGATGCGTTGCTCTTCCCTGGGAAACAGGTTGCTGTATGCATTCCCTCCACTGCAAATAATTCACAAAGAATTGTTGAAATTGAAAAAGGGGCTGCTACAATGATTTCAGTAGCACCAGACTGAGCAAGGCAATCCTGGTACTCAGTAAGGTTGACAGTGTCTCACAAAATACCAATAGACCTGATACTGAGACAGAGCCTGCAGACACTGGGCTTGATTTTACAAATCCAATTTAGATAAGCGCAGTGTGCGATGAACCATCACCTGTGGCAAACTCAGGTGCACCGGGGACCCTGCACCACATATTACTAGAACAGGGGATCCTAGCATCAAAGTTCCCAAGTTTGTACAATCTGACCTATGCACTGACCAAACGGTGCATGGAAGAGAACTGTAGCACAAGCTTGTGGCATTAATGGCCAGTAATGGCAACCCGCCGGCAGGTCACCCTGATAGCTCATGGACTGTCTAGAGGATGCCCTGGCTCATGGGAAGAGGCTGGGATGGGTTCAATTAGGGGGAGGAGGGTGACAACTGTCTCCAATGGGGAAGACAGCAGGGACAGTGCGGGTCCACGGGAGGGTGGACACACGAGCACCACCACGGGGGGGTTTCAAACTCTCATTTGCCATAGACCACAGGCCACTCTAGTGGTGATCTACAGGTGTCAGAGTCTGTCTGGGTGCTTTCCCCAGGGAGGCCCTGTTTCACCCTCACCCAGTGAGGGATGCAGCAATGGTGCACAGCAGCTTAGGCCAGCTACAGCCTCATCTAACTGCAGGGTCTGTGCACTCCTTGTGGGGGCTTTCAAAATCCCAGTGTAGGGGATATTGCAGCCCTGCCCCAACACAAGCCCCCTATACCATGACACACTGGTGTGAGCATCACAGGGATTGCACAAGCCCAGTTGGTGCAGGTGATCCCTCGTGGCACAGGCTGTGATTGAAAATTGTGATAAGGTGTGACACAAGGAGCCCCTAGCACCATTTCTCACTGATGCAAGCCCCCTTGTACTAGCCCCAATCCTTTTAAAATTGAGACTACTGTCTCAAGGTCTGGGATGCCATTTAGTGGACACCAGAGGTCGCAATCTATAGGATTTTTTGTGACTCCCTATGGTTTGTTTGTGACCACTCCTGTTGCATGGCACAATAGGCTAGCTGGTTGGCTCCAGTTTATGATCTCTGAATTTCTAGGGAGGCAATATAGCACAGTGGGTTAAGGCTCTGAGCTGCAGTTCTGGAGATCTGGGTTTGAATCCCACAGTTGTCTAGGTGCATACTGTGTGATCCTGAGCAAGTCACTTAACTTCATTGTTCTCCCAGGTCGCATCTGGAAACAAGCTTTGGCTTAGTGTGCTACTGCTGGATAAACACTATTCCCTTTCCCTGCCCTTCCCTACTGTAACTGATAATAAATCACCCTCTCAGGTTCTTGGTGGAATGGCACAAAAGGAAGAGACAACAGACAAGTGGTATTCATGTAATAAATGAAATTTATTACAGATCAGTAATATAGACTTACTACCATTACAGTGTGAACAGTGGGAGAACACCAGTTTTCCTTACCTAGGCAATGCAGACAGTTTCGCTCTTCTCAGAGAAGCTATGTGTTACAAAGGATCTTATACCCTGATAATTGCTATAGCAATGGCTAAGGAAGATACATAAAATGTACATAATTGGACAAAAACAGGTGGTCTGAGTACCTATCCTAACTACTATAAAAAGTTGTATAGCTTGCAAATAGATAACAATACAATGAGACCTCTATAATCCAAGGTCAGTTGTAGTGGTGTACAATTACTAGAGATGGCACTGTTGCCTTACATATGAAAATACAATAAGAATAGAGCAAAAAGCATTTCTCATGGCTAATATATATTAGCAAAGCATAAAATGTGTCAGTAAAACATATCAAGACAGATTCTGACACATATGCTTATATAATAAGTGTCATTGCCCTAAGGTCAGTACAGTACAAGTCACATTAAACTGTTCCACTAATAAATCAGTTTAACATTGTTTTTTACAGTTGGCAGTGCATTGGCAACTCATATTGCATTGTTTTTCAGTGCTTAACCAGCTCAAGAGCAATGGGCACTATGCACGAACCCAGCACACGACATGCAAGCCTGCTCAGTGCAACATACAACACCAAGCTGCGCAGGCATATGCAGTGCAGCATGCAAGATGAGGGTGCAGCACACATATGCACACCCATGTATGGGCCAGCCATGGATCCGCACTGCAGAGGTGTTCCCATGGAAACAAGTGCACAGCGGGACCTGCCCGCATGCACCAACACAGGAACGGCACGCAGGTGCGCTGGTCCAGGGGTGCACAAGTACGCGAGGGCAGAGGCTGCCATAAGGATACTCACACAGGTGTGCATGGACTACGTCAGAGCTGTAGATGGCAAGATTACCCCCCCCGGCCCCGCCAAACCTGGGCATGCAGGACAGGAGGTGTAGTGCGGTTATGCCCAGCTGTGCAATCACTATGGGCATGGCACAGCAGACAAACATGCCACATGGCAGGCCACCCACCAAGGGTTACATTGCTGTACACAGGGCATATCATATGGCACGTTGCCATACACAGGGCATGCCATACAGCACATAGCCATACACAGGGCATGCGATATGGCACATCACTGTACACAGGGCATGCTGTACGGCATGTTGCTATACAGAGCATGCCAATTTCCGGCATCGCCGCTGAGATAATAGGGTATGCCATACAGCATGTCACCACACACAGGACATGCTGTATGGCATGTCACTGTACACAGGGCATGCCATATGGCACAGCCTGCCCACACAAGCAACTGACACACATGTAGCCCATGCGTATGCTGCACATGGCTGTAAGGCATGGCACACAGTGCATGCAGCACAAACCAGCAGTGTCATGGGCACCATAGCTGACACCTGTGCACTGCACATGAGCACGCCACATGGAATGCACAGGCACAGGCACCATGCAGCAGTACCCTGGACAGGCAGGCTCACCACTCCCAGTGCACTGGCTGGAGAAGACCTACAGCAGCACTTGACTGACAGCCCCCTCTGAAAGCGATGACCACACAGGTGGCTTGTAAACAGTTTATTGACTGGCATACGTGGCAGCACAACACAGAGCAGAACCACCCCCCAAGCAGAACAACATGTACAGCAAACCACAATGTCCAGCAGAGAACTCCCCCACACAGACAGCAGTGGTCACTGGCCAAACACACAATGTTCCCCAACAGGAAGGCCACACTGCACAACCACAGATAGTGTCCATCATAACATTGGGGTGGTACACACAGCCCATCCATGGTTGGGGCAGGATCCCTCACTGCCACAAAGGCTGCCCATCCCACAGGTCCCCATCACTGCCTGATGTGCTCCTCCTCCAGCTCCTGCAGTGGGCGACCAATGTTCCACAGCATGACACACTGCATAGGACCCCTGTAGCACTGCATGACAAAGGAAACATGTCATTCTTGGGAGAGTGACACATGCACTGGTACACTGCCCCATGCCACTAGTACCTACCGGTGACAGGACGTATACCTCACACCACCTGTCATTTGCATCCTCATAGAACAGCTGGCTGCCCTCCCACTTCAGGATCAGGTAGTTGGGGTACAGGTGCTGGTACCACTGGAGCTGCTGCCCAGGGGCACACACAAAGCAGAGGGCACCATCAGGGTGGACCTGCAGGCCGAGCCTTATCCTCTCACCATCCATGTGGGTCCTGCATTGGAGACATGAGGGGAGGCAGTGAAACACAAGGCCCACATGGGCAGTGGCACAGAGCAGCGCATGCAGGACATGCCATACTCACATGTCTGAATCCATGTGCCTGCTACAGGTCCTCTGTGACCAGTTGGTCGTATATGTTTCCTCAGACACCCTGAAGAGGTGCCATGGGAACATGGACATCCTGTCCACCACTATGTATGCCATGTTCAACGCTGTCCCAGACACAACTCAGGGCTGTGCATGGTCGTGGGCATGTGGTATGATACACAGGGTGGTGCAAGGGTGTGCCGATGGCTGTGAACACCACATCCACATTGGCATGGGACTATAAGGGGGAGCAGTCTGCAGGCTGCACCATGTGATGGGAAGGTGTCACAGTGCTACAGGATGTGCCCAGGAGTGGGACAGCATCTGCTACTGCTGGAGGCGAATGACAGGGGATGATGGAACAGGCTACCAAATCCCAGGGTCTTCTGTGACAGGGTCAATGCCACAGGATGGCGGGACACACACTGCCTGGAAAGGTTCTGATTCCCATGGCCGATCACTGCACAGCTGTGCAACCTGGTCCGCACGGCCACGGCACCCAGGAACCAACACTCCAGGGTGATGACAGTTGAGACATAGGTCACGTGTGCCCTGTCCTACTATGCAACTGGGTCATTTCAACGTGAGACCAGTCTTCGGTCTCCTGTGCCATGGCGCAGGTCACCGATGCACTGCTGGCACACATGGTGGACAATGTCTACCTGCACAGGACTGCACAGAAGCTACGTCACATGAAGCAAGCATTCTATGCCATGCATGGGATGCCCAACATGTGCGTGGCTACCAATGGCATGCACATCACAATCCTGACCCCCACAGTGAATGAGGAGTCATATCGTAACAGGAAGGGGTTCCACAGTGTGAACTGTCAGGTAGTGTGCGATGCAGCCAACCTGTTCACAGATGTTTGCACCAGGTTTCAAGGATCGACACATGACTTGTACATACTGGATGGCTCCGGCCTCTGTGCACTGCTCTGTATGATGGGCATCTTGATGGATGGTTACTGTGTAATTCTACACGCATGCCCCACACACCGTCCGGCATGGTGTCATGCTGCCCCTCACTCATACTGTCACATTTCTCTCTCTCTGCAGATGACAGTGGATACTCCCTACGGGCCTACCTCATGACACCTATCCTAGCCCTGGGGACAAGGCAGAGGAGGCATACCACACCATGCACTGGAGGACACGTGGCATCATGGAGAGGACCATAGGACTGCTGCTGAAGATGTGCTTCTGGTGCCTTGACTACTCAGGGGGCATAGTCATGCTGTCACCTGCTAAGGCATGCAGAGTATCCACTGTGTGCTGCATATTGCATAACCTTGCCAAGTGTGAGGCCACGCCCCTGCTGATGGGGCCACCCCCAGACCCCATTGCTGATGACAATGACAATGACAATGCTGGCAACAGTGGTGGTGCTGCACACCACGTGGAGTACGGCACATCCAGTGGTCGTGCAGCATGGCGGGTGCTCATGGCCAGGACATTCACACATGATGGTGTGGCACGGCATGTCCCAAACTGCACATGCCCATCAGGCACCATATGGCCATGGCATGGCCTCTGACATGGTCACGCATGCCTCGTGTTGCACCTGTTGACATTGGTGGGACTGTGGCCATGATGATGACAGCTCCAGCTGAGTGGCTGTTCATGGGGGGGGCTGGTGGGGGCTTGGGGGAGTGCTGGGATGTGGGGTGGGTGGCTGTTTTTCAACCATGTTCATGTGCGTACTGTGCCAGTGACATCACAAGCCCGACATGTCAGACTGGGACTGTATCTGGGCTGACGCATGTGTGCCCAGGCCCCTGGGTGCCTCATGCGCCTGTACCACCCCACATTCCCTGCACCCCTTGTGTACCTGGGTGTCAGTACTGCATGGTGGTGTGCCAGCATCTGGTGTGTTCTGGCATGCCACCCACAGTTGTGTGGGTGGCACTGACCTTCCTAGTGCCACAGTCAGTACACGGTGGCATGCCTTGTACATTGGTGCATGTGCCTGGCAGGGGTGGGATGTCCCTGCACATGCCCTGCTCTGGTCCAGGGTCTGTGTCAGTGGCCTGTGTGGCTACCATCTATGTGTGTGCCTGTTGCCCTAGGGATGAACCCAGGTGGAGGTGCAGAGGACCCGGACCATAGCAGGTGCAGGATCTGTTTCTGTGCCACAGCAGATTGTGTGATACCGTCGCTGATGGCACATGTGACCTTGGTCAGTGCAGTGATGGTGGCTGTGGTGTTCTGCTGTTCAGAGAGGTGGTCCCTCTCCAGCTGCTGGAGCACATGGTACTGTTCCCTCTGATATGGGTCATGACGGAGTGTACGGCCGCATCTGCGGTGCCTGTGGATGGGGCCTCATCATTGCTGTTGTCAGGGTCTGTGGCTCTGTTGGGCACCACTGGTGGTGCTTGTGGTGTGGTGCCTGGGGCTGCCTCTATCCCCCTGCCAGGGGGGTAGCAGTGCATTGTGGGGTGGGTGAGGACTGCTGCCACACCCTTCAGTGGGCTCCACGTTCTGTCGGCCCTCACTCCTGGTGCTGCTGTCTGCCTCTTCAGTGTGGGCATTGGTTGGCTCAGCAGTGCTGTCACTGTCCAGCTGGGTTTTGGTGTCCATCTCTGTCCCTGTGGAGATAACAGCATCAGTGCACCATTCTTACCCACATTCCTGCAGGGGCATCACGCTACACTGGTCAATGATACCTATCCGATGGTGCCTCCCATTGTGTGGTGCTGCATGGTGCCACCTCCAGCACTGTGCCGTGCATTGCCTACGTCCTGCTGGTTGCTGTGTCCCATGGTGCACAGCCCCTGTCTTGGGGCAGTGGAGAAAGGCATTACTATAGTGCTGCCATTGCATACCCTGCTAACCTGTCACCATGACCTGCCCTGCACCTATCTGCCATTGTGTCCACTCCTCCATCCACACCATGGAAAACCACCTGTATGAGGATCTGTGTCACCAGTCTCTCCATGGGTGTCAGCCCTGTGTCCTTTGCAGGGTGGCTACCACCTGTGCCTTGCCACTCCCTTGCAGCGACTGCCAGCTTCTTTTTGACTGCCACACAGAGGTCACACCACTTCTGCTTTATTGTGGTCAGTGTCCCTGCCTCCACCCCTGCGATATTGACGCTGGTCTGGATGTCCATCCACATACGGGCCTTTGCCTCCAAGGGGTGGGGAGTGCCAGAGCCCTGTACAGTCTGTCATAGTTCAGCCTGATGTCCATTACATCACCATGAGTTGCCCATTGCTGAAGTTTGTGGAGCGTGTGTGCATTCCACCCCTACAGCGGGCATCTCCTTCATCCTCCCCTGCCTCCACCTCTGCCTTTTCCATTGCCTTCCATTGGTTCTTCTGTGTCCTCCCATTGTCCTGCCATGTCTTGTACATACTGCTGTTGCACTGCATTCACAGTCATGCTGCTGCATTGTGCGGACCATGGAGCCTTATATGTTGGGGTCATGGGACGGATCCATCTCTCCTGGCAATGCCCCCATCCTGTCCTGCATCCCTCCATGCAGCACTAACTTACACCCCCTCTCTTTGCATGCCATGTGCTTTCGATCATGCATGCCATGTGTCCACCATGCCCTGCACACTGCAAAGGGGTGCAGAGGGTTTACTACAGTCCAACATGTATTGTGGAGCCCTTCATGCATAGCGCCCATTGTTTGTAAAATATTTTTGAAACTCATTTGGATCTCATCAGCAGTCCAGTCACAATGAAATGCAAAACTGAGTTGTAACTCTTAAGAAACAGTTTGTGCAGGGCTTTGTACTGAATCCAGCAACACTTAAGCAACTCGGTTAGAAATGCTGAAAAAACTCATTGGAGGAAAAGTTTAATGTGCATGTACTGCATATGTACCTATGTATAAGTTGCTGTCCATGAGGTAAGGGCACCATCAGGGTGCTGGACCATGGATAACACTATTTTTCCCCCAAACTTGTCAGCATGCTTGGCCAACCACTTTCCACCATCCCACTCCCAGGCAGGCAGTATACCGCAGTGGTTTAAGGCTCTGAGCTGCAAATCTGGAGACCTGGTTTTGAATTCCACAGCTCCTACTTGCATACTGTAAGACCCTGAGCAAGTCACTTAACTCCTTTGTGCTCCCAGGTCGCACCTGTAAACAAGCTTCAGCTTAGTGTGTCTCTCTCCTGGCAAACAAAAAAAATCCAACTAATACACAGTACTCAGTGTGCACTGCAACACCACTCCCTCCACTAGTGCATTCGCATGCATGCCATAACCTACCTAAAAATTTTTGTTGAGGATGAGGGGAACTGGGGACTAGTCTCTGCACAGGAAGTACATGTACGACCAGCGTAGGGAGATGGGCACTTAATTTATTGCTCCTTCAGCCACCTAAGCTATCCAATGAAAGCCGAGTGTCAGGTCTTATAAATATAATGGAAGCATGCATTATTCATTAGAATAAAAGTTTATTGATATAACACTGATGGGGTAGAGAAAAAAAATGAATATATTTGTGCACTAGGATGTAAATCTCTCCAGTGATCCACCGTTCTTAAATCTTCCATAAATTCTCTGCATATTTTTCACACAGAAGCCACATTGTCAGTAAATGAAGAAGACTTATGTAACCTAGAATTTATAGCCAAATTGAAGTCCTTGCCAGTTATATATGAATTATTGAACATAGAAAGGAGGAGGAGGAAAAGGTCTGTAAAAAATGTTTGGTCACTTCCATTTTGGCAATATACATTGGCTATAGTCACTGAACCTTCATTGCTATGAATTTCTGTAATAATGTGTCTGCCTGTGGGGTCACTAATTGTTTTACCAATGGTGAATGGAGAATTTGTTTTTTTAAATTGCCACCCCTCTGGATACATTGTTGTAGTTGGCTACACTACATTCTCCCCATTTTTTGGAATAAAATGATCCCTCATTCATAGAAAAGTGTGTTTCTTGCAATAGAAAAATGTTCACATTATTACTAATAATAATTGATTTATTTTTGATTTCTCTTACACTTTGTAATAATGTTCAAGAAATAAAATACAATAATATTCACATATCAGAGCTTGCACCGGTGCAAATATACATATATAGGCTTGAACATGACTCCAAGGTGAATAGGTTGGTCAGTGAATAACTCTTATTTAAAAGATGAGAAATGTTTCCATCATTTACAGAATTTAATATTTTAAAATCAACAATATCTCTGATACAGCACCACAAGTTAGATGGGAAGCTTTCAAAGCTATAATCAGAGGGGTAGTGATTAGATACAACGCTTTCATTAAAAAAAAAAACACTAAACAAAATTGCAGACAGGCCAAAGAAAGTTTAAATAGGCTAGAAAGGCTGTATATGACCACCCAGGATCCACAGATATTTCAAGATCTCCAACAAGCCAAAGATCAATATAATAGAACAGTGTCCTTAGAGGCAGAAAAGAATATCTTAAGGACACAAGCAGGAAACTATATTCTAGGAGACAAACCGGTTAAAGTTATTGCTCTTCAGTTACAAAAAGGAAAACAAGCCAGAATGATCCTCTCTATTAGAGATGAAAAAAATGACTTAATGACAGATCCCATTAAAATAAATGAAACGTTTTTTACATTTTTATAAAAATCTGTATATGACAGAAAGGCCCCTTTTTACACGTTACCTTACCAAAACCGTCACTAGAAGAGAGACAGATGATTAATTCACCCAACTCTATACATGAGGTCTTGCAAGTGATTAAAGACCTCTCCCCAGGTAAGGCCCCAGGTACAGATGGGCTTCCTGCAGATTTTTATAAATCATATGAAGATCTTCTTAGCGATCCCCTGGTTTATTTTTACAACCACTCTTTTCAGTCCAGAACCCTCCCACCATTGTTCTATCAAGCCAAAATTGTGGTATTCCCAAAAAAAGATACAAATCCAGAACAGGTATCATCATACAGACCCATTTCATTATTATGTTACTTATTTATTTATTTATTAAAAATAATCAGAATTACAATTCTTTGAGTCATAGACTCTTTTGCAAAGACTCCACATCAGTTGATGTAAAAGGAAAAGCATAAGACACAATACAGATACATTAACAGTAGTAGTTAAAAATACAGTTTAGATATTCTTGGCTTATGTTAACTTGGTAGGATATATCATCTGGGAGCACATTGGAGTCCCCAAGTCAAAGTTAAGACAGGAAACATTTTCATAGGTCTTGAGGACCCAGAGTCATAGTACTTGCTTAAAAGGGTAGGGAAAGATTTGGTGCCTTAGGATGGATGCTAGCAGCAATCAACCAAGGGATTATAGGATGTTTATTGAGATAGAGGTGGTTCCTGAGTAAACTGATTCAGGAAAGGGGTGCAGTAACAGGGGGAGTAGGTGAGAGGGATAGGTGGGGTTTAAATTACAGTCACATTTTGTGGAGGCAAGGAGTAGGGTTTTGAGCCCTGTCTTAAATTGGTTGAGACTGTGGATCATTGAGATGGAGGACGGGAGGCTGTTCAGCCAGAGAGGGGCCCAGTAGCAGAAGGATCTTTGTCCGAGAGAAGTTCTACAGTGGGTGATTAGCAGGCTGGAGTTAGCTACTTGCCATTGTGACCACCTATGGGGGGCTGTGCATAAAATCGGGTGGACACCGATAGGGGCTAGCTTTAGTTGTATCTTTTTGGCCATGAGACAGGTGAAGTATTTAAGTCTGCCTTGGAAGTTATGCCAACCAGTATGTTCACAGAGCTCATAGGTGTGGGTCAACTTGTCACAACCCGAGACTAGTCGGCAGGCTTTGTTGAGGGTGAGGTTAATGCTGCGTAGGGCAGTTTGATCTGCTGATCCATAGATGACTATGCCATAGTCCACCAAGGATAGGATAAAGGAGGATACAGCAAGGTGCATGGCTTGGTGGGGGTAGACAGTGCTTGTGTCTGTAAAGGATCCCCAGTCTCATGTTGATAGAGGAGGCGACCTGTTGTATATGGGTGTGGAAGGGGAGAGAGAGGTGTCTAAGGTGATTCCAAGACATTTAAAACAGGAGATCTGTTCCAGGGCAGAGCCATGGGTGTTAGTTATGACTAGGGGTGCTTGACAGTGGGGGCTTTGGCAGTGGGTAAAGATCATAGACTTCATTTTTTTGTAGTTTATAATAAAGCAGTGTTCAGAGAACCAGTATTCAAGCTCACTAAAGTATCCTTGCAAGGCAAGTTGAAGAGAGTTGGGATGTTGGTGATTACAATAAACTACTGCATCATCAGCATAGAGCAGTAAGTGACCACTGCAGGATGCGGGGAGGGAGTTAAGGAAGAGGATGAAGAGTAGAGGGCTAAGTATTGACCCCTGCGGGACTTCAGCACTCACCGGCTTGCGTGTGGAGATAGTTGCATTAATTTTGACTTGTTGAGACCGACCTGAGAGGTAATCTTTGAACCAGGCAGTGGCCTCAGGTGCAATGCTAAGGGAAGGGAGGGTATGGAGTAATAGCTCATGACTGACAGTATCAAATGCTTTGGTTAAATCAACATAAACAGCCCCTGCCACAGATCCTTGTTCGAGGGCCTCATGAATAAAGGTAGTGAATTTGATGAGGGCAGTGGAGGTGCTATGGCCCCTCCGCAAACCATGCTATTCATGGCAGAGTAGGTCATGTTTGGATAGGTGGTCAGTAAGCTGATCCAAAACTATTTTTTCAAGTGCCTTGGAAAGGGGTGGTAGAATTGAGATTGGTCTATAGTTGGAGGCCACAGTGGGGTCCCCACCCTTCAGAATGGGGGTTATTACTGCTCCCTTCCAGGCCAAGGGGAATTGGCTGAGGCATAAGGACAGGTTGAGGATTTTAGTGAGATGTGGGAGTGTCACATCCAGGGTCAACCTAATGAGTTTGTGGTCCAGAGTATCTGAACTGTAACGAGAATTTGCCAGGGCTTTGGTGAGGTAGTAATTTGCCTTGTTACAGGAGATTACACTTAGCCTAAAGGGGGCTGCAGTGTTGTTGGCCGAGGTGATGGACGGGGAGAGGGAGATAGGGTCAAAGAAGTTAGGAGGGAGAATATGAGAGAGGTCCAAGAAGGAGGTGTTGAGGGCTTCCGAGATGGCTGTGGGGTCCTGGATAGTAACCCTTTACTGTAAGCTGGGTAGGGATAGGGGAGAGGTTTCCCACAGAGCTCCTTGATGTTACTCCAGAAATTTTTCCTGGAGCCCCAGGTGGAGGTGAGGATGTGCTTATAGTATGCAGCTTTGGCTTGTCTGATGGTTCATGTGCATTTGTTACGAGCCGCTCTGTACTGTTGCCTTTCAAGCGGGAGCTGTGAGGCAAGGGCCTTGTGCCATAGCCTGCAAGGCCACTGTTTTTCGGTTTTTACCGGAAAATCCGGTAAAATTCCGGAATTAGGGCTGCCTGAAAACCAGTAAAAACGAAGATTTCATGGAATCTGGCATTTTCTATCAGCTCAGTAAATCTATAAAAAAGTGTGTTTTTCTTTTAATTCCTTCCTCTACTATTTTCAGTTTGCTTCATTTAATGGTCTGTATATTAAGCCTTCTTTAATTCTGATTATTTATGCACATACTAAAAAATGATAAAAGAATCCCGGTAAAATCCGGAAATTAGAGTAACAATCACCAGTGAAATTCCGGAATCTTGAGTCTTGAAAACGGAATTTAATTGTTTTAATCACCATAAATCAGTGGCCTTAGCCATAGGTTATCCCTCTGCTGCATAAGATCTAGCAGTGATTGGGAGATCCATGGGTGTTTCTTTTTTTGATTACTTGTTTGGCGAAGGGAGTGAATATATCACAGGCTGTGTTGAAGGTAGTAATGAAGTAGGAGAGATCTGAGTCCACAGATTGCGCAGTGTGAATAGGGGACCAGTCGCAGGAGGCTAAGTGAGATTTGAGGTGGGCTAGTGCTCCTTTTTTAGACATCTATGTTCTGTGATGCTGGTGGAGGTGGGGAGAATTCTGGCAGACCACAGGCAAGTAACAGGTGAGTAGTCACTAATTGAGGCAAGGAGCACAGTGATTGGGAGATGTTCTTAGGTTTGTTAGTGAAGATGAGGTCAATTAGGGTTGAGGTCCCTGTTCTAGGGTCCCGTCGGGTCGGGGAGTTGACGACATGTGTGAGGTCACAAGCAAGGGCTGTGGTCTTGCTGGGGGATGATGTTGAAGCCAGCCAGTTTACATTGAAGTCACCTAGTAAGATGACTTCACTCCTAGGGGGGAGGTGGGAGATTCTATCTAGGACTGATTCAAAAGCGAGTTTTTGGTTGGTAGGGGGAATGTACACTGCGATAATGTAAAGGGTTTTTCCTGGGGTGCCCAGACTGAGCTTGACTGTTAGGGTCTGGGCTCCATGCATAGGAGGTAGGGTGTGGACCTCAAGGGACCTGAGGAAGGATTTAATGTACACACAATATTACTAATCTAGGGAACAAAAGAGTAGAGCTACAGGCTCTCATGGCAGATAGGGAGGTGGACATGGTGGCCATCACCGAGACATGGGCCACCCAATACCATGACAGGGACCTGGCAGTACCAGGGTATAGGATATTTCAGAGGGACAGGGTAAAAGGAAAAGGAGGGGTGGTGGCGCTGTATGTGAGGGAAGGACTGAAGTGTGTCAGGGAGGAAGGGGAGGAGGGCAGCACAGAGTCAATATGGGTGCAGCTCCAGGACTCCAAAAATAGGTGCCTCAGGATGGGAGCAGTGTACAGGCCACCCTTTCAGACTGAGGAGTTAGATAGGGAACTAGCGGGACAGATCAGAAGGACCTGTGGGAGGGGCAGTATGGTGATTGTGGGAGACTTCAGCCCGCCAGGAGTGGATTGGGGTACCCCAGCCACCATGAATAGGATGGAGCAGGTACTTCTTGATGCCTTCAAGGACAGCTTCCTATTGCAGATGCTCAATAAGCCAGCCAGGTTAGGGAACACCGTATACCTTGTGCTGGTGAATGGTGAGTTTATGAGGGAGGTGGGGGTGGAGGAACCACTGGCAGAGAGTGACTACCACTGGGTGTGGTTCGTGATAAACATGGGGAAAGGGGGAGTAGGAATGGGCACAAGGGTGTTAGTCTGGGAGGTCCAACTTCGAGAAGATGACAGAAATGGTACAGGGGTATCTGGTCAGGATCTATCCAAACATGGACACTAACCAGAAGTGGGAGGTCATTAAACTGGGAATTGAGGAGGCAACCATAACATGTGCAAGGGTCCAGAGTAAGAGGGCTAGGGCCAAGACGTCTAGCTGGGTAAGCAGGGGGTTCATGGAAAAAGTAAGGAAGAAAAAAGCTGCCTTTAGAAGATGAATACCTGAAGGAGTCAAGGGAGGTCACAGGGCAGTAAGGTCAGCCAAGGCATCCAGGGAACTCAGACTAGCACAGGCATCAAAGAGGGGGAGAAGGACTTCTTCAAGTACATCAGGGAGAAACGGAGTTGTAAGGACCAAATAGTAAAGATAAAGAAGGATGGGGGGTGGGTGAAACAGGGGCAGAACAGGCAGAAGCATTAAATGAGTACTTCTGCTCAGTATTTACTAAAGAGAAAAGGGGAGCTATACCCAAGGGGGTTGGAGAGGGGACATGGAGGAAGATGTGACAGACAGGGAAATCACAGTGGGCAGAGTACTGGAGGACTTGGGGCACTGAGGGTGGAAAGGTGCCAGGGCCAGATGGCATACACCCCAGGGTGCTGAAGAAGCTGGCAGAAGTCCTGGCAGAACCCTTGACAGACCTGTTCAATGCCTCCCAGGACTCGGAGAGTGTACCTCAGGACTGGAGGATGGCGTACTTGGTACTCCTCCACAAGATTAGCCCCAAGGATGAGCCGGGGAACTACAGACCAGTAAGCCTCACATCCATCATGGGAAAGATGATGGAGACAATCCTGAAGGAGAGGCTGGTTTCCCTCCTAAAGCAAATGGGCTGCAGGACAGCAGACAGCATGGGTTTGTTTCATGCAGATCTTGTTAGACCAATCTAGTGAAGTACTATGACTGGGTAACCAGACAATAAGACAGGGGCCATGCAGTAGATGTTCCGTACCTGGACTTCAATAAGATATTCAATTTGGTGCCGCATGGGAGGCTAGGATGTAAGCTGGAAGGCACAGGGGCAGGGGCAAACATGATGGGGTGGGTAGTGAACTGGCTCAAGGGAGACAGCAAAGGGTGGTGTGGGAGGGGAGCTCTCATCTCCCAGGGCAGTGACAAGTGGGGGTGTCACAGGGCTCTGCACTAGGGCCAATGTTGTTTGAGATCTTCATAGCAGACATCTCAATAGGCATCAAGAGCAAGGTCAGTCTGTTTGCAGATGATATGAAGATGAGAGCATTAGTGGATGACTTAGAAGGATGGCAGGGGTTGCAAGATGAACTGGCAAAACTGGAGGCCTAGTCAGAAACTTGGCAGCTGGGGTTCAATGCCAAGAAATGCAAGGTGCTACATTTTGGTGCAAAAAACCCAAGGAGGAGATACCAGCTAGGGGGGATTCATCTAGCCAAGATGGAAGAGGAGGAGAAGGATCTCAGGGTGATCATAATGGGAGCAATGAACAACTCAGCACAGTGTAGAAAGGCAGCTGCAAAGGCCATCAGGATTCTGGGTTGTATTGCCAGAAGCATATCCTCCAGGAGGGAGAAGGTGATCCTGCTGCTATACAGGTCAGCGGTTAGACCACACCTGGAGTAGTGTGTGCCATTCCTGTGATCGCACCTGAAGAAGGATATTGGGTTACTGGAGGAAGTGCAGTGCAGGGCAAGTAAAATGATCCGGGAGCTAGGAGACTTATCCTACAAGAGCAGGCAGAGGGAGCTGAACATGTACTCCATGGAGGAGAGGAGGGTTGGGGAGACATGATTAAAAACTTCAAGTACATGAAGGGAATAAATAAGATGGGCATGAAGGGGCTTTCCAAATTAAGGAGGGGGAACACTCAAGGGCATGATCTGAGATTGAAAGGGGAAGGTTCAGGAGGGAAATGAGGACACTTTTTTTATGCAGAGGGTTGTGTCTGGGTGGAATGCATTGCCAGAGGAAGTGATATCCTGTAGAACAGTGGTCTGCTTCAAAAGGGGATGGGGCAGAGTAAGGGAGAAGGTCATTGAAGGAGGAGGGGAGAGAGGGGCAGCTGCAGTATAAGGGCTGCTAGCTGCACAATCGAGCAGACTTGATAGACGATAAGGCCTTTATCTGACGGTAATTTTGAATGTTTGTATATTACAATAAAAGCAAATCAGCCAGTAAAACATTACAGGCAACCTCCACTACTGCTCAGTGTTGGCAACAAATTAATAAAATTATTGGCTGGAAGGATGCTATTTCAGTCTTTACACCCATGTACTGGAACTTTGACTTTCCACCTTCTGCAATAGATCCAGCCTTTTTAATATCGGAAAAACAAGGCTTTAAAATGATACAGGACTTTCATGAGGATAATTTACTACTAACATTTAATCAAATTGCTACTAACATTTTATCAAATACAGAAGAAATGCAGTATACCCACGGGACATTTTTTTAGATATTTATAGATCAGGGACTATATATTAAAGAATGGCTAAACTCAAAGTTATTCCCATATAGAGCAAATAATGTTAAATTCAGACCCCAATATTAGATCCCTGTCATCATTATATAAACTATTCTTAGATGCTTCACCATTTAGTTTAACCAATTTAAAGGTAAAATGGGAACAACACTTAGGTTTGGAAATAGCAAAAGAAGATTGGAATTAGGTCATTATCTATCCTCAGACAGAATTTACTTCTATTAAATTGCAGCAGATTCAATTTAATATATTACATAGGACCTATCTGACCCCATCTCGGCTACATAAATTCAAACCGAATTTGGACAAAAGGTGTCCAAGATGCCAGGAAAATCAAGGTTTCCTTATCCATATGTTTCTTACATGCAAAAAAATTAACTAAGTATTGGGATTCGATTTTAAAAGTTATAGAACTAGCTATGGGCTGCAAACTAAATAAAGAACCACCCATGGTCTTACTAGGCCATAAACATAAGGCATATAACTTTACAGAATATCATATTAAAATAATCTCACTAGCCTTTTTAGTGGCTAAAAAGTGCATCTTAATGAGATGGAAGAATAGTAGTCCCTCGGCAGTTAGATCATAGTTTAATTTAATGGTAGATTTATACACATTAGAAAGAATACAGTATGTTAAGATAGATAAGGTAGACGCATTTCATGGTATATGAGATCCAGTCTTAGAAATTGTCAAGACATATAAAAATATTAAATATTGAAAGGCAGTCCCTAACAGAGAAGTTACTAGAACATTAAGTAAAAGGAAGGTGGAAAACATTAGCAGGCTGTCCTAGAGATTATGATATAGTAGTATAATGACTGTAAGACTGTAAACTGTATGAATATTATTTAATTCAACCAAATGTATTATGAATCTGTACCTGTTGAAATATATGTATTACTTTATTTGACAAAAAAAAGAATAACAGTTTAACATAGAAACACAAAAACATAGAAGTTGACAACAGAAGGAGACTGTTAGGTCCTTCTAGTCTGCCCATTTGTTTTAGACATATTTTGACACTCTAGTTGTCCTTTGTAGCCAGGGCTCCCTTGTGTCTATGCCATTCATTCTTGAATCTCCCCACAGTGTTGACCCCCACAAACTCTTGGGGCAGGCTGTTCCAAGCCTCCACCACTCTTTCTGTGAAGAAAAACTTCCTGATGTTGGTTAGAACCTCCCTCATTGTAATCTGAGGTAGTGTCCCCTGGTCCTGGAGCTCTTCTTGAAGAGAAAAAGTTCCTGTGCCTGTACCTTGTTAATGCCTTTTATGTACTTGAATGGTTCAGTCACATCCCCTCTCTCTCTCTCTCTCTCTTCTCTGTTCCAGAGAGTACATATTCAGTGCCCTAAGTATTTTCTAGTAGGACATGTACTGCAGACCCTGAATCATTTTTGTCACCTTTCTCTGTACTGTTCCCACCCGGTCAACGTCCTTCCTGAGGTGAGGCTTCCAGAACTGGACTCCATATTCTGGGTGAGGCCTGACCAGTACCACCTCTCTCTTCCTGCTCGTGATTCCCTTCCTAATGCAGCCCAGCATTCTGTTGGCCTTCATTGTTGCCTTCTCACACTACTTACTAACCTTCAAGTCATCTGAGATTATGATTCCCAAATGTCAATCCTGGTTTGAGGATGCCAGTTTTTTGCCTCCTGGGCAATACTCCTTTCTTGGATTTTTCTTTCCTATGTGCATGACCTTGCACTTTTTGGCATTAAATCTCAGCTGCCACACTCCAGGCCATTCTTCTAGTTTCTTGAGGTCAGCTTTCATCTTGCTCACTTCTTCTGGGGTGTCTACCCTGATAGATATCTTGGTGTCATCTGTGAACAGACATACCTTCCCTTCCAGTCCATCAGTGATGTCTGCTATAAATTTATCTAACAAAACCTCAAATCTTGGCCATCTAGCTAAATGTGGCTTAAAACATAACATCAGCTGAAGTGGTGCCCCCCCCAAAAAAAAATGGACTCTGAAGATGGCTGTCATGCCAACAGTCAGGAATGGGTGCCACCGTTCTAAAAAATATGTTACAGAAAGCTCTCACCAAAATCGCTACCTTCAGCTCTGCAGTCACCAATCTCCAAGAGAAAATCCAGAGCCTTGAACACAAGTAATGAGAGACAGACAAATTTCTGTCATATATTGATGAAAAAGACTCAAGGCATGAGGATCGTATCCAAAAATTAGAGAGGCAGGTAAGCTTATTGTGGCACCGCACTGAAGATGTGGAGAATAGGAGCCGTAGCAACAACATTCAGCTTCTGGATATCCCAGAGGGGGAAGAAAAACTGATATGGTCTCTTTTATTCAGCAAGAACTGTTGAAGATTTTAAACTGCTCCTGGAAAGCCCCCCCCCACCCGAAACTGAGATGGCACACTAACACCCCCAACCCCGAAAGTTGGAGACCACCCCAGGCCCATTTTAGTAAAACTGCTTTGTTTTCCAGTAAAGGAAAAAATCTTAGCCTGGCTAGACAACAAAACCTACTGACATAGGAGGGCCACATGGTGCTATTATTCAATGACTACTCTGCAGAATTAGCTGCAAAAAGAAAGGAAATCATTGTGATGTGGAATGCCATCCAAGACTTGGGCATTCCCTACTAGCTTTTATACTCAGCCAAATTGAAAATTATGAGGAATGGTGTGTCCAACATTTTAAATAGCCCAAAAGAAGCTTTCCAACACCTACACAAGAACTGGCCTGAGGGAACAAAGTCTAGTGATGCACAATCATCAACCACTAGCACTAATGCACGACCCCCTTCAACAGCCACTGCCAGCTCTCATAGAAGTCCCTATCAACCACAATGGTACCATGGTACCACAGCCAGCAAGATGGACAGGACGTGGAATTTCAAGATAGGAAGTCTAAGCATTCTTGGGACAGGGGTAGATGAAATTCACTTACTCCTCCAGATCACCACTGGGATGGCAGTAAAGAATCCAGATATTCATCAAATGGGTCCAAGGCAACAGATGAACCTGCACCCAAATGACAAGAAGCAGAGCTCACAAACAGCCTTGAGTAACCAATGAAGCAGAATAATTTTCCCAAATTCAGCCAACTAAAGCACCTTTGTATGACCCACACGAGTGGGCGGAGATAACGGCAGCTGTGGCGAGACAGGCTGATCAGTTGAAAAGCATCATACAGCATCCAGAATGAGCAGCATGCTCCCAGAACACCAGAAAAGGCACCTGAAATGTACCAAACAATGGACTCTTGTGCAAGCAGCTGTACCACTATCTACCTGAACCATTGGCAGATCCTTAGATAATGGGCATCCGTATCCTTTGAGACTGTTTATTAGGAAATGATTTTTGCATAAACCATGCCCCTCCTCTACTTGGGCTGAGATAGATAGCCCATGTAATATAAATGTATATGGGTGAACTCTCAAGTGGAGGGAATTGAGGGAGTGTTGTGAGGAGGAATGGACTGACACTGGCAAGAAGATAAACCTCTGCCGCTTATTAACATTTGTACAGTTGATAGTCTCGGATGGCATGCAAATTGGTGGCCACAGAGGACTCGGGGATGCTTACCCCCTGACCACAAGCATCCCATTCGAACATTTTGGAATCTCTGACAATACACCATGCAGGCTAGCTCCATGAGGGCTACTTGCACTCAAAGCCACTCCCCTGACATTGCAAACCAAGCCACATTGCCAGGCTCAGGGATTACCCAGTACAATAACTTTCCACCTGGACACTGACTCACATTGCCTAGGAGTACCTGAAGGAAGTAGGAAAGAGGCTATCTCCCATGAAGTAGTAGCCATAAGCCCACCTCCCTCCTTGCTTCTTCGGCAGCCAAACTGCCATCCAGAGGCCTTGTACTTCACCGCTGCTAGGGCGGGAAACCACTGTGAAAACAAGTGCTCCTCATTGGTTAATGGGATGACCAAATTGGCTACCATACAACAGCTGCATTTATGTGCCAGCTTGTGAATGAGGAACCAGTCCCTTTAGATCACTGATTACAGTTCTTTTTTTTTTCTCTTGGCTCCTTTTTTTTTTAAATTAACAACTTCAAATGTCTGGACAGCCACTGTTATGAAATCCATTGCTCAAACTATCACTGAAGATCCCCCTTTTCTCTATCAGGTGTTCACCCCAAGAGCACCACACTTTGCTCTCTAGTGGTTAAACGGTTCAACTCCTGCTAGAACCACTGGAATGAGAGGTGAAATTAGCATTGTTGAAGCTGGCTGGCTTTATACTAATAGTAAACCCCCCTGATGTTTCATAAAGGGAAATCACATCTTTGTCTAATAATTGCTCCCAGGCATACACTGGTCATCCTGGATAGGACACATATTTTGTCGGACAGCAAACAACTTCATGTTATTTCAGCCTACAGCAATGCTTAATACCATGCTGTAGCAACACAAATTGCATTGAATGGCATTACAGCGACAGCACAATGCTGACAATTGGCATTGTGCTGTCTGGGAATGCAAGTGTTTTTTGTTGGGGACTTTGACCCAACATCCCCCATGCGGGGGGCACTGCCCCCCACCACAGCCTCCTCACTATAGCTAACCAACTCCGAGTTGATTCGGAGACTGGGTGATATCCCCGGAGACAGCAATGTCGGGAATACCAGGGACCATTGCAGTGAACTGCTGATTTTGTCGCTGTAATGGTCTTCGCGGTATTCCCATCGCTGTTGTAACATGATATGCTTAAAGCAGCAGTGCAATGAAACTGGGCAAAAAATTTGACTTCACCTTTTTTCACTGTAAAAGAATACAGACATCTTCCCATTTTATTTGGTGGTACAATTTTCTAATTTCATCAACATTTTAATATTTTATGAATGTTTTAATGGGAATGTTTCTCAAGAAAAAAATATGGTCACCACATTTTGCATAGAAATAGCATTGTATGCCAGCAGGGTTAGGATCAAAAAAATTAAAAAGACTCATGGTGCACAGCATAGGGGATACTTAGACAAGTACATTTGATGGGTATACTAATATTTTTCTTAATTGTAGCTGAATCAAGATTTTCTGGTAGAACATTTTTCATTGTACTGCTGCTTTAACAAGAATACTCCTAGCCCGTCACCTGTACTATAATTAAATGTACATGACTCAAGGTTTGTAAGCAACGTGTTAATCCTACGGAAGGGAGGAAGCAGGAAGAAGCTTGCACTGACATGTTTTAATTATAAGACAACTGGAAGCAGAGCTCAGCCTCTGTTCCCTCCCCCAATAAGTGTAGTAGCAGCATGCCTCAACAGTCAACCCCATGACTAAACCCAATCTGGTTCCCTGATGTTAGTTATCTTGTCTTCCTACCCCATGGGATGTCTAGCCTAACTTATATCTAATAATCTGGTTTGGTGCATGGCACCTTTATGGCTGTGCTCTAAGTCACTGCTCTGCACTTTGCAGGGACTCTGGACCTGCCCCACATATACCTATAGACTCGCACTTTTATATAGTAATGTGGTTTTTACTGTCTCTATTGTAACTTTTTTTATGGCTGCATGGGTGTAGCTCTGCAGGCATATTGCTAATATTCTTTTTAGGAGCACTGTGAAAGCACGTGACTGGATCACTCTCCTGCATGCTTCCACAGTGCTTTGGCATAGTTCCACTCCCTTGTGTTGTAGCGGTTCTTCCCTTCAGCTGACAGCATAAACACATCCCCTTCATGGGGCACTCATGGGGCATTACTTTTTTTTTACACAACAGCGAAAGTGATGGCCACTGTGTCCAAGATGGCTGCCAAATCAAACTGTGCATGCACAGTTCTGTCACTGCTGCCATCTTGGGTACGGCAGAATCCAGTGAGGTGAAATCTCAGAGTATTCTTTTACTCAGTCTCACCACTCTGAGGAGCCATAACAGCTCTGACCAGAGTTTATTTTACAGGATATAGATATAGTTGATGTAATACAACCTTAGTACCTACTACAAGTAGACACATATCCAACTGCACCAACACCTTCCATCTTCTGAAGTCTTGTCACAGATTTCTTTATGAGGTCACTCAGCCTTCCAACCTCAGCAAACAAGAGAACATGGGGGAGAAACATTCTCACTTTCAGTGTCTCTATCATTTCCCACACCCTTATATTAAAAATGCCATGGCTAACACACTTATGATATTCATCAGCTGGAACATTAAGGGCATTCACTCATTCGTCAAGCACTGAAAAATATTAGTACCTTAAAAGACTAGGGAAAAGCATCTGCTTTCTTCAGAAGACCCACCTCACTCCTCCAACAGTGGGGAAACTTAAGACGGGTTGGGTAATTCAAGTCTTCCATCACAACTATAACTCCAAGAATAGGAGGATGTCAGTACTAGTGTACAGGGATGTAGACTTTAAAGCCATAGAAATACTGGTGCACATGGACTCCAAGGGCAGATATGTTATAGTAAGAGGCCAGCTACTAATAGAAGATGTTATATTATGCTGCTTTTACATCAACAGCCAGACAACTGCTACATGCTTAAATACAATGGCCCAAAAACTAGCCAAAGTAGGAAAAGGTAAACTTCTATTAGGAGGGGACATGAATATGGTACTGGATGACTTTTTGTACAGAAGCAAGGTATCCACTGGTGCAAAACTCCCAACATCCATAGCCCTCAAAAATCTTGTGTCTGAAACAGGCACAATAGACATCTGGAGGTTACCTTACCCCCACAGGGAGAGATTATTCCTTCTTCTCTCTACCACATGGTACCTTTTTGTGCTTAGATATGTGGTTTCCACAGCAACAGAGGGTACCATAGATGAGCGCATAGAAACAGCACAAGTCCAGTTGCACTTTCTTGGCTACCCCCATGCTTAGTAAAACCTCTAAGCAAGATGTGAAAGTTCAGTATGTCCTTCCTGAAAGATCCCTCCTTTTGTTCTCAGTTGTCCAATGACATCACTGAATTTCTGACACACAACAAGCCACCTCACACTTTACCGGCAGTTAGATGGGCTGCATAAGGCCTACATCAGAGTTTAGTGTTATGCACATGCCTCTCAGCTCAAAAAAGCCAAAGACCAAGATCTAAAGGAGCAAGAAAATAACTTAAAGATGCTGGAAGCTAAATACTGGGCCAGTCAGAACAAGGACCAGGAGCTTCTGGCATGCATTGTTGGAGTAAGGTACAGAATCAACCTAGTGCTGCATCAGAAAGCAGAATTTTCACTCTTTGATTGCATCAGGTCTTTTTGAAATCTGATGAAAAACCCAGCAGGCTATCAGTTTATCAACTAAAAAAGAGATGCAAAAATTCTAAGATCCATTGAATTAAGATGCTAGATGGGATTCTCCTGGAGATGCAGAAGGGTATGAATAATGCCTTCCTGTGTTTCTATCAGAGCCTCTACAAATATTAGGCAAACTGCTTAGAGGAACAAATAGATTTCATTCTGAACAAACTCTCTCTCCCATGCCTTGACCCAGTCCAATGTGCCATTCTGGACTCTCCTTTCACAGCCACAGAGTTAGCCTCAGATGTGGCCAGTATGCTAGTGAGGAAAGCTCCAGGGGCAGATGGGTTACCAGCAGAATTATACTCACACCTCCAATCAGTCTAGTTGACACCTCTGTCTGATGCCATAAAGGAGGCATGCACAAAGGCATCCCCCCCCCCATGTTCACTGAGCAAATTTCCATCCTTCTCATGCAGAGGAAAGATCTTCTACAATGAGGCAGTTACCAACCAATCTCTTTAAACCCAGTAGCTTGCAAGATCATTGCAAAAATAAGAAAGACCAAAGGAGGGATACTGAGGCTTAATAAAGGGGAGGGAATGTGGGTAGAGGGTGACAGTGAAAAAGCAGGGATACTGAACAAATATTTCTGCTCAGTATTCACAAAGGAAGAGGAGGGGGAGGTACCTAAACCAAACAAGAGAAGCACTCTGAAGACGGGGGTCAATACCAGTCCATTTACAGAAGAAAGGGTTCTGAAAGAACTAATAAAATTGAAGGTGGACAAAGCAATGGGGCCTGATGGGATTCACCCAAGAACTCTAAAAGAACTAAGGGTAGAACTAATGACACCACTGACTACTCTCTTTAACAAATCATGAGAGGATGTGGTGGTACCTGAGGACTGGAGGAGGATGGATGTGATTCCTCTTCACAAAAGTGGGAGCAGGACAGAGGCAGAAAACTACAGACCAGTTAGTTTGACCTCAGTAGTAGGGAAAATGATAGAATCACTTCTGAAAGAAAGAACTGTTGAGTACCTAGAGGCCAGTGGGGCACAGGACCCAAGGCAGCATGGATTCACGATGGGAAGGTCGTGTCAGACAAATCTAATAGATTTCTTTGACTGGGTGACCAAAGTAGTAGACCAGGGAGGGGCTGTGGACATGGCTAACCTAGATTTTAGCAAGACATTTAATACAGTCCCACACAAAAGATTAATACACAAGTTAGCCAGCCTTGGAGTGGGTCCCAAGGTGGTAGCCTGGATAAAAAATTGGATAGACAACAGGACGCAAAGGGTAGTAGTAAATGGAGTTCACAGTGAAGAAAGGAGGGTTACTAGTGGGGTACCACAGGGTTAAGTACTGGGACCGGTCATTTTTAACGTGTTTATAAGTGATGTTGCAGAGAAACTGGAAGGAAAAGTATGTCTCTTTGCAGACGACACAAAGATCTGCAACAGGGTTGATACACCAGATGGAGTGGAAAGGATGAGAAGGGACTTGGCAAGGTTGGGGAAATGGTCAAATTTATGGCAGCTCAGATTCAGTGCAAAGAAGTGCAAGGTAATGCACCTGGGAAACAAAAACCCAGGGGAAGAGTACACAACGGGGGGTGAGATACTGACAACAGTAAAAATGGAAAAGGACCTGGGGGTAATTATATCTGATGACCTAAAGGTGGGCAAGCAATGTGAGAAGGCAGTAAGGAATGAGGGGATACTGGGGTGCATAGGAGAGGCATCAATAGTAGAAAACAGGAAGTTGTTATCCTCTGTACAGACAGTTGGTGAGCCCGCATCTGAGTACTGTGTGTGCAGTTCTGGAGACCCCATCTCGCAAGAAAACATAGACAGAGTGGAGGCTGTCCAGAGGAGGGCAACCAAAATGGTGCAGGGTCTGCACCAGAAGACATACGAAGAAAGACTAAAGGAGCTTAATATGTATACCCTTGAGGAAAGGAGGTAGAGAGTGGACATGATAGAAACTTTCAAGTACCTCAAGGAAATCAACAAAATCCAAGAGGGTGGCATCTTTCAGAAAAAGAGATGTGCAAGAACAAGGGTGCACAATTTGAAGATAGACGGGGACGGCTCAGAGGTAATGTGAGGAAGTATTTTTTCACGGAGAAGGTTATGGATGCATGGAACAGCCTCCCTGAGGAGGTTGTGGAGTCAAGAACAGTGGGGGAATTCAAGAATGCATGGGACAGACATAAGGCAGTCCTAGTGGGGGGTAGGAGAAAGTAAGCTGTTGGTTAACTAGGATCTGCAGCTTATCTGTTAGGTAGAAAAATGGGCAGACTAGTTGGGCCAAGCGGTCCTTATCTGCCATCAAATTCTATGTTTCTGGAAATCAGGGCACAAGCATCTTAGGCATAGAAAAGTCATCTAGGAATTTTCCAGAGGGGGTATGTACCTCCCAAATTTTACCCTTTGGCACACAGCACAGGCCCTACATTATGTATCCACTGCTAGCCCAGCCATTAAGGCCCATTATCCAACAGGTTGGATCCAGAATGATGAAACCCTCTTGGTGAAGCCCCTCATTCACACCATTGGCTTTGACAACATACCAAAAATCCTAAAACTGAACCGCACTATTGCCAACTCTAACCTGGAATGGCAGCGTGCAGCAAAGCTCACAACATGGAAACCTAAAAAAATCACTCCTCCTGCCAATATGGGGAAACCACAAAATACTAATTCAAGGTAAACTGATTTATTAGAAGGACTGGAAAGACCGAGGTATACCCTATCTAAATCAACTAAGAGACATCTCTAGCAGAACCTTAAAGTCCTTCCAACAGCTGTAAGAGCACTTCACTCTACTCCTACACTGCCACTGGAGGTACCTTCAGATTTGGCATGTCCTACAGCCCATATTAGGTCCCAATTGTAAAGTTCAGGAACCAAACATCCTGGACAGTCTCCTTCTACAAACTAATCCCACTTGTCAAAAACTGACCTCCATTTGTAAAAGTCTCCTTAGCAACAACCCAGACCCTTCCACTGCAACACAGAAACACTAGGAGGCAGAACAGGGAGTACAGTCTCCATGCAGCAGTGGGCCCAGTGCTGGAAATCTCTGGCATTGGGAGTGAAAGACTCCAAAAACTGATTTACACAACAGAAAATCCTCCACAGATGGTACAGGATCCTAGCACAACTACACAAATAGGGCCTTCTACATACATACATACTGTACATACATACATACATACATATACACATACATAATGTCAGCAGATAAGGACCTATATGACCCATCTAGTCTGCCCAGTATTACCCCTGCTACTGAGCCCCCCCACCGATCTTACCCATTCCTCCTTTTCCCCCAGGATGCCCATGTGCCTATCCCATGCATGCTTGAAACCCAATACAGTTTCTGTCTCTACCACCTCCTCCAACAGGTCATTCCATGCATCTACCACCCTCTCCATGAAAAAGTACTTTCTCATGTTACCCTTAAAAAGTTCACTTTCCAGCTTCGTCCCAGTTGATGAACATTCTTTCATTTGAAATAAGCTTCCCTTATGCATCCTGTTAATACCTTTTAGATATGTGAACATCTTGATCATATTCCCCCTGTCTTTCATATCCTCCAGGGAGTACATGTCCAGCTCCCTCAACCTTTCCCTGTATGCCTTCCCTTGCATGCCCTAAACCATCCTAGTAGCCCTCCTCTGGATCACCTCCACCCTCCCAATATCCCTATTCAGGTGCAGTCTCCAGAACTGAGCACAGAACTCCAGATGAGGTCTGACCAGGGCCATGTACAGGGGCATGGTATCTTCCCTCCTTCTACTAGCAGTTCCTTGACTTATAGAAATATAGAATCTGTCAGCAGATAAGGACCATATGGCCCACCTAGTCTACCCATTTCCCTACTCACTACTGCAGCCCCAGATCCTATTTGATCTGTGACTTTCCTGCTCTGCACATCTCCAGCCAGGGTACCCTTACATCTATCCCATGCACTCTTGAACCCTTGTATTGTTTTTTGCCCCACCACTTCTGCTGGAAGACTGTTCCACGGCACCACCACCCTTTTTTCTTTTTTTCAAACTCTTTATTCAAGAGAAGAAACAAATGAATACAGTTTAATACAGGAAAGGAATAAAAAAATACACATTTCAAGAGAAAAAAGCCAGAAATATATGGGGCTCGACCACCCTTTCAGTGAAAAAGTATTTCATGACATTACCCCTGAGCCTTCCACCCTTCAGTCTCATATCACGCCCCCTTGTTCTTATGCAGAGTTTTCTCTGAAATATGCTTTCCAATTGTATCCTGTTTATTCCCCTAAAGTGCTTGAAGGTCTCTGTTATACCTCCCCTTTCCCTTCTTTCCTCCAGTGAATAGATATTAAGGTCCTTAAGTCTTTTCTTACAGGGCTTCTGGTGCAGTTCATGTACCATTTTTGTTGCCCTTCTCTGGACTGCCTCTGTTTTGCCAATGTCCTTCCAGAGATGTGGTCTCCAGAACTGGTCACAGTGCTCCAGCTGTGGCCTCACCAGTGATCTGTACAGTGGCATCACCACCTCTTTCCTCCTGCTTTATATGCCTCTCCCTATGCATCCAACATTCTGTTTGCTCTCACCACCACCTTTTCATTCTGTTTGGTCACCTTCAGGTTGTCAGATATGATAACCCCCAGGTCTCTCTCCTGACTTGTGGTGGCCAGAATTTCCCCACCCATCCTATACTGCTCCCTTGGATTCCTGTGACCCAGGTGCATGAGCTTGCACTTTTTAACAATGAAACTCAACTGTCAGACACTGGACCTCTCTTCCAATAGGCTTAGGTCTTTTCTCATTTTTTCTAACCCCTCTGGTGTGTCCACTCTGTTGCAGATCTTGATGTCATCTGTGAAGAGGCACACCTTTCCCTTCAGATGTTCTGCAATGTCACTAATGAAGACATTGACTAGGACTGGCCCCAGCACTGACCCCTGTGGCACCACCCCGGTCACCTTCCTCTCCTCAGATGCCATGCCATTTATCGCCACCCTCAGAGTCCCTTAGCCAGTTTCCAACCCACTTTACCACCATAGGACCCACTCCTAGTCACCCCAATATATTTAGCAACCTCCTGTGCAGGACGGTGTAGCAGGTCTTGCTGAAATCCAGGTAGACCACATCCAGCACCCCTTCCTGATCTACCACCCTTGTTACCCAGTCAAATAAATATATGATTCGTCTGACAGGACCTTCCTGCTGAGAATCCGTGCTGCCTTGGATCCTGTGCCCTGCTATTCTCCAGAAACTTCATCATCCTCTCTTTAAGTAAGGACACCACTAGTTTCCCCACTACTGAGGTCAGGCTTACAGGTCTATAATTGACTGCCTCCTCTCTGCTTCCACTCTTGTGGAGTGGGACCACATCTGCCCTCCTCCATTCCTCATGTACCTCCCTGTCTCTAGTGATGCATTGAAAAGGGCAGCCAGTGGTTCTGTCAGCACTTCCATGAGTTCCTTTAGTACTATGGGGTGGATCCCATCTGGCCCCATTGCGTTATCTGCTTTTATTTTCCTGAGTTCTTCTAGGACTCTTTCCACCATGAATGGGCTGCTGTCTGCCTTCTTCCCCTGAATACCCCTCTTAATGAGTCTCAGTCCCTCACCCTCCCCTTCCCTGGTGAATACTGAACAAAAGTACTTGTTCAGTATCTCAGCCTTTTCTGGGTCATCCACCATCCTTTTTCCTGCTTCCTTCTTCAGCCTAACGATCCCATTTCTGGTCTTTCTCCTCTTGCTAATGTATCTGAAGAAGGGTCTTGTCACCTTTCTTAATAGCATGGGCTATACCTTCCTCTGTCTGTGCTTTAGCCCTTGTAATTATTTTCCCAGATTCCTTCTGCTTCTCCAAATATTGTTCTCTGTCCTCATCTTTTTCTGTTTCCTTCCTTATATCTTCTGAAGGCTCTTTTCTTTTCCCTTACTTTCTTGGCCACTACTTTCAAGAACCATAATGGCCTTTTCTTTCTTTTACTCTTGCTATGCATTCTGACACAGTGACGTGTTACTTATGTTATGACTCTCTTGAGTCTAGACCACTGTTTTTCCATATCTCCCCCTGTACCTTCCGCTGCTAGGGCTCTTTGAAGATTTCTACCCACCCCCTTAAAGTTAGCTTTCCTGAAATCTAGAAACTTTATCCTTATATGGCTTGCCTCTTCCACTGTGGTTACCTTAAACCACACTGTCCTGTGGTCACTGGTACCAAGGAGACTGCCCCCTCCACATCTGTGATCCTGTCCCCGTTGGTCATGACAAAGTACAGTATAGCCTCCTAATGGGTTGATTCTTCTACAAGCTGTCTTACGTTTGCTCCATTCAGGGCAGTCATGAAGTCCCAGCCCCTTGCTGTACTCACAGTCTGAGTGCTCCAATCTACCTCAGGTAGGTTGAAGTCACCATTAGTAGCAGTTCCCCTTAGGCTGCCATTTTGTGGATAGTTTCCACAAGAACTTCATCTGATTCCCCCTCTTCCCATGCCGGAGGCTGGTAAATCACTCTATTGAGAATGCCCGTCCTTTTTCCCACTTCCAGGGTGACCCACAGTGCCTCTGCTCCTTCCTGTAACCCTCGAGCCTCTGTTGCTTTAATCCCCTCCTTCATTTACATAGCTACCCTCCTCCCCCTTCTCCCTTCCCAATCCTTCCTAAAACGTATGTATCCTTGTATGGCTATATCCCAGTCATGGTTCCCTGTGTATCATGTTTCTGTAATAGATACTATGTCCAGGTTTGCATCTTCCATTAATGCCATAAGGTCTAGAATTTTGTTCCCCAGACTGCGAGCATTTATGCACATTACTTTCCAGCTTGTGTGCCCACCCTCCTTTTTTCAGCCTTGTGACGTTTTTGGGTTCCATCTTCTGTCCTCCCCACAATTATATCTTATTTATTTATTTATTTTATTTATTCCAGTCTCAGATTACAACCTTTGAGCTGAAAGCTCATTTACAAAGGTTCCACGTCAGGATGAAACAAATACAGTAAAGGAAAAGACACATTTATTATAAGACAACATACTTAAAGAATAATAGAATACAGTTGTGGTTTGTAACTACAGAAACACAGTAGTAGACACAATGAGAGTTTACAATACAGGAATCTCAGCTAATACCTTTGAGAACAGCACATTTTAAAGGTTCATGTTAGTGTATAAACCAAATTGATAAAGTACGATACAGGGAGACAAGCAACAGAAGGACATATAATAGCCATTCAAGATGGAATCATTACAGAGAATGTCAATACAATTGGCACTGGACAAAGTATGCCAGAGTACACCAATGTCTGAAATCAATAAGTATGAACTACTTATACAGTAGTATCTAATTTATTTATCGGGTTTGATAGTGCCCTTGTACTAATTGGCTTCTCCCTTATTTCAGATATGTTATGTAGTGGGGCTACCTTTATCCCCTGACTGCTTTTGTCTCCACCCTTGGCTAGTTTAAATGCTCATGGAGGAAGCATTTGAACTTTTCAGTGAGGATACCTTTGCCCCCCCAATAGATGTAGGCCATCTGGTAAATACAGTCCTTCATCCCTCCAGGTGAGTTCCCAGTCCCCAATGAAACTATACCCTTCCTCTCTGCACCATTTCTTAAGTCATGTGTTGAATTCCATGGTGTGGATGTCTCAACCCTCTCCCTTGCTATGGAGAGGTAGAACCTCTGAAAAGGAAACAGAGTGCGTTACTTGCCCAAGACACCACCCCAGTTCCCTAACTTCCTCCCACACATTTCCTACATCTGTCCCCTCACCTAACAGGTCATTTGTCCCCATGTAGACAATGACATCCAGCTCCCCCCTCCTTGCCACTGCCCTTGCAATTCCTAGGATCCTCCTGCCCTCCCTCCCTCTGAAATCTGCCACCAGGCAGGCGCACCACCTCCCTCTCCCCATTGCTGCCCACTCCCAGCTCTGTCCCTGTAATGATGGAGTCTCTGAACAGGATTTGCTTCCTCCTCCTCTTGTGTGCTCTTCTTCCCTTTGCCCTTGGGGCTCTGTCATGGATGACCCGCTCATCCCCCTTAATGTCCACTTCTGGAAATGCAGTGTAATTGTCCTGCTCTGCCAAGATGGCTTATGAGTTTTGAAGTGGCACTGGCTGGAGGATGTGCCTCCATCCCACCTCCCTCACCCTCCCTGAGCCCACCATAGTCCATCCATCCCTCCTTTCTGGCATCCTCTGAGGGACCTCCAGAAACAATCTGCTACACCAGCAAAAAAAAAAACAGAAATGATCAGCTGCACCAGCAAAAAACCCCAAGCAGGTAACATTTAAAAAGAAGCCAAAAAGCAACCTGCTACTAAGTGAAATCAACAGTAAGCAGCAAAAGAAGGAATAAAATCAGCAATGAGCAGTTACTTCCCTGAAATGAAACTGATTCCTTCCCCTTCTAGACTCTTATGAGAAGCCAAAAAGCAACATGCTACCACCAATCCGACTCAGCCCTGCCTTCAATTATCAAGTAGCTGAGGGCACAGGCCAGTCAGTAAGCACCCCTCTCCCAAACTACAGGGCTAGACAAAAACTGTTGCTGCACTATAATGTTAACTCACTGAGGCCCCAAGACACCTATAGGTGGCAGCAGAAAAGATACTCCTGAGGTCTTTAACACCTCCAGACATCTTGCATTTTGTGCCACTGAGGACCTTTGATGCCTGAGGATGTCACTGTTTAAAACTTTAATATTTCACAAACTAAAGTGAGTAGAATTGACTGCATAGCACCATTGTGAAGGTAATGTTCTGCTGAACAACTTTGCCTCTGATACTTGTGTCTGTTATGTATACTTTAGAAGATATTTGCATTTTTGTATAGTATGGTGTTAATGGCTGACATTTGCCTCTCAAGCTTCACTTAGCCACCTTAATAAAACAGAAAAGAAATACATGCATCGTATTAGAAAAACTGCTTTTTAGTACAAAATTAGTTTTGTACCTCCGTCTAATGTATGGATGCTTAATTTGGTGTTGATATGTTAAATATTTTACGCAAAAAATTGTTTCCACTGCCTTTTTTATTAAAAAAAACATTTTTTTGCTATTTCAACCAATACAGAAACAAATAGGAACTACTTATAATTAATTGCATAGTACCATTGGAAAGATAAGTTTATATTGAACAACTTTGCCACTCGTACTTTGGATGTAGCACTTACGGTTCATGAGTTATTCACATTTGTTTGTGGCATGCTGATTATGTCTTGATTTTGCAGAAAGCTCCAGGTTGCTCTGCTTAAAGTTGGACCAGCATAACATTCTGTGGTGATTTTCATATGCAGCCCATGATGCTTTGCATTGTGGGGGGCATGTGTGATTTTGTATTTTCTGTTAAAAGTATACAGGCTACAAGTGGTGAAACTCTCAAGGAACTCATGAGGCCTCAGTGAGATAATTGAGTGAAAAAAAAAGCAAGACAAGCAGAACAGTAGCCCAAGTAAAATCAGAAATAAGCAGTAAAAGAAGTATTAAAATCAGCAATGAGCAGGTGCTGCACTGAAATTAATCTGATTACTACCTCTGGACCACCAGAAACAATCAGCTGCACCAGCAAAAATCCCCAAGCAGATATCTTTCCAAAAGAAGCCAAAAAGCAACCTGCTACCAAATGAAATCAATAATAAGCAGCAAAAGGAGCAATAAAATCAGCAGTGAGCAGTTACTTCCCTGAAATGAAACTTATTCCTTCCCCTTCTAGCCTCCTGGCGCTGTTGGTGCTGTGGGGAGTCAGCCTGGTCACCTAACCCACATCCTCTGGACCTGCCCAAAACTCAGGTGGTACTGGGATTCAGTCACAGGCAACTGTAGAGACTTGACACTCCTAAGCCTGATGCTTACATCTAAATTCGTATTGCTAGGGACAGACACAGATGAGAACTGACACCCACATCAGAAACCAGGCAAATGTCAAATGAGGTGGCTAAATAACCACCAATAAAATTATCCTCTGGCAGTGGAGGGAACCAGACCCTCCAAGAACAGAGGAATGTTTAACAGAACTAGGTAAAACTGTCAGCTTTGAGAGGATCCATTTCCAAATCAGAGGGAACTTAGAGACTTATATAACCATCAGGGGGTGGGGAGGGGGTTCTAGCTTCAGTCAAACTATTGTAAAATTTTAGCAGAATACAGTATTTTCTTCCATCACTTGTGCACATAGAGTAAAGACAGACCTGCAGCAACACCATAAGCCAAGCAACCACATCAACAAGTTATAGACCCCCCTCAGCCTCCTCTGATATACTGCACACCTTGAGTTTAGACCTTGCTCTTTACCTAATATATGAACTTCTTTTACTAGGGCCTTGAACTGAGATATGCTGCAATATAATACAGAAATAAATAATCAGTTTGTAGCACTAAATTTGACTCAACTTATAACAAAACCTACCAGTCCACACAAGTCAGATAACAATACAGACACTCTTGTGGATGTAATTTTAACTACTACACCCCATAAATATGTAGCAACAGTTTCTGACCCTGATGTGAGTGATCATTGTTATATTGCATGTATAAGACACAGCATCAAAAGTTCACTTGTCTGTACTGTTATCTGTCTCTTGAAATGCCAAATTGTTTTTTTGTGATCACGCTTTTTTCACATGGTTTACATGAAACAGAATGGTATCACATTTATGCCTGTCCTGATCTGGATACTGCCTGGAAATTTTTCAAGTCCTCTGTCTTGTAAATTTTTAATAAACATGCTCCATATGTCCAAAAAGAGTGAGAACAAAAGTTTCCACCTGGATTAACAAACATTTGAAAAATTTAATTAAAGAGAAGGCGCGCACTTGGAAACTTGCCAGATGGATTAGACTGGACAAAGACAGGTTGGCATATAGAATAATTAGAAACAGGTGTACCAGGGAAATTAGGTTGACTAAGTCTAGTTATTATGCAAATCAATTTACAGTTAATACTGGCAACCCTAGAAAAGTTTGGGCTGGTATTAACAACTTAAAGAGGAAGAACTCCAGCCATAGTTTACCCAGTACCTTAATCCATAATGGTTTAGTAATATGTGATTCTTTAGAACAGGTGAAAACATGTAATAATTTTTTTAGCTGAAGCTAGTATGTCATTCGAAAAAGAGAATCCCAATTTACCATAAAAAACATTGGATGCAGATTTTGCATCTTGTATTAAAAATTGTTTGCTTTTCAAAAGATAAGTGTGGATGAGGTTCATAAGAAATTCATTAAATTGGACTAAAAAATGGTGGTCATGATACATTGACCTATCTTTTTACAAATTGGCTTCCCATATTTTAGCACTTCATATTGCATATCTCTATTATCTCTCTATTAACAATTCTCAGCTACCGGAGGACTGGAAAATTGCATCCATTGTATTTATATTCAAAGGAGGAGAACCTTCTGATCCAAGTTGTTACTGTTCAATTTCTATCATGACCCCAAAAATAAAGATTTTTGAAAAAATAATCCATAGGCAACTTACTGCATATTTCAGAAAGCTTAATATCGTTACTGAGTTCAGATCAGTTTTAGAAAGGGACATAATGCTTCAAATGTTATATGTAGGGTAACTAATTATATTTTTACTTCATTTGACTCTGGTAACAGTTCACCAGCTATTTTTTAAAATCTATTGAATGCATTTGATACAGTGGATTTTGTTATTTTGCTTAATATTTTAAAGAAAATAGGCTTGGGTTACTGTGCACTGTTATGGTTTCAGTCATAGTTGTTGCACCTTCAACATTATGTTAAAGCTGGCAATATACACTCAGAACCACTGTTTTCAAGCCGAGGGGCCCAGAGCTCAGTCCTGGGGTGCCTTCTGTTTCTGGTATACATTAATGAGCTTCCCAGTCATTGCTTTAAACCGACTAACCCTTTTTTTTTATATGCAAAAGACACTGTAATGTATACTACCCACAAAGACATTAATACTGCCATTATAAATATTCAAAAAGACTTTAACATAAATACAAGACTCTTTATTTGAATTATGGTTATTACTAAACATAAAAAAATTGATGATGTTTTCCAAAAGAAAAGATCCCAACACATCTCATTTAAAATTACACTCACTTAATGGTACTGAAATTGTTAGAATTCACACTTATAGATATTTAGGTCTGGTCTTAGATACTCAATTAACAATTGAGTATTTAGGTCTGGTCTTAGATACTCAACAACTAAACCATACATATGTAATAGTTCCTTAAAATTAAAATGTTTATTAGCTTTTTTTTAAATACAAATTAGTCTCTATTTAGTTTTTCTATTAGAAACATGTTGGTTAATTCATTATTTTTGAGTTGGTTATTGATTATGGGGATATTTTTTATCGTAATACTACTAAATCAGTTTTAGAAGTGTTGGACCCCTTATAGCATAGTTCATTACATTTCATTATGGGGTTACCATGGAATACACATCACTGTTGCTTATATTGTCAAGTGGGGTGGGGTTCTTTAGAGCAGGGGTGAGCCAGGGATTTCAGATCTGCACACCATGTGGACTCACTGCTACCCCCCCTTGTTAGGGTGAGTCCCCCCGCGGGGTGCAGCCAGACAATATACAAATGTACACCAGGACCGCGTTTGTTGCCTCATTTGGTACAATAAATACAACTTTTGTATCTCATGACAGTGGTTGTTGCCATGCATGGGTAAATACAAATGCCATGCATTGTTCCCTAAGACACCCACATACCAACCCAGAGCCTGTAAAGTTGTGTTGTCCTTGGGATGCAAAGAGAGTATCAGTGACCAGTTCTTGTAGTTCCTACTCCTATGAATAAAATTACAGAAAGGTTCAGTATTTTCTTAGTTTTCATGGAAAAAGGAAGCAGTTCAGAGCTTTTTTGCTACCCCCCCCCAAATAAAATTGCACACCATGGAGTGTTTGGAGAATGCCTGCCTACACCCATGCTTTAGAGCAGAGAAGGCAACACCACTGGTACCTATTTGTTTATAACTTCATACTGAGCAAACTTCCTTCATTTCTTCTAAATGTTAAATCTGGATCACAAAAAACAGCTGCAATTTAAAATCTAGCATGCTGAAGAAATACATTATCACAAGATCACGAACTAGGCAAAGTGACTACATTTTGTTGGCATCTGTTTCACGGACTTGGGAGGATCTCAATAAAAGGTTTAAATCACAAGTCTTAATTCCTATTTCTAGGTATAAAAATCCTATTACAGGCATACTACATAAGCAATGTGAATGTTTTGGATGAATTGTATTTTCAGTGCAACTGTTAATTTTCATGTGCAGTATGTGATGTATATCAAGACTTGTTTGTATATCCCACCTATATTTCACCATGTTTTATTTTTGAACAGTAACTATATGTAATGCAATTGGATGCAGTTGTAAATGAGAAATGTTCTCATCTTGCTTTCCAATATAACTTTTTTTAATTCAAAATTTATTAAGTTTTTACATCACTATATACCACAAGTGGTGTACATCGAATGATTACAGACATGTAAATAAAAACAACAAAACCTCTTACCCTCCCCCTCCCTCCATCCCCCCACACTCCCACTTCATTCACCCCATCCCCCCTTACAGTATCAACAGTGATTTAATTCTAAGATTAGCATAAATGGGTTAAGTCTGCTCTCGATTAGCTGGTTGTTAATCTGTCACATCACCTTATAGTGAGTACAAGACATGTAAGCTTTCCCATCTCTTTTTGTATATTCCCATTCGGTTAGTGAGACTGGCCATCATTTTCTCAATTTGCAGGTTGTAAAGGAACTCTTGCAACCATTCTGAATACAAAGGCTGGAGAGAGTCCTTCCAATGCTTTAAAACTACTTTCTTGACAGACATAGCAATCATCATAATATGGTAATTTCTGACCATAGACAGAAAACCTGTGAAATCCCCTTGCAGACAAACCTCTGGTGTGAAATATTCCTGCAGGCCTAATAGGGGGGCATCTTGGTTTTAGTAGGATCCCACAATGGTTTTATGTTGACACATTCCCAAAACAAGTGGGACAGGGTGCCCGAGTCATTATGACATCTATTACATGTAGGGGTTTCTGCCCTTCCCATTCAGTACAATTTATGTGGAGTCAGATACATGTCATTAAGAAATTGCATTTACATTAGTCGTAATATATCTTGTGTAATAAGTTTGTTACAGGATTCCCAAATTTTAGGCCATTTGGAGATTAGGTTAGGGTATAAGGTATTCCAATAGTTAGGTATGCCATCCACTTTCTGGAATACCAGTGGATAGAGGAGGGTATACAGAGAGGAGACAGCATGTGGGGCTAGGGTCAGTATTCTGCCTGTGGAAACCCAATCCTGAGGATCGTCTATGATGATTCTTTTTCAGTAATATGCTATGAGCATATGTCATATCTGAAAGATGTGAAATGCCCATTTGTTGGCTAGACCAAATTTTGCCAGTAAGTCAGTGGTGGTTAACCATTCTTGATTTGGACTATGGAAATCTCTAACCACACAAGAAGGGGTGGAATCCAGTTGCCAGGAACTAGTTTCCCTTCTATTTTAAAATTGGGATTTTGAAAGATGGGTTGGGAGAGATCATGTAAGTTGTCATATCTTAGGACAGAACACAGTTGTAGGTGTGTACATACTGAATAACCCACTGGGTTGTGACGGAGAGTAGAGGATAGATTTTAGATTTCAGGAAAAGCAAAGCTGTTGGATTTATACAAGTTGCAACTATTAGGTCTTTCTCTATTATAAGCCAGGAGGGAACATCATTTGATAAGTCCAAGGGGGGGTAGAGAGCATCATCCAATGGAGATATTTGCTTAAGTGACTAGCCCAATGGTATAAGTTAAAGTGTGGAAGTTTTAGTCCTCCTAGAGATTTAGGAAAAGAAATACAGGTGAGAGGGTACAGGCAAAGTGGGCAAGCATTAAGGATGCAATACTTGAAGCAACATCCCATTGTGTAAGAGAGAAAAGGAAGTGCAAAAGAAGAAGGAAACTGCTTTGGTTCTCAAACACAGTAGCAGAAAAGGTCAAAGCAAAAAGGCTGGCCTTCAGGAAATATATGGGAAGGCAGTGGGATGAAGATAGGGAGGCATACCAAACTTCCCTAAGGGAAGCAGGGAAGGCAGTAAGACAGGCAAAGGCCCAGACTGAGGAAACACTAGCACAAATAGAAAAAGAAGGCGACAAGACTTTCTATAGATACATTAGTGAAAGGAGAAATTTCAGAGGATTGCTAAGATCAAAGGAGATAAGGGTGTGTGTGAGGAGGAGGACCATGTAAAAGCATTTATCCTAAATAGATACTTCTGCTCAGTATTTACTGAAGAGAAGGTAGGGCAGGGCCCACAGCTCAGCACCATGGACACAAGGGGGAAGGAGGTGAGCACTAGTCCCTTCACAAAAGAAAGGGTCCCACAAAAGCTCAATAAGCTCAGGGTGGACAAGGCAATGGGACCTGATGGCATACATCCCAGGGTACTAAAGGAGCTAAGGGTGGAACTAGCAGAGCCAATATCAGAACTGTTTAGTGAGTCTCTGAGCACAGGAGAAGAGAGGTCCCAGAAGACTGGAGAAGGACTCATGTGATCCCGCTCCACAAGGGTGGTAGCAGGGAGGAAGCAGGGAACTACAGACCAGTCAGTCTTACCTCAGTAGTGGGCAAGATTATGGAGGCACTCCTTAAGGAAAGGATAGTGCAACACCTGGAATCCATAGGTGCACTGGATCCAAGACATCATGGGTTTACAAAAGGAATGTCCTGTCAGACTAATCTCATAGATTTCTTTGACTGGGTAACCAGAGTGGTGGACCAAGGGGGAGCAGTTGATGTCACCTACCTTGATTTCAGCAAAGCTTTCGATACTGTTCTACATAGAAGACTGATTAATAAGCTGGGTAGGCTCGGGGTGGCTCACAAGTTGGTCAACTGGGTGGTAAACTGGTTGATGGGTAGAAAACAGAGAGTGGAGGTAAATGGTATACAGTCAGAAGAGATGCAAGTCACAAGTAGAGTACCTCAGGGATCAGTCCTGGGGCCATTCATCTTCAATATCTTCATCAGTGACATTGCAGATGGACTGGAGAGTAAGATTTGTCTGTTTGCAGATGACACCAAGATCTGCAACAGAGTAGATGATCCAGATGGGGTGGACAGAAGGAGAAGAGATCTGGATAAACTAGCAAAATGGTTGGAAAAGTAGCAACTGGGGTTTAATGCACAGAAGTGCAAGAAATTGGCAACAACAGCTAGTAAGTCTAATTCCAAACAATTTTACTCTTATATAAACTCCCTCATGAAAAGTCCATGTGTGGTGGGGCCTCTTACAACAGAAAACATACTTATCCATGAGCCGAAACCCATGGCTGATGTATTTAATAATGAATTTTGTAAAGTTTTCTCTGCATCAGAAGTTCAATCACCTGTACCTATGATTTCACCATCAGATACTTTTATCACATTCTCCATTGAGTCTATTCTTAAAAAAACTACACTTACTGAAAGGTAAATTTTGTTCAGGCCCAGACAATATAGCAGGGCATTTACTTTACCTATTATCTAAACATATTGTCTTTCCACTCAAACTTTTATTCAACCTTTTTTTACAATATAATTTTATCCCTTGTGAATGGAAAGAGGCATTTGTGGTACCAGTACATAAGAAGGGATCAAAACATCTATGGGAAAATTATCGGCCGATTAGTTTGACTTCATCCATATGTAAGGTGTTAGAAAGTCTGCTAAAGGATATTATTGCCCCTATTATTGATACATCTGATTTGGAACAACACGGCTTTAAGAAGGGTAGAAGCTGTCTGACAAATTTGCTCTGCTTTTATGAACATTTTAGTTCTTGTTTGGATAACCGGTTAGCCTGTGGCATTGTCGTTATTGATTTCAGTAAAGCTTTTGACACCATGCCACACTGGGCTGTAATTCAAAAACTCACAGGTCTTGGTATTAATAGTCATATAATTACATGGATTCATAATTGGCTTTCAAACAGAACTCAAAAGGTGATGATTAATGGGGCATTTTCTAACTCTGGTAAAGTTTTAAGTGGTGTTCCACAAGGCTCGGTTCTCGGCCCCTGTCTTTTTCAGGCTTTTATATCTGATTTAACTAATTTCTGACTTTCATTTACAATTAAATATGCAGATGATGTGAAGATCGGAGGACCATGTTCTAATTTAGACCAAATATCTTGTATTCAGCATGATCTTGATATTATTAGTACCTGGGTTAATAAATGGGGCATGAAGTTAAACTCCACAAAATGCAAAGTAATGCATTTGGGTTCTAATAATTTAAATGTCCAGTATATTCTGGACGATTTACCATTGTGTGCCACTAATGATGAGAAGGATTTGGGTATAAACATTTCAGATGACTTAACATATTTCAGGCATATGCATTCAGTTATTAGTACATCTAATAAAATTATTTGGTCTATTTTGAGTAATATTAGATCTCAAGATCAGGAGGTGTTGTTACCCCTATTTAGGTCCTATGTCCGTCCCCATCTTGAATATGCTTCACGGTTGTCGTGTCCTTTTAAAAAATCAGATAGTCACTCTCTTGAAAGGGTTCAGCGAAAATACACTAAAAAAATATCTGGTCTCAAATCCTCATCTTATGAGTTTAGGTTGGATACATTGAAATTAATGCCTCTTACTATCAGATGCATTAGAGATTACCTTCTCCTCCTATATGCCATTATTCATGACCTCTATATCATGACTGAGTTAGGATTTTCTTTTAAGTCATCAATACATAATACTAGAGGTCATGTCCTCCAGTTAACTGGTAAATCTTTTAAACACAATAATTGTAAGTTTTTGTTTTCTGTAAGAACTATTGGGCCTTGGAATAGACTTCCATCTGATGTAGTAACAAGCAATACTAAAGAGATTTTTAAACATCATCTTGACACGCTAATTATGTCTGGGCATGACTTAATGTTCTACTCTATGGCCTAGCAAAGGAGCATTATGGGCTTTGGCTTACTAGCTCTTTCTTCTAACCTTAGTATGAACCTTAGTATATGATCATGCACATAGGGAAAAGAAACCCTGAAGCCACCTGTATGCTGGGATGGGAGTTGCTGGCAGTCACAAGGGAGGAAAGAGACTTGGGTATCATCATCACCGATGACCTGAAATCATCCAAGCAGACCACTAAAGCAGTAGCTAATGCTAGGGGGATGTTAGGGTGTATTAGTAAGGGCATCACAAGTTGGAAAAGGGAGGCAGTAATCCCTCTTTACAAGACACTGGTTAGGCCCCATCTGGAGTACTGTATGCAGTACTGGAGGCCACACCTTCACAAGGACATTAACCAAATTGAGGCAGTCAAGAGAAGGGCAATGAAAATGGTGCAGGGACTGCATCAGAAAACATATGAGGACAGATTAACAGAGCTCAGTATGTATACCCTAGAGTAAAGGAGGGAGAGAGGTGATATGATCGAAACATTCTAACACCTTAAGGGCATTAACAAGGTGAAAGAGTCTAACATGTTTCAATATAAGAACAAGCATTTGTCAATGCCAAATGTTGATTGCGTTTGTCCACTGAGCTCGCTCACTGCCCCTGTGTCATTCGCTCATTCTGTTTCTCCCGGTTCTGCAGACTGCTCTTTTGTACTGGGCTCCTGCCTGCATTGGCACATTTTTCTGACCACAAAGAAATCTGCAGCTGTCCTGACAGAGCTCTTTTGAGGTGGGTCACTCCCACTCTCTCACTCGCTCATTCTGTTTCTGCTGGTACTGCAGGCTGCCCTTTTGTATAGTGCTCCTGGTTGGTGGCTTTTTCTGCCCACAAAGAAATCTGCAGCAGTCCTGACACAGGTCCGTTGAGCTAGTTCACTCCCCCTCTCTCACTCATTCATTCCGTTTCTGCCAGCACTGCAGACTGGCCTTTTGTACTGAGCTCCTGCCTGTGTTGCTGCCTTTTTCTGCCCACAAAGCAATCCAGTCACAATGGAGGTCTGTTGAGCTCATTCACTCCCCCTCTCTCACTTGCTCATTGTTTCTCCTGGCACTGCAGGCTGCCTTTTTGTACTGGGCTTCTGCTTACGTTGGCACCTTTTTCTGCCCACAAAGAAATCTGCAGCTGTCCCGACAGAGCTCCATTGAGGCCGATCTCTCTGCCTGTCTCACTCGCTCATTCTGTTTCTCCTGGTGTTGCAGGCTGCTCTTTTGTACTGGGCTTCTGCTTACATTGGCATGTTTTGCTGCCCGCAAAGAAATCTGCAGCTCTCCTGACAGAGCTCTGTTGAGATGGGTCACTCCCCATCACTAGCTCATTGTTTCTCCCAGAGCTGCAGGCTGCCCTTTTGTACTGGGCTTCTGCCTACATTGGCACCTTTTTCTGCCCAGAAAGAAATCTGCAGCTGTCCTGACAGAGCTCCATTGAGGTCGCTCTCTCTGCCTGTCTCACTCATTCATTCTGTTTCTGCTGGCGCTGCAGGCTGCCCTTTTGTACTGGGATCCTGCCTGTGTTGGCAGCTTTTTCTGCCCACAAAGAAATCTGCAGCAGTCATGACACAGGTCTGTTGTGGTAGCTCACTCTTCCCCCTCTCACTCGCTCCTTCCATTTCTGCTGGCGCTGCAGACTGGCCTTTTGTACTGGGCTCGTGCCTGCATTGCCACCTTTTTCTGCCCACAAAGAAATCGGCAGCAGTCATGATAGAGCTCTGTTGAGCTCGCTCACTCCCCTTTTCTCACTCACTCGTTGTGTTTCTCCCAGGGTTGCAGGCTGTCCTTTTGTACTGAGCTCTGCCTGCATTGGCACCTTTTTCTGCCCACAAAGAAATCCGCAGCAGTCCCAACAGAGCTCTGTTGAGGTGGCTCACTCCGCCTGTCTCACTCGCTCATTCTGTTTCTCCTAGCACTGCAGGCTGCCATTTTGTAGTGATCTCCTTCCTCTGTTGGCGCCTTTTTCTGCCCACAAAGAAATCTGCAGCAGTCCCGACAGAGCTCCATTGAGTTTGCTCACTCCCCTTCTCTCGCTCGCTTGTTCCATTTCTGTCGGTGCTGCAGGCTGCCCTTTTGTACTGGGCTCCTGCCTGCGTTGTCACTTTTTCCTGCACACAAAGTAATCCACAGCAGTCCCGACAGAGCTCAGTTGAGCTCGGTCACTCCCCCCTCCCCCCTCAGTCACTCAATCCTAATCTGTGCCAAACACTGATTTCCGACAACGACTGCGGTATTCTGCGCCAGAAGCATGGAAACACATTTTGGCCAGGATGTGAAAAATGACAGCTCTACTGTTCATAAGGAGATGTGAACAAATGCCAATGTTGAAAATCTGTCATGAAAATATTACTAATTTGCAAACTTACAAAGGTGCATGGAAACTGCACAACACACGCTCGTAACAGTCATTTTATGGAGTTTCATCACAAAATTTTCAACATAGGCATTTTAGGACCTCTGCTGATGAACCGTTTCAGTGTGATTTTCCTAATATGTCCTGAACACTGATTTCTCACAGCGACTGTGCTATTGTGCTCTGGTAGACCGAAAACACATTTCGGCCAGGATGTGAAAAATGACAGCTGCATTGTTCACAAGGAGGTGTGGCAAAATGGCAATGCTGACAATCTGGAGTGAAAATATTGCAAAGTTGCTAAGGTATGAGTGTGCTTGGAAACTGCGCAATGCACATTCATAACAGACTAATTTTACGGACTTTCATCACCAAATGTTCAACATAGGCATTTTAGGACTTCTGCTAATGAACAGTGTCACTGTCATTTTCATAATGTGTCCTGAACATGGATTTCCCACAGCGACCATGCTATTCTGCACCAGAACTGCGAAAACACATTTCAGCCAGGATGTGAAAAATGACAGCTGTACTGTTCATAAAGAGGTGCAGAAGCATGGCAATGTTGAAAATCTGGAGTGAAAATATTATTAATTCATGAAGTTACGAGCGTACGTGCAAACTGCACAATGCAAGCTCATAACACAGTCATTTTATGGAGTATCGTCACCAAATATTCAACAGGCATTTTAGGACCTCTGCTCATGAACAATGTCACTGTCATTTTCTTAATCTGTCCCGAACAATGATTTCCCAAAGCGACCGCGCTATTCTGCAACGGAAGTGCGAAAACACATTTTGGTTAGGATGTGGAAAATGACAGCTATACTGTTCACAAGGAGGTCTGAAAAAATGCCAGTGTTGAAAATTTGGCATGAAAATATTGCAAATTTGCAAAGTTATGAGCATGTGTAGCAACTGCATAATGCGCTCATAAAACAGTCATTTTTTGGATCTTTCCCACCAAATTTGCAGTATAGGCTTTTTGAGAGCCCACCTCATGAACACTGGCACTGTCATTTCATTATTCAGTCCCAAAAGGGGATTCCGTGCAGTGACCACGAAATCACCTTTCAAGGCCGAATAATGCCATGATAGTGCCAGAATTCATGAGGAGGGGTCCCAAAAACCCCATGTTGAAAATTTGGTGCCAAAATTCAAGAAAATGCCTGAGATATGCATCAAAGTTGAAAAAAACCCTATTTATTCCATTATACAGCTTACCAGCATTTCCTCAGTTCGCGGTCTGCTTTGAAGAGTGCAGACATGTTCCCGGTCCACAGAAGATCGTCACCCGGACTCCAGAGGTAAGTGTGGGGTGAGGGAGTGTATGGGGAGGCAGGTGCGCACTAGGTGGGTTGTGGGAGGAAGGTAGACAGCCGAGGGACCGTTTCCTTTTAAACAGGCTATATATATATAAAAAACAGACATTCTGGGACCATTTTGATTTACAGGGGCAAGTGGCATGCTGGGTGGGCTCCCAGCATGCAACTGTGCCCTGAGGGACAACTGTGATGGGGGATTGGGCACCCCCATCGGCACACAACAAAAGGGGGGGTGTTATATTATGCCGACAGGGATTGGGCACCCCCGTCGGCACACAACAAAGGGGGTGACATTATGTTGATGGGGATTGGGCACCCCGTCAGCAGAAAACAAAAGCGGGGGGGGTTACATAATGTGGACGGGGAGTGGTATCCCCAGTCAGCAACATAAACCTTGGGGTACTGAAGCTGATGGGGATTGGGGCCCCCGCTGGCAAACAAACACAGTGGGGGGGCACATGCTGCCAAGAGGGATTGTGAACCCCTTCGGCGGGGGGGGGTTAATATTGTTTGTGAACACAGCGGCAAGCTGCTGCCATGCTCACAAAATGTATCGGTGTTTCAAGATTCTGCCCTGCAATGACGGGTCGCTCCCTCATTGCAGCGAATGGTTGATGCTGCAATGACGAGGTGGCCCCTGATTGCAGCGGCTAAAATTTTATAAGTTGGTGACACGCTGGCTGAACTAGTGCCAGCAGCAGTGTGCCACAGCATTGGGGGAAGTGGGCCAAATCTTTAAAGGCTGTGGGAGCATTGGCCACAATAGTGTCATGACTCCACATCCTGCTTCTGGAGAAAATTGCCGCAATATGTTTCTTGAGCATGCATGCAGTCAACATAAAAATAGCAGGACAAGAGGACACAGCATGAGATTAGAGGGAGGCTGATTAAGGGGTAATGTGAGGAAGTTATTTTTCATAGAAAGGGTGGTGGATGCATGGAATGGCCTATCTCAGGAAGTGGTGGATATGAATACAGTGCAGGGCTTCAAACAGGCATGGGAAAGGCATAAGGGAGCAATATAGATAAGTATGAATAGATAGGCCACTAATAGAGCAAAGGCAGATGGCACATTTATAAGGCAGAAAAAGAAATGTGCAGACTGGATGGGCCTTGCGGTCCTTATCTGCCGTCAACTTCTATGTTTCTATGTTTACTGTAGGTGTGGCTAGTATGTGGTATGCTCGCCTTGGGGGTTTTCCTTTCCAGAGAAAATCCAATACACTGGTGTGGATAAGCTTAAACCATGCTTTAGGAAGCCATATGTTTAGGAGATTCAGGGGATAAAAAATGTGTGGAAGGAGATTCATATTAATTATGTTCACTCAGCCCCATAGGGTTAAGGGAAGATCTTGCCACCTTTCTAAATCTTGTTGTACTGTTTTGTGCAGGCCATCTAGGTTTAACTTTCGCATCTGGGTGTCACTGGTTGATAGGTGTAACCCTAAGTATTTTATGGATTTGGGAGCCCAGTTAAGTCCCAACTCAAATGCTTCCTGTTTATGAACCTTTAGATTTAGTGGGAAGATCGAGGATTCCTCGGTGTTAAGCTTGTAGTTGGAGAGGGAACCATATTCCTGTATTAGACATAGCAACATTTGTATTGAGAGTTTAAGTTGTGTGATATGGAGCAAAATGTCAGCAGCATATACTGCTATCTTGGTGTTAAGTGACCCCAGCTGTATTCCATGTATCCCGGGAGATTTCTGTATGGAGAGTATAAGGGGTTCTAAATACGGGGTGATAAGGGGCATCCTTGTCTAGTGCCGGCCTCCAAAGGGAAGCTGGAAGAGAGAATCCCATTACAAAAGGCTCATGCAGTGGGGGCGGAGTATAGTATGTGTAGCCAGGAGATAAATTTAGTGGGAAAGTGAAATCTGTGAAGAGTCCTGAATAAGAACTGTCAGCCTACCCTATCAAAGGCCTTCTCCACGTCCAGAGAAACCAACGCCATGGACTTAGGGGAGTCCCTGGACACGGAGAAGGCATGAGACAGGTGGTGAAGGTGATCTACAGAGGACCTACCCTTCATAAAACCTACTTGGTCAGGACTGATAAGTGAAGGGAGTACCTGTACTAGCCTATGGGCTAATAGTTTAGCAAGGATTTTAAAGTCTCTATTGAGAAGGGATATAGAATGGTAATTGGATACTTGTGTCAGATCCTTTCCAGGTTTGAGAAGGATGACAATTATGGCCTCGAACATCCTGGGGTCTAAGTCTGCCTCATTTAGCATGCTGGAGAAGACTGCTAGTAGCCATGGGGCTAACAGGGGTGCAAACTTCTTGTAAAAGTTAGGGCAATAGCCGTCTGGTCCTGGGGCCTTATCTGAAGGGAGGTCTTTAATTGTTTGAATTATGTCCACTTCTGTAAACGGTGCAGTTAGTCCTTCAATTTGGGTAGGGGTAAGAGTGGGGAAGGGAATGCTCTCTAAGTAAGAATCTACCTTCTGTTGAGACGGGCGATTGGGCATACGTGCATATAACTGTTGATAGTATTGTTCAAACCCTTTATTTATGTTAGTAGCCTGGGTTAAGGGTGGACCTTGGGGGTCTTTTTGTATAGCTGTGATACATTCTGAGGCTTCTATCTTTTAAGCCGGAGGGCTAAAAGCCGTCCCACCTTTTCCCCTTGTTCAATATAGGTAACTTTTGATTTTAAAATTTCCCACTCTGCCTTTTCTCTGAGAAGTTCATAATATGTATCCTGTATTTTTACAAGAGCTTCTTTCTCTGATTCCAAGGTGCTTCTGGATAAATATTTCTCCTTTTCCTTAATTTGGTCTAAGAGGGTTTTGGCTTTCTGAGTTTCTTTCCATTTCTTAATAACTGACCATTGAATAAATGCTCCTCTTAGGAAACATTTTAGTGTGCCCCATTCCATGGATGGGGAGTGTGTGGTGCCCCAATTGATACATTTGAAAGATTTTAAGACAGATAGTATACTATCCATGACCTTTTTGTCCTTTAGTAGTTGGCTGTTGAGTCTCCATTGCTTATCTGTTCCCCAGTTTAAAGACACAGAGAGGAGGCAGGTCACTATAGAGTGATCTGAACCTGTTCCTGGTTCTGATCTGCTGTCCATCAGCCCTTGAATCAGAGATTTACTCATCCAGAAATAGTCAAGGTGTGAGGTTGAGCCATGGACTGCAGAGCGGAAGGTGTACTTCCTTGCTGTAGGATGCAATATCCTCCAAGGGTTGCAGAGACCCAGGTGATCTACCAAGTCTCTACATGTTCTCTGAGCTGAGGAGATCCCCCAGGTCCTGGAACCCGATGATTTGTCCAGGATGGGATCAAAGGGTATGTTCCATTCCCCACCCACAAGCAATGTAATGTGTAGGAAAGGCATCAGAGCTGAAAGGAGCTCCATGAAAAATGAAGGGGAGTCTACACTGGGTCAAATATGCTGCCCAGTAAAATCTTGTATGAGTGAATCTTGCCTATGACCAGTATATACCTACCTTCTTTGTCTCTAATGCATTGTTCATATATGAAAGAAAAAGCCCTAGTGAGAAGAATAGCTACCCTTTTACTGTTACGGGATTCTCCAGCAGAGAATACCTGCTCCACCTGCTGTTTCCTCAAAAAGGTCTCTCGGCTTGTAGGAAATGGGTTTCTTGGAAAAAGATTACATCATTTTGTAAAATATTGAAGTGTTTAAGTAGCTGCATATGTATAAGCGGGTGTCTTGCACCTTTAACATTCCATGTGCAGAACTTAAATGATTGCGCCATATACCTGGATTGTTATTTGTGCAATCTGTCTAATTTTACTAACTGTAAAGTTTAACCAGCTAGACTGTAGTAATTGGTTTCTAGATTGGCACCATCCCCCCATTAGGCACTTGAAAGAACATTATCCTATGTAAATTCCCTTCCCCCATATTCCCAGTATTACCCTTTATTACCTTCCATTTTCCTACCGCCCCCAGAATACAGTGAGACCATATAAAAAGTAAAAGTGATAACATACCAGTTGCTAAGTTGCATCCTGTACCCTGTAATGTAACCATAGGAACTACCCCCCCTCCCCACTGTGCTGGTCCGTGACGATCAGCAGACTAAAGACCCTCCCTCCTCCCCACTCACCCGACTATAATTAACTGCCTTACCTACCTAACTAAAATTAGTTATATAAACTGCTGGTTGGCCTTAATCAAGGCTACGTAAATCCAACAATACACATACATTTGTGTTAGAGCGCTGTTGGTCTTCATAGGTACCTCTATGCACATATATGTCTGTAAATGCTCAGAAGAAGGCAAATGGTGGAGAAATCAAAAACGAAAGAAAATAAAATGGGTGCATTGGACCACTCTGAGCCAGAGTACACTTTGAAATTTGTCTCATGAACCAAACAACAAAAATTCAATGCCACCGAGCAAGGGTAATCCCCTCCGGTTGTATGGAGAGGTATGAGGCATAATCTGGGGCCCCCTGTAGTTTAAAGTCTCCAGTTCTATTAGTCTAGATGAGAATCTTACAGCTTGCACCATGCAGAGTTCCAGAGCTTGTTAAATTAAGTGTATATTTGTTGGTGTTAAAGTTCCCCCGGGCGTCTTGTCCCCCAGAGCAATGCAAATATGCCCCTTGTATAGTCAATGTCTGGTTTCAATTTCCAAACCATGAAACTGTCCCTCAAGCTTAACGTGCCAAATCGTGTTCTTCTATCTGTCTGGAGATGAAGTTCTTATGCATTCGCGATATCAATAGCCATGACGAAATTTTCCCCAATACAGTGTGGTAATCTCCCCTTTTGTTCTGCATTGAGAAAAGCATCCAGTCAGGAAGTGTGGAGGAAAAGTGTGCTCTGCAACGAAGAGCCATGGGCATTGATAAACAGTTAACATTAGACTCTTCTGGCAGCTAATTTAGGACATTAAACATTGAAAACAACAGCTTAAATGTCTCTACTTTTCTTATACATAGTACATGTAGATGTCTGAGAGCTCTCAGTGATCAGAAAATAGAGCAGAACACTTCTGTTTAAAGTATTCCATCACTGGGTCTAATTCTTCAAATGAAGACCAGGAGCCATCCAGTTGTACTTGGAGTTTGGCAGGGTACCCCATATTAAATGTTATGCCCGAAGCATGACATTTTGATACAGTCGGGTGAAATAGAGCCTGGCACTGTCGGACAGTTGTTGGCAGGTCTTCTGTAACACTGATCTTTTGATCTTCCCACACTTCTTGTATATCCCTCAATTTTTGCAAAATGTGTTGTTTCTCCAGAAAATTGAGGAAGCGGCATATTATGGGTCTGGGTTGGGTAGCAGGTGGAGGCATAGGCCTAAGGGCTCAGTGTGCTCTTTCCAAGATATAGTTCGGCCTGAAGGGGGAAGACCCAGCTATTTTAGACAGTAATTTTTGCATGAATAGAAGAGAATCAGTTCCTTCTTCCCTCTCGGGAATTCAGATTACCACTATATTGTTACGTTGGCTTCTCCCCTCTAAATCCTCAATCTTACTCTTTAATTTCTTAATGGCCTGGTGATTTGTGGTAATAAGGGCTTCCATTTTATCGGTCCACTTCTCCACGGAGAAAATGCGGGCTTCGTTGTCTGAAGTGCATCTGGTGGTGCCTTCCAATGCCTCAGAGAGTGCCTTCACCTAGGAGACCAGAGATCGAACTTCATCCCTGAATGGCTGGAACTCTGAGAGAAATCATTCCAGGCTAAGAGGGGTTGCTTCTATCATTGCCAAAGGAGAGGCTGAGGCTGACTGTGAATGGCCTGTAGTAGAGGGATTCGTCCTAGGCTTTTTGGGCTGTTTTTATGGCTTGACAGGTGGTGTGTGCCGAGGTGCCGCCTGTCGCATCTCTGCTTCCATATTTGTCCGGAATCCTTCTTCTGAGGTAGCAGGTAGCATTCAGCAGGCTAGTAAACTTTGGTTCTGGTTTTATTTTAGGAAGATTAAAATAAAAATTTTGAAGTAAATAGTCAGGTGAGCGGAGAGCATGTGGAGCATGTCCTACTCAGTTGGCTGCATCACACAACTCAGCTTTCTAATAAAACTTGATGATGATGATGAACAAGGAGCTTCTTGAACCAGAACCCCTCACCACCCCAACCTTGGCCATGAAACGTAAGATTCCATGTGTCTCCATTCTCTCTTTCCTAAATATTGGCTGCAAATCTTAGACACCCAGACCATCATTGGGCTAAGGCAGGTGGTGTAGTGTCTATCAGTTAAGACTTTTTTTCTTTCTTTCTTCTTAAAAAATCTTTCTTAAACAGTAATTTTTGATTTGCTACTGACAACCTAAGCATTTAATTATTTTCTTACTTAAAGTTCAAATATGAATGGTCTGAGACTTCCCTGCAAGGTACTAGGCATTGGACATTGTGTACTGACTCAATAGTAATCCTCCTAGCATCTGAATTTATTGTTCTTGTTGATATATTTCTGTGTCATTCATATATTAGCATGTTGTTGTTGCAATGAGGTTATTGTCAACATCTAAACGTGTTAACTTAAAGATTTAGTAAAAACTAACTACAAAAAAGTCTTTACATAGGACACTGGCCACATATGGTCTAGACAAACTAAAACATAACATTTTATTTTGAAATTTATCATTTTCATCCCCAGAAGGCAAAACTGAGTGTAGTGTCCTTAGTGACTGGCAAGCTGTTTGCTGTGAAAAGGAGGAGTGCACCATACTGCTGCCACTTGGTTGGGTTGTGAGTCAAGACCGCACTGCTGCTGGGCCCAGGTGTGACAGTGTAGTAACTACAGAGTGTGAGTTACAGGAGGTGATGAGGGTAAAAGAGGAGAAGAGAAGAGAAGAGCCAAGGAGGAGTCTTACACAGCCTGCGGCCTGCCATCTGCTTCAGCGGAAAGGATTTCTATTCTACAGTACATGCCATTGTCCACAAGATAAAAAGGCAGCTGCTGGTAATATTAATGGATTGGCAAATCAATCAAATGCATCTTACAAAAAGTAAGTTAAAGAACTGCTTTGCCAAACAGACCATGGCATCACAGATAACTAAGGTCACAGTCATACACAGTAAAAACATGCTGACATGTTAAAAGAATGCCCAGGCTGGGCATTGACTGTGAGGTAGTCCTAATATTGCTTGAATATTGCCTGAAAATCAGAAATCCGTCTGGAATTGAAGTGTGTGTGTGTGTGTGTGTGTGTGTGTGTGTGTGTACGTGTGTGTATCTGTGTCCGGTTCATGCTCTTGTTGTTCAGGAGTTGATTTGTTAAAGGTGGTAAGTTAGGTCAAAAAAATATGTCACCTACCCTTCCCTCCAACAGAAATCTCAAGTATCCTTTGACAAACAACACTGGTCCCTCTAATAAAAAAAAAGATTGGGATTTTGTTTTCAGAGGCAGGGTGATATGTGATACAGATATGCGGTGCCTTGATAGAAGTCATTACAATGCTTGCCTGCTAACTCAAAATTAATTTGATCTGTGAAACTGAGGAAGTAGTTTCACACACTGTTTTGGAAAAACTGAAATCCTGCTGTAGGTTCTAACCCCACTTTGGTCAGAAACTGACCTTTGTTAACCCCTTGACCTTGCTGTCAATTCTGCAGTCATGTCAACTTTCATCATATAGCAGATCTCCATGTAAAAGTAGGATTCTATAATTTCATTTGGTATACTAAAATATTGCAGATAAATGTTATTGTGTATGCAAATAAACTCCATCCAACTGCCATCAGCTCTCAGAAGCATAAATACATATTCATGCAAGATTTACACATGGGCCATTAGTATGTTGCCAAATAAGTTTAGCTTGCAGTTCTGTGAGTATCTTGACAAAGAAGGTAAAAGAAAATAGTGACTGAGGTGAACCATAAAATTGTTGTGCAAATGTAATCAAATAGGAGCAGAAAAATCTGAGAAAGGCCATTCCTCAAAATTAGAAACCAGAGTCAAACCTGTGTGACTGGGCTGGCTGCCAAGTGTATGACTAGCTTTCATGTGCGAGCTGTACCTCCTTCATTCTACATCAGTACCCTCTGGGTTCTAAGCACATTTTTGGTGCAGTCAGAGTGTGGTTTAGGGTTGGAGGTGTTCTGCACTGGGAGTTCAAAGAGCCAAACAGCTTTACAAATATTGTTTATAGAAAATCTTATGTTAGTGCACCTCCTGATGTCCTAGAAAGAACTGGTATTGACATCTACTGCAAGAGACTTGTAAGCTGGGGGAGGTGTAGTAGTGGGGGCTGCCCCTAGTAGTGTGATAGGGTGAAGGGGCAATTATACAGAGATATTAAGTTTGGGACTTCCTATTGATAAAAGCAAAAGGTAAAACTAAAAACAGACATGCTTAATATTATATTTCATGAGGGTATACAGCAATACTATATTCACAAATTACATTATAATCCTTGTCTAAGCACTCTGACTCAGGTGTTTGTGCTCTCAAAATATCTGGTAAATTCAGTAATCAGATAGCAGTCTGCAATAAAAAGGTTAACCAAGCACTTACCTGCAGGAGTCATGAAGAATGACAAAGATTTCAACATGGATTGCCACTAAGAAGTCATAAGACCACGCAGGGCCAGATCCACAAAAGTGGCCAGTCTGCATCCTGCCCAGGGCACTGTGCCCCCGATGCCAGTTCACACTGGACAGCATCCTCAGTCCCCATTAGGTGGTGTCTTGGAATCCTGGGAACACCCCTCAGTGCTGGTTGTTTGGACATTTGTTTATACCTTAATATGTTGCACTGTATTTGGTACATTGGAGATAAGCAATAGAAGGACTTTACAATGAATGACGGTTTCCCATTATCTAGGTTAGTTACCATGAGCAGCTGTGGACTAAGACAATGCTGCAGTGCTATGGCATGTTGCTTTTCTTTTTTGTTGAGTTTTGTAGCATCAAGAGCCTCACAAATTTGCATCCAGTCACAAGCATTGTTTTGTATGATCCCCCATTATTGCTCACTTGATTCGCTCTCAAAAATAACTATGTTAATTAAGACCACTAGAAATCTACTCTTGGACTATAACAATTGTGCTTGCACTGGACTGTGAGTACAGCAGTAGGGCACTCGCCCATGATGCTGATGACTGGGCTTTAGGAATGAGGCTGGGTTTTCAGGAGATGACCAAGTGGAGGAGAACTTGAGCATCTCAAAGGATTCCCTCTTCTGGGGTGGGATGGTTGCTATCCTCACTGTGATACTGCTGCCTGGGGGATCAAAGGTATCAATGCAGCAAAGGCACTGAGTGGTAATCTGCTTGTACATCTCTTAAAGGATATAAGAAATGATTTTGTGATGGTGTTACCTGTCAAATAAACTATAAATATCAATCAATGGGCTTTGTCTATATTTTGTCTTTATGGTAACTGCTTCAGGAGTCAATACATACCAGGTAATCATATGATCATGTCCCAGACTCCCTATTCGAGATGCAGTTAGCTGTAACTGTTTCAGCTACAATAAAGACTGACGATATACTCCACCTGTATGTAGAGGTCCAACTGGAAGGACATCATCCTTCTCTCTCACTGTAATGTAACCCTTCCTGAACTGCAAAAGCACTGACTGCTGATGCAAAAAAAGTTGGTGCCAAGCTGATCAGCAGTTCAGAAATTGAAAAAAGCATACAAATACACATTTGTCCCTTTACCATAAAGAAAAAAGACACACATAGGACATTGTTTGATATTAATGATTTATCTGACATGTAAAACCATAATAAAAATAATTTTATATCTCCTTTATCATTCTTTAAAATGCCTCTCATACAAATGAACTTCCAGCCACAGTTAGGGGGTAGTGCTGGTGCAGATGTAATACATCCTGGGCTACTCACATACATGTGATCCTGTCCCTTGATTCAGCCCTGTTGGCAACAGTTTCAAACTGAATTATAGGAAGAAATTGGACCCACCATGGTCCTTACTTTCCTGTTGAGGTTGTTTCTGGATTTTCCACCTGCATTGTGGGCCCACCCACTTGTGAGCTTTTGTACATTTTCCTTACTGCAGTAAAAAAAATGCTCACTTAACTTGGTTGACATGCGCAATATCATCTGTGAAGGCTTGGCAAGATTTGTTTTTCACATATCTGGGGTGGAGAAGTTCATCTTCGAATTTAATCAAAGGCTTCAGCAGCTTGAAATTCTGTGGAGGCGATTGGTCCTCTGCATCATGCCACACAGATGGGACTTTGTGCCTTGGCTTATTTATACTATGACAGATGAGGAGTACTACATCTACAATGTATCCTAATATCAGTGTCTGTTGAAGTGGTCTAGAAGGACTACTGAGCTGGGGCAGAGGAACCCATAGGGAAACCGCTGGCTATATTTTCTTATTTCTTGTCTCATGCCATGACTACATTTAATCTGTAATGCATGGGGGGTACATTATGGTGGGATAACAGCCCACCTAGGGTGGGCTGAAGCATGAGGTGAAGTGGAGTGTTTCCACCACCCGAGAAAGGCTGTGAGCAGATCATAACGTAACAAATGGAGTGCCTTATTGTGATTATGAAATGGATCCTTTTAGTAAATTGGATGTATATTTTAAACATATTTTTGTTGAGTTACTCTCAGCTCAGATGTTGTACTGGGACAACAGCCTAACTTAAAGGAACTGTTTGCCAATCAGCAGCCAGCATTATTTCTACCCATTTCATAATGTACTCTATGGCAGGTTGATATAAACAAGGATGAAGGCACACATACACAATGGATATTATACAGTCTGAATATTGAAACAATATGCATTGTCTTATTCTAATAAAGAAGATATTCAGCAACATATCAAATTATGGTTATCCTCCTTAACTGTTTAGTTTGAATAGTCCTATGACTTGATTTCTTTTGTCCTGGTTTTTATACAGCATGTCTCAACAAAGAGTTTAAAAAGGTAAAACAATGAATTTAATGCTGTTTGCCTATATTCTGTGATAAAGGCTCTCAGAATTATATAAAATATATTTCTCTTTCAAATAGAAGAGATGGAATAAATCAAAGTTAAATTAATTATCCAACAACCAAACTCCCCCAAGAATTCTCATCCTGTTGCATGTGTTTTTGTTTTAAAGACAATTTTATGCCTTTTCCTTCATTTGTGGAGGCATGTTCCTTGTACTAGAGAAACAGAGGCTTCACAGCTTTGTGTCTCCTACAAGCTAGTCTTGCACCTTTTTATGTTCACCATGCTCATGTGAATGCAGAAAACATATCGCCATGATAGTGCCTTATGAGGGGTGTGACACTCATCAGGCAGGGTGATTATAATTGAGTTTTGGCTTGCTGGGCGGAGATGGCATGTACTTCAAAAGGAAAAGTCAACCCAGTTATGGGCCACTTCTTTCCTTTGATGTAAGTAGAGTTGATCTATCATGATCAGGCTAGGAATTTCACATCCAGGAAGAGCCCTGTGCTGTTCCAGACATCAACTGAAACAGAGAAAACCCAATGAAGTCTCATACTGGGTAATAATGTTGGAAAATATAATAGTGTGTGGTATTACGGCAAACCTCAACTTGTGTGCACCCTGAGGTGGACCCCAAGTTGGACCCCCCAGAGTTGAGAATCTTTAGTAGGGGGCTCTGTGGGTCGCAGCCTCCCATAACAGGGGGTATGGAGGGTGCAGCGCGATTGTGCCATGCGGCATTATGTTGTGCAACATAATGACCCTGTGCCATGAAGTCTGAGAGAGAGAGAGAGACAGACAGACATACACAAACACACACATACACTGAGCAATACTGGCTAAAATTTTTACTGATGGAATGTTTATTTTAATTTACTCAAACTTTTCATGTCCCATTCTATCAGCAGCCTAAGGGTTAAACTGGCCCAAGAAGAAAACAGATCTGTCTGTTTCTGCAACCTGACTCTTTGCCAAGATACACACACAAAAAAAATCTGTGTGTGTCTCTCTCTTTCTCTCTCTCTCTCTCTCTCTCTCTCTTTCAATGCCCCACTCTGACTATGTATACTAGCTGTACTAACCTTATTCAAATGTGAATAACTTTAAAACAAAAAACCTGTAGCATGGTACTGTAATCAAAAAGTTGTTCAGCTCAAAAATATCTACAAAATGAGTGGTCTTTCATTTATAGATACCTTTTTGGTTTTTATAATTTGCACAAAAAAACAGCATAAAATTATATTTTCTTTTCACTTTCAAGAAAACAAATGTGAATAACTTTAAAACAAAAAAAATGATAGCATGCCACAGATAGCAAGACATTTGTTCTGCACAAAAATATCTACACAATGAATGGTCTTTCATTTATAGACACATGTTTGTTTTTTATAATTTGCACAAAAAAGCAGTATTTTTTTCACTTTTTCAACAAACAAATATGAATAACTTTTAAACAAAAAATGATAGCATGCTACTGTTAGCAAGACATGTGTTCTGCACACAAATATCTACAAAATGAGTGGTGTTTCATTTATATATGCCTTTTAGTTTTTTTATAATTAGCAAAAACAGTAGAAAATTCAATTTTTTCACTTTTTGCAACTAACAAATGCAAATAGCTTTAAAATGAAAAAAATGATAACATGGTACTTTGAGCATAAAAGTTGTTCAGCACAAAAATATCTACCACATGAGTGGTGTTTCATTTATAAATACATTTTAGATTTTTTATAATCAGCAAAAAATGGCAGGAAATAAAATGTTTGTTTTCATTTTTTGGAAGGTATGTCATAAATGGAATATACTACCCCCTACTAGAAATATTTTTAATATTTGTTGCTCTTGTGCCAATTGACCTGATGTCAACATGCACACTTCCCAGGTGGTTGATGGCATTCAGCTGCACCTTGTGTCTCACAAACCACCTTGGGTGTGCAGTCATTTAGCATTACCAAACGTGAGTCATGTTGTGCTTCCTTACAACTATACAAGTTCCTATGAATCTATATCACACTTCCAGGTGGTTGAAGGCATTCAGCTACCTCATACTTCACAACCCACCTGGGGCATGCAGTAAATTAGCATTGCTGCCCACCCTGTCATGTGTTATTCCTTACTTTACAATTTACAATGTGATCCTATAGGAATTTGTTACTTCAGTTCCTAAGTGGTGTGCAAGTGTTCATGTATATCCATGGCTACAGAAGCACTGATCTACAGCTGGTGGCTTCTGTTACAGATATCTAACTAATCTTAACCTACAACAGGCATTTATATACTTTTTAAACAGAGGATGCCTTATTTTAAACCTCTGGCAGCATGTCCTTTACTATGATAAACACCGTTTGGTTGCACCACACTACAATAGGACTCACTTGCTCTCCTCTCTCTACAGTCCATGGCTTCTTTTACAGATAACTAAATAATCAGAAGATAAAAAAGGTAGATTCCATACTTTTTTAACACAAAATGCTTTATTTTAACCATCTGCCTGCATGTTCTTTACCACCATTCACACTGCTCATTCACGTAAAGCATCTAGGGCTTCTATACTAGTGGTGAACATTCAGCATTGACAAATGCTTGTTCTAGTTAGAACTTGTATCTGCTTTCTCCTGCTTCACACTGACTGCTTTGCCCATCACACTATTTGTAGCTGCACCATGGTTCCATGGAATCTCCTAGATAGATTTTAAACTCCAGGAGCACTTACATCCTAGTTTTCATAAGAGCTTACATGCAACATGCTGGCAGGAAAGCATTATTTAATCATAATTTACATAGGATTTTTGATAGAAATTCAAGCTGAATTGTTCTATAATATCTGACCCACTTTCAGGTCCATGTAAAAAAGAAGGGCTAAATTCAGAATTCTCATTCCACATTTTAAAACTCACAGCTCCAGCGTAATACTTGGCAATGCTCAAAAAACAAAGGAGGAAAAAAACAGGAAAGCTTAGAACTCTGCTTATTTTACATTTTCACAGGGAGCCCAGCAAACAAGCAAGATGAGAGCAGCTTCTGCAGCTGCCTAGCTTATGTGTATGTAACTTGAGTTACTCTCTTCTCCTCCTCCTCCCCTCAGCATTTCACTTTTTTCATTCTTACTATAAATTCAGCATGTATTAGAAACATAAAAACATAGACTTTGATGGCAGATAAGTACCACTTGGCCCTCCTATTCTGCTCATTTCTCTACCTACAGGATACGCTGCAGATCAACAGCCTATTTCTTCCTACACCCCACAAGAATTGCCTTATGTCTGTCCCATGCATTCTTGAATTCTCCCACAGTTTTAGACACCACAACCTCCTCAGGAAGGCTGCTCCATGTGTCCACCACCCTCTCTGTGAAAAAAATACTTCCTCACATTGCCTCTGAGCTAATCCCCCACTATCTTCAAATTGTGTCCCTTTGCTCTTGCACCTCTCTTTTTCTGAAAGACGCTTCCCTCTTGGACTTTGTTGATTCCACTGAGGTACTTAAAGGTTTCTATCATGACCCCCCCTCCTTTCCTCAAGGGTATACATATTAAGCGCCTTTAGTCTCTCCTCATATGGCTTCTCTTGCAGACCCGTCACCATTTTAATTGCCCTCCTCAGGACTGCTTCCATCTTGTCTATGTCCTTGCAGAGATGGGGTCTCCAGAACTGGATGCAGTACTCCAGATGGGGTCTCGCCAACTGTCTGTACAGAGGAATGACAACTTCCTGTTTTCTGCTGGTGATACCTCTCCCTATACATCCCAGTATCCCCCAGCCCTCCCTACTGCCTTCTCACATTGCTTGCTAACCTTAAGGTCATCTGATATGATTTTCACAGGTCCCTTTCCATTTTTGTTGTTGTTACTACTTCCCCCCTCATTGTGTAATCTTCCCCTGGATTTTTGTTTCCCAGGTACATTATTTTGCACTTCTTTGCATTGAATCCAAGCTGCCATACTTCTGACCATTCCTCCAGCCTTGTCAAGCCTCCTTGTGTATTAACCCTGTTGCAGATCTTTGTGTCATCTGCAAAGGGGCATACTTTCCTTCCAGTCCCCCTGCAATGTCACTTATAAAGACATTGAAAAGGAATGGATCCAGTACTGAACCCTGCGGTACCCCATTAGTAAACCCTATTTCTTCAGAGTGGACTCCATTTGCAATTACCTTCTATGTCCTGTTGTCCAGCCAGTGTTTTACCCAGGTTACCACTCTGGGACCCACTCCCAGGCTGGTTAATTTGATTATTTTGTGTGGGACTGTGTCAAATGCCTTGCTAAAGTCTAGGTAGGCTATGTCCACAGCCCCTCCCTGATCTACTACTTTGGTCACCCAGTCAAACAAATCAATTAGATTCATCTGACATGACCTTCCCACTGTGAACCTATGCTGCCTTGGGTCCTCTGCCCCACTGGCCCCTAGGTACTCAATAATTATTTCCTTCAGAAGTGATTCCATCACTTTCCCTACCACAGAGGTTAAACTGACAGGTCTGTAGTTTTCTGCCTCTGTCTTGTTCCCACTTTTGTGAAGGGGAATCACATCTGCCTTCTTTCAGTCCTCATGTACCACACCATCCTCCCATGATTTGTTAAAAAGGGTATTCAGTGGTGTCACTAGTTCTTCCCTTAATTCTTTTAGAAATCTAGGGTGAATTCCATCAGACCCCATTGCTTTGTCCACCTTCAGCTTTAGGAGTTCTTTCAGAACCCTTTCTTCTGTGAAAGGACTGGGATCAACCCCCTATCCAGAGTGCTTCTGTTAATTGGATTAGGCACCTCCCCTCCTCCTCCTCTTTTGTGAATACTGAGCAGAAGTATTCATTCAGTATCCCTGCTTTTTCACTTTCCTTCTCTGCCCACTCACTATTCATTCTATTCAGCCTCACTGTCCCTCCCTTTGTCTTTCTACGCTCCCTGGTGTGTCTATAAAAGGTTTTATCCCCCTTCTTAAGTGAGTTGGCTATCTTTTCCTTAGTTTGGGCCTTTGCTAGTCTGACTTCCCTCCCTGCTTCCTTCTGCCTTAACTGGTACAGTTCTCTGTCCTGCTCCTTCTGTGTTTCCTAATACTTCTTAGATGCTATCTTTTTCTTCCTAACCTTCCCCGCCACCTCTTTTGTGAACCATAGTGGCTTTTTCTTTCATTTTGATTTGTTTATTTGTTTCACACAAAGGCTTGTTGCCTCTGTGATGGCAGTTTTGATGTTTCCCCACTGTTGCTCCACCCATCCTTCTAGCCTGTTTGCTAGTACTTTTCTAAGGCACTCTCCCATCTTGCCAAAGTCAGCCCTCCTGAAGTCTAGTACCGTCACTTTTGTATGGCTTGACTCTGTAGTTGAGTTTATCATAAACCACACTGTTTGGTGGTCACTTGTTCCCAGATGGCTAGCCACTTCTAGATATGATATCCTCTCACTTTCCTCATTTGAGAGTATGATGTCTAAGATTGCTCCCTCACAAGTGGGTTCCAAAACTAGCTGTCTGAGGCATGCCACCTGTAGGGCAGTGAGGATGGCCCTGCTCTTGGATGTGGCTACAGCAAAGGTGCTCCAGTTAACATCTGGCATATTCAGGTCCCCCATCAACAGTATCTCTCCTTTCTCTGCCATCCTAAGGATGCCTTCTCTCATATATTTGTCCATTCCCTCCCTCTGACATGGGGGTCTGTATACAACCCCTGTGCAGATTGTTGTGCCATTTCCAGTCTCTAAGGTGACCCACAGTGCCTCCTCTCCTCCCTGTTTACTCTTTTGTTCTGTTACTTTTATCCCTTCCCTTACATAAAGAGCTACTTCTCCCCCTCTTCTCCCCTCCCTGTCTCTCCTGTAGGTTGTGTACCCTGGTATGTTAACATCCCAGTCATGGTTATCTGTGTATCATGTTTCTGTGACTGCTATGATATCCAGGCATCCCTCTTCCATCAAGGCCACCAGTTCAGGGTGCTTGCTGCCCAGTCTATGGACATTGGTACTCATTACCCTCCATGTCTTGATGGCCTTATCCCTTTTTGCCCCATCCCTGTCCTTATTGCCTTTGTTATTTTCTAAATTTATCCCTGCCCTTCTTCCTATCGACATCTCTATCTTAGTGTTTACCTCACTTACTACCCTGATTTTTTTGGGGGGCTGGGATTTCCCTGTTCCTTTCCAGTGCCTCCCCCTTGGCTAGTTTAAATGCTTGCCAATGAAACATTTAAACCTATCACCTAGGATCCTGGTTCCCATCCTGGACAGATGCAGACCATCATGCCAGTATAGGCCTGCATCACTTCAGGTGGACCTCCAGTCCCCAATGAAGCTAACTCCCTGAGCTCTGCACCAGTTTTTCAACCACTGATTGAATCACATGCTGTGGAGCACTCTTGTCTCACTCATGCCATAGACAGGCAGCACCTCTGAGAAGGTTACCATGTGTGCTACTTGTCAAAGGCCCCTCCCCAACTCCACAAACTCTTTCTGCACTGCTCTGATCCCTTTCTTAGCCAGTTCATTTGTCCCTAGGTGGACAATGACATCCAGCTCCCTCCCTTGTGCAGCTGCTGTAGCAATCCTGTGGAATTACTCCCTGTCCCTCCAAGCCATGGTGCCAGGTAGGCTCCTTACCTCTCTCTCCCCTTCCTCCCCCAGTTCTACCCCCCTAACTATGGAGTCCCCCACCAGGAGTTGTTTCCTTACCCTGTGAGGTCCCATGCCACCCTCCTGTGGGTCTCCCTTGTGGAGGTTCCCAGCATCCTCCTTGGTCTCCACTGCGGGTGCCTCCATAGAGGAACCACACTTTGCCAGAACAGCATATGAATTGTGTCATTGAAACCATTAAAATAGAAAAGTTAAACCCCACCACCAAAACCACTGCCACATTTAGCATATAAAGCCTGGGTAACTTCTTTGTTGTCGACAACATTTTTTTTTGTTTTTGTTTTTGCTGAATCCAGTTCATGCAGGACAAAAGAGAACCTATATGCAAAATAAAAACAAGATTACAGCAACATTTAACTGAACAACGTAAGCTTGCTACCACAGAAGAAAAAAACTAAGCAAATTATTTCAATTTACAAGAGTTAAACATGAAAATACAGATGGATCTGCTTTGTCAGGAAGTAATCTGTGAGTCAGTTCACCTAAAGGTAAAAATAAAGTGAATATCCCTTCTCCTCAGAAGAAATTGTTGCAAACACAAATTAATTTTAGGAAATCTAGCTACTATATTTCTGTGAAAATGGACCCAAAATCACAAGCTGACACTCATAAAAAGAAATCACAGGATAAAAAAGATGAGAAAAAAAATGTTACTCATCTCCAAGAAGAAGAACAAACAAAAAACATGCTGAAGCAGCCAATCAAACAGACAACTGCCTCAACATCTAAAGAAAAAGACTTGTTTGAACCCCTTTCACAAGATGAGGAACTTGAAGAAGCTGAAGAGAACTCTATAAGTGAAAATCAGTTACAAGGCAAATCTAATGAAGACTCCCCCAAAGGGGGTATTATAATTGATCAGCAACATGAATGCACTATAAAATAACTTAGATACATTAAAACAGTTACTAGACGTCATCAAGGATACTAGGACAACAATGAATAGTACAGATGTAAAAATAGAAAAAGAAATTGAGAGAACAAATTAACTTGAACAAAGGCAATCTGACTTAGAAGATAATATTAACCTTTTAAATCAAGATGTAAAGCCAATTAAAATTCAACAGGAGTTCCTCAAGGCTAAAATAGAGGACCAAGAAAATATGTCTAACAGGAAAAATATCAGAATTTATGGACTAATGCCTGCATGGGAAAGAACAAGATCTATGCAAGAAATGTTGATTCAATGTGTGTGCAAATAACACACTATTATAAACTTTGTTCTTGGTTGAGCTTACTGCAAACTTATATTTGACTGGGTTTGGCCTTACTTATTCCCACCCTAAGTAGAGAAGCTGGGTAACATAGTAGGAATAAAGGCCCAAAAGAAATGTAAGGTGATGCTTATGATAACCTCGTCCAAGTCACAGAGCATGTGGTCAACAGTACACAGGAGAGGACCCCCTTCCCATGGAGGAAACCTCGGAGGAACCATGGTTACTGAACTGTCCTTTGTCTGGGCATACTATGAAGAGATAATCTGAAATGTTCAGAATATAAGTTGAGGACAGGAAGATGACCATTTGCCAAAATATTTATTTATTTTTTTATTTACTATACCTTTTTGCCTCTGGGATGCTCACCCATCTGTCTGCTCCTGCCCTAGTCCTGCTTCCCCAATGACTGCTATTTGCTGCAGGTATCCCATGGCTTTCTCTCCAGACCATAGCCTTATGACCCACCTGTCTATGATGGGTTAGGTGTCGGTTCTGAACGACATTACCTCCCTGTCTTTCCCACCAGGGCAGGGTTCAATCCTAGTAGTGAGGGCTTGTGGAACTAATATTTAATCTGCAACAATGTGGTGAGGAGCGATGAGGACCTGGGAGCAGGGCGGCATCATCCAGAGCACCCTGAAGAGATTTTCTTATTTTTCCAGGAGGCAGGGATGTGCAATACTGTCCAGCGTCCACCCTGCCTCCTGAAGCATACTGACACTGGTTGCTGAGGTGCTCCTGGCCTCCACCAAGGGTCCATAATACAGCAAGTGTACTCCCCACCCATCTTGAAGAAGGAGAGCAGTCTACAGGATGCTTCATTCTTCTCCCCCGGCCAGCCCTCTGGTGACCCGGGTCTGTTCCCAAACCCGGGTCACCAGTGGAACAAGCGGAAATCCAACCACTGCACTGACAGGCCTGCCGAGCTTTTAAATAACATAGTTAGGGTAGTTTGCCAAGGAAGTTGTTCTGATTTAAGGAGTTGTCTGTAAAAGAAAATGGATTAAGTCCTGAGCATTGAAGTAAAGTTTGTATAATTTCTATAACCCTTTGGTCATCAAAAGCCTTTTGATTGGAGACCAGACTATAGAGGAGAAAGGAGATTGGATGAGCTATGGTATCTGATGAAACATAGAATGTGTCAGAAGATAGGGTCCATGTGGACCATCTAGTCTGCACATGTATACTACACCGCTCCATTTAGGCCACTGTGTTAAGTTCAGTCCACATTCTATACAGAGTACCAGTCATGCAGTTGGATAATGAGTGATAGGGACTGTTTGAAAGTCTGTTCAATTTAGACATTGGTAAAATGAAGCATGATGTCTTTTGTTTCATTAACCGTGCAACAGTGAGAATTGATGAAGATGACATTGCTGTGACTGAAACTTCTCCAGGTAAATGACTCTGAGAAGGCTAGACAAATAGTGAAAAATTCATAATAATAAAAGGATGGAAAGTCTGGTATGGAAGCCATCTGTACATCCAGAAGAGGACATCTGCTAGTTGACGAGAAGGATGAGTAGTGAGAAATCGAGCAAGGGCTTGAACCTCCACTGGGTTAGAAGTTGTAATTATGATTTATAAGGATGAGGTAATCTTGGACAGATGTCTCTGGAGTGAGCTTCACCACAAAAGCTGCAGAGATGATAGTATTTACAATTTGGGGATTGAACAGCTGTTTAAGTTGAAAGTGTTGCATAAAGACTTCTTTCTTACAAAGGTCACTGGATGACCAAGTCTGTCATGATTGAAGGGAGGAAGAACACCAGGGTTAGGAATTGTCCAAATCAATGATGTGGGAGAAGTAGAAGCTGGATCAAATGATGAACTTCTTTGTGAAAGTATAGGCACCTCAGAGACTGTTAATGGGCAAAGGGAGGCAAAATGAGAATAGTAGCCACATAATTGGCAGGAAAGAGTTTGTTGTCCAGCAAAATGATGGCTGAATAATTCATTATCTAATATGGCCCAATTTATTTTAATGTTAAAATGGACTAAAGCTGCTACAGCTTTTGCAGAAAGAGATCTATGGTAGTCATAGAAATGAATGCCCCATGGCGTACTCCCAAGTCGATTCTGATGCTGAGCACACAATATCTCACTATAGAGAGAAAGCCAGAATGAATTCTGGAATGGTTAACTTTTTTGTAAGTCTGGGGTCCTTAGATTTCAGGACTATGGAGACATCACCACAGGAGAAGAGTCTATTTTCTATGGAGTCATGTGAGGAAATGAAGAGAGATATTAAATTAATGTCTTTTCCTTTGATTATGTCCTTACACAGGTGACTTGGCATGAGGTGTATAGCAGAAATAAATGGTAAAGGAGTGTTCGGATATGAAATACCTGGTTATTGCTGGGAATTTAAAGAAACAGTTGATGTGATGAAGGATGGAGAAGTAACCTGAGGTAAAGTTTTTTCTTCCATAGGAGAGGCAGAGGACTGGAGTGTCAGAGGAGATGCATTAGAAGAAACTGTAGATGAAGCAAAAGGTTGAATTTCCAGGGATGAAAGTCACGATTGAAAATCTGATATGGAGGTAGCAAGTTGAGAGATGATGTCATGAATTTTAGATAAGGCAACAGGTGCTAGTTATGAGATTGGCTGTGTCAGAGCAGGATTTTCATTTTCCTGAGACTTTTCAACTATGAATAGCTTAAAAAGTTCTTGCTTTCTAGCCAAAGCAGGTCATGAGATACCAAGTTTATGAAGTTCCATTATTATGTGAGGAATAGTCCAGTCTGTTAATGAGTATTTAAATTTTGAGGAATGTTTTCTATGGGAAGAATTATCAGAAGGAGTGCAAGGAGCTGGTGAGGAGCTTTCTTCTGAATCTGGAGATGGGGAGGTCTGAGGAGCTCTTGAGGTGCATTCTTCAGGGTCAGGAGAGGAGGATCCCAAAGGAGTCACAGCCATGGTGATAACAAGTAGCTAAAAGAGGAGGGAGTTCCCTCATGGTCAGAAGATGAAAGGTAGTTCAGGTATGTGAACTCCAAGTAGGTCAGTAGGTGAGGGGACTTCCACTAATGTCAGAAGAAGAAAAAGGCTTACACGTAAGCCTGAACAGATAATGGGACCTCCACTTTGGTCAAAGGTGTAGCCTCCATGTAGATTAACTAAAGAAGAGATCTATATGTAGGTGAATTGGTTAGTCAAATTTATACTCCAGAGATCCCCACATAAGTCTGACATTCCAAAAGAAGGAAGCAGTTGTAAGTGTTATTACTGTAATCTCCACATAGGTGCACAACAGTTTAAATGTCATAACCAACTACTCTCGAGATCCCCACATGGGTCTGAAAATTCAATAGAAATATGCAGTCAATAATTGCTTTGCCCTTAGCCTCCATGTAGGTACAGAACATGTGTAATCCTCTTGAGACCACCACATAAGCAGGAAAAATCTGATTGAAACATATAGGTAGTAGCTATTCTTCCGGTAACCTCCACATAGGTACACAGCAGAGTTAATTCTCTCAAGACCACCCCTGTATGTCTGAGAAATTCAAAGGAAGATGCAGATATTAGTCATTATTCTCAGAGCCTCCACATAGATCTGGGACAGAGGTAATCTTCTTGAGACACCTACATGGATCTGAGAAATCCCACAGAAAATGTAGGTAATTATTTAATATTCTGCAGCCTCCACATAGGCATGAACAGTTTTTTTTGTTTGTATATATTATACCCATAACCTCCACATAGGTACAAGACAGTTTTTGAGTGTCACAGGGTAATGCTTTCGAGACCACCATGTGGCTCTGCAAATCCATCAGACAAATGCATTAATTATCATTCTTATTCCCGTAACCTCCACATAAGTATGGGACTGTGCAGAGTGTCACAGGCAGATACTCTTGAGACTGCCATGTGGGTCTGAGAAACCAACAGAAAGATGTAGTAAATATGTTATTCTTCCTGTAACCTCCACGTAGAGTAGGTATGGGACAGATTTGAGTGTCACAGGCTAAAGCTTTTGAGACCTTGCCCCCCGTGGAGCAGTGAACAAAAATGCAGGTATTATTTTGGTTATTCCCATAGTCTTCGCTGTGGTAAGGGACAGCTTTAAGTGTCACTTGAAAATGCTTATGAGACACACACGTGGGTCAGAAAATAAACAGCAAAGTGCAGGTAGTAGCAATATTATTCCCATAGGCTCCTCATAGGCACGGGACAGTTTTTGAATGTCACAGCAGGAGAAGGCTGAGGGAGGAAAGTATAGTGAGAATGGAAGGGGAAATGGTAGTGATAGAAGAGGAGCAGTATGGCTTTAAAACATGATGATGACATAGGCATTAACTCAGAAGAGATGAAACAGCTATGGAGAGACAGGCAGAATTGGAGAACAGAGAATGAAGGACCACAGAGAAAAAAAAACTAGCAACAGCCAGCAGATGCAGGCATGTATACCAAAAGGAGTTTCATCAATGAGGTGGCATGAAATTTGTGGAAGTTGCTTGGACAAGTTGGTGGTTCCCATCACCAAGATCTTTAACAAGGCTCTCACCCTGGCAAAATTCCCTGCAGCCTGAAAGGTGCTTCAGTTACCCCTGTCCTAAAAAGTGGTGACCGGTCTTGCACTACTAACTATAGACCAATATCTATCCTCTCCCCCCTCTCTAATGTGCTTGAAAGGATTATGGCTAACCAGGTCATGGAGTACCTTCAGAAGTACAGTCTACTGTGCCCACAACAGCATGGAGTCCATCAGTGCCATAGCACAGCTACAGCCTTAGTTGAATTCACAGATTACATTCACAAGCCTTGGATGGGGCAGCCTGGTGGGATCTATCTTCATAGATCTCACCAAAGCTTTTGATACAGTCAATCATCACATCTTGCTTGACCAGCTTCAGCACCTCGGGCTAGCCTCTGAAGTCATCCTCTGGTTCCAGGATTACCTATCCAGAAGAGCAAAGTGTAAAAATTGGGACAGCTATCTCCTCATCTAGGGATATAGTACTGGGTGTCCCACAAGGGTCTATACTGGGCCCCCTCCTCTTTAGTCTGTTCATCAACAGGCTTCCATAGGCCTCAAATAGCAAGATTATTCTGTACGTAGATGATGCTGTCATCCTTAGTAGTAGTGCCCAGCTTCAGTACCTACAGAATGATTTGCAGTACTCATTTCACAGCTTGGACGACTGGTTCAGCTCTCAGAAATTGCTTCTCAGTTACAAGAAGAGGAAGATGATGCTGTTAACCACTCACCAGCACAAAAGATCTCTTCTGTCTCTTACGATTACTAACAAGGCTGCTCCACTTGAGCAGGTCAACTCTTTTAAATACTTGGGCATGATCATTGATGACACCCTCTCGTATGTGCAGCACATCAATCAGGTTATCAAAACAGTGACCAGGGTAAGTTCATGAAATAGGGGTACCAATATGCCCAATACTTTGTATGTTGATTTAAAAAAATTAACAACAGCCACTGCAGTCATGATAAGTAAATTTAAAAGATAGCCACAAGTACAGATACATTTCATAGTTTGAGAAACCTAGCTGCAATCATTTTATTTTTATTCCATGTCCAGCTCCAGAATGACACAGATTTTTCCTAGCAAAATGTGACATGCAAAACCATAGTACATTCCATTGCTTCTATGAAGACTTTATTTTAGTTGCACTTCAGTAAATTTATGTTAAAAACTGCATTGGTTGTTGTCTTTTGTTAATGAAAACATTTTCACCCTAGTTTTTCAATGCATATAAAATTTCTGGTTCACTTAAGTTTTGAGTGGCGCGTGCAACTGTGGTTTCCAAGCAAACTGCACTTTTTATATGTTCCCAAATTTTCAGCAAAAGCATCCAGCTTTTTTTGAGTGGGTGATTTTCTTTTCAGATAAGGTATTAAAAGTATTGCAGGACATTGGTGAGAGAGGAGTGAAGGCAATGCTTTTTTTAACTTAAACATTTGTGTGGTATCCACTGTTGCACGTGCAATGCTTGGTGTCCCTGTTGCATGTGCAATGCTGAAATTGCTTTTCTCTCATATCTGATATGGAGTTATCCCACAACATAGTCCCTTTTTCACTATTGAGTGATAGTGTCTTGAAATGCTAAGCAAAATAAGTAAAAAATGAAAGTATTTTTTTTCAAGTTAAACACCTCTTGCACGTGCAATGTTTGGTGTCCCGTTTGCACGTGCAACACTGAAGGTGATTTTCTCTCAAGTATGATATAGAGCTAGCCCACAACATACTCCACGTTTTAACTCTTGGGTCATAGTGTCTTGAAATGCTTAGTAAAATAAAGTAAAAAAGAAAGGTAACATTTTTTTTTTCAAGTTAAACACCAGTTGTGTCCACTGTTGCATGTGCAACGTTTGGTGTCCCCGTTGCACGTGCAACACTGAAGGTGATTTTTCTCAAATCCCTGCTAGGGAGTTATCTCATAATCTGGTTCCTTTTTGACTCATAAGTCACAGTCTCTTGGCAAGCTTATTAAAATTGATCTATTGTTGATTTGAAAAATTCTCCCTCATGTCACACTTTGGTAACCCTGTTTCATGAACTTACCCACCACCAAACTTGGAGTTCTCTACAGACATAGACAGTGCCTAACTCCTGATGCACTCAGGTTGGCAGTCTCCTCTTCCATCTTGTCTGTTATTGACTATGGACTCAGGTTGTATGGGTTGGCATCAGACACTGCACTAAAATGAGTAAGCACAGCCCTCAACAAGGCCTGCAGGTTGGCTTTAGGGGTGAGATAATCTCCTACACACCTGCTCCCTCTATGAGCACACTAACTGGCTCAGTCTTGCCAGCAGACTCAAATACTAAACATGCCTGCTTGGCATGAAATCTCTCCTAGGTAAAGCTCCATTGGCCTTCAAAAAACTGCTCCAGTGAGGTAGATCTGGGTACCACATTAGAAGGCAGACTCACAGCCCACTTGCTATCCCATTCAGAAAAAATGGCACTTGGTCAATGGTCCTTCACATACAGGGCTCCTTCTTGGCCAAATGAGATCCCAGCAAGCCTTTTACTCATTAACAGTCTCCCTGTCTTCAAATTGGAACTAAGACTTCATCATGCCAAGGATGAGGTATGTAGCTTCAGGTAACCTGTAGTGTTAGCACCAGGTAGCTTGAAGTCAACCTGCTCCTGGGATGCATTCTCTGATTTGCTACCCTACTGCCCGGTAACCCTGAGTTTAAACTGTTACTTACTACTACTATTTGCCAGCCCTCGAACTTGGGCCTTCCATAGCCACAGCCTGTCAATGAGCCTTCTATCTACTGTCTTTAACTCAGCACTCTGTTTAAGTCCCTCCCCTGCCATTGACCCTTCAGCAATGTGATTTTCTCAAAGCACTTGTCTTCCCCCCAGCTTATTCTGTGTACAGTCCTCCCTCACATTGCTCTTTAGTATGTTCCTACTAGGTCAGTTCTGCACAGAAAATTACCCCCACTCTTGACCTGAATTAATAACAAAGCCTCCTCTTGGCTGCATTAACATACAGGGTGTGAAAGTCAATTCTGAGTCTCTCCCCCTCCTGACTTTATATGAAATAATGACAATGCCTTCCGTGGCTGCTTTACCTCCTGCTAAATTAGTTCCTTAAACTCACAGCACTCGCCATGTACCTTGGGCTGTACTAACTACAATATGTACCTCTATATGAGATAGCTTACAATTGTAAATAGACCAATTGCTGTTATTTCTTGTATTTTTTTGTCTCTGTACTTTTGCACCCATACTCTGTAACTATCTTTCTTTGATGTCCTCCTGTCAAGATGTGGAACCTTTGAAAAAGAGCATTTTGCTCAAAGGTTATGTCTGAATGAAGAAACAAATAAATAAAATAAATAAAAAAAGGTAGGAGGGCAGAACACTAAAGCACAAGCCATGAGGGTGGCAGGACAAATGATGGATGGGGGAAATAAGCAAGATGGAACAGAAAGACAGAAATGGGGGGACAAATGAGGTAAAGTGGGGAAGGCAGCCATGAAGGGTCAGGAACAAAATGAAAACATAGGCAGCTGGGGTAGCAAGACAGGGAACACCAAGGGGCAGGGGGGAAAGGAACAGGAGACAAGGGATGAGGAAAAAAAGCAGACAATGAGCGGGGACAAAACAGAACATCAAAGGGGTGAGGAAGGAGAGAAACAAGGAAAATGAGAAGAGCAAGCAGGAGCAAAGTCCATAAACAAAGCAACTGCTCAGACTGCAGAAGAAAACAATGAATGAAGAAAAAAGGCCACAAACAATGCAGCGGCTCAGACTGCATATCAAAACAATGAGCTAAGCTCTGAATGTGAGGAGTAGATGGGTTTAAATAGTGCAGGGGTAGCGTTATCCCCCCACCCCCATTGAACCATGGACAAAGCCCTCCAAATGGCATTTTTGCAGCTCTTCTTAAGAAGGACAAAAATCTTTCTGTAATAGACAGAGCCCATTGGTTGGGTAAACCTAGAGAAGACAGCAGCACAAGTCTGATTCAACCTGCCATAGTAAAATTCTTAACTTCAGAGGACAAAGCAAGAATTCTTCTGGCATTTTATGGGGCAAAAAATGTCACTCACAGGGATCAATAAATTTATATTGAGCAAAACATCTCAAAAGATCTTTTGGGAAGCAATATGGTCCAGTCCAATATGGAAAGAGGGAATTAAAGCCTACTTAATTTTCCTTGCAAAGTCAAAAGTCCTTCTAAATAATCAATCACTCTTGTACTGCAGTTACACTGAGGCAGTCCAACATCTGAAAATGGGTGCTTACTCACCTGGTAAAGGTGATTGTGTTGGTTGGCATCCATGGCACTCCAGACATTACCTCATGGGTTATAGCCCACCTGATAGGCTAGTGATGCACTGACCCAGATCAAATTTTTAGCATATCCAGGTCCCAGAAACCCCTACTCTCCAGTTCGAATCTTCCACAGCTGAAATTAAGGTTGGTTAGTACAAGAGAAAGAAATACAATCTAGGCACAGGCAATTATGACAACACGAGGGAGATGGATGAAGCCAAAGAAGAATGCAGACCACGACGTAGTATCAAAGGCCCGTGGGCCAGTTTTTATTCCTTCCTATTATTTACAGTCTAAACTTGGTCCTGGAGGTCCGACTGGAAGAATAACTTTGATTGCAGTATTAGTTGTTTGTCCCTGTAGGGACTGCCATGGATGAGATCCCCTTATTCCAGTTCTGATCACTCTGGGCACTCAGAAGGGAGGGCCTTGGAGTGTCATGGATGCCAACCAACACAATCACCTTTACCAGGTGAGTAAACACTCATTGTGATTGGTTGGCATTCATGGCACTCCAGACATTACCTCATGGGTAGATAAGAAGCAGTGAAGTACCCAAGGGAGGGGAAAACAGAGTGAGCTAAGAGTGAGTGGTAGAGGAGGCTGCCATCAGGACCTGAGTGGCGAAAGTGGGCTGAATGGCCTGCAGCTGTTCTAGCCTGTAGTGCCTGGCGAAGGTGTGGAGGGACCTCCACGTGGCTGCCCTGCAAATGTCCTCGGAGGATACGCTAGCTCTTTCCACCCAGGAGGTGGCGATCGCTCTGGTGGAGTAAGCCTTGATCCCCTGGTGGGGTCATGTGGTTAGCTATGTAGGCATTCTGGATGACTCTCCTCAACCACCTGGCAATGGTGATCTTGGAGGCGGCCCTTCCCTGTCTCTGTCACTTCGAGATGACGAATAGTCTCTCTGTCTTGTGGATAGGACGGGTTCTGGCCAAGTACACAGAGAGGGTGGATCCAACGTCAAGATAATGTGGGACCACACTGGAGCCCTGCTGGGACCCTTCTGGGAAGGTGGGGAGTTCTATGGGTTGTTCTCTGTGAAAGCCAGTGGATACCTTTGGCTGGAAGGCTGGTACCGTTCTCAGGTGGACCCCTAACAGGGTGAACACCATATAAGGTTCCGAGCAGGATAGGGCCCCAAGTTCCCCGATCCTCCTAGCCGAACAGATTGCCACTAAGAAGCATGTCTTGAGGCCGATCCAGAACAGGTCCGCCTGGAGGAGGAGTTCGTAAGGGGCAGATTTGAGGGACTCTAGGACTAGCGGTAGGTCCCATGGGATGACGGTCGGCCGAGTCCTCGGGTGGAGGATCTCCACTGCCCTTAGAAAGTGGGTGGCGTTGGGGTGGGCTCCCGGGGTGTATCCCCCGATGGAACCCATGGCCGCCCCTATGGCTGCTAATTGCACCCTGAGGGAGGACAGTGCTAATCCCTTGTCTACTCCCTGTTGGAGGAACAGTAGGACGTTGGCCATGTCGGTCTGCTCGGGAACTCTGCCCCGCTCCCGGCACCACCAGGAGAATATGGACCATTGTCTCCCATACGTGGAGGTGGTGGAAGACCGTCTGGACTGGAGTAGAGTGTTGATGACAGAATCATGGTACCCCACTGCCCTCAGTCTCTTCCTTTCAGGAGCCAGGCCGTGAGCTTGAGGGTCCGCAGGGTCGGGTGGAGCACTAGCCCTTGTGAGAGCATGTCTGGCCGGTACGGTATCCTGAAGCTGGCAAGCGACATCTCTCGGACCGTTGCGAACCATGACCTGCGTGGCCAGTAGGGGGCCACCAAGATAACTGCGTGTTGTTATTCCCGTATCTTGGTCAGAACCTGAGGGATCGGGGGAGTGGAGGGAAGACGTAGGCGTGGCTCCGTCCCCAAGGTTGCGATAGGGCATCCGTTCCCTGGGATAAGTTGTCCCTGAACTAGGAATAGTAATCTCTGACCTGAGCATTCTCCCATGTTGCCATGAGGTATATGGTCATGGTTCCCCAAGTCGCTTGGATCATCTGGAACAGGTCCGGATGTAACCGCCATTCTCCCGGGTGTACCGCTTGCCTGCTGAGCCAATCCGCATGGACGTTCAACCTTCCTGCTAGGTGAACCACGGTCAGGTGTCTGAGGTTGGCTTGGGCCCAGTCAAGGACTGCTGTTGCCTCCCTCAGCATAGCTCTGCTCCTGGTCCTGCCTTGCTTCGCTATGTAGGCCACCGTGACCCGATTGTTGAATCGGATTAGGACTGATTGCCCCTGCACCAGATGTTTGAATGCTTTCAGGGCATGAAACACGGCTCTCATCTCCAGTATGTTGATAGAGAGCTGTGACTCTGCAGGTGACCACAAGCCCTGTGCTGTTGTGTCTCCCAGGCAGGCTCCCCAGCCGGAGAGACTCAGGTCCATTTCTATGGCGATCAAGTGAGGTGCCTCTAGGGGACCCCCTTGGACAACTTCTCCTCCACCATCCACCAAACCAGGGAGAGTCTCACCACCTTGGGTAGTGGTACCACCATCTGGAGGTTGAGTTCGCTCGGTGTCCCCTGAGCCAGTGAGTAAGTTTGGAGTGGGCGCATGCGCCACCTGGCCCAGGGCACAAGGTCTATGCATGAGGCCATGCAGCCCAGTAACTGGGCTATGTTTTCCATCATCGTGCTGCGTCGGGCCTTCATCTGATGGGCTAGGTCCCTTAGGTTGTCAGTTCTTGAGGTGGATGGTTTTTCCCACCCCTGAGCTGAGTTAATGAGCGCTCTCAGATGCTCGATCTGCTGGGTGGGGATGAGGTGGCTCTTCTCTTAGTTTACCACCCAGCCGTGGTCCTCGAGTGCCTGTAGGGTGGATTCTGTGTGTATCCATGCCTGACATTCGGACCGTGCCTGTATGAGCCAGTCGTCCAGGTTCGGGATGATGTCCGGCCCCTGTTCCCTGAGTCTTGCCACCAAGGTTATGGAGACCTTGGTGAAGACTCTTGGAGCTGAGGATAGGCTGAACAGTAAGGCCTGGTACTGGAAGTGGTGGCATAGGATGTGGAGGCGTAGGAATTGTCTGTGCTTCCGAATGATGGGAATATGGAGGTAGGCATCCTTGAGGTCTATGGATGTCCGGAAGTCACCTCCCTGAATGCATCGGAGGGTGGACCAGATGGTTTCCATCTTGAAGCGGTGGGAGACCACGTGGCGGTTTAGGTGTTTGAGGTCCAGGATAGGCCGGAGCTCCCCCAATTTCTTGGGTACTAGGAAGAAGATTGAGTACACCCCTTGATTCTGTTCCGGCACTGGTACGGGCTGGATAGCCTTGTTCTGAACCAGTTCCGACAGGATCTGTTGGACCTGGTGTGGGGATGCCCTTCTCCTGGTTATAGGGGAGGAGACAAACCTGTGGGGAATGTGGACGTGGGATAACTCTATAGAGTAATCCTTGGTTACCACGTCTTGAACCCACCTGTCCGCTGTTGTGCGGAGCCAATGGTGGGCGAATAGAGTTATCCTTTGTCCCACAGGTGGGTAGGGGTCCTAGCCTTGGGGTGCCAGGGTGGGGTAGTCACTGTTGCTTATCCCTGTAGCCTCTGCCTCATCCTCCAGATCTCTGACCTCGGTTTCTGGAGGAGGAGGACTGATAGTTCTGAGGGTATGGGCTGCAGAAGCCGGGGGAGGTGCCTCTGCCTCAAAAGGGGTGGCCAGATTGCTGTGCGTCTCTGCATGGTTGAAATGGTCCATGTCCCCCCCGAGATCTTCACCTCGAGGAGGGGAGATAGGAGAACCTAGACCTATTCTTGAGGAGATCTTTGCTCTCCTCCTTCTGTTTCAAGTAATCTTGTAGCCCTTCCCCAAAAACGTGTTTTCCCTTCAGAGGTAAGTTCTGGAGCAGATTTTTTGACTCATTGTCTGCATCCCATAATTTGAGCCACAGTGCCCTCCAAGCACGGTTGGTGATGGCGGTCACCTTGGCATGAAGGCGCAGGGTGTCCACTGCCATGTCAGCCAGGTATTTAGATGCATCCAAGGTACAATCCAAAAGTTCTTTATGATGTTGGTTTATGGTCTTACCTTGTAGGAGCAGACAGGGATTCCTGGTGTGCTTCTTGCCTGATCAGATGCACGATTCAAACTGGGGAGCAGGGGTTTCTGGGACCTGGATATGCTAGAAATTTGATCTGGGTCAGTGCATCACTAGTCTATCAGGTGGGCTATAACCCATGAGGTAATGTCTGGAGTGCCATGGATGCCAACCAATCACAATTCACCCACCAAACCTATTCAACCCTCTAAAACCACCACCATTGCTCTGTTTGTGGTTGGGATGCGTGGGGCAAGATTATGTTGTCTGTATGGTTAAGGTACATGGTTATATGGCTATTATTTATGAAGATCATGAGGATGACAGTAAAGTCATAATTGTACAAACACGAGGGTAAGAGTGGGCATGGACGAAACATGTAGATTATCTGGTTGATCTTAAATTAAATGATGAAAAGACTAAAGCATGACCTTGAGATTAGTCTTAAAGAGTTAATGTACTAGCATATAGGCTTCCATTATCTGTATTTAGGGCACAATGAGAATAGATTATGCTGTTGTGAAAGTGCATAGCTAGTTAACTATGGTGTTAGACATTAGGTCTATGACACATGCAAGGGTAGTGGGTGGGAGTGTTCTTTTTCTTGTTTTTAATTTTTCACTTCATTTTTCTTGAGGCAGTTATTACAAACAAACATTTTTTATGATGGCTTTATGGAAAAATGCATATGTTATTTTAATGATTAGTTTGTGTTTAAAGCTTTTATTCAAATATGATTAATACCATAAGTGGTGCCTCCTGAGATGTGAATGGTATTAATTCTCCAATAAACGGTACATGATATTAAATCACTTAGATAAAAAAAAACCTTGGCATAGCTATAGCAATGCTACAAGAAATAGTTTTAAGTGAGAAAGAGTTAATTAAACTAAAAAGAGACTGAGGAGGAAATGTATTTTATTCATAGGGAAACACAAACAACAGTAGATGGGTAGCAGAACTGCTAAATAAGACATTCAAAGGAAAAGTTATTGACATCCAACACATAAGGTAGAATAACAATACATAAAATAATGCTTGACAAGGAAATTATAATTATATGTTGATTTATACACCCTTCAAAAGTTTTGGCATATTTATAGCAGAAATAAATATATTCATTAACAATTGGAACAGTCCTAATATCAAAACTGGAGGTGATTTTAACTATTTGGGAGACAGTTGACAAGATAAGTTATCCCAGGATAATAAATGGAATAGATATAAATCCAGCTTTTTTAAATAACTTCTTGACAAATAATTAAATGATCGACCTATGGAGAGAACTACATGGCACATAGATAGCTTACACATACTTTACACAAAGACATGCTATGTGTTCTTGATTGTATTACATTTTGATTTCTAAGGAATTGATAATAAACTCCTTAACTGTATTTCTAATATTGAACCATTAATTATTTCAGACCACAATATAGTATCATTAAGCATATAATCTGATTTTTTCCAAAAAATAAATAACTCATGGAAAGTCAATAATAATTTATTAATAGACAAGGGCCTGGATAGTCAGACTGCGCCAAGTAAGGGCGCAAGCCTGGGTGCAGCACAAATGGGATGTGCCAGGACATGGACCAGGTGATATTCTGCAGTGCTGTGCCATGGCTCAGCACTGTCGAATATGGCACTGAGGGTGTTTGCACTACACACAGCACAGTGGCACTGCACCTGCACAAGTGGCAGAAGGAAGCAGGGAGATGCACAGTGATATTCAGCACTGGGCATGCAAATGAGGCCATTATGCATGCAAGGATCAAATGGGGCCATTTGCATGTCATTATGGCCCCATTTGCATGTGGTGCACTGATCCCCGGCAACTTGCACATAGCGCCCTGCCAGGCTGCAGCCATCGGGAACTGACACCCTGCAGACCCATGGCAGTCCCTGCCCCCGTTCATCCGATTGTGGGCATATGTATTAAACAGGTCCATGGTGGACCAATGGTGAATCCCCCTCTGGTCACCGGCATACATATAAGAACTCCCTGGTGGTTCACTGGACTTATCTCCATCACCCAATTGTGGGCATATGTAGATGAAATCCCTTGTGGACCAGTGGACCACTTTCCATCACCCAGTCAAGGGCATGTGTAAAAGAAAGTACTTGGTGGTCCAGTGGAACCCCCCCAGCACCTGATCGTGGCAGAAACAGCAAATGACACCCTGGTGGACCAGTGGTACCCCTACCCACCCTCCCACTAAGGTCCCCACCACCCAGCACCCTCCTCAGTCAGCGGTGGTGGCAGCACCGCCTGAATGCCACCCGGCTGCCCACCGACTGACAGCATACAGTACAGTCTGTATGCCTATTGGTCCACTGTGTGGACCAATGGGTGTGCAGACCATACTGTACCACACATGCCCAATATGTGAATGAATGCAGCACAACTTGCCCCTTTGAATATCATGCCGGGACACATTGGTGGGTTGCACATGGTGCAGCCCTTTTGAATATCCAGGCCAAAGAAATTACCCTCAAAACATCTGAGGCAATCATGGTTTTGTATAAAAAAAACAATAATAGCGATGAGAAAACATAACTGAATGGTGGGATTCAATGAAAGCCACTTTGCGAGACACTATGATTTCAGCAGCCTAGTGGAAAAAAAATGTAACAGATGATAGTTGAAGCTGAAGATAAATTAACCACTTGGCATGTACAGTGAGAGCAGTAGATAATTCTAGGAAATGACTGCAGTGAACTCAAAAATATTGAGTGGGCATATGTATTAAACTATATATACTATATATACTGAAATATTTACAAAAAATAACAGGCTAAAAGGCAAGAAGAAATGGTAAACTACAACTGAGCAGTTGGGGGAAATTCTGGCAAAAAGAATTAAAGCATCAGATCAAAAAACAGAAATAACTTCTATATATGATGCCATGGCATACTTTGGTAGAACAAGATAGCATAATACAAGGAATTTCTCAACTTTTGCAAAGATCTATAGAGATCAGCATGTTGCCCAGCAGATAAAGATATTAGCTATTATAGATAATTTATGGAGACACAATAATCTCATCTTTAGAAGGGGATAAATTAACTTGCAAAATAACACAGCAAGAAATGAAGGGAATTATAACAAATAGGACTAATGGTAAATGTCCAGGTGTACAGTAGATGGTTTTACAATTGAATTTTTCTCTGCTTTGTTGCCTCAATATTTGCCTCTTCTAGAGATGTTGCTAAACCAGATACAGAAATAGAATGTATTACCAGAATCTTTTAAAATGGCTTACATTTCATTTCTATCAAAAAAGGTAAAAGTTGAAGAATATGTAGAAAATAATAGACCTGTGGCAATTTTCAATGTTGATTACAAAATACTCACACAATATTAAACAATAGAATCTTACCTTTACATGACAGATTTATACATCAGGATCAAAGTGGCTACATTTCACAAAGATACATATACTGTATAAGGTCTACATACAATACAATTTATTAAAGATTAATTTACTAAAAATCAATAAAATGGCAGTACTGCTATTTCTCGATGCCTTTTAAGCATTTGACATGCTTGAATAGCAATGTCTATTTTCTGCACTTTAATTTATCAGTTTTCTGGAGGCATTCATTAAGCAAGCAATAACACACGATGAGGTGTAGGTTATCTCCTGATAAGAGACCACCCAGGTGTGTTACAAGGCATGAGGCATTTGTGCCGAGTACCTCATGTACCTAGGCGTGCTCTTATTAGGAGATAACCCACACCTCAGAGTTTGTTATTGCACTTATAAAATGGGTTCCCCAAGTAACTACTGTATTTAAGGGAAAAAAATTAAAAGAGGGAAAACATTTTAACAATTTGAGGTTTTAATACCTGAAGTAGTAAAATAGTCCCTCTATTTAGGTATTATCTGTACTGTGTGATGTCCAGTGCATGCCCCCCTCCCACCCAGACACAAGAGATGCTAGTTAGGTTGTCCTTTCCCTCTGCAGACACACATGAAAACAAAGGCCCTCTACTCACTCTTAATCAAAACAGCACTCATGCACTAGTTGCTCTGGTGCATGCCTATTCATCACTGAGTTGCAGAGGTGAGCGGTGGGTTGAGCCAGTTGCTGGCTCCATTTAGGGTGGTTGGGGGGTTGGCACTGCTGGTTGGAGGAGGTCCACTGAACTACCAAGGACAATAATAATTTGTCACACTTACGGGGTCAGGGATCATGATGGGGGTGGGGCGACTAGTAGACTACCAGGGAAAATAATTACTATTCAAACATACAGGGGTTAGGGATTATGATCGGGGGCTCGGGGAATCACTAGACTACCAGGGAATATAATTAATTTTTGAACACATGGGGGTTGGGGATCATGATGGGGGGGGACCACTGGACTAAAAAGAAAAATAATTAATTTTCAAACATACAGGGGCCAGGGATTGTGATAAGGGGTGGGGGAGGCCACCAGACTACCAGGGAACACCTGGAAGTAATTTAAAGTTACACTTTGAAGTACTTTGAGTGACAATGCCACATTACTGCATGCTTTTTGCAGGCGGTACTTAGCGTGGCACTACAGGAGGCACAAACACCTGTAGTGCAGCGCTAATCTTTTGAATATGCCAGTGCACTGGCATTTATGCCCACTCCGCTAACTCCCACCCCTGAATACATTAACTTTTAGTGTCAGCGCTATCACACAGTGCCAGTTCTAATAGGGCTTTTGAATATTGCAGCCTGGTACAAATACAGCACTATTCCAGCACAATGGATTTGTGCCAGGCACAAAACTTTGAATATCTGGCCCCTGAAATGTTAATTTCTAATCATGATCACCATGAAGACATCCTAAGGAATTTTAATGCATAGATATACTGTAAAAAAAAATGAATAAAGCATTTTGGTATACAGATTAAAAATAGCATAAATAAAATGTGCTAATGAAGCCATTAACCTGTACTGAGCTTTAAAGACAAATTACAGTGATGGGGGAAATCCCCATGTCATACGGGGAAAAATACAAATCCTAAAAATGCTTGCTACAGTATATCACATCATTCTTATTTACTCCTTATCCTTATTTTCAAAGTGCTTACAACATGGTGTTCAAAAAGATCAAAATCATATTCAGAAAATGTATATGGAATAATAAACACCATAGGATTTCCTAGCTCAAAATGCTGCTAAATGAAGACCAAGGAGGCTTTGTGTGCCCAAATATTTTTTCATTACATGTCATTTTTAGTTAAACTAATAATACCTGAGGCCAATTCACAAACAAACAGAAAAAAAAATAGAATTAAAGGTAGAAAATGCAATACTCGATATTCTATAAAAAAGAACAGACCAGCTCATTTCAAATACATGAAAATCAATAATGAAATAATCAAAACTATTAGTTTGGTAAAAAAATATAATTTAAATAAGCTGTGTTGGATCATTAATTTTTCTTTGTCAAATTGTATTTGGAAAAATCTAAATTTTAAGATTGATGGAAAACAATTTGTAACATTATAGGTACATTAGGGAATGAAGAAAGACCAGGGGAGGGATAATGAGGATTAACCCTTAGACTGCTGAGAATCAGAACATATAGGAATTCTGGACTGATATATCAGTCCTTGGCATAGCAAAGGTTAATAAAGGGGAGGGGGTGGGCAGAGGGTGACAGTGACAAAGCAGAGATACTGAATGAATACTTCTGCTCAGTATTCACAAAAGAAGAGGAGGGGGAGGTACATAAACCAAATAATAGAAGCTCACTGGATAGGGGAGTCAATACCAGTCCATTCACAGAAGAAAGGGTACTAAAAGAACTCCTAAAACTGAAGGTGGACAAGGCAATGGGGCCTGATGGGATTCACCCCAGAATTCTAAAAGAACTAAGGGGAAAACTAGTGGCACCAATGACTGCCCTTTTTAAAAAATGATGGGAGGATGGTATAGTAACAGAGGACTAGAGGAGGGTGGATGTGATTCCCCTTCACAAAAATGGGAGCAAGGCAGAGGCAGAAAACTACAGACCTGTTAGTTTGACCTCAGTAGTAGGGAATTTGATGGAAACATTTCTGAAAGAGAGAATTGTTGAGTACCTAGAGGCCAGTGGGGCACAGGACCCAAGGCAGCATGGATTTACAGTGGGACGGTCAAGTCAGACAATTCTAATAGATTTCTTTGACTGGATGACTAAAGTAGTAGACCAGGGCGGTCTGTAGACGTGGCCTACCTAGACTTTAGTAAGGCATTTGACACAGTTCCACGCAAAATATTAATAAACAAGTTAGCCAGCCTGGAAGTGGGTCCCAAGGAGGTAAACTGGTTAAAACATTTGCTGGACAACAGGATGCAGAGGGTACTAGTAAATGGAGTCCACTTTGAAGAAAAGGAGGTTACTAGCATGGTACTGCAGGGTTCAGTACTGGGACAGGTCCTCTTTAATGTCTTTATAGGTGACATAATGGAGGGAATGGAAGGAAAAGTATGCCTCTTTGTGGATGACACAAAGTTATGAAACAGGTTTGATACACGGGGCCGGGGTGGAAATGAGGGAAGGGACTTGGCAAGGTTGAAGGAATGGTCAAAAGTATGGCAGCTTAGATTCAATGCAAAGAAGTACAAAGTAATGCACCTGTGAAACAAAAACCCAAGGGAAGAGTACACAATGAGGGGGATGTATTAACGACAACAAAAATGGAAAGGTACCTGGCAGTAGTTATATCAGATGACCTAAAGTTAGGCAAGCAATGTAAGAGGGCAGTAAGGAGGGCTGGGGGATACTGGGATGCATAGAGAGAGGCATCACCAATAGAAAACAGAAAGTTGTTATCCCTCTGTACAGACAGTTGGTGAGACCCCATCTGGGGTATTGCGAGCAGTTCTGGAGATCCCATCTCTACAAGGACATAGACAGAATGGAGGAAGTCCAGAGGAGGACAACTAAAATGGTGCAGGGTCTGCACCAGGTGTCATACAAAGAGAGACTAAAAGAGTTTAATATGTATACCCTTGAGGAAAGGAGGGAGAGGGGGAGCATGATAGAAACTTTCAAGTATCTTAAAGGAATCAACAAAGTCCAAGAGGGTAGCATCTTTCAGAAAAAGAGATGTGCAAGAACAAGGGGATATAATTTGAAGATAGAGGGGGGACGACTTAGGGGCAATGTGAGGAAGTATTTTTTTTAAGGAGACGGTGGTTGACACATGGAAGGCCTTGTTGAGGAGTTCATGGGTCAAAAACAGTGGGGGAATTTAACAATGCATGGGACAGACATAAGGGAATTCTAGAAGGAGGTAGGAGGAAGTAGGCTGTTGGTAAAAAAACTAGGATCTGCAGCTTATTCTATAGGTAGGGAAATGGGCAGACTGGGTGAGCCAAGCAGTCCTTATCTGCTATCAAAGTCTATGTTTCTATTTAACAGAACTTGTCATGAAAAAAGAATGCAGTGCTTGCAAGATTTGCTGGAATATAACAAATTTATGAACTGGTCATTCTATAAAAAAAAGTGTAATCTAGCAGATTACCACCTCTTTTTCTTTCACGATCTAATACATGTGCACAAAAAAGACTTTAAAGCAGCGGTGCAATGAAAAAGGCTTTTCCAAAAAAATGTAGTTTCAGCTATGGTTAAGAAAAATATTAGCATATCTGTCAAATGTACTTGTGTAGGTACCTCCTATGCTATGCACCATGAGTCTCTACTTTTTTTTTTCTCAGTCCTACCACTTGCCAAGTCTATCATGATATTTCAGTGTAAAATGTGTCGGTCATCTTGTTTTCATGAGAAAAAAATTCTACTAAAACATTTATAAAATAGTCATATTTTGGTAGAATAAAAAAAATGTACCTCCAAGTAAAACTGAAAGATGTCAGAATCATTTATAATGAAAATGGTAGCGTCAAATTTCTTGCCCAATTTCATTGCACTGCTGCTTTAAGTGATGGGAAAGAACACCAATACAAAAGATCCAGGAAAGGGCTTGGATTCTGTCATCTGCAGCAGGAAAAAATCAATTTTCGCTTGGATTATAAGTCAGCTACATTTAACTACAGACCAAGTTTATAAAGAAACTACTAAGAAATTGGCCTTGGAATGAAATGTCAACATTACAGTATAGCAATGGAATCGCATTTCAGTTATCAAGAGATGAAAGAGTTCAATTTAATATTATGAGCAATGCCTGTTGCTCCTGTCACTCTCCATAGAGATTACACAAAATTAAATTAAAAGTAGCTACAAGCTGCTAGCATTGCCAACAAATAAATGCAGTCTTCCTGCATACTTTGTGGGATTGCAAGCTTGTTAAGCAATGATGGCTTAGTTCTTTTTGCCTGCTGCACAGGACAGGAGTCAGGACACTAGATATTCTAGAGGCAGTGTTAGTTTTGTTGGAACTTAACATTAATATAATGTATGAAGAAAGAGAGTGGAAAATAATTCAAGCAAATTTGATAGCAGCTAAAGATGGCTGGCAGTATAGCCTAGAGGTTAAAGGAATGAGGTATGAACAAGCCTGATTCATCCAGCAGACCAGACCTGGGTTTGATTCTCACATTCTCCACTTGCATACTGTGTGACTCTCAACAAGTCACTTAACTACCTAGTATTCCCAGGTCACCCCTGAAAACAGGCACTTGTGTCTACCGGTTACCAAAGACTAAAATAAAAAAAATTAAAAGAATAAGTTTGAAATTCTGGAAATGTTCAGATGAATCTATAGCAACTCCCACTCCAGAATAGAAACAAATATTTCTAAGCACCTTGTGCTGCAATAACTTTTTCCATCATGATGATGATTTTTGGAAAGTATACAACAGAAAACAGGAACTGTGAGCCAAGGAAGACTTTGAAATGCATAAAGCTTAGGCCAAAGCCATTTTTGAACATTACTTTACAATATATCACAATATTGTAGATTTAATAGAATATTTTAATTATTTATTTATTTTATTCCGTGTATTGCCATCAATATATGATTACTTTGTAAGTTTATGAACCAATAATAGAATTATTATTTAAAAAGGAATAATCCTATAACTTGCTTCCAAACAAGGAGTATTGGTAGAACTTACTGTCTCCCCCGAGCCCCAATTTTAATAAGGGAATGGTGCACCAGAAAGGCTACACTCTTTTTGCCATGATGAGTGCTGTGTACATTACAAGCATTGTTTGCATTTTAAAAGAGTTCAGAATGCAGTGCTTGTAATCTACAGAGCACATATCTTGGCAAAAATGTAAAGGATTAGACTGTTCTCCCACAAAAAGTCTGAGACTGAGTGGAAAATAATATTTATTGGAGATAATGTATTTATGCAGAACTATCTGCTCAGCTCAGCTCTTGCCTTCAGGCTTCCTCCTATTCCCAAGTCATGCATCCCCAAGCACACTCACTAGTCAAACTGGACTAGTAGCTGAATGGAGACACTGGCAAAAGGAGACATGGATGGGGTCATGTAAAGTAGTTGCCAGATGCTCCAGTAGCCCTCAACTCCCTGGAGGAGAGCAGTCCAGAAGATGCTCAATTATCCTTCCCCGGCCAGCCCTCAGATGCACAACACCTGGCTCCTTCTCGCACTCAGGTTGTCAGCATTGCAAGTAGTGCATTGGTGATGCCATGATACTGAGAAAATAACAAAGTACCAACCTTTTCTGGGTTACACTGATCCTCCCTCACTCCCGCCACCACAAACACATGCTACTGATATTAGGAAAAAAGAGTGAAGTACATATGTCAGTTTAACAGAATCATTGTTGTCCCGTTTCAGTCTGGTATTTTGATTTTCTCACCAGAAACATAGACATAGACTTTGATGGCAGATAAGGACCGCTTGGCCCACCTAGTCTGCCCATTTCCCTATCTAGAGGATAAGCTGCAGATCCTATTTAACCAACAGCCTATTTCTTCCTACCCCCACCCCACAAAAATTGCCTTATGTCTGTCCCATGCATTCTTGAATTCTCCCACAGTTTTAGACCCCACAACCTCCTCAGGAAGGCTATTGCATGTGTCCACCACCCTCTCTGTGAAAAAATACTTCTTCACATTGCCCCTGAGCCATCCCCCCTCTATCTTCAAAATGTGTCCCCTTGTTCTTGCACATCTCTTTTTCTGAAAGTTTTGCCTAGTACACTCAATGGTAGGGTAAGATCAGTTTATTTCTCTTCGTGTCATGTCCACCAATAGGCTTATTTCTCTTAGTGCCACTGGCAGCACATTCATCTACGATTTTATGTTTGTCTATCTCTAAGACTTCTCCACACTTGTCATTTCTCCCATTCATTAAGTAATTTAAATATTGTCTTATTGTTATATTGCAGCTTTTCAGATAGTGACTGAATCTTCTCGGTATTCTCCTTCTGATATTATATACAGTTTCTATTGGGTCTCATCTAAATTAGGGAATGGACTTTAACTGATATGCTATTAGAATTGAGATTATTATGTCATCCTTTCCAATGTTTTGGTGTTGTAGTAAGTTGAAAATTGTTTAAATTCATCCTATTTTCTCATAGCTGATGACTGGTAACTACACAATGTCTTTGTCAAAGAAGGCTTCAAAGGATCCTAAACAACTATCAGTACTTGATTTATTTGCAACGAAAAGGAGTACGAGTGTTGTTACAAGTTCAGAGCCACAGAAGAAAATAAGACAAGATCAATATATTGATTCAGCAATTAACAATACTGATGCAGATACAGATACAGAAGCAGTTTCCAAGTTATTTTCTCCAGCGCCTGGTTCCTCTTATTCTTGCATCTAAAAACCAGTAAAACCACATTGTCATCTACTGATAATGAGCAGACGGTACTACTGCAGTGTGGCACAGCCAAGACACCATCCACAGCCATGACTAAATGTGATGACACAGACAGTGTATCAAATGATATATATCAGCCTATCAAGCTCCATTTCAACCAAAATATTTATATCCTGTGGCAGGTTCACTTAAATCCAATGGTGATTAGGAAACACATAATTGGATTGAACACTCTATTATGAGAGATGCTATATACTGCTATACATGCAGGCATTTTACAAGTACTCATACAACACCTTGTGTAGGTGATCGTGTATGTGGAAATGTTCCCTTTTGTCAACAGGGCCCAATTCTCAAAGCAATTGGAATGAAGCAAGCTGCCTGCATCCAGACAAATGGTGCAAGGGACTCACTGTGATGCACCTTGCATCATTCCCAATTCTGCATCACCACCTGCGTCAGTAGGGGCACTGCCTGCACCAGCCAGGCTTGCATTGTCCTTGTGATAGATGCACCAGTGCGTCATGGCAGAAGGATGCTTGTGCCAGGGCAGCAATGCAGCATCCCCTTTAATGAGATCCTGTAATACTCCCCAAAGAGTGTAGAGTCCACATGAGTTAAACCAGCCAGAGCTGATCTAATGAGCCCTGCACCACCACCATTTAATAGAGAACCCTGGGGTGGGGTGACTGAGTGTCAATAGCTGGCAAGGGGAACACTGGAATACTGCACAACTGATATAAGATGTGGAGTACTGAATACAGCTAGTACTCTATCTGCAGTACTGAAAGAGGAAGGGAACATTGCATCTGCTGTAGATAGTGATACTGTTCAGTCCACAACGTGCATAGGCATCTGTAGAACATTCATTTGTTCTGTTGCCACAGGTTAATTTCATCTGGTACATCCTGCAGCATCCCACCTGCCAGCTCAAGTGTGGCCCTGAGTCCTGCAAGATGTATGTAAACTTACTGTGCTCCCACTGCATGGCCCCCCGACACCTCTTACAGTGCTGCTTGCCCCTCCCAGACTATCTATGTGGCTGTGATGGGCACTGCACTGTCCACATCCCAGTGCATGATACCCCTACCTCCCGATCTGCCCTCCCTGTCCCATAATCCTCCTCTGACCTCCAGGACACATAGTCGGTGGGCTCCTGCACTGGTTGGGCCATCCTACAGCTTGCAGCATTCATCTCCAGTGCAACATGACTTTGATGCGTGGCTGCTGTTGCTGCAAACTGCAGAAATTTGGCACTTGGACCCCTCCTGTTAGAAAAGCATGTGCAGGGTCCCTGGCACATTGGAGACTGATGCAGTTGCTGTTTGCTGCAGCTTGTATTGCTGTAAGGGCCACTTTGAGAATTCAGCCCAAAATGTCCAGATGATATGGTCACTGCACATCTCCAGAATATCAAAATGATATGATTAGTGTAGTTGCATTGCTAATTAGAGAGAAAGTTGTTAGTAAAGTTTCAAAATACCTTGCAGTTCTTGTATATGAAGCTAAAGATGTGTCTTGCAAACAGCAGCTTAGCTTTGTAATCCATTTTGTTGGCAAAGAAGTTAATATTTTTGAAAAACCACTAGGATGTTATCACTGGGATAAACATGATGCTGCTAGTCTGGCTCTGGTAAACAATGCTGCAATATGTACTGCTGGTCAACAATGGAACAATGGAAGCACTGTATCATGCAGTGCTATGATGGAGCCTCAGTGATTGGTGGGTACTTCAACAGAATACACGAAAGGGAAAAAACAATTTACCCCTCAAGTTATTTATATACACCATCACGCACAACGCCTGAAACTTGCTTTTGTACAAACCATCACTAATGTACAAGAAATAAATGACTTTAAGTATTTTACAGACAGTATATGTTTTCCTTTCTCAAAGCTCCCCACGACATGAATTATATGTAAAGACACAAAAAGATGACGTATTACAAGTACTTGAATTATAAAGACTTTTTGGTATTCATGGTTTTATTGGTACAGCTGCAAAAAGAAGTTCAGAATGTGTCTAGAGTCAATCACTGTAAAAATTATCACTATTCAGTCACAAAGTTCTGATAAAGATGCACGTTCTGAAGCAAAAGGCCTGTTCAAAATTCAGACATTCACCTTTTTAATAACATTTTACTGTTTAGGAACAATCATACAGAAGATTCAGTCACTCTCTGAAGAGCTGCAGCAGAGAGATTTAGATTTGACAAGAGCCTGTGATCTTTTTCTGCCAACAGAAAGTAAGCTGCAATCTCTTCAGAATGAATGTCATTGGCAGAAAATTTAGGATGATGCCAAACAAGCTGCTGAGCACTGTGGTACTGAGACTGACACTGCCACTAGCAACCCCACCAGCAGATCAATGTGCAAACAATGGTGAAGCTGAAAACCAGCAGAATTTTATGTTTTTCCACCACACTGGGTAAAAGAACCTCAAATTTGGAAAATTCAGAACATTTTGTAAGATCTAAAATTGACACACTTAAACATGAAATATACGTAGACCTTGCTTTAGCCTCCGAATGTTTAGAGCCACAGGCCACAAATGTGGATGGGCTGTACCCTGGCTGTGGGCCTAAAATCAGACAGCAGGTATCAGACAGAACCTACATTGGTTGGACCCACCATCTAACTATGTCTCAGTGTGGCTACTTCTAGAGTTATTCCAGGAGGGTGGACCGACTTGGGGCCCTGGAGAGGCAACATGCCAGAAGGGAGGCACAACTATCACTTTTCTGATCTGTTCCTATGCTAAAGCAGCATGGCCAACCCTCATGAAACAATATGGCAAGGACATAGCAGAGTTGGGCAGGGTAGAGCCACTATGGTATAACCCCAGGTTGACAATACAGTACCATATCCTATTCTGGGGCACCTGGAAGACAACGGGTATTTAGTGGGTTTCGCACTTGTGGGGCATGTTCTGCAGACAACTGGGGGAAGGGTGCCCTGGAAGGACTTCTGCCACTACCTTCAACTCAGTCACTTGCTGTTGAGGGGCTTCTATTCCCCCGGCCCTGTGTAATGATACAGATTGGAGCAACTTGATTGACTCTTGGATGTCTGATGCATCCTGCCACAGGGGCTGAATCTACGAATCCCTTTTGGAGTCCCTCTGTTCAACCCTTCATTCTCACAGGATGGCCTGGGAACTGGAGCAGCAGGTCACCATCTGTCAAGAGAGTTGGACAGGGATGCTTAAAAGAGATCACTACAACTTTAGAGACCTGCACTATCATCTCATTAAAAAAAAAGTTCTTCATCAGTGGTATTGCACCCCATTTGTTCTTAACAAAATTGTCCTTCCTACTAGAGACAAATGCTGGCGTTGCCACAAGGGAGATGGTTGCCTCACATGTATCCTGTGTAATTGCCCCACATTAGAAAACTGTTAGAGACAAGTTCACAGCTCCTGCTCCAAGATAGCAGAATACCAAGTCACTAAGAACCACTCTTCTGGGTTCTGGGAGAATCTCACCCTATCCACAACCTCTCCACCCACCGAAGGAGCGTCTCACTGGCTTATACCAGCAGCACTGGAGGCCGAAAGACAGATTTTTCTGAAATGGTGATCAGTGTCAGCTTTACCCAGTCAGAACAGAGCTTCATGAACAGCACATGTAAGAAGAGAGTTGTAGGAAGAGCAACAGAAGGGCAGCTTCAGGGGTAGAATAGCAAATGGCAATTACCGTGACCCTGTAGCTGTTACCTCAGTGGGAGGGACTGAAGGGAGGGAAAAAGTTGAAAAAATTGGTGACTGGTCATGCTGCTCCTGTGGCAGAGAGGGTTAAGGCATAGAGCAGCTTGGTCAGTGTGCATCTGGAGACCAGGGTTCTATTCCTTGTCTCTGAGTTTTTGTCTGTGAGACGGGTGTACAAATTTTAATAAATCCCGTCTCACAGATTCACCCCGACTTTCTAAATTCCCTATAATCCAACTCCTCTCAGAGTTGATCATATTAGAAATGGGTGGTGCGGGGGGGTGGGGCAGCCTTCCAAAACATATATTGATTTTGTTTGATATCCGTGGTAGCAGTCCGCAGTGTGAGTTTGGACTGCTACCATGTGTATGTGAGTGGTTTTACTGGGCACTGTGTTTTGCAGGCGCCTTTGTTGCTGCATTGTTCTGAGCAGCGTTGTTTATGTGTTCATGTTTCAGACCTAGAGCTAGTGTCAGCTCCTACTCTATCAGATTTGCTTTCAGAAATGTGTTAGCTGGCAGAATATGAGAGACTGTCTCTCCTTGCCAAGGGCAATGTTGTCAGTTTCCAAAATATATTGGTCTCTTTCATAACATCAACCTGTGGTCATTTTATAGAATAGTCTCATAGAAGTTGGAGTGGATTGCACAGATAGAGTGTATTCTAAATGGATGGTATCCCCTATTGTTGGTTCTTGAATTTGGTTACTGCAGTATTGATTTTAGGTTTAAAATATAGAGTTATCCATGTGTTATGCTATGCTTCTTAAGACACGGCCATGCTGTCCCTCTAACTGAACTTATACGAACATATGTAACAGTCTATAGTATCATTGAAATGTATAGAAACATAGAAACAGAGAAATTGACGGCAGATAAGACTGCAAGGCCCATCCAGTCTGCCCATTTCTTTTTCTACCTTTTGAATGTGCCATTAGCCTTTGCTCTCTCAATGGCCTATCTATTCATACTCATCTGTATTGCTCCCTTATGCCTATCCCATGCCTGTTGAAGCCCTGCACTGTAGTCATATCCACCACTTCCTGAGGTAGGCCATTCCATGCATCCACCACCCTTTCTGTGAAAAAGAACTTCCTCACATTACCCCTTAATCGGCCTCCCTCTAATCTCATGCTGTGTCCTCTTGTTCTGCTATTTTTCTTATATTGAAACATGTTAGACTCTTTCACCTTGTTAATGCCCTTAAGATGTTTGAATGTTTCAATTATATCACCTCTCTCCCTCCTTTGCTCTAGGGTATACATATTGAGCTCAGTTAATCTGTCCTCATATGTTTTCTGATGCAGTCCCTGCACCATTTTGGTTGCCTTTCTCTGGACTGCCTCAATTTATTTAATGTCCTTATGAAGGTGTGGCCTCCAGTACTGCATGCAGTACTCCAGATGAGGCCTAACCAGTGTCTTGTAAAGAGGGATTATTACCTTCCTCTTCCAACTTCTGATACCCTACTAATACACCCCAACATCCTCTAGCCTTACCTACTGCTTTAGTGGTCTGCTTGGATGATTTCAGTGTTCGGTGATGAAGTCTCTTTCTTCCATTGTGACTGCCAGCAACTCCTCCCAGCCTATAGGTGGCTTCAGGGTTTCTCTTCCCTATGTGCATGCTCTTGCACTTCTTTGCATTAAACCCAGTTGCCACTCTTCTGACCATTTTGCCAGTTTACCAAGATCTCTTCTCATTCTGCCCACCCCATCTGCATCACCTACTCTGTTGCAGATCTTGGTGTCATCTGGAAAGAGACAAACCTTACCCTCCAGTCCATCTGCAATGTCACTGATGAAGATATTGAAGAGGACTGGCCCCAGGACTGATCCCTGAGGTACCCCACTTGTGACTTGCATCTCTTTTGACTGTATACCATTTACCACCACTCTCTGTTTTCTGCCAGTCAACCAGTTTGCCACCCAGTTGACCAACATCTGACCCACCTCGAGCCTACCCAGCTTATTAATCAATCTTCTATGTGAAACAGTATCAAAAGCTTTGCTGAAGTCAAGGTAGGCAACATCAACTGCTCCCCCTTGGTCCATCACTATGGTTACCCAGTCAAAGAAATCTATGAGATTAGTTTGACAGAACCTTCCTGTTGTAAATCCACGCTGTCTTGGATCCTGTGCTCCTATGGATTCCAGGCGTTGCGCTATCCTTCCCTTAAGGATTGTCTGCATAATCTTGCCCACTACTAAGGTAAGACTGATTGGTCTGTAGTTCCCTGCCTCCTCCCTGCTACCACTCTTGTGGGCGGGATCATAAAGCTCTCCTCCAGTCTTCTGGGACCTCTCCTGTGCTCAGAGCCTCACTAAACAGTTCTGATAATGGCTCTGCTAGTTCCACCCTTAGCACCTTTAGTACCCTGGGATGTATGCCATCAGGTCCCATTGCCTTGTCTACCCTGAGCCTATCGAACTCTTGTTGGACCCTTTCCTTTGTGAAGGGACTAGTGCACACCTCCCTCCCCCCTTTGTCCATGGTGCTGAGCTGTGGGCCCTTCCCTACCTTCTCTTCAGTAAATACTGAGCAGAAGTATCTATTTAAGATAGATGCTTTTACATGGTCCTCCTCCTCACATACCCCCTTATCCCCTTTGATCTTAGCAATGCCCCCTCTGGACTTTCTCCTTCACTAATGTATCTATCGAAAGTCTTGTCACCTTATTTTACTGTTTGTGCTAGTGTTTGGGTCTTTGCCTGCCTTACTGCCTTCCCTGCTTCCCTTAGGGAAGTTTGGTATGCCTCCCTATCTTCATTCTGCTGCGTTCCCTTATATTTCCTGAAGGCCAGCCTTTTGGCTCTGACCTTTTCTGCTACTGTGTTTGAGAACCAAAGTGGTTTCCTTCTTCTTTTGCACTTTCTTTTCTCACTAACACAATGGGATGTTGCTTCAAGTATTGCATCTTTAATGCTTTCCTTCTTTGCCTGTAGCCCCTCACCTGTATTTCATTTGCCAGGGCTAGCTTAACTCTGTTGGCCATCTTATCAAAGTCAGCTCTCTGAAGTGCCATATTTTGCCTTGGAATGGGATGATTTAGTTGTAGTGCAAATTGAACTATACCATGTGATGGTCACTGGCACCCAGGTGACCTTCTACCTGGAGATCTGTGATCCTTTCCCTGTTAGTCAGTACTAGATCTAAGATAGCCCTGTCTCTTGTGGGTTGTTGTACCAGCTGTTTGAGGCCCTCCCCCTGCAGGGAATCCACCATGTATCTAGTTCTGGCAGATGTCCCTGCTGGTATTGACCAATCTGTATCTGGCATGTTGAAGTTTCCTGTTATCAGAGACTCCCCTGTAGCTGTCATATTTTGTATATCTTCTAACAGTAATGTGTCTATGTCCTCCCCCTGGTCTGGAAGCCTGAACACAACCCCAGTTCGTACAGCTGTCCCATTTCCTGTTTCCAGGGTGAACCACAGTTCTTCTGGCTCCTTATATGTATTCTGAATTTCTGTAGCTTTCATATTTTCATTGACATAAAGGGCCACTCCACCCCCACCTTGTGCCCCTTTTTGCACCTTGGTCTCTTCTGAACAGTACATAGCCAGATAGTGAAGTCTCCCAAGTGTGGTTACTGGTAAACCATGTCTCGCTAATGGCTACTATGCCCAGTTTAGCCTCTGTCATTATTTCCTGCAGATCTGGGATCTTGTTTCCCAGACTGCAAGCATTTGAGTACATGATTTTCCATTGGCCAGATTTTGGTGTGTTAGTTGTTGGGTGAGGTCTGGTGTTTCCCCTGTGTGTCGTATGGGAAGCCAGACCTTTTTCTTTACCTTGTGATGCAAATGAACTACAAACATGCTGAACTCCTGTTTGACCACTAGCTGAGAGGGGAGGAGTGTTCTTCCCATTCGACGTGTGGGGTGCTGCACCACTCTCCCCATTTGCTATTTTAGATATTCTGCAAAGATGTCAAACTTCTGCCCCAGTGCACTGACTCCCTCCTTAGTCAGATGCAGTCCATCAAATTTAAAGAACTTTCACTCCCAAAACTGTTGCCAGTTCCCTAGAAATTTGTGTCCCTTTTTCTGGCACCAGCCCTTGAGTCACATGTTTAGCACCCCCCATCTCCCCTTCTCTGACCTTCTGTCCATTTGCCCCCCTCTCCCAGACTGCCAGGATCTCAGACAGGGAGATGCTGGATGAAATGGATGATAGTTTGTCATGCAGTCTGGTCAGGTGTTCCTTGGTCTCCACAACTGACCGACTGGCAAGATCGTTAGTCCCTATGTGCACCAGAATATCAATGTTTTCTGCTGCTTCCTGAACAATTTTAACAATGTGGTCAGTGTCTCTCCATGCTGATGTACCTGGGAGACATCTGACCATAACCCCTGGCTGGAGATACGTATCAACTCCTCGAATCATGGAGTCTCCTATAATCAGAAGTTATTATGATTTCCTTTTTGCTTTTTATGTTTAAGGTGAGTTTTGTTGTGCTAGCTCCTGTGCTGCAGTGTTCTCTGCCCCTTTGTTTGATTTCAGAGATAGAGGCAGATACCTGTTTGTAGTTTTTATTTGGTTTGTGGAGGTGATATGTTGGAGAGCACCAAGTGATGGGGCACCTGATTTGTCCCTTCTAACCACCTGCCAACCTCCAGGACCAACTACCCTCTGTGGTCAAGATTCTTCTGTTGGATGTTGGGGAAATGGCAGGTGGTTCTTATAATATATTTCCTTCTGAATATGCAATTTGAGGTGCGCAATCTCTGCCCATGCTACCTGGAGCTGAGCCCTTAGATCTCCAATGGCTCAGCATGTAGGACAGTGTCCTAAATCCTGTAAAGCTACCATTCTGAAAAGTGTTCTGCAATACACGCAGTTAATAATATTCATTCCAGATAAGTTGCTGGGTTTATAACCTGGTCAGAGTAATTAGAAGGAAGAAAATGAAAGCAAAAGTTTGCTTTTGTGTTTTGTTTGTTTATTTTTGTATAACTTGTTTTAACAGGTTAAATTACTAGTGCCCTGTAAATAAGGTCACTGTGTGGATACCGCTCTGATCTGCCCCTTCCTGCTTTGCTACAGGAAATGTCACGACTGTGCTACCCTATAAAAGGAGTGTAGTGTGGGTGGTTGGGGATGGGGGTGGGTGGTTGGGCTCTTCCCCTGCCAAAAAAGAAGAACCACAGATGAAAGAAACAAGGAGGTAAGAGCAGAAACAATCAGCCAGCAACAAATGCAGTAGCCCTGAAAGCTTATCCTAATGATAGATTAAACTGTAAAACCTGTAAAGCACCACCTGTAATAATTTCACAGAAGATACACCCTGTAAGAAACATTTTGCTACAGAGAAAAATAAAGCAGTAACAGAAGATATATATTGCAAAAGACAATTTGAATCAGAAGATTACAACAGTGATCTGTAAGTACACACCTGTAGGCACACCTTGTAATAATGCAACAGAAGGTATACCCAGCAACAACAATTTGAATCAGAGAAAAATAGAGCAATAAAATGTTAGCAGCGAACAGTAACAAACCCTGTAAGTACAAAATAAAAACAACAAGACACAGTAAATCTGCCTAGCCAAAAGTAGCCTTAACCCTTATCCTTGCTCTGGTAAGGTTCTTTGTTCTGTCTATTCAAGCAACCTAGAATAAAAGAGCTCAGGTGAAGCTAGGTGCCTTGGCCAGCAAACCTAGTCTTCCACCTGTCTGTATCTGGTTGTTTTATCCCATGTAATACTTGTTCAAGTTAAATCAATAAAAAACTTATTAACGATAAAAGAATATATAGACTTAGTATTACCAACCCTTTAAAGTTCTATTGTATAATTTAGAACAAAGTTAAACATGCTGTGACTATGTTTTATATTAAGATGTATGTTTCAGAGTTTTTTCTCTGAAGTTTGGTATTTGCTCAACAAAAATAATAATAATAAAACATGACATACACTTTGCCTGTCTAGATCGATTTCTAAGTGAACTGGATTCCCGTTTCGGGAAATAATCTTTATCTTGAATGCTATAGCTAATTTCAACCCAAAAGGTGAACAGTTTCTGAAATACTCTAATGCAGCAGTACTGGCTGAATCTTATTGAGATACAAATATTGATGCACTTGTTCTGGAGTCACAACTGGATTCTGCAACGGCATACCTGGCAGACAAACCTAATCAAAATATTCACTGTGTTTGAAAACATTTGCAGTACATTCCAATAGCCTTTTCTGAAGTTGTGGAAATTTTTAATCTTGTTCTGGTACTCCCTATTACTACAGCCATAAACAAGTGTTTCTTTTTTTGCATGAAAAGAGGAAAATCCTACTTAAGTGACAGTTGCAGAGACAAATGACTCAGTGGCCCTGTACACACTGCTAGTCTGATTTTGAAACTGTTTCTATACCTGGTTTTAAACTCACCCCAGTCACCTGTCTGCAATGCCCATAACCGTGTTTTAACACAGTAATCCAGCATCCACGCTCTATGGCCAGTAATGTTCCCAAACATGGTTGGAAACCAGAGTAGAAGACATGCAAAAAAGATGCCAAATATCGCATTGCTGTAAGATCTGGTGCCTCATGTACCTGATGATTCAGCTGCTGCTCCTGAATAAATGGTTGTGGTAACACATGCACACTTCCTATAAGTGAGAGCTTCAGTGAGATTTTGGGCTCATGAGGTTACAAATAATGGCTATCAGGAGAAGTAACACTACCGGAAGGAGAAGCATGGATCAGGATGGATGTCAGAAGACTTGGTTTGCTGGCCAAGGCACCTAGCTTCACCTGAGCTCTTTCCTTCTAAGACTGCTTGAAAGGCAGAGTAGAAAAAACTTACCAGAGCAAGGGAGAAGGATTAAGACTTAGTTTGGCTAAGCAGATTTACTGTGTGGTGGTGTTTTTATTTTTTTACTCACAGGGATTGCTACTGTTTGTTGCTAACATTTCATTGCTTTATTTTTTCTCTGATTCAAATTGTTGTTGCTGGTATACCTTCTTCTGCATTATTACAAGGTGTGCCTACAGGTGTGTGCTAACAGATTACTGCTGTAATCTTCTGATTCAAATTGTCTTTTGCAAGGTATATCTTCTGTTACTGCTTTATTTTTCTCTGGAGCAAAGTGTTTCTTACAGGTATATCTTCTCTGAAATTAATGTATTACAGGTGGAGCTTACATTTTTGTGACTTTTTTATCATTGGGCTAAGCAAAATTACTGTTTGACACTGGTTTTATTTTATTCTTGTTTGTTGAAAGGTTTGTTGTCTCAGAGGTGTTTCAGTCTCCTTCTCACATTGAAGGAGCTAATTGCTTTTCCTCCCACAGCTCTTCCAAAGGATTAGGTGTGTATGTGGGGGTGGAGCTGGCAAACTGTCAGTAATTTCAACAGAAAGAAGGGTTAAAAAGTCAGGTTAGTTGATATCTTGGAGGTAGAAGACTTGGTTTGCTGGCCAAGGCACCTAGCTTCACCTGAGCTCTTTCCTTCTAAGACTGCTTGAAAGGCAGAGTAGAAAAACTTACCAGAGCAAGGGAGAAGGATTAAGACTTAGTTTGGCTAAGCAGATTTACTGTGTGGTGGTGTTTTTATTTTTTACTCACAGGGATTGCTACTGTTTGTTGCTAACATTTCATTGCTTTATTTTTTCTGATTCAAATTGTTGTTGCTGGTATACCTCTTCTGCATTATTACAAGGTGTGCCTACAGGGTGTGCTAACAGATTACTGCTGTAATCTTCTGATTCAAATTGTCTTTGCAAGGTATATCTTCTGTTACTGCTTTATTTTTCTCTGGAGCAAAGTGTTTCTTACAGGGTATATCTTCTCTGAAATTATTACAGGTGGTGCTTTACAGGTTTTACAGTTTTATCTAACATTAGGATAAGCTTTCAGGGTTACTGCATTTGTTGTTGACTGATTGTTTCTGCTCTTACCTCCTTGTTCTTTCGTCCGTGGTTCTTCTTTTTTGGCAGGGGAAGGGCCCAGCCACCCACCCCCATCCCCAACCACCCCACACTACACTCCTTTTATAGGGTACCACAGTTGTAACATTTCCTGTGGCAGAACAGGAAGGGGCGGATCAGTGGGGCCTCCACAAGGTGATCTCATTTACAGGGCACTAGTAATTTAACTTGTTATAACAAGTTAAACAAAGCACAATTAAACCATTACTTGCATTTTTTTCCTTCTAATTACTCTGACTAGGTTACAAACCCAGCAACTTATTTGGAATGGATTTCATTAACTGCAGGTACTGTGGAACAATTTTCAGAAGGACAGTCTTACAGGATTTAGGACACTGTCCTACATGCTGGGCCTTTGGAGATCTTAGGTCTCAGCTCCGGGCAGCATGGGCAGAGATTGCACGCCTCAAATTTCATATTGAAGAGGAAATACATTATAAGAACCACCCGCCATTTCCCAGCATCCAACAGAAAAACCTCGACCGCAGAGGGTAGTTGGTCCAGGAGGTTGGCAGGTGGTTAGGAGGAGCAAATCAGGTGCCCCATCACTCTCTGCTCTCCAACACATTACCTCCAAAACCATATAAACACTACAAAACAGGTATCTGCCTCTATCTCTGAAATCAAATAAAGAGGCAGAAGACACTGCAGAGCAGGACACTGCGCACAGGAGCTAGCACAACAATACTCACCCAAATCAGGAACCAAAACTAAACAAGCAGAAAGGAAATCCAAAACTTCTGATCATAGGAGACTCCATGATTCGGGGAGTTGATACCCATCTCCAGCCAGGGTGATGGTCAGATGTCTCCCAGGTACATCAGCATGGAGACACTGACCGCATTGCTAAAATTGTTCACAAAGCAGGAGAAAACATTGATGTCCTAGTACATAGGGACTAATGATCTCGCCAGCGGGTCAGTTGTGGAGACCAAGGAACACCTGACTAGGCTGGGTGACAAACTATCATCTATTTCGTCCGCATCTCCTTCTCTGAGATCCTGCCAGTCTGGGAGAAGGAGCAGATGGACGGAAGGTCAGAGAGGGGAGATAGGGAGCTAAACACGTGGCTCAAGGACTGGTGCCAGGAAAAGGACACAGATTTGTAGGAACTGGCAACAGTTCTGGGAGCGAAAGTTCTTAAATTTGATGGACTGCATCTGACTAAAGAGGGAGTCAGTGCATTGGGGCAGAAGTTTGACGCTTTGCAGAATATTTAAACTAGCAATGGGGAGAGGGGTCAGCACCCATACGCAATGGGAAGAACACCCTCCCCTCAGCTAGTGGTCAAACAGGAATTCAGCGTGTTTGCCATTCATTTGCATCACCAGGTAAGAAAAAAGGTTTGTCTCCCATACGATGCACAGGGTAATGCCAAACTTCACCCAACAACTAACACACCAAAATCTGGCCAATGGAAAATCATGTACACAAATGCTCACAGCCTGGGAAATAAGATCCCAGACCTGCAGGCAATAATGTCAGAGGCTAAACTGGACATAGTAGCAATTAGTGAGACGTGGTTTACCAGTAACCACACTTGGGAGACTTCAGTACCTGGATATGTATTGTTCAGAAGAGACCGAGGTGCAAAAGGGGAGGGTGGCCCTGCATGTTAATGAAAATATCAAAGCTACAGAAATTCAGAATACACATAAGGAGCCAGAAGAACTGTGGGTCACCCTGGAAACAGGTAATGGGACAGCCATAAGAACTGGGGTTGTCTACAGGCCCCAGACCAGAGGGAGGACATAGACACATTACTGTTAGAAGATATACAAAACATGACAGCTAAAGGGAGTTCTGATAATGGGAGACTTCAACATGCCAGATACAGATTGGTCAATACCAGCAGGAACATCTGCCAGAACTAGACTCATAGTGGATTCCCTGCAGGGAGGCCTCAAACAACTGGTACAGCAACCCACAAGAGACAGGGCTATCCTAGATCTAGTACTGACTAACAAAGAAGGGATCACAGATCTCTAGGTAGAAGGTCACCTGGGGCCAGTGACCATCACATGGTATGGTTCAATTTGGCTACTACATCTAAATCATCCCATTCCAAGGCAAAAATATGGGACTTCAGAGGAGCTGACTTTGATAAGATGGCCAACAGAGTTAAGCTAGCCCTGGCAAAAGAAACACAGGTGAGGAGGTACAGGCAAAGTGGGCAAGCATTAAGGATACAATACTTGAAGCAACATCCCATTGTGTTAGACAGAAAAGGAAGTGCAAAGAAGAAGGAAACCACTTTGGTTCTCAAATATAGTAGCAGAAAAGGTCAGAGCCAAAAGGCTGGCCTTCAGAAAATATAAGGGAACACAGCGGGATGAAGATAGGGAGGCATACCAAACTGCCTAAGGGAAGCAGGTAAGGCAGTAAGGCAGGCAAAGTCCCAAACTGAGGGAAACACTAGCACTAACAGTAAAAGAAGGTGACAAGACTCTATAGATACATTAGTGAAAGGAGAAAGTCCAGAGGGGTATTGCTAAGCTTAATGGAGAAAAGGAGCATGTGAGGAGGAGGACCCTGTAAAGGCATCTATCCTAAATAGATACTTTGCTCAGTATTTACTGAAGAGAAAGTAGGGCAGGGCCCACAGCTCAGCATCATGGACACAGGGAGGGAGGTGAGCACTACTCCTTCACAAAAGAAAGGGTCCTACAAGAGCATAAGCTCAGGGTGGATAAGGCAATGGGACCTGATGGCATACATCCCAGGGTACTTAAGGAGCTAAAGGAGGAACTAGCAGAGCCATTAGCAGAATTGTTTAGTGAGTCTCTGAGCACAGGAGAGGTCCCAGAAGACTGGAGAAAGGCTCATGTGATCCCACTCCACAAGAGTGGTGAGCAGGAGGAGGCGGGAACTACAGACCGGTCAGTCTTACCTCAGTAGTGGGCAAGATTATGGAGGCACCCTTAAGGAAAGGATAGTGCAACACCTGGAATCCATAGGGCACAGGATCCAAGACAGCATGGGTTTACAAAGGAAGGTCCTGTCAAACTAATCTCATAGATTTCTTTGACTGGGTAACCAGAGTGGTGGACCAAGGGGAGCAGTTGATGTCGCCTACCTTGACTTCAGCAAAGCTTTGACACTGTTCCACATAGAAGATTGATAAATAAGCTAGGTAGGCTCGGGTGGGTCAGAAGTTGGTCAACTGGGTGGAAACTGGTTGACTGGCAGAAAACAGAGAGTGGTGGTAAATGGTATACAGTCAGAAGAGATGCAAGTCACAAGTGGGTACCTCAGGGATCAGTCCTGGGGCCAGTCCTATTCAACATCTTCATTAGTGACCTCGCAGATGGACTAGAGGGTAAGGCTTGTCTGTTTGCAGATGACACCAAGATCTGCAACAGAGTAGATGATCCAGATGGGGTGGGCAGAATGAGAAGAGATCTGGATAAACTAGCAGAATGGTCAGAAGAGTGGCAACTGGGATTTAATGCAAAGAAGTGCAAAATCATGCACATAGGGAAGAGAAACCCTGAAGCCACTTATAGGCTGGGAGGAGTTGCTAGCAGTCACAAAGGAAGAAAGAGACTTGGGCATCATCATCACTGATGACCTAAAATCATCAAGCAGACCTCTAAGCAGTAGGTAAGGCTAGGGGGTGTTAGGGTGTATTAGTAGGGGTATCACAAGTCGTAAGAGGAGGTAATAATCCTCTGTACAAGACATTGGTTAGGCCCATCTGGAGTACTGCGTGCAGTATTGGAGGCCACACCTTCACAAGGACATTAACCAAATTGAGGCAGTCCAGAGAAGGCAACCAAATGGTGCAGGGACTGCATCAGAAGACATATAAGGACAGATTAACGGAGCTCAATATGTATACCCTTGAGCAAAGGAGGAGAGAGGTGATATGATCGAGACATTTAAACACCTTAAGGGCATAAACAAGGTGAAAGAGTCTAACATGTTTAAATATAAGAAAATAGCAGGACAAGAGGACACAGCATGAGATTAGAGGGAGGCCGATTAAGGGGAATGTGAGGAAATTCTTTTCACAGAAAGGGTGGTAGATGCATGGAATGGCTTACCACAAGAAGTGGTGGCTATGAATACAGTGCAGGGCTTCAAACAGGCATGGGATAGGCATAAGGGAGCAATACAAATGACTATGAATAGATAGGTCACTGACAGAGCAAAGGCCGATGGTACATTTATAAGGTAGAAAAAGAAATGGGCAGACTGGATGGGCCTTGCGGTCCTTATCTGCCGTCAACTTCTATGTTTCTATGTTTCTATGTTTCTATGGATCAATTGCCCCTCTGCACTGCAAGGTAAATCATGTTAACTTTAAAACCATATTTAAAAACTTTTTTAAGACAAGGTCTATAACAGGATTTAAACACTGTTTTTAAGCATGGTTTCAAACCATGCTAAGTGCAGACACAAACCGTGTTTGGGCTTTTTAAAACATTTTAAGGGTCTTATAATGTTTTAAGAAGCCCAGCCTGTACAGGGCCAGTGACTTAATGATGATGGTTTGTGATCCATTGGAGGTGAAGCAAGTGGATCTTTCTGTTGCTTCAAACCCATTATGGCCTCTATAAATGAAGAAAAAAATATAGCATCTGTGTACCAATAATGTTTTCTTTTTTTATTTTATTTTATTTGAAATACCAGATATACCTCTGAGCCAGAGGCTCTTTTACAGAGGTTTCACGTCATACATAGAATATAGGATGTTGTAAAGGTACACACAGGGGGCTGGATATTCAAACTGTGCTGGACAGTGGTGCAAGCCTGGGCGCAGTGCAATTGGGCTGCGCTGGGGCCAGGACTAGGCGATATTCAACAATGATGTGCCATGGCTCAGCATCACTGAATATGGCATGGTTGGCACACATACTGCACATGGTGCAGTGGCACTGCACAAGCACAAGCCACAGTGAGGGAGCACGGCGATGTGCCAGAGCAAGTGCAGTTGCGCTAGGAGCATCGCCCATGATATTCAGCTGAGGACATGCAAATGAGGCCATAATCTATGCAAGGCACAAATGGGGCCATTTGCATGTCATTATGGCCCCATTTGCATGTGTTGCACTGGGAGTCCCAGCAAAATGCGCCTGACACCCTGCCAGGCTGCTGTCTTCAGGAGTTGGCTCCCTGGTGGGCTAGTGTACCTCCCCCCCTCCTGTATGCCTGATCATGGGCAGTAGTACAAATTTAATGAAACCTGGTGGTCTAGCGGTCCCCTCTGCTGCCCGATCATGGGTGTCTGTATTACTAAACCAATCTCTGGTGATCTAGCGGTCTCTTCACTTCCCGATTGTGAGCATCTGCATTAAAGTACTAACCCCTGGTGGTCTAGTTGTCCCCCCACTGTCCAATCTTGGGCATCAGTATTAAAACAAAATTCATGGTGGTCTAGCAGTCCTCCCACTGCCCGATTGTGGGCTGTTGTAATGGCAGAATGTAGCGCGGTGGTCCAGTGGTACCAACCTCCCCACCTTCCCACCGGACCCTCCCCGGCCACCTGGCACCCCCCTCATCATCGCCATGCGCAGCCCGTTCAAGATACTACCCAGTTACCAGTCGAATGATGGTGTACAGCATGATCTGTATGCCTATTGGTCCACAGTGTGGACCAATGGGCTTACAGACCATATTAGACTACACAGGACCAGATATGCGAATGAACACATTCATTCACATATCCGGTCCCATGTAGTACAATAGGTGTACAGATCATACGGTACCCTGTCATTCGGAGGGCAGCCAGGTGATATGTGGGTGGGGTGCTGCCACCCACTGATGATGGGGGGGGTACAGGATGGCCGAAGGTCCTCTGTGGGAGGGTGGAGAGGAGGGTACCACTAGACCACCAGGCTAATTTTTCCATTAAAACAGCCCATAATCGGGCAGCAGGAGGACTGCTAGACCACCAGGAAATGTTTCTTTTAATATAGATGCCTATGATCGGGCAGCCGGGGGACCGCTAGACCACCAGAAAATGTTTTTTAATACAGATGCACATGATCCAGCAGTGGAGGGACTGCTAGACCACCAGGGGTTAATTATTTAATACAGAAGCCAGTGATTGGGCATACGGGGTGGGAAGGGGGTCCACTAAACTACCAGGGGGATCTGGGCGCTTTTGGATTATTTTCCCACTGAGCGGTTGGCCATCCACAGCTGGCAGCTTTTGTGTTGTGCCTTGCAATACAGATGCCTCCTTGTGGGTGGCCAGCATTTGAGCATAAATTTTACGGCTCAACTTTGAGCACCAGTGTGTGGCGCATGTCGGGGTTGCACCAGCATATGCGCTGTACATCCCAGGCTGAATATCGGGATGTGCCGCATATGCATGGGCACACCCCTTGCATCTGCACCACATAGGATTACATTGCGCCCAGGCACATCAGGATTTGCGCTGCACCAGACAACCTTTGCAATATCCTGCCGGGGCACAATGTGAGGTTGCGCCATTGTAACTCAGTTGCGCCAGGTGCAACTCCTTTGAATATCCTGGCTAGGGTAACAACATTGAGTTACAGCAATACAGTGATACTAAATGAAATGACTACAAAACACAGATTGAGGAGCCAAGATACAGTGCATAGGAAAGGCATAACCACTAACAGAGATGGTACAAAAATACATTTCAAGTACATAAAGATAATATCTACAATCAAGTGCCATTAGTGGGCAGAAAAGTGCATCAGGAAGAGAGAAGAATACAGAGGCAGTCAGAAAAAGGCAAGTAGCAGGGTGAGTGGGTGAGGGGGAGAGGGGATAGGTGAGAAGTAAGAGATTAATGAGTGGAGACAGTGTGGAGCAAAGGATAATTATGGTAATTGCAACAGTTCAGTGAGATAATGTACCGGTCTGCTGCCTAGTATCAGTTAAAGGGTATCCCCAGATTAACATAAGTACAGTATATTGTTTTACTTTCATGGTTCATTATTAAACTTGGTAACAAGTTCTTGTGTCTCCTTTCAGCACCCGATATACCAGGGTACCTGGTCGGTAACCAGTTTTTCTTTTTTGGTCCAGATCCCCGCTTTTCCAGTCAGAGGTCAGCCCAATGCCCTCCTGTGGCCCTCCCATGCCCAGGCTTACACCCCTGGTGGGCCATCGGGAAGCCTCCCACAATGGTCACTATTGGGAAGCCCTGCTTACACCGGGTTGGAGCCATTGGAGAGGGACCTCCCTGGAGGACAGTGGTGGCAGTGGGGATGGCGGCGGAGCTGGGCATCATGCCCAGGGCCAGCATTTTACATACCTACATACATACTAGAGCCCTGGGGGAAGGGAAATGCAATAATGACCAGAGTCCACCCCACCCCCCCAAGTACTGTCACCAGTGGCGGCAGTATCTCTGGATTCTGCCAGGGTCCAGGAAGTAGCAGACAATCTTTCCCTCTCCCCCAGGATGTTCGACCTTCTCCTCCCGGCCAGCCCTCTGACTCCCAGATCCGTTCCTGAACCTGGGTTGTCAGCATTGCAAGTGGAAATCCAACTGCTGTGCCAGTTGGCTGATGGTAACCAGTTTTTGAATATTTAGTATCAAATCAGCAGCAAATTGCCATATTCTCATTCTTTACAATCTGCCAGCAGTGTCTCATGTCAGCTACTGGTACTATTTGGCAGCACTGTCTCCAGTCAGCTACCAGTGCAGTTTGCTAGCAGTGTCTCCAGCCAGCTACTAGTCCAGTTTGACAGCAATGTCTCCATTCAGCTAATAGTACAATTTGCCAGCAGTCTCCTCTCTAGTGCCAGCACAGCTTGCCAGCAGTATCCTCTCCAGTCAGCTACCAGTACAGTTTGCCAGCAGTCTTCTCTATAGTTAGCTACCAGTACAGTTTGGGAGTGGTGTGCTCTCCAGTTAGCTACAAGTACAGTTTGCCAGACGTCTCCTTTCCAGACAACTACCAATACAATTTACCAGCAGTGTCATCAGTCAGCTAACATGACAGTTTGCCAGCAATGTCTCCAGCCACCTACCACTGCAGTTTGCCAGTAGTGTCATCTGTCCATTACAAGTCCAGTTTACCAGCAGTCACCACAGTCAGCTACCAGTACAATTTTCCAGCAGAGTCTCCATCCCGGGAGAGAGCTACAGGATGGGGTTGGAGCAGTTGTCAGTCTACAAGGAGGAAAGGGATCTGGGGGGGTCATCATCACAGATGATCTGAAGGCCACCAAGCAGGCAGCAAAGATTGTGGGGAAGGCCAGTGGGATGTTGGGTTGTATAAGAAGGGGTATCACAACTTGTAGAAGGAAGGTATTGGTCCCAATGTATAAAACATTGGTGAGGCATCATCTAGAGTACTGTGTGCAGTTCTGGAGGCCACACCTTCACAAAAGGACGAGACAGGATGGAGACGCGTGCAGAGGAGGGTGAATAAGATGGTGCAGGAATTACAGCATATGACATACAAGGATAGGTTAAAGGACCTCAATATGTACATACTGGAACAGAAGAGGGAACATGATTGAAATGTTCAAGTACCTCATGGGCATAAACAAGGGGAAACATCTTCCAGTATAAAAAGAATACTAGAAGAAGGTGTCATAACATGAGATTAGAGGGGGGCCGTATACAGGAAAATGGGAGAAAGTTCTTTCTGACTTAGGGGGTGGTGGATGCATGGAATGGCCTGCAACTAGAGGTGGTGGGAGCAAGCACTGTGACAGGAATCAAACATGCATTGGATAGGAATAAGAGGACCATAAATATAGAAAGAAATGGCAAGAGGGACTACAATCTAAATTTCCGGCATCAATAAATTTCAGTATTTGGATTAGTATAGTCCCAATCAGCCTCATACCAAAAATGAGATCTCTAAGTTACTTTGTTTAAAAGTTACAAGTCATTTTACAACCCTAAATTCAATGCCTGTTCAAAAAAGTCAGTTTTAGTGAAGAGCTGCTGCTGCTGATGATGTTATCTCCAGAACGCAGAGTCTAGTCTTCCCTGTCAGCAAACTTATAGAACCTGTTTCTTCAAAGGTTGGAGTTCACGTGCAATAGTTTTCACAAATAAAACAGGTAGCAACATTCAAAAAACATTGCTACTGGGTCAGCCCAGTGGCGTTGAGGCTGAGGCACTGGACACCTTACCTCAAGCCATGCCGACAACCCGTGTTCGGGAACGAGCACAGGTTGTCGGGGGTTGGAGGGGAGGAGAAGGATTGAGCATCCATAGGACTGCTTTCCTTCTCCAGGGTGGGGGTACACTAGCAGTTGGCGTTCCACTGGTCCCTAGTGGCTGCTGGGGGGCAGCGCACTGACTCTACAGCTGAAGAGGAGGAGACAGACATACACTTGATGAGAGTGCATGCGGTAGCATGCGCGGTCTCACTGCAGGTGTCATTGCATGCCCTGTCTCCTCACAAGGGCAGAAAAAGCAGAAAAAGAAGCTCCAGTTGGATGACATAGTCCCCGCAGCATGCCATCTTTGAGAAGGCACCTTCCTGGCATGGATCCATTTGTGGTGGGTTGAGTCACTCCCACCATCCTGCCACGAAGGGTAAGTCATGGGGTGCACAAGGGAGGAGGAGTCTAACCTTCCGGGGAGGGCACACTGGGGGACAACTGAAGGAGAAGCTGGGAGCTCAGAAGAAATAATACATCAAAAAAAAAAACTTTGCTACTGTATAAAAACTGTGTGTTTCAGATTTTGTAAAAAGTATGACAAATGTGTATTTTTTTATTTATTAATTTTGGTGCCTTTCTGTTGTGGTCCTTTTCTCCAGGGTTGCTGAATGCTGAATCATAGCACACTGCAGTGAGGTTTAGTTTCAGTTTCAGTTCATTTTTCATACTGGAAAGGCATGTGAGCAAAATCTCCTGTTTTCACTGATGAGGTCTGCAGACTGAATAATTTTCTGATGTGGTGGAAGGATGTGATCATTCACTGTCATTCATCTGAGGTGATTTCTCAGAATTATTCTACCTCCTTGTAAAGGCTGGTGGGAGAGGTAATCCTGTTTTGAAACCTTACTATGAGTTCCTATGCAGTAGCCAACCCAGCCAACCTAGAGCCAGATATTCAAAACTTTGCCCCGGGGCAAAATTAGCACTGCACGGTGGGAAAAATTAGCCCAGAACCATTTGCACACCATATTCAAAGGAATAGTGATGGGGCCAAATGAGTTTAATATAGCGTGCAAATGAAGGTGTGCAAACAAAGCTGAGAGTGCAGTGCAACAATAGCCCATCAAATAAGAGCACTGAATATAGCAACCAAGAGCAGTGCAAACTGCAACAGCGGCCCAGTGCATATAGAGGTGGAGAGAGGTAAGGCTGAACAATGTGGGCAATGTGTGTGCTAGCAAAGCAGTGGAGAATAAAAGCAAACAGTGCTGGTCAAATACTGCAGAACCATGTAATGGAACATTAGAGTATTGCATGGTGCTAACACGTTTGGCCAGCACAATGCTGTTTGCCTGGCGCTAACGTTTGCTATATTCAAAACTGCAATGCAAATGAGCCTACTGAGGCAATCCATGGGTAAACAGCCACATTAGCATCTCCTTACAGCCTGCTTTGCATATGGATTGCCAGGCGCTATAATATGGTGCACACAGCTCCACCTGTAGGTCTGGCTGAAATTATAGGTCAGTAGCCCTGTTTCTTTCTGTGCTCACAGCACCACCTGTAGGACTGACTGGTATTACAGATTGATTGCCACACTCATAGAACATTAGCTGCAGTCTTGGTTTGGACACAGATGCAAAGACTAATGTGGCCCAGGGTAGTAGTACTACAGGAACGGATGGTTGTGCTGCATGCCAGAGGCAAATCGTTGTTCCTGCCATGGTGTCTATCAGATGGTACAGTACCACAGTAGGTGATACTGTGAGGTACACAAAAATGTCTATGGTGAGTCAGGTAAAAGCGACTGGTGCTATCCACACAGTGACTATCACAGCTGGAAGGTGTGGTCTGACAGTGGACACCAGAGTCATACTGCCCTGTGACCCTCACTTGCTGCACCAGTGGCATGGGAGCCCCACACTACCATACACATGGCTGTTCATAAGTGTGGGGATCCCGGACAGGTGTAGGATGTGTGGGGGGGCACACCTACCATCATAATGGCACACTGCTGTCAGTAGTCCTGTCAGTGGAACATGTGCACTGTGTGGCTGCCCCAGCCATGTGGCAGTACCTACTATGTGGTGCAGCCTGGTCACCTGTACACCCTCCCCTCAACACCCTCCATTCCCCAGAGCAGCATGTATCTGCTGGACTGTGTTGGTGCACCCCATTGGGGGAACTGGAGATATGTGCTGCATGGATGCACTGCCATGGTGTCTACTAGGTGCTGGGGCACCCACTAATGAATGGCAGAGTTAGAACCGGTGCCAGATGATGGTGAAATGGGTGGTGCCATCTGTATGTAGCATATCTCTGCCATGCAGGTGTTCTGTTCATTGTTTTTATCACCTTGTTCACCAGGTAAGCACACTGGACTAAGGCCCAATGTCAGGAATGACCCGGAAACACTAACTGTGTCGCTGAGATGCAACAGTGTACAATAAAGACACACAATGCATAACAACACACAATACACAAATATCACATTAGGTATACATTACAATACATTACAATATTGTGCAAGTAGTTTATTACTGCAAGTGTTGTTCTAGCTCAGTTGCAACATTTACAAGAGTGTTCACTTCACAGCACTGGGGGCATTGCATACCACAGTTCATGTGCCTGTGCATATGGAGTAGCCCAGGGTGGACGTCCACCCACACTGCCTCCTCAATGGATGTTTACAGCCTTGTTTCCTTTTGCTGCTGTGTCCATGCCCCAATCCTGGGACTGCCCAGCATTAAGACCACCTTGTCATGGGTAGTCATTTGTGCCTCGCTACATGTTGTGCTAACACACATTGCATGGCACTATACTTTTGAATATACTGGTGTGCCTGTACGCATGTCCTCACTCTTCACTTTGTGCCACGCATACATTACCTCATAGCATTGGTGCTATCATGTTGCACCAGCGCTATTTGGCCTTTTGAATATAGCACTTCGGTGCAAATGTGGAACAACTATGGAGCAATCGATTTGCACCAGGTGCAAAGTTTTGAATATCTGGCCCCTAGTGTTTTCTCCCTGACAGGCTGTTACTTAACCAACATTCAGACTCATCTATGTTGTAAATTCCACATTAAAATGATAATTTTATCAGGTTTTACACTTGTACCACTAGCAAGAATTAACACATATTAGGGCCCTGTTAAAGAGCACCTTTCATGATGGTCTAAAAAGTTATATCTTGTAGTCATTATATGCAGTACTAGACCTGAAAGGATGTGTGCATTTGTTATTTTTGGCCAAGGTTTACTCTGCCTGCCATAATTTGGATTTGTTTTTGAGCCTTGCTTTAACCCTGCTGCACTTGCCTTTGCTGTTCAGCTGCTGGGCTGCTGGCTCCCAATGGTATCATGTGGGGCAGAGGAGTGACTCACATTGTGTAGTACAGTGCAGTCACAGCAATTTCGCAAGGGAAAACTACCAGTACTCAATGTACATACTATGTTCCCCCTTCCCCAATACACCCTGCCATTATTCCAAAATCCAAATGCCTTGTCAGTATGTTTTTTTGTAAAATTGACTTTCTTCTGCCTCTGTAACAAAGCATGGGGACTGAGAGGAGATAGAGTTGCTGTCAGCATCTTTCCCAGTCCTTTTGACTTTCATGCAAAAATTACCTCATTTTGTGAAAGACAGGACGTGAAACTTATAAGAACAGGAGGCTGAGTTTCAACTGCTAGGAAAAGACATCTTACAAAACAGCAATATTTTGTTGAGAGATAGAGAGAGTTTGAGATTTAGAGCACCTTTCCCAGTCCTTCTGACTTTCATGCATATATTACCCCTTCTTGTGCTGATTCTGGAATTGCATTTCATTCATTTTGCAGAATACAAAAACTAACTGCAGAGGACAATAATGAAATAAAATTCCAGAATTAATACAAGAAGGGATAATTTATGCATGAAAGTCAGAAGGACTGGGAAAGGTGCTCTTTAAAACTTATAAAGCAGACACTGACAAACAGAAGTGAAGTTACCAATATTATGCAATATTAGTAGCAATACAACTTCCTACCAGACACAGTAGAGTAGCACCCCAAATGGTATCAGCAGCCTGGAGGCATGTTGATTCAGCATTCAGCAATCCTGAAGAAATGGACGACATCAAAAAGGCATTAAAAATGCAAATTTGTCAACTTTGTTCCAAAACCTGAAACACACATCATTTTATAGAAATATTTTTTGAATGTTGCAGCCTCTTTTACTTGTGAAAACCATTGCACATGATTTTTAAACTTTGGAGAAACAGATCCTGTAAGCTTATTAACAGGGAAGACGGGACTTTGAGTTCTGAAGATGAAATCATCAGCAGCTCTTCACAGAAACTGGCTTTTTTGAACAGGCAATGAAATCAGGGTTACAAAATAGTTCATAACTTTAAAATGAAGTAACACAGAAATCTAATTTTGGAATGTGATTTATTAGGGGTATGGTTATTCTAATTCTGCAAAGTAGCACTTTTGGCCATAGTTTCTCTTTAAGCAAGTGACCAACTATTGGCACCGGCCACCATTACATGTAAGAAAAATGGGCAGAATGGATGGGAGTGGCAGATATTTTCTGCAGATAACTTCTATATTCCTAGTCAGTTGCCTGTATGGTTTGCTAATAGTGTCTCCTGTCAGCTACCAGTACAGTTTGGCAACAGCATCCTCTCAGTCAGATACCAGTCCACTTGCCAGCAGGGTCTTCTGTCAGCTACCAACCCAGTTTGCAAGCAGTCTCCCGTACTCTTCCAGTAGAGTTTATCAGCAATGTCTCCAGTAAGCTAACAGTAGAGTTCATTACCAGTAGCTACAGTCACCTACCAGTACAGTGTACCAATAATCTCCTCTCCATTCAGCTACCAGTACAGTTTTCCAGCAGTCGCCTCTTCAGTCAGCTACCAGTGCAGCTTGCCAGCAGTTTCCTTTCCACTCAGCTACCAGTATGGCTTGCCAGCAGTCTCCTCTCCAGTCAGTTAGCAGTACAGTTTGCCAGAAGTCTCCCCTACAGTCATCTACCAGTACAGTTTGCCATCTGTCTCCTCTCCAGTCATCTACCAGTACAGTTTGCCAGAAGTTACCACTCCAGTCAGCTACCAGTACAGTGTGCCAGCAGTCTCATCTCCAGCTATCTACCAGTGCAGTTTATCGGTAGTCTACTCTCCAGTCAACTACCAGTACAGTTTGCCAGAAGTCACCACTCCAGTCATCTACCAGTGCAGTTTGTCGGTAATCTACTCTCCAGTCAGTTACCTGTGCAGTTTGCCAGCAATATCCTTTCCAGTCATCTACCAATACAGTTTGCCAGAAGTCACCTCTCCAGTCATCTAGCAGTACAGTTTTGTGTTCCAGTCAGCTGCCTGTGCAGTTTGCCAGCAGTCTACTCTGCAGTCAGCTGCCAGTACAGTTTGCCAGCAGTCTCCTCTCCAATCTGTTAGCAGTACAGTCTGCCAGAAGTCACTACTCCAGTCAGCCACCAGTATGGTTTGCCAGCAGTCTCCTATCTAGTCATCTACCAGTACAGTTTGCCAGAAGTCCCCCTTCCAGTCATCTACCAGTACATTTTGCCAGTTGTCTCCTCTACAGTCATCTACCAGTAGTTTGCCAGCAGTCTACTCTTCAGTCAGTTACAAGGTACAGTCTGTCAGACCTAAGCAAGGTAAGCAGAACAGTATATATTTTTTTAACAGTAGAAAAAGCATTGAACATAGTGGGGTAGCTAGAATAAACTGAGTCTAATATTGAAGAGAAAAAGTGGTATTTAAATACTTTATGTAACAATGAATGTCGTTGACAACTGATCAGCATTTTTTATTGATGGTCTTGCAACCCTTATGGTTTTCTTGAAATGGTGTCCATGCTTAAGGGTGGCAATTCAGACTATAAAACCTTTCATTTGATAGCAAGGTTCTTACAGAATCAGAATATTGTAATTTGAACCTCTCAAAGTAGGTCCTGGAAGTTTTGAAAGTTGCTAGAAAGCCAGTATCTTGGAAAACGTATTTAAAATGAAAAAAGACCCCAGGTTTGGTGTTACTCTAATAAAGTCACTGCAGAAACTATAGCCCCATCTGAAGGTGCATTTGGCAGCCAATTCTGCTTTTTTTAATCTACAGGCAGGAGAGAATCCTATGAAGCTCAACCACTGTTCAAAAGATATTCTTAAAGGGCTTGAACCACCTATATCGCCTGTGTGGGAAGCAGCATAACTATGGGATTTAGACCTAGTTCTGACACAATTGATAAATCCTCCTTTTAAACCAATGTTTTCATCCAAGCTCAATTTTAACTGGGGCAGTGTGTCTCTGGTAGCTATAGCAATTACTCCTGCAAGAAGATTCAGTGAATTGCATACAATCTGTACAGACCCACATTTCATGATGTTTGACAGGGATAAGGTGGTGCTTAGAACAAATATGAACATTTTACCTAAGGTGGTATCTTCAATTTATGTGAATCAGTGTGTAACTTCACCAATGTTTTTTTTCCCCAAAACTTTGTTATAACTTTTGAGAGGAGAAATTACACAGCCTGGATGTGAAAAATTAGAGTTTCTATATGGAATGAACAGAAGAGTCCTGTACTAAAAACAAACCATTGTTTGTCACTTATGGACTTGGTGAGAAGAGAAGGATAAAGTTGCAGGAAAAATGTCTCATTGCATTGTCACTTGCATTGAGTTCTGCCATGAAAAGGCTAGCAAAGAGGCACCAAAGGGTTGAAGGGTGCATTCCCTTACAGACACATCTGTAACTATGGCAACATTAAATATATCCCTGTCTGAAGTATGATTAGTAGTTACTTGGTATGAAATACACATCTTCACGTCCCACTACTTTCAATAGCTCTACACCAGAAGGAATACAATATCTGGTATTTCTGTGCTTTAGAACATTTCCCCTAAATTGGTTTTATACTAAGTCTCCCAAGGTACTACTTGGATTCTGCATTTATGTGGCATTGTAAATATAAGCTCTATAAATATTTATTGTATTAATGATGTTTCTTCTAGAGGGTACTGTATGTGAGTACTAGAAGGCCCCCCACCTTCTGTATTAGAACCTAAGTAAAAAGGGCTCCACAGGTCAAGTCAAATCAAATATTTAAAAAAAAAATCACTAGTGCATTTTGTAATTTTAAACTTTTCAGTTTTCATAATTTGTCATATTGAGATTTGTCATTTATGCAACAGGTGTCTGAATAAATCTGCACTGATAAATCCATTTATCTGTGCTACTATGTGGATAAATTTATTTATCCACATAGTAACTACATCATCACCCATTTATCCACACAGTAACTACATCAGTAGCTCATTTGTCTACACAGTTCTCTTCAGAATTCATTTAGAATGTTTGGCCTCGGAAGCAATACTAACCATATTTAAATGTGAATAACATAAAAAACGATAAAAGATAACATGGCACTGTGAGCACGAAAATTGTTCAGCACAAAATTATCTACAAAATGAACAATGTTTCATTTATATAAACCCTGTATATTGTATATGATTAGCAAGAAAACAGAAGAAAATGTAATTTTTTGTTCACTTTTTTGACAAACAAATATGAATAACTTTAAAACAAAAAATGATAGCATGGTACTGTGAGCACGAAAAATGTTCATCTCAAAAATATCTACAAAATGAGTGGTGTTTCATTTATAGATACCATTTTGTTTTTCAATAATTAGCAAAAAACAGCATTAAATCCAATTTTCTTTTCCCTTTTTTGACAAATTATTTACCCCTACCAAAATCAAAATGTTCACACATCTAAACCTGTTGCATAAATGGAATATGCAGTGGTTCAGTGTGTGATAATGCATTTATTTTGTACAGTTTCCATGAGGTTACTTGAGGTCACTGGAAACTGTACAAGATAAATGCAGTATCACACACTGAACTGCTGCATATCCCTTATTTATTGCTGTATTTACAATTCTAATGAATACATAGCATAGGTTAGTTGAGTGGCCACCTTCTGTTCTCACGTCTCAGCCATAAATCTATCATTAAAACACAAGGGAAGCATGACCACACTGCAGACTTTGAATTGGGAAGTTCTAAAGTTCTATCTAAAGCACAACACCTCAAGGCTGAGAGGATCCTATGTATTGCTCACAAATACACCTCTAGAAGAAACATAATTACTATGGTAATGTTTTCTCTTTGGTCACAGAGATAAGCAGTTTCACTCTTTTTTTTTCATTTTATTTTTATCCCCAGTCTCCCAGCCTGTCCCCATCAGCCTCCCCAAGCCCCTCGTCCTAAGTCTCTGGGACTTACCATGTGACCTTTGCAACACCTCATAGATTATCCCCTGTGGCAGAGTACCCCCTGTGGCAGAGCCTCCCAGGTGGCCCATTACTGGGAGGAGTTTAGCTCAGTTGCAGGTCATCACACAGAGTAGGCAGATGAAGAGTCTGCGGGGAGAGGAAGTGTCATCCTGCCAGCCTGGGGTTTTTCCATTGTTCTGTAGAACCTCGGATGCTCCAGAGGTGAGGTGGCTTGATGTGTGGCATGCTGACATCTTCTACTAGCGCGTCCCCACCTGGAACCACAGCTCTAGTCTGCACCTGCACCTATGGTCACCTAGGTGGTGGTAGCATGGTGGAGCAGGCAACCTCCTCCCTGAGGAGGAGCGTGTCTGTTGGGATGCTAAATCCTCCTCTCTCAGACTGACCTCATAGCAGCCCAGGCTTGTTCCTCAACCCAGATCACTGACGTGACAGCAGGTGATGCATAGATGCCTCAGCCTCCGTACCAATGGGCCAACAGACACAATGTCATTCCTACAAAAGAGATTTATTTTGCATTTTGATGAGTTAAACAGACCATCTTAACTCTCACTGGGATTAATGTTTTCAAATGTCACTCATTTGATGCTATGCATGTTCTAGAGAGCTGCAGGATAGCTTTCCCAAAACATTACTGCCATAATTAACTGTGTTTCAAAGAAGCCTAGACTTACAATGTGGATCTGCAGTCACTATCCTCTGCAGCATTGGCCCTTCAATAACATGGAGTCTTCCTCATAACTGATAGCACATAGAGTACCTCTTTTCCACCTCGCTCATTCAAACCAAGTTTTACTTAGTCATCAATCTAAACCAGCCTCCCTCTGACAGAAAAGAGATAAGATTCACAAAACCTTATAATTAAATATTTAGAAACGCACTCATATTTTTTTCAGATCATGCTTTTCAACAGAGTCTATGGTTAGTTAGTATATAATTTCTTGGTTGACCTTTCCATCTTTTCTCCTTTAAGAATCACATAAATGCCGCTCATCATTTTTTAATTTCTCATGGCTTGACTGCTTCTCAATACAGGAGCTGAAATGTGTGTTCTGCAGACCCTACAAGCTGTTTGCTGTTTACTGGTTTTTGATCTGTTGCTTTGCCCAGGTAGCTATAGTATAAGAAACATTTGTTCAAAGGCACACACAGACGTGGCATTCAACTTGCAGGTGTTTCTTACTCCAGAAAATGCATTTCCAACATTTAGTGGAAGCAACCCTCCATATCTAAGATCTTTGAATGGTCTCCACTTCTTAGATTGGAGTCTTAATTGCAGGATTTAAGCAATAACTCATAAGAGACCGGTCCAGTTTTAATACATAATGATTGGTTTGTTAGTTAATTACCTCTGGCCTTTAACTCCATATCAAAGCAATCATCAACAGTCTGGTATCCTGAGGTATCATTGCTGTTATAACTAAATTTGTAAAATTACGAAGACAGTTAGATTAAACACTAACATTTGAAGCATGGGTTCTTTGTCTGTGTAGATGTCTGGAGCTCCAGAATGTACATACTTTAAAAACACTGAAATCTGCATCACATAACAGGATCAGTAAGCAAAATGACATGAGGGGATGTGCATTAGGTAAGAAATAATCCACTACAGGTATTGGGTGTTGATTAATCCCCAATAACCCCATACCCTGGAGTGGGTTATTGCACTTATAATATGGCTGCTTTTAAAAAAAAAAACATTTAAGACAAAGGGTTTTATAAGATTTCAAGTGCAACAAATGTGATTGTAGCATACCGAGTTCTAAAATAGTTCTCCCCAATGAGTTCTGCAACACTCGGGTTCATCAGATGTGTCTTGCTGTCTGTAGCTGTTGGGTACTGAAGTGGCCATGGTTGTCACTGCTATGACATTAATATCTGTACATTCACAGACAGATGAGACTGTGCAGGGCTCAGTGCAGCTGCTGAACATGGGGAGGCACTGAATGAGCAGAAGCAGGAGAGGAGACAGGGAGTAGACACAAACAGCACACCGTAGGAATTCGGACATCAAAGTCTTGCTTGGTGTGACTGTGTCTCTTTCACTGTCCGTGATGTGCACTTTCACATGGCTGCCTTTCCCCTGTCAATGAGTACATCCTCCCCATCTCCTGCTCACTGCCAGTCACTGCCTTCAATGCCATCACTTACGAGGGACAAGTCCCTGTCATCGTTGGGGGGGTGCCCATTCCTGTGGTGGGGACAACTGGTATGGGAAGGGAAACATTATTTCTAAGTAAGTAATAATACCCAACAGGGTGGGCGGTATTGTGCTATACCAGACCGTCCAGGGGCATAATGAGGTCTGACACCACAGGCGGAGGGCCTTATAGCTCCTGGAAGGTCGGTATAGCACAATACCGCCCACCCTGGAGGGTATTATTGCACTTAGAAAATGGGTACCATAAAAATTTTTTATAAAAAAATGTTAATGAAAAATTAGTTTAAAGTTAGTTTTGCAATAAAATAGTTCCTCCGCCTGCATTAGAATGATGTTTAGAGGGACTACAGTATGGATTTTTGTGCTTAGAAAATGGCCCATAGCTTGTATTTTTAATAAATAAAATAAAAAAAAGTTTAAACAACTGTAATTATTGTTTTTAAAAGAGAATAAAGCCCACTATCTTGTAAAGGAGACCCTGTATTGTGCTGTCCTCGTCATTGGACTGCCTCAATTTATTTAATGTCCTTATGAAGGTGTGGCCTCCAGTACTGCATGCAGTACTCCAGATGAGGCCTAACCAGTGTCTTGTAAAGAGGGATTATTACCTTCCTCTTCCAACTTCTGATACCCCTACTAATACACCCCAACATCCCTCTAGCCTTACCTACTGCTTTAGTGGTCTGCTTGGATGATTTCAGGTAATCGGTGATGAAGTCTCTTTCTTCCATTGTGACTGCCAGCAACTCCCCTCCCAGCCTATAGGTGGCTTCAGGGTTTCTCTTCCCTATGTGCATGCTCTTGCACTTCTTTGCATTAAACCCCAGTTGCCACTCTTCTGAACATTTTGCTAGTTTATGCAGATCTCTTCTCATTCTGCCCACCTCATCTGCATCACCTACTCTGTTGCAGATCTTGGTGTCATCTGCAAACAGACAAACCTTACCCTCCAGTCCATCTGCAATGTCACTGATGAAGATATTGAAGAGGACTGGCCCCAGGACTGATCCCTGAGGTACCCCACTTGTGACTTGCATCTCTTTTGACTGTATACCATTTACCACCACTCTCTGTTTTCTGCCTGTCAACCAGTTTGCCACCCAGTTGACCAACATCTGACCCACCTCGAGCCTACCCAGCTTATTAATCAATCTTCTATGTGAAACAGTATCAAAAGCTTTGCTGAAGTCAAGGTAGGCAACATCAACTGCTCCCCCTTGGTCCATCACTATGGTTACCCAGTCAAAGAAATCTATGAGATTAGTTTGACAGAACCTTCCTGTTGTAAATCCACGCTGTCTTGGATCCTGTGCTCCTATGGATTCCAGGCATTGCGCTATCCTTCCCTTAAGGATTGTCTGCATAATCTTGCCCACTACTAAGGTAAGACTGATTGGTCTGTAGTTCCCTGCCTCCTCCCTGCTACCAGTCTTGTGGAGCGGGATCACATGAGCTCTCCTCCAGTCTTCTGGGACCTCTCCTGTGCTCAGAGCCTCACTAAACAGTTCTGATAATGGCTCTGCTAGTTCCACCCTTAGCACCTTTAGTACCCTGGGATGTATGCCATCAGGTCCCATTGCCTTGTCTACCCTGAGCCTATCAAACTCTTGTTGGACCCTTTCCTTTGTGAAGGGACTAGTGCACACCTCCCTCCCCCCTTTGTCCATGGTGCTGAGCTGTGGGCCCTTCCCTACCTTCTCTTCAGTAAATACTGAGCAGAAGTATCTATTTAAGATAGATGCTTTTACATGGTCCTCCTCCTCACATACCCCCTTATCCCCTTTGATCTTAGTAATGCCTCTGACTTTCTCTCACACTAATGTATCTATCGAAAGTCTTGTCACCTTATTTTACTGTTTGTGCTAGTGTTTGGCCTTGCCTGCCTTACTGCCTTCCCTGCTTCCCTTAGGGAAGTTTGGTATGCCTCCCTATCTTCATTCTGCTGCGTTCCCTTATATTTCCTGAAGGCCAGCCTTTTGGCTCTGACCTTTTCTGCTACTGTGTTTGAGAACCAAAGTGGTTTCCTTCTTCTTTTGCACTTTCTTTTCTCACTAACACAATGGGATGTTGCTTCAAGTATTGCATCTTTAATGCTTTCCTTCTTTGCCTGTAGCCCCTCACCTGTATTTCATTTGCCAGGGCTAGCTTAACTCTGTTGGCCATCTTATCAAAGTCAGCTCCTCTGAAGTGCCATATTTTTGCCTTGGAATGGGATGATTTAGTTGTAGTGGCCAAATTGAACCATACCATGTGATGGTCACTGGCACCCAGGTGACCTTCTACCTGGAGATCTGTGATCCTTTCCCTGTTAGTCAGTACTAGATCTAGGATAGCCCTGTCTCTTGTGGGTTGTTGTACCAGCTGTTTGAGGCCCTTCCCCTGCAGGGAATCCACCATGTATCTAGTTCTGGCAGATGTCCCTGCTGGTATTGACCAATCTGTATCTGGCATGTTGAAGTTTCCTGTTATCAGAGACTCCCCTGTAGCTGTCATATTTTGTATATCTTCTAACAGTAATGTGTCTATGTCCTCCCCTGGTCTGGAAGCCTGAACACAACCCCAGTTCTGCAGCTGTCCCATTTCCTGTTTCCAGGTGAACCACAGTTCTTCTGGCTCTTTATATGTATTCTGAATTTCTGTAGTTTATATTTTCATTGACATAAGGGCACTCACCCACCCTTTGTGCTCCCTTTTTGCACCTTGGTCTCTTCTGAACAGTACATAGCCAGATAGTGAAGTCTCCCAAGTGTGGTTACTGGTAAACCATGTCTCGCTAATGGCTACTATGCCCAGTTTAGCCTCTGTCATTATTTCCTGCAGATCTGGGATCTTGTTTCCCAGACTGCAAGCATTTGTGTACATGATTTTCCATTGGCCAGATTTTGGTGTGTTAGTTGTTGGGTGAGGTCTGGTGTTTCCCCTGTGTGTCGTATGGGAAGCCAGACCTTTTTCTTTACCTGGTGATGCAAATGAACTACAAACATGCTGAACTCCTGTTTGACCACTAGCTGAGAGGGGAGGAGTGTTCTTCCCATTCGACGTGTGGGGTGCTGCACCACTCTCCCCATTTGCTATTTTAGATATTCTGCAAAGATGTCAAACTTCTGCCCCAGTGCACTGACTCCCTCCTTAGTCAGATGCAGTCCATCAAATTTAAAGAACTTTCACTCCCAAAACTGTTGCCAGTTCCCTAGAAATTTGTGTCCCTTTTTCTGGCACCAGCCCTTGAGTCACATGTTTAGCACCCCCCATCTCCCCTTCTCTGACCTTCTGTCCATTTGCCCCCCTCTCCCAGACTGCCAGGATCTCAGACAGGGAGATGCTGGATGAAATGGATGATAGTTTGTCATGCAGTCTGGTCACATCAGGATTTGCGCTACACCAGACAACCTTTGCAATATCCTGCCGGGGCACAATGTGAGGTTGCGCCATTGTAACTCAGTTGCGCCAGGTGCAACTCCTTTGAATATCCTGGCTAGGGTAACAACATTGAGTTACAGCAATACAGTGATACTAAATGACATGACTACAAAACACAGATTGAGGAGCCAAGATACAGTGCATAGGAAAGGCGTAACCACTAACAGAGATGGTACAAAAATACATTTCAAGTACATAAAGATAATATCTACAATCAAGTGCCATTAGTGGGCAGAAAAGTGCATCAGGAAGAGAGAAGAATACAGAGGCAGTCAGAAAAAGGCAAGTAGCAGGGTGAGTGGGTGAGGGGGAGAGGGGATAGGTGAGAAGTAAGAGATTAATGAGTGGAGACAGTGTGGAGCAAAGGATAATTATGGTAATTGCAACAGTTCAGTGAGATAATGTACCGGTCTGCTGCCTAGTATCAATTAAAGGGTATCCCCAGATTAACATAAGTACAGTATATTGTTTTACTTTCATGGTTCATTATTAAACTTGGTAACAAGTTCTTGTGTCTCCTTTCAGCACCCGATATACCAGGGTACCTGGTCGGTAACCAGTTTTTCCTTTTTGGTCCAGATCCCCGCTTTTCCAGTCAGAGGTCAGCCCAATGCCCCTCCTGTGGCCCTCCCATGCCCAGGCTTACACCCCTGGGTGGGGCCATCGGGAAGCCTCCCCACAATGGTCACTATTGGGAAGCCCCGGCTTACCCCCCGGGGTTGGAGCCATTGGAGAGGGACCTCCCCTGGAGGACAGTGGTGGCAGTGGGGATGGCGGCGGAGCTGGGCATCATGCCCAGGGCCAGCATTTTACATACCTACATACATACTAGAGCCCTGGGGGAAGGGAAATGCAATAATGACCAGAGTCCACCCCACCCCCCCAAGTACTGTCACCAGTGGCGGCAGTATCTCTGGATTCTGCCAGGGTCCAGGAAGTAGCAGACAATCTTTCCCTCTCCCCCAGGATGTTCGACCTTCTCCTCCCGGCCAGCCCTCTGACTCCCAGATCCGTTCCTGAACCTGGGTTGTCGGCATAGCAAGTGGAAATCCAACTGCTGTGCCAGTTGGCTGACGGTAACCAGTTTTTGAATATTTAGTATCAAATCAGCAGCAAATTGCCATATTCTCATTCTTTACAATCTGCCAGCAGTGTCTCATGTCAGCTACTGGTACTATTTGGCAGCACTGTCTCCAGTCAGCTACCAGTGCAGTTTGCTAGCAGTGTCTCCAGCCAGCTACTAGTCCAGTTTGACAGCAATGTCTCCATTCAGCTAATAGTACAATTTGCCAGCAGTCTCCTCTCTAGTGCCAGCACAGCTTGCCAGCAGTATCCTCTCCAGTCAGCTACCAGTACAGTTTGCCAGCAGTCTTCTCTATAGTTAGCTACCAGTACAGTTTGGGAGTGGTGTGCTCTCCAGTTAGCTACAAGTACAGTTTGCCAGAAGTCTCCTTTCCAGACAACTACCAATACAATTTACCAGCAGTGTCATCAGTCAGCTAACACGACAGTTTGCCAGCAATGTCTCCAGCCACCTACCACTGCAGTTTGCCAGTAGTGTCATCTGTCCATTACAAGTCCAGTTTACCAGCAGTCACTACAGTCAGCTACCAGTACAATTTTCCAGCAGAGTCTCCATCCCGGGAGAGAGCTACAGGATGGGGTTGGAGCAGTTGTCAGTCTACAAGGAGGAAAGGGATCTGGGGGGGTCATCATCACAGATGATCTGAAGGCCACCAAGCAGGCAGTAAAGATTGTGGGGAAGGCCAGTGGGATGTTGGGTTGTATAAGAAGGGGTATCACAAGTTGTAGAAGGAAGGCATTGGTCCCAATGTATAAAACATTGGTGAGGCATCATCTAGAGTACTGTGTGCAGTTCTGGAGGCCACACCTTCAAAAGGACGTAGACAGGATGGAGACGATGCAGAGGAGGGTGAATAAGATGGTGCAGGAATTACAGCATATGACATACAAGGATAGGTTAAAGGACCTCAATATGTACATACTGGAACAGAAGAGGGAACATGATTGAAATGTTCAAGTACCTCATGGGCATAAACAAGGGGAAACATCTTCCAGTATAAAAAGAATACTAGAAGAAGGTGTCATAACATGAGATTAGAGGGGGGCCGTATACAGGAAAATGGGAGAAAGTTCTTTCTGACTTAGGGGGTGGTGGATGCATGGAATGGCCTGCAACTAGAGGTGGTGGGAGCAAGCACTGTGACAGGAATCAAACATGCATTGGGTAGGAATAAGAGGACCATAAATATAGAAAGAAATGGCAAGAGGGACTACAATCTAAATTTCCGGCATCAATAAATTTCAGTATTTGGATTAGTATAGTCCCAATCAGCCTCATACCAAAAATGAGATCTCTAAGTTACTTTGTTTAAAAGTTACAAGTCATTTTACAACCCTAAATTCAATGCCTGTTCAAAAAAGTCAGTTTTAGTGAAGAGCTGCTGTTGCTGATGATGTTATCTCCAGAACGCAGAGTCTAGTCTTCCCTGTCAGCAAATTTATAGAACCTGTTTCTTCAAAGGTTGGAGTTCACGTGCAATAGTTTTCACAAATAAAACAGGTAGCAACATTCAAAAACATTGCTACTGGTCAGCCCAGTGGCGTTGAGGCTGAGGCACTGGACACCTTACCTCAAGCCATGCCGACAACCCGTGTTCGGGAACGAGCACAGGTTGTCGGGGTTACGAGGGAGGAGAAGGATTGAGCATCCATAGGACTGCTTTCCTTCTCCAGGGTGGGGTACACTAGCAGTTGGCGTTCCACTGGTCCCTAGTGGCTGCTGGGGGCAGCGCACTGACTCTACAGCTGAAGAGGAGAGACAGACATACACTTGATGAGTGCATGCGGTAGCATCGCGGTCTCACTGCAGGTGTCATTGCATGCCCTGTCTCCTCACAAGGGCAGAAAAGCAGAAAAAGAAGCTCCAGTTGGATGACATAGTCCCCGTAGCGTGCCATCTTTGAGAAGGCACCTTCCTGGCATGGATCCATTTGTGGTGGGTTGAGTCACTCCCACCACCCTGCCACGAAGGGTAAGTCATGGGGTGCACAAGGGAGGAGGAGTCTAACCTTCCGGGGAGGGCACACTGGGGGACAACTGAAGGAGAAGCTGGGAGCTCAGAAGAAATAATACATCAAAAAAAAAAACTTTGCTACTGTATAAAAACTGTGTGTTTCAGATTTTGTAAAAAGTATGACAAATGTGTATTTTTTTATTTATTAATTTTGGTGCCTTTCTGTTGTGGTCCTTTTCTCCAGGGTTGCTGAATGCTGAATCATAGCACACTGCAGTGAGGTTTAGTTTCAGTTTCAGTTCATTTTTCATACTGGAAAGGCATGTGAGCAAAATCTCCTGTTTTCACTGATGAGGTCTGCAGACTGAATAATTTTCTGATGTGGTGGAAGGATGTGATCATTCACTGTCATTCATCTGAGGTGATTTCTCAGAATTATTCTACCTCCTTGTAAGGGTGGGTGGGAGAGGTAATCCTGTTTTGAAACCTTACTATGAGTTCCTATGCAGTAGCCAACCCAGCCAACCTAGAGCCAGATATTCAAAACTTTGCCCCGGGGCAAAATTAGCACTGCACGGTGGGCAAAATTAGCCCAGAACCATTTGCACACCATATTCAAAGGAATAGTGATGGGGCCAAATGAGTTTAATATAGCTGCAAATGAAGGTGCAAACAAAGCTGAGAGTGCAGTGCAACAATAGCCCATCAAATAAGAGCACTGAATATAGCAACCAAGAGCAGTGCAAACTGCAACAGCGCCCAGTGCATATAGAGGTGGAGAGAGGTAAGGCTGAACAATGTGGGCAATGTGTGTGCTAGCAAAGCAGTGGAGAATAAAAGCAAACAGTGCTGGTCAAATACTGCAGAACCATGTAATGGAACATTAGAGTATTGCATGGTGCTAACACGTTGCCCAGCACAATGCTGCTTGCCTGGCGCTAACGTTTGCTATATTCAAAACTGCAATGCAAATGAGCCTACTGAGGCAATCCATGGGTAAACAGCCACATTAGCATCACATTACAGCCTGCTTTGCATATGGATTGCCAGGCGCTATAATATGGTGCACACAGCTCCACCTGTAGGTCTGGCTGAAATTATAGGTCAGTAGCCCTGTTTCTTTCTGTGCTCACAGCACCACCTGTAGGTCTGACTGGTATTACAGATTGATTGCCACACTCATAGAACATTAGCTGCAGTCTTGGTTTGGACACAGATGCAAAGACTAATGTGGTCCAGGGTAGTAGTACTACAGGAACGGATGGTTGTGCTGCATGCCAGAGGCAAATCGTTGTTCCTGCCATGGTGTCTATCAGATGGTACAGTACCACAGTAGGTGATACTATGAGGTACACAGCAATGCCTATGGTGAGTCAGGTAAAAGCGACTGGTGCTATCCACACAGTGACTATCACAGCTGGAAGGTGTGGTCTGACAGTGGACACCAGAGTCATACTGCCCTGTGACCCTCACTTGCTGCACCAGTGGCATGGGAGCCCCACACTACCATACACATGGCTGTTCATAAGTGTGTGGGGATCCCGGACAGGTGTAGGATGTGTGTCGTGGGGGGGCACACCTACCATCATAATGGCACACTGCTGTCAGTAGTCCTGTCAGTGGAACATGTGCACTGTGTGGCTGCCCCAGCCATGTGGCAGTACCTACTATGTGGTGCAGCCTGGTCACCTGTACACCCTCCCCTCAACACCCTCCATTCCCCAGAGCAGCATGTATCTGCTGGACTGTGTTGGTGCACCCCATTGGGGGAACTGGAGATATGTGCTGCATGGATGCACTGCCATGGTGTCTACTAGGTGCTGGGGCACCCACTAATGAATGGCAGAGTTAGAACCGGTGCCAGATGATGGTGAAATGGGTGGTGCCATCTGTGTATAGCATATCTCTGCCATGCATGTGTTCTGTTCATTGTTTTTATCACCTTGTTCACCAGGTAAGCACACTGGACTAAGGCCCAATGTCAGGAATGACCCGGAAACACTAACTGTGTCGCTGAGATGCAACAGTGTACAATAAAGACACACAATGCATAACAACACACAATACACAAATATCACATTAGGTATACATTACAATATTGTGCAAGTAGTTTATTACTGCAAGTGTTGTTCTAGCTCAGTTGCAACATTTACAAGAGTGTTCACTTCACAGCACTGGGGGCATTGCATACCACAGTTCGTGTGCCTGTGCATATGGAGTAGCCCAGGGTGGCCGTCCACCCACACTGCCTCCTCAATGGATGTTTACAGCCTTGTTTCCTTTTGCTGCTGTGTCCATGCCCCAATCCTGGGACTGCCCAGCATTAAGACCACCTTGTCATGGGTAGTCATTTGTGCCTCGCTACATGTTGTGCTAACACACATTGCATGGCACTATACTTTTGAATATACTGGTGTGCCTGTACGCATGTCCTCACTCTTCACTTTGTGCCACGCATACATTACCTCATAGCATTGGTGCTATCATGTTGCACCAGCGCTATTTGGCCTTTTGAATATAGCATCTCGCAAATGTGGAACAACTATGGAGCAATCGACGGCACCAGGTGCAAAGTTTTGAATATCTGGCCCCTAGTGTTTTCTCCCTGACAGGCTGTTACTTAACCAACATTCAGACTCATCTATGTTGTAAATTCCACATTAAAATGATAATTTTATCAGGTTTTACACTTGTACCACTAGCAAGAATTAAACATATTAGGGCCTATTAAAGAGCACCTTTCATGATGGTCTAAAAGTTATATCTTGTAGTCATTATATGCAGTACTAGACCTGAAAGGATGTGTGCATTTGTTATTTTGGCCAAGGTTTACTCTGCCTGCCATAATTTGGATTTGTTTTTGAGCCTTGCTTTAACCCTGCTGCACTTGCCTTTGCTGTTCAGCTGCTGGGCTGCTGGCTCCCAATGGCATCATGTGGGGCAGAGGAGTGACTCACACTGTGTAGTACAGTGCAGTCACAGCAATTTCGCAAGGGAAAACTACCAGTACTCAATGTACATACTATGTTCCCCCTTCCCCAATACACCCTGCCATTATTCCAAAATCCAAATGCCTTGTCAGTATGTTTTTTTGTAAAATTGACTTTCTTCTGCCTCTGTAACAAAGCATGGGGACTGAGAGAAGATAGAGTTGCTGTCAGCATCTTTCCCAGTCCTTTTGACTTTCATGCAAAATTACCTCATTTTGTGAAAGACAGGACGTGAAACTTATAAGAACAGGAGGCTGAGTTTCAACTGCTAGGAAAAGACATCTTACAAAACAGCAATATTTTGTTGAGAGATAGAGAGAGTTTGAGATTTAGAGCACCTTTCCCAGTCCTTCTGACTTTCATGCATATATTACCCCTTCTTGTGCTGATTCTGGAATTGCATTTCATTCATTTTGCAGAATACAAAAACTAACTGCAGAGGACAATAATGAAATAAAATTCCAGAATTAATACAAGAAGGGATAATTTATGCATGAAAGTCAGAAGGACTGAAAAGGTTCTCTTAAAACTTATAAAGCAGACACTGACAAACAGAAGTGAAGTTACCAATATTATGCAATATAGTAGCAATACAACTTCCTACCAGACACAGTAGAGTAGCACCCCAAATGGTATCAGCAGCCTGAGGCATGTTGATTCAGCATTCAGCAATCCTGAAGAAATGGACGACATCAAAAGGCATTAAAATGCAAATTTGTCAACTTTGTTCCAAAACCTGAAACACACATCATTTTATAGAAATATTTTTGAATGTTGCAGCCTCTTTACTTGTGAAAACCATTGCACATGATTTTAAACTTTGGAGAAACAGATCCTGTAAGCTTATTAACAGGGAAGACGGACTTTGAGTTCTGAAGATGAAATCATCAGCAGCTCTTCACAGAAACTGGCTTTTTTGAACAGGCAATGAAATCAGGGTTACAAAATAGTTCATAACTTTAAAATGAAGTAGCACAGAAATCTAATTTCTGGAATGTGATTTATTAGGGGTATGGTTATTCTAATTCTGCAAAGTAGCACTTTTGGCCATAGTTTCTCTTTAAGCAAGTGACCAACTATTGGCACCGCCCACCATTACATATAAGAAAAATGGGCAGAATGGATGGGAGTTGCAGATATTTTCTGCAGATAACTTCTATATTCCTAGTCAGTTGCCTGTATGGTTTGCTAATAGTGTCTCCTGTCAGCTACCAGTACAGTTTGGCAACAGCATCCTCTCCAGTCAGATACCAGTCCACTTGCCAGCAGGGTCTTCTGTCAGCTACCAACCCAGTTTGCAAGCAGTCTCTCCGGTACTCTTCCAGTAGAGTTTATCAGCAATGTCTCCAGTAAGCTAACAGTAGAGTTCATTACCAGTAGCTACAGTCACCTACCAGTACAGTGTACCAATAATCTCCTCTCCATTCAGCTACCAGTACAGTTTTCCAGCAGTCGCCTCTTCAGTCAGCTACCAGTGCAGCTTGCCAGCAGTTTCCTTTCCACTCAGCTACCAGTATGGCTTGCCAGCAGTCTCCTCTCCAGTCAGTTAGCAGTACAGTTTGCCAGAAGTCTCCCCTACAGTCATCTACCAGTACAGTTTGCCATCTGTCTCCTCTCCAGTCATCTACCAGTACAGTTTGCCAGAAGTCACCACTCCAGTCAGCTACCAGTACAGTGTGCCAGCAGTCTCATCTCCAGCTATCTACCAGTGCAGTTTATCGGTAGTCTACTCTCCAGTCAACTACCAGTACAGTTTGCCAGAAGTCACCACTCCAGTCATCTACCAGTGCAGTTTGTCGGTAATCTACTCTCCAGTCAGTTACCTGTGCAGTTTGCCAGCAATATCCTTTCCAGTCATCTACCAATACAGTTTGCCAGAAGTCACCTCTCCAGTCATCTAGCAGTACAGTTTGTTGGTAGTCTACTCTCCAGTCAGCTGCCTGTGCAGTTTGCCTGCAGTCTACTCTGCAGTCAGCTGCCAGTACAGTTTGCCAGCAGTCTCCTCTCCAATCTGTTAGCAGTACAGTCTGCCAGAAGTCACTACTCCAGTCAGCCACCAGTATGGTTTGCCAGCAGTCTCCTATCTAGTCATCTACCAGTACAGTTTGCCAGAAGTCCCCCTCCAGTCATCTACCAGTACATTTTGCCAGTTGTCTCCTCTACAGTCATCTACCAGTAGTTTGCCAGCAGTCTACTCTTCAGTCAGTTACAAGGTACAGTCTGTCAGGCCTAAGCAAGGTAAGCAGAACAGTATATATTTTTTTAACAGTAGAAAAAGCATTGAACATAGTGGGGTAGCTAGAATAAACTGAGTCTAATATTGAAGAGAAAAAGTGGTATTTAAGTACTTTATGTAACAATGAATGTCGCTGACAACTAATCAACATTTTTTATTGATGGTCTTGCAACCCTTATGGTTTTCTTGAAATGGTGTCCATGCTTAAGGGTGGCAATTCAGACTATAAAACCTTTCATTTGATAGCAAGGTTCTTACAGAATCAGAATATTGTAATTTGAACCTCTCAAAGTAGGTCCTGGAAGTTTTGAAAGTTGCTAGAAAGCCAGTATCTTGGAAAACGTATTTAAAATGAAAAAAGACCCCAGGTTTGGTGTTACTCTAATAAAGTCACTGCAGAAACTATAGCCCCATCTGAAGGTGCATTTGGCAGCCAATTCTGCTTTTTTTAATCTACAGGCAGGAGAGAATCCTATGAAGCTCAACCACTGTTCAAAAGATATTCTTAAAGGGCTTGAACCACCTATATCGCCTGTGTGGGAAGCAGCATAACTATGGGATTTAGACCTAGTTCTGACACAATTGATAAATCCTCCTTTTAAACCAATGTTTTCATCCAAGCTCAATTTTTAACTGGGGCAGTGTGTCTCTGGTAGCTATAGCAATTACTCCTGCAAGAAGATTCAGTGAATTGCATACAATCTGTACAGACCCACATTTCATGATGTTTGACAGGGATAAGGTGGTGCTTAGAACAAATATGAACATTTTACCTAAGGTGGTATCTTCAATTTATGTGAATCAGTGTGTAACTTCACCAATGTTTTTTTTCCCCAAAACTTTGTTATAACTTTTGAGAGGAGAAATTACACAGCCTGGATGTGAAAAATTAGAGTTTCTATATGGAATGAACAGAAGAGTCCTGTACTAAAACAAACCATTGTTTGTCACTTATGGACTTAGTGAGAAGAGAAGGATAAAGTTGCAGGAAAATGTCTCATTGCATTGTCACTTGCATTGAGTTCTGCCATGAAAAGGCTAGCAAAGAGGCACCAAAGGGTTGAAGGGTGCATTCCCTTACAGACACATCTGTAACTATGGCAACATTAAATATATCCCTGTCTGAAGTATGATTAGTAGTTACTTGGTATGAAATACACATCTTCACGTCCCACTACTTTCAATAGCTCTACACCAGAAGGAATACAATATCTGGTATTTCTGTGCTTTAGAACATTTCCCCTAAATTGGTTTTATACTAAGTCTCCCAAGGTACTACTTGGATTCTGCATTTATGTGGCATTGTAAATATAAGCTCTATAAATATTTATTGTATTAATGATGTTTCTTCTAGAGGGTACTGTATACTTGTGAGTACTAGAAGGCCCCCCACCTTCTGTATTAGAACCTAAGTAAAAAGGGCTCCACAGGTCAAGTCAAATCAAATATTTAAAAAAAAAATCACTAGTGCATTTTGTAATTTTAAACTTTTCAGTTTTCATAATTTGTCATATTGAGATTTGTCATTTATGCAACAGGTGTCTGAATAAATCTGCACTGATAAATCCATTTATTCTGTGTTACTATGTGGATAAATTTATTTATCCACATAGTAACTACATCATCACCCATTTATCCACACAGTAACTACATCAGTAGCTCATTTGTCTACACAGTTCTCTTCAGAATTCATTTAGAATGTTTGGCCTCGGAAGCAATACTAACCATATTTAAATGTGAATAACATAAAAAACGATAAAAGATAACATGGCACTGTGAGCACGAAAATTGTTCAGCACAAAATTATCTACAAAATGAATAATGTTTCATTTATATAAACCCTGTATATTGTATATGATTAGCAAGAAAACAGAAGAAAATGTAATTTTTTGTTCACTTTTTTGACAAACAAATATGAATAACTTTAAAACAAAAAATGATAGCATGGTACTGTGAGCACGAAAAATGTTCATCTCAAAAATATCTACAAAATGAGTGGTGTTTCATTTATAGATACCATTTTGTTTTTCAATAATTAGCAAAAAACAGCATTAAATCCAATTTTCTTTTCCCTTTTTTGACAAATTATTTACCCCTACCAAAATCAAAATGTTCACACATCTAAACCTGTTGCATAAATGGAATATGCAGTGGTTCAGTGTGTGATAATGCATTTATTTTGTACAGTTTCCATGAGGTTACTTGAGGTCACTGGAAACTGTACAAGATAAATGCAGTATCACACACTGAACTGCTGCATATCCCTTATTTATTGCTGTATTTACAATTCTAATGAATACATAGCATAGGTTAGTTGAGTGGCCACCTTCTGTTCTACGTCTCAGCCATAAATCTATCATTAAAACACAAGGGGAAGCATGACCACACTGCAGACTTTGAATTGGGAAGTTCTAAAGTTCTATCTAAAGCACAACACCTCAAGGCTGAGAGGATCCTATGTGTATTGCTCACAAATACACCCTCTAGAAGAAACATAATTACTATGGTAATGTTTTTCTTTTGGTCACAGAGATAAGCAGTTTCACTCTTTTTTTTTCATTTTATTTTTATCCCCAGTCTCCCAGCCTGTCCCCATCAGCCTCCCCAAGCCCCTCGTCCTAAGTCTCTGGGACTTACCATGTGACCTTTGCAACACCTCATAGATTATCCCCTGTGGCAGAGTACCCCCTGTGGCAGAGCCTCCCAGGTGGCCTATTACTGGGAGGAGTTTAGCTCAGTTGCAGGTCATCACACAGAGTAGGCAGATGAAGAGTCTGCGGGGAGAGGAAGTGTCATCCTGCCAGCCTGGGGTTTTTCCATTGTTCTGTAGAACCTTCGGATGCTCCAGAGGTGAGGTGGCTTGATGTGTATGGCATGCTGACATCTTCTACTAAGCGCGTCCCCCCACCTGGAACCACAGCTCTAGTCTGCACCTGCACCTATGGTCACCTAGGTGGTGGTAGCATGGTGGAGCAGGCAACCCTCCCTCCCCCTGAGGAGGAGCGTGTCTGTTGGGATGCTAAATCCTCCTCTCTCAGACTGACCTCATAGCAGCCCAGGCTTGTTCCTCAACCCAGATCACTGACGTGACAGCAGGTGATGCATAGATGCCTCAGCCTCCGTACCAATGGGCCAACAGACACAATGTCATTCCTACAAAAAGAGATTTATTTTGCATTTTGATGAGTTAAACAGACCATCTTAACTCTCACTGGGATTAATGTTTTCAAATGTCACTCATTTGATGCTATGCATGTTCTAGAGAGCTGCAGGATAGCTTTCCCAAAACATTACTGCCCATAATTAACTGTGTTTCCAAAGAAGCCTAGACTTACAATGTGGATCTGCAGTCACTATCCTCTGCAGCATTGGCCCTTCAATAACATGGAGTCTTCCCTCATAACTGATAGCACATAGAGTACCTCTTTCCACCCTCGCTCATTCAAACCAAGTTTTACTTAGTCATCAATCTAAACCAGCCTCCCTCTGACAGAAAAGAGATAAGATTCACAAAACCTTATAATTAAATATTTAGAAACGCACTCATATTTTTTTCAGATCATGCTTTTTCAACAGAGTCTATGGTTAGTTAGTATATAATTTCTTGGTTGACCTTTCCATCTTTTTCTCCTTTAAGAATCACATAAATGCCGCTCATCATTTTTTAATTTCTCATGCTTGGCTGACTGCTTCTCAATACAGGAGCTGAAATGTGTGTTCTGCAGACCCTACAAGCTGTTTGCTGTTTACTGGTTTTTGATCTGTTGCTTTGCCCAGGTAGCTATAGTATAAGAAACATTTGTTCAAAGGCACACACAGACGTGGCATTCAACTTGCAGGTGTTTCTTACTCCAGAAAATGCATTTCCAACATTTAGTGGAAGCAACCCTCCATATCTAAGATCTTTGAATGGTCTCCACTTCTTAGATTGGAGTCTTAATTGCAGGATTTACAATAACTCATAAGAGACCGGTCCAGTTTTAATACATAATGATTGGTTTGTTAGTTAATTACCTCTGGCCTTTAACTCCATATCAAAGCAATCATCAACAGTCTGGTATCCTGAGGTATCATTGCTGTTATAACTAAATTTGTAAAATTACAAAGACAGTTAGATTAAACACTAACATTTGAAGCATGGGTTCTTTGTCTGTGTAGATGTCTGGAGCTCCAGAATGTACATACTTTAAAAACACTGAAATCTGCATCACATAACAGGATCAGTAAGCAAAATGACATGAGGGATGTGCATTAGGTAAGAAATAATCCACTACAGGTATTGGGTGTTGATTAATCCCCAATAACCCCATACCCTGGAGTGGTTATTGCACTTATAATATGGCTGCTTTTAAAAAAAAAAACATTTAAGACAAAGGGTTTTATAAGATTTCAAGTGCAACAAATGTGATTGTAGCATACCGAGTTCTAAAATAGTTCCTCCCCAATGAGTTCTGCAACACTCGGGTTCATCAGATGTGTCTTGCTGTCTGTAGCTGTTGGGTACTGAAGTGGCCATGGTTGTCACTGCTATGACATTAATATCTGTACATTCACAGACAGATGAGACTGTGCAGGGCTCAGTGCAGCTGCTGAACATGGGGAGGCACTGAATGAGCAGAAGCAGGAGAGGAGACAGGGAGTAGACACAAACAGCACACTGTAGGAATTCGGACATCAAAGTCTTGCTTGGTGTGACTGTGTCTCTTTCACTGTCCGTGATGTGCACTTTCACATGGCTGCCTTTCCCCTGTCAATGAGTACATCCTCCCCATCTCCTGCTCACTGCCAGTCACTGCCTTCAATGCCATCACTTGCGAGGGACAAGTCCCTGTCATCGTTGGGGGGGTGCCCATTCCTGTGGTGGGGACAACTGGTATGGGAAGGGAAACATTATTTCTAAGTAAGTAATAATACCCAACAGGGTGGGCGGTATTGTGCTATACCAGACCAGTCCAGGGGCATAATGAGGTCCGACACCACAGCGGAGAGGGCCTTATAGCCCTGGAAGGTCGGTATAGCACAATACCGCCCACCCTGGAGGGTATTATTGCACTTAGAAAATGGGTACCATAAAAAAATTTTTTATAAAAAAATGTTAATGAAAAATTAGTTTAAAGTTAGTTTTGCAATAAAATAGTTCCTCCGCCTGCATTAGAATGATGTTTAGAGGGACTACAGTATGGATTTTTGTGCTTAGAAAATGGCCCATAGCTTGTATTTTTAATAAATAAAATAAAAAAAGTTTAAACAACTGTAATTATTGTTTTTAAAAGAGAATAAAGCCCACTATCTTGTAAAGGAGACCCTGTATTGTGCTGTCCTCATCATTGGGGGGCGCTTCTGTTTTATGAGATGCTATTTGAGTGATTGTATAGTTGCCCGGTGGATTTACGGGACTTGTAGTCTCATGTGAAAATTTGGGAAAGGATCCTATGGTACTACAGTTGGGCTTTAAGTAGATGCTGGGAGGTAAGAAATGAATCAAAAGGCTGTGGCTTATCAATGCTGTTATCGGACAACCGGACTGAGGAGTAGAGGCAGACTTGCTTAAATTCAACTCCCCAGGCATGAGGACTGCTTGCCGGTTTCACTAACAGCTTTTGAGGGAGCAGGAAGGTCTGTTTATTTTGTAGAGCAGATGTCTGTAGGAAGCTAGAAAAAAGTAAGGCTACATAAAGCAGGTAGATTTTGGAAATTTTGTTTGCTGTTAAAAAAAGAGAGCAGACAGGATTGCTGACTGGACGTGGGTGCCACAGTGTGGAGATTACGGACGGAAGGTCCGTTCACTTTGTGTGAGATAGGTGACCGGAAAGAAAAGCTTGTGTAAAGCAGGTACATTTCTGTCTTGTTTGTGTAGGTGTGTGTTTAAAAGAAAAAAAAAGAGGAAGCAGAGGATCGGTGATGGGATGGTACAGGACCGTACTTGGGGGGGCAGACGGCTGCTAAACAAGAGAGCCTAACATTGTATCTCGCACAAGGTTTGACTGCGATGTGCGAGGCGACCACGAGGAGACCACGATGAACGAGGAGAGAAAAGAAAAATATTTATTATAGTGAGGGTTTGTTGCCACAAGATTACTGTAGTGTGTTTATTTTAATTTAAAAGAGGGAGTGGCTGCAGGTGAATAATGTTTGCTTTGGGCTAGGAAAGAACAGTACATCTCGTTAAGTGAGAGAAAAAATGGCGGGCATTTTAACTTTTCTTCTGTTCATCTAGCCAATTAAAGAGTAGGCTGGGCACCACTGTGGAATGCTGCTCAGTGAGGTGCCAGTTGGACTGGCTCTTAATGTTAGCTGGGCATCTATTGAAAAATAAATACCCAGCTAGGAGCCTGTCTCAGTCAATGAGGTGTGAGAATTGATTCTTGCCATTTTCTAAAGTAGCACAGTCAGCGGACACTGAGGGGGGACACATAACACAGCAAATGCTGCTATGGCAGCAGGACAGGGAGTGGACATCATGGGGGGGCTCTCGCTATATGGACTGGCAGATACATACCCATAGAAGGAATGGGAGCATGAGTAGATGCCCACGTCTCACATTCTCAATGCCTGCTGCACACCACTCTCTTCCTCTCTTGGGAGGAATGGACACACATTAGGTTGTAGGAAGCTTGCACTCCTCTGGCTGTAGTAATGGCTGCCTGTCAGCTTTCATTTGGGAACATTATAATGAGTACTGCTCTGCCCACTGATAACTGCTGACCAGCACTTTACAGCAACTGTGTGTTTACTGAGCATTTGTCAACTGTCAGGTGATGCAAGTTCACAAATTGCATTTCTTCTTTTTCATATCCCATGTTATAAACATTTGTAACACATGGCCAGGGGTGTAGTGAGACATGAGGCTGCAAGCTGAGAGGCTTCCACCTGGACATCCGTTAGAAATGTCTAATGCACACCCCCGGACTGTCTTATTGCACTTATAAAATGAGGCTCTGTATTTTACATGGATTGAAAAACTTAAATTTATTCAGTTTGACAGTACAAAAATGAAATCCTTGATGTGTTTTTATGTAAAATAGTTCCTCCACCTTAATGTATTGTTTCTTTTTTTTTTTTTTTGCTCTTGACTGTTTTGACCTATTAAGGATATTATAGCTGTGGTTGGAGCTTTTTGTCATGCCCCACCCCACCCCCATGCATAGCCACACACATTGAAGTAGCTAAAGTAGAAATAGTGTGTTCTTCACTTTTGATAGATCTGAGCAGATGAGAGAAGGAGCCAGCGAGCGGGCAGAAGTATGAGCATGAAATTAATACCATAAATGCTTACCAGGGAATGCTAGTGGTGAAACAATTGCCCCCCGTTTCACCCAGGTGGCCCACATTGCAATTTTTTTTAGTTTTTCCCTGGGCAGCAGTGAAATGGGATTTAGAGTGGGAGACTAGAAGTTCAGTGAGAGGGCAGGTGGCTGGAAAGAGGAATTTTGATATGGCAAACAGCATGAGCATGTGTTAGCTGAAAGAGTAGTTTTTTACTAATGTTCATTTTGACCAAGGAGGAGTTTCAGATGAAGAGGCTGGTGAACAGCACTGGCAGGCACAGTATTTGAAAGTGATGAAATTTCCTGAGGTAACCAGCTGAATTTCATTTTTCCCATTGCTGTTAAGTCACAGTGTGAGAGGATGAGCAAATGCATGCCCTGAAAAGCATGAAATGGTTATGACTGATCTCTTGTTTTTTGTGTTTTCATACATATTTTAAGCAGTGTAAATACTGTGTTGGACAAGAGTGTGTCTGATTGTGTGTGTGTGTGTGGGGGGGGGGTGGCGAGTGTCCTAGCAGGCACAGCTTGAGGACCGCTAATTGAAATGGGACAGGGTGCACAGAGATGTCACTGACCTAACCTGGAGGACTGAGCAGTAGGCAGCTATCATCGAGGAAAATCTTTGTTTTAGAAATGCAGTTTAGTGTAATGGAATCCAATTGATGTGTTTCTTTGTTTTTTTTTTTTGTTTGTTTTGTTTTTTGTATGTATTCATTTTGGTAGAATTAGGAAATAAGCTAGTGCATGTGTTAGGCTGTCTCACTCAGTGTGGAGGTGGGGAGAATGATGGCTGATATTTTCTTAAAATTCTACTAGCTCATAGAGTTCTTTAATGCCCTGTATCCCAGCTGACCAGCACTTGTTTTTAGCCATGCATTAGACATTTCTAATGCATGGCAAACAACCAATCAGGATGCAGAATTTTCCCTTTCCATATTATAAACAGTAACATAATACTGTATATGGTATATTGCATTTATTTATTTATTTATTTTACCAGGTAATTGGATTGAGGCAAGCTGATTTTCAGCCATACCTGGGTGCAACATGCAAACAGTAAGGAATGCATAGGAAAACACAGGAATTCATATTATTGCAAAATTATAATGACACATACATCTTTTTTGTCCTAGCAAGTGTGTGTACACTTTTGATTTGGGGGGAGTTTAGGGATTAAGATAATTTTCAGGCCAAATGGGAGATTGCTCAACAGCCTTGGTTCATTGCTATCCTGATTGATACTTCTTAGTATTTCTTCATACTGCGTGTTCCAGTATATGCAGTTGATGATGTACTAGGAGATGATGGGATATGTGGATAGGCTGATTTTTTTCCAGATGTTCATGACAAGTGTGCATGGCACCTATGCACGAAGGTACAGGCGGATACACATGATTCATGCATACCCAGCCTATGTAGCTACACACCTGGGGAGAGGCACTGGGTCTGCGGTATGCATGATTGTGCACACCTGCAGGGCTCATCTCTGTGGCCCTGTCCCTGGCACACAGCTGTGTGGGGAGCAGTTTGAGGGACACAGGTGGGCATTCTATTGTTTGCCTGTCCTGGGTCATGCAGTGGATCCTCTGCTCTGAGTGAGCAGAGGATTCTGGAATGTTTCTGAACCAGTTGACTTTATATATATGGGCAAGTGCAAAATGGCTGCCCCAACCATCCCTATCAGCCCAGTGGTCTGGGGTAGCATGGTGGTTGGATGTCCCGTCCTGCTGCAGCCTGTGGGTGTCACTGGGTGCGTACATAAAGAATATGGGAGGGTTCCCTTGCCTGTCACTCCATATCATCATAAATGGCATACCCCCAGATACACCCCCAGGCTGGTTGTGTGCATAGCTGGGTGACCAGCTGGGGGATCAGGTATGGAAGGGATGCACATCCCTTCCATGAATGCTGCCAGGGATACCTGGGACCCCCGTTTTGTGACTCAGGGATGTATAGTTGCCTACATGCTGTGAATCCACAGTGTGTATGTGACCTGCACTTTCATGCACAGACCCCAGTATGAATACAGTCTTTTCATGGAGGGGGGGTACTGAACTTGATCTAGAGGTCAGAGTCATGTGTCCATGCTGGTGCAATGAAAGCAAACCAGTATACTATATGTTAATGAATGTAACTACAAATTTGTTGAGAATCAAATCTAAATTTATTATATGATGTGACTTCCATATTCGAGAGTTGGAAGAGAATCCTGACTGGCTATTGCTTTCCTTGCTTTTAGGGTTGGACAGTCTATGTTTCTGCATAGGAGGCTTCATTTTTGGTTGACTATACTGATTATTTTGATAGTATGTAGACAGCAACATTAGAAAGAAATCCATTGTTTTATTCCTAGTTATGTAAATTGCATTGATTTTTTTTTCTTTTTCATGGATTTGATAGAGAAGATTTATGCATAATTTTGAATGCTAATGAATAATACTCCAATCTTTCAGGTCCTGGGTGATCGCAGTGTCAGTGGCTCAGTAGGTAGCACACCCGCCTCTGAAGCCAGGAGATCAGAGGACTGTGGGTTCAGTTCCCACATCTGGCACTTGGGCTAATATCCCAGTACTGACACTGTAGTGCAGCATGAGAGGGGTGCTGCACTTCTGAGGTGCTGTCATTTGGATGAGACATTAAACCGAGGTCCCATCTGCCTGGATTGGTGGTAGTTCAGATGGATGTTAAAGATCCCATGGCACTTATCGAAAAGAGTTGGGGAATTTTTATTATTATTATAACATGAAAATAAATAATCATAAACAGTGTTCAAACACATATAAAATGCAAATCATATAATGAACAAAAATAAGTGTTAGTCATATTGAGCAAAAATTTACAAAAAAAAACCCACCATATTTCTCCCCATATTTTTTTTAACAAACTATCAAATACTGTGTTAGGTTCACATAAAATAATCCATAATTTTGAGAAGGAAAGTATAAACGAACAAGCAAAAATCATCTTTATGCTTTGGCCCAGATATTCAAAAGAGCTGAGTCATGCGGAATAGGGTTGCACCTGCGCAAGTCCGAAAATGCGCCATTCTGCGATATTCAGCAGGAGGCAGTTGCGCCCCCCAAATCACACTGAGCAACAGTGCAATAATAATGAATGCTTGCACAACTGAAGGGGGAGGAATCATGCATAAATGGTGCAGTGCGATATTCAACAACATGCGCCATGCGCAATAGGGGAGCCAGCGGAAATTGTGCCATAGCGGAAATAAGCCAAAATAAAAAGGAGCAAGGGAGAGGTGCAAAAATTCGACAGGGAAGCCACATGAGGGCAAACTCTAGCAGGAAACACTGGGCAGCAGGGACACACAGGGCAGGCCAGGAAAGGGCACCTGGAATCAACAGGTGCAGGGGAAGGTGTGGGGAGCCACAGTGCAGAAGGGGAAGTACATCACACAGCAGTGAGGCCAGCACAGGCAGGTGTTCCTGGTGCAGGGGAAGTAGCAGCCAGGACAGTGGGGGGAATACAGAAACAACTGCTGGGGAGGTGAACACAAGCCAGGGACCTGGCCAGTGCCACCATCCAGATGGAGGCCGTAATGAGGGGGGTGAGAAAGGCAAGCAGCAGGGGGGCATGGCCGTGGAAGGGCCTGTCGGCAGTATGCCCCCAGCAGGCAGTACCAAGCCCACACCAGCTTTGAGCTGTATAGTGATACTGAGATTGTGGGCTGGTACCACCTGAATTTGGCAATTTTGAGGTGGCTCTGTGAGCTGTGCAGTGATGTGATGCAGGCACCCACATGATGGAGCCATGCCCTGTCAGTGGAGATGAAAATGACAGCTTGCATGTGCTTGCTCACCACGGGTACCTTCCAGAGACCAACTGGGGACACCACAGGCATAACCCAGTTGGCCACGTCATGCCACCTCACCCAATTCCTCAGCGCACTGCTGCCACATGCTGCAGAGTACATCCATTTCCCAGCACACCGCCGGGCGCACAGCAAACATACAGGAGTTCCACAGGGTAGCACGGCGTCAGCATGCTAGGAGCAAAGACTGCACCCATGTGGCCATCCACACCACCTGGCCCCGTGGGGGCTGCATATATAAATCGCAAGGGCTATGCCAGCATCAACTGCCAGGTGGTGTGTGATGCCAGGGGGCACATAATCAATGTCTGTGCCACGCACCCTGGGGGAGCACATGATGCCTTCATCTGGCACCAGTTGGCACTGTGCCACAGATTCCAGAGTGGGGATATCCCCACTGGTCACCTAGTGGGTGAGTATGCAAACCACATGGACAATCATAGGGCTTGGGAGGACATGGTCAGAGGTGACATGGGTAGTGGCCTACATGGCCTTGGGCAGGGTGATACTGATCACCAAACTAACCTCCACCCTCTACACACAGGTGACAGTGGATACCCACTCCGTCCCTGGCTGCTCACACCCTACTGGCGGCCCGTGACCCCATGGCAGCAATGCTACAATGAGGCACATGCCACCACAGGCAATGTCATCAAACGGGTGTTTGGGATGCTGAAGGCATGTTTCTGGTGCCTGGACACCTCTGGCAGTGCCCTACAGTACAGCCCCGCAAAGGCCTGCAGACTATTCCTGGCCTGTTGCATGCTGCACAACATGACCAATGAATGTGGAATATCTGAACAGGTTGAAAAAGGGGGACAGTGATGGGGACGATGAGGACGCTGGTGACAATGGTGATGGGCTGCCCCCCCTTGGCCAACGGGACCCCAGACTGCTCCGGCTGGCACAGCTGCACCGGGACACCATCAAGGAGGAGCACTTCAGCCAACCCAGGTAAGCCATGGGGCTATGTGCAACCAACAGTAGCAAAGGCACAACCCACAAACACGCATGGACACACACCAGGGGTGCATTCCATCAAGAGAAGTGGCCGGGCATGGAACCACACACATAACCAGGGATGGGTGAGGTCTAACATGCCACATGGATGGACACACACACACACACAATGCACCAGACATGCACAAAGGGTAGGAGGCACACCGACCCAGAATGCCACCCTTAGCCACACACATGTCCACAGACCACCACGTCCACTGCCTGTCCTTGTGTGTGTCAGATGCTGAGCACCATTGCACATTGATGTACAGCGCAATGCAGGCATCATCATGCACACACAACTGTGGACAGCACCCGGGAGGGTGTGCAGATGGACTGTGTGTCTGCATGCAGGGCCGGGTACCCACCCATGCAATGCCCGCTGAATGACACAATGCACACAGGGCAGCACCAGACAGTAGCTGCGTTGGGAGACAGGTCAGTCATGTGCCACAGTGCCCCAGCTGCCACAGATGCATGGGTGGCCCCACCGAGACCCAATAGCACTGACAGGCTGACCACTGGCCTCATGGGGTGGCGCTGATGGTCCCCCAGGGGTTCCACTGCGTGAACACGACTGTGCTCATGCAGGGGTCTGCAGCACACCAAACATGCCTGCTCCAGGCATGCTTGGGATGCCCACAGCTAAACCCGGTGTCGACAATGAGAGTGTCGCATGATACCGAGAATGGGGAGTGGACAGTGCACTGCGTGGTGTCTGCGATGCATGGGCAAATGACTGTGTGCCCATTGTGGCCATGACAGCAGTGAATGCCTGTGTCTGCCTGTCAATGGCAGTGGTCACATCCTCCCACAACCGGTCCATCCCTGCCAGGATCAGAGCGGTGTCTCTGCTGCGATGCTCCTCTGCTCACTCCAGAGCCGCATGCAGTGCATCCACCAACATCACAAGCCACATCTGCTGGTTGACTGATGCTTGCAGTATGCTGGTGTGCTCATCCAAGAGGTCATCTGCCTCCTCAGCATCCTGTCCCTCAGGGTGTGCACGTCCCTGATGCCCAGCACCCCTTGAGGATGGGTGCTGCACACCAGAACCAGGTCTGGGCATGTCCACAGGCAGTGCACTGAAGTCACCCCCTGATCCTGTACCCCCAAGCCCATTGGCTGACTGCTGATGCTACCCCTCCAGCTGCCGCTCACCAGGGCTCACTGGTGCTGCCGCAGTGGCCGCAACAGTCCCACTGTCCTGTACACACACCGGTGCTGCCCCACTGGTGCTGACAGGCACAGGCTGGGACTGTGATAACACACAGGCCTCCACGGTGGCACCACCCACAGCCATGGATGTGATGTTACCTGCTGTGTGGCCATCCCGTGGCACACACGTGTCACTGCCCATGCTGTTAGTGACATCTTCATCGGTGACAGACTCGGCACCAGTCCAAGTCACACCATGCTGGCATCCATGGATGCTGGCATGCTGGGACACGGGCAGGGCCTCTGCCGCACCTGTTCCAACAACATCAGTCTGGACAGCCAGGCAGGCCCACTGTCGCACTGAGCCACGTATACCTGTGGAGGTGGATGGGCCCTCCTCCATCTCCATCTGACTGTCCTCAGTGGACAGGCCCACCACCACTGACCCATGCAGATGCTCAGGATCTGTAAGGTAAAACAAAGTCACGTTACTGTATGTGACCTACCCTACCCCACCAATAGACAGACCATGACCTACCATGCAGTGACGGGCTACCACCCATCTGGAATCCACCACCCGGAAAACCCTCAATGGCACAACGCTGCATGCTTCCAGCAACCCTCTCCTCCTGCGGGGTCAGGTGTAGCACCTCTGGCTGTCCCCCACCTGTCACAGCTTGTGCTGCCCTGATAGCAGCCACCTTCTCCTTTATCCTCCTCCTGTCTGTGCCCATCTTCTTCTTGTACTCCTGCATGGAGCACTGGTGGCTGCCATGCAGGTTCACTGCATGCACCACCTCCTCCTCCCATGCAGCAGCACGGGACTGTGGTGTTCCCTGCCATCCGCTGAGAAGCGGCTCCTGATCCAGGTAGGCCTTATGTGAAATTAGGCCTCCTCTTCCTCCCATCACTGTGTTCCTCCTCTCCCACAACTCGCTTGGTCATTATTTATTTTTTTTTGAAATTCAAGTTTATTGATTTTACAGAGCCAAAAGTATAACAAAGTCAATACATAAATTAAGCCAGTCATCCATAGTGGTATAACATAAAAAAAACTCAACCCCACCACCCCCACCCCTCCCAACCCCCACCCCCACCAATCCCAATCCTCCCTCCCTGCCAACCCCAACAAAGTGTGCCAGATAACCATGTAGCTAAGATTGTTAGTAAGTACACCAACATCTCAAAAAGTAAACTTGCCTTCAGAAACAGAGAAAGCAGGTATGAAGGATAATAGGAAACAAAGAAAACTATAGTGGGCATCAGAGAGGAAGCCAGGAGATCATTGGTGCAGGTATAGCGCATATAATTTACCCCATTTTTTATGAAATAGGTCCATACGATTACGCGAGCTGGCTACCAATCTTTCGGTGTTAAGATAGGCAGAGAGCTCAGTCAGCCATTCAGAATAGGTCAAAGTCAATTGGTCAGTCCAATGTCTAAGAACTAATCTCTAACCACAATAGACACAAGGGTAATGTGATATCGGCGTTTCTACACAATTTATGTTAGCATAATCTCCTAGAATGCAAATTCCGGAGTGAAAAAATTAGAGAGACCGAGTAGGGGATCCAAATTGTCCTGGATGGCAGACCACAAAGGGGCAACCTTATTACAGTACCAGAAAATATGTAAAGAGTTCCCTTCACTATGTGAGCACCTGGAGCAAAGAGAGAGGGCAAGTTTTTTGAGCCGGAAAAGTTTCTTAGGGGTGTAATACATACTGTTCACAATATAATATTGGGTAAGTCTAAACCTGTCTTGGGTGTGATATCTGTGCAGGTCCTTCCAAATGTGGGACCAATTAAGGGTGGAGTCAGGGAGTAAGGAGAGCCAAATATTGGAGCCTGCAACAGGATCTGGGAATTTGTAGTTCAGTAAAAAGGAATATATTAGTGAAATGGAATGTGATTTAGAAGCAAGAGTAAAAATATGAGAAAGAAAGGGATGGACCATGGGTTCTTTAAACTGAGTACCAAACTTCTCAACAATAAGGTGCCTCAACTGATATATTTTAAAGACCTTGTTGTTGGAAATACCAAATTTATCAAGAATGTCGGAAGAAGAAAGGAGGGATCCTTGGTCATAGTAGTGTTCTAAATTAGTTCCTTAATTTGTAAGGAAGCCACTCAAGTGTCATCGGTTGTCCAGCTTGATATTGGGGTTAGAGGTGATAGTCTGACCCAGGTCCATTTTCGAGAGATTTTTTGAAAGTGTAGACACTGGAAGAGGGATTTAAGGGATGTGAGAATTGTATGGTCAGTTATCCACTGCGAAAGTATGGAGGTGGGAGTATAAAAAATTGCATAGGGATCTAATTTAGATTCCGAAAGAATCGATTTCTCAATTTGAAGCCAGATCGGGGGAGAGGGGTCAGGATGAGTTAGAAACCATCTCCCTAGTTTGGCTAGGTGAGCGGCCCAGTAGTACAGCAAGAGGTTGGGAAGCCGGAGACCTCCTTTGTCTCTAGGGAGGGATAGTTTGAGAAACGAGCGCCGAACTCCCTTCCCTCGCCAAATAAAGTTCAAGAAAATTGCATGAAACTGTTGCAGGTAAGAGAGCGGCAGCCAAAGGCCCAATAAGTTGAGGGGGTAAAAGATACGGGGGAGAACATTCATTTTAATAATATTAATCCTACCCCAAAGGGAAATAGGAAGGTTGGACCATAGTAGCAAATCTTGCTGGATGAGAGTTTTGAGGTTGTCCAAATTGAGTTTTCTGAGTAAGGAAGAGTCTGAGGAGAAGTGAATACCTAAATATTTAATCGATTTGGGGGACCATCGCATGCCAAATTTGATAAGATCGTGCTTGTAAGTATGTACATTTAACGGAAAAATTTTGGATTTAGAGATATTCAATTTATATTGGGAGAGGCTACAGTATTGCCTGATGAGATTCAATGCATGTTCTAGGGAAGCAGCGGGATGCGTAACATGTAAAAGTATATCATCGGCATAAGCGGAGAGGACTAGCTCATGTTGACGCACCAGACAGCCTTTGATAAGTGGGGAAAACTTGAGCTTAATAAGAAGGGGTTCAAGATATAGATTAAACAGGAAAGGTGAGAGGGGGCAGCCTTACCTGGTGCCAGTATGAAGCTGGAACAATGAGGAAAAACTCACTAATATATCTTGGCAGAAGGGAGTTGTATAGAACTTGGATCCATTTGAGAAAGGAAGCAAGCCTATCTCGTCATCGTAGCCCAGAGAAAAGACCAATCCACTGGGTCGAATGCTTTCTCGTCCAGCTAAAATTAGGCCATTGGGAGCTGGGATGTAAGGGCAAGATGAGAAATATTAGAGAGAGTTCTAAGGTGGTCTGATGGGGAATGAGTGTACCAAACCAACCTGCTCTGGACTGAGAAGATGGGTCCAGATTTTCTTAATCCGCTCGCCAAGATCTTAGAAAGGATTTTCTATCATAGTTTTGGAGAGATGGTCAGTAACTGCCCGGATCGGTGGGAGCTTTGTCCGGTTTGAGAATTAGGATAATGGTGGCTTCAAGAAGGGTGGGGTCTCCGGTGGGAGAAGAGAAAAGATAGTAGTAAAGTTTGAGAAGTAAGGGGGCTAGCTCTTTGGAGAAAACCTTGTAAAAGTTTGAGGGGAATCCATCTGGACCGGGTGCCTTATCAGGAGCCATAGAAGCAATGACGTTCTCTATCTCAGATAGTGAGATAGAGGCAATCAGGATCTCTTTATGGGATGGCTGGAGTTGTGGAATGTCAATATCTGCTAAGTATGTTGAGATGTCTGAGAGAGGGGCAGGGGAAGGAGGTACACTATAAAGATTTTTATAGTACTTCTCAAAAATCTGTGCAATTTCCTGGGAGAAGTTTGATGGAGCCAGCAGGTGATTGCAAGGCCGGGATTATTCTGGAGCTTTCTAGTGTCGAAGTCTTAGGACAAGAGCCTTCCGGCTTTTTCACCGTGCTCAATATATTTGGCTTGAGTTTTAACGAGACAATATTCAGCCTTCTCCTTAAGGAGGTCAGTACATTCATTTTTGACTGCCAAGAGGGTTTCAAGGGAGGACAAAGGGGAGGAAGGGAGGTGGGCGCTTTCCAATTCCTTAATTTTGTTCATTAGAAGGAGTGCCCGAGATCATCGGGCTCTTTTTTCTTGCTGAGGCAAGTTTAATTAATTCACCTCTAAGATAGCATTTTAGGAACACCAGATGATGTCAACCCTTGAGGTAGACCCAAGGTTATCCTCCAGAAAAAGAAATTAGGGTCCTGATAGAGTCACCGTATGGGGATCTTTAAGAAGTTGGGTATTGAGCCTCAGGTAGTGTCCTTTGAAAATTAGGGTCCGGAGAAATTTTCCCAAACAATTGCATGGTCAGAGAGAACAATCGGTTCGATACCAGATTGGAGGAGACCTGGAAGAAGGGTTTACTAATCAGAATATAGTCTATCCTAGACCAGGATCCATGGGGTTGAGAGAAGAACGAGAAAGATCGAAGAGAGGATTGGAGAGGCGCCAGGGTCGACAACCCTATATATGTAGGAAATCCTGTAAAGCCCTTTGTATCGGAGTAAGCAGTCGGGTTTGACTGAGGGCCTTTGTCTAAAAGATGGAAGGTGAGACATTCCAATCTCCACCTAAGATGAGTTGGGAGGAAGCAGGGCACTGATTTTATCTGCTAGGGTCATAAAAAATTCAGAGCTACCCCCTATAGGACCATAGACTGAGCCTAAAACCACAGTGCCCCCATTAAGGGAGCCTTTAGCCAGTATAAATCTCCCCTCTGGGTCCACTATTGTTGTGTATATCAGAAACAAAATATATTTTTTAATAAGTATAGCTACACCTCTGCTAGAGTTGGATCCATTTGCAACGTAAACTTGCGAAAAACCAGATCGAGACAACCACTTAACCTCAGAATTAGTTAAGTGGGTTTCCTGTAGAAATAAGATATCTATCTGAGATAGGTTACAATGATTAAATATCTGAGTCCTCTTGACTTTCTCCCTGAGCCCACGTACATTCCATGATGCAATTTTAACAGTACTTACAGCCATTTCAGATACAGGATGAGAGGAAGGCAGGTACCAGAGCAACCAAATATGAACCACACGATAAGGCACACTCGAAACCCAAAATCCCAACCCACTATAACCTGCCAGAAGGAATTTACCAAAGGTAATAATGACTTAGTCAGGTTAATCAAACTGGAATGAAGCCATACAAATAAAAAGGCAGGCAGGCTAAGTCGTCCCACCCCACCCCAAATACCCCCGAATAAGGCAAACCAACTATATACAGCCTGGTGCCAGGCCTGAACATTAACAAGATAAGTGCAATAAGACATAGGCCTGGAAACCAGATCCCAAATTGCGAACCCAGAATCCCTAATCTATAGGGATCCTCCAGAATAGAAAGTGACCAAAACACCAGAAACCATGAGGAAAAAATATTCCCAACCCAAACCGGAGGAAGTAATGAGGACCCTATAAAAGGGACTGGGTTAGCAGGCCCCCCTTCCATAAGCTCGCAATGCAACTACCGACAGTCGCAAGGGGCTCAGGAGTATACCCCCCACCAACAGACTACCTGTCTTACAAAAGGGACATGAGGAACTGCGATCCTTCAGAGGTAAACCCCATTGCTATCCAAAAAAGGAAAACCAAGGAGGAGGGTTTACTCACCCCCTTGAACAGGTGAAAAGGAAGGGGCAGGAGACTGGCAGGATAGGGATGCTGTCCCAGCAAAGCAGGTTGTTTCCAGGGGGAGCTATTTGGTGGTGGGACCAAACAGGTCCTTCGCAAAAGGACAGTAAACCAAAAACAGCGGCCACCCAAAATTAGTTCCGGGGGAGCAGCAGAAGTTAGCACCATTGCGGCCTAGTCCAACCTCTGCCCGGCCATCCAGGGTCCTCGCTCAGCACAACAATCCCAGAAGCGGCCGGACAGGTAAAGTAAATCGAAAACAGATAGGGGGAAGGACTAGCTAGGGTACCAGATTCCAGAAAGAGCAGGTTAAGTCCTCATCTTAGCAAATTAAAGCTGGTAACATGAAATCAACCGTTCAGTCTAAAGAGAATAGAAAGTTTAACAGCAAGGTCCTTGTAGGCCATGTCCGGGGAATCAAAGCTTTGAGTGCTGTCGCCGATGGTAACCTTGAGAGTAGCAGGATACACCATTCGAAAGGGAATAGCCGCCGCTATCAATTTCTGAACCACGGGATGGAATGCAGCTCTCTTCATCCTGGTTTCCTTAGGGAGATCCTGAGCAAGGCGTAGTTTGGCCGACCCCCACATAATAGATTGCAGCTCACGAGATTTATTGAAAACATGCTGCCTTTCAATATAGCTGAGGAATTTCATGATGATAGGCCGTGGGGGGAGCCCGGTGGAGGTCTAGGCCTTAGTGATCTGTGCGCTCTCTCCAGGTGATAGTGGGGGTTAAGGGGTGAAGGGCCCACTGTTTTAGAGAGGAATTTTTGTAGAAAGGCAATAAGATCTGGCCCTTCCTCGAACTCCGGCAAACCCAGGATGAGTAGGTTGTTCCTTCGGTTACAACCTTCCAGGTCTTCCGTTTTTAACTGCAGCTTCTTGACTTGTTGAGCCAGCACAGACATCTCTGACTCCGCATTTGCTTTCCACTGCTCGAGGGAGAAGATCTTGGCCTCCCGAGTCAGACACCCTCGTGGTAAGGGAGGAGAGGTCGCCCCGAATAGATTTCAAGTCTGAGGTAATATTTTGGAGAACATTCTTTAGTGGAGCCAATTCCTGCATAAACTTCTCTTCAGTAAGAGGGCTAGGCGGCTGAGTCTTGTCACCCATTTTCTCAGAGGCAGTACCAGCTTGGTTCCTTGGCTTTTTGGGCAGCTTTTCTGGAGTAGCGGGCGGCGTGTGTCTGATCATGGCCTGTTTTTTCTCCGCCTCCATCCCCCTGTAAAACGAAGGGGTTTGATGAAAAAAGCACCTTAAGGCCAACAGGCGGAGTGTAGGCGATCCGATACAAAATATATTGTTAAGTAGGCACCTCGGAGGATCGCAGATTATAGCGAGTAAGTTGACAGGAGGAGAGAGCTCCAAGCCCCTGCTGCCGTTCAGCAAGCTGACATCACGTGATCTCCGCTCGGTCATTATTTAGCCTGTAAGAATGAAAGTTGTTACCTGTGACTGTGCAGTCCCGTGCATGTCCCAAAATCCACAGTCCACACTTCCAAACAGCATGCAATTCACCAATAGACTGCAGTAACAGACTATGGCCAGTGTAGACCAATGTCGCACTTTTATAGCGCAACCCATGCAAATGAGGCGAGGCACAACTTTAAGTGGATGCAAATTGCAGTGCTGCGCCATTGAATGGCTGATTAGCTGATTTGCATATGACAAGTGAATATCGCGCTGTTGCGCTTTGCAGAATTGTGTTGAACGTGCTGAGCCAAGGACGCTGTTCTATGACATGCGCAGTACACACCTCACTGTGCATGCCCGGGTTGCTGATGCAGGCTTGTGCTGCACTGCTGATGTGCTGTGTGCGGTAGGCAATGCAGGCATGGCCACCATTGTGCCAGTGGCGCTACAGCGATGTTCACCTATATGGCACTGTGGCAGTGGGGCATCATAGGCACACTCGGGCAACAGCGCAGTAGGCCACTACTGGAGGTAGCACACAGGCACCCAATCATGCTACACACATTGGGTTCCAATGGCACTGTGCCTGTCCATGCGCCAGAGACCCATGACCCTGTGCCCGACCTTTGCCCCTAGGCACCATGCATCAGGCATCGGTACACCACTATCGCGCTGTTTGGTGACAGTGCAATAGGGAATGGCAGCGCTGTACCGCGCAGCATCTGCACGTGGTGGAGTCGCACTGCAGAGTGCCATTTTGAGCCAATTGAGCAAGTGAGATGGCACGGAGGAGGGCTGCACAGTGGACCCAAATTGAACTTGCCAACCTAGTGGCCATTGTTGAGCCACTTTATGGCCCACTATTTGGGGAGGCACCCCTGGACAGGTCCAGGAGCCAGGTGTGGGAGGAGGTGGCCGATGCCCTGGAGGAGGCCACAGGAAGGGGGCAGATGGCGGAGCAGTGCCACCACAGGTATGACAACCTGAGAAGGACAGAACCAGACCTGCTTGCCCACCTGTGGGCATGTGCCAGGAGGGGCATGGTGCCATGGCCAGGTAGGTGTTACATCCACACACTTTTATCTTCCATATGGGTATCACGGTTGTATGTGTCCAGAACATGGGGGAAGGACCGTCCGGTGTTGGCTGTGGTGGTGTTATCAGGGTGTGGGTGGGTGGGTCTGGCTGGGTGGGAGTGCACACACATGGGGGCAGGGGGACTTTGCTGCAGGACTGTACTAATGTTCCTCTCTCCATGTTTGCATCACAGGGCCGGAGGAGAGGTGTCTGGCCAGGGAGATGCGGTGCCATCAGGACAACAGGGCCGGTAGGAGGGGCGACGGTCCACAGCGCCCGAGGGACCGGCCTGATGATGGTGAATGCCATACCTCTATGATCACTATTGCATGCTGTGTAACAGGGTGGGCAGCGGGGTATGGCCCCCATCCATTGACACCACTGCCATGCACACAACTTGTTACAGTCAGCACTGTCCAGTGGCACTGCATGTCTGGGAGTGCATCAACAGTGGTTTATGCGTGCACCGGGTACATGTCTGTGCCACTGCCTTTGCACCACATAGCCATGTCACTAAATGGCCACAGTTGTGCTGTGCATGACTTGGCTGGTGGGTGTGTGCAGCAGTCCACATGGCTGTATGCACCTGGGTGGGCAGGTCTTGTGGACGTGATCACTGTGGGTGGTCACAGACCATCACAGAGGCATGTCCCACGGCTATATGCCATGCACAGTGGGTGGGCTGTATGGAGCTGTGCATTCACACCTATTGACTGTGCTCCCTTGTCCTAGGTGTCCGCCAACTGCAGGAGATAGGGGAGGCACTGCAGGAGATCCTCAGTGTGGCGCGGGCATCATTTGAGATCCTGCAAAGGATTGACCGGCTTGGGGTGAGGAGAAGACACAGGAGGCAGAGCAGCTGGAGTGGGGAGCGGGGCTCCCATTGATCATCCTTCTGCCCCTGATTTCCCCTACCCCTGGACCCACCCTCACACCCCTCCTTTCCTGTCCCATTTGTTCACCCCTGCCCCTTACCCACCCCCACCTTGTTTGTGGCCCCCCCACATTTTTACATAGTTTTGTAAACAGTTATTTTTGATATTTTTGAATACAAATCTTTTGATATGAATGCTGTGGTGGTCTCTGATTTGCAACGGGCTATAGGTGCTCAGATGCAGTGGTGTGCATGGTGTCAGGGGTGGGGCAGGTATGGGTATGTGTGTGTGTCCGTGGGGAGGTGACCATGGGGTGGGAGTAGCTATCAGTCAGTGTCTGTGGTGTGTGTGTTGTGCCCTGTGCACAGGATGACTGTGTGCAGTGGTCCATGATGCATGCTCTGTGTCCATGGTGCCCCTGTCAGCCCATCCATGGCCTGTGCCGCTGACACCCTTGCATGTCTGTGACCTGCACAGTCTGCTGGCATGCCAGTGGTGGCTGTCCATGCAGGGCAGCCACTGTACCCATCACAATGCTGGGTTGCCTCCTGTCACTGGTGTGGTGCATGTCTGCCTCGGGTGACACTGTGGCCTCCGCGGTTGTTGTTCTACCTCCATGCTGTGGCTTGTGTGTGTTGCAGGGGATGTGCACCACTGTCTGTGACTTGTGCTCCAGGCAAATGATGGTGGCATACAGATCCACAGTGCCTGCGCAGGGTGGCTGACACTCCTGTGCCATGGAGGACTGCAGGCTGTGTGTATGCGGTTTCCATGGGCCCATGATGCAGGCTTGGTTGCCCAGCTACTGTGTCCCTGTGTTGTTGTGCCCTTGGGTATGGGTGGGTGGGTGTTTGTCCATGCATTGTGTTGCCTCCGGTGTGGTGCATGCTTCCACGCACCACTGTGGGTGTCTGCACTGGCTGTTGTGGCCAGTGCTGGGTCTGGGTGTGTCCTTGGGAGGGTGTGCAGGGTGCTGTACCACTGGTGATGGTGTCTGGGGTATGCCCTGTCACATGTGGGGTACCTCGTGTGCCGAAGCATGGTCAGTCTCTCAGCTGTACTTTGGGGGGCTGTGCATGGTGGCACTGTGTATGCCATTGTTGCATCACTGTGTGCTGCCACCCGCTGATGGGTGCTCATGGTGGGGCTGCCTTGCATGGTTCTGTGCTGCACAGGGTAGCATTGTCACAGTGGGGGTGGTGGCATGCATGGGGTTTTCTGCAGTGGTGGACGCTGCTCCTGGGCAGGGTGTCTGGGAGTCATGGTGCAGGGTGTGCTCTGCATTGGGGGGATGGTGTGGCACAGGGTGGTCGGCCCTCCTTGTGTGCCGGTCACAGCTTGCCAGGGGGTGTGATGGGGCACCATGGCCCAGCTGTGGGCTGGTTGCTTGTCTCCATGGGCCAGTGGTTATTCTAGCCCTACCCAGTTGTGCAGTGCATGGGGTGTAGGGGGGCAATGTCTGTTCTGCTGTGTGTTCCTCTGCCCATCTGTGGCATGGGTGGTGGGCCCATACATCCCTGATTGTGCAGTTGCATTGCTTCAATGCTGCTGGGGGGCATCCCTGGTTGTGCTATGGCACCTCTGGACTGCTCAGCTGAACATCCCTTGTTGTGCTATGGTGCATCAGATCTACTCAGCTTCCCCTCCCTAGTTGCGCTATGGCGCAGGTGGTGTGATAATCAGTCATCGGCTGTAGGTGCATCTTGGCCGGCTCAGTTTTTGAATATCATGCCTCTTGCTCATGGGCGCAATGGACTTGCGCTTGCTCCTGCTATTGCACACTTTTTGGGCGCAGTTTTAAAATCTGGGCCTATATCTATAGTGTTCAAATATAGTCTTAAACTCGGAGGAGATTATCCCAACTAAAATGTGCCCCCCATCTCTTTAAGTACCGATGTAAATAAATTCAGTCATTTTGTATTATACATAAACAGTGTCGAAAACATATTGGACTTCAGATATAAAAAATCTTAAACCTTAATTAACTCTTCGTTCTTCCCAAACTTCAGCATAAATGGAAATTTGTTTAAGACACATACCTCCCTATATTACTTATATCTAAGGTCCAAAAATACTAACCTTGTCTCTTTTACCACACTAAATATAATATCAAATGAATCCCATCAATTTTATATCCCTAACTAAATCATAATGTGTGTTCTTCTATAATATTCAGAAAAGTCATAATTAATTTAAATCTAGAGTTTAACCTATACAATCAAAAGATTGCCATAAACTCTCCCAGAATTTAGGTGAAAATGTAGATTTCTCAAGCATTTTAAATCTGCCTATCTCATTTTCCAGTATATGGAACAAATTTATTGGTTGAATTTCTTGCTATTGTAGTAAAAGTCTACATCTCCTAATCCATATCCAATAAAGAAAAAAAAATATGAATAACTTGTAAGGTACTATAAGTACCTTGAGACATATCAGTATCGAAAGAACCATAATATAAATTCTCAGTGGAAGATGGAATCGATAAACAACTCTTCCAATGATGCTTTACAATGTCTCAAAATTCCATAGCATAATAGCATTTAAAATATGAATGCTTCATTGTTTCAAGAATTAATATACACTTCCCTCTCGGGCAATAACGATCTTGTAATATTTTTTGCTTTTGGTTACTACGTACATTTATTCTCCCATGAATCCCCAACCATGCAATGTCCAACATATGTAGCAGAATACGGGGATTAGAGATATATTTTTAAATATTCAAACATACTACTTTTGGTAGCGTTAAAAAGGGAAATTTGCAGAAATAATGTTGTATAATATTATTATACAGTTCCTTTTGGGAGATACTCCTAACTGCCTCTCAACTAATGTTCCAACCTTTTATTTTATCAAATATCTCACTCCATCTATCCGCCAAGCGAGGACTCCTTTTATTTTTATGCTTAAAATTTGCATTCTTCCATTCTTGCAACACTCCCTGTAAATGTATATTAGTTAGTGAACCCCAAATCTTAAAGCAATCTTTAACTACAGGTATCAAATTTGAATAAAACAAATTATAAAGAAAAAAGAATTGGATTAATATATTTTGTTTGATTGGGTTTAATCTACTTCCCCAAACACCATAAAAAAAATCTCATTAATGAGATCTCCAAATTGTCTGGTATAAAAATAATTTGCTTAAATATAAAAAAAAAACAGGTATTAAAAAGGTTTTAATTAAATAAACTCTTTTCTTTTTTGAAAGTTTATTACGATTCCAACAGGATATTTTGGAATTACCTTTTTGTAAGGCCATTTTCCAATTATAAACTGCACTATCTGGACCTCCAAAATATATTCCTAGTATCTTACAAGGTTGTTGTTCAATCTGAAATCCCCCCACCATGGGTAAGGTATTTGAAAAACCTGTGATGCTTAAACACTTTGTTTTAGATTCATTTATTTGTGCTCCCATTATTTTGCCTAATACTGTTATGATCATGCAAGTTACCCTTGTAGAAGCCTCATCAGGTAAGATTAGACACAGATCATCTGCGCAAGCAATTATTTTTGTCTGAAATTCGTGATCACCAATGATTCCACTAATTAAAGGGGACTGGTTAATTATCCGTAATAAAGGATTAAGAGCCAAAACATATAGGAGTGGGCTTAATGGGCATCCCTGTTGGACTCCTTTTAGTACTCTGTGTTTTTCTCCTCTCTATATGTTTTCTAATGGAATTACATATGCCAAAGCATAACACATCTGTAACCATTGAACAAATATATCAGGGACACCAAACGATAGCAGGCATTTTTATAAATATTCACGTGATAGTTCATCAAATGCCTTGGCTTGATGTAGACTTATTAAAAATCCCTCTGATGTGTTTAATTGTTCTGTCCCTTTCTCCATAATTTCACTTATATAAATCAGCGCATCTTGTATCTTCCTTCCTGGAACTGAGCAAAATTGGGAGTCACTGACCAGATCTGGCATCACTAAAGGTAATCTATTCCCTAATAGTTTTGGAAAAATCTTAAAATCTATGTTCAATCATGTTATTGGCCTCCAATTTCCTATATCCGAGTGATCCCCTTTTTTAAACAACAAAATTAATAGACCCTCATACATTTGTAGTGGTAAAATCATATCTGCTATAAGAAAATTATACACTGCCAATAACTTTTTAGGCATCTATTTCCATGATATTTTATATAATTCTCCAGGTAATCCATCTGAACCTGGGGAAACTTTGTTTTTAAGAGAAATAATTACTCTTTCTAATTCTGCTTCAGTAAATGGCTTTACCATCAAAATTTCTAAATCCGTTGCTAAACAAGGAAGATCTGCTGCTTTCAATAACTGAGTTATAAATTCAGAATCTGAATTTCGTGTTCAAAAATTATTTTCTATATGACAGTCTAGAAACTCCATAATTCCTATGTTATCTGATACTACCCTGTTATCCTTATTTTTCAAACTAGCAAAGAGCCTTTTTTCTTTCCTGGTCTTACATGCTAAAAAGGGATTAACCTGCACTGTTTCACCTTGCGTTCCAAAGGACTGTTCTTTAATGAGCGAGCGCAATGTATCATATTGATACGATGCCATATTTTGTTTTATTATTGTAATAGTTTCAGATAAATCTACTCAACTTTCAGATTGTGTTGAAATCAGCCTTTGTAAAGTATGCCGGAGAGTCAGGTATTCCTTGTTCTGAGTTTGTGCTCGAGATTTACCATGTGCTTGAAAATAATCAGTCAAACATACCTTGAAGGCTTCCCACCAACAAACAATGTTATCATGTAAATCGATTGTAGTGATTTGATCTCTAATGATTTGTTCCAAATCCATTAACATATCCGCAGTTGTTAATGTTGAAACATTTAATTTCCAAAAACCAGGACCTTTTTTCCTGCATAGGGATTTATCAACGACTATACCAATCAGAGTGTGATCTGATGACTCTATTGGTACATAAATCAAACTAGATATTTTTAAAGATTTTTGTACAAAAATGAAGTCAATGCGGGATGATAGAGTTCCTTTGAAAAAGGTAGGTTTAGCTTTATTCCGGCCCAGTTGGTGCAAATCACTTAGCCCAGCTAGAGAAAGCAGAGATTTTAAAAAGGTTTTATTGCAATACTGTTTCCCCATTTCATTTTTTTTGTTGGAAGTTTACATTAAAATCTCCACTTAAAAATAATTGCCTGCTCGTATATAAATATGGTTGGATCTTTTTAAATAATTCAATCCTAAGAGCCTTTGTCTGAGGGCTGTATGCTGTGATTAATCTACACTGTAAATCCTTGACTAGGACATCGAGAGGAAGTGCCCTACCTGGTTCAATTTCAACCAACCTATATATAATAACATCAGAAGTGGAAAAACAAATTCCCACTCCACTATACATATCTTCCCCAAAACAATTTACCCCAATGCCATTCTCTGGCAGCTATGGAAATTTTGGACATTGTGTGTAAGCATGAATCTTGTAATAAAAATATGTCATATTTCAAATGTGAAAGTACCCCAAACGTCATCTGACGTTTATGAAGAGATTTCAAACTATTCACATTTAATGAAACAATTGAAAGTGTAGAAGGTTTTAGGGAGGGGGTTTGGGGGTTTTTTACACTGGATCTAGTAACTCATTTCTGAAGTTCTAGTTGTTGTCTCCCAGATGATTGTTCGGGGCTAGTTGCTGTCATTGTTGAACTACCCAAATTAATTGTAGATTATAACAAGGGGTGAGCCCGATCTACCTGTTTCCCCAAGATGAAAAGACTGAAAATCTATTTTCTAATGGTAATGGGGATACAGGCACATTCTGACTATCATTGCTTTCAACTACCCCTCTGAGAGATAGGGGAGGTAACGTTCCGCTTCCAGAATCTTATAGCTTCTCTTGTCCCTCCTTATCAATTGATTCTACAGGGCTAGGCAAACTATGAGAATCTAGGCCTTAGGTTTTGAAGGCCTTTGCTGGGATCCTTGTGGGGTCACAAATGGAGTCTCTCTTTCCTCCCTGTTTATCCTCTGGGGAGGTTCTAAATCTTGTGCTTCTGTCTCTTTTATATGTGACAAATCAATAAAGGACTCATTAGGCTATACATTACTATGTGGGGCAGGGGACTGAAATTGTCTGTTATCTCCACTGATCCCCCCCCCCTTCCTCTACCTCTTTGCCTACCTCTAAATATGTTCTCAGTACTTATCCCTTCATGTTCTTGGTACGGTTTTTTGCCTGTGCTAAAAAGTATTCCTGGTCATAAGAATCATCAGTATCTGTAGTTCTCCATGGACAATCTTAAAAGAATTATTAATTTCATTACATAAGTTGCATACTGGGGGGCTATACACTGTGCTGCTGAGAGCCCTAACATTCCACACTGAAAGCATTTCATTTGGTCACAAGAAGTGTTTAAATGCGTTAGTGAACCACATTTAAAACAGCTTTTAGGCTGGCCAGTGTAAAAAATAATTCCTCTGTCTCTCCCCCCCAAAAAAGGAACTCAGCAGATGTTGAATGCCATCTTCATTCTGATTGAGTTGTTCCCGCACTGTCCAACCACCTGTCCAGAATCCATTCTCATCCATTATAGGCTTTGGTTTGTCTTGCACTGAACATCTTTTTTCCAACCAGAAAATAATTTTGGCAATATTCACCCCTTCATTCTGGAAAAGAATGGTCACAGTTTTAATTGTGGGTTTAGTGATTGGGATGGCCTGGAAATCTCTCCATTTCTCTTGGTCTTTTATTTCATAATAAATTCTCCAAAATTTGCCTAATGAAATAATAGAACAAAAACGTATGTTGTAGTTGTGTTCACCAGGAGGGTATATAAAAGCATACACCTCCGCTGGAGAAAATCCAATTGAGTCAATTAATAGTGACTTCCTCACCCATATTCGGTCTGGTACTACAGGAGCTTTTCCCCGGTATCTCAGCTGAACCAAGAATCTGCATTTTGCCACCTCCGCTGGTTTCTTAAATAAGCCTGCATAGAATTTGGGGTCCAAATTTCCTGGCTGTCCGGCAACTGAATTACTATCTATGACGGTATCCACAACTGAATCAATAGTTCATTTTTCATAACTTACATTCTCACTTCCTTCTTTAGCTGAAGTAATTGTAGAGATGACCATAGAAGCAACTTTTTCTACTTAAGTAGATGTTGATTCAATATTTCCACCAGCGTCTTGCACATCAGAAAAATCATTAGCCTCTCCTTGAATTTGCACGTTCGCGTTAGGACCATCAGAGGACTTAGTTTTTTGGCCCACCCAGTCTGCCCATTTCCCTACCTACTGGATAAGCTGCAGATTCTAGTTAACCAACAGCCTATTTCCTGAAACCCCCCACTATAATTGCCTTATGTCTGTCCCATGCATGTTTGAATTCCTCCACTGTTTTAGACCCACAACCTCTCCAGGAAGACGGTTCCATGCATCCACCACTCTCTCCATGAAAAATAATTTCCTCACATTACCCCTGTGCCGTCCCCCCTCTAACTAAATTGTGCCACCTTGTTCTTACACATCTCTTTTTCTGAAAGATGCTACCCTCCTGGACTTTGTTGATTCCCTTGAGGTACTTAAAAGTTTCTATCTTGTCCCCCCTGTCCCTCCTTTCATCAAGGGTATACATATTAAGCTCTCTCAGTCTCTCTTCATATGGTTTCTGATGTAGACCCTGCACCATTTTAGTTGCCCTCCTCTGGACTGCTTCCATCCTGTCTATGTCCTTGCATAGATGAGGTATCCAAAACTGCACGCAGTACTCCATATGGGGTCTCACCAACTGTCTGTATAGAGGGATAACCACTTCCCTTTTTCTACTTGTGATGCCCTCCCTATCCATCCCAGTATCCCCTGGCTTTCCCTACTGACTTCTCACATTGCATACCCACCTTTAGGTCATCTAATATGATTACCCAGATCCCTTTCCATTATTATTGTTGCTAGTACCTCCCCTGCTGTGTACTCTTCTCCTGGATTTTTATTTCCCAGGTGCATTACTTTGCATTTCTTTGCATTGAATCTAAGTTGCCATATGTCTGACCATTCCTCCAACCTTGCCAAGTCCCTTTTCATCCTTTCTACCCTCCTGTGTATCAACTCTGTTACAGATCTTTGTGTCATCCACAAAGAGGCATACCTTTCCTTCCAGACCCTCTGCAATGTCACCTATAAAGACGTTAAAGAGGACTGGACCCAGTACTGAGCCCTGAGGTACTCCACTAGTAACCCCCCTTTCTTCAGAATGTGTTCCATTCACTATTACCTTCTGTGTCCTGTTGTGCAGCCAGTTTTCTACCCAGGCTACCACCCTGGGACCCACTCCCAGGCTGGCTAACTTGATTATTAATCTTTTGTGCTGGACTGTGTCAAATGCCTTGCTAAAGTCTAGGTAGACCATATCCACAGCCCCTCCCTGGTCTATTACTTTGGTCACCCAGTCAAAGAAATTAATTAGATTCATCTGACATGACCTTCCTGATGTGAATCCATGCTGCTTTGGGTCCAGTGCCCCGCTGGCCTCTAGGTACTCAACAATTCTTTCTTTCAGAAGTGATTTCTTCATTTTCCCCACCACTGAGGTCAAACTAACAAGTCTGTAGTTTCCTGCTTCTGCCTTGCTCCCACTTTTGTGAAGGGGAATCACATCTGCCCTCCTCCAGTCCTCAGGTACCACCCCATCTTCCCATGATTTGTTAAAAAGTGTGGTCAGTGGTGTCACTAGGTCCTCCCTTAGCTCTTTTAGGATTCTAGGGTGAATCCCGTCAGGCCCCATTGCTTTGTCCACCTTGAGTTTTAGAAGTTCTTTCAGTACTCTTTCTTCTTTAAATGGACTGGTATCAGCCCCACTATCCAGAGTGCTTCTACTGTTTGGGTTAGGTAAGTCCTCCTCTTCTTCTTTTGTGAATACTGAGCAAAAGTATTCATTCATTATCTCTGCCTTTTCACTGTCTCCCTCTGCCCACCTCCCCTCTCCTTTATTAATCTTCCCTTTCCCTCCCTTAAGCTTTCTATGTTCCCTAATGTACCTATAAAAGGTTTTATCCCCCTTCTTAACTGAGTTGGCTATCCTTTCCTCGGTTTGGACCTTTGCTTTTCTGACTGCCTTCCCCACTTCTTTCTGCTTTAATTGATACAGTTCCCTGTTGTGCTCTGTCTGTGATTCCTTATACTTTTTGAATGCAGCCTTTTTCTCCTTAACCTTCCCTGACACTTCTTTTGAGAGCCATAGTGGTTTTTTATTCCACTTTGTTTTCTTTATTTGTTTCACACAAAGGCTTGTTGCCTCCATGATGGCAGTTTTGATTTTTCTCCATTATTCTTCCACCCCTCCTTTCTGGCCATTTGCTAATGCATTCCTCAGGTATTCACCCATTTTGCCAAAGTCAGCCCTTCTAAAGTCCAGTATCCTTGTACTTGTATGGCTTGTCTCCATGGTTGTGTTTATTGTGAAGCACACTGTGCAGTGGTCACTTGTTCCCAGGTGTCTATGGACTTCTATGTTTGTGATCCTCTCTCCATTTGAGAGTACCAGGTCTAATATTGCTCCTTCCTGAGTGGGTTCCACCACTAGCTGTCTAAGGCATGCTCCCTGTAGGGCATCAAGAATGACCCTGCTCTTGGATGTGGCTGCAGTCCATGTTGCCCAGTTAACATCTGGCATATTCAGGTCCCACCATCAACAGTATCTCCCCTTTTTCAGCCATTTTGAGAATGCCCTCTATCATTTTCTTGTCTATTTCCTTCCCTTGAGACGTGGGTCTGTATACAACCCCTGTGTGGATTGTGATGCCATTCCCTGTCTCCAATGTGACCCAGAGTTCCTCTTGTCCTCTCCCTATACCTTTTAGTTCTGTTACTTTGATCCCTTCCCTTATGTAGAGAGCTACTCCACCTTCTCTTTTACCCTCCCTGTCCCTTCTGTAGATTGTGTACCCTGGTATGTTGACATCCCAGTCATGGTTCTCCATGTACCATTTTTTTGTGACTGCCACAATATCCAAGTGTTCCACTTCCATCAGGGCTACTAGCTCTGGAAGCTTGTTTCCAAGACTATGGGCATTGGTACTCATTGCCCTCCATTTAATGTTGGCTTTATCCTTTTTTACCCCATCCCTGCTTTTATTGCCCTTGTCCATTTTTCCATTTACTCCTGTCCTTCCCTCTGTCAAGCTCTGTACCTCAGTGTTTACCCTACTACCTGCCATGCTTTGCGGGGGAGGCTTGAACTTTCCTGTTTCCTATCAACACCTACCCCCCTTGGCTAGTTTAAAAGCTTGCCAAGGAAGCTGACAGATGACAGGGATGGGAGGCTTACAGTTAAGCCCAAGGATTATGCTTCCATACAATTTTATTTAGTAATAGAGAATAAAGGGAAGATGAAAATATGAACAGCAGTACAGGAAATATTGGTCATTGGAATCAGCCAACTCCCATCTGCCAGAATTCCACAGGAATTTAAGAAGTTCTGATTCTGAATCCAGTTTATTTCCCAAGCTAATAATACCATGGAATCAATATGAGAGTCAGAATCCAAATTCCTATTACAAAGTGTGCAGCAGTTTTTCAAGTAAGAACAATTAAATAAAAATCACTCACACCCCACCATTGTAGAATCCAATCTATCACCTTCCCCACCTAGTTTACAAAGTCATCCTCTTCCCTGCCTTTAAAGCACCAAAGTCTTTCCTCCTCATCTACACAATATACTAAATCATTACCTTTTTCTGCCACCCTCATAACATCACAATATCCCACTCTCCTGGATGCAGTATTCATTCTTTGATGAAATCCTACTGCTTATGTTTGGAATGTATCTTGAATTATAACAGCCAAGTATCAGTGTGCAGTAATAGGGTTTTATATGCTAATTGAACATGAAAGGGAGGTAGCCTAGTATTTTGTATTGAACTTTTTTTTTCAATTCCAATTTTATTAACAGATTTTCCACAATACAGGGGACAGAAAATTACAATGTACACTGCATATTTACTGAATGTTACATGATCTGCCCCATCCCCCTTCCCCCACCCCATACAGCAGTAAGAATCCATGTTGTAGTATAAAATCATTACAATATGCTCAAATAAATTAAAGTTCACTATTACAGTAACTCATTTATCCATACTGATCATGATTAGGGTGTGAAGGGGATCCCAAATACTCTTGTATCTCTGCAACTTATTATGGAGGCTTGCTGTAGCTTTCTCTGTGCGAAGGTTAGCTAGGATTTCATTGACCCATTCTTGATATGTTGGACTTACTGCATCCTTCCAATGCCGAAGTACAATTTTTTTAACAGATAATGCAATCATGGAAATGTGAAATCTCTGGATTTTAACTTTGATAGAGGATAGATCTCCCAGCAAACATATGTCTGGGGTGAAGCAATCTTGCAAACCCAGAATAGGATCTAAGTTAGTCTGGATAGCCACCCACAATGACCTTATCTTGGGGCATGACCAAAAGATGTGAAGAAGTGTACCATCCTCCTGACATCCTCTGGTACAAGTCCCCGACCCTATAAGGCCCCATTTCATCAACTTAATTGGGGTGTAATACATATTGTGCATAATATGATATTGCATAAGTCGTAATCTGTCCTGAGATACATATCTGTGACAAAACTTCCATAAAACCAACCAATTGGGAGTGTATTGGGGGAAAAAAGGAAACCCAGAGCTTAGTGGGACCTTCGGGTCTCCCGTACTTCCAGTGGAATAGAACTCGGTATATTTTAGAAATAACACTTGGTGAACCCATCAGGGAGGAGAGCTTGGATACAAATGAAAAGGCAGGTGGGTGAGGAGGGGTATTACCAAGCACTGTAGAAAGCAGGTGCTTTAACTGGACCACTCTGAAATAATGAGCTACCAGAATATCAAATTTACGAATTATATTAGAAACTGAGAGCCATTTCTCTTCATTATCCAGAAAAGTAGAAACTATCCCATCCCCAATTTGGGGCAACCACATACGAGAGATCCTCCATTTATTTATTGTGAAGGATGGGGAGTTCCAAATGGACTGAGACAAATCCAAGTGTGGGGTGTACTGCAAAAATGAACAAAGCTGTACATGAACTTTTAATGATGTCCAAAGGGTGGGACATCTGCAAGCATCTTGCAGGGATGCAAATTTTACATGGAGCATAGTTAAGGGATCCATATTCTCAGTCTGGATAAAATCTAACTCAGTTTTGAGCCAGACCAGTCTTAGATGCTCAGGACCTGGACTCACCCAGCGCATGTATTTTGCAATGTGACTGGCCCAGTAATAGATTGCCAGATGTGGGATTCGCAACCCTCCATCCATTTTCAGAGCAGCCAGCTTATGATATGCCAACCTGGATTGCTTATTGGACCAGATGAAGTTGATAAAAGTTCTGTGCATTCTCTGAAACCAAGACAAAGGGATAAGGGAGTTAAGGAGCGAGAGGAGATAAAACAAATGAGGAAAAACATTCATTTTAATTATAATAATGCGACCCCAAAGGGACACAGGAAGCTTAGACCATCTATTAAGGTCCTGGACAATCACTTGGGAAAGGGGCTTCAAGTTCTTTTTGAACCAAGAAGAGGGGTTAAGTGTCAAGTTGATACCCAGGTATCTAAGAACGCGCGGAGACCAACTAAGACCAAAAGGGGTAACATCACTCTTAAAAACCTTGTGGTTAAGAGGGAAAATGGACGATTTGTTGACATTCAATTTATAATTTGAGAAAGTACTGAACTTGGCTATTTCTCCTAACATAACAAGGATAGATGTTATTGGGTGAGAGCGATGGAGGAGAAGATCATCAGCATAAGCTGTGATCTTCACCACGTTATTCCCTATCGGTATGCCTCGTATCTCCGAATTATTAAGAATATTTCGGATAAGGGGCTCTAAATATAAATTAAATAAAAGAGGGGAAAGGGGACAACCCTGCCTGGTGCCGGAAAATAAAGAAAAAGGTTTGGAAAATGCTCCATTGCCAGAAACTCTGGCAGAGGGGGTTCAATATAGAGCCCGAATCCAATCTATGAACATGGTAGGAAAATTGAATACTTTTAAAACCTGAAACAAGAAGTTCCAGTTGACACGATCAAATGCCTTCTTGGCACCCAGGAAAACCAATCCCGCAGGAAAGGTGGCATCCCTGGACACCGAGAAGACATGCGAAAGAGTGCATAAATGATCTGATGATGAACGCCCCTTCATGAATCCCACCTGAGACATACTAATCAGGTCCGGGAGGACCCGGGTTATTCTGTCAGCCAATATCTTTGAGAGAATTTTAACATCCTGATTCAATAGGGAAATTGGCCTATAACTTTGAACCAACTCTGGGTCTTTGTCAGGTTTGGGAAAAAGAACAATCAGGGCTTTAAACAAATGCACATCTACCCTTACCCCAGAAAGAATATGACGGTATAACCAGTGAAGTACCGGTAATAATTGTGTTCGAAAAGTTTTATAGAATAATGCTGAAAAAACGTCCGACCCTGGGACTTTGTCCAAGGGCAAAGCCCTGATGACCTCTGATATTTCCTCCAGAGATATTGGGGAAGATAACAAGTTCCTCTGTGACTCAGACAGGGAAGGGAGAGAAGAATCCCTCAGGTATGCCTCTAGCGCCTCCAAAGAAGAAGGACTATCCATATCCCTATATAATTGCTTGTAGTACGAGGCAAATTCCTGTACAATCTCTGAAGGGGATACCTTCAGGGATCCATCTGCCTGGGCCCTGATTGGAGGAATAAACCTAGCAGATTCCTGCTGTTTTAATCTTAGAGCAAGCAAGTGACCTGCTTTTTCCCCCTGGTCAGTGTAGCTCGCTTTAGTGCAGATAATGGATATCTCTGCCTTTACCCTCAACAAATCTAAATATTTATCTTTAGCCACCAAGAGCCTCCTCATGTCCTCGACTGAGGTGCTGGAGTATAAATTGGCTCCCAGAGACCTTACTAGTGATAATGAGGATAATAATTCAGCCTCTCGAGCCCTTTTCCTCTTTGTAGCTAGACTAATAATAATCCCTCTCATATAGACCTTCAAGGCGCCCCATAAAATATCAGGTGCCATACCCTCTGAGGAGTTGGCAGAAAAAAAGAAATCGATCTGTTCTTTTATTAAGTTACAATATTTAACATCTTTCAATAATTGTTCGTTTAATTTCCATCGGGTTTCTTTTTTGGGAATATTAAGAAAAGCCAGATTGCAAACCACCAAGGAGTGATTGGACACTGGACCTGGCTGAATTGAGGCTGCTAAGACCCCCGGTAAGAGGGCCTGGGAAATTAGGAGATAGTCGATGCGAGACTGGGTTCTGTGCACAGGCGAGTTAAAAGTGTACTCCCTGCCCTTGGGATGTAATACACGCCACACATCACACAGTCCGCACTGATCCAGTAAGTCCCTGAATGCTCAGTGCCCGGGAGACAAATTCCTCAACCCACTACCAGACCTGTCCACTTCAGGGTCCAAAACCAGATTAAAGTCTCCGCCCATAATTATAACTATGGGAAGCATAGGAATAATGATGGAAATAAGCTTCATAAAGAAGCCCGGGTCATCTGCATTTGGCCCATGTATACTATCAAGTAAAATTGGTATGGACCAAAGATTCCCCTGAACCAGGATGTATCTACCACCCGGGTCCCTAAGGACCTGCTTAGAAACAAAGGGAATGCCTCTATTGACCAGAACCATAACCCCGCAACTGTTAGTGGACCCCGAAGCATTAAATACCTGTCCAATCTGTTGCCTCCTAAATTGCAAAGTTTCACATTCAAGTAAATGAGATTCTTGCAAGAACGTAATCTGAGAAGACAATAAATTTAGATGTTTTAACGCTTGATATTGTTTAACTTTTTTCTTTATCCCCTTCACATTCCAAGTAGCCAGATTGATACTACTAGCCATCTAAGTAGGAAAAAATAAGTCCCTTATATAACATTCAGAAATTACTACAATAATTAAATGTCCAGAGCCCCTGATTACTGCTGTATCCCCCTCCCAACTCAACATCCTCCTCCCCCACTCTAATCCCCCATGAACCCCCCACTAAGATGCCCCACAACAACCCAAAAATTGAGTAAACTGAAAGACTTGAATATAACCTTATCCCTACCCCCCACCCCAACTATTACCAGCAACGTTCAGCAAAATACCATTTTCTTCCTCCCCTCAGCCTCCCCAGCGTTGCCCCAAACCCTACCCAAATATAGCAAAACCTTCCTATTAAAACTAATAACTGTTAGTATCTATGCAAAGGAATAATAGTGTAGTAATAACACTCAAACATTAAGCTCTGATAGCCAGAGAAGAGGAGAGGAGAGAGGAGAGGAGAGGAGAGGAGAGGAGAGGAGAGGAGAGAGAGGAGAGGAGGAGAGAAAGAGAGCATTCCCCGTTTGGGAGCTAACTAGTGACCCAGAATGTCTGAATGGGAAAGCGGTAATATACCATGTGATAGCTGAGCTCGCTATCGTAACTACTGCTACCAGCGACAGTAAAACCTTTTTAAAGCCATTCCTAGCCAGCAGTAGGTCTAGATGCTCCCAAGTAGAGAATCTCAATATATTCCCAAGTCCTCACCAGGAAACTCTATCTGGGAAAATAGGCTCCCAAATTATCTAAGGGAGCTGAACCTCCAAATTAATAGCTAGGGCGCCCTCTGGTGATACAAGCTTGATGACGCATAACCATCCGAAATTGAAACTGGGGGGAGGCTTCACTCTCCTGAATATTGCCATAATGAAATGAAACATCAAGCCAGAAGGCTTCATTCTGACATTTGAGCAAAAGGAGATACTCTGGTGCCCCTGTAAATGATTAATAAAACCCAATCCATACAGAGAGAGAACCCTCCCCCAGACAAAGTATACCCCCATTGAACAGTCTCTTGGCATATGCAATTGCCCCGTAACACTATGCAATAGAGTATGCAATGAGAATTACATGATCCCAATGAGAATAGTCCCTTCGGCCATAACTCTCAGGAACACACAGGATCAGATGAACATGTTATTTATTTATTTATTTAGCTTTTGTTGACCGGGTAAGTGCACTAGACAAATCCTACCTATTTTCAGGCATGATCCGGGGGAAGGGGATACAGATGAATGCCAACTGACCTTGAACCAGATTGCTGTTGGTGGTATTTTTAGTGAATGAGGGAAATTTGGCCAGGACACCGGGGAAATTCCCTACTCTTTTCGATAAGTGCCATGGATCTTTAACATCCACCTGAACTACCACCAATCCAGGCAGATGGGACCTCGGTTTAACGTCTCATCCGAAAGACGGCACCTCAGAAGTGCAGCACCCCTCTTATACTGCACTACAGTGTCAGTACTGGGATATTAACCCAAGTGCCAGATGTGGGAACTGAACCCACAGCCCTCTGATCTCCCGGCCTCAGAGGTGAGTGTGCTACCTACTGAGCCACTGACACTGCAATTCTTTTCCCATTTTTAATAGTGGTTCAAGAAGAACTTCTCCCTTCCATTGTGGTTTGAATAACACCGAGAAAGCAGGTCAGGTGTCCTGAAACAGGTCAGGCAAAGCAGACTTGAGCCCCATAAGAGCAGCTTCAGGGTCCTCGTAGGTTGACCAGGTACCAGCCACCTGTACCTGCAATCTAGCTGGGTAGCCCATTTTAAACCGAAGGCCTGCTACTATGATCTTTGAAACAATGGGATGAAACACTGTGCGTTGTAATCTGACCGACCCCAGTAAATCTTGTGCGATTCTGAGCCTGGCAGTCTCCCATTTGACTTCTTGCAGTTCTCTCACTTTTGCCAGGAAATGCTGCCGCTCCAAGTAGTTCAAAAAGCGGCATATAATGGGATGTGGCTTTGCTCCTGGGGAAGGTTTGGGTCGAAAAGACCTATGCACCCTCTCTATAATATACTTGGCCCCAAAGGGAGAGGGACCGGTGATCTTTTCCACCAATTTCTGCACAAAGGTTACTGTGTTCAGGCCCTCTTCTCCTTCTGGGAGCCCCAAAATAACTATATTATTCCTTCAGCTGCGGCTCTCTAAATCTTCTAATTTGGCTTCCAATCAAGAGAATTTCTGCTGCATAGCCACAAGACCGGGTCAATTTTTTCCACTTGTTTCTCAAGAAAGGAGATTCAGGCTGCATTGTCTGAAGTTGCCATTGACACCTCTTCAAGCTTTTTGGAAAGGGATTTGAGTTCGGCTGAGATTTCTTTTACTTCTTCACGGAAGGGTTTAAACTCCTCCAAGAATCTGTTCAGTGTTAGCGGTTCTTGTTCAGCGATCAGGTTCAAAGGCTCTGGCTTATCCGTTACACTCAAGGCCCTTGATTTCTTCAGGTCCTTCGCAGGGGTGACCGGTGGGGTGTGCTTCTGTGGAGCTTTTTTCATGTAGGCCTCCATAGCAGCCGAAATCAAGCCAGCAGGAGCACAGGATTCTAAGAAGGTGGTATTGAGCAGCTTTTCCAGGTTTTAGGCAAATATGATCACCCGAAATACAAAACTTTTCGGTTAGGAGGCTAGAGCTGTACAGAGGAGCTTCGACCCGGTACCCTGCATCATGTGATTCCCCCTTGTATTGAACTTTTTAATGTGTATATGTTTGACCTAAATGATCATATTGTATTGTGTATTATATATACAACTTCTATGATTTAGTTATATTACTGTAGCAACAAGTTTTTAGAGGAACACCTTGTAAACAGTTCCATATTTGTATTAATGGTATGTGTTAATATGTCACCCAGAGCCACTCGTTGCTGAAAATGAGTGGTTTCATGCACCTTCACCTGAGCGAGAACAGCGAAGCGAAGCTGAGCTGTTCTGGCTCAAGCTGAAGGCAAATGAAACCACTCATCAAAGCCAAGTGGAGACGGGGATGGCTTAATAGCCATTGATTGAGAGCGATCAATAATATGTATTTTTTTTAAACTGTTCGCAGAATGTGCCCGTTTCCAGAGACGCTCTTCACAGAATAAGAGTGCCTTACACACAGGGGAAAGGAGCGCTCCGATTGGTCAGGAGCGCTCCCTTGATCTATAATGATTTTTGTGACATCATCATGTCTAAAAATAAACTTTTTTACTACTACTACTACTACAGTATTGCATAGACTCATGACTAAATGGGGAAGAGACTGTGCCATAGATCAAGTAGGGTCCACAGCAAAACATGAAGGTTAAAATAATGGGCAGACTGGGTGATCCCAGTGACCCTTATCAGCCGTCACATTCTATGTTTATATGTAGGGAAAAAAAATGTAATTTACCTAAATGTTATGCTTGAAAACCAGAAGTTTTGAGTGGTGACTGGTACAAATCCCTCCCACCACCTTAACTGTCAATCATTGAATACTCTCTTATATTCATTAAGATGCCAGCAGGTTGAGGTGATGGCAGTAGGAAGGTTTTTGTGCTGGTTGCCACACCAGAGTTCTTCAGTTGCTTGAGTGGTAAAGTTTAGTAAGTTGAACTTTCTTTTCTAGCAGTGTGCACTACTGTGGAATAAGAGAGGTGAGACTGTGAATGTTAGTGTGGGGCAAAGGGGATATTAAAGAGGTTACAGTTTGCAGGGTGGACAAAGAGAATAGGATGATGAGCATGATTTACAGGAACAAGGGTAGATCACCTAAAGAGCTTAGCAGATTGTGTACATGGAGGTAGTGGAGAGAAGCTGGTGGTGGTAGTCCATGTGGGAATGGACATTAAGCAGAATTTTAGAGAACTGGCTGAGGATCCTTAGGGGAAAGGTGTAAGGTAATATTTTTAGAAATACTAGAATACCTGTGCCAAAGACTGAGCCAGAGAGACAAATGGCAATACAATACAACTGAATACTGCTTGGTTGTGTAAGTGTGCCAAAGGTGAGGTTTTGTCTTCTTGAGGAACTGGGATCGCTTCAGGCTTAGGAATGACCACTTTAGGAGTGACAGGCTACACCCAACTAGGAAGCAGACATGGGGATTAGAAGGAAGGATCAATATAATCTTGTGGGGGCATGCCAGCCTGCCAGTGCAGTGGTAATGCTATTGATCATGATGCTGATGACCCAGGTTCAAGAATGAGCATGGGACGTCAGAGAGCCTGCTGGGGAGCAGTGGATTAAGTATCCTATGGACCACTGTCCTCCTCCCAGGGGGAGTTGAGGAAGCCACCAGTGTTCAAGCACCCCTGCGGCAGCCAGGGGTACAACAGGGTGCAACAGCCAGGACTGATTTCATCTGACAGGCATGGCATCCATATGGTTTGCTGTTCCCACATCATTGTCTCTTTGGGGGAAAATGGAAAATGGAGTTCTGTCTGCGGCATGATGATGCCAGCCCCAACGCTGCTGCTGCCCCCACACCACTGACCGGGCTCTCACTCTTGTCATTCCATTCAGTCTCTGTCAGGGATGAAGGGGACCCCCAGTGGCCCCACCCCTGGGGTTTAAGCTGGGGGTCTTCGGGAGTGTGGTAAGTCTTGGGGCATGTAGTGGGGCTGACATGTTGTGTGCGTGTGTTTGTTGCATGTGTATACCGATGGGGGTCGGCTGGACATATGAGGAAAAAGCTTACTATATGTAAAAAAAAATAAACAAATAGCCTTGGGGGCATTTAAACTTATGGGTGTGTAAAATAATACCAGATGCAACCCCTTAGGGGCACATTAGCATGCCAGGATCAAGAAAAGTGATAATGAATAAACATGATGACCAACATACCATTGAGAAGATTTTTGTAAACAGAAAAAATGGAAAGGGGACCAAAACTGTATATGCATAATATTAAATGCTAGAAGTTTAAATAACAAAATGTGGCATCTAGATTCTAGAGGAATAAGTGGGAGCAGCCAGATATCATAGCAGTTACTGAAACATGGTGGGAGGAGGAGAATAACTGAGGCAAAAATGTACAGTTGTAAGGTCCTGTGGAGTGGATGCCTCTCCCGATTTGTACAGGGATTGAGGCACCACTACCTTACACAGCCACTGGGCTTACATGGATGTTAGCAGAGGCTTCTTGGCTCTGTTCTCACTTAACAGTGGTGGGGAGGAATCATAACCAAAGAAATACAATGCACCCCCACGCACAGATTTAGTGAACCAGGTGATGTAGTAGTATAACTTTCTGGGATACTCTGCTTGCCTACCTCACCTCTATGGTCACACCTCCCACAGACCTGACACAAATGTAACAGTATCCCCTAATTAGCATGCACAGTATTATAGTAAACAATGAGGAGAAAAGACTTAATTATAAAAAAAAAAACCTTCATAATCTGGAACACCAGTCCTGGAAACAGAATATAGTTTAGTGCACCAACGGTTATCAGAAAACTAGTTAGGCATCCTTTTAGACAGACCTGGTATTAGACACTTTTAATTGCCCTACCAGGCAGGGTCACACCATCCACCATCCACGTGGCATTTGTACATGGCCCTAACCAAGACCACAGTGGTTAGCTATTCCAGCTGCAAGTAGTCAAGCCATGCAAGGTGGAACCCTTCCACTCACTAACTCACAGGGCAAAACAGCAATGCTGCTAGTTGGTTCTCCTGTCCTAGAAGCCACTACCTCCTCTCACCTTGTACCAGAAATTACCCCTTAAGCTTAAAGGGAGTGCCCTAACACACAGTCTCTTGGTATATCAGGTGATGAAGTGTTGCAGACCCGATGAAGTTGCCACAGGTTGGCTGGCATTGGTGCATTTATAAGATCTGGAAATAAACTACATAATTTCCCCAAAATCCAAAGTCATGCAATTGCTAAAATGGTTTTAAAACCTCAGAAAGTGAGGTATTTGCAATCTGCCATAATGACCAACTTGAAAACACATCAACTAGACATTTTCTGAAGGCATAGCAGGCTTTTGAGTGTACTTATGGTTCCCAAGATGCATTGCTCTTTCTGTCTCTGCAAGGTGCTTGTACTCCAATCTCCTGTGGTACTTTTGGTTCAGTAAGGCTCCCTCCTCAGGCTTGCTCAACCTTTCTTAGAGGCTAACTTAATGGATGCCTTTAGGACTGGGCACTTACTCTTCCATCCTCTCTTCTTCTGGTTGCTGATATCACAGAATGACTCACCCACCTTAGCTTCCTAACCCTCAGGCCAGTGGCAACACAACACCCAGCTATAGTGCCTGCTATGGGACCTGGATCTACAGCCCTGTATTAAAGTCTTTTACTCAGAGCTGTCTATTTAGTGTCACCACTCATGCTGGCTAGAATGTGGTCGCTGCTTTCTTCCTCCTCAGGAACTTAGCAAATTCCTTCACAGTTCTTTCTCTAGGCACAGGGCTCAAACTGATGCATCTAAACCTTTATCATAGGCAGCAACCCCTGTCCCATTGATATCTCTTTCAGTTCTGCCAGCCCCCAGAACTGTTCCTTTATTATTAACACACTTCAGGGCCAGTTTTCATTGGTCAATTCAGCTGACACTCCACATTCATGACCTGTAGGTCTGAAGAAAGGCACTAGAATTACAGTTCCTTCTCATTCTCAGAAATAACCAGGAGCCTGCCATAAGCCGCCAGCTCCCTGACTGGCTGTATTAGCAGTCAGGGGTCACCAAGATGGCAATGTCCATGCTGCTCTGGGGAATGGCCACCAGTGTTCCCCTTGCCTATTGCTTGGCATTCTCACCCCCTTGGTTCACATGGAAGGGCTGAGGAAAGCTTTTGGTCTATGTTGAGGCAGCAGTTATTGCAATCCCCCATCAATGGTAACTGCTCACCTTTGATGTGCAGCTAGAGTAGTACTAATACAGGGCACAGGAGACACCGTAAACTGAAGCTTCATGCTACTCATGCATGTCCCCTTTCTGTACTGTTCGGTCCTGGGGACTAGAGGTCTCAGTCAGAATTGCAGAAGTCCAGGCTGGGCCAAGAGTGCCCGCAAAGTACAGTAAGACCCAATTTTGGGGCAGGTGATGTTACACAGGGGAATAAGCTTTTTAAAAAGAAAGAAATATCAGACAACAGAGGAGATGGGGCAATATATATTAATGAATGAATGAAAACCAGAGAATAACTTATGGTGGTGCCCACCAGGATGCAATGCAATATTACAGCATTGTGCAGCACAGTTATTGCATGAAACAAGGCAATTTCAAAGGTCGATAATCACTTTTGTCATGCAGTAACCTCAGACACTACATTGCATCCCAGTAGGCTCCACTGTACTTTTAAGGAGAGGGATTCAGAAACTGAATAATTATTGGTAAGGGGAAACGGGACAAGAGGTAAGGCAGGTCTGCTTGGGGTATGCTACAGGTCACTAGACTAAAACTGACCAGACTGTTGTCAGAGAAACTGAAAGTCTACATTGGAGAAGAATGTTATACTAATGAGAAACATCATTCTCAGTGACATAAACTAGGCAACTGGGATGGCAGGCATCAGAGCCAGAAGGCTTCAAATGCAAACTTGAAAAAAATGCAGTTTAAATCAGCATGTCAGCCAAGGCACCAGAGAAGGGGAAATGCTAAACATGTCTTAAGCAGTTTGGGAATTGAATTAATAAGTTGCAAGAGCTGGCTCCATGGTGCCAGGCGATGGGGGATTGCCTGGCACTGTGGTGACCCATGTTTGTCTACGAGCATGGAGATTCAGGAGCAGAGGCCAGCAGGGAGGGTGTGAGAGTGTCGCTTGGATGCTCTTCTCCTGGGGGGGGGAGGGTCATGGAGGCACCACCCTTCAGCGGCTCCTTGTGGCCATATTTGGCCTTGCACCTTGGGGCATGGGTGACCACACACCACATGTGCAAGAAACAAGGATGCCGTGATGTGCCTCCTAAGGGGACAGGTAAACAGAAAAAGGAAAATGGCCACCCATGCCGGCCGGATGACGGCAGCCAGCCTCCGCTGGCCATGAAGGCAGGAAACCCTAAAGTCAGCCAATGCCGCCCGACCAAGATGCTAGGGGGTGCCGAAAGGTACCTTGATCTCCTCTCCTGTTTGCCTCCCCATTGATAGGGGAACCCCTGATGAAGGGATACTTTGAGACAGTCAGACGATGAGGCAGACAGATGGCAGAATGGGGGGGTGGTGAAGGGTGAGGATTTAGCCACCTGAAGGAGTGGGTGTCTGGGTTGGAAGGAAGGGGGAATAAACAGAACATGCAAAAAAAATAAATAAAAATAAGCTGCAAAACCACAGAGCCACTAGAAGGATGCAAACATAACATGGTGACATTTCAGTGTGTAAAGAAACTGGCAATGGCAAGAGGGTGGACACTTTATTATAACTGTAAAAAGCTTCACTCTTCTTCTAAATTCAAGATAGATCACTAGGAAGTGGTTGAAGGGTTAAACCTGACCAAGAGAGAGACCTCCTATTGTGCCTCAGTTAGGAGGCAGGATTCCCAAATTTTCAAAGGGTGACCCAGGGCTTACATCAAGCCCTGTGTCAAACCCTTTTTTGGGCACTGTTGTGCCAAACACCATTGCTGCAGCTACGCCTGATTTTAGTAGGTCAGGCACAGTTATGACACTTTGCCCATTTTAAGGGCAGCTTGCACCAAATAATTGCCAGCCTGTAGAATAGAAACATAGAAAGTGATGGCAGAAGGGGACCTTGAGGTCCATCTAGTCTGCCCATAGTGTTCTTACTACCCCATCCCCACTTACCCCCTCATTTGTATTATTCCTTTCTGCTTATCCCATGCATTCTTGAACCCCACCACCATTTTGGCCCCCATGACCTCTGATGGTAGGTTGTTCCAGGCGTCGACCACCCTCTCTGTGAAGACAAATGTTCTAATGTTGGTTCTGAACTTGCCCCCTGTTAGTTTAAGACTGTGACCCTGAGTTCTGCTTCCATCATTGGCCTTGAGCAGTTCTTGAACCTGGACTTTATTTGTTCCCTTGATGTACTTGAAGGTCTCGATCATGTCCCCCCTATCCCTCCTCTGTGCCATGCCTCAAGCCCCCGTGGGCCATATGTTCAGTGCACCCAGGGCTTTCAGTATTCGGGGCTGTCTGAAAATCTGGCACAGGGAGTCTAGAGTTTTTGCTCTGTGCTTCCTGGTTCAGCCCCCCTGCCTAGGCATGAATATTTATGGTCCTGCCTTAATCTTTTCTTTGTAAAGAGGAGATGCTGGCCAAGAGCTCAGGCCAGGTAGATACTAGAAAAAGAGTACCAGCATCATTTAAGAACAGAAAAGGAGAAGCTCAGAGGGAGCCCTGTCTCTCCTGTCAGCAGAAGGGGAAACCAGAGTAACTTTGCTGTAAACAGTAGAACATCGACCAGCAAGACAAGCACCAGGGAGAAGTTGTGTACCTTTTCACAATGGAGGACAGCAGAGGTCCATACTGATCTTCTCTCATGAGAGAACGTAAGGGAGAGAGAAACATGTCAGTACACCTCCATCAGATGCTCTAGAAGAAGAATGGGCAGGGCTGGCCCAGTGGTGCAGTGGAGTGAGGCACTAGATGACATGCATGCTGCTGCACTGGTGATCCAGATTTGAGACAGAGCCTAGGTCATTGAGGGCCAGCTGAGGGAGAACTAAGCATCCCAGAGGGAGGGAGGTCAATGACTCTCTGGTGCAATACTGCCACATTGGTAACCACAGGTGGCAGTGTGCTCAGAGAGACATCCTGGGAGATGGGCACTGGTGGTGATGTGCTTCATGCTTAAATGTAATTTTGTGTACCACCCCAAAGCTGGTGTTCTAGGGAAGAAAACCAGGTGGGAAAATGCCAGACAGAGCAATAATGAGAGATCTAACCCTTTTCTTGCCCCACCCTAGCAACAGGACCCTCTCTCCATGAACCAGATCTGTTGTCTGGCAGGTAAGAGGGGCCTACCAACCCCACCATGGGGGTGGGGGAGACAATGGGGAAAGAACAGAGGTCACACTAAACCCCTGGGAAACAGGGTGATGTGACTTGGGGGAAGGGTGGACCAAAATAAAAAGGCCTTTATCAGAGGAGTACAAACAAGTTAAGAACAAAAAGATAAAATAAAAGCAGAATGGGTATCTTACTTATGTTAGTAACCCCTTGGTAAAATCGTAATGGTACCGATCGTACAGTAATGGTAATGGCAATGGCGATGGTGATGGCCACAAGACTGGGCCTGGTAAGAGTTAGCGTCACTATGTCCCACATTGGTTGGGTCAAGCAAAGGAGTATTTTATGTTTGGGGTAACAAGGACCTATCACTGTGATGCCAAAGGGAGGCATATATAGCTGAACTGACTATGTGCTCAATTTAGTAAGCATACCACAATCTGATTGCCAGAATAACAGAGATGCCACTTACTGGCATTTTTGCTAAGCATAGGCATGTAATGCCCAGTATGATAGTGTTTCCTCCCACTGGAGAAGAGGGCCACCATATGCCCATCTTGTAGGAACAGCAACCATAGGACCCAAAAATGGGAGATAGTTTTTTCATTAAATAAGTACCTCTGTGCAGCAGTGCTCATTGGGGTACTAGTAAAAGTGCAATGCCTCAAATGAGTTAAGGGGGGGCAATGAACCAACTAAGACATGAACCTGCTTGTTACCAACTCCTTGCATGGACATTGTATTTTGTGAGTGATTTCATGTTTAATGGTGCCCCAGTGTATTATCAGTTGTCTCTGGTTCCTGTATTTCTAGATTCATAGTAACATAGTGTGTGAGATGTATAGTACAGGTCTCATGACATAAAGAGGGCCCTCCTGGATGAGAAAATACCCCAAGACACAAGGGATTGCCTGGCCATTTCATAATTACAGATCAGGCAGATATAAAAATATGAATGGAGGTTTTAGAGAGTGGAAATAATGCAGAGAAATGTTATGAAAAGATGTAAACAAACAATGGAGCCTGTTGAAATTAAAACTATTAGAACTGAGATAGAAGCATGCAGTATACCAAACAGTGCTCAGTATAATGCAAAGTGTATAAACCAAGTATGGCTATCATATGGGATACAGAAGGACGTTAAGGCCTACTGCTGGTCAACATCAGAGGGAACAAGGGAAGCCAGAGGTATAAAGAAAAAGTAAAAAAGGCAAAGAAACTTTCAATGCATGAGGAGAAAATAGATGAAAAATGTTCAGCAAGAGGAAAGAATGGGAACAACAGGAAAGAATGGGAATTAAAAATAATTCTACAAGTAAACGTGTCTATATATACAGTTAGTGTGTGTCTTATGGTAATAAGACTGCATTCTCAAGTTTGCTGAGCAGTTCTGGCACATGAGGGGACTGAGAAAGCCACAGAGACTGCCCATATAGCTATATCATACATCATGGTACAGGTATTTGTTTAAAAACATAGAATTTTAATTTAAAATCAAAATATAGTGTATGGTGGAATGTTGTTCTGCATTGATTGTTATCTGATGTAAAACCTCATTGTACCAAAGGTCTTTGAACATGATTGTACCCTCCGGGGTACAGTCGTGTTCCATGACTGAAAAAAACTGGCTACAAGCACACCTGGCAACAGAAATGGCAGGATCACCCAGACACTCACTGCAGCGGCAGCATGATCACCTGAGCCCGCGACGCTCATATGATTAACCAGATACCTCCAAAACAAGCACGGGATCAGCCAGATAAATGCAGTTACATATGAATTAAATGCAGGATCCACCAGATAGTTAAAATAACTTACAAATTACATCTATTCCTCAGAGTCCACGGCCTCTTGCTAAGTGAGAAATATGGCCCCCATATTATTTTTTTTAAATCCCTCCCACACCTGATTAGCAAGCAATGATGACTGTGCTATAAACATACCTCACCCATGCAACCAGCCCTAAACTAATGGAATGGGACCTGGCAGCGATCAATTTCTGTGCTCTATTTTAAAAATAAAAAACTGTTAAAACTGTATTTATGTGGCTTGGCAAGGCACCATATACTATAACAAATACTGGATGAGCAACTCTATGCTCCAACCAGTGTGTTGTGCCACCTCAGGGTTCTGATTCCCATGGACCTCTTCGAGCTTCATTCTTGCAGTCACAAGAAATCAGAACTCCACAGTGGCACAAAACACTGGTTGTGCATAGTTGTCCACCTAGTATTCTCTAAGTTTTACTCTGTAGAATATTATAGAATCACCTTTATGGGAAATTAACTTTGCCAACAGAACTTAGAACTTCAGAATTTTAGAATTACTTGCATGAGCTGTATCCAGTGACATAGGTGACCACGATTGGGCATCTACAAAAATGGTGACTCAATCACAGTACATGTCATCGGGGCTACACACCAGGCAGGGCGTCCAGATGGGGGGGTTTGTGCATTTAGCGACAGAATGTTACTACATGTATACATGTATGGGAGGAGTATGATCAGCGAGGGCTGGCAGGAGAGGGATGGATTGTGAGGGGTGGGTTCAGGGCTGTGGTTCTGGAGGTGCTGGGTTCGGGTGCGGGCACAGGAATGTTTTGTTGCACCAGGCCCAAATTTCTTTTTTTTTCCACCCCTTCCTGACATGCACCGCCCCCCTGGAGTTGAGAATCCTTTAGTAGGGGGGTACGGGGGGGGGGGCAAGGATCCCCTCATAAACCAGTAAATTCAAAGTCCCCAGTGCCCTTTTGCTGTGCGCCAGGGACTACAGTGCAGAAATTTATTTTTGGTGATCTACAGTCACCATAACAGCGATCATCTTGCGACAGTCACCATTATCACATAAATCCTGCATGAGTCACCTTGAGTACCTGGAATGTTTAGTAATAAATTATCCTGACTGGCTAAGAATTAAGTCCTGATTTATTAAGAAAAGTGAACAATCAACAATACAGTAGTTCTGTGACAAGTTGGTGGGAAAATAATCCAAGATCAGAAAAACAAGGCAGAAGGTCAGAAAAAGAAGGTAGAAGTGTTCAACAAGAACTTTTGTTTGGTATACAGAGCAAAAGACCAAGCAGAGGTTGATGTTACAGAGTAAAGACTGATAGGGAAGAACAATGCAATCAGGGTAATGTTCACTAACATGAATGTGCTTGATGAATTGTAATGTATGACAGTAGATAAACCAGCTGGGGCTGAAGAAATTCACCTGAAGCCCTAAAAGATCAAGCTGAAGAAATGATCAGAAACTTAGGTTATGCTATACAAAACTACACTAGAGACTGGAGAAATGCAAGGGGACTAGAGGGAAGCTACGGTAAACAAGCATTTGTCAATGCCGAATGTTGCTTGCTTCTATGTGCTGTTTAGGTATTTGGAAGTCATTGGAATGCAAATATTGAAAATCTGCGAACTTACGAGCGTGCGTAGGAACTGCGCAACGCAAGCTCGTAAAACAGTCATTGTTAGAAAATTTTTCACGAAATGTTCAACATAGCCATTTTAAGACCTCTGCTCATGAACAGTGTCAGTGTGATTTTGTTAATGTGTCCCATACATTGAGTTTGCACACCGACTGCGCCATTGTGCGCTACATGGGTGAAACACATTTTGGGCAGGATGTGAAAAATGACAGCTGTACTGCTCATAAGGAGGTGTGGTAAAATGGCAATGTTGAAAATCTGGAGTGGAAATATTGAAAATTCGCAAACCTACTAGCGTGCGTGGGAACTGTGCATCGCACACTCGTAAAACAGTCATTTTTAGGAATTCTTTCACCAAATTTTCAACATTGCCATTTTAAGATCTCTGCTCATGAACAGTGACACTGTGATTTTCTTAATGTGTCCCATACACTGAGTTCGCACACCGACTGCGCCATTGTGCGTTACATGGGCGGAAACATGTTTTATGCAGGATGTGAAAAATGACAGCTGTACTGCTCATGAGGAGGTGTGGTAAAATGGCAATGTTGAAAATCTGGAGTGAAAATAGAAAATTTGTGAACTTACGAGCCTGTGTAGGAACTGCGCAACGCACGCTCGTAAAACAGTCATTTTTAGGAATTGTTTCACCAAATTTTCAACATAGTCATTTTAAGACCTCTGCTCATGAACAGTGTCACTGTGATTTTCTTAATTTGTCCTGTACATTGATTTCGACACTGACTCGCCATTCTACGCTACAAGGGCAGAAACACATTTGGGTGAGATGTGAAAAATGACAGCTGTACTACTCATAAGAAGGTGTGGTAAAATGGCAATGTTGAAAATCTGGAGTGAAAATATTGAAATTTCAAAACTTACGAGCCTGCATAGGAACTGCATAGCACTGCAGCTCGTAAAACAGTCATTTGTAGAATTTTTGACCAAATTTTCAACATGGGGTTTTGGGACCCTTCTCATGAATGATGTCACTGTCATGGCAGTATTCAGGCCCAAGAGTGATTCGCGGTCACCACGCAGTCACTGCGCCAAGTCACCCTTCGGCCCGGACAACACCATGACAGTGACATCATTCATGAGAAGGGGTCCTAAAAACCCCATGTTGAAAATTTGGTGCAAAAATTCCCAGAAATGTCTGAGATATGCAATAAAGTTGAACCCCCTCATCTAGCCCATTATACAGCTTACCGGCATTTCCTCAGTGCGCGGTCGGCTTTGAAGAGTGCAGACGTGTTCCTGGTCCACAGAAGATCATCGTGCCGGGGTCCGGAGGTAAGTATGGGGTGAGAGGGGTGTGAGAGGCTGGGTGCGCAGTGGGTGGTGGGTTGTGGGGGTCGAGATGCGCCGCAGGGACCGCTTTTGTTTTACAGGTTTAAAAAAGACATCGTGGACCGCTTTGCCATGCTTGGGTGGGCTCAGCGTAGCACAGGGCCAGGAGGGCCAATTCAGCCTGACGAGGATTAGGCACCCGTCAGCCAAGAGACTGATTGCCATGCTGGGGTGGGCTCCAGCGTGGCACCAAATATGGGGGGGGGAACGATGCAGCTCAGCCGGCGGGGACTGGGCACCCCGTCGGCTACACAGTACGTGCAGGGTCGCGCATGCCTGCGTGTGGGGCAGGGAGCTACGCTTCTTATCGGTGCTCACTGAAGTGTAGCTCCCCCTTTCAACTGTATGCCACTGCATTTTGGAGCGTGTCATAGACAGCTCCAAAATGCATTGGCTTACAGTGGCTGCGCCTGCCAGCTCACTGACTGAATTGGAGGAGGAGGTGACACACCTTCGAAATCTCCGATGATGGCACTATGTTTCTTGCACATGCATGCAAGCAACATAAAAATGTTTCAAAAGTAGGATATGGAGAGAGGGAAGATCTCTATCTACAGACCAGTCAGCCTGGGTGCTATGCAAAATTTTGGAATCATTCATAAAAGAAAAAATAGTGGAAGAGTTGGAGGAATTGGAGTACAGGGATGGATCACATAATAAGAAGATCATGACTAATTAACTTTATATGAGCCAGTTACTGAAACTTTGGATAGATGCATACCAGTACATATTGATCTAGACTTCAGCAGAGCATTTGATAAGGTATCACACAGAAAGTTGCTTCACAAGCTCAGTAGCATAATGATCAGCAAGAAGTTAGTCAACTGGATGAGAAGGTAGCTATTAGTCAACTGAACAAGTAGCCAGCTAACTGGAAGAAAAGAGAGGGTAAGAATAATGGTATTGAATCTGAAAAGAGTAATGTACTGTGTCAAGAGAAGAGCCACAGGGACTGTAGTTGGGTTCACCAGTATTTATAATTATATCAAGGAGTTGAATGTAGGAGCAGAAAATCGGGTTATAAAGTTTGCGTCTGACACCAAACTTGGAGGCTTGGCAGACGATCTCTCTGAATACTGTAAGTATCCAGAAAGACTTAGATAAAATATCTGGGTGGGCAAGCAAGTGGGGCATGAAATTTAATGAGGTTAAGTGCATAGTGCTGCATCTAGGAAAGAAAAACAGAAAGGGAAAGTAAGTTACTGTTTAAATGTAGTTGAAGTGAGGAAAATATATGGAGACTTTAAAGAAGGGAGCCAGTGTGAAAGTTTTAAAAATGTGTCACAGATTTTTGGTTGCATAATGATAAACTTTGTGAGCAGATTCAGGAAAATTATTGTACCACTGTATAGACCATATGGTATGTGAGACCTCAACTGGAGTACTAATGTCAGTTAGAGATGGGCGAAGTGGCCTCAATATACTCCGCAAAGTGAATCGCGAAACAAAAGCGGATTAGCGGACAGCCCCACAATGCAAAGTGGAGTACTTTGCATCGTAATGGGTAAGGCAAAGTCCATTGAAAACAAAGACTTTGAGTTACTCAGCCTTCCCAAACCACTAATCCACCAAATCTTAAGTCGAAGTACATTAAAACAATGTATTTCACCTTGTTTTTAAGCTCCGAAGGCAAATTTTGCAGTGATTCATAGGATTTTAGGTCACATGAGCTCTATATTGTTCTGCACAGCCTCAGTTCGGGGTTGTGTGTGTAGGAAATTTAGGAGACTGTTTGCTCTGAAAGATCTCTATGATTCAAACCTTCTAAAAGCTGTTCAAAAAGCCTTTTTGAATATTTTTTTTTTTGCTCAAATTTAGTTAATCGATTGTAGGAAACCCTCCAGTGCTCATATCATCAAGCGTTTATTGTTTGTGTGTGGATTTTGAATGTTAATGTACAACATTGGGTCTGTGTAGTAGGAGACAGTGAAAGTGTGCTTTGGGGGAGGGGTGTAGCTGACTGTGGTGTAGGTAGATTAACTTGGAGAGGAAGACAGTTCTTTCTCTTTTGGTGATATTTTTCTTGTATAATAACTGTGTTAATGTACACACAGTAATATTTTCAATAAATCTTGCAATTTTTTCTGATTTTTGTGGAGCAGCAGTGTACAATTTTAGTTTGTTTAAAATACGTGGTTATATTACTGAAGTTTTCAATTTGCTACACACTACTTAGTGTGTGTGTATGTGTGTGATGTGTGTCATCAAATCAAACACCTTTTATTGTGCCACATAGTAATTTCAGCAATGTGTTGTGAACCTGCTATCCATTGCAGCTGTGTGATTTTTGTACTTCTTTGTGGTATCTTTACTGGTACTAGTACTAGTGACTGTTACTGCAGCAGTGCAGTACACTGCCCCCCCTTCCCCGTGGCTCACCCCAACCGGCAAAGGTATTCTTTTCCAGATTTGAATTTCTGATGGTGAGCACTGGTTAGGTGATGTGCCTTTGCGTCTGCATTTCTTCAGTGCACAGCACAATCTTAATCTGTCTATGCATTTGCATCTCTTTAGGGCCCAATCTCCATCTGTAACTTAAGTCACAGTTATTTCTTTGGCTTCCCTTCAGAGTACTGGACTGGTGTGGTGCATAATTCTGCATGAACATTGTACTCATTAATATGCATTTTTAAGTCAGGACCATCATCACGTACACAAGTTACTCGTAATACAAATCACGTTCTTCATCATCACAGTCACAAATGCAGTCACAAATCACGATTTACGATCACGTCACGAATCACAACATTAACTTTTTTACTAATTACTTGGATGTATTGTAAGCCCGTCTTGTAGTATCTCTCCAGGCTTCACCATCCCACCATTGTACTCATTAATAAGAGTTTTGAAGTCAGGGAGTTGGACAGTGTCTGCAGTACATACACAGACTGGAAAGAAGACTGACTGCACACATGCAGTTTAGCACAGTATACTTGCACTGCTCAGAATACAAAGTGTCACGCATATGGAAGACAACAAAAAAGGGCATAATTACATACAAGGGTCAGGGATGGTGGAGGAATACATTTTCTAACACAGCAAGGAAGATATGGAGGGGCTCATGGTGTGAGGAAAAAAATAAATAATGTGGTATCCCATGGTGATCCAGCAGCAGTTCCAGCATGGACATAATTTGCAACTGATGTCCCTCTATGTGATCCAACTGCTGCTCAACAGCACTCACCCTCTCGTTGTTCTCCTCAACAGCACTCCAGAGAACTGCCAAGTCAGCCTGCGCTACGTACAGTTTTCTGGGGTCCACACGTTCTACAGGCTGACTTGCTGGTGGTGGTGGTTTGGGTGCTAGTGGATTAGCAGGTGCTGCTCTTGCCCTTCTTTTCTTTGGGCCACCGCCATGCACAGCTGCATCCTCTGCCACAGAAGGGCCAGCAGGTGCAGGCATGGCCCATTTTGTGGCAGCCTGCCACTCCAGCTGGTGGTGATTGAACATATGGGTGCGCTGGCCCCCAGTCTCCAGGTGAGTCCCCTGGGGGCCATGGTGCACCTCCACCTCACATAGGTGACACCTGACCATGCTGCTGCCCCCCGACACAGTCAAAAAACTGCCAAACAATGGAGGTGTGAGGAGGAGCAGACACAGGCAGGGGAGGGCCAGATGAACTGGCAGATGGCTGGTCATGGTGCTCAGCAGGGTTGGGATCCATACCTGGGCCCAGGGGCACAGGCACATCCTGCTCCAGAGGACCTGGTGCTGGAGCTGGTTTTGGATGTGGTGGTGGTGGTTGTGGTTCAACTGCCTCAGAGTCAGGAGGCAGTGCTGGTCCTGCTTCCGCGGGAGGGGGGCAATCATAATTTTCAATCGGTCCAATAGGAACCAGTAGCCATGCTCACCACTCATGCACACGGTACAATGCCTACCAGTACCATACTCTCCCAGAGCTGCCCCTGCCCCAGATAATCCCTCAGACCCTTACCCTGGTCCATCTCTCCTACTGCACTCCCTCAGTCTAAGCAATGACTACTCACACTGTCACACAACACACACACAGTCACACAGACACAGACAAACAACTATTTATAAAGGTAAGAAAAATAAATTTACAGAAAGAAAACATTAAGTAAAAAAAAGTACAGAAAAGACAAAAAAATGTAGCCTATATAAAAGCTGTTGGGTCTAAATCAAAGTTTAAATCTCCTCCTCTTCATTCTGATCTCCAACTCTCAGCAGTGACAAAACAACATACTCCCCTCTCTCTGTCTCCATCTGCACAGGAGAAAGTAAAAGTGTCTGCTTGTATGACTCACTTCCTTCCTTTTCCTGCCTGGCTATGGGCTGGCTAAAGAGCATGGCGAAGTCCACTGAAATTTGAAAACAACAACTTTGCCTCACTTCGCATTGTCATTCTGCCTTAACATGAAGTGGTGATGACAAGGCAGAGTGAGCACTTTGCATTGCCCACTCCGCTATGCAAAGTGCCTACTTTGCAGACACTTCGCCGGTGGAATTTAAATTTGCTGTGTCTCTAATGTTAGTACAGTTGTCATCACTAGTTCTAAAAAGAGTAGAACCCAATGGTTCGAGTTCTAATTTAGAACTAGAACACTCATGGGTTCTAAGTATTAAGGGTTCTAAATACTAAATAAATAGCTTTTTTTGATCAGACATTTCAAACACAGGAGATCCCAGCCTAGAAAACAAACTAATTATTGGGAATTGCATCCTAAAATGTTTGAGAGAGAGAAAGAGAGCTAGTATGAGAATGTGCTTCTCATATGCAGTGTGGTGAACTCAGGTACTGGTGGAGAGGGGGTTTCCCTGAGTAAGATAGTCAGGGTACAGCTACAGCTGATTTGGCTGATCAGCTGCAACTGCACAGACAGGAGAGCTTTAACAACAGGAAGAAAAAGCCAGCAGGCAGTTGCTGCAGGGGTAGAGGGCTGACAAGCTGCTTGGATGTGTTCCGGAACAGGAGTCCCTTAAGCAACCATCAGGAGATTGGTCTCCTGAATTAGGCCAAAAAGAAAAAAAATATTTCTATTGTGAGTTTTCCATTTTACTGTTTGTGTTCTTCCAGAAGGTCTAGCCTTATGGAAAAGGGGGGTTTCTAGTTAGGATCAGGGATTGTTTAGTCAGTGCTCCCACCCGGAGTTAGGCCTCTTTATTTCTGTTTTTGTTTCATTTTCCCTGGTGGGGCTTAAAAAGGAAAAGGGCAGAAGCCCAAAGTCCTGTGTCACCAACCATATTAAGAAAATAAAAATATACCTGGCTGGTTTGATGTTAACAAACTGGTCTTCCTGAGACTCCTTAACCACTGCAAAGCTGATCCTGAATCCCGTGGTGAGTTTGCACCTAGTCACAGCAGTTATACCAAACACATAGAACGGTGACACTTGGCATTAGAAATTTGAAAGGCACAATGTGTTTCTCTTTTCTGCATATGCAGGGGAAACATATTATTGCTGTGCTGACAGGGCAGAGCTTTTATTTATGTTTTCTTCTCCTCTCAGTCTCTTTCTCTGTTCTTTCTCTGTAGTCCTAAACACAAAAGAGTTTGAGTTCTGAAGAAGATTAGAACCCTAGAACTATTTGTAAAATTCTAGACCAGAACCAGAATCCAGAAGTTCAGTGAGTTCTGGCAACCCTAACTGTCAGCACTGTTCAGTTCAGTTCTATTTTATTGTTCGACCAGTTTGATTATTACAATATAATGTATGGTAAGTGCCTATTAACCACCATAATCAGCAGTCACACAGCTTTGTTATGCACTGTTTAGAATTTTAAAAGTTGTTAACCACACTTCGGAATTTCCAAACAGTGGCATAACAAAAAAGAATGCACCAGAGTTCCATAATTCTCACACATAGATTGCAAACAGTGTTTTTTTGACCATACGCTATAAAAGATGATGGCTGGGGATCGGGTGACAACCATGCTGAAATCACCACTCGTGGTTGCTAGGGCTACAGTAAACCTCTTGAGCTGCGCTCTCAAGGTTTACCATGTTGCCCTACCAACCACTCAAGGTGATTACAGTGTGGTTATCGCCCGATCCCCAGCCATTATCCTCTATTTTACAAAAAAGAAAAGACATCTAAAATATACAATAAAGTAAACATTAATAAATAAAAAGTCATCTGACATCTCTTGGCCAGTGAGATTTCTAGATTTTCTCTTGCCATTTTATAAATTATATTTATTAAATAATAATCAGATCAACATGACTTAAATTAGCTGCTGGTTAATTTTCTCTTAAAATATCAAGAAATGATCTACAGTCTATATATTAAATTTCCTTTAAAGCCAGTTCCATATGTTGAAGTCAATTTCCCAGTAATCTAAAGAGTGATTAATTATTATCTTAAGCAAAATGAAAGCATTTCCCTGCATTACTTCAATCAATTTCCTCGTATTTATTCACCACAGTCATGATTATTATAATTTACCCTTAAGTTTGGAGAAAGTCCCCAGTTGGTACAAAAGTTCATAAAGACTTATAAATTGTCTTACTTATACCAACACATTCAACATCTAATAGTTAAAGGCTAAATATGCAATTAGGAAATTCTTGTATAGCAAGGTCCCAGGACTTAGAAATTCACCAGTCCTGGTATAAGTTATGCACCCTAGAAAGTCAATCAATTAATCAGTAAGTAGCACAGTTTACCAAGGCCTACTTGCATCATAAATTACAGTCTAAAATATAACAATAATACACATTATTGTAGAAACAGATATAACATCATATAAAATAAACACTTGTGATGAGCATTTGGTCTCTCACAGGCACCAATAAAAGTACATTCTTAAGATGAATTATATAAACAAGTTCAGTAAAAGCCATGCTCACTCATTGCAAGTCTGAAGCTTTAGACCATTCAGATAAAACAAGTGGTTTCATTTAAATTTCAAAGTTTGAGTACAGATTTTCTTGGTTCTGGGAGGCAACCTGTGACTTAATATGATGATCATTTCAAACTAATCATCTGTCTGCTCTATAGAATGTACAAAATCAGTACATATCGAAGGCATCTATTGTTTTGTTTTAAACATTGGAAGCTCAGTTCATCCAGATAATTGCCAAATAACTGTGCCCTAACAGTGTTCAATGCATTTTGTTAACTTTGTGTGAAGTGAATATTAACAAAATATTTACCTTTCAACAACTTCACTGAAGCCTCTTGTTACTACAAACATGAGGTTCATATGGTGTTTAAACTGTTCACTCTCCTTGAAGTGCATGTAAAATAACTAAAGCCACTTCACTGAAGATGGTGGCTTGTACTGTGTATGTATACTATTCAGCAACTCCAATTCATGTTATGGAGTCCCACTTAAGGCTTCTATTTTTAAGTAAAGTACACCACTTTTGGGAAATTTTACCCCATAACTAGTCTCCACAGATTGTTGATACAGTGTCATTATGGAATTAGCAATGAGGATTGCTGCAAAGGAAAAATTAGCTGTCAAATTTGTAAGAGGTATAATTGTATAGCAGAAGTTCTGGCCACATAATTGTAAATGCCACATAACTGTATGACTGAAACGGTGCTGGGATATTTGAACCCATTTCCCTTAGTTTGTTTGCTAGTCTAGGGGATTAATCACTGGATAAGAAAGAGAATGAAATCAACAACTCTTAGGGGACATTACCCCATATTCAGCCTCCAGCTATCACTGAATCAACGTCTTTATATGAATTAACAAGGGAAAATCACCATAGACAGAACATGAGCAACTTCAACTCTCTTTTCTAGAACCAAAAGTCCTGGAGTCCATTCTCCCAAAGGGTTCTCTCCCAGTCAGCCTTCATTGGAATCAGCTCTCCAACTTTGATTATTAAATTGCTTGTGGTCATCTGAGGAAAAAGAAAAAAATAATCTCTCTGCTGCGCATAGTAAAATCTTTTCCACCTAGTAAGTTACTGAAGCTCCCCGAACCCTAGGCAACAATGGCATACCTTTTTAAGTGTAACTCAGGTTTCAGCACATTTAGTGCACCTGTTGGTCTCTTTCATTCTCTCTGAAGTTCCCCTGATTTCCGACTCCTGTTGGAAATGGAGGCATTCACAGTCAATCACTAGTAAGGGAACCTCTAATGCACTGTCAGTCCATATTACTGGAAGGATATACCATAGATAGATTGGAGAAGATTCAAAGAAGGGAAAAGAGATTGATGATAGGTTTGCTGTATGGCTTCCTAAAGGATCCAGGATTATGTCAAGCCCTGGAACTAAATCCTGTTCAAACTGAAAGTACCATAGGGGTCCATAATAAGTATCTGCAAAAGGAAATGTTCAAGGGGGACAAGAGAAAATACTGTTTCTCACAGACAGTGGTATGTAAATGGTATTTACTCCCAAGATATGCAGTGAACTCAGTATGTCAAGAAACATTTAAGAAAAAATAATAGATAAGTATTTATGGGAGGTGAAAATACTGTATCACTAGAAAGTACGAGAGCAATCACGATGGATGTCAAGCCTTCTTTAGTCCTGCTGTTTATACTGCTATATTTTGTAGGGGGAAAGGGAGATGACTAGAGTGCTGTGAGGGTGGGGAAGGGGGGATATTTTAATATATTATGCATGGGAAGAGGGTGGGACATCTGGGTGCTAGAAGGGTGGGGGTGTTTTAAAGTCCCTTTGGGATACAGAATCGAAATTGCAATTAAATGGATTCCGGTAATGCTGCTGTTTGATATTAGATTTTGCAGCCTGCAATTCAGGAAATCCTAATTTTGAAAAAAGGAACCAGAATCTGATTATTCAAGTTCCCTTGTTCTGGACATCCCTAATAGGATCTTTAGCTATAATAATGTACTGCATACTTCTAAACATTTTCCTAGAAACAGCGCAGGCTCTTGAATATTAATGCCATTTAACTGTTTCCATTCTGCCCTCAGGTACAGCATTTTATGTCTGTGCTCTGAGTTGTGTGTCTTATGATATGAGTGTCATCTCATGCAGCCTTGGTGAAAGGCCTGTGAAGTGAAGCTGTGCAAGATCCTGCCCTTATACAATAAAAGACACCTCACACACCACACATAAACTAATTATAAATCTCCTGAGTTATCTAGAGTGATCTGTATAAAAGATTAATGTCATATTTTTTATTTTAAAAATGTAATGCTCCTCCACCTGCTTCTGTATACCAATAGAATAGAATGCTTCAGTTTAGTGTTATCATTTGAGATGACAACTATGTGCAAAATAAGAGGCCCTGCTGTTCAGTATGCTGACTGGCAGAATGTGCAAATGTGTTCTGTAATATATTAACATTTGTGTGATTTATATGCTGCCAGGTTGGGGTGGTAAGGGGTTGTTTATTTGTTTCTAGAACCTAAAGCAGAAAAGCACTACAAGAGATGGTGGCTGACCGTGGAGGCAGGGAGCTGTGCTTCTCGCTCATCATGGGATTGGCTTTTAAACTTTACCTGGTAGTGTTTCTATTTTAGTTCTTGGTACTTTCTAATTTGTGTCTGCTACCTTCAGCAGCTTGATTTGGTCAATATTATGTTTCTTCATTTCTATTTCTATGTTTAATTCAATGGCCATGCAGACAATATAGTGTTATGCTTGTGCAACTGTGTTACTTTGGTTTTGGCCATTCACATTCTCTATTCCAAAGGAATTACCACCCTGTAGGAGAGAGGCGGTGCTGCTGGAGGAAGAGGGAAGGATGGTGCAGCAAAGAAAAAGTGCTTCAGATGGAGGCTGAGAGGAACTGTTTATATAGGTCAGGAAGTTGGAGTGGCTGGCTGCTTGTCCACTGAACTACAGGCCCAGTCTTCCAATTGTGAATGCGCTAACATTCTCTATTTAGTTATTTCACCATTATTTTATATTACATTTTGCTGTTAGAGTATACTTACCTCGCCTACTTCATCACTGCCTTCAATAAGGCCTGTGATCTCTTCACTCCTTCAAAAAAACAGAAAACAGAAACCCTCTATAGCCCTTGGATAACTGCAGAGCTCCTTTCCCAGCTGAAATCTAGGGACCACCTGTGGGCAGTGGCTAAAGCCACATGCAAACAATCTGACATCCAAAAATACAAATATGCCTGTAATGCCTGCACAAAATCCATTCGTCTCACAAAAAGCTCATATTATAAGGACGTCCTCACCAACACCTGGGGAAATTGCCATGCTTTCTGGGACAATATCAAGGACATTACTGGGAAACAATCAAAGTCCTCTCTGGCCATGTTAATTGTTGAAGGGTCCACTACCCTTGATCCCATGGTCATTGCAAATACCTTTAACACGGCTTTTACTGACCTCCGTACTGTTCTCCTACCTGATTTCTTCTCAGTCAGTCACACCCCCTCTAACACACCCTGCACTCTGTCAAACCGCCCTCATTTCTACTTCAGGTAGATTAAGATGAATGAAGCCACATCGCCTTAGCCATCTGCACTTCCAGAATCAGTAGTGACACCCTGGACCTTAAGCTGCTGTCACTTACACTTGATGGGGTCCTCAGTCCCCTAACTAAAATTCTTAACCTCTCTCTCCACACCAGTACATTCCCTGAAATATGGAAAACTGCAACTGTGATTCGATCCACAAAACTGGGGATTAGACCTGCCACTGTAGCTACCACCTGATTTCCATATTGCCACCACTATCCAAGGCCCTAGAGCGTATTGTTGCAAACCAGCTCACTGATTATTTGGACAAACATAATATTCTGTGCACACAACAGCACGGTTTTAGAAAAGGGCATAGTACCACCACTGCCCTGCTTGAATTTACTGGTGCAGTGCATAGTTCCCTTGATAAAGGACTTCTTACAGGGACTGTCTTCATCAACCTCTCGAAGGTATTTGACAGGGTCCATTATCGGCTGCTATATGACCAACTACTCGTTGCTGGCCTCGCACCGGACTCAGCCCGCTGGTTCAGGAGCTACCTTGACAACCGCTCTCAGAGAGTAAAAATTGCCAATGCTATCTCGGACACCTTGCCTCTCCACTCTGGAGTACCTCAGGGGTCCATACTGGGCTCTCTCCTTTTCAGCCTCTTTATAAACTCCCTACCACAATCCTGCTCAGAACAAATCATCCTGTATGGGGATGATGCTGTTGTCTTTTCTACGCACAAAGACCTTTCACCACTACAACACAGCCTCCAACTCGGATTCAGTGTCATTGAAACATGGTTCTCCAATCATAAACTAGTTCTCAATCACAAGAAAACCAAGTCATTGCTATTCTGCAGTTCACATAATCATTACAAGCAACACCTCCTTGCCATCTCCAACAAGCAGGAGACTGTCCTTGAACAAGTTTACTCTTTCAAATACCTAGGGATTCTGCTTGACCCCAATCTCTCTTATATGGCTCACATTGACAGCATGGCTAAAGCTACCAGCACACGCCTTGGATTACTCTACAAGCACAGGCAGTACCTCATCCCAGAGGCCCTGAAGATTGCCATCCAGAGCTCTGTGGTGTCAATTATTGATTATGGCCTCATTATCTATGGCTCCCCTATGACGTCTACTCTCTGATGTATAACAACTGCTCTTAACAAAGCATGCCGACTCACAACTGGTACCCACTGCCTCACCCACACCTGTGCCCTTTATGAACAAGCTGGATGGCTCCAACTCTACAACCGTATAAAGTATCTCACATGTGCTATGGTGGGAAAAATCAACCTTGGCCTCACACCCCCCGGTGTTGCTGCCTTGTTACATCAAAATACCAACTGACAGAACACCAGGAGCTCGACAATCCAGATTCTACAAGTTTCTCTGCCTCAACACTAGGTTTGTTCAAAACCAGGCTCAGGGCCCATCTCATTGGCTCTTGCTCCTGTGACTGCCTCTCTTAGATGACGACCTACACAGCTTTAATCCTAACTTGTATACTGCTTAACCCCAGGCCCCCCAGCTCCTGAAGTGCCACTTCAAATCTCAGGTCTTCATACCACCTCATTAGTCTCTCCTTGCCACATTACAGTACTTATCCCCCCCACTCTGCCCCCTGTATCTCATCTATCACTCCTTCCCATTTATTATTTGACAAATGCCTCTGGCTGCATCTTCATCCTCCCCCCTCTCCTTTCATCCCTGTTTCTCTGCCACCTCCGGGCATCTGACCCTACCCATTCCTTGTGGGCATATGTGTCCTAGCTGTGTTCACCATCTTATTATAGTTGCTTCCGTTAACTACCTACACTTCTCCTCCTTCTCTACGCCTTACTCTTCCTATAATTGACCCCTTTCAATAGCACTGTTGTACATGAATTGTTTACTGTTATTTCACTGTTGCTTCCTTGTTGTTTGTTATTTCTGATGTGGAACCTTTGTAAAAGAGCCTTTGCTCAAAGGTACTTGTAATCCTAGAATGAATGAATAAACAAATAAATAAAATAAAACTTACCTGCCATATTCAGTTCAGGCTTTTCCATCCTTCCAACTCATTGTGCTGTTCACTGACTATGTTTCTGTATAGTTAAAGCTCAGCTGTAATGAATTCTCCTGTTTCTTGAATAGATGTTTCAAGTTTTGTCATTGCTTCCCTCTCTGGTGGCTCATGCTTTGGCAGTGAAGGCTTTATATGTGTGGTGGCACATGCGTGGGGTGGGGGGCTTTGGTGCTCAGTGACAGTGTGGTGGTTGGGGATGCTAGCCCGCCAGGTATTTTAATTATACAGGTTAATTGGGATGAGCTGGGGGAGGGTAGTCCACTAGGCCACCAGGCAGCTGACAATATGTATACCACAGGGGCAACTTGGGGAAGGGGGTCCACTACACTTCAGGAATATGCTACCACCTGGCACTAGGGGTCTGCTGTGCCCATGCAAATGAGCTCATAATGGACATGCATATGGCCCCTTAGTAACTTGCATGGCTAATTAGCTCATTTGCATACTTAGGCTGAATATGTCCCACAAGAGCTCTGGCACTATCCAGTTTCAGGCAGTGCCATCTCCTGTGGGCCATATGCAGCCTTGGTCTGTGCCACTCCATCACATATCCACTTAGTGCTGTGCTGGCATGGCCAGTAATTCAGTCAACGTACTTCATCAGTGCATGCTAACTGTCTGAATATTGCTCTGAATTGGCCATGTGCTATCTTTATCACAGCACAACAAGCAGCATTGTGCTTGTGGATGGGTCTGAATATGCAGCCATAGTCTCCTGTTTTGCTCACACCTTAAATCTAATGATAACATCTGTGCTATGTCACAGTTCTGATGAAAGTAAGACTGTCTCCCTAGCATGCTCCATCTGTGCTCATTTGCTTCACTCTGTAAGGTCAACTAACAAAGAAAAGTACAACAATGCTTTGGTCTGTCTCAGCATCAATTGACGCAGAATGTCAGTACAACATGGAATTCATCCTACCGGATGCTCTCTGGTGCTGTCTAGACTGCTAGAACAGAAGCAGGCACTTCATGATATGTCAATGGAGTGCAAGGTACTGGGTCAATATAGCGCTTCACAAACAGCGTGGCAAGAACCGCACTATGTGAAGTGCAAAAGGATTTACAGTGACAGGAGTATAAGAGCAGTAGGGAATTACTGCTACCCCTGTCACTGACTGTGATGTAGAGGAAGACATCAAGAAGCCTATGCTGCTGTGCCTGGGAAAGTCACTCCAATGTTGGAGTGGCTAAGGCACCAGGACACAGCAGCAATGGAAACCTGTGACCACGGCCTGGTTTCCTTCCAGGTTTCCTGGTGTTGCCATTTTATTTTTTATTAAAAAACAAATCCCCCCCCCACTGAGTTTCTCCCCATCGCCAAAGTTCCCCCTTCCCCCAGGAGTTGATTTAAAGTCCTGGAGGTGCAGGGGGCACTGCCTCCCATAAAAAAGAAAAAGTCCCATTGCTTCTAATGGGCTGTGCACATTTCCTGTGTTTCACTGTTGTGCCCAATGTTATATTAGAGAATGACAAATTGACTGCGGCATTGTTTACTGCACTGTTTTGGGGCATGACATTATGACCCCATTCTGAAGTACAACATTGAGAGAGTCCTAGACCACCATGGGTGATCGCCGAATGATGCCAGAGTAGTTGGCCTAGGGCCATTTTAGAGGAGCACCTGTAATCTAAGTGCATCCACTACAGTTTTTCATCCCTTTCTCAGTCCCAAGCCAGAGAGTGATATTTTTTTTACGCTTTTGTGTGATATTGTTGAGTGTGCCTTTCCAGGCCAAAAATTGTAAAATGAATAAAAAAAGGGCAGACCACTGTTGGACAGACAAACAGATCAGTTGGACCTTCTTCTGTTGACCACATTCTATATTATATTCTATAGGAAACATTTCTCTTTCTCACTGTCTAGTCTTCTCCATTATCGAACTGCTACCTACTCATTAAGGTCCACTTTTCATGAAGAATTACCTGCTCAAAAAACAAGGACACATCTGGGTGACGTTTCTTTCTCTGTTGTTGCCCCAGGCTTTGAAATTCTATATCACCTAGCCTACACCTGTGCAAGACTGCTACTACCTTCAACAAGGGTTATTGCAGCTATCTCCTTAAGTCTCATGTATGCTCTTGTGTCTAGAGCTCAGTTTCTGAATTGGTTGCTACATCTTAGCCCCTAATATTAGCCTGCCCTTGTTACCAAGACTTGTCTTGCAGTGTGTAGATAGATTATTTATATTGTCTGGTTTCTTCCTCAAGTAGCTGGCATACTCCTCCAGTACCTTGTAACTTTCGCCTTTTTTGCTTATCTGTGTACTACCTTTGCTATGTAATATGTTACATATGCTGTTATCAATGTAATTTGTTGTACTGTACCTGTTTGTTTAATGCCCCTGGCCCTTTCTAACCTCCCAGGTTGTGCCTGAAAATAGGCATTTAATTGTCTAGTGCATTTACCTGGTCAACAAAAACTAAATCAATCAATCAATAAATAAATATTTATTTATTTCTGAAACAAGCATCTGATAGCCATCACTCTCATTTTTGAGTTCCTTCTCTTGGATTCTTTGGTTTTCTCTCTTATTTCTCTTGCAGCGTGTTGTTTGGATTTGGTTCTGTTTCAATATGCTGCAGTGTTTGCCCTGCCCAGCCCCTGAAACCTGCTTTTTCCTTTTTATGATATGTCACATTAGGGCATATGTTAGTAATACACAAGAATGTGCACAGTCACAATGACAATGATGAGTATGCAGGCCAGGCTGGCTTGTCTGAAAAAGGTATTTTACATGTTAATAATGAAATAGTGCCTAGCTGTAGTCAGGTCAGTCACTGGGTCGGGTAAGCATCAGTTGCCTTAAGAAAAGATTACTTGGACATGAGTTAATGAGTACAAGACAATGTAAATGAAGAAGCAAGAAACAGTGTAAATAAGACAAACTGAGATTTTGAAGTCTCCTTATTTTGGCATAAGTGATAAAATGATCTCATTAGGTGCAGTATTTTCGGGCCCTATGTACTACTGGGGCGGAGTGGCTATGCACGCATATTTGGGGCACGCAACCATTCTGAATTCTATGCACCCCCCATGTGGGATGTACTTAGGGGGGCACACAGCACATACACACCTGACCCCCCCGGCCACACGAACAGCAATGCACCGGGGGTGGGGGGGTGCATGCCAGCACTATGCACCATTCACCAACATGCATAGTGCTGGCCAAGGGGGTGTGGGTGGATGGATGTGCAGGCTACACCAGGGAGAACCCTGCTGTAAGCCTGATACACCCCTCTGCACCCATCAGTTGAATGGCCACCCACCTCCGTGACCATGGCAACCTTGCCCCGCCATGTCTGCCAGTTACCATGTGGCCCAGCACACAGGTGTGCAGTCTCTATGAGGTGCTCCCCTCATAGTGACCCTGGGGCACAGGGACATTGGCTCACACATGGTGCCCCATCACCTGCACCGCAGTCCCACCCCGATGACAGTCCCTCGGGGCATATGGAGGGGTACAGACCCCCTACCTCTAGGCGCACCCTTTCAATGCCCTGTCACAGATGAGTCAGTGGCATACCCACCTCTCACCTCTGCAGTCACCAGCCGTCAGACATCCACAAGACACACTGCCAACGTGCGCCCCACCATGTAAGAGATCTAGTGTGGGACCAGGTCCAGGCATCCAACTGGATGCCCGGCCGGACCCCACCCCCAGCAACACTGTGGAGTCCTGTGTGCTGCGGAGGTGGAGCCATGGACAGGTGGCAGGCAGTCATGAATGCCGCCTGTACATAACTGTCCACAGATGCAGAGCTCTGTGAGCAGGTAACGTGCATCCGGTGCATATTACCCACCCATTAGTGCATAGTGCCCATAGAGAGAACATTTAATCAGCAGTTGCAATTTACATAAAGCCAAGTTATCCAGAAAATCTCAATGCCAAGTTGTTACTTTCTTTCTTTTCATGGCACACAACATATATGCACCATGAAGTTTCACCGATAGGGCTTGTTTAGGGTTGTGTTCTACTGTTGTCATCATTTTGCTATCTTATTCTTGCTTGCAGTTATTTATTACTCAGACAGAATTGGGGAGGCAGTATAGCGCAATGGTTCTGAGCTGCAAATCTGGAGACCTGGGTTTGAATTCCACAGCCCCTACTTGCATATACCGTGTGACCTTGAGCAAGTCACTAAACTTCCCTGTGCTCCCAGGTTGCACCTGTAAAAAAGCTTTCAGCTTAGTGTGTCTCACCTGGTTAAACAATTGGAAAAAAAATATGCTACCTGCTATTATGGCTGTTTTTGCATCCTTTCACATCATGTTCAGGGAGAGCCGAAGGGCAAGGTCTCACAGATCATTTTTGACAAAGTACCATATCGGTTTCCTTGCAGGGACCCCCAGCCCACTAAGAAACCAACATGGCACTGTCATAATGTTTTGGTTGTGTGGCCACACTGACCAACTGCCCTCAGTGGATCAGGTTCAGGAGTGCAGTTCAGTCACTGTGTTGGTGCATGGGCACAACTGAGGGTGAAAAAAACTCTCTGCTGTCTTAATGATGGCTCATAAAGCTTGTACAAGATTTATCCCATTCCTTGTCTGATCACAGTGCAGGGCATATTTCTGTCTGATTTGAAGGTATGTCCATGTCTGTTTACAGGGTATATCCCTAGTAGACAGCATGGAGGAGGAAAAATAGATTAAAAAAATTTTTGATTTCTTAAAATGAAAAGAAAGAGCCAGCACTATTGTGCTACAGTACTGTCCATTTGTTCTACTAACTACCCCAGTGAACCAAGTTTCTGAATGGATCCCAGTCCCTCGGGGGCCATTGGGAGGGAGGGAGGAATAAGCATCCCATTGATGGCTGCCCTCTCAGGAAGTGGGGGCACAATCAGTGTCAGCCTGTGGGACAGCCGTTTATCATTAGCTGGGTGGCAGCAAAGTAGATATGTGAAATAAGACAATAAAATTAACAGATTTTAAAAGAGGAATAAAAGCAGGTACCCTTTTTTTTTATTTTGGAGATAAATAACTGCAAGCAAGAAAGAGACAGCTAAATTTTAAAAACAGCAAAAACACAGCTCCCTAAACAAACTCTTAATCTTTTACCCTTACACTACAACAAATTCTACTTTGAATCCATTTGAGAAGCTTGTGAACAATGAGACCGATAACACTTTGGATAGGAGGCATATTGGGTGCAACAGCAACTTAGCACCTCTAGAAAGGCTAGCCCTCCATGAACATAGGGACCTTAGAGGTATAGTGCTGCAACCTTCTGATAAAGGAGGGAATATTGTGCTTATGAGTGAGACAGACTATAAAAATGTTTGACCTACAGTAGTACATGGCAGACACTTATTTGAGACTGCAGAATAACCTAGCTGTTTAGTTTCAACTGGCGCTATTTGAGTTTATTGAAAAGAGGCTGAAAAGGAGATGGGTCACAACTGAAGAAGCTGGTTTTCTTAGGGTAGATTTTCTAATCTCTCCAACTTTCTACATCTTGTCAACAGTACATAAGGACAAAGATAACCCAACAAGAAGATCCATCGTCTCGGGTGTGGGATTGCTCACACAAAATCTGGCACTATATTTGGACCCATTTCTTGAAACCAAGCATTTCCAGTTTTAAGTCCCACATGCAAGACAAGATGGATCTCCTGCATAAAACTGAGGGTTTTATTTGGAGATCAGACTTCAGTGTCTGACTAGTGACATATCCAGTCTCTATACCGGCACCCTCCTTAGCAAGGGGATTGAAGCTGTGGAATTTTACCAGAGTTAGGAGAAAACAACAGAGGTGATTCCATTAGCATTTCTTCTAGATGCTCTTCAATGTGTCATGAGCAGGAATTATTTCACATTTAAAAGAATTATTATCTTCAAATATGTGGGAAAGAGATGATTATGGCTTTCACACCCTCTTGCATCAGCTTGTATATTGGGCACTGGGAGGAAAAACATATCTTTGAAGTTCATATTAACCTAGTCATAATAGTAGCAGTAGTATCTTCAGTGATAGCCTATGATTGGCTCATGCTATGGTACAGTTTCAATGATGATATTGTTTGTGTCTGGAGTGGTACTTTTGGGGAGATAGAGACCTTTATGAATATTTCAATGTGAATGTGTTTATTCGCCAGTTTGCATATTCAGCCATTGAAAGAAGAATAGACTTCTTGGATGTTACCTTAAGTGCCACACCAGACACAGCAATGTTGTCATGTGGGTACAGAAAAAAGACTGTACCAATACAATTTTGCACTACCAAAGTGCACATCATAGAAAACTAAGTCCATTCCATACTTTCAGTACTTAAGATCTAAGAGAAACTGCTCAGAGAACCACATATTTGAAGAATAATCCAAAGAACTCACTCAGTGGTTTCTGAATAGTGGCTATGATAAGTCTGTGTTACACAAGTCCCTAGAAAAAGTTAAACAGGTAGACAGAAGAGAACTGCTGATACCCAGAGAAATACCTGTGAATGTTAACCTCTCACATACCTTTCTTTTACACTACAGTCCAGTAGAAGGAGAGGTAGGGATTGTGATCTATAAATATTGTCCACTTTTACACACAGATCCACTCCATGGACAACGTGCTGGCCAAATATCAAGGGTTACACTTAGGAAGAGTAGAAGCCCGGGTGATATTGTTACTTCTAGTCACTTTCCACGTAGCTCCACCTCCCCCAAGTGATACCCATATGGCTTTCAGCAAATCTCATAGATTTTTACAATTGTGACTTTTGTAATATTTTTAAATTTGCATCAGAAGGCCAGGAATACGTGCACCCTCTTGACTAGAAGAAACTGTTAAAATTAAATAACTTATGACCTTCAGGAGTTCTTTCACTGTTTACACTGCGTGGTGCCTCTGCTGACTCTAATATGTTGGAAAGTTCATTAGATTCCTGAAGATGACAATTCAGGAACGTGTGAGAGTTATACAGACTACAAATCTGAATAATGCTCTGGGGGCACACTTTGCTGTAGCTTCCAGCTCAAGCCACTCATGCTTAAACTTTATGGCTTTGGAAGATGTTCCATACCCCATCCATGGGGGGGGGGGATAGATTGAACCCTTTCCTCAAAAAAGAAAGCTATTGTACTATGACACTGGGTACACTTAGCACACATAGGCTAAATTAAGAATTTGATTACTTGCTCTTTCTTAGATAAGGACTATATTGGGAGTGACGTACCAATTTTTATCTTGATTTTTGATTTTTAATTACCCTGGACAGTGCTGTATTTCATGATATTTTCATCTCAGTGTTTAGATTTGTACTAAATATCTTTGAAATGTTTATGCTGCATGTTTAACTCTCCTTTATTTTTCGGATAATTACTTATATACTAAAACTGTTACTTTCTAATTTACCTAGCTCAGAAGTCTTTATTAGGAACAAAAAATATCAATGAGTGAATGAATCTTTCTTAAAACATAGATTCAGAGAAAGGAACCACAACCTCTATCATTTTATCCATTCGGTTGGAGTTTGCTAAGTTCATTCTTTATTCATTTTATCTTTCTCGTGAACATGAACATAGTAATTGTGTACTATGTATTCAGTGAGTCTGTTTATTTATGTTCAAAGTATTGCTAAGTATTTTGGAAATTTATTGTTATTACTTTATATGGCATATTTTGCTTGCTTTTGTTTGAATCTGAGCTCCATTTCTTATCTTTTTTCTAACATTTAACATGGCCTTTAGTATTAATTAGTTAGTGAAAACCAGTTACCACATAAGTTTAGGTCACTCCTATCTTCACAGCTACTGCTTTGTCAGTTTCATGTATGCTGATTTTCTTAATCTTATTCTTTCTGTACCTCCTCATCCCAGTCCCCATTTGTCATATGCTCCTTTATTATTACTTCCGTGCCCCCTTTATCTGCCATCCCCATACCTGACTCTATCTTACTCATCTTTGTCAGCAGCCTCTTTGGTGTAGATTTTTCTTCCCTATATATTTAAAGTGAATTTGTTACTGTGTTTTTGTACATCGGGAATGGACTCAGTTGGCACTAACTATGGATTCTATATAAACAGGACCAATTGAGTGTGTCGTGTTATGTTTTATCCATTTGTTGGTCTGAAGGCACCCTTTTTTATTCTTGTGCACTTGCCTATCCTTTAAAACTTCATATAGTTGCAAATATTTGGCTTTTTTGGTTGTGCCTTTATTCCATCGTTTGATACCACACACATTACTTACTTCACACTGTGTTTGAGGTCATATTTATGCAAATTGAACTACTGTGAAAAATATTAACTAGTTTTCATTTTTTAGAGTCATACAATTTCCTTTGATCAGTTTTATTTTGTAATCCTTGAAGCTCTTTCCTACAGACCACTATTTATGACAGTGTATTTTTTTTACTGGTTGCCACATTTTTGTATGAGAAATTTTCACATATATGGATTTCTATTTTCTCTTTACTTTAGTTGCATAAAATGTGGTCTGTATTTCTGATCTGACATGCATCCTGATAAAGACCCTCCTGTCGAAGTACTGGGATTGCCAGTTGGCATTCTCAACATGGGCTCACATTAAATAATCAGCATGGACTTGCTTGCTTAGAATTCTTCCTTTGAGTGCCATTTTCCTCCACATATATCAAAGCAAATGCTATGACATATGTGAATTGCTCTTTTTATAAATAAAGTTTATTATTATTATTATTATTATTGTTGTTCTTAAATGAATCCTGTCAGCTAAACATTGAGGATATGTGGGTATTTAAATAAAACAAGAAGATTTGGGGAATATTGTTTTTGTAGGCTTCATGTGAGATATTTTCTGCAGAAAAAGGTTGTAATTGGCTGTGTCCTCTTCTGTTGCTCTAGACATAGGGGCATGCTGAGTAGTTCCCATTCATTCTCATGAGTGGTGTTGCCAGTACCAGGTATTTATTTCCAATTTCCTCTTGTGGAACCAGAAACAGATCTGCCACATGCCATTCCCTCTCTCCCATGAGCTTCTTCCCCCAGATTGTTGTACCAGTCCTCCCATTCTACTAGTCAGCTCCTCACGCAGCTCTTATCCAAACTGATTCACTCTGTGGATATCCATAGCCTTGTAAAGGATTACACATTTGAACTGGGTATCCAGTGAGATTGCAAGAATGTGGCTGTGGCTATCCAGCACTTTTGTAAACCTTGCATCCAGTTCAGCTTGCAGGTGCTCAATAAGTATAGCTGCCCTGCCTGGAATTTACCTATGTTCATGAACATATCTATTCAATAATATTTTCAAGACATTCACTGATGTGCTGGGACCACCTGACTCAATATGGTTGTGATCATTTAATGTTCTATGTTAGGGCTAATTTTAACAAGTAAACTAGATGGAAGTAGGCTGCTCTTCCCTTATGGTCAGACATTTGTCTCTCTTGCCTGTAGCTTATGTGAGTGCTAGGTCACACATGATCTCCCTTCAGTGAGTTTTAAAAATGGTCTCTGATCAGACAGAAAGTCTCAGGAGGTCTTGAACTATTATACACTGCTGCCAAATATTGAATAATAAAGCATGAATAATGAATAATGGAACACCTGAATATGAATACTTGGCTGAATATTTAAAATAAAGTACTTGCATATCCTAGAGGCAGAATGCCATAAACCTCTTGATGTTCAGGCTAGCAATGTTGAGTGTCGTAGTGTAGGTGCAGGTCTCCTGGAGAAAATAGTAACCCTGCCACACAGCATCACCAAAATCAATCAATCAAAATCTTTATTTATTCAGGCGAACATCATTGAGCAAAGCTCATTTACAAGATGGACCTGATTGGTCAGAAACAACATAAAGATATAATTTCACATATATACAAATACAAATTGAGTACAAGAACAGAGGCTTTATAAATGAACAGGTACAGTAATAAACACATATATACAAGGTGGTTAACCAGTGAATTTGGGCACTAAAACAAAAAGAAAAAGAGACAGAATTGACTAACTAAAGGTAGGGTACTGGGATTTGGGAGATAATCTTGTAAGGTGTAAGTGGAAGAATGCTTAAACAAGTAAAGGTGGGGGAATATAAAAGGGCAGGGGGGTAAGGGGTATGAAGGGACTAGGCCTTGTGGAAGCAGTTGCATATCTCTGGGAAGAGACTTATATACAGCTTTTTAAAGGATGTTATAGGAATGAAGGTGTTCAACTTCATGGTCTTCTGCAGGGAATTCCAGATAAGTGCTAGAATGTAGCTGATTGCAGCCCTCCCATGCCGGGTACTAGCATTTGGTACCTTCAAAGTGATGAGGCTATTGCTTCTTAGGGCATATGGCCTGGGTGTAACCAGAGTAAAGCAATCTGAGATGTAGGATGGTAGTTTGTTTGTCAGAGCTTTAGCTTTGTAGATCCATAAAGCAGCATTTTTATTCCTTCTGTTATGTAGGGATGTCCAGCCAACTGCAGTATAGAGAGAACAGTGGTGGGTGCTGAAAGGAAGGTTTGTGATGAATCTTAGAGCTCTATGGTACAAGGTATCCAGTTTATTTAAGTAGGACTGAGAGCAGTGGCCATATAGGAAGTCTGCATAGTCGATGAGTGATAGAAATGAGGCCTGGATTAGTTTCTGTTTAGACTCACTGGTTAGATAATGTTTGATCCTGAAGAATAGGCCGAGTCTCTGAGTTTTTTCAGGAGCTCGTTAATGTGCTGAGTGTAGTCAAGCCTGTTATCAATCCAATCCCCCAGATATTTGAATTTATCAACATATTCAAGGCTTTCTCCAAGGATGGTAGATAGTTGGGGAAGAATGTTCGGTGAGAGAGTGGTAGAATATATATTGGTGGAGAAGAACATAGCTTTAGTCTTCTTGGCATTTAATAGGAGTTTCTTTTCAAGTAATTTGTGTTGCAGCAGGGAGAACTCAGATTGTAATAGTTCACAGCCACACAGCATCACCAAAATCAAAACTACAAAAATTAAATTTGGAGGGAAGCAGCAAACAGGGAAAGTGGATAAAGAAAGGCTGTATTTGAAGGCACTTGAATGGAATTCATGGAGGGATTTGAAGATACAACTTTGGAGTCTGCTGGTTAGATATTTGCTTCTTATCTTTGTCCTGGCATTGGCATCTGAGTGTAGAGCAGTCCAGAACCTGCAGGAATCATGCAGTGCTTGAAGGTTGAGGAGGGAGCTAAGGCAACACCTGTGAGAGGGAGCCAGCTCCTCCACTCCAAGGATCTATGCCATCAGCTTTCCCAAGGGACAGGCCTTCATTGTGCAGGCTAGATCACTTTTCTCCCTACCACCAGCACTGGCAGCATCACCACGGCACCCCACAGCAGCATGAGGAGGATCAAGTCCTGAGCCAAGGCAGGATGCTCTTCTTCACCAGCCAGGGTGAGCAGCTGAGGTTGACAACTGGCACCAAGCTGCCACAAGGGGCAGTGCTCTGCAGAGATGTGGATCTGATTAGAGGAAAGGAAACATGTGTTGGCTATTGTGGCAAGTAGGTGCTTGAAGTGGACATCAAGGCCTCTCTCAAGCTGGAGTATCCCCTTATTGTACCAGGCGATGTAAGCTCTTTTGGGGAGCTGAGGCAGTTATTGCTATACTATTGTGTGGGCTTAGACACTACAGCAGGTTTATTGTCTGCAAGTGTCTCAGCCAGGGGGCAACACTGCATATAATTGGGTTTCCCCAAAAAAGTGTGTGTGTGTGTGTGTGTGTGTGTGTGTGTGTGTGCACATTTGTGGTATGAGTGAGTTGCTGCTGGGGAGCTGTAGCAGAAAGGCCTGTTGAGTACTCTTGGTCTTCTTGGATGGGATTAGCAAGACTAAAGAGTGAAAGTTCCCATCTAACACAACAAGGCACATTTAACTCTGCAACATTTGGGATTATCTCATCTGCATATCCTGGTTTAGGGCATCCATTCCAGTGCAGTAAAATATATAAGGCCAGTTTATTACAGCTTTGGGACTCATGACTGCAGTATTCCGAATCCTACTTCTGCTTTTGCCACTGGTGCAGCTAGCAAGCTTCTGACCCAATGTATTGTGGGGAACTAGCAGTGAGAGGACTCTTTAATGTGGTATAGGTGCACACAGAACACAGATGACTGCCAGACATTGTTATGGGATGGGAGAAGGAGGAGAAGAAGGCTGATAGTGACATTGCTCAGCTGGCTAGTGTGAAGTATCTTGTAAATGACAGGATGTAAAAAAGTAAGTTGTGCCACTCACCACCAAAGATGCCACTATAGTCAGTAGTGTAGTTGAATTACTTTTTTTGCCTAGCCAAGGTACAAGAAAGTTAAAATGTAGCTTCTACATGACAGTGTCTGATTCATTTCACTCAAGGTTGTGCTTTTTCAAAGTTTTAAATTAAAGGATGTAGCAACAAGATGATTGGTTTCATCCTTTCAACTGCACAAAGTTTCAGCCCATCAGCCAGGTTGAACACTGACACTGTCTGACTGCTCCTCATTGGGCTGTCATTGGCAAGTGTCCTGAAGTCTTAGCTGCATGGGATGCTACAGTTCCACACCTCTGTGGCCCCTACTCTCCAGGAAGACACAACATGTTTCCTTTGTGAATGTGCACACAAGCAAACATAAAAATGTAAAAGGGATTTGGACATAGTCATCCAAGAGAAACTGCGGTCCATTATCTGGGATAATGCCTAAAGATTTAAAAAAATATGTACAGGAGTGCCTTATACAATGAAAAATTCAGCACCAATATTATTACTCTCTAGATAGACTAGAGAAAACAGGTAGTCTCCCAGGATGTAATTGCTGGAGGTATGGTGAAGAACATTCTTCTTTTCTTCACATGATGTGGGAGTGTCCAAAGCTAATGGAAATCTGGAGGAAGATTTGTAATATTTGCTTGATTGTAATGAACTGTAGAATGACAATGGACCCCATGATATTTATACAGGGTGATACTTCCACATTGTTTCAATTAATAAGAAACAGCAATACTGGATTCTGCTCACTTCCATGAGTCTCAAAATGTATTTTTTTATATATTTATTTAAACTTTGATAACCAGGAAATGCACAGGGGGACATTTGAGTAAAAAGGAAACATATACAAAAGAATAAAGTTGACATGAGTATAGGTGCAAAATGCAGCCAGTTTCAGAACACGCAGTGTATTTATACAAACACACTAGAATATTGACATTTGTATGAGCATAAAAATAAAAAGCCTGAGTGCAGTTAAGTCAGATCTAAGATTAAGGGAATAGGGGCAGGGGTAAGGAACATTTAGGAACACATCTGAGCAGGTGTCTGAGTGCTGGGAGCGAGTTGGCTAGTGACAGGTATTCACATCTCAAAAGACTTCTTTTAGCTAAATGGAAAGAGGATTATACCCCATCTCCAGCGGAATGGGTGGCAAATATGGGGAGACTAGCAAATAATGAACAAATGAGCTACCCAGGTAATAGTGACGTGCTACAGTCTGTGAAAATTTGAATCCCTTTCTGTCTTTGTTAGAGACAACTAAAAATAAAAAGGGAATAAGAATCAGAAAAAAATGGTAGGTTTCCTTTCAATAAGAATTGTATTTTGGGCCAGCCAGCCAGTGCAGTTGTAGCACTACTGCTTGTGGCACTGATGGCCCAGGTTCTGAAGCAAACTCTGGACGTCATATGGTCAGACATGGGAGGAGGATTAAGTGTCTGATGGACTGCTCTTCTCTGAGGAGGGTTGGATGCTACACCAGACGCACTCCTGATACCTAGCAGCATCTAAAGTGCAGGTAGTCCAGAAAGAGCAAATTTGTGGTGGGAGGAGGAGCATCTGCTGATGTCCTACATGCAGGAGTGTGCATAGGGCCAGCTAAGCAGCATTGCACATCCATCCTTCTAGGGGCAATGAAAAAAGGAGGAGAAACAGGGCTGTCCAGCATGACATGACCAATCCATCACAGGCTTCACATCCAGCTATGTGGTGCACTTCCCACCCAAGAATCTGTTTCATGGCCATTGGACTGTCCCTGCCACAGGAGAAAACCATGGGGAAGGCAGGAGTTGGATGGTAAGTCCATAAGGAGCTGGAGTGAAGGAGGCGTTCAGCTGATTCACTTGCAATCATAACATCAGACCGTGACACTACTGAGCAGGTCAATGTATTCATATAGCTAGGAGTCTAGTGTTATATATCACTGACATACAGTAGACACATTGATCATATCTTAAAAACCACAGGGACCAAGCTCAACTTTCTCCAAATGTCTAAACATTGCCTTAGTGCTGATGTGAGAAAATAAGTAGTCTCCCACTCCCTGCTCCCTTCCTCTGACTATGGAGACAATCATATACCACTGTGTAAACAAAATCACTCTGCTGCCTTGGGTCATCTGTACACCAAATTATACAGGTTCATCCTTTTCTGTGGCTATTCTAGCCATCATTGCCTTGTATATGATCAGCTTAACTGAGCAAGTCTATCAAGCAGGGGTGACTAGCAGTTCTTACTTTCTTTGCTGTACAACTCCACATTCGGAGAACCCCTGACAATCTCATAGTCCACCTCACACAGTCAAAGAGTGGCTACTCACTCCATTCAACAGCAGCATTTACCTTCTTAGTTCCCAAATTGAAGCATGAATTTGGCAGAAAGGCCTTTGATTCACAGTACCAGACACCTGGAACAAACTCTTTCTCAAACTGAGAAATGCTTCTAGCTTAGAAGTGTTCAAGTCCAGTCTTTCTAGTCGCCTTAGAGCTCCCTGTATTTGTTTTGATCCAGAAACACCACCTCCCTGACCACGAGCTTGTTGCATGACTGCTGCTGTTTGCTATGACACCACGTTGTTAGCTTGCTTTGATTACTGTTTGGAAGTACTTACCTTCACAGTTTTTCTCCTGTGTATACTGTATTTTAGCCTGTAAGTAACTACTGTATTCTTATAGAGCCATGTTAACCAGTTGACTGCTGCTATCCACCATGGGACCCCATGAAAACAAGATGCGGCATCTCATGGGCTTATCCCAGTTGAAGTAATTTCAAATAAATAAATCAATCTGTAGGCTCAGATAATGGACAATCTTACCTGCAAGGATATCTGTAGCCTCAGATAGTGCGCTACCCTATCTGACAGAATATCCATAGGCTTAACTAGTGCACTGTCCTATCTGACAAGATATCCATAGTCTTAGATTGAGTACTATCCTGTCTTCCATTATATTGATAGGCAAATATAGTACATTGTCATATCTGAAAAGATATCTATAAGCTCAGATAGAGTACTATCCTGCCTGTCAGAGCATCCATACACTCAGATACTGCACTATCTTGCCTGTCCCGATATTCATATATTCATATTATTAGATACGATACCATCCTCCTGACAGGGTAAATAGAACTATCTGCCAGGATATATATATTGTATATATATATATATATATGCTCAGATAGTGCACTATTCTATCTGCCAATATATCCAGAGGGTCAATTAGTGCACTATCCTATCTACCAGGACATCTGCATACTAGAAAGGTGCACTATACTGTCTATCAGTACATCAATAGGGTCAGATAATGCACTGTTCTATATAACAGGAAATTGGTATGCTGAGATAGTGCACTGTTCTACCAGTCCAGATATCTACAGGCTGTAATGCACAATCCTTTCTACTAGGGTTCTGATAGTGCGCAATTCTATCTGCAAGGATATGCATCGGCTCAGATAGTGCATTATGCTACTGGATCTGCCGAGATATCCACATGTATGCAATAATACATGCTAATGTTTGTAATTATTACTAAATAATGACAGCTGACAGCTCAAGTGTATTAGGCATGAGGCATGGCATGGGGTCATTCCACCACAAATAAAAACAGCACAGCTTCAAACACCATATGCAACATAGCGCTGACCACAAACAGTGTTGGACAAAGCACTGACTCGACCCCAAATAGTGTGCCTATTGAAAACAATGGGACTTTATGTTTTTTGCTGGATGGGGTCACCCCTTGCACCCCCCACATGGGGGTTTTTGTCACCCACACCCCAGAACTTAAATAACTAACTCCGAGGAGGTGGACTTTGGGGATGGGGAGCAACTAGGGGATGGGGGAAATTTTGTTTTTCTTAAATATTTTTAAAAAATCTCAAATGTAGTAGAATAGGGGAACCTGGGAAGAACCAAACCATGATCCCAGGTCTCCCAGTTAGGCTGTGTGCTGGTTCCCTAGCCACTCCACCAGAAGAATGACATGACCAGGCCCCCCAGCACATGATGCATAGAGCAACAGGGGTAGCAATAATTCCCTTCTGCTATCATAACCCTGTTGCTCTGAAAACGCATGCAGTCTACCTTGCATGGTTATTGCCACTTGATTCCAGTTGCAGGATATTGACCTGGTACCATAAGGCACTTGTGCTGCAGAGTATCTTTAAATACACAATAGTAATGAGCAATTAGTCATCAGCAATTAGTTATCATAATTATATATCCCTGAAGTGTCTTATGGCACTTATAAAATTAGTTGTTGCTAAACTATCTAAAAATGTACAGACATGTACTGTAAAATATATTGTCTTCTGTTAATCTGTCTAGAAGAAAAAAAATAGCTCCTGTGACAATGCTTTTCATTATCCCCCCACACAAATAAACACAGACACCAGAGAGCTGTTAGCTGCCAGAGGATCTTTAAAAGATGTCAGCATTTCACCACATGAAGCTTCTCTCAGAGGAAAATTATGCTGACAGCTTTTTCTTTTTTTATTACTACTTTTGTTTCTATTTTTGAAGAACCAAGTGGGCATTTTTAGTTTCGAGGAGCAGGATGTCCTTGCTGAAACCTTCTGTTTATTTTTTATTTATTTGGAAAGGTTTCACCAGGAAAGACAACATGAGCTGTAAACTGCATGTTTCCAGAAGTGTCCTTGGGTGAGAGGTTACATAAAGGGTGGAGAAGTAACAAAAAACACATATCTTGGTCATTTACAATATGTACTAGCTAAAAATACAGGCTAAAATACAGGCAATTACACACAATTTACAAATGTACATAAAGTGTTCCCCATGGTACAAGGCAAAAACTATCCCAGACAATTGTCGAGCAAACAGCTTGTATAGGTATGACATACAGAACAAACAATACCATGCACAAAACAATTGGATGTGGCACGAAGGGTTAGATGTGGACAACAGCAGAGGTACACCTGAAAGTGCTAGGAGGGGGGAACTATATAGAGGGTTGGACAAATGCATAGCTTGCCTATTTGAAGGCTGAGTAGCAGGGGGAAGGTTGGGGGGATGAGACGAGAACAAATGCCCCTTCTGGACGCTGTTAACCCCCACAAGGCGACAGGGCCCTGGTTATGATTTCGGGGGAGAGACATGCCGAGGATAACATCCCATTAGGGAGTGGATGTCCAGGAAGGGAGAGAGGGAGGAGAGACATGCCAAGAACAACACTCCTTTATGATGCTGTGAACCCTGCCAGGGGATAAAGGCCCAGCAAGGAAGGTGGAGGGGAGAACAAACAACCCTTCAGGATGCTGAGAATCCTTCACAGGGTTGAGGATACAACAAATAAGATCGGGAGGAGCAAATGGGGGAAGGGAGCAGGGAGGGGACAGGAAGGAAGAAAGGGAGGGAGATTAAAGGGAGGCAGCAGAGTGAGAGTAATTTCTGAATTTGAGGGGGGAACAGGAGATGGGGAGATAACTAGGCAGCCAGGAAAAATTAGGTGCAGTTGCTACAGTGAACTGTGTGCTTCTGCTGGAGGAGAGAGAGAGAGTGAGTATTGGGAGCTGGCAGACTGAATTTCCAGCTGGAGGGAGTTCCAGGTGCTTGGGAGTTTGCAGGCGAATGCAGCATGGCAGGATGCACTGCGGCAAGGGGCCAGTACAAGAGTTCGATATGCAGAAGGGTGTAGCAGGAGTGGGGAGGGCTTGATAAGAGGGAGGAGAGATAAGGAGGTAGGGAACTGACCCAGAACTTCCCTATAAAATTAGCGCTGTGTGAGAGGCACCTGGCACTGAGGGAGGGAAAGGAGAGTGAGATAAAGAGAGATCACAGTGGTGAGTAAGAGGAGGGAAGCCAAGTACAAAGTGGCAGAAGGAACTGAAGTGTGTCCAGTCTGGTGAGGGTGGCTTTGGGGGCAGAACTGTAAACAATATCCCCAAAGTCAAGGACAGGGAGAGTCATCTTTTGGACAATTGTTTGCCTGGCTTGCAGAGGTAGGCAGCTCCGGTGCCTACTCAGTACACTAAGCTTAGGGAGTATTTTTTTGTGGATAGCGTTAATGTGGACTCCAAAGTCAAGATGTTTGTCTAGCTACAGTCCAAGGTACGTAAAGGAAGGGACATCATCCAATGAATTGGCTGGAGAATAGGACACAGAGAGTAATAGTAAATGGAGTCCACTCTGAAGAAAGAGGGGTTACTAGTAGGGTACCGCAGGGTTCAGTATTAGGACCGGTCCTCTTCAATGTCTTTATAAGTGACATTGCAGGGGGACTGGAAGGAAAAGTATGTCTCTTTGCAGATGACACAAAGATCTGCAACAGAGTTGATGCACAAGGTGGGGTGGACAGGATGAGAAGGGACTTGGCAAGGTTAGAGGAGGGTAGCATCTTTCAAAAAAAGGGGTGTGCAAGAACAAGGGGGCACAATTTGAAGATAGAAGGGAGGGCTCAGAGGTAATTTAAGGAAGTATTTTTTCACAGAGAGGGTTGTGGATGCATGGAACGGCCTTCCAGAGGAGGTTGTGGATCCAAACAAAAACAGTGGTGGAATTCATGCATGCATGGTACAGTCATAGGGCAATTTTAGGGGGTGGGGTCAGGAAGAAGTAGGCTGCTGGTTAACTGGGATCTGCAGCTTATCCATTAGGTAGGGAAATGGGCAGACTGGATGGACCAAGCGGTCCTTATCTGCCATTAAATTCTATGTTTCTATGTTTCTATAAAGTACCAGAGAGGGTGGTAAAGGCAGGGGTGGAATTAAGTCTGGACAGTTTTTGCCTGGAGCAAAAACTCATAGAGACCATTCTTTTGACATTCATTGAGAGCTGGTATGCACTAAACCAGAACTGGATGTTATTAAAGTCTTCCCAAAGGCTGGTCACAATCACAGAGGGGGGGAGGGACCTGATGCGAACAACACAGTGTTGTCCGCATACATGTGGATACAAGGAGATGAGCAGGCAGAAGGGAGGTCATTCAAAAAGATAGACAATAGGATTGGACCCAGCACTGAGCCATGGAGGACACCTGTGTAGATCAGGAAGGGGAGGGATGTGGAGTTACCAATTCTGACAGACTGGGGCCAGCCTATGAGGTAGGATCAGAACCTGCTGGCAGCAGATTCAGAGAGGCCAGCTGTGGACAGTTTACACAGGAGCAAGGAGTGGGAGACAGTGTCAAAGGCTTTGCCAAGTCAACAAAGATGGCAGAGGTGATGTATTCCTGATCCATGCTGGTGAGAATGGTGTCAGTGAGCTGAAGGAGGTGGTGGAGTGGTCTTTATGGAAGCCAGACTGGAAAGAGGTGAAGAAGGAAGAGGAGTCAAGGAAGGTGGAGAGTTGTTCAAGGACCAGGTGTTCTTATAGCTTGGCCAGGGTGAGGAGAAGGGAGATGGGGCAGAAGCTGCTAGGGTTGGAGAGGTCCCTGCCTTTAGGAAGAGGGATTATTGTAGCAGACTTCCAGTCATTGGGTACGGTTGTGTGTAAGAAGGAGAGGTTTAGTAGATAGGTTAAGGGGAGAGCAATGGGGTGAGTGGCAAAGTGGAGTAGTTTAGGATTGAGGCTATCAGGGCTTTTTCCCTTTCATGTGTTCAGGGTTAGCAGCACCCGGAGGGTGTCATTAGGGAGGATAAGCTTAAAGGAGAACCTCGAGGTAGGGGGTTGGTGGGTTTGTGAGATGGGATAAGTAGGACTTTGAGATCACCAGAAGCCAAGGGGGAAGAGATGCAAGAAGAGTGGAGGCATAAGAACTAAAATAAGTGTTGAATTCTAAAGCCACACAGAGGGGGTAGGTTAAAGTGAGGGCACCAACTTTTAGGATGGGGGAGAAGGAGTGGGCAGGGGGAGAATAGGGCCTGAGGGGTATACATTAATAATAGCACCTGAAAGTCAGCACCTGCAAAGATAGCTAGCCAATAATACAGAGCAGCATAATGCTGACACAGCAACAATGGCTACTGATGAATGATAGCCACAGTGTATGAAGGCACAAGTCAAATGTACAAAACATCATAAGGGTGACTGACAATTAGGGCAACTGACAATTAGGGTGACTGATGATTAGAGCCACTGTCAATAAGGACAACTGCCAAAATAGCTCTCACATGCATGCTCACCACATAATAGCAACCCAACAAGCACACACCATACCCAGAAGGGACACACACACATGCCAGGCAGGTATGGCACCCAGGGAAACATGCAACCCCCCCCCCCACAAGTGCACTGCTTGCTCACAAAGCATCAGACCAGCAATTCCTGTCTCTGCTCTGGAGATCCCATCTCTGCAAGATCATAGACAGGATAGAGGTAGTCCAGAAGAGGGCAACTAAAATGGTGCAGGGTCTGCAAGAGAAGCCATATGAGGAGAGACTTAAGGAGCTTAATATGTATACCCTTGAGGAAAGGAGGGTGAGGGGGGACATGATAGAAACTTTTAAGTACCTCAGTGGAATCAACAAAGTCCAATAGGGTAGCACCTTTCAGAAAAAGAGATGTGCAAGAACACGGGGACACAATTTAAAGATAGAGGGGGGTAGTTCAGGGGCAATGTGAGGCAGTGTTTTATCACAGAGAGGGTGGTGGATGCATGGAACAGCCTTCCTGAGGAGGTTGTGGGGGCTAAAACTGTGGTGGAATTCAAGAATACATGGGACAGACATAAGGCAATTCTTGTGGGTGGTAAGAAGAAATAAGCTGTTGGTTAACTAGGATCTGCAGCTTATCCTGTAGGTAGGGAAATGGACAGACTAGGTGGTCCAACAGGTCCTTATCTGCCGTCAAAGTCTATGTTTCTATGTTTCTGACCCTCCCACAAACCAAGTGTATGCCACACAACCCACCTCCACCAGGTCTAGCACTGCAATGGCCCCACCCCTAGCAATGCCACCGCGGAAAGCATACAGGGGTGCCACAACCCCAGGGCACAGCACACACCACACAGGTGCAGGCACACCCAAGACATGCACCACTAGCAGCGGACATATGCCAACAACCACAATCACAACCAACCCCCAATGCCAATGCTGTGGATGGTTGGATTGTCTCCCTCCCTTCCCCAATGCTGTGGACAGTCAGGATGCCCCCCTCATAACAGTTCCACAAGCAGCAGTCTGGTGTGACACACCTCCACAGTGCAGCATGCATGCCTGCCCCCTCTCCACAACAGCAGCAACAGTCCTGCAAGAGAGAAATATGTCTGCTGCAGCTACAGCCATCAAGCCCTCATGGTGCATGGTGTTAGGCAGTACATAAGCAGGCAGAACAGTGTAGAATGCCTTGGGTAGAGGTTAAAGAACCAGCATAGACGTCAATTTGTCAGACAGAGGCACACATGGATGAATTGTGTGTGCCCGTTACAACAGTGCACTCACCCGTTAGGAACACTGCATCAATTCCTGAGAACACAGCAATATGGTAAGTCCAATTTAGTCTGTACAGCTGTGTATCATTTTGTTGAATAAATGTCGCTATAGCCATACAAGCTCACTTTTGTACATGGAAAACCACCCTGTGAGAGGTTCTCCTCTTTTCTTACCACTGGCTAAAGACTGTGGGCATTCTCCTACAGTTCCTCCCTCAGTGACATCACCTGTCACATGACCCTGTAGAAATACAAAAGGCAGCAGCCTGCACACAAACATTGTCACCATACACAGCATATGCACAGACATCGTGGTGCTTGCAGTCTGCATACTGATGTGCCACCATCGGGAGCAGGTGTACAACAAGGTGTTCACAGAGGTGTGATGGCTGCTGGGTGACAGTACCCCACAGAAGGCACTACTGGATTTTAAGAAGTCAGCCTATCATGTTTTCATCAAAGTGTTCCTAGGAGTTGCACTGTGGGGTAGCTTCTTTCACTTTGGCCAGGACCAGTAGCGGTGCATACAGTGGTCGCTCATTGCCCACCAATGGTATTCCATGCACGAGAAGTTCATCCTGCAGGTCCATATGGTTCTTGCTCTTGCCTTTGTGCCAGTGGGTGACACGTTGGATGCATTTGCCACCCTGTTAGACTCTGCCTACTATCAGGAAAATTAGGCAGTGCTGAGGCCCATACTAGATTATGTCGAGGAGACATGGCTAGGCTGACCCGTTGGACGCACAGCTAGGCGATGGTCTTGGTTCCCGCTGGTGGTGTGTATCATGTATGATGCCACCCACGTAGGGCTGGCACGTACAAACAATGCAATTGAGGGCTGGCACAGGGGCTTTAACACCTGCCTTGACACTGTCCATCCAGGGATCTGGTGCTTCATTGACTGCCTCCATGAAGAAGAGCAGTTGAGCGAGATCTGCATGAAGCAGCTCATCTCCAGGAGTGGCACCACAGCCAAGTGGAGGAAGTACAGGGACATGACACGGCAGATTTAATTTATTTCATTTTTGTTGACTGGGTAAGTGCACTAGATAAATTCTGCCTATTTTCAGGCATGACCCGGGGGAGGGGGATACAGATGAATGCCAACTGACCTTGAACTTGATTAAGCAGTTGGTGGTATTTTTAGTGAATGGGGGGGGAATTTGGCCAGGGCACCGGGGAAATTCCCCAACTCTTTTCAAGAAGTGCCATGGGATCTTTAACATCCATCTGAACTACCACCAGAACAGGCAGATGGGACCTCGGTTTAATGTCTCATCCAAAAGACAGCATCTCAGGAGTGCAGCACCCCCTTCATGCTGCACTACGGTGTCAGTATTGGGATATAACCAGAATGTCTGGTGTGGGGATGGAACCCACAGCCTTCTGATATCCTGGCCTCAGAGGTGAGTGTGCTACCTGCTGAGCCACTGACACTGAGGGAATTGTGGAGCACTACAGCCAGGTCACCACAGCAGACTACCAGAAGGGCCTGGCATATAATTTTCAACTCCAGGTGTAGCTGACTATCATTGGGTGCTGCACAGCCGATGCCCACAACATCTGTTCCTGACTGCCCACCTGTTCCACTGCTGACTGCTGTGTCCTGTGCCCTCAATGCCTGTTCCAGTTTGCACCATTCAGGTCCCCTGACCTGCAGTGTTCACCAACAGCTAGCTGCTTCTGTTTTACTGCATGCCCCTTGATGCTCTCTGTGACACACCAAACCTTTATGTCCACCCACATGTACCACTGCTACCACCTGTGCCATGTGAGACTATCTGCCACTGCACCATCCACCAAATGCATCACCCTGTGCACCATCACCTTGCATGCCATCGCTGGTGTCCTACATCCACCATGTCCAGTGCTGTCTCCTGCCTCCAGGTGCATTGATCATCGTACCTGACTGCAACCCCCACCTCCCAATGCTTATGTGTGGCTGCACTGTCCTGCCTGCAACACCGCGCTGCCCTGCACCTTTGATTGCAGCCCCTGCCCTTCCTGACACATAACTCATGGGGCCTGTGCACCCATGGGTTTTCCATCTGCACTCCCTGGTGTGAATCTTCCACCACTACCCCCAGCAACTCTTTTGCATTTGGGACTTTCCATTCTTGTGGTGGTGTTGATCAAGTTTTTTTTTTATTTATTTAACCATTCGCTTATTTGACAGTCACCCTCCTCTACTGTGCGAACTTTTGCATTGCTTGCTTCTGCCGCTCACTGTTCTGCCTTGTGCACATCTGAGTTGTGCGCCCAGTTGCAGCTTGGTATTCCCTTCCCTGAGCCACTTTGCCATTCAGCATTGTTTCTGGGCCCACATTCCTGTCGCCCTTCACAGTGCACCCTTATCACTTGGAACCGGTGTGGACAACCTTCCGGAATTTGGATGGATTACTGATGTTTTCATGGAAGGAGATTTGGAAGTACTGAGCCTTGGTGAGATGGGTGGCTTTGGTGCAGGTGTTACAGTGTGGTATCGTTGATGGTCTTGAGGAGTTCCAGAAGTCTCCAGAATAGATGCACTGTACATGTGTACAGTGACTTTCTAAGTATGTAATTTTGGTCTGAGTTGAAACCTATTAGGAAGTTATTGTAGCAGCATGTTCCAAAGAGGAAGTTTTATTAAAATATTTTGTGGATTTGGGAAAGTGAAGATGAGTGGAGTTTGAGGCTGTGTTTCAAAAAAATACTAGCTACTGTTATTGTTTTTAACATGATGAGATAATAGATAGATAGATAGATAGATAGATAGATAGTGAGTAGGTAGTAGATAGATAGATAGATAGATAGATAGAAGGATGGGTGGATGGATGGAAGGACAGACGTATGGACAGACCATCCAACAGACAGACAGACAGACAGATAGATAGGTAGATAGATAAATAGATTTTTTTTATTTATTCATTTATTTTGATAACTGGGTAGGTATACTGGCTCCAAGGGGACATTTTCAGGTATGACCCAGGTATTGAGGAGTACAAATCAAGACAATAAAACATAATACAGATGTGTACAAATCATAATAAAGTGACATGATGCACAAGTATAAAATTCATATATGTAAAACAGACCAGAACAAATTGGTAATTTATACAAAACAAATGCAGACATTACACATTTCAAGATGATCTTTCAGTGTAGCAGAGTAGGCTTTGGGGGTTGAAGATGCTCTAACTAAAGATGTAATAGCATTTCAGAAGGATGCAGCTCTATAGATGAATGAATTCTGCCTCAAAACTCATGTGCATGAATAGTACTTTTAATTAAGCAATAAGCCATGAGGGGTTGTGGGTTATCAGGGGATTTACCATGACTGGAGTGGTTTCCCATGAGGTGCAGTCAAGTGGTAACTCCTCACCAGCCATAGTAAATCCCCCGACTACCCACAACCTCCAAGTGGCTTATTGCGAATATATTAGATTTACTCAACAGCCATTGGTTGTCAGAGGATTTACACCAGTGGTAAACTGCCAGTCTGACAGTTTCATTGGCTGTTCACTTATGTCCATGATACAATAAGTTGTTTGCAGAGGAACAGAAAGATTGGTTGTCAACAAATAGAAAAAGCTTAGTGAGGTATCAGGGTGCACTTCCATGCAGAATCTTAAACACAAAGTTGGCTGGAGTTAGCTGGGCTCTGTACTCTAGTCATAACCATCCAAGATGTTTGAGGTTAGTGCAGTGATGTGACCTTGATCCCTGGCTGAGAAGATGTAAATTTGGCAACCTTATAGGTTAAGGCTCTTTATTTTTTGATCATACAGTATTGGGGGTAGCATCCATTACAATGGAACTGGATGATGGCACACATGGTGCCCCTCCACAAAAGTGGTCCCAAGGATGAACCAGGCAACTATAGACCAGTCAGCCTTACATCCATTGCAGGGAAGCTAATGGAGGCTATCCTTAAGTAAAGGCTGGTAATCTCTCTGGACGTGAATGGTCTCCAGGACAACAGACAGTATAGATTTGTCTCAGGAAGAATTTGTCAGACCAACCTGGTGGACTTTTATGATTGGGTGACTAGAGTGCTCAACAGGGGCCAAGCAGTGGATGTCTTGTCTCTAGACTTCAGCAAGGCCTTTGATTCAGTGCCACATGGGAGACTGATTAGCAAGTTGAGATACCAAGGAGCAGGGGTGAAAATGGTAGTGAGGATCAGGAACTGGCTGAATGACAGGAAGCAGAGGGTAGCCGTAAGGGGGGGACTCTCATCTCAAAGAATCGTAGCCAGTGGGGTACCACAGGGCTTGGTACTGGATCCAGTGGTGTTTGGTATTTTTATTGCCAACATCTCACATGGGATTAAGAATAACATCAGCCTTTTTAAGGATGACACAAAGTTAGGAGCAGTGGTAGACAACACAGAGGGATGGCAGGGGCTACAGGATGAGCTGGCCAGACTTGTGCACTGGTCAGACACATGGCAGCTGGGGTTCAATGCACAGAAGTGCAAAGTCATGTACTTGAGAGCAACACATCCAAGGAATTATTACTGACTGGGGGTACAGTTATCTGCTACAGAGGAGGAAAAAGATCTAGGAGTGATAATAACATGGCAAATGAACCATTCAGTGCAGTGCAGAAAAGCATCAGCTAAGTCTAATAAGATGCTGAGGTGTATTGCTGGAGGAATCATGTCCAGAAGAGGGGAGGTCATCCTGCCACTGTACAGGTCATTGGCGAGGCTACATCTGGAGTACTGTGGGCAGTTCTGGCACCCCTACTTAAAAAAGATGTTAAATTGCTGGAGGGAGTCCATTGCAGAGCAACCAGGATGATACTCAGTATGAAGGACAAACCCTAAGAGGAGAGACTAAGAAAGCTTAACATGTACTCCCTGAAGGAACAGAGGGATAGAGGGGACATGATAGAAACCTTCAAATATATGAAAGACATAAATAAAGATGGTAAAGAGAGAATTTTAAGATTAAGGAGAGGGAGGGAGTGACACTAGGTAGCACAATCTAAAGTTGGAGGGTGGTAGATTCAGAAGGGAAATAAGAAAGCACTATATCATGGAGAGAGTGGTGACAGGATGGAACACACTGCCTGAGGAGGAGGTGGTATCCTTGAAGATGGTGAGCAGTTTTAAGAGGGGTATGAGGCAAAATCAGGGGGGAAGTCACTAATGAGGAACTGGGGGTAACAGCTAGTACGTGCATAAAATTGGATATGCGGGGAGGAGAGGGGGGAGCCGCTGCAGTGTAAGAGACTGTCAGATGCACACTTGAGCAGACTAGATAGACCATTAGGCCTGTATCTGCTGGTATTCTTCGTGTGTGTGCATGTTCATATGAACCATGTTAAATCAGAGGTAAAATCTTACTTTGAGTGATTATAATCCTTATATGAGCTGATAAATACAGTTGCAGTCATAGATACATTCAGATATTTCTAGATTCCAGCTCCAACCCAAGCTCAAGCCAAAGCCTAGGGTCCACTCAAACATCACCCCTTCCTTCTATTTCAAATCTGTCAACTACAACCAAGCAAGAAAGTACATTCGTAAGGTACTCTGAAAATCCAGGAAAAGTGGCAACACACTCAACCTCAAATTTATTTCCCTTGCACTTGATGAAATCCTAGCTCCCATTACTAAACTGCTGAACTTATCCTTACAGCTGGCTCAATTCCCCCCAGCTTGGAAGTCAGCCCTGGGAACTCTGGTGCACAAGAGCGGTGACCGGGCACTGCATGACAATTACAGACCTATTTCGATCCTTCCACCATTGTCAAAAGCACTGAAGCACAGTCTCAGACCAGCTGGTTGAATACCTTAATAAATACAACATTCAGTGTCTGGAACAACACGGATTTCAGAAAGGGCACAGTACCTCCATAGCTCTTCTGGAGTTCACCAGCTGCATACACAGTTCACTGGACCAGGGTAACCTTCTTGGCGCTGCCTTTATTGATCTAACAAAGGCCTTTGACATGGTCGGTCACTCCCTACTATTCAACAACTCACCCCAATAGATCTCTCTAACCCTGCTACTAACTGGTTCAAAAGCTATCTAGCTGATCATTACCAACATGTAAAGATTGGAAACATCACATCTGTGCCCCTGCCAGTTCATTGTGGGGTTCCCTAGGGGGTCAATCCTAGGACCCCTCCTTTTCAGCATCTTTCTAAATAGCCTACCTCGATTCTGTGACCAACGCATACTTCTCTATGCAGATAATGGCGTTATTTTTACTTCCCAACATGACCCTCACACCCTAAACTATCAGCTACAACATGCATTTAAACAAACTGAAGATTGGTTCAGAGCCCACAAGATGGTTCTGAACTATAAAAAGACAAAAGTAATGCTTTTTAGTGCTGCTAGAAGCAAACACAAAACAGTATCTGTCAACATCACTAACTGCGCAGGGGTTTCACTTGAACAAGTGGAGCAATTCAAACACCTGGGGGTTACGCTTGACTGTTCCCTTCCTATGCAGAACACATTGAGAATGTGGCCAAAACAGTCAACATAAGAATTGGGCTCCTGCACAGGCACAAGAAATGCTTAACACCTGAAGCACTCCAAACCACAATCCATAGCACAGTTGTCTCTGTCATCGACTATGGATTAGTCATATCAATCAATCAATCAATCAATGCCTTTATTTAACCAGGCATAAACACCATTGAGCAAGCTCATTTTCAAGGTGGTCCTGGGCATTAATACAATACAGTGCACTTCATAAGATTACAATTACGGTGGACAACGGTGCAAAAAAAAAAAAAAAAAAGCATTGTGAAGGTGCCGGTCAATATGGGCCTATACCTACCGGTTAACATAATTAACATGCAAAGGTACATAATGATAAGCTTTACTGAAATGAGAAGAGACAACAATCCTATATAGTCTCCACTAAGTAAGAGCTCATACCTAAATGATAAAAAATAAGGAGGTATTAAGGAATAGGGTAGAAACTGGGTGAAAGAGTAGTCAGCCAAAATGGAGGCCAGAGTAGGTAAAAGGTAGAGAATAGGCAGGGCCATCTTGGATTAAGGGAACTAGGCTTGTAGGTCCTAGGTTTCTGTTGTTAGGAATGTGGGGTGGATGAGATACTTAGGTGTAGGATTTGAGAGTGGCAAACGGGGCTTAGGGGTCATCGGCGTCTGAAACAGTTGCATGATTCCTTCAGATAATCTGTTAATAGAGCTTTGAATGTGAAAATGCTTGTAAGTGAGGATAATTTAAATGAGTCTTGCATAGTGTTCCAAAGTGATGGAAGTGAGAAGTTGATTGCTGCTGAGCCAAGGGTAGTTTTCACTCTAGGAATCTGGAAGCAGATTAAGGAGAAGCATCTCAGGCCATAGGAACCTTTAGCCCATTTGAAGATGTTCGAGAAGGTATGAAGGGAGGTTATCAGATAATGCTCTAAAAAACCAGAGGAGAGCATTCCTTTTTCTTCTAGTTGAGAGTGAGGTCCATCCTGAAACCTGGTATAGACGACAGTGATGTGTACTACGGGGTAGATTTAAGATAAATCTCAAAGCCCGGTGGTAAAGGGTGTCCAGATTGTTTATTATCGTTGATGGGCAATGACTGTAAAGGAAGTCAGCGTAGTCTAGTATAGGTAGGAATGTAGTTTGTACTAGTCTCAATCTGGTTTCTAATGTGAGTTGGTGTTTAATGCGATAGAATAAACCTAATCACTGTCTTAGTTTCTCCGAGGTTTCATTTAAGTGGCACAGAAAGCTGAGCTTGTTATCCAGCCAGAACCCTAGGTATTAAAAGGTATCAACTACTTCTAGGGGTTCATCCAAGAGAGTTCGAATCTGTGTGATATGTGGACATCCGGAAGTAGACTTTGGTGAGGGAATCATTGCTTTAGTCTTTTTGGCATTGAGGAGGTGCTTATGAGTGAGAAGGTTGTATTGGAGGGTGACAAAATCTTTCTGTAAGTACTCATGGGCCAGATCCAAGGATGAATTTGTGGTATAGAGTACAGTATCATCTGCGAATAAGTGCACATTTGCTGTGCCCAGCTGCGAGTCCAGATTATTGATGTATATTGCAAAGAGGATAGGGCCCAGGATGGAGCCTTGTGGGACTCCTCGTAACAAGGATTTTTGTGAGAACAGATCTCCTCTGGCTTTGACTTGTTGTAACCTATTGGTTAGGTAGCTGGTGAACCATTTAATGGCAGAACTATCAAGTCCGATGTTACTCAGTGCAGTAAGCATGATGGTATGATCCACAGTATCAAAGGCCTTACGTAGATCAAGGAAGAGGGCAAATACATGCTTCTTAGAGTACAAGGTCATTTGCCAGTCTGTAGTTACTTTGGCAAGAGCCGATACTGTACTGAGTTTCGCTCTGAAGCCGGACTGAGCCGGGTCTATCAACTTTTGTGAATCCAAATGTTCTCTAAGTTGGATGTTGACAATTTTTTCAAGGAATTTAGAGAGGACAGATAGTATAGAAATAGGCCGGTGATTGTTCAGATCACTCGGATCCCCAGTCTTGAATAATGGTAGGATGTGGGCAGTTTTCCACAAGACAGATAGCTCACCTTGAATCAGAGAGGTGTTGAATAAGTGTGTAATGGCTGCAGTCAGATAGGTATGGCCAAGTTTTAGGAAGTAAGGTTCAATATTATCTGCACCCACACTCTTTTTTGTATCCAAAGAAATGAGGAGGTCTTCCACTTGCTTGAACGTAATTGTGAGGAAGCTGAAGGGGGTGGCATGCGGTTGGTTATGGTTGTGATTATCAATGAAGTCACAGTGTAGTCTCTTGCCAGGCTAAGTTTGCTGATAGGTGAGGTGTCAAAGGCAAGCCCTGCAGTGGTAAAGTGATCATTAAGCTTCTCTAGTATATCAGCTTTGTCCATATAAGTGGTACCATCAGACACAATTTTGTTTGGAAGGTGTGTTGCAGTGGACTGACCTTCAACTTCTTTGAGGATGTTCCAAAATTTGGCAGAGTTGTTTTTATTGTCTTCTAGTTCTTTTTTGGAAGTACCTAGCTTTTTCTGACCTAATTAGCTTGGTACAAGCATTCCTAGTGGTACGGAATGCTAACCAATCAGCCTCCAGGTGGGATTTCTTCGCTTTTTTCCACCAGTAGTCCCTATCCCTAAGTGCTTTCATCAGGATGGGAGAGAACCAGCCAGAAGTTTTATTTTTTGATTTGATCAGTCTTAGTGGGGCATGTTTGTCTATTAACCCCAATAAGAGGCTGTAAAAGACGTTAAATGCCTCGTTAAAGGTGGGGGCTAGATAGAAATCTTGCCAACGAATGTTGCTTAGATCTTTCAAGAAAGTGTACTGGCAGAACTTTTTCAGGCATCTTTTCAGTTTGAATTTGGAAGCCATTTTTTATTTGGGAAGGATGTCTGATGCACGCAGTAGCACAATGGTCACTTATATCATTGAAGAATACTCCAGTATATGAGATAGTGTGAGGTTTGTTTACTAGCATAAGGTCCAGGAGGGTGCTGCACTCAGGGTTTTTTCTGTTAGGTCTGGTTATAGCAGTCGCCATTTGTAACAGACCATTAACATCGCATAGATCCTTAAATTTCTTAGAGCTATCATCACTCCAATTTAGATTGAAATCCCCCCTTACAATGCACTCAGTATTAGCAGAGTCAAGAAGGTTTTGAAGGTGTGGCAGAAGTGCCCAGCCATCAGACGGTGGTCAGTAGCATGCTGTCATAAGGAGTGATTTCTCTCTGGAAAGTGATAATTTTAGAGCAAGACATTCAAATTCCTTAGCCTTTGAAGTACAGTCAAAGACTGTGACTATTCAATTTGCTTTTGACATATATTGCAACCCCTCCCCCTCTAGTCAGTCTATCACAGCGGTAGATGACATATCCAGGTACATTGATAGATTTATCCGGGGTTGAAAGTGTGAGCCAGGATTCAGTTACCATGAAGAAATCAGGAGATGCATGTAGAGCCCAGGTCTGTATAGAGTCAATCTTCTTTAGCAAACTACAGAAATTGATATGGAGAAAGCTAATCCCCTTATATTGAGGGAGGGCCACAGGGGCATCCAGAGAAATAGGTGGACCTGGGTTTAATTCAACATTTCCCGAACAGAGTAGGAGAAGCAGTGGTAATTTTTTAAGGTGGTGTCTTAGCCTGCTAAATATTCTTTTGTTACTTCTTCTAGCATACATTGGTTTAGCGGTGGCTGTGTTAAGGACAGGATTGCTATTTGCTAGGGATAAAACATACAGAACTGATAGAGCCAACACCATCCTTGGGAATTGCACTTGTTCTATAGTTATGGCCCGGTAGGAGGAGGGGCATGACCATAGAAGAGATGTCCCTGATGTAGGATGCCATGGCCCAATGTGGGAGGCTATATCTTGGTAGATGATAGAGAAGGGAAACTGGCCTTTGTCCGAGCTGCAAACTGAAATTTTGGGTAGAGTATAACAAAGTAATATAAGACAACTATAGAGAAGGATAGGCACAGATGGCATTCTTAACGTTGAGATATTTCCTTTTATCAGTAATAAACACAGCTCAGCAACTCCCACCTCACTATGTAGGATAGCAGTAGCCCTAAACAAAGCTTGCAGACTGCTCACCAATTCCCCCAACTAACGCACGCATGTGACCTTTATGAACAAGCCGAGTTGCTACAACTTGAAAACAGGATACAATACCAAACCTGCCTCTTAGCTAAAAAAATCAATATTCAGAATTCAGACTTCTAAAGTCACAAGCCTATTAAGCTTATTCACAGGCCCATACCGTACCAGGAACTCTGAACATCAGGTTCTCACCATCCCTCGATGCAGAACCTCCCAAAGGCAGAGGTCATCTGCCTACCGGGCACCACTTTGGCTCAATAACCTCGGCACTGAACATAACGCCACGCTGAGATTGGGCTTTTCAAGACCAAGCTAAGACACCTACTGAAGAAAAGCTCCTGTGACTGTACTTTCTAATTACTCCACACACACACACTTCTGACCCCGGTCTTATTCACCTTTCAGGTTATTACTATCTCCTTGCTACTCCTACTTTGTCCTTCTACCCTGAATTGTTCCCATTTTTGCTCTGCAATACCCTGCACTCTCCTCTCCCACCTCCCCCTAAACAGTCATCATGCGCCCCCCCCCCACTCAGTGCACCCACTTCCCTTTCTGGAAAGCTGCTGACTGTGTTTTATCTGACAATGCCACCTAGGCTGCTACTGTTACCTGAATTATCCTAGTGTTAAAACCATCTCTGTTTCCTATTTACAATGTATTTTTGTCTATGTTTACTCACCTAGCTAGATACTCCTAAACCCACAATGTGTGTATACTCACCCTTTATGACATGGAACTTTTGTAAAACAGGGGTATCCTGCTCAAAGGTATTGTAATCCAAGATCAAATAAATAAAAAATAAAAAAATAATACATTTTGCTATATACAGTATCTGTGTGTGTGTGTGTATATATATATATATATATATATATATATACATATACATATACATATACATATACATATACATATACATACACATACACATACACATACAGTATAAGTGTCAGTGGCTTAGTAGGTAGCACACTCGCCTCTGAAGCTGGGAGATCAGAGGGCTGTGGGTTCAGTTCCCATCTGGTACCAGAGTTAATATCCCAATATTGACACTGTAGTGCAGCATGAAGGGGTTTTGCACTCTGAGGTGCCACTTTTGATGAGACATTAAACCGAAGTCCCATCTGCTTGGATTGGTGGTAGTTCAGGGGGATGCTAAAAATCCCATGACACTTATCGAAAAAGAGGAGGGGAATTTTTAATTGGATAAAGCTTCATAAACAAAACAAGGGGAAATACAACAGAAAAATTATAAAACACAGGAATCAATGTATAACATCCGAGTCCAGAAAACAAGAAACCATTCATACCCTTCAAAAGTACGAAACACCGAAGACAAACCCAAAATTCCAAGAACAAAACCCATTTAGAAAAACCTATAAAAACCTGAAACAAAAAGAAAAAAAAAAACAGCTATCCCAACAGTCCTTCCCATCCCAGTATATAACGGAAAACAAAAAACAGTTCATAGAATTGACCAGCGAGAATCCACTGGCCAATCAAAAACCTGTAAAAAGGGGAGAGAACCCCAACCTTTCCACCAGTCCTGCATAAGAGCGCTAGAAAAGGCTTGTCTTTTTTTAAATAACATTGTGATTTCAGACTCAATTTTATTTTGTAAGCCCAGCAAAGATAGCTGTTTTTGTTGCAACACAAATTGACATCTAGTTTGCCAAATTACCCATTTAATGAGAGCAAAAATTATTCAAGTTGTCCCTAAATGGAATCCACTCCAAAGAATGTTATCATACTGACCATACAGCAAGGTATTATAATTCATAGACCTTAGATGAGGGATATTCCATGAACAGTCCAACACAGGCCATAAACCAGAAATATATGGGCATTGTAAAAAAAGATGTACCATTGTTTCAATCTGCAGTCCACAACCCTCCCTTAGACAACATCTGTCCTGAATAGATTTGTGAAAATGATTTCCTCTGACATTTAGTCTAGAATGACAGCTAAGCCATACAGAATCCCACACTTTAGGAGGGAGTCTGGTTTCTGATACTTGGTGAAGGACATCAGTAAAGACTACAGTGTCCGGTAATACCAGATAAGGATCTTTAAAACAGATCTCCAGTAACAGCTTACGACACTCCAATTTTCTGGTAGTATGCAAAAGGTCAGAGGTCAAAATATGCCAAAGTTTTAATTTCTTACAGATTTCCAAAAGATAGGGAGAAAAACCTTGCAGGATGTTCCGAAATACCCTCATTGCTGGGTTTCCCACTTCTGCCAAAAATAGCAGCATCTATCTTTAAACAAGGGAACCCAAGGCGATAGACTAAACAATAAAACAGGAACAAAATTTGCATAAAGAAAAACAGTAAAAAGAAAAATCACAGGATTGATCATGTTCAAACCACCATCACACACAGGCCAATAGGTACTATTTCGCTTTATGGGATTAAGCCGACTTCTCCATAATAACTGAAAAGTCACGCTAGACATCCTAACCTCTAATTTGACAGGCAAAGGATACAGATAACTAACATTCAGAAAAATAGGTAATAAAAAAGTTTTAAACATAAAGACCCTTTTATTTTTCATCATAGAAAAACCTTTCCATCTTGCAACTTTCTCCTCTGCTTTGGCCAAGACCATTTCCCAATTGTAACAGGCCGGGTCAGGAGCTCCAAACCAGCACCCCAGAATTTTAATCAGTAATACAGATACCCCAACACCCCCTATAGCCTGCAGACCTACTTCTAAAGTACGAATCCCCACAGCCGTACTCTTCTGTCTGCTGATCTTTGAACCAGAAACAACAGAAAAAGAGTTTACAACCTCCATAGCCTGCTCCCCAGATAATTGATCAGCCACTACTATAGTAGTGTCATCTGCATAAGCCAGGGCAATCAGAAATACACTATCTCCATAACCCTGAAATGGTGCAATCCCTGTTGTCATATGTAATGTTCTTAATAAAGGATCTAAAGAAAAAACATGAAGAAGTGGACTCAGCCTTGTCTGACTCCTCGCTGAATCAGCACAGATCTCCCTAGCCTGCCATTTACCAAAGACTGAGATGAGGCATGTCTATAAATGATTTGAAGCCATTCTATAAACCCAACTGTAATACCATAATGTTTTAAAACCTGAAACAGATAGACATGGGGAACCTCATCAAAGGCCTTAGCCTGATCAGGGAAGAGTAAATACCGAGAACCACTCAACCCATCTAAAGCTTCTCTTAGTAATTTGGCAATGTCTCCCATACCCTGGCAGGGAATAGCACAAGTCTGACCAGGTGAAATCACTTCCTGAGCTACCCAGGACAAATGTTTGTACAAAACTTTACATAGAATTTTCCAGTCGACATTTAACAAACTAATGGGCCTCCAATTCCTAAGATCCAATCTATCCCCCATTTTATAAAGAAAAATCAAAATACTATCTGCCAAAGCTGCACGAAAAGGAATTAAACCAGATAATATAGCATTATAAACTTTCACCAAATAGTGACTTAAGAGACTAACTGCTTTCTTATAGACTTCCCCTGGTAAGCCAGGAGAAGAACCAGACTGTAATCCAGCAATACCCTCCTCCACATCTTTCTGGGAAATAGGAGAGGTCAACAGGGATTTATCTGATTCCAAAAGATCAAGTATCCGTAATGTACATAGAAACTCTTCCATCCCAACAGTAGGGGGAGAGCTGGTACAAAAGGAAGCTTCCACTAACTGATGAACCACTTCCTCTATATCAGCACTAGAATTTACAGTCTGACCTGTATCAGACCTCAAGGCATCCATATATTTAGAGTCCACCCTTTGCACACAACATTCATAAGGATTAACTCCTTGCACTTTCCCCTGAGTGCCAAACTTCTGTTCTAAAAACAGACAATGGGTCCTATCATACTGATACTTACACATCTCAGATTTAATCATAACAATGTCATCCGTGAGATCTTCTCCAGTCTCTACAGCTTGAGAAAATAGACTCTGGAGCCTATCCCTGAACTGGAGGTAGGTTAGATACTTAGAATTTGCTGCCTGTTTTGCCAAAGAGCTACATAAGGTTTTCAAATCCCATTTCGAGTCTTACCATCATAAAACAGAATTATCGTATAAATCAAAAACAGAAATCCTGGCCTCCAACTCATTATGAATGAGAGCTCAGGTGTCTGTATCCGATAAAAGATCCAAATTCAACCTTCAGACCAGATTCAGGCCAGGCTGGTTTACAGGAGTTCCAACAAAAACAGTAATCAGTCTGTGGTCAGAAGTGTCAACTGGAGAAACTGAAAAAGAATGCACAGGGACCCAATGGGAAGCAAACCAGAAGTCAATTCTAGTAGACAAATGACCCCTAGAGTAAGTATGCTCTGGTAAGCTAGATAAACCAGCTGCACAATCCCTAAGCTTGGCCTGTGTATACATTCTGTACAAAAAGTTGGAATCAGAATATAATTTGTGTGATCTACCTGTTTTGTCAGATAAAGACAATATACAATTGAAATCACTGCCTAAAAAAACAGATCTTGTGCTATACAAAAAAGGTAGAACTTATTTATTTATTTATTGAATTTTGATGACCGGGTAGACCCACGAGTCGCAGGTTCAGAGGCAACCAGGTGTAACAGTTAGATACAGGTAGCAGATCAGTACAGTCAGGTGATAGTAATATTTTTACAATAGAAGACTTCATAGGATTACAGGCGGCAGGTAGTGGAAGACATACAGGCAATAGGACATGGAAGTTACACAAGAAGAACATTTTATGTAACAGGTGCAAGATTAGTTAGAGAGTGCTTTGGTAAGGCAAGCAGAAGCTAAGGATCTGGTAATTATAAATATTAATAATACATAATTCACGTGCCCCCAGCCGGGCATCAAGAATTCATGCACAGCCAGGAACCAGGTCAATCAGACGAGAAACATGGAGGTCAGGATTCAAGATTAAAAACCCCAGTCCTGAGCATGGTTCCTCCCCCAAACACCAAAAAGAAGCACCCCTAAACCAGTCAGTAGAAGCCCAGTAGGTGTCTCTAGTAGTATGTAACTGGGCATCTTGAAGTAAACAAAATATCAAGATGATGACCAGAAATGATAGAAAAAGTGGTGAGTTTTTTTTTGTGGTTCTTTATACTATTGGTGTTTAAGGATCCCCAAGAAAAGGTACCACATCAAGTTCAGGTGGTAGAGACATCTGCCATAGTGTAAACCAGAGGTTTAACAGCTTTAGTCCCCAATCTTTTGGATTTATTTTTCTTCTTGCCCCCCCCTTTGGTATCTACAGAGGGAAATTCAGAATCAGTTACAAGTTCCGGCTGTGAGGAAATTAGTGAAGAGGAATCTGAATCAACATCCTCTGCATTCCACTGCTTCCTTTTAGCAAGTGGATGGAACCTGTTGGACATGAGAAGACCAGCCTCAACTCCATACATGGCATCTTTGCCCAATTTTTGGGATACACTGTGTATCATACATCTATCTTTTTGAAATTCCCAACCCATGGAGTGGGGAGGTGGCATAGCAGGGTCTTGCCTGGAAGGCCCCGGTAGTTCAACAGAGCAAGGGTGAGACTCCACATTCTCAGAAGGAATGAGCAATACCGGATCAGCAACCACCTCTGGGGTTGTGGTACCTGGGGAAATTACCTGCTGCACTGAGAGCTTGACTGGAATAGAGGGGAGCGAGGGAACATGTTTAGAAGGGAAGGATCAACAGCAGAAATGGTTACAGAGGGTGAGGAGGGCCGGGGAAGGGGCACTTCAATAGGATAATCATCCTCTGGTTCCTCTGCCATATTTTCAGTAGAGTCATCCCATCCCAAATTATGTGAAGCCCAGGGACAATCCCTGAAAGTGTGGTTGGTGCCTTCACAAAGATTACAAATAACAGGAGTTTGGCAGGCAAATGCGACATGGCCGATCCCTCCACAAAGGGAACATTTCATTTTATCACAGGCATTGCTCAGATGAGTATGAGCCCCACACCTGAAACATGAACAAGGTTGCCCAGCATAAAAGATAAAACCTCAGTCCCTCCCCAGGTAGAAGCAACTAGGTAGATGCTGAATAATACCTCGAACCTGAGGCAATTTGACCCAAATCCTCCACCCCCCAGTCCAGTCATCATTCCTTCGGACTACCTAGGGAGGCAGTATAATGCAGTGGTTTAAGGCTCTGAGCTGCAAATCTGGTGACATCCAGCAGACCAGACCTGGGCTTGAATCCCACAGCTTCCACTTGCATACTGTGTGACCCTGAGCAAGTCACTTAACTTCCCTGTGCTCCCAGGTCACTCCTGTAAAAAAGCTTTCAGCTTAGTGTGCTACTCCTGGTTAAACAACTAAAAATAAAATAAATAATAAAATATCTTCAGAGTCAATAATTTTATTTTTTATTTTTATTTAGTTTTTGTTGACCGGGAAAGTGCACTAGACAAGTCCTGCCTATTTTCAGGCACAACCCGGGGAATGGGGATACAGATGAAAGCCAACTGACCTTGAACCAGATTAAGCTGTTGGTAGGGTCTGGAAGACCTAAAACAGAACATTTAGCTCTTAACCAGAACAAAATATCCGATATTGCCACCCCTTCATTCTTGAACAACACGGTCACTGTTCTGTAGGCAGGCTTAGTGAGAGCAATTGCAGCAAAGACCTTCCAGTCAGGGTTGTTACGAACACCTTGTTAACATTCCCAGAAAAGCTCCAAACCTTCAGCAGTTTTAAAGCTGATATTGAAATTTGGATCACCTGAGGTGTGAATTAAAGCATAAATATCCTGAGCAGAAAAATCCATGCTGTCCTTCAAAAGCATGCAGCCCACATATAGTCTGTCAGGATGTAACTCAAAGCCTCTGTTCAGGAGGAGCATGAAATAATCCAGCATATGTTCTGCGGGTTGAGTTCAGATCACGTTCAGGATCAGCTCCAGCAGTACTCACAGAAGGATGTGGGGGGGGCAGGATGTTCCAGGCCAGGCCTACGGACATCAGGCATAGGTTTCAGGGCAATAGGGTCTTCAGGGTCATGATGCTGCCCAGAAATACAAGGCAAAGTAGAGGTTTCCATAGGGTTTTGTTGCTGAGGAAAAAGAACCGGGGGGTCAGACAACTCTAAAGAAGAGGGAAGTTCCATAGGGTCAGCAAGAGCAGATCCCTGTCATTGAGGCAACACCCAAGGCTGACTTGGCCCAGATTTAACCCAGCCAGAAGCCTGCAAGGCTTCAGCAACAGTATGCCTCATAACCAACAAATTGTTATCAAAATTAGAACTTTCCCCAGACAATTCAGTACTGCGAGAAACTGTAGCGAGTAATGCAGCACCAGTCACAGAATCTGACAGCTCCCGAGGAGCAACTGTTCTAGAAGCAGTGTTCACCCCCGAACCCTCTCCAGCCTGTAAATGTGGAATTAAGGCAGTGTCAGAAGAAACAACAGAAATTTTACTGGCAGGTTCCCAGGATGACATACGGGAACCATTCGTGTCCATGGAGGTCTGTAACTCATTGTTTACCAGGTCTGGAGTTGCAGCAGACCCAGCACCAAACTCCGTCATGCATACTGCGGGTGAACTGACAGCTGTTGTAGGAAGTGGAGCTCCAGTAAGCAATGCTCCTGTCTTGAGATGGAGGGATTGGCTGTGACACTCGTGGCTCTCTTCCACAGCAAGAAGCGCTCGCAAATACTCACGATGGGACCGAAACAAATGACTGCTCTGGAAGTCCGTGCGCAGCAGTGGGTCTGTGGAAAAAATAGGAGCCTCAGAGGAAGCCACACAAGCAGAATAGGTAAACAAATGATCCTCGGCAGGAGCAAGAGCAGTAACAGTATCCAGACTAGGCAGTTCAGATGCAGGCAACTTAGGAGCAATATCCACATCCATCTTCTCAGAGATGGAAAAAGCCTCACACACAGGAGAAACTGAGGAGGAGGCCAACTCCTCAGCTCCAAGGACCATCTCACCTCCACCAGGATCCATGGGAGCCGCCATCTTGGTCCCACAGGAAAATGGGTCCCACCTGCTCACAGGAAGCAGACTAGGGAAATTTCCCCATTGTCCTGGCCAAATTTCTCCCATTCACTAAAAATATCACCAGCAGCTTAATCTGGTTCAGTTTCAGTTGCTTACCATCTGTATACCCCCTCCCCCCGGTCGCCCCTGAAAAAGGGACTTCTAGGCACAGTGGGCTTACGGGGTCAACAAAAATTCAATAATTATATCTAAACCTATTCTTTCTAGTGGCCTACAATGGTACTGCATGCAGACAGGTAATTTCTGTAGAGATATCACGAAAATTTCAGGAAATATCTGGCCATATCTTTGGTTGCAATTGTACTTTAAAATTAAGTAAAATAACTCCATTTTTGGTATACCGATTTGACAGAATTTATCTTGTGATTGTCAAATATGAGACAGGTGCTAATAGTTACACCCAGATATTTCATCCCCTCAGCTACTTCTAGTTGGACATCATCTAATGTGATGCTAAACTTGTGATGAAATCTTTTTACCTTCTGGGCAGAATCCAGTACCAAGGCATTTGTTTTTGAACAATCATAAACAGTTTTTCTTTCATGAATCATTTTTGAAAAGAATGAAATTTGTTCCCAAAAATTTAGTTTATTGTGTTCATGTCCATCCCATGAACATAAATGACTGTCATTTTCATAAAGTAGTGTTTTGGCAGATTTGCAGATTTTTGGCAAGCTATTGATCAATATAATAGAAGAAAAGAAGTCCTAGAATAGATCCTGAGGAACACCACAAGTGATAGTATTTTCAATGGACATATCTTTACCAACTTTAACAATCTGTGACCTAGTTTGCAAATAATTAAAGAACCACATACAGTACATGTAGTTGTTAAAATCCTGAGACCCAGATAAGCTAGTTTCCATAAATTCAGATCATGATCTATTAAGTCAAAGGCTTTGGTTAGGTCCACAAACATGGCACCTGTCATTAACCCCTTATGCAAAGCATGGTGGACCATGTCTGTACATTTTGTGCAAGTTCTGTGGTCCTTTCTGAAACCATGTTGCTCTTCATAAAGTAACCTATGCTAGTCTAGATAGGAAGTGAGTTGATTGTGAATGGCCCTCTTCTGAACTTTAGCCAAGGCCAATACAATAGGATTAGGACTGCAGTTATCTAGGGCAGTTCACTTAACTTTTTTGTGTGCAGAGGAACTTTGCCACCGAGGCACAGGTTAGGAAGCACAGGAAAAATTTGGAGCAGTTTCAAAATTTGCAAATAGCATTTTATTATTAATAACAGCAAAATAAAAAAAAATAAAGTTGTTCAGTAGAACTATTTACAATGGCAAAACAAACATAGAAAAAAGTCCATCTTCTGAGCTTTTTCTTCTCAATTTCAAATCTCAGTCTGTCTCTCTTTTGCACAAGCATTGCTGCTCTTTTTATAAGTCTATGCTTTGGAAACTCATTAAGAAAACAACACGCTTGTCACACAAATAAGTTTCCAATGCTCTTGCAGGTGCTGCAAAAAGAACATGATGACTCAGAAGTGACCTCTTGTAGCCAGCTCTGCAGAGATTCTGCATCCAGCATTCTCAGCTTAACCCCTTGAGTTCCAAATTGCTTTGCAATCATTTCAACAGTGTAACTACAGTATATACAGTTTTAAACAAAGGGATCCCTGTATCAGAGACATTTCCTCATAAAGATTCAAATATATTTTTATAACTGCAGATATGCAAGGAGGAAGAAAAGACAGAACAGCAAGTGAAGAGGCATAGATAGCGAGAGGCGGAGAATTGCAAATCCGTCAGAGTGATCAATTCCTAGGTCTCACCAGAAAATTTGGTTGTGCAACCAGACAGACAAGAGACAGAAAAGGAGAGGACAGAACAGACCCTTGTGTTTAAACTATTTCTGCATAACAAATGGGACAGGGCCTTATTTAACCCTGTCACACACTACATAGGTCAATCTCCAGGTATATGGGATAATTTTGGCCTCAGTGGATTGAGTTGAGAATTTTGGTACTGGATAAAGCAACTTGCAATGCAATAACCTTAAAGAATTTAGGTATGGAGCCATCGCCACCGGCTGATTAGTCTGCTCTTAGGCTGTTCAGCAGATTGCAAACTTCCTTAACACTGACTTTTTTAAAGTAAAATTGAGGATGACATGCCACTGTGTTAGATAGATAGATAGATAGATAGATAGATAGATAGATAGATAGATAGATAGATAGATAGATAGATAGATAGATATTTTATGTAAAAAAAACAGCTGGTAACCAAGGCACTGTCCAAAAAAAAAGAAAACATCATAAACAAATAAACAACTAATAATAGCAATGTAGTACAAATGTTAACATTCACAGATGTACTACTTAAATCTTCTAATACAACACAAATGTAAAAGAAACAGTGCATGAAGCCATCAGCTATCTCAGTCCCCATCAAATGCCTGTCTGAATGGTGTATTGATATTTTAATGTTGCTTGAAAATCATCTGGCACCTCAAAAGAAGTACAAGTGCATAAGCTTTATTTTCAGCTTAGTGATTATGAGTTTCATTTCAGAAGGCAGACTAAACAACTCTTAAGGAATGCCCTGCTATTTATAAACAATGCTCTTAAGGAATGCTGTGATATTAATAAACAATGCCATGAAAATGCAGCTACTGCCATTTCACTAAACAGTTACATGTGAGCTTAATAGGCAGTGAAGGATGGTTGGAAAAGAGCTGTAAGCTTCGAGAGTTTGAGTTGCCAATCCAGTAGCATCACAAAAAAACAGTTCTATGCCAGTGAGTTGATGGAACAGTTTAATGTGACTTGTACTGTATCTACACAGCTCTAGTCATACTTCTCAGCTTTTCAATATAAACATGCATATCACCAGCTGTCAAAATGCAGAGCAAATGGTCAGCATGTGCAACACTTCTTATTCAAAGAATAAGTGTAAGAATAGTGGACATCATATATTTAATTAGTGTTGTGCAAAATTGAAAAATTACACCCCGTGAAATATTTCTCATAATCCACACATTTTGCAAAATATTTTGTGGAGCACAAAAGGCAAAATTTCATCCCGGGGGTGAAATTTCACCCTCAAAAGGGCAAAACTTGCCACTCGCAGGCAAAATTTTGCCATGGTAAAATCATCCCTGCCGGGGGGACTCTTAAGTCTTAATTCTGAATGTTTTTAAATTCCAACAAAAACCATCAAAATATTTTAAAGAGGACATATGAAAGATGTTGAAAACAAATACAGTATTGTAAAAGTTTCAGACAGTAGTGAAAGTGTAGTTGGGGATTTTAACTCTAGAATGGCAGAACATGACACAAACAGAATCCATTTTTATATGACCCCTTAAATGTAAATATAGATAGAAAATGCAAATGTACATAAATATTTTAACGGTCTTAAGCTAGAATCTTGACTTGAATCTTATGACTTAATTACTTTGAATGGTTGCACTCTGGCTTACCCTGAAAGGGACTTTAGCATAGTGTGGTCCTATCCCCACCCAATCTCCATGCCAAATTTAACAACCACCCCAAACTGTACATCCCTGGTGTCTAGTGCCCCCCCAGCTGATCACCAGACCAAATTGAATAATTTTGCCCATCCCTCCTGCCAAGATTCTGTATAAAAATAAAAGGGAAAAACAACTCCCTGGTGTCTAGTAGACCCTCCCACCCTGTCATCAGATAGTTCCCCTTCCTCTGCCCCCCAGTACCCCAAATGAGCCACCAGCACAACCCTCTACTCACCTCCACAGCTGGCAGCCTGACTGAGAACTTCAATGAATGAGTGCATCCTTGTACACTAAATATTTCACGCAGCAAAATTGGTGATTTTGTGGTAATTTCACCAGCAAAATTTTATTTCACAACATCTCTACATTTAATGCTAAGGAATGATTCTAGCAAGTTAGTTTTTAATAGTCCATGTACCCAGAAATACTGTAGCTCTAACATTAAGAAGAACATCAGTAAATCTTTGTGAAGCAAGTGTAAATTTGAGTGTAAATACAGAGCACTCTGTAAAATGCATAGCAGTTGAGAGGTATGGCTCCATTTTTGACAAATGTTGTCATGGTGTAGCCAGGATAAACTTGCGTTCACAAGCAATGTCACAGTTTCAGAGCAATTTAGGATATTCATAGAGTTCCATCTCATGGTATTCTGTACATAGCAAGGAGATGAAATATATTGTATGCTGTGTTTTTAGATATCTTGAGACTCTCAGTATGATGATCAGAGCTTTTATTTTAGTTTCCACACACACAATATAGCTAACATGGCAGTAGGAGCATTGTCTCATGTTTCTCTGTTTTTGTCGTCTTAGTTTCTGTTCTCCTCAATATTCCACAGCAGTCTGTAAAGTAACTGTATCAATCCTCCTAGTTACCACTGTCAGGTACAACTGGTCCTGTTAAAAATAACATTCCATGCCCTTTCTGTAAAATGGAGGAAGACATTCCCAGTTCTTGCAGCACCATAAATATAGCTAGAGGTAATACTCCATGGCAGAACATGTGAACTAACTGCAAAAGTTCCTCATGCTTTACATGACCCAGAAATCACTACATCTATTCTAAAGCAATGCTGAGTGATTAAAATCTTTTCCCAGAGCATCAGCCCTTCAAAGGAAATTTTTGAGGGAAATGTAGCCTGATGACCTTCTAAGGAACATAGATCAGGGTATTTACAATGGAAGTCTGAGTCTACTGTGTGTACTATTAGATAGACCAGTTGCTTTCTTTTTTCCAAACAGCGCCTCATATGATCAGACTGTTTTTTTTTTAAATAAAACCAGCACTGCAGAGATAATTTTTTTTTTTATTATTTTCTGTCAGCTAAGTTAGATTTATTTTCCGGTTACTTCATTGTTTTTTCCGAATATAGTAAGTTGGTTTTGCTCTTGATGTGATTAGGATAAGGGTAGCTTAGGGCAGGACGCAGCCTATAAAGACAAATTCAAGGGGCCTATACTGTAGTTCAGGGATAACCTACTGCAGATAAACCCATAGCAAAGAAAATATAAGATGGAAAATTATGAATATTGTTATTATCATTTTAATAATAAATAGAAGGATAAGAATGGTCACAAACAGCACTTCACTAAAACAATTTCTTTGTAAATAGGAAAACTTTGATTTTTCTTATATATTTTCTTTCTTCCACAAGAAGCATATAATATAATTTCATAGAAACATATGAGATGGAAATTATGTTTCATTATATGCTATCATATATTTTACTTATTTAAAGAGAACATAAATAGAATTGAGCCACACATGAGGAAAGCCAACATAATTCAAGTATAAATAAAATATATATTTTGCTTTTCTTCTACATTATGGGAAATTATTGAGCTTTCCATTCCATTAATTAAATCTGTATATAATTTGCTCAATACAGGAAACATACACCTTTCTTCAACTTTTTTTTAAATATAATTACATAGAAACATAGAATTTTTAGACAGATAAGAACCACTTGGCCCCCAGCTGCCCATTTGTCCTTACCTACAGTACCACCGCAGACCCTTCTTGGTCTCCAGCTCCTTCTCCCTCCCCCAATCATTTCAACTAAGATTCTCTTATGTCTATCCCAGGCATTCTTGAACCCTACCACTATTTTTGCCCCCTCACCACCTCAGCTAGTTGGCTGTTCAAGGAATCTACCACTCTTTCTGCAAAGAAGTACTTCCTCACATCTCTCCTGAATCTACCCACTCCAGCTTCATAGCATGTCCCCTTGTTCATGAGCACCTTTTCTTCTGAAGAATTCTTTCCTCCTCTACCTTATTTATCCACATGAGGTGTTTAAAGATCTCTATCATATCTTCCATTTCCCTCCTCACTTACAAGCTGTACATATAGTATTGAGCTCCTTTAGTCTCTCCTCATAGGCCTTGTGATGCAGATACCACACCATTTTAGTTGCCCTACTCTGGACCACCTCCACTCCATCTATGTCCTTCCAGAGATGTGGCCTCCAGAACTGGATACAGTATTCTAGGTGAAGTCTTTCTAGCAATCTATACAGAGGCTGCACCACCTCCCTCCTTCTGCTGGTGCTACCTCTCCCTATGTACCCCAGCATCCCACTTGCCTTCCCAACTGCAGTGTCACACTGCCTGTCCACCTTTAGGTCAGTCAGAGATGATTACCCCCACTCTGTCCTGTTTGGTGGTTGTCAATAGCAGTCCCCCATTTTGTACTTTGCCCCTGTGGGTTTTGTGCCCCAAATGCATTGTTTTGTACTTTTCTGCATTGAAACTCAGCTGGCATGCCCTTGACCACCCTTCAAGTTTTCTCAGGTATCTGGCCATCCTTTACACCCCTCTGGAGTGTCCACCTTATTGTAGATTTTGGTGTCATCTACAAAGAGGCAAACCTCCCCTCCAGCTCCTCTGCCATGCCACATATAAAGACATTAAAAAGGATTGGTTCCAGTATTGGTCCCTAAGGCACCCCACTGGTCACCATCCCCCCTTCATAGTGAACTCAGTTTGCCACCACCCTCTGTCACCTATCCCCTAAACAATTTCTTATCCAGTTTGCCACATTTGTGCCCACTCCTAAGCTACCCAGCTTGCTTAATAGTCTCCTATGTGGGACAGTGCTGAATGGCTAATTGAAATCTAGGAAAGCCACATCTCAGTGTCACAGGAGATCTCTTATATGTAATTCATTTTAGCTTCTCCACCTGTACAATAAACATTTGCTGTCATAGCTGCTGGAATTGCAGCCAGGAGTTGGTTAATGATCTATTTAAATTATGTTTTCTAATGTATGTATTATTACACTATTTAATCACATTTTAGAATGCCTGTTTCTCTTAAATGTAGTTTCAGACACAGAATGTTGCCTTCCCTATTTTATTGTATAAAGAGCTGGCTCCAAGTTATGCAACATACAACCCAAGACAGAACATGGGTGCAACAGGTATTAATGCACCCCCGGGTGGTTGCGAGGCATGGGACTGAAGGTCAAGTGTCCTCCCAGCCACCCATGAAGTGCATTAATGCCTAATACACTCCTACCCTTGAGTGTGTTGTTGCACTTATAAAATGGAAAAGTTGTTTTTAATTGAAAATGGTTATATTTTCATTTTGTTAGGCTGCTACAAGGTAGATTAGGGTAGATTAGTCCCCAGCTGTGCATATATCAAAGATTAATCAAGGGTCAGGTGATGTTTTTAGACCAATTAAATTGCTAGGATTGGGAAGGTCATTTTATAAATTGTGTGTGTAGTATCCTTAAACGGTCTACTGTGCTTTTTCTTTTTCTGGCTATGAAAGAATCTTTGCTTTCACTTTTTCTGCAGTCCCTCGTTAATGCCACCTTTTTCATAATTGGTTCATTTTAATGATGGCTGCTCAGTTTTGGAACCTACAGCCATCTGTTTAGGGGAAGTTCACAGCACAAATTCTAGTACAGGGCTTCCACCAAATTGATATCACTGATTTCCAGATCTGATCAGTAATTATATAAATGAATACCAGGTGGGGGAAAAACAGCATTGGCCAGGGACAGTAATAAAGGAAAAAGCAAAATGTTTTTAAAGGGGAGAGCAAATCTACAGTGGAGAGATCAATGAGGCTATATACAGTGCATGACCAAAGTTTCAATCATATTTCAAACAATAAAAGCAATGTATCACACTCAATGTTACGTGAGGTCTATTTTGTGCAATTCATTTTAGGTTCTCCACTTGTACAAGAGATTTTGCTGTTATAGCTGCTGTAATTGCACCCAGGAGCTGCTTAATAGTCTATTTAAATGATGTTTTCCTGGATCTATTTTGGTTTTTATTACACCATTTAATCACATTTTAGAATGTCTGTTTCTCCTAAATGTACTTTCATAGTCAGAAAGTTGCCTTCCCCAGTTTACTATTATTATTATGGCCTGCTTTTCTTTTGATTTCCCATATCCCTCAGCCTAATGCATGCTGCATACGTCTTCTGACTAGGACGGTGGGTAAGCGAGTCTCTTGAAAGTTAGGACAATAAATAAGTTTACTATAAGAAGGAGCGAATCCACCAATAAGTTCTAGTGGTTACATTTTGAGGCTCATTGAGTTCACTAGAATTTGGGGCTTGAGAACCACTGAACTAGAATATATTAGAATAAGATGAGCTCACCAGTATTGCTACAATTAAGAATATGCAGCAAAGTACCAAAGAATATATGGTAAAAGCACTGGGCAAGCTTTTCCATATTTACACATATTTATGTTAGCTGGCCATCAAGGGGTGGGAGAATGCCAGGCAGATAATGCCCTCCAACCCTCCCTGGAAGATGAGTCTCTAACCTTTGTGATGTGTGCAGCCCTGGGCCCACCCATGTAGCAGTACAAGACCCACTTAGTTTGAGTGACCACAGGACAGTATGGTTGGAAGTCAAATTGGAAGTCAACAAAGTGAGAAGTCAAGCTAAGATATGGGACTTTAGGAATGCAGATAAAAATAGGAAGCAGAAATTGTTGGTGACAGAACAAGGAAAGTAGATGGGGTTGAGGAAGTAGAAGGGTAATTAGAAGTGTTCAAGACTGGTGTCGTTGAAGTTTCAACCTGTCATATTAGGAGGGAAAGTAAGGAAAAGAGGGTGGGAGGGCAACTGTTGTTCACACCAGAGGTGAACGAAGCAATGGCAGTGAAAAGAAGAGCATTAAAACACAAGGAGGCCAGAAGGAGGAGGACTGAGATTCATACCTAATGGCAAATAGGGGGACCAGCATCATGGTCAAAAATGGAAAGGCCAGTGTTGAACTGAGAACAGCAGAGGGGCAGAGTTGGGAGAGAAGGTGTTCTTCAGGTACATTTGGGAAAAGACCCAAATTGGGAGGAAGGGATTTAAGAAAGGGTGAAATACTGAATTTATATTTTTGTTCAGTATTCACAAAAGAGGCGTAAGGGTCACTACAATTGCATAGCGGGGACAGAAAGGGAAGATGGTACACTAACAGTGAACACCACATCATGGAAGAAGCAGTGCTGGAGGAGCTGAGGGCATTGTGAGTTTATAAATCAATGAACCAATAGCATGCTTTCAGGGATGGATAAGGAAACAGCAAAGGGGTTTGTGGCACCTCTGACTGACATTTTCAACTACTCACTAAACATGGAGGATGTCCCCAACTATTAATGGTCTGCTGATATAGTTCTCCTGCAAGGAAGTGGCAGGAAGGATAATCCAGGTAACATTAGACCAGTCGGCCTAATGCCCATAGTAAGAAAGGTGCTAGATGCCATACTGATAGGAGAAAATTTTAGGGACAGCAATGCAAGTGGTGAAAAATTAGACTACCAGTGTAATAAAGCCTACATCAGGCAGTGGCAGTACAGATGAATGCAAATATGTGGCATAGGTATAATAAGGACTGCCAGAGATAGTTGTCAGGTGGAGGATTGGCAGGAGCAGGATGGGGCAGAAGGAAGTTTTAGCTGGTGTTTAAAGGAGAGAAAAGGGGATGGAGATGGAGAGTGGAAGGAAGCATGTTTCAGAGGGATGGTAGGTGACAAGAGAAAGCAGATTGCCTAACAATGGAGTGCAGATGGGGAAGCAAGAAAGTGCAAGAGTCTCTGCAGCAAAGAGAGTAGGCGGCGGGGTGATGGGAGAGAGGAGTAAGGAGGGGATATTAACGAAGAGACCCAAACCTGTATTTAAAAATGAAGGTGGCACAGTGGGACTGGAAACATGAAGGAAGAAGGGGGATCGAAAGGGAGGAATAAAGTGAGCAGTGGTAAGTACAAGAGGTGGAGTTTGTTGCAAAGCAACAAAAAGCATTACACAGTGCATCCAGTCTGGCAACAGAAGAGGAGGGGGCAGTGACATAGACCACATCTGCATAGCCAAACATCATGAAACCATTTTGGTGAACAGCTCTCAGCAGACATGGGGAGAAAGGCAGTCACTGTTGTGGTACAGGGCACCTAGTTTGGGGTGGAACTCAGAGTAGGTGGTGTTGATGTGGACAGAGAAGTCTAGTCTGCTGTCCAACCACACACTGAGGCACTTGAAGGAGGTGACCATATTAAAGGGTTTGCCATCCATGGTGGTGAAGAGATGAGGAGGGAGAGCCTGGCCAGTTTCTGGCAGGTACCAAAGGTCATAAACACTGTTTTTATTTTTTTTTTTAGTAATGACCTGGAGATGGTTGGAATGGAACCAGTGTAGGACATTGTGGTAATCTTGCTAGAAAGAAACTTCCTTGACCAAGGACGAGGGTCAAGAGGTAATGATGACTGTGTCATCTGTACACATATTGATATGCAAGTTGGCACAGTGAGAGGGAAGGTCATTTAAGAAGATGGAGAAAAAGATAGGACCCAGAACAGAGACCCCATGGGACACCAGTCAGAATGAGAAGGGGAGGGAACAGAGTGCCTTAAGCCTGTACTGACTGCAGATGGCCCAAGTGATATGACTGGAACCAGCTGATAGTGGAAGCTGAGAGGCCAGCAGAGCTCAGCTTATCCAGGAGAAGGGGTGGGCCACTGAGTCAAAGACCTTGGTCAAGTCAATAAAAATTTCCACCCTGATGTGACCCTGATCCATCTCAGTGGAATGGAGTCCGTGACCCTCACCAGGGAGGAGACAGTGGAGTAGTGTTTATGAGAAAAGACAGAGCGAACCTCAACATGTACTCCCTGGAAGCTAGATGTTACAAAAAGGACATGATATACACGTATAAATAACACCATGGGTAAACAGTGTGTCATGTAAGGATATGGGATCAACAGGGTATCATGAAAAGAACTGTTTCCTTTATTGATTGGTTTTGATTGATTGATTGATTGATTTCAAGAGTTTTACCAAGAAAGGCATACTGAGCTGATAACAGCTCATTTCCCAATGCATCCTGGGGGAAAGCGGAGAGGAGTAAACAATACAGGATGTGCAAGTGAAAATAACACCCTGCAAGGTGAAATAGTATCAAAAAGGAAATGCAATACAATAAAAAAATTGCAGACTTTCATTAAAAAAAGTAAAAGTAAAATGACATTACAAGTGTACACACGTGGTATGTAGGCAGATAATCAGGGCACACAAAAGAAAGATGTATAATAATGCAAAACAAGGTACAAGTGTAATATATTACTGGGAGCAATGACAGACAAGGATTAAATACTACAACCCAGATTATGAAGGTGTGAAACTTAACAGCGCTAGTGCAGTAAGGTAGGAACTGGAGCAAAACATTCCAGATGCAACAACTGAATAGAAGCAGTTAAGCCTAGGGTAGAAAGGACATTTTTTTAATCGGAGGTGCTTGTGCAAAAGGGCATTAGTAAAAGGGAGGAGGAACACAAGGGTTAAAAACAGTTGCAGGAGAGGAAGAAAAGTCACTGAGCAGGAATCTGAGGGAGGAGGACATGGCTAAATGGATAGACTAGGGAAAAGAGGACAAGAGCTTAGAAAAATGATGTGAGAAGTCAGCTTGGCCCACTGAAGATTTTGGCGAGAGAAGGGAAAGGGAAGTAGTACTATGGAGGGGGAAGGAAGAAGAAGGAGGAAGCAAGAAGGGTGGATTGATAGGGAGAGAGAGAGCCAAACCAGAATTTGGAGGTGATGGTGGCACAGTGAGTGAACAGTCTGGCACTGAGAGAAGGGAGGGACAGGGTGGAGACAGCACTAAAGAGTTAGATGCACAAACAGCTGGTGCTCTAAGACTTGAAAAACATACAATACTGAAAAGCACATATCCAGGCACTTATGATGACCACAGAAATGTTACTGACAAGTAATCTTGCAATACAAAGATATATCAGTTAATCCCCGATAGCAAAGAAAATGGAAACGTTTCACGGCCAACTATAGCTTTTTCAAGGTGCAGAGTTTCACTGTTTGAGGGTCTTTTCAAACTGCAAAAATTGTCACACAGAATTGATACATGTAAAATGTATTACCCCTGCTGCAATCAATAGTGCTTTTAAAGGAACTGCAGTGTCTCCTACACAGCCTTTGTTGACCATAAAAATAGAAATACACCTAGTGTATGAATTCAAACAATATATGTGGCTATAAAAAACGTTTAGTACCAAAATGAAATGAAAAGTGATGACCCATTTGAGAACATTGTTTCAAAATTCCTTTAAGCTTAGTAAACAGTGATATTTAAAAATGCCAAAGTGACTTTCAAAATTCCAGTGAAATCGCAGGGAAAAAGGTTAACAGCAATTCCTTCAACTATATTCTATACCACTTCCATACGAATGGAATAGGGGAATCAGAAAAATAGTACTGCTCATGGCAGTCCATAGAAAAGTATCCAAACTGAGGAGCACATTCTGAAAATGTACAAAGCCCTACAAACAATGCATATGAATTATTAGTCCCACACAGGCAATGAAATAAAAAAAGAAAGATATCAGACAGTCAGCTCCAAGTGCTTGACCAGCTGTAAGACAGATGATACAGATGAAGTTTCAAAATCAAGAATTCTAAATGTTTTTAAACATTCACTTATCCTACTGAACTGGATTAAAATCTATTTCTTCATTGAAACCATGTGCTCCTTAGGTCTGCAGACTAAAGATCCATTTAGTTTCTTTCTGTGATAGAATCTTTATTTGCTCCCCATCCCTTGCCAGTGAATGTACAAATTCAGTCCCCCCGAGTTTAAAGGTTTCAGATTCAGAGTTGTGGACCATGGCAAAATGGGCATTGAGGGCATTTATTCATAACCTTCATTAATATTACTGTAATGTGTTCTTGTATACTGGTTTCTAGGTAATGAATGGTGCAATCTATATAAACCATGGCACAGCCACACCATGCTGCATAGAGGCACAGCATGTAGTAAATTCCTGGACTTCTACTTTGCATTGCTGAGTGGATGTGTGAATTTGGTGCTGGTTGCCCATGTTTGCAGACATTGCAGTTACTGTAAACATGGAAACCTTTAGGTATGATTGGCAGCCAGTTCCTAAAAGCATGTGGTATGTCAACAAAATGGCAATCAGTACTAAGATTCTAATTTCATCTGTAGGAGATCAATGTTGCATCACCAATCAAATCCTAGAGAGTGGGGTCTGCCTGAGGTATGTGCCAATGTTTCCTAATTATTTTCTTTGTTACCATTGATTACTTGGGTATCCACAAGATATAAGTAAATATCTTTGTATTTGCAAGACTACTTGTCAGTAACCTTTTTGTGTTCCTCATGAATGCCTGGAGCCATTGTGCTATTCAAGGAGAAGGAAGAGTAGATGGAGCTGTGATGTGCACAAGGAGGGCAGTCCAATGTAAAATGGCAGACAGCATGAAATATGAGGTCGAGGCTGGCAAGGAGGAACTTGTGAGCTGTGCTGCAGACATGTCACCATAGCTGAAGATGAGGAGGCTCATCTTCATGACAAGCTTGTGGCATGCAGGGAGGTGGGTACTGGATTTGTTTCTATACTACCCAACATGTTTGGGGTGGAGCTTGAGGTGCACAGCACCAATGTGTGCTGAGAAGTCTAGGTGATGGTTCAGCCAGACCCCAAGGTACTTAAAGAGGAAGACATCTTCAATGTCGGTGTCATTCAGGGTGTGGAATGATAGGAGGTTAGAGCCTGGTAAGCCTCTGCTGGGAGCCAGAGCTCATGGAAACCATTTTCTTGTAGTTGAGGGACAGAAGGCTGGAACAGAACCAGCACTGAACACTCAAAATCCTGTGCACAAACACAAGCACATAAGGGAATTTGCTTAAACTGGCTGTGAAAACATTCAAGAAGGATGTATGCAGGCCTGATTTTGGCAGAAAGTGTGGTGGCCAAGTGGAAGAGACTGCCAGAGGAAGTATTATCAGCCAAAATAGTGGGTGGGGGGGATTCAAACAAGGGTGTGACAGGTACAAAGCCATATGGTTGTTAGGGAGCAAAGAGTATAGGACGGCTAATATGACCAACTTAGGAAAAGTAGGTAGGGTGGGCAGACTGGATGGGGTGCTGGACCTTTTTTCACATTCTATGTTTCTATGTTAGTGCCCCAAATGGAAAGTATGGAAAACTGAATGAGCATTCCCTAAATCATCACACGTTCTGGGTAGGACTTGCAGTGACACTGCAGGAGTTTAGACTTAGGGAATAATAAAAAGAGCAAAAAAAAACAAGGTATTGAAATGATGGAGAAGAAAATTCTTCTTTGGAGGAGTATGGGGACAGAGACACTGAAGTTGAGATATACCCAATAAGGATAAGGATAAGAGTAGCAGTCCTGGGGAAGAGGAGGAGTGGGGTAGGTGTGACTGACTTACAGTACTTATTTAGGCACTGGTTCCCAAAAGAAGCAAGCTTGCTTGCTTTTATTTACTGCGTAGTTATTGGGTATAGATAGCACAGAGGAAAGTAAACACATTTAATAGAAAGAGGTATAATAGTGAAATTGTTAGCATTAGGATAGTTTTTTAATGAAGTTCCCTATTTGTGATTATGAAATTGTATCCTCATTCATGCAGATCCCATAAGAAATGAAATAAAATAGTGGAGATATTTCAAGCCAAGGGACAGCTCTAGAGCCCCCTGCTGCACATGCTTCATAGAATACTGACAGAACAAGATCACCAGGGCTGGATAACCCATGGAGATCACCAGGCCCAGAGGAGCTCACAAAGCTGGAATCTGAAGAGAAACTCAAGCGTAAGCCACAATGTAACATACGAGGCGTGTTGTCAATAAGAGAATACCGATTAGTGGTGAGGAGAGATATCCAGCTGGTTGTTTCTGTGACTGGAAAAATGTGTGTTTGTCTGATCCAGTTGCTGCTTTGTGTTTGAGCTGTGCTTTTCCTTTTCTTGTGCAAAGCAGTCAGGATACTCAAGAGGAAAGTAGAAACAGAATATGGGTACTATTTCTCTTATGTGCCCAGCTGGTTCTGGCAAGAAGTTGTGGCTTCTAGAGAGTGATTATTGTTACAGGAGACCTGGTATTGTCTGGCAGGTGGGAACAAACAGAGGGGTCCACTGCCCAGTTCAGGCAGTGGACCCCCAAGCCCACAGTAATGCACTTATGGGGAGAAGTAGTTGTCATTGTGCCTGACCTCACTGCAGAAAAAGGAAGGATGGGTCAAAAAATGGCTGACTGGTAGGACAAACCCTGGATGCCCAAGGGAAAGGTGATTCCCATAGGCCGGCCAAACTGTGCAAAGCAGACAGGGTGGTCAAAAGGAAAGTTGGAACAGAATATGACTACTATTTCCCATAGATGCCAATCTAGTTCTGGTAAGAAGTGGTGGCTGCTAGAGACTGGCTCTTGTTGCAAGAGGCCTGGTGTCATCTGGCAGGAGTAAACACAGCTAATTACCAACAATACAAGGAACAGTCAGCTTGGTGAAGACCTGGGAGATGGGTCAGAGCATCAGGATGTGCAAGGTCCTCTGCAGTTACCTAGAGGTCCTACAACATTAGTTGGTTATCCACCCAAATAGTCATGACTTTGCAATGGACTGAGGGAAATAAACCTCTTCTCCTTGGAACAAAGGAGGGGGCATGTTTGAGACCTTCAAGTATTGAAAGGGTATCAACAAGGTACAATTACAGGACCTCTTCCAGATTAGCAGTTGCAGTAAGATAAGAGGGCATGACATGCAACTGTGGGGGCAGGTTTCAGAGTAATAGTAGAAAGTTCTTTTTTACCTAAAGAGGGTGAACCCATGGAACAGACTGCCTCATGGGGTGTTGGGGGCAAAGACAGTCACGCAGTTTAAAACAGCATGGGATGGACATATCAGTAAGTTAACAAACGATTCCAAGTAGGGGGGAGCAAGAAAAAACATTGGCAGACTAGATGGACCTCATTGTCCCCATCTGCTGGCACATTCTATGTATCTATGTATGTATGTATGGGGTGTTTTGTAAATAAGGTACTCTGTACCACCACACTTCCCATCGTTTCTGAGAAACTAAGGGCTACTAACCTTGGTTACTCCCTAAGATCCAATGACGTGTCCCTGCTCACTGTCGCTAAAATTTATCTTGCCATGGGAGACCAGGCCTTTGCTGTGTGTGCTCTTAGGCTCTGGAACTTCCTCCTGCTATCTGTTCAGGGTGTCTCCTCTCACTACCTCTTTAAAAGATCTTTCTGGAACTACAGTACTTGAAAAATTCCTCTGCCTGCACTTACCTGTGGTGACTGGCCCTTTCCTTAATCCAATGACTTGTAGGTCCAAGGATTTCCTCCTAGGTTTTCCCTGTTGGGCACACTGTGCTCCTTGTGCTATGTATAGTGCTATGTGTATTTTGCTCTTTACCTCAGGTTTTATGCTAGTAATTAATCAAATTGTTATACTGCCTTTTCTAACGTACTGATTCATATTATGCACCTTGATATTACTTCCTTTGTATTACTATTGTTCTGCTCCTGTTGTACTTACATTATATGCCTTGATATTGCTTCTGTGCATTCCTGCTATTTGTTCCTGTTTTTATCTTATGTACTATAACTCATCTGTTTGTATTACCCTGTTCTAACCTCCTGGATCATACCTGAAAGTAGGCATTTATTTGTCTAGTGTGCTTATCTGGTCAATAAAAGCTAATACAAATAATAACAAACTCTGCCCAGAGTTAGTACAGCGACAAAGTAATGTTATTGATAATGAAAATTATTGTTAGGGAAATATTCCCTTTTGCAGTATCACTGCGGTCTGTGTAGGTTGATTACCAAACAAGGGTATTATTTTTATGATGTCATACGGACCTTTGTAAAACCAGTCAGTCTGAGATGTGTTAAAGGACCACTGACACCTCGAGTTAGGCAGCTCCTGGCAAGGAGTAGCCTAACCCAAGGACCTAAATTGCACAAAGTTTGAAGCTTTTATCACAAGCATTTAAAAGAAAATTAAGTTTCACTACCCACAATCTCACATCAATGTTCACGAAAGTCACTCAGCTGCCACTGCAGCCCCCATCTCTAAAATCAGCATTTAGAGGACGTTAAGTAGTGAAGGGGCTGCATGCTTCTAATAGCTATAGATAGCAGTTGGGAACAGCAGAACTCTGTAGAGTCACACAATTTACTTTGTAGGCACTTACACATGTAAAGGGGGTATATAAATATAATACTACTCCCCTTAACATGTGTAGGTGCGTACAAAATAAATTTTGTGAATCTACAGAATGCCGCTGTTCCTGACTGCTGTCTATGGCTGTTAGACATCATGCAGCCCTCTTCCCTACTTAGCGACATCAAACACTGATTTTGGCGGCAGGGCTGCCGCGGGAGCTGAGTGACTCTCAAATGCAGAAGTGAGATTGCAGGGTAATGTAACTTAATTTTCTTTTAAATGCCTGCAGTAAAAATGTCAAATTATGTGCTATTTAGGCCCTAGGGCAACAACTCATTGCCATGAGTTCCCTGACCTGAAGACATATTGGTGTCAGCTACTCTTTAAATATGGCCATTAGGATGATTAGCAATACATCAACCTAATTGTTTCCATTCTGAATTTTTTTTTCTTACATGATAGGAAACTGAGCTCTTCTGTGTTCCTTTTTTTTTTCTCCTATAATCTGATATGCTTCAGATCCATTTTTGTTAAATTAATTATCTAATTTTTATTGCCTTTGTCACTACATGGATTCCTTCCCACCTAAGTCATCAGCAGCTACTGCTCTTATTACGGTTGCATAGCAAAGCGAAGCTGACATATTGTGATTATGTCAATAGAGAAAGGGGGGGCTCTGGAGCGTCTAGAATGCTTGTGAATGCAGTACTGCCTGTCTGCTTCTATGCAGTGGGCATGAATTACATGTCTCCACATCTTCTCCATTCAGTTCAGTGCAGTAGCTTCCTCCATTCCCCTTCCCACTGCACTGTTGACTTGCTTTGGCCCTGCTGGCCATGAACAGCTCATGCAAACATAAACTCATTCATAATTCAGTGACTTTGAAGCTGCTGACATTGCCAGCTCCACTTAGTTACTGTACGCAAGTAATAATAACTGTAATACTTATTTTAAGTGTGCTTGCAAAAAGTAACTAAACGGAGTCTGCAGCATTGACTGCTTCAAAGGCATTGAAGAAACATCTCAGAAGCTCATTCTTAGAAACTTCAGTGTGCTTAAAGTCAATGCAAATGAACTCCAAGTTTCTCCCATGGTTATTTAGCCAACCATGTTTTCTCTCCCTTCTCTGAGTCATCTATGTTTGGATGTATCTTCCTCCTTTCCGCTATTTATGTTCCTAATATGATAGCTATAACCAGTCCTGACAACCCCTGTGAAAGAACAAATTAATTCTTCACCATGGCTGAAATATTGTGGGCATCAGATATATTTTGCAAATAGCCCTTCCTCTCTGTTCATAGAAACACAGAAACATAGACTTTGATAGCAGATAAGGACCTCTTGGCCCACGCAGTTTGCCCGTTTCCCTACCTATTGGATAAGTTGCAGATCCTAGTTAACCAACAACCTACTTCCCCCTACCCCCACTGTAATTGTCTTATGTCTGCTTCATTCATTCTTGAATTCACCCACTGTTTTTGACCACATAACCTCCTCCAGAAGGCCATTCTATGCATCCACCACCCTCTCATGGTCTACTCATCATGTCAATCTGTTTTAAAACTGCTTTTGTTTAACAGGAGACACGCAGCCACCCTGAAAATATCCCAGGCAGAACTCTAATCCGTCATGTCTCATATCTCCTCATATTTTTGTGTCTCTGGTGCTGTATGTGTTATTTCTTCAATGACATTACATCAGGGGTCCAGTATTCAAAACTGCACAAAGTGGAGTGCAAACATTCACACTGCACTTTGTGATTGCCCAGGTGCCCAAAGATGCTATATTCAGTTGAACAGCACACTGGCACTATTTGACTGAATATAGAGCCATGACATTGCAGTGCTAAGCTACTTAGCACTGTCCTGACAGGGCTGCCAAAGTAGGCCACCAGAATGGATAGTGCCAGAGTGCTTTCTGTGGTATTCAAAGGTACCCATGCAGCTGAGCCCATTGGGCATGCAAGGCACTAAGAGACCATTTTCATGCCCATTGCAGGCTTTTTTGCATGTGTAGCGAGGCAGGTTAGTGTGGTGCCACTCCCCCATTGTGCATTCCCAGATGTGTAGATATCCTGGTGCTAGTCCCCCCCAATCACCAGCCCTGATGTAAATATTGTTCCTCCCTCTGATCACCGGCCCTGACATAAACATAATATTCCTTGGTGCTAGTGGTCCCTCCCCCATCGCCATCCCTGAAAAACAATAATATTCCCTGGTGCTAGTGGTCCCCCCTCTGATCACCAGTACCGACGAAATATTCCCTATTGGTAGTCTTTCCACCCTCCCTCTGATCACTATCCCTTTCATAAACATAATATTCCCTTGTGCTAGTGCTCCCCCTCTGATTGCCAGCCCTGAAGAACAAATAATATTCCCTGGTGCTAGTAGCCCCCCTCCTTTGATCGCCAGTCCCATCATAAAAATAATATTCCCTGGTGGTAGTGGTCCCCCTCCCACCAATCGCCAGCCTCAAAGAACAAATAATATTCCCTGAATTAGTGGGCCCCCCTCTCTGTGATCGCTAGCCCCAAAGTAAAATGATTAATCCCTGATGTAGCATCACCAGCCTGGAATTAAAGAAAAATTCTCCCTGCATTCAATGGCTGCCCTGCAGTGCTGGCACTTACCCTCACTGATCTTAGTCTTATCTGTGGTGCTCTGGTTACATTCAGTGACCAGAACAACCCTCCTCATACCTCCTCAGCCAGCTGCCATATGTCCAGGCAGGGAGTGCACCTCTTATTTATAGGAGATATTCCTGTATACACTGCATTTTCCAATTATGCCCCTATCCAGATTTAAAAAATAATCTGATTAGTGAGGCTGGAGTTTTCCATATAAAATCTAAAATCTCCCTCATGTAAACACAACAAATGAAACTAACCTGTTATTGTATAGGTGTGAATGCCTACTGATGTAGAATCCATAAAGAATTCATTCTGGATGTCAGCAATGAGAACCAAGAAAAAAAAGACTAACAAGATTTTCTATTGATTGACATCCTTGCTGTGCAGTCACATGGCTAATGAAGATTAGTTATTTCTGGGTTCATTCATTTTAAATGGTGGGGATTGTAATAATTTCTATGAAGTATGCTGAAACATATCTGCTGCAATTTAGTAGCAATCATTCCCTTTTAGTATAATCTAGAATTCTTTGCCACTCTTGATTTATAACATTTGTATTTGAGTTTTTCTGCCATTTAGCTTTTAATTTAGAAAAGTTATGTTAGGAACTGATAGCTATTAAATCATAAACCCAGGATAGTATCTTAAAAGGTACAGTGCAGGTCAGGATCTGCTGTAGTGGATTCTGTTCCAGCCCCTTTAAACTACCTGTACTTTGTAAAGATGTAATTTTGAACTTGAAGGTATCTTAAATCTGTTTGTGTTTGTGAGAGTGAATAGAGCTCTTACAAAGTTTGAAAATCCCTTAATCTTACTTTATCAAACAGGTTATTAATTTAAACCAGCCCCTTACTATGCCATATCTTAAAATGTTTATCCATGGTTAAAAGGCCAAAATACCCATTTAAATAAATCAGAAAAAACATAGATATATTATGTGGCATTTTAAGTAGTTGCAAATTGTTTTTCCCATGCATAGCAGGCCATTTATGTGTTTTGGCAAAGGGTTAGATATGTTTCTATAAGGACCTATAAACAATATATGTTTAATATCTGAATACAGACAGAAAGTAGTTTCTAGTTGACATGGAGATATATGTGTCTCTGTATAAAATCACTAATTTAAAGGTGCAGCATTGGATGCCAAATAGTACCAATAAAAATTAGGCAGTAATGGGCCTCTGTGTTGTTTAGAAATATATAAATGTGTTAGTTTCATTCTTGGTTTCCTTCCATTCCATATGAATTGTTGCATTCATTTTTCAATTTGAGTGAAAAAAAATGTTTTTAGTAATTATGGGTATTGTTTGAAAAAGAAATAAAAATTTATGTAAGGTGTTCATTTTTATGACATTCACATATCCAATTAAGGAAAGAGGCAGGGTCTGTCAGTGTTCTAGATCTTTTTTGGTTTTGGTGAATGAGGGTTCAAAATTAGTCTCAGATAATCTTGAGCAGACTTGGTCTATTTGAGTACCTAAGTATTTCATTTGTTTAATTTCCTTTATCTGACAGGATACTGGACTATGAAAGGGGTCAGTGTGTCCTTTGGATTCCATTAATTCCGATTTTTCCCAAATGATTTTATAGCCTAAGAAATTTTCAAATTTGGTTATTAATGCATTTAAAGCTGGGAAACATACGTTTATATTCCTTGTATATATTAATGCATTATCTGCATACAAACTTATTTTATGCTCAACCTCCTTATCCCTTAATCCCTGAATTTCTTTGTTTTCTCCTATAGCAATGGCTAGTAGTTCTAAAGCCAATTCAAAAAGTAGAGGGGAACGGGGACATCCTTGTCGTGTCCCCCTACAAATCTGAACTGGTTCTGAAAGATCCTTTTTTGTTCTTATTCTTAAATATAGGGTAGAGTACAAGATGTCAATCCATATTCTAAATTTAGGGCTGAATCCAAATCTTTCCAAAATTCTCTTCAAATAACTCCATTCTATACTGTCAAATGTGTTCTCAGCATCTAATGATAAACAGGAGTAGTCTGATAAATCATTTTTATCCATGATGTTAAGCATATTTCTGATATTATTTCTTAGGTAATGGCCTTTTCTGAATCCATTTTGTTTTTGATGTATAATTTCTGGAAGTACTTTTTGACTCTGTTGGCCAAAATCTTTGCTAACATCTTGGCAACAGAATTTATTAAGGTTATGGGGCAATATGAACCTGGGTTTAGGGGGTCATTGTCCTTTTTTTAATTTATTTATTTATGTCATTGGATAAGACCTTTGAGCATGGTGCCCTTTTTCAAAGGTTCCATGTCAGTAAAATACAGTACAGAACATATATGATAAATACAACAAATTACAGAAGGACGGTAAAGAATTTCCAGATGCTGGCACATGCTCAAGACATCATAATAGGTTAACAGTTCATATAATTAACACATGTACAGTTAACAATATTCTTAAACCTAGTTGGGTATTCCACAGTAGGCACATCCTTCAGAACAGATGATCACCAAGAACTTGGGCTAATGCAGCCTATAAAAGTAGGCTTTGTCAAAGAAGTTGGAAACAAGAATGGTGGAGTCCAGGCTAAGAATGGAGGGAAGGATAAAGGGTGGGAGGTAGAGGAAGGATACAGAAGACAGTGAGTAGGGAAAAGTAGGTGAGAGATTGAGGAAGAAGTATCAGCTAAGAGGAGGAGCAAAGAGTCAAGCAGGACAGCCAAAGACCCAGATAAGTGTAACATTTGCAAGGGAGGGCAGTGTTGGTAGGCTGGAGAGGTGGTGATTAAGCCACCCAGTAGGGTTATGCTGGGTAAAGGAAGGTGGTGGGTTAGAGATAACCTAGAAGAGGCAACTGGAACAGGACCTTAGCTTACACTTAGGGGATCTGGTTTCAGAGAGAAAGTGTTTCTGCCAAAGTTTGAAGGAGGGGAGGGTGTTCATGCTTAATATATGTTCAAGGACCTCATTCAACCGGAGTGGTGCTATATATAGAAACATAGACTTTTTAAGATTCTAGCCAAAATCCTGCCGAATCGCTTAGCCCCAGTACTTGGAGGGATTATTGGTCAGGAACAGGTTGGTTTTATGCAAGGGCGCTCCTTGGCAGATCATATGAGACAGATTATGTATTTAATTGCTGCATTGAGGGGTGCTGAAACCCCTTCGGCTTTGGTATCCCTCGATGCAGAGAAAGCCTTTGACTGGGTATCTTGGCACTTTTTGTTTGCATCTCTTCGAGAATTTGGAGTACCTGATAGTTTTGTACAATGGGTTAAAATACTTTAATCCTCCCCTAGAGCTAGAGTATTGTGTAATGGATACCTCTCAGATCCATTTACTCTTGAGAGAGGCACCCGTCAAGGCTGCCCGCTTTCCCCGCTCCTTTTCAACTGCTACTTGGAGCCTCTGATATGAAGATTAGTTTTGTCTCCCTTATTGAAAGGTGTCCAGATTCAAGGAGAGAGATATTTGGTCTCAGCATATGCTGATGATCTTCTATTACATGTTGAGAACCCTGAGGACTCGATTCCAGCATTACTGGAGGTATTAAACCAATTTTTAGTGGTATCCGCATACAAACTGAATCTTACCAAAACAAAAATGTTTCCACTAAACCACCTCTATGATAAGCATATATGCTCCTCTATGGGTCTGTCATGGGAGCCTAAGGTGTTAACATAACTGGGGATTAAAATTGCCAGGAGTGTCCCCTTAATGGTTAACCTTAATTTAACAAATCTTATACATTTGGTGCAGTCTGATTTGGAGAGACGGAATGCCCTCCCACTGTCACTCTGGGGTCGGGTCAATATCCTGAAAATGAATGTTTTATCGAGACCATTATATCCTTTGGGTATGATGGGTGTCATCCTTCCCAAGTCCCAGTTCTCGCAAATTCAAAGAGTATGTAATAGGTTCCTGTGGAGGGGTAAGGCAGTGAGAAGGTCATATCTTAAACTAACTGCACCAAAATCTAAAGGAGGTCTTGCTCTCCCACCCTTGTTTCTGTATTATGGCGCCCAACACTTAAGCAGGATAGCCTACTGGATGAATGATGGAGCCCCTCAGATGGAGTTCTCATATATACCGGTATGGCTTGATATCGAGTGTAGCCTAGCCCGGACTGTGTCAAGTACACTCTATGCCTTGATATTTATGAAACCCTCTCATCTTCCCAGTCAACTTAAAGCATTCCCAATAGCTTGGTTTCTCAAAGCTTTCCAGAAAATGCAAATGCAGTTTTCAGAAAAATGGCATACTTCTAGAGCCCAACCACTTGTCAGTAATTGGCATTTTCAAGTTGGCTGTTGTCCTATTTTACCCTCCTTTCTCCCGCAACTTAGGTATTGTAAATTGGAGGATCTTCTACAGGGTAAAGATTTGGCTCCATTTCAAGTATTGTGGAGTCCCTTTCAACTAAGATCCCAGGAATTTTTCAAATACTTACAAATTAAAGCGGCAATACGGACATTTAAAGACAAGCAAGAATGGACATCACAATAGCCAGAAGGCCTTTTTAAGGCCCTTCAGGAAGTGGGGCAACCCAATGCAGTTTCTATGATTTATAAGCATCTTCAAGATCTAGATGCATCTCTCCCTAGGGAGGTATGTTATTACTGGGTGCGTGAATTGTCCCTGCCTGAAGACTCTGAATATTGGGAGAAAGTATGGGGTGGGATCTATAAAAACATTAAACAGGATCAACTCTGGTTGATCCAGTTTAATATTTTACATAATATTTACTACACTCCGGATAGGCTGTATAATATGGGCCTGGCCTCCTCTCCTTTATGTTTTTGAGGTTGTCAGGTTTCTGGGTCACTATATCATATGTTATGGCTGTGTCCACATATACAGACATTTTGGGAAGTGATACGGTGGGTCTTGGATCCAATTTTGGGATTGGATCCCTTTTTTACTCCAGAAAGTTGTCTACTGGCAATCTTTCCCCCTGGGACTCCCCAGATACGCAGAGCGCATATGTCATTTATCTCAACTATGGCAAAACTGGTCATGTTAAGACACTGGAAGGAAGAATCCCTTCCTACCATTATTGAGTGGTACCGTGAAATCTTACTGGCAATTCAGGTGGAGAGATACATATCTAATCTGCGACTCTCATATCACAGGTTCAAAAAGATTTGGGAGCCACTCTTGTCCCTATTGATGTTAGTGAGACTTTAATACTCTATATTAATCTGGTGGAATATGGCTGCTCTTGTCAAGTTTATCATGTTTGAAGTCTACTCCACACCAATAAGTCACATATATGATGAGCGCAGACGGGAAGGGGAAATTTTTTTTTTGTTTTGTTGTTGTGTATTAACTCCATTCAATGGTCCTACCTGTATATTCTCTGATGTATGGCTTAAATGTTAATAAAGTATATTTAATTAAAAAAAAAGAAACATAGACTTTGATGGCAGAGAAGGACTGCTTGCCCCACCTAGTCTGCCCATTTCCCTAGCTACAGGATAAGCTGCAAGAGAAAGCTGTCCTTGAGAGGTTTTAATGAAGGGTACCCTGAAGGGACTGTGAGACAAGCCCCTTGTTGAATAACTCAATTTACTGTCCTCCAGTAATCCTTTAATACAGGAGAGAGCTTTACTGACATTGTGTTCTTTCCAATCAGGCATGTCTGATATGTTATTCTATTCCTAAGGTTAAGCCAGTTGGTTAGCTTGTAGAGCTAACATGTGTGAGTCTGTTTGTCATCCCTTAGGGTAAGTCTGCACGCTTTGGTAAGGGCAGTCTCGACATGTTTAAGGGCAGTGTCAGAAGCTAAACCATACACAACCAAACCATAATCTATAATAGATAGGCTAGAGCTAGAGACTGATAGATGAAGGGCTGAGAGCAACAGATATTTTTTATGTCTGTGGAGGATACCCAATTTAATGTTGACAGCTTTTATCACTTGGTCAATATGTTGGGTGACGGAGTGAGTATCATCGACTGTAACTCCCAGATACTTGAAAGAGTACCCCTGCTCAGGCTGGGTTCCCCAATTATTGAGGATAGTCAGAAAAGGATGTTTTTTCCTGAGCTGGTGGCTTGAGATCAGCATAGTTTTAGTCTTCTTGTAGTTAAGGAGCAGAGTTTGCTCTCTGAACCAATCCTCAGGATGGAAGAAGGTGGACTAAAGTTCCTTTTGAAGTTTGTCATGATGATTGCTACTGCCCAGTATGGCAGCATCATCTGCATAAATAATTATTTTACTACTGCAGGCTTCTGAGAGCTTATTTATGAACAAGCTAAATAATAAAGGCCCCAGTATGTACCCCAGGAGTACTCCAATAGTAGCGTCCCTAGATGTAGAGGTAGTGGAATCTCTCTTAACCCTCTGGGTCCTGTGCAACAGTAATCAGTGAAACAGTGAACTACATCCAAGGAGAACCCCATGGGCAGCATTTGCTCCAGAAGAATTAGACAGTGTCAAAGGCTTTTGATAGATCCCACAAATTTGCCTCCCTCCATGGCCTTGTGTACATAGTTGGAGAAATCCACAAGAGCAGTGGCAGTGCTATGGTTCTTCCAGAAGCCATGTTGTTGGGGGCATTGAAGATCATACTTTTGAAGCTACTCAGAAATCTGGTCTGCTACGATTCTCTCACGTGCTTTGGAGAGGGGGATAGAATAGAAATAGGCTGGTAGTTAATTACGCTACAGCACTCTCCACATTTATTCACTAATGTCTGTTTCCAGGCAGCTGGGAATGCCACCAAGGCAAAAGATGTGTTGAAGATTTTGGAAATGGGAATAATAACTTCATTGAGAGTCAAAGCCACCAGCTTCATGTCAATGCAGTCACTGCCCAGTCTGGTTTTACCAAGTACCCTTAGCATGTACTTTTTGGCCACCTTAAGAGAAATATTCTTAAAATAGAATTTTGGGTGATTGAGGTTAGTTCTTGATACTGGCTGGGTTGGTACTGTGGAGTTTAAGTAGTCAGGAGTTAGGACAGTGCTGTGATTGGTGAAAGCTGAATTGAAAGCCTTGGCAATGGCTAGAGGGTCCAATGTTTGGGATCCTTTCAGGTGAAGCATCATTGGGTATTTTCTATCTTCTTTTCCCATGAGTTCCCTTAAGTTCTCCCAGAACCATTTCCCATTACCCCAGTTCCTGTCTAGTTTGTCTTTATAAAATTTAGCTTTAGCAAACCTGGCTAGGTATGTGCACCTATTCCTTGCTGCTCTATAATTCTGAAGGTCAGCACTATTGCCAGAGCACTTCGCCTTATACTACAAGTTATCCCTAGCCCTCATTTCATCAAGGAGGTCTCAGGTGAGCCACCCATTAATGGTTCCCTTGACTTTTCTTTTCCTTAATGGTGCATAGATGTCACAGATAACATTGAATTTAACAGTAAAGTATTCCAGAGCTGTGCCAATATTCTTGGCCTCATCAATAGGAGACTAGTTGATGAGTGATATTGCTTTCTTGAATGCATTTAATTGCCGTCACCTAAGTATTCTGCTGTGGATGGTAACTGGAAGGACTTTATCCTCTTTATTTACCCAGGTGCAGGTAACAGGGGAATGATCACTAAGACAGTCAGGTATAACTGCAGCATTCTTGATTCTGGCAGGGCAATTAGCCCAGATCAAATCAAGGAGAGTGCCATTCCCAGTCTTATAATTCATCCTGGTAAGTTTGGATACCATCTGGGTGAGGTGCATACTGACAAGCTTATCCTTGATAGGATCAGATGCCTTGCAGTTCCAGTTTATGTTGAAGTCCCTGGTAACTATGACTTTGGTGCCCCTATTGATTTGGGTTATTGCATCAAAAACAGGGCCAATCCCCAGTTTAGTCTTGGTAGGGAGAATGTAGACAGAAGCAATGGTGAGTGACCTGCTGTGTTTACCAATGAGGAGTTTCATGGCAAGCAGCTCGTAGTCACTAGTGTTACTTAAGACAGGCAACACACTACCTTGAATAGAGTCCTTAACATAATTAAGGCAGTCCCCTTCCCTTTTCCCTGATCTATCCATCCTGAAGGTACAATACCTTTGGAGGGCTATAGAATTATCCTTGTCCTTAGGGATAAGCCAGGTCTCCATTAAGCAGAGGACATCTGGGCTGTGTAATTGTATCCATACATGTAGTTGAGTGAATTTTGGAAATAGGCTATAAATGTTCATAGCAGCTATCTTTAGACCGGAGACCTTATTTCCACCCTGCATCCCACCTAGGGGCGGGCCTGGGTTAGGGTGCACATTCTCTGTGAGCAGAAGTAGCAGTAGAAAGAAATGCATTGCCACACAAAGCATGGATTTTTTAACTTTGATTCTATTGCTGTGGGTCCTAGAAGATTGGGAGAGTCCCCTGTGCCTAGTATATGGAGTAAGTAGCTGGATAAGGACAATGTTACAGCTACTGATAGGACATAGGAGGTCATGGGAGGGGGAGGACTAAAAGGTATATTGCTATAGGCGTGGGGAAGTGTACCTGTGAGAAGACCTCTGCAGAATGGTAGACTGAACATGGTCCAGGGGCACTGGGTTGAAAGAACAGAAGACACCGACCTACTAGAGGCAGGAGTGAGGGGATAAGATCAGGTTAATCATCAGCACCAACGTCACCTAGTAGTCAGATAGTTACTTGTAAGATATAAGGTTTAATAAGGGTGCTTCTGATCAGGTGGTAAAATAGAGAGCAGGCTAGGACACTTAGAAGTGTAGGCTAAACACACTGAAGGGTAGTGTTGCAGAAAGGAACTCCCTCCAGGTCACCATAACATGGTGAATGATTTTGGATGTGTCTTTAAGGCAGGTAGGCTAGTGGAGAAACTATCATAATGAGGAGAATTTTTATCATGATGCAACAGACAATAAGATACGGTGAGGTGCTTAGTATAAGAGCATTTAATAAAGGTCAGAGGAGGGGGAGGCTGGGTGGGCCAGAAACTGGCTAACTGTAACTTATAGCAGTTAGGGTAAGAGCAATTTTTAACAGAACAGCAGCACTTCCTCAGATTAAGAAAAGGTGCCAAAGCGCTACTGGAGCAATCAAGAGAAGGGCTTGCTTACAGTTCTCTGAAAATGGGCTGTTTCATGAGGGGACCAGCCAATCAAATTGGTGGCTTAGGAGCTGGCAGTCCACAGTGGAGGTTAGCATACCTGGGTTCGGGGAAGGGTTGGGCAGCAGAGTCAGCGTGGCTGACACAAAGGAGAAGCAGGGCCACCTGCGGCAGAAGCACCCATCTCATGGGTAATGTCCTGAAAGAAAGAAGAGAGAAAGGGGTCAGAACTTAAAGGAATCATTAGGGCTGCACCGAACAATTAATGAGGAGGCAGTCCAGAGGCTAGACAATAGCAGGGGTGGAAGAAAGAAAAGTAGGAAGGAGTGGGGGAAGGAGCTGGAGTTGAGTACAGCTGGGAGATGGCAGAAATAAAGGTGCCAAGATTATGGGAGAGAACAAAAGGGAGAGACTCAAACTCTTCTACCCTTAAACATGCTAAATATCTGGCTTACTCTTTCCATCTTCCAATGCATTCACTTACTCATTACAAAATGTATCTGGCTATGTAAGTTCCCTAGACATTCTTATCTTAAATTAGGACTTCCCAAAGAATCCAGTGGTCTCCAACTCCTGAATTTCTTGCTTTATTATTGGGCCAGACACCTTTACAAATGTGGTAAGTAGATTTCTGCTCATCAAACGCTCATGGAAGGGGACTACATCCATCCCTGGCTGCAGACAGAGTCTCACTTATTTCACTCAATCAATCTTTCTGCATCCACCATCTTCTTCTCCCCTTGGAAATCCCTACTGGTGCCTCTTCAGCATTCAGTAATCGGTACATCTATTAAAGTTTTTTCACAAATATGTGCCTCCCTTAAAATTGTATCTTCTAAAGATACCTCCCAGACTATACTATCTAACCTTAACATCAAGATTTGGGATAGTATTCTCAGTCCTGGTGGCTTCCCCAATTATGTGGGGCCAGTGTATCTGATTTCTACTCTCAGGACTCTCTTCTTTCCTCTCCAGAGATCCTGGTGAAGTTCCATCTGGGCCAGCCTCACATTTTCAAGATCTTTCAGTTAAGACATCTGCTATCACAACACTTTGGCTCCACCCCAGGGGCTTCTGTTTAGACAGCCTTTTGGCTTAGATACATGATCTGGCAGTTATACCCCATGGGACTTCCCTGATATAGTCATTGCTCCTTGCCACACTCCATCCCATTCCCTTTGCAGGCTCTAAGGTCTGGGAGGCCCTGATGCTGGATGCCACACTCAATGGGGTACGTATTTGGAAGGATCTGAATAATTATACCATTCAAGACAGGTTAAGACTTACCCAATACCATATTTTAAATAACATATATTATACACCCATCAAATTGGCCAAGATGGGTCATCTCCCTTCTTCTGTCTGATCTAGATGTGGCAAGGCAGGAGGAACAATTTTATATATCCTGTAGTCCAGTGAGAAGGTGTCACCACTATGGGGCTCAATTGAAACCCGTGCTGACCCCCTCCTGGGTTTAGAATGTCTCTTCACTCCTGAAATATACATTGTAGGGGACTTTACCCAGACTGTGGCTAAGGAAAGGAGATACCACATTGCACTTATTTCCATGGTTAGACAAATCACCCATTTTATACCGTGAGTGGTTGTATGAGCTCTCCTTTTGTCTTCGGATGGAACACCTGATTGCCAGCATTCGTCATAGACTGTACCTTTTCAACAAGATATGGGACAAGCTTCATGCATTATACCTGAATTAAAATTTTCTTGAGGTTTCACTGGTTCTCCTTTGTGCATAAATACTTTGGACCTATTACTTTCCGAATACTTATTAATGGGTCAATAGGCACACTCTGTGGGAGGGAGATGGGGGTGTGTGGTTTTGTCCAGTTAATTATCATGCTCTGTTTACTCTGTTGGTGTTTGTAATTGGCAAATCAATAAAGTTAACTGGTCAGAAGTGCAACTTGAGGCAGCAATACTCATGCCAGCAGAAGCTGCACTAACACCACCAGTTGGGACAACATCAGCTCCTCCAACAATGAGTGAAGCTACAGATTGCCCTGTAAAAAGCATTGATGGAGAAATCCCTTTACTGACATCAGCTATGCACTTCTGCATACTACCACGCTCATGGACAATCTTGCCACTGGCAGCAGTGCCATGGCCCGAAACAGCTTTGCTTTGCACGTCTCTTTGCAGGCATTTTGGGGTATCGCCAAGAAAATTCCAAGCAAATTTAGATTTCTGAACTTTCAGTCTGGGCCAGTGGATATGAAGCCAAAAAAAAACAACTGTGGCCTGCAGATGGAGATTGGGCACTAAACAGATGCAAAAGCAGACAGATTAAGATTGCACTGTGCAATCAAGAAGAGATGCAGACACAAAGTCACAACAACACCTTAACCAGTGCTCACAAGTCACAATCCAATCTGGAAAAGAATATATTTTACCGGTTTGGGGGTGCAGCGCACTTCAGTAACAGTCCAAAACCAAGATACCACAAAGCAGTACAAAATCATGCAGGTGCAGTGGATAGCAGGTTCACACTGCTGCAATTACTCTGTGGCACAATAAAATGTGTCTGATTTGATGACACACCTCACACACACACTCTCTCACACACGCTACAAGTAATGTGTAGAAAATTGTAAACTTCAGTAATATAACCAAATATTTTAAACAAACTGAAATTATGCACTGCTGCACCACAACAATCAGCAAAAAAATGTCAAGAATTACTGAAAATATTACTGTGTGTACATTAACACAGTTATACAAGAAAACATAACCAAAACAGAAAGAGTGCCTTTTTCTCCCAGTTAATCTACCTCCACCACAGAAACGCCCCTCCCTCAATGCACACTTCAAGTGTCTGTCAGTACACAGACTTAATGTTCTAAATTAACATTCAAAATCCACACACAAACAATAGCCACTCGATTATATGAGCACAGGAGGGTTTCCTACAATCTATATACTAAATTGTGAGAAAAAAATGGCTCAAAAAGGCTTTTTTAACAGCTTTTAGAGGGTATGAATCGCGGAGCTCTGACAGCAAACTGTCTCCAGCTACCACTGCACACACACTACATAGGACTGAGGCTGTGCAGAACAATCTAGAGCCCATGTGACCTGCAGTCCCAGGAATCACTGCAAAATTCACATTGGAGCTGAATAACAAGGCAAAGTGATGTGAAGTACATTGATTTCTATGTACTTCGCAATACAATTGGTGCAGAAGTGGTTGGGGAAAGGTGGAGTGATGCAAAGTCATTGTTATCAATGGACTTTGTGTTCCTCGTTATGATGTGAAGTACTCTGCTTCACTTTGTGGATTACTTTGAGGATTCCACGTTACTCCGCGAATTGCTTAGCAGAGTGAATTTTGGCCACTTCGCCTTCCTCTAATTCAAACCTGCTTTAGTGCAATTGTACCATGCTATCATTACTATTGTTTTAGTGCATTACCTCGCCCTATAATCCCATCAGTTCCTCTGTTTATTTGACCTACCTGCTCCTGGAAGCTATGGCTACTTGCTGATGGATGCTGCTCACCTACTTTTGTTCACTGCTTCTTTATACTTTGGAGGGCAGCACAGCTACAGCTGTCGTTGTAAACTAGTTTTAAATCTGCATGTGTGTTATGGCACTTTACTGTTGCTTCCTTGTTTTTCCTACAGCTGGGGACAAGGGGCAGTAGTGAAGTGTCGTGTCCCTGTATGACCAAAATACCTCTTATTCGACTACTGCCTCCACTGCTACAATCCTTCAAGTATTTGTCACCTCTGTTTGGTACTCATCAATGGACTGGTTGGCTAGCCTCACTCCGCTAAAGGCACAGGTTACCTTGAGCTGAAGCTTGCTTTAAAACATGTATGATATACGTGATGGTCTCCAACACTAAGCACTTCCATTGTTACACATGCTTACCATGCTACTCATTGCTGCCTGTACCGTACCTAATGTGTATCCTTTGCTGCTCATTGCTGCCTGTACCATACCTACTTTGTTTCCTTTGCTGCTTAGTACCTGATATTCTCTCCAGTGCCTTATACGGCCTGCTCGATTGCTACATGAGATTAGCCGATCATACCCATCAATTTGGCTCGAGCTCACTCACAGCCGACGGTCTCGCTCTGCACCCTAGTCCGCATCCTGAGCGTGTGATGCCTCGTGTGGGGTCCTTCTCTTTCTGGCCCCTAGTGGGAATGTCCTCACTCCAGGTGGAGCTTTAGCTGTTTATGCACAGTGGCACCTCTTGATGTCGAATTTTGACTAAGCTGTGAAGGGAAGATATATTGCTATCCTTTAGCTGCAGCACCAGCTTCCTAAGGCACCTTCTATGCTATTCTCCCCATGACTACCTCTGGTTCACTTGCTTTGTTTTTAGATCGGTAAACCAGATGAGTGCCTCAGCAGTTGTCACTCTCCTCTTTCAGCCATGGAGCAGCTGTGCTGCAGAGTTCTCTCGCAACCCTTCACGGCATTCGCATTAGAGGGACAGTGTGAGAGCCTTCCTCCAAATTGGAAAATTTTCCACCCCCTTTTAATTGGGTTGTCAATTTTCAGCAGCAGAGCCATCACTAAATAAACTATCCCATGCCTAGAAGGAAGGCGACCTCAGCCTTGGATCCAGAGAAATTTCCTCCTCAAAGATTTTTTTTCCCCTCCTCTGTGCCACGGGTCATAATAATTAATTAGGCTTGGGTAGTGTTCCCTGGTTTACTTAGGTAGGTTCTGCTGCTGGATGGAGGTGGATGGTGCCCCTACTTGCCATTTCCTCTCTCCTTAGAAAGCCCCCTGCTCTGTCCTCAAGGCAATCCATTGTACACATTCTATTCTGCCAACCTGCATATATCAGTAATGTTTAACAAGCTGCCTGTTGCTGTCACTCCACTTTCTGCCTCATGGCCACCGATTGCTAATGTTCCTTTGGCACTGCTACAGTTTCTTTTGCAGAGTCTTCCTAAGGTACCTTTAGCTAAGGGAAACTTCCCACAACACCTCTGGGGTGGAACCATCTTTGAGGGTTCCTTGATTTTGGCACCCCTACAGGGTGCTAATTCCTCATGGAATAGAGAATGTGAAAGGCCAAAGTAACACAGTTGCACAAGAAGCAAAATACTAAACTGAATGTGTAGGCCATTGAATTGAAAGGCTATGCCTGTAGTTCAATGGCCTAGCAGCCAGCCACTCCCCCTTCCTGAGCCTTATAAGCAGTTCCTCCCAGCCTCTTTCTGAAGCACTTTTTTCTTTGCCACACCATTCTCCCCATCTCATCCAGCAGCTCACCTCTCTCCTACAGGGATTCTTCCTAAGGTACCCTTAGCCAAGAGAAACAGCATTCTCTCAATAAATATTGCAACTGTTACATATTGGCACTCGCTCCTCAGCTGCATCTATTCCAAGTAGCCACAGTTAAAAAAAAAAACACAAATTTTTTCCCCATTTACATTTCTCTTCTGGTGTTGCCTCACTCAAGCTCCCTCAAACTGCAGCTCTGAATACCAACCTTCAGTCCCGAGTCCCACTCACGGTACATAGCTGACCGCATTCTCACCTCCACCATAACGTTACAGTAATATACAAGTGCTCCCTTTTAAATATAAATTCCCTGTTGGAGTTACTCAAAAGAAAAACAAAGCTGAGAGAGTGCTGTTGGGCTGTTCACTTGCTTAGCAAGAGAAAAGAATGGCGTCATTTGAAAAAGTGTGTCCAGTGCTTTAGCCAATGAGGAAAGAGGCTGGGTAGTAGGATACTACATATGAGGCTGGCAAGGTTGGCATGGCTGGTACTTTTAACTAACATGGCTCTCACTGTAAGTTAATGTACCCCATGTCAGTCAATCAAATGCTTTATATTCTTATCCCCATTTTCTAATGCCCAATACCACCCACCATATCGGGTATTATTGCTTGTATAGAGTACAGCTAGGGGATGGGGCAGGCTGCTGAGCAGCAAATATTGCAGCAAGCAAAAATTAGTCCAAGCAAATGGGCAAGAGGACTAATAAGAAATTACCTGTCAAAGTGATTAAAGTGATCTTTAAAAAAGTACAAAATCATGCATACCCCATATGCAAAACATCATGGGATATATATGCAAATCACCATGAAAATTTAGGCTGTTAGTGGTTCTGCTTTAAGCAGGAATGTATGGTGTCAAAGAGCCTCTCAGGCAATCTGAAAAGGGTGTGAACAGCTTATAGCAGAACCATCCTAAATGTTCATGGTGATTTGAATATATATGCCATGATTTGTTTGCATTATGGGGGTACGTGTGACTTTGAGTTTCTTTGAAACCTGGTTTTGTTTCCACTGCCCCATCTGGGTAACTTTGCCTCATCACTTTTGTGCTGAGGTTCTTAGACTTTTCTCTTTTTTTTTTTAACTCTGTTTTATCTCCTCTGACTCCGGAACTCTCTTAGACCTCTCCGCTGGCCGATGCCGGTCTACTGCCCACTGTGAACCCTGCCAACCTCAAAGTCATTACTTTCTTCCCAGACACCCCCAGGGGACATAGGGTTCTGAGGATATCGAAGGGGCGGGGGCAGGGCTCCAGTATTGGGCATGTGATGGCAAGGCTCTGGGAGGGCCGTCACCTATCCGGGCTGGAGGGGGTTTTCAGTAATGTTTATGCCCCCGACGTGGGATGTGCAATGCCTCCTAGCCCACAATGTGGGTGCTCCCACCCACGTCCAGAAGGCAGCTGCCTAACGTCTGACCCAAGCCTGTAAGCCCCTGTGCATAGTAGTGCCACCGGTCTCCACCAGGGGCCACTGTTGCAACGGGCTACCCCTAGATCCCTTCTCTAGAGAGGACAGCAGTCCCTCAGATGCTCAATCCTCTCTCTCCCCTGCCGACCCCTTGCAGTCCGGGCTCATTCCCAAACCCGGGTCGATGGCGTGGCGCAAGGCATGGCATCCAGCGCCTCAACCCTCAGCACGACCAGCCTGGCCTCTTAGACTTTTTAAAAGTGATCTTTAGTTCCATCAGCGTAAAGCATCAAGTACTTCATTTGCAATTGGCATATGTGGTTTTGGAAAAAGTAATAACTTAGACTTCATAACAAGTGAATGAGTCAAAACTTCAGTTGTCACTGTAGAACTGTGCTGGGGTATTGGGAGGATGACAAAGTACTCTCGGTGCGGCACTAATACTTGTAACTGATTTGTGACACACTCAGGCATGGAAGGTCTATTACTGCACCCCAATTCAACCCTGAGGAGATTTCTGTCAAAACTGTCAGGATGTGTAAGATCATTCTGCATGATTCATTATTGAAAGGAGTTTTTATGAACTGGAAAAATACATAAAACTCTAATTAAGCATATTTCTTTGAATGCTATAATGCATATTGAAGAAATCAGATACAAAAATGATTTATTAAACATAGAAAGTTGATAAAAAAAGAAACTAGAATCATGTTTTACTTTTAATGAGTTTTATGAAGTTATGGCATTTGACTTTCACAGTATTAAAAGTCCTATCCATGGCTCTGGTGGGATTCAAACAAACACCTTTTTGTGTCACTTTTCAGTTTACTAACAAACCTTGCCATACTATCTCCTTCATTAATCTAACCTGTTTCAATAATTACATGTAACATACTAATCTGATCATTTATTTATTACATGTTCCCATACAGAAAGTGGATCATCTGCATTTGTCTATTAAAAAAATTATTCAGTAAACGTAGAATACCAGGTTTAGTTGGAGAAAGGATTATTAAAGCAATGCAGTAAGTCTCTGAATAGCGTTCAAACTGTAGAACACAAATGAGCATTATTTAATTTACACTTGGTTTGCAAATATGAACAATACATGTATAAAATATCTAATTTTTTTAGTCATCATTATAGTCAAAGAGAACAGTAGAAATCAATTAAAAAAATTATAGTGCATATGGATGTTGTTACTATGAAACATTCAGAGTCTTTCATGCTGTAGTTGAACATGAATCTTTAGACAGACTGAAAGTGTAGGTAAAAGCAGTGCTGATTTTGGTCTCAATAGAGAGGCACCCTTGTTTGCATATACAGTATTGAATGTGTAAAAACAGGCAGCTGACAAACATGATACACCATACAGTTTCCTATCGCTTGTGGGGAAAGATGAGTTCAGCCAGAGAAATAAATCCACAGGCAGAGCAACATAGAAAATGGGGTGTACATTGAACAGTCAGAAAACAGTCAGTGAAGGTGTTGATGTGCAAAAGACATTAATTCCACATTCAGCACATCATAGCACTTACTGAATTAATTAGTTTTGCCTATCAGAACCTTCATTGTTCATTTTCTGGCTGCTAATTGTGCACTCATTTTCTGTTTTGATATGGCAAAGAGTGCACCCTCTTTCTCAAAGCTAGGTTTTAATAAAAAGAAGGGCTATACTCTTTGTGGCTACTATATGTTTTATTTAGACCTGTCAAATACTCACAACACACTTCTTACATCACGGAGGTGGACAGGGACAGAGGTGTGAATGAGCTTGGTACATCCAGCAGACCAGACCTGAGTTTAATTCTCACAACCTCCACTTGCATACTGTGTGACTCTGAGCAAGTCACTTAACCACCCAGTGCTCCCAGGTCTCCCCTGAAAACAGACACTTGTGCCTAGTGGGCCTTACCCGGTTACCAAAGACTAAAATAAAAAAATTAAAAAAATAAATAAATTGATAAATAAGGATTAATATAAAGTAAAAGATGTGCTTATGTAACATGCACGTTTCCTTGTCATAAAACCATGGGCGTGATTTTCAAAGGATCCGGATTGGCACAAGGGGCTTGCATCATGGAGAAATAGCACAAGGGGCTCTTTGTGCTGCACCTTGCATCACTCCTGATTTCCAGAACCCCTTGCTGCAACTGGGGGTTCACCTGCACCAGAAAGAATTACACTGTCCTTGTGCCAGATGCACCAGTGCTGCAAGGCAGAGGGGAGCTTCCACTAGGGCAGTGCTGCACTATCCTCTTATTTGAGATTCTGCAGTCCCTGGCAATGGGCACACAGGCCAGCAGAGTCAGATCAGCTGGGAGCTGGTTTAATGGCCCATGTGCCACTCTGAGTGCCCTACAAGGGTGGGAGGTCATCCATTCTCCCCATTGTGGCCACTACCAGGGGACATCTGCTGACCTTACACACCCAGCCAAGGGTCCTGGCAGTTGGTTGGCTGGGGCTGGGTAATTCCAGGGCCTCCCCCTCACTGCAAGTCACAGTACCCTACCCACTCACTGCCTGATACAAAGGGAGCTGTGCAAGTGCAATGCCAGGGTCTCTTACCAACCCACATCCCACAATCCACCCCAGCCTGCCCTCCATGGACCCTGACAGCTGCTGGCTGCATGGCCAGTGGGCCCCCCATGGCCACCAATGCTGCCTGAAGTTCCCACAGACTGCAGCATTCCCTGCCTGTGTGCCAATTGTTTGGTGCACAAGATGACTTGTGGCAAACTCGAGGAGTGTGTCACTGGGTCAGGGTCTCATCGCAAGGTACGCCGATCTAACAGGGCTTTGAAAATTGAGCCCTGTGTGTACAACATCAGTCAGCAATCTGGAGGTAAAGTAAAAAATTATAATTCATAAATATTATACATATAAATTATTAATACCCAGTACTTCCAGAGTTAAAATTGGGTACCAGCAAAGACCCCATGAAAAATGAGACACTTTCTCTCATTTAGGCTGTCTTGTGTAAAGAAATTGGAATAAGCAAATGCCATTAGTATGATGGCAGCTATGTTATAATGTGTTGTTAGGTTTCTAAATATCGATTATTAGAGATCAGTAAGTAAGTAAAAATTGAGTTATATTCCAACTAAGAAGAAACTGGTAGTGTGAGTCAAGAGCTCAGTAATTGTGACTGGGAGGCATGTTCAACTCCCAACACAGCTGCATACTCTTTTGGGTCGCCCTTCAATTTTCTTAAGCTTTCATTTCTTAGGCCTGGACATTTCCTGAGCTGATAATGTGGCCCAGCAATGCCCCCAACTGAAAACGAGACACTTTCATTCAGCTATGCTCTTTTATTTAAAGAAATGGTAAAAAAAAATCTAGCACTAGTATGGTCACATTTGGTTACCAATTGTGATGTCTGTAAAGAATCTATATAATTCAGTAGACAGGCAGAAACTTCTATAATTCAAAGAAAACACTGCAAACGCATGTCCCAGGTACTGTCTGTTGTGTAGATCAGGAGGCAGGTTCAGATCTCACCATAGCCACATACCTTGGACTCTCAAAAACTTACTAAACCTGTAAGTGCTTCAGCTTGGCTTTCCAGAAGTAAGAACTGGTAAGGCAATGAACACAGTTCAAACAGGTATCCTGGAAGGTAAGGAGGCCATTCTGGTGGGTCTGTGTTAGGAATGGACAAACTGGCTGTGACACACTTCTGAGACCCCCCCCCCACGCGAACTGAGCCGACTCAGCTCTAACCAGAAAAACTGAGCATTTTTCATGGTTCGATCTGAATGACCAACTTGGCCCTGTTTGAAAGTGCAGTCTGGTCTGGAATAACACTCTCACCACCAGTACTGCATATAAAAAGCAGGGCAGGGTGCAGAAATAAAAAAAGAGGGGATTTCCTCCAATCTCTAATGAATAATCCTGAATCCCTGGACCATCACATGGACTAACAAAAGCAAACACTCATGATCCTGGGGCACTGAAGGGAGCCAACCAATGAAGTTTTCTGTTCTGTGATTGACTGATGTTCTAGCCGATCCTGTGTGTCAGTGTTTACCATCATTAAGATGCCGAATTTAGGGCACCTGGTCATTAGAGTGCCAGATTGCATTTGTGATCCCTCTCTCTGAGGTCTGCCCCCCCCGAGTTGGTATCTTTAGTAAGGGGAGGTGTAGGAAGCACAGCCCTCACAAGGGGGGATGCAGAGGGCACAGCCCCCTGCAAATAAAGAGGTCAGTTTTGCCAAAATCTGGCACTCTAATTATCTGACTCTCTAAATGTGGTGCCCAGAAGTGGTGGAACCATGTGTCAGTCACCACAGTGCATTTCAAAAAACCAAAACAGCAAAAATGAAACAAAACATTTTTCATTTTGTTAGAGAGGGAGAAGAAGAGGGAGAGGGAAAGAGGGTAGAGCAGAGACTAGAGACCAGCAAATACTACAGCAGAGAACAAAACAGTGCAGATGTTGCAGCAAAGTACTCTGTAAAAAGTGAATTTTTTTCTTTTTTGTTAGAGAGAAAGAGAGAGACTAATGAATTCAACAGCAGAGTGCAGAGCAGACAACAGCAAAGTGCAGCCATTGCAGAATCCACAGTAAAAAACAAAACAAAAAAACCCACCAGTTTTTCATTAGTCAGAGAGAGAGAGAGAGAGAGAGAGTATGGAGAGACTGAGACCAATGAATTCAACTGCAGACAACAGCAGAGTGCAGAAAAAATTAAAAAACAAATATTAAGGGAAGCAGAAGAGTCAAACAGGACTGGAGGACTCTGAAGGTCATAGTGCCTCAGTAACTTTGAGGGGGGAGCTTAGTGCCATACAGATTTTTAGAGGGAGTGTCACCCACATCTCAGACTCTGTGTTGCCCTTCTCTGTGCTGCCTTGAAAGGTCATACTGCCGTAGACCCTGTGTTGCCCAGCTCTGTGCCTGAACTACTACTAGGTTATAGTGTCATACAGATTGTGATGGGGGTGTCATATTTCAGACTCTACATTGCTCATCTCTGTGTCTGAACTACTGCTAGATCATAGTGCCATAGTGTAGAATCTGTTGCTCATCTCTGTACCTGAACTACTAGTAGGAAGCTAGGTAGTTGGGAGGCAGTATGGCGCTGTGGGTTAAGGCTCTGAGCTGCAAATGTGGAGACCTGGGTTTGAATCCCACAGCCCCCTAGGTGCATACTGTGTGACCCTGAGCAAGTCACTTAACTTCCTTGTGCTCCCAGGTTGCACCTGCAAACAAGCTTTCAGCTTAGTGGGTCTCACCTGGCAAAATAATTGGTAAAAAAAAAAAATAATAATTGGTAGTAGGTCATAGTGCCATACAGATTGTGAAGGCAGAATTCACGTCTCAGATTCAGTGTTACCCAGCTCTGTGCCTAAACAACTACTAGGTCATACTGCCATAGTGTAGACTCTGTGTTGCCCATCTCTGTGCCTGAGCCACTACTTGATCATAGTACCATACAGATTGTGAAGGGGGATCAAGTCTCAGACTCTGTGTTGCCCATCTTTGTGCCTGAACTACTAGTAGGTCATAGTGTCATACAGATTGTGAAGGGGTAGGAGTGTCACATCTCAGACTCTGTATTGCCCCTCTCTGCATCCAAACTAATACTGCTAAATAAGCAATTAAGTTGGACCAACAAAAAGTGGATTCAGAATCAGAGTGTGTTATGGAAATGGAACATGTGGCCAGCACCAGCAGTATGGCTGAAATTGGTACAAGTAACAATAAAAATATTTCCCAAAAACAAATTCAGAAAAAAAAGGAAATTCACTGCTGAAGATATTAATACAATTGATGAAAATGAAGCAACACAACCAGAAAAAGAAAAGAATGTTGGTGAATCCACTGACCATAGTAATGCAGCATTTTCGGCATTGCCTGAAAAATCAAGTAAAAGTAAAACACAAAAACAGGTAGCCAAAACAATTAGACCTAGATAGCCAATGATTAAGAAAAAGGCTCTATCTGGTACCACTTGACATGGCACTCTGCGATATGCCACTCATGTGTACCAGGCTCCTTCATCCAAAAGCAGTACCTCTGATGAAGAGAAGGTTGTAAATGTACAAGAACAAGATCACAATCACGATATATCCCAGTTAACTCTTCCAAAGGAGATGAATCAGAATGTGATACGGATGAGGTAATGGATGCCAACTGGGTTCTCCCACCCAAAAAGGAAAAAACATCTATAGTACAGCAAGCACCACCAGTAGCCACAGCCAGTAGTGGAAAAACAATCAGTAATCATGGTAGCTGTTTCCTGGGACAGCTACAGTGTGCATGAATCAGGGTCAGAAACAACTGCCACCAAAAGTGCTGCAGTTCCTGGTATGATGACAAAATGTTCCACCTTAGTTCTGTGGAACTATTTTCATATAAGTACAAAAAATGAATGTTTTGCTGCCTGTACCTTTTGTCATCGGGAAGTTAGCAAGGTAAAAGTGAGGGGCCTGTTCAGGAAAACATCACTAAAAAGGCATTTGCAAAGAGCACATCCAACCATTTGTCTAAGCAGCAGTCCTGAGCAAGGGACAAATATCTATGATGAAAATAATCCCATAGACAATAGTGATGGTGAAGAGACTGAGAGACAGGGCAGAACAAAAATATGTTTGCCTTCACTGACAAAAGTATTTGGACATGCTACAGCTTCGCCACTGCAATCCCATGGTTTCCCCCTGCACAAATGAAACAACAGACCAGTACTACAGTGCTTGAACACAAAACTGCCTACAGTTGCTCACATCAAGTCACGTTAAACATTAATCAGTTAATAGCAGAATTTATTGCCGAGTACCTGCAACCATTTTCTGTGGTGAAGAATTACAGTTTTAGAGCCCTTTTAAAATATTTTGCTCCATGTTACAACATAACAAACCATAAATATTTTGTGACTGTGGCTGTTCCCAAAATGTATAAATGTACGTAAAGTAAAATAAAATTGGCTCTTCAAGACAGTGAATGTGGTTCTGTGCACCTGATCACAGACGTGGGCAAGTTCTCAAACCAATGATTATATGTGTATCACAGCACATTGGGTGTCGCGATAATCTTTAAATACCACCACAAGCAACAAGGTAGAGGAAGGAAGACAAAGAATGGCAGCTGTTTGCATTAACATATTTGGTAAGCATCACACCGCTGACAATATTTCAGAAGTGTTGCATGACAACATTTCTGAGTGGTTAGAACCCCTATGACTCACTACTGAATTTGTGGTTTCAGACAATGGCAACAGTATTGTTGGTGCATTGAAATGTGGTGGCTTTACTCACATTATGTGCTTTTCACACTCATTAAATCTGTTAATATGAGCTTTCTTTTCCAGAGACTACAGTATATTAACACTAGTGTGAGCTGCAAAGAAAATCTGTACCCATTTTAGTCACTCTGTAAATTCACGTGGTATCTTGGCAGACCGCCAGAAAAAAAGCGGCTTGCTAATACAGTAACTAAAACAAGACATTCTGACAAAATGAAACTTGTTTTACGTGTATGAGAGACTTCTCACACAAAAGAAGGCAGTCCATGAATATACAATGTAGCAGATGGTGTTGTGCTGAATTCATTCCAGTGGGGCCTCATGGAGCATCTTACATTGTTCTTGACTCCATTTGAGGAAACAACTCAGCAGATTAGCAAAGAGAATGCTGCTCTAAACCAGGTTATTCCCATCATAAATTTATTGAACAAGGAACTCAAGGGGTTGCATAGAAGTTTTGACCAAAAAGGAGACCAATCTGGTGTATCTCTTATGAACCTACTGATACAACAATTCCAGAACTGCAGAAGATTTCACAATATCATGACAGACAAAAATTCTCTTCCTCCCACTTTTCTTGACCATCGGTTTACATTGCAACAGCTACCTCCTTCAGATCTCTGTGACTCTTACGTTGAACAGAAAAACATGCTGATGTCAGCAGTTGCACAGGAAAAAGAAGGAACTGTATTTGTCAATACAACTGAATCACATGATGTGGATGCTGCGTCTGATGATGCAACATCTATTGGTGCTGACAGCAATAATTTCCACTTAGTGCCACCGTGTAATCTTTCATCAACATTGGGTAGTCCTGCACAAAGTCCTCTTTCATGGCCCTTGAAAAAGGCATGTCATTCTGAAAAGTACACAGATGACTCTCACACGTTTTGGTCAAAACTCATGGAAACTGATAATTCAGATGTGTCTGTCGTGGAGCAGCCCTCTTTGTCTTTATCTGATATTGTGGATGCCTATTTACCAGAACCACTCATTAATATTACTGATGACCCTTTCAACTACTGGCTGGAAAAGAAAAACATCTAGCCTTCACCATCTACCTTTGCTATTAAGCTTCTTAGTTCCCCTCCCACAAGTGTTTACTATGAGCGTATATTTAGCACAGCTGGAAATGTTGGGCCCGATTCTCAAAAGGTTATGATTGGCATAACCTGACTTGCACCAAAAAGAATGGCACAAGTAGCAAGTTACACCAGCCATTGCAACATACAGTATTCTACAAAGTAGCCTGTGACATGCCGCAGGCCACTTGCACCAAAGTGGACATACGCCAGCACATACACCTTAATTCCCCTCCAACATGGTGCTAGGGGGTGTATGGCAGTAGTTGTACCCTATTCTGGAAGGGCAGCAACAAAGTCCCCAATGTCAGGATTCTACAACAACCCTCGGAGGAGAACCATCAACGTAAGTTACACCAGCATTTAGCTTTTGTAACTGTACATACACCCCCCGGGGGTGCTGTAGACCTGCCAGCAGACTGGCACCCGATCCATGTGCCCTCCCCCTCACACCCAGAAAACCTCAGTAGGTGCACCACAGGGCTGCTCTCACCCCCCAGCCCCCGATTATCCCTGGCAGTCTAGTGTCCCCCCCACCCAGCAGTGCCAGTCCACCCCACACCCCCGACCAATCCACAGCTGGTGACTGGCACAGCCCACCTCTCACCTCCATGGCCAGCCACCGACTGAGCTCCATATGAGTGCTTACTGTCAGTATGCACTCAATGAATGAACAGGTACATTCAATCATTGAGCATATATTTACAGTAAATGCTCATACAGAGCTCAGCCAGCGGCTGGCCGTGGAGGTGAGAGGTGGGCTGTGCCAGTCATCGGCTGGGGATGAGTCGGCGGGGTGCGGGGTGGACTGGCACTGCTGGGTGAGGGGGGTGGTGGTGAGACACTAGACTGCCAGGGTTCTTTGCATGTACTGTACATACTGTAAAGTACACGGTTGTCATGGGGAGCCGGATGAGGGTTGGGGGAACCATGGGGGCATGACAGTGGGTAGGGGGCCTCTAGCCCTGTGGGCTTCTGCTGGGGGATCAGGCATGGAGAGGGGGCATTTGCACCTTGCGGGACAGCAGTTGCAGCTTGCGATGTCCTCGCCAGGTAAGCCTCCTGTTTGGCTTACCTGGATGGATGTCACAAATCATAGGACTTAGACGCAGGGACCCAGCCCCTGGTAGAATTGGGCACAGGGTCCATGTCGCAACTGGGTTTGGCGCCAAGTCGCCTTTGGAAGTGACTTGTGCCATTCTTCTAGAATTGGGCACATTGTCTCTGATGGCAGCACAAGGCTTACTCCTGAAAATGTACAGCACCTTACCTTCCTAAAAGTCAGTCTCAACAAGTTCTCTTATCAGTTCAATGAAGAATGGCAGAAACATAAAAGCAATGATAATAAACAGCTGCAACAGGTGTCTCCTAATAAGGGTGCTCCCTTGGTGGAGTCTGAAGACAATGGTGCAGACCTAATTTAATTTAATGATTTCATTCTTTGAATTCAGAGGACAAAGGTCAGCAACCATAACAGAAGACCAGAAAGATCAAGTAAAAAAAAAATCCTTCTTCTGATGTCATGGTGTAAATGACATCATATGTATTGCTATATGTGTTTTGCGCATTCAATTTTGGGACCCAGGTGGAGTGTAATTTGTTTAGTCAGCAACATAAAAATACAAACAGGGCACAGGAAGTAAATTTCTGGATGTCTGATGTAGAGAGCGGGACCAAGGGGGCAAAGCAAAGGAAAAATACCTATGTGTAGGCACGGCCACTGTGAGTGCTGGCTGTCGCAGTCCTTGGGTCTTACACCATGCGGATCCCTGCTGGCTTGATGGCGGGGGTGGCAATGGGGCTGGGGACTGGCAGGTAGGCTTCATGGCAAGAGTAGGTGGTGGTTGGGGCCAAACAGCTCTATTAACAAAACAATTACAATAAAATTGACTGCAATTATTAGTTTTGGAAGCTTGTAGGATATATCCAAAAAACTGCAGTGCCATATGTGGGCGGGGGGTGGGCAAGGTCAACCACATAAGTTACAAAACACAAGTGATAAAAAATAATTGAGAAATCAGGCAGAAGTGTGTGGGATACTTTGGGGCTCGTAATGCTTGCTATAATACCAAGTAGGCGAGCAAAATAATTACAAATAAAAGAAATAACATCTCAAGTCAAAAGGGAGGGAGGGATTGCTAGGGCCCCATCACATATACTGCTCTTGCTGCCTGTATCCCACCAAAAAGTATGCCAGACTCAGTGAAGGTCTGCTCTCTGCTGTTGTCTTTCTGCTGTTAAATGCATTGGTCTCTCTCTCTCTCTCTCTGTCTCTCACTTTCTTTTTTTTTTTTTATATGTACTTTCTGCTACTTAACTGCCCCCAGCTGCCCCCTTCTGACCAACCTCCACAACCCCGTCACCCCAGTATCAGTGGGACTTTCCCCTGCCCGGTCACCGGGTGCAGAGCCTGTGAGAGGTTGGTTGCCATCTGCAGCCAAAGGTGTGTTTCCTCCATTTTCTCCCTTCCCACTACTGGGGCACACATGTAGGACATGCGTACGTGGAGGCATGGGCACGTCCACAGAAGTCCCTCAGCACCCTCCCTTCTTCTGGCCTCTCTGACCCACACTACCCACTGGCCTCCACCTGGGGTCGTCATTCAGCAGGAGTGCCAGTCCTCCCTTCCCGGTACAGGAGAGCTGCCCTCCGGATGCTCAAACCCTCCCTCCCATGCCAACCCCCGGTGGTCCATGCTCATTCCCAAACACAGATTGTCAGAGTGGCGTAAGGTGTTGTGTCCAGTGCCTCAACCCTCAGAGCCACTGAACCAAGGGATCTCTCACTTTCTGACTAATGTTTAACACACTGACTCCTTTCACTGCAAAGCCCCAAATGAGCTGCCTACAGTAGGCTGTATTCATAAACGTTTCAGGGACAAAGTCCCACACCACAACTCCAGTTGCCGACCAGAATCTCTGCGGCTGTGGAGTTTGTTATTCGTATCTGCAGCAGCTGCAGAAGATGTTATGGCTGGTCCCGCAGGCCGTAACATTTTTCCACAGCTGCGGGGATTTCCAGGGCAACACCACCTTCAAGCTGCCATAAATCATGGAGCTGGACATAAACTGGCTACACTTTTGAGAATACCATAGCTGCAGGAGGAACTATGGTTCTGCAAGTGGCAACCCACTTGCATTGAGTTTCTTCCGCAGCTGCAGGATTTTCTAGAGTTTTGTGAATCCAGCCCACTGTTTCCCACAAATGTCATGTGGAGGCTGACACACAGGATTGGCAAGAACAAAAGTATATTTATTTTTTATTGCTGTTGGCTGCTTGCTGACCTTGAAACAACATCAGAATACAAACACATTTTTTTTAATGTTACATTATATTTTTTCATTTTTTAACAGAATGATCTAAAAGAATAATACTGATGCATTTCTCATACTCAGATAGACTAAAAATAGGTCTAAAATTCATCAGAGTAAATCAGAACGTTTTGGAAATAAATCAGAGTTGGAATCAGAACCTGGTCACGGCCAACTCACCCATCTCTAGTCTGTGTGGTATTTAAGCATGCCTGGGGTCATGCCAGAATAAGTGGAAATGCTGTGTTACGACCCCCTTCTGTTCACAGATCGATTCCAGTTTCCACTTAATATCTAAACATTGTTTTCAGTCTAAGAATTTTCTTTGACATTGTTCCACAACATTTTCTGACACCAAATGACACAATTATGAATCTTTGCGATAAAGGAATCACAGCAATACACACCCCAGAAAAATATGGCAATACAGAAGTGCTACTGCTGGACAGTAGCAGCAATAACGAAAAGGATCCAGCCACAACAGAGACATCCCTAAACCTATCAGTGGAGACAAACCTTTCATCCTTCTATTGTGGAAAACCTAGCATGGACCCAGATGGAGAGGTAGCAAGGATGGCAGTGTTCTGCCAAGGAAAGGAAAATAGCAGTGATAAGCTATGGAACTGTTTATTTTTGTTCAGCAAATGACTCAGGAGACTTTAGAGGTTTGGATGATCTGCAAGGCAGTAAATAACATTTCCATTTTTTATCACACCATAGAAACAGCTTAAAGACAAAACTGAAGAGTGTGGGTAGATGAACAAAATGATGAAACTGAAGTGTAGTTAGATGAACAAATCAATGATACTAAAGGTGATTGTAAGGTTTTTTATTTACAAACCCCAGTAGGATCAGGGACTATAAAACAGCAGCTTAGAACTGTGGAGGAGGTTGTTGCTAAATACACTCACTGTACACATATTTCAGAAAGCATTGTTATGTCTCTAAAAATAATTTACCTTTATAGATCTATCAATACTTGATAAAATAGCTGCAATCATACTAGTGGCATGTTTTGCTCCCATTTATTTACCCAAGACGGCATAGCCGAGAGAAAGCTTCTTGGTTTCAGTGGAGTCCTTACTTGCTCCCCTTCTTACATTTCTAAATGTCAGGCTGAAGCACTATATGTTGGGAGAAAATCAAAAGAAGGGTCGCTCCTTCGAGTTAAGGTGCTAGTGGTCCAAAAACAGAACTGTAAAAAAATAGGGACCCAGCACTCAAGTGTAGCCATAGGCTACACCATCTTCTTGTACGCACTGTTTGTGGATCGCATTAAATGCAATCCTAAAATACTGTTGGAGTTTGCGTGAATCTGTGGCTGCACTTGAGTGCTGAGTCCCTATTTATTTACACTATATGTTAAGTAGGTTTCAGAGAGTCTCAAACATGTAGGTGGCTGTGGTAGGACTTGAACCTACCTCCCCATCTTCTCATATGAGACTCAGCTACTTACTTAAACCGTCAGTGACATTTTCAGATATTAGAATAGGTGTAAGTAATTATCCCATTTTTAAACGGGAACCATTTTCTCGGCTAAGCTGTCTTGGTTAATGGAATGGTAAAAAAAAAGAAAGAAAAGCATCAGTATACAGTACATACTGTCAATAGCACATGCATATTGACCAGAAGGCAGGTTCAAGCACAACCACAAATAAGAACCACACTGAAAACCAGTTGATTTTGAAAACTAAACATCAAGAAGTGCTCGAGGAGGGGAAGGGAGTGGAAATCCTCATGACACAGTACACTGTTGGGTCAGAAGTGTTCTTGACCTGCAGCAGTGTAGTTGATTGGTAAACTTCCATTTCCCTTTCACTAGATAGATGTTTTATGTTTTCTTAATAGTCATTTTAGACTTGTTATCTTTATATACTCATTCTCTGTGTCAGAGCAGCACTGACAAGACTGATTAGCGGGTATGGTATGGACAGCAAAACTTTGCCATCTTATGCCATGTTTCTTGACCAGATTCAGGATGTGATTGAAAAGGGTGTCAGGATAAGTTTAAGGAACACCCCATGATAATTAGTTGCATGTTTCTTTTGGTTACCATTGTACAGCCTTTTCCTAAGGAGGTTTGATTGCTGATCTCCACGGCTGTAGCTGCTGCTGCAGACCGCACAGGTTCTTGCTTGTGCTGGCCCTCTGTGCACCCCTTCTCCAGCTTGTTACCACACCACCCCACACCACCCAAGTGGCATCCAAGAATCAAGATGCACCCAAGCACCACATCTCTCATTCCTCCACATGAATCCCATGTTTACCTTTTTAAAAATCTTAGCAGTAGGTTGGGGTTCTTCTCTGCTCAGCTTTGCTCCCGGAAACAGACTAGTGTAATGTGTCTCTGGTATTTGATATCACCCTGCATCTAGTGTTGCTTCGGATCACCAGAATGTGTCATAAAAGTCAAATTTTGGGAGCAAAGATGAGCAAAGGAAGAACTGCTTAGATTTTGAAAACTAAACATTACAAGTGTTCGGGGATGGGAATCTTCTAACTTGAAATGTGGGCTGCTCTTCCACATATTACTGGTTGTGTAAAAAAGGAAAAAAACAACTAACATGACAAAGTGCAGGCAGTTTGCAAAAAGAAAGAAAGAGCTTTTGATGGGAATTGTATTGAACCTTCGCATTTGAATTTGACTGAATGAGAAAGCTGCAGTAATAATAAGAACCAAAGATATGTTTGCAAAGAAATGATAAGATGACAAGAGGTTAGTAGTTTGTATACATACTGTATATATAGAAAATTTTACATATCATGGCAAAACTTCTGCGTATTAAAGGGAACCTGCTTTGACCAACAGTGAGAATGGGAAACCTGCTATTGGATCTTCCACCAATCCTAGCTGTACCCTTTACTTCAAACATGTCTGCATCCATGTTGGCAATAGATGAGGATGAAGATTCTCAGAACTTGATAAAGAGCACAGGAACAAAGTAGAAATTTGTAAATTTTCTGAGCTGGCACACAACTAATTAAAATTCCTTTTTACAGATATTGTTTGCAGATATTCAAATGTAACATACAGTGCTCCCTCACTATAGAGAGCCCCACTATTGTGAAACTTTGGTATAATGAATGGGGCTGTGGCTCTTGATATTATTATCACCTGTTCCAAATCCAGCTTTACTTAATGCTGTACACAGATTTCATACCCATGGCTTCACTCAGTGCTGTACATAGATTTCAAACCCACCCTTTCTACCTGTTACTAATCACTGTTAAACACAATAAATAGAAATAAGTAAAAATATGTAAAAGTACTGTACTGCGACAGTTTAATAAAAGAGTCACCCTCAGAGACCATGAGGGATCAAAGCAGAGAGCCGCCATTGGAAGTTCTGGACATAGGGAACCCACCCTTTCAGTTTATTCTCCAGCATACTCCTAACTGAGTACAATGAATTAAATACAATAAATTATAAATACTATAAGTAAAATTAATGGGTGAGTTTCTGTAATCACTACTGAAACTGAAGGGCCACCACTGGAGAGCACAAGGGGTCAAAGCAGAAAATGTGTCAGTCTGTTATAGCCCCTCTCGCACATTGTTTGTACACTCCAGCTGTTCAAAATGTAGCCAAGTCTGGGATTTGGGGAAAAAAAGTTGGAACTGATTTTAATGAATGGGGGATGTTGGCCAGGACATGGGGGAGCTCTTCTGCTCTTACTGGTTGGGGTGGGGAAAGGGAAGCACTGAGAAGGATAGTGTGAGGTGAGAACAACTGAACAGCTGAGAGCTTCAGTAATTTTTTCTGAAGTTAAAATTTATTTTTTATTTTCAAATACAGTAATAATCAGTCCTTAACTGGGAGAATCATCCAGTAGCACTACAGTGGCAGGATTCCTGATGTCACATTTATTTATTTATTTTTATTTATTGGATAAGTTGGATTTACAACTTCTGAGTCGTTGACTCATTTACAAAGACGCCTTGTCGCAGGGAGGGTAGACAGGAATACAGTGTGAGTACAACAGCGGTAACATACGGGTGAAATACAGATAACAGTAAGATTCATTTACAGCAGTGGTTTACAGATAGAGTTGCATACAGAGGTTACAGTCGAAATAAAAATATTACAATCATTTTACAATAATGGAAGGTACAGCCCTGGGCGTACCAGGGAGGAATACCTATGGGGGGAAAAAAGAGTGGCTGGGGAAGAAGAGCAGCAGTCCAGTGAACATTGTCGAGTCTGAGGGCCAGGGGGGAGGGACCCCTTTATTACATTACTTAGGGGCAATTACAGCTTTGGGCGTCAAAAAGGAGGTTACAGAGAGTGACTTTGAAGGAACCAATTTTGGGCAGATTGGTGACAGAGGGTGGGAGGGAGTTGAACCATGTGGGAGCGCAGCAGTGGAGGAACCTTTGGGCTAAAGAGGTCTTGGTACGAGGCACCAGGAAGGTGGCCTTAAGTGTGCTGCGAGTGGCAACAGATGTGGATGCACATCGCAAGGATACAGTGATCCCTGGGGGGGAGAGACCTAGCAGGGATTTTTTGGCAAGCAGGCAGGTTTGCTAGTGCAAGTGTCCCTCAAGGGTGAGCAGGTTGGCAGTGGAATAGAGTAGGCAGGTATGGGTGCAGTGGGATGCGCCGGTCAGGAGTCTGCAGGCCTTGTTTATCGAGGTCTGAATTTTGGCAAAGGCAGTGTTGTCAGCCACGGCATAGATGGGTAGACCATAGTCCACTAGTGACAGGACAGAGGAGTTGATGACCAGCTGGAGGGCAGTTTTGGGGAGGCAATCTCTATGTCAATAGAGAAGGCCAATCCAAGAATTTATAGCTGAGGACAGGGTATTGATGTGGATATGGAAGGTGAGAGCTGAATCAAAGGTGACGCCCAGGTATTTGTAGGATGACACCTGTTCTAGAGGGTGTGGGTTACTGGGGAGAATGCAGACAGGGGCATTTTTGGCCTTATTCTGGTGGTGAGAAAAGAGCATGGATTTGGTTTTCTTGAGGTTAATGACCAACCAGTGGTCAAGGAACACTTTTCAGCTTGGTTGAGGGGATGCTGCAGGAAAACCTGTACAGATATGGAGTCAGGGTGGGCGGCAAAAAGGACCACATCTTCGGCATGGAGGAGCATATTGCCTGAGCAGGAGCTAGGGAGAGTATTGAGAAAGAGGCTGAACAGAACGAGGCTCAGGATGGAACCCTGGGAGACACCGGAGCGAATGGTCAGGGTGTTGGACAGGGTGCCATTGACCTTCACACACTGGGATCTGGTGGAGAGGTAGCTGGAAAACCAATCAAGGGGGCCAGTGGAGAAGCCAGGTTGGTGGAGGGAGTCAAGTGGGAGGGGGTGGCAGACAGCATCAAAGGCCTTGCAGCAGTCAATGAACACTGCACCTGCAATGTGTTCTGAGTCGAGAGTAGAGTGCAGATGCTGGGAGAACTCCAGGAGGGCTGTCATGGTACTGTGTCAAGGGTGGAATCCATGTTGTTCTGGGCATATCAGGTTGTATTTGGTTAGGTACTCAGAGAGCTATATGGACACTATTTTTTCAAGTGTTTTGGAGAGCGGGGGGAGAATAGAGATGGGCCTGAAATTGTTATGGGAGGTTCTATCACCGCTGTTATGGATAGGGGTGATTTCTGCAATTTTCCAAGCACTTGGGAACTGATCCAGCCAAAGTGACCAGTTTAAAAGGTCAGTGAGAGGGGCTAGTACAGTATCCAAGACTAAGAGGAGGATCCTGGAGTCTAGCGGATCACAACTGGAGTTGCTGCTGGCAAGGGCTTTTTGCAGATGAGGCCTGGCTTCAAGGGGGGATGTGGCACATAGGTTGAATGGGGGCAATCTAGGGTGGGGGTAGATACAGGGATAGGGTCAAAAAAGTAGCTGGGGAGGACAGAGCTTAGATCTGAGAAAGCCTTATTGAGGCACTCAGCTATGCGGGGTGGATCAGTGGTGATGGTACCATCAATGGACAGTTGAGATGGTGGGGGGAGCGGGTCTTTCCATTTGCTGGTGCTGTGTTTTATGAAAGACATTAAAGAAATTGTTGAATGAATAACAACAAACAGCACCATCACAAATAGTACACGTCACTACCTCACTAGAGTGCACTCGGTCACTTGTCTCACTTCGTTCACGCTGCTCCATTAAGAATCTCTGACCCTACAGAATGGCAATGTGTATGTGGGTTTTGGCAAAGGTTTTGTTGCTCTGTCTTCTGCATATTTCACAGTGGATTTGATGATGTGGATGATGAAGCCCAGGAGATGGCTCTGTCTTTTCTGCTGGAAAAGAATGTGTATGTTGACCCAGGCAGCAACAAAAATGAAGCAGGGGCACCCTTTCAGAGGAGTATCATTGTAAAACCTTTTGTAATTATATACACTGCTGAAATTGCAGTTTGCTGAAATGGTTGCAGTTAGTGGTGTAGTACTGGTAGGTACCGTTAGTGTAGAGTCAAATAGTGGCTTTACTGTTGCTATACTTCCAAGTGTGCATGCAGGCATACTTACTGTACACATTTGTGAACATTTTTAAGTACCTGTCCTGTATCATATACCACTGTATGTCTCTGTGAGCTGTTCATGGCCAGTGAGGCCGGGGCAAGAAAATAGTGTAACAGGGGAAGGGGAAGGAGGAAGCAACAACTTGTTGCAAATGGAAAGGACATGGAGAGATGTGATTCAAGTCCATTCTGTGGAAGGAGACAGGATATACTGTTTTTGCAAACATTCAAAAGCCTCCTTTCTCTACTGATGTAATTGCAATGCGTTAGCATAGCTCTGCTATCAGCCATAGAAATAGGCAGTACATAACTGTGCCTTGTCTGGAACAACCATATGAAAGCCAAATCCCAAACCACTGTGCCTGAGATGGGGTGGGCAGAGAGAGATAGTTTGTTGTTTTTCTGAAAGGAAAAATACCTATATGTTTGATCAGGTTACTGATTTGTGTTTCAGTTGTGCTTCCTTTCAGGGGGAAGCAACCAGCCAGCAAATCTACAAAAGAAGGACCCACTGTCCAGTTACTCCTGTGCTCATCACCTGACTGGGACAATGATGTTTCCTTTTCCAGATGTCATGGAGGCAGATGAAGCTGTCTTCAGTTCAAGATTTCATGGAAGAAAAAGACAGAAAATACTATCTGGTGCAATATGACTTTTTGTTTACACATGCACATACATGCAGCAGGAGACACTGTAGGTGCCAGGGTTTGGATGTGAGATCTTCTCTATGGGATCCTTCCTCCTGGAAAACAGGCTACTCTTCAGTTTGACTGTATAAAGACTTTGTAGGTTGCTTATTTATTTTTACAAGTTTTATATTCACTTTTTAACCCTTGCTGTGCCATGGACTGATATCAGTCCAGAATTCCAATACATTCTAATTCTGTCGGCATCCTAAGAGTTCAATAGAAAAGAAAATGTTAAAGTCATGCAATGCATGTGGTGTGTTGCATGAATTTTTTGTTACAGAGATGAAGATGATTTAAAGAGCAGAAGTACAAAGCATAGTAAAATGGTATAGAGGAATATGACACATGAAAATGAAATGTGGTAACATTATATTTGCTAACTGTTCCTTTGCAGGAGAGAAGAATCTGGCAAAAGGGTTTGTGTAATGAATTTTAATTGTGGATTTGATTTCTTGCTAATGTCTGTGTAACCCCTAGATGGCGCTATCCCAGGGGCTACTACCCCTGCCTGATTTGCCACTAACAGGTTGAGGGGCCTGGATCCAATGGCGGGTGCCTCCACCCAGAGGTCAGGGTTTGCAATAGTTAAACTAACTTGGTTACAGCCCTCTGGGACACTGCAACCCCCCTTTCTTCCCACTAGTGGCCCACACAATATATCAGAATTACCTCTCAGTATACACTTACCCCAGGACTGGTTCCGCACTGGGACCTCCTGTGAAATGAGATACAGTGCAACAATCACAGTACAGTACTTTAACATAGACAAATACCTCAGGCAGTATAACTTTGCTGAAACAAGCAGCTCTGATTTATTTAGGGGATATAACAAGGACAGGGGAAATCAGGTTAATTAGCTTATCACTCTAATAATCTACCTATGGCTCTGTGCACGGCCTATCCCTATCAGTTATTGTCCCTGGTACCCCAAGCCCTAGTGGCTAGTCCAAACCGTGGCAGCTGGTAGGGGCCCTTTCACACAGAGAAAAGGAGAATTAAACAGTCAGCAGTACAGTAATTCCATTTGGATTTAATGTGGCAATTCAACAGGGAGCGACCCTGAATTAGTACTCACGACCTCCAAATAAGATAGGGTCCTTCAATGTCAGCAGGGCTCACTTGAGGTACACAAACCTCTTCACACATCCATATAAAAGAAAGCACTATACTAGGCAGGCTGCATCTGTATCCCATCCTAATTACTGCACAATACCCGAGAACACACAGCAGATTCAGTTCCTGACAGACTGAGTGCAATTTTCAGCAATTCTTCCAGTCTTCTACAGGGTGAGCCTGGTTTCTACTCTTCAGAGATCCTTTGATTCTTTTCACAGGACTGATTCAGTCCTAACAAGCTGCAGACCGGAACTCTGGGCCTTACACACGTTTTTGACTAAAACTGCACACTGAAAAGCACAGGGCTTCCTTCTTCACTGCCAAATCAACTGAAACTCCAACCAACAAAACCGGCACTTCCTTTGAGTTCCTCCCAGTTCTTGACTGGATTGGCTATCACTCACAATAGACTGCTGTTGTTGGTCCAAAAGGCACTGAAGTCTAAACTACATCTCCCAGAGTCACTGCCCATACAATCCTCTTGTGGCTGGCTCAGATTATGAGTCCAAGTTCTGATTCGTCCAAGGCACCATTTTAGAGCTAGCTATCCCACACTGATTGGTCCAGTTCAGCAGTTCAAACTAGAATGGGGAACTAGCAGACACAGTTCTGACTGCAAAGAAAGCAGGTTAGACAAACTGTAATTTCATTATTACTCTAAATAATTTCTGGCAAACAGTTACATCTTTCAGATAGGTTCCTTTGCACTCCTAGTGACTGCAAAAATGAAGTGAATTGGCAGCAGCTTGAGTGGTACTCAATCAAAGAACACACAGTCCCCCATACAACTAATTATGTCTGCAAGCAGACAGCTCTTAAAGAGACAGTACCAGAGGTTCTAAAAACACTCACTGATAAATGGCTTAAATGCCAAACACCATTCAGGCTTGGAGCATTCAAGCAAGCTCCTGGAAGTCTTTTGGGAACCCCCATTTGCAGGGGGGTTACACCTGCTTGTGTGTTGTATGTTTTCCTTTCAAAGTTCCAAGAGAGGGACTAATGATGTATGGACTGTATGACTTGCAAAAGGTGCAAGTGTGCTAGAATTAACCCTTCAGCAAATGCAATAGCTCTAGACTAATCACTAACTCTGACATCTGTTCATGGTAAACAAATATATAGAGTGCATACAGATGAGAAAAGAGCACTAAGAACTAAGATGGTGTGGTGTCCTGTATTGGTAGAAATAATCTGCTGTATACCCAAGGGAATGTAGCCAAGACCCCAAGTAGTGAAACTAGATTTACTATGAAAGATTGACTGGCAGTTGCCCAACAGTCATAATCCAGATACCACAAGCCCGACACAGAAAATCCTGACAGTGGCTGCAGATGTTTTTTTCATGTTTTGGTGTTTGACTCCTCGTGCCCCTCTTAATTATTTAACAAACTCCGCTGCAGGCAAAATCCCACTGTCAGAATTTTTGGTGTCAGCCTTGCAGCATCAGGATTTTAAATGTCAGACAACCAAGTTTCAAGTCTTGCAATATTCTCCTGTGAAGCTTCCTGATAGTTTCCTTGTCCATGCCTCACCTTGCAACGATTGTCCATGCCATGACTCCTCAGTGTTTCCACCTGCTCTAGTCACAGGTAGAGGATGGTGCAGCCAAACACCCTCACAGGAGCACAAGAGAAATCTGTATCTCTTCCCTTTTCCTATTTACTGTGTATTAGAGGTCTTTCTCAGGACCACAAGGCTCTACGGGGGGAGTATGTAACCCAGATTTCAACCTCCTGTCTGTTGGAGCCCAGTTAATAAACAGTTAAAGTGACAAATAAACATAGAATATGATGGCAGATAAGGCCCACCTGGCCCACCTAGTCTGCCCATTTCCCTACTTACTATATGAACTCCTGATCCTACTTGATCTGCAGTCCACCTCCTCCTTCCCGCCCCAGTGTTGCCTTCTGCCTGCCCCATGCACTCTTGCATTCTCCTACAGTACCAATGTTGCCCCCACAGCTTCCTCAGGGAGGCTGTTCCATGCATCCACCACCCTTTATGTGAAAAATTACTTCCTGCCCTTAAGTCTGCCCCCCCTCCAGCCTTCATATTGTGAACCTTTGTCCTGGAATGCCCATGTTCTCTTCCTTCATCAGCACTGGGCTGCTTAGTCATTCCACATGCCCTGTGCAAGTGCTCAGTGGTTCAGTGCTGCTTGTCCCTCCCATCCCTAATAGAAGGGGAGGAGGCATTCACAAAAGTTCAATCTTGCCTGAGATATGCTTTGAGCTGCAGCTCTGAGAAGTATATGAGCTGGTCTGAGAAAGAGAGAGAGAGAGAGAAAGTGACCCCAGCTGGAGATTACCAGCCCTCCCAGATGTGCGCTGAGACCAGAGGCAGCAGAGAAGAATTATTGTGTGAAGAGAGTGATTTCCTTAGAAAGAATGCCATGAGCACTGAGAACAGGGAGAACTAAGATGAAAACAGAAAAATGAAAGCTTAGAGGGAGGAGGTCCCACTGTCTTGAATGGTAGAGAAAACAGTGGTGGAACAGTAGGGGTATCTCCTTAAAGGATTCACTCAGGGCTTACAAGAGCCCACTCCAGGCTTAGAAGTCTCATATGCCATTACCTGGTGAGCTTATGTACATATGTATATTGGACCCTATTCACGAATGACTGGGGTGGCTATGCACCGTATAGGTCGGGCACATAGCCACCATGCAGCCGCCTGTGCCCACTCCACCAAATCCATTGCATTCACCACCCAGATGCACCCCCTACACACCTGCGGGGGTTCCTGGATCTGCATCTGGGAGTCAGACGTAAACCACCGGGGCTGGCTACATCCCCCCCGGGAGGCTGCCTCCGGACATGGGTGGGGGCATTGGCACTTTCAACAAAGCAGTCCCTGCCATCGGGGCAAATCTGGAGTCCTGGGTTGGATGGGCAGGGTGACTGCCCAGTAGAGGTGGGCAAAATGGCCAAAATCCACTCCTTGAAGCAATTCGCAGATTAAGGCAGAATCCATGAAGTAATCTGCAACGTGAAGTGAAGTACTTCGCATCATAATGAGGATCAAGATGTCCACTGAAAGCAATGCCTTTCTGCAACCACTTCTACACTAATTTTAATGCAAAGTACATTGAAATCAATGTACTTCGCATCACTTAGCCTTGTTGGTGAGCTCCAAGGTGAATTTTGCAGTGATTCATGGGATTGCAGATCACATGGGATTCAGATTGCTCTGCACAGCCTCAGGTCTGTGCAGTGTGTGTATAGTGGGAGCTGGTGACAGTTTGCTCTCAGAGCTCTAAGATTCAAACCCTCTAAAAGCCTTTCAAAAAGTGTTTTTGAGCCATTTTTTTGCTCACAATTTAGTAGATCGATTGTAGGAAACCATCCTGTGCTCATATCATCGAGTGTTTATTATTTGTGTGTTGATTTTTAATGCTAATTTAGTACATTCAACCTGTGTACTGACAGACACTTGAAATGTGCTTGGGGGAAGGGTGTATCTGTGGTGGAGGTAAATTAACTTTGAGAAAGGCAATCTTTCTGTTTTGGTTATATTTTTCTTGTATGATTGTGGTAATGTACACAGTAATATTTTCAGTAATTCTGGAAATTTTTTTGATGATTGTTGTGGTGCAGCAGTGCATAATTTCAGTTTGTTTAAAAGATTTGGTTATATTACTAAAGTTTTCAGTTTGCTGCATATTACTTGTAGTGTGTGTGTGTGTGTGAGTGTGTGTGTGTGTGACACGTGCCATCAAATCAGACACATTTTATTGTGCCACAGAGTAATTGCAGCACTGTGAACCTGCTATCCACTGCACCTGCGTGATTTTGTACTGCTTTGAGGTGTCTTGGTTTTGAACTGTTACTGTGGTGCACTGCCCACCCCCAAACCAGCAAAAGGTATTCTTTTCCAGATTTGGATTGTGACTTGTGAGCACTTGTTAAGGTGTTGTTGTGACTTTGTGTCTGCATCTCTTCTTGATTGCACAGTGCAATTTTAATCTGTCTGTGCTTTTTTATCTGTTTAGTGCCCAATCTCCATCTGCAAGCCACAGCTGTTTTTTGGCTTTGCATCCACCGGCCCAGACTGAAAGTTCAGAAATCTAAATTTGTTTAGAATTTTCTTGGTGATCCCCCAAAATGCCTGCAAAGATACATGCAAGCAAAGCTGTTTCTGGCCATGGCACTGTTGCCAGTGGCATAATTGGCCATGGACATGGTAGTACACAGAACGGCATAGCTGATGTTAGTAAAGGGATTTCTCCATCAGTGTTTTTTACAGCGCCATCTGTAGCTTCACTCATAGTTGGAGTAGATGATGTTGCCCCAGCTGGTGGTGTTAGTGCTGTTTCTGCTGGCATGAGTATTGCTGCCTCAATTTCCATTTCTGACCAGTTAACCATTTCAAAAAATGTAGTTGAGTCTAAAGACTAAAACAGTGACTGACAGTGTAGATGATGTCATACTCCCCATTAACATCCCCATGGTAAATGAACACAATTCTCATCCTGGCGATGATAACGCACAATGTCACATTTCTTCCAGCGCTGTTGAGGTCATGCCTTTGCCATCCAATGATTCAAAGTGTGGCGCAAAAATATCTGGTGATGATGATGATGATGCTGTGGTTGGGACATGCTCTCCACATGACAGCATCCAAGCTGAAAATGTGGATGAGGATATTGCTGATAAATATGATGATGATAATGCTGTGTGCTGAGACCAGAGGCAGTAGAGAAGAATTATTGTGTGAAGAGAGTGATGTCCTTGGAAAGAACTGCACTGGCTGCCGGTTCAGTGGCAGATCACCTTCAAAGTTATATTACTAACGTAGAAAGCCCTACACAAACTGGGCCCTGACTACCTGAAAGAGCTCCTGATTCTTTATCACCCTTTGAGACCGCTCTGCTCATTCAACGAGGGGTTGCTAGAGATTCCGAGGGTGACTTTAAAATCTGCCGGGGCCCGTGCTTTTATATTCATAGCCCCGTCCCTCTGGAACTCTCTACCCCGTTGGATTAGGGAGTGCACGACCGTGGGGAGCTTTAAACAGACCTTAAAATCATTTCTTTGGGTTAAAGCATGTGGTAGTGATGACTTCTGACCTGTACTGTACATTTCATAATGATGATTTTGTTTTAATTGTGTTACTTGTTTTAATGTACTGTTTTAATTGTGTCACTTGTTTTACTGTACTGCGCCTTGATACCTGAAAGGCGCATTATAAATAAAGAATTATTATTATTATTATGATATCACTGACCCCTGTCATGAACTGGAGAAAAAGAAAGTCAAGGTGGCTGTGCCTGGGTCTGTTGGCATTAAATCCCCCTCCTCAAAAATGTTGTGATTTAGCGGTTCCTGTTGATGATGATCATGATGACTCTGAAATAATCATAGGTAGTCATGGTGGTCAGTTGGAGTCCAAGTGTGTCCAGCCAGAAAAATTATGTAGCACACCCACCATTTCTGGGGTTAAAAAAACTAAGTCCAATAAGCAGCATCAGGGACATGTTAAAAGTGGGGGCTCACAATCCCTTGTTTGGGATTTTTTTGTCCAAGATACAAATGATGAGTCAGTTGCCATCTGCCAGTTTTTCCATGTGCATGCAAGTCAAGGTAAAAAGGGGAGTAATCTGGGCACAGGGGGGCAGCATACACATCTTAAGAACAGGCACATGGCACTGTGGACCCGGCACCAGAGGGCAGCTAATGCCATAGTGGGGTGTTCACCTTCATCATCAACCTTACTGAGCATGTTATTCCCTTCCATGAGTGTAAGACCAAGCAGCAATGTCTGTAGTAGCGATGAAATAACACCGGAGGATTACTACAGGCATGATGAGGGGGAGGATGATGATTCAGAAATCTTGTCAAGTGGTGGTCAGAGTGGCAGTGGTGGTGGTGCTGGTCAATGCAGTATGTCTAGTGCAAGTAGTATATCAACCCCTGTACTTAAAAAGGAGAAAATAACTTCATTTATGGACTTATCACCTGTCCACCCCTCTTCATCACACGTCCACACCCCACCCCCAGCCATTCGCAGAGCAGAGCCATTTTTCACACCTCATGCAAAACATTTAAGTCAGCACATGATGGAGAGTGTTTTTGCCCATAACCTGAAGTACCCACCCAATCATGCAGTGTCATGTGAACTTAATGCTGCTGTAGCTGAAATGCTGGGGCTTGATCTTTTGCTGTTCTCTTTCATGGAGAATTCAGGATTCCAGTGGTTTGCAGCACGTGCCTGTCCAAATGGGAAGTCCCATCCAGGACATACTTTTCCACCTGTGCTGTCCCCGAGTTATACTGTACTGTGTCCGACTCTGTAAGACATGCCCTTCAACATTCCTCCTTTCCATTCATCTGTTTAAGTATGGATATGTGGACAAGTGACAAAACAATGGGGAGTTTATATTTTGTGTATAACTGCACATTGTGTGCATGTGCTGGGGGGTTGTTTGTGCTGTTTGTAGTGTGAATAATCAGGTAGTAAGGCAGACTGTCGTGGTAGCAGCCTTCTGGGAATTTGACAGCATGCAATACTTGCAATGCGCAGTGTGGCCTGTTCCCACACTGGTGAAAACATGCTGGACTTGCTGCTGACTGAAATTGATGAGTGGCTGATCCCCAGTCCCTGAGAGCTGGATTTATAGCCAGTGACAATGGGTCAAATGTGGTTAAATGCATCATGAATGGTGGCTTTATTCAGGTTCAGTGCATGGCCCACTGTTTAAATCTGGTGGCCCAGGAGTTTCTGCAGCACCCTGATATAAAGGAAATGTTGACAGCTGCACGCCATATCTGTTCACACTTTTCATGCTCTGTAAAGGCCTGTGACCAACTTCAGCAGCTGCAGATCCAAAACAGCCTCCCGCAGCACCGCCTCAAGCTGGAAGTTGTCACCCAGTGGAACTCCACTTTATACATGGCAGAAAGGTTGTATGAACAATACAAAGCAATCTCCAAATATCTCATCATGCACACTAACCGTCACACTTCTGGGGCCTCCATGTCTCTCATGACTGAACAGTGGCCCCTCATGGACTCTGTTATAACAATTTTGAGGTCTTTTGAACACGCCACACAGGCAGTGAGTGGCTAGTCTGCCTCCACCAGCCAATCAATTCCACTACTGTGGATGTTGAGTCAGACATTGCTGAATCTACAGCATAGCCTTGATGATTCAGGAGACTGTTTATTTATTTATTTTTATTTATTTAATTAGTATTTCAGAAAGACCTTTGAGCATGAGCTCTTTTACAAAGGTTCCATGTCAGGGTGGACAATAAGACAATACACATATTCAGTGACACTGACTGTGCTAGCAGTGTGTTGCTGAAACTCATGCTGACACTATTCGACCACCATGGGCACATATTGAGCATTCAGCAAAGTGATGACTTCGCAATAGCAACAATGTTGGACCCACAATACAAACGTGGAATTGTGTCACTACTGGATGGAGGGCCTGAACAGGTTAAAAATGGCAGTGGGCAACTGGTGTGCTTGGTTCATGGGGCACAGAAGTCACATGCCAAGGTCAGCAAACCTCAGCAGCATAACCAGGCTGAAGGTCAGTTTGAAGTAGTACCAAACATATCCTGTAAGGCGGCTGCAGTTCCAGGTGTTCTGTCATCAAAACCAGTTGCCATTAACCCACTTTGGGGTGCTTTGTTCCAAGTCAGGATTTGTGACATCAATGAATCCGGAAAACAGGATGATGAGTCAACCACCAGACTTCATGCAACACAGAGAATGATTGACTTATATTTGGCTGAAAACAGGCATCTGTCAGTAATTGACAATCCTGTTTTGTACTGGAATGGAAAGGTCAGTGAATGGCCAGAGCTGACCTCAGTGGCACTGAAGTACCTGTCCTGCCCACCCTCCAGTGTAAGTGTCAAGAGGGTATTCAGTTTTGCTGGTGTAATATTTCGGGACCATCTTACAGACCTCTCTCCTTTAAATGATTGCATTGATGCTTTGACCTAACCTAAAGCTCCTGAGACTTACCAATAATGTCACCCCTGCTCTAATCCAGCTCCAAGACTGGCTCCTCTTCCCCTCCCCACATTTTTCCTTCTCTTTGTAAATAACTTCTTGACTACTAGCTCTCTTCCTTCTCAAACCTTGTTGCTGACCATCCACTGTTGTTTTGCCAGTTACCACCCCGACCTTCCTTCTGTCAGTCTTTCTTGTTATGTTTGAACATTCCTCACTTTTCTCTCTCTATAACCTTACTCTCTTATTAACCCTTTCACTCCACAGGTTGGGTCCGTGGTTTCTGCATTCATTATATATCTTACTGCCGTTATTTGTATAATGCTTGCCATTATTTTTTGTTGTTTCTACTCATTGTATTTTTGTAGCACTGCTGTACTGTTACTCTATTTGTATTACTGTTCCCATGTTGCTGTTGTTCCAATGTTCTCTTTTTGTTGTACTTTCCTGGGTCGTGCCTGAAAATAGTCATATTATGGCTAGTGCACCTACCCGGTTAACAAAAACTAAATAAATAAAATGTCAGCTTGCTGACATTCATAAAAATGAATCAGGGGCACATCTCAGCTCAAACTGCAACCTCTGTATTCATGCTCCGGCATGGTCATGGTTGTGGTGATGAGGGAGAAGCAGACCATCCTGGTGGCACTGGCAGCATGAAGTGGCCTACCATTGAGGTAGATGATGACATCATGGAGAAAGAATTCCCTAGTGGGCACAATTCAGACATTGATGACTGTGAGGGCAGCTTCCTGTATGATGATGATGAGGAGGTGGAGGATGTTGATATTGGTTGGTTTTAAGTTAAGTGGTTAAAAGGCTGTCACATTTTTTCAATGGTACATGTTTTGTTTTTCATAATGTTAAATCAGTGTCCCACTCTGAATAAGTCAAATTCCATATGTGATATTGGCAATCTGGCACAAGTAAATTCACATACCTTCTTTTCTACCTTTCTCTCCTTGGTATTATTTCTGATTAGACTTAACAGAATGTGTGCTGCTGTCAATAGCAAGCACAGTCAGCCTATTCGACACAGCTGTCCATTTATAATACTAGGTGTTAGCCACTTAAAACCTGCAGATTCAAGATATCTGCCTCCTGACTGAGAGTGAAATACTGTAACACAATACACACTATATCCAGCCACCCAGCCGTGTGTGTCTGACAGTAAGAAGGAATGTGTTGCAGGCTGCAGCTGTTCCCATGACTACCACCACCAGTAAACTGCTGTTAGCCAAAGCCACCAGATAGTGAGAGGGAATGTCATCATGTGCACACATGACCACCACCAGTAAACCGCTGCTAGCCAAATACGCCAGATATTATGTACTATGTAATTCAGAGGGAATGTGATTGTTTTCCATCCTGTGCCTTGTCCATGCCATGGCAGATGGAGAGGAGACTGCATCCAGCAGCCATAGCTGCAAGGCTTCTTATTAATAGTTACAGTGAGTATGTGTACTAATTTTTCATACTATGGAACTTCCTTGAGCTGTGTTATGCTTCCTGTTGAATTTCTGAGATGCAGTTGAAAAACACATATGGTCAACTTATTTTCTTTTTTTACAGGTTAACAGTTTCAAGCACTCTCCTGGACTGGAGGACTGTAGTACTGCAGTACTGTCTACAACCACCTATTGGATATCCATTTCAGGTATGTATATCAATTTTATTTCATCAGTTCTTTTTTGTAGTTCATTTTTCAAAAGAGTGCAGATCATATAAAGTAGGTGGCATGTACGTCACATAATATATTTGTCATGCACATCAGACTCTGTATTGCTGCATCATCCATGGTGGTGTTGAATAAAATTTTATCCAGGTCATGCTATGACAAGACGTCTTTTAAAATGTTACTTGAGTTAAGAAATTGGGACAGTGAATGGGTTACATGTACTAAATTTGGGATTGTGATTTGGCCGTGTTATGCTGGCTATATGACAATAACAGCCACATTTTGAACAGAATGTGTTACTGCAATCAAGCACTAATAATTTGTTGTTTATCTGTTTTTGCAGAAAATGTTTTGATGCTCTATGCTATTATTGGTGCTTTCTCCAAATAACAAGTTTAATGTCACAACCCGGGACATGCACAACAACTAATAGGAATCCTGACCATCAGTACTGGACTGGAGGATGCACAGAAAACCTGTGAAGAATTAACAAAAGAGAAACCATTAAGGAAACTTGCTTCCAAATGAACCCCCCCCCCAAAAAAAATACTTACCTTCACTAGCTTGACAGTATTCCAACACCAAAATTCCTCATCAAGTCAAGAAATGTGCATCCCAAGTTCGACTATATTACCTGTGAAAAAAAAAGCAATGATTACATGTGTGTATATATATATATATATATACATACATTTAAGTTCAGGTTCTGTGGAAAGCCATGATGGTGACAGCCAGGTACATCAACTTACCAAAGGTAGTATTAGTGTACACACAGAGGGCATCCTTCCTGTTGGTGTCAGTGCAGCAGACTTTGAGCAATCAACAGCAATATCACATCATCATGGATGGTTAACTCAATGGTCGAGTCATCCTTCTAGCAAATCATTTGGCAAGACACTGTGCATCAGCCCAGTCAGGTCAAGAAGCATTACATAAAATTTCAATATCAGCAGCAGCAGGGGACATAGTTATTATTGGAGTGTGTGCACACATGACTGAGTGTGGCATGAATTAATGGAGATTTTTCATTCCATTTTATGCTCCCATTTCTCTTCGTCTGGAGTCAGGAATTTTCTGGACATAAGACAGCAGCATTTTGGGGGTACACATTAATTCTGAGGGCTGGATGGGAGCACTGCATGCATTACTGAGTGTGGCATGAATTAATAGAGAATTTTCATTCTATTTTATGCTCTCATTTCTCTTCCTCTGGAGTCAGGAGTTTTCTGGCCATAAGAAAGCATCCCAAGGTTTTTATGAACACTGGCCAAAAATATTCTACATAAAATAAGCTAAAAAGTGGTGTCCTTCCCTTCCTCATTATATTCCACCTTAATAATCTCTCTTTCCAAAAATAAATTATTTTAGTAGTCTCAGCAATGTTTTATTTTTGTCTTGCTATGTGCATGTGTAAAAAAGCAGGCGTGAGTGGTGTAATAATCTGCAAAACAGCAAGTGTGCAGTGCACTGTCAGGTGCACACACTGCCCAGCACCCTGAAAACATATATGATAACTGACTTGTACTGCTCTTGATGGTATAAGGAATAAAGAATATATAACATATATTTTATTTGTACCATCATGAACAGTGGACCAAGTCATATAATAGGGTTTCAGGGGGCTCGGTGGGCAGTGTGCACCTGACAGTGCACACATACTGTTTAGCAGATCATTGCACTGCTTACTCCTGCTTTCCAACAAACAAACCATGACAAAAATGAAACATTGCTGAGGCACCAAAAATATTTCATGGTAAACAGACATTATTAATTAGGAATATAACAGGTCCAGTAGCATGCTGCACTAACAATGGGGCTGGGTTCTGGTGGAAAGCAGCTAGCTGCAAAAGTGACAGACTAAACCAGAAAGCCACCACTCCAGATGAATAAATGTAAAGACAAAATGTTCACTGCTAGTGCTAATTTATCATTGGCAAAACAAACCACACACAGATTACCCCTGCCCTTCAGCACTTAGGCCTTCCTTAGGGTGCCACCAAAAGAAGGCCTAACCACCAAAATGCAAGGGTCATTTGTGTGAGGCTTGTTTTGCCATCAATACATTTGCACTAGCAGTGAACATTTTTTGCTTGGCATATATTCATCTGGACTCAAGTGGTGGTTTTCTGGTTTTGTCTTGCACTTTTGCAGCTAGCTGCTCTCCACCAGCACCCGGCGGCAATGTTTGCACAGTGTGGTTCTGGACCTGTTATAGTCCTACTTAATAATGCCTGTTTACCATTAAATATTTTTGTTGCCTCAGCAATGTTTAATTTCTGTCATGGTTTGTTTGTTCAAAAGCAGGCGTGAGTAGTGCAATGATCAGCTAAACAGCATGCATGCACTGTCAGGTGCACACTGCCCACTGAGCCCCCTGAAAACATATTATATGACTTGGTCCACTGTTCATGATGGTCACATAAAATATACATTATATATTCTTTATACCATCAACAGTGGAACAAGTCAGCTATCATATATGTTTTCAGGCTGGGCAGTGTGTGCACCTGACAGTGCACTACACACCTGCTGTTTAGCAGATTATTCCAATGCTCACTCCTGCTTTTCAACAAACAAACCACCACAACAGAAAGAAAACATTACTGAGGCACCAAAAGTATTTCATGGTAAACATTATTAAGTAGGAATATAACAGGACCGCCAGAAGCACACTGCACTAACACTGTGGACGGGTGATGGTACAGAGTAGCTAGCTCCAAAAGTGGAAGACAGTCCCAGAAAGCCAGCACTCTAGATGAATACATGCCAAGAAAAAAAGTTCAATGCTAGTGCAAATTTATTGATGGCAAAACAAGTTACAAACAAATGACACTGTGCTTCGGTGCTTAGGCCTTCATTAGTGGGTGCATTAATGAAGGCCCTAACCACTGAAGCGCAAGGGTCATCAGTGTGCCTTGTTTTGCCATAAATTCATTTGCACTAGCAGTGAATGTACTTTATTGGCATTTATAAGTGTGGAGTAATGGCTTTCTGGTTTTGTTAAGTAGGAATATAATGAGAGCAAGGACACCACTTTTTTACTTTATTTTATATCAGCTGTGTTTGGGCATGGTTCTCACCATTTTTGGAAGGTAAACAAGATTATGTAAAAGAAAGACAGAACACACAATTAACATTATTATACACATAACGGTGCACAATGGGGGGGACTAACAACAACAAAAATGGATAGTGACCTATGTCAGAGGACCTAAAAGTATGCAAGAGAAATGCCAGAAGGAAGTAAGGAGGGCTGGGGAGCAGGGTATACTGGGATATATTGTGAGCCATCACATTAAAATGAAGTCAAAAAATGGCTGTACAAAGGAGGAGAACTAAAATGTTGATAGATACGCACCAGAGTGAAGCCAGATGAAGATACACTAAAGGACATTACATATAAACACAAAGAAAGGGGGAGCATAATAGAAACTATCAAGTACTGAAAGGGACTCAACAAGAGGGTAGACTCATCCAGAACAAAAGATGTGCACAAAGAAGGGACTAAAATTTGAAGTTAGAGGGGGGACGGATCAGGGGAAATATCAGGAACTATTTTTTCACACAGAGGGTGGTGGTGATGTGTTCAAGGACAAATTAAAACTAATAATCAATGTTGTGATGGGACAGCAGCAGTTGAAACATCCCCATGATCTGTATTTGGTGCCCCTCAATGTGATTCAACTGCTGCTCAACATTGTCCAGCCGTTGGTTTGCAGCATCCATCTCGCTCCACAGCAGGCCCAAGTTGGCCTGTATGGCAGGCAGTTGTAGAGGGTTGCCACCATCATCAGAAAGTGCTACAGGTTGTGGTGGTGGAGCAGCCAGTTCTGCCTTGGTCCTCCCCCGCTTTACACCACACGCAGGTGGATGCCGTTCTGCCCCCTCTTCCCCAGCAGGGCCAGCAAGTGCATTACTGCCCTGTTCTGCAACCTTGGCCTGCCAATCTAGGTGGTGATGGTTATACATGTGGGTCCACTGATCCCCTGTGCCAAGGTGACATCCTCTGGGGCCACAGCACACCTCAACACTGCACAAATTACACTTTACTACACTGCTGTCCCCAGGCAGTGTAGTTAATAATTCCCACACTAATGAGGTACGGAGAGGACCAGGCAGAGGTGGAGGGGCCCAGATGTTGTTGGAGCAATGGGCTGCTGCTGTAAAGATCTGATTGGGGATGCAGAAACCTGCTGCTGTGGCTCCTCCTCCTCCTCCTTCCTGACTTCCTACTGCTGCTGAGCCACTGGCACGGGGCATAGCAGGTACTGGCACTGGGGGGGCACTGGTAGGTGCCACAGGAGGTGGTGCTTCCATGGCTCCAACTGTACTATCTCTTGCTTCAAGGGGGGGTAACTCAGGATGGTGCTCCAGTCCAGATACAGCTGGCCACCATGTGTGTGCACACCCACTTGATCTGCACCACATCTACGTAAACCACCTAGTCTCTCCCCCTCCATTCTGGGCTCTCTCTCACTCTCACAAGACACACATACACACAGACACACAAAAACAATTAACAATAAACAAATACTAAACTGAAATACTGCACAAACACAAATCCAGACAACAAATTTACAAAAATAAGCACCTAATTAGCAAAAAAATTATAAGGTTTAAAGTAGTTCTCCAAAAGATTTTACTCTCTGCCTAAGAAGCACATAACTTTTCTCCTACTACAAGGTAAAATTGAAACTCTTTTTCAAGCATGAGTCACTTCCTGCCTGCCTGAAGCATGTGCCCTACACTGTGTAAGCCATGTGATGTGTGTGTCTGCCTGTGAATTCTCACTCCACCTTAAAGTGAAGTAAGGTGGAGTTAGCAACATGAAGTCATAATTACAGTGCAAAGTGGCGAATTGAGGGTTTAAAATGGGCACTTCATGTAGAGGGATGGTAATGTAATGTGACCAGTTCACACCCACTTCACGGGTGAAATTTAACTTCACTGCATCTCTACTGCTCACAGTGGCTCAGTCAGTGTTCTGTGTGCTGGCCAGTGACATGGCACCAGAGGCACATAAGGGATCCCAGGGGGTGGGGCCATGTAGGGGAGCTGAGCAGAGGCCGTGTTTGTGAATGTGTCCCCTGTGCGAAACTCCCTTGGGTGAGGAGCTGTGCACCCCTATATGTGCCTCTTGCACCTTTGTACACGAATAGGCCCCATTGTCTACAAGGCTTTATGTTCAGTAGTAGTAGTCATGAAAATCCTGTAACTGGATCAAGTTTACATTAAAGACATTTGAGTTGCTGCTGCAGCATGCATACCTCACTTGCTGCAGTATTGCTGCAGTATTTCAAAGCAATGTTAAACTTTTGTGTGAGTATTGCTATAATTTAGGGATCCTGTAGAAGACCATGTTGAGTGTTCCTGTAAATACTATATACTGTATGTGTGTCCCTCTGGGAACCAAAGTATGTGTATATCTGACCAATGAAAGTTTGCTGTACTTGGCACTACTTCTTAGGGTGGACAATGGCCTTTTAGTTGTGTGCAGACCAGTTTCTATTGGTAGCAACTGTAAGGGATCCTATCCAGCCCCAGTACCTAGACATATTTATGGAGCCTGACTAGGACCCATCTTATTGGGTAGGCTCCATAGTAAGGTAACTGATTTCTGAAAACTGGCCACAGGTGCAAATTGTGAGGGGTGTATAACACAACAACTTGGGAGGGGTGCAAGATGCAAAATTTGGGATGGCTGAAGGGCACTACATTTCATGAAGAGTATGAGGAGAAAAAATCATGAAAGGCGGACTTGTCACCTTTGTGATATGTAAGGTGGGGTACAATATTCAGGAAGGGTGTGGTGTGCACATTTTAGGAGTGGTGTGTGCCCTAAAATCTGGGAGTGGTACAGGGTGGAAAGTTTTGGCAGAGTGAGGGGTGCAAAATTCAGGAGGGGTATGGAGTACAGATTTCAAGAGGGGTGTACATAACAAATTTTGAAAGGGGTGCAGGTAAATATTTTAGGTAGTATAGGGTACAAATTCTGGTAGGGACATTGCACTCAAAATTCATTAGGGGTGCAGTGTGCATATACAAGGAGCACTGCCCATGAGAAGGGAGGAACAACATGGCACTGATCCAGTAGCCATGCAGGTAGCACGCTGCAGGTCTCTGCTGAAAAAACACCTGTTTGTCTCATCCTCTTAATTCTACAGAAGAATGAATTTTGATTTTGAACCTCTTTTAGAAACTGGTGAAACTGAAAAGAAAAATATAAAACTTCTCTTCAAATGTGGGATTATGATTCCTAAAAGAGAAACAAAAAAGAACTATAGTGGAGACAAACCCAAAACTTTTAATCCCTTCCCCAATATGGCTACTAAGAAAATTATTGCATTGCAATTAAAACAAAAATCCAATGAGGTGTGTCACCTGTTACCTGAGAATACCCAGGTAATGGTTTCCCAGGTATGTGTGCTAAGACATTTTATCCTTACCAGTTCTGGGAATGAAAACTTTGATATTTTTACCAGTTCTGTGACTGAAAAAAACATTATGCAAATACAGTTTAAACTGGAGTTTTCCATTCCCCAAATGATGTTTACATTCAAAAAATAGTAATAATACTAAAACAAAAATAAAAACCCTACAAAACAAAAATCAAACTGGGGATAAGTAATGTTCTGCATACAACAAATCATCAAAACTTAAAATCAAACAAGGAACAGGTGCCAGATTCTTCAGTTGTGGAAGACAACCCCCCAGTGTGGACTAAACTCTTAGTTAACAAAATAAATGACACTTCAGAGAAAATGGAATCTATGTTGCTGCACAGAGTAAACTCAACAGTTACTTCAAAGTAACCCAAGATTTATTAAAAGACAACCAAGATTTAAAAATGGAAGTAGCCCAGATGAAACAAATACTTACTCAACTATCTGATGAGACTTTGTCCATTCCACATAAGATTAAGGATGTGGAAAATGCAAATCTAGAACTGAAAGATAAAATGATAGACCAAGAATAAAGAGTGAGGAGGACTACCATCCAAATTTTTGGCATTTCTGAGTCATGGGATACTACCAAAAGTTTATAAGACATGTTTAAATCAATTGCTGTGGTCTTCTTAGAAACAGATTCTACTGAAGTTAATCTGGAAATTGACCAAGTGTATCATGGTTTACGAACCAAACCCTTACTCCCTGCTCCCCCCAGGTTGATAATACTCAAATTCCTAAGGTCATCTGATAAGGAAAAGTTAATGGCTATGGTATATATAAAAAAAAAAAGAAAGCCAATCTGATGGGGGTGAGCATTTCATTATTCAATGACCTGCCTCAAGAAATTATACTCACAAGAAAGAAGTTTGATTTTGTACTAAATAAACTTTGGGCAAATGGCTATAGGGCCATGATGACCGTCCCAGCAAAAATGCGAGTGATCATTAATGAAAAATGCTATGTCAATGACACCTTGGAAGTACTTTAAATGATTTAAAATCCAAATATTTTTTGAATCAAGAATCTGCTTAGTATGGCATGCTGTGTTGGGGTGTAATTTCCATTATAAGTGAGTTAATGAAAAAACAATAGAAACGTGGTTTTCTCAAAAAATAACCAAATGGGTGAAACAGAAATGAATACTACGATTCCATTTTTAGGAACATCACCAGTATGAATCAGAGAAAGTAATTTAAACTTGCTACATCTTATAGTCATTAATAATGTTGTTTCATCCAAATATTAGTAGTTCAATAGGAATTCATTTTCACGAATGTGTTAGTGTATCAAGTCTTCCTCTGGCTACATGGACACATCTGAGATATTTAATATAAATTCTGAGGAGAGGAAGGGATTGGGGGGAGATGGGAGCCGTAAGTAGGTAGACACAATCCACATTGGACTACAAGAACATGGCATGCTCTCTATAGTTCTATTCATGATTTTTAGTTACATAACTAATGAATGTAATATTCTTTGTATAAAATCTTTGACGGGAATTCTAATTTGTTACCTTATAGGACCAAGGAAGGTTTGTGCAATGGTTTTGAAAATAAGTTTAAAATGTAAATTGGGTATGTTAATTGGAATGCGTGTATGCTTGGGATGAATCATTAGTAGTTGGGGTATAGTAAAATCAACCAGTAATTTAAGTTGGGAGGACCCTATTGAAAACAAGAGTAACACGGGATTATATAGAGTTCTTGTATTTTACTGTGAAAAAGTTAATTGTAATTATGGCTAAGATCAATAATATTAAATTAATATAATTAAATGTTAACAGTGTTAATTCTCCCATTAAAAGATCACGTATACTTGTTTATTTAAAAAAAAATGTTCATGTTATGTATGTACAGGAAACTCACTTGGAAGCAAATGAAATAAATTAAAGAAGAAATGGGTTGATTCAATATTTTTTTGCACTGGTACTAAGAAGAGTAGAGGGGTGGCAATTTTGATTAAAAAGGGTATCAATATTAAAAGGGTGTACCAGTTCTTGGACAATGATGGCAGAATTATATTAATAAAAACTGAAATCGATGAGTATGATGTAGTCATTCACTCACTTAATGCCTCTTTTGAAAATGATTTAGACTTTCTGGCAAAACTTGCCGAAGGCCTACAAATATTACAAACTGACAATATTATTTTGTCAGGGGATTTTAATGCTCTCCACAATCCATACCAAGACAAGACATCAGTTCCAACAAAAGGAAGATTATATATCTCCAATAAACTTTAGTCCTTTTTGAATTCTGAATAGTTATTCTATGCCTGGAGATATTTTTAGTTATCTATTTAGAGTCTAGGATTACAAGTACCTTTGAGTCAAGGCTCTTTTACAAAGGTTCCACATCAACTGAGGTACAATACAAACATTACATAGAGTTGAGTAACAATTCAGCAATGGTGCAAAGACATTTTTAAGCAGCTGAAATACATTACATTGAGGGAAAGTGAATACCGGGGGGCAGGGTAGCCAGAGGTAACTGAGGCTTGGAATGGACACAAAAAGAGCAGTGCAGCCGTGGGCATTTGTCAGACCTCAAAAAAGTGCTTGGGGGTAGAGGGCAAAAACAGGAGGGGAGAGTAGGCTGTAGGAAGAGGAAGAAGGGGTAGGAGCAGAAGTGCTAGGAGGGAGATCAGATTATGAAGGACAGTCGCAGGAGCTAGAGGCAGCTAGGTGGAGATGAAGGTTGGCTTTTATTGGGCCTAACTTTTGCAGAGAGGAGATATCTTTGTTGAGTCCATTAATCCAGCTAGGAGCTTCGTACACAAAGGATTTTTGGCCCTGTGTGGTGCAGCACTGAGGAATGTGCAGCATTTCATTTTCTGAAGACCTGGTGAGGCAGGGGTTGCGTGCTGTATGGAGAAGACTTTGGACCCCGGGGGGAGCTAGATGTAGCATAATTTTCTTAGCCATTAGACAAGTTTGGTACTTGATGCAGTTTGATAACTGGAGCCACCTTGTTTGGTTATAGAGGTCACACGTATGGGTGAATTGGTGGGACCTGTGGTGAGTCGACAAGTTTTGTTTAGGGCCAAGGATAAGCGCCTGAGGCCTGTCTCAGTTGCAGAGCCAGAAGTTATCAGACCATAGTCGATTAGAGAGACCACCGAGCTCTGTACTGCTATCCTTAAGGCATCTGAAGTAAGGCATGGCCCGTGCCTGTAGAGGAGACCAATGCGTGTGTTTGCAGCTTTGGCGATGCTATCTATGTGGATGCTGTAGGATAGGTTGCTGTCTATGGTGATCCCCAGATATTTAAAGGAGTGAACCTGTTTGAGGACAGCAGCAAGGCAAGTTGTAATATTAAGGGGGTGAAGACTATGTTTGTTGTGGGAGCCACAGAAAAGCATGGACTTGGTTTTCTTATAGTTGAGAACCAGCTTTTGACTACTAAACCATGTTTCAATGGAGGTGAAACCCTTCTGAAGCTTGTTTTGGAGAAGGAGGGGTCCTGTTGGGTGGTGTGAATGACATCATCGTCAGCGCAGAGTAGAATTTGTTCTGGACAGGATTGTGGAAGATTGTTCAAAAACAGGCTGAAGAGGAGTGGACTGAGAATGGATCCCTTGGGGACTCCTGAGCATACTGGTCTAGTATCTGAGAGGACATCAGCAATTTTCACTTTTTGGGAATGGTTTTCCAGGTAACTCTTAAACCAAGTTGTAGACTCAGGAGAGAGACCAGCTTTTAGCAGTTCTGTTTGGAGTATTCAATGATTGACAGTGTTAAAAGCCTTGGTCAGGTCTATGAAGACCAAACCAGTGAGGTAATTATTGTCCAGGGAGTTGTGAATTGCTCCTATGAATTCATGGAGGGCAGATGTGGTGCTGTGGCCTTTTTTGAAGCCATGTTGTTGTTTACAAAGGATGTTATACTTGTCCAGATATTCCATTAGCTGGTCAGATACCAGAAGTTCAACGACTTTTGGGGGGGGGGGTAATATGCATATAGGCCTATAATTTCCATGAAGGGCCTTGCCCCCACTCTTGTGGACTGGTGTCACGGTGTCAGATTTCAATCTGTCTGGGAACTAGCCAAGGGTGAGGGAGAGGTTGAAAATCCAGGTTAGAGGAGATAGCACTTCATCAAGTGTAAGGGACAGCAGTTTGAGTCGAGTGAGTCACCACTTATTCTAGATCCAGCAATTGCTTTACAGACGTAGCTATGGACTTCATGTGTCCTGACTGCTCTGAAGTAAAAGGGGGTGACTTGAAAAAGGGACGGGTGGGTGGGGAGGGTGCAGGAGGGAGGTCTTCATCAAAGAAGTCTGGAGGAAGAACAGTACTAAGGTCAGTCAATGTGTTATTGAACATGTCAGCTACAGTGGAAGCATCAAGAGTTATAGTCCCATCCACCTCCAGCATTGAAGGTGATGTTTTGGGCAGTATTCCTGTAACTTCTTTGAGATTATTCCAGAAGGACTTCCCCTTTCCCCAGGTGTTTGTGAGGGCATCTTTGTAATAGTTACTTTTCTTCAGGCGTATTTCTTTGGTGCAGTCATTTCGGGCATGTTTGTAGTTTTGTATATCTATTTATTTTATTTATTTATTTAGTTTTTGTTAACCGGGTAGGTGCACTAGCCATAAAATGACTGTTTTCAGGCATGACCCGGGAGTGTACAACAAAAAGAGAACAGTTGAACAACAGCAACATGGGTACAATAATACAAATAGAGGAACAGTACAGCAGTGCTACATAAATACAATGGGTAGAAACAACAAAAAATAACAGCAAGCATTCTGCAGATAATGGCAGTAAGATATATAATAAGTGCAGAAACCACAGACCCGACCTGTGGAGTGAAAGGGTTAATAAGATAGTAAGGTTATATAGAGAGAAATGTAAGGAATATTCAAACATAACAAGAAAGATTGACAGAAGGAAGGTCAGGGGTGGTAACTGGCAAAACAACAGTGGATGGTCAGCAACAAGGTTTGAGAAGGAAGAGAGCTAGTAGTCAAGAAGTTATTTACAAAGAGAAGGAAAAATATGGGGAAGGGAAAAGAAGACAGTCTTAGAGCAGGGGTGACATTACTGGTATGTCTCATGAGCTTCAGGTTGGGTCAAAGCATGTACAAGCATCAGCTAAGGATAGATAATGACGATATTCACTTTTAAATCCAAAGTGAGACTGAGGCAACTGGAGGTTGAGTGGAAGAGCATTCCATAGCCTGGGAGCAAAGAATTGGAAGGCTCCTGTGCCTTTAGTCATCTGACATCTCGGAACATAGAGCTAGGATTGTCTACTAGCCTACCAGTGGCCCGGGCCTGAAACCAGAGGTGGTCCCTAGCTTTCAGCAATGTAAGGAGATCAGCAGTGAGTCATGAATTGCTAAGGCCTTTTACTTTCTTCTTTTTGAAGGGGGCATAAATGTCACGGGCAGCAATGAAGGAGCTGATGAAGAAGTCGAGTACAGAGTTGACATCTGATGCATGGAAGATAGGTGACCAGTGTTGTTGTCTAAGGAGTAATTTGAGGTGCTTCAATTGACCATGTGGAAGGAATCTGCTGTTTATTAGTTTGGGTGGTGGTGGGTTCAATTTGTTAGATCATTCACATGCGACTGGGGAGTGGTCACTTAGCGTATCCGGGAGAACAGAGACTTTTGAGATGCAGAATGGGTGGCTGGTCAGTATCCAGACTAGGACTGTGCTTGTCCCAATCTTATAGTTAAGTCTAGTGGGGGAGATGAGCAGCTGAGCAAGATTGGCAGCTGAGATGGCATCCTTGTAGCCATCTGAATTTGATCCAAACCAATTTATGTTAAAATCACCCATTATGATTATCTCAGTACCTGGTGGTTGGGAATGGACAAGGTCAAGGTTGGAGTTGAGACCTTTACCTTGATCCTTGGGAGAGATGTAGACAGCAGCAATAGTCAATGCCTTGTTGTGAACCCCAAGTATAATTCTGATGGGTAGCATCTGGGCAGAAGAGACTGAGGCAGGGGGTTAAACACGGTGCCCCAGGAGAGAGTCTTTGAGGTAAACAGCACAACCACTGACCTTTTTTAGTGGCCCTGTCAATTCTGAATATGTTATATCCTGGTAGGGTAATTGCACTGTTGGGTATTTTTGGAGTGAGCCAGGTTTCGACAATCACAAGAACATCAGGGTTGTGTTGGTGTGCAAATAATTGTAGGGCATCAAGTTTTGGTAGAAGGCTACAGATGTTAATCGTTGCAAAGGCGAGTCCCCCAAAGTGACTCTGCTGGAGGTCAGAGCTTGGGATGTGGGGCCAGGGTTAGGGTGAATATTGCCAGAAGGAAGTAGTAATAGAAGCAAGAGTTTCAGGGTGCACCTGCATAGCTGTTTGATGGAGATTTTATTCAACCATTTCTTATTGGAGAGAAAGCTACTCTGTACATGATGATCCCAGTAAGTGGTGACATAGGCCAGAAGTGAGAGTGGGAACAGACAAACATAAATCACCCCATCTTGATTCCAGGAGCGTTGCAAGCCTTTTCTGGTGGTGGTTAGATATGGAGGGTATAGCCCAGTGGGTATTGTCCCTGGGTGCCGGTAGATGCTGTCCAGCTGGAAGCACAGTGGGAGATTGGGATGACAGGCTCCAGGCAGGAATGCCTTGGGAAACAGGGAGGAGACAATAATCAGAACGAGGGGCAGCAAGGGGAAGGCCATAGTAGATAGAGAGGTGAGGATAGTAGAGGGTGAGAAAGGTCTGAGGGAAGGGGAGAAAAACAGTCAAGAATGGAGGTGAAATAGAAGAGGTGGAGGTGATGAGTGCAGTAGGAGATATGAGGAGTGTGTCAAGCACAGAAAGGAGGCAGGGGCAGTGAGGGGACTGAGTTGATTAAGAGGAGGAGGAGCTGGGAGGAGTAATAGTGGGCGGCAAAGACAGGAGGTACAGGAGAGAGAGAGAGAGTATCCAATAGGAAATGAAAGGGCGGTTCCCTAGGCAGAAGTGGGCAAAGCTAAGACCTATTTAGTTAAGGTGGGAGGGTGGAGGGGGTGGGCAAAAATTTTCTTCCGAAACTCACTGACGTCTAAGGGCACAGAGCCCAGCAGAACAGTTTGAATCAGTTAAGATTGCAAGGCCAATCAGTGGCTGATATAAAAATCCTATTAACAACTCTTATACACATTTTGACAAAAGAATATGATATTTACTATGATTGATTACTTATTTTTTTATATCAAAGAATCTAGTACAGCTCATTTGCTTAACAGATATTGAATCCATCTTTATAGCAGATCATGCCTTGATATCAATAAAAATCAGTCTCACAAACACCAATAGGAAGTACAGACAATTCTGGTCATTTAACAGTTAATTGTTAAAGGATCCAACCTTTACACAAATTATAAAAACCTCAATTCTAGAATATTGGTTCTACAATTACTCAGGACAATGTTCCATGTCATCATTATGGGACATGTTTAAAGCTACTTTGTGTGGCGTTATTATAGCTTATCAAATAAAAAGTTATAGAAGTAGGAACAAAAAAATGAGGAAGTCGATTCCAGATTAAAACAGCTGGATAGTTTAGTATTAAACTACAACTACAATAATTATAAAAAAGAATGGTACACTTACAAAATGAAAAAAACAAGAATTAATACAACAAAAAAACAACAAGATTAGCTTCTTGTATAAAAAAACAAACATAGATAATATCACATGGATAAATCAGTTAGGCTATTAGCCTCTCTATTAAGGACAGAAAAAACCAAAAATATAATTGTATCCATTAAAGATGAACAAGGGCATTTACAAACTGCAGATGAGTCCTTTTCATATTGCTTTTCTGAAAAATATAGGAAAATGTACAATAATAACTTTATTCCCGATAGTGCTCACATAGATAATTTTTTGAATAATGCTAAAATGACAACTGTAACCTTTGCATATAACCTGAGAACTCAGCAAGAAATCATCAAGACTCTAAATTTGCTGAATTCATTAAATGGATTCAGCTTCTTTACGCTAATCCATCAGTGAGGGTAAAATGTAACGGAGTCCTTTCCAATCCCCTTACACTCCAACAGGGCCCAAGACAGGGGTGTCCTCTTTCCCCCTTTCTTTTTAATCTATATTTGGAACCCCTGATTTACCAGCTCCAGCATGACCCAGAGAACAAGGGAATTCAATTGAGCCTAACAAGGTATATTCATTTGGCCTATGCCAATAATTTACCTCTTCACATTGAAGACCCCTTACATTCAATTCCTGCCACTGTATCAGAAATACATTATTTTGCTGCTCTTTCTGGCTATAAACTAAACACTCCAAAGACCAAAGTCTTACCTCTCAACCCCTTGGTGAATAAACAAGATATTATCTCTATGGGGCTTTTGTGAGAATCTCAACATATAGTATACCTTAGGCTATAACTCCTCCCGTTTAGTGAAAGACAATCTTACTTCTCTCATAACTACTATACAACATAATCTTCATAGGTGTTCTTCTCTTCCTCTAATGCTGTGTGGGAAAACTAATGTGATCAAAATGAATGTGCTCCCACAAATTCTATACCTACTGGGTATGCTGAACATTTATCTTTCAAAAGTATGAGTTATAAGATTGCAGTCTATCATTAACAACTTCCTTTGGCAAGGCAGGCTGGTTAGACGGTCATATTTCAAGCTCACTTTGCCTAAGGTGACTGGCGGCCTACAGCTACTGAACTTTTTTCTTATATTATACTGCCCTATACTATAGTAAACTGCTTCAGTGGGTAGTCCAGCCACTGTATCATTCCCCTAGATATAATCCAATCTGGGTTGAAATAGATTTTTATGTCAACAACAAGGTATAAACCTTAATAGTTTGCCGTATATCAAGCCATCTCTCATACCTAGAGCTCTTCGGTATATGTCACTTTATTGGTCACGGAATGCCATATACCAACTGAATACATGCATGGGATAGAGATGGGAGAGAGCTGCAGATCAACCAATATTAGCTAACTCCAATATTTTATTTAATAATCATCCAATCCAGAACTCCTTCTGCCCTTGTCTAAAACAGCCGTCAGTGAAATCCTTTTTAGGTGAAAACCAATTAGTCACCTTTGCCTCAGCTTGTTCCCCGATTCATTTTTGTTCTTATTCAGGCTTCAGATTTTACCAGCTGATTCATTCTCTTCATCACTTTCTAGGTTCCAGGTCATGGTCATGGTCATGGTCATGGTCATGGGCGATTTGGGTATCACCAATCACGGACTCCCTCGTTTTGCTTGGTTCTCAATCTCATGTGGTTTCAAAGATTTATAAATTATTTCAAGCTACGGATCCAAACTCTGCACAGGGTATTTACTTCTACTGGCAGCAGACACTAACTCTCTCATTTGATGCGGCCCAGTGGCAAATGGTATGGCATCAATTGTATCAGCTTCTTAAGCAAGACAGAATCCGCATCACACAATTTTGAATTCTGCAAAACATGTACAATACACTGGCTAAATTATTTAAGGTGGGAAGGATAGTCGCTAATCAGTGCATGCGCTGTGGCAAGGAGAATGGCATGTTGAAACACGTGATGTAGGACTGTCCTGTTATAGTTCCCTTCTGTGACAGTATTAAATGCTCTCTTTACCCTTTCCTAGGACTAGAGGACATATTTACTCTGGCAATATGTCCTGTGGGTATATACCCATCTGAGCTACCCAAAATTCATAAAGCTGCCATGATCATCATTAGCATTATTACTAAACTAATTATAGTAAGACACTGGAGGGATACAGTAGTGCCACATTATAAGCAATGGCATCAGGAGATTTTGTTTGCTTTAATGGTTGAAAAGTAAAGTGCCTATTTGAGACACTGTATGCGTCATTACCATAACACATGGGAGCCTTTACGTTATTGTCTCTTCCCTCTCAAGGCCCTCCCCATCTCCCCCTTCAGGATGTTAATGTTTACTTCTCAAACAAAGTCTCTGAGGTAATACCAGCTCATTATGTTGTTCAATGATTCAGCAGGCAGTCATATATTATTTGTCTTTTTACATAAGTTATCAAGAGGGCAAGGCAGGGTTTTGTGGTGGGTGGGTTGGTAGTGGGTGGGGGTGGTTGTGTATGTGTCCTTTTGGGGGTTCATTGCCTATGCTAATGTTTACTTGTATCTGGATAGACTTATATGTTTTGAACATTTAATAAAGTTTACGTGATTAAAAAAATGTTTCATTGGATTTCCTTTTAGAGGCAGTACAGCTATACTCCAGAATTTCAGGCTATCAGATTAATAAACATAAATCTGTTATTATGAAATTATCCAAAAACAAATCACTTAATACTCAAAAATACGAGCAGGAGTTCAGAATTCAAAAAGTTATTAAATATTTAGGAATACAACAAACCCCAGACCAATCATTAAATATCAAAATAAGTTTCAGTAAAGCAAAACAAAGAATTGGCTCATTGTTAGAGAACTGGAAAAATCTATCACTATCACTATGGGGCAATACTGACACCATAAAAATGATGTTTTATCTCATTATATTTTTAAGGTTCAAAACTTATTAGAGGCCCCCAACAAAGCCTAATTTCAGGATGTTAAAATGATCTTCAGTAAATTCCTATGAAGAGGAGGAAAGCACAGGATTGCCTGACATTTATTAACTACCCCTAGAGAAAAATGAGGAATGGGATGCCTGGATCCTATAAGCTATATAGAGGCTCATATAAGAGCAATATTTTACCAATAGTCTTGCTTCCCTGATGATGACAATACACTATATCAAAGGATTATGTCTCTGTTTCCACCTGAATCAAAAATTACAGGATATATTTCTTGATATAGAATTGTATAAACAAAAAACTCATTTTTTAACATTGTGGTTAATACTAATTCAGAAACATATAAACCACGCCATATCATTACAGATACCTTGGCTGTTTCTGCAAATATCTTATAATAAAAGGTCAATGGAAGAGTATTATAATAGCTTTAATTTTAAATGTCTACTTGAAAAGTAGATTATGGTATGGAAAGATATTATAATTAATGATCAACTGTGGTCTTATTCTCATATGAAGTATAAGCTGAGGGATAAGAGATGGAGCCAGCTTCAGTACTATAGAATCTTAAACAAATTCTAAAAAATGAAAACTATTTTTAGTAATAACCTGACAAGAATCTTGACATTAATAAAACATCAAACAACATTGTATAGTAAAGGAACAACTAAGCCTTGCAAGTCCGCGGACTGATATATCAGTCCAGAATTCCTATACATTCTTATACTGTTAGCAGCCTAAGAGATGAATTACTTGCTAGATTCTACCAATTACTTTTAGTTAAGAGGAACAGCGAATTTAACAAAATAAACTCAAAATGGAGTGCTGAAGCTAGCACCACACAATTGCCTAAATAATGGGAGCTTATAAGAATCCAGAATAATAAATTGTATACTTCAAAATAAGTCAATACAACAGAAAATATCTGACAGAGCTTACTTAATTCCTGTTCAGATCACTGAAATAAATACTGAATATTCTGTAGCATGTTGGCATGAGTGTGGCAACAGGGGTACCTTAATACATTATTTATGGTCATACCCAAAGATTATATCATGGTGGACAAAGCTTAAACAAATACTTATTTCACTAATGGAATTAGGTGTCCCATTAGAATTGGATAATTTTTTTGTTTAAAGATTTAAATGATACTGATTGGACCAAAACACACAACAAAACTGTATGCTGGCAATAATGGCTCTGAAACATTTAATATTAGAACACTGGAAAGATAATAACCTTCCAGAATGTGAAAATTATAAATGGTGGTCTATATTCAATGAGATGTTTGAGAAGTTAATGTATGATTTAGACCCAAACTTCAATGATTTATACAGGAACTGTTGGAAAAAAATACAGGATAATATTCCTCCCATTATGAGAATTTAGGATCTGATGTTCCCATCCGTCTTTCAAGACTCTATGCCCAAGCTACGGATTTATTAATCATACCCTTCAATAAATTATGAGAATTTAGGATCTGATGTTCCCATCCGTCTTTCAAGACTCTATGCCCAAGCTACGGATTTATTAATCATACCCTTCAATAAATTAATTATAATGATATGAATTAATACATAACCTTCCTGGATGCTGATTATTGAATGTGAAGGGGAGGGAGTGGGTGGGGTTGGTTTTGGGGGGTGAGTACATATATTACCATATGTTTCCTTTATCATACTTGTAAGTATTTATTATTCATGTTTTATATTAAGGAATAACATATGAATGCAATATAATGTCAATGTTGATTTAATATTCAATAAAAATCATTGCTTGAAAAAATAGGGGTGGAATGTGTAAATTTTGGGTAGGCTGCATGGTAAAAAAATGAATAAGGAGTAAATGGCACAAATTTCATGAGGTTTTCTGGTTCCAAATTTTGGAAGCCATGAATGGTAACGATTGCAAGAAAGATGCAGGGTATGCATTTGGGGAGGGGTTTGGGTTCATGATGTCTGAGGTATGTAGGATGCAAATTTATTTTGTGTGGCATACAAAAATTCAAATTTTGGGAGGGATGCCAAGTGCAAAAGGAATACAGGCACAACATTTACAAGGGATATAAGGCACACATTTCTGGAAAGGTGTGATATTTAAAATGCATCAGAGGTGCAGTGCATAAAATGTATTAAAAAATGTTGAACCTGCCTGGTGGTTTGGCCTGAGTTGTTGAATTCTATTGAACATGGTCCTCAATCCCTGATTACAGCACAACTACTTTTATTATCTGCAGGCCTGTTTTTTTATACTTTGGGTTCACCTCTCTTCACTTACCTGTGACTGTGTATTGGTTCCCATTCTTTATACTGTTTCCTCCCTTTGCCTCTCACCTCTGAAAATATATGAGATGTTTAGTATAGAATACAATAATTGAAAGACCTGCATAATTCCTTGGGCAGACCCTGACAGAATATTACTCTCCCTGGCATACACACACACACACACACACAAATGACAACAACAAAAGATATTGTAACCCCTTGTAACCTGGGGTTACTAGAATCCCAGTAAGACCTAATGGTAGGCAGGGAAGGCAGCTTGTAAAACTCCAGTTAAATGGGTTTCACACTGTCTCACTCTGTTATCAGTCTCAGCTGAGACTGAGGGATGACTTCACCAATAGAACTTTCGCAGCTGCATAAGCCACATTGGAATCTGCAGCAGAGGGAGTTAGATAGAACATTGGGAGTTTTCAAAGGTTAGTAGTGAGTCTGCAGTTTGGTTTTGAAGAGTGAAGGTGTGTTCAAGTGGTGGAGACCACTGTTCAGGTCTCAGTGCCCCTCCCTCCGGGGGGATGTAAAGATCCCCATGCAGATTCCTGGGGAAATCCCCTTAATTATGCCAGGAGGAAGAAAAGCTGCCATTTCAGTTCAGTCTTTGTTTTGAAAAGTTGGAAGATTTGTGATTTGCCTGTGGGGCACCTGCAACTAAAGGGTGAGTGCTTGCTCTAATATAAGAGGACAAGAAATGTGTTTCTTCAGCCTGGAACATGTGAGAAGATCTAGGAATTGAGCTACTATTTGGGAAGCCTATAGGACTAGGTCAAACAAATGGAGTAGTGTCAAATGCTAGAGTGCTGTGTGATTTCAAATAAATTGTAGAGGGGATGCGACAGTTCATCTACCATTTAATCTATATTCAAAAGTTTCAGTTTTCCAGAGAAATGGCCGGGTGTGGGCTGTGGGAGCTGGAGGTGGGTACACTCCCCATCTTTAGTAAACAGGTCCACCTCTACAGATTTCTGCTGTGGTTGCTACTTTGCCTCATGCACTTGGCCAGTGATGAGGGAAGTACCCACACATGGGTTGCAAAAGGGAAAATCTCTCCAGGAGTCGCAGACTCTAAGTGGTGTGGGGAGCCACAACAAGTGTAACGAAGAATTCTCTTTGTGAGATGGGAGTCATAAGAAGTAAGGAGGAAATCTCTCTAGGAGTTGCAGACTCTAAGTGGTGTGGGGAGCCATGACAAGCTAATTGGTTCATTCTTCAAATGGACCATGGATCAAGTGGCCAGCGGGGGAGCCGGGCCAGTCGGGCTGTGTACCCAAAGCACGTGCAAGTCTGGGCTGTGCGCCTGGTGGGTCCAGAGCCTGAAAACAGTATAATTGGTTCATTTTTCCAGTGGACCGCGTTGTAGTCTCTAATCTGCATTACCAGTAAATGTAGCCCCATGGGGGTCCGTCTATGCTTTGTTGTGTTCAGCTAATTTGTGAATAAAAGCCACACTGTAGAATCCCATTCCTGGTTCTGGACGTTACAGTTATTGCTTCCTGTATTCGGATTTACTTGGGTGCCCCTGTACAGAGTAGCCAAACCTAGGTCCCCTTGTGCCGAGTAACCTCATCCCCCCCGAACCCAGGTCCCCACCAGGAACTGCTGTCATCTTCAACAGCAAGCCACCTGTCATTTTGGCAAAAAGGCAGGGGTGAGGGGTTACAATATAATATTGAACCAGGCTCTCAATAGTTTATGTAGCATTGTAAGCAAATGAGATTTCCTTGAAGAGCAAGTAATGACAGGTCGGGGATGTTTCATGATTAATACTAAAAATTTTAACTTTGAGTAGTATTTCGTATTTTAAATGTACTTGTTTGTATGTGTATATATTTGTAAGGTGGGGATGATGAAGGGCAACTACATGTAATTAATTTTTTTATTTGACAATTTTATTTTTAAGGCATAATTCTAAACTGTCTCTCATTATTTGGAATGTCCTCCATTTTACTCCATATAAGTGATCTGTCCTACATCCGTCCCACATTGAAAAGGCACTGCCCATATACAGGAGCTTCTGGAAAGTCAAACTTTAAAGCAGAAATTCTTCATATTCTGTGATGTCAAAGCAAAATGAAAATGTGAGCAAATAAAAGCATTGGTTTCTATAGTGTTTTGCACTTGCAGCTTCATGGTTAATATTGTGACCCTCATTATGAGGTCCAGTGTACCACATTGTCCCTCATTTTAATTATGTGCATCATGCATTACAGTGATAAAATGTTTAGTGTTATGTTTTAGGATTTATTTTAAGTTGTTTTTTTTTATTAGAAGAGAAACATGACTACCACTTGATAGTGTTCAGAGGGTGTACTGATACAGATTTGGTGATGCATCCAAGCTAGGGAATGAAGTGCAAAACTATTAGTTATGGTCTTGTAACTGAATGAGTTTAGAAATGTTTGTACCAATAAGGTCCTGGGAAATTTCCAACCCACATAAGAACAAGTACTATTTTGACACTTCTATGTTACTTTGTGCCATGTTGCATCTTATGTAGTATCTTATTCTTACCATATGTCTCACTGTTTTGTTATATACAGTGTTTTGGCTTGTATGCTCCTGGGTTATGCCTGAAAATATAAGTTGCATGCTGTAGCTCTCAATACAAGAAAGGATGACAATGCATGGCACCAGCAGCAAGTGGTGATGATGAGAATGATGAGCAGGGAGAGGACAATGTTGTGGGCCTTGATAATGGGAATGAGAAAAAGGAAAATAGAGGAAGTCATCATAGTTCAATTGGCAGCATAAACACAACCTTCATTCATAGATTCTTAAGTCCATTGACTCCCACACTTCTGAAAAGCCACAAATTGTCATCTACTTCCACCCCTGGGGTGGCAAAAGTAGGAGCCAGCCATCTATTGGACCCAAAAGTAATACAAGTCTGCCATCTACTTTGATGATTACTCCTTCTCTCCAAAATATGGCATTTATTCTTCCTGAAGCAGATTTAATTACTGTTACTGGTTTGTAAAATGTCATTTGAACATGACTCACACAGTAATCCATTTATTCTGTCTGTTGTACTTTTTACTTATTAGACAATAACTCCAATGTAAAGGCACTGAAGCAAATGCTACACTGACAGCACATTGGCTGTAAAGTCAAGTGTTAAACAAACCGAATTCCAAATACCCTGTCATCGAAGGCATCTTGGGTAATATATGCCAATTTATTTGATATCATTAAAGCTGGCTGGGCAGTATGATCATTTAGCTGGTCTACCCCATGTACTACTGTACCAGACAGAGGCAACAGGAATAGCACAGTGTTGACTCCTAACACAGATAAAACATGTCAGCTGTTTACTGTTTTCTGCCTTAGCATATTTGTTTTTCACTTTTATGTTTTTCAGTATTGCTTTTTCATCACCCAATCCACCACCTGCTCCATCTATATGGGTCTTTTGTGCTACTGGCAGTGCCCCTCAGCCTCTTGTACTGCTCTCCCCACCATCATGGCCAGTGAGGATATACATGGATATACATGGAGCAGGGCCTGAGGGTGTCAATGATGGTCATGTATATGGCTGAGTATGCATGTCATTTTCCATTTTCCTCTCATCCATAGTCTCTCTCTCAACCCCATGGCATTGATGATGCCTCTTTTGACCTTGGATGGTGCAGTATCCCTGCAGCAAATGCAAGCTCCCTGGCCCAACTACAGGGAGTTTTGAAGCACCGGAACTCCCTGCCAACCCTCCCCAACTGAGATGTATTATTGCACAGCAGCTACCTCAACCTGGCATGCCTTCTGATGTGGCAACCTGAGTCTGCTTCTGAAGTTAGGTCACCTGTTCAGCAACATAACACACTGGTGCTGGGCTGTTGGAATGGCTATTGCCTTTACAGATTGTTATTGCAAGGTATTTAGGGGGCCCTATGATCCTTCTTAAAGCCTAGCTACCCTTAATTCCATCATTGTGATATGTGTATTTAACCCCCATGTTAATTCTTTGATTAAATGCTATGGTCTACCTCCTCAGACTTTGGAGAGAGGGGATTATCCTGAGAAAACAAAAGTGGGTCAGAGCCATTTTGGGGGAGATTCTAGGAGGAAAACAGATAAGAACTGCTCAAAACACATAGGATGTGCTGGTTCACCATGAAATCATGTGTATAACAGTAAGAACCTCACAATCCGAGGCAACAATGATGTTTTGTGCCAGGGCAATATCTCATTTTTTACAATGTATGCAAAAGAGAAATTCCTTACATATAAATAATTTATTTTTAGCCATTTAAGTATTCTAAATGAAGACAAATCATGTAGCTTCACATTGGCCATTTACCCTCACTTTAGACAGGTCACAAAGGAACCCTTAGCCAATAGGACATCAGCTTGAATGACACATGATGACATCACAATGGCCTCTGCTGCACTCAAAATAGAGCAGTGAAATCTAGGGGTATACAAAAACATACATTGTATATGTGTTGAATATTCAACAAATACACCCTGTGTATTTGGGTATTCGACTGTATTCAGGTATTTGGCTATGCTGGTATTTGACCATAATGAAGTACATTTATTAAAAATGCTGTAGACATGAAAAAAAAAAACTCCTCCAAAATAGACAAGATGTTTTCTGCTAGGCACGGGTAAAAGGTAATACTAGCTCATGAAAACATACTATACTGATGCAGAGTCAGACAGCGTAAACATAGTTTAAAGCAAAACACTAGTTACCTTTGTGCAGTCTCCTGCCAGTCCATATTTATGCCCTTGATTAACATTTCCATGTAAAAGAACATATATTTTCTATCTGCATTTTGGTATTAAGAATTCAGTTTAAAAAAAGTGCAAAAAACCTTCTGCTTAGCTAGATTGCCACCCTCTGGCAGCCCTCTTGTGGTAGCCACTCACTCCTTCATCCAGGATATGCTAATGTGCCCCAACCAGCCAATGTTCTGTATCATCAGGGGAGCATTAGCATATCCCCTGGCATGGGATCAAGTGGTTCCCATGAGATGACTGCCAGCAGCCTTGCTAAATGCACGTTTTTGAGCATGTTTTTTTTATATCCTATTTTTTCACCCAGCCGCTGGCTCGGGCTTGATGGCTGGTTCACGGTACCCGTTCCCCCTTTTACGTGGATCATGCTGCTCAATGTTGGGGTATGGATTTTTACTTTAAGTGAAAGGACTGCTTTGATCCATAAACCCACTCCCTGAGGCCACCAGTGAGATGGATCAAAGTAATTGCAGGAAGCCGTGAGGAGACACAGCTTCCACCAAGCACCTAACAGCACCCTCCCTCCTGACACTGTCTGCTAATCAGATCAGTGTCAACCCTCCCAGCAGAGGAGAGCTGCAGCACAGCAGCTCAAAGTAAGCTCCTCCCTCCCCCCTCCCTCCCCTGACCCCCAATGACCCAGTTCTGTTCCCACACCCTGGTTACTGGCGCAGCACAAGGTGTGGCACCCAACACCTCAACTCTCAGTGCCACTGGGCTGGCCTCTTTTGAGCATGTTTTTAAATGTAAGTTTTAATACAAATGGTGAAAATGCAGTTAGAAAAAATATTTTATTACACAGAAATGCTAATCAGGGGTATTTGCACCAATGGGAGCATGCAGAAGGGAACAGGTGGTTTCCTTTAACAGATTAGGCATTTTCTTTACATGTTCTGTCTGATAGGTGTACTGAAAAACAGTGAACAGAACATCTGTTTTGGAGATCAGAAGGAAATCACCAAAGCAAAGAGCTGCACACCACACAGAGGAAGGAATTAAAAATGAAAGACTATGTTCTGGATTCAGGAAAGCAATGTAGAGTTGTACAGTGGAGTAACTATTCAGATTTTCATACTTTTTTCTTTTAAATTGTTTCTAGTTTTTTATTCTTTATTTTTTAATACTAATATTTTGATCACTGTCTGGTAGAGCCAGGTGAAATTTGTGAATTCCGCTTTTGTGGAACTTTCATGAAAATGTTGTCAATTTCACAACATTTTCTGAACTTTCGCCACTGGCGAGATCGGAATCTTCTGAATGTATTTGATGGATTTTCACCCTGTTGTGCAGAATGTTTTGGCTAAACTGCAGAATAATACACATGAACTGTGGAATGACATTTCTGAGGAATTTTATTTTGCAGTTTAGTGGATTATTCCACAATACAAGTAACCATTCTGCAGTTCAGAGATCAGTTGTATGGCATTTCATTCTGCAGTATAATTCATTAATTCCTAATTCATACATTCATTCTGCAGTTTAGTAACTCATACAAACTGGGAGACCTCAGTATGAGTACCCTGGAGGAGAGGAGAGACAGGAGAGATATGATAGAAACCTACAGATCACTAAAAGGCATAAATAGGGTAACAGAGGGTAGCATCTTTCAGAAAAGATGTCCAGGAATGAGGGAGCATGATATGAGGTTGGAAGGGGGTAGACTAAGGGGTAGCATGAGGAAATATTTCTTCACAGAAAGGGTGGTGGATGCATGGAATGCATGGAAAAGACTCCCAGTGGAGGTGGTGGAGGCAAACACAGTGTGGGAATTCAAACATGCATGGGACAGGCATAGGGGAACCCTAGCTATAGGAATGAAGAGGTAAAGCTGGAGATCAAGTAGGGTCTGCAGCTTTTACAGTAGGTAAAATGAGCAGACTGGAAGAGCCTAGCAGTCCTTATCTGCCTGTGACAGGAAGCTCCTGCCACTCTTGAGGAAGGACCTTTTTTTAAATCTGTTGCAAAAGTTCTTCTGTTTCATAGCCTAATCTATCCTGTGCAATTTATAGTCCATAAGGTTAGCCACCTATGCCCATCCCCTTCCCTTTCTTGACTACGCTATAGTGTCCTCTTTAATTTTCCATTTCCCTCTCAGGTCCTCATACCGGGAGGTTATTGTGGTGACCTCCAAGTGTATGTAAAACAGGTTGTGTTTATCATTGTTGGATTTAGTATGTAATTGCACTATGTCATAATATACCTTATGTTTATGAAACCTGTAAATGTTGAAAATACCATGGGTCTAGGTGTTTTTGAAAATGGTAAGAAGTACTAGGTGAACTATTATAGAAATTAAGATAGTTGTGCTATTTAAAATGCATGTAAATGGCTGTAACTGAACAAGTTTGAAATGTCATGGTGATTTGAATATATCCCATGGTGTTTTGCATTATGGAAGTATGTATGATGTTGTATTTCTTTTAAACTTGATTTCTTGTCAGTGCCCTTTGGGGTAACACCTTTTTCAGTGTTTCTGCACTAAGGTTATTTGTTTTTAGCTTGTCTTGTTCTTTTTCTTTTTGAGCCTCGACTAACCAAGCAAACAGGGCCCACATAGGGAAGAAGGATTTTCACTGGAAAGAGGTTGGATCAGAGATCAGTTTCAGTAGGTGCTGGCTAAGTGCAGAGAAAGGTCATTCATAGTCTGTTGCTGCAAACTGTTGTACTGAAGAAGGAATATGCTATTGTTGAAGCTTATTTCCTGTATTCTGAATAAATATCACACAGAGATTGTGTGTTGAACCTGAAGTGTGGTGTCTGGTCCATCAGTTAGCCCACAATCTCTCCACACTGCCACCAGTTTCTATGTTTCTGTGTTCTATGTTTCTATCTTTTTGTAACCACCCAGTCCCCTGGGGTTACTAGAATCCCATCAGAGTCAGTGCTAGGCAGGAAAGGCAGCTGGTGAATAACTAGTTAAAGGGGGTTTTCACCTGCTCTCTCTCTCTGTTTACTTGGTCTCAGCTGAGAGGAGAGAGGTGATGGTATTTAGAACTTAGACTGTTGGGGGAAGCGTCATAGGGTGTGGAACAGAGGAAGAGAGCAATGTTGATCTACTGCAAGGGCAGGAACAAAGAAGGGATTCCACACCTGTGTCCTAGGTGGGCAGTGCAATGGAAGGATCCATGGAACCATGGAATGAGGGTCCAAGTCCTAGACTAGTAGGGGAGGACGAACTGCAAGAGACACTGAACTGTGAGGTGTCTACCTCTGCCCCCAGTGAGGAGTACAATGTCTCAGGAGTGAGGACATTTGCTCACTCCTGGGATCAGATCATGAGTGAGGAAGAGGAGGATGAAGAAATGTATCTTCATGTTCAGGGTCCCCATTATTCACCTCAAGCTCTTGCCTCAGAGGAGCTAGATAGAGAAGTAGAATGCTCCAGTAACCTGCCTACAGAGAGGGTCAGGGACAAGTTATTTCATTCTTTAAGTATACGGCACTGGTTCAACTAGGACCGGCCACCCCGAAGCCTGGCCATGTGCCGCACACTTGCGAAGAGCAGCAAGGAAGAGAGACTGATACATAGGAGGGCTGATGCCATATATGGGCAATCCTTTCCTATCTTCCTTGTAGAGTCTGGGAGAAAACTGAACAGAGCAGGCAATCCTGGTTGTTGGAAGAGGCAAGTGAGGATTTGTACTCTGGTGCAGCAGAATGTGTCTGGGACAAAGTCATCAATGATCGACTTGAATTCTAGAAATTGGTCAGGACTATGTTGATGGATGCTGTGTGAATTGTGGACAAGGCATGGAATGAGACATTCCACAACATCATCTTTGAACCTCCAGATGGTGTCATAGTCCTCGCAACTCACCCTGAGTGGTACTGTTCTTAATGGTGCCACTCCCTGTGAATATTCCCAGCATGACTATAGGGAAGCGAGCAGTGGCAGCCCAATGTCTGTCATCCAGCAGCAGTAGTATCCAAGGAGGAAGATGCAGCTCTACTGGTATTCCAGGATTCTTCAGGTGTATCCAGAATGCCAACTCAGCAATGTTTTCCCATTTCATCACCTGGCCTTCCAGATGACATCACCTAGCTTGTTTCCTGTTCCATTATTTTGTTTCCAGATGACATCAATCCAGCAGTTTTCCTGTCATCACCTGGTTTTCCAGAGGACATCAATCCAGTGTTACCCGTAGATGCCATCTAGTCTGAAGGGAAAGGGTCTTCAGCCTGGAGAAGTAAGGTGATCCTTTGTTTTCAGTCTTCAAGCAACTGGTAAGACCATATTTTTGTTACCTAACTGACTTTGTGTAACACATCCTACACTTGAAAATTGTCCATGGAAATATTTGACTGTCCTCAAAGACTCTCCCCATAGATTTCAGTGCTATACAGGCCCTGTCATGTTCCAGGACTGTTCTTCAGCAGGTTCCAACCTAGGAGATACTCTTTAATGGACCATGCCTTCGGGCAACCGCATTCTGTCACTAGTTTGGACTCTTTAAGATCTTCCACCCCCCCAAAATGTGTTGTATAAATGTCTTCTTACCATTTTTTTACTTTTGTACTATTAGAGAAAAATATTTTTGAGGTTCTCTAGTGTTCAGGTGGAGATTTAGGCACTGTGTGGTATGCAGAATGAGTTTTTGTGTTTTTCTTCTCTTGCAGGTGTTCTTGATGAAGAAAAGAGAAGAAAAAAGAGGATCTTGGAGCTCAACTGAGTTCTTCTTTTTCTTAGGGTTTTTAAGATTGTCTGTAGTTAACAGGGTGTTAACATTCTTTTTCTTCACAGGTGTGAGGTTGTGGGGAAATTGTTTGGGAAATGTAATGCATTGCTATGTGCTGTTTCCTTTTTGTTTTTGTTTGCAGGTACCCTGGGACCCTGGAGGGAGGTTGCTTGTTGGGCTGCCTGGTTAGATAGATTTTTCCTTGAGGGCTAGGGGGATAGGCAGGCTGTGGTCTTGAGCTGCAGTAGGGACCTCAATTCTGGTCTGTTAGGGCATGCTTCAAGCAGTCTCCTTGGAGCCACTGAAAATCCATAGATAGATGATAGAATATGGGCTGAAATCTCATCAGCTGGCCTCTGTGCATTTAGTGTTGCTTACCTGTGACCTGATCACCCCTCCCCGTAGGTAACACAGAGGGTAGGATGGCTTGGTGCCATGTGGAGAAATGACTGCAGACAATCATTTACCTGGTTAGGGGCAAGTGTAACCACCCAGACCACTGGGGTTACTAGAATCCCATCAGTGTCAGTGCTAGGCAGGGAAGGCAGCTGGTGAATACCTAATTAAATGGGGTTTTTACCTGCTCTATTCCTGTTTACTTGCTCTCAGCTGAGAGGAGAGGTGATGTCATTTAGAACTTTTGCAGTAGCATAAGCCATTGCACCTGGCTCTGAGTGGGGAGTTTTAGAATCTTGGGGCAGATCTGAGCCAGAAGTCAGTCAGAGCAGTTGGAGAAGTGAGAGCTGCAAACATCTGCCTGCCAATGGAACTGGTGGAAACTGTTGTCTAGTACAGCAGTGCCTGATTTTTCAACCCCAGTGAGATGGAAAGGATTGCCAGAATGCATTCAAGGGGCAATTCCCTGATTTTGACACAGGACTTTGAAGCTGCCTGTCTTGTTTACCAACCATGAGTAATCTGACTTTGTGCTCCCCAGAGGAAAATACCTGTTTTTGGGTGCACTCTGATTAAGGGAAATATACACCAATTCAGTGCTAAGCTGAGACTTTTCTCATGTTTCTAAAGTTGGCTGAGAATCATGGAGTCTCCAGAGAAAATTGGCACATTGTTCAGGACTTTATTTCTACCCTCAGAAGTAGTGTTTTCTATGCAGGATGTGAAAGTCATTGCAGTATGCATATTTCTGTTTCCCAGAAGTTTTGAGGTGTAACTCTGAAAGAATGGCTTGGTATGGACGTCGAAGCAAAAGGTGGGCAGCCCCCCATCTGAAGTGACCAGTTCAGCACTACAGATTCAGTAAGGGTGCCTGCTTATGCAGGACATGGTGGCCAATGCCTGAAGAAAAAGTCTACCCCCTGGTGTGGGTTGTGCTAATTTTGAGCACCAGTGTGCTCCGCCATGGCCAGTTGCCACATTGCTAAAATTTGCAATTCTTATGCCATAAGAGAAATGCGCTCAGTTGTGACCTGTGCCAGTGAAAGAAAACATGTGTTCAGCTGAGGCTACTACCACTGAAGAAACTTTGCAGTCCTGTGACATATGGGATATGTAGAGTTTCTGTCTGATACAGATTTCTGTGTGTTGTGGCATTGCCTCGTGCCATGATGAGTAAACATTGGGGTCCACCTCATCTTTTGTGTACCATCTTTGGAGTAAAGCCACACTCTAGAACCCCAGCCTGGATTGGATATTCATGTTACTGCTACCTGTGAAGAATTACTGGGTACCCCTCCAGAAGTACTGACCAAGCATAGCCCTAGCAAAAAGTTCTCTTCCCAGGACCTACCTGGGATTAGTTGGTCAAGTTGTTTTGCTTTTGTACACCCCCTTTCTAACCTCTATAAACAATGAGCCTGGTATACATTTCTGAAGTTATGGATGGTACCAATTAACCAAAGTAGTTTGGGTGCCCAATCAAGGGTACCAAGTGGTAGCTTACTGTGCAAAGTAGCGGGGGGAGCTTACAAAAAATGTGGGCTCATCCAAGGATGTTGTTTAATTTGGAGAGGGAACAAGAGTTTTTTTTTGCTGAGGGTATGGCTAGTGTTTGTCTGTCTGGTAGCATGATAGCCCAAACCGAAAAGGACACTTTGGACAAAAGGACTTTTGCCCAAAAGAAAATGCCATTCAAATATGCTGCTTGCATGCATGCTAGCACAGCAAAGAACAGAGTCCTGTTTGTGTGTGTGTGTGTGTGCCAACTTGCAATGGACAGTAAAGCCTTGAAGTGTATGTCCTTGTCTCTGTTTCCAAAATGTTTACAGAACTTTTTAACTTGTAATTTTAAAATGCCAAAAATAGTGTGGACTTTAGGAAACAGACTGAGGAATATGCCCTGAAAGTTTCATGTACTTTGTGTGCAAATTGGGTGAGTCGCTAGAGAAATGACCAGAACCTGAGGAGAAAATGGTCAGATTGGTACTCCCACTGCTGCAATTGTAGCCGAGAAAAAAAGTTACGGTTTGCAGTTTAAATTTGCTCCTGTTCGACGATCACCGTGAAGAAATAGTGAGCGAAAGACAGTGAGGCTCATTTGCATGGCGTTGAGTGAATGGTGTGACTGCAATCAGTCCCACCCCTAGTCAGCTTCTGTGTGCAGCCAATTATTCGAAGAGGAGAGAGAGAGAGAGAGTGTGGCGTGGGAGCTGGTCAGACCAGGATCAACCATTGAGGGGCTTGTGAACATTCTAATCTGTAGAGAACAGACTTTTTCTGTGTAAATTCAGGGTCCACCCATGGTCTGACAGACTGGAAAGTGAGCGTGGCATTCATGGCTACGATCGGCTTGACTGCCGGCCTGTTTCACCCCATTGGTCTACCAGGATCAGCACCAGGCCGCAGATTTCCAGCGGAGAAAGCCAGCTACTGAATTCAGTGAGTAAAACCAGATAACTGTACATCAAACTGTGTGTTTTTCAAGCCAGCTGAATCTGTGTGCAAGCAGTGTGATTATTTTGCAAAGAAGTACTGTGCGTTGAAACAGAAAGGCAACATACAAAAATTCTGATCATAGGCTGTGAGCATTTATAATGGGTTCAGCAACAGTAAAATGTTTCTAAGCAAGAGAGGGACAGTGAGTTGTATATTAGGCTGCAGCAAACAGGCAATCCTGTGCAATGGAAATACTGTGGGCTTGCAAGTGACTTCCAGTGTGTGTAAATAGTTCTTTGATTGATGCTGATCGCAAAGTCAAGTCTAAAATAATACGAATGTGCTGAAAAATTCCAGCAATGCAATCAATTACAGTTTTGAGCAAATTCAGTAGCCAGAAAAGGTTGGAAGCACAGTTTTTGAGTCAGTGAACAGATCTGATGCATGAGGAGAGGTACCGCCGCCATTACAGGTCGGGGTTAGCAACGTAAACACAAGCAGCAGGGAACCATTTTGTGAGACAGCAAAGAGACTAGTGAGCAATTCAGTGATAACAAACTTTTATGTGTTTGCTTTCAGACATGACTTTGGGAACTCCCCACTATCTGGATCATGCCTGAGCTATGATCACAGAGGAGGAGGCAGCATTAAGAGAAATAGAGAGAACTTTCTACAGTGAAGTGTTGCCTCCAGATGTAGCAGTCTCTAGCTATTCAGTGAGACTGTGCATTGTGTGCCTCAAGGCTGGAAGGGATGTATTTCTGTTACCCACTGTTCAGATTGCCTTGTGAAATATAGTATGAGCAGGTGTGCAGTGCCAGAGAGAGCATCACGAATTCATTTGGATCCCACATGGACCAAAGGAGTAGACTCTGCATGTAGATGCATGCAGCACCAGATTGAACCTGTTGGGGGAAGCCCCATAAGTGTGGCACACAGAGAGACAGCATTGTTGACCTACAGCAAGGGCAGGAACAAAGAAGGGAATTTACACCTGTGTCCCAGGTGGGCAGTGCAAAAGAAGGATCTGTGGACCTATGGAATGAGGGTCCAGGTCCTAGACCAGTAGGGGAGGATGAACTGAAAGAGACACTGAACTGGCAGGTGTCTACCTCCATGCCCAGTGAGGAGTGGAATGTTTCGGGAGTGAGGACATTTGCTCACTCCTGGGCTCAGATCATGAGTGAAGAAGAGGATGAAGAAATGTATTTTCATGTTCAGTGTCCCCATTAGTCACCTCAAGCTCTTGCCTCAGAGGAGCTAGAGAGAGAGAGAGAAGAAGAAGAAAGCGCCAGTAACCTTCCCACAGAGATGGTCGGGGACAAGTTATTTCATTCTTTAAGTATACTGCACTGGTTCAACCAGGACTGGCCAGCCCCAAGCCTGGCCATGTGCGGCACACTTGTGAAGAGCAGCAAGGAGGAGAGACCGATACGTAGGAGGGCTGATGCCATATATGGGCAATCCTTTCCTATCTTCCTTGTAGAGACTGGGAGGAACTTGAACAGAACAGACAATCCTGGTTGTTGGAAGAGGCAAGCAAGAATTTGTACTCTGGTGCAGCAGAATGTGTCAGAGACAGAGTCATCAATGATCAACTTGAATTCTGGAAAATGGGCAGGACTATGTTTATGGATGCTGTGTGAATTGTGGACAAGGCAAGGAATGAGACATTCCACAACATCATCTTTGAACCCCCCAGATGGTGTCATAGTCATTGCACCTCACCCAGAGTGGTACTATCCTTAATGGTGCCACTCTCTGTGAATGTTCCCAGTATGCCTAGAGGGAAGCGAGCAGTGGCAGCCCAGTGTCTGTCATCCAGCAGCAGCAGCAGTTACCAAGGAGGAAGATGCAGCTCTACTGGTATTCCAGGATTCTTCGGGTGTATCCAGAACCATCAGCCCAGCAATGTTTTCCCATTTCATCGCCTGGCCTTCCAGATGACATCAATCCAGCTAGTTTGCTGTTCCATCATTTTGTTTACAGATTACATCAATCCAGCAGTTTTCCTGTCATCGTCTGGTTTTCCAGAGGACATCAATCCAGCATTATCCGTAGATGCCACCTAGTATGAAGGGAAAGGGTCCTCAGCATGGAGAAGTAAGGTGATCCTTTGTTTTCGGTCTTCAAATAACTGGCAAGACCATATTTTTGTTACCTAACTGACTTTGCACAACACATCCTACACTTGAAGATTGTCCATGGAAATGTTTGACTGTCCTCAAAGACTCTCCCCATAGATTTCAGTGCTATACAGTCCCTGTCCTGTTCCATGACTCTTCTTCAGCAGGTTCTAGCCTAGGAGAGACTCTTTAATGGACCATGCCTTTGGGCAACAACATTCTGTCATTAGTTTGGACTCTTTAGGGCCTTCCACCCCCCCAAATGTGTTGTATAAATTTCTTCTTACCATTTTTTTACTTTTGTACTTTTAGAGAAAGATATTTTTGAGGTTCTCTAGTGTTCAGGTGGAGGTTTAGGCACTGTGTAGTATGCAGAATGTGTTTTTGTGTTTTTCTTCTCTTGCAGGTGTTCCTGAAGAAGAAAAGAGAAGAAAAAAGAGGATCTTGGTGCTCAACCGAGTTCTTCTTTTTCTTAGAGTTTTTAGGATTGTCTGTGGTTAACAGGGTGTTAACATGCTTTTTCTTCACATGTGGGAGGTTGTGGGGAAAATGTTTGGGAAATGTAATGCATTGCTATATGCTGTTTCCTTGTTGTTTTTGTTTGCAAGTACCCTGGGAGCTTGGAGGGATGTTCCTTGGTGGGCTGCCTGGTCAGATAGATTTTCCCTTGAGGGCTAGGGGGATAGACAGGCTGTGGTCCTGAGCTGCAGTAGGGACCTTAGTTCTGGTCTGTTAGGGCATGCTTCAAGCAGTCTCCTTGGAGCCACTGAATATCCATAGATAGATCATAGGATGGGGCTGAAATCTCATCAGCTGACCTCTCTGCCTTTAGTGTTGCCTACCTGTGCCTGGCACATGGTAGGGGAGGACCAGATCACCCCTCCAAATAGGTAACACAGAGGGTAGGATAGCTTGGTGCTGGGTGGAGAAATGACTGCGGACAGTCATTTACCTGGTTGGGGCGAGTATAACCACCCAGTCCCATGGGGTTACTAGAATCCCATTAGTGTCAGTGCTAGGCAGGGAAGGCAGCTGGTGAATATCTAGTTAAGTGGGGTTTTCACCAGCTCTCTCTTTGTTTACTTGGTCTCAGCTGAGAGGAGAGACATACTGTCATTTAGAACTCTTGCAGTAACATAAGCCATGGCACCTGGCTGTGAGTGGGGCATTTTAGAATCTTGGGGCAGATCTGAGCCAGATGTCAGTGAGAGCAGTTGGAAGAGTGAGAGCTGCAATGTGGGTTCTGAGAAGAGAGCCTATTTTCTCACCTTAGTGCTAAGAAACATCTGCCTGCCAATGGAAATGGTGGAAACTGTTGTCTAGTACAGGGGAAATTCCCTGATTTTGATCCAGGACTTTGAAGCTGCCTATTTTATTTACCAGCTGTGAGTAATCTGACTTTGTGCTCTCCAGAGGAAAGTACCTGTTTTTGAGTGCACTCTGATAAAGGGAAATATACACCAGTTCTGTGCTAAGCTGAGACTGTTCTCATGTTTTTAAAGTTGGCTGACAATAGTGGACTCCCCAGAGAGACTTGGCACATTGCTTTGTGCCATGATGAGTAAACCTTGGGGGTCCACCTTTGCTTTTGTGTACCATCTTTGGAATAAAGCCACACTCTAGTACCCCAGCCTGGTCTGGACAGTCATGTTACTGATTCCTGTGCGGAATTACTCTGGATACCCCTCCAGAAGTACAGACCTAGCATAGCCCTAGCAAAATGTTCTCTCCTCAGGACCGTGGTTTAGTTGGTCATGTGGTTTTGCTTTTGTACACCCCTACCTCTTTCTGACCTCTAGAAATAATGAGCCTGGTATACATTCCCAAAGCTCGGGATGGTACCGATTGACCAAAGTAGTTTGGGTGTCCAGTTGAGGGTACCAAGGGGATAGCTTACTGTGCAAAGCAGCTGGTGAGTGGCTACACTTCTATGTATGAATTGCAGATTAATAAATTAAACTGTGGAAAAAACTTCTGCAGAACTAACCACTGACAGTGATCAGTTGTGCAGAATTTTGTTCCACAGTTTAATACAATAATCCACAATTCATACATTTATTCAGCTGTTCTAAGGTGCAAGTTCTGCAAAAGTTGACTAAAGTTCATTCTGAAATTTCACAAAAGCAAAATTCTAACTTTCACCAAAATTCTGCTGGCGGAAGTTTAATTTCACATAGCCCTACTGTGTGGCCTGAAAGTTAATGGCATAATAAGAAGTAAAGTCTCTATCCCAGTGCCTGGATATACCAGGATAGGACAAATCACATTGCAAAAACAAAAACATAAAAAAAAAAAAAGATTTTCAGTAATTTTCCAAGATTGTTCTCATTTTAACATTAGCAGTGATTGTAAAGCCATAAGGTCAGCCAAAATGCCAAGTAGCAAGCATAACCACATCCAAGATCATTATTCCAGAGTCTTTGACAATAAAATGAAGAGCAGTGATCATAAAGCCATAAGTATTTTATTTTATATATTTATTAAAATAATCAGAATTACAAACCTTTGAGTCAGAGACTTTTTTGCAAAGGCTCCACATCAGGGAGGTACAAAACAAAGAACACAGAAGATGACATGCACATTTGGTACAATAAGTTAAAAACAAAGATAATACAGGATAAAAAAACTATCCAGGGTCAGTTAACAAAAAATTATACAATCAGACAATAGGAGCAAAAGACAGATAAAATAATGGCAGACAGAGTTGGGACCAGAAAAAGGCAGGGTAAGGTGTAATGCTGGGGGGGGGGGAGAGAGATAACCAAGGAAAAGGTGGAAGAGAAAGAGGGAATAGAGTGTAGCAAGAAGGGAGGTTAGTAGCAATCACAGGAGCTGGAGGCAAGAATGTGTTCTCTAAGGAGAGTTTTGAATGGGCCAAGTTTGGATTCAGTTAATGTGGCAGCCAGCAGGGAGTGTAACTAAAAAGGGGCCCTATAATATTAAGCACGCTGACCAAGAGAGGTCCTACAGCAGGGAACCAGCAAAGAGGCTTTAGATGAACTTCTACTGGATCTTTTTGATGGGTCAGTTTGAAGGAGATTTAGGAGCCCGGGGGCGAAAGGCCAGAGAGGATCTTTTTGGCAAGTAGGCAGGTCTGATATTTTAACCTGCCATCAAAGTTTAGCCAATTAGACAGACTGTAGAGATCACAGGTATGGGTGCACTTGTCACAGCCCATGACCAGTCGACAGGCTTTGTTCAGTGACACTTTGATTCTCTGGAGGGCAGTTTGATCAGCGGTTCCATAGATAGTAATCCCGTAGTCCACAAGAGAGAGGACAGAGGAAGAGACAGCAAGGTGAAGTGCGTCAGGGGACAGACAGCATCGATGACAGTACAGAAGTCTGATTTTAGTGTTCATAGCAGCACTAAATAGGTGGATATGATAGTGGAAATTGAGGGCTGAATCAAGTGTGATTCTGAGATATTTAAGAGTTAACTTGATCAAGGTAGTAGTTAGGAAGGTTGCAGATTTGTAGAGGGGCACAATTTTGTTTATTTTGGTGGTGCAAGAAGACCATGACCATAGTTTTCTTGTAGTTAAGTATACATTTGTGGGCAAAGAACCAGTGAATAAGTTTTTAGGGTTTGCTGGAGATGGGATAGTTTCAGGTGGCAGCAGAAGAGAACGGCATCATCCTCATAGAGAAGAAGTTTACTGGACCTGCCTTGCGAAGAGAGTTCAAAAACAAACTAAACAGTAGTGGACCAAGGATGGAGCCTCGGGGAACCTTGGACCTCACAGGGAGGCTAGAGGAGAAAGTATTGTTATTATGGACTTGCTGGGTCCTGTGCCTTAGGTAGTTGGAAAACCAAGAGGAAGCATCCTGAGATAGCCCCAGTTGGAGGAGGGATCTGATGAGGAGAGCATGATTTACAGTATCTAACGCATTAGTCTGGTCTATGTACATAAACCCAACTAGGTGTCCTCTGTCAAGCACCCAGTGAATTAAAGAGGTGTATTCCAGAAGAGCAGAGATGGTACTGTGGCCCTTCTGGAAACCATGCTATGCAGGGCAAAGAAAGTTGTGTTTAGTTAGTCTGAAAGCTGTTCTGCAACTATTTGTTTGAGTGTCTTGGATAGTGGAGGGAGGATAGAGATGGGACGATAATTCCCAGGAAGTGTGTGGTCACCACCTTTAAAGATAAGAGTGATAACTGCAGATTTCCAACGTGAGGGGAACTGACCAAGACAAAGGGAGAGACTGAAGATTTTTGTGATAGGGGAGAGAGAATTGCACCAGTGGTCAGATGAAGGAGTTTAAGATCTAAGGAATCACAACTATAACATTTTTTACTAAGAATCTTGAGTAGAAAAAAATTTGATTCATGGGTAGAAATAGTTCTGAGGTGGAAAAGAGGGATGCTGAAGATGGGGAGAGACAGGGGTTGAAGGAGAGTCAAATAAATCAGGGGGAGAACACTGCTGAGGGCCTAGAAAGTATTGTTTAGTGAGTCAGCAATGACTAGTGGGTCCTGAGTAGAGGTACCATTAATGTTAAGCAAGGATGGAGGCAGGGACACAGAGGTCCCATTAAGTTTCTTAAGGTTGATCCAGAACTTGCATCCAGAAAACCAGGTGGATGGGAGGGTTTCTTGGTAGAAGGTGGCCTTGGCCTGTCTTAGCTCCCTGGTACATCAATACCTGACAGCCCTATACAGTTGCCTGTTCACGGGTCAGCCAGAGTCAAGAGCTTTATACCAGAGGTTATCCCAGTGGCACATACTGTGGAGGAAAGCCTCTGAGATCCACATTGAGTCCCGTACTTTGATATTGCTCTTTGTGAAGAGGGCAAATAGATCACATGCATAGTTAAATGTACAAATGAAATAGGAGGGCACCTCATCAATGTTAGATGCAGTGTTTAGTGGAGACCAGTCTCAGCTGATTAGATAGCTTTTAAGTTTATCAAGCATCCCTTTTTTTAGGCGGCGTTGATTGGTGACTTTGAGGGAGATTTTGTTGTCTTAGAGGACCAATGACAGGGTTCTGGTGAGTGATCGCTAAGTACATCAAGTAGGATGGAGATATCGGAGAGTCTGTTAGGGTGGTTTGTAAGGATCGGGTCATTTAGGGTGGGCATCCCTGTTTTAAGATTAAATCTGGTTGGGAAGGTTACGAGCTGGGAGAGATCAAGTGCCACTATGGCATCCTAATAGGGGGCAGCAGAGGGGGACAACCAGTTAACATTGAAATCTCCCAGAGCGATAAACTCCAGGTGATAGGGAATAAGGGAGATATAGTTTAGAACTGAGCTGAAAGCAAGCTGTTCTTCCCGGGGTGGAATATAGACCAGGCAGACTGAGAGAGGTTTGACAGAGACCTACAGTAACTTTGGCCATTAGGGCCTGCATGCCATATTCAGAGGGGAAGGTGGAGAAAAGAGATCCCTGAAGGGAATCCTTTGCATACAGGGCACAGCCTCCTCCCCTCTTACCAACTCTATCTACCCAAAAGATTGAGTAACCATTTAAGGTGATTGCAAAATCAGAGATTTTAGGTGCAAGCCAGGTTTCAACGACAGCCAGTATGTCAGGTTTATGCAGTGTGACCCAGCCCTGTAGGATGTCAAGCTGTTTTACCAGGCTGAAGATATTAATAGAGGTGTTCTTTAGCCCACTTACAGTCCTACTGGATGGTGAGGAGAAAGGGGCAAGGCCTGGGTTTAGGTGAATGTTACCCGACAGAAGCAGTAGGAGGAGGGCAGGATAGATAATGGCAGATTTTAGAAGTTTAAGTTGCAGAGAGTGGTGACAGCTATGATGGGGCTTAGAAACCACAACAGGGACAAGGAGAAGGTGAAAATGACTGCACAAAAGGAATGTGGGGGTAGGGGAGCTGGGCTGGGGAGGCAAGACAAAGAGGTTTGAGTGAACACTAAAGGGCAGAAATGGACTGGCAGCGGGGCCTATGGGGGACAGAGACAGGGAAAGGATGAAGGGGGCAGGAAGGAACTGATAAGAAGAGAGGGGAAGGGATAGCAGTCAAGTCAGTATTCAAAGCTGGCAGGCAGTGACAGCCCGTTGTCAGGCTAACCAGTACACCCTATTCACTTAAAAGAATCAAACAGATGCATATTGAGCTTAATAAAAAGAAGCTGCTATACATATTCAGGCTACAGACAAGAGCGATGTGGCTGAACAATGCCTCCTACAATGCTGAAGAGGTGTTCCAAGGGTATGCTTGTCAGGGGGCACACATGCTATCTAGGAAAAAGCAGGACATGATTGCTTTTTGGTGTTCCAGTATGCAAGAGGGCCAACATTAAAGTCCACAATCTGCTCATCTAAATAAAAATGTTGAATTCATGCATTCCATGTTACCATTTCATATGTGTGTGTGTGTGTGTGTGTGTGTGTGTTGATCAGAGCATTCCATGACTGGAATAATACAGAGCTTTGAATTCTTCTATGAAAAAAGACAGATGACTGACAGGTGAAAAACAATTGTGGAGGGACTATTTTACATTATTTGGCAACATTTTATTATAATTTTTGTGGGTTTGAAAACTTTTAGAGTATTTGTTTTTCACAAGTTGCCTCTGGACCCATTTTATAAAAGCAATAAGGCACTTCAGGGACATTGGTTGTACTAGGTTTACCCCATGGTCAGGGGCTAAAGGCACTTAGCTTCACCTCATTCCTCACAACACCCCTGATCATGTGGTAAACCTGGTACAACCAACACCCTATCATGCCTTATTGCTTAAAGCACCCACACTATTCTGGAGAGCATAAGTGACCACTAAGTTCAATGTATGATAAAATCAGCAGATTCCCTGTAAGTGACCATCACAAACTGCTTTTACAATGTTCTTCCCATTATTTGCAATAAAGAACCCAACATGCAAACCTGTTGTACTAATCCAGGAGTCAAGCATTTTTTACAAAGACATAAGAATGTTAATACTGGTGTGTATGCTTCGAAGGACTGCCAAGGCCAGAGGAAGGAGGAGGAGGAGGAGGAGTCAATGGCAGTTATGCCACTATGTATTTTTTTTATTTTTACTTATCGAAATCTTGGATGACACCTGTGAGCGGATGCTCGTTGAGAGGTTCCACGTCAGATACATTAAGACAGGAAGGCACAATAAAGTTACAGTAAATTATACATATAGGCCCAGATATTCAAAAGGGTTGCGCATGGCGCAACACTGTGACCTGGCACAATATTCAAAAGGGAAAATTGCATGGCACAAATCCCGATGCACCGGAGTGCATCAGTAATGTATGCAGGTGCAGGTGGGGGGGGCGTGCCCATTCATACCCTGCACAGCCCGATATTCAGCCCGGGATGTGCAGAGCCATCCATGAGCAACTTCTACCTGCGCTAGCACAAAGTTGATCCAAAAAAAAAAGGATCAACTGATGGCTACCCACAGGTGAGCTGCCACATTGCAGGGCGCAACACAGCAGCTGCCACCTGTGGGTGGCCACCCGAGCTCCAGCTGCACCTGGCGGCGCCCCCCATGCCCGAACACAGGCATTAGTAAAATAAAAGACATATTCCGTCCAATATCCCTGGTGGTCCAGTGGACCGCTATCTGCCCTATCACGGGCATTTTGTAAAAATATGTCCAATATCTGTGGTAGTAGGCCCCTCCTCACCACTCATTGAGTTTACTCCCCGCCTCGTCAGCCGGGTGATGAGTACCTGCTCGTCGCTTCTTCTCGACCGATACCATCGGAGCTGTATGCCCATTGGTTCACAGTGTGAGCTAATGGGCGCAGAGCCCATATTGTATTCACATTCCAGATATGTGAATGATCCCATCCACATATCTGGAATGTGTAGTATCGGTATGGTCTGCACGCTCATTGGCTCACGCTGTGGCCAACGGGCGACAGCCCCACCGACGGTAAGTCAGTCAGAGGGTGGCAGGCAGGGTGCTGCCACCCACCGCTTACTGGGGGGGGGCCGGGCAGTGGGGCTCAGTGGACGGGTGGGGAGGGGGGTACCACTACACCACCAGGGATATATGACATTTTTTTTTTTTTTACAAATGCCCGCGATCAGGCAGATAGCGGTCCACTGAACCACCAGGGATATTGGACAGAATATGTCTTTTATTTTACTAATGCCCATGATTGAGCAGGCAGCAGTCCACTGGACCACCAGGGATATTGGATGGAATATGTCTTTTATTTTACTAATGCCCACAGTCGGGCAGGCAGCGGTGCACTGGACCACCAGGGATATTGGAATTATTTATGTATTTATACAGATGCCCGCGATCGGGCAGATAGCGGTCCACTGGACCACCAGGGATAGTGGACATTTATTTCTTTATTTATACAAATGTCCGTGATCGGGCTGTGGAGAACATTGCCGGCTGCAGAGGGTGTTGGTACCCGACGGCTGCTGCCTGGCAGGGCGCCAGGCACAAGTCAACGGGGATTGGTGCACCTGCATGCAAATGGGGCCATAATGACATGCAAATGGCCCCATGTGTGCCTTGCATACATTGTGGCCCCATTTGCATGTCAACTTTTGAATATCGCGGTTGCTGTGCATGGCGCAATGGAACTTGCGCTAGCACATCCCCATGCTCCACTCTGGCCACTTGCACTGGCGTAGTGCCACTGCACCATGCACACTGCGGGTGGCCGAGGTGCAATATTAAACACTGCTGAGCCATGACACAGCTCCGTTGAATATCGCCCAGTCCACACCCCTGCGCAGCCAAGTTGAGCTGCGCCCAAGCTTGTGCCACAGCCTGGCGCAGTCTGAATATCTGGGCCACAGAGTACAAAAAAATTCAACAGTACATAGGTTGCAATGACAAATAGTTACACAAATAGTGTTAAGGCATAGTACATGGTATGCCAACATCCTGCAGAAGAGAGAGAGGCAGAGGCAGACTGTTAGGGTGAGGTAGGGAAGGGCGGTGGGATCTGGGATAGGAAGAGCAGAGGGAAAGAAAAGAGCCAAGGGGTAGGGGGAGGGAGGCAAGTGCTAGGGCAAAAGGGGGTGGGAGGCAAGTGCTTGGGCAAAGACTTACTACTGTACTACTGGTATAGGTGAATATCAATGTGCTGTAAGTGAGAGGTACTGCAGAAGCCACTTAATTGGGACATGGTTAATTGGGACATCAACTTTATTGGGATGTCCCACCGGGAACTGATTAAGTGGCCATTATTTTCAATGGAGGAAAGGATCTGGTTAAATGGGATGGGTCTCCTGGTTAATTGGGATGATTGTACCCCACTCTGTGACTGGACCTTGATTAGGTGCTGATTGCCCAGTCTTTCCGTGATAATCACTGATTTTCTGTTGGTCCCTGGTCTTGTTTAATTGTCTGAGCATCCTCCCCTTCCCACTTTTCCCAGCTTGTACCCTCATTAGAGCATTCTTACACTCCAGCAGTGCTCTCTATATCTGCTGCTGGGAATAATTTTTTTTCTAATTCACATTGACTGTCTCCCTCCGCTACTCATGAGCCACACCACACTGGAAGAGGGCAGCGAGAGCAAGAGAGTGATTTGTCTTTTGTTTTTTTCCTGGGGTTTTATCCATCACAGCTCACAGTCACTATCCATCTGAGACATCCAAGGCATCAAAGAAGGCATCAGGCATTTGTGAAGGAACACTGTTCAAAACTTTCCACACACAGCTTGTTCCACTGTGTCAAACTTACAGTACATGCAGCTTTGTTTTCTGTTTCCGTGTACACAGTGCACTACTGCCAGCACCGAACAGTGTACACTGGGGATGTACAGTATTGGACAACTGAATGATGTTTAGTGACAGAGACAGTGTCGGGGGGGGGGGTTGGTAATCTAACTGTGGAACCTTGATAAACAGCCAAAAAAAAAGCATTTCAAATAACCTTCTGACAAATGGGATGGCTGCTTCATCGGGGCAAAAAGCCTGCTACCAGGGCATCTTGATTAAGCAGCATCTACTGTATGAGTTTACTGTGGTTCATACATCAGGAGCTAGATATTCAAAGGTTAGCATCGGGTGCAAATTGTTTGCACCAGAGTTGTGCCGGATTTGCACCCATCCGCAATATTCAAAAGCCCGATTAGTGCCGGTATAACAGGCTAGCACCAACACTAAAAGATAATGAATGCAGGGGACAGAATGAGGGGATCAATGAATATCGGTGCACCGGCATATTCAAAAGTGTAGTGCCATGCTACAGTGGTTAGTGTGACCTGTACATCAGCACACAATACCGCCACTGAAAAGCAGGCAGAAACACAAGCCAAACACAGTCAGGTGGAGCGCCTAATCCCCAACTCATGCAACATGCATAATAAACACCATCCCTGGTAGTCTAGTATCCTCCCAAGCATGATCCCCGACACTTGTCAAAATATGAGCATGCCTATTCCTGGTAGTTTACTGCCCTCCCCCCCCCAAACACGAGCCCCAAACTCAGATTACTGACACACATTGTACAATATTACCCACGAAATACAATGTCAGTGACTCCCACCCTAGTCCCGATATCTCAAATTATGAATGTATCCCTGGTGGTCCAGTGGACTGCTGCAGCCCCAATTCCTTGTAAATTGCAACCCTTCCCCACATACCTGCTGGTCTAGTGGACCCCCACCCCACAGTGCCTACCACTCTGCTCCCCCCATCCTGGAACAGAGCCAGTTACTGTTTCAGCCTACCACTCACCTCTGCAGCCAGTCGCCTACTGAGCACTGAATGAGTGCATACTGTACTGATGGATTTAACCACCAAGGCCATGGCTGAATTCATCTATCATGAACTGTGGTCATGGTGGTACTAGAGGATTTGGTGGTGGTGGTAATGGTGTCAACAGCAGGAGTAGTGGAGGTGGTGGTGATGCTGGTATCAGCAGTGTTGGAGATAGTGCTGATGATGGCACTTGTAGCAGTAGTGGAGGTGGCTGTGGTGGTGAAGGTGGTACAGCAGTAGTAGTAGAGGAGCTAATGCTGATTGTGGCACTGGTGGCAGCAGTGGAGGTGGATGTGGTGGTGAAGGTGGTACAGCAGTAGTAGTAGAGGAGCTAATGCTGATTGTGGCACTGGTGGCAGCAGTGGAGGTGGATGTGGTGGTGAACGTGGTACAGCAGTAGTAGTAGAGGAGCTAATGCTGATTGTGGCACTGGTGGCAGCAGTGGAGGTGGTCATGGTGGCAACCAATGTGGCAACAACATCAGTCATCACAGAGTCTTAGACTTGCACTAGAACAGTGATGATTGCATGGGTACTAGCAGTGCTAGCACTGGTTGAAGTAGCAGATGGTCTGGTCTGGTTGGAATGGTGCGGAAGCAAAAGTGCGCACTGGAGATGCGGTATGAGTCCACAAGCTGCCAGCTTATTTGAACAAAGGAAAAAAATCAGACTCGCACTCAAGAGCTTCAAGCTTTTAGCAAAGGTGCTAAATTTACTCCAGTAAGAATGCCTAGCAAAACCAAAGCTCCCGCACTTTGACCCCAATCCGGGTCTTCCTAAAGGAGCATGTCTAAAGTTCAACAGATTAGTGGTACATAAGTATCATTAATTTAAAGTGACAAACACCATCTGTGATAAGTGGTATGTAAAATTAACAATTCAAAAAAGATTCAAAAACATTTCATAAACATTTTTAAACATTGTTTCTAAGCATTTGATGTAAGTCCAAAAATCCTAGAAAGTTAGCAAGTTACATGGAGTATACATAATAACTTCAGTTAATAGTAAATCCAGTAAGTACTGGTTGGCTAATGAACTTTACATTTGGCTTTTGGAGGCATCATTCCTCCACTTCTTAAACAGAAATTCCCTGCCAAATACTATCGAGTCTAGATCATGCCACGGTGCTAAGTAAAGAAAGTTTTATTAAATTTTATTTTGTATGGTGGAAGGTCAAATGTCGGGTCCAGAGGTCAAACTGGCAAAAAATCTAGAAAATAAAGAAATAAGTGATCCGGACTAATTATTAATTGCCATTTAAAGAAAAGCCAATTTACATCTAATAAGTTAAGGGACACTCCCAAAGACTGAAGGATTTATGCCTCTGAGGAGAATGTTGGGAGGGAGCCTGGAGAGGAACAGAAAATGAGATAAGTGGATCAAAAAGGAAACAAAATATCACAACATAGTACCATGGCTAAGGTATATCTCCATGTGCAAATTTTAAATTTTCTCTATGAAAAAAGGGAAAAGAAAGGTCAGTAAGGGAAGCCAAAGCTCAGACAGAAGAACACATTGCAAAATCAGTGGGTAGAGGGGACAACACCTTTTACAGGTACATAAGTGAAAAAGGAAAGACAAAGGGAGAGATAGTGAGACTGAAAGGGGAGGATGACAACAGTAAAGCTGACATATTGAACAGGTATTTCTGCTCAGTCTTTACTGAGGAAGAGGAGGGTAATGGGTCTGAAGGGAGTACAAGGTGTGAGAATGGTGCAGAAATGGACACAAATCCCTTTACACGAAAGGGTCCTGAAGGAACTGGAAGTAATAAGAGTTGATAAAGCAATGAGGCCAGATGGGGTGCACCCAGGGTCCTTAAAGAACTAAGAGAGGTGGTGGCTGAACCTCTGGCTATCCTGTTTAGCCGATCACTAGAAACAGGGAGGTACCCAAAGACTGGAGGACAGCAGATGTAGTCCCTTATACAAAAGTGGGAACAAAGAGGAAGCAGGGAACTACAGACCAGTCAGCCTCACCTCGGTAGTGGGGAAGATCATGGAAGCACTACTGAAGGAGAGATTGGTGGAACATCTGGTTGTCAATGGACTACAGGACCCAAGGCAGCATGGTTTCACCAGGGGGAGGTCATGTCAGACCAACCTCGTTGAATTTTTTGACTGGTTGACTAGGGAGGTGGATCAGGGGAGGGCAGTGGACATGGCCTATCTGGACTTCAGCAAGGCCTTTGACACTATGCCACATAAAAGACTATTACACAAACTGGGGAATATGGGTGTGGGCAGGACAGTAGTGTGGTGGGTAGGTAACTGGCTGGGTGGCAGGACACAGAGGGTGGTGGTAAATGGCTGTCACTCCACAGAGGGAAGAATGACCAGTGGGGTACCACAGGGATCAGTGCTGGGACCGGTCCTATTCAACATCTTCATCAGTGACATTGCGCAGGACCTAGAAGGCAGAATTTCACTGTTCGCTGATGACACAAAGCTCTGTAGCACAGCAGACGCACCAGAGGGTGTAGACAGAATGAGAAGGGACCTGCAGAAACTTGAAGAATGGTCAGGGATTTGGCAGTTGAAATTCAATGCAAGGAAGTGCAAGATAATGCATATGGGGCACAAAAACCCTGGCACAATATATCAGTTGGGGGGTGAGGATATAGCATGCACCAAGCAGGAAAGGGATCTTGGGGTTATCATCTCGGATGACCTCAAGGTAGGGAAACAGTGTGACAAGGCTCAGGTAAAGCAAATAGGATGCTGGGATGTATAGGCAGGGGCATCACCAGCAGGAAAAGGGAGGTCATAATTCCGCTATACAAGACACTAGTGAGGCCCCACCTGGAGTACAGTGTACAGTTCTGGAGACCATACCTACGTAAGGACATAGACAGGGTAGAGAAGGTTCAGAGGAGGGCAATAAAGATGGTGCATGGATTGCATCATAAGTCCTATGAAGACAGGTTGAAGGAACTGAACATGTACTCCCTGGAGGAGAGGAGGGAGAGAGGGGTTATGATAGAGACATACAAGTATCTTACAGGGAGGAACAGGGTGCAGGAATACACTATTTTTAAGCGAAAAAGATGTTCCAGGACTAGAGGTCATGGGATGAAGTTGGAGGGAGGACGATTCAGAGGAAACATGAGGAAGAATTTCTTCACAGAACGGGTGGTGGACAAGTGGAACACCCTGCCAGAGGAAGTGGTGGGGGCTGAAACAATCACGGGATTTAAGAATGCATGGGATAGACATAAAGGAATTCTGGAGGTCGGGGTAAGGGGCAACAGACTTCTAGGAAAACATAAACTGAACATACAAGCTCAAATGGGCAGACTGGGTGGGCCATAGGCCCTTATCTGCTGACACTGTCTAAGTATCTATGTATCTATGTATAAATTTTGAATGATACATGAGTCCATTCAAAAAGTGACCTGTGCAGGGTATAAATCTCCTTCCAAGCAAGTGCTGGACTTCTCCATGCTGTGTGGGCATACAGGGACTGCAGCAAGTACAATGCATTTATTTATTGAAGTAACGGAGATAATTCCTGGATGGGAACTCTATGTTGTGATATTTTGTTTTCCTTTTGGATCCACTTACCTTGTTTTCTATTCCTCTCAGGCCCCCCAACATTCTCCTTGGAGGCATAAATCCTCCAGTCTTTTGGAGTATTCCTTAAAGGAAACTGTAAATTCAGTGACCCCACACCAAAAGCTTAGCCCCGATCCAGCTTTTTATGTATAAAAGCGTGTTTTTCTCGTGCTGCTACTTACTTTATTTTTATTGCAAAAAGTCTGCAAACCAGGAATATGGTGGATGCTGGGGGGCTCCATTTACTGTAAAGGTGCGGCGCCACACTGTTCACTTCAACACATTCGAGCAGTGTGGTACCGCACCTTTATAGTAAATAAAGCCTCCCAGTGTCTGCCGTATTCCTGGTTAGCGGACTTTTTGCAATAAAAAAAAAGTAAGTAACATTGCAATAAAAAAGCGCTTTTCTACATGAAAGGCTGGATCGGGGGTACGCTTTTTGGGGGTTGGGGGCACTGAATTTACACAGTTTTCCTTTAATTTATTAGATACATATTGGCTTTTTTTTTTTAAATGGCGATTGATAATTAGTCCAGATCACTTATTTCTTTATTTTCTAGATTTTTTGCCAGATTGATCTCCAGACCTGACATTTGACCTTCCACCATAGAAAATAAAGTTTGATAAAATTTTCTTAACTTAGCACCATGGCGTGATCTAGACTTAATAGTACTTGCCAGGGAATTTCTGTTTAAGAAGTGGAAGCCAAATGTAAAGTTCATTAGCCAACCAGTTCTTACTGGATTTACTATTAACTTAAGTTATTATGTGTACTCCATGTCACTTGCTAACATACTAGCGTTTTGGACTTACATCAAATGCTTATAAACAATGCTTAAAAATGTTTATGAAATGTTTTCTAATCTTTTTTGAATTGTTAATTTTACATAACACTTATCACAATTGATGTTTGTCACTTTAAATTAATGATATTTATGCACCACTAGTCTGTTGCACTTTAGACATGCTCCCTTAGGAAGACCCAGATTGGGGTCAAAGCGCAGGAGAATTGGTTTTGCTAGGCATTCCTACTGGAGTAAATTTAGCACTTTTGCTAAAAACCTGAAACTCTCGAGTGCAAGTCAGATTTTTTCCTTTGTTCAAATGCTCTGGTTGAAATGAATGGGACAGAAGGATGACAAATATGTGTTAGACACTGACCCCTGTCTAAATCGCTTTTGGGGGGACAGGTCCACAGACGTTTTTTGACTGTACTTGATTGCTTGCACGACATTTTCACTCCTCAGATAAATTGCAAAAGCAGTGGAAAAATGTTTTCAAATATTGTTTTCCTCATGCTATAATTATGTATACATGTTAAAAGAGTTTATTTTCTAGTAATCAGAAACAGGACAAATTATTGTCTTTTGCTTATCCAGAAATGGCAGTCTGCAAATGTAATTGATTGCTCAGACAACTTCTGTAACATCCAAACTCTGGAGGAAAAAAGGACAATTGTTTTTAATACTGCAGTTTGTTTGTAGCTTACTACTTTTCTAACAACAGTCAGAAACTCAGACAGCTGGCCAGCCCACTGGCACAGTGCAAAGAATTACTGCTGCAATGCGAGTGATCTGGGTTCAGGAATAGACTCTGGATGCCCAAGGGCCGGCCGGGGGTGGGAGTGGATTGGGTAGACATTGTACGCTCTCCACCCCTGTGGGGGGGAGAGGGGATTAAGTGCCTCCGGTCCAGTGCTCCCGGGTGACAATGGAATGTACCATTACAAGAGCACCAGTGAGTGCTGATCCATTGGGGGGGGGTTGGATGCAATGGGTGCAGTCATGTCGTGGTGTTTGCTAGACATGCCCTCCACCAGAAAAAACAAGTCAAAAAATCTTCCAGCATGCTCAATGATGCATCCTGCCCCATAGCGGATCTGGGTCTCCATTGCATCCTCAGATCTAGATCCAATGTGGTTAGCCACAGGGGGCCATGGTGGCTCTGCGCTGGGGGGGTAATCCAAGGGGCACTGTATGTGGACAATCCTGGTCCACCTGCAGAGGCAGGTGGCTGCTGGGGGACTAGCCGCCAGATGCAAAAGGAACTCAGACAGCTAGTACTGGGCTGTAAAGATGCCCCCTGGCCCTTACCTACCCTAGGTCACAAATAAAATCTGTGGCATCCAGAGACAATAAGACTTCAACAATTTATTTTAGACTGTTGTTTATATCTTTTTAGTCAACAATCAGTAATCTAATACTGGACAGAAAGGGTGCCTCCCAGCCCCTGTCTGTGGCATTCAAAGAAAAAACAACTTCAGCAATTTAATTTAGATTGTTGTCTGTAACTTTTTACTAAACAGTACAAAATTAATACTGGGCAGCAGGGGTGCCCCTCTGGCCCCCTGCCTACATGAGGGCACAGATAAAGTCTGTAGCATCCGAAGAGAAAAGGGCTTCAACCATTTATTTTAGCTTGTTGTTTGTAATGTTTTACTGTTTTAATAACAGTCAGAAACTCAGACAGCTAGCATTAGGCAAAAAGGGTGCCCCCGTGGCTCCTGTCTAGCCTAGGGCACAAATAAAGTCTGTGGCATCCAGTTCAGAGACAAAAAGACTTCTTCAATGCATTTTAGATTGTTGTTTAAAACCTTTTACTCAACAGTCAGAAAGCTACTACTGGGCAACAAGGGTGCCCCCTGGCTCCTGCCTACCCTTGGGCATAGATAAAGTCTGTGGTGTCTGGAGAAAAAAAGACTTCAACAACTTTACTGTTTTTACAACAGTCAGAACTTAGACAGCTTATATTAGCCCGAAAGGGTGCCCCCTCCTCCCCTGGATCCTGCCTACCCAAGAGCACAAAGTCTGTTGTGAGACAAAAGGACTTGAACAATTTTTTTTTATATAGATGTTTTAAGAAATAACAGCTCAGCTTACTACAGGTACGGGAACAAGTGTAATCCTGAAGCCACAATGCAAAGCAAAGAAGGTGGTGCCATCCATCCCTCCAATCATTACACTGACTGCAGTGGTGGCAGAGAGACAGTCTACGTATACTACTAAAATAAAGACGGCAGCATCAGGATCTTTTTTAACAACAATTTCAATAATTAAACTACAGAAAAGAAACAACAATAAGCAGAGCTGCCCTTGCAAACTGGCAGCAGATTCAGAATACAACACAGTGAGCTAAGCACATGCTAAAGTTTTTGCCTTCCTCCCTTCACAAACAGATACAGTAGTATATTATCCAAAACGAAAAAATCTGTATTTTTCAGCACTGTAAAAAAGTCACATGAGCAGGCCCTTTTTCAGCCAGCCAGCCAGCAAGCTAGCGCTAACCTAACCTGTAACTACAAATCGACTCCCACCCCCCTTCCCCAGCATGGCCTGAAGATTACATGATTCATTCTGTTGTCAAAAAAAATACTTTTAGCAGTCAGCCAGTCAAGTGGAGCAGCACAGTCTCTCCACTGAAGAACAAAACAGAAGAGAAAAAAATATCTACAAAGGAATTACTTTTTACTACATCTGATTCAGAAAACCCCAACTCTTTCACAGAGAGAAACCGTTTCCTCTCAGCTCGAGTGTCTCTGCCAAAACAGGTCCCATGGTAAAGCTCTGGAAAGCTCTGAGCAGCCTGGGGATTGGCTGAGGAGATCTCATGAGATCTCAATGCCTCATCAAATGTGTGACTGTGGAATATATCGAATACACCCCAATATTCATGCATTTGGGTTTTTGTCAAATACACCGTGGACTGGATATTCAGAAATGCACCAAAGGCAGGCGCAACCCCGGTGCAGTGCAACTCAACTGCACTATGGTGCAGTGACTGTGATATTCAACAGCTGTGCACTGCGACATGCACCAGCTCAACATGGCTGAATACCACAGGGATGTGCCATGGCGCAGTCAGAGGTGCACCAGGGAGCAACCCGACATGCGCCATAGTGCAAATAAGGATGCGCAAGGGGCAGAGGAAGATGTGCCAAGGCACAGCAGGACCAGCCACAGGCACAGCAGGGAGCAAGGCACCAGGGAAGGGGGGGACAGCACGGAGAGGCAGTGGATGCTGGGAACACTGGCAGGGATGCACAGCTGGCCCACAGGAGACCACTTCCCATGGAGCACAGGCATGCAGCCAGCCACCCACTCCCCCCAGCACTGGAGCAGTGGACGCATGGAACAGGCAGCACCAATGTCCAAGGGTGAGCTCCCACTGTCCACCCCCCGCTGGGCGGCATGCCCCCACCCACCCAGACCACAGCAAGCCACACCCTGGCACACAGCACCCAACACACATGCCACACAGTCTGTACAGCCAGCCCATGGCCACCCCAAGGCACAGCCACTGACCAAGGGGCATGAACCACCATGCACAGCCCACACAATGACACAGGTGAACCACACAGCCACCCACCACTCAACTGCAGCATGGCTCCACTCGCCAGCTGCAAAGCAGACACAGACACAGACAGGTAAGCAAGGACAAATGTATTAAACAACAATGTTCAACAACACATGAACAACTATATACAGAAGGGACAGGGTAGGTGAAGGAGGAAGGCATGGGGACAGGGAACAGAGTCTGTACAGTGGGATGGGGAAGGTAGGGGAAGGGAGGTCAGGGGGAAGAAGAGTGTCTGGGTCCCACTACGGGTAGCCATGGCCTGCCGCTGCCTGGCACCTCCCCCTGAACCGGTCTCTCAGCAGGATCCTCCTCGTCTGGTCCACTATCTCCATGGTGGTGGATGTTATTAAAATGATTTGCAGTGGGAGGCAACAGTAGAGAGACATGGAAGATCCCCTCTGGACACCTATGGCAAAGGAAGGAACAGGTGATCAATGTGCATCCATAGCACCCTAGCCCTCCCACTGTGCACACGCGGACAGTGGGAACACACACCCCGGAGTGGAACCCTAGCCACCTGCAGTGGGTAGGCCTATGCCTGCTGCCAACCCGATATGCCATGACAGTGCACAGCATTGGACTCCACTGCCCAAGGGCCACCTGACTGCAGAGTGGCAGGCAGGTGGCACGGTGCTGCAGTGAAACCACAGCAGCACTGATGGCAGCCGGATGCACACCCAGCCCACCAACAGCTGCCATACATGTGCAATGGCTACCCCACGGTGCCACGCACACCACACTGTGTGCTGCACATAGCTGACATGGCACAAGGTACAGGAGGCCATGGACGTACCCCACCCCCACTGACCACCCTGCACAGTGAAGAGGGAATGTACAGTGCCTACCTGCCCACCACGGCACTAAGCGTGCCGGTCCTACGGTCGCTCCTCTGCCACCTCTGAGTTCTGCTCCCCCTAGCGAAGGGCCCGCAGTGGCCTGCTGTGGTCCACCAGGTGCCCCTGCCTCCCTGGCACATCTCCAATCTTCAGGCCCTAGGACAGGAACACAGACAGGCACACACCAGAACACAGCCACAGCATGGGCCCACTGCCCCACCCCAAAACACAGTGCGTGCCCCAGCCGGGCATGACCGCAGGGTGATGGCACAGTGCACCCAGTGACAGGCAATGCCATGCCACAGGGCACACGATGACAGGGCCCCCTCAGCATGGCATGCCGCCCTGCCAACTCCATGGTGGTCATGCACAGACGCAGTATATATCCACTTTCCTGGCCGTGGCATGGCCCCTCTGTGGACACACGCCTGCAGTGCCCTCAGCTGCACCGGGTCCCTCCTCACCAGGTCTCCATGCCTGTGGCAGCACTGCTTCCTGGTGCACTGCACCCTTGTGGCCTGGACTAGCCCATCCGCTGTGGCCTGCCACACCTCGGTCCTGGGCTACTGCAGGGGCTGCTGCCCGAACAGGTCAGCGGCATGGGGCTCCACCTGAGTCAACAGGTTTATCAGCTTGACCTGGCTCCAATTCCTTGCCCATTGCACTGCATAGTGTATGATGCTGCCAATGCAATTGCCAATTCAAAATGGCACCTAGTAGCGCACGTGCACAATGTGCACGGGATGCGCGCCTCATAGACAATTGCACAACCTCCAGCAATTGCTCATCCCCAGAGATGCATGGCATGGGTGTGACCACACCGGCATGTGTAGCAGGAGTTCCAAGGGGGCATAGGGCAGGGCAGGGTCAGCACATGCAATGTGTGTGTGTGCTCTATAGGGCCCATGATGCATAGTGTGCAATAGGGCCAATAGAGCACCATATCCCATAGGCCCAATAACGCCCAAGTGCCACAGGCCCAATAGTGCTTGAGCACCATAGAACCAATAGCGCTCAAGTGCCATAGGCCCAATAGCACTCGAGCACCCTAGGGTCCATGGTGCATAAGGTACCATAGCCCTGAATAGCGCTCCTAGTGCATAGTGTGTGTAATAGGCAGTAACATGTGCTGCGGCACATGCACGTTGTTGAGGGTGCACTGCGCATGGCACACCATTGCACCGTGACATGCGCTGGAACAACTCCATTGCACAAGGTGCAAGAGTAAAATATTCAGCCATCATATGCAGATGAGCTCATCAGCCTATCTGTGGCACAATGGGGATATCTGCATGTCATTACCATTGTGCAACAGCCCATTTCCATGCGATGTGCTATAAAGGCACTGCACAACAGCACAGGCCATGGACTGGTATTGCAACCTTCTGAGGTAAGTTGTGCCTGCCAAGGGGATGGCCAGCACAGCAGGATGGATGGTTGGGGGGGCCACTGCAGCCAGTAACCACATGTCCATGTCCACAGGCAGCAACATGTTTGAGCATGAGGTGGGTGAAGAGCATGGGCCTGCCCTCAAGCACAGGCCCAACTTTACAAAGGTGGAGGCCGATGCCCTGTTTGAGGCATAGCTCGACAGGGAGCCATTGCTAAGTGACGCCACTGGCACACCCCAGGCCAGGGTCACAGCCTGGGTGGGGGTGGCGGCAGCCGTGAACCAGCAGGGCAGTCACCAGCAGTCTGCACAGGAGTGCAAGAAGAAGGTGGGCACCGTCAAATGTCAGATCAAGGAGAAGATGGCAGCCATACAGGCTGCCAGGTCAGCCACTGCTGGGAGCCAAGCTGCCGTGCCACAGCTCACAGCACAGGAGGAGCTGGTGGTGGCCACCATGTGGCACAGCGTAGTTGAGGGTATGCCAGGTGGTGGCTTCCAGACTGGAGGGAGCCCATCACTGCATGGCAGATATGGCAGGGCGGGGGGGCAGATGGTATGGCAGCACTAACACATCTGTGTTCCCTTACAGCACTGGCTTTCCAGCATGCAGTGGCAGGGGTGCCTGCGGCTGCTATGGGGTCAGGCCGTACTGCTCCTGTGGGATCGTGTCATGATGCTGGCATGCCATCCTCTTGAGCCGGGGAACCCTCCACCCAGGGGGTGCTGCCCACCACCCTCTGGCCCATTGCCCACGTCATTCCCCACTGCTGTTCCCCTCTTCGGCCTTGACAGCTATCCCACGGTCAATGGCCATGTTGTGCATCATGCAGCAGGCCAGGAATAGGCTGCAGGCCTTCGAGGTCCTGTACTGTAGGGCACCGCCAGACCTGTCTAGGCAATAGAAATATGCCTTCAGCATCCCAAACACACGCTCAATGATGTTCCATGTGCTGGCATGTGCCTCATTGTACTGGTCCTCTGCTGGGGATGACGGGTGCTGGTAGGGGGTGAGCAGCCTGGGCCTGAGTGGGTAGCCTCTGTCACCTGTCTGGACAGATATATGGTTAACCTAGTGTCCTCTGTCACTGTGCCCCTTGCCCTTCCCTGGCGCACCTGCCAGTGAATCAGTCCTGCCTACCCCGATACCATGCTGTACCCAGCTGCCAATGGTTTTGCCATACTCACCCACTAGGTGACCTGTGGGGATGTCCCCAGTCTCAAACCTGTGGTGCAGTGCTGAGCTGTGCCAGATGAAGGTGTCATGTGCACCCCCAGGGTGTGTGGCACAGACGTTGGTTATGCACCCCCTGGCATCGCACACCACCTGGCAGTTGATACTGGGGTAGCCCTTTCTGTTCACATATGCTACCTCCTCTGGGCCAGGTGGTATGCGGATGCCCACATGGGTGCAGTCAATGGCCCCCTAGCATGCCAGGCATCCGTGCTACCCTGTGGAACTCCTGCATGGTTGCTGTACAGTCTGCCTGTGTGCTGGGCAAGTGGATGTATTCTACAGCATGTGGCAGCAGGGCATTGAGGAACTGTGTGAGGAGTCATGATGTGGCAGACTGAGTTTTGCCTGTGGTGTCCCCTGTTGGTCTCTGGAAGGTGCCCATGGTGAGCAGGCACATGACAGCTGTTACCTTCATCTCCACTGTCAGGGTGTGGCTCTGTTTAGTGGGTGCCTGCATCTCCTCACTGCACAGCTCACAGAGCTGCCTCAGAATTGTCCAGTTCAGGCAATACCGGCCCATGATCTCTGTGTCAGCGTGGGTCTCAAAGCTGATGTGGGGCCAGTACCGCCTGTTCTGGGTGTATCGCCGACGGGCCCTTCCAAGGCCACGTTGCTCTGCCTCCTTCCTCCTCACATCCCTCATTACAGCTTCCATTTGGAATAGTGCACTGACCATGGCCCCTGTTGTCCTGTCACCCCCTGGGCGTCCGGCTCCACTGGTCCACCCGACACTGTGAGGCAGTGCCTATCGCTCAGCCGGGCTCCCTCCTGTGCCACCTGCCCCTGGCTGTCTGTCACCTGAGGGCTCTGTCCTCCACCCCTGTGGGTGCCTGTGTCAGTCGCTTTGGGTCTGGTGGCTCCTTTTCCCTCTCACTCTCTTTCACTCACTCTGTCTGCCTCCCTGTCTGTCACACACTCTCTCTTACTCTCTCTCTTTCTCTCTCTCTCTCTCTCTGTCTGTCTGTCTGTCTCTCTCTCTCCTTCTGTCTCTCTCTGTCAGCCTGTCTGTCTCCCTCTGTCTTGCTCCCCTCTGGCACAAGTGCCATCCCCCTGCTTGCTCCCTGTTTTTATAGGCTCAAGTCTGCTCTGTGCATCTGGCAGTTGCTCCTCACTTGTGCCATAGTTCAAGGTTGAATATCGCACTGTGCCATGTATTCATGGGTATGCCCCCTGCCCTTGCACATGCACTCATTACTGTTGCACATTGGCACACTGCTACCTGTGCTGTACAGTGGCTCCTGCTGAATATCGTTCTATGGCACATCTCCGCAGTTGCGGATGTGCAACCCAGTTGCTCCATGTGCAACTGCTTTGAATATCCAGGCCCTAGTGTTCAATGTATTTGACAGCAGATTTGAATTTGACACACGCCCCTAGTGAAATCAAACAGAAATCCTTAAATCTTCATAAAACACTAATTTTAAAGCTCTACAGCTTCATATGCATTGTATACATTGGACACACGATGGCCTATCTACAACTAAGCCATTTATCGTCACTTGTGAGCAATAGAGCCATGCGGAATTCTGCCTGTGAAATTCATGTGGAGTAGCACTTGTACTTTCAAAATACTTAGGACTTTTTTTTAATTGAGTGGAATTCCTTAAAGCATTTGTTACATAAACTGTGGAAAATTATTCTGTTGTGCACAGAAAATAAATCTGCAGTTTACTTAAACCACGGAACACTATTCTGCAGTTAAGATTCTGCTTTTGAAATTTTGGAATGCCACAGAATTAGGTAGAATTTCAGAAATTCCATGCAATGCTGCTGAAGTAGAATTTCTAAATTCTGCACCGCTCTAGTAAGGGGACATGACTGATATACTCACTCTTGGCTCTGCCACTTGTGAGTTATTGTCCTGCCTCCTAACACATGGGGATAAATTGTAAATTTTGAGTCAGCCCATTGAGTATCCCACATAAACAGTATGCTATAAATGAAGATTATGTTAGAATCTGGTGGAATTATGTTATTGTCTGTAGCCAGACTGAATACTGCTGAGAAAGTGAAACATCAAAAGGAACTTGCCTATCAGGTAACTAAGATCCCTCTAAAGGGTCATAGAAACATAGATTTTGTGAGCAGAAAATGATCTTTAGGCCCATCCAGTCTGTCCCTTGTTTCTGCCTTCCCCTGATTCCTGTAACACTTAATAATATTGGTGTCTCAGGCTGTGACAGATCCCAGGAGAGGGGAGCAGTATATGTGTCCAGTTGCATGAAATAAACCTCTTACAGCTTGACTGAATATTCTGATAGTGTAGAAAAATATTGTTTTTCTGATCTTGAGATTTTTCGCAGTGTGCTGAGTGGTCTGATAATCCAAGTGTCGCCTTCATGAGTCCAGAATTTGAGACTTGAACTCCAACCTCTCAGTGGATAGGAACCCCCTAGGGAGGACTGATTATGCATACATGGTATCCAGCCAAATTAGTGGATACAAAATGATGTGGTCAAAAAATGTGCAGGCATTACAGTTTTGGAGTTGGTGTATATAGATATATATATATTTATGTGTGTGTGTGTATATATATATATATATATATATATATATATATAGGATATGCAATGGAAGCAAGTGTAATAAATGGTTTATCTGCACAAGAGAAGTCTGACCTTGGTAACCTCACGAGCTGCATAAGCTACGAGTGAGGTTTTCGAGGTCACACTACTTGAGTACAGATAAATCATTTATTACACGAGTTTTCCATTGCATATTCCATTTATGCAATTCTTTTGTTTTTGCTTTTGTAGGGGGCATTTGTTAGTCAAAAAAGTAAATAAAAATTGAATTTTCTGCCATTTTTTGATGATTACATAAAATCTAAAAGGAATCTAGAAATGAAACACCTCTCATTTTGTAGATATTTGTATGCTGAACAACTTTTGTGCTCAAAGTACCATACTATCATTTTTTGTTTTTCAGTTATTTGCATTTGTTTGATGAACAAGTGCACAAAAATGGAATTTTCTGCAGTTTTTCACTAATTCTGAAAAAACTAAAAAGTATCTACAACTGAAACACCACTCATTTTGTAGATATTTCTGTGCTGAATAAACTTTGTGCCCACAGTACCATGCTATAATTTTTCATTTTAAAGTTATTTACATTTGTTTGCGGACAAAATTAAAAAGAAATATGAATTTTCTGCTGTGTTTTTGCTAATTATCAAAAAAATCTAAAAGGTATCAATAATTAAAACATCACTCATTTTGTAGATATTTCTGTGCTTTCATGCTCACAGTACCATGCTATCATTTTTTGTTTTAAAGTTATTCACATTTGAATATGGTTAATACTGCTACTGAGGCCGAACATTCTAAATGACATAAGCACTGTATAGATAAATGGCTGATGACATATGCACTGTGTAGATAAACGGCTGATGACATGAGCACTGTACACATAAATGAAATTTTTGTACACAGTTACTCAGATAAACATATTTATCACACTCTATATCTCCACCCAATTGCATAAATATATATTTATTTAAAAGTTGATGACCAGGAAAAGCAACAATGAGCCAATGCTCGATTCCAGGAGCAACCTAGGGACAAAGGAAACATGGAGAAAATAACAGCAATATAAAAAAACAACAAAATGAGGGTCAGGCTTACAAGACCCAGAAACAGTGCAATTAAAAATAAAAGCAATAGAATTATAAAACACCAATAATTACTGCAAAATGGAACAACCAAATGAGGCAAATGAATGACATGAAGACTCCCCAGAAGCAAAAAAAAAAAAAATAACACAATGATGCAGCTATCAATTCCTAATTCAGGCAGAACAAACAAAAGTTTAAGAAGCATTAGGATGGTAAGGATTGGGGACATTGAGAGCAAGGCTGGTGGGGTAGGAGTCTGAGAAGTCTTTTGAAAGAGAAGAGGGAGGAGAATTGATGGAGATCTAGGGGTAGTTTATTCCAGAGAGAAGGGAGATGGTAAGAGAAAGCAGACTGCTCAGAAGCAGAGTAGGGGTGAGGGATTGAAAAGGTTCATGGGAGTCTGTGATGAAGGGATTAATTTGAGGTGGCAGCTTGGGAGAGGTAGGAAGAGAGAGATAGGAGGGAAGGGTACCAAACCAGAATTTAAAAATGAAAAAAACACATTGAACCATTCTCCTGTGCGGCAAAGGAGCAAGTGACAGGGTAGAATAAAGAAGACAGTGGTGATCAAGTGGGGAAAGGCTGAAGCAAAGCGGCAGAAGGAGTTTTGCAGGATGTCAAGTCCATCTAGGGTGGCCTGAGAAGCAATGCCATACACCACATCAACATAGTCAAAAGTGGGTAGGATCATTTTGGTGACAAGCTCACGACAGGTGGGAAGAGGGAGGCAGTTTTTGTGCTGGTAGAGGGCACCTAATTTGGAGTGAAGCTTAGCACTGATGGCACTGACATGGGTGGAGAAATCTAGGTGAGAATCCAGCCATACCCCTAAATACTGTACTTGAAGGCAAAGACATTCTTGAGGTAGGAGCTGTCCAGGGTAGAGAAAGTTGGAGGATGCTAAAGGGTGGCCAGGTTTTGCCTGGAACCGAAAGTCATGATCACTGTTTTTTTTTTTTTTTACATTAACTTTGAGTTTGTTTGCCTTGAACCAGGACTGGGCTCTGTTGAAATCATCCAAGAGGGAGGTCTGTATGCTGTTTACTGAGGGCCCAAAGAGGAAAAGAATAGTATCATCAGCATACGCATGTATCTTGGCGGACTTGCAGACTGAAGGGAGGTTATTTATAAATAGGGAGAAGAGGATGGGGCCAAGGATGGAGCCTTGGAGGATACCGGAGAGGATTGGGAGTGGAGGAGATAAAATATTTCCTATTTGAACAGATTGTTCCCTATCATGCAGATAGGAATGGAACCAATTAACAACAGGATCAGTGAGACCAACAGAACTGAGGGATTGTAACAAGAGGGGAAGGGAGATGGAGTTAAATGTTTTTGCCAGGTCGATGAAGATGGCAGCAGTGATATGGCTGTTGTCCATCACAGAGAAAACTGAGTCTGTGAAATGCAGAAGAGAAGATATGGTCGAGTGATGATTCCGGAGCCCAGACTGTATGGGAGAGAGTCTGTTAGAGCAAGCAAGGAAGTCAGATAACCTTGTGTGGATGAGAAATTCTTGTAGTTTGGCTTGAGAGGGGAGGAGGAAGATAGGCCTGTAGTTACTAGGGGCCGAGAGATTCCCACCCTTATGCAGGGGAAGGACTTTAGCTGATTTCCAGACCTTGGGAATGGAGAGGAGGAGAAAGAAAGGTTTAGGATGTGGGTAAGAGGAGCCATGATGGCAAAAGCAGAGAGGTGAGAAGCTTAGGGTGGAGATTGTCAGGACTGGACTTAGAGGGGTTTAGGATGAGAAAAGCAGAGTAGACTTCATGATGAGTGAATGGGGGAAATGGTAATCAGAAGGTTGGCCAGGTGAAACAGAATGGGCTGAAGGGGGTACAGTAGATAAGGGAGAGCCTGGATCAGGGAGAGCACAGGTAGCAAAAGATTTGTTGAAGGTATACACAACTGATGTGGAGTCAGAGACAGGTGGCCGATCAACACGTAGAACTGGTGAGGAATGTTGTGTGGGAGAGTCTAGGAGGGAATGGAGAACCTTCCAAAATGATGCTGGCGTGAGATGATCTTGCTGCAGGTGATGCTTGAAATAAGTAGCCTTAGAGAGATGGATGGCCTTGGTGCAGCTATTCCTAAGGGCTTTGTGGGCTTGAAGGTCTGCCTGAAAAAGAGAGCTTTTGTAGTGGTGCCAAGCTTTATCCCTAGCCTTGCACTTGGCCAGTAGGTCAGCAGTGATCCAGGAGTGGTGTTGTCACTTCACTTTGGATTTCTTAAGTGGGGCATGGCGATTCCAGATGCTTAAGAGGAGGTTGGAGAACAGAAATAAAACTGTGTCAATGTCGATTGCTGAGTAGATGGGAAACCAGTCTGCCTCAGATAGGTCTTATTGAAGGGCAGTGACATCAAGATTGTGAAGGGAGTGGGACCAAATGTACTTGGGGCAGCACCGGGGGTGTGAATCTTTCTAATGCAGTAGGTGATACAGTGATTGCTGATGGTGTCGGGCAATATTCCAGCAGCAGTGATGCAGTGGGGATGAGAGGATAAGACACAGTCAAGCAGACTGTGATTCTGGGAGTGGAGGTTTATGTGCGTGGGTTCTTGAATTAGCTGTGAAAGGTTTAGAGCTTCCAGTTTAAGGATGGTGGATTTGGAGGAGGGTGAGAGCGAGTCAAGGTTGAAATCCCCAAGTAGCAGCAGCTCTCCATTAGATGTGAGGGAGGAGATGGAGGAGATGACAAATACTAGTGCATCAGAAGACATTTTGGGTGGGGTATAGAGACCACCAATATAGAACAGGGCAGATGAGGGGATGGATAGTAGCACTAAGATTACTTTGTGAAAGGAGGTTCAGGCCTCCTTACAATGATGGAGCAGGAGATAGATTGTCTAATGTACAGGGCAACGTCTCCACCACGCTTACCTCTGTCTTGGCAAAATAGATTACAGTCTTGAATGGAGATGGCAGAATCAGGGATTTTGCCAGATAACAAGGTTTTGGATACACATAGACTGTCACGAGGGTATTGGAGACCCACACTCTAAGCAGATCAATTTTGGGAAAGAGGCTGCTTGCATTTAGGTGAAAAGTCTTTAGTTCCTTAGGCAAGGTAGAAAGATCAGCGTTGAGGACAGCAGAGTTAGAGGACAAGGTAAGGGGTTTAGATAGAGGTTCAGGGTTGGGATGGATGTCCCCAGAGAGGAGAAGTAGAAGTAGAAACAGGGGGCGGTGGGGAAGGTACCTAGACTTCCTGTGGATGTGAGGCGGTACATGGGAATGGAGATGTGAGGTGAAACAGGACCTCAAAGTTAAGAAGAGAGGAGGGTAGTAACCCAGGGTGACTAAAAGAAGAGGAATAAGGGAGGGGGGGGTTAGTGATGGGAGGTGAGGGAGGAGAGCCAGAAGAAAGGAGAGGGAGAAGGATGTAAGACTAAAGGAGAGAGAGGGGACAGGTAAGAGAAATTAAGAAGGTGGGGGAGCATGCAGGATGGGTGAGGGGTGAAGCAGGGGAGAATCATGGAAGGCTAGGAATGAGAGGGTGAGAAGCAAGAGGCAGATTGGAAGAAACATGTCAGGGAGAGAAGTGGAGGTTGGCAGAGGTAAAAATTATAGTGGAGACCAGGAGGCGTTTGAGTGGAGACTGAAGGCAAGACAGTGATGGGCTGAAATAAGCAGCCCCACAAGAGTTAAAGAAGGTGGGAGTTAAAGCTTATACTAAACAATTACCACAAGTAGAATGACAGGTGCAGGGAGCACTGTATAGCAACCACTAAGATGTTGAAAGTTAGGTGGGCAGGCTCAACTTGGAACCACTGTAAGCTGGGGAGAAGGGAAGAAGCTTGCAGAGTTACTTAACTGGCTGGCTTGAAAAGTGAGGCATGGTCTAAGACCATTTAAAGAGTGTCAAGGGTGGGGGAAGGCGGGAAAGAATTCAGCTGGAGTGGACAGCAGCAACAGAAACCGCAGTGGATGCATTAGTGGAGCTGTGGAAGCGAGTCTGCCAATCAGTCAGCCAATCAAGTTAATCAGATGCTGGGTGTGAAATTCAGAGCTGGTAGATTCAAATGCTGGATTTTACATTGTTGCCAGATGGAAGCTTCGGGGGGTGGCTACCTAGAAGGAGCAGCGCCACTGGAGGGGGAGCCCACTCAGGGCTGAGGTGGCAAGGTCTTGTTGCCAGATATAAGCTTCAGAAGGCATGTAGTGGAGGTAGGCCACACCCTAGTGTGCTGGACTGTTGGCATCTTTTCTATCTGCTTTTCTTCTAATTTAAACATACTTCTGTTGTGCAGCAGTAACCCTAATGCTATACTTTTTATTCTGTTCCACTAACATAGATAGGCCACCTAGTGTAGTACTATTCTATCTGCTTTATTTCCCTACTATTTCTTTTATCTATGCTTATTCATATTCCGTCCATTGAGTCTTCTTATGTAGTAAAGTGTTGAAACACCTTGGAAGGTGTATGGCAACTGATATTAAGTAAAATATGCCTTCTTGCATAAAAAAATAAATAGAATGTTATGTAATGCCCCTAAGAGAAGTGGGGTTGGAAATCAGTATATGTATAGAATAATTATGTGAGGATCCTTAAAGTTATTTCTTTTATTGCTACATAGGACTATGTAAGTATTAATCACAGACAGAGGAGGGCTCTACCGGTGGATTAATGCCCAGCTTTGGTGGTGGTGCTCAAGCCCGAAGGCCGAGTGCTTCCACCATCCAGCTGGCATTAATCCCCGGTACAGCCTGACGCTGGAAGTGATTAATACACTTGTAACATGGCAAGTGCAAGGCAAATATTGTCCGAGTACTGGATGAGTTCACAATAGAGAGCGCTTCCCGAGAGTCATAGTGTTCGTTGGTAAACTATGCTAGATTTGCTTCATTGCAACTCACTGTGATGATGTGAGAACGTGCGCTGTCACGCTCCACGCTACCCATTCTTTTACATAGTGTTGGGTATTTTTAACTCAAGACCAGGAGAGGATTACGGTGTGAAACATAGAATACCAGTGTGATTTTTCCATACCTACCGACCGTTTGCATGCTGTCTCGTTCGATGTTATGTGCCAATCACGGACGAGAGCAGTGCACGTGGGAAAAATATCCAGTGATACTGCCACATGTTGACAGACTGATCATAGCTTTATTTCTCTTTTCTAGCTTGTCTGCCATGATACCTGCCTCTTGTATATTTAATTTCCTTGCTGGCGCACTTCAAGAGCTCCTCTACTGTCTCGACTGTGCACTGAGTCCATGGGCAGCTCCGTGCTATTGTACCAGCGATGTCCTGGGTGTTTCCTCAAGATCACAATCTACTGACTTGGACACATAGCTACTATTCATATGTGTGAGTGCTCCTGGTGTGCCCCCACTTGTTTCCATCACTTACCTGGGCGCAATGTGATAGTGGCTTCTCAGGGTAGAGCACCAGCGGGCTCTACTAATGCATTCTTCCATCTCCACCCTATTGATTCCCGTTGCAGTGCTGCACTGTGTGGCTACTTGTGGTAGGGCGCCAGTGGGCTCTACTGGTGGGTTAATCACCACTTGTTTTGCATCAACTGATGCATTTCCACCAGTCTCTGCTCTCCATTTGAGTATCATTTTCGATGCCATGTTACAAACAGAGATAATGTGCCCTGTATTGTGGAATTATTTGGTATAATCATTGCATTGTGCTTACTTTCATTAAACATACACATGAATAGGTATTTGTCTGGGAATACAGCTTTAAGCTGAATATATTTACCCCCTGTCCTGTAGCTGTTTAAATGGCTGCACAAAAATGAAAGAAAGAAAGAAAGAAAGAAAGAAAGAAAGAAAGAAAGAAAGAAAGAAAGACTCCCTGTTTAAGATTCACTTGAGGAGTGAGAATATGCAATATATAAAAGAAAAGGGAGATTATTTGTCTAGTTTCCTGGTCTGTAAGGGAAAGCTATGGTCTGCAGCTCAGGAAAGCTCAATGGATGCAGACATCAAAAGAGTGTCTTGGGGCAAGGCGGCGTTTGTAAATTTCAGCAGCCCGCCAGAGATGGAAAAAAGTGAAAGTGTTTTAATTTTCCACATGGTTCATGCTGCAAGTGAACCGAGCATTGCAAAAAGAAGATGCTTTTGCCTTGCAAGCAAGGAGACAGTGTTCTAAAATGCCTGAAGTAGCATATTAGCTCCTTACGAACATCAGGGCTGCTTTGAAATAAAAAGAAAATCCTGAAATGGGTCAGGATTGACACGGAGCACAATACTTTTCCTGGTGTTTATTGACACTGCCCCGTGTCTACAGTGTTTTCCCCTGGTGCTCTTTTCTAACAGAAAAGACTCTGTGGGATCTAAATATATTGAGAAAGATAGAGAGAGCTTTGTTATTATTAGAGTAGCGTTCTTTTTCCTCTCTCACTCTCTCTCTCCCACCGAGGTAACTGTGGCGCAGTTCAAAGTGGGGCAGCAATCACTTTTACTTTCAGCTGTCCCTGCTTTACATTGTAGTGCTAAGCACTCTGTAGCAAGCACTTCTGTGGAAGGGACAGTGGTGTCCCTAAAACTTAATAAAATACAACAGGAGATTACCAGAATACTTCTAAACTCAATGCAAAGCAGCAGATTAATTCTTATGCAAACTGCTGTTCTGCTGCAAAACGAAAATGTCTGAAGGTAAAGAGACTAAAACGTGTTTTAAAGATGTTACTTCATGTCTGCTGCTACTGAGAGCCCAGTTAGGAATTTAAAGGGCAATAAAGTGTCTAGTATCTATATAAACTGGTATAAATGTACAAATTTCAGCACTAATAAATTAGGTACTAATCTGCGGGCTGCACCTCAAAACTGAGCTTTTCCTATAGGGGAACTGCGGCCCCTAAAGGGCTATATTTATACCCAAAGCATCTTTAGCTCATTATATATAAGGGGAGGAGTTTCCTTAATAAGGGGAAAACATAAACAGAACTTACAAGCTCAAATGGGCAGATTGGGTGGGCCATAGGCCCTAATCTGCCGACACTGTCTATGTATCTATGTAAGGGGCAATTAATGTTTCTCCCTGAATAAACCAAAATGTATGGCACTTTTTAAAGTATTGGTTCCAGGACATGGTAGACAATCACCAAGGCTTAAAAGTAACCTTATTTTTATTTTGTAAAGGCTGGGCTATGAGCCTTTAGAGACCATTTTAAATTCAATTGCTTCATGTGGGCAGATAACATATTGAGTGATGAGAGCAGTTCAGCCTTGGGAGAAGATATGTGAGTACCTGTGCCAGATTCTGGTCTGTTGAGAAGCACAGTGTGAGGTGGATCCAGAAGGCACTAGGGATCCACTCTGTGTACAGTACTAAAGAAATAAGTATGGTCTTTTGTAAGAACTGTCCTTTTATTATTTTAGTTTATTATTTTTGTTCTGAACATTTTACGAAAGAAATAAAATGATAAATGCTTCCAGCATGTTTTATGCACTAACGTGATGGTCTGCCTGTTTTGTTGTCCTGACTATCCACACCCTATGACACTGTGGCTGCATAGAAGGAGAAGCGCCGTGGGAAGGGGAGACCACTCAGGGCTGAGATAGCAAGGTCTTGTTGTTGGATGGAAGCTTTGGGCAGTGGCTGCCTAGAAGGAGCAGCGCCTCAGGAGCTATATATTGTTTTGCTAATGGAATTGTGTTACTTGTTCTGCTGTCATTGTATAGCTACTGTAGTGCAGTTTTTTCACCACACCCATTTTTTGGTGTCCACAAAGTGCACTTTTTGACTGCAACATTTTGTTGCCACTCATTTGACCTAGTTCCTGCATACATTACCCATAATGCCTTGTGTCATTGGGATATGTTCAAAGTTGTGTTTCTTTAACACTTGCTTAACAAACAATGTACTGTACTTGCTGTGTAATCCTTGTTTCAGCTCATTTGCATTGAGGTTCTTGTCCTTTAAACTGAACTGCTTAATTGCATACCTCTTGTTTATTTGTGCCTTGCTAACCTACACACTGCATCTATTCTGCTTGTATTCATGTTGTTCACATGCTCAAATATTTAACCTGTTTGTTTGCTGCATTGTTATTATTGTAATTGTTTTGTCAATTGAATTGTAAGTGTTACTTGTTCTGCTGTCATTGTATAGCTACTGTAATGTGCTTAATTCTCCATTCCCAATGTGCCATTATATCGTGCCTCTAATTGTACTTTCCTGGGTCGAATCTGTAAATAGGCAGTTAATATGTTTAGTGTACTCACTGTATCTTGTTAACAAAAAACAAATAAATGGTATTCCTCTTTTGGGCTCATCGTGACCCAAACCTGTAAGATCGTTTAGCTGATTGGCCCCAAGTTTCAGGCTGAGACAACAGCTACAGCACACTTATGATCCCTAACAAGGACATCACAAGGCAAATGTTTGTGGTTGCTGTTATCAGTCTTTGCAGTTGCAGATTGTCTGTGAGGCCATTTTGCACCTTAGAGCATCTTACAATCCTGCTTTAAGCATAGTCAGCCTTAATTCATTCATGGTGATTTTTAACGTTTAGTTTCCTGTGACTCATCCCTGTATAATGTATGCATCCCTGTACAGATGTTATCAATCTTCTGGTCTGTTATTACTGCCTATCCCTGTGTGGATATCTGTATTCTGCTCTGTACATTGTTCAAATGTGTTTGCATTTTTATTGTTGTTATTTGTACTCTCCTGGGTCATGCCTGAAAATAGGCAGGTGCTAGCCTAGTGCACCTACTTGGTAACCAAAAACAAATAAATATATATATATACAATATATGTATACATATCTATATATATATATATATGTGTGTGTATATATATATATATATATATATATATATATATATATATATATATATATATATATAGCCATGTATACCTTGCATTACTGGTAGCATGTATAATTCTGTGCTTTCGCTTATTGTACTTTTTGACTTATTAATCTGCTGGGTGTTCCAGATCTGTGTTTGCCTCCTCTGTACCCTTCTCCAGGATCCTCTAGAAAAAAAATCTATTTCAGCTCAGTTTGCTATACCTGGAGAAATGTGTCAACTAAAAAATAATATAAGGCTATGTAACTCTTGATTGGAAAAAACACTACATCTATATAATGGGCTATGCTATATCCCTTAACTTGGAAAACACATCTTTTCTCCTCTACAATGGGCTGTGCCCTATGTGTAATGTATTACATCTAAGACACACTTAACCCTGCTCTTAGTCACTGTTGGTGGCTCAAAATAAGTGGACTTTTGTCACATCATTGCACCACCACTCAGTAGGTCTATACACATATGTTTGCACATGCTACAGTGGGTCAGAGTCTCGAGGGTCCCATCCCCTTACTCCAAAGCCCAATCAAATGTAAGATCCAGCTGGTAGTTTGCTGATAAGTTGGATTGTACCTGCAACCCAGTTTAAGTATGGCACTGTACTGTACCAGCCCCATGGTCCAATGCTGTGCTGCCACGTTTGTGTGCAGATGGGGGTTCCTGCCCTGATGTCCTCCCCCCACACCTAGTCATGCTAAGTGGACTCTCATGACCCAGTGCTCCCTGTCTTGTGGCCCAGTGGCCCATCATCCTAGTGGTCCCTAGCAGTCAAGTGGTACATCCCTCCCTCCCTAGTTCCTGTGCTCCGCAATACCTGGTAGTCTGTTGGCTTCCCACCAAAATCATTCCAGCTACTTGACATCTGGGATTTGTTTCAGTGCTGTGGCCCCATTATGCTTTTCTTTGCCAGGCTGGAACTGTTGAGAGATGTGAAAGATGTAATAGGTTGTGTGAAGGCTGTCATGCCTTTGTGTCCCGGGTCGTGCCTGAAAATAGTCATTTTATGGCTAGTGCACTTACCCGGTTAACAAAAGCTAAATAAATAAAATGAGGCCCATTTGCATGGTGGATCTCAGTCCCATTCCCAATCAGTTACAAAGACACTTGTGATCTCTAGTCAGTAGATTGTAACTCCCTATAACTTGATGGGGTTTCAACATGTGCTGTGCATTACTGGTCCCAATAATCATGTTTTGCCACCTTTTCTGACAATGACCAGGGCCCTCTTTTATAAAAATCAAGGGCTAGTTCTCTTTAAGGGAACCATTTTTTCTCCTTGTACTTCTGGTATCAAAAGAAGAAAGTGGGAAGATTGGGGGAAATTTTTGTTTACAAAAATAGGCTACGTTACAGCAAAATCCAAATCCAAACTAGTCTTTGAAATGTAAGCCTTCACTACAATGTACAAATAGTCTTACTGAGGTTCCTCCACCCACAGTCAGAGCCAAAAGGGAACACATGACAAATGAAACATAAAAAACATGCTTGGGTAACTCAAAATGCTCTGAATTTGGGAATGCAAATTTCAGATGTGTCAAGTATTTTTTAATTGAACCCAAGATGTAAACTACCACCTGACAGCTGGAGTGCCATTATCTTTCACCGATCCCAAATCTCCATCTGACCGATGCTGTTGATGCATACCAAAGACAGGCAGCAAGCTGTGCCCAGAAATTAATAGCAGGAATGAATCTCATTGCTGTGCAAAGCACTCATGCTTCCAACCTCACATCATTTATTTAAAATGTTAGTAAACAGGAGAGGCACACTGAGCCACAGCTCATTTCCAGGTGCAACCCTGGGAAAAGGGAAAGGTGGAGGAAACAAGTGAACATTCAGGGTACAATATAAATATGACATGCAATTATTAAAAATAAAAGGTAATGAAATAACAATGATACATTTCAAATATGGCTAGACATTTGTAGCCCAGAGATAGCATTGGAAGCCGGCTGTAAAAGGAGAAAGTAAGCTATCATCTGACTACATATAATATCACCACAAGTGTTCAGCCACTTGTCCTAAAGCAGCAAAAAAGGCTCCAGTGCTAGGGTACATTAAAAATATTTTATTAAACATAAAACCAGTAGTACTCCTCTCCACAAACTACATGTTTGTGGAGAGGGGTGCTACTAGTTTAATGTTTAATCAAATATTGTTCATGTACCCTAGCACTGGGGCCATTTTTGCTGCTTTAGGACAAGTGGCTGAACACTTGTTGTGATATTGTATCAAGAGAGTTCTGGTGGCACCATCTAGATAGTTCTGGAGCCACATTTCTTTAGAGGTGTTTATCCTCTGACTACATTTCATCAGATAATGCCAATCAGCTCTGGTGAACTTTATCTGGACAGATCTGGAGCAGAACCTCAATTTTCTGGGTTTGTGAGCTTGGCCAAAAACTTATTATGTAAGGAATAATCTGTTGTTGGGTGTATGGCAATATTGCAATAATAAAATAGCCTGGATGGGTTGTGTTTCAACCACCCAGAAAGTGAGGTTATTGCACAATTGGTACACATCTAGAGTGGATTATTACACTTATGACATTCATAAAATGGTCAAATGTGTTATAACCACCAGTGCCCCATGACCGGGGACATAACTGGTCACCTCCAGTTAGACTTTTTATTTTAAATGACTCTGTACTTAATCAAGCCTGACATGGAACCTTTGAAAAAGGCATTTGTTGCTCAAAGATATTTCCTAACAACAATAAAGTAAAATGACTTTAGTGCTTAGATTTCTCTTTTTCCTCCATGAACAACTAGAAATATACCCATTAACTGGATTTTTATTTTGTTCCATTGTTTCTAACAGCATATTATTTAACAGTACAAAGACAACATTTCTTTCTTAGTAGAATGTATCGATTTATTTAAAACACTTTACTGTTGTTGCTTTGTCATGAAGCTATCACAGAAGCCAAGAGTTCAAGGGGAAATCTGCTTTGAAGCTACAGCTTAAATGACAGAATTCCAGATATAAAAACAGGCCATTTAGGCAAACCAAAGCATTTCTGTGATCCAAAACATTTAAGATAACTTCAACAAACAGAGCGATAACATTGCTTTTTGTACTGTGTTCAGAAGGAAACCTGTCCTTGATCATTCATTAGTGTTAGCAGAAATCTCAGTGAAAATATTTTCCAGTCAAAGTCAAAAGTCTATTATGAAAGATGACTGCTTTCAGATTAAGTATATCAGAAAACGTGTATCAACAGATGGATTATTGAATAAGTACCCTGTTGGAAATTACTAGCAAGGCCATTGCTGGCTGCCTTCACAAAACATACACACATCCTTGACACAAACTGCAATACCATATTGGTATGAGAGGTTATAATTTTTTGAAGCCTTTTGTAAAATTGGTTTACTAAGTAAGTCTTAGAAAGTAATTTCCGTAAGAATGTCTTCTGTTACCTGTAGATAAACTGCAGTGTTTGATCACTTTCCTGTTTTGATTACATATCATTTTCTAAATGATATATCAGTAGAAAAAATTAGTAATGCTTTTTTGTTGATGTAAAATATGTTGCAGTTACTGTACATGTAGACCTAAATAGAGTAATGGAGTCAGTGCAGCCCAGTGGCTAAAGTGCAACTCTGTGAATAAGGTGATTGTGGGTTCAAATCTCACCAGACTTGTGAAAAGGAGTAAATAACATGACCTCCCTGTGCATTATGTAAGCAATAACCCATGTCTGGGTATGGGCTTGTTGAGAATTAATGTAAGCATCAGATGAATTGGAAGGCACAAGGCCAACAGCCAAGTGCATTTCAATGTACACAAAAAGGGGATCAGTTTCTCCAGCAACACATGCACTGTTGTGGGTTATTATGCTTATAAAATGTGAAAATGTTTTATTTCCATGAATTTAGGCTGCTGCTTGGCAGAATAAGGGAAAAGGGATATTCATGTGTCAGTGGGCCCACGCAGGTAACAAAATTCAAATAAATCAAAGAATATTTGATTTTTTTTATTTAGTTGTTTAACCAGGTATAGCACACTAAGCTGAAAGCTTTTTTACAGGAGCGACCTGAGAGCACAAGGAGGTTAAGTGACTTGCTCAGGGTCACACAGTATGCAAGTGGAAGCTGTGGGATTCAAACCCAGGTCTGGTCTGCTGGATTTCACCAGATTTGTCTCAGAGCTTTAGACCACTGCGCTATATTGCCTCCGGTTTTGGTAATACAAATCAAATGCCTTTGCATGCACCTGGGCAATACATTGATTTTGAAGAAATCTATGTCCTGTTGCTGGTTTTTGCACTGATAAAATAGAAAATCACTTCATTTTAATGGAAAAAAGGATTTTATTCTGGATTAGGTTATGTTACTTATGAACTGCAGGTATCCTACCAAATTATTGCATGGTCAGCTGATTTGTTTAGACAAGTTTCTCAGAATACTCATTTTGTTAAACCTCATTATATAATTATATTTATTTATTTTCCAGGGTAGAACTCACTAAGCAGTGTTTGTCTTCAAGGAGGTCCTGAACAGAATAAACATGAATCACAACATTAAACTACAATACAGTCAAATTGTATACACATGTGCAGTACACCGTGAATAATAATGCAACACTGATAAAGTATAGAACCATGCAGAAAAGCAAAGGAGTTTTACTGCATGATGCGGATATAGGCCCCAGTGTTAAAAAGGCTAGCGCATGGGGCGTTAACATAAATAGTGCCATGTTAATTGAACATAGCACATCCAAATGGGTTGGGGCCATATTCAAAGGGCTCGGTAGGGGGGATCACAGTGAATAACATGATCATACTAAATACTCCACTGTGCCCATGCAAATTAATGAGCCATATTGCATACAAGGGCACAGTGGTATGTTTAGAGGATTTTGGGAACACTAAAAGGCAACCAAGGTAACACTATTTTCTGCTTCCAAACCCCTATTCTTATCAACACACATAGTGGAGCATTACCCCCTGCATATCCCAGCAGCATTGGTGCCAGTCAATGTATAAAACATCCCCCTGCATTTATCTCTGCAGCAACAGTTAATGTTATCCTGGCAATCTAGCAGTACCCTCACCTGCTCTAATCCCCATTGTTATTGTGACATATTCAGTGGTAGTCAAGTGGTACCACTTCCCACCCCAGACCCTGTTGCAATGGTGATCTATACCCTAATAGTCTAGCGGTACCCCTCCTGCCCTAATCCCTATTGTAGTGGCAATATACAGCATACTCTGGTAGTCTAATAGCACTCTTCCTGCCCTGATCCCTATTGTAGTGGCAACATACAGCATACTCTGGTAGTCTAATAGTACTCTTCCTGCCCTGATCCCTATTGTAATAGTGATATATATCCTGATAGTATAGTGATACTACTTCTCATCCCAATTCCCGATGTAATAGTGATACTGTATATACCCTGGTAGTCCAGAGGTACCCCAAACTCTTTTAAAATGGTGATACAGTATATACCCTGGTAGTCTAGTGGTACCTCATGCCACTCAGTCCCCAATTTAATAGTGATGTATACCCTGGTAGTCTAACAGTACTCCCTCTAGTCCTGATCCTCAATTAAATAATGATATATACCCTAGCACTCTAGAGGTACCTCTCTCCCACCCATCCTAAATGCAATATTTGTATATATACCATGGCAGTCCAGAGCTACCTGCCTCCCATCCAAAATCCTGTTATGACAGTGATGCAGTATATACTCTGGCAGCCCAATGGTATCCATTCCTGTCCCAAACCCATTTGAAATGGCAATTATGCACCCTGGTACTCTAGTTGTACCCCCCTCCTGCCCTGATCCCTTATGCTAATTGATATGTTCCCTGGTAGTCTAGCAGTACCCTCCTCCCAACCTGATCCCTGTTGTACAATGTCTTACCCCCCAACCCCTTCCTGGCTTACCCACTCATCACACACTACACCTCCCCCCAACCCTGCCTGGCAGCCTGACTCACACTAACAAAGTCAATTGTTTGTTCTCTGTAGTCTGTTGTTTGTTCTAGCTGCCAAAATATATGTATTGCACACACCAGTCATCATATTTCATTTATCAGTATGCAACCTGTAAGTCGCTTCCCTGTTTCATATCAATGTTTACCACCTGCGGTCACCCTATGTGGTACCCTTGTATGTATATCCAGCCTGTATCATGTAACGTGCATTTCATATATATACTGTTATTACCTATCTGTGTTTGTACTTTAAGTGTTTATGTCACAGGACCTCCTTGTGAATGAGCTTGCTCAATGGAGTTTTCCTGCAATAAACTTGAACTTGAACAATTCAGAACTGTGGGCAAAGCTTTGGATGGCAGCTGGCACAGATCCTCATCTCACTCCCTTGGCCAGCTGCTGTGTGAATGACATGGACTGAGCATGCTCGTACTGTAGAAACAATTGGTCTTGTAAAATCTAGATGAGTCCAGTTCTAATAGGTGGTGACTCACAGCACTGGCCGCTGGTGTGGAACTGTTTGATGTGAAATTCATTGTATCTATGGCCATAAGACTCGATAAAACTAGTCTTATGTCGGCATATTCAACTTTTGAGGGTTATTTCTCCTTACCTTATTGTTTCTGTGTAGTTTCTACATTGACTCAGCTAATAAATATTGTGGCAAATATAAAATGGTGACTAGGCTGATACTGACTGAAATGAATGTAGAGAATAATTAATGGGTAACCAGACACAACAAGGCTGTGTTTTCATCAAGGGGTTGAGATAACAGAATATGAACCTCAATAGTGAAGCTCAAGTGACCCACGTGTCATGTCAACCCTGAGATGGACACATGGTGAGTTGTTTGTGGTTGCTAATATTCTTATATATATATATATATATATATATATATATATATATATATATATATATATATATATATATTTATACACATAGAGAGGGTGATATATAATAAATATATATATATATATTCATTGCAAATGCATCAGTTAGGATTGAAGTGACAAAGTAGGAAATGAGGTGTTAGAGTTGAGAACCTAACACCCCCCCACCATACCACCCCACTCCACCCCACCCTCCACAGACCAACAGGCAATGGGGTGTGCCTTGAGACCATCATTCCTACCTCTCACCCCATTCCATATGTAAGAAAGCTGGCATGGTACAGTACAGGAGAATGGGATGAGAGTTCAATTCAATTCAATTCAATTTTACTTTTATACTGGAAAGTAAGTGAGCAAAAATGCCCATTTTCACAAATGGCCAGTGGTACAGAAAATTGATGATACAGAGAAGAAGGTAAAACAAAATTTGCAGAAATGTTACAGTATTTACAATGGGAACAGTGTGTATGACAGTCATCTAGATTAGAAAAAAAAATACAGAACACACAACAAAAGAGCCAGTAAACAGATACAAGTAAATTAAGGTAACCCAAGGGTTGGTGGACACTCGGGGGTTGCCTGATGACCCCAAGGCAAACCCCATTGCCTGTTGGTCTTTGGAGGATGGGAGTGGGGTTGGGGTGGTAGGGTTTCAAACCTAATGCCTCATTTCCCTGCTTTTGCTTTAACCCTAACTGATGCATTAACAAAGTTTTTTTGTAGTGAATTTCCTTACTTTTTGAGAAAGTGTAGTCTACCTTTATATGGTTTTAGGAGTGCAGGGCCTGAAGTGTACAGACATTGTAATGAACTGTCATCTGTCTGTGGGAGCCCTCCCAGTGTTGTATAATGGATGGCCCAGCAGTCCTATTACTGCATAATGGTATCCACACGTGGCCCTGCATTCCCACCTACCTATAATTGTAGAGCTGCAGCACAGGCCTAGACACATTTCAAGTAACCCTTGTGCTGCAAATGGTGCAATATCTCAGTAACCATAGCAACCTTGGAAAAAATTCCATTGCAGTTGCAATCATGGACTGGTAACCTGCATGCATGCTTAGCACACCTAAAGGTGTACAAAGTTGCATTTAGCAAAAAACCCATATCTTGAATCATTTTTGAGATATAGGCACCGAAAGGCACCACGTTCACCACAATGTTATCCTATGGGAAATTTCTTAACTTCGGAATGCTATAACTATGTAACCTATGGACATTTTTACACCAAATCAGCATAAGTCACATCTCTGGGATGCCCCCTTTCTACCCTGCAAATTTCAAGTCAAAAGTTCTAACTGTTTCTTTGTAGTGAAGTGGCAAGGAAACAGCAACCTTTAAAAATCCCTGTCTGTAAACTCTCAAAATCCTTGTTCATGAGTTGAATCCCTGTTCGTGAGGTGTCAAAATCCCAGTTCATGAGCCAATCCCTGTTCCTGAGGTAGGGCCATCTGTTTGCCCCCTCACGAACAAGAATTTTGACAGTTCATGAACAGGGACTGGCTCACGAACAGGGATTTTGATACCTCACAAACAAGGATTTTGACAGCTCACAAACAGGGATTTTAGGGCCATCTGGTGGTCATCGCACAAACAGGGATTTTGACAGCTGACGAACAAGGGTTTATCGCAAACAAGGATTTTAACAGCTCACGTACAGGGATTTTGCGACCTCACAAACAGGGATTCCTTTTTAGAATCCCTGTTTGTGCCAGCCCACCGGTGCAGCAGTTAGATTTCTGCTTGCGACACTGATGACCTGGGTTCAGTAATGGACCTGAGAGTTGGAGGGCTGGACAGGGGGAGAAGGATCAAGTGTCCATGAGACTGCTCTCTGGGGGGGGGAAGAGTGTCCAGCACTTTGTTGCCGCCTGGCAGAGGTTCGGGGTGTTGCATGCCAGAGCCATCATGTTGGGGGACAGGGTGCACACTGGTTGTCGTTGCATGTCCCTGCCCCCGGGCAGCAGCAAAGAAAAAAAATCACCAACTCCTGGCATGATGTCTCTTGCCCTACCACAATCCACAACCGCCTTACTTGTCCACCGGGGGGGTCCCTCTCCCAGGGGGACAAACTGAGGCTAGCCTACAGTTACCATTGGGGAAGGAAGCCCTTCTGGTGGCCCCATCCAGGGGGGCAAACCTGGGGCAAGGGGAGGATGCAGATGTGGTACGGGGCAGACCTCCATAGGGAGGATAAGGGGGCTATGGCAACAGAAAAAAATACCTGTTCGTGAGGTGTCAAAATCCCTGTTCATCAGCCAAAGCCCTGTTCATGAGGTGTCAAAATCCTTGTTCATGAGAAATCCCTGTTCACAAGATAGGGCCATCTGGTTGTCCTCTCATGAATAGGGATTTTGACACCTCATGAACAAGGATTAGAAGAGAGTTGCAAACAAGGATTTTTAAAATTTCAAAACCACATTTTGGGACTGAACTAAAGTAAACCAAAGGCATGGGTTTGTAGACGATGTTGCCCTGAACAAAACCCATGAATGGTTTACCTCACAGCTCTTCCCTGAGTCAACTTATAATGTTTAATTTGATGAGGAATAGTGAAAACAAGATAGCGTCTTGCGAACAGGGAATTTTTCTCATGAACAGGGATTTTATAACTCCCTTTTTGTGAACTGTTAATATCCCTGTTCATGTGGCAAACCCTTGTTCACAATTTATACACCTATCCAAAAGACTGAACTGAGCATGCTCAGAACCCAACATTTCAAAATTTAATAACTTTGCAATGGATTAATATTTTTTCATCAAACTTATGCTGGCGTGTTCTTTGGTGCAGCCTCTTTCTACCCTAAACATTTCAGACCAAGATTCCAAATGGTGTGGCTGCAGCATGATGGGCAAAAATCAGCAAACATTGGTGAAAAAAAGCAAAAAGCACACTTTTTTCACTATGCGCTGCATGACAACCGCACGTCTGTTTGAAACAAAACTTGGTACATTAAGAGACCTACGCCACAGGATGGAGCATACCAAATTTTGTGCAAATCTGTTGAATGGTTGCAGAGTCATTAAAGTGCAAAATTTGAGGTTTAACATTAAACTACTTACTCACCCCTAACTATAGTGGCCCTACCCCTACCGTGCCACTATTATATATATACATATTTTTTTTACGCAGAAGTCACAGAAGCATCACCAACCCTAAGTAAAAGCAATAAAACACTTTTCTTTGTACTGTTCTATTATCAAAATTGAATTCACAGACTTGTTCACGTTTAAAGGTATAGCTGTGGGCAAGTGATGGTTAGTAAAAAGCTGGTCATGGAGTTAATGAAGAATTTAAAATTATGTGATCTTTGAACTGTGCTGACCAACTGTGTGGAATGTGCATAACAACAGTTTAAAATTCACACAATAGTTTAGAATGTGCACAACATAGAAAATGATGCATGGTCAATCATATACAATGAGGGTATGTTTTCATAGAGGGAATGAGATGATGTCTTATGGACTTGAAGACTGAAGCTGGAGAGGTCCATGATGTCATCTCAACCCCAAGATGGAACACAAGCTGAGCTGGACATGATTGCCCATGTTTTATTTTTTTATAGTATATGATTTTACTAAAGGTCAAAAGTGAACATTTTAGTTTATAAACAGTAGTAAGTGGGACCCAACAGCTCCCTGCTCACCTACCTTTCATTGCTTATAGTCAGTAACTGTTTAAGATACTTTATTTCATTTATTGGAAGGCAAGATTGAGAGTTAAACTTTCATTTACAACTGTATCCAGTGCAGAATACACAATACCCAGCAATACAAAACAATGCAAACATAATACATATAGTTGCATCGAGGTCCTACAATTATATATCTAAGCAAAAATTCAGCCAAAGCAGTTAGACCAATCAAAATACACGTTGGTAAGTATAGTTTTAAATCGTGACATGGATAATACAGAAATTAATTTACACTGCTTTTTAATCAAACACCAGGAAGATATACTTCATTATATTGTTGACTGGAGGCTTAACAGGAGATAACCATACACAAAAAGTTTTGTGACCTTTGGACTGTACACAACTTGTGATCTTTGAATTGTGCACAACAACTTTTGCATATGCACAAGGATTATAAGTGTATGGAAGTCAACTAACAATAACACTTAACCATATTCTGTAAGGATTCTGGGCAAGCTGATTTTTATACAAGAAAAAAGCTAGCCACATACTGTAATCCAATATTGATTGTTTAAACAAAGACCAAATGGGGATGGATGAATGGATAGGCAGATAGATAGATAGATAGATAGATAGATAGATAGATAGATAGATAGACAGACAGACAGACAGACAGACAGACAGACAGACATAAAGTCTTTATTTTTATATAAGAGAAAACATGTCGTTAGAGAAGGAAATTCCTGTTTACAAAATACTCCTGTGTATATACATTCAGTTGTTTTAAAAATTTAAAATATGTTATAAAATAATACATAGTTCACATCACATCATATTTGACTATGTACCAGCTATACAAACATTTGAGATGTAGAAGACTGAAAACTCTTTTAACAATTGCAGACAAAAGGAAAGCAGTTTTCCAATGCAATAACAAAGGCATTGGGCCCTATGCACAAAAACCTGCATTGCCTACCTGCTGTGAATCTGGGGTGCGTAAGCAACCGCACAGGTAAAAGCCGCACAGCAGGGGTCTCACAGACCCCCAGCAGCATTCACCAGGGACACGTAAGTGCAGTGCAAGGCACTTATGCACCCACCTCCAATGCTCCTCTGGGACATCCGTGCAGGGGGCATGGCGGGGGTGTGCCTGCACTACACTGCATTCACAAAGCCGCATACTGCCAGGCAGAGGGGGTGCCAGGTATGCCTGCCAAGACCAGGCATACCCCAGTACATGCCCCTGTGCAGCAATACAGTTCAGACCTCCATGCTGCCCCAGCCCACAATGCTGCAGGGGAGGGCTGGGGTAGCGGCACAGGTGCCTGCCCATTCTTTTGACAACACAGCTACTATACATGGCACCCCTTCTACATCCTACGCCCTCTGCAAGGGCACAAGGGATCTACTCAGGGACCCAGTATGGGCATCCGATCTACTGCCCACCTGGGTCTGCGGCTCTGCCCCCGACTGCCCGCATGACCATGCATGCTGGGGGTGGGACCACATATGGGAGTTGCGCAGTGGCCACTGTTCATGCATGTGGCCACCTGCGGATCTCCGTGGTTGCTTGGCTGGTGGGTGAGATACGTGTCTCAGGTGCGTATTGCCCGCTCCTTTGTGAATAGGGGTCATTGTGAGGTGAACTAGTATGTATTGAAAAAGGCAAGTTATTCCAAGATAGTGCAGCCTGGAACTGCAAGATTTCTTCTCCAAACCTTGTTTTTCATATAATGAGATTCATTTTGTTTACATGCACTGATCAATTTAGTTCATGGGCTGAATGCATGCCTTTATTAAATGCTACACTTGTGATGTAATGTTTAGGGTTATATGTTGAGCTCTTGTGTAGGAGTTTCAAACAGGATTTTGTGCTTTGTACGTCTAATGTTTGCCATTTTAACTTGGATAATAACACACAATGATGGGTATTGAAATGACAATGCAATACAAACCTGGCAGTTTCGAAAAATAACTTGTCTAGCTTACCCAACATTCTATTATTCGCAGTTCAGTATATTAGGGTCCCATATTCAATGGAAGGTAGGATTTATTGTTCAGCTATTGTTTTTATTTTTTTTTTATTTTATTTATTTATTGAAATCTTGGATTACAATCTTTGAGCTACAAGCTCATTTACAAAGGTTCCACGTCAGGCATAAAGGAAATCAAAACAGACAGTGCAATAACAGATGTGAAACACAGAGAAAACTGTAGGGAAATAATTACATTGACTTGAACAATTGTTTCAGCTACTGCACTTAAACTGAAAAGATACAGAATTTTTAGAGGAGGAAAAAGTTGATTAAGCAGCACAGTAGACCTTGATTGGAGGAGAGGGGGAGGAGGTAACCTCAGGCTCGGGGTCACTTTGTCAAGGGGGTTAGTGGAGGATGGGGAGATGAGGCAGAAGGTGACAAATAGTTAGTGGAGTGGTTTGTAGACCCAGTGAAATGGAATGTGAGGGCAGGAGTGGGAAAGGGGAGCAGGAGAAATGTGAAAAGGGTGGGAGAGTTGCAGGTTGGGTAGTAAAGAAGTGCTATGGTTGGAGTATTCAGTATCAGTGACAGGGAGAGGAGATATGGGGAAGCAGGAGCATATCTGTTGGCTAGACAGGTGAGATTTGAGGGCTGATTTAAACAGGCTGATTTTACTGATGGTGGTTAGTTCAGGTGGGAGCAAGCTAAACCAGAGTGGGGCTCTGTATTCAAAGAATCTCTGTCCTTGAGAAGTGCACCGGAAGGGGACCTTGATGGAGAGATTGTTTGATGCCCTTGTAGTCCTAGTAGGTTCAATCTGGTGTAGGAGGGAACTGTTTCCTGGAGGTAACAGGCCTAGGATTGCTGTTTTGGCTAGAAGACAGACTTGGTAGTGGGTCCTCTTGACCATATTTAGCCATCCCATTTGCTGGTAGCGATTACAGGTATGGGTTAGGCGCGAAGCCCCTAGTGCTAGCCTACAGGCTTTATTCAGCATAATGGCAAGCCATTTAAGGGTGCTGTCATTGTTTTTCTAGCAATCTTCTTGAGGCAGTTAGTAGTGCATCTTAAAGCAACAATCTTTTTGTTTGTCTTACTAACAAGTGAGGTTATGTGTTCAGTGAAAGACAGTGAAAAACAGGTACCTACTGTCAGGCACCCAGCCCCCCTCAAACATATATAATAGCAGACCTGCTGCACTATTGAGGGGTATGAAAACTTATATGCGCTTCCCTCCGGGTAAATAGTTATGGCACCCCAAATTTGCACCCCCTTAAAAACAGAGCCATGTCTGACATGCCCCCAGTCAAGTACCCCAGCCCCCTTTTGTGATGTCAGAAAATGAAGGCTGCTTGTGTGTGCTCCATAGATCTGTATTGGTACAAGTTGTCAATGACTTTTAGTACTATTTATAGAGTTGCCACTTGGAACAGTGATAGTAAACAGGGACTGTTACTCCAGCTGCTGCTTTGATTTTCTACATGGCACCTCTAAATAGCACTAAATGCCATAGACATATCACATATATACCGGTTAATGACATGCACCCTCAGTATTCATTTTCTGACATCGCAAAGGGGTCTGGGCATGTCGAACAAGGTGTTGTTTTTGTAGAGTTGGGGAACTAATCTCTTTAACCAAAGGAAGATAAATTTTTAATACCACTCAACAGTAGAGCAGGTCTGCTATTATATATGTTTGGAAGGAGCTGGGTGCCTGACAGTGTTCTTTTGCATTTTTGATATCTTGGGTGGTCCAGCATAAGGCTTTGCAAACCTCTCCTTATTTTTAATATATTTTGATCAGCAGGGGCACAGCTCTGTATGCTGCAATCCTCCAAACTGAGCCCCAGTCCATTGACTGCTCCACCCATTCTCCTTTTCATAGGGGGAAAAGCAAAGTAACAGCAATGGTACAGACCTACATAAGGCAACTGAAACCTCATTTTTATGTTCGTCTTGCGCCCAAGCGCAGATGAACATGTTGTTATGAGAGTTGCTAGAGAGGGGTGTGAGGGGTGCCAGCCCAATGGAGAGCAGTGCTGTAGGGGCTGGTCTGAGGCAGGCTTATCAGGAGGCAGTGTCTTGATGACACTGTTTTTTTGAGGGGGCTGGCCTCTGCAAGTTTTTCAAAGGTCAGAGCCAATGCAGTAGCAGCTCTGTCCTTTGAAGTACAGGCAGACTGATTAGTCGGGCAAGCGGACAACCCTCCCACTACCACCCACTGCGTGCGGTCCTCCCCGATCCCATCCCAGCCCCCCGCAACAAATAAAACCTTCCCTCATTCCCACTGTGTGCTGTCCACCCCACACCCTCCAGTACCCATTCTCATACCCTGACATCGGGTGCCCAAACCCCGTGTCAGCATGTCCCGCCCCCACCACCACCACCACTATTGTGTCACTCTGGGAGCCCACACCAGTGTGCCAAAATAATGTTTTTTTATGTTTCCAACACCAGGATGTTCACCCTGGTGTCGGACGTGCCCCCCCACCCCAAACCTATCTATTTCTTTGCCAACATTAGGGTGCCCAATCCTGTGTTGGCATGTAAAAAGAAAATGGTCCTTCATACTCTCCCAGTCCCCTCCTATCCTGACCCTCCCTCTGCATACCCACCCCTCCCCCCACCCCATACTTACCACTGGAGATTGGTACTGTCATCCTCTCCTGACTGGGACACACGTGTGTACTCTGCACTCTTCAAAGCTGACCAGCAAACTGAAGAATCAAAAATAAGCTGTATAATGGGAGTCAGAGGAGGCTTTCAACTTAGGTTGATCTCTCAGCCAATTTTAGGAATTTTGGCACCAAATTTTCAACATGGGGTTCTTGGGACCCCTACCTTGTGAACACTGGCACTGTCATTTCATTTATTGGTCCCAAAAGGTGATTTTGTGGTCATTGCATGGAATCACCTTTCAGGACAGATTAACAAAAAGACAGTGCCACTGTTCATGAGGTGGGGTCCCAAAAAGCTCATGTTGCAAATTTGGTGAAAAAAATCCAAAAAATTACCTTGTTAGGGGTGTGCATTTTGTAGTTTCTACACACGCTCGTAACTTCACCATTTTTTAATATTTTCACTCCAGATTTTCAACATTGCTATTTTTTCACACCTCCTTATGAACAGTACATATATCATTTTTCACATCCTGCATGAAATGTGTTTTTGCACTTGTGTCACAGAATAGAGTGGTCACTGTGCGAAATCAGCTTTTGGGATGGATTAACAAAATCACAGTGCCACTGTTCATGAGGGGAGATCCAAAAATGCCCATGTTTAAAATTTGGTGAAAATTTTTCCAAAATGACCGTGTTACAGGCGTGTGTTGCGCAGTTTCTATGCACTCTTGTAACTGCGCCAATTTTCCAGATTTTCAACATTACCATTTTTTACACCTCCTCATGAACAGTACAGCTGTCATTTTTCACATCCTGCCCAAAATGCGTTTTCACACCTATGGCCCCAAATGGCGCAGTCACTGCGTGAAATCATCTTTTGGGATTGAGTAATGAAATGATGGTGCCACTGTTTATGAGGTGGGGTCCCAAAATGTCCATGTTGAAAATTTTGAGTGAAAATATCAACACACACCTGGGGTGTTAGGGTTTCCAACCATAACCCCCCACACCCTATAGAGACTCACAGATGTCAGGTGTGTGCCTTGGGCTCATTGGCTGTAAAGCTCACACCATTCCACCCCCATCTCACACTGCATCCAGTGACTGGCATTGGGGTGTGCCTTGGAGTCTTTGGTCCTTATGTTCACCCCATTCTTCTTTACTGCACCCATCTCAGCTTATTTTATTATTGAATGGGGTGAGCGTTAGGGATGAAGATGCCAAGGCACACTACAATGCCTGTCAGTGTCTGCAAAGTGGAGATGGAATGACATGAGCATTATGACCAACGACCCAAAGGGACACCCCCAACACCTGTCAGTCTCTGGGTTGGAAACCCTAATGCCTCTTTAAGAAAGCAAATCTGGGATGGATGGCTGATGTCACCTGCCTTGATTTCAGCAAAGCCTTCAATAACGTCCAACATAGAAGGCTGATGAACAAGATGGGTAGTCTGGCCACGGGGCACAAGTTGATAACTGGGTTAGAAACTGGCTGACTGACAGGAGGCAGAGGGTGGTGGTAATGGGATCCAATCTGGGGAGAGGGGGGTGAAACAGTGGGGTACCTCAGAGATCAATCCTGGGACCAGTTCTGTTCAATGTCTTCATTATAGAAATTGTGGAAGGGCTAGAAAGGTCTGTCTGCCTGTTTGCAGATGACACCAACATCTGTAACAGAGTGAATACTCCAGAAGGGGTGGCAAAAATTGGCAGGGACATGAAGAGGCTTGAAAAATGGTCTGAGGAGTGGCAACTGAGGTTCAATGCAAAAAAGTGCAAATAATGCACCTGAGAAGAGAGAAATCTGGGGAGGTTACAAGATGGGGGGAAGGTGCTGATGATCACCAAGGAAGAAAGGGACCTAGGAGTTATCAGTTCTGATAACCTTAAGGTGTCAAAGCAAAGCACAAATGTTGCAAGGACAGCCAGTGGCATGCTGGGGTGCATAGGCAGATGTATCACTGGCAGAAGGCATGAGGTGGTGACGCCATTGTATAATGCACTAGTGAGGCCTCACCTACAGTGCTGTGTGCAATTCTGGAGGCCACAAATGTGCAAGGGCATTGACAGGGTGGAGGCAGTCCACAGAAAGGCAACCAAGATGGTACATGGCTTGCAACTCAGAACAAATAAGGAGAGATTAAAAGGACCTCAATATGTATGTACTGGAGGAAAGGAGAGATTGGAGGAACACGATAGACACATTCAGGTATCTCAAGGGCATAGACAAGGTGCAGAGGTAGACATCTTCCAAAGCATCAAACATTTGGCATTGACAAATGCTTGTTTTTTATCCTGAAAAAAGAAAAACATCCATCATTTTCCACTGTGTAACCCCCCTTCCCCAAACAGTATACAGACACTGGGATGCCCAATCCCCCAATGTCCTCATCTGTCCATCCATTGTTGTCCACTATATAATCCCCCTCCCCCAAACAGTATACAGACACTGGGGGTGCCCAATTCCCCAGTGTCCTTATCTGTTCATCCATTGTTGTCTGCTGTGTAACCCCCCCCCAAACAGTATACAGTCACTGGGGGTGCCCAATTCCCCAGTGTCCTCATCTGTCCTTCCATTGTTGTCCACTGTGTAATACCCTACAAACAGTATACAGACACTGAAGGTGCCCAATCCCTCAGTGTCCTCATGTGTTCAGCAAACTCCCTAAAAAAAAAGAAAACTGTTCCTCATCATTTTTTTTCCCTGTAAAAGCAGAAAAGTATCCATCGTTGTCCATTGCGCTGTTACCCAACCTCCCACCCTCCCACTCAGGGCCCACAAGCCCCCACGCCCACCATCCCATGCTTAACCATTGGAGGTCAGTCACCATAATCTTCCATGGACTGCAGGCACATTTTTGCTCTTCAAAGCCCAACTGCGAACTGAGGTAAGCGCTTTAATGTATTTCAATTGAGTTTATAACTTAGTGGCATAACTTGGCCATTTTTAAATATTTTTGCCCAAAATTTTCAACATATTTTTCTGGGAACCCACCTCACGAACAACTTCACTGAAGCAATTTTCACACATCCCCTCCCCCTCCCATGACACCAGTGCACATGACGAACATTCGGCATTGACAAATGCTTGTTATATAATAAACTGATCTTCAGGGGGAACAGCTTTGTTCCCCCATCCTCCAAACTCCCCTCCAAGCCCATTGACTGCTACCTTTGATTCCCCATAACATGGTGGAGCAGCAGAATATTACACATGTACCGGGCCATGCACAAGGAAGAGGAAGCAACCACATGGTAGATGTTCAGTGATTTACCTAGGGGAGCCAGACTCCTGTAAGAGAATCTTTTGTAAATGGACCCTCTTACATGAATCCAGCCCCCTGATACATCATTGATTATTGGACACCAGCTTGCTTGCTCTGTTCATGCTCCAGCCAATCTCACTGCTGATATTCTGCTGCTCCTCCATGTAAGGGGGCATTGGGAGAGCAATTAATTAACTTATGGGGTATTTTTAGCTTAGTTATAAAATAACTGGACCACAGATCAGGTCAGTCTGACTTCAAACCAATTCTGGACTGAGGAGGCAGACCAGTCAACACTTGACCTGTCCAAATTCATGACCTGACCTGCTGCACACCCTTATCATTCACTAATCTTATTTTAACTGCAGGCAGTATAGAGTAGTGGTTAAGGGCACTGAGCTACAAACCTCAAAACCTGGGTTTGAATCCCATCAGCCCCATTTGCATACTGTGTGACCCTGAGCAAGTCATTTAACTTCCTTGTGCTCCCAGGTTGCACCTGGAAACAAGCCTCAGTTTTGTGTGTCTTTCCTGGTTAAACAATTTTCCCTCCCTCACTTTCTCCCCAATTGTAGAAGGAACTGTTTCTGTAATTCATTTGTGTTCTCCTTACATAATAATGTTTTACTAGTAAGAGCACTAGATTCTTAATAAGAATATATATACTACAGGATGTAAGAAAATGAATATGTGTCCTATAGGCTATTTATCTGGCTAGTAATATTGCATGTCACACTACTGAAATCTCAGGTGGGAAAACACAACACAATTGCAGGTTCAATCAGCAGCTTAGGTGCCTGCATTATGTACCCCCCTCCAGCAGGGTGTGTACATATTTGTGCACTGTAAGTCCTTTATGGTCCTGTAATTAAATGGTTAAATTTCCCGCTGCCACACTGGTGGGAAGTCACCGTTAGTGTGTCTGGTTATAATTTCAGAGTTTGGGTGTCAGTGGGAGGGAATGAAATGTAGAGCCTGGGAGTGAGAAGGGGTTGGGGGGGAATGGGATAGATTGTGCATTCTCAGTTGGTCCAGAAGATTCTGGATGTTTGGGCAGTCAAGAGTATGGCAAGTGATGTGGCTGCAGCCACATCCACGGAGTGGTCCACAGTATATTCCTCCATGATGTGCCCTTCAGCATTTGAAAGAGATCAATGGCCTGAGTGAAGGAGGTTCTGGGAGCGGAGACTTTGAGCCAAGGTCAAATGGGGCACCCTGTTATAAAGAGAGAGACCAATGGGGAGAATCTTTAGCCCGCAGGACAGTGAGAGAGCACTCACCCTGCGGTCAATATGCCGACCCAGTTGTGGCCGCTACAGTGGTGCAGTTGCCCTGTATGCCCATGATCTGGACGTTAAAGTCACTTGCCAGGGCCCAGGTTTAGTCACTGGAAGCATTGTTTGAATGAGAGGTACAGCATCAAAGTTCAGAACGCCAACCTGGTGTGATAGCCATGATGAGGACATCCGCCCAAAATTCTTGAGCGAGTCACTTGCCATGGTCAATTGTTTTGAACTGAAGTAATGGGGAAGGAGTGATAACCCAGATTTTGGGTCTTGCTGCTGTGAGCCCATTGGATCAGTTTAGAGGCAGACATTGAATAGAGAGAGAGAAATTGGGGATTTGTTGCTGACTTCAGTGTAACAGCCATCTCAGCCCAGCTTTGACGCTGCCTGTGTTTTATTGTGGATACCCAGCCCAATAAGAAGCTGCCCAAACATTAGTGGGACCATATTAACCACAATGGATACTAACAAATGCTAAATGAAACCCCCACAGTCAGGACTAGCAACAAATTGTTTAACTGTGTGTTTCCGTTATGGAGTGCTGTTTATTAGTTAAATAAAACCCCCTTGTTGATTCACTTCTGCATGGATGACACTTATTTTATTGAACTGTTTGTGGCTACTAACCAAGTTTTAGAAAATGGGCTTAAAAATCTGACACACCTGATTGATTGGCAGGGGTACATTAATCTACAGTTACAGCCCCGCACATAACAAGTGCCAGCACAGCCTGTTTCACCAGTGAACTGGCATCATTATGCCACATTCCATTTCATACACAGCAACCACCACTTCCCCCCCTCGCTTAGCGTACACGAAAGAGTGAGTGACCCATCAGTCGCATGCAGAACCCTGGCCACAACTGTACTACCATTCTTCACTGAATAAAAAAGAAAAGAAAAAAACATAAAGCACGTAACCAGTTTTGTTTCTGGAAATCTGTTACTCTTCTGTGTGTTGTCATCAGAAGGGTTCAAGCTGATTGCATAATATTTTGTCAGTGGTGCTTCCCGCTCACTGACTGCTAAACCTCTTGCAACCACAAAACACTGTTTGTTTTTTTAATACTTAAAAAATAAACAGCCTCCACTGGTGAAGGGTTTAAACTGCTGTGTCATAGATGTCTTGTATGTCTGCACTTCCTGGTTTAATGTACAAGGGTCATAAAATGTCGTACATTTAACAGCAGCATCTCTCGAATAAGAAACGAAAAGAATGTAGAGAACTGTTTTTTAAGCAGAAAAACATGCAAACACTGCTAAGAGAAACTTTAAAAGAAACCCCATATCTTCTCTTCAAGGAGGTGTAGTGGGTGGGAGGGTGATAAGTAAAAGATAATCAATGAGGGGAACAGCAGGAGATGGAACAGCACATAAACGGGGGTGGGGAGGCAGCAAGAGATGGAACAACACATAAACGGAGGGACTACATTCCCCAAAAAAGAGATTTATTTGTACTCTTTGTTTATTTATTTTATTTATTTATTAAATTTCAGATTCAACACCTTTGAGCCAGATGCTCTTTTACAAAGGTTTTACATCAGAGTACATAGATAGCATTGAAAGCTTGACTACAATGTCATAAATAAGTAAATACAGGTAACAGTACAATGAAGTGATAGCAGAGATCAAGAACACAGTATACATATTCTGGGTCAAAACCCAGTGAAAGTGAGTAAAACAGTGTGAAACAGTTTAATACAGCCAATACAGCATTGTCAGGTAGAAACAAGCACAGTATTACCTAGGCACTAACTATAAGTAGAACAGGGCAGGCAGGGCCTATTGGAGAGATTATGGAGAGGATGGGGAGGACAGTAGAGGAGGGAAGGAGGAATGGGGGGACTGCCCAGAGGGAGTATGTGAAAAGTCCAGACGAACAGGGTGGTGGGGAGGAGGAGGAAGCCTCTGTGAGGGGAGAGATAGAGAACAGGATGTGTGTGAGGAAACGGGTGTAGGAGGGTGGGTGGGAGGGGAAAAATAGGGTGGAATGTAGAGGAAGTGGTAGATTAAGGGAAACAGTTGCACTCAGTTCTGGCTATAAGTGTCTGCTGTAGTTTATGTTTAAAGATGCCAATGGTACATGAATTGGGGATATCACTGCTCAGGGAGTTATACATCTTAGGGGCTCTTCGGACAAAGGATCTCTGGCCTTGGGCGGTGCGACAGCGGGGAACCAATAGTGTGCAATTTTCTGAGCTTCTGGTGTTGCAAGTGCTGATGGCTTGGCTGAGGAGATTCTGGACCCCAGGGGGCATGAGACTAATGGATGCCTTTTTTACTATAAGGCAAGTTTGGTACATGATTCTTCCCTGTAGTTGTAACCAGTTTGTCTGTTGATAAAGGTCACATGTGTGTGTGCGGTGGGCCGCTCCAGTTAGCAATCAGCAGGCCTTATTCAGTGCTAATGAGATTCATCGTAGTGCTGTTGCCATGGCCATTCCATAGATGATAAGCCCATAGTCTATGATGGAGATAATGGAGCTTTGAATTGCTAGGTTAAGGGCTTCGGGAGTCAAGCGGTGCTTATGTTTGTAGAGAAGGCAGATACGGATATTCACTGATTTAGTGACCATGTCGATATGACTGGAGAAAGACAGGGTACAGTCCATGGTCACACCGAGGTACTTGAAAGTTTGTATCTGTTCCAGATAGACACCAGAGCAGTTTTTAATAGTTAGCTGTTTGTTTTTATATTTGTTATGTGTGCCATGGAATAGCATAGTCTCAGTTTTTTTGTAGTTTAGCACAAGTTTCTGTGCTGCAAACCAGGCCTCAACTTCTGTGAAACTTGCCTGGAGTCGGTGTTCCAAGTGAGTGGGGTCAGGTTTGTATTATTTGTAGTCATTTCCTCTGTTATTTTCAAAGCACAATAATACCCTCCAGGGTTGGCTGTATGGGCAATGCTAGAACTTCCAGGGGCTATGAAGCCCTCCACCTGCAGTATCAGGCCTCATTATGCCCCTGGGCAGTATGGTATTGCCCAATACTGGCCACCCAGTCGGGTATTATTGCTTGCTTATTGCAGCCCAGCACCAGAAGAAGCCTGTGCCCTTGTTCAGTTGACCTCCAATCAGTGCCAGTCATCCCGGTAAGAAATAACTGTGGTCTCATGCTGTGAGTGCCCTCTCCCCACCTATTTAGCACCTGTCATACCCCTAGACACAGTGGACGGCGGGGGGGGGTTACAATGTGGTGGCTCATCCGGGATGGTGTTTTTGGTGTGCAGGAGCGGTCAGAGTGTACTGAGATGGGTACTGGGCCCAAATGGACACTGTGCACTTGTACAACAGTACAGTATGGCACAGTAGTGAGGAATTTCATGCCTTTGGAAGGGGAGCTTGTGATGCCTGTGGGTCTGGACTGTGTTGCATATACATGCAACGTGAGAGATATGCTAATGTCCTGTGCCAGCCCTGTTCATTAAATAGAAGGGACTTATGGGGGTGGAGTACACCCATCTCTGGGCAAGGTTGGTGGCAGAAGAGAGCTAGAGCAGCCATTGGAGCAGCAGCCATTTTGGAGAAATTGTTGGTGCTGTGTTCGAATTTCAGAGTAGAAACAGCCCAGTCTTGGCAGTGGCAAAAGCTCTAGAGATTACAGAAGTGATGGTCCCCTCCGTTGTGTTTAGGTGGATGTGTGAGGTCGTTGAAAAATCTACATCTACCAAGTGTGCCCTGTGCCAGTTTGAGGGGCCTGGAGTATCTGTGCTGCCAGTATGTTCAGTGTGCCAGTGGAAAGCCCCATTGGAGATTGGACACTTGTTTTTTTTTCCAGGCCATGTCTGTTGCTTCAGCAGAATCTAGAGAGTTGGAAGGAGATGAACTCCCACCTAAGTTTGGCATTGGCAGTGAAAGCTGAGAAGATCAGCTCTGCTATGAAGACCAGCCCCCAGGAATCTTCAACTCCTCACAGAGCCATACAGCCTGACATATCCATAACCTGAGGACAGGGCCGGGTCGTGGGGTGCAAACCAAGATGTTGTTCCCTGGCGAGCCAGAAAAGCCAGATGTGCAAGTGTCCCCGGACTCAGAAAGCACTGCTGTGCCAGAGTTGTCAACATCATCCAGGGTTCCAGGGCTGAGTTGCCTCCAGCAAAGAGAGCCAAGGAGTAAATCACAGGAAATTGGAGCAGCTAATTCTACACTGGAAGGATCAGCAGAGCTCAGTGATGATGACCTTGAAAGGGATATCCCATCCTGCTATGAATCTGTTTATCTGACCCCATGGAAAGAGCACCCTACCCTGTCTGCCAAAAGTCACAAATAGTGGGAGACATATAAAAATGTTCATAATAGTGACCCCAATGTGCGACATTACTGAGAGGGTGAATGGCTCCAGGATGGTCAGGCTCCAAGGTCCTTGATCTGCAGTCTGCCTGAATGGAGTCAGGCTGAAAGAATCATAAAGCACAAGATCCAGAAGGATTATCCACAGCATGTATACCCATTAATGCCTGAGAGACTTTGGACATCACAGAGGAAAACCATGCAGATTGGGTATACTGGGGCATCTTGGACAAGCTCTACAAAAAGCACAAGTTGGATCCAGAAAGCTCCTCAATGGCCCTGCAAGAGATTCAGTAGATTGCAAAGGGAATGTGTGCTTGCCATGTCTATGAGGGTCTGACCTTCTTTAAGACTTTCACCATGGTGCAGGATCTGAATGGAAGATGTACAAAGCACTATGTCAAGGGTATTGACTAGTTTGGCCAGGATACCACCAAACCGAATCCCTGCTACTACTTTTCCCATCAGTGAAGTAAATGCTGGTTGCCTGGGGACGGTTTTATTGTTGCAGCCACAAGTGACCTGTTTCCACCCTACAGAGGTGATGTTCACTGTGAAAAGAGACTAACAGAAACTTTGGACTATCCAGCCAGATCAGGTGATATCAACACTTTCTTTTTGGTTAAAGTTTACTTGCACATGTTTGGGACTTTGAATATTTGGGACAATTTACTGGACTAAATAGTTACACCACGGTGTATGGGGATTGGGGAAAATTGTACACCCTCAGGCCTTAAAAAATAAAAAAAATGAGCTGGGTTATTGTTTGCTATGTTTATGCCAGTACTGAATAATTTAAATATGATTATACATAGTTAAAGGTTAAATTACTGTTTCTTTGCAACTGTTAAACAATCACCTATTGCACTGTTTTGTATAATCATTTAACAAAGACTCCAATGGGTAAGGCTTTGGCAGCTTGGCATCATGTAGGTAGGTAGGCAGCAGCTAGGCAAGAATAGTATAGGTGAACTGGGATGCTGCCCCTGTTTAGTTTGGCAATCTGTCTAGGGTGGTACAGGAAGTTGGGTTGCCAGGGTGTCCCTGTTTAAAGGTTTTATATGGTGTGTAGTTCTTGGGCTTCATGGGGAGTATTTTACACTGTTGTGGTGGTGTGCTGGCCCAGTCCATATGTTTTGTCACTGGGAAGGGAGTGCACACACCAGCCTGGCTGGGGAAGAGGTTAGCTGGTCTGAATATTCACAGAGGACAGTGAGTGTTTATGGCAGGGGAGGAATATAATCCCCTTTCCATGGGGTGTGCACATATTTGTCCATTGTAGGTCCTTTGTGGTCCCATAATTAAATGGTTAAATTTCTCTGTGCCACACCAGTGGGAGCTCTGCAGGTCAGACATCACCGTTGCTGTGTGGAGTTATAAATTTGGAATTTTGGAGCCCATGGGAGAGAGTGAGATGTAAATCCCAAGGTGTCTGGGGGGGATAGTGGGGCCAATTGCCTGCTGTCAGTGGGTACAGACATTTCCAGGGCTTTGGGCGGTCGAGAGTAAGGTGAGGGATATGGCAGTGGCCGTCAGCCCAGTCCACAGGGTGGCCTGTGCCATGTTCCTCCGTGATGTTCCCTTCTGCATTTGAGAGAGAGATCCATGGCTGGAGTGAAGAAGGTTCTGGGAGCAGAAACTTCAAGCCCAGGTGAAATGGGGCAGCCTTTTATAAAGAGAGAGATCAGTGGCAAGAATTTAGAGCCTGAAAAAAGTGAGGGAGCACTCACCTCGAAGTTGGTATGCCAAACTGGTTGTGACTGCTCTGGTGGTGCAGTGGCCATGTTTGCCCATGATCTTGAAGTTAATTCACTCACCAGAACCTGTATTTTGTGATTGGAAGCACTGATCAAGAGAGAGAGAGAGAGAGAGAGAGACAGAGTGAGAGAGAGAGACAGAGAAAGATAGAGAGGTACAGCATTATAGTTCAGAATGCCAGCCTGGTGAGGCAGCTGCAGTGAGGACATCTGCCCAGAATTCTTGGGGGAGTCACTTTCCATGGCAAACTGTTTTGAATTGAAGTGATGGGGAAGGAATGGTAGCCCAGATTTTGGGGCTTGCTGCCATGAGCCCATTGGATCAGCTTAGACGTGGACATGGAACAGAGAGAGACAGAGAATGTGGATTTGCCTGCTGCCTTTAGTGTAACAGCCATCTCAGCCCAGCTTTGATGCTGTCTGTGTTTTGATGTGGTTACCCAGCCCAGTAAGAAGCTGTCCAATAGTTAGTGGGGCCATATTGGCCAAAAATGAACACTGACAAATGTAAAATGACACCCTCCAGTCAAGACTAGCTTCATATTGTTTAAGGGTATGTTACCGTCATGGAGTGCTGTTTATCAATTAAAATGGAACCCCCTTGTGGTTTCACTTCTGCATGGATGTAACTTCTTTTATTTAAGTGTTTGTGGCTACTAATCATGTTTTATTGCAGCTGAGCACCAGAAGAAGCCTGCACCCTTGTCCAGTTGACCTCCAGTCAGTGTCTGTCATCCCAGTAAGAAATAACTCAAGTTTCATACTGTGAGTGCCCCCTTCCCACCTATTTACCATCTGGCCTACCCCTAGACACTGGGAAGGAGGGCTTACACTTACATCAGATGCAAGGATTTTACAAATAGATAGCACATCTTCTTTAAATTAACAGTTTCAACACATGGAGATCTGCCAAATAAAACAGATTTAAAATGAACAAATAATAAAGTGGGGTTCCACATCAAGATAACGACTCCAGAACGGTGATGCATGAAAACAACCTGGAATCATAGTACGGCCACTTATAGCAATCTTTCTGATTGTGGGGGTCTTTTCCTCCCACAACCCCCTTACTATATATACCAGCTCCAGTGGGGGGGGGGGGTGCAACCTGGGGAGGAGGGAAGAACCACTAAGTGGTCAAGCTGTGATTTGGGGTTGTTTTCACACGTCGCTATTCCAGAGTCACTGTCTTGATGGGCTACCTCAAACTGGTATTTTTTCCTCTTATATGATTATGGGGGAACATAGAATTAAACCCTGGCCCTACCACGATAAAATCAGTGGAGTTACAATTGCTCACTATAATGCTAGGAACCTATTAAAAAACGTGCACATTTTGGCTGTGGGCTATGGAAGTAGACTTTGCAGTTATAGCTCTATCAGAGGCGTGGTTGACCCATAAAGAAGACTACACCAAAGAATCTTTAAAAGATTACCTATATTATAGTCAGAAATAGTACAAGGAGGTTAATTTACCCTCCACTGTAGGGGTGTGCGGGTGCATAGAAAAGGGGTCTATTCTCTGTTTCCTCAAGGGCTCTGCTAAGTGCTTGTGTAATTTGACTCTGTACACCCCTACCTGACCTTGTTTCATCTTTTCATCCACAGATCTTTTTGTTTCTGATATGTTTATACTGTACAATTGTTTTAGGGTACCTCTGTATTTTGTCTGATCATTGTTGATGTTGCATCACCTGTTATTTCTGCTCATGTTATCTGTAACTCTCCTGGATCGTGCCTGGAAATAGGTAATGCTCTTGGCTAATACATCTACCCAGTGAACACAAACTAAATAAATAAATATATTTGCTAGTATTTTGTCCTGCCCTTCCTGACCTCTATTAAATACTCTTTCCCTCCTCTCAGCTCTAGCTCTCTCTCTCTCTCTCTCTTTCTCTCTCTCCCTCTCTCCCCTCTCTCCTCTCTCTCTCTCTCTCTCTCTCTCTTCTCCCCCCTCCCTCCCTCCTCCGGTTCTCACCTCAATAGACCTCCTATTAATGAGACCTGTGGTGCTCAGCTGTCACACCTTACTGGAGCACCTCACCTGAGGCTTCTGTTAGCTAAATTCTGCCAACATAATAGGTTGCATGACCTCCACTTAAATTGACTTGTGGTGCACAGCAGCTGTCGCCCCTTACTGGAGCTTCTCCCCAAGGCTTCCATTAGCTAAATCCAGCCAATTTATAGGTTAATTCACAGCTGCAGAATATATATCTTCCTCCCATGTCCTCTATTACTTCATTCCTGTACTTTACTTACCCAAGCTGTATGACCCAACTCCATAGGGGCCCAGTCTGCTAGTCTACTATCCTCTATCAACCAACTTGGGAACATCCCTCCCAGTTCACCCTCCTACATATTCTTGCCATAATGAAGCCCTTACTCTCACTAGCTGTAGTTATCATCCTGTCTGGCATCCTTCTGCTAACCAACTTCTCTGCTGCAACTCTGTCCCTTGACCAGGCAGACCTCTTCTTCTTTAACGAAGACATTCATCCCTTATTCCTCCCTTCTCCCATCTAGGTGGGACTTAACCCCTCTCAGCACCTACTTGCTCAGCCTCCTAACTAACCACAACCACCGCCTACTAGGGTTCTCCCTGCTCTCCACCCAATCCCTCCCAACTCCTGTCTCACATCTGCAATGCCCCTACTGCCTCCTGCTTTCCATGCTTTTATTGGCTGGGGACACTGAATCCAACCCTGGGCCTGACTCCTTGGCCTCCAACTTTCCTCCCACTAGCGGGTTGGGTATCTATCACATAAATGAGAGAAGCCTTCTGCCCGAGCTTGATCACATCAAGGCTTGGATATCTCAATGCTCCCCTGATATCCTCTGATCTCAGAGACTTCTTTATCCACCAAAGTCCCCGACTTCTCAGTTGCCATTCCAGGTACTCCATTTTCTGACAAGACAGGGGCAAGTGCAGTGGTGGTGTTGCAATCTATGTCCATGGGTCCCTGCATGCCTCCACTGTCTCCCAGGAGGTAACCCCAAATCACACAAAATCCTAATCTCCAAGCTGGTCTTCCCTTCCTCCTCACCCCTTTTTGTAGCTGTCTACTGCTTTTCTCCCAGTCCAACACCCTCCCCCCTGGTCTCCAATCCTGCCACCCTAACTTCTACAGCTGCTTCAGGTGAGCTCCTAATCCTGGGTGACTTCAACATTAATTGGCTCACCCAGCATTCCAAGGCCACAACCCAAGAGATCAAGGCCCTCAATCTCATGCAACTCATCACTGACCCTACTAGACTCAACCCTCACTACTCCAACCACTCACTATTGGACCAGATCCTAAATACACACCCTCTAAAATTCTCATCAGCTGGAATCCTCCCCGATGCTTCCAGTGACCATTGCATTACCTTCTGCCACAGGAAGCACCGACTACCCCACCCAAGTATATGTGGTTCAGGCCCCTAAGGTCCCTCAACTGGCAGGCACTACTAGCTGACCTCTACTTGGCTGATTGGTTGGTGTCTTCACTGCCCCGGACATCAACTCCACATTGGTGGCCTTCAACTCCACCTTTCTAGGTGTCTGTAACTCCCACACACCCCTATAAAAACTACGTCTCTGGCACAGACACCTTCCCTGGGTCTCCCCTCACCTAGTGAAGCTTTTCAGAGCCAGAGACAAGGCCTGGGAAGTGTTCAAAGCCTCCTCCAATGCCTCTGACCTCCAAACATGTAGAACACTGAGGTCTGCTCCATGGCGCCGAGCTAAGGGGTTCGCTGGGCACGCTGGTGACCCGAGTTTGCACCCTGAGCCTGAGTACCAGGAGCAGAGACCAGCAAGGGAGGGGTTCCATAAGCATCCATTGGATGCTTCTGTCCCGAGGGGTGGGATTTGCCTGGGGACCTGCAGGCGGATTGGTGGTGAGCTTCAGGACATGTTGCCTTGACACCCCCCCTGCACACCCCTGACCCAGGAATACCCTGCGTGCTTATGCAAGGCCGAGAACTGCAGTAGCCAGGATGATGAGCGCCTTGGTCCCTGCCACCCAAAGCCCCGGAGCCAGCCAGGATCCAGCCCCGCAGCACCTGGGATGCGATGTCGGCTGCAAGGCTATTCCCCCCCCAGAAGAGAGGGACCCTCCCGGCATAGGAATACGCTGGGCTACGCAAGGTAGGCTGCAGTCAGGGCTGGGAGAAGGTGGCAGGAGGTTGGAGGGTGGTGGGAAGGTGCTGGCAGTCCGAAGGTGTGGCCGGTCTGGGGGGTGTGTGGGAGGCATATAAAAAAAAAAGAACACTGAGGAATGCATGCACTAAGGCAGTGTGTTCCATTAAAGCTGGCTTCTTTAAGTCTCAGCTAGGGGGACTGTCACCCCACTCCAGCTGCCTTCTGGAAAACTCTCCATTCTCTAATTTGCTCTGCTAAACACTCCCCTTCCCCAGGCTCTGACCCCACTGATGATGATTCCGGAGCAGTTGCCTCTTCCATAACCACTTTTTCACAACCTGTGCCCTACCCCAAGAGCCACCAGCTACATTACTCTCCCCTCCCAGCAGACACTAGGACATCCTCGTCCCTCCCGGGATCAGCTACATATCAGATCCCCCCACACCCCTCCCCTCTCCCTCTCGCTATAATGCCCACCCCTCCAGTCCCCAAACCTACCACACCTTCCCTCCCATCACCTCATCAGAGGTGCTTTGTACCCTCAAATTTATGAACTCCTCCAAACAAAGCCTGGATGGGATTAATCCCATTCTCCTAAAAATCTCAGCTCCAGCCATAGTCCCTCCAATTACTCACATTTCCAACCTCTCCCTCTCCACTTGTTCTCTACCATTGGCCTGGAAATTAGCCAAAGTCATCCCCGTACACAAAGGGGGAGACTCATCCTTCCCTGGTAACTACAGACCTATCTCTGTCCCCTTTCCTCTCTCTCAAAAATCTTGGAATCACTCATCTCTAAAAGACTAAACTCATTCCTCACCTCCAAGAATATTCTGTCACCTTTCTAATCTGGTTTTCATTGCCTCCAGTCCACTTCCTTCTCCTCCTCCCTTTCTCACCTCACCAACTGCATTCACTCGGCTATGGATAAGGGTCATCTGACACTTGTCATGTTTATAGACCTTGCTAAGGCCTTTGATTCTGCTGCCCACAAATTACTCATTGATGACCTCTCAGCTATAGGACTCTCCCCAACCTCAACTGATTGGTTCAAGGCTTACCTATCAGATAGGATTCAATTTTTCCAGCTAGGGGAAACCAAATCTGCTCCTTTCCCCATTCTGGCTGGTGTCCCCCAGGGGCTGATCCTTGGACCTACCCTATTCTCAATATTCATGAACAATCCCCCTTCTGCCTGCTCAGTCTCCCATGTTCAAATGTACACTGATGACACCATGAACTTCACTTCAGGTCCCTCCCTTGACCAAGTTGAACCCATCCTCCAAACCAATTTCCTGAACACCCTAAAGTGGCTTGAGGACAAGTTACTCTAAAGTAACACAAAGAAAATGGTGGCCATGGCTTCTAGCACCACCCAGAAACTAGCCAAAATGGCAGCTCCTCCCTCTGCTTACACCCTCAATGGCTCCAAAATTACAGAAATTGAAGCATTCAAATACCTGGGAGCTTGGCTGGATCCCAAACTGGACTTCTTCCTACACCTGGACTCTACTCACAGCAAACTGTGGCCAAAACTAAGAATGCTCTATAGACTTAAAGACAGTCTCTCCCTCCCTCCCCTTCAGGAGGGAACTAATCTCTAAGCTTATCCTCCTTTCATTTGATTACTCAGATGTGGTCTATAGCTCAACACCACAAACCTCCCTTGCTAAATTAGACCCGTTATTTCATGTCTTCAGCAGATTTGCCTCTAATCTCTCATACCTCACTCATCATTGCCTCCTCTACCAATCTAGCTCTTTACCATCACTTTCTGATCATTGTGCATCCTTTATAGCTAAGTTCTGGTTGAGTACCCTTCCAGCCTACCTTTTCTCCTTATTAGCTCCTGTTCCTAGTGCAGGTTACTCCCTGTACTCTCGAGGCCATCACTCTTTCACCCTGGCCACGCCTCGCCCACTCACCAGTAAAACAGCCTTTGCCCATCGGCTTCCTTCCCTCTGGAACTCTCTTTCCCTTACTGCACATAGCTTTCCTACTGTGCAATCCATCAAAAAGCACTTCAAGCACCTCCCACTCCCTCCTTGCCATTGTTTCCATCCTCCTTGACCACTAGATACCCTTGGTCATCCTGGAGTTACCCTTTATTCCATGGCCAACTCCAGCTCACTGTATATATATATTTCTGTCAGCACATACTTCTGCACTCTTATCTGCCTTAGAGCTCCCAGCCTTGTTATGTTAGCTCTTGTATTGCTATGTCCTTGTAATTATTGTTCATGGTTCAGTACGCTGCAAGGTCCAACTTCCGGTACAAGCTGCAAGTCACTGTTTATTTTCATGTTTCCTTACATATTCATGTTTTTATACAGATGTATTTATATTGTGATTTACATTTTGTATCCTTGTTCCCCTTCCCTGGGTCACACCTGGAAACTAGCCTTGGCTCGATGTGCCTTTCCCAGTTATCAACTTTTAAATAAATAAATAAATATTGTCTTTGGTTCCCAACAATTTAAAATAGTATCTGTTATGACATTGATGACATACCTAGGGGACCATTATCCCTTTTTCTGTATCTTAAAATCAGTAGAACAAATTGCAATATTTCAGTCTGTTATTACCAAATGCTCTTAGATCATTCAATGAATTAAAATTTCAGGAAGGCTTGAATAAGATAAAGTGAAATCAAATTTATATTATACTGACTTGGCTCTACTATATTGACTATGTGAATATCGCATTCAGTACATTATTGATTCTTTTGTTGACATGTTTAATTTACAGGCTCCATGGAAAATGATAAAAAAAGCAAAAATCATCTTGCTTGTATTGCAGAAAAGCTTCAGAAACTTATAAGGATAAAAAAAAAGTATGACAGCCAAACAAAATAGGAAATTGCCAAATATTTAAGGAAATTTGCAACAAATACACTAAAGAGTTACAAATTAGGACAATTAAATTTGACAAGCAACAAACCCAGCACCTTACATCTCTCAAATCACACCAAGGCTACTTATAATAGAAAACATGGCTAATTTATTGGTGTGACAGGGATAAATATGACCCTTTTCAGTTGTTATGGAAAGAGTTTGAATGCAAGGATCTGTTCTTTCCTTTCCTGTCTCTTCTCTGTCTGGTTGTGCAACCAGATTTTCCTGTGAGACCTAGGATTTGATCACCATGACAGTCTCGCAATTGTTTGTTACTCACTGTCTCTCAGTCTTCTCTTGCTGTTTGTCTTTTCCTCCCTTGCATATCTGCTGATATAAAAATATATGCAGATCATTATGTGTAAATGTAACTGACATTGGGATCCCTTTGTTTAGAAAATATATAGTGTTACTTTTGAAGTGTAGATAATTATAGTTTGAGATGACTGAAAAAAGCTATTGGTAACTCAAGAGGTTACATGAGTGCAGATATTTAAGCCTTTTGCAGAAGAGCTGTGGAAAAGGGGACTCAGCTCAGGCACATTGTGTTCTTGCAGTACCTGCCTGATACTTACAAGAACAGGATGCTTGTTAAGAATGGGGATTGGAAGGACTTATAAGAGAGCTGAGCTGCAACTGCTTGAGAGAGAATATTTACACAGAGATTGAAGAAAAACTCAGAGGGCCTTTTTTTTGGCCTTTGTAAATAGTTATACTGAACAAGTTTATTTTTCATGTTCCTGTTAGTGTAAATAAATATTTTTGGTGAATTCTACAATTGCTTCTGGTTTTCTTATGCTTCCTGACCTGTATCTCGATGACAGATGGTGCTAGATGTGGGATTTACACCGTGCATACCCTAAGACAGCAGTTTTGTGCATGGGTACTGGACCTAGTACCAAGGAAGCAAAGAGAAAGGTATGGCTTCTGCAGCAGCAAGTCCAGGAGTGGTTACCAGGAGAATGGCAGCCAAACTAGCAGAGACAGAAGTCCAAGCTGAGATTTTACAGCCAACACAAGTTATGGAAAAAGAACAGGCAGTGATAGAACCTAAAAACCTGATGGACTTTTTCAAATGATGGGCTATACAACAGAAAGAGACTGAGAAGCAGAGAGAAAAAGAGATTCAATGTTTACAAGCACAGAGGAGAGAAGAGATGCAGTGACAGGAGGAGCAATGGCTGGATGCCTTGCAAGCTATCAAAGGCAGAGGATCTGGCACACATCCAGATGAGCAACAAAATGCAAGCAACTTAAAATCCATTAAACTTACAAAGCTGTGTCCCTCAGATGATATTGAGGCATACCTGACAACTTTTGAAAGAGTTGCCACAGCCTGCCAATGGCCAAAGCAGCAGTGGACAATCAGACTGGTACCATACCTGACAGGGAAAGCCCAACTTCCCTTAAGCAATTTGGATTCTGTGCAGTCAGAAAACTATGACCCGGTGAAAAGCAAAATCCTGATAAGGTATGACATCTTGGAAGAAACCTACAGGCAGAGATTTCAATCTCTGAGGTACAACTCAGTTGACAATCCTCAAGAAGCCTTCACCCGACTAGGAGAACTCCTGATAAAATGCCTCCAACCAGAGAGCAAGACAGTCCCACAGATCATTGACACATTTGCCATGGAGCAATTCATCAACATTCTGCCTACTGACGTGCAGCTTTGGGTAAATAAACACCAACCAGTGGGGAAAAGGTGGTTTCTTTGGCCGAGGACTACCAAATGGCAAGACAGATGCCACAGCAGTGAGGTAACAGCCAAGCACTGGTAAGGCACTCTTTTTCCCATTTAAACTCCAAGCCTGATAAGAACTCTGGTGGGGGTAACAAATCTGTGCCCACAGACATTATTTGCTATAATTGTAATAAGCCAGACCATATTGAAAGAAACTGTCCTAAAGAGAGTGGCACTGGAGCAGATTTGTCCTTGGCAAATTGGGGCAAGTAATTAACAGATGTGAAGGTGGGGGGTAAAACTGTAACGGGACTCATTGATTCGGGAAGTAGACAGACTCTAGTGCATGCTGAAGTGCGGAGAAAACACTGTGCAAAGGGGCCAGGTACTGGTGTCATCTGCATCCACAGGGACACCCGATACTATCCCACCACCCAAGTGACTCTGGCCATTAAGAATGAGTTGCACCAAATGAAAGTGGGGATAGTATCTACATTACCTGTACCTGTGATTACTGGAAATGACTTTCCAGGATTTCCTGAGTCAATCAAAGAAGGAGTAAATCCTGATATTTCAGCAGCTGTGACAAGAGCTCAGGCAAAGAAAATTTCAGATGGTGGGAACACTTTTCCTTTCAGTGATTTTGATTTGGACTTGTGTGAGCACAGCTCCAAGATCCAGAAATCCAGGAAAGAAAGACGATGCCTGAAGAAACTGTGGCAGCAAATGTCTGATGGACATGAAGGGTTAACATATGAAAATGCTGACACTAAATTGATCATTGATTGTGATTTTCTTTCAGAACAAGCTAACAATGTTTCTCTCCAGGGTTATTTTAAGCAGCTGGGGGTGAAACCAAAACAGGGTGGACCAATGTTTAAAAAATGTAATGCGTTACTGTACAGAGTTTGGCTTAAATCTCAGACACAGGAACAGACAGAACAACTGGTTATACCACAGAAGTATAGAACAGAGTTGTTACAGATAGCACATGATATTCCTATGGCTGGTCACTCAGGGAGGGATCACACCCTTGCCAGATTGCTGTATAGATTTTACTGGCCTGGAATTCATGAAGATATTGCTACCTATTGTAATTCCTGTGCTGAGTGTCAAAAAGTAGCCCCAGTCACTAGAAAAGACAAGGTGCTCCTGGTGCCCCTACTCTTGATAGATGTGCCTTTTGAGAGAATTGCAATGGATGTGGTTGGTCCTTTAGACAAAAGTAAAAAAAGTAAATAGATTTATCCTGGTAGTATGTGACTATGCTACTCAATACCCAGAAGCAGTTCCAATGTGTACTGTCACAGCTTCAAAAGTGGCAGCAGAGCTCACAAAAATGTTCAGCAGAATGGGCATACCTAAAGAAATTATTACTGATCAGGGTGGTAATATTGGTGCTGCATTACTTAAGGAGCTGTATGGGACTGGTACTTGCCTTACCTACTTTTTTCTTACAGAGAAGTGCCACAGGCATCAACAGGATTTTCACCATTTGAAATGCTACATTTTAGGCAGCGAAGAGGGCCACTGGATGTGATAAAAGAAACATGGGAAGATAACCCCATTCAGAAACAATCTATAATGTCCTATATGGGTGCCCTAAGAAAGAAGCTGGCAAAACATGTTGAAATTGCCCATAGTAATCAGGAAGAGGTCCAAAACCAGCAGAAGGTGTATTATGACCATTGGGTAAAAGAAAAACTTTAGAGCTAGGTGAAAAGGTTTTGCTACTGTTACCCACAACAGAAAATAAACTGCTAATGAAGCGGCTAGGGCCTTATGGAGTGTTTAGATGTATTGCCACTGTTAACTATGAGACTGAGACCCCTGACAGGAAAATCCTAATAAGATATACCACGCTAACCTCCTCAAGGAATGGGCTGAAAAAATGGCAAAAGCTGCATTGCTAGTTTTACCAGAAACCGACAAAGAAGATATTGATGTAGCTTATGATAGACTGGAACAAACTGTACATGCTGATGCTGTAAAGGTGAATGTTTCCTTAACCTCAGAACAAACTGCAGACATTTGTAATGTGCTACAGACATTTAACAGTACATTTACTACAGTCCTGGGCCAAGCAAAATGGGTTGAGCATGTTATAGGGACAAGGAATGCTCGTCTTATTAGGCAAAAGACATACAGGTTACCAGAGCAGTTAAGCACTGACGTGGTTAAGGAAATACAAAAAATGAAATAATTGGGTATCATAGAGGAGTTGAGGAGTGCTTGGTCATCTCCAATGGTAATTGTAAACAAAAAACAAGGGAGTGTTAGAATCTGCCTTGATTTTAAGAAACGTAATCAAGTGTCAGAATTTGACAGTTATCCTTTACCCAGAACAGATGATTTGGTGGACAGACTGGGGAGTGAAAAAGTATATCAGTACCCTCAATCTCACCAAGAGTTACTGGCAAATACCTTTAGCTAATGAATCCAGAAATAAAACTGCATTTGCCACTCCTGTTGGATTCTATCAGTTCACCATCATGCCCTTTGATTCACATGGTGCACCAGCTACATTCCAGAAGTACATGGATGTAATTTTATCCCTTCATGCTGGTTATTGTGCTGCATACATTGATGATGTCTTTATGTACAGTCCAGACTGGAAAAGCCACCTGGAACACCTATAAGCAGTAGTCCAATCTATCAAAAATGCAGGTTTGACTATTAATCCTGCCAAATCTGCATTGGGCATGCAGGAACCCAGATATTTGGGCTATGTGTTGGTAAATGGAGAAGTTAAGCTAGAAATTTCTAAAATAGAAGCTGTAGCTAACAGCCCTGACCCTAAAACAAAGAAACATGTCAGGTTATTTTTAGGGCTGGCTGGTTATTATTGGAGATTTGTTCCCAACTTTGCTGAGTTATCTACTCCCCTCACTGAACTCAAGAAAAAATGGTACCCAAACAATAACAATGTGAAATGGACCCCACAGTGTGATGAAGCTTACCATGCCATTAAGGCTGCATTATGTTCAGCCCCTATTTTAAGAAGCCCAGAATTTGAGAAACAATTTGTTTTAGAAACAGATGCATCAGAGGTAGGCCTAGGTGCAGTACTAAGTCAAAATATAGATGGGACAGAACCTCCTATTCTGTACATAAGTAGGAAGTTGCATGACCAAGATAAAAGGTACTCCACCATTGAAAAGGAATGTTTAGCAGCAAAGTGGGCCATGGGGTCCCTCAAATTTTATTTGCTATGAACTGACTTTGTACTTATAACAGATCACAATCCTCTCTGTTGGAGTAACCAAATGAAAGATAAAAATGCCAGAATCACAAGGTGATACCTGGCACTTCAGCCATTTAAATTCACAGTGATATGCAAATCTAGTAAAGAGAATAGCAGTGCTGATTTTCTGTCAAGATATAGATCAGGAATTGAGGGTTCTGAAGGTTGAAAAACAAATGTATGAGTGTAAACTTTACTGTTTGGCTATACTGTCATAGAATAAAAGGATACTGCACATATGCTTAATTTTTGAAAGTTAGAAGTTAATATTAGAGAATAAAAAGTAAGTTCTGGAAACCTGTTTGATAAAACAGGTTCCCTCTTAAGGAGGGGGTGTATGTGACAGGGTTGACTTAGACCCTGTTCAAGTTGTTATGGAAAGAGTTTGAATGCAAGGATCTGTTCTTTCCTTTCCTGTCTCTTCTCTGTCTGGTTGTGCAACCAGATTTTCCTGTGAGACTTAGGATTTGATCACCCCGACAGTCTCGCAATTATTGTCTCTCACTGTCTCTCAGTCTTCCCTTGCTGTTTATCTTTTCCTCCCTTGTATATCTGCTGATATAAAAATACATGCAGATCATTATGTGGAAATGTAACTGATATTGGGATCCCTTTGTTTAGAAAATATATAGTGTTACTTTTGAAATGTATATGGGTCTGTTCACGAAAAGGGGTTACCAAAGTGTGACATGGAAGTCAAATTTTAAAATCAACCATAAATTAATTTTGTAATACAGGTTAAGATACTGTGACCCACATGTGAGAAAAACAGTATGTTGCAAGATAAAAAATGTTAAGCTTCCCAAGAAAAATAAGGTCTGCTGTGATGGGTGTAACAAGACACACCGTGGTGGGTGTAACAAGACACCACACACCGTGGTGGGTGTAACAAGACACACCGTGGTGGGTGTAACAAGACACCACACACTGTGGTGGGTGTAACAAGACACACCGTGGTGAGTGTAACAAGACGCCACACACTGTGGTGGGTGTAACAAGACACCACACATCCCAGTGAGTGTAATAAAGGGCATCACACAATTGTTGATGCAGGAAAAAACACCTTTATTTGTAGACTGAAAGTAGTAAAAGACATTACGTAACATTAAACAGTGATAACATGCTTGTTATAATTATGCTATTTTAAACTGTGCAATTCTACAATTGTGCAAATCAGCATTGGAGTGAGAATATCTTATTATGCAACAACAATTCCCAGCAATAGTGAGATTGTTTTTGTGGGCCACATACAAGTTCACTGTCCACTTCATGTGCAGAAAGCACTGTGCAGTTCCATTGCAATGAGTGTAACAGACACACCACTGCATACTTCTCAAGGGTCCCTGCTTTGATGTCCATTATTTCACCATTAGCAACTATTGTGTCCCTTATTCAGGTGGCAAGAGCCACCCAAAGAACACACTATAACACACAGTTTTGTAAGCTGTAGAATTTTGTAAGTTGTAAGCACCACAAATAAGCCATTTACAAACAATTGCATCGTGTTTCTATGTGTGCAGTCCATCACGGAAATGTTCAGTGTCAGTGTCCCTAATTGAATTGCAAGGTTATGAACCGCTTTTAATGCCAGCGGTCTTGCAATTCTTCATATTTTTTCATTATGTTTTGCAGCTGTTCCTGTTGGATATTGTATGTGCCTGGTGATGGAAAAAAAATAGGTCCATGGAAAATACGGCTCGTCTTCCTTACAGCATCAGAGTCCTTTTGGCGTGGCCATGTGAAGATGCCATCCCCACGATGCCTCAAGAAACTGAAGTGGAACCACCTCCTGTCATCAATCATTGTTAGTTCTCCAATAAAAAAGTTGCTTGAATAATAAATGGCATAAAAGTGGTTTATTTTTATGTGCTCCAATTTTTGGTGAGAGACCACTGTACTTGATGGTGCTGATGAACTGGCTGAATCAAGGAGCTGGTTGGTGTTTTTGCTACTTGAAGCTACAGTAGTCACAGTAGTTGGCACTTCAACATTAACATGCGTTTGTGCAGCTTTAGGATGTAAGCGTTCAGGTTCATTGATCAAATCTGTCATGTTACCATCCCGACTGACCTGGGAGGAAGAAGGTGCCAGTGGTGCAGAATCATAAATGACTGGTGTATCCATCTTGTGGACAGAATGACATTTGTTGGTCCATGGCACAGAAGAATTTGTGTCCACAATATTTTTAAGTTTTGTTGCCTTCCAGGGTTCTATGCGGCTACTGTTTTCACAGTGTCCTGTGCCACTCAAGCATGCAGTGCAAAAGCAGCTATGCTCTCGTCTGACAATCACACCAGAAGCCACAGAGCATACACTATGTAGTTTGCATGTCCCTGGTACTGCTCTGATTTGTTGTCTTGCACTCCTCTTTATGGCATTCTCCCCCACCCAGAAGAATGTGCGTAGATCGTGCCTGCAGTCTTCAGTGGTAGATTCTATGTGGAGGTTCTTTTTGCAGAACTCATACAGCTGTTTTGCATTGGCAATTACTGCTCGACGGGATTGTACTGCTAGACTGGCACGGACTTGATCACAGCACTCTCTCCATCTGATGGTCCTTTCCATGTCTGGAACCAAGAAAGCTCTTTCAATTGTAAATCCATATTTAGCGGGTGCTTCTGAAATGTCCTGAATGCCCACTTTGATTTGTATTGGCTTCGCAGCCATCTGTGAAGTGCACTTCTTCTCAATCTTGAGTGAGTGGATGCTCTGAAGATGTGCATTGCCTAGTTCGACAAAGTGCCTAACAGCATGGTGGTCATGATTCAGGTCACTCGATATAAACACTAAGGACTCTTTCATAATACTTCGGCATGTAGGACATCTGTAGAATGTCACTATGGGGTGAACAGTGGCCTGTTCGTGGTGCCAATGGGCAGATTGAATTTCATCCTGGAAAGTACACGTGTAGTTTTCCACAAAGTCCAGTACCATGAGCACACATCCTTCTGGCACATTTGTTTTTAGAGACTTAAACTGACTTTGTTGCCAGGATGCAATATGCAGGTGCTGTCCCAAAAACGTTATGTCATCCTTCAGTACTTCAAAAAATGTTAATACTGTGCTGCTTTTTCTTTTCAGTACTTTTCTGTTCTTTTTTGTCTCATTGCCTTCTGTGTTTGTTGTAATGGTAACACTGTCCCATTGGTACCATTTCAGTTCTTCATGCCATGTCTGTCCAACAGTTCCTTTGCTGTTTTCTATGCCATCTGCACTGCAGTTTCCACAGGTCTTCTCAATGCATTTCTTTGCAAAGAACTGTTCACCTGGAGACCTTGGACACATGGTCATGTTGACAGCACTGTACATACTGGCAATCTTGCAGTGTGGGACTCTGTGCAAATCTGCAAATCTGTTTAATGATTGTAACTTTAGGATGGCATTTGTGCAGTACTCACACAAGCACTGCTCAAGATTTTGATCCTTTGCCAGTTTAATGTGCTTTGGCCGCAGATTACGGAATTTGGTTGGTCCGATTTTTTGCCCCGGGTTTTGCTCACTGAACTCGTTGTACAGAATATGAAGAGGCTTGTCAAGGAAAGCCTTTGCAATCCCTGTTCGTTTTGAAATGGCCTTCTTATGTGGTAATGGCGTGGATGAGGCCTCGAAGAAGTTTTCTACCTTCTGCACCATTTCTTCAGACAATGCTGACTTGTGCCTGTTGATGGGTTTCACCCTTTGGCTGCGTGATGCCCTCATCATCTGCCTCCAGCTGATTCCAAGTGTCTGGCTTGCACAACGGAGCATACGGTACTTTTTCAGTACCAATATTGCACTGGTAAAGGCATGCTTCAATTCTCGTTGTGCCTTTGAGTTTTTATGCTTTAAATCTGATAGTTTGTCTTTCATTGCCTCCACCAGCTTGGCGTACAGGTTTGTGCAGCACAGCATGCTCAGGTTCACTTTGGATAGGGCCTCCTTTTTTGCAGGGGAGCAGCATGAAATAAGTTTAGAAACAGTGGTGGCAAATCGTCTTGGAGACCTTGGAAGTCCTCTGCGGGCTCTTTGTAGTGCTTTTTGGATGGCTTGGTTTGATCATGTGTCAGTCACTGGGGTTTCATAAACGCTTCCATTTGTTAAGGACTCAGGAAATCTTGGGGTTGGTGAAGATGCAATGTTGGTTGTTGTGAAGGGTGTTGGGGTTGGTAAAGAGGCAATGCTGGTTGTTGTGAATGATACAGTCACACTGCTGTTTTTTTCTCTTTCTCTCTTTTCCTTGTATTTCTCTCTCCTCTTTTCATTTATTCTTCTGCGTTTCTGTGCAGACATATTGGCACGGTCTTTCCTTCTGCTTTCCCTCCAGCGTGCTCTTTCTTCCATCTTTTTTTGTTCTTCTTCTCTTGAATTCATGGTTGTCCCCTACCTGTTAGGCTCCCTGCAGACTCAGAGACTATGTTCTTCCACTGTTCCCTCATTTTCTGCATTCGCAGCCGTGACTTCTCATTATATTCTTTTCTCTTCTCGACAGTCAGAGAAGCCCTGTACTTTCTGCAGCGTAATACTGTTTTTTTCTTATGTTCTGCATAACGTTCAGGATTCTTTTTCAGGTCATCTCTGTATTGCTGACTTCGCTCCCTGCCAGATATTGGGCTGCATACATTTTTAAGTGCATCTTGCAAAAGCACTGCAGCAGATACTGCGGTCTTTGTCTCACATTCTCCATTTCTCCAGCAATCTTTAAGCAAAAAATTAGTTCCGATTACTTCACACTCATAGTGAAGGATAGGCACACTACAAGGATGCTGTAAATCGCTGAAATGCTAACACTGAACACAAGGGAGCCACAAGAACACTCCAGACCATTCGACGGTAAGAAAGAGCCAACATGCACACTCCACATGATACTTCCAATCAAGGGAGCTGCACAGAACACTCCAGACCATTCGACGGTAAGAAAGAGCCAACATGCACACTCCGCATGATACTTCCAATCAAGGGAGCCGCACAGAACACTCCAGACCATTCGATGGTAAGAAAGAGCCAACATGCACACTCTGCATGATACTTCCAATCAAGGAAGCTGCACAGAACACTCCAGACCATTCGATGGTAAGAAAGAGCCAACATGCACACTCCGCATGATACTTCCAATCAAGGGAGCCACACAGAACACTCCAGACCATTCGACGGTAAGAAAGAGCCAACATGCCACTCCGATGATACTTCCAATCAAGGAGCCACACAGAACACTCCAGACCATTCGACGGTAAGAAAGATGGGATATTATAAAATGCTTTAGAAAATGCTGCAATCTGATTGGCTGTTAGGATTCCAATAATCCAAGACATAGCATGGGAGTATTGAGGCATTAATGCACACCATGGGTGTGTTGTTAGGCAAGAGGGCTGTCAGATTATTCCTTTAGCACTACTGAATGAATGGAATGATGCTTTGAACCAGCATTCTTAAACTGTGGATGGAAGAAATTTAAAAAGGAAAGCTGTCCAAATCCAATGTCCTGCCCCTGCATAACTTACCCTCTGGGTAAGATTTTAATGTGTGTTGAGTCTTTTTTCTCAGTCCGCAACATACATTATCTTTTAAAAATGTACAACGTGAAAGTATGGCGCACGTAGGGGAGACTTCATTATCTCTAAAGGTGCGGTGATGCACTGCTCGCTTTAATGAAGTGAGCAGTGCATCACTGCACCATTATGGCACCTCCCCAACATGCACCATACTTCTGGGATGAAAATTTTTAAACGTTAAAATAATGTATGTTGCAGCGTAAGAAAAAAGACTCAACATAAATTAAAAGCTTATCGCCATCTAAATGAGCAAAACATTGAAAATTAGAATAAAATCACAATAAGGCACTCCCAGAAATTAGTCAGTTAGTCACCCCGTCAGGGCAATATGACATTCTGATGTGGCATGAGCCACATTACACAACTAGGGTGTGATTAACAATATTAATTCCAACACCAGGTGATGCCTTATTGCTTAAGGCGCAAGTAGTTTAATTTGAAGGAAAAACAAAAAAAAACCCGGCTCCCGCATAAGACCCCAGTAAGATTGAAACCAACACATACTCAAGCAAATAAAAGCATTGAGGGCATCGAGGGAGTCAGAGAATTCCTGTTCGGCCAGAATGAGACCAGCACATAAAGCCACCCCACCATCACCAACCCCCCCCCCCCCCGTGAGAAGTGACACCGCATGGTCCTTAACATGGCCAAATGTGAATGCTCACACATGAAACAAAGGGGACCAGGCCCCAGGCCAGCCAATTACCATCTTTTTTTATTTATTTTTTTTGGTTTACTGCATTACAGGCATCGAGCAAGTGAGAGCATTCATGTTCGGTCATATAAGGGCACCATACAGCTGCACTGCTGCATCAAAGAACCAGCCAAGAGACCCACAAGCCGCATGGTCCTCAAGATGGCCGAACATGAATGCTCACAAAGGGCAAGAAACAACACTCCAGGCCAGCATAAAACCCCAGCAATATTGAAACCAACATAATCTAGCAAACAAAAGCATTGAGGGCATCGAGGAGTCGGAGCATTCCTGTTCAGCCAGAATGAGACCAGCACATAAAGCCACCCCACCACCACCAACCCCCAGAAGTCACACCGCATGGTCCTTAACATGGCCGAACGTGAATGCTCACACACACGAAACACAGGGACCAGGCCCCAGGCCAGCCAATTGCCATCTTTTATTATTTATTTTTGGTTTACTGCATTACAGGCATCGAGCCCCAAGCCGCATGGTCCTCAAGATGGCTGAACATGAATGCTCACACAGGCCAGAAACAACACTCCAGGAACATTCCTGTTCGGCCAGAATGAGACCAGCACATAAAGCCATCCCACCACCACCACCCTCCGAGAAGTGACACGCATGGTCCTTAACATGGCCGAACGTGAATGCTCACACACGAAACACAGGGGACCAGGCCCCAGGCCAGTCAATTACCCTTTTTTTATTTCTTTTTTTTGGTTTACTGCATTACAGGCATCGAGCAAATGAGAGCATTCATGTTCGGTCATATCAGGGCACCATACAGCTACCCTGCTGCATCAAAGAACCAGCCAAGAGACCCACAAGCAGCATGGTCCTCAAGATGGCCGAACATGAATGCTCACACAGGCCAAGAAACAACACCCAGGCCAGCATAAAACCCCAGCAATATTGAAACCAACACATACTCGAGCAAACAAAAGCATTGAGGGCATCGGGGTCGAGCATTCCTGTTCGGCCAGAATGAGACCAGCACATAAAGCCACCCCACCACCACCAACCCCCCGAGAAGTCACACCGCATGGTCCTTAACATGGCCGAACGTGAATGCTCACAAACGAAACACAGGGGACCAGGCCCCAGGCCAGCCAATTCCATCTTTTTATTTTTTTTTTGGTTTACTGCATTACAGGCATCGAGCCCCACAAGCCGCATGGTCCTCAAAAGGCTGAACATGAATGCTCACACAGGCCAGAAACAACACTCCAGGAACATTCCTGTTTGGCCAGAATGAGACCAGCACATAAAGCCACCCCACCACCACCAACCTCCCGCCCAGTGACACATGGTCCTTAACATGGCCGAACGTGAATGCTCACACACGAAACACAGGGGACCAGGCCCCAAGCCAGCCAATAACCCTTTTTTTTTTTATTTTGGTTTACAGTATTACAGGCATAGAGCAAGTGAGAGCATTCATGATCGGTCATATAAGGGCACCATACAGCTGCCCTGCTGCATCAAAGAACCAGCCAAGAGACCCACAAGCCGCATGGTCCTAAAGATGGCCGAACATGAATGCTCACACAGGCCAAGAAAAACCACTCCAGGCCAGCATAAAAACCAAAGCAATATTGAAACCAACACATACTCGAGCAAACAAAAGCATTGAGGGCATCGAGGGAGTCGGAGCATTCCTGTTCGGCCAGAATGAGACCAGCACATAAAGCCACCCCACCACCACCAACCCCCCCCCGAGAAGTCACACCGCATGGTCCTTAACATGGCCGAACGTGAATGCTCACAAACAAACACAGGGACCAGGCCCCAGGACAGCCAATTACCATCTTTTTTTATTTATTTTTTTTGGTTTACTGCATTACAGGCATCGAGCCCCACAAGCCGCATGGTCCTCAATAAGGCTGAACATGAATGCTCACACAGGCCAAGAAACAACACTCCAGGAACATTCCTGTTTGGCCAGAATGAGACCAGCACATAAAGCCACCCCACCACCACCAACCTCCCCGCCCCGAGAAGTGACACCGCATGGTCCTTAACATGGCCAAACGAGAATGCTCACACACGAAACACAGGGGACCAGGCCCCAGGCCAGCCAATTACCCTTTTTTTATTTATTTTTTTTAGTTTACTGCATTACAGGCATCGAGCAAGTGAAAGCATTCATGTTCGGTCATATCAGGGCACCATACAGCTACCCTGCTGCATCAAAGAACCAGCCAAGAGACCCACGAGCCGCATGGTCCTAAAGATGGCCGAACATGAATGCTCACACAGGCCAAGAAACAACACTCCAGGCCAGCATAAAAACCCCAGCAATATTGAAAACAACACATACTCGAGCAAACAAAAGCATTGAGGGCATCGAGGGAGTCGGAGCATTCCTGTTCGCCAGAATGAGACCAGCACATAAAGCCACCCCACCACCACCAACCCCAGTCACACCGCATGGTCCTTAACATGGCGAGCGTGGAATGCTCAAACTACGAAACACAGGGACCAGGCCCCAGGCCAGCCAATTACCATCTTTTTTATTTTTTTTGGTTTACTGCATTACAGGCATCGAGCCCCACAAGCCGCATGGTCCTCAATAAGGCTGAACATGAATGCTCACACAGGCCAAGAAACAACACTCCAGGAACATTCCTGTTTGGCCAGAATGAGACCAGCACATAAAGCCACCCCACCACCACCAACCCCCCTGCCCCCCCGGAGAAGTGACACCGCATGGTCCTTAACATGGCCAAACGTGAATGCTCACACACGAAATACAGGGGACCAGGCCCCAGGGCAGCCAATTACCCTTTTTTTTTTTTTTTTTGGTTTACTGCATTACAGGCATCTAGCAAGTGAGAGCATTCATGTTCAGTCATATCAGGGCACCATACAGCTGCCCTGCTGCATCAAAGAACCAGCCAAGACACCCACAAGCCGCATGGTCCTCAAGATGGACGAACATGAATGCTCACACAGGCCAAGAAACAACACTCCAGGCCAGCATAAAAACCCCAGCAATATTGAAACCAACACATAATCTAGGAAACAAAATCATTGAGGGCATCGAGAGTCGACATTCCTGTTCAGCCAGAATGAGACCAGCACACAAAGCCACCCCACCACCACAACCCCCGAGAAGTCACACCGCATGGTCCTTAACATGGCCGAACGTGAATGCTCACACACGAAACACGGGGACCAGGCCCCAGGCAGTCAATTTCCATCTTTTATTTTTTTTTTTTGGTTTACTGCATTACAGGCATCGAGCCCCTCAAGCCGCATGGTCCTCAAGATGGCTGAACATGAATGCTCACAAGCCAAGAAACAACACTCCAGGAACATTCCTGTTTGGCCAGAATGAGACCAGCACATAAAGCCACCCCACCACCACCAACCCCCGCCCAGTGACACATGGTCCTTAACATGGCGAGCGTGAATGCTCACACCACGAAACACAGGGACCAGGCCCAAGCCAGCCAATAACCCTTTTTTTTTTTTTTTTGGTTTACACTATTACAGGCATAGAGCAAGTGAGAGCATTCATGATCGGTCATATAAGGGCACCATACAGCTGCCCTGCTGCATCAAAGAACCAGCCAAGAGACCCACAAGCCGCATGGTCCTAAAGATGGCCGAACATGAATGCTCACACAGGCCAAGAAACAACACTCCAGGCCAGCATAAAAACCCCAGCAATATTGAAACCAACACATACTCGAGCAAACAAAAGCATTGAGGGCATCGAGGGAGTCGGAGCATTCCTGTTCAGCCAGAATGAGACCAGCACATAAAGCCACCCCACCACCACCAACCCCCCCCCGAGAAGTCACACCGCATGGTCCTTAACATGGCCGAACGTGAATGCTCACAAACGAAACACAGGGGACCAGGCCCCAGGCCAGCCAATTACCATCTTTTTTTATTTTTTTTTTGGTTTACTGCATTACAGGCATCGAGCCCCATAAGCCGCATGGTCCTCAATAAGGCTGAACATGAATGCTCACACAGGCCAAGAAACAACACTCCAGGAACATTCCTGTTTGGCCAGAATGAGACCAGCACATAAAGCCACCCCACCACCACCACCCTCCCGCCCGAGAAGTGACACAGATGGTCCTTAACATGGCCAAACGAGAATGCTCACACACGAAACACAGGGACCAGGCCCCAGGCCAGCCAATTACCCTTTTATTTATTTTTTGGTTTACTGCATTACAGGCATCGAGCAAGTGAGAGCATTCATGTTCGGTCATATCAGGCACCATACAGCTGCCCTGCTGCATCAAAGAACCAGCCAAGACACCCACAAGCCGCATGGTCCTCAAGATGGCCGAACATGAATGCTCACACAGGCCAAGAAACAACACTCCAGGCCAGCATAAAAACCCCAGCAATATTGAAACCAACACATAATCTAGCAAACAAAATCATTGAGGGCATCGAGAGAGTCGGAGCATTCCTGTTCAGCCAGAATGAGACCAGCAAACAAAGCCACCCCACCACCACCAACCCCCCCCCGAGAAGTCACACCGAATGGTCCTTAACATGGCCGAACGTGAATGCTCACACACGAAACATCGGGGACCAGGCCCCAGGCCGGTCAATTACCATCTTTTTATTTTTTTTTGGTTTACTGCATTACAGGCATCGAGCCCCTCAAGCCGCATGGTCCTCAAGATGGCTGAACATGAATGCTCACACAAGCCAAGAAACAGCACTCAGGAACATTCCTGTTTGGCCAGAATGAGACCAGCACATAAAGCCACCCCACCACCACCACCCTCCCCGCCCCGAGAAGTGACACCGATGGTCCTTAACATGGCTAAACGTGAATGCTCACACACGAAACACAGGGACCAGGCCCCAGGCCAGCCAATTACCCTTTTTTTTTTGGTTTACTGCATTACAGGCATCGAGCAAGTGAGAGCATTCATGATCGGTCATATAAGGGCACCATACAGCTGCCCTGCTGCATCAAAGAACCAGCCAAGAGACCCACAAGTCGCATGGTCCTAAAGATGGCCGAACATGAATGCTCACAAACGAAACACAGGGGACCAGGCCCCAGGCCAGCCAATTACCATCTTTTTTTATTTATTTATTTTGGTTTACTGCATTACAGGCATCGAGCCCCACAAGCCGCATGGTCCTCAATAAGGCTGAACATGAATGCTCACACAGGCCAAGAAACAACACTCCAGGAACATTCCTGTTTGGCCAGAATGAGACCAGCACATAAAGCCACCCCACCACCACCAAGCTCTCCGCCCCGAGGAGTGACACCGCATGGTCCTTAACATGGCCGAACGAGAATGCTCACACACGAGCACAGGGGACAGGCCCCAGGCCAGCCAATTACTCTTTTATTTATTTTTTTGGTTTACTGCATTACAGGCATCGAGCAAGTCAGAGCATTCATGTTCGGTCATATCAGGGCACCATACAGCTACCCTGCTGCATCAAAGAACCAGCCAAGAGACCCACAGGCATGGTCCTAAAGATGGCGAAACATGAATTCTCACACAGGCCAAGAAACAACACTCCAGGCCAGCATAAAACCCCAGCAATATTGAAAACAACACATGACTCGAAGCAAACAAAAGCATTGAGGGCATCGGGGAGTGGAACATTCCTGTCGTCCAGAATGGACCAGCACATAAAGCCACCCCACCACCACCAACCCCCCGAGAAGTCACACCGCATGGTCCTTAACATGGCCGAACGTGAATGCTCACACATCAAACAGAGGGGACCAGGCCCCAGGCCAGCCGATTACCATCTTTTTTATTTTATTTTTTTGGTTTACTGCATTACAGGCATCGAGCCCCACAAGCCGCATGGTCCTCAATATGGCTGAACATGAATGCTCACACAGGCCAAGAAACAACACTCCAGGAACATTCCTGTTCGGCCAGAATGAGACCAGCACATAAAGCCACCCCACCACCACCCCCCCCCCCGAGAAGTGACACCGCATGGTCCTTCACATGGCCGAACGTGAATGCTCACACACGAAACACAGGGGACCAGGCCTCAGGCCAGCCAATTACAATCTTTTTTTTTTTTTTGGTTTACTGCATTACAGGCATCGAGCCCCAAAAGCCGCATGGTCCTCAAGATGGCTGAACATGAATGCTCACACAGGCCAAGAAACAGCACTCCAGGAACATTCCTGATCAGCCAAAATGAGACCAGCACATAAAGCCACCCCACCACCACCAACCTCCCTGCCCCCCCGGAGAAGTGACACCGCATGGTCCTTAACATGGCCGAACGTGAACGCTCACACACGAAATACAGGGGACCAGGCCCCAGGCCAGCCAATTACCTTTTTTTTTTTTTTTTTTTATTGGTTTACTGCATTACAGGCATCTAGCAAGTGAGAGCATTCATGTTCGGTCATATCAGGGCACCATACAGCTGCCCTGCTGCATCAAAGAACCAGCCAAGACACCCACAAGCCGCATGGTCCTCAAGATGGCCGAACATGAATGCTCACACAGGCCAAGAAACAACACTCCAGCCAAGCATAAAAACCCCAGCAATATTGAAACCAACACATAATCTAGCAAACAAAATCATTGAGGGCATCGAGAGAGTCGGAGCATTCCTGTTCAGCCAGAATGAGACCAGCACACAAAGCCACCCCACCACCACCAACCCCCCCCCGAGAAGTCACACCGCATGGTCCTTAACATGGCCGAACGTGAATGCTCACACACGAAACATCGGGGACCAGGCCCCAGGCCGGTCAATTTCCATCTTTTTTTATTTTTTTTTTTTGGTTTACTGCATTATAGGCATCGAGCCCCTCAAGCCGCATGGTCCTCAAGATGGCTGAACATGAATGCTCACACAGGCCAAGAAACAGCACTCCAGGAACATTCCTATTTGGCCAGAATGAGACCAGCACATAAAGCCACCCCACCACCACCAACCCCCCCCCCGAGAAGTGACACCGCTTGGTCCTTAACATGGCCGAACGTGAATGCTCACACACGAAACACAGGGGACCAGGCCCCAGGCCAGCCAATTACCCTTTTTTTTTTTTTTGGTTTACTGCATTACAGGCATCGAGCAAGTGAGAGCATTCATGTTCGGTCATATCAGGGCACCATACAGCTGCCCTGCTGCATCAAAGAACCAGCCAAGAGACCCACAAGCAGCATGGTCCTCAAGATGGCCGAACATGAATGCTCACACAGGCCAAGAAACAACACTCCAGGCCAGCATAAAAACCTCAGAAATATTGAAACCAACACATACTCTAGCAAACAAAAGCATTGAGGGCATCGAGGGAGTCGGAGCATTCCTGATCGGCCAGAATGAGACCAGCACATAAAGCCACCCCACCACGACCAAACCCCCCCCGAGAAGTCACACCGCATGGTCCTTAACATGGACGAACGTGAATGCTCACACATGAAACACAGATGACCAGGCCCCAGGCCAGTCAATTACCATCTTTTTTTATTTATTTTTTTTTGGTTTACCGAATTACAGGCATCGAGCCCCACAAGCCGCATGGTCCTCAAGATGGCTGAACATGAATGCTCACACAGGCCAAGAAACAACACTCCTGAAACATTCCTGTTCGGCCAGAATGAGACCAGCACATAAAGCCACCCCACCACCACCAACCCGCCCCCCGAGAAGTGACACCGCATGGTCCTTAACATGGCCGAACGTGAATGCTCACACACAAAACACAGGGGACCAGGCCCCAAGCCAGCCAATTACCCTTTTTTTTTTTTTTTTTGGTTTACAGTATTACAGGCATAGAGCAAGTGAGAGCATTCATGATCGGTCATATAAGGGCACCATACAGCTGCCCTGCAGCATCAAAGAACCAGCCAAGAGACCCACAAGCCGCATGGTCCTAAAGATGGCCGAAGAGAATGCTCACACAGGCCAAGAAACAACACTCCAGGCCAGCATAAAACCACAGCAATATTGAAACCAACACATACTCGAGCAAACAAAAGCATTGAGGGCATCGAGGGAGTCGGAGCATTCCTGTTCGGCCAGAATGAGACCAGCACATAAAGCCACCCCACCACCACCAACCCCCCCCCGAGAAGTCACACCGCATGGTCCTTAACATGGCCGAACGTGAATGCTCACAAACGAAACACAGGGGACCAGGCCCCAGGCCAGCCAATTACCATCTTTTTTTATTTATTTTTTTTGGTTTACTGCATTACAGGCATCGAGCCCCACAAGCCGCATGGTCCTCAATAAGGCTGAACATGAATGCTCACACAGGCCAAGAAACAACACTCCAGGAACATTCCTGTTCAGTCAGAATGAGACCAGCACATAAAGCCACCCCACCACCACCAACCCCCCTGCCCCCCCCGGAGAAGTGACACCACATGGTCCTTAACATGGCCGAACGTGAATGCTCACACACGAATTACAGGGGACCAGGCCCCAGGCCAGCCAATTACCCTTTTTTTATTTTATTTTTTGGTTTACTGCATTACAGGCATCTGGAGTGAGAGCATTCATGTTCGGTCATATCAGGGCACCATACAGCTGCCCTGCTGCATCAAAGAACCAGCCAAGACACCCACAAGCCGCATGGTCCTCAAGATGGCCGAACATGAATGCTCACACAGGCCAAGAAACAGCACTCCAGGCCAGCATAAAAACCCCAGCAATATTGAAACCAACACATAATCTAGCAAACAAAAGCATTGAGGGCATCGAGAGAGTCGGAGCATTCCTGTTCAGCCAGAATGAGACCAGCACATAAAGCCACCCCACCACAACCAACCCCCCGCCCGAGAAGTCACACCGCATGGTCCTTAACATGGCCGAACGTGAATGCTCACACACGAAACACAGGGGACCAGGCCCCAGGCCAGCCAATTACCATCTTTTATTATTTATTTTTTTTGGTTTACTGCATTACAGGCACGAGCCCCACAAGCTGCATGGTCCTCAAGATGGCAGAACATGAATGCTCACACAGGCCAAGAAACAACACTCCAGGAACATTGCTGTTCGGCCAGAATGAGACCAGCACATAAAGCCACCCCACCACCACCCCCCCCCCCGAGAAGTGACACCGCATGGTCCTTAACATGGCCGAACGGGAATGCTCACACACGAAACACAGGGACCAGGCCCCAGGCCAGCCAATTACCCTTTTTTTTTTTTTTGGTTTACTGCATTACAGGCATCGAGCAAGTGAGAGCATTCATGTTCGGTCATATCAGGGCACCATTCAGCTGCCCTGCTGCATCTAAGAACCAGCCAAGAGACCCACAAGCCGCATGGTCCTCAAGATGGCCGAACATGAATGCTCACACAGGCCAAGAAACAACACTCCAGGCCAGCATAAAAACCCCAGCAATATTGAAACCAACACATACTCTAGCAAACAAAAGCATTGAGGGCATTTAGGGAGTCGGCGCATTCCTGTTCGGCCAGAATGAGACCAGCAGATAAAGCCACCCCACCACCACCAACCCCCCTCCGAGAAGTCACACCGCATGGTCCTTAACATGGCCGAATGTGAATGCTCACACACGAAACACAGGGGACCAGGCCCCAGGCCAGTCAATTACCATCTTTTTTAATTTTTTTTTTTTGGTTTACTGCATTACAGGCATCGAGCCCCACAAGCCGCATGGTCCTCAAGATGGCTGAACATGAATGCTCACACAGGCCAAGAAACAACACTCCAGGAACATTCCTGTTCGGCCAGAATGAGACCAGCTCATAAAGCCACCCCACCACCACCAACCCCCCCCTGAGAAGTGACACCGGATGGTCCTTAGCATGGCCGAACGTGAATGTTCACACTCGGAACACTAGGGACCAGGCCCCAGGCCATCCAATTACCCTTTTTTTTTTTTGGTTTACTGCATTACAGGCATCGAGCAAGTGAGAGCATTCATGTTCGGTCATATCAAGGCACCATACAGCTGCCCTGCTGCATCAAAGACCCAGCCAAGAGACCCACAAGCCGCATGGTCCTCAAGATGGCCCAACATGAATGCTCACACAGGCCAAGAAACAACACTCCGTGCCAGCATAAAAACCCCAGCAATATTGAAACCAACACATACTCGAGCAAACAAAAGCATTGAGGGCATCGAGGGAGTCGGAGCATTCCTGTTCGGCCAGAATGAGACCAGCACATAAAACCACCCCACCAGCACCAACCCCCCCCCGAGAAGTGACACCGCATGGTCCTTAACATGGCCGAACGTGAATGCTCACACACGAAACACAGGGGACCAGGCCCCAGGCCAGCCAATTACTATCTTTTTTTATTTATTTTTTTTGGTTTACTGCATTACAGGCATCGTGCAAGTGAGAGCATTCATGTTCGGTCATATCAGGGCACCATTCAGCTGCCCTGCTGCATCAAAGAACCAGCCATGAGACCCACAAGCCGCATGGTCCTCAAGATGGCTGAACATGAATGCTCACACAGGCCAAGAAACAGCACTCCAGGAACATTCCTGTTCAGCCAGAATGAGACCAGCACATAAAGCCACCCCACCACCACCAACCCCCCCCCCGAGAAGTGACACCGCATGGTCCTTAACATGGCCGAACGTGAATGCTCAAACACGAAACACAGGAACCAGGCCCCAGGCCAGCCAATTACCCCTTTATTATTTTTATTTTTGGTTTACTGCATTACAGGCATCGAGCAAGTGAGAGCATTCATGTTCGGTCATATTAGTGCACCATACAGCTGCCCTGCTGCATCAAAGAACCAGCCAAGAGACCCACAAGCCGCATGGTCCTCAAGATGGCCGAACATGAATGCTCACACAGGCCAAGAAACAACACTCCAGGCCAGCATAAAAACCCCAGCAATATTGAAACCAACACATACTCGAGGAAACAAAAGCATTGAGGGCATCGAGGGAGTCGGAGCATTCCTGTTCGGCCAGAGGGAGACCAGCACGTAAGCCACCCCACCACCACCAACCCCCCCCGAGAAGTGACACCGCATGGTCCTTATATTCAAAGCAATTCACAAATATTCGAGCAAACAAGATCAATTTTTTTTTTATACAGTCTTCGAGCACCCCCCCCAAACTCCCAAAGCTGATTCCAACACTGAGCCATAAACACATTTTTTCCAAACAACAAAAGGAAAGCATGGCAAAAGCTGAATTGCAATTGAGTTTATTTGCTCCCACAGAATAGCTGCTCACTATACAGCCCCCCACCCCAAATGTTCAAAGATTACACTTTCTCCCTCCTGATCAACACAATAGGATGGGAAATCATGCAGGAGAGAAGCAAATCATTTATTTCGGTATTCTCCTCTTACCCTAACACTGCCAAAGTCCCAAAAACAGTTTGACCACCGTGACGGGTGTAAATCAGCTTACCTTTCAACGAGCGTAACAGTTCAGGATTCCAGCACACACAACACCTTCTTTGGTGAATTCGGCAACCGTACAGCTACCGAACACGCCGAAACTGCGACTTTTATGGGGGGCATTATGCTAAGCGACCTCCCCATCGAGACTTCTGCCAAAAAACACACAACCAGAATCCAATAGACCCCCCACCTGTGACGTGCAAACAGACGTGATTCTCGGACACCACGTCAGGTGGGGGGTCAAAGTGTGACTTTGCATGGCTGTGCAGCACTTCTCGCTGACGAGAATAATTTCTTTCACAAGATGGGAGGTTGTTTTGTGCAGGAAACTGCAAGATAGGGCAACACAGACCACACTTGTGTTTGGAGTTACGTGATGGGTGTAACAGAGTAAGACACCATCGCTATGACCATCACAGTAAATAGAGAGCTGCACTGTGCAAACAGAAATTGTTAAAGGACACAGGACATTAGGGATTCAAATTTTAGTGTGTCAAGAGTGATCCCAACACATTGTTTGCCTACTGTGAAGTGCAGTGTTGTCACAGTAGCACACCAAGAAGAGCAGGGTTTCCATGTCACACTTTGGGAGTGAAAAAACAGCAGAAATCAAGCTATATAATAGCAATAAAATTAACTTAAGGATATTTTACAACAATGGTATTATGTTAACTATCTCTGCAGGCTAGCACATATTAAATGTACCATTCTGCTGACAGAAAATGGTTTTCATTTTTTTATTAGCACAAAAAACAAGTTATAGGAGCCTTGGTAACCCCTTTTCATGAACAGACCCATATAATTATAGTTTGAGATGATTGCAAAAAGATATTGGGAACTCAAGAGGTTACCTGATTGCAAATATTTAATCCTTTTACAGAAGAGCTGTGGAAAAGGGGCATCAGCTCAGGCACACTGTGTTCTTGCAGCACCTGCCTGATACTTAAAAGAACAGGATGCTTGTTAAGAATGTGGGTTGGAAGGACTTACAAGAGAGCTGAGCTGCAACTGTTTGAGAGAGAATATGGACACAGAGATTGAAGAAAAACCCAGATGGACCTTTGCCTTTTTTGGGGGCCTTTGTAAATAGTTATACTGAACAAGTTTATTTTTTATTTTACTGCTAGTATAAATAAATATTTTTGGTGAATTCTACAACTGTTCCTGGTTTTCCTATGCTTCCTGACCTGTGCTTCAATGACAATTGGTAAGTTACATATGACAGGTTAAAAATCTGACAGGCAACCCAGCAAAAGACTCCAGGGTTCCATAGTCATGGTGACTTTTAGCTGCTTAAGATCTGCTAGGCTGTCCTATGTCAAATCCACAAAGCTTTGGTACCAGTTTGGTTGTGATATATGATATTTTCCTGATAGCACCAACCATTAAATCCTTGAGCAGCTTTTGTACTAGCTGACAATGACATTTTGCAAAACAAAGACAAACCAGCGTACTAGCCAAAGGTAATATTGGAGCCTTATACAAATGTAAATATTGCTATTCACAAATCTATTCCAGTTATCTTAAAGATTGGTTCCACCCTTACTAAGGACCAGGTAGAAGTGGTTCATACTAAATTATTACTTTTTCAATTTGCCAGACATCGATGTTCTGGTGGGGAACATTGAGAGGATGCACAGTGGAGATGCTGGTCAAAGTGGTCACCAGGAACTTAGATATTGAAAGCTTAGAAAAAAGTCCAGAAATCATGAAACTCCTTGAAACTGAAATCTCCAGGATTTGATCATTTGGAAGACAATCTTTTAAAATGGGTGCACATGAGACTACAACAGCCAAAAACAGTTATGCACTGCAGGAGCTCAGTGCCACCCCAGGAGGAATATGCTCACTAATTGGAGGGATAGCAGACACCTCCTAGACTGAAGGCTAAGCTGCTAACATTTAATACATCCACAAAGAAAATAATAAGGCATTACTTTCATTTAAAGTGCTGTTCCTTTATTTATGTATGTAAAATGGTGCAGAAGTCAAGTGTCTAACAAAAGCGATTTCCACTTCATAAAAATACACAGTAGCAGCAAAGACATTACAGCATCAGCCCTCAGACCATCAGAACGCTTCCCTTCCCCTCATTGATGTCAACCTTCGGCCACATCATGCCTGATGCATTTCACACAATTGCTGCAGTCCTGCTCCAAAGTCAGCTGCAGGGGATTCTGGGATTTGCAGTTACAGAAGATGGTATCCTAGAAGTAAGCAAAATTAGCATGATTGAATCTAATATACTCCAGTAAACAAAGTAAAACAAAAGGTTTTTGTACACAAAGTGCACTTTGGGACCAGCACCACACTTAGTTGTGGAGCTTTTGGTGTTGACTGTTACCCTTTAAATCATCAAAAGTGTTTTGCAGATTCTAATTCAATCTTGAATAAAAGCAAGACACAGTGTGTGGTGGATTTTCTACTATCAATTAAAACTTATCTTGAAATAAACCTCACCTTACTTAAAGGTGTTAAGATATGTAATGTTAGAGAGTACAAATACCTGGGGGTCTATTTATATAGTATACTGAGCTTTTATTGTCATATTACCATGGTGACTTACAAATTTAATAAAAAGTTGGGTGCTCTGTACTGGGAGGCATTATTATCTGTTGCAGACAGACTTAAATTTGCTCAAACAATGATAAGACCTACAGTAGAATATGGAAGCTTGATATAACAATTAGCTAATAATTCAAATATGACAAAGCCTGATGTATTGTATAATAAAATTCTCACTTTGTTCTCTGCTGTAAACCAACAGGGCACCATTACATCCTGTATTGCAGTTTCGGTTGGCAATCTCTGCAAATAAGGACTGAAAAAAATTGGATGTTTATGGTATTCAATATTTTGGACTCTGTCCTAACTCATCCATTTACTGTTCACTTGCTTTTTGTGTATGGGTTCTATCTGGATACCCACAGTGAGAAAAATGTGATAAAAAAAGCTTTGGTTAGAAACATAGAATTTGATGGCAAAAGGATACCAAATGTCTTTCAATTCTGCCCTTGCTATACAGTACTACCTCACTCCACTGACCTACTGTACTGGTGGGCTGTATCCTTCCCCACTGCTACCCCCAACCCTCAAGCTTCCCCTGCTACTTTTACAGCAGTCTCTTCTACAGTTTCACCAGCCTCTCAGTGAAGTAAAACTTTCCCAAGTTTCTTCTAAATTTGTCCCCATCAACCTCCAGTCATGCCCCCTAGTGACTACATCCATATTTATTACAAATAGGTCCTCATTGTTTTCTTTATTTATACCCTCAAAAAAGTGTGTATTAAAATCATGTACCCTAACTCCTGCTAGGCCTCATAGGATTTGCCCTGGTGCCTTGTATCATCTTGGTAACCATTCACTGTACTTCCTCTAGTCTGTTGATGTTCTTCCTCAAATGAAGCCTCCAGAACTGGGCACTCTAGATGAAGCCTGCTCTGGGATCTGTACAATGACAGAATCACCTAGCTTCTCCTGCTCTCAAAACCCCTCCCTACATGATCCAGCATCCTCAATGCTTTGCTGTTTGTTTCTTTGCATTGACTTGTTTGCTTGAGGGAGTCATTGATTATGACCCCTAAGTCTCTTGAAGTAGATGGTCCAATGCCTCCCATCTGGTATTCTGTGTGTGGATTCTTCCTACCTACAAGTACATGCATAATTTTGCACTTCTTGGCATTGGACTTTAGCTGCCAGACCTTAGACTATCTCTCTCTCTCTCTCTAGTTTCTCTAGGTCCTTCTGGAGCAGGGGTTCTCAAATGGTGAGGCCAGCCTCCCTTGGGAGGCCCCAACCTGTTCCAGGGGAGGCTCAAGCAAATCTTGAAAAAGTATTATATTTCAATTTAGAACTTTATAGATTTTGTGTGAAAGGATAAGGCAAACTGAAAGAGGATAATAGGTGAGTTTATGTATTCATTCACAAGGATAATAGTAGGTGAATTTATGTATTTATTCACAAGTCTGTGACCAGAGAAGGTGCTGTACACTGAGCTATGGTTTATTTCAGGTGTACCCAGGAAGGTGGTGAGAGAACACAATTCAAAATGTAACTGCAAAACACTGAGCAATACAAAATGAATAAAAGTGCAAACAAATTAAGAACAATAAACTAACAATGTGAGGAACAACTGATCAATTTGACTGGCAGCAGAACTATCCAAATATAAGCGTTAACCATACAGGTACTAGGGATAAGAGCAGGAAGGAGCAAAATGATGCCTGAGAAGTTGCTTAAGAGCACGGTGAGAGGCAGAGGTCGGCAGGAAGGTTATTCCAGATGGGGGGGAAACAGAAAAAGCAGTCTGACCCATGAAGGTATGGCCGTAAGGGGTAACAATGGTTCAGGAGTCAAAATATTGGAGCAAGTAGGTTGTCCTGTGGGGGGGGGGGGTTACAGTAAGCTTAATAGCATGAGAGCCAGCTATGCAAACAGGTTTAAATTTATTCCTTATGTACTGTGAAAAGTAGGCTATATTTCTGAGGGGAGGCCCAAAAATATTTCAGTATTTTGGGGGAGGCTCAAGATCTTTTCCATGACTTAGGGGAGGCTCACTATGACAAAGTTTGAGAACTGTTGTTCTGGAGCTTTTGTACCCCTTGGTTAGTCTAATGATGGTCATGAGATTTGGTCCCAGGATTCTTCCAGGCAGTGCTTCTAGATCCTGGAATCAAGTCTTAGTTGGGTCCCATAACTCAGGTTCACATAACATATTAAAACATAGGATTGCACTGAGATTCACATTTGTGATTGCTATTGATAATTTGTTTTTATGTGTATGCTTCTAATCTAGGTCAGTTATGTGGTCTGTGATTATATGAATACTTTGTCCTTTAATCCTTCTGTATTACATGCTTTGTATACAAACAGGCTATTATTTATCTATCTTTAGGCTAAGCTTTCAGGGCTACTGCATTTGTTGTTAGTTGATTGTGTCTGCTCTTACCTCCTTGTTTCTTTCATTTGTGGTTTTTCTTTTTTGGCAAGGGAAGGGCTCAACCACCCACCCCCATTCCCGACCACCCCATGCTACACTCCTTTTACAGAGTAGCACAGTTGTGACATTTTCTGTAGCAAAGCAGGAAAGGGAGACTCAGAGGGGCATCCACACAGTGACCTCACTTACAGGGGCACATGTAATTTAACTTGTTATAAAAAGTTATACAAAAACAAACAAAAAAATATATATATTAAAAAAATCTAACTTTTGCTTCTATTTTCCTTCTAATTACTTGGACCAAGGTTTAAACTCAGCAACTACTGAGACTCAGCCAGAGGCTGCTTTCCCAGCATAAGGAGCAGTTGGAACACTTACCCAGAATTCCTGGCCACTGTATGTAAATAAGCATTTGTACTGCTGTACCACTACTGAAATAGTGGTTGACTGACAGAAAGATCTCAGCTTGAAGCAACAGCTCAGACCACTCAGAACAACAGATTGTCTTCCTCTTAATTTGATTAATTTTGTGCTCTTTTGTTCCGTCCACTGGCATGCACATGAATATCATTGGCTGCCAACACTGCAGGACACTCTTTAACAGTCTTGTCACCCGGAGGCAGGGCTGCTGTCCCATATGCCAGGAAATATGTCACCTCAGGGCTCAACTCCATGAGGCATGGGGTGAGATTAGCCTCCTACGTAACCACCTACAAGGAAACATTTCTTATAGGAGTGTACCTCCACATCGCCGACACCAAACCAGCACACCTGTCCCCCAAAAATGATCAACAAACAAAGCACTCTAAATGCAGGAAACAGGTATGTACCCCTTATGTCCATACCATCTGAAAGGGCAGAGGATGTCTTGGGTCAGGAAAAAGCCAAATGCAACAGGATAACAAGACAACATCATAAACAAAATCGCAAGAAGAACAGAAAAAAACTCATAATCATAGGGAACTCCATGATTCATGGTGTGGACCCCCACTTGAGACAAAATGAATGTGCAGATGTGCAAGTCAGATGTCTCCCAAGAGCATCTGCTTGGAGGAACACTGACCAAATAGTCAACATAGTTAAGAAGGAAGACTTGGGCTCAAACATCCTGGTCCAATTAGGGAACAATGACCTTGCTAGCCGGTCAGTCAAGGAGGTTAAGGAGCACATTGCACAGCTCGGTGAGAAATTGGTTTCATTTTCATCCAGCATTGCATTCTCTGAAATTCTGCCTGTTTGGTAAAAGGCAAAGAGCAGGCAGAAAATCAGAGAGAAAGAGATAAGTGAGCTCAACACATGGTTCAAGGACTGGTGCCACACAAAGGGGCATCACTTCATTGGAAACTGGGGCAACTCCTGGGAAAGGGAGTTCTTCAAATTTGATGGCCTCCACCTGACTAAGGAGGGAGTTAGGGTGCTGGGCCAGACATTTGATGTCCATGTGGGACATTTAAACTAGCAGGAGTGGAGATGATGGCAGTTCCAGGAGAAGCACACATAGAGCCTGGTGTCTCTCCCCCGCCAGCTAGTACCATATCCACACACTCCAGGATAGCAAAAGCAGAAAGCAGGAAACATGAAACCCTTTCTGACTCTGCAGATGACCAGATCAATGGAAAGGGAGGAAACAAAAACATAAAAAAAGGCAAAGGGACAAAGAATAAGATCAAGGGGGGGCATAACAAACAAAGTGACACATCAAGAATGGTCAGCACTATGCCTCAATGCACGCAGTCTGGCTAACAGGTTGACTGACCTCACTGTCACAATAGCTGAGGCAGGACTAGACTGGGTTGCTGTGACCGAAACATGGTTCACAAACAATCACTGTTGGGAGGTGACTATACCAGGGTATAACTTTTTCAGGAGAGACAGGACTGGGAAAAGGGAGGGGGGTAGCTATTTATGTTAAGGATACCATCAGTGCTATAGAAATGCAGCAGCCACAAGGGGAAATAGAGGATCTGTGGATCACAATCGGGGCCAGAAACCAGAAACCCATTCGGGTAGGAATAATCTACAGACTCCCAAATCAGAAGGAAGCTAGAGATAAGAAAATCCTGGAAACCATCCTCCAGATGTCAGATAAAGGGGACATGGTGCTGGTGGGTTATATCAGTCTACTGGATATAGAGTGAGTACCCACACAGCGGCATCACAAAAAAGCATGGAATTCCTAGTCACACTACAGGAAGCAGGCCTGAGTCAACTAGTGACATTACCCACAAGGGGTAACATGATTCTAGATCTGATATTCACAAATAGCGATAGGGCTGTGGGCGTCAAAGTAGGGAACCACCTAGGCAACAGTGGCCATAACACGGTATGGTACAGGGTAAAGAGGACTGAAGACTCCACACACTCCAAACTAAAGGTCCTTGACTTCAGGAGGGCAGACTTCACAAAAATGAAGGCCTCCCTGAGGGACAACCTTAGTAACACAAAAGAAGGGAGCATTGAGTAATACTGGACAAGGTTGAAGGATGCAATAACCATGGTCACATCACAGTGTGCCCATCAGGTTAGTAAGAACAAAAGGAGGAAAACCCACTATGGTTTTCCATGGAGGTGTCAACAGTGGTGAAAGAGAAGCACATAGCCTTCAGAAAGTACAAGGAGTCAGGGAATGAGGCAGACGAAACAGAATACAAACAGAAACTAAAAGAGACGGGAAAAGGGATAAGAAATGCAAAGGCTCAGACAGAGGTTAGGATAGCTCAGAAAGTAAAAAGGGGTAGCAAAACCTTCTACAGATATATATGAAAAAAAAGTAAGACCAAAGGGGGCATTGTTAGAATCACAAAAAAGGACAGACAACCCACAGAGCAAGACAGGAAGAAGGCAGAGGCACTGAATGAGTATTTCTGTTCAGTCTTCACACAGGAAGCAGACAGAAACAGACCAACAGTAGGCATAAAGAAGTGTCCAACTGAAGGAATAGACACAGGTCTCTTCACAGAGAAAAGGGTCCTAGAGGAAATAGACAAGTTAAAGGTAGGTAAAGCTATGGGGCCAGCTGGGATACATCCAAGAATACTTAAAGAACTTGGGAGAGTACTGGCAGCCCTCTTAGCAGTGCTGTTCAACAAATTGTTGAAAAGCAGGAAGGTGCCTGAGGATTGGAAGAGAGCAACAGTAGTACCACTCCACAAGAGTGGAAGCAAGGAACAGCCTGGAAACTACCGTCCAGTTTGTCTTACATCAGTCATGGGAAAACTGATGGTCCCTGCTAAATGAAAGAATTGTAGATTTTTTGGAGCAAACTGGTCAACTCTACAAAAATCAACATGGTTTTATGGCAGGGAGGTCCTGCCAGACAAACCTGGTTGATTTTTTCAACTGGGTCACCAAAACAGTGGATCAGGGTGGTGCAGTGGATGTGGTTTACCTGGACTTCAGCAAAGCTTTTGACTCTGTTCCACACAGGAGACTAGTAAAAAAACTGGAGAACATGGGAGTCAGGCCCGAAGTAATGAACTGGGTGAGAAATTGGTTACATGGGAGAACTCGGAGAGTACTAATGAATGACAGTCTGTCAGAAGAGGGGAGGGTGACTAGTAGGGTCATGCAGGGCCCGGTTCTGGGCCAATACTTTTCAACATGTTCATCAGCGACATTGCAGATGGACTGAAGGTAAAGGTGTGCTTGTTTGCAGATGACACCAAAATCGGCAACAGGGTGGACACACCAGAGGGACAGCACAGCATGAAAGGTGATCTCTAAAAACTGGAGGAGTGGTCCAGGACCTGGCAATTGAAGTTCTATGCCAAAAAATGCAACGTCATGCACCTGGGAAAATGTAACCCAGGGAAACTGAACTCAATGGGAGGAGAGCAGCTGGTGGCTACTAGGTGGTAGTAAGACCTGGGACCAATCATATCAGATGACCTCAAGCGCCATAAATAATGTGAAAAGGCAGCACTAAAAGCCAGTGGCATCTTGGGATGCATAGAGGGGGGCATCACAAGCAGAAGGCATGAAGTAATCATGCTCCTGTATCAGTCCCTGGTAAGGCCTCACCTGGAGTACAGTGTCCAGTTCTGGAGGCCACACTGCAGGAAGGACATAGATAGGCTGGAGATGGTACAGAGAAGAGCAACAAAGATGGTGCAGGGCTTGCATCAGAAACCGTACAAGGCAAGACTAGATGACCTCAAATTATACTCCCTAGAGCAACACAGAAATCGTGGGGACATGATCGAAACAATTTTTATTTATTTATTTATTCAAGTCTAGGATTACAAATACCTTTGAACCAAGGCTCTTTTACAAAGGTTCCACATCATAGGAAATAGACATACAGTGGTAGGAAAGATTACAACAGTAGTCAACAATATGGCACTATAGTTATAGGATAGACAATGTAACATTTTAAGGCCTGGTACTAGATGTTCAGACGAGATCAGATAACCTGCAGCGAGTGCGCGGTTAGTTGAAAGGAAACAGAGGATAAAGAAGACAGAGAATGGAGGGGTATAGGAGGACAAACAACTATGCAGCCATAGGCAGTTGTCAGACTCAAAAGGGAATAAGTGCTGGCGACAAGAGGGGGGTGGGAAGAGGGGGGGTGGAAGGCAGGTGAAGTTGGGATGTCGATGAAATAAGAACATCAGAGGGGAAATGGCGCACCAGATGGGAGTCAAGAGAGGCAAAGGAGACCCCGGGGACAAGTCAGCTACAGTCGTGGGGGGCAGTCACAGGAGCTAGAGGCAGGCACTGTAGTCTAGACTTAAAAATGCCAAGTGTAGGTGCAGTAGAGATGGCAGGGTTGAGGCTGTTCAGCCAAAGGGGAGCTTTGTAAGTGAAAGAACGTTGACCTTGGGAGGTGTGACAGTGGGGAACTTGCAGGAGTTGAGATTTTGACCCCCTGGTGGCCTGCATGCAATTCCTGTTATTTTATAGCAGGGCAGTGACTCCCGGAGGTGCAAGGCCAAGGCTGATTTTCTTGGCCATTGTGCAGGTCAGGTACTTAATGCAATTTGAGAGCTGTAGCCAACCAGGTTTAGAGTACAGATCGCAGGTGTGGGTGAGATGGTATGCACCAGAGATGAGCCGACAAGACTTATTGAGGGCGGTTGAGATGCGTCTGAGGGTAGTGGCAGTGGCAGAGCCATGAATGATGAGACTATTGTCAATAAGCAATACCACAGAACTCTGTACGGCAATCTTCAAGGCTTCTGGAGTGAGATGTTGTCTGTGTCTGTAGAGAAGACCAATTCTGGTGTTCGCTGCCTTTGCCACAGAGTCAACATGAGCACTGTATGAGAAGTACGGGTCCAACAGTATCCCCAGGTATTTGAAGTGTGGAACCTGAACCAGGGTATTCCCATGCGATGTGGTGATAGTCAAGGGGTGAAGTTTGTGCCTATTGTGGGAGTTGCAGAATAGCATGGGCTTAGTCTTTTTGTGGTTAAGGACAAGTTTATGCCTAGAAAACCGTGACTCAACAGTACTGAAGGCAAGTTGGAGATTCTGTTGTAAGGCCATGGGGTCCTTGTGAGAGGAAAAAACAACAGCATCATCCACGTATAGGATGATATTCGCAGTGCAGGATTGCAGTAGAGATTTTAGAAAGAGACTGAAAAATAGCGGGCCCAGGATTGACCCTTGTGGGACACCTGATCGAACTGGTAAGGTGTCAGAGTGGAAAAAACAACAGCATCATCCATGTATAGGATGATATTCTCAGTGCAGGATTGTGGTAGAGAGTTTAGAAAGAGACTGAAAAGGAGCGGGCCCAGGATTGACCCTTGTGGAACACCCGATCGAACTGGTAAGGTGTCAGAGTGGGCATTGGCGATTTTCACATTTTGTGAGCAGTTTTCAAGGTAGCTTTTGAACCAAAAGGCCGTGTCAGGGGAGAGACCAATGTTCCAAAGTTGGTCAACCAAAAGCTAGTGGTGAAAAGTATCGAACGCCTTGGAGAGGTCTATGAAAACTGCCTGGTAAGCATGCCCTTATCGAGGGATTTATGTACTGCCCCAGTGAGTTCAAGCAGAGTGGAGGAGGTGCTGTGACCCTTTCTGAAACCGTGCTGTTAACTGCACAGTAAGTTGTATTTGTCCAGATGGTCAGTTAGTTGGTCATCTACGATTCATTCAAGTGCCTTGGAGAGGGGAGGCAGAATCGAGATTGGGCGATAGTTTGAGTGGCTAGACTTGTCACTGCTTTTGTGGACCGGAATGACTGAGGCAATTTTCCAAAGGTCTGGGAATTGACTGGTGCGGAGAGAAAGAGATTCATAATGCTGGTTAAGGGTAGAAGAACTTCCTCAAGAGTTAGCGACAGACTCTTCAGGTCAAGAGAGTCACCACTGGTTCTGGATTTGGAGATAGCAGTAGTGATGTAGAGGTGTGCAGCATTCAATGAGATTTCCTGAAAGAGGAAATGGGGGGTAACGTCCTGAGCAGGATGGATGTTAGAGGAGCAGTTATCTACTTCGAAGAAGTCAGGGGGAGAACAGCACTAAGGTCAGTAAAGGCAGAGTTAAAGGTATTGACAATGACCAGGGAGTCCAGAGTCGTGGTCTCATTAACTTTCAGCAGGGCAGGAGGGTTTTTTGGTTGTATCTCTGTGATTCCTTTAATCTTATCCTAAAAAGCACATCCATTACCCCAGGAGTTGGTTAGTGTGTTCTTATAGAAGGAGCTTTTTGTGAGTCGGATGGCCTTGGTACAAGCATTATGGGCCTGTCTGTATTTTTGAAGGTCGGGCAGTGTGCCAGTAGATCTGGCCACTGCCCAAAGGTGGTCCCTTTGTTTCACTTGAGATAGGAGCTTGGCATTAATCCAGGGATTACAGAGTGTCTTGGCTTTCCTTTTTTCAACTGGAGCAAAGATGTCACAGGTCTTGTTGAATGTGGCAATGAAGAAGTCAAGGGCCAGGTTGACATTAGTAACCTTGAAATAGGTTGCCAGTCATTTAGAGTCAGGTAGTGTTTAAGATGCACAAGTTGTCCACATGGGAGGACCCTACTGTGAATGAATTTGAGGGGGGTTTGAGAAATTTGTTGGACCATTCACATGCGACAGAGGAGTGGTCACTGAGGGACTCCAGCAGTACGGTGGTGCTGAGGATCCTGGATGGGTGGCTGGTAAGTACCCAGTCCAGCAGGGTGCTAGACCCAGTCTTATAGCTAGATCTAGTCGGTGAGCCAACCATCTGTCAGAGGTTAGCAGAAGCAATAGAATCTTTCAGCTCCCCAATATCTGATGTTAACCAATTGATGTTGAAGTCATCTAGTAGGACAATTTTGGCACCTGGAGATTGGGCATTGATATCCCTGAGGACATCATTGAGACCTTTGACCTGGTCCCTATGTGGGATGTAGACAGAACCTATCATTAAGGCTTTTTGGTATGGGCCAAGGAGAATTCTTAAGGGTAGCAACTGAGCCGAGGATTCTAACTTAGGGGGTGTGAGAGGGAGCACCAGCAGGGAGTATCTCCAAAGGAACCCTCCACTACTTGCTCAGTCCTCCTCCTGGCCCACCTAAGGCCAACACTTGGCTCCTGCTTAATTCAACTGTGCCTGGACTGTGGTGGTGTGGGAGAGAGGGCAGGGGTAACAGAGGCCAGGGAGGAAGAAAATGGGAGGAAGAGTGAGGAAGAGGAGGAGGGGTAGGACAAAGGTAAGGAGTGACCAAGAGGTAGGCATATTATAAAGGGGAAAGGGGTATCAAGGGGAAATACAGACAGTGGGTAGAACTAGAGCCTAGTATAAGACAGTGCTAATAGCAGGCAAGCACTGTGAGGGGCAGTAAGCAGAGGCAGGTGAGGTGGGAAAGGACCAGAGACAGGAGAGCCAATGGGCTAAGGAAGGGTGGGGTGGGCGGTGCCAGTGGGTGGGGTTTAGGCATATTTGACCAAGGGAGGAGGGGAGTTGGGGGGCGGCAAAAAATTATGGCAAAAGTCTATGATTTTCAATGGGTCCAGCGCACAGCAAGCAAAGCAAAAGCAGAGAGAAACAGGGAGCTAATCAGGGGCAGCACAGGCAGTGGGATAATAATCAGGAAGCAAGGCAGCGAGAGCTAGACCAATGGAATCTGCCAGTGGCTTCCCTGACCCCAGGCAGGAGTTTTACCCTTGTGCTGGGGAACTCAGAGGCAGGCTTGCAGGAGAGGTGACTGGTGCAGCCAGATACCGGAGCCGCCGCCGCACCGACAGATGGACCCAGTGGCCTGATCAGGGCTCGAATCTAGTGGGAGAAGAGAGAGGAGGCAAGTTACTTTTAAGGTCAGAGCAGGACAAAAGTAGGGTAGGCCAGTAAAAGAGATTAAGCCAGAAGGGCGTGGAGAGAGAGAAAAAAAATACACAGGCAGAAAGATTAGCTAAAGCGGGGGGGGGGGGAGTTGGGCAGCCAAGGTCAGAGACATTGGATATTCCAGACCTGGCACCAGGGAAGTGAGAGAAGAATAATGAATGCAGAAATAGTCACAGGGCTAGAGGGGTAGAATAGGAAAGCGCTGAGTGGGGGTGCAGAAAAGCAGGGAGAGGAGTAAACAGAGAGAGTAGCTGAGCAACACAGTACAGTTTTTCAGGCACAGATAAAACTTAACAGCAAAAATCAGGCAATAGTCAAATAGTCATGCACAATTACAGTAGTGTAATGCAGGCATAAAAAAATTACGGCAAAAGTCTATGATTTTCAATGGGCGCAGCACCCAGCAAAACAAATTACGTCAAAAGTCTATGATTTTCAATGGGCGCAGTGCCCAGCAAGCAGAGCAAAAGCTGAGAGAATCAGGGAGCCAATCAGGGGCAGCACAGGCAGCGGGAGACCAATCAGGAAGCAAGGCAGTGAGAGCTAGCCCAATGGAAGCTGCCAGCGGCTTCCATGACCCCAGGCAGGAGTCTTACCCTTGTGCTGCAAAACTCGGAGGCAGGCAGGAGAGGTGGCTGGTGCGATCAGATACCAGAGCCACGGCCGTACTGAAAGATGGACCCAGAAGCCTGATCAGGGCTTGAATCCTTGTGCTGTGGAACTCGGAGGGGGGCAGGAGAGGTGGCTGGTGAGGCCAGATACCGGAGCCGCGGCCTCGCCGTGAGATGGACCCAGCGGCCCGATCAAGGTTCAAATCCTTATGCTGTGGAACCCAGAGGTGGCAGGAGAGGCAGCTGGTGTGGCCAGATACTGGAGCCATGGCCATGCCGAGAGATGGACCCAGCGGCCCGATCAGGGCTCGAATCTATTTAAATATCTTAAAGTCAGCAACAGGGTGCATGTGCTTCTATACAAGCTTGGCAACCTAGGGGTTACTGGATTAGAGAGGGAGTGGTTTTGGAGCTATTTGTGTGATCAAGGACAGAAAGTTAAGATCAGGGATACAGCCTCAGAGATTATGAAAGTTGAGACAGGGTCCCCCAAGGGTCGGTGTTTGGGCCACTATTGTGTACAGTATTCATGAATGATATACCTACTTTATTTTCAACTGAAAACAGCATTACTTATGTTGATGATACTGTCATATGGGACTCTGTACCTACAAGCAGTATTATTCAGGTGTTCCCGCACCGTAAATATAGCATGGTGGCTCAATGGCTAAGGGACAATAAATTGACCTTAAATGAGAAAAAAACAAATATTATGTTATTTGGAACTCAACAGACATTTCAAAAGGAAAATAAATTACGGATATTTGGTCAAAATGGGATAAGTCTTTCCACAGTCATTATTTCAAAATATTTGGGAATTTATCTGGACCCCTGCTTGAGTTTAATCCAATATATTGAAAAACTAGGAAAGAGACTTAATCAAAAAATAGGGTATTTGTATAGGAACATAAACACATTGACTGAAGAAGCCCAGAAAGTCATAGCTAAGCAAGTTCTGATGCTTACATTGGAATATGGGAGTATACTGTTTTTTAATTGTACTAGGGTGTTTGAGGCAAAGTATAAGACTCTGTTTAATAACATCTTTAGGTTTGCACTAAGGGTGCCAAAACGTACACATCATTGTGTGCTTTATGAGAAAATGGGAGTATTGCCACCAGTAATGAGAGTTAGATATCAATTGGGGAATTTTGCATTTAGGGTATCGGGAGCTAATGATCCAAAGGTACTTTCTGGGGCATTGGGATTAATGAAGAGGGAATGAATAATAAGAAGTAGTGGGGCACAGGATTATGAGGTTGCAAGATACAAGTTGCAGATGACTAAGAGGGCTTTTTCTTGGTATGCACCCCATCTTTTGAATGAATATATACACCTTACTAAGGGAGTACATAGCTTAATGCACTTTAGGAAAGGGCTTTTTATATATTTAAAAAATGTGATAGTGTGTACTTGTATGTGAAATTACTGTATGGTGTATTTGTAAAGTATTGTATTGTGTATTTCTATTTTCATTTAAATGGTTGTACGTTTTGTATGTTTTTTTACTGTATAAATGTCAGACTGAAAAAGAGCAGCGCCCAGTCCACTACCTGGTTAAAAATAAAAAATTAAATGAAAAAAAATGTGCAGAACCTCTTTCAGTTAAAAGACTACAACAGGACTAGAGGGCATGACCTTCGACTTAAGGGAGGAAAGTTTATGAGCAATATGAGGAATTTCTTCTTCACAGAGCACATTGTGGGACCATGGAATAGCCTGCTGGAGGGGATGGTGGAAGTCAAGATGGTGGGGGAATTCAAGCGGGCATGGGACAGACAAAGTGGGATACTCAAGCAGGCAACTAAATAAGGGGGAGTTGGAAACCAAGAGCAGACTTGATGGGTCATACGATCCCCATCTACCGACAATTTCTATGTTTCTGTGTTGCTATTATTTGAAAATAAAGCTTTTGCTGTAATGTGTACAGTCCTTTATAAAAATAAAAATGCTATCATCAAGGCCACTGATTTACAGTAAAAGTAATGAAATTCTGTTTTCAAGAGTTGAAATTCTGGGAATTGCACTGGTGATTGTAAGTCTAATTTCTGGATTGTATGAGGATTCTACATCATTCTTTTAGTATGTGCATAAATAATTAGAGTACAAGAAGACTTAATATACAGAACATTAAATTAAGCAAACTGAAAATAGTACAGGAAGCAATTATAAGAAAAACAAAAGTTCTGTAGATTCACTGATCTGGTATAAAATACCAAATTCCATGAAATTCTTTGTTTTTAACTGTGTTCAGGCAGTTAAAATTCTGGAATTTTATGGAGTTTTCCAGTAAAAACCGAATACCATTGGCTTTGTTTATCATTGTCTTGTAGCATAGATATAGCCCGGAATTCGAGGACTATTAGTCCCCTTTTCCCTCTGTCTTGCATCACAGTACTTGGGATCACTATATCTGTACACTTTCTTTGGCTGGGATAGGGAGCAAGCAGTTGACTTCATATCTAAGTGGACCTTGTGGAAGGACCTTGTTGTTAGTTAGTGCATATGTTTTAAGATTTTCTGCAAAGTAGAGCTTGTAAGTAGCTCACTCTACTGTAAGAGAAGCGAGTGGTGAGCAATTTGTGGAGGGACAGCTTTGTAATTTGTGGAGGGGGAATTTAAATTTGGCCAGCAAGAGGAAATCTAACATTCCCAGAAATCCCTGCAGGAATAATTTATGAAACACAGAGACCACTGTCCAGTGAAAAATAGAGAGAAAGATGTGAACTATATAGCACATTCACCAATAGGCCACCTCCAGGTTCAGCATGGTACCTGCTTCAACCAACAGTCAAGGAGAAGAATGAAAAAAGAAACAGCACTCCCCAACTACTGGGAAAAAGATAACATTCAAACTCATTCCCCAAGATAGATTACAAGTGCACTCCTCAAAATGCCAGACATACCAGTCTTGTAGAAAATCTGACCATGAGACTGCAGCTCTGAAACAATGATTTATTCACAGTGCAGTTGCAGCCAGCATACCCTGGTAGCCACAAACAGATGAAAAGATCCAATTCTTTTCATTTTTGGATGAGACGCTAAACTGAGGTCCCATCTGCCTGTGTTGGTGGTTGCTCAGGTGTATGTTAAAAATCCCATGACACTTTTTGGAAAGAGATGAGGAATTTTTATTAATTAAATATCAATGAAAAGCATCAATATGTGCAATAAACTGAATAGAACAATATATTAAACAAAACAAAGCAAAATGTCTGCACATTGCAGCAAAGTGACCTATGAAACATACAAAGGAAGAAAATGAAATGAATCAAATAATAACATGTACAGTATGCACTGAAACAATGGAAAGAAAATACAAAAACCCCTCAGTGGCGAATTCCACTTGCTGTGCAGTTGACCCAGCATTCTAGCCATCAAAGATTCTGCCAATGAGGTAAAAACCAATGCCTAGAGTGTATTCTTTGTTCATATTTACAGAGCTACTGATTAGCCTGGGGACTTGGGGGCAGTCATATCAGATGACCCAAAGGTAGGCAAGCAATGTGAGAAGGCAGTAAGGAGGGCTGGGGGGATATTGGGATGCATAGGGAGAGGCATCACCAATAGAAAACAAGAAGTGGTTATCACTCTGTACAGACAGTTGTGAGATCACATCTGGAATACTGCATGCAGTTCTGGAGACCCCATCTCTACAATGACATAGACAGGATGGAGGCAGTACAGAGGAGGGCAAATAAAATGGTGCAGGGTCTGCACCAGAAGCCATACAAAGAGAGACTAAAGGAGCTTAATATGTATACTCTCGAGGCAAGGAGGGAGAGGGAGGATATCATAGAAACATTTAAGTACCCCAAGAGAATCAACAAAGTCCAAGAGGGTAGCATTTTCAGAAAAAGAGATGTGCAAGAACAAGGGGGCACAATGTGAAGACAGAGGGGGGAACAGCTCAGGGGCAATGTCAGGAAGTATTTTTTCATGGAGAAGATGGTGGATGCATGGAATAGCCTTTCTGAGGAGGTTGTGGAGTCAAGAACAGTGGGGGAATTCAAGAATGCATGGGACAGACATAAAGCAATTCTAGTGGTGGGGTAGAAGGAAGTAGGAAGTAAGCTGTTGGTTAACTAGGATCTGCAGCTTATCCAATAGGTAGGGAAATGGGCAGACTGGGTGGTCCAAGTGGTCCTTATCTGCCGTTAAAGTCTATGTTTCTATGTTATGTTTCTATTTTGAGGACATCCTCAGGTCCATATACTTTTTGTCATATAATCAGCCAACATCTACCCTGCCACAGGTAGTACTTCATAATTGCAAAGCATACCTGAAGAATACTGTCCTGATATGCAGTCCAGTTTGTGCTGTAAATACCAAGCACTATCTCCTCATAAGTTACTGTCTTCAAAAGATTGCTGCCCCATTCTGCACTCAGCAGTGTCCAGAACTGTATTACAAATGGGCATTCAATGAAAACGTGTTGTTGGGTTTAAAAGATATCCACACATGAATCTCTTGGACGGTATCTTTAACCCCCTGATTAATGTTTTAATATATTTCTCGCTCCAAATCTGTTGTAACAACAGAGCCATTGAACATCTCACATGTAGCTTGGTATGCAAGAACAAGGGGGCACAATTTAAAGATAGAGGGGGAATGACTCAGGGGTAAAGTGAGGACATTTTTTATCACGGACAGAGTGGTGGATGCATGGAACTGCCTTCCTGGGGAGGTTGTGGGGTCCAAAACAGTGGGGGAATTCAAACATACATGGGACAGACATAAGGCAATTATAGTAGGGGGTGGGAGGAAGTAGGCCGTTGGTTAACTAGAATCTGCAGCTCATCCAATAGGCAGGGAAATGGGCAGACTGGGTGAGCCAAGCGGTCCTTATCTGCCATCAAAGTCTATGTTTCTAAGCGGGATTCATTGAGGATTTTTAAAACTGCATCCTCCTCCTTGCTCTCCAGGCAGTTAGAAAAATGAAGTATACTGTACATGGAAAAGAGGCTTCTATAATACTGCTGAATAGTATTTTCCTATTTTGGCCTTCCACTGTGGCAAGACTAATTTTCCATTGTCTAATTTTTGCGAAGAAGGACCTCCCATAAGAGTGTAGCTGAGGGTACATTTCCATTCTAGGTAGCTTCATTGTTTTTACCTTCCAGGCTAAAACTTATGGCTGTAACCAGTTATTTGCCAAAGGTGCCCACAGTTAGTCAATTCAGGATGTTACCCTACCCAGGTGTCCTTCAATAAATATTGTGATGAAGAAAACTAGAGGATTAATCATGCTAAGTCCTTCTGTTGAGTGTGGCAAATGAGTAGCTTCTCTTTTAATTAGGTTTAATAGGCTTCCCCAAATTGCATGGAAAAATATACTAAATAATTTCACTTCTACTTCTGGGGTGGAGACGACAGCTTAGAAACAAAAACCAAGGAAATAAAAAATCTTACCTTTCCAAAAGTCCACTTTCCTTTTGGCTACTACTAAAGAATGTTCCCAGTTTTCTTTAGCCATATCTGACCTACCAAAAATGTAATTCCAAGAACTTTTATGGACTAAGTGGTGATAGAGTTTCTCCTGACTGACTCGCAGGCTAGATCACAGGGTCATCACCAAGGTGTTTCCCTTTACTTTTAAGATTTATCTCTGCATCTAAAGCAGCTGTATAATCCTGAAATGACCTCAAAACATGCTCACCTTCATGTGAATTTCCTAAAAAATGCAAACATCTTATGCATATGCAAGAATTTTTATAGTAGTGTTTTAAACCAATGCTCACACCAGAAATTTCCTGACATACATGAATTTTCCACAATGAAAGGTCTATGGCACAAGTGTAAAGCAGGGGGCTGAAAACATTCCTGTTTCACAGCTACTATTGGTCCAACTGCTTGACCTATCCACCCATTAATATATGGTATGATGTTTGCCCTATTATACAAAGACCTTACCTATTTTGTGAAAATTACTGAAACTTTTGCAGTACCAAGAAAAGAAAATAATGTTTTACTCAATCAAATGCCTTTTCCTGTTTAAGTGCCAGAAAAAAAGACGGAAAATTGATTCAAACGTCCTCTACAGAAAATTTCTCTAATAAGGAACAAATTATCATGTATCAACCTATGTGGTAAAGAACAGGTCTGAAAGGGAGAAATTACCAAGTCTGCAGCAGGTATCAATCTGGCATGCAACATTTTTGACAAAACTTTCAGGTCTGCATTCAAGAGGCAGAGTGGGCTTCAATTTCAAATGTATATTTTATCTCTTTTCTTGAAAATATTAATCAGAAGGGACTGCATTACATTAAAGGTCAAAGTCCCAGAGCTAAGCAGACTATTGTAAAGGGTCATAAGATCAGGACCAATAACTCACAAAATACTTTATAAACTTCACAGGCTCAGTTCATGAAGATTGACACCAGCTGTGCCAACAGCATCTAACGCCAATCACTGGTGAGCCAGGAACCCTGCACCCGATTCATGAACAGGTGGGGTCCCAGCATCAAACACCCACAGTCTGTGGCAATTGCTCCTGTGAGACAAACAAAGGGTAAATGGAGGGGTTTGACTTAAGTTGCGGGAGGGTAGTGCAGCATGGTAACCAATAAGGGAGCACCTTTTGAGGTGGTGCAGCAAAGCCATGCCACATGCCAGCAGCACCAGCATAGTCCAAGGCCAATGATAACTGCACATGCTGGTGTGTGGTGCCCCACTTCAAACAGTACAGGATAGTAATAATAATAATATTGATTTTATTTATATAGCACAATTCTATAGTCAAAGTGCTGTACATACAAAAATGTCATAAAATAACCAATTCAATAAAAATATTTTCAGTTGAATAAAACTGCATTTAAAATATCCTACAGTCCATAAAACTGTCAAATGCTGAATGCCTGTTTAAACAAGTGTGTTTTTAAGCTGGTTTTGAAGCTCTCTGTGGTCCTGCACTCTCTAATCTGATGAGGTAGGGAGTTCCACAGGGATGGGGCCGCGAACATAAAAACCCGGGCCCCATATGTTTTCAACCTGGACAGACGAGTACCACCTACCATGTTACCAGGGGTGTATACTGTGCATATCTCTGTAACAGGGTCAGCCTCTTCCATTTGGAGTATCACAAAGTTGGCTTGTGATGTCTGGAAGGAGTCTTCCAATGCCAATGTCAGTGGCAGTGCCAACACCACTATGTGGATGCATGGAGCGCACAGGTAGACGGGAAAATAATACACAGGTCAAAATACTGTTCACTGGTCCCATCCCTCACATCATAGCATATCCCAGTATACAGTGGTGTTCACCAAACATTCCCAGAATGGTAGCTAGATACTCCAAATAACCCTGTTCAGCTTTGCTGGTGACAAACAGCATATGCTTCACAGCCACTCAAGTCTACGGTGTCTTCACAGGAAATGCAGTAGTCTTCACAATGGAAACATGACTGTCCTGGTATGGAGGGCAGTGAGACAGGTGACATGCCACATGGTACCCAGTGATGACTGGTAGTATAGCCAGGTGATCATATGCTGGAGTGCTTGTTTGCCTGGGCAGTACATGGCCTGTCAGACCAGCTATTGGCTGGTCTAAGCCCTGGTGGGCCAGCTGGCTTCATGAATTCCAAACAAAGGGATAGTGCATCTTGCATTTTCCACAAGTCCCCTACCACCTTAGCGCACACCTGATCTTGATGCAAGGCTGGTGCAGGACAGATCAGGTGCAGGGGGTTCCAGGTTTGCGCCAACCAACCTTCCCGAACTGGAAGCTCCACAAGTTTTTTTTTTTTTTCATTTAATATACTTTATTCATTTTATATTTTTCAACAACATTTGATACAGACAACTGGACACTGTTGAAAAAGGAACAGCTGATAAAAGACAGTTACATGAATGATGGTTAAGTTGTCTGTACCCCCACCACCACCCTCCCGCCCTTCCCCCATTCTGCCACTTGGTATGTTAAGAATTACTTAAAAAAAAGTGTTTTTGATATGAGAATACTGACTACAGGTTTATGCCCAATGGATATGACCATCATTTAAAACACTGGTAAAAGTAGGCATGAATTGGGTCTATTGTACCGATATAAGAGTGTGCAGTGTTTCCCATCTTTCCTTTTATCTTCCCAGCTTATTTGTGGTTCCAGCAATGATGAGTTCTGCTTGTAGAGCAAACATGATTTCCTTAAACCATTCTATATATAGTGGAGCAGATGAGTCTAGCCAGTGCCTTAATATTACTTTCTTAGCTCAAGTAGTAATTAAAGCAATATGGGCTCTCTGGTGCGACCTTTGAACCTGCCTGTAATCACCCAAAATACATACTTCAGGATTGAATTTGTCAGCAAGCGTGAGTATCGGGTTAAGACAATTTTGTATATGCTTCCAGAAGGAATTACTAGTGTTACATGCCCATAACATGTGGAGTAAATCGGCAGGTGCTTGTTGACATTTTGGACATTGGCTGGATGGTAAGGCCACCATTTGATGCAGTTTAATTGGTGTATAGTATAAATTGTGACTAATGTAGTATTGCATGAGTCCATACCTGTCCCATTTGATATATTTATATAGGTGTTTCCAGATGTTGGGCCATTTCCTATGGAGGGGGTTCGGTGGTAAAACATTGTCCCACCAATAGAACCATTGACCTTCTAGGATGGCCATTTTATTTAAGAAAAATTTGTATGAATAGGATATGATGTGCGATGTTGGGGTAGATTTCAAATATGGGAGTAAAGTAGACATTGGGGGCTATTCCATACCCCCAAGCCAAAATGAGATACCAATAGGTGGGATATTTGAAAGAAGTTAAACATTTGATTCTCAGGCTATTTAAAAATGGATCTGGCTTCTTTAAAGAAGAGCGGTGTTTGATTTCTAACCAATTGGTCTACCCTTTTCACTCCCATATGTGACCAAAAGTGATGGGTTTTAATTATCTTACCAGAAATCAAAAGGTTAGAGTTAGAGAACAGGGGTTGGGCAATATCTCTATATGCATTTACTTTGAGGAAATTATTTAACTGGCGTTGAGTGTATAGTAGAGCATATACAGGTGTAGCTTGTAAGGCTTTAGGAAGAGTCTACCTAGTAATGAAGGGACAAGACATAGGATCGATGTCATTCACCAAACATAAAGACTGTTCCATTCTGACCCAGGAGGGACAATTGGAGGATTCGAGAACAGTCTCTGGGGATTGTAACCAGACTCTGATTCTCGCCAGATGTATTGCTAAGTAGTACATATAAAAGTTCTGGGCTTGAAGTTCTCCGTCAATTTTCTTATCAGTAAATTTAAGATAGTTTCATTTAACTTTTTTCCCTTGCCAAATAAAGGCACTAAGGGTTCTGTGCATCTGAGAAAACCATGACAACGGAAGGTCCCCATTGAATATTTATAGGGGGTATTAGATTCGAGGAAGCACATTCATTTTTATTATGCTCGTGCGGCCCCATAAAGAAATAGGTAATTTAGACCATCACTTGAAGTCATCTGATAGGGTCTTGATTAGAACATCCAGATTGAATTTTTTCATTACGTGGGGACAGAGGTACAGGAGGATACCAAGGTATTTGAATTTTTTAGTATTCCAATGTAGGCCCAAATAATCGATCTCACTCTTGAGTGTAAATTTGTCGAGGGGGAAAATTTCCATTTTCCCGATATTCAGCTTGTAGTTCGAAATAGCCTCGAACTGCGATATGATGTGAAAGGTTGCCAGGAGGGATTGGGTAAGGTTGGTGATATACAGGAGTAAGTTGTCTGCATAGGCCGATATGTTGTACTCTGTGTGACCAATTAGTATCCCAGTGACCTTCGCAGAGTTTTTAATTTTCCTAATAAGTGGTTCCAAATACAAGTTAAAAAGGTAGGGACAGAGGGGACACCCTTGGCGGGTACCCTGGGATAAAGTAAAGGAAGGAGAAAGAATGCCATTGCAATAAATTTGTGCCTTTGGTAGGGTATATAAAATTTTAATTTGTTGTATAAATTCCTGTGGAATATGGTATTTGGCCAATAACGAGAAGAAATAATCCCAAGAGACCCTATCAAAGGCCTTTTCTGCATCCAGGGAAACAAGGGCAGCAGAAGAAGTGAGGTCCTTTGATGCAGAGGAAAGGTATGCTACTTTTCTGAGGTGATTGGATGATAATCTCCCTTTAACAAACCCGACCTGTTCTAAGCTAATAAGAGATTCCCAGACCTGACCTAACCTAGTTGAGAGTATTTTAGCTAGGATCTTAAGATCCACATTAATTAGATAAATAGGTCTATAGTTTGGAATCAAGAGGAGGTCTTTATCTGGTTTAGGAAGGACAATTATATGTCTGAGTCAGGGAGGTATCGGAGATGCCTTGGTTAAAAATGTATTGAAAAGTATCAAGGAGAATGGGGGCAATCATCTCTTTAAATGTTTGGTATAAATTGGTAGTAAAGACGTCTGAGCCAGGCGATTTGTCCCGCGACAAGGAATTAATAGCTTCATGGACTTCTGAGAGAGTAATGGGGGCTTTCAAGGTCTCATTCTGGGACTTTGATAAGGCTGGGAGATCGATATCTTGGAGAAAATTGTCAATTTGTTGGGGCAGAGAGGAGTGAGCTGGGGCTGTATATAGCTGCCAATAATATTCTTGGAATGCATTCACAATATCTGGAGGGGAGGTAAGTAAGGCCCCTGAAGTCGAGTAAATAGAGGCAATTATCTTATCGGCCATTTGGGTACGAAGGCAGAGGGCCATAAGCCTTCCAGCCCTTTCTTCTTGGTCAAAGTAAGATATTTTGGAGCAGAGCATAAGAAATTCAGCATTCTCAGCTAGTATCTGATTGTATTGTGCACGGAGAGATTCTACTTTTACCCAGTCTTCTATTGGGGCAGATGGTAAAAGACGACCTTCTTGATCCTCTATTTGGCCCAGAATTTTGGAAAGGGAAGCAGCTTTCTGCTTTTTTTACATTTAGAGGCCAAGCGAATAAATTCACCTCTCAGTGCACATTTAAAGGATCCCCATAAAAAATCTTTTTTACGCATTGTTGGGGTGTTGATGTCCATAAAATTAGATATGAAAGTTTGAAAGAGTTGTATTTGGTCGTCTGATTTCAAAAGTTGACTGTTTTGTTCTGCAAATTTTGGACTCCCCCCTGTTCTGTCTAACCCTTTATGTGAATCCCCTTTATTAACCCTCACTCTCCTTCTCTCCCTTAGTCGGGAACTGTCGCCCAGGCTCCCAGCTCCTAAGCTGCATGATTCCCGGCTACCAAGCTAGCCGACGCTCGAGATCACAGACACGGACCCAAGGCTCTACAAGGTACGGCAACTGCCGCAACTTTTTCAACCACCTCTCCCCCCCCCGCTGATTATTAAATACAGTAGCTCCTGCCAAAATATTGTCCATGTCCCCTGGTACAGTGCTCCACCAATAGAGACTTAGTTCGTGATCCCCCTCTTCTCTGTCCAGCCTACGGGATCCAACTCTCAGGGCCTCACCTTACTAAAATGCATAGTCTCTCCTTGGCTGTTCCTTCACCACTAAATATTTTTAAATGCTAACAAATTCGGGTTGACCTGGATCGGAAAGCTACTGATAAGCTGCATTAATCCAGCAACCCCACTGGCCCCTGGGCTAATTGAGTGGCTCCTTTTTTGAGGTACAATCATGTTGGGCCCTATATGGCTCCTTATACTGCCCCTTTTTCTGCTGATACCAGCTGCCCAGCATTGTACACCCGAACTACCATCATGTTTGGTCTACAAAGGCACCTTGTGCTGTATACCACATGGCAACTTATCTTTTAATTGCCTCCATGATTCCAAGTACCAATACCTCGAACCCTGCTCTTGGGCCACACATACCAGTAGTACTTATAACACTCCCCCACCACAAGGCCCACCTCCCACCATGCAGACTTCTATCTCCTCCCCGTCTATTGTGGTAGGGGTACTAGCTCTTGCTACAACAGATCAGCTCTTCTATGGTGGCTACTTTCCAGTCCCTTAAAACATCAGATTTACTAGATGGGAGAAAGGCAGGAATTACAAGCTTATAATTAACTCTCTTAGAAAAATCCTACTTATCCTCCTGCTATGTTCAGGCAACGTAGAACTCAACCCTGGCCCCCCAGAAGCTATTGCTTTGCCAGCAGAACTAGCAAATTTAAAAGGAATAAGCTTCTTGCATATTAATGTATGTAGCCTCCTTAAAAAGATAACCTTAATACAAACCTGGGTAAATCATACCTCTCCTGACATACTTGTGATTTCCGAAACTTGGCTCAGACCCAGCACCATTGATAGAGAAGTAAACATACCCAACTATGCCTTGTTCAGAGCTAATAGGCATGCCAGAGGAGGAGGGGTAGCTATCTACGTTAAAGACAAATTTTCTGCCTTCTGCTTATCCTCGGCATCTGTCGCCAGTGAATTCGAATGACTAATTCTCAAAGTGAAAATTACACAGACTACTGCACTCTGCGTAACAGGATGCGACAGACCACAGTCTGCTGGCCTACAGCTTGTATCATATCTAACTGACAAGCTGGGACAGGGGCTGCCAGAAACTATTATTTTAGGAGACCTCAACTTTGACTGGCTCTCTAACACAGCTGCCCCCCTTGCATCCTTCTGTGATGAACATGGGTTGACGTAACGTACTGAACCAACATGCTAGCGTGAAGAACCACAGTAAAAGTACACTTTTGGATGTGCTAATGATGACAAACCTCATCTCTTCTCCCACGCTGATGTCTTCTTCTCAGACGCCAGGGACCATTGTTTTATTGCGGGAGTAAGATCCACCAACAACCCAGCACCCATCAGCAAGTTCTCTATGAAGAGATCCAGGTGCAACTTCAGTGAACATGCCTACCTACAGTAAATGAGCTGAAGTACTCCCCTCAGTGGCAAGATTTCTACCTGGCCAAAACGATTACGTCAGCTTACAATATCTTCCACAACATTCTATCAAGGGCCCTTAATAAGTATGCTCCCCTGACTAAAGTTCGAACTAGGACCAAAACCTGTAAATGGTTCACCCCTCAGATCAAGTCCTTGCTTCTAGAAAGAGATAAGCTCTGGAAAAAAGCACGCAAACTGAACACTGCAGAGGACTGGAACCAGTTCAGGAGACTACGAAATTTATGTACCAAAACAATGAGAGAATCAAAGGCCACCTTCTTCAAATCCGAACTCGACTCTGCCACAAAGACCCCAATCAAGCTCTGGAACACAATCAATGATCTGCTAGACCACTCCCCAGGAAATTCATTCCCGACCAAGATTACCTCTGGCAACTTGACTATAACCGAAAAGATGGATATACTTGAAGCATTCAATAACCACTTTGCTACTGCAGGCATGGCATTTGATAACTCCCCTGCAAACATACTTTGCTCCCAGACTGCCAGGCAACTGTCTGAACCTCTGATAGCTTTGCTGCCTTTCTCGCTTCAATCTGCCCCACTGAAAGAGATAGAGGACCTCTTGCTTCAGTTGGATACTAGAAAAAGTGCTGGGGCCGACGCCCTTGACCCTTACTTCCTAAAAATTGCCTGCCACGTACTAGCAATACCCGTCACCCACCTTTTTAACTTATCCCTGTCTCAGGGCACCTTACCACCTATATGGAAGACAGCACATGTCATACCACTGTTCAAATCAGGTGACCCTGGCGATCTCAATAACTACAGGCCAATTTCTCTCCTTCGGTCCTGTCCAAGCTCCTAGAGAAAATTGTAAATGCACAGCTGAGGACTCACCTTGAGTCTAGGAACTGCTAAATCCTATGCAGTCCAGATTCAGACTAAACATAGCACTATCTCAGCCCTCGCCAAAGTTACTAACGACTGGCAGCATAATCTTGAGAAAAAACTTTATTTGTGCTGTTTTCCTTGATCTAAGCAAGACTTTTGACACACGTCGACCATATCTGCTCCTCTCCTCCCTTCAAACCATAGGTGTGGACCCCTCCTCTCTGCGTTGGTTTACTGACTATCTTACAGGGCGCCTTCAACAAGTTAAAGCCGAAGGAGGCCTGTCCCCCTTAAAAACTCTGCAAAGAGGAGTACCTCAAGGTTCTATTTTAGGGCCCTTACTTTTTGCAATCTACATTAATAACATCGACTACTGTATAAAAGAAGCCAACACCCCAACCTTTTGCAAAGCCATCTCTTCCAAAAAAAGCTACTCCTTAATGCCAAAAAAACTAAAGCGATGGTCCTCTCCCCTTTTATCCGTACAGCTAACCCTGTGTCCAGTGGGACAGTTCCCCAAATTACCACAGTTCTAGGTGAAAAACTAGATTCAAGTATCTGGGAGTTTGGATAGACCAAAGACTCTCCTTCATTGAACATATTGAGGACTTGCTAAAACGACTTCAGCAAAGGCTTGGACTGTTTTTTAGAACCAACCAATTTCTCACCAGAGATGCCAAGAAACAACTGGTCCAATCCATTTTCCTATCATTGGTTGATTACGCTGATTTCCTCTACAGCCAATGCCCCAACTCTTACATGGCTAAACTGGACACACTCTATCATCGACCACTGAGGTTTATAACAGGACTTCCCTTTGACACGCATCACTGCACCCTATATGCGGCAGTGGGGTGGACATCACTAAAGTTCAGGCACCACAGAAACACCGCTCTCTGGACCTATAGAGCCATCTCTAATAAGCTGCCTTACTATATCTCCTGCTGTCTTCCCCTGAGTATAATTGTGAAATATGCGTTAAGAAGTTGCTCAGCTATTACACTTAAAGTACCCAAAGCAAAATCCGCCTGGCAGGGCAGCCATAAGCTTCCTGCTACCTACCTTATGGAACGATCTACAAAACCCCTCAAATTAAGCACTCTAATCGGTATAAATGCCTTCAGGAGTCTTTATTTCCGTACAATCAGAGAAGTATGTAACTGCTTCTCCCACTCAGACCAATACCGGTGTCTGCACTGGTATATAGCCACGCCTAGACCCAATTTTAAGTACTGACCCCCCAGCTTGCTCCTTACCAGCCTAATTGTTCTCTCTCTTATCCCCCTGTCTTATCAACACTAGGCCCGTCCATCCCCTTATTCTTCCTTTCCCAGCCTCGGATAGGAGCTCACTACCCTGGGTTGTGACATCCTACCATGCCCCGTACTTTATAGCATTCAATCCCGGGGCTCACACTTACTCCTTTTCTCCATTCACCTTCTCTACATCCCATTTTACCAACTCCTCTCTGTGCACCGTGCCCTCCTAGCCTTTCTTCCCCTACCTCCCTCCCTTCCTTCCCCCTACCTTCACCTCTACCTGGTGTATGTTTTTATTTTTATTTTTTTCTTCCGTTACTTCCTCCTGCAACCTTAGATAACCTGCTTTATCTTCCTATAGACACTTCTATGTATGTAAATACCGTGTAATCTGTACAATATCTGTATAATTCTATGTACATATGAACTTCTTTTTCTTCCTCTCTGTAAAGAGTTTTATCTGTATTGCCTTGTAAATACCTGTGTTGACCTGTATATACAATTGTTCATGCTCCACCCAGGTCCATCTTGCAAATGAGCTTCTGCTCAACGATGAACGCCTGGTTAAATAAAGACTTGATTGATTGATTGATTGATAGTTTCCAGAATTTGTCCCTTTGTATGTTAGGTGAAACATCAAGAAGTAAGTGAGCAATATGATGGTCAGAAATTACCTTAGGGGAGCAGTAGGCCATGGACATACCTGGCAATAGGTCTGTTGATATGAGAAAATAATCTAGGCAAGAAAATGAGTGATGAGGAAGGGAATTAAATGAAAATTCCTTGTTGTCTGGATGCAAAAGCCTCCAAGGGTCTGTAAGACCCATGGAGTGCATTAGCTCACGTAACGCTTTTTGCCCTTGGGTTAGTTTTTGTTTTGTCTGGTTCATTCTGTCTAGCTGGTTAGACAAGACCAGATTCCAGTCTCCCCCCAAAATAATTGGAGTTGAAGACCATGGGGCAAGTAAGGTTATAAGGCTGGTGAAAAATTCTGGGTCATCAGTATTGGGACCATATATAGATCCCAATATTAATTCTGAATGACCTAACAAGGCTCTGAGAATCACGTATCGGCCTCCTGGGTCAGCAGTTTGGTAAATGAGTCAGAATGGAATTCTCCTGGATATAAGGATTGCTGTCCCACTTTTATGGGAGTCAATACCAGAGCCAAATACCTGACCCACCCAGTTTCTTCGTAAGTAATTTAGTTGATTAGGTAACAAGTGTGTCTCTTGTAAGAAAGCTACGTCTATTTGCAGATGTTTAAGGTGAAGTAGGACTTTGGTTCTCTTGGCTGGGGTCTGTGCTCCTTTTATATTCCAGAAACAATAGTTAAGATCCATCATGACTGAGACTTTGACCTGGCAAAGTAAAGTATGTGTGTCAGAGCAAGACAAAGTTCAGAGCATCTAATTTAGTAACCCTAACTCTCTGACCAGTGGCAGACCACCCTCATGTTGTCACTCCTCCTCCCCCCTTCCCCCCAACCCCATTTACCTGAACCCTGACTTCCAAATCTCTGGAAGTACTTCCTTGATCTGCCTGCTGAACTTTGAATTATTAAAATTAGAAGAAACCCAAGTTGGGAAACTGATATGGACAGATCAAAACCCAATGTCCGGTTCGTGACTGTTTCCAAATTCAGACAATCCCACTCTTCCCCTGCTCCCCCTCCCAATCCCTGAGAGCAAAATGAGTTATATAAGAAAACACTTAACAACATGCAAGAACAATTATAATAATTATGTGTAATTCCCACTTAAAAGCGCTGAACTGGACAATTATGTGGCTATTGTCTCCTTGACACTTAGTTACACTCTAGTATTGAGACAATTTCAGCTAATATAAAGAAGTAAACCCCTATGGAAAAATACAGGCTGGAACAGCTCTTGACCTTTACCATAGTGTTACTATTGAGCAATGGTAACATAACAAAAAAGCGTTTGAGTCTGTTTGAACTATGAACAGTATACCCCTGATTGTTAAGAATTGGTGTAATAATCAGAGTCACCATCACATAGAAGTCAAACCAAAAACCAGAGAAGGCCAACATTTTGCTTGAAATGAGTCAGGCCATGGCAGGGCTGGATTGCACTGTGAGCGGCAGCCAGGCTATCTCCTCAGAACCAAAGGGGTTGATCCAAAGTAGACACTGTCCGGGGTTCACTGCCACTAGAGATAGGGGGCTGCAAGTACTAGTTGAGGCAGCCCAGATAACTCAAGGGGTGAAACTATTGAAAGACCGCCACTCACAAAGCGGATGGTGATGTAGGTTTAGTTCTCGATAGTCCAGACATTCAGTACATAATATCCAACCAAACATTGCCATAGTTCCACATTGTATTCAAGCCTTCTTACCAGTTAGAGGTTGGGTTCAGTGTTTAGCAAACAAGTCCGGATACAGGATTGTGAGCTCTAGAGCAGCCTGGTCGGCATTATCAAAGGATTTCTATGTACCTTGGTGCAATATGGAGATCCTGGCTGGGTATAACATCCCAGAATTTAATACTAGCCACAATCAATTTGGTGATACTGGGATGGCATTTAGCTCGTTTCTGGCGAGTAGTTACTGGGAGGTCTTATGAAATTCTTAGGTCGGCGAGTCCCATTTGATCTCTTGTAGTTCCTTTGTTTTGGTCAGTATGTGTTGGTGATCCAGATAGCTTAGTAGACGCAGGATGAATGGTCTGGGTTTGACTCTAGGAGGAGGCCTTGGACGTAGGGATCTGTGGGCCCTTTCCACTACGTATGTGGCTGAGTGAGGTGGAGGGCCAGCGATCTTGGAGAGTAGTTTCTGGGCAAAACCTACAGGCGAGTGACCCTCCGCATCTTCCGGAAAGCCAAAGATTACCAGGTTGTTACGCCTGTTTAGGCCTGTCAGATCTTCTTGTTTTAGTTCCCGCTTACTCAGTTTTTGCCGCATGGAGGACATATCAGGCTCCATCCTGGATTGCCAGTTTTCGAGGGAGGATATACGTGCTGAAACATCTGCCACTGCCCGGTTAGTATCTTTGAGCTCTTCCTTAATGGATTTTAAATCCGATGCGAATTCCTGAAAGGCTGTCTTTTAGGGGGGCCAATTCCACCAAAAATATTTCCTCCAACAGTGGGATAGCGTTACTTAGGGCTTGCTGGGATTTGCTTGATGTAGTGGTTTGGGTCTTAGGCCACTTAGCTTGCTTGTCAGGAGTAGTAGGAGGCATGCACGCGGGGAGGGCCTACTTCATTTCGGCTTCCATTCTTCCGAGCTGCTCCCCTTTTTGTGGTTGAGTACAACTCTGTAGAAGTCCTGGGGTGTTCAACTGATAGTGTAATCAAGGTTTGTTGGTTAAGGAGCCCTAAAAATTGTGTATTTTATATATTTGATAGCTTGCGGGTGAGAGCGGATTGTAGAGGCGTCTGTCTACATGGAATGCATCACGTGACCCCCCCAGACTTAAAAAAAACAGCTCCACAAGTTTTGATGCAAGGTGCCCTTTGCATCAGTTCTATTTGATGCAGTCACTTTGTGTCAAAATCTGAGTTTTGTGAGTCAAGCCCCACATGTCAGGCCATCTGGTCCTGGAGCAGTATTCCTACTGAGGTTTTTAAATGGCATCCAAAACTTCCTTCAACTGAATAGGATGTGTAAGTTCATGTACTACATTATTTGGAATAACAGGGACTGAAATGTCCATGTAGAATTATTCTGCCAATAATTCAGGTTCCTCAAAGCAAAATGTGTGATTAACCCAGTGTTCCACTGTGAGTAAAACGTTCATAGGGTTTGACATATGGTGCTCCTGGACATCCTGTTGGGATTGTCTTACCCTGTGTCCTGTCTTGTCCTCTCCTCACACCCTTTAAAAGGATCTAAAGCCTTCTTTTAACCCAAGTTCCAGCTTGTATGTCAAAGATCAAAGATTTCCCTTGATCATATTGAAAAGCTTTGATTTTCTTGGAGTCACTTGATGTGCTTCTAGAAAGCAGCAGCATCTCAAGAACTCTCCGACCCTTGCCTCTACAAACTATTATAATTTCTTTTATTTTTGTCACTCCAGTGTTCCAAAGGCTATAACTGTATCATCTTTACCTGTCTACTTCCGAGGATTGGTACTTTCTTTTCATTGAAATGGATACCAAAATGAAAACAGCTTCTCCAAATACACACTGCCTGCAACTCCCGAGCATGAAAAGAACCCCAAATGCTCCAGGCGGAAAACAGCCCTGGCAGCAAAGACTTGCACTTCTCCATCAGCTCTTTCAGAAGATCAGTTTATGGAGGAATTTTCACTGGTCAACAAAATTATTCTGCTTTTTACAGAAGAAGTTAAGGCATTTGGGTGGCCACTGAGACTTTGAATCAAAGAGTAGGGGATACAGAGACCTGGGTCTCTTCACTGGACAGCTGGAGAGAAAATATGGAACCAGAGAGTGTTATTGTCAGACACAAGATCTCTCAGCAGGAATCCAAATTAGAACACCTGGGAGGGCACTCACAGCATAACAATTTAGTGATCCTTGGGCTACCAGAAATGGTTGAGGGCTCCCATGCTGTTAGACTCACCCAAAAACTCTGTGAAAAGTCGGTGGGACCTTCACCCAATGGCCAGACTTATGTGATCGAACATGTTCATCATTCTCTCCAAACAATGCCTTCTCTGAGTGCTCCTCCACGTCCCTTCATCTTCCGCCTTCTTAACTATTAGGATCTGCAACATGTTCTGGACAAAACTAGGGTACTACGGGCAGTGACCTGGGAGGGTGTGAAACTCCATATAGCGCAAGATTTTCCAGTGGCCATCTGGCAAAAATGGAATGCTTATCACCCTATTTGCTCCAAGCTGATCTCTGCTTGTATAAAATTCTGAATACTTTATTCAGCTAAATTGCAGTCTCACATTAAAGAGGAGCAAAGAAGCTATGAGTCAGCTGAGAAAGCCTGCCAAGGACTCTCTGTGCTCCTGCCGGTTCTGTTTGGAATGGCCTGAATTTTTTAATTTTGCAGGAGTGGTTCTCATTATGATGATAATGGTGATCTGGTTTTACCCTTTTCTTGCTGATGTGATCTTCCTTTGAGCATCGGGAGATTTACTTTTGTTCACTGGAACTGATGTTATTTTTTTCCATACGGCAGCCAAACTTCTTTTTACCAGCAGACAACCAGGCATTAATTTGCCAAGAGTACCAGTGTTTTTATTTGTTGCACTTCTCTTATATGCTGCCTGTTTCTGCCAGTGTGGACGCTTCCCCACGGGACATTGAATTTGGATCATTGTGGTGATGATGTTCTCACTCAGGTGATCATATTTGGTGCCTAGAGTGACTACTCGTCTTCATAACTTCCATGGATTATTTACACAATAATGCATGACAGGGTGTGGGTTGTGCTGCAATAATCTCATGTCTGGGGTGGTTGAGCACAAGGCTGAAGGCCAAATGCATCCAACACCCCAGAAGTGCAGATATCCCAACACAACCCACATTCTGGAGTGCATTATTGCTATTATGCAATGGCTCTTATTTGTTAATATTGTGTGGACACAAATGAGCACATGTAGATGGCTATTAGGCAGAGAACAAGTGTTGAAACACCCCTATTATGTGTAGGGACATCTATTTTATAGTATCAGTTGTACAGTTTTATCTTTTAATTTAATTCATTTTTTTTTCAGGAAACACTCCCTATGTGAAAGCACTGCATCATGGGTATGCAAATAATCAATTATCTTGATTCATTGTAGTGTTTTATGCAATACCAGGCAATTGGGTGTTTGCATACCCATGATGCAGTGCATTCATGTGTGGTGTGTTTCCTCATAAAAAAAATAAAACTGTAAAACTGGTACTATAAAAGAGATGTTCCCATGCTATAAAGGAGGTGTTCTGACACTTGTTCTCTGCCTAACTATGAAATGTTTTAGCCATGACAAAAAGTTTTGCCCCCCCCCACAATATAAGTAAATATGTTTTTTTTATATGAAACCAAGCTTTTCCTTCCGTCTTATAATTGCAAGGCCTCAAATTATTTTAGTAAGTGAAGCTGTTGCTTTTTATTCTGTCTGGTATGTAATCATCTGTATGTTTGGACTTGACACTGTGAGGTTGTGCTCAGAAAACCTTACTGTAACAAGCACACACTGATCAATCAGAGTCCAGGAAATTTTCTTGCCATTGTATGATCAGTGTGTTTACTAGACTTCCCATGTAAGTTTATTGAGTCAATGCTGGGCACTGCCTATTAAGTATCATTTGATCAGTGAATACTCTTCCATGAGAGACCTTGTACGGCTTTTGTATCAACGGTGTTACTTCTTTTTATACTGGGTGTTTTTTTTTTTGTTTTTTTTTTTGTTTGATCAAGACTTTCAATTAAGTATTTGTGCCTGTTTCTTGGATTACAGTCAGGAGGCTACCTACAGGTTTCTGGACCATTTGGCTTGATTTCTGCCCGGGGTGATCATAAAGCTTAATTTCATTTTGTGTGAACTACAACAGGCAGCCTGTGGCTCCTCTCACAGGACATACACAGTTTATTTAGTTTCTGCTGGACCCTTTGCAGTGCCCATCAATACTTAAATGTGTATTGCTCATGAAGACTTTCTTCTGACTTCTGGGACTATTAGTTGTATTACAGAGGCTGTGCTAATAGTTTGTGTTGACGTCTGGTTATTCACCTTCTTTGACTTGTTTTTTATGGGAAACTACATGGGGAGCGATTGGAGTGTATCCCTCCTTCTAGAATTGGCTTACATGTTATGCTTTTGATTTCTGTTAACTTTTAGCACTTTTTATTTTATTAAGAGGGCTCTGTAAGATTATTGGGCTAGAGCAGGTATGAGATTTATATACTCTGAGTCCCCGGGGGGTTCTGAAGGGAGGGATGCACTGTATATAGTTGGTAGTGAGGATTGGGGAGCTCAGTGGGACAGAAGTTTGGAACACGTCACAAACCAGGAGATTATGGGAGTGCGGTCTGATGGACCAGGGTCAGTTTGTGGGATAATTTTGGGGTCTTTTTCTTGGATTGTAATAATCAGGAGGGGTGGGCAAGGTTGGGAGGCTGGTTTCTATTATTGTGATGAGGGTTTCAGTGGTTTGGAGTATGTCTCACTTTTTGTGTTTTTGACTGGTCTGGGAAGGTTACAGGGTGGGGCTTCCCTCTGATGGTTTCCGATGTATTATTCATATGTATCTTGTTCATGTCACTTGGATGGAGGGATTGGGTGTGCGTAAGGTGGGACTTTATCTTCTCTTGTTCTGTAAAGGTTGGAAGTGGAGGGGGGCAGGTTCCAGAGCACAACTGTTTTTTGTATTTAGTTCTCTTTTACTACTAGTATTAGTAACGGTTAACTTAGTAGTTCCTCTGTTGTGGTATGGGTACTCTCTTTAAAATTCTTTCATAGAATGTCAAGGGAGCTAACGAAAAGAAGAAAAGATTCTTCAGCATTTAAAGAGGTTTTCACCTGGAGTGGTCTTTTTGCAGGAAACTCATTTGAAGTATGAGGACATCAATCTGTTTCACAGAGAGCGGATTGGACATGTTTTTGTGGTATGCTGCAGAAATAAGAGTGATGGGGTAGGGATATTAATTAATAGGGGAATAGCCTTTCAGTTGCTTTGAGAGTGTTGGGATCCTGATGGCCACTTTATTCTGGTCCATGGATGGCTGGGCCTCACTGAGGTTTTTCACAGTTCAGTGTATGGGCCAAACTCAGATTCTTCCCCAGTTTACACCTTATGTTCATTTACCTATTTTTATTGGTGGAGACTAGAATCTGGTGATCAGCTCAGTCCTGGACAGATCCAGTCCCCGTTGCTCTAGTTTGTCCCCAGCCCAGTGAGGTTTCCGGAAATTCATGGATGATCTTGGATTGGTGGATCCCTGATGAATTATGAACCCTGGGGCATGGCAATATACTTCCTATTCAGCTCCCCATGCTTCACAGTCTCAAATAGATTACTTTCTTATCAGCAAAGATAGATTACAAGGCCTGTCCTCTTACAAGATACTGCCCCTGGTCCTCTCGGACCATGCCTCAGTCTATATGGAGCATGTGCTGTTGGGACTGCAGGAACAGAACAAATCGTGGCATTTTAATTCCAATCTTGTTAAGGATCCCAGCACTCCTGAGGCTCTCCATACATTTCTGAAAACATTTTTTCAGAACAATGAAGGTTCTGTTCCGGCCTTGGATTTGGTATGGGGCTACTAAATGTAATGTATGTGGCAAATGCATTTGCCTTGTTTCTAAAGCTAAAAAAATCACTCAGCAAAGGCTACCTTTTTACTGGAACTGATCCAGTATACCGTCACTACAGTGACTCCAACTCTACAAAGACCGTCACAGTGACATGAATCGGGCAAAACCCGCAGGTTGCTGTGGTGGTCTGTGCAGTGACTGAGACTCCCTCGCTGGGTGTTTTGCCGCCCCCCAGTCCCACTCCAATTCAGAGTTGGTATCCTAGAGACTGGGGGTGTGGGGGCAGAGCCCACCACATGGGGAGTTTGGGGGCTCAAGCCCCCTGATGGATACACAGAGGCATGCCAAACACTGCAATGCTGACAATCGGCACTGTGGCTGTCGCTGTCAGGGATGTCTCCATGATAGCTGTTGCAGTAGCATGGTAAAACCCTCAGATCCACAACTTGGAGCACTGCCTCTCCTTGAAATCCAACCCTGATACATGGGAGAGATTGCATTCACTTTGAATTCATTACTAATTCATTACTGGGGGGGGGGATGCTACAAGTCTCGATGGCTGAGAGGGACCTTGGGGTGGTGGTGGATGTCAAAATGAACAACTCAGAGACTTGTAGGAGGGCAGCAGCCAAGGCCAACAGGATGCTGGGATGCATCGCTAGGGGGATCACCTCCAGAAGGAGGGAAGTGATGCTCCCTCTATATAACTGTTTGGTGAGGCCACACCTTGAGTACTGCATGCAGTTTTGGAGGCCACACTTGAAGAGGGACATTAAACTCCTGGAGAGGGTCCAGAGGAGGGCAACCAAAATGATTTGGGGCTTGGGGGACAGGACCTATGTGGAGAGGCTCGAAGAGCTAAATATGAACACATTGGAAGAGAGAAGGGACCGAGGGGACATGATAGAGGTCTTCAAGTACATGAAGAGGGTAAATAGGGGAGGAACAGTCAGAGTGCTTCGAAGGAAGGAGGAGGGGGCCACTAGGGGCATGAGTGGAAGCTGGAGGGGGGAAGATTCAGGGGAGAAAGGAGGAGGTGCTACTTCACTGAGAGGGTGGTGGAGCCATGGAATGCACTGCCTTGGGAGCTGGTGGAGGCAGAGACGGTGGAGGGGTTCAAGAGGGGCTGGGACAGGTACAGGGGAAGGGTTCTGGAAGCAAAATCCAATGCAGCAGGAATATCTGGAACTGGGAAGGGAGAAACATAGAAACATAGAAACATAGAAGTTGACGGCAGATAAGGACCGCAAGGCCCATCCAGTCTGCCCATTTCTTTTTCTACCTTATAAATGTGCCATCGGCCTTTGCTCTGTCAGTGACCTATCTATTCATAGTCATTTGTATTGCTCCCTTATGCCTATCCCATGCCTGTTTGAAGCCCTGCACTGTATTCATAGCCACCACTTCTTGTTGTAAGCTATTCCATGCATCTACCACCCTTTCTGTGAAAAAGAATTTCCTCACATTCCCCCTTAATCGGCCTCCCTCTAATCTCATGCTGTGTCCTCTTGTCCTGCTATTTTTCTTATATTTAAACATGTTAGACTCTTTCACCTTGTTTATGCCCTTAAGGTGTTTAAATGTCTCGATCATATCACTCTCTCCTCCTTTGCTCAAGGGTATACATATTGAGCTCCATTAATCTGTCCTCATATGTCTTCTGATGCAGTCCCTGCACCATTTTGGTTGCCCTTCTCTGGACTGCCTCAATTTGGTTAATGTCCTTGTGAAGGTGTGGCCTCCAATACTGCACGCAGTACTCCAGATGGGGCCTAACCAATGTCTTGTACAGAGGAATTATTACCTCCCTCTTACGACTTGTGATACCCCTACTAATACACCCTAACACCCCCCTAGCCTTACCTACTGCTTCAGAGGTCTGCTTGGATGATTTTAGGTCATCAGTGATGATGATGCCCAAGTCTCTTTCTTCCTTTGTGACTGCTAGCAACTCCCCTCCCAGCCTATAAGTGGCTTCAGGGTTTCTCTTCCCTATGTGCATGATTTTGCACTTCTTTGCATTAAATCCCAGTTGCCACTCTTCTGACCATTTTCTAGTTTATCAGATCTCTTCTCATTCTGCCCACCCCATCTGGATCATCTACTCTGTTGCAGATCTTGGTGTCATCTGCAAACAGACAAGCCTTACCCTCTAGTCCATCTCGAGGTCACTAATGAAGATGTTGAATAGGACTGGCCCCAGGACTGATCCCTGAGTACCCACTTGTGACTTGCATCTCTTCTGACTGTATACCATTTACCACCACTCTCTGTTTTCTGCCAGTCAACCAGTTTGCCACCCAGTTGACCAACTTCTGACCACCCGAGCCTACCTAGCTTATTTATCAATCTTCTATGTGGAACAGTGTCAAAAGCTTTGCTGAAGTCAAGGTAGGCGACATCAACTGCTCCCCCTTGGTCCACCACTCTGGTTACCCAGTCAAAGAAATCTATGAGATTAGTTTGACAGGACCTTCCTTTTGTAAACCCATGCTGTCTTGGATCCTGTGCCCCTATGGATTCCAGGTGTTGCACTATCCTTTCCTTAAGGAGTGCCTCCATAATCTTGCCCACTACTGAGGTAAGACTGACCGGTCTGTAGTTCCACGCCTCCTCCCTGCTACCACTCTTGTGGAGGCGGGATCACATAGACCCTTCTCCAGTCTTCTGGGACCTCTCCTGTGCTCAGAGACTCACTAAACAATTCTGCTAATGGCTCTGCTAGTTCCTCCTTTAGCTCCTTAAGTACCCTGGGATGTATGCCATCAGGTCCCATTGCCTTATCCACCCTGAGCTTAGCAAGCTCTTGTAGGACCCTTTCTTTGTGAAGGGGTAGTGCTCACCTCCTCCCCCTGTGTCCATGATGCTGAGCTGTGGGCCCTGCCCTACCTTCTCTTCAGTAAATACTGAGCAAAGTATCTATTTAGGATAGATGCCTTTACAGGGTCCTCCTCCTCACATGCTCCCTTTTCTCCATTAAGCTTAGCAATACCCCCTCTGGACTTTCTCCTTTCACTAATGTATCTATAGAAAGTCTTGTCACCTTCTTTTACTGTTCGTGCTAGTGTTTCCTCAGTTTGGGACTCTGCCTGCCTTACTGCCTTACCTGCTTCCCTTAGGGCAGTTTGGTATGCCTCCCTATCTTCATCCCGCTGTGTTCCCTTATATTTCCTGAAGGCCAGCCTTTTGGCTCTGACCTTTTCTGCTACTGTATTTGAGAACCAAAGTGGTTTCCTTCTTCTTTTGCACTTCCTTTTCTGTCTAACACAATGGGATGTTGCTTCAAGTATTGTATCCTTAATGCTTGCCCACTTTGCCTGTACCTCCTCACCTGTGTTTCTTTTTTGCCAGGGCTAGCTTAACTCTGTTGGCCATCTTATCAAAGTCAGCTCCTCTGAAGTCCCATATTTTTGCCTTGGAATGGGATGATTTAGATGTAGTAGCCAAATTGAACCATACCATGTGATGGTCACTGGCCCCCAGAGAAGACAGAGAAGGCGAGGGGGGCAGCAAGATCAGCACCCAGGGTGGGGGCTGACCAATCGAGCAGACTCGAAAGACTATTAGGCTTATTCTGCTGGCATTTTAGTATGTTAGTATGTACTATAGGTTGCTTGCAAAAAAGACCAACTTAACCCTGCAATGTACCAAGATCCACTATTTAGAATAAGGGGAGAGGGTGAGCAGGCTTTAGTCTAACTACTGCAGTGGCTGGATGTTGCTAAGTTGATCCCTAGACTTCAACCCACACCGGGGGTGGGGATATTCTTACCCTCCCTGGGAAATCGTGGGAACCTTTTTATCTTTTTATAAAGAGCTCTACAATACAGATCCCAATGGCCTTCCAGATGTTAATCTCATTGAGGCTAATTTACATTCACTCCCCCTGCCTTTTCTTACTGAACAGCAGCAAAAATTCTTATCAAGTCCTATCTGGGACCCAGAGACCCGGCGGGTGATTGAGCAGCTCCCGAAAGACAAAGCCCTTGGACCGGACATATTCAACAACAGTTTTTACTTTGCCTGTATTGACATCTTGGCCCCCTTTTGGACTTGCTTATTTAATTTTTTTGTGGTACTCCAAGCTTTCAGACTATTCGTTCACCCAGGCATGGATTTTTGTTATACATAAACTGGGAAAACCAGAGTTATTACATGGGAGTTAGCGCTCCATATCTCTATTAAACTCTGATGTCAAACTCCTGGTGAAGATATTAGCAAACCACCTTTTACAAGTCTGGGATGGCCCGATTAATCCTACCCAAGTGGGTTTTATGATGGGTCACTCCTCAGGCAACCAGCTGCATAAGGTGATGCATCTGATTTTTGTGTTTGGGGAGAGCAGGACACCAGTGGCCGTGATCTCCCTAAACATGGAAAAAGCATTTGATCAGGTCTCCTGGACCTTCCTATTTTCCAATCTGCATCAGTTTGATTTTCCAGCCCCTTTCTGCGATTGGCTGCCCTTCAGTCAGGATCCAGTGTAATGGAATTCTGTCTGCCCCTTTTCACTTTTACACGGTACTAGACAAGGCTGACCCCAATCCCCCTTTCTTTTTAATCTTTATTTAGAACCTCTCCTCCACTCCTTACAATTGAATCCAGCTATCAAAGGAATTTGGGTGGGATGATCTGGATTTAAGTCCTCTGCATAGGCAGATGACATCCTTTTGCATGTGGAGGATCCCCTGACCTCTATTCCAGCTACCCTGGAAGAGATTCAGAAATTCTTTCAGGTAGCAGCTAGGGCTGGGTAGACTGTTCTGTGGGAGATCTGGACACCTGGACCAAATCTGCAATCCATGGACCTGGATAAATATGGACTTTGCCACAGATGTCCGGTTCCGGGTCCATGGAAGTGCCATTTGTGCCATTGTGTCTATTGTTGTCATGGGGATGTTGTCAGCATGCTTGCTCCATGTACAGGAGGCCAACAGCATCCAATCAGGCAGCAGATGATCACATGATGCACTCATGATATATAACCATGCCGAGTACACAATCGGTCCAGACGAGAGGAGGATGGTTCAGAGGAGCACCTCACTTATCGCTGCAGCAACCCCAGAAGAAGTTGTTAAAAAGTGAAAAAACACACACAACCATATATATCTACATTTTGGAGGGGATGGAAGAGAAAAGCAGGGAGAAAATACTCGATTTACTGGTGCGAGGGAGCGAAAGAAACTGATCATCAGTGGAGGGTGACGAGTCAGACCTGGAGAAAGGAGGAATCCAGAGGGACTGGGGAGATAGTGGTGGCATGGATGCTGCTGGGGGGGAGGCAAAAGGCAGGCAGTGTGGCAGTGTGACTGTGTACATGAGCAATAGAAGGCAGGCTGGCAAAATCTTTGACTTGTGCCATTCTAATTCCAGATCCAGAGGAACGAGGGAGAGACTACTGGGGGCCCAAGAGATATTTTACAGTTACAGAAAATTCCAAATGAAAGGTTTTTTTTTCTTTTATTGGCCTTAGGCAGTGTAGCTGTGTACATGAGCAAGGGAGGACAGGCTGGCAAAATGTTTGACTTGTGCCATTCCAAATCCAGATCCAGAGAAGAGAGGGAGAGATTACTGGGGACCCAAGAGAAATTGTACAGTTACAGAAAATCCCAAATGAATTTTTTTTTTCTTGGCCTCAGACAGTGTAGCTGTGTACATCAGCAAGGGAGGGCAGGCTGGCAAAATGTTTGACTTGTGCCATTCCAATTCCAGATCCAGAGGAGGGAGGGAGAGACTACTGGTGGCCCAAGAGAAATTTTACAGCTGCAGAAAATCCCAAATGAAAGTTTTTTCCTGGCTTCAGTGTGCCTGTGTGTACAGGGCAAGGACAACAGGCTGGCAAAGTACATCTTTGACATGTGCCATTCAGAAGGGTGAGGAAGAGAGAGAGAGAGAGAGACTCTAGGGGGCTCAAGGGAAATTCAAAAGTCCCAGAAATCCCAAATATTTTTTTTTCTCCTGGTTTCAGTGTGGCTGTGTCCAGGGCAAGGGCAGTAGGCTCGCAAAATAAATATTTGACTTGTGCCATCCAGAGGGGGGAGAGAGAAAGAGAGAAAGAAAGAGAGACTACAGGGGGGCCCACGAGAAATTCAACAGTCCCAGAAATCCCAAATAATTTTTTTTTCTTGGCTTCAGTGTAGCTGTTTGTACAGGGCATGGGAAGCAGGCTGGCAAAATATATCTTTGACTTGTGCCATCCAATCACAAATCACAATCACTTGTAAATGTTCATTCTCATTTTCATGTATTACAAAAAAACTACTGTCCAGACAAACAACATACAAGTTGATGTGCCTGTGCTGCTGGCTGTGGGTGGCCCAGGGGATCATCTGACTTTGTGACTCATAGCAGACTGTTTACACTACAACACAAGTAAAGTACAACTACTGTACACACAAATGTCATCATCATCATCATCAACATCACTCATTACCCATTATTTCTCCTTATTATCATTAGTTTTGTAGTATATCGCGTTACATTATGTATAAGCATTAACCAACCCCCCCAGTGTGGGACTGTGTTGCGTGCGGCTATGCACCAGATGTGCCTGCATCTCCAATTCAAATTCTGAGGCACACTTAACAGTTGCTGAATTTGGTCACTTAAGAGTAACTAACTGTACTATAGGAGCCAGTCAGGTGATCTTTGGTGATGGTGGACTGCTGTGCTGTCAGTGTGCTGTGTATAGTCATGAGTCACGACAGTATATTTGTCCCTGGCATGTGAGTGGGAGTCATCAGAAGGACATTACATTAGTTAGAGGGTTCTTCATTTTTTTACAGGTTAGAATATTAGTGATATAGGTATTTGAATCTCTCTATCTCTCTCGTTCTCCGTCTCTCTCTCCCAGCACACCCAGCACATGGACCCGAGCAGGATATGCCACCATTACAGGCCAGTCATGAAGGGGCTAGTGGTGAGTAATTGCTTTTTTATTTAGCAGTTTGACATTAATTTTTATACAAATAATCCATTATTTCCTTTGGGCCTCTGTGTCAAATGTGACCGACTTTAGCCACTTTTATGCATTTTTTTGCATTTTTTCAAATATTTGTCAATTAATCAGAACTAATCAGAACAAATCCGAACTTCACCGTGCTCCAGGTCTTATTTAATAAGGATCAGAACTTCACTGAGTTCTCCAAGCCCTAATAGTGGGTTACAAACTAAATGTAGATAAATATAAAGTATTGCCCTTGAATCCCTTAGTTTCTAAACAAGATATTGAGGAGTTGGGTCTGATATGGGAACCTAAAGTTTATACATATTTAGGGGTTCAGTTGACCTGATCCCCTGCTGACCTGATCAAACTTAATATATCTCCCCTTGTTTACTCGATCAAAGAGGATCTGCATTGGTAGATGTCACTCCCTTTCTTCCTTTTGGGGGAGGGTGAGGATCAAAAAAATTAAAATTCTCAGATTCTATATCTGCGTAGCATGGTTAGACTGTTCTTGCCCAAAACATGGTTCTAGCAGCTTCAGGAGTTATTGATGGACTTTCTATGGAGAGGAGGTGCCCCTCGCAGATCCTTCTTCAAGTTAACAACTCCCAAGGAACATGGTGATCTTCTCTTGCTCACTTTTGTTTTCTACTCTGCCATTCATAGTAGCAAAGTGTTTCAGGGGGGTCGTACCACAGCAGATTACTCTGAACAATTCTATTGTCCGATATGGTTTTCATTAGAAAGACAATTCTGCCAGCAACATGGTCTCAACCTCCATAGCCTTCTTTATATCAAAATTGCTGCCCTTCCTAAACCACTTTGTTCCTTTCCTTTACTATGGACCCCTAAAGCATTGCATCAACTCTATTTTTACCTGGGACAGAACTGGTGTAAGGACCTCTCCCAACCAGTCAACCGGGTGCTGCAGGGTTCAGTACTGGGACCAGTCATTTTTAATGTCTTTATAAGTGACATTGCAGAGGAACTGGAGGGAAAAGTATGTCTCTTTGCAGACGACACAAAGATCTGCAACAGGGCTGATACACAAGATGGAGTGGAAAGGATGAGAAGGGACTTTGCAAGGTTGGAGGACTGGTTAAATGTATGGCAGCTTAGATTCAATGCAAAGAAGTGCAAGGTAATGCACCAGGGGAAAAAAACCCAGGGGAAGAGTACACAATGGGGGGTGAGATACTGACAACAGTAAAAATGGAAAGGGACCTGGGGGTAATTATATCAGATGGCCTAAAGGTGGGCAAGCAATGTGAGAAGCCAATAAGGAAGGCTGGAGGGATACTGGGATGCATAAGGAGCGGCATCAATAGTAGAAAACAGGAAGTTGTTATCCCTCTGCACAGACAGTTGGTGAGAGCCCACCTGGAGTACTGTGTGCAGTTCTGGAGACCCCATCTCCGCAAACACATAGACAGAGTGGAGGCTGTCCAGAGTAGGGCAACCAAAATGGTGCAGGGTCTGCACCAGAAGACATATGAAGAAAGACTAAAGGAGCTTAATATGTATACCCTTGAGGAAAGGAGGTAGAGAGTGGACATGATAGAAACTTTCAGGTACCTCAAGGGAATCAACAATGTCCAAGAGGGTAGCATCTTTCAGAAAAAGAGATGTGCAAGAACAAGGGGGCACAATTTGAAGATAGAGGGGGAATGGCTCAGAGGTAATGTGAGGAAGTATTTTTTCATGGAGAGGGTTGTGGATGCATCGAACAGCCTTCCTGAGGAGGTTGTGGAGTCAAGAACAGTGGGGGAATTCAAGAATGCATGGGACAGACATAAGGCAGTCCTAGTGGGGGGTAGGAGGAAGTAAGTTGTTGGTTAATTAGGATCTGCAGCTTATCTGTTAGGTAGGAAAATGGGCAGACTTAGGTGGGCCAAGCGGTCCTTATCTGCCGTCAAATTCTATGTTTCTATGTAAATCCAAATATTCATATTGCCAACTGCCTTATACCCCTTAGAACTGCCTCCCTGAGCTCACTGATTGAAGATTGTAAATTCATACCCATCGAGGTTCTTCAACGGGGCTTCGCCATCCCCATCTATCATCCCTTTAGACATCTGCAGCTTTTTTTTTTTGTACTTCATTTTTATTATTTTCAGTCATTTTTACATTAAAATAACATGACTATATCATAGACATTCCTGTTATGATTTATACATTTCACAGAGAACAAAGCCTCCTTAATTCAAGGACAGGTGTATCCATAATATTGTGCCACACGTAGAGCATGTGTACAAAAGTTAAACTCTATGCCTTATCATCAAAAGGTGCTGTTAACATAAGCCCATGGGCAGTTTGACTAATTCATAAATACTAAAGTCCAAAATAAGCAGTCCAACATTACCATGCCCCAACAGGGCTTGTGGTGTCACACAAGAGTCTAAAGTATATAAAAACCTTATTTTAGGTAATTGACAGCAAAAATATTTACTTATATTGTAAGGGTAGCAAGTTATATAAAAGCTCTACTGTGGTAAACGTTAAAAGAAAACTCTGTATCTCCTTAAAGGTCTGCTATAAAACTAAATAAGCAGATAAAATATATAGTGAGCCATCTTTCTCTTCCTGGGCTCTGGTATATGCCCTGTTTAGAGCATCCACCAGATACATTAAAATAAAGAAAAAACATAAACGTAAGGTCCAAACATCGTTTCAGTAAGGGAATTCTTCTTAAAATGCCAGGCAGTTCATGTCCAAACGTTACAGTTCAAAAAAAGAACCTCAGCCTTCTATATAGGGCAGCTTGGGTGGAAACAGATTCAGTGAGCTATACTTAACTCAACTCAGACATCTTCATCACTCTCCAGATCATCACCAGTAATCTCCACATCTTCTTTCTGGGTATTGCGAGTAGGTTAGAGAAGGGAGGCCCATTTTACAACTTCTATGGGGTCAGCAAAAATCCACACCTTGTCCTTGTAGACAATGCACAATCTAGCAGGGTAGATCATGGAATGCGGTATAGCTGCCTCTCTTAACTTTTGATGAACACCGTCAAATTTTTTGTGATGCATACGAGTCACATAGCTGATATCTGGAAAGAAATATACAGTCCGTTTGTCTTGTGTCAGAGTCCCAGTTTATCTCGCCAGCCGGAGGATTCTATCATGAGTCCCCACTCTATCCATGACCACCAATAATGTACGTGGCAGTATAGCACAGTGGTTTAAATCTCTGAGCTGCAAATCTGGTGATATCCAGCAGACCAGACCTGGATTTGAATCCCACAGCTTCCACTTGCGTACTGTGTGACCCTGAGCAAGTCACTTAACTTCGCTGTGCTCCCAGGTCGCACCTGTAAAAAAGCTTTCAGCTTAGTGTGCTACTCCTGGTTAAACAACTAACAAAAAAATACGTGGGCTGTCGGGATGTTCTCTATAACCCCTGGGGTAATGCGGTAGACTTTTTGCAATCTAAATTGAAAATCTTGTCCTTCAGGAAATAACTTTTCAGTAAACCAGTCATGTAGAAACAGAAGGGGTGATCCCCTTGATCCCCTCTGGTAGGCCAAGAATACGAATATGCGAAGAGCGGGCCTGGTTTTCGAGAGTTTCCAGCCTGGCTCTAAAGTGGGCATTTTCATTTTTTTTTTTTTTTCCATTAAGAATTTTATTGGTTTTCTTCAACAAACACAACAAAACAAACAGACAAACAATCACATGAGAAGGGATCCATTAGATCATTGTACGTGACATTCAGATAAGAATAACCTGTACAGGACCCATTCTCCAACCCTCCCCCTCCCTTCCCACTCCTTCAAACCCACCCAGACACATACCCTCCCCACCTCCCCCCCCGCCACACGGCGTAACCAGACAACGCGTGAATCCAATTGCTCTGTGAATAAGAAAAGTATAAAAAACAATATCACAAATATATACAGTGGACCTCTTAAAGAGAAAACAGTGTATGTAGTGATTCCCATTTCTTTTTGTATCTCTCGGGTTGATTATTAAGACTGGCTATAGTTTTCTCTGTTCTCAAATTGGCAAGTAACTCCCTTAACCATTCAGTATAGGCAATGTCATCACTGTCTTTCCAATGCCTTAAAATTATCTTCTTGGCAGTAATGGAAATAAGAGCCATACGATAACGTCAAACTGAAATACTAACTTTACTATAATCACCTAATAAACAGATATTGTGGGTAAATAGCTCTTTCAGACCTAACAATGGATCAGTGTGCTGTTGAATCTTGACCCATAAAGCTGTAGCTTCAGAGCAAGTCCAGAAAATATGGTAAATAGATCCTTCTTCTTTACCACATCTATTACAAGTCGGAGTAGAAGGAGCCCCATTTTGAATAATTTTTGTGGAGTATAATATAAATTATGCAGTATATGAAATTGAGTGAGTCGTAATCTATCCTGTGATATATATTTATGACAGTTCTTCCATAAGGACTCCCAATGTAGATCCTGAGTAGGAAAAAAAGAGGTCCAGAAATCTGAAGGGGCGAAGCAATTCGGATAGGCCCATTTATACAGCATTTTATAAGCTTGAGAAACCATTTTTTGAGCCCCAATTAGGGTGCCCAATTCATTCCTAAAACTTCTTGGACTTAAATGAGGAGGGGAGGTACCAAACACCTTTACAATAAGATGTCTTAATTGGTAAATTTTAAAAATATATGTACCAGGCAGCTTCAACACCGATACTATCTCAGAAGACGATAACCACTTATGATCCTCTGAAATTAACGAGGCAAGGGGTAGGTCCCTAATAGAAGCTAACCATTTGGTGGTAAGTGATTTATTATTTATCTTTAAGTTGGGGTTACCCTCAATCGGTTGACATACGTCCCGCGTACGGTTATATTTGAGAAAATTACACAACTGCGAATGCACTCTAACCGAAATTGCTATTGGTGTGGATTTCAACTGTACCGGTAGAGAGCTAGATCTAATATAAAAGAGAGCTGCCGGAGTTAACCCATTAGCCGCCATAAGAGAAAATTCAATTTTAAGCCAGAGAGGAGAGTATGGGGAAGAGAGAATTTCTTCCCTCGATGTGAGCCATCGCAGGTATTTAGAAATATTCGCGGCCCAGTAATAAAAGGTGAAATGAGGAAGGCAGCCACCCATATCTTTAGGGCAGCCAACTTATAATATGCCAATCTAGGATGCTTATTCCCCCATATAAATTTTGTAATCATCTCATGAACTCTTCGGAACCAGGAAAGAGGTAACCAAATATTAAGCAGATTCATAGGATAGAATAGCCTTGGAAAAACATTCATTTTAATTAAATTAGTCCTACCCCACAAGGATATAGGAAGTTTAGACCATCTTCCAAGATCTGAATCAATAACTCGAAGTAGCGAGTCTAAGTTAAGCTTCTGCATAAGAGCAGTATTTCTGGAGATAATTATACCCAAGTATTTTAAAGTATCCTGTGCCCAAGAGAGGGCGAAAGCCTCAACGGAACTCCGCTGAGCCTTGTGATTAAGGGGAAATATAACCGTCTTGCCCATATTTAACTTATAATTAGATAAAAGACTATATTCTCTGATGACAGTGAGCATAGCCGGAACCGACCTTTCCGGATCGGACAATTGTAACAGAATATCGTCCACATATGCTGATACCTTAATTTGATGATCAAGAACTGTTATGCCCTTAATCTGAGAACACCCCATTAAACAGCAAACAAAAGGCTCCAAATACAGGTTAAAAAGTAAGGGAGATAGTGGGCACCCTTGCCTGGTACCAGATTCTAAAGGGAAAACAGATGACATCTCCCCATTCACCGTGATTCTGGCTGAAGGACCCTGATATAGAGCCCTTATCCATTGCTGAAATTCGGAAGGGAAATTATAAGCCTTCAGTGTACCAAACAAAAAATTCCAGTTCACCCTATCGAAAGCTTTCTCGGCGTCCAAGGAGACCAGCACTGCCGGGTGATGGACATCTCTTGAGACCATGCGTTAATGTTCTAAGATGATCCACAGAGGACCTCCCTTTCATGAAACCAACTTGTTCCATTCCGATAAGAAACAGTAAAACCCCATTGAGGCGGGTGGCTACTGATTTGGTCAAGATTTTGATATCCTGATTTAAGAGTGAAATGGGACGATAACTAGAGGTTAATTCCGGGTTATGCCCCGCTTTGGGTAATACCACAATTAGGGCTTCGAATAACGTAGAATCTATCTTATTTTCCTTTAAAATGTACTGATAAAGTATTTGTAAAAAGGGGATAAGCTGCTTTTGGAATTGTTTATAAAAGTTAGAGGAGAACCCATCTGGACCTGGGGATTTATCAGAAGGTAAACTGTCAATTGTCTTAATTATCTCCTCCGACGAGATGGGCATTATTAATGATTGTTGTTGTGAGATGGACAGAACTGGTAAGTTAACTTCTTCTAAATAGCGATCCACTTCCTGAATAGTAGGGGGCTGCTGCATCGAACTTTATAAGTTAGAGTAATAGATTTTAAATTCTGAGACTATATCCACCGGAGAGGTTTTCAGAGTACCATCTGTGCTAGATAGGATAGAGGCAATGTACCTGGCCGATTCCTGTTGTTTAAGACGCAGCACTAAAAGTCTTCCTGTTTTTTCCCCTTGATCCGTATACGAAGCCTTAGTCTTCTGTATAGCAAATTCTGCCTTTTCCCTTAAAATTTCCAAGTACCTGTCGTTTAATTTACACAATTTAGTACTCACTTCCTCAGTTGGGGAAACTATGACCTGAGCCTCCAAGGCCATTATTTGTGTAAGCAAGGCAGTTAATTCCTGTTCCCTTGTCTTTTTCCTTTGAGAGGAGAGACTAATCAAAACCCACCTCATATACGCTTTAAACGCGCACCATAATAAGTCTGCTCTAGATATAGACCCCATATTAAATTCTATAAATTGTTCAATATGTCTACTAATGGTACTAATCATTGCCTTATCTTTCAAAAGCTGGTTATTAAGCTTCCACCTTGACGATCTACCCAGCGTGGATACCATGGACAGTTGGCAACTCACCAGTGAGTGATCAGAAGGTGGGCCTGGTTGAATAGATGCTTCAAACACTCCGGCCAATAAAGTTTTGGAAATAAATATATAATCTATTCGTGAAGAGGTCTTATGTACAGGGGAGGTGAAGGTATAACCCCTGTCACCAGGATGGAGTACTCGCCATACATCACATAGCCCCATGCTATCAATAAATTCCCAAAAGGCCCAATGCGCTTGTGAGAGCCTTCTATGTTGCCCCGATGTACAGTCCATCATAGGATCAAATACTATATTCATATTCCCGCCCAAGATCATGGGTAACGATAAAAATGGAGCTAAAACATTAACCATTCACATCAAAAACCCAGGAGAATCATAATTAGGCCCATACATACTCCACAATAACAATTCTGTAGAATATAAACGACAACGAACAAATACATATCTGCCTTGAGGATCATTAAGTACTTGAAAAAGTGTAAAAGGAATCTTTCTAGAGATCAATATGAGAACCCCTCAACTTTGGGATGTACCTGCTGAGGAGAAAACGTGACCAACTTGTTGTCTCCGCATCCATAATGCCTCCGAATCTAGGAGATGAGATTCCTGAACAAACACAATTTTAGTAGATAATAATGCCAAATGCTTCAGGACTTTATATTGTTTTAGCTGGTGTCTTAGTCCTTTCACATTCCATGAGGCAAACCTTAATAAACTCGTCATATTATCACTTTAGGAATAGTACCTAGGGTATATGGGAATAAAATTCCGATCCACTTTCTAACTCTACCTCCTCACCTTGGTCTAACCGTGTTGCTGTATGCCCCCCCTTCCCCAACCCCTTCCCTCCTTCTCCCCTAATGTATCCCTGCAACTCAAAACTAAAACCATAAACCCATAGTCCCTCGAGCCTCCCAACCCCCCCACCCCTACTATCATGGCCCAAGCCAGCAGCTAACTACACAGCAGCCATCCGCCCAGCCATCCCGACCACCTAACTGCCACATCACCCTAAAACGAACCCCGACTCACACCTAATATCCTTACCAAACAGGTATCTAGTGTGAAAAATACACCTAATCGCTAGCATCCCAGCAAGAAAATATTAATTTAAGCCTACTACCTCTAAACATCTAATATGAATAACCCTTGTATAAAGCCAGAGTATTTCCCAAAGAATAGATGAGAGCCCTGGAACAAGACAAGAACTCTAGTGGCATCATACAAATGTCACCTAATTCCAACATAGACTAGATGTATGCTCTTTCAACTTCCACCTTTTGTCACTCTTAATTAATATTTCTATGAAGCCTTAACCTACCCTACCCTTTCAAATCCCCTGTGCACGAAATAAAAACATATCTAAGTAGGGTAACAAGTCCCTAAGGCCAGCCTAGCAGTCTAAGCTCCGGTGCCTGTAAGAGACTGAGACTCCTTCTAAACCCCTAATATGGACAAACAGACATTCCTTAACCAGTGTATTTTAACAAAGAACTAAAACCCTTCTAAGTAAAACAGAACTGGAACTGTAATGGCATCATTCAAATGTCTCAGGATTTTAACTTCAACAGTCGGTATAGTCTTTCGATTACTTCCTTTGCCCCTTTTAATTAACAACTTTGTAGAGCCTTAACCAACCCTACTAAATCCCATCTGCACAAAATAGAAACATAACTAAGTAAAAAATCAGTTCTCTGGGGCCATCTATGCACAATGAACTCCAGCAACTGCAAAAGTCCCAATAGTCCAGTCTGTGGCTCCCTCATGTGGGCAGAGATGAGAATCGCACCAAAACTCTCCATATTTCTCTCCTCGCCAATTGCGAAACAAGCTCCTTTGTTCCACTTCAGTCAAGGGCGTTGGACACAGGAGCTACAATGTTACAAGACAGGCAGCGGAATCTCCATAACAGAAGCTCCATACACAAGGCAAAACATATAAGACTGCTATTCTTAATGTCATCCAAACAGCCACTTCAAACCAAAAGATAAAGTTCACTCAAACCACCTCCATAATTCCACTTATACTTCGTCTTTTATATCTATTTTTTAACCGAGCTTCTTAGCACCCTACCCGTCTCAGGCACATCAGCGATCCCGAAATAAATCTGGAAAAGCACTCTTCAATTCTGTAGCCGCTAACTCCACGTCTTCAAAGGTGGTCCAACCACCATGCATAAATACTTGAAATCTCGCCAGGTACCCCATTCTAAACTTAATGCCTGCAGCAAGTAACTTAATTACCACTTGATGAAAAGAAGCTCTTCTTTGCCTTACTGATAATGGCAAGTCTTGGGCTATTCGGACCTTCGATTCAGCCCAATGGATTTCTTGCAAGCTTTTAACCTTTACAATAAAATGCTGGCGCTCTTGGTTATTAAGAAATCTAAAAATGAATGTACGAAGAGGGGATCCCTGTGGTGGGGGTGGACGGAGGGCTCTGTGGGCACGTTCAATAATATACTTGTCCCCAAATGGCGAGGGACCAGCTATCGACTCCACAAACTTTTGAGCAAAACCAACAGCATCTGGACCCTCTTCCTTTTCTGGTAGCCCGATTACCACTGCATTGTTACGCCTGCTCCTACCCTCCAAATCTTCAACTTTATTCTCCAAGCTTTTAATTCTGTGCCGGGCAGAGGTTAACTCTGTCTCCATTCTTTGCTGCTTTTTTTCCATGGAAAGCAATCTGGCTTCATTATCCGAGGTACGGGTTGCCACGTCCTCGAGAGCTTGTGCCATAGATTTAATTTCTTCTGAGATCGATCGGAGCTCCGATCAAAAAGGTTTAAACTCCTCCAGGAATCGGGAAAGAGTAAGTAGTTCAGCTTCAGGATCTCCAGGAATGGGGCTTGCCGAGCTAACCATTTCAATGGCCCTTGCCTTCTTAGGAGCCTTTTCTGGGGTTGATGGCGGCGTATGCTTCAAAGCCGATTTCTTCATTCCTTGGGACTTCTCGTCAACTCTCCTTCTATATTCAAGTAGGGAGAGGATTCCAACGTACAAAATTGCTAATTCTCTGGGTAATCGCCAATTTTAAATGTTATTTTAAGCCGAATTAGGTGGGCCGGTGGCCGGAGCGATCTCAAGAAGCTGCTATCCAGCCAGCTGCATCACGTGGTCTAAAGTGGGCATTTTCTTTAACCAGTGTTGTTGTCGCTGCTGCAGCATTCTCCATTTTCTGCTTAATGTCTATGTTCTCTATTTTCAGCTGGTCTACTGCTGTCTTGACAGTTGCTACCCTGGCCCCAAAGGAATCTATTTTTGTGTTTAGATCGGAGACTGAAGAGATTAGTCTCTGTATCTTCATACCCAGGGGAGATAATGCTTCCTGTGGTTCTGATTCAATTGTGGCCTGTGCAGTAGTCTCTGGTCTGGAAAGTTGAGAGGTCCCGCTCAATTTCCCACCTGTCCCACCACCATGATCTTTTCATGGGTTGCCCATCTTATCAACTCTTGGCTCCTCTGTCTAAATCTGCAGACAGATTTCTATGATTTCAACTGCAAATTAGTAAATATGGAGCTTCTATTCTTAGTAGCAAGAGCTGTAAGTTTTTGCTGCCTCTCAGCTCGGGCTCAACAGTGCCCCCCAACATTTGTAGCTTTCTAAAGCTGTGTCCACTTTTTTGGGCCCCTCCCCCTGGTCAGAGCAACCCAATACAGTGTTGCAGGATTTCCCATCCACCGCAGCAAAGCCACATTCCATTTCCAGACTTTATGCACTGTTCCAGCATTTTGATTGGAGGAGTCCTAAGGGTATATGTTTTTTATCAGCAGCAGTCTCTGAATCTTAATTTTGATGTTAAGGAATGGCAAACTGTCTGGAGGAACATGTATAGGTATCTCAAACAAGACCGATACCGGTTCTTACAATTCCGTATTTTACATAATCTTTATTTCACTCCCCTCCAATTATGCAGAATGTGTAGAACTGGGTCTCTCATTTGTACTCATTGTGAACTTGCTGAAGGGTCCCTAAAACATATCTTGTGGGGATGTTCCAAGGGGATTCCCTTTTGGCAGTCCATTCGAAATTCCCTCAAACCCTTTTTGGACATGGACTCCTTTTTTATACCTCATGTATGTCTTGTCGGCTTTTACCCAGCTAAGCTTTTTGGTTCTCATAGAGCTTATATGTCCTTGATTTCCATTGTTGCCAAAATGATTATTGTGTGCATTGGATGGAAAATTCCTTACCATCACTTCTGGAATGGCATGTGGAAATTTTACAGGCTTGGAAACAGAGAGACATATAGCTAACCGGCAGGACAGATAAGACAAATTTATGTCCCTTTGTGCCCCCTCTTCTGTCTTTATTACCTATCTCGGTGGGTCCTCGGGTGGATGTAAGTGGGTTGTCCAGCTAATGGGCCCTTATTTGTTTTGGTTTTCTTTCTCTTATCATGTATCCCTTCTTTTTCAGAATAAGAGCTCCCTCTCATGGTTTGTTTGACATTGAGAGTTATGTTCTTGGGGGGAGGGAGTATGGGGTGGGTGGTTGTTGGTAGAAGGGGGTTGGGGGTATTATGGTTATATTATCATGTTTTTTTGCTGTTTTCCTCCTCTCGTTCCAACTACTGTAGTGTTCTCATTGTTGTAGCCTGTATAGTCTATATTTTTGGGGGAAAAGACTTAATAAAGTTTGTTAAATTGAAAGAAAAGGTTTTTCTTTCATTTCAGTAATCGTTACAGTACTGATCTTTTTTATCCATTGTCTGTCGAGAAGTGAAGGTCTGTAATTTTTCCCTAAGACTTCGGTATTTAAAATATGCAGATTTTTTTTTTTTTTTTTAATGGGATAATCCTTTTTTTTATATTCAGGTTTGCATCTTCCCACCACTCGGAGGGGAATCAAAAGCACACAAAACATATTGTCTAACCTGGTAAAGAAATTTTATATTTTGTAATGTGGTATCATCTTGCAGTAAATAATTATTTAGTCTCCAGACTGTTTGATTCTGGGGTGGACTTTTTGGAATACTGCAGGTAACAACAACAGCCAGATGGTCAGAGGTTTCAATGACCTTATTATCAGCTGAGCTAATCTACACTTGATCAGACAATGAAAAAATAATCAGTTCTAGTGGCCAAAGTATTCCTTATGTATGTGGCCCCTCCTTGACGGTGTATAGTTCTATAAGCATCCTTAAGGCTAGCTGATTTCATCATATCTAATAGATAATGCAGGTTGCAATAGATTTTAGTGGAAGTTGGGTTGTTGTGTGCAGAGATAAGCTGCAATTAAAATTCCTCTCAATAACACCATCTTACTAGTGTAGGTGAAAGGCCTTACCTCAGAAAATAGAGATATCCAGGTGGACTTTGTTTGAGGTGCATAGATACATATAAATTGGCATGCAGTATAACAATAGTCTACATCTATTAGTAAAGCTCTATACGAAGTTATAGCCACAAGTATTTTATCTTTATATCCATAACCTCTAAACAGGATGCCCACCCCATCACATGGTTTGGTTCCTTTTGACCAGTAGGTCATACCAGATGTCCATTGTTTGTTGGCCTGCTTAACTTCACACCCTGTTTTTAATCTAGTGGCCCATATAAAGGACACATTGCCAGGCATACTTTGTTTATTTATTTATGTTTTTGGTAACTAGGTAAGTGCACTGATCTAAGTGACCATTTTCTGGCATGACCTGGGTCACTGAGTGGCACAGAGAATACATACATAATATAGGATGTACAACACAGGTTGCAATGCCCAGCAAAGCAACAGGGTACAAATACTTTTACAATAGTGTATACAACTCGGTACAAATGCTCAGCAAAATCAACATAGAAGGAACATCAATACGGGGTATAGGTGCAATAAGTATTATCAGTACTGTCACAAACAACAAAGCAAAATAAATAGCAAGGTACTGTAGGATAAAAAAAGGGGGAGGTGACTCAGTAGTTACCCAGATGGGCAAGAGCAAGTGGCAGAGGCCAACAACCAGATTTTGAGATGGGATTTGAAGCTTAGGTGCACTGCAGCTGACCGAATGGACACAGAGAGTCTGTTCCAGAGAGGGGGCAGAGAAAGATAAGGTTTTACTTCCCATATTAGTGAGGACTCTAGGTACCTTAATGGGGGAACAGGTGACTCATGTAGACACCTAGGCACAATCCTTGCTTTAAGGAGGGATAAGTACGGAGACAAAACACCTCCTGGAAGAGAGTTATCTACAAGACAGGTAAGAGAAAAGTAAAAGCGACAATGGAGTGGGAGCCACCCAAGCAACTGGTAGAGGTCACAGTGGTGGGATGAGTACAGAGCCAGGACTGCAAAATGACAAGATGCTATTGTAGACTGACATTAGTCTGTCTTGCAGGGCTGAGGACACACAAGTGTAGATGGGGGAGCAATAGTCTATAATGGGGAGCAAGTTTCCTTTAATGATGGCTAGGTGAGCTTCAGGAGCCAGGTAGTACTTTTGCCAGTAGGCAGCCCCAAATTTTTGGTTGACCCTACTTACAATTAGGTTGATGTGCTCCATAAAGGAGAGGGTAGGGTCAAAGGTTATGCCCAGGTATTTGAAATTAGCAACATTTTGTAAGGTTGGAGCATCAGGTGAAAGACCTGCGAAGGAGGAGCTGAATTTCAGGGTATTGGCCAGGTATGGCTTAGACCCAGACAGCATAACTTTGATTTTCTTTTCATTAACCAGGAGTTTGTTTGAGAGAATCCAGGTGTGGGCTGATCTGTAATTATGGGAGAGGATGGAGGATGTGTTACAGTAGGTAGGCACTTGTCGCTGTGGAAGAGGACAAGATTGTCTGCATATAGGAAAGCTTCACAGTTAAGGCTGTCTGTGGGGAGGGAGGGAGTTGATAAAGATGGAGAATAGCAGGGGGCCCAGGATAGAGCCCTGGTGGACGCTGGTGGAGATGGGCAGGGCAGAGGAGGTAATGGAGCCGATGCACACTGACTGGGACCATCCAGAAAGATAGTTCCGAAACCAAAGGGAGGTCTCCTGGGAGCAGCCATGCAGGTGGAGTTCAGTGTGTAGAAGGAAGTGGTTGATAAGGTCAAAGGCCTTGGTCAGGTCCACAAAAACAGCACCTGTGGCTCTGCCCCAGTCCATGTTCCGAAGGACGTGGTCAGTAAAGTGTGCCAAGGCTATAGTTGTGCTATGGTTCTTGTACAAACCATGTTATTAATGACACATTAGGTTGTACTTCTCAAGGTGATCAGATAGCTGGCAGTGAATGATTTTTTCCATGAGCTTATTGACGTGGGGGAAGATTGAAATAGGTCTATTGTTGTCAGGGGGAGGGGGTCACCAGCTTTAAATATGGGTATTACCTTGGCAGACTTTTATGAGTCAGGTATGGATGAGGTGGACAGGGCCAGATTAAAATGAAGGTGAGGGTTTTGGAGATGGCTGTGGAAATGAGCTTGAACAGGGAGGGGCAGAGGCCATCAGTGTCAGGGCTACCACAATTTGGGAGACTCTTAAGGAGTTTGGTGGTATTCTTATGGGAGATGGCCCTGAAATAGAATGGTGGGGGACAGTGTTTGGAGAAGAGGAATGGGCAGACCCCCCCAGACATGGCCCAAAACTAGTATGGTGAGTGGTGGGCAACTTACCGAGGTGGGCCATAAGATCCGTGAATTTTAGGTTGAAGGTCATGGCAACCTCAGAGGGGTCAGTCAGAGTGCCAGCGGGGCAGGTTAGGTGGATAACAGGGCTGTGGGTACATGGGTTAAGTAGGGAACTAACTTTCCAACACAGAAAGAGTAGTTGCCCTTTTCATAAATTTCTTTGTAACCCCCTACAAATGGGGGTTCCTGAAAGTCTTCCTTGGGTGTGCCTAAATGCTCCACTGCCAGGCTGGTATCCTATGTCTTAGCATTTTAGAAGTGTTTGTATTAGAGTGCTTTAATGCTTCTGTGCTCTGTCTCTTTAAGAGCTGCCTATTCACAGTGCAATAACTAATCTGGGTGGGGGCTGAGTAGTTTTAGGCTCGAGTCCCGCCTGGACTGCCAGATAATTACTTCATTCTGCCATCGCTATTTGCGCAGAGGGAGCTTTATTAGAAGCTGTACTTATTTGCTGATTATCTATTAGCATAGTAATGATATTGTAGTTTGTCTAACCTGCCTTCTTCGCAGCATGGACAGTTCTGTTTATCACCACCATCTTGGTTCTGGACTGATATTGTGGACCAATCAGTGCCTTTGGGGACCCTAAAATGGTGTCTGTCCCCAGGAGTCTTGTGGGAGCAAAATTCTGTAGGAATTGTAGTTTTGAGATATTGGTGCCTAAATGGACCTGGAGGGGGAGTTGTTATATTGACAGACAGATGGATCAGTCAACCGAACCTTTTGGAGCCTGGGAAAAGTCCCAGGCTGCTTGTAGCAGAGAGTCAGTCTAAGTTGGGAATCGAAAGCGTGAACAGCTTGAGATACTCTAGCAGCAGCTTCTGCGTAGTTCGCGTGGGAGAACTGTGGAAGGGCTGAGGTTTTGGCCTGCCTGTCTGCTGTCCCTTGTGAGGGAACTCTCCAAAGAATCGGACTGCATCTGAGGTTGTGAGAGAGATTTAAGCCACTGAATTGGTGACCAGGCTTAAAACCTGAAGACCGAAGATTTGCTGAACGCGATCGGCCTGTCAGGACCTTCATTTACCGCTGAACTCCCGGGTTTTGCACAGAGACTCTGTGATTGCAACCGGACTGTCATCCACCTGGTATAGTGGTGATTACTTTACTATAAATGTGCTGTGTGCTACTAGTGGGTAGCGATTTAGTTCCCCACAGTGTGTTTAACTGTGCCTTGCTTGCTGGAGGCTGCATCCAGCTTTCTCAGACTCACATCCGAGCTGTTCCTTGGTCTGGGCCTTGTCACACTGGCCCAGTCAGATTACTCACGCCACAGAGAAAACCATCAACAAGAGACCTGCTCGGGGATCAGCCCCCTGCTCATCGTCTTGAACAGGAACGACGCCTCGGTGATTCTTGTGGACCATGCTTCTCCTGGCACTCCAGCTCATCAATCTGCAGTCTCAATTTCATCCCTCCTGTGTCCTGTATTGGGTATCATGAGTAAACACCAGGGTAGCTCCTTGCAACATCAGCTAAATCAAAAGTGGTGTCATCTAATTCACTTGTTGTTTTCTTGTCACAGACTGAGCCATCCGGCTCCGGATTATAAATTGTGTGCGGTTGTGCATGTTTCTTTCATCACAGGGCCCTAACCAGCTGTGATGCCGGCCTACCCCGGGCAACGTTTCAGGCTAGCCCACCTTACTCCCACCTGGGTACCCAGAGTGTGTGACTGTGTAGGGACTCTGAAGTGCATGCATGACTGCCTGATTGATTTAGCATTTAAGCAAATGAACCTGATTACGCCCCTCCCTTGTTCAAGTCCCCTAAATAAATCAGATCTAGTTCTTTTTCCATTTAACCTGACTGTGGTCCCAGTTTGTGTCAAAAGTACTGTACTGTTGCTATTTGCTATACATAACCGTGTTTTACAGGGGATCTCTAGGGTCGAGCCAGAGGAAAAAGGCCTGGTGGTAAGTGCAGACAGTGTGGGGAATTGGATGTTGACTAGGGGCTACTGTGAAAGTGTTTGTTGCATATTGTCTAGGCCACTAGAGGGGAAAGAGGGGAGCTACAGTGTCCCAGAGGGCTGTACCCAGGTTAGCCTTGTTACTAACAACCCTGTCCTCCGGGTGGAGGCAACCGTTTCAGTACCCAGGCCCCTTAACCTGCAACTAGCCACTCAGGCAGGGGTAGTAGCCCTTGGGATAGCACCAACTAGGGATTACATCTTGATACTATTGACATTAAAGGATATTATTGTTATCATAGTTCCATTACACGTGCAATGGAGTAGGTGAAAATGGTATAAAAATTAAGTCTTTCAAGAGGTCAACCTAGTTCTTCCTCTTCCTTGTTTTGCTACAGAGGACTCTGAAGCTGATCCCTCTATGACTGAGGAAAAATCTTTCAAGGATGAGGACAAACAAGCTTCAAAATCCCCCTCTTTCTCTTGTGTATCCCCAGTGTTTTTTTTTTTGTAGCACAGAGAATCTGTTCCTCAAGGTCGCCTGTCTAGGAGGTCTAGTTTTAGGCTTCTTATTCCATCCTCTCTTTCTTTGGCCTACCACAAACAATCATCCTGCTGGGGTGGAGAGGGAGGAGGTGGCATATCTGTGATATCATCTGATACACCTTCAGTGACCTAATGAAGTACAGTAGCAGACTCAGTCACAGAAGGACCTGCTTGCTCTATATCTGTCATTTTTGTTGCCCCCACAGGGGACTGGGGGAATGGGTCACCCACGTCAGAGTCAAGAACTGAGGCTTCATTCAGCATGATCAAGGCTGTTCTCAAGGTCTGAATTGGTGTTTCCAGTGGTGGGAAGATCATCCAAAGGGCTGTGGGGGCGGGGGGGGAGAGAGGTCTGTTCCATATCAAACTATTGGCTAACAGTATGTTCCTCAACCAGGGGCTCTTGCTCTGCTTGCCAAGCAATAGTCTTGGCAGCCAATCTATGGATAGATTCTAACTCTTGTCCTCTTGAAGTAATGCATTCTTATTCAGTAGCATCCTCTCTTTTGTGTGAGGCCCAATGTTCCTGTTGAAATCAATACCCCTCCTCTTGCACAGATTACAGTGGAATGGGTTGGGGCACTGCAGGCTTCAATGGCCATATTTAAAGCACAGATTGCACTATGGTTTATCACACACTGTGCTAAGTGGAGGTTTCTCACTGCACATGTGGCAAGATTTTGGTTGCCCAGGGTAAAAGCAGAGCCCACAGACCGGTCTTTCCTTGGATAAAAACTACTAGGTAGGTGTTTAATACCAGTGTTGATAGTGTGCCATTTTACTTTAAATTTCCACACACCCATCAGAATCAATTCTGAATCACGTACGGGGAGGGATCTATGTAAAATCTTGCATGCATTTCTGCTATAACCAATGAGTAATATCATTAACTTTAACCCCCTTGTTCCAGAATAATATTGTGATATTTTTTACCGTGGGTCTTGTGAGGGGAATGTCTACAAAGGAAGCCCATGTGGGGTATCCATTAGTTCATGGATTTGTCCCAAAACCAATAAAAAGAATGAATTTATTTAAAAATAATGTTGTAGATTTTCTCTCCAGATACATGAATCAAAGCATACAGTTCTGTTGTAAAGAAACCCATAGAGTTTTTGAGCAACATTCTCACAATGTGCACTCTATCAGAAAGATTCTCAGAACTACCATAAACAAACAGCATTTCAGCTCTGTGCTAGCTCTCCTGTGGCCTGAAACAGACCTGCCATTCTAAAAGGCATCTTGCTCCTTCCTGGGTGCTCTGAGCAGCTTTCCCGCACTGTCCTAGTTCTGTCAGTAGATGGTCTACAACCATTCAAGTTTACAAAGGCCCTTCTTGCTGAGGCTTGGGGACCTACCCTCCTTGAGGGACCTGAAGTATCAGGCCTTGCTGACTCTGGGACAGAGTCTGTGCCCAAACCAGATTCCCAGGACCACTGCCCAGATGGGGGCAAGTATATAGATGGCTACCTGTGGGTCTACCTGCTCAGGTTCATTATCAGATTGCTGTTCTAGCAGTTTAAAGTAAGTCTAAGTTTGGGGAACTTCAGTGTCAGACCTAGTCTGTCCTCCTTGTAGTGAACTAGAAAACATACCACTCATGTTTACAACCCATAGTGTACCCTTGTTAGATACTGTATCAGTATTTGCTACTATGGACTCAATATTGTCTTCATCAGTATTTTTGGTCATTTTTGAACTTGCACTAGGAGTATTTTTCTTTAGAGCACTGCTGGTATAGTGCCCCGGGTTCAGTATACCTGCTCCACTTGCCATTTCAGTAACAGCCAAAACATTATTAAAGACATTCCCATTTTGGTCCCACTCCCACTAGTCTCAATATTATGAGCAGTCTATTCTAATATCACAGGTTCTAAAATTTGAGGTTACAAGGAAATACAGCTCCTCAGTGTAATTGTTAGCATGTGTAGAAAGGGCTAACTCCTGTCCTCAATGCATCTGTTTATGAGTTCCTGGGGCAACCTGAAACATTTTCACTTGAAACAGAATCTTTGTGGTGTCTTACTAGCCCTCTTATATCTGCCATCATAGGAGCTTTCCCGGCTAGCCAACGTTGACTGTCGGGATTTCTTCCACCATGTGGCTGTAAGCACTGCTGCAACTGACCAATTTGAATCAGTCCTCTGTGCAAATGCTGATTTTTCTCTTTGAGGCCCCAGAGCCTTTCCAAACTCACAAGACTTCTTCCTAGACAGCTGAGCTGGTGACGTGTCCATGGTTGTCAGGTCTGCATTCTACAGCGGGTCTGCGTCATTAGGCAGCCATCTCAAAGCTGTTGGTTGGGACTCAGGATGTTCTTTAAAAAGACACTCTTCTTCTTCTGAAAGCAACAGGAGTAGGTGCCTTGTCTTCGCTGACATATCTCTGTCCAATTAAATGCCAGCCTGATTCACGCTGACTGAGGGAAAAACATCCATCAGCTCTGGTCCTTCAGTACTGTGGGTATGGGGCTGTTTCTAAGCTCAAGCAAAAACTTATTTTTTCATTAACCTTTTCCAAATTTGCTTCAGAAGTCACAGACTGTGGATTATCATCTGGGATAGACAGAACTCAGCAACCATATTATCAGTTTTGCTGCTTTCTGCAAGATTTTATTTTATTTAAAATTCTGGTAACCTGGAAAGGCGCACTGAGCTAAGGCTCATTTCCAGGTGCGATGAGGAGGAGGGGGAATTGGGTAAATGGGAAGCATTTAGCGAATGAGTAAACAAGATAAAAAAAAAATACAGAAAGTTTCAGAGCACACAGTGCAGTTATACAAGTAATCTAGGAACTCAACAGTAGTAAATATATAAATAGATAACCTGAGCACAGATGAGCCAGAACTATAATGAGGATGCAGTTGGGGCAGTGGCAGGAAGCAGTAGGAGTATGTCTGAGCAGGTGCTTGAAAACTGGGAAAGAGGTGGATTGACACAGGGTAGATGACAGTTGGTCCCAGAGAGAAGGTAGACAGAGGGAGAAGGCAGACTGTCCAGAAGTAGAGTGAGGATAGGGGAAAGAGAAGGAATGGGACTCCCTAGAGTGGAGTGGGTAGGAGGAAGGACAGGTGGGGACAGGTGGGAAGAGTGATAGGAGGGAAGAAGTCCAAACCAGTATTTGGCAACGAAGGTTAAGGATTGGGCTTAATGTCTGTGGGAGAGGGAAGGATAGAAAGAGAGGAGTAGAGGGTGCAATGGTGAGTGCGGAAAGGGGAGTGAGTGGTGAAGCAGCAAAAGGCATTTAGGAGGGTGTCTAGCTTGGCAAGGGAAGATATAGGGGCAGTTCCACAGACAATGTCCATATAATCAAGCACAGGGAGGATTGTTTTGGTAATCAGCTCTCGCCCAATGGAATAAGAGAGGCATTCCTTGTTTCTGTACATTACTCTGAGTTTTGGGCTGTGTTTGGAGTGCATGGTGTCAATATGATTTGAGAAATCAAGCTTGTTGTCTAGCCAGACTCTAAGGTATTTAAAAACTGAGACAACTTCAAAAGGGGAGCCATCTGGGGTGGTGAAAATGGGGGGGGGGACAGGAGTGTTGCAAGTTTTTGTCTCATCCCAAAGCTCACAGAGACCATTTCTTAGTACTGACCCACAATTGGTTAGTCAGGAACCAATTTAGTATGTTGATAAAATCTTGCTGGAGAAGGGACAGCACATCAGGGGTTGAGAGTCAGGAGGTGTAGATGACCATGTCATCTGCATACATGTGGATTTGGGCAGGTGAGCATACTGAGGGGAAGTCATTGATGAAAAGGAAGAAAAAGATAGGGCCCAGGATGGACCCACTGGGGGAACCAACAAGGATAGGAAGAGGAGATGGGGGGTAGAGCCCACCAGAACTGATTGATGCCTGTTCGTGAGGTATGAGCTGAATCAGTTCACCACAGGCACTCCTAGGCCAACTGAGTGTAGTTTGCCTAGAAGAATTGAGTGGGACATTGAATCAAAAGCCTTTACCAGATTGATGAAGACTGCAGCAGTGATGTGACCCAGATCCATAACTGAGGGAGTGGAGTCTGTGACCCACAGTAGGGAGGATGTAGTAGAATGGCACTTCCTAAAGCCAGCTTGGACTGGGGAGAGGGTGTTGGTGGCAGTGAGGAAATCAGCAATCCTAATGTAGACTAGGGACTTCTGAAGTTTGGCTAGGTATGGGAAGAGGGAAATAGGGCGGTAGTTCCCAGGTGAGGAGGGGTTACCATCTTTATAGAGAAGCAGGACCTTGGCCACTTTATAGGCCAATGGGACCGTGCTTTTGGAGAGGGAAAGATTGAGCAGATGTGTGAGGGGGAGGACAATGGCAGGGGCAGAGATATGAAGGATCTTAGTGTCAGTGCCATCTGGGCTGTTTTCAGCTGGGTTAAGGGACATAATTGCACGGTAGACTTCCTGTTGGGAGATGGGGGGAAATGGTAGCCGCTTGAGGAGAGCAGGGTAGAAGGAGTTAGGTGGGGCTGATGTAGGGGTATCAGGAAGTGTGCATGTGCTAAAGAATTTGTTTAAGTTGTCCACAACTGTGGTAGGGTCTGAGATGAGGGAGCTGTCCGCTGAGAGGATGGGGTAGATGACTGGGATGGGGGTTCAAAGAGAGAGTGGATTGTTTTCCAGAACTTTGAGGGGGCACCATGGCTGGAGTAGAGGTGGTCCTTTAAGTAATCTGCTTTAGCTGTGTGGACAGCCTTTGTGCGTGTGTTTCTTAGGGACCTGTACGCTTGGAGGTTGACCTGGGTCTGATAGAATATGTAGGTTGCCCACCCTCATTCTCGCAATTTGCATAGGGCAATTAGGTCAGTGTTGATCCAGAGTTGGTGGATACATTTTACCCTCACTTTCTTTAGGGATGCGTATGTGTTTCATACCTGATAAAGTTACTGATAAATGATTCAGGGCAGAGCCAATCGTCGGGGCAGAGAACATGGGGACCAGTTGGCACTAAAGAGGTCTTGTAGGAGAGCGTTGGTATCGAGTACCCTGAGGGAACAGTGTCATATATATTTAGGGACTGAGTAAGAAGGACACACCTTCCTGACACAGTAGATCAGGCAGTGGTCACTGAAAACATCAGGAAGAGTGCCTGCTGCAGTGATGCAGTGGGGGTGGGAGGAAAGCACCCAGTCCAACAGGGAGTGGTTTAGGGAGCAAGGGTTTAATTGGGTTGGTTCCTTTATGAGTTGAGCAAGATTCAGCAGTTTGCAAAGTGGGCTTAGATGTTGGAAAAAGACAGTTTAAATTGAAATCCCCAAGAGCAGGATCAGCTCCCCAGAGGAGGCATGGGAGGTGATGGAGGAGATGCAAGTAACCAAGGAGGTTTGTGAGAGCCTGGGGAGGCATACAAAGCTCCTATAAATAAAGGAAGCATGGCAGGGATATTCAGCTTTGAAATGATAAGTTCATGAGATGAGGGGAGGGACTCGTGGAGAGAGGTAGTGCAGGAGAGGGATTGGTGAATGTAGAGGGCTACACTGCCACCTGGGGTGGGTGAAAGTTGCAAATTCCGCTTTCACAGAACTTCAGTGAAATTTCAGAAATTTTGCTGAAATTTCGGAACTTTCACCATTGGCGAAACTGGGATTTTCGGCAGATTTTTGCCGAGTTCCAAGTACTTTTTTTGTGAACTGCAGAAAAATGCATATAAACTGCAGAATTTATTCTATCCACAGTTTAATGAACTGTCAGTGAATGGACACATTCTTGTGCAACCATGTGGTCATTCACTGACAATTCAGTGGGCCACTGGTAGTGGAGGAGAGAGGAGGACTACACCAGTGGCCCGCTAAGGGAAAGGGTGGGGGGAGTGGGGTGGTAGTGGATGAACTGTTAGGGTGGGGGGTGGGGCCACTAGACACCAGGGAATTGGGATTACTTTTCTTTATAAGGATCGGGATGTGGGGGTCCACTAGGCACCAGAGATTGGGAATACTGGGAATAGAGGGGGATGAGTCGATGGACTGATGGCTGTTTCTTTGTGGATTAAGGAAACCAGGATAGGGAGCGGGGTCCACTAAACACCAGGGAAATAAAATGTTTTTGGAGGCCATGATAGGTGGGTGGGAAGGCCACTAGACACCAGGGAGGGATCAGAGTTTTTATTTCTTCTTTACCGGGACCCACAAATCATGATCCCCGGGCAGGGGGGTGGGAACTACCTGACCCCAGGGATCAAGGATTTTTTACTTGGGACCTACGATCGGTGGGTGCCGGTCACTAGACATCAGGAGGGTCTGAGGGAGGGATTGGAGGTATTTATTTACTGGGACCCCTGATCAGTGGGGGGGTGGATTAATGAATTAAACTGCAGTTAAAAAAGCCTCAGAACTGACCACTAGCAGTGATCCGTTCTGTGGATTTTTTTTCCCACAGTTTAATAAATTAACCAGCAGTTTATATATTTAGTCTGCAGTTTTAAGGCAGAATTTCTGCAAAAGTTGTGAAAATGATTTCTGAACTTTCGAGGAAATTCCGCCAGTGGAATTTTTTTTTGCACACCCCTACTGCTGTCATGTTTTCCTCTATCCTGGCAGAAAAGGTCAAAATCTGGTAGCATGAGGAATCAAGGACCTTTGATGACAGCCAGTTTATGAGATGCACAGTATGTCACAGAAGTGCTGGGTAGTCCAGACTTTCAAGGCGTCTAGTTTGGGGAGAAGGCTTCTGGCATTGAGGTGGGAAATGTTAAGGCCTTTTGGAAGAGTGGGAGAGGGGGATGGGGAGGATAGGCCAGGGTTGGGTTCAATGTCTCCAGAGAGGAGCAGAAGGAAAATTAGCAAGGGGTGAAGAGGGTTTTTTTTGTCCTTTTCGCTAATGAGAGGAGGAGGGATGGGGGAGAGAAAGGTAGGATGGCAGGTGCAGTTGAAGGATTCAAGCTTTAGCAAATGGGAACATAGCACTCCAGGGTGTATGAAATGGTGTAGTGAGGGAGGGTGAGGGGAGGGAGGAAGGGAGGAGGGAGGGGTATAGGGAAGAGGAGGTTGGTGTATCATAGCTGCAATAGTCTGTCATCTGGATTGGCAGGAATTGGGTCGCCAACATCCCCCCTCCTCCCCCTTCATCTTCTTCATCCACCATCTTGGTGAGCAAGTTGACAGACAAGGGTTCCCACTACTGACAAAAGTAGGGTAATTTCCCCTGCAGCCTGCTAAATTTCCTCCTTTCACTAAAAAACTACCATGAAAAACTAAACATGATTTAGAAGGTCTGTTTGCATCTGCATCTAACCCCCCCCCCACCAACAGGATAAAGCTAAAAATAGGCAGAATTGTCCATTTGCCTATCCCTTCTTTCCTGGTAAACAAAAAAAAAACCTAAATACTGATGTCTCATGCCTAGAGGATGCTTCTTCAGAGTTGGTCCAACAAGGCACAGGTGGATCCATACAAGGCACATGTTTAAAGCTTTGTGTGCACACATTTTATTATATGTAGTTATTTAAAATATAAAAAGTACCATCACCACGTCTGGATATTTGTACCAATTTTTCATCAAAGTGCAAAAAGTGCAAATGTGTAAAAATGTAACAGGAAAAAGCTTATGCCAAACTGGTATGTTTCCAAACTGAGATCACTGAGTTCACTCTAATAAATTTATACAGATTGTATTACTATTTGATATTCATAACTCAATATCTTTAAGTTAAAAATTATATGCAAGGCATCCATTTAAAGATAACATTAACTACATCATTATCTCTGATTTATGCTGCAAGGCCTATGTCATACTCTCAAAGTCAATTTACAGAACATTATATTATAGACATGCCCTGTATATAAATGCTAAAATGGCCCTTTTTACCTAGGACTGTCAGGCACAGAAAAGAAAAAAGTTATTATGGGTAGCACATTAATACAAGACAGTCTAAAGCCATTATATACTTGCTAGGATGTTAGAGAAAGTATAGGAGACAAATAGGATGTTGTCATAAAGGATGCACTTTATAATTATTACAGTAGGTTCAGGCAGACAGATAAAAAGAAACCATTCAGATTTCCTTCCTAAATGGGGGAAGAAACACATACAATTCCACTTTCTAATTGAGTTTTGGCCACTCAAGTGCCCCCAAACTATAGATCCAGATATGTCCTCTTTTGTTTAGGGCGTGTTCCCAATTTCCTGACCTTTTTTAAACCCACTGCCTTAAAAACATGCTTTGATTTATTTCTTTGCTCTACAACTTGAGGGGGAAATGAATATGTACTATTTCCACTGTTAATGGCCCTTACATGCTCAGTTATACATGGTCGCAGTTTTCTATTTGTCTAACTAGTACACTAGCATCCACACTCACAAATCAGAAAGTGGATCACATGGATAGACTCACAATAGAATAGATAAAATCTCTCAAATTAAAGTCCATTCCTTTTCTGGGGTTCATAAAAGTTTTGACACTACAAATGGAGGTACACTGATCACAGTGTCCACACTTGTGACTCCCTACTTGTGGCATTGCAGGTGCTCCTAACTTTTAGAAACTATGCGCCAAGGTATCTAGTAGGTGTCATTCCCCTTTATATACAATAACTGTCCCCTCCTGGATATATTCCTTAAAGGGTAACACTCAGCACTAAGACACACACACACACACTCAAGTGTGGGGCTGATTCCAATTTGTACACTGTGTGTGAAAATATGTTTTACTTACTGTTTACTGCAGTATAATATAAGGAATAGCGTATGGGGTGACAATACACAACAAGCCTGTGTTTGCATTGAGGGGCAGAGATTACAACATATGGACTTTGAGAGCAAAGTTTGAAAGGTCCAAGCTGTTATCTCAACCCCGGGATGGGAACACAAGGCGAAAGTTGCATGGTCACACACATCTGATTTTTATGTAGTGTATAGTTTTGTAGAGGAAGGAGCAGTGCCAATCACTGGTACAGAGAGAGATAGAGCACTCAGTGAAAATGCTTCAGAAAGCAGGCTGTCAGGCAGCAGTCGGCACCAGTAGGGCACGCTCAGTGAAAATGAAAGTGGACTGAGAGACGGGAGTCAGCATGAGCAGGGACACAGGTGAACTTGATAATAGAATGTGCATAACAACTTTTGAACCATGCACAACATTTTGAGAGCCCGTGAATACCAAACACAATAAGCCCTAAATTTAGCAAATTAGTATTGTATAAAAACTATAACATATACGGCAGGCTGTTGAAACTCCCATTGCTGCAGCCCTGCTCTGATGTCAGCTGCAGGTGATTCTGGAATTTGTAGTTACAGAAAATGTCAGCCTGTAAGTCAACAGAATAAGCCTGATACAGTTTACTACCCTGCAGTGAGTGGTAAGTAAAAATATGTATTTCCACATAAAGTGCAATTTGATACCAACCCCACACCTGAGTGTGGGGCTTTTAGTGCTGACTGTCCCTCTTTAAGACTAACATCTACATGGAGAATGCACCAATTTTTCCTAATGATTTTCTCTACCAGATGAACATATAGACTATCGGCAGCATATTCAAAGCCACTACTATAGTGAGGTTTGTGCAAGTGCACACAAAATTTTCCATATTGGACGCATCACTACAGTATGTATAGGGCAAAAGTGGTTGTACAGGAGTGCAAAGGCACTCCACGTGCACATGTGAACAGAATGAAATATCATTGATATGTGTGCACTGGGATACTTGAAGTCTTTTGCATGTGCCAATATCCTAACTGAGCAGTGTTAATTAACATTTTTTTTTTTCCAAAAGCACCTTTTAACAGTGTGCAAAGCACCCATCCATTGGATAGGGTGGATAGAACTTTATACTCTGTTAGCCCCCCATCCCTAGTGCCAGTATACTGAATATACAACTGTCATCCCTGACATCTAGTGGTTCCCCCCATCCCCAGTGCTGATATACTGAACAATATACTTATTCCCTGGCATCAAGGGGTTCCCTCCTTACTCACCTGACCCACATTGGTATGTAACCCCAAGGTGGCATTATCCCAAGGGCTACTACCCCTGCCTGCTTGGCTAGTTGCAGGTTAAGGGGCCTAGGTTCTTTTTTTTTTTTTCCAATTGTTTAACCAGGTGACACACACTAAGCTGAAAGCTTGTTTACAGGTGCAACCTGGGAGCACAGGGAAGTTAAGTGACTTGCTCAGGGTCACACAGTATGCAAGTGGGGGCTCTGGGATTCAAACCCAGGTTTCCAGATTTGCAGCTCAGAGCCTTAAACCACTGCACTATACTGCCTCCCTTTCCTCTGATATGGGTGCCTTCACCTGGAGATCAGGGTTGGTAGTGCTCAAACTGACCTGGGCACAGCCTTCCTGGACACTGTAACCCCCCTTTTCTCCTTCTAGTGGCCTGAACAGTACACAATAATCACTTTCACAATGATCCTTATTCACCAGGCAGTTACCTACACTGTTTGCACTTACCACCAGGGCTGGTTCCTCTAGCTTGACCCTGGGGACCCCCTGTAAAATAAGGTTAAGCACAGCAAATAACAACAGTACAATACTCTTGGCACAAACTGGAACCACAGTCATGTTAAATGCAAACAAAGTTAAATCTGATTTATTCAGGGGACTTGAACAAGGGGGGGTTTAATCAGGTTAATTTGTTTAAAAGTTATATTAATCAGACAGTTATGCATGCAGTTAAGAGTCCCTACACAGTTGCACACTCTGGGTACCCAGGTAGGAAATCGGTGGGCTAGCCAGGAACGTTGCAGCTGTTTGGGACCCTGTGATGGAAGAAAGTAACATGCACAACACACACTATTTGTAATCTGGAGCCAGAGGGCTCAGTTTGTGAAAGAAAAGGCAACAAGATAATCAGATGACAACACTTTTAGATTTAGCTGTTGTTACAGGGAGCTACCATGGTGTTTACTCATGATACTCAATACTGGACACAGGCAGGACAAAATCAAGACTGCAGATTGTTGAGCTGGAGTGCCCGGAGAAACAGAGCCCACATGAATCACCAAGGCATTGTTTCTGTTCAAGGCGTTGAGCAGGGGGCTGATCTCCCGGCTGGTTTCTCGTCGATGACTTTCACTGTGCAGCAGGTATTCTGGCTGGGCAAGTGTAGCAGGGCCCAGGTAAATGGAAATGGATATGGATTCAGTCCATGGAGCTGGATACAGCCTCCAGCAAGCAAAACACAGTTCAGACACACAGTGGGGCACCAAATCACGACCGACTATAAGCACACAGCACATTCACATGTAAGGAAATTCCACTGCACCAGGCAAATGTCTCTCCAGTCGCAATTACAGAGTCTCTGCACAATCCAGGAGTTCAGATGTAGCTGGAAGTCCTGACAGGCCGATCGCATTCAGCAAATCTTCGGTCTTCTTCAGGTTAAAGCCTGGTCACAATTCAGTGGCTTAATTTGCTCTCCAAGTTTGGATTCAGTTGGAAAAAAGCACAAGTTCCCTCTCAGGAACAGCAGGCAGGCATGCAGGCCAAACTCAGGCCGTTACACAGTTCTCCCGCGCGAATCAACTATGGATTGCTGTTCAAACTATCTCAAGCTACTACTTCTTCACTTCCCAAGTCAGATCTAGCTGAATTAACTAATTCAGGTTAATTATGACTGCAATCCAGGCAGCTCTTAAAGAGACAGTACATAGATGCTATACAGGCACTCTCTGGCAATCACATTTAAACTGCTAAAACGCAGGACACCAGCCTGGCAGCCTGGCAGTGAGCATTTAGGCAAGCTCAAAGAAGACTTTTTGGAATCCCCCATTTATGGGGGGGGGGGTTACAGGTATACTAAGCCACTTCCCTGGCATCCAGTTGTATCCCTTCCATCATCCAATTCCTGTTGACAAACTTAGCAATGTTCCTGGTGAACAGAAGTACTGCCCTCCCTCCTCTGATCCCTATAGGCATATTAAATCACTTCCCTGGTGTCCAGTATTAACCCCGTCCCTCATCTGATCCCCACTGATATATTAAACCTCATCCTGTGTGTTCAATGGAACTCCCTCCCTTACCTGAGTCTGTGATGTCTAGTGGCTCCGCCCTTCCTGATAGCCTCTGCAGACCCCCAATACTGCCCAAACAGCCTGAAGACAGTGGCTAGCACCTACCTCTGCCCACCTCACTGGCTGACCACCATCTGCTGCAGGAAAGTTCTATAGTGATACACACTTATGTATACCCGTACAGGAATTGTGGTAGGAATAAAATCTAAGTCTGCATAAAGCTGTACTGCATTGTGTGTGGCCTTCCATGACCACATTATTGGTGTCTTGTAACTCCCACTGAAAATCAGTGTTCTACACTTGCCCAGCAAACAACAATTTTGGGTGGGAGTTATGAGTCACCAGTAATGTAGCTGTGTGGGATCCAAAAGCTATCCCAGAAGTTTGGGGGAAAAGGATGAGAATTTTGGCCAAGTTATAATTTTTTTGGACTCCCATTGGTAGGCCTGTGCCCCCATCCAGACTGACCCCTGCAGTCCCATCACCTAGCTTCTTGTAGACTTACTGCATTGTCCCCTGTCTGCCCCATAGCTTACCGCCTATAGCAGAGTGTGGCAGGACCCCCAAATGCTGCTGAACAAGATACAGTTAGGGGAAAGCTTCCACGTTGCTGGTGCAGGGCCTGCAAGAGGTCAATCCATTATTCAGCCCCAGACCCACTGCTTTTCTTCTGTTTCTTCTCCCTGCCCCTGAGACGCTAGCCTGGGGAATAACACAAGCATGCATACAAGAGTGGTACACATCATACACCAGCATCTCCCCTCCAATCAAGCTGCTTCCAGATGCACTGCTAACTGTGGTCACCCAAGTCACAGTCATGCAGTGAATCTGGATGCACTCTCTTCCTGGCCCTTCCCTGGCCCTCAGTGACCTGCGTTCATTCCCAAACATGGGTCGCTGGTGTTGCAAGCAGTAGTGCTGCTGCTTCGCCTACAGGCCAGGGTGTGTAACAAATCCTAAGTTCATATATTGTGCAGTACAGCTTTATGCATACATTGGTTTTATTCCTACCACAACTCCTCTATCAGTATACAGCAGTGTGTATCAATCTAGAACTTGTGTGTGGCAGATGACAGCTAACCAGTAAGGTAAGCAGAGGGTAAGTGTTGTCTGCCATCTTGGGGCCTGGGGGCCGCACTGGTGGGTGCAGAGAGGACTGGGTGAGGAGTGGGTAGCTCTGTATGCCAGGGAAGTGGTTTAACATGCCAAGAGAGATAAAGGGAGGGAGTGGAGTCCACTAAGTGCCAGGGATTTTCATTACTAACATATGTACTTGGATGGTGGTGCAGAGATTTTTTTAAGGCAAGGCTCCACTGCAGACCGTATTCTATAGTGCAGAGCTCACAGCTTACATGCAGTCTAAGGAGTGAAAGATTGTTCCTCATATTGTAATGAAGCTGTAATTAGATGCAAATGATCTCTTAGTGCCCTTTCAGGGCAGAGTGGTAATTTTTATGGTAAAGTTCCAATATAGGGTGTGGGTCTCAGGCACAATCAGGTTAGCCCTCTGCAAATAGCTTGTTTGCTCACGTGTGTGTGTGCATGTGTGTGTGTGTATGTGCATGAGTGAGATGCCTATTCCTTGATCCCAGTTGTTTCCCATTCATAGTCCTGCAAGGGGCTTTGACTATAGTTTTTTTCCTTCATTGTACTGCACTCACAAGGGCGGATTTTTCAATATCCACTGCACAAGCAAACTGTGCTCTGCATGTTTGAATATACCACTCTGAGCACATTGGGCTACTTTGTACAGTGGTAGGGGACTTTGCCCAACACTTTGCTCAAGATTCAAATATGCTGCCCTACTGTATACTGTATATGTTGCAATAAATAACATTCTGCCACCAATTTGTTTTTTTTCTGTGCCTTATTTCTATCTAGCAAATGCCTTCTATTCTAATCATCAGCAAATGTCCTCCCTTCCCTAATGGTGTCCTAATCATACCCCCTCTGTTCCAGGTGAACCTTTAACTTCCTAATTTCACTCAATACACTGCATCACTGCTTCAGTTCCTGTACTGCTTGTTCACAGGAATTAACTTATGGGGGGATTTGTTTTAGTATGATGGAGGTGGCAACTAGTTTCCTGTAGGTGAGCACTGCAATTGTACCTTTCTTGACCAAATTTGTGTTGACACTACCATGTTTGTTTTGTGATTATAATGTCCAAGAAGTCTGAGACAACAGCCAAACTCACAGGGACTAGAAAAAAGCTCCAGGACAGATGCATAATATGCAAAAGAAAAAAAAATATTTTTGCACAAACACACTCTGGAACTTGAGAGTGCCAACAAAGGGTTCTGGTGCTTAAGTCTGATCCCTACAAGCAAAACAAAATGGTTATATTAAATGCATGCTGAAAATAGAAAATAAGGCTGGCTCATCAGCGCAGTGGCTGGATTTCCGCTTGAGACACCGGTGACCTGGGTTCGGGAATGGACTCGGGTCGTCGGAGAGCCGCCAGGGAGAAGGTTGGAGCATCAGTAGAACCCGCCTCTCCAGGGGGAGGGAGGGATGGAGCTGGCACCTGGGCCCCTAGAGGAGGCCGGGAGCATGGCAGAGTGTTAGGGACTCAAATTTCTGGGGGAGTGATGGACGTCAGCGTTCGCCTTAATGTCAGGTACGTCATTCTCTGTGGGGAGAAAACCAGAAAAATGGCTCTCTGGCAAGCCAGATGATGACTCTCCGGTCCCCTCGCTGCTGTCATGGCCCCATGACCTCCCACCCCAGCAGCACCTGGAGCCGATGCCGCAGTGCACTGGACGACCCCCACCGGTGCCTTCCCTCTCGGAGGAGGGGGACCCACCCAGTGAAGGGTTACGCCGGGCTACCTCCAAGGGGCTGCGATCTGGGGTTGAGGCAGGTCATGGGGATGGTGGACAGACATGGCAGGACATTGACAGCCCAAAGGAGGTGCTCGCCAGATGGAGCAGAGGAGCATAAAGAGGACAAAACAAACAAAAAAAAAAAGAAAATAGAAAATAGAGCTAAAAATCTATGTTTCGATCTTAGGTCTTCTTCAGGAAATATCTAAAAGAGAAAAAAAACAAAGCTAGTGATCCCTACAAGTGTGATTTTTATTGTTTTTGATTGTTGCTGGGCTAGCAGGCATTTCTTGCTGTAATTAACTGTGACTCTCAAATTGTAATTCTTGTCATGCAACTATTCAACAAAAACTTTTGGTTCTTCAGCTATCCCCACCACACAATAACAAATATTCAATAAACTGCTGATAAGGGTTACATTTCTAATAGAAAGGAATTCTTGTCTGCTATCCTAGACATATTTACTTTCCCAGAGTCCTAAATACAAACTAAATCTCCCATAGCTGTACCCTTGGTAGGTAGATAATATTGCTGTGTAAATATAAGATAATTATTCTTTAAAATAAGTCATAGGTGGAGATGTTTGATCTTCTCACAGTTGCAGATAAAAAAATTGTATCATAACCGGAATAAAAAACTGGAGTTTCAGCATCAGTCATGCTTTTGATTAAAATCTAAAATGAAAGCAACCACTCTAAATTTCTTTTAAAAAAATGGGTTAAGGTTTTCCTATAGTCTACTGTTTTAAGATGATCCAAATAAGTTTGAATAGGACATTTCATATGGCACCAAGAAGTGGTAAAATAGATATTTTATTGTAACACAGAGCTGTGAATTTTTTAAAAATGTTTTTGCATTAGAAAACACATCAATGATAGAGACTTCCGGTGACGTCAGCGTCGGCATGAAAGCCTGATTTTGCTGCTCTTAGGCCCCGGTGATATAATCAGCTATAATCAGCCAAGAAAATACATATAAATATGCATTTCGGTGGACTAACATAATCAGCAGGTTCTGGAGTAATGGCAAATGTGAAAATGTCGGAGAAAAATGCGTTCTCCAAAAATAATAAGGGCTATACTTCCCAGAGGCCTAGAGACCATAGTCCAGCGAGCTCGATTGCTTCAGTTCAGACGGCAGGGTCGGGAGATGATGAAGAAGAATATGGCCCAGAGGGGGGCAGCAACAGCTGGGAAGGGCTGACTCCCGAGCAATAATGCACATGTTGCATAGGATTGATACCAAAGTAACCGGTATCAAACAAGATCTCCAAAAACTGGAAAGACGTACCAGGGACAACGAGGAACACCTAGAAAATCTACAAATGGAACACATGGCTTTCAGAAGATCTCTGATCTACTTGTACAGAAGGGAAAGAGACCTCACAAATAAAGCAGAAGACGGAAGCAAGATCTAGAAGAAATAATATACGAGTGTTTGGGGTCCCGGAGGGCTCCAAACAGGCAGACACTGCAGCATTCATGTCAGTATGGCTACAGAAAGAACTAGATCTATCTGCAGATTCAGAGCTGGGGATCGAGAGGGCACACAGGGCCCTAGTCCCTAAACCACCACCTGAAGCACCTCCGAGGTCAATAACTATAAAATTTCTGAGTTATGCAGTAAAGGACAGAGTGCTTAAAATGGCATGGGCCAAAGAAAAAACTGAATTTATATGGCCACAGAGTCTATGTGGGCCAAGACTACCCACCGGTGCTGCTAGCCAAAAAGAAAAAAGTCCTACAAGTAGTCAAATTGCTGAAGGGTAAAGGTCTCACAGCACAGATTAGATATCCAGCGCTTCTCTGGATCCAGACGAAAGATGACATCAAAACATTTGATAATCTACTTGCGGCAGTTCCATTTCTGAAGTCAATAGACTTACCAATCCCAGATATGAGAGAAGAAGAGGCAGAGGCTCAAATTGAGGGTCTCCTGTGGAGGGTGGTTCCAAATCCTGCATTGGAGGGCAAGCACAAACCCAAGGACCTGATTTCATTCCATGAAGAGCTCTCCAAATGGCTGAAGACGGCAAAACCGAATACCTGAATGTAGTACTGAGAGGCAAGGACTGATATGATGGAGATGGGGTACCCTTGGAGAGATTCTAAAGAAGTGAACATTAAAACTGATTGAGTAGTGTCCAGTAAGGGGTGGATAGAGGAAGATAAATATCAGATTTTAGATCCTAAAGAGTATTTGTTAATAAAGGGGGAACCGAGGAGTGGGGTCTGGTTTCCAAGGGAGGGAAAGGAAGTGAAACCGGTCTGGCGATATATAGGTTCCTATGCACAACTAGTTCCCAATGCGTGAGGAATTGGTCAAGCGGCGCTGAGCTGTAGAAAAAGAAAAAGAAATCTTTTCAAGATCATTTAAGCAGAGGAGCAAGTATCCTTTCTGTAGTTTTACAAACTATTAATGTGGGCTAACTTTAAAAAGAAAAAGTGGAGGAGAGGACAGATAAACAGTAAATATATATATATATATACAAATGGAGTCATTCTTAAAGGCAGGCCTAGACAGATACACATTACAGGAAGGTTATAACAGAAACGTGATGCGGTACTGAAGAAGACATAACTAAAAGGTGGTAGAAGAAAGTGGGGTAGTATAAGGATAGTTGAGAAGACTAAAGAGAATAGATGGGTGAGTTTTCAATATCAAGGACCGAAGAGCAAGTTGAATCTTAGAGGTTGATCTTAGTGGGGGAGAAGTATACATACGCAGGATTATAGTGATAGAGGGGGTAATCATACCGTAACTCAAAGGGGAAAATACTGCAAAAAGGGTAATCTTCTGTAAGGATAATTAACTATATAGGAAACAAAGAGCTGGTTAAACAAATTTCGTTTATGATAGGGGGATCGCCGGGGACGGGAGCAGTGTGTAGTGATAGTATAATATGTTGATTATTGTCACTCCATTTTGTATGCTATTTCATGTAATGTATGTCATTTTATACTCCATTTTGTATTGTGTGACTCCATTTTACATGCTGCTTCATTTAATTGGTGTTTTGCTCTTTAGATAGCCTCATTATTATGTTTTGCTTCAGACAGTGTATTTTGCTGACTTGAAGGTCGCATATTATCAGGCAACCTGTTTTTGTAGTTTTGTTTAAATTCCTGCTTAGCTCATAGTGTTCTAGGCACCCGGCCAGTGTTTGGAGCACAGTGACCTAGCAGGTGTAGGGAATTCTGAGCAGTCCTTATGGTGTGAATTTAGCATCCTGGGAGCCCGGCCAGCTTCTAGAATGTGGGAAACAACACTATGAGGGCTGCAAGATTATTTTTAGCATAGAATAAGATATAAATGTAGCTTTCTAATGCCTGGTTAGAAGCCTCCTGCAGGGTGGACGATCGCTGTGGGGCCAGTTCTTTCGAGAGACTCCTAGCCAGGCTGACAAGGGGGCTTCCCAGCCATTGGAAGAGGGCTTGGATGATGCTTTATTGAATCGGTGATGTATAACCTTTTGTATTATATTTTGTTATAATAAAGCTTTGGCTTGCTGTACTTATTGTATTGTTATTGTGTGTATGTGAGTGTGAGTGAGTAAATAGCTGCCTGGTTTGAGTTGGCAGAACACAGTGGAAATCCCAGGAGTCCACAACTAAGTGAGGGAGGAGAAGCGAGTCCACCGGATGAGCTCTCCTTACCCTGATATGGGTGTAGCCTCACTCCCACTAGTGGAGCTACAGACTCCACACTGCCAGAAGACATCTGTCTTCTACACTGTTAGGTTTTTTCCGACTAATGCTACAAAATATGTTTATTATGCTCCACCCTTGGGTTGGTTGAGAGGGGAAGAGCGTTTGAACAGTGTTGAAAGAGTTTGTATGTTGCTGTTCAATGTTCTGGATTGTTTGTTAATGTGCTATCTTTTTGTTACTTGGTGCAAATGTAAAATGTGTGATGAGAGGATACTACGGACAGAAGGTAAAAGAGGTGGAGGAAGTCTCAACAGAAAAGAAAATGGGTAGTTTAAAAATAGGAATGTGGAATGTGAAGGGTATAAACAGTATAATTAAAAGGGCCAGAATGTTACAAGAGATTCATAAAGCCAAATGTGGCATAGTATGTCTTCAGGAAACTAGGTTGTCTGATGTGGAGCATATGAAATTAATCTTGGGTGGGTCGGGTAGTTGGAGACTCTAACCCGCAGGCCAAAAAAGCAGGGGTTGCAATACTGATTAAAAGAGGAATCCCTTTCTCAGTTACCAGTACTTTCTCCAAGACCTCCGGAAGGTTAGTACTGATCACAAGCCAATTCCAGGGCAAGACATTGCATATTTTATTGATTTATGCTCCGACACCTCCTACAGGGGAATTTATGAGAAGGGTATTTCAAGTAATAGCTAAATTACCGGAGGGACAGGTAATATGTGCAGGAGACTGGAACTGTGTAGAGGATGGGCTGTTAGACCGTGTGCCGCCATGTAAGAGGGGTCATGGGACATGCTCTAAATTACTGTCCACATTGCAGGAGGAAATGGGGTTAATTGACCCGTGGAGATTGTTTAACCCCTCAGGTAAAGAATATACCTTTTTCTCACCTGCCAATAACTCATATTCGAGGCTAGATAGAATATATTTACAGAGGAAGCGGGTACATGTAGTTAAGGATATAAGTTTCTGTCCTATGGCCCTCTCAGATCATTCTCTAGTGGTATACCATCTGCAGTGGGGGAACCCCAATACGAAAGGGATATGGAGGTTTAATCTCAGCCTATTAAATGACAAAGAATTTATCGATAAAATCAAAGGGGTGATTAAAAACTTTCTACAAGATAATGATAAACCAGGAACACAATTAAAATATATATGGGACTGTTTAAAAGCAGTCATTAGAGGGCATGTAATATCCTACGCATCCTACAAAAAAAAGAAACAGCACAGGGAAGCTTATCTTAAAGTGGAGGAGACTTTAAAATAGTTGGAAATGGAGCATAAAGCAACCAGAAGAGATGATTTACAACCTAAAATAAAACAAGCTAGAGAACGGGTTAACACTTTGTTGTTATGGCAGGTGGAGAATACATTACGATTTACACGGCAAAAGTGCTATGAGGGAGGGGAAAAGGCGGGTCACCTCTTAGCTATGCGCCTTAAGAAACAAGAAGCAGAAAAACATATAATTAAAATAAATAAAAGTTCCGACCCGATGAACCCAACAGTTTTTCCAGAAGAAATCCTACACAAATTTTAAAAATTCTATACTGAATTATATAGAGAGGAAAATAATTCAGACCAAATAGAGTTAATGGAGACCTTTTTTAAAGAGCAGAAACTTCCCTCTTTAACTGCAGATCGTAGAGAGCAGTTAGAGGCCCCCTTTTCAATTACTCAAATAAATGCAGACTTAAGATCATTCAAAAGTGGTAAGACACCAGGACCAGATGGTCTTCCAGTCAAGTTCTACAGAAAATTTGCTAAGGAGTTGACCCCAATTCTGACTAGGGTATGCAATATAGTCCATGAGAATGGACAGATGCCTGAATCCTGGAGCAGAGCCCTGATAACTATTCTCCCTAAACCAGAGACCCAGCCATGTGCTTGAATTATCACCCGATATCATTGCTTAATGTAGATGCCAAGATTTTTACCAAGGCCATCAGTGTAAGATTACAGTCCCTAATTTTTGATTTGATACACGCGGACCAAACTGGGTTTATGCCAGGGTGGCATATACAAGACAATATTCATTTGATCTTAAATACAATAGCTGAGGCAGAGAAACTTCCAAAGAAATCATTACAAGCAGTAATGTCTGTCAATGCCGAAAAGGCATTTGACAGGCTAAATTGGGTATATCTGCAAAGAGTACTGGTTGGTTTTGGTTTTGGACCCCGCTTTAGAGCTTGGATAGCTAATTTATATGAGAATCCTAGGGTGCAGATTAAGGCGAATGGCCTGGTTTCAAACTCCTTTGAGATAGGTAGGGGCACGCAACAAGGGTGCCCCCATCACCATTATTATTCGCATGAAGTATAGAACCCCTGGCAGCATACTTTAGACAAGCGCCAGATTTTCATGGAATTAGACTGGGTGGGGAAGATATTTGCATATCATTATATGCGGATGATACCTTAATATATATAAATGATCCAGTAAAGGACGTACAGAAGACAATAAATAAGCTTAAAATGTTTGGCTCCTTCTCAGGCTACAAGGTAAATGAACTAAACACAGAGCTGTTGCCCATCGGTAGATCTAAAGACCCACTTCCATTACTTCCAAATGGTCTGAAATGGGCCTCAAATGGGTTAAGGTATCTGGGCATCTGGATACCCAGAAATCTAGATTTACTATATACAAAGAATCATTATAGATTATTCTTAGAAGCACAGAAAGACTGTAAGAGATGGAAGGAATTGTCTTTAACTTTGATGGGCAAAATTGAAACGGGTCCGCATGAATCTACTACCAACATTTTTATTTTTATTTACAGTTCTGCCAGTAAGGCCTCCAGAAAAATTTTGGAAATTAATACACAACATGATATCCAAATTCATTTGGAATGGTAGAAGACCAAGGATTAAATGATCAATATTAGTGGCCTCAAAATAAAAAGGGGATTTAGCCCTACCTGAATTTAAAAGATATTTCTGGGAGCCCAATTACAAAACTTTACCTCATACATGAATAAGGTGGAAACTCTGGCATGGATAGAGATGTGGGGGGGGGGAGACTTGCCTTTTATGGAAGACATATTGGTGATGGACTATCAAAATATTCAAAGATTCCATTATAGTAATGTCTGGGCACACAGCCTTATTCAGACATGGACAGAGATATGTAGAAAGTATAAACTTCCTATGAAACAGTCTTTGGATACCCCTTTAAGAGCATGCCTAGATTTCTTGCCTTTTAAATTGGAGGGGGGGGGGGCTCAGACTATGGGAAGGCTAGGCCTAACTAAAATAGGACAATTCTTCAAGGAGAGTTCTTTAAAATCATTCCAAGATATAGTCCAGGAATTTAGTCTGCCCCAAAGGGAATATTTTAGATTTTTTACAATTTAAAGACTATTTGCTTAGTGAAGCGGGCAGAATTCAATTACAACCAAATGAGAATCCGATCTCGCGACTACTGGTTGACTTGGCAGCCTCAGCACAGTCTAGAGGGAGAGTGGCTCAGATAGTGCACTTATTCTCAAAATTACAAACAGAACCCACAAATGTGGTTGAAGTAAAATGGTATAAAGAAATCGGAACAGAATTACTGTAACTGAGGATGAATGGGGCCAGATCTGGAGGGGAATTTTCACGACCACAGCATCTCCTGCTTGGATGGATTTTAGGTGGAGAGTGGTTCAGTGCCACTTTAGAACTCCAGTTATGACCCAACATTTTAGGGAACATTTTTCAAATTTGTGTTGGAGGGGATGTGGAGAAGTAGGTGATCATACCTATATTTTTTGGTTGTGCCCTACATTACACTTATACTGGGTGGAGATCACTAAAGAAAGTGGTCGGATTTTAGACGTGGTGTTACCATTTACACCTTCTATTTGGGTATTGGGGCTGCCACCAGTAAATATGAGAACTAAAGCATTCATATACCTATTTAACATCTTAATTACGGCTGCATTGAAAGCGATAACTCAAAGATGGTTGACACCATGGATCCCAGAAAAAAAGGCCTGGTGGGACAATATTGACAAGCTGATGGAGATGGAGCATTTGACAGCAAAGCTTAGGCTCCAGAAAGAAATATATATGGCTAGATGGCTCCCTTACTTCCACTACATAGCCGAGAGGGACCAAAGAAATGTGGTTGAGATTTTGGCTGAACAAGGGTAAGGATCCTATGGTAAAAGGCGGTGGGGAGAGAGGGGACCTAAAGGGGTATATCCACTCAGATGTGTAATTACAAGCATAAGGACTTTATCTGAGAAGGAAAGAATATAGGGAGTCACAAATCCTAATACAATTTACATTAAACAATCTTGGAACACACCTTTCACGCATTCTTTAGCAAGACAGGAATGGTGATTGAGGTAAAAAGGGAGAGTAGTAATCTAGCCGTGTATCTTAACCAATTAAGTATGTATTATTTATTTTGACCCCTCAAGAATGAATGCACCTTCATATATTGTAGTGCTAGAAATGTGCCTAAACAAGTAAACAGATGGCATATGAATTGTAGATGGATTTTAATTGCACCAGTTTTAGTTATTTATTTATTTGCTTATGTGTCTGTATGTGATTTTTGTGTGTTTAATGTATTATAATGTAATGAAAAAAGTTAATGAAAAATAATTTCAAAAAAAAGAAAACACATCAATATATTTTGAAGCATAGTAAATATGTACAAAAATATTAGCAAACATGCTAAATACTTCAGCCAACTTTTCATAAAAAAGAGAAACGAACCATGTTAAATGGCTGAACGTTTCTAAATCTGAACATTGCCTTGTACACCCATATTTCAACAAGACTGAAAGACCTTTTAAAAATTAAAAAATGTAAAATCAAACCTAAAATGTAAGTAACTGATAAATCAATTAATTAATCAAGTAACTTATTTATTCCCTTACGTAACCCACTAGTATGCTGTAAAACAAAGGTATAGTGGCAGGACAGGGCTCTGAATTTTGTAGGTATCCTTACAAAATGATTGTGAGTTCATATGAAGTAATTTTCTTCAGAAGAGCATCTTTTGTTTCTTCCTGTAAACCTTTTTTCCTTGTATACTGTAAATTGCCCTTGGAAATGGCTGTAATACTTTTCTGTTTCAATGGGTGTTGACCTGAAAGACAAGTCAAAGTCTTTCTCTCTCTCTCTCTCTCTCTCTCGCTCTGTCTCTCTGTCTCTCTCTGTCTCTTATCAGCTAAAGGATAAAATGTGCACTATAATGTGATATTCAGAGCTCTAAAGGTATGATTCTTTACCAGGAATATTTATAGTGTTGCTGAAGCCACACTTTGTCACTTCCCAGTTGCAAGGATGGCTAATGCTAATTGGACAATTTTGGAACACAAAGGTATAGCTAGCTACCCTCTCCATCCAGCTTTAGTTCAGTAATAGATAAATAATGGGAAGTGATTTTCTCTGGAATATAAGTCAGAGCTTGATTTGATTCAATATTTCTTTTACTATCTCTAGCTTTTTTATACGTAATAGCCACACTAATAAAAAAATCATATTTGCGTATAATTTATCATATGAACAATCTTTCTTTTTTTTTTTTTTTTTCGTCTTTATGCCGCCTTCCTAGCTGCCAGCCACCTGGTAGTATCGACCCGTTCACGGGCCATGGCTTCCACTCCCAAATCGACTTCAGGTTTCCACGATACCTCGTGGCTTACCTCCCTGACGGGCGGGCTTGAAGCGGCAAGGGAACGCCACCGCAGACACTGGGAATTGGTCGAAGAGCTGGCCTGGGGAGCTAATTGAAGCCGTGGTGGGCTTCATTGAGGGTGGCTGGCAGCCGTCCTTTTTCCGGTTTTCTTGGGGGAGGCGGGGTCGTGCAATGGCGTCAGGCGTCCGCCCATCCTCAACTGCCTTGCGCGGTAGCTGTGTGACTCCGGCCTCCACTGAGGGTCGCTGGTGCTCGACGCCATCCCACCCTCCCCTGGAGAAGAAGAGCAGTCCCTGGACGCCCATCCTTCCCCCCCCCCGGCTGGCCCTTCCAGCGACCCGAGTCCGTTATGAACAATCTTTCAAAATGACTCCTGTCTCAGCATCATACATAATTTATGAAAAATGAACGTCTTGACATAACTTATGAGTGTTTTACAGTCACAAATTACAGGTTTTTTTTTAAGGGAAAAACTCTTCCTGTGAAAATTAACTATAATAGAACTCTATGGGCTGGATTCAGAAAGGTCCGCCGCAAGCTGCGGCAATGGCAGCTTGCAGCAACCTGCCCTGTGCCCTGGCCCATGCACCTGATTCAGGATCTAAGCGGGTGCAGCGGTCTGCATCCTGTGACTTGCAGTAGCTGTGCAAGGTAGGGTGCAGCACCAGGAATGCCGCAGGTTGCAGGACAGCAGTTGCGATTGGTGAGGGCCGCCATGACACTGCCATGCCCACTTTTGAGGTCCCGTACGGTGTGGGCACCAGCCCCAAGCCCCCTTGCCATGTACCCCCCAAGAACATGGACCTATACCTGCCCTGGTGGCCCAGTGGTCCCCCACGCCCCCAACAGACACACCCAGCAGGTGCAATGGTGACTGGCCCTGGTGGTGATGGAGGGCTGTACTGGTCACCAGTGGGGTATTGGGGGTGTGGGGGGCTCACACTGTGGGGTGGGGGGCCACTAAACTACCAGGGGGTTACAAGGATGGCAGGGGATCATTCCCCAGGGCATGGAGGGCTCACAATGTGTGTGTGGGGGTCTGGGCATTGGGATGTGCTACACACCCTGCCTGGCACCTTGTGTGCCATGCCTGGGACCCAGAGCCCATGGGGGGTCCATAACCCACAGGAGTTGTGGGACTGGGGCACAGTGGCAACCTCCAGTGAACAGCAAAGACCAGTTAGACCACCTTTTTGTTTGTGTAACTGGTCTTTTACAGATGTTCACTGGTGGTTGTCTCTGAATCCCATCAGTGGACGTAGTGGCCATCCTACCTGAATAGGGTGCAGATGCTGCCAGAAACCCCCTTCCGCCATATCACAAGGGGGTTTCTGGTGCATAGGTGCTGTTGGACACAGGCAGCCTGCTGCATGTTGCAGGCTGCCTATGTGAATCCCGCAGGGACACAATGCAGGATGCAAGTGCGACTTGCACCTTATTTTCCGATGCAAGTTGCCTTGCATCCTGCGTTGGCTACTCTGATTCCAACCCTATGGTCCTAATACTAAAATGGTTAGAGTGGCATTAACAATGTTTGCACTAACTGAAAATAGTGTGAGCCTATGGGGCTGGGGCCATATTCAAAGGCCTCTAGTGTGCCATGCCAACCTTATAGCCCAACTGCACATAATATACCACTGTATCCATGCAAATGAGGGAACCCCTTTGCATATAGGATGTAACAGTACATTCACTGATTTCAGCAACACTAAATAGCCTCCTTCACAGCATTGTTTAACACTGATAAAACCCTACATTTATCACTGCACAGAGGTACCCCCCCCCCGCCCCTGATCACCTGTCCTGTAAGTCTGGACAACACACTGGCGGTCTTGTGGTCCTTCCAACCCCAATCACCTGTCCTGTCATGCCAGATGACTCCCTGGTGGTCTAGTGGACACCCTACTCACCCATGATCATCACTTCTGGTGACCTGAAATATAATGCACCCCTCCATTAGTGTACAGTGGACCCTCCACCTCCTCAAAAGTGCAACCGACTCACCTTCCCAATCTGCTCACTCAGAACGCTCCTCCCCTCACCCCTCACCCAGGTCTCCAATGCTGATATTTGGCATTAGAGATGATGACTGACACATCCCTCCACTCACCACCAAGGCTGACCACCATCATGATGTCAGTGAGCGATTGCACCACTACCATAGAAATAGCTGTTTCTCTTAACAGCCCCAATAAATGTTAGGAAAACAATCACCAAGAATTGGTTTAGCTGGTGACCCTCAAATTATATTCCACTGATCACACAATTTGAGAGGGTGCAGTAGAGATTCAAGGCATACATAGACCGCTTTGAGAACAATTGAGGCCCAGTGATAGAAGCTATTGCAAATTAGGTGCTTCCTGTATAAGTGATGGGGGGGGGCTACATATGGGCTTGTCCATCAGATGGTTAATGGACACATTAAATATTAGACTTGTATGCTTGCAGTCTTTGGCCTAGTGAGATACCACCTGTTACGTATAGAAGATGTCATGAAATATTATTGTAAAATGGATGTGGTGTCACTGTAACAGCTCGCTGTACCCAGAGTAAAGAAAAATATTATTAAATACATTTTACAGATAAAGAGAAGGAAAGGCATACACCAATTCCTTCAAATGGTGGTTAACAATTGGGAATAGCATGAGTCAGTACCCACTATGATTTGTCATCTGGGAGGTTTTCAAGTCTTTTATGAGTTTTTGTAAGTATATAGATGGTTGGTACAATCCAATGACTGACTCATTGTTAAAAATCCTTATATATATATAAATAGAAATATCTCCCTTTTTTACAGCTTCTTAAATAACAGTGTGCACAATGCATTCAGGCTTGGAAACTGGTATGGGAACTATAGCAAGTTCAAGAAATCCAGACTGCTGAAGTTTATTGTGCATCTTATGAAATCCTAATGTTGTATACTATGTAATGGGTAGTGTATTAACATGATAAAGGTGATCGTGTTAGTGTCTATCCATGGTACTCAAATTCCCTACCTTCTGGGTTATGTTCCCCTGATAAACTGATAGAGGCACATGTGATCTAGGATCAAATGTTGATCCCACCTAAGATCCCAGTGCTCCCAAGGTTCATTAGTCGGGTTCTTCCCAAACTGTTTAATTCTGAGAATAATGAACCTTGCAGACTATTACATAGTGAGACCAGGCCTTATTTCATTCTATGTAGTCTTCATTGTATACATTACATCCAGTACCAGGCTATACGGCATGCTGGCCATATGCAAGTATCTTGTATTGGCTCCTAATAGCTTGCTCTCTTGTCTGGGTGGGCCCTGGAGTGCCATGGATATACATTAACACAGTCACTTTTACCAGGTGAATAAATTACCATTCTGTTTTGGGTATATCCATGGCACACCAATTCGTACAGACTGGGTTACTTAAAGAAGCAGTACTCCATCAACAGGGAGGGAAAGAGCAAGTGTGTTTGGTGGACGCTAAAGTGGTCACTAACAGAACTTTAATTCCAGAAGTAGGCCTTGGTGGCATATTAGCGTCCAGTCTGTAGTGTCTTGTAAAAGTGTTAGTGGTGGACCAGGTGGCCACTGCGCATATTTCTGCAATTTAGGCATGATTCTTCTCTACCCAGGACATCACCACTGCTCTAGTAGAATGGGCCCTGACGCCCTCTGGCAGTGTCGTGTTGCATTGCTTCTATGCCTAATGCGTTGTTCTCTTCAACCAGGTGGCCATGGCCACGTTTGCTGCTGCCATGCTCTTCTTATGTCCTTCTGTGATCACCAACACTATTTTGGACTTTCAGAAGGTGTTTATCCTGTCCAAGTACATTGACAGTGCGCATTTCACATTTAGTGTGTGGAGCACTTTCTCCCTGTGATTGGAGTATTCTGTGTAGAAGGTTGGAAGCTCTGCTGGTTAATTGACATGGAAAGGTGACAATATTTTGGGAGTGAATGCAAGGGCCATTCTTAGTGTTACCCTTTTGTGTGTGAATTGTATAAATGGTTCTTTACATGATAGGGTCCCTAGTTCCCTTATTCTGCATGCTGAACATACAGTATGACTACCAGAAATAAAGTTTTGAAGTCCCATTCAGTACAAATCTGTGTCTTTGATAGGCTCAGGGCCTCTCTGTAAGGGTATCTAGGATGACAGTGAGTTCCTATGTTACTACAACCAAACATAGACGACAAAGTCTATGTTTCTATGTTTCTACATTCTGGTGTGTGGTTTGATGTTGGTTGTGGCCTTTAAAAATCTCAGTATATCCAGATGCATTTCAGGAGCTGCATCTCCTATGTGGACCATGGCTGCTCCTATTGCCAACAGCTGTACCCTCAGAAATGAAGGTGATAGGCCATCATCTAGTCCCTGTTGTAGGTACAGAAGTATTTTCTGTGATATATGCTGTGTCTTGTGTGATGTTTGAGTCACACAGTTTTTCCAAAATTCTCTACTGTCTGACATAAGTGGATGTGGCTGAGGCTCTTTTAAACTGCATCATGGTGTTGATCATGACAGATTTGTGAAGCCCTTCTTTTAGCAGTCTCTCCTTTTCAGGAGTCAGGCTGTAAGTTTCAGGTTGTGAGGGCTGGGGTGTTTGACTGGACCCTGTACCAATATGTCCGTTCTGAATGGTAGGTGCCATTTGTCTGCAGTCATTGCTACCACTGTCACAAACCAAGTTTGCCTGACCAGTAAGGTGTTAGCATAATGATCACCCTTCTGGACTGTCTGATTTTCCTGAGGATCTGTGGAATCAGAAGGGATGGTGGAAACACATACACTCTGTTATGTATCCTTGGAACAGATAGGGCATTGACACCCGTTGATTTTTGTTCCTTGAATCTGGAGTAGAATTGATTAACTTGATGTGGTTAAGAATCTTGGGGTCATTTTGGACTGCAGAACAGCACTAGAATAACAGGTGTCAGCAGTGGTCCGATCTGACTTCTACCAACTTTGAAACATCACTAGGATCAAGTCACATTTGGCTCCTGCTTATCTGGGGATGATCATTCATGCTTTTGTTTCCTCTAGGTTGGGCTACTGTAACACTTTGTACTTAGGATTATCTGGAGGTTTGATGCAACACCTGTAGCTGATGAAGAATGCTGCAGCCCAGCTAGTGGCAGGATCTTATCGGAGTGACTATATCATGCAGGTGCTGTGTGTGCTCCACTGGCTGCATATGCGGTGGCACATCAACGTTGAGATATGCTTGTTAACATACAAGGCCCTATGCGGTCTGGGACCTGAAAACTTGAAAGATCTGCTGATTCCTTTCCTCCCAGTCTGACCCCTCCACTTCACTGATATGGGCTTGATCATTCTTTTCCCTTCCCACCTGAGACTATCAGGGGACAGAGCTTTTGGAGTGGCAGTTCCAGTGCTGTGGAACTTACTTCCAGGGAGCATTTGTATGGCCCACTCTGTGGAAATCCTTAAAGCCTCTCTGAAAACTTATTTATTTAAGCAAGCGTTCCCCAGCAAGTTAGTTTTGGCAATTCTGCATTTTAAGATTTGCTTGTCAGTTATTATATTTATTTCTGCTGGGGGGGGGGTTGGTTTTATGTTCTTTAACTTGATTGATACTATATGTATCATGCCCTGAACCCTTGGGAAAGGGCACTTTATAAATAAAGCTTGCCTTGCCCTAGAAACATGGAAGTTGTCAGCAGATAAGGACCTCTTGGCCTACCTAGTCTGCCCTATATTCCCTACCTACAGTGCCAACACGGATCCTACTCAATTTATGGTCTCCCACCCAGCTCTACTTCTAAGTTCCCCTTGTGTCTATCCCATGCATAATTCAATCCTGTTACCATTTTAGCCCCCACCACCTCCAGTGACAGGCTGTTCCAGGTGTCCACCACCCTCTCTGTAAAGAAGTATTTCCTCACTGCTGAGCCTCCTCCCCCCCCCAACACACAGCTTCATAGCATGACCCCTTGTCCTGGAGCATCTCTTTCTGTGGAAAATGTTACCTTCCTGTACTTTATTAATACCTGTGAGCTATTTGAACATTTCTAACACAGCTCACCTTTCCCTCCTTTCCTCTTGAGAGTACATACTTAGCTCCCCGAGTCTTTACTCATAGAGCTTTTGATGCAGGCCTTGCATCATTTTGGTAGCCCTCTTTTGTACCACTTCCACCCTATCTATGTCCTTCCAGAGGTGGGGCCTCCAGAACTGGACACAGTACTCAAGGTCAGGTCTTACCAGTGATCTATACAGAGGTAATACTACTTCCCTCTTTCTGCTGGTGATGCCCCTCCCTATGCACCCGAGAATCCTGCTAGCCTTCCCCACTGCCTTATCACTGCTTGGCTACCTTCAAGTAATCAGAAATAATTACCCCCAGGTCCCTTTCTGGTTTAGTGGTTGCTAATACCTCCCCACTCAGTTGCTACATTGTCCCTGGGTTTCTGCACCCCAAATGCATGATCATGCACTTTTTTGCATTAAAAAACTCAGCTGCCATTTCCTTGACCATTCTCCCAGCTTTTTCAGATTGTCACTCATCCTTTCCACCCTCTCTGGTGTGTCTACTCTGTTGCAGATTTTTGTGTCATCCATGAAAAGGCATACTTTCCCTTACAGCCCTTCTGCAGTGTCACTAATAAATACACTGAAGAGGACTGGACCTAGTACTGACCCCTATTGCACCCCGCTGGTTACCTTTACTTCTCCAGAGTGGACCTCATTTATCACCACCATCTAACTCCTGTTGCTTAGCCTACTTCTAACCCATTTTACTACTTTTGGATCCACTCCCAGGTTGCCAGCATGCTCACCAGTCTTCTATGTGGAATGGTGTCGAAGGTCTTACTGAAATCCAGGTAGGCCACATCTACCGCTCCGCCCTGATCCACTTCCCTGGTCACCCAATCAAAGAACTCGATCAGATTTGTCTGGAAGACGTCCCCACTGTGAAACCATGTTACCTTGGATTCTGTAATCCACTGATTACAAGGTAGTCCCCAATCCTTTCCTTCAGTAGCGATTCCATTACTTTACCCCCTACTGAAGTCAGGCTCACATATCTATAATTTCCTGCCTCTTCCATATTTCTACTTTTGCGTAGTGGGACCACATCTGCCCTCCTCCAGTGCCCTGTACCCTCCCCTATTTCTAGTGATAAGTCAAACAGAGCTATCAGAGGCGCAGCCAGCACCTTCTTGAGCTCCATTAGTATCTTAGGGTACACCCCATTAGGTCCTATTGCCTTGTCTACTTTTAATTGTGCTAATTCCTTGAGGACTCTGTCCTCTGTAAAAGGAGTAATATCCATTTTCCTTCCTTTAATGCCCTTGTCCTAATGTTTGGCCCATCACCTACCCCTTCCTCTGTAAATACTGAACAAAACTAATTGTTCAATATGTCTGCTTTTTTTGGTCCACTTCCTCACAAACCCCTCCTTCCCCTTTTAGCCTTACTACCCCTCCTTTGGTCTTTCTCTTCTTGCTTATGTAGCTAAAGCATGTTTTATTCCCTTTTTTTTACTGACTGGGCAATATTCTCCTCCGTTTGTGCTTTTGCACTCCTAACTGCTCTCCCTGTATCTCTTTGTTTCTCCTGGTAACTCTCCTTATCCTCCTCCTTCTGTGTCCTCTTGTACCTTCTGAATGCAATTTTTTCCCCTCTTACTTTCTCCACTACTTCTCTAGTGAACCATAGCAGTCTCTTTTTTCTCTTGTCCTTATTAACCTGCCTGACACAGTGATTTGTTGCCTTTTCAATGCCCCCCTATATTTTTGCCCATTGTTCCTCAACTGCCCCTAGTTTCCCTATCCCTGTTAGGGTATCCTGAGACATTTTCCCATTGTCTTAAAATCGACCCTCCTGAAGTCCAGGACCCTCATCTTAGTGTGGCTCAGTTCTTATATTGAGCCACAAAATATGGTGATCACTGGTCCCCAGGTGGCCACCCACTGTGACATCAGCAACACTGTCCCCTTTCTCAGTACTGTACCAGGTCCAGTATTGTAGCCCCCTTCCCCATGAGTGGGTTCCTTAACTGATTGCCTGAGGAATGCCCCTTGCGCAGAGTCCAGGATGTCCCTACTTTTGACTGTTGCTGCAGCTGGTAGGCTCCAATCCGCATCTGGTAGATTGAAGTCCCCTACCAGCAACACCTCCCCTTGGCATGCCATCCTTTGGATTGCTTCCAGCATATCTTTATCCACCTCTTCTCCTGTGCTGAAGGTCTATAGATCACTCCTGTGTGAATAGTGGCCCCCTTCTGTTTCTCTACGGTGAGCCACAGTACCTCAGCTCCTCCCTGCTCCCCCTGTATTTGTGTAGCTTTTATGTTGTCCCCAACAGAAAGAGCCACTCCTCCCCTTTTTCTACCTACCCCGTCTTTCTGAATAGAGTATACCCTGGTATGGCCACATCCCTGTCCTGTTTTTCATTGTACCAGGACTCAGTAATTGCTAATACGTCCAGGTCCACATCTGCCATTGTGGCCTCTAGGTCTGCAATCTTATTGCCCAAACTTCAAGCATTTGCATGCATGGATCTCTAGATTGTCCTGCCACCCCCCTTTTATTTCCCATTTGCCCTTCCTTATTTCCTCCACTATTTTTTTTACTATCTCTCCTTCCTTTTACCGCTTGGATTCCTTTGTTATTTGGTTCCTTTTGGGATTTAACACCCTCAGGATTCCCATTGCTGACCTCGTAAACCTGTGGGGGGAGAAAGTTTATGTCTCCTTGCCTTTTTCTGCCCCCCCTTGGCTACTTTAAATGCTCGCCAATGTAGCATTTAAACTGTTCACTGAGAAGCATGGTTCCCCTTCTGGATGGATGCAGGCCATCGCGCCTGTACTGGCCCTTACCCTCCAGGTGAGGCCCCAGTACTCAGTGAAGATGAAACCCTCCTCTCTGCACCATTCTTTCAACTATCCATTGATGATCCTGGTGCAGGGAATCCTGTCCTCCCCCTGTCATAGACAGGTAGCACCTCCAAGAAGATCACAGATCATGCTACTTGCCTAAGACCCCTCCCAAATTCCCTAAACACCTTCTAAAATATTACTGGCTCATCCCTAGTCAGGTAATTTGTTCCCAGATGGACAATGACGTCCAGCTCTCCCTCCCTTTCTGTTGCCCCAGCGATCCTTTGGATCCTCTTTCCATCCCTGTGAGCCATGGCACCAGGAAGGCACCTAACCTCCCTCTCCTCAACCTTACCTGCCCCCAGCTGTATTTTCCTCACTATGGAGTCTCCCACAAAGATTCACTTCCTCCTCCTCTGGGATCTTCTTCCACCACCCTTGGGATCTCCACTATGGAGGACCCCCATATCCTTCCTGGTCACTACTTTGGGTGCCTCTGTGGGACGTTACTGCTCTGCCATTGTAGTGTAGGAGTTCTGTAGTGGTACCGGATGAGGAATGTGCCTGCTCTCCACCACCCTAACCTTCCCTGGGACCACTGTTGTCCAGTCACTCCTCCTTCTGGGCAACCTCTGAGGTAGTGGTGGCAGACTAGGTGGTCCCTGGGTGGGGGGGTCGGTCTTCCGAACCTAAGCCAACTCGGCCTTGAGTCTGGCAACCTCCTTCCTCAGCCCAGAGAGGTGTATGCAAATGGGGCAGCAAGGCAATCTCCAGAAAGTCTCCCTGAAGACTGCTGCCCCACAGCCACTGCACTGCACCACTCTCAGAATCACTGTCGTCCCTTGCCTGTTTTCTGTTGTGCCTCCTTTAGCCCCTTTTTACCCCTTGCCCAACTATTGCTTGATCCTAACTCACCTCTACCGTGCCCATTTTTGTTTTGCTCATTTTAAACCCTTACTTACCGCTACCCTAGATAGGGTGTTTCACTTCTACCCACGTTGTTTCTAGACCCTAATATGCCACTACATTTTTTTTCTTACTCCTACCTGTACCTTTTCTATTGCATGTCCCAACCCTCCTCACTTCCTTGCAATGGGTATGCATTTACAGGAGTTTAAGCTAGAAGCTTACCTCTGATGTGGGGTACACTGTCCTGATGACCTGCTTCCTCCAGTCCTACTCCTTCATTGCTCCCCTTCTGGCTTGTTGGGGTGCAGAGTTTAAGGCTGCAGGTTGAATCGTAGGGCTGACTCTGACATCCTTTGCATGTGGCTTCTTCATGTGGGGGGCCACAGCATGGGGGCCACTTGACAGCCTCTTCCTTTTGAGGCAGTAGGAAGTGTATCAATGGGCCAGCAGTCACCAGCGATTGGCTCCCTGAAGAGCAGGAGGCATGGCCTCTTTCTTGATTGACTCCTGTCTGGAGCCCTGGGAAGCCTGCTAGCTCTGCTAGCTCTGCTCTACTGGAGCACTGTTATAGGTCTTCTGTGAGTTTTTGCTGCGGGGAGAAGAGCTCCTTTACTTGGCAGCAGGAGTCTCTCTCTCTCTCTCTCCACTGGTGCTCAAACTGTGATCGGTGCCAGGATGTTTTTGCTGGTTATTTTCACTGGGTCCATGGTTATGGGACCCCATTGTTTCTGTGTTAGCTGGAAAAGGTAGGGATGAAGTTGCCACTACCCTGGGTGTATTTGATGCCTGCTTAGCCAATCTGCCATGGTGTTTAGTTTCCCGGATAAGTGTATGGCTGTTATCTGTGTGACAGGTTTTATTGTGCCCTTGTCATTATTTTGGGGACCTCTTTCAAAAGACATGTGCTTTGAGTTCTGCTTTGCTTCATGATGTAAGCCACCATGGCCTTGTTGTCAGAACAGATTAGTACTGACTTTCCAAACAGCTGAGATTTGAAAATCAAGGCATTGTATACTGCCCTCATCTACTGGACATTGCTGGTCATTGTCCAACCTATTCCACTTTCCTTGCACCACTTTGTGGACCATGGGTGTTCCCAATCTGAGTAGACTGGCATCTGTATCTCTCATTGTGCTGTGTTGAATCCATAGAGGCATGACTGTTTAAAGGTTGCTCTTTATTGTCCACCATTGGAGTGACTTGAAGGCTTTGTTGGTCAGTTCCATCTTTGTATGGACATTTTCCTCTGTCACTGTACCATATTGGTCTGATAACATATGCAGTGGATGCATGTTCCATCTTGCCCATGGTACCAGGTCTATGCAAGATGCTGTAGATCCCAGCACTTGTACAACCTGCAATATCATTGCTGAATGTTGTCTGCTTAGTTGCTGGGCTAGCCTTGACATGTTCTCTCTTCTCTTTCAAGATGGTGTACCAGCCCTCTTAGTGTGATATGTCTGCTCAGAGGTGTTCTATTGTCTGTGATGGGGCAAGAAAGCTCCTCTCCTTGTTAACTACCATCTGTGAGAGGTCAATGACTTAAGTACTATTCTTGTGTCTGTCTGATTGAACTTGTGACCTAGTTCTTATTAACCAGTCATCTAGGTACAGGATTACATGTATGCCCTTTTCTTGAAAACTTGCTGCAGTCACCACTGAAATGTTTGGAAAGGCTATTGGTGCTGATGCAAGACTGCATAGTAAGGCCTGGTATTGAAAATGTTGTCCCATGATGTAGAATCTTAGGAACTTGAAGTGTGTTGGGCATATGGGTACATGAGGATAAGCTTCCCTGAGGTCAATGGATGTTAGGTAATTGTCATGTCTAATGGACCTTAATGTAGGCCTGATGGTTTCCATTTTGAACTATTGTGTTTGCACAGATTGATTTAGGAACTTGAGGTCTAGCAATATCCGTAGATCTCCCATCTCCTTTGGCAACAGAAAGAAGATGGAGTAAATTCCTTTTTCTTCCTCTGGTACTGGCCGAATTGCCTTGTTTGCAATCAGTTTCTATAGTATGTTGCTTACTTTGTGATGTGTTGCTTTTCTCTTTAATATGGGTGATAGTATCATCCTGTCTCTGAATAGTTTTTACTTGAACTGTATGGCATAGCCTTGTGCTATGACCTCCCTTACCCATCTGTCCATTGTGGTGGACCACCAGGCACTGTTGAATAGGGCTGGTCAAGCTCCAACTGGTGTCTGATAGTCCTGCACTGCTAATCGGGTTTCAGTTGCTGTCAGGGCATATTCATTTATTTATTTTTTATTTATTTATAGAGGATTCAGAAAGTACATTAGAGTTAAAGACTCCTTTACAAAGGCTCCATGTCACAGAAAGTAGAACATTACAACAGTACATAGCAGTTCACTGCAGGACACAGACAAACTTGTTACAAAAAATACAGTAAATCCTAACAGTCAGATCCTAAGAAGTAATTAGTACAGGTCTCAAGCAGATAAGTATATAGGCTCAAATATAGAGCTAATCCGACATATTCAGGTTGAGGGACCCATGGGGGGGTAAACTGGACAGAGGCCTTAGTCAGGGGAGAGAGGGGGACAGGGCAGGGTTCAACGGCAGTCACAGGGGTAAGAGGGCTGGAGATGGTCCCTAAGATAAGTTTTGAAGGGGCAAATTCTGTTTTCATTTGCAAGTAAGTTGGGCAGGCTAGTCATCCAAGAAGGGGCTCTGTAGCTAAAGGACCTTTGGAATTGGGAGGTTCGGCAGCAGGGAACCAAGAGGAGCTGCTTGCCTGAGCTTCGGGTGTTCTTTTGCGATGGAGCCAGATGGACTATTGGGGTGAGACCAGGGGGGAGAGACCAAGGGTGATCTTTTTGGCCATGAGGCAAGTGAGGAATCTGATTCTGTTATCGAGGTTAAGCCAGTTAGTAGCATTATAAAGTGATCAGGTGTGGGTGAGATGGTCACAGCCCAAGATAAGGCAACAGGCTTTGTTTAGGGAGAGACGGAGTCTGTATAGGGCCGAGGTATTCACCACCCTATAGATAAGTATACCATAGTTGAGGAGGGAGAGGACAGAGGAAGAGACAGCAAGCCAAAGGGAGTCAGGAGTAAGACAGTGTTTGAAATGATAGAAGATGCCGAGCCAGACATTGAGGGTGGTGGACAGATGATGGATTTGTTGGTGGAAGTTAAGGGCCAGGTCAAGGGTGATGCCCAGATATTTAAAAGAGTCCACTTGCTCGAGAGGGGTCTGACTGGCAGTTAGAAATTGGGGGCAGTGCTCCTTCCGGGAGTTCCAAGGGTATGAGAAGAACATAACTTTAGTCTTCTTGTAGTTTAGAATAAGGCGCTGAGGTTGTCCATTACGTTTTCCATTGCTGTTACTGAATGTCCATCTTCTTGTGCCACTGTTGCTCTTGAACATGTAGTTGTTTCTGACTGAATATGAGAGTCTGTTAATGTTAGATCCTCTTCCCTGAAAGTTATTGCCCCATCTCTTGTTCTGCTGATTTCTGTTGTTCCCAAATCAGTTCCTGAATGACAGAAGGTAGGTGGACTTTGACTTGTCTTTAGCCAGGTCTTTCTCTTTGTCCGTTTTCTTTCAGAACTCCTTGAGGCCCTCTGCAAAGAGGTACCCTCCTTTAAATGAAAGTCTTTGTAGTAGAGTTTTGCAGTCATCGTCCACCTCCCACAACTTAAGTCACAATGCCCTCATTGCTCTATTCACCACTGCTGCTGTTCTAGCATTGAGTCTTAATGCATCGACTGCAATGTCCCCCAAAAACTTGGCCATCTATAGTATGCAGTCCACCAGGATGATTTCAAGAAATTTTGGAGCTAGGCCCTTGGACAGTTCTTCCAGCCATCTGATCCAGGTTCTTGATGCATAGATGGCTCTGGTGGTAGCTCTGGAGGCCAGCCTTGCCATTTTGAACAACTTCTTCAGCATCTCCTCCAGCTTATTGTCTGTAGAGTCCTTCATTGTGTCTGTCTCCTCAGCTAGAAAAATAGCTTTCTTGCTAAGGGCCACAATCTGTGGGTCCATTTAGGGTGTGTGCACCATAATTGTAGCTTGTCCTCCTGGATTGGGTACATGCGATCCATTGACATTCTCTCTGGGATGCGTGCTGAATCAGATGCTTCCCACTCATTTACCATTAATTTTTATATGTCCCGGCAGATTGGAAAGAAGTCCTCTTGCTTCTGCTTGGGCTTAGTCATGGAATCTAATTTGTTCTCAAGGCAAGGCAGTGGTTGCTCAAACCCCATGGTTGTCTTTATAAACTTCTTGAGCTCTGGCACAGCATTGAATGAGCGTAATCTAGATGTGAGAGAGGGTTCCTCTGGTTTCACAGGCCCCTGCTCTCCATCTGACTCATGTTCCAACTCTCCCCCTGGATTTGGTTCCACTTTGTCATCCGGGACCATACCACCTGGTTCGGCTGGTGTGGTCAGTCTTCATGGGGGGGGCAGTATCTGGGTTTACTGGCATGATGGTTAGAGCATTGTTTGAGTTCTGGGATGGACCTTGTGGCTTGTAGTTTCACATTGTCTCCAGACACTCCATCATGCACAGCATGAAGGTCTGCTGGCTCGCTATTATGGCTGCTGTGGCCTGCTGAGTTTGGAGCATAAATGCCTTAGGGTCTATGTGCCACTCCAGTTTCTTGGAGGTCCCTTTCTCCGCTGGAGATGCTTCAAGAGATGATGACTGACGGTTTGATAACTCTGACTCCTCTATTTCACATGCTGGGCATTGCAATCTGGTCTGGTGAGGGTCAGTAAGGTAGCAGTGACACATTACAAGCGAGGCGCTTCTTGTCATTGTCCTTGGCCAATTGTCAAGACTGTGAGGAATATAGAAGAAAAAATGTGTGACATGGCCTTTACGGCGTGTAAATGAAGGCTTGAAATTTTGCAGTGTGTAATCAAGATAATAACTTCTCCTATCTGTACAGAATTTGGACAGACTAGAGGGTAGACCATGCACTTAAACTGGCATTGACAGAAATGTGGAGTGTGGAGATAATGGAATAGCTGCCTGCTTTTGGGTCCAATTCTATCTGGCCACGCAAATGAGCTACACCAGTATGACTGCTTTCTCGGCTGCAATGGTAAAATGGCTGCTGGAAGTCACTCTCAGTCAATGCTGATCTACAATGGCTGCCAGAAGTGTTGTTGTTCTATTGCTTCCACGGCTCATGCTGATTCCCAATAAGCACTTTGTTGACTGGAGCAGAGTAATTCTGCTTAAGGACTCCTCATGCCCCAGTGACATTATCTTTTAATTGTTTAATGTTGTTGCCCACATATGATCCTATAGTTCAGACGGCCAGCCTTTACCAAGCTGGTCAGTGTCAGAAATGGCAATCACTCATGTGTGAAATCAGAGTGAGTATCTGGCCCATAGAAACATGGCCACTGTACAGAAAAACTGCATGCATAATAGCATCATATGCCCACATCATGCACATGCTAGGGGGCATGCTGATAAAGATGATGCTGAGGCGCCATGCAGACAGGGAAGAAGGAGCACAGGCATCACCCAGCATGGCCACCATTTCCATCTGTGACCTCGCGCACTCATGCATGGGCAAGGTTGGCTAGCCTTGCAGCTCGAGTGTTCTGGCATTGTTCTGGTGACCTCGCAGACTGTAGGCTAGTCCTCTCTCCTGTTTCTGTTCCCCAAAGAAGGATAGTGCCCCCAACAGCTAACAGGTCCCTGTTCATGTAGGAACACCTGCTCCTTCTTCTGATGGGAGGCTCATTACTCAGCATGCACTCACGGTCTCAAGTAAGCCACTTAAATCAGTTATGTAACAGCTGTAATTCAAAGCATGTAGCAAAGGACAGGCTCAGGATATATGGGCACTTAAAGTATTTCTGTGATCTCAGCTGCCGGTTACCTCTCTTACTCATTTGATTGAGATTTTTGTTTTCCATAGCCATTCAGTGTGGGGATATGGGAGAAATGCTGCTGTAGCACAGCTACGCACCATGCTGGAAGCCCTGCTGTAACAGAGAAGCATCCAAGAAGTGAATGGTTCATGCATGCTCAACTACAGCTGCTGAGCTAGGGGCTGTAGGAATGCATGCACCAGGGCCACTCTCACTCATAAGATGGAGTGGCTATATGCAAGTGCCATGTCAGCATGAAAGAGAGGCACCAGATTTTAAAATGGTAAATGGTACATGATTATCTTTTTAGATATGGAATACAGTATGAAATACATAGCCAAGGAAGCCTAGTAGTGAGTTCCTATCCTGATGAGCGTGTTTCTGTGAGCAGTGAGACTGCAGCTACAGGCTGTTTCATAATGGTAGTGGAAAAAGCAGTTAAAATTATCAGAAAAGGTTCTGGATTGTTAGTCTGTCTGTCTAACAAGGTTCGTAACATGAGATGGAAGCTCTTACCTTACAATTCAAATGTTATTGAATAAAACAAGCTGAAAATAGTAGCTTAGGTCACTGTGCTGCATCCTAACAGATTCACAAGATTTCCTGATGAGTATGGGAGCACTGGGAGCCTAGGTGGAGTAGAAATTTAATTCTAGGTCACATGTGCATCATCAGTCTATCAGGTGAACATAACCCAATCTGTAAGAAATTAGAGTACCATGGATATGCACAAAACACAGTCATGTCTGTATTTAACAGGTGTGCAACTGCAGATTAATAATCAATTTGTCAAACAAGTTCCAACAAGTAATACAAAGAACACACTTCTGGTTCTTTCATATAGGAGGTCTGTGTGGGTGGAAACTGTGCCTAGAGATAGGTGAGAGGTCTGCCACTTGCGAAATAGGTTGGATAGGTTGCAGTGGTTATGGGAAGAGCAGTCAATCAGTGACCATGACCCACAGACCTTGTTATTCATACAAGTCTTTGGACTTTATACTGACTGTTGTATATTTTTTTTTAACATAAGAAAGGTAATTCTGTAACTATTTTTTGTCAGGAATGTATTACAGTACTCATGGTTGATCTACATTGTTTAATTTTGTAATGAGACATAGGAGTATTAGACTTGGTGTTTCACATTAAAAGTCAAGAAATAAAAAAATAAACATATATATATATATTAGAGGCAAAAAACTCTGTTTAATGCATCAGTTAGGGTTGTTCCACAGCGACAAAAGCGAGGAAATTCGATGTTAGGGTTGAAACCCCCTTTGCACCCCTCCAGCCCACCCCCCAACTGGAATCAAGGTGCACATTGGGGTCATCAGCCCTAACTGTCACCCCATCACATGTGGAAAGAAGCTGAGGAATAGGAGAATGGGGTGACAGTTAAGACCGATGACCCCAATGCGCACCCCGATTCCAGTTGGGGGGTGGGCTGGAGGGGTGCAAAGGGGGTTTCAACCCTAACATCGAATTTCCTCACTTTTGTCGCTCTGGAACAACCCTAACTGATGCATTAAATGGAGTTTTTTGTCTCTAATTTTCCTTCTTTTTGAGAATGATAATGAGAAATAGTGAATGTAATGCGGCGGCCGGAGTGAGGGGGCCGTGTAACATTGTGCCCACAAACGCAAATCGTAATGCGCAGGGTGACGCAAAGCAAAACAGAAAGAGAAACAGTACTGTATACAGAAATGTTAAAAACAACGGAAACGCAACCGCAAATGAAAACGCAAAGGGTAACGCACATGGTGGCGTAAATGTGAACGGTAAGTGAAACCGGTACAGAACCGCAAGCAGAAACGGTAATGGTAACAGTAATGTAAGAGCACAGGCTGGTTTTCCCCAAAAGCTGTATAGAGAAAGACAGTGAGTAGAAAGAATGTATGCAAAATAATGACTCTTGAAACACAAAAATCAGGAGTTGGAATAGTAAATTGCTTATATCTCAGTAACCGTATGACATAGAAAAAAAATTTAAAAGTCATATGTATTATCACGTTTCTGGCTAGTTTTGTACTTAGCCCCATGAGGGGCCTAAGAATTTTTTGACAAAAACCCCGTATCTTGCACGATTTTCGAGATATGGGCCCTCAAAGGCGCAGCGAACGCAGTAATGTTATCCTATGGGAAAAAAACAGAAGTTCGGAGTGCTATAACTTTGCCTCTCTGTAATATTTTTTCACCAAACCACTGAAAGGCACATCTTCAGGATGTTGGCTGTATCCCCTGCAAATTTCAGCCCCAAAGACCAAACTGTTATTTTGCAGCAGAGCGCCAAACAATTGCTGCAATGCGTCGGCTGCCGTAATGTTATCCTGTGGGAAAAAGCATCAACTTTGGAGTGCTGTAACTTTGCCACCATGTAATATTTTTTCAACACAATATGGAACGGCACATCTGGGAGATGTCAGCTGCGTTCTGTCCAAATTTCAGCCCAAAACTCCAAACCATTCTTTTGCAGCGGGTTGCCAAAGAATTGCTGTCATTTCCCCACAGCCTAGAAAAGTACTGTCACAATTTGCGAAAGCTTTCACAAAAATTTGTGACACTTTCGTGAGCATGAAAGTACTTTTTCCAGAAATTTGAAAAACATATTTCTGGGGTGTTTTACCCCAAAATAAAGACATGGCTAGCATTCTCAGGCTCCGACTAGCTGAACACAAAAAGAATTAGGTTGCTAGAGGGTCTCAATTTTAAATACCAAGCATTTTTCTGATCACTAACTGAAAACAAAATGGCGGATTTGCGAAAGTAAGAGGGCCATTTGAGAAAGTAAAAATGCATTTGCGACACTGTCAAACTTTTTTGTTAACTTTTCCCATTGACTTATAATGGGAATCTGTTTTTTTAATAACTTTTGAACTGTTTAATATTTTTTCACGAAATCTTTGTAAAGCACATCGGGGACCCCGGCCGCACGTTCCCTGAAGATTTCAGTCTGGTCGCGCAAACCGTGCGACCTGTAGGCATGACCGTAGAATTCCAGAAAAAGTGTAAATGCACTCGCAGATCATGCTTAATAACTCCGCAGCTGTGTATCCGACTGGTACGAAACTTGGCAGATCCCAAGGCGTATGGGTCTTGATCAAGTATTTCAAATTTCAAGCAAATCCATCAAACTGTTGCAAAGTTATTAAGGTGCAAAATTTTGGGTTTAACATGTAAATGGCTCCTCAACCCTAACTATGGTAGCACTACTGTGCTACCATAATATATACATAGATATATATATATATATACAATGTATATTTTGGGATAAATACTGTAGCAGGATAAAAAGTAATATCTCAGCCAGGTCATGGAGATATGAGTGATATCTTCACATGTAAAGATATCACTGATATCGCCACGTTCTATACATCATCATATAGAAAGTGAAAGTTTTTCACTTTCCATCATCCAGCTGTCTGTCTTTGCTGTCTCCCTTCATGAGAATGCACCCCCGAAACACACAGATACACACATCTCTGTGATCTGGTTGATCCTGCCTGCATCTTTAAACACTAATTAATTTCTGAAAAACATACATTATCTGGTTGATCCTGAGACTTTCTTTTATCCACCTGCAACTGTAATGTAGCGTGACTGAGCACTATGCCCTGAAATGTAGTACGACCAAACACTGGGAAGATTCAAATGTGAAGCACTGTCAGATGTTTTTAATTAGGTAGCCTGTGCTGTAAAACTTCGAAAAATGCATCCTTTTCTTAATGCTGCCTGTATTTTGTCAAAAGAAGCTGCTGACACTACTGAGAGAACAGTGAGTGAGTCGGCAGCTTCACAATGCCAGACGGAAGCGTAATTATGTGTTGCAATGCAACAGATGCCCACGCTTCTGTCTGGTGTTGTGAAGCTGCCGACTCGCTCGATCTTCTCTCAATACTGTCGGCAGCTTGTTTCACAAAATACAGGCGTTACAAGACAAGGATGCATTTTTCGAAGTTTTACAGCACAGGCTCCCTAATTAAAAATATCTGACAGTGCTTCACATTTGAATCTTCCTAGCGCTCGTTCACGCTACATTTCAGGGCATAGCGCTCAGTCACGCTACATTACAGTTGCAGGTGGATAAAATAAAGTCACAGGATCAACCAGATAATGTATGTTTTTTTTTAAATGTATTTGTTTAAAGATGCAGGCAGGATCAACCAGATATGTATTGTTAAAATAACTTTAAAGTGGCAAGATCAGACATTTTTTTTTATATGTAATCAGCTGTTTTGGGGGGGTATGTAAAGTTGTGTTGGGGGTAGCCATGACTACATCAATTAGAATCCAGACAGGTTTTTTATAATAATTTTAAAGTAGCAGGATCAACTATGTATATATTTTTTAAACAACATATGGCATCTGATGTGTTGGTAGAGATACTACAGATTTGTTTTGAAACAACCTGTTGAGTGCCGACCAAAACATACATTGTATAAACAGAACATGACATGACCTGACTGAAGATATCATATTTATCTTCACTTGAGGCCAATGACATCATGATATCTCACTCGTGACTTTGCCACTCATGAGATATCATGATATTGTTGGCCTCTCGTGAAGATAAAAATGATATCTTCAGTCAGGCCGTGTCATATCCCATACATATGTATATATATTAGTTATTCAGCATGAGTCATAGTTGGGCTCCCAAGGAAAAGTGAATTCATATCTATATGTTGCTAATGATTTCATTGTCTTGAAATCGCACTGCAGTTTAAAAGAAGAATGCCTCTCCATGATGTACTAACTGCAGGGGAGAGTTGCACTGCAGAGCAATTGGGAGTTCTGTTTTAGAATCCTGCTATTCAATCTGGGTAAGCAGTTTGCTACAGTAAAATCAGAGTGGCACGATGCCTAATATTAAACCCCCTTCCTTTTAACCTTAGGCTCTCTTAATCACACCTGTGCTTCAAAAGAGAGCTTCATAAGTTCTTGAGTTCCTTTGTAAGGGAGGCAGTATAGCATAGCTGTTAAGAGCACTGAGCTGTAAACCTGGAGAACTGTGTTTGAATACCACAGCCACCACTTGCATACTGTATGACTATAAACAAGTCACTTAACTTCCCTGTGCTCCCAGGAGGTGTCCTGTGATGAGGGTGTCCGCTATTGAGCACTTACAAAAAAGGGTGACTCAATAGCGGTGCCTGTTCACAGGGCTACTGGATGTGGAGGGGGGTGAATACAAATATAGTGACATCCTGTCGCTATACGTACACGTGTGTGGGGGGGGAGCGAGCACACCGTGTGATAGGTGGAAGGAGAGGGAGGGTTTGTGAGGTGTAGTGCGGTGGTGGGCTGCCGAGCTGGCCATGTGGCGTGGTGGGTTTGTAGCAGGCTAGGGTTGGGAGGGTGGCGGGTTCAATTCTGGGCACATCGGTATTTTGGCGCTGGTCCAGGATTTCATTTTTTTAAACCCCCCCAACATGCACCCCCCTGGAGTTGTTAATACTTTAGTGGGGGGGAGGTGTGGAGGGTGTTGCCCCTTGCATAAACAAAAAAAGATATGTTTTTGGTGCCCTTTTGGTCTGCGCCGTGAGTGTACATCACCAAAATTTATTTTCGCCGATGTACACTCGCCTTAATGGCGATTACCTTTCTGCGATCACCGTTATCACATAGAATCCTCCCAGGACACACCTGGAAACATGCCTTGGCTTAGTGTGCCTTTTCTGAACAAAAATTTGAATTAAAAAAGATAAATGTTCTTGCATTTATATTTCTGCCACAGCCAATGTGCTAATGTTTTTTTGCAGTTGAGCTGTAATACACTGCCTGCTTTTTATTGTGTTTCCATACTACTGTTAATTTTGTGACAATTGTTTTCATTGTTACCTTCTCCATTATCTAAAGTTGTAAAACCTGTTTGATCTTTGTAATTCTTCTGGGTCGTGCCTGAAAATAGGCATATTATGGTCTTAAGAACACCTACCTGGTAAACAAAAACTAATCAACTAACTAATGGCTATCTGAAAGTCACATGAATTTCATCTGGCATTAAAAGGCATGTGGAGCTCTGGGTGTTATAAAGAAGGATGTCCTGCTAAATTAAATTATAAACTCCACTGCATGATGTGGGCATGGGTACAGCCATGTGTGTAAGCCAGCACCATGTCCAAATGGAGCAAAGAACAGCATTTGGATGTTATAAAGGGGGACACACTAAGGGATAACTAAGATCAGGATAGTAAAACATACAGTGGTCAGCTCTTAACAACACATGACTCATTAGTATATGTATGTGACCATACTATGATTATACTTAAAGTGCAAGTTCTTATGAACTGCATGAAATGATTATCATCACAAATGTTTTTGCCAATACAAATGTTGTTTTTTTCACCACCTTATTACCAAACCCCAACATACTATATGAATCCTACTATAAAAAGCATGTTTTGCTGGTTGGCACTTAAAGAGGACAGGAGCTGTTTTTTTTTTTCCTTTTTCTCTAACTGCCAGCTGTTTGAAATGTTCCAGTTTTCAGGAATGATATTCACACATCTAAATGATCGATATTAACAGCACCTGAATAAACAAGCATTTGTAAATGCCGAATGTTGTCTCACTGGCTTTGGCATTGGTAGTTCAGGAGTTAGAGGTGCATAATAGGAATGGCAGAGTAGTATTGAACTGATACCAACCCCACACCCACCCTACAGAGACTGACAGGCATTGGGGTGTGCCTTTGGGTCATTAGTTATAATGCTCATGCCATTTTACCTCACCCTACCCTGTAGACACTGACAAGTGTCGTGGTGTGCTTTGGGGTCCTTGGGCATTATACTTACCCCATTCCATAAGGAAATACATGGAGGTGGGTGCAGTATAGGACAATGGAGTGAACTTTGTGGCTGAACACTCCAAGGCACACCTCAATGCCTGTCAGTGGCTGCAGGGTGGTGGTGGAATGGTGGGAGCATTACAGCTGATGATCCCAAGTCACAGCCCTGATGCCTGTCAGTCTCTACAGGGTGGGGTGTAACAGTTGGAAACCCTCACTCCAAATTATCAACATGGGCTTTTTGTGACTCCACCTCATGAAGAGTGGCAGTATCAGTTTTTTTTTTCCATTTAAAGTTTATTGAAATGGTTTTATGACATTGAGGACAGATATACAGATTTAAGATACCATATATATTAGATAATGTATCAACATGAGTCCATCCTCCCCTCCCCATACCTCCCGATGTCTAAATACCCACCCTTCTAATACATCATCATTCTAACCCTATTCCTTAAAACCTTACAGCACTGTTGTGTCAATAAAGGAAAATACATATTTGATGCAAAGAGTACAGCAGCAAAGACTGGTTATATAGAATGTAAGGTCAGCAGGGGGTCCTATATATTTTTTAAACTTTTCTGATCTATTGTTCAGGCTTGCTATAGCCTGCTCAGTTCTAAGATTTGCAAGTAATTCTGTTAACCACTCTCCATAGGTGATTTCTTCCTGGTCCGCCCAATGTCCTAGTACTAATTTCTTAACAGGCATAGATATAAGAGCCATGTAGTATTTCCTGTTGAGAATCCTAATATCCGAATAGTCTCCTTAAAGGCATATTTCAGGTGTAAACAGGTCCACTAGACCCAAAATGGAGTCTATTTTATGCTGGATAGTTGTTCAAAGAGAAATAATTTTAGGACAAGACCAGAAAATATGGTATAATGTACCTTCGTGTTGAAGGCACTGAACACATAAAGGAGAAGGCATCAATTCAAACTTGGCCATTTTTTGCAGAGAAAAGTATAAATTATGCAGGATGTGCATCTGCATAAGCTTTAGTCTGTCTTGGGTTACAAATTTGTGGCAATTATACCAGAGAACTGTCCAATTCAGGGAAAAAGGAAGACCAGTAATGGGTGGGTCCAAAACAGTCCAGATATAAACAATCAAACAATATTCCATAAATTTTGGAAACTGCCTTAGGATGACCCACTAATTGAGACATTTCTTTTGGAAGGGAAGGGAACACTACCAACTCAGGATCTTGTCCTAAGATTTTTATTAATAGGTGTCGTAGTTGAATGACCTTAAAAAAACATTTATTTGGATCTTAAATTTCTGTTTAATATCATTAACTGATAGTCATGACCCTCCTTCCTCTATAATATTGCTAATTTGTATCTCCCTTAAGTACAGAATCCAATTTGGGGAAATAGTTTTATCATCTATTTTAAAATTAGGATTTCCAAATAAGGGTTGATTTATATCTATTCTATTATTGTATTTTAGAAAGCGACAGAGTTGGGAATGAACCCTGATAGACAAGGCTATAGGAGTGTTTTTTAACCTATTGGGGAGGAGGCCTTCTCTGAGATGTAAAAGAGCTTCTGGCTGTAGTCCACAGGACCAAATTTGGGTTAATTCTATTTTAAGCCATGATGGAGAGTGATGTGCAGTTTCTGGTAAAAGCCATATTAAATATTTATTAATATGACTGGCCCAGAAGTTAAGTCCAAGATGAGGCAGGCTTAGACCTCCTCTGAGTTTAGGTGCAACTAATTTATGAAATGCAATTCTGGGGATTTTATTAGACCAGATAAATTTTATAAAAAGACTATGTACCTTCTTAAACCAAGATAAGGGAAGCCAGGTATTAAGTAACGAAAGGTGATAGAGAAGACGTGGGAAAATTTTCATTTTAAGTAAATTAATTTCCCCCCAAACTGAAAGTGGAAGAGAAGACCATCCGTTGAGGTCTTGGGTTGTGAGATGAACCAGGGAGTCTAAATTTAACTTGCGTGAACATCCAGGATGTCTAGTGAGTCCGATACCTAAATATCTTAGTGAATCCTATTTCCAGGCAAGTCCCAATTTCAAAATATCTGATTTAAACAGTTTGTGATTAAGGGGATGACAATTGTTTTACTTACATTCTTGGCTAAAAGAATTTATAATTTCTAACATTGGGGGAATGGAAGTTATGGGATTTGATACTTGAAGGAGGAGATCATCTGCATAAGCTGAGACTTTAATCTCACAAGAATGTATTGAGATGCCTTGTATTTCTGGGCAGGTTTGCAGTTTGCGGATTAATGATTCCAGATATAAATTGAGAAGTAATGGGGGGGGGGCAGCCTTGCCTCGTCCCTGAGTAAAGAGTAAAAGGTTCTGAGGTTGACCCCATTACCTGACACTCGAGCAATTGGGGACTGATACAAAGATCTAATCCATTTTTGAAAAGTACAGGGAAAGCCAAAAGCTTTTAGAGTCTGAAACAGGTATTTCCAATTTACCCTGTCAAATGCCTTCTCGGCATCCAGAGAGATCAGAGCTGCAGGAAAAGGGACATCTCTGGATGCCAAGAAGACATGGGACAGGGTGCGAAGGTGATCCATTGAGGATCTTCCCTTCATAAATCCAACCTGTTCAGGGCCTATAATGGTAGGAAGTATAGAGTTAAGATGGTAGGCAAGTAATTTAGATAATATTTTAACTTCTTGATTCAGTAGGGAAATAGGATGGTAATTCATGACTGACTAGGGGGATTTACCTGGTTTAGGTATGAGGACAATAACTGCTTCAAAAAGAGATATGTCAGTCTTTGCTCCTGAGAGTATGTGCTGGTAAAGGGGAAGTAACAAGGGGATAATTTGTTTTTTACATTTTTGGTAGAAGTTGGCTGAATAGCCATCTATCCCAGGGGCTTTATTTAAATGCAAGTCTCTGATTGTGTCAGACAACTCCCTAAAAGTAATAGGGGATATTAGAGCCTTTTGCTGGTCTTCTGTGAGGCAGGGTAGATTGGCCTCTTTTAAATAATTCTCTAAGCAGGTCTCAGTTGGGGGATTTGGCATAGGGCCATATAAGTTTTTATAATAATCTGTGAATTCAGATATAATTTAATTCAGAGTGGTTTTCAAAGAGCCATCTGATTAAGAGCGTATTGATGCTGTATACCCGGAAGATTCTAGTTGTTTAATTCTAAGGGACAAGAGGCATCCTGCTTTTTCCCCTGATCTGTGTAAGAAGCTTGTGTTTTTAATATAGACTATTCTACTTTTTCTTTCAGTATGTCTAGATAAGCCACTCTCAATTTAATTAGTTCCTGCCGAGTAGATTCAGGAGTATCTGGGGACAGATCTCTCTCAATAGCTTTAATTTGGGCTAATAGCTGGGACATTCATTGTTCTCTTACTTTTTTCCTTTTGGAAGCTAAACTAATGAGCATCCCTCTGAGATAAGCCTTGAAAGCGCACCATTCAATATCTGGTCTCGTTGGGGTACCCTGATTAATCTCCATAAATTGTTCTATATGTTCTTGAATTATGTGGACCAAGCCAGGATCCTTTATTATCTGATCATTGAATTTCCATCATGTTCCTCCTTTGGGTAATGATAATATTGTCAACTGACATAGCACAAGAGAGTGATCTGCGGAAGGGCCAGGTTGGATAGAGACATCGATGACACCAGGAATAAATGAATGAGAAAGAAGTAAATAATCAGTCCTGGACGAGGACTTATGAACCGGGGATGTATATGTGTATTCACTATCTGAGGGGTATAAAATCCTCCAAATATCTCATAAGCCAACCTGGTCCATCAGTTCCCTTAAAGCCCATTGGGCCAGTGAAAGACCTTTTCTGTGATGCCCAGTCCTGTCTAATACAGGGTCATAAACCAGATTAAAATCCCCTTCAAGTATCATTGGGATCGAAATAAAGGGACTTAAAGTTTGGATAAGCTGTGTGAAGAATCCTAGTGTATCCTGGTTTGGACCATAAATACTGCCTAAAAGCATTTCTTTGGCAAAAATATTACCTTGGACAAAAATAAATATGCCCTTCAGATCTCTAATTATTTTAGTGAGTGAGAAAGGGAGCCTTCTGTGAATTAAAATCATCTATCCACAACTTCGGCTGAGAATACTTGGCCAATTTGTTGCCTCCATAGCTCAAGTGCTTCAGAGTCTAACAAGTGAGATTCTTGTATAAAAATAATCTCTACAGATAAGAAATTTAAGTGTTTCAAAACTTGGTATTGTTTAAGCTTTTGCCTTGCCCCTTTCACATTCCACATTGCTATATTAATTGGTTTAGCCATTATGCATGTTCATGTGGACCCCGGTAAGATTGGAGAAAAATAGTAATCAGTACAAATATTGTTGCTATATTACCTAATTTTGCTGTGCTGCCCTCTAACCCCATTCCCCTCCCTTGGTCCAGTTCCTCCTTCAGTATAATCACCCATGAAATTATTAAAGGTATCCATGATGTTGCCACCAGGCTTAACAAAAACCCAGCCCTTCCCTCCCTCCATTCTGTACATACAACACTATACAGTGCTACCTTTCTACCTCCCTCCCAGTCTACATCCCCATCACCAAGCTCAATAAAAGAATGATGACAGGAACAATAAAGCCCCAATTCGGTTCATTGGAAGCTATAACAGATCGTAGGATAAATCTGGTCTCTAAAGAGTTAAATCCAATTTGTTTCTCTCTTTCTTCCTCCATTATGGTGGGGGGAGGGATAGAGATATATTTCCATACTTTTCACAACTATAACCTTCTACTGGAATAGTACTAACAACGATTTAAACAGTCAACTACATATTCAAGCATCCTGAGAATATATATTAGTAAAGTGGAAATAAAAACAGAAACATGTGTAATTGCTCGAGTCCCTCATAAAAAATGAGTAACTTAGGTAGGCAAACTAAAGTTCAGTGTTTCCTTACAAAACAACTGTCAGGAGAACTAAAATAAAGTACTCTGTAGCCTGATGTACGTGATCCCTCTAGAGGTGGTTGATCACAAATAATATACACTGTTCTAGTACTAATTTTGTGGAGACACCTTAACAGCCGGACTTCGCTCATCAAAACAATTAAAAGGAGACTGAATGTCTATCTTCAGTCTTTACTTAACATGTCTCGTGTCCCTATAGAGCATCGAGAACTAAAATAAATGTAGTAGCTCAGGATCCCAACTACAAATTGTCCTGGAGCAACCGCATATCCATAACAGTTTCTCCACTTTGGTAAAATCAGCACATTTATACTAAACTCTTGATGACTTATGATCAAATAAACAAAAAGGGGAAGGGTTATTCAGGATTTCACTTCTTTCAAAGTGGAGCAGTCACTAGTAATTCAAAACTACATCTTGCGTTTCTGTGCTCTAAAAACCAGCTTTGGCGCCAGTTCCCTATCAGCGATTATGAAATAGATCTGGTAAGGCTTTCTGGAGAGCAGCTTGGGCTGATTCAGTATCTTCAAACATGGACCAGGATCCTGCTAACAGTACTTGCAGCCAAGCTGGATATCCCATTTTAAACTTTACTCCTGCGGCGATTAGTTTGGAGACTATGGGATGAAATTGAGTACAGCACTGTCTCACAGTAGCCGGTAGGTCTTGTGTTATTCTAGTTTTAGTTCCCTCCCATTGGATTTCTCGTAATTCTCTAAGTTTCCCCAGGAAAAACTGCTTCTCCTGAAAATTCAAGAATTTGAAGATGAGAGGCCGAGGTGGTGACCCGGGTGGTGGCATGGGTCTGAGGGCTCTGTGGACCCACTCTATGATATATGCAGCTCCAAAGGGTGAAGGGCCTGCTAACTTTTCTATCAGCCTTTGTATAAAAAGAATAGCATAAGTCCCCTCTTCTTTCTCCGGAATACCAATAATGACTGCATTATTTCTGCAACTCCTCCCCTCCAAATCCTTTAGATTCCAGTTTTTTGATTCTTTGCCTATTAACTACAGCATCGCTGTTTATTTGGTCCACTCACTTTCCTAAGAAATAAGGAAAATTTAGTTATCTGCCATCCTTGTGGAGAGATCTTCAAGTGAAGATGCCATTTGTTTAACTGTGGCAGTTAAAGATTTCAGATCTTCTCTAAATGAGCTGAATTCTAAGAGGAATCTCTCGAGAGTAAGGGGAGTAATTTCAGAGGCCTTAGTTGAAGCAGTAGTACTGGTAGAAAGCTTACCGCTAAGACCCTGCTGGGCCTTGGAGCACTTGCTCGTTTTCTCTGGGGAGACAGGAGGTGTGTGCTTCAGTAATGCGAGAGGCATCTCCGCCTCCATTCTTGAGTCCAGTTTTTTTCCTTCTATTAACAGCAGTTATTTGAATTGAAGATTAGTTTTGTAACTTGAAAAATAAAGAGTTAAGTCTCTATTTTAAAGCTGGGCAATGGGAGCATTCCAGAAGAGCTGTTACTCGGTGCGCTGCATCACGTGGTCCCAATGTCGCAGCAGTATCAGTTTGTTAGTTGAAAGGTGATTTTGCACAGTGACTGTGCCATTTGGTGTCACAGGTACATAAACATTTTGGGCAGGATGTGAAAAATGACAACTGTATTTTTCATGAGGAGGTGTAAAAAAAATGGCAACATTGAAAATCTGGAGCGAAAATATGAAAAATTGTTGAAGTCATGAGCATGCATGGAAACTGCGCAATGCACATCTGTAACCCAATTATTTTGGATTTTTTTTAAACTGAATTTTCAACATAGACATTTTGGGATCTCCCCTCATGAATAGTGGCACTGTAATTGTTTTAATCTGTCCCAAAAGTTGATCTCCCACAGTGACCACGCCATTGTACGCCACAGGTCTGAAAACACATTTTGGGCAGGATGTGAAAAATGACAGCTGTACTGTTCATAAGGAGATGTGAAAAAATGCCAGTGTTGAAAATCTGGCATGAAAATATTGCAAAATTGCAAAGTTATAAGGGTGCATGGAAACTGTGCAACACATGCTTGTAACACAGTCATTTTATGGACTTTCATCACCAAATTTTCAACATAAGCATTTTAGGACCTCTGCTTATGAACAGTGTCACTGTCATTTTGTCAAACTGTCCCAAAAACTGATTTTGCACAGTGACCGCGCTATTCTGCGCCAGACATGCAAAAACACAATTTGGCCAAGATATGTAAAATGACAGCTATACTGTTCATAAGAAGGTGTGGGAAAATGGCAATGTTGAAAATCTGGACTGAAAATTTTACAAATTCACAAAGTTACGATTGTGCGTGGAAGCTGCACAATGCATGCTCTTAAAACAGCCATTTTTATTATTTTTGTCACCAGATTTGCAACATAGGCTTTTTGAGAGCCCCCCTCATGAAAAGTGGCACTGTCATTTCATTAATCAGTCTCGAAAGGTGACTACATGCAGTGACCACGAAATCACCTTTCAGGAACGAATAACACCATGACAGTGACTGAATTCATGAGGAGGGGTCCCAATAACCCCAATTTGAAAATGTGGTGCCAAAATTCCCAAAAATGGCTGAGATATACACCAAAGTTGAAAAAAAACTATTTATGCCATTATACAGCTTACCAGCATTTCTTCAGTTCGCAGTCGGCTTTGAAGAGTGCAGACGTGTTCCTGATCCACCGAAAATCATTGCGCTGGGCTCCGGAGGTATAAGTATGGGGTGATGGTGGTGTGGGGAGGTGTGGTATGCAGAGGGTGGGTGCGGATTGAGGAGGGAGCAGGACAGACCCCGAGGGACCATTTTCTGATTTACAGGTTTAAAGAAAAAAAAAACATTGCAGGACTTTTTTTTACAGGGGCATTTGGCATGCTGGGGTGGGCTCCCAGCATGCCACCTAATGTTTTGGGGTGCTGTAGCTGATGGGGATTGGGCACCCTGTCAGCAATACACCAAGGTGAAAGGGGGGAAGAGCCTGGGGGATTGGGTACCCCTCAGCACACAACAAATGTGAGGGGACATTATGTCGACAGGGAGTGGGCTTCCCTGCTGGCAAATTAAACTGGGAAGGGGGACTAAAGTCGATGGGGATTGGGCCTCCATCAGCAAAGAAAGACTGTTGGGGGGCGCATGATGCCGAGGGGGATTGGGCACCCCCTCAGCACACACGTGAAATGGGAGGGAGTGGGGCATTATGCTGACGGCGATTGGGTTCCCCCGTCGGCAAATTAAGTGGGCCGGTGCATGCCGACAGGGGGATTGGGCACCCCTGAAGTCAGCGCTCTGCGCTGTGGCAGTCAGTGCCACCATGTTTATTGAACTGCTTCACCAGGAAAGGCACGCCACTGCATGACAAGCTTGGCTCTCATTGCAGTGGACCTTTTCTTAGATCTGGTGGCCAGTTTACGTGTTGCTGGTGTCAGCGCCTGCAGCTATTTTATTGGGGAATGAGGGATGCACCTACTGATGCATGCTCTACATTTGCCCAGAGTGGCTGCACCTCCAAATCTGCTACTACTGCAATATGTTGGTTGTCGCGCAAGCACGAGCCAACATAAAAAGTGATTTGAAAAACTGTGTTTTGCATTCTTTCATTTTTATGGGTAGCATTCGGTTACAGTTCTCTTCATGGAACCAGGGATATGGAGTTTCAGATATGTCATGGTTTGTGTATAGAACTCCAAGCGTGGTTCTGATAGGTCAATAGCTTATGCTTCTGCACACCAACTGTGACATAGTGAAAACTCCAAATTACTGGTTCCATGAATAAAACTGTGCAGAAGGTTGTTTATAAAAAGACAACAGTTGAGAATACCGTTTTTCACATCAGTAGTTATTCAGGCAATATTAAGTATGGATCATTTAGGGGTATAAATTTAATTTCAGTAAACAGGAACATTACTACCTGCTGCCAATTAGCACACAGTCCCTGTCCCTTTAAACAATTCTGCACATAAAACAGTTCAGAACAATGTTTTCAGAACTTTAAACTATACAGAACATCTTGGAATGTAAAGATTGGGTACCCATGGAGACCAGGAACTCACCTGCTCAGCAATAACCAAAGTTTTCATCAACTTGGAAACTTGAACAGCAGTCGCTTCAATGACAGAGGGTACATTATGGCATTTGGGCTTTGGCAGCACTCAGTCCTCCACTCCCTTAGCCAGACATTTCTTGTTTATGAAAAAAAAGGCCTTGTGATCTGTCAAGTCTGTTAAAGTCAAGTTTAAATTCATTCATTTTGTGTTTGCCAAACAGGAAAATGAAGTAATATAGACAATAAAAAAGCATATGCCTATAAATAGCAGGATTGCTATGACACCTTAGAGTTCTTTTGACAACCACGGTGCCACTCAGTCTTTGCTCTCATTGTTCTGTGATATCACAAGAATTCCTCAATGTCCTAACAGCTCTGTTCGTTAATAAAGGTTAAACACAGAACGTAGACTGTGACTGCAAAAAAAGAGCAGATGGCCATCTACTGTAGTCTGCACAGAATATCTACCTATTACCCTATAGGCCTACTGCCAAGCAAGGTATATGGATAGGACTGACTCCTTGATCCCCCAGTTGTCCCCATCTCCACCGCCTGGTACTACCCTATTCTTCTCACAATTTGGTATCACTAAGCCTCTGCATTTGTCCCACATGACTTTGAACCCACTAATAGTCTTGACATCAACCACCAAAATAATTTGTCTAAATTTGGCCAAAGGAATTTGCCTGTTTACTACAACAAACTGCTGCTGAAATTAACAGAACTCTAATCCAATAAAATACCCCACAAATTTGAATTTTAGGACATTAAATTCATTATTACTGCAATCGTTTGCATGAAAACAGGCTTTTTTGCTTTAGACGTGATCTATTCCTACTGCTTTTCCCCTGCCCTGAAATCATAATCCTCTGTGTGCATGACAGAATCATGTCTGTAGCAACAGATGGTGCTGTCTTAAGCAGATAATGAAGACTTCATGGCAGGAGTATATGTTGCAAAGACAGGGGGGCTCAATTTTCAAAAAGCCCTTAGAGCAAGGCAAGTTGCATCACTCTAGGGCTGTGCCGAACTCTGGGTGTGTCAGGGACCCTCCATCCAATTTTGTAAAAGGGAAGGGTCCCTGTGCCAAAAAAACAGGTGTTGCTGCAGCCACAGGCTAGTGCCAAACATGTGGAACACCTGCGGAAATTGCTGCAGGGATCCACCCCCACCCCCCGGCTTGGCACAACACTAGAGGGACTGAGATGGTTGGAGGGTGGTGAATCCACTTGACAGGAGGAGACGGGGACAGAAGGGGCATGGGGGTGCCATAGGGAGTGTTAGGGAGACAGCGGGCATGAGATGGAGCAGGGGTGCCATTTGCATATCCATACAACAGATAGGATAGAACTGCTGCAGGGGTAGAGAGACAGTGACATGGCCCAGGCAGGCACAGCCCTGGATGATGACCCATAGGTGGCCACCTATGGGCAGCTGCAAGGGCTGTGCCCACCTGGAGTCATGTCACTTTCTGTCCTTGGACCCCCCCCAAGCTGTCCCATCCCATTGGCTGTATGGCTATGCAAACGACACCCCAATCAGGTGCCACATTACTCCTTCTTATGCCTGCTGTCTACCCAACACCCCCATGGCACCCACATGCCCCTTCTGCCCCTTGCAGCCCACTGTCAGACCCCACTCCCCTTCTTCACAGTGTGTGGAACTGGTGCACATCCCTTAGACCACCTCCTGGCTGGTCTAAGTGGAGCCCCTTGCTGCATCCACAGTGATGCTTACAAAATTGCAAAAAAGGGGATGTTGCAGCCTGCCATAGCACAAGCCTCCTTGCAACCTGGTACACCCTGATTTCAGTCACAAGGCTGGCACAGTGCCACTTTGGTGCAACGGCTCCCCTTTTCAATGCAGACTGCATCTGAAAATTGGGATTGCCGCATCTTTTGATGCAAGGTGCCACTTGCGTCAATTATGTTTGACGCAGGCACCTTGCATCATACTTCAGGCTCTGAAAATCATGCCCAGGGTGTCTAAGGAAAAAAAACAATTTTGATGAAAACACCATTAGTAATAATAATAATAATATAAAAATAAATTTTTACTGAAATTCAGGTTTTAGAGATTTTTATTGTACCCGAGTTTTACTGTTTCCAACAATTAATTTGTTGCTTGAAACAGTCAAATCTCTTTAATTAGTCTATATATTGTGTAGTTTGTGTAGCATCCATTCCATATGAGTTAGAGAAGACTCTGGGTCGTAAATCATGGGCACTCAATCTAATGAGGTGTAGCAGAGAAGTATGAATCTCACTGCTTGGTGAGGGAGAGTAGTACCAACTCCATGTACAACAGAGAGGCATCAAGGTAATAAAATAGTGAGGCCTCCTACCTAATGTAGGAGGCCGTGTCAGCGTGGCTCAGTTGGTAGCACATCCGCTTCTGGACCAGAAGGTCGTGGGTTCTCGTCCCACACCGGGATTGGACTTGCACCTAAAAATTGCTGGTATCTGAGTGCAGTATTGGGGGGTGCTGTACTGCTGGGGTGTGCTGTCCTTCGGATGAGACGTTAAACTGAGGTCCCTTCTGCCCATCCTGGTGTTGTCCAGGTGGAAGTAAAAGAACCCAGGGCACTCTTTTCAAAGAGTAGGGAACATTCCTGGTGTCCTGGCCAACATTCCCCTTCCCATAAACCGGTTCATGCAATTATCCAGGCTGTGTGTGGGTGATGATGTGCGATATGGCTGCCACCACACTTTCAATCACTTCACTACCAGTCTAGCATTGCTTGTAAAGTGCTTTGGATGTATGAAAAGCGCTATATAAATACTGATTCTTCTTCTTCTTTTTCTAATGTGGGACAAAAGGGAGAAATGGTGTGTTTGGAGGTCTTTTAAATACAGAATGCTGATTGGTCAAGGACAGTTTGGGTCTCTATAGTCACAACAGTAAATCTGTTAACATTTTCAAGAAGATAACATTCTTTAAAGTTTTTTAAGGACGGTACATTATGTAAATGGTGATCTAATAATACTAATGGCCCCCTGCAGTATACATTAACCTTGTTCTGAGTCATCAAGGAAGGTTTCACAGTCAGCCAACTGGATATTGGCCAGTTCCAAGCAAACCATTCAATTTAAATAGGTTTGCATAGCAATTTGATGTTTCCACAACAGTTAATTGATTTTCAAGTCAAGATATATTGCTTTCTACATGAAATATTCCATGAATACTAATCTATCATGTGTCATTTTGAAAGCTTAAACGGACCCTGATCCCCAGGCATTAACTAGATCTGAACATGGGCTCAGCCTTTTATTTTCTACATTGTTTTCTTGAAAATGTGAGTCATAAATGTATTATTGCTGAAAGGTAAGGGACTGATCTCAATGGAAACCAGCATTTCCTATTTTTCCAGTTAAGAGAATTGATATCCAGTCATCCCTGCTGCATCAGGAATCATGCTGCTGATGCAGCTCACATGTATGACGAACCGATCATGTCAGATTTAACTGTCAAGATACAAGTAAGAGAGGAGATATTCTAGTCACTCATGAGAGCAGGCAAATGAGTCTCATCCAGCTGTGCTCATACTGTACAAACACTCTTTTTTAGACTGAACACAGCAGGGCTAGTTCACTTAGCAGTTGGGCCAGTCCATATAGTACAATTGGGCCACATACTGTTTGTGAGACAAATGAGCTATTGCATGACTGTTGCTGGCCCATCAACTTTACAAAGTCAATCCTAGTCAATAGGGTTCCTATAATCACACATTTGCCTCTGAAAAGCAAGCTAAGTACAACCTTGGAGGCTATTTTTACTGGACCGAGGAATTTCCCAACCTGCTCCTCATCCCTTTCGTTGCAAAACTCTTTGTTGTCAGGTAGAACTATAATTAATAACCTTGTTTATTTTCGGGAACTTGTTGAGCAGGGTTCACAATGAAATATATCAGGGTAGGAAGGAATGGTGGGGGAGTGGTGCTTTATGTTAAAGAAAACATGAACATGATGGAGGTACAGGGAGAATGGGGGGGTTGAGGTGTTGTGGGTCAACTTTGACTTTGGAAACAGAGTCATCATTAGCATGGGGATGGTTACAGGCCTCCGACACAGGGAGAGGACATAGACAAAGTGATGTTGGAAGACATAGGCAAAATGGCTAAGAATGGGGAGATGGTGCTGTTGGGGGACTTTAATCTGCCTGATGTAGAATGAAGTCTACGGGTTGCAGCATCAGCTAGGAGCAGAGACATCTTGGACTCATTGCAGGGGGCATTCTTCAGGCAGCTGTTCAGTGAACCCACTTGGGGTAGGGCACTACTGGACCTGGTACGTACAAAAGGGGACAGTGTGGCAGATGTCAGAGTGCGAAGTCATCTGGGGACCAGTGATCGCCACACAGTATGGCTTAGTATAAGAACAGCGGAATCCAGCCGCACTAGGCTGAGTGTCCTGGATTTCAGAAGGGTTGACTTTACAAATATGTGGGAATGTATCTGAGAAGACCTGGCAAGGGGAGGTGTCGGGGGGGAGGGATTGGCCAGAATAAGAGACAGCATAGTAAAGGCTACAAACTTGTACATCAGGCAAATATACCAAAGCAGGAGAGATCATTATTATTCTCGAAGGAAGTGGCAGAAAAGGTAAGGGCAAAAACATTGGCATTCAGGAGGTATAAAAGGAGACCCAGAGAGAGGAGGGCAGGGAAGTGTAGCTGGGGAAATGGAAGAAAGTAGGCAAGACAGTAAGGAGCTCAAAAGCATAAGCTGAGGAAAGAAGAGCCTAGACAGCATCAAAGGGAGACAAGATATTTTTCAGGTATATCATCGAGAAAAAGAGACCAAGAGAGAAATTGCACAGTTAATAAAGGAGGCAGGGTGCTATACTGAGGAGGACCAAGAAAAGTCAAATATCATAAACAAATATTTCTGCACAGTATTCACAGTTGAGGGGGAAGTGGAGGGACCATAAATAAGCACCAAGAGATTGGGAGGGGGGATAGATAACAGTCCCTTTTCTGAGGAGAGGGTCAAGAAAGTACTCGCTAATCTGAGGGTGGAAAAGCCATGGGGCCAGATCTGGTACATCCAAGAGTGTTAAAGGAACTCAGGGAAGTTCCAGTTGCACCCTTCAAAGACTTGTTCAATAGTTCATTAGAGACCAGCATGGTCCCGGAGGACTGAAGAAGGTTGGACATAGTCCCACTTCACAAAAGTGGTAGCAAGGAGGAGGCAGGAAATTACAAGCCTTTCAGACTGGCATTTGTAGTAGGGAAATTCATGGAAATACTGTTAAAGGACAGAATCATGGAACACCTGGAATTGAATGAGCTGCAGGACCCAAGGCAGCATGTCTTTATGGAGGGGAGGCTTGCCAAACAAATCTGATAGATTTTTTTGACTGTGTAACCAGGGTGTTGGCTCGGGGGAAAGGGGTGGACGTGGCCTCCTTGGACTTCATCAAGGCCTTTGACACTGTTCCACATGGACTTCATCAAGGCCTTTGACACTATTCCACATAGGATGTTGGTAAACAAGTTGGGTAGCATAGGGATGGGCAATAAAGTGGTACGTGGGTGTAAAAAAGGGGTTAGGAGATAAGAGACAGAGGGTCATGATAAATGGAGTTCACTCTGAGGAGGGGAGAGTGACCAGTGGGGTACAATAGGGGTTAGTATTGGGGTCAGTCCTCTTTAATGTCTTTATTAGTGACATAGCAGAGGAACTGGAAGGGAAGGTCTTCTTCTTTGCAGATGACACTAAGATCTACAACAGGGTGGACTTTCCAGAGGGGGTGCAAAGGATGGCAAGAGATTTGAAATGACTGGAGGAGTGGTCAAAAGTTTGGCAGATGTGGTATGATGCAAAAAAGTGCAACATAATGCACTTGGATCAGAGAAACCCAGGGTTGCAGACTAATACAAAACTGGGGGAGAGATACTAGAAGCAACCAAGCAAGAAAGAGACCTAGGAGTAATCGTACTGGATGATCTGAAGGTGGCTAGACAATGCAACAAAGCTACTGGGAGAGCTAGTGGGATTCTGGGATGTATAAGTAGGGGTATTACCGGCAGGAATAGGGAAGTGGTGTTGCCACTATATAGGTCTTTAGTAGGATCCCACCTGGAGTACTGTGTCCAGTTTTGGAGGCCACATCTCAGGAAGGACATATACAGGATGGAGGCTGTCCAAAGGAGGACTACCAAGATGGTACAGGGTCAAATGTTCTAAGAGGAGAGGCTAAAGGAATTAAACATGTACACCCTAGAGGAGAAGAGGGAGAAAGGTGATATGATCAAGACCTTTAAATACCTAATTGTGCTTTACTTTACTGTCTCCCTCTCCCTAACCAGCCATCTCTCTCTCCTCCTCTCCTCTCCTCTCCTCTCCTCTCCTCTCCGCTCTACTCTGGCTCTCTGCCCCTGACTCTCAGCCAGTTTCCCACCCCTCTCCATCTTGGCTACCTTGCTCTCCTCTAATTTTTCCCTCCCCCTCCACTCTAACTACTTGGCTCCCTATTGTCTCCTGAGCCACCCACCGATTAGCCAATTTTCGGCCTGTTTAACTAGTCCTCTCTTACTTTATCCCCCTCTAGCCTCTGCCCCTGAAAAAGACAGCTCCTCTGCTCATTCCGGCCAGCACTGCATGCCAGTTCCCCACCCTTCACCCTATCTGGACACTTACTTATATAGTTACATGTAGTCACATGGTTGTCCCCTTGTGAATTACTAAGTTCCAAGTTCCTCATCTGCAAGTTATACCATCTGCTCACTAGAGGGTTTCAATTTACCATTATAGCCATCCCCTCTCTCTCTCTATTACTGCAGTGCTTCAGCCTCCCAAATTTTCCTGCCCAATCTTTTTTCACTTTCCTGACTATGATCCCTCATCTACTCCCCAAACTGTCTACTCCCCCCTTTTCTACACCACTCCTCCTGCTTCTCATTCTCATTCTGCCTATTCCTGTATGTCAGCCTTCCCAGCCTAAAAATCTGGCTAAGACCTTTACCCCTCCCATCTCAAACTATACCCCTATTCTTACTATAACCCCAACATACCCTTTCAAACTCTGGTCACACTATTCTCACCGACCAATGGCTCACTTCCTCTCGGTTCCCAGCTACTTTGCCTTCCTTCACCTCATTATCACTTTCTCACCTAACCACACCTCATTTCCATCTTCTCATAAATCCTCCCCCCCATCATAAATGCTCTAAGCTCCACTTACTCATAATTGCTCTTCTCCTACTCTCATCAGGCAGCATTCACCCTAACCCAGGCCCAAACGCGTTGAACTCTCCCCCATACCCCTCCACTACCTACGCGTCTAACTTCCAAGCCCCCCCACTCTCCCAAATGGACTGAAAATAATACATTTAAATATCTGCAGTCTTAGTTCAGATATTGACCTATTGCAGACAATGGCAGTTTCTTTCAAACCTGATATACTTATCATAACAGAAACCTGGCTCACTGATAAGATCTCTGACCACTCTATCTCCATTCCAGGCTACTCCATCACTAGACAGGACAGGGCCACCAGAGGTGGTGGTGTAGCTATGTACATTCTGTCTTCACTAAAATACTCCACCAGTTTCATAGCCTCTCTCCCTGCAACGTATGAAGCTATTGCTATCAGAATCACCCTCCCGTTCTCGGTCCAGATATTCATCGCAGGCATGTACTGCCATCCAACCCGTAGCTGCTACTGAACTGTAAGATCCTTAACTTCCCTCTCCTGTTCAGGTGAGTTATTCTTACTAGGAGATTTCAATTTAAACTGGCTGTCTCCATCCACATCTAAAATGCGTAATGAAATTTCAACCCTAAACTTTTCCCAACTCATCCAAGAACTCACTCCCCTAAACCACAAAACTCAAAACCATTTCCTGATTAATTAGGCACTCGCCTCTCACCACCACAGAGTTATCAAATCCGGTATTCTCCCTGATGCCTTCAGTGACCACCACCCTATCTTCCTCGTAAGGAAGGTCCACCGGCCCAAATCCCCTCATAAAATCCTACAACTTAGATCCTACAACTCTTTGGACCTTGAACCTCTTCTACACGATCTTGCCCTCTCCAATTGATCCCCTCTCACCTTTGCCGCTTCTGTTGCCCATGCTGTCACATATTTTAAAGACAAATTTCTAGCTACTTGGAATACTTATGACCCTTTCAAACAAACTAGAGTTCGCAATAACCATTTCCTCTGGATCACCTCTGAACTGCTAGCCTGCCTCAAGGAGCATGACAAAGCCTGGAAAAGCACAAGGCCTACCAGTTCCCCACAGACTACACAACTTACCGCGGACTACAAAATGTGTGTACCAAAGCTACTAGACTAGCTAAATCAGAGTGTTTTAGGTCTGCCTTCCTCACGAATTTCAACTCACCCTCTAAAATGTGGAAGGTGGACCAAGCTCCCCCCCCCGTCTCATCCCCCCATGTTAAATATTAGCAACTCCTGGTCTCTGACTCTTGCCTGGTGGCTAAGGAATTTAATACTTATTACACCACATGCACCTCGGTCCTTCTAAAATCCTCTCCCTTTCCCTCCACTCTTCATCCCTCCATCTGGCACCCAACCCCCACCCACTTCTTCTCAGTTGTTTCCTTGATGAAACTCTAACTGCCTTGCTCTTACTAAACCCTTCTAAAGGCTTGCCAGATGATATCAACCCTAAGTTCCTGTTCCTTTCAGCTCCAGCTATAGCCATTCTGCTATCTCTCATCTTCAACCTCTCTTTCTTGTCCTCTACCATCCCTTCCTCCTGGAAACATGCAGTAGTCCTCCCTCTTCCCAAGAGCGGTGACCCTACTTCTTCTGCAAGCTTTCATTCAATCTTTCTCCTCCCAACTCTTGCTAAGCTTCAAGAACACTTGGTCCTCTCCCAGCTTATCTCCTTCCTCACTGACTCCTCCTCCTCCTCCTTTTTCACCCCATTCCAATCTGGCTTTTGGAAAAATCACTCCACCACCTCCTGCCTACTCAGGCTCACTGACTCCATCCTTACCAGGATGGATAATAGCCTCATCACCTCAGCCATCTTTATCGACCTCACCAAGGCTTTCAACACTGTCTCCCATGCACTCCTCATAGACTCCCTCATGACAGCTGGCCTATCTATATCTGCTTCCAAATAGTTTAGGGCCTACCTCACAGAAAGAACCCAATCGGTCAAGGTCCAAGAATCCATTTCCCCTTCTCTCACTATCACCACTGGAGTCCCTCAGGGCTCAGTGTTTGGTCCCATTCTATTCTCCACCTTTATAACTGACTTTCCTGTAGTGTGTTCCCCTTACTCCTCCATTCACATGTATACCAACGACATGGTCTTGTACACCTCCGGCAAATGTCCAGCTGATGTTGCTACCACTCTGCAGCATGACTTCCGCCAAGTTTGGCTCTGTTTTACCTCCAATCAGCTCTTTCTCAATGCCAAGAAGACAGTATCCATGACCTTTGGCACAAGGCTGATACTCTCAAGGCTGCCTAGTCTATCCTCCTTCCACACCCTGGATGGGACTACCATAGAGGACATTACCTCTTTCAGATACCTTGGGGTCTGGTTGGACCAACACCTCAGCTTCTCTGGTCATATTGATGCCATTTTAAAAAAACTGAGCCCCAAGCTTGGTGCTTTATACAGGAACTATAGTTGCATCCCTCCTATGGCCAGGCATGAACTTGTCCAGAAGACGATACTCCCGATATTCAACTACTGAGACATGGTTTATGGTGCCGACCCCAAGTTCTCCCTGGCCAGATTGGACACTCTTTTTAACTCCTGCCATTTCATTCTTGATGCTTCCCCTTGGATCCATTACTGTGAGCTGTATCATGCCCTGTCCTTTCCCCCACTTGCTAACAGACGCCTCTCCCACTGTGCCAAACTCATCTCAAATTACTGACTAGGCAAACTCCTGCCTTACCGCCTCACCTCCCTAATAACCCCACCCCCACCTCCCCATTCTCTCAGATCTTCAGACACTCATACTCTGACAGTCCCTCGTTGCTCCACACTTATCAGACAGTCAGCCTTCTGCTATTGCTTCCCTAAAGCCTGGAACTCTCTGCCCTCATACATAGGTGTCAGTGTGGCTCGGTTGGTAGCACATCCGCCTCTGGACCAGAAGGTCGTGGGTTCTCATCCCACACCGGGTTTGGACTTGCACCTAAAAATCGCTGGCATCCGAGTGCAGTATTGGGGGGTGCTGTACTGCTGGGGTGTTCCGTCCTTCAGATGAGATGTTAAACCGAAGTCCCTTCTGCCCATCCTGGTGTTGTCCTGGTGAGTGTCCAGGTGGAAGTAAAAGAACCCAGGGAACTCTTTGCAAAGAGTAGGGAACATTCCCGGTGTCCTGGCCAACATTCCTTTTCCCATAAAACCGGTTCATGCAATTATCCAGGCTGTGTGTGGGTGATGATGTGCCATATGGCCGCCACCACACATTCAGTCACTTCACTACCAGTCTAGCATTGCTTGTAAAGCACTTTGGATGTATGAAAAGCGCTATATAAATGCTGATTCTTCTTCTTATAGGCCACTCCTCCTCCTCCTTCTCCCTCGGTGCAGCCTTATACAACTTCCTCTCCTCAAACTGCGCCTGCTATTATCCACCTTAATTATCCTCCCCTTACCCTCCCTTTACTCTAATCCTATCTCCACTACCTCTACTAATCTTTACCTTTATTCCCTCTCCACTCCCTTACAAATTTTCTTCTCTCCTTACCTTAACCCTACTCCTCCTAACCTCCCCCTTCCTCTTCCCCTCCCCACTGCCTATTACCTGCTTTCCTCCTGTTGTACCTACTCCACCTCACAGCCTACCACCTGATTCCCTCCTGATGTGCTCTGCCTCTGCTTTGTGCAGGCAGGGTACTCAACAACCTGGGGGGGTCTGACCCTGGTAGACCTCTCTCTCTCTCCTCTCCATCTCCTTTCCCCTTCTCCTCCATTTGCCTGTCCTGACCCCTGACAGGATTCTCGGTCCACCAGGGTTTTTAGCTCTTGGCAAGCCCTGACCTCTCCCCTTCCCCTTCTCTACTACCCTCTCCACCTACCTCTTCTGTCTCTCCACTATTATGCTCTAAGCCACCTTTTCCATGCCTGCTTCATCCTCTGGCAGGGTTCTCAACATCCTGAAAGGGCTGAACTGGTCAAGCCTCCCACCCCCCCAACCTCCTATTATACACCCCTTTCACTGCCTCTCTCCTTCCCCATCTTCCTAGTATGCACTCATCCCTTCCTCTCTCTTTGCCCTCAATTGACCCATGGCTGGGTGCACGTATCCTGATAGGGTTGAAACTTACTATCCTCATTCTCCCACCTACCCCCCTCTCTTTCACTCCCCTTCCCCCATTACTCAGCCCTATTTATGATTGTCCTAATCTCTATTGCACTTGTAGACTATTTGCACTTTGGGTAAACCTTAGTAACTTGTACTGTCTGAGTTACTCCTCATGTACTTGACCTAGATCAAACTACAGTACTGTACTAGTTAGCCCATTCAGTCATTTCCAATACAGTTAGGAGTTATTTAGTGCTTGTATTCTATTGTAAATGTTGTGCTACTGTATCTATTTCAGTTGTTTTATCATCCAGCTCTTTTGCCCAAAACTGTTAGCATTCTGCTATTTTATTACACACTGTACAGTCTAATCACTTTTATTTGTGTGTATTTGTATGTATATTTAATGCTATCTTATGTTATTGAACCAAATCTCTGTATTCAACTGTCATATCCCCCACCCCCAGGTTGCACTTGGAGATGAGCAACTTGTTGTTCAGTGTGCCTTCCTGGTATAATATTTAAATAAATAAATAAATACCTCACACACTGATGGGGGTTACTATGGTACAAGTGGGAGGTATTTTTTAAAGGAAAGGGTGCTTTAGAAGAAGGGGCCACAATATGAAGCTGGAGGGGGGGTAGGTTTAGGAGAGATGTGAGGAAATACTTCTTCACAGAAAGGGCGATGGATGACTGGAATCGTCTTCCAACAGAGGTTGTGGGGGCAAAAACAGTGGTGGGTTTCAAAAAAGCCTGGGACATGCACAAGGGAATCATAAGGGATAGGTAAGGGGTGGAAGAATAAGTACCGTAGTCCTGGAAGGGTCTACATTGTAAACAATGTAATCAAAAAGGGCAGACTGGATGGGCCATGTGGCCCTTACCTGCAGTCAGCATCTATATTTCAATGTATGGTGCTGAGCACAACTGGAACTTATCAGCATGCTATCATCAGTTAGATTAAGCAGGTGAACACTGTTTTGGGACTTAGTGGAATTTCTCCATGGTCACCGCTGATGATATACATAAAGGAGTGACAGACCATCCTATTAGGGGACTTGTTTATGTTAATTAGTTAACAAATATGTGGGCCAGTGTTGCTGAAGGTTGAGGTGCTGGCTGCCACACCTCACACCATGCTGACAACCCTGGTTCAGATGTATACTTGGATCGTCAGGGGTCACCCGGGGAGGTAGAGGACCTAGCATCCAGAGGACTGCTCTCCTCTCCCAGGGAGGGAGGGTTTCACTGCCCGGCACTCATCTGAGGGCCTTGAGCATCGCCTAGGGTGAGGCAGGCTAGGACTGATGGCATAGGGGAAGAGGGAGGAGGAGAAGAAGAATCATCTTTTCATACACATTTTATGCAAAAGCACTTGAAAGCAATGCTAGACTGGTAGCAAAGTGACTTAATGTGTAGTGGCAGCCATTTAACACATCAACACCCACACAGCCTGGGACAACTGCATGAACCAGCTTTATGGGGAAGGAGAATGTTGGCCAGGACACCAGATAAAGTCCCCTACTCATTTTGCAAAATATGCCTTTGGTTCCTTTACTTCCACCTGGACACCCACCAGGACAGCATCAGAGATGGGTAGAAGGGACCTTAGTTTAACATCTCATCTGAAGGACAGCACACCCTGACAGTACAACACCCCCCAATATTGCACTCTGGTGCCAGCATTTAGGTATGAGCCCAATCCCAGTGTGGAACTAGAACCATGACCTTCTGGTCGAGTGGCTTATGCATCACGCACGGAAACATACATGGGGATGTTTGAGAAGCATGGCATGATTTCTCTCCAGGGAGAATAACTGAAAATGGAGATATGAGCTGCTGCTGACCTCAGTCATTTGATAGCCCTGAATCCTGTTGAATATCCAGGCCATGCTGCATTATGTGCAGAGGTAAATCCCAGAGGAAAAACAGAGGGTGGCTTGGGCTCCAAGAAAATGAGCACTAGCTGCAAAAGAAAAAAAAATACTTAACAGCTGTTTCCAGTTTCTTTTAATGTTTAAACTAACATGCATTTACAGACTATTAAGATGTTTGCAAGGGACAGGATGTTTTTGATCTGGTAAGGTGGAAGGGGGTAGACAATCTCATCATTTCATATTTCTTGGATTTTTATGGTAATTTTTGATTCAGAGGTAACTTGTTGGGTTAGGGTGGAGGGGCGGGGTGTTCAGTAGGACAGTACTTGTACATAAAAACGAAAATCAATAGGGAATTGCATATCTCAGTGCAGTGCAATCTGTTTTGATGGGAGCATTATTGCTTTTGAATTTTTACCATAGCTCTGAGCATATCACGTTATGTATCATTCTGCAGCCTATACAGTACGTATAGAAAATGGCTGATATCTAATACGTAACTTCATAGAACATAAATGGGCTAAAAAAATGTGGTAAAATGAAAAATGTTCTGAACCAGGTTAAGATGTTAAAAACAGATGTTCTGCTATTATTTATTTTTTTATTTATTTGCTTTTGTTAACCAGGTAAGCACACTAGACAGCCAAGTGCCTGTTTTCAGGTGCGACACGGGAGGATTACAATGGTACATACATGAACATCAGGGAAAACAGAGTACATATAGTAACATCAGGCACATATATTTCATCAGGAGGTAGATAGCAGCATAATACAGGCATGGGTGACAGATGTCTACAGACAGCCTGGGAGATTAACAAGATAAAATACATCAACATCAGGCGAATCAAGGTACATACAAGAGCATCAGGCACACAGATAACATCAAGAGGTAGATAACAGCATAGTACAGGCATGGGCGACAGATGTCTACATTCAGGGTCTGCCATACCTTCAGGTGGGTATGAGTAGTAAGTTGCATGAATAGTACAACAGATTTGGGGGGAGAGGGCAGGGGAAACATAAAAATATAGTTTTGCAGGCATACTTTACAGGAACAGGTTGAGGAGGGAAGGGACCCAGTCCCTTCGGTACAGTACATCAGATGGCAACAAGCTTGCAAGGTGGACAAAGTGCTTGCAGTAGCTGGGGACTCATCACCAGCAGTCGAAAACAGGTTATAGTGGCTCAGGTGCAGAGACAGGTGGAAGCCGATTTTAGGAAACCCCATAGAGAGGCTTTGAAACAGGGATGGGAGGGGGAGGAGTGAGTGCTGGCAGGAAGGGAGTTCCACAGCTTGGGTGCATAGGCAGCGAAGGCCCAAACACCCATTTGGGTGCAAATTTTAGGAACCAGGAGGACCTGAAGGTCGCTGGATCTTAAGTGGTAGGAGGGGTGTGCAGGTTTGAGGGATATGGCGAGTGCAGGGGGGATAGCAGTTCTGAAAATGTTGTCGATGAAGTTGCCAAGGACGAAGGTGCGGTGGTTCTCCAGAGGAAGCCACTCCATCCGGGATTATAGATCACATCAGTGTGTGAGGCGAGGAGCAGAGACTGCAAAGCAGCATACATTGTTGTACGCTGTGTCCCATTTTGAGAGACTGGTTTTTGGGATGTGGGCAAAGGATACCAGGCCGTAGCAGAACATAGGTAGGAGGACCCCCCCTGACTAGGATGAGATGTGCTGCTGAGGTGAGACAACTTTTAGGTCTGTATGCCAGGCCCAGCTTGCTGTTGATTGCCTTGCAGGTGTTGTGAATATGCAGTGTGAGGTCCAGTTGCGGGTCAAGGGTTACACCCAGGCACTTGACCAGAGAGTGGAGCACAGGAGCGAGTGGTCAACCCAGCCAAAGGCTTTATAGATATCCACAAAGATGGCTCCAGTCAGTTTGCCTTAATTGGTAGTGGACCTGATCTCGGAGGTGACCACCGCTAGGGCAGTAGAAGTGTGCCCTTTTCTGAAGCCGTGTTGTGCTGGGGAGAGTAGCTTATAGCTCTGGAGGAAATGGGTGAGCTGTGAGGCAACCACTTTTTCAAGTAACTTGCTGATCGCAGACAGGATCACTATAGGGCAGTAGTTATTGAGATTTTTTTGGGTCTCCTTGTTTGAGGACAGGGACGACCATGGCCACCTTCCATACATCCGGGATGGTTCCCAAGATTAAGGAAGTGTTGAATATGTGAGAGATTGGCCGGGCTAGGAGGAATACCCCCAGGCAGAGCAGTTTGGGCTCAATGCTGTCGTGCCCAGCCCTACTGTGAGGGGAGAGACTGGCAAGGAGCCTCTGGGTCTCCAAGACAGAGACAGCTTTTAAGTAGAAGGAAGGTCATCTGGAGTTCCATTAAGGGAGGGACCTCGACTCGTGGGGATGGGATTGGGAGGAGGGAGCAGACAGGTCAGAGAACTGACAGTTAAAAGCGTTGGCAATTGGGAGGGGGTTATGTAATCTAACCCTCCAATAAGCATATCGGGAGACCTGGGCTCTGCGGAGACCCCCTGACCATACTTTAAAGGCAGTGGCACTGTCAGGCCTGAGGTCAGAGCCCATCAGTGCACCTTGTGCACTTATCTATCAATATGCTCACATCGCCCTTAATGTAACAGTGAATGCTTACCATTTTCCTTTGTTTTATCAATATTTTTACTTTCAGCATTCCGTTGTACATTTGAAACATTTCCGAAGTTAGAATGTCGGTATTGACATGGCGCCGGCATCAATCTCGACCAGCTATATGCTCACCATGAAAGTTATCAGGCATGTATTTACATGTGGACTAGATTTGCCATTTTACACAAAACGGAAGTCTGAGTGCCAGGAAATACATTTAAACACAGGCACTGAAATTCCATGCATGCTAAAAGCAGCAAGAAACACATCCCAGGCATGTGCAGAAGCAGCCTGCTTTTGCGCATGCACGGGATTTCAGTGCCTGTGTTTAAATGTATTTCCTGGCACTTCCAGCATTCAGTTTTGTATAAAAAATGGCAACTCTAGTCCACAATTGTAAAATGCATGCCACAATTAGTTTTTCAGGGTGGGCATGTAAAAAATCGAAGTTTGTGCCGCGCGCCATGTCAGATGCATGCTCTCGGCATTCCTCTGCTTCCAGGTGACTGGGTATTTTCGGCCGGGACACTGGAAAGTAAAATATTAATAAAACGAAGGAAAATGGTAAGCATTTTCACTTGTTACACATTTAGGGACATTATGTGGGGCATATTTGATAGACAGGTGCACAAAGGTGCACTGATCGACTCTGACAGAAAAACGAGGGGAAACACTGACAGTGCCCCTTTAATGTTTTGCCAAAAGCTCCTTGGGTTTCTGGCTGAGGATAGCAGGGCAGATTGACAGAATTGACTCTTGGCAGAGTGAATGGCTCTTTTACAAGAGTTTTTCAACTGTCTATATTCGAGGAAGTCAGTACTGGAGTGGGAGGACTTGAATCTTTCCCTGCATTTGTCCCTTTGCTTTATGAGGGAAAATAGGCCACCGTGGAGCCACTTGGTGCCAGTGCCCCTCACCTTCCTTTTCATGAGGGATGCATGTTTGTTTTGCAGGGGAGTAAAGCCAGCGAGAACGTTGTCAAGGGCCCCTGAGGGACCACTCGTGGCAGTGAGCTGGGTCCAGTCGATTTGTCGTAGGTCAGCATGGTAGTCATCAATGTTAAAATTGAAGCAGTCCCACATCTGGATCACTTTGCAGGGGATCTTGGGAGGGGAGATGCCCCATGTGCAATAGGTGGGAGAGTGACACAAGATGGCATCAGGGCAGATTCCTGAGGAGACTATTCTATTGGGCCTGTTACTCAGTACCCAGCTGATGAGGGATCCTTTTCCCCCTCAGGAGGAGAGCCTTGTGGGTTCAGCAATGAGTTGGCTAAGGGTGAGACCTGACAGCAGGGGCTCATAAAGCTTGGCGTTGCCCCCCAACCAGTTTAAGTTGAGGTCACCCAGGACTAGCAACTCATCTGAGCCTACTTTGTCGCTGAGACAGTCAAGTAGAGAGGAGAGCCCTAGCGTTCCTCCCTTTGAAGGGTTATAGGCACATACCAGGTGAACCCTTTTAGTACTGACTAGCAGAAGGAAGACGTGCAAGAACTCATAGCTGGGGATATGTGGTGGTGTGCCCAATGACAGACACATTTAATTGCCCCTTAGAATAGAGGAGCACTCCACCCCCATGCTTATTCCCCTCTCTGTTTCATCTAATAAGGTTGTACCCCAGGAGGGCACATGCAGAGTCTGGGGTGTGCGGCTTCAGCCAGGTTTCAGTGATCCCCAAAATTTCGGGGTTGTAGTGAGCCACCCAGGCAGTTTGCTCTGCTAGGTTTGGTAGTAGACTTCGCACATTCAAGTGGATAATTTTTATGCCTTTGGCAGATAGCCAGACTTGGGGGGGACTTGAAAGAGGGCAAGATGGACGAAGGCCCAGAGGTTTGAGCTGTGCCCCCTGCTAGGGCAAGGAGGACCGAGCACCCACTTAGGGGCAGCATCCTGTTTGACCACAAAGGGAGGAGTGTGCAGATCTAGTTCAGGGTATGTTGCTGCCTCCTGTCACCAAGCGCGGGGAGGTGGATCAAGTCCCGCAGCCCTTTGGGTAAGGTTTTTTTCACTGGGCAGAGATACAGACCCCAGTCAGCACAAGAGAAGCAAAAACATAGACCAATACAATGCAGCAGCACGGGGTATTCGAGCGGGGTCTGAGGCAGCAGTTAGCAAGGGTGGCACCACACTAACCAAGATACAGTTTGTGACAGTAAATAACGCTATGACAGGCACCACACTAACTAAGAGACAGTTAGCAACAGCAAATAACACTATGACAGGTTACAATAACAGTGAGGGCAAAAGGCTGCAAATTATTAGCCCTGGGTTGCTATACTAGCTCTATAAGACAGCGGGTTGCATTAACTATCTCTAGAAATGGCTATGCTAGTACTAGCCCAGTATGACAGCGAATAATGTTATCTTGCACAAGCAAGAGAGTGAAAATTACAAGCCCTTAATATCACAGGTAATTCATTCTTGCATTATATTCAGCATACTGGGCTAGAGGTAGTTTCTGGCTACAAGTCAGTTAAAAAGGCAGATTATTGCCTCACCTAGCCAGGAGAGGAGACAAGCCCACTGTTTGACTGCCACGGGGCCGATCTGAGGGGGAAAAACCCTAACAGTAGCTCTAAGGGCACTGGGAGATGCAGCACTGGACTGGCTGCAGCAACAGTGCAGTAGGCAGCCCTGGAGCTAGTGGGAGGGTCTAGAGAGCATTTAATTGGAGGAGGTAACGGGGCAGGTCGGCGGGAAAAATTATCCCTGACCCACAGTGCAGCCTTCGAGAGAAGCTCCCGCCGAGCAGCCCAGGAACTGGTAAGTCCCACAGAAAAATGCATAGTCCAGGCAGAGGTTAACAGTGACCAGGCAGCGAGGTTCAGAAAGTCCCGACTTGGTTTTTGGTAGTCCAGGCACAGGTTCTAGGTGCCGGTGAGGGCCGCCCGGAGAATGCAAGAAGCCAGTGCCTTAACGCTGGGTCATCTGGTACAGCAATTCAGCATCTTGGAGGGTCATTTCAGGGGGGGCCCGCTGTGTAAAGGGCTCCCAATGCCTCCCTAGGTCTGTGTTGAGCAGGTGTGAGCCGGGGGGCTCAGGAGAGCAGCTTTTTGTAGGGCTAATCGAGCGATACGGCAGGACGATGGAGCCAATCAGGCTTTAGTGCGAGTTTTAAAGTTGGTGCCTAAACTCCTCAGTCTCTGGGACTCTAGAGCAGGATTACTGATAGTAGGCCCAGAGAAGTTATCCCCGACCCACAGTGCAGCCTCCGAGAGAAGCTTCCGACGAGCAGCAAAGGAACCGGTAAGTCTTACAGAAAAATTTATAGTCCAGGCAGGGATTAACAGCATCCAAGCAGCGAGGTTCAGAAACTCCCGACTTGATTTTTGGTAGTCCAGGCACAGGCTCTAGGTGCTGGGGGAGGGCTGCCCAGCAAATGCAAGAAGCCGGCGCTTCAGCCCAGGGTTATCCAGTGCAGTAATTTGGCGTCTTGGAGGGTCATTTCGGGGGGGGGGGCCTGATGTGTAAAGGGCTCCCAATGCCTCTCCAGGTCCGTGTTGAGCAGGTGTGAGCTGCAGGGCTCAGGAGAGCAGCCTTATGTAGGGTTGATCAAGCGATACGGCAGGATGGAGGAGCCAATGAAGCACTAGTGCCAGTTTTAAAGTTGGCACCTAAACTCCTCGGTCTCTGGGACTCTAGAGCAGGATTACTGATAGTAGGCCCAGAGAAGTTATCCTTGACCCACAGTGCAGCCTCTGAGAGAAGCTCCCGACGAGCAGCCCAGGAACCGGTAAGTCCCACAGAAAAATTTATAGTCCTGGCAGAGGTTAACAGTGTCCAGGCAGCAAGGTTCAGAAAGTCTCGACTCGGTTTTTGGTAGTCCAGGCACAGGTTCTAGGTACCGGGGGAGGGACGCTCAGTGAATGCAAGAAGCCAGCGCCTAAACCCAAGGTCAGCCGATGCAACAATTTGGCATCTTGGAGGGTCGTTTTGGAGGGGGGGGCCCGCTGTGTAAAGGGCTCCTAACGCCTCCTCGGGTCCATGTCAAGCAGGGGTGATTACCTTGGATACGGGGGGGGGGGGTTGATTACAATTGATTACAGGAGACACACATGTTATCTGAGGAGCGAGGACACATTGAAGACTGCAGGGCATGCATATGGGTAGGGGCTTGCTTCAACTCAAAAGGCAGGGGAGCCACCAGATGTCAAAAGCCAGCATTTCTAGGAGTGATAGCAAAACAAAAGTTGACGGGGTGGGGAGTCGATATGTGCCTTAACCCAGATCAAACTGACCAGTGGACAGACTGGCAATGGTCCAATATATGGGTCAAATGTAGACGATGACTTCTTTTATCACTGTGTTGCATTGGACATGGCAGCATTTGAGGGTCCTAGGACAGTGTGGGAAGGGATGATTACCTTGGATACTGAGGGGGAGGAGGTAGATTACAACTGTGTAGTCAACACAATTCTGGATAGATTCAGCACTGCTCCAGTTTCTCTCTCTCTTGAAATGCTAAGGTGTTAAAAGACCTCTCTGGTACCTACATTCGGGTGGATTCTTGGAGGTATTACAACCCTACAGGCAGGGAGCATAACTTTTTCTCACATGCCCATGGGCCCTATGACTGAACTGACAGAGTTTTACTATCAGCTTCCTAATTCACACGGTGAGCAAAGGGGCCCATAAATCCATATTAGTTTCAGATCATGCTCTGGTGGTTCAAGCCGTGTCATGAGGGAGCCTGCCCCCACAGTTGAGGCTGTGGAGACTGGACCTCACACTCCTTATCAAGCAAGACTTTAAAAAAACTTGTGCCCCAGGTTATCACTGAACACTTCACAATAAACAAGAAAGGTGATATCTCTCACTATCTGATGGGAAACAATTAAAGCATTTCTTAGAAGCCAGGTGGTTTCCTATGCCAAGGACAAAAGAAAGTGTGAAGTTGTCAAAACAGAATGACACAAAGTACTCAAGTAAACTGCACGGGAACCCCCCAAAGAATATATTAAATCACTGAAAAGTATTATCAGGCAGCTTCCTGTCCCAGTCACTGAACAGAAACACAGAATTTGATGGCAGATAAGGATTGCTTGGCCCACCTAGTATACACGTGTTCCTACCTACTGTCTCACTGTAGACCCTATTTGATCTCCAGCTTTAACCCCACCCTTTCCTTACTTCTAAGGTCCCCTTATACCTATCCCATGCCTTCTTAAATACCATTACAGTTTTTGCTCCCACCATCTCCTCGGGGAGGCTGTTCCAGGCATCCACCACCCTTTCTGTGAAAAAGTGTTTCCTTACATTTCCCCTGATTCTAGCCCCTCCAGCTTATGACCCCTTGTTCCTGTGCATCCTTTTCTCTGAAAAATGCTTCCCTCTTGATCCTTATATATACCTTTGAGGTATTGGAAAGTCGCTATCATATCTCCACTCTCCCTCCTTTGCCCCAGTCTGTACATACTGAGGTCCTTCAGTTTCTCCTCATAGAGCTTTTGATGCAGATCCCACATCGTTTTAGTTACTCTCCTCTGGATTGCCACAACTCTGTCTATTTCAGATTCAAACACTGATTTCTAAGGACCCCAAACATTCACCTTCTAGCTGCTCCCCAAAATACATAGAGGGGAATTCAGGCTGCCCAATTATCTCAGAAACTGGAACACTTAATGAAAATTTCTCAGGTTGGATAGAAAGCATCCTTAAGCCACCGGTAAAGAGAACACCCAGCTACTTTCAGTATATCACAGACCTACTTAAACTCAGCACCCTTGGCCCTCTACTCCAGGGAACAATTCTAGAAACTATGTATGTTGAAACCTTATACATTAACATCCCCACAGTGATGGACTGCCAGCATACAGGCAACATCTGGAGTAACAGACTGTACCAACAGAAGCAGTTACTCAATTCATCTAATTTTGAGTCATGCATAGCTACTTCTCATGTAGTAATGACACATACCTACAAACCATGGGCACAGCAATGGCAGAAGAATGGCACCTCAATATGCCAACCTAATCATGGCTAAGCTGGAAGAGACCTACTTGTCCACTACCCACATCAAACCACTAATATAGTTGCGATACACTGATGAATTTTTCCTTATCTGGACTGCCAGTGAACAGGACCTCATACAATTCCACCTTAACTTCATATTGTTTTACCCTGCCATAACATTTAAACTCAGTTACTCATCCACACAGGTCAGCTTTCAGGATGCCAATATCATCATAAAGATGGGAAAATACAGACATCCATTTACTGCAAATCAACTGGCTGATTCAACTACCTGCATAACAAGAGCTTCCACCCCTAGTGCACAAAACATTCTATCATCTAGTCAAGCCATATGATTCAGTCGAATATGCTCTGACACAGAAGACAGAGACAGACATATCAGTACCATCAGAGAAACCTTTGCAAATCAACAATATCACACACAGACCATTGAAAACCAAATCTGCAGGGCAATGAGAATATCCAGAAAGGACTTAATGGAATATATGAAAAAAATGAAACATTACCACACACCACTGGTTGTCACATACATCCCCCTCAATGAACACCTGTGCAAGATCATTAAAGATTGCAATCCCATTCTCCAAGAGGATGAAGGTATGTAAGCTGTCTTTCCACAACCCTCACTTCTGGCATAAAGGCAACCCCACAGTCTATGGCAACTTATTGTCCTAAGTAACATGCCAACAAACAAGAATGTATCAGGGACATTCTGCTACCAACAGAGAAGATGCCAAACATGCATTACAACAGATACAATCCCCATTCCTCACAAGAAATAGGACTACAAAATCCAAGGATCATTCAGCTGCTGCCTCTGCTAATGTTGCATATCTGATCATGTGCTCAAAATGCTCCAGCACAAATCTTTCTGTGCAAGAAACAGGACAGATCCTTAAGAAGTGAATGAACCTGAACCATTACAATATCAAACACCAGATCACAAACACATTAATGGATGAGCATATCACCAGCTTGGGGCATAGAGTAGGTGACATGCAAGTGGCGGTCCTGAAGGGCAACTTGAGAACATAGAGGGAGAGAAGGGCCTCAGAGTTCAAATTTATGCAAAGTTTTAACACCCTGAAGACTGTCCTCAACAAAGACAGATGTTTCATGCCCCCACTACATCATCAGCATTGCGACCTCATTATCTGACATCACAGGTGCTCAGGAAGAGCAACTCAGTAACTGCCAGGTCAGTCATCTGTGATGTCACAGTCAGTGAGGTCACAGTGCTGATAATGTAGTGGAGAGAAGAGAATTAGATATGTCTGCTGCCAGGCTGAGTGTTGTTCCACTCATCACACCTACTAACATCAGGTAAACAATCTTCTAATTACCCCAAGAGAAAAGAAAATGTATCTCAGATATAAAAGATAATAGTTGACTGTTTTAAAAAACTAATACTAATTTTAGGCAGTACACTAGCTCTTTAACACAAATTTCCCCTACTTAACACTATCTTTGAACTTAGCTCAGATGAACTTTTCCCTTGCTATTAAAGGCAACTGAACTGTTATATGGCCATATAACAGTTTCTGAACACCTTCTGCTCAGCCCCTGTTTGAGTTAAATCAGCATTACTAAGATTGTTTAAGCCCTAATGCTTTAAAGTCTCTATAGATTTTTTGTCTGCATGTTGTAAAAAAAAAACCTTCCTTTTATACTGTGACAACAGCAGGAATGTAAATAGTCACATTATTCCTACTGCTCTGATGTTAATTAGCACTTCAAAGGTTACTCAAACCTTTGCAGTTTTCTTACATTGCCAGTCGTAACTGAGCTCCTATAAAGGGCACTGTAGCCTATATTGTAGCATACCTAAAGAAGAGGCTTATTGCCTTGGAAGCTTGTGTCTTTATCTTTTCATTAGCCTAAGAAAGGTTTTACCTTTACCTAGCAAAACAATATTCTCTTTCTGTTTCTCTTCTGTTTTCAGTTGGTGAGCTTTCTGATTCTGTTAAAGAGTTAGCAGATAAAAAGGTTGATGATATATATGGTGGTCCCATTCAAAGCCCTGCTCAGTGTCTGAAGGGTTTTGCACTCGATATTGAAAAATGTACTTGTACCTTCAGTCTGTTTACCACTGTAAACCTCAGCAACAGCCTCTGCTATGTCCCTTTGTGACTTATTCCTGTCCCACTGAAACTGATGTATTCACTGTAAGTGCTTTATTAAGATATGCCAAGATTACTTGCCTGTCTTCCACTGCTGAAAGAGGCCTTACATAAACAGCATATTGCTTGCATTCTGTTTTTTGGATCAAGGTGAAAAAAAACTCAGCATGCAATACAATGCCTTTTTTGATTTTGTACCTGGCATTATAACTTGTGAATCAGCATACAGCATATCTGTTTAAAATGTTATGTGTTCCTCAATGTTCTCAGTTGAAAATTGGGTGTGAGGCTCACCCTATGCAGAGGAGACAGGCCTAACTTCCTTTACCTTTCCTTGTCACTAGCCCCTAATGATCTGTCCTCTAGTGATGACCTTTCCCTAGGTTTCATGATCCGACATCTCAATACAGCCTCATCATCAAAAAACATGCACGGCCTCTGTTTCAGAAATGCACTTACTACCATTGCTATACATATGGTCTGACTCTGAAGAGCTCACAGACGAATAAGAAATGGTGCAATCTCAAGAAAGGGGCTTGTTTTTGGAATCCATGGAATTTTCTGAAATTCCACAGAATTTCTTTTGCTCAGAATTTCAACATTCCACATAGCCATACTCTCCATGTTCACATAATGAGCAGTGGCCTCTTTAGAGCAAACACATGTAGTGGTTTTGTGGTTTAGATGTTCTTTTAGCCAGAAGTGAGTTTGGTTGTCCTCAACTAAGTTTCGGCTAAACTTGGATGGGGACAATCAAACTTAGTTCCTTACTGGACTGAATTAAAAGTCATACATAAGTACTGACTAGTTTCCATGATTTACTATTTCCAATCCATAAGCAGTTCCTTTCTTTTCTTTTCCTTGTCTTTTTTTACATTGCCTTTCCGTTGTCATAATTTTAAGTTACACTCTGACTCCCAGAGCAAAAATGTACTGCAGGAGAGACTGAAATACTGCTGTTCACTCCAATCTATTCTGTCTTATTTAAGCAGGGCATTTCAGTGATGCAGACATACTGTATATTACATTGATTTACATGGTTACAAATGAAAAAGTATAACACTTTCTAAAAGAGCCTGGGTTAGTGTTGTTGCATCTCAGCAGGGCCCTGTATTGTGTGTCACTTAGAAATATTATTCCCAGAAAGTAAATGAACAAATAACATTGCAGTCTGTTTGTTGAATGCCCTGTTATACTGCAATACTGTATCCTATATTGACATCTAGTTATAGCTCTTAGAAATCATATTTCTACACTAGCACAAGATTTAAGATGTGAAATGCTGCAGGAAAATCGAATTTTAGCATTGTGCCTCTCGTAATGGAAAAATACAATAACGTCACATAATTAATTGTAGTTGCCTTCCCTAGGCAGCCTCTGTTTCCCATTTTTTCCAAATTACATAAAAGCATTACTTACAGTACACGTAGGAGTACTTTTCATAACATCCCCAGCTGGCAACCTTTTACACATTCTGGGGTGTTGTGCAGGTTTAATTAGCTTATCAATATTATTCTAGGTGGCTGCTGCTTTATGAATAAAAGTAAGTTGACCTCTTTCTGTTCTCATCCTTCTGGTGAAATAACTGGGACTGCAACCTGTCTGCTCTAGAAAGGCAATTCATTGTTTTTAATGAATCAATTTTTGAGCTAAAATGAATAGCTGCCATCTTGAGCAGCTTTAGTTGTGCCATGGAGGGCCTTGTAGGCATACTGAGAAAGGAGCTGAAATGCTGGTGACTCAAAAAACAGCACTGTAGGTCTGCTGCTGTCTTGGAGAAGATGAAAAACTGGAGACTGATACAAAAGCAAGGGTCTGACAGGTGTACAGTACTGAAAGAAGAGTAGAAATACTGGTGAAATCTTGTCTGCACTTGAAGAAGGGTAAATCATGTTCATTCTAATGTAGTGCTGCAGTTCTGATGGGTTTATTTGAGAAGGAGTTAATATTTTGGAGACTTAGTAAACTACATGACAGCCGGCAGGTATGCTGGAAGAGCAATTGTAGTACTAGAGACTGCAGTAAAATACAGGACGGCAGACAGATACACTGGGAGACTAAAGTTTGAAATGCTGGAGACTCTGGTAAAGAACTAGAATGCTTAGAATAGTGTCAGAGAAAAGGTAGAAATACTGAAGACCTAATACTATATTTAGGGGGGGGGGGTAGCTCGAAGGCAGAGGTTTACTATATGTAGGGTTGATGCACTTGGGAGATATTTTTTTTCTTATGTATTTGATTGTAATCATTATTGATGTTATAAGCATATCAAATATTTCTTTACCATTTTTAGAAGAAGTAAAAACTGAAGATTCACCTGTTTAAAAATCAAAACATCAGGCAGAGTCCACACTTGGTTATGTCTGCTACAGATGACTTGCAAAAAATCGGACCACTTCTCTTTCAAATTATTTTTTTTACTGCATTAAATGTATACAAATTTACAGGTAATAAATGAATACAATATTACCACACTTGTCAAACATCCATTGGTAAATAAAGCATGCACAAGGGAGTATCTAGAAAAGTGAAATGTGCACATGCTAAGCATGGTTGGTGTGCCCCCTCCTCTTGCTGTATTCATGTCCCAGACTGTTGCATTCCATTGTATTCACTAATGTCATTCTTCTATATGCAGTAGTTTGTTTTGTTTTGTTCTTTGGTAACCAGGTAAAGGCCAACTGGCAAAATGCCTGTTTTCAGGGGTGACCCTGGAGCACTGGGGAGGTTAAGTGACTTTCTTAGAGCCACACAGTATGATAGCTGAGGTTGTGAGAATCAAACCTAGGTCTGCTGGATGTACAAGGCTTGTTCATAGCGTGTTACTCTACCCTCTAGGCTGTACTGCCTACCAGAAAATCAAATACAATACTTTGATCTTCAAATTTTTGTGTTTCATGGACGCTTGTAAATGAGCAAAACCCAAACTTTCAGTTTGCCTGGTTTGAATGAAATGGACTAACTCAAACTGATGATGTAGTGAAGTAAAACATTTCCATAGAAACATAGACAATGATGGCAGAGAAAGGGCAAAGTTCCATAGTCTGCCAGGAGTTTCCTATCTGCCCAAAGACCTGTTGTTTTTTCACTTCCAGTCCACCTCCTTGTCCCCTCCCTACTGCTACTGATCTGAGCATCCACCATACCCTTCACTTTGTTCCAGCCATGCTTGAAGCAATTTATGGCCTTGGAACCCACTACCTCTGCTGGCAGACTGTTCCACAGCTCCAGCACCCTTTCTATAAATTAGGTCTTTCTTACATACCCCTTAAACCTTGCCTCTGCTAGTTTCCACTTGTACCTCTAGTTCTTGACTGTGTACTCCTGCAAAATAGTTCCCTGCTGTTCATCTTGTTTGTTCCCTTCAGGAATTTGAAAGTCTCTGTCATATCCCCCCCGGCCCATCTTGTCTGGTCTACAGTGACTATGTGTTCAGTGCCTTGAGACAATCTTTATAAGATCTGCCCTATTTGGCCCTGAATCATTTTGGTCACCTTGTGTTGCACTGTCTCCAGCCTGCCCCTGTCCTTCCTTAGGTGAGGACTCCAAAACTGAGCACAGTATTCCAGGTGCAGACTCACCAGTGACCTACACAGAGATAGTAGTACCTTCTTTTACCTGCTGTCAATACCCATTCCAATACACTCTTGCATCCTATTAGCCTTACTATAGATCTTGATTCCCTGGCCTAATTGTTTGAGGAAGAGGAAGTCACAGATTATGACTCCAAGATCCCTTTCTTCTGTTGTAGTGCTCAGTTTAATACCTACCATCCAGTACTCTGTCCTGGGGTTATTTCTCCTAGTTGTATAACCTTGCATGTTTTGGCATTGAATTTTCAACTGCCAAACCTTAGACCACCTCTCTAGCCTTTGCAGATCCCTCTGCATTTTCCTGATCTCTTCATTACTAACTATCCTAACATAGAGGTTCATGCCATCAGCAAAGAGACACAGTTTGCCCTGGATGCCCTCTCCAATGTTGCTGATGAACATATTGTAGAGGACAGAACCCAGGACAGATCCTTGCGGCACCCCACTCATGACCTCCCTCTCTTCCGATTTGACCCCGTTTACCACCACCCTCTTCCATCTCTCCTTCAACCAGTTTCTTACCTATCTAACTATGTCCCTAGCTGTACCCTGATCCTCCAGCTTCTTCAACAACCTTCTGTGTGGCATGGAGTCACAAGGCTTGTTGAAATCTAATTAGAGTAAATCCACAGCATGGCCCTTGTCTACTACCTTTGTTACGCAATCAAAGAAAACTATCAGGTTGATTTGAAAAGATCTGTGCAAGTCCTCATAATAAGGAAAAGTTTCAGGAAATGGGAAAAGTCTGCAAAAATCCTTCAGTGCTGCTGTCACTTCCCTGAATGTGCTCAAACTGCCAAGATGCAAGGAATAGTTGGGGATGCACAAAAACAGGACCCAAGGATGCTGACTCACCATAAAACAATTTCTTTAATGGTCTCTGTTACTGGCATACCCCAATATGACACACTCACTAAGTGCAGATACAATTAAAAATGGACCAAAGCCCTACTGTCACCCTACACAAAAAATTAAATACACTCACACCTAACTGCCAAAACAGAATACTTACGCTAAACATATTCAATAGGCCTGAAATTGGCTTCTGTATATAACAATTCAGAAACCTTATTATTGGCCTAATTACAAATATTCCATGGTACTGTTTCCAGTCTATTTCGTAGCAGCACTAAATAACTAGTGTAGGCATCATTAATGAGAGTTAAACTCACTTTAGAGCTGAGCAGCAGCACGTCCTGCAGCTTGCAGGTATTACTGCAGTTGGGAAGAGCACTAGTAGTAATGAATGCTTTGGCCCTTTTTTATGATGGCTTGCCGCGCTTGAGCATCAGTCAACATATTGGGAGAGTGCAACTTTGGGGGCGCGGCTGCTGTTGGGCGAATGCAGGGCACGCATCAGTAGGTGTGTCCTCATTCCTCAATAAGCCAGCATGCTAGCACTGACACCAACATTATAGTGTGGACAAATTCTAAAAGTGCCGCTGCAATCAGAGACAAGCTGCTCATGCAGCCGCCACTTTGTTTAGAAGTTATGTCCACTTACTATGTGCCATCCCCCAGTACAGGGTGCCATGCTGGGAGCCCACCCCAGCGTGGCAACTGATGCCATGGCTGACAGGGTGCCCAATCCCCGCCGGGCTCCACTGTCCTCCCTCCAGTACAGGGTGCCATGCTGGGAGCCCACCCCAGCGTGGCAACTGATGCCATGGCCGACAGGGTGCCCAATCCTGCTGGCTCCACGCCCCCCCAGCTATCCTCTTCTGCCATGCTGGGAGCCCACCCCAGCATGGCAAACGTCCCGCGTTGTCTTTTTTTTTTTAAACCTGCAAATTAAAAACGGTCCCACGGCGCTTCTCCCTGCCCCCCACAACCCGCACTCCACCACTGCGCACTGCCTCCCCCACACCCCCTCACCCCATACTTACCTCCGAGTCCGGCGCAACGATCTTCGGTGACTGGGAACATGTCTGCACCTTCAAAGCCGACTGTAACTGAGGAAATGCCGGTAAGCTGTATAATGGGCTAGATAGGGTTTTTCAACTTTGTTGCATAGCTCAGGCATTTTTGGAATTTTTGCACCAAATTTTCAACATGGGGTTTTTGGGGCCCCTCCTCATGAATTCTGTCACTGTCATGGCATTTATTGGCCTCGAAAGGTGATTTTGCAGTCACTGCGCGAAATCACCTTTTGGGACCCATTAATGAAATGACAGTGGTGGTGTTCATGAGATGCCCTCTTAAAAAGTCTAAGTTCCAAATTTGGTGGAAAAAATCCAACAAATGTCTGTTTTACGAGCGTGCGTTGCGCAGTTGCTACGCAGGCTCATAACTTCGCGCATTCACAATATTTTACTGCCGGATTTTCAGCATTGTCATTTTTGTGCACCTCCTTATGAACAGTACAGCTGTCATTTTCCACATCCTGCCTGAAATGTTTTTCCGCACTTCCGGCGCTATAATAATACGCTAGTCGCTGTGGGAAATCAGTGTTTGGCCAGATTATGAAAATGACAGTGACACAGTTCATGAGCAGAGGACCTAAAATGCCTATGTTGAAAATTTGGTGACGATACTCCATAAAATTCGTGTGTTACGGAGAATGCTGGCAGATTGCATCAAGACACCGCATTCATCGCATTTGTGATATTTTCAGTCTGATTTTCACCATTGCCATTTTTCCACACCTCTTGATGAACAGTACAGCCGTCATTTGACATATTGTGCCCAAAATGTGTTTTCGCACTTCCATTGCAGAATAGTGTGGTTGCTCTGCGAAATCACTTCTTGAGACACTTTGAGGAAATAACAGTGACACTGTACATGAGCAGAGGTGCTAAAATGCCTATGTTGAAAATTTGGTGCCGAACGCCCATAAAGTGGCAGTGTTGCAAGCGTGCATTGCATATTTCCCACACACCCTAGTAGCTTCGCAAATTTGATATATTTACATGCCACATTTTCAACACTGGCATTTTTTTACACCTCCTTATGAACTGTGCAGCTGTCATTTCTCACATCCTGCCCGACATATTTTACCACACTGCACTACCAAACACCCAAAGGGACACCCTAATGCTTGTCACTCTCTGCAGGGTGGGGGTGGGTTGGCATCAGTTCAATGCTTCACTGCCATTCCTATGATGCATCTGTCTAACTCCTGCACTACCAATGCCAATGCCAGCAAGCCAACATTCGGCATTGACAAATGCTTGTTTAACATTTGTTTATTAAAATGTTTTAGAAACATAACATACATAACAACCAATACCATAATTCAATTGAACATCATGACTAGACAGGCATTGAATATGCTTTTTAGTATGCAAAGTAGGTTATTGAAATCCACATGGAATTAACAGTACACAGGTATGCAGAAGAGACCTCAGAATTTGACAAGGCAGTGGGCACACTGTATACAAAGGCCATTGGCAAGGATAACATGAAAATCCCAGGCAAGATTGCTGCAGAATATGGTATGGATGCAACTAGTATTATTCAGCCATTTTGGTCTAGGTTACAAAGGTTGGTAGGGGCCCTTAGATAGAGAGTCCTTATCAGGATGAAGATATGGGGGCAGGTGCAAAAAGGGTGTCCAAACCTTGTGATAGTCTGGCACTGTATGTAGGGCCTGGCCTAGAGATGCTTAAGTGAGGCAGTGTACCCCAGGAGATCCAGCCATTTGTTAAAATAGTAATCGCTCTGAATCTCCATCTTCTTAGAAGGAGACATTTCACTGCTATGGTAGCTCTTACAGTCCACTTAGTGTGCAGATGTAGTTTGGAATGAAGGGATTTACTAAGATCTATTAAGGATATAGGGCCGTCAATTAGGGGTTGATTAGGCATAATCTTTTTATAGTATTGTATAATTACGAACATAAGAAAATGGCAGCAGAAGCAGGCCTTAGGTCCTACTGAGTCTGCGGCGATTGTGCAGCTAGACCTCTCAACTTGCAGCTGCCCCACCCTCCCCACCCCTCTTCATCACAACCCCCACCCTGTCCCAATCTGTCTTAAAGCCGCCCACCGTTCTACAGGATACCACCTCCTTGGGCAGAGCATTCCACCTGTCCACCACCCATTCAGTGAAACAAAATATCTCCTGATTTTCTTCTTGAATCTTCCCCCCGCCAATCTCAGCTGATACCCTCTCGTATCCCTCCCTCTTCTAAGCTGGAAAATCCCTTCCATATTAGACTTATTCATCCCCTTAAGGTATTTAAAGGTTTCAGTCATATCCCCCCATATCTCCTGTCCTCCAGGGAATACATGTTTAGCTCACCCAATCTATTCCTGTAGGACTTTCCCTCCAATCCCTGGATCATCATGGCCACCCTATGTTGCACTCCTTGCAATAATTTGATGTCCTTCTTCAGGAATGGGCACCAGTACTGCACATAGTACTCCAGGTGAGGCCTGATCAGATATCTGTACAAGGGAAAGATCACCTCCCTATTTCTGGAGGAGATTCCATTTGCTATACACCCCAGCATCGTGTTGGCTTTTGCTGCCACCTTTCTGCTCTGAGCTGAGTTGTTCATGCTGCCTGTTATAAGCACCCCCAGATCCTTTTCCTCCTCAGTGCTTTCCAGCTGCATACCTCCCAGCTGATATCTCCTTCCCTGGTTCCTAGCTCCAAAATGCAATACCTTGCACTTCTTGGTGTTGAACCTCAGCTGCTATGTTTCTGACCACTTCTGTAGTTTGGTCAGGTCCTCCTGCAGCCCCTTCCACCCTTCAATGTCATCTACCACTGCTCCCATTTTCATATTGACAGCGATCAGACTGATCCTACCCTGGATCCTGTGTGAGATATCAACTATGTATATCCCAAACAGCACTGGTCCCAGTACTGATCCCTGTGGCACCCTACTTGTCGCTTCCCTTGGTGATGAGGGTTCCCCCCCACCACCACCCTCTGCTGCCTTCCATTCAGCCAGTTGACAATCCATCTAGTCATCTTCGTTCCCACCACTATGTATTCCAGCTTCCCCCCAGCCTCCCATGTGGCACAGAATCAAATGCCTTGCTGAAGTTCAAATACAGGACATCCACCGCATGGCCCCTGTACAGCTCCCTGGTCACCCAGTCGTAATACTCAATTAGATTTGTCTGGCAGGATCTGCCTGAGACAAACCCATGTTGTTGGCCATTCTGGAGACCATTGTCCTCCAAAAAGGTCACTAGCTTCTCCTTTAGGATTGTCTCCATGAGCTTCCCCACAATTGATGTGAGGCTCACTGCTCTATAGTTGCCTGGTTCATCCCTAGGGCCACTTTTGTGAATGGGCACCACATGGGCCATCCTCCAGTCTTGAGGTACGCATCCTGTGTCCAGGAACATATTGAACAGGTCAGTCAGTGGTCCTGCCAGGATCTCCGCTAGCTCCCTGAGTACCCAAGGATGAATACCATCTGACCCCGGTGCCTTGTCCACCCTCAGTGCCCTTAACCCTTCCAGAACCCTGTCCTCTGTTTCCCTACATCAGTCACCCCCCCCAACTACCCAATATGGCCTAATTAGAGGACAAGACCATAATATATGAGAAAGAGAACCCTCTTTATTTATTTAAAATTTGATGACCGGGAAAGGCACACTGAGCCAAGGCTCTTTTCCAGGTGCCACCCCGGTACAGCTTGTACAGAGAATAACAAAAGTAATGGAGTACAGACAGTTTGCACAAAAAATTTTCAAAGAGTACAATACATTATTGGTGATATACACCTAAACTGGGTAAAGAGTGACAGAATCTAGGTGAGGTCAGCTTGGAGTTGGCAGCTAAGGTGGGTGAGTATAGACTGTGTGGTGACTCCGCTGCACACTGGGTCCATTAGAGCAGTTAGGACAGTGCGGGGTGGGGAGAAGCCTGAGGATCCGAGTAAAAGCCGAACAAGAAGGGTCCAGATGGTGGTTGGGGGAAAGGTTATTCCAGAAAAGGGGGAGGTGATATAAGAAGGCAGCTTGGCCGGTAACAGTGCGAGGGCAGGGGAGGTAGAAAATGCGGGGGTCCCTGTGGCTAAGAGGGTAGTTTAGGGAGGTGGCTGGGGTGAGGCAGGAGGTGAGGTAAGGGGGAAGGAACCAAGCCAGTATTTAGCTAAGAAGGAGGCGCTGTGGGTGGTACACCTGTGGGAGAGCAGAGCCAGGGAGAGTAGATCTTAGAGCAGGCAGTGGTGAGTGAGTGGGGGAGAGACAGTGGCGAAGTGGCAGAAGGAGTTGAGAAGGATGTCAAGTCTGGAGAGAGAGAGAGAGGAGGATGGGGCTGTTCTGTAGACTATGTCTGCATAGTCAATAACTGGCAAAATAGTTTTACGTACGAGCTCGCAATGGGTGTGGATAGGTAGGCTAGATTTGTAGCGATAGAGGATGTCAAGTTTTGGCCAGAGTTTAGTGCAGATTGCCTCGACATGGGTGGAGAAGTTGAGGTGGCTGCCCAGCCATACTCCCAGGTATTTGAAGGCTGAGACTAGCTCCAGAGGTGAGCCGTCCATGGTGGTGAACTCAGTGAGGGCCGGGAGGGTAGCCAGCTTCTGCCTGGAAACAGACCATTGTGACCATTTTTTTTTTTGCATTGAGTGTAAGCAGGTTCCCAAGGAACCAGGACTGGACTCTATTGAAGTTGTTTTGGAGGATGAGGAAGACACTGTCATAAGAGGGGCATGAGGCAAAGATGACAGTGTTGTCTGCGTAAAGATGCACATTGGAGGCAAGGCAGGTGGAGGGAAGGTCATTTATGAAGAGAGGTAAGAGGATTAGGCCAAGAATAGAGCCTTGGAGGACACCAGATATGATAGGGAGAGGAGAGGAGAGCGTGTCGCCTATTTGAACTGATTGTTGCCTGTTGTTGAGGTACAAGTGGAACCAGGCGATGGCAGATTGGGCGATGCTGAAATAACTAAGTTTGTTGAATAGCAGCAGGTGGGAGACAGGGTCAAATGCTTTTGCCAGGTCTATGAATATGGTGGCTGTGACTTTGCTATTATCCATGGCAGAGAGGATGGAGTCAGTTACACTTAGAAGGGTGGTGACGGTGGAGTGGTGTTTGAGGAAGCCTGACTGAACTGGTGAGAGGGAGTTGTTGGAAGAGAGAAAGTCTGAAAGTTTTGACAATATGAGGGATTCCTGGACTTTGGCTAGGGAGTGGAGAAGCAATATGGGCCTGTAGTTACCCGGTTGGGAGGGGTCACCGCCTTTGTTCAGAGGAATGATTTTGGCCAATTTCCAGGCTTTAGGAACAGTGGCTGTGGATAGAGAGAGAGGTTCAGTATGTGAGTCCGGGGGGCAACAATTGCTGCTGCAGAGATAAGAAGCATTTTCGGATGGATACCATCAGAGCTGGTTTGGATGAGTAAAGGGAGGAGAGCACGTTGTATACCTCCAGAAGTGTAGCAGGTGGAAAGAGGAAGCTGAGGGTGGAGGAGGAAGGTTTAGGCAGGTTGGGGGAGGGAGTCAGGGAGGGCGCAGAAGACGAAGAACTTATTGAAAAGTTCTGCCACAGAGGCAGGATCCGAGATGGTATTACCGTTTAATTTAAGGGTTGGACATGCCTGTTTGTGGGGGTCAAGAAGGGAGTTCATCAACTTCCAGAAAGACGATAGGGGTTTTAGTTTTTTGTGAACTGTGCATTATAATAGGAAGATTTAGATTGCCGGGTGGCCTTTGTGCATTTATTTCTAAGGTGTTTATAAGATTGAAGATCATGAGCTGCATGGGAGGCTTTGTAGAGTCGCCATGCTTTGTCCCTGGAATGACATAGGGCGATGAGGTTGGGGGTGATCCAGGGGTGGTGGTGGCATTTTACCCTAGCTTTCCTTAAGGGTGCATGTTTGTCCCAGATACTCTGGAAGATACCACGGAACTGAGACAGGGCAAGGTCAACGTCGGGCACAGAAAAGACAGGTAGCCAGTCTGCGTTAGCAAGGTCTTGGAGTAGGGCAGGGACATTGAGGAGGTGTAGGGAGTGGGACCAAATGAATTTGGGAAGAGAGAGTGGTGAGTGGATTTTGCGGATGCAATAAGTGACACAATGGTCACTGAGGGCATCTGAGAATATACCTGAGGCAGAGATATGGTGTGGATGGGAGGCCAGAATCCAATCCAGAAGGGTATGGTTTTTGGACTGGTGGTTTAGGTGAGTAGGTTCATGGATTAGCTGGGAGAGATTTAGGGCTTCAATCCATAGAGCTGTGGGTTTGGTGCCACCCTCTTGGGAGTTGCATCTCCAGCAGCTGGTAGAAGGGCAAATCCACTGTCTCCCAGAGGGCCTGTGGGGTCCTATACCGTAAATGTAAGGTTTTAGCTGTACTGTATGTTCTGGATCTTCAAGTCTCGACAGGTGACATGCACTCTGTACCAGCAGAGAGACCATTCTGCCTCAGAAATCTCTGTGCTGAGCTCTTGTGCTCATTTGGTGCCTATAGAAGCAGTAGTGGTGAGGGGTCTGTATCCCATATGTCCCTAAGGTAGCCTGTAATAACTTTGACCATGATTGAGCACTTTCAAGAAGGGTGACTCAGTCATGACACCTGTGCACAGGGCTACCTGGCAGGGGGCAAACCAGATGGGGGTGTGGCCAATATAATGACAGGATGTCATATGCATACACGAGCAGGGGGAACCTCAACGGGTGGAAGGAGGAGGGTCTGTGGGTGTAGTGGTGGTGGGCTACCAAGCTGGCTGTGTGGTGTGGTGGCTGGTGGCAGGCTGGGGTTGGAGGGTGCCGGTTCCGGTTCTGGGTGCTCTCATGTTTTGTGCTGGGTCAGGGTTTTTGTTTTTAGTTTTTCACCCCCACGGCATGCACCTCCTGGAGCTGGGAGAATCCTTAGTAGGGGGGTGTGGGGGTCAAGCCCCCCATGGGGGGTGTGGGTGGCACAGCCCTCTGCATAAAATAGAAAAACCTAAGTCTCGAGTGCCCTTTTGCTATTTGCCATGAGTGTACATTGCAGAAATTTATTTTCGGCGATGTACACTAGGCCCAAACAGTGATCGCTATTCCGCGATCGCCATTATCACATGGAACCTCTACCTATAGGTGAGTCATTCTGATCTTCTGCAGGATTTAATCTATGCAGATACACTAGAAGAAGAGGGTAGGGATGATTAGTCAAGGAGTGTTTTAAGCTTGGAAGACAGGAGAAACCTCAGTTGCAAATATCACCAGAAATCATATTTAGGAAGGTGATACTGAGCACAAAGGTTCTCAAAGGACTTCAAGTTGGGTTGTGTCAAGAGGCAAAGGTCTTAAGCTTGTTATATTCCATCAGATGCCCACGTAGCCCAATAGATGGGTTTACACTCTATTTGCAAAGATGGGTTATTCCAGATACAGAGTAAGTAGGATAGAGGAAGGATCCATTTTTAGAAGGGAGGAGACTGTTGCCTAATAGGATAGGGAGATAAATATCACTGTATTCTGTTTAATGGTCATAGGAAGTTTGAAGCTTAGATACCCAATAGGAGATAGGGAGAAGGATAACTGACTCAACTGCCTTCCAAAGGAGGTCCTGCATATTGTATGGGGTGAACCATTTGATTACTTAGGAAGGCCATGTGATAATGTTTAAAATTGGGAAGACCCCATCTCACCCTGGACAATTGTTTGTATAGCTTGACTCTGCTGAAGCAAGGGTGCAGGCCCTTCCAAATAAAACCACCAATTATTTTGTTGAGTTTAGCAAACCACTTTCTCGGGATGCAAATTGGTAGGTGTGCTAGCAGATGAAGGATCTTGGGGACCAATGTCATTTTGAGAGCTGACATTTTCCCAGTAAAGGAGAGGTACAGAGTCTTCCATCTTTGTATTTCTGCTTGTAGACAGCCAAGAGGGGTTCAAAGTTAACCTGGCAGACATGGACTAAGGACAGGGTAAGTTTGATACCCAAATACATGATTCCCTTGTCTGTTCACACCCAGTTGGTACCATGAACAAGCTGTCTAGAGTACAATCCATGGAGAGGCAACAACTCAGACTTAACATGATGTGCAAAATGGAAATTTTGCCTCTGGAAGGTGAAATTTCGCCTGCAAAATGCAAAAATTCGCCCTTGGAACAGCAACAGTTAACCTTCAGCAGGTGAAATTTCATCTTCTGCAGGCTAAGTTTCAACGTTTCAGCTGAAATTGTGCATTTTGTGGCAAACCTTTGCCTTTCACGGCAAAATTTCACAAATTCGCACCCTGCAAAAAAATTTCATGGAACGGTGGATTTTCCTGAAATGTTTCACATGGTGAAACTGCTGATTTTATGGCAATTTCACTGCCAAAATTTAATTTCACAACATCTCTAGTAGTGAGCCCAGAAACTTTTGAAAAGGAGTTAATCAACTGTTGTATAGGGGAAATTGCCCATGGGACATCTGATAGGAGAATGAGAAAGTCATCTCCATGTGATAGAGATACATACGCATTCCCAGTTTTAATCCCTGAAACAGAGGGATGCGAGTGTGATCTGAGTGTTAGAGTGAGGGCTTCAGTTGCAAGAAGAAAATAGTAGCGAGGAAAGGGGGCAACCCTAAAGGTTGCCCTGCTGAAGGAAGAATGGAGAGGAAAGGAGGCTATAGATAAGAATCTTTGCTACTGCACTATTATAGAGTGTTCATACTGCAGAGAGGAAGTAAGGACCAATAAGCATGTGCTGCAGGACCTTAAGGAGGTAGGTCCATTCAGTATTGTTGAAGATCTTCTCAAAGTCTATAGTGAGAGCTGCTGCCAGGGTAAGTAAGGTCTTGGCTAGGTGGGTGAGATTGAATATGGGTATGGAGGTTGTCTACACTAAGATGTAAGAACTAGACAAAACCTACCTTTGATGGATAAATGAGGTGGGATAGAACTGCTTCAAGTCTGAATGTGAGGACTTCAGCTAGAATTTTGGTGTCAACATTAACAAGGGATGTTGGCCAGTAACTGCTGGGGAAGAATGAATCCTTACCTTTCTTGGGTAGAGCATTGATCACTGCTTCTCTAGCGGGAGGAGGGGGCTGGTTTTGCAAGGATTGACAGAAGACTGGTGAGTGAGTCCTGCAGGGTTTCATAGAAGTCAGCAGGAAACTTTTCGCTGCCAGGTCATTTGTGCACATTTATAGTCAGCATGGCTCACTTCACTTCTGTTGAGGTGGTAGGAGTGTCCAGTGATCGGCATTACTAGGGGAAAGGCGTGAAAGTTGGATGGAGTCTAAAAAGGCAGTGAGCTGTGCCTCTGGAGGGGGGTGCATGTCATATAATGTGACATGAAAGGCTTTCATAATATTGTTACTATCAGCTTATTTTGTGCAAATGGAGCCAAGAGGGGTTTTGAGGCCAAGAATATAATGATTGGCTTGGAGTTTTCTGAACCTACAGCATATGAAAGAATTTTACTTGTACATTATCCCCTCTTCCAATATTTGTGCTGAAGGTGGAGAAGAGTCAGTTTGCCCTTCCTGGAGAAATGAGTATTGAGTTTATTTTGAACTGAGATGATCTCAGAGAGGTCCACCTAGGTGTTACCTTGTATTTCTTCTTGCATTCTTTGAGTCAGGCCTTGAGATTGTTTGCCTACTGTTCTCTGACCTTATGTCTGTGTGTGTGGCATAACCTATTATCCACCCTCTAAGGAAAGCTTTGAGGTATTGCCACAGGATAATATCTGACATCTCACTATTGTCATTATTTAATAACAATTTGATTATCTCTTCTTGGACCCATGGGATGAACTCCGGGTCTCGTAGTAGTAAATGGTTGAGTCACCAAGGCAGAGATGTCAAGGGTGATGGCCCCCAAAGCATCTTCAAAGTGAGAGAGCATGATCCGAGAATCCTTTTGGGTATATGAGGACATTGATAGAGGCCCAGGTAATTTGGAGTGGGGGAGACAGAAGTCAGTCCAACTAAGGGAATGGTGAACCCCAGAAAAGTAGGTGTAATCCCGCGTATTGGGGTACGTGGTGCAACAGATGTCAGACAGAGCAAACTCTTCCATCATAGTTTTGAGAACTGGTGCAGAGTTTGAGTGAGGTTGTTGTTTGGAGGTTGAGTGGTCTAGGGTAGAGTCCAGGGTACAATTGAAATCACCGCCCATCATGATAGGGCAGGGTGGATTACTAAGTATGGCTAAGCAGTCACTTATTTCAGGGAAGAAATCTAGGACGTCTTCTTGAGGATCATATACATTCAGGGGTATTAAGGGACCTTGTGATGTGGAGAATTTTGCTAGGTTCCATCTCCCTTCCATATCTGTCCAGGAGGCCTGGAGGGACCAGTGTAAGGACTAATGTAGGACAATGGAGACTGCCCTTTTGGATGTTCTGCAGATGTTGTGTATTTCAATGCCAACCCATTCTGTCTTTAATTTGGAAGCTTCTTGATGGGAAAGCTTAGTTTCTTGCAGCAAAGCAATCTGCACATGAAGCTTTTTAAGATGTGCCAGAACCTTACTATGTTTTATGGGGGATTTAAGACCCCTGTCAGTCCAAGTAGTAAGGTTTATGTCTCCTATGGAGAAATATAGGGTACCAGTATCCTAATTAAGCAAATTTTGATTTGTTTCCAGTGAATCCCATGGGCACTTCGGGTATTGATCTAAACACATGAAAGGAAGGTTCTGTACCACATCAGCAACAGATGGTTTTACTAGCGAGCTTTGCAGGGTACACAAGAGCACCACATAGATGCCATAAATCAAACTATAAAAGACTGGAAAACATTCATCCTGCCTGTTATTAACTATAATCTGTATAAAGGGTTTGGCTAGCTCAACCCCTGCATTTTCAGTGCATCTTAGTAAAATATATGGGGAGGCATCTGGTATGTGACCAAACAAAAGCATGTAGTTAAGGTACAAGAGCCCCCTCTCCCCCTTTGCTGCTTTAAAGCCTGCATTTTCTTAAAGTAACTCCAATGTTCTTATCATACATACTAAAATCTGACATACAAAAAAAAAATACCCAACAGGGATGGGTTCAATCCACCAACTGGAAGCTATTAAAATCCATAGATGAATAAGGTAACTGTAAAAGGAAAGATTCCATAGAAGCACTGAATCTTAAACTGCTAGACACCAAAGGGAGTCAAGGCAGAAGAAAAAGGTCCAGGATGTGTCTAAACTATGGCTAAGGTTCATTGAAGCCCCCCCCCATTACAGTTCTATACATGAGTAAAATACCTTCCAGCTATTGTTAGCTGCGTGGACCTTATGCCCCTCAATAGCATGTGGAAAATGGTTTTGGACTTGGCAGTTGTACTGAGAAAGTAAACACCACAGGTGAGGTGGTCAGTGGAAGCAGATACAGGGGCCAGGGCAGAAAAGAGGTGGCATTTATGGATTTCCTTCTGTAATTGTGTGCCCCTATGAGAGGTGCTTGCCTTAATTTGCTGGGAAGCTATAAGGATTTTTGCACCCCCTCCCCCCCCATAACAGAGTAAGTGCTGAGGATATGTGCTGTTACTGAGAAGACAGGCAGGAAGAAACACCACTCCTCATTTATGCCTTGGGGCTGAACCTCCCCAAACCCAAATGAGCAGGTTAAAAACTTGGACTCAAGGTATTTCCCTCTAGGTTAATTTATGGCGGGCTGTAACTGCCTAGGTGGTTCTCTCACTGAGGTAATCCATTGTGCTGCACACTTTATAAGGATGTGCAAGAAGAAGACTGTTGAGCAGCACAGAGACAGGAAAGGAAAAGTGGGAAGGAACTAACGATAGACTGTAATGGCTGGAAAACGGGGCTGCAGTAGGAATGGAACCTGAAGATACACACTCAGACTTTTCTTTTTTGATGTATCTCAAGCAAAAACCCCTATATAAACCATTTGCACTGGGAGTTATTTCTTACAATATCAAATAATGAAACTACAGAATTGATGTAATCCCAATAGGACAGGGAAACAGAGAACCATGTACAATTGAGCCGGTAGTCTTACTACTTTTTGAATCAGTACATTTACCTGTGGTTTAACTTGTTGCAACTGGATCCTATTAGCTTAGACCTGGGACAGCCCTGCTCAGTGAAGAAGCATGCTGTTGTCCTTTAGTGTTAACAGAGGACCCCTTCCCGACCGAGGCAATACAGAGCACTACATTACATAGAAAAGATAACCGAGCAACCAAAATATGAGGTAAACACTCACTGCCAGTGTCTTAAAGGGGTAATGAGAAAGAGCAATGGAGTCACTTAGTGAAAGTAACTAACTAACTGATAACAGTGGTAGAGTTGCCCCTTTAATGGTGTGGAGGGTAAGTCAGACGTAATTGCTGAAGCCTCAGGAGTGCCAAAAAAGGAGGGAGACATTCCTATATAGGGCTGAGCATTATCTCAAAGATGGCAATGTGGTCATCTGCCAGTTTAACCATGCTCACCAGGAGTTCCAGGACCAGCCACCAAAGAGGAGGTATACCGGCGAAGCAGCGAAAAAAGTACAGCGAAGACCATTACAGCAACAAATTCAAGATTGTCACTGTAATGGTCCCGTTGTACACTGGTGCCAGTTTCAACCTCAGTCAAATCAACTCCATCTTGGAGTTAAATATTAAAATATCGGGGGGTGCAGGGGGCATAGCTCCCCTTGCAAAAATAACAGTGATTTTCCAACAGGCGAAACTTTCACAGTCAAAGTTTCATCCATTGATGTTGGGGATTTGGACAACTTGGTTGTTGAAGTGTTTACATGGAACCCAAGGAGGAGTCCACAGCCACGGTGTAAGATAGAAGATGTTCCTCTGGGCTGGGTGTTCAAGGGAAGAGGGGTAAGTTCGGGAGGCTGGGTGGCTGGTTGCTTGGGTTGTGCAGGAGCTGGAATATTGTGTTTGTGTTGTTTAGGCTGTTGAGGCTTAGGAATGGGATCCAATGTTGAGGGGGCCTTCTGAATAGGGCATATTGACTCCAAGCCACTTCACTGTCTGAGCTACTGCCTGAGGATGCCCCATGTTCCCTACTTTGGCTGCTGCTGTGAAGGTGGGTGAGTGGCAAAGTGGTGTAACCTGGGTGCCATGTACCAATGGGCTACTACCCCTACCTGCTACCCACAATACAGGTTGAGGGGCCTGATACCTGGGTCCTGGTTTTGATGACAAAAGGGATTTGTTACCAGTAGAACTATTTGCATGGTGCCTCCACCCAGAGTAAATTTTAAGTTGGTCTGATGACAAGCTAGTACAACCCTCTGGGATGCTATTTTTTTTTTTGTTAACTCTATTTATGCTCCTCGGAGCTGCGTGGGCTTATTTACTCCCCATCTGCCCTGTCTCACTGACCCCTTAACCACATCTTACCCAGTATCTGCCTCAGCGGCGGATTGTGGAGGACCGTAACTTACCCCTCACAGAGGGCTTCCCTCAGGGACCCTGATGGGAGGAGAAACCGCATTACCATTAAAACCCTATCCATCACTGGGCTTTTTTTGGGCAGAGATCTGTGGGTCAATCAGGGGTGTCACACGGCATGCTCAAAGGGGATTTTTCTGATTGTGGCTGGGAGGAGGACGTGCAAAGCTGCCAGCACAATGGGTCATGTGCTCCCGCGCAACCCACATAGGTGACCAACCCCTCCAAAAGTCCTTCCCACATGGTCCCAGCAGTTAGAGCACCCAGTCTCCACTGGGCGTAATCCTGTTCCCTCCCTCCTCCCAAGTCAACCCCAGATGGACCAAGTTTGTTCGCAAGCCAGGCTCACCAGCGTAGCACAAGGTGTGGCAACCAGTGCCTCAACCCTTAGCACCACCGGGCTGGGCTCTGGGATGCTATTACCATATAACAGTTTACCTTGCATTCAGTAGTACAGTTATTGGTGATTGCTAATAATATGCATATAGTGACTACAAATATTGGGCCATGTGCACTAACAGAAATGTTGCCTACGCGCCACTTATCTGAGGCTTGTAGGCAACCTCAAGGGTGAATGCCATGCAGCAGGGATCCCTCAGACCCCCAGCAGCATTCACCAATGGTGCATAAGCACAGTGCAAGGCACTTAAGCACCTGCCTCCTAAGCCCCTCGGGGATGTCCACGTTGGGGGCACGTCAGGGGCATGTCTACACTATGTGGCATTCACTAAGCCGCATAGAGCCATGTGAATGGGGCACCGAGTAGACCTGCCCAGACTTAGCATAACCCGGTGTGCACCCCGTGAATGATGGCCACTAGGCATGGCAGTAATGGGAACCTGACCACTGTGCTGCCCCAGCCCATTAGGCTGCAAGGGAGGGCTGGGACAGCGGCTCAGGTGACTGCCTGAAGATGTGCCTACATTGCTGCTATACACAGCTGTTTCCCTACTCTCTGCACGCTCCACAAGGGCACAAGGGATCCACTCAGAAATCTGGTATGGGCATCCGATTGGATGCCCACCCATGTCCGCGGTTCTGCCCCAACCCCTTTGCGCCCATGCATGCCGTGGGGGCATGGCAGTGGACAGGCACCCCATGAGCACTAGTCATTGAGCATACCGCTTACCCTGCTCCTGTCTGGGGCCACGTAGGTACATGGGTAGGGTATGCACCTCAGGCGCATATTACCCACCCTTTAGTGCATCGGGTCCAATATGCTTGCAGTGGATGCACTTACCAACAGGGTTCTGACTACAGCGACACACCCTACATACCTGCAAGGAATGGTTATCAGCAATAACAATACATCTTTTAGCTAGACTCAGTAAACTGGAACTCAGTAATAATATGTTTATGTACAGTGTTAACACTAACAATAAACCTCATTTATTAGGGGGGACAAACAATGGGATAAGGGGAATGCAAATTAAAGGCTGCGTATTTGCATTTCTTTTGGTATGGCAAAGCATTTAAAAAACAATTATTAGTCCACCTGGACAGTCCCAGTTATCTTCACTAGGTACCCAGACTAGAACCGATGCAGGCCTGGTGCATCACAGCTGGTTGGCCAGCGTTAGGGCCCTCAAACAAGAGATTTGATTTATCTTAGTAACCATGCAGAACAATTTATCATTAAAGAACAAATAACTTTGCTCTTCAACAAACTGATATTGGTAATCCCAGGTCCAATGGCCTTCAGAACACATTAGCAACATTTAGAACAACAAAACTTTTGTTGCAGGGCAAACCCTGAAATTACTCATGACTCTGCAGCTTTCTAGGCTCTAACTGGCAGTCGAGATGGATGACACCCTAGGGCAGTGTTGAACCTCTGGAGTCTCATTTTCATGCTGCAGGCTTTTGGCTTCTGGAGACAGAACCAGCAAAAAGGACCAAGGCTAGTACGACTCACCCCCACATCTAGGCATAACCCCCTAGATGGCTGCAAACCAGCACCAGCTGTTGCATTAGTAGCTGACTCCCCACGCTGGTTCAGATGTAGGTTTAGTTCAGGTTACAGTCTTCACAGCGTTGCTTTGGCAAGCAAGATGCAGCCTCTGCATAAACAGGCTTTTTCAAACTCATTCTGTACACTTTGCATAGGCAGTGCCCTTTTGGCAGGTGTAGCTCAGAGCAAACACAGTTGTCTGGCAGAGCAGAAACAGTTCTCTGGCAGCTTGACTCAGAATTCAGCAGTTCACTTATTTCAGTCTGACTATACCAATCTCTGACGCAGTTCTGGCAAAACAGCAGAATTTCACTTACAGGTACAGCTTTTCCTCTCCTTTCAACAGTTTCAGTAACTGCTGCAGATATTGGAGTTCAAACAAACCACTTCTGGACTGTTTAGATGTGGAAACCCAGCTAGGCCTTCAAGCTTCCCCTCAGTGCACAGAGTCTGAGCCTCCTCATTCTCTGAAGACTCACTCAGAACTGTTCAGTTCAACTGCCCCTTCTTAACTGAAGAAAAGACAATAATGTAACCCAATTGGGAGATGAGGCTGTCAATCACAGTCCTGGCATTCTGATTGGCCAATAAAGGGCGCCAAACACACAGTTCTCTATTTCTCCCAGCAACCATAGCAGAATGATCCCTTCAGGACCCTTTGAGTTCTGATTGGCTGAAAACAAAGGTCAAACTAACAACATGGCTGCCAGAGGGTAGATAGATAACAGTCCCAGTTTAAAGTTCATTTAATATAAAAAACAGTTTAATTTTAAGTTTAACATTTACAACATTGGAGAGAGCTCCCTCAGCACTATTAAGCAACTGCAGAGTGGAGTCTGAAAGAGCACTCCTTGACTGGTCATGAGCTCCGGATACTCAGAATCAGCACAGGCTATGCACACTATATACAGGGACTGATCTTCTTAAGGTTACAGTGCGATGGAACCATCTCGCATGTTCATGCAGGAACTATGGATACAGCATTACCGTACATGGATTTACACTCTTTGCTGGATATTAGCCCAATTCCAAAGACAGAACTCAGGGCTGGAACATGGCCAAACGGAGGGCAAAAGGGGAGCCCAGGGAGATAACTTGAGGAAAGCCCCACCACTTTGGGGGGGGGGGTTACAGTGGATTTTCTGGATGATCTGCCTTTCTTCCAAGATACTCCTCTGCCCCTTCTTTGAAATATAGGGATCCAGGGGCTGTCTTTTAGATGGGCTTCATATACCGCTGAAGGGTCCTGGTAAGACTGTTGCTTGTGGTGATTAGGGTCCGGTGTGGTGTCCGTCCATCTCACATGCGTCATCTTGGTTGTCTTAATCCTGGAGGGCAGCTGATGGCCAGGAGTGCTGAATGAAACTTTTGGCTACTTTGGGAGTATGGAATGAGTGGGAGTAATGAGTGGAAGACACCCCTGTAGGAAATATTGAGTGTAGCTTGTCAACATAGGCTGTAAGGCACTTTAAGCTGAATAAGTGCATGCCTGGCCTCGGTGTAGCCCCTTTAGTGCTCCATGAGGGCAGCTGAGAAGTACAGATATATCTGTATGCAGTGTCCTTGCTAGACAAGTGGTCTCTACTTCCTGGCTAACTGCATTACCTGGTTACCTGTCTGACTTCCTTACTCCAGAGAACCCGGTACATTCCCTCCACCCTCCACTGAGGGCCTCCTAGTGTTCCGAAGGCCATGCTGAAAACCTCAGAGGATCGTTCCTTTGAGGTGGCCAACTAGGCCCTCTGGAACTCCCTGCCAAAATCTTTGAGGGAGGCCCCAATTGTGGAGGTATTTAAAGGGGGTCTGAAGACCTATCTTTTTAACAAAGCATACTCTGATAGTTTTTAATCTAGTTTTATATGTTATTGTTTTAGTAATTTTAAGCATATTGTTTATGATGCTGTGAACCCTGCTTTTATTCTTTAATGGTGCCCAGAGCCTCCGAGATTGGGTGCCAAAATATACTTATACTATATTATAATATACTATACTTACTTACTTTCTTACTTACTATTATTTGTTCTTTGACTGGATAGCATAGAACTTTTACAAGAATCGCTGTGGTTGTCCAGGTTTTGGTGGTGGGGCCAGGGATCATTGTGATCGCTCAGTCTCGAGGGGTGCTAGCCATTGATGTTGCAACAGTATAGGAAGGATGTTTTAAAGGAAGGCATTGGTGTTTCTACCTTCAACATCTTCTGGAAAGCTGACAAGTTGTAAGTTTGTTCAGTGTCACCAATTTTAAGGTCCTCAATACAGTCCCAGAGTTAGTGAATCGTCTGGTTCTGCTTCATTATGTGGGCCTCCAGGCACACTGTGTTTAGGTTCTATGAGTCAATTTGTTGTACATTTCTCATAATCCACTGTGAAAGGAAGGCAATGTCTTCCCCTGTGCGTTGGTTAGATAGTTTCAGTTCTCCTATGTCTGCAGTTAGCTGGGTAAACGTGTCTGATTTCTTGCAGGTCCTTTTATCTTTCCCAGGTAAGGAGATTGGATGGGAAGCACCATTTGTGCTGGGCTGTATGGCTGAAGTGATGGGTCGGTGAAGAGGAGAAAAAACACTCAATGTACAGTGGTGATTGAACTACCAGAATTTGGACCACTACCGATGGATAGCAGCGGTTCACCCATTGAGAGCTCTGGGGTTAGTGCACCTGGTCATGAGGGTGCCAAGTTTGGATTTTGCTGACTCCTGTTTTTGAGGGGGCTGCACCCCTGCACCCCCCAACCCTTCTTAAGATTCTAACTCTGAGGCGGGTGGACCTCAGGGAGAGGGCACGAATCCTGAAATCAGCACCCTGATGTGCCATAACTGCTGGCGCTCTAATGGCCAGAAGGGGGATAACAGCAATTGGTACATAACACAAGGTGAGGGTCCAATGTACTGAATGCTGATAGATGGCGAAGGATTTGAAGAGAAGGAAGGAGAGCTGAAGAATTATGTAGTCACCATCTTGGCTACCAGCTTTGGCCTATTTTTGATTGTATCGGCACTTGGTGAGCATGTGGTGTTGGGGTGTGCTTCACTACTGAATTGTGAAATAGAGAAACCTAGTAGACAATGTAATGTACTAGGACTAGTATACAGTTATGGGAAATGTGTTTTTTCAGGCAAAATGTTCACTAGCTAATGAAGAAAAGCCTCACCATTTCAATATGAACAGCATAACTGCACAAAGTAGCTCGCAGAACTTTCAGTACACGAGATTGAGCACTCAGATCCCAAACAAGCACAACACTCTTTTCTCTGCTTAAAAAATACGTTACTCCAAAGTGCAGATATGGTAAAAGTGCAAGTGCAAACATTACCCCACAGGCTCCTGTGGGTCATCCTGTGGGCTTACTTTTGCACTTGTATCCAGGGGTTCAGTTAATTTATTTTTTGTGGAAGTCAAATACGTCCATGAGTCAAACTCTGGGAGTCGTTCCAATTTTTTGGAAGTCAAAATACTTCACAGATCCCACAAATTGAAAGCTAGTATTCTAAGAAAATCAATAAATGGATGTTAATACAAATATTGTTGGTAAAATGCAATTTCTTTTAGAAAAATCCCTAATTTCTTAGCTTCTGTGCCTTCAGATTTAGAAGTCATCCAATTTTTGTTTCTTACATTCGGAAGTCAATGATTTCCTTCCCCTTTATTCTGGAAGTTTTTGCTGTATTTTTGGGAGTCATATAGTCCCAAAATGGAGTTATCTGAAGCCCTGCTTGTATCTGCACTTTGGAATAAAGTATATTTTAAGCACAGAAAAGAGAGTGTTGTTCTTGTTTAGGAGCCAAGTGTTGGATCTCCAGTACTGACAGGAACTTTTGGATTGGGTGCACCATTTGCTGATCCAGCAGTCTTTTACAAAGTAGCCTGCAGACCTGCCTATGTATAATGCATTACTTACAGCTGCATAAACCTATGGGTATGTTTTTTATCAAATGTATGTACTGTAATTTGTAAATTCTATAAGGCGATCTCCTGAGGAAGCCCAGAAGTTGTGGGCAAAACAGAGGGTGAAACAAGCCAATAAAAAATACAGTATTAAAGAAACCGTTTGATGGCGAATCTGCATTTGGAGTTTTTGTTTTGTACCCCACCTTCTTTGACAAGACTTCCACTGCCACAAACCCAGAATGTTTACTATCGTGTAGATCTTTCATTCACAAGGGTGCAGTTTGCACATATATGGTACCCAAACTGAAGAGAGAAAGAAATAAGTGCCTTAGCTGAGATTTAAACCCAGGCTGTTCAAAATATCATTCCAATTGTGCTACCAGCCATGCCATCAAGCAAACTGGAAACCTAGGACTCCTGGAAGCACCTTACTCTTCCTCTAATGCACAACCTGGTGTTGCACAGATAATTACATTTTTCATTCACAAGGGTGCGGAGTGCACATATGTGAACCCTAGACAAACAGAAGAGAGAAAGAAATAAGTGCCTCAGCTGGTATTTGAACTCAGGCCACCCAGAATACAATTCTGATTGTGCTACCAGCTATGCCACCAAGGCAACTGGAAACCTAGGACTCCCTGAAGCACCTTATTGTTTCTCTAATGCAAAGCTTGGTGCTGCACAGAAAATTAGATCCTGTAGATCATTGCTCTCGAAGTAATGCACAAAGTCCTCTTTGATCAGTGACTCCATCAGTTTACATACTAGAGAAGTAAGGCTGACAGGTCTGTAATTCCACTGTTGCTCCTTGCCCCCCCCCCCCACCTTGTGTAGTAGGACTATGTCTGCTACCTTCCAGTCTTTCAGAACAATCACTGTCTGAATTGATCTATTGAATAGCCATTCTATGGCTTCAGCCAGTTCCACAGTCAATTCTTTGAGCACCCTTGGATGCATCCCATCCAGCCCTGGGGCTTTATCTACCTTTAAGGCTTCAAATCCCTTCTGGACCCTTTCTCTGGTAAATGCTGGCTGCCTCATTTCAAGAACATCCCTGACAGCTGCATGATGCCTCTTTTCAGTCAGGCTCCCACTGGTTTCCCTTGCAAAGACAGAGAAATAATCATTAAGGGTGGCTACTTTTTGTTTATCTTCCTGTAGTACCCTCCCCACCTTGTAGCCGATTCCACCTCTCTACTCCCATTTATCATTAATAACGAATTGTTTTCCCCACCCATGGCCCCCTCCTCAATATGTAGCTGTATGTCAGTCCTTGCATCCCTCACTGTCCTCTTTGCTTCCTTCGTTTTCATTTGGTACTCTCCCCAAGCCTCCTCATCTGTCTAGAGCAAGTAAAGATATGGCACAGTGAGCTGAGAACTCTGAAATTCACATAAGAAAAAGAGAATAAACTTCCACTAAATGAACAAGGGATACTAGAGAGCAGCAATACACACCTACCACCCTGAGGGAGGGATCTTTGGGTACCCCAAAATGTTGGTAGAGTAAGGTGGCTCGATTGCTTGCTATAAATAAACACTGCTGTTGTAACCCCCAGGGGTCTCCCAAGGGCTACTACCCCTGTCTGCTTAACCACTAACAGGTTGAGGGGCCCGGATCCAATGGCGGGTGCCTCCACCCAGAGCTCTGGGTTGGAACAGTCGGGAACAACTTGGTCACAGCCCTCTGGGTCAATGCAACCCCCCTTTCCTCCCACTAGTGGCTCACAAACATTTCCCACACCACCGTTGCAACACACACTTACCCCCAGGACTGATTGATCAGTTTGGTTCTGGGGACCCCTGTAAAATAAGATGCATCAACACAATAACCCCATGCACAGTATGGGTGCACAAACACGCAGTTCAGACAGTATACTTTGCAAAACAAACAAATCTGATTTATTGAGGGGGAAATAACAAAGGCGGTGGAAATCAGTTTGATTAGCTTAACACTCTACTATTTCAGAGCACTGTGCACAGGCCAACTCCCTACAAGTCACTGTCACTGGGTACCCAGGCAATAAGAGGCTAGCCTACTCAGTGCAGCTGGTTGGGGCCCTGAAGATGAAGCCAAATGTTCAATTCCCAAATTGATAATGCAGAGCCAGCAGGCTCAGTACATGTGGCCTTTGGGGCAGAAAGACCAAACTTGCACTCAATAAAACATCTGACAGGAAGCTACCCTGATTCTGTACTCACGACTCCTGTAGAAGGATCCCTCTTACACCACTTCAGGATATAGGCCTGGGATCTGAACACTTCTCCACACATTTATATGTAGGACAGAGGGGTACCTTACCAGGCAGCTGCTCTAATTCCCGATCGCATTCACTGCACGACCCGGGAGACGCAACGCAGCTTCACTTTTCCTGACAGCCCGAGCGCGATGAAGCAGATTCTCCAGTCCTCTACAGGGTGAGCCTGGTAGGTAGCTGCCACGTAACAGCCTCCTCTGCCTTCACACCACTGCGGATTCAGTCCGACTGCTCTGGCGATACTGTCGCCCAACTTCTTTGGCCTTCCACATGTGCTTCCAGCGTGAGGACTCTACAGCGCAGGATCCCAGAGCTCCTTCCCTTCTCATGGCCACAACGACTCTGCTCCCTCAGCTGTTAAGCAGACAGTCACAATTCGGGCACCTCCCAACTCTATTGGAGGGCTTCTGATGCCAATCCCTTCTGCCTCCTTCTACTGATGCAAAAAAGGTGCCACCTTCTGGACTTCAGTTCCCAGCATCACGGGCCATATCTCCCATTGGCAGCCGGCTCCCAAAAGAGTCCCAGCCCTAATTGGCTGCTCAGTGTTCCATTTTGGGTGCCCCTTCCTCCTTATTGGACCCAAAAGGCAGTCCTAGTCCAAAATGGAGGGGCGAAACACACAACGTCCCAGCTGCAAGGGAAACAGGTTAAACGAACTACATCTTTCATTACTCAGTCAGCATATAATATATAAATAATACAGCCCAATAAGGTGCCCGCTTTGCCTACTTAATGACGGCAAAAACAGGGCACATAATCAGCAGCTTGAGCGGGACTCGAGCAGGAGAACCCACTGTCCCCTCCACTTTTAGCAAACTGACGGGGTCAGCAAGCTGGCAGCTCTTAAAGAAACCACCAGAGGCATTCTAGTAAACCCCCATCTATAAGGCGGTTACACCATAATTACTAAATCCTGGGAGAATGGTCATCTTTCTCTTATGTCCTTAGCACCACCTCAGTGTCTGCCATGAATGCCTGGAGCTCAATGATTTTATTACCAGACTCCTGGCATTAAGGCAGACCCCCTTGCTACTAGCTTTGCATCCTCTATTGCCATTTTGTGATCCTACACCTGCATTCCTTCCCATTCTGCTTGCCTTCTTATTTTTAGTAGTGCATGCAGACCATGAGAGACTTAACCAATTTACGTCTTCTCTTTTTGAACCGCTACCTTATTTTCACTCACTTTATTGAAGCCAGCCCCAGTACAGGTGAGCACTAACTAGTTCCCCCTCCCAGATTCCTTTTACTGTGGTTTCCCTAGCTTCAGCCTCCTCTGCAGTCAGTTTAACTAATGTAGACATCACACTTCTGCCCCAGTGTGCTGATCTCCTCTCTTGTCAGGTGAAGGCTATCACCTTTGAAGAGAATCCTGTCTCAGAAGTCCACCCTATCCCCTACAAAGTTCAAACCCTTTCTCCAGACACCATCCCTTTAACCACCCATTTAATTCCTCTGTCTCTTCCCTCCTTACTTTGTCTTTCCCTACTACTACCCCCAGTCCACACAGGGAGGATATCAGAAAAGACCAGAGAGGCCAAGTGTGCTTGCGGTCAGTCCCCCAGCCTCTGAAAGTTCAGCTTTACTTGCTCCACAGGCTGTTTGCCAGATCATTGGTACCCCAGTGTACCAGCACCTGCAGCCTCCCCTCCACTATCCTCCCTATTCTGTGTATGTCCCAGATGACTGATTCTCAATTAAGGCACCTAACAACCCCCCCCCTGCTCCCCTGATCATAGAATCCCTGACCACTAAAACTCTCTCAGCTGCCTTCTTCTGACTGTCACCCCAGAGTGCCACCAGTCCATTACTTTCATTTCCACTGCCTGACCCAGAGTCCCACCTGGAGGAGTCAAGTACCTGAGTCTCCTCCAGTGGTGCAAAGTGATTTGTTATTGGGATGGCATGGTGTTTGTTGGCCTCCTTGTGGCTGCTCCTGGTGCCCTTCCCCCTCACTGCATCCAATCTCCACCCCTCCTGTACCAGTGGGCCACTGGAGGAGTGGGGTGTGTGGGCTGTGGGCTCCAGTTGAGCTGCTGCCACAGAAGAGATATCGCTTCCTTTGCTTCTACCAGCTGAGCATGGAGCTCTGCCAAAAAACCCACAGAAGGGGCCTTGACCCCTCCTCCAGAGCACACTCCCCTCCTGGAGAAGAGGATTCCACAGTTCCTGCAATTGACTTGCTCCCTTTTAAACCTCATGAGCTTTAGTTGGCTCTACCCCTCTATTCTCCCTGATGCAGAAACAAAATAGTAAACCAATAAAGCTGTTGCAAAGTCAGGAACTTCACATTATGAGTAGCTGGGTAAAATTTCCTTATTTTATGCCAACTTTGCATTTCAAAGTTCTTTAAAACAAGCATTTGTCAATGCCGAATGTTGATTGCTTTGGTCCATTGAGGTCACTCACTGGCCCTCTGTCACGCGCTCATTTTGTTTCTCCCAGTGCTGCAGGCTGCCCTTTTGTACTGGGCCCCTGTGTGCATTGGTGCCTTTTTCTGCCCACAAAGAACTCCGCAGCAGTCCCAACAGAGCTCCGTTGAGCTCACTCAGTCCCCCTTCCTCACTCACTCATTCTGTGTCTCCCGGCGCTGCAGGCTGCGCTTTTGTACTGGGCTCCTGCCTACGTTGGTGGCTTTTTCTGCCCACAAAGAAATATGCAGCAGTACCGACAAAGCTCTGTTGAGCTCATTCACTCCCCGTCTCTCACTCGTACATTCCGTTTCTGCCTGCGCTGCATGCTGCCCTTTTGTACTGGGCTCCTGCCTGCATTGGCACCTTTCTCTGCTCACAAAGAAATCTGCAGCTGTCCCGACAGAGCTTCATTGAGGTTGCTCACTCTCCTCTCTCATTCACTCATTCCGTTTCTGGCCATGCTGCAGGCTGCCCTTTTGTACTGGGCTCCTGCCTGCATTGCTGCCTTTTTCTGCCCACAAACAAACCCTCAGCAGTCACAATAGAGCTCCGTTGAGCTGGCTCACTCCCCTGTCTCACTTGCTCGTTCTTTTTCTCCCGCCACTGCAGACTGCCCTTTTGTACTAGGCCCCTGCGTGCATTGCTGCCTTTTTCTGTCCACAAACAAATCCGCAGCAGTCCCAACAGAGCTCCGTTGAGCTCACTCACTCCCCAACCCTCACTCGCTCGTTCTGTGTCTCCCGGTACTGCAGGCTGCTGTTTTTTACTGGGCTCCTGCCTGCATTGGTGCCTTTTCCTGCCCACAAAGAAATCTGCAGCAGTTCCAACAGAGCTCAGTTGAGCTTGGTCACTCCCCCTCTCTCACACGCTATTCTGCACCGGAAGAGCAAAAACACATTTCGGCCAGGATGTCAAAAATGACAGCTGTGCTGTTCACAAGGAGGTGTGTAAAAATGTCAATGTTGAAAATCTGGAGTGAAAATATTGCAATTTGGCAAAGTTACGAGCAGTGGGTGGGTGCAGGTTGTGGGAGGGGGCAGGGAGACCGTGAGAGACCGCTTCTTGCGGGACTTTTTTTTTTTTTTAGGCATGTGGCATGCTGGGGTGGACTCCCAGCATGCCAATGGAGAGTTTTTTTTGGGGGACAGCTAGAAATACAGTGATTGGGCACCCCATTGGCAATAAAAGGGTAGAGCGAGGGGTTGACACCCCTGTACAAATCTACTGAGTTTTCATGGTGGGGCATATTCTGACAGGAGTGGGCCTCTGCCGGCAACTTTCACTAGGAGGGGATCAGCCAATGTGGATTGGGATTCTGCTATAAAAACACTGTTGTGGGGAAATGATGCTGAGGGGGATTGGGCACCCTCAACACTGGGGTTTCAGAATATTGTTTAGAACACGGCCGCAAGCCGCCACCATGTTCACAAACAATATTACAGTACCAACATTCTGCCCTGCAAGGACGGGTCGCTCCCTCATTGCAGCGAATGGCTGATGCTGCAATGTCGAGGCAGCCCTGATTGCAGCGGCTGAAACATTTCAAGATGGTGAACTAGTGTCAGCAGCAGCATGCCACCCCATTGTGGAAAGCGAGCCAAGCCTTTAAAGGCTGTGGGGGCATTGGCCACAACAGTGCTTCACCTCCACAACCTGCTTCTGGCAAGCTGCCACAATGTTTCTTGCGCATGTGTACAATCGACATAAAAATACCTGTTCCAGTTTCCTCAGAAAATGTGGTCTAGGAACACAATTTGGGGACTGGGTGAAATTTCTGTATATTGAACCGAAGGCCAAAATGTCAGTAAACAGAGGTCTCTCAGAGAAGTTCTGCCTACATAGATGCATGAGTCAGGGACGCCTACTCTCCCCGTTATTACTTGCACTAGCTATAAAACCTGTAGCCACTAAGATAAGAGCTGTGGAGGCCATAAAGTGAATGAGAAACTACCTGGACCGATAGCATAAAATAAAAATTGTATGCCAATGACCTCCTACTGTTTACTACTGACCCACAGACTTTTGTTCTGGAGTTGTTGAGAGTAGTTGAGCATTTTACAGAATTCTTGGGTACAAGTTAAATCAGCATAAGTCAGAAATGATGTGTCTGGAACCAGAATCTCTGGATAGGCTTAAATTTATATGGAGACTGTGGCAGAGTGTAGAGGGAGTTTATGTCAGCAGAAGAATGCAGAGAGCATGGTTTTCTTTTTTTCAGAAAGATAAAGGGGGTTGTATAGGATTCTAAATGCATTCAGATAGAGAACTAATCAAACACAGAGCTAGTCAAACAGTAGGGAGCTAATCAAACATAGAAAACTCTGGAAGCATCCAGATAGGGAAAACTCTGGAAGCATCTAGATAGAGAAGACTCTGGAAACATCCAGGTAGTAAACTAATCAAACACAGCTGCAGTCAATGTTCATTAGGGGCAGTGTATAAAACCCACCTAAGCAACATGGGGGGGAGAGACCTGGGGAGTGCTGGAAGATGAGCTTCAAAGGGCAAGTTCAAGCTACAGAGACCTTTGGGAAGGACTGTGAAGTTAGTGTGTGGACTTTGTTACACTATCTGGAGGCTGGGAACCAGAGTAGCTGGTGACCAGAGGTAGTGAGGGAATTGCTGTATTGTTTAGGTGGCTATGCCCCCAGTTAGTTAGAAACCACACTGCTTTAAATAAACTCCAGTACTTGACCTCAGACTGTGTATGTCTCCTTGGATACACCTACACCAGCTCATCCAGAGAAATAACAGAGGTCACTCTACCACATTTGGTGTCTGGAGTGAGATCCAGCCGCCCCCTGGTATGTGAAGGAAATGGAAGAGGTCAGAAAAGCCCTGTTACACTCGCAGCAGAAGACAAACTGAGCACAGCAAGAGGAGAACAAAGCAGAGCAGGAGGTGAACCGAGTGAGGCAGGAGACTAACCATTTGTTAATTACCCAGATTGCAGAGATCAGTGCTTCCCTTAGAGAGGTAATACAATGCACGTGACCTGCATCCTCTCCAGAGCCATATAGTGAGGAACCATGACCAATATGGATGAGCCAATGCCGACAGAAAATAACTCCTGAGGATGATGTGGAGGCGTACTTGATGGCCTTTTAACAAACTGCACTTCAGGAAGCCTGGTCCTGCTCTCAATGGGCTGGCATCCTGGTATCACTCCTGCTGGACGAAGCCCAAAAAGCTCACTATGATTTAGAGGGAGAAGTAGTGACAGACTATGATCATCTGAAAGTGGAGATCTTTGCAAGGACTGGAGTAACCCCAACAGTGAGGGCTCAGAGGTTCTACAACTGATGATTCCAGGAGGGGAAATCCCCCAGATCACACATGTTTGACTTGATCCACCTGCTAGAAAGTGGTTAAGACCGGATATCAACAACCCAGACCAAATCAAAGAGATGTTGGTACTAGATCACTTTCTTTGTGGACTTCCATCTGGTCTATATGAAAGTATGGAACAGGCCAATCCCACCATACATGACTGCATGATAGCTTCAGTGGAACAATACCTGGCCACCAGAGAACTTTGCCTAACTACAACCACACAGATGTCTCACACCCAGGGGCAACCCCCAAGCCCAAGGACCTGTCGCTACAGTAGAACTGCTAAAAATGAGATTAGGAGTGGGGACACTAAGGAGCAGCCAGAAGCTGAGCAAGGACTTGGAGTTCCTAGCAAAAAAGACAATAAGGGAGGATCCAAGCTCAAAGCCCCTTATCAATGCATTGGATAGAAATAAGGGAATTCTGGAGGTCAGGGTTAAGGGGCAGCAGACTTCTAGGAAATCCTAAAGTGAACTTACAAGCTCAAATGGGCAGACTGGGTGGGCCGTAGGCCCTTATCTGCCGATAGTGTCTATGTATCTATGATGTTTTGGGTGCAGAGAACTAGGGCACATTGTGGCTAACTGTCCTAATAGTGGAGAACCCATGCAGTGCGGGATAGGAGGTGCAGATAATGATTACTGTGGGTTAGCAAGAGTGGTCAGGGTGGCTGACAGTTTTCATACCTTTCAGACACTGTTACAGTGACTGGGAAACCTACGGCAGCCCCGGTAGATTCAGGGTGTGCAATTACCCTAGTTTCAGGAAATCTAATAGTCCCTTCCCAGTTTGACAAGGTTAAGAGGGCAGGCATCACCTGTGTACATGAATCAGTAAAATATTACCCAGCAGCCCCTGTACAAATAGGTATACATGGTCAAACCAGCTCTATCACTGTCGGTGTGGTACCGAAACAGCCATGCCAAGGAAATCAGGGTCACCGATTGTAGGGTTAGCTCCCCCGGGAAACAATTGTCATAATTGTGTCCTCTTTACAATAAATAAACACATCCCTCTCACTAAAGGTTGTAAGGAAGTCTATCTCATTAACACAGCTAATAAAGAACTTATCAGTAATGAACTGAAGAAGATGAAGTGGGAAACTATTTTAAAAATAAATCAGTTAATGCTATGTGGGAGTGTTTTAAACACCACATAACTGCACTATGCAATAAATTCATCAGAAAAAGTACAATAATAAGTATAATAATAAAGGAATTAAACCCAAATGGCTCACCAATAAAATCAAAACGTTATTAAAAAAAACAAAAGCTATATGAATCATATAAAGCATTAAAGACGAAGAAAGCATAAGAGAAATTTAAATCAACACAGAGGCAGTGTAAAAATTTAATCAAAAAAAGTAAACAAAATATGCAAAAAAGATGGCTGGTAGGGCAAGCAAGAACAACATGCAACAGTTCTACAGTTGTTAACTCAATTCAGGAAACAAACACAGGCTTATGCATGCTTACTGTAGGTGACAAAGTAGTAAATGACCCTGCAGAAATGGCTTAAAGTTTTAATTCATATTTCAGGACTGTTTTCTCTCTTAAACATGTAAAAGATCATCAAATAAAGAATAATACCCCATCCCCTATACAGATAACAAAGTGTGCAATAATTGAAAAAATAAATAAGCTAAAAAATACACTTTCTGCTGGACCAGATAATATGTCAAACACTATGCTAAAATAACTATCCCCACAGGTTTCAAAGCCACTAAGGCTGATAGTTTCAAAATCATTACGGGAGAATGAGGTTCTGCTGGATTGGCTGGTGGGAAATGTGGTGCCTATTCACAACAAGTATTTGTCAATGCCGAATGTTGTCTTGCTGCCATTGGCAGTGCAGGAGTTAGAGAGATGCAGCATAGGAGTGGCAGTCAAGTACTGGACTGATGCCAACCCACCCCCACCCTACAGAGCATGAGAGGCATTAGGGTGTCCCTGTGGGTGTTTGGTAGTGCAGTGCGGGAAAACATGCTGGGCAGGATGTGAAAAATGACAGCTGCACAGTTCATAAGGAGGTGTAATTAAATGGCAGTGCTGAAAATGTGGCATACAAATATACAGTTGCAGGTTGCAAAGTGCGTGTGGCAAATATGCAAGGCACGCTTGCAGCACTGGCAAGTTTGTGGCTGCTCGGGCACTAAATTTTCAACATAGGCATTTTAGCACCTCTGCTCATGTACAGTGTCACTGTCATTTCCTCAAAGTGTCCAAGAAGTGATTTCGACAGCGAACACTATTCTGCACTGGAAGCTAGAAACACATTTTGGGCAGGATATGAAGTGACAGCTGTACTGTTCATCAAGAGGTGTAAAATGGCAATGGTGGAAATCCAGAGTGAAAATATCACAAATGCACGACGGCACAAGTACGCGCAGTAATCTGCCAACGCACACTCGTAATACAGTCATTTTATGGAGTATCAGCTCCAAATTTTCAACATAGGCATTCTAGGAGCTCTGCTCATGAACTGTGTCACTGTCATTTTCATAATCTGCCCAAACACTGATTTCCCACAGCGACTGTGCAATTGTGCACCGGAAGTGCGAAAACACATTTCGGGCAGGATGTGGAAATGACAGCTGTACTGTTCACAAGGAGGTGCAGAAAAATGCCAATGCTGAAAATACCACGTTAAAATATTACGAATGCGTGAAGTTACGAGCCTGCGTAGCAACTGCACAATGCACGCTCGTAAAACAGGCATTTCTTGGATTTTTCCCACTAAATTTGGAACATAGGTTTTTGAGAGGCCACCTGATGAACACTGGCACTGTCTGGCTCAACTGGAAGGTGTTGCACGCTGCAGTGACCGCGAAATCACCTTCCCGAGGCCGATTAATGCCATGACAGTGACAGAATTCATGAGGAGGGCCCCAAACCCCATGTTGAAAATTTGGTGCAAAGTTCCAAGAAATGCCTGAGATATGCAACAAAGCTGAAAACCCTATTCATTGCATTATACAGCTTACCGGCATTTCCTCAGTTCGTGGTCAGCTTTGAAGAGTGCAGACGTGTTCCTGGTCCACTGAAGATCATTGCGCCAGAGTCCGGAAGTAAGTATGGGGTGAGGGGAGGCAGGGTGCGCAGTGGGTGGGTGCAGGTGGGGGGATCTAGACTACGAGGGACGGTTTTCGCTTTCTAGGTAAAAAAAAAAGAAAACATCGCAGGACAGTTTTGCAATTGTAGGGCATTTGGCACGCTGGGGTGGGCTCCCAGTGTGCCACCTAAGTGGGTTTTGGGGGCAGTAGCCGGGAGTTGGGCACCCTCGGCACACAACAGGGGTAATGTCACTGGAGATTGGCGCTACCGCAAAACAAAGTCAGGGGGTAGCGCGAGCCGAGGGGATTGGGCACCCCTCAGATTCAACAGTTGGGGGTGATGCCGACGGGAGTGGGCCTCCGTCGGTGCAAGCAAGTGGGGCACCAGCCGAGGGGATTGGGCACTCTCTGCATTCCACATTTGCGGGGATGCCGATGGGAGGGCCCCCGCCGCACACAAACACGGGGGTGCCGACAGGGGATTGGGCACCCTGATGTCGATAGAAGTGAGCGGCCACCCGCTGTCGACTATGGTGAATGGCGGCGAGCACGCCAAGCAAAGGACCGCCATGTATGACGATTGTAGGGACCTTTGCTTTGATGTGCTCGCCCATTATGTATGCATGGTGTGGCGGTGGCATGCAGGCTGATTGGGGAATGAGGGACGACCTACTGATGCATGCCCTGCATTCGCCAACAGCAGCCGCGCCTCAAGACCAAGACTGAATCTAAGATGTTTCTTAAGATGCACAAGAAGCCAACATAAAAAGGGTGACACAGAGGATTATGCAAATTACCGACCAATTAGCTTGACGTCAGTCCCACGGAAACTGTTAGAAGCCATAATAAAGGATGAAATAAACTCTCATCTTGAAAAAAGTGGCCAGTATTATCATGAGCAGCATGGCTTTCAGGCGGGGAGGTCGTGTGTTACAAACTTGTTCTGTTTTTATGAAAAAAATATCTTCTGCATTGGACAATGGGAGACTGGTGGATTGCATATATTTTGACTTTGCAAAGGCCTTTGATAAAGTACCCCATTGTGAAAACATTAGTAGCTTAATAGATATAGGACTAGACATGCAGATAGTGAGATAGGTTAATGCGTGGTTCATGGATAGGACCCAGAAGGTGTGTATAATTGGATATCCCACCCCCCAGTGCCGGTGACAAGTGGGGTGCCACAGGGATTGATTCTGGGCCCGGTGTTGTTCAGGGTTTTAATATCTAGTATGGGAAAGGACACAACAAACTGGCAAAGTAAATATGCAAATGACACTAAACTTGCTGGGATTGCACTAGATGCCAAAGGCATAGCTTCCATGCAGAAAGATGGGATATATAAATGGGCCACCAAAAAGGGCATGAGCTTTAATACTGACAAGTGCTGTGTAATACACTTGGGCAAACACAATAAAATGATGGACTATTCCCTAATGGACAAACCTTAAGGCACTCAGCTGAGGAGAAAGACCTGGGCATAACTATAGATAATAAGCTAACATGTAAGGCTCAGTGTACTATCCAAATAGCTCAACCAAACAAATTATATGGGGCTATAAAAAAAATTACAAAAGTAGAAGCCGGGATGTGATTATGCCACTCTGTAGAGCATATGTTTGACCATTACTGCATTATGGTAGCCCTGTATGGGGTCCAATATCAAGAGCTGGTGTGGACGGGCTGGAGAGGATACTGAGATGGGCTACAATAATAATAATATATGAGCTAAGGGATAAACCACACATGGTAAGACTCCACGACTTAAACCATATGACCTTAGAGACAAGGAGAATCCGGGGAGACCTTTTGATGTGCTATGACATCATGCAAGATGCCTACCTGTTAAATGAATTACATTTACAATTTAAAAATGATACGATATGTACCAGGGGACACCCACTGCATCTTCAACCCACAAAGTTTAACACCAATAGGAGAAAGGCCTTTTTCATACAAAGAGTGGTGTCCCCCTTGAATGGGTTACCCCTAGAAGTTATTACAAGTAATAGTAAACTTCAGTTTTAAACAGAGACTAGATAGATGCATATTGAATGGTAACACTATACATTATTATGGGTGAGCGAACAGGAGTTTATCACCCCCTTGGCTCCTAAAAACCTTAATATGAACCTTAGTATACCCACTGATATTTGGAAGAGACTTTCCTGACTTCCAAACTCTGCTATGGTCACAGTTACATAATAGCCCGAACCTGAACCAAAACTCATTTTCCCAAAAGAGAGTCCTCTAGGAGTTCTCCCAATCACCTACCCAGATCTGTACCTGGAAAACTGTAAGCATTGCAGGATAAAAGAAAAACATAGGCAGGATAAGCTCCGGGGTACTAACACTTCAGGGGAAATACCACACAGAAGTTCTGCTAAATGAATCTTCGAAACATGTCAAAAAGGAGGTGGCAACAAAAAGTAGTGAAACTAAGATCACCCTAGAGACAGGAATCCAGATCCCTGATGCTGCCCAAGTACTAGAGAAAAGTAACTTAGGCAACTTGAGAGTCTCTGGGGATAACTATGGCCAAGACCAGGCTAATGACCCCCTGCAGAACATTCATAGGGAAGTGACAGAGCTAGTGGGCCACGGGAACTATAAGATTAGATAGCCTGGCTGTAGGAAGCCTGAGCAGGTCTATCACATTAACATGCTGAAACTCAAGAAGGTTAGAAAGGCCTATATGGTAAAATCAGAAGTGCTACCCGAAAGTCACCACTCATCCGAGCCACAGGTGAGGATCTCTGAAGAATTAACACCTGATCAGCATGGGGAGACTAGACATATGGTTAACCAGAATAGGAATGTGTTCTCTGATAAGCCAGGAAGAACACAGAAAATGCTCCATACATAGTCACTGAGCCGGGTGTAAAAGTTAAGTTAAAGCCCTATTTCATTCCAGAAGCCAGAAGGGAGGAGGTAAGGCCTGAGATAAAAAAAATGTTAGAGTTAGAGGTTATTGAAACATAGAAACATAGAAAGTGATGGCAGATAAGAAATGTGTGGCCCACCTAGTCTGCCTCTTTCCCTATCTAATAGCAAGTGGTCTAGCCAATTGTGTTAGTTCCAAAACTGGATGAGTCCCTCCATTTTTGTAATGACTTTAGGAAAGTCAAGATGATGAGGAACACCTGGTCCTGCTTCTCAGGCGTATACTGGTATCCAGAATCCACTGTCTCCCAGTGTTGACCACTTGTCCCCCTGGTGCCGAGGTGGGGGGGATGTGTGGCAGAATGTAGAGAGAGTTTATATCAGTAGAAGACTGGAGGAAGCATTGTTTATTTTTTAGAAAGGCTAAGGGGTTTGCACAGGGTTCTAAAGGCATCCAGGTAGGGAACTTATCAAACACAGAGCTAATCAAATGGTAGAGAGCTAATTAAACACAGAGCTTATCAAACATAGACAACTCTGCAAGCATCCAGATAGGGAAGACTCTGAAAACATCCAGGTAGGAAGCTGATCAAACACAGCTACAGTCAATGTTCATTGGGGCAGTTTATAAAATCCACCTAGGCAACACAGGATGAGGAGAGAGACCTGTGGAATGCTAGCAGCAGAGCTGCAAGTGCCAAATTCAAGCTACAGAGACCTTTGGGAAGGACTATGAGGTTTGTAAGTGGACTTTGTTATACTACCTGGAGGCTTGGAACCAGAGTAGATGGTGACCAGAGGTACGGTAGAGAGGGAATTACTATGTTTAGTTAGAACTCCAGACAAGAGTAGTTTTTTTTTCTGTGTTGTAAAAGGGGCTGTGACCCCAGTTAGTTGGAAACAACACTGCCTTAAATAAAATGTATTATTGTAGTTAACCTCAGACTGTGTATGTCTCTTTAGACACACCTACAACAACCCAGCTAGATAAATAATGGAGGTCACTCTACCACAGGACTTAAAACAGTTGGTATAGCAGTCACATACCTAGGTATTAAGGTAGGTAAGGACATTCTGGGCTCATAGTCCCTGAACTACCTGCCGTTGTTCAACATCATTCTGGATAAGCTTGAGCATTTAAGGGCCCTGCCAATCTTGTGGCTAGGGTGTATTAATCTACTGAAGATAAATATTCTACCTATAATTCTATATATAATATAGATGGTGCCAGTGGGTCCTTCCAAACTTGATATTAAGTGGTTGGAGAGGTTTTTTTGGCTTTTATTTGGCAGAATAAAAGAGCCTAGATGAGCCTACAGTTGCTTAAGAGTGTAACAGAACAAGGAGGCATGGGCTTCCCAGATCTCAGTGGCTACTTTCTGGCTATACAACAATTAAGCAATAAGGCATGACAAGGTGTGTGTTATTGTGTAATAACGTCACTCCTGGGGAGGTTTGAAGCACGAGGCAAAGCCGAGTGCTTCCACCACGCCAGGAGTGACGTTATTACACAATAACACACACCTAGGGGTGCCTCATTGCAATTATACAATGGCTTGATGATATACAAAATCAAAAAAATATTTAAAAAAGGTTTAAGTAGATTTTTAGTGTTGCAATATATCTTTGTTTCTGAAAAAAATTAATCAGTAGCCTAAAGCATATCCATACAGTGATGTTATTGTGTAATAACATCACTGTCTCAGGAACACACTGACAAATCAGAGTCCAGGAAATGTTTTTGCCATTGTATAATGGTATATACAGGACTGAGTCAACAAGGGAGAGGTAGTCAGCTGGGTGGACCTACGGGGAGGGGGTTATAGGGTGTGCTTGTCAGTGTACTTGGGCCCAGATAGAATGAAGGCTGGCTGGAGGGAACAAGCCAGTGGTCAAACATACCTTGGAAGCCTGGGGGAAGGGAAGACACAGGTGGAACACTAAGGAGGATAACACACTACTGATACCCTTAGAAACAAGGTAAAACACAGTCCCCTAAAAGGAGAAGAAAAGGAAAAAAGTACTTCAGTAGACACATTTATGGGTAGAGGAAGTGTGTCATGAACCTTTACATGAGCTGCCTGAAATGGCGGAGGAAGAATAGGGTTTGGGAAAAGCTATGGTAGCTGGCCACCACACCAAATAGTACCACTTGGTAAGATCAAACTATTGATGGTGGAGCGGGATTTCTTTACAGTGAACAAATAATCCTGAACAAATGTAATGTACCTTATACTGTATGTAAGTTTAAGCTTTGTTTAGGTAAGAGGGCACATGGTTGGGAATATATACCATAAAATGGTATTCACTTAAGTCAAACAGGTCTCAGTATAACAAAGGGCCCTGTACAATAGATCACTGGATACAGGGAAGGTACAGAGGGACTGGAGAATGGCGGATGTGATTCTGATACACAAGGGAGGGGAAGTAGAGAAGAGTCAGGAAACTAACTAAAGGCTGGTAAGCCTTACTTTGGCTGCTGGCAAGGTAATGGAGGCACTCATCAAAGAAAGAATTAGGGATTACCTGGAAGCCAGTGGGCTGCAAAACCAGAGACAACATGGGTTCACCAGGGGCAGGTCCTGTCAGACCAGCCTCATCGAATTCTTTGATGAGGTAACTAGGGTGGTGGATCCGGGGGGCGGTGGATATGGCCTACCTGGACTTCAGGAAGGCCTTTGACACCATCCCACATGGGAGGCTGATATTGAAGCTGAGGGGACTGGGGGTGGGGACTAACATAGAGAAATGGATGAAACTTGGCTTAGGGATAGGAGTCAGAGGGTGGTGGAAAAGGGGATATGCTTGCAGGAGGGGAGGGTGACCAGTGGGGTACCTCAGGGTTCAGTGTTGGGATCAGTGCTATTTAATGTCTATGTCAGTGATATTACGGAATGTCTGGGAGGTAAAATATGCTTGTTTGCAGATGATGCAAAGCTCAGTAACAAGGTGGACATTCGGTGGGGGAGGTGGACAAGATGAGGGCTTACTTGGGGAAGTTGGAGGAGTAGTCCAGGAAGTGGCAACTGAGGTTTAACACTAAGAAATGCAAAATCATGCAGCTGTGGAATAGAAACCCAGGTGTGGAATACATTCTTGGGGGGAGGGAGCTGGAAGTCACAGAGGAGGAGAGGAACCTTGGAATAGTTATTACTGATGACCTCAAGGTGGCAAGCCAGTGTGGGAAAGCGGTTGGGAAAGCAAATCAAATGCTTGGATGTATAGGAAGGGGGATCACCAGCAGGAGGAGAGAAGTGCTTCTCTCCCTGCATGTAGCACTGGTACAACTGCACCATGAATATGGAGTGCAGTACTGGTGGCCCTATCTCTGAAAGGACAGGGACAGATTGGAGACGGTGCCTGGGAGGGCTACAAGGAGGATGCTGGGAATACAGGTGTTGTCCTCTGAGTAGAGACTTGTGGAATTGAACCTGTACTCTTTGGAGGACAGGAGGAGAAGGGGGATATGAGTAAGACATTTAAATACTTGAAAGGGATTAATAAGGCACAAGTGGAGAGTCCCAGTTTCAGCTGAGTGGAGCTTTGAACGCTAGAAGGCACAGTATGAAGTTATTAGGAGGCAGGATCCAGGGAAATGGAAGTTTTCTCTTCACTGAGAGGATGGTGAATGACTGGATTAAATTGCAAAAAGAGGTAGGGGGTTGGATACGACCAAGCAGTTCAAACACACTTGAGATAAGCATATGGGTATCCTGGCAATGGGAGGGACAGGTTTGAGAGCCCCCCCCCCGCCCCCAGTAGATGAATTCTGCTTGGGGGTTTTCATGGGCAGACTAGGTTGGCCAAGTGGTCCTTATCTGCCAGTTACTTCTGTGAATCAATGAATCAGTGAAACACATGCTATGAACACTAGCCAGCAGTTATGATGATGTTGTTGATGATGATGATGATGAATGGCAGGGGGACAGAAGTGCTGAGAATAGAGAACAGGAGGAAGAAAGTTGTCATAGTTTTAGTGGCAGCCCAACCCATCATCTTCCATTCATAGATACTATAGCCCAAGGACTCACACGTATCTGAAAGGCTACAAATCCCTTACCACCTTAACCCCAGTCAGTCTGGCAATGAAGCCTAGAGGTTAGAGTAACAAACTGTGAATGAGCTTGGTACATCCAGCAGCCTTGGGTTTGATTCACATAACCTTAATTTGCATACTTTGTGACCCTGAGCAAGTTATTTAACCTCACCAGTACTCCCGGGCCTCCCCTGAAAAAGGCATTGGACTAGTACTACTTACCTGATTGCCAAAAAAAATTTAAAAAAGGGGGTGTAAAAAGTATTTATTTTTTATTTATTTATTGATTGATTGATTGATTGAAGTCTTGGAATTATAATCCTTTGAGTCAAAAACTTTTTTGCAAAGGTTCCACGTAAGATTTACAAACAGACTGGTTACAAAAAAAATGACAGGAGATTAATACAGTACATTATACATAGGTTGCAATTGTACTAATAATACAGCACATTATACACATGGGCATCATAAATGAGGACGGAGTGCATGGCAAAGAAACAAACATGGTGATTAGATTTGAAACAGACAGGATACAAAACATTACATAAGCAATAAGACACGATGGGGTGTGCATTACGGTGTGATAACTGCACTCCTAAGGGCGTAGTTAGGCATGAGGTTGAAGACCAAGTGCCAGTCGTCCCTAGGAGTGTGGTTAACACATCGTAATGCACAACCCCAGAGTGTCTTATTGTGCTTATAAAATGTCCCTTTGTTTTTAGAAGTAGTGTTTTTATTTTTAAACACATTTTTAAATAAGTAAAAATGTAAGTGAATCTGTGCTTTTAACATAAAAAAGTCCTTCCGCCTATTGGTGCTAGATTAAAGTAATGTTATACAGTGTGAGCCTCCCTGCCCTCTTAAGCTTCATATTCCCCTGCCAGCCACAACAATTCGCAAATGCTGTTTTTCTCATTCTAAGTATGACAGATAGCCCCCCTTATTTTATTTCATTCATCTCACTCTGTAGACAAAATTAAAAGGAAGTCATACCAGAGGCTTCTCAGTTCCCCAGTGCTGCAAGCATGAGTGTGGTTCAAAACTGCCACACTCACTGACAGCATCATGAACTGCTCCCTCTGTCCTAAAAGCTAAACAGCAGGGTAGTCATTTACCACCTTTTCTCTTTATTTATATAGTATTATTGCTTATTTTCTTCATTCTGTTTTTTTTTCCCTCTGTGTTTCCCCACATTCAAAAAATAGAATGTTTATCATGGAATGTTTACCATGGAATACAGGGATTCCAAATTCTGCTCAGTTCTACTAGCAGAATGTTCCTCTACTAACATGCTGTACACACAGACAACAAAGGCCTGTTTTATAGCCAGAGACTCAATTATCTCACTTGTCAGGGAAAGCAGAAGAGATTTCCCTGATGAGCAGGTAAAGATAGAAGGGGGAATTTTCACTGTTAGCAAACAAACAGTTGTAATGAAAACTATAAACATTACGTAATGTTTCTAATTTGTTTATGTGTGTAAGGAGAGTGTGACGATCTGATAAACAACATTTAATTAATTTGTTTTATTTTATATTTGAGATCATTTTAATTTTAAGGCCCAGTTGAAGGTTTCTACAGTGTAAAGGTAGTGGCCATGTTTGTGGTGGTGGAAGATCAGTTCTGGTTGTAGGAAGACTGATGGAAGATAGTTCTGGTTGTAGGAGAACTAATCTGCTCATTGTGTAATGTGGTTTAGGACCAGAATGACTGTGTGTATACAGAAAATAAATGTACTGTCAGCTGATCTGTCTTGGCCAATGAGATTTCTAGATTTTTCCTTGCCATTTTATAAAGGAAATTAATACAGTACATAATACATAGGGTAAGAGTATACAAGTAATGCAGTGCATTATACATGACTGCATCATAACTGAGGGTGGAGTACATGATAATGAAACAAACATGGTTCAGGCAGTGCTAACTAACTGTGTAAGCAGATAGAAAGTTAAAGAAAAGAAAGGGAGACCAGAAGGAAGTCAGTTCAGGAGAGTAGTGAGACAGCTTGGGTGGGGGGTAGGGAGAAAAGTTGAGTAGAGGGGTGTAAGGTGTAGAGAAGGAGGACTAAGAAAGAGTGCAGGTAAAGGATGAATAAAGGGCAGGAGGGAAGCAGAGTGGGGTGGGAGAAATTAGACCAAGATAAGGTGGGGAGGAGCGGGGGAAATTGAAGGACAAGCCATGAGCAGTCCCAGATTGACCAGTAAAAGCTAGGAGCAGTCACAACTATTCACAGAGAGTAGGTGCTGGCAAAGATTAGTTTTAAAGGTGCCCAATTTAACTAGTTTTTGTTTACCAGGTAAGTGCACTAGACAAAAACATTGCCTATTTTCAGGCACAACCCGGGAGAGTTACAGACAAAGGAACAGCAATTACAGGTGATACAGCAATACAAAACCCCTTCCCCCTACCTCCTCCTTCTGTCCCTTCTCATGACTTGCCTCAGCATACAGTTCACGTCATGATCCTTTGGCACCTGCCATTCCACCTTCCCCCTTCCCCAACTCCCAGTCCCGTGAGTTTCCCTAACAGTCACTACTAATGCAAGCTACCTGACCATGCCCCCCTCACACTCCACCATTTACTCTAGCATGTCTTCTCCACTCAGCCTCCCCTCATCCCCATTTCTCCCTATACATTATTGCCCTTCTTCCCCCACCCTTCACCTCCACCGCAGTACCTTCTTCTCTCTTGTACCTCCTTTCTTTGCCCCACTGCCAGCTAACCCTGTCCCTCTGAACTACTGACAAAGCACTTTGTGGCTGCTTGTTCCCCCACCCCCACCCTCATAAAGTGTTTTTCTTGTTATTTTAACTTGTACCTATGTTTTGGGTTATTCTGTAAGTTCTGAATCCAAGCTGTATTATTCATTGTGATGTACCTTTGCTTTCTCCTATTGTACTTTGTTTTGCAATCTATGACATGGAACCTTTGTAAAAGAGCTTGCGCTCAAAGGTCTTTTCCGAATCACTAAATAAATGAATAAATCTCAAAACATCAAACAGTGGTTAGCCAAGACCTGAGTGTCTTACAGTTGATACATCAATATAAAACATTAAACAATGGTTAGACAAAACCTGAGCATCATAAAACAATGCAGAGAACAAAGCAATTCAGAAGACAATCATAAATAAGTGCTTAAATAATTTGTGGATGAAAGGCATAATAAGCATGTGTATTATAGAGTAGTTACATGTGCACTTGTCTGAGCCAATGAGAAAGGTACAAAGTTCCTTCTTAAAAGCCTGGTGTGACTGTATGTGCCTTACAGACACTGGCAGGTCATTCCAGAGCTTGGGAGCAGATGTTGGGAAAGCATGTTCTCCCAGTTTTGTCACACATTTTGGTATGTCTAGAAGAGACATGTCAGCAGACCTCAAGGAATAGGTCTGTGCGGCTTATCTTAACATGCTGGCCAGTGTCACTGGTGTACCAGTTCTCATGATGTTATCTATACTATCTATAGTACAACCAGCGGTGTATTGATGATAGGATGAAGAGAAGAGCCAGCTGAGACTCTAGTAGAGTATGCAATGATGTGTAAATCTGGGTACAGATAGGGCAAAATGGCAGATGCTATTGTAATACTTGTTCCATTTTTGTAAGACCCCTTTGCTGGCATCCAGGTATGCCATTAGGCCATAGGATAGACTTGGCCAAAGAAACCCCTGGGCAATAGCCAGTCTAGTGACAGTGGTAAGAGTAGACCTGATTTTGTATGCAAGCGCCAACTTCATGTTTACTGATTTACATATAGTTGACATATGTAGCTTAAAATCCAGTGAAGGGTCATGGTTACTCTGAAATACTTGAAAGAGTCTACTACATCCAGAAGGGAGCCATCAGGACAGGGATAGTTAGTGCAGAGGAACTGGACTTGATTCTGGGTGCTGAGCCAAATAGCACGGCAACTGTCTTCTGGCATTCAGTAGGAGTTTGTTTTGCTTTAAGTTTGTAGAAGATCAAAATCCATCTTCAGATTTGAATTGATGTGGGTATGTCCTTGGCACTAGTGTACAGAACCATGTCATCAGCATACAGCAGGATTGAGCAGGACCAGCCATAGTGGGCAAATTGTTGAGAAACAGAGAGAAAAGTAATGGACCAAGAATAGATCCTTGAGGGACCCCAACACTAGTGAGGGAGAGATCAGATTTGATTTGATCTATTTGCACAAACTGTTGTCATCCAGTGAGGTAGCTGTCAAACCAGGAAGTGGTATCAGGAGAGAAACCCAGGGTAGACAGCTTTGATAACAGCAAGGGTTGGTCCATAAGGTCAAGTGCCTTGGTTAGGTTAATGGAAACTGCCCCATATGCATGCCCTTGTCCATTGTCATCTTTACGTCATTGGTAAATTGGATAAGTACCGTAGATGTGATGTGTACTTACCTGATACCATGTTGTGCCAGTGATAGTAAGTTATACTCTTGTAGGTATTCCATTATTTGTTTGGCCACATTTTCTGAAACAATTTGTTAGCACCGATAGAATGGCTATGGGGCAGTAATTATCCATGTTCTTGGTATCACCTTTTTATGAATGGGTACCACACATACAATTTTCCAGAGCATGGGAACTGACCCTGAGAAGAGTGATAGATTGAAAAGCCTAGTGACCAGTGCAGCTATGAGAGGAGTGGTAGTTTTGAGGAATCTGGGTAGTAGCCTATCAGACCCAGTCAACCCGCAAGCTGGGATGGTCCACAGGGGACATAGCACCTCAGCGTTGGTGACTGCCCTTAGGTTAAATGGAGGGGAAGCAAGTTCCTCAGCACAGGATGTTGGAATTGTGGTCAGGCCAGTTAGCTCTGTGTATTCAGAGAGATCAGAAAACTGTGAGTCACGAGCATTTATTATTTTGCCAGTATTATTACAGTTTGCTCCATCCAGTGTCACCTCTAATATCAAGGAGCTGCTGCCCTTGCCCATGAAAGATTTCATGTGGTTCCCGAAACTTGAGACATTCTAGCAGATGCTTGAAGAAGCTGCTTGCAGTAGACCTTTTCCACCACACGAACAGCTTCATTTCTCTGTCTTCTGTAATCTACCCAGTCTGTCTGCAACTGAGATTGCTTTGCTTTGGCCCAGGTCTTATCCCTTCCTCTAATGGAGGCTAGTAGGTCATTATTTATCCATATGATCACCGAGCTTCTTAACTCTTCACTTGTTGAGGAGCATATGTTTATCTTGTAGTGCTTGCAACCATATCACAGTGACACAATGGAATGATGATTCACTCACTCACCAGCACATAGGGTTCATAATTTTATTCCAGGCAAAGTTTTACAGAACATAAATAGGACAAGAATAAGGATGCATGTGTTTAAAGAATGAGAACGTGCCCCATCACCAAAGTTTTATGACTGATTCATCCCTTCATCATGACATGCTTGGCCTGGTGTGTAACTCTTCTTTTAAAACATCAATTTTTTTAGCTAGCCCAGTATCACTGAGGATTGAGGTGTTGGATGCCACTCCTTGTGACATTATGGTTATCTGAGTTTGGAAGTGAGCTCAGGCTGCCGGGAGTTGGCAGGGGGGGAACAGCTGGGAGCTGATTGTAGTGGCCGCTGAGCTGCTCTCATCTCCCAAATTGGGGTGGTGAGTCTCCTCACTCTCAGATGACACCAGGTGGAGGCTGGGTGTCAGAGCATAGGTTGAGGGGACTGACGCTATGTTGGTTGGATAGAGGGAGCATGTGGTTCTTTGAACACTCATGCACCTTCACACACACGTGTCTACCATGTATGCCACTGCTCCAGGTCTGGATGGCAGAAAAAAAATACAGGAAGCCTATGTCTCTCCATGGCTGTGTATGAGGATACCCAACACTCCCAGATCCTGCTCCTTGTGGATCCCCACCAGTAAGATGATAGAGGGATAGGCTGGCAGGGTTGGGGACTGAAGGAGGCCTACATAAGGTGTAGGTGGCCATGGAGGAGCAAAAAGTTATATGAAAAAAATATCTATTTTACTGTTAATCTCTTCCTTAATCTAATATCTGTAAACAAATTACATCACTTCATAAGTACTGTATGCACTTGCTAAGGTGTACCTCACACACAGCAGTTCAATGGTCTTGTGCAACTGGATGAGATGTATGCTAGTGTAAATTCGATACATTGTGGCTGTTTCCTCTCTGTCCATGGCATATACCATCCTGTAGGGATACAATGCAAGGAACTCTAGAGGAGGGTTCTCCCCTATAGGTGCCGCTGGAATAATTCCCTTGGCTAAAGGTAATTTAGGAAGAAGCCCAAAAAGAATACCCAAAATGGTGTCAAGCATCGAAGAGGCGAAAAATCAGAATGTATCAAGACCGGAAATTGAGGTGATAGACGTAGATGGGAAGGACAGGAGAAGAACAAGCTATGACAAGGATAATGAATGAAATGAAAGTAGACAAGATGCAGAAGAGCGGACTTCCTAAGAAGAGACGGAAAAGCCGGGGCACCATCTGACTCCATCAAACAGCGGAACTAAACTATGGAACCTAAGGAAACTCCAACCCTATCTAATATTATGACCATTGGCATGGAGGAGAGGAAAAACCCTTTCAGAAGGAAACTTCTGGGAATCCAAGGCCTAGATCGTCTTCCTTCCAGGCTAAAGGAGGTTTTGATTAGTGACAGCTCAGCTACTGCAATTTAGAGTTGAGATCGAGGGAGAAGGAAAATATTCCAATTTAGAGGAAGCTCTCACTCTGTCCTTCTAAAGGGACATCTGTTGAGGGTTGCAAGTGATGTTTCTGCAACTAGATGCTCAAAAAGCAAGAGAGGAGAGAGATGACCGCTGAGGTCTCAGCTGGCCTATGTGAGGCTATGAAACAGACCAGGTGAACCAAATGCAGTCAGTTAGAGAATGGCGTAGAGGGTGCCTCTGAACCCACTTGGGCAGCTAAAGGGGCCTCGTTGATGAGAGGCCAAAGCAGCCAGCTCTGAGCCAAGGGATAATAGACATGGAAGGCATGTCTCCGAGTGGAGAGCAGGTTGAGTTGAGGTAACATGGAACCAAAAGGGTTATGCTCAAGTAGTTGATGTGAATGAGTAGACCCACAGAGAGGTCGGATGAGTGAGGGAGACCCAGATGCAGTCATGAGGAGACTGATAGGGATAATAACCATGGGAGTGCAGCTGTTCAATGATGTAGCATAAGACTCAATAAGAGGTATGCTCAAGGTAGGCTTGATTAGTCAATGTGAATGAGTAGACTCTGTGGTCAGACTGAGTGAAGGAGAACCAGACTCATGTCAAGAGGAAGCTACCAATGATTGGTAACCACTGGAGTGCATGCCACCCAGGTCCACTGAGAGCCAAATTAGGAATGGATAGAATTGCATGAAGGTAGAAGTGAGAGCAGCCGGGCAAAGCCGGCAGCCGACAGTGAGGTAGGCAGTACCATGGCAAAATTGGTATTGAGAGGTAGGGGAACCCCAAAAGGACAGGGCAGGTGGGGATCTAGCCAAATTGAAAACAATCCAGGTGAGAACAAGCCAGAGAGGAGTACATGGAGGCAGCATGAAGGAGAAGGCATAGTCCAGTGAGTGCCCTGTACAGAACTGGAGCAAATGCAGAACCGGGACCTAAGGAACCGGGCATAAAGCAGGGAAGACAGGCAAGGGCAAGGGATGGTGGCAAAGATGAAAGGAAGAAAAGGTCAGCAATCATTACATGGCTGACCAACACTAGGGAAAAAGAAATGAGCAGTGAAAAATGAGAACAAATTGGGCACAGGAGACAGGAATGAGCAGCCAGAGACTCAAGGTAAACAAGACAGGTCAAAGCGAATAAAGGCGGTGCCTCCAGCTGCAATGAAAGAAAACAAATGAGGACTGGCCCGGAGGAGGGCCTTTTAAGGCCTGGTTGGGGGAGTGGGTTGTTGCTCCACCCATTGAACTCTGGCCAGCCCTTAGCCATCAGTATGTCCTGAAGTGTTTAAGAAGTAAGTATTTGGAAGGGTCACAATCTAAGCAGCATGGAGTGCTGTCCATCACAGAGAGTGACTATGATACTTTGGCTTGGAATGAACTTACTGAACTGGGGTCATCATTCCATTGTGCCACTGTGATTTGCCTAGCCTTAATACAATAGATTCCATCCCAGTGTTGATTTTTCTGTTCTGCAGGAGTGGAGGGCCATCCTAGCTCTCCGAGTCCCAAAAGTAGGAGCCAGCTCTTGGTGGACTCAGAAAAAAAAAAACTTAACTGTCTCTTGTCTAGTTGTTAGAAATTTACCAGAAATATAAAGTTAACAGGTCCAAGATCAAAAAGTTAACAAAACTAATTGTGGAAACATTAGTCATTAACTTGCTGCCATTCTTCTTTGTAAGCAGTTAAGATTTTTATTTCTAATGCAAGTTGTAGTGCTAAGGTGTTAAGTGCCCAAATGTACATACTTATCCACAGTGGCACTTCCAGATTTGTATCAGAGTGTTTCAAAGACAGTGTCACGTCTGTGCCCTATGAATGTTTAATTCTGCCACCAGTTCACATCACCACTGACGTGTGGATGAGTGTTTAGATCACAGATGACAGGTCAGCGACCAACCAGGATCAACTTCAACTCTTTCTTCTATTTCTCCTCCCCTTCCTGCTCTAAGTAACCAGTCCTACTGGTTGCTGGACTTGTCCCTCCTCACTACTGAACTAGTAGCCACTGACTGATCCCTTATTTCTACAGTTGGTAAAGTTGACAATACCCTCATATTTTTATCCTCCAAATTTATCTCTCTCTCTCTCTCTTGGATCATCATGCTGCTCTTAGAAGAAGTAGGATTCCAGGATCTCACCTCATATGGATCTCAGTAGGGTTGCTGGCTTGTCACTGTGCACACGACCTTGCCTGTAGGACCTACAAGTCCTCTGGCTGTCCTTCTGACTTTACAAATTACATGTTCATGTCTCAGCGAGTGAGTGGAACAGTGAAGGAGTGGAACAGATGTAAGACTGGTGTCTTAGGTGTGAGTGGAACAGTGAAGGAGTGCAACAGGTGTAAGATTGGCATCTTAGGTATCAGCAGAAGGAAGCAGAGAAGTGGGGGACTCTGCTGATCATCTAAGGTAAGATACCAGTTCACTCCTGTTGTTGCAGTCACTGCCTGGAAGGGTGGTAAATAAAGGGCAGACCAAAACAGGGAAGAGGAGCAACATCCTATATAGGGGAAGTGTACGAAGGGGAAACAACAAACAATAAAAGGGATACAACTAAAAACACCCTACCTGGGTAACTAGTACACAAAGGAAGGATAAAAGCAAAGGGGTAGGTCAAAACTGGGAATAGAAGCAACACTCTATTTAGGGTGGGCGTACAAAGGGGGGTATAACAAATGACAAAAGGGTAAAAACTAGAAACACCCTATCAAGGGTAAAGGAACAAAAGTATTTTTAAATAACACATGAAGGTTAGGAATTGGGAATGCTGGGAGTGGTTCAGTGCAATGCCTGTGGGGCAGCAGTTTTCAGAGACATTCTGGAGACTGTGGTGCTTCCCTATCTGCATTCACCTCTCTGGGTTAAATGAAGAGGGTTGTTAGACTCCAGGCAGAGTTGGCTAAGCTTCAGGGGACCTTCTCCCCCACCCAGGGGTCACCAACTCTGCCACCATTACCTCTGAAGATGCCATGGAGGAGGAACAGCTGGACTATGTTAGGATCTAGAAGGGTAGTGGTGGTGGGCTGTGGAAGGGTTGGGGTGGTAGGTTGGAGGCATGTTCCTAAACTGGCACCACGTTGCAGAATTCCTGCACCACTCTGGCAGGGCATACAATTCACTGGATTATGGGTTCTCAACTGCTTCTACAGTATCTTAATTGATTTAACCAAGGCTTTTAATCTAATTAATCACTAACTTCTTCTGTCTATATTAACCAAACTTGGTCTTTCTGGTTCAACTTTGGATTGGTTCTCTAACTATCCTTTGCAGGGAAGAGAGCAGAGGATAAAATTAGGCAATCTATTTTTATCTATTAAGTCAGTTAGCATAGTGGTTCCAATCCAGAGGGGTCCATTTGGGCACCTTGTTTATTTATTTTTTTAAACTAACTGTTAGTATAAAACTTACAAATCAGAGATGCCTTTGCATGGGGGGCATGGCCAGCAGCCAACACGAGTAGACGCTCTTCACGCTGCTTCCAATTAAAGAATTGTAAAAGTGATTAAAACTGCATTGTTTGGTCATACTGAACCTACTTAACTTTCCTCATCAATTGTAGTGCCATTCAGATGACACAGGAGAAGTTTGAAGCAGCTACCACCATGAGGAGACCCAAGAATAATGCCTCGAAAGAGTTATACTCCAAGTTCATCGAATAGCACCTCAATGCAAGCCCAGCAACCCAGATGTTCCGCAAACATTTTTGGTCCCTACATCTGGGATTCACATAAGGTACCTGCTTCTCAACAAGATGAAAAATGTAGGGCCATTGACTCTGACAGATGGCACCATACTGTACTGTTTCCCAAATCTCAGTTATGCCACACGCATGCGGTGCCATGGTTTAGATGTGGTGTGGGTGGAAATGAGAAAGCTGGGAATTAATCATTCACTCCAACTCCTGGCATGACTTAAATCATTTATGCAGGCATAGTATTTTTCTACAATGATCCAGCTGATGCCAGGTGAAAACCGGAGGCAATTCAGAAAGCCACACAGTTTCACGCAGACGAATCTGGGGAGGAAGACGCAGAGACATGATGGATTGTAATGTATACCTTTCTGCCTCTAATGTCTCCGTGTTCAGGAGACAACTATCAGTTAAATTCTGTTTTGTGTTCCATCAGTTGTACTAGCAGGCAGTTAAGCTACATTGTTATGTATCATGAGTCCATCAGATGTGCTAGCTCTTTTTTGGATGCCTCAGCATTTGTAAAAAAATGGCGGAGACCGCATGGGTCAATAGATAGCAGGTGGGCTTTGCGAGCCCCTTACACCACAACCAAATGAACATGGCCTTAGAGGACCCTGAAGTGATTGATTTATAGATTATCAGGTGAGCGCCTGTCATTGGGTGGAATATTCCCCTTTTTCATTTTTTGAGGAGAATTGTTTGGGTGCACAGAGATGGTCTGTGGAAGCTACAGCTTTCTGTGGGCAGCTGGACAGTTTGCCGACGGGACATTCATACGTATGCTATAACTCTGTTTATCAAGGAAAAGCCATGTGGAGAAGAACTGTTTCAGTTTGCATTATCAACTTCAAAATTAATACTAAAGCATAACAAAGTTTTTTATTGTTTAAAATGTTTTAATCAAATATGATGACAGCTACAACAGTAAACTTTTTTTTGGATTGTCTGTGGGACAGGAAGGAGGCATTATAGGATGCATCAGTATTTTATGACAGGGGGTGGTTTTCCATGCATAGTACTGTCATTGACTCCAGGGTTAAGTCTAAGACAATGGCCCTTCTTCATTGCAGGGATTTTACACTGGACTTTATAGGCATAAATTACTGGTACAGTAGGTCACCCTTGGTCTTGCGGCAAAGACTCTTTCTGTATTTATTTGGGGCGCTATTCTTAAAGGTGTGGAGTGGCAACACGCCGCATATCAGGGGCACGAAGACACTCCGCGGCCACTGTGCCCCCTGCACCCCATTCTCCATGGAGACTCGGGACTGTTCCACACAGAATCCCTTGGCCAGTGAGCTCCACTCATGGGCAGTCTGGGGGGGAGTACAGTGCATGGCCACACTCCACACCATTTATGAAGGTGTGGGATGTTGTGCATGGGGGCCACTGGCTATGCCAACATGACCCAGACATAGCAAGTATGTGCCCCCGGGATGCTGCCACCACCTGCAGCAGAGATGTAGGGTCAGGGAGAACTCCCCCCAACATGCCGCTCCAGCCCTCAGGTACCACATGGGGGGCTGGGGTGGCCAGCTGTTCACTCACTCAACCCAATGCTGTGGCAGCACCATGGCCACCTGACTACCTTGGTGCCCTGTGGGCACAAGGGATCCAGCAGTGGATGGGGTCCAGGCATCCCACTGGATGGCCACCCATGTTCATGGAAGTACTCCCACATACCTGCATGCTGAGGGGCAGGGCCGTGGAAGGAGGCACCGCGGTGGCCAGTGGACGTGAATACAGCCACTGTACATTGTTCCATGGGTGTGGGGCTTTGCAGACAACTTACGTGCCTCTGGCACATTATTCCCACCCTTTAGAGAATCTCCCCCTTGATGAATAATTACTGGAAGATTTGATATCCCTCTAAGTGCTATAACATTGAGAGAAGGGACTCGTATTATAATATTCTTGTGCTGCATCCTATATCTGAAATCAGATTTGGTTTGTGTATGTTCATTGTGAAAATGAATCAAGTTAAAAAGAAAAAAAGAGTGAGAGATGTCTTTGTATGTGAATGATACTGCAGTGGGTGGATCCTTTCAGACCTCTTGCTTTGAGAAAAGGGCTCCCACATTCCTTGCCAATGCACAATATGTTGGAGTGACAAAAAATGTCACCTCTGCTTCTTTGGAACACTCCACGCTCCCACTGTTTTTTTTTCTTTTTGGCAGTATGTGACCACTGAAATACATAACCCCCCACCTGATCCTCCCTCTTAGAACCCACCACCCCTGAAACATAATAGAGACACTGGGGGTGCCGAATCCCCCAGTGTGTCATTTTTTCGGAGACCATACCTTTCTGTACCCTGTGCATAACTGAGCTAGAAGAAGTCATTTGCATTTAAAAAGAAGTGAAAAGTAGTTAATATTCCCCATAGTAACTCCTTTCAATGGCAATGAAAATGTGCTTGCTCAAGCACTTTTCACTCCACCATGTGAGATTCATCCAGTGGCACTCACTCCAAAGGTGAAGTAAGTGAAATTAACCAAGCTAAACAGCATATTACAGTGAAAACAATTCAACCAGACTGTCCCTGCTCACTTCCCTCTGTACCCATGGCAGCATTTTGGTGGGGCTTTAGAAAAAAAAAAACACTAATAAAGTTTTCATTCAAGCTCCCAAAATGGAGCAGCTACCTGCTTTTTCAGCTACTCTGTACGAGACACTCTGCTTTTGGGAGCACTAGTCCGATATGCATTAAACTTTTTACCTTTCTTTTTAAGACAACTCTTGTTTAGGGCCGTTATATCCAAATAATAAAAGGACAGACTAGCACATTTTTTTATGAAGCAGGACTATTTTCTAAAATGGAGTGGCTGTTTGTAAGATCACTAGGTCCATTTCAAAGACACTCCATTTTCTGCAGTCAGACTTTATTTTTAAAGAGTTGTTCGGCTCATTTTGGGCAGGAGTTCTACTGCAGGCTTTAGACAAAATTAAACTAAATTATTTTCTTCATGGAGGGAGAAAGAAAACAGCTTTTTTCACTGCATGCAGAAGCCTGGTGGGGATGACTTTTTAATATAATTCTTCTCGAGTGCTGAAGCACTTTGTACCATTTGGCTGGGTTTTGAATGCCGGTAATGTTCCACGTGACATAGGTGAGGCAATTGGTCATAGTAGTAGGTTGATGAAGGTATAAGGAGTCTAATGGCCAGATGTAACATACTGTTACTTAGTGAGTACATGTTCTACAAAGAACCAGTGTGCCCTTGTAACCTATTTTCCCCCTGAATCAACCCACCCCTGCTGTGGTGTGTGGGTGTGTGTGTGTGTGTGTGTGTAGATATATTTATACAATGAGGGTGAGACATATTCCAGTGAGATAAAACCAGTTATTTTCACTGCAGTGAAATAAATCCTGATGATGTCAACAGAGTTAAAATAAATACCATTTATTACACCCCCCAAACCCGTGCTAAACCCGCTGAAAGCCATGCAAAGCTGCGCAAAGTCGCACAACCACACAAAGCTGCGCAAATTGTACATTTTGCAACAATGAGGCCCCCATTGTATAAATAGGATACATGATGTGCACTTGTGTGATATGGGAAATATATTCAGTCCTGTACAGTGACCTCTGAAACCTCACTCGTGGCGTCGCTACTCGTGAGCATTTAGTGGTCACTCTAGAGAAGTGAAAATATTTTCCATATCACACTCGTGCCCATCATGTATCCTATAGATATAGATATATATATATATATATTTATATATATATATATATATATATATATATATATATATATATATATATATGTGTGTGTGTGTGTGTGTGTGTGTGTGTGTCCCCAGAATATCTGTATAAATAGTTGAAGTATCTCAGGTATGTAAGGAGAAGTGACAACAAGGAAAAAAGTCAACATTGAAAAAACTACTTATGAATCTACTTTTCCCAACAAGTGGGTGGAAAGTTATAACATGAACAGTAAATCTGCAATTGTAATTAGTAGGATTTGTAAAGCCATACCACAAGTTGCTACTCCTCACCAAATTCCTTCCAGTCAGCTCTGCTGTATGTTAAGCCACCTAGGAGGAGACTCACTCAGTCTTGACAGTAGTAAAGTCATAAAAGTATCTGAAGTAATATTGTCAATACATTCACTCTACTATTGCAAAAGGTTGTGACTTAAATGAGAAAAAAGATATCATTATATATATGGATGGAATAACTCACCCTACATGCCATGGAAACCTAAAGAATCTTTCTGTGGGTCCAACATTTCTATGGTCCCAGGGAATGACCAAACCCCAAACATTATTTAGGACTCCAACGATGTAGGTATCTATTTAAATAAAAAATTTATCCTTTCAATTCCAATTACAAAACAACTAAACAGGAGAAAGTATGAATAATCAACTAGAAGGCAGTTTAAGGAAGTTTTGGCAAGCTGAGACAATTTCCCTTCTCCCACATTGCAAGTCTGAGTATTGAAAGGCATGGGAAAATGCAGTTCTTGCTGGGATCACTGGGGAAACTATTGGGCAAACTAATCAGCAGCTACAAAGCCAAGATGCATTGGAGGAGAGCCAAGTAGCATTTTCCTCAGGAGTGCCAGCTGATTTAATGACTTTAAAACAGTTAGATGTCAGTTGCTAAGTTGAAGCATGCACTATTGTAATTAAAAATACACAAATTGGGAGTGCACAGTTAACATCTGAACAGATGTCCAAACCAGCTGACATAACAGTCAAGGACTCCTTTCATGGTCTGGAATGTCAAAGGACCATGTCAAACTGAAAGTCTTCGATGAAGCTTGATTGTTTTATATACAGAGGCAGGACTAAGTCCAAGGCTTTCAGTGCTGTGAGTAAAGCTCAGTCCTCTTGTTTATTTTGTTTTAACCTGCAACAAGAAAACCATCATAGATGTCTTTTGTTCCATTTCTGACCCCCACCCACCCAACCCTCCCACTCAGCACCCACCAAACCACACCTCCAAGCCCTTTCTTGCCCATTGGGATCCAACACTGCAATCCTTTCTGGACCGCAGACACATCTTCACTTTTCAAAGCCAGACTGCAAACTGAAGAAACAGGTATGCTGTTCAATGTATTTCAATGGAGTTTTGAGGGACTTCCAGTGATGTCACCTCCCAGATGGCCACTTGAGGAGAGAGCTATACATCCAACTCACTAACAAACCTTGCATAACAGAGCTAATTTAATCTTTCAACTGTTTAAAACTCACTTATGAGGCATGGGTACAAATAAACTTAAAGGGGGACAGAATAAATTTAGTGTTCTTTCTGTGAAGGACGACATCTCAGCCCAGAGATGTCTGACTCCGGGGTCTCCAAAAAGCAGCAGTCGACTCAGACCTCCTGTTTTTTTATTTATTTTGTTTTTGTTAACCAGGAAAGGAAGACTAGACAATTCTGCCTATTTTCAGCCCCGTCCCAGGGAGGGGGATACAGATGGATGCCAACTGACATTGAACCAGAAGCAATGAAAACACACACATGAAAAGCACTCAAGAAATAACACCACAGCAAATGTAAGAATTTGGTCAGGAGTGAGAACCCACAGCGCTCTATCCTGAGCGCTTTGTGTCCTCTCCGGGACACTTCGCCAGGAGGTGTGGTCCTAGAGCATCGGATCTCCTTTTTATTTTCAATATTTAAAGTGACAGTGCTGAATTTAATAACTCATATCCTTGCTACTAGGAAACCCTTCACAAATACATCTAAACACCTAAGCAATATATAATGTATACATTTTAAATGTAAAATACTTAGATAAGGAACAGTCAAAAAGCATTTATACAATCCAGGAGGTCAAAGCAATTTGCAAAAGACCAAATGCATAAGAATATATTTTCTTTAAGACATTTGACATTGGACCAGATTAAGCTGTTGGTGGTATTTTTAGTGAATCTTCCAAACCCTCCAGACTGATGACAAATTTGATGGCTAATAAACTAGATACTATATTAACTGAGCTTCAAGAGTTTAAACCAGAATTTCATAGCTTCTGAGACTTGATGGACTCAGTTCACTTGGATGTAACCACCTTAGAAACAAAAGTCAGGACTTTTGAAGAAACCACAACCACACAGAGCACCACAGTAAAACAATCTCAAACTACCATGGTGCAACTCATAAAAGTATGCCAACTTACTGTTGAGCATCAAGAAGATGCTGAAAACAGGGCCCAAAAACAAAATTTGAGAATCTATTTGGTTCCTGACTGCAGCAAAGCCTCCTATATTATGGACTTTGTGGAGACCCTATTATGCACATCTCTTACATTTGACCCAGACTTTCAATTAGAATTGGAGCAAGTACATCAGGCCAAAGCCCACTAATGCATCAGCTCATCTTGGATCCCTAATTCTCGGTTTTCTCCATTACCAGACTAAAGATCTGATATTAAAAAAAAGCTTGGTCACAAGGGAAAGTGTTCTATGGTAACATTAGAATCTTTGTGGACAATGACTATGCCTCAGTGACCATACAACGAAGGAGGGAATTCATCCCATTATTCCCAGTTCTGCAGCAAAGTAAATTAAAATTCTGAACTCCCTATCCATCTTGTTTAATAATCCAGTACCCAGAGGGTCAAAAAAGTTATGATACGGTAGCAGCGGCTGCAGAGGACCTACAGAAATGGGGTTTTGCTATACTTTCATGAGTGGCCCTGCCCCAGCCAGTGTCCAAATGATACACCACAGATTCTGCATCTTCCTTAGGCCTCTTGGGAAAGCAAACCACTCTGGAATCCCTGAAAAAAAATCCTCTATCAGGTCGTAGCCCAAGACACATGATCTCCCTTACTTGGGATTGGCTTCAATGATCCGTATTGAGTGATCCTTGGTTTTGGGGGTGGTTTCCCACTGCTGGGGAGGGGGGAGAGGAATGCTGTTGAGATCTTGTCCCTGGCTGGCTTGGGGGCTTGAGGGGGGAGCTCTGGGCCTTGGTCGGTCGGCACACATTTTCCCTCTTTAGAAATAAATGGTTCTCCTCAGTTAACTTTTTAATATTCTAATTATTTAAATGATTTAATGCTGTTCCAAAAATTGGGGTGCTATATTAAGCTCCCCTGAATAAGGTGGCATGTCATACCACCTAGGGAGATAAATAACTCCTGGAAGGGAATCAGTTTCCTCAGGGCATCTGTGATCCCATAAATTAGGGAATATATGGGACCAGGTTTAAAATAAGGGTATATAGGATAGGGATAAGGAAAAGTGAATAAAAGAAAAAAAAAGTGCCATCCCGTCTAACCCACAAATCATATAACGAATCCTAACCCTGACTGCTAATCTGAATGACCCCCTTCAGGGCACTGTACAGGGGAATAAATGTAAATGAATCTTATCAAGTAGAGGCGATCTCAAATGACAATCTACAAGTGCCCGGCCCTCCAAAATATACCAGAAATGAATAATTTCTTGGAACAATTTTGCCCTTTAAAGTTAAGAGGAAAGCAAAATGGGTTGTAAAAGAAAAATATAGTGATTTAAAGGCAGGACACAAAAGCAAGGTCTGCACTCCAGGGGCCCACATATAATCCAAAAGTGTTTTCAAGGATGGACTGGCAACAGTTTCTTCAAGAATCGCAGTTTTATTGATATCACAAAGGTGATAAAGCAGCAGAGCGGACAGGTACAAATTCTTAGGTATGCAGATCTAAAACAGAGAAATCCATCGTTGTGCAAAACAGGCTAAATACTAATTCAAAATTTCAAAACAAGTGCACCATCGCTAAAACTTGGCCTTGTCACACCTGAGCAGAACACCTGTCAATGTAACTAACATTCCAACGTCACACAGACAGATTCATCAGAGTTGATGTTGCAGGGTTCACTAGCACATTTTAAATCAAAGCTCTTAAAGGTGCAGGCATGTTAGCAACATATATGTTTGAAGCGCTAGTGTGCCCAGAACTCCTATAAATGAATAAATACTGTAAATAAATGCATAAATAAATATATTCCTGACTCAAATATCATGTACACACTAGCAATTTGATATAAATATTCAATATAAATATTATTAAAACAGTATTCCAATAAATAGTGAGAGTGGTTGTGGGGGAGGGGGGAATATACAAAAAATGCAATTGCAGACTAGAAACAGATAGTTACAAGGAATGCAGAGGTACTGTATCATTTAGTCCCAATGGCAGAAGTGTCTCAAGAGTAATAATCTAATAAACCTTCCAATTCAAGAGTTTTTGTTTCAAACTCCCACCCCTGCAGTCCAGTCGCACTTTCTCAATGCTGATATGTCGAAAAGTAGCTGCTGAGCCATGTCTCACTTCCCTAAAATGTTTCTTCATTGCATATGTTTCATTGCCTGTCCTGATAGCAGTTTTATGTTCTGCTATCCTTAGCTTTAAAGACTGCTTAGTCTGACCAATATACATATGTCAACAAGGGCAGAATAATCCATAAATTACACCTTTGGTGCTGCAATTAATAAAATCATTGCTCTGATATTTCTTGCCACTTCTTGGGTGATTAAAAGACTGTGTATTACTGGTACCATTACAATGGAGGCAGTGTCCGCACTAATATTTGCCTTTGGGGGATTTCACATACGAACATACGAATCTGCCAGCAGAAACAGGTCTCATGGTTTATCAAGTTGGTCTGCTTGAATGTACAGCTTGCACCCTTATATTGCAGCTGCCCCCCCTCACCTTTTCCCTCCTCAAATCTTGTCCCATGACCTTTTAAAACTGCCCACTGTGCTACAGGATACCACCTCCTTGGGTAGAGTGTTCCATTTCTCCACCACCCTTACTGTGAAAAAAAATGCCTCCTCATCACTTTCTCTCTCTCAAATATCTTCCACCCTCCAACCTGAGACCATGCCCTCTGGTGTCCCTTCCTTTCCTCAGCTTAAATATCCTTTCTGTGCCTGTTTTGTTAATCCCTTTCAAAAATTTGAAAGTCTCAATCATATCCACCCAATCCCTCCTCTCCTCCGGGGTGTACATATTCAACTCAGTCAACCTGTCCTCATAGGTTTTGCCCTCCAGCCCTTGGATCATCCTAGTTGTCCTATACTGCACCCACTGCAGCAATCCGATATCCTTCAGAAAGGGAGGCCTGAACTGTATGCAGTACTCCAAATGTGGCCTGACTAGTGACCTGTACAGCAGCAGGATCACATCCCTATTTCTGGATGAGATTCCTCTTGCAATACATCCCAGCATCTGGTTGTTTTTTGGGAGCCACTAACTCTAGTTTGGTTGTATGGGTAATGTAGTATGGACAGGAGTATCTCTTAGGATTGTTCCTCTACGGTAGCTAATTCTTGACTGTGTTTCACTGATAAGGTTAAATTTCTTATCTCCTTTCAGGATGCCTCAGTGTTTTTTGATAATGTTTCCAATTTTTTCAACTTCTGGAAAATACTGTGCAATAAAAGCAGGGGGCATTTCTTCTGGCTCGTTTGTTATTCCTTGAAGTATCTTATCTCTGTCAGTTTCTTTTGCCAGTTGATAAGCACTTTGAATACTATGAGTATCATATTTGCATGCTTTAAACCGTTTTACCATCTGAGCACTTTATATTTCAAAATCTGCATCCTCTGCACAGGTTCTGAGGACTCAAATAAATTGGCTTTTTAGGATATTATTGATCAATTTCTTTGGAGGACAGCTGTCTCCTAATAGCACAGTATTACATGCAATATCCTTTCGATACAGTTTAGTTTTCAAGGTACCATTGGGTTTGAATATGGTTAGGTCCAAAAAATTAATTTGATCTTTGTTCCACTACATTGTAAATTTCAAGTGGGCATTGGTGCTGTTAATCTATTCAGTAATTTCTGCTAGCATATCTATGCCATCTCTCCAGACAAGGAAACAGTCATCAATATATCACTTCCATTTAGCGATAAATCTGTGAAAGGTGTTAAACCTCACATCAAAGATGTATTTGTTCTCCCACTCACCTACATAAAGATTAACTAAGTTTGGGGTAAACATAGTACCCATGCCGGTACCTTTGTTTTGTGTCAACAGTTTATTATTGAAAATAAGGAAATTGCATTCCAATACCAGCCTGGCACAATCTATAATGAGCTCAGAAGGAGGGATCACATTAGTTTACTTCCCTGACAGTGCCTTTGAGATAGTATTTAGTCCACTTTCATGAGGAATATTAGTGTACAGGCTCTTGGTTCCATGTCATAATGATGAAAATTATGCAGCGACTTGCAGAAGAGCGAGTACATTTTACTGAAAGCAAACACATTCCCAAAAAGCGACGGCCATGGATGATTTAATTTAGAAGTTTAATGCATGGGGGGGGCTAGCCTCCTGCACCCCTAAACTACAATAACCAATTCCAGGGGATGGACACTAGGGACAGGGGAACACACCAGAGGGGAATACAAAAAAAAAATCTAACATCTCCGTAACAGAAAAAAAACTCACCTGCAACTGGTCCCAAACCCAGAACCATAATTGCTCCAGGTGGTGACAATAACCACCACACCAAGCAACCAGCTCGGCAGCAGTGGACTGCACTCACCTACTTAACTCCCAACACTATTCCATTACCCTCGTCAGTCATTCTTGCTGTTTTATCCCTTCTCACTGTTTTGTCCCTTCACACTCGCTATTCCCTCCCCTCGCTATAACCTCCCAGCCACTAATCCCTCAGGCGCACAAACTGAGTAGCTCATATATGAGTCGCTCAATTTGCTTCACCCACATTACGGATTGCCCAGGCTCTCCATGTCAATGCACACTAATACATCATCTTCCTCAATAATTACTTCTTTTAGTAGATTACACATGTGATTAGTGTCTTTAATGTGCAGTTTCAATTTTGGTACAAATTTCATTATGTACTGGTTGGCAAACTTAGAAATGGGCTCTGTAGCAGACCCGATGGAGGAGACAATTGATCTGCCAGGTACTGGGGTCTGTTTTTTATGAATCTTTGGAAGATGATAGAGGGCTGGCTTGCATGGTTCATGTACTATAAGGTATTCACCTTCTTGAGTGTGATCCACCTCTTTTCAACAGTTTCTATTATTAATTCCGAAATCTGTTGTTGAATAATGGGAGTGGGGTCATATTCTAGTTTCAACTAAAATATCTCATTATTAAGCTGTTTGTTTGCTTTGGTAACATATTCCTCATAACCCCATATAACCACTGCTCCCCCTTTATCTGCAGGTCTAACTATTACACTGCCTGAATACTGGCATCGAGAACTGTGCAATTTGATTGCAGGGGTTGGATATTGAGAGGCATATTCATTTGTTTACCACCTCTGCGATCAAGACTAAATTATAAAATTCTCGGCATTCTCTGTAACTGTTTGTTTGCTCTTAGTGTCTGTTGTTCAGAGTATCTGCCCTGTCTTTTCTGTGTTTCTAGTCTGCTATAATATTTTTTGTATATTCCCCCTTCCCCACACCTACTGTCACTATCTATTGGAAAACTGTTTTATTGTTATTTATATTAAATATTTATATCAAATTTCTGGTGTGTATATGATATTTGAGTCAGGCATATATTTATTTATGTAGTTATTTATTTGTTAGGGTTCTGGACGTACTAGCACTTAGACATATATGTTGCTAACGTACTGTACCTGCCCCTTTAAGAGCTTTGATTTAAAATGTGCCTGTGAACCCTGCAACATTAACTCTGATGAAGGCATCTGTGTGATGTTGAAATGTTAGTTACGTTGACAGGTGTTCTGCTGCAGTGTGCCAAGGGTCAAGTTGTAGTGATGGCGTACTTATTTTGAAATTTTTAATAAGCTTGTTTTGCATAACGATGGATTACTCTGTTTTAGACCGGCATACTTGAGAATTTGTACCTGTCTGCTCTGCTGTTTTATCACCTTTGGGATATAAATAAAACAGAGAATAATGGATGGGTAGGTGGTTATAACAAGGAATTTATGCACCCCCTCAGGGTGTGATACCACATAAACCCTGAGAGTGAAGCTCGAGGGGTTTATTAAGGCATCCCACCCCAAGGGGGGGTGTAAAATCCAAGTTTTACACAACTACCCATCCTTTATTTTGTATAATTGCTGGAGATCATTTTTTCACCACAGCAATTATACAAAATAAATTGATTTGTCTATGGAGTTGAGTCGTGGACCACTGTGGTTTCAGCATGGTCCGTAGTGGCTCCTAGACTGAAGCAGTGTTTGTTTTGTTTTTGGTTTCTCCCTCCAAAAATGAAGATTTGCTCTGGCAAGTGATATTTTTGTTTTAAGAAAAAGAACTTATTGCTGAATTCTTTTGTCTGTGAACTTTGCAGTGCTTGGGAGTGGGGGCGGTGGGGAACGGTGCAGAGAAGAGTAAGATCGTGGTTGGCGCATGTGCCGATCTAGAGAAACTGGGGGTGTGTTCATCGTTATAACCAGCTAGTTATAACAACAAAATTACAACCCAGTTTCTCTATCAGAAAAAACGAGAGCCAGTTATTATTTTGCGATTCTTGAAGAAACTTTTGCCAGCCTGTCCTTGAAAAACACTTTTGGATTATATGTGGGCCCCTGGAGTGCTGATCTTACTTTTGTGTCCTGCCTTAAAATGACTATATTTTTCTTTTACAACCCTTTTTGCTTTTCTCTTAACTTTAAAGGGCAAAATTGTTCCAAGAAATTATTAATTTCTGGTATATTCTGGAGGTCCAGAACTTTGTAGATTGTCATTTGAGACAGCCTGTACTTGATGTTATTCATTTATGTTTATTCCCCTGTACAGTGCCCTGAAGGCGGTCATTCAGATTATTTTTTTTATTTTTTTTTATTTGATTTAAACAGCAGTTTGGAAAACCTATGAGCCATAGGCTCATTTACAAAGGTACCTTGTAACAGTAAGACAAATGAAAATACACAATATAACAGTACAACACATAAGTATAACAGTAACTTAAGACATAGATACAAGCAAGCTGGTACAGGTAGGATTGATGCAAACAATACCAGAGTTATGTTGTCCTTAGCAGCTTAGTAATAAGCTTTGTCATAAGTATTGAGTACGGCTTTGACTAGTGGCAATTACAGCATCGAGTGTTAATAAGGTGGTTACGTAATGAAGTTTTGAAGCACGATATAGTTGGAGCTTCGGAGATGGAGGGGGGCAGTGTGTTGAACCAGAAGGAGGCCCTAAAGCTGAAGGCTCTTTGGCAGTGAGAGGTCCTAGCTAGGGATAACAAGAGAGGTTTTCCCAGAGGTCCGAGTATGAACTAGTGGGACAGAGCGGCGTATGGTGGTGGTCAATCCTGGTGGGGATAGCCCAAGGAGGGTCTTTTTTGTAAGGGTACAGGTCAGATATTTGAGGCGCTCATCAAGATCAAGTACCAGCGCTTTAGCATACAGTAGACAGGTGTGTGTCAGCCTAGGTGCTCCAGTAATTAACCTGCAGGCCTTATTCAGAGTAGTGCGAATTTTATGGAGTGCTGTCTGATCAGCAGCACCATACACCGGCAGTCCATAGTCCACTAGGGACAGGATAGAGGAGGTTACTGCGAGTCGAAGAGCCTCCGGGGGGAGGCAGTGTTTATACTGGTGTAAGATGCCCAATCGGATATTAGTGGCAGTGGCTAGGGCAGCGATGTGTCCATGGAAGGAGAGGGAGGGGTCAAAATGGATCCCTAGGTATTTATAGGAGCAAACTTGTTTGAGTGGGAAAGAGGACCCAGAGTGAATGAGGAGTTTGAAGTTGCAGGACTTGTTTTGGGGATGAGTGAAGAACATGGTTTTGTTTTTTAAGATTTATCACCAATCTATGTTCCTTGAACCAGCCTCGGCTTCAGTGAAGGACTTTGCAGCGAGTCCTGGAGGGCAATAGGGTTACGACTTGAGGCAAAGATGACTGCATCATCAGCGTGCAATAGAATGTTCCCTGAGCAAGAGCGTGGAAGGGTGTTAAGGTAAAGGGAGAACAGTAAGGGGCCAGAATGGAGCCCTGGGAACCCAGAAAAGATGGGACAGATGTCTGAGTAGGTCCCATTAATTTTTACGCTGTGAGTGGTCAGATAGATAACTGGTGCACCAGGAGATAGGCCCAGCAGCAAAACTAGAGAGACTAAGGGCATCAAGAAGGAGGGTTGGAGACAGTGTCGAAGCTTCGAGAGGTCAATGAAGACAGCACCAGCCAGAGAACCAGTGTCTAAGGAGGAGTGAGAAAGTTGGAGAACTCTAGGAGGGCTGTGTTGGTACTGTGGCCCACTCAGAAGCCATGCTGCTCAGGACAAAGGACATTGTAGGTGGAGAGGTAGTCAGAGATTTGAGAGGCCACCACTTTTTCCAAGGCCTTGGAGAGAGGAGAGAGAATGGAGATCGGTCGATAGTTTCCAGCCACAGTTCTATCACCACCTTTAAAGATAGGGGTAACAGTGGCAACTTTCCAGGCAGTTGGAACCTTCCCCAGGCAAAGAGAGTGGTTGATGAGGCATGTGATCGGGGTAAGGACTGTGTCTAAGACCAGCCATAGGATACACAGATCCAGGGTGTCACTGCCTGTACTATTACTCTTGAGGGCAGTGACAAGGTGCTGCCTAAGTTCTTGGGCATAAACACGGCGGAGGAGAAAATAAGGGCGAGAAAGATTTACGGCAGGTGCTGGGGGAGGAGGGTCAAAAAAATTTGTAGGGAGGATAGGGCTAAGGTCAGTGAATGAGGTGTTGAGGTGGTTGGCTATGAGGGCTGGGTCTGAGGAGATCACACCATTAATGTTGATCTGGGTGGGTGGGGGAGTGTGCAGTCCCATTTAACTGTTTAATGTTATCCCAGAAGGTTCTGGGGTTCCCCCATGAGGCAGTGAGTGAGGACCGATAGTGCTCAGACTTGGCCTTTCTGATGGCCTAAGTGCACTTGTTTCGGGCGGCAGCATATAACCGCCTGTCATTGGGCCAGCCAGTCTCAATGGCACAGTGCCATAGGTTGTCCCTATATTTGAGCTGGTGGATCAAAGCTGGGGTTACCCAGGGGGCATTCTGCCTTTTAGAACGGCGGGTCAACATTGGGGCAAAGATATCACAGGCATTATTAAAAGTTTGGGTAAAGAAGGAGAGAGCTGTGTCGATGTCAGGAGTTGCCTGTACAGGAGACCAGTCAATTTTGGACAGAAGTTCCTTAAGTTTTATCAGTCCACCAGGTATTAGACACCGCCGGCATGTGGACTGTGCTATGGGTTTGGGGACTGTGGATGACCAGTGGAATAGAATGGGGGAGTGATCACTGAGAGAGTCTGGGAGGACTTGTACATTGGGGATCCAATTAGGGCGGTTGGTGAGTACCACATCAAGCAGGGTACTGGAGCCTCTCTTGGGGTTAGTCCTGGTAGGGTGGGTAACTAGTTGCATTAGGTCTATTGCAGAAAAGGAGTCTCGGGTAGAGGAGGAGGATGGGCTGAGCCAGTTGACATTTAAGTCACCCACCAGAATTTGATCAGCGGAAGGAGGTAGAGAGGTAAGGTATTCTGTAAGAGAGGCAATGGCCTGCGTTTGGTCCCTGGGGGGCACGTATGCAGTAGTCAGATAAAGGGGTCCCTTTAAAGGGTCAGGGGTTAGTTTCAGCGTAAGCGCCTGGGCCCTGGAGTCAAGGATGGGAGCGGGCAGGGCTAGTACAGGAGAGATTCCTTGACATAAATAGCGCAGCCGCCCGTCTCCCAACACGGTCGGACCAGAAAAGGGTGAAACCAGGAAGGGAGACTAGGGAGTCAGGGGAGGATTTCGATCGCCAAGTCTCAACCAGGGTGATGACATCAGGGTTAATTGATGTGACCAGGCATTGTAGTGAGTCAAACTTTTTTAGGAGGCTACAGATATTCATGGAGACCATGCATAGGCCTGTGGTACGAGTTGGGGAGCTCCTGGGAACCGGGCCAGGGTTTGGATGAATGTTCCCCGACAGGAGTAGTAGCATGACTAATGTCCTGGCTGGGAGATGGTGAGAGGTTTTCCTACAATTGACATGAGGGGGGGAAGGGAGGCTAAGGGAGCAGGGGGTGGGCAGGGAGGTACAGGAAGGGAAAGCAAGAATAAGAAGACACCCAGATGTGCCTGAGGTGAAGAGAAAGCTAGGGGGAGGGCAGGGAGGATGAGGACACACAGAGGTCCCAAGGGGCAGGAGAGCAGGTTCAGGAGCAAGGGGAGGGAGGGGTGCCAGGGCACAGTGCGGACTAGCAGATGGGTAAGTGGGTAAGTGCACTGCTAGTGGGGATAGACACAGGCAGAGCATGAGGCAGGGCCAATACATTGTGGTGAGCAAGATCCCAGGGAAGTAGTGCTGTACAGGTAGGAGTAGGAAGCAGTGAGGGAGCATAGGTCCCTCTAGTGGCCAACAGGTATAACCTGCAAATGGGAAAGTGGGGTTCTGGGCAACAGGGACGTGATGTCACGGATGTGATGTCACGAGGTGGATCATAAATTGACAGCTGCCCCTGGGTGGGAGGGTGGTTGGGGTGGGTGGGGCAGGCAGAGCGCCAGCCAGGCTGCACCTCTGCAGGCATCCAGACGAAGAGAAGAGGCTCTCTTTACCTCGAAAGTTATCAGGCTGGAGATTCGGCTTCCTCAGCTGCTCAGGTCAGCTGCTTGTGTTGCTTCAGTTGCTTGATTGTCCCGAGTGCCTAGCTTGGGGGGGGGGGCTGCCTATGTAGTGGAGAAAACACAGCCTTCATTACTATGCAGTGGGAGAATATGTTGTGACTTACACAAAGGAGCTTCACTCTAAGCAAACAGGGCTATTCCAAAATGAGGTCACACTAGGACCCACCTAACCTAATGCCTTCAGTTACAAGCACAATTAGCTCCAATACCACCATATTAAACAAGTCTGCTCTATATTAGCTGCTTGGTATATCTGGCTTTAAGGTGTAATCAGCAATTAGCTCCAAATACCACCATATTAAACAAGTCTGCTCTATATTAGCTGCTTGGTATATCTGGCTTTAAGGTGTAATCAGCAATTAGCTCCAAATACCACCATATTAAACAAGTCTGCTCTATATTAGCTGCTTGGTATATCTGGCTTTAAGGTGTAATCAGCAATTAGCTCAAATACCACCATATTAAACAAGTCTGATCTATATTAGCTGCTTGGTATATCTGGCTTTAAGGTGTAATCAGCAAGGCAACTCTAGGAAACCAGTGAGTCCCTAGCTTTACACTTCAGCCTTAGTAGCACAAAGAGAAGCAAATAACAAGCCCACCCAGTGGTGAACAGGGAACAAAGTTCATAAAATATAAGTGTTCATCAGGTAGCACCCCTCTGCAGGCATCCAGACAAAGAGAAGAGGCTCTCTTTACCTCGAAAGTTATTAGGCTGGAGATTTGGCTTCCTCAGCTACTCAGGTGAGCTGCTTGTGTTGCTTCAGTTGCTTGATTGTCCCGAGTGCCTAGCTTGGGGAGCTGCCTCGAAAGTTATCAGGCTGGAGATTCGGCTTCCTCAGCTACTCAGGTGAGCTGCTTGTGTTGCTTCAGTTGCTTGATTGTCCCGAGTGCCTGATTAGCATTCAGGGTAGGGATTCTGTATATGATTGGTGGGTTAGACGAGATGATGTACATTTTTTTCTTTTATTCACGTTTCCTTACCCCTATCCTATACCCTTATTTATTTCAGACCTGGTCCCCTATATATTCCCTAATTTATGGGATCACAGATGCCCTGGGGGAGTTGATTCCCTTGCAAAAATTGTTCATACCACCTTATTCAAGGGAGCTTAATATAGCACCCCAATCTTTGGAAGTCTAGTTTTCAATATATCTAACTACCAGGAGTGGAGAGGTACTGTACATATGCCTACTGCTCCTTGGTACCCCATTAATAGGCTCTGTTAGCCATTATGTAGGGTTCAACAGAGGTTCACATTCTCTCTGAACCAAAGATTGATGTTCTTTTTTTTCTTATCTCTAGTTGACAGTTGGTTTGTTTCTGCATATTTCTATTTTTTATATCATAGTGATGCATCCAGAAGGGTAGTGTCTAATTCTAATATAGACGATTATAACCTTACCAGGTGTTACAAGTTGCAGCTCCAGGAAAAGAAGGGTTTGGGGGAATGGGCAAGTGCACAATGGGTAAGATGCATAATAGGGTGGTTGGGGGGGGCATGGAGTAGAGTAACAGTTTAACAAAAATGATGACTAATAAATTCAAGATTGTTTCGCATAATGTAAATAGGTTGACTGGACCAATTAAACATTATAGTACTTTGACTGCTTTTAATGAGCTCCTTTCATGATGGTTCAAAAAGTTACAGCTTGTAGTCATTCAATGCAGTACCAGACCTGAAAGGTTGTGTGCATTTGTTATTTTTGGCCAAGGTTTACTCTGCCTACCACATTTTGCATTTCTTTTTGAGCCCTGCTTTAGCCCTGCTGTACTTGCCTTTGTTGTTCAGCTGCTGGGCGGCAGGCTCCTGCTGACATCACTATATGGCAGAGGAATGACTCACACTGTGCAGTACAGTGCAGATCCAGCAGTTTTGCAAGGGAAAACTACCATCACTAGGTGTACATGCTGCGTTCCCTCTTCCCCAAGACACCCTGTTAGCATTGTATTATGCCAAAATCCAAATGCCTTGTCAGTATATATTTTTTTTGTAAAACTGACTGACTTCTGCCTTCATAACAAAGCAGGGGGATTGAGAGAAGATTGAGTTGCTGTCAGCACCTTTCCCAGTCCCTTTGACATTCTTACATAAATTACCCCTTCTTGTATTGATTCTGGAATTCTATTTCATGTTCTCTGCAGTTAGTTTTTTGCATTCTGAGCTGCTAAAAACTGCAGGGTGTACCAGAGCTTCTGTAGCAAGCCTGGTGTTGCTGTAGACCCATGGCTGTACTGCTGACATCCCTATATGGCAGATGAGTGACTCACACTGCAGTATAGTGAAGTTGCAGCAGTTTTGCAAGGGAAAATTACATTACTAGGTGTATATACGGTGGTCCCTCTTCACCAAGACATCCTGTTAGCAGTGCATTATGCCAAAATCCAAATGTCTTCTTGGTATTTTTTTTGTAAAACTGACTTACTTCTGCCTCTGTAACAAAGCATGGGGAGTGAGAGAAAATCGGGTTGCTGTCAGTCAAGACAGCTAATTGTCATTTTATGTATCTGTATGATTAGTGCCTATACCTTGATCATTTGAAAGCAGTAATGCCTCCTTACTCATGCCATACTGGTGCATTCCATGTCTTTCTGTAGTAAAGCACCTGGCAGTCACTCCAATCAAAAATCCCTTATTGCTTCTCCATCCCATGCCCCCTTGACATCAGCATGGCACCAGGGAACACTGAAGACTAATTTTGGTACCATATAATACTGCCAGTCTGTGCACCTACAGAATCCCAGTTTCACTTTTCAAACAAACATTTCTCTGGAAATAGTCCTCAGTTTTTAAAACCACTTCTGCAGTGCATATAGCACATCTAAACACATTGTTTGCATTACATGGTACCAAAAATAGTCTTCAGCATTCTGCGGTACCATGCTGATGTCGGGAGGCAAGGGACAGAGGAGCTGTAAGAGCTTTTCGATCGGGGTGACTACCAGGTGCTTTACTACAGAAAGACATGGAATGCACCAGTATGGCATGAGTCTATTTTAACTGATCTTATTGGTTTGACTGACCTGACTTGCATCACCGAGACCTGGCTGGATGAAAATTCGGGCCCCATATTGGAAGCCATGATTCCGGCCGGGTACTCGGTGATACACCACCCGAGATTGGACCACAGGGGTGGGGGCATTGCAGTCTGTTTTAAGACTAAATTGGGCCTCACGAATGTGGTAGTAGGTGAGGCTGAATTCTTTGAGTGTACAGTTGTAGCAGGTATAAGCGTTCGAATCATTCTCATCTACTGTCCACCCGGAGATGGGAAACGCTTCTTACAGGAAGTAGCAGACTTCCTCGTTGATATGTCGTTTGAGTTGCCCAGACTGATGGTTCTGGGTGACTTTAACGCCTGGGTCGACGATGAACTCTCACAGTTTGGAAATAATTTCCTCCAACTTATGTCTTCTTTGGGCCTTACACAGGTAGTTTCCACTGCTACACATAAATCTGGGCACTCTTTGGATTTAGTCTTCCTCTTAGGGATTGATTCATCCGACATGGGGGTGGAACCAGTCGCCTGGTCTGACCACCACACCGTGAGGTCAATTTTTACACCCCCCTGAGAAGGCCTTCCCCTGTGGAGATGGTCAGGTACCGCCCATTACAGAATATTACTTCCCAGGGCATTGTAGCGGTCCTTGACCTCTCATCCCTCAGGCTGACTAGCAGTAACCCAGAGGCACTGGTGGTGGCCTATAATACGGCTATTATGGGGGCCCTGGATCTTATTGCTCCTGTTCGTGAGTGCCCCCTATCCCTTCACCCCAGGTCACCTTGGTTTGATGGGACATTGAGGGAATTGCGGAGACAGGGGCGAAGGTTAGAGCATTGTTGGCACAAATCTGCCTTTGATGCCAACCACCTTAGATTGATGGAACATTATTCTATCTATCAATCTGCAATCACCCATAAGAAGGCAGAATTCCCATCCAGGGAGATTGCAGTTGCACAGAATCGACCGGCTCAGTTGTTTCGGACTGTAGACAGACTGTGCAACCTAGCCTGTCTGCAAGTCCAAAAAGCCTTTTCGCAAGTAGAGTGCAAGGAGCTCGCTTGGTTCTTTGCAACTAAGGTGGCTGACAGTGCGAGTTCACAATACCTCAATTCTCTTGGAGTTCCTTTTGCCAGATGGAAGACGTGGATATTATGAGAATCATCCATAGTGTGTGGCCTATGAGCTGTTGTTTGGACCCTGGACCTACTCCTCTAATTTTGGGTTGTTTTGAGACTATCGGTCCAGTTATGGTGCAAATAGTCTGGTGCTCCTTAGAGTCTGGGGTGTTTCCTAACTCCCTGAAAGAGGCAGTGGTGACACCCCTCTTGAAAAAAGTTACTCTGGACCCAGTCTGTTTTTCAAACTACAGACCTATCTCTAATCTTCCCTTTATTGGGAAGGTTATTGAGAAGGTAATGGCAGCCTGATTGGAAGATCATTTAACCATCCATAATGTCTATGAATCCTTCCAATCTGGTTTTCATAAAAGACACAGCACCGAGACTGTGCTGGTTCGGGTGCTTAATGATCTTCTGAGGGTGAGAGATCAGAAGAGATGTTTCATTCTAATTCTTCTTGATCTCTCATCAGCTTTTGACACTGTGGATCACTTGGTGTTGTTAGCATGCCTGAGGTCGATCTGTGGAATGTCGGGAACTGTTTTAAAATGGTTCACTTCATTCCTCACTGGGAGATCACAAAGAGTTGTGTTGGGGGTTTACTCCTCCGGCTCAACTCCTTTGTTGAGTGGGGTGCCTCAAGGTTCAGTGCTGTCACCCATGTTATTTGCAGTGTATATGCTGCCCCTCGGAGACATTATAAGACCGTATGGGCTGAGGTTTCACTGCTATGCAGATGACACCCAGCTATACTTGTCTTTTGCACCTGACCAGGATGGAGCACTTTCGGTGTTTAACAACTGTCTGGAAGAAATCCAAGGGTGGATGGATTCTAGTTGGTTAAAGTTGAACTCAGAGAAGACTGAGGTGTTAGTGGTGGACCCGAGTGGTCAGAAAGTGAGGTCACATGGTGGCACGCCCTCTGGAATTTTTCTTGGCAGCGTGTCACTTCTGACCTCTGAACAGGGTCACAACCTTGGGATTGTCCTGGACGATAGGCTGACCTTTCAATCTCAAGTGTCAGCCGTTGTCAGGACTTCCTTTTACCATCTTTGGAATATTGCCAGGGTGCATCACCTTGTTCCGTCTGACTCCCTTCCAACGTTGGTCCACGCTTTTGTGTCCTCGCGCTTGGACTACTGCAACGCCCTTTACTTTGGGCTTTCTGGGGTTGAAATCCGTCGTCTTCAACTGGTGCAGAACTCTGCAGCCCGGGGTGTTGACTGGGACAAGAAGATCCAGTCATATTACCCCGGTGCTGCGCGAACTGCACTGGCTTCCTATACGGTGGCGGATCACCTTTAAAGTAATTTTATTGACTTTCAAAGCCCTTCACGATCTGGGTCCGACCTATCTGAAAGAACTTCTGGTGCCTTACTTCCCCGGCCGATCGCTCCGCTCGGCCGACAAGGGGTTGTTAGAGATTCCAAGAGTGAATTTAAAATCTTCTGGTAGTAGAGCATTCTCTTATGCCGCACCAACTCTTTGGAATTCTCTACCACGCCGGGTTAAGGGGAGTGCACCTCTGTGGAGGTATTTTAGAAAGATTTAAAGACCTACTTATGGAATTTAGCTCATCTGGCTGATTAATGGAAACTATTTTTAAATCTCTGCTATTGTATGGATGATCACATGGTTTGTTTTAACTAAGTGATGTTTTAATGTATTTTTATATGTTTTAAATTGATATTGTATATTGTGTCTGATGTAAAGCACCTTGATATTTTTGAAAGGTGCTTTAAAAATAAAATTATTACTATTATTACTACTTTCAAATGATCAAGGTATAGACACTAATTACATTGATGCATAAACTGATAGGTAGCTGTCTAGGCTGACAGCAACTCGAACTTTCACTCCCCATGCTTTGTTAGAGGCAGAGGTCAGTTTTGCAAAAAAACATACCGATAAGAAATTTGGATTTTGGCATAATGCATTGCTAACAAGGGGCCAGATATTCAAAACTTTGCCCCAGGGCTAAATTAGTACTGCCCAGCGTGTTAAATTAGCCTGGAACCAATAGCCTGCTATATTCAAAAGGAATAGCCCCAGTGCTAAACCTGCTGAATATAGTATGCTAAGGAAACTAGGCAAGCTGGGATGGGAGTGCAGTGCAAAAATAACCCATAAAATAAGACAGCACCAAATATAGCAACCAGGAAGTGCAAACCACAACAGCAGCCCAGTGCACAGTGACTTGAAGGAAGGTAGAGGTGAACTATGTGGCTAATGTGTGTGCTAGCAAAGGAGTGGATTCATTAAAGCTGCAAGCACCAGCGCATGTGAAATTTTGCAGAAATGTACCATGTTTCCGAAACATTTGCATTGTGCAAATGTCTGCCCGGGGCAAACATTTGCTATATTCAAAAGTGACATGCAAATGAGCCTACTTAGGCAGTCTGCGGGCAAACAACCAGATTAGCATCTCATTATGTCCTGATTTGCATGCAGTTTGCCCAGTGCTATTGCAGGGTCCCATAGCTTCACCTGTAGGTCAGTCTGGAAGTGCATGGTGGTAGCTGCAGGCTACATTTGTACAGAACTGCATAGAATATTGTGCCCCAGGGGACTACACAGTATAGGCACAGGTGGTGGTGCTGCATGCAATTGTCAAACTGTAGTTCCTGCTACAGTGCACAAGAGACACTACAGTAACAAGGGGGCCAGTAGTGTGAGGGACACAGCAATGATTATGGTGTGTAAGGCATCAATGGCTGCTGCGCTTTACACAGTGACAGGCCCATCTTGCAGGCATTTACTGACAATGGACATTACTGTTATGCTGTTGCGTGACCCACAGATGCAGCGCCACTGGCACGGGATACTCACAGTGACACATACATGGCTGGCTGTGTGTACTGTGGTGTCTGTACAGATGTGCCGTATGTGGCTGGGGGGGCACATACCATCAGACAGGCACACTGATGTTGGGGTATTCCCTACACTGGACCATTTGCACTTGGTGGATTGTCCCAGCCTTGTGGCAGCACCCAGTATGTGGTGCAGACTGGCCACCTGTACACCCTCCCCTCAACACCCCCCACAACCCCAGTGCCTCATGTGTGCTAGATTCTGTTGGTGTCCACTGAAGGGTGGTCTGCAGGTGTTTGCTGTATGGACACACTGCCATGGTGTCCACTGGGCACCGGGTCACCACTTAATGCCTGGCATGGTTGGTACATTGGCAGATGATGGCAACATAAGAGGTGCCATCCGTGTGCAGCATGTTTCTCCCATGTCTGGTTTCTTTCTATGTTTAATATTTACTGGTTAGGATCAATAAACCACCACTGGTAGACCCACGCAAACTACATAATTCACACTTGTGAATTATGGAATTCCATAAACCATGGTTCTATGGCACGAAAAGCCGTGCAAAGCCACAAAGTCATGAGGAGCTGGTTTGCCCAGAGTTAAGACTACCTTTTCCTGGGCAGTAATTTGCACCATGCAAAGTGTTGTGCTAAGTCACGCAATAACACTTTGTGCAGCGCTAATGCACTGAATATAGAACTGCGCCTGTATTCATGTACAAGCTCCCTCTTTTTGGCCCTTACATACATTATACTTTTGCCTGGCGCTAATGCAGTTTGCCTGCATTATTTGGCATTTGAATATAGCAGACCCACACAAACCCAGTGCAAACCAGGTGCAAACGGTTTGCTCCCAGCGTAAAGTTTTGAATATCTGGCCCAAGGTGTCTTGGCGAAGAGGGACCACAGTATGTACACCTATTAATGTAGTTTTCCCTTGCAAAGCTGCTGCAACTTCACTGTATTGCATTGTAAGTCACTCCTCTGCCATATAGTGATGTCAGCAGTATTTGTCTATGGGAGATTCCTTATGTTGGCTCTTATGTGGTTGTGAGGTGTCAACCCATATGCATGTTTTTTGGTCCTGTCCTATACTTTCTCAGTTCTGGGAGGATGTGGGTAGAGCCCAAGGAAAATTCTTTTCTGACCTGGGACCTTTGTCTCCAGATATGGCAATGTTATTATTGTCAGTGTCAGTAGCTCAGTAGGTAGCACACTAGCCTCTGAGGCCGGGAGATCAGATGGCTGTGGGTTCAGTTCCCACATCTGGCACTTGGGTTAATATCCCAGTGCTGACACTGTAGTGCAGCATGAAAGGGGTGCTGCACTTCTGAGGTACCGTCTTTCGGATGAGGCGTTAAACCTAGGTCCCATCTGCTTGGATTGGTGGTAGCTCAGGTGGATGTTAAAGATTCCATGGCACTTATCGAAAAGAGCAAGGGATTTTCCCCGGTGTCCTGGCCAAATTTCCCTCATTCATTAAAAATACCACCAACAGCTTAATCTGGTTCAAGGTCAGTTGGCATTCATCTATATCCCCCTCCTCCAGGCTGTGCCTGAAAATAGGCAGAATTTGTCTAGTGCACTTACCCGGTCAACAAAAACTAAATAAAATAAAATTACATTATCTCCCACATTTTAAACAATGGCATCACACATACCTTTTGAGTATACTTTTAACTACAACCAAAAAAAGTGATATCTAGGTTGTGGCTACAGCCTACTCACCCAAAGATCTGACAGTGGGAAGACACAATTTATGATATAAATTGGATGGAGGAAATGACAGCTAGGTTACAGGATAGGACATCATTTATAATGAATAGGTGGACCCCCTGGTTTATGTTTATATCTACTTACAGACCAGAGATAACTCCATGAGATGACTGCACCTGTAGGAAACTGATTTGGATTCCGGTCAACCCATATCAATATTAATAGAAATATTGTAAGCTGTAGACCCCCTTAGCTTCCTGGAGATAGCGCCCAATAACTGTCCCCCCCACCCAATAGACTTTGCTAATTACTATACATATCTAATGCTTTATAGTTTACAGAACTGTATATAAGAGAATAGCCTGGTTGCATGTATGTTCATTAAGAGTCTACCTGAATGTATCACACAAAACTTCAATAAAATATAAGTTTAAAAAATATCAATGGGGTTTTGAACATAGAGGCATAACATGGGCATTTTTGTGTATTCTTGGCCCAAAATTTCAACATGCCTTCCTTGGGACCCCACCTCATGAACAACATCACTGTTGTTAGGTGAATCTGTTCCTAAAGGTGATTTTGCGGTCCCTACACAAAATCACTTTCCGGGCAGGAGTTGAAAATTTTCTCTGCCCTTTACATGAGGTGGAATCATGAGAAGGCTATGAGCCAGATATTCAAAACTTTGCACTGGGTGCAAACCGTTTGCACAGGGTTAACACTGGGTTAGCGTGGGTCCACTATATTCAAAAGGTCAAATAGCACGCGTGAACTACATTATTGCCAGGCAAAATTATAATGTATGCAAGGGGCAAACTGAGGGTGTGTGTACATGAATACAGGCGCAATGCTATATTCAGCGAATAGCACCACTCAAAGTGTTTTTGTGCGACTTCGTGCAACACTTTGAACAGTGCAAATTACCACCCAGGCAAAGGTAGTCTTAACTCTGGGCAAACCAGCTTTGCATGACTTTGTGGCTTTGTGCTGCTTTGCGTGACTTTTGCGCGGCTTTGCGCAACCCTAACCAGTAAGTATGACACATATAAATAAGCCAGACAGAGAGGAAACATGCTGCTCACAGATGACTTCCCTATGATGCCATCATTTGCCACCAGTCCCAGCCATGCCAGGCAGTAAGTGGTGACCCGGCTTCCAGTGGACACGATGGCAGTGTGGCCATACAGCACACAAGTGCAGACCACCCTTCAGTGGACACAAACAGATACCATCACACACATGCAGCACTGTGGGCATGGATGGTGTTGAGGGGAGTGTGTACAAGTGGCCAGGCTGCACTACAGACTGGGTGCAGCCACAAGACTGGGACAAGCCACGCAGTGCACATGGCCCAGTGTTGGGAATATCCCAACACCTGTGTGCCTGTCTGATGGTTTGTGCCCCCCCAGCCACATACCACACATCTGTACAGACACCACAGCACACACAGCCAGCTGTGTATATGTCACTGTGAGCATCCCATGCCAGTGGTGCAGCATCTGTGGGTTGCACAACAGCATAACAATAATGTCCACTGTCAACAAACACCTGCAAGTTGGGCCTGTCACTGTGTACAGTGCAGTGGTCATCACTGCCCTACACACCATAGGCAATGCAGTTTCCCCTCACACTACTGGCCCCTTGTTATTGTAGTGTCTGCTGTGCACTGTAGCACAAACTACAGTTTGACAATTGCATGCAGCCCCACCACCAGAGCCTGTGCTGTGTAGTCCCCTTGGGCACAATATGCTATGCTGTACTGTACAAATGCAGCCTGCAGCTACCACCATGCACTGCCAGACTGACCTACAGGCGGAGCTGTGGGTAGACCCAGCCAGCCCCTGAACTTCCAGACTGACCTATAGGTGGAGCTGTGGGACCGTGCAATAGCACTGGGCAAACTGCATGCAAATCAGGTCATAATGAGATACTAATCTGGATGTTTACCCACAGACCACCTAAGTAGGCTCATGTGCATGTCAGTTTTGAATACAGCAAAGTTTTGCCCTGGGAAAACATGATTGCGCTGGGCAAATGGCTTAGCTCCATGCTAAACCTGCACAAATCTGTTTGCGACACTCAAATGTTTCAGAAACATTGTACCTTTCTGCACAATGTAATTTCACATGCGCTGCTGCTTGCAGCTTTACTGACTCCACTCCTTTGTTAGCACACACATTGGCCACATAGTTCACCTTTACCTTCCTTCATGTCGCTGTGAACTGGGATGCTGTTGTGGTTTTCACTTCCTGGTTGCTATATTCAGAGCTGTCTTATTCCCTGGCTATCCCAGTTTGCCCAGCTTCCTTAGCATGCTATATTCAGCATGTTTAGCACTGGGTCTATTCCTTTTGAATATAGCGATCTATTGGTTCCGGGGTAATTTAGCATTCTGGGCAGTGCTAATTTAGCCCCGGGGAAAAGTTTTGAATATGTGGCTCCAGGTTGGAAGGTTGGTGTAAAAATATTTCAAACTCAACAAAGTTATGATCCTATACTGAATTTTACAAATGCAGCCTTGTACATTTGGTAATATTCAATATTTTTAACCCAAAATTACAACACAGACATTTCTTTACAGCACCTCATGAATGTGACACCTGTCGTTTTTCAAATCCTGGCCAAAATGTTTGTTTTTACATCCTGAAATGTGATTTTGTGGTCCCTGCATGAAATCACCTTTCGTCAGGAGTTAACCATTTTCTCTGCCCTTGTTCATTGAGGTGGGGTCATAAGAAGGCTATGTTGAAAATCTGGTATAAAAATATTAAACAACAAAGTTATAAACCTACGTTGAATTTTGCTAACACAGCCTCATCGTAACTTTGGTAATTTTCAATATTTTTACCCCAAATTTACATAGCCATATCTTTCCAGCAGCTCATGAATGTGGCAGCTGTGATTTTTCAAATCCTGGCCAAAGTGTTTTTTGACATCCCGAAAAGTGATTTCACGGTCCCTGCACAAAATCACCTTTCGAGCAGGAGTTGAAAATTTTCTCTGCCCTTGTTCATGAGGTGGGGTCATAAGAAGGCAATGTAGGAAATTTGGTGTAAAAATATTTCAAACTCAACAAAGTTATGAGCCTAAGTTGAATTTTGTGAACACAGGCTTGTACGTTTGGAAATATTCAATATTTTTACCCTAAATTTTCAAAATAGCTATTTCTTTACCACACCTCATGAATGTGACAGCTGTTCTTTTTCAACTTCTGCCCAAAATGTGTTTTAGTGTCTTTAAAGTTGATTTTCTAGTCCCTGCAAAAAAATCACCTTTAAGCTAAGAGTTGAACATTTTCTATGCCCGTCTTCATGAGGCAGGGTCATAACAAGGCTATGTTGAAAATTTGGTGTAAAAATATTCAGAAAGGAATTTACAGTATTTTTATGCCAAATTTCTCAGCTACAGCCCTATCGGCTCTGGCCAGAGTTTGTTTTCTAGAGGTAACACTAAAGGCCACTTTACTATTTGATCTTTCTGATGTTCAATCTTGGCTGCTAAATAATCACTTGATTTTGATTTCAAGAAAAATGAAGGTCATATGGCTCTCTCTCCCTTGACTACATTATATTAAATAATATTTGTAGCAAAGTAACTTTGGATAATGCTTCTATTGGTTTTGTTTCTAACTTTATCTGCTATTTACTGTAGTAATTTTAAGTATGCGTTCATTAGCAATTCATTGTAACACTTTTAATAACCCTCATCAGTATTTACAATAATTTTACAATTGCATGAATGTGAAAATATATCATATACGATCTATTCAGCACACACAGAACATGTGCACATGTACATTATTTTAAATTAGGATATTACTCTCTACAATAACCACTGTAATTTTTCTAGTTTTCATAGTGAGCTTTAGGAAGTTTACTAGATATTGTAATATTTTCTGGTTTTCAGCATTACAGACCAAATTCATAATACAATGATGTGGAATATACACAGCTATTAAAACAGGATTAAGCCATTTATCTCGAATTTCATTATACCATTTCCAATACATGACTATGTATAATGATGTTTCTGGGCTATTTGCTCCACAGCCACAATGAGATATTTTTTTCATTTGGATTTTAAGTAAACATTTCCTTGGTACATTACTAGGTAATTCCTTAAATCTATATTTTGTTAGTATTGAACAAGATTTAAGGCTTCCCATGATGATCAAATACCGCTTTAAGCTGTGTTCCATTGTATTTTTTTTTTCCAAGCCAACAGATCATTAATTTTTTTTATTTCCTTCATATCATTTTCTTCTGAAATATCTGTAATTCTTTTAGATACATTATGTATTTAATATAGGAAAGACTAAGTTTAATTCACATATTAATATAGTTTATTAGGTGTAGTAGGTCATTTTTATGAATCAGCTGAATAACCTGATTCAGTCATAATTTTTTTCCAGAGATAGTAACTGTATTTTTTATTTCAGGCATAGGCACCAAACACTATTTGTTTCTTTTTTTTCTTTCCCATAATGCTGTTCACATTTCCCATCCCTCAGTTGATAGCCACCCCAGCCCTAATACCCTGACTTCTCCCAGGGCTTACATTACCATGTTCTGGTGTCACATCAGCCACTGGGCGTGGGGCATGTTGGTGTCTGGAGTCATCCTGTCAGCCTCAGGAGTTGTTTCCCTCCTTGATTTTCTACCTTGTCCCCTAAGATCTGCACATGTGCAGTGGTGTGGGCGTGCGGTGTGCAGATGCCATACATACTGTTAGGCCAAAGCTCAGCCCTCAGTGAGATGGCCGCATCCTTTGCTATCTCCTAGTCTACATTAGGTGACAGTCAAGCAGAGACACAGGCTGTCCACCAACTCCAAAACAGGAGAGCTGTCTCTGGATTCTCAATCTTCTTTCACCTGTCTGCCCCCCCCCAGTGACCATGGTCCATTCCTGAACCTGGGTCATTGGCATGCAGAGCCTCAGCCAACCATACCAATGGGATGGCAAACACTATTTCTTTCTAACTTAAAATATCTTAGTGTTACCCTCAACAGTGCACTGACATATAGGGATCACATCAACCTCTTGGTCACAATGTTTTATGAGTGCTTGAGCATGCTATATAGTATCCAGGAGTGCTTGGGCATGCTATATTGTATCCGGAAGTTCCTCACACAGGACACTAGAAAGCTAGTTGCTCAATCCTCGCTACTTCAAAGACTGATTGTGATATCCTGAGCTATACAACAGCCTTTGTCAGTGCACTGTCAAGGGTACAGATATTAACAAATACGTAGATTTTTTCTTGCTTCTGATCTTAGAATCCACCACTGCAATTTGTATCCCCCTGTAGGGGATGCCTTTTCAAAATGCAAATAGTACTTTAGAGCTACTATTGTTTGGAAGGCTTTAAATGAGGAGGCTCCCCATTTAATTTAAAATATGTTTGATTTAAATGTAGGACCACATAGCACTAGGTCTTTGAAAACTTCTAATTTGAGGTTACCATTCCAAAAGACCAAACATGCACAAACATAGAAACATACAATGTGATGGCAGATAAGTGCCGCTGGGCCCACCTGGTCTACCCATTTTTTTTTAACATTAATTTTTTGCTGCAGATTCTACCTGATCTAAGGTGTAATCTTTTCCTCTCCACCTTACCACTACAGTTCCCTTGTGCCTGTCCTAGGAATTTTTTAACCTCACCACTGTTTTTGCCCCACTACCTCTGCTGGAAGGCTGTTTCAGGTATCCAACACCTTTTCTGTGAAGAAGTACTTCCTCACATCCCTCCTGCATTTACTCCCCTTCAGCTTCACAGCATGCCCCCTTGTTCTAGAGCACAGTTTTCTCTGAAACATACCCACTTCTGTACATATTTATTAATTTTGATGTGATTAAAGTTCTCTATCATATCCCACCTCCCTCCTCTCCCATGGGGTGCACATATTTAGTTCATTTAGTCTCTTCTCATTGGGCTTTTGATGAACGGCCTACATCATTTTGGTTGCCCTTCTCTGGCCTGCCTCCACTCTGTCTATGTCCTTCCTGAGATGTGATCTCCAGAACTGGACACAGTACTCAAGGTGGGGTCTTACCAGTGATCTATATAAGGGCAGCATCACCTCCCTCTTCCTGCTGGTGATATCCCTTCCTATGCACCCCAGCATCCCACTAGCCCTTCCAAATGCCTTGTCACACTGCCTGGCCATCTTTAGGTCATCTGATATGATTACGCCTAGGTCTCTTTCCTGCTTGGTCTTTGTCAATATCACTTTGCTCATTTTGTACTCTGGTTCCATGTTGCCATGGCTCAAGTGTATTACTTTGCACTTTTTTGCATTAAAACCCAGCTGACATACCCTTTACCACTTTTCCAGTCTATTCAGATCCCTGCCCATCCTTTCCATCACCCTGCAGACTGTCCACTCTGTTGCAGACCTTGGTGTCATCTACAGAGAGGCAGACCTTCCCTTCTAGTTCCTCCGTAATGTCACTTATGAAGACATTGAAGAGCATTGGTCCTGGCACTGATCCTTGAGTTACCCCACTGGTCACTCTCCATTCCTCTGAGGGAACTCGATTTACTACTACCCCCTGTGTCCTATCTGCTTACCAGTTTCTTACCCAGGTTACCACCTCATTTGCCACCCCCAAGTTACCCAACTTGTTTACCAGTCTTCTATGTGGAATGGTGTCAAAAACCTTGCTTACATCCAGGTAGGCCACATCCATCACTGCTTCCTGATCCAACTCCTTGGTCAGCCAGTCAAAGAAATCTATCAGATTTATTTGGCATGACCTTCCCCCTGTGAAATCATGCTACCTTGGGTCCTGTGGTCCACTGTATATAAGATACTCCATAATCCTTTCCTTTAATAGTGTTTCCATTAACCTACCCACCACTGATGTCAGTCTGACAGGCCTATAATTGCCCACCTCATCCTTGCTACCACTTTTGCAAAGTGGGACTACATCTACCCTTCTCCAGTCTTCAGGGATCATGCCAGTATTCAGTAATCTGTTAAATAGGTCTGTCAGAGGTGCAGCTAGTGCCTCCCTGAATTCCCTTAGCACCTGTAGCTGTATCCTATCTGGCCCCATAGCTTAGTCCACCTCTAAGTTAGTAAGTGTTTTCTGGAATATCTCTCTACAGAAAATGGACTAGTGTCCATTTCCCCTTCGATCAAAGCTCCTGGCACCTTTTCATGGTCCATCCCCTTCCACTTCTAGAGTGAACACTGAGCAGAAGTATTTGTTCAAGATGTTTGTTTTTTCTTGATCCATATCCATACAGTCACCTTCTCCCTCTTTAACTGTATAATCCTTTCCATTGTCTTCCTTTTTTTCACTAACATACTTAAAAAATGTATTGTCCCCTTTTGATACTCCCTGAGCTATTCTTTCCTCAATTTGCCCTTTGCCGTCCTCACTGCTTTGCCAACCTCCATCTGTTTTCCTGATGCACTTCCCTACCCTCCTCTTTCTGGATCTCCTTATACCTTCTGAATGTTATTCTTTTAGCCTTTATCTTTTCTTCTACCTTTTTCAACAACCATAGTGGTCTTTTCTTTCTTTTACTTTTGCTTACTTGCTTGACACATAGGTTTATTGCCTTCACTATGCTCTCTTACAGTTTGGCCCACTTTTCCTCCTCCGAGATCATCTCCCCCTATTAGGTCATTCCTTAAGCATTTACCCGTCTTTGTGAAATCAGCCCTTCTGAAGTCCAGGAGTTTCACCATTGTGTGGTTGTTCTGTAGTTGTTCTTATGTTGAACCACACTGAATGATGATCACAAGTCACCAGATGACTTCCCACCTTGCCGTCTGCACACCGTCCCTGTTAGTAAGCAACAGGTCCAATATTGGCTCATCATGAGTGAGTTCACTGACTAATTGCCTGAGGATAATGTCCCCTGCAGGCAGTCCAGGATGACCCTGCTTCTTGCTGAAACTGCAGCAGAGAGGATCCAATCTACATCTGGCAGATTGAAGTCCCCCACCAGCAACACCTCCCCCTTTTTCCACCATTTTGCCAACTGCTTCTAACATTACCTTATCTAAGTCCTCTCCTTGCTCCACAGGCCTGTAGATCGCACATGTCTAAATATTGCTCTGTTTCCTAACTCGAGGGTGACCCACAGCACCTCTGCTCCCCAAATCCCCTGTATTTCTGTGGCCTTTATCCTTTCTTTCACATAAAGCACCATTCCCTCTTCCTTCCTACCTTGTCCCTTCTGAACATCGTGTAGCCTGGTTTGACCATGCCCCAGTTATTGTTTTCAGTGCACCATGACTCAGTAATGGCCACAATATCCAGGTTGGCCTTCACCATAATGGCCTCTAGGTCTGAGATCTTATTTCTCAGACTTCTAGCTTTAGCACACATGGCCTTGCAGATTTTGTTAGCTCTTTGCTTATCACTTTCTTGTTTTTCCTTTAGTTCTGCCTTCCTCCCTCTTCTCTTCTGACTGCTTTGTTTTTCCCCTTCCTCTTTTGCTAATCCCCTACTTCTTTAATTAACTTGCTCCAAGATGTGACTCTCACCTCTCAGAATCTCCCTACACTATCACAGTCTGAGGGGGAAGGACGTTTCTGCCTCTCCTTTTTCTTCCACCATCCCCTTCAGCTAGCTTCAATGTTCTAGTGGTTCTCCTCCCTGATGAATGCAGGCCATCACCTCACTATAGACTCTGGTCCTCCAAAGTGAGCCCCCAGTCCCCAATTTAGCCATATCCCTCATCTCTGCACCATTCCTTCAGCCAGGAGTTGACGATCTTGAAGTGGAGCTCTCTCTCTCTCTGTCCCTCTGTTGTAGACAGGCAGTACCTCCACTAAAGCTACAGAACATGCTCCATAGAAACATGGATTTTGTTGGCAGAAAAGGCCCATCCAGTCTGCCCTTTGTCCCTGTCTATTTTTTCACCACTGACCCTAGTTGGTCATAGATGTCACTCCCTTCCCCATTCCTCTACAGTATGTGCCCCTGTGTCTATTCCACGCATGCCTGAAGCTCGCTATAGTCATTGCTCCCACCTTCTCTGACAGGCTGTTCCAGTCATCCACCACCCTTTCCAAGAAGTATTTCCACACATCTCTCTTAAACATCCCCCTCTTAGACTTATTTTATACCCCTTGTTCTAGTGCCTTCCCTTCTCTGAAATTGAAAAGTACTGTCTCCGGGAGGTCAGATAACATGGGTTTTGTGGTGGGCAGATCATGTATGATGAACCTTGTTGCATTTTTTGACTGGGTAACAAGAGAATTGGATAAGGGGCACCCAGTGGAATTCCTCTACTTTGATTTCAGCAAGGCTTTTGACTCAGTGCCGTACAATTGCCTGCTGAAAAAGTTAGAAGACCTATGTACCACTAAAAACGTTGTTCAGTGGGTAAGGCACTGGCTTGGAGACTGAAGACAGAGGGTGGTAGTCAATGTGGTGAGGTCAAGCAAGGGTAAAGTTACTAGTGGAGTACCCCAGGGCTCAGTCTTGGACCTGATCCTTTTTAATGTATTTATCAGCGACATAGGTGTGTGCATTCAGGGTAGGCTAGAACTCTTCACAGAGGACACAAAACTGGGTGGTAGGGTTGACAGCATGGAGGCAATTAGGGAACATCAGAAGGACTTACAAAGGCTGGAAAGATGGTGCAACACCTGGCAGCTGAAGTTCAACACTAAGAAATGCAAGGTGCTGCATCTGGATAAAGGAAACCTGAGGATGGAATACTGACTCAGTGGGGTCGAACTCAGCACCTTGCAGGAAGAGACCTTGGGGTCATCAAATAAAACACCCTTAAGCAATAGAGAAAATGCAACAAAGCTTACAGCAAGACTAGCAGAATGCTGGGTGTGTGTAGGGAAGGGTTTTGATAGCAGGGATGGGAAGATGATCCTTCCAATGTACAAGTCCCTGGTGAGGCCCCACCTGGAATACTGCATCCAGTTTTGGAGTTCTCACCTAAAAAAGGATAGGAATAGGCTGGAGATCATGCAAAGTAGAGTGACTAAAATGATACATGGCCTTCAAGTGCTCTTGTATGAGGAGCCCCTGGCAGAACTAAACTTGTTCTCACTGGAAATAAAAAGGGAGAGAGAGAACATGATTGAGACACTCACGTTCTTAAAAGGCATTTAATAGGGTGCCTTGCACTGAACTTTTCCAAAGGTTCACCAGCCTGACCACCAGGGGGTACAAATGAAAGCTACATGGAGGGAGCATCAGAAGAGATCTGAGAAAGCATTACTTCATGGAAAGAGTGGTGGAACAATGGAACAGTCTGCCAGTGGAGGTGGTAAATACAAGGACCGTATCTGCATTCAGATAGGGATGGGATAGAGCAAGGGCTCAAGTGGGAAGGGCTGGACAAGGAAAAGGTAAAATTCAGTAGAGGGGCTTGATCCCAAGACCTGAAATAGGTCTTGGAAAATCTTGAGCAGGCTAGATAGACCCACAGTCTCCTTCTGCCATCAATATCTATGTTTCTATCCTAAACAGACCCTCCACTTGCACCTTGTTCACTCCTGTGAAGTACTTGTAGGTTTCAATCATATCCCCTCTCACTCTTCTCTTTTCCAGGGAATACATGTTGCATTCCTGCAGCCTTTTCTCATATGACTTTTTGTGTAAGGCCCTCCACAATTTTGGCTGCAGTCCTCTGTACCACTTCCACCCTTTAAATGTCTATGTGGATGTGCGACCTCCAGAACCAGGCACAGTACTCCAGGTGGGTCCTCACTAGTTAGTGATACAATGACAGCACCACCTCCCTCCCTCCCTCCTCCTACTAGAAATACCTCTCCAAAGCACCCTAGCATCTTGCTAGCTTTTCTCACTGCTTTGTCACGCTGCCCAGTTACCTTGAGGTCATCTGATATGATGACCCCTAGGCCTCTTTCATGCTTGGTGACTGTAAGCTCCATTACACCCATCTTGTACACAGCCACAGGGCTCCATAGTGCTAAGTACATCATCTTGCACTTTTTGGCACTGAAACCTAGCTGCAACCCCCTAGACCATTCCTCTAGTTTATTCAGATCCCTTTGATTCCTTCCTGTCAACCCTGTTGCAGACTTTTCTATCATCCACAAAGAGACATAGCTTACCCTCGAGCTCCTCTGTAATGTCACCTAAGAAGACATTGAAGATGATCAATACCAGCATTAAACCCTGTGGCACCCCAATAGTCACTCTCCTAGCACCTGAGTGGCTATTGTTCACTACCACCCTTTGTTTCTTATCCTTTAATCAGTTTGATACCCAGCTTGTCATTTTCTCCCCCCACTCACAGGCTGCTTAGTTTCTTAACTGGTCTCCCGTGCAACACAGTGTCAAAAGCCTTACTGAAGTCTAGATAGGGCACATCCACTGCTCTCCCTTGAGCCACCTCCCTGTTAACCCAGTCAAAGAAATCTATGAGCTTATACTAGCTGGACATGACATTCCTTGTGTGAAAGCATGCTCCTGGTGGTCTTGCAGCCCTTTAGCCTCTAGGTGCTACAAAAGCTACCTGTCTAAGGCTTCTTTCCAGCTCCCTAAATGCCCCCCAAATTGTCCCTGCCACATTCCTAGCCAGGTCATTTGTCCCCATGTGGGCAATGACATCCAAGTGCCCCTTCCTTTCTACTGCTCTAGTAATCCATAGGACATGATTCCCATCCCTCCCAGCCATGGGTATGCCACCCTAACAGTGACATTTCTACGGCAACATGCGTCGATATCGTCTACAGCACCATGTTGCCTTAGAAATGCTGCTAGAAGGGGCAAACGCTTCCCCTGAACTGCATCCCCTTCCTGAACTAACTCTGACCATGAGTTAGAATCCTTTAATTTGGGGGGGGGGGAGTTTGGGGATGAAGTCCCCCGAAGTAAAATCCAGTGTCAAACTGTGCAGCTCCATGCCGACTGCAACTTGCAGTCAACATGGAGCCCATCACTGAAATGCCAGTCGCGATCTTTTTTGTCGGGCTGGCATATATAACCCCCAGCCATGGTACTAAGTAGGCACCTGACCTCCCTCTCTGTCCCCTTTCCTGTTTCCAGCTTTATCCCCACACTGACAATTGAGTCTCCACTAAATGTTGCTTCCTCCTTCTGTGTGGTTCTCTTTCATCCCCCTTGTGGCCTCCACTGGAGGACCCCCGCACCCTCCCTGGCCACTACCACAGGTGCCACCTCTTGGCAGTCCCACTCCACCAAAGTGGCATAGGAATTCTGTAGTCGTACTGGTTGCAGCTGAGGAATATGCATGCGACCACCCCCAACCTTCCATATCCCACCAACCCCTTCCTCTACAAGCCTGCTGTAGTCCAGCCACTCCTCCTATATGTTATCCTTAGAGGTAATGGCGTCGGACTTGGTGGCCCTTGGGTGGGAGAAAAGGTCACCCAACTCCTAGTCAATGCAGCCCCAAGTCTAGTGACATCCTCCTGACTTGTAACCAATGCAGCCTTGAGTCTAGAGACCTCCACCAACCCAGAAATGTGCATGAAGATGCAGCAATACCTCAGTCTCCAGAAGTTCTCCCTGAAGACTGCCACCCCACAGCCACTGCACTACTCTCCACATTCCTTATTCCTGTTCTCCCTGCACTTCTGTCCTCCTTTTCCAGAACCCAGTAAGGTTAAGCTGTATGTAGTATGAGTAAGTAAATTACAATACACAACCTCTTAATTACACAGAAACAGGTATGCTATAACAATTTCTACACAGATACACAATCATTACCATATAGGTACGCTATAAGAACAATCACTATTTTTCAATTTTTTGTTTTGTGTATACAGATAAGGCAGTACCCTCCTACCTAGAAATCAGCCTAGTAGCTAGCCCCCAAACCTAGAAATGTACAGTTCAGTTACAACACAACCCTATACCATACTCCTCCCAACAGATCCACAAACAATAAAGGTGTATCTGGGTTCCAATGGGCATAGGTCCTGGCTGTTGGCTGTGTCCTAGACTGACTCCTGGCATATTCCAGATGCTGTCTTTTGTTTGTGTCCATCACTCAAAGGCCACAAGTGGGAGGGTTTCTTGGCAATTTGATCCTCTATAGTGGAAGGTGGGATCTCCTAGCCCTGGCCCCCATGAATCGTCCTTTCTTGATTGGCTGTGGCATTTTAAATCCTCCCCCCAGTTGCTTCCTGGTAGCTCGTGATTTGTCTGTGTATTCACGTGACCTCCAGCTACTTCCCAAGAGCTCCACAACCCCCGACCTGCCTCCAGAACCAGAAAATGCTGTTTAACAAGAAATGCAGGCTAGTGTTACTTGCTCCGCTGACCTAACTGCTACCCCACACAGTTTTTACCTTGTACAGTAGTTGCTGTTACTCAGATATATTCTCATTTATTCAGATGAATTATGGAATATAATGCCTATCTCAGTGTTTAGGGCCAAGTCACCATTACATTTTAAATGGCTTTTAAAATTGTTTCTTGTTTCTAAAGCAGTGGGGATTTTTTCCTTATATTTGATTTGCACATGTGTTAAAGAGAAACTTTCTCAGTTTTTCAATAATGCTACAACAACAAAGAGGGAGCACCCTTACCTCAGTGAAAATTCTTCTGTGGTACTTGTTTAATATTTTAAACAGCCCCCCCCAAGGAAGGGATCATAATTTGGCCATGAGGGGCTAGCCACACAATCCCTTTCCACTTCCTACTAGTCTGCTCTGCCCCTGCGCACTGACCTTTTATGACATCTGTATAGGGAGAGTGCAGGGGCACACTCCATTGAAGTCTATGGAGCATTATTTTCATGCACTGTTTTTGGCTGTTTAAGGGAACATTAGGTAAAATCAGAGCCAGGGATCAACTAACAAGGCACTTGTTAGTTGACCTCTAGCTCCAGTTACACGTAATGTCCAGTTCAGGGGTGCAGCTCCTGTAGGAACATAATTTTTGCACGCCATGTTCGACACCATGATCTTCTGTGTTGCACAACCCTTCTTTTTTGACCTGGTTGTACCCTTTTTTGTTTCATCTGTCCTACTTGTTGCCCCCAGGTGTACCCACTTTGTTGCCCCTACAGTAGATGTAAACTGTTTGATGCTCTATAGCTGTATACCCCAATGCTTTGTTAAGCATGGGAGAAAAATAAAGCAGCATACAGATGTATGCATTTGCACAGAGACTTTGACAGTGCACTGCCTAACTATCATATTATAGCATCAGAATGTGGGACAAACAGTGTTCTTGGAGCCAGGCAAAATGTTGCCCCTCAAAAATACATTTGTACACCATGGCTTACATGGTGTATGTACTGCCTACACCCTTGGTCCACTTAAATGACCAAAAACAGAGTTTGAAAATGATACTCAATAGATTTCAATGGAACAACCCCTCCCCCGTGCTCTCCTTATACAGACATCATAAAATATTGGAAAGTAAGGGCAGAATGGGTTAGTATGAAGTGGAAAGGGATCAAGTGGCTAGCCCTCTCAGGGTCAAGTTATGATTCCTTCCCTTCCTTGGAGGACTGTTTAAAAAATTAAACACGTGCCACAGAGAAACTCACATTGAGGTAAGGGAGCTTCCTTTTTGTTGTTGTATTGTTCGAGAAAGGTTCACTTTAAAGATCAAATGGCAACCATTTTACACTTAGTTAAAAAAAAGGCTGAATTGAAGTCCCTGTGTCATGAACAGTGTTTCCTGAAAATGTTGTGCTGTTTGGTTTTATAGTTTTCTTTAAATCAGCATTTGTTAACTTGTTCTGCACTAAAATGGAAACAGTCAGGCTGTTTCTGTCCTTCTGGATGAGCCTTGGAGAGTGATGACATCATATTGGACTAAGCTACTGCTGCAGCAGTGCAAGTCCCTGCTTGACTGAAGAGCTGTATATCTCCTTATTAGAGCAGTCTGTAGAACTGATTGTTTGCTGTCCAGGGTATTTACTAACTCAGTCTGTGGTATGTATTCAGATGAATTAGCTGAACATCTATCATTTTGTTATTCTAAAAAGTTGATCATTTGAGTTTCAGTGCTGAATTGAAGTGGTATGCATTTGAGAAGTCAGCTTGTCTGTATCACAGCTGTTAAGTTCTGTCCCATCAAAACTTTGCGTTTTGTTTTCTAGCTTTATAAAACTGTTGTTTATTTAATGGATATAAACTAAATATAACGTTTGTTAATTCATACAAGTAGCTTGTCTTTGATGTAGCCTCAATAAATAGGTCCATGTAAGAACAATTATTTTCCTCTCAGATTGACAAACAGGTGTCTGCCACACTTTGATATATATATTTTTTTTAGTTGTTTAACCAGGAGTAGCACACTAAGCTGAAAGTTTTTTTACAGGAGCAACCTGTGAGCACAGGGAAGTTAAGTGACTTGCTCAGGGTCACACAGTATGCAAGTGAAAGCTGTGGGATTCAAACCCAGGTCTGGTCTGCTGGATATCACCAGATTTGCAGCTCAGAGCCTTAAACTACTGTGCTATACTGCCTAATTTTTTTATATATATTCAGATATTTCAGGCACATGAATGATATGAACTCACAAATTGCAGTTCATTGATGGTTCCTGTGTGAAAATACATAATGTATAACTAGAAACAGTACAGAGCATCCTGATGCCCACTGTCTCCTGTGCCATAGTTAAGGTAGCTACACTCTACTGCCCCATCCCCTACCCCACAAGCCCCCTGCCTCTTGCCCCACATTCAAGGCTGCTGCACCATGCTGCATACTCTCTTCTCCCACATGGTTGAGATTGCTGCACCCTGTTGCCCCATCATCTGTCTGAACTGTCAGGGATGCTGTACCCTGATGTCCCCCCATCCTGCCCCGCAATCAAGACTTCTGCACCATCCTGTCCACAGTCCCCTTCCACCACAGCCAGGGCTGCTGCACCCTTCTGTTGCCTACTTAGGCATTGTTACTGTGGCCTGCTGTGCCCTAGAGCCCCTTGCCTCCACAGTTAGTGTTGCTGTACCATTCTTCCACTTGCCACAAGAGTTATGACATTTGCTGTACCCTGTCCTCTGCCCACAAAGTTGTGTCATTTCCACAGAGGTGTGGCTGTTGCACCCAGTACCACAGTTTGGGCTGCTGTACCTTAATGCCTCCCTTGTCTCCTGGCCAAACAGTCAGGACTTCTGCACCTTATTGCCTTCTATCCTTCTTCCTCATAACACAAGATGAAAGTATTTTTTTCTGTTTTTTTTTTTCTTTTGGGCAGTGTAGCAAAAAATCTGACTTTGATGGTGGGGACAGTTTTGTGCAGCAACACTAACTGTGGAGTCATGGGGCAGTGGAGGCATGGGGCTGTAGGGTACAGCAGGGCACAGCAGTCCTGACTATAGACAGAAACAGGGTGCAGCAGCTCTGGCTATGGTGGCAGGGGACAGACTACAGCATGGTGCAGAAGCCTTGATTGTCGGACAGGACATGGGGTGGGCATCAGGGTACAGCAGCCCTGATTATGGGACAGGATGCACATGGTGCAGCAGCCCTGCCCATTTGGGAAAATGGAAGTAGGTAGCAGAGCACAATAAAAAAACACCTCTAGTGGCATGGGCAGCATGGTGCAACTTCTCCAAATGTGGAGGTAGGGGACATGGGACTCTAGGGCATGGCAGAGGACAGCAGCCCTGACTGTGGTGACAGAAACAGGGGGAAACATGGTGCAGCAGCTCTGATTGGGGGTGGGGTTGGGAACAAAGTTCAGCAGGGTGCAGCAACCAAAACTGTTCAGGCATGGGCAGCAGGGTGCAGTGGCTCTGATTGTTCAGGCAGGAGATGAGGGAAATAGTGTGCAGCAGCCCCAACTCTATGGGAGAAGACAGTGATCAGCGGGGTGCAGCAGCCTAGAATGTGGGGCAGGGGACAGGGTGCTTGTGGGGCAGGGGACAGGGAGCAACAGAGTGCAGCTGCTTCAGATGTGGACAAGAGATGGGGGCATCAGGATGCCATATGGTGTTTCTAGTTATACATACACATCATGTATTTTCACACAGAAATCATCAAAGAACTGATATATGTGGGTTCATATAGTACAAGTGCCTGATATAGCAGAGTGTGACAGGTGCCTGTTTTTCAGTCTGAGAGGAAAACAATTGTTTTTACATGAACCAATTTATTGAGGCTGTATCAATGACAAACTACTTGTATGAATTGACATGGTTAGATTTACTTTATATCTGTTAAATAAACAAACCAGTGTTACATAGCTAGAGAATAACAGAGTATTGATGGGACAGAACTCACAGCTGTGATACAGATAAGCTGATTTCTCAAATGCATACCATTGCAGTTCAGCACTGAAACTCAAATGATCAGCTTTTTATGAAAACAGAATGATAGATTTTCAGCTAATTCATCTGAACACAACTTAGAAACTGAATTAGTAAAAACCCTGGACAGCAAACAATTAATTCTACAGACTACTCTAATTAGGAAGTTTACAACTCATCAGTCAAGCAGCGACTTGCACTTCCGCAAGAGTAGCTTAGTCCAATATGATAGCATCACTCTCTAAGGCTCAGTCAGAAGGATAGAAACAGCCTGACTGTTTCCAGTTAGTGCAGAACAAGTTAACAAATGCTGATTTAAAGAAAACCACAAAACCAAGTAGCATGACATTTTTAGGAAACACTACTCATGACACGGATTTGGATTCAGGCTTTTTTTTAACAATGTACAAAATGGTTGCCATTGATCTTTAAGATCTGATGGTTTCTAAATATGATGTATTCTTTGTTATAATGTTTGTTCTCTTTTCTTATTTCACTGTTGCTCAATGAATAAATCTGTTTAGGAATTCAATATAGCAATCAATTGATCAATATATTTAAAAATGGGCATACAGATGAAATGTCGTGGAGATAATAACCGTGGAGAAAATGCACTGGACAAAATGTTAAAATTATATGCGGTCACCAGTAGTAATGGCTGCAGAGTAAATGTAGCTTCCACAATAAAAGACCAGTGACTGCATGACCCTCTCATGGCATGACCTTTTGTCCATAACAGGGGTCAGCCAGAATGTTACTAAATGTGTAACCCCATTGTAAAACCCTGCTGCTCTGTCTCATTCAGCCTTCTCCTTTTCTTTCCCCAACCCTGGCATCCTGTCTGAGATCCTTTTTTCATCTTCTGGTTTCCCAGTTTGTCTCCAACTGTAGCAAGAGGTTTCTTTAGTCTGCCTCAGGAAATAACTCTGATAGGTTATGCTTCAAGAACTCTCACTCCAGCTGAAAAGAAATACTTGAAGCTAGACAAGGAGTCCCCGGCTATCATCTCCAGAGACAAAAAGTATCACTAGTACTTACTGTATATGGACTTACAATAATTAAAAATATGGACCATATGTCATTAACTGAGTAAATCAGAAGATAGAAGGCTTTTCCTGCTTTCATCGTTTCCTGACTCATATGTTGAGCTCTACCGCCACCTGCATTTGAATGTCTAGTCTATCATGCATGATCTGCCAAATAGATTGCAGATGCCATATGCTATCTGCTGAAGCCCCAATTTCCTATCCCACGTTTCAAGGACTCAGAAGGAAGGGAGCAGGAGAACCCTTCTGCTGGTTTCAATACAAGAGAGGAAGCCTGATGTCAGGAAGGGGAGTTAGACTGTTTCAGGTAGCGGTAACATCTGCAATGTGTCAGGCGGTCAAAATATGTGGTGGCTCTTTGACTGCAACTAATTTTAACAGGCTACATTTTGATTTGTTTCTTTTTGTCCTTGGGACATAATGTCCGCGTCTTTTTGACCACAACATTATGTCCGGGGATGAAACAGTCGTACACATTAAAATGACACCAGAATGCACAGAGCTGCAGCTGCACAGCAACGGACAAGTAGAACGAGGTCAGCAAGGTAGGCAAGAGAACTGGAAACATGTGGCTGCAAGTAAAGAAAATGCTTATGTATGTGCAGTTTGAGTTTTGCTTAGTTAAGAGCATGGTGCACATTGCCCGTTGACCACAGAACCATGGCATACACCCTTTAATGATGCCATATGTATGAACGCTCTCCCTTTCTTTCTCACTCTCTCTCTCTCTCTCAGTGGCTATATTGGAAATATTTAGGTTGGGAACTAATACATATATTTCAAGGTGGTAAAAATTTTATTTCTAGGTGGAGGAACTCTACTACTGTACAGTAGTCAATGGAGAAAGATTGCAGAGGTGGTGGAACTGAGTTCTTGTGGGGTCCTACCCCATGTAACTCCTGGGGCTCAATATTCAAATCTGGGCAAAGCAGAGGGCAAAACTTTACTTGGCCCCTGCAGTTGCCCAAATTTCCAAAACTGCTATGTTCAGTGGAATAGTGCAACAGCACTATTCCACTGAATATAGGGCCACTGAGACCCAGCACTAAGCCACTTAGCATGGGGCAGACATGGCCCCAGAAATAGGGTGGCACAAAGGCCTTCGCTGGTGCTAAATTTCCCATATTTAGACAGACCTATTCAAATGAGCCCATTGGGTATGCAAGATGCTAAGGGGCCATTTGCATGCCTATTATAGGCTCTTTTGCATGGGAAGTGAGGCTGAACTTCACAGCACTGGTCCTGACTAACCATTCCCTGAGATCTATCCCTGGTGCTAGTGGTGCCCCCACTGATCACCAGGCCATTGATAAAAAAAACTCCCCCTGGTGGCTAGTGGTCCCTCTCCCCACCGATCACCATCCTGATATACAGTAACATAATGCCCTGGTAGCTAGTGGTCTCTCCCCCTGCTGATTGCTATCCTGTTGATAAAAAAAAATCTACATGGTGACTAGTGGTTCCTTCCCCTGCCAATTGCCATCCCAATATACAGTAACATAATGCCCTGGTGGCTAGTGGTTTCTCCCATCACCAATTGCCGGCACCATGATAAAAAAAAAAAATCTCCCTGGTGGTTAATGTCCCCCCCCCCAGTCACTGGCCCAGTGATTTAAAAAAAGTCTCTTGTGGCTAGCGGCACTCCTCTATTCCTAATCTGCTGGTTTTATTATAATTACCACCCCTGGTGGCTGACAGTCCCCCTGCCTAACCCCAGTCCCCTGTATATGTATTACTAACTCCCTGGTGGTCTAATGGCACCCCAACCCTTAATATATTGATCTGTCCCTGGTGGCATAGTGGACTCCCTCCCTATCCTGACCACCCCATATGCTAAATCAGTCTGTCCCTGGTGTCTAATGAACCCCCCACCCCAGCAGGTAGTGCCCCACAACCCTGATCCCCCCATCCCATCCCCCAGCCATCAACAGGCACAGTCCTCAGCTCTCACCATGGCCAGCCACCGACTGAGCTGTCAATGTGTGCATGCAATATACAGCAAGCGCTCATTGACAACACATTTGGCATTCGACCATGGTGGAGAATGGAGGGCTGTGCCGGTTGCAGGCTGGAGGATGGGATGTGGGGACCAGGGTGGTGAGGCACTACCTGCCAGGAATGGGGGGGTTCACTAGACTCCAGGGACAGACTGATTCAGCATACAGGATGATCATGATAGGGAAGGGGTCCACTATACCACCAGGGACAGATCTATATATTTTATGGGCAGGTAAGGATTAGGGAAGGGGTGGGACCATTACACAAGCAGGGAGCTGATAATACATATAGAGGGGATTGGAGTTAGGGAGGGGGACCACTAGCCATGAGGGATGGTTAATTATAACAAAACCAGGGGATCGTGGATGGGGGACCTCTAACCACCAAGGACTTTTTTTTTATCATAATGGCCAGTGATCGGCAGGGGGAAGGAACACTAACCACCAGGGTGATGTGTTTTCTTTTTTTTTACCATGGGGCCAGCAATCAGCAGGGGGAGGGACCACTAGCCACTAGGGCATTATGTTACTTTACATCGGGCCAGTAATCGGCGGAGGGAAGGACCACTAGCCACAAGGGAGATTTATTTTTTTACCATGCGGCTGGTGATCAGTGGGGGAAGGAACCACTAACCACCAGGGAACTGTTTTTGTGATCAACTGGTTGGCAATCTGCACAGGGAGGGACCACTGGACACCAGGGTTTACTGCATTGGTGTTCAGGGGGGCCGCTGCACTTCTTCCACCAACCACTAGGGTTGCACGGGAGTAAGCTGGGGTTTCAGTGGGTGATATGTACACCGCACAGGGGCAGCAGGCAAAATGGCCTTGCACATTGCACATATTCTGAATATTTGACTGTGTCAATGTTCAGGTCACTGCCCCTTTATTTACATTGCACCCACTTCTGACATTTGCCCAGGCACAAACCCTGTTTTCCCAAGCTACTTAGGCTTTCCAATGTGGAGCATCTGTGCTAAACTTGGTTTGTGCAGGTAAACTTGTTTTTGCACCTGGGCAAAATTTTGAATATCTGGCCCCTGGTCTCATGTTCTCTCTCTCTCAAAAAAAAAAAGATATATATGCCATACCTGTGAGGATAAAAAAAGGCAAATATTTTCAATATTCTCAGGGTGGTCAGACCTACAGTGAAAATATTACATTATCCTTACTGTAGGTTAATTTATACACACAGTAGGTAGTGATTGGCTCATTTGGAACTCATTTGCATATTCAGCCTCAGTAGCAGCACTAACTGTATTCAAATGCAAATAATTTTAAAACGAAAAATGATAGCATGGTACTGTGAGCACGAAAGTTGTTTAGCACAAAAAATATTTACAAAATGAGTGGTATTTAATTTATAGCTAACTTTTATTTTTTGTAACAAATAGCAAAAAAAATATACAATTGTTTTCACTTTTTTGACAAACAAATGTGAATAACTTTAAAATGAAAAATTATAGCATGGACTGTAAACATGACATTTGTTCAGCACAAAAATATCTACAAAATGAGTGGTATTTCATTTATAGATACCTTTTAGTTTTTTTTTTATTTAGCAAAAAATCATCAGAAAACTCATTGTTTTCACTTTTTGCAACAAACAAATGTGAATAACTTTAAAATGAAAAATAATAGCATGGTACTTTGAGCACAACATTTTTTCAGCTCAAAAATATTTACAAAATGAGTGGTGTTTCATTTATAGATACCATTCAGTATTTTTTAAAATTAGCAAATCACAACAGAAAATTCAATTTATTTTTTCACTTTTTGCAACAAAGAAATGCATATAACTTTAAAATGAAAAATAATAGCATGGTACTTTGAGCACAAAAGTTGATCGGGACAAATATATCTACAAAATGAGTTGTGTTTCATTTATAGATATCTTTTAGATTTTTTTTATAATTGGCAAAAAATGGCAAGAATTTTTTTTTCATTTTTTGGAGGTACAGTATGGCATACATGGAATTTGCAACCCCATATTGGAAATATTGCTGATATTTTTTGTTCTCATGCCGAATGGCCCAAAGACATCACTTATGGCTTTGCCACTTATGATGTTATTAGGTAAATTGACATTTGAACAAAAATATCGACAATATTTCCAGTGGGGGGTTGCGTATCATATAAAAAAAAAAAAAATATATATATATATATATATATATATACACACACACACACACAGATCAATAGATATACAGATAGATAGATAGATATGCAGTATATAGAATATATATATATATATATATACACACACACACACACACACACCACTCGTGATCCCGTTTATCACGCTGCGTGTCAGTATATTCAAATGCTGTAATGACCAGGTATGACATCATACCCAGTTATTATGGCATTTGGAGTGCTCACACTTCACTTGCCCTTTCTACAGTTCAACAGCAGGACACCTGACTCACCTAATCTTCTTGCTTGTCTTCTTTTTTGTGCTACTGTTTCTGCATCAGTTACTATAAAAAAAAGTAAAACATAAGTTACTGTGCCGTTATGCAGTTTATTTACGCACTGTCAGTGTGTGATGTCCATGTAAACCTCCCAAGTTTTACTCTCAGGGTTTATGGGACATCACACACCTCAGATGTATAAAAAACAACATAACATACAGTTGCCTCTGCATTAGTCTCGCTGTCTCTCTCTCTCTCATGTGTATATATATATATATATATATATATATATATATATATATATATATATATAATGTGCCAGTATAGTTAGGGTTGCCCGGCCACTCCTATGTTAAACCCTAAATTTTGCACTTTAAGAACTTTGGCACTGTATAATGGATAGAAACATAGAAACATAGAGTCTGATGGCAGATATTGACTGCTTGGCCCACCTAGTCTGCCCATTTCCCCTATCTGATGGATAAGCTGCAGATTCTAGTTAATCATCAGCTTACTTCCTCATACCCCCCCCTAGAATTGCCTTATGCCTGTCCCATGCATTCTTGAATTCTCCCACTGTTCCTGACTCCACAACCTCCTCAGGAAGGCTGTTCCATGCATCCACAACCCTCTCTGTGAAAAAATACTTTCTAACATTACCTCTGAGCTGTCCCCCCTCTATCTTTAAATTGTTCCCCCTTGTTCTTGCACATCTCTTCTTCTGAAAGATGCGACCCTCTTGTAGTTTGTTAATTCCCTTGAGATACTTGAAAGTTTCTATCATGTCCCCTTCTCCCTCCTTTCCTCAAGGGTATACATATTAAGCTGTTTTAGTCTCTCTTCATATGTCTTCTGGTGCAGACCCTGCACCATTTTGGTTGCCCTCCTTTGAACAACCTCCACTCTGTCTGTGTCTTTGTGGAGATGGGGTCTCCAGAATTGCATGCAGTACTCCAGATGGGGTCTCACTAACTGCCTGTACAGAGGGATAACAACTTCCTGTTTTCTACTGTTGATGCCTCTCCCTATGCATCCCAGTATCCCCCCCAGCCCTCCTTACTGCCTTCTCACATTGCTTGCTCACCTTTAGGTGTTCTGATATAATTACTCCTAGGTCTCTTTCAATTTTTGTTGTTGTTATTAACTCACCCCCCATTGTGTACTCTTCCCCTGGGTTTTTGTTTCCCAGATGCATTACCTTGCACTTCTTTGCATTGAATCTGAGCTGTCACATATTTGACCATTCCTCCAATCTTGCCAAATCCCTTTTCATCCTTTCCACCCCACTTTGTGTATCAACCCTGTTGCATATCTTTGTGTCATCTGCAAAGAGACATATCTTTCCTTCCAGGTGCTCTCCAATGTCAATTATAAAGACATTAAAGAAGACCAGTCCCAGTACCAAACCCTACGGTACCCCACTAGTTACCCTCCTTTCTTCATTGTGGACTCCGGTTACTATTACCCTTTGCGTCCTGTTGTCCAGCCAGTTTTTTTATCCAGGCTACCACCTTGGGATCCACTCCAAGGCTGGCTAACTTGTGTATTAATCTTTTGTGTGAGACTATGTCAAATGCCTTGCTAAAATCTAGGTAGGCCATATCCATAGCCCCTCCCTGGTCTACTACTTTGGTCACCCAGTCAAAGAAATCTATTAGGTTCATCTGACATGATCTTCCTGCTGTGAAACCATGCTGCCTTGGGTCCTGTGCCCCACTGGCCTCTAGGTACTCAACAATTCTTTCCTTCAGAAGTGATTCCATCATTTTCCCTACCACTGAAGTCAAACTAAGTGGTCTATAGTTTCCAGCCTCTGCCCTGCTCCCACTTTTGTGAAGTGGAATCATATTTGCCCTCCTCCAATCCTCAGGTACCACCCCATCCTCCCATGATTTGTTAAAGAGAGTCAGTGGTGTTACTAGTTCTGCCCTTTGTTCTTTAAGAATTCTTGGGTGAATCCCATCAGACCCCATTGCTTTGTCCACCCTCAGTTTAAAGAGTTCTTTCAAAACCCTTTCTTCTGTGAATGGACTCGTATCAACCCCCCTATTCAGAGTTTCTCTCTTGTTTGGTTTAGGTACCTCCTTCTCTTCTGTTCTGAATACTGGGCAGAAATATTCATTCAGTATCCCTGCTTTTTCACTGTCACCCTCTGCCCACATTCCCTCCCCTTTATTAAGTCTCTGTATCCCTCCCTTGGTCTTTCTTCACTCCCTAATGTACCTATAAAAGGTTTTATCCCCCTTCTTGATAGAGTTGGATATCTTTTCCTCAGTTCGTGCCTTTGCTATTCTGACTACCTTCCCTGCCTCCTTCTGCTTTAACTGATAAAGTTCTCTGTCCTGCTCCTTCTGTGTTTCCTTATATTTCCTGAATGAATTCCTTTTCTCCTTAACCATCCCTGCTGCCTCTTTTGAGAATCATAGTGTTTTTTTTCCTTTGTTTTGTTTTGTTGATTTGCTTCGCACAAAGGCTAGTTGCCTCTGTGATGGCTGTTTGGATTATTCCCTGTTGTTCCTCCACCCTTCCTTCTTGACTGTATGCTAGTGCTTTTCTGAGGCACTCTCTAATTCTCCCAAAGTCAGCCTTCCTAAAGTCCAATACTCTTGTTTTTGTATGGCTTGACTCTATGCCTGTGTTTATTGTGAACCACACTATTTGGTGGTCACTTGTTCCCAGATGGCTACCCACTTCTAAATCTGAGATCCTTTCTCCTTCCCCATTTGAGAGAAATTTGTCTTGAGAGTAATATATGAGAAGATTTGCCTGAAAGTTTGCATGCATGGTCTGGTATCATAGATCTCTGCATCTGGCAAGTTGTGTTACAGTCAGATCAGTGGTTGTGGAACTGCAGAGCATCCAAAAATGCAAAACTGACTGTTGTGTTTACCTAGTCAGGTCCTGAGCATTACAGCACTATCTTTTTTGGGGGGGACTCCCCCAGAAATGCCTTTCTAAAGATCATACCCCCATACTATCACTAATTGCAACAGAAATGGCCACGACACTGTCACAAATCACAAAAGTGTTGTACCTGTTTCTGAGAAACTGTCATAATTTGTGACAGTACTTTGCCCCCAAAAAACATGTGTTTGCCATCTCACTGCAGCTATACGGTTGGGGCTTTGGGGTTGATATTTGCAGAGTGGCAAACCCTGGTCCCACAGATGTGCCTTTTGGTGGTTTGGTACCAAAATATTCAACTGGATCATAGCTACAGTGCTCCGAAGCTGAGACATTTCCCATAGGCTAACATTGCGGCACGCATGGTGACTTTCGATGTCCATATCTTGGAAACGGTACAAGATACAGATATGTTGTTCTCTGCATCAAAGCACTTTTGTAAGTATTGAAGTCATGAATACCACTGCAGTGGAATTTTTTTCATAGTTTCTACAGTTACTGAGATATTGCCAAATACATGTTACAAGGGTTCCTTTTGAGTACTATGGGGCTTCTATATGGCTCCGTACTTATGAGTAAGTGGGAGTGCAGGGCTCAGAGGGCCCATGCTCCCACATACTCATACCATTACGCAAAAATGGGCAGTGTGAGGGGAGTGCAGGGCCCTGAGGGCCCATGCTCCAACAACACCACATACCAGTTACTAGTTACATTACACTTTCTCAAAAAGAAGGGAAATTCATTGCAAGAAACTCTATTAATGCATCAGTTAGGGTTGGTAGCACAGTGACAGAAGTTTGGAAATGTGATGTTAGAGTCCCCACACACACCCACACCCCACACCCATAATCCACACATCAACAGACATCAGGGTGTGTCATGGGGTTGTCAGGCCTAACTCTAACCCCATTCTCCTAAACTGTAGCATATCAGTTTGGTTACACATGGAATGGGGTGAGAGTTGGGCCTGATGACCCCATGGCACACCACAACATCTGTTGGTATGTAGAGTATGGGTGTGTGGGGGGGTGGGTCTCTGGGGGGGAACCCTAACATCACATTTCCAAACTTTTATCACTGTGTTATCAACCCTAACTCATGCATTAACTGATTTTTTTTGCAATGAATACAGAAATAGATATATATCTGTGAGCATATTTCTGGCCAGATAACAATGATAGTTTTGCTTCCTGGGGACCTAGAGTGACAGTATCAGAAATATTCTCACTCTAGGTCCAAATATACGTGTAGTAGATCACCATTGGCTGGAGCTGGCAACACAAGTAGCACAATCAAGAATGCAGCTGCTTGCTTTCATGCTAGCTCCCGCTCTCACTTTCATTTCCACGCTGCACCCAAACAAACACTTTCACTTTCTCCCCCAATGACAAATGGTCACAATGTGCCACTAAATAAAATTCAAAAGGAGCACTAAACCCTTTTTAACACCAGTACTGTTCCCCTGCCTCCCACAGCAACATCCAACCACATTTTGTCTCCTTACCTTCCTCCTCATACCAGGCAAATGCATCTTTTGTCTCCATAGAAACATAGACTTTGACAGAAATAAGGACCACTTGGCTCACCTAGTCTGCCCATTTTCTTACTTATTGGATAAGCTTCAGATCCTAGTTAACTAACAGCCTACTTCCTCTGACCAGCAATCCTCCATCCTACATGTGGGCAACAAGTGCTCCTTCCCCGGTCTCTCTGAAGACAACCACTGCTCCCTCCTCTGGGCTCCATCACTACCACAAGTCTAACTGCATCATGACGCATCGATGCAAACAAGCATGACATGCATCTGAAAACACTTGGAACCACTCAGCCATCCAAAAATCACACTCAGTCATCCTGAAAGTAAAGGAAAAAAAATAAAGAGACTCCAGCTCAAAAACAAAACACTGGGGGAAGATATGGCATAAATAGAATTTGCCACCCCTCTACTGGAAATATCACCTATATTTTTTTGTTCTCATGCAGACTGACCTGAACATCACTCATGGCTTCCCCACTCATGATGTCATTGGGTCAGTCAGCATTCAAACAAAAATATTGGCCATATTTCTAGTAGGGGTAGCATAACCCTTATATCTCCCTCTCTCTCTCTCCCTCTCTCTCCCTCCCTCTGCCCCTCTCTCTCTCTATATATATATTTATCTATATATATATATATATATATATATATATTGATCTATACACACGCACACATATATACAGGTGTGAAAATAAATTTGCCAAGATAAACATGTTATCTTGGACAACATGAGAAACATAAAAGAAGCTGGTTATTGAGCATGCTCAGAAACGTATCTCATTCATTGTGGCCACATTAAGTATGCTCAGAAATTTATTCTGTCATGTGAAGATAAATTTCTGAGCATGCTCAGGGACCAATTTCACTTATTTTCCCCATAACATCACTGGAAATGAGTTGTATGACTCATTAGGCATTTCCTGGTAAAACTCTTTCAATAAAGAACAAAATGTGAGATGCCATTTATTTTTGATTCAATATACAGTAATCTAAGTAGTTTGCATTGCTTTTTTTCTTCTGTATCTTTCTAGCATTTCTATCACAAGATCACCTGAACACCTGTTATATAAATCAAATATGAAATGGACTATTTAAGATATAATTTTTACCATAATTTAAAGGTATTGGTTTATTGCTGTCTCACTCGTGGCTTCGCCACTCATGATATATCAACAGTCCAGTCCCCTCTCATGTAGATAAACATGATATCTTATCTCAGCCCATGTCATATCCCCTATATTTTTTTTTATTTTATTTTCAGATTTGTTAACCAGGTAAGGACACTTGACCAAATGTCCTTTTTCAGGACCGACCCAGAGTGCAACACATAAATAACATATCACAATACAACAATCAAAGTCTTACTTCACAACTTGACATACTACTTAATACAATCACAAACAGCATTTGTCAATAAATATTGTTTCAACTGTGCCTTAAAAGACTATAAAGACCTTGCATTACAAATCTGAAGAGGAAGCAAATTCCACAATGGGGAGCTGAAATTGATAAAGCCCGAGAACCAAGTTTTTGTTTATACAATGGGACCTCTAATACAAGACCATTTGATGATCTTAGCTTTGATGGCATATCCCTAATTGAAACTTAATCAAATAAAGAAACTATGGCTTTATAATAAATTGCTTTTGTGACTAAACAACACACTGAATATTCAATCCTACTAATTAAAAGCATGCAACCCAACCCTAAATACAGATCACAATGACCAGTTCTACATGTGCCAGATAAGACAAAATGACAAACATTATTATAGGATACTGTTAATGTATGCAAATCCTTTTTCCCCAGATTATAATATAAGCAAGCTCCATACTCCAAATGAGGAAGCAAAGTACCCACAGCAATAGCTTTCCTAGTATTTTCTGAAAAATAGTTTTTATATCGATAAGGTAAACCTATCTTTTGATTTACATGTCTACATAAAGCAGTGATCTTAGGAGAACAACTTAACACTGGATCAATTAAGAACCCTAAATATTTAAAACTCTGGACTTGCTCAATTTATTATATTCATTGCAAAAAATGTTGTTAATACACCAGTTAGGGTTAAACTAACAAAAGTATGGAAATATGGCACTAAGATTTCCAACCATTACTCCCTGGCCCCATCCCAAAGCACCAAAAGGGAACAACATTATGGTTTTTGCTGTGGTCACTCTTTCTGAGTCAGGGATGGAGTGTTCCTTGGGGTTCTCAACCCTGACGCACAGCTAATTGTGATATACTCTTCAGATGTGCAGAACTGTACCTCCCTGTAAGTTGCCATCAACCTATACACCTCACATGAAGAAAACAGATCACATCTGACCTTATTTGTGAATGGACTGTTATAAGCATTAGGGTTGAGAACCCCAAGGAACACCCCACTCCTGATTCAATAAGAGTGACAATAGCAAAAACTATAACGTTGTTTTGGTGCTTGGTGGTGGGGGTGGAGAGTTACGGTTGGGAACCTTAATGCCACATTTACCTACATTTATCAGTTTAACTCTAACCGGTGTATTAAAAACATTTTTTGCAATGAATTTCCTTACTTTTTGAGATAGTTGAGTCATACTGTCATTCATGCAGCTCCCAAGGGACCTGCATGTACACATGCATGTGATTACAGAAGTGTAGGACCCTACAGGCCCTGCACTTCCATCACTCCATTCATGCACACGTATAGTATGTGGGTGTGGAAGTGCAGGACACTCTGGGCACTGTGCTTCCAATCCTCTAGAAAAGCAAATTATGTGGTTTGGTATAATTTCATAGTTTGTGAAAATGGACTTAAGGTTGTTAAAGTTGCATTCTTATAGTATTGGATTTTATTCTTAATTTTAGTGCTTTTGATATGTGTATTTTCAGTAGGTACTTGTTAGAGTGTTAATCTTGTAGTAGTCATTGGCACATTTCTATTGATTGTCCCTTAACTGCAAAGATTGAGAGAGTTACAACTTGTTTAAGTCGTAATGTTACCCTATGGGAATTGTAATTTTTCATTTTTAGGCTCTTTATATGACCGTTTTACTATTAAAGGTGATCACAGGGGTGGTGGTGCTTCTCCCAAGAATCAGTAACAGTTTAAGCATAGTGGAAAGCATTCATCCTCACAGCAGCAACACAAGACAGAAACTAAACACACAGTTTTTATAAATGCAGCTCTTCTTTTACTCTCACTTAGACCAACTAGACAGACGTGCTTACGTTTCGCCTGACATTTTGGGCTTCTTCTTGTGTTGATGCTGCAAGGGTGAATGCTTTCCACTATGCTTAAGCTATTTATTTGACCCCTGAATTAATTTGGAGAGTATTATGTGTTAGTCTTGTACAACTCATTTACTACATTATTTTGATGTATAGATTCCTTTAAGTGCAAATATTGACAATGTTATAGTTTATTAAGGTTTTTCAAACTTAAGTAAAAATTCTGTTTTTGTATGAAGGAATCATTTTTCACGAGACTGTGTCCAAATTATGTTTTTTTTGTGTGAAGGGATCTTTTTTCTTATGAACGACACAACCTCACAAAAAAGATCCCTTCATACGAAAAAGAAAGTGGAAAAATACTAAGTCCAAATTCTTTTTTTATATGAAGGGATCTTTTTTCATATGAACAATGCAATCTCATGAAAAAAAGATCCATTCATATGAAAAAAAAAAATGGAAAAAAAAACTAAGTCCAAATTTTTTTGCTGTATGAAGGCACCTTTTTCCGTGAGGTTGTGTTGTTCATATGAAAAAAAAGAACCCTTCATATGAAAAAAGAATGTGAGAAACATGAAGTCCAAATTCTTTTTTCATATGAAAGGATCTTTTTTTCACATGGCCCATTTTTTTTTGTGTGGCCATATGAAAAAAGAAATCTGAGTCCAGAAAAAAATATTTAAAAAGGTATAAAAAAAACATTTCTAGATAATTTTTTCCAAAAACTTACTCCAGAATCCACCTAACCTGGTCCTGATTAGCAAGATACAAGTGTTGGTGTATCCACAGGATATGATTTTTATGGGTTTTCAAAAAAATGTTTTTGAAGAAAACAGAATCCAGATGGTGGCAATATGAAAAAAGTGTTTTTTGGTTTTTTTTTCATGAAAAGAGATTACCCACATTTGAAAGAGATCTTTTTTCAGATGAACAAAATTGTTATTTTGTTCCAAACAGTTATCCAAAAGAGCACTGAGCTTGCTCAGAACCAAAACATATTTGACCAGAACAAAATTTAGCATGTCAAGAGATCTTTCCCACAAGACCACACATGCAAAACTTTGTGCAAATCTGTTACATGGGGCTAAGCTATTAGAGTGGAAAGTTTGGGGTTTAACATAGAAATGACTGCTCAGCCCTAACTATAGTGGATCTACTGCACCATTCCACTATATTATTATTTATTACATATAATGGGATTGTAATAGTATATATTATTGGATTATAATAATTGGTCAGGAATTTTTTGCTAGGGCTGACCAAGTTATAATTTGCCATTATATCCCACGGGTTATAACGGCAAGCAATCACCAAGTCACTTAAACACATCTGCTCCCTAATTGGCTAGTCACTTCCTTCTGGGCAGGCTAAACAGTTTCTCAAACATGGCAGCTCCTCACTCGCGTAGCGAGGACCTGCCAGACCAAGAGTCCTCATCGTTTTTCTTTTTTTCTTTTTTTTAAATAACACACACAATAAGCATAAAATAAATCTATCTGGTTGATCCTACCAATTGGAAACTGCCATGGAGAACTGCCACAGAGAACGTCTCTGACTCTCGCTCACTGAGGTAAGATCACAATCGCGATCTGTATTCAAACTCTACAAAAAGTAAAAGTATAATGTCAGTGGCTCAGCAGGTAGCATACTCACCTCTGAGGCTGGTAGATCAGAAGGCTGTGGGTTCTATCCCCACACCAGGCACTTGGGTTAATATAACAAATACTGATGCAGTGCAGCATGAGGGGGGTGCTGCACTCCTGAGGTGCTATCTTTCGGATGAGACGTTAAACCGTGGTCCCATCTGCCTGTTCTGGTGGTAGATCAGGTCCATGTTAAAGATCCCATGGCAATTCTTGAAAAGAGTAGGGGAAATTTTTATTAACATTCAAATCAAGAACAAAAGTATGATACAACACAGATAATGAAAAAAAAAACTAGCAAACCAAGAAATAACTTTACAAAGAAGTAGGAAAACCATTACACTTCTTGTACAAAAACAAAGAGAAAATGCTTTACTGAGATGAAACATATCCCACCCAATCAACACCTTTCCAGAGGTGGGCACAAAACTGAGCCCCCCAACAAGTACTTTCAATCTTATACACTGCATCTAATTCTGCTTGAGCATTAAAAAAATCTCATTCATAGTAACTGTGCCTTTTTGTAAAACTCTCTAACACCGTGCATGCTAGATAGCCCATTTTAAACATGCTAAAATAACAAAAACAGTGCTGTTATGCCAACAGAACCAAGGTGCAGTAAGTTGATTATAAACTAGTATGTCATTTGTCATAGTTGCAAACCTGGTGGTATTCCAAAAGGCATCTAAATTGGACCAAAACCCCTGTATAAAAGCACACTCAAAAGAGATGCTCCATAGTCTCTGCCTTATCATGACAACCCACAGAGTCACACGATCGGTCTTGTAGTTGTTTGTGCTTGTGATTACCATGAACATTTAATTTGTCATGCCCACAGAGCCACATTGCATCCTACATTTTCTGTGGTCTCCTGGCATCTAACATGCATCCCAGTAACAAGGAAACATCAACAGTAGGATTAACCTTAAAAACAGGATCTTCCAGGTAGCATCTATCTACTACCATTCTATAAAACTGTTTCTGTGACACTGTAACAACCCACTTCACTTCCACCTTCCATAACCTAATGTACTTCAGACAAATTTGTGCTGGCAATGGAAGCTGGAATTCATCTCTATTCCATTTCCCTTTCTCCCAGGCCATAAGAAAACCCTGTTCTCAAAATGACATAACTGAGGAACCCACCCCTGGCTGTCCTAGCCAAAGGGGTTTAATATTAGTGAAAATATATTCCCAAAAAGAAAAACCAATGGCTGTACCATATTTAACCCCCCATCCTTCCAGGCCCAATAGGTGTAGCTTCTCTTCTTCGGATTCAAGAGACTATCCCATAATAAAGAAAAAACTAAACCCATTAATTTGGTATGCATTGTAAAGGGGCGTGGGAATACATGTGAAAGATACAAAAAAAGTGGAAGTATATAGGACTTTAATAAAAACACCCTTTCTTCCACATTTTCCACTTCTGAATTTTCATTTGTGCATCATCATGGACAGCATCCCAATTGCCTTGTACTGCTGCCTGCTAACCAAAAAAAACCTCCCAACACTTTTATACTTCCTGAATGTATGGGTATTTCAAACTCTGAATATATTTTTGCCCTCCCTAATGCTATTCCTTGACTTTTCGCTGTGTTGATTTTAATACCTGTAACCAAATGGTATTGCACAAAAACCTGGAGGGCCTGCATGCCAGATGAAAGATCTTTTACCAATAAAGTACAGTCATCCGCATAAGCAGTAATTTTTGCCATAGTGTTCCCTTACTGGTGTTGAACTGGGGAAATTTGATTGTGTATACTTATACATCACAACCAAGGGTCCAGACCAAAAATATATAAAAAAGAGCTAAGGGGACACTCCTGCCGCACCTCATTCGTAATGCGCATAGCAACACCAAGATGACCATTAGTCAAAGATTGTACTTGAGCTTCATCATATAATAGTCAAATTGGTGCTACAAAACCAGTTGGAATACCATAAGAAGCAGGGCAATCCCAAAGATAGTTATGTTTTAAATCATCAAATGCTGTTTCCTGATCCACAGAAAGAAATATCCATCCAAATTCATCTGTGTCCCTTGTTCCACAATTTCTCTAATAACAAGAAGGTTCTGAGTGATGTTTCTTCCAGGTATGACACATGTCTGCGCATCACAGATAACTTCTTTCGCTACCTTAGCTAGACGAACAGTCAGGATTTTTGCAAGTATCTTATAGTCTGTCATTAAAAGACTAAGTGGTCTCCAATTATGGATGTCTGTGCAGTCACCCTTTTTGTATAAAAAAAAAACATAATCCCATCCATCATGCCATGACCAAGTTTATCTTCTGTCACAATGGCCTGAAAAACTGCTGTTAAGAGCGGAATTAGCTGGTCACAAAAAAGTTTAGAAAATTCATTTGTGATGCCGTCATTACTAGGTGAGGTATTCAGTGAAAGGCTCCCTATTGCCATCCTAACCTCAGCTTCTGTAATGGGTAACAAAAATTGAGCTGCAACATCCTGTGAGATCTGGGGTAACTCAGCAGTACCTAGAGGGCTTTCCGAGCCCTTGTCTCCACCTACCTGAAATCTCTCAGCAAAATACTGCTGTACCACCTGCTGCATAGAGGGAAGGTCCATGACTATAACCCCATCAGAGTCCTTTAGAGCTGTCATAACCCTCTTTTCCACTCTGTCCATCTGTGTATCAAAGGGGTTTACCTCCCTTCTGATACCATGGGTAGTAAATTTCTGATAAAAAGCCATATGTTTTTCTTGATCCCTATGATATACATACATTTGTTGTTTAACCTCAGAGGATTTTATTGGAACAGTCCACCCCGGATTTTTTCATTAAGGTCAACAGTTTTAAAAACTTGGCCCGTAGGCCGAGCTAGGCCAAGTATTTCTCCTTTGCCAATTTCGTGGAGAGTATAATAAACAGTTCCTTCAGATCATATTTTGTGTCCTCCCACCATTCCACAGGACTGTCATAAAGAAACTGGATTTCATGCTATAATTCTAAAAGGAACAGGGTGTCATGTCTGAATAAAATCAGACTATAGGAGGGATGAGTTTAACTTCCAGTAACCCCTGCCAATGGCTGTCTCCTGTTTTATTCCCAGTGAAATTTCTACAGCAAAGTGATCAGTAGTCTCAAAAGGGCCACTCTAGTAGAAACCTCACGCATTCTCCTTGATAGAAACCAGAAGTTGATCCTGGTGGAAAGTTTACCCTTATAGAACGTATGAGTAGGTGGAATAGCTAATAGATCCTATATGTCTACAAGGTCATTTCTATTCAAAATTTCATGCTGCAGATTCATATTGCAGTATGTTTTCCCTAGTTTCCTACCCCAGTCCCTTTCAGACAGCCCACAGTTAAAATCTCCACCCCAAAAATCACCTTAGAAGACTTTAGGTAGGGTTCAATATATTATAATGGAGCCGTCCTATCCACCTTTACCTGTGGAGCATAAATATTTACCAAACGATAAGTGGACCCCTATATTACCACATCCATTACAAGCGCCCTACCTGGAAAAACATCAAGAACCCTCAAAGTTTGAAACTCTACGCCCCTGAACAAAACACCTAAGCCTGAGCACTCCTCCTCACCCACCGATCAAACTGAAGGTCCCCATCGCCAATCTGCCCTGGCTTGATCTATATGTGTGAGCATGTGTAATCTGGTATCTTGTAAAAACATAATGTTGCCCTGCTCCATGGCCAGTTTTGAAAAGGTGACAAGACATTTCTCTCTTGAGTTAATGCCATTCACATTTAACATTAAAAGCTGTAGCAGTAACATCAGATGGAAAAAAGGAAAAACAAACATTACAAATTGTCTAGAGAAAAACATGTAATTTCCCTTTTTTCATTTTTTTGTCTTAACTTTCTCAACCAATAACATGTCTTACACTATGTCCTGCTGTGCAGAGGTGACAGAGGAGACTTCTGAACCACCTTCTGAATCTATGGATTCATTATCCATAAGCATTTCATAGAAATTCTGGGTGGATACAGGTTCTGTTTCAAGGCCTTTTGTTATGGTGGCTGGAATATGTACCTGAGATCTTGAACAGGTCACTCTCTAAAAAGGAGGTTCCTCCATTGGTGCTGGAGGAGGCATAACAGGAGCCAATACCAGAACTGGTTGTGACCAAATCTCCTCCACGGGGGTTGAATGACACTTTCTTCAGAGTGTGTGTTTTTTTTTGGGGGGGGGGTCTACTGGTGTTTCAGCTGAAAGTTGAATCACCACCGGATTCAGAGTAGTACACAGAGGCTGTGGTGCAATAACTAAAAAAGATTCATGCTGTACCCTTGTATCAGGTACTAAAGAGGGCTGGGACAGGGGTGGGGCTTTTGGAGCTGAAATTTGTGATATTAAGTCAGTTATTTTCAATCGCTACTTCTGTGCAGTGGCCACATACACATCCTACTTGGATCCCACAATAGTATCCAAACTGTTGTGGGATACCCACAGACAGGCATGGAAAACATGACCTATTTCATCACACAGATTACACTTTACAGGGCTGGGACACTGGATGCAAACATGTTCCAGTTCCCATACAAAACCCACATTTCAACTTGGTACATACATTGCATAAGTGACCTACGTCACCACACCGGTAACATGCATGGGTCTGCCCTGCATAAAACAAAACCCCTCTATCTTGCCCCCCCCAAAAAAATACAATTAAGTAGGTGCTTGGTTACTCCATTTTTCTGTTTCAAAGTAACCTTGAATTGCCAACTATCTGCCCAGAGGTGTTCTTCATCTTCATAGGCTCAGGTTATCCTGAGACAGTACAATATTGCTTCAGCCAGCAAGTAATATCTGCCACGTTCACCTGTTCATTTGAAACAGTATAGTAATTCACTTGAAAGAGGGTTTTGTCAGGGGAACAGCAAGAAAAGTTTTCCACAGGGCAGTGTTCTTTAGTAACAAGTACTGTTTCCAAAACCTCTCTACACCAGCAGGGTGCTTGAAGCTAATGTCATAGCAGGTATCCCCCCCGCATGTGAATAAGTGCATAAATTTCATAAGCAAAGTATTTCATTCTGGTCTTCTAAAAGAGCTCTCCCAATGAACAAACGGTCCTGAATGTCCTCCATGTTTCCCCTGTATCGGAGGCACACAGCATTTCTGCATGCTGCAGGCTCTGAGGCCAGTTTTACAGTTTCGGGAAAAAGACATGCTTTAGCATTTATTTGCCATACATTAGTCTTTTGAACACTTTCCCATGCAGAGGCAACCCAGTGATCCTTTTTATTGTGTTCCTCCTGTTGTTCTAAGCTAGAATTAATGTCAGGCCCAGCAAGCTGTGGTTACTAAGAACTGGGGGTCAAAACCACCTGTGTTGGTGCCCTTGTGGGGACCTCAGCATGTTCTCCTTCCAAATCTATAATATCATGCAACAGTTCATGAGAAGAAGTCTGGTGTGAAGCTACACCCCCGTCATTCCCCACATTTTGACCTGGTGTGAGTGACACAGACCCTGCCTCACTAGACACAGGTCCTGGTGAAGGAGCAGAGTTAATATTAGTGATTGTCCCAACCTGCTGAGGTGTGGGGGTTGGCAACCCATCCTCCTTTGGTCTGTGACCAGACCAACCTGCCCTATAAGAGTGTCCTGCACCCACAGAGGAGATGCAGACACAGAATCAGGGCTATTGACTGTGGGAACTGTAGGAAATGTGACTGCAGTCTGCACATTCCCTTTAGGGGTTACTTTATCCTTTTTCCCTCTGTTGGCCTGCAAGAATTTTGGCAGTAGCTGCCGTTTTCTTCAGGCTACTAGCCAACACCCCAATGGAAAAACTACTGCCTATTGTAGTTTTATAGGGCCTTCCAGCACCCTCCTCCCTTCAGCAGAATCTAAACACACTGTTTGTTCTGCCTGCATTGTTCCCCCAGCTGTGCTGTATCCCATAGCAGCCCCACTCACATCAGGAGCATCCCGCTCCATTTTGCTTCCATCTGGAGCCAGTTCTGAATAAAAATTAAGTACCTGTGACTCTGGAGAGCCTCCCATAGAGGTATTAGCCAGTTTATCACATCCAGTAGCACCATCCATGGTGCTGAAGTCTGCCTCAGAGTCACCTGAGCCCAAATCAAAGTGGGCCTCCTGGCTCGCTCCAAAAGTCATCCCTCACATCTTAGTGCCAATTCAATGCAGTTCCCTCTTGCAGAGGACCGCTTGTCTGCTGAAAAAAACATCTTCACTAGAGCCTCAGTAGATAGGTCATCCAGATCCTCCTCCATACCGCTTACTTTGCGTGACGCCATATCGGACGACACATCCTCCGACATGACTGCCACAGCAGGAATTTCATTTTGGTTTACTGCAATTTCCTCATCCACATCCATAGGTAAGGCCTCTGATTTACCCAAGACTGAAGAGGAGGAGGCCCTCTCCTCAGCCCTGCAGACATGCTGCACCTCCATCATTTCAAGGAAGACTGGCCCGTCAACACCAGTCACAGGGCCCCTACAGACAGAGTAGGGGAATTTTTTATTACTTGAAACATAACACTAATTCAAAAGTACAGAAATAGAACCAAAAACAAATAATAGAAACAAACATTCACAGTGAAACAAAGCAAAAAAAATACACAATCCAGGAATTTTTCAGTTTACATTCCCAAACCCAAATAGCCCCTTTTCCCCTCCTAAGCTCCTTCCTATAACCCTTCTATGTCCCATTCTAAATCTATTATGATATTTGCTTTCTTGTGACTATTTAAATACTTATTTACCCCTTTTTCCCCTGTTTTAAATCCACAAAATTAGTGTATCACTTTATCCAATATACTTTCTTCCAGAACTTCTGAAATTTCTTTACCTCTAACAAAGATTTTTCTATCTCTTTTTGTTTAACAACAGCTGCTTCAGTCTGCTTAATTAATACCACAGTTGGTGTATTAATGTGCTGTAGGGAAAACTGACACCTAGTTTGCCACGTGTAATATTTAATACAGGCAAATATGAATTTTAATGTGCTTGGATGATACTGTGACAGGAACCCAGAGTATTCCCCCCAAACCAGACTTTCATACGTGACATGTTGTGCAGGCCCATACTGCCACCTACTGGCCAGATCTATCCAAAATTGTTTAGCATAAACACAGCCCAGATAAAAATGTTCCATAGATTCTTCTTTACCTCCACCTCCAATCTAATACACTGTCTTTCTGTTACCAGTTTATGTTTTAAGTTTCCTTTCACTCCTAGTGTCCCGTGACAGCTTAACTACTGTATATACCACATTGAAACTGGAATTCTTTTATCATTCAAAATTTTTAAAGCATTTTCTAGTTTAGAAGGTACATATTTTGGAAAATCTACTTGTACTGTGAAGTTTCTTTCCATTATATCTGTATAAAGGGCCCTCCTCTGTAAGTCCTGTATATGTGTCTTTTTATGCCCCATAGTCTCATTTTTTTAATAGCCAGTACAGGAGGCTCCAAAGATGCATGCATTCTGGGAATTTCTTCTCCCCACTTTTGTACAAAGGGCCAGAAGGGGTTGCCATCCATTTGTCCCATTGCTTGATGCTATTCACCTCCTTCTCAAAAATGTTTTTGGAAAAGAAAGAAAAATAAAACACAAGGGGATGAATCATTCCCAAACCTCCCAGCCTCAGTGTTAAATAAGTAAAATCTCTTTTAACTGAGTTAAGATGGCTCCCCCAGAGCATCTGAAAAAAGCAGCTAAAAAGTCTTGTCTCTAAATCCCCTGGTATGGGGAAAATGGCACTGAGATATAAAAATATCGGAAGTATGAATTTTTTAATGACCATTACCCTTTTTTCTTTGAACAAGACCAAGCTTTCCATATTTGTACCTTTTGTTCCCCTACTTTGAGTCTCTCCTCCCAGTTGAGGCCTGCTAAGTCCCTATTCCCAAATAGCACCCCAATATTTTAACTGTACCACCCGAGATTTTTATCTGTTCAACACTTGAATCGTATTTCCCTTCTCCTATGTATACCCCTGTGCTTTTTTTTAGGTTTATTTCTGTCCCTGCTAACACTTGTATTGCTTTCATCCCTGATTCCTTATTTTTACTAGGAGACAAATGTCATCTGCATAAACCGCAAGTTTTGGGGGTTCTAACTCTATAGAGGGTGATAATCCTTGTATGGAACCATTGTTCAATATTTCCCTAATTATTGGATCCAATAGAAAGGTATATAATAAAGGGCTACTTGGGCACCCTTGGCTCACTCCCCGTTTAAGCTGTAATCCCTCCCCTACCATCCCATTAAGTGTTGGGTACATTACAGCTTATTTATATAAAATTTTAAGCCAGGATCTGAATTTAAGTGAAAGCCCACATGTCTCCAAAACTTGATGTAAATATTTGTGCAAAACTTTATCATAGGCCTTTGTTTGATCCAAAGCCAACAAATACCCTGTCAATTTCTTTCATTTTCCATATTCTCAAATATCTCTTTAAAAAGAGAGATTTTGTTGAATGTTTCTAGATGGGATAGAGCACGTTTGTACAGGGTGTATTAATGAAGAAGCTGTTTTTTGCAACCTATGGCATAGAATAGCTGATAATATCTTGTACTCTGTGTTCAACAGACTTATGGGCCTCCAACTGCCCAAGTCCTTTTTCTCCCCTTTTTTATGCAAGAATATCACTATTGCAGCAGAAAAAATTCTTGTACAAAACTCCAATATCTAGAATTTCATTAAACACATTTTGTAATATTTCACACCATTCCTCCTGTAAATGTTTATTCAATTCATTTGTGAGCCCATCTTCCCCTTGGGATACCCTTAATTTCAAACGTGTTATCTCAGCTCTAACTTCTTCCTTAATGATGGGTTTTTCCAAATCCCTACCCTCTGCTAAAGTTATTTTTGGTGGTTCAAAAGTCAGAAAATCATTCCAATCTACTGACCTTTTAAAAGTTTTCCCATGCTGTTCTTTTAAGGTATCCTGTATGATACCAAGCATTTCTACATTTGTATATTTAAGCTGCCCTGTCTTATCCATGAGTCCCTCCATTAATTTACTTTCTACTCCTTGTTTACATGCAGAAAAAGGATCCGCATGTTGAGTTTTGTTTAGGCCATAATTCATTTCCAACTGTAAGGAGGCCACCCTGTCATATTGGTATGTCCTCATTTGAGTTTTAATTCTCAGTTTGCTCTTTTATCCTTACATCCGCTACATTAGGTGATGATATTCATTTGTAGTACTGGTTTCTATATTCTAGGTATGTTATTTAATCCTTATTACTTTTTTCCTTCCCTACAGTGATAACATTTTTTTTTATCTCAGTTTTAGTGTCTTCCCACCACTACACCCAGGTGTCATACATCCCAGCAACTGATTTCCTGGCATTTAGTAAATTTAACAGATGTACTTTTATCTCTTGTTTTTCCAGTAAGGAGGAATTTAATTTCCACCTTGTTTAACTGCTGGAAAACTAGGAGGAACTTTTGACAAACCCACTCTGCGTATTATTACTGAATGATCAGAGAACTCACAGGGCTGCAATATGCAACTAAGTGTAAATAAGAATTTTTATACAAAGAAATTATCAATCCTGGTGGAGAAAGCACTTCTATATGTAGCTCCAGGGCCTTTATGCATTTCTCTGTAGGCATCTTTTAGAGCAGCCTTTTTTAATACATCTTGTAGGGCATGTGTATCACAGTACACTTTCTTTTGTACCTGATCCTTAAATTTTACATCCAAGCTACAATTCAGACCCCTCCCCCCCCCAACACCACCTGCTTTGCAGTGTACAAATAGGGTTGTATACTGTGGAATGAATCCACTCTAGCTGATTTGACCTGGGGTACATAGGTATTAATTATCCTAAGTGTGAAGCCCTTGTAGATACAATCCACCAACAAAGCCCTTCCTGGAAGAATATATACCAGTCTTGTTATCTGTACTTTTGTGCTATTAAATAAAATCCCCACACCATCCTCCACATCCACCCCAAAAGACCAAAGGGATGGACCACTTGTCCACAATTTTTTTGCCTACCCTATGTCTTGTCGGGAATTGAATCTAGTTTCCTGCAAAAAGATTATGTCTGCTTTTAAACCTCTGCAGAAATGCAAGCATGCCATTTTCTTTTTATGGTGCTTGATACTGCAGGTTTTTAAAGATGCTGTATTTAGAGCTGTCATTTCTACCTTACCTCAGGATTTCTGTGAATCTTTCTTCCTTTTCCTACCTTTTTTCCTTTTAGTTTCCAGTACCTCTGCCCCTCCCTCTTCTTCACATTCCATATCTGAAATTACCCCAGACCTAACAGAAACATCAGACTCTGACCCCCCTCTTGTTCTTGGAGAACCTAAGTATTTTCTATAGGAGTCTCAAAGCTCTGGAGTAACTGCCTACTAGAGGCCCTAGTTACCCTTTTTGGGTGGGGTGTTTGAAATCCTGGTATATTGGCAGGGGAGGCATATCTGTAAGCTTAGTGTTAGATTGTGAGGTACTTGACTGATCCCTCTGTCCATTCTGCTTCCCAGATTGATTATCGCTGGGAAAACTCCTTTGGCCTGTACCATTTGTTTCTTCTCTTGGGCCTTGCATTTGCTCAGGCCCTGCTCTGGGTTTGTCACTGTTTGTGTAGGGCCTATGCCTACCCTGTGCCTTATTGATCAGGTCCTCTTTATTTAGGCCTCCCTGCCTGTTTTGCCCAGCCCAGGGACACTGATGATAGGCACGTCCCTGCTTCTCACACAAATTACATCTGAAAATGTTCCTACATGTTCCGCTGTCATGGTCTAACTCCCCACATAAAGCACACTTAATCTTATCACATGCACTGCTGAGGTGTCTTCTGCTATTGCACTTATAGCAGGCCTTGGGCTATCCTGGATAGAAACAAACCCCTCATTCCTTCCCCCCCAAAAAATGCTGTTTGTAATGTGTTGCACATCATTCCCAATTATATGCAGTTTGATTTTAAATTTCCAGCTCCCAGTCCAGATACCTTCCCCATCAATGATTGCCTCTGGGGGCCCTAGAACAGTATATTTCTGTTGCAACCAAAAGACGATGTCCCCCACATTTATCCCTTCATTTTTAAACATTATGTTGATGTTTTTAAACAAAGGTTTAGTGATAGGAATTGCCCAAAAAGGTTTCCACAAAGGCTGTGTTTTGCATCCCTCATACCCTTGCCAGAATTTATCTAAACTGGAAAAGGTTTTGAAACTTATATCAAATGTATCTTCCCCCCTAGCATTTATCAAAGCATAAATATCAGAAGCTTGAAAGTTCATTGATTCTTTCAACAATTTCCTAGCCACATAAAATCTGTCTGGGTGTTCTTCCAAACTATCCCGATATCTTAGGCAGACTGCATTTCTTTTAAGAGCTTGCTCCAACTTATTATTTTTAAATAAGTCTGAAAACCATGGCCCAGTTCTTTGTTTGTCTCTTCTAGGAGAGGGAGGAGGGGAATGGGTAGGGGAGTCCATCTGTGCCCCGTTTTCAGGGAAGCTGTCAACCCCAGCATTTAACCCCCCCTTCATTGCTGCATTCAGTCTCGATTGTTTTCTGACCTGCACTCGTTCCTCCAGGTGCCTCCAATTGTGTTTGTATGTCCTGTGAAAACAAAATCCAAGTCACATCTGGAATCCACTTGCCATTTTGAAACATCCAGCCTGCATCCTGCAAAGCTTTCTCCTTTGTCCATTCAGTATCAGGAAAGCTCGCACCACTTGCATTTCCCTTCTGCATTCCTTTGGTGTTTGTGTCAGTCGGCTGACTCACTCCAGCTGTCTCGGCTGCTCCCAGCCTGTGACAATCAACTGTTCCAACCCGTATTTCTGAAAAGGAATCTGTGGACTGCAGTAAGCTTTTGAGCTCTGTTTCTTGAGTTGAGCACTTTTATCACTCTCAGATGTGGTGGATTGAGCAATTTCAGGGCTCACTTCTTGGACTGAATCTCCCGCCGCATGGTTACCGCCATGCACATCACTGCTGTACTCCTGCTGAACTGCTCCATACGTCACTCCCTTCTCAACCCCTTCTCAACCTGCAGCCAGGGTCGGGGTTGAAACCCCAGGCTGTTCACTCTCCAAAGCGTCCTTCTCTGCTGGTGACCTGGTGCCATCTGCCATTCTCAGGACAAAACAACAGCAGCTCCCCCTACCAACTAGCATGGGAATTTCCCTGGTGCCCTTGCCAAATTTGGCCCCATTCACTAAAATACCACCAACAGCTTAATTTGGTTCAAGATCAGTTAGCATTAATCTGTATCCCCCCCTTCCCCTGGGTCGTGCCTGAAAATAGGCAAGAATTTGTCTAGTGCACTTACCCAGTCAACAAAAACTAAATAAATAAATATGTATATTAAACAACTGTACAAAGAAAAATGTAAAACAGAAAGAAAGACTGTCTCAGAAAGGCAGACTGTGTGTGTGTGTGTGTGTGTGTGTGTGTGTGTGTGTGTGTGTGTGTGTGTGTGTGTGTGTGCGTGCCCCAGTAAAGCCAGTGTGGCAAAAAATTGCTGACCAGCAATTATAACAAAAGATGGGGAAGTGTGCTTACATTCAAATTTAATGGTTGCCCTCAGTGTGGGATGCCTTAATAAACTCCGACGGCTAATCCCACACCTCAGGCAACCATTAAATTCTCATTAAACACACTTACCCAGACATTATTGTGTATGTAATAGGTATCCTACAGTTAGGGTTTGCCAGGTCATTTAATGTTAGGTTTGAGATTGCACATTGGGGGTCTTCTTTAGTAGGCACCACATTTACTTGTGAGTACTTGTGAATATAAGACACCAGAAGACTAGAGCCCATGTCAGTTGTCCCCGCTACACAGTGGAAGAAACAGAATTACTAACCTCTAGAAACCTATCTAATCTTTGTTTGTAAACCTGAAATGCTTCTGCATATGCCACATCCCCAGGTAGTTCGTTTCACCATCTTATAGTTCTTGATACAAAACTATATTTCCATACCTCAGATCTATAACTGTTTTCTTTAATCTGGAGCTTATGCCCTTTCATGTTATATTTGTGGTCTTTTATTGCCAGTCCCAAATCCTCCTTTTTTATATCATCCCTCAAGATTTTATACAGCAATAAAAGGTCTCCTCATTTTCTTCTTAATTCTACTGACCATAGATTTAGATAATTTAATCTCTCCAGGTATGATTTCCCTTTACAACCACCTATCAGTTTCATGTAGGATCTCTGAGTTCTTTCAATGAGCCTTTCATCTTTCACTAATTTGCAGGGTTTGTTCACTACTCGCATATCTTAAAATCCAGAAGATTTTATTAAAGTGAGTAACATAGTTTTCAAAAATGTAAGCATCAAAAAGAGCTACTGTATGTTTCCCCTTTTCTAAAAAGCACTTGTGGTGTTCTAAAAAACACTAAAATTGGCAGTTTGGCAGAATTAAGACTAACTTAGAGATTTAGTTTAAATTTGCCAATTTGAGCAATCAATCTTTAAAAGTTGCACATGCGTGGTAAATCAAAACAAAATAAATAAAGAGAAAAGGGTCATGAGAATGGAAACACCACAGTAGACTAACAATTAAAAACATGTACAGTAGTAACCAGAGACATTGCCAGCTATCTCAAGATATTTTGCAAAATTTCTGAAGAGTTTCTCTCTGCTGCCCCTACTGTGGAAATGCAGAAAGCAGGAGTGTACTGTATGATTCAACCAACTATTTAAAAAGTACAAGGGATTTAAATTTGCATGGTAATTACGAAATGTGTGAGCAGATAAAGGCCTTATGGTCTGTCTAGTCTCCTCGAATGTGCAATACCCACTGCATTTACAGAGGGAATTGACCCCACCCCATATTCCCCTTGACCCCTGTCAAATACCCCTCCCTCTTTCCCCTCTTTCCCTATCTTCTTGCAACTTTCCCCCTCACCCTGTTCCATCCTTTCTTTAAGCTGTCCATCCATTTTAGGGATACCACCTCCTCTGGCAACTCATTCCACTTGGCCACCACCCTCTCAGTCAAAAAATGCCTCCTCATCTCCCTCTTGAACCTTCCCCCCAACAGTTTTAGGCCATTACCCCTACTGGTCTCATTTCCACTAAGGCTGAAGAGGCTCTTAGTGCTCACCTTGTTAATACCTTTAAGGTACAGTATGTGAAGGTCTCAGCCATGTCCTCCTCTCCCTTCTCTCCTCAAGAGAGTACATGTTGAGCCCCCCTGAGTTTCTCCTCAGGTGTTGACTTGCTGGCCCTGGATCATCTTGGCTACCCTTCTCTAGACCGTTTCCAACAAATTGATATCCTTCTTAAGATAAGGGCACCAATACTGCACATGGTACTCTAGGTACAGTCTCACTAGTGACCTGTACAGTGGCAGAATGACCTCTGCCTTTCTGTTGGTAATTCCCTTGGCTATGCAGCCCAACATCTGATTTTCTTTGGCTGCAGCCTTCCTGCGTTGTGTTGAGGTCACTCATGAAAATTACACCCAGATAATTTTCTTCCTCTGACCAGGTTATCTGCACACCAGTCAAGCAATATTTGGTCACAGAAACACAGCATTCAATGGCAGATATGGTCCACTTGGCCAATTCAATCTGCCCATTTCTCCCTACCTACACTATTACTGCAGACTGTATCCAATCAGTTGCCTTGGCATTATCATTCTTCAGTATGAAGACAGGGTACCCTAAATGCAAACAGTTTAGTTATTTTCCATCAGATGTGTGATGGCATCACAAGGTCTTATGTGCACTAACAGTAAATGAATTTGTTCCTGTTTTATTTCAACTTAAATTGTGTGCATCCTGTTTTTGTCTGCCTGATGCAATGAACAGAGAAGCTGGAGTGTTGCAGGAGTGCACCAAATGTTAATGGCAATTTAGGTACTGTTGTGAAATAAAGGTTTTAGCCAGTCACCCTAGGCATTTGAATTGTCCTGGACTCTATGCAGTGTGCTGCCAGTTCAGTGATCATCAAGCTGCCCACCCCCAGAGGAAAGTGAAGGGCAAGTGCCACTGTAGCATACTGTACATTTCCTCCTGAAGGATAGCACTGCTAGGCATGCCCAAGAAAGGACACTTCTTGGGTCAAGGTACCATGCAATTGGAATACAAAATTTGTACTTCCCAGCCCAGGGTTATCTTCCCAAAGTACAGATCAGTTATGCCAATAAATAATGCATTTTGCACCAATGACTAGCTAACCCATACGGGCAGAGGTAACACACCTATCAGCATAACTAAGGGAACCACCACAAATGGATTTTAAAATGAGCATTAAAAGCATTAAACTCATAGTTGCAAAATGTTACTTCTCTTAATGCTCCCCCCACAAACTCTGAGAGCCATAAAGTGGAGGCAGAGAGGCTAGGTCTACTCCTTTCATGACATTTTAGGAAAATGGGGAAATGCTGAACAGTTTGGTAAGGGTCTGGTGCAAGACGGACAGAGTTTTTTTTCTTTGTCAACTAAAGTGCCTTTTGGGGTAAAATATGGCATGATTGGGTGCACTTATGTGTGGAGGGAGTAGGGGTGCAATCCAGGAGAATGGAGAAGGCAGTCAAGAGGAATTAAAATAGAGGATGGAGGGAGACTGGTGAACATGATTGCTAGAGGATAGAGGGAGACTGCTGAACATGATTACTAAGGACAGGAGGCAGATCTAAGGATTCACTAAGTGATAGACAGCAAAGCAGGGTAAAACTAGGAGAGAAGGAAGACAGCTGAGAGGGTAGAAAACAAGAGAAGAAACACCAATGGAGGGGGTGACAAAGCATAGACTGGTAACTATTCTCAGTTGCATGCAGGCCAATATGAGATGTGCACCCAGAAAAATTGACAAACTTGAGATCCTGATGCAAGTGGAAGGCCTGGACTTAGTGGCACTCACAGATACCTGGTAGAAGGAAGACAATGATTGGCACACCAGTATAAAGGGGCATAGACTATTGCACAGAGATAGGCCTGACAGGAAAGGGGTAGAAAGAAGATGGCATCACTGTGAAGGACAAGGAGTATATCAGACAGTAAACAAAGCCCCAGAGTTCATCTGGGTCAAGCTAGAAGAAAAGGGGGCAAAGATTAAAGGGACACTGTCAACCCCCTAAGGGCTCAAAGTCTCCCTGGTTTAAAAAACACATGTTATGATTGTTCATTCTGTAGAGGCTTCTGATATAGCTGGTAGTTGGATTCTGATTCTTTTTTTCTTTAAAATAGTGAAAAACAAACTGCTCACTATACTGATGTTATCACACCAAAACATGATTGTTTACATTCCTTCATCAACTCCCACAGCATTTTTCCTGAGCTTGGGAATACCCCTAAAACAGTCTAGCCAATAATTATACATTGGGGGAGAGTAGACAATTGTATCATGAGTGGCTGCAGTCTTGGGGGTTATTCCTGTCTTCAGGTAGTATACAGTAAGAGCACATCAAGGATTTGAAACAAAACAAAGTTGTTTACAAATATACCATTAGTATGCATTTTAGTACTACTAAGAAAGGAGGAAGATAAAGCAACCAGCACTATCAATAAATTTTAGAGAAAGCAATCATAAAATGTGAGTTTTTAACTAAAAATAATATAATACAAAAAGGCTGACAGTGTCCCTTTAATGCTGGCTCTGTGCTACAGGCTCCAAACTGTTTAGCAGATCATGATGCCCAGCTGGCCAGTCAAGTTAACAGAGCAGCCAAATCAGATAAAGTGATGATCTTGGGGAAGTTCAATCTCTCGGGCATAGAATGCCATCATGGGAAGGCTAATGGCAGCACTGAGATTGACTTTCTGTCCACCTTAAAGGATTGCTTCCAAGAACAGCATGTACAACAGGGGTCAAAGTTTGAGACCACCTTTAACTTTTCTCTCAGCAGTGTGAATGGGTTTTACCTTACCATAGCAACAGTGGTTATGGAGACATCCTTGATAGTGACAGCCACAGTGTCGAGTATTGGCAATGTGGTGTCGGGGATGCCTCCATGTTTCTATCAGGGGGCTGCATCCCCCGAACCCCCCCCATGTGGGGAGCTCTGCCCCCACACACCTCAGTCTCTAGGATTCTAACTCCTAGTCAGAGTTGGACTGGGGGGGTGAAACCCCCTGCGAGGCAATCCCCTGGCTGTGCAAAGACCATCACAGCGACATGCAGATTTTGGCCAAATCCTGTCACTGTGATGGTCTTCGCCATCAGGGAGTCACTGCAGTGATGGTATACCATGGGAGTGAGATCATCTTCCATGTAAACATCAAGGAAACAGTAAACGGCATTGTCCACAATCAGGTAACCTTTTCCCTGTTGACAGGAAAGACTAGCTGGGCCTTAGCCACCATAATATGGTGCTCAAGAAAGGCAATATTTGCCATGAGGAGAGATATGGTGACCAAGGGTCAGGAGTGGCTGCATGAAGCTGGTAATGTAGTGCACATGTGACATTTATTGAAGAAGGCATCTCATGCAGCAGTGGTGGTCCGCAACTCTGTAAGCAATAAGGAAAAAAAATGTCAAAAAGTGTCTACTCTTCCACCGAAATCAGTAGAAACCTAAAGCATTAGATCTGAACTAAGAAGACGGTTTAAGGGTACTGGTAAGAGAGGGGTTGTCTCCAGGCCATGGAATACAGAACAACACTGTGAGATGGCATGACTAGAATTATGACAGTCAAAGATAGTAGCAGGGACTGTGGATGACACCAAAGCATTATTCCACACATAAATGGAAGAAGACAGATGAAGATGATTTGGCTTCTGAAAATAGGAGAAAAGGGGCAAAACCTGAGAGTGCTAAGGGCATTACCGGAGATGCTGAATGAATACTTTACTGCAGTATTCACCTAAGTGTCAGCAGTGGGGGAGAGATTGTTCATAGAGAGGGTCCATATGGCATCAAAGGTAGTCACAATTCAGCCAGCGGATATCACATCTACCCTGGTAGCTGACCACCTGAAAAGGTCAAGCTGCTGTAGGTAAACCCGGGGCGGGGGGTAGTGAAGGAATATTCCTTAGGATCATAGGAAAGCTAAAGAAACAATTGGAAGAAGCACTAGCTGTACTTATTCATGAGGCTGTTCAGACAGGTATGAAATGAGAGGATTGGAAAGTGATAAATGTGGTCCTTATCTTCCAGAAGGGGGCAAGGTCAGACCAGGGCATCCACATATCAATCAGCATGTCATCAGTGCTAGGAAAGCCACTGGAAGCCAATATCAAGGACAGAATAATGGAGCACTTGGCTAAGCCAAAGTTTTTTCCTCACTCCCCCTTAGCATGGCTTAATGAAGGACAGTTTATGCCACACTAATCTAATCCACTTCTTTGCGGGCTGACCAGTGAGGTGATCATGGGCAGGGCTGTGGATGTAGTGTAGCTGTACTTCAACAAGGCTTCTGATACTTTGGTGCATAATAGATTCTGATCTACGTAAGTACACAGGTGTGGTACACATGAGACATACATAAGGTGGATTGCTAACTGGCTTAGGGGCTGGAAGCAGAGGGTTGTAGTGGATGAGTACAACTCTGACAAGAAGGAAGCAGGCACAGTAGAAAGGGTGAGTGACAGTAAGGCACCAGTGAATTTCCCAGATCAGAAGCAGTTTTGCACAAATCAGGTGATAAAAAAAGAATGAACAATACTCTTCCATTCACTATATCAGCTAAACATTGTTGAAATTTGAAAAATACTATTAAACGCCCACAAATTTTTCCCTGTACCCAAAGCTTCAAGAGTTTTGAGGGGGAATAGAAATGCACAGAAAATCATCTCATTAAACTTCTAAACTCCCTAGCACCAAAGAAGAGGCCTACTTTTACACACAGATGCTATGAAATGTGTGCAATATATTTAGAGAAAAGTAAAATTCCTGATGTTAGATAGCAAACCAGGTCATTTCATTTCAAAAGCACATTTCCTGTTCCTTTTATTAACTTGGTGTGAATATGCAGTAACACTAAATTTAATCAATTTTCTTTGGGGGGATCTTCTATTATCCATAAATTCAGAAGTCTAAGACAACACCAAATAGCTTGACCCAAATGAGCTGTTCTTTCCCAAGAAAAAAAATGTAATTTTGCAGTCAGGACCAGTTCTGTTGCTTTAGCCAAGGAACTCAAGTCACCCAGTTTACTCACTGGGGTTCAGGAACAGGAATGTCGTACTTTCAAGTTGGGAGTATTGTGATACTTGTGTAAAGTATATTATGACATACTGATTACCATGATAATCGGTGGAATTTCCAATTTTAGGAAAAAGAGTGAAAATCTGTTTGGGGAGGTGGGGAATCAGGAATCTTGGTTGTGCCAGAGCAGTGTAAATGATAAAGTCAAGTCTGTTTATTATGGTGTAACACAGTACATTTTGCTGCATGATAATCACTATACAGTATTGTTTCTTGCAATGATAAAGTATTGTCAGTGGGAAATATTTAAGCAGTAAGGCAGTTTATTATGGTGTAACACAGTACATTTTGCTGCATGATAATCACTGTACAGTACTGTTTCTTGCAATGATAAAGTATTGTCAGTGGGAAATATTTAAGCAGTGAGGCACAACAAGGTGTGTGTTTTGCTGGGATAATGGTGCACCTCAGGTGGCTTGAAGCATGATGCCGAAGGTGGGGTACTTTTACTACCCAAGAAGTGTCATTATCCCAGCAAAATGCACACAGGGGTTACACCAAGCCCCCAGTTGCCCTGGTGCTTCACTTGCTAGAGCTTTGTCTTGGGGCTGGCACATTGGGCTACCACTCCTTTTATACCACATGGCTACTGATGGTCCAATCTGATGGTCCAATCAAATGAAGATACCATTTAGAGAATAAGGAAAAGTATCTAGGTAGTGACTCTGGAGGAAATCCAACAGAATATTTTAAATATTTAAATTACAACAAGAAATGCCATCACTATAAGTTGACACAAAAACAATAAAAAGGGCATGATTTGTTTGCCAAAGGGCACGTAAATACAGGACAGCAATAAATAAAGTAAATACAGTACTCTCCAAATCTGGCCTACAACCACATATTGAGATTAATATGAAGTTGCTGTAATGATTGTTCTCTTGATATAAAGTGCCAGAGTCAATATGTGGGAAGAAAACAGTGGAGTTAATTACTATAGTATGACAATCAATTTCATTTAGTACAAAGTGGTGTAGCTGAAACATACAAAGCAATGGCAATGATACGGGAACAACTGAAACAAGCATTTGACAATGCAGAATGTTATCCGCTGGTATTGCTGTTGTACCAGGTCTTGCTTGTTCACATTTTTACTATCTATAGAGCAGATGAAATGCAATGTCTCATTTTCCGTGGTGTCCTGCTTTAACACATTCTTATACTATAATTAGCCAGCATAGGGCTGCTGAGAGGCAATACCTACTTTTGAGTGGGTTTTTGACCTGATGTTATGATCAAAAGAGGTGACATTTTTAAAATCCCATCTAAAAAGGTGATTTCGCTGTGCTACTGTGGAAACAAGTTTTGGAGGAGATTTGAAAAATGGCACATGCCATGTTCAGGAGGTGGGGTAACAAGGGATATGTTGAACATTAAGAGCCAAAATTTGCAAAAAAAATTAAGTTATGAGTAAATGCTGGAACTATTAATTTCCTCATAACTTAGTTGGTGTTTCACATTTTTACCCCAAATTTTCAACATAATCTTTTTTTTTTAACCACTCCTTCTGAGCATGACAGGTGTAATTGTGAAGCAATGGCTGAAACATATTTTTTGAAATGACAGCTGTCACATTCATGAGGCGGTGTGAAGAAATGGCTATGCTGAAACGTTGGGATCAAAATATTGAAAATTACCACATTTAGAAGTGTGCATTGAAAAATTGCAACACAGACACATAAATTTATTGTTTTCTTATATTTGTACCTCAAATTTTCAACATAACCTTCTTATGACCCCACAAAGCCTTCTTATGAGCCCACCTCATGAACAAGGGCAGGGAAAATGTTAAAATCTTGCCCAAAAGGTGATTTTGCACCACAAGTGCAAAAACACATTTTGGCCAGGATTTTAAAAATGACAGCTCTCACATTCATGAGGTGTTGTGAAGAAATGGCTATGCTGAAAATTGTATTAGTATTTATACTAGGAATTTTGGACAGAAGGAGGCCACAAGTGCCCATCGGGACCATCCATCCACAAAAGTGGGCTCACTTCTTCCCATTCTTGAGTATGTAATCATCAAGTTTCTTTTTAAACAATTCCATATTATTACTATATACTACTGCTTTGGGTAATGCATTCCACAATCTACCTGTACTCTGTACAAAGGAAGATAGTCTGCCATTCGTTTTTGTATTCTCTAACTGGATCAGCATCTTATGTAATCTTAACCCTGCTGGTTTTGTCTGTATCTCGATCCCATTTCCTTCAATATTGTGCATGATTTTATACATCATTAGTAGGTCTCCTCATACATGCCTTTGTTCCAAAGAGAATAGCCACAGTTTTTTTATCCTATCCTCATAGGGCAAATGCTGTAACAAGGAAACCGTCTTTGTAATCTGTCTCTGTACCCCCTCCACTCTACCAGCATCCCCTCCCAAACAAGGGTTCCACAGCTGCATACAATAATACAAAGTGGGGTCTTATATAGGCTTTGTAAATAGGTATAATACAATTCCTACATCTAGACAGGAATTATTTTTTAAAGCAATATATTAGATAATTGGTTTTATGAACCAATTTAATACATTGAGTGCTAAACTATAGATCCTTATCTATAATTATTCCCAAATCCCTTTCAGTCTCAACCTGTTTCATAGGCCTGTTATTTAAATAATATATTTGATTTAGGTGTTTTTCCCCCAGATTGATCATGGAGCACTTACCAATGCCAAACTCTATTTTGTTATTTAGTGCCCATTGTTGAATTTTAAATAAGTCTTTGGCTAGTTTACATCTACCTTCGACGGTTAAGACTGCTCCCGCTATTTTAATATCATCTACAAATTTCACTATGTAACTGTTAATATTCTTATCTATATCACTAATAAAAAGTGAAAATGGCCCAGGGCCCAGAACAGACCCCTGTGGCACTCCGCTAGTCACTGCACTCTCATCTGATATAACACCCTTTATATGTACCACTTGCAAAATACAACTCAATCAATCACTAACCCATGTTATTATCAAGTCATTTCCATCTTACATATTAATACTGCATGTGAGACCTTGTCAAATGCTTTATGAAAATCAAGGTAAATGACATCAACCAAATTGCCTTCATTTATGAATTTAATTTTTTCATAAAAGCAAAGCATATTAATTGTACCCTATTTTTTTAAATCCATGCTGTTGCATCTTTTATGTTTAATTCTAGTATGGTCTGTTCAAGTTTGGTTTCGATTAAATTTCTCTCCAGTTTTGCAAGATACGGCTGTTAGGCTCAAAGGCCTATAGTTGGCCATTAATTTCCTGTCCCCTTTTTAAAAAGAGGCATTACTGTCACCTTCTGCCAATCAGCTGGAATTTCCCCCTGTGCAAAAGATCTATTATAAATGCATGTTAACAGATCCACAATTAGAGTTTTAGGCTCACCAAGCATTCTGGGATGTAATTAATCCAGTCCAAAGGATTTATTGGATTTTGCATTTTTATCCTTTTTCATTTTTATGTAAACCCATTTCTTTCTTTTGATTTTATTTAATACTTTCCCAGTGCACCACGCTGGAATCTTGCCTTTTTTATTATACAGTTGTTTAGTAGCTACGTATTTGGATTCTAAATCCAGTAACTTAGTTTTCAGGATAACCCACATTTCTTCTGTTGTCTTAAGAGTTAAAGTCTGTCCTCCAGTTCCACCTCTTCAGTTCTTCCTTTATTTGCTGAAAATTTGCTTTATTATAATTTTTAATATTGTTTTTTTCCTGAGTTTTCCTAGTCCTGAAGTGAAGTGAATACTCAATAATACAGTGATCTGAACTACTTACAGTCTCCTTTAGTTTAATGTCCTTCATCATATATGCCACGTTAGTCAAAACTAGATCAAATATGTTTTGACCCCTAGTTGGTTCTTTAACCATTTGTTCCAGTCTTAGTTCTAATAGTACACCCATGGAGCAAGTACAAAACTCAGCTTCTCAACATCAAGAACCATGCAGGGGCTTCACTTGAGCATTTTCCTGAGTTCAAATACCTTGGCATCACCCTGGTCTGCTCACTTTCGTACTCACATCATATAGATAATGTAGCAAGAGCTGCCAATATACGGATTGGCCTGCTCCACAGGCACAAGCACTGCCTGATCCCTGAGCCCTTAGGCTGGCTATCTATAGCTCTGTCACCTCCCTCATTGACTATGGTCTTGCCATCTACGGCTCTGCCTCCCCACGGCTCTCCGGAGGATATCTGTGACTCTCAACAAAGCCTGTAGGCTCCTTACAGGTGCCCCCCGCCTAACTCACACCTGTGACCTATATGTCCAGGCTGGATGGCTACCTCTCCAGAGCCGAATACAGTACCAGACCTGTCTACTCACAAAAAAAATTCTCCTTGGGCACATGCCGCCTGGAGTTGCAAAACTCCTCACTGCCCACAGCAGCACCCAATCTACATGAAGAGCTCTGCAACAGATGTTCCAGGTCCCCAGGTGCCAGACCACCATGGGGCAGAGATCATTCTCATACAGGGCACCTCAGTACTACAATACTCTTAACAAAGAAGCACTTACAACTACGACTCTTGGTCCCTTTAAAAGGGAACTACGACGCGCTCCATTGCCTCAACCACGCAGAGTGACTGCCTCTCCTAAACCATGGTCTTCACATAGTATCAGTGACAGTGGTGCTCTGGGTTCCTGCATCCTGCGCCTCTTTTGACACCCACCCCTCCTCCCAGCTGACGCTAGGTCTTAGCCACCATGACCAATCTCATGCCACCCGCCACTTCTACCTGACATTGGTGTTGCCTGCTCTTTCCTTCCTACCACTCTCCACTCCAAATGCAGTTCACCATCAAAACTTATTCATACTGGCTACTACTGTCTCTCTCTGCAAACCACTGTACTTGCCATGCTTAGTTCGACTTTGAAATGTAATATGTGTGTAACCCCTTGTTACCCGGGGTTACTAGAATCCCAGTAAGACCTAGTGTAGGCAGGGAAGGCAGCTTGTGAAACTCTAGTTAAATGGGTTTCACACTGTCTCACTCTGTTCTCAGTCTCAGCTGAGACTGAGAGATGACATCACCATAGAACTGTCGCAGCTGGATAAGCCACATTGGAATCTGCAGCAGAGGGAGTGAGATAGAACGTTGGAAGTTTTCAAAGTCAGTCTCCTGTTTATTGTCAAGCAGGAAGGAAGTGTCTTTTGTTTACCTTCTGTGTGAGAAAGTCAGTGTCCAGTTTCAAGTGGTGGAGACCGCTGTCCAGGTCTCAGTGCCCCCTTCCTCCGGGGGGGGGGGAGAAGTAAAGTATCCCTCTGTGGATTCCAGGGGCAATCCCCTAATGTCTGCTAAATGAAGAAAGCTGCCTATTTTACAGTTTCGGTTTAGTCTTAAAAGTGGAAAAAGTTGTACTTCGCCTGTGGGGCACCTGCAACAAAAGGGTGAGTGTTTTGCTCTAATTTGAGAGGGCAAACAATGTGTTTCTTCAGTTTGGGAAATGTGAAGAAAGCTGGGATTTGGACTACTATTTGGGAGGCCTATTGTACTAGGACAAACAAATGGAGCAGTGTCAAAATCTGAAGTCTGTGTGAATTCAAGTAATGTTGTAGAGGGGGTGCTACAGTCCATCCACCATTTAATCTACAATTTCGAAGTTTCAGATCTTCCAGAGAAATGGCTGGGTATAGGCTGTGGGAGCTGGAGGTGGGCAAACCCCCCATCTTTAGTAACCAGGTCCACCTCTATGGGTTTCTGCTGTGATTGCTACTTGCCTCATGCACCTGGCCAGTGATGAGGTAGGTACCCAGACGTGGGTCGCAACTTGGGAAAATCTCTCTAGGAGTCACAGACTCTAAGTGGTGTGGGGAGCCACAACTTGGGAAAATAATTCTCCTTGTGAGATGGGAGTCAGAAGAAAGTAAGAAGGAAATCTCTCTAGGAGTCAAGACTCTAAGTGGTGTGGGGAGCCACAACATGTAAAATGGGTTCATTCTTTAAATGGACCGTCAGTCAAGTGGCCGGCAGGGGAGCCGGGCCAGTCGGGCTGTGTATCCAAAGCACATGCAAGTCCGGGCTGTGTGCCTGGTGGGTCCAGAGCCTGAAAACAAGTAAAATGGGTTCATTCTTTAAGTGGACCGCCTTGTAGTCTCTAATCTGCATTATCAGTAAACATAGCCCCATGGGGGTCCATCTATGCTTTGTTATGTTCAGCTAGTTGTGAATAAAAACCACACTGAAAAATCCCAATCCTGGTTCTGGACATTACAGTTATTGCTTCCTGTGTTTGGATTTACTTGGGAGCCCCTGTGCAGAGTAGCCAAACCTAGGTCCCCTTGTGCCAGGTAACCTCATCCTCTCCGAACCCAGGTCCCCACCAGGTATTGCTGCCAGAGCCAACAGCATGCCACCTGTCGTTTTGGTAAAAAGGCAGGGGTGAGGGGTTACATATGTATCAATTGCTTCCTTTGTATTGCTGTTCCCTTACATCCTTTGACGTGGAACCTTTGTAAATGAGCAGTCCCTGCTCAAAGGTACTTGTAATCCTAGAGTTTACTACATAAAAATAAAATAAATAAAACATCCACAAAGCATTTGTCACCTCCAGATCTAGTTTCCATATTGCCCCAGTTAGGGGTCAGAATATTGAAAATTACCAAAGTTAAAAGCCTGCATTCATAAATTTCGATGCAGACTCATCCCTTTGTTGTTTTTTTCAGTATTGTTACCCCAAATTTTCAACATAGCCTTCTTATTACCCCACCTCATGAACAAGGGTGGAGAACATTTTCAACTCCTGCCCAAAAGGTGATTTTGTGCAGTGGCTGCGAAATCACTTTTCAGGACAGATTTGTCTAATTTCACTGTATTTGTTCATGAAGTGGGGTCCCAAAAAAGGAATGTTGAAAATTTAGGGCCAAAATATTCAGAAATGGCCGAGGTATGCTAGTAAGTTAAAAACACCATTGAAATACATTGAACCGCATACCTGATTTCCTCAGTTCGTGGTCTGGTGTTGAAGTGTGAAGGTGTGTCTTAGGTCCAGAGAGGATTATGTTGTTGAACCCTCAGTAAGTAAGGGCCTGGGGTTCTGCGTGGGATAGTCAGGTGGTAGGACAATAATGGCAGCAACAGACATAGATGGACATTTTTCTTTTTTACAGGGTCTATTTAAAAAAAAGCTATGAGGGATGGTTTTCTGTATTTCAGGTCATGACACTGTGGGATTGTGCACCCCAGTGTCAGTGTTATGTTTGGCAGCACCAGGGGTTGGCTTCCCAGTGCTGCAGAAGTAAAACTGGGAGGGTCAGGCAGGGGGATAGTAATAGGGGAAACAGACATTGATGGATAGTATTCTGTTTTACAGAGTTTATTTATTTAAAAAAAACTATAAAGGGTGATTTTCTTTATTTCAGGTGGTGACACTGAGGGATTGGGCACCCTCAGTGTAAGTGTTATATTTGGCATCACTGGGTGTGGGCTCCCTGGTGTTGCAGAACCAAAACTGGCAGAGTGGGGGGGTAGAAGCCAGCATGGGGGATTGGGCACCTCCGTGCCAGAAGATTAACATGGGTTAGGCTGGAAGGGGGGAAGGGCAGCAGCAACAGACATCAATGGATGGTTTTCTTTCTTACAGGGTGTATTTAAAAAAAAAACTACAAGTGATGGTTTTCTTTATTTCAGGTGGTGACCCAGAGGGATTGGGCACCACTAGTGTCAGTGTTATGTATGGCAGTACCGGGGGTGGACTCCCTGGTGTTGGAGAAGTAAATGGGTCAAGGGGGGGTAGAAGCTGCCACAATATAATATTAACATGGTTTGGGCTTTGGGGGGACAGTTATGGCTGTGGCAGCAACAGACATCGATGGATGGTTTTCAGTTTTTGGCAGGCTGATCATAATAACTGATCAGCAGTGCTTGTTTGCTGGCATTATGTAGATCAAAGGAAAAAGATGACCTATGATTGGATCAGCTCTTTCCTTTGAAATAAATGAAGTTTCTTCCCAGCAAGCCAGAAAATTGTCATAACCAGCCTGCCTGATAATTGGTACGACACTGATGAGCCCTTTGCAGACCACTCTGCATTGGACTGACAGTGTCATACCCCTCAAAAGTCACTCTCATAGCAAGATGTTCACTGCATGTACACACACAATGAACATAAAAACTGGCGAAATGAGAGTCAAAGTAGATAAGGAAAGCTGCAATCTCCCCAGCCAGTTAACTCGTAGTCCAAGACTATTGATGTTGGGTATCAGCTTGCTGATCATATCATTTGGCTCTGTAAATGACTAAAATAGATACCAGTTCGAGGAGGAATAATATGGGTGGGGGAAGAGGGGTTGGTTTTGGGGGGTTAGGGGAAGGGAAAAGGGGGGCTTATGGGAAACAAGGGGGAAGAGGCAAAAAGAGAGAAAAAAAAATTCCCAAATATTAAATGAACTTCTCAAAACATAAGAAACTACTGCTGGGCAGGCATAGCATTAACACAGCTGGATATCAAAGGAAGGGTTTCCATTCCCAGTCCACACCAAGACTTAACTGCTATACGGACTGAGTGGTTAAAATTCAGAAACATTCTTTTTGTAACAGTTTGGTTAGCGCTCTGTCTCCCTCTCTTCTTTTAAGATTGACTCACTCAGTTCTCATGAACTGCATCTGGTTGGGGTCACTGTTATGGCAATACCTGAAATACTGGAAAACAGGAGCAGTGGCCAATCATTTTTTAATATTTCTGATGTGCTCTTGTATCCTGTGCTTCAATGGCCTGATGATGAGGCTGATGAATAGCACACAGCAAGGGCACCACAGGGTATACACTACACAGCTGGTGTTACAGTTGATAAATTCACAAACATTAACTGTTCTACTATAACCTTCCAACTGCAGTGTGCTTGATTGCCTACAGTTTTTACACACATTGCATCTGCTTCATTTGAACATTCCTTTAGGGTTTGAGGATGGCCAGTTCAGATATTTAGGTTCAGTGTTACTAGATCTGAACTGACAATGGACAAACTTTTTTTTATGATTCAATATGCTTTACTGAATTTAATACAGACAACAAATTACAAAGGAAGCGGATACCAAACAGCATAATAAGAAGTTAAAAACAAACAATACAGAAAACTAAGAAACAAACCACCAACAAAGCCCTCCTCCCACCCTCACCCACCCAAGCAGCTTGACTCACATAATCTATAAAACCAATGAAGTGGTTCAAAAGGGACACCTCATGGGGAATATGAAAGAAGCTGGGGCAAAAGGATTTGTGTAGGTAGTTTCAGAACCAGTGGAAGAGAACAAACAATAGTGGGGACTACTGCTCGCTTGGTGTGGGGGACAATAAAGCATAGAGAGTCTCCTGTCTCATATGGAAGAATTGAGGATGCCTCACATGGGTGGCAATGTGTTTCTCCAACATAAGAGCTGATAAAATCTCCCGGTGCCACTCCTGAAAAGATGGGACTGTATTGTCAATCCAGTGGTGTATAATTATGAGCTTAGCAACCGTTGAAATGAGAGCCATCTGTGTTTTACAAATGCCTATCAGATCTTTCAGAAAGAGGCTAACGAGGCAAATGGCAGGGGTAAAATGGTCTTTAAGTTCCAGGAGAGGGTCAAGTGACTCCTTAATTGCAGTCCAGAAAGGCACCACCTTCGTACAACTCCATAGTATATGGTAAAGATGTCCTTCCTGATGACACTGGGTGCAAATGGGGATCTGAGTTTACCCATTTTATGCAACTTTGAACGGGAATAATAAATGTTGTGTAGAATCTGAAATTAGGTCACTCGAAGTCTATCTTGCTTGATGTATTTGTACATTCGCCACTATGGGCAAACTTGTCTTTTAGGTTGGGGGACCTTGAAAAGATTTATCTAACTCCAAAGGTAGCTAAGTTTTAAGCACAGAAATATTTTCCAAAAGTTTCACATGATCAATACATTGCCAGAATTTGAATCCCTATAACTTATTTTCCTCTCATGTAAATATCATAAAGCTCAGCATTCTTTTAGGCCATCTTCCACACAATGTGCAAGCCAAATACCAGATCTCCAGATATAATATTGACTGAGTAATGACCAATTAAAGATTTTCATAAACTTCTAAAATATTTAGTGAAATTTTGTGGGATTTTATGAAAATGCAGTGAAATCAAAATTTATTAATTTCATCCTGCCCTATTTTGGAGTGAGGAGTAAATCCCTGTCAAGAGTTCTTGCTTTGTTGTGAGCCTCAGTGAGTACCCCTTGGCTATATCTTCTGTTAAGGAACCTGTCAGTAAGTTATGCTGCTTATATGGAGAAATATGCATCATTGGGGCAGTTCCTCTGCAGCCAGAGGTATTGACCATGTGGTATTGTTTTTTTAAGTGCCCTGGGGTGTAAGCTTTGTGCTCTTAAAAGGTTGTTAGTGGCTGTCTTTTTCCTAAAACATTTGGCATTAACACCATTATCTGATGTAGTAGTTTCATATCCAAAATGTCTATTGAGAGAGGGGGGTGACCATCAGGGTACCACAGGAATCAGTACTGGGACCAGTCCTATTCAATGTCTTCATTAGTGACATTTCAGACTGGCTGGAAGGAAAGGTCTGCTAGTTTGCAGATGACACCAAGATCTGCAACAGGGTGGATACTCCAGAATGGGTGCAGAAAATGAAGAGGGACCTGAAGAAGCTTGAAAGATGGACGGAGATGTGACAACTGAGGTTCAGTGCAAAACAGTGCAGAATGATGCACCTAGGTAGAGGGAATCCTGGGGAGAGCTACAGGTTGGGGAAGGGGAGGAGCTGACTGTCACCAAGGAGGAAAGGGACCTAGAGGTTATCACCTCTGATGACCTTAAGGTATCAAAGCAGTGTGCAAAGATGGCGGGGAGGGCCAGTGGCATGCTGGGGTACATAGGCAGGGGTATCACTAGCAGGAGGCGGGAGGTGGTGACGTCATTGTATAAAACATTGGTAAGGCCTCACCTGGAGTACTGTGTGCAGTTCTGGAGGCCACATCTATGCAAGAACATAAACAAGGTGGAGACTATCCAGAGAAGGGCAACAAAGATGGTGCAGGGCTTGCACCACAAAACATATGAGGAGAGACTAAGGAACCTCAATATATACTCACTGGAGGAGAGGAGAGTGGGGGAACATGATTGACACTTTCAAGTACCTCAAGGGCACTAACAAGGTATAAGTGGGGGACCTTTTCCAATGTAGAAAAAGTACTAGAACAAGGGGACACGATATGAAATTGGAGGGGGGTAGATTAAGCAGTAATGTGAGGAAGTTGTTCTACACAGAAAGGGTAGTTGATGCTTTGAATAAACTGCCACAGAAGGTAGTGGGAGATAGCACAGTGGAGGGGTTTAAGCATGCCTGGGACAGGCACAAGGGAACCTTGAGAGGGGAGGGAGGGAGGGATGAGAAAGTCATTGATCACATAGGGTCAGTGGCCACATACAATATATAGGGCCTATGGGCAGACTGGCTGGGCCTGGCAGTCCCTATCTGTCAACAATTTCTATGCTTCTATGTTTCTTTCTTCATGGTGTGGGTAAATCTAAGATTAATATTATTGTTTTTTAACCACTGAACGAACTACATAGCCTCAACTTCTGTCCCTCTCCAAACACAAATAATAGCATCTATATATGAAACATATTCAAAATGTAGTGAAATAGATTGGTTAGTTCCAGCATCCAACACTGTCAAATTTTCCCAGAAACTCCGAGACAAATTTGCAAATGAGGGGGCCATAGCCACCCCCATTGCAGTTCCACACAGTTTAAAAAATACTGCTAGCTGAATTCGAAATAATTGTGGGTTAGGATGAAGCTCAATGCTTCCAGGATAAAGTCTACTGGAAAAGAGTCACTGGTTGGATGGTCTCAAAGGAAATGCTTACAGGCTATTAATCCATCAGTATGTCTGATTGATGTGTAGAGACTGCACATCGATGCTTATCCACATGTAAGCAGGGTCCCATACAAAGTTGTTGCAGTTGTTAAGACATTCATGGTAGAGGTGGGAAAATACCTTATTTTGAATATTTGGCTGAATATTCGTATTCAGGGCCCCAAATATTCGAACATTCACTGTTCAGTGTGGTTATTCATGTACCTGTGGAGGGCTGAGTAAAAAAAAAAACAGCCCCCCACCCTCCTCCCTAGCCCTTCGGTGGTAAAAACAACCTCTTGTCTCCCACACTCTTCAACAAACCCACTCTCACCTTCCTCCCCCTCAGCACCCACAATTTCAACATTAACAGAAAGAAAACCACAACGTGCGACCAGCACAATCTGCCCACCACCAAGGCCGATCACCATCTCCTCCTTCCATTATTTGGTTAAATAAATCATTCCCCCGTCCCTCTACCCTGGTAGCAGCACTCAAGTGCCACCCTTCTCCCCCCAGCACCCACATTTCTTAAACTGAGTAGCAAGCCCCCCCCCGGCACATGAAGATGAGTAACATAATCTGCCCTCCTCCACAGCCAGCCACCTTCTTGTAAGTGATGCTCCTCTGCCTCCTTGCATAGTAAGAAAGCTGGTCATGTGATCAGCAGTTTATTATGTGACCAAGCACAGAAGTGTCATTCACAAGAAGGTGCCCAACCATGGAGGAGGGCGGGTAGTGTCAGTCACCTTTTCATTCTTGGGGAGAACTTGCTGCTAAATTTAAGAAATGTGGTGCTGGGGGGAGGAGGGTGGGACTTGGGTGCTGCTGCTGGGGTGAGGGATGGGGAATAATTTATTTCACTAAACAATGAAAAGAGGAGATGACAGCCAGCTGTGGAGGCAGGCAGGTTGCACTGGTCACCCACCATAGGAGTTTTATTTTATTTTACAATTTCTGTCCAGGAAAGATGCACTAAGCTGAGGCTTGTTTCCAGGTGTATCTTGGGAGCACAAGGAAGTTAAGTCACTGGCTCATGGTCACACAGTATGAAGGTGGTGGCTGTGAGATTAAAACCCAATACTCCAGGCTTGCAGCTCAGTGCTCTTAACCATTGCGCTATGCTGCCCCCCTATGCAATACTGCCACCTGTTTTATTTTTTAATATTGAAATTGTGGCTGCTGTGGGGGGATGGGGGAGTGGGCTTGTTGCAGAGGATGGGAGGACATGGGGTTGTTTTTACTGCATTTGGGCTGGGGAGCGGAATAGGAACAAATAGTGCCACTGTTCATTATTAAGTTCCAAATAATGAATAGTGCATTATTTGTGGTGTTCAGGAAATAATATTCACCCCTCGCATAGACCTAATCCATGGTATTATACAAATGGGATCCCAACTTTTGTATTCAGTCTTTCAAAAAAGATCCAGTAATTTGCAAGGTTATCAATGAGAAATCCCACTCTAGATATAGGTGGTCATCCTAGTGGCTCAGTGATGTTTTTGTGCACCTTCGGAAGTATAAAGCAGGTAGGTATGACAGATGCAAAAACACACAAAAACAGTGAAGCACAAGGGTAGTGGCTGTATAAAAATGCTTAAGTTTTATTAACGAACAAATGAACAAAACCCTGGCACTTGAGTACCACCCTCTTCATCAGCGGGGGTCACCCCTGATGAAGAGGGTCGTTACCCTCGAAGTGCCGTGGTTTTGTTTGTTTGTTCATTAATAAAACTTAAGTATTTTTATACAGCCACTGTTCTTGTACTTCACTACTTTTGTGTGTTTTTGTATATTTTGGGTGCCCTATATGGCTGAACCAAGGATTTTTCACACATTAGCGCATCAGCTTTGTGTGTTTTCAGGTATGACAGATGCCCTGACCCAGAGAAAATAAAATTCATCCTCACTTATTTGTGAGATATTTCTGCCCTACTCTAACTGCAACAAGTTTTTCTTACAGGTCTCAGTGGTGTCAGAGTTTACGATAGTTGTAACAATTATTCATTAAGTCAAGTGCACTTTTCTGATAGCGTGATTATGGCATGGCAACAATATACCCATCCTTGTCAGCTGGTTTAAAGGTTACTGCTTTTAGGTTCCTTAGTTTCCAGAGCATGCATCTCAGCTTTCCTTAATTTTTTACAAGTAAAAGGTGGTGTGTCACAACATTCTTTGTCAACCTCACAAATTACATTTTCAAATGTTCTTATATGGCACTTAGTGGAAAATGGACAAAACTGGGATGTACCTTTAAATATGATTGTCCTGAGTTTTGACATATTTTGTCCCATAACATCATAAACAGTCCCAAAATCAATACGTATAATGGTATCAGGAGGTTTTTCATTATAAAAGTTTTCCAGAATGTTCAAGTTTATGAAGTCCAGTGTTCTCCTGTCCTCATATTCACCCATTGCTCCAGCTTGGTTCATAGCAGTTTATGCAGTCTCAGCATCTGGTAGGGCATAAATGTTTGCCTCTGATGACATGCCTACTTACATTTGGTCATCCTCGTCTGAGATGCTAGTGGCCCTCATTCTTCCTAGTGTGTCAGTGGTGGAGGCTTTGGTCCAAAGAAATCTCTTAAGCAAATTTTACAAAAAAACATTTTTGTAAATCCACTTGTATACTGAAGTAAGCCAGGGCAAACTGATAAATAAAATTAAGTCCTTTGCACAGTACTGAGGTTTGTGCTGCAGTGAATTCAGTATCAGTCAAGTTAGTTACTTCTTTGCAGCTTTCCTGCTAGATCTCCTGAGGCCTTGTTTCTCACTTTCCCGTTTTTCCCTCTTTGTCTTTCTCCTTTGTTTTGTTTTGGTTAGTTTTTGCTTTTTTTTATTTTCTGGGCTTCTTGGTCTCCTTGTTCTGAAAAACACCTCTTGAGGTGATAGGATCATTAGAGTCCTCAATATTGCTATCCCCAGAGGCACTTGAGTAAACTGTAAGTTGCCTTTCATTGTAACTCTCTGCTGGCATTTGCCAGCCTCAGGACTTCAAGCACCCCTTGCTTTGTGTGTGGGATTTACAACTCCAGGTAAAGATTCTCCCTTCCTGGAAATCAAAGTTGTCACTATCCAATATGGTCTGTTTCCTTTTGACCAAGTCTGCTTTGTGTTTTGTTAGTTTTGATTTCAGGGCTTCATCTAGTTCCTAAAACCTTTGGCTGTTAATCAATTTAGTAAGTTATTTGTTTTATTGAGATTAATAGTGAGCTCTTGATATCTGGCAGTGTCCTGTTTTCCAGCATTATATGGAGTGGCATAACAGTGACCCCAATCAAATACATGTAACCCCCCCCCCACAAGTGGGGGTTCCCGAAAAGTGTTCCTTGAGCTTGCCTAAATGCTCACTGCCAGGCTGGTGTCCTGCATTTTAGCAGTTTAAATGTGATTGCCAGGAGTGCCTGTATAGCCTCTGTGTGCTGTCTCTTTAAGAGCTGCCTGGATTGCAGTCATAAGTAATCTCAGAGGGAGCTCTGTTGAAAGATGTAACTATTTGCTGAAAATCATTTAGAGTGATAATAATAATGTGGTTTGTCTAACCTGCCTTCTTTGCAGCAAGGACTGTTTTGTTTATCTCCACTATCATGGTCCTGGACTGCGAATTGGACCAATCAGTTCTGGTGGGACCTAAAATGGAGCTGGGCTACAGGAGCTGTCTGGAGTCAAAATCTGTAGGAATTGTAGTTTTGGGCTTTGGTACCTTTTTGTATCTGAAGAGGGAGCCTTTGTTGTGACTGAGAGACAGATCGGCCAACCAAACCTTTTTGATTCTGGGGAAAGTCCCTGGCTTGCTAGCAGTTGAGTCATATCTCAGTTGTGAGCTGAATGAGCAAGAGCTTGAGACAGTCAAGCAGCCGTCTGAGTAGTTTCGTGTGGGAGAACTGTGGAAAGGCCTGAGTTGTGGCCTGCATGTCTGCCTGCTGACCATGAGAGGGAGAGAAGAGAATTATTTCGGACTAAATCCAAGTTTGTGAGAATGAAGTAAGAGACTGATTTTTTACCAGGCTCATACCTGAAGAAGACTGAAGATTTGCTGAATGCGATCAGTCTGTCAGGATTTCCAGCTGCTTTTGAATCCCCAGTTTGTGCAGAGACTTTGCAATTGTGACCGGAGAGCGGTTTGCCTGGTACAGTAGAATTTCCTTACATGTAAATGTGCTGTGTACTGAAAGTGGGTCGTGATTTCATTCCCCACTGTGTGAACTGTGTTCTGCTTGTTGAAAGCTTTATCCAGCCTAATCAGACTAAATCAGTGTTCATCTCCATTCGGCCTGGGCCATGCCATGCTGGCCCTGACAGACTACCCCACTGCACAGAGAAAGTCACTGAAGAGAGACCTGCCTGGGGATCAGCTCCCTGCTCCACGCTTGAACAGGAATGAAGCCTCGGCGAATCGTGTGGGCCCTGCTTCTCCTGGCACTCCAGATTAACCACCTGCTGTCTCGATTTTCGTCCAGCCAGTGTCCAGTCTTGGGTATCATGAGTAATCATCAGGGTAGCTCCCTGCAACAACAGCCTAATCTAAAAGTGTGTCATCTGATTGTCTTGTTGTTTTCTATTCACGAACTGAGCCCTCCGGCTCCGGATTACAAATAGTGTGTGTTGTGCATGTCGCTTTCTTCCATCACAGGGCCCCAACCAGCTGCAATGTTCCTGGTTAGCCCACCATTCTCCATCTGGGTACTCAGGTGTGTGTGACTGTTTATGGACCCTGACGTGCATGCATAACTGTTTGATTGATAGAGCCTTTAAGCAAAGTAACCTGATTATGTCCCTCCCTTGTTCAAGTCCCTTAAATAAATCAGATCTAACTCTTTTTTGCATTTACCCTGACTGTGGTTCCAGTCTGTACAGAAGTACTGTACTGCTGTTATTTGCTGCGTATAACCTTGTTTTACAGGAGGTCCCCAGGGCTGGGCCAGAGGAAAGCCCTGGTGGTAAGTGCAAACAGTGTGGGTCCTTGTGTGGTGTATCAGGGGTATTGTGAAAGTGATTACTGTGTATTGTTCCGGCCAATAGTAAGGAAAGAGGGGGGGTTACAGTGTCCTGGTGGGCTGTGCCCAGGTTAGCTTGACCACTACTAACCCTGACCTCTGGGTGGAGGCACCCGTTTCAGAACTCAGGCCCCTTAACCTGCTACTAGCCAAGCAGGCAGGGGTAGTAGCCCTTGGGATAGCGCTACCTATGTGTTACATTTTGAAGGCTGACCACTGGGATTTTATGCCTTCTAGTGGCCAAAAATTATGAATTATTGTTAAAGATTAATGGCTACCCCAGTAGAAATGGCTGTACACCAGTTGGTGGGGTGGTTTACTGGGCAGGAGATCAACCTCCCAAATGCTCTACTTATACTGGATATTCCCCTGGGTACCAGTAAAGACACTGTAGAGGGAGCACTCTCCAAAGTTGAATGTTTAAAAAACCATGTGGTGGTGGGTCGACAGGCTGATTTGATCATCCAAACTTTCATAGCCTTGGTAGAGTGTAGTGACCTTGTGGACAGCTCTGAAGTGCCACAGACTATTACCCCAGAAGGGGTTCCAGCTGCCTGGAGAATGATAACAAAAGACAGTAAAGACCCCGGGGAGGATGAGCTCCCACCATTATCTGAGTCTTTTGAGGAGAAATTTGTTAAGTTGTTGCTGGAGGAAGGGAAAACCGTAGAGGACTTTAATAAACTATTCCTGCCACCTGGGGGTGCTCCTTCCCCAACACCCCCTCCCACTCCAGCACCTGTTACTGCCCCGCCTTCTGTGCCTGTGCCAATGCTGGTCCCTATATCTGTACCTGCCATTAGTCATGACTCCTACCGAAGGTTGAGAATCTTCTCGTGCACCTTCCCCATCCCCCAGGGAGAGGATGACTGGGAGACCTGTATAGAATATGTTGCCCCTCTAGTACTTGAATGGCAATGCTCAGAAGCAGAGAAATGAAAGAGGTTGAGTGAGAGCGTCCGAGGTCCTTCCTTAGCTACCATCCGTGCCAAGCAGGCTAAAAACCCTGAAGCAAACTGCACAGGACTATCTTGATGCATTGGAAAATGTGTATGGGAGCCCGGATTCATATGAAGATCTGTGGTGGAGAGTAAGAAACACTCAGCAGTACCCAGGGGAGCCATTGTCTGTGTATGTACCTTGGCTTGAAAAGCTGCTACAAGAGTGCCTCAGAAAGGGCAGTTTGCCGTCAAATGAATTAGATCGAACTAGGCTTGACCGGATCCTTAAGTCTGCTCCATTTTCAGAATTGTTACTGCTCAGTTGCGCCTTGCCACCCGACTGGAATCGCCCCCCTCCTATGATGTGCTAATGAAAGAAATTTGGGGGGTTGAGCAAAGGTGACCCCATGGGGGAACTGCACCCATTTCTACTGCTGCTGCGTAAGTGACCGAGAGTGATCAGCCAAGTGAGGCTCAGAGGCAAAAGTCAGCACTTAACGAGCTCTCTGAGAATGCAGAGGACTTCCCACCCTGTGCCTAGCATTGGAAAGACAAGTTACTAAAGGAAGTACGAGAGTTGAAGACAGGTGCATCTGCAAGGGTTTCCCACATAGAACAAAATTCTGGTCCCTTTCAGGATGTGACTGCCATGGGGTGGGGGTGCACCCTCAGGCATCTGCTTCCAAGGGTGGCTCCAAGATTGAGATCACCAGATTGACTGCTACTCTAAAAGAACTGTTTAGGCACATTGCAACACTCTCACCGCTGCAAGCAGATACTAGACCCCAATCTCTTATTATTGCTTCAGTTCCTCATGCAGTGTTCTCTCCCAGGATGACCCAGGAGTCTATCATTTGTCACAACTGTGGAAAGGATGGCCATATGAAAAGAGAATGCTGGTCTCAGAAGGACTTAGAAAGAGTAGTAAACAGACTCCAAAGGGAGCTCCAAAAAGCAAAACAATGGCCAAGGGGTGCCTGAAATGACTGCAGTGAGGGTTTGAGAAACCCTAACTCAAATTTCTTTGTGGCTAAATCGTCTGTCTAGACCTCAGTTACTGCCTCTCCAGACTTGTCCAAAATAGTGGGCCCTTCAATGGAGACTACGATGACTGTGAATGGTATTCATACTCGGGCTGTGCTTGACAGTGGGTCGCAAGTGACCATTGTATTCCAGGACTGGTATGACAAACACTTATCTGCTGTGCCTTTGCAATCCCTGGAAGGCCTACATGTGTGGGGCCTGAGCGACAAGTCTTATCCCTACCTAGGATATGTCTGCCTCTGGTTGTCTTTTCCTGCAACTGTAACAGGTGTAGAGGACTGAGTAGAGACACTGGCCTAGTGTGTCCCCCCACGGATTGTATGAAGGGGTCCCCCTGTTAATTGGGACAAATGCCCATATGTTTGGGAGACTGGCACAACTCTGTCATGAGAAACAAGTGCGACAGACTGGGAGGGCACTGAGAATTCCAGCTCTGATCAAGAGGGCATATGCTTTGCAACCGAAACCCAAGGAAGTAGACCAGGATGAACCAGTGGGGAACGTGTGGAAGAAGGATCCTGATTCAATGGTACTGGCCCCTAACGCCCAGTGTACCATTCAAGGGGAGGTCCATCTTTGGAAAGATGTCAAGAACAAAATACTGAGGTTGGATGCACCAGACAATGGAAAATTGCCAGAAGGATTACTGGTCAAGCCTAGCATCTTGCCTGCTTGTGCCCATGCCTATGCATGATGAGTGATGTTCCAGGTTCACAATGTGTCAGATCAGGAGATCCGGGTGAACAGAAGGTGCACCCTAGCTACTGTACACTGTGCAGACACTGCAGTATTGCCCAACAACAAGCACCCTGGTGAGAAGGAGAGAGTGACCCCAGACTTGTTTGACTTTGGTGACTCCCCACTGCCAGCTGAATGGAAGGTTAAATTTAGCAAGAGATTTGCCCAGCAAGACCAATTGTTTTCGTTGAAGGAATGGGATGCGGGATGTGTCCAGGGTGTGGAGCATCACATATGCCTGCACGATGAACGGCCATTTTGAGAGAGGTCCCGATGCCTAGCCCCAGCAGACATAGATGATGTGAGAAGACACCTGCAGGAAATGTGCGCTGCTGGCATGATACAAGAATCCAGGAGCCCATACGCCTCACCCATTGTGGTTGTGCATAAGAAGAATGGATCTGTGAGGATGTGTGTTGATTATCGAACCTTGAACCGGCGGACCATCCCAGACCAATACACTATGCCTCATATACAAGATGCCCTGGATCGCTTGAATGGGAGCAAATGATTCTCGGTGTTGGATCTTCACAGTGGATACTACCAGATCCCGATGGCCCTAGAAGACTGTGAGAAAACAGCCTTCATCTGTCCATTGGGGTTCTATGAGTTTCTGAGGATGCCACAGGGGATATCGGGCACCCTGGCAACCTTTCAGTGACTGATGGAACGTGCAGTGGGAGATATGAATTTGCTGGAATGCCTGGTGTACTTGGATGATGTCATTGTGTTTGGGAGCACCTTAGAGGAGCATGAGAACCGACTGTTTAAAGTCCTAGACTGACTGGAAGACTTCAGCCTCAAGCTGTCCATTGACAAGTGCCAGTTTTTCCAAACCTCCATGAAGCATGTGGGGCACATAGTATCTACAAAAGGGATAGAGACTGATCCCAGTAAGGTTGAAACACTGACTACTTGACCCCAGCACCATAAATCTGAAAGAACTACAACATTTCCTGGGGTTCTGTGGCTACCACCGCAGGTTCATAAAAGACTATTCCAAGGTGATTCACCCAATCTTGAACCTTATCCAGGGTTACCCTCCTACCAATCGTAAATACAAAAAAGGATCCTTTAAAGAACCAGAAAAAGTATACTTCCACTCAGGTGAAATATTTGGGCCCCGCTGGACGCCCAGCTGTGAAGCAGCCTTCCATGAGATCATATACGAGCTCACCCACGTCCCCATCCTTTCCTATGCTGACCCCACCAAACCCTATGTGCTGCACATGGATGCTAGTCTGCAGGGTCTAGGAGCGGTGCTGTATCAAAACCATGAGGATGGCTTGAGATCAGTAGCTTTCACCAGTAGGAGCTTGACCCCATCTGAATGAAACTACCCTGTGCATAAGTTGGAGTTCCTTGCACTAAAATGGGCCATCGTGGACATGGCCTATCTGGACTTTAGCAAGGCCTTTGACACTGTGCCACATAGAAGACTATTGCACAAACTGGGGAATGTGGGTGTGGGCAGGACAGTAGTGTGGTGGGTAGGTAACTGGCTGGGCGGCAGGACACAGAGGGTGGTGGTAAATGGCTGTCACTCCACAGAGGGAAGAGTGACCAGTGGGGTACCACAGGGATCAATGCTGGGACCGGTCCTATTCAATATCTTCATCAGTGACATTGCGAGGACCCAGAAGGCAGAATTTCACTGTTTGCTGATGACACAAAGCTCTGTAACAGAGTAGACACACCAGAGGGTGTAGACAGAATGAGAAGGGACCTGCAGAAACTTGAAGAATGGTCAGGGTTTGGCAGTTGAAATTCAATGCAAGGAAGTGCAAGATAATGCATATGAGGGCACAAAAGCCCTGCGCAATATATCAGTTGGGGGGTGAGGATATAGCATGCACCAAGCAGGAAAGGGATCTTGGGGTTATCATCTCTGATGACCTCAAGGCAGGGAAACTGTGACAAGGCAGCAGGTAAAGCAAATAGGATGCTGGGATGCATAGGCAGGGGCATCACCAGCAGGAAAAGGGAGGTCATAATTCCACTATACAAGACACTAGTGAGGCCCCACCTGGAGTACACTGTACAGTTCTGGAGACCTTACCTATGTAAGGACATAGACAGGGTAGAGAAGGTTCAGAGGAGGGCAACAAAGATGGTGCATGGATTGCATCACAAGTCCTATGAGGACAGGTTGAAGGAACTGAACATGTACTCCCTGGAGAGAGGAGGGAGAGAGGGATATGATAGAGACATACAAGTATCTTACAGGGAGGAACAGGGTGCAGGAATACACTATTTTTAAGCTAAAAAGATGCTCCAAAACTAGAGGGCATGGGATGAAGTTGGAGAGAGGACGATTCAGAGGAAACGTGAGGAAGAATTTCTTCACAGAACGGGTGGTGAACAAGTGGAACACCCTGCCAGAGGAAGTGGTGGGGGCTGAAACAATCATGGGATTCAAGAATGCATGGGATAGACATAAAGGAATTCTGGAGGTCAGGTGTAAGGGGCAACAGACTTCTTGGAAAACATAAACTGAATTTACAAGCTCAAATGGGCAGACTGGGTGGACCATAGGCCCTTATCTGCCGGCACTGTCTATGTATCTATGTATGTATCTATGTATCGTTGATCAGTTTCATGAATACCTCTATGGGGCAAAGATATTGGTGAAGACTGACAATAACCCGTTGACCTATGTACAGACTTCAGCTAAGTTAGACGCCACTTGGCACCGGTGGCTTTCTGTGTTATCAACCTATGATTATGCTGTCGAATACAGACTGGGTCTGAACCATATTGATGCTGACACCCTATCATGAAGGCCCACTTCCAAGAGTGATTGGGTCAGGCTGTCTGAACCTGACATTCGAGCATTGTGCCAGAAGTTTGATAGAGATGAACAAATGTCTGCGGACACAGTGGACTGTTTAGTAGATTTCTTGGGCCCTTCTGACACCTGCATACCAGCTGATTATTGCCACTTCTCTGCTCTAGATATTGGTGCACTACCTCAATTTGACAATGACAGCATTCAGTGGACTCAATCCCAAGATCCTATGATTCAGCCAGCACCTGATGCCCTGCGAGCAGGGAAAGATGTGTCTAAGTTACATTCCACTAACTTGCGAACTGCTTTATTGTTTAAAGAAAGCCCCAGATTGAAGTTGGTCAATCAGTTGTTGTATAGAGAGACAGTAGATCACAGTGGCAAAGTAGACAAGCAACAATTGGTCCTGTCCACAGCCTTTAAAGATTTGGTACTGAGGTCCCTCCACAATCACATGGGGCACCTCGGTATTGACAGAACACTTGACCTGGTACGATCTCGCTTCTACTAGCCCAAAATGGGGGCTGATGTTGAGCACCATGTAAAGACTTGTAGTCGCTGCCTGCAAAGAAAAGCCCTGCCTCAGAGGGCTGCCCCCCTTGTTAATATTACCACCAGTGCCCCCATGGAGCTAGTCTGCATAGACTTCTTGTGTTTAGAACCTGATCAGCGGAACATTGGCAATGTGTTAGTGGTTACGGATCATTTCACATGGTATGCACAAGCTTTTCCCACCAAAGATCAAAAGGCATCTACCATGGCCAAGGTGCTGGTGAAACATTTCTTCATCCAGTATGGTGTCCCCCAGCAGATTCATTCTGATTAATGCAGACTTTGAGAGTCGGCTAATCAAAGAAATGCTCTCTCTATGGGGGGGTGCAAAAGTCAAGAACCACCCCCTATCACCTGCAGGGAGACCCTCAACCAGAATGTTTTTACTGCACCCTTCTAGACATGCTGGGCACCCTCGACCCAAAAGACAAGCATAAATGGAGCAAGCAGATTAACACCTTGGTACATGCATACAATTGCACAAAAAATTATACTACTGGGTTCTCCCCCTACTGCCTCATGTTCAGGAGAGAGACCTGGCTGCCAGTTGATGTCTGTTTTGGGTCTCTCCAGATGGGGTCCGAGCCAAAAACTACTTGCAATATGTACAAAAACTGAAAGCTCAATTGAACCATGCCTATCAACTGGCCCAGACAATGGCAGCCAAGAAAAATCTAGCCAACAAAGAGAGGCATGATGAAAAATTAAAGGCTCAAGAGCTTCAACCTGGAGACCATGTGTTGTTATGCAATTTGGGACTGCATGGTAAACACAAAATTGCTGATCAGTGGCACCATCTTCCCCATGTAGTAGTTGGAAGTATGATTTACCTGTGTACAAGGTGCACCCAGAGAACAACTCCAAAGCTGTCAAGACCATGCACAATAACCACTTGCTACCTATCAGACAATTCATGATTGAGGCTGAACCCCCAGAAATTTAGCCCCCTGGGCCAGTGACTTGTGCTGCTGCAAGAAAGACAGAGTCAACATACCCCAGTGGTCACAGATTTAAGGTTTCCTCAGCAGCAGACCCAGAATGATAGTGACTGCAGTCCACTTCTGATGAAAGTGAGTGTGACTATGCCTATTAACCCTCTTATGAACTGAGTCAGCTGTTTCGAGGTAACCCCATGATTAATTGTGGGGATGAAGCTGGGCCTTCTGGACTGCCTAATCCCCCAGCTTTGTCCCTGGAGCCAATGCTCTTTGAAAGTGAAGTGCAAAGTATCACGTCTGAAGATGCTGAGTCTGTGTATTGTGGAACTGCATGATTTACCTGAGAGAGGGGCTGATGGAGTGAGTCTTTCTGGTGACATACCAGAACTTGAAGAACACTATGATAGTGCTGACCACCCCTTCAGTGCCTCAGAGCTTGATTGTGCCTGAGCCTTCGCAAAATGAGTCAAGTGTTGTAGAAACAGAGCCTGCAGAGCAAGGAGCCGACAGTGCCACAAGTTTGGACATTCACACCCAGGTAGAGGTACCCCTCACAAGTGGCGAGAGTTCCCAGACCAGTGCTGACAGTACAGAGACTGTAGTTGTCCCCCTCAGAAAGACTGGCTGAGCTGTCAATTCAGTTGTATGCCTCAGTTATGATTCTCCCAGGAGGCCAGTGGATTTGCCTCTCAATGTGGTACACAAAGGTGTTTATGTCTCACCAAGCTCACTGCCCAAATTGAGCTTGACAGCCAATTCCAGGTTACTTGTCTTTCCCTCTCACCCTGGTGCCCCTGCCCCCCCAGCCCCAAGTTAGCTGATAGAGAAGGGCCCCCTCTTGCATTGTTTAAGGTACAAGAAGTTATTACCTGATTCAGTATAGTAATGTTCAATTTACCTGTGTGAAATATGCACAACATGTTGTCAGAATGGATAAGTATCATGAAGTGTAGTGAATATGTATAGTAAAGTAATAAGTTTATGTTAACTGTTGCATGATGGTACAGACTTGACGCGGACGCCAAGGTTTTTCCAGGTAGGGAAGGGGGTAACCCTCCTACAAGTGGGGGTTCCTGAAAAATCTTCCTCGAGCTTGCCTAAATGCTCACTGCCAGGCTGGTGTCCTGCGTTTTAGCAGTTTAAATGTGATTGCCAGAGAGTGCCTGTATAGCCTCTGTGTACTGTCTCTTTAAGAGCTACCTGGATTGCAGTCATAAGTAATCTGAGAGGGAGCTCTGTTGAAAGATGTAACTGTTTGCTGAAAATCATTTAGAGTGATAATGATAATGTAGTTTGTCTAACCTGCCTTCTTTGCAACGAGGACTGTTTTGTTTATCTCCACTATCTTGGTCCTGGACTGCGAATTGGACCAATCAGTTCTGGTGGGTCCTAAAATGGAGCTGGACTACAGGAGCTGCCTGGAGTCAAAATCTGTAGGAATTGTAGTTTTGGGCTTTTGGCACCTTTTTGTACCTGAAGAGGGAGCCTTTGTTGTGACTGAGAGACAGATCAGCCAACCAAACCTTTTTGATTCTGGGAAAAGTCCCTGGCTTGCTGGCAGTTGAGTCAGATCTCAGTTGTGAGCTGAATAAGCAACAGCTTAAGACAGTCAACCAGCCATCTGAGTAGTTTCATATGGGAGAACTGTGGAAAGGCCTGAGTTGTGGCCTGCATGTCTGCATGCTACCCCTGAGAGGGAGAGAAGAGAATTATTTTGGGCTAAATCCAAGTTTGTAAGAACAAAGTAAGCCACTGATTTTTTTACTACGCTCATACCTGAAGAAGACCGAAGATTTGCTGAATGCGATCGGCCTGTCAGGATTTCCAGCTGCTTTTGAATCCCCGGTTTGTGCAGAGACTTTGGGATCGTGACCGGACAGCGGTTTGCCTGGTACAGTAGAATTTCCTTACATGTAAATGTGTTGTGCATTGAAAGTGGGTCGTGATTTCGTTCCCCACTGTGTGAACTGTGTTCTGCTTGCTGGTATCGTAGAATCCTTTACATGTAAATGTGCTGTGTATTGAAAGTGGGTCTTGATTTGGTTCCCCACTGTATGAACTGTGTTCTGTTTGCTGGAAGCTTTATCCAACCTAATCAGACTGAATCCATGTTCATCTCCATTCAGCCTGGGCCATGCCATGCTGGCCCTGCCAGACTACCCCACTGCACAGAGAAAGCCACCGACGAGAGACCTGCCTGGGGATCAGCCCCCTGCTCCACGCTTGAACAGGAACGACGCCACGGCGAATTGTGTGGGCCCTGCTTCTCCTGGCACTCCAGATAAACCACCTGCTGTCTCGATTTTCATCCAGCCTGTGTTCAGTCTTGGGTACAGTGAGTAATCATCAGGGTAGCTCCCTGCAACAACAGCCTAATTTAAAAGTGTGTCATCTGATTGTCCTGTTGTTTTCTTTTCACGAACTGAGCCCTCTGGCTCCGGATTACAAATAGTGTGTGTTGTGCATGTTGTTTTCTTCCACCACAGGGCCCTAACCAGCTGCAACGTTCCTGGCTAGCCCACCATTCACCATCTGGATACCCAGAGTGTGTGACTGTTTATGGACCCTGAAGTGCATGCATGACTGTTTGATTGATAGAGCTTTTAAGCAAATTAACCTGATTACGTCCCTCCCTTGTTTAAGCCCCTTAAATAAATCAGAGCTAACTCTTTTTTGCATTTACCCTTACTGTGGTTCTAGTTTGTGCAAGAATACTGTACTGCTGTTATTTGTTGTGTATAACCTTGTTTTACAGGGGGTTCCCAGGGCCGGGCCAGAAGAAAGCCCTGGTGGTAAGCGCAAACAGTGTGGGTACTTGTGTGGTATATCAGGAGTATTGTGAAAGTGATTAGTGTGTATTGTTCTGGCCACTAGTAAGGAAAGGGGGGGTCACAGTGTCCCAGAGGGCTGTGCCCAGGTTAGCTGGACCACTACCAACCCTGACTGCCGGGTGGAGGCACCCGTTTCAGAACTCAGGCCCCTTAACCTGCTAGTAGCCCTTGGGATAGTGACACCTAGGGGTTACATACAGTTCATGAAAATTGAGTGGGTCATTGTGAACAGAAGATTGGGAGATGGTCTGTCTAAATTGTTGCAAAAAGAAAGATCTGGGATTTTTACCACTCACTTTCTGCAGCCACCAAGTTTCAGTGTGGACTGGGACTTGAAACCATTCCTTTGACAACCAGATGTGTTAATGCTATGCCTGCCTAGCTGCAGTTTTTATCTTTTGAGAAGTTCTTCTATTATGCACTTTAAATCTCTAAACTTTTATATTTGGGAAAGTTTTTTTCTTTTTGCCTCATCTCCCTTGTTTCCCATAAGCCCCCATGTTTCCACTCCACTTCCCCCTAAAACCAAACCTCCTTCCCCCACCCATATTATTTTTTCTTGAGGGAGGCAGTATAGCGCAATGGTTTAAGGCTCTAAGCTGCAAATCTGGAGACCTGGGTTAGAATCCCACAGCCCCCACTTGCATACTGTGTGACCCTGAGCAAGTCACTTAACTTTCCTGTGCTCCCAGGTTGCACCTGTAAACAAGCTTTCAGCTTAGTGTGTCTCACCTGGTTAAACAATTGGGAAAAAAAATGGTATCTATTTTTGTCTTTTACAGATGCAAAAGATATGATTGGTAAGCAGATCCCCTTCATCAATTATCTCAGGTTACAAATTAACTAGAGGGGAGATTATAGCTTTCATTATCTATCTGGACTCTTTTTCACCACTTTTTCCAGTTGTTCCCATATCATTATCATATGTTTGTATGTTTTAGCTTTAACATAGAAACATAGTCAATAACAGCAGAAGTGCCCAATTCCAAGACATCTACCCCAGATGTAAATGCAGTACGCCAGTCCCGATGGTGCAAATCGCAAGTTACGCCAGTGACTTGCGACACGCATGATTCCAAAAGAACACTTACACCACAACCACTACTCCAAATGCAAGTTATGACACAGTTACACCAAAGAAAGCTTGCACCACTGCGTAATGTGGCTTGCGACATGCGTAATACACCAGTACGATGAAACAGCTATTCCAGAACAGGAGGTGTAAGTAAATACTCCAGTTGAAGCCAGCGTAAGTTAGACCAAGGAATAGTTGGTCTAACCAGAGGACAGGCTATATAACCTCCCCCCCCCACAGCCAGAAAGGAGACAGCAGTGTAGTGAGACACACAGCAATGTCAGCAACAGAAGCCCTACTGGGAATAATGATAGCAGAGCACCTTGGGTGCAGACATGCCTGGCACAGAGGCAGGACCCAGGGGACCGAGCCATAGTGCCCACCAATGGTACCAAAGCCACCGGTGCATAGAGTAAGATGCCCTCACAAGACCTTTGAGGACTTGACTGAGCAGCAGTGTCTAGCACGCTATAGACTGAGCAAAAGCTGCATTAGGGAGCTATGCCAGGACCTGGGTGGTGACCTATGCAGCACCAGCAACAGGGGCCACCCACTGCCACTGGAGGTGCACATGAGTGCAGCGCTGTACTTTCTTTCCAGTTGTTTAACCAGGTGAGACACACTAAACTGAAAGCTTGTTTACAGGTGCAACCTGGGAGCACAGGGAAGTAAAGTGACTTGCTCAGAGTCACACAGTATGCAAGTGGGGGCTGTGGAATTCAAACCCTGATCTCCAGATTTGCAGCTGAGAGCCTTAAACCTCTGCACTATACTGCCTCAGTTGCCACTGGCATTTTCCAAACACTCACAGGGGACACAGTGGGCATCCCCAAGCAGGCGGTGTCCAAACACCTGAGGAAGTTTCTTTCGGCCCTCATACGGTGCACCCCGCAACACATGAGCTTCCCGCGGGATGCCCAACAGCAGCGCCGGGTGAAGCAGGCATTCTATAATGTGGTGCAGTTCACCCGTGTGCTAGGTGCCATAGACTGCACACACATGGCCATCGGGGCCCTAAGTGAGGATGGGGATGCATACATCAATAGGAAGGGGTACCACTAGATGAATATCCAGGTGATCAGTGACAGTGGTGGTCGCATCCTAGATGTGGTTGCCAAGTATACCGGATCCTGCCATGACTCCCACATCTACAGGAACTCTGGGCTACACAAGACCTTTGAGAGAGGGGACATCACTAGAGGATGGCTTGTAGGTATTTACCATGGGGAATGACAACTGCAAAGGTGTGCGAATGGCAGTGTGTGTGCATGTGGCAGACAGTGCTTGTGGGCGTGTGTGGACACAGTGGCACAACAGGGGCACAGATTGAGGCACTGCAGCGGGCAGAGGTGACGGCCATGCAGACACATGGCACGCCACACATGAGATGCAGGCAGGGGCAATCCACACACACCGTGCAACACACAGGGACCTGGGATGACCACACAATGACAAGGGAAGCCCATACAGTGCATGGACACAGCCAAGGATATGCGTATGACTGAGAGTGTGTGCCTGCATGTGTGTGCATGTGCATGCAGCAGTGCATGTCATGCAGAGGATAGTGGGATGCTGATGACAGGTCTACACTCAGCAACATGCGACTAACCTCTCCCCCTCTCCAACAGGTGACAGCAGATATCTCCAGATGATATGGCTGATGATCCCTGTGAGGATGCCCCAGACAGCGGCTGAGGTCTGGTTATGAGGCCCACACCAGCATGAGAGGGTTAATCGAGAGAACCTGCGGACTACTGAAGACCCGCTTCCAATGCCTTGACACTTCGGGGGTGTGCTCCAGTACAGCCCTGCGATGGCATGCAGGATAGTGCTTGCTTGCTGCATCTTCCTCAACATTGCCCTAGCACACCATGTACCAATGCCCAACAGCAACCAGCAGGATGGTGCATCTCAGGAAAGTGATGAAGAGCCAGATGGCATGGCAGGATACATGGCGCACAATGGTGCAACAGCGGGACACCGTGCAAAACAGGAGCTGATCCAGCAGTTTTTTTGAGGTGGCATATGGCCATAACACTACAACCACCACTGCCACTGCCACCACCACCACCCCCTCAACACCACCACCACCTCCATGGTGGCACCTGCAGCAGTACAGGGGACACAGTGTGGTGCAATGCAGCCCCAACAACAGCACGACTCCCATGCCACCATCACCAAGCCTCAGGGGGATGAGGTACTGTCTGCTAGGTGCCATGCAACACATGAGGCAGCACTGGAGCTGGAACAGTGCCCATGCATTGTCGCACAGCATCTGGCAGGCATGACAGCGAATGTGTAATGGCACCCCAGTCAACACACTGAGGACCAAAGCACACATGGACCACGGACATGGAGACACAGGTGGGTGATGGACACATACAGGGCAGAGGAACAATGCTGCAATGATAGTGCCACCAGGCACAATGCACCTGCAATGGCCACTGATACATGTAAACAGTGCAACCACAACAGGGACACAGCACCAGGTGGCACAGACCTGCAGACGTATGGCGGTTGGATGCACCATTGCATTGTGCCACTGGTGCCACCCACAGGGACCACCATGCCCCTGGGTGGAAGGGAGCCATACTGGCCCATGGCCACTACACAGCCATGACATGCACAGTGTGGCGACATGTGAACTGGACCCAGCACGGTGTGCAGCTGCACACAGAGCACCATGTGGCCATGCCCACCAGTGTGCACCCAAGGCTATGAGGTGCACAGCCAGCACACACATACCATGTGCACATTGGGGACGCACATGAGACGGCACCGCTCCACCACATGCCCATGCCGACCAGAGGCAGACACACAGAGCCAAGGGTGCAAACACAACATTTAATGATACAGTAGAAAACACAACGGAACAAGGGTAAAATAAGTAAAAACAACATCAACAGCATAAACAAACAGTACCCTCCCAGTACCCACACAATACAACTGCTGTTTAGAGACCCCAAGGTCCTATGTACAAGCCCCCCAGCTCATATGTACAAGCACCATAGCCCATATGTACAATGCCCCCCCAACAGTAACAAACAGCATACGGTCCCCATGTATGGACCCCACCCAGGCACGACCCCACCCACAGCCTCCCATATGGCTGCAGCCCCCTGCTGTACACTACCACTGCCCACCGCCCCCACTCCACATACACACAACAGGTGCCCCACCACCACAAGCCTATGGTGGCCAATGAGCCAAAGGCATATCACAGGTCATAGTCCATGGCCCCAATCCACACTGTTTCAGTGCTAGTGCCTTTGCAGCACTGTGAGGAGAGCGGGGATCTGTGCAGGCATGCCACTTCCTGCATTATCGCAGACACCAGCACAACCAACTGCTGGTCGCCTGCTGCCTGCTGTCTTATGTGCAACAAAGCCTATGGTGCAGGCTGTCCTCCAGTTGACCCTGCTCCAGCCTTCTGACCTCCCGGCTGCTGTTGGTCCATGTCACTGCTGTCAGACCAGTGGTCCACACCATCCTTGGGCAGCATGTCAGCATCCTCCACCTGCTCCCCAGCTGTATGCGCTACCTCCTCCTGCACCTCCACTGGCCACTCTACCACCTCCAGCTCAGCTACAGGCAGCTCCATCACCATCTGTCCCTCTGCTGCCTGCTCTGCTTCCACCATCACCTCCACTGGTGGTGCCCCAGCCACCACCATCCCACCAAGCTGTTGGGGCACCCCCGGCACCACAGCCGGATGGTCGTCCGCTGCCGACTCCACCTCTGGCCACCCCACAGTCCCCTGCTGCCCACTGTCTGTGGTGTAGGTGTCTGGCCCATCCTCTTCCTCCAGCTCTGGTGGGATGGGCCGTACCCTGTGTAGCCAGCACTGGGTGTGACACTATTAGGCCACTGTGTCCTCTGCCTTCATCTTGGCCATCACACACAGCAAGGCCCTGTGGCAGGATGTCAGTCTGCTCCGTACACCTGCGTGGAAGCAATGGTGGTAGTCAGTGCCGTGCTTGGATACATTGCACACAGATGCAACACACAGCCACCATCCCCACCCCTGTGAACCACCACGGCATGGACACAACCCATGGTGTAGCGTGCATGCACCTACCTCGCCTCTGGTGCCTTGGAACCTGCTGCTGGCCCCATGCACACTGCTGCACATCATCCAGCTGCCCCTGCAGACCTGGATCCCCATGTCCTGCACCTGTGGGGAAAGGGAACACAGTTACATGTGTGCACCAGTGCTGACTATGGCCTGTGTGTCAGCATAGCAACATCGTGCGGATAGATGATGGCATACCTACCTGCACCTGGTACCTGGCCCATCCGCATTTCCACATCCCTCCACTGCGCCATGTCTAGCAACCACTGCAGGATCTCTGTGTCCCTCCATGCCATGTCCTGCCATCAGTGCTGCAGCTGTCGCATGGTGTGGAGCATGCCACTGATGGCACCTAGGCGTGCTCCTATCGCCCTCCAACACCCTTGCCCTCTCCTCCGCTGTGTGCATCCTGCAACCGGGTGGGAGAAGTGTTGTCCCCCACTGCTATACTAGATTAATGAGCTTCACAGTCTTTGCAGCGGTAAAATTGGGGGCCCTTCCACTCAGGCTGAGTCTGCTGTGGAATGGCATGATGTTTGCTCTGCTACACCTGGCACCAGTGAGTCCTGGCACATGCGGCAATGACCTGCAAGGCAACATGTCACATCGAACATCTCATTGCACAGTAGTGGGATCACTATAGTGTCTCACTCCCCTACATAATACCTGGTATGGCCACCTGTAGACAGCATACCATACAGGGCTGGGTTACAGTGGCAATGGGTGCAGCACTGCATCCCATGTGCCATCCCAGGGGTGCAGCGCAACAGTGCTGTGCTGTACACACATGTCCCTGCAGTTCTCACCTCCTTCCAACAGTGTACATGCCACCCCCACATATCGCCCCCTATATGACAGGGCTGAGTGGTGCCATGCGCCTACATTGTGCAATGGGTGACCCCCCCAATGGCTGCCTACACCACACTTCCCCACCACCACCCGCCATATCCATCCGGGTAGTGTTGTGGAGCCACCTGTATGCACCGGAGGGGCTAGGCATATGGCCGTCCCCTACACAACAGCGGTCTGCACAGGGTCCCTGTACAGTGGCCTAGACCAGCTGCAGGATGCCTGTCTGTCATGTAGCGGTACACAGCATGGCACATGGTGCATGTCAGTCACACATCACACCACTGCACAGCTGTGTACAGTGTGTATACCTGCCGACACCCTTGTACAGACCTCTGGGCCTGCTGTGTGTTTAGGTCTGGTGCACCTCACAGGAATGTGTGCTGTCCTGCACAGTGGTCAGGTACAGCTGTGGTGTCCCACCTTGTGCCGTCTCCCAGTGCACTGTGTCGGCATCCATGGTGGGGGCAGGACAGCTGTGCAGCCTGTTCGCAACTGCACCCAGCACATGTCAGGCTTCAGATGCACCCAGGCCACTGTTCAGTGACTATATGCTGTCCTTCCCCTACATATAGCTGCCCTGCCTGTGTGAAACATTGGTGCATACCTCTCCACTGTCCCACATTATGTGGGACAGGTCCACATTGTACAGCATCAATGCTCCCTGTTCCACATCGTGTGGACTAGGTCCACATTCACTGTCAACAGGTGCAGGCACAGTCCTCTGTAACAAGCTGCACATCTTAAAGCCTACAGGTAATAACAGACTGTCTGAACAGATTGGCAAGCAGAGTAACAGTGTTCTGGCATCCTGGGGTAGGGTCTGCTGCAGTGCTCCACTGTTTGCCCATGTGTCCCACATTCTGATAGCCTCTGTTCCACATAAGGGGGACAGAGGGTTGAGTACAAGGCATTGGTGAAGGCATTGTACAGTCCCACTATTTACCACCCTGCAGTTGTCCAACACAGTGGGATCCCTGCTCTGATGTCTGTATTACAGCTGTTATGACCTCTACTGCATGATCAGTGTGTGGTCTGTATGGCCTGTCTCTCGCCTTCATGGCCCCACCTCACACATGGCACACGCATGGGCCACACTTGCGGAATACCATGATGAAACGCACCTGAGATCTGCGTGCATGCAAACCGCATGTGCGCACTATGCTGCCACAGGATGCAGTTGTGGCCTATGCACACATGCAGCCTATGATTCGAATGTGTATATGCGACATGGGCCATGCACCCTATGCAGGCATTGGATCTATGCTACATGTGACATGTCCTATCACAGCAGCTGGAATGAGTGAGGTCACACAGATGTATAGTGCATAGTGTTTACTAAGTAATGATAACTAATGTTGTGATATGGTGAAGTGCTACAGTACATTTGTGACAATACCCATACACACATACCCACACCCAGTGACAGATCACAGTGTACACACCCAGTTTGTGCTGTACAACATTGCCCACACACCTGCACACAGTGCACCCACACACGCACACACATATGCACACCCTACACACACCACATGTCCACACTCAGTACCCTCCCATACTGCCCCTCTGCCCACTGCCCACCACCCATTGCAGTGGTGCACCATAGTGGCACGGTCAGTCATTCAGCTGCTGCAGCTGTCCAGTTCTCCTGCGCTTTGTGGTGCACATGCCCTGCCCAGCACCCTGTGTTGTGGGCATGGCCACCCCTGTGGCACCACTGGGCCCATCCTGCCCCTGTTGCATGCCCGCAGGTCCACTACTGTCCATCGGTCCTGATGGCACAGCCATCCTTTGTCAATGTCCATGCCTCCATGGGGTGGTTGGTGTTTGGCCTAGCACGGTCCCCAGTTCCTGGGTGTGTGGCCCACTGTCATCCACAGCCTGCAGTTGTGTTGCCACCTGAGTTGTTCCCTGTCCTGGTGTGCCATCCGGTGCTACCCCAACCCGTCTGGCATTTGTTCTGAACCTTGGGCCCACTGCTGCATGCCCCATGGCCATGACGGCAGGTTGCGTTGCAGCCATTTGTGGTGGTGGTGTGGCCACCAGAGATGCCACTGGTAGTGTTGGTGGTGGCAGTGTTGGGGTCTGTTGTACTGGTACTACTGCTGGTGGTGGTGTGGGTGGCTGCTGCGCTGGTGCTGCTGGTGGTGGGGGCTGTTGCACTGGTGTTGCTGGTGGTGTTGGTGGTGGCGGTGGTGGGGGCTGTTGCGGTGGTGTTGCTGCTGATGGTGTTGGTGATGGCGGTGTGGGAGGTGGTGGAGTGGGTGCTGCTGCTGGCCCTGCTGCCCCTGGCAGTGGTGGTGGTGTTGCCGCAGCTGTTGGGGGATGTTGTGGTGGTGTTGGTGATGGGTTCACCACCTGTGGCACCTGTGTGGTGGCATCGCTCCTTTGTGTGTCTCGCATAGGCTGGCCTTTGAGTGTGGCCTGTAGCACCATGGACAGTTTGTCAGACTGCCTGGTCTGCTGGACCACTGACCCCTCCACAGCCATGGCCAGTCAGGTGCACTCCCATGTCTGCACCTGCACACAGGCCTGGGAGGTTACTATGGCGTCCCTAGTCACCCTATGGCCGACTCTGTGGTGCATGTACCTGTCTCTAGCACTCCTATGAGGGTGCCCATGTGCTCCTCCATTGCTGAGTGCTGAGCATCCACGCTGAGCCAGATACAGCCCAGCATCTCTGACTGCTCCTCATGGATGGTCACAAGGGTCCTGCAGAACCCGGCATAGTCTGTGGGTCCTGCTTTGTTGTTGTCCTGCGGGGATGGCGTCACCCCAATCAGGGTCGCCTATAGCCTGTCATATGATGCAGGGCTGAGGTCCTGCACTATATTGTCCCCTATGCTGCCCACACTAGACAGATCACACAGGTCCAGCCACCCCTCCTGCTGTTCCTCTGCTGCCTGCCGCTTCCCCACCACCAGTGTCAGGGCTGGGTCTGACTGCATGCATCAGCACCACTAGGGGTGTCTGTCACCATTGCCTGTTGGGTGGTTGGCTGTGTGCTTTCCTGCTCTGGCTCAGTGCCTGTGCCACCACTGTCCTCTGCCCCTGTGTCCACTGCTGCTGTGCCTGTGGAGGGACAACAGTGCATCAGTGCTACCCTGACATGCCCTCTGTACATGCCTCCATTCCCACCCCTGCATTGCTGTCCCACACATGGGGCAGTGCTGCTTGTTCACTTACCTGCCCCTGTGTCCACTGCTGCTGCTGCACCTGTGGGGGAACAACAGTGCATCAGTGCTACTCTGCCATGTCATGCCCTCCGTACATGCCTCCATTCCCACCCCTGAATTGCTGTCCCACACACAGGGGGCAGCACTGGTCATCCACTTACCTGCCCCTGTGTCTGCTGCTGCTGCACCTGTGGGGAACAACAGTGCATCAGTGCTACCCCACCATGTTATGCCCTTTGTACATGCCTCTATTCCCACCCCTGCATTGCTGTCCCACGCACAGGGGGTAGCATGATCATCCACTTACCTGCCCCTCTGTCTGCTGCACCTGTGGGGGAATGACAGTGCATCAGTGTTACCCCACCGTGTCGTGCCCTCTGTACATGCCTCCATTCCTACCCCTGCATTGCTGTCCCAAGCACTGGAGGCAATGCTGGTCATCCACTTACCTGTCCTTGCTACCATCTGTGTCATGTCCAAGTCTAAATCCCCATGGATGCTGTGCTGGCTCAGGAACACCAGTATCTTCTCCTCATGGCTACCGAGGGGGTCTCTCCTCCTGTGGCCCACCTCCTGTGGCCACCACATGCTGCCTGTTATAGGCCTCCATGGCTTGTGTGTGACTGACCTGCTTCCGGTGGTCACGCACCGTGTGCTTTGCATTGGCCACTGTATTCACCTTTTTGGCCACTTCCTCCCATGCCTCCTTGCGCTTACGGCGCAGGTCCCATTCACCACCCTTGCCCATTAGGAGGTCTGCATGGGCCTCAAGTTCCTCAAGGAGGACATCTGTCTCCTCATTAGTAAAGTTCCATTTTCTCCATTTTACTGCACTTGCCACCTCTGCACTGCTACCTGCCATCTTTCTTGTATGCATAGGTCCTATGCCATGTCTGTAACTTGCACAATGTTATACGGTCGTAGACTTGTGACATGCGAAACTGTTACACCCGCTATTGCCTGTTCCGCCATGTGTTGCGGGCATAACTTGCGACGTGTAATTCGGCTGTTCTATGTCATAACTGGCATTTGTCTTGGAATAGGGCACAGCTCGCATGTCGCAAGGGTTTGGTTGTATCTTTACGCAGTCGTGCAACTTGCACCATGCTGTACTTGCTGTCTTGGAATGAGGCCCCAAAGATCCATCCAATCTGCCCACGTTCCCTATTTAACCCTGGGGCCAACTGTTCCTCCAGGGTCCTAGCCCTCACCACCTCCCTCCATTCTCCTCTCCTATTCTGATGCCCTGATCAACCACTATGCCCTTATTTCTGTCCTAGCCATGCTTAAAACCACTAATAGTTTTCTCACCCACCACGTAGGCTGGCAGCCTGTTCCATGGCTCCACCACCCTTTCCTTACGGCCCTCCTGAACCTCCCTTCTGTTAGCTTCCACTCTCCACCACGAGTGTGAGCTGGTATTCAGGTTAAATATTTCACCACAGTTCACCTTGTTAATGCTTTTTAGGAATTTGAAGGTCTCTATTTATCAATCGATCTCAATCAATCAATTAATTTTTATTTGTTCAGTTTAAAAACTATTACAAATTATCAGATATCAGGTAATAAAATTTTCAAATATGCTTATTCATCATTTGACATATCAATAAATACAAGTAATAAAGTCATTTCAAATATGACTAGTAAGGTCAAATGGCTGCAGTCAAAATAATTCCTAGATCAATATTGCACTGGTTAATTTCTTGTATGTCCGAGTTATAATATATCATTTGTATTTTCCATCTCAGTTCCAAAAAAAACAATACATAATGTTAGACAATGCATCTGGGTGGTAAATAATCACTGATCCATCTTCACAAATGGACTGACTTCAAAAAAGCAGCCACCTTACTCATTACATGTAGATCCCTTGTCTTTAGCAGATGCAATGTTATGGCTTCAGGGGAAGGTCGAGGCCAGCCAAGATGCCACCTAACCATTTATCTCTCTCACATTTAAATAGAGGGCAGATTAATTCGATATGTTTAGCATCATCTTCCAAAGACAAAACGCACTTACAGTAGGGTGAGTGTTACAGAGCGTATATTAGTTCTCTTTTGCCTCTAATAAATATAGTTGGCTTTATATGTTTCCAATCCAATCATAGACAATGCTCTTCTTTTTGAGGGATCTGACAATTTGAATAAGTATGGTTCATGTTCCATTTTAATTTGTTTGTACCATCTGAATGAAGATCTCTATCATTTTTCCCATCTCCCTTCTGGTCTCCAGTGTCTACTTGTTCAGTGCCTTGAGACACTCCTCATATGACATACCTTGCTGGCCCTGAATCATGGTTGTTACCCTGTGCTGCACTATATCATGTGTATCCCTATCCTTCCTGATGTGAGGACCCCAGAACTGGGTGCAGCACTCCAGGTGTGGTCTCATCAAGAATCTATACAGGGGAAATATTACCTCCCTTTTTCTGTTATCAGTACCCCTCTCAATACAGCCAAGCAACCTATTTACCATGCTACAGTTTAGGTCTTGTTGCACTGACTTGATTGCTTTAGGGAGCTGTGATGATAACTCCAAGGTCTCATTCCTCAGCCATGGTACTGAGTATCACCCCTCCAATTCAAGACTCTGTCCTGGGGTTCTCATTCCCTAGGTGCATCACCTTACACTTTTTGGCATTGAATTTCAACTGTCAGAACCCTTGATCACCCCTCCAGGTTTTGCAAGTCTCTCTGCATTTCCTTTATTCAGTAATCAATATCCACCCTCACACAGAGCTTAGTGTCATCTGCAAAGAGACACAACCTGCCCTGGATCCATAGAAACACAGAAATGTGGAATCTGACTTTCCCTACCTACATTCTCACTGCAAACTACTTGATCTACAGCTGATTCTATCCCCCCTCTACACTGTGATTCTCTTGTGCCTATCCCGTGCATACTTGAAACCCACCACTGTTTTCACCCCCACCACCTCTGCTGGAAAACTGTTCCAGGAATCCACCACGCTTTCTGTGAAGAAGTACTTCTTCACATCTCTCCTGAAAGTACCCCCTTCCAGCTTCATATCATGTCCCCTTGTTCTTGAGCACCATTTGTTCTGAAAAATACTTCCTCCCTATACCTTATTTACCTCTGTGAGGTATTTAGGGCCTCCATCATATCCCCTCCCCCTCCTCTCTTCCAGGGTGTACATGTTTTATTGAGGTCCTTTAGTCTCTCCTCATAGGGCTTTTGATGCAGACCCAGGACCATTTTAGTTGCACCCCTCTGGACCACTTCCACTCTGTCTATGTCCTTCAGACATGTGATCTCCAGAACTGGACAAAATATTCAAGGTGGGGTCTTACCAGCAAATGTTATGGGGCAACAACACCTCTCTCTTTCTGCTGGTGATATCCCTCCCTATACACCCCAGCATCTCACTAACACTCCCAACTGCCTTGTCACACTGCCTGGCCACCTTTAGGTAATCTGATATGATTACCCCATGTCTCTTTCCTGCTTGGTTGTCATGAATACCACTCCACCCATTTTGTACTCTGCCCCTGGATTTCTGTGCTTCAAGTACATTATCTTACACTTTGTTGCATTGAAACCCAGCTCCCATACCCTTGACCACTCCTCAAATTTTCCCAGGTCTTTGCGCATCCTTTCCACACACTCTGGAATGTCCACCCTGTTGCAGATTTTGGTGTCATCCACAAAGAGGCAGCCCTTTCCTTCTAGCTCCTCTGTAGTGTCACTTATAAAGACATTAATGACAACTGGTCCCAGCACTAATCCCTGAGGTACCCCACTGGTTACCCTCCTTTCCTTGGAGCAAACTCTGTTTACCACCACCCTCTGTCACCTAGCCCCTAACCAATTTCTTACCCAGTTTATAACCTTTTTATCTACCCCTAAGCCACCCAGCTTACTCACTCTAGTTTCCTAACAGTGTCGAAAGCCTTACTGAAATTCTGATAGGCCACATCTGCTTCTCCTCCCTGATCTCATTCCTTGGTCACCCAGACAAAGAAATCTTTCAGATCTGTGTAACATGACCTCCCCCCATGAATCCATGCTGCCTCGGGTCCTGTAACCCTCACCAATGTCACTGATTAACATGTTGAAGAGGACCAGATCCAAGACAGAGCCTGTGGAACCCTGCCCATGACCTCCTTCTCTTCTGATTTAACCCCACTGACCACTACCCTCTGCTATCCCCTTTAGCCAGTTACCTACCCAGTTTACTATGACCTTAGCCACACCCAGATCCTCCATCTTCTTCAACAAGCATCTGTGGGGTACAGAGATGAAAAGGTTTCACCTCTATGTACTAAATGCAATTGATTGTCATAGTAATTAATGCACCGTGTTTTCTGACCACATATTAACTTTGGTACTTTATATCAATAGAGCTGTCATTACAGCAGCTTGATATTTTAATGTCAATATGTGTTTGTAGACCAGATTTGGATAGCATTTACTTTCTTTTTTATTGCTGTCTTGCATTTATATGTCTTTTGCAAACAAATCATGTCCTTCTTCAATGTTTGCATGTGTCAACTTATAGTGGTGGTATTTCTTGTTGCAGTTTAAATATTGAAAATAGTTTCTGTTTTACTCCCACCAGAGCCACTTCCTAGATACTTTTCTTAATTCTGTAAATAGTCTCTTCACTTGATTTGACTATCAGTATCCATGTGGTATGAAAGGATAAGTCATGCCCATAGTGCCATTCCCCTGATGACGCTCTAGTGAGCAAAGTGCCAGGGCTGTTGTGAGTTTAGTGGTAAGCACAACAGCACTGTCTGTCCATGGTTAATACATTTGACTGCACTTGCAATACACCATCTCTGTCTGGTAACTCCTTTAATGGGCAATTATCAGTTACTCACTCTGGAGTGTAGCAGTTTCTTGCTTCTGTCTGAATCCATGGAGGGCTGGCCAACCTACTGCAGCACCCAGGCCCATTCCTAGTGAGCAGGCGCACTTCCTGCCTAGGCTGAAGACACTCGGTCTACAGCCATGAACTTTGCCATGCCCCTGGGTGTGTGGCATTAGCAACACAACCAATATCTTGTCTTTTTGCTTAATTAACCTCCCACTTTGCTAGAATGAAACATTGTTGTCAGCTGTGTCTATCTACAAACCACACTGTATATATGGGATACACGGCAGCCTGATGTAGAATATGTCATGTATCTTTATTAGTGAAGGGAAAGGACTAACTCACAAGCAGCAGTGCCACGAGAAAGTTATGTAAATCCTGCCTCCTCACAAGTGTGAATCCAGTTTATAACTGTAAAGTTTTAAAATCATTTGTTTATGAATATGTAACAAGTTGTTTGACGTTACTGCTCTGCTTTGTGCATGCAGCAGGGGCCACTGGGATGTAATCAGGCATTGTGCAAATTGCTCGTGCTTTGGTCAAGGCAGGGTCCTTTGCGACTTATCCAAAGTAGAGCTAAATGCTGACAATACACACAGCACTGAGATAAATGATTTATCTTCCCTTAGAATTTGTCAATGGCTAACATAATTTCTTAATATAGAAGGTTGGACCCTCGCCAACATTGTACGTATAATATTGTTCTCTTTAGTTACCATACAGTTCACATCAAACTGTTCTGCTAGTGAGTTGTGTTTACATTTTCTAATGAGCTGTTTAAAGGTTGGATCCGGCACCATGTCCCACAAAAAAATGGTATCTAACAATTGCAACTCAGTTTTGCATTACATTGTGGCAAAACTGCACATGCGTTCCAGTCAAGTTGCAAAGGCATATTCTACTATAAAAGACGCTCCTTATTGTAGCTGGGTAAGTGCTGAACAACAAAGGCAAGGTGATTTGCCAATAATGCATTGCAAGCTTTAAAGGAAGCAATGTGAAACCAACACATTGGTGTGACAGTTTAATGCAAACTGCACTGTATTGGCCCTGCGGTACCCAGGGTCCCTCAAGAAAATCTAACACTGTATCTCATGGGGCTACCACACCATCTGTTTGATGCTTTGCAGATTTCGAATGTATAAAATCAATAATTGTATTTTATCTTTGGTGCTTGCATAATCATATGTTAAACTTTTTTTTTAGCTAGATATTCCCATGGCATGCATTCATCATGGAGGTCCCAGGGGCTGGAAGCAAAAATGTCAAGTTATGCTTAGACACAATGAAAATGATATAATTACACAGAGGCTCACACATGCAGTCACTGATGACAGTAGTAACAAGTTACAGAAATTTTACTAATGAGTCAAGTGAGGGTTGCAGAGCACAATTCAGACATTAAAGACAGCAGCACGGCTCTATTAGGTAGTCATGGGAATGTGACTGAATAATATTTGGAATTTTGTTATACTGTGGAATTGTTGTACATTTTCTGCTGCCATCTGCTGGAACACAGATTTATAAATAATCCTCAGCATACATCTCAACTATCCTTGATTTTAAAGGTTGTCTCCAAGATGTCCTTTTCCTCTCTTGAAACTGATGTTTCCATCATGGAAGCGTAAGGATTTAAAGCAGAAGTGTAAAATAATTCCATACATTAACATTAGGTCAGCTCTCCTTCACACTGCAGTACATAACTTGTTGCTGTAGCTCATTGATTTTTTTTTTCCTATTTGTAGCCCTCCAGCCTGGAACTCTCTCAGGCCACTGCACTCACCAGCTTGCTCTACCGACCGCTGTGTTCCCCTGCCATCTTCAAGTTCAGTACAGTTCCCTGAGCCAGTGGAGGACAATGCAGGGAGACTGTGGGGGCAGTGGCGGGGAACCAACATTGGATGTGTGGCAGTGGTACTGGCAGGGCCGTCGTCTATCCAGGGCTGGAGGGTTATTTCTTGTGGTGGTTAGCCTTAGATCCCCCCTCCTCCCCCCTGCGTGGTGCATGTCTGACACCAAGACACATGGCAACCCTGCCTGAGTAAGCCACGCTCTTACGTGCAGCCCGGCAGCTCGATAGTACCTCCGGTCTCCATTGGGGGTCGCCAGAGCACCGGGCATCCCTAACCCTCCCGCCTGGAGAGGTAGGGCTGCCCAAAGGCACTCAATCCATCTCCCTCCCCTGCCGACCCCTGACTTCCTGAGCTCACTCCCGAACTTGGGTCATCGGCGCAGCGCGAGCTGTGGTGTCCAGTGCCTCAACACTCAGCGCCACCGGGCCGCCTCATTGATTTAATAGTACCATTGTGTTTATGTGGTTTCCATGCTTTTGACTTGGGTCCTGATTGTGTTTAAGCCATGTTCCTGATTTGTGGGGCATGTACCTGTAGATAAGAGGAATCAACCTTAGCTGAGCACCACTATACATACAGAAAATTAATATAGTGTACAATACTGTGTTGTTTTGTATGGATTTTCAGCCTTTTCAAAACCCTGTTGTACCACAGTTCAAAGGTCATGGAATGAGATTGCATCTTTCCTGTGGTCCAAAAGCATTCTGAAATATGTATAGAGTGCACGAGTTTATTTGAACTGTGTACACTGAGTGCACACCATCAGCAAATGGCATTCTAGAAATTGATGGAGAGCTTGAGCATGGGGAGAGGAGGAGGAGCAGCTTTGAGTGTAGCAGCTACAAATGTTTATTTAATTTTTTTTAAATAAGAAAAATTAGTTAAACTAAGCCATTCAGTTGTGGGAGAACAGTTGTTTAATTGCAAGAACCTCATAAAAGATAATACTTTTTATATTCTTTCTTTCCTACATAAGCTGCTATTCTGAGGAAATTGGAATAAGAAAGTAAAGTAACATAAGTTCCATTAAGTGAGGACAGAGTAAAGAAAGAACTTGGGAAATTAAAGGTAATTAAGGCAATGGGGCCTGATGGTTTGCATCCAAGAGTTCTTAGAGAGTTGAGTGATGAGCTGGCATCACATCCGACAAAATTATTTAATTTATTCCTGGATACAGGGGGTTTTGAGTGACTGGAGGACGTCGAACGTAGTACCAGTTTATAAGGGGGGCTACAAGGAGGAGGTGGGGAATTACTGCCCTGTCAGCCTCACATCAGTGGTAGGTAAGGTGATGGAGGTCTTAATAAAGGAAAGAGTGGTAAAATACTTAATGGACAATAAACTATTAGATGACAAGCAACATGGCGTCACTAATGGGAGATCTTGCCAGACAAATGTGATTGAATGCTTTGATGGGGTAACAAAGGTTTTTGATCGGGGGGGCAGTTGATGTGGCCTACCTGGACGTCAGTAAGGCCTTTGACTCTGTTCCTCACCATAGGCTAGTAAATAAGACAGAGAGCCTGGGAGTGGGACAGAAAATAACTAGATGAGTGGAAAACTGCCTGAAGGATAGAAGTCAGAGGGTGGTGGTACAGTAAATGGTGTACATTCTAGGATAATGAGGGTGATCAGCAGTATTCCTCAGGGGTCAGTACTGGGATCAATCCTTTTTATGTTTGCTTGTACGCATGTGCAAGAAACATAGTACCACCATACGAGTTTTCATAGGTGTGCCTCCCCCACTTCCAAAGGCCTGCTCCTTTTTGCAGGCAGGGCTGCACTGCACCAATGAATGTCCGAGCTGTCTATGACAGCCATTCTGATGCAGTGCTGTACAGTTCTGAAAAAAATACCACTACAATCAGCAGTGGTAACGTGTAGGCAATTTGCATACTGCCATTGGCATTATGCAAATTATGAACACATCATCACTACTTTGAACTGTCCATGGACAGTTTATCCCCCCACCTAACACCTACATAGCACACTGGGAGCCCATCCCAGCATGGTCATGCACTCCTCCACCCCTGACACTGTATGACTGACGGGTGCCTAATCCCCATCAGCTCTACTGGCCCCCCAAATCAGACTTCCTGGTGCCACTCTGGGAGCCCACCCCAGCGTGGCAAAAGTTCCATGTCTTGTACACGCTGGGAACCCACCCCAGTGTACTCATGCACTCCCCTCCAACCCCACACACTGTGTGATGACAGGGATGCCCAATCCCCCATCGGCCCCACTGCCCCCCCAAAAACAAACTTCCTGGCGCCACACTAGGAGCCCACCCCAGTGTGGCCAAAGTCTGTGGCCCATGGGGGTGCCCAATCCCCTGTCTGCTTCACTGTCCCCACCCCAACAAACTTGCAGGTGCCACGCTGGGAGCCCACCCCAGTGTGGTAAAAGTCTCACGTCATTTTAAGAAAAAAACAAAAACCTAGAACAAAAGAAAATGGTCCTTCATTGACTCTCTTGCCTCCTCAACCCAACCAGTGCCCACCTTCTGAGAACCCCACCTCCCCACACCCTCCATCACCCAATACTTACCTCCGGAGGTTGGCACAATGATCTTTGGTGAACCGGGAACATGTCTGCACCCTTTAAAGCCAACCACAAACTAAAGAAATGCCAGTAAACTGTATAATGACATAAATGTTTTTTTTTTCAACTTTGGTGCATATCTCAGCCATTTTGGGGAATTTTTTACTAAATTTTTAACATGGGGTTCTTGGGACCCCACCTCATGAACTCAGTCACTGTAATTGTGTTATTCGGTCCTGAAAGGTGATTTTTCTGTCACTGCATGGAACCAACTTTTGGGACTGAGTAATGAAATGACAGTGTCACAGTTTGAAAGGTAGGCCCCCAAAACCCTAAGTTGAAAATTTGGTGAAAAAATTCCCAAAAATGACTGTATTACGAGCGTGCATTGCTCAGTTCCTACGTACACCCGTAACTTCGGGAATTTTTACTATTTTTACTCCAGAGTTACAACATTGCCATTTTGCCACACCTCCTTATGAGCAGTACAGCTGTCATTTTTCACATCTTGCCCAAAATGTGTTTTCGCACATGTAGTGCACAATGGCACAGTTGGTGTGTGAAATCAATATTTGGGACAGATTAAGAAAATTACAGTGTCACTGTTCAGGAGCAGAGGTCTTAAAATGGCTATGTTGAAAATTTGGTGACAAAAGTCCATAAAATGACTGTGTTAGAAACGTGCATTGCGCAGTTTCCACGTGCCCTTGTAAGTTCATGAATTTTTAATATTGTCGGTCAGATTTTCAACACTGGCATTTTTCCCCACCTCCTTATGAAAAGTACAGATGTCATTTTTCACACCCTTGCCGAAATGTTTTTTCGCACTTCCGGTACAGAAATGCATGGTCACTGTGGGAAATCAGTGTTTGGGACAGATTAAGAAAATCACAGTGACACTGTTCATGAGCAGAGGTCCAAAAATGCCTGTGTTGACAATCGGCTGTAAAAAATCCCCACACTAATTACATTATGGGTATGCATTGTGCAGTTTCTACGCACACTCGTGACTTCACCAGTTGTTTTATATTTTCACTCCAGATTTTCAGCATTGCCATTTTTTACACCTCCCCATGAATAGTACAGCTGTAATTTTTCACATCCTGTTCGAAATGTGTTTTCGCACCTGTGGTGCCAAATGGTGTAGTTGCTGTGCAAAATCAGCTTTCGGCTGACGAACTGAAAGTGCCACTGTTCATGAGGTGGGGGTCACAAAAAACCCATGTTGAAAATTTGGAGTGAAAATACCAACAAACATCTGGGGCATTAGGGTTTCCAACCATAACGCCCCACCCTTTAGAGACTGACAGCCATCGGGGGGTGTGACTTGGGATTGTTGCCTGTAATGCTCATGCCATTCCACCACCACCCACACCCTGCAGCCAGTGAAAGGCATTGAGGTGTGCCTTGGACTCTTCGACCCCAAAGTTCATCCCATTCTTCTATACTGCACCCATCTCACTGAATTTCCTTATGGATGGGGTGAGCATAAGTCCCAAAGACCCCAAGGCAAACCGTGACACTTGTTGGTGTCTGCAGGGTAGGGTGAAATGGCGTGGGTGTTATGCCTGGTGACCCAAAAGCATACCCCAATGCCTGTCTGTCTCTGCAGGGTAGTGGTGGGGTTGGCTTCAGTTCAGTACTTCACTGCCATTCCTATTATGCATCTCTCTAACTCCTACACTACCAATGCCAATGCCAATGCCAGCAAGCAAACATTCAGCATTGACAAATGCTTGTTAACATACAGTATATATCAGTGATATATCAGTGGGACTTGAAGGGAAAGTGTGTCATATTTGCAGATGATGCAAAGTTATATAATAGGGTTGACATTGCAGGAGGGGTTGAGGCCATGAGGAGAGATCTGAGCACCCTAGAGAAGTGGTCGGACACTTGGCAGCTGAAGTTCAATGCTAAGAAGTGTGCAGTGATGCATGTGGGGTGTAAAAATTCCCTAGCTGAGTACTCACTGGGGGGAGAACTAATAAAGCAAACAGAACAGAAAAGGAACATGGGGATTATAATCTCAAACAACCTTAAGGTAGGTGGCCAATGTAGTAAAGCTAATAGAATGATGGCTTGCATAGAAATGGGTATAATTAGTAGGAAGAGGGAGGTGTTGATGCCTTTATATAAGACCATGGTCAGACCGCACCTGGAGTATGGGGTACAGTTCTGGAGGCCTCTTTTAAGAAAGGATATAGATGGGTCAGAAAAGGTTCAGAGAAGGGCAACAAAGATGGTGCAAGATATGCAAGAGAAGCCATACAAGACTAGATGGAGAGGAGTAAATATATACCCACTGGAGGTTAGAAGAGATAGCGGTGACATGATACAGACTTTTAAATATATGAAGGGAATAAATAAAGTGAATGAAAGTAGCTTACTCAACAGGACGGTATGAGTTAAACAAGGGGTCATAATTTAAGATTGGAAGGGGGAAGATTTAAGAGCAATGTAAGGAGATGTTATTTCATTGAAAGGGTGATGGAACCCTGGAACAGATTACCTAATGAGGTGGCATGTGAAGAAACAGTGGAGGAATTCAAGAGGGCATGGGACAGAAACAAGCGGTTGGCTAGTGGGCAGAGGAAAATACCCTAGGAATTGGAGACAAGTAGGGCCAGGTGAGAAATGGGCAGACTAGATGGACCAGGAAGGTCCTTTTCTGCTGACACATTACTATGTTACTATGATACTATGACTATGACTCACTTGTGTTTTTGGTACTGTACATTATAAAAAATGCAGAATGTGAAACCACATGCAGAAACAGCCTCAGCTACCACCTTGGAGTTCTGATTACTTCAGCCCATGCAAGCTTCATTGTCAAAGTTAGAGGTAATCAGAACCCCTCTGTGGCAGCACAGGCTAGTTGTGAATGATTGTCTACCCAGTATTCTCTATATTGCAGTATTATCGCCAGCCTGTTAGGCAGTGGTGGTAACACTACTGCTCATGATACCAGAGGCTCCGGTTCAGGAACAAGCTAGAGTTATTGGAGGGCAGGCTAGGGGAGGCAGGAGAAAGCATTCCAGAGGATGGTCTCCTTTTTCAGGGATGGAGTGTTGCAGTCCCAGCTACCACACTGCCACCTGGCTGGCCACAGGTGTTAGTGCAGCAGAGGATGCCTCAGAGGGTGGGGCAATTGCCAGCCAAATGTCATGCAGTGGCATGTGTTTGATGCTCTTCATGCACTTGCTTCCATGTGAGTGGGGAGGAACTAGAAAAAGGAAACCCCAGAATGGCAGGGTATAGTTTGGCCTAGGTTCTGGTGATCAGCCATTCCCATACTTTGGAGGTCCTTACTTATAGCGGAGCAAATGTTTTCCCAACCCTCACCCCAGCTGGCAGGGGACTGCCACAGGGAATATGCCTGGGGGCTTAAAGTTGGTGTAGGTGCTAGAGAACTCCAGGCACTGGGCTGAAGAGTTACTTCTGATGGGAGCCAACCTGGAGTTGGGAGCATAAAGTATACATTTAAAAAAAGAGAGAGGACATCCTGGTGGTGCTGAGGGTTGAGGCACTGGATGCAACACCTTGCACTATGCCAGTAACCCGGGTTCAGGAACGGCCTTGAGTCACCGGGGTGCCAGCATGGGGGGGAGGGTTGGATCAGGATTGAGCTGCCTTGGGCAGCTGTCCCCTCCTGGGGGTGGTTGTCTGCTCCCCTCATAGTTCCGATACCACCAGGTGAAGGTCCGGTGGGAAGCGTAGGCTATGGCGGACCGTGACAAATGCCAGTGGTGGGGAGGAAGAGGCTGAACGGTACCTGGCATGCGTGTGTACCTCCACACATGAGCATGTATGTGTCTGCCAGGGTCCCAGGTCTGGAGTGCGAAAACACGGGAAAAAAACACCACAATTACATATGGGAAAAAAAAGATAGAGATATTACACAACTTTTCAGAAGTGAAAAGGCTTAAAGAGGACAGTCAGCATGGGTTTAGGGAAGGCAGGCCTGCCAGATTAACCTGTTTTGTTGTCTTTTATCTGAGAAGGTGTCGAGTGAACTCAGTGCTAGAGGCCAATGGATGTAGTGTACTTGGACATCAGCTGCGATATAAAATTCCATAAATTACATGCACCACTGGCCACAGAAACCAGTTTTTCTTGTATGGATAGTGAGCTGTATGGAATGTGGAATTCATTCAGAATAGAAATTCCATCAGCATACTGCATTTCACAATTTTGGGGCTGGAATTATGAAAGCAATCCACAGTACATTATTGAGTCCATGAAATATATGTTTGCTGAATGATTTACGGGGATGGTTTAAGTTGAAGGGTAGAACTGCATTCTACTTTTTCACATTATTTCTCTTGATCTGTTCCACATTTCAATGCAATGTAACTTCCATAAAAGAAAGTAGGTGAATTTCATTGAAAATGTACCTACTTGCTTCCTAGATAACCAGGCACACCTACCTGTGGAAACATAAAGACTTCTTGTTAAATGATGCCTGAATGTTGCCATTTGCATTGATTCAGGGTTGTAATTTGTATAATGCTTTGCCACTCTTTTGTATGCTAGTGCCTTAAAGATCCATGGAACTAGTTCTTCCATGAAACAATTATTAGCAACTGCTTAATGATGCCAGATGGTTGTCTTTCAGACACACTCTACACACCATGGCCTCTATTCAGTAACATCTGTAGCACACTGCACACCACATCAATGCTGCATGGAGGGCCATTCATATGATTCATGTGCACATTATGCATAAGACCGATACACAACTGTTGCATGCAGCATGCATAACCATGGCATGCACATGCCCTAAGGAAGCCCCGTGTGGGTTCATGTCAGATGGCTACACAGTACACGTGTGGTGTAATGCATATGTGCAAAACAGTTAATGCTGAAAAGGTGCATGTGCAGGCCTCGGAAGAATTACACCAGACAGACCCCTGCTGTAAACCTCAGATCATGCCCCCAACAGCCACGATCCCACAGGGATGTACTCGAATGCATATTGTGTAGCTATGCTTGTCCAGTCCTGCAGTTCACACATGCCAAAGAGGTTTAGGGATATCAGGGTTAGTCCCATACTGGCCAGTGTCCATCATGTAATAATGCCACATTTGACATCACCTGCCAGCATGCCTGGAGGGGCACAGCATGCAGCATAGACGTGGCAGACTTTCTGTACCACACAGCATGCAGCATCCCTGATGCAGGCCATGTGTCCTGAGTACCCTGCAGTATGACCTTTTGTCTCGTCACCTAGCACCCCCCCATGGTGTTGTACAGAATGGGATACCCATTCCCCACATCTGCCCATGTCCCCCAAATAGGGTGCTGTCCAAGGGGACTGGCCAACCGCATACCCACATAATAAAACAGACAACTGTTACACTGTAAACTGTCACATTGTAAATATGGTGAATGTTGCCTTGTAACGTGCTTGTTTTTACCTAATTAACAGCCCAGGATGGCTGCTGTAGACTTCCATTTTGTCTCTCTTTTGAATTTGCTACATGCTACACAGCTTGTTTTTGTCTGTGGTTAGAATGGAATGCACCTATATATTGAATCTAAGGAGACTGTGGCTAGGATGCTTAGTCACGGTTCCTGTAAAGGAGATTTTATTTTACATCGCTGTCAGACTGACAGTACAGAAGTTGCAAGATGTGATGTTTTGCTCTATTCTAATACTGATCTCTTTCAAGTAATGTAAAATTTTGTAGTCACCACATAGCTGCTACTGTTTGATATTTCCAGTCTTGTAACTTTCCTATGAAATTGTATTTTAAGTAAGCAATAAGACACGACAGAGTGTGTGTTAGACTCTTTAACACACGGCTAGGAAGTGTAGTGAGGTACAAGGCCACCAGCCAAATGCGTCCAGCCTCCTAGACATGTGTTAAAGTGTCTAACGCACATCCTGGAGTGTCTCATTGCACTTATGACATGGTTATCTAAAATACAGATGTAGGTGATAACTAAAATGCATAATATCTAATAGTAAAACATTTACATGTTTGTCCTAATTTTTCATGAAATAGTTCCCCCACCTGTTTCTTTTTTTTTTTTTTACTTGAGGACTTTTGATCTGTTAAGGCATCCTTACTTGTATTTCTGTAGTTGCCATGAGACCCCCCCCCCCCATTAGCAGTAGTCATACTTCATTTAGTTTGGACAAGAAAGTCTGTTGTTTCTTTATATATATATATATATATATATAATATATATATATAGTATGTTATGGTAAAGGGTGGCACTAGGGAGAACAAGCTGCTTTTGTTTAGAGCACACAGGAGAAAGCTGTTACGCGATGCAGAAGCCAAGTATGAAAATGGAAGAGTTTTGTAACTGATGCATTAAGCTGTCATCTTACGTATAAGTTATGCTGGTTTTCTTTCTCTTTTTCTGTTTTATTTTTCTGTGGTGCTAAGGGAGTGAAGTATGGAGTGCCTGCTTGCTCATTTACTTACAGTCAGAGAGAGAAAGAGAGAGACAGAGAAAGAGAGAGAGAGGGCTCGGGCGGGGGAGTTGCAAGAAAGCCGTTGAGCCCTACAGTGAGAATGTACAGTGATTGTTATCCTGGCACTTTTTATTTTTAAATGATGCAGGTCTTGAATTTCATTTACAGATATGCTGACAGATTGAAAATATAGCCTGGTATTTCACTTGCAGTTGGTGAACACAAGATGGCTGATTTTCAATTTGCCAACATTCTAACTGGCATCTTTACTAGGATCAGTGCCCACAGTAAGTAAGTAAGTAAACAATTTTATTGATCAGCAATATGCCGTATACAATATGACATTTTATACACATCACATAAAGTACAAATCGTAAAAGGGTAAAACTAATGCTATGGGTCTAATCATACACCCAACATATAGCACCAAAACAAAGAATGCCATATTAAAAAATATAAATAAGCTATCTATTGTTTTGATCATGATAAATAAAATTCATAATAATATGAGCCATTCTTTACAAATGTGTAGTTAAGAGAAATTTTGCCAATAGTTCAATGATTTTTTTTATCTTTAATCTTGAAGAGATAATCCAACATATTAAAAGGAGGGAGACTGAGACCTCCAAGAAGTTCACCCAACCCTTTCTTTCTTGAGGCTTCATAAAGGTGGCCTAATAGTACAACATGTTTCAAATCATCTATTGTTTCCAAGCCACATTTGCAAAATTGGGAAGATAAGGCCTTTCTCTTATATCTATGCTGCACATAGTTTGCTGTATAACACTCTGTTCTAAATCTTGTGTAAATCCTCCTTAATCTAAAGTTTGTTATCATAGAAAGATATAACTCAAAACTACTTGACAGTTTAATTGTTTTGTAATAATCATGAAGTTTGAGCTTGGAGAGCTGTGTAAGCAAAAAATTCTCATCCAATGCTCCCAATCTGATTTTGACATCCTGTTTGACTTTTACTAGAGTTCTATAATATACTTCATAAAGCAGATGTCCCAACCCAGCTGGCATCATAACCTCCTTGATAAACAGAATACTAGGATGAATAAATCCCAAATTGGCCATTCTTATGCTTTCTTCAAGGCACATTCTGGGATATCTACTTTCGGGCAACAAAAAAAGTTTGAGTAAAAATATAATTTGTTGCTCCTGTATGAGGGAAAGTAAGGTACGCTGTCCTAATTCCAATGCTACAATACATTTTGGTGTCTCTTGTGGTAACATGAGGATGTGTCTATACAGATTATTTAAAATAGTTTGTAGTTTTCCGGTCTGTACATATCCCCATGTTTCACAAGCGTATAGCATGCTTGTTCTTATTTTAGCATTGAGTACATTCACAACTCCTTTAACTGAAGTTTTTCCCATTTTATTGTTAAATATTTTAAAGCGTTCCCTGACGATCTCATTTTGTTTTGGATTATCTCCATGTGTTGATGCCAGGAAACATTATAGGAAAAACGGACTCCTAAATAATCATAATACTTTGCCCTATCTATGTTTACCCCATCTATCTTAAAACTAGTGATGTTTTTACTCTGGTTTCCAAACACCACTACTTTTGTTTTACCATAGTTAACTTTTAATTTGTACTGTACACAGAGGGATTCAAACTTTATCAATTTCCTTTTTAAGTCCCAATAATGAAGTTGACAGTAGAACCAAATCGTCAGCATATGCAAGACAGTCAATCCTAGTGCAGTCTACTTTGGGAGCATGGAAATTTGGGGCTAGAAATCTGTTCCAAAATTGTGTTAAATAGAGTGGGTGCCAAAATGCATCCTTGTCTAACCCCTATATTAGTAAAGAATTTCTCAGTCAGATGTCCATACTGATCGTATTGAACTCTAGCCCATGTATTTTCATGTAGCCTAATGATGACATCCAGCAGGGAACTCTCCAGCCCCAATGCCTTAAGTGTTGTCCAAAGAATTTTCCTGCTGATGTTATCAAAAGCTGAAGAGAAATCCACAAAACAGCAATAAAGATTTGTTTTTCTGATTTTAGTGTATTTCCAAATCAAATGAAACAGGACATAACAGTGTTATATTGTGGACCTATTCTTCCTGAAGCCATTCTGTGCCTCATTCAGGATTGAATTTTCTTCAGCCCAGTCTAATAGTCTTCCCAGAATTAACCTCGTGAAGATTTTCTGGGAAACATCTATGAGGCTGATTGGTCTATACATTTTCAGGTTATAAGGATCCTCCTTTTTGAATATGGGGAATATGTGACTACCTAACCAACTTGGAAGACATGAAAGTCCTTGTAAGAGTCCATTAAATAGTAAGAAAAGAAGCAGACACCACCAGTTAGGAAATGATTTATATAGGTCTCCCAGATTACCATCAGGGCCTGGAGTCTTATTAGATTTCAGCAATGATAATGCCTTGAAAATATCTCTTTCCGTAATAAAGATGGGCCGTGGAGAGTACATTTCTCCCCTGGGCTCTTGGGCTATAGTCATCTCTAATTCAGACTTTAGAGAAGTAGAGCTCTGAGAAATAGAGAGTCCAGGCCTCGGGTGTAATATAGGCTTCTAATCTATTAGAATATTTGTTATAGCCTTGAGATACCTAGTTTCCAGAAGCCTCTACCATCTCTATTCAGTACGGACTGTCTACATTTTTCCCAGAGTCCATGGAAATATTTTTCTTTTGCCCTTTCTAAAGCTAACTTATACTTTTCTCTTTCTGTCTTAAGTATTGTGAAGTCTGCGATGGTTTTATTTCTTTTGTTTTTATGTGCCCTCAATATTCTACCAAAATATTGTTTAGCCTGTAGGCAATCTGCATTAAACCAAGACTTTTTATAAATCTGTTTACAAGAAGGTATTTTTTTCTTGCACCATGGTTTTAATATCATAGCTATCCTTTCCCAACTATCTAAGATATCAGTTGATCCATGAGAGTTTATAATGGAATCATGTATATAACACACATCTCCAGTGTTTAAAATAAACTCGAAGTTCATATGATGTAAAGGTCCCCAAATAATTCTTTTCTCATTAATAATCTCCAAATTGTCCTCCAGGAAACCAGTTTTTCTATTTGTTCCTAGGGGACAGTTCAGAGAAAGAACAATAGGACAGTGGGCAGATTCCAATCTGTCCTTAACCACTAGTTTCTGTACCATGTGGGTTACCTCCAGGTTGGTCCAGATTAGGTCTGGAGTAGAAGAACCCATCAGACCCCTAAAAGTAAAAGTCCCCAACATATCACCCTGAGTTCTTCCATTTAAGAGACAGTAATTCCTGGATGCAAAGACTTCCAGGAGGATCCTGTCTCTAGGGTTGAGTACCAGATCCTGTGTGGACCTTTTATGGGTGATATTGTCATTAGCCAGAGGAAGCAAATGAATAAAGTCTGTATAATCATCTTCCAAAAGACAGGAAGAAACTCTAGCATTAAAGTCTCCCATAATGATTATAGAGACAGGAAGAAACTCTAGCATTAAAGTCTCCCATAATGATTATAGGGCAATCTGCATAGCTATCCGACAAATCATCTAGCAAGATTTTCAGATTCTGAATAAATGCATCTGCTGATTCAGAATGTCTGAATCTGGGGGTAAAATATATGTTACAGAGAATAGCTATCTCTAGGCCTTTATGAATTTGTAGGGTCAAAATTCCCTCTAAATTTGTTACTATTCAGGTAATTCCTAAATCTAGCTGTGTTTTAATAAAAAAAATTAAGTCCCCCTTTAAGCCTACCAAATTTTTTGTCTCTGGAGGCCGATAAGGTCGTGGCTGTGTAACCTGCCAGTCCAGGAGTAGACTCTTCAGTACACCATGTTCCTGAATCCCTATTATGTCATAGGACTCAAGAAAACCCAAAACCTCAGGGTCTGTGATTTTAAGATGTATACCCTCAATATTCCAAGAGAGAATAGAGAGGGCATCCATCATATTCCTTTTTCTCTCTGTATCAACTGCCATCCCAGTATTTGACTCTTCAGATGTTAGCTCACCGGGGTCCCACCTGGATTGCCGATGTCAGGGGGAAACCACAGTAGACAAAGGCGCATAAGTATTTGGGTCTTCAAAATTTTCAAAATTTATTAACAGAGAATCTAAAACTGGGGTTGACTCCTGTGCTCCCATCACAGGGATACGGCCATAAGTGTCTGGATCCAATTCTGTCATGTCCACTCTATGGATTCCCAGTGGGTCCAATTTGCCTGCCAATGACAATATTTTGTTAACTAAGTTGGAATTTTTGAAGGTAATGTCAATCTGGGTTGAAAAACCTGAGTTATCTTGTATATTAATGGAATCTACCATATTCCAGGAAATATGTAGGTCTAATGTTTTTTCTAGGAAAAAGAGGAGATCCCCTTTTACCTTCCGTCTAGCATTCTTTTCCATAAATTTCCACCCAAACACTGCGATTGTTCTCCCTAACCATGACTTTTTCTGATTTTCAATGTGTTCATTAATCACTCCCAAGATTTCCATCTGAGATTCATGAGCTGCTTCACATATTTCATCTGGGGGACTGCTCATGAGGACTATTTTCCTTACTACTGGGGGACTCAGGGGGAAGTCTTGGGACTAACATTGGTAATGTAATATCATAGCCCTTTTCCCTTAAGAATAATGCCTTTTCTAAAATGGAATGGGCAGTCCTCAAGGATGTACAGTAAAGTAGTACAGTTTTCCTATAATAAAGGTTCGGTGATCTAAAAACAAATAATTCCTTTTCTAACTCAAGATGTGATAGTTCAAGGAAGTTAAGTACCCAAGCAAGTAGTGATCTCTCTGTTTCGTTCTCTAATATAGCTATGTTGTAGATCTCAGTCAGGAATTCAGTGTTCTCACATTTCTGTAGAACAGGAGAAACCCCTAGAACCTTTACTGGAATCTTACTAATAGAATCATCTTTGGTGGGTGAATGACCAGAGGTCTCAGTCTCCCTCTGAAAACCAGTCATTGACTCCTCACTCACTATTACATCATAAGATATTTTGTTATATGTACCATGTGAGTGGAGATTTGTCTCCTGCACAGCTAATTGTTTACCCTGTTTTCCCTGTTTTAAGTTTTGGTTTGGATCCTGACCCTCCCTTGTTTCCTGTGCAGTTAGCATTTCAAGATTTTTATTGTTTCTAGATAAAAGTTTCCTTTTTTTGGATTTTTTATTTATTTTGGTTCTTTTTTGTTGATTCTGTGTTTGTCTATTAGATTCACCAGTATCCTGTTTTTCTGAGTCTGTGTTCTTTATATAGCATTCACATATTTTATTTTTATTGAAGGGTGGAGGGAAGTGTACCTGTATGCCTATATTTACCTAATCTGTGTTCAAGGGTTCAGTCCCCATGGATACAGACTCTGAAGAATATTTTTTGCTGCTGTTCAGAATTCTATCCAGAAGTACTCTGTTATGAAAAATGTCTGCTCTTAAGTTACATATCTCATTTTTGAGGGTGTTAATATTTTCCAGTATGACTATATCAGCAGAATATCTGTTCTTTAGAATCTCTAGGGTTTGCTTCAAGATAGTGGAGGTAGCCATCAGGTATGATTTATCAGTACACTGGATTTCACCAGTGTTAAAATCTGTTTCCTGGGAGGTCCTAGACCTCAGTGACTTATACTTCCCCTCTATTTCCCTATTCATTTTATGAGTTGTATCCATCTTCTTTAATCCCTCAATAGTGGCACTCAGATCTTTAATTATAGATTTGAAATCCATCTGTTCTCCCAGCTTTCTATTAGGATCTGATGCTAGATAATTAAGACTATGTTTAAAATGATCCTGCTCTATCAGTGGTCCCTTGGTTCTAAAAGGGAGCCTAGGTGATGCGAGAATCTCTGAGTCGGTTGGACAGGACTTGTCTGAAGTTGGTGAAAATCTCAATTCCAGATCTTCAGACCTCTCTAACTCCTCTAAATCAGACTTATATGTATCTCATGCATATTGATCATAGGAAATAGATTCAACAGACTGTGTAGACATTCTCCAGTCTTTTCTGGAAGAGTTTTTAGACAATGTTTCAGAATGATTACCCAGTCTGTTTAAATGATTAGTCAAATCAGTTGCTACAAAAATAGGGGTTGAACTGAAGTTAGGGCCCTTTCCCTTCATTTTGTTACTCCAAAAGTCAGTTATTTTAAGTTGTTTCTTGTTTTCTAAAACATCTGCATGGGGCAAGAAGGGAGGAAGACCCTTATGCCTTCCCTCCAGTATAGCATTTTCCACATGTAATTTCTCCTTTTGTTTACTTGGATTATTAGAAGTGTTAGGGGTATTATTTTTATTTTTACATGTATTTCTATATTTTCTTTTACCCTTTCTGTTTTCCTTAATATGCATGCAAGAAATGCCTTCAATAGTATCAACCTGGGTCTCTAATATTTCGATAACTGAGCTAGAACAAAAATCTTCTTCAGAGGCTTGGTTTAAAACACTGCCCTTTCCACTTCTACTAACAACCATTTTTTTAAATAGGCTTCAATACAAATGCAAGAATGAAAAAGAATAGCAAAAGCTATTACAAAAAAATTATTTCAAATTGCAAATTACAAAGCAAGTTACAAGCCAAACTGAAGTACAAAAAGTAATGCAAATAATGCAAAAATGCAGTGAAACAGTAAGACAAAAATACATTTTCGACACTGGGGTACTAGTTTATAGGTCTAGAATAGTTTTCAAATTTGCTGAATTAATATAGAGAGTTCAAGAAATAAAGCTTGAATACTTCACCACTCCACCACTTCAGTTCTATTTACAGCACAAGCAGTCCAAAGTTCCTGTAGTGAAATCAGCCCAAACTGTAGAAGAAATGGTCGTCGGAATGAAAAGCTGCACCAAGCACCAAGCACCAATTCCAGGGACAATTCCAAAGTCTCATAAATAAATGCAGAATAACCAAACACAGCCCCAACAGAAGGTCCAGCAAGAAAAATCCAGTGGATTGGGTTTGTAGCAGTTTATAGCTGTTATTGAAAGTTATCTTGCTATTCTCAGTTGCCAAACATGAACCCACTATTTCCTCCTTAGTATAGCAATAGAGTTTATGGGACGGTAATTATCTCGTCCTGGAAAGTAGCTTATTTTGTCTGCGTTTGCTGAAACACACAAAAAAATAAATACAATGCGGCGAGTTTGTTGGAAGGAGTACCCCCCCCCGCCCCACTCCTATCTATCTATCTCTCTCTCTGATCTGCTTATAAAAACTGATTTCTCCCAAAGACAGCGCTAATTACAATAAAATGACAATACCATGGCTCTTACTAGCTATTGTAACAAAAAGTGCTGAAGAAAGCTGACTTCTAACTAAAAACTAACTAGGAACCAAGGTAGAGATAAAAATATAAATCTCTGAATCCTGTATTTCCAACACGTACCTTGGTTCAAAAATGAAGTCAGTTCTAAAAACTCAGAGAGTCAGACAGCCAAATCGTAGATTTATTTACCGGAATAAAAGCGAACCTGAACCATAAGGCGACTAAGCAGCAGCTAAAAAACATTTACAGGCGCACATAACAGAACGGCTTAAGGTTTTAACAGCTGTTCGCCTCCGGTTTCTCCACCAACCTACACCGTAGTGAGAGGTATACTGATTTTTAAGGTGGAGAGAACAGGTTGGAAATAGGGTAAAGGGGGATATCAATTAAGTTAATTAAATCAATCAATCAATCGGTCGACTGAATAAACTCACTAAGTACTCTCTGCAGGTTCAATTATTTAATTGATTACAGCCCCACTACAATGGCAATACTATCAAAGCACAGCAATAATTCTGAGTTTGTTATGTTAAAATATCTATCATTCTTTAAAAAAAAAATTGCAAACTCATCGATCGAAGGTCAGCACGAATATATACTGTTGGTGTATCTTGGTTAACCAAACAACAAAACTTAGTAAAGGGCTATGTCAGTTCTAAATATAAAAACTAGAGTCAGTTAATCAATTAAAAGCTAAAAACAAAATACATAAAAAGAAAATATATAAAAAGCAAATCTCAATGCACACTAATAACCAAGCCAAAGACCGAGGTTGTAGTTAGTATAATTAAACTACAGTCAGAAACCTAGTGTGATAACTAAAATAACTCATATAGATTTAAAAAAACATACTCCGGGGTAAAAAATACATGTTCCTTGTTTAGGGGAGCTTCAGATTCCTCAGCAGCAAGGACTTCAACCATGCAGCCACCTGAAGGCTGTAGCCCTTTTCTCCGTGGCTGGGGTGGGCTCCACCACTGCCCGGACTCCAAGCCATCAGCCACCAAGGTAGGTTCGACCGAAGTCTGCTCTGCTGTTTTTTAACTGCGGCACAAGATGAACTGGAAAGGCGGTGTAGTTAAAACCCAGATGGTTCTTTTCTACCAGGAAAAATATAAACCAGGCAACAATGGCATACCTGCTCCAGGCAGAAAGTAAGCATTACAACGCCCTGCTCCTTCTGAGAATCACTCAAAATAGAGTGCAGCCGCTCCACCGGACGTCTCCTCGGATCCTGGCGCTCTGCTCAGCCTACTCCAGTACCCACAGGGCACTGCTGGTCCTTTTTCCTGTGCAAAGAAGGAATATCACACAGGTATGGACCAATCAGGATGCCTAAATTCTGATGCCCATTTCATAAACTATTTTGTTTAACTACTAGAAAGTCCCAGTCAGTCTTTGGATCTCACATCATGGTATTATGCTGTGTAATAGTTGCTATATAAGAATGATAGATAGCCACATATGAACAGAACAGGATTTTTAGAAGAAAGCAAGATAGCACATCTTATAACTGTTTTCCCTGGGTCCAGGTAAAACAGAATTTTGTTGCATGCATAAAAACTTAAAAAGTAACAGCAGATAAGGATCGCTTGGCCCAACTAGTCTACCCATTTTCCTTACCTTCTGCAATACCGTAGATCCTACTTGATCTTGGGCTTTTACCATCTCGTTCCTATTCCTAGGGTTCCTTTGTGTCTATCCCATGCATTCTTGATTTCCCTTACTATTTTCTGAATGATTGATTGATTAAGCCTGTCATAACTGATTTTACTACGTGTATGTGTCATATTCTGTTAGCATGGAATTATAAGTAATAAATACATTTTATTGTAATTTCTGGACTGAACTGACTTTACTGGACACTGAATTTTGACATCTAATTCTACAGTAACAAATAACATTGGGAAGCCAGCCATCAGCCCAGAAGTGTGATATCATTACCATAGTTGTAACAGGTTGAGTGGCAAAGAATTAAAACCTAACCTTGACTAAGGTCATGAATACGCTGAAAGTGATTGTAACCTACCACTCCTGGTACACACACAGCAGGCATTGTAGCAATTCTAAGTATGTTAGAAGAGCCTAGGGAACACCAGTAAAACTCCAAGGGAAGATATACATAGTTGGATAAAACACTGACTTAGGGGAAGGTGATAAATCAATCAGAATTTTAGACAAATTTGTTATACAAAACCTTATATCCCATGGGGCTTGTGATTTCACAGAAGATGTAAAACACAAGAATGATCTGAGGCCTGATGTCATGGACCTGTTTAAAGAACAATTTCCAGGTGCCAGAAAAGAAAAATCAGGAAAAGAAAAGCATGGCCATAGCGTCTCTTTATGCTGCTTGCATGGACATGGAAAACAAAAGTAAATGTCTTAAAGACGCTTTGAAGAGTTATAAGGTAAATACTGAGAATTTAAAGGAGAAAGCAGAGATACTAAAGAGAGAAAGAATAAAAACTTGATTACCCTCAATATTATGTTCACACATTACCATCAGAGTGCAATTATAAATACAGAAGGAATTACAAAGAGAGACAGAGAAATGTAGAAGCGCATTAGTGGAAATACGTATGAAGAAAAATTCTATTGTTAGTGCTTACACAGTACTTCAGAATCAAATGATGGAAGTGAAGAAAGGGACTCCAGCTGACTATACACAATGCAAGGAGGAATAAGCAAGACTTAGAAAAAAGATCTCCCTCCTTCAAGGACAGATTTCAATGGTCAATTCCACTTGGTTTCCCTCCACCCCAGAGTACAGGTACAGGACACAAATGTCTGATTGGAACCCAGGGGAGGATAGACACTAGGATATTAATCCAAAATGTCAGTAAATACAAATCTTTGCCTGCCTAGTCATAGATAATAAACTGATCATTTGAAAATCTCGCTGAGGAATAATAAACAGAAACTCCTAGCAAGAGATGAAAAATTAGGAATCTACAGAGAATAAATGATAATCTAACAGTGTTTAATGTAAGCCTGTTTCATAACCACGAGACTTCAGGTAAACAACAGTGTCTTTTACAAATGAAGCTCAGTCACACTAATCAGTTAAGTATCTTAGTTAGAGATGGGCGAGGTTGGGAAATTTCGCTCCAAATTAATCCACTGATTTAGTACAATTTGCGGATTAATCCATGGCTGCAAATTGCAAAGTTTCACCTGCAAAGTATGGAATTTCACCCACAAATGCCAGAATTTCACTGTGAATGGTGGAATTTCACCATTCGTGGGCAAAATTCCATTGTTCGTGGGTGAAATTCCACTGTTCGCGAGCGAAATTCCCCACTTCAGGGTGAATTTTTTTTTCCTTTGCCAAAAAGATTTTTTTTGCATTTCCAATAAGTACAACAATATGAACTGTGACATGTCATACTGATAAAGCAAGTAATCACATAGGGCCTGATTCCAAGATGGCTTATGCATGGTGCAAGCTGGGTTACGCAAAACCCATGGCGTACATCGCAACTTGGGCTATGTGTTACATCGTTTGCTATTCCAAAAGGTGCCTTGCACCATGCCTTATGTGGGTTGTGCCAAATGTGGGTCATGCCACCCACTACGCCCGCAACCCACAACAGCATGGTGTAAGGGTGGGTCATGGCAACAACTGTGCCCTATTCCAAAAGGGTGACTGCAGTAACCCACAGATGCTATTCCAAGAGCTGCAATGGCACAGCAGAGTTAGACCATCATGGAGATGGTCTAAGGGGCATCTGTTCATGCCACTCAATGGATGTTCACTCTGCAGCACCACAGCAAAGGTATTGCAGTGCTCCCCGTGCCCCCCGAACACATTCATGCCCCCCACTCCCCAAATGTTGTGGATCTCCGGGGTCCAAATTTCAAATTGCCCCGAATGACAGTGCCACCTGTCCAACTCCCCCATGCCCTCTGATGCTTGTGGTGGTGTTCTGGGGGGGGCTCCAGGTGGGCAGCTGTATTCATGCCATGACTCGTGGCACCCAGGCTTGGTGTTCCATGTATTTGGTGCTGGCCTGTGGCTGCCACAAGTCATGGGCATAGGTGTCGGGGACCCTGCCTGTCCTGGAATATGGTGCAGTGCCCCGACCATACATCTTGGAATCTGCCCCATAATATCTGTGCTTTCAATCCAAAGGTAACAATAGACTCGTGGTGAAATTTTGTCAAAAAAAAAACACAGTGAAGTCAGATAGGCAAATTTTTAGCCTAGGAGCAAAACTTTGCGGATTGCTTCATGGAGGTGAATTTCCCAACTTTACCGGAACTTTGCAGTAGAATTTAAACGTTGCTGCATCTCTAATCTTAGTAACAATCTGAGTTAACTTAAACCTGTCTTACAATTATGACACAGCAGTGAAACCTTACAAACACAGTTTAGTAGGAAATACTAGTTACTGTTAAGTCAGCAACAGTCTGAGTTAAAATGCAGGCCGCTGCTATGCAAAGATAGACCTTTTGCCTTAGGACAGAGTGTAACCCTTTGGGTACATGTGCATGGGACTTGAATCTGGCTGATATGTATGTTTCTCATCCAGTGCATATTTATGACAGTACAGAGAGGTGTTTTCTGATAGGGATAGATTTATGGCAGAAGTACAGTGCTGTACTGGATATTCCTTGGTGTCTGATGTGGACTAATAAGATTGAAACCCTACTCTGTACACTAGAGGGGATCCGGAGTGCTTAAATCTCCCCTCAAGAGGCATGGAGTCCTGGCAGCTACCTGACTGCCCTCACTTATCTGAACTTAGCAAAAGAGGGACACGTTTCCGGAAGAGGTGCTTCTGAACTTGTAGCTACTGCCCTAGAGAATAAAGACATCTGTAATATTATACTACTGTAGACTTACCCTGTTTTCAAATTAAAACTGACTAAGGAAGGGTTAAATTTGAAGAATTCTGCCTTCAGTTATAGTCAAAGTCAAAATGTAGTTAATAAGCTGCTGGCTGAAATCCAGTCTAGGGCTCAAGAAAAATTACATTTGTTGTGTTCTGTGAAGAGAAAAAAAAACTCTTTGTATGAAGAACTGAAGTGCACATATTCTGAAACTAAAACGTAGCCTTGAATTCCATGCATAGGTGTGGTCCAAGGCATGACAAAAGCACTGTGCCTGAGGGACTGACTTAGAAACCTAGAATTTGACAGCAGATAAGGACCACTTGGCCCACCTAGTCTGCCCATTTTTCCCTACCTATTGTATTACCGCAGACCCTACTTGATCTCTGGCTCTACACCACCTTGCCTTACCACTAAGGTTCCCTTATGCCTATCCCATGCATTCTTGAACCCTGCTACAATTTGTGCCCCCACCACTTCCACTGGGAGGCTGTTCCAGGTATTCACCACTCTTTCTGTGAAGAAGTACTTTCTCACATCTCCTCTGAGTCTAACCCCCCCCATCATCATAGCACGCCCCTTGTTCTTGAACATCTTTTTTTCTGAAAAATGTTTCCCTCTTGTACCTTATTTATACCTGTGAGGTATTTGAAAGTCTCTATCATATCCCCTCACTCCATCCTCTCCTTCAGGGTTTACATATTGAGGTCCTTTGGTCTCTTCTCATGGAAGACTGGTAGACTTTTTAGTAAGACTTGCTGTCAGTGTCCAACTGGCCACTGACCAGTGTGCCCATCAAACCGATCTCCTGCAACCACACTTATCTTTTGCTTGCACTATATCTCAAATGAAAACTGGCAAGTGGTTATTGAACAGAGTGTCACCATTCACTATAAAAACAGAGTTAAAATCAAGGATCATTTGTTCTTTTCTATTCTGTTGCCTATCTGTCTTGTCTGTCTGATTGTGCAATCAGATTGTCCTTGTGGTCCCTGGAACTGGTCACTCAGAGGTCCCTCAGTTTCTTCTTGCTGTTTCTTTTCTTTCCCTCTTTTTTGCTTTACTGTGGTTAAAAGAAAGTAAGTGTTTTTGTGTGTGTGTGTGTGTGTGTTAGTGTATAGATATATATCTATGTGTATGTGACTCTTAAACTGGGATCCTTTGGTTTGCAAATGTGTATGATTTTATTGTTGAAATAGTTATAGTTGAAGCAACAAAAGTAGGGAAATGTGGCGTTAGCGTTTCCAACCGTGACACCCCACCCACACCCTGCAGGCAGCAACAGGCATGGGGTGTGCCTTGGGATTGTCAGTCCTAATTCTCACCCCTTTCCATGAGTAACTAAGCTGATATGGATACAGTATATGAGAATGGGGTGAGTGTTAGGATTGACAACCCAAAGGCATACGCCTATTGCTGCCACCGTGAAATTGAGGTGTTGGGACTCAAACCCTAGCACCACATTTCCCTACTTTTACTTGTAGTTAACATACCCACACAAAGATGAAGTGCTCAGAAAACATAAATAACATGAAAACCAGCAATGCTGGCACACTCACCTCAGAAAAAACACCAAAAACATTTTTAACTTTTAAAATGACATTTTATTATAAAATAATAAAAGTTGCCAGAAGGCTAGCATTCAGGATAACCTCAGGCAACGTTTATTATTTCTCTACTTTTGTTGCTTTAACCCCAACTAGTGCATAACTTTGCCATTTTTTCATAGTTTGACCCCACATTTTCAACATTGCCTTCTTATGACCCCACCTCATGAACAAAGGCAGTGAAATTTCACAAATCATGCCAGAAAGGTGATTTCACCAAATGATCACAAAATCACATTTTGGGATGGATTTGTGTAAATCCACTGCCATTGTCCATGAGGTGGCATCTCCAAAAGGCCACATTGAAAATTTGATGTCAAAATATGCAAAAATGGCTGAGTTATGCATCAGAGTTGAAAATTCCATTGAAATACATTGAACCACATGTCCTTAGTTTCTCATATTGCAGTCACAGGTTCCAGCAGCAAGACATGTCTTCGATCAGAGAGTGGATCTTCAGCCTGCCACCTGTTCAGGTGAGTGAGGGTGTGTGGGGGTGTGCTGGAGGTGTGGGGATGTGGGTGCTGAGTGGGAGGTGCAGTTGAAGGGTCAGATTGGGAAGCGACTGTTTTATTCTTTGTAGAAAAAACCATCATGGACCTTTTTTGGCATGCAGGTGAAGAAATCGACTGGAGGGGTGTGCCACTAGACACCAGGGAAACAAAAAACCGGGACAGCAATGGGAGGGTGCTACTAGACAGCAGGGAAAGGGGAATCAAAACGGTGACAGGAATTGGAGGGTGAGGGGTGCCACTAGACACTTGGAAAAGGGGGAAAAAACAGGGAGACCAATCAGAGGGTGGGGGTGCCACTAGACACCAGGGAACTAGGAAGAACACGGGGACAACAATTGGAAGGCGAGGTGTGCCACTAGACACTAGGAAAATGGAGAAAAAAAACAGGGAGACCAATCAGAGGGTGGGGGTGCCACTAGACACCAGGGAACAAGGAAGAACACGGGGACAACAACTGAAGGGTGGGGGTGCCACTAGACACTAGAGAACAATTTATAAATATGGGGATGGCAATTGGAGGGTGGGGGAGAACCCACTAGACACCAGGGAAACATTTATGAACATATTTATGGGGATTGGAGGGTGGGGGTGTCACTAGACACCAGGGAAACATATTAAATTAACAGGGATGGCCACTTGAGATCCTTTTTTGTTTCTTTTTTCACAATATTCAAAAAAGGAAGTCTTTTTTTCACAAATTGCTAAACAGGATCCTTTTTCAAGTCTCTTATTTTGCAATTAGTGAAAAAGGATTCCTGAGCATGAAAAAAGGCACAAAACAGGATAAGAAAGTGTTGAAAAAACACACTTGAAAGTGATTTTAACTTAAAGTAACCCCAGCATTGGCTGAAACGGGTCCTGATTAGCAGAACATATATGTTGCTTTGAAGTAATTGCATCATTATTTTCACTTATTTAATTTTGTTTCCCTGGTTAACTGAAAATAAGATGGCGGCAGCATGGAAGAAGATTTCCCATTAGCGATAGAGGATGACCTGTTTGCAACAAAGGATTAGAAGTGCCCATTCAACCCTAACTATAGGGGTATGACCACGCCCCTATGGGTGATTTTGAGATGCATTTTAACCTCCAAAAGCTTGCTTACAGAATTGTAAACAGGAGGCCAGCACTAGGACAAAATGTTTTATTTTGGGTACACCACATTGTCTTCAGGACAGATTATGATCCAGGCAGAACCACTAGCTAGTAAAGGATATGATTACAGGTGGGAAGTCAAAGACTCTTGCCTAGTCTTGTCTGAACCACTCCCCCTAGAGGAAAGGAGAGAGTTTGCTCTGGTACAAAAAGTGGATGTACAATAAGTCAGACACAACTGTTTAAAGGGAACTGCTAATTATAACTTGGAGTAACGTGTGTGTGCCTGTGTGTGTGTGTGTATGTGTGTGTGTGTGTTAGTGTCTTTTCCCTTTTCTATTAGCAGATCAAATGTGACACCAGGAGAGAATTTCCAGGAAAAATCCTCTCCTTTGTGTTTGGACTGGTCGAAACAATAGACTTCTTATTCATTTACTCCAGAGACAAGCTGGAATCAAAGACATTTTATAAAGGACATTTTAAGGACTGAAGGCTTGTTTTGTCTTATCCTGGACAAAATGAACAGCTGTTGCGAATTCAAGATTTGCTTATACTCATTTTGTACTGAAAATGTGCATGAAGGGGGGAGACAATGTGATATTTTATGTTTTTTTGTACTGTATAGTTACTTCATGTTAGTTCAGAGAAAGCAAAGCTGTACTAAGATACCTAGCAGAGAAACTCAACATAAATCTATTTCTAAACCTAGTAATGCTATTTTTGGCATGTGCTAAAACTCATACATACACTAGGAACTTTACATTTTGCCACAGTACTAAGAGTCATAAGACAAACATTCCACAGTAATGATCCCCTTTCGTATAATCAAAATGTGTAGCTGTTGTACACTGGTCTTCAAAAGATACAGAAAAAAAACATTTCCCTAAAGAAGAAAGACAAAGGCACACAACATATAGAACAGTGGATGGATGAACATCCACAACAAGGCTGTGTTTTCATCGAGGGAGTTGATGACATCATAGAGACCTCAAGAGTGAAGCTCGAGAGGTCTTGTTGATGTCATCAACTCCCTGAGATGGAAATCCAGCCTTAGTTGTGGATGTTCAGCCATCTACTGTTTTATATAGTATATGTTTTGTTTTGTTTTGTTTCTCATTATTTTACTGAAATTACTTGCTGTGGGTACTGCTCCATTCCTCCTAATGCTCCTGCTCACTCCCGATCCCTCCACTGCCACTCCTGCGCCATCTGGTCCGGCTTCTAACTTTAACTTCTCCGTAGTGCTTAGTTTTAAAATTAGAGAAAAAAAAAGGATTTGTTTTTCCGAAATGGAGCCATGTATGGCTCTCTGTGTCCTGGCTCCGAATTCAACTGTCAATGGCGCTGCTACCAAGTGCTCGCTAAATTGCACCGCCATGTTTGTTTTTATTCTTTTACAGAGAGCCTCGGCTGAGCCAATCAGGTGGCAGGTCAAGGGTAAAAAGTTGTTGTACTATCGATGTGATGTCACAACAATAGTACAACAGCTTTTTGACCTTTGAACTGCCCTACAACAACATTTGGAAAACAATAATTTTCCATATACACTAAGCTCTAACCATATACTATAAGTGGCTTATTTATTTCTCTATACAGAAGCATGCAGTTGTGATTTCAAACTTAAAATCCACATTATGTGATCATAAATGTCTGTACATATTATTAAGTAATGGTGAGAAATCCCTTAAGGAGCTATTTAAAAGGGATATTACATTCAATGACATGTTAAACAGAACCACCTCCTAAAAGTGTTTGCTTCTAACTGGAGAAGCAGCATCCACTGCACCAGTATGAATGCTGCATAAAGACATCTTAGTATTTGATCTTCAAAAACAATATCCTCTCTTTAAAAAATATATATGTACAGTATACCAGTGGATGTCCTCTTTCTAGACTTCAGCAAGGCATTTGACTCTGTTCCTCACGTGGGCCTGTTGGATAAACTAGGAGAAATGGGGGTTGGAAACCAGATGATCCGATGGATAGGCAATTGGCTCCAGGACTGGACCCAGAGGGTCATAGTTGGTGGGATAGTCTCTTCCCAAGGAGGGTCATTAGTGGGGTCCCACAGGGATCAGTCCTTGGGCCCCTTCTGTTCAGCGCCTCGTATCTGACATAAGGACAGGAATCAGGGTGAGATGAGTCTCTTGCAGATGACTCGAAACTGGGGGCGGTGGTGGATGGGGAGGAGGGAGGGTGGCCCTGCAGGGGACCTGAGGCTCTGGAAAGATGGTCTAGAAAGTGGAAGCTGAGGTTTAATGCAGGAAATGCAAGGTACTCCACCTGGGGCTAGAAACCCAGGCCAAGTGTACACCCTGGGGAATACTACAAGTCTCAATGGCTGAGAGGGACCTGGGGTGTGGTGGATGTCAAGATGAACAACTCTGAGACTTGTAGGAGGGCAGCAGCCAAGGCCAACAGGATGCTGGGATGCATCGCTGAGGGATCACCTCAGAAGGAGGAAGTGATACTCCCTCTGTATAATTGCTTGAGTGAGGCCGCACCTGGAGTACTGAGTGCAGTTTGGAGCCGCGCCAAAGAGGACATTAACCTCCTGGAGAGGGTCCAGAGGAGGGCAACCAAAATGATTTGGGGCTTGGGGACAGGACCTATGAGGAGAGGCTCAAGAGCTAAATATGTACACTTTGGAAGAGAGAAGGGACTGGGGGACATGATAGAGGTCTTCAGGTACATGAAGAGGGTAAATAGGGAGGAACAGTGAGGGTGCTTCGAAGGAAGGAGGAGGGGGCCACTAGAGGGCATGGGTGGAAGCTGGAGGGGGGAAGATTCAGGGGAGAAAGGAGGAGGTGCTACTTCACTGAGAGGGTGGTAGAGCCATGGAATGCACTACCTAGGGGGCTGGTGGAGGCAGAGACAGTGGAGGAGTTCAAGAGGGGGTGGGACAGGTACAGCGGAAGGGTTCAGGAAGCAAAATCCAATGCAGCAAGAATATCCGGAACTGGGAAGGGAGAAGCCAGAGAAGGCGAGGGGGACAGCAAGGTCAGCACCCAGGGTGGGGGCTGACCAAACGAGCAGACACGAAAGACCATTAGGCCTATTCTGCTGGCATTTTAGTATGTTAGTATGTTAGTATGTTAGTATATATATTGGCTCTGGAAGGTTAGAGTTGTGCATGTGAACTATGACATCCATTATATTTGCATAAGAGGGTTGAATTTTAATAATATAACCCTACTGGCAAAACAGTGTATCCAAAATAATTGGGGACTGAGGGGCATTCTGTCTTACAAGGTTTGGGTGTCCTGAGGGGCATAGGAGTGCTAGACTGTCTCCAGCCAAGCTGAATTAGGGGTAACTGTGACATGGATGTTGTTGGCAGTGCACAAGAGCTATGGAATGTGGATCCCTTTCAGGGAATCGGAGCTTAAAGGCATTTGACCCTCTGAATGGGGAGGGTGAAGCCAAAACATGCTGAAAAAGGCATACTGATGTCACAGTGGCTAACACTTTGCTAAGAGATTCTCTGTATAAACAGTCTAGTGCCAGTCGTACTGCCCCTGGCCACATTCTTGCATCTCACCACACATTTTGTGTCCATCCTCACGACTCAGAATGCTCCACTGTACATTGGATCTACTGAACCCCTTATGAACTGCAAAGCCTTATCCAATAAAAGCTTTTTTATTTATTTACTGAGAGCCCAAATTCATACCTTTGAGCAAAATGTTTTACATAGGTTCCACGTCAAGGACAAGTACAGTGTAAACAGAACAAGAACTGGTACAAGGTAACCAGGCAAGTCAGTGTTACAGTATAGCTAGAACAGGTAATTACAAATCAACGAAGTACAAAGAACAACACAACGGTTACAATGCAGGGCTCCAGTGGGTAACGGAATACCCTTGTCAGATAGAAGGGAGGAAAGAGAGTGGAGTGCCAGAGGGTGAGAAAGGGGAAGGGGTCCCTGACTGGTCAAGGGGGTTGGAGTGAGATAAAAAGTGAAGAAGGAAGGAAGGAAGGAAGGAGGAGGAGGAGTAGTAGTAGTAGTAGGAGGTGGCATGACAAGGTTGAGAGTAGGAGGAGGGAGGAAGAGGCTGGGGAAGGGAGGTAAGTGCTAGATGTGTCCTGCACAATCAAGGATAGCAGGGGTGCAGGCTAAGTGGGGCTAATCAGGGCATCAAGGAGGACTTAGGGGTAGCAGTCACAGGTGGATCTTAGAGAAGTTGAGAACGTAGTTTGTACTTGAGGAGACCAATTGAGGTTGTGGAGCTTATTTCATGCTGGAGTGAGTTCATCCAAAGCAGGGCTCGATGGGCAAAGGCAGATTGTGCAAGAGTCATAAGGCACCTAGGGACTCTGAAAATTTGATTGTTGGAGCTTCTGGTGTTTCTAGTGGCCTGTTGTGGGCTGAGAAGATTCACGACCCCAATGGGCAGCATGCCAAGTCAGATCTTCATGGCTAACAAGCAGGTTTGGTAGAAGATCCTGTCCTTTAGCTGAAGGCAGTTTGCTTGAGCAAAGAGTTCACAGGTTTGTGTTAAGTGCACGGCACCTGTTAGCAGTCAGCATGCCTTGTTAAGTGCCGTAGAGATGCAGCAAAGGGTCGTATCATTGGTTGAACCATAGATGACTAAGCAGTAGTCAATTAGGACAAATATTGTGCTGTGTATTGCCAGACTTAAGGCATCAGGTGTAGGGAAGTGATTATGCAGGTAGAGCATACTGTACCTATTCTCACATTAACCATTTTAGCAGTATTGGCAATATGAGTGGCGTAAGACACGTTGGGGTCAATAGTGATGCCAAGGTATTTGAAGTAAAGAACTAAATCAAGGGAGGCACCCTTATTGTTCTTATGGATGGGGGAAAGTTTTGTGTCTACTTTGAGAACTGGCAAACAACATGGACTTGGTTTTTTAGTAGTTCATCACTAACTTGTGCTCCTCAAACCATTTTTCAGCAGATGTAAACCTTTTTGCAGGTCTGACTCCAGATGATCTGGCTGTGGGTCACTGGTGAAGATGACAGCATCATCTGCATAAAGGAGTAGGTTTCCTTGGCAGGAGTCAGGGAGTTTGTTTATGAAAATACTGAAAAGAAGTGGGCCAAGGATGGATCCCTGCGGAACCTCTGATCTGACTGGTCTGGGGTCCGAGCGGACATTGTCAATCTTAACTTGTTTTGACCTGTTACTTAGGTAACTGCAGAACCAGCGTGTTGCCTCCATAGAGAGCCTGATGGTAGTGAGCTTATCAAGGAGACGTCCATGATTTACAGTGTCAAAGGCCTTGGATAAGTCTATGAATGTGGCTCCAACCAGGTTTTCCTGGTCGACAGCATGATGGATAAAGCCAGTGAATTCCAGAAGGGCAGTGATAGTACCGTGTGCTTTCCTAAAGCTGTGCTGCTGATTACTTAGGAGACTGTAGTGGTCCAGATACTCAACTAGTTGGTCCACCACTATTCTTTCAAGTGCCTTGCAGAGTGAAGGTAGGATAGTGATGGGCCTATAGTTACTGTGCTATGTCCAGTCACCACTCTTGTGGACTGGGGTTACAATTGCAGGCTTCCATTTTGGGGGGAATTTTGAGAGACAGAGAGATAGGTTGATTATCATGGTCAAGGGTTAGAGGACTTCATTCAGAGTTAGGTGCAGGAGTTTCAGGTCCAGGGAGTCCCCACTAAATGTTGACTTTAGGAGGACTTTTTCCAGGTATTTTCTGGTGTCTCCTATTCAAATCACTCTGAAATGGAATGGTGGGTGCTCATGGGTAGGTTCAGGTTGTTTCTAGAAGTTAGCTAGGGTGGGGGGTCAAAAGTCAGATGGGAAGACACTGCTCAGGTCAGTGAATGCACTGTTGAAGCATTGGCTATTAGTTGGGGATCCAGTGTTGGTGTGCCCTCTATGTTGAGCATTGAAGGAGCCATTTTTTGTGTCTTTCCAGTGATATCTTGAAGGTTGTTCAGAATGACTTGGTATCATTCCAGGTTCTGGCTAATTTGTCCTTATTGTATGAGCTTTTTGCAAGTTGAATTGCTGTGGTGCATTCATTTCTTGCTTTCCTATAGTTCTGTATATTGGCTTGGGTCCCATTTGTGTGACTTGTACCAGAGTTGGTCCCTGGACTTGAGTAGGTCAAGAAGGTCAGGAGTGATCCAAGGGTTGTGGACCCCTTTGATCTTTCTTTCTTTTTTTTTTGTGCAAGCTTGTCACAGACTGTGTTGAATTCAGAAATGAATAGATCAACAGCAGTATCCACATATACAGAGTGGACTAGTACTGATGCTTAATATCAGATTTTAAGTATTTCTAGGTGCCCTTTGCGAAGTACCCGATTACTTAAAACTTAGCCGGTGGCTTACAGAACTTGTTGGACCAGTGGCATTTAACAGGGGAGTGTTACTCATGGTATCGGGAAGAGCCACTGTATTCGTGATATGCTCTGAGTGATTTGAAAGCACCCAGTCCAACAGTGTCCCAGATTCAGTTTTATAGTTTTGTCTGGTTGGTTGCTTTACCTGTTGTGAGAAGTGTACCACAGAGAAAGCATCTTTGACTGGGGCCGAGGCTGAGGACAGCCAGTTGATGTTGAAATTGCCCCGCAATACCATTTCCTAGTTGAGGCTCAGTGTACTTAGATAGTACAGAAGGGCATCGAAGCCTATTGTAGTCTGTCTACGTGGAATACAGACAGAGATTACAGTTAGGGTCTTGTTGTGTGTGCCCAGTAGCAGCTTGACAGTGAGTATTTGAAATTTGTTGCTTGATCATCTGGTGGCTGTAGTCTGTTTCATGTATCAGGCAAAGCATAGCCTCGATATGTTACTATCCCCTGGGATAATTTGCTTATTTACATAAGATATGTCCTCAAGATACTGTCTCGCCACAAAAGCTGTTGTGCATCGTACTCAGTACAAACCTTTATTCTCTGATACTGTAATCACTGTATTGCCTTCACAAGGCAAGAGGGGGGGGACTGCTACACTGTAAACTGTCACACTGTAAACATGGAGAATGTTGCCTTGTAAAGTGTTTTTTACCTAATTAACAGATCAGTATATGTTGCCTTGTAAGGTGCTTGTTTTTACCTAATTAACAGCCCGGTATGGCTGCTGTAGACTTCCATTTTGTCACTCTTTTGAATTTGCTGCATGCTACACAGTATGTTTTTATCTACGGTTAGAATGAAATGTACCTATATATTGAATCTAAGGAAATTGTAGCTATGTTGCTTACTGACGGTTCCTGTAAAGGAAACTTTTTTTTTTTGCACTGTTGTCAAGTCAGAAGGTACAGAAGTTGCAAGATGTGATGTTTTGCTCTGTTCTAATACAAACTCCTGACAAGTAACTGAAAATGTGGTCACTGTATAGGTGCTGCAGCCTGGCACTTCCTCTCTTGTAACTTTCCTAAGAAATTGAATTTCAAACTATTTTTTTCTAACTATTGGAAAATCCCAGTCAGTCTTTGGGTCTCACTTCATCGGATCTCACATCTAGAGATGGGCCAAGTGGCCCCAATTCACTCCACGAAGTGATTCACGGAGTGAAGGGAAATTTGTGGAGTGCTTCCGTAACGCGAAGCGGAGTACTTCGCATTACAATGGGTAACGTGAAGTCCATTGAAAACAATGACTTCGCATTTCTCCGCCTTCCCAAACCACTTCTCCACCAATTCTTAAGGCGAAGTACATTGAAAACAATGTACTTTGCCTTGCTTTTAAGCTCCAAAGACAAATTTTGCAGTGATTTGTGGGGATTTCAGGTCACATGGGCTCTAGATTGTTTTGCACAGTCTCAGTTTGGGGTAGTGTGTGTAGGAAGCTGTAGAAGACAATCTGCTCTGAAAACAATGTACTTCACCTCACTTTGCCTTGTTTTTAAGCTCCAAAGGCAAATTTTGCAGTGATTCATGGGATTTCAGGTCACATGGGCTCTAGATTGTTCTGCACAGCCTCAGTTTGGGGTAGTGTGTGTAGGAAGCTGTAGGAGACAATCTGCCCTGAGAGCTTTCTGTGATTCAAACCTACTAAAAGCTGTTAAAAAAGCCTTTTTGAGTCATTTTTTTTTGTTGATACTTTAGTTCATCGATTATAGGAAACCATCCTGTGCTCATATCATCAAGCGTTTATTGTTTATGTGTGGAATTTGAATGTTAATGTACAACATTCAGTCTGTGTACTGAGAGACAGTGGAAGTGTACTTTGGGGGAGGGGCGTATCTGTGGTGTAGGTAGATTAACTTGGAGAAAAAGACAGTGCTTTCTGTTTTGGTGATATTTTTCTTGTATAACTGTGTTAATGTACACACATTAATATTTTCTATAATTCTTGCCATTTTTTTGCTGATTGTTGTGGTGCAACAATGCATAATTTTAGCTTGTTTAAAATATGTGGTTATATTACTGAAGTTTTCAATTTGCTACACATTACTTTGTGTGTGTGAGTATGTGTGTGATGCGTGTCATCAAATCAGGCACCTTTTATTGTGCCACATAATAATTTCAGCAATGTGAACACGCTATCCACTGCAGCTCTGTGATTTTTGTACTTCTTTGTGGTATCTTTACTGGTATTAATACTAGTGACTGTTACTGCAGCAGTGCAGTACACGTCCCCCCCCACTCCCACCCCGCAATCCACCCCAACCAGCAAAGGTATTCTTTTCCAGATTTGAATTTCTGATGTTGAGAACTGGTTAGGTGTTGTGCCTTTCCATCTGCATCTCTTCAGTGTGCAGCGCAATCTTAATCTGTCTGTGCATTTGCATCTCTTTAGGGCCCAATCTCCATCTGTAACTTAAGTCACAGTTGTTTCTTTGGCTTCCCTTCAGAGTACTGGACAGGAGTGGTGCATAATTCTGCATGAACATTGTACTCATTAATATACTTTTTTAAGTCAGGACCATCATCACGAGTCACTCGTGATACAAATCATGTTCTTCATCATCACGGTCACAAATACAGTCACAAATCACTATTCACGATCACGTCACGACTCACAACATTAATTTTTTTTTTCTAGTTTCTTGGATGTATTGTAAGCCTGTTTTGTAGTATCTCTTCAGGCTTCACCACTCCACCATTGTACTCATTAATAAGCATTTTTAAGTCTGGGAGTTTTGTGCTACAGCCCATCAGGGAAGTACAGCCATAGGCATTCGCATTCCTTCCCGTACAGCATGTGAGTTACAGTACTGTAAGTAGTGGTGGGCGAAGTGGCCCCAATTTGCTCCGTGAAGTGATTCACTGAGCAACGTGGAATCCACGGAGAACTCCACAATGTGAAGTGGAGTACTTCGCTTCATAATGAGGAACATGAAGTCCATTGAAACCAATGACTTTGCGTTATTCCGCCTTCCTCAAACCACTTCTCCACCAATTTTAAGGTGAAGTACATTAAAATCAATGTAATTCGCCTCACTTCGCCCTGTAATTGAGCTCCAAATGAAATTCTGTAGTTATTCATGGGATTGCAGGTCACATGGGCTCTAGATTGTTCAGCACAGCCTCAGTTCTGGCCTGAGTAGTGTGTGTGCAGTGGTAGCTGGAGACAGTTTGCTCTCAGAGCTCTGCGATTCAAAACCTCTAAAAGCTGTTTAAAATGCCTTTTTGAATAATATGTTTTGCTCAAAATTTAGTATATCAAGTGTAGGAAGCCCTTCTATGCTCATATCATCGAATGTTTATTGTTGTGTGTGGATTTTGAATGTTAATTTAGAACAGTCAGTCTGTGTACTGTGAAGTGTGCTTTGGGGAGGGGCGTATTTGTGGTGTAGGTAGATTAACTGGGAGAAAAAGGCAGTCTTTCTGTTTTGGTTATATTTTTCTTGTATAACTCTGTTAATGTACACACAGTAATATTTTCAGTAATTCTTGAAATTTTTTGCTGATTGTTGTGGTACAGCAGTGTACAATTTGTCTGTTTGAAACATTTTGTTATATTACTAAAGGTTTTCAATTTGCTATGCTTTACTTGAGTGTGAGTGTGTGTGTGTGTGTGTGTGTGTGTGTGTGTGTGTGTGTGTGTGATGTGTGCCATTAAATCAGACACCTTTTATTGTGTTACAGAGTAATTGCAGCAGTGTGAACCTGCTATCCACCGCACCTGCATGAATTTTTTAGACTGCTTTGTGGTATATTTACTGGTAGTGGATTGTTACTGCCGTGCACTAATCTCCCAACTGGCAAAATGTATTCCTTTCCAGATTTGAATTTGTGACTTGTGAGCACTGGTTAGGTGGTGGTGTGCCTTTTTGTATGCATCCCTTGAGTGTGCAGCGCAATCTTAATCTGTCTCTGTGTTTGCATGGCACCATTAATTCTCGGAGACTGCATTTCTTGTTACACTTTCATTTCACTTCGTCAGCACTGGGGGAATTTTCTAGACACAAGACAGTAGCAGTTTGGCGATGCACATTCATTCTGGTGACTGTGCGTGACCTGACCACTGCATGCATGACTGAGTGCTCCATTAACTCTGGGAGACTTTGCATTTCTTGTTACATTCTCATTTCACTTCATCAGCACTGGGGAGTTTTCTGGACGCAAGACAGTAGCACTTTGGGGTTGCACATTCATTCTAGTGACTGTGTGGATGGGATGTTGCCAATATTGTTGTTACTCCGCCTTACTTTGCGTTTAAGGTGGAATAACAATGCAAAGTAATAATAACAAGGCGAAGTGAGCCTTTCCTGTGGGGCACTCCACGTAGCGAAGTGCCAATGCGAAGTGGCCACTTCGCGTTCACTTCGCCAGCAGATTTTAAATTCGCTGCATCTCTACTCACACCATGGTACTATGCTGCGTAATAGTTGCTATATAAGAACAATAGAAAGACACATATGAATGGAACAGGATTTTTAGAAGAAAGCAAGACATCACATCTTGCGCCTGTTCTCCCTGAGTCCAGCTAAAACACAGTTTTGTTGCTTGCATGTATTTTCTAATTAATTGATTGATTGATTAAGCCTGACACAATTGATTTTACCATGTATATGTGTCAGCATGGAATTGTAAAGTAATAAATACATTTTGTTGTAATTTACTGGACTGAACTGACTTTACTGGACACTGAATCTAGGCATATAATTTTCACAGTAATGTGACAAAGTAGGCTGCAGAACAGTGAAAGTTTTGTAAGTACTCAAAAGGCATTGGCAGGGTCATTAGAACAGGATTGCACAAAATACACTTGTAGAAACATATTACACAACAGGGGAGATGTTCCTAATAGTTCATCTAGGGTGTATCAAAAACAAATGTCCAGAAGGTGGCTGGGCACCCCCTTTTAAACATCGGCCCTTATCAAACTGTGACCTGGAAGTAGAGATGCAGCGAAATTAAATTCCACTGGCGAAGTAAACATGAATCTGCTACGCGAAGTGGCCAACAGGAAAGGCTCACTTCACCTTGTAATTATTACTTCACATTGTCATTCCATCTTAACACAAAGTAAGGTGGAGTGGCAACAATATTGGCAGCCCCCCAGTGTCCCCCCACACACACAGTCACCAGAATTAATGTGCATCCCTAAAATGCTACTGTCTTATGTCCAGACAACTACCCAATGCTGACAAAGTGAAATGAATGGGTAACAAAATATGCAAAGTCTCCCAGAATTAATGGTGCACTCCGCCATGCGAGCAGCGGCCACACACAGTCACCAGAATTAATTTGCATCCCCAAAATGCTACTGCTTTGTGTCCAGAAAATTCCTCAGTGCTGGCAAAGTGAAATGAGAGGGTAACAAAAAATGTGAAGTCTCCCAGAATTAATGGTGTACTGCAAATGCACAGACAGATTAAGATTGCACTGTGCACTCAAGAGATGCAGAGTCAGACACAAAGGGGCAACAACACTTAACCAGTGCTCACAAGTCACGAATCCAAATCTGGAAAAAAATACCTTTTGCCTGCTGGGGGGGTAGTGCACAGCAGTAACAGTCCGTTACTAGTAAAGATACCACAAAGCAGTATAACAAATTCATGCAGGTGCAGTGGATAGCAGGTTCACACTGCTGCAATTAATCTGGCACAATACAAGCTGTCTAATTTAATGGTATGCATCGCACACACACTCACACACACATACTACAAGTATTGCATAGCAAATTGAAAACCTTTAGCATTATAACCAAATGTTTTAAACAAACTGAAATTATACACTGTTGCACTACTATAATCAGCAAAACAAAAAACACTCAATGATATGAGCAGAGGAGGGCTTCCTACAATCGATGCACTAAATTTTAAGCAAAAAAGAATGTCTCAAAAAGGCTTTTTTAACAGCTTTTAGAGGATTTGAATCACAGAGCTCTGAGAGAAAACTGTCCCCCTCTTCCACTACACACACTACACAGAAATGAGGCTGTGCAGAACAATCTAGAGCCCATGTGACCTGCAATCCCATGAAGCAATGCAAATTCACCACAGAGCGCAATAATAAGGTGAAGTGAAGCGAAGTACATTGATTTCAATGTACTTCATCTTAAAATTGGTGGAGAAGTGGTTTGGGGAAGGCGGAATAATGCAAAGTCATTGGTTTCAATAGACTTCATGTTCCCTGTTATGACGTGAAGTACTCTGCTTTGCATTGAAGAGTGCTTCCCGGATTCCTGGTTACTCCGCGAATCACTCCGAAGAGTAAATTTCGGCCCCTTTGCCCATGTCTACCTAGAAGTCACTGATGCTGTAGGACACCTCCAATAGAGTGCTGTGGTCCCTCCATTGTCTGCTAAAAATAGTAACAGGATCTGGCTTAGTGCAGGGCTTGCTGAATGAGTCCATGGCATCCACTAAGTATTATGTTCTGTGTCCCTCAATGTTCTCAAGCAGTACAGGTTTTTCATTATGATCATCCCCTCATAGATGGTGTCCATGAGGGACCAGGCATGCACCTGGGCCTCCAGAAGATGTAGCACTGCAGTGCCCCTCACAAGTCTACAGTATATTTGGTGTGGATCTTTTCCAGGGCCACATCATACACAGTTCTCCTTTTCCTTTCAAGTTCATCCCAGAGCACCTCCAGGAAGTAGGGATAGTTGAGTGTGGGATACTCCACCTCTCTGCCTGGGACAGCTCGGTTATCTGTCATACATGGCCCCATTGGGCCTGTTCTGGCTGCAGTCACTGCCCCTTATGGTACTGGGTGAGGTAGCTTCTTTCTTTGTCTGCGTCCCCCCCCCCAGTGATGGCCATTGCTAGTGGTGGTCCTGTGGTACCATGTCATTGTGCCATCGATACATGATGTTTCCTGACCTTCTGTCACCTTGATGTCCCAGCAGGAGGTGGTACCACTGTGACAGTCCCAGAGACCACAGGGCTTGCTGTCACTGCTAAGGCTTGTGGGGTCACCTGTGTGTCAATGCTGGCTTCACACTGCTGTTGATCCATGGAGGCAGGCCTTGTTGCTATGTAGCTCCATAAAGGTAATCACCCCCTTCAGCTCCATTCTCTGGTCACCACTGCTAATGTTGCTGACTTCTTCTGTCACTCCATTAACTTCCTGAGGCATGGACCACCCATGTGGTGGTGGCGGTAGTGACACCTGGACTTGCATTGCAAGAAGATACCTGCTCCAGTCACTGGCCTCCGATGCTCCATGTACGCATTGGTATCTGTCCAGGACACAGTTGCTGTCATCAGTGTTGCTGTGGAGGTTTCCTGGTACTCCTTGCATAGGCTTTGAATGATGACTTCGGGGCCCCTGTAGCTGTACACATTGCAGCGGGCATGCACCTATGGGGCATAGTCTGTGATTGGCTCCCTCCGAAGCTGCCATTCCAGCATTGCTAGGTTTACTGTCATTGCATGTGGGTCTCCACTCCCAGCCATTATGACACCGTATGAACAAGATACACTGATTTGTTTCCACCTCATCATATACTGTAACCTGCTTTAACACACCTATGCAGCATCTGCCCTATACTCTATCATTAGCCAGACAGGGCTGCTGCTGCTGCATCATGTAGTCATGCATATCTGTCAGCTAGGGTGTGCACCCTTTCCATTCTGCAGTACACTCTATAATTGTGTCTGCCTGTGTCCACCTGTTGGCATGGTTATCCTGTACTCCCTGACCTTAGCCCATCTCTGTGTGGTATGCTGGGTGTGGTGCTCACAGACACTATTCCCTACTGCTAAACCATTCATGTGGTGGACAGGGCACTCACTGACAGTTCTCCACTGCAGGCATAACTTGGTCTCACATGTTCGTGGTACTCACAGTATTGGGGTCACCCCGGGTATATGGACTACCAACCAGAGAGGTCATTCAAGTGTTTTTCACAGTGGGATGGTGATGACTGTAGAGCTTATGACTGTGGGCTCCATTTGGATCCCTGCTCACACCCAAGATGTTTGCCTGACTTCAAGAGCCAGCTGGTTCCCCATGCATGCCACACCCTCTTTGAGTGGGTAGGCCTATCACAGGTAGGGACCCAGGGTAGGAGGTGATGGTCTCAGCATATAGATGGGATATTGCACACCATGGAATGAGTCCTGCTTCCATCCAATCACAGACATGCCCATTCAGAGTGATTCGTGTAGTGGGGTCCATCATACTTGTGCGTGGGTCGGGGACTCGCGCCATGGTGGGTGCAGCGGCAGTGATGCCATGCCCAAGGCTGGGGTGCATGGGCGGTGCACTGGACTGCACTCTGATACTGTGATATGTACTTGATGTCCTTACATACACTTACTGTACCCACACTGGACATGTGACAACACTATTGCCTGGACAGTCTATACCTACATTACCCTTATATTGGTGGGGCATAGGACTTTGGCATGGATGTCATATTGCCAGACTGGCACCCGTGGCTGTGGACCTGTATGCTAAATGGCACAGTTGCCATGCTGGCAGGTTTGCATGCATGACCGTGCATGTGCATTGGAGTTCCACACACCCATGGCAGTGAGGATTGCCATATATGGTGGGGGCAAGGGTCATTTTTGCCACTGGCAATCCCTCCCATGCCCTGCTCCACACAGTCTAGCATGCCCCTATGCACCACTCTGTATGTGCATAGGGCCATTGGTGACTACTGTGTGATTTGTGTGCTTCCATGGTTGCTCACCTGCACACCCGCTGTTATGCTCAATTCGGGCAGAAATAGCTATGTTTGTGAATAGAGGCCCATGTGACTCTTTGCAATCCTCCAGAACTCATGAGGCATTTAAGAGAGGAATATCTGCTCTGCTACCCTATGGAGCTGCTGTAGTTTTGTTGAAGGAAAACGACCCCAAATTTTGCTGAAATCTTGCTCATTCTTGCATTCATTTATGACAAACTTGTAGATAGTGTCAGAGAAATCTTTATTATTTTGGGCTACATTTCTACTTTTTAGTTAGATCTTTCTGCCTAGTTTTAGAAGTGTGGATGAGAATGTAAAGCAACATTGCTGAAGTACACATTCTACTGTAGTAAATGACATACAGGAAAAAAAGACAACTTTAAGTTAAAGGACTACAGTGCATTTCTTTTCTCTGTAGTTTTCATTCTTTGAGCTTAATATTTTTTTTAGTAGTGCTTGGTAGCTGCTCTCTATTTGCATGGTGGTGTGTGTGTGTGTGTGTTTGTTTCTCAACCCCTTTACAGTACTCTTTCCAGTACTCTTTCCACCCCACCTCCTTCCCTCTTGACTCATTTTTATGTTTGCTTGTGCGCACGCGCAAGAAACATGTTGCGGCAGCTTGCTGCAGAAGCAAGTTGTGGAGGTGCAGCACTGTTGTGGCCAATGCACCCAATGCCTTTTGAGGCTTGGCCCGCTTTCCCCACTGCAGTGGCACACTGCTGCTGACACTAGTTCAGCCAGCATGCCACCACATTGAAAGGTTTTAGCAGCTGCAATCAGGGGTCACCTCGTCATTGCAGCGTCAGCCATTCTGCTGCAATGAGGGAGGGACCCGTCATTGCAGGGTGGTACCTTGCCGTTCACATGCCCCCCAAACCAGTTCATTTGCTGACAGGGGAGCCCACTCCCTGTCGGCATACTGTGACCCCCTTCCCCATTTGTTGTTTGCCGAGGGGGTGACCAATCCCCCTTTGCTTCATACGCCTCCCACCAACAGTCTTTTTTTGCTGTCGGATTCAGTTCTCCCCCGTTCAATTTGCCAGTGGGGAAGCCCACTCCCCAGCGGCAGAATACCCCCCATTTGTTGTGTGCCAAGGGGATGCCCAACCTCGGCTCTTCCCCGTATGTGCCCAATCCTCACGGGCTACAGCCCCAAAACATTCAGGTGGCACACTGGGAGCCCACCCAGCATGCCAAATATCCCTGTTAAACCAAAAACTGTCCCGTAATGATTTTTGGGGTTTTTTTTGGTTTGTTTTAAAACCCTGTAAAACAGAAAATGATCTCTCCTTGCATTGGGTGGCCCCTGCTCCCTTCCCCAACCCACGCTCACCCTCTGCACACCCTACCTCCCCACACTCCCCATACTTACCTCTGGAGGCCGGCACGACAATCTTCAGTGGACTGAGAACACGTCTGCACTCTTCAAAGCCAACTGCGAATTGAAGAAATGCCGGTAAGCTGTATAATGCCATAAATAGGGTTTTTTCAACTTTGGTGCATATCTCAGACATTTTGGGGAATTTTGGCACCATATTTTCAACATGGAGTTATTGGGACCCCTCCTCACAAATTCAGCCTCTGTCATGGCATTATTCGGTCCCGAAAGGTGATTTTGCAGTCACTGCGCAGAATCACCTTTCCGGACGGATTAACAAAATGACAGTGCCATGGTTCATGAGGAGGGCTCTCAAAAAGCCTATGTTGCTAAGCTGGTGGAAAAAATCAAAAAAATTACTGTTGTACGAGCGTGCATTGCGCAGTTTGCACACACACTCGTAACTTTGCGAATTTGTAATATTTTCACTCCAGATTTTCAACATTGCCATTTTTCCAGACCTCCTTATGAACAGTACAGCTGTCATTTTTCACATCCTGCCCAAAATATGCTTTTACACATCTGGCGCAGAATACCGTGGTTGCTGTGGGAAATCAATTTTCGGAACAGATTAAGAAAATCATAGTGACAGTGTTCATGAGCAGAGGTCACAAAATGCCTATGCTGAAAATTTGGTGAAATAATTCCACTAAATGCCTGTGTTATGTGTATGCATTGCGCAGTTTCCAAGTATGCTCAGAAGTCTGAGCATTTTTAATATTTTCACTACAGATTTTCAACATTGCCATCTCTTCACACCTCCCTATGAGTGGTACAGCTGTCATTCTTCACATCCTGCCCGATCTGTGTTTTCATGCAACTGGCACACAATGGCACGGTCGCTGTGGAAACTAAGATTTTGGGACACATTGACAAAATCACAGTGCCACTGTTCATGAGAAGAGGTCCCAAATGCTTTCATGAGGTGGAGGCCACAAAATAGCCATGTTGAACAGTTGTACTGCAAATACCAACAAATGCCCAGGGTGTTATGGTTTCTAACCATAACATCCCACCCTTTACAGACTGACAGACATCATGGGTGTGCCTTTGGATTGCCGACTGTAATGCTCATGCCATTCCAACCTCACCCCCCCCCCCCAGCCACTGACAGGCATCATGCTGTGCCTTCAACTCTTCAGCCCCACAGTTTACCCCATTCTATATTGCACCCATTTCAGCGTATGTCCTTATGGAGTGGGGTGACTGTAAAGCTGAACACCCCAAGGCACACCTCAGCACTTGTCAGTGTCTGCAGGATAGGATGAGGTGAATGGCATGAACATTATGGGCAACAACACAAACGCATACACCAATGCCTGTCCGTCTCTGCAGGGTGGAGGTGGGGTTGGCGTGAAGTTCAATACTTCACTGCCATTCCTAGTCTGCATCTGTCTAACTCCTGCATTTCCAATGCTAATACCAGAAAGCAAACATTCGGCATTGACAAATGCTTGTTTTAACATATTTTTTAAACCTAATAGCATTGTCTCTCCTCCAGTTTCCAGTCCAACATTTGCATCCCCATTGCACCACAGCAGATCACAACAGATCATGGGGCTAAACAGTGACACATGCATCTTCTACTGTTAAAAAATATAAATTAAAAGAAATTATCAATGACTGCAGTTCTGTACCATTTTTTTTTAAGTTCAGGGTGCCAAAATACAATACTGTATCTCCATCACTGTTTACATTCCATCCGTTTCACTGTGTTCCCATCCCTACAGTTTAGCATAAGATTCAAACCCCCCTTCCTCTCCACCCCATGGCTGGCCACTGGATCTTTTTGTTTCTAAACACCTATCTGGAAATAGATTCAAATAGAACCAGTAAGCTTGAGACATGGGTTAAAACTATTAAAGATATTGGGCTGGATATTCAAACTGCGCCATTCTGTGGTGCAAGCCCTTGCGCTGCTCAAAAAAGTTGCGCAGGGGTGTGGCCGGGGCAATATTCAAAGGAGTTGCGCTATTGAGCAACTCCTTTGAATATCACCCCCTGGCCACAGCCACTGTGCATGGTGCAGTGGAACTTGTGCCACCGCAAGTGGTCAGGAGTGAAGCATTCAGATGCGGCGCAAGTTCCATTGCGCCATGTGCAAATTATATTCAAAAGGTGGCATGCAATGGGGCTATAATTCATGCAAGGCGACGGGGCCATTTGCATCTAATTATGGCCCCATTTGCATTCCATTAGCATGCAGGTGCGCCGATCCCCAACGAATTGCACCTGGCGCCCTGCCAGGCAGCAGCCATGGGGGACCGACGCCCCCTGCAGCCCGATCGCGGGCATGGAGTAAATCCCCCCCTCCCGACTGGCCCAATCGCGGGCATAACATCAATGAAACCCCCCCCGACTGGCTCGATCGCGGGCATAACATCAATGAAACCCCCCCACTGGCCCAATCACAGCCAGAATGGAGTTCACCCCTCCCAAGAGCAAAATCCCTGGTGGTCCAGTGGACTCACGAAGCCCGATCGCCGGCAGTAGATCAACCCTCTCCAGGTCCAATTACCCTGGTGATCTAGTGGCACCCCACCCACCCACGGGCCCCACCACCCGCCTCCTCCCATGGATGAGTGGTGGGGGGCCACTAGATCACCTGAGGGTACTTGGACCTTGGGGTTGACTCACTGCCCGCTATCAGGCTTCTCATGGGTCCACTGGACCACCAAGGATTTTGCCTTGGGGTTGACTCTAATGCCCACGATCGGGCTTTGTGGTCCACTGGACCACCAGGGATTTTGCTCTTTGGGGGTGGGGGGTTGACTCTAATGCCCACGATCGGGTTTCGTGGTCCACTGGACCACCAGGGATTTTGCTCTTGGGGGGGGTTGACTCTAATGCCCGCGATCGGGCTTCACGGTCCACTGGACCACTAGGGATTTTGCTCTTTGGGGGGGCTGACTCTAATGCCCACGATCAGGCTTCACGGTCCACTGGACCACCAGGGATTTTGCTCTTTGGGGGAGTGAACTCCATTCTGGCCGTGATTGGGCCAGTGGAGGGGGAGTGTGTTCTCTGCCCGCGATCGGGCTATGGGGGGAGGGTTACTATTATGCCCATGATCGGGCTGCAGGGGGGGCACAGGGAAGAAGTGGAGGGCCACCCACAGGTGGCAGCTGCTGTGTTGCACCCTGCAATGCGGCTGCTCACCTGTGGGTGGCCCTCGACTTGATCCTATTTTTTTTGGCTCAAAGTCGTGCAGGCACAGTTTGGGGGTTGCGCCTGCACAACTCTGCACAGCCCAGCTGAATATCGGGCTGTGCAGTTTATGCATGGTTCCTCCCCCTCCAGTTGAGCATGCCTTCATTAGCATTGCGCTGTTGCTCAGCATGACTTGGGGGGCGCAACTGCCTCCTGCTGAGTATCGCAGAATGGAGCAATTTTGGACTTGCACAGGTGCAACCCTATTGCGCATGGCACAACCCTTTTGAATATCCAGCCCATTATGCCTTAAGGCAGTATGAGCACCAAAGAGATTTTGCAAAAAAAAAACAAGTAAATAAAAAATTCCATGCAGAATGCTTTATCAACCTCATCTATTAGAGAGTGAAACAATCAGCAATCCCAAATTGTAGAAAATGTGATGCAGGCTACAAAACATAGATTTGTCAGCCTCTCTTGCAATAAAATGGAGGGTGAATGTCACTGGGATGCAGAAAGTTTATAGTTCTGTGAGGCTTTGGACTTCAATTCTACTGCTATGCCTCAACTCTTTCACACATTTAGAAACCCCAGTTACCAGTGGTGTAGCCTCCAAGGGCAGCAAGATGAGGGAATAAATTGAAATGGTGAAAGACTGCCTATAATAATCTATATATGAAGCCATCAGTAATTTTGGCAAATCTGTTTTAAAAAACAACAAGGAGACCAGCAAGAACTATCTGGTGGTGCTCCAATCATCCGCTGTAAACCTCTACAGACTTTACTTAATTAACTTTCTCAGCTCTGAATTGCATAAATGGGAATTATCACTTTGGTGGGGAGGCGGAGGGATTAAGAGGAGGAAAAGGGAAATCGGAACAGAAATGTCTTGCCACAGAAAGGTATAATATAATTTCACTTAGGTTCATGGTATGTGAAAGATTTAAAAAAATCTCTGAGATGAGGTGATTGGGACAGAGAGCTCTGTTAAAAAGGGAAGGTTGGTGGATTGATCGTTTGAAGAGTATTAGTCCAAGACATGGACTAAAATAAGAGCTAGAGTGGGTCAGGATCATGTAAAACATAACTGATGTTAGTTTTTAAAGCGATTTAATAATTTTTCCCTGCCATGAATATTCTTTCCCCTCCATCCTCCTTAAGATCTTCAAATAGGGACATTGAAATTCCATGAGGATTATGGTATAAGTTTAAGTACATAGATTTATAAAAACACTGTTCTGATTTCCCTCTTTTATCCCTTTAACTCCCTTCACCCTTCAAAGTGAAAGAGTGAAAGTCGGTTATAGCAGTCTCTTTCTTTACATCAAAAAATGTCCACTATTCCCAACGTCCGCCGTAGCCGATGGAGAAAAATATGCATTGCCGTTTAGTGTTTGGCATGTGGTACAGCACAGCGGTACAGCACAGTACTGTACCATACTTCACCTTCTGTAACAACAAGGAGCCACTAATTACAGCTTCTTGCTCTTGAGCTGAGCTAAACCAATGGAGCAAAGCTTTCTTAACCTCCCCGTTCTTACCTTCTCTCTTCCTCTTTTTTTTCGGGTTCGGGTTGCCATGCCATTCATTAAGGAGTGCTTCTTGGGCTTTTAGTAAATCTAACACCTGACAATGTAGATTTAGGTAGCCCTACATGTATGGATAGATCCTGTACACTCATTTTGGGCAGTTCATCTATGCGCTGAAGGATTTCTATTTTTTAGCAAGTGTTAAAGCAGAGCGTTTACTGGAGGACATTGTAACCACAAGCATCACATACAACAATCAGTGCATCAGTACAGGAATCAATATGCTTCCATAAACTGGAATCTTGGTTTACGGAAAACGAGCTACTACTAAACGTTAAAAAAACAAAGAGTATGCTCTTCACCACCTCCCAAAGCAAAAATTAATACCTGCCCCTGTGTATTCATAACCAAAAGAGTGAAATCCTAGACCAAGTATCTAACTTCACAGACATTCAATGACAGCGGATGCACTCAAACTAGTCACCAGTAGCTCAATATTGTCTACCATTGACTATGGGTTGCCTATATATGGGGTGGGCACAAAAATTGCTCTTAGCAGGATCAACACACCCCTCAATAAGGCCTGACTTCTTACTTTGGGAGCTACTTTCGACACCTACACCTGCTCGCTGTACACTGAAACTGGATGGCTCCCACTCTATCTTAGAGGGCAATCCCAAACCTGCCTACTTCTAAACAAAGTACTACTCGGACTGACATCCCCCACACTTGGCAGACACTTTAATCTGGCCGTCCCAATGAAATCTACCCATAGTGCAGTCACTGACAAGATGGTGATTCCTTTCAAAAGGACGAAACTTGCCCAGAACTCCATCCTGCATCAAGGTCCAAAATGGTACAATGAACTATCTGCTGTCCTCACTGATACTACCAAGATTGGTACCTTCAAAAGCTGGGCTAAAATCTCTCCTTGACTCTAAAATGAATTGAGCCTGCCTGCACTAATGTGATAGTGCCTCACCCCCAGTTTTCCATTTACCTACCCCCCTCTACATCTTTCAGCTATATACCACTTTTTTTCTTAACCCACTCCCCTACCCCCAATTACCTGATAATGGCCTCACTTGGTTGAAAGCTCCACCTCTCTCCCACCTCAAACGATGCCACCTGCCTGCTCTAATGTGATAGTACCTTGCCCCCAGTTTTCCATTTACCTATCCCCCCCCACATCTTTCTGCTATATACCACTTTTTTCTTAACCTGCTCCCCTACCCCAATTACCTGACGATGGCCTCACTTGGTTGAAAGTTCCACCTCGGACGATGCCACCTTCGACTGATTACCCCCAACCCCCTCTTATCTGATCAGTCTATCTGTTAATGTTTACTAATTTGATGCGTATAGGTTCAAATTTTACTATTACTGCCTGTGTATATGCTTCTATGTTTTTTCTCTTTTTTTTTCTCTGTAAACCTTGTATTTTTGTAATGTTTGTTCAACACTGATCTGGAACCTTTGAAAATGAGTCCTTGACTCAAAGGTATTAATCCCAAATTGAAATAATTAAATAAATAAATATGGGGACTTGAGGTAAGAATTGATTTTGTACTAAAGCTAGTCACACCTTGCACAGCTGAATGCAGTGCTAATTGGAAACGGATCAAGTCCAAATTAAATGTGGACGAGCAGTGCTAGAGGCAGTGGGAGTGTTAATCCAGCAATGTCATTCAGTTTCTCAGCTACTTTTTGACAGCATTGGGTTAAAAAAATGTTTGTAAAACACAGTGCTCAATGTCCATTTAAACAGACAAAAAATGAATTAAGCTTCTATACAAATGGTTTGGATTTGTACAGTTCTTCTATTTAAACTGATTGTTCATTAAAGCCAGGTACAGTATACTGTATGTGGAGTCCACTGTAATTCTCATGTATGCAATTAGGGGCTGAGAAAGTTAATTAAGTAGTCTGTAGATGTTTACAGTGGGTGGTTGGAGCACCACCAGATAGTTTTCTTTTAGCCTGAAGTTAAATATTAGTAGTTTTAAAATGTGTTGGTACTGAGCCCCATTTTGCATGTTGTGCAGATGGACTGTTCACTGCAGTCCACGAGGGGCTTTCCTTGAGAGGGCAGGACAGCAAGTCATTTTGGTGATGTGGTGAGTGGATGATATCATGGCATCTTTCACGCCACACACTGCTCAGAGAACTTGGCTCCATAAAGGAGCTTCTGAAGGCAGCATGCTGAGAAACAGTGGTGAAAGGAAAACACCAGAACAAGCACATTCTCAGACACAAGGAGCCTGATTTTCAAAGCTCTCAGAATGGATCAAGAGGCTTGCACCAGAAAAAATGACACAGAGTGCCCCTTGCACATAAAGATGTGATGGGATTGATTCTCAAATGCAGCCTGCATCAACCGCAGGCTGCATGCACCAAAAGGGGCTTGCACCATCCTTGTGGCACAAAATGGGCTGTGGCATGGTGCTAGAGGGCATGCGGCAAATGCAAGCTGTCATATCTGCTAAGTCAGAATTCTCTACACCCTCCCAGAGAAGGAAATTCTGAGCACCCTTAGACCAGCCAGGGTTGGTTTAAGGGTACTTAAAATTCCACCCTCTGGGAGGGTTAGAGCACTTGTGCCACTCTCTGAGCCCTCTGAGGGTGGGAGGAAACATGTACTATGGTCCCTCCCATCCTTGATCCCCATTTATTAAAACTGATCATGCCCCTGTTGGTTAAGAGGACCCCCCCAGCCCTGATCCCCTTTTATTAAAATAGTCACTCCCCTGATGATCTAGCGGACCACCCCAGCCCCAATCTGCCCATATAAATAATAGATATCATTCTCTGGTGGTCTAGTAGACCCACACCCCTGCAGCCAGTGTCCCAACCCCTACTCCCTTCCATCCCATCCCTGAGCTGGTGACCAGTACAGCCCTCAGCTCCCCACCATGGCCAGCCACCAACTGAGCAGTCGGTGTGCACATACTGTATACAGTACACACTCATTGATTGACAGTGAGTTGTCAATCAATGAGCAAGTACTGTGCACAGTACATGCCCATTGACAGCTCAGTCAGCGGTTGGCTATGGTGGACAGCAAAGGGCTGTGCCAGTCGCCGGCTTGGGGATGGAATGGGGGAGCATGATGGTAGGGCACTGCCTGCCAGGTTGGGGGGATGAAGGTCTACTAGACCACCATGGAATGATGTCTATTATTATATGGACAGATCAGGGCTGGGGTCTACTAGACCACAAGGGATGGGATCAATTTTAATAGGAAGGAGATCAGAGCTGTGGGGGTCAGCTGGACCACCAGGGATGTGTTTATCTTAATAAAAGGAGATCGGGGCTGGAGGGGTCTGCTAGAACGCCAGGGATGGGATCAATGTTAATATGAAGGGGATCAGGGCTGGGTGGGTCCACTAGCCACCAGGGATGTCCTAGAGTAGTGTACAGCCACCCCACAACTTGCTGCACACCATCCAGATGCACCGACTGTTTGGCGCACTGCCACAGTTGCCACAACCTGTGAGACTTTGCTGCTGGGACTCTACTCGATACAGAATTGGGTCCCTGGTGCACCGGCAATTGGTACAAGCCACCACATTGGCGTGGCTTGCACTGAGTTTTGAGAATCAAGCCCAAGGTATGCATGATGTATCACCAGTATCACCAATAGAAAACAGGAGGTGGTGATGTTGCTGTACAGGCAGTTGGTGAGGCCTCATCTGGAGTACTGCATGCAGTTCTGGAGACCTCATCTCCAAAAGGACATTGACAGGGTGGAGGCAGTCCAGAGAATGGCAACAAAAATGGTGCAGGGGCTACACCAGAAACCATATGACGAGAGATTGAGGAACTCAATATGTATACATTGGAGGAAAGGAGGGAGAGGAGGATATGATAGAGACATTCAAATATCTCAAGGGGATCAATGGAGTTCAAGAGGGCAACATCTTTCAGAAAAGAAGATGTGCAAGAACAAGGGGTCACAATATGTGGCTGGAGGAGGGGAGACTCAGGGGCAATGTGTATGGTGGAGGAAGACTCGGGGCAATGTGAGGAACTATTTTTTCACAGAAAGGGTGGTGGGTGCACAGAACAGCCTCCCTGAGGAGGTTGTGGGGACAACAACAGTAGGTGAATTCAAGAATGCATAGACAGGCAGAAGACAACAGTAGGGGTGGGAAGGAGGAGGTAGGCTGCAGATCAAGTAGGATCTGGAGTTTGTACAGTAGGTAGGGAAATGGGCAGACTAAGTGGGTCAGGCGATCCTGATCTGTTGTCAGATTCTATGTTTCTATATTACAATGCTGATTGCTCAGGGTAAAACTGATAATTTTAAGTGCTGCCTTCACAAAAAGCATAAGATTAAGGGTTTTGTTTTACACAGCTTTAGGAAAACAAATAGCTGTGAAATATAGAGAAGTTAAAACTTTGAAGGTGAATTGATTTAAAAATCAGAGCAAGAACACTGTGCATGTAAGTTTTTAAAGACCTGGGGGCTGATTCCAAGTTGCTGTATGCCGGCATAAGCCAAGATACGCCACACCACTTGGAGTATCTCGTGACCTACACCAAACGTTACACCTGCCCCAATTACAAGAAGCACCTTGCACCATGGCAGCTGCAGGCTATGACAACCATGGGTTACGCCACCCAATACACCACAGCTTGCAATGCCATGGCACAAGGGCAGGTTACGGCAGCATCTGCACCCTATTCCAAGAGGGCAGCTGCTGTAACCTGCTGGTGCTATTCCAGGTGCTGAAGTGGTGGGGCTAACATAGAGCATCTTGGAGCTGCTCTAAGGGGGTGTCTGATGGTGCCATCCATCGGATGCCCACTCCACAATGCTGCGGCAATGGCACTGATGTGCCCCCATGCCCCACAAGCACACCCCTGCCCCCCACCCCCCAAAAGTCAGGGACCCCCAGGGGTCCGAACTCCAGTGTGCACCCCAGACTCCAGTGCCCCCTGTCCTGCCCCCATGCCCCCTGGTGTGTGCCATGGTGTTCCGGGTTGGGGGGCTTCAAGTTGACTGCCAGTAGCGGGCCTTGGCTTTCAACATGCGAGGCATCTATTCCATGCCTGAGGCATTGGCCTCTGCATGGTGTAACCCATATGTCACAAGTGCCAGGACCCTGCCACTCTTGGAATGTGGCGCAGGGTCCCTGGCGTAGCGGCAAATGTCACAATTCGCATACGCTGGCGAGTTGCTGCATTCGTCCTGGAATCTGGCCCCTGGATATTAAGGTTCCCTATTTAGAACTGCAAGAGCACTGTTTAAAATCTAAAAGAACGAAAGCTGTTTTGATGAAATTGAGCTAGTTTAAAGCAAAATAAGCTAAAATGAATTACTTATAAAACACTAATGGTCCAATTTTACACACAGAGCAGTGCAATGAGAATAAAGTGTATTATGAGCTACTTTAAAAGAGAAGAGCTGAAAATTGCTATTTAAATAAAATATTATTTGAATAAGATAGTAAAAAACAACTCAGTGAGCCACTTCTTATAGAAAACATGCCTTAGCAAGAATGTTTCAATAACAAAACTGTGGTTTAAAGTGAAATACTATCTGCATTGAATTTCAGCATAGTTGGACAAATGAGAACATTTTGTAAAAGTAAAAATTGTAGTTTTTCATGAGACTTGAGATGTCTGAGAATTTATTTTCAGTATTATTATTATTTTGCTGATGTAATGATTTATAATAACTGGTCAGCAATTTCTCTCAATGTACTGACCAGGTTGATATTTTCCATAATAACCAGCTGGTTGTTATGACATTCATGAGCCATGCCAGTCAAACTATGCTGCTGCCTCATTGGCCAACATTCTGTATGTGGGCGGGGCCAAACAGTCTCACAAACTGCTGGAGAAAAAATTGCTGGCCTGTTATTATAAAAAATAAAAGATGGGGGAGAGTGTTTGATATGAGAATTTAATGCACACCCTCGCTGTGGGATGCTTTGATAAACCTCTTGGGCTTCGCCCTCGGGGTTTATGTAGCATCCTACAACTCGGGTGTGCATTAAATTCTCATATCAAACCCTTCCCCATCCATTGTTCTCTATATAAATATTGTGTGTACATACAGAAAATTATGGAACTGATGAAATAAGGGCAAGTTTGAAGAGTGCATAGAGTGTGACTATTTTTAAGGTACTTTGGAGCACTTTTCCACTTCCAAGTTTCAATTATTAGAAGAAATTTATATTACATAATAATGCTGCAAATTTGACATTAATTGTTATTTCACATTAATTTCAGCCATTCCCTGTTGAAGAGGTCACATTTTTGATCTTGGAACACTGGATTTATGAATAGAAAATCTGGCACTGAGAAAATAAAAAAAAAACTGTGCACCTATAAGTGAATACAGCATCTTGGGCCAGTGTTAATTTTTCTACAATATGATTCTGGCTGTTCTGGACCAAAGTCATTAAAATACAAAAGGATTTAGGAAATCCTGGAACTGTATACTGTTAAGATATGTGATGGCCTTAATAAACGCAGTTTGTAAGGGTTCCATGTCATAACAGCAATCTCAAAACAGCTATTGCTGTTACAGTGAGTGAACATCACCAAAAAGCAAATCGCTGATGTACACTTGCAGGTGACAAGACATCCGGCAACTTAAAATAGTATATATGTGGGGGGGGGCTGCACCTACCTGCACCCCCCTGAATAAATATAATCAACTCCAGGGGGTGCATGTTGGGGAGGAGAGACCTTCTGGCCCCCCAAAAAAATGGTAGCAGTAAAATTTTCCCCAGTCCCCAGCCCCAAACCCAATACCCACTGCACCAAAGCTAGCCACCCTTACCACCACACCACCCAGCTAGCTCAAGTGAAAGCACAGCACACTACCCCACGCAAACCCTCTTCCCTATTCCTCCCCTTCTCTTCCCTATTCTTCATCTTCCTATTGCCCTCCCTCGCTCATCCCTACTGTCACTTTCATATTCTGTCACTACCCTTACAGGGTAGCCCAAAAGGGTAGCACTGTAAATGAGTTATTGTTTTGACAGTCACTCATTTACAGTCGCTGTCATCACTGGATACTGTTTGTAAGCCACATACATTATTCACTTTGCAACTGACTATGTTGTGATATAGTTGACTTCATCTGCAAAATTACATATTGAGTTTTTCATATGAAAATACATCTTAAATTAAATTTACATATATATGTAAATTTAATGTAAGATGTACTTATGTATGTGTATAGAAATGTTTAACAGAGGTGCATATTGTAATTTAATTTCAAAGTAATTTAATTTAACAAATAGCAAGCATAGAATTAATATATTAGCACAGCACAACATCCAAATTCTTCTAAACATTTTGCAGAATGCATAATGCAAGATTAATTTTCATTTTCACACAAAGTACCACTGTATTGCCAAAAACTCCTGGATCACAAATTAAATCAGTAAGCGCCCTGAAATAAAGGAACTTTTTGTTTACTGTTGACTAAAATGAAAACATTAACTAGTTAGAAAAAAAATATATACCAAACAGATTTTATTCCACTTTAACCTTGCACACAGTCTCTTAAAATAATTAATTCTAATGAAATAACACTTCATTTATTTAATCATTCTGCAGTTCATGAATTAAAGTCTAATGCAGTGATTAAAAGCTGTTGAAATATGTTTTTGTTAACATAATAAATCAGGGCAATGCACTAAATGACAACAAGTCAAAGAGATCCCTCCAACACACACACATAGGCACATTCATACATATTGAAGGTGCACAGAGGGCAGAATAAGCTTTGATTGTGATAAAAGCATTCTGTTAGTTAGTTAAATACCCTGCTGTATGTAATACTGCCTTGCATGGAACACTGTATCTCTGACCTTGTACAGTATTATCTGTTCAAAAATGTACTGTACTGTATAAATACCTCACTCTGTGTAACTAATTCTGGGTCGCCCCTGAAAAAGGGACTTTAGGAGCCCAGAGGGCCTACCCGGTTAACAAAATGTAATAAATAAATAAATAAATGTCCAGGTTTGTTTTCTCTTACATATTAAATTGTACCTTGCAATAAATTAACATTTCTAGTGGTAAACATTTATCTTGGATGTATAAAACATAACAGTAGTGCAAATACTGTATGTTTCAAATGATTCTTTTTAAAATCAGAGTGCTTATTTTAACAAAGTCAAATGAGAGAGAAAATGCTGAGTTTAAAACCTTTGTGAATGAAATTAAACAGCAACTATGCACTTCAGCATGTGCTTTCATAAATAAAATGTTTCTGCTGTTACAATTTTCTACAGAATACATTTTTTTTTCATTTTCAGTGTTCCTTTCCAAGACTGATAGTAGATCTTGGTAGTCCAGCTAAAAATGATGAAAACATTTGAAAACATTTGCCTCTCCAATGTTAACCTCACAGTACCTTGATTTTATGACAGCATAGTGCTCGCCATGACAACGGATTGTGATGTCACAAACAGCAATTGGGTGATGAGCAGGGGAGCTTCAGATACATTTTGAAAGACTTGATGAAGTAATTGCTGCATTATCTACAATATTTACTGGACCAACAGCAGGGGAAGTAAAGAAAATAATAACTAGAAAATAGTGAAGTTAAAATGTAATTTGGTGTAAATCTAGGCTCGGATATTCAAAGGGGTTGCGCCTGGCACAACAGAGTTGTGCTGGCACAACCCCACATTGTGACCTGGTGGGATAATGAAAGGGCTGCCCGACACAGTGCAAATCCCAATGCGCTAGGGTGCAATGTAATTGTATGCGGTGCAGATGCAGGAGAACATGCCCATGCATATGTGGCACATCCTGATATTCAGCCTGGGATGTGCAGCACATATACTGGCGCAACCCCGCAGTGTGCCGTATAGGTGGATTCAAAGTTGAGCCTCGGAAAAGATGGAACAAATTCCAGCCACCCACAGGTGGGCTGCTGTATTGCATGGTGCAACACAGCAGCTGCCAAATGTGGGTGGCTACCCGCCCACCCAGAACACCATCTGCAAGCACCTGCAAACCCCTGGTGGTCTAGTGGTCCCCCCTCCCACCCAATTCCCTGAGATATGTACAAAAGACCATCCCTGGTGGTCTAGTGGTCCCCCCTCCCACCCAATTCCCTGAGATATGTATAAAAGACCATCTCTTGTGGTCTAGTGGTCCCCCTCCACCTGATTCCCGAGATATGTACAAAGACCATCCCTGGTGGTCCTAGTGTCACCCTCCCACCCAAACCCCCTACAAATGTAAAAAGACCATCCCTGGTTGTCTAGTGGAACTCCCTTCACCGTTGCCGCAATCCACGTACAGCTCCATCAAGAAATCCATGGTGATCCAGTGGCACCCTCCCACCTTTCCCTCTCAACCAGACCCTTGCCACCCCACTCTCCCCCGTCATCAACGGGTGCTGCAACCTGCCTGCATACCACCCGGCCACCCGCCAAATGACTGCTACAGTATGGGCTGTAAGCCCATTGGTCCCTAGTGTGGACCAATGGGCTTGCAGGGCATACTGTACTAGACAGTCCCAAATATGTGACTGAAGTCATTCACATATTTGAGACTGTCTAGTACAGTATGCCCCACAAGACCCTTGGTCCACACTGAGGACTAATGGGCTTCACAGCCCATACTGTACCTGTCATTCGGCAGGTGGCCAGGCAGAATGCGGGCAGGTTGCAGTCGCTCACTGCTGATGGGGGAGTGGGTGGGCAAGGGTCTGGAGTGGGTGAGAGGGAAGGGGGCCAATGGATCACCATGGATTTCTTTGACTGAGCTGTACCATGATTGCAGCAATGGGTGGGGGGTTCCACTAGACCAGCAGGGATGGTCTTTTTTACATTTCTCAGGGGTTCAGGTGGGAGGGGGGACCACTGGACCACCAGGGGTGGGCTTTTATACATATCTCAGGGGATTGGGGACTTGTGGGGGGGCCACTAGACTACCAGGGATTTCTATGTTGTACATATACAGCATGCATGGCTATGGGGTTGGGGATGCCCCGGGATCCCCACCGCATACATCATGCTGTGCAGGACACCAGGCACAAGTCACCGGGCTGCCCTGCGCAAGGCATGCAAATGGGGCCATAATGACATGCAAATGGACCCATTTGCACCCTGCATATTTTATGGCCTCATACGCCCCCTACTGAATATTGTGGGTGATGCACCTAGTGCAACTGCACTTGTGCTGGCACATCCCTGTGCTACCTCTCTGTAGCTTGGCCAGGTCAGTGCCACCGCGCCATGCGCAGTATGTGTGCTGACCTTGCCATATTCAATGGTGCTGTGCCATGGCACATCACTGAATATCACCTGGCCCTGGCCCTGGCACATCCCAGTTGTGCTGTGTCCAGGCTTGCACCACTGCCTGGTGCAGTCTGAATATCCAGGCCCAAGTGTTTTGTAGGCTTTTTATTATAATAAAGAGTTGCTCTTTAACTCAAGTTTCATTCACAGAATACAACTGCTGTTAGTTCAATCACAGGGTATAGCCTTTTTCTGCTAATAGCACTTCAGTCACAGGAGATCGGTGGCTCAGTGGTGCCCATCGCATGAGTTCCAGCTGCAGCTGCAGAACTCAATAAAGTCTTGCTGTTCTCATATAAAGAATGCAGTTCAACAGCTCTTCTCACTAAGCTGAGCACCAGAATTTTGGGGTGCCCAGAAAAGGTATCTCTGTCATATTAAAAAACAGTAGAATCTAGCTAATCAGGTCCTGTTTAACTAGGTTCAGGTGTTTGTGTGTGTGTGTGTGTGTGTGTGTGTTTTAAGGAGATCATTTTATGTATTTTCAGTGTTTGTAAGTTTAAAAGGAAAAAAAATGGCGGTCATCTTGATCTTTTTCTTTTACTGCTCAAGAGGTGAAGCATGAAAATAAGGACACACAATCATTTTTTTAACCATCCGTGGCAGGATGTTAGCTCTAAAATTGTTATAATTCTGGAACCATATAATATGTTTTCATAAAACATTCCAAAGGCGTACCCTTCACATGGGCCCCCTCAGCCCTGAAACTTTCAGGAAAAAATTCCACACCATCTAGGCTGCATGTGAGACCAGCAATGCACAAAGTAAATCAGTTTTTTTTTCCTTTTTTTTGGTGCTCTGCATCTTGAAAATTGAACAATATGCCATCACAAAACTGTTCATGTCTTGAGACTCTGGCAGCCTGATCACCATGTCAGATTTTGGGCTATTTTGTCAAACAATTTCAAAGTTATTAAGGTGTAAGAATTGGGGTTTAACATTAAACAGCCTACTCCTCTAACTATAGGGGTGTTACCATGCCCTAATAATACAGTTATTGCAAATAATGCTAATGAAAGCATAGGGTTGAAGAATGCAAAGTGGATAAAGTAAAGAAATTAAAACCATTAGGGTTTTGACAGGGACCCTGGTTTTCCATTTTTACTGGTAACACCGGTAACAATCACGGAATCCTACTTGGTTTGCGGATTTTGGATTCTTGTACCGGTGCCTCACGGAAATTGCATGTCACTGCACGGAATCTCTAAGATTTCAGTATCTTTTTAAATTTGGTTTATTTTCTTTTTCTATGTCCCCTTCTCACAGCATTTGTATCCCCTAGCTTCACCCCAAGGTAATGCTCAGGAGCTCCTGTGGGCCTGCCCCTGTCCTGCCTGGGTTGTACCCCCAGGTGGGAAGGGAGGGGACCCTAGGTCACCCCTCCACACTCCCTTAGTGTGTGTCGGACAGCCCAGTGGGTCCCTCATGGAGCCTGGTTATGAAGTCTGGGTCACCTGGGTCCCTTCTGCCAGTGGCCAATGTGGGGTGATTGTTCCTGATTTTCTGGTCTCTGTCCCTGAGGGCACTGGCACTAGAGATCCAAGGAGGTAGGTCACATAGAGACATGCCACTGATCCAGATCCTGGCTAGCACCTTCCCCTCCTGATCACTCTACAGCACCATTGCACCACCACCCATGGTCACACTAGTGCTGGTAAAGAAGCAGGACCTGCAGCCCACCCTCCCCGGAGGAGGAGAGCAGTCCACCAGGTGCTCGATCCTACTCCCCTGGCCAGACCTCCAGCAACCCGAGTTTGCTTCTGACCCTGGGTCACTGGCATTGCAAGCAATAGTGCTACTGCAGCACCAATGGGCTGATCCAGATTTCAGCATCTTAAAATGAATGCTGCTGTGCTTTGCATTCTTTCTGCTTTGCTGCGTATAGAAACAGTAAGGAAATCATCCGCACTGCTTTGTGTAATCAGCCATTCAGTTTAACCACCCATGTTTAGTGGTTAGAGTAACAAATGGTGATTGAACTGGGTACATCCAGCAGACTTGGGTTTGAGTATCACAACCTCCACTTGCATCCAAGCAAGTCACTTATCCTCCCAAGTGCTTCTAGGTCACTCCTTAAAACAGACAGTTCTGCCTAGTGGGCCTTACCTGCTTTACAAAGAATATAAAAAAAAATACCAATATATGTTTACTACATCATAGAATAGTAGTCAGGGTACTATGTAATTTACTTGAGTTTTACTTGGGCTGCAATGATTCTGTATAGGTAAAGATAAATATTCAGATATGTTTTATAAGCTTGTTTATAGCCAGGGTTTTATTGTATTCTTTGCATATGAGCATCTAGGTTGTAGATTGCTAAACACAGGATCACTGTTACCAACTAACTTATTCAAGTTTATAATCAGTAGGGCCATCCAAAATCCTCAGTTGTTTGAATGAAAACTAGTCTGAATGAAAGTATGTTCACAAAGAAGAAACTGCCTTACTGCTTATGAAAAGACTTCACAGTTAGCACCCATTTAGGTGAATTGGATCATTTGCACCTTTCTTCCACCTGCTGGTTCTGTCTCTGTGACAACAAAATGCTTTCTGATAGACTGCTTCAACAAAAAGCAAATGTTAAGTATTTAAGAGTACTTATGTTTGGTCAGTGGATTTTGAAAGCACAATCAGTGACATACAGATGGTAAGACCCCAGGGGCTGTATGATGCAGGTGGGCAGAGAAGTGCTCAAGTCACATCTGAACAAAGACATGGAAACTGGGAGACACCCTTTTAATGGACACCAAGTAGGAAAAAAAAAGCATCCACATGTCTGGGAGATGCATGCATCCATTTGAAGGTCCTCCACTAATCACTTGTGGATTTTATAGGTGAAAAAACTTTATTTCAAAGAAGTAAATTCAAGCAGTTTTTTTTTCTCCCCTCCTACCCCCTGGTCATCCACTCCTTCAGGCCTGCCAAGACCCCCTACCACTGCTGCTGAGTCCCGACCACTATCCACTGATCCTTACTGCTGTGCTACCAGGTAACCCAAGGTAACCCTTCATTGAGTAGGCCCCTACCCCTGTGGGAAGCTACCAGGGGTGGAGAATTGCCTCAAAGAGTTTCCTGTGTATCTTGGGCATGTCGGGGGTCAGAACGGACACATGTCTGAGGCTTCTGGTGTATGGCGGGACCAGTAGCCATCCTTCGGTTGGCCAGAGGGTGTTTTCCCATTTTCTTGGGAGCTTGACAGGCTACATGATGTCAAGGCACAAGCTGACATCTGTCACCTCCTCCCGCAATGAGGACTGACATGTTGTGCCTCTGGCCTCCACCATGGGCCAGCAAATGCTGAGCCATGAACCCACCCTCCCTCCCTCCCAGGAGAAGGGGAGTGGTCATTGGAAACTCAAGCCTTCACCCACCAGCTGGCCCTACAACACCCAAGTCTGTTCCCTAACCCTGGTCAGTGGTGTCACAGGCAAATATCCAATTCAGGCAGTTACATTTTAGATAGGAAAAAACAAAGGTAGTCCACCTTAGCGGTGATGGTTCAGATTAATTCACATCTGAGTTCTAACAAGCAAAGAGATCAAGTCATTTGTAACTTGTGCATGTGGGGTGTGAGTGTTGAAAGGGGATCATAGTGCTGTCACTACTGCCATCACCCCAGAGGGATGTGTACTGCATTGTTGCTACTGCCATCACACCGAAGGGGTGGGTGAGGAAGTGCTTCTGTCATCACCACTGGTGGATGGGGAATGTAGGCCTGCTGATGTCCCACCTGAGGGATGGGGGCCATAGTGCTGATACTGCCATCACACATGAGGAATGATGATCGTAGTACTGCTGCCATCACACCTAAGGGATGGGGGCCATAGTGCTGCTGCTTCTGTCACACCAGAGGGATGGGTGCCATAGTGCTGCTTCCATCACACCTTAGGGATGGGGGCTGTAGTGTTGCTGCTGCTGCCATCACATCTTGTACCTAAAATAACTTAAAATTGGTACAAGGATGGAAGGATGTGTAATAGTGGAGGTCAAAATTGCTAAAATGCATGTTAGCAGAGTTAAAAATTGTTAAATAAAGTACACAAAACCAAACACCGGTAAAACCGGATTTTGGCTTAGCACACACAGGTGACAATACCATTTTTTACAATGTGCAAAATGGAATATGCCCTTTCTCAATCCCGGTAAACCAGTGTCCCTGGGTTTTGAGCCTCAGGTGTTTTGGTGATTGGAAATGTGATGTTCCTTGGAGTTGTCAACCCTATTGCACACTCCCTCACCCCATCTCATAGCCTCCTGTCTGGATCACAAGGTACAGCTCCATGCTAGTGTCACAAAGGCATGTACTCTTCAGAGGTAGAAAAGTATGTTTCACCACATGTAACCAAGAGAATTAGTCTTAGCTTTCTTCGAGCAGGGCCCTACGTGAAGCAAGAGATCATGTTTGTTTGCTCAGGGTAGGAGATGGGCATTAGGGATGACAACCCCAAGGAATGCCACACCACCAATTCGTTAAGACTCCTGAATCTCCAAACTCTAATGAGTTTCATTTCCTTACTTTGTCTGATTTGTATTTTTTTCACCCCAATATCTGCTTTTCTGCAGTTTTTTGCAATGAATTTCCTTTCTTTTTGTTATACTGGAATAATATCCTCATTCACCAGTCCCTTTGGGACCTTTGTGAAGAGATGCCGATGTACAGGGCCCAGAGAACCCTCTGGCCAAGGGAAGAGTCCATCTAGCTGTAAAAGCACAAGGCCCTCAAGGCCCTGCACTTCCTTGTGGTAATGGTAGAAATGAATCCATGGGTCTGTCTGTGCTTCCAGAAAGCCTTATGCTTCCATGTGGTAACAGATGTCGATATGCAGAGCCAAGAGTCCATCTGGCTGCAGATACAGACATGCAGGGCCCTCTGGTCCCTATGCCAAGAGAAGAGTTCTCTTCACTATACGGTTACTTGTTGACCATGTGGTCAATAGTCCACTTTCTCAATAGGCTGGCAGTGGTGCCAAATGGCAGAGCCATCCCCCTATTTTCAGCTCATCTACTTGGTTCACTGAGCTCACCCCTGAACTTAGCTAACTGGCACAGTATTGCAATGCACTACCTACTGGGCAAACGGCCGTCTTTGAATACAATGTTTCTTGGAGGGCCAGACATACTGCCATGTATTCTAGACTACACTATTTTTTATGCCCAAAGAAGAAATTGCAGAGGTTCAGCAGTGCCTTATTGGAGAGATTTTATCGGATCATTCCCCCCTTGGTACTAACATTAGAACGGCATCAAGAGCCCAAACTAACTGGAGATTTCATGTGGGCCATTTAAATGACCCACAATTTAGGGAGGTGAAGAAAGAAAAGATCCCTACTATCTTACAACAAAATTGAGCCCAAGAAATTGCTTCAGCAATTACCTGTGACACACTGAAAGTTGTCTTATGAGACAAAATTACTCCCTACATCTCTACGGTTAACAGGATGAGGGAGGAAAAACTCAAACAGTTAACATAAATTTTTTTTTTCCTATTGTTTCTTGCCTACTGCTCACTGTACTGTACTTATAGTCTACTTCTGTGCCATTGTATGTGGCCCGGGTCGTGCCTGAAAATAGTCCCTGGGATCAATACACTTACCCGGGTTACCAAAGTCATAAATTAAATAAATAAATTAAACTTTCTAAAACTGGTACATCAGCAATGTGATTCCATGCTACTTCCTTAAGTACAACATACTTAAAATAAAATTTAAGCTATTTTAACAGCTAAAACAGAATGGGGAGACCCAGGACCACCAAACTACTAGCCTTTGCACTGCATCAGCAGAGGGCAGGAGAAACTGTACCAAAGTTAAAAGCTCCAGTTAAAGAAGGTCTTTAAAACCTCAGAATTCTTAAAAGTACTTACTAATTATTAAGCATTTCTTTACTCTCAGGATCAGGAGACTAAGCTCCCAGTTTACAGAAGGTATTTTGATTATCTGCCACTCCTGACAGTAACTGAGAAACAGAATCAGTTTCTGCTGACCCTATTACCTTCTTGGAGCTGGAAGCAGTGTTAGCCTGTAGAAAATCAGTAAAGTGCACAGGCCCAGATGGTTACCCATCAGAGCTATTCTACGTTTTTAAGGATGCCCTCTTATCTCCCTTACTGCAGGCTTACACCGCTATTCAGACAGTTACGGCTCCTCCCCCATTATAGCAATTCTCCACTATTTCCACAGTACTGAAACCTAACAAACCTACAAAACCAGAGTCATACAGACCTTTTTCAATCTTGAACTTAGACTATACAAACATACAAAAATGACAGCAGATCAGGCTTTGAGGTCTATCACATCTGCTCAAAATACAGCCCACAGTTTGATAATTGCTGCTGCCCCCCCCCCCGTTCCATCTCTCCCCTGATTTCCATTCAGAGTCCTCCTGGTCTCTACCACTGCCCTACATGTACCCTGCCCAACTATCTATCCCATCCCTTCTTAAAACCTCCCACTGATTCCCTTGATACAAACTCCTGAGATAGTGCATTCCAAGGCATCAACATCCTTTCTGTGAAGTAATGCTTTCTCAGGTCTCTTCCATACTTCCCCACCAACCAGTTTCAGGCTATGACCCCTCATGGTCCCTTCAGTCTGAACACCCTCTCTGTGTTTACTCTATTAGTACCTTTCAAGTACTTAAAGGTCTCGATCATTTCCCCTCTGTCCCTTCTGTCTTCCAGGGAGCACATGTTTAGCTTCCTAAGTCTCTCCGCATATGGCTTATCCCCCATTCCAAGGATCATCTTAGACACCCTCCTCTGGACCCTCTCTAGAAGCATAATGTCCATCTTTAAGTAAGGGTGCCAGAAGTACTCCAAGTGCAGCCTCCCCAAGGATTTGTACAGTGGCAGAATTACCTCCTCCTGTCGCGAAGTGATCCACCTAGCAATGCACCCCAGCATTCTTTTTTGCTTTAGCTGCTGCTTTCCTGAATAATCCTGAGTGATTCATTTTACCAGTGATCACTACTCCCATTTATTTTTCTTCCTCCGAGACTGTTAACTGTGCACCTCCCCCCCAATTTGTAGCTGTACCCTGGAGTCCTAGCTCCCAAATGAAGTACACTGCACCTCCTAACATTAAACCCCAGCTGCCATGTGACTGACAACTGTTCTAGTCTTTCTAGAGCTTCCTAGAGTGACCTACCTCCCTCCCTCCTCACAGTCCACCTCCACACCAAGTTTGGAGTGTCAGCAAAAAGGCTCATAATACTCCTAACTCCCACCACAATGTCCTTCAATATACTTTCCAATAGTTTTCCCACTATGGACATCAGGCTGACTGGTCTATAGTTTCCTGGCTTGTCCCTTGACCCGGTCTTATGGAGGGGCACTACATGCGCCATTCTCCGTTCCAATGGTACACTTCCCGTTTATAGGGAGGAGTTGAATAACTCCATTTGCAGTGCTGCCAGGACATCCACCAACTCTTTTAGGACTCTGAGGTGGATCCCATCTAGACCTGGGGCCTTGTCTGTCCTTAATGATCTGAGGCTCTCCCACACTCTCTCTCTCTCTCTCCACTGGTATCTCATCACATGTTAGTGACCCCCCTCCCCACATTTTACCTTAACACCCCCCTGTGGAACTGGACCATCCATTTCCCCTCATAAAGACAAAGCAGAAGTACTCGTTTAGTACCTCAGCCTTCTCCACTCCCTCTTCTGCCCAACCACCCTCCTTTTTTAACCTGGTGATCTGCCCTCTATGCTTCCTTTTCTCCCTGATATATCTAAAAAATTCCATCTCCCATGCCAACCTTAACTGTTTGGTTGCTTTGTCTGCCCTTACCACCCATCTCACCTCCTTCAATTTCATATAGTACTTTTCCCTGTCCTTCTCCTTACAGGTTTTCTTGTACGTTCAGTAGGCTAGCCTTCTCTCCCTTACCCTCTCCTGTATATCCCTAGTCCACCAGTAGGGTTTTCTTGACCTTGCTTTCTTGTATTGGGACTTAGTGCAGGTATTAGTGGTCTCCAACAGGCCCACTTTCAAAATTTCCCACCTGCGAACCTTGTCCATGTCTGCACATAATTTCTCTAAATGACCTACCAGAATGGCCCCCATCCTTGTACAGACAGCTGGTGAGACCACATCTGGAGTACTGTGTGCAGTTCTGGAGACCCAATCTCTGCAAAGACATAGACAGGATGGAAGCTGTCCAGAGGAGGGCAACTAAAATGGTGCAGGGTCTGCACCCGGAAGACATATGAAGAGAGACTTAAGGAGCTTAATATGTATAGCTTCGAGGAAAGGAGGGAGAGGGGGGACATGATAGAAACTTTCAAGTACCTCAAGGGAATCAACAAAGTCCAAGAGGGTAGCATCTTTCAAAAAAAGAGGTGTGCAAGAACAAGGGGCACAATTTGAAGATAGAAGGGGGATGGCTCAGAGGTAATTTAAGGAAGTATTTTTTCACAGAGAGGGTTGTGGATGTATGGAACGGCCTTCCAGAGGAGGTTGTGGAGTCAAAAACAGTGGTGGAATTCAAGCATGCATGGGACAGTCATAAGGCAATTCTAGGGGGTAGGGGTAGGAAGAAGTAGGCTGCTGGTTAACTAGGATCTGCAACTTATCCATCTGGTAGAGAAATAGGCAGACTGGGTGGGCCAAGCGGTCCTTATCTGCCATCAAATTCTATGTTTCTATGTTTCTATCCTCCCGAAATCTGCCCCCATGAAATTCACTACTGTTGAATTAGTGTATTAGTGTGATAAACTATATACCTCCATTTTAGCAAAATGGTTTAAAAAAATCTTACCAGACTTAATCCATGTTGACCAAGCCAGATTTATCATGAAGCAGCAAATATAAGATAATATAGACAGAACCCTCACCTTGCTCCAGTACATGTCCAGGGCTCAGCAGCCGACATTGCTACTGAGCCTGGATGCAGAAAAAGCATTTGACAGAGTGTCATGGAACTACCAGTACTACACATTATACAGTTTTGGATTTAATATAAACTTTATTAACATAATAAGGGCATTATATCACTCCCCACAAGCAATGGTTCATGCCAAGGGATCCCTCTCCTCTAGATTCCTATTATATAAAAGGATATGGTAAGGGTGTCCAATGTCACCCTCATTATTGTTGAACCCTTGGCTAATGCCATTCAGCATAATCAAGACATCTCAGGTATCTCACACCTTGGAGAAGAACATACACTTGCATTTTATGCAGATGGTATGTTAGTATACCTGACAAATCCCACTAGTTCCATTCCATATTTATAGCATACCTTGACTGAACATGCCACCTCTAAAGAAATAAATTAAATGCTGAGAAAACAGCAGCCCTCCAAATAACTTATCATCCCCCACCTGATATTCATGCCCAGAACCAGTTTAGTTAGGACTGGATGAGAATAAAATACCTGGGAGTGCAAATTCTGCAAAATCTTACCCTGCTCTACCAGAAAAATTACCAACCTTTGACCTCCACTATATATTTTGGTTTGGATAGGTGGGGAGTATTACCCTTTATGTTTCGTAACAGAGTAGAAATAATTTGGATAAACATATTACCTAGACTGCCCTATCTATTTCAAACCATCACATTAACACTTGCACAGAAGGTATTTAACAGGTGGAACAAACACATTTTTAGATTTCTATGGGCAGGTACAAAGCCAAGGATTGCCTTTAGAAAACTACAGTGAACTAAAGAGCGGGCTGGCCTTGCTTTTCCAAATCTGAAATTATATTACTTGGCAGCCCAGCTCCGGCATGTGGTGGCCTAGTTAAACTCAACCTATGATGCCCATTGGAAAGCATTAGAAATGGGGAATTTTGTTACTCATTAAAGAGCTAGTGTACTGCCTGGAAACTGCCTGCAATTAATTGTAACTTTCAGATGTAGTCAGCTGTCACTGCTTATATATCAAATATTTTGTATTTTCGGTTTGCTAATTAGAAGATTTTCCACCTGGCAGTACCGGGGTGATGTGTGGAGCAGTACACTGTCTGGAGGGGAAACAAAATCAGTTCTGTTCCTCCCACTACATCAACACTGAGACCACACTGACTATGATATCACTAGTAACCAATGAGAACAGTTTCTCACTGTCAGGTTTCACTTTCACATGATGCAGCAGAGACTGTCTCTCTCTGGTTACTAGTGATGTCACAATTTCCTGCATTTTGATTGGTAGCTTGTGAAAGTCACTGCTCAGGCTACAAGAATTGTGATGCCTCAAGGTGTTTTGTCTCATTTCTGACGATGTAGTGGGAGGAACAGTACTGACTTTTTTTTTCCCCTCCAGACAGAATGCTGCTCCACACATCACCCCAGTACTGCTAGGTGGAAAATCTTTTAATTAGCAAACAGAAAATAAAAAAATACTTCAGATATTGGAAGTGATAGCTGACTGTATCTGAAAATGACTATTAATTACAAACAGTACACTAGCTCTTTAATAAAAATTTTATCATATGACTCACCCCTCCCACCAGAGCAATTAACTGAAAATGGTATAGCAAGTAATGTTTTAAATGTCTGGTGCACCATATTGAAGGATAAATGCCTGTAAGCAGCACTTGATCCCTTACCTGCTATAGCATATGACACTACCTTCTTCCCCAATCGAGTAGACTCCCACTTCAGACAATGGGAGAGACAAGGTCTTAGTTATTTATATCACCTCTTTGACAAGGGTATCCTACACACTTTTTGACATCTGCAACAGCATTATGCACTCACGGAAACAGACCACTTCTGATTCTTGCAAGTCTGTCACTTCTCAGTTACAAAGTTAGGACAGCCTAGTAATTACACAGGACTTTACCAACCGATACAGTCAACGCAAACTACACAAAATCAAAGCATGCCCCCTCATTTACCTCATTAGCTTACAAGGCGGTCATTACCCGCCAAGGTAAAATTGACTAATATGGAAGTGAGGTGTATAAATCCCAACAAGTAATTGGCCTAAAATATATACTCAGCAACACAAAGTCACAGCATCACATAAATGGAAACAGTTTGCTTGGAAAACAATAGTTAGGTATTTCTGAACCCCTATAATTATAGCAAAATACACACTGGGCATTGAAGCGGACTGCTGGAGGGACTGCAGGGAATCCATAGCTCACCACTTGAATATGTGTTGGTGTTGTCCCCCTCTTCAACTGTTCTGGTCAAATCTGGAGTCAGATATCCAGGAGATTATTTCTGCCCTCCCAGGTTTAACCCCTAGAATGGTATTATTTTCAGAAAACCCTCCCAAACTATATAGCAGGCATCACAAATATTTACTTAACATTGCCTTAACAGCAGCCAAAAAGGCAATTGCAAAAAAGTGTTTATTACTGTACCTCAGTCTCTGGATATAGAGCAGTGGAGGGATTTAATGACTGAGATTTACCAAATGGTGAAACTAACAAAGTTAGCAACCAGTTAGAATTATTTAATAGATGGAATGGTTAAGTGATTTATATTATAAATAAGCATAATTATTATTTTTTTCTTAAAACCATTAAGTTATTTATAGTGAGAATGGCTCTATCAGTAATTACGGGTCTGTAAATGAATCTATGTTCTAACACAAATTAGATCTTTTGTGAAATAGCATGACATCTGGATAACTGACTCCAGATCAGACAGATGCCATACTGTCCGCACAGAAATTTAGATATTATCAGTATGGGAATCACATTGGATTGTACTTTAATAATGGTACACATCTAGTTAATGGCTAAAATCTGCATTACATCCAAGTATTGTACATTGCAAATGAAGTACAATTTTCTGTATAATGCCTGCCTCACTGGTTATGCCTAATAAAAAGGAAAATACAAAAAAAAAACAGAATACAACATTTCTTTGTAATCTTTTTTTGTATGTTTTTTGTTTTACACTTTGAACCCCAATTTTCAACATAGTCTTTTTATGACCTTTTCTTCTGAACATGACAAGCATCATTTATAAAATACTGGTTGAAATATCATCGCACTCAACAAGTGAGAAAACACTTTTTGATCAGGATTTGAAAAATGACACCTGTCGCATTCATGAGATGATGCTAAAAAATGGCTCTGTTGAAAATTTGGTGCCAAAATATTGAAAATTACCGAAGTTCTGGGAGAACATTGAAAATTTTCAACATACTTTCATAACTTTATTGTTTTTTTGAAGATTTGGGCCCGAAATGTTCAACATAGTCTTTTTATGGACCCACTTAATGAATCTAGTTGGGGAAATTTTTTTAACTGCACACAAAGGTTGATTTTGTGGCGCTACTACAAAATCATCTTTTGGGACAGATTTAATAACATTCACTTCCCTTGTTCATGGGGGGGGGGGTCAAAAAAGGCCATGCTGAAAATTTTTTGTCAAAATATTGAAAAAATAACAAAGTCATGTATGAACATTGAAAAATTTCAGTCTTCACTCATAACTTGGTCATTTTTCCAAAAATTACTTTTTTCACCGAAAGTTTCAACAGTCTTTCAACGACTCCACCTCATGAACCTGGTAGGTCAAATTTTTCAAATCCTTTCAGATCCAGAAACAAATTATTTGATACCTTTTATTGGACTAACATGGATGTTACATAAAAGCACAAAGTGCTCTAGCTTTCGAACCTACCCAGTCCTTCTTCAGAAGCTTTATGGCAGTTATTTTGAAAATTCCATATTATTAACTCCAGATTATGTTGAAAAAACAGAAATAATTCTCATTGGTTTAACATATACATTTAAAACATAACAGAAGATTATGTCAGAGAAGCTAATTAACACCAGTATGCTTTTAACTGAGCAGCCTCAGAAGGGCAAAGGTGATCAAGAATTCTCAACAACCAGAGAGTTCTTCTCACATAAATTTTAAAATGACTCAGTATGCTGAGAAAGCATTCGGATGATAAAAAAATCTTGGGCTAGCATTCTCTCTAATACATGTAAGATAAGGTTACAACTTACATTCCAACTGTCCTGGTGTATTAAAGAACAGACAACGAGAGACACAATCCTGAAATTAGGTATAACTGCAAGTTGAAAAAGAGCCCCCAATTAAAAATACACATATATGCATGATGCATGATAGTATCACTTGTAAGTGTAAGTGCCACATAAAAATACTTGTCAAGAGCCCCCAAGAAAATGAGACCAAGAGCCTGATAAGTGCAGATTTCAACACAGAGTCAGTGTATAACAGAAATGCACAGAATCAGTCTAAGGAATCTAAATGAAAACTTTCAAGGATGAAATACTCCAGGCTCCCTTCTTTTTCTCCTTTTCTCTCCCTCTCTCTCTCTCCTTGGGAAAGCTACTGTAACTAGTAGGAATGAGATATACTGTATGTGCAAGAGTCATAATACAGCATTATTCACTCCAATATTAATCATTACCCAAAGGAATTACACCTTTTATGAACCCCCAAGTAAATCAGATATGCATCTTAATACGAGCAGATTTAAAAATGTGACAGTGTGTAATCCAACCACTGACAACTAGTACAAGGAAGTAAATTTACACTATATGTGAAAACTAAGTGTCCTAGCCACATAACAGTTGTCCCGTGACACGCTTCCCCCACACAGACGTGTGTACATACACCAGACCACACACAAACCCCTGCACACCCCACACAACCACAACACACAACAAATATAACAAACACAACCAACACATACCACACCGCTGCATGCACACACAAACAAAAACACACACACACACACCATACCCACAACACACAAAAGCACAACACATGCAAAACACACACAAATGCACACATACATACATACATCAATACACTCACACACACTCACCACAGTGTTAAGGTGAGAAGTCAACATGTAGATAACCATAAACTTACAAAATCAAGGCCTGCTGAAGAACTAAAGTATTTATGTCCTTCTTTTAAAGTAAATGTCTGTGTAAGTTTAACTGGAATAATGTGTCATATAACCAACATCAATGTTCAATCCATCCGCCACCATATTGAGAAGTAAAATAAGTCTAATTTCAGAAGCCCATCTCTGTTGTGTACTGTTGAAATGTTCTTTTAAGACCATCACAGACATATCTGAGATTGCGTGGCCATCCTGGGAGACGTGCTGGGCTACTGGTTTCTCAGTCTTCTTGTGATTAATAGAATGTCTTTGTGAATTCATTCTAGTGTGGAGTTGATAGCTTGTCTCCCCCACATAACCTGTGTGAGGACATTTCTTGCATTGGATAAAATAGACCACGTTACTTGATGTGCATGTATAATTCCCCTGTATCCTGAATAGTCTGTTTTGTGATGTAACCACACAGTCTGAAGTGGAAATGAGGTTACATGTCTTACATGTGTGTTGATGACAGGGTCGTGTACCATATGATGTCATGGTATTCTGTTCTGGTTCAAGTTGACTCCTAATAACCAGGTTGGCTAAATTAGGTGGTTGTTTAAAAGATAGTAGTGGTAGTTCTTGAAAAATACAATTAAGGGTTTCATCCTCACTAATTATTGGATGGAGATCCTTAATAATCTTACGAAGAAGTTCAAGGTCAGGATGGTATGTGACTACGAAGGGTATTCTGTTGGTAGTCATCCATTCCTTATATTTCAGTAGTTGTTCTCTTGGGACCTATGTTGCATGTTTCACTGCTCTGTCAATTTCCCGGGATGACTGTCCCTGCTCAATAAAGGTGTTTTCCAGCATCGCCAGATGTGTGTCACTGTCTTCCTCATTTGAACAGAAGCAGTGATACCAAAGTGCTTGACTATATATGACAGATTTCTTTGTGTGGCTCAAGTGATTACTTTTCTTGTGTAAGTATCTCTGTCTGTCTGTTGGTTTCCTGTAAAGACAGGTTTGTAGGGTTCCATCCTTAATAGTGACAGTGGTATCCAGAAAATGTACACTGGTGGCAGAATATTCCAGGGAAAGCTTTATAGTTGGGTGGAGGTTATTAAGTTCCCAATGAAAATCTTTTGAGTGTGTCAGTGCCTACATAAGAATATCAGGGTTTCCAAAAGGGTCAGAAGGCACAGACATCATCACATTTCTGCAACATTTTCTGTGATGTGACTGGACCTCCTGACCACTTGCACACTGGAGATGGATCAAGCTCATCGGGCCCTTGGGCTCAAATCGACATTGCCAGATGCCAGAGCAACCCTCATTACAGTACCTAATTTCCAAGAAAATGAATTGGTACTCCACAAAGCATGGCACAAGGTCCAGGTGATGTACCAAAATCACTGGCTCTTTTTTGACAATGACTACCCCCCTCTCCCCGCAACAGTGGCCTACAGAAGAGCCAAGACTCCCATAATGAAAGCCTTAAAACTGCAACAGATTACGTTTCAAGCCCCCTACCCAGCTAAAATCACAGTCCTTTTCTGATGGTACCAGCACATTTGATTCTGCTGAGGTGGCCCTCCAGGAACTCTCCCAGAGGAAAGTAGAAGCCCCACTTCCCCAGCACCAGGCCCCAACTCCTCACAGGCAGCCAAGCATTCCCAAAAGCTATGGTCATATCTGAAGCAGAGAGAACCCAGAGTGGCAGCCCTTCAGCAAATTGTAACTAAACTGAAAGGCAGAGGCAACCAGCCCCAAGAGACCAAACAGCATACACTGGCAGTTAAACAAAGCATGGGGTTTCCTCTGAGGTAGGTCCTGGTTGCACGTCATGTTGCCATGTCTGTGAGATCTCCCCTCTCCTATTTTGAATTCCCCTTGGTCCCCAATCTGGCTCCTTGTTCCATCTGAGTCTGCCAGTTCTGTGGATTCTTCCCTGCCCTGACCCACCGCCTCATACCTCGAGCCTGGGCTGTAGGCTTGGCTGTCTCTCCCCAGTGACTCCACTGAATATTGTCCCAGTGAAGGCCTTGGTTCCTGATTCCCCTGGCAGCCACATACAAACCAAAAAACTCCTCTGCCTGCTACCACTTCAACATGCAGACTGGTGGATCTATGCAGCTCTATCTTCTCCTCCAGAGGAAATGTGCAACTGGACCAGACCGGTACCACTGGGCCACCTTGTGGGGCAATCCATATGGATTGCGTTCACGTGGTTGCTTGGTTTGCTGATAGTTCAAGTCAACCTAGACTGAATACTCCCCCCTCCCAGCTTGTTTTAGCCCCAAAAATAAAATAAAAAAACAACATAGGAGCAGTTCGGGATGGACAGAGAAATACCACAGAGAAGCACCACTTAATGGCAGCTGCAGGGGGTCTTCTGGGAAAAGTTGCATGATGATTGAGGAGTGGAGCTGGAGGGGGTACTGGAACATGGCCTGAAGTACTATATCTGAGATACTTCGTATTTACTGATTGGTTGCAGTTGCATGGCAAGGGAGAGACTCCGGGAGGCTTTGACGGTCTTAGGTTGGGGTGGGGGCTGGAAGTGGCCTGTGGTGGGGAGGGGGGTGGGAGGAATACCAGGCCTACTGACCACATCAGGCTCCCTGTGCCTGGGGCATGCTGCCCCATGCTTGCTATTAGTCCCATGCATATGAGAACCAGCTTTGATTGGCTAAGACTTAATGACTTAAACTGATCTCTGTGCAGTAATTATTTTGAGATTGCAGCTGCAGCCTTGCAACTACCAGGGAGCATCATAATTATTTATGGCTGCTGTGACATTGACAGTGTCTCCAGGGAGAGTGTACTGCCTCAAAGGCTGAACTTGAAAGACTTATAAAAAAGAACTTATAGGACAGTTCTCATAACAATTAAGCATATGTCAACTGCCGGAGTGGGTCTGAAAATCTTTGATATAACTTACAGAATGGTGGTCTACCCCCAACCCCCTAATAGGTGTAATAGTGTACCATGGCTGGCTGGCATCCCTGGAATCAGCAGGGGATAAAATACCTCATACCTTTTCTACCTTCCCTGACATGGGCGCCTCTACAACGCTCTTCTCCTTGATGCCCATCTAATGTGAGCATTTGAGCAGAGTAGGATTGTAACTGGGAATTAGATGAGCTGGGAACTGCTGCCTGACCCCACACGGGTCTTGCTAGCACTGGGGACACCACCACCCTCTTCTGCATTCCAACATGGTGTGGACTTTGGATAAGGAACCCTCTCTTTGCCCTCCTCTCTGCTTGAACCCCCTACCTGCCAGATTCCCTTTGTTCCTGAGGGCATTATCCCAAATGCAGAGTATTAGGGAAGTGAACTGGAGCACTGCTGGTTAGCAGTACATTGTAAGGCCCACGGACTACATAGCAGGAGGGCAAGTTTTTTCTTGTCATTTTACATTTATACCAGATGCACCATTACTGACTACTTAGGATCTGGGCAATTGGGTGGAGGCTGGTATGGAGTAGTGGCTGACCTTGGCCCCTACATTTGGGCACAGGTACTGATTTTCTGGTGGGGAAGGCTCAACTACTATGTTATCATTCAGCGTCACTGATACATAAATTTATTTGGCAGTGCCACATCCTGTGATTTAATCACTGAGGATCCCAGGTTCCAAATATGTGTATAATATTTGTTGATATATGAGCAGGGAGATGTGCTGTGAATGTACTGGATATCCTGTGAACACAGCGACTGCAAGTGAGCAACTGCAAAGATGGCAACTTAGTCATGGCACCTGTGTTCTGGGCTACCTGGCAGGGTAGCGACAGTATACCATGGTGGGCAAAGAAGGGCAACAGGATGTATACGTGCTTTCAGGGGACCACACCTCATGAAGGGTGGAAGGGGATGGAGGGAGGGTATGTGGGAGGTAGTGTGGCAGTCGGCTGCCTAGCTGATCATGTGGTGTGGTGGTGAGGGTGGCCGGCTGTGATTGGGGGGGTGCCATATTCAGTTCTGGGGTGGGCGTCACTTTTTGCGTCAGGGCCAAGTTTTTTTATTTTTTTAAGTTTTACACCGCATCCCTGACATGCATTCCCCCTGGAGTTGAGAATCTTTAATTAAAGTGGTGTGGGGGCAAAGCCCCCCACAGGGGGCCCAGCTCCCTGCATATGTTTCAGTCCCGTTGCCACTTTGGAATCATGGTGCGTGTACATCGCCATTATTTTCACTGATGTACACTCACCCAAATGGCTATCACTGTTATGACATGGAACCATGTACTGATTATGTATTTTCTTTGATATGGATAGCTGCTTCTGGGTACAGCTGACAAACCTAAGTGGCTACATCAAGCAGGAGCAGCTTCTTTCTCTCCCTCCTACCCCAGGTGTCCCCCTTAAGGTACCCCCTCTTCCCTGTTACCTCAAATTAGATTCCTAAATGTAACTATGCAGCTTGGAAACATAGCCATTACACTGCTGCACTATACTGATAGCCCAATCAATCCCACTTATACTCAATTGGGGTGATTCCTGAAGTGGAGGTCCCCACTGCCGGCAGATGGGATGGGTTGAAACAAGTGTTGCCTCCTCTGTACTGGCTGGGTATCTACTTCTGCCTATTGGGATCACATGCATTAAATACAGGAAAGAGTCCCAAACACAAGAGATCTAGCTTCATACCCTACTTCCCCCCCACAAGTTAATATGTATCTGCATTACCAGCTCAGGTACAGCTGAGTCATGACATCTTCCATATATCCCCCACCCTGACATATTATATGTCTGGAGACACCTCAATAGAAGCACTCCCTCCAGAAGTTACACTGGTCATTCCCTGCAGATCTCTGCATAGACTCCTTACTTTGGAAGCACAGTTTACCTCAGTTTCTGGAAGATGTCCAGTTGGTGTCTCCAGACTTAGTTTGCGGTCAAAGTTTAGTAATGTTTCTTCCACCCTGAGATTTCGATCTGAGTCAGGCTCTGATCTCTGGAGCTGGATAATGTTTATGTTTAAGGTTAAAAATGTCTACAATCCCCTGTTGGTGGAAGAGCATGGTCTGAGGTGTTGAGGGGTATCCTGGGGAAGGGGGAGACTATGAACTGGTCATTCTTATCCTCCATAAGAAATCATGGCATCACCAGCAATGCAATTATACTCACTTAACATAAACACTTCGGGATATTAACCCATATTGAAAAATTGAAACCTGACCTGATTTATGACACACTTGTCCCAAATGGAACACGACAAGTTAGCTAAATTTGGATTCTCCTCAGTCTACTCTGGACGATAACAGGGGTGGCTATCTTAATCCCTCATCATACTACTTTCCAGTTGTCCCAAACTTGGTATGACCCAGAGGGTCACCTGGTTATAGTTCAAGGTCTACTCCACAATGTTGAAGTCACTCTCACTAACCTTATACTTCCCCCCAGGAGACAATGCCCCCACCATCAAAATGCTGTTTAATATAATTCTCACTATGAACAAAGGACTCCTTTTGCTAGCAGGAGACTTCAACATAGTACCGACTCTATGCTGGGATTCCCATCCCCTTCAAGACAACCCACATCATACAAGACCTTTAAGTGCTTTACCCAAGCACTGGGCTGGGTAGATGCATGGCAGTTTATGCACCCCCGTACGCGTAACTATATTTATGACTCTGAAGTGCACGGCACACACTCCAGACTAGATCATAGCTATACCAAGCTCGAAAGCCTAACACAACTGGTAGATTGTTCCCTGGGTGATATAGCACACTCAGACCATGCCTCAGTTATCAGCTGTTGGGATCTTGATCTTGAGAGATGCAGCACACTTTGGCACTTAAATCTGTATCACCTCCACTGGCAGCCTTTCTGGGAGTTCCTTCAAAATAAAATTGAGGAAATTCTTCAAGACAATGGGACCTCAGATGCCTCATATGTTCTGATTTGGTACACCCTGAAGGCTGTACTATGAGGACACATCATACAGTACACTGCACAGCAAACCAAGTTGAGCCATGAATGACAAAAATCGCTGGAAAACGCATTGCATTTTTTGCAAATGGTACACCAACAGGGGGACAAATCTGTTGCCCAGCAGCTATGTCAGGTAAAAATCTGACCTCGATGCATATTGCTTCAGCAAACTGAAATAGTCTTGACATTCCAGTGCCAAAGTTAATAAGAAGTAGGTGCCAGAGCCACTAGGTTACTAGCTTATCATCTCTGAAAATAGCAGTGCACTGCAACTATCTCTGCAATATTACATCCATATACTGGGAAATAACTTAGAAGACTACATGAAATAACACAAGAATTTAGTACCTATTACCAAGACCTATGCACTCCCGAATGAACAGCAGCACAGGAAGCTATCCACAATTTCCTGAACACACTAACTCTACCTACTTTGTCTGAGGATCAAAGAGACCAATTAATGGGGCCAATACTACTCGAAGAGGGTGCCATAGATCACTTCAAAACCCAAAAGACCCCAGAGACCGATGGGTACGTACGTAGCAGAATTTTATAAAACAATGAAAGACCTCGTGCTCACTCAACACCTCTGGACCTTTAACAAGGTTCTGGAAGGTGGACAACCCCCCCCCCCCCAAGCTGGGCATATGCAGCTATCTCAGTCAACCTAAAACCTGATAAAATCCCACAACTCTGTACCGTATCTCGTACTGCCCAATACTGATAGTAAATACTTAATGTTCCTCATGGCCCACAGAATAGGCCAGCTTCTCCATCTGTTGATTGGCCTTGATCAGACTGGATTTGTCTGCACATGTACCACTACTGATAAAATAAGAAGAACTCTGCACATTACTCACAAGATGCAGAATAGGCAGACCCCCTAGGTCCTTCTCAGCCTAGACACTGAGAAGGCATTTAACCAGGTCTTTTGGCCCTTTTTGTACGCCACTTTCACCAAGCTAAGTTTCCCGGATACCTTTGTTCATTTTATTCAGACAATGTAAGAGGCCCCAACAGCTTGAGTCAAAGTGTCAGACCACCATTCAGACTACTTCCCCCTCTATCGTGGAACCAGGCAAGGCTGTCCCCTCTCACTATTGTTATTTGCAATCCATATAGAGCCACTAGCCCAGGCTGTTCACAGATTCCCCCAAATGAAAGGGATTTCCTTAGGGGATGAGGACCACAGCATAGCCATATATGCAGATGATGTGCTTCTATAACTGGGTGACCCTGAGAATTTGTTCCCAGTGATATCTCAAATTCCGGAAGACTCTGGGGCAGTATCTGGGTATAGGCTTAACTCCACAAAAATGGAGGCTGTGACATTCCATTATCAACTGTCACAGGAAATCAGACAAACATATCCATTCCATTGGTACTTTGAAAAATTAAAATATGTGGGGGTGTACCTTTCTAGGATCTCAGCAATAACATACTGCAATAATTATGCCCCATTCTCTACCCAAATGGCGCAGTACCTGGCCACGTGGAATCTGCTTCCCCTGAGCCTTTTCAGAAGAATTGAGGTGGTACAGATGGTAATACTATCTAAAGCATCACAGTATATCTATTTCAAAATATCTTTCTTAAATTGACCCTGATGGTGTTTAGACAATGGAACAAGGAAATAGCAAGATTCATCTAGGCTGGCCAATGTGCCCAAGTAAAGCTCAAATACCTTGTTCCTGCCCAAAGGAAAGGGGATCCTAGCACTCCCAATTTAAAGCTTTATTATTGAGCCTCCCTCCTCAAATTCATGGCACTCAGACATATTGGTACAACCCACACGATATGGCAATGGATCAAACTGGTTATTTTCCCTCATTCTGAATTTGTAATGACTATGTACCACACAGACACACAGCTGAGTATGTTAAGAGACTTGAACCCATAGATTAGATACCAAAACTACAACATGGTTAGGAATTCAAGGAGCACTCCATCTAGTGCTCTTCCTTAGCCTTCTTCATCCTATTGCATTAGCGGAGAATTTTCACCCAGCCCGCACCGACCACGCTTTTCCACAATGCGAACGCCTTTCCTTACAATATTTATATCAGCACCTCTCTGGTGCCAACATTAAATCATTCACCAAGGCCCAAAGAGAATTTGGTTTGTGGCAAGCACACTTCTATAGGTTCTATATGACCCTAGAGCAAAGGAGAGAGAGGTCATATGATCGAAACATTTAAACATGTTACAGGCATTAACAAGGTGAAATAGTCTAACATGTTTCTATATAAGAAAAATAGAAGGACAAGAGGACACAGCATGAGATTAGAGGGAGGCTGATAAAGGGGTAATGCGAGAAAGTTCTTTTCACAGAAAGGGTGGTGGATGCATGGAACGGCCTGCCTCAGGAAATGGTGGATATGAATACAGTGCAGGGCTTCAAACAGGCATGGGATAGGCATAAGGAAGCAATACAGATGAGTATGAATAGATAGGCCATTGACAGAGTAAAGGCCTATGGCACATTCATAAGGTAGAAAAAATGGGCAGACTGGATTGGCCTTGCAGTCCTTATCTGCCATCAACTTCTATGTTTCTATGTTTTATAATTGCAACATTATTACAGTACCCTCCCGTTAGAGGTATGCACCCCAGATTCTCACCCAGTTCTTAACACTTTATTTATTGTCATCATGCAAACTGGGAATACCGAGCATTTGATATCCTCACTATAAGGGGTGCTAATCACCACAGAGGGTAATGCCACAGTGTACATCTTGCAGAGATGGCAGGAGGAATTAGGTTTCCCTATTTCCGCCACACAGTAGCAGAAGTCCTGCCAGATAATTTCAAAAACTACCTCTTCTCATCAGTGGTGTGAGTAGGCCTGTAAACACCAGGTGCAATATTTCTGAACCTCAGCCATAACAGCTCATTACCATGATGCACTGATGCTGCCCATAGGACAAACTGTGGAGAATTGCAAGCCCATCATACACACGTGATGTGGGCTTGTCCAGCCCTACTCCCTTTCTTATAAGCCCTGCAAGATGAGCTAGAAGAGCCATATGGTAAACAAATTCCCCTGAATGCAGAACCATTCCTACTGATACAGCTCCCACATGGCATGCATGACCCCCTTACCTGATACTTAATGAGCATCCTAATAGTTGCTGCAAAACAGTTATCACTAGGTCATAGCTCACAGCCCAAATCCCAACAACTGCTGCTTGGCATGCAACAATCAATTTACAAAATGGAATGGATTACACACGCATTGCATGAAAGGGCAAAGTTCTGCTCCTCCAGATGGAATAGATGGCTCCTGCACATGATGGCCTAAGGCAGAGAGTTTATTCCATGATCAATTGTAGGATAATCTGAGCTCCACCCCCAACTCAGTAGAGCCCACTACAGAGCTGCATATTTTGGTTAAAGATACCGAACAAAGTAGTACTGCTTTGAAGAGCTGGTCCAGAGATTGTCTCTCCCTTCTTCCTCCCCTCTGAGGTGTTGGGATTTGTCACTCTTCCCCTCCACGCACACCTGAACAGGATCAGTTGGACAATTAAGATTGCTAAAGTGACCCACTAGGTTGAATGCTGATACTGTATCTTCACAGGGTTTTAAATAATTGATTAGCAGTTTTTTCTTGGGACAATACTAACTGTACAGAAAGCATTTATATAGGTTTCCTAGAAGTGTTATGTTTGTTAGACACAGCGAGGCAAGTGCTATGCATTTTCACAATAATTTAGAACTTTCATGAGCAAAATGCTAATCAATTTTTAGAGTTAAATAAAACCCTGATTCAAATGTTGTTCCACCCTCTAGTCCAAGCTAGAACTTAGGGAGTGGAGGGGATAGTTTCACTTGGCATTTAACATGCATAGCTAAACTGCTGAATAATTGTCTCAAGGCAATGTACTGTTTTATAAAATAATTGTTTATTGAATAACACAGAGGCTATGTACTGTAGACATGGAAAGTTTAGCAAAGATTATATTTACAAAAACAAAAGTAGATTTTTTGCAGCTTAATAACATGGCTATCCCTGGACTGAGTGGCCTGTAATTTGACATGCACAGAATTAGTTGCAGCCAGGATGTTTGGATCCTGAAAGTTTGGTAATGGTCAGTTCAACAGTTTAAAAGTTGTAGAAGACTGAATGTTCATAAAAATATAAAAATTATGACTGTTCTTCAATTGCACAAAAATGGTTCAAGCTGAAATCTAAAACATAGACAGATACATAGATATATATATACTGTCAGCAGATAAGGGCCTATGGCCCACCCAGTCTGCCCATTTGAGCTTGTACGTTCCCTTTACTTTTTTTCTAGAAGTCTGTTGCCCCTTACCACTGACCTCCAGACCCTTATGTCTATCTCATGCACTCTTAAATCCCGTGATTGTTTCAGCCCCCACCACTTCCTCTGGCAGGGTGTTCCACTTGTCCACCACCCTTTCTTTGAAGAAAGTCTTCATCACGTTTCCTCTGGTTCACCCTCCCTCAAACTTCCTCCCATGCCCTCTAGTCCTGAAACATCTTTTTCCCAGAAAATAGTGTATTCTTGCACTCTGTTCCACCCTATAAGGTATTTGTATGTCTCTATCATATCCCCTCTCTTCCTCCTGTCCTCCAGGGAGTACATATTCAAGTCCTTCTGCCTGTCCTCATAGAACTTGTGATGCAATCACTGTACCATCGTTGTTGCCTTCCTCTGAACCTTCTCTACCCTGTCTATGTCCTTAAGTAGGTAAGGTCTCCAGAACTTTACACTGTACTCCAGGTGAGGCCTCACTAGTGTCTTGCATAATGGAATTATGACCTCCCTTTTCCTGCTGATGATTCCCCTGCCTATGCATCCCAGCATCCTATTTGCTTTGCCTGCTGCCTTGTCACACTGTTTCCCTACCTTGAAGTCATCAGAGATGATAACTCTAAGGTCCCTTTCCTGCTTGGTGCATGCTATATCTTCACCTCCCAACTGATATATTGTTCCATGGTTTTTGTGCCCCATATGCAATATCTTGCACTTCTTTGCATTGAATTTCAACTGCCAAACCCTTGACCATTCTTCAAGCTTCTGCAGGTCCCTTCTCATTCTGTTTATACCCTCTGACATGTCCACTCTGTTACAGAGCTTCATGTCATCAACAAACAGGAAAATGCTGCCTTCTAGGTCCTACGCAATGTCACTGATGAAGATGTTGAAAGACCAGTCCCAGCACTGATCACTGTGGTACCCAACTGGTCACTATTCCCTCTCTGGAGTGACAACCATTTACCACCACCCTCTGTGTCCTGCCACCCAGCCAATTACCACCCACCTCACTACTGTCCTGCACATTCCCATATTACCCAGTTTGTTTAATAGCTTTCTATGTGGCACAGTGTCAAAGGCCTTGCTGAAGTCTAAACAGGCCATGTCCACTTCTCTCCCTTGATCCACCTCCCTTGTCACCCAGTTGAAAAATTCAATGAGGTTGGTCTGGTATGACCTCCACCCGGTGAAACCATGCTGTCTTGGGTCTTGAAGTCTGCTGGCAACCAGATGTTCCACCAATCTCTCCTTCAGTAGTGCTTCCATGATCTTTCCCACCACCAAGGTCAGGCTGACTGGTCTGTAGTTCCCTGCTTCCTCTTTGTTCCCATGTTTGTATAAGGGGACAACATCTGCTGTCCTCCAGTCTTTGTTTCCAGTGATTGGCTAAACAGGATTGCCAGAGGTTCAGCCACCACTTCTCTTAGTTCCTTTAGGATCCTGTGGTGTAACCCATCTGGTCCCATTGCTTTATCAACTCGTATTCCTTCTAATTCCTTTAGGACCCCTTTCCATGTAAAGGGACTTATGTCTATTTCTGTGCCATTCTCAGCCCTTGTGCTCCCTTCAGGCCCATTTCTTTCCTCTTCCTCAGTAAAGACTGAGCAGAAATATCTGTTTAGTTTGCCAGCTTTACTGTTGTCATCCTACACGCAGCCCCTCTCCTCCCCCTTCAGTCTCACTGTCCCTCCCTTTGCCCTTCTTTTTTCACTTACATACCTGTAAAAGGTTTTGTCCCCTCTACCCACTGATTTTGCGATGTGCTCTTCTGTCTGAGCTTTGACTTCTCTTACTGATCTCCCATTCTCCCTTTGCTTCTCCTTCTGCCTGTGTCTTTTTGTATTGCCCGAATGCGATATTTTTGGCTTTCACTTTCTCCGCTATTTCATTGGAAAAATGGCTTCCTCTTCCTTTTCCCCTTGCTAACCTGCTTAATGCATAATTCAGTTGCTCTTGTAATCCCTGTTTTAAATATTGCCCACTGTTCCTCCACCCCAATTCCCTTCCCACTCCCATTAGTGCCTCTTTCAAGTATGTCCCCATTTTCCCAAAGTCTGCCCTCCTAAAATCCAGGATACATGTCATTGCGTGGTTTGGTTCTGTCCCTTCTGTGATTTCAAACCACAGTAACCAGTGCTAACTGTTGTCCAGGTGCTCCCCCTCTGTCACCCCATCACACTGTCCCTGTTTGTGAGCATGATGTCCAGTATTGCCTTCTGCTGAGTTGGTTCCATTACCAGTTGCTTAAGAAAGGCACCTTGAAGGGAGTCCAGGATAAATCTGTTCCTGGTTGATACTGCTGCTAGGAGGCTCCAGTCCACATCTGGAATACTGAAGGCTCCAACCAGCACCACATCCCCCTTGTCTGCCATCTTTTGGATGGCTAGCATCAACTCCCTATCTGTTTCTTCCTCCTGGACTGGTGATCTGTAGACCACCCCTGTGCAAATGATTGACCCTATTTTCCTTTCCAGCTTAACTCACAGTATCTCTCCCCCATTTTGTTCCCCCTGGATCTCTGTGGCCTTTATGCCATCTTTCACAAAACATGCCACTCTTCCTCCCTTCCTGCCTGCCCTGTCTCTTCTGAATATGTTGTAGCAGCGTATGGCCATCTCCTGGTCATGGTTATCATTATATCAGGTCTCTGTGATGGTCACAATTGCCCAGGTCCGACTGCACCATGGCAGCCTCCAGATCCTCCATCTTATTGGTAAGACTCCTGGCAATGACACACATGGCTTTCAGGTTCATAAGATATTCACCTAAGGTGGATATTTGGTGTTTTTTTGTTACTGAAAAGTGAATAGTTTTAAAATAATTTTGAAAACAAACTGCCATTTTTGTAACAGTGGAGCCGAAGTGTAATTGTATTTTTGCAAAACAGATGTACATCCGTTATGTGTAGGGCCACAATTTGGTGGTACTTTCAATTAATAAAAAAATATCATCTTATGCAAACAAGCATCAGGAGCCCAACCATCCCTATGCCTCACCAGCCAGTCTAGTCTTTGAAATCACTGGCAGCAGGTGCTCAACTTTGTTGCCAGTACCCTCCCACTGATCCGATCTTTGAAGCAACCAACATTTGGCACTCTACTCCAATTCCTGCAGCCTTTCTTTCACCCACCTGATCTTTGAAGTGACCAGTGATGTATGCCAAACCCTGCTGATGGTGTCCACCCTCCCACCCTTAATCATTACCAGCTATAAGGAAACAAAAAAACAAGAAATAGACTAAGTCCCAAAATATACATGTTGCACATGCACGTGGGTTACAGTAGTTATTTTCTTTCCAGTTTCTTATTTTTTTAGTCATAACTTGGCCAATTCCGGCTATTTTGAACCCAAAATTTCAGGGTGACCAAGATGCCACTCAACTCATGATCACCTAAATGGAATCTTGTTAATCAAACCAGAAATGTGCTGTTGGGATTCACCGCCAAAACACATTTTAGGTTAAATTTACAAGGTGCAACTTAAGTGGTTGTGATGTGGGCTGGGAACTTAGCCATGCTGAAAAGTTGTGCCCAAGATGGCTAACAATAGCCATGTTATGACTGAAAGAAAAAAAAGAGGCAAAATAATTTAAGGGCCCTATCCAAAAAATATTTTTCCTCTAGACACGGAATGGGAGAGACTGTTTTGTGGATAGTGACTGAAGATGACATGTATGTACAAAACACACATTTCACAACTTAGATTTTTTTGTAAGTTTTTTTTTTTTTTTTGCCTATGCTTATAATTCTGCCATTTGGACCTGAACTTCCAGGGTGACATAGCTGCCATTTCACTTCATGACCACATAAGTTGCACTTTGTAAATGTGATCTGAAATGTGTTTTGGAGGTCAACTCCCCAAAACACATTTTTTTGTCAGATTTACAAGGTGACTCCTAAGTGGTCATGAAGGAGTGTGGGGATTTGGGCTCCTTGACAACATGGGTCAAAAATGGCAACAAAAGAAAAAGGGCCTGAAATAAACCTAAGTCCTGAAATGTTCCTGTTGCACATGTGTGTTGTCTTACATTTGTTTTCTTTTGTGAATAGCGACCAGTTAAGGTGGAGGGAGGGCTATGCCAGTTGTACAGTGCTAGATTTCATTTTAAAGATTGTTGCAGGTGGAGAAGGGTTATAAGTGCTAAGCGGGCTGGAGGAATGTGGGATATAGTTGCATAGGAGAAAGGTGGCATGGATGCTAGTGGGTGGGAAAGTTAGTTTTGTGTGACTGTCCAAGAACATTATGTTTGGAAACTAAAACTGGGATGGAGGGGGCAGAGTCCTTCAGGCCAGTTGTGGCCTGGTGCACTGTGCTTCACTATGCAGCTGCTTCATAAGTGGATCACAGTGTCACTCATGAAGCAAGCAGAAACTCTGGTGCAGTAAGCACATTGTGAAGCTATTTCATGAGTAAGGTAAAAAACACAAAGAACCTCAGTACAAAAGCTTTGAGGCAAGGGTTATCCAAAAAGGGCAATGTCACCAAACCCAGAATTAAATAAAAAAAATTAAAAATCATACATATCCCAATAATCAAACAACACAAGAAGTCCAGCACTCATCATCACAGACTTATAAAGAGATGCAGCAGTCCAAAAATGTATAAAGTGCCCAATATTTATTAAAATGCCACACAAAATGCCTTGACACATTTTGAATACAAAATTCTTTATCAAAAGGCATTATGGGATACAAATTCTCTCCCAGAATTCAGTCTGTACTGCTACTAGAGATGCAGCAAAATTTAATTCTGCCTGCAAAGTGAACGCGAAGTGGCCACTTGCATTATCATAATGCTATGTGAAGTGGGCATTGAAAAGTGCTCACTTCACTTTGTTATTATGACTTTGCATTGTTATTCCGTCTTTCCGATGAGATGTTGAACCGAGGTCCCATCTGCCTGGATTGGTGGTAGTTCAGGTGGATGTTAAAGATCCCATGGCACTTATCGAAAAGAGTAGGGGAATTTCCCCGGTGTCCTGGCCAAATTTCCCTCATTCACTAAAAAAAATACCACCAACAGCTTAATCTGGTTCAAGGTCAGTTGGCATTCATCTGTATCCCCCTTCCCTGGGTCATGCCTGAAAATAGGCTGGATTTGTCTAGTGCACTTACCCGGTCAACAAAAACTAAATAAATAAATAAGTTAATGTGAAGTAAGGTAGAATGACAACAATATAGGCACTTTAGGCAGCACCCCCCCCCCACACACACACACATCATGTCTTACAGTACTGTAAGTCACATGCTTTAGCCAGGCAGGAAGGAAGTGAGTCATACAAGCAGATACTTTCACTTTCTCCTTTGCAGAGGTAGAAGGAGGAAGCATTTTGTGTAGGAGAGGAGAGTTTGTTATTAGTTTTTTTCTTGAGCAAATTCCAAAAACTCAAAAGCTTTTTTAAAAGCTAATTCTTCAGTTTTTTTTTGTGCTGTTTAGTCAGTTCTTTTTGGTGACCGATTTCTTTGTTTTAAAAGTTTTGTGTGTGTGTGTGTGTGTGTGTATGTGAAGTCACTTGTTGCGTTGGAGAGGGAAGGAGTTTTTTTTGTGCGATGGACCAGGGACAGTATGTGGCCCATGACTGGAGGGGAGTGCGCACACGTGGGGGTCGTAGCTGGGTGGCGTTGGACTGTTCCAGACTCTTTGGTCCTGCCTCCCCCCTCCAGAAGCAGCAGCACTACCAGTGCCACCGCCACATCCACCAAGTCCATCACCATCACCAGTAGCAACTGCAGGAGCTCCAGCAGCACCACCTCCACAGCAGCAGGTGAAGCCCCAGGTAAGTGACCATGCTGCCGGCACCACATCTGTCCCTATTGTGCCTGGTCCCCTCTGCAGCTCCCCAGTTTGGGAGTTTTTCAGCTGTGGGGGGGACAGCAGCCTTGTGATGTGTTTGCTTTGTGGAGTGCAGGTGTGCCGTGGCCACCAGAGAACACATCTGTGGACTGGGGGCCAGTGCACACATATGCTGAACCACCACAAGGTGAATTGGCAGGCTGCCACCAAACAGGCCAGGTCTCCACCTGCTGGCCCTTCTGTGGCAGTGGCATAAGGTGCTGCTGTTGTGTGTCACCACAGCAGGAGGAGGGCAACAGCAGCAGCAGCTCCACTACTACCCCTACCACTGCCACCAGCACCACCACCTGGTTTTCCCCCTGCACCAGTGGACCCCACAATGCCTGCAATGCAGGCAGATAAAGCACTTTTGTGGGCTGCAGTGGAGGAAAATAATGAGAGGGTGGGTGCTTTCCACCAGCAGGTGGAGCAGATCGAGTAACACCAGCTGCAGATTGAGTCGATGCTCCATCAGCTGCTGGAACATCAGGAAATCCCCCATTAGCTTTTTTTTCTGTGCACCTCCCCCCCTCCACTGCTGTAGTGTTTTGTCTTTTGTTTATGTTTAATAACAGACAGAGGAAAGGCCACAGTATTAGTTTAAAGGGAAGCAGTCAGCTACAGAAGGTCCCACCCTCTGCAAGGCTTACCCTCCGGTTAAGCCTTTTAAGTATGCTGCAGCGTTTTTCTAATGCCGCAACATACTTTATTTTAATAAAGGAAAGTCAGCAACCCAGAAGTATGGCGGATGCTATGGGGGCTCCATTTTGTGTAAAGGTGCAATGGCAACACACCAAGCGCTTCAATACAAAAGTATTGAAGTGCATGGTGCATCTCCGCCGCACCTTTTCTTTGCACATAATGGAGCCCCCACAGTCCCCGGTTCACCATACTTCTGGGTCACTGACTTTTCTTTAGTAAAATAAAGTATGTTGTGGTGCGAGAAAAATGCTGCAACATATTTAAAGGGCTTAACCAGAGGGTAAGCCTTGCAGGGGGCAGGAGCTCCTGTTGCTGATTGCTTCCCTTTAAATACATACATACACATACAGTCATACATGCTCCCTGTTGCCCTGTTATTATAATTCAGTGTCTCAGTAATGTTTACTTTCTGTTGTGGAGTGAATGTGGAAAAGCTGGTGTGAGCAGTGCAGGTATGATGTGCTAAATTGCATGTGTGCATTCAGTGTTGATTTGTGTGTGTGTGTGACATCAGACATTGTGCAGCTTCTTGCAAACATATATTGCTGACTTCAATCAATCAAAATCTTTATTTATCCAGGCAAACATTGTTGAGCAAGCTCATTTACAAGATGGACCTGGTTAGCTCTGGGTCAAATGGTACAATGCATACAGAGATATTTACAATACAGCCAAATAGCAGAAGTAAAAAAACAATTAATGCAAGTAAGTATTCAAAGTTACATCAGTCATATCAGTTCAGAGTGCTTCTGTAATGTTTAAGGAGGACATAAGATGAGGGTTAGTAGGAACTTCAGTAGGGAGAAGTGATCGGCTGCTTGTTAAGGGAGCTGACGCAAGCTCAGAATTTCAAAAGTAGTGTAATCACACAGTATCCCTAGATGTAACACTCTAAACAGAAGGATAAAAGTCTTAACAGTCAAGGAGAAAAGTAATTACATCTCCTTTTTGGCAATTTCAGTATGGAAATCAGATTTATGATAGGGTTTGGAATGGACACAGAAGCAGACTGCAGGAACCAATAAGAAGCCAACGCCGAAGAGCACTCACGTTCCAATTGGATGGCTTCTAATGCCATGCTTGCTAATGGAGAGTCCAAGCTGAGGTTCTCAGGTGGCAGCAGAGGCAGTGCCGACTGCCCAATGCCCAGGTTTCTCCCGCGTATGGGCAGGGAGCCTGTGGAGAGCATATCCTTGGCAGGGGATGGAGGAAGGGGTCAGCATTAAGTACTGGGCCATGGACAATGGAACATCTGAACCAGCAGGAGGATCAAAACAGCAGTACAACAGAGTTGGGTATTCCTTGATGCCTAAAGACTGGTCCAACCATAGAAATTCAGAAAGGAGTGTAATCAAACAGAGTCCCAACTCTTGACACTCTAAACAGGAAAAAATAGAGGTCATAACTGTTAGGCAATAAGTAAGTACAGCTCTTTTTTATGCAAGTTTTAGACAGAAGATCAGACTTTAGCTTAGTATTGAGGGAGACACAGGAGCAGACTGCAGAAGCCAATCAGACGCCAGTATAGAAAGGCACTCATGTTCCAATTGGGTATCAGCAATGCCACACCACGCTAGTAAGGAGTCCGGTCTGGGTGTCTCAGGTGGCAGCTATGGAAGTGACAGCCACCCGGTATCTGCATTTCTCCCACCTGAGGGACAGGGAGCCCCTGAAGGGCTAGTCTATGGCAGAGAAGAGAGTTAGGGGACAAAGGAAAGGGACAGTAAGAGTGGAATGCAGTGGAAAGGGAATACGAAGATGAAATAATAGGGCAGTTAAATGGTACAGGGTATAGGGGAATAAGATTAAGCAATATGTAAAAGACAGCAGGGTGAGTAAGGTATAGCAGCTGTGAAAGCCAGGAAGAGATAATAACCCTACAGGGATTTCTAGAGGGGAAAAACATTTAAGGCATAAGATGCTCACAGAGTTAAGGTCACCAAAGGTTACAAGTGATCATAAATTCAACTACGCACAGAGGGTAGCAGCCTGATGCTTTGGACTAAAATTAGGGGCTGGGGTAGCAGGTGCATGGCTTACACCCATACCAAGCATATAGAGATTTAAAGGCATTCATACTGTGGAGGCTGCTTAATTTCAATAATTTTTGTACTTTGTTCCACAATATTGGCAACAGGAAACTAATGATCACTCTGCTAGATGAAGCCTTGGGGATACATAATGTGATATAGGATGCGCTTCTTAGGGCATATGTCCTTGGCTCATTTAGTGGGAGACAGTTTATTATATATTGTGAAAGATGCCACTTCAAGAAGACTCTATAAGTCCAAAGGACTGCGTTTCTATTACGCCTAAACATAAGAGAGGACCACCCTATGGCTTTGTACAAGGAACAATGATGGGTAGAGATGGGGAGACTAGTAATAAACTGGATGGACCTGTGGTAAAGCATATCCAACTTTGCAAGCGAGGCTTTGGGACACTGACTATAAAGGAAATCTGCTTAATCGATCAGCGAAAGAAAAGTAGTTTGGACAAGGTGCACTTTTACATCTCTAGTAAGAAACTGATTAATTCTAAAGAATAGCCCCATCCTCTGCCTTAACTTCTTTACAAGGTCCTCGACGTGCTCAGTGAATGATAGATTATGGTCTAACCACACACCTAGGTATGTAAACTTTGAGACAAACTGCAGTTTCTCTCCAAGAATTGTGGTAATTTGAGGTAGTGCACCAGAGCTGGCCGGATTCATAACAAGGCTATAGGGTGAAAACAACATTGCTTTTGTTTTTTTTTAGCATTTAGAAGAAGTTTTTTATGGAGGAGCTTGTTCTGGAGCTGGTTAAATTCCTCCTGGAGGTCAGCACAAGCGACTTCAGGTGTCAGACGACTTATATATACAACCGTGTCATCAGCAAACAGGTGTATGTTGGCCTTGTTAATATTCTCATCAATGTTATTAACATAGATAGTGAATAGTAAGGGACCAAGTATGGATCCTTGCAGTACTCCCCTCAGTAGAGGTTTGAGTGGGGATAGCTCACCCTCAGCCTTAATTTGTTGACGCCATCCTACAAGGTACTCAGTAAACCAATGCAAAGAAACTGAGTCCAGGACTATGCTCTTCAGAGAAGATAGAAGCAGGCTACGATCCATTGTATCAAAAGCCTTACTAAGGTCTAGAAATACAGCACAGACAAAGTTTCTGCTGTCCACTTCTCAATACCAATCATTTATTACTTTGACAAGGGCTGAAATAGTGCTGTGTTTAGTTCTAAAGCCAGATTGCGTAGGGTTTAGTAGGTTATTGGATTGGAGGTAGTCCCTTAGTTGGTTGCTGACAATCTTTTCCAGAAGTTTTGACAAAGTTGGGAGGAGGGAAATTGGTCTTTAATTGTTAAGGTCACAGGGATCCCTTGATTTATACAAGGGGATGACATGAGCAATTTTCCAGATCTGAGGAATAAGTCCTTGGGACAATGATAAGTTAAATAAGTGGGTGATAGGAACAGCTAGGACATGATAGGCGATAAGGATAGAAAATAAGAATCCAAAGAATCAGCACCAGAACTTTTCTTAATATCCAACTGGAGCATGAGGTCTTCAACCTCTTTCAGAGAGACTGGGTGGAATGAGAAGCCAGGTACTGGGGCAGGAGAGTCTGAGCATGGGACACTTAATTGGGAGTGGACATGGGATGCAGAGGAATTGTCGAAAGCTAGACCAGCTGTGGCAAAATAATTGTTAAATGCATCTAGGATTCCCAGTTTACCATTTATAGTAGTACTCCCAATTGTAATCTTAGGTGGCAAGGAATTACCAGGCATATATCCGGACATGTCCTTGATTGTCCTCCAGAATTTGGAGGAGCACTTTGCTGCAGAATCCAATTCAGTAAGATAAAATTCTGTCTTAGCATCCCTGACCATTTTCATACAAGCATTATGTGCCCTTCTGAATTGACACCACTCTGAGTCAAGCTTAGTCCAGCAAGCATTTTTCCATAACTTATCCCTACCAAGCAATGCAGCTTTCAGCTCAGCAGAGAACCAATGACATGTTTTGTTTTTTACATTAATTTTTACCATGGGGGCATACATACTTAGAGTCCCAACAAGTATATCATGGAAAATATCATATGCCGAGTTAACTGTGTTAGCTAAGTAGAAGTCTTGCCAATGTGGCAAGTGTTCCAACTCATAGACATTGGCAGCCACATCAAAGTTACAACGGGACCTTTTTGTAAGAAATTTAGCTGTAGGTTCTGTATGATGCAGTGATCTGACCACTGAAATGAAGCAATGGTCACTGACATCTGCAAAGAAGGTTCCAGCATGTGAGAAGAGATGAGGCTTATCGACTAAAATAACATCTAGCAGTGTGCTGTTGCTCATGTTCTTTTTGTTTGGATGTGTGGGTTTGTGAATTAGTTGTACCAACCCATGGGAATCGCAGAAAGTGTTTAAGGGTGAAGCAGATTTCGATAACCAGTCAGAATTAAGGTTCCCCATGATGATATTTTCAAGGTTCTCTTTCTCCATAATAGAGTCAAGATGTGCAAGAAGGAGGAGTGTACCAGCAGATGGGGGTCTATAGAAACCAATCACTCTGAGGGCAAGGGAAGTAGATAAATCCATCTTCAGGGTCAAACACACAAATTCATTTTTGACAGAAGTAGAATCCAGGCAGGATGCTGTAAACCTTTCCTTAATGTACACCACCACACCACCTCCCCTAGTAGGCATGTCTGTTCTGAATAACTGGTAGGAAGGAATACTAATCTCCTTGTCCTGAGAGGCTGGCCTAAGCCAAGATTTGGAGATTACAAGAACATCTGGCTGAGTATGGCTGACCCACGCCTGAACCATGGAGAACTTTTTTAGGAGGCTGCAGACATTAACATACCAGAAAATCATGCCTTTAAGACAAGCAGCATTCGAGTGGGATGTAATAGTAGCAATTGGACCAGGGTTTAGCTCAATGTTACACAAGCATAACAGTAATAGAAGTAATATATTTGATAGGGCAGTGATAGTTACTTTAAGAATCCTGGTCCTAGTACGTCTATAAGGCTTGCCAGGTTGGGTAAGCCAATCTCCACCTCTGAAGGTGAACCACCAATCAGCCAGTGCTGAGAACAAGAACAGGTGAAAATATACCACTCTATCATGGTTCTTCAGGTGTTGCCAGCCATCCCCATAGGAGAATGGGGGAGTATAGACAAGCTCAGTTGAAAGGGTACCAGAGTGGGTGTAGATAAGGTCAATCCTGTAGCCTAGAGGAAGAGAGGGGTATCTAGCTCCAGGCAGGAAAAATAGTGGAAGCAGGGAGCAAAAGAGAATGAGACGAAGAGGCAGAAGGGGCAGAGCCATAGTGCTTAGAGGATGTATAGAGAATAACCGAGAGGGTCAGTAGGGCAGGAGCCAGCCCATGGAGGTGAAGCAAGGAGAGGGAGAGGGAGCACGGGGGGGAGGGGTCCCAAGTAAGTGAGCCCAATGAGATTCAAGCAGGGTGGATACCAAAGTCAAGTGGGTGGAGTCAAATCCTAATTAATAAACGTTGGAGGTGGGGGTACAGGACAGATTCAAATGTTCGGCAAAAGTCAATGCAAAGCAGAGGGTGCTGAAGCCCAGGCACTGAAAATTTGAGAGAGAGAAAAGGCAGGGCCAAACAGTGGCCAAGCAGAGAGCAGCAGTCCAATTAGAGAGGGTGGCAGCAGGTGGCAGCCTATCAGAGCCGTACAATGCTACCCCAGAGCAGCCGGGACTCTTAACCAGATTTGAAGGTGTCCTGGTCATCAGGAGGATGGAGGTACAGGTGGCTGGCAGGATTAGCCATGGCTGCTCACTGGGGGCCCTATCAGGGCAGTGGATCTAGTTTAAGATATAAAACACAGGTTAAAATAGGGTGTTTTAGCTATGGCAGTGGGTACCAAGGCAACTTTAAAATGATTGGCTCTATGTTGAAGGTAGCAAGGGAGATAGCTCAGGTATGGAACTGTAAAGTAGATAGCACAGTAGGTGATAAACAAAGCTGATAGAAAAGCAGTTGGCAAAAATAAGAAGATGTCTTTAAAGAGAGAACAGGACAAGTGATAGACCTAATAGCTGCACTCTGTATCTTTAAGAGGAGTTGCAATATTAGTGAGAGGGGAGTATAAAGATTGCTAGGGGTGGTGCTGAGGGGAGAGGGAGAGTATTTAATAAAGACTGGAGGTCAGGGGTTTGGGGGGTTGGTGCAAAAATTCAAGCAGGAACGAGACAGAAGGACAGAAAGTGAAAGAGAAATTGGATTATTTGTAGGGTAAAGCTTACAACTGTGACCCAAATGGAATCTGGTCTAAACAGAAAAAAATATATCACTTTAAACTTAGTTTCTGATCCAGGGTAGATTACCACTGGACCTTAAAACAAAGAGAGTTGTAATAACTTTACGATCTATAGACCTGCAGCCTAAATGAACTTGTACTTCAAACTACCCTTGGAGTGCAAAATTGCTGTGAACAGGCTTAGGTTCACGTTTAAGTTAGGATTCACAGGACAATTTGGAAAGACTTAACCAGTACCACAATCAGAATGTAACATTAGCTTAAAGTCCAGAAGAAACAGCAGTAGCAAAGAATTAAAGAACTGCAGCAGCCCATCAGCAGACAATGGTTCTGGCCAGTCAAGTTTCTACAGCATACCTTCGGTCTGGTGATCGGTGGGCAGTACAGTGAGGAAGGCAGCCGGTGGTATGACAATATGTGCTTACAATCACAACACATGAAATGCAACTGTCTTGTGTCCAGAAAATTCCCAAATGCTGAGGAAGTGAAATAGGAGCATTACACCACATGCAAAGTCCCCCAGAATGTATTGCGCAGTCACTGATGCGCGCAGTGGTCACACGGAGTCCCCAGAATTTTTCTGCATCCCCAAAATGCATCTGTCTTGTGTCCAGAAAATTCCCAAGTGCTGAGGAAGTGAAACAGGAGCGTTATACCCCATGCAAAGTCCCCCAGAATGTATTGTGCAGTCACTCATGCACGCAATGGTTACAGAGTCCCCAGAATCTTTCTGCATCCCCAAAATGCATCTACCTTGTGTCCAGAAAGTTTACATACTCTGTGATGATGATGTATTCATGATGCACAGTGTCTTGCCAAACTGTGTGAAGGAGGGATAACATGACATGAATCCATTCAGTGTTCCATCAGAAATGATGACCGTGAGAGAACTGTTGCTGGTCCAAAGTGTGCTGCGATTCCCGCAAATGCGATGCAATCACCTCAACGGGATGGAAGGGTGCCCTTTGTGTGTAGACTAATAGTAGCCTTGGTGAGTTGAATATATATATATATATATATATATATATATATATATATATATGTATTTTCTAGGTGGGGGGTTGACATATACAGTATAGATATGTACTCATTGTATTGTTTTGTATCACAGGTCACACATACTGTTGGTGTGCACATTCCAGTGCTTGATGAGAAATGTTGGCATTGAAATCAGAAATGGAATACTCTCAAGCCAATAAAGGTAAGTATTTTTTTTTTTGGGGGGGGTGCATATTTGCAAGTAGGTCTCATTAATGGTTTATTATTTGTTTACTTCTTCACAGATTTCATCTGCATCCTTCTCCAGTCTGGTAATGATGGTCATGGTCATCGATTGAAATGACTTCTGCATGTTGTATGTCTGCCCCAGCCCAGGGAGTAGGCCTGATGTTGAAGAAGTTCTTTGGATAAGGCAACTATGACACAATAAAGCATCTGGAAGTTTCCTAACAAAAGAAATGAAGGACATATTACAACTCGATTGCAGCAGTAAGACATTATGTTTAAGCCGTGGCTGTTCCACGTGTATCTGGATTAACACAGACAGCAAGCTGTCCCACTGCAATCATCAGATCACAACTTAATTTAGTACCAGGCTGTGTAACAAATACACTGGCCCAGATATTCAAACTGCGCCAGTCTGAGGCGCAAGCCCCTGCGCTGCTCAAAATAGTTGCGCAGGGGTGTGGCTGGGGTGATATTCAAAGGAGTTGCGCTGTTGAGCAACTCCTTTGAATATCACCCGGCTCACAGCTAATGTACCTGTACTGCCCGCGATCGGGCTGGTGGGGGGCACAGGGACCGAAGTTGGGGCCAGCCAGGGGTGGCAGCTGCTGTGTTGCGCTCCGCAATGCAGCAGTCACCTGTGGGTGGCCCTCAACTTAAGCCTTTTTTTTGGCTCAAGCTTGTGCGGCGCAGGTTGGTTGCGATACATCCCCGCGCAACCCGACTGAATATCGGGTTGCGAGGTTATGCATGGATCCTCCTCCTGTTGAGCATGCATTCATTTGCATTGCTCTCTTGTGCAACCTGTTGCCAGTGGCGAACTGCCTCCTGCTGAATATCGCAGAATGGCGATTTTGACGGCGTGAGATGAGACAACCCCAGCGCGCATGGCGCAACCCTTTTGAATATCTGAGCCACTGTGTCAATGTCCCTGCATCTCAACTCAAGTTACATTTCAAAACCACATCTTGTCAAGCAACACAACCTGGGTCCAACTTTTTCAACACTGTCATGGCTGCACAGCAGCAAATTTGGAATACAGTGCATGATATGTTGCAGAAACATTTTTTGTGATGTACACATGTCACCTAGTTTATGATTCCTCAGTTGGATTTGTTGCACTCTTATATTAAAATAAGGAACAGATGAAATAAAATTGATATACTTACCAGTATGGATTGGAATGAATATTCCATAGGTTCCTGTAGACAGTACTGCTGCTGTACCATTGATACAGACCTTCAGCGAAGCGAGTCATTTGTTGTTAACCTGTAAAAAAAACAGAAAATAAGTTGACCATATGTGTTTGACCGTTGCAGCTCAGAAAAGCAACAGAAAACAAAACACACAGCTAAAGGAAGTTGAATAGCATAAAAAACATTAGTACACTTACTCACTTTATAATTTTAATAGTAAGAAGCCTTGTGCCTGTGGCTGATGCATGCGGTCTCCTGTTCGACTCCCTCTGCCTTGGCATGGTCAATGTAAAGGAAACACATTGTCACAATGACACTGGTGAGGGATGCTGGTGATCATAGCTGCAGCACATGATGACATTCCCTCTCACATCTTCCTGCATCTGGTGGTGGTGGCAGTGGTGAACAGCGGTCTTATAGTGGTGGTAGTCCAGGGACACACACGATCACATTCCCTAAGGTAGCAGTGGAGAACACCGGTCTTATGGTGGTGGTAGTCCAGGGACACACACACGGTCACATTCCCTATGGTGGCAGAGGAGAACAGCGGTCTTATAGTGGTGGTAGTTCGCGGGCCAAGATATACTGTGCTCTGTGTTATAAATGTGATGACATGACATATGGAATTTGAGTCAGTATGAGTGGGACAGTGATTTAACTTTATGAAAAAGAGAACATGTATCATACAAGACATGTGACAGTCTTTCAACCACTTAAGTTAAAACCTGCCTACATTAACCTCATCATCATTCATCATCATCCTCAGAAAGAAAGCTGCCCTTGCAGTGTTCTATGTCTGAATTCGGACCACAGGGCAATTCTTTATCCACTGTGTTATAATCTACATCAGTGGTAGGCCGCTCCATGCTGTCACTGCCACCAGGATGGTCCCTTTCTTCAACATCAGCAAAACCATGAGTATGCCGGGGTACGAATACTGAGGTTGCAGTCTGAGCTGGTATGTGCCTCTCATTCATTTTTATTAATGTCAGCAAACTGACATTTGCAGGAGAGAGGTTTGTACGATGATCCTGAGCTATTGCACCTGCTGAGCTGAATACCCTCTCGACACTCACACTGGAGGGTGGGCATGTCAGGTACTTCAGTGCCACAGCGGTCAGTTCTGGCCATTCACTGACCTTTCCACTGCAGTATAAAAGGGGATCATCAGTGATTGGCAGATGCCTGTTTTCAGACACATATGACTCATCCATTCGCTGTGCTGCTCTAAGTCCAGTGGTTGATGCATCATCCTGTTCTCCGGAATCATTTTTGTCACAAATTCCCACTTAGGACAAAGCCTCCCAAAGTGGGTTAACACCAGCCTCTTTTGATGACAGACCACCTGGAACTGCAGTCCCCTTCCCCATACAGGATATACTTGATACTGCTCCTCCAGGTTCATCTTCAGCCTGAATATGCTGCTCAGGTTTCCTGACCTTGGCATGTGACTTCTGTGCCCCATGAACCAGGCGCACCAGTTGCCCACTGATATTTTTTACCTGTTCAGGCCCGCCCTCCAGTACTGAGGCAATTCCACATTTGTATCATGGGTCCAGCAATGTTGCTATTGCAAAGTTGTCACTACGCTGACTGCTCAAGATGTGAAGATTCTGGTTGAATACTGTCAACATGTGTTTCAGCAACACACTGCTAGCACTGTCTCCGGCAACATCAAGACTATGCTATACATTCACCAATGTCTTCCTCAGCACCCGCAACAGTGGAATTGATTGGCTAATGGAGGCAGACTCACCACACACTGCCTGTGTGGCATGTTCAAAAGGCCTCACGATTCTTATTACAGAGTCCATGAGGCACCACTGTTCAGTCGTCATAGACATGGGGGAACCAGAACTGTCATGGCTAGTGTGCATGACAAGATATTCTGAGATGGCTTTGTACTGTTCATACAACCTCTGCTATGAATAAAGTGGAATTCAACTGGGTGACAGCTTCCAGCTTCAAGCGGTGCTGCGGGAGGCTGTTTTGGATCTGCAAATGCCGAAGTTGGTCACGGGCCTTTCAGAGCATGAAAAGTAAGGACAGATATGGTGTGCATCTGTCAGCATTTCCTTTATATCAAGGTGCTGCAGAAACTCCTGCACCACAAGATTTAAACAGTAGGACATGCATGGAACCTGAAAAAAGCCACCATTCATGATGCATTTCACCACATTTTACCCATTGTTACTTGCTATGAACCCGGCTCTCAGGGACAGGGGGTTCAGCCACTTGTCAGTTTCAGTCAGTACCACGTTCAACATGTTTTCACCAGTTTGTGAACAGGTTACATTGTGCATAGCAATTGTTGCATGCTGTTGAATTCCTGGAAGATTGCTACCATGACACTCCACCTTACTACACTGATTATTCACACTACCAACAGCACAAACAACCCCCGGCACCTGTGCCCAGTGTGCAGTTACACACAAATATGAAATCCCTGCTGTTTTACCACTTGTCCACATAGCCATACTTAAATGGATGAATGGAGAGGAGGAGGAATGTTGAAGGGCATGTCTTACTGAGTCAGACACAGTACGGTACAACTCAGGGACAGCACAGATTGAAAAGTATGTCCTGAATGGGACTGTCCATCTTGGACAGGCACGTGCAGCAAATCGCAGGAACCCAGAATTCACCTCAAAGGAGAAGGGCAAAAGATCAATTGCCAGCATTTCAGTTACAGCAGCACTAAGTTCACGTGACACTGTATAATTGGGTGGGTACTTCAGCTTATGGGCAAAAACACTCTGTAACATGGGCTGACTTAAACATTTTACATGGGGTGTGATGGCAAATGATTCTACTCTGCGAATGGCAGGGGGTGGAGTGTGGACATGTGATGAAGACAGTTGCACAAGTGATGACAAACCCAGAAATGCAGTTATTTTCTCAGATTTAGCAATGGGGTTGATGTACCACTTGCACTACACATATTGCACTGGCCACCACCACCACCACCACCACCAAAACTGCTACTCTCACCACCACTGGACAACATTTCAAAATCATTCTGCTCATCCACCTCATCATGCCTGTAGTAATCCTCTGCTGTTATTTCATCACTACTGCACACATTTAATTTTCTACTTGATGCTACAGTCAAGGAAGGGGATAACATGCTCATTATGGTTGATGACGAGGGTGAACGCCCCACTGTGGTACACTTATTAGCTGCCATCTTGTGCTGAGTCCACAGTGCCATGTGCCTATTCTTAAGATGTGGATGCTGTCCCCCTGTGCCCAAATGGCTCCCCTTTTTACCTCGACTCACACGCACCTGGCAAACGTGGCAGATTGCAACTGACTCATCATTTGCATCTTCCACAAAAAAATCCCAAACAAGGGATTTTGATGCTCTAGTTTTTAACATGTCCCCCCTGATGCTGTTTATTGGACTCTGTTTTTTTAAGCCATGAAGTGTGGGGGGGGGTGCTACATGATTTTTCAGGCAGGACACACTTGGACTGCAACTGACCACCACGACTACCTATCATTATTGCTGGGTCATCATCATCAACTGAAACTGGTTAAATCACAACTTTTTATGGGGGGGGGGATGCAAACAGACCCAGACACAGCTACCTTGAGTTTCTTTTTCTCCAGTTCCCGACAGGAGTCACTGACATCATCATCATATTCATCAACATTATCCACATCTTCTGCTTGGATGCTGGCATATGGACTGCATGTTGCAACCACAGCATCATCATCATCAGCACCACCATCACCCAAAATTTTTTCACCACACTGTGAATCAGTGCATGGTAAATGCATGACCTGAACCGCAATGGAAGAAATGTCACTTTGTGTGCTATCATTGACATGATGATCAGAATCCACATGTTCAGTTACTGGGATGTTACTGGGGAGTATGACATCATTTACGCTGTAACTCACTGCCATTGCTTCACACTCCATTATATTTTTGGACACAGTAAACTGGTCAGAACTGGAACTTGAGGCAGCAATACTCATACCACCACCAGCAGCTGTACTAACACCACTAGCTGGGACAACATCATCACCTCCAACTATGAGTGAAGCTACTGATTACGCTGTAAAAATCATTGAAGGAGAAATACCTTTCCTCACATCAGCAATGCGCTTCTGCAACTGCGTACTACTACCACGCCCACAGATAATCTTACCACTGGCAGCAGTGCCATGGCGAGAAACAGCTTTGCTTGCACGTTTCTTTGTGGGCATTTTGGGGGATCAACAGGAATATTCTAAACAAATTCAGATTTTGGAACATTCACGCTGGGTGGGGGCCGTGGGGGGGTAATGCTGGAAGTGAAGACAAAAAAACAACTGTGGCTTCAACAACAGATACAGACGCAAAGTCACAACAAGTTGAACAACACCTTAACTAACCAGTGGTGTTCTCAAGTCACAAACAATCCAATCTGGAAAAGAATACCTTTTGCCTGTGGGGTGGGAGGGTGAGCATTGACTGCAGATTACTGCAGTGCAAAACCAAGAAAAAATACCACAATGGCAGTACAAAATCATGCAGCTGCAGTGGATAGCAGGTTCACACTGCTGCGCCTGCAATTACACTGTGGCACTATAAAAGGTGTATTATCTGATGTCACGTCAAGCACCACACACACACACACACACACACACACACAGAATTTGTCTACAAGTAATGTGTACCAAATGTAAAACTTCAGTAATATACAAGGTTTTTTAAACAACCTCAATACTGCACCAGGTCCCTCCAGACCACAACACACACAATCAGCAAAAATATTACTGAAAATATTACTGTGTGAACAATAACACCGTCAGTTATACAAGAATATAACCAAAAAACAAAGAACTCCCTATTTCTCCAACTTAAATCTACCTACACCAGATATGCCCCTCCCCAATGCACACTTCCACTGTCTCTCAGTACACAAACTGAATGTTGTACATTAACATTCAAAATCCACACACAAGCAATAAAAGCTCTATGATATGAGCACAGGAGGGTTTCCTACAATCGATGAACTAAAGTTTCAGCAAAAAAAATGACTCAGAAAGACTTTTTTAACAGCTTTTAGAAAGTTTGAATTACAGAGAGCCCTCAGAGCAGACTGTCTCCTACAGCTTCCTACACACACTACCCAGAACTGAGGCTGTGCAGAACAATCTAGAGTCCATGTGACCTGAAATCACATGAATCACTGCAAAATTCACCTTTGGAGCTTAAAACAAGGTGAAGTACATTGTTTTCAATGTACTTCACCTTAAAAATTGGTGGAGTAGTGGTTTGGGAAAATGGAGTAATGCGAAGTCATTGGTTTCAATGGACTTCACGTTACCCATTTATAACACAAAGTACTCCGCTTTACGTTGCCGAGCACTACGTGAATTCACCTTCACTCCGTGAATCACTCCGTGGAGCAAATTGAGGCCACTTTTCCCATCTCTAACTGCTACCAGTAGGGCTATCTCTAAGTCTGAATCCCACTAGAGCCACTGCTCACTCAGTACAGTGCTTCTTGCCAAAAGGTAAATAACCCACCCATTCCATCACAGCTGAGAACACTCTGCCTTATATACGACAACTGTAGCCTTTCTCTTTGGAAATGGATCATGGACTTGCCAATTTACCCCTTGTTATCTATACTCAGTTGCAGAAAGCATGAAGTGTATAAAAATAACATTTTATACTCCATGATATTTACTTATGTTGCAGCATAATACACACCAAAGACCATGGGGATTGCAGCATCTCTACAAAGATAAAAATAAACACACTTGAAAAGATTGAGGACAGACAGAGGAACCTAACTTAGTTATCTAAACTCTAAGTGCACTAGAAAATGCTTACATCTAACTGGGAACTTGGTGGTTATCGCAGACTGGAGCCATGATGTTCCTAGTTCAGAATCCCAAAACATAACTAAACTCTAAGAGCAAACACAGAACAGAAATGCCTTTGGCTGGCTTGCCCATCACACCCACATCATCATACATGCCCCTCTGACATCACATTCTGGACCATTTCTTTGATCTCTGGAGACCACCCTTTTCCAGACCAGGTCCAAACTGTTTTTGTGAATTGATGCCCAGTCCTTTTGTTATCCTGGCTGGCTAAATTAGTGGGGCACCATCTCGATCTGCCATGACCCTCTTTACACTCAGAATATATATTTTTGTTATGAAAGGGATTCAGCCCATTGAAGTTTAACCAAAACAAAATGCCTTTTATAGGGCAGGGAAAATAACTGCTTACACAAAGACCCTTCTTACCTGAGTGATCCCAGGTATGGGCTACAGTAGAATGTAATTTTCAGTTTCATCAGACCTCCCAATACAGCTAATATACTTTACAGAGGTATAGATTGTAATAAAAATAAAAAAAGGAAGAAATACATGAAAAAACATCTTTTAGTGACCAAAACTGGCATTCTATTTTATGTTAGAAGGCTTGCTCTACCTGCTATGTCCACAGTTCTCACTCTGTTTTAACAATTCATTAATTACCGAAAGCACCTCCCTTTCTTTACTTAGCCACTGGTTATTGCCTAGACAAATCATCTGCATTGCCATGCTGTGACTCACTCTGGTGCCTGATGTTCATGTTATCAGACTGCAGCACTATGCTCCATCTTAACAGTTCTGGGTTTTTCTCACTGGCCATATGGAGCCATATGAGGGGGTTGCATTTGGTGACCAGTGTGAACAATCTCCCATACAAATGTGGTTGTAGCTTCTGCAGAGCCCTGACGATACCCAGACACTCCTTCTCAATTGAGGCATGGGCCTTCTCTCTCTCGACTGCAGTCTCCTGCTCAGATACATGACTGGGATTTTCTCCCCTGTGTGCATGACCTGACTCAGGAGTACCTCTGACCCACAACTGGATAATTCCAAATAAATAGATGTGCATAGTGAACTTCAGAGAATAGTCAGGGCTAGTGAGCACACATGCCCAATGCAATGGCACCTGCAGATGGTGGAATGCTGCGTAATAATAATCCAGTCACTTAACTTCTTCTACCATTTTCTTCCCTGTGAGATTGGACAGTAGCACAGGAAGGCCTGTACTTTTCTCTTCCTTGTGGGTATGGCCCATCCATGTATGGCTTCAATTTTTCTGGCTCAGGCTGAATATACTGTACTCACTTCCCACTCTGTTGTCAAGGTATGACACCTCTGCCATCCCTATTTGGCACTTCTCTACCTTGACTGTGACCCATGCAAGTTGGCACTAGGTTTGAACAGCAAACACAACTACAGTGCTGTCTAAAACAGTGCAGCAACAAGGGTGCCTGCAAAAACAGCACCCAATACACACATCCGCATCCACATACACATTGTAGAGGTCCAAACACACATCGAGGACAGCTACCATGGCTACAGAACAAAAAAAGAAATTATGTTTTTGCAGGGGGGCTTCAACCCCCGAACCCCCACCCCCATGTTTCTAAAATAATCAACTTGGATTATGGGGAAAATTAGAAGATCCGGGGTGGAATCTGTGAGACAGAACTTCAAAAAATTCTGTACATTCATCTCACAGACAAAAACTCAGAGACCAGGAGCAGAACCCTGCTCTCCGGATCCACACTGGCTGAGCTCCTCTATGGCTTAGCCCTATCCACCATGGGAGCAGCTCAGCCATTCACCACTTTTTTCCAACCCTCCATTACTTCCTCCAGTCCCTCTCACTGATGTGACAGCTGCAGGGGCAGCAGTAATTGCTGTTCATTATTCTACCCATGTAGCTGTCCTTATTTCACTCTTCCTACTGCACTCTTCTTATATGTGCTGTTCAGGAAGCGCTGCTCTGACCAGTTTACCTGCAAATTTCAGTTGGATGATCACTTTGGTCAAGTGCCTGACATGATCCTCCCATGTCTGGCTGTAGATGTCTATATCATCCATGTACGTCAGAGCACAGTCTCCTTCCACAGACAGAATGCAGTCCGTGAGCTGTTGAAAGGTGGTTGGCACATTCTTTATCCCAAATGGCATTACTAAGAAGTCAAACTGGCCAAACAGTGTGACAAAGGCTAACCTACAAACTCTATAGCTGTTGAGCTTGTGGTAATCAATGCAGAACCTTGTGGTCCTATCCTTCTTGGGGATTAGTACCACTGGGGAGGCCCAGGGACTAATGGACTCCTGGATTACCCTAAGAGGCAGAATTTCCTTAATCTTCCCTCAATGGCATGTTCCACTCCTTCAGGGACTCTATGTAGTGTCTGCCTCAGTGGGTCCTGGGACCCTGTATCTATGTGGTGCTCTGCTAGTGTGGTATACAATGGTCTCCCAGTTAACATTTCAACAAATGTATGCATTTTGGCAGCTTGAGCCAGTGTCAGCTGTCCCAAGAGGGTGACAGCACCCACTGAGGATTCTCCCTTAACCTCTCCCATGGGATTCACTGGTGGGCCTGCTTCTGCCTCTTCCTCTGGATAGCTGCACACAGCCAGGACCATCTCATTCCACTCATAGTATGGCTTCATCATGTTTACATGGTCAATTTATTGTTTGCACCTTCTGTTGGGTAGCTCCACCCTGTAATGAACATCATTCACCCTCCTGACCACTAAGTAAGGACCCTCACAAACTGCATGTTATTTAGTCTGTCTGCCTATGTAGTCCTGGGCTTTGGCCCCTCTGTCATACCACACCTTCTGTCTCTGTTGTGCAGTGACTAGATGCTTGTGTGTGACCCCCGTGAGCTCCTTGAGCTGTGACATGAAATTCAGGGTGTACTTCACAACATATTCCCCTTACAAGCTTACCTTCCCATTTATTCCTTACCATGTGAAGTGGAACCCTTACCCTGTGACCAAACAGGAGCTTGAAGGGTGAGAACTCTGTAGGTTCCTGGGGGACTTCCCTATATGTAAATAAGAGATGGGGTAAGTATTTGTCTCACTCTCTCATATGCTCGTCTGTGAATGCCCTTATCATAGGTTTAAAAGATGCATTAGATCACTCAACCGGACCATCAGTATAGGGGTGGTATAGGGGAGCCCTGAGCTGCCACACCCCACACTTCTCCCAAAGACTAGCCAATATGGCAGACAAGAAATTGTTGTTCTGGTCTGACAGAATCTCCTGAGGAAAACCCACCCAGCTAAATATCCCCAGCAGTTTGTTGCCAAATTTTTATGTCTCAGTGGAGGGCAAGGGCATGACCTCTGGGTATCCTTGTTACATAATCCACTACACTCAAAATGTACCTCTTGATGGTTAGCTAGTTAGTTAGCTAGCTAGTTAGTTAGTTAAAACTTTATTTTTTGACAGGATATAAAACTTTAGGCCCACTGGACCTATTTACAAAGTAGTCCTGTGCTAACATAAAACATCAGTTTCCATAACATACATACATACATACATACATATATACATGCAAATACAAATTACATATTATGTCACATAACATTTCATCAGAGATAAACAATGTTTTACAAAAGTGTACAAAAAACGTTATCACTTAGAGATTTGCAGTGGATTTGAAATCATGGAAATGTAATTTTAAAACTAAATACAGGTACAAACTTCTTTACAGGACACACTAATCACGTAGTCAAGTTTCTTATAGAAGGAGAAGTTTCATTCCACAACCTTGCAGCGTTATACTGCAAGGTCATCTGACCATATCTATTTCTGATTCTTGGAATTTTTAGGCCTCTATGCACCAAGTCCCTAAAATATCTTTGACTATCCCTCTCATACTCCACAGGTAGATTACCCTTGATTAATCCATTTTTCACTTTGAATAGCAGCTACAACCACTGTTTCTTAAATTGCAATGCCAGGCTGTCCCAATTCAAATGGTGGCTTGGGGTGCTGAGTGGCCCCACAATGTCCACAACGAGTTGCAGAAATGACTCTTCAATTATAGACAGGGGAATCATAGTCACCTTAGGCTTGTCCCCAAACTCCCCCCCCCACCCCAGGTACTACAGGCAAGTCCAACATTAGTTTTCCAAGTCCTTAAAGATACTGGGCCAGTAAAAAATGTTAGTTGTATGGAAAGGCAGATTACTATCTCCTTCATGTCCAGAAAAGGGTATACTGTGGGCTAATGCCAGAAGCTTCTTCCTATACTCCTTAGGAACTATTATCTGCCAGAGTACCCCTTCTTCCAGTCCCTCCTTTGGAACCCACTCACAATACAAAGCCCATTCTCCCAATATACATCCCTCTTCTCTGAACCATGAAAGTCACTTTCAACCCTGGTGGGTAACAGTTCCATGTCAAAATAGCGACTCCCAAATGGCAAGGAGTGAAAACAGCACAAAATCATAGCGCATGACATATCAGCAAACTTTCTATTTGTGGGGGCTTTGCCTCTCACACTCCCTGTTAGGCTTCCCCAAACCCCTCTTACCTAATATACCAACTCTGGTGGGGCAGACATTGGGGAGGGGGGGAACTGTCAGTCACCATAATGGCACGTGCTGTGATTTCATGCCATTTTCACTCCTCCCCATTTGGGAGTCGCTATCTTGATGGGCTACTGTGGCTAACTCCCTTAATTACTGTAGGGATGGATTAGCCTGCTGAGCTCTCCCCAGCTCTGCATGCTTGAACTTCCCTAAAACACACTCTCCTGTGGGACTGCCACCCATGACTGGGCTCTCCCCAGTCTGTAGCTGTGGCTCAGAACCACTGCTCCCAGATCATTCTTTGTCGACAACATCCTCTGCTGCTCAGGGAAGGGTTGCTTCCAGCTGCACTTCCCACTCTGTGCCTCATGAGCCTGTTTCATGTCTTTATTATGGGTAGGGCACACACAATGTTGGCCTGAGTGACAAAGCCATTGCCCACAATTACATGAATGGGCAAGTCCAGTACAACACCTTCCTCCCATTTGCCCTGGCCACCTTGCAACTTAGAAAGATATGTGCCTTTGGCACTGAGACTGGAGATTGCATCACTCCTCTAATTCTGGAAAACTGGCCTGGTGGGATCTTTTCCTTGAGAATCAAATCCTGTTTTACTATTGAAATGGAGGCCCCAGTGTCCCTTAATCCCTTGGTTACCATTCTATTTGCCAACACAGGGTGCATGTGTGCAGTGGAGTTAGTGGGAACTGTACACTTGGTACAGGCCACTAGCTGCTGGGAGCTTCCAGAGCTACCCCCTCAAACTGCACTCAACCCTTTTGCTATATTTTTCAGACAGTCATGCATCAGGTGTCCCAGTTTTTGGCAGGTACTATATAGCACCTGTGTTCCCATGACTCCTAACACATGAAACCATTTGGCTTTCCTTTTTGTTTGGGCACAGGCTGGCCTCCCTTAGCTTGCACCCCCCCCCCCACAGAGGTTCCCTTAAAACTGCCTGATGTCCCTCCCTATTGTTTTTGCCCTGAAAGTATGGTGGCCTGGATACAAACTGATCAGCCCTCTCAACTACCTGTTTCGTCTAACTCAAGAGTCCCATCCAGCAAACATATTCTCAACTCCTCTGGAACAGACTTTAAAAACTGCTCTGTGAGAAACAAACCTTCTATGTGTTCCATGTGGATAGCACTTGCACCCCTTAACCATCACTCCAACAGATTACCTAGCTGTGCACACATTTTAGAATCGCTATCTCCTGGTACCATCCTTGAACCTCTAAATATTTGGTTATTGGCTCGAGAGTCCAGTCAAAACATTTTAGCAAGGCATTTTTCACTTTGTCATAGTCCATACAGTCCTCATTGTCCACTCCTGTTGAAGGTTTCTAGTGTTGTGCCCATAAAGAGTGGCCAAAGGTGAGTTGCCAAGAAGTCCTGACTAATTCATATTGCTCACAAATTCTTTAAAAATATGTCCAAAACAAATCAAGATCATCCATTCCCTAATACTTGGGAAACATTCTGAAATTAATATTTGCTTCTTGGGTCAAATCCCTGATGCCAGTACTTATGGTTTGTGGTGCTGCTTTCTGGTGCAGAATCTTCATCTCTCTCTCTCTCTCTCTCTCTCTCTCTCATGTTCATACTCTCTCTCCACTCTGAGCTGAATCTCATGCTGATGCTGCCTTTCTCACTTCTGTCACTCTTTCTCTTGCTCCTCTCTCTGCTAAATCTCATGCCGGTGCTGCTTTTCTCACTCCTCTTGCTCTTTGTCTTACTCATCTCTCATGTGGATCTTATGATGAAGCTGCTTCTCTTGCTGCTCTGCCTCTAGACTCAGTTTTTAAAGTTCTGTCTCCACTTTCAGTCTCTGCAGCACAGTCTGTACCTTCGCCTTAAGCAGCATGAGCTCCAGCTGCATTATTTGTATCTGGTCTGCTTATGCAGCTGCCCCAGTTAAAGGTTCTGGTTCATTTACACTATCCCTAGACTATGACTCATCACTTTGGGTAGCAGTAACCACTTTTACACTGCTTTCCATCCCACCTTTCTTGAGGATGTTTATGAGTTCTGCCTAAGGCTGGCCTTCCTCAAAGACAAACCCTCTTATTTTGCCCAGCTCCTCAAAGTGTGCCAACTTCAATTTTTCAAATGGCCCAGACATAATGCCTTCTAGCTATTTACTCTTACTTACAAAACAATACAAATGGCATTATATACAGTAGCCCCTTTTGTATATCCTCTTGTATGACTGGACAGATAATTTTTTTACAGACAATCCATTTCACACTCCACCCACTGCCAACCAGTTTTTCACATATGGGTTCTCTCCCAGAATTCAGTTTGTGCTGATAACAGTTTTCACACCCTTTCAGACACCTGAAAGTGTTACCTTAGTATGCTGCCACTACTCAGCCACAACCTCACTTGGGAGATATCCAGGTCTGAATCCTACCAGAGCTACTGCCCACTCAGTATAGTGTTCCTTAAAGAAGGGCAAATGACTGACTCCTGTAACGGCTGAGAATATTTTGCCATAGATATGATTACCATAAGATGTCTCTTCGGAAACAGACCACAGACTTGCAGGTTAGCTCTGGTTATCTATACCTGGAATGATTCAGTCACAGAAGGCATGAAATAAATAAAAATATAATTTAATACTCCATGATATTTTCATACTGTACAGGATAATACACACTAAAGACCATCGGGAATACAGTATTTCTACAGAGATAAAAATAAATGCATTTGAAAAGATAGAGGACACATAGAAGTACCTAATTCAGAACTACCAAAATTCAGAGTAGAAGATGCCTATTCCAGCTGGAAACTTGATGACTTTTGGCTGACTTGAACCCATGATGTTGCTAGCTCAGAATCTCTAAACATAACTAAACTCTAAATGCAAACACACAACAGAAATGTCTTGGGCTGGGCGGCACACTACATACACACATCATCATTGTACATGCCCATCTGACACCACATACTAACAATTTGCTGTATAGAAATTTAACAGTTCCACCAAAGCACTTAGACAACAGAGTTGTCAAAATCTACTACACCAATGGGTGAAATTTTGACTGTCGAAATTTCATGTCACAAAGTTACTGTTTTTTTTGTAGGGGAATGTGCCTCCCGCACCTCCCATTATTATAATAATCAACTCTGAGTCAGGGTTGATACGGGATGGAGCAAAACATTAGCAAAAACAGTGTACAGTGGGACCATTACAGTGATAATCTCAAAATTGTTGCTGTAATGGTCTTTGCTGTAAAATAAATCACTGTGTCAATGGTATACCAAATTCAGCTGAATATGCCTTACAAAAAAATAGATCATCTGTATAACAAGCTTGTAAGATTTGTCATAAAGGGTAAAATAAATACTCAATATTGTGATTTATATGGGACTTTAAACTGGCTGCAACCTGACATTAAAAGGGATTATAATTGGCTGATGAGGAGTTACAAATTATTAAAGTCTGAAACTGAACATCCTTTGAAGAAGTATATAATTTCTGAAATCCCCAAAAGTGAGAGATATCCATTAAGAACTAAAGACAAATGTCTGCCTTATATTCGTGCACACAACAAATATAGTAACATGACCTTGTAAATGTGTACGGTAAGATCATGGAACAAATTACCAGATGATGTCAGAGCAAAGAATACATTGAATGGGTTTCAGGCTGCTATGAAGAAAACATTAATGCCATCATGTGAATGTTGTAAGTGAAGTTATTGAATCAATGAGTAGTGCCTTATATTTTTATCCATAGTTAGTATTTTGTTTATGACTCATGTCATATGTAATCTATAGATACCATTGTTTGTGAATCAATGTTATGTTTTCTTCTCTTCTGTTTATTCTGTCTGTAACTTCTGTTATGTGTAATTCATAGATGTATCATCTCTGGTATGTACTTATGTACTTTTCACACATGGCTTTGGCCCTAATGAAATGATCCTGTATAAAAATAAAAAGTTATCTATCTATGTATGTATCAGTCTGTCTGTCTGTCCTTCTATCTATTCTATCTATCTATCTATCTATCTATCTATCTATCTATCTATCTATCTATCTGTAGATCTCTGGAGACCACCCTTTTTCGGAATGGGTTCAAACTGGTTTTGTGGATCGAAGTCTAATTCTTTTTGTCATCCCATTGGCTAAATCAGTGGGGTGCTGTCTTGATCCTCCCTGGCCCTGTTTACACTCAAAACATATTTTTGTTATAAAAGGGATTCAATCCTTTAAGGTTTAACCAAAACAAAAAAACTTTTACAGGGAAGGAAAAAGGATTGCTTACACAAAGGTCCCTCATATCTGGGTAACCCCAGGCATGAGCTACAGTGGAATGTCCTTTTCAATTTCCACCATGCCTCCTACCTCACCTGAAATACTTTATACAGGCATAGTTAATAATAAGATAAAACACACACACACACACACACACACACACACACACACACACACACAGAAAATAAAAATGCTTGACAGTTGTCACAGGTATGTATAAAGTAGGGAAATTAACATTTGGGGGTCATATCTCAAGATTCATGGTAAATTGGTGATGCAGTGTTCTCAGGGTGTTCAACCCCAATCCCCACACCTCTCCCACAGTCCCCATACTTTAAACTCAAGTCCAAGCTTTAGGTCTGGGCCCATGCTCCTCAGATCTGCTGCTTCAACTTACAGGTCTGGAGCCCTTTAGGAAGAGAGGTATAACTCATCTTATGCTTTGGGCAGGGCCCAAGGGTCTTGAATGAAGAAAGTTATGACTGATGTCCTGCTTTGCACAGGGCCCTGCATGAAGAAATTCATGACTGATCTCTTGCTTTACGTAGAACTCACAGGGCCCTATGTGAAGAAAGTTTGACTGATTCTGTGGGTTCCATGTGGAGCAGCAGACTTGCGGGGCACAACTCTGGACCTGTTGATTGATGCAGCAAACCAATAGCGCATGGACCTGGACCTACAGTATAGCTTGGCCTTTGGGTCACGAAGGTAAAGGCTTAGGGAGAAAGTGGACACTAGGGTTGAAAGCCTTCAGGAACACCACATTACCAATTTACCAGGGCTCATGAGGCTTTGACATCAAATGTTTCATTCCATACATTGTCTGCTTTGTGTTTCAACCCTAATAGATGGATTTACAGAAAACAGCCTTTTTGATTAATATGCAATACATTATACAGCTGCAGTACCATGTTCATTTAACATTGAGTTAGTTTTCATGTTAAAAATAGTGTTTGTGAAAACTTGTATCTTGCAGATTTTAGCCCATAGAATAGTGGCATTTGGTGAGCACCTTTCCAGTCGTAAGGGATAATGTTTTGGTAAGCTTGATGCAAATCAGATAAGAACTTCAAAGGCTATTCATTAATGACATTAGTTAAAACATCCCAAATTAAAGTGCTTTTGCCAGCAGATAGTACAGCATGTAGGCTGATTTAAATTATGACATTTAAAAGTTAATTTGACCTTGTACCGAAATAAAAATCTGTTTTTTTTTAATTTTAGGTTTTTAGAGTTTCAAGTTCAAGTTCAAGTTTATTGTAGGAAAACTCCATTGAACAAGCTCATTCACAAAGAGGTCCTAGATCATATTAACAGTCAAGAGACTTAGCATAAAAGGCAACATATACAAAGTAACATGAAAGAATATACACATAAGATTAATATGCATCAATTCATACAATTACATTCTAGCAAAATGAGGTACAGTAAGGTTCATGTAATACCTGGTGCAGAAATTCGACTGTACAGGTAGGGATTATTAGCATAAGATAGTGGAGAGCTGGGAAGGTAGGGAGTGTACTGTGACAGGAGAGAGTAGTTAAGTAAGAGGAAGGGGTAAAAATGACAGGATAGAGTGGTGGAATAAGAAGGGGGGATTGAAAATATGAGATGAGTAAAGGAATAGTGCTAGGGAGAGTAGGGTGAAGAGGATAAAGATAAAGAAGGAAAGAGTAGGGGAAGGTTCAGTGGTTAGCCGATTGGTTTCATGTCCTGGCAGGTACAGCTTTCAGGTGATTGGTCTTGAGGCTATAAGGGCCCGGGGAGAGGCTTAAAAGCAGCTACAGATATCTTTTAATTTGGATGCTATTAACTCTTTGAAGAAATTAATCGAGACCATACTGGATAATTTCAGAGTTGTTTGGAGTCAGTTCCATATTGTTGGAAGAGCATATGAGATAGCACATTTACCAAATGTGGTGCAAGTCCTAGGCACGTCAAGGAAGATAAAGCCAGATTTCCTGAGGGAATATGCACAGTGGGAAATACTGATGAGGGATGTGAGGTAGCTTGGAAGTTTGTTCAAGACTAACTTGAGGGTCCAGATACCAGCATGGAACAGCCATCTAATAATAATAATAATAATAATTTTATTTATATAGCACCTTTCAACATGTCAAGGTGCTGAACAATTTAACAATTCAAACACTACATACACAAACATATACATAAAATCAGCATACCACAAGATAAAATATATCATAATAAAATCCAGAGCATTAATAAATAATTAATTATCTAACAAAGCCATGCTCCACAAATAAGTTTTCAGCTCTTTTTTAAAGAGTTCCACGGAGGTGCACTGCCGTAGCCAACATGGTAAAGAGTTCCAAAGAGTGGGTGCAGCAAATGAAAATGCTCTGCTGCCAGAAGATCTCAGACTCACTCTTGGGATCTCTAACAACCCCATGTCGGCCGAGCGGAGTGATCGGCCAGGGCAGTAAGGACCAGGAGGTCTTTCAGGTAGGCTGGACCCTGGTCGTGAAGGGCTTTGAAAGTCAACAAAATGACTTTAAGGTGATCCGCCCACCGCACAGGCGCCAGTGCAGTTCACGCAGCATGGAGGATGTGACAGAACGACTTGTCCCAGTCAGAACCCGGCTGCAGCGTTCTGCACCAGCTGCAGGCGATGGATTTAACCCCAAAAAGCCCAAGTACAGGGCGCTGCAATAGTCTAAGCGTGAAGATACAAAGGCATGAACCAAAGTAGGCTAGTCAGACGGAACAAGATGCTTCACCCTGGCAATGTTCCTGAAGATGATAAAGAAGTCTTGACAACAGCTGACACGTGAGCTTTAAGAGTCAGCTTATCGTCAAGAATAAATCCAAGGCTACGCACCTGTTCTGAGGACGGCAAAGATACTCCACCAAGAATAATTCCAGACAGAGCACCGATATCCGGCCTCACCACCCGACCACCAGGATCCACCACCAGCACCTCTGTTTTCTCTGAGTTCAACTTTAGCTAACTAGAATCCATCCAGTCTTGGATCTCCTCAGACAGCTGTTAAACACCGAGAGAGCTCCATCCTGGTCAGGTGCAAGGACAGATAGAGCTGGGTGTCATCTGCATAGCAGTGAAACCTCAGCCCATATCGCCTAATGATACCTCCGATGGGAGCATATACACAGCAAACAACATAGGCGACAGCACGGATCCCTGGGCACTCCACACAACAGAGGGTTGGGTCAGAGGAAAAATCCCCGACACAACTCTCTGTGATCTCCGTAAGAAATGACGGAACCATTGCAAAACGGTTCCAGACATTCCACAAATATGCCCCAGACGAGCTAATAGCACCATGTGGTCCATTGTGTCAAAGGCTGCAGAGAGATCAAGAAGAACAAGAATGGAGTCGCCCTTCTGATCCCTCGCCATCAGAAGATCATTTAACACCGAACCAGCGCAGTCTCGTGCTATGTCTTTACGGAAGCCCGACTGGAAGGATTCGTGAGACATTATGGATGGTTAAATGGTCATCCAATTGAACCGCCACGACCTTCTCGATAACCTTCCCAATAAAGGGAGGTTAGAGATAGGTCGATAGCTAGAATAAGAGTCCGGGTCCAAGGAAGCTTTTCAAGAGAGGAGTTCCTACAGCCTCTTTCAAGGAACAGGGAACTCACCCAATTCCAAGGAGCACCAGACTATTTGCACCAGGACCGACCAATGATATCCAAACAACCCAGAATAAGGGAGTCGGACTGGATCCAAACCACAGCTTGTGGGGCGATAGAATGGATGATCCTCATAATGTCCACTAACTCAGGTCGTCGAAAGGAACTCCAGGAGAAATGGGGCACTGTCATCTCATGCTGACCAAGGCTTCACCCATAGACCTTGCGGACCCAGGTTCTTCCTGATGCCGGCCACTTTGGTTGCAAAGTATCAAGCGAGCTCGTTGCACTCTACTTATGAAAAGCTTCCAACATGCAGGAGGCTGGGTTGCACAGTCTGTCTACAGTTCGAACAGCTGAGCCGGTCGATTCTGAGCAACTGCAATCTCCCTGGACAGGAATTCTGCCTCTTATGGGTGATTGCAGATTGATAGTTAACATAATGTTCCATCAATCTAGAGTGGTCGGCATCAAGGGCGGACCTGTGCCAGCGACGCTCTAACCTTCGCCCCTGTCTCCGCATCTCCCTTAGGGTCCCATCAAACCATGGGGCTCCAGGGCAAAGGGATCTGGGGCGCTCACGAACAGGAGCAATGGAATCCAGTGCCGTCGTGACGGCCTTATTATAGGCCGACACTAGTGCTTCTGGACCATTGCTCACTGAACCGAAGGATGAGAGGTCAAGGACCGCCGCTAGATCTTGTGGAGTAACATTCCATAATAGGCAGTACCTGACCATCTCCACAGGGGCTGGTCTTCTCAGGGGGGTGCAAAAATTGAACCTCACGATGTGGTGATCAGACCAGGTGACTGGTTCCACCCCCATGTCGGATGCGTTGATCCCTAGAAGGAAGACTAGATCTAAAGAGTGTCCAGATTTGTGTGCTGCAGTGGAAACCACCTGTGTAAGGCCCAGAGAAGACATCAATTGGAGGAAGTCTAGTGGTAAGTGACGTCTAGTCGACTGCTGTATAAAGGTCACAGTGATGGGTTCGGTACAGTGAATTGGTGATGAATCGCAGGGCACAGTGGTAGAGTACATCCAATTTATTTAGGTTTGAGGTTGCAGAAGAGCTGTAAATTAAGTCCCCATAATCAAGCAAGGGAAGAAATGTGGCCTGTACCAGCCTGATTCTAGTTTCATTCGGAAAGAGAGACTTGTTTCTGTAAAAGAAACCCAACCTGGCTTTTAGCCTTCTAGAGAGGCCCTCAAGATGATCGTTGAGTTTTACAATAGGGTGCATGCACAGTTCACTGAATGTAATAGCTGAAAGAATGCAAAAGTGTTTTTTGAGTTAATGTTATGTACAAACAAAAACTGTAAAAACTAAGAGTAAGCAAAATACATAACTATACATATTGCCAGATTTTAGATTTGTCAGAAGGCACTGCAGAAAAAGTTCAAATCCAGTCACACCAAATAAAAATGATTTTCAGATTTGTTTTTTTTCATCAACCAAGCAAAGATCCCCAAGACCACATCGAATGTTATGCCAAAATATTGGCCTCCCCAAGGTAGAGGATCTGGGTTAATAAATTTTGGTTATATCCCAATGCTGTTTCAATATTAGAACTTCATGTATCATGAGTGTTCATGTATCATTAGTTCTCTTTTTGTTTTCTTTTATACAGGTCTCATTTGTGTCACTTCTATATATGTATTATTTTGGTGTGGCTGGAGTTGTACTTCTTCTGCAACTGGATATCACAATACCAGCCCTGTATATAACCTTACATGTACATACAAAGAAGGGAACCCACCTGGATCTTGCTTTGTCAGAAGATTGCCTAATGGGTTGTCTCAGCTGGCTTTCAAAAATCTTAAGTACATTTAGTATTTTAATTGAGAAACATTTTTTTTGTGATTCAGTTGAGAAATCATAGAGATAGACTTTAACAAACTCAGTGCATGCATGTAACATATAGTGTAAGTGCTTAGTAACACATGACCAAATGGGAAAAGCTATCATTAAAAGTTTTCTAAGTCTATCACAAACAAAATTATTAAAGCAGAAAAAAAAAACAGATTCAGATTTTTATTAAAGTAAATGCATAATGTAGAAACATAGACTTTGATGTCAGATAAGGACCATTTGGCCACCCAGTCTGCCCATTTCCCCTACCTACCTACTGGATAAGCTGCAGATCTTAGTTTTACCAACAGCCTACTTCCTACTACCCCCCACTTGAATTGCCTTATGTTTGTCCCATGCATTCTTAAATTCTCCCACTGTTTTTGACCCCATGACCTCCTCAGGACAGGCATTCCATGCATCCACCATCCTGTCTGTGAAAAAATACTTCCTCATGTTGCTCATGAGTCATCCACCTTCTATCTTCAAATTGTGCCCCCTTGTTCCTGCACATCTCTTTTTCTTGAAAGGTGCTACCCTCTTAGACTTTGTTGATTCCCTTGAGGTACTTGAAAGTTTCTATCATGTCCCCCATCTCCCTCCTTTTCTCGAGGGTATACATATTAAGCTCTTTTAGTCTCTCTTCATCTGGCTTCTTGTGCAGACCCTGCACCATTTTAGTTGCCCTCCTCTGGTCTGCCTCCATCTTGTCTATGTCCTTGCAGAGATTGGGTCTCCAGAACTGCATGCAGTACTCCAGATGGGGTCTCACCAACTGTCTGTACAGAGGGATAACAGCTTTCTGTTTTCTATTGGTGATTCCTCTCCCTATGCATCCTAGTATCCCCCAAGCCCTCCTTACTGCCATCTCACATTGCTTGCCTACCTTTAGGTCATGTGATGTGACTACCCCCAGGTCCCTTTCAATTTTTGTTGCCATTAATCCCTACCCCAATTGTGTACTCTTCCCTTGGGTTTTCGGTTCCCAGGTGCATTACTTTGCACTTCTTTGCACTGAATCTGAGCTACCATACTTTTGACCTTTCCTCCAACATAAATAATATGATTGTCTGCACACATAGATGCTGTTCTGAAAAAATTAAGGCCTAAGCTTGGTGCTCTCTACAGAAATTGCAGCTGCATCCCTCTTGCCACCAGGCATGAGCTGGTACAGAATATGTTCTTGCCCATTTTCAATTACTGCGACATAGTCTATGGTGCCGCCTCTCAGTCCCACCTATCCAGACTGGACTCTCTCTACAACTCCTTCTGTCATTTCAATCTTGAAGCCCCCCATCTAACCCATCATTGTGATCTTTATCGCTCCCTCAACTTCCTTCTCCTCCACAATCGGCGAGTTTTACACGGTGCTAAATTCATCTCTAAATTCTGGCTTGGTTCACTCCCCTCATAAATCTCCTCCTCTGTTGGTATACCTTCCCCCTTCCTCTATTCCCTGAGATCCCTTGTTGACACTGGCACCCTTTCTATCCCTGGCAGAACCATATCCTCTGGCCAGAAAGCCTTTGTGTATCACCTGCCTAAACTGTGGAATTCTCTGCCTCCTCAAATCCACTTCTCCTCCCTTTTTTCTCTTACCGCTGCACTACACAACTATCTCACTCCTTCCTGCACCTGCTTCTGACCCCCTCCTTACCTAACTCCTGTCTCACCTTCTCTCCTGCCCTCTTACCTCATACACTTACCCTACCCCTCATGGTCTAGCACTTAACCTCGAGATATGCTCACCTATGTGGAAGGCTACTATGACTGCTGCAGTGTACCACCCACATATTACTGTTGCACCCACCTAGGTCCATGGCTCAGCACTGTTCTTAATTATTTGTATGTATTATGCATTTTGTACCTGCATCATCTATGCTCCTCATGTATTGTAAATGATGCCTCTCACATGAATGTACTTCTTACTATGTTACATATTCCTTGACCATGCTTGAATGTAAGTATTGTATTGTATTTTACTGTACCTCTTTATTACTGCATTTAATCACACCTCTACTGTACTGCTATAGGATTTTTCATTCATTCTACTGTACATCCCACTACCCCTTCCCCAGGACGTACTGTGAGAAGAGCATTAAGTTGTTCAATGTATCTTTCCTGGTGAAACAAACAAATAAATAAATAAATAAAATGTGTTACAATCGAAAACTTCAATACATCAATGTGAAATATACAATTTATTTTAAAGCAATAGTGCTACATCATCCCCACAGTATAAGAATTTTTAAAGTACAAAGTTCATATAGTTTATATCATGTCTTAAATAATTTCATTACAAACTTCCCATAACATGCCACAGTAAAAATTACTTTTTTAATGTCTAGAGACATTAAAGACTACATTATATCAACATCGCTGTCACGAATTTTATCTCCAAGAACTGGGCATAGCTTTCTTTTTCACTTAATGGAATGAGCAAGACAATGCAATAGCAAATGTTGAACGGATATCAGGGTTTCATTTTTACAAATACAGTGGTCAATTCTCCTTATAAACTGGGTAGTGAAAATACTCTCTGCTGGTTGGCTGAAATGCATCATATGACCGTGCATAGCTGTATATCAGAGCATGACTGCAAGCCTGTACTTTCATCCCCCTCCAAAACCATTTTAGTTAATTTTATAAGATAGATAACTCACTGTAGGATGTGCAGTCGTGGTCTGATATACACATGCCTTGGGTGGTTGAACACACTCGGCCTGTGGCCTCGTACGTCACAACACACACCAAGGTGTGTGTACATCAGAGAGTGACTGCACACCTTACAGTGGGTTATCTATTACATATACCATAGGAATGAGTTATATTAGGCCCATTAAAATGCCTAGTCTGAGGGTACATCGTGTATTACGTTGGACTTTATTCTCACAAAACTCTAGGAATTGTTATGAAAAACATTCTAAGTCCTATATGAATAACATGTTTAAAGCTCATAAAAATGAAAAACAGTCAAGAATACAACCGAAAACAAACCATCATTGGTTTTTGGTACTGCAGTTAAAATCATAGGACTCATAGGCACTTCACGCAGAACTCATCTCCTGCTTCCCACAGGGACAAAAAAGGCCCCGAATGAAGCAAGTGACAGCACACATCCTATTTTGAGTAAAGCCCAAAGGGTGCTGCATAAAACATGTTAGGATTCTACTTTTTCCAAAAGTAAGGAAATTCATTTGGAAAAAAAAATATGGTAATGCATCATTAGCATTATAAAGCCATAAAAGAAAGGAAATGTGAAATTAGGGTTTTTAAACCCTAACACAGACCCCCCAATCAACCATTAGATTCATGACCTAAAGACAAACTACAGATCCAGGGCATGTCCCATGAGTCTGCTGCTTCAAGGTACATTTCTGAAGCCCTGTGTAATGAACAGTATACATGATCTCTTACTTCAGGCAGGACTGCAGGTCCTTACATGAAAAAAGTAATTAGTAATCCTTTGCTTCACGCAAATTGGTGGCATGGTGTTCCTTGGGGGTTTGATCCTTAATGTCCACTCTCCTCACAAAGCCCATAGCCTCATGATCCAAAGACTAGCTACAGGTCTGGGGCATGCAGTGAGTGTAAAAAAAAATAATAAATGATCTGTTTTATGTAGGGCCTACTGGGCACTGTGCAAAGAAAGTTATAAGTGATCCCCTTCTTCACACAGGGCCCAGTTTGAAGAAAGCTATGTCTATCTTCTTCACTGTGCAAACCCACATGAAGAAAGTTATGACTGATCTCATGTGGGCCCTGTACAAACAAATGTTTGCCTGACCTCCTACTTTGTGCTGGTCTCACAGGGCCCTGCAAAGGAAAGTAGCAACTGATCTCATGCTTTTCACAGGACCCTAAGCAAAAACAGTTGTAACTGAAGTGCTGGTCCCTATATGGAGCACAAGGTTTGTGGGGCTCAGCTCTAGATCTGTAGCTTGAAGCATCAGACCCCTGTGGCAGAGCCTCAGATCTGTAGTTTGAACTTGGGTCACAAAACTAGAGGAAGGTGATTGGTGTTTGGGTTGAAAAGACCCTAATGCTCCTTGTCCCTCTTTTTGTGGCTGTGGAACCCTAACATTGCATTAACATAGTTTTTTGTTGTTGTTTTTTTTTGCTATGAATATACTGTACTGCATATTCATTGCAAAATATATATATATATTTCATATATATATATATATATATATATATATATATATATATTCTATGCAAAACAAATTCATTAATGCATCAGTTAGGTTTCTTCTACAGTGACAAAATCGAGGAAATTTGATTTAGGGTTCCCACCCCTTGTACCCCACCTCCAGCCCACCACCACCAACAGGCATCGGGCTGTGCATTGGGGTCATTGGCCCTAACTCTCACCCCATTCTCCTACATTGCACCACCTCAGCCTGTTTACATGTGGGATGGGGTGAGTTAGGGATGACCATCCCAATGCACACCCGATGCCTGTTAGTGGTGGCGGGCTGGGGGTGGGTGCAAAGAGTGGGAACCCTAAAATCGAATTGCCTCACTTTTTTCACTGTAGAAGAACCCTAACTGATGCATTAACAATGTTTATTTGCATAGAATATATATATATATATATATATATATATATATACTGTATATATTCATGATTATATCTGATCTAAGTGTAAAAGCATAATCAGTATCGAGTACTATATGAAATTGTCTAACTGAGTCATTATTCCATCTTATACTTTTTAGATTAAGAACTTCTAATGCTTGTTCCATTTTAGAAGGTCTAGTGTGAGTTACAGTTGCATTTAAATAGAACGTGGCAAGTATAGCAGAATGGTCTGAGTCTGGATGATCCAAAACATCCTGCTCTAATAGGTTTTCAGCTGCTTCATGATTAATCCATACTAAGTCAATAACAGAGGAGACCAAGGAGCCCATGTAGGTAAAATCACCCTCAGGGTCTATGTTAATAAGGCCATACACCAGACAAAAGTTCAAATGGGACATTATTTCCTTTAATATTTGACCCTGCCTATTTTTCCTTACTATCTCTTGATTTCCTTACCATGTTCAAAGTTGGATTAATGAAATTGGGAGCCAAGACAGATTCATTTTCAGCCTCATGTAAGCTATTTACATTTGAGACACTAGCATTAAATTCTCCAACCACCAGAAAAGCATGGGATTCATATTTAGATGATAAATTCTCAAGAGTCTCTCTCATCAATTTCCAAATATTTTCATTTAAATAGTACTACTGTAGTTTTAGTAGGGATGTAAACATATACAAGGATATATTTTCCCCAGCCATTATTAATTTACAGTACCAAAAGAAGAGAGGAATCATAATCTAACTTTGTTACCCGGAAGTTATTTAAAGTCTTCAGGTAAACGACCAATCCTGCCTGGTTTCTGCTTTTTTTTTTAAGCTTCAAGGTTGGACATGCATACGAAGTATATCCTGCTAATTTAGGAGGACCATTTTCTCCTGACCATGTTTCTTGTAAACAAAAAATATCATAGGTCATTAAAAAGGCCTTTATTTCAGGATTATCAAATTTAAGTGTTATACCTTCAATATTCCATGATAATATTAACAAATGTTCTGTATCAGGGAATAGGTTTTGTGCGGTGCATTGAATTTTAAATTCTGGTCATTTACTAAGTACATCTTGTAATGATGTTAATTAGGGGTGGGCGAAAGTTGCGAATTCTGTTTTCGCTGAACTTTCACCATTGGTGAAACTGGGATTTTCCGTGAATTTTCACTGAGTTCAGCTGACTTTTTTGTGAACTGAGGAAAAACACATATAAACTGTGGAATTTATTCTATCCACAGTTTAATGAACTGTCAGTGAATGAACGTCTGCTTGTACAACCATGCGGTCATTCACCGACAATTCAGTGGGCCGCTGGTAGTGGAGAGGAGAGGACGGCTGCACTGGTAGTCCACTCAGAAGCAGGGTGGGGGGGAGTGGGGTGGTGGTGGATGAACTGTCAGGGTGGGGCATCTACTAGACACCAGGGAATTGGGATTATTTATTTATAAGGGATCAGGGATGGGGAGGTCCACTAAACACCAGGGAATATTGGAAATAGAGGGGGAATGAGCCGGTTGACTGCCGGCTGTTTTTTTGTGGATTAAGGAATCCAGTATCCAATGAGGAGGGTGCATGGGGAAGGGCACTGTCTGTAATAGCAACCCCGCTCCCCAGCGAATCCCTCTCAGCGATGGCAGGGTAGGGAGGCTGGATGGGAGGGGGTCATCAAAAATATTGACAGGATGTCACTATACGTATGTGCATGGGGGGAAGCAAGCACACTGAGCATGGGCTGGGAGGGGATGGAGGAGCTGTAAGGGGTGGCACTGCAGTGGGCTGCCGAGCTGTGTCATGGCATCGGAGGTTGGTCCATGGCTGCAACGGGTGTGGTACGGGGTTCGGGTCTGGGTGCTGGTGAAATTTTATTGCACCCTCCAAAACTTTGTATTTTTTAATGTTTTCACCCCTCCCCGACATACACCCCCCCTGGAGTTGAGAATCCTTTAGTAGGGGGTTGTGAGGGGTGAAGCTCCCCATGTGGCGGAATATGGATGGGATCAGTCCCCCCACAGAAAACATTAAAAAGTAAGTCCTCAGCACTGTTTTCCTGTGTGCCGGGGTGTCAGAGTGCTGAAAATGTTTTTGTCACTCTAGACTTCTTGATAATGGCGATTGCCTTTAGGCTTTCACCATTATCACATAGAACCAAGGAATCCAGGATAGGGAGGGGGGTCTGCTAGTCATCAGGGAAATAAAATGTTTTGGGGGGCCCATGTTTGGTGGGAGGGAGGGCCACAAGAAACTAGGAGGGTCCAAGGAAGGGATTGGAGTTATTTATTTATTTACTGGGACCCTAATCAGTGGGAGGTGGATTAATGAATTAAATTACAGTTAAAAATAGCCTCAGAACTGACCACTGGCAGTGATCCTTTCTGTGGATTTTTTTCCCACTGTTTAATAAATTAACCAAGATTTTATTTATTTGTTCTGGAATTTTAAGGTGGAATTTCCGTGAAAGTTACAAAAAGGATTTCTGATCTTTTGTGGAAGCAGAATTCGCACTTTCGACGAAATTCCATCAGCGGAAATTTTTTTTTGCACACCCCTAATGTTAATCAATTCTGAGTAATAATTTCCAGCTGTTCCTGATTAATAAAATTTGATTGCAATTATAACTGTGTTGAGTTAGAAGCTCTAGGATCAGACAGTTTCTGTATGCATACCCCTCTAGTAAAATCAGCAAACAGTAAACCAAATCTATCCAGTACAGAAGAAGTGTTTAAAATATCTGTTGCAAGATAAATAAATAAATAAAAAAGATAAGAATTTTTAAATAAAATGTCAATTCATGGGCAATCATTGATTGCTTCATGAATTATAAGCCATTCTATTCCATCCCGTCTCAGAATAATATTGAGAGCACTGGATCCATGACACTGGCATGACAACCCTGACCGTGATGTCTGCTACAATGCTGGGAACCCATCGACACCCCCAAATCTGATGCAACCCTGAACCAACCAGCAACACTGCAAAGCACAATGTGGGAGGGCTGCACCCCTGCACCCCCTACTATAGATATCTAACTCCACATTGCACAGACAGTGGAGTAAGATATTTACCCCCCCATTGCCCTAAAGTATCTTGATGCAAACCCCCCATTGCTGCCAATATAGGCACAGTGAGGGTTTCACTGTGGGGGGTTCGGTATACCAGTGTTGCTACAGTGATGGTATACTGAGAGTATGGCTCAAAAATGAAGCTATTTCTCTTGTAGTTTTTGCAATTGGCTCATTACATGCCACTCTCCACCCCAAAAGAGAGAGGGTTCTATACTTCCTATGTTGTTTGTGCAATTCCTTAAGTTTATTAATTATATTTTAAACCCTGTGCGCCCTCAAACTATGCTTCTGTTGTTCCTGACTCATTTCTTCAACAGCTTGATTCTTGGGATAGATTGGAACCCTTTGAGGGGGACATATATCAGTTCCTCTTAATTTTAAGGTTGGTGCCTGAGAACAAATATAAGATGCCAAATCTGGAGAATGAAAGTATATTAAAACATAGTCTGGGTACAGGGAATTAAGTGGATGAGATATGGAAATATCTTCTGGGGCAGAGGATATATGTAATAGATGAAACATCCATTTCTTTTAATGTTCTGGGGATTTGGATATCAATTTCTGAATTCCATACACCTCTATAAGTATCTTACACTGTTCTCCATTTGTTTCCAGACCAAAAAATGTTATAACATGATTGTTTGTAACATTTTCAGGAATCATCTGAGCTGGTATATTAAGTTTTGGGTTAATTTCCTGATTCAAATGATTTATACCAGAGGCCAAAGTTTCAGTAGGTATGGTAGGTGCTATGACCTCAGAGCCATTTGTATTTAATAAAACATTATTATTAAGTGCTTGATCGGGTTCTTTCCAAAGAGAACAGTCTCAGAGGCAACCGTAATAGTCAAGGGTCTATCTGCCAGAGGTTGTTCACTGGTAATTTTGTTGTTCCCTTTCTTTTTGGTGGTTTTAACTCTTTTAGCCTTACTTTTACATTTCTTCCTCTGAGGATTTTGTGGATTTAATGTATCTATTATAATTATAGATTCATCTCTTGAAAAGGTTATGGTAAATTAATTTGAGTTGCTTTGTTTATTGTAACTCTTATTGATTCTCCCATTTCAATTCCAGGGTTAAGATTCAAGTCTGATGTTTCATATTCTTTTGGTTCTGTTAGTTGTGATAGAATTTATTTTATTTATTTATTTTGAATTTTGATGACTAGGTGAGCCCACTGAGACAGTCATGCCCCTTCTTCGGTGGCAACCTGGGGAATAGATACATTCCAAGTGATAGAGAAGTGATACACTTTACAATTGGATGCAAGAGACAAACATATATAGTTTGAGTACAATCTGAAGCAAGAGAGAAAATAAATAAAACACAGAAGTACACAAGAGACAAAATCTATAGATACATAGGTGTGCAAGGACAATAAGTCAACTTATTTGGTAGCAGGACATTGATTCCATCCAGATCCATAGAAGTTCTTCATTGGAAATCTAATTACAGCATAAATCCTCACATAATACAATATATTATATATGTACAAAATATAAGAGAGGAGAGAGGAGAAGTCAGGAGAGTGGGAGGTATGGGGATGATCAAATAATCAGAGATGATGAGTGAGGAGAGAAGGTGGCACAGGATGAGGGGAGAGGATTAAGTGCAAATGCCGCTGCAAATTGCAGGAGGAAAAAAGATTTCTTTGAAGTATCTCTTAAACGGGAAGAGACCTACACGACAGTAAACTGTGTGAGAGAGCATTCAATTTTTGAGGTCCTGAAGATGTGAAGGACCACTTGCCTATGGCTAGACAAGCTTTGGGTAGACTTAATAACAGGAGATGGGAGTGTCGGAGAGTTCTGGGGAAGGATTTCGGTGCAAGTAGGTTAGAGAGGATGGCCTGATTGTGCGCAACATCTGTTCTAAGGTTAGATATTTCTTCTTTAATTGTCCAAATATTTTCTAAAATACTTATATTTGCACAGTAGGGCTGTTTTACAATCTCCAATATCTGATTAGATAGGGTTCAAGAGGACACAAAATTACCCTTTTCTATGAAATAATCCTTATTATAAGTTATTTTAACCAATAAATCAGAAGTACTCCCAATATTCCCCGTATACCCCATATTCATAACTGAGACCACTGATTGGTAATTTTCATTGGTAGCCCTGGAATTATTTTTATTTTTAGGGCTAGTTCAAACTATTTTTTTTTTTAGCCACACAATAGTGTTACTCAAGTTCTGGATCACCAAGGCTAAGTTGTCAGTAACCAGCTGAGATTTTGCTGTAGGTGATCTTTCATAAATAAGCGACTCATTGGGCCTTATATTGTACCTTTAATTCTGTTTCAGTGATACTGTTCAGTGAGTGTATGGGAGGTGAAAAAATTGGGGATTATGAATCTGAATCATAAACTTCACTGGAAACACTAATGATGGGTTGCTTCATTAAAAAAAATAAATATAAAAGTGGTTAGAAGGTTCCCCCAACTGTTTATTTGCATCTCTGTTTTGTTTTATAGTTACAGCAGATTTCTTATTTTTCTTTGGTGTTTTCTTTAATGTTTCTGTTTCTGACATGTTCAAAGGTGAGGAGGATCTGTTCTTCCCATTTCTGGTGCCCACCATTGTATACACCAAATGTAAAATATGATGCAATACAGTACAGTTTACTGCAAACAGTGCAATACAGTGTAATAATACAATACAGTGCAAAAAATACAATGATAGAACCTTTTCAAGGAAATTTATAAAAAAAAACTTTAAATTGAAGATAGTATATAAAATTCCACTTCGAAACTGATTTTTTTTGTTTGTTGTTTTGTTTGCCTAGAAGTCCCTTTTGCAGCCGTGACCGGGGATACAGATGGTAAGCAACTGAAATTGAACCAGATTAAGCTGTTGATGGTATTTTTAGTGAACGAAGGACATTTGGCCAGGACACCAGAGAAATTCACCTACTCTTTTTGATAAGTGCCATAAGGTCTTTAACATCCACCTGAACTACCACCAATCCAGGCAGATGGGACCTCAGTTTAACGTCTCACCCAAAAGACGGCACCTCAGAAGTGCTGCACCCCCCTCATGCTGCACTACAGTGTCAGTATTGGGATATTAACCCAAGTGCCAGATATGGGAACTGAACCCACAGTCATCTGATCTCCTGGCCTCAGAGGTGAGTGTGCTGCCTACTGAGCCACTGACACTGATTTATTAACAACTTGTTACCATCAGACGACCAGAATCTTCCATATCCTAAGAAACTATGTCCTCGTTAATTCTAATTTGCACAAATCTAATAGCATCAGAAATGTCCTTCAGGTATTCTCCATTATAAAAATCTGATCTTAAATAATCTTAAAAGTTGTGTAAATTTTGTATATCCAGTGCATAGAAAGGCATAGGCCAATGCTCTCTTTTTATATGATAATGTTAAAAAGGAAAAGAACAAGGTAGCAGAATTATATTTCAAAGTATTAATTAGAAGTTTCTTTCTGAATACACCAAGAGTATATTGCAGTATTACTAGAAAAACACTAAATACTAGATATAATAATGATTTTTAGAAATGCATTAACACCCAAAATCCAGTAAAGTAATAAAAATCCAACCAAAGTATAATTTACTTGTACTGTAGCAATACTGTGCTAATTCTGCTTTTAGAAATCTTTCAACTTTAAAATATATCCGCTATAAATACAAAGATCACACTTTAAGTGTCCTTAACTACACTGTAACTACTGTATAACTATGCTGTAACTGCACTGTAACTACCGTGTAGTTACATGTAATTACTATGTAGTTGTTAACTAGTTTTCTCATTTGTGTGCTGTCTAGTTACACTCAATTTGCATGAAGTAACTACACTGAAACTACTGTGTAGTTACATGTAAATTGCTACGTAATTGTTAACTAGTTTCACATTTGCACATTGTGTAGTTATGCGACTTGAATAAATGTGCAACAACTACTGTCTCCCTTTTGGCACAAATCATTTCATTCTCACAAGTGTAACTACACATGTAATGTCTGTTGCAAAGTGTAACAGAAAATCTATTGTGCAGCTACCACTCTATGTCTTCTGGCATTACGTTATTTGTTCATATAAGGGCAACAACACATGTAATAGCCATTGCAAATTGTAACAGCAAATCTACTGTGTAACTGCAATGTTACTACTTTTGGCATTATTAAACTTGTTCTTACAAGTGTAACTACATATAGATGCAGGTCGTGTGCACGGTTTCAACTGTCTATATCTATCTGCCATTTATTTAAAAGGTAATCACACAGAAAAATGCTGAAGTGTAATACATGCACTTACTGGTAACTCTTTAGATGATGTTCCATGTCTGGATTCCAGATTTTCATGAACTTACAGGTTAGTAAACATGTAGTCTAATATTGTGACTTGATATGTAACTGTACACAAAAATATTTCATTTGCATAGTTCTTAATTGGCACTATAATCAACCAATCAATCAAATCTTTATTTATTCAGGCTGACATCATTGAGCAAAGCTCATTTACAAGATGGACCTGATAGGTCAAGGATCAAATTGAAGGTACAATAGCAGACATATACAGAACACTTATATTTAAACAGATACAGTAATATAAACATATATACAAATGAAGGATAAGGATGATTCAACCTAACAGGACAAGGTAGGATACAGTAGAAGTACCCTAGAAGAAACCAGAATGTCCAAGATCCAATAGAGGAGCCAAAGCAAGCACGCACTACATGGTAACAGGTGGTTACAGGCTCCAGGGCAAACTAACGCAGACAAACAGATGTAATGATTTATGACTGCAAAAAATGATGATAAGCAGCCTCTGATGAATGACATGGAGGTGCCGGTGGGAGATTCAGAGAGGGGCTAAGGCTACTAGTAGTAGGAGGTATGGAGGAGTGGTTGGGGTAGAAGTAAGTGCCAGAAATTGGTGTGGAGGTCTTAGTCAGGTGAAGCTAAGCTGTAAAAAGGTATGAAAGGGGGCTGAGATACAAAAAAAGGGGTCTGTGAGGGAGGGAAAAACTAAGGGGAAGATTTATGGAAGAGCTGGTCAATAATAATTGCTGACTGAAAGGGGGAGGGTTGTGAATGTGACTGGACTAGGCCTTGTGATAGCAATTGCATTTCTCTGGGAAGAGACTTACGTAGAGCTTTTTAAAGGATGCTAGAGGTATAAAGTTGGTCAACTTTAGGGTCTTCTGTAGAGAATTCCATGCCAATGTTAGACAGTAGCTGATTGCAGACCTCCCATGCCAGGTGTAGGCTTTGGATAACTTAAGCGTGATGAAGATGTTGCTTCTTAGGGCATAGGACCTAGCTGTGGCCAGTGTAAAGCAGTCTAAAATATAGGATGGAAGTTTATTAGACAAGGCTTTGTATATCCATAGTGCAGCATTTCTGTTCCTTCTGAGGTGTAGGGATGTCCAACCAACTGCAGCATAGAGAGAGCAATGATGAGTGTTGAATGGAAGATCTGTAATAAACCCTAGTGCTCTGTGATACAAGGTATCTAATTTGCTTAAGTAGGAAATAGGACAGTGACCATAAAGGAAGTCTGCATAGTCAATAAGTGAGATAAATGAGGCCTGGATTAGTCTCAGCCTTGAGTCTCTGGTTAGAAAATGTTTAATTCTGAAGAATAGGCTGTATAAGTTTTTTCAGAAGTTCTTCAATATGATGAGTGTAATCAAACCTGCTATCAATCCACACCCCTAAGTATTTGAATTTATCTACATAGTCCAGGCTTTCTCCAAGGATGGTGGATAAATGGGTAAGATTGCTTGGTGAGGAGGTGTTAGTATGGTTATTAGTGGAGAAGAACATAGCTTTTGTCTTCTTTGCATTTAGGAGGAGTTTTTTCTCAAGTAATTGGTGTTGCAAGAGGGAGAATTCTGATTGTAAAATTTCACAGGCCACTGCAGGCGATGGGTTACTGACATATAAAACAGTGTCATCTGCAAAGAGGTGAACATTGGCTTTGGTGAGATTAGTGTCAATGTTGTTAATGTAAATGGCAAAAAGGATGGGGCCCAGGATAGATCCTTGAGGAACTCCTCTTAGAAGCGATTTTAATGAGGATAAGTCACCTTCAGCTTTCACCTGCTGTGTTCTATCAGTGAGGTAACATAATGATATTGTGGCTAAGAAATAATGGTACCATTTTCACAGTTAATTCCTAGGTAACATGCATTTGCAGTTGCACACACTTACATTTACAAAATCAGAACTGTGGCTGTGATGAAGGTTCTCATTCAGGACTCAGTCCCTCATGAACTTGCTGCTTACCAAATATGTAATCTAATTTTGGACTCTGTTCGCACAAGCAGTAGGAAATGTGACAAATGTACATTTCCAGGCCTGGGGATTAATAGCAGCCATCCAATCAGATGGACTGACGAGGAGCAGACTGGATCCTGCACTGTGTGTGGAGTGGGAAATTGTGGGTTATGGGTGGTCTTCCCATTACTGCTGTTTTTCCAGTAAGGGGACCTACTGGTCTGCCTGTGTTTACTGCCTTGCCCCCAGCCCTCATGGTATAGTGAGATGACTGGTGTAGTTTGATGTGAAGGATGGTGCTATATCAGCCACACCATTCAGACATTGGGAAGGGCATGTAATGACTAAAGAAGTGTCCCAGCACCACCCACCACCACTCCACACAGCAGGTCAGTGACAAAGCATGGTATATAGCCATGCCCTACCCCCAGCCACCCATCTGGTCAGTAGCAGGCCAGAATTGTGAGTGTTGAAGAGGTGTGGGTCAATGGCACAGAAGCAGCACATTTCATAGCAACTACAGTACAGCACTGTACAAGCCAATAAGTAATTATGTAAATGATTTCTATTGTATAAGTAAATGGTCCATTCAATGAGTGCAAATACCCGGTAAGCAAACAAACAAATTATGTTTTCTTTAAAACTTGGCTGTAAGGCCAATATCCTCCAGGATAACCTATGCCTCAGGACATTTGCTCTGGGGTTCTTTTATAGTTCTTTTCCTGCTCTATTTTGGGGTCCCCATGGACCAAACAAATAACATCCCCCTTAAGGGGTGGCTGTCTCTCTCTCTCTCCCTGGGCTAAGACACAGATATGGCACACTGATGAGTCCAAATGAGGACGAAACACGTGTATGTGTCTGCTGTTCTTAGCCTTTGCTGATTGCACTGTGAGGCCTTCTGGCACCATGCAATTCTACTTAAAGTTGAGCCAGTCCAAATTCTCTCATGGGGATTTGCATATATTTTCCATGATGCTTTGCATTACTGGGGTATGTGCAATTGTGTTTTCTTTAAAATTTGGCTGTAAGGCCAATATCCTCTGGGATAACCCATGCCTCAGGGCATTTGCTCTGGGGTTCTTTTGTAGTTCTTTTCCTGCTCTATTTTGGGGTCCCCATGGCCCAAACAAACAACATCCCCCTTAAGGGGTGGATGGCTCTCTCTCCCTTGGCTAAGACACAGATATGGCACACTGATGAGTTCAAATGAGGATGAAACACGTGTGTGTATCTGCTGTTCTTAGCCTTTGCTAATTGCACTGTGAGGTCTTCCAGCACCATGCAGTTCTGCTTAAAGTTGAGCCAGTCCAAATTCTTTCATATGGATTTGCATATATTTCCCATGATGCTTTGCATTACTGGGGTATGTGCAATTGTGTTTTCTTTAAAATTTGGCTGTAAGGCCAATATCCTCTGGGATAACCCATGCCTCAGGGCATTTGCTCTGGGGTTCTTTTGTAGTTCTTTTCCTGCTCTATTTTGGGGTCCCCATGGCCCAAACAAATAACATCCCCCTTAAGGGGTGGCTGGCTCTCTTTCCCTGGGCTAAGACACAGATATGGCACACTGATGAGTCCAAATGAGGATGAAACATGTGTATGTGTCTGCTGTTCTTAGCTTTTGCTGATTGCACTGTGAGGCCTTCTGTCACCATGCAACTCTGCTTAAAGTTGAGCCAGTCAAAATTCTCTCAATGGGGATTTGCATATGTTTCCCGTGATGCTTTGCATTACTGGGGTATGTGCAATTGTGTTTTCTTCCAAACAAATAAATAAATAAATGTATATCACCGATCTGCTGTGTAGCGTTATGGTGGGTGGTGCCAGATACACATGTAGGGACTCTTTCTTAGCCATTACATGCCCTTCCCACTAGCTGAATGAGGTGGCAGCCATGGCACCATCCTTCACACCAAGCTACCACAGCCCACTGACTATACCATGAGGGTGTGAGGCATGGTGGTGAATAAGTGCATGTAAAGGCAAAGGAAGAGTCCCTGCTTGTGCATTGGGCACCATCACTCCACACAGCAGATTGGTTTTATATATATATATATATATATATATATATATATACATGTACATAGATATATATACATGTCACGCCAGTATTGTTAGGGTGAAATGACACATCTATGTTGAAGTCCAAATTTGAGAGTTAATTACTTTAGAGCTCTTTAATGGATTTGCATGCAATTTGGCAAGCATAATCTCTAGGGGTAGGTCTCTTGCTCTGCCAAATGTCATGTGAATCTGTCAAGCAGTTTCAGAGATATTAAGTGTAGAAAAACAGAAAAATCACAAGTATAGTTCGAGTGAAAGTGCACATCTATGTTGCAGTTCAGTTTGAAGGTTAATAACTTTGGAGCTGCTAAAACAAATTACAGCAAGTTTAGCATACATATTTTCTAAGTATAGGGCTCTTCACCTGCCAAATGTGGTGAACATCCGTTGAGTGGTTTTTGAGATATAAAGTGTTGAAAAAAACACAAAAAATCATCAGCATAAGGGTGAGATTTTCGCACATATGGCCAATTTGTGAAAACAAGACTTTTGCAAACATGCTAGATTTTCACACAGGTTGAGAGTTAATAACTTTGGAGTCATTCAACATATTTGCATGATATTTGGCATGTGTAATCGCTATGGACAGGTCTCTGTAACTGTAAAACTTGGTGGGAATCAGGTTAGGGATTTCAGAAATATGAAGTGTTGAAAAACAGACATCATCAGTATAGTTGGGGTGAAAGTGAACAAAATTTAGCAAGCATATTCTCTCTGTATGGGGCTCTTGACATTTCAAGCTTGGTGTGAATCTTTTGAGTGGTTTCTGAGATATAAAGTGATGCATAAACACAAAAATCATCAGTATACGGGTGAGTGCACATCTAGGTTAAAGTTCAAACTCAGAGGGTTAATAACTTTGGAGCTGTTTGATGGATTTGCATGCTGTGTGGCATGTAGAATTTCTAGGGGTTGGTCTCTTGATCTGCCAAATTTTGTGGGAATCTGTTGAATGGTTTCTGAGATATAAAGTGTTGAAAAAACTGAAAAATTGGAATTGTTTGACATTTCTTTGTCATCCTGGATCTCAGAAATGGCTTTATGTTGTGGGCTGAACTTTTCAGCATAGAAAGCCCTTGGGTCACAGATGTGCCCTTTGAAGGGTTGGTGAAAAAATGTTAATCCATTCAAAAATTATCAAAGTTTGTAATTTCCCATTCTTTCCTATGGGAAAAGTTGTGTTTTGCATGAAAGGAAAATGTTCGCAGATGTGGGTACTTATGCAAAAATGTTACTTTTGGAACCATTTTGAATTTTTGAAAGAATACATAATTGTATGGATATCTAGGCATGGTGTGAAAATATGTACTTCGCAAGAGCCATTTTCAAACAAAAGTAAATTTTTTTGACGTGGGTACATGTGTGAAAATGTTACTTTCGGAAGCATTTTTGATTTTCTAAAGAATACATATTTGTACTTTTATCTGGTCATGGTGCAAAAACATGTACTTTGCAAGAGCTGTTTTTGAGCAAAAGTAAAATTTTCAGACATGTGGGTACATGTGCAAAAATTTTTCTTACAGAAGCATTTTTAATTTTCAAAAGAATACATATTTGTATAGATATCTGGGCATGGTGCAAAGATATATACTTCAGAAGCGCTGTTTTCGAACATGAAGCCATTGTGCAGATATAAATATGTGTCTTTCAAAAATATGGGTAAATATGTACAACTTTTACTTTCACAAAGGTGCAACAATATGTCTTTCGCGAGTATCACTTTCTCTGTAGTGCGAAAGTATGATTTTCGCAAAGTAGACATTGTGCGAAAATGTGGCTTTCGCAACTGTTCTAGTTGCAAATAGAAGACATAATTACAAAGTGCTGCCCTTCACTATGCAGACTCAATGGCTAAGTTGAATGGATGGGTGCAGTGGAGGCAGCAGGATACAGGGTTTGATTACAGCGAAAGTCTTTTTTTTTCCATTTTTTAGTTGGAATTTTTATGATTACAATGGCAGTGGAATTTTTTTCATAGCTGCTAAGGTTGCTGAGATATTGGCAAATCAGTGTTACAAGGGTTCTTTTTAGCCCTGTAGGGCTAGTGTATGGCTCTGTAGTTATGTGTAAATGGGAGTGCGGGTCCCAGAGGGCCCACACTCCCACAGACCATATCATTATGCACAAATGGGCTGCTTTTCAGGCCCCATGCTCCCACCAACACATACCATTTGCCAGTTATATTACACTTTTTCAAAAAGTAAGGGAATTCTTTGCAAAAACTTCATTAATGCATCAGTTAGGGTTGTTTCCACCATGACAAAACTGTGAAAATTCAAAGTTAGGGTTACCAATCCTAATACCCCCTGCCCTTCCCCCACCCTCCACACAAGAACAGGCTTCGGGGTGTTCGTTGGGGTTGTTCTGCCTAACTCTCATCCCATTCTCCTATACTACAACATGTCAGCTTACTTACAAATGGAATGGGGAGAGAGTTAGGCTGATGACTCCAATGAACACCCCAATGCCTATTGTTATGTGGAAGGTGGTGGGGAGGCAGAGGTGTTAGGGTTGGTAAACGTAACATTGAATTTCCACACTTTTATCACTATGGAAACAACCTGATGCATTAACGAAGTATTTTGCAAAGAATATATACATATATATATATAAATATATATATATATATATATATATACAGGCAACAAACTCATTTATGCATCAGTTAGTTGCTCTTCACAGCAACAAAAGTGAGGAAATTGGTGTTGTTGAAAACTCCTGCCCCAGCTCACCTCTCTGGCCCACTGCGCGCTCCGCCCTACTCTCACCCCATCACATTTGTAAAGAAGCAGCGGTATGGGGATGGGGTGAGAGGTAGGATCGATGACCCCAACCTCGCACCCTGATGCCGGGTTGAGGGGCTGGGCTGGGGGTCCAAGGGGGGTTTCAACCCTAATACTGAATTTTCTCACTTTTGTCACTGTGGAACAACCCTAACTGATGCATTATGTAGTTTTTGCCTCTAATTTCCCTTCTTTTTGAGAATGATGAGGACAAATAGTGAAAGTAATTCAGCGGCAGAAGCAGGGGCCCTTTGGGCCCCACGCTTCCGCCACGTGATGTCTTGTGACATAGTAACAGGAACAGCAACACAACAGAAGTGCCAACAGTGGTGCACATGGTAACAGAAATGTAAGTGGTAAAGGAAATGTTAATAGAAATGCAAGCGCAAAGTGACGCCAAAGCGAACAGTGATGCAAACGGACATTGAAGCGCATACAAAAACACAACTGGTAACCGAACAGTGATGGCAGCGGTATTTTAAATGGAAATGTTAAGTGTCACAGCAGAAAGAACGTGAAAGAGAACAGAAACGAAAATGTGAACGCAAGCGCACACTTAAACGCAAACCTTAATGCGCACAGCCACGGTACCGCAATAGTAAATAAAAATGGTAAAGTTAACATGAAGAATAATGCCAAAGGAAACAGAAATGGAAATGGGAATGGAGGCGCATACAGAAACGCAACCCGTAACGTGCATGGTCACGGAACCGCAATTGTTAACGGAAATAGTAACGGTAACAGCAACAATAACGCCAAAGGAAAGAGAAATGCAAATGCAAGCAAGTACAGAAACGCAAGCTGTTATGTGCATGGTCATGGTACCACAATTGTAAATGCAAATGGTAACAGTAACAGCAAAAATAACGCCAAAGGAAACAGAAACGAAACAGAAATGCAAGCGCGTATGAAAAAGCAAACCATAACGCACTTGGATGGTACCACAATTGCAAATATAACTGGTAATGGTAACAGCAACAATAACGCCAAACAACACAGAAATGCAAACGCAAGTGAAAACGCAAACCGTGATGCACACGGTGGCATATACGGTAATGGTGCCACAAACGGTAACGGAAACGCAAATTGGAAACGCTAACTGGCACAGTAACAAAAGGGCACACCCTTTTTTTCCCCAAAAAAATACATTGGAAAACACAGTGAAAACAAAGAATGTATACATAACAATGGACCTCGGAGCAGAAAATGAGGACTTGGAATATTAAATTGCTTAAATCTCAGGAACCGTACGACGTAGAAAAAAAATGTCAATTTCATATGAATCATGACTTTTCTGGCTAGTTTGGTGCTTAGCCCCCATCAGGGGGCTAAGCACTTTTGTGATGAAAAGTCTATATCTCGTACCGTTTCTGAGATACGGGGCCCAAAAGGTGCGATGGGCGCCATAATGTTACCCAATGGGAAAAAGCATTAACTTTGGAGTGCTGTCACTTTGCTGCCCTGTAATATTTTTTCACCAAACCACCAAAAGGCACATCAGTGGGATATTGGCTTTCTTCCCTCTAAATTTCATCCCAAAAGACCAAACTGTTATTTTGCAGCAGGGCGGCAAAGGATTCCTGTAATGCGGCAGACGCCGTAATGCTATCTTATGGGAAAAAGTGTCAACTTTGGAGTGCTGTAACTTTGCTGCCCTGTAATATTTTTTTCACCAAAATACTGAAAGGCACATCTGTGAGATGTTGGCTGCGTTCCCTCCAAATTTCAGCCCACAAGACCAAACCATTCTTTTGCAGCAGGGTGGTAAAGAATTGCTGTCATTTTGCCATAGCCTGGAAAAGTAGTGTCGCAATTTGTGAAGGCTTTCACAAAAATTTGCGACACTTTCATGAGTGGGACACTACTTTGCGAAAGTACTTTTTCCAGAAACTTGAAAAACATATTTCTAGGGTGTTTAACCTCAAAATAAAGACATGCCTAGCATCCTCAGGGTCCGACTAGGTAAACACAAAAAGAATTGTGTTGCTTGAGGGTCCCACACTTAAATGCCAAGCATTTTTCTGATCACCAACTGAAAACAAAATGGTGGGTTTGTGAAATTAAAAGGCCATTTGCGAAAGGAAAAACTGCATTTGCGAAAGTGTTGAACTTTTTGTTAACTTTTCCTATTGACTTATAATGGGAAATTGTTTTTTGAATAACTTTTGAACCGTTTAATATTTTTTCACAAAATCTTCAAAAGGCACATCAGGGACCCAGGCCGCACGTTCCCTGAAGTTTTCAGACCGGTTGCTCAAACCATGCGACCTGTAGGGATGAGCAAAGAATTCAAAAAAGCATAAATGCGCACGCAGATCACACTTAATAACGCTGCAGCTGTATATCTGAACAGTAAGAAAGTTGGCAGATACCAAGATGTACGGTTCTTGATCGTGTATTCCAAATTTCAGGCAAATCTGTTGAACGGTTGCAAAGTTATTAAGGTGCTAAATTTTAGGTTTAATATGTAAATGGCTCCTCAACTTAATTATGGTAGCACTATCGTGCTACCTATATATATATATATATATATATATATATATAGATATATTCATTGCAAAACTTTGTTATGCATCAGTTGAGGTTGATAGGATAGCAACAAAAGTATGAAATGTGATGTTAGAGTTTCACCTCACACTCCCTCCTCTTCCACACACCACAGATGGGAGTGCCATGGGTCATTTAGGCCCAACTCTCACTTCCATTCCATGTGTAAGCAAGCTGACATGCTATAGTATAGGAGACTGGGGTGAGAGTTAGGTATGACAACCCCATGGCACACCCCAACATCTGTTGGTATATGGAAGGTGGGAGTGTGGGGTGGTGGTATGGGGGTAACCCTAACATCAAATTTCCATACTTTTGTCACTGTGCTATCTACCCTAACTAATGCATTAACAACATTTTTGCAATGAATTTCCCTTCTTTTTGAGAAAATGTAATGTAACTGGTAACTGGTATGTGTTTGTGGGCCCTGCGCTCCCTTCATGCTGCCCATTTTTGCATAATGGTATGCATATGTGGGAGCATGGACCCTCTGGGCCCTGCGCTCTCAATTACATGTAAGTACAGAGCCATACAGCATCCCCAAAGTACTGAAAAGGAATCCTTGTAACACTTATTTGGCAATATCTCAGTAACCGTAGCAACTATTAAAAAAATTCCACTGCAGTTGTAAATATTGACTTTGAAACCTCCATGCAGACTTAGTCCACCTAAAGATGGACTAAGCAGTAGATAGCGAGAAATCTGTCTCTCGATTTGTTTCCAAGATACGGGCAACGGAAGTCACCCCGGGCACTACAATGTTAGCCTATGGAAATTTCTGAACTTTGAAGCACTGTAACTATGGGCCCATTGAATGTTTTGGGACCAAATTACCAAAAGGCACATCTATGGGACCAGGGCTTGCCACCCTGCAAATTTTAGCCCAAAAATCCTAACCGTTTGCTTGCAGTGAGCTGACAAAGAAACAGTTTATGGGACAATGTTTACAATCATTGTTTTCGCATCAACTGTTTTGTTTTCATGGCACTCCTATTCATTATAATAGAATGTTGTTCAAAGAAAAATGTTGCCTTGCAACAAAAATATGTTGTCACACAATTATTTTTTTAGCAATGCACAAAAATATTCTTTGCATGAAAACAAAATGGCAAAATGATGGAGAAATTTTGAAAAACATATTTCCAGGCTACCTGCACAAAAACTGATGCCAAGGGCAAGTTTCTCAGGGCCCAATTAGGTAAATACAAATGTTGATGTTTACCAAGGCCCAGTATTACTCGATTTACCATGTTTTTTTTTTATCTCTCACTAACTGAAAACAAAATGGCTGCAGCATGAAAACAAATATCCAGAGCACGAAAAGAAAAGTATTTTCATGAAGGTTTTCATGTTGCTCATACTGTATAAATATTTCCATAGACTAAAATGGGACATGAAAAACTTGCATAACTTCTGAATAAATTAATATTTTTTTAACAAATCTTCAAAAGGCATGACCTTGACCCAGGACACATACACAAATACATATCTGAAGCCAGACAGATGTACCACTTGCTCTCTGAAGCCTGACAAAGAATTATACAAAAGTTGAGGATTTTTCATATTTTTGATACTCTGCAGCTCTGCAACATTACATCCGACTAGAACTAAACTTTTCAGATCCAGAGATCTATGGTTGAACACCACACTTGCAAAATTGCAGGCAAATCAGACAAATGGTTGCAAAGTTATTAAAGTGCAAACTTTGGGGTTTAACATAGAAGTGGCCTGTCAACTCTAACTGTAGCTGCAATACAGCTATAATATATGTATCATCATCATTTATTCTCACTCCAGTGAGAATAATACAATTTATCTCACTAATTTATCACTTACCCCTATTGTATGAATATATATATATATATATATATATATATATATATATATATATATATTATTTATTTATTAATTAAATCTTGGATTACACAACACCTTTGAGCCATAGGCTCATTTACAAAAGTTCCATGTCATGCAAAACAAAGAGAGTGGATAAACAACAATGTATAATTCCAGACATATAAAATATTGGACGTAATTAAAAAAATTTGACAATTCATCTGATAGCAAATTATAGCAAACATATTTAATAACAGTTCTTGTCATCCACATAAACAAAGAAAATAACGATTATAACCATATCCCCAAATTAACAAGAGAGTTAAGTGAATAGGAAGTGTATTGAGGTGAACCTATACAAGAGAGTTAGGGGATAGAGGAATAGTGGAGGTAACAAAAATTGGGGCTAGTAGATGGGACACAAAAGTAGGCATGTACAGTGGGAGGTGGATGATGAGGAACAGGGACAGGAGGGGAAAAAAGACCATGAGGTTGGGGAGGGGATCATAAGTGAGGGATAATATAGAAGTAGTGCTGAGAGACAAAACTGTGAAGTGGCTAGTACTGTATGAGATGGAAGGGAAGCGATCTATAAAGGTAAAATGTGATGGTATTGAATTTTAGTAGAACATTTTTGATGGAAGAAGGGGACTATACAGTGGGAAAAGGATAGTGAAGAAGGGGGCCAGTGTATCAACAAGCAAGAGTAGCTGGGATGGTAGGTTGGGATGATTAGGATCCACAGTCACATGTGCTACTGGATGCTAGAAGAGCACAACATTTTACCTTGAAAGATCTGAGTTTGATGTCACTCAGCAAGTTGCTATTAAGTGAGTTGAGCAATAGCAGTGCTCTGTATTCAAAAGAACATTGGCCTTGGGAGGTAATACGGAATGGGACTTTTAGGGTTTGCTGGTTTGACCCCCTAGTGCACCTGGCATACAGTAGTTCACCATACAGAGAAGATTTCACACACCTGGAGGACTAAGACCAAGTGTAGATTTCTTAGCAAGGAGACAGATTGGGCACCAAAATTCTTCAGTCAAGGCTGAGCCATCCTGATTGTGCATATAGCTCACAAGTGTATGTAAGCCAGTGTGCTCCAAGAACCAGTCTACAAGCCTTGTTGAGTGTGTTTTTTATTCTTTTTAGCATAGACTCATTAGCAGCCCCATAGACCACTAGCCCGTAATCAATAACAGACAACACTGAGCTAGTCACAGCTACTTTTAGAGACTCATTTGTTAGGCACTGCCTGTTTCTATAGAGCAGACCCAGTTTTGCATTTGCAGTTTTAGTTATGAGGTCAATATGCTGGACATAAGAGATGGAGCTGTCTAATGTTACTCCTAAATATTTGAAGTTGTGAACCATTCCAAGATGTGAGTTAAGGCTGTTTAGTATTTTTAGTAGGTAGGTCCTGTGTCTATTATGAGCAGAAGCAAAGACAATGGTTTTAGTTTTTTTGTAGTTTAGGAGTAATTTAGATTTTAGGAACCAGTCTTCTACTACCCTGAAGTTGGCCTGCATTCATCTTTCAAGTGTTGAGGGATCAGAGTGGCAGGAATATAGTACAGCATCATCTGCATAAAATAGGACATTGTCTTGAATAGCTAGAGGGAGGCGATTTAGAAATAGACAAAATAGCAGAAGGCCTAATATGGATCCTTGGGAAACATCTGTAGTTATACTCCGTGTTTGTGAGAGAACATCAACAATCTTGACCTTTTGGATTCTCCTAGTGAGGTAGCTCTTAAACCATGACACTAATTCTGGGGAGAGTTCTGTGAGGTATAGCTGCTGGAGAAGTAGCTCATGGCTTACAGTATCAAAAGCCTTGGTGAGGTCAATGAATGTTGCCTCCACCAAGAGCCCGCTGTCAAGTGCATCACAAATAAGCCCTATATATTCCACTAGTGCTGTGGTGGTACTATGTTGTTTGTGAAACCCATGTTGTTGCAGGCACTGCAGTTGATACTTATCAAGGCAGTTTGTAATTGATCTGAGACAATGCATTTAAGGGCTTTTGATAGCGGATGTAGAATTGAGATAGGTCAATATTTTGTGTGAAGTGTTCTATCCCCACCTTTGTAGACCGGGATCACCACAGCAGACTTCTAAAACTTGGGGAATTTGCCAGATATTAGTGACAGGTTTACGATTCTTGTAAGGGAGGGGAGAACAGTATCAAGAGTGAGCTCCACAAGCTTAAGGTCAAGTGTATTGCTACTGTATCTTGATTTAGCTAAAGTTTGTGAAAGGTACTTCTTCACCTCTGTCGGGTCACACCTTTCAAGTAGAAGGTGGGGTGGACCTCCTTCTCTGTGGCAGGAGGAAGTCAGATGGCAGTACACCACTAAGGTAGGCGAAGACCTTGTTGAACATATTAGCGATAACACTAAAATCCTGGGTTGGAGTCCCCTCAACATTTAGCATGGTAGGGGGTGACTTACTTGGCTTGCCAGACAGTGACTTAATGTTATCCCGGAATCTATGACTATTACCCCAGGAATTTGTCAACCCATTTTTAAAGTGTTCACTTTTTAACTTACGAATTGCCCAAGTACATTTGTTCCATGCTGATTTATAGTTCTGGATGTCCGTTAGAGAGCCTGTGGTATATAAACAATTATGCAATAGGCATGGCCATAAATCCTATGTGATAAATCTGAGCTACTGACATAAATTCAAAATTTTACATTTATACACATAGTAGACACATCAACACAGATTTATATACATGGTAGATATGTCACAATCACTCTGGAACTCATTTAGAATGTTCAGCCTCAGTACCAGTACTAACTATATTCAAATGCAAATAACTTTAAAATGAAAAAAGATAGCATAGTGTTGCGAGGATGAAAGTTATGCAGCATAACATTATCTACAAAATGAGTGGTATTTTATTTATAGATACCTTATAGATTTTTTTATAATTAGCAAAAAAGAGTAGAAAATACAATTTTTTGTTCACTCTTTTGACAAACATATGCAAAAAAAAAATAAACAATCAAAATCAAATGTCCCTGCGCTGACGGAAAGCATCCCTATTGCATAATTGAAATATACAATGGTGAGCTGTCAGATAAATGATTTATCTACACTTGTGCTGTTTGACCTAGGACAACTCACTTGTGGCTTACGCCACTCGTGAGATTACCCGAGGTCAAACAGCACTTGTGTAGATAAATCATTTATCTGACAGCTCTCCATTGTATATCCCTCAGATATATATATGTACACACATATAGATATATGCAATGATAACCCACTCTTGGTGTGTGGTCGCTTGCCTGATATACACACGCCCATTTGTAGAAGTGCACCACCCAAGGCATGGATATCAGAGCATGACTGCACACCGTAGAGTGGGTTATCTATCTTATAAAATGTCAAAATTGTTTTAGAGGGGGGTAAAATTCTAGGTGTGTGGTCACACTCTGATATACGCACAGTCACATGATGTGTTTTATACAATCAGAACATTGGATTTGGAGCTACTTCTTTTATCCATTTTATAAATATATATATATTTACACTAATGTAGAAGTAAGGGTTTTAAAGCTTTAAAGATAAGGAAATAAGTTAGGGTTTTTGAACCCTGGTTTTTTAACCATAACTCATCCCACCCCCATGCAACACACCATGAATTCAACCAAACTAAGTGCCACAGCACAATCCAGATCCCAGTCCTGAAGGGCCAAGCATAAAGCAAGTCAATTTCTTTTTAACTTACTTAATGCACGGTCCTTTGAGCCCTGTATGAAACAGGACCTGACTCCTAACTTGCTTCATTTAGGGCCCTGCCTGAAGCAGAATCCGAGTCCTAACATGCTTCATACAGGGTCCTTCAGAATTGTGATATGGACTGTGCTTTGGCATTCAATTCATTAGAGTTCACAGAGGTGTTGCACAGGAGTGGGCAGAGTTAGGGTTAAACAAAATTCCCTACAATGAGATTTCATTACTTTTGATGCTTCAAAAACCCTAACTTGTGCATTAGCATAGATTTCTGCAATGAGTTTCCTGTCTTTTTATGTTAATTTCACGCATGCACAGGAAACATATTGCGGCAGGTTGTCAGAAGCAGGTTGTGGAGGCATGGCACTGTTGTGGCCAATGCCCCACAGCCTTTAAAGGTTTGGCCTGCTTTCCCCAATGCCGTGGCACACTGCTGCTGACACTAGTTCAGCCAGCGTTGCACCACCTTGAAACGTTTCAGCCTCTGCAATGAGGGGCCACCTCATCATTGCAGTGTCAGCCATTCACTGCAATGAGGGAGCAACCTGTCATTGCAGGACGGAACTTTGGTATAGTAATATTGTTTGTGAACATGGTGACAGCTTGCCACCGTGTTCACAAACAATATTAAGCACCCCCCACTGAGGGGGTGCCCAATCCCCCATGGCAGCATGTGCCCCCCCACCTTGTTTGTTTGCCAACAGGGGCCCCAATCCCCGTTGGCTTCAGTGCCCAAGTGATGTTGCTGATGGGGGAGCCCACTCCCCTTTGACATTATGTAACACCCCCTCCACTTTTGTTGTGTGCTGATGGGGGTGCCCAATCCCCCATCGGCTACAGCTGCCCCCCAAAAAAGAGTCCGTTGGCATGCTGGGTGCCCACCCCAGCATTCCACATGCCCCTGTTAAAAAAAAATGGTCCCGCAATGTTTTTTTTTTTACCCTGTCAAAAAATAAAACGGCCCCTCACGGTCTCCCCTCCCCCCTCCCACAACCCGGGTCCACCCACTGAGTAACCTGCCTTCCCACACCCCTCTCACCCCATACTTATCTCCATAGTCCAGAGCAATGATCTTCGGGGGACCGGAAACACATCTGCACTCTTCAAAGCTGACCGCGAACTGAGGAAATGCTGGTAACCTGTATAATGGAATAAACAGGGTTTTTTCAACTTTGATGCATATCTCAGGCATTTTTAGGAATTTTGGCACCAAATTTTCAACATGGGGTTTTTGGGACCCATCCTCATGAATCCTGCCACTGTCATGGCATCAGTCAGCCCTGAAAGGTGATTTTGTGGTCACTGCACGGAACCACCTTTTGGGACCGATTAACAAAATGACAGTGCCAGTGTTCAAGAACTCTCAAAAAGCCTATATTGCAAATGTGGTGGAAAAAATCCAAAAAATTACTGTTTTACGAGCGTGTGTTGCACAGTTTGCACGCACAATTGTACCTTCGCAGCTCTGCAATATTTTCACTCTAGATTTTCAACATTGCCATTTTCCACACCTCCTTATGAACAGTGCAGCTGTCATTTTTCACATCCTGGCCGAAATGTGCTTCCGCTCTTCCAGCGCACAATAGTGCAGTCGCTGTGGGAAATCAGTGTTTGGGACACATTAAGAAAATCACACTGACACTGTTCATGAGCAGAGGTCCTAAAATGCCTATGTTGAAAATATTGTGATGAAACTCCATAAAATGATTGTGTTACAAGCGTGTGTTGTGCAGTTTCCACGCACCCTTGTAACTTCGTAAATCAGTAATATTTTCATGTCACATTTTCAACACTGGCATTTTTCCACACCTCCTTATGAACAGTACAGCTGTCAATTTTCACATCCTGGCCAAAATGTGTTTTCGCTCTTCCGGTGCACAATAGCGTGGTCGCTGTGGGAAATCAGTGTTTGAGACACATTAAGAAAATCACACTGACACTGTTCATGAGCAGAGGTCCTAAAATGCCTATGTTGAAAATTTTGTGGTGAAGCTCCATAAAATGACTGTGTTACAAGCATGTGTTGTGCAGTTTCCACGCACCCTTGTAACTTCACAAATCAGTAATATTTTCACGCCACATTTTCAACACTGGCATTTTTTCACACCTCCTTATGAACAGTACAGCTGTCATTTTTCACATCCTGGCCGAAATGTGTTTTCATGCTTCCAGTGCAGAATACCACAGTCCCTGTTGGAAATCAGTGTTTGGGACAGATTAGGATCGAGCGAGTCAGCGGGGAGTGACCGAGCTCAACTGAGCTCTGTCAGAACTGCTGCAGATTTCTTTGTGGGCAGGAAAAGGCACCAACACAGGTAGGAACCCAGTACAAAAGGGTAGCCTGCAGCGCCGGGAGAAACACAATGAGCGAGTGAGAGAGGGAGAGTGAGCGAGCTCAATGGAGCTCAATCATGACTGCTGCAGATTTCTTTGTGGGCAGGAAAAGGCAGCAATGCAGGCAGGAACCCAGTACAAAAGGCCAGCCTGCAGCACCGGCAGAAATGGAATGAGCGAGTGAGAGAGGGGGAGTGAGCGAGCTCAATGGAGCTGTGTTGGGACTGCTGCAGATTTCTTTGTGGGCAGAAAAAGACTGCAATGCACTCAGGAGCTCAGTACAAAAGGGCAGCCCTGAGCAGCAGGAGAAACAGAACAACCTAATGAGAGAAGGGGAGGGAGTGAGTGAGCTCAATGGAGCTCTATCATGACTGCTGCAGATTTCTTTGTGGGCACAAGAAGGCGGCAACACAGGCAGAAGCCCAGTAAAAAAGGGCAACCTGGAGTGGTGGCAGACACGGAATGAGCAAGTGAGAAAGGGGGAGCGAGCGAGCTCAGCGGAGCTCTGTCGGGACTGCTGCAGATTTCTTTGTGGGCAGAAAAAGGTACCAACAGAGGCAGGAGCCCAGTACAAAAGGGGAGCCTGCAGCGCCAGGAGAAACAGAATGAGTGAGTGAGACAGAGGGAGTGAGCGACCTCAACGGAGCTCTATTGTGACTGCTGCAGATTTCTTTGTGGTAGAAAAAGGCAGCAAAGCAGGCAGGATCCTAGTATAAAAAGCCAGCCTGCAGCACCAGCAGAAATGGAACAAGCGAGTGAGAGAGGGGGAGTTAGCGAGCTCAACAGTGCTGTGTCAGGACTGCGGGAGATATTTTTGTGGGCAGAAAAAGCTGCCAATGCAGACAGGAGTCCAGTACAAAAGGGCAGTCTGCAGCGCCAGGAGAAACACAGTGAGTGAGTGAGAGAGGGGGAGTGAGCAAGCTCAACGGAGCTCTAGCATGACTGCTGTGGATTTCTTTGTGGGCAGAAAAAGGTACCAACAGAGGTAGGAGCCCAGTACAAAAGGGCAGTCTGCAGCAGCGGGACACACAGAATGAGTGAGTGAGTGAGGGACAGGGAGTTAGTGAGCTCAACGGAGCTGTGTTGGGACTGCTGCGGATTTCTTTGTGTGCAGAAAAAGGCAGCAATGCATGCAGGGGCCCAGTACAAAAGGACAGCCTGCAGCGGCAGGAGAAACGGAATGAGTGAGTGAGAGAGGGGGAGTGACCGTGCTCAATGGAGCTCTGTCAGGACTGCTGCAGATTTCTTTGTGGGCAGAAAAAGGTGCCAACAGAGGCAGGAGCCCAGTACAAAAGGGCAGCCTGCAATGCCAGGAGAAACAGAATAAGCGAGTTTGGGGGGAGTGAGCGAACTCAACGGAGCTCTGTCAGGACAGCTGCGGATTTCTTTGGGGGCAGAAAAAGGTGCCAGCACATCAGGAGCCCAGTACAAAAGGGTAGCCTGCAGTGCCGGGAGAAACACAGCGAGCAAGTGAGAGAGGGGGAGTGAGCAGTCTCAACGGAACTCTATCATGGCTGCTGCGGATTTCTTTGTGGGCAGAAAAAGGTGGCAATGCAGGCAGGAGCCCAGTACAAAAGGCCAGCCTGCAGCGCTAGCAGAAACAGAACAAGCAAGTGAGAGAGGGGGAGTAAGCAAGCTCAACAGACCTGTGTCAGGACTGCTGCAGATTTCTTTGTGGGCAGAAAAGGGTGCCAATGCAGGCAGGAGCACAGTACAAAACAGCAGCCTGCAGCACCGGGAGAAACAGAACGAGCGAGTGACAGAGGGACAGTGATCAAGCTCAACGGACCAACACAATCAACATTCGGCATTGACAAATGCTTGTTTTAGAAAGCTTCAGTACCTTATTGCGAGCATCTTGCAGGGCCCTGCAGACCCTGAGAGAAGCTTGATCTCAATCAAGCACAATACATGAGGCATCCTGCAGGACCCTCCAGGGCCAGTGTGAAGCATGAGGTCAATTGCAACTGCCTATCATGAAGCAGCTGCATGATGAGGTGCACTGCAGCAGACTAGTAGCTTGTTTTATGAGTGGACTACTTAGAAAGCAGCTATGTAGTGATGGGCAGTGCACTAGACCACAGGTGACCTGAAGCAGCCTCCCCAATATGGTTTACTAACACGTGTCTGGACATAGTTTTTTTTTTTTCATAACCTGATGATTTTTTGCCATTTCACCTACAAATCTGTAAGGTGGCCAAGTGGCCACCCCCACCTCACAACCACATAAGTGGCACCTTGTTATTTCCAACCAAAATTGTTTTGGGACAAACCCCCAAAACACATTCTGGGTTGGATTTTCCAGGTGCCACTTACATTTTCATGTGTTTGGGAGGCAACTTGATTACCCTGAAAATCTGAGGCCAAAACTGGCAAACATATCAAAGTGATGAGAAAAAGAAAACAAAACCCTGCTAAATAAACTAAGACTAAGAATGTGCTGGACTTAGTATTTTCCACTTGTCTTTTTTGGGGGGAGGGGGGCATAATGTGGCCATTTTGATCTTAACTTTTCAGGGTGGCCAAATTACCATCCCACTTCATGACCACATAAGTGGCACTTTGTAAATCTTACCCAAAATGTGTTTTTGGAGGGGTGCCCCAAGAACCCATTTTAGGTTGATTAGCAAGGTGCCACGTATGTGGTCAAGATGCAGCATGGCAAACTAACTACTCTGCAAATCTGAGGTTGAGATGGCTAAAAATAGCTAAGTTATGGCCACAAGATTAAAGACAAAAAAAATAAGACCAGCATATTCTCTGGGGTTTATTTTTCCACTTATTTCTATATTACTTTATTTTTGCTTTTTTGCAAGTAGAGGAGGCTATCAAGGGACAGAGAGAATAGATGACAAAGGAGAAGTAGTGGCATGCTGGTGGGGGGGTAATGTTGGGATATGGGGATGGGATGTGGGGGGTTATTTAATTCACCAGGCAGCTGACAGAAAGGGAGAACCACTGGTGGGACTGGGATATCATGAGCCCAACCTCATGGATGTGGCAGGATCTCCTATTTGCAGGAAGGATCCCTCTTGTTATAGAACTCATCAGCAGTTGTACAGTTCAGGAAGCGTTACCAACCTTACTTTTTGCCAGTGGGAGCATGGAAACTGTAGTTTCAAGTCCCCTTGACTCTGTACTACATTTTGGTTTGAATTCCACCACTGCCACTGGCAGCCTCTTGCCTAAGTAGTTTTGTAGGATAGCCAAGCAGTCACTATCTTCGTTAACAAGGTGTACAGTCTTTGCAAAACCCTTCTGAAAAAACATCAGATCACACAGTCAGACCCCAGGTAGAGTTGATAAGAAAATCATAAAAGTTTACTTAAATAAAAACAACACAGTAAATTCTACAATTTGGAAGATATTTGAACTGCAGACAATACCAAAAATAACACTGTATGGTTTACAGAAAACACTACACACTGTTGTTCTAAACTATACCTTATTCTGAGGTTTCAAAGTCCAGGAAAGTGTCCTTTTTGAGAATAACCTTCTCTCTGTGTAGGTAAAGAAAAGTTCTTTGGAAAACACAAGATTTGTTGGAATTAAAAAAAATCAGTATCTGAGTGTCCTTTTACAAAACTCAGGTTTATTTTGAAGAGTAAAGTCCTTGTTCCCAAATTCTGACTTAAAATCAGAATTTTCATTTAGCATGTGAAAAATCAGTTTTCCACAAACACTCAGGTCTTGTTCTAATGGTAGTTCAAGACCTATCACATACTTCAACTCTATTATATAAACAGCTTAAGTTCTCTCAGCTCTGAGATGTCTAAGGAAAAAGACCTTCTCATGGTTTTAACTGTTAGATAATATACCTTTTCCTCTGAAAACCTTCAGGAGAATGCCCTGATTTCAAGATGAGTCTATTACATAAAGTCTGGTCATTTTCAAGTCCTTCCCATCACTTTTGTGATGAGTTGTATACTCTAGCTGGACCCAGACTGTTTCACAAACTACAGACCTATCTCTAACCTTCCCTTTGTTGGGAAGGTGATTGAGAAAGTAGTGGCAGCTTAACTGGAGGACCATTTAACCATCCATGACATCTATGAACCCCTCCAGTCTGATTTTTGTAAAAGACATAGCACAGAGACAGCACTGGTTTGGGTGCTCAATGATTTCTTGAGGGCGAGAGATGAGAAGAGATGTTCCATCTTGGTTCTCCTAGATCTCTCTTCAGCTTTTGACACTGTGAATCACATGGTGTTCATAGGATGCCTGAGGAATATATGTGGAATATCAGGAACCATCCTTCGATGGTTCACCTCATTCCTCACGGGGAGATCACAAAGAGTTGTGTCCAGGGTATTTTCCTTGGGCCCAATGGCTTTGTTGTGTGGGGTGCCTCAGGGTTCAGTACTGTCACCCATGTTATTTGAGGTGTACATGCTACCCCTCAGAGACATTGTAAGAAGGTATGGACTGAAATTTCATTGTTATACAGATGATACCCAGCTATACCTGTCTTTTATACCTGACCAGGTTGGAGCTCTCTCTCTTTAACAACTGTCTGAAAGAAATCTGGGAGTGGATGGATTCTAGCTGGCTGAAGCTGAACTCAGAAATGACAGAGGTATTGGTTGTGGACCCGGGTCGATGGATAGAGGGGTTGGATGTTGGTGCACCTTCAGGAATTTTTCTTGGCGGCATTCCTCTCCTGACCTCTGAATGGGTTCATAACCTGGGGGGTGGTCTTTGATGATAGACTGACACTGCAGTCGTAGATGTCAGTTGTTGTCAGACCTTCTTTTACCATCTTAGAAACATCGCCAGAGTTAGGCATCTGGTTCCGTCTGATGACCTTCCAACGTTGGTCCACGTTTTTGTGTCCTCGTGCTTGGACTATTGCAACTCCCTTCACTTTGGGCTTTCAGGGGTTGAAATTCACTACCTGTAGCTGGTGCAGAATGCAGCAGCCCAGGTTTTGACGGGCTCTAGTAGATCCTGTCATATCTCTCCAATGTTGCGCAAACTGCACTGGCTGCCTATACGGTGGTGGATCACCTTTAAAGTCAGTTTACTGACTTTCAAAGCCCTTCACAGGCAGGGTCCGGCCTGTCTGAAAGAACTTCTGGTTCCTTACTGCCCTGGTTGATTGCTCCATTCGGCCAAAGAGGAGTTGCTAGAGATTCCAAGGATGAACCTGAAATCATCTGGTTCTAGAGCTTTTTCTTATGCTGCACCCACCCTTTGGAATTCTCTACCCTGTCAGTTACGGGAGTGCACCTCTGTGGAGGAATTTAAGAGAGGACTGAAAACTTTTCTTTGGCAAAAGGCCTTTGTGGAAAATTTAACTGCATTTTGATTATATTTCTTCATTGATGTTTAAGATTTTGGATTTTAATGCTTGTTTTAAATTGTTTTAAGTTGTAAGATGCCTTGGAAATAGAAAGGTGCTGTACAAATAAAATTATAATTATTATTATACAGAGATTGGGGTACAACAGTTTGCCCTTATCCTGCAGGTGCCATTGTGGTTGTATGTCAAACCCCTGTAACATCTGGTCTATGCATTTGGCTTGAGCCCCTGATCATAGGCCATCCTTCTGACCTCTTCCTGTCATTGGAAACGAAATGCCCAGTTTTATCTAAGAGTTATGACTTTTATGGTCATAAGCCTGTCTGTTCCTTATCTAGATAAGTTCCAGGCCTAAGCTAGCTTCAACAGAAATTCTTGTTATTTTTCTTCACTTTTTAAAGGCTTTCTTAACGAGACAGTGTCTTACCTCAGCAGTGCCTTACAGCACCTACACAGGAACATTAATAAAGGATATGGGTCTACTTTGCAACATCCCTCCCTCTTAAAACAATACCTGGGGGAAAATGTCTAAATTGATGGCACGTTTTCCCAGTTCTGTTATAGATCCAGTATGTGAGACAGGCCATCTGTGTTCCCATTCTTAGAACCAGGCCTATGCAAAATCTCCATGTCATAAGCCTGCAAGGCAATACTCCATCTCAGAAGTTTTCCATTCATTTTCTGATTTGGCCCAGCCATACTAATGGGTTGTGGTCCATTTGAACCTTAAAATGCCTCCAATAAAGGTACAGTTCCAGTTGTTTTTTTAATGCCCAAACTAATGCGAGACATTCCTTTTCTGTGGTTGCATAGGCTTGTTCCCATGGGAATAGTTTCTTGCTTAAGTAGTGGAGTGCTCACTCTCCCCTGATTGGATACTTGGCTCAGGACTGCCCCTATTTCCACATCTGAGGCATCCGTCTGTACCACAAATGGCCTATTGTAATCGGGGCTAGCCAGCACTGGAGCCCTACACAGCAAGGCTTTCAGTTGTGTGAAGGTCTGCTCACAGTCTGTGTCCCATTTTACCCCCCTAGGCTTATTCTTTGTCAATAACCCAGATAAAAGAGTGGCCAGGGAGCTGTAGTTGGGAACAAACTTTCTATAATACCCTGCTGTCTCAAGAAAGCTCCTGAATTGTCTCTGGGTTTCAGGTGAGGGCCATGACATAATCACCTCTATTTTTGCTTGATTTGGGTGGAGCTGGCCTCACCCCACCATATGTCCCAAATAAGCAACCTCTGCCTTGGCCACCTGGCACTTTTCTGCCTTAATAGTCAGACCTGCAGCCTGTATTCAGCCAAGCACCTCCCTCAGGTGTGTCGAGTGTTTCTCCCAGCTATTGCTGAAGATAGTAATATCATCCAAGCAGGTGACTGAAAAGTTCTCCATATCATGTAACACCTGATTTACTAACCGCTGGAAGGTAGCAGGGGCATTCTTCATCCCAAAGCGCATGACCATGAACTCAGACAGGCCATCTGGGGTGATGAATGCTGACCTTTCCCTAGCCCTGTCAGTCAGTTCCACCTGCCAGTACCCCTTTGTCAGATCTACTGTAGTCAAGTATGTCGTCATCTTAGTTTGTCAAGCAGTTCATCTGTGTGTGGCATTGGGTGAGCGTCAGATTTTGTGATGGTGATAAGCCCACGATAATCTATGCAGAACTGTGTAGTCCTATCCAGTTTTGGTACAAGGACTACAGGTGAGGCCCAGGGGCTGTGGCATTTCTGGATCACCCCTAGAGCCAGCATCTCCCCCACCTCACTCCTAATGTTCTTGAGGACTGTCTCTGACACCCAGTAAGCTGTCCTACATATGGTTGCTTGGGTCCCCATGTCTGTGTCATGCACCACAGCGGTGTCCATCCAGGCTTTGCCATAAATAAAGGGGCAAAGTCTCACAAAGTGGTCCTCAATTCTTGGACCTGTCCAAGTGTCATCTGGGGTGACAGTGTCATGGTATCCACAGATGATGCCTGCTTGCTCTCAGCTAACAAGTTGAGAAGGGGTTCTTCCCCACCTAGCTCCTCCCCAGGACTGCAAACCACAAGTACCATGTCAGCCCTATTATAATACAGCTTCATCATGTTCACATGATCCATCCTGTGAGTGTGTTTTCAGTCAGGTAACTCAACAATGTAATTAACATCATTTACCTGCCAGACTACCTTGTATGGCACCGCCCTCTCAGCTTGCAACTTGTACTTCCTGACCAGGATCAGAACTAGTACCTCCTGTTCTATCCTGTATGAGCGAGCTCTGGCTCTACGATCATGCCATGTCTTTTGTTTTTTCTGGGCAGCTGCCAGGTGGCTCTGGACCACGTCCATAAGCTCCTTCAGTGTCTCTCTGAATTTGAACACATACTCCACTATGGGAGTCACCTGGATGGCATGCTTACCTTCCCAGTCCTCTCATATTAAATCTAGGGCCCCCCTCATCCTGCACCCATACAAGAGCTTGAAGTGTGAAAACCTGGTTGACTCTTTGTGGCACTTCCCTGTAGGCAAACAGCAGGTGGGGCAGGTATTTCTCCCAGTCCCTCCCATGCCATTCTGCAAATGTCATAAGCATAGCTTTTAGGGTCTCATTAAATCTGTCTATGAGACCATTGGCTTGTGGGTGGTAAGGTGTCCTGCACCTATGTACGACACCACACTTCTCCCACAAACATGTCATTAGGTCTGACATGAAGTTACCCTCTTAATCAGAGATAACCTCCTGTGGAAACCCAACACGGGAGAAAATTCCCAACATAGAGTATGCCACCTTGTCTGCCTTTGTGGAGGACTCCGCGATGGCTTTGGGGTAACGGGCAGCAAAATTGATGACTGTCAATATATACCTTTTTCCTGAAAAACTTGGGAGTATTTAAAGGCCCGACAATAACCATTCCAACCTTCGAAAATGGCTCCTCCACAAGTGGTAAGGGAATCAGGGCAGCTTTGGCTTTGCTTCCGGCTTTCCCTATTTTCTGACAGTGGTGACATGATTTGCAGTATTCCTTCACCTGCTTGGTAGTATTGGGCCAATAGAAATTGTGGGCTAAGCACTGTGTAGTACAAGTAATGTCCAAATGTCCAGACATGGGAATATCATGAGTTACCTTAAGCAATAATCCGCAATACTCCTGGGGAACAACAAGCTGCCTGCTCATCACCCCCCTCTGTCCTGATGTCCTGCATATATATAACAGTCCCTTATCCCAATACACCCTATGTTTTCTATCACTCCCCTGTGTCCCAGCAGACTCTGCACAGGCCCTCAGCTTCTCTAATCTAGGGTCTGTCCGTTGTGCTGCTGCTAAGTCTTCCCACTTACCCAGAGCATGGGACAGGTCCCCATCAATTCCCAGACTGAGGTCCATAGCTGTGGCAGTAGGGGGCTCAGTATCACAACCTTCCCTCTCCCCTGGGCTAGGTGTCATCCCTTCCTCCTGAGAGCAAACTCCAGTAGCAGTTAGGTTATCTGCTACTAGGAGAAGTTCCATCCCCCTGTTATCAACCTGTTTTACAAGAACCACAGGTTGGCTGACCTATCTCCTAATCTCTCCTGTCTAAATTTCTGTGGGGTCCCGAAGATCACATGAGCCCCTATTCTTTTGGCTCTGGGTCACAACACAAACCACCTGGGGAACATCATTCCCCACAATAGCATCCATAATGAGTTTGTCAGCTACAGCTACCTTCTTTACCCCTTCACCTGCATCTCCTCAATCCAGGGTAACACTGGCTAATGGGTAAATTTTCTTTTCCCCCCATGTAATCCCTCCCAGAGACAAACTGATTTGGCAGTATTTGTTCAGCCCCCACCAGATCCCCTTTCACCAGGGTAAGAGATGCTCCTGTATCCCTTTGCCCTCTAGTCTGTATTCCATTCATAGTAACTGAGTGAATGTGCCTCCTCAAATTGTCAGGGATAGCATCAGAGATACAGTGGGCAACTGTTTCAGTTTATGCAGGTCCTTTTACCTTCTGGACCTTTTTTAGGACACTGCCTATTAAGGTGGCCTGGCTGTTTACAATACCAGCATTCATCATTTTTCTTGTCCCCAAACTCCCTTTTGGGCACCTCGGGGTTCCCTTCTTTTCACAGGGGACATGTGGTTTTTGGTTGCCCAAAATGCCCACTTTTTCCTTTTGTCCCTAAATTACCTTTGGGAGCAGCCCTGCTTCGAGCATAGTTATCCACCAGCTCTGCAGCCCTTTTGGCAGTCTTTGGATTTTGGTTTTCTACCTAAAGTTTTAGTTCAGGTGAGCAAATCCAATAAAACTGTTCAAGCAATACCACCTCTTCAGTAGCTTCAATGGAATCTGTTTTCACCCCCTCCCACCAATGTTTTAAATATTCAAATCAAATCAAATCAACTTTATTTATAAAAGGTGCCTTTCCAAACCAAGACGCCGGTACAATGAAAACCAACACATTTTTATAAATATCCAAATAAAAGTTAAAACTAATAAATACAATGGCAGCTTTGGTAGTTAAAAAATGCCAGGCTAAAAAGATGCATTTTCAAAGCAACTTTAAAGCTCTGGATGGTCAGGCAATCTCGTACCCGATGAGGTAGAGAATTCCACAGGGTCGAGGCCACAAACCTAAATGTTCTTGCCCCAGATGTTTGTACATGAACCCTGGGAATCTCTAGCAATCCCTCATCGATGGATCAGAGAGAGCAGAGGGGACAGTAGGGATAAAGGAGATCTTTCAGGTAACTGGGTCCCTGATCATGTAGGACCTTACAGGTTAACAATGCAACCTTGAAGGTGATCCGCCACTGTATCAGCAGCCAGTGCAGTCCGTGGAGCACAGGCATTATATGACTAGTCCTAGAGGTACCAGTCAAAAGCCTGGCTGCCGCATTCTGCACCAGCTGCAAGTGGTGGATATCAACCCCCGGTATCCCTAGGTAAAGAGCATTTCAGTAGTCAAGGCGGGAGGTAATGAAAGCGTGAACTAATGTTGGCAGATCATCGGGAGGAACCAGGTGCTTTACCAGGGCAATATTCCTCAGATGGTAAAAAGAGGTTTTGACAGCTGCTGACATCTGCAATTTTAGGGTCAGGCAGTCATCAAACATAACACCCAGGTTCCGCACCCAGTCTGAGGTAGTTAGCTGGACACCTCGAGACATAGACCCAAAGGAGAACCTGCCAACACATCTGCCTCACGACAACCTGGGTCCACAACCAACACCTCAGCATTTTTGGGATTCAACCGTAGCCAGCTCACATTCATTCAGTCCTGGATTTTGGCTAGACAGCTGTTAAATACCGAGACAGCATCATCCTGATCAGGCACAAAAGACATGTACAGCTGAGTATCATCTGCATAGCAGTAAAAACTCAAGCCATACCACCTAATAAGCACTCCCAATGGCAGCATATACACCGCAAACAACCATGGGTGCCACGATGGATCCCTGCAGTACCCCACAGGATAGGGAGCATGGAGCTGAGGAAAAAAACCCAGACACCACCCTCTGAGTCCTACCCACGAGGAAAGATCGAAACCATCTGAGGACCGATCCCGAAAGTCCACAGACAAACCGCAGGTGATCCAACAGCACACCATGTTCCTCGGTGTCAAACACCACAGAGAGATCAAGAAGGACCAAGATGGAATGAGTCTTTCGATCTCTCGCTATTAGGAGGTCATTTAGTACCCGAACAAGAGCTGTTTCAGTACTATGTCTCTTCTTAAAACTGGACTAGAGAGAATCATAAATATTGTGGCTGGCCAAATGATCATTCAGCTGTGATACCACCACCTTCTCAATAACCTTACCCACAAACGGTAGGTTAGAGACACGCCTGTAGTTTGCCAAACAGTCTGGGTCCAAGGAGGACTTCTTAAGAAGGGGCCAAACCACAGCCTCCTTCAGGGGATCTGGAAAGATCCCCTTCTCCAAGGACAACCAGACAATCTCGGCAAGAACCAGGCCAATGATATCCACATAACCAACCAAAAGGTGTGTGGGGCCCAGGTCCAAACTACAGTTGGTCAGACGTAATGACTGGATAACCATCACAATATCACTGATTGTGGGCCAGCCGAAGTTGCACTACACAAACTGGGTGCCCGACATCTCCTGCCGACCATCGCTACTCCCTTGAGAGAGGGTCAAGCAGATATCAGATCTGATCGTGACAATCTTATCTGCAAAGAATCAAGCAATCTCTTCACACTGCTCTTGTGAAAAAGCATTTCCAGGCTGGAGAGAGAGTGGATTGCACAGTATGTCTACAGTCCTGAAAAGCTCATCTGGTCGATTCTGCGCAGCACCAATTTTCCTGGACATGAATTCTGCCTTCTTATAGGTAATTGGTGATTGATAAACTGAATAGTGGTCCATCAAACTAAGTCTGTCACACACCAGGCCCAACCTCTGCCAGCGCCTCTCTAACCTTCGACTGACTCCCCTCAACTCCCTCAAGGTCTCATCAAACCAAGGAGACCTGGAGTGAAGAGTGAGGGGGCAAACATGAACAGGAGCAATGGAATCCAGGGCCTCTGTCACTGCCTTGTTATAGGCTAGTACGAGATCCCCTGTATCCATGCATTCAAGCGGCATACCCAATAGGTCCAACACCACCATCAGGCCATTGGGAGATACACCCCTCAAAGGACAGTATTGGACCATCTCCATATTGATGCTGTTTAGTGGCTACTTCCTTAAAGTACATTTCCATTACCTTTCAGAGTTTCCAGAACTTTGCTCTGTATGCATCATGTTTTAGATTATATTTTTTCAACAAACCAGTTTTTAACTTATCAAAATCTTACTGTCAACATTGTCTAACTGCCCCAATGCCTCCCTCCCCTTGCCAGTAAGAAGTGGAGACAGTTGAAAACTCCAGGTCTCTTTGGGCAGATTGGCCCGGATACAGACCTTTTCAAATGAATTTCAAAACATGTCCATATCCTCACCCTCTTTAAACACAGCTATTAATTTTGAATTTAACTTGTACCCCAGTCCTGGTAGTTCAGACCCACCGCCACCACTTACCTGCTCGGGTGTTTTTGGGATTGCTGTCTGTTGTAGCTTCAGCTTTTCCAGCTCAAACTCCCTCTGATGTTGCTGTTCATCTCTCTGTCACTGCCATTCCTCTGCCTTGGCCTCTCTGTCACCATTGTTCCTCTAATTTCATCTCAGACCTTTTGTGCTCATTCTCAAGCTGTTTCTCCTGCATCCACAGCCTCCTCATCTCCAACTTCTGGCCTGTAGATGGCTCCTTCTCCTCTGGACTCTGGGCATTTGGAGTCACCACCTGTGGCTCTACATGCGGTTGGATGTCCTCAGTCTCAGCTGCCATGAGGGCCTCTGTGAGTTGCTTTGCATTTTTGTACTCACTTGGAATGCCCTTTTCCACACAGCTCTTCCTCAGCTGTTAAAGATTCATAGTGCTGTACTGGGAAGACATTCTTCTATACTACACTACCATGCTAAAAAAAAAAATCAAACAGGATATGGTCCATTGTCTGCAAACAAATTCCTTTTTCCCCTTTCCAAATTCTGCCCTTGATTGTGTGATAGTTTTGTAAGACCATTCAAAAACCCAGTAGCTGGCACCAAATCTGTCACAAGCCCAACCTCAGGGGTGCAGCAGGACTTCCTGTTTGCAGGGACGATACCCCTTTTTACAGAACTCATGAGCAGTTGTAGGATTCAGATAGCATTACCAACCTTTCTTTTTCCCAGTTGGAGGGTGGAAACTGTCATTTTGTAGAATAGCCGATCAGTCACTATCTTCATTAACAAGGTGTACAGTCTTTGCAAAACCCTTCCGGTAAAATATTAGTTCACACAATCATACCTCAGGCAGAGCTGATAAAAAAACCATAAAAGTTTACTTAAATAAAAACAACACAGTAAATTCTACAGTTTGGAAGATCTTTGAATTGCAGACATTACCAAAAATAACACTGTATGGTTTACAGAAAACACTATATACTGTTGTTCTAAACTACACCTTATTCTGAGGTTTCAAAGTCCAGAAAAGTGTCCTTTTTGAGAATAAACTTCTCTCTGTGTAGGTGAAGAAAAGTTCTTTGGAGAACACAAGATTTGTTGGAGTTAAAAAATCAGTCTCTGAGTGTCCTTTATCAAAACTCACGGTTTATCTTGAAGAGTGAAGTCCTTGTTCCCAGATTCTGACTTAAAATCAGATTTTCCATTTAGCATGTGAAAAATCAGTTTTCCACAAAAACTCAGGTCTTGTTCTAATGGTAGTTCAAGACCTATCATATACTTCAACCCAAGTATATAAACAGCTTAAGTTCTCTCAGCTATGAGATATCTAAGGAAAAAGGCATGCTCAGGGTTTTAACTGTAAGTTAATGTACCTTCTCCTCTAAAAACCTTCAGGAGAATGCCCTGATTTCAAGATGAGGCTATTAAATAATTTCTGGTCATTTTCAAGCCTCACCCATCACTTTTGTGATGGGGTGTATACTCTAGCTATACAGAGATTGAGGTGCAACAGTTTACCCTTATCCTGCAGGTGTCACTGTGATTCCATGTCAAACCCCTGTAACACCTGGTCTATGCATTTGGCTTGAGCCCCTAACCCTAGGCCATCCTTCTGACCTCTTCCGGTTATTGGAAACTACGGTAAATGCCCAGTTTAATCTAAGATGTATGACTTTTATGGTCATAAACCTTTATGTTCCTTATTTAGATAAGTGCCTGGCCTAAGCTAGCTTTAACAGAAATTCTTGTTGTCTTTCATCACTTTTTAAAGGCCTTCTTAAAGAGGCACTGTCTTACCTCAGGAGTGCCTTACAGCACCTACAGAGGAACAATAATAAAGGATATAGGCCCATCATGCCACATGGGCATCCACTGCCAGTGTATATAAGCAACATTTTGGTGATTTGGAGGGAGGAGAGGACCAGCAGCAGGGATGAGCACCCACTGCAGATCATTTTATTCCATATAAGGTGGGTGGGAGGGACAATAGTACTGGTGCTGGGATTGGGTACCTGTCATCAGTTGCAATGTATTTATTTGTTTATTCCTTTGTTACTAGGTTGGTGCACTGATCCGAGGACCTTTTTCAGGTACGGCACAGGCCAGAGACTGGCACATACAGAAACAGCACAGTAAATACACAGAGCTGTACAGTAACGTTAACTTAATTGGATGACCAGTACAAGTGGGATGAGCAGCAGGGTTGAGCCCCTATGACCAGTGAAAAAAACAGAAGATTCTGGCTATTGGGGGGTGGGGTGCCAGTGGCGGTATTGAGCACCCACCAATGGTACAGCATTGAATCAGCTGGATCAAGTGGGAACATGGATGTTAGTTGTGGGATTGGGCTCCTACTGCCATTTAAAAGTAAATCAATGGTTTGGGCTGTCTGTGAACTGGATCATTGGGCTCAAATGGTTCACATCCGTAGTTTAAAATTTCACCTTACGAATGGAAGATTGAATAAACATTCTGTGCATGCATGACAAAGGTCTTTTTCTTGAATAATTTTAAGATGAAGCATTTTTCAATTAAACCACCTATCGAAGACTCCTCTTTGGGTCAAACTGTGATGGACCAAAAAGTTTCATGTTTCAGCTCTGCTCTGATGTCAACTGTTTTAAATTGGATATGTTAATGTATTTTTCAACCTTCTATAATTTTTAAACTGCTGAACTAATCATAAACAAATCTACAAGATCCAGGGGCTCTGGGTCACAGAATGTGCATGACAAATTACAGGCTATAGATGGCTGCATTATTAAGGTACAAAAATAGAGAGGCAACAAAACAGTAATTATAACCCTAACTACAGAGGCACTATCATGCACCTATAAATGAAATACAGATGATCCCATAATACTCACTAGGTCACCAATAACCTGGACATTAATCCATTTTTGGATAGATAAAATAATCTTGATAATTTTGCTTATCTCAGTTGTCCCCTTCTATCCACTACAAAACAAATTGGATAGTTTGACTAGCTACAGTAGCCATTATTATCTGCATAAAGATGGTCTAGTCAACATGGAAAGGATACAGAACAGATTATTGGACTGGATAATTTATATCTGATCCAGGGAGCAGTATCTGACCTGATGTGTTGACATTGAGTGGATATAGATAGTGATATAATTCAGCAGGTAAACTGTAGAATAGAAAATCCACCATCAGAGCATGCCTTCTGTTAGACATGGAGGTCCTGGCAGGGGTGTGTGCATACAAAGAAATAATCATTCTCTGCTAAATGTATTTATATTATTTTCCTCTCAGCCCTTCTGTCTGTACCACAATGTTCAGGGTTACATGCTAGGACTGCAACCTTCATTCTGCTGGTAGTGTGGACTGGAAGCTCCTTTTACAGCCATTGCTTACAGCTCCATTACTGGTGGCAGGGGGTGGGTGACTACAAGATGACTTATGCCTTCATTACCTGGGAACTGGGAACCTTACCTCAGCAATGTGCTCAACTCCCAGCCAGCTTCACTGTGAGATTCTGGGAATTACACGTGAATTGCAAATTCTCAGCTAGCAGTCAGTGCAACTAATTATAAAAAAATAATATTGCTGGTGTGAGATAACAGCAGAGAAAATCACTCTTGGATAAGGTCTGTTCATTTTTGTTGTTAATTGTGGTCCTAATTAAAGGGGACCAGTCCATACTAAGAGCCCCACACCCAAGTCAGATGTCACAGCAGGGTTGTAGCACTGGAGGAGACAATAGCTTTTGGTGCATGTTAAAGCTTTAATCAGCTCTTATCTTTTGTTTGCTGGATGCACTGCCCTCCAGGGGCTAAGTACAGTCACAGAGGACTGTACTTAGCACTGGGAGAATAGCGGGACCAGCAAATATCTGATCTGAGATGATAAAATCTCTGACATGCACTGCAGGCTACTGAATCTCCCACTGCAGCAGCACTGCTCAGATATCAGCTGATGGGATTCTTTGTTTCTGGTTATAGGAAATGGCAGCTTGGAAGTCAACAGAATCAGCCTGATACAATATGTTTTACTACAGTAAAAAGTAAGTAAAAGAAAAAATCTTTTTGCACACAAAGTGCAACTTGGGACCATCCCCAAACTTGAGTGTGGGTCTCTTAGTGATCACTGTTCCCCTTTAATGGGTTAGTTAACTTCTGGAAGGCCTTAAAGTATGGTTTAATGTTAAGTCAAATGTTTCTCCTATGCATCTCATTTTCTCTGGTTTAAAAATGTAACACATCAGTCTTCAAGATCCTTTTGTCTCAATCCTGTTAGCAATTGCTGTCACATAAGGAAGTAGGAAACTAAACCTGAAAAAGAGATTCATAAGAAGGAAAGGGAAAGAGAGACAGAAAACAAGTGAGAGAGACATAAAATAAAATTAAACCTATCTTGCCTGTAGGTGAGAGGCATGCTTCAAATGCCGTTGGCAGCATACTGAAATGAAAAATAATGTTCCTGGACAATCTCCAGATTAACCTTACCTTTAGGAGGGCATTAACATTTTGAGATCATGGGGAAAACAGCCTTCACTTGCAGGATTCACAAACATTTGGATTTTATTAAAAAATAAGTCCTAAAGGCATTTAGATAAAGCTATTTGAGTGTCAAAGAATCCATGATTAATAAAATAGACCTAGAACTAAGCTCTTGCCTCCTCTTCAAACACCAACTCTGCAGCAGTACATGCACACAATACATCCAAGTGATATGTTTATTTAAATTATTTGCCCAGCATAGCCCGGGTGGGATGCAACATTTAATTTCCAGTGGGGTCCTGCTTTACGCATTCCCATTGCTGGCTAGACTTAATTAAAAAAAGTTAGAAAATAAAACAGATGGCCCCAAATCATCCATGGCAGCTTGGATTGCTGGAGGCAACCAGCAGCAGGACTCAATGGGCAGAATAGTCCAGGATGTGCCACAGGGGACTTACGCGCAGGTTGGATGTGTCTTATTGCCTGGGACCCCCCTCCCCCCTCCGGTGTGATGCTGCTGTCATTCCAGCATGTCCCAGTCATGCAAAGTGGCATCTGAATGGCTCGGAAGCACAACCAAGCCAACCTACCAACCATGACCCAGCGACATTTATAAATGTGAGATTAAATTGGGTGGGAAGGAGGCATGCATGTAATTTCCCAGTTTCCATGGAGTGCCTCACATGTGTGGAATGGTCACTCAGTGGTTGTGCAACTCCTTCCAACCTGCAAAGAGCTGAAATCCATATAGTGGATCAGGCGGTTAGGCATATTCCAATGCCAACATATAGGTTCAAATGTCACTCTAACTTAGTTAGTAACAAAGTTGCAGGTGTGGTTGTAGAGGACTGGAAAGCAGCTGGTGTAGACAACATTTTACAAAAGGGGCCATGGTCAGACCTGGGCAACTCCAGGCCAGTCAGCCTGACATCAGTGCTTGGGAATTTACTGGAGTCTGTTATTAAGGACAGAATAATGAAACAGTCACTGAAGCCATGGTTCTTGCCCCCTGTCAACATGAATTTAAGATGGACAGATCATGCCAAACCAACTTGATTACCTCATTTTAGGGGTGACAAATGAGGTGAACAGAGGCAGGGCCACGGATATAGCTTGTCTGGACATCAGCAAGGCCATTGATGCTGTGATGCATAAAAAGAGTTCTGGGTCAAGTAAACCAGTATAGTATACTCATGACATAAACAAGGCAGATTGCAAGGCTGAGGGGCAGAAAGCAGTGGGTGGATGTGGATGGGCACTATTCCGAGTGGAAAGGAGTACTCAGTGGCATCCTTCAGGGATTGATGCTGGGGCTACTGCTCTTCAACATCGTCATCAAAGATCTGGAATTAGTGGTTTCCAGCAGGCTGCTTAAGCTCCTGAATGGTGACACTAAGCTAGCAAACGTGGCTTACTCTGGGAACAAAAACTTTAAGGAGACCTAAACAAAGCAGGGTGATTTGGTAAGATTCCTGGTCCTCAAAATCCCTGTAGCTAAATGCAAGGTACTACACTTATGGATGTAAAACAGAGAGGACCTACAGTACACACTGTGTGGTGCTCTGCCTGCTGCAGTCAAGGAGGAAAAGGACCCAAGGGCCCTTATAGAAAATGAGCTGAAGCAAGAAAAGCACTGTGTAGCCACCATCAAGAGAGCCAATAGAATGCTGGGGTTCATTCAAAGGGGGATGACTAGCAGATCAGGGAAAGTAATCCAGCCACTTTACAAGGCCTTGGTCAGGCTGCATCTAGAGTGCTGCCCAGTTTTAGTCTCTTGAGTATAAAAAATGCACTGAGGCAGTCAAGAGGGTACAAAACAGTGGCACCAAAATGATCAGTGGTATAGGGAGAAAAGCTATAGTATGAAAAGAGGCTGGAGTCTCTATAAATGCCCATTCAGGAGAAAAGGTGGGTGAAAGGGAACAGTCTCAGTCTTCTTCATACTCAAGGGATCAACAAGGTTGAACACTTCCATGTTTATTAAGTACTATTAGAGTTTCATTTTGTTTCAAGTTGTTTCATTTTTATAGAAAGTCTTATAGCCCCATTAACATATGGGTATAAAAAAACAATGTTTAAGTAGGAAACATACTCAGCAATTTAAAGTGACTTGTTTCTTTTTACTTACAAACAAATTAAGCTGAACTATTTTGCATTATTCTTTCTTTTAATTGTTTTGAGCATATTCTCTTTACCTCAGAAATACATTTATGCACATTTTAATATATAACTATGTGAGTAATTCAGGTGGTGCAGTGGATGTGTCTTGGGCTTATAAACAAAGAGTCAGTGGTTTGATTCCCAGTGGAAACATATTTTTTGTTATATGAACAGACTAAAGGACCTCAATATGTATACCTTCGAGGAAAGGAGGGAGTGAGGGGACATGATAGAAACTTTCAAGTACTTCAAGGGAATCAACAAAGTCCGAGACAGCAGCATCTTTCAGAAAAAGAGATGTGCAAGAATAAGGGGGCACAATTTAAAGATAGAGGGAAGATGGCTTGGGGCAACATGAGGAAGTATTTTTTCATGGAGAGGGTGCTGGATGAATGGAACAGCCTTCCTGAGGAGGTTGTGGGGTCAAAAGCAGTGGGGGAATTCAAGAATGCATGGGACAGACATAAGGCAATTCTGGTGGGGATTAGGAAGAAGTATGGGCAGACTGGATGGGCCTTGCAGTCCTTATCTGCCATCAACTTCTATGTTTCTATGTAGGCAGTTGGTTAAATAGGCTCTGCAGCTTATCCAATCAGTACAGAAATGAGCAGACTGGGTGGGCCAAGCATTCCTTATCTGCCGTCAAAGTCTATGTTTCTATGTTTCTGTTTAATGTACAGAAGAACATTTCATACAGCATCAGGGCAAACGCTGTGATGCTATGTACCAATATATAAGATTAAGTAAAACAAAAGTGAGCAAGCACCCACAGCAAAATAATTCACACTTGAAACAGGATAAAAGATATATTTTTCCATTTATTTAGTACAAACAATTGTGCAGTGAATCACACCAACCCAGCTGCACAGAAAATAACCTGCCACAATACATGGACACATGGCTACACTGCCAAATGAGCTAATATTTCTCTTGAGCACTCCCAAGTTTCATCAGAGTTGTCATATCAGTGCTGTGTTGATCCTTACATACATCACAACCCTCAGGTGTATCCAATTGGGATACACCTGAGGGCTGTGACGTACTGCATATTAGGATCATAACAGACACATATATTTTCCATCCCATTTCAAGTGTGAAGTATCAGGCTGTGGGTGCTTGCTCACTTTTTTTTTTACTTTATTTAATGTACAATAATTTTAATAATTGTTACTGTTTTGTATTTGGATAAAACATCTAGCATTGTCAGCAGCTTGCATACTTACCTCGGAGGCTAGAAGATCGATAGGATGTGGGTTTTAGCCCCACACCAGGAACGTGGGGTAAAATCCCAATCCTGACACTGTGGTGTAGCATGAGTGGGGTGCTGTACTCCTGAGAGGCCGTCTTTCAGATGAGATGTTAAACCAAGGCCCTACTGTATCATCCTTCTGTAATGTTTGTTTTTGTGTACATTAAAGATCCCATGGCACTTCTCAAAAAGAGTAGGAGAACTGCCCCAGTGTCCTGGCCAGATTTCACCCAGTCACTAAAAATACTAGCAACAGTTTTATCTTGTTCACTTTCAGCTAGCTTCCTGGCTTCCATCTGTATCCCCCCGGGTGAGGCTGAAAATACTGTAGGCAGAATTGCCTAATCCTCCTTTACTGGTCAACAAAAACTAAATAAATAAATCTGTCTTAATTACTTCTTGGTGCTGCATGCAATGTTCACTTACTAAACAATTTGAACCTTTAAACAATAGACTGAGATGGAAAATCATGAGCCATTTTTCAAATCAATTTGAAGAGATTAATTTGAGTTTTACACCTTAACCAAAAGCAGCTGAAATCTCAGTCTTCTATTCTGACGGTAAGGAGTTGTTCATAAGACACAAGAGCACAGTGACTACAGTGCATAGGTGGAGACTGGTGGTGGGAAGATTCAGTAAGAAAATTCAAACGTTCTTAATGGAGGAGGTAGTGGATCAATGGAACAGACTGCCTAGAGAAGTGGCTGAAGCCAAGACTGTGATTGGGGTTTTAATTAGGGTGGACAGATATAAGGGAGTAGTGGGACCCATGGCAGACAAAAAGAAGGGATAGCTCTGGGAAAAGGTGATAATCAGCCACTGGGGCTATTGGATCTATCATCCAGCCCAGCATTAGGTTAAGCATGAAGTTAGGAAAGGAACTTATCAAACCGGATGGACCTCTGAATCTTTTTCTGTTAACATATCCTATGTTTCTGTGTAACTTTGTGCATAATATTCGATATCAAATGGCCTGTCCATCTGGAACTAGCCAGAATCTTAGACCATAAAGTTTGATGGGGCATGAATATTTACTCCTGATGCTTCTGTGGAGTACAAGTCATACAAAACAGGGAAAAATGTGAATTGGGTGGGATCCTTGTGCAGTATACATAATATAAAACAAGGAAGATTCTCAAGAAGCTACACATATCTCTGATGAAATAAAAGAGACTCTAGCCAGGTGTGGACTCTTAAGGCTTGTGATAAACTTCTGTCCCTCCATCAGTGGTCTGTCATGAATTCATACACAAGAGTATCTGGGCACCTGAATAGCTCGTTATATTTCAATACTGCCACCTCTTGGCTGGCTACTAGGGTATCTTGATTTGGTTCTTGTCACACCACTATCCATTACTCACCTAGTGCAAGGCATTACAGGATGCAGGGGATGGAAGGGTGGCAATTGTAGGGGACTTCATAATTAGGGGTATTCACTGGGGAAGAAAAGAGAACCAAAATGCAAGCAGGAGGGTGGTTTATATGCCAGGGATGACAGCAGGGAAGGTGGGCCCAAGAATAAGGGAAGTAGTAAGACAAGTTGGAGGAAAATCTTATTTAGTTATTCACGTGGGAACCAACGATCTAAGTGGGGAGGGAGTTGAGGTAGTGCAAAGTAGGTTCAGGGAGTCAGGGAAGAACTGGAGGCAGGAAACAAGTTTGCTGGCCTTCTCAGATGAGCTACCAGTACCAAGGGCCAACACAGCCAGGAAAAGAGGAATAGGGGAATTTAATGACTGGCTGAGAAAATGGTGCAGAGAAGAGATGTTCATCTGTACTGGGGACCAGTAGGAGACCTGGTCAAACAAAGCACTGTTTTCACCATACAGACTACACCTCAATAGGGAGGGTTGGGTTTGAGGGTGCTCAGGGACAAACTGGAAAAATACATAACCACTACATTTAATTTAAATTACAGAAAGGGTAGGCAGCGGGCATGTAGGCCCAAAGACTCTGAGAGGAGGAGGAAGTTGATGAACTCCCTCCCCCCACAGTGATAGAAGAGGTCTAGAGGGAGGAGGTGGAAGGGGTGAGAAAGCAGTTACTAAAGGGTGGAGGGGGTTAGGAACACATAGCAAGGGTAGGTGGGTGGGGGGTACAAACAGAAGGATGAAATGTGAAGAGAAGAATATAGGGAACGGGAGGAAGGTCAGATTCTAGGTGGAGGGTGGTGTCTCTGAAAACATGGAGTCTTGGAAATAAGATGGACAACCTGCAGGCACTATTAGCAGACAGGAGAGGGTGGACATAGAAGCAGTAACAGAGACTTGGGTAATACCACACCATGACTGGGACTCTGTGATCCCTGGATATAAACTATACAGGAGAAACAGGGTAGTTGGGAAAGTGGGGGAGGGGTGGCAGTTTATATCATGGAGGAAATAACTTATTTATTTCATTTTGCCTGCGGAAGGAGTCAGAGAAAGGGGAGGTGGAGGCATTATGGGTTCAACTACAAACCAACAGAGGGAGAAAGGTGAGGGTGGGGGTGGTTTACAGACCACCCAACCAGGATGAGGAGAGGGACAGGGAACTGAACTTGCAAATATTGGAAGCTGCGGGGAAATGAGAGGTGGTTATCATTGGGGACTTCAACCTACCCCAGGTGGACTGGAGCGTACTATCCTCAACATGTGCTATGAGTCAAGTGATCCTGGAAGAACTACAAAGTGATTTCCTAACTCAATGCATCACAGAACCAACAAGAGCAGAAACAAATCTTGATCGGTGTTCACAAATGAGGAACATGTACAGGAAATAACGATTAGGGAGCCCTTGGGTGGAAGTGACCATTGCATAGTGTGGTTCCAGTTGGATATGGGCAGAAAAAGCATCCTGACTAAGACCAAAATCATGGAATTTAGGTGGGCAGACTTCAGGAAGATAAGCAAAGTGCTAAGGAGGCACCTGGCAGCGATCAAAGCAGATATGAGAGTGGACCAAAGTTGGGTCATCATTAAGGAAGAAATACTGGTTGCCACAGAGAAGTGTGTAAGGTTCAGGGGAAAGTACAAAATGGTCAAAACACCCACCTGGTTCAGTTCTGGGGTCACCCAGGTGGTAAGGGAACTAGGGGTAGCCTACAGAAAATTCAGGAAAAGCGAGAGAGGTGAATAGGGAAAATTATCTTAGGTTGGCTAGTGAGGCAAGTAAGGAAGCTCAGCGAGCTAAGGCACAGAAGGAGCTACAAGTAGCAGAAGGAATTAAGAAGGGGGAGAAGGTCTTCTTTCAATATATCAGTGAGAAATGGAACAAGAATGATGGGATTGTTAGGCTTAAGAAAGTGGAGGAGTGGGTGGAGGATAATGGGGAAAAGCAGAGATAACAAATGAATACTTCTATCTTCACCAGGGAGAAGGATGAACCAGTGCCTTCAGGAGGGAGAAGAGGAGCTGGGGTGGAGGGGAACACAGCTGTAATGACAGAGGAGGATAGAGGGAGGGAGGGGCTGCTAACATTTAAGATGGACAAATCACCAGGCCTGGACAGAGTACATCCAAGGGTACTAAGGGAACTGGCTGAGGAGCTGGTAGGGCCACTAGCAGGCCTATTTAATAGTTCACTGGAGTCAGGTGTGGTACCTCAGGACTGGAGAACCGCACATGTGGTGCTTCTCCACAAAAGCTGTCCCAACAATGACCCAAGGAATTATAGATCAGCCAGTCTGACCTCAGTCATGTGCAAGCTCATGGAGACCATACTTAAAGAAAGGTTGGTATAATATCTAGAGGAGCATGGTCTCCAGTATGTGAGCCAGCATGGGTTCATGGGGGGTTGGAGAGACTGTGTCAAATGAATCTGATTGACTTTTTTGACTGGGTCGCTAAGACAGTAGACAGGGCCAAAAGGTAGACATCCTCCATTTGGATTACAGCAAGGTCTTTGACTCTGTGCCCCATAACAGCCTGATCAGGAAGTTGGCGGATCATGGGGTTGGAAATAAGATGGCCAGATGGGTGGAAAACTTAGAACCCATAGGGTGGTTGTTGGGGGAAGAGTTATCTGGCACCAGAGAGGTCACCAGTGGGGTCTCACAGGGTACTGTGATGGGACCGGTGTTGTTCAATATCATTATCATTGACATTGGGGATGGCATTAAGGGCATAATATATCTATTTGCAGATGACACCAAGCTTTGCAGGACAGTGGATACAGCTGGAGGGATACAGAACCTACAGAATGATATGGAAAAGTTGGGGAGGTAGTCTGGGATATGGTAGCTTGGCTTCAATGCCAAGAAATGCAAAGTTATGCACAAAGGAACCAATAATCCCAGGATGGAGTACTACCTGGGTGGTGTCCAAGTATCTGCAACAGAGAAGAAGAACGACCTGGGAATGATGATCACTACTGACATGAAGCACTCCACACAGTGCAAGAAAGCAGTAGCAAGGGCAAACAAGATGCTGGGATGCATAGCTAGGGGGATCAGTAGGATTAGAGGGGAGGTTATACTGCCCTTTTACAGGTCACTGTTTAGGCCGCATCTAGAGCATGGAGTTCAGTACTGGCGTCCACAACACAAAAAGGACATTGACCTGCTGGAGAAGGTCCAGAAGAGGGCTACAAAGATGATAACAGGTCAGCAGGGTAAGACATACGTGGAGAGGCTGAGGGCACTGAACAGTTACTCGCACACAACAACCTAATCACCGCACTAACTTGACTTCTGGTGGGATCTTTTTTTTTTTCTGCTTATCCTGTCATAAGTCCCTTTTGTCCCATCTCTCCTCCCTCTCCCTGTGACTCTCTAAGGTGTGTTGACTGGGGGGGGGGTTGGAGACTGGTGTACCCTACTATGTCATGAACAGTAAACTATCTGTAATCTATCTCCTGTACCCTGCATACCAATATTCCTGTATGTAAATAAGTTGATTTATGTGTTTTTATCTATCTTGTGCCTTGTGATTGTACTGTTGTTTACTTTTGCCCCCTTTAATGGCCCGGGTCATGCCTGAAAACAGTCCCTCAGATCAGTGCATTTTACCTGGTTACCAAAGACATAAATAAATAAATAATAAATGTACTCCCTGGAATACAGGAGAGAGAGAGAGAGAGAGAGGACATGATTTGGACTTTCAAGTACTTGAAAGGGATAAATAGGGTGGATAAGGAGGGGCTCTTTAAGCTGAGTGGCAACCATAACATAAGGGAGCACAGTCTGAAGCTGGGGAGGGTTTAGGAGGGAGGTCAGGAAGCACTTCTTTGCAGAGAGGATGGTGGGCACTTGGAATGTGCTGCAAGAAGAAGTGGTCTAATTAAAGACAGTGAGCAGCTTCAAGAGAGGCTAGGATAGGCATAGGGGAAGGGGTATCCTGTCAACAGAGCGACTGAGATTGAGTGACTCAAATATGAGCGACTCAGTCTCAGCACCTGTGTTGTGGGATACCCTGAAAAGCTAATGACGGGGCAAACAGGAAGGAGATGAGGGCGACTGGATCCACACTGCGGGGGATGAAGAGGAGGGAAGGTATGTGGGAGGCAGTGCAGCAGAAGGTTGCTGAGCAGGCCATCTAGCGTGGTGTTGAGGGTGGCTGACTGTGGTTGGAAGGGTGCAGGGTTTGGGTCTGGGGAGCGTGACAGTGTTTTGCATCGCAGCATATCCTTTTTACTTTTTTACAAGTCCCTCCTCCACCCGACATGCACCCACCCTGGAGCTGAGAATCATTTGTTAGGTTGGTGCATGGGGCTACATGTAGATCTGTGTTGGCGCCTTTGTTTTTCGCTATGAGTGTACATCACTGTTTTTATTTTCGGTGCTGTACACTTTCCCTAATGGCGATCACTGTTCAGCAATCGCCATTATCACATAAAACCAGGGGATGGTAAGGCTCATGGGTAAGGAGGATGGGAGGAGTTGGGGGCAAGGATAGTAGCTCAAGCTGTGGACTCTGCAATATGAGCAGACTAGATAGACCAAATGGGCGTCTTTTTGCATATCTTCATATATTATTTTTGTTAACAGAATTAAACCCTTTAGTGACTTCCAGGAACCTCTCACACACTTTGTATCAGACATAGATTACTTTCATACTTGGTGGTCATATTCATTGGTAGTAGAACACTAATTTACTCAATAGAAATGGATTTTACCTGTCCCATAAAATACTGCTCAGTCACAGAGAATATTAAATATATAAATATTACATATTAATACTACTAAATTACAGAATGTACAGAAAAATACAAAAGGGATAAAATATGCGAGGGAATGCAAAATAAAACAAACAGAAAATTTACAGAAAGAAGAACCTCTCAAGTCTCTAGACTACAATCTGAAAGATCTTACCCAACTCTGTCTTGCTTCCTCTGCTAGGAACCAAGTTGTCGCTAAGTCCTGAGATTCCAGAGATAGCACATTCCTGGTCTTGCAGTGGACATAAACTATGTTCTGCTTCCCCAGCTGAATCTGACTGTCTGAGACCAATATTCCCAAGTTAACCCACTCAAAGTGTCTGCCCACCTATCACATCATCCTGTCAGTCGCATGTGTAAGCCTCCTTTTATCCATTTGCTCATGAAGCTTGTCCAAACTCCTACTCCTACTAGCTCCTGCACCTCACTCCAGTCCTCCCCCCCATAGGACCCATGGTCTCCTTAACCCTTAGGCTGCTGCTGACAAGATATCTTGTCCTAAATACCTATGCGTTCTAAATCTTCCGGCAGCCTAAGAGTTAAGCAAACTAGCCCATTGCAGTGAAACTATTAGTGCCCCCCCATGCCAATTGTTTCCCAGCCTCACTGGTCTAACACTAACCCCCACCACACATCATACACTTATCTGCCCTATTAACTCACCACATCAGGTCCCTCCCCGCCCCTGTAGTAGGAACCATACCCCAACCCTACCCCCGTTACCCCTCTATTAAACTCAAACTGCTTAAAATTGCAATTCTCTAGCACATACTCCTTCTCTAATTTCTGTCCAAAAATATTCACCCAAACCCTGGTCCTCCCCTTTCCACCTCCTCCTCTAAAGACAGGATGGCTGGCCTCCAAATGTCGTCTACAAATATATGCAGCCTCCTAAAAAAGCATGGCATTCTACAAGGCTGGGTGGTCCAGCACAAACCCAATATCTTGGCTGTGACTTAAACTTGGCTCACCCCAAGACACAAGACTCTGCTGTGGCCATTACAGGCTACTCCCCTATTAAAAATTGACAGACTTGGGAAAAAGGGAGATGGCTGAGCTATTTTTATAAGGGAGATGCTACAAGCCATTCTTGTCCCATCTGCTCCGCTTCCCCATGGTGCTCAGGCGCTCACAATTATATTGTTAGTGGACAACTATGGTAAGTCGCTTCATATCATGGGGGTTTACATTCTGCCCAGAAACCAAAAACTGGCCTTCTGTGCAGTAACCTTGCAGTATAGCCTAGAGGTTAGAGTAATGAGCTGTGAATGAGCTTGGTACATCCAGCAGACCAGACCTTGGTTTGGTGACTCTTAACAAGTCTTTTAACCGCCCAGTGCTCCCAGGTCACTCCGGAAAACAGGCACTTGTGCCTAGTGGGTCTTACCCTGTTACCAAAAACTAAAAAAAAAAAAAAATAGCTCAATTTCCCCCTAAATGCAAACTCATTGCCCTAGGTAACTTCAATGTCAACTGGCTATCGTCTGCAGCAGTCCACTTTAAGGACAACATAGCAGCCTTGGACCTCACTCAAGTCATCCCATCCCCTATGAGACTTAATCATAAAACTGGCTCGTCCACCCTTTCGGACCTAATCCTTACTAACCACCCCCAATGGATATCAAAGGTCGCTGTCCTTCTGGATGCCCTAAGTGACCATTTCCTGTCTTCTGCTGGTGGTCTACCAAGGCACTAAAATCAGCCCTAAACTAATCTATCTCCGATGTCTGAAAAAAAGGTTATCTTAGCCTATTTATGGACCATCTCTTCAATTGTGATTGGCCCCTAACCACACAGCACAGTCCATTGACAGTGCCTTAGCTTACTTTATCTCCACTTTCGACACAGCACGTGACTTCTTCACCCCCATCACAAAACAATCCATTAAAGGCCAAACTATACCCTGAATCACTCAAGCCCTTCTGGATCTCATGTGACACGGGGATAGCTTCTGGTGCAAAGTGGGTGAATCAGGCCTCCTCCTTCACAGACAATGTTACAGGGAAGCTAGAAATAAATGTACTTGGGAACTCCATAAAGCCAATGCAGCCCACTATCAAGATGTGCTCACATGCTCCTGGGGCTCAGGGCATAAGTCCTGGAATAACATCAAAGAGCTCAGTGGTAAATCATCTCCCCCCCCTTCTCAACTTGTCATCAATGGTGCCCTCTCGCAGGACCCCACGATTATAGATAATGCCTTTAACTCTGCCTTTTCAGACCTTAGCATGCTTCCCTCCAACTTCTTTGACCCCCCAGTTGCGTGCACACTCCCCTCTCCCCCAGAAATTCCATCATTCCGCTTCAAGATCATCTCCACCCGTGTGGCCAGATCCTACCTAACAAGAGTGCTAGGCAAATCCTGGCCTAGTGGTGACACCCTGGACCTTACTGACGCTGTCCTTGCCCCCCTCAACAAAATCCTCAACCTTTCTCTCTGTCTAGGCCAGTTTCCAACACTCTAGAAACAGGCTGTGATTACACCCATTCATAAAGGTGGTGACTGCACCTCCCCGAGCAATTACTGCCCAATCTCTATCCTTCCCCCCTTATCTAAGGTCCTTGAAAAAATAGCTGCTGACCATCTAACTGATTACCTGTCAAAATATAACCTACTTTCCCATGAACAGCATGGTTTTAGAAAGGACCACAGTATTAACACTGCCCTGCTGGAATATACTTCATTTATTCACAAAGCTCTGGATTTCGGACACTTAGTTGGGGCAGTCTATATTGACCTTACTAAGGCATTCAATACAGTTAATCATGCCCTCCTCCTCAAGACCCTGCCATCCCTTGGACTTGCACATGAATCCACCTCTTGGTTTGAGAACTACCTAAGTGCAAGGTCTCAGCAAGTTAAATGTAACTCTACCCTCTGCTCCAGCCTTCCTGTTCTCTCTAGGGTCCCTCAGGAATCCATTTTAGTTCCACTCCTCTTTAGTCTTTTCCTGAACACACTTCCCTCAGCCTGTACAGGTCACCTTCTTCTTTATGCAGATAACACAGTTATTTACAGTAGCCACCCAAACCCCGTCACCCTCCAAACTGACCTACAGAGCTTCTTCTCTGAAGCAGAAGCCTGGTTCACTGAGCACAAACTCATGCTTAACTGTAAAAAAAACAATCTATGATCTTCGACCATGGCCAAAACAAACAAAAATACTCTCCTCTTCGCATTCTTAACTATAAAACCACCCCATTTGAGCTGGCAAAATCCTTTAAATATCTGGGTATCACTCTAGACTCCCATCTTACCTACCACGATCATATCCATCTTCTAACAAAGACCATTAACTCAAGAATTGGTCTGCTGCACAGACACAGACATTGTATGCCTCCTGCAGCCTTCCGCCTGGCCATGTCGTCCTCAGTCCTTTCTCTGGTTGACTACGGGATTACTTCCTATGATGTAGCTGATAACACTGCTCTCAGTCATATCAAGGTAGTGCTGAACAAAGCTTTCCGGATAGTCTCTGGGTGTGATAGGTGGACCCACACTTGTGACCTCTACAAGCTAACAAACTGGCTAAATTTTGAGGCTCAACTAAAATACCAAACCTGCCTTATAGCCAAGAAAATCTCAGCTGGTCTCTTCCCTATGGGGCTCTGCGATCTGATCCAGCATGCCCCTCAAGCTAGATCCACCAGAAGCTCTACAAAAGACCTGCTCCTAGTCCCTCACTGCAGGACATCCTTGGAGCAATGTGCATTCTACTATAGGGACCTCCTCTGGATGAATGACATACCTGTAACTATCTCCTCAGAACTGAAACTAGGCCCCTTCAAATCCAAACTTAGAGAGCTATTCCTCTTCTCCTATGTCTGCAATTGCTTATAACCTTCCTCCTTTCCCCCTGCTTTCCTTATATCCCCTCCTTTTTCCCCCTACTAGCTTTCATGGACAAAGTCTTTTCCAATGGCACCCCCATCCCTTCCTCCTCCATACCTTCTCCCCCATCTATAAAACACTGTGTCTGTATCTGCTGCCTGAGTGGTCCCCCTCATCTCTAAAATGATAGGCTTGTACCTGCTCCTGAAGGTTCGCAAATATATTGCTGCTCTATGTTACTTATTGTACTATCCTAACGTAATATATGGTTTGTTGCTTATCTGCTTGTCATGACTCAGGGTATAGCTGTTTACCCTCTGTATGTCATGTACCCTGCTCTGTACCTCATGTATCCAATTGTTCTTTTAATTTATATTGTACTGTTAACTTGTATTTTGATGTGGAGCCATTACAAAGGAGTCTCTGATTCAAAGGTTTGTAATTCCAACGTGTTCAAGAAAATAACAATAAATAAAAATAAAACTGGCTTCCAGTCTAAAACTCATACCCCAAATGAAGTTGCTTATTGGAAGTTACCTACAACAAATCAAGCTTCTTCTATTGTTTGAAGAAGGCTCCCCAAACTGCAGGGGGCTCATCAGAAGCAGGGATCATCTCCTAGCAGCCATTTTAATACACCTGTAAGGATGGACTATCAAGCACAGTGTTTTGGGGTCCACTCTCAATAGAAAATTTACTCCCCACAGTGGTTCTCTATTTAGTATCCCTGAATAGACTACATCCCCTTAAAACAAAGTCAGTGCAAACTAGCCCTGCTCCTGTGACATTCCTTGAAACAAACATTTTTTGTGACTTTAAACCCTTTTGACCCACCTGATGAATGTGTCAGAAATACTGCCCAACCAGGTCACATATATGTGTTACATATCTATGTATATGTTACACCCCCCAACCCCACCAAAAATATGAAGGGGCACCATTGTGCAACCTCACAAGACACTTCTTTCTGTGAGGCTGGCAAATTACCAGTTGCCACTTTCTCCATGGCTCACCCTAGTCCTTGAGCTATAGATTACTGCCTCAGCAGTCCATCTGCATTGGCATGCTGGCAACTACTGTGGTGCTGAATAGTAATATTGTATTGCTGTAGCACCAGACTCTATCTTAGTCACTCGGCATTCTGCCCACTTTTCCTGTGGAGCCATGTTAAGGTTTGTGGTCAATGAGCAAAGTAAACTCACTCCCATCCAGATATGGTTGCAACTTTTCAAGTGCCCATACTATCCCCAGACACTCCTTTTCGATCATGGCATAGGCCTCCTCCCACAGTAACAGTTCCTTGTTCAGGTATATGAGTAGATGGTCTTCCCATGTAGGCATGACCTGGCTCAGAATAGCACCTATACCATGGTCAGAAGAGTCCACATGAACAACAAATTTTCCTAAAAAGCAAGGCTAACAAGCATAGGTGCCTGACGCAATACTTCATTTAATTGGCAGAATCCCACCTCACAACATTTTGTCCACTGAAGGTTTTTAGGCATTCTCTTCTTGGTGAGGTCACTCAGGGGGTTTGCAATGATGGTAAAGTGTGGGACAAACTTTCGGTAGTACCCTGCAGTTCCCAGAAATGTTCTAATCTGTTTTTAGTAGTGGGCATGATCCATCCCTGAATGTCCTCAACTTTTGCTGCATCAGACTGACTATGCCCGCTGCATACCTCGTGACAAAGGTATGACAGCTCTGCCATCACTATCTGACATTTCTGCACCTTAACCATCCATCAGCCTGCAGCCTACAGTGTATGGAAAATCTCCCTCATGTACCTGACATGATCCTCCCATGTTTGGCTTTACATGCTGATGTTGTCTATATACAGTATACCAGTGCAAAAGCATGCACTGGAGAGAATGTGGTCCATGAGCCTCTGAAAGGTTGCTGTCACATTCTTTATCCCAAATGGCATTACCCATAATTCAATTAAACCACATGGGGTGATGAAGATTGACCTTTTGCTGGCTTCAGGGGTCAGAGGTACCGGCCAGCAGCCCTTTTTCAGTTCTATAGTTAATAGCTACTTGGCCCCACCTAGCTGTTCCAGGACCTCATCTGGTCGGGGCATTAGATAGGAATCTGACACATGCAGCTATTAAGCCTGCCATTGGCAAAGCAAAACCTTGTTGTCCAGTTAATTTGGGAGATTATCCCCACAGGAGGGGCCCATGGACTGCTAGACTTCATTATCACTCCAAAAAGAAGTATTCCCTTTGGAACCTTGTAGGGTAGCTGTCTCAGTGGGGCTTGGGTACCAATGTCCGTGTGGTGCTTGACCAGTGTGGTGTACCCAGGTTTTACCATGAATATTTTTCCAAGTGTTTTCAACACCTCATCTATTTCAATCTCCTGGGATGGTGTCAGACAATCTGAGAAGGTGACGACATTCATGGAGGACTCTTCTTTGACTTCACCAAGGAGATCCACTAACAGAGCCACTTTCCTCCTCTTGGTGACTATACATAGTCAGTACCACATCCTCTATGCTGTGGTAGGGTTTTCTCATGTTGATGTGGTACACTTCTTTTCCTGCACCTCCTGTCAGGTAGCATCACCATTTAATTTGCCTTGTTTGCCTTCCTAACAACAGAGTATGGTCCTGACCATGTTGCCTGCATTTTATTTTATGGGATGGGGATGAGAACCATCACTCACTGTCTGACCTCATACTTCTGGGCTGTGGCTCCACAGTCATACCATGTCTTTTGTATCTGCCATGTAGTGGTTTCATGCTCCTAGGTGAGCCCCATGAACTCCTTGAGCCACATCCTGAAGTACAGGGTGTGCACCACAACAGATTGCAGCTGGACAGCAAGCTCGCTTTCCCATTCATTCCTGGCCAGATTTATGGGCTCCTCATCCTGTGGCCAAACAGAAGCTGGAAGGGTGATAACCCTGTAGACTCCTGTAGGTTTTCTCTATATGCGAACAAGAGGTGGGATAACAACAAGAAATGGGACGACATTGAGGGCTGGCTTATGGAGAGATGGAAGGATGCCAAAGCAGGCCAAAACCATGCAACTGCAGCTGGACAATAGTGCAGCTGCAGCACTGGAGTTTAAATAACAGAAAACCAGACTTTTCTTTCTCCACAGGCCAGAGTACATAGCCACTGCACTGTTCAGGAGACTCGTGAAGGGAGGTGACCTTTCTCATCTTTAAATTGATTGCGGATTTTAATTGATATGCTTTGTGCCTGATTCTGTTCATTGGGGATTGGAAAAGGGTTGTGGGAGGGTAGCTGTGATGGCAGCCTCAGGGAGGGATGGAAGGACAGGACATCAGACACGGCAGCTAGTGGAGCAAGCCAAAACCACATGACTGCAGCTGGCCAGTAGTGCTGCTGCAGCTTGTACTTATTTCCCAGAGTTCAAAGTGATCCCTCAAATAAGCGACCCCAAAGCAAAAGTGCTGTGAAGCAGGAGTGTGGTCTATGTAGGGTCATCTGCAGGGCAAACCATAGGCACAGAGAAGACCCTGTTCAGTAAGGATCAAGTAAGTAGAAGGTAAAAGGGAACTAGAGGTTGTAAGGGTTGGAAGTCTGGAGGCATCGGTGTGTGGTTACTCCCTATCAGGAGTAGGTCTGCAGAGTCTGGTTGGCAGTATGGCATAGTACAGGAGGCCTGGTAGATTAGCTACTCCCTGTCTGGGTAAGGCCTGCAGAGACAGCTAGGTAGTACTGTGAAGGGTGTGGAAAGCTAGGTGGTTTAGCTACTCTCTATCTGGTGTAGACTTACAGAGGCAGGTGGAGGTGTGTGACTATCCCCTATCTGGTGTTGGCCCATGGAGGTAAGAAAACAGTATTGTGTGGGGTGAGGGAAAATAGGTGGGTAGCTACTCCCTATATGGGGAAGGCCTACAGAAGCTGGTAGGTAGTATTGTGTATGGTGAAGGAAACTGGGTGGTTTAGCAAATCCCTATCTGGTGCAGGTCTGTGGAGGCAGGTGGAGGTGTGTAAGTACTCCTATCTAGGGTATACCTGCAGTTTCAGGTAGATTGTATTATGTAAGGTGAGAGAAGCAAGGATGGTTAACCATTGTTTGTGCAGGTGTAGGTCTGAGAAGGCTGTTAGAGGTGTGTGACTACTCTTTATCTGACCTATGAACGTAAATAGGTAGTATTGTGCGGAGTGTGGGAAGCTAGGTGATTTAGCTACCCCCTATCTAGAGCAGGTCTGGGGAGGCAGGACTGAGGTGGTAACTACCCCAATTGGTGGGGTGGCAAAGAGACAGGAAGGGGTTAGTACTATCTCTTATATGGGATAGGGTGGATAGGAGTGAAATATACAAAAAGGGTATGCTGATGAAAAAGGCAAGAGGGGGAAGGTGGTGTGCTGTAGAGGGTGTGCGGCAGCAGTGTTCTTTGGAACACTGTGGGTAGCAGGGGGTGCCCAGTGTGTAAGAAGGTAGGACTGCTGATGGCTGAGGTATAATGGCTAGAGACAGAAATGGGAAATCTGACAGGGAAGCAGGAGGCAGGGATGGTCAGAGGCTAGGAACAACAAGTATAGGGGTGGTAGAGGGAAAGAGTGTTCAAATGCACTGTGACCCTATACCCCCAGAGAATGAAAAAGATGAGGGAGGTAGGATGGGGGATCATGGGGAGAAGAGGGATGGTTCAGCAGGAAAGGGTAGGGGGTACACCTATGGTTGTACCACTAAATAATAATTTCCAATCACTAAGCACTGCAGGGGCTGGGGAAACCTAGGACCTAGAATGCAGAGGATTGGAGGAGCAGGTCTGTAGAGGGGGTTAAGGAAAGGCTGCAGTTGGATCGGGGGGATTAGACAAGGCAAATATGACAGTCATAGAATAGGGTGCTCATGGGTAGGGGAGGAAGAAGCAAGGGCAGTGATCCAGTGAGTTCAGAAACCAACTGTAATCAGGGATGCAGGGGGGTGTACTGTAAAAAAGAAGAGGTGAGAGGATGATAGGCAGACAGCAGTAGGGAGAGAGAAGAAGGAAGAGAGAGGGTGTAGCAGAAAGGGGGAGGAACCAAAAAAGGTAGCTCCAGCATTAGGAAGGGTAGAAGAGGGAAAGGGCAATGGTGGAGTTATATTCCTTGGGGATTCCACAGTGAAGGTAGTAGGATGGGCAAAGGGTAGAGGGGGCAGCAAAGTAGGACTGGAGTGTGCCTCCCAAGAATGACAGCAGAACATATCTGCCCAATGAAGCACCCACTCAAAAAAGGTGTGGCAGGGAAGCAACCATGTGGTCATTCACATCGGTACTAATGAGCTAACCGGATGTGAGATGGGGATAGTGCAGGAAAGGTTCAAAGTTATGGAATGGATTTGCAGGGGTGAAGCTAAATTAGTAGCCTTCTCGAAAGTGCTGCCAGTGCCTAGAGGCAGTACAGCTAGGAAGAGCAGGATCAAGGAATTTAATGGCTGGCTGAGGGATTGGCGTAGGCAGAAAGGCTTTGGTAACATGTACAAAATGAAGTGAACCTGGGAGGATAAAATCCTCTACACATCAAATAGATTGCATTTAAAGCAGGAGGGGAAGTAGGGTGTTCAGGGACAGGACTGGGGACTGTATAAGCAGTAACTTAAATTCAAATTGAAGAGGGGCCAACAAGGGACACAGTACCCAAGGTTTCCCAGAGGATAGAGCAGGCAGGCTCCCCATGGCAAAAGCACAGAAGGTTCAGAAAGAGAGGGTGAGAAGAATGAAAGGAAGCTTGGGGTGAAGGAAAGTAACAGAGTAAAGCACTTGGGGAGAAAAGGAGGGCAAAGAGCTAAGCAGAGGAGGATAGTGGCTCTTGGCTGATAAAAGAGGGGAGGGGAGGAAACATGAGTGCTGGAGGGTTGTGTCCTTCAGTGCCAGAAGTCTCAGAAAGAAAATGAATGGCCTGCAGAGCATGATGACTGAGGTAAAGGTAGATCTGGCTATGTTCACAGAGACCTCGGTTACCATAGACCATAACTGGGACCTATCCATTCGAGGGTGTACCCTCCATAGGAGGAATAAAAAGGAAGGGAAGGGGAGTGTGGAATTGTACATCAGGGAGGGCATTTCAGCTACAGGGGATGACATGATGAAGGGTGATTAGAGGCTCTGTGAGTGCTGATTCAAATAGCAGAAGGAAAAAAACAGAGTGGGTTGTGGTTTATAGGCTGCTAAATTTGGACAAAGGTAAGGACAGAGAGCTGTGTAACATGATCAGGATGGCAGCAGATAGTGGTGAAGTGGTGGTAATGGGAGACTTCAACTTGCCTTAAATCTGTAGCAGGAGTCAACTGTTCCTGGATGCAGTCGGTCCAGGTGTGACTGAAATGACGAGAGAAGGAGCCATCCATAACATGGTATTAACAAATGGTTATCATATTAGGGGCATCAGGGATGAGTAGCCTCTGAGAGGTAGTGATCAGAAATGGGTGAAGTTGGGTAAATTTGCTCAGTGAATTAATCCGTGAATTTAGTACAATTTTAAGCAATCCACGAAGTGAAAATTCCACCCACAAAGTGTGGAATTTTGCCTGCAAATGGCAGAATTTTGCCCATGAATGGCAGAATTTCACCATTCGGAGGAGAAATTCTGCCGTTTATGGGAGAAATTCCACTGTTCATGGGTGAAATTCTACTATTCGAGGCAAAATTTCACAAAAAAATGTAAAAGTCACAATGAGAAATTTTGAGGCAGATGGCAAAAATTTGCAGATTACTCCATAGAGGCGAATTTGCCAACTTCACCGGAACTTTGTCGACAAATTAAAACTTCATAACATCTCCACCTGTGATCACTGAATAGTGTTGTCCCAGGATGATAGAGGAAAGGAATCACTAATAGAGATGTTGCAAAAAAAAATTTCGCGAGCAAAATTGCCACGAAATCAGCAATTTCATAGCGTAAAATATTTTGTGAAATTCTGCCATTCTGTGAAATATTTTGCAGGGTGCAAACTTGTGAAATTTATCAGTGAAATATGAAATTTCACCCGAAAATGGTAAAATTAGCAGTGTATTTTGCCATTCCACAGGCAAAATTTCACCATTTTTGAGCTAAATTTCACATTTCGGGCCAGTGAAATATTTCATGAAATGTGTGAATTTTGAGAAATCTTTTGCATAACAGAATTTCTCAGTTTTGCACAACACTAATCACTAAGCACAAAGATGTGAGTACTGGATTTAAGGAAGACAGACTATGTGAAGGTGAATGGAATATTGAGAGGGTTCCTAGCTAGTCTTAGGGAAGACATGGGAGCAGAGCAAAAGTGGACTGTGATTAGGGAAGGGATCACAACAGCCACTAAAACCTGCCTTAAGCAGAAAGAGAATAAATCCAAAGCTAGGATGCCAGTTTGGTTCACTAGTGAGATGGACAAGTCGAAGGGAAAGAGAAGAGAGCCACCTAGAGGAAGTTCAATAATTTCTGTAGGGAAGAAGATAAGATAGCTTACCTAGAAAAAAACAAGAAGGCTAGCAGGGCAGTCAGGCAGGTCAAAGCTAAGAAGGAGCTGCAAGTTGCAAAAGGGATTAAGGAAGGGGGATAATGCCGTTTTCAGCTACATTACCAATAAAAGGGCTATGAAGGAAGGCAGTCAAATTAAAAAGAAGGGCTGGGTGGGTGGAGGGCAGAAACATGAAGGCAGAGGTGTTGAACAAATACTTCTGCTCAGTCTTTACCAATGAGAAGGACTGGATAGTGTCACAGGTGGCAGAGGGAAAGGGACGTGGATATGGCTGAGGACATGATAACGGAAGACAGGATAAAGAGGGGATTCATGTCCCTAAAGTTGAACAAATCCCCAGGTCCATATGGCAAGCACCTCAGAGTGTTGAAAGACTTAGTGATGGAACTAGTAGGTCCACTGACAGATCAGTTCAATGGATCATTAGATACAGGGGTGGTTCCACAAGAGTGGCTGCACATGTGGTACCACTGCACAACAGTGGAGCTAGGGATGACCCAGGAAACTGTAGACCAGTCAGCCTAACCTCCATAGTGGGTAAACTGATGGAGACTATTCTGAAAGAAAAGCTGATTGAGTTCCTTGAGACAAATGGTCTCCAGGACACGAGGCAACATGGGTTCATGGCAGGGAGGTCTTGTCAGATCAACTTGATTGACTTCCTTGTCTGGGTGATGAAAGCAGTGGACAAAAGGCAGGCAGTAGAGATACTGTATTTGGATGTTAGCAAGGCCTTTGACTCGATTCCTCATAAGAAGTTAATTGAGCTTGGAGCGGGAGCTAGGTGGGTGGCAAACTGGTTCAGTGGTAAATCCCAAAGGGTGGGTTACGTGTGGGGGGGAGCTGTCAGGTATGAGGGAGGTTATCAGTGGGTTCCACAAGAGTCAGTACTTGTACCAGTGTTGTTCCATTTGTTCATTTGCAACACTGGGAATGGCATTAAAGGCAAAATCTGCCTCTTTGTGGATGACATAAAAGATCTGTAGAATGGTGGACTCAGAAGAAGGGATACAGGACCTGCTGGAGATCCATGCACAGCTAGAGGAGGTCTGCAGTGGCAACTGGGGTTCAATGCTAAGAAGTACAAGGTCAAGCACATCAGTGGCAAGAACACAAGGTATAAATACAGACTAGGGGGTGAAGGTCATTGTATCTGAGGACAAAAAAGGATTTGAAAATAAGAATTACCAGCAATGTAAAGCAGTCTGTATAGTGCAAGAAAGAAGCAACCAAGGCTAACATGTTGCTGGGGCGTATAGCTACAGGGTTCATGAGCAGAAGGAAGAAGGTTATCCTGCCACTGTACAGATCCTTGGTGTGACCATACCTGGAATACTGTGTGCAGTACTAGAGTCCATACTTGAGGAAGGATATAAATCCACTCAAGGTAGGTCAGAGGAGGGCAAGGAAGATGATTCGGGGCCAGCAGGATAGTACGTATGAAGACAGACTGAGAAACTTCAGTATGTACTCACTCTAGGAAAGGAGGGAGAGGGGAACATGACTGAAAATGTTAAGTACAGTGTTGCCAGCCACAATGCAATGTGGAACCTTGCAGTATAGCAGAGTCTGCCACAAATCAATGCAATAACTTGCAGCAAATGACGTCACAAAATACTGCATGACAAAAAAGACTTAATTGCCATTGATTTACACTGTTCTTTGCAGAATACTGCAGCATTTTGTGATACATTTCAGCATTACTGTGTAGCATGCTGGCTGGCACTGCTATGCATGACATGTCACAAAATAATACTGCATGAGAAAAGGGCTTTATTGCCATTGAATTGTACTGTTCCCTGTAGCATATTGCAGCACCCTACAATCATATTGCAGTAGTTCTGGAAAGTATTGCATTGCATCCTGGCTGGCATTGCTATACTTTAAAGGTATAAACAAAGGTAAAAACAATGTGGATATTATGAACCTCTTCTGCCTGACTGAAAACAAGAACACAAGGGGACACTGTTACAAACTGGTAGGGGGGATGGTTCCAGAAGGAGGTCAGGAGACACTTCTTTACGGGCCGAGTGGTGTCAGGGTGGAATGAACTTCCATCTAAGGTCATCAGCAGAAGACAGTGATTGGGTTAAAGAAGGGATGGGACAGAGTGAAGGGAAGGTTCACGGTTGTTGTGGAGGAGGGAAGGGCACTCTGTAAATCACTTGAACAGGGGGATCCACATCAACCAGACTAAATAGACCTCATGGCCTTCTTCTGCTGGCTTTATTTATGTTTCCATGTTGTCTTATTCTCTCTCAAGTTGGTCAGCAAATACCCTTAACACAAAAACATGGAAACATAGACAATGATGGCAGAAAAAGACCAAACGTCCAACTACTTTATCCGGAGTTCCCTATCTGTCCCAATATCCCCTTGTCGCTCATTTATTCCAAATCAAAGAAACATTTCAAAACTCAGCTGGATAAATATATTATGAAGGAGGGTAAAATGACCTAATAAGGGATATTGGAAGGGAGCGGCTAGGGGCTATTCTTTACCATCTGGCCTCATTAGCTCCCACAAACCTTTGTATGAACCTTTGTATTGTCCATACAAGGTTTTATAACTCCCGTTCCATCTCCCTGCCTGCTCCCCTTCCTCCTACTACCGAATCGAGCAAATATCAAACCTTTAACACTGTCCCAGCCATGCTTGAAACCATTTACGATCTTGGTGCCTTCCAACTCCACTGGCAGACTGTTTCATGACTTCACCACCCTTTTCATAAAATAGAACTTCTTCATATCCCTCTTAAACCTTCCCCCCCTCCAGTTTCCACTTGTGGCCTCAGGTTCTTGACTCTGTACGCCTAAGAAACATAGAAACATAGAATTTGATGGCAGATAAGGACTGCTTGGCCCACCTAGTCTGCCATTTCCCTACCTAACAGATAAGCTGCAGATCCTAGTTAACCAACAGCCTACCTCCTCCTAACCCCCCCCCACTAGAATTGCCTTATGTCTGTCCCATGCATTCTTGAATTCCCCCACTGTTTTTGACTCTATGACCTCCTCAGGAAGGCTGTTCCATGCATCTACAACCCTCTTTCTGAACAAATAGTTCCTCACATTACCTCTGAGCTGTCCCCCCTCTGTTTTCAAATTGTGCCCCCTTGTTCTTGCAGATCACTTTTTCTGAAAGATGCTACCCTCTTGGACTTTGTTGATTCCCTTGAGGTATTTGAAAGTTTCTATCATGTCCCCCTTCTGCCTCGTTTCCACTAGGCTATACATCTTAAACTCCTTTAGTCTTTCTTCATATGTCTTTTGGTGCAGACCCTGCACCATTGTGGTTGCCCTCCTCTGAACAGCCTCCACCCTGTCTATGTCTTTGCAGAGATGGGGTCTCCAGAACTGTACACAGTACTCCAAATGTGGTCTTACCAACTGTCTGTACAGAGGGCCAACAACTTCTTGTTTTCTACTGATGATGCCTCTCCCTATGCATCCCAGTACCCCCCAGCCATCCTTACTGCTTTCCTGCTAAATAGTTCCTCACAGTTCACTTTGTTTATTCCCTTCAGGAACTTGAAGGTCTCTATCATATCCCCCTCTTTTGCCTGATCTCCAATGAGTTTTTGTTCAGTGCCTTCAGAAGATCTTCATAAAATCTGCCCTATTGGCTGAGAATCACCTTGGTCACCCTGGGTTGCACATCTCCAACCTGCTCCTGTCCTTCCTTAGGTGAGGACTTCAGAACTGAGCACAGTATTTCAGATGTAGCCTCATGAGTGACCAATACAGAGGAAGTAGTACCTCCTTTTTCTTGCTGTCAATACCCATTCCGATACACCCCAGTATCCTATTAGCCTTACTATATGCCCTGTTACACTGGCTTGATTGGTTGGGGGAGTCATTAATGATAGCTCCCTGGTCTCTTTTCTCTGCCATTGTGGTCAGTTTAACTCCTCCCATCCAGTACTCTGCATTGTTTTTTCCCCCTAGGTGCATAACCTTGCATTTTTTGGCATGGAATTTTAACTGTCAAATGTTTGACCACCTCTCTAGACTTTGTAGACTACTCTGCATTTCCCTGATCCCTTCATCACTATTTACCCTACCACAGCTTCTTGTCATCTGTGAAGAGACACAGCTTTCTTCAAATGCCCGCTCTACTCTCCAATGTTGCTGATGAACATTTGAAAGAACATAGGACCCAGGACAGTTCACTGAGGCACCCTACTTGTGACCTTTCTTCTGTTTCGACCTTGTTTACCACCACCTTTTGTCATCTCTCTTTCAACTAGTGTCTTGCCCATCTAGCTATGTCCCTAGCCATGCCCAGATCCTTCAGCTTTGCAGCAGTCTTCTGTGTAGCAAGGAGTTGATAGCTTTGCTGAACTCAAAGTAGAGTACATCCACAACATGGCCCTTACTCCTCTTGGCAGCATTTCCCAGAGCTCCCTCTATCTCTTTCTCCTCCCCTTGTCCTGGTGTTCAATATATCACCTCCAACAATATTTTGTTGCCTGAATGTACCTTGAGGTGAATCCACAGAACTCTGTTTCCACTCTACTTCCCCTGATGTGTTCAATTTCCACAATCTCTGTGCTTTCCCTAATAGATAGGGCTCCTCCCCAGCACTTTGCCTCTATCCTACTGTATCTAAACATTGTGTAACCTGGGACTGACAAGCCCCAGTCATTATTCTCTGTGGCCCAAGTTTCTGTGATGGCTACGAGGCCTGCCTCAGCACCTCCTGCCAATACTTGGAGCTTGCTGGTTTTATTACCCAGACTCCTGGCATTAAGGCAGAATCCCTACCAACTAGTTCTGGATCCTCTTTTGCTGTATCCTACACCTACATTCCTTTCCATTCTCCTTCTTATTTTTCCTATTGTTTGCAGACCCTGAAGGCCTTCTCTGGTTACCTCTTCCATTGCTCCATTTTGAACCTCAGACTCATTTTTACCCAACTTACTGCCACTAGTCCCCAGTATAGGGGGAGCACTAGCTAGGTTTAGTTCTCTCCCATGATTATGTGCCCAGTATAGGTGTGAAATGTCAGGATATGAGACCCATGTTTGTTTGTACACTGTTTGTCTGCCTGAAACTAAAATAAAGTGAATATTTTTTGCAATTTTACAACGTGGTTAGCAAGGGACTTGGAGTCCTGGTAGGGCTGATAATACCCATTTTTTCCCCCTCATTCCCTTTACTGTGGTTGCCCTAGCCTCAGTGTCCCCCACTGTCAGTTGAACTGTCTAATCTAGATGTCAAACTTCTGCCCCAGTGTACTGGTCCTTCCTCTTGTCAGGTGAAGACCATCACCTTTGAAGAGCCTTCTGTCCCAGAAGTCCCCCCAGTTCCCCACAAAGTGATACACCTTCTCCTGACACCATCTCATTAAACATCAATTTAATTCCTCTGTCACTTCCCTCTATACTCTATCTTTTCCATCCCTGTCCCTCCCCACTTCCCTCAGGGAGGAACTCAGAAAGGTCAGGGAGACCAAGCGTGGCAATGAAATTTCCACTTCACTTGCTCCACAGGTGGGTTCACCAGGTCATTGGTACCCAAAAGTGCCAGCAACTTCAGCTCCCCCCATCTCTTCTATCCTCCTTAATCTGTCAATGTTCTAGATGGCTGATGCCCCAGAAAGGTACCTGATCACCCCCCTCCCCTCCACCCCCACCCACCACCTTCTCTGTTTCCCTGATCATAGAATCCCCAACCACTAAGACTCTCCTAATTGCCTCCTTCTTACTCTCACCCTAGGATGCCACCAGGTCATCACTCCCATTTCCCCCAACAGACCCAGAGTCCCTGCTGGTTGAGTCAGATACCTCAAACTCCTCCAGGGGCACAAAGCGGTTTAACATTGGGATGGTGCAGAGTTGGTTGTCCTCCCTGTGGCTACCTCTGCCAACCTTCCTCCTCCCTGCCACTCTCCAACCCCCTGGACCAGCTGGCATCTGGGGGAGTGGGAGTGTGGGCTGTGGGCTCCAGCTGAGCTGGTGCCCACAGGAGAGATATCTCTTCCCTTGCTGCAACAAGCTGAGCATGGAACTCTGCAAAGTTCATGCAGAAAGGGTAGTGAATCCTCCTCCAGAGTGTAACCCCGGAGAAGAGCGCCCCACAGTCCCTGCAACTGACAATCCCAGCTAACCTCATGAAATTTAGCTGGCCCTACCCCTCTGCTCTTCCTAATGCTCTGCTTCTGAAAGCAGGCACAACATGTTAAAGCTGGGTGCATACAATCATCTCTGTCAACAATTCCATCACTTTAGCACATACAGTAGCAGCCACTGACACTGCCAGCTATTTCCTGAAATTTCTGTGATATTTCCAGAACTATCTCCTGCTTTCTGCATTTCCACAGTAGGGGCAGCAGAGAGAAACTCTTCAGAAATTTCACAAAATATCTGGAAATAGCTGGCAATGTCTGTGGCTACTACTGTAACAGTAGTAAAATATATAATAAATGGAATTTTAGAAATACTTAGCTTCTCAGATGATTTCAAATTCTTTCTTTTTCACACAAATTGTTCCTGCTCATTCGCTGTGGTGCAGCTACTCAGCCCTGCCCCCCTCCCCCCGAGCTGGAAACCATCTGCACTGGGACTCATTTGGTCTGAAGGTTCCCCCACTGAAGGCTGGAGAGGGGAGGGCCATCCTCCCCGCCATACTTGTAATCCAGAGGGGACTTGTGGAGACTCCTAGGTGACAGCACAGACTGACGGACAGGCAAGCAGGGTTTCATGAAGCCCTCAACACCTTTTCCCTGGTTTTCTGCTGCACCCCTGTCGCAGGACAATGGTGCATTCATGTGGAGGTACACACAATCCTGTGGCTCCCTCACTTCTTGCTGCTTGAGCCGCACTAGCACTAGACCTCCACCTGGTGGCCATCTAAGGCCTGGCCAATATCCCTCCCCTCCCTGGGAAAGGAGTGTAGTCCCTTAGATGCTCAATCCTCTCCTGTCCTGGTCTACCTCCACTGATCCAAGTCCATGCCTGAAACTGGTTTACCAGCACTGCTGGGGGGTAAGGCACCACTGCCTCAGCCCTTCATACCACCAAGCTGGCTGAATTTCAGATTCTGATAGTATTAAGCATGATGCTGAAGTGGTCAGTTGAGTTTCAGGTCGAGACTCAGGGTTGTATGAAGAGGTGCTGAGCTGCTGCACTCCAAACTTCTACTTCTACAACATACTGGTCATAAAGGCAGCCATAAAATTAGTGCCCTGTTCTGACAGAATCTCCTGTGGAAATCCCAGTCAATGAACTATCCCCAGAAGTTTGTCAGTCACCTTCACCACTATTCTATAGGAGACATGGCTACAGCCCCTGGGTATCTGATTGTATAATCTACTACAACCACCAGTGTGTAATCTACTACGACAGTATGTACCACTTGGCTATGTGACTTGGGGTGCTTAGTTGCCCTACAATGTCCAGAACCCCCATCTTAAAGGCAGTGGAATGAGAGCTGCTTTAGCCTTATCCCCACCTTTCCCACCTGGTGGTACTGTGGACAAGTCTGGCAGTATGTGTCCACTTCTTTCAGTGAACTGGACCCACAAAAATGGTTTGTATGCCAACATTTTTTTACAGATTATGCCCAGTTGCCTGAAGAAAGGATGTCAAGGGCTAATGCCAGGTGTTGCTTTCAGTATTCTTGATGGACTACCAGCTGCCAGAGTACTCCTTCCTTTTGTCCTCCCTGAGGTACCCACACTGTACAGAAGCCCACTTTCCCAGTAAACTTCCTTTTAACCTAATTAAGAATGAGTACTCAGATATCCATTTTGGATAATGAATACCTCGGATTTCAGCAAAAACAGTAGGATTGTGGATTTTGTGATAAATGTGCAAAAATCTGGGACCAGATTCACAAAACTTTGCCCGGGTGCAAACCCAGTTTTCCTGGGGCATACTGGATTTTGCCTGGAATTGGTATTCACAAAGCCCAGTTTGCCTTCACAAACTGGGTTTGTGCCTGGGCAAAGTTGGGAGGGAGCCGTAATGCAAATGAGGAGGGGAGGACCTGCATATTCCTGCAGTCCAATTCACAAATGTTTTGCTCCAAGCAAGGGCTATTTGTGAAGGCCATTGCATGTAAAAATTACCACTGACAAAAACCTGGCAGTAATCGGCGTAACCCTAGTGGTTGGTAGATGTACTGCACCCCCCCCCCCCCGTTCCTGATCGCCCACCCGATATTAAATTCACTGGTCCCAAAGTGTAGTGGTCTATCTCCATCCCTGATCACCCACCATGTGAAATAAAACTGGTTCCATAGTGTAGTGATCCCCCGGTCACTGATCGCTGTCCCCAAATGACAAAACAAACATTCCTGGTAGTCTAGTGTCCCACCCTCCCCGATCGTCAACCGATAGGTATAAACCCATTTCCATAGTGTAGTGGTGCATCCCTGGTCACCAATCGCTGTGCCCAAATGACAAAAAAACACAGTCAAGTGTCCTCTCCCCAATGTCTGATCACCATCCACTTATGACCACCAATCCCTGGTAGTCTAGTTGTCCCTCCCAGTTCCCAATCCCCCATCCGCTGAAATCACCCCACAGTTTCTGGTGGTCTAGTGGCCCCCTACACTCTCAGGTAGCACCCACCACCCCACTCTCTTCCCATCACGACTCGCGTTAGAGTAGGATCCCTCCTCTCACATCATGGCTGCCCACTGACTGAGCTATGAATGAGCCTGTGCTTCGCGCCGCCATTCAGTAGCTCAGCCAGCGGGCAGTCGTGGGAGGTGAGAGGAGGGCTGTGCTGCTCGCTGACTGGGAGTCATGATGGGGGAAGAGCGGGGTGGTGGGTGCTTACCAAAGAGGGTGGGGTTGAGGAGGGAGCTGCAAGACAACCAGGGATTGCAGGGTACTTCCAGTGTATGGAGATTGGGAACCAGGAGGGACCACTAGACTTCCAGGTGTTACTATAGTGGTGTCAGCATTCATTCACACATACAGTACCTGTCCAAGTCAGAAGGTGTTAATATAGGGGACATCAGCATTCATTCACACATACCTGTCCTGTTCAGATGGTATTACTATTGTTTTGAGTAAACATTCATTTGCTAACTGTTGTTTCAAATCAGAGATAGATTTTAATTACCTGTCCTCACTACCTTATCTTCCTCTACCAAGTGCTTGCCTCCACTCGCTGAGGCAAGATTTATCTGTGCACCCAACTGGAAGTGACACCCCGGTACTTCAAGTTATTCGTTTGCACAATTAAACAGTTTTTAAATTAATAAAATTGTGCAGCACTAGTATCTGGTCCTTAAAAGGACTGAATAGTGGTGCCAGGAGTTCACAAAGAGACCCCCAAGAAACAGTAGTTCAGCTGCAGTCGCCACAGACTTTGCCTCACACATCCAGGGAGGTCAAAGTGCAAGGAGCCTGCTGCCAGCCTAAATCAGTGCAAATAGTTAAAACCATACCTCTCATGTGAGGTTTTTACATAAAATAGAATTACAAACTATACCTCTTATGTGAGGTTTTTACATAAAATAGAATTGCTTGGACCTCCGTTGAGGATCCTATTTCAATAACCTACTGCTAACACCTACTGCTAGTTCCCTTAGTTTTTTGTAGCGACGGGTCAGTTTGCTGAGCTCTGTCCAGCTCCTCATTACTGATCTGCCCTAGAGGACACACTCCTTCTGTATGAGAGTCACACATGGCTGGGGCTCCACCATTTGCATCTGTGGGTCAGAACTGCTGTTCTCCACTAGTTCTTTGACCATACTGGCTGCTTTCTTAGCTGCTGAGGTAGCGACTGCTTCTCGCTATGCTGCTATCTCTCTGTACTCAAAAGCCTGTCTTTTGGCTTGACTATGAGTAGTGACACACATTATTTTCCCTGCCTTCAAAATCTTAACCCATAATCACATCTACAGGGTGATCAGGTACAACTCCCACCTCTTGTATCCCCTGACCACCTTCCCAGCTCTGAATGACCCACACCATGGGACCCCAGGGCTCGTGACTCCCCAAATTTTGGAAAATCTGCCTGGTAGAATCTGCTTCTCATGGATCAGCCACTGTGTAACTATCAAGATAGAGGCCACAGTATCTCTCAGTAACTGAGTTACCTCCCCAGTCACTAGGGCAATTACTGAGTTACCTCCCCAGTCACTAGGACAAATTACTTGTGTACATTGCAGGTAGCAGGGACTGTATTATGTGAAAAGGCCACTACCTCTTGGGTACTTCCTTACTTTCTTCCTCCCTCTGCATAGGCCCTTTGTAAAATGTTTAGGAAAATCATAGGACAAATGCCCTGGCTTCTGCAAATTTAACACCTCCGTTCCACAAGCTCCTTAGTTTTGCAGCCAGTAAGTTTTACTCTGGGCTCAGGCACAGACTTGGTGCTCTTAGGTAGCCCACTGGGGTTCCCTTTAGACCACCTGCAGTTCTTTCTCCATTGTTTTTATACAGTTTGTGCAGCCCGCTGACCACAGAGAGATCAGTGCTTTCAGCTACCTCCTTCATGGAACTACATTCTCCTTCCAGCAACCATACACATAGATCACCTGGCACAGTTTGCAGAAACTGTTCCATTAAAAAGAAATCTTTGATTTGCTCAACAGGTCTGGGTTTTGGCCCTTCAATCCAGTTATCTAAAACACAAGCACACATTTGCACATACATTTCTGAATAATTATCTCTTTGGCCCTTTCTTAGCTTCTTAAATTTCTGTCTATAGACCTTGGGAGCTAAATTAAAATATTTAAGTAAAACATTTTTTGCTTTATCATAGTCCATACATACTCCCCATTTGCTCTTTCTTCCCTCCTATACAACTTATTTTCCTCTACTTTCAGTTGCTCCTCATTACCCACCCTCCTTTCCCCTATTTCTTCCCCCACTTCATCCCTCCTCTGCTTTACTTCCCTCACTCTCATACCCCGACTTTTACACCCCCACTCTCTGGCTGGCCCCCTCCACCTTAGACCCTTCCTTGCTCAATTCATTGGCTCTGGTGCCATCATCTTCTGCCACTGTGCACTGAGCCCACTTTCTGTTTTCCAGTAGGGCTGTCCCTATGCTAGTCTCTATGCCAGTCCCCCTTATAAATGATCTGTAAAGTATCAATCAACTTGCACTTATTACTGTGTATGCTGAACTGCAATATGTATCAATCAATCAAACTTTATTTAACCAGGCAAGTTTACATCGTTGAGCAAGCTCATTTTCAAGATGGTCCTGGACATATAGGAAGAATGAGGTTACATTACACAACAGTTCATAATACAGTGTACATAATTACAGAGTGATACAGGATACACCAACAATACAAGCTATAATAAAACATGTAAAACAAGTACAGAAACACATATTTAGAATGCAGCATATACAGGTAGTAGGCTGTAGAATACAAAGGGAGGAGAGGATGGAGGGACACGGTTTGGGGAGTAGGAAGGGAGGGAGATGGACAAAAATGGGGAGATGGAGGAGGGCAGTAAACTTGATGAGGCACCCCAGGGGAGTTACCATGGGGAAGGGGGGGTTGCCATAAAATATTCCTGCCCGACAGGGGGAATAAGGGTATAAATGCATATTTGGTGTACTTCTGTAATCACTTTCTGCTGGCTAGTTGTTACCTTGACTGTACAGGTAGTTGTATGACTCTTTTCCCAATCAATTGTACTGATAAATGAGTATCTGTAAAGGCCTGTGAACAGATGCACTACTGTATGCTCTCCCAACAAGAATGTTTCTTGAACCCATGTTTTATTAATCATGGATCATTACTGGCTATTAGGGAAAATAATTATCATATACGCTCATCTATTAGTCAACCTCATGTATAAGTCGAGCCTCCTTTCCGTGACAATTTTAGCAAAATTGCACATTATTTTGCTGCCCAAAATGGATAGAAAATGTTGTTTTGCGACTAGCTTCAGGCACAAAATCTGCCTTTTTGGCCAGATCTGGAAACAAAATTAGGTCACACAGTTGCAAAAAATAGTTTCCCATAGTAAATCCAGCAGATAGGTCAACCTCACAGATAAGCTGAGTGCCCCTTTTCTTGGAAGTTTAGTTTTAGCACCACAAACTAGACTTATACTATGTTTGTTAACTCTCTTCCATCTGTAATCCAGAATTGTTATTCATTACTGTATGCAGATTTATTCTTTTTTTTCTTCAGCTAAGGAATTTTCTAAGTTGCCCAAAGATCTTCAGATTGATTTTTTTTTCAATTCATAATTGGTTTTCTAACAATTTACTTATGCTTAACTCAAAGAAAACTAAATCTATCATTTTTGGGTGGCGTGTCATTCTAAATAACTGCCCTAAGCTGATCCATCGCCACAGCAGTTGGATTTCCACTTGCGACGCCGGTGACCCAACTTCAGGAATGGACTCGGGTTGCTGGAGGGCTGGCCAGGGAGAAGGAAAGGAGCGTCCCAGGATGGCTTGCCTTCTCTGGGGGGAAGGTGGGGATGCACCTCGGCACATGCTGGCCCCTGGCGGAGGCTGGAGGCACAGCACAGACACCAGAGGTGAAATTTCTGGGGGAGTGGCAGACGTCGGCATGTGCCTTGACATCAGTGGCATGCCACTCCCTCGGAAGTAAACCAGGAAACTGCCTTGGTCAACCGGATGATGGTCCCTCAGGTCCCCGACTGCTGCCAGGCTATCAACCAACACCACTGCCTCAGTGACACCCCCGGACCAATACAGACATGCTGGTCCAACCCCACCAGTGCCTTCCCCCTCGGAGGAGAGGGACCCATCCAGTGAAGGGATACGCTGGGTTACCTGGGGGGGGGTCACAATTTGAGGTGATTGGTAGCCGGGGATGAGGGACAGCGTGCAGTCTGAGGGACATTGGGAGACCTGAAGGAGTGACCGACCAGGGGTAGGAGGAGGGAGAAAAAAATAAATAAATGACTGCCCTGCTCCTGAACTTTATGGCAATTGAGGTAATTTAACTGAGCAGATATCCCAGTTTAAATACTTGGGAGTTATTTTGGACCCCTTGCTTACCCTGTCTGATCATATAAAGCTTGTTTTTCATAATATTAATCAAAAAGTTGATGCCTTGTACAAGATAAACAGTTTTTTTCTTTTGAATCTCACAAAGCCATTGCCACAGGTTCTCTCCTACCTCATTTTGAAGTATATATCAAGCCTTTTTTTCAGTTAGGGTTCTAAGGAGGTCTAAAATCTTTCTGTTGTTTACAACATTTGTCGTTTTGTTTTACTAGCTACATTATGTACTCATCACTGTTATTTATATTCACAGCTTGGTTGCTTATCCCCAGTGCAATGTATACTTTTCAATAATTTTTTGGTTGTTTAGTTTTTAGAAATGTATTTTACCCCGCCATCTCCCTGCTCTCTTATCTTCTTTCAATCAGGGATATGTTGCCTATTCTGTGGTCAGCCAGTGGACGTTTTCTTAATGTTGGATCCTGGAAAACTAGAGCTGGTTTATGTGCTTTTACAGTAGCTGTGCCTTGATTTTGGAATAGCTTACCAGAATCTTTAGGTATTGACTGTTCTATTCAAGTTTTTAAAAAGTGACTAAAACTGTATTTGTTTGATCTATTTACTTATAACTGTAAATGAATATTATTGTTGAACGCTGTATACTTTTGTAATGCACAACCTGCACAGGTCTGGCCTGAAAAAAGACCCTCAGTCCAGTGTGCTTACCCAGTTAGCAAATTAAAATAAAAAGAAATATGCAATAATTAAAAAGCTTTGAAAATTTTAATTAGTTTCAAACTCTTCAAATTTATTTTATGTGTTTGTTTTTTGTAAATCCTATGTCTGTAATATGGTGTTGTTTGTTGGATGTTTACTTTGTACTTTTACCTGTTCTAATCGACCATATAAACAGTCTTTTCAGCACATGGATTTGCCAGATTTTAAATAAATCAAATCAATTTTGAGCATTGACAAAGTAAAATACTTTTTAATAAGCACATTATTTGTATCCCTTAACATATTTTTCCAAAATATGAGACCCCAAGTATGAGCAATACTCTGTGGTGGTGAAACACCACACTGATTGCAGAGCATACCCTCATGACACACAGCCTTTGCCCTAGAGGTCACATGCATATAACCCTGGACAACCAGGTGACAGTGTGGGTCATGTAGCTCTGTGGCCTCAGAGTGCATTCCCCAGGGACTATCATAGTAGGTGTGGTGTGTTGTTGTAAGCAATGACATTAGTCACCAGTAGGAGGAATCCTGAGTGGTCCCCCATCACAATCTTCATATTGCCATGCCACTATTATAAGGGAGATGGTTCCCAAGTACATGGTACTGGCAGAAGGAACTTATGTCTGAAGTGGGACATAGGTAAGGGCTTTGAGCTCTTAAAATCTTAGAAACAAAATACACAGCATAAAAAGTATTTTTTCTTGTCAGTATGTATGCATGTGTCAATATGCCAGTTGCAAGTGAATCCCTAATTGAAAAACTTTCCACTAAGTCTATAACACAGTAGCTGTACTCTAATCCATGTACAGTCTTCCTGCAATGATGCAAAAGCCAGTGGGCTACCTGAAAATTGGCAAGAGCTGAAACTAAATGGATGTGAGTGACTAAAAATGAACGGCCACCAAACAACCATTTTATCCTGCACAGTAATATTGACCAGTAGAGCATGTATGAGTTTGTACTGTCCTATGACACCTTTAAAAAAGCACTCCATCACCACCTCATCTCATCTGACCTATGCTCCTGCTTTAAACCTCCTTAACTCACTGTCCTCCTCTCTGGCAGCAGTTCTTAACTTGTTTCTGCTATAATACCACTTTATGTCCCTTCCCCTATGCTCCTCCCCAGGAGACCCCTATTTGACAGGCTTGCATACCATTTTCAAACCTCACCTATCTTCAGCTAGCCTGTCCTCTGCATCAATCCCCCTTTGCACTTATTCTCTCTGTTCCCATTTTCCTCTGAATCAGTACAAATTTGCCTATCTACCCTTGTGAGATATATCCCCTCTTGCCTGTCCCGCTCACCCACTACTTGCCTTGGCTGATATCTCTAAAGAGTACCTGACTACAAACATGTATACCCCAGTTGCCTATCTCCTGCATCTACCCTCTTAGCACTTGTCAGCTCTGTTTCCCTTATCTTACTTGTCTAATTGTCTTCCGCCAGGGTCATATCTACTGCATGTCTATCTTTTGTATTGTTGCCTCACTGTATTCTCTGACTTAGATTTATTTCTTTATTTTGTGACCCACACTGTCTTACTCCACTGCAAATATGCCTCATCCCTATGCTATAACTGTAAAATATGTTCTGTACCCGATTCTCAACACCTTGTATCTTAATTTCTGCTGCAGAACCTGCTGGGTAACACTGTTATTTATACCTTGCTGTAACCATTTGTTGTATATCTGTAATGCTTACCCTGTAACCTCCTGGGTCGTGCCTGAAAATAGTCATCTTTATGACTAGCGCACTTACCCGGTAAACAAAAACTAACTAAATAAATAAATAAATATACTTGAAGTTTTAACTTGAAATGTGATGCAGATATTGAAAACAGTAGAATCAATGAAGTTACACCCTTGGCTATAAACAAATTCATGAAATGCCATGCATGTAAGGAACCTGATAAACAGCTAATAGAATGCACTGTCTAGTATAAATAGACTAGCTGTTAAACCCAGATGGCAAAAGTGAGTCACATACCTCTCAGCATTAAAATTCATAGCATTGATCTTCAAAATTAAGAGCAAATGGCCAGAATATGTAGCACTTTCTTATTGTACAGAATAATATGTCTACTAATAGTGGTCCTCATACTGTTTATTTAGTGTTAAGTAATGTTCTATCAAGTTAGTTCAGTGATTTAATTGTTTATGTGTTCAGAAACTGCTTTAACATTATTAATAAGCTCAGTAAACCTTTGTCAAGCAAGGATAAATTTCAATGTAAAAATTGTAGCGCTATGTTCACTTGGGAACATAAGCAGGAGGCTGGTAAGGACAGAGGTCTGGGGTTATATTCTGTTTTAACTGAAATATTTGAATAGTTTTGTATGTGAAATTAGTTCTATGTGTTAAAAATTACTACTTTAAGTTAGAACTGTTACTTGGGCTATGATATTGTAACTTTTGAGGCTTGGGAACACTTGTTTGGCAGTGATAATTAGAGTGTAATTTAAATGTGATGTTTGCCTGGTGTTGGTAAGAGCCCTGCCACCCACCCTGTGTTGTAGACTTTCTTAAATACTGAAAAGCCACTGGGGGTTGGGATTGAAGGGCTGTGTATTTCTGTTTGGGACTGAAATTCGAAGCAACAGGAACTGGTGGGCCTGTGACATCATATGGTACCTGATGTCTGCATACACACACACTGTTAGTGGGACTGGACACACACTGGACTGTATATACTTGTGAGACTTGGGAACTTTATTGTGGGGTTGAAATTGGGTTTGTAAATAACTGCAGTCAGTATAGAAAGAAACTGTATTCCAGGGGGAAGGGACTGAGAAAAGGGGTTGTGCCATTATAAACAGAGGGGGACAAACAGGGTGGCCATATTCCACCATGGCAGGCACCTTCAGTAGGGTTGTAGGCTGCACAGGCTGTGGGATGGCAATAATTCTCAATTGGGCCTGGAGAGAGGGAGGCTGCCCACTCTGTAGACAGCTATCTTGTATCAGGAGTGAGGTATATTGGTTAAGGAGTAAGCTGGGGGAGCTGGGGGGGGTGTCCAAGGATAAGGAGTGTGGATATGGGCAGCAGAAGGGTGGGTCTGAGGGGAGGCTGGGGCAATGCTCTGAAATTACAGGACGTTATGTTACAGCAAGCAGGAGGGGGGGATATTAGGGACAGAGGACCCTTAGATAGGGATGTTGATGCTAAGGGGAAAGCGTATGGGGTGAACATTCCGAATACAAAGAGAGTGGAGGGGAAAGAGTCAGGAGGGGCTGTTGTGGGGAAGCCTAGTAGAGCAGACATTGAGAAGGGAGGGGCTGTTGTGGGGAAGCCTAAAACAGCAGACTGTGGGAACGGAGCTCATAAGGAGAACAGAGCAAGAGGGGAAGAAGAGGAGCAGTTTAGAGGTGCAGTCAGGGGAAACTCGGGTTACTTGATGGAGGCTGACATAGAGTGTCACGATAAATTTGAGCTACTAAACAACCTAGAGGGGAGGAAGGGGTTGGTGGAAATGAGGAAACTGATACAGAGGCCCGGTGGAGGGAGTCTGATACCCATAGGGCATCACAGACCAGCAATGGAAACGATAGAAATAGTCACAGAGGAAGAAGGGGAAACATAAATGTTAAGCAGAGGGGGGAGATGCAACATATTGCAGACATGAGGGAGGAGAGCATGACTGGAGAGAAACTGGGAGACAAGGAGGTGGGAGAGGAGCCCCCCTTCAGCAGGGGGGTCAGTACCAAGGATGGGGCCCTAGCTAAAGGAGACCCACAGACAGCCTCTGGAGGTAGGGGTACTATTACAAGGGGTGAGGATGGTGGTGTGAGGGAAGGGGAAACCATCAGGGGCAGGATAAATGGTTCGGATAAGAGAGGGTTAAAGGGGACACCTATACAGAGGGTGACTGAGTTAAGTGGGCAAAATAACAAGGGAGGCAGAAAGGGGAGGGTGACAAGGGGGTCTCTAATAAGGCAGGAAGACTCCCATGGAATTGGGATCATGAATAAAGGGGGGGATGGGGCGCTGAGAGGGCATAGTGAGGTAACCATAAGATGATGGCGGTGTTAAGGTTCTGTTATTGGGAGACTCAATGATTAGGGGTATCCAGTGGAGGGACAGGGGTGGATGCCATAGCTAGGTGAAGATAGTGAGTATCTCTGGGCTGACAGTGCAAGAGCAAAGTTCATGGTGTATGAACTGGTTAGGGAATGTGGAGGAAACCTGAATTTCCTGGAGCATTTGGGAACTAACGATCTAGAGAAATAGTGTTTTGGAAATCAAGCAAGGTTCCAAGAACTTGTAGCAAGTCTGTCGGGGATAATGGATTCAACATTTTCCTTTTCGAAATATTGCCAGTACCAAAGGCCTCAGTGGTGAAAAAAATGAAGATCACAGAGGTTAATGACTGGCTCAGGAAGTGGGATGAAGAGAGTGGGTTGGGGGTGTTAGGGAACTGGAAAGGAGTTTGGGAGGATAAGGGACTGTATGCCAAGGACAGGCTTCATCTTGCCCCATTAGGGAAGGAAGTCCTTAAACAGGGGATGGCTGACTACATTCAAGAAAGGTGGGGTTTAAACTTGTGAGGGGGGGAAGGGATAAGGGAGGCTGACCAGAAGCCTCTCCTCCAGATGAGGGAGTAGCCTTCAAACCCAAGGGGAGGGGAAACAGACTGGGGTGGAGGTTTCAGGAGGAGCAGAGGGAGGATGGAAGTATAAGGAACCTGGGTGGGGTTCGACAAAGGGATCAGGATAAGGGTGGGGTTGGTGTTAGTAAATACCAGGAGCTTGGGAAACAAGTTGCCAGAGTTCCAGGCCATGCTGTTCGAGGAGGGAGGTGGATGTGGCAGCAGTCATGGGCGTGGGCCTACAAAAACCATGACTGGGACCTAAGCGTGTGGGGGTACACTATGTAGGAAGGATAGAAAAGGAGGGCAGAGGGGTGGAGTGGCTATGTTCATTAGAGATGGCATACAAATTGCTAGGGTAGAAGAGCAGAGGAAACATGGAGCCTTATGGTCACCTTCCAGTCCCCAGCAGGAGATAAGGTCAAGCTGGGTGTAGTATATAGGCCCCGGGATGAGTGATGTTCTAGAGGAAGGTTGCTGGACAACATCATTGCCCAGTGTGGACCAGAAGGGGAAGGAGTAGTGTTGATGGGAACCTTAATATGCAGGTACTAACTGGGAACCATGTCCTCTAAGGTGGCCAAGGAGCAGAGAGCTGCTGGACGGCTTCAGGATGTGTTCTTAACACAGCATGTGATGGAGCCCACAAGGAGGGGCATGTCCTGGACGTGGTTCTGGCAGATGGGGATCTGGTAAGGGACCTGGTTGTAGAGGACCCCCTGACTGGGAGCGACCACAATACTGTCTGGTTTCAAATAAGCATTGGGGAAGGGGATGAGATCTAGGACACTGGCAGTGGACTTCAGGGGGGCAGACTTTGTGGGCATGGGAAATATTCTCAAGGATCACTTGAAGGGGATTACATCAATGACAAGTGTGGAAAGGAGATGGGTGGTCATAAAACGGGTACTTCATGAGGCAGTCAGGATCTGCGCTAAGTTGAAACATAAGGGAGCAAGGTCACATAAACCATGCTGGTGGTCCAGTGAGGTACAGGTAGCGGTCAGAGAAAAGAAGGTGGCCTACAAAAAATATAAAACAACAAGAGGGGATAGGGATAAGGAAATGTACCATCTTGCATCTAGAAAAAGTCACCGGATGGTGAGGAGCAAAGTCCAGTAAAAGAGCAGCTGGCACAGGGATACATGGAGGAGAAAAGGGTTCTTCCGGTACATTGGAGAGAGAAAATAAGGCCATCTCAGCAGATTGAGATCAGAAGGAGGGTGGGTGGAAGAGACGAGGGACCAGGCAGAGGTATTTAACGAGTACTTTGCCTCTGTGTTCACTAGGGAGGGGGATGGGATATCTACAAAGCAAGGCACGATGGGGATAGAAGTGGCAGTGAGCGGGATCATGGGAGCAACAGAAATGGAGCAAGAGAGAGGGAGAGGTACCCCAGAGGTGTCACATCTGGACAAGGATAAAAAGGCCAGTAAGATGGAGGGGACGGATGATGCTATCTCCGCCAAAAGGGTGTGGTTATCCCTCAAGGCCCTAAAGAAAGACAAATCTCCTGGGCCGGATGGCATTCAACCGAGAGTACTATGGGAATTGGCGGACATACTGGCTGCACCCCTGGCGGAGCTCTTCAACAGGTCACTGAGACAGGGAAGGTACCTAGGGACTGGCGAGAGGCACATGTGGTGCAAATCCATAAAGGGAGGTCGAGGGAAGTACCAGGTAACTATAGACCCATCAGTTTGACCTCAGTGGTGGGAAAATCAATGGAGAGTATGCTAAAGGAACGATTGGGGGTGTACTTGGAGGAGGTGAGAGGTCTGGATAGTCGGCAACATGGGTTTGTGCCAGGGAGATCATGTCAAACCAATCTTGTGGAGTTCTACGAATGGGTAACATCAGAACTGGACAGGGGAAAGCCTGTGGATGTATTATTCTTGGACTTCAGCAAGGCGTTTGACTCTGTCCCGCACAATGGTCTGGTTGAGAAACTGATGGGTTTAGGAGTATGCCCTTTGATGGTCAGATGGATTGAAAACTGGCTAGCTGGACGCACCCAGAGAGTAGTGGTCTGTGGGGAGCTCTCGAACCCTAGAGAGGTTGGTAGTGGGGTACCACAGGGCTAGGTCCTGGGTCCAATCCTGTTTAATGCATACATATCTGACATCAGAGAGGGTATAGGGTGTGAAATGAGTCTCTTCGCTGATGACTCCAAGATGGGAGCAGTAGTTAAGGGAGAAGAGGGGAGGTTGGCCCTGCAAGGGGACCTGGACACCCTGGAAAGCTGGGCTCACACATGGAAATTAAATTTCAATATCACCAAGTGCAAGGTGTTGCATCTTGGGTGGAGGAAACCCTAAACACAGGTACACCCTGGGAGGGGAGGTGCTGGAGGCCTCAATAGGGGGAAAAAGACCTAGGGGTCATGGTGGATGCATGTATGAATAACTCTGAGCAGTGCAGGAGAGCGGCTAGTAAGGCAAACAGGATGTTGGGATGCATCATAAGGGGGATCACCTCCAGGAGCAAGGAAGTGATTTTGCCGCTGTACAATGGACTGGTTTTAGACCACACCTTGAGTACTGTGTGCAGTACTGGAGACCACACTTGAAGAGGGACATACAGCTCCTGGAGAGGGTACAGAGGAGGGCAACTAAGATAATATGAGGACTAGGGGATTTGACGTATGAGGACAGACTTGAGGAGCTCTGTCTGTTTTCATTGGAGGACAGGAGAGACAGGGGGGACATGACTGAGGTCTTCAAGTACCTCAAGGGAATAAATAGGGTAAACATGGAGGGGATCTTTAGACTAAAGCAGGGAGGTATTACCAGAGGGCATGGTTTGAAGTTGGAAGGAGGAAGGGTCAGGGGGGAAAAGAGGAGGAGGTTTTTCACTGAGAGGGTGGTGGACCCTTGGAATGCACTGCCTGGCGAGCTGGTTCAGAGATCCACAGTGGAGGGCTTCAAGAGAGGGTGGGACAGACACAGAAAGTGGATGTATCAGATGATGGCCTGTCCCAGGGGGGTGGGGATGGATGATAGAGGTCTCTGGAACACAAGGGAGGGGATGGTCTCAGCACCCAACTAGGGATCTGAGGTTCGAGCAGACTCGATAGACCGTAAGGCCTAATCTGCTGGCAAATAGTATGTTAGTATACAAAATTCATAGCATTTGAGAGGTATGGTTGGTCACACTAACCCAGTTTCGTTTGATTTAGTTATCTTGTTCTTAATTTTATTTCAGCATGGCTTAACACAGAAAGAAGTTAATTCATAACACTGAAACTGACCCAATACTAAGAAGTGAAAAAACACCCGACTTACTGCATAGCATGTCTAATGTACAGAAAAGACAGCGTATACCAAAGATGGAAAACTAACTTATCAAAAAATACCATGCCAAAATAAACAATAAAAGATATAAGACTATGCTAGGAAAATGGGGGAGTAAACATTATACTTTGTGTTGGGTACAGTATTACAGGATCCCAAAGAATGGATCTGGTGGCCATACATAAGATAAAGAAAATTAGATAATAAATTTACAATCGTAAACATTATTTGTTAGGCTTGAGAAGCCACTTTAATGTTCAACTGTGATTTTCAGTTGCTTATATCTAGGCAATTTCTTGACAGATTTTCAGGAAACCTTCCATTTTTTATATCATAAGGTGATTTCATGCACATCTTTAACTGCCTCATTTACATATGTGAAAGTCTGTGCCTCTTTTGTTTCTAGTTGTATAAATGTTCTGTTTCCTAAGTACATTTGTGAAAGTGCTGATTTGTTTCTCAAAAATGGGAGCGATTTAAAAGGAAACATAAAGTGTGTTTATACACCATGGGCCAGATATTCAGAGCTTTGCACCTGGTGCAAAACCATTATACCATGATTGCGCTGCATTAGCACCATGGTGCAATATTTAAATTGTGAAATAGCGCCGGTGCAAGGTCATAGCACCGGCACTAAAGGATAATGTATGCAAGGTGCAAACTGAGGGGCGGGGACATGCATACTGGTGCTAATCTACATTCAAAGGAATAGCGCCATGCATGGCCAATTAGCACCACCTATTGCACGGCGCAAGTTACCACCTATAAAAGGCAGATCTAAACTCAGGGCAAATCATGGCGGGGGGGGGGTGGACACACACCAGGAAGAGGATGCCTGTGGCAAACAATGCTGTGCTGTCCATACTGATGGCTGAAGTGCTGGAAGAGGAAAAGAGGGAGCAGGCAGGCCCACCCTGGCCCACACCGCAGGCCAAGCAGAAGATATGCTGCACACAGGCTGTACTGGCCCAGCATGTCTTTTGAGGCACTCACAGATGACTACCTTGTGGGCCAGTACAGGATGGACCAGGTCATGTTGAGGCAGCTCTGTGAGCTCCTCCATGATCAGCTGCAGAGTACCACCAGATGCAGTCATGTAATGACCATGGAGGAAAGTGTGACAACTGCGATGTGTTTCCTCTCCACTGGATCCTTCCAGACACCGGTGGGTGATACCATCAGTGCATCACAATCTGCCACCTCATGCCCCCTGACTCAGTTCCTGGATGCTTTCCTGTCACATGCTGGTAAATTCATCATATTGCCCAGCATGGCAGAGGAATGGAAAGAAATTATGCAGCAATTTTATTGGGTTGCGTACCTACCAGCTGTACTTGGTGCCATTGACTGCACCCATGTTGCAATCCATGCATCGCCTGAAGATGGTGGAGATGTGTACCCGAACAGGAAGTGCTACCACTCCATCAATTGCCAGGTGGTGTGTGATACAACTGGGTGCATAATCAATGTCTTTGCACAGTGCCTCGGCAGTGCCCACAACACATTTATCTGGCATCAGTCCTGGCTGTGCCAGGTGTTTGAGGATGGCCGCATATCCAGTGGGCACATTGTCAGTGAGTACAACCAGCAGGCATGACACAGCCCACCCCTGTAGTGGGACAATGCAATGAGAATGCACACATGGGTGGTGGTGGTGGGGGGGGTGTGATAGACAGCCAGCACAGTAGTGCAGTGGGCAGTCGTGGTGTTTCAGTACCAGTAGGACATTGCTAACACAATGTAATGTGCTGACAGGGAACAGTGCCTATCCCCTGAGACCCTGGCTCCTAACACTGGTCCTCTGGCCAGCAACAGTGGCTGAGGAGTGGTACAATGAGGCACATGCTGCAACCAGGAATGTCATCAAGAGGGTCTATGATATGCTCAAGTTGCATTTCTGCTGCCTGGACTGGTCTGGCAGTGCTCTACAGTATCACCCTTGGTTCCACCACTGTATATCAACACCATCGATATCGACTGCCCTGACATTGACGTGCACAATGCCGACAGTCAGCATTGTACCCAACTGGGGAAAGTGTTTTTCTGCAGGGGAGCTTTGCCCCCGCACCCCCCATCTTTAAATAATCAACTCCTAGTTGGAGTTGGTTTGGGGTGGAGGCGCAACACTGGGAGTTGCGGTATCAGATCACAGTGGGCCACTACAGTGCAGTATCTTGACCTGACTAGATTTGTCACTGTAGTGGTATTTCGCTGTGATGGTGTCATTGTTCCGACATGTTACCTATTCCTTGTATGTTGTATGTTGCACAACATGGCACCGAACCATGGACTCCATGTGCCTGAACCCGAGGAACATCCAGACAGTGACACGGAGCCAAGGGTCCAGGGGATGGTAGAGCAACTTGACAGGCAGGACCCCCACATGGCTAGGAGGGCACAGGAGTACCAAACCCACATCTTTGAAATGCTAGCACAGATGGTCAGGTGAGTGATGACAAATAAGACAACAAACATGCATGCAATGCCCTTTAATGTAGATCTTTTGACATGTGCAACACACAGGGATGAGCAATTGGTGACCAACAGTGAACAGAAATGCAAACAAAGGTGCAGTGATGAATGGGGTGTTATGTGTGTGGTGTAGCAGAGGTGTATGTGGGTGGTGTGTGACTGTGACGTGAGTGTCTGTGAGTGGTGGTGACATGCCCTCAGTGCTGTCTCCCACCACGGGCCCTGACAGATTCACCACAGTGAACACTGTGGGGGGGGGGGTAACTGTGGGCAGATGATCCAACAGGTGATGACACCTGTGAGGATCTGGCTCTACTGCATCTGTGTCCATGGCATGGGCATGCCAATGCCAGTGACTCACGACGGACAGTCCTTTGTGCACATGCCATGGTGGAGGTTGTGCTGGATAACCCCCAACCACCTACCACGTGCTGTGGAGGCATGCTGCAGAGCACCATTGGTGCAGCGCTGGCCTGCACTACCTGTCTGCAGCTGTGTGCCCAGCATCGCCTCCCTAGTAGTGGCAGTGAAGTCCATCACAGCCCCAGTGAGTGCACTAAATCCATAGTCAAAGACAATGTGGTGCCATTTAGCATGGTCCTCTGCCTGCTGCTCGGCCCTCAGGAGGGCAGTGATAACTGCCTCATGGAACAGGGATAGTTCTTGCCACACTTTCCTCATGAATGCATGTAGCTCCTGCTGTGTTGTCTGACTGTGAGTCCACAGCACTGCGAAGGAGCACTCAGGTACCCATGTTGTCATGCCCCTCCTGTGGCTGAATACCCTGGACGGGGGGGGCTGGGGTATGTGCATTCGTTATGTTTGCCATGCAACTGGCTCAGCTGCCTGCTGGCCCATAATGACTTCAGGCCTTTCACGACACCCCTGTGAAGGCAAGGGCATCACCATCTGGACCACTGCATGTTGCTGTTGTATCAGGGGGTACTATTCAATCGTCGCCTGGCCGCTGACCATCCCCGGTGGCATTGACAGTGCTGTTTGTGGTGGCATTTGCTGCATTGCTGCTACCCGATGCCACCACATCTGTACTGGTTCCAAACAGTACATGTGACCCTGGCAGGACAAAAGACATGGCCCACCTAGCAGGTGATGTGTGCATTGCAGCCCTCTGGCCACCACTGACAGCCATGGAGAGGTCCTCAGGTCCAATTTTAAATCCCAACGGTGAGCCCCCATCCCCAAATTCAACATTCACTAGACAATCCAGCCCTGGTACAAAGGTTTCATCATCTTCATCATTTTCACGATTGTCATCCTCTTCATGGGCCATGGTTGCAGCAGACCCCCTTGAGGTGTGACCTGTAGCCATAGTCAAGGCCCCTGGAATTCTGCGGCCGCAGAATTTTGCGCAGAACTTCTGCGGTGCCGCAGAATTCACTCTTCTTGGTGATTTTTTATTAATATTTCTGTTTATACATAGAATCTGGTTCCCTTCCCCTCTTTTTATATCCAAACCCCCCCATATGTTCAGAATGTGATGTTATCATTGCTATAACATCATACATTAGTAATGAAATGGCTGTATTCTGCAACAGAAATGAACAGTCACTATCTACCACAGCTCCCACTGCCAGAGACAGTGGCACAGCTCATCATGCATTGTGATATTTGCTCAACCTGCACTACAGCCTAATACAATTTTCAGTCTTACATTGTTGCACTAGGGCCAACTTAAACAAAACCTTGTCAATAGCACAGACCTGTTAAGTCCATACCTCACTTTGTACAAACCTATTTGTGCCTTTAAGGTATAGAGACGCTATCTGTAATGAATAACTGGTAAAATGAATTTAACTGTCTAAATTTTTAAGAAGAATAAAGTAATTATGCCCAGAAAAGTGAAATATAATAATGTGTAGACCTGTTGAAAGAATAGACCTGTTAAATAAATAATTGCACTGTACGCATTTGTGCCAGGGTTATTGATTACATATTGTCATTGGTTAAAAGAATCACCTAAAAGTTATTGAGAAATGTTGTGTGCAGGGACAGCTGTTGGGCCAGAGGGTAGCATGCTGTGTTTCCGTGCTGGCAACTCAGGTTCAGAGATTAGCTCTGGGAGCTGGCTGGGCAGCACAAGGATTGGTAGAACACATCACTGCTCGGAGCCTGGGAAGGTATGGTGCAGTGTTCCGACACAAAGTGGACACCTTGTGATGGCCAGAGAGCTGTATCTCACAATTGGTTCACATGCATGTCATGGCCTGATGGTGTTACGCAGTGTATCAGGGAAAGCAGGTTGACATGAAAATGAGTTTTCAATAACTCCTCTATTCCATTTCCAATGGGACCTGTATGAATGAGGATGCAAGTTCATGGAAATAAAAAATATATATATATATATATATATATATATATATACAGAACACACAGTATCTCTGTCTCTCTCACACACACACACATATTTGTATGTATGTTACAGTTGCATATAATATATAAGTGATACAAGTGGGAACCTCATGAGTGATGTGAAAACACATACAAATGTATAAGTGATAGACAGTGGAAACCTCATTAGTGGGATAGATAGCATGCATATAGAAATACCTTACTTATCACATAAGATCCCTCTGCATATGTCATTTATGCAACAGGCTAGGACCTTAAGGGAGAGACATTTGTTTTGCCTTTTTAGGCATAAAATTATTTTCATAAATCTGTTATTTTTTGAACTAGTGTTACTGTGCTTTCCACCATCCTGATTGCTATAACCACTGCCATGAAAGTGAAGTCAGGATGACAAGCTGACACCGTAATGTGGTAGTTTGTTAGTGCCGCAGAACTTCCTCAGAAATTATAAACCAACGCCGCAGAAGTTCTGCGGAAAATGGTAGTCTTGCCACAGAACTTGGTTCCACTGTGCCGCAGAAAAGTAGGGGCCCTAGCCATAGTGTTGCATCTGTTATGCCCCTGCAGGACTGAAGAGGATGATCTTGCCTGGCCATCATCGCCTCCCTCCACCGCATGGGCCACTGCTGCCTGTCCGATGGTCTGGACTGTGGAGCAAGAGTAAGATACTGAGCCCACTGCACATGGCACAGTGTGCCCACACCACTGCCACCACATGCACAACACCAGGGTGTTCCCAATAACACACAGTACCAGCCCCACCCTAGTGTACCATGCCCACACACCACTACAGGAAAGGTGCACAAGGAACCACACCCACACCATGCAGCACAGGGTGCATGTGAAGTCCTGTTTTCACTGTGTGGCACACACACCCACATGCACACGTAATGGCTACCACATGCTACCTGCGGGATCTGCACAACAGACTGTACCCCATGTGGCGTACCGTGCACAACTGCATGAGGCATGCATGCCATGCAGAACAGCCCTCTTTTGTAGTTTGCATGGCCTGCAGTAACAGGCAGATGCAACATGCATGCCCACACACTGTGGAAATGGGCCACAGCATGCATGGCACCACCGGGACAGGCACATGCACACAAGTGTGCACATCAGGCACAAGACATGCCCCAACACAGGTGTGGGTCCTACAGGACACCCAGATGTCAACATGTGCAACACTAGCCACATGGCCTGACACTCACATGCCCTGTGCAGCTCAATGGTGTCTCACATCCCCACCCTCCACACCCGCCAGGCCAATGGCCTGAGTGTGGATATGACATCCATTATTGGATCTGTCCTCCTTAACTTGGCCTGCATAGGACCGCCACCCATCCCCATCATCAACCTCAGCCACTGTGCCTCTTCATCCTTGGTATGCCTCTGAAGATTGTGCCATCACTTCCTGCAGGCATCCGCACTCTGTCCACGTCTACCCACCTCATTGACCTCTGGGGCAATCTCAACCCACATTAGGCAGACAGTGGCATTAGTGTTCTTCTATCTCTGCATCTGGACCAGCCTGTCCTTGTATGCAGCCACCAGGGACTTCCATTCATCATCAAAAAATTTGTATGCCCATAGGTGCACATGTCCCTCATTTGCACCTGTGTGGAGAGGAGGAGAACTGTTGTGAGTGATTGCAAGTTTCATGGCATGCATGTGTGTGTGTCTATGTGTGTGTTTGCCACAGTCTGTGTGTTGCCCCCATGTACGTGATTCCCACAATGTGTGTGTGCCACCAGCCATGGCAGAGCACAGTTGTAGGATACACAGCTGTCCCTGTGGTACCATAACACAGGCACCAGTCATGGACATGTCCAACAACTGACAGTCAGTAACACAGGATGGCAGGATCATGTCAATGTCCCAAAGATGCTGCATACATGGCTGCATATACAGCAGCTGTGGGATCCCCATGTGGCTGTAGACCATTGGTGGTGGCCTTGCCATGCCCATTTGACCCTGTCATGCTGTGGGAGTGGCATGCTGCAGACATTCAGGTGCTGGTGGATGCCCAGGCTGGGCCACTGTGTGCCCATCAACCCAGCACAGCATGTGGTGTCTGTGGCATGTCCATCCATACCATCGAACCCACCAATGTGTGCAGTCCCTGGGTCAACAGATCACTGAGAGTCACTGCACATGGGCAGGGCCTGTTGCCAAATGCCAAAGGGCTGAAACACAGTCCATGAGTGCTACAGCCATCGAACAGTGCATGGTGATGCTTGTGCGGTGGACTGTGCCCTGTACATGTCACAGCATGTGTGTAGCCAGTGACACACAAATAGTGTACCCATGCTGCACAGCAGCATACCAAAGTGCCTGAGATGCAGGAATGCAGGCATTGCTGTGTGCATGTGGTTCACCCTCCCCCAGTAAAGTTACCCAGTTGCTACGGTACTGCTGCCATGTATACTCAGCTGTATGTGCAGTCAGTGCCATATGCAGACAGGCCAACAGACATGGGCCTGTCCTCAACGTTGCATCATACCTCCCAACTGTCTCTGATATTCAGGTACATCCCTGATTTTGCCTCAGAGGTTTACTCTGTCCCTCTTACAATTTGTGTTTCTGTGACATAACAGTGGGGGTTGTAAGCCCAAATAAATATCAAACATTACAGTTCCAGACATGTTCTTCTTTAGGGAATGCATTTAACACTAAGCCCCTTAGCCACCAGCTTCCTGAGTGGATAGCACCAATTATGAAGATGTGTCCTGATTCTGTCCCTTTGTCCATGACTGTTTTAAGCCTTGGCCCAGATATATGAGGCAGGAGGTTGAGAGGATGCACTGCGCTTGGGATGTGTGTGCCTGTATGCAGGTTTGCAGCACCCAGACCTACAGTGTTACAGGGTTGTTGTTTTTTGCATCATTTGGGGCACAGCTGGTCCCCATCACACAGGAACAGTATACTGACATGTATTTGTGGGCAAACTGCCCTGCCATTCAGTACAAGATTGTGTTCACAGTCAAGGGTGTAGACAGGCATACTCACTGTACACATTTGTGTACAGTTTTGTTGAGTGCCTGTCACAAACCATAAGCTACTCTGTTAATATTATCATTCTAATCTGTAGTATTTGGGTTAGTGAAGGCCACTGAGGAGGGTCCGATACATGTATAACCTCTTTAGAGAGTAGAGGAATCATCTGACAACAATCTGACTTGCCTGGAAGGGGGTGCCATTTGGAAGGGATGTGTACATTTTTTAATTGGGGGTGTAACTGTTGGAGATTGTGTACAAAATGGAAATTTCTGGCTACACTCCTGTTCACAGTATCCTATATACCTGGATCCACCTGCTCATCCTGCTATGACATGCTGTTGGGGTTGATAACCTCTGATAGTCTTCCTCCGTACACCTGCTATGCCTCACAGACCTGCAGGTGAAGCCCTGTGAGATCTTAAATAGCCCAGCCAGGCAATCCACATACTATTGTGTATGTAGATGAGCCTATAATGAGGTGCTCCTTCAGGTGTTTGCACTGTGAATAACTAAGCAGGGTAATTTGCATACGGCCTTTGAATATGGCAAAATTTAGCCCCGGGCTAATGCATTAGCACTGGGCAAATGGTTGTGCAGCACTACATGATCAGTGCTGTGTAAGTGCACTTTGTGCCACATCAACTGCGCATGTGCGACAACGTGGTGGTGTAGGGGTCACACAGGGATCGTGCATGCGCAGTGGTGCATGTTTTGGCTTGCGAGGCACTAAACCATTTTAACACCACCCACAGTTGTATAGCACGGCTTAGTTGCGCGAGGCTCCCATGTCCTGTGCTACTGAGTGTGCTGTCAGTGTGAGAGGGTGTTACCAGTGCTAGCACAAACATCAAGATACAAAGCCTGAGTCTAGGAGACAAAGGGCTGTGGTGTAGAGGGACTACAGGTGGAGTGAGGCTGAACTTGCCAGTCTTATTCAGCTTGTAGTGCAGAGGGACCACCAGCTGACTGGGGAGGTGAGGGAGGGGGACAGGCCCAGGTAACAGATCTGGGTCGCCATTGCTCAACACATGTCACAGAGGACAGGTATTACACGGAGCGGGGAGCAGTGCAGGCACAGATACATAGACCTGCAGCGCTGCGAGAGGCAGTGCCTGGAGAGGTTCAGGAGGATGGTTTGGAAGGGGACCGTGCCTGCATCAGGTAAGTGTCCAATACTGTCATGGCACTGCTGTTCACATGTTACACTGGTGCATGTGTTGAGTGTGGGTACAGCTATGTTGTACTGACACATAATTGGGGGGGGGCCCACTTAGACCAGGACTCTGTGTATTGTACAGTGTGACCGGTGCAGTGCCTCTGTGGTGGCATGTGTTTCATGCCTGGGGGGTGGGGTTGCTGTCAAGGTGTGTGCTGGTGTGCACACACTGCACAGCATGGCTCGCAATTGGTGCACAGGTTGCTGCTGCACACAACTCAGTCAGGCATCCCGTGCACCAGGGGGGTGTGGCAGTGTGGCATTCACAGTTGTAGTAGCCTAGTGGTTTTATGTGAGGTGGTACTGTCCATGCAGTTATGTCCACTGTGTTCTTCCTTCCCTCTGTAGAGCGCAGCACAGACCGGATGAGCCAGCCCACCAGGAGGGGCAAGGATAGTGGCCATAGGGGATGGACACGAGTGGTGGGCAGCGGATACTGCACATGAGTACTCCTACAAGCCATTGACATGCATTGCTGCTGCAGGGTGGTCTGTCATGGGTATTGTGAGGGATCTCTGGGGGGCACTGTCTGCAGCCATGTGTGCACATGGGCGTGGTGCCACACTGCAGTCTCAGTCATGGCATGTGGGGTGGGGGCTGTGCCTTGACTGCAAAGGCTGTTGATGACATTGTTGACTGTGTCTGTTGGCTTGTCCCTGGCCTGTGTGCCCTGGGATGGTAGTGTTGTTTATTAATGTTTTAAAATATCACAATATCATCTTTGGGCCAGTGGCTCTTTTACAAGGATCACATGTCACAAAACAAGAATGATTAGAGATAAAAAAGACATATATTATTTGCAAGACATACGGTACAGTATACAATAGGGAGCCACCATTAGTGTTGTCTGGGATTGTAGTGTGAATAATGTATCCAACAGGACAGTACAGTAGGCTTTGTAAAATATATGCCTAGGGAAGTTGCACGAGACGTTAGAGCAGTGGCAAGTGTTTTACAGTTGCAGAATGCATTGTTGGTTACTACAATAATGGGGGGTGGAGGACAGCAGCTCAGAGAACATTGCCAGGAGGGAAACAGGTGAGATTAAAGGATACATGGGGAAAGGGAGGGGTGGTGCTGGGGGTAGGATCTAGGGTGGACAGAGAAATAGTGAGTGGGAGAAAGGGTAGGGGGGACTTGGAAGCTTGGAGGGTGAATGGGGGCAATTTGGGAGGACATGGTAAGGAGAGGGTAGGTGTGGTAGGGTGTAGGGTGTTAGAGGTCAGGGGGTGGGGTAGGCAATATGTGTATGGACTCCAGAGGGAGGGGAGGATTGATGGGGGCTATGTGGACAAGGAGCAGGCTACACTGATGGGGTGGCAATGGTGCAGGGGAGAGATAGGGGAGGTGACAGGGTGGTATGTGAGGGAGGGAGGGCATGAAGGGGAGCAGACCATGAACAGTGTGTGTGTGTGGCATAGTGTCTGTACATACATTACAGTGGACAGTATGTCCCAACTGTTGCATTGCATTCCTGTACTGTTTGTGCTGTAGACTGGTGGGGGGTGTTCTGCTGTCTGGCAGACACTGCCTTGTTGCTCACACATGGTGCATATTCGCAGACATGTGAGTGTCGGCAGGGCACTTATGGCCCTTCATGTGTGCTTGGGGTTGCTGTGTGGCCATGTTGTATTCCACTGTGTCTTACATTCACAGTGCCTGTAGCACGTGCATTGCTTTCCCTTGGGTACATGGCCATGGTTGTTGGGACATGCTGTGCACCCCTGGGGCATCGTCCTGGGGGGTTGCTGTGTGCCACATTGTTGAGTGAATCAGCCTTACATGGTCAATCTTTCTGCTTATAGAGCAGAGGTGTTGGGTAAGTTACTTTTCTATTACTTTCTATTTCTTTTGAAAACTTGTTCCAGGAAGCTCTGTGCAGTCACTAACAAGGATGGATAAGTACTAGAAAAATAATACACCTTCAATTATAGTTATTTCTTTTTATATAAAACAATATAAAAATAACAAATAACTACAAAATGACATTTTTGAATGTAATATGTTAGTTACTAGTTACTTTCAAATAAAAGTACTCAGTTACAGTTTATGTTTCTTTTCTATAAAAGACATAAGTAATTATAACTGTAAGGTGTATTACATCTCCCAGTACTTCTCCATCCTTGCTAGTGACTGCACAGAGCTTTCTGGAACAAGTTTACAAAAGTAATAGAAAAGTCACTTACCCAACACTGCCTATAGGTCTATGGCGAGACTTGCTGTGGGCTACCAGGCCTGGAAGAGGAGGAGGGGCGGGATGATCTTTGTGGAGGATAGTTCACCAGCAGAGAACACACATTGAGCAGCAGGTTGTCTTGATTTCTGAGACGAGGAAGGTGGCCAGGATACTGGAGGAGCATCTCCCTGCACCTGCACAGCCCCAGCCAGGGGACAATTGAGGACGCTTCCACTGTTTAGCACTGTTTCTTGTTCTCCACCCCCTTTGTTTCTGATTTACATTTCAGCCTTCCAGTTCATTGTTCCGTTTGATATTTCCCCTTCCCCAGTTTATAGTTTTTTGTAAACAGTGTTGCTTTCTGCTGTTATTGTTGTTGTTGTTTCACTTTTATTGCACCTTTTCTGTTTTTGCATATCTGTGTCCTCTGTCTTTATTGGCTGCCTGTTATTTCATTCAGGTTGCTGTTCTTGGCTTTGGGTTCTAGTTCTTGGCAAATGTGTGGTGTCATGCGATGGCCTTTGGTTGCTGGTTTGCTACTGTTTGTTTACTCCACTGCTGTATGCAATTGTGTCCACTTCGGGCTGCACATCTTTGCCTGCACATCCAGTGGCCATTTGTTTCCCTTTGAACTATGCTGCTGTTGCTGTTTGCAGTGCCGCCTGATATATTCAGATCTATCTTTACATAGAAATATGAAAACATAGAAGTTAACGGCAGAAGGAGACGCTAGGTCCATCTAGTCTGCCCATTTATTTTAGACCTATTTTGACACTCTAGTTGCCCTTTGTGATCAGGGCTCCCTTGTGTCTATCCCATGCATTCTTGAATCCCCACAGTGTTGACCCCACAACCTCTTGGGGCAGGCTGTTCCAAGTGTCCACTGCTCTTTCTATGAAGAAAACTTCCTGGTGTTGGTAGAGAATCCTCTTCTTGCTGCCTGACCCTTCAAGTTGTCTGAGATTATGATTCCAGATCTCATTCCTGGTTTGAGGCCACCAGTCTTTTGCCTCCTAGGTAATACTCCTTTCTTGAATTTATATTTCCTATTTGCATGACCTTGCACTTTTTAGCATTAAATCTCAGCTGCCACACTCCAGACCATTCTTCTAGTTTCTTGAGGTTAGCTTCCATCTTGCTCACTCCTTTTGAGGTGTTCCCTGTTGCATACCCTGTTACATATCTTGGTGTCGTCTGTGAACAGATACACTTTCTCTTCCAGTCCATCAGCGATATCTGCTAAAAAAAAATTTGAAGAACAGAGGCCCCAGCACTGAGCCCTGGGGCACCCCTCTGGTCACCCTGCGTTCCGTCGATTGCATTCCATTAACCTGTACCCTCTGGGTTCTGCCTTGTAACCAGCTTTGTACCCATCTGATTACTTCTGAACCAACCCCTGTGTGTCAAGCTTCTTTCCCAGCCTTCTGTGTGGAACCGAGTCGAAGGCCTTGCTAAAGTCTAGGTAGACCACATCTACTGCCCCACTGTCTTCCACTATTTTTGTAACGTAGTCAAAAAACTCGAGCAGATTTGTCTAGCATGACCTACCTGCTGTGAAACTGTGCTGTTTCAGGTCTTGTTAGCTGCTAGTTTCAAGGAATGCTATGATCCTCTGTTTGAGTAGTGTCTCCATTAGTTTCCCTACTATAGATGTGAAGCTCACCGGTCTGTAATTACTAGCCTCTACGCAGCTGCCTGATTTGTGAAGTAGAACCACTATTGCCTTTTTCCAGTCTTTGACTACCACACCACTCTTCAAGGATTTCATGAACAGAAGTGCCAGAGGGCTGCTAATTCTGTCCCCTGTTCCTTAAGGATTCAGGTGCATCTTGTCTGGTCCCATGGCTTTGTCGCTTTTAGTTTATTTAGCACCTCCTGTACTTCAACTTCTGTAAAGGGACTATGTCTACCCTGGTCCTGGGGTGTTGTGTGTTTTCAGAGCTGAGCCATCCCCTGGGTCATCTTTGATAAACACTGAGCAGAAAATATTTGTTGAGGATTTCAGCTTTCTCTGGGTCATATTTGGTGGATTTCCTTTCTTCATTAGCAATCTTTCACTATCCCCCTTTTGCCTTCCTACATTCCCTAATGTATCTAAAAATTGTCTCCTTTCTCTGCCCATTCTGCTATCTTTTCTCTGTCTGAGCTTTTGCCTTTCAAATTTATTTGTTAGACTCTTTCATTTTTCCTTGTTCGACTCCCAGTCTTATTCAGTTTGGTTTCCTGGTATATGCTGTCGCTTCTTTTTTCTTTGATTGTGGTAGCCACTTCCTTGGAAAACCAGAGAGGATTTATTTTTCTTTTTGCTTTGTTGACCTATCTGGCACATTGATCTTTGTTGCTATATTCAGTGCTGTCTTCTTTGTCTGGCTATTTTGCACTGCACTCAGAGTCCTGCTGCACAGCTTATTTTGCATGCTATATTCAGCAGATTTTGCCCTGGGGCTATTCCTTTGAATATTGCACGCTAATGGTTCTGGGCTGATTTAGTATGCTGTGCAGTGCTAATTTTGCCCTGGGGCAAAGTTTTGAATATCTGGCCCCTGAACTCTAGGAAAAAATATTCTGAACCTACAGGCCATCATGGCAGAGGCGAACCTGGATGAGTCATGGTGCACTGAAAACTGTGACTGCGACATGGCCATACCATACCATACTCTGTTCAGGAAGAACCAGATGGTATGGAAAGGAGGAAGTGTGCTGCTTTATGTGAGGGAAGGCATAAAAGCAACAGAGATACAGGGAATACATGCGGAGGCAGAGGTACTGTGGATCACCCTGGAGACAGGGAATGGAGCCATTATTCACAGTGAGGTGATCTACAGACCTCCAGCAGAGATAGAAAAATTAGATAAGGTACTGATGAAAGCCATTGGCAAGATGGCTGAAAAGGTGGAGGTGCTGCTGGTGGGGGGACTTCAACCTGCCGGAGGTAGATTGGAGCCTCCCAGCAGCAGGAGCTTCAGCTAGAAGCAGGGACACTCTGGACTCTCTGCAGGGGGTGTTCCTCAGGCAACTAGTCAGTGAACCCATTTGTGATGGGACAATACTGGACCTGGTACTCACTAAGAGGGACAGTGCTGCAGATGTCAAGGTGGGAGAACATTTTGGGACTACTGATCACTGTATGGTATGGTTCATATTAAGACAGCTGCAGAACTGAACCACACAAGGGCAAGGGTCCTGAACTTGAAGAACAGATTTTATAAGGATGAGCAAATGCCTTAGGGATGACCTGGTGGGATGGCCTGGATGGGGTGGAGGAAAAGAAGGCAAATATAAAAGGAGCATAGTAAAAGCAACAAACCTCTGCAATAAACAAGTGAGCAAAAGCAAGAGGAAAGAGAGCACTATGGTCCTCGAAAAAGGCGGCTAAGAGGTAAAGGCTAAAGAGGTAGTATTCAGAAGGTATAAGGAGATACAGAGGAGGGAGGATAGGGAGGTGTATCAGGTGAAACAAAGGGAAGCAGGAAAAGTAGTAAGAGTGCAAAGGTACAAACTGAAGTAAGAATAGCCCAGGAGGTAATGAATGAGGATAAGACATTTTATGTAACTGAAAAGAGGAAGACCGCGGTGGGACTGTAAGATTAAAAAGGGAAGGGGGTACTGTGCAGAAGGGGGCCAGAAAAAGGCAGACCTGAACAAATACTTCTGTTCAGTATTCGCAGAGGAAGGAGAAGGGTTGAAGCCACAAAAAGTAGCAGAAGATTTAGAGGGAAGGGGGTGGATGCTAGTCCTTTTTTAGACGTGAGAGTCCTGAAGGGACTTTCTAATCTGAAAGTGGACAAAGTAAAGGGGCCTGATGGGATGTATTCCTAGGGTACTGATGGAGCTCAGTGAGCTACTGGTTGCAGTTGACAGTTCTGTTTAACAGCTCACTGAAAACAGGAGTGGTTCCGGAGGACTGGATGAGGGCAGATTTAGTCCCATCACACAAAAGTGGTAGCAGGGAGGAGGATGGCAATTGTAGACCAGTCAGCCTGACATCGGTGGTAAGACATTAATGGAACCACTCCTGAAGGAAAGAATTGTGGAATATCTTGAATCCAGTGGGTTGCAAGACTCAAGGCAGCATATATTCACATGAGGATGTCAAGTCAAATGAATCTGATAAATTTCTTTGGCTGGGTGACCAAGGATTTAGATCAGCGTGGAGCAGTTGATGTGGCCTACTGCACTTAGATTTCAGTAAGGCTTTCGACACTGTTCCACATAGGAGAATAGTAAGCAAGCTGGATAGCTTAGGAGTTGATCCAGAGGTGGTAAATAGGATAAGAAGTTGGTTAGGGGATATTCAACAAAGGGTGGTGGTAAACGGAGTTCACTCCAAGGAAGGGAGGGTGACCAGCAGGATGCCTCAGGGATCAGTGTTGGGACTGATCCTCTTTAAAGTCTTTATAAGTGACATTGCAGAGAAGCTGGAATGGAAGGACTGCCTCTTTGCTGATGACACCAAAATCTGCAATACAGGGTTGACACTCCTGGGGTGGTGAAAAGGATGAGCAGAGACCAGAGAAAACTAGAGGGAGTGGTCAAGAGGTATGTAATTGGTTTCAATGCAAAAATCACAAAATAATGAACTTGGGCACAGAAACCCACAAGCAAGAATGCACAATGAGTGGAGTGGTGCTGACAACTGCCAAGTAGGAAAGAGACCTGGGGATAATCATATCGGATAACCTAAAGGTGACCAGGCAGTGTGACAAGGCAATGGAGAAGACATAGGACAGGGAGGGATATCACCAGCAGAAAGAGGGAGGTGGCATTGCCTCTGTATCGATTGCTGATAAGACCCCACCTAGAGTACTGTGTCCAGTTCTGGAGACCACACCACTGGAAGGACATAGACAGAGTGGAGGTGGTCCAGAGGAAGGCAATTAAAATGGTGCAGGGTCTGCATCGAAAGACCTATGAGGAGAGACTAAAGGACCTCAATATGTACACTCTGGAAGAGGGGAAGGAGAGGGGGGGATATTATAGAGACCTTTAAATGCCTCATTGGGGTAAATAAAGTTCAGGAGGGAAGTATTTTTCAGAAGAAATGGCACTCAGGAATAAGTAAACATGCTATGAATCTGGAGAGGGGTGATTCAGAAGATATATGAGGAAGTACTTTCACAGAAAGAATGTTGGAAAGAGTGGTGGATTCCTGTAACAGCTGTCCAGTAGAGTGGTGGAGCTGAAAATAGTGGTGGGGTTCAAGAATGCATGGAATAGATACAAGGGATTATAGTGAAAAGGAAGGAGGGAGGAAGATAGCTGAAGGTTGTGCATAGTCTGTGGTAATAGTGTTGGTAGTGAGAAATGGCACACTGGACGGGCCAAGTGGTCCTTATCTGCCATCAAATTCTATGCTTCTATGTTTCTATGTTTCTGTTTCACTTGTGCACCACCGCCATCCACATTACTGTAGCCACTCAATCTGCACCGCTGATGACATGTTTTCACATGCTGAAGCTTTGCACCATTCTGCAGAGCCTTTTGGTGCACTGCGAGCATTATATCTGCTTTTCGGCTGGCGGCTGTGGGGTGTAGTGACACAAGTGCTGGACAGTACTTGCTCCAAAAGTAAGCAACAATCAGTGTCTGTGAATGTGAGCTGCTGCCATACACTTATTTAGGGAGATTTTCAAACACAAGGAAAACAAATCCCTAGAAAAGAGATTCCTAGGGTGGAGAGCTGAGGTAGCGTGTCGGCCACCTTATCTGCAGAGGTTGGGTCACCATCCAGGGCTGTTATCTGAGGGATTGGTATTGCATGAGGATGCATAGCTTAATAGTCTTTTACAGCGCTGTCAGCCGTATAAGGGGGGGGCAGTTCAGAGTGGTACAGTGTGTCATGGGGCTGCACCGGTGCAGGCAGAGCAGCATGTTCACACACAAGGTAAAAATGTCTGCACTGGTACATGATCCCACCAAAACAGAGATCATGTTTCACCACTGTGGAGTGACCTCTAACACTCTTCAGGTCATTTACATGACCTGATCTGCACTGGTGCAACTCATCTGCACCGCTCACAAGAGTGCAGATCAGGTTGTGTAATTGGGCCAACAGAAACATAAAATCTGTCAGCAGAAAGAGAACACTGGCCCATAAAGTCTGCCCCTACTATGCTATACTATCTCACCCAATTGTCCTGTTGTTCTGGTGGGTTGTCTCCTGCTTTCCCCTCTCCCCCACGCCTCAGCCCCTGGTACCCTTCCCTTAGGACTATGAGTCCTGTTGCCCTGTCCGCCATCTCTAAACCCATTTAGGTACCTGCCCCATCACTTCTGCTGGTAGTCTGTTCCACAGCTCCACTACACTCTCCATGAAGTAAAATTGCCTCACATCCTTCCTGAACATTCCCACCCCAACCTCCAATAACGCCCTCTTGTGATAGCATCCCTATTTCTAACAAACAGGTCCTCATTATTCACCCTGTTTATAGCTCTCAGAAACTTATATGTTTCTGTAATGTCCCTCCTCATACCCAGCCTCCAGCAAGTACATACTGTAAGGATTGACATTATTGGTCCTGGATCATCATGGTGACACTTTCCTGCACCAACTCCAGCCTGCCTAAGTCCTTTCTCAGACACGGACTGCAGAACTGAGCACAGTACTCTTGATGAGGCTTCACTACAGAGCTGCATGGGTCAGTATCACTTTGCTTTTCTTACTGTTAACCCCCCCAATACACCCCAGCATCCTCAACACTTTATTCTATGCCTTGCTGCATCAGCTGGATGGCTTGAGGGAGTCTCTGGTGAGGACCCCCAGATCCCTCTCCTCTGTTGTTGTAGTCAGCCTAACCACTCCCATCCAGTATTCTGTGCATGGATCTGTCTCCAAAGTGCATTACTTTACATGTCTTGGCATTAAATCTGAATTGCCAGAGCATAGACCACCTCTCCAACTTTTCTAGTTCCTTCTGGATTTCTCTCAACCCTTCCTCTTTTTCTAGCATGCCACATAGATTTGAGTTGTCAGCAAAGCAACACATCTTCATTGTGATTAAACTGTAAATGTTTAGGTGGGGAAAGACTCACCTCCAGATTTGTATGTGCTGAAACTGTCATCTCAAAGTGGTGGAAGTCTTCACCTGTGAGTTCCTGCCCAGTTAAACCCTTGTTATTTCCCTGGATAACTTTCTCTATGTCATTAATCAACATATTGAATTGGACAGGTCCCAAGATTGATCCCTGTGGCACCCCACTCATGGCCTCCCTGTCCCCCAATTTGGATCTGTGCACTACTATCCTCTGTTTCTTCCACCCTGTCCAGTTTCCTACCCACCTGTCTAAACCCTGCTCTGTTCCCAAGTCCACTATATTTTCCAGCAACCTCCTGTATGGTACTGAATAGAAAACTTTGCTGAGGTTAAAATGGGGAAACTCTATCACCTGCCCTTTATCTATTGCCATGGTGACCAGCTGAAAAGCAGTATCAGGTTGGTCTGGCATGAACTTCTGAACACAAACCCTTGCTGCTTGCTGTCCTGCCACCCAGTGTCCTCTACTTAGGCCACCAGGCTTTCCGTAACTGTTGGTTCCATCAGCTTGCAACAGTGGATGAAAACTGACAGGACTGTAGTTGTCCAGGTCCTGTCTGCCTCTCCTTGTGGAGTGGTACTGTATTGGGCCTCCAATCCACTGGCACCACTCCAGACTTCACTGAGTCTTACATTTTGGGTCAATGGTTTCACCAGTTCTGTGACCAGTTCCCTAAGAAGCCATGGTTTCAGGCCATCAGGACCTGGTGCTTTATCTACCCTCAGGGCTCCTAGTCACTTTTTCTTCCTTTCAGTCATGATCACTACCATCTCCATTTCCTGTACCTCCTATGTGACAGCCTTGATCTTACAATTTGGTAGAAGCCTGTCATCCTGTACTGTGAATACTGAGAAGAAATTGCGCACAGTACATTAGACTTCGGCTCATCATCTTCAACTACCTTTCTCTATCCACTAGTCTCACTCCCTCCCCAGTTTTCCTTTTCTCCCAAATGTACCTAAAATATTCTTTTCCCCCACCCTTTATGCCCTTGGTAATACATAACTCCATGCCTTCCTTTGCATTGCTTATCACCACCATTAACTTTTTGAGCCAGGTCTGATATTCTTGCCATTCAACCTCCCCCTTCTTCCTGCTGAACCTACTTAAGGCCCTTCAGTAGTTATGAATGATGGTTCTGATGGGATTTTTTTTTTCAAAATTTAGAAGATTAAAACATTTTAAATGAAAAGATTGTGAATAAAAATACATTTGCAAAACTTTAACATTTGTAACACTTAGCAATTGTGTTATGACACTTTAAGAAAAGCAAAATGTTTGTAACTAAGACACTTCTGCATTTGTGACACCTTTATAGTTGGGCAGTTTTAACCATCTGAGAAAGTCCAAATGCAAAAGTGAAACTTGAAGTTGGTGACACTCACACAGGAGTGATTTAAAAATTAACCTGCTTTGGTCATGATACTGCAGTGTGGTGAACTGACTGAGTGCTGAACACGAAGATCGCCTATTCTCAGCCGCACCACCAGCATTGCCTCAAGCAGGTGGGATGGTGAGACAATTCTGTAGTTCGAATGGGATGGGTGGATGCAGGCACCCAGCAAGGAAAGGCAGGAGACAGTCTATAAGTTTGATACCCAATGGGCTTTGTTCATACCATAGAGAAAGGTAGACACGGTCACAAGGGAAGGGGGGGTACCAAAACACAGCATAAACAGTACATACTTTCTACAATGTCCTTCAGAGGTGCAGCTTGGCCTAAAGCCACTATCTGTCGAGCTCTGTACTATGTATTTAATAAGCAGTTTGGTGAACAATTCCGGAACAGCGATGGACCCAGGATGTGGGTCCCATAGTAAATCACTATTACTCTAGAATGATAGTAAAACAATCACTGTAGTAAATGACTATTACTCTCTTAGGATAATAGAATAGTTACAGGCCCTGAGGGGCTAAGAGGAATGACCACCTCTAAAAGTCTATTGGTGCTAAAGGAAGTCCAACTTTTTCCTGATGTCTTCTTCGTGCGCATAGCTGATGAACGAAGAAAGCAATGGGACAACAGAGAAAATGGGGTTCCTACTTGGTACTAAGCTAACATCTTAATGAGAAATTAGGAGAGGTTGGTGGGGATGTGATAGATTTTTAAACAGACCCTGGTTTTCTGGCCAACCCACTCTCTGAGGCTGCAGAATAATTTCTTACAAAAAAACTGAAATCTTCTGAAATCTTCCCTGGCACAAACCCTGGACCAGGGCTGCCAAGGATGAAGAAACAAGGACCTGGCATTGAATCCACTTGAAAGGATTGCCATGGAGGAAGATCCACTGCAATCTTCCAGCACAAACCCTTGACCAGGGCTGCCAAGGATGAAGAAACAAGGACTTGGCATTGAATCCACTTGCAAGGATTGCCAATGATGAAGATCTGCTGCAATTTCCCCGGCACAAACCCTTGACAAGGGCTGCCAAGGATGAAGACACACTGAAGCTTCTTTCGTGGAGGATCCATGAGAGGATCACCAAGAGCAAGTTGGATTACGGAAGACAGAATGGTGCAAGCAGGATGAGACAACCAGAAAGAGCAGGACACAGGATGAAGATCAGAATCCTGCAGTGTCCAGAACAACAAAACAACAAACCGGTTGACGCGGGTACATAGTGGTCACGTCGGACTTGACTACCAGCGAACGACTGGGAGTGACATACAAGGCTTCTTTCAGGATGTTCCACTTAAAGGCTGACCAAACCACAAGAAGACCAGGAGCTGGTGTTCACAAGTCACACAGGGTTATGCCGTTTTCAACCAATTGCAAATGGGAGAGAGGGGTTTTGCTGTGAAATTCTTCGGTGGCTGGAGGGCTGCTTCAGTGAAGAATTGGCTGTGAACAACCCCACTAGGTGTGTTGCAGCAGATGATTGAGTCCATACACATAAGCTGGCAATAATAAAGCTGGCAGATACACTTTCACACTTCACCAAAGTAATTGTTCATTGTTGGGGGCAATTTGCCTGGAACATGGGCAAAAAAACAGAATCTGGGGCAATTGTTCATTGTTGGGGCAGTTTGCCAGGAACAGAGTCAAATAACCAGAATCCGGGGCAATTGTTCATTGCTGGAGCAATTTGCCAGGAACTGGGCAAATAGCCAGAATCCAGGGCAATTATTCATTGCAGGGCAATTTGCCAGGAACAGGGGCAAATAACCAGAATCCAGGGCAATTGTTCATTGCAGGGACAATTTGTCAGGAACAGGGGCAAATTACCAGAATCCAGGGCACTTGTTCATTGCAGGGGCAAATAACCAGAATCTGAGGCAATTGTTTGTTGCAGGGGCAAATAACCAGAGTCCCAGTAACAATACAATCTTGGTACTTTGCAATAACACAATAGTTCAGAAATCAGAAAACAATGCACATTTTCATGAGTTGACAGTCACCAGATGGCAGTTGTGTGCTAAGCACCCTTTTTTCTCGCTGCCCTTTTAAACTACTGTACTTGTGGGGCCCTCCTAAGCTCTGGGCCTGTGGTGCCCTTTAAATCCTGGGCCTGTAGTACTCTGGGCCCTCTTTATACCAGAACCTGGCTACCCCTGAAAACTCGGGGCTTGATGCCCTTCTTCCCCCTGGGCCTTCCTTGCCCTTTTAACTGCTGGGCCCCTTTATATCTAGGGCCTTGACTGACCCCCTAAAGGCCACTAAGCCTATGCTGCTGGGCCCTCTCCTCAATGTGGGGCTTGCCTTTGTCCCTTAATATCATGGGCCTGTCATGCTGGGCCCCTTTTACACTAAGGGGCCTGAAATTCCCCCTTTTAGCCTTGGGCCTGGAGTTGCCCCTTTAAATCTTTACGCCTGACCAAGACCTTGCTGCCAGTTATCTGGGCTGACTCACCTTTACTCCTCCCCCTAATGAATATTAATAAATTCCCCATGGGCCTCTATTTCTGACCCCGCCCCATGGGCATTGCCACACCCTGAATACATATTCAAATAACGCTTGCCCCAAACCAGGTCCAACCGACAGCCTCAGAGCTTAAACAATTTTCAAACTTTTATTTAAATTCTACAGGTGGTCAGCACTCTTCGTTAGTGCTGCCGCCGACTCACTGCCCTTGCCCGGGGTGAAGGAGCTTCAGTAGGGAGGAGGGAAGCTTTGCTGGCAGAGGGAGGGAGGGAAACCAGATAGGCACTGTGGCAGATGGCACGGGGCCTCGGGAGGGCTGACGACTCTTGCTCCTCAATGATGCTGCTCTTAAGATGCTACTGACATGGGATAACTTCACTTTCTGGGAGAAGAGGCTCAAAATAAGAAAAGGGGCTATACAGAGCCCACACCACTGCAAGGGACCAGTCTTCTTCACTGCTGAGACTCGACCACACGACAGGAGGAGGACAGCAGGAACCATGACAGTCTTCGCTGGCTGGAGGAGGGGCACCAATGCAGAGTCAACAAGTTCACTTCAACCCTCAGGTAAGCGCACAGTCGCTGTTGCACTTTCTAGGTCCCTCTGTCTCTACAGCCCAGCGTGATCTAACGGGAGAAAATGATTCTCCCCTTTTAATAAGATGCTTAGGGTTCTGATTCTAGAACCTCGAGCCCAAAGCATGCTGTACACACAAGGTAACTCATTGAAGAAACTACTTTGTATCATCTGTTAGGGGTTAAAGCACAAAGCTTAAAATGTAGGGAAATAGAAAGTTGGGGAAATGTCCCTGGAGCCTTGGTGAATCTATGGTGTGCTTCCCTTGGGTATGAATGATTTGTTACCCTAACTTTGTCATTTCTCATCAAAGTAAAATGCTGACACAGTAATGCATGCTTAGGGAGGGCCAAAGTTACAGTAACACCAATGCTGCATTGTGTGATCATTCAAGCCCTGAAAAAGCACACCAGAGATTCACCAAGGTGTAGGCATCTCTTTCCCTATCTTTTATTAACCTATTTTTCGTGAGTCAGCCCAACAGATGCATTTACGCATTTTTTGCAATAACTTATTTGTATACATAAAGATAAGATGAATGTTTACTAGCAGCTGCTATTATCAGAGTCTGTATGAGGATTTATTTTCTATCTTCTTGTTTGGTCTTCTTTATTGACACTCAGCATAAAAGATTTACTTGCTGAAAGAAAATGAAATCATTGATTAAACATATTCACACTGATAAAATATCAGTAAAAATTCAGTTTTCCTAAGCCTTTCCTGTACTACAATAGATACAGTACTTCTCGGTCAGACAAGATCAACCATAGAAGAAATACTGAAAACAATATTGAAATTAATTTAATGGATGTATTTGTAGATATTTTTCACAAGTCAGTTTGTTTATTTATTTATATTTATGTAGTTTTATATATATATATATATATATATATATATATATGTATATATTTTAAATCACTGTGTAATCAATTTTTCTTAGCACATTACTAGTATCATGATTAATATTTCATTAGGTTAGTTTCCCAACACTGTGGGTGAACATGGTAAAAGAATTAATATCATATAGTTAGTAGGTTGTAAAAAATGTTTTTGATTGTTAACAGGACTACATTCCATTAAAAGTGACCAGAAATGCCAGAAATGTCAATCTATGTGTGGTGACCAAAGAATATACAATAATGAGAGGGCTTAAGCCTGAGGTTCAATGTGAGAATAGCTCCTCCCACAGCCTCTACTTAATCCCTATCACTAACACACCTCCCTTGCTTCGAGAATGTCTTTTCCTGAGCTCCCTGCATGGCTTGTGTCACTGTGCCTTCTCTTTCCGTTTCCCTCCTACTGTCTCTGTCTGGTCCATTCCTCCTCTTTCCTGTGCGTCTCCCTTTCCTTCCTCTATGTTTTCTCCTTTTTTCCCCCTAGTTTGTGTTGCTTACCTCCTTTTCATTGTTTTGTTTTTAGTCCTCTGCTCCCCAGATCGTTCCGTTCCACCTCCCTGCTCCTTTTCTTAGTCGCCTCCATCTCTCGCTTGTGTTTGGTTGTTCCCCTTTGGTTCTTTCTGGGCTCCTCCGCCACCTACATTGCCTCCTCCACCTGTCTTCTCTCCTCTTGTCCACAGGTGCCTTCTAGGCATCTCCAGCTTCCATTTCCTGGAATTCTTCCATGCCCCTCCTGAAGCATGCCAGCTTCCTGTCTGTCCCTGCAGGCCTCTGCTCTCCTCTCCTCCACTCCCTGTTCCTCTTTGGAGCTCCAGGCAAGCTGTCTCCTCCACGACAAGTACACCTCCCTTCCTTCTCACTGATTACGTACATGGCATCCGCTACGATGGCTTCAGCGACTCTTCCCTACCGTGAGTACTACCTCACTCGACTGACTTCAGCAGGCGAGGGAGGTAGCACAAAACATTGCCTCACAGCATTTCAGCAATGCAGCAGCCATTCAATTTGCATTCCCATTCTGCCATCATTTAACAGTTACCAGTGCATTCAATGGCTGTCCTCCTTCACAGATGGACTCTCATCCACTGATTTCACTTTTTTTTTTGAAATTCAAGTTTATTATTTCACAATTACAAGCATGTTGCACATAATACAGTGACACCAGAACACAAATGGTGATAATAACTGTAACCAACTTGCTGCCATCCCAGCTCCCCAACCCTCCCATACCCCCTATCCTTACATATAGTCATCAGTGCAGACTACTATAGAGACACATTTACCTTTATTCTACTATACTGGGTATACCCCAGTATCGAATAGCTATCCAGAAACCATCAGGAAGAAGAGTCACTTGTTTGCAACAGGAACTTAGTGTGCAAGGTCTCCCAAGTTCTGGAATATTTTGGGAGGCAGTTCTTCATACTGGCTCCCATTTTCTCCACGCTCAAGTTGAATAGAAGCTCCTGAAGCCACTCAGAGTAATTTAACAGGAGGTCATCAAGCCAGTGTCTTGATATCACGTTTTTAAGCGAGGAGAATATGGCAGCCATATAATACCTTCTTGACTTCACATCTGTTCCATTATAATCCCCAATTAAGCAAATTTCTGGTAAGAAGTATTCTTTAATGCCAAGCAGTGGGTCCACTTTGGATTTAATCATATCCCAGAGGGTCTGCACTGGTGGGCACTCCCAAAATATATGACGAAGGGTACCCTCCTCCTGATGACATCTATTACAGGTAAGGCTAGGAATCCAGCCTATTTTATGAAGCTTGACTGGTGTCCAGAACATGTTATAAAATAGCTGAAACTGCATCACCCGGAGCCTATCCTGGGTAATGTATCTATAAGAATTTCACCAGATAACGGACTACTCAGATGCCGCCCTGGGAATTGTTTATCCCAATATTTAGGAGTCCCATAGGATCCACATATACTTGGTCAAATAGTGATGGGTATAATCTAGACACCGATTGTGGTTCCCACACTACCTTGGACAAGGATTCAAAAAATTCCTCTGGGACCCCTACTGTTTTAAACTCTCTTTGTACTTGGCCCAGCAGGTGTCTTATTTGAAACACCTTAAATATTTGGTTAGGCCCCATCCTGTGTTGTGCGAATATTGACTGTACCGAGTCACACACTCCCTCCTGTAGTAAATCTTTGACTCTCACCCCCCTCAGAGAGGGAACCCATATATCAGTGATCACTTTGCCCCCTGTCTTCAGATTTGGATTTCCACAAAGTGGCTGATTTTGATCTTTGCAGGGAGTATGTTTGACAAAGGAGCATAGCTGAGCATGAATTTTTAGTGAGGTGGTTATTGGAGTAAGTGCCAGTTCCTTGGGAAGCCATTTTGACTGCAATATAAAAGCAGTTGGGTCAAGGCCTACCCCTCTAATCATCCCAATTTCAGTTTCACCCATGAGAGAACATAGGGTAAAGTTTTTCCTCTGGTGTTAAACAGCCACTTTAAGTATTTGCTAGCACTACTAACCCAATAATATATTCTGAAATGGGGTAACTGCGTAAACCACCCTTGGCTAGGAGCAGCCAATTTATGATAAGCTCTGCGAGGTGCTTTTCCCTGCCAGATGAAGTCACAAATTATTGAATGGGTCTTGGAAAACCACCTTAGGGGTAACCAAACATTAAGCATATTAATGGGATAGAACACCCTGAGGAGGACATTAATTTTAATTAGATTTATACATCCCCAGAGTGACAGGGGGACTTTCCACCATCTGTCCGGATCCTGTCTTATGTCGTGTATGACCGAGTCCAAATTAAGTTGAATCATCCTGGACTCACTCCTGACTAGTATGATACCTAGATATTTTAGTGAGTGTTGACTCCATTGAAGACCCATTTCGAGATATGCTTTCTGTAATTTCCCATTGAGTGGGAAGACTATGGTGTTCTCTACATTTATTCTATAGTTGGATACTTTGCTATATTCTCCTATGATCTCCAAGACCACCATGAAGGTCTCCTGGGGGTGTCAGAGATGCAAAGGATATCATCTGCATATGCAAACACCTTGAATACCTGGGTGCCAATCGTCACCCCCTGTATTCTAGGATTGAGCCTGAGCCTGCAGAGAAGAGGTTCCAGATATATGTTGAAAAGAAGGGGAGATAAGAGGCAACCCTGCCTTGTGCCTGAAAACAGTGGGAAAGTGAAGGAAAAGAGCCCACTGCAGTAAATCCAGGTGGTTGGATGATTGTATAACGACGAGACCCACTTGATGTAAATGGGGGGAATTCCAGTCTATGCATGACAGCAAACAAAAATTGTAAGTCTACCCTGTCAATGCCTTCCTTGTCCAGGGACATCAGTCCATAAGGAAGGTCTGAGTCCCTGGACAGAAGGCATGGGACAGCTCTACGGAGGTGATCTGATGATGTTCTCCTCTCATGAACCCTACTTGATCCGATGAATGATGTGAGGCATGACCTTGATCAGCCTGTTCACTTAAATTTTAGCCAGAATTTTAACATCGCAATTGATCAGGAAATAGGGTGATAGCTAGTGACTCTATCCGGCTCCTTTCCTGGCTTGGTGATGACTACTGTGAGGGCTTCTAGTAAGTGTCTATCAATTCTGTCAGAGTCAGCCCTCTGGGTCTCTTCCCCTTCTAGTCAAGATCAGAAGAAAAGGGAAGGTTCCAGTCACCTCCCAAAATGATGGGGAGGTTTACAAAAGGGGACAAGACATTCAGCAGGTTCATGAAAAAATCTGGCCAGTCTAGGTTAGGCCCATATAAGCTACCCATTAATACTTTCTTTCTATCTAACAGACCAACAACTGTTACATAGCCAAGATTGGATCTATTATGATTGTTCACATAAAAGGGGTGGTCCTAGAAATTAAAATCACAACCCTCTACTGACTGAACTATCCCTGTCATAAATACCTGACCTATACACCGTCTTCTAAAGAGGTTAGGTTCGGACTCAAGCATATGTGGTTCCTGCAAACAGATCACATTCCCTTTGAGTAATTGTAAATGTTTAAGAAGCTTATACCTTTTGGTTTTGTTCCTGGAGCCTTTCACATTCCATGAGATCCATACATAGTTGCTCCCCATGGTACAGTCTCCTTTTTCAGTAATTATCTCTGAGTGTACCTAGTACACACTCTTTGACCCTATGTTCCATCATACCTTCCTTCTGATGGTGCCTCTTTTCTGTTACTAAACTATATGCAAGACTCTCCCCCCCACCCAAACCTCTTCCACCCTTGCCCCGATCAGTAAACAGTGCACCGGACCATTGTATCCAGTTACCCCTATCCCAGTCCCAAAACCCGTCTCTAGGTAATATTAAAGCAAAACACTAGAAAAGGAGAAGTTGAAAAGGTGCCCCCGCACAGCCAACACAAATACTGCACGGCCCATGATTGTCAGGACAAACCACACACCTGCCTCCATTCCATACCTCTCCCCCAGTTAAACATTCCTATTTTGCGACAATACAGAAAGGAAATAAAATTAAACTAGTTTCCATCCCAATTAGTAACCCACTATTAAAATTACTGTAGGCCTAACTCCATGAGCCTACTGAATAAAACATAACTATAATAAGGTCCTTCTACCTAGGAGTCATTATGCCCTTAAACTCCAGGGGACTAATGACTCGAAATAGGCTAGGGGACCCTCTACTACAAATTAGAGTATCCCAGACTAATTCAGGTCCGCAGCTCCTTGCCGCTTTACCAGCTACAGAAATCTGGTTCTTGATGACAGAGGGTAAACTGAGTCATTAGGTGCTTCTGCAAATAAAAGGCTAGGACTAGTACAATGTTTTATCCTCTTCAGAGGGCTCTCCCCATCCTAAAGGTTGTACATCCTCGCAACAATACAACCCTGCAAATCCCTGAATAATCTTTGCTTCCAATAATTTAAATCTTTATGAACTATGCAATTTAAATGATCTCCAACAACAGCTACCAATTAAAATCGATTAGGAGTTATAACAGGTCACCTCCGACACGCAATCTGCAATTTATTTTAGAACACAAATTCTCCTATGCATTTTAACATGTCCCGTATCCAAAATGAGGAGCCAAACAAAGGATCTGGGGAGAGCTCCCATGTCATATGGTGAAATCTGGAGCATAAAATTCCTTGCATAACATTTAAAGAAAAGAGAGAATAAAATAAAAAGAAAAGAAAAAAAGGGGGCTGAACAAGGTAATATAAAACAAAGAAAAATTCAAACAGCTCTTAAAGTTAGCCCAGCAAAACCAAAGTTTAAAACATCTAGATAAGAGGCACTCTTCCCAAAAGCGAGGTCTGCTGTGAGCCACTCTCAAGTCGCCAAATCTGCCTCAAATAAGAGGTCTGTCAAACGAGGTAAACATGTTAACCTGAGGAGTGGGACTCTTACTTCAGAGTCCCTACTAAGGCATGTAAATAGTGTCAGTGCCAAAACAAATTGAATAAAAATATTGTTGTCCACATGTACTTGCATTGCAGTAAGGCTCATAATGTCCTGGTGCCCTCTACTGGGTATGAAAAGTCCTTATTCCACCACGATGACAAGAGGATTGCTGTATGGAAGGTCCAGTTTAAGCCCTTCCATTGCAGAGCTTGCATCCTCGTAGCTGTTCCAGGAGAAGGACAAAATAACTTGTAATTGGGCTGGGTATCCCACACGAAATTGAATTCCTGAAGCGATCAGCTTCACCACCGGCGGTTGGTAAGTGGCCCTCCTTTGACGTATCAAGACTGGGAGGTCTTGAGCAACCCCAATTGTGGCCACTTCCCATTGAACCTCTTGGATATCTTTTAGTTTATTAAAGAAATGCTGCCTCTCAAGATAATTCAGGAGTCGGAAGATGAAGAGCCGAGGTTGGGGGCCCAGTGGAAGCATTGCTGTAAGCGCTCTATGAGCTTGTTTGATCACGTAGTTGGGGCCGAAGGGAGTGGGGCCTGCCAATTTTACAAGCAATGTCTGAGTGAAAACAATGGGACTGGCTCCCTCTTCTCTCTCTGGAAAACCAATACATACAGCATTGTTCAATCTACTCCTCCCTTCAAGATCCTCGATCTTGCTGTCCATTTAATTTAGTTTTTATCTGAGTGCCATGAACTCCGGTGCTTGTTTTTCAACCTTCTTTTCCACAGATACCACCCGGGCTTCGGTGTCACTGGCCCTCTTTGAAAGGTCCTTTAGGGATATAGTTACTGCTTTCAGCTCTTCAGTAAGAGTACGGAGCTCCTTCTAAAGGGTTTGAATTCCACTAGGAACCACGCTAAAGTGAGTGGTTCATGTTCTGAAGCAGTCGGGTCCATTTCTGGGCCGCCGGCAGATGGCGAGGCCTTGGATTTTTTTTTGTGGCCTTTGCTGGTGATGAAGATGGAGTGTGTTTTGGTGGAGATTTCTTCATCTCAACAACCATTTATCGAGGTCCCTGGATAAACAGCTCCCAGGTATAAACCACAATTAGGTAGGATGGAGTTCTTGCTTAAAGTGTCGCTTTTGTTCTGAGAATTTGAATGTAATCGAGGAGGGTGGCTGGAGCAGATGAATCAGGCTGCTAGCTCATTCCTTGCATCATGTGACTCACTGATTTCACTTCTAAAGATACTGCTAACCAGACTGCCTATCATGTGACTACATCACAGTGCTTTAGCAGTAACTATTTGATGGAGGTTCAATCTCATTTCTGCTGGGTGAGAGAGCAGGACATCATGACAACCCCCAGCGCATCATGCAGCACTTGATTGGGTTTCTCCATTGGGGGGGGGGGCTACTTCATCTGTTAGTAGTGCACTATAAGCTGTATGGCTCAATAATGAATTTTAATGTTTTTTTATCTCTATAGTTAAATATCATTTAGTGCTAGCAAATCCTGCTGTTAGTTTTAATTCCTGCAGTAGTGATGCCCGTGAACATGGTGAGACTTTATTGACAGTTCAAAGAAAGTTTTCTACCCTAATACTCATTTAAGAGGAAGTTGGTTGCAATATTTTATTTCTAAAATCTTCATCTTGTTCCTTTCGCTCATTGGACTGTTTTCCCTCTTTGAGGAAAGCTTGCGCTACAGCTCCTGATCTTCTTGATATCCTGGGGGGAAAAAAGGAGGGGGGGTCCTCCCATTTTACTGTCCCTGGGTTTTCTCTCTCTTTACTGTTCCTGCTACCTATGACTTCAATCACCTATGCCTCTCTGGTACCTGCATCCATTTCCAGTGGACTCCTCCTCTGCACCCCATTGTTATTGCTTCCAAAAGTCAGCCCTCCTTTCCACAGATCATCCTGTTGTGTGACCCATTCCATCTTTCCTCAGTCTGTCCCACTATATCTATTTACTATTATTCATCCTGTCTACAATGCAGTTTCCTCCTATACCTCTCTCTATAGCAGCATTCTGCACTTTCTGCCAGCCCATACCAGTAGTACTCCAGAATCCATCCCAAACTCACACCTTCTGAGGTGCAGAGCGGAGGTAGGCTTCTCCTGTCTACAGGGGATGGGATTCCATTACAATCAATATCTCCTACTACTTCCCAACCTGACATCCTCTATCCTCACTCTGCTGGACAGCATCGAATGAAGGTTTGCTCACTCTGACTACCAGGATGGGAGTTTCACACCTCTACTGAGTCATACCATGCCTTCTCTACCTCACACTAGTTGCCGCTTCCTTTTGGGAACGGAACTTCTTTGCCCTATGTGCCCTCATCATTCTACCTATGACTAGCTAACTCAGGTCATGATCATCCCGCCTCAACCATCACCAGTGAGTGTCTGAGTCTCCATTCTTCTGCTTCAGCTTATGCATTCTCAGCCTGATACCCGGATGCTGCTTCCCTTCAGGAACATGACTTTGCTCGACTTGCCTTCTCCATCCTACCTAGTCTGCAGCCTCAATTCACAGTCCTATTCTGCTGACTTCCATGGCTGGGAGCCTGAATCTATATTCAACTGTTTCCACCCTCTGCATCCTATACATGATGCGGGTTGCCACTTCCTTCGGGAACATAACTCTCAGCCATGTACCTCATTGTCCTACCTCTCCTAGTTGCATCCAGTCAGGATCATCTCATCTCAACTGTCATGGATGGACACCTGAGTTTACATTCCACTGCTACACAAAGTCATTCTCAACCAGCTAATGGATACCGCAACCCTTCTAGATCTGGACCTTGTCCTTCTCACATTCTCCATTCTTCCTTGCCTGTGGCCTCCCCTCAGGTCTTATTGCACTGACTTCCCGGGTCCCTCAGGCAAAGCACCAGGCACAGCCCCGGATCTGAATCTGCTCACAGTATAGAGATTCCATGAAGAACCATTCTGGGAAGAAGTTAAATTACTTACTTCAGAAGTGAAATCCATGGCTGCTGCCATCGGGGACATCTCCAAACTTACCAGAGACAACGAGGTACTCCTTAAATCCTTGGAACAGAAGGTGGATTGTGTCGATCCCATGTTGACCCCGAATTTGCCCTTACAAGGCAGCAGATTACTAAACTTGAGGCTAAGGTGGAGGATCTTGATGGCAGGAGTCGGTGTAATAACGCTGTAATCATCGGGTTTGTCCGACAGGGAAGAAGGGACAAACACTGTGTTATTTGTTCAAAAATTAATACAGAAGCTGGCAGGTCCCTCTTGGGCTGACTTACTGTATCGAGTGAGCCCACAGAGCTTTTATGGCTGATGCCCCACCTGATGCACCTCCTCGGCCCCCTAATTCTCAAGTTCCAACTTCCAAGAGTGCCAACACTTCCTTGCTAAGATAAAGGAACCCAAGAGGTGAAATGGGAAGAGAGAGAAAGATCCGAGTGGTGCAAGACTTACCAGCCATGGTCCAGCAACGGTGTACAGCATTTCACCCTATAATGTCTAAATATGCCCTTTTTTCTTTTTCCATATGCAGTTACATTTTATAGATAAGAGATGCTACTTAGCAATTTGTTTGAATTGTTTAATTAATACTGCTCAAATAAACGGGGGGAGGGAAGGACAGTGGCTTGGTAAGCCTGTTCATCACGATCAAAAAGGTTTTGGTTGAAGGATGGAGAGGGGGACTCCACTCTGACTTTTATAGTGTTCAGTATACATTCTACCTGGAGTCACCTCAAGGTTCAGGGGAGGGAAGAGGGATCACTGTGTTGTATGTAAAGGTCTTTTGTTGGGTTCTTTGGGGGTGGGACTAGGGTTTGATGGTCATCACTGGGGATTGCAGGGGGGAGGGTTGGATAGGCTCACCTTGGTGGGCACTGGTATGACTACTGGTGTATGAACTGGTATTTCACCCAGGCAATACAGGATCTCATGAGTCATGGCTAACCAGATTAGATTTTTATCTTGGAATGTGACAAAGGCCAGGAATAAAACAAAATGCTTCCAAATACTGAAGCACTTAGGTCACCTGAAAGCTGACGTGATGTGCCTTCAGGAAACCCACCTGCTGGCCTCAGAATCGGGGCTCTTCCGGAGGCAAAATGTGGGACACACCTTCACAGCTGAGCCGAGTACACAAAATAAGGGCATAGCAATCCTTATTGCATGTCATCTGGCTTTATACTGCTTGCAGACCTTAAGTGACCCTAATGGCAGATACTTGGTGATTCGGGGAATCATAGATTGAACTGAGCTGATAATTGGGTGTTTTATGGCCCAAATGTTGACTCATCTGCATTTTTACTGAAATCCTTCAGATCCTAACACCTTCTCCAGCCTCCCAATGTACCTGGGAGGTGACTGGAATCTTCTGTTCACACCTGACTTGGACAAGACCCAGGGGTTATTACCAGCTCAAAGGGCCATATGGGATCTTGTGGACCACTTGGGATTGTGTGACCCTGGAGAACCATAACCCATCTTCTAGGGCTTATACCTTCTGTTCCTAGGTACACTGATCTTCTTCCAGAATATACTACTTTCTAATGACCAAGAGCTCTCTCCTGGTATCTGGGAGTGTGGCATAAAAGCAGGAGTTATTTAAGACCACTCTTCTGTTTGGTGTTTGGCTACCTGGCTCCTCCCCAACAGAAAGATACCCTGTGGAAGCTTAATAACCAGCTTCTGAATTGATCCTGAACTGGTTAAACAGATAGCTCAGACTACTGAGCAGTACACAAGAAAATTTGAATTCCACAGGAAGCCAGTCATCAAATGGGGTGCACTGAAATGCTGTCTTAGAGGAGAGTTGATCAAGCTAGCCACTGCCAGGAAGAGGAAAAAGGAAGAGCAAATCTCCAACCTATTGGCACAAATTAGGCAGTTGGAAAGTTGTCTACCCCTGACTGGAGATGACACTACCAAAGCCTCACTATTAAAACTATGGAACTCTTACAGCGAATTGCTGAGGGAAAAGGCAGAGTATGCCATCCTCAAATCTCGCTTGATATACATAGACCAGGGAGAGAAAGCAGGTCATTTATTAGCCTTAGGGATAAAGAAACAAGAATCTGCCAGATTGGTAAAGGCCATAAAATCTAGCACTGATGGTTCCATTAAAACCACCCCTAGGGAGATAATATCTGAATTTGAGTCTTACTACAGAGAACTGTATAGCCCCAGGACAGCACCCCCACTCACTTCAAGAAATAGAGGCATATCTTGCTTCTCTTCCCTTACCAACTTTGGAGAGGGCAGAGAAAAACATTCTGATAGCCCCCATCACAGAGGAAGAAATCAGAGCAATAGCCCAAGAGCTCCCTCTAGATAAGGCCCCAGGTCCGGACGGACTCTCCTCTAATTTTTATAAGAAGTTCCAAGACCATTTAGTCCCTTGGTTATACAGATTTTTCAATTTCATTTTGTCAGAGACTCCATCTGACCATCACCTTCTAGAGGCCCTTATTGTAGTCCTTCACAAGCCCGGCAAGCCTGAAGATAGTGTCACAAGTTATAGATCTATTTCCTTATTAACAATGACATCAAGCCAAATTGCTAGCCACCAGGTTGAACCGGGTGCTTCCTGTCCTCATAGGTGCTGAACAAGTGGGCTTTATGGTAGGCAGATCATCCCAGGATCACCTACATTTTTTTCTGCATCCAGGGACTCCATCCACCCAGCGGTTCTGGTGTCCCTGGATGTGGAAAAAGCTTTTGACAGAATAGATTGGAACTTTATGTTCAGTGTCTTAGCCAAGTTTGCCTAGCCCATCTCCTTCCCTGGATCATTCCTTCAGTCCATCCGGATTCACTCCGGATCACCTCTAGATCAATATATTCGATGGGTCAAAACCTTACATACAGGTCCATGCACCAGAATCTATTGTAATGGGGTGATTTCCCCTTCCTTCCCGTTAAAGTATGGTACACGACAGGGATGTCCCCTGTCACCTCGTCTATTTAATTTATATTTGGAAACCCTATTATGAAATCTCAGAACCAACCCTAATATTCATGGGGTGGAGATAGGTTCCCACATGTTGACAGTTTCGGCTTATGTGGATGATATTCTGCTGCACCTCTCGCCCAGCCCACTTGCTCTATCCAGGCGGCTCTGAAGACTATCTTGGAGTATAGTGCAGTTTCCAATTATAAAGTTAATCCAGACAAGACTCAGGTTTTCCCCCCTGAATAACAGGACCCATAGGGCTTCACTTGGTCTTACTGGCATACAATGGTCTCAAGACAGCCTTTAGTTCCTAGGTATTCTCCTAGCTAGACATACTACCCAATTAAATGCTCTCAATCTTGATTCCATGATCTCCAAGATGCAACAAGACGTATCCTGTTGGAAGGACATGCCTCTGTCTCTTTGGGGGAGGATTAGTTTGATCAAAATGAATGTTTTATCCCACTTATTTTACCCTCTGAGCATGTTGAACTTATGGTTGCCTCTCACCTGGTTCGGGAAACTACAGGGGTGGTATCGGATTTTTAATGCCACAGCAATCCTGCAAGGTATGCCTACCATAAATTGTCTGCCCCTAAGGAGAAGAGGGGTCTGTGGCTCCCTCACCTTGGTTTGTATTATTGGGTCAGCCATTTAAGTAAATACCTTAAGTGGCTGCAGCCAGTAGAGAATCTACACACCTTTCCCTACATTCCTTCCTGGCTTACCATTGAACAGGAGCACTGATTTGAGTGGCATTTCTCGAGAGGCCTTCCTACATACTCGGTTTAAGGATCTTCCTAAAACATGGGGTGGCTCTCCAATCATCACTTCAATGTGGGTTCTTTCTCAGTTATGTAAAGTCTTGAAATACAACCCCATTAGGGACCCAAAACAATCAATTATGCAAAACCCTAATTTTCACATTGGGGGTGTTCCTCTATTGGAGGGGTGGCTTCCAACTCTCAAAGGGAAGTGTCCAGAGGAGTTGGCATCCAGTGACTCCTACCTCTCAGTAAGGGATATGATGCTCAGATTCCCAGCAGGACCAGAAGGTTTTTTCAGGTATTATCAGATCCATCACCGGCTGGTTTCTAAACAGCTCTTACTGGGTAATGGCAGAGGAATAGGTGAGATTTTCCATCCCCTAATTGCTCTGTCCCATCAGCCCCATTCAGCCTCCCTTATCTATGCTTCTCTATATGATCTGGTCTATCCTCCGGTAGTTGGGACCGCTCCCTACTGGTTGGATGTGTTCCCTTAGAGGGTTCTTAACTTGGATAAAATATGGAGGTCCTGTCATTTTTACATCACGCAGGATAGACTGCATCTCATGCAATACTCAGTCCTTCAAAACATATACTTGACTCCAGTGAAGCTGCACAAAATGGGTCAACTCCCCTCCTCAACTCGTAGTCGCTCTAGTCAAGCAGAGAGTACCTTATATCACATCTTCTGGGAATGCCCTTTTATTGTGGTACTCTGGAAAACCATCAAACAAAGGGCAGACCCTCTCCTAGGGCTAGAAAATTTGTTTACCTCTGAAATATGTCTGTTAGGCAACTTCACTGGAGTTGAAAGCAAACAACGCTGGTTTCATATGGCCATGAGTGCCCTCTCTCTTAAGGTTCTGGTGCTTCAGCACTGGAAAGCGATAAGCCATTTCCTACATGGAGTGGCTCCTGGGTTGTTAGCCAATCACGTGTGGAAAAATGACTGCAAGTCTATGTAACTGTATGCACAGATACAAAGAAAGATGGGAATCCCTATATACCTTATACAGTCTCTAAGGTTATATTCCCATCAAAGTCATTGTTAAGGGTGATGCTGAGGGGGGGTCATTTGTGATCGTTTCTTAATTTGTCTTGTCTTACATTTTAATGTTGTGCCTCTTATTGTCCTGAGAATGGTTTATTTGATATGTCTTTTATGGTTAAAAAGCTATTAAAGTTGAATTAAAAAAAAAAATTAAAAAATGATTTGGATCATGCCAGCTAGTTCGGTATCTATCCCAATCCCTTTTGACTGCCTTTTGTACTTCCTTGCTGCAGGTCACCCCTCCTAGCTGCTATACGAGTATATTTTTCTCCATCAGATGTGGAAACTTCGTCCTGCTTCACTCCAGCACCTTCCGTCCCTTTTTCTTGTCATTTGAAGCTTTCGTCAGATGTTGAACTCATGTAATTCAACTCAGTTGCTCTTGGTGCCTGACGTTGCTCCTTGGCCTTCTGCAGATCATCCTTTGGTACCTTGCTACAGCCTTCCTGCATTCTGCTGCTGTTCATTGAAGAACTGACCGGTCCTGTTCCTTCCTGCACTGTATGTCATCCAGCGTCGCCTAGCCCATCACCTTCCCTGGATCATTCCTTCAGTCCATCAGGATTCACTCCAGACTTCCTTCCATCTTCGGATTACTGCCTTTTATCTCAGCCTTGCAGGCTTGGGGCATTATCCTGTTTGCTGTGGCTCTCTTGGGCATGCTATCATATCTCTGGCCACTATGCCTACCCTGTCAACTACTCCTCCCATTTCTCCATCTCATACTCCTACTCTGGCCATTCCCACAGCTCCCATTCACTACTCGATGGATCACTTGTTCATTTCACCTGAGGAATCTACTTCTAGCAAATAATCCTTGGATAATATGCCTTATAAACTCTTACCTCATCACAGAGTTTTCTACACTGCCCAATCAGCTCCACATGATCTTTCCTGGAATCTCATTTGACTGGACAATGGAAAGATCCCATCCATCTCTATTGGATACTGCCTACAAATCCTTATATTCAATCACTGTGGCTTCCCTATCTACCATGACTCAAAGGCTATTCTTGTACATGGAAAGGACAATTCATTTTGTTATGCTCCAACTCCATAACCATTATCATTGCTATGGATACCAGGAATTGCAGTTACCTCATACCACTACTGACGTCATCCGTTTTACCTTCTGCAGCCTCTCCTATCAACACCAACTCAGTTGACCATGTTACTCAACTCCTACTTTCACAAAAGCCATTGCTTGTCCTAAGACTTTCACAGCTGCCTTCCCAGAACTTCCATCACTGGATATTCTATGCCTAGCTGCTTTACTAATGCCAAGTCATCCAAACCATTTTTTTTAGCTCCTGAACATCACCATACCTCAGATAATCATCTGCATTGCTCCATCTTATTACCATCAGTCAAGTTATCTACCCATCCAGCGGTCCTTCTAGTCTATCCTTAATGAATCATTTCCATTATTCCCTCCAGTTATGACTTTCACCGAGATCAGGCACCTCCGATTCTCAATCCGGAACTCTGCAACCATGATGGTGAATTCACTATCCTGTCTTACCTCCCAACAAGTCTTAATCAACCATAGCACTAGGATGATCTGGCATTTCACACTACTTGACTTCACTATCAACCCAGCCTACAAACTCTCCATACATCCGCTCCAAGCTTCTCTCAAGTACGTAGGCATTGGATTACCATAGAGGCCGCCTAAGCTGGGCTGCCTATCTTATCCTACCAGTGCTACCTTCTCAGTAGAATAAAATATCTCCCAGCCTGGTACTTGAGCCTGTTGTTCAGCACAACAACTACTCATCTCAATACAGGGAATAACAGGAGGGTGGGGCTGAAGCCAGTGCCAAGGACCATACCAGCAAACAAAAGATATAACCTGGTAGGCAGACACACCTAATAAGGACGACAGAACTGCTCAAACATAGGGAACCCTGCTCCCTCAGCACCACTGCTTGGGCATGGAGGCATGATGGAATAGACTCAGCAACAAAGTAGCCCAACCACTACACCAACAGCGTTGGTGCTTGCAGCTGAACCTGAACCCAGCAAGCATTAGAATACTGGCAGTGTTGCTCCTGTACATAGCTGAATTAGGATGGGTTGATGCCAAAATAAGTGGCTGCCAAGACCCTAACCTGCATGGAGGCTGGGACCATCACCTACCACACCTCACACTGCCCTACTCCCTCAATCCTGCACACACTAGTTATCAAGCACAGATTTACTCACAAGGGAGCCTGCTACCTCATCTTCTCTGGTGTGCCAGGTGATCAACTAAAATGATCTTCCCTCACTCAGCAGGGGTCCTCTGTCTCATCCTACTAATTTAATCCACCCCAACCCTTGGTACCCACCTGCTAACTCCATCCTGGGGTCCTCCGGGGACCCCACATGGTGCCACACCAAGAGACTGAGGGTGGCCCACATGAACATCTGCAGCTTATGACCTAAGATGCCGGAGGTGCAATCATGGGTAGATACATACAGGCCCAATGTGCTAGCCATATCTGAAACATGGCTGAAGCCTCCCATGCTCCCTCACGAAGTAGAACTAGACCACTACAATTCCTTCCGAAAGGATAGAAAAGGGAAAAAGGAGGGGGTGTCATTATCTATGTGACCTCCTCCTTGACAGCTTCCTTGTCCCCTGTCAAAATGCCAAACACAACAGGACTTGAATCAATATTCATCCAAATTGTACTGGGCAGTGCTAAGTGCCTAACCATAGGATGTATCTATAACCCTCCCACTGGTGGTACTGCAGCACTTCAAAGCCTCGTCAGCTCAATAGCAGGGGCATGACTCACGGAGCTGCTGGTCCTGGGGGACTTCAACTTAAAGTGGGAACCCATCACTGAGCAAAAATACAAGACCACACTTCTCGATGCTAACCTGGCCCAGGTCATCACTGAGGTCGCAAGGCATAACCAAAACAGGAACCACTCTGCTCCTTGACTGGATCCTTACCTCCAAACCCACCAACATACAAGTGACTGGCGTGATGTCGGACGCCGTAGGCGATCACTCACCCATATTCTGCATCTGGAAAAATTGACCTCCCAGGATCCCGCCCAAGCTCATAGTGACCAGGGATTTCCCTGGATTCTTGGCTTAGGCTTTCCAGAACTCCCTAAGAAACATAGACTGGTCACCAGTGAGACACCTAGGGAGCACGGATGAGGCAGCACAGTATTTCCAGCGTACGTTCTCTGCGGTGGCCAACATGCATGCCCCAATTAGGACCAGATGAGCCAAGGGCCTTTGTCACAAATGGATATCGTGTGAGCTGAAGTCACTGATGATAGCCTGAGACAAGGCCTGGAAAAAGGCAAGGAGTTCTACTATCCCTGCCGACTACTCTGCCTATAGATCACTGCAGAATCAGTGCCAAAGAAGCTCCAAGAATGCCAAAAGGGACCACATAAATCCTCCGAGGCAAACACTATCTGACCCAAAGTTCTTCTGGACAAGCATCAACTCCCTGATAAAAGGTACTAAACACCCCAGCAGGGTAACATAACCTGTAATGACACTACACTCACGGATGGAGAGGAGGTCGCAACAGTCTTCAATCACTTCTTCACCGACTTGGGGCACTCAGACCCAACCCACACACAGCTCACAGAGCCCTGTGGTCACTGAATCCCAAGACTCTCCAATTGCCAATTTCCATCTGCAGATAGTGCAAACCAAAGATGTGCTGCTCTCCACAATCCCTAAAACCCAGTGGATCACCAGGACCCGACGGACTGGATCCTAGGCTGCTAAGGGCTGCTGCCCCAGCCATTGCACTGCCTGTAACACTGTTAATAAATTGATCCCTGCAGGAAGGTACAGTCCCACTGACATAGAAATGGGTCCATGTAGTCCTAATCCACAAGGGCAGAGTAAGGGAACCTATAGACCACTGTAGGCCCATCTCCATCCTATGTTACCTGGCTAAGATTCAGGAGCGGCTAGTTTACAGCCAACCCAGAGACTACCTGGAAGCCAACAGGTACTGGACCCCACACAACACGGCTTTAGACCAAAGCACGGGACTGATACTGCCCTCATCAAATTCACCTCTGATGTCCTGGAAGCTTGGGACAAGGGTACCCCCACTGGGGCCGTGTTTGTGGACCTCTCTAAAGCCTTCAACCTGGTGGATCACTCACTCTTGCTAACCAAGCTTAGCCAACTGGGGCTGGAGCAGCACTCCCTCAACTGGTTCTGCAATTACCTCACTGACCGCACTCAACAGGTCAAGTGGAAAGGAGTCAACTCCGAACCCCTACCTTTAACTGAGGGGATCCCACAGGGCTCAATCTTAGGTCCGCTTATGTTCTCCCTATTCATAAATGACCTCTATGGACATTGTGGGGGCAGCTCCATAGTACAGTATGCAGATGATTCAGTGCTGTACAGAATGAGGGATCACCGATCTGATCTAGGACCCTGGTTCCAAAATTATTTCACCAAGGCAGAGACTTGGCTAATTGAGAACCGCCTTGTCCTCAACCCCACCAAGGCTAAGGCTATGCTGTTCAGGCCAAAATCCCTAGGTCTATCCAGGGACCATCTTCTGCCACTCACTACCTTGTCTGGCTCCAAAATAGAGGTGGTACAATCAGTCAAATACCTTGGCCTCACACTAGATCAGGGCTCTCTCTGAAGCCCCATGTGGATGCTGTAACAAAAACATCCACCAAAAACTGGACCTTCTCTATCGCCTAAGCCACAACATGATACCAGAGACTAGACTGGCAATCTCACAAAGCATCCTTCTCCCAACCTTAACTTATGCTGCCCCATTGAACTCGCATCGCTGAAATGGACCACAGTAGACTAATGACCCTATACCACAAAATAGCTTGCTTTGCTTCCAATCATACACTAGGACCCACTATTGTGATGCCCTCACAGCTCTAAACTGGCCATCCCTGTACAGTAGGCTCCAGTACCCCCATACTAAGCTGGCTCTACAAGCTCCTAGATGCCCAACCTCCAGCGAGTCTAAACAGATTACTTGCCCCAAAGCCGAATAGATGACCATTCCGCTCCTAGAACAAAAAACTCCTGGAAGCTCCCCTGACCTGCACTGTCACAGGGAGTAAATCCTTTACTCACCTAGCCATGGAATCATGGAACAATCTCCCAAGCCATCTTCAGGAGGCACCGACCTTAGCCATCTTTCAAAAGGGACTGCGTGCTCACCTTATCAAACCAAGTCCCTGACACTGCACCAATGGCTAAGACAACCACACCTCATGTCAATTTGTACCGACTAGACACTGCTCCCCTACAAGGGTAATGACTAATGACTGAACAAGCGGGTACTATACCCCATATGGAACTCCCGTATGCACTCTTAGCACTTAGCACCCTCACCCCATCTGTCATCACTGCTGTACTCTATATTGTAATGTATTTGCCTCTTCTACAGAAACTGTATATTGTACTCATAACCCCGTATTATATGTACTACTCTACCATACTGTACTCATCAGTGTATTATACCTCCGGCATTAGATGTACTGTACTGTATTGCAGTATTAGATGTACTACTGTATTAGATGCACTGCATTGTACTACTACTGTACCAACTAATATCATGTGCCTCTTTCCCTCTTACACAAGAACTGTAAAATTGTATACTGTCCTAGTAACCCTGTACGATATGTCTGATACTGTGATACCTGACTGTATGTTCAAACCATATGTAACAAACCCCGGGTCGCCCCAGAAAAAGGGACCCTCGGGCCCAGTGGGCTTACCCGGTAAACAAAATTTAATAAATAAATAAACCTAACCAGCAAAAACCATCTCAGTGCATCTCATGGGCAATTATACCACAGAAATACCCATATTTACTTAGTCACTTGATCAGCAGAGTATGCACAAGTATAGTTATGACATCAATGCCTGAATAACCTATCCAATTCCTTGTACTGAACTTCCAATCATTCTCTATATCGGGGGTCTGCAACCTTTTCAGGTCCGGGATCCACATGTCCACTTGCCATGACAGATCTGATCACCAGGGAGCATTATGAGTGCAAGCATAGCAGATGTCTTTTTAATGCTTAATTTTACCTAAAATTATCTCCAAGTGTATTTGAGTAAAACAAATTTTATTTAATTGGAGCACTACTCAAAGCAAACCACTAAAAAGTGTAACTTATCAAATTGTTTTCAACAACAGTGATGCCTTTATCATCCTATGTAAATGTGCAAACATTTCAGCTTGCAGGATATGCCAGTTTACAAAGCACAAGATACCACCAGGTTGCTCTGAGAGGTTCAAGCGTCTGTCTCACTTAGTATGGACTATCATGCTACAGTAGGTACACAGTCTGTCAGACATTAACCAAGTGTATCCATGGATAGCTTCTCATTCTCCAAACCCCCTATGTGAGAACTGAAAAACTTTAACACTGGTTCTGTTGCCACAAGGGTAACTAGTTAATAACTCATCCTTAATTCCTAATACATTCGAACAGTAGAATGGATTGCAAGTGCCAGCTGTGCTGTATAATATATTTGTTAACTATTGGTTCATCAGTCACAAGATAGTCATAGTAAGTTAACCTCATATCACAAACACAGATAAGAATCCATATTCCACAAAATGTTCTTTGCATGGTCTCGCATGGTCTTTCATGGTCTTGTGTTCAAGAAAAGCCTATGCCAAATCTTGCGTACAGTAAAATTCTGCTCTGTTCCTTGAGATCTACAGACAAGTGAGGGCCCATTTTGAAAACTGCATCCTTCGTAACCTCTCCATCTACAAAACTGTTGCCTGTACAAAGCAACTGCAGGGCTCTGTGGAAGCTGGATGGACAGATGCATGCCATGAAGTCTAAGCAATCTTCTCTTGGCCCAGTTTATTTTTAAGTGTAGAAAAGTTTTTCTTACATGCCTCTCTTTCATATTTTATGGCATTTGTAGAATATTTTATTTTGACATGCCCTTGCAGTTTAACTTCTTATTTCTTACAAAGACTTTCCCTGCACATCACATGGAACATATGCCCATCTCTGTTGATGAAGCCAACATCACTCAAGTCTTCTAGAAATATTACACTCATGTACTATTTCTCTCTTCTTTGTTGAATGTGACAATTTTATCATAAGCTGTATAGCTGATTCACCGGTACCAGTGCCATGTTAAGAATACAAGAAAAACTTAAAAAAAAACACTGTTTCTTGCAGTTTTATGACCCATGTCTTGACTCAGTCCTCCTTCCATCTTGACAATCTCCTATCCCACCCAAGGAACCACTGTCTTCCTCACATTCCAGCCACTGCACATCATCCTGAAGTAACTGTGGTTGTTCCCCTCTACCTCACTCCTCATACTCATTGAGACAACTGATGTGGGGCTAGATCCCAACTGATGAGGGGATAACTCAACAAAGCATACCGAATGTTCAGCATTTGTTAAGGGACAAGGAAGAATAGTAAAAGAATTGGCTGGACAATCCTGTGTGGTAGATGGTAAGACTTCATCTTGCTGGCCAATCCTATTACATTTTCCTATCTTTGTCTCAACTCTCTTCCTCCCATTTGGGGCACAAATGTCTTAGGCAAGTGTGGCTGGGCATGGCCATCCACAAACCTAGCTTGTTTACATAAACACACTTAACTTGATATCTAGTACCTACTCTGCATCAAATTATAGGCATCACAAGCCCTGCTGACATTTGGCAACATGTCCAGCTCTGCACATCCCTGCCAACATGATACCTCTCCTTGGCTACCAGGGAAGTACATGTGTAAAGTCAGGACAGGAGGCATCCGAACTGGATTCTTGTTGACATTACTACTTAATGTGCCATGTTTTGGTACCAACCTAGGTCACCAAATTGGTGAACAGTAATCCTTACCACTGTGCCATCAAGCAGTTCAGCAAGCTTTTAAAAGTTTGCTGGCTTGCCTTGTAACTGGCCAAGATCTACAACACAGATGGGAATATTGATATAGACTTAAAATATGGGGGGGCACTGCAGAGTCAATAGCCTCCCCTATATAACTATTCTTGATTACCTCTAACTGTCCCAGCATCATGCACATCAGTGTGTATGTGATGTTCATATACATGACCTTTAAAGGTGTCTCTACATAAATAAATTTCCAAAAGCCTGCATTCAGTGTCCCAGATCATTTTATTATGGAGCACAGTAGCAGTGATGCATAGAACCATAAATGCTGGACCTTAGAGGGTAAGGAGCTACTGAGGCGCATAACATAGCAAAGAGCCACATGCAGCTCCTGAGCCTCACGTTGTAGACCTTTGCTCTATATGTATTCAATTACCATCTGGACTGCATATGCCAATCCTCCTGTATTTGTCTACAAATTATGTCTGGCATTTCTCCGATCAGGCACTCTAAGACTCTGCTCAACTCCTTCTTCCACTGCATGGATGCTTATTTCACAACTTATCGCTCATCATTGAATTCCTTACCGCCAGACTTTACCGTGAATGTCAATCCTCCCACAAGCTGGATCATTCACCTATGACTTCACAAATCATCGCATTTCCCACCGTTCACTGTCTGGTAGCATATTGATCAAATCATGCTCTCCCTGCTCATTGCATCCCTATAATCCCTGTGGACAATCATCCATCATTACCTTGGAAATCTGGACTTCATTTGCCCTTCTTCGACTGGATCTGCTTCACACTCAGGATTCTATTGCTTCTTCAGAAAAGACCTACTTCTGCAACCTCAGGATCATCATCCAAACTACATCATCCATGGATGGAGGATGGACCATCATCTCTCCAAGAAGTTCACCTTCCTTAAAATTAGCTATGGCTACTAGAACCTAGGTCCTTCTCCTCTTAGTATGACCAGAGGATGGACAGACCAATGGCCATGAATCCTCAGAGGTTTCCTCCACATGAGGTTTTCTTCTCTCATGAGTGCCAGCAGTCATACTCTCCATGAGTTGGAGGAGGTATCTTTTGGGGCATTCTGTTCCCTACAGTTCCTACCTGTATACATACCTACTACTCAAGGGTGTGAATACAGTAAAGCCACAAAATGTACTACAAGTTACACAAGCACTAATACCCCATCGCTATTCTGCAAACATTGAATGGGAGGGCTTAAGCCCAAGGCTTAATGTAGGGAATAGCTCCTCCCACAATCGCTACTTAAACCCTATCACTAACACACCTCCCTTGCTTAGGGAGTGTTTTTTGTCCACCACTATCCCCTCCTCTCCCTTCTCCGGTGTTGTTCTCACCCTTGTTCATGGGCCTTCTATTGCCTACAATTCCTACCTACATACTTACTACTCAAGGGTGGGAATAGGGTAAAGCCACAAAAAGTACTACAAGTTACACAAGCACTAATACCCCATCGCTATTCCCCACACATTTAAATACTTCTATCCAAAATCTGTGGTTAGGGAAGTGTTTTTTCTAGTTTCTGATTTGAGTAAAAGTAATACTAAATGGGGAAATTCTTGAATAGTGTGACACCAGTACGGTCAAATATGGAGTTTAAACCATCTATAATGGTTGACATATCTTTTTATTTATTTTATTTTACAACTTACTTAACCCAGAATAACCCAGCTGAGAGGCAACAGCTGATTTCCAGTAGGGTCCTGCTTTTTATGCATTTTCAAAGCTGAGTGAACTGGAGCAGTGGGAGATTAAGTAACTTTCCTAAGATCACACAGTGAGATTTGTCTCTGGTTGGGTCTGAACTTATGATCTATTTGTTCCTAAGCCAGTGCTTAAACCACTAGCCACACTGTCCCACTTTAATGAACTCTAACTGCCAAGGATGGTTAATAAAGTCACTGAAATTTCCCGGTTGGGGTGGAGCTTGATACAGCCTTGCCCAGAAGACAACACCTAATCATAGTTAAAGAGAAAGTTGGTTGGCTTGATGGTATGGTTGTGGTGGCTAGAACTGCCTGCAAAGCTGACATGTGTTCATGCTCTGTGTCCAGGGCACCCAGGGATGGCTGGCAAGAAGTGGAGTTCAGCATCCTATTGGACAGGATGTGTCTGCCACTGCAAGACTGCCACCTGGGTGACCAAAGGCAATAGTGAAGCCTGGGAATGCTGATAGAGAGGAGTCGCATACCTCATGAGTCAGCAAGCCACCTTGTACACATGCATTTGTATTCACATGGTAGGATTTGGGAGCAAATAGAATAATATATTATCAGCCCCTTCTCGAATGGGGGCTTACCATATTTATTTATATTTTTATTTATTTAAAAGTTGGTAACCAGGAAAAGCACACTGAGCCAGCACTCTTTTCCAGGTGCAACCCGGGGGTAGGGGACAATAGGGAAAAAGCATACAAAACAGTATACAAAAGAGATATAAATAAAGTAACACAGGAAGTGTGTGGAATAAGTGACAAGCAAAATATACAGTCATCAACAGCAATGACTAGGCTAGATTATTGTACAGGCAATTATAAACATTTGGTTATATACAAAAAATATACAAACATTTACAGGCAATGTATATACAGAGGCAGCGTACCAAGTAAAGTATGGTCAAAGTTAGCCTTTAGAGTTCATCTGCCTCTATTGCTTATTCCCTACTTGAAATCATAACACTCTGTTATAAAATCTGCTGCCATGGCAATAACTATGATGTCACAAGCAGAGTATTGCGATGTCAGATTGAAAAGAAGCAACAGGAGCTGATGAACCCTCAACAAACAACTATCCTGTTTTCAAGCATATGATCTCAGTAATAAATAATAGGCATGAGAAATACAGAGTTAATAAGAAATATAGGATCCTTTATATCAAATACTGTTATTCAAAATTCTTCTCGATGCATCAGTGACTATTAAGCATTGCCAAATGAACAGTCTTAACCTCACTAGACACATTTTCAAAATCACTCCTTTCTCATAATAAAAGAAATCATGTGCTTAAAGTAATAGTTGTTTGCAAAATCATCGAAAGCAAAAATTCCATGTGAGACCAGTATGACCTGGATTTGCCATAAGCAACTGTCATGTGTAATTAAGAACATAAGAACATATGAAAATAGCCAGCAGAAGGAGACCTCTCGGTTCTCAGGTCTGTTCGAAATAATAAGGATTAGTTCTGGCCTTAAGTTGACATCTGTGACCCCTCCCTCTCTGTCTTTCCCATTATGAGGACACCTGCTATCAATTGCCTGTAATTGATCTGCATCATACCCATTACACCATGGCATTGTCAACCATGATTTGGCATAGATTTTCATATCCTACTAAGGGTACAGTATCAAGGGCCTGATGGGGCTATGTAAAATTGAACTAACCAAAGACTACTGTCAAGTAGAATCTTGAAAGTTGGCTCAAATCCTTATTCCCAATCCTTTTCATCATTGTTCATCTCCATCTTTGTAAGCCACTTACAGTACACTTTAAGAATCAATTGGGATGCTTTTAAAATGCTTTTAAAATTTTTTATTTGCTAACCAAGAGAACAAGTCCATATATATTGCAAGTAATGTGCAGGAACTGTCATTTCTCATGTCCAGATGCTATCTTATTGCCTGTCTTACTTGATGGTTTCACAGACAATCCCTCAGACTTTTTCAGCCCAGTGAATGGAATCTTGTGTGAGTGCTGATGTCATTCAACCAACAATTACATAATCTTCCTCATGGTCCTAGCAGCTCAGCACCTACAAAGTACATCAGCTTTTGACATTCAAAAATCAGTCTTGCTTCCAGTTTTCTGTGGGTGGCCTGTAGTAATTGATTTAATACAATAAAATGCCAGTTTTGGATAAAGAATGCTAGACATAGCGGTAAATGATATAACAGGTTGTAGCCAATCTGAAAATTGCCTCCAGGTACATTCACAACTGAAGTTTGCAAACCGGACATGACTAACTCAAAGATTTGAAAACTAGACTTGGCTATGTGCTTGCTTTCAAAACTGGACATAGGGTAATCTGACTTTGTGCAAAGCTGCACAACATAAATTGTATCTAGACACATTGATCTCCCCTCATCTTTAAATGTTGGTGGCAAATAGGGAGTTGCCATAGTGGAGTAACAGCTGTGCATCCTTTCTCTCATTAAATAAAAGAATAAGTCTGAAACCAAATATTAGAAACATGATGAAGTGCTGTAAGTAAAAGCCCTCTAAATCCTTCTGGCTTTTGCAGAGTCATAAATAGTACATCCATCAGCATCTCTGTGTTTGATTGTGATATTGCAATATTCACAGTGATGTACTCAGCAGCAGTGGGGTCAAATTTAAGCAAGAACTGACAGCTGTGTAGCCAAATGATACAATTTTAAAATTTGGAAGTGCTAAACTCTGCCAGTCAAAAAGAGAGCAAGTGTTTGCAGACTTATTTTAGGGGCGTTCACATTCTTAATCCAATAGGAGATATACGATTGGAGAGCACCATAAAAAATTTAACAGGAGCTTAGACTGGAAGACACTAAAAATGATAAAGAAATTCAGATCATAGAATCATAGAATCATAGAAATGTGTCAGCAGAAAAGGACCCTTTGGCCCATCAAGTCTGCACCTTACACTCCCCCTGCCTACTTGCTCCCCTTGTCCAGAGATCCCCCACTCCTTCGCCCCGGTCAACCCCTTGTGTCTGTCCCATATCCCTCTTGAATCTCTCCACCATTCTGTCCCATAACACCTCTTCAGGTGAACTGCTCCAGGGCTCCACCACCCTCTCAGTGAAGTAACGCCCTTTCACATTGCCCCTAAACCTTTCTCCCTCTAATCGTAGATTATGACCCCTAGTTCTAGCACCTACTTTCCTTGTGAATAAGTTCCCCCTTACCTTATTAATCCCCTTCACGTACTTAAGCGTTTCTATCATGTCCCCGTTTCCTTCTGGTCTCCGGTGGGTACAGATCCAGCTCCTCAACCTCTCCTCGTAAAGGCGTCCCATTCATCCCATGCACCATCTTGGTAGCCCTTCTCTGAACCCTTTCAATCCCATTTGTGTCCTTGCATATGTAAGGTCTCCAGAACTGGACCCTGTACTCCAGGTGAAGCTTCACCATGGATTTGTAAAGTAGTATCAGCATCTCCCTCCTTCTGCTTGTCATAACTCTCCCTATGCACACCAGCATTCTATTTGTTTTCCCCACTGCCTTGCTACATTGTATCCCCACTTTAAGGTTATCTGAAATTATAATCCCCAGATCCCTGTCCTGCTCAGTTGCCTTAATTACACCCCCCCCCGTCCAGTGTGTAATCAGCTTGCGAGTTATTTTGCCCCATGTGCATTACTGTGTAATTTCTGGCATTGAATTTCAGTTGACAGGTTTCCAATCACCCCTCCAGAAATCTTTGATCTTCCCTCATAGCCCCCCCCAGGGTGCCCACCCTATTGCAGATCTTCATATCATCCACAAATAGGCAGACCTTCCCCTGAAGCCCCTCTGTTATGTCGCTGATATAGATATTAAACAGGATGAGTCCTAGCACCGACCCCTGGGAAATCCCACTCATCACCCCTACCTCCCTGGAATGTACCCCATTTACCACCACCCTATGGCTTCTGTCCTTCAGCCAGTTCTCCACCCACCTTGTTATTTTCTGTCCCACCCCCAAACTTTTCAGCTTATTTACCAGCCTTCTGTGGGGGACAGTGTCGAAGGTCTTCCCGATGTCCAGATAGGCCATGTCCACTGCCCCTCCCTGATCTGCCACCCTTGTCACCCAATCGAAAAACTCTATCAGGTTTGTCTGGCATGACCTCCCTTGTGTGAAGCCATGCTGATGGATGTCCTGTAGCCCACTTTCCACCAAGTAGCTGACCACCCTTTCTTTTAATATTGCCTCCATCACCTTAACCACCACCAAGGTGAGGCTGACCGGATGATAATTTCCCACCTCCTCCCTGCAGCCACTCTTGTGAAGTGGTGCTACGTCCACCCTCTTCCAGTCTTTTGGCACCCACCCCGTATCCAGGGACAAGTTAAACAACCTTGCTAGTGGTGCTACCAGCTCCTCCCTAACCTCATAGAGTAGCCTAGGATGCAGGGCATCTGGACCCCTTGCCTTATCCACCCTTAACCTACCCAGTTCCTCTCTTAACCTGTCCTCACTGATCAGGCTAGGATCCACCCTTATGCCCTCCCTTCCCCTCTCCCTTAACACCGGTCCCCTTCCTTCCTCTTCCACCATGAAGACATAGCAGAAGTACCTATTTTGCACCTCCGCCTTCTCGAAGTCCCCTTCCACTTGTACTCCTTCCTTCCCTTTCACCCTTACTATCCTCTGCCTTGATTTCCTCTTCTCTCTTATAGTGCATACTGAAAACAAGTTTTATCACCCCTTTTGGCCTGTTTAGCAATTCTCTCCTCCATTAGTGCCTTTGCCTTCCTAATCTTCTGCCCTGCCACTCTCAGCTTCTCCCTGCACATCTCCATGTCTTCTTTTTCCTGTGCCCTCTTACATGCTTTAAATGCCTTTTTTTCCCCACTTCCCAGAGCAGCCTTTTTCTTCTTCAGTTCTTCCTCACCTTCCTTATGCAGATTTCAGTGGCTTTTAGTAACCCTTCCCCCAATTGAATTCCATAATTCCTCCTTCCCTATTCTCTCCTTCCTCCATTTTGTTCCTGAATATCTCCCTCATTTGGCAATATGCACTGCCTGAAGTCCAGGACCTCTGTAATGGTCCGACTCACTTTGTTCCCTGTCCTAACCCTGAAGCTCACTGCATTGAGGTCGCTGTTTCTAGATTGACCCCAATCCAAATCCTTCCACACTATCCCCATTGGTGAGGACCACATCGAGTATGATTCCCTTTAATGGGTTTCCTAACCAGCTGTTGCAGGAAACCCCCCTGGAGGGACTCAAGGATCTTCCTGCCCCTGGCTGACCTAGCTGATGAAATATCCCAGTCAACATCTGGGAGATTAAGGTCACCCACCAGCAGAATCTCTCCCTTGAGCGCCATCCATTGAACTGTCTGCAACAGCTGCCTATCCACTTCCTCTCCCTGCATAAGAGGTCTGTAAGTCACCACCAGCTTTATTGATGCCCCAGACCATTTTTCTAGTGTGACCCACAAGATTTCTGCCTCCCCTATTTCCTCCTGCCCTTCTGTCACCTTAATGTCATCTCTGATATCAATGCACCCCCTTTCTACCACCCTGTCCTTCCTAAAAATCTGTACCCCGGGATACTCACTTCCCATGCCTGATGCCCAGACCACCATGTTCCATTACGGCTACAATGTCCAGACCCTCATCCACCATTATGGTCTCCAAGTCCACCTTTTGTTCCCAAACTCCTGGCATATGCAGAAAGCTCCTTCCACCATATACTCCTCCTCCTGCCAACCCTCACTCCCATACCTGCTCTTATGCGGGGAGTGCTAGCTAGTGCATCTCTCTTCCTGTCAAACTCTCCATCTTCCTAGCCTTGTACTCCCCTTACCAGTTTAACCCCCTTATGTCCTTATCTATATAACCCTGTAGACCCCTCAGCACTTCTGCCCCCTGTCACTTAGATGTAGCCAGCCCATCCAATATAAGTCCTCATCCTCCCATGTGTCCCCCCCAACCACCTATATGGGCAAACCCTTCCTCCGCGCACCATTCCCTGAGCCATTCATTGAACTTTCTAATTCTTTGCTGCCTTGTTGTACTGGCACAGGGGACAGGCAAGACTTCTGAGAATGCCAAGGATCTCGCATCTTCCATGCATCACCTTGCCAGTGCCTTAAACCTTCCCTGAACCTCCCCCACTTCATTGCTTGCCAGATCATTTGTCCCCAAATGAATGACTAGGTGTGGTTTCCCCACCACCCTTGCACATTCCCTGATTTTTTTGCATCGCCCTCCCAGCCTCCATCCCTGGTCCACAAAAGACTGATCTCTGCCTGTAGGTAGCCTCCCATCTAATCCAGTGTTTCCCCTTGATAATGGAGTCCCTGAATACCATGGCATTCTCCACTCCACAGCCAATGGATCTGACATGTTCCTGCAAACCTCCTCCTGGTCCCTATCCTCCTAAATGCACCACCCCACCCAGAACTGCCCACTTGTCCACCCCAGCTTCCCCTAGTTCCTCTCTGTTCTCCCCTGTGAAAGATTCTGGCCTCTTATCTGCTGAACCCTCACCTTCCCTTTGTTCCCTATTTATACCTCTCTGCCTCCTCTGTTTTCCTGCTTCCTTGTTTGCCTCTTTTCCTCCTGCTATACCCCCTCTCTCCTTTTCCTTCCTTTGTTCTCCTTCCTGCCCTGTCCTGTCCCTCACCCTTCCTCATTCATGCTCTCCTCCACCTCTCCTTCCACTGTTCTTCTATCCCTTCCACCTATTCCTCCCCCCTCAATCCCTTCTTCTTCTCTAGCTGCCCCCTGCCATTCCAGATGACCCCTAACCATGCCACTCTCCCTCCCTTCCCTTCTGCCCATCCCCATTCCATGGCCCATGCTTGCTTCACCCTCGGATCCCTCCAGAATGCCCTGATCCATCCTATCTGACAAAGGTATGAACCTGTTGGACACCATAATACCCCCCTCAGTGGAAACTCTCCTTCCCCTTAGTGCTGAGGTACTTGCCCTTCCCTGATCCCCTGCCTCTGGAACCTCTTTCTGCTTCCTTCTCACCTCCTTCCATCCATAGCTTTCCCCACAACTTAGTCTGAGCGCCTTTCTTCCATGTCCCCCTCTGCTTTGCCCCTTTCTTCCATGCCCCCAACTAGTCTCTTCCCTCCCTCTTTCCCTTTCTGCAGACCCCTATATCTCCCCGCTGCCATTGAAGTGTCCCTTCCTCCCCTCTGCCCTGCCACATTCTTCCCACCTCCCCCAATAAACTGTTTATCTCTGCTACCATTTGCCTCAGTCTGATACATACCAGACAACTCCCTAACCTCCATAGTGTTTCCATGAACACTGCTGCCCCACAACAATTTCACCCCACTATTCTGCATGTTCTCTTGTGTACCCACAGAGTTCACCTTCCCATCCTAAGAGACCCCTGCCCCTGCCCTCCCCAACTTGCAGTATAATTAATTTTATTTCTTGTTCTTACTCCCCCCTCCTCCACCTTCCTAGTGCAGTCCACAGTATTCCTTGCCTTCCCACTCTTTTAAGGCACAATCCCATGTACAACTTACACACAATTGGCTCCATACTCTTTTAAGGCACAATCCCATGTACAACTTATAACTTACCCTGACTTTTCCAAGATCCAGCAGTGTGTATTAACTAATACCAGATAGACTGAATGCATAGTCAACCCCATGCACAGATTAAATGTACAATAACCGCATGCCCATACCCAATTAGCCTTCCTCTGGACAGAGTTTGTTTGCTCCTCCTGCCTATCTGAGCATTTAATGCAGTATGGGGGAGGGTCAAAATCCCCAGGGTCCAGCTGAGCTCTGATTGAGCTCTGTGAAATTAAATGAAAATAACATAAAAAAAAATCTGTTCAAGGTCCAGCCAAGTCCAATTGAGTTCCGTGAACGTAATTTAAAGTCTAACTCCAATCTGAGCTCCAAATGAGCTCTTCTCCAAAAATTCCTCTGCAGCCTGATTCAGATGTGCCCCACTGGGCTCTGATGAGCTCCTCTCTCCTTTCCAGTGCCACTGGAGCTCCAATGAGCTCCTCTGGTGTCCAGTTGAGCTCTGATGAGCTCCTCTCTCCTTTCCTGTGCCACTTGAGCTCTGATGAGCTCCTCTGTTGTCCCATTGAGCTCTGATAAGCTCCTCTCTCCTTCTCAGTGCCACTTGAGCTCTGATGAGCTCCTCTGGTGTCCCGTTGTGCTATGATGAGCTCCTCCCTCCTTCCTGGTTCCTAGCTGCACCCCCAGAGCTCCAATGAGCTCTGTTCAAGTCTGAGCTCTAGTTCTGCAGCAGCCTCTGCTTAAATAGGCTGCTCAGGATTTGAATTTGGCACCTTTTTTTCCCAAATCCCCAGGGTCCAGCCGAGCTCCGACTGAGCACTGTGAAACTAAATAAAAATAAAATACAAAAATCAGTTCAAGGGCCAGCCTAGCTCCAACTGAGTACCATGAACTTAATTTAAAGTCAAACTCCAATCTGAGTTCCGAATGAGCTCTGAACCAAAAATTCCTTTGCAGCCTGATTCAGATGCGCCCCGTTGAGCTCTGATGAGCTCTTCTCTCCTTTCCAGTGTCCCTTGAGCTCCAATGAGCTCCTCTGGTGTCCTGTTGAGCTCTGATTAGCTCCTCCCTCATTCCCAGTGATAAAATCATCATTTTGATCATGTTAATTTTACCCAATGGAGCAAGGCAGAGTCTGCCATCTAGGCATATCCTCCCCCACCCTTGCAAAAATGACAGGAAGACTGCTTTGAGCAGGCCACTGTACTGGCATTTTGTGCCCAGAAATACTTAAAACCTACATTGATCCACTTAAAGGAGAAGAATTCCTCTAGATCTGAATTCTCATAATTACCCAGTTTGAGTATAACAGATTCATCCAACTTCTTTTTTAAGCTGGGTAAGTACCATATTACTGAATTAGAGCTATCAAAACTGGCAGGGATTATTTTGAGTGGATGGATGAAAGAAAAAAAGAGAAGCATGCCATCCACACATAAAGATATGAAGCTGGCAGCCATGCCTAGTGAAATGCCACAAATTAGTGGATGTAATCTATTGGCCTGAGTCATTGGTTCTAAAGGTAAATCAAACAATAGAGGGGGACAAAAGGCACCCCTGCTTAGTTCCACACTCCAACAAGAATGGAGCAGAAAAAGCAGACAATATGTTTGAATGATAGTTCAAGGTTGCTTGTGAATGGCCTGTAGGGAGTTCTAAAAAACAAAATCAAATGTATTATGTTGTTATGTATCCCATATGTGATTCCAACTGATGTTATTAAAGTCTTCTCTGCACTGAGGAGGTCAAACAGCACCTTCTCCTCAGCTGACCTTTCATATCCAAAATATATGACAGAAGACAGAGGTTTGCAGCCACACTCTGCCTGTTACTAACCTTGATTGGTCCAAAGAAATCAGCATAGGATGACTGAATTCAAGGCTATTATCAGAGTTTTAGAAAGGCTTTTCCTGACCACATTCAAGAGCTAAGCTGGATGAAAGAAGTGACATCACTAATCAATTTCTCGGTTTGGAGATCAAGGTAATTTTGGCTTCATAGAAAGATATAGGTAAAGAACCCTTCCCAAGATGCCACTGCTAGGGTGCTTGCAAGCGGCACACCAGAGTAGTATTAGTCTTTATATATTTCTGCTGGTAGGCAACTAGATCCAGAAAATTCCAAGGACAAAATTAGGTATCCAGAAAGTCTCAGTCCTCTTCAGAGAGCTCCAGGACAGGATTACCCTCGAGGTGGTCCACTAACTCCAAGGGGACTGAAGGATGCCCGTCTCCTTTAGTACTGTATATAAAAATTTAACATATTCTAAAAACATGTTATTCATTTCTCTTTACTTTACCTGCTTAGCTGTTTGTAGATCCTGAATCTCCACTACTTGCCACTGTTGGGCATCCCTGTTGAGCTTCCATGCTTGAATTTGTCCACATTTATTATGCTAATTGCGCACATGTGCAAGAAACATATTGCGGCAGCTTTCTCCAGAAGCAGGTTGTGGAAGGGCGGCACTGTTGTGGCTAATGCCCCCACAGCCTGTAAAGGCTTGGCCCACTTCCCCCAATGCTGTGGCACACTGCTGCTGACACTAGTTCAGCCAGCATGCCACCAACTTATAAAAATTGAACCGCTGCAATCAGGAGCTGCCTCGTCACTGCAACGTCAGCCATTCGCTGCAATGAGGGAGGGACCCGTCATTGCAGGGCTGAACTCCGAAACACTGATATTGTTTGTGAACATGGCAGTGGCTTGCCGCCATATTCACAAATAATATTAACCCCCCCACCCACCGAGAGGGTGCCCAATCCCCCTCGGCAGCATGTGCCCCCCCGTTTGTTTGCCCGACGGGGCCCCAATCCCATCAGCATAATGTAACACCCCTTTCTTGTGTGCCAATAGGGGTGTCCAATCCCCATCGGCTACAGCTGCCCCCCAAAACAGAAGACTCCATTGGCATGCTGGGAGCCCACCCCAGCATGCCACATGCCCCTGTAAAATTAAAAAACAGTCCCGTGATGTCATTTTTTTTTTAACCTGTAAAGAAGGAAACAGTCCCTCAACGGTCTCCCAGCCCCCCTCCCACAACCTGCGCCCATTCACTGCGCACCCTGCCTCCTCACACCTCCCCCCTCACCCCATGCTTACCTCCGGAGTCTGGCGTGATGATCTTCGGTGGACCGGGAACACGTCTGTACTCTTCAAAGCTGACCACAAACTAAGGAAATGCTGGTAAGCTGTATAATGGAATAAATAGGGTTTTTTCAACTTTGATGCATATCTCAGGCATTTTTTGGAATTTTGGTACCAAATTTTCAACATGGGGTTTTTGGGACCCCTCCTCATGAATTCTGTCACTGTCATGGCATTATTCAGCCCTGAAAGGTGATTCTGTGGTCACTGCGCGAATCCCTTTCAGGACCGATAACAAAATGGCAGTGCCAGTGTTCATGAGGTGGTCTCTCAAAAGCATATACTGCAAATTTGGTGGGAAAATCCAAAAATGACTGTTTTATGAGCATGCATTCGCAGTTGCTACACGCTCGTAACTTCATGAATTTATAATATTTTCACTCCAGATTTTCAACATTGCCATTGTTCTGCACCTCCTTATGAACAGTACAGCTGTCATTTTTCACATCCTGGCCAAATTGTGTTTTCGCTGTTCCGGTGCAGAATAGCGTGGTCGCTGTGGGAAATCTGTGTTTAGGACACATTATGAAAATGACGGTGACACTGTTCATTAGCAGAGGTCCTAAAATGCCTATGTCAAAAATTTGGTGAAGAAAGTCCATAAAATGAGTGTGTTATGAATATGCATTGCTCAGTTTCCACGCATGCTCTCGTACTTTTGCAACTTTGCAATATTTTTACTCCAGATTTTCAGCATTGCCATTTTTCCACACTTCCTTATGAACAGTGCAACTGTCATTTTTCACATCCTGGCTGAAATGTGTTTTCGCTCTTCTGGGGCATAGTAGCGCGGTCACTGTGGGAAATCAGTGTTTGGGACATATTAAGAAAATCACACTGACACTGTTCATGAGCAGAGGTCCTAAAATGCCTATGTTGAAAATTTTGTGATGAAACTCCATAAAATGACAGTGTCACAAGCATGTGTTGTGCAGGTTCTACGAACCCTTGTAAGTTTGCAAATTAGTAATATTTTCATGCCAGATTTTCAACACTGGCCTTTGTTCACATCTCCTTTTGAACAGTACAGCTGTTATTTTTCACATACTGGCCGAAATGTGTTTCCGAGCTTCTAGCACAGAATACCGCAGTCGCTGTTGGAAATCAGTGTTTGGGACAGATTAGCATCGAGCGAGTTGGGGGAAAGTGACCGAGCTCAACTGAGCTCTGTCAGGACTGCTGTGGATTTCTTTGTGGGCAGGAAAAGGTGACATCGCAGGCAGGAGCCCAGTACAAAAGGGCAGCCTGTAGCGCAGGAAGACACAGAACGAGCGAGGGAGGGAGTGGGAGTGAGTGAGCTCAATGGAGCTCTATTGGGACTGCTGCAGATTTCTTTGTGGGCAGGAAAAGGCAGCAATGCATGCAGGGGCTGAGTACAAAAGGGCAGCCTACAGCGGTGGGAGAAACAGAATGAGCGAGTGACAGAGGGGGAGTGAGCGAGCTCAACGGAGCTCTATCATGACTGCTGTGGATTTCTTTGTGGGCAGAAAAGGGTGGCAATGCAGGCAGGAGCCCAGTACAGAAGGGCAGCCTACAGTGCTGGCAGAAACGGAATGAGCGAGTGAGACGGGGGAGTGAGTGAGGCCAACGGAGCTCTGTCGGGACTGCTGCAGATTTCTTTGTGGGCAGAAAAAGATGCAGACAGAGGCAGAAGCCCAGTACAAAAGGGCAGCCTGAAGTGCCAGGAGAAATAGAATGAGCGAGTGAGACAGGGGGAGTGAGTGACCTCAACAGAGCTCTATCAGGACAGCTGCAGATTTCTTTGTGGGCAGAAAAAGATGCCAATGCGGGCAGGAGCCCAGCACAAAAGGGCATCCTGCAGCACCAGCAGAAATGGAATGAGCGAGGGAGAGAGGGGGAGTAAGCGAGCTCAATGGAGCTGTGTTGGGACTGCTGCAGATGTCTTTGTGGGTAGAAAAAGCTGCCAATGCAGGTAGGAACCCAGTACAAAAGGGCAGCCTGCAGCAGCAGGAGACACAGAATGAGTGACTGAGAGAGGGGGAAGGAGCGAGCTCAATGGAGGTCTATTGTGACTGCTGCGGATTTCTTAATGGGCAGGAAAAGGCGGCAATGTAGGCAGGAGCCCGGTACAAAAGGCCACCCTGCAGCCCCAGCAGAAACGGAAAAAGTGAGTGAGAGAGGGGGAGTGAGTGACCTCAATGGAGCTGTTTTGGGACTGCTGCACATGTCTTTGTTGGCAGACAAAGCCGGCAATGCAGGCAGGAACCTAGTACAAAATGGCAGCCTGCAGCAATGAGAGACACAGAATGAGTGAGTGAGGGAGGGGGAGTGAGTGAGCTCAATGGATCTCTGTTGGGACTGCTGCAGATTTCTTTGTGGGCAGAAAAAGGCAGCAATGCATGCAAGGGCCCAGTACAAAAGGGCATTTGCAGCAGCGGAAGAAACAGAATGAACGAGAGTGAGAGAGGGGGAGTGAGTGAACGAGCTCAATGGAGCTCTATTGTGACTGCTGCAGATTTTTTTGTGGCCAGAAGAAGGCGGCAATGCAGGCAGGAGCCCAGTACAAAAGGGCAGCCTGCAGCACTGACAGAAATGGAATGAGCGAGTGAGAGAGGGGTTGTAAGCAATCTCAATGGAGCTTTGTTGGGACTGCTGCAAATTTCTTTGTGGGAAGAAAAAGGCAGCAACAGAGGCAGGAAACCACTACAAAATGGCAGCCTGCAGTGCCAGGAGAAACAGAATGAGCGAGTGAGACAGGCGGAGTGAGCTACCTCACCAGAGCTCTGTTGGGACAGCTGCAGATTTCTTTGTGGGTAGAAAAAGGTGCCAATGCAGGCAGAAGCCCAGTACAAAAGGGCAGCCTGCAGCGCTGGGAGAAACACAATGAGCTAGTGAGAGAGGGGGAGTGAGCGAGCTCAACGGAGCTCTATTGTGACTGCTGTGGATTTCTTTATGGGCAGAAAAAGGCAGCAACACAAGCAGGAGCCCAATACAAAAGGCCAGCCTGCAGTGCTGGCAGAAACAGAATGAGCGAGTGAGAGAGGGGGAGTGACCTACCTCAACAGACCTCTGTCAGGACAGCTGCAGATTTCTTTGTGGGAAGAAAAAGGTGCCAATGTAGGCAGAAGCCCAGTACAAAATGGCAGCCAGCAGCGCCGGGAGAAACATAACGAGCGAGTGAGAGAGGGGAGTGAACGAGCTCAACAGACCTCTATCATGACTGCTGCGCATTGCTTTGTGGGCAGAAAAAGGCGACAACGCAGGCAGGAGCCCAGTACAAAAGGCCAGCTTGCAGCACCAGCAGAAACGGAACGAGCGAGAGAGGAGGAGTGAGCTAGCTCAATGGACCTGTGTCAGGACTGCTGCAGATTTATTTGTGGGCAGAAGAAGCTGCCAACAGAGGCAGGAGCCCAGTACAAAAGGGTAGCCTGCAGCACCAGCAGAAACAGAATGAGCAAGTAAGAGAGGAGGAGTGACCCACCTCAACAGAGCTCTGTCGGGACAGCTGCAGATTTCTTTGTGGGCAGAAAAATGTGCCAATGCAGGCAGCAGCCCAGTACAAAAGATCAGACTGCAGCACTGGAAGAAACAGAACGAGTGAGTGACACAGGGCCAGTGAGCGAGCTCAACGGACCAATGTAATTAACATTTGGCATTGACAAATGCTTGTTATTATTCTGTTCATAATAATGAGCCATGTAGAATGTTAAGGTATTTGTAATACCAGAATAAAATAAATAAATACAAAATAAATACTTGGCTCATTCAGTGGGAGCAGAACTCAATTATATTCAAGCTTTACTTAGATGTGTGCAGGTTTCAGAAGGGGGGGTCAGCCTTATGTGCCTGACTCAACCATTTAAATGCCCATCATGCTCTACCAGCCAGATATTCCAAGATCTGCATATCTGTGCAACATAAGCTGTTTTTTGATGCATGATAAATGCTTTCATGGAGTCTCAAAATATCCCTTCAGATTCCACTGAACGCTTCTTTTTCCAATAGATAATTTTTAATGTCACTCAAGTGGCTAGTTATAAACCATTCATATTTCAGTAACAGTGGTTCTACCCTCTAAATATAAAAAGGGACCCTACTCCTCTATCAAATTTAAAGTAAATTCCATAAGGATATGATCTGACATGGTGATAGTTAGATAGTCTGCCAAGAATACCAAAAAAGGAACCTCTCAGGAGACATTCAAAACATTTATTCTAGTATTTGTCTTGCATACTGCACAAAAAAAAATGAATCAGTCTCTCACTGTAGGGTAGAACATCATCCACATTTATAAAAGGACACGCACTGCAGTCTGTATGTAAATCAGGTGAGCAGCAATGGTAAGAGGAAATATGAAACTGCCAGCAGATACAGGCCATATAAACTATCAAGTCTGCTCGAGTGTGCAACTAGCAATCCTTTATACTGTAGAAATGGGTTTCTAGAGTACCTAAAGTATCCATAATACCATCTAGGACCAACTTGAAATCCCTACCATATGGCTTGCCCATACAATTGTTCCAAGTAGGAGAAGGAATTGAATAAAGGAGGGATTATCGTAATTCAGCATGTACTGTATATGTCCAGAAAAATGAATCTGGGAGCCAGACCACCCTCCAGCATGGGAGAAAAAAAATGAAAAATCACCTGCCACACCCAATCCTTCCTGAACTCTACAGTTGTAGGTGACCCTGATTGGTCAAGAGTGTTGCTTGGACTATTGCTTTATCGCTATGCAATTTCTTACAGCACATTAGTAATGTCTTTTGTGTAATGGTGTGATTTATCCCCTTTTTATCCCAAGTCATCCTTTTGCTATCTTTCTCATTTAAAGAAACTGAAAATGTCATTAAAGAATATCAAAATATCAAAATGAACCTGAGATATTGATGACCTTATCATCATCACCAGCACCACAGACCACACCACCTTGATAAAAAAAAGCAGTCAGGAAAAGTACTAAGGGGGCTCAGATTAATGCATACAGCACACTGCCACCAAACCATGAAAACAAACATCTCATACTATACTTGTACAAATAAAAGTAAAACTGCCAAACACTTACAAATACAACAACAAAGGTACAAACAACTGACATGACCACTACAGAGTCACCAAGGGGACATAATTTACTGTGCCTAAACAAGTTAGGTACTAGGGTAAATGGTGACAATGAGTACATCCTACCGTGGAGACACTAGGAAATACAAACCCATCATACTGTGGCACTGGAGTACCACCAGAGCTAAGACAGTGGTAGCTGGGTGGTAAGAACATGGGGGGGGGGGTTAGACTCCAAGGTCCAGCACAACCTGTCCAAGCTCCATTGGAGAATCCCTAGGACAGCTAAAATGAATATTGTAACAAAGGGAAATGCGGATAGAGAAAATGATGAAAAATATTAGAGGAAGGCAAACACTACTTGGCATGGGATGGGATGGAAAAACCTAGTGGAGGCAGGGCAAGAGGTTGCAACTCCTGAATATTTATGGACAGAGTTTCTATTAAATATGAAGGATGTAGTGCCTTTTCCTAGTGGTTAAATGGGGACTCCCCCTACCCTAACAGACACAGCAGACTACATCCCACTAGATGTGCAAATAAAAAAAAAATTTGATAATCATTCTCACTGAATTTGAGCAGTTTGGCATAAATACTGTAAACAGTGTCCATACAAGGTTATGGTCTGCTATGAGCCATACATTTCAGAGTATCATGCAAAATAATTTCATCAGTCTTTATTCTGGTGAGCAAAACAGCCCAATAGTCCAATCAAGCCACAGATTCAGATTCCCAAATGGATACGCAAGTCAACATTATTACCCATTGCATCAATTAATCCAAATGGCTCCAAAGTCATGTCAGTATTCCACACGGAGAAGCACTCTGTCAGTCAGAAACAAAATACTCACAGTTGAACCATAGCTTGGAACCAAACTGCACAATACATAACATTATGCCAATCAGTGTGCAATGCAGGATGAGTACCAGTGTATTATGTTGACTAATGCACCTCCAATTTTATGTAAACTGTAATGGTCCCTGAACAGAGGAAAATGGAAGCTTCCAATATCAGTGAAGAGGTTTTGTGAGCAAAGGTAACCTCACAAAGAAGAACTACTCAAATAAATGGATTGGAAAAAGCAGTTTATGAAACTCCTGCATCAATATGGCCTATTAAGTATTCTGCAAGAAAAAGAAAAAAAAAACACTCTAAATAGGTTGTGGCCTCCAACCAGGCAATAAAAAAGCAATTTTGCAACAACAAGGAACTAGTTTTAGTAAAGGACAGTACCTCAAAACTCAGCCAGTGGATAAGCAGATACATTTGTCATACTGTGAGCTGGACCAGCACTGTCATGGCTGGTGTTTCTCCAGCAACACAGTGTATGTCATAGCAACATCTGGATTGGTGATAAACTTGATCACCCCATTATCTGTAACTGTTCAATTAACTGACATTAGCAGGAGGTAGGAAATATAATTTCTTAGCCAGAGCGTGTTTTCCACTTCATAAAAGGTCCAGCTTTTGTCTAGAAGACCAACACATATCTGGATACACCAGAAAGGTAATGGCTTTATATATATTGAGCTCCTTCTTACAGGCTTTGCAAAGAACCTTCTCTTTTTGTGTGTATTTATAAAATTTCATAATCAACGGATGTGGCTTTTGCCCTGGAAGAGATTTTAGCTGCAACATTTTATGTACTCCATCAAGCCCCACAATTTTACTGTCAGGGTTGTTGATAAATGTGACTAAGCTTCTTAAAAAAAATCTTCCAAATCAGATCTTTCAGTGCCCTCTAACACACCTATCAGCACAGATTCACTCCTGATTCTCCATCTTATTGTCTTCGTTGTGGAGTTATTTCATTGCTTTCTCATTCAGAGTGACTAAGGTTTCCAAGCATCAAGATTTCTTCTGCATCAGCAATTCTTTCCTATGTTTTCTCTAGATGGTTATTCATTATCTCCAGCCCGTTGCAGAGATCTAATGAAGAAGTCTGAAGCAGGGATAATTTATGTAGAACTGATACTAATGACAACCTGTCAGACCTCTGTAAAAACTGGGTCAGTTCCACCTACAGGTAGTCTCACTTTTCTGATGGAATGGTTGCAGAAGGAGGTAGTACAGTAGAGTCTGAACCGGGTCACAGCTCTGAAGGAGAACTCCCTGGGTCAACTGTGTCACAGATCAAAATGTTTAAATATTTTGACTGATCTGCATAGCTTTATTCATGCTAGGTATGTATATGTTTGTCACTAGAGCTGTCCGGAATGTGGAATTCTGCTGATTGAATTCATGCAGAATGGCAATTCTGCTTCCAAAATGCTTTTTGGATTTTTTTTCCAATGCTGCAGAATTCCAAAAAGCATTTCTGTATAAACCACAGAATAATTTTCTGCAAATCACGTAAACAATAAAATAAGTGTACGTGTATTGCAGAAAAATAACCCAGTTCATGGAAACAGCAGATTGTTAAGCAGTGAAAACCATTTCACTTTTGAAATGACAGAATTCCACTACCAATAGAATTCCACAGAATTAGGTGGAAGTCTCCAAAATTCCATGGAATTCCTTTCTGTCGGGATTTGAAAATTCTGCACAGCACTATTTATGACTCTAAGGAACATTGCCTTGGAGAATAAACCCAGCTCGAGTTTAAGCACAAATACCGAAGTATGAATCACAGAGCTCAACAGTGTAGGTGGTGCTCAAGCAGCAGCCATGTTGGATCCCTCCACTTGCGTGACTGTAAAATAACAACATAGTCTACCCAGCATCGGGCTGTTGATGTTAGTACTAGACTGTGTGGTACTACATTGAATAACTGAGAGCTCCCAAGATACTGTGTTGTATACTGATGAACCAGATTAGTAAGGTCTGCTGTGGGGCTGCTGGGACATAGCTGTGAGGGGTTCCATAGTGTTTATTGTCTGTCTTAACCCTTATGATTCCTTCCCCAGAGCTTAATTTATAGTTTCCCATACATCTGTTCCATGTTTTATATTATATTATTTGTGTACATTGCCTTATTTTGTACTGACATTTTTATATTGGGGGAGGGATTTTACAGGCATAAGTATTACTGATACATTTTTCCTTGGGGGTATCTTCTGAGCACTGTGGTACTGCAAGGACCTTCCCTGGTTGAAGGCACCGAATCATTCTACAGTAAGTTGCTGAGTCAAGCTACACTAAATCCAGTTCCACCTACTTGAAGAATTGATGGTAAAGCTTCATAGATAGGGCTGGGTGAAATTTATCTTCTGCCAGTGAAATGCTGGTAAAATTCTGATTTGACTTCCACACAATTTCATAAAATTTCACCCAAATTGTGATTCCAGTTATTTCCGTCTAATTGGTATGATAACTTTACCAAGGTCGATACAGAAATGTACCATGTTTCAGATGTATATTTCTCAAGGTGACTGAGTTATAAGCCTCCAAATTTTCAGAAATTTAAAAATTACGTTTCACTGTTACGTAAATTGTAGAATTTTAAGTCCTTAAAACATTAAAACCAAAGAACAGAAAATCACCAATTTTTTTAGATTAATTGACTCTAAATATTAGGCTTTGAGGTGATCCCCATGTCCCAGCAGCAGAGGTTGCACTGACATACTGATGAGCTGGGTTTGGAAGCGTGCCCGTGAAGTCACATCAGGAAGCAGGCCATATCTGAGACAGTTGCCACTTGATAGTTCATTTTGGTTAGGAAGGGTTGGCAATGGGTGCCACTAGCACAGTGACTCCTGTGGCTGGGCCATGGAGCTTTCTCCTGCTGCACAAGAAGCCACTGCTGTACAAGGCTGATAGAGGCACTCCCCCCCCCCCCCACCAGGGGAGAGGGGAGGGAAAAAATGCTGGAGAAAAACCAGGTAGTCATCTGAATGATGGCTTGGTTCAGCCTGATCAGGGTATATCACTATGAACAGGGTATATTCCTGAGAAATGAGCTGCCACCTGGGAGCACAAACAATATAGGGAAAAAAGAGGTTGTGTGTGCCAACTCTCTAATCTCTTGCTCAAAGCCTAGCCAAGTTATAATCAGCCAATGATTCCAAAATAATATCAGTAATTAAAGTTGTATTTCCTGAGCTTTTGTGAAATTGTGGAATGTTGTGATACTTTTGTTGAAGCCAAATTCACACATTTTGCCCAGTCACACACTTGAGTTGCATTGTTGAGGAAGGTGAAGACTGGGTAAAGTGGTGTGATGATAAAATAGCATTCATAGAAAGCACTATGGTAAAAGTATAGTGGTGCCAAGTGTCAGGTCACTGTCTTCAGTAATGAATCATGAAGAGTAATCATGGATATCACTGTGCACTAGCCAGAATTTGTGCAATGTGCCGGATAGCCATTAGAGCTCACTGACTTATTAACTTATGGAAGCACATGCACATGCAACATTGTTTCTATGCAATGCTACCTAATGACTCTTTAACAACCGTGTAGATAATGTATAATTTTACTATTTGAAAATGGTGGCAACAAGTGATGCCAAGCCTCAGGCCTTACAGCTACTGTAGTTGCGACATAGGCCATTACGACAGAAGTATCTGGATATCTTCAGTCATGATGGAACATGATGCTGGGAATCACTGGCTCAGCAATGTTGGAGGGGTATTACAGGACGATGATGCCAGTGCAGTAAGGTGATTCAGTGATGACACGTACTGTGAAAGTTAAATTTCACAAGTGAAATTCTAGTGGCATTACCTTTTATACATCCATTAATTTTTTAGCACAGTTTGCCAATTAGTAAATTCTAAAGTATCCACAATAAATTTTAACGTACTAAACCACATTTATCCAGCTAAATTACATTCCAGGACATATTTACTTTGGTATGTATGCTAATCTTCAGTGTATACCTGGAATACCAGTGGAACTACACCCTCTCTGCACCATGTCCACCCCAGATCCAGCTCTACACAACTGGATTTCACATTTCATTACTTTTAACACACCTCTGTACCCCTTGTTTGACATTGACCACCACAGAGGTACATTTCTGTAGCATGCAGTACTCCAGCAAACCCATACAGTCCCTGGAAAAATCATCTCCATTGCAAACGCCCACCCTCCATTCACATTGACAACCTCAGGATCATGCCAGCACCACCAGTCCCGCATAGATGACCACCCTCTATGATAATGGACTACATTTGCAGTGTCTATGGTCATCCTCAGACCTTCATGTAGCATATTTAATTAACAGGTGGCCAGACACTGTGACAAAGCAGTGGAGAGAGCTATTGGAGTGCTAAGGTGTATAGGGAGGGATATCACCAGCACAAAGAGAGGTGGTGTTACCACTGCATAGATCATTGGAGAGACCTCAACCAAATTATTGTGTCCAGTTCTGGAGATCACATCTCTAGAAGGACATAGACAGAGCTGAGGTTGTCCAGAGGAGGGCAACTAAAATGATGCAGGGTCTGCATCAAAAGCTCTATGAGGAGAGACTAAAGGACCTCAATTTGTACACCCTGGAGGAAAGACAAGAGAGGGGGGATATGATAGAAACTTTGAAGTCCCTCACAGGTACAGCATAAATAAGATTCAAGAGGGAAGCATTTTTCAGAAAAAAAGATGCTCAAGAACAAGAGGACATGCAATGAAGCTGGAGGGGGTAGACTCAAGGAGATGTGAGGAATTACTTCTTCACAGAAAGAGACTGGTGGATGCCTTGAATGGCCTTCTAGCAGAAGCGGTCGGGTCAAAAGGGGTAACAGGATTCAAGAAGGCACAGGATAGGCATATGGGAATCTGAGTGGAAAGGAAAAGTGGGGTAAAGCTGGAGATTAAGTAGGGTCTGCAGTGTTAGAGTAGGTAGGGTAAATGGGCAGACTAGGTGGGCCAAGCAGCCCGTATCTGCTGACAAATTGCATGTTTCTATGTCTCTGTACCATCTATCATGACTGCCAGCTATCATTATGGTCCTTGTAGTCAGCATTACCATCCCAGACCATGACAGCTCATTCACCCTGACCATCACTAAACCACCACTCCCACACAAATTACCACTTTCCCTGATGCTGCATTACACTTCTAGACACCATGGTTAACATCTAACCATGCTGCATGCATATTTCAGCATCATAACATACTATATGAGACAGGACAACACTTTTATTCCCACTAACAGGTCTGACTCTCACAGAGCACTTCATTTCATGCACCATGAACCAAATAAAATATGCCTCTTGTTTTCAATACTGAGGCATGGATAGTTCCAGAGCATACATTTACTGTATATAGCCATTAGTCCTTTTATTATTACTTAACCTGGTAACACAAATGAAACTGTTACAATATAAGCATTTGTCATTATTGATCCCATTAATATTAATCACAAAAATGTTCATTTATTTATTGAGATTTAGATGCACCTGTTAACTGTGTGATAATGCCAACAGAACAGGAATGCAGATGCTGCCAGGAGATTACTCGTGTTGTTGAGAAGATAAATGACGCAATAAGTGTCATTCCAGAGGCCAAGATACCGTTCTGCATCATAGAACACCCTGGTGTTGCTATAGTTAGTCTATCCACTTTGGTTCTGGAAACAGTACAAGCAATGTGCAGTCAATAATGTACCACAACAATGAGAGAATCCCACAGCAAGAGGAAGCTAATATGTGTATACACATGTAAAATAAATGCTGCCCCATCCAGTTCTGCTTGCTATTTCTTGAAATTGTAAAGAGTAATAATTTTCTAGTAATTCATTAATTAAGTAGTTAGATGACAGCTATAACAATACTATTCAAACTTGAAAGTAAGCATCTGTTATTTTTTATTTTAAAACACTGAGGTCACTCTACCTTTTAATGCCAAATAAAACACATAAGCAATGTCTAGCTACTTTCAGTGTAACATTATTCATATTAATGTTCATAAAGTTCAAAGCAGAATTTCTAATTAATATTCAGCCATAACAGGTTTTAACCATATAACTTTTCAATGATTTATTTATTTATTTAGTTTTTGTTAACCAGGTAAGTACACTAAGCAGAAACTGCCTGTTTTCAGGTATGACCCGGGAGAGTTACAACAAGGGTGATGCAACACCAGATAGTTTACAATATACGGCAATATACAACATGTTCACAGATAAGGGTAACAACAAACAGGATGCAATCAATTATAGTCAGAGTAGGCAAGAGTGGTATACAGCTTGTATCACAACCAATAGGCAAGTGCTAAATACAATAGGGAGAAAGTCACATGGCGACAAAAAAATCATTCTTTGTACACACAGCATAAAAACAGTATAATCACTTGTGGACAAAAGCAGCAAAATAGCAGTAGTGACGGCAGAATAAATTCGGTTAGGAACCTAATAATTAGTTCACCTCATTGGTTAGCATTTGTATGTAAATGTGCTTAGGAGGTGCTTACGAAGGGATTATTTTTTTAATTCCCTGCTGTGGCACAAGCACGACTATCAGCTGGGATGTTGTTCCATAATTTGGGAGCAAAGTACTGGAATGCTGATGAATCAAGGTTAGTTCTCAGCTTAGGGATCGCAAGCAGGGCACAGCCTGAGGATCTTTGTGGATACGGACTGTGATGTGATTGAAGCCACTCAGCAAGCTGTTGTGGTTGCTGTTTTCTTAACACATTATAAACAATGTTTCCTAGTGCATGGACTCTCAAGGCTTCAGGGCAGCCATTTTAATTTCTCATATAAAGTACAGTAGTGGAAAATCTGTTGTTGGGAAGCACAAAGCAACATATTCTAAGTGACATCCCACCTCCTCAGCACAAGTTCAGATGCTGAGGGTGCATACACAGCAACATTATACGTGAGCTTAGTAAGCAGTATACCCCGTTCAACTGACAGGCAGGCATGGTGGGTGAGGTTGTGTCTAATTCTGTTCATGAACTGTGATTACATTAATATTTTGTAAACCATCTGATTACACATTACTGCACTGATAGTTTGATGTAGTAACCACAATAAGGTGGTGCAACTGATTTAATCTTCTGAGGTATTTACTGCATTTACCTCCCTCCCTCCCTCACCAACCCCCCTTTCCCTGATCCTTGCCATCTTTCATTTACCCCACTATCTTGTTTTCTGACCCTCCTGCATCTCTCCTTCCCTAGGTCTCACAATGTATAACATTGTCTTAGCTCTTGTTATTCATATTTTCACTATATTTACACTATATGTATTCAATCTTTGTATTGTTATCTCTTGTTATTTGTATTTACACAATGGGCCCTATGCACTAATTGGGTGGGGGTACATGGAATCTGCGTGTACCCTGCCCATGTAGCAGTGCACCCACGGACAGGTGCAAACTGGTGGCATTAATGACCGCTAGCCACCTGTCCATGGCCCTGTCCCCCCCGAAATTCAGGACTCCACAGGGTTGGACAGGGGCGGGGTCGCGGGTCCAGCCAGGCATCCAGTCAGATGCTCAGACTGGGTCCTGCACTGGATCCCTTACATGGTGGGGTGTGCATTGGCAGCATGCCCCACGGATGTCTGACAGCCAGCGGCTATGGCATGGGAGGGAAGGCAATGCTGCCAGCCATCTGATGGCACCAATTGGTGCAGTGGGACAGGTGGGGATTTGAATACTGGTGGGCTGCTGGGCCATCATGGAGGAGCTGGGGGCTGCATCTGTTTGCCAGTGCCCCTGTGTGGGTTGGGGGGGTGCCAAGTGGCAGCATGCGGCCGCACACCACTGTGTACTGGGGTGGGTGGGAGACACCGAGCGGCTCTATGTAGAGGGCCCCAGTTGGTGGGTAGGCTATTTGCCCTGTAGCCTAGTGTGTCCCAGGGTGTGCATGGGGTGCATAGGGGGTTTACAGCAGGTTCTCCCTGGCATATCTTGAGCCCCCTATGCACCCCCCATGGCCAACACTACACACCTAAGTGCATGGCGTGTAGTGCCGGCCCACCCCATACCCAACCCCAGCACATTGCTCCTCACATGGCTGGGGTATCAGGTGTATGTGCTGTGCACCCCCCTTACAGCATCCCGCATGGGGGGCGCATGGGATGCGGAATGGTTGCACACCCCAGATACGCGCTCGTAGCCATTCCTCCCCATTTGTGCATAGGGCCCAATATGCATATCAGTCCCTGTTTTGTTACCCATATTTTACAACACTCACATACTGTGTTTCTTCTCTCCCCTTCCCCCTTCCCTGGGATGCACCTGGAAATGAGCCTCGGCTCAGTGTGCCTCTCTGGTTACCAAACTTTAAATAAATAAATACATTTAATAAATTAATTTGAGCAGGTCTATGTACTGTACACACTTATGTAGTCTCACAATACTTATCTCCTCATTGGTGATGTCTGGTGTTCTTATATCTCCCCCAAAAAAACAATATGGTACAGTTGATGGCCAAGATGTACAATATATCAAACTGTGGCACTGCTTGTTTAAAACATGTATTGTGGAGCCATCAAATCAGTGGTATAAGGTAATGATCACAAACCTTCTGATGGTGTTCATGTATGAGGATGATCAAGCATCCCTCCATATCCTTGCCTCAGCTATGAACAGAGGGCCTGATTCCCAAGTTGGGTTAAGCATGTCACAAGGTGACTTTTGCCAAACCCAATGGTGCAAGTCGCAGCTTGCGACATGTGTTATGCCAATTGGGTTTCCAGGAGGTGGCTTGCACCATGGCACGGGTGGCCTGCACCCAAGGGGACATCCACCAGCTGCAGTTCCTATGGCATGGAGGAAGGGGGAGTTACGGCAGCTACTGCACCCTATTCTGAGAGGGCAGCTGCCGTAACCCAGTTACACAATTCTGAGACACACTGTGGCACTGCAGGGTTAGACCAGCTGTTAGCTGGTCTAAGGGGTATTCATCCTGGCCAAACGGCAGTTGCCCTCCCACACTGCTGCAACCCACACACAGCTGTACCTCATGGACCCCCCAACACTTAGAATTCCCTCCTGCAATACCAGGGTGCCACCCGCCAGCACCCGGGTCCATTTTTTGCAGTGCCCTCTTGTGCCTGTGCCACATTGCTGGCCCCCCTCCATGGCCCACAGGAGCATGCAGGCTTGTTTCGAGGCTGGGAGGGCTCGGGGGAGCTGTTCCTCATAGTCGGTGGCTTGCAGTACCCAGGTCCATTGCACCATTCCTGTGGCACAACCCTTCGGCTGCCACAGGTCATAGGTCGTAAGTGCCAAGGACCCTGCCTGTTCTGGAATAGGGCGCAGGATCCCCAGCGTAGTGGCGAATGTTGCAACTCGCATTTACCTGCGAGTTGCAACATTTATCTTGGAATCGGGCCCCATGTGTTCAGAGTACCACTAGTATAATGCCAACTTGGTGTCCACAGTTGTCAGTGCATGCAGACATTAGACAGTGAATGAATGAATGAGGTGCTGATTTGAAGGAGCAAGACTAGCGAAGCAGAATGCTTCCAGGAACACTATCAGCTTTGCATATCTGTGGTGGTTTGATGAAAGAGAACAATGAACACAAGCAACACAACCTACTGAACTTTGCTTTCCCCTGGTGAGCAGATGCAGTCTCTATGTAAACATGTGTCAGCCCTCGTGAACCACCGTGGGATGCAAGCTATGGAAGCAAAGCTCTGTAAATGTTAAGCCAATTTGATATAGCTGTTTTAATGGTGTTTGGATTCTACATGGTCCTGTGCTGGCAACATTTGCAGCAGAAGCAAAAGAGCATAACTAATAATATAAAATATATATATATATATATATATATATATATACAGTATATATATATATATATATATATATATTATAAAATAAGGGTGGTAAAATCATAGAAATCCCACTTATGCAATTGGACAGAACCGTCACATGACCGTGCATTATTTCCCAACGACCACACGCCTTCCAGTACGACCGGACGCCTGAACTACTTTCCAGTCCTCAAAACCTTTTCACCAGCAGCGAGACCACTCCACACCTGGTGCAGCTAGGCACCCACACTAACACACATATGCAACTGACACCCACAGCCATAAGTAAATATACCAGTAGTAGCCCCACACTGTACAAACTGATCTCTTCATCATACCATTAATGTTTACATAAAATGTAATTTAAAAATCAAATCCTGCCTGCCATTTTCACAGTCTCACAGTGTACAACCACTTTTATTACTGTAACCACTGTGACCAATCAGTCTGATTAACACAAACCTAGCTGTATTTACAAAAGCAGGAAAACATACATTTTTTCGTTCTCTTCTCTTAATTTCTCTGAAAAAAAGCTGCATCTGCAGGGAGAGTACCGCGATCATGGACGACTTTCACTTTCACTGCCGAAATGTAGCGTGACCGAGCGGTGCGCATTTCAGAAACTGAGAGCCTGTTAAGAGACAAAAGTAAGCCCCTCTCTGTTTAAAAAATAAGAAAAGTGACTCCCTCTTGTTAGTTTGTGTTCCTTTTGGGTAATACAAGTTACATACTATATGCAAAAGGGAGCGAGGATAGACTGAGCGAGTCGGTAACTTTAGGAAGGTAGAAGGAAGTGAGAGCGAAAGTTGCCATCCGTAAAGCCCACGTCCGCAGTCTACCGACCTCGGTCTATCCGCCCCTTTCACATACAGTATGTAACTTGTATTACCCAAAAGGAACACAACCAACAGGAGGGTACTTTTCTTATTTTTAAGCAGAGAGGGGCTTACTTTCTGCCTTAACAGGTTCTCAGTTTCTGAAATGCGCACCGTCGTCACGCACATTTCAGCACTGAAAGTGAAAGTCATCCATGATCACGGTACCTCCCTTCGAGATGCAGCTTTTTCACACAAAATAACTGGACACTATTTAAAACAACTAGTTCCTTCTACTTTTGGTACACAGGCAGTGTTTACTAAATCCTCTATCACCAATTACAGTGATTTTTTACCAGCTAGACAGAGGACTACTTTTCCACCACCCCCAAAAATCTGTGGCCATTTATAAGATAGATATACCACTCTGGGGAGTGCGTCGGTGGCAGCTGATATCACCTTACCTTGGGCGGTTCAGCACACCAAAGCGTCACATGATATCGAGAGCGACCGCATGCCTCAGAGTGGTATATCTATTACATATATATATATATATTGTTGTAGCATTAATGCTGCCACACCAGATGGGTGCAACAAATGTTTGCTTAACAGTCATTGGTTGATCATATTGTGTGTATGTGGGGAGAGTAAGATCTGAACATGGCATCCTATTGAATGCACTCATGATCCACATTGTTATTCATGTGTTGGCCGAGTTACCATGCCCAATATTGCTGGTACCTGTGTGTCACAAAGCATGTATCATGGGCAGTGTACTCAGCTATGTAAGATGTGCTCAGTGACATGTATGTAAGATGTGCTCATTACCATCATTCATGTAGTTAAAAATTCTGACATACACATCCTTGGAGATAAGCTGGTTAGCCAGCACAGTGGTAGCACTACCACTTGCAGCACCAAGGACCTGGGTTTTGGAGCAAACTCGGAGTGTTAGAGGATCAGCATGAGGGAGGAGGACTTTTGTATCCAGAGGACTGCTCTCCTCCTCTGGGAAGGGGGCAGTGGGGCACCTAGTGTTTGCCTAGTCCCTAATGGTGTCTGGGGGGCAGGATGTGGGAGCCACAAGGCAAGGACAAAAGAGTGTCAGTGGCATCACTCTAGGTGTCATTGCACGTAAGCTTCTCTGAGACTGCAAACAGAACAGTAGAAAGCATCTGGGCTGGCAGAATAACCACCAGCCCTCCACACACCCCACACTGGTGACCCAGACACTGCCCAAAACTGATCCTTGACCGGGGTAGATGAAGACGTACCAACACCCTGCCATGGGGGTCAAGCAGTGTGGGGATCGGAACAGGTAAGTCCAGGGAGAAGCAGGGCTGAGGGAGTCAGTGAGAGATGGGACAGCCAGGACAGTGGAGACTAAACAGATAACCTAACAAACACACACACACATTCTGGGAAATAACAGTAAAATGTTTTACTATCAACCCATGCAGGAAGAGTGTCAGACAACTATCATGGCCATCAGCTGATACGTGCAGTGGTTTCAGACATAGTGCAATGCAATAACTTTCATTAAGTGCCATGACACAAAACACTTCAGGAATCAATTGGATACTTGTTGTTGCATTACACTGCTCTCTGAAGTATACTGCATATGTTAGTGATATACCACAGCATTACTGAGTTGCATTGTGATCGGCACTGCTGTATATATGTCTGCATCAATATCCTTTCATGAACGTTTTGCCATGACACCACCAACAGCAAAACAGGAAATTTGTAGTTATACTGCTACCAACAACATTTTGCTGGTAGTAATACTGATCTCACATTATATGAACTGCTGATCTTGTTTTAGCTGTTCTCATACAGTAAATATTGATTCTAAAAATCTTACAGCAATAACAGTGTTTTGTCTGCTGTCTTCACACATATATTTGATACAAACAGACAGTCTTGGAGTACAGTACATTTACAAGAACAACTATCTGATACAGAATCATACATGATTATGATATGCATTAACTGTCTTGCAATTTATAGTTTCATTAAGTAAGTCATGTCCATAATTACTTTTTTCTGTTTCTTACAGCTGCCATCATTTCTTGGCCTTGTGAGATGGTGCTGGGGATGACTTGGTAGAAAAGTACAAGTTGGGCTGGCTGCGTGTGTTGTCAGCTGGATCTGTGAAAAATGGCAATTGGAACACTATGTTGGGTTCTTACAAGCAGCTAAACACATTTACAACAAGAAACGTCTGTTCCTCTTCCATTGCTCAATGGCTGCACTTATGTAAACTGCTGGAAAACATGAAGTTAGTGGCGGTAGAACTGCATTTTATGCCAGTCTTCTTTAGGTTTACCAGTCTTCACAGATTTTTCTAGTGTTATCAGCAGGTCATCCATGAATGCTTGGAATGTAGACATTATTTAATATCTAAAATGGTTATCAGTTTGACAAGTTCACATTGTGTGCTCATTAAAGATCGTGGAAGTGTTTTGTGAAGTGGTTGACCAAGTTCACATTGTGTGTCCATTATAGATCGTGGAAGTGTTTTGTGAAGTGGTTGACCAAGTTCACATTGTGTGTCCATTATAGATCGTGGAAGTGTTTTGTGAAGTGGTTGACCAAGTTCACATTGTGTGTCCATTATAGATCATGGGAGTGTTTTGTGATGCTGCTCGCCAATCACAGTGCTCGAATAGAGGCAGGCCTTACCATGAATTTTACATTTGAAACATCAGCGTGGGTGCTCCAATGGATCACCGCACCTTCTGGTTGCCTGTTCTTTATTCCATTCAGTGTTACCCTGTTTTTAGTTATTTATTCATAACCCACGTTTGCACTCCGTATATCCTTTTAATTACTCCATTTTGTTCCAGATGGTGAAACCACTCACCTTGACCATAAACAGCCAACACCAACCACCTCAACCACCGACAAACTGCGGCTACACGACCCACATCCTTTTCCAGACATTGTGTCACAGGCATGGATAGTGATCACATGTAAGGTAGTGCTATGTGACTGTCAGATGGCTGCTGTCAGATGAGGTGAGCAGATGACTGTGCTAGATAATGAGTTCAGAGCGGGGGCTCATGGAGTGATGACGGTGTGTGTCTTATCAGCAAGTGTGTGGTGAGGGTGGTGGAGCCTGATATGTTTATGGTGGTTTGTTTCATCCTTTGATCAATCAGTAAATAATTGAAAGAACATATTCATTTATTTATTCATTAAGGTCTCAGATTAACACCTTTGAGCACAGGCGCTCGTTTACAAAGGTTCCATGTCAGTGGGAAGGGAAATGCATACATTGGTGGAGAATGAACAGACTAAATTCTTAAAAAATACAATAAAACAAGTTTACACTTATGTACAGGTAAAGTCATGTTTAGGTATACACAATTAAGATTGTGAATGGAGGAGAATAGGGTTAAAAGGGAACTGAGGGTAGAGCAGGGGAAGATAAGAAGGAAGGTTGAGGAGTGCAGCCAGAGGCCTTGTCCAGTTAAGCTCAAGGAGAGGGAAAGTAGGCAGAGGGACTGGGGAGGTTAGAAAGGGGGGGGCATCAAGGCCTAGGTAACCTGACCTACTGGAGCAAGTGAAAAAGGTGTGGTGTTGCAAACAGGGCGAGGTAGTGCTAAATTACGGTGTGGAAGAGTGGGGAGGAGAAAGGGAGGTAGAGGTAGCAATGAAAAAGGGGGTTGGGAGTAGGGAGGATAGGGAGGAGCACAGGAAAGTATGGCAAGGGTAGCAGCTAGGTAGGGATAGGGCGGTAGTAAAAAGGGGAAGATGGGGGTAGATACAAGATATCAGGCATACATGGTCAGTTACCCGAGAAATCTGATGGGTGTGTGTAGAAGATGTTATACGAAACAGTCACGGGTGCTGTTAGAAACAAGATACTATTTGAGCTACTGTTTGATATAATGAGCTGTCTGGTGGGGGGTGTCTTTGTGTTACGGGTGTTACACACTCAACCACCAGGGAATATAGACCTTAATATTAAATGGGCATCCAACAGTGGCAGGCAGCTTGGTCTTGATGTGGTTTGCTGCAATGAACATTATGTTACAAATTGTTATACATCATCATATGCTAAGACAGTTTCTTATCTTTGTCCCAAAAATTAACTATATTGTTTGAAAAGTGTCACTGTACTCAAGCTGTTTATAACAATACTTGCACACAGAAGGTGCAGCATGCATGTCACTTGAAATGAGCTGCTGATACAGCTATACCCTTGTAATTACCAAATTCTTTTATCCCCTATTGTCAGTTTACACTATTACAAGGCAGCAGTGGTGGTACAGAGCCCCCACCCACCCAACCCGCCTAACCTGCCCATTCACATCTCACCCCTCCCCTTACCCAGGTGGCCAGTGCTCATGCAACCTTCATACGGTTATGGCACCAGCCCTCTTCAGTCTTCCACAGCCAGCTGCCATATGACATGTCAGCAAGCGTGCATATGGCATTTATACTGTTTGAGTGCTCACTGACAGCTCATACACCACCCACCCACGAAGACTTGTGTAAGGCTATGTCACTTACCATATCAAGCTTGGATGAGCATCAGTCACCTGGGTGAGAGGGTGTGGGAAGGTGGGATATGAGCAGGCAGTTCTGGTGGGTGTGCTCTGGACCACAGTTACTACCTTGTACTAGTGTAAAACATTTGGTGGTCATAATAGACACCAGGCAATGATTACATATGCTGCGATGAGAGATGCAGTAGTGCACTAAGCATTCAATATTGATCTTACAGTCGTTTATGTTTTTGACATTTGTTAATATGTTCATTCATAGCATGTTACCACCTGTATCACAGACAAACTGTATGTGTTGACTTATGATATGATTTTACCTTCATCTGTGGGTATTTGCCTATCACTGTATTACTCATGGCTTCACTATTCATGCAATGTCAACAGACCAAGAACATTGCATAAAGAAATAAATTGTATATTTAGTCATGGCAGGTCACATTATATATACAGTACATATACAGTATGTATTTACTGCTTCATGATGCGGGACTGTATCTCTATGATGAATCTTGAATGATTAGAAGTGACAGACTGTAGGTACTTCCATATACAGATGTGACATTGTAAGTGACAGACTCGTTAGCTTAGTGATAGTATGATACTGTTTTGGGCCTATATTTACTTCAGCAGTGTTTAAATTGTTCACATCATCTCTACTGATCTGTCAATAAATAATTTACTTATCACAAGAAGTTTTTTCTTTTGGTCACACAACACCTATCCTGCTTTGTATTTTGGTATGCCAGTGATGAAACAGGCTTCACCACTGCCTGAAACCACTTGCTGTCTATCTGAATTTGCACTGAAATGGATAGCAGCCAATAATATTCTGAAATAAAATAATAAAATGTTTAATAACCAAATCTGTTTCAGCTTTGTTATCAGTGCAGCGGTTGAAAATGAGATAGAAATGTTTATTTTTAGCCAGCATGGATTCCTTTGTAGCTGAAGGCAAAGTTTTGGGGGGCATTCTGCATTGCTAAGCTGAGGAAGCTTTCCAATGATGAGGTTTAATAGTGAGGTGACAGTTTTTTCACATCACGCTTCACAAGGTTTGACACCAGAACCATATCTACTTTTAATATGCCTTCTCATCTGTGGGGAATAAGTGGAAGTAATTTGACATTTATTTTTTCATTTCAGTTGTCCAAAACAGGCATATATGTGTGGAATACTCACAAACAACTCTCAGTGCGGAGATTCAAAAAACACTCCAGTTATGCTGTAGGATAATTGCTGAATTTTATTCAGATAAGAGCAGTGAAAGATGTAATAACTACAACTCCCCCACTTTGGTCAAAGATTTGCATCCCAAACTCAAGGCTTCCTCAGGATCTACATCATACAGGTATGGCCACACATTTAAAATGAGTATTAAAGGGACGGAATAAATTACATGCAAAACATGCTAACAAACTGCTCCTTATAAAGTGCTTATACTGAAAGTGCAAAATATATCTATATAAATGTGTGGCTTGCTAATGACAAAATTGGTATGTAAGTTGATAAACCCTGCTCATCATAATAGATAGCACAGTGACAAAAAGCATGAAAATGTGGTGTTAGGGTTACCACCCCACCTCTGCCTCCCACCATCCACACACTAACAGACATCGGATGTGTGCTGGAACATTGTGCCTAACTCCCCACCCCATTCTCCTATACTGCACCACCTCAGCTTCTTTACACAGGAAATGGGGTAAGAGTTAGGCCAATCGATTCAATGCACACCCCAATGCCTGTTGGTGTGTGGATGGTGGGGTGGGGTGGTATCGGTGGTAACACTAACATCACATTTCCATGCATCTGTCACTGTTCCTATGAACCCTAACTGATGCATTAATATAGGTTTTTTCCATGAAAATATATATATGTATATATCTATATATATCCAAGGTAAAAACTCTGTTTAATGCATCAGTTAGAGTTGTTCCATTAATGAAAGTGAGGAAATTAATGTTAGGTTCTCACTTGCATTCCCCAACCCACCCTGCCCCCACCAACAGGCACCGGGTGTGCATTGAGGTCATCGGTCCTAACTCTCACCCCATCCCATGTGTAAACAAGCTGAGGTGGTGCAGTATAGGAGAATGGGGTGAGAGTTAGACTGACAACCCCAACGCACACCCTGATGCCTGTTGGTGGGGTGGGTGGTGGGGTGCAAGGGGTGGAACCTCCCATTGAATTTCCTCACTTTTTGTCACTGTGGAACAGCCCTATCTGATGCATGAAACAGAGTTTTTTTCTGTGAATTTTCCTTCTATTTTAAAATGAGCACTATAAATAGTGAATTTTTTTGTCACATAGTAATGCTAATGGTAACGCAAACACAAGTGCAAACGGTAATGCACATGGTGACACAAAGGTAAATGGTAACACAAACAGTAAGAGAAATGCAAGTGCAAATGTTAATGAAAACAGAAATGGTAATGCAAACGGTAACGCAAATGCTAACAGCAACAGAAACGCAAACGTTAACGGTAAACAGTAACATAAACGGTAATGCCAACATTAATGCAAATAGTAAAAAAAATGCAAATGGTAACAGAAACATGAATAGAAATGCAAAAGGTTAAGACAATGGCACCGCAGAAGGAAGCAGTAATGCAATCGGCAACGGAAACGCAACCGAAAATGCAAACGTTAAGGGCAACAGAAGCGCAAATGATGGCTAAGACGAAACAGTAATGGTAATGCTATTGGAAATGCAAACAGTTATAGTAACAGCAACGATGACACCAAAGTGAACAGTAACATAAAGGGAAATGCTAGCAGACAGGAACGTAAATGGTAACACGCATGGGCATGGAAGCAACTGGAAACACAAATGCTAATAGTAATAGCAATGTTGAGGCCAAAGGAAAGAAATGCAAATGGAAAGAGGAATACAAATGCAAGTGCAAACAAAAACGCAAAGGGTAATGCACACGGTGGCATAGACTGTAACGGTAACGCAAACAGTAACGGAAACGCAAGTGGAAACAGTAAGTATAACAGTAACGAAAGCACACACCCTTTTTTCCCGCGAAAGCTACACAGAGAAACACAGTGAATACAAAGAATGTATGCATAATAATGGGCCTCGAAGCAGAAAATGAGTACTTGGAATACTAAATTGCTTATATCTTAGGAACTGTATGACGTGGAAAAATTAAAATTTCATATGAATGATGACTTTCCTGGCTAGTTTTTACTTAGCCCTGTAGCAGGGGCTAATTGCTTTTCTGACTAAAAGTCTGTATCTCAAGCATTTCGATATACTGGCCTCGAAGGGTGGGACGCCGTAATGTTAGTATATGGGGAAAAAGCGTCAACTTCAGAGTACCATAACTTTGCATTGCTGTTACATTTTGTCACCAAACTACCAAAAGGCACATCTGTGGGTTGTTGGTTTTCTTCCTCCAAATTTCAACCCAAAAGTCCAAATCATTATTTTGAAGCAGGTGGCAAAGAATTCCTGTTATTTTGGGCATAGTGTCGCAGTAGTGTCGCAAATCACAACACTTTTGCAAAAAAAATCACTAAAGTGTCGCAGGTGCGACACTACTTATGCGACACTACAGTTTACAAAAATTTCAAAAACATATTTCTGGGATGTTTAATAACCAAAAAAACACATGGCTAGCATACTCAGGGCTCGACTAGGTGAACACAAAAAGAATTGTGTCAATAGAGGGTCCCAAATTTAAATGCCAAGCATTTCTGTAACCAGTAACTGAAAAAAAACTAACTGACTTATGACACTACAGGGGTCATTTGCAACACTAAAAACTGCATTTGCGACACTGTTGAACTTTTTGTTAACTTTTCCTCTTGACTATAATGGGAAACTTGTTTTTTGAATAACTTTTGAACCGTTATAATATTTTTTCACGAAATCTTTGAAAGGCACATCGGGAACCCCAGCTGTATGTTCCCTAAAGGTTTTGGACCAGTCACGCTTAACTGTGCAACCTGTAGACATGAGCAAAGAATGCACAAAAAACATAAATGCGACTTGAATGGCACTTATTACTCCGCAACCATACATCTGACCATTACAAAACTTGGCAGAGCCAGAGATCTATGGTATTGCTCTATGTCTGCCAAATTTCAGATAACTCTGTTATATGGTGGCAAAGTTATTAAACTGCAAAAATTCACACTTTAACCTTAAATGGGGCACTCAACCCTAACTATAGTGGCACTACTGTGCCACTATACATTATATATATATATTGCAAAAACTTTGTTATTGCACCAGTTAGGGTCAGTGACAAAGTTGGAAATGGTGCTAGGGTTTACAACCCTAACATTCTCTGTGCAGCAATATCAGGTGTAGGTGCCTTGAGGCTCAAGCCTCCAATGCTCACCCCATTCCATATTTAAATAATGACAGATGTGTACAGTGTAGGAGAATAGGGTGAACATTAGGCTTGAGTACCCCATGGCACACCTCACACCTGATGTGCTGCTGAGGAGGGCGTTAGGTGTAAACCCTAACGCCACATTTCCCAACTTTTGCTGCTTTGACCCTAACTTTTGCATTAACAAACTTTTGTATTAATGATGTTTTTTGCAATTTAGTTCATTACTTTTTGATATAGTATAATTGTATCCTTATTTTGTTGTGGGAGCACTTCCCATGAATTTTGTTGTGGGAGCGCAGTGTGCTTCAGTCCTGCTCTCCCATGAATTTTGCTATGGTAGTGTAGGGTCCATGCATACATCATTTTGTCACATTTTATTTTTGAAACTGAAATGTGTGTGTTCCCTGATATGCACTGAAACTCCTACCCTACAACTGTGTATGGTCTTCATTAATTGTAATTTAGTAGCCCAGATGTCTAGAGGCACCCCCACCCTCCAATTTCCTTATGTTTTATTCTATTTTCATTGATGTTCAGTGGTAACCCCCACCCTCCAACTGTGGTCCATTCCCCATTAGATTTAACAGTGTAGCCCTGGTGTTCAGTGGCACCCTCACCTTCCCAGTTGTATGTATGTATGTATGTATATATGTGTGTGTGTGTATATATATATATATATATATTTTTTTTATCAGTCATTGGTATCCAGTGGTACCCCCACCTTCCAATTGTGGCCCTTTCATGAAGAGCTCCAATTCTATATCCCTGATGTTTAATGGCACCCCTCCCACTGCCAGATACCCATATTAATTATATTTTATATCCCCATTGTGTCCAGTGGCACCCCCATGCTCCCATGTCCCTTTCAACCTGCAAGTAAGAAAACTGTCCCTCGATGTGGGTTTTTACAACTGAAAAAAAAGTCCACCGCCGATCACAGTGCCCTACCACCTGACCTCCCTCTGTGCACCCACCTTCTTGCACCCTCCTGACTCCCACACACCCCTCACTCATTTGAATGGCCACACAGTGAAAATCCACCTCTAATTGAAGAGATGCCTTGATGTTGGAACTGGCGATTACTGTCTGATAAGTAAGGTAACTGTGGTCAGAAAATACATTAAACCACAGTTACCTTATTTGTTATATAGCAGTCACTGGTTCCAGCAGTAAGAATGCATCTTGATCGAGAGTGGATGCTCAATGGCCACATTCAGGTGAGTGAGGTTGTTGGGGATCAAAGAGGTGCGGGGAGTTGGGTGCACAGTGGGAGGTCAGGTGGGTGGAGTGGGTGTGATCAGCAGTGGAATTTTTTTGAAAGGTTTAAAAAAAACGGCATGGAAGGACTGGTGTCTTATTTGCAAGATGACAGAGACATGGGAGGGTGGAGGTGCCACTGAACACCAATAGGGATATAAAATATAATTAATATTGGAATCAAAGGGTGGGGCTGCTAGACACCAGCAATATACAGTTAGAGCTATTAATTAAAGGCACGATTGGAGGGTGGGGGACCACTGACACCAATGAAACACAAAATATACTGCTGGGGACAGAGGAAATCCTTTTATGCGGCAATAAATCCTTTTTGTCTTTTTTTTCATTTGCTTAAAAGGATCTATTGTCATGCAAAACAATTTTGGACTTTTTTCTATCCTTTTTGTAACATGGAATCCTTTTTCGCATATCCTTTTTGTGGTCACAGAAAAGGATCCCGCCTCATGAAAAAGGATTTTTTTTTTTTAAATAATTTTTACGAGAACAGCAAAAGACTTGCAAAAAAGGAAGTTAGAGAGTCACAATAAGGAATTTAAAAGATTAAAAATAATCTGCTTCAGGATAGTATGCCTACCAGGCTACTGCAGAATGCAGCTAATGGATTCCTGATGAACAAGATACATATTTTGATGTCTATACATAACTTAATTTTTCGTGGATTGGCTTTTTTTTATTTGGAAAAAAAACAGAAAACAAGGTGGCTTGTGAAAAAGGATTTTTTTTCACGAAAAAGGATTAGCCCCTCACAAAAAGAAATCCTTTTTCATGAGCCAAATTCCTTTTAATTCCAGGAAGCTATCCAAAAGACTGTACTGATCATGCTCGAACCTGAAACTTTAAAATGTAATAACTTTGGAATGGATTAATATTTTTTCACCAAACCAGCAAAAGGCACTTCTGTGGGGCAAGCCCTTTGTACCCTGACCAGAATTTCAAACCTTCTGGGTGCAGTGCGATTATGAAAAAGCACAGAAAAGTCGAATTTTAATGTTATAGCACTATGTGCAGCTCGAAATCCACCAATTGGACCACAATGGAGCTTGGTATGTCAAGAGAGCTACCCCACAAGACTGCACATGCACAAATTTGTGCAAATCTGTTGAACAGTTATGAAGTTATTAAAGTGCAAAATTTGAGGTTTAGCATTAAAGTGCCTACTCAACCCTAACTATAGAGGTGCTACCACACCCCTATAATATATTATATATAGCGAGAACGAGAAAGATTAAATTGTATTAAATGTACAAGGTTTCCAAGTTTATTTGAAAAGATAATTACTTTATTTTCTTTGCATTTAGTAGCAGTCTATTCACAAACTTCCTGTGCTGCACTTTATCCAACACACACTGTAACTGCTTATTTAAATCTTTCTCACGTCCTAGTGTGTACAGCACTGTGTCATCTGCATGTAAGTGGATATTTATGTCAGTGCACAACACAGGATAGTTATTAGCAAACAGTGTTAACAAAAGTGGACAAGACAGACCCTTGTGGTACACCAAGAGTTAATGCTTTGGCATCTGATGTACTACTATTTACTTTAGATACCAGGGCTCAGTCCTCAAAGATCAGCACAAGCTATGAAAATGTCAGCTTGTGCAGATCCTTGGTGTGCCTGGGACCCTGCACCCAATTCTTATACAGCAGGGGTCCCAGTGCCAAACACTTGCAGTTTGTGGAGTCGCTCCCATGCACCACACATTTGGAGCATGGGAGAAGTTTGGCGGAGGGTTCTGCAAGGTGGCTTGGACCATCAACCCTACCACACAGCACAGGGACAAGCAAAAGTCCGGGTGACCAATGCAGGCTGCAGTGGTGGAGGGGACAGCCGCAGATGGAGGGTATGGGGCCATGCCCAGGACCTCCACAGGGCTGCCAACAGGTATACCTGCTGCAGGTCCACTAGGCAGATGGGGCACACATCAGGGGTCTGGGTGACACTGTTCCTGGTATGATCTGCACCTGACTGCATGGCTGCAGTCCTCTGCCATAGCTATTGGACAGCTGCCCACTTATCCAGGCACCAGGCCAGCCCCTGCTCCCACCCTGTATTGTCTGCAGAGGTGGTGCAGGCCATTAGACCACCTGTTGGGTGGTCTAAGTCCGTGGGTCTCGCTGGCTGTCAGAATCCCATTTAAAAGGATGTTACAGCCAGCATCTGCTGCAAGCCCCTAGCACCCTGGTGCACCCCAACTCTGATGCAGGCCTGCATGGCCAGTCTGATGCAGGATTCCTGGTTTGCCACAGCTGCCCTTCCAGGATCGTAAACTCCACAATTTCTGATGCAAGATGCCCCTTGCATCACTTCTGTTTGACTCAGGCACATTGTGTCAAAATTAGAGTTTTGAAAATCAAGCCCCCTGTGTCCTTCCCATCATGAAGTTTCCCATCCTGGCTATTGTGGATTTAGATATTCCCAGTTTTTCTAGTTTTATGAACATTTATTTGTAATTTACTGTGTCAAATGTCTTTGTAAGCTCTATGAAAAGGCACCAATGAGTGAGATTACTGGAGTCCAGTGCATCTGCAACACAATTTGTAACTTTCAGCATGGCAGTGGTGGCGGAATGCCATTTTCTGAATCTGGACTGTTCCTTTGCAAGGATGTTATTGTCAAGGCACAAAGAGATTACTGGCTAAGTATATATTTTCTGGATTTTGTTTAAGGTTGACAAGACTGATATTGGCCTATAATTGTTCAAGTCCCTGGAGTCACCTACCTTCACAAGTGGATAGACAAGAGCTTGTTTCCAGATGGTTGGGATTTGTCCAACATAAAGTAATAGACTGTGGTGGCCTCAGCTAGAAGCTGGGTCATCTTGATTCTCCTGCAGGAAGCATTCCTGAGGCAACTAGTCAAGGAACCCACTTGTAATGGGGCAGTACTTAGATCTGCTGCTTACGAGCAGGGACAGCATTGTGGACATCAGGGTGGATTGCCACCTAGGGACCAGTGATCACTGGACAGTGTGGTTTAATATTAGGACAACAGTGGAAGTGAACCACACAAGGACAAGAGTCCTGAACTTCAAGAGGGAAGACTTTAAAAATATGGGTAAATGCTTCAGGGATGCACTGGAAGGGCGGGATTACCCTGGTGGAGTGGAGGGACAGTAGGCCAGATTAAATGATGGAATAATGAAGGCAACAACCTTCTGCACAAAAGAGGTTAGCAAAAGCAAGAGGAAAAAAGAGATCACTGTGGTTCTCGAGGGAGGTGGCGACAAAGGTAAGGGAAAAAAGGCAGCATTCTGGAGCTACAAGGAGATGCAGGGGGAAAAGGATAGATGTTTCAGCAAAAACAGCAGGAAGAGGGAAGGCAGTAAGAGGTAGTAAATCACAAACAAAGGAAAGAATAGCCAGAGTGGTAAAAGGAGACAAGATCTTTTCAATATATAAGCGAAAAAGAAAGATATGGGGAATTGTGAGGCTGTCAATTGCAGAGGGAAACTGTGCAGAGGACAATCAGGAAAAAGCAGCTATACTGAACAAATATTTCTATTCAGTGTTCATGGTGCAAGGGAGAGGGAATGGTTCGCATATAGGGTACAGAACCGTGGGAACTATACAACTATCTTGGTTATCCCCAAAGTAGGAAAAGATCCTGCCCCATCTCACTACTAAACACCGATTATAAAATTTTTACATCCATTCTAGCTGTTTGCCTCAATCAGTTAATCCCACAAATTATTTATCTTGACCAGGCAGGGTTCATACCTGGAAGACAGGGCCCTGATGCTGTATGGCTCACCATCAATATTTTGGAAGTCATCAGAGGTGAGCAAATCCCAACCTGTGTTATGGGACTCCATGCTGAAGAAGCATTCGAAAAGGTGTCCTGGGGCTTCCTCTTCCAGGTGTTGGACCACATGGGATTCCCACGGTCCTGCATTGACAGCATTAAAACCATCTATGCAGCACCACAGGCCAATGTTAGAATCAACGGGGGACTATCATACAGATTCTCTTTGGGCAGAGGCATACCGCAAGGTTGCCATTTGTTGGCCATTATTTTTGCCCTTTATATAGAGCCCTTGGCTGAACTGATATGCAAAGATCCAGAAGTAAAGTGGGTGAGAATAGGAAATACAGAACACAAAATATCACTGTACGCAGATGATGTCCTCCTCTATCTCACAAACCCAGAAGAATCAATGTCCGAAGTCTGGACTCTCCTAGAGAAATTCGATGCCCACTCAGGTTACATCTTAAACAAAACTAAGATGGAGGTCCTCAGACTACACTATAATCCATCCTCAAAGGTAAAGCTAATCTGACCTCTAGACTGGGAATCCCAAAAAATTAAATATTTAGGAATCCATATCCACAAAAACCCTAACAAACTGTACAAGTCCAGTTTGAAGCAGGACATCAACAGGTGGGCTATACTCAACTTTCCAATGTACTCACGTGTTCAGTCAGTTACCATGACACTAGTACCTAGATTCCAATACCTTTTCCAGTGCCTAGCACTTAAAATAACCCAGGCTCAGTTTCAGGTATGGCAGCAGACAATTAATAAATATATATGGGCCTGGAACAGACCTAGAATTAAACAAAGAATTATGCAAACAGATAAGGTATATGGGTGTGGCACCCTACCAGACCTGGTGGATTATTACATGGCAGCACTGCTAAAATATGCCCTTTTATGGTCATTTAATGACTACCAGGCACACTGGAAAGAGATTGAATTGCAGTTTGCAGATGGGACCTCACTAGGGGCAAGACTCCACACTCCAGTTTCAAGATATAACTACCCCACTGTCCTCCATATACTATAATTTAGACACAGTACATGGGGCCTGGAGAAGGCATAGCATCATACAAGAATTAGAGATGTTTAGATGGTTTGCCTGGGGAAATTTCTTCCCCCCTGCCAGAATGGACCTAGAGTTCAGACAGTGGGCACGTGTATGCCTACACAGCTTAGAACAGATTTTGGAAGGAGAGACAGTGCAAGAATTCGGTATAATTAAAGATCGGTATCACTTGAGGAATACTGACCACTTCTGCTACCTGCAACTGAGATCCTTTGCACATGACATGCAAAAAAAGACCCAACCCCACCCACAAACTCAGCACCTAAAAAAAGTAATAACAGCTATCTTACAACAAGAATTACACAGGTGACATGTTTCTGCCCTACATAAGGCATTCAGACAGTTCAAAGCAGACAGCTCATAATCCCTCAAAACGAAATGGGAAGGAGAAATGGGAACTGAACTAGCAGAAACAGAATAGCAGAGAATATTCAACTTGACAAGAAAAATCTCTCACTCTCCCCAGTGGTAAGAGTTAGAGTGGAAAGTTAGAACCAGATTCTTCTACACCGCACTCATAACAAGTAAATGGTCTGCAACAAACATGTCAGATTGCTGGAGGGGGTGCTCAGAGGCCAGAGCACACCATTCGCACATCTTTTTCTTATGTCCAAAGTTACAACCATTCTGGCAACACACAAAACAAGCCTTAGGGGAAATATTCTCCATCAACACCTTTTTTTTTTTTAAACCCTGTGTTTATACACCTAATCTGCCTCTTCCCTCCACTCTCTCGGATATCCTTGGTGGACCCTCCAATCCCCACCGTGGTCTTCCCCTAGAGGTCCTCGTCTACACACACTCCCCTGAAGACCCCCGGTATACCCCCCGGGTAGGGGTGGAAAGGGAACCCCACGTGCTTACCTCTCTCCAAACCAGCATACTGTGTGTGTGCATAGATCCAGCACAGTGAAGTCTGCCCTGACAAGCCCAGAGATGTCCTAGGGAGGTACCGAGGTGTTTTTCAGGTTTCTTCCTCCTGACGTCGGTGTGCAATGAGGGGCTATGAGCTAGGAGGCATGCTGAGATGTACCTCTTGCTCCGCCCCTCTGCCGACATCCACCCAATCCACTTACTGCTTCTCCACCTACTGCGCCATCCACCCGGGCTCCCCTAGGTGGTGGCATTGCAGCGGGAGCCTGCAGTTAACCCCCCCCCCGGGAGAAGGAGAGCTGCCATCAGGTGCTCTATCCTTCTCAGCCCTGGCCGACCTCGGTGACCCGTGCTGGTTCCCAAACCCGGGTCGCTGACATGGTGCGAGGTGTGGCGTCCAGTGTCTCAGCCCTCAGCACCACCAGGCCGGCCTCCATCAATACCTTTTTAGACCTACCACAGTTATTACTGGGTCTCTCCCCACCTGAAATAAAGGAACCAGATCACGTCTATATATGGAGCATACTGTTAACAGTAGTACATAAAGCCATAACAAGAAAGTGGCTGGCCCCTGAGCCCCCACGGTCCAGCAATGGCAGGACATTGTAGAGGAAATCCAGCATACAGAAAAGTTGACATGTAAAGTCAACTTAAGGACACCTTTTTTTTCTTTAGAAGATTTACTGCATGGACCATTTGGTGTTGAGTTCAGGATGAAGGGAGCCATTAAAGCACTACTTAATCAGTGGGGTGGCCTTGCATACTGGGTGGGGGGGGGAGAAGGAGGAGAAATAAGGAAATCAAAAAACTATTGGAATGAAATTTATGGAACAGAACAATTACAATAATTAACTGATATTTCTCTTTATCCCTGTATGGTATGTCCTGAATGAAATATATATGCTTTCTCTTTGCTTTTTTATATATGTTCCAATTCTCCGTAACAACTTTCGGTCATGAAATGAAAATCCTGTACTGTACCATTAAAGTTTTAATAAACTTGAATTAAAAAAAAAGGAATGGATAGGGTGGTGGGGGGGTCACTAACTGAAGGAAGAAGTGATTCTGCCCCTTACAATTCCTTTGTCAGACCTCACCCAGAGTACTGGTGCAGTTCTGTAGCTCACTTCTAAAGGACAGAGATCTCTTGAATACTGCACAGAGGAGGAGGAGGAGGATCATGATGATGACTTCAAGACAGCAGGAGAAGACATATGAGAAGAGTCTGGAGAATCTAAATATGTGCACACTAGAGGCCAGGATGGAGAAGGAGAACATAATGGAGATCTTTAAGTATCTAAGCGGTATTAACACAGTGCAAAGCTGGCCCTGTTCACAAGTAGTGAGGACAAGGCAACAACAGGCCATGAATGGAATTGGTTGGAGGAAAGTTTTAAGATGAATGTAGGGAAGTTCTTATAGATAGTTTTGGGACTTAGAATGCATTTCCAGAAAAGGTGATTGACATGGAGTCTGTTGCTGGCTTCCAATACACGTGGGATAGGCATAGGGTAATGGTCCACACCAGAAAGTGAGGGAAATTGGGCAGTCAAGGGAAGGGGATGAATGCACTAAGAAGGAGATTTCAAAATACAGTCTGGACAGTTGATAGACTAGCTACAGTCTAGCATTAGGTTCATTGTGGATGAAGGCAGCTACTGGGCAGACGTGATGGACTATTTGGCCTTTTTCTGCTGTTGACATCTGTGTTTCTATGTTTCTATGAAGGGGAAACAACTGATGCTGCAATTAACTTCTGCATTCTGATGTGGTGAGGTCCATTCTGGTATTGAAAGCTACCCCTCTGCCACTGCCTTTGGTTAGAACTTTTCTACACAGTACAAAATCGTCCATGCTAACTTCACTGCTTGAGACACTATTTTAATCATGTTTTATATTAATGGCCGCACATTTGTCGGTACACAAATGAGCTGTTTTGGACGGAAATAATGCAAATGCATCAGTTTGGGCCATAATGATGATAAAGTAGAATAAAAGTCAAAAACTAAACACACCTTTGTCTACCCGACAAATGCCAAGACACTGACCTGAGCTCCATAAAAATCAAGCCAACTTGAGGAAAAGACCAAGCATATGATGTTGAGGGAAGAAAACAGTTCTGACAGAGAAAAATACTCTCAGATTAACTCCGACACCATGCTAATAGGCAGACTTCCTATACCAAAGTTTGTATTCTTATCTGATACCGTTAATTTTATTTAGGCATGCAGACTGGTAGAAGATCAATACCTCTGCAGGAGCCAGGGTGAAACAACAGAAAACTGAACTAACTGTCCTAAAACAGGCACACTTTGAATGTAAAAATACTGTTTGTTGAAGACAAGCAGACCGTCTCTGTTGTGAGTTACTAAATGGAAGAAAAACAATAAAACATCCTGAAGCAAAGATCAAGATAAAGAGGCTGAAGGCTTGCTTCACATCCCTTTAACAAACACAGTTCAACTGGCTAATAACTGTCAATGCAGGCAGGGTTCTATAATGATGTCACAGCTTTGTGACTGTGTCAGTGTTCCTTGTAGGATGAAATAATTACCCAGTAGTTTTGACCAACCCATGGCAGTTTGGAAAGATGCAGAAATAGACTCTTATATTTGTACCAGTTTAGATTGAGAATGAAAAGTTACAGACACATTTCATCCCTAGTGTAGTAAAGTCACTGGGTAGCTCCAAAAGTCATAACAATGTGCAGACTTCTTAGTTTCATTGGGTGGAATTTTCAAATGTCATAAATGGTCCCAACTTCTAGTTACATGGACCACCTATGAGCAGAGGTGGTGGGCACAAAAAAACACTAATGGGTTAGTTGTATAGACATAGATCAGGAAGCACAGGGAGACAAGAAGTATAACTTTGCAAGTAACACTTTTATTCTCAATAACAATAAAATAAAAAATAAATCAAATTGTGCAGGATAGCTCTTTACACAGGCAGTACAAACAAAGAAAGTCCTATATCTGAGAGTCTCTAGAAAACATTGCTCTGATTACATAAGATGCTTTTGCCTGGCAGGTCAAATTCTGCTCCTGTTCTTGTAAGTTTCATCTCCTGTTTTTCACAGAATGTACCCAACTTTGTCACTTTTCCTTAGGCCAGCCTGATGAGCACATCCAGTACCAACATGTGCAACAAACTAATACATTTTGTCCCGGACCAGGGCCCAATTCTCAAAGGCTCCAGCATGGTGCAAGGTGCCTGCACCACAGAAGAATGGTGCAAGGTGACCTTGGCAAGAGATTATGTCCAAGAGTGATTCACAAATGCAGGCTGCCTGCCCCAAACGGGACTTGCACTGTCCCTGCACCCAGAGATGGGCTGCGACAAGGCACAAGAGGCACTGCAGCAGACACAAGCTGGCACAGCCTGGAAGGTCTAAGGGGACTTAGAATATGCTCTGCTGGGTGAATCTCCTGTATGCAGTACTATGCCACAGTCCTCCAGTGTTGCCAGAGCTCATGACATGCCCATGATATGGCAAACCCCCCATCCTCTATGCTGCCCATGGTATATATAATATTACATGTGTCCCTTCCTCCCTGAACCCTGATGCTGCCCCAGTAACATGTACTGTCATTGCCTCCCTCATGGTGGAATAGTACCCTCCACCCCAACAGGTAGTGCCACACCCATCCTGAACATCAACCAGTGTCCAGGCACAGCCCACCCTCACCTCCATGTCTGGGCACTGACTAAACCAACAGGGTCATGTACTATACAGTGCATGCGCTCAGTGACATTTGAGTGCATACACAGTACATTATGCAACCACTGCCAGTTCTTTCAGTGCCCAGACGTGGAAGTGAGGGTGGGCTGTGCCTGGCACTGGCCATTGTTCAGGTTGGGAGGTGGGTGAGGGGGTGGGAATTGCTTGTTTGGGTCAGGGACACTATACTTCCAACTAGGGCTCATATCACTTGTACTGACAGGGGCACAGTGATGATCGGAGTGCTGGTCAAGATGCCTGCAGCAGACCCTTCCCATGCACCAGGTGTAAGGCGCATGGGAGGGGTTGCCGCAAGTGTAGAGACTTAAACACCAGGACCCCTCCTGTACCAGAATCTGGTGCAGGGTCCCTGGTGCATGGGGCTACAGTGCAGGCTGCTGTTTACCACAGCTGGCATTGAACACATCCCTGTTTGAGAACCGGGCCCAGGTTTCTTGCTGACAATTTTGTAAACAAGCTTGAGGAGGTCAAAATGAATCTTAAGGTCAATCTCTGTGTTCCAGATTATCTTTTCTAATAAACCCAAATAACTTTCTGCAATCATTTATATGATATAATTATTTACATTTGCAAACCAAGGGATCCCAGTTATACATAAAATTCACAGATTTTTTTTTACCACACAGAAGCAAGGGGAGAAAGAAGGAATATAAACAGCTAGTGAAGAAAGGGAAATAAAAAGGGGAAATTGTGAGACCATCAGAGTGTCCAATTCTTAAGTGCACAAGAAAAAATTGATTGCATAATCAGACTGGCAAGAGACAGACAAGTGGCAGAAAAGAAGAGACACAATAGATTGTTGCTTTTAACTCTCTCTGCCTAACAAATAGGAAAGGGCCTTACTCAGTCATGTCACACATACACATACACACACACACACATATACTCTCTCTCTAAGAGGGAACCTGTTTTTTTTAACAGGTTTCCAAAACCTTCTTTTATTTCTATTTTCAGATTACCTTGTAACATTTATAGTTACAGTATTTGTATATGCAGTGTCCTTTTTTCAGAACACCTTGTACAGCAAACATTTCAGTTAAGACACACATTTTTCAGCCTTCTGAATTCTCTATTTCTACTCCTTATCTTGAGAGAAAATCAGCATTGACATAATTTTTTCTGGATTTGTGCATCACTTTGAATTTAAATGGCTTTAGTGCCAGGCACCACCTTTTGATTCTGGGATTTTCATCCTTCATTTGATTAAGTCAACACAGAGGACTTTGATCTATTATACATACAAAGTCAGCTCTTAGCAGTTAAAACTTAAGGGACTCCATTGCCCATTTAACAGCAAGGCATTCTTTTTCAATTGTGGAGTAATTGTTCTCTCTGTCATGCAGTTTCCTACTAATATACAGAATGGAATGTTCCTTCCCATCTATATTCTGACTCAGGAATGCACCTAGGCCTACCTCTGATGCATCAGTCTGCAACAGAAATTGTTTCTCAATGTCTGGACTTCTTAATACAGGGGAAGAGATGTTGCAAAGTTTTAATTCTCTGGCGAATTTCCAGCAAAATCACCAATTCCACCTCCATTGAGCAATCTGTGAATTTTTGCTATCAGCCTAAACATTTGCCTATGTGTTCTTGCCGTGACTTCACTGTATATTTGCCATTAAAGACAGTCAGGTGAAGTCAGATCAAACACAGCAGTCAGCTATGTATACATATTAGCTGAACAGCAAAAATACTTTTTTTTTTGTTACAATTTATTTAACCAGAGTAGCCCAGCTGGGATGCAACATCTCACTTTTTGGTCCCACTTCTACCCATTTCTGCATCTGAGTAGACTGGAGTATTGGTGGTGATGATGGTAGGGGTGGATTTCGTGATTTGCCCAAAATCACACAGAGACTATTTGGGTCTAACAGGGTTTGAACCTATAATCCTGCAATCAAACCTTCCATCTCCTACTTTCCAAGCCCCTTACTGCTAGACTCCACTTAATTCTCTTGGAGTGGGATGTCTGGCCCATGACATTTACTGTGGACAACTGGCCTGATTGTCAGTCACACTGGTGGCTCGATTCTCAAAGCTCATTGCAAGCCATGCCAAACATGGCTTGCGCCGACTGCCCATGCACCAAGTCCCCTGCACTTGACTCTCTATCAGATAAAGTCCCAGTGGCAAAGTCCCTACTCCCCAGCTTGGTGTGAATGTTGCCATGTGGCAAAAAGGATGGTGCACTAGGAGTGGTTTGCCACAAGCTGTGGGGCGGTCAGACGACAGGGCAGAAATACATTGTAGGTTAGTACCCAAACACCAGAACAGTACCAGTAACATGTAAACTATATAAAACATTCCCTGATGGTCTAGTGGACCCCCTCCCTATCCCTGATCTCACCCTTAAATAATCATATATCTTTCACTGGTGGTCTAGAGGACCCCCCCATCCCTGATCTACCCGTATAATATTATGTAACTTTCCCTGATTGTCTAATGGACACCCTTTCCTATCCTTGAACTGCCTGTAGAGTATTATGTAACATATAACTTTCCCTGGTGGTCTAGTGGACCCCCTCCCTATCCCCGATCTGTCTGTATAATATTATATAACATATAACTTTTTCTGGTGGTCTAGTGAATCCTCCCACCCTAGCAGGCAATGACCTACCATCTTACTCCCCCTTTCCCATCCCTGAGCTGGTGGCCAGCACAGCCCTGTGCTGTCCACCACAGCTGGCTGCCAACTGAGCTGTCAAGGAGTGTGTCCTGTAGCTGTCAAGGAGTTCGTGATTGTAACAGTTGATTGTACCATATGCGCCTACTTGACAGCTGCAGGATGTGTTCCTTGGCAGCTCAGTTTGCGGACTGCCATGGTGGAGAGCAGAGGGCTGTGCCAGTCATCAGCTCAGGGATGGGATGGGGTGGATGATGGGGCACTGCCTATCAGGATGGGGGTCCACTAGACCACCAGGAATAGTTATATGCTATATTATATGGGCAGATCGGGATAGGGAGAGGGTCTGCAAACCACCAAGGAAAGATATATGTCTATTTCAAGGGAGATTGGGGATGGGAAGGGGGGTCTGCTAAGGGCACCAGGGATGTGATTACTTTTACTAAAAAGGGGACTGGCCTGAGGGCCCACTAGCCACAAGGGACGTGATTACTTTAAATAAAGAGGGGATCAGGGCTGAGGGCCCACTAGAGAATATCATATTTTACATGTATAATACCTGAGTGTGGGGCCTTCTGGTTTAAAACCACCCTTGTCTCACAACGTGAGCTGAGGATGAAAGATGAAACTGCCTTCTTATTTCTCTTCTTTTGTCATAAAAGTGCAATGTCTTAATGACAGCTGTGAAGGAAAAGGGGCATGAAATTGATAACAGTGCATCTATCATTAACTGGGATTAGCCAGCACTCCCAGGGATTTGCAGGTGGCAGATTTGCAAGAGCCAAGAGCAATTAACAATACTGTGTAGATGTGATGGATGGAGATTGATGACTTAATACCATTATCCACTTTGCTCCTCTCCCCTCCCCATCCCAAGTACACATACTTGCCCTGTCCTTGGTTCTTTCTGTAGGCATTTTAGAGTTGTCCGGATTGATACGCAGGAAGATCAAATGACTTAATAATAACTTGATAATGGTCATTCAGTGTGCCTAACTCAGCCGGTGAAGTTGTGGCTTCGCATTTCGTGGAGTTACCTCTTTTCTGAGAAGTTGTGACTTTGCTCGATGGATTAATTCGCGAAATGAGGTGAAATCGCAAAATAATCTGCAAAGCGAAGTTTTCCAGTTTCGCGACATCACTATACAGAGCTGAACATAATGCAATCCTGGTGGCACAAAAGCCTCATCACACTGGGGACCATTTCACATTATTTAGGCACTGTTTTTTTTCTTGAGGTCAATGAGGGAGTAGCTAACTGAGCCAAGTTGGCAACAAATCTCTGGTAGTAACCAGCCAGAGTTAAAATGACCTGACATGTTTCTTTGTTTTAGGGACAGGACTGTTAGCTACAGCTTCCATCTTGGAAATCTCTGGCTTTACTTCTCCATTTCCCAAAATACAACCCAAATATCTGGTTTCCTACATGCCTAATACACACTTGGTAGGATTAATGATTAGACCTGCATTTTTGATAGCTTGGATAACTGCCTATAGGTGTTTCCAGGTGGCTCTTGCAGTCTGGACTGTACACTACAACATCATCCAGGTAAGCAGCACAATAACCAGTGTGAGGGGCTAGAATAACATCCATTTACCTCCGGAATGTAGCGGTAGCGCCATGTAAACCAAACAGCACGATGGGAACTGATAGAATTCATCTGGAATGGAAAATGCAGTTTTGTCTCTGGATTCTTTAGCTAAGAGAATTTGCCAGTAACCCTTGGTGAGATCGAGAGTGCTAACGTACTTGGCACTTCCCAGTCTATCCACCAGATCATCTATCTTGTGCATAGGATAACTGTCAAATAAGGATACTTGATTAAATTTTCTAAAATCAAGGCAGATTCTTACACCCCTTCTTTTTTATTTACAATCCCACTGGTGATGACCAAGCATGTCTTGATTCTTCAGTGATACCCAACTCTTTCATTTTTTTGTATTTCCTTAACCACATCAACTATTTACTACTATGGTAGTCCGTCTGTCTTTGTCTAATGTGGTGAGCATTCTCTGTCACTATTAAATGCTTGACCCCTTTTGCTTTGCCTTGCACTATGGTAAAAGTACTTTTAAATGTCTTTATCAAGTTACAAATTTCTGTGGTTTGTTCTGTGGATAAGGAAACATTCACCTTTACATGATCAGAAGTTACCGTTTGTTTCAGTTTGTCATAAGCTATGTCAATATCTTCTATAGCAGTTTCTAGTAATACTAACAAAGCAACCTTTGTTGTTTTTTCAACACATTCCTTCAGGAGGTCAGTATGGTATATCTGAGTTAGGGTTTTCTTATCAAGATTCTCAGTCTCATACTTAACTGTACCAGTACATCTAATCACTTTATAAGGCCCTTGCCGCTTCATTAAGTAAGTAAGTAGAAGTTTATTTGTTGAGCACCCCATTCTAGAGGCTCTGAACACTGTACAGATAGGTGAGAGAAGAGTACATAAATACATAAACATGAAAACAGGTAATACAGATAAAAACAGATTAATATCCATCTTAAATACAGTATGACTAAAATATTGCAGCAGTTTGCAGGGTGCTTATTAGCAGTTTAAAATGCTTGTCTAAACAGATGTGCCTTTAGACCCGCTAAAACCTCCAGCAATGAGGACCTCCCTCGAACATCTTGGCAGCGAGTTCTACAGTACCAGGCCCACCACCTCAAATGATCGATTTCCAGAGGACTGAAGGCGGTCCCTAGGAACCGCTAGGAGGCCCTCAGTGGAGGAGCATAGCGAGCACATGGGGCAGGCAGGAGTCAGGAGGTAAGTCAATTAACTAGGGCCTGACCCATGTAGGGCCTTATAGGTGAGCAAGCCCACCTTGAAGGTGATTCTCCACCTAACTGGTAGCCAGTGCAGTTCGTGCAAAACCAGAGTCACATGAGAGGACCTCAGAAGGCCTATCAGTAACCTCGCCACCATGTTCTGCACCAGCTGCAGTCACCAAAGAACCCCTCCAGTGACCCCAAGGTACAGAGCATTACAGTAATTGAGCCATTAAGTCACAAATGCCATGTACCAGTGAGCGCAGATCATCAGGCAGAATCAAGGCTTTGATCTAGGCAACATTTCTCAAGTGATAAAAACCACTTCTGACAGTGGATGACACCTGAGCATAAAGTGTCAATCCATCATTGAGGATGAAGCCCAGATTTTTTACCTTGGAGGACACCATCAAAGGAATGGGACCAAGAAATAATCCTGTTCCCATCCTAGCAGTGTTCACATCCCGCCGACAACCAGGCTCAATCACTAGCACCTCCATCTTGTCAGGATTGAGTCTTAGCCAGCTAAAGGACATCCAGTCCTGGATCTCAGCCAGACATTTATTTAACATCTCCATAGCACCATCTTTCCTGGGTGCAAATGACATGTACAGCTGGGTTTCATCTGCATAGCAGTGAAAACCGAAGCTGTACCGTCTAATGATCTCACACAGGGGATGCATGTACACTGCGAACAATGCAGGTGACAGGATCAAACCCTGGGGAACTCCACAAGGCAGGGGCTTTGTGCTGGATGAGAAATTTCCCATCACAACCCTCTGCATCCTGCCCGTAAGAAAGGACTTGAACCAATTGATGACAGTACCAGTGGGTCCACAGAGCTCCCCATGGCAATCCAGCAACACTGTGTGGTCTACAGTGTCAAATGCTGAGGAGAGATCAAGGAGAATGAGAATTGACCACTCTCCTCTATCTCTCATCCTGCCTGGAGATCATTTTGCACTCTGACTAGTGCCGTCTCAGTGCTATATTTTGACCTAAATCCCAAATGGAAGGGCTCACAGATGTCATGGACTATGAGGTGTGCCTTAAGCTGCAGCAACACCACTTTCTCAATAACTTTACCCACAAATGGGAGGTTAGAGACATGTCTAAAATTTGTCAAGATGTCAGGGTCAAGAGATAGTTTCTTAAGGAGGGGTCTCACCAGCGCCTCTTTAAGGTTGCTGGGAAAATACCCCTCCCAAAGTGAACACCAGACAATCTCGCCGACCACTGGCCCAACGGACTCAACACATCCCAGTAAGAGATGAGTCAGGCCTGGGTCCAGTTTACAGTATGTGGGCCACAGCTCCAAAATCATCTTGCAAACCTCAGCCACCCAAAATAGCCTAAACTCACTCCAAACAATAGGAGTGCATCTGGACGTACATGACATGCCACCATGGGGCCACAAGTGCCTTGTTGTAGAGATCCCAACCCTGATGGATGACTCCCTCTCAGAGAAGAACAGAGCAAATGCCTCACACTGGGCAAATGAGGATGCTGTTTTTGACTGTAGACAGACAGGATGGAGAAGTCTGTGCACAGTTCAAGAAAGCAGAGCTGGTCTGCCCTTCCTGCAGCAATCTCCCTGGAGAAGAACTTTGCCTTCTTATGGTTGACTACCCTTTATATTCACTGTAGTGAAATCTCAAAGCCAGTTTATCCTCCTTGGACTGAGTCCTCCTCCAACAATGCTCCAGACTCTGATCCTTGGTCTTCATCTCCTTGAGATCCCCATCAAACCATGGGGGTCTCAAGCGAGAAAACCAAGGTCATACACAGACCAGAGCAACAGAGTCAAGTGCCTTGGCAACAGCCTCATTATAGGCTGCAACCACCTCACTCACACTTGCCACACAAGCAACTTTCACTGCAGACAGATCCATCACCACCATCAGTCCCTCTGGGGCTAATCGCTTCAAAGGGCAGTAGCAGATCATCTCTACAGTGGAGGGACTAACAGAGGGAGCTCACATGAAAACCTCATAATGCAGTGATCCAACCAAACAACCAGAACAATCCTGAGATCAGAGACCTCAAGTCCCAGTGAGAACACTAAGTCCAAGTCATGGCCATGGCTGTGGGTCACAGAAGCAACAGCTTGTGTAAAGCCCAGTGATGACATCAATGGAGGAAGTCATAACTGAACTGTGAATATTTGTTATCAATCCAGGCACTGAAGTCACCCAGAACTAGCCATCTGGGCAACTCCAACACCTTCTCAGAGAAGAAGTCTGCAACATCCTGCAGAAACTTCCCCTCGTGCCCTGGAGGCTGGTATACCAGGAGGATTCTACAGCCTGCACCTGGAAGCCCGTACATGGCCATACATTCAAACGACAATGTGGAACCTACTGGGTGCACAGAGAAGTTTAGGTCAGATCTAAAATAGAGGGCCACACCCCCACCCCTGTGTTCTCTCCTCAGGCAGTTCACCACAGAAAACCCAGCCGGGATAGATGCCTTCAATACTGGGCCCGCATTGTCTCCCAACCAGGTCTCCGTAATGTAAGCCAGATCGACCTAGGAAATCAAGTCCGCAATGATTGTGGCCTTGTTCCTAATCAATCTGGCATTGCATAGAACCACCCAAAGGGGACTTATGAAGGTTTCCGACCCAATGGCTACCTGCCCACTTGGTCTGGTGAGAACCCTGGGTATGGGGACAGTTTGTTAAAAGTTTGTTTTCTGTAGTGGGTAACAGTAACAAGACATTTTCACCTGGCTCAAAAAAGTTTTCTTTTACCCCATGGTCATAGCACATCTTTTGTTGTTTTCAGACTTTTTCCTGATTACCCTGGGCAGTTTAAACATATTTTGCCAGTTTCTTTCTCAGTGCACACATATAAGATGTAGTAGATTCTTTCTGAGTTGGGCTCTCTTCCAATATTTCTTCTATTACATCTAGTGGCCCTCTAGGTTGTCTACATTACAACATTTCAAAGGGAGAAACATCTGTTGATGTGTGTGGCACTTCTCTGTAAGCAAAATGCAGGCATGGTAAGTATTGGTCCTAATCTCCCCTTCACCTTTCACAAACCATTTCAACATGTGTTTTAGGGTTTGATTAAAATAGTCAAGAAGCCTGTCTGTCTGAGGGTGATAAGGAGAGGGTCTTATGGTAGTGATACCTAGTAGTCAGTAAGACTCCTTCAGCAATGCAACACCAAAATGACTACCCTGATCAGTAAAAATCTCTTTAGATACTCCCACCCTGCTGAACATTTTGGGAAGCTCTGCTGACACTTTAGGGGCTGTGACAGTATGCATTGGAACTGCCTCTGGGTATCGAGTAGCATAGTCACATACTAACAAAATAATCAGTTACCCTTTTACTTTTGTCTTGGGGCCAATCAATTGCATTACAATTCTTTCAAAAGGCACACCTATCAAAGGTAAGGGCACCAGGGGCACCTTGTTTTTTTTTAGACACGGGCTACTTTCTGACATTCAGCACAAGAACTACAATAAGCAGCAATATCCTCATGAATCCCAAGCCAGTAAAATCCATACAACAATCTGGCATGGGTGCGGTCCATGCCTGAGTGACCAGCCATAAGACTGTCATGTGCTATCTGTAACAACTCACTTCTATATGTCTTTGGAATAGCCAATTGTTCTATTTCTTCCTGCATCTGAGGAATAACACAAACTCTGTACAGTAGCCCATTACATTTCTTAACCATTGGTTCATCTGTTTTTTGTGTCACCCCCAGCTGCTTAAAATAATCTTGGAGAGAAACATCATTAGTTTGCTCAGAAACAAAATCACAATCATCTATCAGTTTAGTTTCAGCATTTTCATACATCAACATGTATGTCCATCTTTTGTTGCCACTGGTTTTTTTTCAGGGATCTTCTTTCTTTACTAGACTTCCAGATCTTGGAGCTGGGCTCAAACAAGCCTGAATCAAAGTCACCAAAAGGAAAAGAGTTCTCAACATCTGGGATTTTCTTTGCCTGTGCTCTTGTTATCACAGCTGCTGAACCAGCAGGGTTTACTCTCTCTGTGATTAACTTAGCAAATCCTGGAATGATATTTCCATTAATTACAGATACAGGTAACTTTGGTACTACCCCCACTTTCATTTGGTGCAACACTCCATTAATGTTCAGAGTTACTTGGGTGGTGGGATAGTATTGAGTATCCCTGTGGATGCAGATGACATTGTCCATTTGCTCATTCTTTTTTCAGAACTTCAAAATGCACCAGGGTCTGTTTGCTTCCTGAAGCTATAAGTACTTTCACAGTCTTATCTCTTACCTTGACATCTGTTAAATAATTGCCACAATTTGCTATGATCGAATTTGCTCCAGTGCTACCCTCCTAATTTTTATGGCAGTTTCTTGCAATATGGCTTTTCTTATTACAGTTATAGTGAATAAAGTTTTGGGGTGCAGATTTGTTATCCCCATCAGAGTTCTCATCTTAATCTAGAGAGAAATTGGTAAAAAAAGATCTAACTGATCCATAGCTGTTACATCACTGTTTCGGGGTCTGTCTGGACAGCTGATACTCCTCTGCCAAAGAAGCAGCCCTTCTCACACTTTCTAGTCAGTGTTCTTTTTTTTTTTTTTTTGACTCTCTCTTTATACCTCCCCCCTGGCCATCGGCACTCCACTCTTCAGGAGTGGCTTATGCCTTATAGTCCCTGCTCTCCTACCTGACCTTCTAAGCAGTCTCATCCCCACAGAGCCTTGGTTTTCCCCTCAGGCGGGGGCAAGGTGGGGCCCTGACACCCCATTTTTCTTCCTATCTCATCAGGATGCTGGTTCAGCGGCAGGTAGGAGGCATTGTGGATCGGGGCTAATGCCCCGTCTATTGGAGATGCTGCGGCCATTTTTGCAGTTTTTCTTGGCATGCTATATGCCCTGACATCAGGCACTATGCACTGACATCCAGCATGCCACCCTTCTCATTGGCTTGGGCTTGTTGTACCTCTGGTCTCCACCCAAGGTCAAACATGCACCAAGCCCTAGCTCCTCCCTCCCCCCCAGAGAAGGCGAGCTGTCCTTAGGATGCTCAGACCTCCTCCCTCAGCTGGCCTTTCAGCTCCCGGGCTTGTTTTCAAACCTGGGTCACTGGCGTTGCAAGCAGAAGTCCAACCACTGTGCCGGCGGGCCGGCTTTGGTCAGTGTTCTTTACCTAAAGCTAATGTTAAGACAGACCCTGCAGCAGTGAAGGAAGTCTTAGTAAGGTTTTAAAACAGCATTACCTCTCCCATCACCCATTTACAGGGAGGTGGGATAATTGTTTTAGTGCCATCTTCCGAAATCACCTCTACTGAATGTCAGGTGTGAATAAGTACAGCCTTTCACCACAGCAGAAAGTTATCCAGTCTGCAAACCTTACAGCAATGTGTTACTTACCTTGACGTAGGTGCAGCCTAAAATGATCAGTTTAAACTATTGTGCATTACTGGTACTGAACATGACAAAGTCACACTCAAACAGCTGATTGTTTTTATCTATCTATCTATCTATTTCTTCATTTGGACATAACCTTTGAGCAAAATGGTCTTTTTCAAAGGTTCCACATCATGACAGGAGGAAACACAGAAAGGTAGTTACAGAGTATGGGTGCACAAGTACAGAGACAAAAAATACAAGAAATAACAGCAATTGGTCCGACTAGTTACAATTGTAAGCTATCTCATATAGAGGTACATATTGCAGTTAGTACAGCCCAAGGTACATGGTGAGTGCTGTGGGTTTAAGGAACTAATTTAGCAGGATGTAAAGCAGCTGGGGAGGCATATCATTATTTCATATAAAGTCAGAAGGGGAGAGACTCAAAATAGGCTTTCACACCCTGTATGTTAATGCAGCCAAGAGGAGGCTTTGTCGTTAATTCAAGTCAAGGGTGGGGGGGGTTAATTTTCTGTGCAGGACTGACCTAGTAGGAACATACTTGAAGAACAATGTGAGGGAGGACTGTACACAGAATAAGCTGGGGGCAGACAGGTGCTTTGAGACAATCACATTTGTGATGGGTCAATGGCAGGGGAGGGACTTAAAACAGAGTGTTGAGTTAAGGACAGTAAATAGAAGGCTTGTCAACAGGCTGTGGCTATGGAAGGCTCAAGTTCAAGGGCTGGCAAGTAGTAGTAGTAGGAATTAGGAGTTTAAACTCAGGGTTACTGGGTAGTAGGGTAGCAAATCAGAGAATGCATCCCAGGAGCAGGCTGACTCCAAGCTAGCGGGTGTTAGCACTACAGGTTACCTGCAGCTACATACCTCAGCCTTGGCAAGGTGATGTCTTAGTTCTACCTTGAAGGCAGGGAGGCTGTTAATGAGTAAAAGGCATGCTGAGATCTCATTTAGCCAAGAAGGAGCCCTGTATGCGAAAGACTTTTGGCCAAGCACCGTTTTTCTGAAGGGGATAGCAAGTGGGCTGTAAGTCTTCTCTCTAATGCAGTACCCAGAATTACCTCACCGGAGCAGTTCTTTGAAGGCCAATGGAGCATTACCTAGGAGAGATTTCATGACAAGCAGGCACATTTGGTATTTGATTCTGCTGGTAAGACTGAGCCAGTTAGTGCACTCATAGAGGGAGCAGGTGTGTAGGAGATTATCACCACCTAGAGCCAACCTGCAGGCCTTGTTGAGGGCAGTGCTTATTCATTTTAGTGCAGTGTCTGATGCCAACCCATAGACCACAAGTCTGTAGTCAATAACAGACAAGATGGAAGAGAAGACTGCCAACCTGAGTGTCTCAGGAGTCAGGTATTGTCTGAGCCTGTAGAGAACTCCAAGTTTGGTGTTCACTGTTTTGATGACCTGATCGATGTGCTGCACGTACGAGAGGATGTCATCAATGATCATGCCCAAGTATTTAAATGAGCTGACCTTCTCAAGTGGAGCAGCCTTGTTGTTAGTAATAGTAAGGGACAGAAAAGATCTCTTGTGCTGGTGAATGGTTATCAGCACCATCTTCATCTTCTTGTAATTGAGAAGCAATTTCTGAGAGCTGAACCATTCCTCCAAGCTGCAAAATGAGAACTGCAAATCATCCTGTAGGTGCTGAAGCTGGGCACTACTACCAAGGATGACAGCATCATCTGCATACAGAATAATCTTGCTATTGCAGGCCTCTGAAAGTCTGTTGATGAACAAGCTAAAGAGGAGGGGGCCCAGTATAGACCCTTGTGGGACACCCAGTACTGTATCCCTAGATGATGAAATAGCTGTCCCAATTTTTACATTCTGTGCTCTTCTGGATAGGTTAGCCTGGAACCAGAGGATGGCTTCAGAGGCTAGCTCAAGGTGTTGAAGCTGGTCAAGCAAGATGTGATGGTTGACCGTATCAAAGGCTTTGGTGAGATCTATGAAGATAGATCCCACCAGGCTGCCCCCATCCAAGGCCTTGTGAACATAGTCTGTGAATTTAACTAAGGCCATAGCTGTGCTATGGCACTGACAGAATCCATGCTGTTGTGGGCACAGTAGACTGCACTTCTGAAGGTACTCCATGACCTGGTCAGCCACGATCCTTTCAAGTGCCTTAGGGGGAAGAGGATAGATATTGGTCTATAGTTAGTAGTGCAAGACCGGTCCCCACTTTTTAGGACAGGGGTGACTAGAGCTACCTTCCAGACCACAGGGAATTTTGCCAGGGTGAGAGACTTGTTAAAGATCTTGGTGCTGGGAATCACCAACTCGCCCAAGGCAACTTCCACTAATCTCATGTCGAGTGAGTCACTACCATGTCTGGTTTTACCCAGCACCTTAGCAATGTGGGTCCTAGCTTCCTTGTTTGTGACAAGCTTGAAGTAAAAATTCGGATGGGTCAAATTATCTCGGGCTTTGGGCGGGTGTTGTGGGGGTGTCAAGGTAGCTGGGCAGGAGGACAGAACTGAGGTCGTAGAAGGCCACATTGAAGGCTTCAGCAATTGTGTGTAGATCTAGGGTGGGGGTGCCATTTAAGTTGAGCATGGAGGGGTGCCTTCTATCTTCCCTGCCCAGCAGCTCCTTAATGTCATCCCAGAATTGCTTCCCATTGCCACAGTTATGTTCCAATTGCTCCTTGTAGTAAGCCACCTTGGCTTGCTGGAAAGAGCAGTACACTTGTTCCTGGCTGCCCAATACTTTTGGAAGTCAGATTGGTTGCCTGTGCCTCTGGTAAGTTCCCAGAGGTTGTACCGCTTCTTCATCAGATGAAGGAGGTCCTAGGAAATCCATCCACTGGAAGCAGTCCTCATCTTTCTTTTTTTCAGGGGGGCAGGCATCACAAATACCATTGACTGTGGACACAAAGGATTTCAAAACCTGGTCAATGTCTTGGGGACTATTGAGAGGAGACCAGTCAATGTTGGCCAAAGCTGTCTTAAAGTTGCTTTTTGCACCCCTTTTCAGGACTCGGCTAAAAACCAGAGTGGAGGGTCCTTTTTTACCTTATTAATCCACAAACATGCAACTGGCAAGTGGTCATTGAGACAATCAGGGAGCACCTGGACATTTTTGATTCTATCGGAGCAGCTGGTAAGGATCCAGCCAAGCTTGGTGACCTTTCCTGTTTTGCAGTTTAGCCTGGTGTCCGAACAAATCATCTGTGTGAGGTACAACTCTGCAACTTGATCCTTAAGATGGCCAGTGCCTTTGTTAGTCCAATTAATATTAAAGTCTTCAGTGACAATATCCTCTGAGTTTTTCTTCAGTTTAGATAGGGCCTTCAGGACAAAACCTAGCCCCTGGTTTGGTTTTGTGGGTGGTAGGTACACCGAGGCAATGGTGAGCATCCTGTTCTGCTTTCCTAGCAAGAGCTGAACTCCTAATAGTTCATAATCACAAGCGCTGTCTGAGATTGCAGAACACACCCCCTTAAGTTATTCTTCACATATATCAGGCAATCCCCACCCCTGCTTCCCCAGCCTATCCAGTTTGAAAGATTCAAACCCTGTTAAGGCAATGAGTGAGTCCTTGACCTTGGTGGTGAGCCACATTTCAGTCAGGCAGATGGCATCTGGGTTGTGCAACCTGGTCCACACCTGGAATTGAGTCATCTTAGGGAGCAGGCTGCAGATATTCATAGCAACTATGTTTAGACCACCTGGGGGGGCAGTACGAGATCTCAGGTTTGGGTGAATATCTCCATCTGCTAGCAGCAACAGAAACAGGGAGATTCTTTCAACATAGCGCAGAAGTCTAGTCCCCAGTCACTTACACCTAGTGGTTCTGGTTTTGGAGGTAGACATCCTGTGCCTATCAACTGGTGCAGCTAGCTGTGCTAGTATACAGGTGCTAGTATAGATTGTCTTTCAATGTCTTGCAATAAGTACCAAGCAAGAAAAAAAAGAACCTTTGCAGACCTCAGCAATGTGACAGTCTCCCTGACTTCTTCATAGATGAAAGAAAGTAGTGCCACAAATGATATCACCAGGGTGGAGACATGTTGATTACCACAAGAAACAGCAGGTCTCAGCATCTAGCAGTGTGGCAGAAGCAGAACACATAACAAATGGTTATAAAATGGTATGAAATGGTAGATTTCCATATAAAAAAAACAACAGGCAGACATTGTTGTTGTAACAGTATTTAATGAATGATGCTGACAGTTTAATTTCTATGAATTTCATCACATATGATCTTTAAATATTTCTCTTTTCACAAGTTCATAGTTTTCCAACTGTGCGGTGTCCTTATTGCTGTAGGCAAATTGAACTTTACCTGTCAGATATGGTACCAACCTGATTGCCCATTGCTGTTTTGGTCATTGGCAGGCTCTAGCAACCCTTTCAAAGTTGTCAGGTATGCTTTGATATCATCCCAGAGACACAAGGTATTTGTGTTTTGTTAATCTGCTGGACTTGTGCTAGATCCTCCAACTTTGATAATGTTCAAGGCATCCAGCCATTGATGCCTATCTGTAGCTGCATCTCTTCTCCTTCACCTTCTCCTTTCCTCTCCTCTCCTCTCTTCTCCTCTCTTTCTCTTCTCTGTTTCTCAGTTTTTCTTTGTTTCATAGCCCACCATTTGAAGAATGCAGACATGCTTTCAGGTTCTGTCCCTGCCTTTTCTTCTTCTTTCATCACTGGTGCCAGCTGTACAGTCTCAGCACCACTTTGTCTGACACCAACTGTCATATAGGCATCCAGTAGATCAGGAAGCATTGGCAGACCAGAAGTTATAAAATTCACAAGTATTGTTTTATTATCAATAACAATAAAATAAATTAACATTGTGCAGGATAGCTATTCATATGGGCAGTACAAAGACAGTCCTGCATTTGACAGTCTGTCTAGAAAAACATTGCTCTGATTAAATAAGATGCTTTTGCCTGCCAGTTCAAATTCTGCATCCTGTTCTTATACATTTCCTCTCCTGTCTTTCACAAAATGTATCAGACTTTGTCACTTTCCTTCCTTAGGTCAGCCTGATTACATCTAATCCCAATAGGTGCAACAAAATAACAAATTTTGTACCAGTGATGGTTTCTTGCTGACAATTCTGTAAACAAGCTCGAGGAGGTCAAAATTCATCTCAAGGTCTACCCCCGTGTTCCAGGTTATATTTTCTAACAAACCCAAATAGCTTCCTGTAATCATTTCAACAATATGATTATACACATTTGCAAACCAAGGGATCCTGGTTTCACATAAAGATTCATATATTTTTTAACCACATAGCAGTAAGGGGAGAAAGAAAGAATAGAAACAGCAAGTGAAGGACTTGTGCTAGATCCTCCAGCTTTAATAACTTTGTAAAAAGCAGTAACAGGGGAAAACTGTGGGACATCAGAGTGTTCAGTTTCTAAGTGCCACAAGAAAAAATGGATTGCCCAATCAGACAGGCAAAAGATAGACAAGTGGCAGAACAGGTGAGGACAACATAGATCCTTGATTTTAACTCTTTCTGCATAACAAATGGGGCAGGGTCTTACCCAACCCTGTTACATGGTTCAAACAGCATGGGGTCAAAATGACGGCTGTGAAATAGTGCAGTCAAAAACTATGCAAGCAAAGCAGCAAAAGACAAGGCAGTGCATCAGGAAAATGCTTAGCATTACAAATAAAGAAAAAGTACTTGGACTGACTGTCTGTGGGGGGTCTGCCCTGCACCCCCCAAACTTAAAATATGCATCTGGGGGACAGGCAACTCAGAGGTGGGGAGAAACTTGGGAGGGGAGTTATTTTGTCTTCAGTGTGGGAGGCACAAGTCGTGGGACTGCACCACAGTCAGGGAGAGTATCATAGTTGCAGGGGGGGCCTTAGTTTTCCAAGGTGGGCTGAGGGCAGAACTCCAGAGTAAGGAGTGGGCAAATTAAATATAACAATCAGGATGGTGCCAAGAAAAAAAAACATGTGAACCGGGAATCAAACCCTGGTCAATGAGACGTTCCAATGCCCTTCACTGCTTGAAGTCCTAACCTCTGTACCACAGCAGCAGCTCAGTGACACTGCATGCAGGGGAGATTTTATCCTTTTTATGTTGGCTTGTGCGCATACGCAAGAAACATCTTGCGAGAGTGTGGGTCTTGGGGGTGCGGCTGCTGTTGGGCGAATGCAGGGCACACATCAGTAGGTACGTCCCTCATTCCCCAATCAGCCTGCATGCCATCGCCACACCATGCATTCATAATGGGGTGAGCACATCAAAGCAAAGGTCCGCTGCAATCCGAGCAAAGTTCGTCATATGCAGTGGTCCTTTGCTTGCCGTGCTCGCCCGCCATTATAAACCATAATCGGCGGCGAGCCATATCACACTTACCCGACATCAGGGGTGCCCCATCCCGGTCGGCAACCCCGTGTTGTGTGCCGATGGGGAGCCCACTCCCGTCGGCATACCCCACAAATGTTGAATGCCGGGTGCCCAATCCCTCGGCTCGTGGCCCCTCGCTGTCTTTGCTTCGCCGACAGGGAGCCCACTCTCCGTCAGCATCACCCCAACTGTTGAATGCTGAGGGTGCCCAATCCCCTCAGTTCACGCTCCCCCCCTTTTCTTTGTTTGCCAGCTGGGGTGCCCAATCCCCATCGGCATTACCCCCCGTTGCGTGCCGACGAGGGTGCCCAATCCCCCATCGGCTACTGACATCCCCACAAAAACCCACTTAGGTGGCACACTGGGAGCCCACCCCAGCGTGCCAAATGCCCTGAAAGATGAAAACTGTCCCGCAACGGTTTTCCTTTTGTTTTTTTCCTGCAAACGAAACCATCCCTCGTAGTCTAGATGCCCCCCACCGCACCCACCCACTGCGCACCTGCCTCCCTCACCCCCTCCCCATACTTACCTCCGGACTCCAGCGCAACGATCTTCCGTGAACTGGGAACACGCCTGCACTCTTCAAAACCGACCGCGAACTAACGAAATGCCGGTAAGCTGTGTAATGCAATGAATAGGGTTTTTTCAACTTTGCTGCATATCTCAGGCATTTCTTGGAATTTTGGCACCAAATTTTCAACATGGGGTTTTGGTGCCCTCCTCATGAATTCTATCACTGTCATGGCGTTAATCGGCCTGGAAAGGTGATTTCAGTCACTGCACAAAATCACCTTTTGGGACCCATTAACAAAATGACAGTGCCAGTGTTCATGAGGTGGCCTCTCAAAAAGCCTATGTTCCAAATTTGGTGGAAAAAATCCAACAAATGCCTGTTTTACGAGTGTGCGTTGCGCAGTTGCTACGCAGGCTCGTAACTTCGCGCATTCGCAATATTTTAACACTGGATTTTCAGCATTGGCATTTTTGTGCACCTCCTTATGAACAGTATAGCTGTCATTTTCCACATCCTGCCCGAAATGTGTTTCCGCACTTCCGACGCACAATTGCACAGTTGCTATGGGAAATCAGTGTTTGGGCCAGATTATGAAAATGACAGTGACACAGTTCATGAGCAGAGCTCCTAGAATGCCTATGTTGAAAATTTGGAGCTGATACTCCATAAAATGACTGTGTTATGAGCGTGCATTGGCAGATTGCACGCATGCTCGTACTGTCGTACATTTGTGATATTTTCACTCTGGATTTTCACCATTACCATTTTTCCACACCTCTTGATGAACAGTACAGCTGTCACTTCACATATCCTGCCCAAAATGTGTTTCCGCACTTCCGGCACAGAATAGCGTGGTCGCTGTGCGAAATCACTTCTTGGGACACTTTGAGGAAATGACAGTGACACTGTACATGAGCAGAGGTGCTAAAATACCTATGTTGAAAATTTGGTGCTGAACGCCTATAACTGGCAGTGCTGCAAGCGTGCCTTGTATATTTCCCATGCACCCTTGCAACTCCGCAAATTCCAGATATTTGTATGCCACATTTTCAGCACTGGCATTTATTTTACACCTCTTATGAACTGTGCAGCTGTCATTTTTCACATCCTGCCCAGCATGTTTTCCGCACTGCACAAACAAACACCCACAGGGACACCCTAATGCCTCTCACTCTCTGCAGGGTGTAGGTGGGTTGGCATCAGTTCAATACTGACTGCCACTCCTATGCTGCATCTCTCTAACTCCTGCACTGCCAATGGCAGCAAGACAACATTCGGCATTGACAAATGCTTGTTGTCCTTACTGACAACACCTACAGGGATAGCGCTAACATATCTGCGCTATACTATCCCTGTAGCTGTTTTGTCCTTTGCAATTTTTGCCACAAGGATTATACTATGCTATGCTATAATCGATGCAGCATATTCACTAGATACCAGTTCAAACACAGCTAGGATAGAGTGGAGGGCTTAGTAGTAGCAGTAAGGCAGGGACAAGAGGAGAAGGTGAAAACCCCATCTGGACAATAGGTTATGGAGTACAGTAGAGTAAAACTGAGCAGACTGGATCGACCAGTGGTCTTTTTCTGTCAGTACTGTCTATGGTTCTATGTTTTGCAGTAGATATCATTTACATACCTGAGTATACAGTGATGTGCATAATGGATCAAGTACAAGTCATGGCCATATTGGGTTGGGACTGTCATGACTAACCTTGCTGGGCCCCAAAACTCCTAAAGCAGACTGTATTCCAGGCCACAGCATTGTGATGCACTTGACATTTGCTCAGGTTTTGAGGGCACACATTCTCCCATCAGAGTACTAGTTTATTGCTATGCAGTGGCTTTAGAAACTAAAAGGTTTTAAAAGTGAATATTTTGTTTTACTAAAGTAAGTAAGTTGTATATATTTTGCATCTGAAATCATTTCTCCTAGCATGTTGTTCTTAGAGGGTTTCAGCTGTGACAGTTTTTCAGCATCATTTGAGTTGTTCCTCTTAGTTATGTCTCATCTATTCAGCTCACGCTGCATTTGTTTTACTTTTCTTCAAAGTCTTGTCCTTTTGTAAAATGTTGTTTCAATCCCTGTCATGGAAAAATGCACATAAGTTCAACACAGATGGTGATTTATGGCACTAGTGACTTTAGAGGACATCCTCTAGATGTTATCATTAAAAGCTACTCCCCTCCATGGGAGGAAATGACATGATACAAAACTTTAACTTAATAGTTCTTTGCATTTTGCTATACAGGATGCCAGAAAGTCATAGTACTTAAAAAACTGTATCCGAGAGAGAATCATTTTATTGTGCAGTAGGCTAAGAAACTGACATGAGACTTTTGCCAAGGATGCTGGCTCAGGAAAGACACAGATATTTTGCCACATTTCAGGAAGGACTTGGATAGGGTTGAAGCATTTCAAAGGAGGGTCATCAGGATGATTCAGGGGCAGCAAGGGAAACCCTAAAATGAAAGGCTTGAGGGCCCCAATGTGTATATGCTGGAGGACAGGAGGGAGAGGGGTGAAGGGATAGAGACTTACAATTTTCTTCATAGAGTAAACAGGGTGGATAGTAGGAATTGTTCAGAATGAGTGCAAACTCAAGTACAAGAGGAAACTCCATGAAACTGGCAGACATGGTTAAAAGAGATGACTGAAAGTATTTCTTTACAGAGAGAGGGTAGTGGAAAAGTGGAATAAGCTGCCAAGGAAGGTGGTTCATGCCAAAACATTAGTGGAATTAAGCCCAGGTGATTCAGGTATATGAATCTGGTAAAGGTGAGTGGGGAGGAGGGCATGAGGAAAGGGGGGAGTGAGAGTAACCTCGTTGGTGCTGGTAACATACCATATGTAGGGTTAGGAACACTAGATCAGTTGAGAGGCCTATTTCTGCAGTTATTGTCTATTTTTTACTTACAATGGAGAACAGAACATACCCAACCAGGAGGATTATCTAAAAACTGAAAGATGCCAGAATAATGGTAAGAAAAAATACAACAGTGACAGAGCTGAGAATGTGGAGGAGGTCTGAGGGAACAAAACCTTCTTTATGTACATTATGGAAGAAAGAAAAACTGAAAGTATCAGATGAAGGAAGGAATGAACATGGGTGGAGAAGAATGGGAAATAAGCTACTAGGTAAGTATTTTTTTTATTTATAGATCACCCTATCCCTGAGGCTCAGGGTGCTTTACAATATACAGACAGTGAACAGTGAGTTAAATACATATTTCAAGGAACATAGTAACTAAATTAGTAGCAGCATTATTAAAACAAATTGCAGCAGTAAAACACATAAACCAATATGAATTAGATCCCAAAGGCTTCCTGGAGAGATGTGCTTTCAGTCTCCATTTAAAGGCTTTCAACAGAAAGCCTCCCTAAGGACATTGGAAGTGAAATTCCACAGGATCGGGCGGCCACTGCAAATGCACGATCACCAGATGTTTTTAGCCGGCCCCTAGAAATTGCTAGGAGGCCTCCTCAGAGGAGCAAACAGGATGCTGAGAGTGGTAGGGAGTCAGGAAATCAATTAGATAGCTAAGACCCAGACTGTATAGAGTGTTATGGGTGAAGGACCCACCTTGAAGGAGATTCTCCACTTCACTGGCAGCCAGTGCAGGTTAAGCAACACTTGGGTCACATGACATGACCTCGGAAGGCCCCGTCAGTAACCTGACTGCCACATTCTGCACTAGCTACAGGTGATGTAGGACCCCTTACACTAGCCCTGAGATAAAAAGCATAACAGTAGTAAAGTCTGGACATCACCAGTGCATGCACCTGTAAGGGCAGGTCCTCTGGTGGGATAAAGGCTTTGATCTAGGTGACATTCTTCAAGTGATAAAAACACTCCAGACAATGGATGATACCTAGCCTCAAATTTCAATCCATCGTTGAGGATAACCGCAGAGTTTTCACCTTTGTAGTGGTCACCAACTGGATGAGGCCCAGCATCAAGCCAGAGCTCACCCCGCAGTCTCGATTCCCATCTGCCACCAGGCTTAATCACTAGTATTGTACCTCCATTTTGTCCGGGTTGAGTCTGAGCCAGTTAGAGGACATTCAGTCTTGGATCTTGGCTAGGCATACATTTAGTACTTCTATGGCACCAACAGTCCTGGGTGCAAAAGACGTACAGCTGGGGGTTGTCTGCATATCAGTCAAAACCCATGCTGTAGCATCGGATTATCTCACCCAGGGGCACATGTACACTGCAAACATAGGTGAGAGGATCAAACCTTACATGGCAGGGGCCTTGGGCAAGAGGAAAAACTCCCCATTACTACCCTCTGTGTCTTTCCAGTGAGAAAGGACTCAAACTAGTTGATGACAGTACCTGTGAGTCCACAAAGCCCCTTAAGGCAATCCAGCAACACACCATGGTCCACAGTGTCAAAAGTCAAAGAGAGAGCAAGAAGAAGGAGAATCAACTGTTTACCTCTATCTCTAGTCCTGAGGAGGTCATTATGCACCAGACTAGTACCCTTTCAGTACTGTGCCTTGACCTAAATCCTGACTGAAGAGGCATAATAATGTTGAAGACAGCAAGGTGGGCTTTGTGCTGCAGTGCCACAATTTTCTCAATAACCTTACCCAAAAAGGGCAGGTTAGAGAAAGGTCTGTAATTCGTTAAGATATCAGAGTTAAGAGATGTTTTTATCAGATGGGTCCTCACCAGTAACCTCTTTCAAAGCTCTGGGAATAGCTCCTCAGAAAGTGAGCACCAGGCAATCTCAGTGAACACTGGGCCAACAGACTCCACACATCTCACAGGGAGACATGTCAGGCCTGGGTCTAGTTCCCAAAATGTGTGCCGCAACAGCAAGATTACCTCATATACTTCCTCCTATTCCACTGGCTTGAACTCACTCCGGATAGCCATGGTGCAATTTGTGACATTGACTGACCACTGTGGGGTAACATATGCACTTCTGGACAGATACTGGACCTGATGGAGGAAATTGTTACAGAAGAACAGAACAAACTCTTTGCACTTAGCTGCTGAAACTGCAACTTTAGGCTGTAAACAAACTGGATGAAGCAGTCTTTCAACAGTACCAAAGAGCTGAGCCAGTCTACTGTTCCCTGTAGCTATCTCCCAGGACAGCAATACTGCCTTCTTATGGGAGATAGCCCTTTGATACCCACTGTAGTGAACTTTCAAAGCCAATTTGTCCTCCTCTGATCCAGACTTCTGCAATGATGCTCCAACATCTGACCCTTAGTCTTCATCTCCTGAGAGCCCTGTCAAACCATAGGTGTCTTTAGTGAGACATCTGGGTTGTATATGGACTGGTGCGATGGAATCAAGCACTGAGGTCACAGCAATAGTGCAGGCTGCCACCGCTTTGCTCGCACCCATCGCACAGGCAGTTTTCACCTCTGAGAGGTCCATTATCACTGATAATTCCTCTGGGGACAGCTCCCTTAAAAGGCGATAATGGACCATTTCCACAGGGGAGGGATCACCAAGGGGAGCTCTGAATGAAAACCTCACCATGAGGAATCTGACCAAATGACTGGATCAATCTTGAGATCAGTGATCTCAAGCCTCAGCGAGAATACTGGGTCCAAGGCATGTCCACAGCAGTGAGACACAGAAGCAATGCTTGTGCGAGGCCCAGTGAGTTCATCATCTGGAGGAAGTCTTGTCCAAACTGCGATAGTTCGTTGTTGAGCCAGGCATTGAAATCACCCAGAATCAGCCATCTGACCACTAGCTAGAGTTTTGTGTGGAGGGCAGCCTTAGGACAGCTGAAGCGACAATCGAACTGCAGAGGAGCACTGTGACACTACAGCTGTTTAAACCTCACTGCTGCTGTATCCTGTCTAGATTATCTACCACCACTTCAGACCCTTCTATAAACTGTTTTCAACCAGATTCTCACTCACCTTCTGCTACTATGAAGATCCCTTCATTCTGCCCTTGATCGACCATCTGGTGGTCGTTCGGCCCCTTCACAGAATGCATGTAAGCAGGGGTCCCGTTTTCCTATCACTGCTACAGTTAAACCTGCAGATTGGACATTGTTTGTAATTGCTGCTTGCTGCCCCTCCATTTTCCTTGGTGTATGGGGGATCAGAGGAGCCGACAACTGGGAGCTCATCACCGAGGAGGCAGGGCTGCACACATCAAAAGCCCATGCCGCTCACTAATGTGAGCGCCACTCGGGGAAAATATCCCCAGGATTCACAAGTCTGCTTGTTCTATCAGTTTCACCCTATTAAAGGTATTGGATTTTTAGGAGCATTTTATCTGAATTTGCTTTGATGTTTATTCATGCAGTTAGTGCTTTGAATCTGCCCTTTTTTTTTTTTTGTACCTCTGCAGCGCTCCGGTGGGGGCATCCAGCCGCCAGCCTCCACCGATCCAGAAGACAGCAGGCTCACTCGATATACATGGGTCCTAGCACAGCCATCACCAGACCCCCACAACGCGATTCCATGACAGGCCTCCAGATCGGCAGATGCTCGGCCATCAAGCTGCTCGGTCGCACCCAGTCCTTTTTCCACCTTGGTTTTTGTCCCCGGAACCAGCAGTGCAATGACGCGCTGCGCTTATGCAAGCATCTTGCCGATCTCCTCCCCATGCTGGCACTGTGCCTTGTGCTCCTTCCGGTATTCACCAGGGGCCACCCAAGCACGATGCAACACCACAAGCCCACCCCAGAGGTAGGAGAACAGTCCTGGGATGCTCAATCCAACCTCTCCCCATTCCCGAACCTGGGTCGCTGGCGTGGTTCGAGGTGTGGCGTCCAGCGCCTCAACCGTCAGCGACACTGAGCTGGCTGAATCTGCCCTTTTAATAGAAATAGTATTTATGGTTTATTCATATCACCTAACAATTAAGTCAGTTTGGGGGTTAGAATTTGTCACTTAGTTTAATTTTATTCTATTTACTTGTGTTTTCAGAATATCCACATCTGATAAACATTAGAATATTAGACTGATTAGTCTTGCATCTGTTTTTAGTGGTAGATATTTGACAAGTGCCTGTAGTATATTTATTTAGATTAGTTATTACATGCTTGCCTTAGGATTGATTTTGGCTAGTATATTTGAACTCTTTTAATAACCTCGGCTCCTCCTTATGTTAACCAGCTTATTGTGATCGGGCCAACTCAGACCTACCAACTGAGTGAAAGCCAGTTAGGTCATTGATCTGCATTGTCTTGCTAAACTTTAAACAAGATTAATTCTCCTGGGTGACAGCCAAGAGATATTTAATTTATCTTAAATTTCTAAACCAATTTTGATTCTGGTCCTCCACTCGGTGGCAGCCTGTGGGTTCCAGTTCTCGATATGGTTTTCCTTGTGTGAGAGACAAGGAGTCAAATTATTTTTACATTATTAGTAGTATTTTGAAGCTGGTTGTACTCACAGTGTAGCCTGGCTTGCTAGCCTATCTACTGTGATTCCTGATCAGGGCAAAGGAATAAGTTAAATCTCTTGTTTACTTGAAGTATTTTTTTTTTATACTTATTTTTCCCTCTGGTCATGGTCAGCAGGGGCCTCTCTCAGGCATCCTGACAGTTTCTGCCCAGCTTGAAGTCCTCCTTACCTGTACCTTCTCTCTCCTCCTTGACACCATACTTGGCACCCCCAGCTTAACCCCTCCGGAAGGCGCTGCCCCTCCTTTGGGCGCTCTTCTTAGTCAGTCTCCATTGTGGGTGAGGACCAGGAGGAGGAACCTGGGAAGGTCAGACAGACTGGACCCAGCTGCGGGCATGGGGGCAGGTGCCATACCTACCCTGCAGACTGATCTTTTCCTTGTTCTGGTGCTTTTCCCTCCCCCATGGGCATACCCTGATGCAGCGGTGCACGGCAGCCCTGCCTTGCATCAGGCCACACTACTTGCATGCTGCCCAGCATGTTCAGCACTCCTGGTCTCCACCAGGGGTCGGTGGCATGCTGGGACTCCCCCGATCTCCCCCCCTCCAGGGAGGAGAGCAGCCCAGTGGGTGCTCAATCCTCACCTGCCCCCTGCCGACCCCCGGCACCCAAGCTCTGTCCCGAACTCAGGTCACCAGTGTAACGCGAGGTGTGGCGCCCAGTGCCTCAACCCTCAGTGCCACTGGGACGGATACTTGAAGTATCTTAAATATTCATCTTGTTTTTTTTTTTTCGTATATTTCTATTTATGAAAATGTCACTTTTTTTTTTCTTTCCATCCAGTGTTTATCCTTCATGGAAGACAGCGGCTTGTGTCGGCCAACCAACACTAGACTTCCACGGTCATTCAGGCATCTCCTCCTCTGCCTGGCCAGACCAGTGGAGCTGATGTGGGAGGCTTCATGCAGCTAGTGGACCCCAATTATCCATATTTTCTCCCTCATTCTCAGGACCCTGATAGGGGTGTGCATGCGCATGGAGGCACAAATGCATCCAGTGGCTCTGGTGATGGCCCCATGCTCCCTCCTGGCCTAGTGCCTGGGTTCTCTGGGCCTTGCACTGCCACCTAGCCTCTACCAGTGGCAGACAGAGTTGGGGATACCCCGAGTCCCTCCCTGGATAGGAGAACTGTGTAGTGGCTACTCGATCCTGGCTCCTTGCCCTTTCTCACCTGACAGACCCCGGTGGCCCAAGATCATTCCTGAACCCGGGTTGCTGGTGTGGTGCAAGGTGTGGCATCTGGCACCTGAACCCTCAGTACCACCGGGCTGCCCCTCATATTTGTTCTTTTTTCATCTTTTTCCTGTATTGCAGATTTGGGTTTGTTATTGCCTCATTTGTTCTAGTTATAGTTCTGTTTCTTCTCCTCTTTCTAACCAATCTTTGCCCAAGGCATCCCAATATGTCTTATACCTTTCCTCTCCCATGGTCAGGTATTACCTCTGCAATTTCGTTAAATCTTTCTATTTTGAAAGGGATAAGGTTTTACTCCTTAAATCTTTCCTCTTTGTACCCAACATGGCTTTTTCCTTCCAAAAGGAATTTGAAAAATCCCCTTTGGTGGTTTTATTTTTGTTTCATCTGTATTTTACTTATAATTGCAGGAGACACTGAAATTAACCCAGGTCCAACTTTTCGCAATTTGAATGTTTTTCATTCTAGTGTTCAAATCATACTTCCCAAAAGAGACTTACTGATAAGTTGGTCTGCCTCTGGTTCATCCTTCCATTTTGCCGCTATGGAGACATGGTTGGATTCTTCCATCCCTGACTCTGCAATCAATCTCCCAGATTATACAGTGTTTAGATCAGATAGAAACAGAGATGGAGGGGTCTGCTCTTTTTGTTCATTCCTCCATTCCTTGTATACTTATCAAATCTGATACAATAGGTGACTTGGCAAATACAGTATTTGTTTCTTTAAAACTACCAGGTGAAAAGGTGTTGGTTGGTAGCATTTATTGTCCCCCCAAATTGAAAGTAACTAGGTTTTCAAATTTACAGTCTCTAATTAGTTCTCGCCTAGATTTTCCTTATTCCATACTTTTGGGAGATTTTAACATAAATTGGTCCTCCAGTAGAGGCCTTAGGTTAAGATCTCAATTTCCCCTCTTAGGTTTAATTCAATTGATCTCTGAGCCCACACTTTACGATGCTGCTCACAAGATTTCTACTCTTCTGGATCTGATTTTCATTTCCCTGATCTACCAATCACAAAGTCTGGTTGCAAAGGAAACCTGTTTATTGATCACGCCCTTGTTCAGTGCTTATTTAATTTTTCCCTTCCAAAATTTATTCTGAACACCATTAAATTTCATAGTTTTAGATACTTAATTTTGGATGTTTTCCTTTCTAATTTATGTGAGATAAATTGGGGACTTATTTTTACTCACAAATGTGGAATATTTTTCACCAATTTAGTCCATTATCTCATTGTCTCATTCCTCTTTTAGAAAAAGGTTAAATCTTGACATGTCCCTGGTAACATCATACATTGTTTCCCAGTTAAAAGCCTATAATAAACTTTATTGGAAGGTCAAGAAATTGATTACATCAGAGGCCCATAATCATTTTGGAAATTTTGAAATTATTGCAGTACTCTAATTAGGAAATCCAGATAATCTTATTACAATTCTCAATTGACTGCTTCAAGGTCAAATCCCAAAATATTTTGGCAACTAGTCAATTCTATTTGGAAGGTGCCATCTTCTACAAGTACACCTAATATGTTTTCCAATGGATCCACAGCTTACTCCAAAGATAGTATAAGTGATGTGTTTAATACCTTTTTTCTGAAGCTCCAAGTTTATTATTGGAAATGGCTGGCTTAACCTGTAGAATCCATGCCCTGATTACAATTTACTAACTCCCAACTCCAGACCCAAATTTTATTTTTGTCATATTAGCACTAAGGAAATAGTTGACATGTTGTCTTCCATGAAAGATGATTCTGCCAAAAGCAATGACAATCTAGACAATTTATTGCTAAAATCTTGTGCGGATATAATAACCCTTTTATTGACTTAGATTTTCAATCTGTCCCTTACTACTCAAACTTTCCCTGTTGCTTGGAAACAATCCCGTTATTCACCTTCATAAAAGTGGCGACAAACTATCAGTTGAAAATTATTGACCAATCTCCCTACAAGTACTTCCAGTAGTCTGAAAATGTATGGCAAAGATTGTCCAAACACAGATATTAGATTATCTAGACATCTACCAAGTTCTTTCAGATATTCAGTCCAGCTTTAGACCTCACCATTTGACCAAAACTGCCTTTGACAGATTTTCACGAATCTTTCTCTAGAGCCTTGGACAAGGGTCACTGTGTAAGTTACCATCTTCATAGACTTGTCCAAGCTTTTGATGTCATCAGTCACTTTTTACTTTTGACACGCCTATGTTCTCATGGTTTCTAACACTACTATTTCTTGGTTTTCCTTGTACCTTCGTGGCAGTTCTCAATCTGTTCTTTTGGGATGGTGTCTTTCTTTCCCTCTTCCAATACTCACAGGGGTGACCCAGGGTTCTATTCTTAGCCCTATTCTTTTCAACCTGTTTTTCAACCCTTTGTCCTCAGGAGCTAGTAATAGCACAGTTTGTTTCTACATCGATGACTCTGTGCTTTCTTTGATCACAAAACCTTACTTTCTTAACTAATTCTCTTCAGGCTGATTTTGATAAAATTGTTCATTGGTTTTCTTCTAGCCTTTTACTTTTAAATAATAAAAAAACTCAAACAATGTTATTTGGGTCTCGGTCCATTTTAGACAAACATCTTCCAGTTTTTCCATCACTTTAAAGAGCTAACGATGCCTCAAAGAAAACTTTAAAAAGCATAATAATTAGGTACAGTTCTGCCCGCATTCCATATATATTTTATATATTTCTCCTCCCCATTATTTACTAAAATAATTTGCATGAATATATGATCTTTATCCCTTAAAGTTTCTTTAGAGTCCATCTGCCTCTGTAGCTTACTCCCTACTTCAAGTCATAATACTCTGTTGTGACATCACAATCTGTTGCCATGGGAGTAACTGTGATGTCACAAGCAGTGCTCTGTGACTTCAGGTAGGGAGAAAGCAGCAGGAACAGACAAACATCCCAGGAGCAAAGATCCTGTTTTCATACAGATGACTTCAGTAATAAATGATGGGGAGAATAAATACAGAACAAATGTAAAATACAAGCTGCACAGTGTTTAAATATCAGGTTTTGTTAAAGTTGTCCTGAATGTGTCACCAGCTCTTTAAATAATAACCCCTTACAGCATGTACAAGGATTCCAATATCTTAGCCTTATTTTTGATTCCATTTTGACATTTAAATCCCATACTGATCATTTGTTTTTGGGCCACTTAAAATGGGCCAGGCACTGCCTGTCTCTCTTGGATCATAAACTAATAGTGACTCAAGCAATCTTACCCATCTTAAACTATGGTGATACAATTTATCAAAATGCCAATGCTTCCAGCCACTCTTTAGTGGATACCATCTATTATCAACTCCTGTGATTCATTTTGAGTTGTAAAGGACAGAACACCATTGTATGTTACTTAATCATTTGAACTGGCTTGTTCCCCGCATCTCAACATACCCTCCATTGGTCATCGTTGATTTGTAAAACTGTAAATCATTCCACACCATCTCACTTAACAGACAGACTTTCACCCTCTGTTCATAGTCATAATTTGCAAGATGTCCCAAACTGTGGTTTAGTTTTACCCAGAGTTAAAACTCACTTCAGAAGAGACAGTTTTTCAAACAATGCCCCTCTTTCTTGGAATAAACTCCCTATTTCGGTGCAGAACTCTTGCTCCTTGAATGTCTTCAAGCAAAGTTTGAAGAAGCTACTTTTACAGAATCAATTTTGCACTTGTTTCATAAGTATGTATGTGTCAACTAAGATTCATCTTTTGTATTTATGATTGATCCTCTTCATGAACTGTGTATTTAACTTTTATGCATTGTTTGTCATGTTTCTGTAATGTTTTATCCATGGCTTGGACATTCTGTAAACAAGACTTGTTTCTCATAGAATTTATCCTGTAAACTATTAAACTTTTAAATAAAAAAAATTGGGGTGACTCCAAAACCCATTCGGTGATGAAGTCTGTGACTTCCTGCAGAAATTCCCATTCATGTCCTGGAGGCTGGTACACCAGAAGGATTCTGAAGCCTGCTCCCCCCCCCCCCACCCCCACACAAATGGCCACATATTCAAACAATGAAGTAACTCCCAGTGGGTGCATGGAGAAGTTCAGGTTGGCTGTAAAACAGATGCCCACACCCCTGCCCCTGCTGTCCCCTCTTAGGCAGTGCACTATGGAGAAACCAGCTATGATGGACACCTCTAGAATTGTGCTGGCATCATCCCCCAGCCAAGTCTCCATGATACAAGCAAGATCGGCCAAGGAAACCAAGCCAGCTATAATTGCAATCTTGTTCCTGATTGAACACTCATTGCACAGCACCACCTGAATGGGACTAGAGGTGGCTGCTGGCCCAGCAGCTACCTGTCATCTCAGTCCAGCAGAAGCCCTAGATATGGGTACTAGGCATGAGTGACCTCTCCCAGCCCCCCATTTCATCCCAGAGCATCTCCTGGTCCTCACCACTCTGATGAGGCTCCCCATCAGCCACCCTTGTGTCTTGCCATCTACTATCCCACTTCCTTCCAATACCAGCCCCTAACAGTAGTTAACTGCTATGGATGACAGAGGGAGGTCAATGATGAAAGGGTGGAGGTCCAACAGCTGGGACGCCATGTAGCTGATGCTATGGGGCCTGATGCCTGGACAAATCTCTGAGCCTACTAGCTAAAACATTCTTTCCAAATAACAACAAACAATAAAATTGAATAAAATAAATTAAGATTAAAGCACCCACCCAAAACCCAATTTAGCCCCAAAATAAATGAATCCCCTCGCTCCTCTTTTAATGTAACTAATCCACCCCGATTTACATACTAACCACAAACAAAAAAGACCATAACACTTTCGGTCACATACGGACTGTCCCTAACCAGCACCTTCAAAAATATAACCCACTACCCACCAATAAATACTATTTTTTCCCCTTATGTGTTTATTCCTCCTCGGTTGGGGGTGTTACCTATAGTTCACCCCCTATCTTTTGGCCCATGCAACTCCCAGTGTTTGTGCTCGACCCACCATTCATCTCACTGGCTGCTTCATGGTGGGTATGTACCCCACCACCGCAGAAGCCAAAGGTTCAGATCTGGGAGGAGCATCTCAAGTCAAAGTGGTGCGGCGCTGACAGGCCGGACTTCATCTTGTGTGCCGGAGGATTTTTTTCAATGTTCCCATCCCATGGTTTGGGCATGCAATGGCATCAATGATGCTGCCATGTGTGCTTCCGCTCACCACACATCTGATGCGTCTGTGCCATCCCCACAGTGAACTGCCATTTGCACTGACCCCCAGCCACCACCAGGAGCCAACACAGCTGCAGTTGTCCCACCCCACCCTCCCTGGAGGAGGACAGCAGTCCCAGGGATGCTCAATGTTTTCTCCTCAGCTGACCCTCTGACACCCGAGGTCGCTCCCGAGCCCCAGGTCATCGGCATGGTGCAAGGTGTGGTGTCCAGCACTTCAGCCCCCAGCACTACTGGGCTGGCAATAAATACTAAAATTAAATAATACATGAGACAGTATCAGTCCAGGTCCTGGTCTTGCGCCAAACTGTGGGCAAATTGATGACAAGTGTTCAGTAAGTAATAAGCCATGACAGGGTGTGTATTATAGGATTTTAATGCATTCCCAGGGGTGTAGTAAAGCATGAAGCTGAAGGCCTTACACCCCTGGAAAGTGCATTAAAATCCTATATTGCACATCCTGGAGGGCATATTACAATTTATAAAATGACTCTAAGTAGGTTTTTGGGGAGGAAAATGAGATTTGGGACCTGACCATGCATTTATAGAGACCAAATGCAGATCGGGTGATGTGTAGGCCAATTACATTTCTAGAATTCTTTTTGCCATTTTATAAGATGAGATAAAATACAGCAAGTGGCAACATTAGAAAATGTGTTGTAATTAAGAAGGTTCAACATAAGTGACCAATAAAAACAGCAAATCTCAACAGTTGCTCAGAAGCTCCTCTCCCAGCAGTGCCCTCACCAGATCCTTACTTAAAATAGTCCCACTGCTACAGGTACCCCAGGAGCCCGTAAGGCTCATAATATTAGATATAACCATGGTACTGCTGCACATACAAGCCAGAGAAGCATAAACACAGACTTCTTGCAGGAATTAATCGATGACAACACTAAAGTAGTACATCCACAAGGAGAGCTTTCCACAAATACAGGTGACCTGCTGCTATGAGAGCTCTGAGAGCCTGAAAGCTACCTCAAAGAATAACAGTTTGGTCATGGATGAAGCACCACACACTCAGCAGGAACTGCTGTGTGGCTTCATAACAGGGCCTAGGGCACTCCAATACACAGCCGTTGGTGATCCCAGAAACTGTTGCCCTGGAGGTTCATACAGAGGGATCTAGAAAAAGCTGATGGAAAATCCAAAGCATGTAAGAAATCACAGAGGAACAAAAGCTCAGGGGTGGCATAAAAACTGCCCTGGCTAAAAATGAAAAAGCTAAGCTCCTGTCACTAACTCACTGCCCCAACCTTAACTCACGCTCCAACCCTCACCCTGAAAAATACCTAGATTAAAGGGAAGTAAACATGCAGGGATCCTTCAAATTGTAGAAAGCCATGAAAAAATATTTCAAAAGGAGTATTGAGCTTCTTTGTAGGTGTCAAAGTCCTGATATATGAGTATTTAAATAATCTGTAAATCAAAACAAGGCAGCAACCATTTCATGGAATCTTGAGACAGAAAGAGATGTCACTGAGGGGCAAGCGATAATTAACAACATACAGCTTGCCCCTCAGTGACATCATTTCCTGTTTTAAGATTAAATGAAATGGCTGCTGCTTTGGTTTGATTTACAGACTATTTAGATATTCATATCTCAGGACTCCTGATACCAACAGGTAAGCCCAATACCTTGTTTGAAAGATCTTCTGATGAATTTTCACAGTTTGAACAATTCCTGCAATGTTTACTTCCCCTTTAAAGGACACTGGAGGACTTACAATAAAATTCACTAAAATTAATCAATAGTATGCCATTATAGCGATACAACCTGGACCACAAGATCAAAATGAAACTTAAAAATGAAAGTTTGTGAAGAAATCAATTAATCTAGGTCCGAACTTAACCTAAAGTAAACAACAGCCAGTGCTGCCCAGAACATGCGCAGCAACAAAGGCACCTGCAACAACAGTGCCTACCAAAAACACACAAATCTACATGGTAGCAGTCCAAACACACATCGAGGACTGCTACCTTGGATGCAAAATAAAATACTAAATTTATGTTTTTGATGGGGGCCCCCGACATGGGGTCTCTGCCATCCACTTCCATTTTCAAAATAATCAACTCGAGGGGGAATTGGATTTTGAGGGAAAAGTGAAACTTGGGGTGGGGGCTGGGAGATGGGACTTGTAAAACATTTGGGAAACCCATCTCACAGAAAGAAATCGGAGACCGGGACCAGAACCCTGGTCTCCAGAACTCGCTGGCCGAGCTGCTCAATGCCATAGTACTGTCCACCACGGGAGCAGCTCAGCCAGCCACCAACTTTTTCCAGCTCTTCTTTACATCCTCCAGTCACTCCTTGTGATATGACAGCTACAGGGGAAGCGGTAACTGCCATTTGCTGTTCTACCCCTGTCACTGTCCTTGTTTAGCTCTTCTTACAGCGCTCTTCTTACATGCACTGTTCAGGAAGTGCTGTTCTGACTGGGTAGGGTCGGGGCCCAGGTAGATGGCTGATATATGGGATAATTACTTTTGTTCAGTAATCAGCATGGATGAGAGGGGCCACTACCACAGTCTAGAGTGCAGGCCAAAAAGGTGGTGAGAGTGCAGGAATTAGGACCTGTCTCTTAACAAAAGGTGCTCCGGGGCCTCAAACCATGAAAGTGGACAAACGGCCTGGTCCTGGTAGGTTGTACCCAAGAGCTGAAGGAGTTGTGACAGACACTGATAGCTCCAGTGGCAAATTTGCTTAATTGTTCCTGGAAGATGGTGGTGGTTCCAGCACACTGGAAAGTAGCTCATTTGGTGCTGCTTCACAAGAGCTGGGGCAGGAATGATCTAGGAAATTACAGACCGGTGTGTCTAACCTCAACTGTAGGCAAGGTGCTGTACACCATCACTAAGAAACAGTTAGTGGAATTCTTGGAAGCAAATGTGTTGCAAGGCAGGATGTAGCATGAGTTTGTAACAAGGAGATCTTGCCAAACTAACCTGATTGACTTCTTTGATTATTTCACAAAGGAAGTGGATTGGGGCCAAACACTGTATGTGTTTTGCCCGGACTTTAGCAAGAACTACAATTCCATTCCACATAGAAGGCTACTAAAATAGCTGGATGATCTGAGAGTAGTAGACAAACTGACAAGGTGGATACAGAACTGTCAGGGGTAGGCTATGGAGGCTGACCATCAATGAAACATCTCAGAGTCCAAACGTGACATCAGCAGCATACAGCATAGATCAGTTCTGGTACAGGTGCTCTTCAGTATCTTTATTTGTGATAAGGGAGAGGGAATCAAGAATAAGGTAGGTCTATTTGTTGATAAGACTAAGATCTGTGACAGAGTGGACACTGGGAGCCTAATTCTCGAAGAGGGCTGCGTCCAGTGCAAGGTTGTGGCAAATAACAGCTTGCACCAAAGCCACATGTGCCAGGGACCCTGCATCAGATTCTGGTACAGGACGGGTACCGGCGCCTAAGTGCCCACACAGTTCCGGCAACTTCTCCTGTGTGACAAACACATGGCGCACGGGAGGGTTTGACGCAAGCCCCTTGCTGCAAGTGCAATTTGTCCCCCATCCCGGATGCCACTATATCATTATAATGAATTGAATTTCCCCTCCCTGGTCCCCAATGTTGCTGTAACCATACTATTGAAGCTGACCCCATTCCCTGGTGCTCTAGTGGCCCCTCACCCCGCCAGGTAGTACCCACCACCCAGGTCCAACCCTTTCCCACAAGAGAGCAAGCACCGGCACAGCCCTCCTCTCACCTCCACAGCCATCACTGACTGAATTGGCATTACATGCTGTACAGTACAGCAAATGACAGTTCAGTCAGCATTGGCCGTGGAGGTGAGGGAAGGCTGTACCAATCCGGCTCAGGATAATGGGAGGAGGGAGCTGGATGGTTGGCTTTACCTGCTAGAGTAGGGGCTGAGGGCCACTAGAGCACCAGGGAATGGGGTCCATTACTAGAATATGGTAACAGCCACATGGGGAACCAGGGAGGGGGCATTCTATGCAGTACCTCAATATGGCAGCATCCGGGATGGGAAGTGGGGATTTTGTTAATTACGTACTATGGTGGCATGGATTGGGGCAGGGGGCAGGTGCTAATATAACATTGCGTTAGTAAGGCGGCATTGGTGATGGGGGGGCAATGTACCACCACAAGGGGTAAGGGTTATATTGTATGTACTATGGGAGGAAGACCCATGGCATATTGTGCAATATGCACAACAGTCCCAAGGGACATATTCTAAGTACCCTTAGACAGCCCAGGCTGGTCTAAGGGTACTTAATCTCCCAGGACAGTTTTGAGAATCGCATTACAGGAGATGTGGCAGCTTGCATCAGCTGCATACCCCATGTGCCGTGCTGCAGCCAGGATAGTGGCACAAGGGTGGTGCATGCACCCTTTGGAGCAGGCAGCCTGCGCTTGCTGAAGGCTGCTTTTGAGAACAGCTCAGGGGGCAGTTATTGATGCAAGGTGCCACTTGCACCATTTATGTTTGGCACAGGCACCTTGCATCAAATGTAGGGCCCTGAGGGGGAAGTTACAGAAATTAAAAGAGACCTGAAAATATTGGAAAAGTGGCCCATAGTATTTTCAAAGCAAAAAAGTACAAAGTGATGCACATTGGTACAAAGAACCCTAAAATGAACTACTGGATGGGGGAGTAAGGGTGCTGCAGACAATTAAGGAAGGAAATCTGAGGCCATCATTAGTGCCCATCTCAAGTCCATTTCTCAGTGCAATAAAGCATATGGGAAGGCAAACAGAATGCTGGAATGTATAGGAAGGGGATGTGATAGTAGAGAAAGGAGGTAATACTCCTCCTGTACGGGTCTTCAGTAAGGCTACACCTAGAGTACTGCATGCAGATCTGAAGTCAGCACTTCAAGAAAGAAAGGGACTGCATAGATACCATACCAAGGAGGATCACAAAGATGATCCAGGGGCTACAGGTGAGGTCATACTAGGAAATGCTGTCAGACCATGACATGTATACACTGGAAGTCAGGTGGGAAAGGGATGATAAGACTGAGACATTAAAGGTCTTGCAAGGAATCAAGAAGTTGGATTGCAAAAATCCCAAGAAACAAGTGGAGATTGACTAGAAGACATATGTGGGGAAAGGGGAGTAGGAGGGACATGAGGAGGCTCTTCAAGGAGCAGGTGGTGGATAGAATGGAATAGACTGCCCAATGAGGTGACTGAAGCCAAGACTGTGTTGGGGGTTTAAACTTGGGTGGGACGGATATAAAGGAATAGTGGGACCCACAGGCAGACAAGGGAAAAGAGATAACTATGGAAGGGGAAATAGCCAACCACTATGGCAATTGGATGTCTAAATCCAATCTGGCTTTAGGCCAAACATGGAGTTTGACAGGGCAATAGGTACACTAGATGGTGTTCTAGGTCTTTCAGAGAACACACAGTCTATCTTTCTACCTTTACTTTGAATTTTTTAACCTTTGGGGTTCATTCCTAACCAACTCCAAGGAGTAGACAGGGATGTTCACTGTACACATCTCAGTGCAATCTGATTATGTGCATGTCCCAAACCATATGCTTTTGCTAGCCATTATTGTAATCTGAAATGAAAGCCACTACTATATTTTTATTTTGGCCACTGAGTAGCATCTGTGTCTGTTGAATGTGCTATTATTAGGACATAGATGTAAATGGATATAAGAGCACAAACTGTTTTGAGATTAGATGATACATCTTCTGGCAATGCTCTGATTTAACTTAAAAAATATCCATACACAATGATACACGACCTCACATAACAGGGCATGGGGGGGGGGGATAACAGTTGGACAGAGTGTGTGCAAAACTGAAATTCCTGGCTACACACTTGCCCCACCGCCCTCATCCAAGGTACTTTGTGGCTCAGGGAAGGGGGTGTTACAACATTATTTATATTTGTTTGGGGATTTGGGTGATCACAGGTACAACTCCTAGTTGTAGCAATAAAGTCTCAGGACTCAGATTTTCAGTGCACAGTTCTCCTTTACTAAGTCTCCAAATTAATATCACATCCCTTTTAAGAGGGTTTCTTTAATTAGTACTTTCTCAACCCCAAAGGGTTACCTGCTGCCATATAGCCAGAGGCTGTAGCTGGTCCATTTCTTAATCATTACCATTGAGTTCCCTCAAGTTCCCCTCTCATTTCCACTACTGGTCATTGCACTGCACTAGAGTCCTTTCAGAAAACATCCAAGTCCCAATGACAAACACACTAGTTGATCCTCAATAAAGACCTATCCATACACAGGTTACCTTGCAAACTATCATACACAGGTTACATTGCAAACTATTTGACCCAGCCACGAGACCTCTCTAGGACTTTCTTTTTTAAAACTTGAAGTTTATTGACACCAAGCTGGCATAAAAACACATTTTCACCATTAATTCACAAGTGTTTTCTGTTAGGATTATGGAATGATTGTACATACTGACGTCCTATAATTCAATTTGCAAAACTTTGAATGGAGGATGTGCGTTTTCCTTCTATTTTGGAGGTGTAATTCTTGCACTCATTAAAAAGAATCTGAGCACATGACCTATCTGTGGTTATAGGTGGGCAAGCCAGGATTTTTTCACCTAGAGCTAAGCCAGGGTCTGGCTTGACTCTATGAGTCAAAACACAAGCCGAGCCCTGGCTACTGCAGGCTGTTTTCTACATAGGAGGTGAATGTTTCAAACACAACACTAACTGCTCATGCTCACAAAATGCTTACTTTGACCATGACTGGCTCGGCTTGACCTTGGCTTTCAACTACTTATGGAGGTCAAGCTGAGCCGAGCCAGGAACTAAGCTTGAGCCGGCTCTGGCTTGCCCAGCTCTGTTCATGGTCCTACTGTTTTTGATACCAGGATCGTTATTCTTTGGGACAGATTGGATTGACTGGGCTATCACCCAGCTCTGCACTGGTATTCTTGGCACATGTTGTGGAAGCAGTTCTGTCTTTATTAAGATGTTGCTATTTTAGATATCGGTTACACTTTAAGTGTCAGTTAACTACACTGTAACTGCATAGCAACAACAATGTAGTTGCATGCAGCCAACATGTAAGTACAGTATAATTAGCCTGTTGCATGTAATTAATGATTAGTTACATTGAAATGGACCAAAAATAGTGTAACACAGATTTTATTTCAGATGTACTAACCTTGTTTGAGTTACAGTCCCTCCTTTTCAACTCCAGATGGCCTGTACTTACTCGAAGTGATCTTAGTGATAGGTCCCATGATGGCATAATGAATTAGTATAAGCACAGTGTAATGGGCTACATAGCAAAACATGAGCTAAAACGGGACAGAACAACAAAGGTAACTAAAGAGGCAAAAAATGAAATAACTGAGACAGAGGCCTATACTGGCAACAATTAACATTAAAAAAAAAGAACAAACAATTCATGTGCTTCTTGTGGTAAACCAAAAATTCCTTATAATAACAGTTTAATAGATTCGATACCCATTAATATATTCATTGGATACCCACTAATATTTTCTTTTCTTTGTCTGTTTTCCTAGCAGGTTAGGATGAATTGCAACCCTTGTGGGAGTAAAGATATGGGCTCCTGTCAGTACTGGGAAGCAGCAGTCTCCTTTGAGTTTTATTTTGAGTGTACCCCAGTTGGAGGCTAACGTGTGTGGATTTTGATTTAAGCAATTGCTCCAGTATGTCTATGCCTTCCTTGATTTCTCTAAAATTAAAAAAGGGAGCCATCTGGTGTTATATTTATCTTTTTGATATGTAATAAAGCTGTGATGGCTTCCACTGAGCTGAACTGAGTATATTTTGTGGCATTGACCTATTAGTGGGGAAAGTATGATAGACAGTATTGTGTGAGTGTTCTAGCTGCAGCTGTTATCAAGATTAGGAATAAGGATATTTTACCCTTCTCTGTACTCCTCTAGGGGTTAGGCCCAGTATCAGGTGAGCCATGGTGGGTGGTTCTGGCAGTTTCAGGATGCTCATTATCTGGCTATCCACCCCCCGAGGAAGACTCACTTGTTAGGTTGCTACATAGGAGTGTAAGCACTGTTGTTTTCCTATGCTATTGTAATACAATAAAACTTCCACCTGCAGTTCTTTGGTATATGCCCAGTTTTCTTGCTTTTTTATAAGTTAGTATTGATGCCACCACACTGACATGATATTTCAGAAGTTTTGAAAAACTTCCAATGGAATTCTCTCCATGAGCCAGATGCAGTAGTTCAGTGGACATCCCACTGATACTAAACCATTGTTTTGGTGATGTGCAAGTCTACTTCTGTAGCAAGTTTCTCCTGTATTCTAAGCACTCCATATTCACTTTCACCTTGCCCTCCTTAATAGTTTATTTAATCTAGAGATAAAAGATTTATAACTACCTGTTTGGGCCTGTACATCTAAGAATACTAGCCTGGGTGCTGTGGGGCTGTCAGCCCCTAATATTGATGAATCTAAAAATATAATCCACAACATTGAAGGTACCTAAACAGGTTTATAATAATAATCTATATTTTCAGTAGGGGAGTGGAGCTTTTTATACCATCGTTGACATCAAAAATTGTGTAAGATAGCTCACACCTTGTCTGTATCATCTGGCATATGCCCTTTTTATTTGAGCTAGACGGAAGCTAACAGTCTATTAGATGGGCAGTTTATGCCAGACCAGGCCCATGTGCTCTCGCCCTGCTTTGCATTTTTGGCAAATCTGTTAAGTATGTTTTGTTCACTTACTGGAAATGTCTTATGGGTTGATTTATCTCCTGCCCACGGTAGATGTTTCAAAGGTATGTATCTGTGTACCCTTTGTTCTAAGGGAGTCCAGCCATTGGTTGGTGAATCTATTTGGTGAATCTATGATGAGATCTAACATATGCCTCAGCTGGGCTACTTCACAATAGGTTCTAAAACAGGGGAGACCCATCTGTCCCCCTTCTTCTGGCCTTGTAAGGATATCCCACTTTATCCGAGGTTGTCTGCCTCCCCAGATAAATTTTGAGAACATCTTATTAAGCTCCATCCAATCTCCTCCAAGGATTGAAATTGGTAGTGCAGTGCATAGAAAGAGCAAACATGGCCTAATATTTGTCTTTGTTGCCTCTATCCTAGCCAAGAAGGTCAGGGGCAAGACATTCCTTCTAGTGAGGTCTGTATAGACATTTTATTTTCAAGAGGTGAAGTTTAAGGGGCATAACTTGCAGAGGTCAGTGGGGATCTGATCTTTCAGGTATCTAACTTTGTCCTTCACCCATTTAAAGGGTAAAGTGGCCTGGAAGGCTAGCGGCAGGTGCCATGGGTGATCAGATCTTCTGTTTTGTCATGATTCATATTAAAACTAGATATATTGCCAAAATTCTTTAAAATGGTCATCAGGGGTGGTAGCAATGCCTGTGGCTCTTATAAGTATATGAGCGTATTGTCCACATAGAGGGAGATACAATTATCAAAATGCATTGGATATCCATGCATACAAGCTGACACTGCTAGGTGTTCCATGTTTAATGCGGACAGCAGTGGGGATAAAGGATAACCCTGCCTAGTGCCCCTCTGAATATGAAAGGGGACCAATAGTATACCGTTTGTCCTGACCCTTGCTGTGGGTTTAACATATAACATATGCACCCAGAACATGAAGCATTTCCCCAAAGCCCATTGCCTCCATTGTTTCTTTTAGGTGTGGACAATTAAGGAGGTTGAATGCCTTCTCAGCATTTATAAATAATGCCATTTGTGTTGTTTCTTTTGTGCACAGATAGGGCTTTATATTTAAAAGTCTCCAGATGTTACTATGAAGTTGTGTATCGGATATGAAGCCTGTCTGGTCAGCATGTACAATTGTCCCTACCATCTAATGTAATTTGTTGGTTAAGACCTTGGTGAACAACTTCATGTCCTGGTTCAAAAGTAAAACTTTGCTGATATGCAGCTCTACTTTTGCCCAGTAACAGTAATATAGATATAAGGACCTCATTCATGAGTTAAGTATGCTTCTTTTCTCCATGCAGGCCTGAAAGGCACGTTGTAGGATGTGGATTAAGGTTTCCTTCACTGTCTTATAATAATCAGCATTAAAACCATCTGACCCAGGGGCTTTGATGGTGGGCATGCTGTCTATGGCTATTTCTATTTCTGCTTCTTCTAGCCATCTATTTAGTGAGTCTGGCTTCTTCCATGAGGACTGGGAGATTTAATGAGGCCAGGAACTGTGCAGTCTGTTGTTTCACCTGTTCAACACCTTTTGGTTCTGCATATAGAGTAGAACAGTATGTTTTAAAAGCTGTTTGTGATTCCAGCTAGCTGTACCCACACAGTTCCAGGTCCCGGTCTTTTCTTTTATTTGTGCTTCATTTCGTTTCCATTTTCCACAGTCAGCATGCCAATAATGTAGTTGTCTTTCCTTTCACTTCATAACATTTATGATTTTAGCAATGCAAATGCCCTTCTGCTTTACATGCCTATAACTCAATCAATTCAGTCCTGGTTTTATTCAGTGCTTGAAGCACCTCTGGGCCTGAATATCCCCTCTTTTCTGTGTTTTCTCTAAGTCCTGCAGCTTTGTTCTTAGTTTATTGATGAATGCTAGGGATTGTTTATATTGGGTAGAGGCAATGATTATAATTTTCCCTCAGACCACTGCTTTTAATGTGTCCCAAATTAACATTTTTTAGTAACTGACTGGGGGTGCTTAGATCATACGTTTTGTGATATGCTAAGCAGTTGTGTCCTTTAACACTTCATAGAAACATAGAAACATAGAATTTGACGGCAGATAAGGACCGCTTGGCCCACCCAGTCTGCCCATTTCCCTACATACTGGATAAGCTGCAGATCCTAGTTAACCAGCAGCCTACTTCTTCTTACCCCAACCCCCCCCAGAATTGCCTTATAACTGTCCCATGCATGCTTGAATTCCACCACTGATTTTGACTCCACAACCTCCTCCGGAAGGCCGTTCCATGCATCCACAACCCTCTCCGTGAAAAAATACTTCCTTAAATTACCTCTGAGCCCCCTCTCTATCTTCAAATTGTGCCCTCTTGTTCTTGCACACCTCTTTTTTTGAAAGATGCTACCCTCTTGGACTTTGTTGATTCCCTTGAGGTACTTGAAAGTTTCTATCATGTCCCCCCTCTCCCTCCTTTCCTCAAGGCTATACATATTAAGCTCCTTAAGTCTCTCTTCATATGTCTTCCGGTGCAGACCCTGCACCATTTTAGTTGCCCTCCTCTGGACAGCTTCCATCCTGTCTATGTCTTTGCAGAGATTGGGTCTCAGAACTGCACACAGTACTCCAGATGGGGTCTCACCAGCTGTCTGTACAGAGGGATAATAACTTCCTGTTTTCTACTGGTGATGCCTCTCCTATGCATCCCAGTAACCCCCAGCCCTCCTTGCTGCCCTCTCACATTGCTTGCCCACCTTTAGGTCATCTGATATGACTACCCCAGGTCCCTTTCCATTTTTGTTGTTGTTAGTATCTCACCCCCATTGTGTACTCTTCCCTGGGTTTTGTTTCCCAGGTGCATTACCTTACTTCCTTAGCATTGAATCTAAGCTGCCATACATTTGACCATTTCTTTACCATGTCAGAGTCCCTTCTCATCCTTTCCACCCCACCCTGTGCATCAACTCTGTTGCAGATCTTAGTGTCATCTGCAAAGAGACATACTTTTCCTTCCAGTCCTTCTGCAATGTCGAATATAAAGACATTGAAGAGGACGATCATCTTCGAACCACTGCGCTACTAGTAACCCTCCTTTCTTCTGAGTGGACTCCATTTACTATTACTCTCTGTGTCCTATTCTCCAGCCAATTCTTTACCCAGGCTGTCATCTTGGGACCCACTCCCAGGCTGGCTAACTTGTATATTAATCTTTTGTGGGGGACTGTGTCAAATGCCTTGCTAAAGTCTAGGTAGGACATGTCCACAGCCCCTCCCTGATCTACTACTTTGGTCACCCAGTCAAAGAAATCTATCAGATTTGTCTGGCATGACCTTTCCACTGTGAATCCATGCTGCCTAGGGTCCTGTGCCCATCTGGCCTCTAGATACTCGACAATTCTTTCCTTCAGAAGTGATTCCATCATTTTCCCTATCACTGAGGTTAAACTAACAGGCCTGTAGTTTCCTGCTTCTGCCTTGCTCCCACTTTTGTGAAGGGGAATCACATCTGCCCTCCTCCAGTCCTCGGGTACCACCCCATCCTCCCATGATTTGTTAAAAAGGGTAGTCAGTGGTGTCACTAGTTCTACCCTTAGCTCTTTTAAATTCTGGGATGAGATCCCATCAGACCCCATTGCCTATCACCTTCAGTTTTAAGGTTCTTTCAGACCCTTTCTTCTGTAAATGGGCTGGTATCAACTTCTATATCCAGAGTGTTACTACTGTTTGTTTATGTACCTCCCCTCTTCATTTGTAAATACTGAGCAAAATATTTGTTTAGTATCTCTGCCTTTTCACAGTCTCCCTCTGCCCACCCTCCTCCCTTTATTAAGCCTCACTATCCCTCCTTGGTCTTACTTTGCTCCCTGATGTACCTATAAAAGGTTTATCTCCTTCTTAACTGAGTTGGCTATCTTTTCCTCGTTTGGGCCTTTGCTGTTCTGACTGCCTTCCAGCTTCCTTTTGCTTTAACTGATACAGTTCTTTGTCCTGCTCCTTCTGCGATTCCTTGTACTTCCTGAATGCTTTCTTTTCTCTTGAACCTTCACTGCCACTTCCTTTGAGAACCATAGTGGTTTCTTACATTGTCTTGTTTTGTTTATTTGCTTCACACAAGGCTCGTTACCTCTGTGATGGCAGTTTTATTACTCCCCATTGTTCTTCCACCTCTCCTTCCTGCCCATTTGCTAGTGCATTCCTTAGGCGCTCACCCATTTTGCAAAGTCAGCCCTCCTAAAGTCCAGTACTTTTGTCTTTGTATGGCTTGACTCTATTGCTGTGTTTATTGTGAACCATACTGTTCGATGGTCGCTAGTTCCCAGATGGCTACCCACTTCTACATCTGTGATCCTCTCTCCATCTCCATTTGAGAGAATCAAGTCTAATATTGCTCCCTCTCGAGTGGGCTCCAGTACTAGTTGTACTTCATTATTGTAAAGTGACATGTTCATCTTCTATAATGACTGTTTAGGGGAGGTTCTGATCTTTAGTACTATGGTAATGGGGGCATGATCAGACTGTCCTATAGGAAGAAACTCACGTTTTTCAACTTTATACATTAGTCTTTTTGGGGTGATCAGAAGATCTAGCCTTGAATTAGATTTATGTGCTGGTGAATAAATGTGTAGTCATGCTCTCCACCATGCAGAGACCTCCAAATTATTGCTTTTACTTCAGAAATGTATTGCTTCACTCTTGTTGCTGTGCTTGCATATGTGGCTAAGTTACTGCTGGTATCTGTCTATGGTTGATTGTAGTGCATAGCTAAAATCTCCCTTATAACTATTTCCCCTTCTCATAGAAAGGCTATTTTATCAAATACCTTTCTAAGGAATTCTTCAGTCCTTGTGTCGGCAGCATGCAAACTGACCAGATGGGAGGTTCCCCCATGCAGTGCCTGTGAGGATGATTAATCTTCATCCATACCTGCCTCTTGAGTTGTGATGGTGAATGGGACCCCTCCTGATTAATGTACAGACTCCTGCTTTCCTACCTCTTGTCGAAGATTCCCCCATAGCTTACCCCACCCACGACCTATGCAGCTTGGAACACTTGAGGTCAGTCACATGCATTTCCTGGAGAAATGCTACTGCAGTTAGTTCTACAGAGTTCCACTAGTATCCTCATTCTTTTTTTCGGGGAGTTGACACCCTTCACATTGTATGTTACATTGCAATATGAACCCATTTTCTTATTAAGAAATCTAGAGTTTGTCACTTAGTGTGTTGACTATCCATCCCTTTGTTACTGTGAGCACATGTAATAAAACAGTGACATAACTTGAAGCAAAATGCTTCCAACCTTAGAACAATAAACATTTTAAGGACCCCAGCCTCTGCAACTAGGTCAAGAGTAAAGGGAAGAAGAGAACTTGGTTGCATTTTCACTCCAGCAATTTAAGTAATGGTGTTTCCTAGGGAGGTTTCAATGGGACAGCAGATGGTATGTGGTCTGTTTGGACTCACCTGTTGTGGGTAGATACCCAGAGCCCAAGATGGTCATTGAGTGTGACCTGAATCATTTTGCGCTAAGGTAACTAGTAGGTCATCATACTGACACCCTTACCAGGAACCTGCCTTGGAAGAGGACACTAAATGCATCCAAAGGAGGGAGCCCTATAGCAATCTCCTTTTGCTGCTCAGTGGCCCCCCACTATGGTGAGGTGGGCATGAATGTATTTTTATGACAGGGTCTGTTGCTGGCTTAGGAAAAACGAGGACTTATCTGTGACTTTGCCTGCACTTAAAGTACATATTATGACCTCACTAGGGCCTTGTTGAGGCCATAGTTGGTCACCATTAATGAGACTGGGAAAAAAGGGTCAGTACTTTGTTGCCTTGGAGGGTTTAAAAGAGGTATTTTCCAGATGGGGTATCTATTATGGGAGCCCACTGTGAATATGTTAAATTAGCACCATGGCCCAGGTTGGAGCCAGGGCCTACAACACCCTAAACGCTTTACAGGCCTCCTCAAGTATATGACCAACACTATTAGTGTGTTTGAGTTTGTTGTTAGCAGTAGCAAGAGGCATGCAGCAACCAACAAATGCAACCCCCCTGAGGGAAACATGAGCAGCACCCTAAGTCCCTAAGTGTCTAGAGGCATACATTCATTTAAGGAGCTGCTTGAACACACCGCCCACTTGTGAGAAACCCTGTAATTTAATCAGATTAGTGATCTGTTGTTGTGAGACCTCCCTATGAGACATCTTCATTGTTGTGTCATTCCTGTGGGTAGAGGACGGTCTGCCAGAGCCAGCCTAGCAGCCCTGCCTCTCTGTAGCCACGCTCTCCCCAGTTGCATCAGCTACCACACTTTGAGGCATTAGTTGTGTGTTCAGTTTGTGTGTACATATAGGTTAGGTTGGTGACCAGTGCACTCCTCATTTTTTCCCTTGCTACCAAACTCCTGTTAGACTGCAAGACATCCTGTAGGTGCCGCTGACTCCCCCTAGGTTTCTGTTCAAATCTTTCATATAGATTGCATGTTGCCACGTGCCACACAGTCCCCTTCCAACCAGGATATGGCCTCTGCTCTTTGCTCCCCACCAGACCATTTTAGCTTTCAGTGAGATCCCCCAATCCAGCGCCTCCCCTTGTCTTTCCCAAAATGCTGCTCTGTGTTGTGCTCCAATACTTGGTGGGAGTTGCAGGGAATATTCACAGTGGTTCCTGTTCAAAATTATGTGCAATCAACAGATCATGCACACTTGTCCCAATTGTTCAACAGTTCAGCAATGCAGCAGTTCTGGTTTAACCCTTGTTGTGCCTCAGACTGATATATCAGTCCAGAATTCCTATATGTTCTAATTCTGTTGGCAGCCTAAGGGTTAATAAAGATTGAGAAAAAAATGAAAACAAAGGAAAAACATTTTCACCAGTAAACTGTTCAATATCCTTGGATCAGTTTCTTGTAGGCAGGGGTGCCATGCTAGTTGAAGCTCCCGATCTTCAATATGTTCCTTTGTCACCGCCTGCTGCATCTTCTTCATGAAGCCATTGAAGTCCAGGATTAAGTGATGCAGTAGCTTGGAGTCATGGTCGGAGCATTTCTGACTGTGACCTGTTATGCTCCACGTGTTCTGGAGAAGCTGGTCTTCTAGTTCTTCCATCTAGAGATCGAGACAGGTGATTTTCCATTTTTTATTGCTTGAGCCTATACCAATGACTCATATATTTTTAGCCCGAGTCCAAATGTAGTTAAGCCATGTTGGATAATTTAGCTGTGTCTTTATCCCCACCTTTTTATCTCCTTGATTACTGTCCTGACAGCTTCCTTTTGTTTTGCAGGTCAGTAGAAGTCTTGATTGATGAATATTTTTTGCCTTTGAAAATAAGTTCCTTTTGGTGCCATGCTGTGGATAATATGCATTCTTTTGCTAGAAATGCAGCATGCGCATGATGCAGGATCTGAGTCTAGTATTGGGGTCTGTAGAACAGGGTCCCAGGGAACAGTGGACACATTCTATGACTGGTAGAATATCTGCCAGGATGGTAAAGGTTGCTTACAGGAGATGCTGGATGAAGTCTGGGGGTGATACAGATCCTTCCTCCTCTCTCTCTGGTACCCCATAGATATGGAAATTATTTTGTCATGCAGTTTTCAGAATCTTTGAAGTGATTTTGTGTATCTCTATCTTTTTTCAGCAAATATAATAAGATTCTGTTGTGTTGTGGGAGTCTTTATGTTTGTGCCAGGTCCTTTATCTGGGTTTCAGTAGCTGCTGCATTTTTATTTATAGTTTTCGAGTCCATTAAGGATGACTCCATCTTGTTTATCATCTTAAAGATCATGTGCAACTGTTTTTACATATTTTTAAGACAAGCTTGAAAAGCTGAAATTCAAGTCCCTGTGTCATGATTAGTGTTTCCTGAAAAATTCATGCTGTTTGGTTTTGTGGTTTTCTTTAAATCAGCATTTGTTAGTTACTCTACAGTGGCTGAAAACAGTGGAGTTATCTCGTCCTCTCTCAGTCAAGCCTAGAGAGCGATGACATAATTTTGGAGTAGCTTGCTGTTTCAGATTCCCAATCAGAGCAGCACTCTGTAGAGTTAATGGTTTGCTGAGCTCTCCGGGTTTCTTACAAGCCCATTCTCTGGTTTGTGTTTAGATAGATCAGTTTAAAATCTATCATTCTCTTCCTTTAAAAAGCTAATCATTTGAGTTTCAATGCTGAACTGAAGTAGTGGAAATCTTTCTCTGTGATAAATTAGCTTGTATATATCACAGCTCTCAGTTCTTTTTAATCAACTCTGATTTGTTCTCTAACTATATAACACAGGGTTGTTTAATGAATATAAAATAAATCTAAATTTTGTTCATTCACATAAATGGTTGTCTTTGATGTAGCCTTCATAAATACATTCATGTAAGAACATTTTTTTTCATGTCAGATTGACAAACAGGTGCCTGTCACACTCTGCTACAGTATTTCAAGCACATGTACTGTCTGAACTCACAAACTTCAATTCTTTGGCGGTTTCTGTGTGAAAATACATCATGTATGTGTATAACTAGAAACACTTTATGGCATCCTGATGCACCATGTCTTTATCCCCACAGTTGAGGCAGCTGTAGTCTATTGCCACCTGTCCCCTTGCTCCACATACCCCTGCCTTTTGCTCCACATTTGAGGCTGCTGCACTCTGCTGCCCATTGTCTTCTCCCACAGAGTCAGGGATTTTGCACCCTGCTGCTTCCATCCCCTGCCTAAAGAATCAGGGCTGCTGCACCCTGACCAAACAATTGGGGTTGCTGCACCCTGTTGTCCTCTCACCCCCCACCCTCACAATTAGGGATGCTGTACCTGCTGCCCCCCTGTTCCTGTCTCCACAGTCAGGGCTGCTGTGCTGTGTTAAGCCCTTGAGTGCCAGGTTCCCTGCCTTCACAGCTGGGGCTGCTGCACTGTGCTGCCCTAGCCACCAGATGTGGGGCTTTTGCTGTATCCTGCTACCCTCTTCCATTGCCCCCAAATGGGCAGGGCTGCTGCACACATGTACACCCACAGTTAGGGCAGCTGTGCCCTGATGCCCCCTGTGTCCTGCACCACAGTCAAGACTTCTGCAACATGCTGTCCTCATCCATCACCACAGACAGGGCTGCTGCACTGCTCCTTTCTACACAGTTGGGTTGCTGTAGCCTTCTGTGCACTAGAGCCCCATGCCTCTGCAGTTAGGCTGCTGCAGCATGCTGACACTTGCCACAAGATTCAGGGCATTTGCTACACCCTGTTGCATGCCTCCCAGTTGAGGCAGTTGCACCCTGCTGTACCCTGCCGCCAGAGACAGATTCTTTGCTACACCCTGCTGCCCACATCCTTGTACCATACAGGCATGGCTGCTGTACCTGATCCAGAGTGTGGGCTGCTGTATCCTGGTGCCACTCCATTCTCCTGCCTGAACATTCAGGGCTGCTGCTCTCTGTCCCCACTTCCACATTCAGAGCCATGGCACCCTGTTGCCCCCTGTTTCTATCTCCACAGTCAGGGCTGCTGTGGTGTGCTACACCCTGGAGTCTCATGCACACTGCCTCCACAGTTGGGGCTACTGAGCCCTGCTACAGACTTCCATTGCCCCACATGGGCTGGGCAGCTGCACAATGTGCACCCTGTACCATTGTCACGGCTGCTGTACCCTGATACCCACCTGTGTCTTGCCCCACAGTCAAGGCTTCTGCACCTTGCTGTCCTCTGTCCCCTGCCACCATTTTGTCCTGCTGCACCACAGAGCCCCTTGCCTCCACAGGCAGGGGACAGGGTGCAGCAAATACCCTTATTCTTGTGGTGCACCCTTCCTGAACAGTTGGGGTTGCTGCACCCTGCTGTTCTCTCTCTCTTCCACCCTCACAGTTAGGGACACTGCATCTGTTACCCCCTGTTCCTGTCTCAGAAGGGTGTAGCAAAGGATCTGACTCTGGTGGCAGTGGGACAGCAGAGTGCAACTGCCTCAACTGTGGAGGTATGCAACAGGGTGCAGAAAATGCACTTAATCTTGTGGCAAGTGGCAGCATGGTGCAGCAACCCTAACTGCAGAGGCATGGGGCTCTAGGACACAGCAGGCCACAACAACCCCAACTGTGTACAAAGTAGAAGGGTGCAGCAGCCCTGTCTGTGGTGACAGGGGATGGAGGACAGCAGGGTGCAGAAGCCTCAACTGTGGGGCATGTCACAGGAGATATCAGGGTATGGCAGCCCTGACTGTGAGATGGGGTACATATGGTGCAGCAGCCCTGCCCGTTTGGGGCAATGGAAGTGGGTAGCAGAGTGCAGCATAAGTCCCACGTCTGGTGGCTAGGCAGCATGGTGCAGCAGCCCCAGCTGTGGAGGCAGGGAATCTGGCACTCAAGGGCTTAGCACAACACAGCAGACCTGACTGTGGAGACAGGAACAGGCAGCACAGGTACAGCATCCCTAACTGTGAGGGTGAGGGAGAGAGGGCAGCAGGGTGCAGCAACCCCAACTGTTTGGGCAGGAGGTGGCAGGGTGCAGCAGCCCTGATTCTTTAGGTAGGGGATGGAGTGGAGGCATCAGGCTGCACAGTCCCTGACTGTGTGGGAGAAGCCAGTGGACAGCAGGGTGCAGCAGCCTCAAATGTGGAGCAGAGGGCAGGGGGCTTGTGGGGCAGGGGACTGATGGCAATAGACTGCAGATACCTCAACTGTGGGGCAAAGACATGGTGCATCAGGATGCCATATAGTGTTTCTATTTATACACATACATGATGTAAATCTTTTCACACAGAAAATACCCAAGAACTGAAGTTTGTGAGTTCAGACAGTACATGTGCTTGAAATACCGTAGCAGAGTGTGACAGGCACCTGTTTGTCAATCTGACATGAAAAACATTTTCTTACATGAATGTATTTATGAAGGCTACATCAGAGACAAACTGTTTCAGTGAATGAACTCATTTAGATTTATTTTATATTCATTATGTGTGTTATATAGTTAGAAAAAAATCAGGAATTTTGATTAGAAAGAACTGAGAGCTGTAAAACATACAAGCTGATTTCTCACAGAGAAAGATTTCCACTACTTAAATTCAGCACTGAAACTCAAATGACTAGCTTTCTTAAAAGGAAGAGAATGATGGATTTTAAAGCTGATCTATCTAAACACAAACCAAAGACTGGGTTTGTAAGAAACCTGGAGAGCTCAGCAAACCATTAACTCTATAGAGTGCTGCTCCAACTGGGAATCTGAAATAACAGGCTACTCCAAAATGATGTAATCGCTTTCTAAGCTTGACTGAAAGGACAGAAATAACTGCACTGCTTTAGCCACTGTAGAGCAAGTTAACAAATGCTGATTTAAAGAAAACTGCAAAACCAAACAGCATGAAATTTTCAGGAAGCACTAATCATGACACAGGGACTTGAATTTCAGCTTTTCAAGCTTTTCTTAAAAATATGTAAAAACCGTTGCACATGATCTTTAAGGAATTTTTTAGGACTATATCCAACTGTGTTGGTAGATACTTGGCATCTAGGTCCACTGACAAGATGGATAATGTGCACCTTCTTAATGTGCGGCTCTGGCCCGCGAGACCATCCATGTGGGCCTCGGATAGAAGAGTCTGCAGTTTAATTGCTGGCATTTCAGATCTCCTTGATTTCGATAGCTGAAGTTTGCTAGTCATCCATTGTTCATAACTGTCATGTTTCATGCTTATTTTGATTAGAATTAACAGATTGTTTAGGATTCTATCCATCTAGTTGGGAGCTCTCAGAGTTAAATTGCCTGCACGTCAGTGATGTCACTGGAACTCCTTCCTAGGGCATTCCTTCTTCTACCATTCTGCTGCAGCAGGTTTCTCTCCCCAACCAACAGTTCTCTTGTTTAGCTGTTCCAGGGTTCCTATGGCAGCTTCTGATCATTTGCCTGTTCTCAGGTCAAAACACCATCAGGCAGATCCCTTGAAGGAGATCCCTTCAACTCATTCTTCTCCTCACAGCTGCATGGTCACAAAGACAGATCCAGATTATTATGTGCAGAGCCTTTTAGTTAGCTAGGCTCCTTCCTTTAGCAAGCTGAAAATATTAGCTGTTGTATGGGATGTCCTACCCTCTGCAGACAGAAGAGCAACAGTACACTACTAACACATTCACTCCCCTTAGAGGAGGTGAGGGCTGTGTTAGATTCCCAGTTTTGCTTGTGTGCTATGCTAGTTAAACAGTTCTGTATGGGTAAACCGGATTCCATTACAGTGCAACCGCATTCTACTCATGTATTTCAATTACATATGAGGTCCACAACTAGTAGGCTCATTTAATTTGTGGATGGCATAAACATGTTGAGAGTGGCAGATGCAAACTCTAAGGGGGAGAATGGAATGCTGCAAAAAGATCTCAGTATGCTTGTTGAAGTCTACTTATTTTGTTAATGACCTCTGTAGGAGTTTGCTGACATCCCCTTATAAACTGTAAGATGTTGTATCAGCAAGGCAGTGAGGGGAAGGGACTGTTTGGTAAGGAGGGATGGGGGCAGGGCATACTTACTGATTGTGTCTGTTAATTACAGAGGGTTTGTATCACTGTGTAACTGCCCTGTTCCTTTGAAAAAAGAATAAACTTGAATTTCAAAAGATCTCAGTATGCTAGAGAATTAGAGATGGTCTATAAATTAAACTGAATGAGGAAAAGTGTAATGTCATGCATCTAAACATGAAAACTGGGGGTTTGAGCTAGAAGTTATTATCCCTCTGTACAGACAGCTGGTGAGACCACATCTGGAGCTGCGTGCAGTTCTGAAGACCCAATCTCCACAAAGACATAGACAGGATGGAAGCTGTCCAGAGGAGGGCAACTAAAATGGTGCAGGGTCTGCACGGAAGACATATGAAGAGAGACTTAAGGAGCTTAATATGTATAGCCTCGAGGAAAGGAGGAAGAAGGGGGACATGATAGAAACTTTCAAGTACCTCAAGGGAATCAACAAAGTCCAAGAGGGTAGCATCTTTCAAAAAAAGAGGTGTGCAAGAACAAGAGGGCACAATTTGAAGATAGAAAGGGGCGCTCGGAGGTAATTTAAGGAAGTATTTTTTCACAGAGAGGTTGTGGATGTGTGGAACAGTCTTCCAGAGGAGGTTGTGGAGTCAAAAACAGTGGTGGAATTCAAGCATGCATGGGACAGTCATAAGGCAATTCTAGGGGGTGGGGGTAGGAAGAAGTAGGCTGCTGGTTAACTAGGATCTGCGGCTTATCCATCAGGTAGGAAATGGGCAGACTGGGTGGGCCAAGCGGTCCTTATCTCGTCAAATTCTATGTTTCTATGTTTCTATGAATAAAAAGGCAAGGAGCTGGTAGTAACAGACATGGAAAAGACTTGAGGGTAAGCTGCTTAGAAAGAACAGTAGTAAGTAGTACAATAGAGATGCTATTTTTACAATACAGAAAACAAAGGATGTGTGACTAATGAACCTTAATTCCTGAATACCATCAATAATAGACTGTGTTTCCAGGACTAAATAACATATAATGTCCACTATTTTGCTGTATTCTAATTCAGCACTTAATTAACAAAAGTTTAAACATAGACAAACTCCACTTTCCCTTCCCCAGCTGCCCAGGACAATCACCCCCCCCCTTCATCCCCCCACCTATCCACCTGATCCTGCTGTGTGCAGACAAATATTGAATACATAATGAGTTGCTGTGGAATAACACATTTGTCTCTACTAGTAAGTCAGATGACCCATAACTTATGAGTGGTGAAGCCATATGTTAGTTATGAAGGTCTTACCACTCATGGGTGGAGATAAATGTGTCATTTCACCACAGCCCATTATGCATTTGATAGACTGTCTACCACACTACAGTATGTTTAATGTTTCATTGGTATTTTATTTTGCTCTAACTTAAAACTGCCTTAAAGTGATTGGTTGAATGCTGTTATGCAGGGCAGCCCATGCCTAGAATAAATTTGTTGTACGCAGTAGTAACATCAATATGCTGTTGTGTTGCAGTAGTGGTGTCATAACTGCAGCACAACACCTTAAAATGCCACTGCACAGCTGCTTTCCTCTAGCCAGTTGAGCTGAAAGCATTTTTTTAAACTTGAACTTACAGAGACAGCTGCAGCTGCAGTTGTATGCCAAACATTGAATCAGTAAGTAAGCAATAAGACACAATGAGGTGTGCATGGAACAGATTTTACCACACGCCAAGGGACGTAGTGAGGCATGAGGCCACAGGCTGAATGCCTTCAGCCCCTGGAAGTGCGGTAAAATCTGTACCATTTACATCCCTGGAGTGTCTTATTGCAATTATAAAATGGGTACCCTTTTTATTCATTTTTACAAGCTAAAAAATGTTTAGATATGAAAAATTGTGAAATAATTTGCCATTTTTATTGTAAAACAGCCTTTCCACCTTGATATGTATGTGTCTGTCTGTTTGCTTAGAAGATTAGTTTTTGTGTATTAGACCAAATACTGTAAAGCTGTATAAAGCACTCCTTCCATGTAGCTGTCTTTTTAGGCAGGCTGAGGAGTTTTTTTTTTTGTCTGTTATGCCATGATCATCACTTAGTGTAAGTTTGAAATAGAGATTACTCTCTTACCTGTGAAACATCCGTCCTCTTCTACAACCTACCATGCTTACTGTCTCTTGACAAAAAGTTTTTTCCTCATTCAGGTAAATGCTGCTCTCTGTGTCTCAGATTTCAACTTTCTTGAGTACCAAGGTGTGAAAAGAAAACATGAAATGTTGCTGAAATGTACTTCAATAATCTGTCTGCATTGAAGGGGTGCCTTCAAACTTGTTGTGTTGTACTGGGGACACAGCATAGCGCATATCAGCTGGCTCACTGACATTGAAAATGGAATGAAGTTAAACTTATTTAAAATCTTTATTTAAAACATCCCCTTTCCTTAGTGTTTTGGTGAGCAAGCAGGAATATACAGTTCAGCATCCCTGCACCATGGACACAGACACACAACAAGCTGCTTCAGAGAGACACAGACATACATACACACACACACACACACACACACACACACACACACACACACACACACACACACAAAGTGAGTGGCTGTACAGGAGATATCCTCTATAGTTCTTCTCACTCCTTGCAGCTTATCAGGAAATTTACAAAAAAATGAAGCCAGCTGCTTTATATTTAAACTGTAGCACTGGCGGCACAATGGCCACTGTATAAACAGACAGGAACGAGGGACACACATAAAGAAATCGGGAGATAAGAAAACTCAATTTTTATCCCGTTCTAAAGCTACTATTATGTAGGGGTTACATAACTGATTAAAAGTTGCTTACTATGGTTATTGCAGGGTTTTGTTTTCTATAGTTTAACTTGAGATGTCATCACTAACGACTGAAAAAGTGGCGGCATTTCAAAAAATCAACATTCTAATTGCACACTGATATTCCTTTGGTTGTACTGTGGTCCTGTTTTCAGTACTTGTTATTAACCCTGCATTGAACAGATTTCATGCACAGGTAATAACCAAACTGTAAGCAGTATTTTCTCTCCCAATTTTATAATTTGAGTTCACCATCAGTTTGTAAGTGGTTTCTCCCAACTGCCAGTTCACTGAAAGGAAGCAGAGTGTCTGATCTGGACTCAGATGACAATACACTATTATAAATCATAACATCATTTTTTTGGCCAATAAGGACTGTTTATTTCTAAGCATTCCAAGTACTCCTTTCTCCACAAGAAGTTATTTCATGCAGACAATTCTAAAATTCTACAGCTCTAAGTTCTGTTGGCATAGTCCTTGTCATCAAACCAGGGTTTCTCAAATTTTCTACAAAACTAAACAGTTTTATTTTAAATTCAAGATGCATTTTTTAAAACAAAAATATTTAACGTGATTTATAACATTTTTATATGTACAATTTGTATGTCTTTTATGGTTGTAAGAGTTTCTTCTCAAGTCTTTTGTGTGTGTTAGAACTGTTCAGTTTCGCTATGCAGTTGTCTCAGCCAAAGAACTCAAGAATGTAGTGTTATAACCATAAGAGACACAGTAACTGTACTTATTAATATATAAAAGATAATGTATGGGAATCCATACACAGGCAAGCATGTGCCTTCATCTCAGCATTTCTATGTCAACCAGGGAAACTCTTAAGCTTTGCTCTCAATATTCCAGGTTGTCACAGAAACCCCTCAATGCAGACACAGGCTTGTACTGTATGGCTGCCCATACTTTATCCTCTATGTTTTCTGTTGTAAACTCTGCATCTGACTCATTGTATTCTGTGTTTTATTTCCAGGTTCTAAATTAAAATACAGTGCTTTGCAAGTAAGATAACATATGTTGTAAGTGAAATAAAATGTGTCCTAAGTGAAAATAAGTACTTATCACCAAAAAGCATTATTTATGTCCCTATTTATTCACCATTTGTGTGGTATATAGTTGAAAACAATAATAATACCAAAATTACAGCACCACCAACCACAAAAGAACCTACAAGCTTGTAAAATCCAAAGCGTTTATTAAGGTTGCCTAAGCCCTCCTATCTCTCTAGCAGCATTATAACATAATGACTCCTTTAGGTCTTGGATTATTCATGCTGCTCCTCTTCACCCCAACCCTGTTACAAAAAAACACAGTTCTAAATCTCCCTGACACTGCGATATATGTTTTTATGTTAGCTTCATGTCCACCCCCCACTCCCTCTAACCCCTCCTTCTACCATCCTTTCTCCACCAACACCCCACACACTGGTTCACCTACTGCCCATCTCACCCCAGTACCCTTACCCTCTGCAGCCCACAATAGCAGGTGGTATCCCCTGTGCTAGCCCTGCCCACCCTTAGCTCCCTGCCCATCCCCTGCACTGCCCCTCGCAAATCTGCCCGATTGCCCAGACATCACTACCACCACAGCCGCAGTCCCTTACTCCAGCTCACCATCCTACTCCTCCTGCTCTCTGGTAATGTCCACCCCAACCCAGGCCCAGGACCCGGTACATCACCCTCCATAGGGCATGGCCTCCGCATTGCCTACATGAATATCTGCAGTCTACCCAAAAAGACTGCTGCACTCCAATGCTGGGTCTCCCAACATAAGCCCGATGTCCTTGCCATAGTGGAAATTTGGCTCTACCATTGACCCCAGACTCGACAGTCTCCTCCTGGCCTCTTGCCTTTTCAGAGATCATATGCGTGGCCCAGAAGTTGCATTCTACGGAATTCCCTCCTAGGTCATGCCTCGTGCCCTCAAAGCCTCGATCATGGGGCCCAAACAATCACCTTAAAAATCTCCCCTGTCCCAGGCCATGGCCCTCTTTACCTCACTACGGCATATGTACCCCCATGAGAACAAAACCAAGCTATCCGCTCCCTCACTTATTACCTCACTACCCTGCCACACAAGGCGGAACAGCTCATAGTGGGAGATCTCAACATCAACTGGCTCAGTGCTACCTCAGCACAAATTAAAGATAACTTCACAGCCCTTGATCTATCCAACTAGTGACTCAACCCACCAGATTTAACCAATCAAAGTGGGACTATGCGCTTCTTGACATTGTGCTCTCTAGCCGCCCTCACAAAATAAGGATATTAATGTATTACCCAACTCCCTCAGTGACCACTTGCCAGTTCTTTGCCACTGTCCCACCCCATGCTCAAAACTGCACACCACACCACCCCTGTCACGGTTTTCGCCCCGGAGGTCTACGTAAACTTAAGCGTCACCTTGCACAACTTGATTGGTCCCCAATCTCCCTCGCAACGGATATAGACATCGCCCTTGCTTTTCTCACCAATGCCTTCTGCAAGGCCTGTGATGTTTTCGCCCCTGTCACCCACACTCGTACCAAGAGACACTTGGCTGCCTGGATATCATCCCTCCGATCCAACAATTGAAGCAACGTGATAACCTATGGCACATTGCTGTCAATACTGGCAAACTAGCAGACAGGCAAGCCTATAACACAGCTTGCAAACAGTGCACCTGGGCCATAAGAAAAGCCAAAGCCAGCCACTACCAATCCACCTTGACATCCACCTGGGGCAATGCCTGCACCTTCTAGAATAACGTGAAAGAGTTAAACAGGATGACCTGCTCCCCTCCTCCCTCTCAGATGATCATAAATGGTGCTATTAATGTGGACCCTTCCCGTATTGCTAACTGCCTTAATGAAACCTTCACTGAACTAAGCTCAGTTATCCCAGCCCACTTCTTTGACCCCATACCAGTTTGCAACAATCCAGCTATTGCTCGCCCCCACTTCTCTTTAGGACTATCTCACCACAGGATGCGAAGCCAATCCTCCAAAACGCTCTCTCCTCCTGCAACCCGAGTGATGACCCCCTCAACTCCTGGATACTCTGCCTAACATTGGATGTCATGCTAGTCCCCCTCACTGACCTCCTCAATCGATCCCTGTGTCTTGGCCAATTCCGAGGACATGGAAGCAGGCCAAAATCATCCCCATACATAAAATGGAGACCGTGCTGTACCAAATAACTACAGACCTATCTCCATCCTCCCCCCCAAAGCTCTCGAAAAAATAGTATCTACACAACTTGTAACTTATCTATCCAGCCACAACATTCTGTGCCCTGAACAGCATGGCTTCCGCCCAGGTCACAGCACCACCACAGCTCTACTGGAATTCTCCCACCATATACACTCTGCATTAGATTCCAGGGAGTTGGCTGGGGCAGTATTCATTGACCTGTCCAAGGCCTTCGATACTGTGAACCGTCCACTATTGCTAGACACCCTCTGTAAAGTGGGACTATCATCTGGCCCTTTAGTCTGGTTCTCCAGCTACCTTTGTGGTAGATCCCAATGCGTCAAGCTAACTGGTGGCCTATCCTCGGCACTACCTGTACTTTCGGGAATCCCACAAGGCTCCATTCTGGGCCCCACATTGTTCAGTCTTTTCCTGAACACCCTTCCCAGCTCTTGTGCAGGAAAGCTGCTATAATATGCAGATGATGCAGTCCTACTCTCCTCGCACCCCTATCCAGCCACTCTCCAGAACAGCCTGCAATTCTCCTTCAGTCAAGCAGAAAAATGGTTCCTTGACCACCACCTGGTCCTGAATCTCAAGAAAACAAAGTCAATGATCTTTGCACACCTCCAAAGTAGCCCCCAAATTCCCCCTCTCTATCCTTCCCAACACCCTCCATCCCCTTGAGCAGGTATCAACATGCAAATATCTGGGCATCAACTTTGACTCGGCTTTCTCCTTTCATGCCCATGTCAGTGCCCTATCCTCTGTCATGAACATCCCGATTGGGCACCTCTATCGACACAAAGATTGCCTCCCTGGCTTTGCCCTATGGTTGGCCATCACTTCCTCCATTCTGTCACTAGTTGACTATGGCTTCCCCATCTCACGCTGCTGGCCCACTGCCCTTACCAAAATCCAGACCTCCATCAACAAAGCCTGCAGGCTCCTGGCCGGTGCCCCAAGCGGAACCCACACATGTCGGCTCTATACCACCACGAACATACTCAATCTAGAAGAACGCCTGCAATATCACACTGGTATACTAGCAAAAAAGACTCTTCTTGGACTGTGTCCCCCTGGTGTCACTGCACAGCTCCAGCTTGCTTCCCACTCGGCCGCCACCCATACTGCCTGCAAAGTCACCTTCCTGGTGTCTAGAGCCAGGACCTCCCTTGCCCAAAGGTCCTTTTTATTACAGAGCACCATCCTGGTATAACTCCCTCCCCATGCACATCTCAAGCACCCCTAAAATTGGTCAGTTCAAAGCTGCCCTACGCAACCACCTACTTAGCACTCGGAAGTGTACGTGCCTATGGTACTGCCTGCCGTATGCCCCAAACTGGGCTACAGACTAACAGCCTGCACGGTAGCCTACCCCACTCCATTTTCCTCTGACTATTGCCTGCATGACCTGCTAGGACCTACCAATGAATTCTGTACTGTACTTTGGTAAACTACCTATGTTTTATGCTATGTATAATGTATGTATCGCACCTGTATTGTTTCATCCTGTCTTGCCACACTATTTGTTGTTCCCTCCTGTGACGGGTGCCTTTGTAAATGAGTCTGTGACTCAAAGGTTGTAAATCCGATTTATGAACTAGATAAAATAAATAAATAAATAAATAAGGCAAAATATGTAAAAGGCAAAATGGAGTGCTGACTTCATAAAGTGCAAGTTCACCAAACCCAGGAACAACAGGCAGATCCCTCACAAACTTTGACCTGTTTCACTCAAAGGCTTCCTCAGGACACTTCCCACCACCTCAGTAGCAGACAATTCCATGGCTCATCTTTTTTAAACCTTCTCCCATTAATCTTCACTAGCTCTTCACAGTCCACCTTGTTAATACCTTTCAGGAACTTGAAGGTCTCTATCCTGTCTTCCCTCTCTCTTCTGGTTTCAAGTGTATACATGTTCAGTGCCTTTAGTCAATCTGCATAGGATCTGTCCTCCTTGTGCTGAATCATCTTGGTCATCTCGTTGTACCTTCTCTAGCTTGCCCCTCTCCTTTTGTGGGTGGGGACTGCAGAACTGGGCACAATTCTCTAGGTGTGGCCTCTAAAGTGACCTATATGATGGTAACAGTACCTCCTACCTTCTACTATCGAACCTTGTCTCATTGCATTCCAACAGCCAGTTACTCCTACTGAAAGACTTGTTACATGTGCTGGTTTGTTTAAGGGAATCACTAGTGATTATTCATATGTCTCTTTTATCTGAAGCTGTGTCCAATATAATCCCACCATCCAATACTCTTTTCTGGGTTTTTGTTCCCTAACTGCATAACTTTTCACTTTTTTGCATTGAATTTCAGCTGCCATACTTTGGACCAATTGTACAGCTTTTGCAGGTCTCTCAGCAACACCCTTTTCCCCTCCACAGTGTTAACACCATCACAGAATTCAGTGCGATCTGCAAATAGACATAACCTTCCCTGGGTTCCTTCTCCCATGTTACTGATGAACATATTGAAGAGAACTGGGCCCACAACAGATCTCAGTGGCATTCCCCTAATGACCTCTCTTTCCTCTAATCTGACCCCATTCACCACAACTATCTGTTGCCTCCTCTCTAACCAACTCCCAACCCACCGTACTATTTCTTTAGCTATTTCCAGACCCCAAGTTCTTCAGAAGCCTTTGATGTGGCACCGAGTTAAATGCCTTGCTAAAGCTGAAGTAAGTATATCTACCGCATGGCTCTTATCAACTACCTTGGTTACCTAGCCAAAGAATACTAACATTATCCAATGCTAACTGCTCACCCTTGCTCATTCACAAACTATAAATGGGAATCTAAATGAGGGGCACTACTGCATATGGCATACATCAACAAAAACAAGTCAGAGCACACCCTGACCCCCCCAAAAAAAGTGGGTAAATGTAGCAATAGACATATTTTTCAGCCTGGATTGGCATTTTACTAATTTGATTTCAAAAGGAGTGGGGGTCTCTTGGTATTCACCTCAGGGCTTTGCTGTGAAGGCACCCAGCTACCAATGTTGAGATAGACCACCCATCAGCTGGGTCCTACTCTAAATGCATCTGCCTCAAATGGCTTACCTTTATAGGGAGCATCAGCCTAAAATTGGCTTAATTAAGGTGTGGTCCCCAGCCAATGTGCAGGTAACTGGTGGGGAGCTAGCAAAATGAGACAGCCATACTTTCCATTTACAAACTTTATCCAACATTAACAGCTCACCTTGCTCAATCACAAACTATAAATGGGATTCTAAATAGAGTGCCACTGCATGGCATGCATCAACAAAACAACAAGTCAGAGCACACCTGACCTCATTCCAAAATAGGGGGTAAATGTAACAATAAATGTGTGTTTCAGCCTGGATTAGCAACTTACTAATTTGATTTCAAAAGGGGGTCTCTTGGTAGGTATTCACCTCAGTGCCCTGCTGTGAAGTCATCAGCTACCAATATTGAGGTGCAGACCACCCATCAGCTGGGCCCTACTCTAAACTGCATCTGCCTCAAATGGCTTATCTTTAAAGGGTGCATCAGTCTAAAATTGGCTTAATTAAGGTGAATACCAAGAAACCCTCTTTTGAAATCAAATGGTACATTGCCAATCCAGGCTATGTTTATTGTTACATTTACCCCTTTTTGGGTGAGGGTGCAAGGTGTGCTCTGACTTGTTTTTGTTGATGTATGCCATATACAGTAGCACCTCTCATTTAGAATCCCATTTATAGTTTGTGAACATCTGTCCACAGTACTCCTTTCACGGGTTTTCTCCTTCCAACGAGTAACTTACAAGGAAGTGGATGACCTGGTCCTTCAGCTGGATGCCAGCAAAAGCATAGGAGAGGACCTCATTGGCCCTTTTTCCTAAAGCTCAGTCACCAAGTGCTGGCAGCTCCACTAACACACCACTTTAATATGTCCCTCAACTTGGGTAAATTCCCTTCTTTCTGAAAGACTGCCCAAGTTTTACCACTATTCAAATCTGGAGAACTCAGAGACCCAAATAACTACAGGTCAATATCCTTACTTCCCACCCTATTAAAACTGCTGGAGAAATTAGTGAATTGCCAACTTAGAAACTACATTCATGCCTCAGATCTGCTAAACCCTGTGCAATTAGGCTTTAGGCCTTGCCACAGCACAATCACAGCTCTGGTTAAAGTCACAAATGACTGGCAGGGAGCCCCTGATTTAAAGAATTAAGTATGTGCAGTATTCCTCAACTTAATCAAGGCCTTCGATACCGTCGACCATGCATTGCTCTTAGTCACTCTCCACAACATTGGTCTGGATGCACCTTCCCTAAAATTATTCTCATGCTACCTGGCAGATTGGATGCAGCAAGTAAAAGCAGTAGGACATATCTCCACTCTAAAACAGATTAGCAGAGGCGTACCTCAAGGCTTCATCTTGGGGCCCTTACTTTTCTCACTTTATATCAACAACATCGACCATGGAATCAAACGTTCCAGTGTACGTCTCTTTTCAGACGACATGGTCCTTTACACTGCCAGGCCTACTCCTGAAAGTGCCTGCTCAGACTTGCAAGCAGATTTCCTTATGCTGCAACAAAACCTCCTAAACCAAAAGCTCCTATTGAATGCCAAAAAGACCAAGGCTATGCTGTGATCCCCAATGACCAAGTCCATAAATTCCCTTAAGCACTACAATATTCCCTCTATCATCACCCTGCTTGGCGAGTCACTTGACTATGTGACCAAGTTCAACTACCTAGGTATGTGGATTGACAACAGACTTTCTTTTGCAGATCATATAGCTGAGCTCTCAAAAAAAAACTTAGACAGAGACTTGGACTTTTTTTTAGAATCAAGCATCTGTTCACCCAGGAGGCCAAAAAATGATTAGTACAAATCACGTTCCTAGCTATCTTGAGCTATGCAAACTTCCTGTATGGCCAAGTCCCAAAAACCACCCTGTCTAAGCTTGACACCCTTTATCACAGGGCCTTACGTTTCATCTCAGGTGTGGCATATAATACCCATCACTGTGAACTCTATTCCATGGTAGGATGGACCTCACTTACATTCAGGAGGCAAAGGAATACTATACTATGGACCTATGGATCTATATCCAAAATGCTACCCTCCTACATTTCTGACCGTCTGCCCTCCTGCACCTTATGAAACTATGCCTTGAGAAGCCATTCGTATATCTCACTAGCTGTGCCTAAAGTCTTTTCCCGTTTTGGCAGAGGCTCCTTCAGCTTTGTGCTGCCCTAGCTATGGAACAACATCCAGAAATCCATAAAATTGGTGTATCCTATTGGTTCTGTGGAATTCAAGTCACTGAATTTAAGATACTTTTCAGAGCCTTGTTGATGCCCTCTCTGCCACTAAACTGTAGCCAAACATTTCTATTCTTATAGTCAACCCTCAACACTTTCTATCCTCTTGTTAGAATTACCCTAAGCTGTGTTCCTGGACTCATCTTTGCTTTCTACTTGCTGCTGAGCCCCCAGCTTGCACTGTCACTAGCATTAACTCTGCTCTACTACAGCTATCAGTGTCTAAAATCACTGGTTCAGCACATTGGTGCTGACTTGCTTCCACTTCCCTGCTGTACTGTTTACAAGGATAAGGCTTCACCTTGCAACCAGGCCTCATTGATTATCCTTGTATCTTGTTTGTATTACTATGTATTGTATTACTATGCCCATTTGTGCTATATGTTCTATTGTGCTACTGTATTATTTATTCTGTACCTACCAGGCCTTCCTCAAAAATGAGCTTGCTCAATGGAGTTTCACCTGGCAAAATAAAGATTGATTGATTGACCATGGATAAGCAGTTAACATTGGATAAAGTTTGTAAATGGAGAAGTATGACTTTCTCATTTAGCTAGTGCCCCACCAGGTATCTCCACATTGGCTAGAGACTATACCTTAATTAAGCCAATTTTAGGTTGATGCACCCTGTAAAGGAAAGTCATTTGAGGCACATGCAGTTTAGAGTAGGGACCCAGCTGATGGGTAGTCTATCTCAATGTTGGTAGCTGGGTGACTTCACAGCAGGGCCCTGAGGAGAATACCAAGAGACTCCCACTCCTTTTGAAACCAAATTAGTAAGTTGCCAATCCAGGCTGAAAAATATGTTCATTGTTACATTTAACCCCCTTTTTGAGGGGGTCAGGGTGTGCTCTGACTTCTTGTTTTGTTAAAGAATACTAATAGATCAGTCTGACAAGATCTTCTTGTTAAGAATCTGTGTTGCTTGCTTTCCAGAAGTCTGTTTTTCTCCAGGTATTCTACTTGATCTTCTTTGACTAGTGTCTCCATCAGTTTCCCTACCATGGAGGCAAGGCGGAGGGATCTATAGTTTCTCTGCTGCTCTGTATCTTCTCCATTGTGAAGTGGAACACCCTGCACCATTCTCTAGTCCCTGAGAAGCACTACTTGCTGCATAGAGCTATTTAATACCCCTGCCAAGGGTTCAGCTAACACTGATGCCAGTTCCTTTAGCACCCTCACTGCCTCATACCCAGCCCCAGAGCCTTGTTTATTTTCAGGGCTGCTAGCCCCTTTCTAACTCTTTCACTAGTACATTTCTGCAGTTTCATTTTTGTGATCCCTTTATCAGCTGCCTTTATGCCACTCTCTGGCAAGTGCCTGCTATTCTCCCAGTGAATACTGAGTAGAAGTAGTCATTCATGGCTGGGCACAGTAAAGTGCTGGAGAAGCTGGCTCATGCCAGCTCACTTAAGCTGGTAGTTCTGTAGATGAACTAGATTTACAGGATCACAGGAAGTTGTTGTGGCATGCCAGCAGCCCCAAGGCCGCTATGGGTCAGTGCTGGGAAATATATTTCTTTTATATTTTTGGGGGGAAGTTGAGAATTACTGGGTTAAGGAAGACTTCAAGATGGGGAGCACCTGCATGCCCATGTGTCTGCACTCTGCATTATGGGATGGCTGCAAACAGGTCAATGCAAAATCTAGTTCCCTGGGGTCAAGATCAAAGACGTAGAGAACATGTTAAAAAAATGTAGTAAAAGAAAGAAACAACACAGCAACAGTTATTTTACACTTAGGAACAAACAATATCAACAATCAAACTGAGATAAAAATAATAGAAAAGTTTAAGAGTATATATATAGTAGCTCAAGAAATCAAGTGTGAGATTGTTTTCTTTGAGATCCTGCCAGTACCACAGGCTAGAAATTGAAAAACAATGAAATAAATACATCAATAATTGGTTAGAGAGATGGACATTACAGATGGGTATTACTTGTATAACTCCCTGGAAGAATTTGATAACAGTCATGAATACTATAACTATGATGGCCTGCATCTTAACAAATCCAGAAGCAAAAACTAAGAATTAGACTAAGATACATAATACAAACTATTTAAACTAAATGCTGAGGGATGAGGTGGGAATTCAGCCACACTCAGCAGCAGTAATCAAAAAATATAAGATGAGGAATCAAAAGACCAATATTAATGAAGTTAAAGTAATAGCGTTGAATGCTAGAAGGTTGAACATACTTTAATAATAAAAAAATGTGAACTAGAATTATTGATTAATGAGAACATTGATATATGTGCCATTAGCGGGATATGGTGGAACAAGCAAACCATTTGAAATAGAAGCATCCAGGGATATACAATGTACAACAAAGACAGGGTTGATAAAAAGGGAGAAGGAGTGGCAATCTATATAAAAAACACAATTGAATGTTCAATGTGTGATACAGATGATAATATTGCATACTCTGAATCACAATTGGCCAAAGTAATTACTTACAACAACAAAAAAACTGTATTTAGGGATTTATTACAGACCACCATCTACACTAGTGAAGAAAAACTCCATTATTAATCAAGACATAGATTATATGTTGACTAAAGGAGATGTACTGATTGTAGGTTATTTTAGTTACTCACACATAAATTGGATGATGATGATACCAAAAATTAATATGGAAAACAGTTTATAAAAGGTTAATTGAGTCAGGGTTACAACAAATGGTTAATAAGCCTACAAGAGGAAATACATTAATCACAAACATTCCTGACTCAGTAAAAATATAAGAATAAGGAAACTCTGGGAAATAGTGACCATAATATTATAGAATTTGTGGTAAGAATCTCGGTTAAAAGGGACCATGATAAAACAACAATAAAAATTACAATGATGCAAATTTTCAAAAAATAAAAAAGGAATTGAACAACTGGGACAGGAAGTAATTATTCCTCAATAAAGGTGTTGAAGAAATGTGGATCATATGAAAGCATAACCATCTAAAACCAGAAAAGGAGTATATACCAGATACATGTATGTATAAGAGAAAAGGAAAAATACCAATGTGGTATCCTTGTAGAGTACTAAAACAATGCAACAAAAAGAAAAAGGCACACAACAAGATGAAAAACAAGAGCATTAGTGCACAGTTACATTATATAAATCTGAAATTAAAAACATTTAAAAACTGATTAGAAGTAAAAGGCAGAAAGTGGAATTGTGTATTTCACACACAAAAGATAATGGGAAAAGCTTATATAAACAATTTAAAAGGTACAGATACTATTACAGGCTAGGTAGGAGATGAAGAAATAAAAAAATAGCTAAATTCTTCAATAGCTACTTTTGTTCAATATTTAGTACAAGTAATGCTGCAGGGATGAGTAGTACTTGTCAAGAGGTACCAAGTGAACTATACATTTTTAGTCCCTTAGAGGCCTTAGATCTTTTGTTCAAAATAAAACCAAAAAAGTCATCAGGAACAGACTAGCTGCACCTTATGTTATTAAAGGAACTAAAATAATGCATAACAGCCCATTTAGCATGCTTATATAAACACATTGTATAATACTGGTGTGAGTCCCTCCAACTGAATAATAGCAACCATGGTTCCAATATTCAAAAAGGTGATAAGTCTGAGGTGTCAAACTATGGTCCAATTAATCGCAGAGAGTTTAAGAAAAATAAAGTTAGAAGAGAATCTCATAAAAAAATGGTTATAGTGGCTCAAAACAACATGGTTTTAAAAAAAGGGCTTGTGTCACAAACCAACTATGCTGCTATGAGAAAGTGAGTAAAAATATCAGTAATAACGTACCTGCTGATGTTGTTTATTTAGACTTTCAAAAAATCATTTGACAAGGTGCCACACGGAGTACTTCTTGAAAAACTAAAGAAACTGCAGATTGATGAGAAAGCAACAAAGTGGATACAAAACTGTTTGTATAATAGGAAGCAAAGAGTTGGAATTAAGGGAGTCTACTCAGAGGAGGGAGACGTGACCAGTGGGATCCCTCAGGGTTCAGTCCTGGGCCCTCTGTTGTTTGCACAATTTATTAGCGATATTCATAAAGATATAGACAACTGGATTGCTAAGTTTGCTAATGATATTAAACTGGGGGTCCAGTTGATAATGACATAACTAGAAGTAAACTTAGGATTGATTTAGATAAAGTGGAGAAATGGGCCAAAGATAACAAAATGCTTTTTAGCACAGAGAAATGCTCCGTACTCCACATAGGGAAGAATAATAATAGACAGGACTACTTCTTGAATAATAAAAAAAAAATTAAGTAAGTAAACACAGAAAAGGATTTTGGTATACTCATTGACCAAGATTTAAACTTCAACAGCCATTGTACAAAACTTGTTCAAAAAACAAATTAATTAATGGTATTAAAAAAGGCCTTTATTAGTAGGACTACAAACTGCATATTGCCACTGTACAGGGTGTATATTAGGCCCCACTTGGATTATTGTACACTGTTATGGAGTCCTTGTCTGAGGAGAGATGTGGACAATGTGGAGAGGTTCCAGTGTAGGATAATAATGTTAATTCAAGGTATAAAGCACTTGACATATGAGGAAAGATTGACACACCTAGGTCTGTATCATCCTGAACACAGATGCACGAGAGGGGATCTTTTAATGATGCACAAAATAATTGGTGAAATAGAGCTGATGAATGAGCAAGCCACTGAAATACAAAGCAAACCTCTAGGGTTAAGATTGCATTAATACCAAATTAGATTGAATTATTCAAAAAAGAATGGAAGATCCAACATATTTTCCCAAAGTGCAGGACGATTGCGAAATAGTTTACCAAGTGATATTGTACAGAGCAGAAACATTGATATATTTAAAACTAAACTAGATAAATGCTTTCTCACATGTAGGATAGTTTGGATCCACTGATGTGAGTAGACAGGTACAATGGGTATCTCGACTTCTTCTGTCTATAACCCAGTATGATTACCCATTCAGTATTTCTACCTTGCCTTTGCGGTCTTCCACCCCTGTTTCAGTTTAATAATTCCTTCCCTTATTTTTCATTATTTTACTGATGTACTGAAAGACACTGTGCCTCCCCTTAACATTTTCTACAAACCTCTGTTATGTGTCAACCTTAGCTTTCCACACCATCCTGTTGGCCTCATTTAATTTAATTTAATTTATTCAGGATGAAGTGCAGCACTACAGAATTCTGCAGTAGAGTTACTGCAGCAAGCAATGCAGTTTCAATGGGAGTCAATCCCTTTTGTCATGCAGTAAACCTGTGACACTGCACTTCATCCTGGAGAGCATATTCGTATGTCTCTCTCTCTATCCCTTTAACTCTTTGAGGGCTGGTCTGCAGAGCAGACCAGTTCCTATTGGGGTTAGAGTCAGGAAGTGTTTTGCAGCTGTCTCACTTAAAAGCATGGGAGGACTGAGATATGTCTTTTTATGGCTGTGGGAGGAGCCTACGGCCATCCTGCTATCTGTAGCTGGAAAATGGAGTATCTTGGAACACACATTTTGGAGTTTTAAATGTATCCTTCCACATCTACAAACCACTATGCCAATTGAAATAAAATACTCCCTTCTTTCTGTTTAGAATGTTAGAGTCATAACTCCAAGCTGCTTATCAGATGGCCATTAGGAAACTGAAACAGCTTGTTAAACATTGGTTGCCTATTAAACCGGAGATTTGTTTACCTCCTTCGAAATGCAACAACTTGCACATTTAAATACTTATCATTTAAACATGTTCTTGCTACACACTTCAGTTGGGCAGGTATTGCCTTTCAAGAAAGATTCATACCTCATAAATGTCACCCTTTCCCAGCAAATTTAAAAAGATTTACATCTTTTTTTAACCTCTTAAGACACTATCTGATAAACACTATCTCAGACATATGTCAGGTCATCTCTGAAGTATCCAGGCAAAATACACAGCAGTCAGCAGGCATTTTTTACTATGCTTTTTGGGGAGAAATGTATTGAGCTACAGCAATCACACAAACACAGACACACACACACACACTGTACACACCATCCTCATGGCCACAATATTTGAAATAAATACTGCAATCTAATATGTTATAAAACAATAAAGAAACTGTTTGTTTATATCAGCAAACACAGTGAAGTTCAGTTTATATTTATAATGTCCTCTTTGGCAACTTCTATTATTAGAATGCATTAAATGTATAGTTTACTAAATCTTGATCTTGGGATAACTCTTCAGTGACTCCTAAATAAGTTTTAAGCCATTCCCTTTACTGGAGGTCAAGACTTGTGCAGAAGGTCAAGTGTTATTTTTTCATATTTTTTACAAATCTCCACAGTAAAAGTGTGGCGAAATACAAAAGTATGTACAACTAATCTCCTATGATTTTCAACTCAGAGAGAAGTTAATATTTGTGCAAAATCAAACCTAAAATTTATACAGTTTTGTTCTAAAGTAATTTTATTCTAAATCTTATTGGCTATTGATTAACTGAGCAAAGAAATGTTTAGATAAAACAAATTAAAGACTCCAGGATTGGGGGTCATTAAAATTGCAAAAGGTCAAATTATGAAACCTTAAATGAACTCATTAAGACCATTCTTCTTAGTGTGTGTCTATAATGAATTAAGACCATTTGAATATAGCTCTACAGTTATACAACCATTGTGATACGTATTTTTAGGATCAGAAGAGTGGTGCAAGGCTGCCAAAATCATGGTGATCTCACTGCTTCAGTGCTTCAGTGTGTGTGGATTAAACCAAAAAGAGCCATAATAAAAGCTTCTATCTTCTCAAATAAACCCCATTATATTTTATTATATTTGATTTTAACCTGAAAATACAAACTAGCAATAAGGAAGTAAAACAATCAAGATGAGATTTCAGCGTTCTCCAACCATACATTGAAGCCGAGCCATAATAAAGGCTTCTATCTTCTTCAAAGCAATTATATTTTATTTTGATATATTTAATATTCTATATCTAAGTAGCCACTAGAAAAAAAGTTTACTGGGTGTTTGAAAACAGGCAAATGCAACCAGACACAAAAGGAAGTCAGCAGGGGGGTTCGATACCAGTTTATTCACAGAAGAAAGGGGTTTGAAAGAACTCTTGAAACTGAGGGTGGACAAAGCAATGGGGCCTGATGGGATTCACCCCGTAATTCTAAAAGAACTAAGGGCAGAACTAGTAATGCCACCGACTACTCTCTTTAACAAATCATGGGAGGATGAGGTGGTACCTGAGGACTGAAGGAGGCAGATGTGATTCTACTTCACAAAAGTGGGAACAGAGCAGAGGCAGGAAACTACAGACTAGTTAGTTTGAACTCAGTGGTAGGGAAAATGATAGAATCACTTCTGAAGGAAAGAATTGTTGAGTACCTAGAGGCCAGTGGGGCACAGAACCCAAGGCAGCATGGTTTCACAGCAGGAATGTCATGTCAGAAGAACCTAATAGATTCCTTTTGACTGGTTGACCCAAGTAGTAGACCAGGGAGGGGCTGTGGATATGACCTACCTAGATTTTAGCAAGGCATTTGACACAGTCTCACACAAAAGATTAATATACAAGTTAGCCAGACTTGGAGTGGGTCCCAAGGTGGTAGCCTGGATAAAAAACTGGCTGGACAATAGAATGAAAAGGGTAATAGTAAATGGAGTTCACAGTGAAGAAAGGAGGGTAACTTGTGGGATACTGCAGGGTTCGGTACTGGGACTGGTCCTCTTTTAATGTCTTTATAAGTGACATTGGAGAGCATCTGGAATGAAAAGTATGTCTCTTTGCAGATGACATAAAGATCTGCAACAGGGTTGATACACAAGATGGGGTGGAAAGGATGAAAAGGGACTTGGCAATGTTGGAGGAATGGTCAAATATATGGCAGCTCAGACTGAATGCAAAGAAGTGCAAGGTAATGCATCTGGGAAACAAAATCCAAGGGGAACAGTACACAATGGGGGGGTGAGATAATAACAACAAAAATTAAAAGAGACCTAGGAGTAATTATATCAGATGACCTAAAGGTGGGCAAGCAATGTGAGATGGCGGTAAGGAGGGCTGGGGGATTCTGGGATGCATAGGGAGAGGCATCAACAGTAGAAAACAGGAAGTTGTTATCCCTCTGCACCAACAGTTGGTGAGACCCCATCTGGAGTACTGCATGCAATTCTGAAGACATTGTCTCTGCAAAGACATAGAGAGAGTGGAGGCTGTTCAGAGGAGGGCAACCAACATGGTGCAGGGTCTGCACCAGAAGACATACAAGGAGAGACTAAAGCAGCTTAATATGTATACCCTTGAGGAAAGGGGGGAGACATGATAGAAACTTTCAAGTGTCTCAAGGGAATTAAAGTACAATTGCGTAGAAAAAAAGAGATGTGCAAGAACAAGGGGGAACGATTTGAAGATAGAGGAGGGACAGCTCAGAGGTAACGTTAGAAAGTATTTTTTCACAGAGAGGGTTGTGGATGCATGGAATAGCCTTCCTGAGGAGGTTGTGGAGTCAGTAACAGTGAGAGTGTTCAAGAATGCATGGGACAGATATAAAGGAATTCTAGAGGGGGGTAAGAGGACGTAAGCTGCTGATTAACTAGAATCTGCAGCTTATCCATCAGGTAGGAAATGGGCAGACTAGATGGGACAAGCAGTCCTTATCTGCTGTCAAATTCTAATGTTTCTATGTTTAAAGGAAAGTATTGGTTGTAGGGGCTAGTAACAAGTCAAGGAGCTCACTTGACCACTCCAACAGGGGCCACCCACCAACACTATTGACCACTGGTGGGCACTGGTAGCAGAGGAGGAGCTGGGCAAGTGCTGCAAGAAATCAGTGATAGAGGAGGAGGAGGTGGATGGCAGACTGTCTGCCATAGTCCTGCTCTTAAGTCCCCAGTGGTGCCTGAATGGCTGTAGTAGTCATCTGTGCAGCAGCCCTCCATCTATAGAGATTAAGGGGACTCAGTTTAGTTGTCCTGTTGTTTTCAGGCAGGCTCAAGCTCCATTACATTAGCAGGTCTGACTGGAGCCCTGGACCCCAACTCTGCTACTTGTACAGGACTGGCCACTTGAGAGTGAGGGATCCTTGCTGCTTGCAGAGGAAGTGGGAGGGGTCACTATTGGTGTTCATTTGTGTGCTGGGATAGGCAGGGGGGCTGGATGGGCTGGGAGGAGTGCCTTTAAGTGTAAGCATTGCATGTGCCTGAACTGTTGTGGATTGCATGGGAGTAGGCGGGGGGGGGGTGTTCAGGGTGTTCAACCCTTCCCCCCAGAAATTACCTCAGAAAATTTCAAATTCCTGTATTTTATTTTCAGGTTGGCTCAGGCTCAGCTGTTAAAAAACTCAGTGTCTCAGCAGTCTCCATAGTGGTTGGAGTTAGCTGTAACACAATGTGCATGCATGGGACCATTGATGGCTAGGGGAGACGGAAACATCGTCAACAGAGAGAGCAGGAGAAGTCTAATGAGACAGACTAGTGAGCATGCTGCTGTGCTACGTTATCTGTACAGCACCGAGCAAGTTGTGGTGTCCTGTTGACTGTCATGGTGGTTGAGTGGGACTGTGTGCTGCTCTTATCTAGCCTCACTTGAACTGTGGGAGAACTTAAAGTATGGTCTATTAGAGAAATAACTCACCCATCCAGTGCCGTGCTGCAAGTACTGCATGGCGCATCTTCTTGACTGTGCTGGATGCTGGCTGGACTGGTGGTGTGGTCCGAAGAGAAGACAGGAGAGGTCGAGGAAAAATCTGCCCTGGCCTAGTGGCCTGTAGCCCTGTCTTGGGAGGGGAGCGACTTGTAAGGCAAGCAAACAGGAGGATAATCAGCAGAAAAGTTGTGAGTGAAGAATAGAATAAAGATTGATTGGGGGGGACTTCTCTCATTCAGAGAGGTGGTGAGGGGTATTGGCACCATTTCCCCAGGCCAACAACTCATTACATCTCAACCCCATTGATGTTCTGCCCAACTTGGAGTTTATCATGTGGAGTGGGAATAGGTGTGGAAAGGCAGATGCCTGACTGACATCTTTGTCTCTGGCTGTTACAGAGTGCTCCCATGTGCAAATGTGGAGTGGGGCTAGGAGTACTCTCTATATGCAGAGGTGGGATGGTGGTAGAGGAGGAGTGATGCAAATGTGTGAAGGATTCCCCATGTGCAGGAGTAGGATGGATAGGGAGCAATGTTTCCCATGTAGGGACAGTGGGATGAAGGTGTGGATTGCTCCCCAAGTACAGAGCTGATATGAAGTGGGAGGAAAGCTCCACAGGTGTGGAGGTTGAATGGAGGGGAGGAGTGCTCCCTATGTGCAGGAGGTGGGATGCAGTGGGAGAAGTACACCACGTGGGGAGGTGAAATGTAGTGGGAGAAGCACTGGAGGGTCAGGGGATGAGTGCTCACGATGTATGGAGTAGGATGAAGGTGGAGAAATGATACCTATGTGAGGAGATGGAATGGAGGGAGGAGTGCTTCCATGCCCAAGTTTAAGTTTATTGTAAAGGGACAAAATCCATTGAGCAAGCTTATTTGCAAGGAGGTTTCTTATACAAGCAATGATAAAGACAATACATGGTGTGAGATACAACAAGCATTTGTCAATGCCGAACGTTCGCTTGCAGGTATTTGCAGTGGTGTTTGGCATGTATGGTGCTTTACCCTAATGCCTTGTGCGATTGCTGGTATTTGCACAATAAATTGTCAGCATGATCTTTTTGTTACCCCCATTGTGCGCTACATAGGCGTAAACACGTTTTGGGCAGGATGTGAAAAATGACAGCTGTACTGCTCATAAGGAAGTGTGGTAAAATGCCAATGTTGAAAATCTGGAGTGGAAATATTGAAAATTCGCAAACCCTACAATGCGTATGAGAACTGTGCAACGCACTCCATAAAACAGTCATTTTAGGAATTTTTTCACCAAATTTTCAACATTGCCATTTTAAAACCTGTGCTAATGAACAGTGTCACTGTGATTTTCTTACTGTGTCCCAAATGTTGATTTCGCACACCGACTGCGCCATTGTGCACTACATGGGGGAAAAGACATTTTGGGCAGGATGTGAAAAATGACAGCTGTACTGCTCATAAGGAGGTGAGGTAAAATGGCAATGTTGAAAATCTGGAGTGAAAATATTGGAAATTCGCAAACTTACGAGCGTGCGTAGGAACTGCACAACGCACGCTCATAAAAGTTACTTGTAGGAATTTTTTTGCCAAATTTTCAACATAGCCATTTTAAGATCTTTGCTCATGAACAGTGACACTGTGATTTTCTTAATGTGTCCCATACACTGAGTTCGCACACCGACTGTGCCATTGTGCGCTTCATGGGCGGAAACATGTTTTGGGCAAGATGTGAAAAATGACAGCTGCAGTGCTCATAAGGAGGTGTGGTAAAATGGCAATGTTGAAAACCTGGAGTGAAAATATTGAACATTCGCAAACTTACGAGCGTGCGTAGGAACTGCATAATGCAGACTCCTAAAACAGTCATTTTTAGGAATTTTTTCACCAAATTTTCAGCACAGCCATTTTAAGACCTCTGCTCATGATCAGTGTCACTATGATTTTCTTAATGTGTCCCATACATTGAGTTCTCACACCAACTGCGCCATTGTGCGCTACATGGGCAGACACATTTTGGGCAGGATGTGAAAAATGACAGCTGTACTGCTCATGAGGAGGTGTGGTAAAATGACAATGTTGAAAATCTGGAGTGCAAATATTGAAAATTCATGAAGCGTCATTCGTGCGTAAGGAACTGCGCAGCAGCATGCTACGTAAAACAGTAATTTTAAGAATTTTTTCACCAAATTTTCAACATAGCCATTTTAAGACCTCTGCTCATGAACAGTGTCACTGTGATTTTCTTAATGTGTTCCATACATTGATTTCGATAATCGACCGCGCCATTGTGTGCTATCATGGTGGAAACACGCTTTGGGTGAGATGTGAAAAATAGCTATACAACTCATAAGAAAGTGTGATAAAATGGTAATGCTGAAAATCTGGAGTGAAAATATTTAAAATTCGCAAACTTACGAGCCTGCGTAGGAACTCTGCAACGCACGCTCGTAAAACAGTCATTTTTTGGAATTTTTGCACCAAATTTTCAACATGGGGTTTTTGGGACCCCTTCTCATGAATGATGTCACTGTCATGGCATTATTCGAGGCTGAAGGGTGATTTCACGCAGTGACTGCGCAGTGCCTGCGAAATCACCCTTCGGGCCCAATTTAACACCATGACAGTGACATCATTCATGAGAAGGGGTCCCAAAACCCCATGTTGAAAATTTGGTGCAAAAATTCCAAAAAATGACTGAGATATGCAATAAAGTAGAAACCCCCTATGTAGCCCATTATACAGCTTACGGCATTTCCTCAGTTTGCAGTTGTGTTCCCGGTCCACGAAGATCATCACGCAGTCTGGAGGTAAGTATGGGGTGGGGGTGTGGGGAGGCTGAGTGCGCAGTGGGTGGGTGCAGGTTGTGGGGGTTGGGAAGCGCAGCAGGAACGTTTTGTTTACAGGTTTAAACAAAAAAAAAACGGCGACATGGGACCTTTGCCATGCTGGGGTGGGCTCCAGCATGGCAGAAGATGTGGGGCCGAGGAGTTGACGGGGATTGGGCACCCCATTGGCAAACTACGCTGGCGAGGAGCCGACGGGGATTGGGCACCCCATCGGCAAAACAAACACCTTTGCCATGCTGGGGTGGGCTCCCAGCATGGCAGGAAAGCTTTGGGGCAGCGTGACACGCACAGGGGAGCGTGACAGAAGGACGGCAGTGGTGGTCAGTATGGCAGCGGTGTTTTCTTTGAAGCAGAGAACACCGCTGTCATACTGAGCCTCTACACCAATAGTGCAGGACATACGTCTGCTCGAGGAGACAGTGCATTAGGTGGGAGAGGCACACTTCCAAGTGTGCTACTCTCCCAAAACGTTCCTTGCGCATGCGCGCAAGTGAACGTAAAAAGTAAGGACACATAATATAAATTAAAATAAAGCAATTTTATTTATATTAGTATACAATACATACAATGGTGCATTCAACAAGGATTGATAAGACACTATGTCCACCATGTGGAAGAGGGCTGGAGAAGGAGAATAGCTCCCCATATGCACAGGAGACATGGAGTGGGAGGAGTGATCTCTATGTGCAAATGTGTAATGGAGGGGGAGGAGTGCTCCCCATGTGTGAAGGTGGGATGGGGGGGGAAACAGTCACCTAATGGTCACCATCCTAGACCCCACTGCAGCCTGTGTGTGAAATGTTTTGGAATGGGCACAGTTTATTATGGGATGGATCTGAAATCCACATCACTTCTCCGGCTGCTGTAAAGTATTGGATTGATAGATGGGGGTGCAAGAGGGGGCATCAGTCACTCAGAAGCACCCACTGTATCCTCCCACCCCCACCCACCCAGCAGAGTGGGAACAGTTGTGGAGGGGCAGATACAAGATCCACATTTTTATATCTCAGTACTTCAGAGTGCTCTCCATGGGTACAGCATATTAGGTAGGAGAGCCTCTGGCTGAAGCAGAGTGTTTTGCAAGTGTAGAGGTGTGTCATAGGGTGAGGAAGTGCCAGTCACCCAAAGCCGACTCCAATCTTCATGCTAGCTCTGGTGGAGCAGGGATGGCTATGAAGGGGTAGATATGCAACTTGTATCTCTATCCCTGGCTGCTGAGAAGGCGCCACCCTTGTGTGGAGGTGGGATGGGGATGGGGCATCATTTTCCCAGAGCCACCTGCCTGGAGCTCACCCAAAGGCAGTGCCAGCTTTCATGGAACTTGGATGGGTGAAGATGGACAGATGTGTGAACCAAATCCATCACTGCCTCCGGCAGAGTGCTCCTAACATGCTGTAGGTGGAATGGAAGGAGAAAATGCTTCACATGTGTAGAAATGTGGAAAGATGCGTTGGGTGCCAATGGCCTTGGGCCACCCAGTGGATCTGGACTACAACCCCATTTCCACCCACCTGGCATCTACCAGGCTAGATAGAAAGAGGTGTGGCATGTGGCATGGCAAATGTGAAACTCTCATTTCTGTCTCAGGCTGGGGTAGCCAATGTGCAGTGGTGGAACAGTTGTGGAGAGGCACCAATCACCAACTTCTGCCAGGCCACAGTCCACTATTTACCTTGGGCTACCCATCTGGAGGTAACCTTGTCACTGTGCCAGTCAATGTGGAGTGGGATAGGTGTGGAGAGAAAGATTAGTAATCTACATCAGTCTGTGGTTACTGCAGATTGTTTCATATGTGCTGATGTGAGCTGGAGGTGTAGGGGACGGCAACTACCCAGGGGTGCCCATCCAGTGCCCACCCTATACTGTGCTAGTCAATGTGAAGGGGCAGATATGTGACCCACATACTTGTCTCTGGCTCTGTCTGGGTGCTCCTTTTGTGCAGTGGTAGAATAGATGCACCAAGTTTGTTTTACACTGTGTCTCTCCTGGTCTTTCACTCTATCTCTAACGTCCTCTCCCCCGTGGTGAAAAGAAAACTCTGTAGCACTGCTCTCTGCCCCAGTCATGGCACTCTTGCTACCACTTTCTCTGCCCCTCTGTATGTGCTGTCTGCTTCCACTGAGCTTCAGAAAGACAAACAGAAAGTCAGACCAACAGCAAGGTGCCGGAAGAGTGAGTGGAAATAAAATGGATGGCAACCGAGTTAGGATGAACACTGTACTCCACTTCTCTATTTCAGCGGGGAGGGGGGGGTTTGACACCATCTCTGACTGGAACAGATTGGACCTGTACATATATGCCACACTGGAAGTGGGTCTCGCTGTTGCTGTGTCGCCCTCGGGGTAGACTTTGCTAGGGGACAGACCACACATTAAACTGATGTTTGTTCAGGTGCCTGTCTGGGAGCCACTGGTCATTGTGGTTATGGTCACTACATTGCACTGCCCCAATTTCATACTGCCAAGGTGGCGCTGCAATAGTGACAGCCTGTCACCTGGTGATCACTCTCATTCCACTTACTCACCACATCTCAGCATGTTGCTCTCACTGTCTGGGGCTCCCTCTCTCTCTCCGGTCTGTCCATGACAGTGGTACCACTCACCACCTCTTTCGATCCTGTGCTCTCTCTTTGGGGCACTGCTGCCTCTCCTTCTCAGTGTCTGTCTCTGCAGCCTGTGTCTCTCTCTCTCTCCTCTCCCCACCATTCAAGGTTAAGCTACAACTCTGCAGGCTATGCTGCCTCACTTCTCAGCACTCTTGCTCCCTGTATTGTGTGGTGGAGTGGGGGGCATACTGAATCAGCATGGACACTAGCAGATCCACAGAGTGGATCAGTGAGTACCATCACAGCAAGCAATGCTCAGACTGAGCATTGTGGCACACGTGAAACACTGGAGAGAGAGAGAGAGAGAGAGAGAGAGAGAGAGAGAGAGACATAGGAGCTCAGGAACAAGAACACACACTGTCATTCACAGAGACACAAACAAGTTCAATGTGGACATTTGTCTGGGGAAGGACAAATAATATGTATGTATTATTTACTGCTAGGACAGTTTACTGCTTATAGCGCAGAGATTGGGGGATGCAGTGTATGGCTGGGTACCCAGACATCTGTAGGATGGGTGGGAAGATGAGCAGTAAGATCAGCAAGGGCATGAATGAAACGAGTGTAGTGCTCTCAATCAAGCACTTTATTTCTTTCAACTAGAGAAGGGCTTCCAGCTGTGAAACTGTGACTGCTGTCACAGTCTAGTTGCATGCTTATTGGTCTGCCAGGGACAAGCCCACTGTAGGTTGCTGTGCATTGGTCTCGATCCTTACACACCTCCGGAATGTCGTTCTACCACAAAATGTTTCTTGCACATGCGCAGGGAAACATAAAAAACTACAAAGAATTTAAATTAGTGACTACCCTCATTTGAAAGGCATTTTGTCCTGAGCACAAAAAGGTAAACTAATGCACTTGAGGTACAGAAATCCAGCGGCAGAGTACACATGGGTGGAGTGGTACTGACAACATTAAGCACATATTCAAAAAAAAAGTTTTTACATACAGTTGATTGCTGTTTAGAAATATTTTGCATCTATGGCTGCCACTGTACATCTGGTGCAAACCCATAATGATGTTCCTCACCTGAAGCAAAAAGCGGGGAGAGGGGTTGGAGGCCATAACTGACTCTTAGTTTTTGTGTTAAAGGGGTCAGTTTCTTTAAAGCAAAACAAGGAAAGGCATAATTTCTAAAATGTGCAGATGAGCATGAGCACCACTTTTTTTCAGAGCATGCCACCACCGGCAGCTACTGCTTCAAGACTGCTACTACCCCTACCTAATACAATCAGGGGAAAACCAGAAGTAGTCTGCAAGCACTGAGCTCAATATGGTTAAGGCACATTTACCAGAAATTTCTTCTTAGAAAAGAATGAGAAAGTGACTGATGACGAACAAGTTTAATAGATTCCTCCTGAGTCTGATTTGTGCGGCTGCATAGGACAAGCTCTACGGATGTAATGCCATCATCAGATTTGTATAACAGCACTGTGGAAGAACATAACTGGACCGCTGTCTGATGTGCTGCCGCAGTGCTCTGACATAGTTTCCAGTGATTCTGTTTATGCAGCCCTTCTCCTCCACAGGCCGCATAAACATACCCACTGTCCAGTGCACTACTTTTCTGTTCTACAACTGCAGTACTGATGAACACCATGTGCAACATGATGATGTTGACAAACTGCCCATGCATGACTATCATGCATACATAGTTATGTCAGCATCGCCATGTTGTGCAGGGCTGACTACAGAGCAAATTTACATGTGCAAGTATCACACTTGCACAGTACTATAATTGCTGCACTGTTACTTATGGCTGACTCCAGTGCAGCAAAAGCAGTGCATATTCTTTCCATGCTCTTGCCACTCCTAAAGTTGTCCACAGCCATATCGGCTGTGGCTAGAGTCTGTTTATGCCTGTCAGTGCGTGAGCTGCCAGCCCGCTATTGCTCCTTATAGTGCCTGTATGCTTTGCTATCTGTCTGTTGGCTGCAAGGAGGAGAGTGCATGAGCACCTGTTGTGCAAGTGTTGCAAATCTTGTGAACATGTAGCTGACATAGGTGATGCACTGATGAAGTCTATGAGTTGATAACCTAGTCCCCTGTGATGACGAGTAACAGTGAATGAGCTCAGAGAAGAAGTAATAATATGAACTGTCTTCACAACTTTGGAATAGGAAGCTAGCCTTTATTTTTATGAAAAATAAGTCACCTATATAAAACTGAAAGTTTTCTGCTACTAAAATATTGCAATGCAAAAGGACAAAGAATAACATAGCTATGGTACAATTTTATGCTTGTAGGAACTAGAAAGTAGGAGGGATCAGTTGCTGGACAATGAGGAGTCAGGATGAGGCAATTTTCAAAACCAAACTTAACCAACATGATTTTATACACAGTGTATCACAACGATTTTATAAGGCAGGAGTTCCATACGTGTAGCGAGGGAATGTAGACTAGAATGGAATATCTGTTGCCCAGCATGGCCTGACGCACAAAAATCTGGCCTACTCTCCCAGCTACCTGATGTGTCAAGTAAGCAATCCACCCATCAGAGAATAAAAACCTAGGCCAAGATTCCAACAACAGCCCTCCCATGACAGCACACAAATACATTTCCATGGATGTTTTTCAATGAATTGCTGATATATGTGGCCTCTAACAGTTTCAAACCATTATTAACAGATCTTTTTCCCATCTGTGTCTACGAATGATGTAATCTGACCATATGTGATTTGCCCTGAAAGTCATGCTGAAAGTTTAGAATAAAAAGTTAATAACAAAAGAAAAAAGAAACACTGTCCTCCTCCCCCAACAACCTGACAGTTCCAGTACCCAACCCAACAGGGAATAAAATAATGCTGCCCTCCCCTCCCCAACAACCTTACAGATCCTGAGCTAAACCTGACCTACTAAGGGAACAAAAACAATGCTGGCCCTCTCCTTCCTCCGGCTACCTGACTGGTCCAATACCCCATCTAACCCATCAGAGAATAAAAAAGTCCCTCTCTCCTAAACTACCTGATGGGTCCAGTATGCAACCCAGCCTGTCAGAGAATAAAAAAAAAAGATCTCCCTCCCACCAATAACCTGATGGATCCACTGCCAATGTGACCCATCATGGTATAAAATGCCCCCACCCCCGCGCTAAACTGCCTGGCAGGTCCAGTGTCCAACCCTGGCCCATTAAGGAATAAAACTTTACTGAAAAGCAGTACAGCTGTGTTAAAGCCCTCCCTCTGGGTACTGTATACAAAATATGTATAAAACTGAAATAGGATGCGGACCTCATATACTGTAACTACAATTATACTGTAACAGCGAGATTGGTGAGACAGTAAGGCTGGCTACAAAATTAGACAAAGATAAAAAAAATTAAAAAAGCAAGACCAGCCTTGTTGGCAACAGCCAATCTTTGTTAAATCTCTTGAAAGAATCATTTTTTCCCTCACTGCACTCTTCATTTCTATTTTAAACCATGTTGTACCTTTTATCTTTCCCCACCTGCCTCTGGCAGGAACTTCTGACCTTCTGTAGGATATCCTTAATGATGGCAAATTTCCCTTCCACCCCCTACCTCTACTCTCTTTTGCTTACCTCTGAGTTTCTCCCTCATTTCTTTGAAATTAAGTTGGCTGAAATCAAGGACCATAGTTTTGGATTTTGTGTGTTCTTTGTCAAGCTTTATAGCAAACCACTGTGACTGGTGGTTGCTAGTGCCTCAGCTACATTGTTCTCATATTCCAGAAATAAATAGTTATTTGCCAGCACTAAGTCCAGGGTTGTTCTTTCTCTCTTTGGCTCCCTGACATACTATAACAAGAGGCCATCCTTGAAGTCCCTGGCTCTTGCTCTTGCAAGTCCACAGGATGCTCCCGTCTATGTCAGATAGACTGAATGTGAAATCACCTGTGACCAGCGCACCTCCTTCTGGTTTCTTCTGCTAGCTCTTTATAAACCCTTGTCAACCCCTTATCAATTTACAATTGTTATGACACTCTCTGCACTGTCCTCACATGCACTAGTTCTATACCTCTCAGCATCTATCACAGCAGGATTCTTCCACTGGATCCGTATTTCCCCTCTGTCTGTTCTTGCAGTTAATTAGTCATGACTTTACAAATCATGACTTTCTGAGACATTCCTCTCCTCGACTACCCTTACTTTTCCTTTTGTGATTGCCTGTTCTCCTGTTCTCAAAGCAGAAAATCTATAAAGTGTCATGCTGAGCAGACATTTATCCCACTGAACCAAGCTTCCAGGAACCCATGGAGACCACTGGGGCTACTGCTCCACTTTTCTGCAAGTAACCCACAGACTCTCCTCCTACTCCTGATCCATGCAAAGGCCTGTTGGATCACATGCACACACAGCAATGAGTGCTGCTTTGGGACCTGCAGTCCATCAGCTCAGATCACTTCAGGTCAGACCATGAGCACTGCTAACAAGGGATATAGCTTTCTTCATCCCTTCTGCTCTGGAGACAGATCTCCTACCTTATCTTGCTGCTTTAAATTTGCCACAGATCTAGCCTGCTGTTTTAAGTTTTGTTGACTTGCATGGGCCAGACTCAGGGATTGTTTCCCCCACTAGAATCTCCCTTAATGTATTTGGGAGAACCCTCCACAGGCAGATGGCCATCTGGTTGTCTCCCTTGATGGAAAACCCCTGGGATTCCATCTCCCTAACAGTAGTCCCCTGTTACTTTCTATCACAACATCCCTATCTGTCCCACCAATACTATCCCTTGGGATCTGTCTCCTGGTGCCTGAGGTCTCTACCTCATAGCCACTGGGGTATCTCTGCATGCTACTCATTATGGCCTCAGGTGCTCAAGGCGCCTTCTACCTCAGTCACTGTCAAAGCCTCAGGAATGGCTAGCACCTAAATCCAGCCCACACTTTCTCGTGGGAGTCTCCCCCTAGTGCTGTCTGTACCCCTGGCCTGTGACCTGTAGTCAGTCACCCCTCATGTCAGAACTTGGGCCAAAAATCCACCTGAAGCTGTGAGATGATAGTAATATAGTGTGCACTAGCAAATTCCCACATCTCTGGGCACTCTAGATGGTATCTAGGTACTCAATGGCACCCAGCTAGGCTGACAGTATGAGCTTTCCTATTGGCGGTGCCATTGCTTTTAGACTGGCAACCCAGGCAATGGAGTCCCAGGCTTTCCCCCACCTGGCTCCCAAAGATTATTTGACAGGTGCATGCACCTTTCATACCCAAATGTCTGACAGATGCCTCAAGTGTCTTCAGATGCCACAAGGGTACCATATTTTATCTGCTCCATTAGATCCTCCTCCCCATCTATACCCTTGGAAAAGGATACCAGTGCATTACTTCCCACTGGATCACTCAGGTGAACAACCACCTCCATTACCTGCCAAAAATAGTCAGCACCACCAATGAATCTATACATGCTGCTGTACATAGGAAGTATGTGACACGGTTGCACAGCTTCATATGTACAGCACACAGCAGCACGTATTCTCACCATATTTTTCTGAGTTTGCAATATAAGTTTTTCTACATGTTCCAATAAAACTGTTTTTAGTACACTGGTGGTGCTGACTTTTTGGGTCTGGTTACTGAACTTAGGGTGAGTTCAGCACATGTTTGCAGCAGAGATGCCATCATTTGTTGTTGTTGTCAAACAGACTCCTCCTACTATAAGGTTGTTAACTCTCCTTTGACTGAGAAATTATTTCTGGCCTCAAAAATGGCAGGGCTAGATAGATGAGTGTGCCCATCACATAACATAAGGGGGTCAGAGCTGTATGATCCTTCACTCAATGACCAGCATGTGTCCCTGCAGTATTGCCCCTCATAGGACAAAGTCCAACCAAAAACATCATAAACAAAACAGTCATTCTACACTAGTAACCTGCCCCCTTCTTTTTCCATGGGACACCCAGCACCGCTAAAAACCCAAAGTCCTGCAGCACCTTTCTCTTTGCAATATCCAAAATCAGCAGGCAACTGGGGTAGTACCAGTAAGGATATGCACAGTAATGGGATCATGCATATTAATGACGCACATGTTGTGTGACATCACTTAGTCTGAACGCTGCCATCTTTTAAGTGTTGGCAGGTTGTAACCCACCAGAACAGAGTTTGATTTGAACTAGTCTATATCTGTATGTTCTTGCTGCCATTATTCAGTAAACGGCTGCATACAAACCATACCTGCCTCCATGCTTTATCACATGGTGTCAGAAGATGGAACAGTTATTGCCACCTCATGCATTTGATCTCAGTGGCAATCTCGTTGAAAATTGGCATCACCTTAAGCAGGAGATTGAAGTTTTCTTTGTTGCCTCCACAGTCGCTGAGAAGTCCCAGAAGATACAGGCTATGATGTTTTTGCACATTGCTGGACCTGCAGCCCTGGAGGTGTACAAGGGGGGAAGAGGAAGACAAGGAGAACCTGGCTAAGGTGATGGAGCAGTTTGAGAAATACTGCAACCCACGCATGATAATACAAAAACAGAATTTTGTGACCGCACCAGGGATAAAGTAGTGCTTGGCTATAACTGCATAAATGTTCAAAAGAAAAAATGCCAGCACTTACTGAAAGTGACACTTGTTCAAGTGTATGCTCCCAGGTCCACTAAGAAGCTTAGTATGCTCAATATTCCTTTGTATATTTCTTTTATTCAAAAAAGGACATAAAAAACACCCTTATCACTTCTGCCACCGATGTATACAGAATCATATGGATCAATATGCGTTCAATATATATTCATTCTCAATTAAAAGATGTTCACCATCCGTAATGAGTCCATAGTCCATAGTCTGCAATTATACAAAAGGAAAGAGCCAGGACCAAATCCAACCAGCAGTTGCTTCTGCTTCTGTTGCTGCAGCAGCTGAGGGTCATCCCATGTCACATCCACGTCACAGAAACATCACCTAATTACGGATGGTGAACATCTTTTAAAATGAGAATGAATATATATTGAACGCATATTGATCCATATGATTCTGTATACATCGTTGGCAGAAGTGATAAGGGTGTTTTTTGTGTCCTTTTTTGAATAAAATAAATATACAAAGGCATACTGAGCATACTAAGCTTCTTAGTGGACCTGGGAGCATACACTTGAACAAGTGTCACTTTCAGTAAGTGCTGGCATTTTTTCGTTTGAACCCACACATGAACCTAACATATGAGAGGCATTTGTTTAACATCCAGATTCAAAATCCAGATGAGGGTATTGAAACCTATGTCATAGAGTTGCATTTGAGAGCTAAGTCTTGTGAGTTTGGTACCCTGTGTGACTCACTGATCAGAGACAGAATTATTTGTGGCATTCTTAATGATAAATGTGATTTCAGCTGCCCTGAGAATTAGATTCATCACTGGCCAGAACTATAGATATCTGCAGAGCAGTTTAACTAAGTGAGGGCAAATTAAGAGTATGAGTGAGATACTGGTAGAGGAAACAACAGTTCATACGGCAGTTCTCAGAAAGCAGAGAGAATGAGAGTCTGTGACTAAAGTGACAGAGAGTTTGCCTGCCAGAGAGCCCAGAATACACCGATGTGGGAAATGTGGTTGAGAACATGTGCCAAGTAGGTGCCCAGCATGTGGACAAAGGTGTTGCTTATGCCTCATAGTCAATCATGTTACCAGAATGTGCACTGCTGGGCAACAGTAGAGACAGTGAAAATATCTTTACTGTTGAGATGCTCACTGATAATACTGAGGACACTGACTGGAAAGTGAATTTGAATATTAATGAGAAAATTGTGGCTTTTAATTTGGACACTGGAGCTCAGTGTAAAATTATGCCCTTGAACATGTGTTGAACTGCATCCAGACAGACAATCCAGAAATCAAAGGCACGGCTGGTTTCATATTCAGGTCACCAGCTGAATGTGTGCGTGAAAGCTACGCTGGCTCTGAATTTCAAAAATCGTTACCATGTTGTGATGTTTCAAGTGGTGGTTGCCAACGTAATTTTGATGTTGGGATTACCTACTTGTCTGAAAATGAGAGTGCTTAAGAAAATGTTCTCAGTAAATGCTGAAAGGGACAAGACAGAAGAGATAGTTCCAGTTTTACCGATGTCTTCCAAGAGTTGGGGTGCTTAGAGGGAGAATACCACATTAATATAGACTCATCAGTGAGCCCTGCAATTCACCCACTCAGGAAAATTATGCTTGTCTTAAAAGACAAGGTAAAAGCTTGACCTGACAAAATGGAAAAGCTGGGTGTTATTAAAAAGTAGAGAGGGTGGAGTCACATGATGTGCAGCCAAGTGTGAATGCACCTCTTGTCTTTCCATCCCTGATCACTGCTATTTCTTTATTTTTTCAGTGTTAAAGTACCACATTCGTTACCTACCTCCATTCAGATGTCCTCTGGGCTCAGTTGCACCAGTTTCGTTCTGCAATCCAATTGAAGGATGGATACCGAAATGCGCCACCTCAGCATACTTCACCGGTGGCTCTGGAGAAAGGCTCCAAGAGAACTAAGGCCCAAAGCTCTGCAGCCTCTAAATCAAATACTTCTCCTGTGTCTCTAATGAAGGAGGGTTTCTGTTAGAGTTCTCCCCAGTAAAGGCTGCTTTGGAAAAGATCTCAGAGGAGCTGAGGGCTCTCTGCACGATGATGGAATCCTTGGTTCAGTGAGTGAAAGACTCAAAGATTCGGATTAGCTCATCGGATGACTAGTCGCTGAAATTAGACCCAGAGTTAGTATCGGTCTGGCAAAGGGTGGCTAAATTGGAGAAAAGGATAGTAGATCTAGAAGGGAGAAGCCACTGAAATAATTTTGTGGTGTTGGGCCTCCCAGAGAAATTGGAGGGGACCAATGCCATTTTATTTGCTCAAAAACTTTGTGAGAAGCTGGCAGGTCCTTCTCCAAATGACCAGGTCTACATTGTGGAGTGAGCGCATTGCTCATTGAGGATGATGCCATAGGGTGGAGCCCCTTCATGCCCTTTTATGATTAAATTTCTCAACTATTTGGATCAACAGTATCTTCTGTGGAAAATCAGAGAGTTGCAGTCTATTTCCTGGGAAGGGGTGAGGATTAGGGTGGCCCAAGACTTTCCCTTTGAGGTGAGGAAGAAATGGGTGGCCTACCAACTAACTGTGTCTAAACTCCTAGCGGCTAGTATAAAATTCAAGATGACGTACCAGCCCAACTACAGGTCTATTGTAACGGCAAACTGGCAGTCCTTTGATATGGCAGAGCAACTAGGAAGAGATATGGTGAATTTGTTGCTTGCTTTGTTTAAACATGGTTGATTGGGGCCCTTGGAAAGGAGGTCTGAATGTGTAGGTGAGTAAGACTTATGTGAGAACCTTCAGCATTTGTTTCTGTCGGACTGAGCATGGGCTTAGTCCGAAGTATGATAAACTCTCAGTTGCCAGATGGGAATCTTTATTTCTTTTACCATTGTTCGAGTCACTCGCAGTTTTTCACTGCATCTTATATGAGGACCTTGGACCCAGGAAAATCAACCACTCTGGGTGGAGTGGAGCTCGTCCCAATTGGTTGGCTCAGTCAGGGTGTAGTTCATTGATCTTCTAGCTGTGGACAAAAGCTGGGGCCACTCGTAAGGATCTCCCTGGCTGAATATTTGGTATGGATCCAGTTCTCCTCCCCCGCTCAGTTAGCTGTTTAATTAGCTGCTGTAAAGGCTTGCTATGGTTTGGGAGAGAATCTCCTCACCTTTTGGGATTTCTAGAAATGTCTTTGGCTTCACCTATGGACTGTGAGCAAGAAGGTTGCCCTATACACTACTCTCTTTTTTGGTTCTAGCAGGAGAAGGTGGAGCCTGCTTATGGACCTCCTTTTTTCCCTTGGATTTTTAAGTAGTACCAACAGTTAATGATTTAGGCCAGTTAGTAGCCTCATGCTGTTCTATTATGAGTAGACTTGATCTGGTAAAGGGATGGCATGGTCAGCTCTTCTGGACTCTCACTCCTGGGAGATGAGCATGTGCTGGGGACTGCTTCCATCTGTTTCTTCAAAGGTTCCCAGATTCTTCTGTCTGTTTGGTGCATATTTGTTTTTTCTTGGTATTCAGGACACATTTTCCTGAGTCTGTTTACATGGAGGAAGTATGGCAGTTGGACTTATTTTTAAGATATTGGGGGGGTCCACTGAATATTAGATATCTGTGTTACACAGGGTTGGAACTTTTTGGATTGTTCGTTTCTCATTTTCATCTGGCATGGTGACATGACCTCTTAAGAGTTGAATAGTTATAGATAAGAGTTACTGTTGCATTATGTGGGCAGTTCTAGTCCCAGGGTTAGTTTTAAAAGGAGTCCAGAAATAGTTTACCTGTGGAGGGTGAGTTCATGTATAATAATTGGTGGGTCTCGTTTTTGGGTACTTTTCTAGGATTCTCTGTCTATAGTATATCATAGTGCGGGGTGTTTAGCAACTGGGGAAGGGCTTGGGGGTCACCTCCAAGGCACTTCATGGTCCTGGACATATTTGGTGTGTGGTCAGATGGACTGGAGGTAGTGGAGGGTTCATTTGGGTTTCTTTTTGAGGAGGGAGGATGAGGGGTCTGGCGAAGAGGGTAGGTGGAGGAGTGGTAAGGGCCATTTTTTCTGGGATTTGTCTCTTTTAGGGTGTTGGGGGTTGTTAACTAGGTGATAGTCGGGGGAGGGTCTGCCTGAGCACAAGGTGGTTGAAGATTATTATAAGGGACTGGTTCTTTGCCTATTGCTGAATGCATATGATGAGTGTTGTGGCTTATAAAATTGTATCATGGAATATTATGGGGGTGCAGATAAGCAAAAACAGTCTATGGTTCTAACCCATCTTAAGAAACTCCAGGTAAATGTGGCTCTGATTCAAGAGTCTCATCTGAGAAGGGAGGATGCCCTTCTTTTTCAGAAGAGATGGCTAGGTCAGGCCTTTGGGGCAGGGGTTAGTATGAAAAGAGGTGGAGTTGTTATCCTGCTGGCGAAAGGTGTCCTGTTCCAATTTTTGTATGAATGCTGGAACATGGGGGTGAGGTATTTATTTATACAGTATATGGTCGATTAAGAATTTACTGAGGTTATTTTGGGATCCATTTATTGTCCTAATATCGATTCCCCTTGTTTTTCTATTCAGATCTAGCAGTTAAATTGGCCTTACTTCCTAGGGTACCAATTATTCTGGGGGGTGATTGGAACCTGGTCTATCAAAATGATCTTGACAGATCTGGTTTTCATGGGAAGGGTCTGGTGCCAACTCAGAGAGGGCTTAGGGGTGTGTTGGATCAGTTGGGTCTAGTAGATCCCTGGCGGGTCCTGTATCCAACATAGAGGCAGTACACATTCCACTCCTCTCCACATGGGACATCCTCCCACAAAGATTATTTCCTGCTGAGTAAAGATTCCATTAGTGGTCTCATTTCTTCTGATATTTTACCTTTGGTCCTGTCTGATCATTCACCAATCTCCTTAGTACTGAGACTAAGTGAGGCTGAGGGCAGAGATGGTATTTGGAGATTAAATTCACAATTACTTAAAGATCCTCAATATGTATAACAAATTAAAGATTTTCTGGTCAGGGTTTTGAGGCAAATGAGGGGTCGATATCACAGCTTGATGTCTAGTGGGGGGGCAGTAAAATGCAGGGTCCAGGGGAGTGCATATGCCTGGCTTACAAGGGAAGATAATTTGTATGCAAGAGGAGGGCTTTTAACTGAAATTAGATGACTCAATGTTCAGGTGTTGGTCACATCCTCCCAGATCATTGGAGACAATGGATTTCATTTCAAGTGGAATATTGTGAGTTTTGGCAGAAATGGATGAATTGGCCCTTTTGTACAAAAACTAGATATTTGGAATCAAGGGAAAGACCTGGGAAGTTGCTGGCATGGCAGCTTAGACAACTCGAGGTGGCCAAGGCTTCATAGACTGCTGCCAGGGCCATGGGAGAAACCTCTTACCCATCACTGAGACACATTGGAGTCATTCTGGGATTTTTATAGCAGAATATTTGAGAACAGTCCCAAGACCCCTGGGCACCATGCTCAAATTTTGGCATATCTAGAGGGTCTTCCCCTTATATGCCTTACGCCTCAACAACAGGAGTATCTGGCAGCCTCAATAAGGGTCTCACAGGTGAAGGAAGTGTTATATGAGGTCCCTGCACCCTAATTGGCATCCTACTGTACACCTTAGACAACTCTTATGTTACACATATTATGCACATTTTATACTAACTCATAGGGCATAGGCATCTACCATATAAGAGTAGATGTCTGGATATGTATAATTGTAATTCACTTTACGTTCTCTATCCATGGAACCTGCATGTAGTAAGCCAAGACATTCATGTCTTTGTCATCTTCATGATACCTTAGTTAGCACTGCCACCTTTTGGAGTTGTATATAACTACACCACATCCTGTATTTTTCATGTACTATCTGTACCTTCTTTGTTCTAAGAAATGATGATCTTAGCAAAATTGTATAATGTTATCTATAACTGTGGAGCCACCTTACTTTTAGCCAATAGGGCTCATCACCTGCAACTAGAAATGTTTTTATCTCTTGGTAACCATTACAAGTATCATAATAATATATAATGTAATGCATTACATTTTACCCTCGGAGACCTTCTTCATTCCTTGGGGAATACGGGAATGCTAAGCCTTGACTTGCAGTTCCTTATGGTAAGAACTGCTTATTGCAACTGTGATATCCTTTTGTAGTAATAAACAAGTTTATTACTGACATGCAACTTGTCTGTGACTTCTTTGCATCTCCAATTTCGCAAAGGACCTGATCAGGGTTAGACACCCCTAACAAACTGGTGACCATGTGCAGGTGATTTAGAGGTTGCAAAGTTTCACTTGTTGCTTGAAAACGTTTCCTTTCCTATGGGGACCATAGGTGTGCACACCCGCACTACCTCTTCCATTATTTTTCCCTCCATAGCAACTTGTAAAGTCTGGCTGCTTACTGGGCATGGTCGATACTGACTCACCGTGCCCAATAGCAGTTTTGAATTACAAGACTATGAGAGTATAGTAGCCTGCCTCTTTGCTGGTTTTGCTTGTTGTGGATTAATACATAACACAGCTGCCTCTTACAGGTTCTGGTTTGAGCTTCCTCATTTATTTTACCAGTATACCAATGGCCTGCATCAAACATATGCTCAGATCTGAGACTCGATGTCTCTAACTCGCCACCTCCCATGGGGATGGACTGACTTCGTGCTGGACGCTAGGCAATCCAAAACCTTGTGCTAGGGGTTTCAACACAGTACTCAGAGATGAGACAAACAGCAAAAAAGTGCAATGCTAAAGGGCTGTTGGTCGTGGCTCTCTATGCTGCTTTAGAAGCCTCCAAATCGAGGTTTCACTCCCTCAAATTGCAACTTTCGTCCCTCGAGAGGATGGAATTGTGGGCTACTGAGAGTATGAGAAAAGAGCAGAACCTGGAAACTGAACTCCAGTCATTGTGCAATGAAAAAAATACTTGTTTGCATTGTTCTGTTAAAGGTAATCAGCAGGAAATATGTATATTGAGAAATGAATGTGAAAGTTTGAGGCAGGATAAGAGACAGGTATTACAAACGAATGATTTGTTAAGTAAAACTGATGATCAACTTGGATGAACTCCAAAATGACTTGAACCAGGTACGTGATGAGTTGGACAGGCAATGTAGGGGCAACTGTGAATTGAGCGGGATGAATAGAGTGATTCAGAAACAGGTTATGAAAGGTGTGGAACAGAATATTGCAAAAGGTAGTCACGAAGAATCTGAAAACAAGATGGAAAAAGTGCACCATCAGTGGAGGTTTTGACTGGTCACATTAAAGCTATGAGTGGCTACACCCCCATCAACATCATGTCATCTGGGAGGGAGTCTGATGATGACATCTCCTTGTACAATGCCTAGTCACACCCCTACTTTGGTCCAGTGACCCTGCCCTGCCAGTCACATGATGGGGAGTCCCCTCGCTATGACAGCATATCCCTACATCATCAGCATGATGATGGGTATCATGTGCAATGCCAACATGGCAACCCCATGATGGGGGGAGGCTTGGGCCTACCATCATCCTCTCAAAGCTGACCATCAGCACCTGTGGTTGCTGTTATTTCTGTGGACAATAGGGAAGAGATTGAGAAAATGATTGACAATGCTTTGCATGATATTGACGTACCTGAGAAAAGCAAACAGCCCCTCCATATGCAGATAAAATAAATGCTGTGGGAGAGTGCTACTCAGGACACTATGGTACGTACTGTGGCTGATGCCACAGCAGATGCCGCTCTTCGGGGCACTGAAAATACTCTTCCTCTGACCAGTCATCCCAGTATTCCCCACAGGTGGCCCACTTTGTTCAGCAGATCGCTGACAGCATAGCCGGATGGAGTCCCCATAGAGTACAAAAACTTGTTCCTTCAGAACATGATCCCAGCTGTCCAAAGAAGGTGGAACCAACAATTTTCCCCACTACAGACAATTTTGCTGACATCCCTGGAAACAGAGCTGGTTTACCTGCTTCATATCTGAGACCTTAACACTGGTTCAAAAAAGGTGGCCATGGTATGACCTACTGAGGAGCCCAACCCACTACACTGTGGAAGGCAAGGCCCATGAGAAAAAGCCCACCCCATCAGACAACCGACAGCATCACCAGTTCGGAGGTGGGAACCAGAACCAGAACAAAAACAAACACAATTGGAATTCTGATTCCAATTGGGGCAATCAAAACAATCAAACAGGCCCCTTGTATAGAGAAATTGTGGAGGACAACTGAAACCTTTTCGGCCAGGTCCACTCTGTAGCAGATGCAGTCCCAGCATGAGCCCTCACCCTATAGGCCCAGAAGAACAGGCCTCAGCAGGCCATGGGGATTATGGAAGTGCAGGGCACCAGGCTGTAGCAGGCCTGAACCTGATGCAACCCCATACATTTCAGCCATCCAGCACAGGGATGAGGTCCATTGAGACCAGGCCCAACCGCTCTTCCAGGAGCACCCTGCTTCTGGCACTACATATTGACAACCACAGGCCACAATCCATATTGTGAACAAGTTGGCATTGGACACAAATGCAGTGAGGCCGTGGTGGGGCGGCCCACTCACAATGCTTTTGGATGCAGGCATGGCTGTGTCTGTATTAAATTACAATGATCTGGCAAACTCAGCTTGGTCCACCAGATGGCAGACCAACACTTCTGCATGGATGGCACACAGCTATCTATGTGTTGCTCTGTCATCCTACCAGTGACAATAGGCAAACTGAAGGCATACCATTCAGCTTATGGTACAGCATGATCATCCCAGTATCATGAGAGCTGATTTTCTTTCACCACACTGCTGTGTGGTGGACCTAGCTAACATGCTATTGATCCAAATAAGGGGACACTACCATACTGTCATGATCTCTGATTCACACATGGCTGAAGCCATAACCACTATTGATAAAGAATATGACATCATCACCCTATTCCGAAACCATGAGCTTTTCAAGAAACTCCTCCTCATTCTGCAGAAACATTTGGAAGCATTTGCCACAAACAAGCATGTCTGTGGTAGAATGCACACTGTTATCGAGATCCAAGGCCCAGCCCATGAAAGGCAAAGGCAATACCCGTTCCTGCTGAGGCCTTGCCATCACTCAGAGAAACTATTCAGTCACTCCTCCAAGCAAGGTGTGATCATGACTTGTGTTTCTGCAATTCACCCATTTGGCCTGTGAAGAAACCCACAGGAATTTGGAGACTCACAACTGATTATAAGAGACTTAACTAAGTCACCCTAGCTGGTCACCTACAGGAGCTTCAGCACCTGACGGATCAAATTGCTGACCCCTGATCACAAGTGGTTCAGACCCTGACATCTCCAATGGTTCCTGGTCACTGCCCTTGGCCCTTAAGAGCCAGTACAAATTTTCCTTCATCTTTGAAGGTAGGCAGTACACATGGACCTGTTCTCCCAAGGGGTTCCACAATAGCTCCTCCCTTTTCCATCTACACATGATGGATGCACTGGAAGGTTTCTCTGCCCCACAGTGCATCTTTCAGTATGTGGATGACCTCTTTCTGGCAACTGCCACTCAAGAGCAACACTCTGACCTCTTGGGTGAATTACTGACCCTTCTACAGAAGGCAGGCCTCAAATGCAACCCTGCAAAGGCACAAGGTTTCCAAACAGAAGTAATCTTCCTTGGCCTATGCATAACTGACAAAGGGCAAGCCCAGCATGGAAAAATATCCAGGGCCTATAAGATTTGCCACTCCTCAACAGTGTGGCAATACTCGAACATTCCTGGGAATAGTCAACAATTCCGGGACTTTGTGACTTTGCCCAGAAGGCCACCCCTTTGTACAAGCTTCTAAAAGGATGTCCCTGGACTTGGGGCCCCATACACACACTAAAGCTGTGGCATCACTGAAACAGACCTTGTCCTCTCTCCGGCCTTAGTAAACCCAAATCCAGCACTGCCTTTCTACCTAGAATCAGCCACCTCAGATACTGCTATGTCTGCAGTCCTTGCTCAGAAGGCCAATGGTACTCTGAGACCTATTGCATATGCATCCCAAATGTTGTCACCAGTGGAGCAGAAGTATAGCCTTTGCAAAAGGAACCTTCTGCCCACCTACTGGGCTGTCAAACATTTCTTGTACATCATTGAGTACTCACCTATCATTATCAATACTAACCATACCCCACAACTTTCTTGCTATCAGATAGTGAAGGATGGATCAGTATCCAACACCAGACTAACCCACTTTTTTCTCCTTCTCTGGGATCTTGACATCCTGTTACACCCTGCCAAAATGCCTTCCATCTTGGCCCACAGACTCCTTTATCAAGGAGAACCACATGAGTACACACTGTAACCACCTGACCTGCCTGACCCAGGCCCATTTCTTCCAGTTACTCCCAAACACCATGAGGACACTTCCCTGTGTCATGTTTTTACAGATGGCTCATCCACATACTATCGAGGAGAAAAGGTAGCTGGACTTGGAGTGCTAGGTGTATAACCCAATGGTAACACTGTTGGTATCACCAAACATTGTAATGTGGCATCCTCACAGTACACAGAACTGGCAGCTGTGGCCTGTGCCCTTGAGTTCATACAGTATAGCACCAAAGACACCATCATTTTTGTAGACTGTAATTGGGTCTGCTGCTCCCTTACTGAATTCTTACCATTCTGACAGAAGAACTCCTTTGCATCTTCTTATGGAACCCCAGTGAAATATAAAGCACTTGTGATTTATGTTCATGAACTGGCCCAGACAGTTCCACACAAACTTTTCATCCACAAGGTTCAAGACCATTCCAAATCAGATTCCTATCACACCTTCAATGACAAAGCAGATACTCTTGCAAAAGAAGGTGCTTGGGGGGGGCACCTGGATGATGGGCCATCCAGATGCCCTAGCAGCCGTACACGTGGCAGCTATCAGGAAGAAACCTGAACCCTTTTCTCCACTGGACCTACCCGCTGCACAACATGCAGACCCAGTACTCAAAGAAGTGTTCAGGTTCCTTGACAAAGGAACTGAGCAAGACTTACCTACCCATAGCCCATACAAGAGACATGCGAGTAGGTTACACTTGTCACCAGATGACAAACTGATCTGGTATCAAACAGAAGACTCACCCTGCTAATTGTGAGTAGTCCCTCAAAATTTGAGATCCACATTTCTCCACCAGGTACATAACAACCCTACTGGTTGACATCAGGGAGTGGAGAACACACTCCAGAGACTCAAGACTGTTGGTTGGTTGGTGACCTGGCATAACCAAAGATGTCAGACACTACATTGACAATTGCCTGATCTGTGCTCAGAATAACCTAATACCAATCAAACATAATGGCAAGTTATTGTCACAGATACATTCTGGACCTTGGCATGCCATACAGATAGATTTTATTGGTCCCTTGACCAATACCAGCAAAAACAAGAAGCATGCACTTGTGGTTATTGATCTTTTTTCCAAGTGGGCCGAATCTTTTCCCACCAAGACTTGTACTGCAAAAGCTACTGCAAAATCCTGGTGGAGCAGATTTTCTCCAGGTGTGACCTACCTCTAAAGGTAGACTCTGACAAAGGAACCAGTTTTACAACTGAGTTAATGAAAAAATCTCTTGAACTTCTAGGGTACACCAAAGTTCCACATACTACCATCCCCAATCTTCAGGTCAAGTAGAGAGAGCCAACAGACGGATTAAGCAAATGTTTTCCAGATTCATTGAGGACAATCCAAGGACTGGATTCCCTATTGCCTTTACTCCTTATGGCAATCAGGGGTACTCCTTTAACAATCACTCAGCTAACATCCTTCAAGGTGATGACTGGTAGAAACATGAGATTTCCTGAAGATTTGTTGTTTGATCTGAACACCCCCACTGCAGACAGAGTGTCTGTAAACAAGTATGTAGCCAAATTGAAAGAAGATCTGGATAAAACCCATTTGTACTGTACATGCAGCTCACTGCATGGGCAAGGCCCAGCAACAGTCCAAAATCCAGTTTGACAAACACACACAAGAAGTGGGTTGGCAAGTTGGAGACCAGGTACTGGTACTCAGATTTGATCACCCTACACATGTCTTCTCCAATAAATGGGAAGGACCCTACCCCATTGTCAACAAGCTCAGTCCCGTAGTATACCAAGTTAGACTTCTGCAAAGAAGAAACTTACTGACAAATGGTTGCATGCAAACCAACTGAAGCTTTATAAAGAAGTATGATTACGTTTCCTAACCCCATTGGGCAGAATTGTATAAACTGACTACTGATTTTTCATGTTTCTTACAGGTATTCCTGCAAGATGGTTATCTTGCATTTGAGTCTTCTCATCTTAGGAGCTCTCCCCTGCATCCAAGACATGGTAGATCACATCCTTCCACATCTAGACCATCCTCCTGCTGCCATACCAGAAGGAGTATCAATTACAGTCCCAAACAAATTGAGCATTGTACAGGAAGGTAAAGATGCCTACATCACTGCCTCAGCTGGAGCCCTGATAAATCTACCATACAAATACCAAGATTTCCCCAAATGGTACTTTATCTCTTCAGCAAACCAGTCGGAGACATTCAGGTTTATATAATCTTACTGCTCTAATTGATCCTACCTATTGTGAGAGGTTCTCCAAAGACCCCACAAACCAATACTGTGCACTAAACTCTATGGCCTCAGCTGCCATGTACTTATCTGTTATTCCTCCCACTGAAGCAGAACTTCTTGAATTTCCCCCACAAAAACCTGGCCTACTCAGTGGTCTAACTGCAACTTCTTCACCTGGTACCCTTATTAACAATTTGCAATATATGCATATTCCCATTCTTTTTAACCTAACTCCTTGGAATATGGCAGAATTTGGGATGTTTCATATTACTAACATATAAAAGTTTTTTAGTTCTATGTTATTAGATAGTCTGGCAGCATACCATACATGTACTAGGACCCCATTGCTGGTGTTAACACTGTAGAACATCTAGGTTTATTTAGATCTAGACCTCATTCTAAGAATAAATCCCATTCTAAGAAAAAGAAACATGACACAGCTGATGTCACTGGTGCAACAGGCACCTTGGCTGGTCTCTTTGAGTCTACAATCTCTATCTGCAATAAGACAAACATTGCTACAATCAAAGCTCACTCTCAAACATTTCAGGTAGGTATGATTAATGACATCGTACCCCCATTGTTACATGGTGTGGGTGGACTTAGTCAGGAAGAAAGATATACAGTTTACAACATGAAGGAAATTGCTAAAAGCATCACTAGCACTAAAGATAAGATCAATGCACTCATTGCACAAAACAACAAGGATGCAGACAAGCAGTAAACTGTCAGAGAACTTCTAAGCTCACCTTCTGGCTATTATGTCATAACCACCATCAATAACCTCTTCCATGATATGGAATCTGGATGTATTCCTGATCTCATTCATGATAGAAGAATTTCTAAATGGTATTGCCCACACTGCAAAACCCTGCATGTGTTGCAATGTGTATGTCTCAATCTATTGCTATACCTATAGCTACTGCTAGAAACTTAGGTTTCATTACCAGGCATCCTAATACAGGATCCTGTTTTACTGCTAAGAAATGCACTATTCTAGTTACCATGTTTGTATCCTTCACTGTCTCATTACCACATTTTGATCCAAGCAGAGCTTTATTTGATAAACTTGTTACAGTTCGCTCCATTAGGCACCTAGACAAGGACAACTACAGAGAATGCATTGAACTGCCATCCCTCCTGGTATTTCACCTGATCATGGAAGAATGGGTCTTGCCTCAAGGATTGCTGTGTCAAGAAGGGCTATCATTATTTGTGTCGCTGTGATGTGTTTGACATTATTAAACCTGTTTGCGGTTACTCTACAGACAGCATTGATTGGTCTTTTACCTTGGACCAGGACATTACTGCCAATGACACAGGTACCCCAAAAGCACAATCAGCATCACCACTGGCAAATACAATCAAGTCTGCAAGGAGGCTCATTGGCTGACTACAAGAATATCAAATCAGAGGATCACGTGATGACAGCCTAGGAAGAGCAGCGCCTCAAACCAGCTCCGTCTTCGCTCAGCATCAAAGTAGGAAAATGGCACACCAGGAGATTAATTCTGTTAGCTGTCTGTGGGGGAAAGATCGGAGAGATGTCCGGAAGCAGTTTGGTCACCGAGGATGGAAGCCTTCGTCAAAAAGCAGTCAGCGAAATACACCCTTCCGCCCTCGCCGGAGAAAGAGCAGGCCGCAAAACGTCCAAGTCAGGGACGAGCTAAATTGAGCTCTGGGTCAATAGCGCTGACGGAGGAGCGATTCCTGGAGATTTTTGCGCCACTGCAATCCTCAGTAGACGAGATACATACAGAAATGCAGATTTTTAAAACTGCACTGGAAAGAGTTGAGAGAAGAGTGGGAGACAATGAAGTCAAGATCAGATCTTTAGAAAATAGAATGGATAAGCAGGAGTTAGAAAAGGCTGTAGCGAGCAATAGAATGAAGAAAATAGAGGAGAAGCGGGAAGATTTGGAGGGTAGAAGTAGGAGGAACAACCTTGTTATTTTGGGACTGCCGGAAAAAGCAGAAGGAACAGCGACTATATTGTTCGTCCAGAAATTGTTCGAAAAGATAGCAGGCCAATCACCAAATGGAAGCTATATTATAGAGAGGGCCCACAGGTCACTTCGCCCACCTCCTGCTAGTGGATCTCCACGCCCTCTGATATGCAAACTTTAAATTTCTTAGATAAGCCGTACATTTTGAGTAAGGCTAAAGCAGCACAGGAGGTTACACGGAGGTAAAAATTAGAATTGCCCACGATCTCCCATACTCTGTCGTGCTAAAAGGCAGAGCCTGCACCCCATTGTGAAAAGCTGGTCGCTGCAGGAGTGCCATTCGGGTTAAATATCCAGCACTGCTCCAGGTTAAGTACAAAGATGAGTGGCATTCTTATGGATCCGTAGAAGAGGCCCGAGAGGAGCTTAAATCAGCGATGCCCGAGTTATTTAAATAAATATAAAAGGGAAGTAACTGGAAAGCTGACGAGAGCGAGGAGCAAAAGTTCCAAATGGAAGGATGGACAGAAGTTAACGCAGATCCATGAAATGTCTCCCATCACGGAGAGTATTTCACCAATGTAAAACATGTTGAGCAGTATTCGAGCAGAAGCTCAACTTACGGTAATCTATGCAGTTTGGAAAAGATCGAGGATGTCCTTTAAGAGGAGATAATTACTGAATCTCTCCATAGAGCAAATCTTAGCTCGTGTTATTCGAATATTTAGACTTACAGAGATGTTATGGCCTTTTAAAAAGCGAAGACCATACAGAAGTGTGAACACCAGAATTGAATTGGGATACTGTAGTTGTTCTCTTTTCATTTTTTTTTTGATTAAGGAAAGAGACACTGAAAGACTATGGTCTGGAGACATTTCGGTCGAATATAATGACTGGAAATTCCATGAACTAAAGTTTTGAAGGAATTTTTTTTCTTTCTCTCCGTACTGCACAATTGGGAGGATTTAGTAGAGATATACCAGGAGCAAGAGACAGGATATAGTGTGAATGCTGTAGAACGTCAATGTTTGAAATTTAGTATAGTTAGAGATTGTGGAAATAGAGTTTGTTAATATTGAGAACATGGAATTTAGAGAGAGAGGTTATTTGTTACTAATTCTCCCTGCAAACGTGAATAGTGGTATATCACCGATATTAAAATAGGAGTAGGTCATTGGTGATAACATCAGGGTTACTTAGTAAATAGCATTTAAAGACCCTCTAAAAGTGAGGAGAATAGAGTGAGGGGGAAGAAATTGTAATTGTGATTAGGACAAGCAAGAGAATCCCTCCTTCACCTATAACCTCCTTTACGTAAGCTGGGTTGGAGGGGAGCTGGTAGAGACCTGGGTTGATAATCATTGCTAGGCGTGAGTGAGATGGCAGAGCAGTTTTGGAACTGGGGTAGAGGGGCATCAAGGGGAAATAAAAGGGGAGGGTTAGCAGTATTCACGCCAAAATAAAAGGGAAGAAGGATGAACACACATGGGGGCCTCGCATAGAAAGAGCAAGTTATAGTAGAATAGATAATTATAGTATAATCGGTAGAGCATGGAAGGTGTATTAAAGCTGATTAGTTGGAACATTAAAGGGGCCAGAGACAGATGTAAGAGACAGGTAATACTGAAGCATCTTTCAACACTTAAAGCAGAGATAGCATGCCTTCAAGAAACGCATCTCTTAAGAGACAATATTAATATTTTTGTTAAACAGTGGGTAGGACAAGCCTATGGAGCTGGTTTTTCCACCAATAAGGGTGGGGTAGCCATAATACTCCATAAAAGGGTTCAGTTCCAATTGGAAAAGGAAATATGGGACGAACAAGGCCACTTTATCTTTTTGGTGGGGATATTACACTCTGTAAAGATGGTTATAGGGTCGGTATATGGTCCTAATATAGATTCTCCACAATTTTTTATGCGAATCCTTGAGAAGTTGAATGGATTCACCTCTTATGTAATGTTGATAGGAGGGACTGGAATATAACAACACAATCATATTTCAATAGGTCCGGTAGCCACCAAGTTGGTTTCTCCCCAGCACAACGTGCATTACGGGAGGTAATGGATAGCTTAGGGCTGGTAGATGTGTGGAGATTATTAAACGGAGATCTGAGGCAATATATGTTTTTTCAAGTTCACACAGAACGTGCTCTAGGATAGACTATTTCCTAGTTAGTATGAACATTTTATCCTCGATTTTGGAGGCAGGAATTGAAGTTAGAGTTATATCGGACCACTCCCCAGTCCATGTGAGGTGGTTACCAAAACAGGAAATAACCAGGGACTTTAGATGGAGGTTTAATAATCAACTGCTGCAAGTATCGTATGTGCAGGATCAGATTAAAAAGTTCATGACGCAGTTCCTAGAGAATAATCTTGATTCGGTTTCAAACATAGATATAGTGTGGGCGGCGTTAAAATGTTCGATTAGAGGGGAGTGCATATGTATAGCAACAACAAGGGCCAGGAAGGCTAAGACTCACTTGGGAGAGATTATTAAGGCTCTCAGGACAGCGGAGAACAATGTTTCAGCACACTCGAATGAGCTAGAGTGGACTAAATTACATCAGCTACAAGCACAGTATTTTGCAATAGTGATGCAGAAAGCAGAACTTGCATTGCGTAGAATTAAAATAAAATATCTAGAGTCCGGGGAACGAGCAGGCAAACTGCTTGCACTGAGGCTACGGCAAACTAACTCAAACCGAGTTATTGCAGCAATAAGGAGAGATGGTGAGAATAGTGTACTTAAAGACCCGAAGGAAATTGCCTCCGCTTTTAGAAGTTATTTCCAGCAAATTTACTCTGTGGACGACAGTAATAAACCCACTATAATGGAAATACATAAGTATTTAGGTACCACACCTTTGCCTAAGGTATCAGGACCTAGAGTAGAACAAATAGGAGCCCCAATACAAGAGGAGGAGGTTAGAACCGCTGTCTCCCAATTAGCGGAGATAAGTCCCCGCCCAGATGGCTAACTACAAATTTTTTTAAAGGCTATATAGATGTAATTTGTCCAATCATAACTAAGATGTATAATTTTTGGTTTACGGAAAACATCTCAGATGAGTCTTTTCTGGAAGCACTTATTACCCTAATCCCTAAGCCAGATCGGGACCCTATGCTGATGGGTAGCTATCGTCCGATATCGATCCTGAATGTTGATATTAAAATATTAGCTAAAATATTAGCAAATAGACTGGCTCCTCTTATGAGTAGTATGATCGGTGATGAGCAAGTAGGGTTCATGAGTGGAAGGGTGTCCAGTGATCATCTACGAAAGATACACCACCTAATGTTGAAAGCACAAGGGCGCTTGATACTCAGCGGCGCTTATTGGCACTAGATGCCAAAAAGGCATTTGATCGAGTATCTTGGGATTTCCTATTTGTAATATTAGAAAAGATTGGTTTACCCAATGATTTTCTAAAGTGGATTTGAATCTTATATAGTGCCCCCAAAGCTCGTGTCTGGTGCAATGGACTTTTATCATCCCTCTTCTCTCTAACTTGCGGCACAAGACAGGGATGTCCGCTGTCACCGCTGTTGTTTAATATATATCTTGAGCCAATGATTCGTAGACTTCAAGTATTACAGGAGGTTAAAGGTATCAAACTAGGGAGTAGACGATATCAAGTATCGGCATATGCGGACGACCTACTGATTCATTTAGAAGATCCGGATACGGGTATACCAATAATATTAGAGGAAATATCTAGATTCTCTAGGGTATCCAATTATAAAATTAATACCTCAAAACAAAACTCTTTCCATTAAATAATAGATGCTATCCCAATATAGCAAAAGAATTAGGTCTGGTCTGGGAAACTAAAAAATTGTCGTACCTTGGGATTAAGATTATGAGAGGAGTAGGCTCTATGATTAATGAAAATTGCAATAACCTTCTTAAGATAATTAAGTTAGACTTAAACAGATGGAATCTACTACCCCTGTCTTTTTGGGCCAGAATGGAAACAATAAAAATGAATATACTACCGAGGGTTATCTACCCTATCAATATGTTGGGCTGCTATTTGCCTAAGACATGGTTTCTCAATTTAAGAAAGGTGATTAGTGCATATCTGTGGAAAGTGAAAGCAGTTAGAAGATCATACCAAAAGCTTACAGGTTTCAGGGAGAGAGGAGGGCTATCGCTGCCATCTTTCTATAAATATTACTTAGCATCACATATAAGTAAGATACGCATTGGTTTAAAACCTGTTACATCCTCTCCATTGCACTCTTACACACCACTCTGGCTAAATATTGAAAGAGATTTAGTTGAAAACATAAGGTAAAACTAAATACTCTGGCATATACTATGGTCAAATTACTCCGAAAAGCATTAAAAACACTCCTATTGGTTGGTCAGTGAGAGCTTTACAGCAAACCCAAAAACTTCTAAAGACCAATTGGCAGGTATATTTACAGCGGCTTGATGATAGTCTACCAAGCAGAGTTAGCTATTACTGGTCAAATAAATTAAACATACCAGAGGATAACAACACATGGAAGTACATTTGGTCAAATACATATAGAAACATCAAGCAGGATAGATATAGGCTTCAGCAATTTAATGTAATGCATAATATGTACTACACCCCTGTGAAGTTGCACAAGATGGGTAAAGAGGTTCAAGCTAATCGCGCTAGATGTGGGATGGGAGGATGCGATTTATACCATTTAATATGGGAATGTTCCAAAATCCGGCCCTTCTGGATGGCAATTAGTACCTCTTTATCACAATTGTTAAACCTAGATTTTTTTTTAATCTAGAATTTGCCTGCTAAACTATTTCGATGATGGGATGACCAGGCAACAAAAAGATACACATAGCATCAGCAGCTGCAAAAGCCGTAATACTGAGGCACTGGACTGAATCCACAACCCGTCTATGAGAGAATGGTATAAAGAAATCACATTAGCGTTGCAAGTAGAGTCACATATTGCCAGAATGAATAATCTAAGCTGGGAAATATTACACTCTGTGGGGCCCAGTCAAGCAGTAATGATGTCATGGGGCTCAGATCTTGTTTGTAGGAGAAACCCCAAGAGTATTATGTCACCAGGTTTTAATAGCGTGTGAATGCTGCTATAGATTGGGGTGGGGAGGGTTTCTTTTAGTTCTTAATTATGATAGAGTTATAGAGTTTAAAATGTGAATATGGATCTATAATGCTTGCTGGATAAAAGTGTGTAGGTGGTAATTGTCATTGGATTGTTGGTCTCACCAGCTAATGTATGTCAATGTGTATGAAATAAATATGGTAATAAAACAGATTGAACAAAAAAAAAGAATATCAAATCAATCTTGCACCTGCACAGTACAACTGCAAAATGGAAGTTGCCAACTGTAAAATGACACAATTCTGATGAACACTAATGCATTGTCACTAATCATAAATCTTTTACTTATGGTCAAAGGGTATGCAATATCACTCAACCTAACTTTTATTTTATTCCTCATCAAACCACTGTTATTGGACATACTGTTATCACCCCGTTTCCATCGCAGAACCAGGCATTCTTGCGGTGACCATGAATATTTGTTTGCTCTATCTCAGTATTTACCCATACTTAATGTACACATAGACCCACTCACAGTGACATTAGAATCCTTTTAGAGAGGAAGAACACACACCTCATCCACATCAGTAACAATCTCACTGGTGCATCAGATGCAATAAATGCTTTCATCAATTATGCTGATTTTCAATAGCACACTTACTAACACTTGGTTAGAGATAACTTTAAAAGATTTTGTTATTATACAAGCATTTTTAATTTTTGTTTTGATAATTATGCTCTGCTGCTTAAGGCATATGCTCAAACAGCATCGAGAGCAGCTCAATTCCTTTACAAGACTCGTTTGTCAGGTCTGTAAATGACAGTTATTCTCACCACTTTCCCTTAGTGATGTTGCCTTCTTGGTATGGCAGAGGAGGATTGTTATATGAGGTCCCTGCACCCTAATTGGCATCCTACTGTACACCTTAGACAACTCTTATGTTACACATATTATGCACATTTATACTAACTCATAGGGCACAGGCATGTACTGTAAAGAGCAGATGTCAAGATATGTACAATTGTAATTTACTTTACTTTCTCTATCCATGGAACTGCATGTAGTAAGCCAATACATTCATGTCTTTGTCTTCTTATGATGACTTAGCCAGCACTGCCACCTTTTGGAGCTGTGTATAATTTCACCACATTCTGTATTTTTCATGTACTTTCTGTACCTTCTTTGTTCTAAGAAATGATGATGTTAGCAAAATTGTATAATGTTATCTATAACTGTGGAGCCACCTTACTTTTAGCCAATAGGACTCATCACCTGTAACTAGAAATGTTTCCATCTCTTGGTAAACATGACAATTATAGTATATAATGTAATGCATTACATTTTACTCTCGGAGACCTTCTTCACTCCTTGGGGTATAGGGGAATGCTAAGTTCTGGCTCTCAGTTCCTTATGGTAAGAACTGCTTATTGTAACTGTGATATCCTTTTGTAGTAAAAAAAAAAAACAAACAAATTTATTACTGATATGTATGCAACTTGTCTGTGACTACTTTGCATCTCTAATTATCACCAAGAACCTGATCAGGGTTAGACATCCTAACAGAGGCAATCGGCCAGTTACCTCTCGATAAAGCCCTGTCCCAGATGGGCTTAGCAACAACTTTTATGTGGTTTATGTGGAAGAATTATTTCCTTTTCTTACTCAGCTATTTAATTACCTATTGGAGGAGGGGTTGACGGATCTCTCCTTTGCCAAGGTTTGGATTTCCCTTCTTCATAAACTGGGCAAAGAAGAACTGTTACCAGCAACTACCAGTCAGTTTTCTTAATTAACTCGGATCTTAAATTGCTGGCCAAGATCCTAGCAAATAGGCTGAAGTCAGTATGGAAGGGTCTAATCTCCCCCTACAGGTTGGCTTCATGGCCAGTCATCTCTCAAGCAACCATTTGTGTAAGCTCCTTCATTTAGTCTCTGCATCCGGGGAGAGCAGGGTAGCCTTGGTCTCCCTGGATGCAGAGAAGACTTTTGATCAAATTTCCTGGCCTTACCTGTTTGCGGTGTTGAAGAAATTTAGCTTACCTGTCAACTTTTGTGCCTGGATTAAGGTGCTGAACAGCTCCCCCTCAGCATAGATCCAGTGCAATGGACTCTCCTTGGTTTCATTTCAGCTTTAGAGGGGCACCTGACAGAGTTGTCCTCTCTCCACCCTTCTATTCAATTTGGTATTTAAAGCCCTTCCTGTTTAATATAAAGAATAATCCTCGCATAAAAGGAATTTTGGTTGGGGGGATGGGTATAAAATCTCAGCCTATGCTGATGATTTATTGTTACATATTGAAGCTGCAGTAAGCTCCATCCCAGATGCCTTGTCTGAGATTCAGAAGTTTTCTTTGATAGCAGGTTACAAATTCAATACTGAAAAGCCACAGGTCTTACCCTTAAATAGTTTCATGTCCAAGTGGAATATACAAGAGCTAGAATTGACTTAAGAGCCAAAGGGGCTTCCATATTTGGGAATTTGGGTGCCTCACTTTCTCACAGATTTGATTAAATTGAATATCCCTCCTTTACTGCATACCATCAAATCAGATTTACAGAGATGGGTGGCATTGCCTATTTCCCTTATGGGCTGGGTAGGTATTATAAAAAATGAATATTCTCCCAATACTATTGTACCCTTTAGGGATGATGGGAGTATTCTTACTGAAATCATGGTTTTCACAATTATGATGCTTGCTGAACCAATTTCTATGGAAGGAGGGAGTGGTTCATCGATCCTATGTTAAGCTTACATCTCTGAGGAGGGGGGGTCACCAACTTCTCATTTCTTTTTGTATTATTTAGCTCTACATAGCTCCAAATGTCTATGGTGGGGTGTTCATCCCTTGAGGCAGGGATACCAACCCCTCTGGCTCCAATTGGAAGATCGGTTTTGAAAGAAGGCTGGTCTCCAAGTTAGTAGTTTGTTGTTTTGTAAGTCACCTAGTTTGCCACCCACCATCAGATGCTCCCCCTTATTTGGTCACTGAAGGCTTGAGTGCAGCTTAGAACTTATCTTAGGTTGGACTGGACTCAGGCATTGGCCCAGACAGTGTTTGGCAATCCTAACATCAGGATTGCAGACTGCTAATACTGGTGTCTTTCTGTCCACAGCTGCGTAAAGCAACTATGGAGTCTCTGCTGGAAGAGGGTAAATTTATTTCTCACACTGAGATACAAGATAGGTATGCTATTCCCTCTTTCATAGGTTTAAATACCTACAATTAACAAAGGCCTTGATCTCTTATTTTGGCCTGAGGCCTTGCCAATCATCAGATGAGGAATCTTGCCTCAGTAGTTTTCTCAGCTGCTCAACCTCATTCGGTTTCAAGTTTATACTCCTACCTTCAATTGATAGATCCTTGTTTGTTGTCTGGTGTCTGCTTCTATTGGCAACAGGCACTAGACCTGAATTATAATCCCACAAGATGGCAAACTATATGGTGAAACCTATAAAATTTGTAAAGTGGGAAGGTATTGGTGGACCCAATACTGGATTTTACATGATATGTATTATACACCTGTTAAAGTACATCAAATGGGCAGATCCACATCTCCAGCCTTTTACCATTGCAGTCACCAGAGCGGTACTCTGAAACACATTATGGGATTGTGTAAAAATACAGCTGTATTGGAATTAAATGAAAAATTCACTTGACCCACTGTTAGAACTGGACTCCTCCTTCACCCCTAGTATCTGTCTCATAGGGGACTTCCCAGTGAGTCTTATCTGACAATGCAAGGCCTATATGGCTCTAATTTCAATAATGACTAAGGTTGTTTTCTTACATCATTGGCTGAAGGAATCTCTTCTGTCCTACAGAAGTGGTACAATGAAATATAGCAAGCTTTAATGATTGAAAATCAAATTGTGAAAATGCATCAGAGGACAGATCACTTTCAACAAAGGTGGGGCATCTTACTGACACTTCTGTCACTGTCAAAGGATCCATAGATGAGAACAGGCTGGAGCCGGGGGACTTCTCCCTACCTAGTATGGGGAGTACATATTTCTGTTAATGTCTTCCAGGTGGTGAAAATGGAGGGAGTTCTCTTAAGATGCCTGGGGTTTCAGGAGAAATATGCTGCTCCCTTAGGTTAGGATCTCCTTTTGTACCCTTGAGTTTGCTCTGGGGGATATAGGTGTGGAAACTAGTCCTCTGTGCTCTGGAAGAGGGGTATGGGAGGAAGGGGATTGTTGGGGTAAAGTATGCTGTGAGGTTGTTCTATATTCCATACTGCTGTTTATTCTGGCATTGGAGGTTTGTGCATGTGTTTTATTTTGTGTTTTCGTGTTGTATGAACATGACAATGTTAATAAAGTGTCTTAATTTAAAAAAAAAAAAAAGTAGAGGCGCCCACAAGCTGGGTTAATTTGATGGTGGTAATTGAGAAACCTAACAAAATGAAAATATGTATTGATCCTAGAGACCTGAACAAAATAGTTAAGACAGAATACTATCCTATGGAAACTGTAAAGAGGTAGCCACAGGCTTGCTGGTGCCAAAATCTTCTCTGTGTTAGATGCTGGTCGTGCCTTTTGGCAAATAGAGCTTTGATGAGCCCCAGCTTGGAACTGGTAACCTCATCATTTGAGCACTACAAGATTAACCATATGCCTTTTGCAATTTGTTCTGATCCTCAAGTTTTCAGAAAGATATCACAAATCTTGGAGGCCTAGATGGTGTCGAGACTTACATGGAAGATATACTCATATGGAGGTCAGACTTGCAAGAGCACAATGAGAGACTGAGAAAAATTTACGAAGAACATGAGAGCACCATCTCACTTTGAATTTGGAAAATATAAAATAGGACTGAAGGAAGTTCCCTATATTGGGCATATATTAAGTCAAGAAGGCTTGGTCACAGACCCTAGAGAAAATCAAAGCTGTGAATTTGCCAACAACCAAGTTTTAACAGAATTACAGAAGTTCATGGGGATGATCAATTACCTATCCAAGTTTATACCCAACCTGTCCAGATTAAACAAACCTCTGAGAGAATTACTAGAAAAAGAAACAGCATGGCATTGGGAAGTCAGACATGATCAAGCATTTAAGGAACTTAAAGAGTCATCACGCACCCCAGTGCAAAGCTTACTACGATTTGCACAAGACATTGGACCTATCTGTTGATGCCATCTTGGAAGGACTAGAAGCACATTTATTTCAAGCAGGCCAGTTGCCTGTGCCTCAAGATCATGGAGTAAAGCAGAGAAAAATTCTGCTCAAATCAAAAAGAAAGCTAGCCATAAGAAACTCGATAGTGTGCACTGGGATGGTGGTGCTCACAGTATACAGTTGATACAAACATAGATAGATAGATAGATAGATAGATAGATAGATAGATAGATAGATAGATAGATAGATAGATAGATAGATAAAAACCTTTATCTTTTAAAAGGATTTAACTTTTAGGACTGGATAGCCCTGTTTTACAAAGTTGTCCTGCTATTCAAAATGGTTACAAGCAGACATATTTACAGACATACAAATTGTACAAAACAAATGTGTTTTTCACAATTACGATAAGTAAAAAACTTACAAGAGAAGAACTTTTTAAGAGAGATATGTACATAGCATAGATCATCAGCAAAGTGTGTCTAAGCATGTGCTCATCTTAGTGATTTAAAAAAAATAGGTGCTGCAGACTATAAAGATCCCTGGGAGACACGACAGCATGCCCACCCATAAGGATCTAAAAGCAAATTAAATCACATACATTTATCCTTCCGTACAGTATCAATGCTGGCTTTAAAATCCTAAGTGTTTTGCATTTCTGACCCCGGTTCAAGTTCACTCCATATTTTAAGCAAATAATACCTCCTCTGCATTTTACTGTAGGGAGTTACTCTATATACGTAAGGACCATTAGATATCTGTTTTTAGTTATCTCAAATTGTGACCATGATTTTTATCTGGCCAAATTTAGATAAGGGCATATCTTCTCCACCAAATTCTATGAAGGTCTTAACCCCAGTTAGCTTCTTTGTTCAAATTTCTAGGTGGTCCCACTCTAACTGTTGTATCATACTACAATGATGAGTACCACAGTCACATCTCAATACAAATAGGGTCATCATGTAATAGGCCTTATCCAATTTATCTAACTGAAACGGGATGTCATGTTGATATATTGTAGTACCATATTCTAAAATAGGTAACAAGAGCTGCTGGACTATCCTGTTTCTTGATTCTCTTGGTAAAATCAAGGCTTTCCTGTGAGGAACTCCTAGCATTGAATTAACCTCACTCACAGTGCTGGCTATGTGTTCACTAAACATAAGCATGCTGTCAACTTGTACTCCTAGATATTTATAGGAGGTTATTACTTCCAATCTTTGTTTATCTAATGTAAATATCTCCAGGCAATTTTTAAAATCCATCTTTACACCTTTTGATCCAAATTCCATGACCTGGTTTTCTTACTTAACACAATTTTGATGCCCCAGCACTGAAGAATATCAAAATCAAGTTTCAGGACACTTTGCAATTCAGTTTTGTATTTTGCTCTACCTAGCAATGCCATATTATGAGGATAGGGCACTTACCAGCTTATAAAAGCAGGACTACACAGCTTCCATTTATAGTCCAGAAACATTTATTGGTTAAAACCATTGCAGATACACAGTACATTCTCTGCATACCTAAAGCATCTTGAATCAATCCTTGCCACTCCCCATGTGTCCCCATTTACTACACTATCCTGTCTTTGCTACTATTTGCACCTTAATTGGAATCCTGTATGAGGATGCATTGTCTGCTTGTTTTTACTTGCCACCTATTATAGAGGTGATTGTATGTGACATCATTTGTTGGTCAGCTGATTCTTTCATTATAAATGTGGTTGCTTTACATTTGTGCACTAGACTTTGATAAAAGTTTATGTATCAAGACATGTTAGGCGTGCACAGAATGTACTGTGTGTTTACAATAGTTTTTAACCAATAAATGTTTTTGGACTATAAAATGGAAGCTGTGTAGTCCTGATTTTATAGACTGAAGAGATCTTAGCCACTGTTTATGGATGCACTAAGTTCCATCTACTGTGTATATGTGTATGTATATAAATAAATATATATATATGAATCAGACCACAAACAATTGGAAAGTCTGTTCAAGAAACATAGCATACTGCCCCACCTCGAATTCGGACAATGATGCTCAACCTACAAAAATGTGACTTGCAAGTGAGGTACAAAGTGGGGCAAGAACTTTATATTGTGGGTACCCTAAGCAGGGCAGTCCTGAAAGCACTACTGCCAGATCATGACATTGCTCACTTTGAAGTGCATATGACAGGCAAGATACCAATCACTGATGAGAAATTAAAACACTTTGAAGAGGAGACTCAAAGAGACCCTGAAATGCAAAATCTAAGAGAGACAGTGTTACAGGGGTGGCTCTCAGAGATCACAAGTAGATCAAGAGATTAGACAATACTGGTTATTTAGAGAAGAAATTACCACAGAAAGTGGTTTATTGTTAAAGGGTGAGAGACTGATAGTGCCTATGGCACATAGAAAATAAATGCTTCCCAAAATACATGGTAGCCATTTGGGGGTAGAAAAATGCCAGAGACAAGCCAGAGACATTCAGTTTGGCAGGCATAAACAGCCAGATCAGTGACATGGTAGCTGATTGTGGTATCTTTACCAGCTACAGGAAAGCTCAGCTAAAGAACCCAGGAAACCCCATGAAATCCCAGAGAAGCCATGGCAAAAAGTGGGAGAAAATTTATTTGAATTTAACAGAGAAACTATCTGATACTAGTGGATAACTACTCAAAATCTTTTGAGATTTCCAGACTGAAAGATACAAGAGTAAATTGTAATTAACCACATTAAATGACAGTATGCATGACATGGAATACTCAAAATACTCATCCCAGACAATGGCCCTCAATTTGTGAATGCTGTGTTTGAAACTTTTGTAAAAAGTACAAATTTAAACACATTACTTCATCACCCAGATGGTCGAACAAGCTGTTCAAACAATTAAGAATGTGTGAAAAAGCCAAACAGGACTTAAAGATCCCTATCTTTCCCTGCTCAACTGAAGAAACATGCCCATAGAAGGCCTGGGGTTATCTGCATAGTTATTAATGGGACGTCGCACCAGGATACTGATTCCAACAACACCCAAGCTATTTAAACCAAAATTTATAGAGGTTGATATCTGGGCTGTTTTAGAGAAAGCAACAGTACTATTATAACCAAGGAAATTATCCCTTGCCTGATTTGACTCCAGGACAACAAGTGCACTAGCGTACCACTGAGAAGGAATGAACCCCTGCAGTTGTCCTCTCACCTACACAAACACCATGATCATATGTAGTTGAAGCCAATAAAAAGCAGTATTGCTGAAACCATAGAGATTTCCTGGGACCTCCAGTGCCACAGTCCAGTTTGCCACGGAGGCTGAGCCAGAGGGAGGGAGAGAGAGAGAGAGAGAGGGAAGGAGAGGCTGAATCAGTGGCAGAGGAGAAAAAAATGTCTGATGGGAGAGATGCAGCTATGGCAGCGCAGCAGCTTCAGGACCCAAGCTAGGACCCACCACTGACAACATCAATAGTGATGTCAGCTGCTCTATGCAGCATGTGCGGCCAGATGGAAAGTTCGACCCCAAGTAAATCAAGTGAGCGGTCGTTGAATAAGAACGCCTGCAAGATACAAGACAACCTACATCAAATAAGATATGGACTGGAGAACTGTAAAGTATAAATCATTTTATGTAAAGTTATTAATAATGTTTTGTTTGAAATATTTTACTAAGGGAGATGTAAGGATATGCATAGTAATGGAATCATCCATATTAATTATGCATGTGTTGCAGGATGTCACTAGTTTCTGCTATAAATGAGTGTTGGTGGCTGTAACCTCCAGAATTGAGTCTGATCTTGAGGTACAGTAGTCTGTATCTGCATGTTCCTGCTGCATTATTCAGTAAATAACTGCAAACAAACCTTACCTGCCTCCACACTTTATTACACTACCACCTCTCTCTGCCAGTACCAGGCATCTTGATAAACCTCCGTGGGTTCCACCAGTGGTCCAGCATGGCCTGCATACTACTAACTCCTCTGGTATGTATTGGTTGTGCTGGCTAGCTTTCCATCAAGCCAGCAATTGCCATGTTGCCCCGGGAGTCAGCCCCTCTGCCACCTCACCATCCTGACACTTCCTACCTGAGATCACACATACTGATATCAACTAGGGATGGCCTCCCAAATTCTAAATGGCTACCTACACCCCTTTTGAGAAAAAGAGGGTCAAGTGCTTTGAAAATATTTTTCTTTATTGTACAGTTGCAGAATATATATACACACATTTACATCACGGTTTAGGTGGGTTTAAAATATCAGGATATTTTTCCTAAAAATTGTATTGTGCATATTGTTAAAATGTCTACTGCACAACTATTGCTGAGGTCCTGGGTTCAAATCCCAGTGAGAGTCACCTTTTCCTTTCATTTCCATAATTGGATTTCTAAATATGCCTTGCAGCCTTGCAGTGGCTTACTGCATTGAGAGGAAGAGAGAGAGAGAGAGAAGTAGTTATTTGGGTCTTTAAAGACTGCCTTGTTGCTCAACACCCTTGAATGGAATGTGTAATTTTTCAGGAAAATTCAGGAGGCTTAATTGTCTGAGACTCTAATAGCTCAGATGGTTAGAGCTAAGGCATGGATTGCTGAGGTCCTTGGTTCAGATCCCAGTGAGAGTCACACTTTCCCTTCATTTCCACAATAGGATTGCTGCATATCTAGGCAGGTTTTCTATTTCCTCCCTGTGCCTGCTTTCTGTGGGTGGACCCTCAAGGCCTTCCCTCTGCCCAAGCATCTTCGTGCGGAACTCTGTCTGTCTGTTCCTCCTCTGGCCGAGGCAGAAAGACAGAAACAACAAAATATGCATACAATTTTTTCATTCAATACTGGCAATCGCACAATGTGCATTTCAAGGGTATTGTTTTGCGATGTGTCTAGCAAAGATGTTTTGTTTAACATGTGCACCAAGAGCAAATTGTTTAACGTGGGCTTAAACAATTAATCTAGCTCAGTTTTATGCTCACGTGTGGTTTGGAGAGCTGTAGTATAATGGATGGGGCTTCACCACAATGTCCTCTATACTTCCAATACTTATACTGCTTATAGCTGGTTATGTCTGATTGAGTATTGTACACAATGTGATGTATATGCACACAGCATTCCACATGTCAGGGGCATTTCTTACTATACTGATCTCATTCATCCTGCTGTGAAACTCCACCCAATCCCCCTTCTGTTTGACTGGTTCTGTGTTTTTTAAATTCTTTCTTCTTTGCTCTAATGGCTGACCCTATGTCTCTCATCAACCATAGTGTTTTTAACCCCTCCTCTTCTTACTGTAACTGGGCCACTATGCAGATGGTACAGGTGTTACTTTCTTGGTTACTGTCCATAACATGCACCATGGGGCCAAGCAAGGTTGAAGGGCTGGGGCTTGTTAAACTCCTCATGTGGGTGACTTTGGTTCAGACAGGGAATAAAGGTTATAGTGCATTGCTTCCATCTAGACAAGGAAACAGTGGGCCAGTAGGATACTGTCCCTTAGGATGCAATACCAACCCACCTCCCAAACAACTTTCAGACTCCACTCTAATGCACATTAATACTAGTACCTCCAAGTACAATTTACCTTGGTCCATTTAAAGTAGATTGCTAATAATATGTTTCACCCACTAAATGTTAAAGATTAACCACAGGACTTTATTTAATTTGTTAGTTCTGGTCCTGCCAAAGTAATAGTGATTATACTAAATTGGGTTAAACAATGACTTTGAGTAATAACACACAAACTCTCATTAATATTTCAGATGCATCACCATCCATAACAAGCTCTCAGATGTCCAAGCCTCTCCTCAGAGCTTGCCCACTAGGCTTTCCCACACCCAGGATGGTAAACCAGGTCTACTGTATTGAAAAATCTCCTACTACCTTTCGCAGTAGAGTGCCACAGTTTACATTGACTTTCATAGCAATCACTTTCTTTAAAGAGCTACTGATGCCTCAAAGAAAACTTTTAAAAATATAACTAGATACACTTCAGCTTGATCTGTGTATATAAAATAGATTTCTCCTTCTGATTATTTATTACTGAAGAAATGTGCATGAATACATGATCTTTGTCCCTTCCAGTTCATCTGTCTCTATAGCTTACTCCTTACTTCAAATCATAACCCTGTGTTGTGACATCACAATCCGTTGCCATGGGAGTACCAGTGATGTCACAAGCACTGCATTATGACCTCAGGTAGGGATAAAACATCAGGAATAGAGAAACTCTTCAGAAGCAAATATCCTGTTCTCATGCAACTGACTTCAGTAACAAATAATGGACAGGAGGAATAAAGAACTAATTGAAATACAAGCTGGACAGTGCTTAAATATTATGTTTTGTCAAAGCTCTCTGGAAAGTGTCAGCTGCTTTTTAACAGTAACATAGTCTTAGCTACTGGTTACCCAGATGACTTAAATACAGTTGGAGATCTGATGTCACGGTACCCAGGATTTTGTGTTGCTGCAATTACTGATATGTAAACTTGCTTTAACCCCACCTGACTGACTTTTTGGCTGGCACTTTGGTATGAGCAACAAATTGTAATCCAACAGGAATGTTCAGGCAATAGCAGCAATTTCTGCCTGGCAAGCCAGTACTCATGTCCTATACCAGGGAAACAGTAGCTAATGTTTTGGAATGGACAATATCACAGCAGCAGGCAAACAGTAGCCAATGGACCATGCTGGCCCAATCTTTTCATCTGAGCCATCCTCTGCTGATCAGTACATGGCAGTGTGACAAGTTTAGAAGGGCATAGACTGAGGAGGAACCTGCCTCACCCCAGTGGGCAGCCCTTCTAATCAAGGGTATGAATACCCTGGAGAAAAGCTCCTGGCCACCTCCTCCCTTGAACACACAAGGCAGGACTTATCATCACCTCTAATATCATTAATCTGCAGATGACTTCTGCAGACTCACTATCTCACCATGATACAGGTTTCTTAATACACGAGTTCTGCTCAAATGGAACTTCCAGTAACCCAATTCTTTCACACCAGGATATCTGGCCCTGAGGTCAGGCTAAGCCCTCAGCTCTCCTCCTTAGCACTTCCAGTCTCACCAACAGCTCAGAAAGGACTGCCAGCACTCCTCCTTATTTGGGGAAGAATTCAGCTCATCTTTAACCTTTCTTATATCCTGAATAGCTGTCCAATCTGTCATTTGCATGCATCTTTGTCAACAACTACAAAGAGCACCAAACCGTTGCTGTTCCACAGGTACCTGCATTCTTTCCAGGTCCACTTGCATGCCTGTTGGCTAATCTTAGGAGTCAAGGGTCATAAAATGGAGAAGTCCATTTAGTTACATACAGTTTAAAGCATGGCTGCTGCTTCACACAGGTTGCCTTACTGTTGGTTGTTATTTTTAATTTTACAAACAGCTAATCCAACTGGGATTATAATCTGAATTGGCTCTGGTGACATTGGTGGTCTTCCTGGTTTGACTTTGGGTGCAGAAGCACCCCTATTGTCAGTGGCATACAATGACAGGACAAATGGGCAACAACACTTCTTTCCTCGCCTTCAGCACCAGTTCCAGCTGGAGAATGCAGGCAACACAGATATACCCACTCTGAGCCACTGGGGGCTCAACATGTAAACCCCACTTCTTGGGGGAGGTTACATTACCTATTACCCTCACACAGTGATGTGTGATCTTTGCTACCCCATTTTAAAGTTAACTTGCCATAGATATGTGATCATATTGCAGGCAATCTGAGCTGTGAGAGGAATTCTGGGGGCTTGCCCCTCCTCCACCTATCACAGCTTCTGCATACACTATTTCCTCCCCAATTCCACCCACTCTCCAACTTTTCGACATATCTGTGGGGCATTGGTTAAGGATCTGAGGTTTGCTGGCAGGTGTAGGTTTGAGCTGAGTCCACCACAAGAGATTATGAGCAGGAGTGGCCATATAGTCACAGAGAAGTAGTGCACCACTGGGTAAGGGAAAAAGTGTAACTTATAAGAAAAAGTTAAGCAGGAACCAACCTCCCACTCATCCAGCTGCACATTTTAACTGGTTACTACCCCTTCTATTCATCTAGTTGTACAAAGTCACTTCAACTGGTGACCACCCCTCTTCCCCCCAGACATTTCTAGATGCACAAAACCCATTTTAACTGGTGACCCCTCCTTGTGTACTCACCTGGCCGCACACAGTTTCATCTGGTTACCACAATCCCCTGTCTACACTCACTGGGCTGCATGAAACATGTTTTGGCCAGACCCCTTCCCCTCTCCTACACACACCCACACATACTCAATCATCTTCAAACATGACAATAGGGTTTGGAGTCATTTATAGTACTGGCAGATCTTCCTTTCATGCGGGTGATCCAGGTTCTGGAAACCCTGCACCTACATAAGCATTCTGGAAACAAATTCTAGCACGACTGAATAGGTGCCTGAAACCTGGTACCTAGTATGCCAGTAGAGGGGCTGGGTTTCTGGAATCATGACTGGCATGCTGTTAAGACATAGCAGTACCGGAAATGTCTTCAATCTATGCTGAGTTAGGAGAAGGAAATACTTCCTAATAGGTCTTGCCTTTACAGATTTGAATAAAAGAGACAAATGCACCCATCTCCTATAGCTGCCTGCTGTAATGGGATGCTTTTGCTTTAGCTGCTGTGATGTGCAACTATTTCCTTCCACCTTGCTGAGTGCTGACCAGTCCTAGTCTGTGCTGCCCCAACTCTGATGTATGCCAAGGCCCAAAGCTGGAGGAGGTGATGAGAGGTTAAGTAATTTGCTCAGGGTCACAGAGAGTAAGTGGCAATGGTGGAGGGGGTCTCTCTGTAAAAGTGGTGTACCATAAATACTGACAATTTGAAATGCCTGCATGCCTGAAAAAGGTAGGGGTGCCATTTAATTGCTGCTGTTGCTGATGCCCTTGGGATAGGCAACCTTCTTGGTAAGGAGCTGCCAGCCCAAGAACATTAATGAGATTCTTCCAGTTTTGTTATAAAGGTATTAAAATATTTCCTTTAACAATGCTTTGATCCCTAGCCCATGTTTTGCAGAGCTGAAGACTTCCTATTGCAGCCCAAGTCCTAAAATAGTGTTTTAAGTATGTAAAGTCAAGAAGGGACTACAGAAGTACTAACAAGCATAGAACATGATTGGGAGCAGTGATGACCCTAACATACAATTATTTCACTGTGCAGGCACTTGCACATATTAAGGCACCAGTATTACAGGGACATGGTAAAACTCAGACCACCAGACCCAGACTGGACCAGACTGGAAAAAGCTGGACTGGCTGATCCAGACAGAGGACACTCTGACGAAGCCTTTAGGTGGTGAAGTGCCAGGGTAGCCTTGGGACATGGGCAGTATTTACTTTGTTACTTTGGATCAATTCCAGTGTTTATTACCACAGCATCTCAGCAATAAAGAACGTTGAGATTTCAAATGAGCTAAGTATCTGTTTCTGTCTTCACTGGAGATTACCAAAATATCCTGGCTCTGGAGTGTGAACATTGACTTTGTCTCTGGTCCAGACAGACCAGCTGAAGTGAGCATGAATTGTGCAAATTTCTCCAGTCCAGCATTTCTGATCTTGTATAGCCTGGTTCCTGTGGTCTGTTTTTCAACCATGTCTGGGACTGGGTGAAAACCTGTCTGCTGGAATGGGACCAGACTAGATTGGGTGAAAGCCAGACAGACAAAATTCATGAAACTTGCCTTTGGTCAGACTGGCTTTTATTAACCTTTTCCTGTATGGGTCTGGCAGTTTATTTTCAACCATTTAGATACATGCACAGTATATACCCCCTTAACATGTGCAACTCCTTGCAAATTAGAATAATTATATGTGAAGGTGTCACTGTCTCCAATGCAAGGGCTAAAGCCAATGTGTTCAATGTGGGAGAATAGCTCCTCCCACATCCCTAATAAAGGCCAGCCTCCCACGGCAGTTCCCTGCTTAGCATGTTGCGAACCACTCTCCCTTCGCAAGTGCTGGGGACCTGCATGGCTGAGCCTTCCTTTCTTTCTGCCTCCTCATCCTGTCTCATTTTCCCCCTCCCGTGTAGCCTTCCGTTTCCTCCTTTGTATGCTGTCTCCCCCCCCCTTCTCTTGTGCTGCATTGTTGTGCTGCCCTTGCCTGGAGCTACTGTTCAGGTTCCATTTTTCCTCTGTTCTGCCCCCCTTTGCTTGCCCTTTCCTGGCCCTGCTTCTCCCCTCCCACACTCTGGCCTCCCCTTTCCATCCTCTGTCCTGGCCTTTTGGTTTGGTCTTCCCTTACTGTTCCTTCCGTGCCCCCTCCCACGCTGCTTCCCCATTCCCACCACAGCGTTTTCCATACCTCCATGCCTGACATTTCATTCAGCCCGGCTCCTCCCCAGTTGCTGTGCATGTTTGTCATTTCCGACCCACCTCAGCTGTTGCTGGCCTTCCTTTTGTGGCTGCCCTTTCCTCCTCCTCCTGCCAGTGGTGAGCCATGCTGGTGGTCTGCCTTTCATTCTGCTGTTTTGCTTCTCCAGCTGGTGGGTTTCCCCTGCTCCTTGGGTGTCCCCTCTTGTTCTGGTTTTGACCGTTAGGTTTCTGAGGGTGTGTGCCGCCTGGGTTTTTGTGCTGCCCTTACATTTCCAATCCAGCCTTCCCTGCTGCTTCACTCTTTCCTGTTCTCTGCTGCTTCCTTTTGTGCTCCTGGCCATTTCTTTCTCCTTAGCTAGCATCCCACCCTGCAGTTTTGCTCCTTCCACTGCCTTTTACCCACTCCCAGCTCTTCCATTCCCTTGGACCTGCAGTGTACTACTAGCATTTTGGAGGTACATTATAATGCCATTTATATCTCTTGCTCTGCCTCTTCTTCCCCACTTACTCTCCTCATTCCTGTTGGTTACTTGCTTTAGTCCATGTTGTTCCTACTCCTTTCTGCCTCCTCTGTACATGTGCTCCTCACTGTCAAATTAAAAAAAAAAAAATGTCCTTGCTTTTCTGCTCCTGCCCCATCCTTGTCTCTTGCCCTTGTTGGCCTCTTGCACTTTGCCTCTGAACCCTATTTCTGGCCCTGTTGCCCCCCTTTCTATTTCTTCCCCCATCCCATCCCTTTTGTTCTTGCCTTCATCCCTCACTTGCCATATTTTTGGGGCTTCTCGCTCCTTATGCCAGCACTCCATCTCCACTACCCTCCTGCCTCATCAGTCTGGCATCACCCCTTCCCTAGTCAGGCTCCCCCAGTTCCTCTGTATTCCTCTGCTCCGCTGCCTTCTGCAATCACCATTCTCCAATGATTCATGTTTAACCCCCTAGCTTTTTCTTGGTCCCAGCATCCTATACCTCATTTATCATATTATCCCTGCTTTTCCTAGTCTTCCTCCAGTCCCTCATTCCCTTCCAGTATGCCCGCTCAACACTCTGCTCCTGCTCCTCCTTTTCCACTTCCTTGTAGTGGTTCTCTAAGTCCTGCTCCATTTAGTCCTCCTTCCCTAGATTTCCATGTTGTTTGGCATTATCTGTTCTAAGTCACAGCTGAGTTTTGTCTCCTGTCATTCCCCACTATACCTCTGGCTTGTCCTTGCTAGACCCTTACTAGTGTATGAGCCTCTTTTTGGAGGGGGGGTTCCTACCCTCCCAATGTTATAGTTGCATTTTGGTCCCCTCTTGCCTGGCTTGTGGCTCCCCTGTTAGTCTCACAGCAGGGGGCTGTGGTGTCACGATAGGGCATTGTGTCTCTAATTAGCAGGAACATGCTTTAAGCAAACTTCCTGATCTTGCCCTACTTTCTTCCTACATGGCTTTCATCCATCCCTGCATTACCCAGTGACCTTGCAACCTTTATGGCATTCGAATGTCCCTCACCTTCCATTACTATGCTGCATGCACCTCCCAGCATTCCTCCATCTCTGCCTTAAAGGCATTTGCAGTACTCCTACTTCACCTGTCCTCTAACTTATCTACTACCTTCACCTTGTCCTTCCCTGTTTTGCCTACCTCTTACTCCTCAGCCATCAGCTCCCTTTCCTCATTCAGCCCATACCAGCAGTCCACGGACTCATCCCTAACTCTGCCTACTGTGGCAGAGGTAGGCTTCCCTATCTACCAGGGATGAGAGCCCATTTCCTCTGCCTTCAGTCTCGACCTCTCATACTCTTGGTCAACTTTTCACAGTCTCCATCTCTAAACGTTGCCTGAGTGCCATCGAGTGAAGGTTAGCTTGCCCTGACTACTGGAGATGGGAGCCTGTATCACGATCTACAGTTCAACCAACTGCATTCTTTACCTGATACCCAGCTGCTACATTTCCTTTAGGAATGGAACCACCATACCCACTTGTCTTCAATCTACTGTATCAACCAACTGCATTCCATATCCGATACCCAGCTGCTGCATTCTCTTTGGGAATGGGACCACTTTACCCCATGTACCTTCAATATCCTAACTCACACAACTGCATCCAGCACTCCATGGACTCAATGTACTTGTCCTCACCTTAGCCTCCTCACATTCTGGATTTGGACCCCACCAGTTTGTGCAATCTCAACCTCCATGCAATCCATTGGACTCCTGGACTCCCTTGTTGCTTGTCTTCCTCCTCCTTCTGTGTTTCTGGGCTTCATCATCGTGGCTTTCTTCCTGGCTCATGCTTCTCCAGTCTCCAGATCTTCAGTTCCATGCTGCCATCTCCACCCTCATTGCTACTGTGGACAAAAATGTTTCTCTATTGCCTTCCTCTGAGTCACATCTGCCTGCATTCCCCTTGCTTCCTGATGGATATGTGCCATTCACTCATCTTCTAGAATGTATGCCTGATGCTTTCTACAATTTCCTGTGATGCTGCCCTGTTCCCATCCAGTGGTCTTCCAGCAACAATTCCAGTACTTTCCCTGTCAGCCATTCCAGTCCGCCATCTCTTATGGCAGTGGGACCCCATTCTGCATCACTGCTGCCCTTTTCTTGTCAATGTTCACCATCTTCTTAGGAGCTAGGAACCACATACCCAATCCCTGCAGCACCTTTTGCTGTCGGCAGCTCCTTGTACCTGGATATTCTTCTTCACCTTTTGAGGGTCTCCCACTGAGGCCTGATTCAGCTTTTCTGCATCCTATTCCAGCATACTGTTGTGCTTGCCCCAGTCCTGTACTTTACCTGTGTGACACATGGACAGCCAGTTCTGAATACATTATGATTTTTTTGGGAATATAAAAATGTGTTATGGACTGTCTCATGAGAGATGCTGAGACAGCTTGTGAGATCACACACACACAGGTTTTAGATGCAAGGTGTTACCTGGAAGGCCAGAAGCTAATTATAGGCTAGACCTGGCCTTAATTGGGGATCTCTTGTTTGTCTAGCTTTATTGTAGTTTGCCAGATGATAGGCTAGAATCATAAAATGTTTATGACGTTAGAGGAGGAAAACAAGGTTATAGTACACTGATGCGAAATCATAAATGCTTTGATGTCTGTGTGAGAGGGGATACTGCTCATAGATGAAAGGAAATTTACAGACTTGATGGGGGAAGTCACATGGGGAAAGGAGTTTCTGCTGATGTAACCTTACTTAGCTTTCCTTCTAAAATGATAAAACTTCCTGGGTGCATGATTTTTAATAAACAGAGGAGGAGCTAGGTGACCTTACGCAAAAAGGGTTGGCAAATACAGTTTTTTTTTAAAGAATATTCTGTTTTCCTTCAGAGACATTTTTATCTACACTCTGACAAAGAAACATCTTTGAGCATTTTAGGCAGGTATTTAGGGAGACAGACAAAATCTAAGTGCTGTAATAGGAATTGCACTGTTAAAACCTTGTTCTTTTAAAAGATTGTATGGTTCTTGTGATACATAGAAAAAGTACGTAAAACATAAAACACAGAACTATCTGTTTTAGTAAACTATATTTTTAGAGCCTATTTGGTCTGTCTTTGAATTTCTTTTCTTTAACAAGTGAAGTATATATGGTTAAAGCAGACACTGTGTTTAAGCTTGAATGGTGATACCAAACTGGAAAAAGGTAAGAGTAATCTGAGGTCTTTATTAGAGTTTTAAGGGTTCATTTTGTACTCCTGGTTAGGTATCCATAGGCAAAGATATCTGGCCCCTGAAGACAGAATTATCTGAGCCTGTGCATTGGTATACTAACAAGAGGTTCACAGTTTGAATCCCTCCAGAACTGAGACCAAAGGTTGATTCAAACCTCAAAACTGACGGAGGGTTACCCTGTTTCTGTTAACTATTCACAAGACTGTGCTTGGAGGTTGGCACTTTGGGAGTAGAGGGTTGACCTGCTGAGTGGGTTTGTGACAGATTGGTTGGCAGCAGTGGCATAATTTTGGTATTACAAGCTTTTATTGTTCAGTGTATCAGCTTGAGACCATCAGCTCACTTGCAAAGAAAGAAAAAAAGCGATTTTATTTTAAAAGGAGACAGACCTATATCACTTGGCATACAGTCAAGTTCCTACCCATTTATTTTTTTCCTAAAGTGCAAGTCACAGTAGCAGTGATTAAGGAAGATGGCTTCCAACTACAGCAAGCACACTGTAGACTACTAAAGGCAGTTGTGCAGGGACAAAGGAGTCCCTTTGAGGTGAAAGCCAGCAAGCAGAACCTAGTGGATGCCCTGACGTAGCAGATACCCAGAGCAAAGAGTCACAGACCATGACTGAAAAGGACCAAACCTAGAGTGTGGCAGGGCTAGCAGCCAGTTCAGTGTCCAGAGCCAATGAGGAGGGCAACAGGGCCACTGTCAGTGAAGGCCACAGCAGCATGGGAAGGTCACCAGTATCCTGGATCCAGAAGTACTCAGGCTGCAAAGTGAGTTGCACAGGATAGAGCTGGAGTTCCAGGAGAAGAGAGAACGAGAGAGATGAGAGGCAGAGTGGGAACAATGGGAGGCAGACTGTGAGGAGCAGGAGTGACAGAGGTAACATGAACTGGAGAAGCTACCACTCCAATCAGTGGTACCAGAGCAGGTAAGTGGCTTGCGTTTAACTGGGACTACAGGACTGAGTTACAAATTGAATTCCAAATTAATAGCTGAATTTAAAGAGGGGGAGGATATGGATGTCTTTTTAAATTCTTTTGAAAAAAGTTTATATTCAGGCTAAAATTCCTAGAGAGTCCTGGAGCTTCCAGCTATCCCTGCTACTTAACCAGGAAAGCTCGGGTTGCATTGGGTCAAATGGACAATGAGGACAGTGATGATTACAACAAACTTAAAGCTGCACTGTTTAAGAAATTTGAATTAACTGTTGAATCATACAGAGCTAAATTCTGTAAGCTCAGGAGAAGCTCTGACATGAGCTATGAGGAGCTAGCCATGAAACAATGTCAGTTTTTAAAATGTCGGTGGGAAGGAATTGAGGCAAACTCTGTTGATAAAATTGAAAATGTGACTTTGTTAGAACAGTTTTATTGGGCATGCCCAACTGAGCTAAAAACCTGGCTAGAGGACCAAGATCCCAAAACAGTGCAAGAGGCTGCTGAACTCTCAGACCACTATGCCAAGAGCAAACAGGCTCTGAGAGCAAATGGGGCAGCACAGAAAGGGAAAAACACACCTTCAGGGCAGCTAAAACCCTCACTGCCTCTACCAAAACCAGTTAGCCCCAGATTTCAGAGAAAAGATTTCTCTGAAAAGGGAAGTGAATGCTGGTTATGTAAAGAAACTGGGCATATTGCCAAATGGTGTCCCAAAAGAATGAGCAATAATATGCAGAACAGTGCTAGAAAAGAAGTGGGTTGTTTCTGTGTCCCTGGAAGCATGCCTGTGAACATGAGGGAACACATGCACCCAGGCATGGTGAATGGTGTACAGACACAAGGGTTAAGGGACACAGGGGCATTCTTGACCTTGGTAAAGGGTATCTGGAAGACTCTGGTCAGCTTATACCCAATAAATATGTCACTGTACAGGACTTCACTGATGAGGCGAAAACATTGCCCCTCGCTAGTGTTCTCCTAGACTGGGTTGAAACAGGGGTAAACTGTTCAACAGGTGGCTGTTGCCAAAAACTTAGCAGTGGAGGTGATCCTGGGCAACAATCTAAAACATGGGATGGTACGTGCAGTTACACGTAGCCAAGCGGCAAGGGACAATTGTAGTTCCCTGAACCCCACAGAAGCCATTGTGGAAACCACTGAGAGGCTGGTTCCCCAGCCTGTTTCTCCGGATAGGGAGACTAATGAAAAGGGGGTAGGAAGTTCCCCAGTAGCAAGTAATCACACAGCTACAGAGGGTTGCTCGGAAGAGGAAGGGGTGACTCATTGTCAGAGGGTTGGGATTGACAGAGATCCTGAGTGCCCTGACGCTTAGTGCTAGGAACTCTAGTTTAGCAACTGAAGGGACCTGTCCTATGTCTTGGGAATGTGTGAGGGGTTTGCGGCTGCTCAGAGAAGTGACCCTAGTCTAAAGGAGCTGAGGGCTTGGGCAGACTCGGACGGCACACAGGGAGATGACGGCAGACATAAGGTTTATTGGGAAAATGGACTTATGTATACTCAGGCTATACAGACAGAGGGGTGTGTGCTAGGCAGGCAGCTTGTCATTCTCCAGGGGTATCGTGAGCAGTTGTTCAAGACTGCACATGATATTCCTGTCTGGTCATCTGGAATCATCGCACTATGCAGCAGTTGGCCCAGAATTTCTACTGGCCTAACTTCACCCAGCAGGTGAAGGAGTATTGCAGGTCTTGTCACTGGTGCCAAGAAATAGGAAGGCAGGCAAGAACACCCAAGCCACCCTGATTCCATTGCCCATAGTAGAGGAGCCATTCCAGAGGTGGAAATGGATATTGTGCTGCCTTTAAATACCCCCAGCTCCTCAGGAAGAGATTCATCCTGACTGTGGTGGATTATGCCACCCGGTACCCAGAGGCAGTCACCTATCTTCACTGAGGACAAAGTGGCAGATGCCTTACTTGGGATTTTCTCCCATGTTGGGTTTCCGCAGGAGGTTGTCACCGATCAAGGGTGTTCCTTCATGTCGGACTTGAAGAAATGTTTATGGGAGAAGTGTGGGGTGATGCAGAGATGCATGACACCGTATCACCCACAAGCCAATGGTCTTGTGGAAAGGTTCAATGGTACCCTAAAGTCAATGCTCCAGGTGTTTGCTGAACAGCATGGGAGGGACTTGGCGAAATACCTTCCCCACCTGGTGTTTGCATACAGGGAGGTGCCCCAAGAGTCGACAGGATTTTACCCCTTCGAAATCTTATATGGACACTGGGTATGTGGCCCCTAGACTTGATCCATGAGGACTGAGAAGGCAAGTGCACCACCCAGGATCTCCCATTGTGGATTACATCCTTAGGTTTAGGGAAAGGCTGAAGGAGCTTATGGAGACAGCCCAGAGCAACCTGGCAGTTTCTCAACAGAAACAAAAGTGTGGTATGACCACAGAGCCAAACTCGCTCATACATGGTGGGTCAGGAAGTCATGGTCCTTATCTGGTCTGGAAAAAGAAGCTGCAGGCTGAGTGCAGGGACCGTGCAAAGTGGTTAGGAAGGTAAATGACGTGAATTACATTGTGGAGTTACCTGACCGAAGACAGACAGAAAGGATGTACCATGTCAATATGATGAAGCCATATGCAAATAGGGCTGACATGGTGTTTGCAGTGTGTAGTCCTGGGGAGAGGATGGACAAAGGAGACCCCCTTCTGGACCTGCTGGAGGAAAGTAAGCAGAAGTCCTCTGTGGAGGAAGTAAAATTGTCTCCCCAGCTGGCCCCAGACCAGATCCAGAAAGTAAGGGAGGTTTTAGCAGACTTTGCCCCATTGTTTAGCACCAAGCCTGGACTAACCCATTTAGCGACACATGATGTGGAGACAGGGACACAGACGCCCATACGGCGGACAGCATATCAGGTGTCAGAGGCTATCCAAAAGGACATTAGGAAGGAAGTGGGAGATGCTGGACTTAGGGGTAATCCAGAAATCCCACAGCCCCTGGGCCTCACCCATAGTCCTTGTGCCTAAGCCAGATGGCTCTACTCATGTCTGTGTGGACTGAATGCAGTCACGAAGACAGACACCCCTGATGCCCTGGACAGATGAACTCCTGAACAAGTTGGGGGACCTACCTACGATGATTGACCTGACCAAGGGGTATTGGCAGGTAAAGTTGACAGACAGAGCTAGAGAGAGTCAACCTTCATAACTCCAATAGGCTTATTTGAGTTTAAAGTAATACCTTTTGAAATGAAGAACACCCTGGCCACTTTCCAAAGGTTGGTGAACCAGGTGTTAAATGGTGCTGAGGAGTACACCGTGGCATACCTGGATGACATTGCCATCTTTAGTACCAGCTGGGAGGAACACCTATCCTACCTTAGGGAAGTGCTGGGCAGGATACAGAGGGCTGGGCTCACTGTCAAAGCCGAGAAGTGCTAGGTGGCCATGGAAGAAGTAGCATACCACGAGCATGTGGTAGGCTGAAGACAGCTCCATGCTAACCAAATAAAGATAGAGGTAATCCAGGCATGGCCCAGACCAGAAACACAGAAGCAGGTCAGGAGATTTCTAGGGACAGCAGGGTACTACAGAAAATGTGTACCCAATTACAGTGCCCTGGCTGCTCCCTTTATCTGACCTGACAAAGAAAAGGATGCCCAAGAAAATTACCTGGGGCCCAGCCTGTGAGGAAGTCTTTTTCCAAACTAAAGGAGGCACTGTGCAGTGCTTCTGTTTTGACAAATCCTGACTATAACAAAACCTTTATAGTTCAGACTGACGCCTCAGATGTGGGTATTGGGGCAGTACTGAATGAGACATCCAGCCAAGGGACAGATCACCCAGTAGTACACCTCAGTAGGAAGTTACTTCCAAGGGAGCAGGCATACTCCACGGTGGAACAAGAATGTCTTGCCATAGTGTCGGCCCTAAAGAAGTTAGAGCCATACTTACATGGGCAGCATTTTGTGGTGCAGACTGACCACAACCCCCTGGTTTGGCTGACGCAGATGGGAAAGAACAATGGTAGATTGCTAAGATGGAGTCTTGATTTGCAAGGGTATGATGTGACAATTGTACATAGAGCTGAACCAAAACCAGAACTCAGATGGTCTGTCGCATGTATGAGGAGTGAACTGATTTAGGAAGCTCATGCCATGATGGGGACAGAGCCCCAATTCAGTCTAGGTCGGGAGGATTGTGACACGTGGACAGCCAGTTCTGAGTACACTATGATTTTTGTAATATAAAATGTGTTATGGACTGTCTCTCATGAAAGATGCTGAGACAGCATGTGAGATCTCACACACACACACACACACACACACACACACAGGTTTTAGATACAAGGAGTTACCTGGAAGGCCAGAAGCTAATTATGGCAGACCAGGCCTTAATTGGGGATCTCCTATTTGTCTAGCTTTATTGTAGTTTGCCAGATGCTAGGCTAGAATCATAAATGTTTATGACGTTAGAGGAGGAAAACCAGGTTACAGCACACTGGTGCGAAATCATAAATGCTTTGATGTCTGTGTGAGAGGGATACTGCTCATAGATGAAAGGAATTTACAGACTTGATTGGGAAGTCACATGGGAAAGGAGTTTCTGCTGATGTAACCTTAATTGGCTTTCTTTCTAAAATGATAAAACTTCCTGGGTGCATGATTTTTAATAAACAGAGGAGGAGCTAGGTGACCTCACACAAAAGGGATGGCAAACAGTTTTTTAAAGAATATTCTGTTTTCCTTCAGAGACATTTTATTTACACTCTGACAAAGAAACATCATTGAGCACATTTAGAGAGATGAGAGAGAGAGAGAGAGACAAAATCTAAGTACTATAGTAGGAACTGCATTGTTAAAACATTGTTCTTTTACAAGATTGTACTGTTCTTGTGATATATAGTTCTGTATTTTATGTTTTACATATTTTTTCTATTTTAGTAAACTCTATTTTTAGAGCCTATTTGGTCTGTCTTTGAATTTCTTTTCTTTAACAAGTGAAGTATACATGGTTAAAGCAGACACTGTGCTTAAGCTTGAATAGTGATACCAAACTGGAAAAAGGTAAGAGTAATCTGAGGTCTTTATTAGAGTTTTTTAAGGGTTCATTTTGTACACCTGGTTAGGTGCCCATAGGCAAAGATATCTGGTCCCCCAAAGACAGAATTATCTGAGCCTGTGCATTGGGTATGCTAACAAGAGGTTCACAGTTTGAATCCCTCCTGAACTGAGACCAAAGGTTGATTCAAACCCACAAAACAGACAGGAGGGTTACCCTGTTTCTGTTAACTGTTCACAAGACTACGCTTGGAGGTTGGCACTTTGGGAGTAGAGGGCTGACCTGCTGAGTTGGTTTGTGACAACCTGCACCTGACGATGTCTGTACTTCTTGACCTCTGCTGTCTGCTTATCCAGCTTTGTCCTTCAGTGGGTAAGCTTCTACTTGGACTGTTCCCTACATCCCTGGACTGCTGTCTTCCTCCTCGTAGCCCTGGTGGCTTGGGTCTCCTCAAAGTTTGCTGTTTTTCTTTTTTGGGCATTCCTACACCAATCAATGTCCAGCATCCCTGACTGATCAACTACTCTTACCCATTTATCTGTCTCATACTTCTACCTCAGCTATCATAACAGCTCCTTTCCAGCACTCCATGCAGTACCTGTTACTTGAGGAAATCTTCCAGCAACACCCCATGAACAACATGTCCTGTAGACTCATCACTATAAAATCATTGGTACTTCCCAATAACCTCCCCAGGACCCATTTCTGGAATCCAGTTTGACTAGACTGTGGAAAATCTATTTCTCAACCAACTCTGCAGGATGTTTCCTTATATAGTCTATCAATTCAAACAGTATGGACATTACTACCTCCCATGTCCTCATAGGATACAAAATTTAGAAGTCCCTTCACTTCTATCTTCTTACCTGGAAACATGACCTTAATTCATTCCTAAATGTACCAACTCCATAACAATCATCAATGTTAAGGATTACAGGAACTGCAGGATACCTCAGAGCAGTACTGGCATTATCCATTATACCTTCTCCTCATAGTCTTTTCCTAAAAGAGCTGACTCTGTTTGACCACATTATTTGCCTTCTATTACCTGAATAGCCACTGGAAGTTCCTAAGACCTTCTCCAGCTACCATCCCTGAACACGATCATTGACTATATGGTGCCTATCTGCCTTGCTAAAGTTACTTCCAGCTGAGCCACTGTTCCCTGACCCCTAGACTTCACCATACTTCATAAAATTATCTACAGCTCTTCATCATGTTACCCTAAATCATGCCGGCTATCCATCCAGTGGTCCTTCTAACTCATCCATTGGGATTTACCTCCCATACTCCCTCCAGCGAATACCATCACCAAGAGCAGGCTTTCATAGATTCCTCAATCTGCACATCTGCAACTGACCTGGCTGTTTCACTATTCCAGTCATACCCCACAAACAGTCCTATATCTGACTAAGTATGCTAGACACCCAAGGCATTCTACACTGCTCTCAACTTCTCATTGCCACATCAGTCTATAGACCTATCCAAAGAACCATTCTCAGACTTCCTTCAGCGTTCTGACATTGGATGCTCCAGCACTGCAAAGCTGCCATGACCACTTAAAGCTGCTGCCATGGGCAATTAAGCCACAGTAATACCCATGTCCACCATTTCCCAATAGCAGTCCTTCATCAATATGAGCCTATGCAAATCTCATTATAGTAATAACAACTTTAGTCAACCCTCAAATTCATTGTACTGAACTTTCCATCTATTCCCATTGATATCTAGTTACCATCTCTACAACATATAACACCCTTCCTTCATTAGTCTAAAATCTCATGCAGAGATGTGCGAAATTAGGAAATTTCTATTCCCTACTCACTACCCAGCTTACCTACCAAGGGTGGAATAGAGAAAAGCCAAAAGTAAACTACAGCTACATAAGCACTACTAACCCCATACTCTGTTCACCAAAACATTGAATGGGAGGCTAAAGCCTTAGGTTCAATGTGGGGGAAAAGTTCCCCCCACATCCCTAATAAAGGCTAGCCTCCCATGGCAGTTCCCCATTAGTGCATTGTGAAACACCAACCATCCACCCCTGCCTCCTCCTTCTCCAGCACTCTACTCACACTTGGTGCTGGGCTTTCTATTCTCTAATCACTACCAGGCTTACCTACGAAGGATGGGAATAGAGAAAAGTCAAAAAGTAAACTACAATTACATAAGCACTACTAATCCCATACTCTAGTCATCAAAACATTGAACCATGCTATATTCTTATTAGTCCTGTAGCCCCTTCCCTATTTTGCATTATGAAAATGTTGCTTTTGGGGGTGGGGTCAAGATGGGTGCTCAGTTACTTTGCAAAACATGAAAGAGATACAGCAGTAAAGTAAATATCTAAACTAAACCTTTATAAAACATTTCAAATAATACCTCACTTACTTCCATGGGCAGGTAGCTCCTTGCTATGAGTTGCCTGATCTGTGGACTTCATACTGAGCTGATCTTTAATATATGTCAGAAGCATTATCAACTGAAACACAGTAATTTCAAAAGTATCACCCCTATGTTTTCAGATATGCAGGTGTCTCAGAATGTCAGTAAACAGTGTGCCAACATGCCAGTTTTACACAAACACCCCTACATAGTCTTCTGGCACACCAGCATGTCTTCAAAGCTCCAACCCCCTCTCTAGTTTGACTGGTGGTCACCTCAATCCCTTGCCTCAACTTATACAAGACAACTGCATAAAACACTTCACCCCCATGGATGAGAGAGACTGAATAAACATTTTAAAAATGCAACAAGATTAAGTTGTAGGAACTTTAATCATGATACATCATTGCTTTAAAAGAAACCCTGCAGCCAACAAGAAAATGTGTTCTGTGAGTACATAAAAGTACAGGACTCTCAGACTTACAGGAGTTCTGTATTTACAGCATCTCACAGGAAAGAGAGGAAAAAGTGCCAGGTTACAAAACTTCCCACATTAACAGATACTCAAAGACATGGTAGTCACATACCCATGTGAGATATTTCATTTTTGCAGCATAAAAATAAGAATAAGATCCCCATATACAAAGCCAGCTGTGCAGCCTATAGCTCTGTACCAAAAAATAGCATATGGCTGGAGTAGAGTTATACTCCTCCTGTTAGCGCACATCAATGAAGCATGCTGACTGAATATTGGGCCATGCTGGCACAGTGCAAAATGAAAATGGGCTGCATGGATACAGCCCAAGGCTGTAAATGGCCTTCAGGAGAATCACAGCAGTATAAATAGTATCAAGGATCCTTTGGGCCATATTCGGCTTAGGCATGCAAATTAACTCATTGGATATAGAAGGTGCTAAGGGGCCATCTGTGTGCTCATTAGGGGCTTATTTGCATGGATACAGCAGATAAACTGCAAGGCGGCACAGGTAGAAAATCCTTGGTAGTCTAGTGGGCCCCCCTCTCCCAATCACCTGTGTTATGTCATTTGCAGTGTCTCTGGTAGTCCAGAGGACCAAAAATTCACTTTTAGTAATGGGCACTAAACTGAAGATCTAAAACAAATTGAATCATTTCATAGTCTTTCCATTACATATCTTCCAAGGCATTTCACTGCATATTCCAAAGAAATAAAGTGCAAACTTGTTCAGTAACTTATAGTACATAACGTCTGGGTGCATACAGTACAGAGGCAGTCAAAAAAGGAAACATCCCAATGATTCACCTTACAACAAAAGCGTCATTAGGAAATTCTGTTTGCAACAGTTTCAGTTTCAATACCCTTTCCAGAGCAGCCAACAGAGAAAAAAGGTGCTATATCTAATATTTTATTTCTTGCAGATAAGATTGTAGCCAAATCTATTAGTAACCTTACTGAAAGGCAATTACTATTCCCAATTAATTTTAACTTCAAAGCCCAACACTAAGAAGAATCAATTTCATTAATGATCAAAGGGCTGGGGGTGTATTCAGTGCAGAAACTCGTAGGAAGAACAAGCCAAGTAATGAAGTGTACAGTGATTTTAAAACAAGGCATTCTTAGAATTTCAATCACAACAGTGCAAATACATAATTTACATTCATATTTTAATTAAAGACATTAAATAGCTGCATTTAGTAACATAACATTTCCAAGTTTACCATCTTAAATAAATTCTACATATGAACAGGCTGTTCCTACAGTCAGAAGTAAAGAAACGGGCATAAACAGGTGGACTTAAAGTGATATGCAATACATTTCAGCTAAGCAAGACACAATCTTAGTAAGGCACTGGAATATAAGCGGCACAGAAACTAAACAGAATAAATTTTAGACAGAAACATTTTAGTACATTTCAACTTAACAGCAGTCACACACCCATGTAAGATATTTCACTTTTGCAGCATAAAAAAAAAGCAAACAGCATTTGCCAATGCTAAATGTATACTGTCAGTGTAACAGGGCTTTATTGTTGCCCTTATTTATTACTAAGGACATTTGCATGGAAATGGGGGCTGGATTTTCAAAGGGGCCCTGGGTCAGCTCCATTTGCACCAACCCCCGCCTGCGGCAATCTCAGGTTGTGCTAAAGCCCATGTGTCAGATTTTGGTACAGCAGGGGTCCTGGTGCCAGAGTTACCACTGGCTGGGCATTGCACCAACCAAGGGTCACACCAGAAGGGTTAGATTGAGGGTACCTTGATCCCCTCCTGCCCATCAGAAAGCTTTTTTGGGTAGTGAATGTAGGGGAGCTATTGGAAACCCCAAATTCTGCCCAGTATGTGGGATGGTGCCCTGTATGTGCCCTATCAGGCTGTTTGGAAACCCTACCAGTGGCAATGTGCAGAATGCAGCAGTGCCTAGGATGGCTAGAGAACATGGCAGTGTCATGTCCAGGAACCTGTACCAGCAGACCTGCAATTATACCCCCTGCCAGCTTGCAACATGCGGCGACATCTGCATACTGCTCCTGGCCACAGTGTCGGCGGTGCCATGGTGGTCCAGGATGGGCACTCACTGTCACAGTGTACATGCCCCTGATGCACACATCCAAGTGTGTTGGAAGATAGTAGTGACAGATGCCAGAGGACCCCCACAGGTGGGTGCTACATGTCAGGTAGGTGGCAGACTGTGCTAGCATTACTGACTGCACAGTACAGGATAGGATGGCCACAGGAGTATGGCAGCACTGGTTCCCCCACTGTCCCATACTCCTGTGGACACTGCTGCATGGCATGCATGGCACGTGGAGACCGCTGCCACTGCCTTGCTGTCTATCTGTCCTGAGCACCTCTGCACATTGCCACACTGCCACAGGTAAGGTTGTCAAACAGACTGATAGGGCACATACAGTGCACTGTGCCCACATACCAAGTGGCATCTGGGGTTTCCAACACCCTCCAAACCAGCAGAGCCATGACCCACAGTGCAACAGCTGTTAGACCAGCTCATGGCTGTCTTACCACAGCCTGGACCTGTGCCCACAGTGGGTTTTGTGAATCCCATTTTCAGGATTGCCACAGCCCCACTGTGGAGCAAGGTCCTTACAACCTGGCACAACACCACTTCTGATGCAGGGGTGGCATGGGGCTCCTTAGGCACAAGGTCTCCCAATTTTGACACAGCCTGCATCCAAAAAAAAAAAAATCAGGATTGCCACAACATTTGGCACAAGGCACCACATGCATCAATTCTTTTGGTGCAGGCACCTTTTGTCAAATGTGAGCCTTGAAAATCAAGCCCAGGGTCTCTCTCTATTTGCTCTGTCTGCTTATCTACTTCTGCAGTCACAATTCTGTTTATGACATCCCAATCTGTTGCTGTGGAGATACTTATGATGTCATAAGCAGGGCATTATTACATCATATGTAGACAAGCAGCCAAAGCTAATAAAGTCAAGAGACAGTAATCTTGTTTTACATTAAAGAAAAAGAAAGGTTTGCAAAACCACAGTTCTAGCTAAATGGTACAGAGGGTAAAAGCACAGAACTATAAAACAGTGGGTTGCAGGTTCAGCCCCTTTAAAGTCACAAACAATATTGTCTAGGAAACCTGAGCTATAGTAAACTTGTAGCTGGGCTAGTGGCATGGAGGACTAAGGTGTGAGATGCCCCACCTCCTGCCACACCAGCAAACTGGGTTTGGGAATGGACCAAGGTAACTTAAGGGCTTGTGGAGGAAGGAGGATTTAGCATCCATTGACAGATCTCCACCTTCGGGGTGGTGCGACAGTGTGTACTGCTGCTTGGCTGCCACTTAGTGGAGGGCAGGTTTCACAGCAGTGGTCACCAAAATTGAAAGTCAGAGGTGGACACAAAGTGTTCACCGTCTTCATGGTCTACATGTTTGCCATTGCATGCCACTGGCTCTGACTCAAGAGGAGTAATGAGCAGAAAAGAAACAACCAAACAAAAAACTGGCACTACTCACTCATACTTGAGGAAGCATGAGTCCCGAGTTATGCTTAACCAACTGTTTCTTTATTACTCACAATTGTGGAGACATAACACAGCAACTGCTACAGGCGCCGGTTCTGGGACACCCAAGTGGTAACAGAACGCATACAACATTTCACTCAACTGCACTTGAGTTTTGTCAAGAAACAGCAGTCCTGCTAGCAAGGCACACGTAAATATGGTACATTTAAAGTGATACACACCGCTATATATATCCTCAAAAAAAGTGTCAACACACAGCAATTATGGCCTCAGATCACAGTATGTAGTTCATATAATCACAGTAGTGCTTAAACAATAGTGAAGAGGTGACTAAAGTGCTCATTATACAATTTTGTACAATGTTGGCTCAGAAGTTCACTGTGGGCTTTCTCTTGACAAAGCTCAAGTGCTGTTGAGCAAAACAAAGTTATCTCTAGAAGTAGAAAATCACAATCCAAGACAGAGGTTTTAAATTTTAGAGAGCCAGTTTTGACAAAATGATGGATGTAGTTAGAAGCAAGCCATTAGGGATCCATGAGCATTTAGGTGAGAAAGAAATATAGGGGCTGGTTAAGTTAGCTATTTTAGAGGCTACTAGGATATGCTTCAGAACAGTAACCAAAAAGAACAAACACAAAAAAAACAATACGGTTCAGTAACCAGGTAAGAACCACAATCAGAACCAAAAGGGAGGCCTATTGGAACTATAAAAGAACTCAGGAAGACAGCGCATGGGAAGCGTACATTCAGAAGAACAAAGAAGCAAAAAGAGTACGGTGAAATTGGCTAAGGCCGCAACACAGCTTCGCCTTGCGGAAGGGTTTAAAAAAAAGGGAGCAAACACATTTTTCGATTTATACAAGAAAAAGAAAAAAAGGAAGGAATAGTTAGACTCAAAGATGGTGATAGAGTAGTGAAGAGGATAGAGAAGGCCACTGTTCTGAGCAACTTTTTTGCTCAGTGTTCACCGATGAACACAAAGCCCAGTACCAGACAATAGCATTATGGCTGCTGACAAAGGTGTTCCACAAATGGAAGCCTGGGCCTGACGGAATACACCTGAGGGTACCAATGGAGCTAGCAAAGTGAATTAGCAGGCCCCTAGCACATTTATTCAGCAGATCACTTCAGGCAGGGGATAGTGCAGGGAGACTAGAGAAGAGCTGATGTGGTACCTCTCCACAAAGGAGGGAGTTGGGAGGAAGCAGGCAACTACCGACTGGCCAGCTACTTTAGTAGTGGAGAAACTGATGGAAACCTTAATAAAAATACTTGGTAGAGTACCTAGATAAGAATGGTCTGCAGGATGATAGGCAACACGGGTTCATGGTGGGATAGTCGTGCCAAACTAACCTAATCACATTTTTGACTGGGTCACTAGGGACCTAGACAGAGGCCACCCAGTGGACCTCCTCTACTTTGATTTTAATAAAGCCATTGATTCTGTTCTGCACAACAGCCTGCTGAAAAGATTTGAGGACCTGGGTGTAGCCAAGTGCATAGTGAGTTGGGTAGGTAATTGGTTTAGGAACAGAAAACAGAGAGTAGTGGTCAATGGGGTGAGATCTGATGAAGGTGCAGTTACTAGCGGTGTGCCCCAAGGCTCAGTGTTGGGACCAGTCCTGTTTAATGCCTTCATCAGTGACATCGGCATAGGTATTCAGGACAAAATTGCCTCATTTGCGGACGATACCAAGCTGGGAGGATGGGTTGACAGCAAGGAAGAGGTTAAGGACCTACAAAAAGACCAACAGAAGCTGGAAAGATGGTCCAATGTCTGGCAGCTGAAATTCAATGTAAAGTGATTCATTTGGGTAAAATGAACCCAAGGACAGAGTACCACTTCAATGGAGTCCAGCTCAGTGCCACACAGGAAGAATGGGACCTAGATGTCATCATAAGCAGCACCCTTAAACAGACAAGCCAATGCAACAAAAACCTTCTAGCAAGACCAACAAAATGCTGGGATGCATAGGCGGGGACTAGACAGCAGGAGGAAGGAGGTAATACTGCTACTCTACAGGTCCCTGGTAAGGCCCCCATCTGGAGTACTGTGTCCAGTTTTGGAATCCACATCTGAAAAAGGATATCAACAGATTGGAGGCTGTTCAGAGAACAGCAACCAAAATGATCCAGGGCATTCAAGGGCCCTCGTATGTGGAGCGTCTGGAAGCATTAAATATGTTCTCACTGGAGACAAAGAGGGAGAGGGGAAATATGTTTGAAACATACAAGTTCCTGAGAGGAATAAATAAGGTGCCATCCTCAGACCTGTTCAACAGAGTCTCCGACTCTAACACTAGAGGGCACAAGTGACAATTGAGGAAGAGCTTCATGAGGAGCTTAGGAAACACTATTTTACAGAAAGAGTCATGGAGCCATGGAATAAACTGCCAGCTGATGCAGTGGAAGCAAAGTCCATGATATCATCAAGCTGGGGTGGGACAAGGCTAAAGTGTGATCAAAAGTAACAGGAGCAGCAGGAGGCATTAGGCAGAAGGGGGGGTTAGGTCCTGGGATCTGAGAAGGTCCACAGAACACATGGGCAGACTAGATGAACCCTTGGTCTCCTTCTGTCATCTTTTTTTTTCTGTTTTCTATGTTTCTGTGTTACCAGTCTGGTGTCCCAAAACCTGTGCCTATAGAGGCTGCTGTGACTGCATGACTGTGTTTAACAAAGATGCATTTGGTTAAGCATAATCTGACACTCATGTACGTCCTCAAGACCAGGTGAGTGGAGCCAGTTTTTCATTTTGGTTGGTTTCTCTAGTTATCAGCTGCACCATCTCCACCCCTGCGGCCCATATTGTTATTGTTGGCAGAAAATAACCCTGTCTGCAGGATGTTGCTGTGACCCTGAAGGCACCGCACCACTAACATCCATGGCACCCACTCCCACAATGAAGTAAGAAGTAGATGGGGTAAGTCTTGGAGGTGAGGTAATAGGCTGGGGATCGATAGCAGGAGGAAGCCGATGGAAAAGGGCAGGAGGATAAAATTAATATAAAAATGAAAGGAATGCTAAAGTATTTGAACAATAAACTAAGCTGTGTCTAATTCTCACATTTTTAAAAGTTAGCCACTATCAGGTGCTCTGCAAAGGGAGCATAAACAATACGTAATTCTAATCAACTATTGCTAGTGTTTTCTGTTCATTATTGACGTGCTGTTAATGTACACATATTTGAAGTATTATATTTGTAATCTGCATGCTGTTTTTATTTCCCCCAACTCTGTTTAGTGCTTTCAAATAGCTGCTTCCCATTTGTACTGTAACTAGGGGGAAACACACAGACACAGACACAGACACACACGCACAGTGAGGCTTGATGGTTATCTTCAAAACCTGATGATGTCTGCTAGCTGGCTAATGGGCAGAAAACCACTGTGATTGGTGGGGCTTTATTCTTTGAACTATGAGAAGATTATGCCCTGCCTCCAGCCAGTTTAACACTGTCATTTTCAGCCTTCTCAGCATTGGCTTTTGAGAGGCAAGCTTCCTATATTTCTACATCCATCAGCTTGTTCTGATATGCAATACATTTCATCTAAGCAAGGTGCTCTCTTAGTAGGGCGCTGGAATATAAGCAGCACTAAAACTAAACAGAATAAAGTTTAGAGAGAACATTTACGTAGCACATTTCAACTTAACACCAGTCATGCACTACACTAAAGTAACAATATGTTCACTTTGCAGATGCGTGCAAGCAAACATAACAACAAGACACCCATATTCAGAGCCAGCCACTAGCACAGCCTGTAGCACTGCACCAAAAATAATGAACGGCCAACTCTGAGCTCTACTCAGCCTGTTAGCGCACACTAATGGAGTATGCTGACTGAATCTCAGGCCAAGCTGGTGCAGTGGTAAATGAAAATGAGTGGCGCAAACATGGCCCAAGGCTGCAGGAGATAAGTGCACCAAAATGGAATAATGCCAGGGCTCCTGTGGGCCATATTCAGCCCAGGCATGCAAATGAGCTTACTGGGCATGGAAGACACTAAGGGGCTATCTGAATGCCTATTATGGGCTCATTTGCATGGGCACAGAAGACCCACTGGCAGTCTAGTGGGACCCCCAACCCCAATTGTCTGTACTGTGCCATTTGCAGCACACCTGGTAATCTAGTGGACCCCCTCCATCTCATCGCCCATACTGTCTCATTTTTAGTATCCTTGGTAGTCTAGTGGACCCCCCACTGATTGCCTGTACTGTCATTTTCAGTATCCCTGGTAGTCTAGTAGACCCCTCCTCCTAATTGCCCATACGGTGTCAGTTGTAGATCACTGGTAGTCTGGTGGACCTATCATGTACTTACTCACAACCGCACTCTGTAGCTGTCAGATGCCAGGCAGACAAAAGAGGTGAGCAGAGGGCTATGCCAGCCACTGATCTGACCACTGAGTTTTTGGTGAGTGTTGACTGGGTGAATGGAGAGTGGGGCAGGGAGTTCTCAGCAAGGGTGTCAGTTGAGAGGGAGATCAGTGGCACCTGGTGTGGGGGCTAGCTCACAAGGGAATTGTAATTTGACATACATGGGGGATCTGGTGATCGGGGAAGGGGTTCACAAGATCACTAGGGATACTGCAAATGACAGTGCAGGAGATTGGGGGAATCCCTAGACTACCAGGGAATTGGAATTACATGAAAGACAAGGAGAGTTTGGGTAAAGGGGCTTCACTAGTAGAAAGTATACAAATACATTGTGATATTTTTTCTATCTTTCAATCCCAAGCTAGAAAGGGCATTTTTGTTAAACACTAAAACAACACATAAAAGTGTATCAGGATAACTGCTACAAGTGTTTTTTCCTACATACTAGGCCTGTTTCTGTTCTGCAAGCAAAGCAATCACCCACAGACTGGCCAAAAGGGCTTGTTTAGCAGAGTGTTAATGTTATTATTTTATCCCTTTCTTACTTGCAATTATTTATTGCGCAAGAGCAATCTACTTTCATCCCTTGTTAAAATGAGCCACACATCAGAAATCTTGACATTTTTTCCTTTCCTAACTCCCAAGCTGAGGAGAGATAAATTTGCACTTCTGTGTGATGATTTAAATTTTCAGTATTTCTCAGGAGAAGTGCTAGGAAAATGTTTTTTTTTTTTTCCACCCTAAATGTGAAAACAAAAATAGTTGTACTACTAGACCAGGCATGCTTCTGCTCTGCAAGCAATAATCAGTCACAGCCCTGGTGCAAATTCTTTTTATTTTGGCATAAGGATAAAGAAAATCTCATTTGGTACAGTAGCATAGAGTGGTCACTCACTCAGTTAGCAGCTGCAATTTGCACAAAGCCAAAAAAAATAACAGAACATTTCCAGTATCAAGTTGTTGTTTTTTCCCCATTAAAAGCATATATATTAACCCCAACATTTAGTTGACAGGGCTTGTTTAGACGAGTGCTTTTACTGTTATTTTGCATCCCTTTCTTACCTGTAATAATTGTTTTATCATACAAAAAAAAAAAAGGGCTGGCTGCTGTTATGGCTCTTTTTCCTTTTTTTTATAACATCTTTCCATTTTCAAGGAGGGCCTCATAGAACATTTTTCATAAAGCACTATGTTGGTCTCCTCACAGGGATCCCCAACCCACTGGAAGACCAACATGGCACAGTCAACATGTTTTGGTTGTGTGGCCACCCTGATGAGTCAGGCACCATGTGTTGTGACGAGCCTCTGACTAAAAAAAAAAAAAAAAAGTCCCTGCTATCTCAGTGATGACTCCTAAAGCGTGAACAGGATGTATTCCATTCCTTGTCCTGTTACAGGGCAGAGTACTGTATATTCCTGCCTGTTTTGAGGGTACATCCCTATCTAATTACAGGGTATACACCTCATGGACAACAGGAGGGGAAAATAATGGATAAAAGTAAACAATGTTTTGGATTCTTAAAATGAAAAGAAACAGCCAGCCCTATAGGGTTACAGTACTGTCAGTTCTCCCAACTACTCTGATGAACTGAGTATCCAAATGGACTTTGGTCTTTTGGGGGCTATCCAGGGTAGAGAGTATTGAGTATCCCATGGATAGCTCTTCACTTAGATAGTGGGGGCACAGACAGTGTCTCCATATGGGACTGCTACGGTGCTCGACCATAAGCTGGGTGTCAGGTGGCAGCTGAGCAAAGTGGAGATGTGAAAACTGAGAATGAAATGAAAGGATTTGAAAAAAGCAATAACAGGTAGCCTTTTATATATGCGAGATAGATAATTGCAAGCAGGAAACGGATAAAAAAAAATGATGACAGCAACAAAAATAGTCCCCTAAACAAGCTGTATCTGCAAAATGTTGGGGTGATGTTGGAACTGGGAAGCAAGAAGATTTGGGTAATGTTTTTTAGGCTTTATGTGAAAACAGAGTGGTGAGTGGTGCCCTATGCAGTGCTCCCAGTTTCACAACCTCATTGTTATGAAGTCATAACACAAAAGCAAGTTATTGGCACCAACTGGGTTTTGATTTACCTTGGAGCCATTATAGCAGTGTTTTTGCTCAGAATCCTTGCTGTTTCTAAGATGCATGATAAAAACATTAAAAGAGCAAGAAGAGATAATGAAGGTGTATGCATTACACACTGCAGGAAGGAAGCATGGGGGAAAAATACACAGGTTAACTTTATAAAAAGAAAACAGTCCGCAAAAGCAGACTTCAAATGCTATTTTTCTATTTCCACAGGGGTAACTCATATTTGTACCCAAGTAATGACAAATTAAGCTTAAAACAAACTATTACACATATTCAGGGTCTAGTATTGAATAATGAGGCTTAACAACAACATCAGCTGTGCTAAACATCCTCTTAGATGGCACACTCGTAGGCGGACAACTGATGTATCTCACTGCCAGTTGTGCCAAGTGAGAGGATGAATGCATCCTCTGCCCCTAGCAGCCCAATGGATCAACCTGAAATGGTGCAAGAGACTCTGCAAACTAGCTAATCAAGATATTTTCTGCAGAAAAAGGCTGTGACTGTGTTCTCTTCTATTGCTCTTGATATAAAGACATGCTGAGCAGTGCCACATAAGTGCTACTGTCAGTAACATATATTTCTTCACCACCTCCCCAGTGGAACCAGACCTGCCAGATGGAATTCCGTCTCACCCATGACCTTCTGCACCTGCTGCCAGTGTCACCAGTCCCCACATTCAGCCAGTCAGCTCATCACACAGCTCTTGTTGACAATGAATCACTCTCTGGCTATCCATAGCCATGCAAAGGATCTCACATTTGAACTACGGATCAGCATAGCTGAAAAAAATGTGGCTGTGGCTATCCAGCATTTTTATAAACCTTGCATCCAGTTCAGCTTGCAGCTGCTTAATGAGCACAGCTGCCCCATCTGGAATCCTCCTGTTTTCCTGTACATGTCTCTCTCCATGGGTGCTTTCTGTATATGCACTGTTGGGATCATCTGACTCAAAGTGGCAGTGGACACACTTAAATCATGGGTGCGCCTCTCAAACGGCCCAAGTACTCTCACCATGGTGTCAATCAGTAATCACTCATGGTGGCCCAGAACTCCACCAGTGTTACCCGCCATTGCCTAGTTATGAAGTGCACACTTGTTCTAACAGTTTATACTGCATCAGGTATGATAAATTTCATCTGGTATTGACATCCTGTATCAAGCGATGTTGAAACACACCAAGAAATTGTTGCACTTCTCTTAGTTGGTCAGTCACCTTTACAGAGTGATGAAAATGAGCACAGGTGGAGTGTGTTGTGGAGACAGTCTTGTTAGCCTCAATACTGTGATGTAGTGCAGATGTGACCACTAGAATCAAGGTGTGCGCAAAGCAGTGAATGCTGACAAAATTTCCATCAGCAACTGCTTTCACCATATTTTCCCCATTATCCCAGACAGGAAAACTAACATGTACAGTAGATTGGCGCCAACTGTCCATGAATGCCAGGATGTTTGGTGACATGTGGTCCTTCTGCATTAGCCCAACATTTAGAACAGCAGACCAAGAGTGACTGTCACATTGTGGAGGGATGAAGGGACAGGCGGTGACACAGGGACAGAAGGAGGAATCCACAATAGGAGACATAGGCTGTTGCACACTCTAGTGTGCGTCAAGGACAGATATGCATGCTTGGATTTGTACTGTTCCAAATGTCTACGATGCAATAGAAAATTCCATCCACAGCCTCTGAGAATGGTATGGCAACTGCCATTTTTATACACGCATACATCTTTGGTACCATAGTGCATGACAATTAGGAACATGATGGGAGCTACTATGGCTGCAAAAGCAAAGTCTGTGAAAGCAAGTGTCTTCCACAACTGAAAAGGGTTACAGATCCAACATCATTATTTCACCTATGAGCTGTATGATATGCTGAGCTGTTTGACAGGATAACTAGTGCTTAATTCTGGCCTGGACTGCTTCCACTATTGGTATTGACCGTGGATGAAGGATGTTCCATGCTTGCAAGACGGTGTATAAAGAGCAGGGGATTGGTGCCTGGCAAGAGTGTTGGGGGTGCATGGAGGACTCTCTGGTGATGGGGGGAAAGGAGTGGTAACAGCAGGCAAAGCAGCATTTGTTTCAGAGATGTTCTGTGGCATTACCAGTGCCACCAACACCACTGCCTACATCATCAACAAGAGATGGGTCAGATGGAACCCCAGACACAGACCCTGACACTTCAAGACCCTGGGGATGCTTCACCTTTAGGTGGTCCATTAAGGTGGTGGTGGTTACATTTGCCACAGATTTCTCCCGCTGATAGCTGTACTACACAGTGTGCACACTGGTTTTCTGTTATCTTCTGTAATCTTCTTTCAGTAACGTGAACTGCCACCATACAATGGTCTTATTACTCATGACACCACTCATGCAGCTAGTGTCACAGTACCACCACTAGCCTTTCTTGTTTGGGCCTGTGTCTGTGGGATTTTGTTTTCCCCAGGCACTCCTGCACCTTCTCTACTTGACTGTTCTGGCTGGGATGCAGTCTGCTGAACAAATGCTGAAGAGTAGCTTGAGGATTTTGTTATGGGAGAGAGCCATATCCTTCTTTCTCCTGCCACTCAGAACATGAGAGGCTGAGGTTTCAGAGATTTCAACCACCTGACTTTCTTTCTTTATGGATCTCAAGGTACTCCCCATACTGTCTCATCATCAAAGCTACTTAAGTTATCCTCCTTGGATGATGTACTGTATCAGTGGGAAAATCTTCTGGTGGAAAGTACTCAGATGTGGATGAGTGTGCTTCCTCCTCATCCACACTGACAAGTTCTACAGTACAGTGCTGAGAAACAAGAGGTGTCAAACTAGGACTGGACACAGTACTGGAAATAGTTGTGCAACTGACTGAGGCCACAGTGCTAATAGTGGACAGCATCATCATAGCAGTTCTGGTGGTCACTATGGTCTCAGTGGCAGGAAGTGGCCTGGGTCACAGTGGCAGGAGTGGTCTGGGTCACAGTAGCAGGAGTGGTCTGGGTCACAGTGGCAGGAGTGACTGGCAGGGCCACTGTTGCAGCAGAAGCTGGGATGCTAGTAGTCACAATGGATGGGTGGTGGATAAGAGCAGTGGTGGTTATTAATGAGGATGTTCTCATCCTGGAGGCGCTGGTGGCAGTAGCAAGGTATGAGAAGGACATGTATAAAACAATTTGTTATAGCAAATGCATCCTGAGTGTTGCTCTGCAGTACACACATTCTCCTGCTGCTTGCTGCTCTACACCTGCTGCAGCTTTGTTGGGGCTGCTGGAACATCTGTGTTTTCTGGTACTATGTCCTCTGTTTGCTATGGTTGTATTCCTTACAGGAAGATGTATTAAATTATTTTATTATGAAATATAGTCAGTCAAGCCACTGCAGCAATGCTGAGCTAATAGGCCGCCTCACTCACTTTTAAACTCCTTCCTGGGCACACAGCCACAAACTTAGAACAAGCATTTGTCAATGCAGAATTTTGCTTGCGGGTATTGGCATTGGTAATGCAGAAGTTAGAGAGATGCATAAAAGGAATGGTGGTGAAGTATTGAAGTAATGCCAACCCCCACCACCACCCTGTGGAGACTGACAGGCATTGGGGGTGTGCCTTTGGGTTGCAGCCATAACACTCACGCCATTCCACCTCACCCCACCCTGCAGATACCAGCAGGTGTCACAGTGTGTCTTCAGGTCTTCAGCCCTTACGCTCCCCCATTTTAAAAGAAAATAAGTTGAGATGGGTGCAGTATAAGAGAATAAGGTGAATGTTAAGGCTGAAGACCCCAAGGCACACCTCGATGCCCGTCAGTGGCTGCAGGGTGGGGATGGGATGGAATGGGTTGAGCAATAGGGCAAACAGCCCGAAGTCACACCCCCGATGCCTGTCAGTCTGTACAGGGTGAGCATTATGGTTGGAAACCCTAACACTGGGGGCATCTGTTGGTATGTTTGCTCCAAATATTCAACATGAGCTTTTTGGGAGCCCACCTCATGAACAGTGGCAGTATCATTTCGTTACTCAATGCCAAAAGGTGATTTCATACAGTGAGTGTGCCATTCAGTGCTATAGGTGTGAAAACACATTTCAGGCAGGATGTGAAAAATCACAGCTGTACTGTTCATTAGGAGGTGTGGAGAAATGGCACTGTTGAAAATCTGGAGTGAAAATATGAAAAAGTGGTGAAGTTACAAGTGTGCATATAAACTGTGCAATGCACACTCATAATGCAGTAATTTTTTGAAATGTTTTCACCAAATTTTCAACATGGCTGTTTTGGGACTTCCCCTCATGAACAGTGGCACTGGGATTTTGTTAATCTATCACAAAAGTTGATTTCGCACAGTGACCCCACCATTCTGTGCCACAGGTGCAAAAACACATTTTGGGAAGGATGCAAAAAATGACAGCTGTATTGTTCATAAGGGGGTGTGAAAAAATGGCAATATGGGAAATTTGGAGTGAAAATGTTAAAAACTGATGAAAGAAACTGTGCAATGGATGCTTGTAATAGTCACTTTTTTGAGCTTTTTCACCAAAAACTGAAACTCCTAAATGTCTGACTTAGATCCATCATCCATTCCATCCAGACAGTAAATCAAAACCAATACTAATTATAAGCAGCATACAGTAGCTATTCAGACTCAGTGTAAGGCTAATATGCAATCACTAATAAAAAAAAAGATACCCACCGAGGGTTTTAAACTGCTTACTGCATCAGCACTGTGACAGTTACAATTTAATATATTTATTTATGAACATAAGAAAGGGAAATTGTTTACCCTAGGAAAGACAGTCACACTATGCTGAAGTTTGTTTCCAGGTGCGACCTGGGATCACAAGGGAGTTAAGTGACTTGCTCAGGGTCACACAGCAGACGTAAGTGGGGGATGTGGGATTCAAACCCAGGTCTCCAGGTTTGCAGCTCAGAGCCCTAAGCCACAATAACATTACATTGACGCTCAACACAAGAGTGAACAATTATCAGATCTCACACTCACTCACGTTAGTTGGTTTGGTCAGTTTAAAACTTTTTACATACTCTTTTGGTCCTGGACTACTCTGGACGGTTCAACTCTCAGGCAGCCAAGGTATGGAACCAAATTGCTCATCGATGATCATCCAACTACTCCTGGGACACTCGGGCTAGCAGCTCATGAAGTAACAGCAACACAGCCAGCACTGTACAGCAGGCAGACAGGCTCCTCGGTACACCTCGACCCCCTGGCTCAGTCCTGAGACATTCACTAAAGGATGGGACAAGCAGGACCCAAGGACCCACCTTGCACTTTCACTGCACAGCTGGTGCTGTGTTGGACTCTAGCTGCTGGATTAGGACTCTCAGTAAAGGGGTGCCCTTCCTATGCTGGCAGTAGAATAGCAAGCAAGGAGCAGCAGCCCGATAGTCAGCTGGAGCTTCAGGAACTGGAGAGACAGTGAAATCAGTCAGATGCACTGACTGGATCAGTGAGTAGGACTGGATGGAGAGTCAGAGTGAGAGATCCAAACTGACCGCAGCCTTCTTCTGCCCTCCTCGTCACTCGGTCTCAAGTGTGCTCAGCTCAGGGCTCATCTGGCAGTGTGGGCTCACTCTCTCACTCAGCTCTTTCTCAAAGTGTGGTCCGGTGTGGTCTTCTCATAACTTCAGACAGCTCTCCCTCTTGACTGGGTCATTCTCTCACTCTGCAACTGCTCCTCTGCTCCGTCCGATCCAGAACTTAACAGCCTGAGCCGCACAAAAGACAGTGGGGGACAAACTTGCAGAAAGCAACAAAAGGACTAGAAAAAAATAGTGAGGATTAGATTTAAAGCTCTTTTCTGAGGATTCCTTTTGCCAGTGCCACCTGCCACCAGCTGCCAAAGTTTCTGCTGCTGCCGCTCGCTTGCTCACTCTGACTACGTCGGTTGGGCCTTGGTACTCTTCCCTTGCTGGCTCTTTCTCTGGACTGGCCCCACTGCATAGCAAAACAAAGAAGCCTGCCAAAAGCCCATGAAAATGAACTTAGAAAACAGCAGCAGTCACAGCAGAGATGCCAGGAGACACCAGCTTGCTCCCCCCACCCAGTCGGTGGTATGCTTCAGCTACCAGACATATTGGTAGCTACGCCTTGACTGATGTGCCTGCATGCAGACTGTTAATGGTTGAAGGAGGAGCCGACGTTGCAATGATGGGGTGCCCCGACTGCAGCAGTGAATTTGTTTCAAGTTGGTGGCATACTTTAAAACTGCTGTCATAGACAGCATGCTCACCAATTGGTGCGGAACAGATGAGCCCAAAAAAGCACTGCTGGCATTCACCACAACACTGACACGCCTCTGAAACCTGCTACTGCTACAAGATGTTTCTTGTGCATGTGCACAAACAAAAATAAAAATGTATTGAGTGCACAGCTGTGTACACACACAGAACGGAGAAGCAGCTAACTGAAGGTGGTGGGAATCACCCATCTAGCTCCACGGTACCAACTACGAAGCTCTCACACTTGCTTAAGTGGCTGTGGAGGGACCCAAGCCTGGGTTCCTCACAGGAGATGCGTGATATTAAATTTGAATTATATTTATCATAAACCAAGTCATTCAAGTCCCTGCAGCAATGCTAAGCAGACAAATATCATTCACTATGGTCAAGCCTGACTAAATTCTCTGGGGGGAAATATTTGCTTAAATCTCTTCTTGAGCACTCAGCCAGAAACTTAGAAAAAATGTTTTGAGTTCACAGCCATGTGCACACACAGAAGAGAAAAGTATCTAACTGAAGTGGAGGGAGTCAGCCGAATGGTCCCACCCTACCTCCTATGGTGCACTTGCTTAAGTGGCTGTGGAGGGACCAAAGCATGGGTTCCTCACAGGAGATGCATGATATTAATTTAAATGATATTTATCATAAAATCAAGTCACTCAAGCACTGCTGTAATGCTGAGCTGACAAATATCACTCACTATAGTCAAGCCTGGTTAAATTATCTGGAAAATAAAACTATTTGTTTAAATTTCTTCTTCAGCACTCAGCCACAGATTTAGACAAATGTCTTTAGTGCACACAGAACAGAAAAGCAGTTAACTGAATCAGTAGGAGTCAGCCAGAATAGTCCACCCTACCAGCTACAGTGCACTTTTAAGAGCAGTGAGGGACCCAAGCGTGGTGTTCCTCACAGAAGATGCGCGATATTGGATTTAAATTATATTTTTATTATGAAATCAAGTTACTACAGCAACGCTGAGCTGACAAGTCTCACACATCAATAGTCAGGCCTGACTAAATTCTCAGGAAAAAAATATTTCTTTAAATTTCTTCTTGGGCACACATTCACATATTTAGAAATATGTCTTGAGTGCACAGCTGTGCACACACATAGAACAAAAAGCAGCTAACTGAAGTGGTGGAATCAGCTGAAAATTCCCACCCTACCAGCTACAGCACACCCATACTTATTTGAAGTGGCCATGGAGGGACCTAAACCCGAGTTCACACAGGAAGATTGTGATATTAAATTTAAATTATATTCATTGTGAAATCATGCCTGCCACCAGATATCCGAGCCAGCAAGTGGAGAGATTTTAATGGTCCAACTGCTTCCTTTGTTAAGTTTTTGAAATGCCCACCCCGTGGAAGTGCTGTTCTAATAAGGCTGAAGTCGAATGAAGCCCCGCCCAGGGTATGCCATTTCACCAATCGTGTCCTGAGTCCAACAATCTAAGGAGGAGCTCCCCAGTGTCGATAGCACCCCGGATCTCCCTAAGCTGTGTTCGGCGGTAACGTCAATTTGCCGTTCGAGTTGACAGTCTGTCTCATTTTCTGCAGCTGCTGGTCAGTCCGCACGGGCCCCTTTCTCCCATGGGGCAGAACCTTCAAGCTTAACGGACAGTCTAACCACGCAGTTGCACACTCTGTGCAATACTCTGTCACTAAACTGACAGACACTAAAATCTCCTGCTGCAACCTAGTTAACCATATGCATTTCTGTCTCCTACGGCTATATAGCCTTAGGACCTACTCACTGATAGCCATATGAATATACTGCAAAAACAATATGGATCTGCGATTGCTTAGTTATAACAGTTAACCCTTAGTAATGACGATTCACATTATAGGTGGAATTGCAAGCATTGTCTTCAATCTTACATACTCCTGCTGCTAGCTAAATCCCTGGATAAAGGGATTCCCTGTTAATTTTAAAATTGTTAATTTTAAATCACAGTTAACTTGCATGCAGCCAGAGTTAGACAAGGAATCATGCATTAGTACTTGCCTCTGTGGGATTCGATCAGAGTTAGATTGGGAACTTTACGTAATAACTTGCCGCTGTGGGAATAGCTAACCTGTATCGCATGTTTCCTCTAGGCTAAAAGTGCTAACTAATAGTAGCTCAATCAGGGAAGATTTGTTCTTAAAGGTAGTGAGCAGTGCTCGTCCAACGGTAACTAGGCCTGGGTCCTAAATTGCTCGGTATTCTGCTGCAGGCGAAGTTGCAGAAGGGACTGGTGGCAAGTACCAGGATCCTAAACTGTTGGCAGTGGAGTTCCAAGTAAGGAGCCTGGCATGGCTCCATGATCACCCTGGTAACAGAAGACGCCTTGGCAATGAATATATCTGGCAGAACTAGGGACAGACCAAACGCCAGTAGTGCCTACTGCCCCCTTTACCAGCGGGGGCGGAGCTCCACAGCCAGACACTTTAGCTACCCATCTCTAGAATGAACCTCTTTCTCCTAGTGGCGCATGAATTCTCAAGGAAAGGGATCCTGTACCATCCTTCTCACTTGGAGCCTAACCCTGTCCGATTCAACTGGCTGCACCTCCTCCAACCTCACTCTCTTGAGCTTGCTAGAGCCCTGTTGCTTCTGGAAGGGCACATCAACCCAACCCAGGCCCTGGGACGCCTAATGCATCAATTTCCTCCCTTAGATAAAGCATGGGATGGAGTAAAGGGTCAGAGGTTGGTGCATATGAACATTTGCAGCCTGAGACCAAAGATCCATGAAGTCCAAGCATGGCTGGCGGTTTACAAACCAGACATATTAGCAGTCTTGTAGACCTGGTTAAAACCCACATCCAGGATCACGGGTAGCCGCCTCTGGATCGTCTTCTGCAGAAAGGACAGACCCTCGAAATGAGGGGTGGGGTTCTCATATATGTAAAGGACACGATTACATCCTCCTTGTTAGGTTGCCTCCGCAGCCACGACCCAGGACATAGAAGCAATCTTCCTACGACTCACACTAAGAGGGGCAAAACCACTTCACAATAGGCTGCGCATATAGCCTCCCTACCAATGCGCTCGGCTCTCTGGACACGCTCCTGAAGAACCCTGCAGTTGACTCTGCATCCGAGCTTATCATATTGGGCAACTTCAACTTAAATTGGGCCCTAGAGGCCAAGTCTGCCATCAATGGATTATTACAGGACTCCCACCTCTCTCAAGTCATCTACCTACCGACCAGAATGAACCATAAAATCGGGTAGGCACTCCATCATTGACTGGGTCCTGACCTCAACCCCTAGTAATGTAAAAATGGCTGGCACCCTGGCTGATGCCTTGAGTGACCACGCACCGATTTTTGCCATCTGGAAAAATAACGCGATAAAAGTCCCGCCTAGAATGATCACAACTAAGGACTACTCCAAATTCTACCCTGACCAATTCATTGGGTTCTTAAATGGCATTGACTGGAGCCCTATAAGAAACCTACCTAACCTGGAGGAGGCCGTTGAATTTTTCCAAACAACCCTCACCAGAACTACTGACCTCTTAGCTCCAATGAAAACACACAGAGTAAAGGGAAACTGCTATAAGTGGATCCTGCCCTCCCTAAAAGCCCTGATGTCCACCCGTGACAAGGCCTGGAAAAAGTTCAGGAAAACAATGCTACCTGCGGACTTATCCAGCTACAGGGCCCTTAGGAATCAATGCAAAATGGCCATAAAGAAAGCTAAAAAAGAATATGTCACCAACCTCCAAAAAAACAATCTAGGGAACCCTAGGTTCTTCTGGTTGCACATTAATGAACTCCTCAAAGGAAACAAAAATAAAACCACTCCCGGCCCAATCATGGCCAATGGGCAAGTAATTGATAAGGGATCACTAATCATGAGGCCCTCAACAGTTACTTCACGAACCTTGATCGTTCAAGGTGGGACCCCCTGGCAACAGGAGTGAGCATAATGCACATCAGCCCTCAGACCTGGATCGCCCTTTGTTTCACTTGAGGCTGGTTAGGATAAAGGAGGTTTTGATCATCCTTAAATCCCTGCGCTTGAGAGGATCTGGGGGCCCTGACGGGATCCAGACCAGAATTCTCAAGGAGGGTGCCCCAGCACTAGCAAAGCCCCTAACGGCTGATAAACCAGTCTATTATTGAGGGATCAGTACCTGAGCCTTGGAAGCAGAGCCCTAGTAGATCCCCATACACAGGGGGGTCTACAGAGCCTATCTCCCTGCTGTGTGCTGTTGCTAAAGTACAGGAGAGCTTGTCTACTTCCAACTCGAGAATACCTGGAAATCCACCAGGTAATCTCTCCGTCTCAACATGGCTTCAGAGCCAAGCAGGGACAGACACTGCGCTAACCAAGTTCTCGACAGAACTTCTGAGCAACAATGACTCAGGAACCAGTACAGGCGTGGTCTTTATTGACCTCTCAAAAGCATTCGACTTGGTTAACCACAACCTCCTACTACAAAAAATGTGCTTACTTGGCCTTGACACCCATGCACTTGGATGGTTCGAGAGTTACCTCACTGGACCCACCCAGAGGGTCAAGTGGAATGATAATTTCTCTAAGCTAGCAACACTCAAAGAAGGGGTGCCTCAAGGGTCAATACTCGGCCCCCTTCTCTTTACGCTGTTCATAAATGATCTGCACTCACACTGTGGAAGCAGCAGCGTTATCCAGTATGCAGACGATGCTATCATCTACAGAGCCTCCCCTAACCTAACAGAACTGGAGACAGCCCTCCAAGAGGACATCCTTCAGATGGAGGACTGGCTGACTCTGAACAAAATGGTACTAAACACCAAAAAAACGAAGGTGATGCTGTTCGGGCCTAGATCACTGGGACCTGAGATGTCACTGCTCTACAACTTCAGACCGGGGTGAAAAACTTGAGATGGTTACCTCCACTAAATACCTTGGACTTACCCTGGACCAAGGCTTCACACTAAAAAAATCACGTTGACCAAATCACCAAGGCCATCCATGGAAACTTGGAATCCTTTACAGAATAAAGGACCAGATTATCGGAAGCTAGGGTAGCCATTGCCGCTTAGCGTATTTCTCCTTAAAGTTAACCCACGCCGCCCCAGTTCTCCAGAGTAACACGACAGAGCTTGGCAGGCTGCAGGCCTTGTACAACAAGATAGTCTGCTTCGATACTCTTTCACACCCAAGGATTCACCATTGTGAACCTCAGTCAAGGCTCAGCTGGCAGTCTTTGGAAGCTCGCCTCATCTACCCAACCCTCTGCCTTACATTTAAGTTATTGGGTCCCACACCTCCCCCCACTCTCAACGGTCTTGTTAGGGTTAAAACCAACCCGCGGAGTCTAAGAACATCCGGCCAAACTCTCCTTGTGGTTCCCAAGACCAGGATTAAAGCAGGTTCCAGGTCCTTCGCGTACACAGCCCCTTCCAACTGGAACAACCTCCCCCTGGAGGTACGGGAGGCAGAGTCCATCACCTGCTTCCGGACCAAGCTCAAGGCTCACCTGCTAGACAGGAGCATCTGCTTATGTCACAGGACCTAGTCATGCATCAAAGGAAGAGGTGCACTTTCGTACCAGTGCCTCCGCCCCTGACACCATTGCAGTTACCACTGCAGACTGTTCACCTAACTATAAGTGTTAGCCCTTAACAATGTATGCACTATCGCTTTCCTTCCCTAATCTGAACCTATTAATGCTCCTGGACTAGGCTTACCAAGGAAATCTACAGTACTGTCTCAATAATGTCTTTGTCAATGGATAATGTAATGAACAACATCTAACCAATGTCATGTCTGCTACATGTAAACAGCCGAATACTGTATACTGTGTTATTCTGTACTCCCACATGTTTTTCTACTGTATGTGTCTCTTAATGTTATTCCCAGGTCGCCCCTGAAAAAGAGACCTTCGGGGCCCAGTGGGCTTACCCAGTCATCAAAATTCAATAAATAAATAAGTCACTCAAGTCACTGCAGCAATGCTGATCTGACAAATGTCACTCACTATAGTCAAGCCTGACTAAATTCTCAGAAAAAAATGTTTTTAATTGTTTCTTGGTCACAAAGCCAAGCCACGAACAATAGGAAAAAGGTCTACAACAGCTAATTGCACTTCAGCTAGACTACCTACCTTGTTCTTTGTTTCAGACAACTAAATTACAAAAACTTTACATTTCTAATCAAAATAAACCCCTATAAAACCTTCCTAACTCCCTTAAGCTGTTAGTCTTTAAACACATTACACTGCAGCTTTAAATTTAGTTTAGTTTCAGTACAGTACAGTTTATACATAGAATCTGGTTCCTTCCCCTCTTTTTATATCCAAACCCCCCCATATGTTCAGAATGTGATGTTATCATTGCTATAACATCATACATTAGCTAATGAAATGGCTGCATTCTGCAACAGAAATGAACAGTCACTTATCTACCACAGCTCCCACTGCCAGAGACAGTGGCACAGCTCATCATGCATTGTGATATTTGCTCAACCTGCACTACAGCCTAATACAATTTTCAGTCTTACATTGTTGCACTAGGGCCAACTTAAACAAAACCTTGTCAATAGCACAGACCTGTTAAGTCCATACCTCACTTTGTACAAACCTATTTGTGCCTTTAAGGTATAGAGACGCTATCTGTAATGAATAACTGGTAAAATGAATTTAACTGTCTAAATTTTTAAGAAGAATAAAGTAATTATGCCCAGAAAAGTGAAATATAATAATGTGTAGACCTGTTGAAAGAATAGACCTATAAATAAATAATTGCACTGTAGCATTTGTGCCAGGGTTATTGATTACATATTGTCATTGGTTAAAAGAATCACCTAAAAGTTATTGAGAAATGTTGTGTGCAGGGACAGCTGTTGGGCCAGAGGGTAGCATGCTGTGTTTCCGTGCTGGCAACTCAGGTTCAGAGATTAGCTCTGGGAGCTGGCTGGGCAGCACAAGGATTGGTAGAACACATCACTGCTCGGAGCCTGGGAAGGTATGGTGCAGTGTTCCGACACAAAGTGGACACCTTGTGATGGCCAGAGAGCTGTATCTCACAATTGGTTCACATGCATGTCATGGCCTGATGGTGTTACGCAGTGTATCAGGGAAAGCAGGTTGACATGAAAAATGAGTTTTGCAATAACTCCTCTATTCCATTTCCAATGGGACCTGTATGAATGAGGATGCAAGTTCATGGAAATAAAAAAATATATATATATATATATATATATATATATACAGAACACACAGTATCTCTGTCTCTCTCACCACACACACACATATTTGTATGTATGTTACAGATTGCATATAAATATATAAGTGATACACAGTGGGAACCTCATGAGTGATGTAGAAAACACATACAAATGTATAAGTGATAGACAGTGGAAACCTCATTAGTGGGATAGATAGCATGCATATAGAAATACCTTACTTATCACATAAGATCCCCTCTGCATATGTCATTTATGCAACAGGCTAGGACCTTAAGGGAGAGACATTTGTTTTGCCTTTTTAGGCATAAAATTATTTTCATAAATCTGTTATTTTTTGAACTAGTGTTACTGTGCTTTCCACCATCCTGATTGCTATAACCACTGCCATGAAAGTGAAGTCAGGATGACAAGCTGACACCGTAATGTGGTAGTTTGTTAGTGCTAGAACTTCCTCAGAAATTATAAACAGCGCAGAAGTTCTGCGGAAAAAGTTCTGCTTGCAAACTTGGTTCCACTGTGCCCCTAGAAAGTAGGGGGCCCTAGCCATAGTGTTGCATCTGTTATGCCCCTGCAGGACTGAAGAGGATGATCCTTGCCTGACATCATCGCCTCCCTCCACCGCATGGGCCACTGCTGCCTGTCCGATGGTCTGGACTGTGGAGCAAGGTAAGATACTGAGCCCACTGCACAGGCACAGTGTGCCCACACCACTGCCAATACATGCACAACACCAGGGTGTTCTCACAACACACAGTACCAGCCTCCCACCCTAGTGTACTCATGCCCACACCACTACAGGAAAGGTGCACATGAACCACACCCACACCATGCAGCACAGGGTGCATGTGAAATCCTGTTTTCACTGTGTGGCACACACACCCACATGCTGCGTAATGGCTCCACATGCTGCCTGCAGGATCTGCACAACAGACTGTACCCCATGTGAGTACCGTGCACAACTGCATGAGGCATGCATGCCATGCAGAACAGCCCTCTTTTGTAGTTTGCATGGCCTGCAGTAACAGGCAGATGCAACATGCATGCCCACACACTGTGGAAATGGGCCACAGCATGCATGGCACCACCCGGGACAGGCACATGCACACAAGTGTGCACATCAGGCACAAGACATGCCCCAACACAGGTGTGGGTCCTACAGGACACCCAGATGTCAACATGTGCAACACTAGCCACATGGCCTGACACTCACATGCCCTGTGCAGCTCCAATGGTGTCTCACATCCCCCACCCTCCACACCCGCCAGGGCCAATGGCCTGAGTGTGGATATGACATCCATTATTGGATCTGTCCTCCTTAACTTGGCCTGCATAGGACCGCCACCCATCCCCATCATCAACCTCAGCCACTGTGCCTCTTCATCCTTGGTATGCCTCTGAAGATTGTGCCATCACTTCCTGCAGGCATCCGCACTCTGTCCACGTCTACCCACCTCATTGACCTCTGGGGCAATCTCAACCCACATTAGGCAGACAGTGGCATTAGTGTTCTTCTATCTCTGCATCTGGACCAGCCTGTCCTTGTATGCAGCCACCAGGGACTTCCATTCATCATCAAAAATTTAGATGCCCATAGTGCACATGTCCCTCATTTGCACCTGTGTGAGAGGAGGAGAACTGTTGTGAGTGATTGCAAGTTTCATGGCATGCATGTGTGTGTGTCTATGTGTGTGTTTGCCACAGTCTGTGTGTTGCCCCCATGTACGTGATTCCCACAATGTGTGTGTGCCACCAGCCATGGCAGAGCACAGTTGTAGGATACACAGCTGTCCCTGTGGTACCATAACACAGGCACCAGTCATGGACATGTCCAACAACTGACAGTCAGTAACACAGGATGGCAGGATCATGTCAATGTCCCAAAGATGCTGCATACATGGCTGCATACATACAGCAGCTGTGGGATCCCACATGTGGCTGTAGACCATTGGTGGCATGGCCTTGCCGTGCCCATTTGACCCTGTCATGCTGTGGGAGTGACACGTTGCAGACAATGCTGGTGGATGCCCAGGTGTGGGCCACTGTGTGCCCATCAACCCAGCACAGCATGTGGTGTCTGTGGCATGTCCATCCATACCATCGAACCCACCAATGTGTGCAGTCCCTGGGTCAACAGATCACTGAGAGTCACTGCACATGGGCAGGGCCTGTTGCCAAATGCCAAAGGGCTGAAACACAGTCCATGAGGTGCTACAGCCATCGAACAGTGCATGGTGATGCTTGTGCGGTGGACTGTGCCCTGTACATGTCACAGCATGTGTGTAGCCAGTGACACACAAATAGTGTACCATGCTGCACAGCAGCATACCCAAAGTGCCTGAGATGCAGGGAATGCAGGCATTGCTGTGTGCATGTGGTTCACCCTCCCCAGTAAAGTTACCCAGTTGCTACGGTACTGCTGCCATGTATACTCAGCTGTATGTGCAGTCAGTGCCATATGCAGACAGGCCAACAGACATGGGCCTGTCCTCAACGTTGCATCATACCTCCCAACTGTCTCTGATATTCAGGTACATCCCTGATTTTGCCTCAGAGGTTTACTCTGTCCCTCTTACAATTTGTGTTTCTGTGACATAACAGTGGGGGTTGTAAGCCCAAATAAATATCAAACATTACAGTTCCAGACATGTTCTTCTTTAGGGAATGCATTTAACACTAAGCCCCTTAGCCTACCAGCTTCCTGAGTGGATAGCACCAATTATGAAGATGTGTCCCTGATTCTGTCCCTTTGTCCATGACTGTTTTAAGCCTTGGCCCAGATATATGAGGCAGGAGGTTGAGAGGTATGCACTGCGCTTGGGATGTGTGTGCCTGTATGCAGGTTTTGCAGCACCCAGACCTACAGTGTTACAGGGTTGTTGTTTTTTTGCATCATTTGGGGCACAGCTGGTCCCCATCACACAGGAACAGTATACTGACATGTATTTGTGGGCAAACTGCCCTGCCATTCAGTACAAGATTGTGTTCACAGTCAAGGGTGTAGACAGGCATACTCACTGTACACATTTGTGTACAGTTTTGTTGAGTGCCTGTCACAAACCATAAGCTACTCTGTTAATATTATCATTCTAATCTGTAGTATTTGGGTTAGTGAAGGCCACTGAGGAGGGTCCGATACATGTATAACCTCTTTAGAGAGTAGAGGAATCATCTGACAACAATCTGACTTGCCTGGAAGGGGGTGCCATTTGGAAGGGATGTGTACATTTTTTAATTGGGGGGGTGTAACTGTTGGAGATTGTGTACAAAATGGAAATTTCTGGCTACACTCCTGTTCACAGTATCCTATATACCTGGATCCACCTGCTCATCCTGCTATGACATGCTGTTGGGGTTGATAACCTCTGATAGTCTTCCTCCGTACACCTGCTATGCCTCACAGACCTGCAGGTGAAGCCCTGTGAGATCTTAAATAGCCCAGCCAGGCAATCCACATACTATTGTGTATGTAGATGAGCCTATAATGAGGTGCTCCTTCAGGTGTTTGCACTGTGAATAACTAAGCAGGGTAATTTGCATACGGCCTTTGAATATGGCAAAATTTAGCCCCGGGCTAATGCATTAGCACTGGGCAAATGGTTGTGCAGCACTACATGATCAGTGCTGTGTAAGTGCACTTTGTGCCACATCAACTGCGCATGTGCGACAACGTGGTGGTGTAGGGGTCACACAGGGATCGTGCATGCGCAGTGGTGCATGTTTTGGCTTGCGAGGCACTAAACCATTTTAACACCACCCACAGTTGTATAGCACGGCTTAGTTGCGCGAGGCTCCCATGTCCTGTGCTACTGAGTGTGCTGTCAGTGTGAGAGGGTGTTACCAGTGCTAGCACAAACATCAAGATACAAAGCCTGAGTCTAGGAGACAAAGGGCTGTGGTGTAGAGGGACTACAGGTGGAGTGAGGCTGAACTTGCCAGTCTTATTCAGCTTGTAGTGCAGAGGGACCACCAGCTGACTGGGGAGGTGAGGGAGGGACAGGCCCAGGTAACAGATCTGGGTCGCCATTGCTCAACACATGTCACAGAGGACAGGTATTACGAACGGGACGTGCAGGCACAGATACATAGACCTGCAGCGCTGCGAGGCAGTGCCTGGAGAGGTTCAGGAGGATGGTTTGGAAGGGGACCGTGCCTGCATCAGGTAAGTGTCCAATACTGTCATGGCACTGCTGTTCACATGTTACACTGGTGCATGTGTTGAGTGTGGGTACAGCTATGTTGTACTGACACATAATTGGGGGGGGGCCCACTTAGACCAGGACTCTGTGTATTGTACAGTGTGACCGGTGCAGTGCCTCTGTGGTGGCATGTGTTTCATGCCTGGGGGGTGGGGTTGCTGTCAAGGTGTGTGCTGGTGTGCACACACTGCACAGCATGGCTCGCAATTGGTGCACAGGTTGCTGCTGCACACAACTCAGTCAGGCATCCCGTGCACCAGGGGGGTGTGGCAGTGTGGCATTCACAGTTGTAGTAGCCTAGTGGTTTTATGTGAGGTGGTACTGTCCATGCAGTTATGTCCACTGTGTTCTTCCTTCCCTCTGTAGAGCGCAGCACAGACCGGATGAGCCAGCCCACCAGGAGGGGCAAGGATAGTGGCCATAGGGGGATGGACACGAGTGGTGGGCAGCGGGATACTGCACATGAGTACTCCTACAAGCCATTGACATGCATTGCTGCTGCAGGGTGGTCTGTCATGGGTATTGTGAGGGATCTCTGGGGGGCACTGTCTGCAGCCATGTGTGCACATGGGCGTGGTGCCACACTGCAGTCTCAGTCATGGCATGTGGGTGGGGCTGTGCCTTGACTGCAAAGGCTGTTGATGACATTGTTGACTGTGTCTGTTGGCTTGTCCCTGGCCTGTGTGCCCTGGGATGGTAGTTGTTGTTTATTAATGTTTTAAAATATCACAATATCATCTTTGGGCCAGTGGCTCTTTTACAAGGATCACATGTCACAAAACAAGAATGATTAGAGATAAAAAAAGACATATATTATTTGCAAGACATACGGTACAGTATACAATAGGGAGCCACCATTAGTGTTGTCTGGGATTGTAGTGTGAATAATGTATCCAACAGGACAGTACAGTAGGCTTTGTAAAATATATGCCTAGGGAAGTTGCACGAGACGTTAGAGCAGTGGCAAGTGTTTTACAGTTGCAGAATGCATTGTTGGTTACTACAATAATGGGGGTGGAGGACAGCAGCTCAGAGAACATTGCCAGGAGGAAACAGGTGAGATTAAAGGATACATGGGGAAAGGGAGGTGGTGCTGGGGTAGGATCTAGGTGGACAGAGAAATAGTGAGTGGGAGAAAGGGTAGGGGGACTTGGAAGCTTGGAGGGTGAATGGGGGCAATTTGGGAGGACATGGTAAGGAGAGGGTAGGTGTGGTAGGGTGTAGGGTGTTAGAGGTCAGGGGGTGGGGTAGGCAATATGTGTATGGACTCCAGAGGAGGGGAGGATTGATGGGGGCTATGTGGACAAGGGCAGGCTACACTGATGGGGTGGCAATGGTGCAGGGGAGAGATAGGAGGTGACAGGGTGGTATGTGAGGGAGGGAGGGCATGAAGGGAGCAGACCATGAACAGTGTGTGTGTGTGTGGATAGTGTCTGTACATACATTACAGTGGACAGTATGTCCCAACTGTTGCATTGCATTCCTGTACTGTTTGTGCTGTAGACTGGTGGGGGGTGTTCTGCTGTCTGGCAGACACTGCCTTGTTGCTCACACATGGTGCATATTCGCAGACATGTGAGTGTCGGCAGGGCACTTATGGCCCTTCATGTGTGCTTGGGGTTGCTGTGTGGCCATGTTGTATTCCACTGTGTCTTACATTCACAGTGCCTGTAGCACGTGCATTGCTTTCCCTTGGGTACATGGCCATGGTTGTTGGGACATGCTGTGCACCCCTGGGGCATCGTCCTGGGGGGTTGCTGTGTGCCACATTGTTGGTGAATCAGCCTTACATGGTCAATCTTTCTGCCCATAGGCAGTGTTGGGTAAGTTACTTTTTCTATTACTTTCTATTTCTTTTGAAAACTTGTTCCAGGAAGCTCTGTGCAGTCACTAACAAGGATGGATAAGTACTAGAAAAAGTAATACACCTTACAATTATAGTTATTTCTTTTTATATAAAAACAATATAAAAATAACAAATAACTACAAAAAATGACATTTTTTGAATGTAATATGTTAGTTACTAGTTACTTTCAAATAAAAGTACTCAGTTACAGTTATGTATTTCTTTTCTATAAAAAGACATAAGTAATTATAACTGTAAGGTGTATTACATCTCCCAGTACTTCTCCATCCTTGCTAGTGACTGCACAGAGCTTTCTGGAACAAGTTTACAAAAGTAATAGAAAAAGTCACTTACCCAACACTGCCTATAGGTCTATGACGGCACTTGCTGTGGGCTACCAGGCCTGAAGAGGAGGAGGGGCGGGATGATCTTTTGTGGAGGATAGTTCACCAGCAGAGAACACACATTGAGCAGCAGGTTGTCTTGATTTCTGAGACGAGGAAGGTGGCCAGGATACTGGAGGAGCATCTCCCTGCACCTGCACAGCCCCAGCCAGGGGACAATTGAGGACGCTTCCACTGTTTAGCACTGTTTCTTGTTCTCCACCCCCTTTGTTTCTGATTTACATTTCAGCCTTCCAGTTCATTGTTCCGTTTGATATTTCCCCTTCCCCAGTTTATAGTTTTTTGTAAACAGTGTTGCTTTCTGCTGTTATTGTTGTTGTTGTTTCACTTTTATTGCACCTTTTCTGTTTTTGCATATCTGTGTCCTCTGTCTTTATTGGCTGCCTGTTATTTCATTCAGGTTGCTGTTCTTGGCTTTGGGTTCTAGTTCTTGGCAAATGTGTGGTGTCATGCGATGGCCTTTGGTTGCTGGTTTGCTACTGTTTGTTTACTCCACTGCTGTATGCAATTGTGTCCACTTTCGGGGCTGCACATCTTTGCCTGCACATCCAGTGGCCATTTGTTTCCCCTTTGAACTATGCTGCTGTTGCTGTTTGCAGTGCCCGCCTGATATATTCAGATCTATCTTTACATAGAAATATGAAAACATAGAAGTTAACGGCAGAAGGAGACCGCTAGGTCCATCTAGTCTGCCCATTTATTTTAGACCTATTTTGACACTCTAGTTGCCCTTTGTGATCAGGGCTCCCTTGTGTCTATCCCATGCATTCTTGAATCCCCCCACAGTGTTGACCCCCACAACCTCTTGGGGCAGGCTGTTCCAAGTGTCCACTGCTCTTTCTATGAAGAAAAACTTCCTGGTGTTGGTAGAGAATCCCTCTTCTTGCTGCCTGACCCTTCAAGTTGTCTGAGATTATGATTCCCAGATCTCATTCCTGGTTTGAGGCCACCAGTCTTTTGCCTCCTAGGTAATACTCCTTTCTTGAATTTATATTTCCTATTTGCATGACCTTGCACTTTTTAGCATTAAATCTCAGCTGCCACACTCCAGACCATTCTTCTAGTTTCTTGAGGTTAGCTTCCATCTTGCTCACTCCTTTTGAGGTGTTCCTGTTGCATACCTGTTACATATCTTGGTGTCGTCTGTGAACAGATACACTTTCTCTTCAGTCCATCAGCGATATCTGCATAAAAAAATTTGAAGAACAGAGGCCCCAGCACTGAGCCCTGGGGCACCCCTCTGGTCACCCGCGTTCCGTCGATTGCATTCCATTAACCTGTACCCTCTGGGTTCTGCCTTGTAACCAGCTTTGTACCCATCTATTACTTCTGAACCAACCCTGTGTGTCAAGCTTCTTTCCCAGCCTTCTGTGTGGAACCAAGTCGAGGCCTTGCTAAAGTCTAGGTAGACCACATCTACTGCCCCCACTGTCTTCCACTATTTTTGTAACGTAGTCAAAAACTCGAGCAGATTTGTCTAGCATGACCTACCTGCTGTGAAACTGTGCTGTTTCAGGTCTTGTTAGCTGCTAGTTTCAAGGAATGCTATGATCCTCTGTTTGAGTAGTGTCTCCATTAGTTTCCTACTATAGATGTGAAGCTCACGGTCTGTAATTACTAGCCTCTACGCAGCTGCCTGATTTGTGAAGTAGAACCACTATTGCCTTTTTCCAGTCTTTGACTACCACACCACTCTTCAAGGATTTCATGAACAGAAGTGCCAGAGGGCTGCTAATTCTGTCCCCTGTTCCTTAAGGATTCAGGGTGCATCTTGTCTGGTCCCATGGCTTTGTCGCTTTTAGTTTATTTAGCACCTCCTGTACTTCAACTTCTGTAAAGGGACTTGTGTCTACCCCTGGTCCTGGGGTGTTGTGTGTTTTCAGGGCTGAGCCATCCCCCTGGGTCATCTTTGATAAACACTGAGCAGAAGTATTTGTTGAGGATTTCAGCTTTCTCTGGGTCATATTTGGTGGATTTCCTTTCTTCATTAGCAATCTTTACTATCCCCCCCTTTTGCCTTCCTACATTCCCTAATGTATCTAAAAAATTGTCTCCTTTCTCTGCCCATTCTGCTATCTTTTCCTCTGTCTGAGCTTTTGCCTTTCAAATTTATTTGTTAGACTCTTTCATTTTTTCCTTGTTCGACTCCCAGTCTTATTCAGTTTTGGTTTCCTGGTATATGCTGTACGCCTTCTTTTTTTCTTTGATTGTGGTAGCCACTTCCTTGGAAAACCAGAGAGGATTTATTTTTCTTTTTGCTTTGTTGACCTATCTGGCACATTGATCTTTGTTGCTATATTCAGTGCTGTCTTCTTTGTCTGGCTATTTTGCACTGCACTCAGAGTCCTGCTGCACAGCTTATTTTTGCATGCTATATTCAGCAGATTTTGCCCTGGGCTATTCCTTTGAATATTGCACGCCAATGGTTCTGGGCTGATTTAGTATGCTGTGTAGTGCTAATTTTGCCCTGGGGCAAAGTTTTGAATATCTGGCCCCTGAACTCTAGGAAAAATATTCTGAACCTACAGGCCATCATGGCAGAGGCGAACCTGGATGAGTCATGGTGCACTGAAAACTGTGACTCATGACATGGCCTATACCATACCATACTCTGTTCAGGAAGAACCAGATGGTATGGAAAGGAGGAAGGTGCTGCTTTATGTGAGGAAGGCATAAAAGCAACAGAGATACAGGGAATACATGCGAGGCAGAGGTACTGTGGATCACCCTGGAGACAGGAATGGAGCCATTATTCACAGTGAGGTGATCTACAGACCTCCAGCAGAGATAGAAAAATTAGATAAGGTACTGATGAAAGCCATTGGCAAGATGGCTGAAAAGGTGGAGGTGCTGCTGGTGGGGGGACTTCAACCTGCCGGAGGTAGATTGGAGCCTCCCAGCAGCAGGAGCTTCAGCTAGAAGCAGGGACACTCTGGACTCTCTGCAGGGGGTGTTCCTCAGGCAACTAGTCAGTGAACCCATTTGTGATGGGACAATACTGGACCTGGTACTCACTAAGAGGGACAGTGCTGCAGATGTCAAGGTGGGAGAACATTTTGGGACTACTGATCACTGTATGGTATGGTTCAATATTAAGACAGCTGCAGAACTGAACCACACAAGGGCAAGGGTCCTGAACTTCAGAAGAACAGATTTTATAAGGATGAGCAAATGCCTTAGGGATGACCTGGTGGGGGGATGGCCTGGATGGGGTGGAGGAAAAGAAGGCAAATATAAAAGGGAGCATAGTAAAAGCAACAAACCTCTGCAATAAACAAGTGAGCAAAAGCAAGAGGAAAGAGAGCACTATGGTCCTCGAAAAAGGCGGCTGAAGAGGTAAAGGCTAAAAGGGTAGTATTCAGAAGGTATAAGGAGATACAGAGGGAGGAGGATAGGGAGGTGTATCAGGTGAAACAAAGGGAAGCAGGAAAAGTAGTAAGGAGTGCAAAGGTACAAACTGAAGTAAGAATAGCCCAGGAGGTAATGAATGAGGATAAGACATTTTTCAGGTATGTAACTGAAAAGAGGAAGACCGCGGTGGGACTGTAAGATTAAAAAGGGAAGGGGGTACTGTGCAGAAGGGGGCCAGAAAAAGGCAGACCTGAACAAATACTTCTGTTCAGTATTCGCAGAGGAAGGAGAAGGGTTGAAGCCACAAAAAGTAGCAGAAGATTTAGAGGGAAAGGGGTGGATGCTAGTCCTTTTTTAGACGTGAGAGTCCTGAAGGGACTTTCTAATCTGAAAGTGGACAAAGTAAAGGGGCCTGATGGGATGTATTCCTAGGGTACTGATGGAGCTCAGTGAGCTACTGGTTGCAGTTGACAGTTCTGTTTAACAGCTCACTGAAAACAGGAGTGGTTCCGGAGGACTGGATGAGGGCAGATTTAGTCCCATCACACAAAAGTGGTAGCAGGGAGGAGGATGGCAATTGTAGACCAGTCAGCCTGACATCGGTGGTAAGACATTAATGGAACCACTCCTGAAGGAAAGAATTGTGGAATATCTTGAATCCAGTGGGTTGCAAGACTCAAGGCAGCATATATTCACATGAGGATGTCAAGTCAAATGAATCTGATAAATTTCTTTGGCTGGGTGACCAAGGATTTAGATCAGCGTGGAGCAGTTGATGTGGCCTACTGCACTTAGATTTCAGTAAGGCTTTCGACACTGTTCCACATAGGAGAATAGTAAGCAAGCTGGATAGCTTAGGAGTTGATCCAGAGGTGGTAAATAGGATAGAAGTTGGTTAGGGATATTAACAAAGGGTGGTGGTAAGCGGAGTTCACTCCAAGGAAGGGAGGGTGACCAGCAGGATGCCTCAGGGATCAGTGTTGGGACTGATCCTCTTTAAAGTCTTTATAAGTGACATTGCAGAGAAGCTGGAATGGAAGGACTGCCTCTTTGCTGATGACACCAAAATCTGCAATACAGGGTGGACACTCCTGGGGTGGTGAAAAGGATGAGCAGAGACCAGAGAAAACTAGAGGAGTGGTCAAGAGTATGGCATGTAGGTTTCAATGCAAAAAATCACAAAATAATGAACTTAGGGCACAGAAACCCACAAGCAGAATGCACAATGAGTGGAGTGGTGCTGACAACTGCCAAGTAGGAAAGAGACCTGGGGATAATCATATCGGATAACCTAAAGGTGACCAGGCAGTGTGACAAGGCAATGGAGAAGACATAGGACAGGGAGGGATATCACCAGCAGAAAGAGGGAGGTGGCATTGCCTCTGTATCGATTGCTGATAAGACCCCACCTAGAGTACTGTGTCCAGTTCTGGAGACCACACACTGGAAGGACATAGACAGAGTGGAGGTGGTCCAGAGGAAGGCAATTAAAATGGTGCAGGGTCTGCATCGAAAGACCTATGAGGAGAGACTAAAGGACCTCAATATGTACACTCTGGAAGAGGGGAAGGAGAGGGGGGGATATTATAGAGACCTTTAAATGCCTCATTGGGGTAAATAAAGTTCAGGAGGGAAGTATTTTTCAGAAGAAATGGCACTCAGGAATAAGTAAACATGCTATGAATCTGGAGAGGGGGTTGATTCAGAAGATATATGAGGAAGTACTTCTTCACAGAAAGAATGTTGGAAAGAGTGGTGGATTCCTGTAACAGCTGTCCAGTAGAGGTGGTGGAGCTGAAAATAGTGGTGGGGTTCAAGAATGCATGGAATAGATACAAGGGAATTATAGTGAAAAGGAAGGAGGGGAGGAAGATAGCTGAAGGTTGTGCATAGTCTGTGGTAATAGTGTTGGTAGTGAGAAATGGGCACACTGGACGGGCCAAGTGGTCCTTATCTGCCATCAAATTCTATGCTTCTATGTTTCTATGTTTCTGTTTCACTTGTGCACCACCGCCATCCACATTACTGTAGCCACTCAATCTGCACCCGCTGATGACATGTTTTCACATGCTGAAGCTTTGCACCATTCTGCAGAGCCTTTTGGTGCACTGCCAGCATTATATCTGCTTTTTCGGCTGGCGGCTGTGGGGTGTAGTGACACAAGTGCTGGACAGTACTTGCTCCAAAGTAAGCAACAATCAGTGTCTGTGAATGTGAGCTGCTGCCATACACTTATTTAGGGAGATTTTCAAACACAAGGAAAACAAATCCCTAGAAAAGAGATTCCTAGGGTGGAGCTGAGGTGGCGTGTCGGCCACCTTATCTGCAGAGAGGTTGGGTCACCATCCAGGGCTGTTATCTGAGGGATTGGTATTGTATGAGGATGCATAGCTTAATAGTCTTTTACAGCGCTGTCAGCCGTATAAGGGGGGGGCAGTTCAGAGTGGTACAGTGTGTCATGGGGCTGCACCGGTGCAGGCAGAGCAGCATGTTCACACACAAGGTAAAAATGTCTGCACTGGTACATGATCCCACCAAAACAGAGATCATGTTTCACCACTGTGGAGTGACCTCTAACACTCTTCAGGTCATTTACATGACCTGATCTGCACTGGTGCAACTCATCTGCACCGCTCACAAGAGTGCAGATCAGGTTGTGTAATTGGGCCAACAGAAACATAAAATCTGTCAGCAGAAAGAGAACACTGGCCCATAAAGTCTGCCCCTACTATGCTATACTATCTCACCCAATTGTCCTGTTGTTCTGGTGGGTTGTCTCCTGCTTTCCCCTCTCCCCCACGCCTCAGCCCCTGGTACCCTTCCCTTAGGACTATGAGTCCTGTTGCCCTGTCCCGGCCATCTCTAAACCCATTTAGGGTACCTGCCCCATCACTTCTGCTGGTAGTCTGTTCCACAGCTCCACTACACTCTCCATGAAGTAAAATTGCCTCACATCCTTCCTGAACATTCCCACCCCAACCTCCAATAACGCCCTCTTGTGATAGCATCCCTATTTCTAACAAACAGGTCCTCATTATTCACCCTGTTTATAGCTCTCAGAAACTTATATGTTTCTGTAATGTCCCTCCTCATACCCAGCCTCCAGCAAGTACATACTGTAAGGATTGACATTATTGGTCCTGGATCATCATGGTGACACTTTCCTGCACCAACTCCAGCCTGCCTAAGTCCTTTCTCAGACACGGACTGCAGAACTGAGCACAGTACTTTGATGAGGCTTCACTACAGAGCTGCATGGGTCAGTATCACTTTGCTTTTCTTACTGTTAACCCCCCAATACACCCCAGCATCCTCAACACTTTATTCTATGCCTTGCTGCATCAGCTGGATGGCTTAAGGGAGTCTCTGGTGAGGACCCCCCAGATCCCTCTCCTCTGTTGTTGTAGTCAGCCTAACCACTCCCATCCAGTATTCTGTGCATGGGATCTGTCTCCCAAAGTGCATTACTTTACATGTCTTGGCATTAAATCTGAATTGCCAGAGCATAGACCACCTCTCCAACTTTTCTAGTTCCTTCTGGATTTCTCTCAACCCTTCCTCTTTTTCTAGCATGCCACATAGATTTGAGTTGTCAGCAAAGCAACACATCTTCATTGTGATTAAACTGTAAATGTTTAGGTGGGGAAAGACTCACCTCCAGATTTGTTGTGCTGAAACTGTCATCTCAAAGTGGTGAGTCTTCACCTGTGAGTTCCTGCCCAGTTAAACCCTTGTTATTTCCTGGATAACTTTTCTATGTCATTAATCAACATATTGAATTGGACAGGTCCCAAGATTGATCCCTGTGGCACCCCACTCATGGCCTCCCTGTCCCCCAATTTGGATCTGTGCACTACTATCCTCTGTTTCTTCCACCCTGTCCAGTTTCCTACCCACCTGTCTAAACCCTGCTCTGTTCCCAAGTCCACTATATTTTCCAGCAACCTCCTGTATGGTACTGAATAGAAAACTTTGCTGAGGTTAAAATGGGGAAACTCTATCACCTGCCCTTTATCTATTGCCATGGTGACCAGCTGAAAAGCAGTATCAGGTTGGTCTGGCATGAACTTCTGAACACAAACCCTTGCTGCTTGCTGTCCTGCCACCCAGTGTCCTCTACATAGGCCACCAGGCTTTCCGTAACTGTTGGTTCCATCAGCTTACCAACAGTGGATGAAAGACTGACAGGACTGTAGTTGTCCGGGTCCTGTCTGCCTCTCCTTGTGGAGTGGTACTGTATTGGCGGACCTCCAATCCACTGGCACCACTCCAGACTTCACTGAGTCTTACATTTTTGGGTCAATGGTTTCACCAGTTCTGTGACCAGTTCCCTAAGAAGCCATGGTTTCAGGCCATCAGGACCTGGTGCTTTATCTACCCTCAGGGCTCCTAGTCACTTTTTCTTCCTTTCAGTCATGATCACTACCATCTCCATTTCCTGTACCTCCTATGTGACAGCCTTGATCTTACAATTTGGTAGAAGCCTGTCATCCTGTACTGTGAATACTGAGAAGAAATTGCGCACAGTACATTAGACTTCGGCTCATCATCTTCAACTACCTTTCTCTATCCACTAGTCTCACTCCCTCCCCAGTTTTCCTTTTCTCCCAAATGTACCTAAAATATTCTTTTCCCCCACCCTTTATGCCCTTGGTAATACATAACTCCATGCCTTCCTTTGCATTGCTTATCACCACCATTAACTTTTTGAGCCAGGTCTGATATTCTTGCCATTCAACCTCCCCCTTCTTCCTGCTGAACCTACTTAAGGCCCTTCAGTAGTTATGAATGATGGTTCTGATGGGATTTTTTTTTTCAAAATTTAGAAGATTAAAACATTTTAAATGAAAAGATTGTGAATAAAAATACATTTGCAAAACTTTAACATTTGTAACACTTAGCAATTGTGTTATGACACTTTAAGAAAAGCAAAATGTTTGCAACTAAGACACTTCTGCATTTGTGACACCTTTATAGTTGGGCAGTTTTTAACCATCTGAGAAAGTCCAAATGCAAAAGTGAAACTTGAAGTTGGTGACACTCACACAGGAGTGATTTAAAAATTAACCTGCTTTGGTCATGATACTGCAGTGTGGTGAACTGACTGAGTGCTGAACACGAAGATCGCCTATTCTCAGTCGCACCACCAGCATTGCCTCAAGCAGGTGGGATGGTGAGACAATTCCTGTAGTTCGAATGGGATGGGTGGATGCAGGCACCCAGCAAGGAAAGGCAGGAGACAGTCTATAAGTTTGATACCCAATGGGCTTTGTTCATACCATAGAGAAAGGTAGACACGGTCACAAGGGAAGGGGTACCAAAACACAGCATAAACAGTACATACTTTCTACAATGTCCTTCAGAGGTGCAGCTTGGCCTAAAGCCACTATCTGTCGAGCTCTGTACTATGTAATAAGCAGTTTGGTGAACAATTCCGAACAGCGATGGACCCAGGATGTGGGTCCCATAGTAAATCACTATTACTCTAGAATGATAGTAAAACAATCACTGTAGTAAATGACTATTACTCTCTTAGGATAATAGAATAGTTACAGGCCCTGAGGGGCTAAGAGGAATGACCACCTCTAAAAGTCTATTGGTGCTAAAGGAAGTCCAACTTTTTCCTGATGTCTTCGTGCGCACAGCTGATGAACGAAGAAAGCAATGGGACAACAGAGAAAATGGGGTTCCTACTTGGTACTAAGCTAACATCTTAATGAGAAATTAGGAGAGGTTGGTGGGGATGTGATAGATTTTTAAACAGACCCTGGTTTTCTGGCCAACCCACTCTCTGAGGCTGCAGAATAATTTCTTACAAAAAAACTGAAATCTTCTGAAATCTTCCCTGGCACAAACCCTGGACCAGGGCTGCCAAGGATGAAGAAACAAGGACCTGGCATTGAATCCACTTGAAAGGATTGCCATGGAGGAAGATCCACTGCAATTTCCCCAGCACAAACCCTTGACCAGGGCTGCCAAGGATGAAGAAACAAGGACTTGGCATTGAATCCACTTGCAAGGATTGCCAATGATGAAGATCTGCTGCAATTTCCCCGGCACAAACCCTTGACAAGGGCTGCCAAGGATGAAGACACACTGAAGCTTCTTTCGTGGAGGATCCATGAGAGGATCACCAAGAGCAAGTTGGATTACGAAGACAGAATGGTGCAAGCAGGATGAGACAACCAGAAAGAGCAGGACACAGGATGAAGATCAGAATCCTGCAGTGTCCAGAACAACAAAACAACAAACCGGTTGGCTGTGGGTACATAGTGGCCATGTCGGACTTGACTATAATGACGACTGGGAGTGACATACAAGGCTTCTTTCAGGATGTTCCACTTAAAGGCTGACCAAACCACAAGAAGACCAGGAGCTGGTGTTCACAAGTCACACAGGGTTATGCCGTTTCAAACCAATTGCAAATGGGAGAGAGGGTTTGCTGTGAAATTCTTCGGTGGCTGGAGGGCTGCTTCAGTGAAGAATTGGCTGTGAACAACCCCACTAGGGTGTGCAGCAGATGATTGAGTCCATACACATAAGCTGGCAATAATAAAGCTGGCAGATACACTTTCACACTTCACCAAAGTAATTGTTCATTGTTGGGGGCAATTTGCCTGGAACATGGGCAAAAAAACAGAATCTGGGGCAATTGTTCATTGTTGGGGCAGTTTGCCAGGAACAGAGTCAAATAACAGAATCCGGGCAATTGTTCATTGCTGGAGCAATTTGCCAGGAACTGGGCAAATAGCCAGAATCCAGGGCAATTATTCATTGCAGGGCAATTTGCCTGGAACAGGGGCAAATAACCAGAATCCAGGCAATTGTTCATTGCAGGGACAATTTGTCAGGAACAGGGCAAATTACCAGAATCCAGGGCACTTGTTCATTGTAGGGCAAATAACCAGAATCTGAGGCAATTGTTTGTTGCAGGGCAAATAACCAGAGTCCCAGTAACAATACAATCTTGGTACTTGCAATAACACAATAGTTCAGAAATCAGAAAACAATGCACATTTCATGAGTTGACAGTCACCAGATGGCAGTTGTTGCTAAGCACCCTTTTTCTCGCTGCCCTTTTAAACTACTGTACTTGTGGGGCCCTCCTAAGCTCTGGGCCTGTGGTGCCCTTTAAATCCTGGGCCTGTAGTACTCTGGGCCCTCTTTATAGCAGAACCTAGCTACCCCTGAAAACTCGGGCTTGATACCCCTTCTTCCCCTAGGCCTTCCTTGCCTTTTTAACTGCTGGGCCTTTATATCTAGGGCCTTGACCGAGCCCCTAAAGGCACTAAGCCTATGCTGCTGGGCCCTCTCTCCTCAATGTGGGGCTTGCCTTTGTCCCTTAATATCATGGGCTGTCATGCTGGGCCCCTTACACACCTAAGGGGCCTGAAATTCCCCTTTAGCCTTGGGCCTGGGTTGCCCTTCAATCTTTCGCCTGACCAAGACCTTGCTGCCAGTTATCTGGGCGTACGCTTTTACTCCTCCCCTAATGAATATTAATAAATTCCCCATGGGCCTCTATTTCTGACCCGCCCCATGGGGCATTGCCACACCCTGAATACATATTCAAATAAGCACTCCCCAACCAGGTCCACCGACAGCTCTCAGAGCTAAACAATTTCAAACTTTTATTTAAATTCTACAGGTGGTCAGCACTCTTCGTTAGTGCTGCCACTGCACTGCACTGCTGCCGGGGTGAAGGAGCTTCAGTAGGGAGGAGGGAAGCTTTGCTGGCAGAGGGAGGAGGGAAACCAGATAGGCACTGTGGCAGATGGCACGGGGCCTCGGGAGGACTGACGACTCTTGCTCCTCAATGATGCTGCTCTTAAGATGCTACTGACATGGGATAACTTCACTTTCTGGGAGAGAGGCTCAAAATAAGAAAAGGGGCTATACAGAGCCCACACCTGCAAGGACCAGTCTTCTTCACTGCTGAGACTCGACCACACGACAGGAGGAGGACAGCAGGAACCATGACAGTCTTCGCTGGCTGGAGGAGGGGCACCAATGCAGAGTCAACAAGTTCACTTCAACCCTCAGGTAAGCGCACAGTCGCTGTTGCACTTTCTAGGTCCCTCTGTCTCTACAGCCCAGCGTGATCTAACGGGAGAAAATGATTCTCCCCTTTTAATAAGATGCTTAGGGTTCTGATTCTAGAACCTCGAGCCCAAAGCATGCTGTACACCACAAGGTAACTCATTGAAGAAAACTACTTTGTATCATCTGTTAGGGTTAAAGCACAAAGCTTAAAATGTAGGGAAATAGAAAGTTGGGGGAAATGTCCCTGGAGCCTTGGTGAATCTATGGTGTGCTGTCCCTTGGGTATGAATGATTTGTTACCCTAACTTTGTCATTTCTCATCAAAGTAAAATGCTGACACAGTAATGCATGCTTAGGGAGGGCCAAAGTTACAGTAACACCAATGCTGCATTGTGTGATCATTCAAGCCCTGAGAAAAAGCACACCAGAGATTCACCAAGGTGCCAGGGGCATCTCTTTTCCCTCTATCTTTTTATTAACCTACTTTTTCGTGAGTCAGCCCTAACAGATGCATTTACGCACTTTTTTGCAATAACTTATTTGTATACATAAAGATAAGATGAATGTTTACTTAAGCAGCTGCTATTATCAGAGTCTGTATGAGGATTTATTTTCTATCTTCTTGTTTGGTCTTCTTTTATTGACACTCAGCATAAAAGATTTACTTGCTGAAAGAAAATGGAAATCATTGATTAAACATATTCACACTGATAAAATATCAGTAAAAAATTCAGTTTTCCTAAGCCTTTCCTGTACTACAATAGATACAGTACTTCTCGGTCAGACAAGATCAACCATAGAAGAAATACTGAAAAACAATATTGAAATTAATTTAATGGATGTATTTGTAGATATTTTTCACAAGTCAGTTTGTTTATTTATTTATATTTATGTAGTTTTATATATATATATATATATATATATATATATATATATATTTTAAATCACTGTGTAATCAATTTTTCTTAGCACATTACTAGTATCATGATTAATATTTCATTAGGTTAGTTTCCCAACACTGTGGGTGAACATGGTAAAAGAATTAATATCATATAGTTAGTAGGTTGTAAAAAAATGTTTTTTTGATTGTTAACAGGACTACATTCCATTAAAAAGTGACCAGAAATGCCAGGAAATGTCAATCTATGTGTGTGAGTGACCAAAGAATATACAATAATGAGAGGGCTTAAGCCTGAGGTTCAATGTGGGGAATAGCTCCTCCCACAGCCTCTACTTAATCCCTATCACTAACACACCTCCCTTGCTTCCGGAATGTCTTTTCCTGAGCTCCCTGCATGGCTTGTGTCACTGTGCCTTCTCTTTCCGTTTCCTCCTACTGTCTCTGTCTGGTCCATTCCTCCTCTTTCCTGTGTCTCCTTTCCTTCCTCTATGTTTTCCTTTTTCCCCTAGTTTGTGTTGCTTACCTCCTTTTCATTGTTTTGTTTTAGTCCTCTGCTCCCCAGATCGTTCCGTTCCACCTCCTGCTCCTTTTCTTAGTCGCCTCCATCTCTCGCTTGTGTTTGGTTGTTCCCTTTGGTTCTTTCTGGGCTCCTCCGCCACCTACATTGCCTCCTCCACCTGTCTTCTCTCCTCTTGTCCACAGGTGCCTTCTAGGCATCTCCCAGCTTCCATTTCCCTGGAATTCTTCCCATGCCCCTCCTGAAGCATGCCAGCTTCCTGTCTGTCCACTGCAGGCCTCTGCTCTCCTCTCCTCCACTCCCCTGTTCCTCTTTGGAGCTCCAGGCAAGCTGTCTCCTCCACGACAAGTACACCTCCTTCCTTCTCACTGATTTCGTACATAGGCATCTGCCTACTGGATGGCTTCAGCGACTTTCCCTACCGTGAGTACTACCTCACTCGACTGACTTCAGCAGGCGAGGGGGAGGGGGTGTTACCAAAAACATTGCCTCACAGCATTTCAGCAATGCAGCAGCCATTCAATTTGCATTCCCATTCTGCCATCATTTAACAGTTACCAGTGCATTCAATGGCTGTCCTCCTTCACAGATGGACTCTCATCCACTGATTTCACTTCTTTTTTTTTTTTTGAAATTCAAGTTTATTATTTCACAATTACAAAGCATGTTGCACATAATACAGTGACACCAGAACACAAATGGTGATAATAACTGTAACCAACTTGCTGCCATCCCAGCTCCCCAACCCTCCCATACCCCCTATCCTTACATATAGTCATCAGTGCAGACTACTATAGAGACACATTTACCTTTGTTCTACTATACTGGGTATACCCCAGTATCGAATAGCTATCCAGAAACCATCAGGAAGAAGAGTCACTTGTTTGCAACAGGACTTAGTGTGCAAGGTCTCCCAAGTTCTGGAATATTTTGGGAGGCAGTTCTTCATACTGGCTCCCATTTTCTCCACGCTCAAGTTGAATAGAAGCTCCTGAAGCCACTCAGAGTAATTTAACAGGAGGTCATCAAGCCAGTGTCTTGATATCACGTTTTTAAGCGAGGAGAATATGGCAGCCATATAATACCTTCTTGACTTCACATCTGTTCCATTATAATCCCCAATTAAGCAAATTTCTGGTAAGAAGTATTCTTTAATGCCAAGCAGTGGGTCCACTTTGGATTTAATCATATCCCAGAGGGTCTGCACTGGTGGGCACTCCCAAAATATATGACGAAGGGTACCCTCCTCCTGATGACATCTATTACAGGTAAGGCTAGGAATCCAGCCTATTTTATGAAGCTTGACTGGTGTCCAGAACATGTTATAAAATAGCTGAAACTGCATCACCCGGAGCCTATCCTGGGTAATGTATCTATAAGAATTTCACCAGATAACGGACTACTCAGATGCCCGCCCTGGGAATTGTTTATCCCAATATTTAGGAGTCCCCATAGGATCCACATATACTTGGTCAAATAGTGATGGGTATAATCTAGACACCGATTGTGGTTCCCACACTACCTTGGACAAGGATTCAAAAAATTCCTCTGGGACCCCTACTGTTTTAAACTCTCTTTGTACTTGGCCCAGCAGGTGTCTTATTTGAAACACCTTAAATATTTGGTTAGGCCCCATCCTGTGTTGTGCGAATATTGACTGTACCGAGTCACACCTCCTCCTGTAGTAAATCTTTGACTCTCACCTCAGAGAGGAACCATATATCAGTGATCACTTTGCCCCCTGTCTTCAGATTTGGATTTCCACAAAGTGGCTGATTTTGATCTTTGCAGGGAGTATGTTTGACAAAGGAGCATAGCTGAGCATGAATTTTTAGTGAGGTGGTTATTGGAGTAAGTGCCAGTTCCTTGGGAAGCCATTTTTGACTGCAATATAAAAGCAGTTGGGTCAAGGCCTACCCCTCTAATCATCCCAATTTCCAGTTTCACCCATGAGGGAACATAGGGTAAAGAAGTTTTTTCCTCTGGTGTTAACAGCCACTTTAAGTATTTGCTAGCACTACTAACCCAATAATATATTCTGAAATGGGGTAACCGTAAACCACCCTTGGCTTTAGGAGCAGCCAATTTATGATAAGCTCTGCGAGGTGCTTTTCCCTGCGAGATGAAGTCACAAATTATTGAATGGGTCTTGGAAAACCACCTTAGGGGTAACCAAACATTAAGCATATTAATGGGATAGAACACCCTGAGGAGGACATTAATTTTAATTAGATTTATACATCCCCAGAGTGACAGGGGGACTTTCCACCATCTGTCCGGATCCTGTCTTATGTCGTGTATGACCGAGTCCAAATTAAGTTGAATCATCCTGGACTCACTCCTGACTAGTATGATACCTAGATATTTTAGTGAGTGTTGACTCCATTGAAGACCCATTTCGGAGATATCGGCTTTCTGTAATTTCCCATTGAGTGGGAAGACTATGGTGTTCTCTACATTTATTCTATAGTTGGATACTTTGCTATATTCTCCTATGATCTCCAAGACCACCATGAAGGTCTCCTGGGGGTGTCAGAGATGCAAAGGATATCATCTGCATATGCAAACACCTTGAATACCTGGGTGCCAATCGTCACCCCCTGTATTCTAGGATTGAGCCTGAGCCTGCAGAGAAGAGGTTCCAGATATATGTTGAAAAGAAGGGGAGATAAGAGGCAACCCTGCCTTGTGCCTGAAAACAGTGGGAAAGTGAAGGAAAAGAGCCCACTGCAGTAAATCCAGGTGGTTGGATGATTGTATAACGACGAGACCCACTTGATGTAAATGGGGGGAATTCCAGTCTATGCATGACAGCAAACAAAAATTGTAAGTCTACCCTGTCAAATGCCTTCCTTGTCCAGGGACATCAGTCCATAAGGAAGGTCTGAGTCCCTGGACATGGAGAAGGCATGGGACAGCTTACGGAGGTGATCTGATGATGTTCTCCCTCTCATGAACCCTACTTGATCCGGATGAATGATGTGAGGCATGACCTTGATCAGCCTGTTCACTTAAATTTTAGCCAGAATTTTAACATCGCAATTGATCAGGGAAATAGGGTGATAGCTAGTGACTCTATCCGGCTCCTTTCCTGGCTTGGTGATGACTACTGTGAGGGCTTCTAGTAAGTGTCTATCAATTCTGTCAGAGTCAGCCCTCTGGGTCTCTTCCCCTCCTAGTCAAGATCAGAAGAAAAGGGAAGGTTCCAGTCACCTCCCAAAATGATGGGGAGGTTTACAAAAGGGGACAAGACATTCAGCAGGTTCATGAAAAAATCTGGCCAGTCTAGGTTAGGCCCATATAAGCTACCCATTAATACTTTCTTTCTATCTAACAGACCAACAACTGTTACATAGCGCCGCATTGGATCTATTATGCATTGTTCACATAAAAAGGGGGTGGTCCTAGAAATTAAAATCACAACCCCTCTACTGACTGAACTATCCCCTGTCATAAATACCTGACCTATACACCGTCTTCTAAAGAGGTTAGGTTCGGACTCAAGCATATGTGGTTCCTGCAAACAGATCACATTCCCTTTGAGTAATTGTAAATGTTTAAGAAGCTTATACCTTTTGGTTTTGTTCCTGAGCCTTTCACATTCCATGAGATCCATACATAGTTGCTCCCTATGGTACAGTCTCCTTTTCAGTAATTATCTCTGAGTGTACCTAGTACACACTCTTGACCCTATGTTCCATCATACCTTCCTTCTGATGGTGCCTCTTTTCTGTTACTAAACTATATGCAAGACTCTCCCCCACCCAAACCTCTTCCACCCTTGCCCCGATCAGTAAACAGTGCACGGACCATTGTATCCAGTTACCCTATCCCAGTCCCAAAACCCGTCTCTAGGTAATATTAAAGCAAAACACTAGAAAAGGAGAAGTTGAAAAGGTGCCCCCGCACAGCCAACACAAATACTGCACGCCCATGATTGTCAGGACAAACCACACACCTGCCTCCATTCCATACCTCTCCCCAGTTAAACATTCCATTTTTAGACAATACAGAAAGGAAATAAAATTAAACTAGTTTCCATCCCAATTAGTAACCCACTATTAAAATTACTGTAGGCCTAACTCCATGAGCCTACTGAATAAAACATAACTATAATAAGGTCCTTCTACCTAGGAGTCATTATGCCCTTAAACTCCAGGGGACTAATGACTCGAAATAGGCTAGGGGACCCTCTACTACAAATTAGAGTATCCCAGACTAATTCAGGTCCGCAGCTCCTTGCCGCTTTACCAGCTACAGAAATCTGGTTCTTGATGACAGAGGGGTAAACTGAGTCATTAGGTGCTTCTGCAAATAAAAGGCTAGGACTAGTACAATGTTTTATCCTCTTCAGAGGGCTCTCCCCATCCTAAAGGTTGTACATCCTCGCAACAATACAACCCTGCAAATCCCTGAATAATCTTTGCTTCCAATAATTTAAATCTTTATGAACTATGCAATTTAAATGATCTCCAACAACAGCTACCAATTAAAATCGATTAGGAGTTATAACAGGTCACCTCCGACACGCAATCTGCAATTTATTTTAGAACACAAATTCTCCTATGCATTTTAACATGTCCCGTATCCAAAATGAGAGCCAAACAAAGGATCTGGGGAGAGAGCTCCCATGTCATATGGTGAAATCTGGAGCATAAAATTCCTTGCATAACATTTAAAGAAAAGAGAGAATAAAATAAAAAGAAAAGAAAAAAGGGGGCTGAACAAGGTAATATAAAAAACAAAGAAAAATTCAAACAGCTCTTAAAGTTAGCCCAGCAAAACCAAAGTTTAAAACATCTAGATAAGAGGCACTCTTCCCAAAAAGCGAGGTCTGCTGTGAGCCACTCTCAAGTGCCAAATCTGCCTCAAATAAGAGGTCTGTCAAACGAGGTAAACATGTTAACCTGAGGAGGGGACTCTTACTTCAGAGTCCCTACTAAGGCATGTAAATAGTGTCAGTGCCAAAACAAATTGAATAAAAATATTGTTGTCCACATGTACTTGCATTGCAGTAAGGCTCATAATGTCCTGGTGCCCTCTACTGGGTATGAAAAGTCCTTATTCCACCACGATGACAAGAGGATTGCTGTATGGAAGGTCCAGTTTAAGCCCTTCCATTGCAGAGCTTGCATCCTCGTAGCTGTTCCAGGAGAAGGACAAAATAACTTTAATGTGGTGGGCTGGGTATCCCCATGCAATTGAATTCCTGGAAGCGATCAGCCAACACCGGCAGGTTGGTAAGTGGCCCTCCTTGACGATCAAGACTGGGAGGTCTTGAGCAACCCCAATTGTGGCCACTTCCCATTGAACCTCTTGGATATCTTTTAGTTTATTAAAGAAATGCTGCCTCTCAAGATAATTCAGGAGTCGGAAGATGAAGAGCCGAGTGGGGGCCCAGTGGAAGCTTGTTGCTGTAAGCTCTATGAGCTTGTTTGATCACGTGAGTTGGGGTCAAGGGAGGGCTTCGCTAATTTTACAAGCAATGTCTGAGTGAAAACAATGGGACTGGCTCTCTTCTCTCTCTGAAAAACCAATACATACAGCATTGTTCAATCTACTCCTCCTTCAAGATCCTCGATCTTGCTGTCCATTAATTTAGTTTTTATCTGAGTGCCATGAACTCCGTGCTTGTTTTCAACCTTCTTTTCCACAGATACCACCTGGCTTCGTGTCACTGGCCCTCTTTGAAAGGTCCTTTAGGATATAGTTACTGCTTTCAGCTCTTCAGTAAGAGTACGGAGCTCCTTCTAAAGGGTTTGAATTCACTAGGAACCACGCTAAAGTGAGTGGTTCATGTTCAAGCAGTCGGGTCCATTTCTGGGCCGTGCAGATGGTGCGAGGCCTTGGATTTTTTTTGTGGCCTTTGCTGGTGATGAAGATGGAGTGTGTTTTGGTGGAGATTTCTTCATCTCAACAACTATTTATCGAGGTCCCTGGATAAACAGCTCCCAGGTATAAACCACAATTAGGTAGGATGGAGTTCTTGCTTAAAGTGTCGCTTTTGTTCTGAGAATTTGAATGTAATCGGGAGGGTGGCTGGAGCAGATGAATCAGGCTGCTAGCTCATTCCTTGCATCATGTGACTCACTGATTTCACTTCTAAAGATACTGCTAACCAGACTGCCTATCATGTGACTACATCACAGTGCTTTAGCAGTAACTATTTGATGGAGGTTCAATCTCATTTCTGCTGGGTGAGAGAGCAGGACATCATGACAACCCCCAGCGCATCATGCAGCACTTATTAGGTTTCTCATTTGGGGCTACTTCATCTGTTAGTAGTGCACTATAAGCTGTATGGCTCAATAATGAATTTTAATGTTTTTTATCTCTATAGTTAAATATCATTTAGTGCTAGCAAATCCTGCTGTTAGTTTTAATTCCTGCAGTAGTGATGCCCGTGAACATGGTGAGACTTTATTGACAGTTCAAAGAAAGTTTTCTACCTAATACTCATTTAAGAGGAAGTTGTTGCAATATTTTATTTCTAAAATCTTCATCTTGTTCCTTTCGCTCATTGGACTGTTTTCCCTCTTGAGGAAAGCTTGCGCTTACAGCTCCTGATCTTCTTGATATCCTGGGGGGAAAAAAGGAGGGGGGGTCCTCCCATTTTACTGTCCCTGGGTTTTCTCTCTCTTTACTGTTCCTGCTACCTATGACTTCAATCACCTATGCCTCTCTGGTACCTGCATCCATTTCCAGTGGACTCCTCCTCTGCACCCCATTGTTATTGCTTCAAAAGTCAGCCCCTCCTTTCCACAGATCACTCCTGTTGTGTGACCTCCATTCCATCTTTCCTCAGTCTGTCCCACTATATCTATTTACTATTATTCATCCTGTCTACAATGCAGTTTCCTCCTATACCCTCTCTCTATAGCAGCATTCTGCACTTTCTGCCAGCCCATACCAGTAGTACTCCAGAATCCATCCCAAACTCACACCTTCTGAGGTGCAGAGCGAAGGTAGGCTTCTCCTGTCTACAGGGGATGGGATTCCATTACAATCAATATCTCCTACTACTTCCCAACCTGACATCCTCTATCCCTCACTCTGCTGGACAGCATCGAATGAAGGTTTGCTCACTCTGACTACCAGGGATGGGAGTCATGTCTACACTCTACTGAGTCATACCATGCCTTCTCTACCTCACACTAGTTGCCGCTTCCTTTTGGGAACGGAACTTCTTTGCCCTATGTGCCCTCATCATTCTACCTATGACTAGCTAACTCAGGTCATGATCATCCCGCCTCAACCATCACCAGTGAGTGTCTGAGTCTCCATTCTTCTGCTTCATCATATGCATTCTCAGCCTGATACCCGGATGCTGCTTCCTTCAGGAACATGACTTTGCTCGACTTGCCTTCTCCATCCTACCTAGTCTGCAGCCTCAATTCACAGTCCTATTCTGCTGACTTCCATGGCTGGGAGCCTGAATCTATATTCAACTGTTTCCACCCTCTGCATCCTATACATGATGCGGGTTGCCACTTCCTTCGGGAACATAACTTCCTCAGCCATGTACTCTCATTGTCCTACCTCTCCTAGTTGCATCCAGTCAGGATCATCTCATCTCAACTGTCATGGATGGACACCTGAGTTTACATTCCACTGCTTCACACAAAGTCATTCTCAACCTGCTAATGGATACCGCAACCCTTCTAGATCTGGACCTTGTCCTTCTCACATTCTCCATTCTTCCTTGCCTGTGGCCTCCCCTCAGGTCTTATTGCACTGACTTCCCGGGTCCCTCAGGCAAAGCACCAGGCACAGCCCCGGATCTGAATCTGCTCACAGTATAGAGATTCCATGAAGAACCATTCTGGGAAGAAGTTAAATTACTTACTTCAGAAGTGAAATCCTATGGCTGCTGCCATCGGGGACATCTCCAAACTTACCAGAGACAACGAGGTACTCCTTAAATCCTTGGAACAGAAGGTGGATTGTGTCGATCCCATGTTGACCCCGAATTTGCCCTTACAAGGCAGCAGATTACTAAACTTGAGGCTAAGGTGGAGGATCTTGATGGCAGGAGTCGGTGTAATAACGCTGTAATCATCGGTTTGCCCGACAGGGAAGAAGGGACAAACACTGTGTTATTTGTTCAAAAATTAATACAGAAGCTGGCAGGTCCCTCCCCCTTTGGGCTGACTTACTGTATCGAGTGAGCCCACAGAGCTTTATGGCTGATGCCCCCACCTGATGCACCTCCTCGTCCCCTAATTTTCAAGTTCCTAAATTTCCAAGAGTGCCAACACTTCCTTGCGAAGATAAAGGAACTCCAAGAGGTGAAATGGGAAGAGAGAAAGATCCGAGTGGTGCAAGACTTACCAGCCATGGTCCAGCAACGGTGTACAGCATTTCACCCTATAATGTCTAAATATGCCCTTTTTTCTTTTTCCATATGCAGTTACATTTTATAGATAAGAGATGCTACTTAGCAATTTGTTTGAATTGTTTAATTAATACTGCTCAAATAAACGGGGGGAGGGAAGGACAGTGGCTTGGTAAGCCTGTTCATCACGATCAAAAAGGTTTTGGTTGAAGGATGGAGAGGGGGACTCCACTCTGACTTTTATAGTGTTCAGTATACATTCTACCTGGAGTCACCTCAAGGTTCAGGGGAGGGAAGAGGGATCACTGTGTTGTATGTAAAGGTCTTTTGTTGGGTTCTTTGGGGGTTGGACTAGGGTTTGATGGTCATCACTGGGGATTGCAGGGGGGAGGGTTTGGATAGGCATCACCTTGGGTGGGCACTGGTATGACTACTGGTGTATGAACTGGTATTTCACTCAGGCAATACAGGATCTCATGAGTCATGGCTAACCAGATTAGATTTTTATCTTGGAATGTGACAAAGGCCAGGAATAAAACAAAATGCTTCCAAATACTGAAGCACTTAGGTCACCTGAAAGCTGACGTGATGTGCCTTCAGGAAACCCACCTGCTGGCCTCAGAATCGGGGCTCTTCCGGAGGCAAAATGTGGGACACACCTTCACAGCTGAGCTAGTACACAAAATAAGGGCATAGCAATCCTTATTGCATGTCATCTGGCTTTATACTGCTTGCAGACCTTAAGTGACCCTAATGGCAGATACTTGGTGATTCGGGGAATCATAGATTGAACTGAGCTGATAATTGGGTGTTTTTATGGCCCAAATGTTGACTCATCTGCATTTTTTACTGAAATCCTTCAGATCCTAACACCCTTCTCCAGCCTCCCAATGTACCTGGGAGGTGACTGGAATCTTCTGTTCACACCTGACTTGGACAAGACCCAGGGGTTATTACCAGCTCAAAGGGCCATATGGGATCTTGTGGACCACTTGGGATTGTGTGACCCCTGGAGAACCCTTAACCCATCTTCTAGGGCTTATACCTTCTGTTCCCTGGTACACTGATCTTCTTCCAGAATATACTACTTTCTAATGACCAAGAGCTCTCTCCCTGGTATCTGGGAGTGTGGCATAGAAGCAGGAGTTATTTAAGACCACTCTTCTGTTTGGTGTTTGGCTACCCTGGCTCCTCCCCAACAGAAAGATACCCTGTGGAAGCTTAATAACCAGCTTCTGAATTGATCCTGAACTGGTTAAACAGATAGCTCAGACTACTGAGCAGTACACAAAAGAGAATTTGAATTCCACAGGGAAGCCAGTCATCAAATGGGGTGCACTGAAATGCTGTCTTAGAGGAGAGTTGATCAAGCTAGCCACTGCCAGGAAGAGGAAAAAGGAAGAGCAAATCTCCAACCTATTGGCACAAATTAGGCAGTTGGAAAGTTGTCTACCCCTGACTGGAGATGACACTACCAAAGCCTCACTATTAAAACTATGGAACTCTTACAGCGAATTGCTGAGGGAAAAGGCAGAGTATGCCATCCTCAAATCTCGCTTGATATACATAGACCAGGGAGAGAAAGCAGGTCATTTATTAGCCTTAGGGATAAAGAAACAAGAATCTGCCAGATTGGTAAAGGCCATAAAATCTAGCACTGATGGTTCCATTAAAACCACCCCTAGGGAGATAATATCTGAATTTGAGTCTTACTACAGAGAACTGTATAGCCCCAGGACAGCACCCCACTCACTTCAAGAAATAGAGGCATATCTTGCTTCTCTTCCCTTACCAACTTTGGAGAGGGCAGAGAAAAACATTCTGATAGCCCCCATCACAGAGGAAGAAATCAGAGCAATAGCCCAAGAGCTCCCTCTAGATAAGGCCCCAGGTCCGGACGGACTCTCCTCTAATTTTTATAAGAAGTTCCAAGACCATTTAGTCCCTTGGTTATACAGATTTTTCAATTTCATTTTGTCAGAGACTCCATCTGACCATCACCTTCTAGAGGCCCTTATTGTAGTCCTTCACAAGCCCGGCAAGCCTGAAGATAGTGTCACAAGTTATAGATCTATTTCCCTTATTAACAATGACATCAAGCCAAATTGCTAGCCACCAGGTTGAACCGGGTGCTTCCTGTCCTCATAGGTGCTGAACAAGTGGGCTTTATGGTAGCAGATCATCCCAGGATCACCTACATTTTTCTGCATCAGGACTCCATCCACCCAGCGGTTCTGGTGTCCCTGGATGTGGAAAAGCTTTGACAGAATAGATTGGAACTTTATGTTCAGTGTCTTAGCCAAGTTTGCCTAGCCCATCTCCTTCCTGGATCATTCCTTCAGTCCATCCGATTCACTCGATCACCTCTAGATCAATATATTCGATGGGTCAAAACTCTACATACAGGTCCATGCACCAGAATCTATTGTAATGGGGTGATTTCCCTTCCTTCCTGTTAAAGTATGGTACACCTACAGGATGTCCCCTGTCACCTCGTCTATTTAATTTATATTTGGAAACCCTATTATGAAATCAGAACCAACCCTAATATTCATGGGGTGGAGATAGGTTCCTACATGTTGACAGTTTCGCTTATGTGATGATATTCTGCTGCACCTCGCCCAGCCCACTTGCTCTATCCAGGCGGCTCTGAAGACTATCTTGGAGTATAGTGCAGTTTCCAATTATAAAGTTAATCCAGACAAGACTCAGGTTTTCCCCCCTGAATAACAGGACCCATAGGGCTTCACTTGGTCTTACTGGCATACAATGGTCTCAAGACAGCCTTTAGTTCCTAGGTATTCTCCTAGCTAGACATACTACCCAATTAAATGCTCTCAATCTTGATTCCATGATCTCCAAGATGCAACAAGACGTATCCTGTTGGAAGGACATGCCTCTGTCTCTTTGGGGGAGGATTAGTTTGATCAAAATGAATGTTTTATCCCACTTATTTTACCCTCTGAGCATGTTGAACTTATGGTTGCCTCTCACCTGGTTCGGGAAACTACAGGGTGGTATCGGATTTTAATGCCACAGCAATCCTGCAAGGTATGCCTACCATAAATTGTCTGCCCCTAAGGAGAAGAGGGGTCTGTGGCTCCCTCACCTTGGTTTGTATTATTGGGTCAGCCATTTAAGTAAATACCTTAAGTGGCTGCAGCCAGTAGAGAATCTACACACCTTTCCCTACATTCCTTCCTGGCTTACCATTGAACAGGAGTTAATTGATTTGAGTGGCATTTCTCGAGAGGCCTTCCTACATACTCGGTTTAAGGATCTTCCTAAAACATGGGGTGGCTCTCCAATCATCACTTCAATGTGGGTTCTTTCTCAGTTATGTAAAGTCTTGAAATACAACCCCATTAGGGACCCAAAACAATCAATTATGCAAAACCCTAATTTTCACATTGGGGGTGTTCCTCTATTGGAGGGGTGGCTTCCAACTCTCAAAGGGAAGTGTCCAGAGGAGTTGGCATCCAGTGACTCCTACCTCTCAGTAAGGGATATGATGCTCAGATTCCCAGCAGGACCAGAAGGTTTTTCAGGTATTATCAGATCCATCACCGGCTGGTTTCTAAACAGCTCTTACTGGAATGGCAGAGGAATAGGTGAGATTTTCCATCCCTAATTGCTCTGTCCCATCAGCCCCATTCAGCCTCCCTTATCTATGCTTCTCTATATGATCTGGTCTATCCTCCGTAGTTGGGACCGCTCCCTACTGGTTGGATGTGTTCCTTAGAGGTTCTTAACTTGGATAAAATATGGAGGTCCTGTCATTTTACATCCACGCAGGATAGACTGCATCTCATGCAATACTCAGTCCTTCAAAACATATACTTGACTCAGTGAAGCTGCACAAAATGGGTCAACTCCCTCCTCAACTCGTAGTCGCCTAGTCAAGCAGAGTACCTTATATCACATCTTCTGGGAATGCCTTTTATTGTGGTACTCTGGAAAACCATCAAACAAAGGGCAGACCCTTTCCTAGGGCTAGAAAATTTGTTTACCTCTGAAATATGTCTGTTAGGCAACTTCACTGGAGTTGAAAGCAAACAACGCTGGTTTCATATGGCCATGATTGCCCTCTCTCTTAAGGTTCTGGTGCTTCAGCACTGGAAAGAAAACGTCGCCATTTCCTACATGGAGTGGCTCCTGGAATTGTTAGCCAATCTACGTGTGGAAAAAATGACTGCAAGTCTATGTAACTGTATGCACAGATACAAAGAAAGATGGGAATCCCTATATACCTTATACAGTCTCTAAGGTTATATTCCCATCAAAGTCATTGTTAAGGGTGATGCTGAGGGGGGGTCATTTGTGATCGTTTCTTAATTTGTCTTGTCTTACATTTTAATGTTGTGCCTCTTATTGTCCTGAGAATGGTTTATTTGATATGTCTTTTATGGTTAAAAAGCTATTAAAGTTGAATTAAAAAAAATAAAAATGATTTGGATCATGCCAGCTAGTTCGGTATCTATCCCAATCCTTTTGACTGCCTTTTGTACTTCCTTGCTGCAGGTCACCTCCTAGCTGCTATATGAGTATATTTTTCTCCATCAGATGTGGAAACTTGGCCTGCTTCACTCCAGCACCTTCCGTCCCTTTTCTTGTCATTTGAAGCTTTCGTCAGATGTTGAACTCATGTAATTCAACTCAGTTGCTCTTGGTGCCTGACGTTGTTCCTTGGCCTTCTGCAGATCATCCTTTGTACCTTGCTACAGCCTTCCTGCATTCTGCTGCTGTTCATTGAAGAACTGACCGGTCCTGTTCCTTCCTGCACTGTATGTCATCCAGCGCCGCCTAGCCCATCACCTTCCCTGGATCATTCCTTCAGTCCATCAGGATTCACTCCAGACTTCTTCCATCTTCGGATTACTGTTTTTTATCTCAGCCTTGCAGGCTTTGGGGTATTATCCTGTTTGCTGTGGCTCTCTTGGGCATGCTATCATATCTCTGGCCACTATGCCTACCCTGTCAACTACTCCTCCCATTTCTCCATCTCATACTCCTACTCTGCCATTCCCACAGCTCCCATTCACTACTCGATGGATCACTTGTTCATTTCACCTGAGGAATCTACTTCTAGCAAATAATCCTTGGATAATATGCCTTATAAACTCTTACCTCATCACAGAGTTTTCTACACTGCCCAATCAGCTCCACATGATCTTTCCTGGAATCTCATTTGACTGGACAATGGAAAGATCCCATCCATCTCTATTGTACTGCCTACAAATCCTTATATTCAATCACTGTGGCTTCCCTATCTACCATGACTCAAAGGCTATTCTTGTACATGGAAAGGACAATTCATTTTGTTATGCTCCAACTCCATAACCATTATCATTGCTATGGATACCAGGAATTGCAGTTACCTCATACCACTACTGACGCCATCCGCTTTACCTTCTGCAGCCTCTCCTATCAACACCAACTCAGTTGACCATGTTACTCAACTCCTACTTTCACAAAAGCCATTGCTTGTCCTAAGACTCCTACAGCTGCCTTCCCAGAACTTCCATCACTGGATATTCTATGCCTAGCTGCTTTACTAATGCCAAGTCATCCAAACCATTTTTTTTAGCTCCTGAACATCACCATACCTCAGATAATCATCTGCATTGCTCCATCTTATTACCATCAGTCAAGTTATCTACCCATCCAGCGGTCCTTCTAGTCTATCCTTAATGAATCATTTCCATTATTCCCTCCAGTTATGACTTTCACCGAGATCAGGCACCTCCGATTCTCAATCCGGAACTCTGCAACCATGATGGTGAATTCACTATCGCTGTCTTACCTCCCAACAAGTCTTAATCAACCATAGCACTAGGATGATCTGGCATTTCACACTACTTGACTTCACTATCAACCCAGCCTACAAACTCTCCATACATCCGCTCCAAGCTTCTCTCAAGTACGTAGGCATTGGATTACCATAGAGGCCGCCTAAGCTGGGCTGCCTATCTTATCCTACCAGTGCTACCTTCTCAGTAGAATAAAATATCTCCCAGCCTGGTACTTGAGCCTGTTGTTCAGCACAACAACTACTCATCTCAATACAGGGAATAACAGGAGGGTGGGGCTGAAGCCAGTGCCAAGGACCATACCAGCAAACAAAAGATATAACCTGGTAGGCAGACACACCTAATAAGGACGACAGAACTGCTCAAACATAGGGAACCCTGCTCCCTCAGCACCACTGCTTGGGCATGGAGGCATGATGGAATAGACTCCGCAACAAAGTAGCCCAACCACTACACCAACAGCGTTGGTGCTTGCAGCTGAACCTGAACCCAGCAAGCATTAGAATACTGGCAGTGTTGCTCCTGTACATAGCTGAATTAGGATGGGTTGATGCCAAAATAAGTGGCTGCCAAGACCCTAACCTGCATAGGGGGGCACAGGACCATCACCTACCACACCTCACACACTGCCCTACTCCCTCAATCCTGCACACACTAGTTATCAAGCACAGATTTACTCACAAGGGAGCCTGCTACCTCATCTTCTCTGGTGTGCCAGGTGATCAACTAAAATGATCTTCCCTCACTCAGCAAGGGGTCCTCTGTCTCATCCTACTAATTCTAATCCACCCCAACCCTTGGTACCCACCTGCTAACTCCATCCTGGGGTCCTCCGGGGACCCCACATGGTGCCACACCAAGAGACTGAGGGTGGCCCACATGAACATCTGCAGCTTATGACCTAAGATGCCGGAGGTGCAATCATGGGTAGATACATACAGGCTCAATGTGCTAGCCATATCTGAAACATGGCTGAAGCCTCCCATGCTCCTCAACAAGTAGAACTAGACCACTACAATTCCTTCCGAAAGGATAGAAAAGGGAAAAGGAGGGTGTCATTATCTATGTGACCTCCTCTGACAGCTTCCTTGTCCCTGTCAAATGCCAAACACAACAGGACTTGAATCAATATTCATCCAAATTGTACTGGCAGTGCTAGTGCCTAAACCATAGGATGTATCTATAACCCTCCCACTGGTGGTACTGCAGCACTTCAAAGCCTCGTCAGCTCAATAGCAGGGGCATGACTCACGGAGCTGCTGGTCCTGGGGGACTTCAACTTAAAGTGGGAACCCATCACTGAGCAAAAATACAAGACCACACTTCTCGATGCTAACCTGACCCAGGTCATCACTGAGGTCGCAAGGCATAACCAAAAAACAGGGAACCACTCTATCCTTGACTGGATCCTTACCTCCAAACCCACCAACATACAAGTGACTGGCGTGATGTCGGACGCCGTAGGCGATCACTCACCCATATTCTGCATCTGGAAAAATTGACCTCCCAGGATCCCGCCCAAGCTCATAGTGACCAGGGATTTCCCTGGATTCTTGGCTTAGGCTTTCCAGAACTCCCTAAGAAACATAGACTGGTCACCAGTGAGACACCTAGGAGCACGGATGAGGCAGCACAGTATTTCCAGCGGACGTTCTCTGGGTGGCCAACATGCATGCCCAATTAGGACCAGATGAGCCAAGGGCCTTTGTCACAAATGGATATCGTGTGAGCTGAAGTCACTGATGATAGCCTGAGACAAGGCCTGGAAAAAGGCAAGGAGTTCTACTATCCCTGCCGACTACTCTGCCTATAGATCACTGCAGAATCAGTGCCAAAGAAGCTCCAAGAATGCCAAAAGGGACTACATAAAATCCCTCCGGAGGCAAACACTATCTGACCCAAAGTTCTTCTGGACAAGCATCAACTCCCTGATAAAAGGTACTAAAACACCCCAGCAGGGTAACATAACCTGTAATGACACTACACTAACGGATGGAGAGGAGGTCGCAACAGTCTTCAATCACTTCTTCACCGACTTGGGGGCACTCAGACCCAACCCCACACACAGCTCACAGAGCCCTGTGGTCACTGAATCCCAAGACTCTCCAATTGCCAATTTCCATCTGCAGATAGTGCAAACCAAAGATGTGCTGCCTCTCCTACAATCCCTAAAACCCAGTGGATCACCAGGACCCGACGGACTGGATCCTAGGCTGCTAAGGGCTGCTGCCCCAGCCATTGCACTGCCTGTAACACTGTTAATAAATTGATCCCTGCAGGAAGGTACAGTCCCACTGACATAGAAATGGGTCCATGTAGTCCTAATCCACAAGGGCAGAGTAAGGGAACCTATAGACCACTGTAGGCCCATCTCCATCCTATGTTACCTGGCTAAGATTCAGGAGCGGCTAGTTTACAGCCAACCCAGAGACTACCTGGAAGCCAACAGGTACTGGACCCCACACAACACGGCTTTAGACCAAAGCACGGGACTGATACTGCCCTCATCAAATTCACCTCTGATGTCCTGGAAGCTTGGGACAAGGTACTCCCACTGGGGCGTGTTTGTGGACCTCTCTAAAGCCTTCAACCTGGTGGATCACTCACCTTGCTAACCAAGCTTAGCCAACTGGGGCTGGAGCAGCACTCCTCAACTGGTTCTGCAATTACCTCACTGACCGCACTCAACAGGTCAAGTGGAAAGGAGTCAACTCAACCCCTACCTTTAACTGAGGGGATCCCACAGGGCTCAATCTTAGGTCCGCTTATGTTCTCCCTATTCATAAATGACCTCTATGGACATTGTGGGGCAGCTCCATAGTACAGTATGCAGATGATTCAGTGCTGTACAGAATGAGGGATCACCGATCTGATCTAGGACCCTGGTTCCAAAATTATTTCACCAAGGCAGAGACTTGGCTAATTGAGAACCGCCTTGTCCTCAACCCCACCAAGGCTAAGGCTATGCTGTTCAGGCCAAAATCCCTAGGTCTATCCAGGGACCATCTTCTGCCACTCACTACCTTGTCTGGCTCCAAAATAGAGGTGGTACAATCAGTCAAATACCTTGGCCTCACACTAGATCAGGGGCTCACTCTGAAGCCCCATGTGGATGCTGTAACAAAAAACATCCACCAAAAACTGGACCTTCTCTATCGCCTAAGCCACAACATGATACCAGAGACTAGACTGGCAATCTCACAAAGCATCCTTCTCCCAACCTTAACTTATGCTGCCCCCATTGAACTCGGCATCGCTGAAATGGACCACAGTAGACTAATGACCCTATACCACAAAATAGCTTGCTTTGCTTCCAAATCATACACTAGGACCCACTATTGTGATGCCCTCACAGCTCTAAACTGGCCATCCCTGTACAGTAGGCTCCAGTACCCCCATACTAAGCTGGCTCTACAAGCTCCTAGATGCCCAACCTCCAGCGAGTCTAAACAGATTACTTGCCCCAAAGCCGAATAGATGACCATTCCGCTCCTAGAACAAAAAACTCCTGGAAGCTCCCCTGACCTGCACTGTCACAGGGGTAAATCCTTTACTCACCTAGCCATGGAATCATGGAACAATCTCCCAAGCCATCTTCAGGAGCGCATCGACTTAGCCATCTTTCAAAAGGGACTGCGTGCTCACCTTATCAAACCAAGTCCCTGACACTGCACCAATGGCTAAGACAACCACACCTCATGTCAATTTGTACCGACTAGACACTGCTCCCCTACAAGGGTAATGACTAATGACTGAACAAGCGGGTACTATACCCCATATGGAACTCCCCGTATGCACTCTTAGCACTTAGCACCCTCACCCCATCTGTCATCACTGCTGTACTCTATATTGTAATGTATTTGCTGCCCTCTTCTACAGAAACTGTATATTGTACTCATAACCCCGTATTATATGTACTACTCTACCATACTGTACTCATCAGTGTATTATACCTCCGGCATTAGATGTACTGTACTGTATTGCAGTATTAGATGTACTACTGTATTAGATGCACTGCATTGTACTACTACTGTACCAACTAATATCATGTGCCTCTTTCCCCTCTTACACAAGAACTGTAAAATTGTATACTGTCCTAGTAACCCTGTACGATATGTCTGATACTGTGATACCTGACTGTATGTTCAAACCATATGTAACAAACCCCGGGTCGCCCCAGAAAAAGGGACCCTCGGGGCCCAGTGGGCTTACCCGGTAAACAAAATTTAATAAATAAATAAACCTAACCAGCAAAAACCATCTCAGTGCATCTCATGGGCAATTATACCACAGAAATACCCATATTTACTTAGTCACTTGATCAGCAGAGTATGCACAAGTATAGTTATGACATCAATGCCTGAATAACCTATCCAATTCCTTGTACTGAACTTCCAATCATTCTCTATATCGGGGGTCTGCAACCTTTTCAGGTCCGGGATCCACATGTCCACTTGCCATGACAGATCTGATCACCAGGGAGCATTATGAGTGCAAGCATAGCAGATGTCTTTTTTAATGCTTAATTTTACCTAAAATTATCTCCAAGTGTATTTGAGTAAAACAAATTTTATTTAATTGGAGCACTACTCAAAGCAAACCACTAAAAAGTGTAACTTATCAAATTGTTTTCAACAACAGTGATGCCTTTATCATCCTATGTAAATGTGCAAACATTTCAGCTTGCAGGATATGCCAGTTTACAAAGCACAAGATACCACCAGGTTGCTCTGAGAGGTTCAAGCGTCTGTCTCACTTAGTATGGACTATCATGCTACAGTAGGTACACAGTCTGTCAGACATTAACCAAGTGTATCCATGGATAGCTTCTCATTCTCCAAACCCCCTATGTGAGAACTGAAAAACTTTAACACTGGTTCTGTTGCCACAAGGGTAACTAGTTAATAACTCATCCTTAATTCCTAATACATTCGAACAGTAGAATGGATTGCAAGTGCCAGCTGTGCTGTATAATATATTTGTTAACTATTGGTTCATCAGTCACAAGATAGTCATAGTAAGTTAACCTCATATCACAAACACAGATAAGAATCCATATTCCACAAAATGTTCTTTGCATGGTCTCGCATGGTCTTTCATGGTCTTGTGTTCATGAAAAGCCTATGCCAAATCTTGCGTACAGTAAAATTCTGCTCTGTTCCTTGAGATCTACAGACAAGTGAGGGCCCATTTTGAAAACTGCATCCTTCCGTAACCTCTCCATCTACAAAACTGTTGCCTGTACAAAGCAACTGCAGGGCTCTGTGGAAGCTGGATGGACAGATGCATGCCATGAAGTCTAAGCAATCTTCTCTTGGCCCAGTTTATTTTAAGTGTAGAAAAGTTTTCTTACTGCCTCTCTTTCATATTTTATGGCATTTGTAGAATATTTTATTTTGACATGCCCTTGCAGTTTAACTTCTTATTTCTTACAAAGACTTTCCCTGCACATCACATGGAACATATGCCCATCTCTGTTGATGAAGCCAACATCACTCAAGTCTTCTAGAAATATTACACTCATGTACTATTTCTCTCTTCTTTGTTGAATGTGACAATTTTATCATAAGCTGTATAGCTGATTCACCGGTACCAGTGCCATGTTAAGAATACAAGAAAAACTTAAAAAAAAACACTGTTTCTTGCAGTTTTATGACCCATGTCTTGACTCAGTCCTCCTTCCATCTTGACAATCTCCTATCCCACCCAAGGAACCACTGTCTTCCTCACATTCCAGCCACTGCACATCATCCTGAAGTAACTGTGGTTGTTCCCCTCTACCTCACTCCTCATACTCATTGAGACAACTGATGTGGGGCTAGATCCCAACTGATGAGGGGATAACTCAACAAAGCATACCGAATGTTCAGCATTTGTTAAGGGACAAGGAAGAATAGTAAAAGAATTGGCTGGACAATCCTGTGTGGTAGATGGTAAGACTTCATCTTGCTGGCCAATCCTATTACATTTTCCTATCTTTGTCTCAACTCTTTCCTCCCATTTGGGGCACAAATGTCTTAGGCAAGTGTGGCTGGCATGGCTATCCACAAACCTAGCTTGTTTACATAAACACACTTAACTTGATATCTAGTACCTACTCTGCATCAAATTATAGGCATCACAAGCCCTGCTGACATTTGGCAACATGTCCAGCTCTGCACATCCCTGCCAACATGATACCTCCTTGGCTACCAGGGAAGTACATGTGTAAAGTCAGGACAGGAGGCATCCGAACTGGATTCTTGTTGACATTATACTACTTAATGTGCCATGTTTTGGTACTAACCTCAGGTCACCAAATTGGTGAACAGTAATCCTTACCACTGTGCCATCAAGCAGTTCAGCAAGCTTTTAAAGTTTGCTGGCTTGCCTTGTAACTGGCCAAGATCTACAACACAGATGGGAATATTGATATAGACTTAAAATATGGGGGGGCACTGCAGAGTCAATAGCCTCCCCTATATAACTATTCTTGATTACCTCTAACTGTCCCAGCATCATGCACATCAGTGTGTATGTGATGTTCATATACATGACCTTTAAAAGGTGGCCCTACATAAATAAATTTCCAAAAAGCCTGCATTCAGTGTCCCAGATCATTTTATTATGGAGCACAGTAGCAGTGATGCATAGAACCATAAATGCTGGACCTTAGAGGGGTAAGGAGCTACTGAGACGCATGAACATAGCAAAGAGCCACATGCAGCTCCTGAGCCTCACGTTGTAGACCTTTGCTCTATATGTATTCAATTACCATCTGGACTGCATATGCCAATCCTCCTGTATTTGTCTACAAATTATGTCTGGCATTTCTCCGATCAGGCACTCTAAGACTCTGCTCAACTCCTTCTTCCACTGCATGGATGCTTATTTCACAACTTATCGCTCATCATTGAATTCCTTACCGCCAGACTTTACCGTGAATGTCAATCCTCCCACAAGCTGGATCATTCACCTATGACTTCACAAATCATCGATTTCCCACCGCTCACTGTCTGGTAGCATATTGATCAAATCATGCTCCCTGCTCATTGCATCCCTATAATCCCTGTGGACAATCATCCATCATTACCTTGGAAATCTGGACTTCATTTGCCCTTCTTCGACTGGATCTGCTTCACACTCAGGATTCTATTGCTTCTTCAGAAAAGACCTACTTCTGCAACCTCAGGATCATCATCCAAACTACATCATCCATGGATGGAGGATGGACCATCATCTCCAAGAAGTTCACCTTCCTTAAAATTAGCTATGGCTACTAGAACCTAGGTCCTTCTCCTCTTAGTATGACCAGAGGATGGACAGACCAATGGCCATGAATCCTCAGAGGTTTCCTCCACATGAGGTTTCTTCTCTCATGAGTGCCAGCAGTCATACTCTCATGAGTTGGAGGAGGTATCTTTTAGGGCATTCTGTTCCTACAGTTCCTACCTGTATACATACCTACTACTCAAGGGTGTGAATACAGTAAGCCACAAATGTACTACAAGTTACACAAGCACTAATACCCCATCGCTATTCTGCAAACATTGAATGGGAGGCTTAGCCCAAGGCTTAATGTAGGGAATAGCTCCTCCACAATCGCCATTTAAACCCTATCACTAACACACCTCCCTTGCTTAGGAGTGTTTTTGTCCACCACTATCCCCTCCTCTCCCTTCTCCGTGTTGTTCTCACCCTTGTTCATGGGCCTTCTATTGCCTACAATTCCTACCTACATACTTACTACTCAAGGGTGGGAATAGGTAAAGCCACAAAAGTACTACAAGTTACACAAGCATAATACCCCATCGCTATTCCCCACACATTTAAATACTTCTATCCAAAATCTGTGGTTAGGGAAGTGTTTTTTCTAGTTTCTGATTTGAGTAAAAGTAATACTAAATGGGGAAATTCTTGAATAGTGTGACACCAGTACGGTCAAATATGGAGTTTAAACCATCTATAATGGTTGACATATCTTTTTATTTATTTTATTTTACAACTTACTTAACCCAGAATAACCCAGCTGAGAGGCAACAGCTGATTTCCAGTAGGGTCCTGCTTTTTATGCATTTTCAAAGCTGAGTGAACTGGAGCAGTGGGAGATTAAGTAACTTTCCTAAGATCACACAGTGAGATTTGTCTCTGGTTGGGTCTGAACTTATGATCTATTTGTTCCTAAGCCAGTGCTTAAACCACTAGCCACACTGTCCCACTTTAATGAACTCTAACTGCCAAGGATGGTTAATAAAGTCACTGAAATTTCTCGGTTGGGGTGGAGCTTGATACAGCCTTGCCCAGAAGACAACACCTAATCATAGTTAAAAGAGAAAGTTGGTTGGCTTGATGGTATGGTTGTGGTGGCTAGAACTGCCTGCAAAGCTGACATGTGTTCATGCTCTGTGTCCAGGGCACCCAGGATGGCTGGCAAGAAGTGGAGTTCAGCATCCTATTGGACAGGATGTGTCTGCCACTGCAAGACTGCCACCTGGGTGACCAAAGGCAATAGTGAAGCCTGGGAATGCTGATAGGAGAGGAGTGCGCATACCTCATGAGTCAGCAAGCCACCTTGTACACATGCATTTGTATTCACATGGTAGGATTTGGGAGCAAATAGAATAATATATTATCAGCCCCTTCTCGAATGGGGGCTTACCATATTTATTTATATTTTTATTTATTTAAAAGTTGGTAACCAGGAAAAGCACACTGAGCCAGCACTCTTTTCCAGGTGCAACCCGGGGGTAGGGGACAATAGGGAAAAAGCATACAAAACAGTATACAAAAGAGATATAAATAAAGTAACACAGGAAGTGTGTGGAATAAGTGACAAGCAAAATATACAGTCATCAACAGCAATGACTAGGCTAGATTATTGTACAGGCAATTATAAACATTTGGTTATATACAAAAAATATACAAACATTTACAGGCAATGTATATACAGAGGCAGCGTACCAAGTAAAGTATGGTCAAAGTTAGCCTTTAGAGTTCATCTGCCTCTATTGCTTATTCCCTACTTGAAATCATAACACTCTGTTATAAAATCTGCTGCCATGGCAATAACTATGATGTCACAAGCAGAGTATTGCGATGTCAGATTGAAAAGAAGCAACAGGAGCTGATGAACCCTCAACAAACTATCCTGTTTTCAAGCATATGATCTCAGTAATAAATAATAGGCATGAGAAATACAGAGTTAATAAGAAATATAGGATCCTTTATATCAAATACTGTTATTCAAAATTCTTCTCGATGCATCAGTGACTATTAAGCATTGCCAAATGAACAGTCTTAACCTCACTAGACACATTTTCAAAATCACTCCTTTCTCATAATAAAAGAAATCATGTGCTTAAAGTAATAGTTGTTTGCAAAATCATCGAAAGCAAAAATTCCATGTGAGACCAGTATGACCTGGATTTGCCATAAGCAACTGTCATGTGTAATTAAGAACATAAGAACATATGAAAATAGCCAGCAGAAGGAGACCTCTCGGTTCTCAGGTCTGTTCGAAATAATAAGGATTAGTTCTGGCCTTAAGTTGAATCTGTGACCCTCCTCTCTGTCTTTCCCATTATGAGGACACCTGCTATTAATTGCCTGTAATTGATCTGCATCATACCCATTACACCATGGCATTGTCAACCATGATTTGGCATAGATTTTCATATCCTACTAAGGGTACAGTATCAAGGGCCTGATGGGGCTATGTAAAATTGAACTAACCAAAGACTACTGTCAAGTAGAATCTTGAAAGTTGGCTCAAATCCTTATTCCCAATCCTTTTCATCATTGTTCATCTCCATCTTTGTAAGCCACTTACAGTACACTTTAAGAATCAATTGGGATGCTTTTAAAATGCTTTTAAAATTTTTTATTTGCTAACCAAGAGAACAAGTCCATATATATTGCAAGTAATGTGCAGGAACTGTCATTTCTCATGTCCAGATGCTATCTTATTGCCTGTCTTACTTGATGGTTTCACAGACAATCCCTCAGACTTTTTCAGCCCAGTGAATGGAATCTTGTGTGAGTGCTGATGTCATTCAACCAACAATTACATAATCTTCCTCATGGTCCTAGCAGCTCAGCACCTACAAAGTACATCAGCTTTTGACATTCAAAAATCAGTCTTTGCTTCCAGTTTTCTGTGGGTGGCCTGTAGTAATTGATTTAATACAATAAAATGCCAGTTTTGGATAAAGAATGCTAGACATAGCGGTAAATGATATAACAGGTTGTAGCCAATCTGAAAATTGCCTCCAGGTACATTCACAACTGAAGTTTGCAAACCGGACATGACTAACTCAAAGATTTGAAAACTAGACTTGGCTATGTGCTTGCTTTCAAAACTGGACATAGGGGCAATCTGACTTTTGTGCAAAGCTGCACAACATAAATTGTATCTAGACACATTGATCTCCCCTCATCTTTAAATGTTGGTGGCAAATAGGGGAGTTGCCATAGTGGAGTAACAGCTGTGCATCCTTTCTCTCATTAAATAAAAGAATAAGTCTGAAACCAAATATTAGAAACATGATGAAGTGCTGTAAGTAAAAGCCCTCTAAATCCTTCTGGGCTTTTGCAGAGTCATAAATAGTACATCCATCAGCATCTCTGTGTTTGATTGTGATATTGCAATATTCACAGTGATGTACTCAGCAGCAGTGGGGTCAAATTTAAGCAAGGAACTGACAGCTGTGTAGCCAAATGATACAATTTTAAAATTTGGAAGTGCTAAACTCTGCCAGTCAAAAAGAGAGCAAGTGTTTGCAGACTTATTTTAGGGGCGTTCACATTCTTAATCCAATAGGAGATATACGATTGGAGAGCACCATAAAAAATTTAACAGGAGCTTAGACTGGAAGACACTAAAAATGATAAAGAAATTCAGATCATAGAATCATAGAATCATAGAAATGTGTCAGCAGAAAAGGACCCTTTGGCCCATCAAGTCTGCACCTTACACTCCCCCTGCCTACTTGCTCCCCTTGTCCAGAGATCCCCCACTCCTTCGCCCCGGTCAGCCTTTTGTCTGTCCCATATCCCTCTTGAATCTCTCACCATTCTGTCCCATAACACCTCTTCAGGTGAACTGCTCCAGGGCTCCACCACCCTCTCAGTGAAGTAACGCCCTTTCACATTGCCCCTAAACCTTTCTCCCTCTAATCGTAGATTATGACCCCTAGTTCTAGCACCTACTTTCCTTGTGAATAAGTTCCCCCTTACCTTATTAATCCCCTTCACGTACTTAAACGTTTCTATCATGTCCCCCCGTTTCCCTTCTGGTCTCCGGTGGGTACAGATCCAGCTCCCTCAACCTCTCCTCGTAAGGCGTCCCATTCATCCCATGCACCATCTTGGTAGCCCTTCTCTGAACCCTTTCAATCCCATTTGTGTCCTTGCATATGTAAGGTCTCCAGAACTGGACCCTGTACTCCAGGTGAAGCTTCACCATGGATTTGTAAAGTAGTATCAGCATCTCCCTCCTTCTGCTTGTCATAACTCTCCCTATGCACACCAGCATTCTATTTGTTTTCCCCACTGCCTTGCTACATTGTATCCCCACTTTAAGGTTATCTGAAATTATAATCCCAGATCCCTGTCCTGCTCAGTTGCCTTAATTACACCCCCGTCCAGTGTGTAATCAGCTTGCGAGTTATTTTGCCCCATGTGCATTACTGTGTAATTTCTGGCATTGAATTTCAGTTGACAGGTTTCCAATCACCCTCCAGAAATCTTTGATCTTCCCTCATAGCCTCCCCAGGGTGCCACCCTATTGCAGATCTTCATATCATCCACAAATAGGCAGACCTTCCCCTGAAGCCCCTCTGTTATGTCGCTGATATAGATATTAAACAGGATGAGTCCTAGCACCGACCCCTGGGAAATCCCACTCATCACCCCTACCTCCCTGAAATGTACCCCATTTACCACCACCATGGCTTCTGTCCTTCAGCCAGTTCTCCACCCACCTTGTTATTTTCTGTCCCACCCCAAACTTTTCAGCTTATTTACCAGCCTTCTGTGGGGACAGTGTCAAGGTCTTCCGATGTCCAGATAGGCCATGTCCACTGCCCTCCCTGATCTGCCACCCTTGTCACCCAATCGAAAACTCTATCAGGTTTGTCTGGCATGACCTCCCTTGTGTGAAGCCATGCTGATGGATGTCCCATAGCCCACTTTCCACCAAGTAGCTGACCACCCTTTCTTTAATATTGCCTCCATCACATAACCACCACCAAGGTAAGGCTGACCGGATGATAATTTCCCACCTCCTCCTGCAGCCACTCTTTGTGAAGTGTAAGGCCCACCCTCTTCCAGTCTTTTGGCACCCACCCTGTATCCAGGGACAAGTTAAACAACCTTGCTAGTGGTGCTACCAGCTCCTCCCTAACCTCATAGAGTAGCCTAGGATGCAGGGCATCTGGACCCCTTGCCTTATCCACCCTTAACCTACCCAGTTCCTCTCTTAACCTGTCCTCACTGATCAGGCTAGGATCCACCCTTATGCCCTCCCTTCCCCTCTCCCTTAACACCGGTCCCCTTCCTTCCTCTTCCACCATGAAGACATAGCAGAAGTACCTATTTTGCACCTCCTCTCTCAAGTCCCCTTCCACTTGTACTCCTTCCTTCCCTTTCACCCTTACTATCCTCTGCCTTGATTTCCTCTTCTCTTATAGTGCATACTGAAACAAGTTTTATCACCCTTTGGCCTGTTTAGTACTCTCCTCCATTAGTGCCTTTGCCTTCCTAATCTTCTGCCCTGCCACTCTCAGCTTCCCTGCACATCTCCATGTCTTCTTTTCCTGTGCCCTCTTACATGCTTTAAATGCCTTTTTTTCCCCACTTCCCAGAGCAGCCTTTTTCTTCTTCAGTTCTTCCTCACCTTCCTTATGCAGATTTCAGTGGCTTTTAGTAACCCTTCCCCCCAATTGAATTCCATAATTCCTCACTTCCCCTATTCTCTCCTTCCCCTCCATTTTGTTCCTGAATATCTCCCTCATTTTGGCAATATGCACCTGCCTGAAGTCCAGGACCTCTGTAATGGTCCGACTCACTTTGTTCCCCGTCCTAACCCTGAAGCTCACTGCATTGAGGTCGCTTGCTTCTAGATTGACCCCCAATCCAAATCCTTCCACACTATCCCCATTGGTGAGGACCACATCGAGTATGATTCCCCTTTAATGGGCTCCTTAACCAGCTGTTGCAGGAAACCCCCCTGGAGGGACTCAAGGATCTTCCTGCCCCTGGCTGACCTAGCTGATGAAATATCCCAGTCAACATCTGGGAGATTAAGGTCACCCACCAGCAGAATCTCTCCCTTGAGCGCCATCCATTGAACTGTCTGCAACAGCTGCCTATCCACTTCCTCTCCCTGCATAAGAGGTCTGTAAGTCACCACCAGCTTTATTGATGCCCCAGACCATTTTTCTAGTGTGACCCACAAGATTTCTGCCTCCCCTATTTCCTCCTGCCCTTCTGTCACCTTAATGTCATCTCTGATATCAATGCACCCCCCCTTTCTACCCACCCTGTCCTTCCTAAAAATCTGTACCCCGGGATACCTACTTCCCACGTCTGATGCCCAGACCACCATGTCTCCATTACGGCTACAATGTCCAGACCCTCATCCACCATTATGGTCTCCAAGTCCACCTTTTTGTTCCCCAAACTCCTGGCATATGCAGAAAGCTCCTTCCACCATATACTCCCCTCCTCTCTGCCAACCCTCACTCCCATACCTGCTCCCTTATGCGGGGGAGTGCTAGCTAGTGCATTCTCTCTTCCTGTCAAACTCTCCATCTTCCTAGCCTTGTACTCCCCCTTACCAGTTTAACCCCCCCTTATGTCCTTATCTATATAACCCTGTAGACCCCCTCAGCACTTCTGCCCCTGTCACTTAGATGTAGCCAGCCCATCCAATATAAGTCCTCATCCTCCCATGTGTCCCCCAACCACCTATATGGGCAAACCTTCCTCCGCACTCATTCCTGAGCCATTCATTGAACTTCTAATTCTTTTTGCCTTGTTGTACTGGCACAGGGACAGGCAAGACTTCTGAGAATGCCAAGGATCTGCATCTTCCATGCATCCCTGCCAGTGCCTTAAACCTTCCTGAACCTCCCCACTTCATTGCTTGCCAGATCATTTGTCCCCAAATGAATGACTAGGTGTGGTTTCCCCACCACCCTTGCACATTCCCTGATTTTTTTGCATCGCCCTCCCAGCCTCCATCCCTGGTCCACAAAAGACTGATCTCTGCCTGTAGGTAGCCTCCCATCTAATCCAGTGTTTCCCCTTGATAATGGAGTCCCTGAATACCATGGCATTCTCCACTTCCACAGCCAATGGATCTGAACATGTTCCTGGCAAACCCTCCTCCTGGTCCCTATCCTCCTAAATGCACCACCCCACCCAGAACTGCCCACTTGTCCACCCCAGCTTCCCCTAGTTCCTCTCCTGTTCTCTCCCCTGTGAAAGATTCTGGCCTCTTATCTGCTGAACCCCTCACCTTCCCCTTTGTTCCCCTATTTATACCTCTCTTGCCTCCTCTGTTTTCCTGCTTCCCTTGTTTGCCCCTTTTTTCCTCCTGCTATGCTACCCCCTCTCCCTTTTCCTTCCTTTGTTCTCCTTCCCTGCCCCCTGTACCACACTGTGCCCCCTTACCCCTTCCTCATTCATGCCCTCCTCCACCTCTCCTTCCACTGTTCTTCTATCCCTTCCACCTATTCCTCCCCCCTCAATCCCTTCTTCTTCTCTAGCTGCCCCCTGCCATTCCAGATGACCCCTAACCATGCCACTCTCCTCCCTTCCTTCTGCCCATCCCATTCCATGGCCCATGCTTGCTTCACCCTCGGATCCTCCAGAATGCCTGATCCATCCTATCTGACAAAGGTATGAACCTGTTGGACACCATAATACCCCCTCAGTGGAAACTCTCCTTCCCTTAGTGCTGAGGTACTTGCCTTCCCTGATCCCCTGCCTCTGGAACCTCTTTCTGCTTCCTTCTCACCTCCTTCCATCCATAGCTTTCCCACAACTTAGTCTGAGCCCTTTCTCCATGTCCCCTCTGCTTTGCCCCTTTCTTCCATGCCCCAACTAGTCTCTTCCTCCTCTTTCCCTTTCTGCAGACCCTCATATCTCCCGCTGCCATTGAAGTGTCCCTCCTCCCTCTGCCCTGCCACATTCTTCCCACCTCCCCAATAAACTGTTTATCTCTGCTACCATTTGCCTCAGTCTGATACATACCAGACAACTCCCTAACCTCCATAGTGTTTCCATGAACACTGCTGCCCCACAACAATTTTCACTTACTATTCTGCATGTTCTCTTGTGTACCCACAGAGTTCACCTCCCATCCTAAGAGACCCCTGCCCTGCCCTCCCAACTTGCAGTATAATTAATTTTATTTCTTGTTCTTACTCCCTCCTCCACCTTCCTAGTGCAGTCCACAGTATTCCTTGCCTTCCCACTCTTTAAGGCACAATCCCATGTACAACTTACACACAATTGGCTCCATACTCTTTTAGGCACAATCCCATGTACAACTTATAACTTACTCCTGACTTTTCCAAGATCCAGCAGTGTGTATTAACTAATACCAGATAGACTGAATGCATAGTCAACCCCCATGCACAGATTAAATGTACAATAACCGCATGCCCCATACCCAATTAGCCTTCCTCTGGACAGAGTTTGTTTGCTCCTCCTGCCTATCTGAGCATTTAATGCAGTATGGGGGAGGGTCAAAATCCCCAGGGTCCAGCTGAGCTCTGATTGAGCTCTGTGAAATTAAATGAAAATAACATAAAAAAAAATCTGTTCAAGGTCCAGCCAAGTCCAATTGAGTTCCGTGAACGTAATTTAAAGTCTAACTCCAATCTGAGCTCCAAATGAGCTCTTCTCCAAAAATTCCTCTGCAGCCTGATTCAGATGTGCCCCACTGGGCTCTGATGAGCTCCTCTCTCCTTTCCAGTGCCACTGGGCTCCAATGAGCTCCTCTGGTGTCAGTTGAGCTCTGATGAGCTCTCTCTCCTTTCCTGTGCCACTTGAGCTCTGATGAGCTCCTCTGTTGTCCCATTGAGCTCTGATAAGCTCCTCTCTCCTTCTCAGTGCCACTTGAGCTCTGATGAGCTCCTCTGGTGTCCGTTGTGCTATGATGAGCTCCTCCTCCTTCCTGGTTCCTAGCTGCACCCCAGAGCTCCAATGAGCTCTGTTCAAGTCTGAGCTCTAGTTCTGCAGCAGCCTCTGCTTAAATAGGCTGCTCAGATTTGAATTTGCACCTTTTTTCCCAAATCTCAGGGTCCAGCCGAGCTCCGACTGAGCACTGTGAAACTAAATAAAAATAAAATACAAAAATCAGTTCAAGGGCCAGCCTAGCTCCAACTGAGTACCATGAACTTAATTTAAAGTCAAACTCAATCTGAGTTCCGAATGAGCTCTGAACCAAAAATTCCTTTGCAGCCTGATTCAGATGCGCCCGTTGAGCTCTGATGAGCTCTTCTCTCCTTTCCAGTGTCCCTTGAGCTCAATGAGCTCCTCTGGTGTCCTGTTGAGCTCTGATTAGCTCCTCCTCATTCCCAGTGATAAAATCATCATTTTGATCATGTTAATTTTACCCAATGGAGCAAGGCAGAGTCTGCCATCTAGGCATATCCTCCCCACCCTTGCAAAAATGACAGGAAGACTGCTTTGAGCAGGCCACTGTACTGGCATTTTGTGCCCAGAAATACTTAAAACCTACATTGATCCACTTAAAGGAGAAGAATTCTCTAGATCTGAATTCTCATAATTACCCAGTTTGAGTATAACAGATTCATCCAACTTTTTAAGCTGGGTAAGTACCATATTACTGAATTAGAGCTATCAAAACTGGCAGGATTATTTTGAGTGGATGGATGAAAGAAAGAGAAGCATGCCATCCACACATAAAGATATGAAGCTGGCAGCCATGCCTAGTGAAATGCCACAAATTAGTGGATGTAATCTATTGGCCTGAGTCATTGGTTCTAAAGGTAAATCAAACAATAGAGGGGGACAAAAGGCACCCCTGCTTAGTTCCACACTCCAACAAGAATGGAGCAGAAAAAGCAGACAATATGTTTGAATGATAGTTCAAGGTTGCTTGTGAATGGCCTGTAGGGAGTTCTAAAAAACAAAATCAAATGTATTATGTTGTTATGTATCCCATATGTGATTCCAACTGATGTTATTAAAAGTCTTCTCTGCACTGAGGGAGTCAAACAGCACCTTCTCCCTCAGCTGACCTTTCATATCCAAAATATATGACAGAAGACAGAGGTTTGCAGCCACACTCTGCCTGTTACTAACCTTGATTGGTCCAAAGAAATCAGCATAGGATGACTGAATTCAAGGCTATTATCAGAGTTTTAGAAAGGCTTTTCCTGACCACATTCAAGAGCTAAGCTGGATGAAAAGAAGTGACATCACTAATCAATTTCTCGGTTTGGAGATCAAGGTAATTTTGGCTTCATAGAAAGATATAGGTAAAGAACCCCTTCCCAAGATGCCACTGCTAGGGTGCTTGCAAGCGGGCACACCAGAGTAGTATTAGTCTTTTATATATTTCTGCTGGTAGGCAACTAGATCCAGAAAAATTCCAAGGACAAAATTAGGTATCCAGAAAGTCTCAGTCCTCTTCAGAGAGCTCCAGGACAGGATTACCCTCGAGGTGGTCCACTAACTCCAAGGGGACTGAAGGATGCCCGTCTCCTTTAGTACTGTATATAAAAATTTAACATATTCTAAAAACATGTTATTCATTTCTCTTTACTTTACCTGCTTAGCTGTTTGTAGATCCTGAATCTCCACTACTTGCCACTGTTGGGCATCCCTGTTGAGCTTCCATGCTTGAATTTGTCCACATTTATTATGCATGTGCAAGAAACATATTATGCAGCTTTCTCCAGAAGCAGGTTGTGGAGGGGCGGCACTGTTGTGGCTAATGCCCCCACAGCCTGTAAAGGCTTGGCCCACTTCCCCCAATGCTGTGGCACACTGCTGCTGACACTAGTTCAGCCAGCATGCCACCAACTTATAAAAATTGAACCGCTGCAATCAGGAGCTGCCTCGTCACTGCAACGTCAGCCATTCGCTGCAATGAGGGAGGGACCCGTCATTGCAGGGCTGAACTCCGAAACACTGATATTGTTTGTGAACATGGCAGTGGCTTGCCGCCATATTCACAAATAATATTAACCCCCCCACCCACCGAGAGGGTGCCCAATCCCCCTCGGCAGCATGTGCCCCCCCGTTTGTTTGCCCGACGGGGCCCCAATCCCATCAGCATAATGTAACACCCCTTTCTTGTGTGCCAATAGGGGTGTCCAATCCCCATCGGCTACAGCTGCCCCCAAAACAGAAGACTCCATTGGCATGCTGGGCCCACCCCAGCATGCCACATGCCCCTGTAAAATTAAAAAACAGTCCCGTGATGTCATTTTTTTTTTAACCTGTAAAGAAGGAAACAGTCCCTCAACGGTCTCCCAGCCCCCCTCCCACAACCTGCGCCCATTCACTGCGCACCCTGCCTCCTCACACCTCCCCCCTCACCCCATGCTTACCTCCGGAGTCTGGCGTGATGATCTTCGGTGGACCGGGAACACGTCTGTACTCTTCAAAGCTGACCACAAACTAAGGAAATGCTGGTAAGCTGTATAATGGAATAAATAGGGTTTTTTCAACTTTGATGCATATCTCAGGCATTTTGGAATTTTGGTACCAAATTTTCAACATGGGGTTTTGGACCCCTCCTCATGAATTCTGTCACTGTCATGGCATTATTCAGCCCTGAAAGGTGATTCTGTGGTCACTGCGCGAATCCCTTTCAGGACCGATAACAAAATGGCAGTGCCAGTGTTCATGAGGTGGTCTCTCAAAAAGCATATACTGCAAATTTGGTGGGAAAATCCAAAAAATGACTGTTTTATGAGCATGCATTGCGCAGTTGCTACACACGCTCGTAACTTCATGAATTTATAATATTTTCACTCCAGATTTTCAACATTGCCATTGTTCTGCACCTCCTTATGAACAGTACAGCTGTCATTTTTCACATCCTGGCCAAATTGTGTTTTCGCTGTTCCGGTGCAGAATAGCGTGGTCGCTGTGGGAAATCTGTGTTTAGGACACATTATGAAAATGACGGTGACACTGTTCATTAGCAGAGGTCCTAAAATGCCTATGTCAAAAATTTGGTGAAGAAAGTCCATAAAATGAGTGTGTTATGAATATGCATTGCTCAGTTTCCACGCATGCTCTCGTACTTTTGCAACTTTGCAATATTTTTACTCCAGATTTTCAGCATTGCCATTTTTCCACACTTCCTTATGAACAGTGCAACTGTCATTTTTCACATCCTGGCTGAAATGTGTTTTCGCTCTTCTGGGGCATAGTAGCGCGGTCACTGTGGGAAATCAGTGTTTGGGACATATTAAGAAAATCACACTGACACTGTTCATGAGCAGAGGTCCTAAAATGCCTATGTTGAAAATTTTGTGATGAAACTCCATAAAATGACAGTGTCACAAGCATGTGTTGTGCAGGTTCTACGAACCCTTGTAAGTTTGCAAATTAGTAATATTTTCATGCCAGATTTTCAACACTGGCCTTTGTTCACATCTCCTTTTGAACAGTACAGCTGTTATTTTTCACATACTGGCCGAAATGTGTTTCCGAGCTTCTAGCACAGAATACCGCAGTCGCTGTTGGAAATCAGTGTTTGGGACAGATTAGCATCGAGCGAGTTGGGGGAAAGTGACCGAGCTCAACTGAGCTCTGTCAGGACTGCTGTGGATTTCTTTGTGGGCAGGAAAAGGTGACATCGCAGGCAGGAGCCCAGTACAAAAGGGCAGCCTGTAGCGCAGGAAGACACAGAACGAGCGAGGGAGGGAGTGGGAGTGAGTGAGCTCAATGGAGCTCTATTGGGACTGCTGCAGATTTCTTTGTGGGCAGGAAAAGGCAGCAATGCATGCAGGGGCTGAGTACAAAAGGGCAGCCTACAGCGGTGGGAGAAACAGAATGAGCGAGTGACAGAGGGGGAGTGAGCGAGCTCAACGGAGCTCTATCATGACTGCTGTGGATTTCTTTGTGGGCAGAAAAGGGTGGCAATGCAGGCAGGAGCCCAGTACAGAAGGGCAGCCTACAGTGCTGGCAGAAACGGAATGAGCGAGTGAGACGGGGGAGTGAGTGAGGCCAACGGAGCTCTGTCGGGACTGCTGCAGATTTCTTTGTGGGCAGAAAAAGATGCAGACAGAGGCAGAAGCCCAGTACAAAAGGGCAGCCTGAAGTGCCAGGAGAAATAGAATGAGCGAGTGAGACAGGGGGAGTGAGTGACCTCAACAGAGCTCTATCAGGACAGCTGCAGATTTCTTTGTGGGCAGAAAAAGATGCCAATGCGGGCAGGAGCCCAGCACAAAAGGGCATCCTGCAGCACCAGCAGAAATGGAATGAGCGAGGGAGAGAGGGGGAGTAAGCGAGCTCAATGGAGCTGTGTTGGGACTGCTGCAGATGTCTTTGTGGGTAGAAAAAGCTGCCAATGCAGGTAGGAACCCAGTACAAAAGGGCAGCCTGCAGCAGCAGGAGACACAGAATGAGTGACTGAGAGAGGGGGAAGGAGCGAGCTCAATGGAGGTCTATTGTGACTGCTGCGGATTTCTTAATGGGCAGGAAAAGGCGGCAATGTAGGCAGGAGCCCGGTACAAAAGGCCACCCTGCAGCCCCAGCAGAAACGGAAAAAGTGAGTGAGAGAGGGGGAGTGAGTGACCTCAATGGAGCTGTTTTGGGACTGCTGCACATGTCTTTGTTGGCAGACAAAGCCGGCAATGCAGGCAGGAACCTAGTACAAAATGGCAGCCTGCAGCAATGAGAGACACAGAATGAGTGAGTGAGGGAGGGGGAGTGAGTGAGCTCAATGGATCTCTGTTGGGACTGCTGCAGATTTCTTTGTGGGCAGAAAAAGGCAGCAATGCATGCAAGGGCCCAGTACAAAGGGCATTTGCAGCAGCGGAAGAAACAGAATGAACGAGAGTGAGAGAGGGGGAGTGAGTGAACGAGCTCAATGGAGCTCTATTGTGACTGCTGCAGATTTTTTGTGCAGAAGAAGCGGGCAATGCAGGCAGGAGCCCAGTACAAAAGGGCAGCCTGCAGCACTGACAGAAATGGAATGAGCGAGTGAGAGAGGGGTTGTAAGCAATCTCAATGGAGCTTTGTTGGGACTGCTGCAAATTTCTTTGTGGGAAGAAAAAGGCAGCAACAGAGGCAGGAAACCACTACAAAATGGCAGCCTGCAGTGCCAGGAGAAACAGAATGAGCGAGTGAGACAGGCGGAGTGAGCTACCTCACCAGAGCTCTGTTGGGACAGCTGCAGATTTCTTTGTGGGTAGAAAAAGGTGCCAATGCAGGCAGAAGCCCAGTACAAAAGGGCAGCCTGCAGCGCTGGGAGAAACACAATGAGCTAGTGAGAGAGGGGGAGTGAGCGAGCTCAACGGAGCTCTATTGTGACTGCTGTGGATTTCTTTATGGGCAGAAAAAGGCAGCAACACAAGCAGGAGCCCAATACAAAAGGCCAGCCTGCAGTGCTGGCAGAAACAGAATGAGCGAGTGAGAGAGGGGGAGTGACCTACCTCAACAGACCTCTGTCAGGACAGCTGCAGATTTCTTTGTGGGAAGAAAAAGGTGCCAATGTAGGCAGAAGCCCAGTACAAAATGGCAGCCAGCAGCGCCGGGAGAAACATAACGAGCGAGTGAGAGAGGGGAGTGAACGAGCTCAACAGACCTCTATCATGACTGCTGCGCATTGCTTTGTGGGCAGAAAAAGGCGACAACGCAGGCAGGAGCCCAGTACAAAAGGCCAGCTTGCAGCACCAGCAGAAACGGAACGAGCGAGAGAGGAGGAGTGAGCTAGCTCAATGGACCTGTGTCAGGACTGCTGCAGATTTATTTGTGGGCAGAAGAAGCTGCCAACAGAGGCAGGAGCCCAGTACAAAAGGGTAGCCTGCAGCACCAGCAGAAACAGAATGAGCAAGTAAGAGAGGAGGAGTGACCCACCTCAACAGAGCTCTGTCGGGACAGCTGCAGATTTCTTTGTGGGCAGAAAAATGTGCCAATGCAGGCAGCAGCCCAGTACAAAAGATCAGACTGCAGCACTGGAAGAAACAGAACGAGTGAGTGACACAGGGCCAGTGAGCGAGCTCAACGGACCAATGTAATTAACATTTGGCATTGACAAATGCTTGTTATTATTCTGTTCATAATAATGAGCCATGTAGAATGTTAAGGTATTTGTAATACCAGAATAAAATAAATAAATACAAAATAAATACTTGGCTCATTCAGTGGGAGCAGAACTCAATTATATTCAAGCTTTACTTAGATGTGTGCAGGTTTCAGAAGGGGGGGTCAGCCTTATGTGCCTGACTCAACCATTTAAATGCCCATCATGCTCTACCAGCCAGATATTCCAAGATCTGCATATCTGTGCAACATAAGCTGTTTTTTGATGCATGATAAATGCTTTCATGGAGTCTCAAAATATCCCTTCAGATTCCACTGAACGCTTCTTTTTCCAATAGATAATTTTTAATGTCACTCAAGTGGCTAGTTATAAACCATTCATATTTCAGTAACAGTGGTTCTACCCTCTAAATATAAAAAGGGACCCTACTCCTCTATCAAATTTAAAGTAAATTCCATAAGGATATGATCTGACATGGTGATAGTTAGATAGTCTGCCAAGAATACCAAAAAAGGAACCTCTCAGGAGACATTCAAAACATTTATTCTAGTATTTGTCTTGCATACTGCACAAAAAAAAATGAATCAGTCTCTCACTGTAGGGTAGAACATCATCCACATTTATAAAAGGACACGCACTGCAGTCTGTATGTAAATCAGGTGAGCAGCAATGGTAAGAGGAAATATGAAACTGCCAGCAGATACAGGCCATATAAACTATCAAGTCTGCTCGAGTGTGCAACTAGCAATCCTTTATACTGTAGAAATGGGTTTCTAGAGTACCTAAAGTATCCATAATACCATCTAGGACCAACTTGAAATCCCTACCATATGGCTTGCCCATACAATTGTTCCAAGTAGGAGAAGGAATTGAATAAAGGAGGGATTATCGTAATTCAGCATGTACTGTATATGTCCAGAAAAATGAATCTGGGAGCCAGACCACCCTCCAGCATGGGAGAAAAAAAATGAAAAATCACCTGCCACACCCAATCCTTCCTGAACTCTACAGTTGTAGGTGACCCTGATTGGTCAAGAGTGTTGCTTGGACTATTGCTTTATCGCTATGCAATTTCTTACAGCACATTAGTAATGTCTTTTGTGTAATGGTGTGATTTATCCCCTTTTTATCCCAAGTCATCCTTTTGCTATCTTTCTCATTTAAAGAAACTGAAAATGTCATTAAAGAATATCAAAATATCAAAATGAACCTGAGATATTGATGACCTTATCATCATCACCAGCACCACAGACCACACCACCTTGATAAAAAAAAGCAGTCAGGAAAAGTACTAAGGGGGCTCAGATTAATGCATACAGCACACTGCCACCAAACCATGAAAACAAACATCTCATACTATACTTGTACAAATAAAAGTAAAACTGCCAAACACTTACAAATACAACAACAAAGGTACAAACAACTGACATGACCACTACAGAGTCACCAAGGGGACATAATTTACTGTGCCTAAACAAGTTAGGTACTAGGGTAAATGGTGACAATGAGTACATCCTACCGTGGAGACACTAGGAAATACAAACCCATCATACTGTGGCACTGGAGTACCACCAGAGCTAAGACAGTGGTAGCTGGGTGGTAAGAACATGGGGGGGGGGGTTAGACTCCAAGGTCCAGCACAACCTGTCCAAGCTCCATTGGAGAATCCCTAGGACAGCTAAAATGAATATTGTAACAAAGGGAAATGCGGATAGAGAAAATGATGAAAAATATTAGAGGAAGGCAAACACTACTTGGCATGGGATGGGATGGAAAAACCTAGTGGAGGCAGGGCAAGAGGTTGCAACTCCTGAATATTTATGGACAGAGTTTCTATTAAATATGAAGGATGTAGTGCCTTTTCCTAGTGGTTAAATGGGGACTCCCCCTACCCTAACAGACACAGCAGACTACATCCCACTAGATGTGCAAATAAAAAAAAAATTTGATAATCATTCTCACTGAATTTGAGCAGTTTGGCATAAATACTGTAAACAGTGTCCATACAAGGTTATGGTCTGCTATGAGCCATACATTTCAGAGTATCATGCAAAATAATTTCATCAGTCTTTATTCTGGTGAGCAAAACAGCCCAATAGTCCAATCAAGCCACAGATTCAGATTCCCAAATGGATACGCAAGTCAACATTATTACCCATTGCATCAATTAATCCAAATGGCTCCAAAGTCATGTCAGTATTCCACACGGAGAAGCACTCTGTCAGTCAGAAACAAAATACTCACAGTTGAACCATAGCTTGGAACCAAACTGCACAATACATAACATTATGCCAATCAGTGTGCAATGCAGGATGAGTACCAGTGTATTATGTTGACTAATGCACCTCCAATTTTATGTAAACTGTAATGGTCCCTGAACAGAGGAAAATGGAAGCTTCCAATATCAGTGAAGAGGTTTTGTGAGCAAAGGTAACCTCACAAAGAAGAACTACTCAAATAAATGGATTGGAAAAAGCAGTTTATGAAACTCCTGCATCAATATGGCCTATTAAGTATTCTGCAAGAAAAAGAAAAAAAAAACACTCTAAATAGGTTGTGGCCTCCAACCAGGCAATAAAAAAGCAATTTTGCAACAACAAGGAACTAGTTTTAGTAAAGGACAGTACCTCAAAACTCAGCCAGTGGATAAGCAGATACATTTGTCATACTGTGAGCTGGACCAGCACTGTCATGGCTGGTGTTTCTCCAGCAACACAGTGTATGTCATAGCAACATCTGGATTGGTGATAAACTTGATCACCCCATTATCTGTAACTGTTCAATTAACTGACATTAGCAGGAGGTAGGAAATATAATTTCTTAGCCAGAGCGTGTTTTCCACTTCATAAAAGGTCCAGCTTTTGTCTAGAAGACCAACACATATCTGGATACACCAGAAAGGTAATGGCTTTATATATATTGAGCTCCTTCTTACAGGCTTTGCAAAGAACCTTCTCTTTTTGTGTGTATTTATAAAATTTCATAATCAACGGATGTGGCTTTTGCCCTGGAAGAGATTTTAGCTGCAACATTTTATGTACTCCATCAAGCCCCACAATTTTACTGTCAGGGTTGTTGATAAATGTGACTAAGCTTCTTAAAAAAAATCTTCCAAATCAGATCTTTCAGTGCCCTCTAACACACCTATCAGCACAGATTCACTCCTGATTCTCCATCTTATTGTCTTCGTTGTGGAGTTATTTCATTGCTTTCTCATTCAGAGTGACTAAGGTTTCCAAGCATCAAGATTTCTTCTGCATCAGCAATTCTTTCCTATGTTTTCTCTAGATGGTTATTCATTATCTCCAGCCCGTTGCAGAGATCTAATGAAGAAGTCTGAAGCAGGGATAATTTATGTAGAACTGATACTAATGACAACCTGTCAGACCTCTGTAAAAACTGGGTCAGTTCCACCTACAGGTAGTCTCACTTTTCTGATGGAATGGTTGCAGAAGGAGGTAGTACAGTAGAGTCTGAACCGGGTCACAGCTCTGAAGGAGAACTCCCTGGGTCAACTGTGTCACAGATCAAAATGTTTAAATATTTTGACTGATCTGCATAGCTTTATTCATGCTAGGTATGTATATGTTTGTCACTAGAGCTGTCCGGAATGTGGAATTCTGCTGATTGAATTCATGCAGAATGGCAATTCTGCTTCCAAAATGCTTTTTGGATTTTTTTTCCAATGCTGCAGAATTCCAAAAAGCATTTCTGTATAAACCACAGAATAATTTTCTGCAAATCACGTAAACAATAAAATAAGTGTACGTGTATTGCAGAAAAATAACCCAGTTCATGGAAACAGCAGATTGTTAAGCAGTGAAAACCATTTCACTTTTGAAATGACAGAATTCCACTACCAATAGAATTCCACAGAATTAGGTGGAAGTCTCCAAAATTCCATGGAATTCCTTTCTGTCGGGATTTGAAAATTCTGCACAGCACTATTTATGACTCTAAGGAACATTGCCTTGGAGAATAAACCCAGCTCGAGTTTAAGCACAAATACCGAAGTATGAATCACAGAGCTCAACAGTGTAGGTGGTGCTCAAGCAGCAGCCATGTTGGATCCCTCCACTTGCGTGACTGTAAAATAACAACATAGTCTACCCAGCATCGGGCTGTTGATGTTAGTACTAGACTGTGTGGTACTACATTGAATAACTGAGAGCTCCCAAGATACTGTGTTGTATACTGATGAACCAGATTAGTAAGGTCTGCTGTGGGGCTGCTGGGACATAGCTGTGAGGGGTTCCATAGTGTTTATTGTCTGTCTTAACCCTTATGATTCCTTCCCCAGAGCTTAATTTATAGTTTCCCATACATCTGTTCCATGTTTTATATTATATTATTTGTGTACATTGCCTTATTTTGTACTGACATTTTTATATTGGGGGAGGGATTTTACAGGCATAAGTATTACTGATACATTTTTCCTTGGGGGTATCTTCTGAGCACTGTGGTACTGCAAGGACCTTCCCTGGTTGAAGGCACCGAATCATTCTACAGTAAGTTGCTGAGTCAAGCTACACTAAATCCAGTTCCACCTACTTGAAGAATTGATGGTAAAGCTTCATAGATAGGGCTGGGTGAAATTTATCTTCTGCCAGTGAAATGCTGGTAAAATTCTGATTTGACTTCCACACAATTTCATAAAATTTCACCCAAATTGTGATTCCAGTTATTTCCGTCTAATTGGTATGATAACTTTACCAAGGTCGATACAGAAATGTACCATGTTTCAGATGTATATTTCTCAAGGTGACTGAGTTATAAGCCTCCAAATTTTCAGAAATTTAAAAATTACGTTTCACTGTTACGTAAATTGTAGAATTTTAAGTCCTTAAAACATTAAAACCAAAGAACAGAAAATCACCAATTTTTTTAGATTAATTGACTCTAAATATTAGGCTTTGAGGTGATCCCCATGTCCCAGCAGCAGAGGTTGCACTGACATACTGATGAGCTGGGTTTGGAAGCGTGCCCGTGAAGTCACATCAGGAAGCAGGCCATATCTGAGACAGTTGCCACTTGATAGTTCATTTTGGTTAGGAAGGGTTGGCAATGGGTGCCACTAGCACAGTGACTCCTGTGGCTGGGCCATGGAGCTTTCTCCTGCTGCACAAGAAGCCACTGCTGTACAAGGCTGATAGAGGCACTCCCCCCCCCCCCCACCAGGGGAGAGGGGAGGGAAAAAATGCTGGAGAAAAACCAGGTAGTCATCTGAATGATGGCTTGGTTCAGCCTGATCAGGGTATATCACTATGAACAGGGTATATTCCTGAGAAATGAGCTGCCACCTGGGAGCACAAACAATATAGGGAAAAAAGAGGTTGTGTGTGCCAACTCTCTAATCTCTTGCTCAAAGCCTAGCCAAGTTATAATCAGCCAATGATTCCAAAATAATATCAGTAATTAAAGTTGTATTTCCTGAGCTTTTGTGAAATTGTGGAATGTTGTGATACTTTTGTTGAAGCCAAATTCACACATTTTGCCCAGTCACACACTTGAGTTGCATTGTTGAGGAAGGTGAAGACTGGGTAAAGTGGTGTGATGATAAAATAGCATTCATAGAAAGCACTATGGTAAAAGTATAGTGGTGCCAAGTGTCAGGTCACTGTCTTCAGTAATGAATCATGAAGAGTAATCATGGATATCACTGTGCACTAGCCAGAATTTGTGCAATGTGCCGGATAGCCATTAGAGCTCACTGACTTATTAACTTATGGAAGCACATGCACATGCAACATTGTTTCTATGCAATGCTACCTAATGACTCTTTAACAACCGTGTAGATAATGTATAATTTTACTATTTGAAAATGGTGGCAACAAGTGATGCCAAGCCTCAGGCCTTACAGCTACTGTAGTTGCGACATAGGCCATTACGACAGAAGTATCTGGATATCTTCAGTCATGATGGAACATGATGCTGGGAATCACTGGCTCAGCAATGTTGGAGGGGTATTACAGGACGATGATGCCAGTGCAGTAAGGTGATTCAGTGATGACACGTACTGTGAAAGTTAAATTTCACAAGTGAAATTCTAGTGGCATTACCTTTTATACATCCATTAATTTTTTAGCACAGTTTGCCAATTAGTAAATTCTAAAGTATCCACAATAAATTTTAACGTACTAAACCACATTTATCCAGCTAAATTACATTCCAGGACATATTTACTTTGGTATGTATGCTAATCTTCAGTGTATACCTGGAATACCAGTGGAACTACACCCTCTCTGCACCATGTCCACCCCAGATCCAGCTCTACACAACTGGATTTCACATTTCATTACTTTTAACACACCTCTGTACCCCTTGTTTGACATTGACCACCACAGAGGTACATTTCTGTAGCATGCAGTACTCCAGCAAACCCATACAGTCCCTGGAAAAATCATCTCCATTGCAAACGCCCACCCTCCATTCACATTGACAACCTCAGGATCATGCCAGCACCACCAGTCCCGCATAGATGACCACCCTCTATGATAATGGACTACATTTGCAGTGTCTATGGTCATCCTCAGACCTTCATGTAGCATATTTAATTAACAGGTGGCCAGACACTGTGACAAAGCAGTGGAGAGAGCTATTGGAGTGCTAAGGTGTATAGGGAGGGATATCACCAGCACAAAGAGAGGTGGTGTTACCACTGCATAGATCATTGGAGAGACCTCAACCAAATTATTGTGTCCAGTTCTGGAGATCACATCTCTAGAAGGACATAGACAGAGCTGAGGTTGTCCAGAGGAGGGCAACTAAAATGATGCAGGGTCTGCATCAAAAGCTCTATGAGGAGAGACTAAAGGACCTCAATTTGTACACCCTGGAGGAAAGACAAGAGAGGGGGGATATGATAGAAACTTTGAAGTCCCTCACAGGTACAGCATAAATAAGATTCAAGAGGGAAGCATTTTTCAGAAAAAAGATGCTCAAGAACAAGAGGACATGCAATGAAGCTGGAGGGGGTAGACTCAAGGAGATGTGAGGAATTACTTCTTCACAGAAAGAGACTGGTGGATGCCTTGAATGGCCTTCTAGCAGAAGCGGTCGGGTCAAAAGGGGTAACAGGATTCAAGAAGGCACAGGATAGGCATATGGGAATCTGAGTGGAAAGGAAAAGTGGGGTAAAGCTGGAGATTAAGTAGGGTCTGCAGTGTTAGAGTAGGTAGGGTAAATGGGCAGACTAGGTGGGCCAAGCAGCCCGTATCTGCTGACAAATTGCATGTTTCTATGTCTCTGTACCATCTATCATGACTGCCAGCTATCATTATGGTCCTTGTAGTCAGCATTACCATCCCAGACCATGACAGCTCATTCACCCTGACCATCACTAAACCACCACTCCCACACAAATTACCACTTTCCCTGATGCTGCATTACACTTCTAGACACCATGGTTAACATCTAACCATGCTGCATGCATATTTCAGCATCATAACATACTATATGAGACAGGACAACACTTTTATTCCCACTAACAGGTCTGACTCTCACAGAGCACTTCATTTCATGCACCATGAACCAAATAAAATATGCCTCTTGTTTTCAATACTGAGGCATGGATAGTTCCAGAGCATACATTTACTGTATATAGCCATTAGTCCTTTTATTATTACTTAACCTGGTAACACAAATGAAACTGTTACAATATAAGCATTTGTCATTATTGATCCCATTAATATTAATCACAAAAATGTTCATTTATTTATTGAGATTTAGATGCACCTGTTAACTGTGTGATAATGCCAACAGAACAGGAATGCAGATGCTGCCAGGAGATTACTCGTGTTGTTGAGAAGATAAATGACGCAATAAGTGTCATTCCAGAGGCCAAGATACGTTCTGCATCATAGAACACCCTGGTGTTGCTATAGTTAGTCTATCCACTTTGGTTCTGGAAACAGTACAAGCAATGTGCAGTCAATAATGTACCACAACAATGAGAGAATCCCACAGCAAGAGGAAGCTAATATGTGTATACACATGTAAAATAAATGCTGCCCCATCCAGTTCTGCTTGCTATTTCTTGAAATTGTAAAGAGTAATAATTTTCTAGTAATTCATTAATTAAGTAGTTAGATGACAGCTATAACAATACTATTCAAACTTGAAAGTAAGCATCTGTTATTTTTTATTTTAAAACACTGAGGTCACTCTACCTTTTAATGCCAAATAAAACACATAAGCAATGTCTAGCTACTTTCAGTGTAACATTATTCATATTAATGTTCATAAAGTTCAAAGCAGAATTTCTAATTAATATTCAGCCATAACAGGTTTTAACCATATAACTTTTCAATGATTTATTTATTTATTTAGTTTTTGTTAACCAGGTAAGTACACTAAGCAGAAACTGCCTGTTTTCAGGTATGACCCGGGAGAGTTACAACAAGGGTGATGCAACACCAGATAGTTTACAATATACGGCAATATACAACATGTTCACAGATAAGGGTAACAACAAACAGGATGCAATCAATTATAGTCAGAGTAGGCAAGAGTGGTATACAGCTTGTATCACAACCAATAGGCAAGTGCTAAATACAATAGGGAGAAAGTCACATGGCGACAAAAAAATCATTCTTTGTACACACAGCATAAAAACAGTATAATCACTTGTGGACAAAAGCAGCAAAATAGCAGTAGTGACGGCAGAATAAATTCGGTTAGGAACCTAATAATTAGTTCACCTCATTGGTTAGCATTTGTATGTAAATGTGCTTAGGAGGTGCTTACGAAGGGATTATTTTTTTAATTCCCTGCTGTGGCACAAGCACGACTATCAGCTGGGATGTTGTTCCATAATTTGGGAGCAAAGTACTGGAATGCTGATGAATCAAGGTTAGTTCTCAGCTTAGGGATCGCAAGCAGGGCACAGCCTGAGGATCTTTGTGGATACGGACTGTGATGTGATTGAAGCCACTCAGCAAGCTGTTGTGGTTGCTGTTTTCTTAACACATTATAAACAATGTTTCCTAGTGCATGGACTCTCAAGGCTTCAGGGCAGCCATTTTAATTTCTCATATAAAGTACAGTAGTGGAAAATCTGTTGTTGGGAAGCACAAAGCAACATATTCTAAGTGACATCCCACCTCCTCAGCACAAGTTCAGATGCTGAGGGTGCATACACAGCAACATTATACGTGAGCTTAGTAAGCAGTATACCCCGTTCAACTGACAGGCAGGCATGGTGGGTGAGGTTGTGTCTAATTCTGTTCATGAACTGTGATTACATTAATATTTTGTAAACCATCTGATTACACATTACTGCACTGATAGTTTGATGTAGTAACCACAATAAGGTGGTGCAACTGATTTAATCTTCTGAGGTATTTACTGCATTTACCTCCCTCCCTCCCTCACCAACCCCCCTTTCCCTGATCCTTGCCATCTTTCATTTACCCCACTATCTTGTTTTCTGACCCTCCTGCATCTCTCCTTCCCTAGGTCTCACAATGTATAACATTGTCTTAGCTCTTGTTATTCATATTTTCACTATATTTACACTATATGTATTCAATCTTTGTATTGTTATCTCTTGTTATTTGTATTTACACAATGGGCCCTATGCACTAATTGGGTGGGGGTACATGGAATCTGCGTGTACCCTGCCCATGTAGCAGTGCACCCACGGACAGGTGCAAACTGGTGGCATTAATGACCGCTAGCCACCTGTCCATGGCCCTGTCCCCCCCGAAATTCAGGACTCCACAGGGTTGGACAGGGGCGGGGTCGCGGGTCCAGCCAGGCATCCAGTCAGATGCTCAGACTGGGTCCTGCACTGGATCCCTTACATGGTGGGGTGTGCATTGGCAGCATGCCCCACGGATGTCTGACAGCCAGCGGCTATGGCATGGGAGGGAAGGCAATGCTGCCAGCCATCTGATGGCACCAATTGGTGCAGTGGGACAGGTGGGGATTTGAATACTGGTGGGCTGCTGGGCCATCATGGAGGAGCTGGGGGCTGCATCTGTTTGCCAGTGCCCCTGTGTGGGTTGGGGGGGTGCCAAGTGGCAGCATGCGGCCGCACACCACTGTGTACTGGGGTGGGTGGGAGACACCGAGCGGCTCTATGTAGAGGGCCCCAGTTGGTGGGTAGGCTATTTGCCCTGTAGCCTAGTGTGTCCCAGGGTGTGCATGGGGTGCATGGGGGTTTACAGCAGGTTCTCCTGGCATATCTTGAGCCCCTATGCACCCCATGGCCAACACTACACACCTAAGTGCATGGCGTGTAGTGCCGGCCACCCCATACCACCCCAGCACATTGCTCCTCACATGGCTGGGGTATCAGGTGTATGTGCTGTGCACCCCCCTTACAGCATCCCGCATGGGGGGCGCATGGGATGCGGAATGGTTGCACACCCCAGATACGCGCTCGTAGCCATTCCTCCCCATTTGTGCATAGGGCCCAATATGCATATCAGTCCCTGTTTTGTTACCCATATTTTACAACACTCACATACTGTGTTTCTTCTCTCCCCTTCCCCCTTCCCTGGGATGCACCTGGAAATGAGCCTCGGCTCAGTGTGCCTCTCTGGTTACCAAACTTTAAATAAATAAATACATTTAATAAATTAATTTGAGCAGGTCTATGTACTGTACACACTTATGTAGTCTCACAATACTTATCTCCTCATTGGTGATGTCTGGTGTTCTTATATCTCCCCCAAAAAAACAATATGGTACAGTTGATGGCCAAGATGTACAATATATCAAACTGTGGCACTGCTTGTTTAAAACATGTATTGTGGAGCCATCAAATCAGTGGTATAAGGTAATGATCACAAACCTTCTGATGGTGTTCATGTATGAGGATGATCAAGCATCCCTCCATATCCTTGCCTCAGCTATGAACAGAGGGCCTGATTCCCAAGTTGGGTTAAGCATGTCACAAGGTGACTTTTGCCAAACCCAATGGTGCAAGTCGCAGCTTGCGACATGTGTTATGCCAATTGGGTTTCCAGGAGGTGGCTTGCACCATGGCACGGGTGGCCTGCACCCAAGGGGACATCCACCAGCTGCAGTTCCTATGGCATGGAGGAAGGGGGAGTTACGGCAGCTACTGCACCCTATTCTGAGAGGGCAGCTGCCGTAACCCAGTTACACAATTCTGAGACACACTGTGGCACTGCAGGGTTAGACCAGCTGTTAGCTGGTCTAAGGGGTATTCATCCTGGCCAAACGGCAGTTGCCCTCCCACACTGCTGCAACCCACACACAGCTGTACCTCATGGACCCCCCAACACTTAGAATTCCCTCCTGCAATACCAGGGTGCCACCCGCCAGCACCCGGGTCCATTTTTTGCAGTGCCCTCTTGTGCCTGTGCCACATTGCTGGCCCCCCTCCATGGCCCACAGGAGCATGCAGGCTTGTTTCGAGGCTGGGAGGGCTCGGGGGAGCTGTTCCTCATAGTCGGTGGCTTGCAGTACCCAGGTCCATTGCACCATTCCTGTGGCACAACCCTTCGGCTGCCACAGGTCATAGGTCGTAAGTGCCAAGGACCCTGCCTGTTCTGGAATAGGGCGCAGGATCCCCAGCGTAGTGGCGAATGTTGCAACTCGCATTTACCTGCGAGTTGCAACATTTATCTTGGAATCGGCCCCATGTGTTCAGAGTACCACTAGTATAATGCCAACTTGGTGTCCACAGTTGTCAGTGCATGCAGACATTAGACAGTGAATGAATGAATGAGGTGCTGATTTGAAGGAGCAAGACTAGCGAAGCAGAATGCTTCCAGGAACACTATCAGCTTTGCATATCTGTGGTGGTTTGATGAAAGAGAACAATGAACACAAGCAACACAACCTACTGAACTTTGCTTTCCCCTGGTGAGCAGATGCAGTCTCTATGTAAACATGTGTCAGCCCTCGTGAACCACCGTGGGATGCAAGCTATGGAAGCAAAGCTCTGTAAATGTTAAGCCAATTTGATATAGCTGTTTTAATGGTGTTTGGATTCTACATGGTCCTGTGCTGGCAACATTTGCAGCAGAAGCAAAAGAGCATAACTAATAATATAAAATATATATATATATATATATATATATATATACAGTATATATATATATATATATATATATATTATAAAATAAGGGTGGTAAAATCATAGAAATCCCACTTATGCAATTGGACAGAACCGTCACATGACCGTGCATTATTTCCCAACGACCACACGCCTTCCAGTACGACCGGACGCCTGAACTACTTTCCAGTCCTCAAAACCTTTTCACCAGCAGCGAGACCACTCCACACCTGGTGCAGCTAGGCACCCACACTAACACACATATGCAACTGACACCCACAGCCATAAGTAAATATACCAGTAGTAGCCCCACACTGTACAAACTGATCTCTTCATCATACCATTAATGTTTACATAAAATGTAATTTAAAAATCAAATCCTGCCTGCCATTTTCACAGTCTCACAGTGTACAACCACTTTTATTACTGTAACCACTGTGACCAATCAGTCTGATTAACACAAACCTAGCTGTATTTACAAAAGCAGGAAAACATACATTTTTTCGTTCTCTTCTCTTAATTTCTCTGAAAAAAAGCTGCATCTGCAGGGAGAGTACCGCGATCGTGGACGACTTTCACTTTCACTGCGAAATGTAGCGTGACCGAGCGGTGCGCATTTCAGAAACTGAGAGCCTGTTAAGAGACAAAAGTAAGCCCCTCTCTGTTTAAAAAATAAGAAAAGTGACTCCCTCTTGTTAGTTTGTGTTCCTTTTGGGTAATACAAGTTACATACTATATGCAAAAGGGGGCGAGGATAGACTGAGCGAGTCGGTAACTTTAGGAAGGTAGAAGGAAGTGAGAGCGAGTGTTGCCATCCGTAAAGCTCTACGTCCGTCAAGCTACCGACCTCGGTCTATCCGCCCCTTTCACATACAGTATGTAACTTGTATTACCCAAAAGGAACACAACCAACAGGAGGGTACTTTTCTTATTTTTAAGCAGAGAGGGGCTTACTTTCTGCCTTAACAGGTTCTCAGTTTCTGAAATGCGCACCGTCGTCACGCACATTTCAGCACTGAAAGTGAAAGTCATCCATGATCACGGTACCTCCCTTCGAGATGCAGCTTTTTCACACAAAATAACTGGACACTATTTAAAACAACTAGTTCCTTCTACTTTTGGTACACAGGCAGTGTTTACTAAATCCTCTATCACCAATTACAGTGATTTTTTACCAGCTAGACAGAGGACTACTTTTCCACCACCCCCAAAAATCTGTGGCCATTTATAAGATAGATATACCACTCTGGGGAGTGCGTCGGTGGCAGCTGATATCACCTTACCTTGGGCGGTTCAGCACACCAAAGCGTCACATGATATCGAGAGCGACCGCATGCCTCAGAGTGGTATATCTATTACATATATATATATATATATTGTTGTAGCATTAATGCTGCCACACCAGATGGGTGCAACAAATGTTTGCTTAACAGTCATTGGTTGATCATATTGTGTGTATGTGGGGAGAGTAAGATCTGAACATGGCATCCTATTGAATGCACTCATGATCCACATTGTTATTCATGTGTTGGCCGAGTTACCATGCCCAATATTGCTGGTACCTGTGTGTCACAAAGCATGTATCATAGGCAGTGTACTCAGCTATGTAAGATGTGCTCAGTGACATGTATGTAAGATGTGCTCATTACCATCATTCATGTAGTTAAAAATTCTGACATACACATCCTTGGAGATAAGCTGGTTAGCCAGCACAGTGGTAGCACTACCACTTGCAGCACCAAGGACCTGGGTTTTGGAGCAAACTCGGAGTGTTAGAGGATCAGCATGAGGGAGGAGGACTTTTGTATCCAGAGGACTGCTCTCCTCCTCTGGGAAGGGGGCAGTGGGGCACCTAGTGTTTGCCTAGTCCCTAATGGTGTCTGGGGGGCAGGATGTGGGAGCCACAAGGCAAGGACAAAAGAGTGTCAGTGGCATCACTCTAGGTGTCATTGCACGTAAGCTTCTCTGAGACTGCAAACAGAACAGTAGAAAGCATCTGGGCTGGCAGAATAACCACCAGCCCTCCACACACCCCACACTGGTGACCCAGACACTGCCCAAAACTGATCCTTGACCGGGGTAGATGAAGACGTACCAACACCCTGCCATGGGGGTCAAGCAGTGTGGGGATCGGAACAGGTAAGTCCAGGGAGAAGCAGGGCTGAGGGAGTCAGTGAGAGATGGGACAGCCAGGACAGTGGAGACTAAACAGATAACCTAACAAACACACACACACATTCTGGGAAATAACAGTAAAATGTTTTACTATCAACCCATGCAGGAAGAGTGTCAGACAACTATCATGGCCATCAGCTGATACGTGCAGTGGTTTCAGACATAGTGCAATGCAATAACTTTCATTAAGTGCCATGACACAAAACACTTCAGGAATCAATTGGATACTTGTTGTTGCATTACACTGCTCTCTGAAGTATACTGCATATGTTAGTGATATACCACAGCATTACTGAGTTGCATTGTGATCGGCACTGCTGTATATATGTCTGCATCAATATCCTTTCATGAACGTTTTGCCATGACACCACCAACAGCAAAACAGGAAATTTGTAGTTATACTGCTACCAACAACATTTTGCTGGTAGTAATACTGATCTCACATTATATGAACTGCTGATCTTGTTTTAGCTGTTCTCATACAGTAAATATTGATTCTAAAAATCTTACAGCAATAACAGTGTTTTGTCTGCTGTCTTCACACATATATTTGATACAAACAGACAGTCTTGGAGTACAGTACATTTACAAGAACAACTATCTGATACAGAATCATACATGATTATGATATGCATTAACTGTCTTGCAATTTATAGTTTCATTAAGTAAGTCATGTCCATAATTACTTTTTTCTGTTTCTTACAGCTGCCATCATTTCTTGGCCTTGTGAGATGGTGCTGGGGATGACTTGGTAGAAAAGTACAAGTTGGGCTGGCTGCGTGTGTTGTCAGCTGGATCTGTGAAAAATGGCAATTGGAACACTATGTTGGGTTCTTACAAGCAGCTAAACACATTTACAACAAGAAACGTCTGTTCCTCTTCCATTGCTCAATGGCTGCACTTATGTAAACTGCTGGAAAACATGAAGTTAGTGGCGGTAGAACTGCATTTTATGCCAGTCTTCTTTAGGTTTACCAGTCTTCACAGATTTTTCTAGTGTTATCAGCAGGTCATCCATGAATGCTTGGAATGTAGACATTATTTAATATCTAAAATGGTTATCAGTTTGACAAGTTCACATTGTGTGCTCATTAAAGATCGTGGAAGTGTTTTGTGAAGTGGTTGACCAAGTTCACATTGTGTGTCCATTATAGATCGTGGAAGTGTTTTGTGAAGTGGTTGACCAAGTTCACATTGTGTGTCCATTATAGATCGTGGAAGTGTTTTGTGAAGTGGTTGACCAAGTTCACATTGTGTGTCCATTATAGATCATGGGAGTGTTTTGTGATGCTGCTCGCCAATCACAGTGCTCGAATAGAGGCAGGCCTTACCATGAATTTTACATTTGAAACATCAGCGTGGGTGCTCCAATGGATCACCGCACCTTCTGGTTGCCTGTTCTTTATTCCATTCAGTGTTACCCTGTTTTTAGTTATTTATTCATAACCCACGTTTGCACTCCGTATATCCTTTTAATTACTCCATTTTGTTCCAGATGGTGAAACCACTCACCTTGACCATAAACAGCCAACACCAACCACCTCAACCACCGACAAACTGCGGCTACACGACCCACATCCTTTTCCAGACATTGTGTCACAGGCATGGATAGTGATCACATGTAAGGTAGTGCTATGTGACTGTCAGATGGCTGCTGTCAGATGAGGTGAGCAGATGACTGTGCTAGATAATGAGTTCAGAGCGGGGGCTCATGGAGTGATGACGGTGTGTGTCTTATCAGCAAGTGTGTGGTGAGGGTGGTGGAGCCTGATATGTTTATGGTGGTTTGTTTCATCCTTTGATCAATCAGTAAATAATTGAAAGAACATATTCATTTATTTATTCATTAAGGTCTCAGATTAACACCTTTGAGCACAGGCGCTCGTTTACAAAGGTTCCATGTCAGTGGGAAGGGAAATGCATACATTGGTGGAGAATGAACAGACTAAATTCTTAAAAAATACAATAAAACAAGTTTACACTTATGTACAGGTAAAGTCATGTTTAGGTATACACAATTAAGATTGTGAATGGAGGAGAATAGGGTTAAAAGGGAACTGAGGGTAGAGCAGGGGAAGATAAGAAGGAAGGTTGAGGAGTGCAGCCAGAGGCCTTGTCCAGTTAAGCTCAAGGAGAGGGAAAGTAGGCAGAGGGACTGGGGAGGTTAGAAAGGGGGGGGCATCAAGGCCTAGGTAACCTGACCTACTGGAGCAAGTGAAAAAGGTGTGGTGTTGCAAACAGGGCGAGGTAGTGCTAAATTACGGTGTGGAAGAGTGGGGAGGAGAAAGGGAGGTAGAGGTAGCAATGAAAAAGGGGGTTGGGAGTAGGGAGGATAGGGAGGAGCACAGGAAAGTATGGCAAGGGTAGCAGCTAGGTAGGGATAGGGCGGTAGTAAAGGGGAAGATGGGGGTAGATACAAGATATCAGGCATACATGGTCAGTTACCCGAGAAATCTGATGGGTGTGTGTAGAAGATGTTATACGAAACAGTCACGGGTGCTGTTAGAAACAAGATACTATTTGAGCTACTGTTTGATATAATGAGCTGTCTGGTGGGGGGTGTCTTTGTGTTACGGGTGTTACACACTCAACCACCAGGGAATATAGACCTTAATATTAAATGGGCATCCAACAGTGGCAGGCAGCTTGGTCTTGATGTGGTTTGCTGCAATGAACATTATGTTACAAATTGTTATACATCATCATATGCTAAGACAGTTTCTTATCTTTGTCCCAAAAATTAACTATATTGTTTGAAAAGTGTCACTGTACTCAAGCTGTTTATAACAATACTTGCACACAGAAGGTGCAGCATGCATGTCACTTGAAATGAGCTGCTGATACAGCTATACCCTTGTAATTACCAAATTCTTTTATCCCCTATTGTCAGTTTACACTATTACAAGGCAGCAGTGGTGGTACAGAGCCCCCACCCACCCAACCCGCCTAACCTGCCCATTCACATCTCACCCCTCCCCTTACCCAGGTGGCCAGTGCTCATGCAACCTTCATACGGTTATGGCACCAGCCCTCTTCAGTCTTCCACAGCCAGCTGCCATATGACATGTCAGCAAGCGTGCATATGGCATTTATACTGTTTGAGTGCTCACTGACAGCTCATACACCACCCACCCACGAAGACTTGTGTAAGGCTATGTCACTTACCATATCAAGCTTGGATGAGCATCAGTCACCTGGGTGAGAGGGTGTGGGAAGGTGGGATATGAGCAGGCAGTTCTGGTGGGTGTGCTCTGGACCACAGTTACTACCTTGTACTAGTGTAAAACATTTGGTGGTCATAATAGACACCAGGCAATGATTACATATGCTGCGATGAGAGATGCAGTAGTGCACTAAGCATTCAATATTGATCTTACAGTCGTTTATGTTTTTGACATTTGTTAATATGTTCATTCATAGCATGTTACCACCTGTATCACAGACAAACTGTATGTGTTGACTTATGATATGATTTTACCTTCATCTGTGGGTATTTGCCTATCACTGTATTACTCATGGCTTCACTATTCATGCAATGTCAACAGACCAAGAACATTGCATAAAGAAATAAATTGTATATTTAGTCATGGCAGGTCACATTATATATACAGTACATATACAGTATGTATTTACTGCTTCATGATGCGGGACTGTATCTCTATGATGAATCTTGAATGATTAGAAGTGACAGACTGTAGGTACTTCCATATACAGATGTGACATTGTAAGTGACAGACTCGTTAGCTTAGTGATAGTATGATACTGTTTTGGGCCTATATTTACTTCAGCAGTGTTTAAATTGTTCACATCATCTCTACTGATCTGTCAATAAATAATTTACTTATCACAAGAAGTTTTTTCTTTTGGTCACACAACACCTATCCTGCTTTGTATTTTGGTATGCCAGTGATGAAACAGGCTTCACCACTGCCTGAAACCACTTGCTGTCTATCTGAATTTGCACTGAAATGGATAGCAGCCAATAATATTCTGAAATAAAATAATAAAATGTTTAATAACCAAATCTGTTTCAGCTTTGTTATCAGTGCAGCGGTTGAAAATGAGATAGAAATGTTTATTTTTAGCCAGCATGGATTCCTTTGTAGCTGAAGGCAAAGTTTTGGGGGGCATTCTGCATTGCTAAGCTGAGGAAGCTTTCCAATGATGAGGTTTAATAGTGAGGTGACAGTTTTTTCACATCACGCTTCACAAGGTTTGACACCAGAACCATATCTACTTTTAATATGCCTTCTCATCTGTGGGGAATAAGTGGAAGTAATTTGACATTTATTTTTTCATTTCAGTTGTCCAAAACAGGCATATATGTGTGGAATACTCACAAACAACTCTCAGTGCGGAGATTCAAAAAACACTCCAGTTATGCTGTAGGATAATTGCTGAATTTTATTCAGATAAGAGCAGTGAAAGATGTAATAACTACAACTCCCCCACTTTGGTCAAAGATTTGCATCCCAAACTCAAGGCTTCCTCAGGATCTACATCATACAGGTATGGCCACACATTTAAAATGAGTATTAAAGGGACGGAATAAATTACATGCAAAACATGCTAACAAACTGCTCCTTATAAAGTGCTTATACTGAAAGTGCAAAAATATATCTATATAAATGTGTGGCTTGCTAATGACAAAATTGGTATGTAAGTTGATAAACCCTGCTCATCATAATAGTAAACAAAGAAAACAAAATAAGGGTGTGGGAGGTCATGTGGAAACAAACAAAGGATGAAACATATCTATGTTTTTTATTAAGTAAACTTTATTGAAAACACGAATACACAGTAAATAACCACCAGCAAAATACATACCAGAAAGCTAATATGTGGAGAAAAGCCATACCCACTCCCCTTACCCAACCCCTCCCAAAGAAAAATGGTCTCTTGAGTAGTGAGGAGAGGACAGTATCTAACAAGCAGAACCATATCAAGAAATAATTTAGGAGACAGTGATGCACCCCAGGATGGATAGCCAGGCATCTAAAGGGGTCCAACGATTAACTGAAAACAATGGCAGATGCATGCCAAAGTACGAAAACACATCTATGTAAAAAGAAAAAACAGGATATATCAGCTTATTGAATAAGTACTGTAGCTAGTTGCCAAAACAGTTCTCATATGCATCTCAGATAAATATTTGACATTTTTATGCATTTTGAATCACTATCTAATAACACGGATTGTCATAGATTTCAGTGACATAGCATCTCTATCTAGGGAATAAAGCAACAATGTGAAGTTTTTCATAAATGCATCACCTGAGTATTATTACATATACAATAATGGATGGGGGTGAGTGCATAATGAGAAATTATGTGCACCCGAGATGTGGGATGCTACATAAACCCAGAGGGCGAAGCCCGAAGGGTTTATATGAGCATTCCACACCGAGGGTGCACATAATTTCTCTATTATGCACTCACACCCATGCATTTTTATGTATAATTGCTGGTTTCTGTTTTTTTTTACCAGAAAGAGGAAGAAAATAAACTGTAGTATGTTGGCAAGAAAGTTTTTATTTAAGTAAGCATTGCAACTCTTTTTTTGTAATTCGTTTTGTAAAATGAGTAAACATTTTAAGCAAAGATGTACTTTTAGGCAAGTAAAGCACTTTAAAATTATCTATTTAAATATACGTTACTGTTTTGTGAAGGAAACAGGAAGCGGTAGCAATGTGGAACATGAAACAATTATTTTAACAAAAGTCTTCAACTGTATAGCTAGTCCGTTGTAGAAATGTGCTGTTTTGTGCACATAAAGTCTGTAAATGAGTTTTGCTGTAGTATTTTGAATCTTTTTTTTCTATTTCGATCGTGGTTTCCATGGCTATATTGTAATTAGGTAGGCATGACGAATCCATTTGGTTCCTATGGAGATGAGCGAGAGACGGTTAGTGTTTAGGGACTTTGTGCATTTTACTTGAAGAGGTACTGTTAGTTAATCTGTAAACTGTGTATTTAAAAAAAAATTGTAAATTGGAATGAAGGCATATGGAGTGAGTGGCTACTAGGGCACTATACTTTTGGTACTCGAGTCGGTGTCGCAGCAGGTGTTTTTGTGGTGATTTTGAGAAGTCGCCTATTGCACTGACGCTGCAGTGCGAAGGAACAGAAGGAACAGGTGGCGCGTGTTCACCGTTATAACTTGCAGATTATAACGGCGAATTATAACCTGCTCCTTCAATGGTAAAAAACAGAAACCAGTTATTACATATCGATATAGGAACTGTTTTTCATACAGCACCCCGTCACAGGAAAGGTGCCAAATGAAAATTATCATTGAGCCCAGGTGGGCTACTTTCTTTTAGTTTGTACTGCCAAAAAGACTCCCATTTCCGAAGCTGTCTGTCCAAATCTCCACCTCTTACCTTGGGATATATCTTTTCAATGCTTTGAGAATGAAACGATGCTCCCTTTGGTCCCATTTGTTTTCATTGTGTACTAACAAGGCTCTAATCCCATTCCTTTTCTTATGCTAAGTATGTGCTCACTAACACTCTCAGTTGTCTTTTGATTTTTCCCATAGACAGAAAAAAATACAATTGGACAAAGGGGTCTTAGTCTTTCTCCTCTTCCTGGGAATCTTCACTGGATCCCTTGGTGGTGTTGGGTGTGTACCCCCTCTCCACCAGCAACATCCTTCTAAGCAGCCCACGATACCACTGAAATGAGAACAGAGATGACAGTCATGAGGTGGCTGCGCATGCAAGTCTGCAGCTGTATACAGCTGGCACACAGTGCCCCCCTCCATGTACATACCTTTGATGGCTCCTCCAGGGCCCACAACTCCCCTATATCATCTTTATAGTGGGCATCTCGACTGCCCACCCTCCAGCACAGGAAGTCTATGATGAAGAGTGATCACAGCCACTGGTGCCTCTGAGCCACCACCACCAAGATTGATCCATCAGTTTGATCCCTTGTATAGGTAATGCCATTACCCCTCAGATGAGAGTGGCATACTGCCATGGAGAATGCAGAGACCAGATAGCTGGCCTATTCTCACAGACCAGTTAAGCAGCTACATAGCGAAATCTAAGTATCAGGGTCTGTCCTGAGTAATGGGTCTGCATCTGGCAGGTTTATCTTGGTTCTCTAGGGTGTGGGGCTTCACTGACATTACTTGAATGTTCAAGATCTAGAAGATCCTTAAAGGCTGAAGCAAAGGACTCCCAAAACGGGCATACCAATGGCACCTGATTAGCCAGGCAATTCTTGAAAAGGTGTGGGAGGCCCTCTGAGCAGTGTGCTGGTCCCCATTTGAGGTCAGATTATCCAAGACTATATTTTACTGGCATTCTGCATGGCCTTTAGGGTTTCAGAGTTGTTGCAATCAGCAAAGACCAGGGTTGCCATGGGCCTGCAGGACAAAGATGTGGCAGTAACACTGAAGGGTGTACATGTTTGGCTTTGCAAGAGCAAGGCTGACCAGGGAGGTATAGGTTACTGGTACACTGTGTGGGCTCCCATGGGGTTGGAGTGGGATATAAAGACCATAGTGGCAGACTACATGGCCCTTCCCCACTGGAGGGGTCAACCTTTCTGCAGCATACAGATGGACCACCTGTAACAGCCTACACAAGTATAAACATGTCTTAATCTTAGCTGTACAACTGGTGGGGTTGAATGCTAAAGAGTACAGTACCCATTCTTTCAGAAGTGGGGCAGCAACAAATGCCAAGATCCAGGGTCTTACAAATGGGCAAATACAAAATGTTTGCCAGTGGCGGTCCCAAGTGTTTCTGTGTTATGTATGTCCACACTTACTTTAACATTGTCTTGCTGTTTTCCAGGTTCCCCTGATAGTCCCAAGTGTATTTGGATCTGTGGACACTCCTTAATTTACTGGGCAATGGAGAGAGCAAGACATCAGCCGAGGGGGAGGATCCTAGCAACTACATTTCAGAAAGCACTGATCCATTGGTTGGGACAGTGAGGCATGCACTGGAAAGAACTTCTCCCTAGGCAGACTATGGAAGTATGATATGAGCATTCACTGGACATTTTGCTGGTTCATCTGGGTGGGAATGACCTTCGACTCCAGAAGACTACTGACTTGCTTCTCAGGATGAAGAAGGACTTGCAATATTTGCAAATGGTGGCTGAGAATCACAATTCTTTGGTCCCACAGTATCCAACAGCATATCTGGCTTCATGCTGAAAACCTTCAACCTATGAATAAAGCATATGTATGCATCAACAGAGAGATTTTGCTGTTCATGGAGTCCATGGGGGGAGCCATTGTTTGGAACAATAATATTAATGCTTCCTGACAGGAATGTTATGCTAAGGGTGGTGTTAATTTATGAGACAATAGTAGGGAATTGCAAGTCAATTCATTCCATCAGGTCTTGGAGTAGTACTTGGAGTGAGCTGCTTGGGGGAGGTGTCTGACTACATCCATCCTGTAGTGAGTAAGGGTTATTGATCCTGTAGTGAGAAGGGATTCTCTCAAAATGGTGATATAAGGGGAAAAGGGGAAAGAGTTGAATTCTTTTGAATGACTCTTCTTCCCTGGTCGACATCAGGTGTATGGAACTGCAAGACCTGGACCTCATTTGGGAGAGTCACAATCCAACTTCACATTGAGCTTGCCTGCAGGAGTGACACCACCAGATTGGGGTGGTTGCTTGCCTCCTGACCACATGATCTCATAACTCCTGAGATTGAGCCAACACAGAGCGGTACATCATACCCTCAGTGTGCAAATGGGTAATGCCCTTCACGGTAAGGGGTGCAGAGGCTCCAAGGGAACTGATGAGATCTCCCAGCTGAGCACGTCAATCAAATTTTGTGCATAAGACATTTATGGTCAGGTGGGTGGTCGGGCACATGTCTAAAACAATGATGAGTTTATTCCATGTATATATCATGATGACAACTTTATGCATAAATAAAATTTACATGTAGTAGCTCAGATAACAGGATTTATACAATGGGTTTTGAGTCCATATCTATTGCATAAATCTGTTTGTCTGTCTCTTGATATATATTTTATAGGGGCACAGTCGCACCACTATAGTTAGGGTTTAGTAAGCAGTTTAATGTTGAACTCTAAATTGTGCACGTTAATAACTTTGTAACTGTTCAACAGATTTGCACAAAATTTGGAGTTCACAGTGCTGGATGGTAGATCTCTTGATATGACAAGTTTCATTTTGATTGGGTTTGTGGTTTTCATGCAGCGAAGTGCCACAAAACTCATTTTTCACCTTTTTTTTTGCCGATTTTTGGTGACTTTTTGACCATTGTGCTGTGGCCATAGTGTTCGGAATTTTGGCCTGAAAATTTCAGGGTAGAAAGAGGTTGTACCACAGAACAAACCAGCATTGGTATGATAAAAAAATATATATCTGTTCCAAAGTTATTCAATTTTAAATTTTCTGGTGCTGAGCATGCTCAGTTTAGTCTCAGATTTATATGTATCTTTTCTGAAAGGTGATTGGGCTCATGATGAAGGATTTTGTCACCTCACAAACGGGATTTATAAAATCCCCATGCGTGAGGAAAAAAAACCCTTTCATGAGCCACCATCTTGCTTTCAGTTTTCCCCAGAAATAAAAAGTCATAACTTCTCCCATGGATGTGCTGTGTGGTGTACCAGGAATGGTTTTTTTTCAGGGAGATGCCCTGTACAAAGTCATGGCTTTGGTTTTGTTGTGTTTTCCAAAAAATGAGCATTTTTGATTTAAAGAAATTTTTGATTGTCTCTTGCTTGCTCTTTTTGTTTGCGAGGTAACAAAATCCTTGATCACAATTTTAGGACCAGATGGCCCTATCTCGCAAACAAGGATCATCTTGCGAATGGGGATTTTGTCAGCTCATGAAAGGGGATTGTCTCACAAACCGGGATTTTGACAGCTCGAGAAAGGGGATTCGTTTTTTGAATTCCCTTTCATGAGTTGTCAAAATCCCCATTCGTGAGCTGTCAAAATCCCTTTTTATGAGCTAATTCTCATTTGCGAGCTGTCAAAATACTTTATTGTGATTTCAGGACCAGATGGCCCTTTCTCACGAACAAGGATTGGCTCATGAGCTGGGATTTTGTTACCTCACAAAAGGAGATCGCTGGGCGAAAGGGGATTTTGACAACTCGCGAAAGGGGATTGTTTTTTTAAATTACCTTTCGCCAACTGTCAAAATCCCCATTCATGAGGTATCAAAATATCCATTTGTTTGATGAAGACCAGATGGTCACATTGGATCTGGGCCTCATCTCACCCCACGAACGGGGATGGCCTCAGTAATGGGGATAAACAATGGTGGATCACTTGTTGAAATTAAATGCTGACAACCGGGTGCCCAATCCCTGTGATGACATGTATGTTGTGCCCCCCCAGAACACTAATATGGTGCACTGGGAACCCACCTCAGTGTGCCAAATATATATATATATTTTAAATAAAAATTTAAAGTGCTTCCGACTCCGGGATGCCCACTCCCGGTGTTGGATGATGCCCCCCCAAAGCAGCACTGTTCAATTGCTGACATGAGGTGCCCAATCCCCATGCTGGCATTTGTCCCCCTCCCCCCACACTAATATGGCACACTGGGAGCCCACCCCAATGTGCCCAATTCCTAAATGTTGCCAAAATACCTGTAAATAAAGAAAACTGTCCCTTGAAGTCTTTCATTTTTTTTTCAAACCTGAAAAAAAGAAAACGGGTCCTCAACATCTCCGCAGTCCTCCCTCCCCATCCCCTCCATCCCACTGAGCACCCACTTCCCTGTATGCCCCTTAACCTGTACTTACCTCTGGAGGTCAGGAGCAGCGATCTTCTGCAGACTGGGACACGTCTGCACTCTTCAAAGCCGAACCACAAACAAGAATCAAATGTAAGCACCATATAATGGCAATCAATGGGGGGGGGGGTCAACTTAGGTTGATATCTCAGCCATTTTTTGGAATTTTGGTCCCAAATTTTCAGCATGGGGTTCTTGAGACCCCACATCATAAACACTGGCACTGTCATTTCATTACTCAGTCCTGGAAGGTGATTTTGCGGTCTCTGGGTGGAATCACCTTTCGGGACTGATTAATGAAATGACACTGCCACTGTTCATGAGATGGGGTACCGAAAACCCCGTGTTGCAAATTTGGTGAAAAAATTCCTCAAAATTACTGTATTACAAGTGTGTGTTGCGCACTTTCTATGCACTCTTGTAACTTTGCCAGTTTTTTATATTTTCACTGCAGATTTTCAACACTGCCATTTTTTCACATCTCCTAATGAACAGTACAGCTGTCATTTTCCGCATCCTGTCTGAAACGTGTTTTCGCACCTGTGACACAGAATGGTGCGATCACTGTGTGAAATCAACTTTTGGGATGGATTAACAAAATCACAGTGCCACTGACCATGAGGGGAGGTCCCAAAAAGTCCATGTTGAAAATCTGGTGAACAAATTTTAACAATTGACCGTGTTACAAGTGTGCGTTATAAGTTTCTGCACACGCCATAAGTTCCCCCAATTTTTTACATGTTTTCACTCCAGATTTTCAACATTACCATTTATTCACACCACCTCTTGAACAGTACATCTGCAATTGTTAAAATCCTGGCAAAAATATTTTTCCACACCTGTGGCACAAAACAGCATTACAGTTGCACAGAATTACATTATGACAGGGATTTGAAAGTTTTCTGTACTGAGTACATGCAGTGAGGTAATAAGAAGGTTATGTTAAACATTTGGGGTGAAAATTATTTAAGATAGCACATAAAAAAATAGGCAACTTGAAGGGAGCGTGGGGCCTGGAGGGCCTGCGCTACCACCAGCACATGCCAGTTGCCAATTACATTACAGTTTCTCAAATGTTAAGGAAATTCATTGCAAAAAACTTTGTTAATGCATCAGTTAGGGTTGAAGTGACATAATTAGGGAAATGAGGCATTATGGTTGACACTATATACTCTCACCCTACCACCCCACCCCCCACCACCACAGACCAACAGGTATGGGGTGTGCATTAGCTCAACTCTTACTCCATTCTCCTATACTGTATCATGTAAGCTTTATTACACATGGAATGGGGTGAGAGTTAGGGCTAATGACCCAAAGACACACCCCATCACCTGTTGGTCTGTGGTGAGTGGGGGTGGGCTGGGGTGGTAGAGTGGGGGGGTGTTAAGGTGTCAACCCTAATGCTTAATTTCCCTACTATTGTCACTTCAACTCTAACTGATGCATTAATGAAGTTTTAGCAATGAAGATATATATATATATATATATATTAGAGTGCCACAGTACTGGCACTATAATTAGGGTTGAGTAAACACTTTAATGTTAAACCTCAAATTTTGCACATTAATAACTTTGCCACCGCATGACGGATTTGTCTGAAAGTTTTCATGCACAGTCTAGCACCATAGATCTCTGGATCTGCAAGTTGCGTTATGGTCAGATGTATGGTTGCGCAGCTGCAGAACACCAAAAAATGCAAACAAAACAGACTTTTTATGCGTTTCTATGCTCGTACCCACAGCCCAGATGATTTGTCTATTTGGTCTGAAACTTCAGGGAAGATGCAGTCTGGGTCACTTATGTGCTTTTTGAAGATTTGGTGTAAAAATATTAAACCTTTCAAAAGTTATTCAAAAACAAATTTCCCATTATAGTCAATGGGGAAAAAAGATATGTGTCTCACGAAAGTGTCGCAAGTACAGTTTTCATTTTGCAAATGGCCCTTTTACTTTCGTGCCATCTTGTTTTCAGTTAACGAGAGAGAAAAATGCCTGGCATTTAAATTTTGGACCCTCTAGGTAAGCACTGACTGTTGGGTTTACCTAGTTGGGTCCTGAGGATGCTAGACCTATCTAAAAAAAACAGAAATACAGATTTAAAACTCAGAGCCCCAGTACTTTCGCAAATCATGGGAAAAACATCTGCTAAATTTTCTCAAATGCAAAAGGTTTGTGCTGTTTTTTGTGAAACATTTGCAATTTTCCAAAGAACTTTGCCAAAAAACTGCAAATCTTTGCCACCTCTCTGCAACAAAACGGTTGGGTCTTTTGGGCTGAAATTTGCAGAGTGGCAAGTCCTGGTCCCACAGATGTGCCTTTTGGTAATTTGGTGCCAAAACATTCAACTGGCCCAAAGTTACAGTGTTCCAAATTTGAGAAATTTCCCATAGGATAACATTGTGGCACCCGTGACACCTTTTGGCACCTGTTTCTCGAAAACGAAGCAAGATACGGAGTTTTCGCTACTTACAGCATCCTGGAGAAACAAGTTTGGAAATCATAGATTACACCAGCAGTGGGATTTTGTTCCTACTTGCTATGGTTATGGAGCTACTGACAAAGTAGTGTTAGAAGGGTTCCAAGGGTGTCTTTCCAGCATATTTCACTGCCCATATCTTGTAAACAATGCAAGATACAGATTTGGCTGATTTATGTCACATAGCATACTCGCTGTCATGATTACAACAGTTGCTACGGTTGCTGAGATATTTGTAAATTAGTGTTATAAGCTCCCTTCCCTGCAGGGCTGCAGTATGCCTCTGTAGTTATGTGTAAGTGGGAGCACAGGGCCCAGAGGGCCCACGCTCCCACATACACATACCATTATGCAAAAAAATGGGCAATATGAAGGTAGCACAGGGTCTGGAGGGCCCGCGCTCCCACTAAAACATACCACTTGTAAGTTACATTACACTTTCTCAAAAAGTAGGGAAATTCATGGCAAAAAAACTCCATTAATGCCTCAGTTAGGGTTCATAGCACAGTGACAAAAGCATGAAAATGTGGTGTTAGGGTTACCACCCCACCTCTGCCTCCCACCATCCACACACTAACAGACATCGGGATGTGTGCTGGGGCCATTGTGCCTAACTCTCACCCCATTCTCCTATACTGCACCACCTCAGCTTCTTTACACAGGAAATGGGGTAAGAGTTAGGCCAACGACTCCAATGCACACCCCAATGCCTGTTGGTGTGTGGATGGTGGGGGTGGGGTGGTACGGGTGGTAACACTAACATCACATTTCCATGCATCTGTCACTGTTCTATGAACCCTAACTGATGCATTAATATAGGTTTTTTCCATGAAAATATATATATGTATATATCTATATATATCCAAGGCTAAAAACTCTGTTTAATGCATCAGTTAGAGTTGTTCCACAATGAAAAAAGTGAGGAAATTAATGTTAGGTTCCCACCCCTTACCCCAACCCACCCTGCCCCACCAACAGGCACCGGGTGTGCATTGAGGTCATCGGTCCTAACTCTCACCCCATCCCATGTGTAAACAAGCTGAGGTGGTGCAGTATAGGAGAATGGGGTGAGAGTTAGGACTGACAACCCCAACGCACACCCTGATGCCTGTTGGTGGGGTGGGTGGTGGGTGCAAGGGGTGGAACCTCCCATTGAATTTCCTCACTTTGTCACTGTGGAACAGCCCTATCTGATGCATGAAACAGAGTTTTTTCTGTGAATTTTCCTTCTATTTTAAAATGAGCACTATAAATAGTGAATTTTTTGTCACATAGTAATGCTAATGGTAACTGAAACACAAGTGCAAACGGTAATGCACATGGTGACACAAAGGTAAATGGTAACACAAACAGTAAGAGAAATGCAAGAGTGCAAATGTTAATGAAAACAGAAATGGTAATGCAAACGGTAACGAAATGCTAACAGCAACAGAAACGCAAACGTTAACGGTAAACAGTAACATAAACGGTAATGCCAACATTAATGCAAATAGTAAAAAAATGCAAATGGTAACAGAAACATGAATAGAAATGCAAAAGGTTAAGACAATGGCACCGCAGAAGGAAGCAGTAATGCAATCGGCAACGGAAACGCAACCGAAAATGCAAACGTTAAGGGCAACAGAAGCGCAAATGATGGCGAAGACGCAAACAGTAATGGTAATGCTATTGGAAATGCAAACAGTTATAGTAACAGCAACGATGACACCAAAGTGAACAGTAACACAAAGGGAAACGCTAGCGCGTACAGGAACGCAAATGGTAACACGCATGGGCATGGTAAAGCAACTGGAAACACAAATGCTAATAGTAATAGCAATGTTGAGGCCAAAGGAAAGAAATGCAAATGGAAAGAGGAATACAAATGCAAGTGCAAACAAAAACGCAAAGGGTAATGCACACGGTGGCATAGACTGTAACGGTAACGCAAACAGTAACGGAAACGCAAGTGGAAACAGTAAGTATAACAGTAACGAAAGCACACACCCTTTTTTCCCCCGAAAGCTACACAGAGAAACACAGTGAATACAAAGAATGTATGCATAATAATGGGCCTCGAAGCAGAAAATGAGTACTTGGAATACTAAATTGCTTATATCTTAGGAACTGTATGACGTGGAAAAAAATTAAAATTTCATATGAATGATGACTTTCCTGGCTAGTTTTTTACTTAGCCCTGTAGCAGGGGGCTAATTGCTTTTCTGACTAAAAGTCTGTATCTCGAAGCATTTCCGATATACTGGCCCCGAAAGGTGCGGTGGACGCCGTAATGTTAGTATATGGGGAAAAAGCGTCAACTTCAGAGTACCATAACTTTGCATTGCTGTTACATTTTGTCACCAAACTACCAAAAGGCACATCTGTGGGTTGTTGGTTTTCTTCCCTTCAAATTTCAACCCAAAAGTCCAAATCATTATTTTGAAGCAGGGTGGCAAAGAATTCCTGTTATTTTGGGCATAGTGTCGCAAAGTAGTGTCGCAAATCACAACACTTTTGCAAAAAAAATCACTAAAGTGTCGCAGGTGCGACACTACTTTGCGACACTACAGTTTACAAAAATTTCAAAAACATATTTCTGGGATGTTTAATAACCAAAAAAACACATGGCTAGCATACTCAGGGCTCGACTAGGTGAACACAAAAAGAATTGTGTCAATAGAGGGTCCCAAATTTAAATGCCAAGCATTTCTGTAACAGTAACTGAAAAAACTAACTGACTTATGACACTACAGGGTCATTTGCAACACTAAAACTGCATTTGCGACACTGTTGAACTTTTGTTAACTTTTCCTCTTGACTATAATGGGAAACTTGTTTTTGAATAACTTTTGAACCGTTATAATATTTTTCACGAAATCTTTGAAAGGCACATCGGGAACCCCAGCTGTATGTTCCCTAAAGGTTTTGGACCAGTCACGCTAACTGTGCAACCTGTAGACATGAGCAAAGAATGCACAAAAAAAACATAAATGCGACTTGGAATGGCACTTTATTACTCCGCAACCATACATCTGACCATTACAAAACTTGGCAGAGCCAGAGATCTATGGTATTGCTCTATGTCTGCCAAATTTCAGATAACTCTGTTATATGGTGGCAAAGTTATTAAACTGCAAAAATTCACACTTTAACCTTAAATGGGGCACTCAACCCTAACTATAGTGGCACTACTGTGCCACTATACATTATATATATATATTGCAAAAAACTTTGTTATTGCACCAGTTAGGGTCAAAGTGACAAAAGTTGGAAAATGTGGTGCTAGGGTTTACAACCCTAACACCCCCTCCCTCCAGGCAGCACATCAGGTGTAGGGTGTGCCTTGGAGTATTCAAGCCTAATGCTCACCCCATTCCATATTTAAATAATGACAGATGTGTACAGTGTAGGAGAATAGGGTGAACATTAGGCTTGAGTACCCCATGGCACACCTCACACCTGATGTGCTGCCTGGAAGGAGGGCGTTAGGGTTGTAAACCCTAACGCCACATTTCCCAACTTTTGCTGCTTTGACCCTAACTTTTGCATTAACAAACTTTTGTATTAATGATGTTTTTGCAATTTAGTTCATTACTTTTGATATAGTATAATTGTATCCTTATTTTGTTGTGGGAGCACTTCCCATGAATTTTGTTGTGGGAGCCAGTGTGCTTCAGTCCTGCTCTCCCATGAATTTTGCTATGGTAGTGTAGGGTCCATGCATACATCATTTTGTCACATTTTATTTTGAAACTGAAATGTGTGTTCCCTGATATGCACTGAAACTCCTACCCTACAACTGTGTATGGTCTTCATTAATTGTAATTTAGTAGCCCAGATGTCTAGAGGCACCCCACCTCCAATTTCCTTATGTTTTATTCTATTTTCATTGATGTTCAGTGGTAACCCCCACCCTCCAACTGTGGTCCATTCCCCATTAGATTTAACAGTGTAGCCCTGGTGTTCAGTGGCACCCCTCACCTTCCCAGTTGTATGTATGTATGTATGTATATATGTGTGTGTGTGTATATATATATATATATATATATTTTTAATGTGGTCATTGGTATCCAGTGGTACCCCCACCTTCCAATTGTGGCCCTTTCATGAAGAGCTCCAATTCTATATCCCTGGTGTTTAATGGCACCCCTCCCACTGCCAGATACCCATATTAATTATATTTTATATCCCCATTGGTGTCCAGTGGCACCCCCCATGCTCCCATGTCCCTTTCAACCTGCAAGTAAGAAAACTGTCCCTCGATGTCGGGTTTTTTTACAACCTGAAAAAAAAAGTCCACCGCCGATCACAGTCGCACCACCCACCTGACCTCCCTCTGTGCACCCACCTTCTTGCACCCTCCTTGACCTCCCCACACACCCTCACTCACGTGAATTGGCCACACAGTGAAAATCCACTCTCTAATTGAAGAGACGTCTTGATGTTGGAACTGGCGACTACTGTCTGACAAGTAAGGTAACTGTGGTCAGAAAATACATTAAACCACAGTTACCTTATTTGTTATATAGCAGTCACTGGTTCCAGCAGTAAGGTGCATCTTCGATCGGAGAGTGGATCTAATGTGCCACATTCGATCAGTGAGGAGTTGTGGGATCAAAAGAGGTGCGGGGGAGTTGGGTGCACAGTGGGAGGTCAGGTGGGTGGAGTGGGTGTGATCAGCAGTGGAATTTTTTTGGAAGGTTTAAAAAAAACGGCATGGAAGGACTGGTGTCTTATTTGCAAGATGACAGAGACATGGGAGGGTGGAGGTGCCACTGAACACCAATAGGGATATAAAATATAATTAATATTGGAATCAAAGGGTTGGGGTGCTGCTAGACACCAGCAATATACAGTTAGAGCTATTAATTAAAGGGGCACGATTGGAGGGTGGGGGGACCACTGGACACCAATGAAACACAAAAATATACTGCTGGGGACAGAGAAATCCTTTTATGCGGCAATAAATCCTTTTTTGTCTTTTTTTTCATTTGCTTAAAAGGATCTATTGTCATGCAAAACAATTTTGGACTTTTTTTTCTATCCTTTTTCGTAACATGGAATCCTTTTTCGCATATCCTTTTTTGTGGTCACAGAAAAGGATCCCGTCTCATGAAAAAGGATTTCTTTTTTTTTTTAAATAATTTTTTACGAGAACAGCAAAAGACTTGCAAAAAAGGAAGTTAGAGAGTCACAATAAGGAATTTAAAAGATTAAAAATAATCTGCTTCAGGATAGTATGCCTACCAGGCTACTGCAGAATGCAGCTAATGGATTCCTGATGAACAAGATACATATTTTGATGTCTATACATAACTTAATTTTTCGTGGATTGGCTTTTTTTTATTTGGAAAAAAAACAGAAAACAAGGTGGCTTGTGAAAAAGGATTTTTTTTCACGAAAAAGGATTAGCCCCTCACAAAAAGAAATCCTTTTTCATGAGCCAAATTCCTTTTTAATTCCAGGAAGCTATCCAAAAGACTGTACTGATCATGCTCGGAACCTGAAACTTTAAAATGTAATAACTTTGGAATGGATTAATATTTTTTTCACCAAACCAGCAAAAGGCACTTCTGTGGGGCAAGCCCTTTGTACCCTGACCAGAATTTCAAACCTTCTGGGTGCAGTGCGATTATGAAAAAAGCACAGAAAAGTCGAATTTTAATGTTATAGCACTATGTGCAGCTCGAAATCCACCAATTGGACCACAATGGAGCTTGGTATGTCAAGAGAGCTACCCCCACAAGACTGCACATGCACAAATTTGTGCAAATCTGTTGAACAGTTATGAAGTTATTAAAGTGCAAAATTTGAGGTTTAGCATTAAAGTGCCTACTCAACCCTAACTATAGAGGTGCTACCACACCCCTATAATATATTATATATAGCGAGAACGAGAAAGATTAAATTGTATTAAATGTACAAGGTTTCCAAGTTTATTTGAAAAGATAATTACTTTATTTTCTTTGCATTTAGTAGCAGTCTATTCACAAACTTCCTGTGCTGCACTTTATCCAACACACACTGTAACTGCTTATTTAAATCTTTCTCACGTCTAGTGGTAGTGTACAGCACTGTGTCATCTGCATGTAAGTGGATATTTATGTCAGTGCACAACACAGGATAGTTATTAGCAAACAGTGTTAACAAAAGTGGACAAGACAGACCCTTGTGGTACACCAAGAGTTAATGCTTTGGCATCTGATGTACTACTATTTACTTTAGATACCAGGGCTCAGTCCTCAAAGATCAGCACAAGCTATGAAAATGTCAGCTTGTGCAGATCCTTGGGGTGCCTGGGACCCTGCACCCAATTCTTATACAGCAGGGGTCCCAGTGCCAAACACTTGCAGTTTGAGGCAGTCGCTCCCATGCACCACACATTTGGAGCATGGGAGAAGTTTGGCGGAGGGTTCTGCAAGGTGGCTTGGACCATCAACCCTACCACACAGCACAGGGACAAGCAAAAGTCCCGGGTGACCAATGCAGGCTGCAGTGGTGGAGGGGGGACAGCCGCAGATGGGAGGGTATGGGGCCATGCCCAGGACCTCCACAGGGCTGCCAACAGGTATACCTGCTGCAGGTCCACTAGGCAGATGGGGCACACATCAGGGGTCTGGGTGACACTGTTCCTGGTATGATCTGCACCTGACTGCATGGCTGCAGTCCTCTGCCATAGCTATTGGACAGCTGCCCACTTATCCAGGCACCAGGCCAGCCCCTGCTCCCACCCTGTATTGTCTGCAGAGGTGGTGCAAGGGCCATTAGACCACCTGTTGGGTGGTCTAAGTCCTGGTGGGTCTCGCTGGCTGTCAGAATCCCATTTAAAAGGATGTTACAGCCAGCATCTGCTGCAAGCCCCCTAGCACCCTGGTGCACCCCCAACTCTGATGCAGGCCTGCTGCATGGCCAGTCTGATGCAGGATTCCTGGTTTGCCACAGCTGCCCTTCCAGGATCGTAAACTCCACAATTTCTGATGCAAGATGCCCCTTGCATCACTTCTGTTTGACTCAGGCACATTGTGTCAAAATTAGAGTTTTGAAAATCAAGCCCCCTGTGTCCTTCCCATCATGAAGTTTCCCATCCTGGCTATTGTGGATTTAGATATTCCCAGTTTTTCTAGTTTTATGAACATTTATTTGTAATTTACTGTGTCAAATGTCTTTGTAAGCTCTATGAAAAAGGCACCAATGAGTGAGATTACTGGAGTCCAGTGCATCTGCAACACAATTTGTAACTTTCAGCATGGCAGTGGTGGCGGAATGCCATTTTCTGAATCTGGACTGTTCCTTTGCAAGGATGTTATTGTCAAGGCACAAAGAGATTACTGGCTAAGTATATATTTTTCTGGATTTTTGTTTAAGGTTGACAAGACTGATATTGGCCTATAATTGTTCAAGTCCCTGGAGTCACCTACCTTCACAAGTGGATAGACAAGAGCTTGTTTCCAGATGGTTGGGATTTGTCCAACATAAAGTAATAGACTGTGGTGGCCTCAGCTAGAAGCTGGGTCATCTTGATCTCCCTGCAGGAAGCATTCCTGAGGCAACTAGTCAAGGAACCCACTTGTAATGGGGCAGTACTAGATCTGCTGCTTACGAGCAGGGACAGCATTGTGGACATCAGGGTGGATTGCCACCTAGGGACCAGTGATCACTGGACAGTGTGGTTTAATATTAGGACAACAGTGGAAGTGAACCACACAAGGACAAGAGTCCTGAACTTCAAGAGGAAGACTTTAAAAATATGGGTAAATGCTTCAGGGATGCACTGGAAGGGCGGGATTACCCTGGTGGAGTGGAGGGACAGTAGGCCAGATTAAATGATGGAATAATGAAGGCAACAACCTTCTGCACAAAAGAGGTTAGCAAAAGCAAGAGGAAAAAAGAGATCACTGTGGTTCTCGAGGGAGGTGGCGACAAAGGTAAGGGAAAAAAGGCAGCATTCTGGAGCTACAAGGAGATGCAGGGGGAAAAGGATAGATGTTTCAGCAAAAACAGCAGGAAGAGGGGAAGGCAGTAAGAGGTAGTAAATCACAAACAAAGGAAAGAATAGCCAGAGTGGTAAAAAAGGGAGACAAGATCTTTTTCAATATATAAGCGGAAAAAGAAAGATATGGGGGAATTGTGAGGCTGTCAATTGCAGAGGGAAACTGTGCAGAGGACAATCAGGAAAAAGCAGCTATACTGAACAAATATTTCTATTCAGTGTTCATGGTGCAAGGGAGAGGGAATGGTTCGCATATAGGGTACAGAACCGTGGGAACTATACAACTATCTTGGTTATCCCCAAAGTAGGAAAAGATCCTGCCCCATCTCACTACTAAACACCGATTATAAAATTTTTACATCCATTCTAGCTGTTTGCCTCAATCAGTTAATCCCACAAATTATTTATCTTGACCAGGCAGGGTTCATACCTGGAAGACAGGGCCCTGATGCTGTATGGCTCACCATCAATATTTTGGAAGTCATCAGAGGTGAGCAAATCCCAACCTGTGTTATGGGACTCCATGCTGAAGAAGCATTCGAAAAGGTGTCCTGGGGCTTCCTCTCCAGGTGTTGGACCACATGGGATTCCCACGGTCCTGCATTGACAGCATTAAAACCATCTATGCAGCACCACAGGCCAATGTTAGAATCAACGGGGGACTATCATACAGATTCTCTTTGGGCAGAGGCATACCGCAAGGTTGCCATTTGTTGGCCATTATTTTTGCCCTTTATATAGAGCCCTTGGCTGAACTGATATGCAAAGATCCAGAAGTAAAGTGGGTGAGAATAGGAAATACAGAACACAAAATATCACTGTACGCAGATGATGTCCTCCTCTATCTCACAAACCCAGAAGAATCAATGTCCGAAGTCTGGACTCTCCTAGAGAAATTCGATGCCCACTCAGGTTACATCTTAAACAAAACTAAGATGGAGGTCCTCAGACTACACTATAATCCATCCTCAAAGGTAAGCTAATCTGACCTCTAGACGGAATCCCAAAAATTAAATATTTAGGAATCCATATCCACAAAAACCTAACAAACTGTACAAGTCCAGTTTGAAGCAGGACATCAACAGGTGGGCTATACTCAACTTTCCAATGTACTCACGTGTTCAGTCAGTTACCATGACACTAGTACCTAGATTCCAATACCTTTTCCAGTGCCTAGCACTTAAAATAACCCAGGCTCAGTTTCAGGTATGGCAGCAGACAATTAATAAATATATATGGGCCTGGAACAGACCTAGAATTAAACAAAGAATTATGCAAACAGATAAGGTATATGGGTGTGGCACCCTACAGACCTGGTGGATTATTACATGGCAGCACTGCTAAAATATGCCCTTTTATGGTCATTTAATGACTACCAGGCACACTGGAAAGAGATTGAATTGCAGTTTGCAGATGGGACCTCACTAGGGCAAGACTCCACACTCCAGTTTCAAGATATAACTACCCACTGTCCTCCATATACTATAATTTAGACACAGTACATGGGGCCTGGAGAAGGCATAGCATCATACAAGAATTAGAGATGTTTAGATGGTTTGCCTGGGAAATTTCTTCCCCCTGCCAGAATGGACCTAGAGTTCAGACAGTGGGCACGTGTATGCCTACACAGCTTAGAACAGATTTTGGAAGGAGGACAGTGCAAGAATCGGTATAATTAAAGATCGGTATCACTTGAGGAATACTGACCACTTCTGCTACCTGCAACTGAGATCCTTTGCACATGACATGCAAAAAAGACCCAACCCCACCCACAAACTCAGCACCTAAAAAAGTAATAACAGCTATCTTACAACAAGAATTACACAGGTGACATGTTTCTGCCCTACATAAGGCATTCAGACAGTTCAAAGCAGACAGCTCATAATCCCTCAAAACGAAATGGAAGGAGAAATGGGAACTGAACTAGCAGAAACAGAATAGCAGAGAATATTCAACTTGACAAGAAAATCTCTCACTCTCCCCAGTGGTAGAGTTAGAGTGGAAAGTTAGAACCAGATTCTTCTACACCACTCATAACAAGTAAATGGTCTGCAACAAACATGTCAGATTGCTGGAGGGGGTGCTCAGAGGCCAGAGCACACCATTCGCACATCTTTTCTTATGTCCAAAGTTACAACCATTCTGGCAACACACAAAACAAGCCTTAGGGGAAATATTCTCCATCAACACCTTTTTTTTTTTTAAACCCTGTGTTTATACACCTAATCTGCCTCTTCCCTCCACTCTCTCGGATATCCTTGGTGGACCCTCCAATCCCACCGTGGTCTTCCCCTAGAGGTCCCTCGGGCTACACACACCCTGAAGACCCCCTGCATACCCCCGGGTAGGGGTGGAAAGGGAACCCACGTGCTACCTCTCTCCAAACCAGCATACTGTGTGTGCATAGATCCAGCACAGTGAAGTCTGCCCTGACAAGCCCAGAGATGTCCTAGGGAGGTACCGAGGTGTTTTCAGGTTTCTTCCTCCTGGCGTCGAGTGTGCAATGAGGGCTATGAGCTAGGAGGCATGCTGAGATGTACCTCTTGCTCCGCCCCTCTGCCCGACATCCACCCAATCCACTTACTGCTTCTCCACCTACTGCGCCATCCACCCGGGCTCCCCTAGGTGGTGGCATTGCAGCGAGAGCCTGCAGTTAACCCCCCCCCCGGGAGAAGGAGAGCTGCCATCAGGTGCTCTATCCTTCTCAGCCCTGGCCGACCCCCGGTGACCCGTGCTGGTTCCCAAACCCGGGTCGCTGACATGGTGCGAGGTGTGGCGTCCAGTGTCTCAGCCCTCAGCACCACCAGGCCGGCCTCCATCAATACCTTTTTAGACCTACCACAGTTATTACTGGGTCTCTCCCCACCTGAAATAAAGGAACCAGATCACGTCTATATATGGAGCATACTGTTAACAGTAGTACATAAAGCCATAACAAGAAAGTGGCTGGCCCTATTCCCACGGTCCAGCAATGGCAGGACATTGTAGAGAAATCAGCATACAGAAAAGTTGACATGTAAAGTCAACTTAAGGACCTCTTTTTTCTTTAGAAGATTTACTGCATGGACCATTTGGTGTTGAGTTCAGGATGAAGGGAGCCATTAAAGCACTACTTAATCAGTGGGGTGGCCTTGCATACTGGGTGGGGGGGGGAGAAGGAGGAGAAATAAGGAAATCAAAAAACTATTGGAATGAAATTTATGGAACAGAACAATTACAATAATTAACTGATATTTCTCTTTATCCCTGTATGGTATGTCCTGAATGAAATATATATGCTTTCTCTTTGCTTTTTTATATATGTTCCAATTCTCCGTAACAACTTTCGGTCATGAAATGAAAATCCTGTACTGTACCATTAAAGTTTTAATAAACTTGAATTAAAAAAAAAGGAATGGATAGGTGGTGGGGTCACTAACTGAAGGAAGAAGTGATTCTGCCCTTACAATTCCTTTGTCAGACCTCACCGAGTACTGGTGCAGTTCTGTAGCTCACTTCTAAAGGACAGAGATCTCTTGAATACTGCACAGAGGAGGAGGAGGAGGATCATGATGATGACTTCAAGACAGCAGGAGAAGACATATGAGAAGAGTCTGGAGAATCTAAATATGTGCACACTAGAGGCCAGGATGGAGAAGGAGAACATAATGGAGATCTTTAAGTATCTAAGCGGTATTAACACAGTGCAAAGCTGGCCCTGTTCACAAGTAGTGAGGACAAGGCAACAACAGGCCATGAATGGAATTGGTTGGAGGAAAGTTTTAAGATGAATGTAGGGAAGTTCTTATAGATAGTTTTGGGACTTAGAATGCATTTCCAGAAAAGGTGATTGACATGAGTCTGTTGCTGGCTTCCAATACCGTGGGATAGGCATAGGGTAATGGTCCACACAGAAAGTGAGGGAAATTGGGCAGTCAAGGAAGGATGAATGCACTAAGAAGGAGATTTCAAAATACAGTCTGGACAGTTGATAGACTAGCTACAGTCTAGCATTAGGTTCATTGTGGATGAAGGCAGCTACTGGGCAGACGTGATGGACTATTTGGCCTTTTTCTGCTGTTGACATCTGTGTTTCTATGTTTCTATGAAGGGGAAACAACTGATGCTGCAATTAACTTCTGCATTCTGATGTGGTGAGGTCCATTCTGGTATTGAAAGCTACCCCTCTGCCACTGCCTTTGGTTAGAACTTTTCTACACAGTACAAAATCGTCCATGCTAACTTCACTGCTTGAGACACTATTTTAATCATGTTTTATATTAATGGCCAGCACATTTGTCGGTACACAAATGAGTCAGTTTTGGACGGAAATAATGCAAATGCATCAGTTTGGGCCATAATGATGATAAAGTAGAATAAAAGTCAAAAACTAAACACACCTTTGTCTACCCGACAAATGCCAAGACACTGACCTGAGCTCCATAAAAATCAAGCCAACTTGAGGAAAAGACCAAGCATATGATGTTGAGGGAAGAAAACAGTTCTGACAGAGAAAAATACTCTCAGATTAACTCCGACACCATGCTAATAGGCAGACTTCCTATACCAAAGTTTGTATTCTTATCTGATACCGTTAATTTTATTTAGGCATGCAGACTGGTAGAAGATCAATACCTCTGCAGGAGCCAGGGTGAAACAACAGAAAACTGAACTAACTGTCCTAAAACAGGCACACTTTGAATGTAAAAATACTGTTTGTTGAAGACAAAGCAGACCGTCTCTGTTGTGAGTTACTAAATGGAAGAAAACAATAAAACATCCTGAAGCAAAGATCAAGATAAAGAGGCTGAAGGCTTGCTTCACATCCTTTAACAAACACAGTTCAACTGGCTAATAACTGTCAATGCAGGCAGGGTTCTATAATGATGTCACAGCTTTGTGACTGTGTCAGTGTTCCTTGTAGGATGAAATAATTACCCAGTAGTTTTGACCAACCCATGGCAGTTTGGAAAGATGCAGAAATAGACTCTTATATTTGTACCAGTTTAGATTGAGAATGAAAAGTTACAGACACATTTCATCCCTAGTGTAGTAAAGTCACTGGGCGGTGCTTCCAAAAGTCATAACAATGTGCAGACTTCTTAGTTTCATTGGGTGGAATTTTCAAATGTCATAAATGGTCCCAACTTCTAGTTACATGGACCACCTATGAGCAGAGGTGGTGGGCACAAAAAAACACTAATGGGTTAGTTGTATAGACATAGATCAGGAAGCACAGGGAGACAAGAAGTATAACTTTGCAAGTAACACTTTTATTCTCAATAACAATAAAATAAAAATAAATCAAATTGTGCAGGATAGCTCTTTACACAGGCAGTACAAACAAAGAAAGTCCTATATCTGAGAGTCTCTAGAAAACATTGCTCTGATTACATAAGATGCTTTTGCCTGGCAGGTCAAATTCTGCTCCTGTTCTTGTAAGTTTCATCTCCTGTTTTTCACAGAATGTACCCAACTTTGTCACTTTTCCTTAGGCCAGCCTGATGAGCACATCCAGTACCAACATGTGCAACAAACTAATACATTTTGTCCCAGACCAGGGGCCCAATTCTCAAAGGCTCCAGCATGGTGCAAGGTGCCTGCACCACAGAGAATGGTGCAAGGTGAACCTTGCGCCAAAAGTTATGTCCAAGAGTGATTCACAAATGCAGGCTGCCTGCCCCAAACGGGACTTGCACTGTCCCTGCACCCAGAGATGGGCTGCGACAAGGCACAAGAGGCACTGCAGCAGACACAAGCTGGCACAGCCTGGAAGGTCTAAGGGGACTTAGAATATGCTCTGCTGGGTGAATCTCCTGTATGCAGTACTATGCCACAGTCCTCCAGTGTTGCCAGAGCTCATGACATGCCCATGATATGGCAAACCCCCCATCCTCTATGCTGCCCATGGTATATATAATATTACATGTGTCCCTTCCCCTCCCTGAACCCTGATGCTGCCCCAGTAACATGTACTGTCATTGCCTCCCTCATGGTGGAATAGTACCCCTCCACCCCAACAGGTAGTGCCCACCCCCCATCCTGAACATCAACCAGTGTCCAGGCACAGCCCACCCCTCACCTCCATGTCTGGGCACTGACTAAACCAACAGGGTCATGTACTATACAGTGCATGCGCTCAGTGACATTTGAGTGCATACACAGTACATTATGCAACCACTGCCAGTTCTTTCAGTGCCCAGACGTGGAAGTGAGGGTGGGCTGTGCCTGGCACTGGCCATTGTTCAGGTTGGGAGGTGGGTGAGGGTGAATTGCTTGTTTGGGTCAGGGACACTATACTTCAACTAGGGCTCATATCACTTGTACTGACAGGGGCACAGTGATGATCGAGATGCTGGTCAAGATGCCTGCAGCAGACCCTTCCCATGCACCAGGTGTAGGCGCATGGGAGGGTTGCCATAGAATGTAGAGACTTAAACACCAGGACCCTCCTGTACCAGAATCTGGTGCAGGGTCCCTGGTGCATGGGGCTACAGTGCAGGCTGCTGTTTACCACAGCTGGCATTGAACACATCCCTGTTTGAGAACCGGGCCCAGGTTTCTTGCTGACAATTTTGTAAACAAGCTTGAGGAGGTCAAAATGAATCTTAAGGTCAATCTCTGTGTTCCAGATTATCTTTTCTAATAAACCCAAATAACTTTCTGCAATCATTTATATGATATAATTATTTACATTTGCAAACCAAGGGATCCCAGTTATACATAAAATTCACAGATTTTTTTTTACCACACAGAAGCAAGGGGAAAGAAGGAATATAAACAGCTAGTGAAGAAGGAAATAACAAGGGAAATTGTGAGACCATCAGAGTGTCCAATTCTTAAGTGCACAAGAAAAATTGATTGCATAATCAGACTGGCAAAGAGACAGACAAGTGGCAGAAAAGAAGAGCACAATAGATTGTTGCTTTAACTCTCTCTCTGCCTAACAAATAGGAAAGGGCCTTACTCAGTCATGTCACACATACACATACACACACACACATATACTCTCTCTCTAAGAGGAACCTGTTTTTAACAGGTTTCCAAAACCTTCTTTTATTTCTATTTTCAGATTACCTTGTAACATTTATAGTTACAGTATTTGTATATGCAGTGTCCTTTTTTCAGAACACCTTGTACAGCAAACATTTCAGTTAAGCACACACATTTTTCAGCCTTCTGAATTCTCTATTTCTACTCCTTATCTTGAGAGAAAATCAGCATTGACATAATTTTTTCTGGATTTGTGCATCACTTTGAATTTAAATGGCTTTAGTGCCAGGCACCACCTTTTGATTCTGGGATTTTCATCCTTCATTTGATTAAGTCAACACAGAGGACTTTGATCTATTATACATACAAAGTCAGCTCTTAGCAGTTAAAACTTAAGGGACTCCATTGCCCATTTAACAGCAAGGCATTCTTTTTCAATTGTGGAGTAATTGTTCTCTCTGTCATGCAGTTTCCTACTAATATACAGAATGGAATGTTCCTTCCCATCTATATTCTGACTCAGGAATGCACCTAGGCCTACCTCTGATGCATCAGTCTGCAACAGAAATTGTTTCTCAATGTCTGGACTTCTTAATACAGGGGAAGAGATGTTGCAAAGTTTTAATTCTCTGGCGAATTTCCAGCAAAATCACCAATTCCACCTCCATTGAGCAATCTGTGAATTTTTGCTATCAGCCTAAACATTTGCCTATGTGCCTTTGCCGGTGACTTCACTGTATATTTGCCATTAAAGACAGTCAGGTGAAGTCAGATCAAAACACAGCAGTCAGCCATGTATACATATTAGCTGAACAGCAAAATACTTTTTTTTTTTTGTTACAATTTATTTAACCAGAGTAGCCCAGCTGGGATGCAACATCTCGTTACCTTTTTGGTCCCACTTCTACCCATTTCTGCATCTGAGTAGACTGGAGTATTGGTGGTGATGATGGTAGGGGTGGATTTCGTGATTTGCCCAAAATCACACAGAGACTATTTGGGTCTAACAGGGTTTGAACCTATAATCCTGCAATCAAACCTTCCATCTCCTACTTTCCAAGCCCCTTACTGCTAGACTCCACTTAATTCTCTTGGAGTGGGATGTCTGGCCCATGACATTTACTGTGGACAACTGGCCTGATTGTCAGTCACACTGGTGGCTCGATTCTCAAAGCTCATTGCAAGCCATGCCAAACATGGCTTGCGCCGACTGCCCATGCACCAAGTCCCTGCACTTGACTCTCTATCAGATAAAGTCCCAGTGGCAAAGTCCCTACTCCCCCAGCTTGCGGTGAATGTTGCCATGTGGCAAAAGGATGGTGCACTAGAGTGGCTTGCCACAAGCTGTGGGGCGGTCAGACGACAGGGCAGAAATACATTGTAGGTTAGTACCCAAACACCAGAACAGTACCAGTAACATGTAAACTATATAAAACATTCCCTGATGGTCTAGTGGACCCCCTCCCTATCCCTGATCTCACCCTTAAATAATCATATATCTTTCACTGGTGGTCTAGAGGACCCCCCCATCCCTGATCTACCCGTATAATATTATGTAACTTTCCCTGATTGTCTAATGGACACCCTTTCCTATCCTTGAACTGCCTGTAGAGTATTATGTAACATATAACTTTCCCTGGTGGTCTAGTGGACCCCCTCCCTATCCCCGATCTGTCTGTATAATATTATATAACATATAACTTTTCTGGTGGTCTGGTGAATCCTCCCACCCTAGCAGGCAATGACCTACCATCTTACTCCCCCTTTCCCATCCCTGAGCTGGTGGCCAGCACAGCCCTGTGCTGTCCACCACAGCTGGCTGCCAACTGAGCTGTCAAGGAGTGTGTCCTGTAGCTGTCAAGGAGTTCGTACTGTAACAGTTGATTGTACCATATGCGCTACTTGACAGCTGCAGGATGTGTTCCTTGGCAGCTCAGTTTGCGGACTGCCATGGTGGAGAGCAGAGGGCTGTTGCCAGTCATCAGCTCAGGGATGGGATGGGGGGTGGGATGATGGGGCACTGCCTACCAGGATGGGGGGTCCACTAGACCACCAGGAATAGTTATATGCTATATTATATGGGCAGATCGGGGATAGGGAGAGGGGTCTGCAAACCACCAAGGAAAGATATATGTCTATTTCAAGGGGAGATTGGGGATGGGAAGGGGGGTCTGCTAGGGCACCAGGGATGTGATTACTTTTACTAAAAAGGGGACTGGCCTGAGGGCCCACTAGCCACAAGGGACGTGATTACTTTAAATAAAGAGGGGATCAGGGCTGAGGGCCCACTAGAGAATATCATATTTTACATGTATAATACCTGAGTGTGGGGCCTTCTGGTTTAAAACCACCCTTGTCTCACAACGTGAGCTGAGGATGAAAGATGAAACTGCCTTCTTATTTCTCTTCTTTTGTCATAAAAGTGCAATGTCTTAATGACAGCTGTGAAGGAAAAGGGGCATGAAATTGATAACAGTGCATCTATCATTAACTGGGATTAGCCAGCACTCCCAGGGATTTGCAGGTGGCAGATTTGCAAGAGCCAAGAGCAATTAACAATACTGTGTAGATGTGATGGATGGAGATTGATGACTTAATACCATTATCCACTTTGCTCCTCTCCCTCCCATCCCAAGTACACATACTTGCCCTGTCCTTGGTTCTTTCTGTAGGCATTTTAGAGTTGTCCGGATTGATCGCAGGAAGATCAAATGACTTAATAATAACTTGATAATGGTCATTCAGTGTGCCTAACTCAGCCGGTGAAGTTGTGGCTTCGCATTTCGTGGAGTTACCTCTTTTCTGAGAAGTTGTGACTTTGCTCGATGGATTAATTCGCGAAATGAGGTGAAATCGCAAAATAATCTGCAAAGCGAAGTTTTCCAGTTTCGCACATCACTATACAGAGCTGAACATAATGCAATCCTGGTGGCACAAAAAGCCTCATCACACTGGGGACCATTTCACATTATTTAGGCACTGTTTTTTTTTCTTGAGGTCAATGAGGGGAGTAGCTAACTGAGCCAAGTTGGCAACAAATCTCTGGTAGTAACCAGCCAGAGTTAAAAATGACCTGACATGTTTCTTTGTTTTAGGGACAGGACTGTTAGCTACAGCTTCCATCTTGGAAATCTCTGGCTTTACTTCTCCATTTCCCAAAATACAACCCAAATATCTGGTTTCCTACATGCCTAATACACACTTGGTAGGATTAATGATTAGACCTGCATTTTTGATAGCTTGGATAACTGCCTATAGGTGTTTCAGGTGGCTCTTGCAGTCTGGACTGTACACTACAACATCATCCAGGTAAGCAGCACAATAACCAGTGTGAGGGGCTAGAATAACATCCATTTACCTCCGGAATGTAGCGGGTGCGCCATGTAAACCAAACAGCACGATGGTGAACTGATAGAATTCATCTGGAATGGAAAATGCAGTTTTGTCTCTGGATTCTTTAGCTAAGAGAATTTGCCAGTAACCCTTGGTGAGATCGAGAGTGCTAACGTACTTGGCACTTCCCAGTCTATCCACCAGATCATCTATCTTGTGCATAGGATAACTGTCAAATAAGGATACTTGATTAAATTTTCTAAAATCAAGGCAGATTCTTACACCCCTTCTTTTTTATTTACAATCCCACTGGTGATGACCAAGCATGTCTTGATTCTTCAGTGATACCCAACTCTTTCATTTTTTTGTATTTCCTTAACCACATCAACTATTTACTACTATGGTAGTCCGTCTGTCTTTTGTCTAATGTGGTGAGCATTCTCTGTCACTATTAAATGCTTGACCCCTTTTGCTTTGCCTTGCACTATGGTAAAAGTACTTTTAAATGTCTTTATCAAGTTACAAATTTCTGTGGTTTGTTCTGTGGATAAGGAAACATTCACCTTTACATGATCAGAAGTTACCGTTTGTTTCAGTTTGTCATAAGCTATGTCAATATCTTCTATAGCAGTTTCTAGTAATACTAACAAAGCAACCTTTGTTGTTTTTTCAACACATTCCTTCAGGAGGTCAGTATGGTATATCTGAGTTAGGAGTTTTCTTATCAAGATTCTCAGTCTCATACTTAACTGTACCAGTACATCTAATCACTTTATAAGGCCCTTGCCGCTTCATTAAGTAAGTAAGTAGAAGTTTATTTGTTGAGCACCCCATTCTAGAGGCTCTGAACACTGTACAGATAGGTGAGAGAAGAGTACATAAATACATAAACATGAAAACAGGTAATACAGATAAAAACAGATTAATATCCATCTTAAATACAGTATGACTAAAATATTGCAGCAGTTTGCAGAGTGCTTATTAGCAGTCTAAAAATGCTTGTCTAAACAGATGTGCCTTTAGACCCCGCTTAAAAACCTCCACCAATGGGGCCTCCCTCGAACATCTTGGCAGCGAGTTCTACAGTACCAGGCCCACCACCTCAAATGATCGATTTCCAGAGGACTGAAGGCGGTCCCTAGGAACCGCTAGGAGGCCCTCAGTGGAGGAGCATAGCGAGCACATGGGGCAGGCAGGAGTCAGGAGGTAAGTCAATTAACTAGGGCCTGACCCATGTAGGGCCTTATAGGTGAGCAAGCCCACCTTGAAGGTGATTCTCCACCTAACTGGTAGCCAGTGCAGTTCGTGCAAAACCAGAGTCACATGAGAGGACCTCAGAAGGCCTATCAGTAACCTCGCCACCATGTTCTGCACCAGCTGCAGTCACCAAAGAACCCCTCCAGTGACCCCAAGGTACAGAGCATTACAGTAATTGAGCCATTAAGTCACAAATGCCATGTACCAGTGAGCGCAGATCATCAGGCAGAATCAAGGCTTTGATCTAGGCAACATTTCTCAAGTGATAAAAACCACTTCTGACAGTGGATGACACCTGAGCATAAAGTGTCAATCCATCATTGAGGATGAAGCCCAGATTTTTTACCTTGGAGGACACCATCAAAGGAATGGGACCAAGAAATAATCCTGTTCCCATCCTAGCAGTGTTCACATCCCGCCGACAACCAGGCTCAATCACTAGCACCTCCATCTTGTCAGGATTGAGTCTTAGCCAGCTAAAGGACATCCAGTCCTGGATCTCAGCCAGACATTTATTTAACATCTCCATAGCACCATCTTTCCTGGGTGCAAATGACATGTACAGCTGGGTTTCATCTGCATAGCAGTGAAAACCGAAGCTGTACCGTCTAATGATCTCACACAGGGGATGCATGTACACTGCGAACAATGCAGGTGACAGGATCAAACCCTGGGGAACTCCACAAGGCAGGGGCTTTGTGCTGGATGAGAAATTTCCCATCACAACCCTCTGCATCCTGCCCGTAAGAAAGGACTTGAACCAATTGATGACAGTACCAGTGGGTCCACAGAGCTCCCCATGGCAATCCAGCAACACTGTGTGGTCTACAGTGTCAAATGCTGAGGAGAGATCAAGGAGAATGAGAATTGACCACTCTCCTCTATCTCTCATCCTGCCTGGAGATCATTTTGCACTCTGACTAGTGCCGTCTCAGTGCTATATTTTGACCTAAATCCCAAATGGAAGGGCTCACAGATGTCATGGACTATGAGGTGTGCCTTAAGCTGCAGCAACACCACTTTCTCAATAACTTTACCCACAAATGGGAGGTTAGAGACATGTCTAAAATTTGTCAAGATGTCAGGGTCAAGAGATAGTTTCTTAAGGAGGGGTCTCACCAGCGCCTCTTTAAGGTTGCTGGGAAAATACCCCTCCCAAAGTGAACACCAGACAATCTCGGAGACCACTGGCCCAACGGACTCAACACATCCCAGTAAGAGATGAGTCAGGCCTGGGTCCAGTTTACAGTATGTGGGCCACAGCTCCAAAATCATCTTGCAAACCTCAGCCACCCAAAATAGCCTAAACTCACTCCAAACAATAGGAGTGCATCTGGACGTACATGACATGCCACCATGGGGCCACAAGTGCCTTGTTGTAGAGATCCCAACCCTGATGGATGACTCCCTCTCAGAGAAGAACAGAGCAAATGCCTCACACTGGGCAAATGAGGATGCTGTTTTTGACTGTAGACAGACAGGATGGAGAAGTCTGTGCACAGTTCAAGAAAGCAGAGCTGGTCTGCCCTTCCTGCAGCAATCTCCCTGGAGAAGAACTTTGCCTTCTTATGGTTGACTACCCTTTATATTCACTGTAGTGAAATCTCAAAGCCAGTTTATCCTCCTTGGACTGAGTCCTCCTCCAACAATGCTCCAGACTCTGATCCTTGGTCTTCATCTCCTTGAGATCCCCATCAAACCATGGGGGTCTCAAGCGAGAAAACCAAGGTCATACACAGACCAGAGCAACAGAGTCAAGTGCCTTGGCAACAGCCTCATTATAGGCTGCAACCACCTCACTCACACTTGCCACACAAGCAACTTTCACTGCAGACAGATCCATCACCACCATCAGTCCCTCTGGGGCTAATCGCTTCAAAGGGCAGTAGCAGATCATCTCTACAGTGGAGGGACTAACAGAGGGAGCTCACATGAAAACCTCATAATGCAGTGATCCAACCAAACAACCAGAACAATCCTGAGATCAGAGACCTCAAGTCCCAGTGAGAACACTAAGTCCAAGTCATGGCCATGGCTGTGGGTCACAGAAGCAACAGCTTGTGTAAAGCCCAGTGATGACATCAATGGAGGAAGTCATAACTGAACTGTGAATATTTGTTATCAATCCAGGCACTGAAGTCACCCAGAACTAGCCATCTGGGCAACTCCAACACCTTCTCAGAGAAGAAGTCTGCAACATCCTGCAGAAACTTCCCCTCGTGCCCTGGAGGCTGGTATACCAGGAGGATTCTACAGCCTGCACCTGGAAGCCCGTACATGGCCATACATTCAAACGACAATGTGGAACCTACTGGGTGCACAGAGAAGTTTAGGTCAGATCTAAAATAGAGGGCCACACCCCCACCCCTGTGTTCTCTCCTCAGGCAGTTCACCACAGAAAACCCAGCCGGGATAGATGCCTTCAATACTGGGCCCGCATTGTCTCCCAACCAGGTCTCCGTAATGTAAGCCAGATCGACCTAGGAAATCAAGTCCGCAATGATTGTGGCCTTGTTCCTAATCAATCTGGCATTGCATAGAACCACCCAAAGGGGACTTATGAAGGTTTCCGACCCAATGGCTACCTGCCCACTTGGTCTGGTGAGAACCCTGGGTATGGGGACAGTTTGTTAAAAGTTTGTTTTCTGTAGTGGGTAACAGTAACAAGACATTTTCACCTGGCTCAAAAAAGTTTTCTTTTACCCCATGGTCATAGCACATCTTTTGTTGTTTTCAGACTTTTTCCTGATTACCCTGGGCAGTTTAAACATATTTTGCCAGTTTCTTTCTCAGTGCACACATATAAGATGTAGTAGATTCTTTCTGAGTTGGGCTCTCTTCCAATATTTCTTCTATTACATCTAGTGGCCCTCTAGGTTGTCTACATTACAACATTTCAAAGGGAGAAACATCTGTTGATGTGTGTGGCACTTCTCTGTAAGCAAAATGCAGGCATGGTAAGTATTGGTCCTAATCTCCCCTTCACCTTTCACAAACCATTTCAACATGTGTTTTAGGGTTTGATTAAAATAGTCAAGAAGCCTGTCTGTCTGAGGGTGATAAGGAGAGGGTCTTATGGTAGTGATACCTAGTAGTCAGTAAGACTCCTTCAGCAATGCAACACCAAAATGACTACCCTGATCAGTAAAAATCTCTTTAGATACTCCCACCCTGCTGAACATTTTGGGAAGCTCTGCTGACACTTTAGGGGCTGTGACAGTATGCATTGGAACTGCCTCTGGGTATCGAGTAGCATAGTCACATACTAACAAAATAATCAGTTACCCTTTTTACTTTTGTCTTGGGGCCAATCAATTGCATTACAATTCTTTCAAAAGGCACACCTATCAAAGGTAAGGGCACCAGGGGCACCTTGTTTTTTTTTAGACACGGGCTACTTTCTGACATTCAGCACAAGAACTACAATAAGCAGCAATATCCTCATGAATCCCAAGCCAGTAAAATCCATACAACAATCTGGCATGGGTGCGGTCCATGCCTGAGTGACCAGCCATAAGACTGTCATGTGCTATCTGTAACAACTCACTTCTATATGTCTTTGGAATAGCCAATTGTTCTATTTCTTCCTGCATCTGAGGAATAACACAAACTCTGTACAGTAGCCCATTACATTTCTTAACCATTGGTTCATCTGTTTTTTGTGTCACCCCCAGCTGCTTAAAATAATCTTGGAGAGAAACATCATTAGTTTGCTCAGAAACAAAATCACAATCATCTATCAGTTTAGTTTCAGCATTTTCATACATCAACATGTATGTCCATCTTTTGTTGCCACTGGTTTTTTTTCAGGGATCTTCTTTCTTTACTAGACTTCCAGATCTTGGAGCTGGGCTCAAACAAGCCTGAATCAAAGTCACCAAAAGGAAAAGAGTTCTCAACATCTGGGATTTTCTTTGCCTGTGCTCTTGTTATCACAGCTGCTGAACCAGCAGGGTTTACTCTCTCTGTGATTAACTTAGCAAATCCTGGAATGATATTTCCATTAATTACAGATACAGGTAACTTTGGTACTACCCCCACTTTCATTTGGTGCAACACTCCATTAATGTTCAGAGTTACTTGGGTGGTGGGATAGTATTGAGTATCCCTGTGGATGCAGATGACATTGTCCATTTGCTCATTCTTTTTTCAGAACTTCAAAATGCACCAGGGTCTGTTTGCTTCCTGAAGCTATAAGTACTTTCACAGTCTTATCTCTTACCTTGACATCTGTTAAATAATTGCCACAATTTGCTATGATCGAATTTGCTCCAGTGCTACCCTCCTAATTTTTATGGCAGTTTCTTGCAATATGGCTTTTCTTATTACAGTTATAGTGAATAAAGTTTTGGGGTGCAGATTTGTTATCCCCATCAGAGTTCTCATCTTAATCTAGAGAGAAATTGGTAAAAAAAGATCTAACTGATCCATAGCTGTTACATCACTGTTGTGGGGTCTGTCTGGACAGCTGATACTCCTCTGCCAAAGAAGCAGCCCTTCTCACACTTTCTAGTCAGTGTTCTTTTTTTTTTTTTTGACTCTCTCTTTATACCTCCCCCCTGGCCATCGGCACTCCACTCTTCAGGAGTGGCTTATGCCTTATAGTCCCTGCTCTCCTACCTGACCTTCTAAGCAGTCTCATCCCCACAGAGCCTTGGTTTTCCCCTCAGGCGGGGGCAAGGTGGGGCCCTGACACCCCATTTTTCTTCCTATCTCATCAGGATGCTGGTTCAGCGGCAGGTAGGAGGCATTGTGGATCGGGGCTAATGCCCCGTCTATTGGAGATGCTGCGGCCATTTTTGCAGTTTTTCTTGGCATGCTATATGCCCTGACATCAGGCACTATGCACTGACATCCAGCATGCCACCCTTCTCATTGGCTTGGGCTTGTTGTACCTCTGGTCTCCACCCAAGGTCAAACATGCACCAAGCCCTAGCTCCTCCCTCCCCCCCAGAGAAGGCGAGCTGTCCTTAGGATGCTCAGACCTCCTCCCTCAGCTGGCCTTTCAGCTCCCGGGCTTGTTTTCAAACCTGGGTCACTGGCGTTGCAAGCAGAAGTCCAACCACTGTGCCGGCGGGCCGGCTTTGGTCAGTGTTCTTTTACCTAAAGCTAATGTTAAGACAGACCCTGCAGCAGTGAAGGAAGTCTTAGTAAGGTTTTAAAACAGCATTACCTCTCCCATCACCCATTTACAGGGAGGTGGGATAATTGTTTTAGTGCCATCTTGCCAAATCACCTCTACTGAATGTCAGGTGTGAATAAGTACAGCCTTTCACCACAGCAGAAAGTTATCCAGTCTGCAAACCTTACAGCAATGTGTTACTTACCTTGACGTAGGTGCAGCCTAAAATGATCAGTTTAAACTATTGTGCATTACTGGTACTGAACATGACAAAGTCACACTCAAACAGCTGATTGTTTTTATCTATCTATCTATCTATTTCTTCATTTGGACATAACCTTTGAGCAAAATGGTCTTTTTCAAAGGTTCCACATCATGACAGGAGGAAACACAGAAAGGTAGTTACAGAGTATGGGTGCACAAGTACAGAGACAAAAAATACAAGAAATAACAGCAATTGGTCCGACTAGTTACAATTGTAAGCTATCTCATATAGAGGTACATATTGCAGTTAGTACAGCCCAAGGTACATGGTGAGTGCTGTGGGTTTAAGGAACTAATTTAGCAGGATGTAAAGCAGCTGGGGAGGCATATCATTATTTCATATAAAGTCAGAAGGGGAGAGACTCAAAATAGGCTTTCACACCCTGTATGTTAATGCAGCCAAGAGGAGGCTTTGTCGTTAATTCAAGTCAAGGGTGGGGGGGGTTAATTTTCTGTGCAGGACTGACCTAGTAGGAACATACTTGAAGAACAATGTGAGGGAGGACTGTACACAGAATAAGCTGGGGGGCAGACAGGTGCTTTGAGACAATCACATTTGTGATGGGTCAATGGCAGGGGAGGGACTTAAAACAGAGTGTTGAGTTAAGGACAGTAAATAGAAGGCTTGTCAACAGGCTGTGGCTATGGAAGGCTCAAGTTCAAGGGCTGGCAAGTAGTAGTAGTAGGAATTAGGAGTTTAAACTCAGGGTTACTGGGTAGTAGGGTAGCAAATCAGAGAATGCATCCCAGGAGCAGGCTGACTCCAAGCTAGCGGGTGTTAGCACTACAGGTTACCTGCAGCTACATACCTCAGCCTTGGCAAGGTGATGTCTTAGTTCTACCTTGAAGGCAGGGAGGCTGTTAATGAGTAAAAGGCATGCTGAGATCTCATTTAGCCAAGAAGGAGCCCTGTATGCGAAAGACTTTTGGCCAAGCACCGTTTTTCTGAAGGGGATAGCAAGTGGGCTGTAAGTCTTCTCTCTAATGCAGTACCCAGAATTACCTCACCGGAGCAGTTCTTTGAAGGCCAATGGAGCATTACCTAGGAGAGATTTCATGACAAGCAGGCACATTTGGTATTTGATTCTGCTGGTAAGACTGAGCCAGTTAGTGCACTCATAGAGGGAGCAGGTGTGTAGGAGATTATCACCACCTAGAGCCAACCTGCAGGCCTTGTTGAGGGCAGTGCTTATTCATTTTAGTGCAGTGTCTGATGCCAACCCATAGACCACAAGTCTGTAGTCAATAACAGACAAGATGGAAGAGAAGACTGCCAACCTGAGTGTCTCAGGAGTCAGGTATTGTCTGAGCCTGTAGAGAACTCCAAGTTTGGTGTTCACTGTTTTGATGACCTGATCGATGTGCTGCACGTACGAGAGGATGTCATCAATGATCATGCCCAAGTATTTAAATGAGCTGACCTTCTCAAGTGGAGCAGCCTTGTTGTTAGTAATAGTAAGGGACAGAAAAGATCTCTTGTGCTGGTGAATGGTTATCAGCACCATCTTCATCTTCTTGTAATTGAGAAGCAATTTCTGAGAGCTGAACCATTCCTCCAAGCTGCAAAATGAGAACTGCAAATCATCCTGTAGGTGCTGAAGCTGGGCACTACTACCAAGGATGACAGCATCATCTGCATACAGAATAATCTTGCTATTGCAGGCCTCTGAAAGTCTGTTGATGAACAAGCTAAAGAGGAGGGGGCCCAGTATAGACCCTTGTGGGACACCCAGTACTGTATCCCTAGATGATGAAATAGCTGTCCCAATTTTTACATTCTGTGCTCTTCTGGATAGGTTAGCCTGGAACCAGAGGATGGCTTCAGAGGCTAGCTCAAGGTGTTGAAGCTGGTCAAGCAAGATGTGATGGTTGACCGTATCAAAGGCTTTGGTGAGATCTATGAAGATAGATCCCACCAGGCTGCCCCCATCCAAGGCCTTGTGAACATAGTCTGTGAATTTAACTAAGGCCATAGCTGTGCTATGGCACTGACAGAATCCATGCTGTTGTGGGCACAGTAGACTGCACTTCTGAAGGTACTCCATGACCTGGTCAGCCACGATCCTTTCAAGTGCCTTAGGGGGAAGAGGATAGATATTGGTCTATAGTTAGTAGTGCAAGACCGGTCCCCACTTTTTAGGACAGGGGTGACTAGAGCTACCTTCCAGACCACAGGGAATTTTGCCAGGGTGAGAGACTTGTTAAAGATCTTGGTGCTGGGAATCACCAACTCGCCCAAGGCAACTTCCACTAATCTCATGTCGAGTGAGTCACTACCATGTCTGGTTTTACCCAGCACCTTAGCAATGTGGGTCCTAGCTTCCTTGTTTGTGACAAGCTTGAAGTAAAAATTCGGATGGGTCAAATTATCTCGGGCTTTGGGCGGGTGTTGTGGGGGTGTCAAGGTAGCTGGGCAGGAGGACAGAACTGAGGTCGTAGAAGGCCACATTGAAGGCTTCAGCAATTGTGTGTAGATCTAGGGTGGGGGTGCCATTTAAGTTGAGCATGGAGGGGTGCCTTCTATCTTCCCTGCCCAGCAGCTCCTTAATGTCATCCCAGAATTGCTTCCCATTGCCACAGTTATGTTCCAATTGCTCCTTGTAGTAAGCCACCTTGGCTTGCTGGAAAGAGCAGTACACTTGTTCCTGGCTGCCCAATACTTTTGGAAGTCAGATTGGTTGCCTGTGCCTCTGGCATGTTCCCAGAGGTTGTACCGCTTCTTCATCAGATGAAGGAGGTCCTAGGAAATCCATCCACTGGAAGCAGTCCTCATCTTTCTTTTTTTCAGGGGGGCAGGCATCACAAATACCATTGACTGTGGACACAAAGGATTTCAAAACCTGGTCAATGTCTTGGGGACTATTGAGAGGAGACCAGTCAATGTTGGCCAAAGCTGTCTTAAAGTTGCTTTTTGCACCCCTTTTCAGGACTCGGCTAAAAACCAGAGTGGAGGGTCCTTTTTTACCTTATTAATCCACAAACATGCAACTGGCAAGTGGTCATTGAGACAATCAGGGAGCACCTGGACATTTTTGATTCTATCGGAGCAGCTGGTAAGGATCCAGCCAAGCTTGGTGACCTTTCCTGTTTTGCAGTTTAGCCTGGTGTCCGAACAAATCATCTGTGTGAGGTACAACTCTGCAACTTGATCCTTAAGATGGCCAGTGCCTTTGTTAGTCCAATTAATATTAAAGTCTTCAGTGACAATATCCTCTGAGTTTTTCTTCAGTTTAGATAGGGCCTTCAGGACAAAACCTAGCCCCTGGTTTGGTTTTGTGGGTGGTAGGTACACCGAGGCAATGGTGAGCATCCTGTTCTGCTTTCCTAGCAAGAGCTGAACTCCTAATAGTTCATAATCACAAGCGCTGTCTGAGATTGCAGAACACACCCCCTTAAGTTATTCTTCACATATATCAGGCAATCCCCACCCCTGCTTCCCCAGCCTATCCAGTTTGAAAGATTCAAACCCTGTTAAGGCAATGAGTGAGTCCTTGACCTTGGTGGTGAGCCACATTTCAGTCAGGCAGATGGCATCTGGGTTGTGCAACCTGGTCCACACCTGGAATTGAGTCATCTTAGGGAGCAGGCTGCAGATATTCATAGCAACTATGTTTAGACCACCTGGGGGGGCAGTACGAGATCTCAGGTTTGGGTGAATATCTCCATCTGCTAGCAGCAACAGAAACAGGGAGATTCTTTCAACATAGCGCAGAAGTCTAGTCCCCAGTCACTTACACCTAGTGGTTCTGGTTTTGGAGGTAGACATCCTGTGCCTATCAACTGGTGCAGCTAGCTGTGCTAGTATACAGGTGCTAGTATAGATTGTCTTTCAATGTCTTGCAATAAGTACCAAGCAAGAAAAAAAAGAACCTTTGCAGACCTCAGCAATGTGACAGTCTCCCTGACTTCTTCATAGATGAAAGAAAGTAGTGCCACAAATGATATCACCAGGGTGGAGACATGTTGATTACCACAAGAAACAGCAGGTCTCAGCATCTAGCAGTGTGGCAGAAGCAGAACACATAACAAATGGTTATAAAATGGTATGAAATGGTAGATTTCCATATAAAAAAAACAACAGGCAGACATTGTTGTTGTAACAGTATTTAATGAATGATGCTGACAGTTTAATTTCTATGAATTTCATCACATATGATCTTTAAATATTTCTCTTTTCACAAGTTCATAGTTTTCCAACTGTGCGGTGTCCTTATTGCTGTAGGCAAATTGAACTTTACCTGTCAGATATGGTACCAACCTGATTGCCCATTGCTGTTTTGGTCATTGGCAGGCTCTAGCAACCCTTTCAAAGTTGTCAGGTATGCTTTGATATCATCCCAGAGACACAAGGTATTTGTGTTTTGTTAATCTGCTGGACTTGTGCTAGATCCTCCAACTTTGATAATGTTCAAGGCATCCAGCCATTGATGCCTATCTGTAGCTGCATCTCTTCTCCTTCACCTTCTCCTCTCCTCTCCTCTCCTCTCTTCTCCTCTCTTCTCCTCTCCTCTCTTCTCTGTTTCTCAGTTTTTCTTTGTTTCATAGCCCACCATTTGAAGAATGCAGACATGCTTTCAGGTTCTGTCCCTGCCTTTTCTTCTTCTTTCATCACTGGTGCCAGCTGTACAGTCTCAGCACCACTTTGTCTGACACCAACTGTCATATAGGCATCCAGTAGATCAGGAAGCATTGGCAGACCAGAAGTTATAAAATTCACAAGTATTGTTTTATTATCAATAACAATAAAATAAATTAACATTGTGCAGGATAGCTATTCATATGGGCAGTACAAAGACAGTCCTGCATTTGACAGTCTGTCTAGAAAAACATTGCTCTGATTAAATAAGATGCTTTTGCCTGCCAGTTCAAATTCTGCATCCTGTTCTTATACATTTCCTCTCCTGTCTTTCACAAAATGTATCAGACTTTGTCACTTTCCTTCCTTAGGTCAGCCTGATTACATCTAATCCCAATAGGTGCAACAAAATAACAAATTTTGTACCAGTGATGGTTTCTTGCTGACAATTCTGTAAACAAGCTCGAGGAGGTCAAAATTCATCTCAAGGTCTACCCCCGTGTTCCAGGTTATATTTTCTAACAAACCCAAATAGCTTCCTGTAATCATTTCAACAATATGATTATACACATTTGCAAACCAAGGGATCCTGGTTTCACATAAAGATTCATATATTTTTTAACCACATAGCAGTAAGGGGAGAAAGAAAGAATAGAAACAGCAAGTGAAGGACTTGTGCTAGATCCTCCAGCTTTAATAACTTTGTAAAAAGCAGTAACAGGGGAAAACTGTGGGACATCAGAGTGTTCAGTTTCTAAGTGCCACAAGAAAAAATGGATTGCCCAATCAGACAGGCAAAAGATAGACAAGTGGCAGAACAGGTGAGGACAACATAGATCCTTGATTTTAACTCTTTCTGCATAACAAATGGGGCAGGGTCTTACCCAACCCTGTTACATGGTTCAAACAGCATGGGGTCAAAATGACGGCTGTGAAATAGTGCAGTCAAAAACTATGCAAGCAAAGCAGCAAAAGACAAGGCAGTGCATCAGGAAAATGCTTAGCATTACAAATAAAGAAAAAGTACTTGGACTGACTGTCTGTGGGGGGTCTGCCCCTGCACCCCCCAAACTTAAAATATGCATCTGGGGGACAGGCAACTCAGAGGTGGGGAGAAACTTGGGAGGGGAGTTATTTTGTCTTCAGTGTGGGAGGCACAAGTCGTGGGACTGCACCACAGTCAGGGAGAGTATCATAGTTGCAGGGGGGGCCTTAGTTTTCCAAGGTGGGCTGAGGGCAGAACTCCAGAGTAAGGAGTGGGCAAATTAAATATAACAATCAGGATGGTGCCAAGAAAAAAAAACATGTGAACCGGGAATCAAACCCTGGTCAATGAGACGTTCCAATGCCCTTCACTGCTTGAAGTCCTAACCTCTGTACCACAGCAGCAGCTCAGTGACACTGCATGCAGGGGAGATTTTATCCTTTTTATGTTGGCTTGTGCGCATGAGCAAGAAACATCTTGCGAGAGTGTGGGTCTTGGGGGTGCGGCTGCTGTTGGGCGAATGCAGGGCACACATCAGTAGGTGAGTCCCTCATTCCCCAATCAGCCTGCATGCCATCGCCACACCATGCATTCATAATGGGGTGAGCACATCAAAGCAAAGGTCCGCTGCAATCCGAGCAAAGTTCGTCATATGCAGTGGTCCTTTGCTTGCCGTGCTCGCCCGCCATTATAAACCATAATCGGCGGCGAGCCATATCACACTTACCCGACATCAGGGGTGCCCCATCCCGGTCGGCAACCCCGTGTTGTGTGCCGATGGGGAGCCCACTCCCGTCGGCATACCCCACAAATGTTGAATGCCGGGTGCCCAATCCCTCGGCTCGTGGCCCCTCGCTGTCTTTGCTTCGCCGACAGGGAGCCCACTCTCCGTCAGCATCACCCCAACTGTTGAATGCTGAGGGTGCCCAATCCCCTCAGTTCCACGCTCCCCCCTTTTCTTTGTTTGCCAGCTGGGGTGCCCAATCCCCATCGGCATTACCCCGCTATGCGTCGGCGAGGGTGCCCAATCCCCCATCGGCTACTGACATCCCCACAAAAACCACTTAGGTGGCACACTGGAGCCCACCCCAGCGTGCCAAATGCCCTGAAAGATGAAAACTGTCCCGCAACGGTTTTCCTTTTGTTTTTTTCCTGCAAACGAAACCATCCCTCGTAGTCTAGATGCCCCCCACCGCACCCACCCACTGCGCACCTGCCTCCCTCACCCCCTCCCCATACTTACCTCCGGACTCCAGCGCAACGATCTTCCGTGAACTGGGAACACGCCTGCACTCTTCAAACCGACCGCAACTAACGATGCCGGTAAGCTGTGTAATGCAATGAATAGGGTTTTTTCAACTTTGCTGCATATCTCAGGCATTTCTTGGAATTTTGGCACCAAATTTTCAACATGGGGTTTTGGTGCCCCTCCTCATGAATTCTATCACTGTCATGGCGTTAATCGGCCTGGAAAGGTGATTTCGCAGTCACTGCACAAAATCACCTTTTGGGACCCATTAACAAAATGACAGTGCCAGTGTTCATGAGGTGGCCTCTCAAAAAGCCTATGTTCCAAATTTGGTGGAAAAAATCCAACAAATGCCTGTTTTACGAGTGTGTTGCGCAGTTGCTACGCAGGCTCGTAACTTCGCGCATTCGCAATATTTTAACACTGGATTTTCAGCATTGGCATTTTTGTGCACCTCCTTGAGAACAGTATAGCTGTCATTTTCCACATCCTGCCCGAAATGTGTTTCCGCACTTCCGGCGCACAATTGCACAGTCGCTGTGGGAAATCAGTGTTTGGGCCAGATTATGAAAATGACAGTGACACAGTTCATGAGCAGAGCTCCTAGAATGCCTATGTTGAAAATTTGGAGCTGATACTCCATAAAATGACTGTGTTACGAGCGTGCATTGGCAGATTGCACGCATGCTCGTACTGTCGTACATTTGTGATATTTTCACTCTGGATTTTCACCATTACCATTTTTCCACACCTCTTGATGAACAGTACAGCTGTCACTTCACATATCCTGCCCAAAATGTGTTTCCGCACTTCCGGCGCAGAATAGCGTGGTCGCTGTGCGAAATCACTTCTTGGGACACTTTGAGGAAATGACAGTGACACTGTACATGAGCAGAGGTGCTAAAATGCCTATGTTGAAAATTTGGTGCCGAACGCCCATAACTGGCAGTGCTGCAAGCGTGCCTTGTATATTTCCCATGCACCCTTGCAACTCCGCAAATTCCGTATATTTGTATGCCACATTTTCAGCACTGGCATTTTATTACACCTCCTTATGAACTGTGCAGCTGTCATTTTTCACATCCTGCCCAGCATGTTTTCCCGCACTGCACAAACAAACACCCACAGGGACACCCTAATGCCTCTCACTCTCTGCAGGGTGTAGGTGGGTTGGCATCAGTTCAATACTGACTGCCACTCCTATGCTGCATCTCTCTAACTCCTGCACTGCCAATGGCAGCAAGACAACATTCGGCATTGACAAATGCTTGTTGTCCTTACTGACAACACCTACAGGGATAGCGCTAACATATCTGCGCTATACTATCCCTGTAGCTGTTTTGTCCTTTGCAATTTTTGCCACAAGGATTATACTATGCTATGCTATAATCGATGCAGCATATTCACTAGATACCAGTTCAAACACAGCTAGGATAGAGTGGAGGGCTTAGTAGTAGCAGTAAGGCAGGGAGCAAGAGGGAGAGAAAGGTGAAAACCCCATCTGGACAATAGGTTATGGAGTACAGTAGAGTAAAACTGAGCAGACTGGATCGACCAGTGGTCTTTTTCTGTCAGTACTGTCTATGGTTCTATGTTTTGCAGTAGATATCATTTACATACCTGAGTATACAGTGATGTGCATAATGGATCAAGTACAAGTCATGGCCATATTGGGTTGGGACTGTCATGACTAACCTTGCTGGGGCCCCAAAACTCCTAAAGCAGACTGTATTCCAGGCCACAGCATTGTGATGCACTTGACATTTGCTCAGGTTTTGGAGGGCACACCATCTCTCCCATCAGAGTACTAGTTTATTGCTATGCAGTGGCTTTAGAAACTAAAAAGGTTTTAAAAGTGAATATTTTGTTTTACTAAAGTAAGTAAGTTGTATATATTTTGCATCTGAAATCATTTTCTCCTAGCATGTTGTTCTTAGAGGGTTTCAGCTGTGACAGTTTTTCAGCATCATTTGAGTTGTTCCCTCTTAGTTATGTCTCATCTATTCAGCTCATCGCTGCATTTGTTTTACTTTTCTTCAAAGTCTTGTCCTTTTGTAAAATGTTGTTTCAATCCCCGTCATGGAAAAATGCACATAAGTTCAACACAGATGGTGATTTATGGCACTAGTGACTTTAGAGGACATCCTCTAGATGTTATCATTAAAGCTACTCCCCTCCGCATAGGAGGAAATGACATGATACAAAACTTTAACTTAATAGTTCTTTGCATTTTGCTATACAGGATGCCAGAAAGTCATAGTACTTAAAAACTGTATCCGAGAGAGAATCATTTATTGTGCAGTAGGCTAAGAAACTGACATGAGACTTTTGCCAAGGATGCTGGCTCAGGAAAGACACAGATATTTTGCCACATTTCAGGAAGGACTTGGATAGGGTTGAAGCATTTCAAAGGAGGGTCATCAGGATGATTCAGGGGCAGCAAGGGAAACCCTAAAATGAAAGGCTTGAGGGCCCCAATGTGTATATGCTGGAGGACAGGAGGGAGAGGGGTGAAGGGATAGAGACTTACAATTTTCTTCATAGAGTAAACAGGGTGGATAGTAGGGAATTGTTCAGAATGAGTGCAAACTCAAGTACAAGAGGAAACTCCATGAAACTGGCAGACATGGTTAAAAGAGATGACTGAAAGTATTTCTTTACAGAGAGGGGTAGTGGAAAAGTGGAATAAGCTGCCAAGGAAGGTGGTTCATGCCAAAACATTAGTGGGAATTAAGCCCAGGTGATTCAGGTATATGAATCTGGTAAAGGTGAGTGGGGAGGAGGGCATGAGGAAAGGGGGGAGTGAGAGTAACCTCGTTGGTGCTGGTAACATACCATATGTAGGGTTAGGAACACTAGATCAGTTGAGAGGCCTATTTCTGCAGTTATTGTCTATTTTTACTTACAATGGAGAACATACCCAACCAGGAGGATTATCTAAAACTGAAAGATGCCAGAATAATGGTAAGAAAAAATACAACAGTGACAGAGCTGAGAATGTGGAGGAGGTCTGAGGGAACAAAACCTTCTTTATGTACATTATGGAAGAAAGAAAAACTGAAAGTATCAGATGAAGGAAGGAATGAACATGGGTGGAGAAGAATGGGAAATAAGCTACTAGGTAAGTATTTTTTTTTTTATTTATAGATCACCCTATCCCTGAGGCTCAGGGTGCTTTACAATATACAGACAGTGAACAGTGAGTTAAATACATATTTCAAGGAACATAGTAACTAAATTAGTAGCAGCATTATTAAAACAAAATTGCAGCAGTAAAACACATAAAACCAATGTGAATTAGATCCCAAAGGCTTCCCTTGAGAGATGTGCTTTCAGTCTCCATTTAAAGGCTTTCAACGAGAAAGCCTCCCTAAGGACATTGGAAGTGAAATTCCACAGGATCGGCGAAGCCACTGCAAATGCACGATCACCAGATGTTTTTAGCCGGGCCCTAGAAATTGCTAGGAGGCCTTCCTCAGAGGAGCAAACAGGATGCTGAGAGTGGTAGGGAGTCAGGAAATCAATTAGATAGCTAAGACCCAGACTGTATAGAGTGTTATGGGTGAGAGGACCCACCTTGAAGGAGATTCTCCACTTCACTGGCAGCCAGTGCAGGTTAAGCAACACTTGGGTCACATGACATGACCTCGGAAGGCCCCGTCAGTAACCTGACTGCCACATTCTGCACTAGCTACAGGTGATGTAGGACCCCTTACACTAGCCCTGAGATAAAAAGCATAACAGTAGTAAAGTCTGGACATCACCAGTGCATGCACCTGTAAGGGCAGGTCCTCTGGTGGGATAAAGGCTTTGATCTAGGTGACATTCTTCAAGTGATAAAAAACACTCCAGACAATGGATGATACCTAGCCTCAAATTTCAATCCATCGTTGAGGATAACCCGCAGAGTTTTCACCTTTGTAGTGGTCACCAACTGGATGAGGCCCAGCATCAAGCCAGAGCTCACCCCGGCAGTCTCTGATTCCCATCTGCGACCAGGCTTAATCACTAGTATTGTACCTCCATTTTGTCCGGGTTGAGTCTGAGCCAGTTAGAGGACATTCAGTCTTGGATCTTGGCTAGGCATACATTTAGTACTTCTATGGCACCAACAGTCCTGGGTGCAAAAGACGTACAGCTGGGGGTTGTCTGCATATCAGTCAAAACCCATGCTGTAGCATCGGATTATCTCACCCAGGGGCACATGTACACTGCAAACATAGGTGAGAGGATCAAACCTTACATGGCAGGGGCCTTGGGCAAGAGGAAAAACTCCCCATTACTACCCTCTGTGTCTTTCCAGTGAGAAAGGACTCAAACTAGTTGATGACAGTACCTGTGAGTCCACAAAGCCCCTTAAGGCAATCCAGCAACACACCATGGTCCACAGTGTCAAAAGTCAAAGAGAGAGCAAGAAGAAGGAGAATCAACTGTTTACCTCTATCTCTAGTCCTGAGGAGGTCATTATGCACCCAGACTAGTACCCTTTCAGTACTGTGCCTTGACCTAAATCCTGACTGAAGAGGCATAATAATGTTGAAGACAGCAAGGTGGGCTTTGTGCTGCAGTGCCACAATTTTCTCAATAACCTTACCCAAAAAGGGCAGGTTAGAGAAAGGTCTGTAATTCGTTAAGATATCAGAGTTAAGAGATGTTTTTATCAGATGGGTCCTCACCAGTAACCTCTTTCAAAGCTCTGGGAATAGCTCCTCAGAAAGTGAGCACCAGGCAATCTCAGTGAACACTGGGCCAACAGACTCCACACATCTCACAGGGAGACATGTCAGGCCTGGGTCTAGTTCCCAAAATGTGTGCCGCAACAGCAAGATTACCTCATATACTTCCTCCTATTCCACTGGCTTGAACTCACCTGATAGCCATGGTGCATTTGTGACATTGACTGACCACTGTGGGGTAACATATGCACTTCTGGACAGATACTGGACCTGATGGAGGAAATTGTTACAGAAGAACAGAACAAACTCTTTGCACTTAGCTGCTGAAACTGCAACTTTAGGCTGTAAACAAACTGGATGAAGCAGTCTTTCAACAGTACCAAAGAGCTGAGCCAGTCTACTGTTCCCTGTAGCTATCTCCCAGGACAGCAATACTGCCTTCTTATGGGAGATAGCCCTTTGATACCCACTGTAGTGAACTTTCAAAGCCAATTTGTCCTCCTCTGATCCAGACTTCTGCCAATGATGCTCCAACATCTGACCCTTAGTCTTCATCTCCTTGAGAGCCCTGTCAAACCATAGGTGTCTTTAGTGAGACATCTGGGTTGTATATGGACTGGTGCGATGGAATCAAGCACTGAGGTCACAGCAATAGTGCAGGCTGCCACCGCTTTGCTCGCACCCATCGCACAGGCAGTTTTCACCTCTGAGAGGTCCATTATCACTGATAATTCCTCTGGGGACAGCTCCCTTAAAAGGCGATAATGGACCATTTCCACAGGGGAGGGATCACCAAGGGGAGCTCTGAATGAAAACCTCACCATGAGGAATCTGACCAAATGACTGGATCAATCTTGAGATCAGTGATCTCAAGCCTCAGCGAGAATACTGGGTCCAAGGCATGTCCACAGCAGTGAGACACAGAAGCAAATGCTTGTGCGAGGCCCAGTGAGTTCATCATCTGGAGGAAGTCTTGTCCAAACTGCGATAGTTCGTTGTTGAGCCAGGCATTGAAATCACCCAGAATCAGCCATCTGACCACTAGCTAGAGTTTTGTGTGGAGGGCAGCCTTAGGACAGCTGAAGCGACAATCGGAACTGCAGAGGAGCACTGTGACACTACAGCTGTTTAAACCTACACTGCTGCTGTATCCTGTCTAGATTATCTACCACCACTTCAGACCCTTCTATAAACTGTTTTCAACCAGATTCTCACTCACCTTCTGCTACTATGAAGATCCCTTCATTCTGCCCTTGATCGACCATCTGGTGGTCGTTCGGCCCCTTCACAGAATGCATGTAAGCAGGGGTCCCGTTTTCCTATCACTGCTACAGTTAAACCTGCAGATTGGACATTGTTTGTAATTGCTGCTTGCTGCCCTCCATTTTCCTTGGTGTATGGGGGATCAGAGGAGCCGACAACTGGGAGCTCATCACCGAGGAGGCAGGGCTGCACACATCAAAGCCCATGCCGCTCACTAATGTGGCGCCACTCGAGAAAATATCCCCAGGATTCACAAGTCTGCTTGTTCTATCAGTTTCACCCTATTAAAGGTATTGGATTTTTAGGAGCATTTTATCTGAATTTGCTTTGATGTTTATTCATGCAGTTAGTGCTTTGAATCTGCCCTTTTTTTTTGTACCTCTGCAGCGCTCCGGTGGGGGCATCCAGCCGCCAGCCTCCACCGATCCAGAAGACAGCAGGCTCACTCGATATACATGGGTCCTAGCACAGCCATCACCAGACCCCCACAACGCGATTCCATGACAGGCTTCCAGATCGCAGATGCTGCCATCAAGCTGCTCGGTCGCACCCAGTCCTTTTCCACCTTGGTTTTTGTCCCCGAACCAGCAGTGTAATGACGCGCTGCGCTTATGCAAGCATCTTGCCGATCTCCTCCCCATGCTGGCACTGTGCCTTGTGCTCCTTCCGGTATTCACCAGGGGCCACCCAAGCACGCGATGCAACACCACAAGCCCACCCCAGAGGTAGGAGGACAGTCCTGGGATGCTCAATCCAACCTCTCCCCATTCCCCAACTCTGGGCCGCTGGCGTGGTTCGAGGTGTACCAGCGCCAACCGTCAGCTTACACTGAGCTGGCTGAATCTGCCCTTTTAATAGAAATAGTATTTATGGTTTATTCATATCACCTAACAATTAAGTCAGTTTGGGGGTTAGAATTTGTCACTTAGTTTAATTTTATTCTATTTACTTGTGTTTTCAGAATATCCACATCTGATAAACATTAGAATATTAGACTGATTAGTCTTGCATCTGTTTTTAGTGGTAGATATTTGACAAGTGCCTGTAGTATATTTATTTAGATTAGTTATTACATGCTTGCCTTAGGATTGATTTTGGCTAGTATATTTGAACTCTTTTAATAACCTCGGCTCCTCCTTATGTTAACCAGCTTATTGTGATCGGGCCAACTCAGACCTACCAACTGAGTGAAAGCCAGTTAGGTCATTGATCTGCATTGTCTTGCTAAACTTTAAACAAGATTAATTCTCCTGGGTGACAGCCAAGAGATATTTAATTTATCTTAAATTTCTAAACCAATTTTGATTCTGGTCCTCCACTCGGTGGCAGCCTGTGGGTTCCAGTTCTCGATATGGTTTTCCTTGTGTGAGAGACAAGGAGTCAAATTATTTTTACATTATTAGTAGTATTTTGAAGCTGGTTGTACTCACAGTGTAGCCTGGCTTGCTAGCCTATCTACTGTGATTCCTGATCAGGGCAAAGGAATAAGTTAAATCTCTTGTTTACTTGAAGTATTTTTTTTTTATACTTATTTTTCCCTCTGGTCATGGTCAGCAGGGGCCTCTCTCAGGCATCCTGACAGTTTCTGCCCAGCTTGAAGTCCTCCTTACCTGTACCTTCTCTCTCCTCCTTGACACCATACTTGGCACCCCCAGCTTAACCCCTCCGGAAGGCGCTGCCCCTCCTTTGGGCGCTCTTCTTAGTCAGTCTCCATTGTGGGTGAGGACCAAGGAGGAGGAACCTGGGAGGTCAGACAGACTGGACCCAGCTGCGGGCATGGGGGCAGGTGCCATTACCTACCCCTGCAGACTGATCTTTTCCTTGTTCTGGTGCTTGCATTCCCTCCCCCCCGCATGGGCATACCCCTGATGCAACGGTGCATGGCAACCCTGCCTTGCATCAGGCCACACTACTTGCATGCTGCCCAGCATGTTCAGCACTCCTGGTCTCCACCAGGGGTCGGTGGCATGCTGGGACTCCCCCGATCTCCCCCCCTCCAGGGAGGAGAGCAGCCCAGTGGGTGCTCAATCCTCACCTGCCCCCTGCCGACCCCCGGCACCCAAGCTCTGTCCCGAACTCAGGTCACCAGTGTAACGCGAGGTGTGGCGCCCAGTGCCTCAACCCTCAGTGCCACTGGGACGGATACTTGAAGTATCTTAAATATTCATCTTGTTTTGTTTTTTTTCGTATATTTCTATTTATGAAAAATGTCACTTTTTTGTTTTTCTTTCCATCCAGTGTTTATCCTTCATGGAAGACAGCGGCTTGTGTCGGCCAACCAACACTAGACTTCCACGGTCATTCAGGCATCTCCTCCTCTGCCTGACGGAACCAGTGGAGCTGATGTGGGGAGGCTTCATGCAGCTGTGGACCCCAATTATCCATATTTTCTCCCTCATTCTCAGGACCCTGATAGGGGTGTGCATGCGCATGGAGGCACAAATGCATCCAGTGGCTCTGGTGATGGCCCCATGCTCCCTCCTGGCCTAGTGCCTAGGTTCTCTGGGCCTTGCACTGCCACCTAGCCTCTACCGAGTGGCAGACAAGAGTTGGGGATACCCCGAGTCCCTCCCTGGATAGGAGAACTGTGTAGTGGCTACTCGATCCTGGCTCCTTGCCCTTTCTCACCTGACAGACCCCGGTGGCCCAAGATCATTCCTGAACCCGGGTTGCTGGTGTGGTGCAAGGTGTGGCATCTGGCACCTGAACCCTCAGTACCACCGGGCTGCCCCTCATATTTGTTCTTTTTTCATCTTTTCCTGTATTGCAGATTTGGGTTTGTTATTGCCTCATTTGTTCTAGTTATAGTTCTGTTTCTTCTCCTCTTTCTAACCAATCTTTGCCCAAGGCATCCCAATATGTCTTATACCTTTCCTCTCCCATGGTCAGGTATTACCTCTGCAATTTCGTTAAATCTTTCTATTTTGAAAGGGATAAGGTTTTACTCCTTAAATCTTTCCTCTTTGTACCCAACATGGCTTTTTCCTTCCAAAAGGAATTTGAAAAATCCCCTTTGGTGGTTTTATTTTTGTTTCATCTGTATTTTACTTATAATTGCAGGAGACACTGAAATTAACCCAGGTCCAACTTTTCGCAATTTGAATGTTTTTCATTCTAGTGTTCAAATCATACTTCCCAAAAGAGACTTACTGATAAGTTGGTCTGCCTCTGGTTCATCCTTCCATTTGCGCTATGGAACATGGTTGGATTCTTCCATCCCTGACTCTGCAATCAATCTCCCAGATTATACAGTGTTTAGATCAGATAGAAACAGAGATGGAGGGGTCTGCTCTTTTGTTCATTCCTCCATTCCTTGTATACTTATCAAATCTGATACAATAGGTGACTTGGCAAATACAGTATTTGTTTCTTTAAAACTACCAGGTGAAAAGGTGTTGGTTGGTAGCATTTATTGTCCCCCCAAATTGAAAGTAACTAGGTTTTCAAATTTACAGTCTCTAATTAGTTCTCGCCTAGATTTTCCTTATTCCATACTTTTGGGAGATTTTAACATAAATTGGTCCTCCAGTAGAGGCCTTAGGTTAAGATCTCAATTTCCCCTCTTAGGTTTAATTCAATTGATCTCTGAGCCCACACTTACGATGCTGCTCACAAGATTTCTACTTTCTGGATCTGATTTTCATTTCCTGATCTACCAATCACAAAGTCTGGTTGCAAAGGAAACCTGTTTATTGATCACGCCTTGTTCAGTGCTTATTTAATTTTTCCCTTCCAAAATTTATTCTGAACACCATTAAATTTCATAGTTTTAGATACTTAATTTTGGATGTTTTCCTTTCTAATTTATGTGAGATAAATTGGGGGACTTATTTTTACTCACAAATGTGGAATATTTTTTCACCAATTTAGTCCATTATCTCATTGTCTCATTCCTCTTTTAGAAAAAAAGGTTAAATCTTGACATGTCCCCTGGGTAACATCATACATTGTTTCCCAGTTAAAAGCCTGTAATAAACTTTATTGGAAGGTCAAGAAATTGATTACATCAGAGGCCTCGCAATCATTTTGGAAATTTTGAAATTATTGCAGTACTCTAATTAGGAAATCCAGATAATCTTATTACAATTCTCAATTGACTGCTTCAAGGTCAAATCCCAAAATATTTTGGCAACTAGTCAATTCTATTTGGAAGGTGCCATCTTCTACAAGTACACCTAATATGTTTTCCAATGGATCCACAGCTTACTCCAAAGATAGTATAAGTGATGTGTTTAATACCTTTTTTTCTGAAGCTCCAAGTTTATTATTGGAAATGGCTGGCTTAACCTGTAGAATCCATGCCCTGATTACAATTTACTAACTCCCAACTCCAGACCCAAATTTTATTTTTGTCATATTAGCACTAAGGAAATAGTTGACATGTTGTCTTCCATGAAAGATGATTCTGCCAAAAGCAATGACAATCTAGACAATTTATTGCTAAAATCTTGTGCGGATATAATAACCCTTTTATTGACTTAGATTTTCAATCTGTCCCTTACTACTCAAACTTTCCTGTTGTTGGAAACAATCCGTTATTCACCTTCATAAAGTGGCGACAACTATCAGTTGAAAATTATTGACCAATCTCCCTACAAGTACTTCCAGTAGTCTGAAAATGTATGGCAAAGATTGTCCAAACACAGATATTAGATTATCTAGACATCTACCAAGTTCTTTCAGATATTCAGTCCAGCTTTAGACCTCACCATTTGACCAAAACTGCCTTTGACAGATTTTCACGAATCTTTCTCTAGAGCCTTGGACAAGGGTCACTGTGTAGTTACCATCTTCATAGACTTGTCCAAGGCTTTTGATGTCATCAGTCACTTTTTACTTTTGACACGCCTATGTTCTCATGGTTTCTCGGACACTACTATTTCTTGGTTTTCCTTGTACCTTCGTGGCAGTTCTCAATCTGTTCTTTGGGATGGGTGTCTTTCTTTCCCTCTTCCGTCACTCACAGGGGTGACCCAGGGTTCTATTCTTAGCCCTATTCTTTTCAACCTGTTTTTCAACCCTTTGTCCTCAGGAGCTAGTAATAGCACAGTTTGTTTCTACATCGATGACTCTGTGCTTTTCTTTGATCACAAAAACCTTACTTTCTTAACTAATTCTCTTCAGGCTGATTTTGATAAAATTGTTCATTGGTTTTCTTCTAGCCTTTTACTTTTAAATAATAAAAAAAACTCAAACAATGTTATTTGGGTCTCGGTCCATTTTGAACCAAACATCTTCCAGTTTTTCCATCACTTTAAAGAGCTAACGATGCCTCAAAGAAAACTTTAAAAAGCATAATAATTAGGTACAGTTCTGCCCGCATTCCATATATATTTTATATATTTCTCCTCCCCATTATTTACTAAAATAATTTGCATGAATATATGATCTTTATCCTTAAAGTTTCTTTAGAGTCCATCTGCCTCTGTAGCTTACTCCCTACTTAAGTCATAATACTCTGTTGTGACATCACAATCTGTTGCCATGGGAGTAACTGTGTGATGTCATGCAGTGCTCTGTGACTTCAGGTAGGGAGTAGCAGCAGGAACAGACAAACATCCCAGGAGCAAAGATCCTGTTTTCATACAGATGACTTCAGTAATAAATGATGGGAGAATAAATACAGAACAAATGTAAAATACAAGCTGCACAGTGTTTAAATATCAGGTTTTGTTAAAGTTGTCCTGAATGTGTCACCAGCTCTTTAAATAATAACCCTACAGCATGTACAAGGATTCCAATATCTTAGCCTTATTTTTGATTCCATTTTGACATTTAAATCCCATACTGATCATTTGTTTTTGGGCCACTTAAATGGGCCAGGCACTGCCTGTCTCTCTTGGATCATAAACTAATAGTGACTCAAGCAATCTTACCCATCTTAAACTATGGTGATACAATTTATCAAAATGCCAATGCTTCCAGCCACTCTTTAGTGGATACCATCTATTATCAACTCCTGTGATTCATTTTGAGTTGTAAAAGGACAGAACACCATTGTATGTTACTTAATCATTTGAACTGGCTTGTTCCCGCATCTCAACATACCCTCCATTGGTCATCGTTGATTTGTAAAACTGTAAATCATTCCACACCATCTCACTTAACAGACAGACTTTCACCCTCTGTTCATAGTCATAATTTGCAAGATGTCCCAAACTGTGGTTTAGTTTTACCCAGAGTTAAACTCACTTCAGAAGAGACAGTTTTTCAAACAATGCCCCTCTTTCTTGGAATAAACTCCCTATTTCGGTGCAGAACTCTTGCTCCTTGAATGTCTTCAAGCAAAGTTTGAAGAAGCTACTTTACAGAATCAATTTTGCACTTGTTTCATAAGTATGTATGTGTCAACTAAGATTCATCTTTTGTATTTATGATTGATCCTCTTCATGAACTGTGTATTTAACTTTTATGCATTGTTTGTCATGTTTCTGTAATGTTTTATCCATGGCTTGGACATTCTGTAAACAAGACTTGTTTCTCATAGAATTTATCCTGTAAACTATTAAACTTTTAAATAAAAAAATTGGGGTGACTCCAAACCATTCGGTGATGAAGTCTGTGACTTCCTGCAGAAATTCCCATTCATGTCCTGGAGGCTGGTACACCAGAAGGATTCTGAAGCCTGCACCCACCCCACCCACCCCACACAAATGGCCACATATTCAAACAATGAAGTAACTCCCAGTGGGTGCATGGAGAAGTTCAGGTTGGCTGTAAAACAGATGCCCACACCCTGCCCCTGCTGTCCCTCTTAGGCAGTGCACTATGGAGAAACCAGCTATGATGGACACCTCTAGAATTGTGCTGGCATCATCCCCAGCCAAGTCTCCATGATACAAGCAAGATCGCCAAGGAAACCAAGCCAGCTATAATTGCAATCTTGTTCCTGATTGAACACTCATTGCACAGCACCACCTGAATGGGACTAGAGGTGGCTGCTGGCCCAGCAGCTACCTGTCATCTCAGTCCAGCAGAAGCCCTAGATATGGGTACTAGGCATGAGTGACCTCTCCCCAGCCCCCATTTCATCCCAGAGCATCTCCTGGTCCTCACCACTCTGATGAGGCTCTCCCCATCAGCCACCCTTGTGTCTTGCCATCTACTATCCCACTTCCTTCCAATACCAGCCTCCTAACAGTGCTTAACTGCTATGGATGACAGAGGGAGGTCAATGATGAAAGGGTGGAGGTCCAACAGCTGGGACGCCATGTAGCTGATGCTATGGGGCCTGATGCCTGGACAAATCTCTGAGCCTACTAGCTAAAACATTCTTTCCAAAATAACAACAAACAATAAAATTGAATAAAATAAATTAAGATTAAAGCACCCACCCAAAACCCAATTTAGCCCCAAAATAAATGAATCCCCTCGCTCCTCTTTTAATGTAACTAATCCACCCCCGATTTACATACTAACCACAAACAAAAAAAGACCATAACACACTCGGTCACATACGGACTGTCCCTAACCAGCACCTTCAAAAAATATAACCCACTACCCACCCAATAAATACTATTTTTTTCCCCTTATGTGTTTATTCCCTCCTCGGTTGGGGGGGTGTTACCTATGGTTCACCCCCTATCTTTTGGCCCATGCAACTCCCAGTGTTTGTGCTCGACCCACCATTCATCTCACTGGCTGCTTCATGGTGGGTATGTACCCCACCACCGCAGAAGCCAAAGGTTCAGATCTGGGAGGAGCATCTCAAGTCAAAGTGGTGCTGGCATGGCACGGACTTCATCTTGTGTGCGGAGGATTTTTCAATGTTCCCATCCCATGGTTTGGGCATGCAATGGCATCAATGATGCTGCCATGTGTGCTTCCGCTCACCACACATCTGATGCGTCTGTGCCATCCCCACAGTGAACTGCCATTTGCACTGACCCCCAGCCACCACCAGGAGCCAACACAGCTGCAGTTGTCCCACCCCACCCTCCCTGGAGGAGGACAGCAGTCCCAGGGATGCTCAATGTTTTCTCCCCTCAGCTGACCCTCTGACACCCGAGGTCGCTCCCGACCCCAGGTCATCGGCATGGTGCAAGGTGTGGTGTCCAGCACTTCAGCCCCCAGCACTACTGGGCTGGCAATAAATACTAAAATTAAATAATACATGAGACAGTATCAGTCCAGGTCCTGGTCTTGCGCCAAACTGTGGGCAAATTGATGACAAGTGTTCAGTAAGTAATAAGCCATGACAGGGTGTGTATTATAGGATTTTAATGCATTCCCCAGGGGTGTAGTAAAGCATGAAGCTGAAGGCCTTACACCCCTGGAAAGTGCATTAAAATCCTATATTGCACATCCTGGAGGGGCATATTACACTTATAAAATGACTCTAAGTAGGTTTTTGGGGAGGAAAATGAGATTTGGGACCTGACCATGCATTTATAGAGACCAAATGCAGATCGGGTGATGTGTAGGCCAATTACATTTCTAGAATTCTTTTTGCCATTTTATAAGATGAGATAAAATACAGCAAGTGGCAACATTAGAAAATGTGTTGTAATTAAGAAGGTTCAACATAAGTGACCAATAAAACAGCAAATCTCAACAGTTGCTCAGAAGCTCCTCTCCAGCAGTGCCCTCACCAGATCCTTACTTAAAATAGTCCCACTGCTACAGGTACCCCAGGAGCCCGTAAGGCTCATAATATTAGATATAACCATGGTACTGCTGCACATACAAGCCAGAGAAGCATAAACACAGACTTCTTGCAGGAATTAATCGATGACAACACTAAAGTAGTACATCCACAAGGAGAGCTTTCCACAAATACAGGTGACCTGCTGCTATGAGAGCTCTGAGACCTGAAAGCTACCTCAAAGAATAACAGTTTGGTCATGGATGAAGCACCACACACACTCAGCAGGAACTGCTGTGTGGCTTCCTAACAGGGCCTAGGGCACTCAATACACAGCCTGGTGATCCAGAAACTGTTGCCCTGGAGGTTCATACAGAGGGATCTAGAAAAAGCTGATGGAAAATCCAAAGCATGTAAGAAATCACAGAGGAACAAAAGCTCAGGGGTGGCATAAAAACTGCCCTGGCTAAAAATGAAAAAGCTAAGCTCCTGTCACTAACTCACTGCCCCAACCTTAGCTACGCTCCAACCCTACGCCTGAAAAATACCTAGATTAAAGGGGAAGTAAACATGCAGGGATCCTTCAAATTGTGAAAGCCATGAAAAAATATTTCAAAGGAGGTATTGAGCTTCTTTGTAGGTGTCAAGAGTCCTGATATATGAGTATTTAAATAATCTGTAAATCAAAACAAGGCAGCAACCATTTCATGGAATCTTGAGACAGAAAGAGATGTCACTGAGGGGCAAGCGATAATTAACAACATACAGCTTGCCCCTCAGTGACATCATTTCCTGTTTTAAGATTAAATGAAATGGCTGCTGCTTTGGTTTGATTTACAGACTATTTAGATATTCATATCTCAGGACTCCTGATACCAACAGGTAAGCCCAATACCTTGTTTGAAAGATCTTCTGATGAATTTTCACAGTTTGAACAATTCCTGCAATGTTTACTTCCCCTTTAAAGGACACTGGAGGACTTACAATAAAATTCACTAAAATTAATCAATAGTATGCCATTATAGCGATACAACCTGGACCACAAGATCAAAATGAAACTTAAAAAATGAAAGTTTGTGAAAGAAATCAATTAATCTGAGTCCCGAACTTAACCTAAAGTAAACAACAGCCAGTGCTGCCCAGAACAGCGCAGCAACAAAGGCACCTGCAACAACAGTGCCTACCAAAAACACACAAATCTACATGGTAGCAGTCCAAACACACATCGAGGACTGCTACCTTGGATGCAAAATAAAATACTAAATTTATGTTTTTGATGGGGGCCCCCGACATGGGGTTTCTGCCATCCACTCTCATTTTCAAAATAATCAACTCGAGGGGGAATTGGATTTTGAGGGAAAAGTGAAACTTGGGGTGGGGGGCTGGGAGATGGGACTTGTAAAACATTTGGGAAACCCATCTCACAGAAAGAAATCGGAGACCGGGACCAGAACCCTGGTCTCCAGAACTACGCTTGGCCGAGCTGCTCAATGCCATAGTACTGTCCACCACGGAGCAGCTCAGCCAGCCACCAACTTTTCCAGCTCTTTCTTTACATCCTCCAGTCACTCCTTGTGATATGACAGCTACAGGGGAAGCGGTAACTGCCATTTGCTGTTCTACCCCTGTCACTGTCCTTGTTTAGCTCTTCTTACAGCGCTCTTCTTACATGCACTGTTCAGGAAGTGCTGTTCTGACTGGGTAGGGTCGGGGCCCAGGTAGATGGCTGATATATGGGATAATTACTTTGTTCAGTAATCAGCATGGATGAGAGGGCCACTACCACAGTCTAGAGTGCAGGCCAAAAGGTGGTGAGAGCAGGAATTAGGACCTGTCTCTTAACAAAGGTGCTCCGGGGCCTCAAACCATGAAAGTGGACAAACGGCCTGGTCCTGGTAGGTTGTACCCAAGAGCTGAAGGAGTTGTGACAGACACTGATAGCTCCAGTGGCAAATTTGCTTAATTGTTCCTGGAAGATGGTGGTGGTTCCAGCACACTGGAAAGTAGCTCATTTGGTGCTGCTTCACAAGAGCTGGGGCAGGAATGATCTAGGAAATTACAGACCGGTGTGTCTAACCTCAACTGTAGGCAAGGTGCTGTACACCATCACTAAGAAACAGTTAGTGGAATTCTTGGAAGCAAATGTGTTGCAAGGCAGGATGTAGCATGAGTTTGTAACAAGGAGATCTTGCCAAACTAACCTGATTGACTTCTTTGATTATTTCACAAAGGAAGTGGATTGGGGCCAAACACTGTATGTGTTTTGCCCGGACTTTAGCAAGAACTACAATTCCATTCCACATAGAAGGCTACTAAAATAGCTGGATGATCTGAGAGTAGTAGACAAACTGACAAGGTGGATACAGAACTGTCGGGGGGGGGGTAGGCTATGGAGGCTGACCATCAATGAAACATCTCAGAGTCCAAACGTGACATCAGCAGCATACAGCATAGATCAGTTCTGGTACAGGTGCTCTTCAGTATCTTTATTTGTGATAAGGGAGAGGGAATCAAGAATAAGGTAGGTCTATTTGTTGATAAGACTAAGATCTGTGACAGAGTGGACACTGGGAGCCTAATTCTCGAAGAGGGCTGCGTCCAGTGCAAGGTTGTGGCAAATAACAGCTTGCACCAAAGCCACATGTGCCAGGGACCCTGCATCAGATTCTGGTACAGGACGTGTACCGGCGCCTAAGTGCCCACACAGTTGCGGCAACTTCTCCTGTGTGACAAACACATGGCGCACGGGAGGGTTTGACGCAAGCCCCTTGCTGCAAGTGCAATTTGTCCCCCATCCCGGATGCCACTATATCATTATAATGAATTGAATTTCCCCTCCCTGGTCCCCAATGTTGCTGTAACCATACTATTGAAGCTGACCCCATTCCCTGGTGCTCTAGTGGCCCCTCACCTGCAGGGTAGTACCCACCACCCAGGTCCAACCCTTCCACAAGAGAGCAAGCACCGGCACAGCCCTCCTCTCACCTCCACAGCCATCACTGACTGAATTGGCATTACATGCTGTACAGTACAGCAAATGACAGTTCAGTCAGCATTAACCGTGGAGGTGAGGAAGGAAAGAAACAATATGCCAACTCTAATCCAGGATATGAGGAGAGGGAGCTGGATGGTTGGCTTTACCTGCTAGAGTAGGGGGCTGAGGCCACTAGAGCACCAGGAATGGGGTCCATTATGAATATGGTAACAGCCACATGGGGAACCAGGGAGGGGGCATTCTATGCAGTACCTCAATATGGCAGCATCCGGGATGGGAAGTGGGGATATTGTTAATTACGTACTATGGTGGCATGGATTGGGGCAGGGGGCAGGTGCTAATATAACATTGCGTTAGTAAGGCGGCATTGGTGATGGGGGGGCAATGTACCACCACAAGGGGTAAGGGTTATATTGTATGTACTATGGGGAGGGAAGACCCATGGCATATTGTGCAATATGCACAACAGTCCCAGGGACATATTCTAAGTACCCTTAGACAGCCCAGGCTGGTCTAAGGGTACTTTGAAATTCTCCCCCGGGACAGTTTTGAGAATCGCATTACAGGAGATGTGGCAGCTTGCATCAGCTGCATACCCCATGTGCCGTGCTGCAGCCAGGATAGTGGCACAAGGGTGGTGCATGCACCCTTTGGAGCAGGCAGCCTGCGCTTGCTGCAAGCTGCTTTTGAGAACAGCTCAGGGGGCAGTTATTGATGCAAGGTGCCACTTCACCATTTATGTTTGGCACAGGCACCTTGCATCAAATGTAGGGCCCTGAGGGGAAGTTACAGAAATTAAAAAGAGACCTGAAAATATTGGAAAAAGTGGCCCATAGTATTTTCAAAGCAAAAAGTACAAAGTGATGCACATTGGTACAAAGAACCCTAAAATGAACTACTGGATGGGGAGTAAGGTGCTGCAGACAATTAAGGAAGGAAATCTGAGGCCATCATTAGTGCCCATCTCAAGTCCATTTCTCAGTGCAATAAAGCATATGGGAAGGCAAACAGAATGCTGGAATGTATAGGAAGGGGATGTGATAGTAGAGAAAGGAGGTAATACTCCTCCTGTACGGGTCTTCAGTAAGGCTACACCTAGAGTACTGCATGCAGATCTGAAGTCAGCACTTCAAGAAAGAAAGGGACTGCATAGATACCATACCAAGGAGGATCACAAAGATGATCCAGGGCTACAGGTGAGGTCATACTAGGAATGCTGTCAGACCATGACATGTATACACTGGAAGTCAGGTGGGAAAGGGATGATAAGACTGAGACATTAAAGGTCTTGCAAGGAATCAAGAAGTTGGATTGCAAAAATCCCAAGAAACAAGTGGAGATTGACTAGAAGACATATGTGGGGAAAGGGGGGGAGTAGGAGGGACATGAGGAGGCTCTTCAAGGAGCAGGTGGTGGATGAATGGAATAGACTGCCCAATGAGGTGACTGAAGCCAAGACTGTGTTGGGGGTTTAAACTTGGGTGGGACGGATATAAAGGAATAGTGGGACCCACAGGCAGACAAGGGAAAAGAGATAACTATGGAAGGGGGAAATAGCCAACCACTATGGCAATTGGATGTCTAAATCCAATCTGGCTTTAGGCCAAACATGGAGTTTGACAGGGCAATAGGTACACTAGATGGTGTTCTAGGTCTTTCAGAGAACACACAGTCTATCTTTCTACCTTTACTTTGAATTTTTTTAACCTTTGGGGTTCATTCCTGTAAACCCAACTCCAAGGGAGTAGACAGGGATGTTCACTGTACACATCTCAGTGCAATCTGATTATGTGCATGTCCCAAACCATATGCTTTTGCTAGCCATTATTGTAATCTGAAATGAAAGCCACTACTATATTTTATTTTGGCCACTGAGTAGCATCTGTGTCTGTTGAATGTGCTATTATTAGGACATAGATGTAAATGGATATAAGAGCACAAACTGTTTTGAGATTAGATGATACATCTTCTGGCAATGCTCTGATTTAACTTAAAAAATATCCATACACAATGATACACGACCTCACATAACAGGGCATGGGGGGATAACAGTTGGACAGAGTGTGTGCAAAACTGAAATTCCTAAGCCATACTGCCCCACCGCCCTCATCCAAGGTACTTTGTGGCTCAGGGAGGGTGTTACAACATTATTTATATTTGTTTGGGGATTTGGGTGATCACAGGTACAACTCCTAGTTGTAGCAATAAAGTCTCAGGACTCAGATTTTCAGTGCACAGTTCTCCTTTACTAAGTCTCCAAATTAATATCACATCCCTTTTAAGAGGGTTTCTTTAATTAGTACTTTCTCAACCCCAAAGGGTTACCTGCTGCCATATAGCCAGAGGCTGTAGCTGGTCCATTTCTTAATCATTACCATTGAGTTCCCTCAAGTTCCCTCTCATTTCCACTACTGGTCATTGCACTGCACTAGAGTCCTTTCAGAAAACATCCAAGTCCCAATGACAAACACACTAGTTGATCCTCAATAAAGACCTATCCATACACAGGTTACCTTGCAAACTATCATACACAGGTTACATTGCAAACTATTTGACCCAGCCACTTAGACCTCTCTAGACTTTCTTTTTAAACTTGAAGTTTATTGACACCAAGCTGGCATAAAAACACATTTTCACCATTAATTCACAAGTGTTTTCTGTTAGGATTATGGAATGATTGTACATACTGACGTCCTATAATTCAATTTGCAAAACTTTGAATGGAGGATGTGCGTTTTCCTTCTATTTTGGAGGTGTAATTCTTGCACTCATTAAAAAGAATCTGAGCACATGACCTATCTGTGGTTATAGGTGGGCAAGCCAGGATTTTTTCACCTAGAGCTAAGCCAGGGGTCTGGCTTGACTCTATGAGTCAAAACACAAGCCGAGCCCTGGCTACTGCAGGCTGTTTTCTACATAGGAGGTGAATGTTTCAAACACAACACTAACTGCTCATGCTCACAAAAATGCTTACTTTGACCATGACTGGCTCGGCTTGACCTTGGCTTTCAATTACTTATGGAGGTCAAGCTGAGCCGAGCCAGGAACTAAGCTTGAGCCGGCTCTGGCTTGCCCAGCTCTGTTCATGGTCCTACTGTTTTTGATACCAGGATCGTTATTCTTTGGGACAGATTGGATTGACTGGGCTATCACCCAGCTCTGCACTGGTATTCTTGGCACATGTTGTGGAAGCAGTTCTGTCTTTATTAAGATGTTGCTATTTTAGATATCCGGTTACACTTTAAGTGTCAGTTAACTACACTGTAACTGCATAGCAACAACAATGTAGTTGCATGCAGCCAACATGTAAGTACAGTATAATTAGCCTGTTGCATGTAATTAATGATTAGTTACATTGAAATGGACCAAAATAGTGTAACACAGATTTTATTTCAGATGTACTAACCTTGTTTGAGTTACAGTCCCTCCTTTTCAACTCCAGATGGCCTGTACTTACTCGAAGTGATCTTAGTGATAGGTCCCATGATGGCATAATGAATTAGTATAAGCACAGTGTAATGGGCTACATAGCAAAACATGAGCTAAAACGGGACAGAACAACAAAGGTAACTAAAGAGGCAAAAAATGAAATAACTGAGACAGAGGCCTATACTGGCAACAATTAACATTAAAAAAAAAAAGAACAAACAATTCATGTGCTCGCCTTGGTAAACCAAAAATTCCTTATAATAACAGTTTAATAGATTCGATACCCATTAATATATTCATTGGATACCCACTAATATTTTCTTTTCTTTGTCTGTTTTCCTAGCAGGTTAGGATGAATTGCAACCCTTGTGGGAGTAAAGATATGGGCTCCTGTCAGTACTGGGAAGCAGCAGTCTCCTTTGAGTTTTATTTTGAGTGTACCCCAGTTGGAGGCTAACGTGTGGATTTTGATTTAAGCAATTGCTCCAGTATGTCTATGCCTTCCTTGATTTCTCTAAAATTAAAAAAGGGAGCCATCTGGTGTTATATTTATCTTTTTGATATGTAATAAAGCTGTGATGGCTTCCACTGAGCGAACTGAGTATATTTTGTGGCACTGACCTATTAGTGGGGGAAAGCATGATAGACAGTATTGTGTGAGTGTTCTAGCTGCAGCTGTTATCAAGATTAGGAATAAGGATATTTTACCCTTCTCTGTACTCCTCTAGGGGTTAGGCCCAGTATCAGGTGAGCCATGGTGGGTGGTTCTGGCAGTTTCAGGATGCTCATTATCTGGCTATCCACCCCCCGAGGAAGACTCACTTGTTAGGTTGCTACATAGGAGTGTAAGCACTGTTGTTTTCCTATGCTATTGTAATACAATAAAACTTCCACCTGCAGTTCTTTGGTATATGCCCAGTTTTCTTGCTTTTTTATAAGTTAGTATTGATGCCACCACACTGACATGATATTTCAGAAGTTTTGAAAAACTTCCAATGGAATTCTCTCCATGAGCCAGATGCAGTAGTTCAGTGGACATCCCCACTGATACTAAACCATTGTTTTTTTGGTGATGTGCAAGTCTACTTCTGTAGCAGATTTCTCCTGTATTCTAAGCACTCCATATTCACTTTCACCCTTGCCCTCCCTTAATAGTTTATTTAATCTAGAGATAAAAGATTTATAACTACCTGTTTGGGCCTGTACATCTAAGAATACTAGCCTGGGTGCTGTGGGGGCTGTCAGCCCCCTAATATTCGGTCGTCTAAAAATATAATCACAACATTGAAGGTACCTAAACAGGTTTGTAATAAGTAAGCTAAATTCTCTTTTCAGTAGGGGAGTGGAGCTTTTTATACCATCGTTGACATCAAAAATTGTGTAAGATAGCTCACACCTTGTCTGTATCATCTGGCATATGCCCTTTTTATTTGAGCTAGACGGAAGCTAACAGTCTATTAGATGGGCAGTTTATGCCAGACCAGGCCCATGTGCTCTCGCCCTGCTTTGCATTTTTGGCAAATCTGTTAAGTATGTTTTGTTCACTTACTGGAAATGTCTTATGGGTTGATTTATCTCCTGCCCACGGTAGATGTTTCAAAGGTATGTATCTGTGTACCCTTTGTTCTAAGGGAGTCCAGCCATTGGTTGGTGAATCTATTTGGTGAATCTATGATGAGATCTAACATATGCCTCAGCTGGGCTACTTCACAATAGGTTCTAAAACAGGGGAGACCCATCTGTCCCCCTTCTTCTGGCCTTGTAAGGATATCCCACTTTATCCGAGGTTGTCTGCCTCCCCAGATAAATTTTGAGAACATCTTATTAAGCTCCATCCAATCTCCTCCAAGGATTGAAATTGGTAGTGCAGTGCATAGAAAGAGCAAACATGGCCTAATATTTGTCTTTGTTGCCTCTATCCTAGCCAAGAAGGTCAGGGGCAAGACATTCCTTCTAGTGAGGTCTGTATAGACATTTTATTTTCAAGAGGTGAAGTTTAAGGGGCATAACTTGCAGAGGTCAGTGGGGATCTGATCTTTCAGGTATCTAACTTTGTCCTTCACCCATTTAAAGGGTAAAGTGGCCTGGAAGGCTAGCGGCAGGGTGCCATGGGTGATCAGATCTTCTGTTTTGTCATGATTCATATTAAAACTAGATATATTGCCAAAATTCTTTAAAATGGTCATCAGGGGTGGTAGCAATGCCTGTGGCTCTTATAAGTATATGAGCGTATTGTCCACATAGAGGGAGATACAATTATCAAAATGCATTGGATATCCATGGCTTGCCAAGCTGACACTGCTAGGTGTTCCATGTTTAATCCGGACAGCAGTGGGGATAAAGGATAACCCTGCCTAGTGCCCCTCTGAATATGAAAGGGGACCAATAGTATACCGTTTGTCCTGACCCTTGCTGTGGGTTTAACATATAACATATGCACCCAGAACATGAAGCATTTCCCCAAAGCCCATTGCCTCCATTGTTTCTTTTAGGTGTGGACAATTAAGGAGGTTGAATGCCTTCTCAGCATTTATAAATAATGCCATTTGTGTTGTTTCTTTTGTGCACAGATAGGGCTTTATATTTAAAAGTCTCAGATGTTACTATGAAGTTGTGTATCGGATATGAAGCCTGTCTGGTCAGCATGTACAATTGTCCCTACCATCTAATGTAATTTGTTGGTTAAGACCTTGAGAACAACTTCATGTCCTGGTTCAAAAGTAAAACTTTGCTGATATGCAGCTCTACTTTGCCCAGTAACAGTAATATAGATATAAGGACCTCATTCATGAGTTAAGTATGCTTCTTTTCTCCATGCAGGCCTGAAAGGCACGTTGTAGGATGTGGATTAAGGTTTCCTTCACTGTCTTATAATAATCAGCATTAAAACCATCTGACCCAGGGGCTTTGATGGTGGGCATGCTGTCTATGGCTATTTCTATTTCTGCTTCTTCTAGCCATCTATTTAGTGAGAGTCTGGCTTCTTCCATGAGGACTGGGAGATTTAATGAGGCCAGGAACTGTGCAGTCTGTTGTTTCACCTGTTCAACACCTTTTGGTTCTGCATATAGAGTAGAACAGTATGTTTTAAAGCTGTTTGTGATTCCAGCTAGCTGTACCCACACAGTTCCCAGGTCCCGGGGTCTTTTCTTTTATTTGTGCTTCATTTCGTTTCCATTTTCCACAGTCAGCATGCCAATAATGTAGTTGTCTTTCCTTTCACTTCATAACATTTATGATTTTAGCAATGCAAATGCCCTTCTGCTTTACATGCCTATAACTCAATCAATTCAGTCCTGGTTTTATTCAGTGCTTGAAGCACCTCTGGGCCTGAATATCCCCTTTTCTGTGTTTTCTCTAAGTCCTGCAGCTTTGTTCTTAGTTTATTGATGAATGCTAGGGATTGTTTATATTGGGTAGAGGCAATGATTATAATTTTCCCTCAGACCACTGCTTTTAATGTGTCCCAAATTAACATTTTTAGTAACTGACTGGGGGTGCTTAGATCATACGTTTTGTGATATGCTAAGCAGTTGTGTCCTTTAACACTTCATAGAAACATAGAAACATAGAATTTGACGGCAGATAAGGACCGCTTGGCCCACCAGTCTGCCCATTTCTACATACTGGATAAGCTGCAGATCCTAGTTAACCAGCAGCCTACTTCTTCTTACCCCACCCCCAGAATTGCCTTATAACTGTCCCATGCATGCTTGAATTCCACCACTGATTTTGACTCCACAACCTCCTCCGGAGGCCGTTCCATGCATCCACAACCTCTCCGTGAAAAATACTTCCTTAAATTACCTCTGGCAGCCCCTCTCTATCTCTCAAATTGTGCCCTCTTGTTCTTGCACACCTCTTTTTTTGAAAGATGCTACCCTCTTGGACTTTGTTGATTCCCTTGAGGTACTTGAAAGGTTTCTATCATGTCCCCCCTCTCCCTCCTTTCCTCAAGGCTATACATATTAAGCTCCTTAAGTCTCTCTTCATATGTCTTCCGGTGCAGACCCTGCACCATTTTAGTTGCCCTCCTCTGGACAGCTTCCATCCTGTCTATGTCTTTGCAGAGATTGGGTTCCAGAACTGCACACAGTACTCCAGATGGGGTCTCACCAGCTGTCTGTACAGAGGGATAATAACTTCCTGTTTTCTACTGGTGATGCCTCTCCTATGCATCCCAGTAACCCCCAGCCCTCCTTGCTGCCCTCTCACATTGCTTGCCCACCTTTAGGTCATCTGATATGACTACCCCAGGTCCCTTCCATTTTTGTTGTTGTTAGTATCTCACCCCCCATTGTGTACTCTTCCCTGGGTTTTGTTTCCCAGGTGCATTACCTTCACTTCTTAGCATTGAATCTAAGCTGCCATACATTTGACCATTTCTTAACTTCAGAGTCCCTTCTCATCCTTTCCACCCCACCCTGTGCATCAACTCTGTTGCAGATCTTAGTGTCATCTGCAAAGAGACATACTTTTCCTTCCAGTCCTTCTGCAATGTCGTATAAAGACATTGAAGAGGACCATCTATCTACTGAACCCTCGGTACACTAGTAACCCTCCTTTCTTCTGAGGACTCATTTACTTACTCTCTGTGTCCTATTCTCCAGCCAATTCTTTACCCAGGCTGTCATCTTGGGACCCACTCCCAGGCTGGCTAACTTGTATATTAATCTTTTGTGGGGGACTGTGTCAAATGCCTTGCTAAAGTCTAGGTAGGCCATGTCCACAGCCCCTCCCTGATCTACTACTTTGGTCACCCAGTCAAAGAAATCTATCAGATTTGTCTGGCATGACCTTCCCACTGTGAATCCATGCTGCCTAGGGTCCTGTGCCCATCTGGCCTCTAGATACTCGACAATTCTTTCCTTCAGAAGTGATTCCATCATTTTCCCTATCACTGAGGTTAAACTAACAGGCCTGTAGTTTCCTGCTTCTGCCTTGCTCCCACTTTTGTGAAGGGGAATCACATCTGCCCTCCTCCAGTCCTCGGGTACCACCCCATCCTCCCATGATTTGTTAAAAAGGGTAGTCAGTGGTGTCACTAGTTCTACCCTTTAGCTCTTTAGAATTCTGGGATGAATCCCATCAGACCCCATTGCTTTGTCCACCTTCAGTTTTAAGAGTTCTTTCAGAACCCTTTCTTCTGTAAATGGGCTGGTATCAACTTCTATATCAGAGTGTTACTACTGTTTGTTTTATGTACCTCCCTCTTCATTTGTAAATACTGAGCAAAATATTTGTTTAGTATCTCTGCCTTTTCACAGTCTCCCTCTGCCCACCTCCCTCCCTTTATTAAGCCTCACTATCCCTCCTTGGTCTTACTTTGCTCCCTGATGTACCTATAAAAGGTTTTATCTCCTTCTTAACTGAGTTGGCTATCTTTTCCTCGGTTTGGGCCTTTGCTGTTCTGACTGCCTTCCCAGCTTCCTTTTGCTTTAACTGATACAGTTCTTTGTCCTGCTCCTTCTGCGATTCCTTGTACTTCCTGAATGCTTTCTTTTTCTCTTGAACCTTCACTGCCACTTCCTTTGAGAACCATAGTGGTTTCTTACATTGTCTTGTTTTGTTTATTTGCTTCACACAAAGGCTCGTTACCTCTGTGATGGCAGTTTTTATTACTCCCCATTGTTCTTCCACCCCTCTCCTTCCTGCCCATTTGCTAGTGCATTCCTTAGGCGCTCACCCATTTTGGCAAAGTCAGCCCTCCTAAAGTCCAGTACTTTTGTCTTTGTATGGCTTGACTCTATTGCTGTGTTTATTGTGAACCATACTGTTCGTGCGCTAGTTCCCAGATGGCTACCCACTTCTACATCTGTGATCCTCTCTCATCTCCATTTGAGAGAATCAAGTCTAATATTGCTCCCTCTCGAGTGGGCTCCAGTACTAGTTGTACTTCATTATTGTAAAGTGACATGTTCATCTTCTATAATGACTGTTTAGGGAGGTTCTGATCTTTAGTACTATGGTAATGGGGCATGATCAGACTGTCCTATAGGAAGAAACTCACGTTTTCAACTTTATACATTAGTCTTTTGGGGTGATCAGAAGATCTAGCCTTGAATTAGATTTATGTGCTGGTGAATAAATGTGTAGTCATGCTCTCCACCATGCAGAGACCTCCAAATTATTGCTTTTACTTCAGAAATGTATTGCTTCACTCTTGTTGCTGTGCTTGCATATGTGGCTAAGTTACTGCTGGTATCTGTCTATGGTTGATTGTAGTGCATAGCTAAAATCTCCCTTATAACTATTTCCCCTTCTCATAGAAAGGCTATTTTATCAAATACCTTTCTAAGGAATTCTTCAGTCCTTGTGTCGGCAGCATGCAAACTGACCAGATGGGAGGTTCCCCCATGCAGTGCCTGTGAGGATGATTAATCTTCATCCATACCTGCCTCTTGAGTTGTGATGGTGAATGGGGACCCACTCCTGATTAATGTACAGACTCCTGCTTTCCTACCTCTTGTCGAAGATTCCCCCATAGCTTACCCCACCCACGACCTATGCAGCTTGGAACACTTGAGGTCAGTCACATGCATTTCCTGGAGAAATGCTACTGCAGTTAGTTCTACAGAGTTCCACTAGTATCCTCATTCTTTTTTTCGGGGAGTTGACACCCTTCACATTGTATGTTACATTGCAATATGAACCCATTTTCTTATTAAGAAATCTAGAGTTTGTCACTTAGTGTGTTGACTATCCATCCCTTTGTTACTGTGAGCACATGTAATAAAACAGTGACATAACTTGAAGCAAAATGCTTCCAACCTTAGAACAATAAACATTTTAAAGGACCCCAGCCTCTGCAACTAGGTCAAGAGTAAAAGGGGAAGAAGAGAACTTGGTTGCATTTTCACTCCAGCAATTTAAGTAATGGTGTTTCCTAGGGAGGTTTCAATAGGACAGCAGATGGTATGTGGTCTGTTTGGACTCACCTGTTGTGGGTAGATACCCAGAGCCCAAGATGGTCATTGAGTGTGACCTGAATCATTTTGCGCTAAGGTAACTAGTAGGTCATCATACTGACACCCTTACCAGGAACCTGCCTTGAAGAGATACTAAATGCATCCAAAGGGAGGGAGCCCTATAGCAATCTCCTTTTTGTGCTCAGTGGCCCCACTATGGTGAGGTGGGCATGAATGTATTTTTATGACAGGGTCTGTTGCTGGCTTAAGAAAACGAGGACTTATCTGTGACTTTGCCTGCACTTAAAGTACATATTATGACCTCACTAGGGCCTTGTTGAGGCCATAGTTGGTCACCATTAATGAGACTGGGAAAAAAGGGTCAGTACTTTGTTGCCTTGGAGGGTTTAAAAGAGGTATTTTCCAGATGGGGTATCTATTATGGGAGCCCACTGTGAATATGTTAAATTAGCACCATGGCCCAGGTTGGAGCCCAGGAGCCTACAACACCCTAGCGTCTTTACAGGCCTCCTCAAGTATATGACCAACACTATTAGTGTGTTTGAGTTTGTTGTTAGCAGTAGCAAGAGGCATGCAGCAACCAACAAATGCAACCCCCCTGAGGGAAACATGAGCAGCACCCTAAGTCCCTAAGTGTCTAGAGGCATACATTCATTTAAGGAGCTGCTTGAACACACCGCCCACTTGTGAGAAACCCTGTAATTTAATCAGATTAGTGATCTGTTGTTGTGAGACCTCCCTATGAGACATCTTCATTGTTGTGTCATTCCTGTGGGTAGAGGACGGTCTGCCAGAGCCAGCCTGGCAGCCCATGCCTCTCTTGTAGCACGCTCTCCCCAGTTGCATCAGCTACCACACTTTCGAGGCATTAGTTGTGTGTTCAGTTTGTGTGTACATATAGGTTAGGTTGGTGACCAGTGCACTCCTCATTTTTTCCCTTGCTACCAAACTCCTGTTAGACTGCAAGACATCCTGTAGGTGCCGCTGACTCCCCCTAGGTTTCTGTTCAAATCTTTCATATAGATTGCATGTTGCCACGTGCCACACAGTCCCCTTCCAACCAGGATATGGCCTCTGCTCTTTGCTCCCCACCAGACCATTTTAGCTTTCAGTGAGATCCCCCAATCCAGCGCCTCCCCTTGTCTTTCCCAAAATGCTGCTCTGTGTTGTGCTCCAATACTTGGTGGGAGTTGCAGGGAATATTCACAGTGGTTCCTGTTCAAAATTATGTGCAATCAACAGATCATGCACACTTGTCCCAATTGTTCAACAGTTCAGCAATGCAGCAGTTCTGGTTTAACCCTTGTTGTGCCTCAGACTGATATATCAGTCCAGAATTCCTATATGTTCTAATTCTGTTGGCAGCCTAAGGGTTAATAAAGATTGAGAAAAAAATGAAAACAAAGGAAAAACATTTTCACCAGTAAACTGTTCAATATCCTTGGATCAGTTTCTTGTAGGCAGGTGCCATGCTAGTTGAAGCTCCCATCTTCAATATGTTCCTTTGTCACCGCCTGCTGCATCTTCTTCATGAAGCCATTGAAGTCCAGGATTAAGTGATGCAGTAGCTTGGAGTCATGGTCGGAGCATTTCTGACTGTGACCTGTTATGCTCCACGTGTTCTGGAGAAGCTGGTCTTCTAGTTCTTCCATCTAGAGATCGAGACAGGTGATTTTCCATTTTTTTATTGTGCTTGAGCCTATACCAATGACTCATATATTTTTAGCCCCGAGTCCAAATGTAGTTAAGCCATGTTGGATAATTTAGCTGTGTCTTTATCCCCACCTTTTTTTTTTATCTCCTTGATTACTGTCCTGACAGCTTCCTTTTGTTTTGCAGGTCAGTAGAGAAGTCTTGATTGATGAATATTTTTTTTGCCTTTGAAAATAAGTTCCTTTTGGTGCCATGCTGTGGATAATATGCATTCTTTTGCTAGAAATGCAGCATGCGCATGATGCAGGATCTGAGTCTAGTATTGGGGTCTGTAGAACAGGGTCCCAGGGAACAGTGGACACATTCTATGACTGGTAGAATATCTGCCAGGATGGTAAAGGTTGCTTACAGGAGATGCTGGATGAAGTCTGGGGTGATACAGATCCTTCCTCCTCTCTCTCTGGTACCCCTATAGATATGGAAATTATTTTGTCATGCAGTTTTCAGAATCTTTGAAGTGATTTTGTGTATCTCTATCTTTTTCAGCAAATATAATAAGATTCTGTTGTGTTGTGGGAGTCTTTATGTTTGTGCCAGGTCCTTTATCTGGGTTTCAGTAGCTGCTGCATTTTTATTTATAGTTTTCGAGTCCATTAAGGATGACTCCATCTTGTTTATCATCTTAAAGATCATGTGCAACTGTTTTTACATATTTTTAAGACAAGCTTGAAAAGCTGAAATTCAAGTCCCTGTGTCATGATTAGTGTTTCCTGAAAAATTCATGCTGTTTGGTTTTGTGGTTTTCTTTAAATCAGCATTTGTTAAGTTACTCTACAGTGGCTGAAAACAGTGGAGTTATCTCTGTCCTCTCAGTCAAGCCTAGAGAGCGATGACATAATTTTGGAGTAGCTTGCTGTTTCAGATTCCCAATCAGAGCAGCACTCTGTAGAGTTAATGGTTTGCTGAGCTCTCCGGGTTTCTTACAAGCCCATTCTCTGGTTTGTGTTTAGATAGATCAGTTTAAAATCTATCATTCTCTTCCTTTAAAAAGCTAATCATTTGAGTTTCAATGCTGAACTGAAGTAGTGGAAATCTTTCTCTGTGATAAATTAGCTTGTATATACACAGCTCTCAGTTCTTTTAATCAACTCTGATTTGTTCTCTAACTATATAACACAGGGTTGTTTAATGAATATAAAATAAATCTAAATTTTGTTCATTCACATAAATGGTTGTCTTTGATGTAGCCTTCATAAATACATTCATGTAAGAACATTTTTTTCATGTCAGATTGACAAACAGGTGCCTGTCACACTCTGCTACAGTATTTCAAGCACATGTACTGTCTGAACTCACAAACTTCAATTCTTTGGCGGTTTCTGTGTGAAAATACATCATGTATGTGTATAACTAGAAACACTTTATGGCATCCTGATGCACCATGTCTTTATCCACAGTTGAGGCAGCTGTAGTCTATTGCCACCTGTCCCTTGCTCCACATACCCCTGCCTTTTGCTCCACATTTGAGGCTGCTGCACTCTGCTGCCCATTGTCTTCTCCCACAGAGTCAGGGATTTTGCACCCTGCTGCTTCCATCCCCTGCCTAAAGAATCAGGGCTGCTGCACCTGACCAAACAATTGGGTTGCTGCACCCTGTTGTCCTCTCACCCCCCACCCTCACAATTAGGGATGCTGTACCTGCTGCCCCCTGTTCCTGTCTCCACAGTCAGGGCTGCTGTGCTGTGTTAAGCCCTTGAGTGCCAGGTTCCCTGCCTTCACAGCTGGGGCTGCTGCACTGTGCTGCCCTAGCCACCAGATGTGGGGCTTTTGCTGTATCCTGCTACCCTCTTCCATTGCCCCCAAATGGGCAGGGCTGCTGCACCACATGTACACCCACAGTTAGGGCAGCTGTACCCTGATGCCCCCTGTGTCCTGCACCACAGTCAAGACTTCTGCAACATGCTGTCCTCTATCCCATCACCACAGACAGGGCTGCTGCACCCTGCTCCTTTCTACACAGTTGGGGTTGCTGTAGCCTTCTGTGCACTAGAGCCCCATGCCTCTGCAGTTAGGGCTGCTGCAGCATGCTGACACTTGCCACAAGATTCAGGGCATTTGCTACACCCTGTTGCATGCCTCCCCAGTTGAGGCAGTTGCACCCTGCTGTACCCCTGCCACCAGAGACAGATTCTTTGCTACACCCTGCTGCCCACATCCCTTGTACCATACAGGCATGGCTGCTGTACCCTGATCCAGAGTGTGGGCTGCTGTATCCTGGTGCCACTCCATTCTCCTGCCTGAACATTCAGGGCTGCTGCTCTCTGTCCCCACTTCCACATTCAGAGCCATGGCACCCTGTTGCCCCCTGTTTCTATCTCCACAGTCAGGGCTGCTGTGGTGTGCTACACCCTGGAGTCTCATGCACACTGCCTCCACAGTTGGGGCTACTGAGCCCTGCTACATACTTCCATTGCCCCACATGGGCTGGGCAGCTGCACAATGTGCACCCTGTACCATTGTCACGGCTGCTGTGCAACTGATACCCACCTGTGTCTTGCCCCACAGTCAAGGCTTCTGCACCTTTTGCTGTCCTCTGTCCCCTGCCACCATTTTGTCCTGCTGCACCACAGAGCCCCTTGCCTCCACAGGCAGGGGACAGGGTGCAGCAAATACCCTTATTCTTGTGGTGCACCCTTCCTGAACAGTTGGGGTTGCTGCACCCTGCTGTTCTCTCTCTCTTCCACCCTCACAGTTAGGGACACTGCATCTGTTACCCCCTGTTCCTGTCTCAGAAGGGTGTAGCAAAGGATCTGACTCTGGTGGCAGTGGGACAGCAGAGTGCAACTGCCTCAACTGTGGAGGTATGCAACAGGGTGCAGAAAATGCACTTAATCTTGTGGCAAGTGGCAGCATGGTGCAGCAACCCTAACTGCAGAGGCATGGGCTCTAGGACACAGCAGGCCACAACAACCCCAACGTGTACAAAGTAGAAGGGTGCAGCAGCCCTGTCTGTGGTGACAGGGGATGGAGGACAGCAGGTGCAGAAGCCTCAACTGTGGGCATGTCACAGGAGATATCAGGGTATGGCAGCCCTGACTGTGAGATGGGGTACATATGGTGCAGCAGCCCTGCCCGTTTGGGGCAATGGAAGTGGGTAGCAGAGTGCAGCATAAGTCCCACGTCTGGTGGCTAGGCAGCATGGTGCAGCAGCCCCAGCTGTGGAGGCAGGGAATCTGGCACTCAAGGGCTTAGCACAACACAGCAGACCTGACTGTGGAGACAGGAACAGGCAGCAACAGGTACAGCATCCCTAACTGTGAGGGTGAGGGAGAGAGGGCAGCAGGGTGCAGCAACCCCAACTGTTTGGGCAGGAGGTGGCAGGGTGCAGCAGCCCTGATTCTTTAGGTAGGGGATGGAGTGGAGGCATCAGGCTGCACAGTCCCTGACTGTGTGGGAGAAGCCAGTGGACAGCAGGTGCAGCAGCCTCAAATGTGGAGCAGAGGGCAGGGGGCTTGGGTACGGGGACTGATGGCAATAGACTGCAGATACCTCAACTGTGGGCAAAGACATGGTGCATCAGGATGCCATATAGTGTTTCTATTTATACACATACATGATGTAAATCTTTCACACAGAAAATACCCAAGAACTGAAGTTTGTGGAGTTCAGACAGTACATGTGCTTGAAATACTGTAGCAGAGTGTGACAGGCACCTGTTTGTCAATCTGACATGAAAAACATTTTCTTACATGAATGTATTTATGAAGGCTACATCAGAGACAAACTGTTTCAGTGAATGAACTCATTTAGATTTATTTTATATTCATTATGTGTTATATAGTTAGAAAAAATCAGAATTTTGATTAGAAAGAACTGAGAGCTGTAAAACATACAAGCTGATTTCTCACAGAGAAAGATTTCCACTACTTAAATTCAGCACTGAAACTCAAATGACTAGCTTTCTTAAAAGGAAGAATGATGGATTTTAGCTGATCTATCTAAACACAAACCAAAACTGGGTTTGTAAGAAACCTGGAGAGCTCAGCAAACCATTAACTCTATAGAGTGCTGCTCCAACTGGGAATCTGAAATAACAGGCTACTCCAAAATGATGTAACGCTTCTAAGCTTGACTGAAAGGACAGAAATAACTGCACTGCTTTAGCCACTGTAGAGCAAGTTAACAAATGCTGATTTAAAGAAAACTGCAAAACCAAACAGCATGAAATTTTCAGGAAGCACTAATCATGACACAGGGACTTGAATTTCAGCTTTTCAAGCTTTTCTTAAAAATATGTAAAAACCGTTGCACATGATCTTTAAGGAATTTTTTAGGACTATATCCAACTGTGTTGGTAGATACTTGGCATCTAGGTCCACTGACAAGATGGATAATGTGCACCTTCTTAATGTGCGGCTCTGGCCCGCGAGACCATCCATGTGGGCCTCGGATAGAAGAGTCTGCAGTTTAATTGCTGGCATTTCAGATCTCCTTGATTTCGATAGCTGAAGTTTGCTAGTCATCCATTGTTCATAACTGTCATGTTTCATGCTTATTTTGATTAGAATTAACAGATTGTTTAGGATTCTATCCATCTAGTTGGGAGCTCTCAGAGTTAAATTGCCTGCACGTCAGTGATGTCACTGGAACTCCTTCCTAGGGCATTCCTTCTTCTACCATTCTGCTGCAGCAGGTTTCTCTCCCCAACCAACAGTTCTCTTGTTTAGCTGTTCCAGGGTTCCTATGGCAGCTTCTGATCATTTTGCCTGTTCTCAGGTCAAAACACCATCAGGCAGATCCCTTGAAGGGAGATCCCTTCAACTCATTCTTCTCCTCACAGCTGCATGGTCACAAAGACAGATCCAGATTATTATGTGCAGAGCCTTTTAGTTAGCTAGGCTCCTTCCTTTAGCAAGCTGAAAATATTAGCTGTTGTATGGGATGTCCTACCCTCTGCAGACAGAAGAGCAACAGTACACTACTAACACATTCACTCCCCTTAGAGGAGGTGAGGGCTGTGTTAGATTCCCAGTTTTGCTTGTGTGCTATGCTAGTTAAACAGTTCTGTATGGGTAAACCGGATTCCATTACAGTGCAACCGCATTCTACTCATGTATTTCAATTACATATGAGGTCCACAACTAGTAGGCTCATTTAATTTGTGGATGGCATAAACATGTTGAGAGTGGCAGATGCAAACTCTAAGGGGGAGAATGGAATGCTGCAAAAAGATCTCAGTATGCTTGTTGAAGTCTACTTATTTTGTTAATGACCTCTGTAGGAGTTTGCTGACATCCCCTTATAAACTGTAAGATGTTGTATCAGCAAGGCAGTGAGGGGGAAGGACTGTTTGGTAAGGAGGGATGGGGGCAGGGCATACTTACTGATTGTGTCTGTTAATTACAGAGGGTTTGTATCACTGTGTAACTGCCCTGTTCCTTTGAAAAAAGAATAAACTTGAATTTCAAAAGATCTCAGTATGCTAGAGAATTAGAGAGATGGTCTATAAATTAAACTGAATGAGGAAAAGTGTAATGTCATGCATCTAAACATGAAAACTGGGGGTTTGAGCTAGAAGTTATTATCCCTCTGTACAGACAGCTGGTGAGACCACATCTGGAGTACTGCGTGCAGTTCTGAAGACCCAATCTCCACAAAGACATAGACAGGATGGAAGCTGTCCAGAGGAGGGCAACTAAAATGGTGCAGGGTCTGCACCGGAAGACATATGAAGAGAGACTTAAGGAGCTTAATATGTATAGCCTCGAGGAAAGGAGGAAGAAGGGGACATGATAGAAACTTTCAAGTACCTCAAGGGAATCAACAAAGTCCAAGAGGGTAGCATCTTTCAAAAAAAGAGGTGTGCAAGAACAAGGGGGCACAATTTGAAGATAGAAGGGGGCGGCTCGGAGGTAATTTAAGGAAGTATTTTTTCACAGAGAGGGTTGTGGATGTATGGAACAGTCTTCCAGAGGAGGTTGTGGAGTCAAAAACAGTGGTGGAATTCAAGCATGCATGGGACAGTCATAAGGCAATTCTAGGGGGTGGGGGTAGGAAGAAGTAGGCTGCTGGTTAACTAGGATCTGCGGCTTATCCATCAGGTAGGGAAATGGGCAGACTGGGTGGGCCAAGCGGTCCTTATCTGCCGTCAAATTCTATGTTTCTATGTTTCTATGAATAAAAAGGCAAGGAGCTGGTAGTAACAGACATGGAAAAGACTTGAGGGTAAGCTGCTTAGAAAGAACAGTAGTAAGTAGTACAATAGAGATGCTATTTTTACAATACAGAAAACAAAGGATGTGTGACTAATGAACCTTAATTCCTGAATACCATCAATAATAGACTGTGTTTCCAGGACTAAATAACATATAATGTCCACTATTTTGCTGTATTCTAATTCAGCACTTAATTAACAAAAGTTTAAACATAGACAAACTCCACTTTCCCTTCCCCAGCTGCCCAGGACAATCACCCCTTCATCCCCCCACCTATCCACCTGATCCTGCTGTGTGCAGACAAATATTGAATACATAATGAGTTGCTGTGGAATAACACATTTGTCTCTACTAGTAAGTCAGATGACCCATAAACTTATGAGTGGTGAAGCCATATGTTAGTTATGAAGGTCTACCACTCATGGTGGAGATAAATGTGTCATTTCACCACAGCCCATTATGCATTTGATAGACTGTCTACCACACTACAGTATGTTTAATGTTTCATTGGTATTTTATTTTGCTCTAACTTAAAACTGCCTTAAAGTGATTGGTTGAATGCTGTTATGCAGGGCAGCCCATGCCTAGAATAAATTTGTTGTACGCAGTAGTAACATCAATATGCTGTTGTGTTGCAGTAGTGGTGTCATAACTGCAGCACAACACCTTAAAATGCCACTGCACAGCTGCTTTCCTCTAGCCAGTTGAGCTGAAAGCATTTTTTTAAACTTGAACTTACAGAGACAGCTGCAGCTGCAGTTGTATGCCAAACATTGAATCAGTAAGTAAGCAATAAGACACAATGAGGTGTGCATGGAACAGATTTTACCACACGCCAAGGGACGTAGTGAGGCATGAGGCCACAGGCTGAATGCCTTCAGCCCCTGGAAGTGCGGTAAAATCTGTACCATTTACATCCCTGGAGTGTCTTATTGCAATTATAAAATGGGTACCCTTTTTATTCATTTTTACAAGCTAAAAAATGTTTAGATATGAAAAATTGTGAAATAATTTGCCATTTTTATTGTAAAACAGCCTTTCCACCTTGATATGTATGTGTCTGTCTGTTTGCTTAGAAGATTAGTTTTTGTGTATTAGACCAAATACTGTAAAGCTGTATAAAGCACTCCTTCCATGTAGCTGTCTTTTTAGGCAGGCTGAGGAGTTTTTTTTTTTGTCTGTTATGCCATGATCATCACTTAGTGTAAGTTTGAAATAGAGATTACTCTCCTTTACCTGTGAAACATCCGTCCTCTTCTACAACCTTACCTGCCAGCTTACTGTCTCTTGACAAAAAGTTTTTTTTTTTCCTCATTCAGGTAAATGCTGCTCTCTGTGTCTCAGATTTCAACTTTCTTGAGTACCAAGGTGTGAAAAGGAAACATGAAATGTTGCTGAAATGTACTTCAATAATCTGTCTGCATTGAAGGGGTGCCTTCAAACTTGTTGTGTTGTACTGGGGACACAGCATAGCGCATATCAGCTGGCTCACTGACATTGAAAATGGAATGAAGTTAAACTTATTTAAAATCTTTATTTAAAACATCCCTTTCCTTAGTGTTTTGGTGAGCAAGCAGGAATATACAGTTCAGCATCCCTGCACCATGGACACAGACACACAACAAGCTGCTTCAGAGACACAGACATACATACACACACACACACACACACACACACACACACACACACACACACACACACACACAAAGTGAGTGGCTGTACAGGAGATATCCTCTATAGTTCTTCTCACCTTGCAGCTTATCAGGAAATTTACAAAAAATGAAGCCAGCTGCTTTATATTTAAACTGTAGCACTGGCGACACAATGGCCACTGTATAAACAGACAGGAACGAGGGACACACATAAAGAAATCGGAGATAAGAAAACTCAATTTTATCCGTTCTAAAGCTACTATTATGTAGGGGTTACATAACTGATTAAAAGTTGCTTACTATGGTTATTGCAGGGTTTTGTTTTCTATAGTTTAACTTGAGATGTCATCACTAACGACTGAAAAAGTGGCGGCATTTCAAAAAATCAACATTCTAATTGCACACTGATATTCCTTTGGTTGTACTGTGGTCCTGTTTTCAGTACTTGTTATTAACCCTGCATTGAACAGATTTCATGCACAGGTAATAACCAAACTGTAAGCAGTATTTTCTCTCCCCATTTTATAATTTGAGTTCACCATCAGTTTGTAAGTGGTTTCTCCCAACTGCCAGTTCACTGAAAGGAAGCAGAGTGTCTGATCTGGACTCAGATGACAATACACTATTATAAATCATAACATCATTTTTTTGGCCAATAAGGACTGTTTATTTCTAAGCATTCCAAGTACTCCTTTCTCCACAAGAAGTTATTTCATGCAGACAATTCTAAAATTCTACAGCTCTAAGTTCTGTTGGCATAGTCCTTGTCATCAAACCAGGGTTTCTCAAATTTTCTACAAAACTAAACAGTTTTATTTTAAATTCAAGATGCATTTTTTAAAACAAAAATATTTAACGTGATTTATAACATTTTTATATGTACAATTTGTATGTCTTTTATGGTTGTAAGAGTTTCTTCTCAAGTCTTTTGTTGTGTTAGAACTGTTCAGTTTCGCTATGCAGTTGTCTCAGCCAAAGAACTCAAGAATGTAGTGTTATAACCATAAGAGACACAGTAACTGTACTTATTAATATATAAAGATAATGTATGGAATCCATACACAGGTAAGCATGTGCCTTCATCTCAGCATTTCTATGTCAACCAGGGAAACTCTTAAGCTTTGCTCTCAATATTCCAGGTTGTCACAGAAACCCCTCAATGCAGACACAGGCTTGTACTGTATGGCTGCCTACTTATCCTCTATGTTTTCTGTTGTAAACTCTGCATCTGACTCATTGTATTCTGTGTTTTATTTCCAGGTTCTAAATTAAAATACAGTGCTTTGCAAGTAAGATAACATATGTTGTAAGTGAAATAAATGTGTCCTAAGTGAAAATAAGTACTTATCACCAAAAAGCATTATTTATGTCCTATTTATTCACCATTTGTGTGGTATATAGTTGAAAACAATAATAATACCAAAATTACAGCACCACCAACCACAAAAGAACCCACAAGCTTGTAAATCCAAAGCGCTTATTATGGTGCCTAAGCCTCCTATCTCTCTAGCAGCATTATAACATAATGACTCTTTAGGTCTTGGATTATTCATGCTGCTCTCTTCACTCCCAACCCTGTTACAAAAAACACAGTTCTAAATCTCCCTGACACTGCGTATATGTTTTATGTTAGCTTCATGTCCACCCCCACTCCCTCTAACCCCTCCTTCTACCATCCTTTCTCCACCAACACCCCACACACACTGGTTCACCTAACTGCCCCATCTCACCCCCCCAGTACCCATACCCTCTGCAGCCCACAATAGCAGGTGGTATCCCCCTGTGCTAGCCCTGCCCACCCTTAGCTCCCTGCCCATCCCCTGCACTGCCCCCCGCAAATCTGCCCGATTGCCCAGACATCACTACCACCACAGCCGCAGTCCCTTACTCCAGCTCACCATCCTACTCCTCCTGCTCTCTGGTAATGTCCACCCCAACCCAGGCCCAGGACCCGGTACATCACCCTCCATAGGGCATGGCCTGGACATTGCCTACATGAATATCTGCAGTCTACCCAAAAGACTGTTGCACTCCAATGCTGGGTCTCCCAACATAAGCCCGATGTCCTTGCCATAGTGGAAATTTGGCTCTCACCATTGACCCCAGACTCGACAGTCTCCTCCTGGCCTCTTGCCTTTTCAGAGATCATATGCGTGGCCCAGAAGTTGCATTCTGCGGAATTCCCTCCTAGGTCATGCCTCGTGCCCCAAAGCTCGATCATGGGGCCCAAACAATCACCTTAAAATCTCCCTGTCCCAGGCCATGGCCCTCTTTACCTCACTACGGCATATGTACCCCCATGAGAACAAAACCAAGCTATCCGCTCCCTCACTTATTACCTCACTACCCTGCCACACAAGGCGGAACAGCTCATAGTGGGAGATCTCAACATCAACTGGCTCAGTGCTACCTCAGCACAAATTAAAGATAACTTCACAGCCCTTGATCTATCCCAACTAGTGACTCAACCCACCAGATTTAACCAATCAAGTGGGACTAGCACGCTTCTTGACATTGTGCTCTCTAGCCGCCCTCACAAAATAAAGGATATTAATGTATTACCCAACTCCCTCAGTGACCACTTGCCAGTTCTTTGCCACTGGTCCACCCCCATGCTCAAAACTGCACACCACACCACCCCCTGTCACCGTTTTCGCCCCGGAGGTCTACGTAAACTTAAGCGTCACCTTGCACAACTTGATTGGTCCCCAATCTCCCTCGCAACGGATATAGACATCGCCCTTGCTTTTCTCACCAATGCCTTCTGCAAGGCCTGTGATGTTTTCGCCCCTGTCACCCACACTCGTACCAAGAGACACTTGGCTGCCTGGATATCATCCCTCCGATCCAACAATTGAAGCAACGTGATAACCTATGGCACATTGCTGTCAATACTGGCAAACTAGCAGACAGGCAAGCCTATAACACAGCTTGCAAACAGTGCACCTGGGCCATAAGAAAAGCCAAGCCAGCCACTACCAATCCACCTTGACATCCACCTGGGGCAATGCCTGCACCTTTCTAGAATAACGTGAAAGAGTTAAACAGGATGACCTGCTCCCTCCTCCTCTCAGATGATCATAAATGGTGCTATTAATGTGGACCCTTCCCGTATGCTAACTGCCTTAATGAAACCTTCACTGAACTAAGCTCAGTTATCCCAGCCCACTTCTTTGACCCCATACCAGTTTGCAACAATCCAGCTATTGCTCGCCCCCCACTTCTCTTTAGGACTATCTCACCACAGGATGCGAAGCCAATCCTCCAAAACGCTCTCTCCTCCTGCAACCCGAGTGATGACCCCCTCAACTCCTGGATACTCTGCCTAACATTGGATGTCATGCTAGTCCCCCTCACTGACCTCCTCAATCGATCCCTGTGTCTTGGCCAATTCCCGAGGACATGGAAGCAGGCCAAAATCATCCCCATACATAAAAATGGAGACCGTACTGTACCAAATAACTACAGACCTATCTCCATCCTCCCCCCCAAAGCTCTCGAAAAAATAGTATCTACACAACTTGTAACTTATCTATCCAGCCACAACATTCTGTGCCCTGAACAGCATGGCTTCCGCCCAGGTCACAGCACCACCACAGCTCTACTGGAATTCTCCCACCATATACACTCTGCATTAGATTCCAGGGAGTTGGCTGGGGCAGTATTCATTGACCTGTCCAAGGCCTTCGATACTGTGAACCGTCCACTATTGCTAGACACCTCTGTAAAGTGGGACTATCATCTGGCCCTTTAGTCTGGTTCTCCAGCTACCTTTGTGGTAGATCCCAATCGTCAAGCTAACTGGTGGCCTATCCTCGGCACTACCTGTACTTTCGGAATCCCACAAGGCTCCATTCTGGGCCCCACATTGTTCAGTCTTTCCTGAACACCTTCCCAGCTCTTGTGCAGGAAAGCTGCTATAATATGCAGATGATGCAGTCCTACTCTCCTCGCACCCCTATCCAGCCACTCTCCAGAACAGCCTGCAATTCTCCTTCAGTCAAGCAGAAAATGGTTCCTTGACCACCACCTGGTCCTGAATCTCAAGAAAACAAAGTCAATGATCTTTGCACACCTCCAAAGTAGCCCCCAAAATTCCCCCTCTCTATCCTTCCCAACACCCTCCATCCCCTTGAGCAGGTATCAACATGCAAATATCTGGGCATCAACTTTGACTCGGCTTTCTCCTTTCATGCCCATGTCAGTGCCCTATCCTCTGTCATGAACATCCCGATTGGGCACCTCTATCGACACAAAGATTGCCTCCCTGGCTTTGCCCTATGGTTGGCCATCACTTCCTCCATTCTGTCACTAGTTGACTATGGCTTCCCCATCTACGCAGCTGCTGGCCCCACTGCCCTTACCAAAATCCAGACCTCCATCAACAAAGCCTGCAGGCTCCTGGCCGGTGCCCCAAGCGGAACCCACACATGTCGGCTCTATACCACCACGAACATACTCAATCTAGAAGAACGCCTGCAATATCACACTGGTATACTAGCAAAAAAGACTCTTCTTGGACTGTGTCCCCTGGTGTCACTGCACAGCTCCAGCTTGCTTCCACTCGGCCGCCACCCATACTGCCTGCAAAGTCACCTTCCTGGTGTCTAGAGCCAGGACCTCCTTGCCCAAAGGTCCTTTTTATTACAGAGCACCATCCTGGTATAACTCCTCCCCATGCACATCTCTGCGAATTCCCTAAAATTGGTCAGTTCAAAGCTGCCCCACGCAACCACCTACTTAGCACTGGAAGTGTACGTGTTTATGGTACTGCCTTCCGCCGTATGCCCCAAACTGGGCTACAGACTAACAGCCTGCACGGTAGCCTACCCCACTCCATTTTCCTCTGACTATTGCCTGCATGACCTGCTAGGACCTACCAATGAATTCTGTACTGTACTTTGGTAAACTACCTATGTTTTATGCTATGTATAATGTATGTATCGCACCTGTATTGTTTCATCCTGTCTTGCCACACTATTTGTTGTTCCCCTTCCTGTGACGAGGTGCCTTTGTAAATGAGTCTGTGACTCAAAGGTTGTAAATCCGATTTATGAACTAGATAAAATAAATAAATAAATAAATAAGGCAAAATATGTAAAAGGCAAAATGGAGTGCTGACTTCATAAAGTGCAAGTTCACCAAACCCAGGAACAACAGGCAGATCCCTCACAAACTTTGACCTGTTTCACTCAAAGGCTTCCTCAGGACACTTCCCACCACCTCAGTAGCAGACAATTCCATGGCTCATCTTTTTTAAACCTTCTCCCATTAATCTTCACTAGCTCTTCACAGTCCACCTTGTTAATACCTTTCAGGAACTTGAAGGTCTCTATCCTGTCTTCCCTCTCTCTTCTGGTTTCAAGTGTATACATGTTCAGTGCCTTTAGTCAATCTGCATAGGATCTGTCCTCCTTGTGCTGAATCATCTTGGTCATCCTACGTTGTACCTTCTCTAGCTTGCCCCTCTCCTTTTTGTGGGTGGGGACTGCAGAACTGGGCACAATTCTCTAGGTGTGGCCTCACAAGTGACCTATATGATGGTAACAGTACCTCCTACCTTCTACTGTCGAACCTTGTCTCATTGCATTCCAACAGCCAGTTACTCCTACTGAAAGACTTGTTACATGTGCTGGTTTGTTTAAGGGAATCACTAGTGATTATTCATATGTCTCTTTTATCTGAAGCTGTGTCCAATATAATCCCACCATCCAATACTCTTTTCTGGGTTTTTGTTCCCTAACTGCATAACTTTACACTTTTTTGCATTGAATTTCAGCTGCCATACTTTGGACCAATTGTACAGCTTTTGCAGGTCTCTCAGCAACACCCTTTTCCTCCACAGTGTTAACACCATCACAGAATTCAGTGCGATCTGCAAATAGACATAACCTTCCTGGGTTCCTTTCTCCCATGTTACTGATGAACATATTGAAGAGAACTGGGCCCACAACAGATCTCAGTGGCATTCCCCTAATGACCTCTCTTTCCTCTAATCTGACCCCATTCACCACAACTATCTGTTGCCTCCTCTCTAACCAACTCCCAACCCACCGTACTATTTCTTTAGCTATTTCCAGACCCCAAGTTCTTCAGAAGCCTTTGATGTGGCACCGAGTTAAATGCCTTGCTAAAGCTGAAGTAAAGTATATCTACCGCATGGCTCTTATCAACTACCTTGGTTACCTAGCCAAAGAATACTAACATTATCCAATGCTAACTGCTCACCCTTGCTCATTCACAAACTATAAATGGGAATCTAAATGAGGGGCACTACTGCATATGGCATACATCAACAAAAACAAGTCAGAGCACACCCTGACCCCCCCAAAAAAAGTGGGTAAATGTAGCAATAGACATATTTTTCAGCCTGGATTGGCATTTTACTAATTTGATTTCAAAAGGGTGGGGGTCTCTTGGTATTCACCTCAGGGCTTTGCTGTGAAGGCACCCAGCTACCAATGTTGAGATAGACCACCCATCAGCTGGGTCCTACTCTAAATGCATCTGCCTCAAATGGCTTACCTTTATAGGGAGCATCAGCCTAAAATTGGCTTAATTAAGGTGTGGTCCCCAGCCAATGTGCAGGTAACTGGTGGGGAGCTAGCAAAATGAGACAGCCATACTTCTCCATTTACAAACTTTATCCAACATTAACAGCTCACCCTTGCTCAATCACAAACTATAAATGGGATTCTAAATGAGGGGTGCCACTGCATATGGCATGCATCAACAAAAACAACAAGTCAGAGCACACCCTGACCCCATTCCAAAATAGGGGGGGTAAATGTAACAATAAATGTGTGTTTCAGCCTGGATTAGCAACTTACTAATTTGATTTCAAAAGGGGGGGTCTCTTGGTAGGTATTCACCTCAGTGCCCTGCTGTGAAGTCACCCAGCTACCAATATTGAGGTAGACCACCCATCAGCTGGGCCCCTACTCTAAACTGCATCTGCCTCAAATGGCTTATCTTTAAAGGGTGCATCAGTCTAAAATTGGCTTAATTAAGGTGAATACCAAGACAACCCCTCTTTTGAAATCAAATGGTACATTGCCAATCCAGGCTATGTTTATTGTTACATTTACCCCCCTTTTTTGGGTGAGGGTAGCAAGGTGTGCTCTGACTTGTTTTTGTTGATGTATGCCATATACAGTAGCACCTCTCATTTAGAATCCCATTTATAGTTTGTGAACTATCTGTCCACAGTACTCCTTTCACGGGTTTTCTCCTTCCAACGAGTAACTTACAAGGAAGTGGATGACCTGGTCCTTCAGCTGGATGCCAGCAAAAGCATAGGAGAGGACCTCATTGGCCCTTTTTCCTAAAGCTCAGTCACCAAGTGCTGGCAGCTCCACTAACACACCACTTTAATATGTCCCTCAACTTGTAAATTCCTTCTTTCTGAAAGACTGCCAAGTTTTACCACTATTCAAATCTGGAGAACTCAGAGACCCAAATAACTACAGGTCAATATCCTTACTTCCCACCCTATTAAAACTGCTGGAGAAATTAGTGAATTGCCAACTTAGAAACTACATTCATGCCTCAGATTGCTAAACCCTGTGCAATTAGGCTTTAGGCCTTGCCACAGCACAATCACAGCTCTGGTTAAAGTCACAAATGACTGGCAGGGAGCCCCTGATTTAAAGAATTAAGTATGTGCAGTATTCCTCAACTTAATCAAGGCCTTGATACCGTCGACCATGCATTGCTCTTAGTCACTCTCACAACATTGGTCTGGATGCACCTTCCCTAAAATTATTCTCATGCTACCTGGCAGATTGGATGCAGCAAGTAAAAGCAGTAGGACATATCTCCACTCTAAAACAGATTAGCAGAGGCGTACCTCAAGGCTTCATCTTGGGGCCCTTACTTTTCTCACTTTATATCAACAACATCGACCATGGAATCAAAGCGTTCCAGTGTACGCCTCTTTTCAGACGACATGGTCCTTACACTGCCAGGCCTACTCCTGAAAGTGCCTGCTCAGACTTGCAAGCAGATTTCCTTATGCTGCAACAAAACCTCCTAAACCAAAAGCTCCTATTGAATGCCAAAAGACCAAGGCTATGCTGTGATCCCCAATGACCAAGTCCATAAATTCCTTAAGCACTATAATATTCCTCTATCATCACCCTGCTTGGCGAAGTCACTTGACTATGTGACCAAGTTCAACTACCTAGGTATGTGGATTGACAACAGACTTTCTTTTGCAGATCATATAGCTGAGCTCTCAAAAACTTAGACAGAGACTTGGACTTTTTTAGAATCAAGCATCTGTTCACCCAGGAGGCCAAAAAATGATTAGTACAAATCACGTTCCTAGCTATCTTGAGCTATGCAAACTTCCTGTATGGCCAAGTCCCAAAAACCACCCTGTCTAAGCTTGACACCCTTTATCACAGGGCCTTACGTTTCATCTCAGGTGTGGCATATAATACCCATCACTGTGAACTCTATTCCATGGTAGGATGGACCTCACTTACATTCAGGAGGCAAAGGAATACTATACTATGGACCTATGGATCTATATCCAAAATGCTACCCTCCTACATTTCTGACCGTCTGCCCTCCTGCACCTTATGAAACTATGCCTTGAGAAGCCATTCGTATATCTCACTAGCTGTGCCTAAAGTCTTTTCCCGTTTTGGCAGAGGCTCCTTCAGCTTTGTGCTGCCCTAGCTATGGAACAACATCCAGAAATCCATAAAATTGGTGTATCCTATTGGTTCTGTGGAATTCAAGTCACTGAATTTAAGATACTTTTCAGAGCCTTGTTGATGCCCTCTCTGCCACTAAACTGTAGCCAAACATTTCTATTCTTATAGTCAACCCTCAACACTTTCTATCCTCTTGTTAGAATTACCCTAAGCTGTGTTCCTGGACTCATCTTTGCTTTCTACTTGCTGCTGAGCCCCCAGCTTGCACTGTCACTAGCATTAACTCTGCTCTACTACAGCTATCAGTGTCTAAAATCACTGGTTCAGCACATTGGTGCTGACTTGCTTCCACTTCCCTGCTGTACTGTTTACAAGGATAAGGCTTCACCTTGCAACCAGGCCTCATTGATTATCCTTGTATCTTGTTTGTATTACTATGTATTGTATTACTATGCCCATTTGTGCTATATGTTCTATTGTGCTACTGTATTATTTATTCTGTACCTACCAGGCCTTCCTCAAAAATGAGCTTGCTCAATGGAGTTTCACCTGGCAAAATAAAGATTGATTGATTGACCATGGATAAGCAGTTAACATTGGATAAAGTTTGTAAATGGAGAAGTATGACTTTCTCATTTAGCTAGTGCCCCACCAGGTATCTCCACATTGGCTAGAGACTATACCTTAATTAAGCCAATTTTAGGTTGATGCACCCTGTAAAGGAAAGTCATTTGAGGCACATGCAGTTTAGAGTAGGGACCCAGCTGATGGGTAGTCTATCTCAATGTTGGTAGCTGGGTGACTTCACAGCAGGGCCCTGAGGAGAATACCAAGAGACTCCCACTCCTTTTGAAACCAAATTAGTAAGTTGCCAATCCAGGCTGAAAAATATGTTCATTGTTACATTTAACCCCCTTTTTGAGGGGGTCAGGGTGTGCTCTGACTTCTTGTTTTTGTTAAAGAATACTAATAGATCAGTCTGACAAGATCTTCTTGTTAAGAATCTGTGTTGCTTGCTTTCCAGAAGTCTGTTTTTCTCCAGGTATTCTACTTGATCTTCTTTGACTAGTGTCTCCATCAGTTTCCCTACCATGGAGGCAAGGCGGAGGGATCTATAGTTTCTCTGCTGCTCTGTATCTTCTCCATTGTGAAGTGGAACACCCTGCACCATTCTCTAGTCCCTGAGAAGCACTACTTGCTGCATAGAGCTATTTAATACCCCTGCCAAGGGTTCAGCTAACACTGATGCCAGTTCCTTTAGCACCTCACTGCCTCATACCCAGCCCCAGAGCCTTGTTTATTTTCAGGGCTGCTAGCCCCTTTCTAACTCTCTTTCACTAGTACATTTCTGCAGTTTCATTTTTGTGATCCCTTTATCAGCTGCCTTATGCCACTCCTCTGGCAAGTGCCTGCTATTCTCCCAGTGAATACTGAGTAGAAGTAGTCATTCATGGCTGGGCACAGTAAAGTGCTGGAGAAGCTGGCTCATGCCAGCTCACTTAGCTGGTAGTTCTGTAGATGAACTAGATTTACAGGATCACAGGAAGTTGTTGTGGCATGCCAGCAGCCCCAAGGTCAGCTAGGGTCAGTGCTGGGAAATATATTTCTTTTATATTTTGGGGAAGTTGAGAATTACTGGTTAAGGAAGACTTCAAGATGGGGAGCACCTGCATGCCCATGTGTCTGCACCTGCATTATGGGATGGCTGCAAACAGGTCAATGCAAAATCTAGTTCCCTGGGGTCAAGATCAAAGACGTAGAGAACATGTTAAAAAAATGTAGTAAAAGAAAGAAACAACACAGCAACAGTTATTTTACACTTAGGAACAAACAATATCAACAATCAAACTGAGATAAAAATAATAGAAAAGTTTAAGAGTATATATATAGTAGCTCAAGAAATCAAGTGTGAGATTGTTTTCTTTGAGATCCTGCCAGTACCACAGGCTAGAAATTGAAAAAACAATGAAATAAATACATCAATAATTGGTTAGAGAGATGGACATTACAGATGGGTATTACTTGTATAACTCCCTGGGAAGAATTTGATAACAGTCATGAATACTATAACTATGATGGCCTGCATCTTAACAAATCCAGAAGCAGAAAACTAAGAATTAGACTAAGATACATAATACACAACTATTTAAACTAAATGCTGAGGGATGAGGTGGGAATTCAGCCACACACTCAGCAGCAGTAATCAAAAAATATAAGATGAGGAATCAAAAGACCAATATTAATGAAGTTAAAGTAATAGCGTTGAATGCTAGAAGGTTGAACATACTTTAATAATAAAAAAATGTGAACTAGAATTATTGATTAATGAGAACATTGATATATGTGCCATTAGCGGGATATGGTGGAACAAGCAAACCATTTGAAATAGAAGCATCCAGGGATATACAATGTACAACAAAGACAGGGTTGATAAAAAGGGAGAAGGAGTGGCAATCTATATAAAAATACAATTGAATGTTCAATGTGTACAGATGATAATATTGCATACTCTGAATCACAATTGGCCAAAGTAATTACTTACAACAACAAAAAACTGTATTTAGGATTTATTACAGACCACCATCTACACTAGTGAAGAAAACTCCATTATTAATCAAGACATAGATTATATGTTGACTAAAGGAGATGTACTGATTGTAGGTTATTTTAGTTACTCACACATAAATTGGATGATGATGATACCAAAAATTAATATGGAAAAACAGTTTATAAAAAGGTTAATTGAGTCAGGGTTACAACAAATGGTTAATAAGCCTACAAGAGGGGAAATACATTAATCACAAACATTCCTGACTCAGTAAAAAATATAAGAATAAGGGAAACTCTGGGAAATAGTGACCATAATATTATAGAATTTGTGGTAAGAATCTCGGTTAAAAGGGACCATGATAAAACAACAATAAAAATTACAATGATGCAAATTTTCAAAAAATTAAAAAGGAATTGAACAACTGGGACAGGAAGTAATTATTCCTCAATAAAGGTGTTGAAGAAATGTGGATCATATGAAAGCATAACCATCTAAAACCAGAAAAGGAGTATATACCAGATACATGTATGTATAAGAGAAAGGAAAAATACCAATGTGGTATCCTTGTAGAGTACTAAAACAATGCAACAAAAAGAAAAAGGCACACAACAAGATGAAAAACAAGAGCATTAGTGCACAGTTACATTATATAAATCTGAAATTAAAAAACATTTAAAACTGATTAGAAGTAAAGAGAAAGTGGAATTGTGTATTTCACACACAAAAGATAATGGGAAAAGCTTATATAAACAATTTAAAAGGTACAGATACTATTACAGGGTTAGGTAGGAGATGAAGAAATAAAAATAGCTAAATTCTTCAATAGCTACTTTTGTTCAATATTTAGTACAAGTAATGCTGCAGGGATGAGTAGTACTTGTCAAGAGGTACCAAGTGAACTATACATTTTTAGTCCCTTAGAGGCCTTAGATCTTTTGTTCAAAATAAAAACAAAAAAGTCATCAGGAACAGACTAGCTGCACCTTATGTTATTAAAGGAACTAAAATAATGCATAACAGCCCATTTAGCATGCTTATATAAACACATTGTATAATACTGGTGTGAGTCCCTCCAACTGAATAATAGCAACCATGGTTCCAATATTCAAAAAGGTGATAAGTCTGAGGTGTCAAACTATGGTCCAATTAATCGCAGAGAGTTTAAGAAAAATAAAGTTAGAAGAGAATCTCATAAAAAATGGTTATAGTGGCTCAAAACAACATGGTTTTAAAAAAGGGCTTGTGTCACAAACCAACTATGCTGCTATGAGAAAGTGAGTAAAATATCAGTAATAACGCATTTGTTGATGTTGTTTATTTAGACTTTCAAAAATCATTTGACAAGGTGCCACACGGAGTACTTCTTGAAAACTAAAGAAACTGCAGATTGATGAGAAAGCAACAAAGTGGATACAAAATGTTTGTATAATAGGAAGCAAAGAGTTGGAATTAATGAGTCTACTCAGAGGAGGGAGACGTGACCAGTGGGATCCTCAGGGTTCAGTCCTGGCCCTCTGTTGTTTGCACAATTTATTAGCGATATTCATAAAGATATAGACAACTGGATTGCTAAGTTTGCTAATGATATTAAACTGGGGTCCAGTTGATAATGACATAACTAGAAGTAAACTTAGGATTGATTTAGATAAAGTGGAGAAATGGGCCAAAGATAACAAAATGCTTTTTAGCACAGAGAAATGCTCCACTCCACATAGGGAAGAATAATAATAGACAGGACTACTTCTTGAATAATAAAAAAAATTAAGTAAGTAAACACAGAAAAGGATTTTGGTATACTCATTGACCAAGATTTAAACTTCAACAGCCATTGTACAAAACTTGTTCAAAAAACAAATTAATTAATGGTATTAAAAAAGGCCTTTATTAGTAGGACTACAAACTGCATATTGCCACTGTACAGGGTGTATATTAGGCCCCACTTGGATTATTGTACACTGTTATGGAGTCCTTGTCTGAGGAGAGATGTGGACAATGTGGAGAGGTTCCAGTGTAGGATAATAATGTTAATTCAAGGTATAAAGCACTTGACATATGAGGAAAGATTGACACACCTAGGTCTGTATCATCCTGAACACAGATGCAAGAGGGATCTTTTAATGATGCACAAAATAATTGGTGAAATAGAGCTGATGAATGAGCAAGCCACTGAAATACAAAGCAAACCTCTAGGGTTAAGATTGCATTAATACCAAATTAGATTGAATTATTCAAAAGAATGGAAGATCCAACATATTTTCCCAAAGTGCAGGACGATATGAAATAGTTTACCAAGTGATATTGTACAGAGCAGAAACATTGATATATTTAAAACTAAACTAGATAAATGCTTTCTCACATGTAGGATAGTTTGGATCCACTGATGTGAGTAGACAGGTACAATGGGTATCTCGACTTCTTCTGTCTATAACCCAGTATGATTACCCATTCAGTATTTCTACCTTGCCTTTGCGGTCTTCCACCCCTGTTTCAGTTTAATAATTCCTTCCCTTATTTTTCATTATTTTACTGATGTACTGAAAGACACTGTGCCTCCCCTTAACATTTTCTACAAACCTCTGTTATGTGTCAACCTTAGCTTTCCACACCATCCTGTTGGCCTCATTTAATTTAATTTAATTTATTCAGGATGAAGTGCAGCACTACAGAATTCTGCAGTAGAGTTACTGCAGCAAGCAATGCAGTTTCAATGGGAGTCAATCCCTTTGTCATGCAGTAAACCTGTGACACTGCACTTCATCCTGAGAGCATATTCGTATGTCTCTCTCTCTCTATCCCTTTAACTTCTGAGGGCTGGTCTGCAGAGCAGACCAGTTCCTATTGGGGTTAGAGTCAGGAAGTGTTTTGCAGCTGTCTCACTTAAAAGCATGGGAGGACTGAGATATGTCTTTTTATGGCTGTGGGAGGAGCCTACGGCCATCCTGCTATCTGTAGCTGGAAAATGGAGTATCTTGGAACACACATTTTGGAGTTTTAAATGTATCCTTCCACATCTACAAACCACTATGCCAATTGAAATAAAATACTCCCTTCTTTCTGTTTAGAATGTTAGAGTCATAACTCCAAGCTGCTTATCAGATGGCCATTAGGAAACTGAAACAGCTTGTTAAACATTGGTTGCCTATTAAACCGAGATTTGTTTACCTCTCTTCAATGCAACAACTTGCACATTTAAATACTTATCATTTAAACATGTTCTTGCTACACACTTCAGTTGGGTAGGTATTGCCTTTCAAGAAAGATTCATACCTCATAAATGTCACCTTTTCCCAGCAAATTTAAAAAGATTTACATCTTTTTTTAACCTCTTAAGACACTATCTGATAAACACTATCTCAGACATATGTCAGGTCATCTCTGAAGTATCCAGGCAAAATACACAGCAGTCAGCAGGCATTTTTTACTATGCTTTTTGGGGAGAAATGTATTGAGCTACAGCAATCACACAAACACAGACACACACACACACACTGTACACACCATCCTCATGGCCACAATATTTGAAATAAATACTGCAATCTAATATGTTATAAAACAATAAAGAAACTGTTTGTTTATATCAGCAAACACAGTGAAGTTCAGTTTATATTTATAATGTCCTCTTTGGCAACTTCTATTATTAGAATGCATTAAATGTATAGTTTACTAAATCTTGATCTTGGGATAACTCTTCAGTGACTCCTAAATAAGTTTTAAGCCATTCCCTTTACTGGAGGTCAAGACTTGTGCAGAAGGTCAAGTGTTATTTTTTCATATTTTTTACAAATCTCCACAGTAAAAGTGTGGCGAAATACAAAAGTATGTACAACTAATCTCCTATGATTTTCAACTCAGAGAGAAGTTAATATTTGTGCAAAATCAAACCTAAAATTTATACAGTTTTTGTTCTAAAGTAATTTTATTCTAAATCTTATTGGGCTATTGATTAACTGAGCAAAGAAATGTTTAGATAAAACAAATTAAAGACTCCAGGATTGGGGGTCATTAAAATTGCAAAAGGTCAAATTATGAAACCTTAAATGAACTCATTAAGACCATTCTTCTTAGTGTGTGTCTATAATGAATTAAGACCATTTGAATATAGCTCTACAGTTATACAACCATTGTGATACGTATTTTTAGGATCAGAAGAGTGGTGCAAGGCTGCCAAAATCATGGTGATCTCACTGCTTCAGTGCTTCAGTGTGTGTGGATTAAACCAAAAAGAGCCATAATAAAAGCTTCTATCTTCTCAAATAAACCCCATTATATTTTATTATATTTGATTTTAACCTGAAAATACAAACTAGCAATAAGGAAGTAAAACAATCAAGATGAGATTTCAGCGCTTCCAACCATACATTGAAGCCGAGCCATAATAAAGGCTTCTATCTTCTTCAAAGCAATTATATTTTATTTTGATATATTTAATATTCTATATCTAAGTAGCCACTAGAAAAAAGTTTACTGGGTGTTTGAAAACAGGCAAATGCAACCAGACACAAAAGGAAGTCAGCAGGGGGGTCATACCAGTTTATTCACAGAAGAAAGGGGTTTGAAAGAACTCTTTGAAACTGAGGGTGGACAAAGCAATGGGGCCTGATGGGATTCACCCCTGTAATTCTAAAAGAACTAAGGGCAGAACTAGTAATGCCACCGACTACTCTCTTTAACAAATCATGGGAGGATGAGGTGGTACCTGAGGACTGAAGGAGGCAGATGTGATTCTACTTCACAAAAGTGGGAACAGAGCAGAGGCAGGAAACTACAGACTAGTTAGTTTGAACTCAGTGGTAGGGAAAATGATAGAATCACTTCTGAAGGAAAGAATTGTTGAGTACCTAGAGGCCAGTGGGGCACAGAACCCAAGGCAGCATGGTTTCACAGCAGGAATGTCATGTCAGAAGAACCTAATAGATTCCTTTGACTGGTTGACCCAAGTAGTAGACCAGGGAGGGGCTGTGGATATGACCTACCTAGATTTTAGCAAGGCATTTGACACAGTCTCACACAAAAGATTAATATACAAGTTAGCCAGACTTGGAGTGGGTCCCAAGGTGGTAGCCTGGATAAAAAACTGGCTGGACAATAGAATGAAAAGGGTAATAGTAAATGGAGTTCACAGTGAAGAAAGGAGGGTAACTTGTGGGATACTGCAGGGTTCGGTACTGGGACTGGTCCTCTTTAATGTCTTTATAAGTGACATTGGAGAGCATCTGGAATGAAAAGTATGTCTCTTTGCAGATGACATAAAGATCTGCAACAGGGTTGATACACAAGATGGGGTGGAAAGGATGAAAAGGGACTTGGCAATGTTGGAGGAATGGTCAAATATATGGCAGCTCAGACTGAATGCAAAGAAGTGCAAGGTAATGCATCTGGGAAACAAAATCCCAGGGGAACAGTACACAATGGGGGTGAGATAATAACAACAAAAATTAAAAGAGACCTAGGAGTAATTATATCAGATGACCTAAAGGTGGGCAAGCAATGTGAGATGGCGGTAAGGAGGGCTGGGGGACTTGGGATGCATAGGGAGAGGCATCAACAGTAGAAAACAGAAGTTGTTATCCTCTGCACCAACAGTTGGTGAGACCCCATCTGGAGTACTGCATGCAATCCTGAAGACATTGTCTCTGCAAAGACATAGAGAGAGTGGAGGCTGTTCAGAGGAGGGCAACCAACATGGTGCAGGGTCTGCACCAGAAGACATACAAGGAGAGACTAAAGCAGCTTAATATGTATACCCTTGAGGAAAGGGGGGAGACATGATAGAAACTTTCAAGTGTCTCAAGGAATTAAAGTACAATTGCAGAAAAAGAGATGTGCAAGAACAAGGGGAACCCATTTGAAGATAGAGGAGGGACAGCTCAGAGGTAACGTTAGAAAGTATTTTTCACAGAGAGGGTTGTGGATGCATGGAATAGCCTTCCTGAGGAGGTTGTGGAGTCAGTAACAGTGAGAGTGTTCAAGAATGCATGGGACAGATATAAAGGAATTCTAGAGGGGGGTAAGAGGACGTAAGCTGCTGATTAACTAGAATCTGCAGCTTATCCATCAGGTAGGGAAATGGGCAGACTAGATGGGACAAGCAGTCCTTATCTGCTGTCAAATTCTAATGTTTCTATGTTTAAAGGAAAGTATTGGTTGTAGGGGCTAGTAACAAGTCAAGGAGCTCACTTGACCACTCCAACAGGGGCCACCCACCAACACTATTGACCACTGGTGGGCACTGGTAGCAGAGGAGGAGCTGGGCAAGTGCTGCAAGAAATCAGTGATAGAGGAGGAGGAGGTGGATGGCAGACTGTCTGCCATAGTCCTGCTCTTAAGTCCCCAGTGGTGCCTGAATGGCTGTAGTAGTCATCTGTGCAGCAGCCTCCATCTATAGAGATTAAGGGACCCAGTTTAGTTGTCCTGTTGTTTTCAGGCAGGCTCAGCTCCATTACATTAGCAGGTCTGACTGAGCCCTGACCCCAACCTGCTACTTGTACAGGACTGGCCACTTGAGAGTGAGGGATCCTTGCTGCTTGCAGAGGAAGTGGGAGGGTCACTATTGGTGTTCATTTGTGTGCTGGGATAGGAGGGGCTGGATGGGCTGGGAGGAGTGCCTTTAGTGTGCATTGCATGTGCCTGAACTGTTGTGGATTGCATGGGAGTAGGCGGGGGTGTTCAGGTGTTCAACCCTCCCCCAGAAATTACCCTCAGAAAATTCTCAAATTCCTGTATTTTATTTTCAGGTTGGCTCAGGCTCAGCTGCTAAAAAACTCAGTGTCTCAGCAGTCTCCATAGTGGTTGGAGTTAGCTGTAACACAATGTGCATGCATGGGACCATTGATGGCTAGGGAGACGGAAACATCACAACAGAGAGAGCAGGAGAAGTCTAATGAGACAGACTAGTGAGCATGCTGCTGTGGCTACGTTATCTGTACAGCAATGAGCAAGTTGTGGTGTCCTGTTGACTGTCATGGTGGTTGAGTGGGACTGTGTGCTGCCTTATCTAGCCTCACTTGAACTGTGGGAGAACTTAGCATGGTCTATTAGAGAAATAACTCACCCATCCAGTGCCGCGGCTGCAAGTGCAATGCATGATCTTCTTGACTGTGCTGGATGCTGGCTGGACTGGTGGTGTGGTCCAAGAGAAGACAGGAGAGGTCGAGGAAAATCTGCCCTGGCCTAGTGGCCTGTAGCCCTGTCTTGGGAGGGGAGCGACTTGTAAGGCAAGCAAACAGGAGGATAATCAGCAGAAAAGTTGTGAGTGAAGAATAGAATAAAGATTGATTGGGGGGGACTTCTCTCATTCAGAGAGGTGGTGAGGGGTATTGGCACCATTTCCCCAGGCCAACAACTCATTACATCTCAACCCCATTGATGTTCTGCCCAACTTGGAGTTTATCATGTGGGAGTGGGAATAGGTGGAAAGGCAGATGCCTGACTGACATCTTTTGTCTCTGGCTGTTACAGAGTGCTCCCATGTGCAAATGTGGGAGGGGCTAGGAGTACTCTATATGCAGAGGTGGGATGGTGGTAGAGGAGGAGTGATGCAAATGTGGAAGGATTCCCCATGTGCAGGAGTAGGATGGATAGGGAGCAATGTTTCCCATGTAGGGACAGTGGGATGAAGGTGTGGATTGCTCCCCAAGTACAGAGCTGATATGAAGTGGGAGGAAAGCTCCACAGGTGTGGAGGTTGAATGGAGGGGGAGGAGTGCTCCCTATGTGCAGGAGGTGGGATGCAGTGGGAGAAGTACACTCCACGTAGGGGAGGTGAAATGTAGTGGGAGAAGCACTGGAGGGGTCAGGGGATGAGTGCTCACGATGTATGGAGGTAGGATGAAGGTGGAGAAATGATACCTATGTGAGGAGATGGAATGGAGGGAGGAGTGCTTTCCATGCTCAAGTTTAAGTTTATTGTAAAGGGACAAAATCCATTGAGCAAGCTTATTTGCAAGGAGGTTTCTTATACAAGCAATGATAAAGACAATACATGGTGTGAGATACAACAAGCATTTGTCAATGCCGAACGTTCGCTTGCAGGTATTTGCAGTGGTGTTTGGCATGTATGGTGCTTTACCCTAATGCCTTGTGCGATTGCTGGTATTTGCACAATAAATTGTCAGCATGATCTTTTTGTTACCCCCATTGTGCGCTACATAGGCGTAAACACGTTTGGGCAGGATGTGAAAATGACAGCTGTACTGCTCAAAGGAAGTGTGGTAAAATGCCAATGTTGAAAATCTGGAGTGGAAATATTGAAAATTCGCAAACCTACGAATGCAGTGTGGAACTGTGCAACGCACGCCATAAAACAGTCATTTTAGGAATTTTTTCACCAAATTTTCAACATTGCCATTTTAAAACCTGTGCTAATGAACAGTGTCACTGTGATTTTCTTACTGTGTCCCAATGTTGATTTCGCGACACCGACTGCGCCATTGTGCACCACATGGGGAAAAGACATTTTGGGCAGGATGAAAATGACAGCTGTACTGCTCATAAGGAGGTGAGGTAAAATGGCAATGTTGAAAATCTGGAGTGAAAATATTGGAAATTCGCAAACTTACGAGCGTGCGTAGGAACTGCACAACGCACGCTCATAAAAGTTACTTGTAGGAATTTTTTTGCCAAATTTTCAACATAGCCATTTTAAGATCTTTGCTCATGAACAGTGACACTGTGATTTTCTTAATGTGTCCCATACACTGAGTTCGCACACCGACTGTGCCATTGTGCGCTTCATGGGCGGAAACATGTTTTGGGCAAGATGTGAAAAATGACAGCTGCAGTGCTCATAAGGAGGTGTGGTAAAATGGCAATGTTGAAAATCTGGAGTGAAAATATTGAATATCTCGCAAACCTACGGAGCGCTATGAGAACTGCATAATGCAGACTCCTAAAACAGTCATTTTTAGGAATTTTTTCACCAAATTTTCAGCACAGCCATTTTAAGACCTCTGCTCATGATCAGTGTCACTATGATTTTCTTAATGTGTCCCATACATTGAGTTCTCACACCAACTGCGCCATTGTGCGCTACATGGGCAGAACACATTTTGGGCAGGATGTGAAAAATGACAGCTGTACTGCTCATGAGGAGGTGTGGTAAAATGACAATGTTGAAAATCTGGAGTGCAAATATTGAAAATTCGCTAACGCATTTGTGCCGCATGAGGGAACCGCGCAACGCATGCTCGTAAAACAGTAATTTTTAGAATTTTTCACCAAATTTTCAACATAGCCATTTTAAGACCTCTGCTCATGAACAGTGTCACTGTGATTTTCTTAATGTGTTCCATACATTGATTTCGATAATCGACTGCGCCATTGTGTGCTACATGGTGGAAACACGCTTTGGGTGAGATGTAAAATAGCTATACAACCTATAAGAAAGTGTGATAAAATGGTAATGCTGAAAAAATCTGGAGTGAAAATATTTACCTGCAACCACGAGCCCGTGAGGAACTCTGCAACGACGCCAGAACAAACATTTTGATCATAAGTGACCTTTCGATGTCACCGCCGCGGCATTATTTTCGAGGCTGAAGGGTGATTTCACGCAGTGACCGCGCAGTGCCTGCGAAATCACCCTTCGGCCCAATTTAACACCATGACAGTGACATCATTCATGAGAAGGGGTCCCAAAAACCCCATGTTGAAAATTTGGTGCAAAAATTCCAAAAAATGACTGAGATATGCAATAAAGTAGAAACCCCCCTATGTAGCCCATTATACAGCTTACCGGCATTTCCTCAGTTTGCAGTTGTGTTCCCGGTCCACGAAGATCATCACGCAGTCTGGAGGTAAGTATGGGGTGGGGGTGTGGGGAGGCTGGAGGCGCAGTGGGTGGGTGCAGGTGTGTGGGGTTGGGAGGCAGTCAGGGACCGTTTTGTTTTACAGGTTTAAACAAAAAAAAAAAGCGACATGGGACCTTTGCCATGCTGGGGTGGGCTCCAGCATGGCAGAAGATGTGGGGCCGAGGAGTTGACGGGGATTGGGCACCCCATTGGCAAACTACGCGGGGGGCTAGGAGCCGACGGGGGATTGGGCACCCCCATCGGCAAAACAAAACCTTTGCCATGCTGGGGTGGGCTCCCAGCATGGCAGGAAAGCTTTGGGGGGCAGCGTGACACGCACAGGGGGGAGCGCGTGACAGAGAGGACGGCAGTGGTGGTCAGTATGGCAGCGGTGTTTTTCTTTGAAGCAGAGGAACACCGCTGTCATACTGAGCTCCTGCACCCATTAGTGCAGGACCGACACGTCTGCTCGAGGGAGCAGTGCATTGGGTGGGAAGAGGCACACTTCCAAGTGTGCTACTCTCCCAAAAGCGTTCATGCGCGCATCGGCAAGTGAACGTAAAGTTAGGACACATAATATAAATTAAAATAAAGCAATTTTATTTATATTAGTATACAATACATACAATGGTGCATTCAACAAGGATTGATAAGACACTATGTCCACCATGTGAAGAGGGCTGGAGAAGGAGAATAGCTCCCATATGCACAGGAGACATGGAGTGGAGGAGTGATCTCTATGTGCAAATGTGTAATGGAGGGGAGGAGTGCTCCCATGTGTGAAGGTGGGATGGGGAAACAGTCACCTAATGGTCACCATCCTAGACCCCACTGCAGCCTGTGTGTGAAATGTTTTGGAATGGGCACAGTTTATTATGGATGGATCTGAAATCCACATCACTTCTCGGCTGCTGAAAGTATTGGATTGATAGATGGGGGTGCAGAGGGGCATCAGTCACCAGAAGCACCCACTGTATCCTCCCCACCCCACCCACCCAGCAGAGTGGGAACAGTTGTGGAGGGCAGATACAAGATCCACATTTTATATCTCAGTACTCAGAGTGCTCTCATGGGTACAGCATATTAGGTAGGAGAGCCTCTGGCTGAAGCAGAGTGTTTTGCAAGTGTAGAGGTGTGTCATAGGGTGAGGAAGTGCCAGTCACCCAAAGCCGACTCCAATCTTCATGCTAGCTCTGGTGGAGCAGGGATGGCTATGAAGGGGTAGATATGCAACTTGTATCTCTATCCCTGGCTGCTGAAGGGCGCTACCCTTGTGTGGAGGTGGGATGGGGGATGGGGCATCATTTTCCCAGAGCCACCTGCCTGGAGCTCACCCAAAGGCAGTGCCAGCTTTCATGGAACTTGGATGGGTGAAGATGGACAGATGTGTGAACCAAATCCATCACTGCCTCCGGCAGAGTGCTCCTAACATGCTGTAGGTGGAATGGAAGGAGAAAATGCTTCACATGTGTAGAAATGTGGAAAGATGCGTTGGGTGCCAATGGCCTTGGGCCACCCAGTGGATCTGGACTACAACCCCATTTCCACCCACCTGGCATCTACCAGGCTAGATAGAAAGAGGTGTGGCATGTGGCATGGCAAATGTGAAACTCTCATTTCTGTCTCAGGCTGGGGTAGCCAATGTGCAGTGGTGGAACGGTTGTGGAGAGGGCACCAATCACCAACTTCTGCCAGGCCACAGTCCACTATTTACCTTGGGCTACCCATCTGGAGGTAACCTTGTCACTGTGCCAGTCAATGTGGAGTGGGATAGGTGTGGAGAGAAAGATTAGTAATCTACATCAGTCTGTGGTTACTGCAGATTGTTTCATATGTGCTGATGTGAGCTGGAGGTGTAGGGACGGCAACTACCCAGGGTGCCCATCCAGTGCCCACCCTATACTGTGCTAGTCAATGTGAAGGGGCAGATATGTGACCCACATACTTGTCTCTGGCTCTGTCTGGGTGCTCCTTTGTGCAGTGGTAGAATAGATGCACCAAGTTTGTTTTACACTGTGTCTCTCCTGGTCTTTCACTCTATCTCTAACGTCCTCTCCCCCGTGGTGAAAAGAAAACTCTGTAGCACTGCTCTCTGCCCCAGTCATGGCACTCTTGCTACCACTTTCTCTGCCCCTCTGTATGTGCTGTCTGCTTCCACTGAGCTTCAGAAAGACAAACAGAAAGTCAGACCAACAGCAAGGTGCCGGAAGAGTGAGTGGAAATAAAATGGATGGCAACCGAGTTAGGATGAACACTGTACTCCACTTCTCTATTTCAGCGGGGAGGGGGGGGTTTGACACCATCTCTGACTGGAACAGATTGGACCTGTACATATATGCCACACTGGAAGTGGGTCTCGCTGTTGCTGTGTCGCTCTCGGGGGGTAGACTTTGCTAGGGGACAGACCACACATTAAACTGATGTTTGTTCAGGTGCCTGTCTGGGAGCCACTGGTCATTGTGGTTATGGTCACTACATTGCACTGCCCCAATTTCATACTGCCAAGGTGGCGCTGCAATAGTGACAGCCTGTCACCTGGTGATCACTCTCATTCCACTTACTCACCACATCTCAGCATGTTGCTCTCACTGTCTGGGGGCTCCCTCTCTCTCTCCGGTCTGTCCATGACAGTGGTACCACTCACCACCTCTTTCGATCCTGTGCTCTCTTTTGGGGGGGGCACTGCTGCCTCTCCTTCTCAGTGTCTGTCTCTGCAGCCTGTGTCTCTCTCTCTCTCTCCCTCTCCCCACCATTCAAGGTTAAGCTACAACTCTGCAGGCTATGCTGCCTCACTTCTCAGCACTCTTGCTCCCTGTATTGTGTGGTGGAGTGGGGGGCATACTGAATCAGCATGGACACTAGCAGATCCACAGAGTGGATCAGTGAGTACCATCACAGCAAGCAATGCTCAGACTGAGCATTGTGGCACACGTGAAACACTGGAGAGAGAGAGAGAGAGAGAGAGAGAGAGAGAGAGAGAGACATAGGAGCTCAGGAACAAGAACACACACTGTCATTCACAGAGACACAAACAAGTTCAATGTGGACATTTGTCTGGGGAAGGACAAATAATATGTATGTATTATTTACTGCTAGGACAGTTTACTGCTTATAGCGCAGAGATTGGGGGATGCAGTGTATGGCTGGGTACCCAGACATCTGTAGGATGGGTGGGAAGATGAGCAGTAAGATCAGCAAGGGCATGAATGAACGAGTGTAGTGCTCTCAATCAAGCACTTTATTTCTTTCAACTAGAGAAGGGCTTCCGCTGGTGAAACTGTGACTGCTGTCACAGTCTAGTTGCATGCTTATTGGTCTGCCAGGGACAAGCCCACTGTAGGTTGCTGTGCATTGGTCTCGATCCTTACACACCTCCGGAATGTCGTTCTACCACAAAATGTTTCTTGCACATGCGCAGGGAAACATAAAAAACTACAAAGAATTTAAATTAGTGACTACCCTCATTTGAAAGGCATTTTTGTCCTGAGCACAAAAAGGTAAACTAATGCACTTGAGGTACAGAAATCCAGCGGCAGAGTACACATGGGTGGAGTGGTACTGACAACATTAAGCACATATTCAAAAAAAAAGTTTTTACATACAGTTGATTGCTGTTTAGAAATATTTTGCATCTATGGCTGCCACTGTACATCTGGTGCAAACCCATAATGATGTTCCTCACCTGAAGCAAAAGCGGGGAGAGGGGTTGGAGGCCATAACTGACTCTTAGTTTTTGTGTTAAAGGGGTCAGTTTCTTTAAAGCAAAACAAGGAAAGGCATAATTTCTAAAATGTGCAGATGAGCATGAGCACCACTTTTTTTCAGAGCATGCCACCACCGGCAGCTACTGCTTCAAGACTGCTACTACCCCTACCTAATACAATCAGGGGAAAACCAGAAGTAGTCTGCAAGCACTGAGCTCAATATGGTTAAGGCACATTTACCAGAAATTTCTTCTTAGAAAAGAATGAGAAAGTGACTGATGACAACAAGTTTAATAGATTCCTCCTGAGTCTGATTGTGCGGCTGCAGGACAAGCTCTCGGATGTAATGCCATCATCAGATTTGTATAACAGCACTGTGGAAGAACATAACTGGACCGCTGTCTGATGTGCTGCCGCAGTGCTCTGACATAGTTTCCAGTGATTCTGTTTATGCAGCCCTTCTCCTCCACAGGCCGCATAAACATACCCACTGTCCAGTGCACTACTTTTCTGTTCTACAACTGCAGTACTGATGAACACCATGTGCAACATGATGATGTTGACAAACTGCCCATGCATGACTATCATGCATACATAGTTATGTCAGCATCGCCATGTTGTGCAGGGCTGACTACAGGCAAATTTTACATGTGCAAGTATCACACTTGCACAGTACTATAATTGCTGCACTGTTACTTATGGCTGACTCCAGTGCAGCAAAAGCAGTGCATATTCTTTTCCATGCTCTTGCCACTCCTAAAGTTGTCCACAGCCATATCGGCTGTGGCTAGAGTCTGTTTATGCCTGTCAGTGCGTGAGCGTTGTGCCCGCTATTGCTCCTTATAGTGCCTGTATGCTTTGCTATCTGTCTGTTGGCTGCAAGGAGGAGAGTGCATGAGCACCTGTTGTGCAAGTGTTGCAAATCTTGTGAACATGTAGCTGACATAGGTGATGCACTGATGAAGTCTATGAGTTGATAACCTAGTCCCCCTGTGATGACGAAGTAACAGTGAATGAGCTCAGAGAAGAAGTAATAATATGAACTGTCTTCACAACTTTAGGAATAGGAAGCTAGCCTTTATTTTTTTATGAAAAAAATGAAGTCACCTATATAAAACTGAAAGTTTTTCTGCTACTAAAATATTGCAATGCAAAAGGACAAAGAATAACATAGCTATGGTACAATTTTATGCTTGTAGGAACTAGAAAGTAGGAGGGATCAGTTGCTGGACAATGAGGGAGTCAGGATGAGGCAATTTTCAAAACCAAACTTAACCAACATGATTTTTATACACAGTGTATCACAAACGATTTTATAAGGCACAGGAGTTCCATACGTGTAGCGTAGGGAATGTAGACTAGAATGGAATATCTGTTGCCCAGCATGGCCTGACGCACACAAAAAATCTGGCCTACTCTCCCAGCTACCTGATGTGTCAAGTAAGCAATCCACCCATCAGAGAATAAAAAAACCTAGGCCAAGATTCCAACAACAGCCCTCCCATGACAGCACACAAATACATTTCCATGGATGTTTTTCAATGAATTGCTGATATATGTGGCCTCTAACAGTTTCAAACCATTATTAACAGATCTTTTTCCCATCTGTGTCTACGAATGATGTAATCTGACCATATGTGATTTGCCCTGAAAGTCATGCTGAAAGTTTAGAATAAAAAGTTAATAACAAAAGAAAAAAGAAACACTGTCCTCCTCCCCCAACAACCTGACAGTTCCAGTACCCAACCCAACAGGGAATAAAATAATGCTGCCTCCCTCCCCAACAACCTTACAGATCCTGAGCTAAACCTGACCTACTAAGGAACAAAAACAATGCTGGCCCTCCCTTCCTCCGGCTACCTGACTGGTCCAATACCCCATCTAACCCATCAGAGAATAAAAAAGTCCCTCTCTCCTAAACTACCTGATGGGTCCAGTATGCAACCCAGCCTGTCAGAGAATAAAAAAAAAAGATCTCCCTCCCACCAATAACCTGATGGATCCACTGCCAATGTGACCCATCATGGTATAAAATGCCCCCACCCCCGCGTTAAACTGCCTGGCAGGTCCAGTGTCCAACCCTGGCCCATTAAGGAATAAAACTTTACTGAAAAGCAGTACAGCTGTGTTAAAGCCCTTCCTCTGGGTACTGTATACAAAATATGTATAAAACTGAAATAGGATGCGGACCTCATATACTGTAACTACAATTATACTGTAACAGCGAGATTGGTGAGACAGTAAGGCTGGCTACAAAATTAGACAAAGATAAAAAAAAATTAAAAAGCAAGACCAGCCTTGTTGGCAACAGCCAATCTTTGTTAAATCTCTTGAAAGAATCATTTTTTCCCTCACTGCACTCTTCATTTCTATTTTAAACCATGTTGTACCTTTATCTTTTCCCACCTGCCTCTGGCAGGAACTTCTGACCTTCTGTAGGATATCCTTAATGATGGCAAATTTCCTTCCACCCTACCTCTACTCTCTTTGCTTACCTCTGAGTTTCTCCTCATTTCTTTGAAATTAAGTTGGCTGAAATCAAGGACCATAGTTTTGGATTTTGTGTGTTCTTTGTCAAGCTTTATAGCAAACCACTGTGACTGGTGGTTGCTAGTGCCTCAGCTACATTGTTCTCATATTCCAGAAATAAATAGTTATTTGCCAGCACTAAGTCCAGGGTTGTTCTTCTCTCTTTGGCTCCCTGACATACTATAACAAGAGGCCATCCTTGAAGTCCCTGGCTCTTGCTCTTGCAAGTCCACAGGATGCTCCTGCCTATGTCAGATAGACTGAATGTGAAATCACCTGTGACCAGCGCACCTCCTTCTGGTTTCTTCTGCTAGCTCTTTATAAACCCTTGTCAACCCCTTATCAATTTACAATTGTTATGACACTCTCTGCACTGTCCTCACATGCACTAGTTCTATACCTCTCAGCATCTATCACAGCAGGATTCTTCCACTGGATCCGTATTTCCCCTCTGTCTGTTCTTGCAGTTAATTAGTCATGACTTTACAAATCATGACTTTCTGAGACATTCCTCTCCTCGACTACCCTTACTTTTCCTTTTGTGATTGCCTGTTCTCCTGTTCTCAAAGCAGAAAATCTATAAAGTGTCATGCTGAGCAGACATTTATCCCACTGAACCAAGCTTCCAGGAACCCATGGGAGACCACTGGGGCTACTGCTCCACTTTTTCTGCAAGTAACCCACAGACTCTCCTCCTACTCCTGATCCATGCAAAGGCCTGTTGGATCACATGCACACACAGCAATGAGTGCTGCTTTGGGACCTGCAGTCCATCAGCTCAGATCACTTCAGGTCAGACCATGAGCACTGCTAACAAGGGATATAGCTTTCTTCATCCCTTCTGCTCTGGAGACAGATCTCACCTTATCTTGCTGCTTTAAATTTGCCACAGATCTAGCCTGCTGTTTTAAGTTTTGTTGACTTGCATGGGCCAGACTCAGGATTGTTTCCACTAGAATCTCCTTAATGTATTTGGGAGAACCCTCCACAGGCAGATGGCCATCTGGTTGTCTCCCTTGATGGAAACCCCTGGGATTCCATCTCCTAACAGTAGTCCCTCGTTACTTCTATCACAACATCCCTATCTGTCCCACCAATACTATCCCTTGGGATCTGTCTCCTGGTGCCTGAGGTCTCTACCTCATAGCCACTGGGGTATCTCTGCATGCTACTCATTATGGCCTCAGGTGCTCAAGGCGCCTTCTACCTCAGTCACTGTCAAAGCCTCAGGAATGGCTAGCACCTAAATCCAGCCCACACTTTCTCGTGGAGTCTCCCCTAGTGCTGTCTGTACCCCTGGCCTGTGACCTGTAGTCAGTCACCCCTCATGTCAGAACTTGGGCCAAAATCCACCTGAAGCTGTGAGATGATAGTAATATAGTGTGCACTAGCAAATTCCCACATCTCTGGGCACTCTAGATGGTATCTAGGTACTCAATGGCACCCAGCTAGGCTGACAGTATGAGCTTTCCTATTGGCGTGCCATTTTTTAGACTGGAACAGCAGGCAATGGAGTCCCAGGCTTTCCCCACCTGGCTCCCAAAGATTATTTGACAGGTGCATGCACCTTTCATACCCAAATGTCTGACAGATGCCTCAAGTGTCTTCAGATGCCACAAGGGTACCATATTTTATCTGCTCCATTAGATCCTCCTCCCATCTATACCCTTGGAAAAGGATACCAGTGCATTACTTCCCACTGGATCACTCAGGTGAACAACCACCTCCATTACCTGCCAAAATAGTCAGCACCACCAATGAATCTATATATGCTGCTGTACATAGGAAGTATGTGACACGGTTGCACAGCTTCATATGTACAGCACACAGCAGCAGATTCTCACCATATTTTCTGAGTTTGCAATATAAGTTTTTCTACATGTTCCAATAAAACTGTTTTAGTACACTGGTGGTGCTGACTTTTGGGTCTGGTTACTGAACTTAGGGTGAGTTCAGCACATGTTTGCAGCAGAGATGCCATCATTTGTTGTTGTTGTCAAACAGACTCTCCTACTATAAGGTTGTTAACTCTCCTTTGACTGAGAAATTATTTCTGGCCTCAAAATGGCAGGGCTAGATAGATGAGTGTGCCCATCACATAACATAAGGGGTCAGAGCTGTATGATCCTTCACTCAATGACCAGCATGTGTCCCTGCAGTATTGCCCCTCATAGGACAAAAGTCCAACCAAAACATCATAAACAAAACAGTCATTCTACACTAGTAACCTGCCCCTTCTTTTCCATGGGACACCCAGCACCGCTAAAAACCCAAAGTCCTGCAGCACCTTTCTCTTTGCAATATCCAAAATCAGCAGGCAACTGGGGTAGTACCAGTAAGGATATGCACAGTAATGGGATCATGCATATTAATGACGCACATGTTGTGTGACATCACTTAGTCTGAACGCTTGCCATCTTTTAAGTGTTGGCAGGTTGTAACCCACCAGAACAGAGTTTGATTTGAACTAGTCTATATCTGTATGTTCTTGCTGCCATTATTCAGTAAACGGCTGCATACAAACCATACCTGCCTCCATGCTTTATCACATGGTGTCAGAAGATGGAACAGTTATTGCCACCTCATGCATTTGATCTCAGTGGCAATCTCGTTGAAAATTGGCATCACCTTAAGCAGGAGATTGAAGTTTTTTGTTGCCTCCACAGTCGCTGAGAAGTCCCAGAAGATACAGGCTATGATGTTTTGCACATTGCTGGACCTGCAGCCCTGGAGGTGTACAAGGGGGGAAGAGGAAGACAAGGAGAACCTGGCTAAGGTGATGGAGCAGTTTGAGAAATACTGCAACCCACTCATGATAATACAAAAACAGAATTTTGTGACCGCACCAGGGATAAAGTAGTGCTTGGCTATAACTGCATAAATGTTCAAAAGAAAAAATGCCAGCACTTACTGAAAGTGACACTTGTTCAAGTGTATGCTCCCAGGTCCACTAAGAAGCTTAGTATGCTCAATATTCCTTTGTATATTTCTTTTATTCAAAAAAGGACATAAAAAACACCCTTATCACTTCTGCCACCGATGTATACAGAATCATATGGATCAATATGCGTTCAATATATATTCATTCTCAATTAAAAGATGTTCACCATCCGTAATGAGTCCATAGTCCATAGTCTGCAATTATACAAAAGGAAAGAGCCAGGACCAAATCCAACCAGCAGTTGCTTCTGCTTCTGTTGCTGCAGCAGCTGAGGGTCATCCCATGTCACATCCACGCACAGAAACATCACCTAATTACGGATGGTGAACATCTTTTAAAATGAGAATGAATATATATTGAACGATCATTGATCCATATGATTCTGTATACATCGTTGGCAGAAGTGATAAGGGTGTTTTTGTGTCCTTTTGAATAAAATAAATATACAAAGGCATACTGAGCATACTAAGCTTCTTAGTGGACCTGGGAGCATACACTTGAACAAGTGTCACTTTCAGTAAGTGCTGGCATTTTTTCGTTTGAACCCACACATGAACCTAACATATGAGAGGCATTTGTTTAACATCCAGATTCAAAATCCAGATGAGGGTATTGAAACCTATGTCATAGAGTTGCATTTGAGAGCTAAGTCTTGTGAGTTTGGTACCCTGTGTGACTCACTGATCAGAGACAGAATTATTTGTGGCATTCTTAATGATAAAATGTGATTTCAGCTGCCCTGAGAATTAGATTCATCACTGGCCAGAACTATAGATATCTGCAGAGCAGTTTAACTAAGTGAGGGGCAAATTAAGAGTATGAGTGAGATACTGGTAGAGGAAACAACAGTTCATACGGCAGTTCTCAGAAAGCAGAGAGAATGAGAGTCTGTGACTAAAGTGACAGAGAGTTTGCCTGCCAGAGAGCCCAGAATACACCGATGTGGGAAATGTGGTTGAGAACATGTGCCAAGTAGGTGCCCAGCATGTGGACAAAGGTGTTGCTTATGCCTCATAGTCAATCATGTTACCAGAATGTGCACTGCTGGGCAACAGTAGAGACAGTGAAAATATCTTTACTGTTGAGATGCTCACTGATAATACTGAGGACACTGACTGGAAAGTGAATTTGAATATTAATGAGAAAATTGTGGCTTTTAATTTGGACACTGGAGCTCAGTGTAAAATTATGCCCTTGAACATGTGTTGAACTGCATCCAGACAGACAATCCAGAAATCAAAGGCACGGCTGGTTTCATATTCAGGTCACCAGCTGAATGTGTGCGTGAAAGCTACGCTGGCTCTGAATTTCAAAAATCGTTACCATGTTGTGATGTTTCAAGTGGTGGTTGCCAACGTAATTTTGATGTTGGGATTACCTACTTGTCTGAAAATGAGAGTGCTTAAGAAAATGTTCTCAGTAAATGCTGAAAGGGACAAGACAGAAGAGATAGTTCCAGTTTTACCGATGTCTTCCAAGAGTTGGGGTGCTTAGAGGAGAATACCACATTAATATAGACTCATCAGTGAGCCCTGCACCACCCACTCAGGAAAATTATGCTTGTCTTAAAAGACAAGGTAAAAGCTTGACCTGACAAAATGGAAAAGCTGGGTGTTATTAAAAAGTAGAGAGGTGGAGTCACATGATGTGCAGCCAAGTGTGAATGCACCTCTTGTCTTTCCATCCCTGATCACTGCTATTTCTTTATTTTTTCAGTGTTAAAGTACCACATTCGTTACCTACCTCCATTCAGATGTCCTCTGGGCTCAGTTGCACCAGTTTCGTTCTGCAATCCAATTGAAGGATGGATACCGAAATGCGCCACCTCAGCATACTTCACCGGTGGCTCTGGAGAAAGGCTCCAAGAGAACTAAGGCCCAAAGCTCTGCAGCCTCTAAATCAAATACTTCTCCTGTGTCTCTAATGAAGGAGGGTTTCTGTTAGAGTTCTCCCCAGTAAAGGCTGCTTTGGAAAAGATCTCAGAGGAGCTGAGGGCTCTCTGCACGATGATGGAATCCTTGGTTCAGTGAGTGAAAGACTCAAAGATTCGGATTAGCTCATCGGATGACTAGTCGCTGAAATTAGACCCAGAGTTAGTATCGGTCTGGCAAAGGGTGGCTAAATTGGAGAAAAGGATAGTAGATCTAGAAGGAGAAGCCACTGAAATAATTTTGTGGTGTTGGGCCTCCCAGAGAAATTGAGGGACCAATGCCATTTTATTTGCTCAAAAACTTTGTGAGAAGTTGGCAGGTCCTTCTCCAAATGACCAGGTCTACATTGTGGAGTGAGCGCATTGCTCATTGAGGATGATGCCATAGGGTGGAGCCCCTTCATGCCCTTTTATGATTAAATTTCTCAACTATTTGGATCAACAGTATCTTCTGTGGAAAATCAGAGAGTTGCAGTCTATTTCCTGGGAAGGGGTGAGGATTAGGGTGGCCCAAGACTTTCCCTTTGAGGTGAGGAAGAAATGGGTGGCCTACCAACTAACTGTGTCTAAACTCCTAGCGGCTAGTATAAAATTCAAGATGACGTACCCAGCCCAACTACAGGTCTATTGTAACGGCAACTGGCAGTCCTTTGATATGGCAGAGCAACTAGGAAGAGATATGGTGAATTTGTTGCTTGCTTTGTTTAAACATGGTTGATTGGGGCCCTTGGAAAGGGAGGTCTGAATGTGTAGGTGAGTAAGACTTATGTGAGAACCTTCAGCATTTGTTTCTGTCGGGACTGAGCATGGGCTTAGTCCGAAGTATGATAAACTCTCAGTTGCCAGATGGGAATCTTTATTTCTTTTACCATTGTTCGAGTCACTCGCAGTTTTTCACTGCATCTTATATGAGGACCTTGGACCCAGGAAAATCAACCACTCTGGGTGGAGTGGAGCTCGTCCCAATTGGTTGGCTCAGTCAGGGTGTAGTTCATTGATCTTCTAGCTGTGGACAAAGCTGGGGCCACTCGTAGGATCTCCTGGCTGAATATTTGGTATGGATCCAGTTCTCCTCCCCGCCAGTTAGCTGTTTAATTAGCTGCTGTAAAGGCTTGCTATGGTTTGGGAGAGAATCTCTCACCTTTTGGGATTTCTAGAAATGTCTTTGGCTTCACCTATGGACTGTGAGCAAGAAGGTTGCCCTATACACTACTCTCTTTTGGTTCTAGCAGGAGAAGGTGGAGCCTGCTTATGGACCTCCTTTTTCCCTTGGATTTTTAAGTAGTACCAACAGTTAATGATTTAGGCCAGTTAGTAGCCTCATGCTGTTCTATTATGAGTAGACTTGATCTGGTAAAGGGATGGCATGGTCAGCTCTTCTGGACTCTCACTCCTGGGAGATGAGCATGTGCTGGGGACTGCTTCCATCTGTTTCTTCAAAGGTTCCCAGATTCTTCTGTCTGTTTGGTGCATATTTGTTTTTCTTGGTATTCAGGACACATTTTCCTGAGTCTGTTTACATGGAGGAAGTATGGCAGTTGGACTTATTTTTAAGATATTGGGGGGGTCCACTGAATATTAGATATCTGTGTTACACAGGGTTGGAACTTTTTGGATTGTTCGTTTCTCATTTTCATCTGGCATGGTGACATGACCTCTTAAGAGTTGAATAGTTATAGATAAGAGTTACTGTTGCATTATGTGGGCAGTTCTAGTCCCAGGGTTAGTTTTTAAAGGAGTCCAGAAATAGTTTACCTGTGGAGGGTGAGTTCATGTATAATAATTGGTGGGGTCTCGTTTTTTGGGTACTTTTCTAGGATTCTCTGTCTATAGTATATCATAGTGCGGGGTGTTTAGCAACTGGGGAAGGGCTTGGGGGTCACCTCCAAGGCACTTCATGGTCCTGGACATATTTGGTGTGTGGTCAGATGGACTGGAGGTAGTGGAGGGTTCATTTGGGTTTCTTTTGAGGAGGGAGGATGAGGGGTCTGGCGAAGAGGGTAGGTGGAGGAGTGGTAAGGGCTATTTTTCTGGGATTTGTCTCTTTTAGGGTGTTGGGGTTGTTAACTAGGTGATAGTCGGGGAGGGTCTGCCTGAGCACAAGGTGGTTGAAGATTATTATAAGGGACTGGTTCTTTGCCTATTGCTGAATGCATATGATGAGTGTTGTGGCTTATAAAATTGTATCATGGAATATTATGGGGGTGCAGATAAGCAAAAACAGTCTATGGTTCTAACCCATCTTAAGAAACTCCAGGTAAATGTGGCTCTGATTCAAGAGTCTCATCTGAGAAGGGAGGATGCCCTTCTTTTTCAGAAGAGATGGCTAGGTCAGGCCTTTGGGGCAGGGGTTAGTATGAAAAGAGGTGGAGTTGTTATCCTGCTGGGAAAGGTGTCCTGTTCCAATTTTGTATGAATGCTGGAACATGGGGGTGAGGTATTTATTTATACAGTATATGGTCGATTAAGAATTTACTGAGGTTATTTTGGGATCCATTTATTGTCCTAATATCGATTCCCCTTGTTTTTCTATTCAGATCTAGCAGTTAAATTGGCCTTACTTCCTAGGGTACCAATTATTCTGGGGGGTGATTGGAACCTGGTCTATCAAAATGATCTTGACAGATCTGGTTTTCATGGGAAGGGTCTGGTGCCAACTCAGAGAGGGCTTAGGGGTGTGTTGGATCAGTTGGGTCTAGTAGATCCCTGGCGGGTCCTGTATCCAACATAGAGGCAGTACACATTCCACTCCTCTCCACATGGGACATCCTCCCACAAAGATTATTTCCTGCTGAGTAAAGATTCCATTAGTGGTCTCATTTCTTCTGATATTTTACCTTTGGTCCTGTCTGATCATTCACCAATCTCCTTAGTACTGAGACTAAGTGAGGCTGAGGGCAGAGATGGTATTTGGAGATTAAATTCACAATTACTTAAAGATCCTCAATATGTATAACAAATTAAAGATTTTCTGGTCAGGGTTTTGAGGCAAATGAGGGGTCGATATCACAGCTTGATGTCTAGTGGGGGGGCAGTAAAATGCAGGGTCCAGGGGGAGTGCATATGCCTGGCTTACAAGGGGAAGATAATTTGTATGCAAGAGGAGGAGCGCCTTTTAACTGAAATTAGATGACTCAATGTTCAGGTGTTGGTCACATCCTCCCAGATCATTGGAGACAATGGATTTCATTTCAAGTGGAATATTGTGAGTTTTTGGCAGAAATGGATGAATTGGCCCTTTTTTGTACAAAAACTAGATATTTGGAATCAAGGGAAAGACCTGGGAAGTTGCTGGCATGGCAGCTTAGACAACTCGAGGTGGCCAAGGCTTCATAGACTGCTGCCAGGGCCATGGGAGAAGCCTCTTACCCATCACTGAGACACATTGGAGTCATTCTGGGATTTTTATAGCAGAATATTTGAGAACAGTCCCAAGACCCCTGGGCACCATGCTCAAATTTTGGCATATCTAGAGGGTCTTCCCCTTATATGCCTTACGCCTCAACAACAGGAGTATCTGGCAGCCTCAATAAGGGTCTCACAGGTGAAGGAAGTGTTATATGAGGTCCCTGCACCCTAATTGGCATCCTACTGTACACCTTAGACAACTCTTATGTTACACATATTATGCACATTTTATACTAACTCATAGGGCATAGGCATCTACCATATAAGAGTAGATGTCTGGATATGTATAATTGTAATTCACTTTACGTTCTCTATCCATGGAACCTGCATGTAGTAAGCCAAGACATTCATGTCTTTGTCATCTTACGATACCTTAGTTAGCACTGCCACCTTTTGGAGTTGTATATAACTACACCACATCCTGTATTTTTCATGTACTATCTGTACCTTCTTTGTTCTAAGAAATGATGATCTTAGCAAAATTGTATAATGTTATCTATAACTGTGGAGCCACCTTACTTTTTAGCCAATAGGGCTCATCACCTGCAACTAAATGTTTTTATCTCTTGGTAACCATTACAAGTATCATAATAATATATAATGTAATGCATTACATTTTACCTCGGAGACCTTCTTCATTCCTTGGGGAATACGGGAATGCTAAGCTTTTGACTTGCAGTTCCTTATGGTAAGAACTGCTTATTGCAACTGTGATATCCTTTTGTAGTAATAAACAAGTTTATTACTGACATGCAACTTGTCTGTGACTTCTTTGCATCTCCAATTATCGCAAAGGACCTGATCAGGGTTAGACACCCTAACAAACTGGTGACCATGTGCAGGTGATTTAGAGGTTGCAAAGTTTCACTTGTTGCTTGAAAACGTTTCCTTTCCTATGGGGACCATAGGTGTGCACACCCGCACTACCTCTTCCATTATTTTTCCCTCCATAGCAACTTGTAAAGTCTGGCTGCTTACTGGGCATGGTCGATACTGACTCACCGTGCCCAATAGCAGTTTTGAATTACAAGACTATGAGAGTATAGTAGCCTGCCTCTTTGCTGGTTTTGCTTGTTGTGGATTAATACATAACACAGCTGCCTCTTACAGGTTCTGGTTTTGAGCTTCCTCATTTATTTTACCAGTATACCAATGGCCACTGCATCAAACATATGCTCAGATCTGAGACTCGATGTCTCTAACTTCGCCACCTCCCATGGGGGATGGACTGACTTCGTGCTGGACGCTAGGCAATCCAAAAACCTTGTGCTAGGGGTTTCAACACAGTACTCAGAGATGAGACAAACAGCAAAAAAGTGCAATGCTAAAGGGCTGTTGGTCGTGGCTCTCTATGCTGCTTTAGAAGCCTCCAAATCGAGGTTTCACTCCTCAAATTGCAACTTTCGTCTCCTCGAGAGGATGGAATTGTGGGCTACTGAGAGTATGAGAAAAGAGCAGAACCTGGAAACTGAACTCCAGTCATTGTGCAATGAAAAAATACTTGTTTGCATTGTTCTGTTAAAGGTAATCAGCAGGAAATATGTATATTGAGAAATGAATGTGAAAGTTTGAGGCAGGATAAGAGACAGGTATTACAAACGAATGATTTGTTAAGTAAAACTGATGATCAACTTGGATGAACTCCAAAATGACTTGAACCAGGTACGTGATGAGTTGGACAGGCAATGTAGGGGCAACTGTGAATTGAGCGGGATGAATAGAGTGATTCAGAAACAGGTTATGAAAGGTGTGGAACAGAATATTGCAAAAGGTAGTCACGAAGAATCTGAAAACAAGATGGAAAAAGTGCACCATCAGTGGGAGGTTTTGACTGGTCACATTAAAGCTATGAGTGGCTACACCCCCATCAACATCATGTCATCTGGGGAGGAGGAGTCTGATGATGACATCTCCTTGTACAATGCCTAGTCACACCCCTACTTTGGTCCAGTGACCCTGCCCTGCCAGTCACATGATGGGGAGTCCCCTCGCTATGACAGCATATCCCTACATCATCAGCATGATGATGGGTATCATGTGCAATGCCAACATGGCAACCCCATGATGGGGGGAGGCTTGGGCCTACCATCATCCTCTCAAAGCTGACCATCAGCACCTGTGGTTGCTGTTATTTCTGTGGACAATAGGGAAGAGATTGAGAAAATGATTGACAATGCTTTGCATGATATTGACGTACCTGAGAAAAGCAAACAGCCCCTCCATATGCAGATAAAATAAATGCTGTGGGAGAGTGCTACTCAGGACACTATGGTACGTACTGTGGCTGATGCCACAGCAGATGCCGCTCTTCGGGGCACTGAAAATACTCTTCCTCTGACCAGTCATCCCAGTATTCCCCTACAGGTGGCCCACTTTGTTCAGCAGATCGCTGACAGCATAGGCCGGATGAGTCCCCCATAGAGTACAAAAACTTGTTCCTTCAGAACATGATCCCAGCTGTCCGAAAGAAGGTGGAACCAACAATTTTCCCCACTACAGACAATTTTGCTGACATCCTCTGGAAAACAGAGCTGGTTTACCTGCTTCATATCTGAGACCTTAACACTGGTTCAAAAAAGGTGGCCATGGTATGACCTACTGAGGAGCCCACAACCCACTACACTGTGGAAGGCAAGGCCCATGAGAAAAAGCCCACCCCATCAGACAACCGACAGCATCACCAGTTCGGAGGTGGGAACCAGAACCAGAACAAAAACAAACACAATTGGAATTCTGATTCCAATTGGGGCAATCAAAACAATCAAACAGGCCCCTTGTATAGAGAAATTGTGGAGGACAACTGAAACCTTTTCGGCCAGGTCCACTCTGTAGCAGATGCAGTCCCAGCATGAGCCCTCACCCTATAGGCCCAGAAGAACAGGCCTCAGCAGGCCATGGGGATTATGGAAGTGCAGGGCACCAGGCTGTAGCAGGCCTGAACCCTGATGCAACCCCATACATTTCAGCCATCCAGCACAGGGATGAGGTCCATTGAGACCAGGCCCAACCGCTCTTCCAGGAGCACCCTGCTTCTGGCACTACATATTGACAACCACAGGCCACAATCCATATTGTGAACAAGTTGGCATTGGACACAAATGCAGTGAGGCCGTGGTGGGGGGCCGCCCACTCACAATGCTTTTGGATGCAGGCATGGCTGTGTCTGTATTAAATTACAATGATCTGGCAAACTCAGCTTGGTCCACCAGATGGCAGACCAACACTTCTGCATGGATGGCACACAGCTATCTATGTGTTGCTCTGTCATCCTACCAGTGACAATAGGCAAACTGAAGGCATACCATTCAGCTTATGGTACAGCATGATCATCCCAGTATCATGAGAGCTGATTTTCTTTCTCTCACCACTGCTGTGTGGTGGACCTAGCTAACATGCTATTGATCCAAATAAGGGACACTACCATACTGTCATGATCTCTGATTCACACATACGGCTGAAGCCATAACCACTATTGATAAAGAATATGACATCATCACCCTATTCCGAAACCATGAGCTTTTCAAGAAACTCCTCCTCATTCTGCAGAAACATTTGGAAGCATTTGCCACAAACAAGCATGTCTGTGGTAGAATGCACACTGTTATCGAGATCCAAGGCCCAGCCCATGAAAGGCAAAGGCAATACCCCGTTCCTGCTGAGGCCTTGCCATCACTCAGAGAAACTATTCAGTCACTCCTCAAGCAAGGTGTGATCATGACTTGTGTTTCTACTGCCAATTCACCCATTTGGCCTGTGAAGAAACCCACAGGAATTTGGAGACTCACAACTGATTATAAGAGACTTAACTAAGTCACCCCTAGCTGGTCACCTACAGGAGCTTCAGCACCTGACGTGATCAAATTGCTGACCCCTGATCACAAGTGGTTCAGACCCTTGACATCTCCAATGGTTCCTGGTCACTGCCCTTGGCCCTTAAGAGCCAGTACAAATTTTCCTTCATCTTTGAAGGTAGGCAGTACACATGGACCTGTTCTCCCCAGGGGTTCCACAATAGCTCCTCCCTTTTCCATCTACACATGATGGATGCACTGGAAGGTTTCTCTGCCCCACAGTGCATCTTTCAGTATGTGGATGACCTCTTTCTGGCAACTGCCACTCAAGAGCAACACTCTGACCTCTTGGGTGAATTACTGACCCTTCTACAGAAGGCAGGCCTCAAATGCAACCCTGCAAAGGCACAAGGTTTCCAAACAGAAGTAATCTTCCTTGGCCTATGCATAACTGACAAGGGCAGAAGCCCAGCATGGAAAAATATCCAGGGCCTATAAGATTTGCCACTCCTCAACAGTGTGGCAATACTCAGACATTTCCTGGGAATAGTCAACAATTCCCGGGACTTTGTGACTTTGCCCAGAAGGCCACCCCTTTGTACAAGCTTCTAAAAAAGGATGTCCCCTGGACTTGGGGCCCCATACACACTAAAGCTGTGGCATCACTGAAACAGACCTTGTCCTCTGCTCCGGCCTTAGTAAACCCAAATCCAGCACTGCCTTTCTACCTAGAATCAGCCACCTCAGATACTGCTATGTCTGCAGTCCTTGCTCAGAAGGCCAATGGTACTCTGAGACCTATTGCATATGCATCCCAAATGTTGTCACCAGTGGAGCAGAAGTATAGCCTTTGCAAAAGGAACCTTCTGCCCACCTACTGGGCTGTCAAACATTTCTTGTACATCATTGAGTACTCACCTATCATTATCAATACTAACCATACCCCACAACTTTCTTGCTATCAGATAGTGAAGGATGGATCAGTATCCAACACCAGACTAACCCACTTTTTTCTCCTTCTCTGGGATCTTGACATCCTGTTACACCCTGCCAAAATGCCTTCCATCTTGGCCCACAGACTCCTTTATCAAGGAGAACCACATGAGTACACACTGTAACCACCTGACCTGCCTGACCCAGGCCCATTTCTTCCAGTTACTCCCAAACACCATGAGGACACTTCCCTGTGTCATGTTTTTACAGATGGCTCATCCACATACTATCGAGGGAGAAAGGTAGCTGGACTTGGGTGCTAGGTGTGTATACCAATGGTAACACTGTTGGTATCACCAAACATTGTAATGTGGCATCCTCACAGTACACAGAACTGGCAGCTGTGGCCTGTGCCCTTGAGTTCATACAGTATAGCACCAAAGACACCATCATTTTGTAGACTGTAATTGGGTCTGCTGCTCCTTACTGAATTCTTACCATTCTGACAGAAGAACTCCTTTGCATCTTCTTATGGAACCCCAGTGAAATATAAAGCACTTGTGATTTATGTTCATGAACTGCCCAGACAGTTCCACACAAACTTTTCATCCACAAGGTTCAAGACCATTCCAAATCAGATTCCTATCACACCTTCAATGACAAAGCAGATACTCTTGCAAAAGAAGGTGTTGGGGGCACCTGGATGATGGGCCATCCAGATGCCCTAGCAGCCGTATTACATGCAGTTATCAGGAAGAAACCTGAACCCTTTTCTCCACTGGACCTACCCGCTGCACAACATGCAGACCCAGTACTCAAAGAAGTGTTCAGGTTCCTTGACAAAGGAACTGAGCAAGACTTACCTACCCATAGCCCATACAAGAGACATGCGAGTAGGTTACACTTGTCACCAGATGACAAACTGATCTGGTATCAAACAGAAGACTCACCCTGCTAATTGTGAGTAGTCCCTCAAAATTTGAGATCCACATTTCTCCACCAGGTACATAACAACCCTACTGGTTGACATCAGGAGTGGAGAACACACTCCAGAGACTCAAGACTGTTGGTTGGTTGGTGACCTGGCATAACCAAAGATGTCAGACACTACATTGACAATTGCCTGATCTGTGCTCAGAATAACCTAATACCAATCAAACATAATGGCAAGTTATTGTCACAGATACATTCTGGACCTTGGCATGCCATACAGATAGATTTTATTGGTCCCTTGACCAATACCAGCAAAAACAAGAAGCATGCACTTGTGGTTATTGATCTTTTTTCCAAGTGGGCCGAATCTTTTCCCACCAAGACTTGTACTGCAAAAGCTACTGCAAAAATCCTGGTGGAGCAGATTTTCTCCAGGTGTGACCTACCTCTAAAGGTAGACTCTGACAAAGGAACCAGTTTTACAACTGAGTTAATGAAAAAAATCTCTTGAACTTCTAGGGGTACACCAGAAGTTCCACATACCTTACCATCCCCAATCTTCAGGTCAAGTAGAGAGAGCCAACAGACGGATTAAGCAAATGTTTTCCAGATTCATTGAGGACAATCCCAAGGACTGGGATTCCCTATTGCCTTTACTCCTTATGGCAATCAGGGGTACTCCTTTAACAATCACTCAGCTAACATCCTTCAAGGTGATGACTGGTAGAAACATGAGATTTCCTGAAGATTTGTTGTTTGATCTGAACACCCCCACTGCAGACAGAGTGTCTGCAAACAAGTATGTAGCCAAATTGAAAGAAGATCTGGATAAAACCCATTTGTACTGTACATGCAGCTCACTGCATGGGCAAGGCCCAGCAACAGTCCAAAATCCAGTTTGACAAACACACACAAGAAGTGGGTTGGCAAGTTGGAGACCAGGTACTGGTACTCAGATTTGATCACCCTACACATGTCTTCTCCAATAAATGGGAAGGACCCTACCCCATTGTCAACAAGCTCAGTCCCGTAGTATACCAAGTTAGACTTCTGCAAAAGAAGAAACTTACTGACAAATGGTTGCATGCAAACCAACTGAAGCTTTATAAAGAAGTATGATTACGTTTCCTAACCCCATTGGGCAGAATTGTATAAACTGACTACTGATTTTTCATGTTTCCTTACAGGTATTCCTGCAAGATGGTTATCTTGCATTTGAGTCTTCTCATCTTAGGAGCTCTCCCCTGCATCCAAGACATGGTAGATCACATCCTTCCACATCTAGACCATCCTCCTGCTGCCATACCAGAAGGAGTATCAATTACAGTCCCAAACAAATTGAGCATTGTACAGGAAGGTAAAGATGCCTACATCACTGCCTCAGCTGGAGCCCCTGATAAATCTACCATACAAATACCAAGATTTCCCCAAATGGTACTTTATCTCTTCAGCAAACCAGTCGGAGACATTCAGGTTTATATAATCTTACTGCTCTAATTGATCCTACCTATTGTAGAGGTTCTCCAAAGACCCACAAACCAATACTGTGCACTAAACTCTATGGCCTCAGCTGCCATGTACTTATCTGTTATTCCTCCCACTGAAGCAGAACTTCTTGAATTTCCCCCACAAAAACCTGGCCTACTCAGTGGTCTAACTGCAACTTCTTCACCTGGTACCCTTATTAACAATTTGCAATATATGCATATTCCCATTCTTTTTAACCTAACTCCTTGGAATATGGCAGAATTTGGGATGTTTCATATTACTAACATATAAAAGTTTTTTAGTTCTATGTTATTAGATAGTCTGGCAGCATACCATACATGTACTTAGGACCCCATTGCTGGTGTTAACACTGTAGAACATCTAGGTTTATTTAGATCTAGACCTCATTCTAAGAATAAATCCCATTCTAAGAAAAAGAAACATGACACAGCTGATGTCACTGGTGCAACAGGCACCTTGGCTGGTCTCTTTGAGTCTACAATCTCTATCTGCAATAAGACAAACATTGCTACAATCAAAGCTCACTCTCAAACATTTCAGGTAGGTATGATTAATGACATCGTACCCTATTGTTACATGGTGTGGTGGACTTAGTCAGGAAGAAAGATATACAGTTTACAACATGAAGGAAATTGCTAAAAGCATCACTAGCACTAAAGATAAGATCAATGCACTCATTGCACAAAACAACAAGGATGCAGACAAGCAGTAAACTGTCAGAGAACTTCTAAGCTCACCTTCTGGCTATTATGTCATAACCACCATCAATAACCTCTTCCATGATATGGAATCTGGATGTATTCCTGATCTCATTCATGATAGAAGAATTTCTAAATGGTATTGCCCACACTGCAAAACCCTGCATGTGTTGCAATGTGTATGTCTCAATCTATTGCTATACCTATAGCTACTGCTAGAAACTTAGGTTTCATTACCAGGCATCCTAATACAGGATCCTGTTTTACTGCTAAGAAATGCACTATTCTAGTTACCATGTTTGTATCCTTCACTGTCTCATTACCACATTTTGATCCAAGCAGAGCTTTATTTGATAAACTTGTTACAGTTCGCTCCATTAGGCACCTAGACAAGGACAACTACAGAGAATGCATTGAACTGCCATCCCTCCTGGTATTTCACCTGATCATGGAAGAATGGGTCTTGCCTCAAGCGGATTGCTGTGTCAAGAAGGGCTATCATTATTTGTGTCGCTGTGATGTGTTTGACATTATTAAACCTGTTTGCGGTTACTCTACAGACAGCATTGATTGGTCTTTTACCTTGGACCAGGACATTACTGCCAATGACACAGGTACCCCAAAAGCACAATCAGCATCACCACTGGCAAATACAATCAAGTCTGCAAGGAGGCTCATTGGCTGACTACAAGAATATCAAATCAGAGGATCACGTGATGACAGCCTAGGAAGAGCAGCGTCAAACCAGCTCCGCTTCGCCAGCATCAAAGTAGGAAAATGGCACACCAGGAGATTAATTCTGTTAGCTGTCTGTGGGGGAAAGATCGGAGAGATGTCCGGAAGCAGTTTGGTCACCGAGGATGGAAGCCTACGTCAAAAAGCAGTCGGCGAAATACACCCCGTCGCCCTCGCCGGAGAAAGAGCAGGCCGCAAAACGTCCAAGTCAGGGACGAGCTAAATTGAGCTCTGGGTCAATAGCGCTGACGGAGGAGCGATTCCTGGAGATTTTTGCGCCACTGCAATCCTCAGTAGACGAGATACATACAGAAATGCAGATTTTTAAAACTGCACTGGAAAGAGTTGAGAGAAGAGGGAGACAATGAAGTCAAGATCAGATCTTTAGAAAATAGAATGGATAAGCAGGAGTTAGAAAAGGCTAGAAGAGCAATAGAATGAAGAAAATAGAGGAGAAGCGGGAAGATTTGGAGGGTAGAAGTAGGAGGAACAACCTTGTTATTTTGGGACTGCCGAAAAAGCAGAAGGAACAGCGACTATATTGTTGGTCCAGAAATTGTTCAAAAGATAGCAGGCCAATCACCAAATGGAAGCTATATTATAGAGAGGGCCCACAGGTCACTTGCCCACCTCCTGCTAGTGGATCTCCACGCCTCTGATATGCAAACTTTAAATTTCTTAGATAAGCCTTATTTTGAGTAAGGCTAAAGCAGCACAGGAGGTTACACGGAGGGTAAAAATTAGAATTGCCCACATCTCCCATACTCCTGTGGTCTATAAAGGCAGAGCCTGCACCCCATTGTAGAAAAGCTGGTCGCTGCAGGAGTGCCATTCGGGTTAAATATCCAGCACTGCTCCAGGTTAAGTACAAAGATGAGTGGCATTCTTATGGATCCGTAGAAGAGGCCCGAGAGGAGCTTAAATCAGCGATGCCCGAGTTATTTAAATAAATATAAAAGGGAAGTAACTGGAAAGCTGACGAGAGCGAGGAGCAAAAGTTCCAAATGGAAGGATGGACAGAAGTTAACGCAGATCCATGAAATGTCTCCCATCACGGAGAGTATTTCACCAATGTAAAACATGTTGAGCAGTATTCGAGCAGAAGCTCAACTTACGGTAATCTATGCAGTTTGGAAAAGATCGAGGATGTCCTTTAAGAGGAGATAATTACTGAATCTCCATAGAGCAAATCTTAGCTCTGTGTTATTCAATATTTAGACTTACAGAGATGTTATGGCCTTTTAAAAGCGAAGACCATACAGAAGTGTGAACACCAGAATTGAATTGGGATACTGTAGTTGTTCTCTTTTCATTTTTTTTTTGATTAAGGAAAGAGACACTGAAAGACTATGGTCTGGAGACATTTCGGTCGAATATAATGACTGGAAATTCCATGAACTAAAGTTTTCGAAAGGAATTTTTTTTTTTTTCTTTCTCTCGCTTACTGCACAATTGGGAGGATTTAGTAGAGATATACCAGGAGCAAGAGACAGGATATAGTGTGAATGCTGTAGAACGTCAATGTTTGAAATTTAGTATAGTTAGAGATTGTGGAAATAGAGTTTGTTAATATTGAGAACATGGAATTTAGAGAGAGAGGTTATTTGTTACTAATTCTCCCCTGCAAAACGTGGAATAGTGGTATATCACCGATATTAAAATAGGAGTAGGTCATTGGTGATAACATCAGGGTTACTTAGTAAATAGCATTTAAAGACCCCTCTAAAAGTGAGGAGAATAGAGTGAGGGGGAAGAAATTGTAATTGTGATTAGGACAAGCAAAGAGAATCCCTCCCCTTCACCTATAACCTCCTTTTACGTAAGCTGGGTTGGAGGGGGAGCTGGTAGAGACCTGGGTTGATAATCATTGCTAGACGTAGTGAGATGGCAGAGCAGTTTTTGGAACTGGGGGTAGAGGGGGCATCAAGGGGAAATAAAAGGGGAGTGGGGTTAGCAGTATTCACACGCCAAAATAAAGGGAAGAAGGATGAACACACATGGGGGCCTCGCATAGAAAGAGCAAGTTATAGTAGAATAGATAATTATAGTATAATCGGTAGAGCATGGAAGGTGTATTAAAGCTGATTAGTTGGAACATTAAAGGGGCCAGAGACAGATGTAAGAGACAGGTAATACTGAAGCATCTTTCAACACTTAAAGCAGAGATAGCATGCCTTCAAGAAACGCATCTCTTAGAGACAATATTAATATTTTTGTTAAACAGTGGGTAGGACAAGCCTATGGAGCTGGTTTTCCACCAATAAGGGTGGGGAGTATATAATACTCCATAAAGGTTCAGTTCCAATTGGAAAAGGAAATATGGGACGAACAAGGCCACTTTATCTTTTTGGTGGGGATATTACACTCTGTAAAGATGGTTATAGGGTCGGTATATGGTCCTAATATAGATTCTCCACAATTTTTTATGCGAATCCTTGAGAAGTTGAATGGATTCACCTCTTATGTAATGTTGATAGGAGGGGACTGGAATATAACAACACAATCATATTTCAATAGGTCCGGTAGCCACCAAGTTGGTTTCTCCCCAGCACAACGTGCATTACGGGAGGTAATGGATAGCTTAGGGCTGGTAGATGTGTGGAGATTATTAAACGGAGATCTGAGGCAATATATGTTTTTTCAAGTTCACACAGAACGTGCTCTAGGATAGACTATTTCCTAGTTAGTATGAACATTTTATCCTCGATTTTGAGGCAGGAATTGAAGTTAGAGTTATATCGGACCACTCCCCAGTCCATGTGAGGTGGTTACCAAAACAGGAAATAACCAGGGACTTTAGATGGAGGTTTAATAATCAACTGCTGCAAGTATCGATGTGCAGGATCAGATTAAAAGTTCATGACGCAGTTCCTAGAGAATAATCTTGATTCGGTTTCAAACATAGATATAGTGTGGCGGCTAAAATGTTCGATTAGAGGGAGTGCATATGTATAGCAACAACAAGGCCAGGAAGGCTAAGACTCACTTGGGAGAGATTATTAAGGCTCTCAGGAAGCGGAGAACAATGTTTCAGCACACCCGAATGAGCTAGAGTGGACTAAATTACATCAGCTACAAGCACAGTATTTTGCAATAGTGATGCAGAAAGCAGAACTTGCATTATGTAGAATTAAAATAAAATATCTAGAGTCCGGGAACGAGCAGGCAAACTGCTTGCACTGAGGCCTATGGCAAACTAACTCAAACCGAGTTATTGCAGCAATAAGGAGAGATGGTGAGAATAGTGTACTTAAAGACCCGAAGGAAATTGCCTCCGCTTTTAGAAGTTATTTCCAGCAAATTTACTCTGTGGACGACAGTAATAAACCCACTATAATGGAAATACATAAGTATTTAGGTACCACACCTTTGCCTAAGGTATCAGGACCTAGAGTAGAACAAATAGGAGCCCCAATACAAGAGGAGGAGGTTAGAACCGCTGTCTCCCAATTAGCGGGAGATAAGTCCCCCGGCCCAGATGGGCTAACTACAAATTTTTTTAAAGGCTATATAGATGTAATTTGTCCAATCATAACTAAGATGTATAATTTTTGGTTTACGGAAAACATCTCAGATGAGTCTTTTCTGGAAGCACTTATTACCCTAATCCCTAAGCCAGATCGGGGACCCTATGCTGATGGGTAGCTATCGTCCGATATCGATCCTGAATGTTGATATTAAAATATTAGCTAAAATATTAGCAAATAGACTGGCTCCTCTTATGAGTAGTATGATCGGTGATGAGCAAGTAGGGTTCATGAGTGGAAGGGTGTCCAGTGATCATCTACGAAAGATACACCACCTAATGTTGAAAGCACAAGGAGCGCAGTACTCAGCGGCGCTATTGGCACTAGATGCCGAAAAGGCATTTGATCGAGTATCTTGGGATTTCCTATTTGTAATATTAGAAAAGATTGGTTTACCCAATGATTTTCTAAAGTGGATTTGAATCTTATATAGTGCCCCCAAAGCTCGTGTCTGGTGCAATGGACTTTTATCATCCTCTCTCTAACTTATGCACAAGACAGGGATGTCCGCTGTCACCGCTGTTGTTTAATATATATCTTGAGCCAATGATTCAGAGACTTCAAGTATTACAGGAGGTTAAAGGTATCAAACTAGGGAGTAGACGATATCAAGTATCGGCATATGTGACGACCTACTGATTCATTTAGAAGATCCGGATACGGGTATACCAATAATATTAGAGGAAATATCTAGATTCTCTAGGGTATCCAATTATAAAATTAATACCTCCAAAACAAAACTCTTCCATTAAATAATAGATGCTATCCCAATATAGCAAAAGAATTAGGTCTGGTCTGGGAAACTAAAAAATTGTCGCACTTGGGATTAAGATTATGAGAGGAGTAGGCTCTATGATTAATGAAAATTGCAATAACCTTCTTAAGATAATTAAGTTAGACTTAAACAGATGGAATCTACTACCCTGTCTTTTTGGCCAGAATGAAAAAACAATAAAAATGAATATACTACCGAGGGTTATCTACCCTATCAATATGTTGGGCTGCTATTTGCCTAAGACATGGTTTCTCAATTTAAGAAAGGTGATTAGTGCATATCTGTGGAAAGTGAAAGCAGTTAGAAGATCATACCAAAAGCTTACAGGTTTCAGGGAGAGAGGAGGGCTATCGCTGCCATCTTTCTATAAATATTACTTAGCATCACACATAAGTAAGATAGCGCATTGGTTTAAACCTGTTACATCCTCTCCATTGCACTCTTACACACCACTCTGGCTAAATATTGAAAGAGATTTAGTTGAAAAACATAAGGTAAAACTAAATACTCTGGCATATACTATGGTCAAATTACTCCCGAAAGCATTAAAAAACACTCCTATTGGTTGGTCAGTGAGAGCTTTACAGCAAACCCAAAAACTTCTAAAGACCAATTGGCAGGTATATTTACAGCGGCTTGATGATAGTCTACCAAGCAGAGTTAGCTATTACTGGTCAAATAAATTAAACATACCAGAGGATAACAACACATGGAAGTACATTTGGTCAAATACATATAGAAACATCAAGCAGGATAGATATAGGCTTCAGCAATTTAATGTAATGCATAATATGTACTACACCCCTGTGAAGTTGCACAAGATGGGTAAAGAGGTTCAAGCTAATCGCGCTAGATGTGGGATGGGAGGATGCGATTTATACCATTTAATATGGGAATGTTCCAAAATCCGGCCCTTCTGGATGGCAATTAGTACCTCTTTATCACAATTGTTAAACCTAGATTTTTTTTTTTTAATCTAGAATTTGCCTGCTAAACTATTTCGATGATGGGATGACCAGGCAACAAAAAAGATACATGCCCTTAGCATCAGCAGCTGCAAAAGCCGTAATACTGAGGCACTGGACTGAATCCACAACCCCGTCTATGAGAGAATGGTATAAAGAAATCACATTAGCGTTGCAAGTAGAGTCACATATTGCCAGAATGAATAAATTAAGCTGGGAAATATTACACTCTGTGGGGCCCGTTCAAGCAGTAATGATGTCATGGGGCTCAGATCTTGTTTGTAGGAGAAAACCCCAAGAGTATTATGTCACCAGGTTTTAATAGCGTGTGAATGCTGCTATAGATTGGGGGTGGGGAGGGTTTCTTTTTAGTTCTTAATTATGATAGAGTTATAGAGTTTAAAAATGTGAATATGGATCTATAATGCTTGCTGGATAAAAGTGTGTAGGTGGTAATTGTCATTGGATTGTTGGTCTCACCAGCTAATGTATGTCAATGTGTATGAAATAAATATGGTAATAAAACAGATTGAATACAAAAAAAAAAAAAGAATATCAAATCAATCTTGCACCTGCACAGTACAACTGCAAAAATGGAAGTTGCCAACTGTAAAAATGACACAATTCTGATGAACACTAATGCATTGTCACTAATCATAAATCTTTTACTTATGGTCAAAGGGTATGCAATATCACTCAACCTAACTTTTATTTTATTCCTCATCAAACCACTGTTATTGGACATACTGTTATCACCCCGTTTCCATCGCAGAACCAGGCATTCTTGACGGTGACCATGAATATTTGTTTGCTCTATCTCAGTATTTACCCATACTTAATGTACACATAGACCCACTCACAGTGACATTAGAATCCTTTTTAGAGAGGAAGAACACACACCTCATCCACATCAGTAACAATCTCACTGGTGCATCAGATGCAATAAATGCTTTCATCAATTATGCTGATTTTCAATAGCACACTTACTAACACTTGGTTAGAGATAACTTTAAAAGATTTTGTTATTATACAAGCATTTTTAATTTTTGTTTTGATAATTATGCTCTGCTGCTTAAGGCATATGCTCAAACAGCATCGAGAGCAGCTCAATTCCTTTACAAGACTCGTTTGTCAGGTCTGTAAATGACAGTTGTTCTCACCACTTTCCTTAGTGATGTTGCCTTCTTGGTATGGCAACGGGGAGGGATTGTTATATGAGGTCCCTGCACCCTAATTGGCATCCTACTGTACACCTTAGACAACTCTTATGTTACACATATTATGCACATTTTATACTAACTCATAGGGCACAGGCATGTACTGTAAAAGAGCAGATGTCAAGATATGTACAATTGTAATTTACTTTACTTTCTCTATCCATGGAACTGCATGTAGTAAGCCAATACATTCATGTCTTTGTCTTCTTATGATGACTTAGCCAGCACTGCCACCTTTTGGAGCTGTGTATAATTTCACCACATTCTGTATTTTTCATGTACTTTCTGTACCTTCTTTGTTCTAAGAAATGATGATGTTAGCAAAATTGTATAATGTTATCTATAACTGTGGAGCCACCTTACTTTTAGCCAATAGGACTCATCACCTGTAACTAGAAATGTTTCCATCTCTTGGTAAACATGACAATTATAGTATATAATGTAATGCATTACATTTTACTCTCGGAGACCTTCTTCACTCCTTGGGGTATAGGGGAATGCTAAGTTCTGGCTCTCAGTTCCTTATGGTAAGAACTGCTTATTGTAACTGTGATATCCTTTTGTAGTAAAAAAAAAAAACAAACAAATTTATTACTGATATGTATGCAACTTGTCTGTGACTACTTTGCATCTCTAATTATCACCAAGAACCTGATCAGGGTTAGACATCCTAACAGAGGCAATCGGCCAGTTACCTCTCGATAAAGCCCTGTCCCAGATGGGCTTAGCAACAACTTTATGTGGTTTATGTGGAAGAATTATTTCCTTTTCTTACTCAGCTATTTAATTACCTATTGGAGGAGGGTTGACGGATCTCTCCTTTGCCAAGGTTTGGATTTCCCTTCTTCATAAACTGGGCAAAGAAGAACTGTTACCAGCAACTACCAGTCAGTTTTCTTAATTAACTCGGATCTTAAATTGCTGGCCAAGATCCTAGCAAATAGGCTGAAGTCAGTATGGAAGGGTCTAATCTCCCCCTACAGGTTGGCTTCATGGCCAGTCATCTCTCAAGCAACCATTTGTGTAAGCTCCTTCATTTAGTCTCTGCATCCGGGGAGAGCAGGGTAGCCTTGGTCTCCCTGGATGCAGAGAAGACTTTTGATCAAATTTCCTGGCCTTACCTGTTTGCGGTGTTGAAGAAATTTAGCTTACCTGTCAACTTTTGTGCCTGGATTAAGGTGCTGAACAGCTCCCCTCAGCATAGATCCAGTGCAATGGACTCTCCTTGGTTTCATTTCAGCTTTAGAGGGGCACCTGACAGAGTTGTCTCTCTCACCCTTCTATTCAATTTGTATTTAAAGCCCTTCCTGTTTAATATAAAGAATAATCCTCGCATAAAAGGAATTTTGGTTGGGGATGGGATAAAATTCAGCCTATGCTGATGATTTATTGTTACATATTGAAGCTGCAGTAAGCTCCATCCCAGATGCCTTGTCTGAGATTCAGAAGTTTTCTTGATAGCAGGTTACAAATTCAATACTGAAAAGCCACAGGTCTTACCCTTAAATAGTTTCATGTCCAAGTGGAATATACAAGAGCTAGAATTGACTTAAGAGCCAAGGGGCTTCCATATTTGGGAATTTGGGTGCCTCACTTTCTCACAGATTTGATTAAATTGAATATCCCTCCTTTACTGCATACCATCAAATCAGATTTACAGAGATGGGTGGCATTGCCTATTTCCTTATGGGCTGGGTAGGTATTATAAAATGAATATTCTCCCAATACTATTGTACCCTTTAGGGATGATGGGAGTATTCTTACTGAAATCATGGTTTTACAATTATGATGCTTGCTGAACCAATTTCTATGGAAGGAGGGAGTGGTTCATCGATCCTATGTTAAGCTTACATCTCTGAGGAGGGGGTCACCAACTTCTCATTTCTTTTTGTATTATTTAGCTCTACATAGCTCCAAATGTCTATGGTGGGGTGTTCATCCCTTGAGGCAGGGATACCAACCCCTCTGGCTCCAATTGGAAGATCGGTTTTGAAAGAAGGCTGGTCTCCAAGTTAGTAGTTTGTTGTTTTGTAAGTCACCTAGTTTGCCACCCACCATCAGACACTCCCCCCTTATTTGGTCACTGAAGGCTTGAGTGCAGCTTAGAACTTATCTTAGGTTGGACTGGACTCGGGCATTGGCCCAGACAGTGTTTGGCAATCCTAACATCAGGATTGCAGACTGCCCAATACTGGTGTCTTTCTGTCCACAGCTGCGTAAAGCAACTATGGAGTCTCTGCTGGAAGAGGGTAAATTTATTTCTCACACTGAGATACAAGATAGGTATGCTATTCCCCTCTTTCATAGGTTTAAATACCTACAATTAACAAAGGCCTTGATCTCTTATTTTGGCCTGAGGCCTTGCCAATCATCAGATGAGGGAATCTTGCCTCAGTAGTTTTCTCTAGCTGCTCAACCTCATTCGGTTTCAAGTTTATACTCCTACCTTCAATTGATAGATCCTTGTTTGTTGTCTGGTGTCTGCTTCTATTGGCAACAGGCACTAGACCTGAATTATAATCCCACAAGATGGCAAACTATATGGTGAAACCTATAAAATTTGTAAAGTGGGAAGGTATTGGTGGACCCAATACTGGATTTTACATGATATGTATTATACACCTGTTAAAGTACATCAAATGGGCAGATCCACATCTCCAGCCTTTTAACATTGCAGTCACCAGAGCGGTACTCTGAAACACATTATGGGATTGTGTAAAAATACAGCTGTATTGGAATTAAATGAAAAATTCACTTGACCCACTGTTAGAACTGGACTCCTCCTTCACCCCTAGTATCTGTCTCATAGGGGACTTCCCAGTGAGTCTTATCTGACAATGCAAGGCCTATATGGCTCTAATTTCAATGACGGCTAAGGTTGTTTTCTTACATCATTGGCTGAAGGAATCTCTTCTGTCCTACAGAGAGTGGTACAATGAAATATAGCAAGCTTTAATGATTGAAAATCAAATTGTGAAAATGCATCAGAGGACAGATCACTTTCAACAAAGGTGGGGCATCTTACTGACACTTCTGTCACTGTCAAAGGATCCATAGATGAGAACAGGCTGGAGACGGGGGACTTCTCCCTACCTAGTATGGGGAGTACATATTTCTGTTAATGTCTTCCAGGTGGTGAAAATGGAGGAGTTCTCTTAAGATGCCTGGGGTTTCAGGAGAAATATGCTGCCCTTTAGGTTAGGATCTCCTTTGTACCCTTGAGTTTGCTCTGGGGATATAGGTGTGGAAACTAGTCCTCTGTGCTCTGGAAGAGGGGTATGGGAGGAAGGGGATTGTTGGGGTAAAGTATGCTGTGAGGTTGTTCTATATTCCATACTGCTGTTTATTCTGGCATTGGAGGTTTGTGCATGTGTTTTATTTTGTGTTTTGCGTGTTGTATGAACATGACAATGTTAATAAAGTGTCTTAATTTAAAAAAAAAAAAAAGTAGAGGCGCCCACAAGCTGGGTTAATTTGATGGTGGTAATTGAGAAACCTAACAAAATGAAAATATGTATTGATCCTAGAGACCTGAACAAAATAGTTAAGACAGAATACTATCCTATGGAAACTGTAAAAGAGGTAGCCACCAGGCTTGCTGGTGCCAAAATCTTCTCTGTGTTAGATGCTGGTCGTGCCTTTTGGCAAATAGAGCTTGATGAGCCCCAGCTTGGAACTGGTAACCTCATCATTTGAGCACTACAAGATTAACCATATGCCTTTTGCAATTTGTTCTGATCCTCAAGTTTTTCAGAGAAAGATATCACAAATCTTGGAGGGCCTAGATGGTGTCGAGACTTACATGGAAGATATACTCATATGGAGGTCAGACTTGCAAGAGCACAATGAGAGACTGAGAAAAATTTTACGAAGAACATGAGAGCACCATCTCACTTTGAATTTGGAAAAATATAAAATAGGACTGAAGGAAGTTCCCTATATTGGGCATATATTAAGTCAAGAAGGCTTGGTCACAGACCCTGAGAAAATCAAAGCTGTGAATTTGCCAACAACCAAGTTTTTAACAGAATTACAGAAGTTCATGGGGATGATCAATTACCTATCCAAGTTTATACCCAACCTGTCCAGATTAAACAAACCTCTGAGAGAATTACTAGAAAAAGAAACAGCATGGCATTGGGAAGTCAGACATGATCAAGCATTTAAGGAACTTAAGAGAGTCATCACGCACCCCCAGTGCAAGCTTACTACGATTTGCACAAGACATTGGACCTATCTGTTGATGCCATCTTGGAAGGACTAGAAGCACATTTATTTCAAGCAGGCCAGTTGCCTGTGCCTCAAGATCATGGAGTAAAGCAGAGAAAAATTCTGCTCAAATCAAAAAAGAGAAGCTAGCCATAAGAAACTCGATAGTGTGCACTGGGATGGTGGTGCTCACAGTATACAGTTGATACAAACATAGATAGATAGATAGATAGATAGATAGATAGATAGATAGATAGATAGATAGATAGATAGATAGATAGATAAAAACCTTTATCTTTTAAAAGGATTTAACTTTTAGGACTGGATAGCCCTGTTTTACAAAGTTGTCCTGCTATTCAAAATGGTTACAAGCAGACATATTTACAGACATACAAATTGTACAAAACAAATGTGTTTTCACAATTCGATAAGTAAAAACTTACAAGAGAAGAACTTTTTAAGAGAGATATGTACATAGCATAGATCATCAGCAAAGTGTGTCTAAGCATGTGCTCATCTTAGTGATTTAAAAAAAATAGGTGCTGCAGACTATAAAGATCCCTGGGAGACACGACAGCATGCCCACCCATAAGGATCTAAAAGCAAATTAAATCACATACATTTATCCTTCCGTACAGTATCAATGCTGGCTTTAAAAATCCCTAAGTGTTTTGCATTTCTGACCCCCGGTTCAAGTTCACTCCATATTTTAAGCAAATAATACCTCCTCTGCATTTTACTGTGAGAGTTACTCTATGTACGTAAGGGACCATTAGATATCTGTTTTTTAGTTATCTCAAATTGTGACCATGATTTTTTATCTGGCCAAATTTAGATAAGGGCATATCTTCTCCACCAAATTCTATGAAGGTCTTAACCCCAGTTAGCTTCTTTGTTCAAATTTCTAGGTGGTCCCACTCTAACTGTTGTATCATACTACAATGATGAGTACCACAGTCACATCTCAATACAAATAGGGTCATCATGTAATAGGCCTTATCCAATTTATCTAACTGAAACGGATGTCATGTTGATATATTGTAGTACCATATTCTAAAATAGGTAACAAGAGCTGCTGGACTATCCTGTTTCTTGATTCTTGGTAAAATCAAGGCTTTCCTGTGAGGAACTCCTAGCATTGAATTAACCTCACTCACAGTGCTGGCTATGTGTTCACTAAACATAAGCATGCTGTCAACTTGTACTCCTAGATATTTATAGGAGGTTATTACTTCCAATCTTTGTTTATCTAATGTAAATATCTCCAGGCAATTTTTAAAATCCATCTTTACACCTTTTGATCCAAATTCCATGACCTGGGTTTTTTCTTACTTAACACAATTTTTGATGCCCCCAGCACTGAAGAATATCAAAATCAAGTTTCAGGACACTTTGCAATTCAGTTTTGTATTTTGCTCTACCTAGCAATGCCATATTATGAGGATAGGGCACTTACCAGCTTATAAAAGCAGGACTACACAGCTTCCATTTTATAGTCCAGAAACATTTATTGGTTAAAAACCATTGCAGATACACAGTACATTCTCTGCATACCTAAAGCATCTTGAATCAATCCTTGCCACTCCCCATGTGTCCCCATTTACTACACTATCCTGTCTTTGCTACTATTTGCACCTTAATTGGAATCCTGTATGAGGATGCATTGTCTGCTTGTTTTTACTTGCCACCTATTATAGAGGTGATTGTATGTGACATCATTTGTTGGTCAGCTGATTCTTTCATTATAAATGTGGTTGCTTTACATTTGTGCACTAGACTTGATAAAAGTTTATGTATCAAGACATGTTAGGCGTGCAGAATGTACTGTGTGTTTACAATAGTTTTAACCAATAAATGTTTTGGACTATAAAATGGAAGCTGTGTAGTCCTGATTTTATAGACTGAAGAGATCTTAGCCACTGTTTATGGATGCACTAAGTTCCATCTACTGTGTATATGTGTATGTATATAAATAAATATATATATATGAATCAGACCACAAACAATTGGAAAGTCTGTTCAAGAAACATAGCATACTGCCCCACCTCGAATTCGGACAATGATGCTCAACCTACAAAATGTGACTTGCAAGTGAGGTACAAAGTGGGCAAGAACTTTATATTGTGGGTACCCTAAGCAGGGCAGTCCTGAAAGCACTACTGCCAGATCATGACATTGCTCACTTTGAAGTGCATATGACAGGCAAGATACCAATCACTGATGAGAAATTAAAACACTTTGAAGAGGAGACTCAAAGAGACCCTGAAATGCAAAATCTAAGAGAGACAGTGTTACAGGGGTGGCTCTCAGAGATCACAAGTAGATCAAGAGATTAGACAATACTGGTTATTTAGAGAAGAAATTACCACAGAAAGTGGTTTATTGTTAAAGGGTGAGAGACTGATAGTGCCTATGGCACATAGAAAATAAATGCTTCCCAAAATACATGGTAGCCATTTGGGGGTAGAAAAATGCCAGAGACAAGCCAGAGACATTCAGTTTTGGCAGGCATAAACAGCCAGATCAGTGACATGGTAGCTGATTGTGGTATCTTTACCAGCTACAGGAAAGCTCAGCCTAAAGAACCCAGGAAACCCCATGAAATCCCAGAGAAGCCATGGCAAAAAGTGGGAGAAAATTTATTTGAATTTAACAGAGAAACTATCTGATACTAGTGGATAACTACTCAAAATCTTTTGAGATTTCCAGACTGAAAGATACAAGACGTGAAATTGTAATTAACCACATTAAATGACAGTATGCATGACATGGAATACTCAAAATACTCATCCCAGACAATGGCCCTCAATTTGTGAATGCTGTGTTTGAAACTTTTGTAAAGAAGTACAAATTTAAACACATTACTTCATCACCCAGATGGTCGAACAAGCTGTTCAAACAATTAAGAATGTGTTGAAAAAAGCCAAACAGGACTTAAAGATCCCTATCTTTCCCTGCTCAACTGAAGAAACATGCCCATAGAAGGCCTGGGGTTATCTGCATAGTTATTAATGGGACGTCGCACCAGGATACTGATTCCAACAACACCCAAGCTATTTAAACCAAAATTTATAGAGGTTGATATCTGGGCTGTTTTAGAGAAAGCAACAGTACTATTATAACCAAGGAAATTATCCCTTGCCTGATTTGACTCCAGGACAACAAGTGCACTAGCTGCATCACTGAGAAGGAATGAACCCCTGCAGTTGTCCTCTCACCTACACAAACACCATGATCATATGTAGTTGAAGCCAATAAAAAGCAGTATTGCTGAAACCATAGAGATTTCCTGGGACCTCCAGTGCCACAGTCCAGTTTGCCACGGAGGCTGAGCCAGAGGGGAGAGGGAGAGAGAGAGAGAGAGGGAAGGAGAGGCTGAATCAGTGGCAGAGGAGAAAAAAATGTCTGATGGGAGAGATGCAGCTATGGCAGCGCAGCAGCTTCAGGACCCAAGCTAGGACCCACCACTGACAACATCAATAGTGATGTCAGCTGCTCTATGCAGCATGTGCGGCCAGATGGAAAGTTCGACCCCAAGTAAATCAAGTGAGCGGTCGTTGAATAAGAACGCCTGCAAGATACAAGACAACCTACATCAAATAAGATATGGACTGGAGAACTGTAAAGTATAAATCATTTTATGTAAAGTTATTAATAATGTTTTGTTTGAAATATTTTACTAAGGGGGAGATGTAAGGATATGCATAGTAATGGAATCATCCATATTAATTATGCATGTGTTGCAGGATGTCACTTAGTTTCTGCTATAAATGAGTGTTGGTGGGCTGTAACCCTCCAGAATTGAGTCTGATCTTGAGGTACAGTAGTCTGTATCTGCATGTTCCTGCTGCATTATTCAGTAAATAACTGCAAACAAACCTTACCTGCCTCCACACTTTATTACACTACCCACCTCTCTCTGCCAGTACCAGGCATCTTGATAAACCTCCGTGGGTTCCACCAGTGGTCCAGCATGGCCTGCATACTACTAACTCCTCTGGTATGTATTGGTTGTGCTGGCTAGCTTTCCATCAAGCCAGCAATTGCCATGTTGCCCCGGGGAGTCTAGCCCCCTCTGCCACCTCACCATCCTAGGGTCACTTCCTACCTGAGATCACACATACTGATATCAACTAGGGATGGCCTCCCAAATTCTAAATGGCTACCTACACCCTTTTTGAGAAAAAGAGGGTCAAGTGCTTTTGAAAAATATTTTTCTCTTTATTGTACAGTTGCAGAATATATATACACACATTTACATCACGGTTTAGGTGGGTTTAAAATATCAGGATATTTTTTCCTTAAAAATTGTATTGTGCATATTGTTAAAATGTCTACTGCACAACTATTGCTGAGGTCCTGGGTTCAAATCCCAGTGAGAGTCACACTTTTCCTTTCATTTCCATAATTGGATTTCTAAATATGCCTTGCAGCCTTGCAGTGGCTTACTGCATTGAGAGGAAGAGAGAGAGAGAGAGAAGTAGTTATTTGGGTCTTTAAAGACTGCCTTGTTGCTCAACACCCTTGAATGGAATGTGTGTAATTTTTCAGGAAAATTCAGGAGGCTTAATTGTCTGAGACTCTAATAGCTCAGATGGTTAAGAGCTAAGGCATGGATTGCTGAGGTCCTTGGTTCAGATCCCAGTGAGAGTCACACTTTTCCCTTCATTTCCACAATAGGATTGCTGCATATCTAGGCAGGGTTTTCTATTTCCTCCCTGTGCCTGCTTTCTGTAGGGTGGACCCTCAAGGCCTTCCCTCTGCCCAAGCATCTTCGTGCCGGAACTCTGTCCTGTCTGTTCTCCTCTGACCGAGGCAGAAAGACAGAAACAACAAAAGTATGCATACAATTTTTTCATTCAATACTGGCAATCGCACAATGTGCATTTCAAGGGTATTGTTTTGCGATGTGTCTAGCAAAGATGTTTTGTTTAACATGTGCACCAAGAGCAAATTGTTTAACGTGGGCTTAAACAATTAATCTAGCTCAGTTTTATGCTCACGTGTGGTTTGGAGAGCTGTAGTATAATGGATGGGGCTTCACCACAATGTCCTCTATACTTCCAATACTTATACTGCTTATAGCTGGTTATGTCTGATTGAGTATTGTACACAATGTGATGTATATGCACACAGCATTCCACATGTCAGGCATTTCTTACTATACTGATCTCATTCATCCTGCTGTGAAACTCCACCCAATCCCCCTTCTGTTTGACTGGTTCTGTGTTTTTTAAATTCTTTCTTCTTTGCTCTAATGGCTGACCCTATGTCTCTCATCAACCATAGTGTTTTTTACCCCTCCTCTTCTTACTGTAACTGGGCCACTATGCAGATGGTACAGGTGTTACTTTCTTGGTTACTGTCCATAACTTGCACCCATGGGGCCAAGCAAGGTTGAAGGGCTGGGGCTTGTTAAACTCCTCATGTGGGTGACTTTGGTTCAGACAGGGAATAAAGGTTATAGTGCATTGCTTCCATCTAGACAAGGAAACAGTGGGCCAGTAGGATACTGTCCCTTAGGATGCAATACCAACCCACCTCCCAAACAACTTTCAGACTCCACTCTAATGCACATTAATACTAGTACCTCCAAGTACAATTTACCTTGGTCCATTTAAAGTAGATTGCTAATAATATGTTCACCCACTAAATGTTAAAGATTAACCACAGGACTTTATTTAATTTGTTAGTTCTGGTCCTGCCAAAGTAATAGTGATTATACTAAATTGGGTTAAACAATGACTTTGAGTAATAACACACAAACTCTCATTAATATTTCAGATGCATCACCATCCGCAACAAGCTCTCAGATGTCCAAGCCTCTCCTCAGAGCTTGCCCACTAGGCTTTCCCACACCCAGGATGGTAAACCAGGTCTACTGTATTGAAAAATCTCCTACTACCTTTCGCAGTAGAGTGCCACAGTTTACATTGACTTTCATAGCAATCACTTTCTTTAAAGAGCTACTGATGCCTCAAAGAAAACTTTTAAAAATATAACTAGATACACTTCAGCTTGATCTGTGTATATAAAATAGATTTCTCCTTCTGATTATTTATTACTGAAGAAATGTGCATGAATACATGATCTTTGTCCCTTCCAGTTCATCTGTCTCTATAGCTTACTCCTTACTTCAAATCATAACCCTGTGTTGTGACATCACAATCCGTTGCCATGGGAGTACCAGTGATGTCACAAGCACTGCATTATGACCTCAGGTAGGGATAAAACATCAGGAATAGAGAAACTCTTCAGAAGCAAATATCCTGTTCTCATGCAACTGACTTCAGTAACAAATAATGGACAGGAGGAATAAAGAACTAATGTGAAATACAAGCTGGACAGTGCTTAAATATTATGTTTTGTCAAAGCTCTCTGGAAAGTGTCAGCTGCTTTTTAACAGTAACATAGTCTTAGCTACTGGTTACCCAGATGACTTAAATACAGTTGGAGATCTGATGTCACGGTACCCAGGATTTTGTGTTGCTGCAATTACTGATATGTAAACTTGCTTTAACCCCACCTGACTGACTTTTGGCTGGCACTTTGGTATGAGCAACAAATTGTAATCCAACAGGAATGTTCAGGCAATAGCAGCAATTTCTGCCTGGCAAGCCAGTACTCATGTCCTATACCAGGGAAACAGTAGCTAATGTTTTGGAATGGACAATATCACAGCAGCAGGCAAACAGTAGCCAATGGACCATGCTGGCCCAATCTTTTCATCTGAGCCATCCTCTGCTGATCAGTACATGGCAGTGTGACAAGTTTAGAAGGGCATAGACTGAGGAGGAACCTGCCTCACCCCAGTGGGCAGCCCTTCTAATCAAGGGTATGAATACCCTGGAGAAAAGCTCCTGGCCACCTCCTCCCTTGAACACACAAGGCAGGACTTATCATCACCTCTAATATCATTAATCTGCAGATGACTTCTGCAGACTCACTATCTCACCATGATACAGGTTTCTTAATACACGAGTTCTGCTCAAATGGAACTTCCAGTAACCCAATTCTTTCACACCAGGATATCTGGCCCTGAGGTCAGGCTAAGCCCTCAGCTCTCCTCCTTAGCACTTCCAGTCTCACCAACAGCTCAGAAAGGACTGCCAGCACTCCTCCTTATTTGGGGAAGAATTCAGCTCATCTTTAACCTTTCTTATATCCTGAATAGCTGTCCAATCTGTCATTTGCATGCCATCTTTGTCAACAACTACCAAAGAGCACCAAACCGTTGCTGTTCCACACAGGTACCTGCATTCTTTCCAGGTCCACTTGCATGCCTGTTGGCTAATCTTAGGAGTCAAGGGTCATAAAATGGAGAAGTCCATTTAGTTACATACAGTTTAAAGCATGGCTGCTGCTTCACACAGGTTGCCTTACTGTTGGTTGTTATTTTTAATTTTACAAACAGCTAATCCAACTGGGATTATAATCTGAATTGGCTCTGGTGACATTGGTGGTCTTCCTGGTTTGACTTTGGGTGCAGAAGCACCCTATTGTCAGTGGCATACAATGACAGGACAAATGGGCAACAACACTTCTTTCCTCGCCTTCAGCACCAGTTCCAGCTGGAGAATGCAGGCAACACAGATATACCCACTCTGAGCCACTGGGGCTCAACATGTAAACCCACTTCTTGGGGAGGTTACATTACCTATTACCCTCACACAGTGATGTGTGATCTTTGCTACCCCATTTTAAAGTTAACTTGCCATAGATATGTGATCATATTGCAGGCAATCTGAGCTGTGAGAGGAATTCTGGGGGCTTGCCCCTCCTCCACCTATCACAGCTTCTGCATACACTATTTCCTCCCCAATTCCACCCACTCTCCAACTTTTCGACATATCTGTGGGGCATTGGTTAAGGATCTGAGGTTTGCTGGCAGGTGTAGGTTTGAGCTGAGTCCACCACAAGAGATTATGAGCAGGAGTGGCCATATAGTCACAGAGAAGTAGTGCACCACTGGGTAAGGGAAAAGTGTAACTTATAAGAAAAGTTAAGCAGGAACCAACCTCCCACTCATCCAGCTGCACATTTTAACTGGTTACTACCCTTCTATTCATCTAGTTGTACAAAGTCACTTCAACTGGTGACCACCCCTCTTCCCCCCAGACATTTCTAGATGCACAAAACCCATTTTAACTGGTGACCCCTCCTTGTGTACTCACCTGGCCGCACACAGTTTCATCTGGTTACCACAATCCCCTGTCTACACTCACTGGGCTGCATGAAACATGTTTTGGCCAGACCCCTTCCCCTCTCCTACACACACCCACACATACTCAATCATCTTCAAACATGACAATAGGGTTTGGAGTCATTTATAGTACTGGCAGATCTTCCTTTCATGCGGGTGATCCAGGTTCTGGAAACCCTGCACCTACATAAGCATTCTGGAAACAAATTCTAGCACGACTGAATAGGTGCCTGAAACCTGGTACCTAGTATGCCAGTAGAGGGGCTGGGTTTCTGGAATCATGACTGGCATGCTGTTAAGACATAGCACCGAAATGTCTTCAATCTGTGTTGAGTTAGGAGAAGGAAATACTCAATAGGTCTTGCCTTTACAGATTTGAATAAAGAGACAAATGCACCCATCTCCCATAGCTGCCTGCTGTAATGGGATGCTTTTGCTTTAGCTGCTGTGATGTGCAACTATTTCCTTCCACCTTGCTGAGTGCTGACCAGTCCTAGTCTGTGCTGCCCCAACTCTGATGTATGCCAAGGCCCAAAGCTGGAGGAGGTGATGAGAGGTTAAGTAATTTGCTCAGGGTCACAGAGAGTAAGTGGCAATGGTGGAGGGGGTCTCTCTGTAAAAGTGGTGTACCATAAATACTGACAATTTGAAATGCCTGCATGCCTGAAAAAGGTAGGGGTGCCATTTAATTGCTGCTGTTGCTGATGCCCTTGGGATAGGCAACCTTCTTGGTAAGGAGCTGCCAGCCCAAGAACATTAATGAGATTCTTCCAGTTTTGTTATAAAGGTATTAAAATATTTCCTTTAACAATGCTTTGATCCCTAGCCCATGTTTTGCAGAGCTGAAGACTTCCTATTGCAGCCCAAGTCCTAAAATAGTGTTTTAAGTATGTCAAGAAGGGACTACAGAAGTACTAACAAGCATAGAACATGATTGGGAGCAGTGATGACCCTAACATACAATTATTTCACTGTGCAGGCACTTGCACATATTAAGGCACCAGTATTACAGGGACATGGTAAAACTCAGACCACCAGACCCAGACTGGACCAGACTGGAAAAAGCTGGACTGGCTGATCCAGACAGAGGACACTCTGACGAAGCCTTTAGGTGGTGAAGTGCCAGGGTAGCCTTGGGACATGGGCAGTATTTACTTTGTTACTTTGGATCAATTCCAGTGTTTATTACCACAGCATCTCAGCAATAAAGAACGTTGAGATTTCAAATGAGCTAAGTATCTGTTTCTGTCTTCACTGGAGATTACCAAAATATCCTGGCTCTGGAGTGTGAACATTGACTTTGTCTCTGGTCCAGACAGACCAGCTGAAGTGAGCATGAATTGTACAATTTCTCCAGTCCAGCATTTCTGATCTTGTATAGCCTGGTTCCTGTGGTCTGTTTTTCAACCATGTCTGGGACTGGGTGAAAACCTGTCTGCTGGAATGGGACCAGACTAGATTGGGTGAAAGCCAGACAGACAAAATTCATGAAACTTGCCTTTGGTCAGACTGGCTTTTATTAACCTTTTCCTGTATGGGTCTGGCAGTTTATTTTCAACCATTGTATTACATGCACAGTATATACCCCCCTTAACATGTGCAACTCCTTGCAAATTAGAATAATTATATGTGAAGGTCATCGCTGTCTCCAATGCAAGGGCTAAAGCCAATGTGTTCAATGTGGGAGAATAGCTCCTCCCACATCCCTAATAAAGGCCAGCCTCCCACGGCAGTTCCCTGCTTAGCATGTTGCGAACCACTCTCCCTTCGCAAGTGCTGGGGACCTGCATGGCTGAGCCTTCCTTTCTTTCTGCCTCCTCATCCTGTCTCATTTTCCCCCTCCCGTGTAGCCTTCCGTTTCCTCCTTTGTATGCTGTCTCCCCCCCCCTTCTCTTGTGCTGCATTGTTGTGCTGCTCTTGCCTGGAGCTACTGTTCAGGTTCCATTTTTCCTCTGTTCCTGCCCCCCTTGCTTGCCCTTTCCTGGCCCTGCTTCTCCCCTCCCACACTCTGGCCTCCCTTTCCATCCTCTGTCCTGGCCTTTGGTTTGGTCTTCCTTACTGTTCCTTCCTTGCCCCTCCCACGCTGCTTCCCATTCCCACCACAGTTTTCCATACCTCCATGCCTGACATTTCATTCAGCCCGCCTCCCCAGTTGCTGTGCATGTTTGTCATTTCCGACCCACCTCAGCTGTTGCTGGCCTTCCTTTGTGGCTGCCCTTCCTCCTCCTCCTGCCAGTGGTGAGCCATGCTGGTGGTCTGCCTTTCATTCTGCTGTTTTGCTTCTCCAGCTGGTGGGTTTCCCCTGCTCCTTGGGTGTCCCTCTTGTTCTGGTTTTGACCGTTAGGTTTCTGAGGGTGTGTGCCGCCTGGGTTTTGTGCTGCCTCATTTCCAATCCAGCCTTCCCTGCTGCTTCACTCTTTCCTGTTCTCTGCTGCTTCCTTTTGTGCTCCTGGCCATTTCTTTCTCCTTAGCATCCCACCCTGCAGTTTTGCTCCTTCCACTGCCTTTACCCACTCCCAGCTCTTCCATTCCTTGGACCTGCAGTGTACTACTAGCATTTTGGAGGTACATTATAATGCCATTTATATCTCTTGCTCTGCCTCTTCTTCCCACTTACTCTCCTCATTCCTGTTGGTTACTTGCTTTAGTCCATGTTGTCCTACTCCTTTCTGCCTCCTCTGTACATGTGCTCCTCACTGTCAAATTAAAAAAAAATGTCCTTGCTTTTTCTGCTCCTGCCCCATCCTTGTCTCTTGCCCTTGTTGGCCTCTTGCACTTTGCCTCTGAACCCTATTTCTGGCCCTGTTGCCTCCTTTCTATTTCTTCCCCATCCATCCCTTTTGTTCTTGCCTTCATCCCTCACTTGCCATATTTTGGGCTTCGCCCTTATGCCAGCACTCCATCTCCACTACCTCCTGCCTCATCAGTCTGGCATCACCCCTTCCCTAGTCAGGCTCCCCCAGTTCCTCTGTATTCCTCTGCTCCGCTGCCTTCTGCAATCACCATTCTCCAATGATTCATGTTTAACCCCCTAGCTTTTTCTTGGTCCCAGCATCCTATACCTCATTTATCATATTATCCCTGCTTTTCCTAGTCTTCCTCCAGTCCCTCATTCCCTTCCAGTATGCCCGCTCAACACTCTGCTCCTGCTCACTCCTTTTTCCACTTCCCTTGTAGTGGTTCTCTAAGTCCTGCTCCATTTAGTCCTCCTTCCCCTAGATTTCCATGTTGTTTGGCATTATCTGTTCTAAGTCACAGCTGAGTTTTGTCTCCTGTCATTCCCCACTATACCTCTGGCTTGTCCTTGCTAGACCCTTACTAGTGTATGAGCCTCTTTTTGGAGGGGGGGTTCCTACCCTCCCAATGTTATAGTTGCATTTTGGTCCCCTCTTGCCTGGCTTGTGGCTCCTGTTAGTCTCACAGCAGGGGCTGTGGTGTCACGATAGGGCATTGTGTTCTAATTAGCAGGAACATGCTTTAAGCAAACTTCCTGATCTTGCCCTACTTTCTTCCTACATGGCTTTCATCCATCCCTGCATTACCCAGTGACCTTGCAACCTTTATGGCATTCGAATGTCCTCACCTTCCATTACTATGCTGCATGCACCTCCCAGCATTCCTCCATCTCTGCCTTAAAGGCATTTGCAGTACTCCTACTTCACCTGTCCTCTAACTTATCTACTACCTTCACCTTGTCCTTCCCTGTTTTGCCTACCTCTTACTCCTCAGCCATCAGCTCCCCTTTCCTCATTCAGCCCATACCAGCAGTCCACCGGACTCATCCCTAACTCTGCCTACTGTGGCAGAGGTAGGCTTCCCTGTCTACCAGGGATGAGAGCCCATTTCCTCTGCCTTCAGTCTCGACCTCTCATACTCTTGGTCAACTTTTCACAGTCTCCATCTCTAAACGTTGCCTGGAGTGCCATCGAGTGAAGGTTAGCTTGCCCTGACTACTGGAGATGGGAGCCTGTATCTACGATCTACAGTTCAACCAACTGCATTCTTTACCTGATACCCAGCTGCTACATTTCCTTTAGGAATGGAACCACCATACCCCACTTGTCTTCAATCTACTGTATCAACCAACTGCATTCCATATCCGATACCCAGCTGCTGCATTCTCTTTGGGAATGGGACCACTTTACCCCATGTACCTTCAATATCCTAACTCACACAACTGCATCCAGCACTCCATGGACTCAATGTACTTGTCCTCACCTTAGCCTCCTCACATTCTGGATTTGGACCCCACCAGTTTGTGCAATCTCAACCTCCATGCAATCCATTGGACTCCTGGACTCCCTTGTTGCTTGTCTTCCTCCTCCTTCTGTGTTTCTGGGCTTCATCATCGTGGCTTTCTTCCTGGCTCATGTCTCTCCAGTCTCCAGATCTTCAGTTCCATGCTGCCATCTCCACCCTCATTGCTACTGTGGACAAAAATGTTTCTCTATTGCCTTCCTCTGAGTCACATCTGCCTGCATTCCCTTGCTTCCTGATGGATATGTGCCATTCACTCATCTTCTAGAATGTATGCCTGATGCTTCTACAATTTCCTGTGATGCTGCCCTGTTCCCATCCAGTGGTCTTCCAGCAACAATTCCAGTACTTTCCCTGTCAGCCATTCCAGTCCGCCATCTCTTATGGCAGTGGGACCCCATTCTGCATCACTGCTGCCCTTTCTTGTCAATGTTCACCATCTTCTTAGGAGCTAGAACCACATACCCAATCCCTGCAGCACCTTTTGCTGTCGGCAGCACCTTGTACCTGGATATTCTTCTTCACCTTTTGAGGGTCTCCCACTGAGGCCTGATTCAGCTTTTCTGCATCCTATTCCAGCATACTGTTGTGCTTGCCCCAGTCCTGTACTTTACCTGTGTGACACATGGACAGCCAGTTCTGAATACATTATGATTTTTTGGGAATATAAAATGTGTTATGGACTGTCTCATGAGAGATGCTGAGACAGCTTGTGAGATCACACACACAAGGTTTTAGATGCAAGGTGTTACCTGGAAGGCCAGAAGCTAATTATAGGCTAGACCTGGCCTTAATTGGGGATCTCTTGTTTGTCTAGCTTTATTGTAGTTTGCCAGATGATAGGCTAGAATCATAAAATGTTTATGACGTTAGAGGAGGAAAACAAGGTTATAGTACACTGATGCGAAATCATAAATGCTTTGATGTCTGTGTGAGAGGGGATACTGCTCATAGATGAAAGGAAATTTACAGACTTGATGGGGGAAGTCACATGGGGAAAGGAGTTTCTGCTGATGTAACCTTACTTAGCTTTCCTTCTAAAATGATAAAACTTCCTGGGTGCATGATTTTTAATAAACAGAGGAGGAGCTAGGTGACCTTACGCAAAAAGGGTTGGCAAATACAGTTTTTTTTAAAGAATATTCTGTTTTCCTTCAGAGACATTTTTATCTACACTCTGACAAAGAAACATCTTTGAGCATTTTAGGCAGGTATTTAGGGAGACAGACAAAATCTAAGTGCTGTAATAGGAATTGCACTGTTAAAACCTTGTTCTTTTAAAAGATTGTATGGTTCTTGTGATACATAGAAAAAGTACGTAAAACATAAAACACAGAACTATCTGTTTTAGTAAACTATATTTTTAGAGCCTATTTGGTCTGTCTTTGAATTTCTTTTCTTTAACAAGTGAAGTATATATGGTTAAAGCAGACACTGTGTTTAAGCTTGAATGGTGATACCAAACTGGAAAAAGGTAAGAGTAATCTGAGGTCTTTATTAGAGTTTTTAAGGGTTCATTTTGTACTCCTGGTTAGGTATCCATAGGCAAAGATATCTGGCCCCCTGAAGACAGAATTATCTGAGCCTGTGCATTGGGTATGCTAACAAGAGGTTCACAGTTTGAATCCCTCCAGAACTGAGACCAAAGGTTGATTCAAACCCGCAAAACTGACAGGAGGGTTACCCTGTTTCTGTTAACTATTCACAAGACTGTGCTTGGAGGTTGGCACTTTGGGAGTAGAGGGTTGACCTGCTGAGTGGGTTTGTGACAGATTGGTTGGCAGCAGTGGCATAATTTTTGGTATTACAAGCTTTTATTGTTCAGTGTATCAGCTTGAGACCATCAGCTCACTTGCAAAGAAAGAAAAAAAAGCAGAGTTTTATTTTAAAAGGAGACAGACCTATATCACTTGGCATACAGTCAAGTTCCTACCCATTTTATTTTTTTTCCTAAAGTGCAAGTCACAGTAGCAGTAGTTAAGGAAGATGGCTTCCAACTACAGCAAGCACACTGTAGACTACTAAAGGCAGTTGTGCAGGGACAAAGGAGTCCCTTTTGAGGTGAAAGCCAGCAAGCAGAACCTAGTGGATGCCCTGACGGTAGCAGATACCCAGAGCAAAGAGTCACAGACCATGACTGAAAAGGACCAAACCTAGAGTGTGGCAGGGCTAGCAGCCAGTTCAGTGTCCAGAGCCAATGAGGAGGGCAACAGGGCCACTGTCAGTGAAGGGCCACAGCAGCATGGGAAGGTCACCAGTATCCTGGATCCAGAAGTACTCAGGCTGCAAAGTGAGTTGCACAGGATAGAGCTGGAGTTCCAGGAGAAGAGAGAACGAGAGAGATGAGAGGCAGAGTGGGAACAATGGGAGGCAGACTGTGAGGAGCAGGAGTGACAGAGGTAACATGAACTGGAGAAGCTACCACTCCAATCAGTGGTACCAGAGCAGGTAAGTGTTTTTGCTTAACTGGGACTACAGGACTGAGTTACAAATTGAATTCCAAATTAATAGCTGAATTTAAAGAGGGGAGGATATGGATGTCTTTTTAAATTCTTTTGAAAAAAGTTTATATTCAGGCTAAAATTCCTAGAGAGTCCTGGAGCTTCCAGCTATCCCTGCTACTTAACCAGGAAAGCTCGGGTTGCATTGGGTCAAATGGACAATGAGGACAGTGATGATTACAACAAACTTAAAGCTGCACTGTTTAAGAAATTTGAATTAACTGTTGAATCATACAGAGCTAAATTCTGTAAGCTCAGGAGAAGCTCTGACATGAGCTATGAGGAGCTAGCCATGAAACAATGTCAGTTTTTAAAATGTCGGTGGGAAGGAATTGAGGCAAACTCTGTTGATAAAATTGAAAATGTGACTTTGTTAGAACAGTTTTATTGGGCATGCCCAACTGAGCTAAAACCTGGCTAGAGGACCAAGATCCCAAAACAGTGCAAGAGGCTGCTGAACTCTCAGACCACTATGCCAAGAGCAAACAGGCTCTGAGAGCAAATGGGGCAGCACAGAAAGGGAAAACACACCTTCAGGGCAGCTAAAACCCTCACTGCCTCTACTAAAACCAGTTAGCCCAGATTTCAGAAAAGATTTCTGAAAAGGGAAGTGAATGCTGGTTATGTAAAGAAACTGGGCATATTGCCAAATGGTGTCCCAAAAGAATGAGCAATAATATGCAGAACAGTGCTAGAAAAGAAGTGGGTTGTTTCTGTGTCCCTGGAAGCATGCCTGTGAACATGAGGGAACACATGCACCCAGGCATGGTGAATGGTGTACAGACACAAGGGTTAAGGGACACAGGGGCATTCTTGACCTTGGTAAAGGGGTATCTGGAAGACTCTGGTCAGCTTATACCCAATAAATATGTCACTGTACAGGACTTCACTGATGAGGCGAAAACATTGCCCCTCGCTAGTGTTCTCCTAGACTGGGTTGAAACAGGGGTAAACTGTTCAACAGGTGGCTGTTGCCAAAAACTTAGCAGTGGAGGTGATCCTGGGCAACAATCTAAAACATGGGATGAATGCGTTGCAGTTACTGCATTATTAGCGGCAAGGGACATTGTAGTTCCCTGAACCCCACAGAAGCCATTGTGGAAACCACTGAGAGGCTGGTTCCCCAGCCTGTTTCTCGGATAGGGAGACTAATGAAAAGGGGGTAGGAAGTTCCCCAGTAGCAAGTAATCACACGGCTACAGAGGGTTGCTCCGAAGAGGGAGGGGTGACTCATTGTCAGAGGGTTGGGATTGACAGAGATCCTGAGTGCCCTGACGCTAGTGCTAGGAACTCTAGTTTAGCAACTGAAGGGGACCTGTCCTATGTCTTGGGAATGTGTGAGGGGTTTGCGGCTGCTCAGAGAAGTGACCCTAGTCTAAAGGAGCTGAGGGCTTGGGCAGACTCGGACGGCACACAGGGAGATGACGGCAGACATAAGGTTTATTGGGAAAATGGACTTATGTATACTCAGGCTATACAGACAGAGGGGTGTGTGCTAGGCAGGCAGCTTGTCATTCTCCAGGGGTATCGTGAGCAGTTGTTCAAGACTGCACATGATATTCCCTTGTCTGGTCATCTGGGAATCATGCGCACTATGCAGCAGTTGGCCCAGAATTTCTACTGGCCTAACTTCACCCAGCAGGTGAAGGAGTATTGCAGGTCTTGTCACTGGTGCCAAGAAATAGGGAAGGCAGGCAAGAACACCCAAGCCACCCTGATTCCATTGCCCATAGTAGAGGAGCCATTCCAGAGGGTGGAAATGGATATTGTGCTGCCTTTAAATACCCCCAGCTCCTCAGGGAAGAGATTCATCCTGACTGTGGTGGATTATGCCACCCGGTACCCAGAGGCAGTCACCCTATCTTCACTGAGGACAAAGTGGCAGATGCCTTACTTGGGATTTTCTCCCATGTTGGGTTTCCGCAGGAGGTTGTCACCGATCAAGGGTGTTCCTTCATGTCGGACTTGAAGAAATGTTTATGGGAGAAGTGTGGGGTGATGCAGAGATGCATGACATCAGATCACCCACAAGCCAATGGTCTTGTGGAAAGGTTCAATGGTACCCTAAAGTCAATGCTCCAGGTGTTTGCTGAACAGCATGGGAGGGACTTGGCGAAATACCTTCCCCACCTGGTGTTTGCATACAGGGAGGTGCCCCAAGAGTCGACAGGATTTTACCCCTTCGAAATCTTATATGGACACTGGGTATGTGGCCCCTAGACTTGATCCATGAGGACTGAGAAGGCAAGTGCACCACCCAGGGATCTCCCATTGTGGATTACATCCTTAGGTTTAGGGAAAGGCTGAAGGAGCTTATGGAGACAGCCCAGAGCAACCTGGCAGTTTCTCAACAGAAACAAAAAGTGTGGTATGACCACAGAGCCAGAGCTCGCTCATACATGGTGGGTCAGGAAGTCATGGTCCTTATCTGGTCTGGAAAAAGAAGCTGCAGGCTGAGTGCGCAGGACCGTGCAAAGTGGTTAGGAAGGTAAATGACGTGAATTACATTGTGGAGTTACCTGACCGAAGACAGACAGAAAGGATGTACCATGTCAATATGATGAAGCCATATGCAAATAGGGCTGACATGGTGTTTGCAGTGTGTAGTCCTGGGGAGAGGATGGACAAAGGAGACCCCTCTGGACCTGCTGGAGGAAAGTAAGCAGGAGTCCTCTGTGGAGGAAGTAAAATTGTCTCCCCAGCTGGCCCCAGACCAGATCCAGAAAGTAAGGGAGGTTTTAGCAGACTTTGCCCCATTGTTTAGCACCAAGCCTGGACTAACCCATTTAGCGACACATGATGTGGAGACAGGGACACAGACGCCCATACGGCGGACAGCATATCAGGTGTCAGAGGCTATCCAAAAGGACATTAGGAAGGGAAGTGGAGGAGATGCTGGACTTAGGGGTAATCCAGAAATCCCACAGCCCCTGGGCCTCACCCATAGTCCTTGTGCCTAAGCCAGATGGCTCTACTCATGTCTGTGTGGACTGAATGCAGTCACGAAGACAGACACCCACCCGATGCCCTGGACAGATGAACTCCTGAACAAGTTGGGGGGGCGACCTACCTTACGATGATTGACCTGACCAAGGGGTATTGGCAGGTAAAGTTGACAGACAGAGCTAGAGAGAGGTCAACCTTCATAACTCCAATAGGCTTATTTGAGTTTAAAGTAATACCTTTTGAAATGAAGAACACCCTGGCCACTTTCCAAAGGTTGGTGAACCAGGTGTTAAATGGTGCTGAGGAGTACACCGTGGCATACCTGGATGACATTGCCATCTTTAGTACCAGCTGGGAGGAACACCTATCCTACCTTAGGGAAGTGCTGGGCAGGATACAGAGGGCTGGGCTCACTGTCAAAGCCGAGAAGTGCTAGGTGGCCATGGAAGAAGTAGCATACCACGAGCATGTGGTAGGCTGAAGACAGCTCCATGCTAACCAAATAAAGATAGAGGTAATCCAGGCATGGCCCAGACCAGAAACACAGAAGCAGGTCAGGAGATTTCTAGGGACAGCAGGGTACTACAGAAAATGTGTACCCAATTACAGTGCCCTGGCTGCTCCCTTATCTGACCTGACAAAGAAAAGGATGCCCAAGAAAATTACCTGGGGCCCAGCCTGTGAGGAAGTCTTTTCCAAACTAAAGGAGGCACTGTGCAGTGCTTCTGTTTTGACAAATCCTGACTATAACAAAACCTTTATAGTTCAGACTGACGCCTCAGATGTGGGTATTGGGGCAGTACTGAATGAGACATCCAGCCAAGGGACAGATCACCCAGTAGTACACCTCAGTAGGAAGTTACTTCCCAGGGAGCAGGCATACTCCACGGTGGAACAAGAATGTCTTGCCATAGTGTCGGCCCTAAAGAAGTTAGAGCCATACTTACATGGGCAGCATTTTGTGGTGCAGACTGACCACAACCCCCTGGTTTGGCTGACGCAGATGGGAAAGAACAATGGTAGATTGCTAAGATGGAGTCTTGATTTGCAAGGGTATGATGTGACAATTGTACATAGAGCTGAACCAAAAACCAGAACTCAGATGGTCTGTCTCGCATGTATGAGGAGTGAACTGATTTAGGAAGCTCATGCCATGATGGGGACAGAGCCCCCAATTCAGTCTAGGTCGGGAGGATTGTGACACGTGGACAGCCAGTTCTGAGTACACTATGATTTTTTTGTAATATAAAAATGTGTTATGGACTGTCTCTCATGAAAGATGCTGAGACAGCATGTGAGATCTCACACACACACACACACACACACACACACACAGGTTTTAGATACAAGGAGTTACCTGGAAGGCCAGAAGCTAATTATGGGCTAGACCAGGCCTTAATTGGGGATCTCCTATTTGTCTAGCTTTATTGTAGTTTGCCAGATGCTAGGCTAGAATCATAAATGTTTATGACGTTAGAGGAGGAAAACCAGGTTACAGCACACTGGTGCGAAATCATAAATGCTTTGATGTCTGTGTGAGAGGGGATACTGCTCATAGATGAAAGGAAATTTACAGACTTGATTGGGGAAGTCACATGGGGAAAGGAGTTTCTGCTGATGTAACCTTAATTGGCTTTCTTTCTAAAATGATAAAACTTCCTGGGTGCATGATTTTTAATAAACAGAGGAGGAGCTAGGTGACCTCACACAAAAAGGGATGGCAAACAGTTTTTTTAAAGAATATTCTGTTTTCCTTCAGAGACATTTTTATTTACACTCTGACAAAGAAACATCATTGAGCACTTTAAGCACGTATTTAGAGAGAGAGAGAGAGAGAGAGAGACAAAATCTAAGTACTATAGTAGGAACTGCATTGTTAAAACATTGTTCTTTTACAAGATTGTACTGTTCTTGTGATATATAGTTCTGTATTTTATGTTTTACATATTTTTTCTATTTTAGTAAACTCTATTTTTAGAGCCTATTTGGTCTGTCTTTGAATTTCTTTTCTTTAACAAGTGAAGTATACATGGTTAAAGCAGACACTGTGCTTAAGCTTGAATAGTGATACCAAACTGGAAAAAGGTAAGAGTAATCTGAGGTCTTTATTAGAGTTTTTAAGGGTTCATTTTGTACACCTGGTTAGGTGCCCATAGGCAAAGATATCTGGTCCCCCAAAGACAGAATTATCTGAGCCTGTGCATTGGGTATGCTAACAAGAGGTTCACAGTTTGAATCCCTCCTGAACTGAGACCAAAGGTTGATTCAAACCCACAAAACAGACAGGAGGGTTACCCTGTTTCTGTTAACTGTTCACAAGACTACGCTTGGAGGTTGGCACTTTGGGAGTAGAGGGCTGACCTGCTGAGTTGGTTTGTGACAACCTGCACCTGACGATGTCTGTACTTCTTGACCTCTGCTGTCTGCTTATCCAGCTTTGTCCTTCAGTGGGTAGCTTCTACTTGGACTGTTCCCTACATCCCTGGACTGCTGTCTTCCTCCTCGTAGCCCTGGTGGCTTGGGTCTCTAAAGTTTGCTGTTTTTTTTGGGCATTCCTACACCAATCAATGTCCAGCATCCCTGACTGATCAACTACTCTTACCCATTTATCTGTCTCATACTTCTACCTCAGCTATCATAACAGCTCCTTTCCAGCACTCCATGCAGTACCTGTTACTTGAGGAAATCTTCCAGCAACACCCCATGAACAACATGTCCTGTAGACTCATCACTATAAAATCATTGGTACTTCCCAATAACCTCCCCAGGACCCATTTCTGGAATCCAGTTTGACTAGACTGTGGAAAATCTATTTTCTCAACCAACTCTGCAGGATGTTTCCTTATATAGTCTATCAATTCAAACAGTATGGACATTACTACCTCCCATGTCCTCATAGGATACAAAATTTAGGGAAGTCCCCTTCACTTCTATCTTCTTACCTGGAAACATGACCTTAATTCATTCCTAAATGTACCAACTCCATAACAATCATCAATGTTAAGGATTACAGGAACTGCAGGATACCTCAGAGCAGTACTGGCATTATCCATTATACCTTCTCCTCATAGTCTTTTCCTAAAAGAGCTGACTCTGTTTGACCACATTATTTGCCTTCTATTACCTGAATAGCCACTGGAAGTTCCTAAGACCTTCTCCAGCTACCATCCCTGAACACGTATCATTGACTATATGGTGCCTATCTGCCTTGCTAAAGTTACTCTAGCCGAGCCACTGTTCCCTGACCCCTAGACTTCACCATACTTCATAAAATTATCTACAGCTCTTCATCATGTTACCCTAAATCATGCCGGCTATCCATCCAGTGGTCCTTCTAACTCATCCATTGGGATTTACCTCCCATACTCCCTCCAGCGAATACCATCACCAAGAGCAGGCTTTCATAGATTCCTCAATCTGCACATCTGCAACTGACCTGGCTGTTTCACTATTCCAGTCATACCCCACAAACAGTCCTATATCTGACTAAGTATGCTAGACACCCAAGGCATTCTACACTGCTCTCAACTTCTCATTGCCACATCAGTCTATAGACCTATCCAAAGAACCATTCTCAGACTTCCTTCAGCGTTCTGACATTGGATGCTCCAGCACTGCAAAGCTGCCATGACCACTTAAAGCTGCTGCCATGGGCAATTAAGCCACAGTAATACCCATGTCCACCATTTCCAATAGCAGTCCTTCATCAATATGAGCCTATGCAAATCTCATTATAGTAATAACAACTTTAGTCAACCTCAAATTCATTGTACTGAACTTTCCATCTATTCCCATTGATATCTAGTTACCATCTCTACAACATATAACACCCTTCCTTCATTAGTCTAAAATCTCATGCAGAGATGTGCGAAATTAGGAAATTTCTATTCCCTACTCACTACCCAGCTTACCTACCAAGGGTGGGAATAGAGAAAAGCCAAAAAGTAAACTACAGCTACATAAGCACTACTAACCCCATACTCTGTTCACCAAAACATTGAATGGGAGGCTAAAGCCTTAGGTTCAATGTGGGGGAAAAGTTCCCCCCACATCCCTAATAAAGGCTAGCCTCCCATGGCAGTTCCCCATTAGTGCATTGTGAAACACCAACCATCCACCCCTGCCTCCTCCTTCTCCAGCACTCTACTCACACTTGGTGCTGGGCTTTCTATTCTCTAATCACTACCAGGCTTACTCTACGAAGGATGGGAATAGAGAAAAGTCAAAAGTAAACTACAATTACATAAGCACTACTAATCCTTACTCTAGTCATCAAAACATTGAACCATGCTATATTCTTATTAGTCCTGTAGCCCCTTCCCTATTTTGCATTATGAAAATGTTGCTTTTGGGGGTGGGGTCAAGATGGGTGCTCAGTTACTTTGCAAAACATGAAAGAGATACAGCAGTAAAGTAAATATCTAAACTAAACCTTTATAAAACATTTCAAATAATACCTCACTTACTTCCATGGGCAGGTAGCTCCTTGCTATGAGTTGCCTGATCTGTGGACTTCATACTGAGCTGATCTTTAATATATGTCAGAAGCATTATCAACTGAAACACAGTAATTTCAAAAGTATCACCCCTATGTTTTCAGATATGCAGGTGTCTCAGAATGTCAGTAAACAGTGTGCCAACATGCCAGTTTTACACAAACACCCCTACATAGTCTTCTGGCACACCAGCATGTCTTCAAAGCTCCAACCCCCTCTCTAGTTTGACTGGTGGTCACCCTCAATCCCCGTCTCAACTTATACAAGACAACTGCATAAAACACTTCACCCCCATGGATGAGAGAGACTGAATAAACATTTTAAAAATGCAACAAGATTAAGTTGTAGGAACTTTAATCATGATACATCATTGCTTTAAAAGAAACCCTGCAGCCAACAAGAAAATGTGTTCTGTGAGTACATAAAAGTACAGGACTCTCAGACTTACAGGAGTTCTGTATTTACAGCATCTCACAGGAAAGAGAGGAAAAAGTGCCAGGTTACAAAACTTCCCACATTAACAGATACTCAAAGACATGGTAGTCACATACCCATGTGAGATATTTCATTTTTGCAGCATAAAAATAAGAATAAGATCCCCATATACAAAGCCAGCTGTGCAGCCTATAGCTCTGTACCAAAAAATAGCATATGGCTGGAGTAGAGTTATACTCCTCCTGTTAGCGCACATCAATGAAGCATGCTGACTGAATATTGGACTATGCTGGCACAGTGCAAATGAAAATGGCTGCATGGATACAGCCCAAGGCTGTAAATGGCCTTCAGGAGAATCACAGCAGTATAAATAGTATCAAGGATCCTTTGGGCCATATTCGGCTTAGGCATGCAAATTAACTCATTGGATATAGAAGGTGCTAAGGGCCATCTGTGTGCTCATTAGGGGCTTATTTGCATGGATACAGCAGATAAACTGCAAGGCGGCACAGGTAGAAAATCCCTGGTAGTCTAGTGGGCCCCCCTCTCCCAATCACCTGTGTTATGTCATTTGCAGTGTCTCTGGTAGTCCAGAGGACCAAAAATTCACTTTTAGTAATGGGCACTAAACTGAAGATCTAAAACAAATTGAATCATTTCATAGTCTTTCCATTACATATCTTCCAAGGCATTTCACTGCATATTCCAAAGAAATAAAGTGCAAACTTGTTCAGTAACTTATAGTACATAACGTCTGGGTGCATACAGTACAGAGGCAGTCAAAAAAGGAAACATCCCAATGATTCACCTTACAACAAAAGCGTCATTAGGAAATTCTGTTTGCAACAGTTTCAGTTTCAATACCCTTTCCAGAGCAGCCAACAGAGAAAAAAGGTGCTATATCTAATATTTTATTTCTTGCAGATAAGATTGTAGCCAAATCTATTAGTAACCTTACTGAAAGGCAATTACTATTCCCAATTAATTTTAACTTCAAAGCCCAACACTAAGAAGAATCAATTTCATTAATGATCAAAGGGCTGGGGTGTATTCAGTGCAGAAACTCGTAGGAAGAATAAGCCAAGTAATGAAGTGTACAGTGATTTTAAAACAAGGCATTCTTAGAATTTCAATCACAACAGTGCAAATACATAATTTACATTCATATTTTAATTAAAGACATTAAATAGCTGCATTTAGTAACATAACATTTCCAAGTTTACCATCTAAATAAATTCTACATATGAACAGGCTGTTCCTACAGTCAGAAGTAAAGAAACGGGCATAAACAGGTGGACTTAAAGTGATATGCAATACATTTCAGCTAAGCAAGACACAATCTTAGTAAGGCACTGGAATATAAGCGCACAGAAACTAAACAGAATAAATTTTAGACAGAAACATTTTAGTACATTTCAACTTAACAGCAGTCACACACCCATGTAAGATATTTCACTTTTGCAGCATAAAAAAAAAGCAAACAGCATTTGCCAATGCTAAATGTATACTGTCAGTGTAACAGGGCTTTATTGTTGCCCTTATTTATTACTAAGGACATTTGCATGGAAATGGGGGCTGGATTTTCAAAGGGGCCCTGGGTCAGCTCCATTTGCACCAACCCCCGCCTGCGGCAATCTCAGGTTGTGCTAAAGCCCATGTGTCAGATTTTGGTACAGCAGGGGTCCTGGTGCCAGAGTTACCACTGGCTGGGCATTGCACCAACCAAGGGTCACACCAGAAGGGTTAGATTGAGGGTACCTTGATCCTCCTGCCCATCAGAAAGCTTTTTGGGTAGTGAATGTGGGAGCCTATTGGAAACCCCAAATTCTGCCCAGTATGTGGGATGGTGCCCTGTATGTGCCCTATCAGGCTGTTTGGAAACCCTACCAGTGGCAATGTGCAGAATGCAGCAGTGCCTAGGATGGCTAGAGAACATGGCAGTGTCATGTCCAGGAACCTGTACCAGCAGACCTGCAATTATACCCCCTGCCAGCTTGCAACATGCGCGGACATCTGCATACTGCTCCTGGCCACAGTGTCGGCGGTGCCATGGTGGTCCAGGATGGGCACTCACTGTCACAGTGTACATGCCCCTGATGCACACATCCAAGTGTGTTGGAAGATAGTAGTGACAGATGCCAGAGGACCCCCACAGGTGGGTGCTACATGTCCCGAGGTAGGTGGCAGACTGTGCTAGCATTACTGACTGCACAGTACAGGATAGGATGGCCACAGGAGTATGGCAGCACTGGTTCCCCCACTGTCCCATACTCCTGTGGACACTGCTGCATGGCATGCATGGCACGTGGAGACCGCTGCCACTGCCTTGCTGTCTATCTGTCCTGAGCACCTCTGCACATTGCCACACTGCCACAGGTAAGGTTGTCAAACAGACTGATAGGGCACATACAGTGCACTGTGCCCACATACCAAGTGGCATCTGGGGTTTCCAACACCCTCCAAACCAGCAGAGCCATGACCCACAGTGCAACAGCTGTTAGACCAGCTCATGGCTGGTCTTACCACAGCCTGGACCTGTGCCCACAGTGGGGTTTTCAGAATCCCATTTTCAGGGATTGCCACAGCCCCACTGTGGAGCAAGGTCCCTTACAACCTGGCACAACATCACTTCTGATGCAGGGGTGGCATGGGGCCCCTTAGGCACAAGGTCTCCCAATTTTGACACAGCCTGCATCCAAAAAAAAAAAAATCAGGATTGCCACAACATTTGGCACAAGGCACCACATGCATCAATTCTTTTTGGTGCAGGCACCTTTTGTCAAATGTGAGCCTTTGAAAATCAAGCCCAGGGTCTCTACTCTATTTGCTCTGTCTGCTTATCTACTTCTGCAGTCACAATTCTGTTTATGACATCCCAATCTGTTGCTGTGGAGATACTTATGATGTCATAAGCAGGGCATTATTACATCATATGTAGACAAGCAGCCAAAGCTAATAAAGTCCAAGAGACAGTAATCTTGTTTTTACATTAAAGAAAAAGAGAAAGGTTTGCAAAACCACAGTTCTAGCTAAATGGTACAGAGGGTAAAAGCACAGAACTATAAAACAGTGGGTTGCAGGTTCAGCCCCCCCTTAAAGTCACAAACAATATTGTCTAAGGAAACCTGAGCTATAGTAAACTTGTAGCTGGGCTAGTGGCATGGAGGACTAAGGTGTGAGATGCCCCACCTCCTGCCACACCAGCAAACTGGGTTTGGGAATGGACCAAGGTAACTTAAGGGCTTGTGGAGGAAGGAGGATTTAGCATCCATTGACAGATCTCCACCTTCGGGGTGGTGCGACAGTGTGTACTGCTGCTTGGCTGCCACTTAGTGGAGGGCAGGTTTCACAGCAGTGGTCACCAAAATTGAAAGTCAGAGGTGGACACAAAGTGTTCACCGCCTTCATGGTCTACATGTTTGCCATTGCATGCCACTGGCTCTGACTCAAGAGGAGTAATGAGCAGAAAAGAAACAACCAAACAAAAAACTGGCACTACTCACTCATACTTGAGGAAGCATGAGTCCCGAGTTATGCTTAACCAACTGTTTCTTTATTACTCACAATTGTGGAGACATAACACAGCAACTGCTACAGGCGCCGGTTCTGGGACACCCAAGTGGTAACAGAACGCCACAACATTTCACTCAACTGCACTTGAGTTTTGTCAAGAAACAGCAGTCCTGCTAGCAAGGCACACGTAAATATGGTACATTTAAAGTGATACACACCGTTATATATATCCTCAAAAAAAAAGTGTCAACACACAGCAATTATGGCCTCAGATCACAGTATGTAGTTCATATAATCACAGTAGTGCTTAAACAATAGTGAAGAGGTGACTAAAGTGCTCATTATACAATTTTGTACAATGTTGGCTGCCAGAAGTTCACTGTGGGCTTTTCTCTTGACAAAGCTCAAGTGCTGTTGAGCAAAACAAAAGTTATCTCTAGAAGTAGAAAAATCACAATCCAAGACAGAGGTTTTAAATTTTAGAGGAGCCAGTTTTGACAAAATGATGGATGTAGTTAGAAGCAAGCCATTAGGGATCCATGAGCATTTAGGTGAGAAAGAAATATAGGGGCTGGTTAGGTTAGCTATTTTAGAGGCTACTAGGATATGCTTCAGAACAGTAACCAAAAAGAACAAACACAAAAAAACAATACGGTTCAGTAACCAGGTAAGAACCACAATCAGAACCAAAGGGAGGCCTATTGGAACTATAAAAGAACTCAGGAAGACAGCGATGGGAAGCGTACATTCAGAAGAACAAAGAAGCAAAAAGAGTACGGTAGAATTGGTTGGCACGCAACACAGCTACTTTCATGGAAGGGTTTAAAAAAAAGGGAGCAAACACATTTTTCGATTTATACAAGAAAAAAGAAAAAAAAGGGAAGGAATAGTTAGACTCAAAGATGGTGATAGAGTAGTGGAAGAGGATAGGCAGAAGGCCACTGTTCTGAGCAACTTTTTTTGCTCAGTGTTCACCGATGAACACAAAGGCCCAGTACCAGACAATAGCATTATGGCTGCTGACAAAGGTGTTCCACAAATGGAAGCCTGGGCCTGACGGAATACACCTGAGGGTACCAATGGAGCTAGCAAGTGAATTAGCAGGCCCCTAGCACATTTATTCAGCAGATCACTTCAGACGGGGATAGTGCAGGGAGACTAGAGAAGAGCTGATGTGGTACCTCTCCACAAAGGAGGGAGTTGGGAGGAAGCAGGCAACTACCGACTGGCCAGCCTTACTTTGGTAGTGGAGAAACTGATGGAAACCTTAATAAAAAATACTTGGTAGAGTACCTAGATAAGAATGGTCTGCAGGATGATAGGCAACACGGGTTCATGGTGGGATGGTCGTGCCAAACTAACCTAATCACATTTTTTGACTGGGTCACTAGGGACCTAGACAGAGGCCACCCAGTGGACCTCCTCTACTTTGATTTTAATAAAGCCATTGATTCTGTTCTGCACAACAGCCTGCTGAAAAGATTTGAGGACCTGGGTGTAGCCAAGTGCATAGTGAGTTGGGTAGGTAATTGGTTTAGGAACAGAAAACAGAGAGTAGTGGTCAATGGGGTGAGATCTGATGAAGGTGCAGTTACTAGCGGTGTGCCCCAAGGCTCAGTGTTGGGACCAGTCCTGTTTAATGCCTTCATCAGTGACATCGGCATAGGTATTCAGGACAAAATTGCCTCATTTGGTAGACGATACCAAGCTGGGAGGATGGGTTGACAGCAAGGAAGAGGTTAAGGACCTACAAAAAGACCAACAGAAGCTGGAAAGATGGTCCAATGTCTGGCAGCTGAAATTCAATGTAAAGTGATTCATTTGGGTAAAATGAACCCAAGGACAGAGTACCACTTCAATGGAGTCCAGCTCAGTGCCACACAGGAAGAATGGGACCTAGATGTCATCATAAGCAGCACCCTTAAACAGACAAGCCAATGCAACAAAAACCTTCTAGCAAGACCAACAAAATGCTGGGATGCATAGGCGGGGACTAGACAGCAGGAGGAAGGAGGTAATACTGCTACTCTACAGGTCCCTGGTAAGGCCCCCATCTGGAGTACTGTGTCCAGTTTTGGAATCCACATCTGAAAAAGGATATCAACAGATTGGAGGCTGTTCAGAGAACAGCAACCAAAATGATCCAGGGCATTCAAGGGCCCTCGTATGTGGAGCGTCTGGAAGCATTAAATATGTTCTCACTGGAGACAAAGAGGGAGAGGGGAAATATGTTTGAAACATACAAGTTCCTGAGAGGAATAAATAAGGTGCCATCCTCAGACCTGTTCAACAGAGTCTCCGACTCTAACACTAGAGGGCACAAGTGACAATTGAGGGGAAGAGCTTCATGAGGGAGCTTAGGAAACACTATTTTACAGAAAGAGTCATGGAGCCATGGAATAAACTGCCAGCTGATGCAGTGGAAGCAAAGTCCATGATATCATCAAGCTGGGGTGGGACAAGGCTAAAGTGTGATCAAAAGTAACAGGAGCAGCAGGAGGCATTAGGCAGAAGGGGGGGTTAGGTCCTGGGATCTGAGAAGGTCCACAGAACACATGGGCAGACTAGATGAACCCTTGGTCTCCTTCTGTCATCTTTTTTCTGTTTCTATGTTTCTGTGTTACCAGTCTGGTGTCCCAAAACCTGTGCCTATAGAGGCTGCTGTGACTGCATGACTGTGTTTAACAAAGATGCATTTGGTTAAGCATAATCTGACACTCATGTACGTCCTCAAGACCAGGTGAGTGGAGCCAGTTTTTCATTTTGGTTGGTTTCTCTAGTTATCAGCTGCACCATCTCCACCCTGTGCGGCCCATATTGTTATTGTTGGCAGAAAATAACCCCTGTCTGCAGGATGTTGCTGTGACCCTGAAGGCACCGCACCACTAACATCCATGGCACCCACTCACACAATGAAGTAAGAAGTAGATGGGGTAAGTCTTGGAGGTGAGGTGAATAGGCTGGGGATCGATAGCAGGAGGAAGCCGATGGAAAAGGGCAGGAGGATAAAATTAATATAAAAATGAAAGGAATGCTAAAGTATTTGAACAATAAACTAAGCTGTGTCTAATTCTCACATTTTTAAAAGTTAGCCACTATCAGGTGCTCTGCAAAGGGAGCATAAACAATACGTAATTCTAATCAACTATTGCTAGTGTTTTCTGTTCATTATTGACGTGCTGTTAATGTACACATATTTGATTATTATATTTGTAATCTGCATGCTGTTTTTATTTCCCAACTCTGTTTAGTGCTTTCAAATAGCTGCTTCCCATTTGTACTGTAACTAGGGGAACACACAGACACAGACACAGACACACACGCACAGTGAGGCTTGATGGTTATCTTCAAAACCTGATGATGTCTGCTAGCTGGCTAATGGGCAGAAAACCACTGTGATTGGTGGGGCTTTATTCTTTGAACTATGAGAAGATTATGCCCTGCCTCCAGCCAGTTTAACACTGTCATTTTCAGCCTTCTCAGCATTGGCTTTTGAGAGGCAAGCTTCCTATATTTCTACATCCATCAGCTTGTTCTGATATGCACATATTTCATCTAAGCAAGGTGCTCTCTTAGTAGGGCGCTGGAATATAAGCAGCACTAAAACTAAACAGAATAAAGTTTAGAGAGAACATTTACGTAGCACATTTCAACTTAACACCAGTCATGCACTACACTAAAGTAACAATATGTTCACTTTGCAGATGCGTGCAAGCAAACATAACAACAAGACACCCATATTCAGAGCCAGCCACTAGCACAGCCTGTAGCACTGCACCAAAAATAATGAACGGCCAACTCTGAGCTCTACTCAGCCTGTTAGCGCACACTAATGGAGTATGCTGACTGAATCTCAGGCCAAGCTGGTGCAGTGGTAAATGAAAATGAGTGGCGCAAACATGGCCCAAGGCTGCAGGAGATAAGTGCACCAAAATGGAATAATGCCAGGGCTCCTGTGGGCCATATTCAGCCCAGGCATGCAAATGAGCTTACTGGGCATGGAAGACACTAAGGGGCTATCTGAATGCCTATTATGGGCTCATTTGCATGGGCACAGAAGACCCACTGGCAGTCTAGTGGGACCCCAACCCCAATTGTCTGTACTGTGCCATTTGCAGCACACCTGGTAATCTAGTGGACCCCTCCATCTCATCGCCCATACTGTCTCATTTTTAGTATCCTTGGTAGTCTAGTGGACCCCCCACTGATTGCCTGTACTGTCATTTTCAGTATCCCTGGTAGTCTAGTAGACCCCCTCCTCCTAATTGCCCATACGGTGTCAGTTGTAGATCACTGGTAGTCTGGTGGACCTATCATGTACTTACTCACAACCGCACTCTGTAGCTGTCAGATGCCAGGCAGACAAAAGAGGTGAGCAGAGGGCTATGCCAGCCACTGATCTGACCACTGAGTTTTTGGTGAGTGTTGACTGGGGTGAATGGAGAGTGGGGCAGGGAGTTCTCAGCAAGGGTGTCAGTTGAGAGGGGAGATCAGTGGCACCTGGTGTGGGGGGGGGCTAGCTCACAAGGGAATTGTAATTTGACATACATGGGGATCTGGGTGATCGGGGAAGGGGGTTCACAAGACTACCAGGGATACTGCAAATGACAGTGCAGGAGATTGGGGGGAATCCCCTAGACTACCAGGGAATTGGAATTACATGAAAGACAAGGAAGTTTGGGTAAAGGGGGCTTCACTAGTAGGGGTATACAAATACATTGTGATATTTTTTTTTCTATCTTTAAATCCCAAGCTAGAAAGGGCATTTTTGTTAAACACTAAAAACAACACATAAAAGTGTATCAGGATAACTGCTACAAGTGTTTTTTTCCCTACATACTAGGCCTGTTTCTGTTCTGCAAGCAAAAGCAATCACCCACAGACTGGCCAAAAGGGCTTGTTTAGCAGAGTGTTAATGTTATTATTTTATCCCTTTCTTACTTGCAATTATTTATTGCGCAAGAGCAATCTACTTTCATCCCCTTGTTAAAATGAGCCACACATCAGAAATCTTGACATTTTTTTTCCTTTCCTAACTCCCAAGCTAGAGGCGAGAGTAAATTTGCACTTCTGTGTGATGATTTAAATTTTCAGTATTTCTCAGGAGAAGTGCTAGGAAAATGTTTTTTTTTTTTTCCACCCTAAATGTGAAAACAAAAATAGTTGTACTACTAGACCAGGCATGCTTCTGCTCTGCAAGCAATAATCAGTCACAGCCCTGGTGCAAATTCTTTTTATTTTGGCATAAGGATAAAGAAAATCTCATTTGGTACAGTAGCATAGAGTGGTCACTCACTCAGTTAGCAGCTGCAATTGCACAAAGCCAAAAAAATAACAGAACATTTCCAGTATCAAGTTGTTGTTTTTTCCCATTAAAAGCATATATATTAACCCCAACATTTAGTTGACAGGGCTTGTTTAGACGAGTGCTTTTACTGTTATTTTGCATCCCTTTCTTACCTGTAATAATTGTTTTATCATACAAAAAAAGGGCTGGTTGTTGTTATGGCTCTTTTTCTTTTTTTATAACATCTTTCCATTTTCAAGGAGGGCCTCATAGAACATTTTTCATAAAGCACTATGTTGGTCTCCTCACAGGGATCCCCAACCCACTGGAAGACCAACATGGCACAGTCAACATGTTTTGGTTGTGTGCCACCCTGATGAGTCAGGCACCATGTGTTGTGACGAGCCCTCTAGAACAAAAAAAAAAAAGTCCCTGCTATCTCAGTGATGACTCCTAAAGCGTGAACAGGATGTATTCCATTCCTTGTCCTGTTACAGGGCAGAGTATAGTATTCCTGCCTGTTTTGAGGGTACATCCCTATCTAATTACAGGGTATACACTCTCATGGACAACAGGAGGGAAAATAATGGATAAAAGTAAACAATGTTTTGGATTCTTAAATGAAAAGAAACAGCCAGCCCTATAGGGTTACAGTACTGCAGTTCTCCCAACTACTCTGATGAACTGAGTATCCAAATGGACTTTGGTCTTTGGGGCTATCCAGGGTAGAGAGTATTGAGTATCCCATGGATAGCTCTTCACTTAGATAGTGGGGGCACAGACAGTGTCTCCATATTGGACTCACACGGTGTTTCGACACAAGCTGGGTGTCAGGTGGCAGCTGAGCAAAGTGGAGATGGAAACTGAGAATGAAATGAAAGGATTTGAAAAAGCAATAACAGGTAGCCTTTTATATATGCGAGATAGATAATTGCAAGCAAGAAACGGATAAAAAAAAATGATGACAGCAACAAAAATAGTCCCCTAAACAAGCTGTATCTGCAAAATGTTGGGGTGATGTTGGAACTGGGAAGCAAGAAGATTTGGGTAATGTTTTTTAGGCTTTATGTGAAAACAGAGTGGTGAGTGGTGCCCTATGCAGTGCTCCCAGTTTCACAACCTCATTGTTATGAAGTCATAACACAAAAGCAAGTTATTGGCACCAACTGGGTTTGATTTACCTTGGAGCCATTATAGCAGTGTTTTGCTCAGAATCCTGCTGTTTCTAAGATGCATGATAAAACATTAAAGAGCAAGAAGAGATAATGAAGGTGTATGCATTACACACTGCAGGAAGGAAGCATGGGGGAAAAATACACAGGTTAACTTTATAAAAAGAAAACAGTCCGCAAAAGCAGACTTCAAATGCTATTTTTCTATTTCCACAGGGGTAACTCATATTTGTACCCAAGTAATGACAAATTAAGCTTAAAACAAACTATTACACATATTCAGGGTCTAGTATTGAATAATGAGGCTTAACAACAACATCAGCTGTGCTAAACATCCTCTTAGATGGCACACTCGTAGGCGGACAACTGATGTATCTCACTGCCAGTTGTGCCAAGTGAGAGGATGAATGCATCCTCTGCCCCTAGCAGCCCAATGGATCAACCTGAAATGGTGCAAGAGACTCTGCAAACTAGCTAATCAAGATATTTTCTGCAGAAAAAGGCTGTGACTGTGTTCTCTTCTATTGCTCTTGATATAAAGACATGCTGAGCAGTGCCCACGCAGTGCTACTGTCAGTAACATATATTTCTTCACCACCTCCCCCAGTGGAACCAGACCTGCCAGATGGAATTCCGTCTCACCCATGACCTTCTGCACCTGCTGCCAGTGTCACCAGTCCCCACATTCAGCCAGTCAGCTCATCACACAGCTCTTGTTGACAATGAATCACTCTCTGGCTATCCATAGCCATGCAAAGGATCTCACATTTGAACTACGGATCAGCATAGCTGAAAAAATGTGGCTGTGGCTATCCAGCATTTTTATAAACCTTGCATCCAGTTCAGCTTGCAGCTGCTTAATGAGCACAGCTGCCCCATCTGGAATCCTCCTGTTTTCCTGTACATGTCTCTCCATGGGTGCTTTCTGTATATGCACTGTTGGGATCATCTGACTCAAAGTGGCAGTGGACACACTTAAATCATGGGTGCGCCTCTCAAGCGCCCAAGTACTCTCACCATGGTGTCAATCAGTAATCACTCATGGTGGCCCAGAACTCCACCAGTGTTACCCGCCATTGCCTAGTTATGAAGTGCACACTTGTTCTAACAGTTTATACTGCATCAGGTATGATAAATTTCATCTGGTATTGACATCCTGTATCAAGCGATGTTGAAACACACCAAGAAATTGTTGCACTTCTCTTAGTTGGTCAGTCACCTTTACAGAGTGATGAAAATGAGCACAGGTGGGTGTGTTGTGGAGACAGTCTTGTTAGCCTCAATACTGTGATGTAGTGCAGATGTGACCACTAGAATCAAGTGTGCGCAGTAGTGAATGCTGACAAAATTTCCATCAGCAACTGCTTTCACCATATTTTCCCCATTATCCCAGACAGGAAAACTAACATGTACAGTAGATTGGCGCCAACTGTCCATGAATGCCAGGATGTTTGGTGACATGTGGTCCTTCTGCATTAGCCCAACATTTAGAACAGCAGACCAAGAGTGACTGTCACATTGTGGAGGGATGAAGGGACAGGCGGTGACACAGGGACAGAAGGAGGAATCCACAATAGGAGACATAGGCTGTTGCACACTCTAGTGTGCGGTCAAGGACAGATATGCATGCTTGGATTTGTACTGTTCCAAATGTCTACGATGCAATAGAAAATTCCATCCACAGCCTCTGAGAATGGTATGGCAACTGCCATTTTTATACACGCATACATCTTTGGTACCATAGTGCATGACAATTAGGAACATGATGGGAGCTGCTACTATGGCTGCAAGTGCTGTAAAAGTCTGTGAAAGCAAGTGTCTTCCACAACTGAAAAGGGTTACAGATCCAACATCATTATTTCACCTATGAGCTGTATGATATGCTGAGCTGTTTGACAGGATAACTAGTGCTTAATTCTGGCCTGGACTGCTTCCACTATTGGTATTGACCGTGGATGAAGGATGTTCCATGCTTGCAAGACGGTGTATAAAGAGCAGGGGATTGGTGCCTGGCAAGAGTGCTGGGGGTGCATGGAGGACTCTCTGGTGATGGGGGGAAAGGAGTGGTAACAGCAGGCAAAGCAGCATTTGTTTCAGAGATGTTCTGTGGCATTACCAGTGCCACCAACACCACTGCCTACATCATCAACAAGAGATGGGTCAGATGGAACCCCAGACACAGACCCTGACACTTCAAGACCCTGGGGATGCTTCACCTTTAGGTGGTCCATTAAGGTGGTGGTGGTTACATTTGCCACAGATTTCTCCCGCTGATAGTTGTACTACACAGTGTGCACACTGGTTTTCTGTTATCTTCTGTAATCTTCCTTCAGTAACGTGAACTGCCACCATACAATGGTCTTATTACTCATGACACCACTCATGCAGCTAGTGTCACAGTACCACCACTAGCCTTTCTTGTTTGGGCCTGTGTCTGTGGGATTTTGTTTTCCCCAGGCACTCCTGCACCTTCTCTACTTGACTGTTCTGGCTGGGATGCAGTCTGCTGAACAAATGCTGAAGAGTAGCTTGAGGATTTTGTTATGGGAGAGGAGCCATATCCTTCTTTCTCCTGCCACTCAGAACATGAGAGGCTGAGGTTTCAGAGATTTCAACCACCTGACTTTCTTTCTTTATGGATCTCAAGGTACTCCCCATACTGTCTCATCATCAAAGCTACTTAAGTTATCCTCCTTGGATGATGTACTGTATCAGTGGGAAAATCTTCTGGTGGAAAGTACTCAGATGTGGATGAGTGTGCTTCCTCCTCATCCACACTGACAAGTTCTACAGTACAGTGCTGAGAAACAAGAGGTGTCAAACTAGGACTGGACACAGTACTGGAAATAGTTGTGCAACTGACTGAGGCCACAGTGCTAATAGTGGACAGCATCATCATAGCAGTTCTGGTGGTCACTATGGTCTCAGTGGCAGGAAGTGGCCTGGGTCACAGTGGCAGGAGTGGTCTGGGTCACAGTAGCAGGAGTGGTCTGGGTCACAGTGGCAGGAGTGACTGGCAGGGCCACTGTTGCAGCAGAAGCTGGGATGCTAGTAGTCACAATGGATGGGTGGTGGATAAGAGCAGTGGTGGTTATTAATGAGGATGTTCTCATCCTGGAGGCGCTGGTGGCAGTAGCAAGGTATGAGAAGGACATGTATAAAACAATTTGTTATAGCAAATGCATCCTGAGTGTTGCTCTGCAGTACACACACTTCTCCTGCTGCTTGCTGCTCTACACCTGCTGCAGCTTTGTTGGGGCTGCTGGAACATCTGTGTTTTCTGGTACTATGTCCTCTGTTTGCTATGGTTGTATTCCTTACAGGAAGATGTATTAAATTATTTTATTATGAAATATAGTCAGTCAAGCCACTGCAGCAATGCTGAGCTAATAGGCCGCCTCACTCACTTTTAAACTCCTTCCTGGGCACACAGCCACAACTTAGAACAAGCATTTGTCAATGCAGAATTTTGTTTATGGGTATTGGCATTGGTAATGCAGAAGTTAGAGAGATGCATAAAAAGGAATGGTGGTGAAGTATTGAAGTAATGCCAACCCCCCACCACCCTGAGAGACTGACAGGCATTGGGGTGTGCCTTTGGTTGCAGCCATATCACACGCATTCCATTTCACCCCCACCCTGCAGATACCAGCAGGTGTCACAGTGTGTCTTCAGGTCTTCAGCCCTTACGCCTCCCCATTTTAAAAGAAAATAAGTTGAGATGGGTGCAGTATAAGAGAATAAGGTGAATGTTAAGGCTGAAGACCCCAAGGCACACCTCGATGCCCGTCAGTGGCTGCAGGGTGGGGATGGGATGGAATGGGTTGAGCAATAGGGCAACAGCCCAAGTCACACCCCGATGCCTGTCAGTCTGTACAGGGTGAGCATTATGGTTGGAAACCCTAACACTGGGGGCATCTGTTGGTATGTTTGCTCCAAATATTCAACATGAGCTTTTTGGGAGCCCACCTCATGAACAGTGGCAGTATCATTTCGTTACTCAATGCCAAAAGGTGATTTCATACAGTGAGTGTGCCATTCAGTGCTATAGGTGTGAAAACACATTTCAGGCAGGATGTGAAAAATCACAGCTGTACTGTTCATTAGGAGGTGTGGAGAAATGGCACTGTTGAAAATCTGGAGTGAAAATATGAAAAAGTGGTGAAGTTACAAGTGTGCATATAAACTGTGCAATGCACACTCATAATGCAGTAATTTTTTGAAATGTTTTCACCAAATTTTCAACATGGCTGTTTTGAGACTTCCCCTCATGAACAGTGGCACTGGGATTTTGTTAATCTATCACAAAAGTTGATTTCGCACAGTGACCCCACCATTCTGTGCCACAGGTGCAAAACACATTTTGGGAAGGATGCAAAATGACAGCTGTATTGTTCATAAGGGGTGGAAAAATGGCAATATGGGAAATTTGGAGGAAAATGTTAAAACTGATGAAAGAAACTGTGCAATGGATGCTTGTAATAGTCACTTTTTGAGCTTTTCACCAAAAACTGAAACTCCTAAATGTCTGACTTAGATCCATCATCCATTCCATCCAGACAGTAAATCAAAACCAATACTAATTATAAGCAGCATACAGTAGCTATTCAGACTCAGTGTAAGGCTAATATGCAATCACTAATAAAAAAAAAGATACCCACCGAGGGTTTTAAACTGCTTACTGCATCAGCACTGTGACAGTTACAATTTAATATATTTATTTATGAACATAAGAAAGGGAAATTGTTTACCTAGGAAAGACAGTCACACTATGCTGAAGTTTGTTTCCAGGTGCGACCTGGGATCACAAGGGAGTTAAGTGACTTGCTCAGGGTCACACAGCAGACGTAAGTGGGGGATGTGGGATTCAAACCCAGGTCTCCAGGTTTGCAGCTCAGAGCCCTAAGCCACAATAACATTACATTGACGCCAACACAAGAGTGAACAATTATCAGATCTCACACTCACTCAATGCTAGTTGGTTTGGTCAGTTTAAAACTTTACATACTCTTTTGGTCCTGGACTACTCTGACGGTTCAACTCTCAGGCAGCCAAGGTATGGAACCAAATTGCTCATCGATGATCATCCAACTACTCCTGGGACACTCGGGCTAGCAGCTCATGAAGTAACAGCAACACAGCCAGCACTGTACAGCAGGCAGACAGGCTCCTCGGTACACCTCGACCCCCTGGCTCAGTCCTGAGACATTCACTAAAGGATGGGACAAGCAGGACCCAAGGACCCACCTTGCACTTTCACTGCACAGCTGGTGCTGTGTTGGACTCTAGCTGCTGGATTAGGACTCTCAGTAAAGGTGCCCTTCCTATGCTGGCAGTAGAATAGCAAGCAGGGAGCAGCAGTCCGATAGTCAGCTGGAGCTTCAGGAACTGGAGAGACAGTGAAATCAGTCAGATGCACTGACTGGATCAGTGAGTAGGACTGGATGGAGAGTCAGAGGAGAGATCCAAACTGACCGCAGCCTTCTTCTGCCCTCCTCGTCACTCGGTCTCAAGTGTGCTCAGCTCAGGGCTCATCTGGCAGTGTGGGCTCACTCTCTACTCAGCTCTTTCTCAAAGTGTGGTCCGGTGTGGTCTTCTTAACTTCAGACAGCTCTCCTCTTGACTGGGTCATTCTCACTCTGCAACTGCTCCTCTGCTCTGTCCGATCCAGAACTTAACAGCCTGAGCCGCACAAAAGACAGTGGGGGACAAACTTGCAGAAAGCAACAAAAGGACTAGAAAAAAATAGTGAGGATTAGATTTAAAGCTCTTTTCTGAGGATTCCTTTTGCCAGTGCCACCTGCCACCAGCTGCCAAAGTTTCTGCTGCTGCCGCTCGCTTGCTCACTCTGACTACGTCGGTTGGGCCTTGGTACTCTTCCCTTGCTGGCTCTTTCTCTGGACTGGCCCCCACTGCATAGCAAAACAAAGAAGCCTGCCAAAAGCCCATGAAAATGAACTTAGAAAACAGCAGCAGTCATAGCAGAGAGATGCCAGGAGACACCAGCTTGCTGCCCCCACCCAATTCGGTGAGTATGCTTCAGCTTACCAGACATATTGGTAGCTACGCCCTTGACTGATGTGCCTGCATGCAGACTGTTAATGGTTGAAGGAGGAGCCGACGTTGCAATGATGGGGTGCTCCCTGACTGCAGCAGTGAATTTGTTTCAAGTTGGTGGCACACTTTAAAACTGCTGTCATAGACAGCATGCTCACCAATTGGTGCGGAACAGATGAGCCCAAAAAAGCACTGCTGGCATTCACCACAACACTGACACGCCTCTGAAACCTGCTACTGCTACAAGATGTTTCTTGTGCATGTGCACAAACAAAAATAAAAATGTATTGAGTGCACAGCTGTGTACACACACAGAACGGAGAAGCTGCTAACTGAAGGTGGTGGGAATCACCCATCTAGCTCCACGGTACCAACTACGTAAGCTCACACTTGCTTAAGTGGCTGTGGAGGGACCCAAGCCTGGGTTCCCACAGGAGATGCGTGATATTAAATTTGAATTATATTTATCATAAACCAAGTCATTCAAGTCCCTGCAGCAATGCTAAGCAGACAAATATCATTCACTATGGTCAAGCCTGACTAAATTCTCTGGGGAAATATTTGCTTAAATCTCTCTTGAGCACTCAGCCAGAAACTTAGAAAAATGTTTTGAGTTCACAGCCATGTGCACACACAGAAGAGAAAAGTATCTAACTGAAGTGGAGGGAGTCAATGAATGGTCCCACCCTACCTCCTATGGTGCACTTGCTTAGTGGCTGTGGAGGGACCAAAGCATGGGTTCCTCACAGGAGATGCATGATATTAATTTAAATGATATTTATCATAAAATCAAGTCACTCAAGCACTGCTGTAATGCTGAGCTGACAAATATCACTCACTATAGTCAAGCCTGGTTAAATTATCTGGAAAATAAAACTATTTGTTTAAATTTCTTCTTCAGCACTCAGCCACAGATTTAGACAAATGTCTTTAGTGCACACAGAACAGAAAAGCAGTTAACTGAATCAGTAGGAGTCAGCCGAATAGTCCCACCCTACCAGCTACAGTGCACTTGTTTAAGTGGCAGTGAGGGACCCAAGCGTGGTGTTCCTCACAGAAGATGCGCGATATTGGATTTAAATTATATTTTTATTATGAAATCAAGTTACTACAGCAACGCTGAGCTGACAAGTCTCACACATCAATAGTCAGGCCTGACTAAATTCTCAGGAAAAAAATATTTCTTTAAATTTCTTCTTGGGCACACATTCACATATTTAGAAATATGTCTTGAGTGCACAGCTGTGCACACACATAGAACAAAAAAGCAGCTAACTGAAGTGGTGGGAATCAGCTGAAAATTCCCACCCTACCAGCTACAGCACACCCATACTTATTTGAAGTGGCCATGGAGGGACCTAAACCCGAGTTCGACACAGGAAGATTGTGATATTAAATTTAAATTATATTCATTGTGAAATCAACTGCCTGCCACCAGATATCCGAGCCAGCAAGTGGAGAGATTTTAATGGTCCAACTCGCTTCCTTTGTTAAGTTTTGAAATGCCCACCTCGTGGAAGTGCTGTTCTAATAAGGCTGAAGTCGAATGAAGCCCCCAGGGTATGCCATTTCACCAATCGTGTCCTGAGTCCAACAATCTAAGGAGGAGCTCCCCAGTGTCGATAGCACCCCGGATCTCCCTAAGCTGTGTTCGGCGGTAACGTCAATTTGCCGTTCGAGTTGACAGTCTGTCTCATTTTCTGCAGCTGCTGGTCAGTCCGCACGGGCCCCTTTCTCCCATGGGGCAGAACCTTCAAGCTTAACGGACAGTCTAACCACGCAGTTGCACACTCTGTGCAATACTCTGTCACTAAACTGACAGACACTAAAATCTCCTGCTGCAACCTAGTTAACCATATGCATTTCTGTCTCCTACGGCTATATAGCCTTAGGACCTACTCACTGATAGCCATATGAATATACTGCAAAACAATATGGATCTGATTGCTTAGTTATAACAGTTAACCCTTAGTAATGACGATTCACATTATAGGTGGAATTGCAAGCATTGTCTTCAATCTTACATACTCCTGCTGCTAGCTAAATCCCTGGATAAAGGGATTCCCTGTTAATTTTAAAATTGTTAATTTTAAATCACAGTTAACTTGCATGCAGCCAGAGTTAGACAGGGAATCATGCATTAGTACTTGCCTCTGTGGGGATTGCGATCAGAGTTAGATTGGGAACTTTGCGTAATAACTTGCCGCTGTGGGAATAGCTAACCTGTATCCCGATGTTTCCCCTCTAGGCTAAAAGTGCTAACTAATAGTAGCTCAATCAGGGAAGATTTGTTTCTTAAAGGTAGTGAGCAGTGCTCGTCCAACGGTAACTAGGCCTGGGTCCTAAATTGCTCGGGTATTCTGCTGCAGACGAAGTGCATAAGAAGGGACTGGTGGCGAGTACCAGGATCCTAAACTATTGGCCGGTACTTGAGTTCCAAGTAAGGAGCCTAGCATAGCTCCATGATGCACCCTGGTAACTGGAACAAGGGCATCGCCTTGGCAATAATATATATTCTGGCCGAACTAGGGACAGACTGGCTTGCCAGTAGTGCCTACTGCCCCCCTTTTACCCGCGGGGGGGGGGGCGGGAAACCACACAGCCAGACACTTTAGCTACCCATCTCCTAGGTGCAACCTCTTTCTCCTAGTGGCGCATGAATTCTCAAGGAAAGGGATCCTGTACCGATCCCTTCTCACTTGGAGCCTAACCCCCTGTCCGATTCAACTGGCTGCACCTCCTCCAACCCTCACTCTCTTGAGCTTGCTAGGAGCCCTGTTGCTTCTGGCGGGGCACATCCAACCCAACCCAGGCCCTGGGACGCCTAATGCATCAATTTCCTCCCCCTTAGATAAAGCATGGGATGGAGTAAAGGGTCAGAGGTTGGTGCATATGAACATTTGCAGCCTGAGACCAAAGATCCATGAAGTCCAAGCATGGCTGGCGGTTTACAAACCAGACATATTAGCAGTCTTGTAGACCTGGTTAAAACCCCACATCCAGGATCACGAGGTAGCCGCCTCTGGATACGTCTTCTGCAGAAAGGACAGACCCTCGAAATGAGGGGGTGGGGTTCTCATATATGTAAAGGACACGATTACATCCTCCCTTGTTAGGTTGCCTCACGGCACGACCCAGGACATAGAAGCAATCTTCCTACGACTCACACTAAGAGGGGCAAAACCACTTCACAATAGGCTGCGATATAGCCTCCCTACCAATGCGCCGCCTCTCTGACACGCCCTGAAGAACCCTGCAGTTGACTCTGCATCCGAGCTTATCATATTGGGCAACTTCAACTTAAATTGGGCCCTAGAGGCCAAGTCTGCCATCAATGGATTATTACAGGACTCCCACCTCTCTCAAGTCATCTACCTACCGACCAGAATGAACCATAAAATCGGGTAGGCACTCCATCATTGACTGGGTCCTGACCTCAACCCCTAGTAATGTAAAAATGGCTGGCACCCTGGCTGATGCCTTGAGTGACCACGCACCGATTTTTGCCATCTGGAAAAATAACGCGATAAAAGTCCCGCCTAGAATGATCACAACTAAGGACTACTCCAAATTCTACCCTGACCAATTCATTGGGTTCTTAATGGCATTGACTGGAGCCCTATAAGAAACCTACCTAACCTGGAGGAGGCCGTCTGAATTTTTCCAAACAACCCTCACCAGAACTACTGACCTCTTAGCTCCAATGAAACACACAGAGTAAAGGAAACTGCTATAAGTGGATCCTGCCCTCCCTAAAAGCCCTGATGTCCACCCGTGACAAGGCCTGGAAAAAGTTCAGGAAAACAATGCTACCTGCGGACTTATCCAGCTACAGGGCCCTTAGGAATCAATGCAAAATGGCCATAAAGAAAGCTAAAAAAAGAATATGTCACCAACCTCCAAAAAAACAATCTAGGGAACCCTAGGTTCTTCTGGTTGCACATTAATGAACTCCTCAAAGGAAACAAAAATAAAACCACTCCCGGCCCAATCATGGCCAATGGGCAAGTAATTGATAAGGGATCACTAATCGCAGAGGCCCTCAACAGTTACTTCACGAACCTTGATGCGTTCAAGGTGGGACCCCCTGGCAACAGGAGTGAGCATAATGCACATCAGCCCTCAGACCTGGATCGCCCTTTGTTTCACTTGAGGCTGGTTAGGATAAAGGAGGTTTTGATCATCCTTAAATCCCTGCGCTTGAGAGGATCTGGGGGCTCTGACAGGATCCAGACCAGAATTCTCAAGGAGGGTGCCCCAGCACTAGCAAAGCCCCTAACTTGGCTGATAAACCAGTCTATTATTGAGGGATCAGTACCTGAGCCTTGGAAGCAGGCCCTAGTGATCCCCATACACAAGGGGGGGTCTACAGAGCCTATCTCCCTGCTGTGTGCTGTTGCTAAAGTACAGGAGAAGCTTGTCTACTTCCAACTCCGAGAATACCTGGAAATCCACCAGGTAATCTCTCCGTCTCAGCATGGCTTCAGAGCCAAGCACGGGACAGACACTGCGCTAACCAAGTTCTCGACAGAACTTCTGAGCAACAATGACTCAGGAACCAGTACAGGCGTGGTCTTTATTGACCTCTCAAAAGCATTCGACTTGGTTAACCACAACCTCCTACTACAAAAAATGTGCTTACTTGGCCTTGACACCCATGCACTTGGATGGTTCGAGAGTTACCTCACTGGACCCACCCAGAGGGTCAAGTGGAATGATAATTTCTCTAAGCTAGCAACACTCAAAGAAGGGGTGCCTCAAGGGTCAATACTGGCCCCCCTTCTTTACGCTGTTCATAAATGATCTGCACTCACACTGTGGAAGCAGCAGCTATTCCAGTATGCAGATCGATGCTATCATCTACAGAGCCTCCCTAACCTAACAGAACTGGAGACAGCCCTCCAAGAGGACATCCTTCAGATGGAGGACTGGCTTACTCTGAACAAAATGGTACTAAACACCAAAAAAACGAAGGTGATGCTGTTCGGGCCTAGATCACTGGGACCCGAGAGGTCACTGCTCCTACAACTTCAGACCGGGGGGGTGAAAAACTTGAGATGGTTACCTCCACTAAATACCTTGGACTTACCCTGGACCAAGGCTTCACACTAAAAAAATCACGTTGACCAAATCACCAAGGCCATCCATGGGAAACTTGGAATCCTTTACAGAATAAAGGACCAGATTATCCCGGAAGCTAGGGTAGCCATTGCCGCTAGCGTACTTCTCCCAAAGCTAACCTACGCGGCCCCAGTTCTCCAGAGTGTGACCACGACAGAGCTTGGCAGGCTGCAGGCCTTGTACAACAAGATAGTCTGCTTCGATACTCTTTCACACCCAAGGATTCACCATTGTGAACCTCAGTCAAGGCTCAGCTGGCAGTCTTTGGAAGCTCGCCTCATCTACCCAACCCTCTGCCTTACGTTTAAGTTATTGGGTCCCACACCTCCCCCCACTCTCAACGGTCTTGTTAGGGTTAAAACCAACCCGCGGAGTCTAAGAACATCCGGCCAAACTCTCCTTGTGGTTCCCAAGACCAGGATTAAAGCAGGTTCCAGGTCCTTCGCGTACACAGCCCCTTCCAACTGGAACAACCTCCCCCTGGAGGTACGGGAGGCAGAGTCCATCACCTGCTTCCGGACCAAGCTCAAGGCTCACCTGCTAGACAGGAGCATCTGCTTATGTCACAGGACCTAGTCATGCATCAAAGGAAGAGGTGCACTTTCGTACCAGTGCCTCCGCCCCGACACCATTGCAGTTACCACTGCAGACTGTTCACCTAACTATAAGTGTTAGCCCTTAACAATGTATGCACTATCGCTTTCCTTCCCTAATCTGAACCTATTAATGCTCCTGGACTAGGCTTACCAAGGAAATCTACAGTACTGTCTCAATAATGTCTTTGTCAATGGATAATGTAATGAACAACATCTAACCAATGTCATGTCTGCTACATGTAAACAGCCGAATACTGTATACTGTGTTATTCTGTACTCCCACATGTTTTTCTACTGTATGTGTCTCTTAATGTTATTCCCAGGTCGCCCCTGAAAAAGAGACCTTCGGGGCCCAGTGGGCTTACCCAGTCATCAAAATTCAATAAATAAATAAGTCACTCAAGTCACTGCAGCAATGCTGATCTGACAAATGTCACTCACTATAGTCAAGCCTGACTAAATTCTCAGAAAAAAATGTTTTAATTGTTTCTTGGTCACAAAGCCAAACCACGAACAATAGGAAAAAGGTCTACAACAGCTAATTGCACTTCAGCTAGACTACCTACCTTGTTCTTTGTTTCAGACAACTAAATTACAAAAACTTTACATTTCTAATCAAAATAAACCCCTATAAAACCTTCCTAACTCCCTTAAGCTGTTAGTCTTTAAAACACATTACACTGCAGCTTTAAATTTAGTTTAGTTTCAGTACAGTACAAACACACGCACGCATGCTTGGGTGTACTTTCTTGAAACCCTAATTTTCACCTTGCAGTTTCGGACCCAGGAGCCCTTACCCATCTCTTTACCCCTACATAACAGTCACAATGGCACACATTACTGAAGAGAGGGACAGCCACACACGTTTGTTAAAATCTGTTTATTATGTTTGAAACAGCTGTTCTCAGTGACTCATTAACATAAGCATGGAGACAACCACTTTGGTTAATGTCAATCCTGTATGTTACACTTTGCTATCTTGTACACCAATAAAACAGTGTTTTTTTTGTATTTTTTTAAGTCTCTCTCTAGCTTAGGATTTAGAAAGGGAACAAAAACTGTCAAAATTTCTGATTTTTGTCTAGTTTTAATAAGTGGCTGGAAGTAGATTCCTTCGCTGCAGCAGCTCAAATCATCTGTTTCTCCTGCTTGAAGTTTCTGTGAGTGCTGGGTCACATGACCTGCCTCCAGTGAGCTTCCAAAGTGTCCTATGATTGAACAGGAAGTTGCAGGAGATCTTGAACTCCTGCTGACTAGCAAAGCACTGAATAGCTCTGAATTGCCCTGATTATTTTTCTTCCCAAGTACCAAATAATCTATTATTCGGGATATTGGGAAATACTATTCATTACTCGCAGACCCAATCCACTACAGTACCAAGGAATTGAAATCATATTGATGACAGGAATGATCAGAGTGGCCTCTATACACAGACGCAGGCAGCTACAGTATAGCCATCTTGCTGTCGTGGGTGGGGGGGCACAGCCTTAGCACTGCGTTAAGATAAGTTTTTCAGCAATGGTAAACTGGGGCCTCTGTAGTGCCATTGAAACCATTTGATACCACAGGTCCAGCTAGGTTTTTACACATCACACAGTGTGCACTGATGTTTTTAAGACAACTTTACTGGTAAATTCTTGTCTATAATGCAGACATTGAAACTTCATGAGCCCGATAATCTTAGTTTGTCTTTAATCTGGGTGGGGGTTGCCTTTCAGTAATCACATCCTTATATTAACTGTGACTCATAGCTCGATTTAGGAGTTATTTGCTTCAGCAGTGTTATCTTATGTCAATTAAATTTATATGCGGTAGGATTCTTTGCATGTGTGTCCCACCAAGCACGTTTAACCCAGGGTTGCTTCTGGCTGAAGGCAGTATGGTACTGTTAAACTTCTCTGACATTTTTTGTTTTGTTTTTTTGTTTTTTTTTTTTTAAATGAGTATTTTAAACCAATGGGGATTTTTTTTCTGTTTTTCTCTGCATTATCTAGCTGTTATAAGTATTGTATTTTCTAAACAACTGCCATGAGCTTCTGAAGAAGGACTGGTTGGTCCAAAAGCTAGAGTACTTTGTTCTTGTCGTTACATCTATGTTGGTCCATTAAAAGGTGTCAAATCATTTGCTTCTGGATCTATTCTTGCAAGGACCAATACGGCAACTACTAAATCTAGATTTCAAGATTCATTAGAAATGCCACAATGAAATCATTCTCTTCTTCACTCAGAAAAAGCAATGAGCAGATAACTATTGTATAACCCCAGCATTCTTCTTCTAATACAAATTCATGGTCTGAGAAACAGTGCTGGCTAGCCTAACTGAATTGTACAGCAATGCTAGTATTCCTATCACAAACAACTATTCAAAGCTATATTCTAACTAACCTATTGCTTAACTTCTGCATGCATGTTGCAAAGCATTTCTCAAAGAATGGTCTTATTGAACCCACAGCCTTGATCAGTAGTATTTTACATCTGAAGCTATCAGTGCTAGAGATGAAGAGCTTATCCAGTTTTTTACCACTTTGTCAGGCCCTGTCAGTTAGTCTCATCAAAATGCCCACTAAGCATGTTTGGAGTGTCCTCCCACTTACAAAGATACTAGCATTTTTATATAGTCTTGCTGAAGGGGCTCTTTTTTAGATGGAATTTTCCAGAACAGAACTCAAAAGAAAAAGGGAACCAGGGTCCTATTTGAGATGCACAGGTCTGGTACATGCTCTAAGAGTTATTGGCATAGTGAAGTACAGACATGATTAAGGAAGCTCTGTTATCAGCTAACTGCAAAAAGAAGAGTTACTGGACTTGTAATGCTTCTATTTACTCCATCTCCTTTTATTTATTTTGCTTCATTTTAAAAAGAATATTGGGTTGTGCTGATGGACTGGTGGACTTAAGTGGTTTAGTGGTTCTTTTTATGTGGCTGTTGTCCGATTATGTTGGGTTTCAGTATCGGTATCACCTCCACTGTCTCCCGCTCTGTCTCACAAACTGCAGGACAGAAGCATTGGTTAAGTCTGCTTGCTGGCTGAGGAGCAGATTTCTGTAAGTTTTGCTATTTTTTTTAAACTACAGGAGAGAAGGATTAGTTAATTCTACTTGCTGTTGAGGCAGTTAATGTAGAGAGGATTTTTGTAAGTATTGATTTTTTTTATTTTAGATATAGTTTAAAGTGGAATTTAGCTTAAAGGTTTCTGTGGCTGGAGTGACTGCAATGGTTCTGTGGCTACAGTGACTGCACAGGACATGGCCAGACTTGCCCACCCACATAGCCTTTAAATTCCGACTGAGTTATCAAACTACAGGAGAGAAGCATTGGTTAAATCTGCTTGCTGGCTGTGGAGAAGATTTCTGTAAGTTTTGCTATTGTTTTTTCAACCACAGGAGAGTGTGGAAGGGTGCCTGGTATTTATGTTCATATGCTCTCTGTTTTCTGAAATAAAAGTCTACTGCAGTAGCATATCTGTCTTTTTTCTGCTTTTTCTTTTTCTCTGCTGCCCCATTTTTTCAGGTTGGCCACCTGAGTTAAAAATGGGTGTTTGTGTGTATTCCTTTTCTAGCAGTCTAGTGCTTTTTCCTTTCTCTGCATAAGAACAAATACCAGCCTTCCCTTGTCACATTCACTGAGGTTTGTGTTTTAGAAAGCATAGTTTAAACACAGGAACTTGGGTTGAAACTACACATGAGACTGTGGGTGTAGCTGCTGGTTTTAAAACATGTTTGTGTTTGTTTAAAAAAGGCCTGCTCCCAGACCACCAAATAAAGTACACTTTTTAGAGTTTACAGCACAAAGCACGTTGCTAGGTAGCTAGAGTTCAGAAGTTGTGTGTTGTGAAACTGCTAAATGTTACCCACTTTGAAACACTGTGTGTTGCAGTCTGCAATAGTTTTCCCCAAAGTGCATTTTGTCTGTGGTTCTGGTAAGGTAGCATAAAGATGGTTTAACTCTTTATATTTTAGGTTGCTTTCATTGTAAACAAACAGCCTTTCTCACTGTTAGAAACCTAAAGTTCACTCCTACCTGCAAACACAGGGACTGGGTGTGGTTCCCTCTCTGTGGCTATTTGTTTATGCTGGCTCCTTAGGAGGCAGCCGGCCCTTCTCTTCCCTTAGTTATAGCTGGGGGGAAGGGGAGGAGACACAGGTTTCTGCAGCAAAGCTGTTTTATCTATTATATTGTTTTGTTTTATGAGCTGAAACATTTGTAAACATGTATAAAAGACATGCATTCAGTTGAGCTAATAGTACTGAAATAATAAAATGTTTGTAAGCATTTTGCTGTACTAGATGGTTTGAGGGAGGAGACAGCAATAGTCACATGATTATGTTTTGCTATAGAAGAGGTATCCTGGCTGGGAGACCTCAGATTCCTCTTGGGATCAGCAGGTTACTGATCCCTCTGTGTAGGTCTGCTCCTTTCCAGACCTGCAGCCAACTCTATTTGCTGATGTGGTGACTATTGCTGCCTGTGCCTCAAGAAAGCAGGAGTTGAATTCTATTTGATGTTGTTTTGTTCATTTTGTATTTTATTTGCCGAAATGCAGTTGCTTTTGATGGCCTTTTGAGTTCATTTTTGTCTACAATAAATTTCTGGTCTGGCAATTGCCTTTCCAACACCTTACAACTCTATGTCAGTGTCCATCAGTTCACCCACAAGCCATGACACTGGTGGTGAAAGTGGGATATACTGGTGAAACTGGTGCCTGCCAGGAGGTGGTTACTGTATGCAGAGTTCTGTGGATGACCAGAAATTGAGTACTCCAGGAGGTGTTTTGACCCGGAGGATGGCTCAGAAGCTTGGTGAAGTCCCATTGCCCAGTTTGGGACCTGATGTTAAAAACAGAGGACTGCAAACGAGGAGAAGCAGGAGGGCCCAGAGGAAGAAAATGGTGAGGAGTTTGTTACTGCTGCTGACCCACCAGAGGACATACATGACTTATTGCACTGGCTGTGTGTGAAGCAGTTAGTGATGGACAAGCAAAGAGAACAAGATCTGCAGAGGGCAGAGGCTCGTTGGGCGGATACTTTGCAAGCCATACGAGACATTGGGGCCCGCAATCTGCCTCCCACTAATGGCCCAAAAGACATTAAGCTCACTAAGTTGGGTCTCAATGATGACAGAGGCCAACATGACAACTTTTGAATGGATTGCGCAAGCCTGTGGGTGGCTCAGAACTCAATGGGTCATACGCCACGTACCATACCTACAGGGAAGGCGCAGTTGGCCTATAGCCACATGGACAGTGCTCAAGCAGAAGACTGATGCAGTAAAACAGGCTATTTTGCAAAGGTATGATATCAGTCCAGAGACTTATCACCAGAGATTCAGAACTTTTAGATTTACTACAGTGGACACACCCAGAGAAGCATATGCCCGACTGAAGAATCTGTGCCACAAATGGCTTCAACCAGGGGTTAAGACAGCGGAGCAAATGTTAGAAATGGTGTTCTTAGAACAGTTCAACAAAGTCTTACCAGGAGACGTCCAAGGGTGGGTGAAGGAGCACCGGCCGGAGACATCTGAGAAGACAATCTCACTGGCTGAGGACTACCCGACAGCACATTATGGTGCCACCCCACCCACGGTAAGACCTACTTCTGTTGCTGCTACTACTGCTACCACCACTGAAACCCCTGGAAACATTAGGGCAAGTGCATGTTTTGTCAGGAAGCAGGAAGAGGGACTGTAGTTCTTTTGACCAGACTCGAGAACTGCAGTTCAAAAAGGGACTTCTCATTTTTAATTTGGGGACTAGCATACACTTATACTCCACCAGCTCCACGCATGAGTGGTTTTCGTGGAGTTTTAAAAGGGCATTAAAAACATTAAATCGAGGGGCTCTGTGACCTTGTTTGAGTACTTCCAGGTCACTTCTCTCCATTTATTGCACTTCTTATGTGAGCAGGGCGAGCAAGGGAGCAGGGCATGCGTGACTGTGCACGAAGACGTGCACTAAGACATGCATGTTTAGCACGTGTTAGGTGGAATAATTACAGCCATGTTGTCACCTTCACTTATACTTGTGAGTACTATTACATTAAGTGGTTCTGTTTCACCTCTAATGCATGGTAATGGCATCCTCCTTAAATCTACCAAGCAATATTAATGTGTTTGTAACCACTACTAAAGGGGAAACAGGTATACAACGCACATTTTGCTATATGTTTAGCTTATCAGCCGATATTGCTGATAATCTCCCCTTTCAATTAGCCTGGAAACACTGCTGGCATTTCAACAAACCAATGGCCTATAGGAAAAGAGACATTTTTACATCTATGTAATTGTCAACTCATCCAAAGTTGCTCAGGGCTTGTTCAAGCAGTTTGTTCTGTACTAGGTTCAGAGGGGGAGTGAAAACCTCGTTCAAGTGGGAGATCACAGAGTTGCAGAACTGGCAAAATGCATTTTGCTTACTGCCGTGTTCTCCTCCTCCTCTTTTCCTGATGTTTCCCCCTTCCCTGCCCTCCCCCCCTCACTAGCCACCTTTAAAACCATTTATCGGGCAGCCAAACGCGAAGGAAGTCCTGCTGCCACTGTCACAACTGGCCCCCAACTTATGGCGACGGTCGATAAGAGGCAGTTGTTCGTTCATTTTCCCACTTCAGTGGGGAGGGAGGGTAGTGGTTTACTATCCCACACTGCTGCTTGTATGTATTGTGTCCATTTCTCTTCATAGTGGCACTGAAGAATTGAAGCAGTGAAAGAGTCAGCAGCATGTCTCGGGTTCCCCCTGCACAGCTCTACAGGTGTGTTTCTTGTAATTGCTCAGGAGCCAAAGAGGAAGTGAGCTTCCTCTGCTCGCGCCGCTGCTGCCTCCCCACCGGGCTTCTCGCCACCTCCCCTGCAGGGCAGCGCCACTCCTCACCGCTTCCTTCGATTCCACCATGAACTGCGGCAGCGACGTGGGGATGCTGAGGGCAGAGGGAAAATTGCTGTCCTGCCATCAGGGGTTTTGGCGGCTGCACATCAGACCACTGGCATCTAGGCAAATCTCAGAGGTACTAAAAAAAATCCGAGGAGGACACATGGCGATGGCATCCCTCGTCCAGTCCGCACATGCCGTTAGTATTAGCCCCTCACGCAAGCCGGCAGGGATGACCAAATGCATTCAGCTCTCTCTTCACAGAGCTGCAGCAGCGTAGGACAGCAAGACCTTCTCCTTATACAAGCAGCTGCATGATGTTGAGTGTGTGTGTGTGTGTGTGTGTGTGTGTGTGTGTGTGTGTGTGTGTGTGTGTGTGTGTTGGGGGAGCAGATCTCTCTTTTCATGATGGTTATGTACTCTCCCCCCCCCACTTCTTTTTAAATGGCAGGACAATACTGGATTCTACCAGATAATTTCCCCATGCTTTCTCCTCTAAATTGTCTCCACGGAGTATTATAAAACCAGCCAAGGTCCCATTATATTCTCGTGTGTCCCCAAATGACATTCTGTAAAGGAGATGGGGAAGGAACGTGGTCCAACAACTACTGTAGAAGGGAAGCACTGCCACCCACAGTCTCACGACTGCATTCTCCTCAACCTGCCCATGGATGGTTTTCCCGTATTATGGTAAATACGGGTACACAGACTTCAAAGACACAAGAGAGCCGAGAAAGCCACTGCACCAATAGAAAGTCATTATCTGGTATAGCTTTCAGCATGCCGTGAAAACCTAACTCGACTTGCGTGTGTGTCTGTGTATGTGGACGCCAATAGAACGTCGTTATCTGCACTGCTGAAAATAATAAATTACTGGTATAGCTTTCAGCATGCTGTGAAAACCTAACTCTTGCATGTGCGTGTGTGTGGAGAGGAGGGGGAGGCATGTGCACGCACAATCTTAGCTGCTCACTGAAGCAGAGCTCTGCCTTTCAACTGTATGCCACTGCATTTTCAACTGCTGTCAGACAGCTGCAGCATTCATTGGTGATCTGTGGCCACACCTGCAAACACAGTAACTGCATTGGAAGAGTGGGTGACACACCTCCAGAAACTCGGATGATGGCACTACGTTTCTTGCACATGCATGCAAGCAAACAAAATAAGAACAAGTTGCAGACACATTTACTGTCACCACACTGCAGCACCTTCACTATAAACCAGCAAACTCCACCAGCAGCATCCAGGCAGAGGCCACACTGCAAAACAAAAATGAATGGATGTTTAACCCTCACAGACTAACAAGGTTAATGCAAACTACAGTAATAAGAATAACCACTCCAAAGAACCAGCAGACAAAGTTAAGAACTACATGAAGATGACGGAACACCACAGACCCACTCAATGGTGTGTGTTTTGTTTTTTTCAAATAGCCGTTTCTTAGTCCTCAGACAGTGATACCCTCCAAGGCTCATGCTGCCCATCCAATGTGTGTGTGTGTTTGCATACCACTACCACCCAACTGTGCCCCAGCTTGATCACACAACTTCCTCCAACTGCAGCACTTTCCACCTATCTCCTAAAAGTCCTGACCTAGCACCATTCACTTTCCTGTGTCTAGTGGAAACTCTGATCTCTCCCTAATTTGTGCAGTCCCTGGTGCCAAAAGTAGGCATACTCACTCTCCCAGACCGACAAACAGCAGACATTGGTGTCTACCAGTCCACCCTCCCAGTCCCTGACCTATTCCAAGCAGTCCCTGGTGTTAAACATAGAATTTGAGGGCAGATAAGGACTGCTTGGCCCACCTGGTCTGCCCATTTCCCTACCTAATGGATAAGCTGCTGATCCTAGTTAACCAGTCTGCTTCCTCCTATCCCCACTAAAATTGCCTTATGTCTGTCCCATGCATTCTTAAATTCCCCCACTGTTTTTGACTCCACAACCTTTACAGGAAGCCAGTTCCATGCATCTTCAACCCTCTCCGTGAAGAAATACTTGCTTACATTACCTGTGAGCTGTCCCCCCCTCTATCTTCAAATCGTGCCCCCTTGTTCTTCCACACCTCTTTTCCAGAAAGATGCTACCCTCTTGGACTCCGATTCCCTTGAGGTACTTAAAAGTTTCTGACATGTCCTCCCTCTCCCTCTTTTCAGTGGTATCCCTCTGATTGACACCAAGTAATACCCTTCTTTTTTTCTCCCTAACCTGCATTGAGCAGTCTTCTGGTGTCCAGTTGTACCACCCTGTACCATCTCTGGTGCTGTTTGGGTAGAACGATCATTCCTTCCATAAGTAGTGAAGCGTGCGACCCCATTTGGAGACTTCTGCAGTATGTAACGGTAATTAAATTGTGTACGAATATATGTATACGTATGTACAGTGTGTATATGTATGTGTCTGACACCACTGTTCTATGCATGAGACTGTGGTACAGAGTAGTGGTGTATGCACATGTCTACGTGCATGTATCTGTGCTGTCATGTCTAGACAGTAATCTGAGCATGTGTGTGTGTGTGTAAACATGCATTTGTCAACTGTGTGTATGCTATGTCTGCATCTGTTTCTACTGGTGTGTGACTGTTTGTGCATCTTTTTAGATGTGAGGATCCATATGCATGTGTGTGTGTTTCTAACACTATATTAACTCAGGATAGACTCTGTGATACAATATTGGTCCTGCTCTTACCCCATGTGTGTGTGTTTCTAACACTATATTAACTCAGGATAGACTCTGTGATACATAGAAACATAGACTTTGACGGCAGAAAAGGACCACTTGGCCCACCCAGTCTGCCCATTTCCCTACCTACTGGATAAGCTGCAGATTCTAGTTAACCAACAGCCTGCTTCCTGCAACCCCACACTATAATTGCTTTGTGTCTGTCCCAAGCATGTTTGAATTCCCCCACTGTTTTAGACCCAACGACCTCCTCAGGAAGGCTGTTCCATGTATCCACCACTCTCTCCATGAAAAAGAATTTCCTCACATTACCCCTGAGCCGTCCCCCCTCTATCTTTAAACTGTGCCCCCTTGTTCTTCCACATCTCTTTTTCTGAAAGATGCTACCCTCCTGGACTTTGTTGATTCCCTTGAGGTACTTGAATGTTTCTATCATGTCGTCCCTGTCCCTCCTTTCCTCAAGGGTATACATATTAAAGCTCTCTCAGTCTCTCTTCATACGGTTTCTGATGTAGACCCTGCACCATTTTAGTTGCCCTCCTCTGGACTGCTTCCATCCTGTCTATGTCCTTGCGTAGATGAGGTCTCCAAAACTGCACACAGTACTCCAGATGGGGTCTCACCAACTGTCTGTATAGAGGGATAATCACTTCCCTTTTTCTACTTGTGATGCCCTTCCTATGCATCCCAGTATCCCCTCTCTCCTTACTGACTTCTCACATTGCTTACTCACCTTTAGGTCATCTGATATGACTACCCCCAGGTCCCTTTCCATTTTTGTTGTTGTTAGTACCTCCCCTGCTATTGTGTACTCTTCTCCTGGGTTTTTGTTTCCCAGGTGCATTACTTTGCACTTCTTTGCATTGAATCCAAGTTGCCATATGTCTGACCATTTCTCCAACCTTGCCAAGTCCCTTCTCATCTTTTCTACCCCTCTTGTGTATCAACTCTGTTACAGATCTTTGTGTCATCTGCAAAGAGGAATACCTTCCTCCAGACCCTCTGCAATGTCACTTATAAAGATGTTAAAGAGGATTGGACCCAGTACTGAGCCCTGAGGTACTCCACTAGTAACCCCTTTCTTCGGAATGTGTTCCATTCACTATTACCCTCTGTGTCCTGTTGTGCAGCCAGTTTGCTACCCAGGCTACCACCCTGGAACCCACTCCCAGGCTGGCCAACTTGATTATTAATCTTTTGTGCGGGACTGTGTCAAATGCCTTGCTAAAGTCTAGGTAGGCCATGTCCAAAGCCCCTCCCTGGTCTATTACTTTGGTCACCCAGTCAAAGAAATCAATTAGATTAGTCTGACATGACCTTCCTGCTGTAAATCCACGTTGCTTTGGGTCCTGTGCCCTGCTGGCCTCTAGGTGCTCAACAATTCTTTCTTTCAGAAGTGATTCCATCATTTTCCCTACCACTGAGGTCAAACTTACAGGTCTGTAGTTTCCTGCTTCTGCCTTGCTCCCACTTTTGTAAAGGGGAATCACATCTGCCCTCCTCCAGTCCTCAGGTACCACCCCATCCTGCCATGATTTGTTAAAAAGTGTGGTCAGTGGTGTCACTAGGTCCCCCTTAGTTCTTTTAGGATTCTGGGGTGAATCCCATCAGGCCCCATTGCTTTGTCCACCTTGAGTTTTAGGAGTTCTTTCAGGACTCTCTTCTGTGAATGGACTGGTATCAACCCCCACCCAGAGTGCTTCTATTGTCTGGTTTAGGTAACTGCCTCATCTTTTGTGAATACTGAGCAAAGTATTCATTCAGTATCTCTGCCTTTTCACTGTCTCCCTCTGCCCACCTCCCTCTCCTTTATTAATCTTCACTATCCCTCCCTTAACCTTTCTATGCTCCCTAATGTACCTATAAAAGGTTTTATCCCCCTTTTTGACCGAGTTGGCTATTTTTTCCTCGGTTTGTGCCTTTGCCATTCTGACTGCCTTTCCTACTTCTTTCTGCTTTAATTGATACAGTTCCTGGTCGTGCTCCCTCTGTGATTCCTTATACTTTTTGAATGCAGCCTTTTTCTCCTTAACCTTCCCTGCCACCTCTTTTGAGAACCATAGTGGTTTTTTACTCTGCTTTGTTTTCTTTATTTGTTTTACACAAAGACTTGTTGCCTCTAAGATGGCAGCTTTGATTTTTCTCCATTGTTCTTCCACCCCTCCTATTTGGCCATTTGCTAGTGCATTCTTCAGGTGTTCACCCATTTTGCCAAAGTCAGCCCTTCTAAAGTCCAGTATTCTTGTTTTTGTATGGCTCATCTCCATGGTTGTGCTCATTGTGAAGCACACTGTGCAGTGGTCGCTTGTTCCCAGATGTCTACTGACTTCTAAATTTGTGATCCTCTCTCCATTTGAGAGTACCAGGTCTAGTATTGCTCCCTCCCGAGTGGGTTTCAGCACTAGCTGTCTAAGGTCTGCCCCCTGCAGGGCATCGAGAATGACCCTGCTCTTAGATGTGGCTGCAGTACATGTCCTCCAGTTAACATCTGGCATATTCAGGTCCCCCATCAACAGTATCTCCCCTTTTTCAGCCATTTTGAGAATGTCCTCTATCATTTTCTTGTCCATTTCCTTCCCTTGAGACGGGGGTCTATATACAACCCCTGTGCGGATTGCGATGCCATTCCCCATCTCCAAGGTAACCCAGAGTGCCTCTTGTCCTCCCCCTTTACTTTTTAGTTCTGTAGCTTTGATCCCTTCCCTTATGTATAGAGCTACTCCACCTCCTTTTGCCTTCCTGTCCCTTCTGTAGATTGTGTACCCTGGTATGTTGACATCCCATTCATGGTTCTCGTGTACCATGTTTCTGTGACTGCCACAATATCCAATTGTTCATCTTCCATCAAAGCTACTAGCTCAGAGAGCTTGTTTCCAGACTATGGGCATTAGTAGTCATTGCCTCCATTTAATGTTGGCTTGATCCTTTTTCCCCCATCCCTGCTCTTATTGCTCTTATCTATTTTACCATTTACCCCATCCTGCCCTGTGTTGAGCTCTGTACCTCAGTGTTTACCCTACTACCTGCCCTGTTTTGTGGGGGGAGGCTCGACTTTTCCTGCCTTTTATCAGTACCTCCCCCCTTATCTAGTTTAAAAGCTTGCCAAGAAAGCATTTAAACCTGTCACCTAGGAGCTTGGTCCACTTTGTGGACAAATGCAGACCATCATACCAATATAGACCTTTATCTCTCCAGGTGGACCCCCAGTCCCCAATGAAGCCAAAGCCTTGTGCTCTGCACCAGTTTTGCAACCATTCATTAAACTGCATGGTGTGCAGTACCCTAGCCTTATTCCTGCCATGGACTGGTAGCACCTCTGAGAAGGTTACTGTGCTTGCTACCCGTCTGAGGCCCCTCCCCAACTCCACAAATTCATTCTGCACTGCACTGATCCCATGCTTAGCTAGGTCATTTGTCCCAAGGTGGACAATGATATCTAGTTCTGTCTCCTGTGATGCTGCTTCTACAATTGTGAGGATTCGCTTCTTGTCCCTCCAAGCCATGGCACCAGGCAGGCAGCTTACTTCCTTCTCTCCCTTCCCCAGTTCTACCCCTCCCCAACAATTGAGTCCCCTATCAGTAGCTGTTTCCTTCCCCGTGGTGTCCCTTGCCACACTTTTGTGGGTCTCCCTTGTGGATGTCCTCAGCATTCTTCTGGGTCTCCACTGAGGGTGCCATCATAGAGGAACTTTGCTCTGCCAGAATGGCATCTGATTTGTGTAGAAGTACAACTGGGGGGCTTCGCCTCTGGTCCACTACCCGCACCCTCCCAGAACCCACTGTGGTCCTACTGCTCTTCATACTCCGAAACCTCTGACTCCGTGGTTGTGGCAGTGGTGCTCTTGGGAGGGGAGGCCTCTTAGTCCTTGCTAGTTCAGCCCGAGATGGGCAACCTCCTCTCAGGAGCTGACAGTTGCCTACAAATAGGACAGCAACGCAGTTTCCAGAATGTTTCCCGGAAAACTGCTGCCCCACAGCCAGTGCATTGCATCACTCCCCACATGTCCCGCTCCCTTATTCTATACAATATGTAATTATATATGTATTATTTGTTTTGTGTAACTACTCTTTATGCACATTGCAGGGTTATTAGGAATATGACAGTTCTGCCCCAAGACCTATTGAGGAAGTGATGTCAGAACTGTGGCTATAAAGGAAATGCCACGCCTGTGGGGGGGGTGAGGAAGGGTGGGTGGGTAGTGCACAGCCACTGGTGACTGTTAGAAACAATCAGATACACAACTGCTCCACCACCCTGGTGAGTACTGTCCTTTATAGTAATACAACTAACATCACAATTTACTAGACCACGGCTCCAACACAAACCAAACCACTCTACTGAGTCCAAGGATAAAAATGTTTATTTACTCACTCCTCAGCCAGCAGGACACTTAAAATGTTACAAAAATATCCTTCAACATGCTAGGTCTCAACTCCCGCACTCAAGCAAATTCAGTTGTAGCTCACTGTGGTTATAAAATTACTACCCTTTTAAAGCAATCCTGCAATTCTCTGATTAATGCCAATAAGGAAAAATACAAATAAAACTTTTTGTAGAAAGTGTATCTCACTTCTTACCCAGTGCTCTGCAGTATTATGCCTTAAATCAGGTTTCCAGGTCCTAAATGGAGTTGCAGTTTGTTCTTTGCAGTAAGTTTGAGCTTCCAACAGACACTTTAAAGTCAGTGTGATACAATATCTGTCCCGCTCTTACCCCATGTGTGTGTGTTTCTAACACTATATTAACTCAGGATAGACTCTGTGATACAATATCTGTCCCGCTCTTACCCATTTGACTAGTTTGACTGTCAGTCCACTTGAATGGTTACACCATCCATGTGTATCAGGTGGGGTGGGTTGTGCATGTGTACTGCTTTGTGATCTGTGTGTAACAGTAAGTTAATTTGTGTGTGTGTGTGTGTGTGTGTGTGTGTGTGTGTGTGTGTGTGTGTGTGTGTGTGTGTGTGTGTCTCTCTCTCTCTCCATACAGTGGTTTGCACGTCAACCACCAGACAGATATTTAACCCACTAGACCATGATAAATATTAGTTTAAGAAAGGTACCATTGGAGAAGATGTGGTCTAAAGCCGATATCACCCCCTAACTTCACCTTCTGTCTTCTCCCTTTCCTTCTCCTTACCAGTCTGAATTTCCTTTGATTACAGTGGTGTGTAGTGTCATGTTCCTTCTTAAGTCATGTAGTGACACTACTGCTTAGATGCCAAGTGATGACCGGAACTGGCACTATAGCTTAGTGGTTAGGGTAACTAGCTATGAATGAGTTTGGTACAGTACATCCACCAGACCTGGGTCTGATCCCCACAACCTCAACTAGACATTGTCCATTCCCAGGTGGCAAAGGCCAGTTCCTAGGCCAAACCCTCCACACTCCTGTAATTTACCACATGGATTAAAAATAAATTGCATTCTCCTGGCATTTGTAAAAGCCCTCCTCCTCCTTAGCCAGACCCCCATCCCCAAATAGTCCTTATTTAGATGTTGGGCCCCCCTTCTGACCTCCAAGCCATGATATGGGGACCACATATAGCAAACTATACCGGACAGCATGGTCCCCTTCCCTCCCCTCCCAAACCTACAGCACAGTCTGCCACCAGCTCTAACAGTCCACAAGCTTAATGACAGAGCATGTCAGTGTGCATGATGGGGGGGGGGGGAAGGCAGATCAGAGTACGTCATTCATGACGTTTTGCAGAAATCAATCTTTCCTAGCATTATCAATGACACCCACCATTCTGGGCACTCCTGTCATGCACTGGCGGTTTCATGCTGTATTGAGCAGCTGACTGATAAAGCAGAGGCCATGCTCTGTGTGTGATTTGGGGGGTGGGGTCAATTAGGCTATCCTAAATATCAATATAAATCCAGTTTCCACATTGTTTTCTAAACCCAGTTATTCACTGGGGGGAGGGGAAGGTTGCATGGCAATCGGGCTATCCTGAATATCAATACAAAGCCCGTTTCTGCGGTGGTTTCTAAACCTAGTAATTCACCTCTTAGAATGTTTAGAGAATTATTTCTCTGAACGACTGTGCCAATCATAGTTGTACTCCAGCAAACCAGACAGAGCCTGGAGTGCAATCTGATGACAGGCAAACCCCTTCAAAAGTGCCAATCTCAAAATAGCACCCAGTGAAAAAGCAGTACTGGGTGCCGTTTTATAATCAGCACACGAGGGGGTTTGTCTGTTGATTGTACAAGTTTTAGAAACGGCCTGCTCATATCATTATATATAATGAACCCGTCTCCTTGCAGAATGCACTGGTAACCTCGCAGTTTGTGAGGTTAGTGACATCATGAGTGCAGTCAAGCTTTACACTCATGCCCATGATGTCACAGCCTCAGTCAGTGTGACTTGTTCTACACAGAGGGGGTTCATTATTCCCTGTATGTACCTATCATCAAATCTCAAAACAAAGTTGGACCTGGTCAGTGGAAACCTCCAACAAATGCCAGGTAGGTTCAAGTCTGAAAATAGCTCTCATTTCCAGGCTAAAATAAATAAAATAAATACCCACCATGTCCGTTAACTGTTGCTCAGACTAAAGAGTTCCTCACATTTCACCTGCTTTATCCCTTTCTAGGGAGTCCCTAGTGAGGGGGCACAGGGAGTGAAGTGAGTCTAACACCACATAGCCAAGAGGCGACACATTGCTTCCTAGGGATAGTAGAGGCTTTTCATCAGTGTCTAAAACCTTTATTCACTTATGCTTTCAGGGTTTGATCTTCCTCACAGTTAAGTCATGCCAGTTTTTAAATACTAATTAAGAAATTTACTTTGCTACTGTTTGATATTTGAAAAGGTGCCCCGAGCCTCAGAGGAACAGCACCACATAAAATAAAGGCAACACATACTACTACAAAGCACTACTGCCACCACCACCGGCCCAGACATTAACCCCTAGTACCACAGTCTTCAACACCCTGAGCTACCTCATCTTCCACAACCTCAGATACTAGCTCCCCACCCAAGACGCTAGACTCTTCTCCTTCCTAGACCCTCACAACATTATTCCCCCTCCAGCCAACACTAGCCCCCTTCCAAAACAGGGGTCACCCACTCTCTTCAGTGCCCCCTACACCGGTCCACCTCCCTCCAAAAGCACCTTACACTAGCCCCACCCCTTCCTGCACAATACTCAAAAAGTATGCCATCTGCTTCCAAGTTACCCAACACTAGCCTCCTCTCTGTGACTCGACACTAGCTCCTCCCTCTACAGTACCCTGCAGCAGCCCACCACGGTCCGCAGCACCCTATACGAACATACGAAGAAGCCAACAGAAGGAGGCCATTTGGTCTATCAAGTCTGCTCGTACTGCAGGGTCCACAACTTGAACCAATGTCCCTGCCTGCCTTCCCTCCCTCCCTCCCCACTCCTCCCATCCTCCCTACCCATGATTCTTATCTTCCCCCTAAGCCTATCCCAGCCTCTCTTAAAGCTGCTCACTGTCTTTAATGAGATGACCTCTTCTGGCAGTGCATTCCAAGTGTCCACCACGCTTTCCGTGAAGAAGTGCTTCCTGACATCCCTCCTAAACCTCCCACCCTCCAGCTTGAGACTGTGCCCCCTCATTATATGGTTGCCACTCAGCTTAAAAGAGAGACTTTCCTTATCAACATTATTTATCCCTTTCAAGTACTTGAATGTCCCAATCATGCCCCCCCCCCCACTCCTGTCTTCCAGGGAGTACATGTTCAGTGCCCTCAACCTCTCCTCGTATGCCTTACCCTGCTAACCAGCTATCATCTTTGTAGCCCTCCTCTGTACCTTCTCCATCAGGTTAATGCCCTTTTTGAGGTGTGAGCACCAGTACTGAACTCCATACTCTAGATGAGGCCATACCAGTGACCTGTATAAGGGCAGTATAACCTCATCTCTCCTACTACTGATCGCCCTAGCTATGCATCCAAGCACCTTGTTTGCCTGTGCTGCTGCTTTCTTGCACTGTGTGGAGTGCTTCAGGTTACTAGTGATCATCACTCCCAGGTCCTTCTCCTACTCTGATCTTATACCAGTCTCTTCTGTCCAGAGCACCCAACAACAGTCACTTCCATCCACAGCAGCCACCACCCTCAATGGCCCCACGATACTAGCCCCCTCTATCCACAGCCCCAATACAAACGCTCCTCCCTCCACAGCTCTGGACCTTAGCCTCTCTCCCTCCATGCCTCAACATTAGCCCACTTCCTCTACAGCACAAGGCAGTTGCCCATCACAGCCAAGATACTAGCCCCCAGACTCCAAAGCGCCCTAAACTAGCCACCTAACTCCACTCCTACCATACCCCAACACTAGCCCTCTTTCTCCACAGCACAAGACAACTGCACCTCACAGCCCAGACTAGCCTTCGCCCTTCAAGCAACCTAAACTAGCCCCCTAACTCCACTGTCCCAGACAGCACCATCCCTCCATGACCGCCACGAATATCCCCACCTCCACAGTCCCCCCCAAACTGCCCTATTTTCTCCAGAACTGCACTATTAACTCTCTCCCTCCAAGGCCTGACACACACACACACACACACACACACACACACACACACACACACACACACACACACCGTCCCACATGCCCAACTCCAACACACACTGTAATGGGCACAGCAACATCATTACAGCCAGTCCACGTATAGGTAGAAGTTGAGTCTCTTACCGGAGTAATAGGGAGCCACAGGAAGGTCTTTAAAAGATGGTGTCCACAGGACCTGTAAAATAAAATACAAAAAGGGTCCACAAAGGATCCACAGTTCTTAAGAAAGTAAATAGGGTGGAAGCAACAAGCTAGGGATAGAATGATACTTATCTGATTTTGAAAGTCAGTGTCCTCTCAGACCTGTAAAATAAAGAAAATTGGGTTAATATGGAGAAAATAATGTAGCAAGAGCAGAAATGGACAGCAGAGAGATGCAAGAGGTAAAGAACAGCACAGAAGTAGGAAAAGGGTGAATTCAGAATTAAAGGGAAGCTGTCACAATGCCAGCCTCCCACCCCACACGGCTTACCCTCCAGTTAAGCCTTTTAAGTATGTTGCAGCATTTTCCTTCTGTTACAACATACTTTATTTTAGCTGGCCCAGTGGCACTGAGGGCTGAGGCGCTGGACGCATTACCTCACACCACACCGGCGACCCATGTTCGGGAACTAGCACGGGCCGCTGGGGGTCAGCAGGGAGGAGAAGGATACTGGTTCTCGGTGCACTACTGGCTCCTAGCGGTGGCTGGGAACCAGGGGTGCTAAAGGCTACAGTAGGGGAAGCCGAGGCAGATGTTCAGAGGAACGCATACGGGAATGTGTGCGTTCGCTCCTTGGACATCATTGCACGTCCTCGGCTTGAGGGATCTAAAATTAGGAGGAAAAATGGTCCTGGTGTGCTTCATGATGGTTGGTCCCCACAGGTGCCACCCCCTGTGACTGGCAGCAACACACCTCCAGCATCGAATCCTAGTGTGAGGCAGGTTGAGGGATTCCCACTGCCCCACCAAGGGGGGGGGGGTAAGCCGTGGTGTAGCTGGGGGTTGAGCTGCGAGTGGGGGATGGGGCTGGGAGACCGATGGGAGGAACGGCCACCAGGGACGGTAGAGGAAAAGAAATTAACTTAAAAAAAAAAAAAAAATACTTCCTCACATTGTCCATGAACCACACACACACACACACACACACCCCTCCCCCAGTCTTTTTCCGAAAGATGCTACCCTCTTGGGCTTTGTTGATTCCACTAAAGTACTTAAAAGTTTCTATCATGTCCCCCCTCTCCCTCCTTTCCTCAAGGGTATACATTAAGCTCCTTTAGTCTCTCCTCGTATGGCTTTTATTGCAGACCCTGCACCATTTTAGTTGCCCTCCTCTGGGCTGCCTCTATCCTTTCTACATCCTTGCAGAGATGGGGTCTCCAGAACTGGACGCAGTACTCCAGATAGGGTCTCACCAACTGTTTATAAAGAGGGATAACTTCCTGTTTTCTGCTGGTGATGCATCTCCCTACACATCCCAGTATACCCCCAGCCCTTCCTACTGCCTTCTCACATTGCTTGCTAAGCTTAAGGTCATCTGATGTGATTACCCCCAGGTCCTTTTCCATTTTTGTTGCTGTTACTACCTCCCCCATTGTGTAATCTTCCCCTGGGTTTTTGTTTCCCAGGCAAGAATTGCCTTCTTCCATCCACAACCCAGTATAAGTATAAATAAAATAATAAAGACAGGAAAGAATAGGAAAGTGTAATTTGGGGTGGGGCTCAGCTAAAACCCTTAGTGCTCTGAATGGGCAGGTGGCCACTGGTCAGTACTTTAGAACAGTAGTACAGGTGGGTTAGTGGAACCTCTACTGGTTTAATGGCCCAGCTTTAATGATATAGGGAAGGGGGAAATTGTTTAACCAAGAAAAGCACACTAAGCCAAAGACTGTATCCAGGTGCGACCTGGGGAGCACAGGGAAATTATGCAACTTGCTCAGGGTTACACACTGACCCAAATATTCAAAGGAGTTATGCCCGGTGCAAAATTTGTCCCAGGACAATATTCAAAAGAGGGATTGTGCTAAGCAAGTCCTGATGTGCCGGGGCGCAAAGATAATGTATGCAGTGCGCCTACAGGGGGCGTTCCTATGAATATGCGGCACATCCTGATATTCAACCCAGGGTGTACAGTGCATATGCTGGCACATCCCTGAGATGTGCTGCATATCGATGGGCAATACTGAGCATGAAAAGGAAAAAAAAAAAAAAAAAAAAAAGACAAATGCTGACCACCCACAGGTGAGCTGCTGCACTGCAAGGCGCAACACAGCAGCCACCAGCCATGGGTGGTCACCCGCCCACCAGTACACTGCATGAAGCACTCATAGCAGTGCCTGGTGGTCTAGTGGACCTCCTCCTCGTAGTGGTGTGATCACCAATAAAATCTAATCATACCCTTGGTAGTTTAGTGGCCCCTCCCTCCCTGTAGCCACAATCGTATAAATGGAATACCTATTCCTGGTAATCTAGCAGTCCCCCTACCACTCCTGTAACTGATCTCCAAATGGCCAACAACTGCCCTTCCCTGGTGGTCCAGCGGTACCCCCACCCAGCCACAGGACCACCCAGCCCTCCCCCATCAGCGGCAGGCAGCAGCATACCCACCCACATACCTCTGCAGCTGCCCGCTGACAGACAGCTACTGTATGGGCTGCAATCCCATTGGTCCTCAATGCAGACCAATGGGCTTGCAGTGCATACTATACTAATTATTCACAAAAATGTAAATGAATGCCCCATTCACATTTGTGTCAATGACTAGTACAGTATGCACTGCAAGCCCATTTGTCCACACTGTGGACCAATGAGATTACAGCCCATACAGTAGCTGTCAGTCAATGGTCAGCCGCAGAGGTATGTGGGTGGGTATGCTGCTACCCGTCACTAAAGGGGGGTGCTGGTTGTGCAGGGGTTCCTGTGTGGGTGTTGCAGTGCCACTGAACCACCTGAGAGGGGTAGTTACTGGATATTAGATGATAGTGGTTATGGGAGGGGTGGGGGGGACTGCTAGACTACCAGAGATAAGTAATTTCATTTATGTGATCACAGCTACAGGGAGGGAGGGGGCACCACTAGACTACCAGGGAATATGTTTGATATATTTTAGGCACTCACCACTACAGGGCAGGGGGATGCCCCTAGACCCCCTCTCGCAGCACATCAGCACATGCTGTGCAAGGTGCCATGTGCATTTCGCTGGCCGGCACTTACAGCTCATGCAAATGGGGCCATAATCAAATACAAATGGTCCCATTTGCACCTTGCATACATTATGGCTCCATCTGCATACTGTGGCTGAATATCAGGAATCTGCACACAGCACAACTCTGTTGCACTGGTGCAGTTCCCATTTCAGCTATTTATCTGATATATTCAAAGGTGATGCACCATGGCTCATCTCCTTAGAATATATCCCTGTGTTGCACCAGCGCAACTCAGATGTGCTGCGCCACCACATGTGTCGTTGCCAGGCGCAAGTCTGAATATTGGGGCCAGTATGTAAATGAGGGCTGTGTGATTATAGGCAAGCCAAGATTTTTTTTTACCTAGAGCCAAGCCAGAGCTAGGCCAAGGGTCTGGCTTGACTCTACGAGTCAAAACACGAGTCGAACCCTGGCTACTGCAGGCTGTTTTCTGAATAGGAGTTGAATAATTCAGACACTTTACTGACTACTCAGGCTGACAAAAATGCTTACTTTGACCATAACTGGCTTGGCCTTGGCACTCAGTTGGCTATAAAGGTCGAGGCATGTGTAGCCAGGCATGAGCCTGCTCTGGCTTGTCCAGCTCCAGGGCTGTGAGATTTAAACTTGTGTTTGCAGCTCAGTGAAAAAGGTGATGTGTGGTGCCTACTTTCCAGGACCCTACTCAGCACACAACAGTGCAGAGCATGGCCATAGTGTGACCATGCCTTGCAGACCCTGACCCAATTGTTTGTAGAGATGCATGCATCAGATTGGGGATAAGCTGCCCCCCTGAACTACTAGCTCCCAAGGCCTCCCTACCCCCCCAGCAGCTATTGACTCCCTCAACCACCCCCCCAATCCCCGGCAGCTAATGGCTAACTAGGACCCCCTCCCTCAGGCACATACAGACTCCTTCGGCCCTCTTCCTTCCTACAGCTAAAGGCTACCTTCAGCTTAATTACAGTATGCAAGGTCCCAAATAACCAAGGATCACATAGACTCTACGGTACACAGTGCTCCACAATCACTCACATTTGATGTTTTCAGTTGCTGAAAAAGCAGAATTCCACAGGAATTTCAGAGACTAAGAAATATAATAAAAGCGCATTCATTCCCCTACAAGAGAGCACACATTTGTTGCAGAATAAATGGTAGAACCATTTAAAAAAAACATTTTCTTCAGAACGTTTCATCTATCTACTTGCAGCCCCCGGAACACATTCATTGCAAAATAAGCAGAACTAAAGACAAATACAGTTTACAATGAATGCAGTACTAATGTTTTTACTGAAAAGAGACAAAAAAAAACAAACCCAACAACATTGGGCTAAATGTTTACCTGCTTAATGCCACAACTGCCTGTGGTGGTGGTGGTGCTTGTAAATCAGCATATTTTTCCTGTGTTTCTCCACAGTCACTAAGTTATTAAAATCAGCCCCCCAATCAATCACTCACAGACTCTGATAATTTAAAAACTCACCACAAAAGCCCAGATCCGAGTCCATGAAATACAGTAGCTTTTCTTTCTCCTTTGTGCATAACAGAGCAGGCCAGCAGAGACTTTTTGAAAAGATTCAGCTGACCAAGAACACACATGATTGGCTACAGCCATGCAACTGGAGACTGCTGGGTTCATTGGTTGATGCTGAGGAATGTAAAACTTGCTGTGATTGGATGTTAGCTACAGTAGACAGAGAAAGAAGACGCTCCATTTGCTGTGACAGTTTCTTAAATCACTCCTGTGGTTTTAGATTCAGTTAGAGCAGGCATACCTCGCAACCTCCTGCCTCATAAATCAGGGACAAGGCTTAAAAAAAAAATCAGGGACAAAGGAACAAAATCAGGGTCACTTCTTCAAAATTGGAGATATCCACTCAGGAAGCTGGTAGAATAAAGGGCTTAGTGTAAAATGCATTTTCTAAATAAGAACAAGTCTGTAACTTTAATGTTTGACATTAGTTTGTGCTTATAACCCCCGCTGTTTGGTCATGGAAACGCAATTTTTAGGAGGGATAGAACAACATTTTGAGGCAAAATCAGGGACGTCCCTGAAAATCAGGGACAGTTGAGAGGTATGAGAGCAGGGCTGTGCTTGATTACCCTTTTTTATCAGTCTGCCTTGAAATATGAGAAGTTTTCTGTTAGGGACATCTAATGTTCACCACACAAACTTGTAAAAGGAGGGACAAAGTAAGGAAGCAGCTTTAGTTTTCCACCCTGGAAACACCAGAGGATGATAGGGAGGGGGAGTCATCTAAGAGTTACTCAGGGCTCCATGCAAAAAGTTCTGCTTGTTAGAAAAAAAAGGAGAATACAGAATGTGTTTGGCATTGTTACTGCAGTTTCCCATTTGCTTGAAGGGGGTTTGAGGTGATTGTTTTTTTTGTTTTTTTTTTAATATAATGTTTATTAAAGTTTCAACGAAAACACCAGACAGGATCATGATATCAAAACCAGATACACATATACAAGAACAGGGTACATGATCAGGGTTGGACTGGCCCACCTGGATACCTGGAAATTTCCAGGTGGGCCCCCTTCAGTTGGGTACCTGGTCACCTTCTGAACTCTGAAAACTTTTGTATTTATCATCTTTTTTCTAATTAAATGGGGTATCTGGGACACTGTAAATAAATATAAGATGTAATCGCAGAGCTAATGTAGCAAATTGAAGTGGAATACTGATATGAGTGTGTCACCCTGGGCCTTCCTGTATTGATTTTCCAGGTGGGCCCTCTGTACCCCAGTCCGACCCTGTACATGATCCTATCCGCCCCCCAATTACACCCCCCATATACCCTCCCCACACAGTCCGGAGGCGTATCAATCCAGAGATCATAATTGTGTGAAAAAAGATCTAAATAGAATATAAAGTATGTAATGGGGCCTGAATCCTCTCATATTTGGAATTATTGTTGTTAAGACTTGAGATAGTCCTCTCCACTCGGAGATTAGCTAGTAACTCATTAAGCATTCAGAATAAGAGACAACATCCGTACTTTTCCAATATTTAAGTACCAGCTTTTTAATTGACATGGAAATCAAAGCAATATAATATTTCTGCTTCTTAACTGAAATCCGCGAATAATCCGCCAACAGACAAACCTCCGGGGTAAATAGGTCTGTTAATCCGAGCAAGGGGTCAGCCCTATCCTTAATTCTCTCCCATAGGGGGGTTATCTTAAGACATTCCCAGAAAATATGAAACAACGAACCTTCCACCTGCATGCACCTCGTACATTTGTTAGAACTTATTGCTCCCCATTTGGCCAATTTCTGTGGAGAATAGTAAAGATTGTGCAGGATATTAAACTGCATTAAGCGCAACCTATCTTGTGTGACAAAGTGGTGACAATTACTCCATATGGCCAACCAGTCCTTGTCCCATTGTGGGAAAGATTCAAACCAAAATTCTGTAGGTCCAAATGGATCTGGAAAATGCCAATCATATAGGATGTTATATAGTTTGGAAATTGCCTTAGGGGAATAAGCTAAGGGGGCCCAGGTCCAATTGAAAAGAGAAATTGGAGGATAGAGGATAGCTGTCTTCAAAGTTTTTTAACGAGGAGATGTCTGAACTGCAAAACTTTAAAATACTCTGTCTTTTGTAATCTAAACTTTAACATAAAACCGTCTATAGATAGCCATGTTCCATCTTCCTTGAGAAATGAAGACAGTCTTCCTTCTTCCAATTTAGGTAGCCACGAGGGGGATAACATCTTGTTGTCTATTTTAAAAGCTGGGGTATTCCAGATCGATTGTGATGCATCTAGACAGTGTTTATATTTTAAAAATCCTCACAGCTGTGAATGGATTCTAATAGATGTTACGATTGTAGTCTCTTCTAATTTTTTCGGCAGGGAAGATGTGTTAAGGAACAGTAATGTGGAAGGGGCTAACTTAACTGATCGAATCAGTTCCTGTTCTATTTTGAGCCAAGCTGGGACGTACGTGGAAATATCAGGATCCAACCACTTGAGGTATTTGGCAGCGTTACAAGCCCAGTAATACAAACTGAGGTATGGAAGCCGTAAGTCACCCTTAAATTTAAGCACAGCAAGCTTATGGTAGGCTAGTCTCGGTTTCTTTTTAGCTCAAATAAAATTTGTTATTAAGCTTTGAGCTTTTTTGAACCAGCCTCCAGATACCAAAATGTTAAGTAATTGAAGGGGGTATTGTAACCTCGGTAGAACATTCATCTTGACCAGATTTATTCTCCCCCATAAAGAAATGGAGAGGGTCGACCAGCGAGCTAAGTTCTGGGACACTGTCAATAATGTCGCCTCCACATTTTTCTTGATAGTAAGTTGTGTATCCCTGGTTAGTTCGATGCCCAAATACCTCAAGGAGTCCCTGGACCATAATAGACTGAGGGCCATGATATTATTCTTAAAGACTCTATGGTTTAGAGGGAATACAGTAGAGTTTCTGACATTTAACTTGTAATTCGATAATTTACTGAATTGCTCAATTATGTCCAGCATGGCAGGGATAGGTGTTTCTGGATTAGATAACTATAGGAGCAGGTCATTCACATAAGCAGCCACTTTGAGCTCGGTACCTAGGATAGTAAGCCCCTGAAGCCTTGGGCACAGAATTAATCTGCGGATTAATGGTTCCAAATAAAGGTTAAAGAGCAGAGAGGTAAGGGGACAACCTTGCCTTGTACCCGAATATAAGGTAAACATTTCAGAGATTGCCCCATTTCCAGAAATCCTGGCAGTAGGATTCTGATAAAGAGCTTCCACCCACATCTGGAATTGTTGGGGGAATCCGAAAGCTTTTAAGGTTTGAAGCAAAAAATTCCAATTCACTCTGTCAAAAGCCTTCTCGGCGTACAGGGATACCAACGCCACTGGAAAGGGGGCATCCCTGGAGGCCAAGAAGACATGGGCAAGAGTGCGAAGGTGATCCGAAGATGATCTGCCCTTCATGAAACCCACCTGATGTGTGCCTATTAGGCCAGGGAGAACTAAACCAAGCCTGTCAGACAACATTTTGGTTAGAATTTTAATATCCTGGTTCAACAATGAGATGGGTCTGTAGCTTTCCACACACTCTAAATTTTTACCTGCCTTTGGCAGTAATACAATAAGTGATTCAAAGAGAGTGGGATCAACCTGTGTACCAGATAGGATGTGCTGAAAAAGGGAAAGGAGGTGAGGGGCAACTAGGTCTTTAAAACACTTATAAAAATTAGATGAAAAACCATCCATTCCTGGTGTTTTGTCCGAAGGAAGGCCACGAATCACCTCCATAATTTCAGAGGTAGTGATAGGGGCTATCAACCTCCTACTCAGAGGTTCAGAAAGACGGGGTAGCTGGGTCTCTGCTAAGTAAGAGGAAAGCATGGAATCAGAGGGCGGATTGGGCATGTCACCATATAACTTTTTAAAATAATTGGCAAACTCTGAGACAATCTCTTGAGGAGAACATTTCAGGGCTCCATCCATACTGGAATGAATGGGGGGATAAATTGGGCCGATTCGAGTTGCTTAATTCTTTGTGCCAACAATTTCCCCGCTTTCTCTCCCTGATCTATATAAGAGGCTTTCGTGCTAAGAATGGCAAATTCCACTTTTTCATTTAGCAAGCTTATATAGGAATCCCTCAATTTAGCAAGGTTTTGTTTAGCCTCATCCGAAGAATTCAACTGTGGATTGGTTTCCAATGATCTGATTTGGGCGAGCAGTGCCCTCTGCTTTTCCTCCTGCCTCCTTTTCTGTGCAGAGGCCATCCCAATTAAAATACCCCGAAGATATGCCTTAAAGACACACCATAATAAGTCAGGCCTAGTCCCTTGGGTACAATTCAACTCAAAAAATTGTGTGATATGTTCTTTAATACAGTCCCTACTTTTGATGTTCTTAAGCAATTGGTCATTCAATTTCCATCTAGATTCACTCTTGGGTAGGGAAGTTAGAACCAATTTACATAACACCAGGGAGTGGTCAGAAGGGGGACCGAGTTGAATAACTGAAACTGTTACACCCGGCAGTAGTGCCTGGTGTAACAACAGGTAATCAATGCAGGATGCCGATCTGTGAACAGGGGATATAAAAGTGTATTCCCTATTCTCAGGGTGTAGAACCCTCCATATATCGCAAAAGCCCTGTCTATCCATTGGGTCGGGTAACGCCCGCTGTGCTAGGGAAGGTATACCTGAGACAGAACCAGAGTGGTCCTTACCCGGGTCAATCACTAAGTTCTAGTCTCACCCTAGAATTATAGTGGAGGGCAATAAGGAGAGGATATTATTGAGTAGTCGCATAAAGAAAAGAGGGTTGTCCCTAATAGGACCATAGATGCTACCCAACACGAATTCCATGGAATACATAGTACCCTTTACCAGCATACACCTGCCATGTGAGTCTTTAATTTCTTGCAAAACCTTAAGTGGGATATTCCTGTTGATAAGGATAAAGACCCCGCAACTCTGAGAAGTACCCTGTGCGGAGAAGACCTGCCCTATCTGCAAGCGTCTCATCTGAATGGCTTCCGAGTCTAACAAATGGGATTCTTGAATAAAAGCAATGTTAGTGTGCAAAATATCCAGATGTTTTAAAATCTTATATTGTTTTGTTTTTTTACGGACCCCCTTGACATTCCAGGTAGAAAAACAAAGACCATTAGCCATCCGTCTTATCCAGTAAATAGAAGTAATACCAAATAGTAAGGAAAACTAGAAGGTAAACACACACTCTATTGATTCCAAACTGTGCCCATCCCGACCCTCCCCCCTCCCAACCCCAATCCACCATATTCCCCAATACCCCAAAAGTAACCAAAGAAATATCCCCAACCCTATGCATTAAGTCCCCGACCCTCCCCACACCCCCTTTTTTCCGTACTACGCTTAGCAGCTCCCTGCAGAAATCGCCTGCCCCCTCCTGCCCTCCCTCCTCCAAAATCTCCCTACTAACTCTGTATATGGAAATTCGTGGGGAGCAACGATAAGCTCAATGGGCATATTAACTTCAGAAAGCTGTCTAACCAGAATGTTTACTCGATCCTAATGAAACCTGTTCTTTTAGCCCCCTTTAAACCTAACTACACCTTCCACCCATTCTGTAAACAGCTTTATTCCTAGTTGGCCCCCTATATTTTGAAACTCCCTCTAGTACCTGGACTCTAGGTGGACCATTACTCTTTCCCAGTGCCATGGTTCAAAAGAATGCCCCTCCAAATATTCCTCGGACCAAAGTAAAAAGCGTATCCCCATTTGTTCCAGAAGCTCCTCCAATCGTGGAATACCAACGACTGCCGAAGCCTTCAGCAAGCCAGAATATAACCTTCCAAAAATATTCCACCAAGGAGAGAGATTATATAAGGTGAAAAGCAGCAACCCTCATCCCGATAAAGGAGCTGTCGGAACATTCGTTAACAACATCCCCCCCGGCTATTCCGTCGTAGGGAAACACTAAACAAACCAAGCTCCTCAGCTTGGTGGTAACCGCCACCAGAACTGGCGCTATGCTCCCCTCATGTGGCAACCAGCTGTAACTGCCTCAGATCTTATCCTATTTAAGTCCACCCTGTGGTCTGAAAGCAGAGGAAAATGAAAAAACGGCGACAAACACAAAACAACAAAAAAAACCCGAGATAACACTCAGTAAAAAAAGTGAAGCGCAAACGCCTCTGCTATCACTATTGTGCCCCCCACCTGTTTTCCACTCAAGCTGCTCCCTCACTGCAGTATTATTCCCCCTGTATGTACTTATTCATGCCTGCATCTGAGAGGGAACACCTAGCCCTAACCAAGCATTCAATTTCAGAAGGGGAAAGAAAATATAGGGGATTTAACCAAATCAAATTAATATTCCTGGTACATACCGTAGCCAAGACATAGCCCAAACTTAGCAGTGGACTTATTGTTTATCCGTGGGGACATCCTTTTTAGATTCCTTATCCGTAAGTGCCTTACCAAATCCCTGAAACTTACCCATAACTTCCGTTTGATTCCTTGAGGAACCCAGCTATCCCTACAGACATGACCCGGAGATATTACTCCCCTGTTAAATCCAGCATTAACCTTAACAGTATTAACTATAACAAGAATTGAATCAGCAAAAACACAGCAAATACAACTTTATGCCCCTTAATGGAGCCTTTAGGAAACAGGTCCCGATCTGAAAAGCAGTACAGTGCCCAGTCCAGACTTCACTGGTCTAGCCTTCTCAGGCAATGCTCCATACAGCCGATCTTAACTCCTGCACTCAGGGTAGGGCTTTGTGATGACACCCAGTGCATCTTCAAGTGTCTCTGAATAGGTCAGGCATAGCTGTCTTGAGGCCAGCAGTTGCTGATTCCACATCATCATACGAGTGTCACAGACCTGATAACTGTACCTGCAGTTTAGCAGGGTATTGCATCCTAAATTTGAGACCAGCAGCAATCAGCTTTGTAACCAATGGGTGGAAGGTGGACCGCCGTTGTCATACTGCGAGCGGTAAGTCCTGGGCTACTCTGATTTTCACCCCTTCCCATTGTAATTCCTGTATAGCCTTTATTTTAGCAAAGAAATGCTGCTTCTCCAAAAAATTTAAGAAGCGAAAAATTAATGGTCTGGGGGAAGCCCCAATCTGAGGCTTTGGCCTCAATACTCTATGGGCCCGCTCTATAATGTAGCGGGGACCATAGGGAGAGGGCCCTACAACTTCCTCTAAGAACTTCTGGACAAATAAGATGGCATCCTGCCCTTCTTCCAACTCGGGGAGGCCGATAATAACCGCGTTGTTCCAGCGGCTACGGCCCTCCAGTTCTTCCAATTTCTGCTCCATTTTGGTGATTTTTTTGCTTGATTTGAACCATATCGGGCTCCTGCTTGTCTATTCTTCTCTCCAGTGAGGTGAGACGAGTCTCAGAATTCAATGTCCTCAAAGCTATGTCTTCAATAGCCTGAGAGATAGTTTTGATTTCCAATGTGAGGTTTTTCACTTCTCCTTGTAACTGGCAGAACTCGGCCAAAAACCCGGCGAGCGTTAAAGGCTCTTGATCGGGATTCTGTTGTGCTGGTACCCGTACGGTGGTCGAGGCGTTAGTGCATGGCTTTTTTGGGCCTTCTCAGGAGTGGCTGGAGGCATGTGCTTAGGCTGTAACTTCTTCATATCGACCTCCATCCTTCCAAAACTACCCCAGTGCAGTTCTGCAGTACTTCCCACACCTCTGGGTTACCTTTGCTAAGTTCACAGCCTTATAGTCTGATAAAAGTATGTAAAAATAGTGGTGGTGAGCAGGAGAGGTTAGAAAAGGCATCTTCCTAGGCTCCCTGCATCATGTAACTCCCAGGTTTGAGGTGATTGTGTGCAGGCATTTAAATGGGTACTATAGTGATCTGATTCTCTAATCCTGAGATGGTTCTCATTCTCAGAAAGGATACTGGCAGACCCTGTGTTATGCAGGCATTTCTGTAATAGAGTAACATTGGAAGTGCTGCTTGCAATTTTTGCCTCATTCCACTGTTTTCAATCTAGTTAAAAGTACAAGGGCATAAAGAGTAGAATTTGGCTGGGCAAACAGCTTTAACTGCTTAGAAACTTTAAATAAGCTAGGGGAAACTAGGAAATGTTGCTGAAGGCTTTATTATGTTTGCTTGCACGCATGTGTAAGAAACATGGTGCCATCATCTGAGTTTTTGTAGGTGTGGCACCCTGTCTTCCAGTTCAGTCAGTGTGTTTGCAGGCGCAGCCACAGTTTACCAATGAATGCTGCAGCTGTCTATGACAGCAGTTGAAAATGCAGTGCTGTACAGTTGAAAGGAAAAGCTCCACTTCAGTGAGCAGCGATTAGATAGTGCTGCTTAGCATATTGCTCATGCACTGTCCCACCACACACACAAGCATATTGCTTGCTCAAACGTCCCATCCCCTCCACACACACACTGTATGGCTGATTGGGGTGTCCAATCCCCCATTGGCTCTGCTGCACTCCCCCCCCAACAGAGTTCCAGGTGCCACGCTGGGAACCCACCCCAGCATGGCAACGGTCCGTAAGGCCGGCGGGAGTGCCCAATCCCCGTCGGTTCCACTGCCCCCCTCCTAAACAGCCTTCCAGATGCCACATTAGGAGCCCACCCCAGCGTGGCACAAGTCTCGCTTTGTCTTCCTAAAAGACAAAAATACCTAGCGAGAAAAAATGGTCTCTTGCTGTCTTGACCCACTCCCGCGCCCACCCTCTGAGCACCCTACCTCCCCACACCTCCTCTTACCCCATACTTACCTCCGGAGTCTGGCACGATGATCTTTGCTGGACCAGGGACATGTCTGCGCTCTTCAAAACCAACCACGAACTGAAGAAATGCCGGTAAGCTGTATAATGGAATAAATAGGGTTTTTTCAACTTTGATGCATATCTCAGGAATTTTTGGGAATTATTTCACCAAATTTTCAACATGGGGTTTTTGGGGCCCCGACTCATGAATTCTGTCACTGTCATTTTGTTAATCAGCCCTGAAAGGTGATTTTGTGGTCACAGCACGGAACCACCTTTCGGGACCAATTTACACAATGACAGTGTCACAGTTCAGGAGGTAGGCCCCCAAAAACCCTAGGTTGAAAATGTGGTGAAAAAATTCCCAAAAATTAGTGTTTTATAAGCATGCATTGTGCCGTTCCTAAGCACACTGGTAAGTTCGCGAATTTTCAATATTTTCACTCCAGATTTTCAACATTGCTATTTTACCGCACCTCCTTATGAGCAGTACAGCTGTCATTTTTCACATCTTGCACGAAATGTGTTTCCACGCATGTAACACACAATGACACAGTCGGTGTGCGAAATCAATGTTTGAGACAGATTAAGACAATCACACTGTTCATGAGCAGAGTTGTTAAATTGGCTATGTTAAACATTTGGTGAAAAAAGTACATAAAATGACTGATACGAGCAACCATTGGGCAGTTTCCACGCACCCTCGTAAGTTCATGCATTTCTAATATTTTCAGTCCAGATTTTCACCACTGGCATTTTTCCACACTTCCTCATGAACAGTACAACTGTCATTTTTCACACCATGGCCGAAATGTGATTTCGCACTTCCAGCGCAGAAATGCGTGGTTGCGGTGGGAAAACACTGTTCGGGACTGATTAAGCAAATCACAGTGACACTGTTCATGAGCGGAGGCTCCAAAATGCCTGTGTTGACAATCTGCTGTGAAAAATCCACAGACTAATTGCATTGCGAGTGTGCGTTACGCAATTTCTACGCACGCTCATGACGTCACCAGTTTTTTTAATATTTTCACTGCAGATTTTCAACATTGCCATTTTTTTACACCTCCCCATGAACAGTACAGCTGTCATTTTTCACATCCTGTTCGAAATGTATTTTCACACCTGTGGTGCCAAATGACGTAGTCACTGTGCAAAATCAGCTGTCGGCTAACAAACTGATGTTGACACTGTTCATAAGGTGGGGGTCACAAAAAACCCATGTTGAAAGTTTGGAGTGAAAATGCCAATGAACACCTGAGGTGTTAGGGTTTCCGACTATAATGTCCCACCCTGTACAGATTGACAGGCATCAGGGGTATGACTTGGGATTCTCGCCTGTAATGCTCATACCATTCCACACCCTGCAGCCAGTGAGAGGCATTGAGGTGTGCCTTGGACTCTTCAGCCCCAAAGTTCACCCCATTCTCCTATACAGCACCCATCTCACCATATTTTCTGATGGAATGGGGATGAGCATAAGGGCCAAAGACCCCAAGGCACACCGTGACACTTGTCGGTGTCAGCAGAGTAGGGTGTGGTGAAATGGTGTGGCCGTTACACCTGATGACCCAAAGTCACACAACAATGCTTATTAGTCTCTGCAGGGTGGTGGTGGTTTTGGTTTCAGTTCAATACTTCACTGTAATTCCTATTATGCAGCTCTCTAACCCCTACATTACCAATGCCAATGGGAGCAAGCAAACATTCGGCATTGACAAATGCTTGTTGATTCAGCACCTCTGTAGACAGTTCCTGGACAACCATGACAAGCTGCTTGCCCTGAGGAAGGATTGTCAGCTGTTCTTTCACCAGTGGCAGCTTTCTCTTCACCCGAGATGGATCGTGGTTCAATTGCATCCTGTGAGCCCATGGCTGTCCGTGCCAATCACTGAAGCTGCCATGGCTATACTGTTCTGAAATATATGGCAGGCAAATTATGACTGTTACATGTTTAGCTCTCACTGCAGCTAAGTTTTGCAATAGATTTCTAAAGACTACTACTTACAGAGCATCAGGCAGCCCTGGATCTATTTGATTACTTGTCTTGAAATGGTGTTTGAGGCATTGTGGATGTTTCCCTGGGCTGTTTACATACAGAAACATAGAATTTGATATTAGATAAGGACCGCTTGGTCCACCCAGTCTGCCCATTTCCCTACCTGATGGATAAGCTGCAGATCCAAGTTAAACAACAGCCTACTTCTTCCTACCCCATCCCCCTAGAATTGCCTTATGACTGTCCCATGCATTCTTGAATTCCACCACTGTTTTTGACTCCACAACCTCCTCAGTAAGGCCATTCCATGCATCCACAACCCTCTCCTTGAAAAAATGCTTCCTCACATTACCTCTGAGATGTCACCCCGCTATCTTCAAATTGTGCCCCCTTGTTCTTGCACACTTCTTTTTCTGAAAGATGCTACCCTCTTGGACTTGGTAAATTCCTTTGAGGTACTTGAAAGTTTATATCCTGTCCCCCTCTCCCTCCTTTCCTCGAGTCTATACATATTAAGCTCCCTAAGTCTCTCTTCATATGTCTTCTGGTGCAGACCCTGCACCATTTTAGTTGCCCTCCTCTGGACTGCCTCTATTCTGTCTATGTCTTTGCAGAGTTTGCGTCTCCAGAACTGCTTGCAGTACTCCAGATGGGGCTAGTGCATCTACGGGTAGGGGGGACCACTGTACCACCTGGAGCCGGACTGGGTGACAGGTGGTATAGTGCTGTGGGCTGCCTGGGGGTGGTGCATGGACTGGCAGGGTGTGCAGACTGTTGTGCTGCTGTCTGCAGTATGGCAGCCTGCCTGTAGGTGACCACTCACATAAGTCTGGTGGAGCTAGACTTATCTTTTGAAGGGGCATCCCCAGAATTGCCCTGGGATGCACCTCAACTGAGGCTGTGAATGGGGCTGTGCCAGGTATGCATGGGCACGCCCCCTTCAACACCCCTCCAGATGCACCACAAATCATTACTGGAATTTTGCGGTGCATCTGCGATGTGCTGGCGCATTGGGGTTGCTCTGGTGTATTTGACCACTTTGTGAATCACCTTTTGGTACGTGTCAGGGATGCGCCAGCGCATCCCTTTTGTGAATCATGCCCATGAATTTTAATATACAGTAAATATATTTACAATTTCTAAAACATATTTGGAGACAATAATCCAGTCTTATTAAACAATACAAAATATGATGCTGGTGTTTGGCACACTTAGGGGAAACAGCACAGCAGGTGAGATTCAAATCTGGCTGCATCTTAGCTGATAATGCAGACATTCTGGAATAGCTTGCCATTGCACTCCGAGTGTATGGTTTGAAGATTGTGCACAAAATCAAACACTATCCTGGTGACCAGGTTTGTACTCTGAGCACAAGATGTGGAGAAGAAATTCTCCAACTCCTCCATACCTCAAAAGATAACTGAAGCTGCCACAATAAAAAAATGTAATAGTTAAAATAATTAAACTGCTACAAGATGGCTCATTTGAAGGTTATTTGAATGGATTCTGGGTGTAGTGTTGAAAATGAAAGATAAAAAATGGCAAATGAATGGTTCAGAATAATAAGAAATGGAAAATGAATGGTTCAGAATAAACTGCTCAAAAAGATGGGTAATTTGAAGAGTATTTGAAGGAATAGTGGGATCAGAAAATAAAGGGTAAAGACAAAAAATGGAAAATGAGTGGTTCAGAATAAACTGCTCAAAAAGATGGGTATTTGAAGAGTATTTGAAGGAATATCGGGAGCAGAAAATAAAGATTAAAGACAAAAAATGGGAAATGAATGGCTGAATGGTACAAAACTGTGAAATGAAGGGATTCTGAGAATAAAACAACTGGAAATTCTCCAGTATTTTTCGGTATGGGCTGTGACTCCCACACCGCTGCCAGAGCTAGTGGCACTCTGGCTGTGACACTCTGTGTAAGTAACTGAGCATTTAAAAGATTCCACTGACTGGCTGTCTGGAACTTGGTAAATGACCTAATCATGCATGGCTCAGAATACTGTATAAGGAGACTGCTAATGAAATATATTAGTAGCTCACATCCACCTTACGTTTGGCTAATACTAATGGGACCGTAGTAAGTACAGGGGAATGTGTGGTTACATATGAATATGTTATGCTACAGGGAAGTCTAATCACTGTAGCACAGCACATAATAACATACTATAAAGCCAGCAGATCATGCCCAATGGTCAATCCAGTCTGACCATTGATCAGTACCTGCCCATGGCACTGTCATAGCCCTCACCCCTCCTGACAAGGTTCCTCCCCCCCAAACCTGGCGAGGCTCTGTAATGCAACACCACATCAAGACTGACCCTGTTTATTTCCTTGAGATATCTGAAGAGCTCAAAAATAATATCTCCTCTGTCCCTCCTGTCCTCCAACGAGTACAGTTCGAGCTCCTGTACTCGCTACCCGTAGTGATTTTTGCCCTAGCCCCTGTATCATCCTGATCACCCTACTCTTAACCCTGTCCAGCAGAGCAATATCCCTTTTCAAGTAAGGACACCCATAATGCATGCAGTATTCAAGGTGCGGCCTAACGAGGCAATTATATAGCGGCAGAACCACCTCTCTACTTCTAGTGCCTATTCCCCTGGCTATGCACCCCAGCATTTGATTCGCTTGCTGCCACAGGCCTTCTACCCTGTGCAGTTATTCATTTTGTCATCCGCCACCACCCTCAGGTCCTTCTTCCCCACACCAAGTTACAGTGCCTTCCCTCCCAGGGTGTACTCGAGAACACTGTTTTTGTCCCCCAGGTAAAGAACCCTGCATTTCCCAATGTGTTAAACTGTATAATACAATGGTGTGTGAAAATCCTGTAACCTCAGTTGTGAAAACCTGTCACATGACCATGGGTAAATCCTGAATTACCCACGGCTGAGAACTGCATTTATGAAAAACATGATTGAATACAGTTTTTAGATTTATTTTACATATGGCTCCATTGTATAATTGCAAGAAGGCACTCCAGGGTGTGAGTTATTGCAGGTTTACCCACTTCTTGTGTGGTTAAGTCACTCAGCTGTGCCTAGTGATACACCACACAAGGCATGGGTAAACCCCCAAGAACCCACACCCTGTTTTGCCTTATTGCTTCAATTTCCAGGGGCGTGACCTCCTCTCCATTGTCTCCAGGTCCTCCTGGAGAGCCAGGTTCTCCTCCTACCCATCTGCTACCACCCAGAGTTTCTACACATCATCAAAGAGGCTCATCCCACTCCTGATACAGCCTCTGATGTCTGCGATATAGGCATTAAACAGGATCGGTACCAATATCATAGCCTGTGTGACCCAGTTAATGATTGTCCTGTGAGAAAAGACCTCACCCCATCATCACTTTTTGTGTGAACACTCAGCATGCCAATTTCCTATCCACCGCACCATCTGACCCCCCAACCCCTATCCCCAGCTTCCATAGCAGCCCATGATGGGATTCCTAGCCAAAAACATGCTTCGTGTTTCAAAGGTTTGCTGAAGGTATGTCACCCCAAAATGTAAACATATTACATGAAAAGAAAATCAATTAACTGTAACCAGTTGTGCCACACAACAGTAAACAAAGGTAACTTTAAAGGTTGTAATGGTCCTGTTCCCACCTATCTTTTGATTCTATATGTGTCATACTAACACATTTTATGTGTCTGATTGTCGTATGCGCAATAATGCCTCTACTCCCTTAGTTGCTGTATCACTATATGTGACTATATGTATGTTACTGCTGACGCTTTATTTTGCATGACATGTTACCAGATTATGTTGAGTGCCTCTGATCGCATTGGATATTGTCAACTGGTGAGTATGCTTTGCTTCATCATCCTTTCTGTGCATGTGCTTTCCTGCATGTGTGTGTCTGTATAGATCTGTATCACTGACTGTCGTATTGTGTATTATTCTTTCTTTCTTTCTCACCATACTACTTTTTCTAGTGTGTGTGTGTGTGTGTGTGTTTGTTTGTGTGTCAGTCTTTTATTTTGTCTGTATTTCATTTTCTGTACGACTGTGTGAGTTTCCCCGTGTAAGTGGATGTTAGACAGTTATGTAAATACACTGCGATACAAACATTGGCTTTTACATAGGTTTGGTTTTCTGATTTTGTGGAGTTGTTCATCACAGTACTAAAGTCTGATATCTGGTCCTTCACAGGTGAAACTGGAATACGGAGATGTCTGGGTTCTTGGATTACTGTGAAGATGAATTCCCAACACCCAGTGGTGCCCATGGCATACAGCCATATATGTTTGAACCAGAGTATGCCGATGGTGAAACATCTGAGGGTAGTGAGAATGAAAACACAGTCTCAGACAGTGACAGCAGTGATGTTGAAGATGCTATTGGAGGTGTACGCTCTGGCTGTACCGACTGGTATTCCTGTGGTGTATGTGAAGCAATGCCAATGGAAAGGGAAAGCATCTGTTGTCATGAAATTGAAGCAGTGCAGGAAAAGTTGCAGGGTATTAATAATTTCTTACAATATGTATAATGTCATGTGGCACCAACAGTGCAGTTGTATCAGTAACACAAGGATAGAGCCACCCACCCATGCTGTAAGTGACACAAGGATCCCCCACACATCGGATACATACCTGGCCCAAGTCATCCCTATACTGTACAGTACGCACACCACACGTCCCATGGTAGTCTAGTGGAGTATCACCCCACAACCCGACAGTGCAAGCCCATCGTGCTCCACCACGACATTCATACTCAGTCATAGACTGGAAAAAACAATGCGCAACACCACAGACAGTCACTGACTGTGCTCCCCATGAGTGCCTACTGTAATCAGTATATGTTTAGAGAATGACAGCTGCTGTAATTCACAGATCAAGTACTTATTACAGTACCTGCTTCTATGGGATGTTGGACAGTGGCTGTCTGTGGTGGTGCACATTGGTTTTGTAATTGCCTATTCAGTATGGGTCATGGTGGCAGATGGTCTTGCACTGTCTGGTGGTGGCCTCTAGAGTACCAGGGAATTGTGGTATGCATATGGTACGTACCGCACAGTATATGTATGACTTGGGTTTCAGGTAAGGAATCACAGCGGCATTCTTGGGGCACTTATGGTACGTGGGGGGGCCTCTATCAATGTGGGGCACGTAAAGTATGTGTGGGTGGTTATCTAGTCATAATCCACCACCACCACCACCAGTGCTCCCATCTTGGTGTCATTAGCAAACAGACCGATCTTGCTCTTGATGTACAATGACATGGGTGCAATGAATATCCCAAACAACACTGGTCTCAACAATGAGCCCTGTGGAACACCGCTCATCAAGACCCTTGGGGATGAGAGCGGCCCACCCACTGCCACCACCCTTTGTTGCCTTCCCTGAAGCCAGTTCCCTACCCATCTCACCAGCTTTGCACATGCCCTGTGCCTTCTAACTTACTACCCAGCCCCCAGGTGGCACTGAGTCGAATGCCTTACTGAATCACAATCACCACACTACTCCTCTCTCAGGTCCTCCTGATCTGTCCCGCTAGTTCCCTGTCTAACTCCTCCTTCTCAGAGGGCGTCCCATACACCGCTCCTATTCTGAGAGTCCTATTCTTGACAACAAGAGACTTTCTTACCAAACTTCAAGGAAGAAGGGGGCTCAATCGGGGAAAGTGCACTAATGCCTCAGAAGCTGATAGCCAATTACAGTAACAAACAAGTTTGGGGTCAGCACTTAAAAAAGTAAACTTTTATTTCAACATCAAGAGATGAATACACAAACAAAGTAGAAAAGGCATAGATCTCACCCAGTTGTAAGCAGCAGTGTAGGCATGCATGTAAGCGTTGTAGTCCATAGAGCAAAAAAATGCACTAAGGCAAATGCACTAAATCAGAAAATGAGCGAGCGAGCAAGCAAAAGACGATGTCTCAGCAAAAAAACAACAGGAATTAACCACGTAACCTCATTTAAGCAGGAACTGAGAAAAAACGCATATAACACCTGATTAGAGGTGGCAAAAAATGCCAAAATAAAGCATAAATAAAGCATACAGCATTAAAACGCCAAATGCTCATGCCGCCACTCTAAACAGCTCAAACAGACAATGGACAGCATTCTCTCATGAGGTTACATGGTTAATTCCTGTTGTTTTTTTGCCGAGATGCCATCTTTTGCTCTCTTGTTTTCTGATTTAGTGCATTTGCCTTGGTGCTGCTGCTGCTGCTTACAACTGGGTGAGATCTATGCCTTTTCCACTTTGTGTGTGTATTTATCTCTTGATGTTTAAAGAAAAGTTTACTTTTTTTAAGTGCTGAACCCAAACTAGTCCTATTCTTGAATTGCATGCAAAGTGACTCCGTACTACCCTCCCACTCTTCCTCCCTTACACACTTCAGTCCTTCCCTCACATATAGTGCCACCTCCCCTCCTTTCCCAATCACCCTATCCCTACATAATCACCTGTATCCTGGTACAGACAAGTCCCAGTCATTGTATTGGGTGGCCCATGTTTCTGTGATGGCTGCAATGTCTTCCCAAGGATTCTAGCATCAAGGGTGACCACCTTACACCCCTCCCTCTCCCATCCTGGCCTCCTTTACTAGCATCAGCAGTAGTACTTGCTCTTTGTCGGTTGTCACTGTTATGTGGGGTAAGCTCATGTGGCTTCCCATCCTGTGGTCTTTGCATGTCTCTTGCCCACTTGCAAGAGACTCAACAAAGACAACAGACTATAAACTAATTTTAAGCTTACTCAGCAACTAAATCCTTTCATCCTGCCCCTTCACAAACTGCTCAGTAACAGAACTGTTACATCAGTTGATAATGAACAATTTTTTTCAGATGCACAGTGTGTGACACAGCACCCAAATTTTGTCAATGTTTGCCTTTATGAGGAAGTGTTGTGGTGTGCTTTGGTCCAACTACATGAAGTGAGGCATGATGTTTTCCAGCAACCAGTCCCAAATCAGTTAATCCAAATAGTTTGAGTTAAAGTCACAGAATTGTACATCTGTCCTTACATGTGAACAAATAAAAATGCAAGCATAAACAGGCCTGAAAGTCTGTTGAATGTGCTTGAATACACAGCTAGACCCTCATCTTGCAGCTTCCTCACTCACCTCTCCCCTCATCACCACCCCCAACCTCAACATGTCACATCCCCTCCTACAACTGTACAGTGGTTGACAGGACACAACCTAATTTTGCAAGGTGTTCCAGTTTCCTGCTACCCTTTCTGCAGAAAATTTGTATCCTTATTTTCATTCTTTTTCTTTCCCCCTGAAATGTCACTCCATGGCCTATCATGTCTGTTTCCTTTCTCATCTGTAAAGTACCTTCTGTGTTACCATTATTCTGCCCTTTTATGGTCCGTATCCATCCGATCCAACAAGGATAGGACATATTTAAGTGTTGCAGCCTGTCCTCCTACTGTTTTGCCTCTAATCCCTGTATCGTGTGTGTGGCTGTGCGCTGAATTACCTACAAAGACAAAGGACAAAGGACCTGTAGAGGGGCAGGATCACCTCACTACCAGTGGAGGACATTCAACTCGCTATACAGACCAGCACTGTTTTTTCTTTTGGTGACACTGTATGGTGGTACCCAACTGTACCCCTACCAACTGATCATACCTTCCCTGGTTCACCCTAGTGCATGTAGCTCTGCCTTTGTCCATTGGTCTCAAGTTAACTGTTCTGAGTTGTTCAGTGGGTAACTTAACAAGTGTCATATGGTGTCTTTGTTTGATAAGGTATGGTGTAATGATGTTATTAATGGCATTTCATGCATGTAATATGATTGTTGCACTGCGGTACTGACATCATAACATTGCTGTGCTGCAGTAGCGATGAAAAGTACTGCAGCATAACAACTTGTTATGCTGCCACATACCTGCTTTACACTACACAGTTACCATGGAAGTACTTGAATTTGAAGAAACATCTGTAGCACACTGTGTCCATAATTTGAGGTGACCGTGAACGCTGAATGGCCACCCCTACCACCACTTCACTTAAACATAGTGCAATGTCCTTACTGTGCATGGATGTCCATACAGTACATAGGCTACTGGATGTGCACCTCTATGCACACTCGTTGTTCTGTGCCACCTCTGGGATGGGATTCCTAGGGCCCTCTACAACTTTGCTCTCGATGTGACAGTGTATCAAAAACCATGTGCTGCACAACACACTGGTTTTGAATAGTTGCACAGCTAATATTCTATTCATCCTGCTTTATCCGATTTTCATTAATAGTCACATGGGACAGTGATCACCAAGTTGTGACAGCAACAATATAATTATGCTGAACACAGCATTATGTGACCTAGCTGTAAAGATAATTTGATATTATGACAGTCTCATTTATCTAGCAACATTTGTCTTTGCCCTTGTAGAACCTCAAGATGGGCTGCCTACACCCAATTCACACACCGGATTCACCAACGGCTAGGTAGAAAAGTGCGCCATGTGATACCATTGTGTGTTGTGTGGTCCATCCGACACAAGTTTACTGAAGAGTCTGGGGTCTATGTCGGATACTATGAAGTGGATGAACCACATGTTGCATATTAAATAACCAATGTTCACTGTGTATGTTCATTTCACCTCAGCAGTAAAATGAGACTTAATTACTGTCAACATGTTTATTAATAGAAATCTTTATACATTTGTAAAAGTTATGCTCTGCAATCTAAAACTGTTGCATTTAACAAAATTAAAGACTGTTTTGTGAAAATCAATTGCCGCCTAGTACGTGTATTTCACAGTTCATAACTGGCAAGGTTCATACTTGAAGCATGAAATTGTTTCAGACTTAGAACATATGGAAGGATGGGTAATGTTCAGTAACATGTATATATTTTGGACTGGTATTGTAACCACATAACAAAGTTGCATCTCATTTCAGCAAAACAAGTAAACGTGTAGCTGAAGGTATGATACGACATCAAAGTGATGAAACACAAAGGTACATTGTTGGTGTAACAAACTCCTGCAGGAATTGTTCTGTGAAATTGGAGACTGAAAGCAATGTGCACATGAATCATGACAGACTTGTATGGCATGACAATTCCTCACCAACACTACAGATCATTCTGTCATGCAAGATGGCACTGTAATATGTTCATACCATCAATACTGTCAAAAACTGTTTTTCAGTGACTTTCGAACGTTGGCATGTGACTTTTTATTACTTCACATTTCTGTGGTCTTGGGTGATCAGCAATGTTTTTGGCCACTGGTCGATGCTTGACAGGTGTTGGCTGCAGATTACTTCGCTTTCGTTCCACGACACTCATTACCATGTCTTGAAGGTACTTGTAGCTTTTCTGCTCCTTTATAGGTTTTGCAACCCATGCCTTTTTGGTTTTGGGTAGACAATGTGATAGCGCTCCTCTCAACTCTGGTTCCGCACCACACCCCTTCTTACATTATTATTGTGGTCCATCGCTGCCAATTGGTGTCGTGCCAACATTCCTTCATAAGTGTTGTGGTGTCTCTTTAGACAGTATTTAAGGACAAGGGCAGGGTACACTTCAAGGTCACCAGTGTGGCAGAATTTGGTTGCCTTGCATAGGTCATTTAAGAATTGTTTATTGAATATGATTTTCTTCAAAGCATTGTGGACCAGTGTTCCTTCCTTTAGCCACACCTTCTTACGTTCTGCCTCTCTTGTCAACTTAGGGTGACTACATTGCCTGTAGTTTGGACTGCCAGACCAATGGTGCTTGTTAGCAACATGGTGCACTACAGATGTAAACATTTGCCGCAGTGTTTCAGCATCCCAATTACAGTTACCGCATGACCACCAGAAGTGGTTTGAAACAGATTGGATCCACGGTCCTATATCCACACATTCCTTCTGTTTAGACACTTGAAATAGCTGCTTTTTGACCCACTTGTCAAGGTGCCACACGTCATACTGGTGGGTTATCTTCTGTTTTGGAGTGTGCACCTTGTTCATTAAGCTGATGATTTGCACATGTTGATCCGTTGCGATGGTAGACACTTTAACCTCCTGGCTTAAGATGAAGTCCAGTGATCTTTGAAATCCCTCCTTTTCCATACTTGTAGAGTATTTTACCTCTGTCACCTGCACAAGTTGGAAATCCAGTATCATTGATGTTTCAGCATCCATAAAAGTGTAAACACCGTACTTTGCAGAAAATCCCAGCGAATCGCAACGACCATGACCACACAAAGTAACGTTTTCCTTTCCCTTGATTTCATTTACTATGTCCTTCTGCTGCTTGACATACTCCTTGTTGATCATTGGAAATAAGTATTTCCTTTGAGTATTCATGTATGTGACGGTAGACATGGATTGAAGGTTAAGGAGGTCAGCTATTGTCTGGAACTTTGTGAATGAGTTGCCACTATACAGTATCGCTGCAGCAAGTTCCAGGTTCCCAGATGCCATCTTTTTAAGAATAGGCTGAGAAAACTAGTTGGTGTCGTGGCTGGTTTGACAGTACATACGCACTGCAATCATGTATCCCTGCACATGTGTTTCTGTGTGCACCACAATAGATCCACAGATGCTGCATCTTTGGAACAGCTGATTCAGATTGCCGTAATGGACCAACAGTTTTTGATAATTTTTCATTGCTTTCATATTGTTGTCATTGTCCTCATTAGTATCATCTGACAGTTCCTCAGAGGAGTTTGGTTGATATTCATCATCGTCTTGGAGATCATCCTCTTCTGACTCTGATGAAGTAATGTCATTTAACTGTGGTTCATCTTCAATGAATGATGTACTTGGAGTTGTATAAGCTGACTCATCAAAGACAGTAGGATATGTGTGATCCATGGTCACCTTGTTTAAGTCTCCAGCAAAACTGAACTCTTACTCCGGCCATTGGCATCCAATGTTCCTGCATGATATCTCATCTGTTTGCGTACTTACGGAGCAGAAAGTCTTCAGATGTGCTGTTTCTGTGGTCAAGACTACATCCTATTGTATAAAAATAAAAGTGGTCTTACACGTTAGGAAAATATACTTTAAAATAAGCCAGAATTGTTAACATTTAACAGCAGTTGTCAGGAAAAAGCTATCCCACTAAATGATGTTAACAGCTGATGTCTGGGAAGGCTTGGCTAAACAAAAGGGCCTTAGGGTGGGCATTACATATTTCCACTGAATGGGCCTCCCTACCACATGCGGTCAAGCAATACACGATGGTCAGCACTGTCAAATGATGAAGAGAGGTCAGGTAGAATGAGAATTGTCACCCCTCAAAAATCTGTAGGCCTGAGGAGGTCATTATGCACCCGAAGAAATGAAGATTACTCAGCCTTCATTTCTTTTTTTTTTTTTTATTTATTTTGCCCTCTGGTCGATGCTATGCCAAGACTCACTCCAGCATCCTGGATTGAACCTGCCCACCTGCAATCACCCCATTCCAGAGTCTCCCTTGCAGTACTCTGACCCTCTCACCTACCTTGCAGTGAGAAATTCTTGGCTTCAACCACCCAGGTGGGGACACAACTAATTCTTTTGTGCTCCTTGAAGTCAAGTTTCAGCTGCAGGCAAAGCTTAGGGGTGGAGATAATGAGGAGACAAGGTGTAAGGGATCCAGTGTTGGGCATGGAGGCTAGATGCCATTGTATACTCAGCGATGCAGGGTTTTTCCTTTGTTCGTGCTCATAACCACCCATCCTAGAGGTGCGGACATCCAATGGCATCCAGCATGAGACAGGTGTGGTCCTGCATCCTTCTGCAGGACATACGCTGACACCTCCCAGACTTGATGTGGTCCCATGCTGTAGTACACACATGCTCCACTTAGTGTAACTAGCACCGGGTAGTGACACACCACCCTACCCCCATGACAGGAGACCTGTCATTGGGCGTTCAATCCTGTCCTCCCTGGCCAACCTCCAGCAACCCGAGCTCGCTCCCAAACATGGGTCGACTGCATTGTGCAAGGTGTGGTGGCCAGCGCCTCAACCCTCAGTGCTACCAGGCAGGCTGCTACTCTGCCTTCTTTCAGGACATTGCCCCCTGATACTAATAATCATGCGAGCACATGGCCAGTATGTCCAGCTGCAGCCCAGACATCAGCCAACAGCACTCCAACATCTGATCTGTAACCTTCATCACCTTGAGTTCACCATCAAACAACAGTGATCTCAGCTGAGAAGATTTAGATTGTACATGGACCAGTGCAAGACAGTCAAGCGCAGCCAACATTGCTCCATTACAGATGGCAATAGCTTCACTCAAACCCCAGGTGCATACACAACTCACGCTGCATAGATCTTCCACCACCAGGAACTAGTGTACTGCATCTGTTGGAAACCCTGGGGATGGGTATCAAAGATGTGTGGCCTCTCTGTCTCAGCAATCATACCGTGTAAATACATTAAAGCAACAACATATAATGAATTTTACATCGCTTTGATATGAGAAGGTAGACGTCAACCTACCGATGTGGATTCAATTTCCATTTCCGGGAAATCTTGAGGTTCCAAATCAATGTCATCAGCCTCTTCTGAGGTGTTCAGAACTTGAGCAGCCAACACTGCTTCTTCGACAATCTGTTGATAACAATGTATTGGGTCTTAATTCCTTTCACTAAACAGTGTTGATAACACTACACAGTTGAGAAATATGAATTTATATGTAGTCGTACCTCTCTCTGCCTTTTTGCCTCTGCACAACGCTCACTGCATGTTCTTTTAGGTTTCATCACACAACTGCTGTGTGCAAATATTGTTGGAATTGCATCCTCCCTCAAAATTGGTGGCCATTTCAAGTTGAGCCATTCAGCCTGTGGAATGACAGGAAAGAAGTGGTTACCGTGAAGCACAACAGTATGAATTTTTGAGCCATGTACGTAAGGCATGCTCTGAAATGTATGTACCATAAAACGTTACTTGCAAGTTGCTCGTGTTGTCATGTCATGGTGAGATAGTTGAGCAAGCCTTGTCGGTCTTAGACGATCAATGTGCATGGATGTTGTGCAACATCTGTTGTGACTATTGATGTACTGGTATGCATTTGCGTTCATTTCCCCAGATGCGCATCTCTATTCATGTCCATTTGTGCACAACATGGAAGGCTCAACATACTACCAACAGATGTTTTGCTGAAGCTCAGGTCCCAGTCAGCATCCATGATCTTGATAGCCACAGATTGGCCCAGGCAGCCATGGTACTCTCTACTGCTGTCCATGTCTGTGGCAGAACCGTTATGCCTTCCCAGGAGGTACAACCACTGAACCTACAGTCAGGTGCAGCCTCTGTACCCTGAAGGTACATTTGGATGCAGCATCTGCTTAAATTTCTGCCAGTCAAAGGATTTCTCTTGACTCAGAACCTGTCTTTAACACTTTCTTTAAATGTCTTTCCCATTTGCACCCCCCTGACAGGGAGCCAGATGAGACAGGTGACCTCAATGTATGTATAGCCAAACTCATGGGGTCTCATTTACAGCCCATGTGATAAGGTCATCTAAAATATGTCACATGTAAAACAGTTTTCATAGTGGCAATGACTTCTGGTACATGAATCAGTGAGATCCAGGCTCTCTGCATAGATCAGGACTATATAAACTTCCACAAGGACAAATGGGTCCTGAGAACAAACAGGACATTTGTCCCTAAAGTGGTTTTTTGATTTCAACTTGCTCCAAGCCATTACCATACTTGTCTTTTTCACTGAGCACGCTACTTCTTTTGCAAAATGGCTCAACAGCCTGTATGTTAAGACAGCTCTTAGTTAGTACATGACAGCCAGTAAGGACCTGAGGTATGACAGAAATTAGCTGTTCCTAAATTATGGGAATGTGAGAAAGGGTAAACCAGCATCTAGCAGGACAGTTTCTTGCTGGATAGTACAGTGCATCCCGTTTTGTTATTGCAAGGTTGGAAGGGGAAGCCACAACAGGATTGAGGGAACATTCCACAAGAAGCTCAGCTGCTGCAATAGAAGCTGCTACATACGTCCCTTTAGTGAACATCTGTAAACAGGCTTGTGGTCACGTGGTGTGGATATCATGCACATCACCACCAGGGAGATTAGGGGATTGCACATGAACACTGCACAGTGTGTACAAATATGGGTGCCACTGGGGATTGCAGGGTTTCATGGTGACAGTTGGCAGCAGCCACTCCCCCCCCCCACACACTCAAGGTAGGTGCATGTGAGTGATGAAGAAGGCCGTGCCAATCGGTTTAGTGAAAAGCATTGAGACAACCATTCGGACCACTCTCAGGAGTGTTTTGGGGTTGGGGTGGGTTCTGAATTGTCTGTAACACAGCGTATGGTTAGGTTATCACTTGTCACTCTGACAACACTGAATATACCTAGGGTACTGACATGTGTCACCACATAGTACTGCAGCAGCTTAGAGTGAAACAAAAATGGGCTGTGATGAACCTCATGGTGTCAATATGCTGTTGCAAATGCAGTGGTACAACATAGCGAAACACCGTCAAGTGCATTTTGGTCTGGTTTTGCACAGTTGTCAATACATAAACAAAAAAGTAAGCCTATGGTGCTCACTGGTTAACAAACGTACCATTGCTACATGTTTGGGTGCATGAACTCGGCATTTGTACTGTATGTATGGTAGAATATAGTATTGTGTTGTGTTTAGGTATTATGTTTAGGGTGTATTATTTTGTATATTTATTAGAATATTGTATTGTACTATGTATATGATGTATTGTTTTGCCTGTGGCAGGACCTCCTTGTAAATGAGCTTGCTCAATGGAGCCTTCCTGATGAAATTAACTTGAACTTGAACATAAGTTCAAGTTCAAGCATAGAGTTGCCACAGCTACAGCAGCAGGGACCCGAGTGACTGTAGTTGGCGTCATCGGGGAGGTCCATTCGCATCTGTGGCAGCAGGAACCTGAGGGGCCATAGTCAACAGCTTTTCATGGGGTGAAATTCTCCAGAGAGAGCTGTTTTCACCAGCTGAGTGGGGAGCAGTGGTGGAGCAGGGGAGCCTGCTCACCACGGAAGAGGACATTTTTTTTGTCCCTGCCGGAGGTTCTGCCCAGCAGTCCTGAGGCTGTTCCAGAATGCCTCCGAGCAAAGCGAGTGAGTCTCCTAGTCCTATCCTGGCTCTCCTTTATCCAGCCAGCCAATCAGAGAGCCAGGATTAGCTGAGGTGTGCTTTTCAAAATCACGTCTTGGCTATTTAAGGGCCAAAGGCTTCTGCGAGTTGCATGGAGTAGCTGCATCGGTGGCAGCAGGGACACAATTGACTGCAGTCAGCTGCATCGGGGAGAGACACTCGCATTGGCGGCAGCAGGAACCTGAAGGTCTGTAGTCAGTGGCTTTGAGTGGGACAAAATTCTCCGGAGAGAGCTGTTTTTGCCAGCTAAGTAGGGAGCAGCGTTGGAGCAGGGAAACCTGCTCACTGCAAGAGAAGAGAGTTTTTTTTTCATCGGAGCAGCAGCAGTGGAGCAGGGGAGCCCATTCATTGCAGGACAGGAGAGTTTTGTCCCACCCCCATCGCCCCAGCTCCGACCTCTGTTAAATCCCTGTGGAAGCAGGCAGGGCATACTTATCTAGTGGATGGAGGCTCAGACCTTGTGCACAAGCAAGGGGGCTGAGAAACTCAGAGCAATGGGAGTGGCTGCATGGGAAGAAGCTACCTAGGATAGTACTAGGTTGACTCTATACACTTGGGGACATTTAAAGTGGCAGTGACCCTGTAACTTGTATAGTCTAAGGATTCTTTATTGTTGTATCTGCGTAGTGTAAGAATCAGGTATATGCTTAATCTATGGTCTGAGGGGTGTTTCACTGCCAGTGGATGTGTATAGGTGGGCTTTAGGTAGGAACTAAAATCTTGAATGACAATTGAGGGCTCTAAGGATATCAACAGCAAGTAACATTATAGAATTTCTTAAACTTCTAAGTTACAGTGGGAGTTAATTGGCACTGAGATGAGATTTAGCCAGGACTGTGGGAGGATGAATGGCATAGGAGAAGGGATGGGTCAGGACAGAGGCACACTGGGGGAGAGAGGCCAAATAGGTAGTGCAAGGGGGGGAGAGATGGGTAATGAAACTAGGAGGTTGGCCGGATGGAATGGCAGGGTTGAGGGAAGGTCCAGGGTGCATGGATGGAGGGGAGGAAGAATAGTGGGGTGCAACAGATGTGGGGTAGCCATGTTCATGAACACTCTGTGGAGGTTCAGATGCTGCCCGATATGTGTTAGACTACAACAATTGGAAGCTGAAGTGGGCATTTTAAGGGAAGAACTGGCATGGAGGCAAAAGGACTTGTGGTCAAGGGAGGGGCCTCACACTTTTTTTTTTTTTAGCTATACTGTTCCTCTTCCTAGGCATACCTGGTCTACTCCCATTGTTTCAGCATCCAAGCGGAATGGGGGTGTAGCACTGTTTTACAAAGTGCATTTAAACATTTTGCAGAAATATAAACCCCAATCCTCCATCTGTGAATCCCTTCATGCTCTTCTGCAAAAAATCTACATATAGTAGTTGCCTATAACCCACCCCAGGGAGGGCTGTCAGCTTTTCCAACTCTACTGGATGATACGGTGAAACTAGTGGGAAGAAATGAAATGCTGATCCTAGGGGATATGAATCTAAACTGGCTTGGACAGACTCAGGGGTCACTACAATCAGAAATCCAAAGCTATAACCTACATCAAGTTATAACTGAGCAGACGAGGATCTCCCCCAAGGCAATGTCGAGCACGCTACTGGATTGGGTATTAACAAATAGGGTTGATAGAATCGTAGATGCTGGAACTTTGCCAGATAGCATATCTAATCACTCCCCTATTTTTTGTGTGTGGCAACACTCCAGCCCCCAGTTTCAACCCCCACACTATATCACCTTCAGGAATTATGCTAATCTGAATAAAGCGCAGTTCCGGTATGAAATCTCAACTATTGACTGGTCCTGTCTTTCTCAATCCCTTGATGCACAAACAGCACTACAATGCTTCTTAGACAAATTTCATGATATTCAGGATAGATATATACCTCTTGTGACCCGGCGAGTTCACATGGCACCCACCAAGTGGTTACACAAACACCTCCTGGCTGCATTGCATGTTAGGGACAAGAGCTGGAGGCGTTTCAGAAATACCGGGCTTACTTCAGACTACCATACCTATAGAACACAGAGAAAAGATTGTAAAAAGTGGATAAGAATAGCAAAAAGCACATATTGTAAGAGGCTTCTCCTGGAGGCATCGGGCGACTCCAGGAAATTCTGATCCCACATCAAATCTTTCCTAGGCGCAAAAAATAATCCCTTGATAAACAATATGATCATTAGCGGGGTTCACTGTAACAATCCTATGACAATTGCGGAAGCATTCAGTAAACAATTCTCTGACCTATCCAGCTTTACATCTGCCTTCCTCCAAGGTCAGCCTTTACCTCTGAACATTTTACCCACACTAGCTGAATTCCCCCCTCCTTTCTACTTCAAGGCAATTTCTAAATCTGATGTCCTAGGCTTGCTCTATACCATTTCTGACAACACTAGTGTAGGCTTGGATGGTGTAGAACCCAAACTTTTAAAGCTGGCTGCTCCATTCCTTGCCCAGCCATTATCTTGGATCTGTACCCTCTCCCTCTGTCAGGGAATTGTCCCAGATGTTTGTAAAATGGCTAGAATCATCCCAGTTTTTAAGAAGGGTGACAAAAATGATATGGTGAATTATAGGCCTATAGCTATTCTACCAGTGCTAAGTAAAATAATGGAAAAGCTAGTATCAATACAAGTTACAGAGTACCTGACTAAATATAAACTTCTCTCCCCAATTCAATACGGCTTTCACAAAGGTCATAGCACCTCCATGGCCTTGCTCCACCTTACAAATGATACTTTAACTGCTATGGATAATGGCCCCCTCACGAGGGCAGTTTTTATTGATCTGACAAAGGCATTTGACCTTGTTGATCATCCTCGTCTACAAGACAGTCTCATAGCCCTTGGTTTCTTGCCAAACTCTGTGACCTGGTTCAATAGCTACCTATCTAATAGAACTCAAATTGTTAGAGTCAATTCTGCTATATCTAGGCCAATGGCCATTAACCTAGGTGTTCCCCAAGGTTCAATATTAGGATCCCTGCTTTTCTCCATCTTTATAAATAGTATCCCGTCAACTAGCCCTGATTGCTCAGCCATCCTTTACGCAGATGACCTGGTCTTGTACTGTCATGATAAGAACCTTTACCACATACACCTGACCCATACTGCTGCTTTCAAGTCTATTCAATCCTGGCTGTTCCATCATAAGCTAATCCTTACTGTGGAGAAAACGCATTCAATGCTGTTTGGTTCAGGAATCAAATTAAACAAAATCCGGGATCTATTTTCAGTCTCAGGTCTAGATGGCTTAGTCCTCAAACCAGTACACTCCTTCAAGTATCTGGGAGTACTCCTTGATGAAAATCTAAACTTTGATGAGCATATTATGTCCACATGTAAATCAGTTAACACTAAAATTGCAGTTGCCTACAAAACCAGCTACGTCCTCACGCAGGCGGCTAGATTAGCTATGGCCCGGGGGATCTTGCTTCCATCGTTATCCTATGGGGTAGTCACTTATCTTAGTTCATCTGCTACTCTCCTCAGGAAATGGGATACGACCTATAACAACATCTGCAGGTATGCTTTGGCCTCTCCTAGGTCACATCACCATTGTCAGCTCTATGCTGACTTAAATTGGTCACCCCCACCTCAGCTCAAACTCTTGCTCTTGGCTCTCTGACTGATAATGTCATTAGAACAGGAATCCCTGTCTCTCTGGCCTCCCTGCTTACTCCACTGTCCTCCTCCCATGGTCTCCGATCTACTGACAAATCGCTGCTACAAACACCTAGATGTAAATCAAACAAAGGTACCCTAGCTTTCTCTCACTCAGCGGTTAAACTGTGGAACTCCCTGCCTCTTGACATTCGGCTAGCCCCTAGTCATGCCCAGTTTAAAACTAACTACTGCTCCCGCCTCTTTAGCCAGGTCTCCTGTGCCTGTTTCAAACCATCTTGAATTTGCATCTTAGAAACAGTCTCACTTATCCTGTGCTGCAAACTTCTCTCCATTCTTCCTACACTACACATGTAGATTTTAGCACTTATATCTCCATTAGCTTTGCCTCTAGATGGTCTAAACCTAGTTGTACTTGAGTCATGAAATAGTTATTCTACTGTACTTTTGTTACTGTGTGTAAACTCTAACTCAACCTGTTACCTACCCTTGATATTGCCTAACTGTGTACCTACTCAATTACTGTGAAATTCTGTCTCCCCTGTAGTTTGTTCTACCTGTTCTCATAATGTTAACTCCCTGTCTACCTACTGGAATCTCCTGGGTCGTGCCTATTAATAGTCATCTCATGGCTAAGGCACTTACCTGGTAAACAAGAAACCAGATAAATAATTAAATTAATACTGTTATTTGATATAAATGACCATGTTTGTATAAACCTTCTGTGCCAACCACTGTAACTCTGTTCCTGTAACCTACTCTATACACTGTACCTTATTTCATGACGCAACCTGGATGTAAAATGCCTTGTTTGTTTGGAACCATTTCTGTATTTGCCACTGCTTATTATCTCTGTAATTGCTCTGTAATTCTCCTGGGTTGTGCCTGAAAATAGTCATTTCTATGGCTAGCGCACTTACCCGGTAAACAAAAACTGAATAAATAAATAAAATCCTGTAGGACTCTGGCTGCCAACCATATCCACCGCACTCCCAGGGACCTCACCTTCTACTCCTGCAGCTTACCCTCTGCAGCTGGGTGGTGGTAAGCCCCCAACTCACCCACCCTGTCTGGATTTTGTACAGGTGATGTACACGGAGCTGGAGATCCATCGGATGGCCATCAAGTCGTAAGGTCAGGTTGCCATCATTTTCATGTTTACTCCCTCCTGGGCAGTGGAGTGTGCAATGCTGTTGGGGGATGACTATGCGCTTGTCTGTCCACAGCACATCTGACAGAAGCTCCTCTGCCCCCTCTTGTAGGCTCAGCATTGGTGTGCCAGGCCCTCTGCCACTGCTAGGGGCCAGGCAAGCACCGACTACTGGAAGATCCCCCAACCCGAAGAAGAAGACCTTTTTGAGGATGCTCCATCCTTCTCCATCCCTGCTGACCCCAATCGACCCTTGCTTGCTCCTGAACACAGGTCATTAGCATGGTACGAGGTAAGGAATCCAGCACCTCAGCCCTCAACGCCACCAGGCTGGCCAGCAGGGCCTCACACTTACAATGGCAGCAGATGCTGCATGAAGGGAAACCAGGACAGGGGACAAAGGGCTGAAGGTCCTAGTCAGTGAAGGGAGGAGAAAACTGGCTGTCAGATGCTAGGAGCTACAGGTAGGGGGTTTACACGAGCAAGAAAGTGGACAGGCACCTCACCAGCTAAGGAAATTAATGTGCATATTACAGGGGGCATTATGATTTCAAATAGGTACTCACCACTAGTAGGCATCATGGAAAACAGGGCTCTGGAAGAAACAAAGTACGCTGGAGATAGCAGCCTGAAAGAGGCCCTGGATGACAATGAGGGGGGAAAGGTGTAAGGGCTCAAAAACAGGCATGGGCAAGGGGGAAAACAGAGGTAGTACGGTAGGCAAGGATGCCATCAGGAATTGGGGGTGCATAACTAGCATGAGCATGGTGGAAAATAGAGGTAGTGTGGTAGGCATGGATGCCAACACAGCAAAGAATGCAGGAGGGGGGAGGAACATGGGATGAAAAATCAGGTGACCAAGGAAGAGCCAAGGGGTAGGGAAGGAGAGTGAAGAGAGAAAGAGGGTATGGAGAGGAGAGGCAGTATAGCGCAGTGGTTTAAGGCTCTGAGCTGCAAATTTGGAGACCTGGGTTTGAATCCCACAGCCCCTCTTACATATGCTGTGTGACCCTGAGCAAGTCACTTAACTTCCCTGTGCTCCCAGATTGCACCTGTAAACAAGCTTCCAGCTTAGTGTGCCTCACCTGGTTAAACAATTGGGAAAAAAAAAGAAAAGGAAGGGAGCACGGAGAAAAGCAGATGACTCAAGGTGGTACTGGGCCTTGGGGAACATACCGTGACAGAGACTGAAGAGACTACATGCCCTTCAAGGGCATGTGATGACAGGGAGGTGATCGAAAAGGGGAATAATAGGTGAAAAATGGCAAAAGGCAGAGGGGCAGGTGCAAGATCAAAAAAATACACCCCCGATAGGGAGAGAGAGAGAGAGAGAGGGAGGAGCAGCCGAGGAAATTAGGGCTGGAGGACATGAGGAAGAGTCAGATAGAGTAAATGAAGTAAGAATGAGATCAGCAACTCAGAGAAGAGGATCTGTAATGCAGAACAAACAAGGGGTAGACGTGGGTAAAATCTTGATTATAGGGGATACTATCATCAAGGGTATTGTTGGTGGTGGGAATAGTCCAGTCTGGGTGGAATGCTTGCCGGGTATGACAGCTTTGGAGGTGATACACCATATCCCCTCATGGGATCAGCAACAGGACCAAAAATCACATTTGCTTTTCCACCTGGGGACAAATGACTTGGCAGGGAGCAGTCTGATGGAAGTTCAGGCAAGATTTATGGCACTCGTAAGGTTTTACAGTAGTCTGTGCTTCTGATCCTTAGCCATTTCATTGGTATTACCAGTGCCGAAAGCTAGCATGGATAGGAAACTAAGGATAAAAGAGTTTAATGAGTGGTTAGCCAGCTGGTGTGGTCAAATGGGATATGGCTAGTAGGGAGCTGGGAGGGCCACATGAGAGGACGAGAGCCTCTTCGCCTCAGACAGACTGCACCTAAAAAGGGAGGGTGCAGCTGTACTGAAGTGTAGATTAGGGGAGTACATTGAAGAGTCATATAATTTATACTAAGCAAAGGGGGAAGGTCTGGATTAAAAACTCTCTGGACAACAAATAAAAAGGGAGGCTGTGGGCCTTCCCCCCCAGGATAAGGTTGACACTTTGGAGTCTGATACTCCTCTGAGAAGGGGGCTGGGGAGGGACCTTGTTGGAGGGGACTTGAAGCAAATTCTAGGAGTCTAGCTAATAAGATGGTGGAATTAGAGGCCATCATACAGGATGAGGGACTAGACTTAATTGCAGTCACGGAGATGTGGTGGATGGAATATCATACGTGGGAGACAACAATCCCTGGGTATAGATTGTTTAGGAAGCACAGGGGGACAGGAAGGGGGGTGGCTATATATGTTAGAGATGATATCAGGGCTATGGAGGGGCAGAAGGGGGTGGGTATAACTGAACTCCTATGGGTCACACTGAGCAGAGGACAGGGGAATCCCTAAGGCTAGGAGTGGTATACAGACCACCTTCACAAAGGGAGGAAGAGGACAGGCAACTGGCGCAAACTATAAGAAGAATGGCCCTCAAAGGAGAAACACTACTGGTAGGGGGCCTAAATCTCCCAGTCATGGACTGGTCCATCCCAGAGGCCACCTCGGCGAGGAACAGTGGATTTCAGGAGTTGCTGCAGGGTGCATTCCTGCAGCAATTGGTCAAGGACCCAACAAGGGGAAACAACCTGCTAGATGTGGTTCTAACAAATGGAGAAAGTGTGGAGGAGGTGGAGGTGGGAGAGGCACTAGGCAACAGCGACCACAAGACAGTTCAGTTTAGGGTTAAAGCAGGGAGGGAGGTAAGACGCACAACTACAACAGTCCTGGACTTCAAGAGAGAGGACTTTGACAGGATGAGATGGCTGGTGATGAAGGAATTGATGGGTATGGAGGGTTTAAACAACATGGAGGAGCTATGGGACCTTGTAAAGAATCTGGTGCAGAAAGCAATGAACTTATGCATAAGGCAGGTAAGGAAAGGCACAAGAAGGAAGAGACCTCTGTGGTTCATAAGGGAGGTGGTGAAGGTGGTAGGGGACAGGAGGAGGGCCTTCAGGAAATACAAATGTAACCCCCCTGCAAATGGGGGTTCCCAAAAGACTTCCAGGAGCTTGCTTGAATGCTCCAAGCCTGAATGGTGTTTGGCGTTTAAGCCATTTATCAGTGAGTGTTTTTAGAACCTCTGGTACTGTCTCTTTAAGAGCTGTCTGCTTGCAGACATAATTAGTTTGTATGGGGGACTGTGTGTTTCTTTGATTGAGTACCACTCAAGCTGCTGCCAATTCACCCCATTTTGCAGTCACTAGAGTGCAAAGGGAACCTGTCTGAAAGATGTAACTGATTGCCAGAAATCATTTACAGTAATAATAAAATTACAGTTTGTCTAACCTGCTTTCTTTGCAGTCAGAACTGTCTGCCTAGTTCCCCATTCTGGTTTTGAACTGCTGAACTGGACCAATCAGTGTGGGGTAAACTAGCTCTAAAATGATGCCTTGGACGAATCAGAACTTGGGACTCATAATCTGAGCCAGCCACAAGAGGATTGTATGGGCAGTGACTCTGGAGATGTAGTTTAGACTTGAGTGCCTTTTGGACCAACAGCAGCAGTCTATTGTGAGTGACAGCCAATCCAGTCAAGAACTGGGAGGAACTCAAAGGAAGTGCCCGGTTTTGTCTGTTGGGAGTTTCAGTTTGAGATCTGAAAGAAGGAAAGAAACCCTGTGCTCCTTCAGTGCACAGTTTCAGTCAAAAACGTGTGCAAGGCCCAGAGTTCGGTCTACAACTTGTGTAACTGCTTGTTAGGACTGAATCTGTCCTGTGAAAAGAATCAAAGGATCTCTGAAGAGTAGAAACCAGGCTCACCCTGTAGAAGACTGAAGAAATTGTTGAATTACACTCGGTCTGTCAGGAACTGAATCTGCTGTGTGTTCTCCTGGTTATTGTGCAGTAATTGCGATTGGGATACAGATGCAGCCTGCCTGGTATAGTGCTGCTTTTTTTTACCATATAAATGTGTGAGAGTCTCTTGGAGATCAAAAGTAGCCCTGCTGACATTGAAGGACCATATCTTCTTTGGAGGTCGTGAGTACTAATTAGGGTCGCTCCCTGTTGAATTGCCACATTAAATCCAAATGGAATTACTGTACTGCTGACTGTTTAATTTTCCTTTTCTCTGTGTGAAAGGGCCCTACCAGCTGCCACGGTTTGGACTAGCCACTGGGCCTGGGCACTTGGGGACACAGTAACTGGTAGGGATAGGCCTGTGCACAGAGCCATAGGTAGATAGTAAAGTGATAAGCTAATTAACCTGATTTCCCTGTCCTTGTTATATCCCCCTAAATAAATCAGAGCTGTTTGTTTCAACAAAGTTATACTGCCTGAGGTATTTGTCTATGTTAAAAGTACTGTACTGTGATTGTTGCACTGTATCTTATTTTACAGGATGTCCCGGTGCCTGAACCAGCCTTGGGGCAAGTGTATACTGTGAAGGTAATTCTGCTATATTGTGTGGGCCACTAGTGGGAAGAAAGGGGGTTGCAGTGTCCCAGAGGGCTGTGACCAAGTAAGTTTAACTATTGCAAACCCTGACCTCTGGGTGGAGGCACCTGCCATTGGATCCAGGCCCTCAACCTGTTAGTGGCAAATCAGGCAGGGGTAGTAGCCCTGGGATAGCGCCATCTAGGGGTTACATTTTGGAGGCTCACCGCTGGGATTGTGTGTCCTCTAGTGGCCATATTTACAAACCACTGTTAGGGAAAAAAATAAATAAATAAATAAATGGGTACCCGACAGAAGTGGCTGTGCACCGCTGGTGGAGTGGTGTACTGGGAGGAGATCGACCCCAAAATGCTATGCTTATCCTGGACATCCCCTGCTATCAATATGACAACTGTGCAGGGAGTACTTTCAAGGTGGAAGGTTTACAAAATCCTGTGGTGGTGGGTCGCACGCTTAATCTGCTCACCCACACTTTCCTGGCCCTAGTAGAGTTTAAGGATCCCATAGATAGCTCCAAAGTACCACAGACCATTACCCCAGAGGGAGCCCTCACTGCTTGGAGAGTGATAACTAAGGACAGTAAAGACCCGGGGGGGAATGAGCCCCCACCACTATCTGAAACTTTTGAGGAGAAATTTGCTAAATGGTTGCTGGGAGAAGGGAAAACTGTGGAGGACTTGAAGAAACTATTCTTGCCACCTGGGGGTGTTCCTCCCCCAACACCCTCTCCTGCTCCAGTACCCGTAATGGTGGCTGAACCAATGCAGACTCCTATTTCTGCACCTGCCATTAGTCACGACTCTTACCAAGGTTGAGGATCTTCTCTGGCACCTCCCACCCCCCAAGGGAGGATGACTGGGAGACCTGGATAGACTATGTTGCCCCAAGTGCTAGAATGGCAATGCTCAGGCCAGCGAAAGAGGTTAGTGAGAGCCTCCGAGGTCCTGCCCTGGCTACCATCCGTGCTAAACGGGCCAGTAACCCTGAAGCGACTACAAGCCTATCTTGAGGCCTTGGAGAATGTGTATGGAGCCCAGATTCTGATGAGGACCTATGGTGAGAGTAAGAAATGCACAACAGTACCAAGGGAGTTGTTGTCTGTGTATGTCTCTCGGCTGGAAAAATTGTTGCAAGAATGCCTCAGAAAGGGTAGTTTGCCAGCGATTGAACTGGACCGAACCAGACTGGACAGAATCCTTAAGTCTGCCCCTTCTCAGAACTGCTGTTGCTTCAGTTACGCCTGGCAAATCGACTGGAATCCCCACCTCCTATGATGAGTTAATGAGAGAAATTGAGGAGTTGAGAAAAGGCGACCTCGGAGGGACCTGCACCAATAGCTGTGGCTATGACCCAGTGACTGAGGGTGGCCCATCAAGTGAAGTTCAGGGCAGAGGTTGGCAGTCAATGAGTGCTCTGATAAGGAAAAAGATATGCCACAATGGGGCGAACTGTTGAGAGAGATCGGAATTCAAAACAGTCCCTTTATGAAGGCCACGCCTGCAAGTACGGGCCCCGACCTATATCCGACTGCGATTCTGCTATGGGGGTGGGATACCCACCCATGTATCTCCTGCTGATAACAGCTCCGAATCGATTCCTTGACCATGGAAGTGGAGAAACTGACAGATGTCTCCAAATGCTTATCACGCCGCAAGACAGAGATGGCACCAAGGTTTCCAGTTAGTAATACCCCCGCCCTGGCTCCCAGTGTGGCACCTCGCCAGCTCAAACTCCAAAAGTATGTTTTGCTATAATTGTGGGAAGGATGGGCACATGAAAAGGAATGCCAATCCCCAAAGACACTGACAAAGTTGCATATAGGCTACAAGGAGAGCTTCGAGAACAAATCAGTGGTTAAGAGGTGCACGAAATGATCCCAGTGAGGGCACCAAAATGCTAATTCACGTCCTTTTGTGGCAAGGTCAGTTGCCCAGGCCCCCACTACCGCCTCTCCAGACTGGTCCAGAATAGTGGGTCCTCCATGGAGACCACTGTAAAGGTAAATGGAGTGTCTACAAGAGCTGTATTAGACAGTGGCTCCCAAGTGACAATTATGTTTCAAGATTGGTATCAGAAGCATTTGTCAGACGTGCCCTACAACCATTAGAAGGACTGCATGTATGGGGTTAAGTGAGAAGGCCTACCTATTCTGGGTATATCCGAATTTGCCGTTTTCCCCACCTCCGTGGCTGGAGTGGCTGAACAAGTAGAGACCCTAGCCTTAGTGTGTCCCCACTGGACTGTATGATGGTGTCCCTTTGTTGATTGGAACAAATGCTCTATATGTTCAGAAGGCTGGCACATTTGTGTTATGAAAAACAGGGGTCAAAGACTAGTAGAGCTTTAAGAGTTCCGGCTTTAATTAAGAAGGCCTATGAGGCACAGAGAGATGCTGAAAATATAGAACCAGAGGAACCGGTTGGAATTGTATGGAAGAAGGATCTGAGTCTCGATCCTGGCACCAAATGCCCAGTGTACCTTACAGGAGAGGTCCGTATCAGAAAGGATGTTAAGAATAAAATATTAATGTTGGATGCACCAGGCGATGGAAAATTGCCAGAGGGACTGCTGGTCAAGCCTAGTATTTTGCCCGCTAAGAGCCCATGCTTATGCCAGAAGGGTAATGGTCCAAGTTCATAATGTGTCTGAAAGAGACATTCGGGAAATAGAGGTTGCATCCTGGCTAATGTGCATTGTGCAGACACTGCAGTGCTACCCAGCAGCAAGAGTTCAAGGAAGAATGACAGAGTAACGCCTGACTTGTTTGATTTCGCAACCCCGCTGCCAGCTGAATGGAAAGTGAGGATCAGTGAGAAGCTTGCCCAGAGAACCAGGTGTTTTCTTTAAAGGAATGGGACGTAGGATGCGTGCAAGGAGCTGAGCAATATCCGCTGCATGACGAAAAGACCATTTCGTGAGAGGTCTCGGCGCCTGGCACCTGCTGATATAGATGATGTGAGGCGGCATCTGCAAGAGATGTTAGCGGCTGGTGTAATACAAGAATCCAGAAGCCCTTATGCTTCCCCATTGTGGTAGTGAGGAAAAGAATGGGACAGTAAGGATGTGCGTGGATTATCACCACCTTAAACCGGCGGACTATCCCTGATCAGTACACAATGCCCCGCATTCAGGATGCTTGGACTGCCTAAACGGGAGCAAGTGGTTCTCTGTGCTGGATCTCCGCAGTGGGTACTACCAGATCCCGATGGCCCCAGAGGACCGTGGAGAAGACAGCCTTTATCTGTCCTGGCTTCTATGAATTCATGAGGATGCCTCAAGGGATTTCAGGTGCCCCAGCCACTTTTCAACGATTGATGGAGCGTGCAGTGGGGACATGAACTTACTAGAGTGCCTGGTATACCTAGATGATGTTATTGTGTTTGGCAGCTCACTGGAGGAACATGAGAGCAGATTATTTAAGGTATTGGATCGACTGGAGGACTTTGGCCTTAAACTGTCCATTGATAAGTGTCAATTCTTTCAAACATCAGTAAGTATGTGGGACACATAGTATCCACCGAGGGAATAGAGACCGACCCAAGTAAAGTTGAGGCCTTGACCACCTGGCCACAGCCCAAAAATCTAAAAGAACTGCAAAGATTCCTGGGATTCTGTGGTTATTATCAGCGTTTCATCAAGGACTATTCAAGAGTGATCCGCCTTTACTTAACCTTACTCAAGGGTATCCCCAACCCACAAAAATACAAAAGTCAGAGTCCCTCAAGACTGAAAGAGTGTATTTTCATCCGAGTGAAGTATTTGGGCCCGCTGGACTCCTGATTGTGAGACTGCTTTTCATGAGATCATATATCAACTTACCCATGCTCCAGTGCTGGCCTATGCCGATCCAAGAAAACCTTACGTCCTGCACACTGATGCTAGCTTGCAAGGGTTGGGGGCTGTGTTGTACCAAGAGCACAGAATGGCCTGAGACCAGTGGCCTTTGCCAGTAGAAGCCTGACCCCATCCGAAAAGAACTATCCTGTACATAAGTTAGAGTTCCTAGCTTTGAAGTGGGCTATTGTTGACCAATTCCATGAGTACTTGTATGGGGCTAAAATACTAGTAAAACCTGACAATAATCCTTTGACCTATGTGCAGACCTCAGCTAAGTTGGATGCCACTGGCCACAGGTGGCTTTCTGCATTATCTACATATGACTATGCTCTCAATACCGAGCAGGTCTGAACCACATAGATGCTGATGCTCTCTCCCGAGGCCTGTTCCCCAGAATGATTGGGTCCGATTGGCAGAACCTGACATTCGGGCACTCTGCCGAAGTTTGACAGGGAGGAACAAATGTCCACGGACGAGTGGACTGCATGGTGGATTGCTTGGGACCCTCTGAGAATTGCATACCTGCTGCTTATTGCCACTTTTCTGCAATAGACATTGGTGCACTGCCTCAGCTGGACAATGACAGTATTCGCGGGCTCAATCCGCACATCCTATGATCAAATCAGCTTTGAAGCCCTCTATGCAGGAAAAGATGTGTCCAAATTACGCTCCACTGATTTGAGAACTGCACTGTTATACAAAGAAGGTCCTAAGTTGAAACTGATCAATAAACTGTTATATAGAGAAACAGTAGACAGAGGGGACAAGTAGACAAACAACAACTGGTGCTGCCCATGCCTTTCGAGACTCAGTATTGAGGTCCTTGCACAACCACATGGGGCACCTTGGTATAGACAGAACACTTGACTTGGTGAGATCCAGATTCTATTGGCCTAAGATGGGGGCTGATGTGGAGCAACACATACCGAACTATAGTCGCTGCTTACAGAGGAAAGCTTTGCCCCAGAGGGCTGCCCCCTTGTTAACATAACCACCAGTGCACCCATGGAGCTGGTCTGTATTGATTTTCTGAGTTTGGAGTCAGATCAAAGAAATATCAGTAATGTGCTGGTGGTCACTGACCATTTCACGAGATATGCCCAAGCTTTCCCCACCAAAGACCAGAAAGCATCCACTGTAGCCAAAGTACTCATGAAAACTTTTGTTCACTATGGGGCTCCACAAAGAATCCATTCTGATCAAGGAGAGACTTTGAGAGTCGTCTGATCAAAGAGATGCTTTCTCTGTGGGGAGTGAGAAAGTCCAGAACCACTCCTTACCACCCCCAGGGGACCCACAGCCTGAACGTTTCAACCGCACTTTGCTAGATATGCTAGGCACCCTGCACCCAAAGGACAAGCCTAGATGGAGCCAACAAATTAGCACCCTGGTACATGCTTATAACTGCACCAAAGTGATGCCACTGGGTTCTCCCCTACAGCCTGATGTTTGGAAGAGAAGTCGACTACGGTAGATGTGTGTTTGGGGTCTCTCTGATGGGGTTCAAGCTGACAACTATTTACAGTATGTGCAAAGTTAAAGGCCCAGCTAACTCAAGCGCACTAACTGGCTCAAACCATGGCTGCCAAAAGAAATCTGGCCAACAAAGAAAGGTATGATAAAAAGGTGAAAGCACAGGAACTCCAGGAGGGAGATCGGTGTGCTAAGAAATCTGGGACTGCATGGCAAACACAAGATTGCTGACAGATGGCACCATCTCCCTCACATTGTAGTGGCAAACTAGATGATCTGCCAGTGTACAAAGTAAGGCCTGAGAACAATTCAAAAGATGTAAAAACAATGCATAGAAATCATTTACACCCATTGGACAAATCCTGATTGAGTCTGGAGCCCCAGAAGATGCCCCTCTGGACCAGTGACTAGAGCTGCAGTTAAGAAAAGATCATGAAGTCTGCACCCACAGAAGTAGAGTTAAAGTACCCCCTGCACAAGTCCCAGTTGAGCATGACTGTCAGTCCATATCAGAAGAAAGTGAGAGTGACTTTGAATACTATCCTTCTTATGAACTGAGTCAATTGTTTCGGGCAATCCCTAGTCAATACTGGAGACAAAGCTGGGCCTTCTGGACTGTCTATGCCCCCAGCTTCATCCCTGGAGCCAATGCTCCCAGAAAGTGAAGTGCAAAGCATCAGATCAGATGAAATGGAATCATTGTGCATGGTTGAACTGTTTGAGCTTTCAGGGAGGAAAATGATAGATTGGGGCAGACTGGTGATACACCAACAAGAAGAGTATTTTGAGTGCCCTGACAGTCCACTGCCAGTGTCTGAAAAGCTCCATGCAGAGCCAAATGTTGTGGACTCAGAAACTGTAACTCCTGGAGCTGAAAGTGCCCCAAGTTCTAGCCTCTCACCCCCATGGAGACTCCCTGACAAGTGAGAACAATGCTGAAATGAGGCTCAGAGTGCAGACTGTAACAGCTCCCCCAGAAAGACTGGTCGAGCTGTAAAGCCTGTGGTGCACCTCAGTTATGATTCCTGGGCCGGCCAGTGGACCTGCCTCTCAATGTTGTCCATAAAGGGTGTATGTGTCCGAGCTCATTGCCCCAAACTGAGGCGTTAGTGCCAACTCAAGTTACTTGTGTTGCCCTCTAAGTATGGTGCCCTTGCCCCGTCCAGCCCCAAGGTAACTGATAGGGAAGGGTCCCCTCTCTTCAGGTTTCATGTACAAGAGGTAATAACTTGAGTTATGGTACAATGTGTGTGTTATACTGTGTAAAGAGTGACGTACTGCAATGTTTCAGAAATGGTTCTTGGTAAAATGATGTATTGACTGATGATTACATGTGTGAGCCTAATGCAAATGTATATGGTTGCAGTTGAAACTTATGGGGGTACTTGCTTGACCGGACGTCAAGCTTTACCAGGCCAGGAAGGGTGTAACCCCTGCAAATGGGGTTCCCAAAAGACTTCAGGAGCTTGCTTGAATGCTCCAAGCCTGAATGGTGTTTGGCGTTTAAGCCATTTATCAGTAGTGTTTTAGAACCTCTGGTACTGTCTCTTTAAGAGCTGTCTGCTTGCAGACATAATTAGTTTGTATGGGGACTGTGTGTTTCTTTGATTGAGTACCACTCAAGCTGCTCTAATTCACCCCATTTTGCAGTCACTAGGAGTGCAAAGGGAACCTGTCTGAAAGATGTAACTGATTGCCAGAAATCATTTACAGTAATAATAAAATTACAGTTTGTCTAACCTGCTTTCTTTGCAGTCAGAACTGTCTGCCTAGTTCCCCATTCTGGTTTTGAACTGCTGAACTGGACCAATCAGTGTGGGGTAAACTAGCTCTAAAATGATGCCTTGGACGAATCAGAACTTGGGACTCATAATCTGAGCCAGCCACAAGAGGATTGTATGGGCAGTGACTCTGGGAGATGTAGTTTAGACTTCGGTGCCTTTTTGGACCAACAGCAGCAGTCTATTGTGAGTGACAGCCAATCCAGTCAAGAACTGGGAGGAACTCAAAGGAAGTGCCCGTTTTTGTCTGTTGGGAGTTTCAGTTTGAGATCTGAAAGTGAAGGGAAAGAAACCCTGTGCTCCTTCAGTGCACAGTTTCAGTCAAAAACGTGTCAAGGCCCAGAGTTCCGGTCTACAACTTGTGTAACTGCTTGTTAGGACTGAATCCGTCCTGTGAAAAGAATCAAAGGATCTCTGAAGAGTAGAAACCAGGCTCACCCTGTAGAAGACTGAAGAAATTGTTGAATTACACTCGGTCTGTCAGGAACTGAATCTGCTGTGTGTTCTCCTGGTTATTGTGCAGTAATTGCGATTGGGATACAGATGCAGCCTGCCTGGTATAGTGCTTTCTTTTTTTTTTACCATATAAATGTGTGAGTAGTCTCTTGGAGATCAAAAGTAGCCCTGCTGACATTGAAGGACCATATCTTCTTTGGAGGTCGTGAGTACTAATTCAGGGTCGCTCCCTGTTGAATTGCCACATTAAATCCAAATGGAATTACTGTACTGCTGACTGTTTAATTTTCCTTTTCTCTGTGTGAAAGGGCCCCTACCAGCTGCCACGGTTTGGACTAGCCACTAGGGCCTGGGTACCCAGGGACAGTAACTGGTAGGGATAGGCCTGTGCACAGAGCCATAGATAGATAGTAAAGTGATAAGCTAATTAACCTGATTTCCCCCTGTCCTTGTTATATCCCCTAAATAAATCAGAGCTGTTTGTTTCAACAAAGTTATACTGCCTGAGGTATTTGTCTATGTTAAAGTACTGTACTGTGATTGTTGCACTGTATCTTATTTTACAGGATGTCCCGGTGCCTGAACCAGCCTTGGGGAGTGAAGTGTATACTGTGAAGGTAATTCTGCTTATATTGTGTATTGGGCCACTGGTGGGAAGAAAGGGGTTGCAGAGTCCCAGAGGGCTGTGACCAAGTAAGTTTAACTATTGCAAACCCTGACCTCTGGGTGGAGGCACCCGCCATTGGATCCAGGCCCCTCAACCTGTTAGTGGCAAATCAGGCAGGGGTAGTAGCCCCTGGGATAGCGCCATCTAGGGGTTACACAAACAAATGCAGAAAGAAGAGGACAGAGAAGCCTATAGGGAGAGGAGGAGGAGGAGGCTAGCTGAGAAGGAAATAAGGAGGGCCAAGGCGGAGACCGAGAAGAAGATAGCAAAACACGCCAAAAGAGGGGGAAAACATTTTTTAGCTATGTGGGGGACAGGAGAAAGGCTAAGCAGGAGATTACAAGGCTAATGGGAGAGGAACAAACTCAAATTAAAGAGGACAGTAAGAAAGCAGAAGAATTAAACAATTACTTTTGCTCAGTTTTCACAGTGGAGGGTAAGTGCAGGGGGGCCAAAGCTTAGGGGGAGGGGGAAGTGGGGCAGTGGGATTAACCCAAGTCTGTTTGAAGTTGAGAGGGTTAGGGAGGAATTAGACAGGTTGCAGGTAGATAAGCTCATGGGGCCGGACAGACTGCACCCTAAGGTGATCCAGGAGTAGGGGAAGAGCTGGTTGCCCAGTTGACAAGGCTGTTCAACCTGTCACTGGATTCAGAAAGGGTGCCAGAGGACTGGAAGAAGTCAGACGTGGTGCCATTGTATAGGGGGGCTGCAGGGATTTGAAAGAAAAATTACTGCCTGGTCAGCCTCACCTCTGTGTTGAAGAAGGCCATAGAGGCACTCATTAAGTAAAGAATGATTGAATACCTGGAAGAAAATGGACTCCTAGATGACAGTCAGCGTGGATTTACAAAAGGGAGGTCATGCCAGACAAACCTAATTGAATTCTTTGACTGGACAACACAGGAAATCAACCAAGGTGGAGCGGTGGATATGGTCTACCTAGATTTCAGCAAGGCATTAGACACTGCCCCCCACAGAAGGTTAGTGAACAAGTTGGAAAGCGCAGGGGTGGGTGGTAAAATAACCAGGCGGGTAGAAAACTGGTTGGCAGAAAGAAGCCAGAGAGTGGTGGTAAAAAGGATGTACTCGGGGATGGGGGTGACAAGCGGAGTACTCCAGGGATCAGTTCTGGGTCCCCTCCTTTTCAACATCTACATAAGGGATATAGCAGAAGGACTGAGAGGGTGAGTGGGACTTTTTGAGGATGATACAAGGATCTGCAACTGGCTGGATTCATCAGGGGAGTGGAGGACATGAGACAGGACTTGAGGACTTTAGAGGGATGGGTAGAGACATGGCAGTTGAAGTTCAACGTGAAAAAGTGTGCAGTGATGCACCTAGGGCACAACAACCCAGAAGCAAGATACACACTGGGGGTTGGGGGCATTAGGGTGACAGAACAGGAGAAGGATTTGGGAGTAATGGTATCCAGCAACCTCAAGGCGGTCAACCAGTGCAGTAAGGTGGTAGAAAAGTCAAATGGGATGCAAATGTCTTGGCAGGGGTATCACTAGCAGGTGAAGCGAAGTACTGATGCCCCTTTACAAAGCCATGGTAAGGCCACACCTGGAGTATGGAGTCCAGTTCTAGAGGCCACATCTATGTAAGGACAGAGACAGGTTGGAGTGGGTTCAGAGAAGGGTGACTAAGATGGTGCAGGGTATGCAGGGCAAACCATATGAGCAGAGATGCAGGGTACTGGGGCTGTACTCCTTGGAAACTAAAAGAGGAAGAGAGGGCACATGATTGAAATGTTCAAGTATGTCAAGGGGATCAATAGGATTAAGACAGGGAGCATATTTCACAGAAATGACGATGCAGTAACTAGTGGCCATAGTCTGAGACTATGGGGGGAGATTCAGGGGAGATGTAAGAAGACAGTTCTTCATAGAGAGGGTGGTAGAAGCATGGACTAGGCTTCCGGAGGACATGGTAGGGACCAAAACAGTGACAGGATTTAAGATGGCATGGGACAGATATAAGGGGCTGAGTGGAAACATGAAGGGGGCTGCAGGGAAGAGGACCTAATAAACAGGGTGGGAAGGGCAGACTAGATGGGCCAGAGGTTCTTTTTCTGCTGACAAGATTCTATGATTCTATGATAAGCTTGTCTCATTCAGAATGTAGAACCTGGACAGATGAATTATTTAGCCTGCATTTTTTTCCTCTCACATACATTGCATAAATCATTTATGTGTGAGGTCTTGCTCTCATATATATTGCATATAGTAAATCAGAATATCATTAATATGCAAATGCATGCAAATTGCTAGGTTCAAAAAAAGAATCAAAATAAGAATGTATCTGAATCTTTTTGAGTTAGAAATGGATTATTTATTTATTTTAATGTTGTTAACCAGGTAAGACCACTGAGACAATAGAAGTCCCTTTTTCAGGATCGACCCTGGGCCACATGTTACATAGCATTACAATAATCACAGTATCACAGAGTAGAACATCACATTTCATATCAGAACAACAAGTATCACAGAGCAGTACAGTGTACATACAGTAAATGCAAGACATCTGTGGAGCATCATCAATTCCATGTACAATTGTTATATATACATATATATTACATTGTATATATTACATTTCATAGTAGGACAACAGGTATCACAGAGCAGTACAGTGTACAGCCAGTAAATGCAATACATCTGTGAAGCATCATCAATTCCATGTACAATTGGTATATGTATATAAGGTATATAGCCATATCGAGCTATACCCAGACAGGTGCTACGTAGCCTGGGTGCTATAACAAGTGGGAAGGAGCATAGTACTATAAATGTATAAAGGGAGAGGGTTAGCTGGAAGGGAAGAGGAGTGGGATAGGGTAGCTTCTGTATTATGATGTTTCCAACCTTAGCATCTGCAGCTGGATACACCTTACCAGCTAAACAGCATTGAAATAAATGAGATTTGAAAGGATACTATACAAGTGAAGTTTTTTAGCTATCCATTTCACTACATTTTGTTGGTTACAACTGCATACAAATACAATGCAGGCTAACAGTAAATGTGTGAGAGAAGAGAAAATTCACAGCCATTCTGTCAGTTTTTTTTTTTCCTTCTTGTTTCAGTCTGGTGATGAATTTAGTGTTTTTTTTTTTAATTCAGTAAACTTTACTCAAAGTTTTGAAAAATAAAACACTAATAACATTTGAAATAAAAGCACATTTGTCAGTAGCACACTTGCCACATCAACACTCAGGGAACAAAAGGGCTGTATCTAGAAGTACTGTATAGTACCTAAAGCTTGGAAACCATCACACATACTGATGGGTATGAAGGTGCAGGACAGTGAATGACATTACAAATGTTATATGTCAGCCTAATTCCCCGCCATTAGTAATGAGTGCAGGGAGCTCCATCTAGTGTGGTAAGTATGGGGTGAATTACACAGGCTTCCAATCTTTTTTTCTATTTTCAGACCTTCCAGGGTTGCACCACGCCACTCCTGGTAGGTGGAAACACTATCATCTAAGCATGAGATTTTTTGACAATGGCAGAGATCAACATAATGTGGTATTTTCTCTGGCTTATTAGTTCTGATAAATTCACCCCCACTAGGCAAATCTGTGGCGTGAAAGCAGATTCTAAGGTGTTGCTGGATTGATACCCAGAGAAGCTGGGCTTTAACACAATCACAAAGGATGTGTTTGAACGTGCCCTTTTCCAGCCTACATCTTGAACAGACATCTGTCTCCAGGTGGTGCATTTTGTGGAGCTTCACAGGTGTATAATTAAGCAATAAGGCATGACAAGGTGTGTGTTATCGTGTAATAGCGTCACTCCTGGGGTGGGTTGAAGCACGAGGCAAATCCGAGTGCTTCCACCACCCCAGGAGTGACGTTATTACATGATAACACACACCTTGGAGTGCCTTATTGCAATTATACAATGGCTCGATGTTATAGAAAACAAAAAATAAAAATGTTTTTAGTAGATTTTTAGTGAGGCAGTGTATCTTACTTTCTGAAATAAAAATAAAGTGGCTCATAACAATCATCCATAAAATCAAGAAGCCAGAAGGGGAAGGAAGGAAACATATTCAATTCAGTGCTTTAGAGTAACTGGTAATTGCTATTTTTCTTTTAAACTTAGATTGTGGGCTTTTAGTGACACTATACTTTCTTTGTTGTCTTTACTTATAATTGTTTTTGGGCTGTTGAAAATTTAAAACATAGTGGTGGTGTAATTCTGTGCTGTCTTTAATTGCTGCAAATTTTATCTTGGCTTGTCTGACTGCCCTGTAGTTGGGTGAAGGTGTTAATTGTCTGGCCTCTGACCTCAGCTACGTGATAACTGGAGGTGGGGCTTAGTCAGAGTTAAAGTAGCAAGCAGAGTTTTATTTTCTCAGAAGAAGCCAGAAGGGAAGGAAGAAACATATTCAATTCAGTGCTTTAGAGTAACTGGTAATTGCTATTTTCTTTTAAACTTAGATTGTGGTTTTAGTGACACTATACTTTCTTTGTTGTCTTTACTTATAATTGTTTTTGGGCTGTTGAAAATTTAAAACATAGTGGTGGTGTAATTCTGTGCTGTCTTTAATTGCTGCAAATCCTCCCTCCTTCCCCAGCTCTTAATTATATGCCCTGTTAAATCTGATTGACAGGAGCTAAACACAGGGTATAGTAAGGGTGTGAAGTAGGAGGGCATAAGGGGAAGAAGCCCACCCTCAACACGACAAGTGTTTTGACTCATTTATTTATTTATTGGTTTCTTTTCTTTAAAAAAAAATCTGAGGATCAGTGGCAGGATTTTAGTACAGTAAATTAATAAAAAGGGAACTAGGAGAGCTTCAGTAGCAGACAAGTAGTGGAATTGCAGTATAATGTGGGGAGTGGTGCAATGCAGTGGCTGTGGGGCAGCCATATTCAGGCAGACCTTCTGGACACTGAGGTGCTGCCCTATCTGCATGCATCTCTCTGGACTGCGGGATGAGGTAGCCAGACTCAGAGCGGAAGTAAACTGGGTCAGGAGTACCATCACCTCTATCCAGGGATCACCCAGTCCAATGCTACTGCCTCAAAGGATACCGAGAACAAGGAGCACTTGGATGACAGTGGGCTCAGGGAGGGTTAGAGCAGTCAGGCAGAGGCACATCCCAGATCCTATTCCACTCAAGAACTCATATGCCACACTGGCAAATGAGGACAACCAAATAGAGGTACCCAGAGAAGTGGAAGGAAAGGATGTGGAGGTTAGCCAAGGAGGTGACCTCAGCAGGGAAAGCAGTGGACCCCAGAGGAGGAGGAGGCGAATCCTGGTGGGGGACTCCATCATAAGAGGGATCCAGCTAGGAACACAGGAGGGGGAGGACAGGGAGGTGAGGTGCCTACCAGGTGCCACGGCATGGAGGGATGGAAGGAAGATTCTGGGGATCACTGGGAAGGCAAGACGGGAGGGTGAGCTGGATGTCATTATCCACCTAGGTACTAATGACCTGGCAAATGGGGAGCCAAAGGAAGTTCAGGAAGAGTTTAGGAAACTGGGAGGGGTCTCAAGCAAGTAGCTACTTCTGTCACTTTCTCAAGTACTACCTGTGAGAAGCAAGGGAGACATAGGAGTGCAAGCACCAGGAACTTTAACTCATGGTTGAAGAACTGGTGCTGTGAGGAAGGGTTTGGATTCATTGGTGACTGGGGACCCACCTGGAGGATGGAGGTTTGTTCAAGCCTGGCGGGCCATCCATCCTGGAGGGGAATCAAGCACTTAATGATAAGTTTAAATGCTACATTGACAACATTTAAACTAGCAAAGGGGTGGCAGGCCAGCAAGGAGGGTACCTACTTGCTCACCCCCCACAGCTTGCAGTGGAACCACTGAACCAGAGGAGTGGCTATCTCTGCAAAGCAGTGTGCAAAAGATGGAGATTAGTGCCCAAGAGGTGGATAAGCAGAAAAGGGGCAAAATTCAGCAGAAGGGCAGACAGCAAGGAGAACCAGGGATAAATGACAACCAAGGAAGGGGCTGGAGTAGAACAGTGAAACAGTCTAGGGAGGTCAAATCATGGAAGCCATGTGTGCAAATGCCAGAGCCTTAGCAACAAGATGGAAGATCTGGAGGCTGTCATGGTACAGTCAGACCTGGACATTGTGGCCATCACTGAAACCTGGTGTAATGATAACCCGACTGGGAGATGGCCATACCTGGCTACAACATATTCAGAAGAGACAGCAGAGGCAGGAAGGGAGGAGGCACTGTATGTAAAAAATGACATAAGGGCCACAGAGATCCAGGAGGAACAAAATGGGGAGAGATACTATGGGTTAAGCTGGAAAGGAAAATGGGGACAGCCATCCGCACAGGTGTGGTCTATAGACCACCAGCCCAGGAGAAAGAAACAGATAGGGAGCTGATGCTAGCCATCCAAAGGATGGCAGACAAGGGTGAGGTAGTACTGGTTGAGACTTCAATATTCCAGACGTGGACTGGAGCATCCCAGCAGCAGCATCAACTAGGAGCAGATTTATCCTGGACCCTTCAGGGTGCCTTCCTCAAGCAACTGGTCATGGAACCAACTCAGCAGAAGGCAATACTGGACCTCGTGCTCACAAACAGGGACAGTGTGATGGGGGTAACAGTGGGGAGCACCTGGGAAACAGTGACCACCAGTCATTGTGGTTTGAAATCACAGAAAGAGCAGAACCAAACCACACAAAACACGTATCCTGGATTTTAGGGGGCAGACTTTGGGAAAATGGGAGATACTTGAAGAGGCATTAAGGGAATGGGACAGGAATCAGGGGTTGAGGAACAGTGGGCAGTATTTAAAATGGGATTACAAGAACAACAGAATTATGCATTAAGCAGGTTAGCAAGAGGAAAAGGAAGAGGAGACCATTATGGTTTTCAAAAGAGGTAGCAAAGAAAGTGAAAGCCAAAAAGATTGCATTCAGGCAATACAAAAAGACACAGGCAGAAGGGGATAGGGAGAAGTACCAGGAGAAGCAAAGGGAGGCAGGGAGGTCAGTAAGGGAAGCCAAAGCTCAAACAGAAGAACACATTGCAAAATCAGTGGGTAGAGGGGACCAAACCTTTTACAGGTACATAAGTGAAAAAAGAAAGACAAAGGGAGGGATAGTGAGACTGAAGGGGGAGGATGAGGGCCACGTGAGGATGACAACAGTAAAGCTGACATATTGAACAGGTATTTCTGCTCAGTCTTTACTGAGGAAGAGGAGGTAATGGGTCTCAAGGAGTACAAGGGGTGAGAATGGTGCAGAAATGGACACAAGTCCTTTACACGAGAAAGGGTCCTGAAGGAACTGGAAGTAATAAGAGTTGATAAAGCAATGAGGGCCAGATGGGTGCACCCCAGGTCCTTAAAGAACTAAGATGTGGTGATGGAACTCTGGCTATCCTGTTTAGCTGATCACTGGAAACAGGGAGGTACCCAAAGACTGGAGGACAGCAGATGTAGTCCCCTTTATACAAAAGTGGGAACAAATAGAAGCAGGGAACTACAGACCAGTCAGCCTCACCTCGGTAGTGGGGAAGATCATGGAAGCACTACTGAAGGAGAGATTGGTGGAACATCTGGTTGTCAATGGACTACAGGACCCAAAGCAGGTGGTTTCACCAGAGGGAGGTCATGTCAGACCAACCTAGTTGAATTTTTGACTGGGTGACTAGGAGGTGGATCAGGGGAGGGCAGTGGACATGGCCTATCTGGACTTCAGCAAGGCCTTTGACACTGTGCCACATAGAAGACTATTACACAAACTGGGGAATATGGGTGTGGGCAGGACAGTAGTGTGGTGGGTAGGTAACTGGCTGGGTGGCAGGACAAAGAGGGTGGTGGTAAATGGCTGTCACTCCACAGAGGGAAGAGTGACCAGTGGGTACCACAGGGATCAGTGCTGGGACCGGTTCTATTCAACATCTTCATCAGTGACATTGCTGGGACCTAGAAGGCAGAATTTCAGTGTTAGCTGATGACACAAAGCTCTGTAACAGAGTAGACACACCAGAGGGTGTAGACAGAAAGAGAAGCGACCTGCAGAAACTTGAAGAATGGTCAGGGGTTTGGCAGTTGAAATTCAATGCAAGAAGTGCAAGATAATGCATATGAGGCACAAAACCCTGGCACAATATATCAGTTGGGGGTGAGGATATAGCATGCACCAAGCAGGAAAGGATCTTGGGGTTGTCATCTCTGATGACCTCAATGTAGGGAAACAGTGTGACAAGGCAGCAGGTAAAGCAAATAGGATGCTGGGATGTATAGGCAGGGGCATCACCAGCAGGAAAAGGGAGGTAATAATTCCGCTATACAAGACACTAGTGAGGCCCCACCTGCAGTACAGTGTACGGTTCTGGAGACCATACCTACGTAAGGATATAGACAGGGTAGAGAAGGTTCAGAGGAGGGCAACAAAGATGGTGCATGGATTGCATCACAAGTCCTATGAAGACAGGTTGAAGGAACTGAACATGTACTCCCTGGAGGAGAGGAGGAGAGGGATATGATAGAGACATACAAGTATCTTACAGGGAGGAACAGGTGCAGGAAAACACTATTTTTAAGCGAAAAAGATGTTCCAGGACAAGAGGGCATGGGATGAAGTTGGAGGGAGGACGATTCAGAGGAAACATGAGAAAGAATTTCTTCACAGAACGGGTGGTGGACAAATGGAACACCCTGCCAGAGGAAGTGGTGGGGGCTGAAACAATCACTGGATTTAAGAATGCATGGGATAGACATAAAGGAATTCTGGAGGTCAGGGGTAAGGGGCAACAGACTTCTAGGAAAACAACCTGAACTTACAAGCTCAAATGGGCAGACTGGGTGAGCCATAGGCCCTTATCTGCCGACACTGTCTATGTATCTATGTATCTATGTATCTATGTACAGTGATGTTATTGTGTTATAACATCACTGTCTCAGGCACACATTGACCAATCAGAGTCCAGGAAATTTTCTTGCCATTATATAATATATGTTATGCACCACTTGGTGTTGCATGAGATGCAGGCCATCAATTTTAATATATTTATATATATTTCCCCACATCTTTGCTCTTTTCTCTGGGCCATTTACCTCAAGAACTTATGTTTGCCAATATTTATATGTATCACTGTCTGCTGAGGAAGTAAACTGAATTAGTTCTTTGTAAATTAAGGAGATAGACTGCCTCTGCTTGACTAGTATCTCGAGTTTATCCCAGTCTGATATCACGGTTGAAGGTTAACATATGCTGCAACTGCATAAAGGGAAAGGTGGGGATTCTGGCCATGGACTTACACTGTTTGAACTTATCCAGAGTGATAATAGTATTATTCTTTATCATGAGTCTGAACTTATTGATATCTATAGAGTGCAAGAAGTTGGAGAGGACCAGATTGTTCTGGATTTTGAAGTTGGGGTTGTTAATGACAGGCTGGTCTGGATCCTGCATGTGCTTACTGCCAAGGACAATGTGGAGCTGTTTGCTCATTAAAAGAGATCTACCAGTTGGTGTGGGTTTAAGTATTGGAGGCAGCTTTCTGTAAAGGATATATAGGGGGGCTTGTGAGTTCTTGCCAGCCTTATTAAACAAGTCCAGTTCCATCTTCTGCCAGTGTGGAATGTAATGGGATTCCTCTATCTGAGCTGTGTCTGACCTCTACCAGAAGAAGTGTCATGCACGTAAGGTGAGGTAGTAGGTTCTGATGTCTGGCAGTTGGACTCCTCTGCTGTGTCTGTGTGGGGTTAGTTTACTGTAGGCTCTGCAGGGCACCTTGTTGTGCCACAAAAAGGAGGTGAGTATAGTCTTCAGGTGGGTGGACTATTTATTCGAGGGAGCTTGCCCTATTATGCCCACTGGGTAAATCAGCCAGGGGATTATGTTCATCTTTATAATATTAATACGTACCCACAAGGTAATAATGGGGAGGACCATCCAGCACTGCAGATCTTGCATAATGTGAGTGAGTAGGGAGTCTAGGTCCTTGGAAACCATCACTTTCTTGCTCCTAGCAGAGGTGTGTGCAGAAGTCATGAGCAAGGGTGGCTCAAAATTCTAACAAAGCTAGGGGGCATCTGGGGGCATGATCCCCCAGGAAATGTTTGAAAAGAATCACTGTAAATGGTACATTTTCCTGCATTTTACAGTTAGGCAAGATACATTACAACCCAAAGCATGAACAGGTGTGCACAATTGGAATGGAGCACGGTGCTCCGCAGGGGGTAGTAGCTAGCCCCTGTAAATCTGAAGAGAAAATGTTCAGGGTAGCAGAGCACTCTTCACTAATCTTCCACAATAAGAAATGCAGGAGTCAGTAAATATGTTAAAAAAGTTCTCCACTTTTATTGTAGGTAATTAACAGATGCACATGGTGTGGGCTCACCACCATAACAAAACCCCAGCGCTTCAGCAAAGGTCTTCATGAGGGGGTCAGTTTTACTGTGGCAAAATAATCCCTTTTATACAGTTTCCAGAACCAACATACTGTCTTCCACCTGCTGTTTTAAATACATACTGTATAGACATGTTAATTTCATGATTTAGATTTAAAGAGCTGGTGGATCCAAAACAGGCAGACAGGAAAATAATGCACATTTTAAGTAGTAGGCAGTTTTAACTTTTCATTTCTGATGTATTTTTCTTTCTCCTTTTGCTTATCAGAAAGTCTTCTATGTGATAATTTTGTGCTGAATGTGTTGAACAGCTCTTAGCCTGGCAACTGACATATCTAACTCTACTGCCCCACTTTACATCATGAGCATTATGATCTCACTGATAGTGACATCACAGGTGAATGACCTGGTAGTCAGTCACTTGCTGTTCCTAAGTAGCAGTAATGTCACAGTCAGTGAGATCATAATGCTGATGATGTAGTGTGGGGCAGTAGAGCAAGATACGTCAGTAGCCAGGCTAAGAGCTGTTCTACAGATCACACCTACTAGCATCAGGTAAACAATCTTCTAATTAAACAAAGTGAAAAGAAAAAGTACCTCAGATATAAAATGTAATGGTTGGCTGCTTTTAAAATCTAGTATTACTTTTAGGCAGTACACTAGCTCTTTAAGTGACTGTGGTGGGATTTGAACAATGATAGACAAAATGCAACACAATGGAACATGAGAAATAAAAACGAATATAGAAAAACGTATAGATATAGGTGGAATATCACTAGGAAACATGAGTTTGAAAAACAATCTCAGGAACTGTACAATCATACAAATGGGCTACAATGACATTTGACAATGCTCTTGAGCTAAAAACATGAAAAGGGACTCCTTGTCAGAAACAAAGAATCAGGAACAGGGTGCTAACAGATAAAGGCCCATACTTCTTAATGATTCTATTTTATCAGGAGCATTAACAGAGAGCCCTGGAATTACATTTTCAAGAGCAGCGTATCTAACAAACAGGCTAGTTCACAACTATTATGTTGAAACCAAACCTGAAGCATCCTGAAAGGATGTTGCAATGTGGGAAATGTAACATGTGCTCTCTGCTGACAGAGTAAGAAATTCTAGCTTGAAGGTTATGAAAACACTGTTCAAATCTGAAGCTTTCTTAATTGCAGCAGCTCAGGACTCTGAGGTCATGCAAAGCAAACAACAGGGGAGGCCAGGGCCAGACTCAGCCACCCCCTATGCATTCCTCTGGCTCCTAGCAATGACAATTCCTAGGTATCTGAGTGAACCTGGGTGTTAAGAACCACCCCACCCCATCCCATTACCCGTTCTCTCGTGGCGATGTGATTCAATGGAATAATGCATATTTTAGCCAAATTAAATCTGTATCTTAGGAGTCTACCAACATTTTGTAGCAGTTATAAAGCCAGTGGGATTAATTATTCTGGATCTTCCAGATGCAGAAGTACATCATCCATGTCAATGGAAATCTTGTACCTCCGTACGCCCACTTGTATACCTTTAGTTCTGTCATCTGCTATGAGCAATCTGGTCAATGATTCCAGGGAGATATTAAACAAATGTGGGGAGAGAGAGCACCCCTGCCTAGTATCCTTTTGGAGTGCAAAGTGTTGAAAGTGGACCCCACTGCATGTTATCTTTGCCAAGGGATGGGAGTAGAGCAATTTAACCCACTCTACAAAGTATCTGTGGAAGCTTAATTCCTCTGATTTATGATATAGGAAAGGTCAGGAAACCTTATTGAAGGCTTTCTCTGCATCCAGAGACCCCAGCACAAGGGCTGCCTGGAGTCCCTGGATGTGGAGAGTATGTGCCCTGGTTTGCACAGGTGGTCTGTGGACAGTCTGCTCTGCATGAAGCTCTCCTGCTCAAGGCCAGTGAGTGTGTTCCAGACAGTGCTGACCAAGCCATGATTTTGCTCTTATTTTAATATAAATGTTGAAGACGGATATTGGGCTGTAACTACCCCACTGCTCTAAGTCCTTGACAGATTTCGGTATTAAGGTGATATGAGCCTCCTACAGAGCAGGATGCAGATCTCACCCCTCTCTTGCAGCGTTGTACAATGTAGCTAGAGTGCTAGAAAGTTCTTCAAACAGGGCCTTGTACAGGTTTTGGGAGAAACTGTCAGACCTAGGGCTTTATCTAGTGTAATTTCTATTATGCCCCTTCAGACTTCCCCTCTAGTAATATCTGTTCCTGTGGTATTTTGGTTTTCAGGAGCAATTTTAAGGAGGTTTACCTTTCTGAGAAATTGCTGCATATGTTCAACAGGAACTTCAGGGTCTTTTGTGTACAGTTCTTTATAAAAAGCACCAAAGGTCGCTGCCATCTCTCTTGGGTTTGTAATCAGGAGGCCTTGAGGGACTGAGTGCATTGCTTTGATTACCCTAGACATCTCCTGTTGCTTCAGTCTTAGTGTCAGAAGACTCCCAGCTCCCCTCCCCCCATCCACATACCTGGTCTTGGCCCTGAGAACTGCAAACTCAGCCTGTTCTTTCAGAAGGTTACCATAGTTAACTCTGTCCATATTAAGTTTTATCCAATCCTTCATGCAAGAGGAACCAGAGATAGCTTTCTCCTTCTCTGATTTTGGTTAATAATTTTCCACCATCCACCTCCCCCTTTCTTATTTATTTATTTATTTATTTAGACATCAGTTTAACAACCTTTGAGCCAGAGGCTCATTTACAAAGGTACCTCGTCACATAGAGGACAACAGACAGCAGAACAATAAACAACAGTTAATACAGATTCAAGCAAGTTACAATTGAGGGTTACAGTAGGCAAAATACATGTTTGTGAGGTGAGGACAGGAGGGGACGGTAAGAGGGAGAAGGGATGGGGAGGAGAGAGGAGAGGGAGGGACGATGTTAAGGGGAGAAGGAAAGCAGGAGCGGGGGGGTGGGAGTGCTGCTCAGCGAGCATTATCAAGACTTTTTTTCTCTGCTTCTTCTTCTCAGCAGCAACACCTGTGCGAGATGAGCAGGTGGTTTCTGAGGCTGAGTTTAAAGCTTGCTATTGTGGGAGAGTCAGAGATACTGGTAGGGAGTGAGTTATACCAGGTAGGTGCTCTGTAGGGGAATGCCCTTTGGCCTTGTGAGGTCCTAGCCCTTGGTATGAACAGAGCTGTTTTGGACGAAGGTGGTGTTCACTGGTGCAGTAATGGCGAATAGAGCCAGTTAGGCCAGTTGGAGATAGGCCATGCAGTGCTTTTAAGGTGAGCTGGCAGGTTTGATACATGAGCCGCTCATCCAGGTTGAGTAGGGTAGCCAAGGCATACAGCTGACATGTGTGCGTATGTCTAGGTGCACTGGTGATAAGTCTGCAGGCTTTGTTATGTGTTGGACCTTGCTGAGCGCTGTCTGATCGGCTGACCAATAGACCGGGAGGCCATAGTCGATGAGAGATATGACAGAAGAGGTGACAGCAAGGCAGAGGGCATCCACAGGGAGACATTTTTTGTGCCAGTAGAGAATGCCCAGCCTCCGGTTGGCGGCAGTGTTCAAGGAGGAGATATGGTCATGGAAGGAGAGGGCAGGGTCAAAGACAATTCCCAGGTATTTATAGGATTGCACAGGTTCGATGGGGATTTTGAGGGTGGAAAGAACAGTGAGGGAAAATTTGCTGAGCTTGTTTTGGGGGTGGGAGAAGAGCATTGTTTTTGTTTTCTTTAGGTTGATTATGAGTCGATGCTCAGAGAACCAGGTTTCGGCGGAAACAAAAGCAAGTTGGTGAGAACTCTGAAGCAGCATAGGGTTACTATCAGCGGCAAGGAGTACAGCATTGTCAGCATATAGCAGGATCTTGCCCGTGCAGGCACTGGGTAGCAAGTTGAGGAAAAGGGAGAAGAGTAGAGGTCCAAGAATAGAGCCCTGAGGGACTCCAGAGCGAATAGGGCAGGTGCTGGAGAGGTTTCCACTAACTTTCACACATTGGGAGCGAGCTGAGAGATAGCTGGCACACCAGGAGACTGGTCCAGTGGCAAAGCCTATGTGGTCCAGGGTAGTTAACAAGAGTGGGTGCGATACGGTATCAAAAGCTTTAGACAGGTCAATGAATACCACTCCAGCCAGGGCACCAGTGTCCAAGGAGGTGTGGAGGAAGTTGGAAAACTCCAGGAGAGCCGTATTGGTACTATGACCAGCTCTGAACCCATGTTGCTCAGGGCAAAGAACATTGTACTTTGAGAGGTAGTAGGAGACTTGAGGGCAACAATTTTCTAGTGCTTTGGGGGAGGATTGAGATGGGTCTGCAATTACCAGGCAGAGTCCTGTCGCCACCTTTGTGGACAGGAGTAACCGTAGCAACCCTCAAGACAGTAGGAAATTGCCCGAGGCAAAGGGATTTGTTAAAGATGCATGTGATAGGGGCGAGGACCTGATCCAGGACCTGACGCAGGAGGCAGGGATCAAGGGAATCATTACCTATGGCATTACCTTTAAGGGCTTTAAGGAGATATGGTCTAGTTTCTTGTAAGGTGACACAGTGCAGGTGGAACAAGGGGCGTGTGATGGGAGGGGTGGAACTAGGGGGTGGAGGACTGAAGAGTTACTTAGGAGTACTGAGCCGGAAGGTCGGTAAAGGAGTTATTGAGGTGGGTGGCAATGAGGGTAGGGTCAGTGGAGACAGTACCATTAATGTTAAGAAGTGTGGGCGAGGGGGACCGGGAGTGACCATTCAGCTGCTTGACATTGTCCCAGAAAGACCTAGGATTACCCCAAGAGGAGGTAAGGGAGGCTTGGTAGTAATCTGCCTTTGCTTTACGGATAGCCCAGGTGCACTGGTTTCTAGCCGCAGCATAGGTCTGCCTGTCAGATGATCGGCCAGAGGCAACAGCAAGGTGCCACAGATTATCCCGCTGCTTAAAAAGCCACCTCATGCAGGGGTGAGCCAAGGAGCATATCTTACTTTGGACCTATGGGCAGTTATAGGAGCGAAGATGTCACAGGCAAAGTTGAAAGTGTTGATAAAGAAGGACAGGGCCATGTCAGCGTTAGTTGCGTTTATTAGTGGGGACCAGTCTGTGTGAGCAAGGTAATTCTTTGGGTCATTCAAACCCCCGGGTCTAAGCCGCCTTCGAGAGGTGGTTTTGACTGAGGGTGTGGGCTGAGAGGTTACCCAGTTGAAGAGAACAGGAGAGTGGTCACTAAGACAGTCAGGGAGGATTTGGATATTGTGGACCCGGCTTGGCCTGTTAGTAAGGACCACATCCAGGAGAGTGCTAGTGCCCCATCTGGGGTTGATTCTAGTGGGCTGGGAGACTAGTTGGGTTATATCAATTGCAGCAAAGGCCTCACGGGCGGAAGAGGCTGAGGGGCAAAGCCAATTAACGTTCAGGTCACCCACCAGAATTTGGTCAGAGGGGTTGGGTAGGGAGGTAATGTAGTCAATTAGTGGGCCCAGTGCCTGAGATTGGTTTTTGGGTGATATGTAGGCCGTAGTAAGGAAGATAGGCCCTCTAGAGGGGTCAGGAGATAGTTTGATTGTTAGTGCCTGGGCATGGTGGTCAAGGTCTGGGGGAGGTAGGGCCAGTCCAGTGAGTGGGTCCTTTAAGTAGATGGCACAACCTCCACCTCTCCTACCAACCCGGTCCAGCCGGTAGAGGGTGTAGCCAGGGAGACAGACCAGGGAGTTAGGGGTGGAGTCAGACAGCCAGGTTTCAACCAAGGCAACCACATCAGGTTTATGAACCAACATCCAGCAGTGTAGTGAGTCCAATTTTTTCAGGAGGCTACAGATGTTCATAGATGCAATACGAAGTCCAGTGGATTTCGAGGGAGGGCTAGTGTTGCCGGGCCCAGGATTGGGATGAATGTTGCCAGACAGAAATAGGAGTAGGAGGAGGGCTGTTCTTGGTAGTAAGCCGCAGTATGAGAGTTTACAACGACTGAGGTGGGGGGGTGTGGGGATGTAGAGGTGCAGGGGATAGGAAGCGTAGTGCAGACAGGATAAGCAAGCACGATGAGATGCAGAAGGGGGCAAGGGGAGTGAGCGAGGGGGTGACCACACAATCGCTGCAGTAGGAAAAACATCCGCCATGTTAGGAGCTCCTTTCTTTTCCTTGTGGAGGCTAATCTAATAAATTCCACCCACAGAGCACACTTAAATACCTCCCATAAATATGTAGGGCTGTTCACTGTTGGTGTTTTCTTAAAAAAAGTGGGCCATGCACTCTTTTTTTTTAAGCATTTCATGTCTTTCAAGAGATTGTTATTGATCCTCCACACTTATCCCTGTTGACTGAATCCAGGGGCTGGAAAGATAAGAGTACTGGGGACTGATCAGAAAGTACCCTAGGAAGACTATCACACTGCGTGATGGTTCCCAGTATACTCTGACTGACCAAATAGAACTCCAACCTTGAGGAGGTGTTGTGGGCTTATGACCAGAATGTGTAGTCCCTATGGTCAGGGTGAAGTGCACACCACAACTCTATGAAACCCAGTGAATCTTGGAATTCTCTACATACCTTTTGATTAGAAGACAGACCCACCCTATGGGATCTGGATCTAGCCATGTCTAAGTGAGGGGCTATGTTCTCCAGCAATGTGGACTGGAGTATCTGCATAAGTTTCTACTTTTGCGAGGATACTTGCATAGACTCGGGGTTCCACCTAATTTGGACCGTACACCCAGATTAGGATTACTTCCATTCTTTCTAAAAAATCCAGTTCAATATAACATTCTGCCAACAGGGTTTGTAGTCTTCTTTGAAAGCTGTAATGATACATTCCTATGAAAAAAAGTAACCATCACTCACCCCCTTCCCTTATTATTGTTCCTAGTTGTGTAAACCTGCCCCACCCACTCCCTTCACCACAGGTTGGGTCAATTAAGGTTTAGGTCTACTGTAAAAAGGATATTCCGGCCCTAGAAGCTTTAAGATGCCTAAGGATTTGGTGTCTCTTTTGTTTCATTTAGGCCCCTTTAACATTCCAAGTAATGATAATCAGGGTATTGTTAGCCATGAACTTCATTAATCATTCTCTGCATCACTTGCCTCCCAATGTGGGGGTACCTAGTTGGTACTGAGCTGTGTGCCCCCCTCCCTTTAGACATTTGTGCATACTCCAAGAATCTTCTAACCTGCTTAATTAACAGAAAATTGTAAGCAAGCTCATTTAGATTTATGTGTTCCAAGACTAAATATTAGTGCCTCATTTGAATAGTGACATTTATTTTGTGCCAGGAACAAGACATGCAACAAACAACAGGGAGCAATGAAACAGAATAGTAAACAAGCATTTGTCAATGCCGAATGTTGTCTCGCTGGCACTGGCATTGCTAGTGCCGAAGTTAGAGATGCATAATAGGAATGGCAGTGAAGTACTGAAGCGACAAATTCAACCCCACCCCCACACTGTAGAGACCGACAGGCATTGAGGTGCGCCTTTGGGTCATCAGCTATAACGCTCATGCCATGAGGAAAAAACACCAAGAGAAGGGAAGACTATTGTCTTGAACTTCAAAAAAGCCGACTTTTCAACCATGAAGAACGTTTTGGAAAATTAGAATTGGAAAAAGGAATTTGGAAATCAAACAACACACAAAATGTGGGAATTTCTGGTAAATAAACTGCATGCAACAATAAATCAATGCATACCAAAAAATGCCAAATATAAAAATAATAAGGATATTCCAAAACGGTCAACACCTAAAATTAAAACATTAATTAATTAAAAAAAATAGATGGTTTGAGAAAATTAAACATAATATCAATACACAACCACAACTACAGTACAGAGAATTTGTTAAAAAAGTCAAGTATGAAATAAAAAAAGCAAAAAAGGAGTACGAATTAAAATTGGCAGTATTGGTTAAAGACAATTACAAATCGTTTTATTCATATATAAATAATAAACAAAAAAGGGGAAATATTATTGGACCCTTTAAAAACAAAAATGGAGAAATACTCAATGAAAGATTGTTCAGAAATCCAAAATAAATATTTTTGTTCTGTTTTCAACTCAGATAATTCCCTAAAAATTAATGTTAACACTAATCATGGATCAGATGGCATACAAATACATCTACAAGATGTCCTGGATAAATTGAAAGCAGTACACACAAATAAATCACAAGGACCGGATGAAATTCATCCTAGAGTATTGTATGAACTGGTGGGCCAACTTGCACCACCCTTAACTTACATTTTTCAAAATTCTCTAAATACGGGACAGGTACCACAGGGTTGGCGTGAGGCATTGGTGGTTCCTATACATAAAGGTGGCTCTAAATCGGAATTGAAAAAATTATAGACTAATTAGCCTGACATCGGTCATGTGGAAGATAATGGAATCTATTCTGAAGGATCATATAGTTGAATATCTGGAAAAAAATGGCCTACAGGACCCAGTGCAACATGGCTTTCACAAAAATCGCTCCTGTCAAACAAATCTTTTAACGTTTTACGAGAAGGTTGGGGAGGCGTTGGATACAGGAAATTGTGTCGATGTTATCTTTTTAGATTTCTCGAAAGCTTTTGATAAGCTTCCACATCTGGAACTGGTAAATACTTTAAAACAGTATGCATTTAATAATAGCATAATAAATTGGATAGAGGCCTGGTTGAGTGAGAGAAGGCAAGGAGTGGTGATCCAAGGTGAAAAATCAGAGTGGGCAGCAGTGACTAGTGGGGTGCCTCAGGGGTCGGTTCTTGGACCATGTCTATTTAATATTTATGTAACCTCTTTAAAAATATCAAATAGGGATATTTGACTAACAAAATTTGCAGATGACTGCAAAATTGGAGCTATAGCAAATAACACAAAAAACAAAAATGATATACAGGAAGCATTAAATAAGGTATATAACTGGACAAAAAAAAGTAAGCTGGAACTAAATAAAAATAAATGTATAACCATGCATCTGGGTAAAACAAAAAATACAATTAACTATTCCTATGAACTGGATAATACAGTACTCAATAATACAAACGAAGAAAGAGATTTGGGGATAATAATTAGTTCAGACTTAAAATTCAGTTCCCAGTGTAATAAAGTAATAAAAAAGGTAACCAGATATTAAATTGTATTTTGAGACATATATCAAGTAGGGATAGGAAGGTGCTGATGCCCATTTATGGTGCACTGGTGAGACCAAATCTGGAGTATCACGCACAGGTTTGGGCCCCTTATAAAAAAACAGATATAAACAATATAGAAAGAATTCAGAAACGAGCAACAAAATCAATTGAAGGATTAGAAAAAAAGACTTACCCAGAGAGACTGAGGGAATTGGATTTATATACCTTGGAGTATAGGAGAACTAGGGGTGACTATTGTTTACTTTTTAGATCTATTAAAGACTATTTATTATTATCAGAATTAGGGCTTGCTTGGAGAAAATCCAGATATGAACTGAGGGGACATCCCTTTCAGTTTGAAGTTAAAAAATGACAAAGTCAACAACGCAAACATTGGTTTAGCAATAGAATTGTCTCAGGATGGCACTCACTGCCAATAGATGTAGTATCAAGCACAAGCATGGACTCTTTTAAGGTTAAATTGGATCATTTCCTTTTGAAGATATAATTAAAATTTTTGGCAAGCATCATGGATGAAAGTCTAAATAGCTTGAAATTACCTATGAACCTATGAACCTATTGAACCTCACCCTACCCTGTAGACACTGACAAGTGTTGCAGTGTGCTTTGGGGTTTTTGGGAGTTATACGGACCCAATTCCATAAGGAGATATGCTGAGGTGGGTGCAGTATAGGAGAATGGGGTGAACTTTGTGGCCAAACAGTGCAAGGCACACCACAATGCCTGTCACTGGCTGCAGGGTGGGGTGGGGTGGGGTGAAATGGTGTGAGCATTACAGCCGATGATCCCAAGTCACACCCCTGACGCCTGCCAGTCTCTACAGGGTGGGGTGCTACAGTTGGAAACCCTAACACCGTAGGCGTGTGTTGGTATTTTCACTCCAAATGTTCAACATGGGCTTTTTGTGAGCCCACCTCATGAAAAGCAGCACAATCTGTTTGTTAGCTGAAAGGTGGTTTTGCACAGTGGCTATGCCATTTGGTGACACAGGGATGAAAACACATTTTGGGCAGGATGTGGAAAATGACAACTGTATTGTTCATGAGGAGGGGTTAAAAAATGTCAACGTTGGAAATCTGGAGTGAAAATATGAAAAATTGGTGATGTCATGAGCATGCATAGAAACTGCACAACACACGTCCGTAAGCCAATTATTTTTGGACGTTTGTTAGTCACATTTTCAACATAGGCATTTTGGGACCTCCCCTCATGAAAAGTTGCACTGTGATTTTGTTAATCTGTCCCAAAAGTTGATTTCCCACAGCGACCACACCATTGTGCACCACAGGTGCGGAAACACTTTTTGGGCAGGATGTGTAAAATGACAGCTGTACTTTTCATATGGAGGTGTGAAAAAATGCCAGTGTTGAAAATCTGGCATGGAAATATTGCAAATTTGCAAAATTACAAGGGTGCGTGGAAATTGCGCAATGCACGCTTGTAACACAGTTATTTTATGGACTTTCAGCAACAAATTTTCAACATAGGCATTTTAGGACCTCTGCTCATGAACAGTGTCACCATCATTTCTGAAAACTGTTCCGAAAACTGATTTCGCACAGCGACCACGCTGTTTTGCACTGGATGTGCGAAAACACATTTTGGCCAGAATATGTAAAATGACAGCTGTACTGTACATCAGGAGGTGTGGAAAAATGCCAATTTTTAAAATATGGAGTGAAAATATTACAAATTCACGAAGTCACTTGGGGATTTTTTTTTCACCAAATTTGCAGCATAGGCTTTTTGAGAGCCCCCCTCATGAACAGTGGCACTAACATTTCGTTACTTGGTCCCGAAAGGTGATTCCACGCAGTGAATGCGAAATCACATTTTGGGACTGAATAACACCGTGACAGTGACTGAATTCATGAGGAGGGGTCCCAATAACCCCATGTTGAAAATCTGGTGCAAAAATTCCAAAAAATGCCTGAGATATGCACCAAAGTTGAAAAAACCCTATTTATGCCATTATACAGCTTACCAGCATTTATTCAGTTCGCAGTCGACTTTGAAGAGTGCAGATGTGTTCTCGGTCCACCGATGATTGTCATGCTGAACTCTGGAGGTAAGCATGGGGAGAGGAGGGTGTGTGGGGAGGCAGAGTGCACAGAGGGTGGGTGCAGGTTGTGGGAGGGGGCAGGGAGACTGTGAGGGACCGTTTTCTTTTTCTACAGGTTACAAAAAAAAAAACATTGCAGGACGGTTTTTTATTATTCAGGGGATTTGGCATGCTGGGGTGGGCTCCCAGTGTGTCACCTAAGTGTTTTTGGGGGGAGGATGCTGTGGCAGATGGGGATTGGGCACTTCATCAGCACACCAACGGCAGGCAAGAGCCCCCCTCAGCCTATAACAAATGGGGTGCATTATGCTAATGGGGAGTGGTCTTCCCGTGAGGCACATACATTGGGACAGGGCATGCCGACAGGAGGATTAGGCACCCCCAAAGTCAGCATCGTGGCAGGCCATGTGCTGCCATGTTAAATTTGTTTTCTCACCAGGGAAAGCACATCGGGAGGTCCACTGCATATGACAAGCTTTGCTCGCATTGCAGCAGACCTTTCCTTAGATGTTCTTGCCACATTATGTATGCATGGTGCGGCGCCAGCATGCAGGCTTATTGGGGAATGAGGGACACACCTACTGATTCATGCCCTGCATTTGTCTAACAGTGACCGTGCCTCCAAATCTGTTACTACTGCAATATGTTGACTGCGTATGCGCGAGCCGGCATAAAAACAATCTTACACAGATGGTGCAACAGAAGCCTACATCTTTCTGGCTAAATCAGATGGACTTATGTATCTGGCAAAGTTTGCTACCCAATAAATGGATCTGAGAAATAGCTCGACCAAGGATATTCCCTTCACTGATAAACCAGGTGTATTCTGAGTGTTGGTCGTACTGTAGTCTGCTAACCAGTTTAAATAAAAGAAATGAAAAATGAAATGAAAAACTCACTCCCTTCATCTTCAAGTGGCAATGCCTCAGCCAAGAGGTAATTAAGCCCAGCCCACATGCCAACCACTGCATCCCACGTGGGCTGAAACAGTAATAGAAACTGTAACTCCCATGATCTGTGAGATTTTAATAACAAGACACATCATATAAACTTCTATACACAGTACAAGTATATACCCACTGACAGCAGCGATTTTCTGATTGGTGCGCCTTTTTGCTGGGGACTCCCGATTGGCCTAGAAGGTAGCGCTAGGCTTCCGATTGGTGCGCCTTGAGACCCAGCTCTCTGGACTGCATTTTTCACTGCCTAACAAACTTTTGCTCTAGGCTCTGAGAATCACTTAAATTTTGATATTTCTGCTATGTTGACTGACTCTATTTTATTGTGATTGCCAGCTCCTTACTGAATTTGTTTACTGCAGTTTTTACCATTCTAACTGCATGTGACAGCGTAAATGGTCAATACGGCACATAGAGCCTAATTTTTCTCCTGAAACTACTGACTACTTTCATTTCTCTACTCTTCCTTGCCTGCCTCACTCTTGCTCTTACTTTTTTACTTTCTCAATCAGTCATCTGCCCCCCCCTTGCTGTGTATCCTTGACTTTGCTCGTGACTCCCAACCCATCCCCCCACCTAAGCTGAAAACTCTAACTGTCTCACTGACATTGTAAACTCTTTGTTCCTTGATTACCCCTCCTTACCTTACTCAAATTTGCTAATTTTCTGTCTTTGTTTTTATCCTAAGCACCCCGACCCCCTGCTGATGGTCTGCCGCCAGTTTCCCACCCCCTCTAGATTTCCTTTTGTTTGCTTCCACTATATCCTCCACTGATAATTTCCTTTTCTCCTCCATAGACAGTCCCGTGCCCCAAGTGGTGCCCATGGCAATGGCGGTTGCTTTCCGGCATTTGCCTGGCTGCCGCCATCACCGCTGCAACCGCTGGCTCCCGGCCACCCTCCTGGTCCTGCTCTCCGGATCGCTAATCCAGGTACAGCCACTGATTTTTCCTCCAGAGTCAACCCACTGATGGCAGCGATTTTCCAATTGGTGCGCCTCTTTGCTGGGGACTGCTGATTGGCCTAGAAGGTAGCACTAGGCTTCTGATTGGTGTGCCTTGAGACCGAGCTCTCTGGACTGCATTTTTCACTGCCTAACAAACTTTTGCTCTAGGCTCCAGGACTCACTTAAATTTTTATCCCACCCCACCAACCCCTCCCAGGTCTCCTATTAAATACTCTACTTTTCCCTGCCCACTTTGTTTCTCTCCAACCCTACCTCGCTCTCTCAAATCCTTTCTCCTCTGCCCACCATCACATGGCTAATTTTTGCCCAGTCTGAAGGTGCACTAAGTCTCCCTAGTTTGTTGGGATTTTTGACCAACCTCAGCTACTCTAACCCGAACTGCCTAAATGTTTCTGTTTCCCTTTCTCTGCTTGCTGTCTCACCCACACTCTAATCTGACTATTAAACTTTGAAACAAGAGACTGCTCTCTGCTACATCTCTCTCCCCCCATTACGCTTGAATGACTGCTATAATCCCTACCTCCTCTTGAACTGCTATTGTTGGGACCTAAAATGTGTAATCAGTTGCTTGTATTTCTCCTCATAGGCACTCTGCCTCTTCTACACCTATCAATTATTCTGGCCCCTCCAGCAGAATACATTCTCCACACTATCAACTAAATGATTTCACCTTCTCAAATCTTCTTGCGGTACCTGCATTTCGCGTGATTCCACACAGTTACTTACTAACAAGGCATGGATCCACTTGATTGCCTATGCTCACAAAAGCAGCTCCTTATGAGCTCATTCCCTATCACCTTTCCCGTACCGTAAGCTCTGGTACCTCCTCTTACTGGCTATTCTGCTCTCTGGGGATACACAACCAAACCCTGGGCCCCTAAATCCAACAACTGCTCCTATTCCTAATGCTAAAGGTCTACTTATTACTCACCATAATATCAGGAGCCTGGAGCAAAACTTTGCTGAACTTGAATCCTGGACTGCACTCTATAAGCCTGATATAATACTGTATGCCTCACTGAAACTTGGCTGAAGCCATCCATCCCTGACACTCGGTGCTCCCTATCATCTTATAATCTCCTATGAAATGACAGACCAACGCCAAAAAAGGGAGGGGTGGTACAGCCATATATTTCAAGTCTCACCTCCAGCTCTCTGTAATTACCTCATCTCCCCTAGACCACTGTGAGGCACTTCATGTCCTCCTCATTCTAGGCTCCAAGAAGCTGTGCGCTTACAATCCCCCAACTCATGGTTTAAAAGGGCTGGATGAGCTACTTGATCAAATGGCTTCTCACTCAGAAAATAACAAAGTTCTTCTACTGGGAGACATTAACATTAACTGGCTGGGCAGCCCTCAAGTGACAGCCCTGACTAAACTGTAGAGCTACAACCTGCATCAACTTATCCCTTTTCCTACCGGAACCACTCCTCAATTGAATGCCAGCACCTTGCTAGACTGGGTTATGACAAACTACCCTGAAAACATCATTGACGTAGGCATCCTACCTGATGCCATCACTGACCACTCCCCCACTTTCTGTATCTGGGGTAAGGCAGGCATGAACCTATGAAGCCCCATTTCCTTACTTTCCATAACTATGCTAATTTTGACCCACAGGCCTTTTTGTTGGATGTCGCTTGCATCGACTGGTCCCCTCTCTATAAATCATTGGATGCTCAGTCTGCCTTAGACATCTTTTTAACCAAATTCCTAACACTGCAAGAATACCACAATCATCTTGTGACCAGACGTGTAAAAAATAGGCAGACCCACTGGCTGAAATCTGACCTCCTCTCTAAATTATGCTTGATGGACAAAAGCTGGTTCCAGTACAAGAAATCTGGTCTACCTGAAGATTTTCATACCTACAGAGCACTAAGAAATGCTTGTAAGAAAGAAATCAAGCAAGCAAAAAGCTCCTACTGCAAATACCTATTAATAGACTCCCAGGGGGATCCTAAAAAATTCTGGTCCCACATTAAGTTCTTCCTGGGTTCAAACCGGTCCTCTACACCAAATAACATGTCTCTTAAAGGCATCCACTATATCAACCACCTCACTATTGCAAACTTCTTTAACACGCAATTTGCTGACCTTACTCAGTACACCTCTACATTCCCTACCCCATCAAATCCTGTCATACAAGCAAGCTCCACCGGGCCCAATTTCTATTTCAAGTCCATCCAAAGAAACGAGGTTCTCAGACTTCTACAAAACATCTCAGAGTATGCAGCCATGGGGTCTGATAATCTGGAACCCAAGCTCCTAAAATTAGCTGCCCCACACATAGCCGCTCCCCTTACTAAGATCTTTACTCTATGTTGCTCTCAAAACTCTGTCCCTGAAATCTGGAGGATGGCCAGAGTCATCCCTGTACATAAGAAAGGTGACCTACTTGACCCAACAAATTACAGACCCATTGCCATCCTATCTGCGCTCAGGAAAATTCTTAAGAAATTAGTTGCTACCCAAACAACTGACTTCCTGCTGAAACATGACCTCTTAACTGATGCTCAGCATGGTTTCTGCAAAGGGCACAGTACCATCACTGCCCTCCTCAAACTCACATCTGACACCCTACTGGCCATGGACTCTGGCTGGCTCATGGGAGCCATTTTCATTGACATGACAAAGGCGTTTGATCTTGTTGACCATTCCATCCTCTCTGCCACTCTCGTCTCTCTAGGTTTCTCACAAAATGTAAATTGGTTTAATAGCTACCTGACTGATAGGTCTCAATATGTGAAATTTAACACTACCCTCTCTGATAAGGTCACTATCAATATTGGTGTACCTCAAGGGTCTATCCTAGGTCCTCTGCTTTTCTCAGTCTTTATAAATAGCATCACCTCCAATCTCCTCAAAACTTCCTCACTATTATATGCGGATGACATTATACTGTATTTCGTTTAGTTTTTTTGTTGACCGGGTAAGTGCACTAGACAAATCCTGCCTATTTTCAGGCACGACCTGGGGGAAGGGGATACAGATGAATGTCAACTGACCTTGAACCAGGTTAAGCTGTATACCAGTTCCAACAGTATAGATTATATAAACTCTAAAATCTATGATTTTCAGCTTATACACCAGTGGCTTGCTAATCACAAACTTATTCTAAATAAAGCTAAGACCCAAGCTATGTTATTTGGCTCCAGACTCAAATCTAAACTCTCCCAGACACACTTTAATGTCTCCTCCCCTTGTGGCACATCGGTAGGGTTGGTAAATCCCTTCAAATATCTAGGGGGTCCCTCTTGACCCAACACTGAGTTTTGAACTCCACATTCAATCCACCTGTAAGCAGGTTAACTACAAACTTGGTATCGCCTACCGCACTAGTTGTGCTCCCACCTCATTGGCTAGGCTTGCTATTGCCCGTGGGATATTACTTCCCTCCCTCACCTATTGGGTTGCCACGTATGTCTCTGCCAGCAACTTGAGTCTGCAAAAGTGGGATGGTACATATAATAATATTTGTCACTTCGCTTCCTGCTCCTCCAGACTGAATCATCACTGTCTTCTCTACACAAATCTGGGATGGCTTCCTCCCCAAGGACTAAGGTCTTATGCACTTGGTTCTATTACTGATAACATCATCAGATCCCATTCACCTAAACCCCTAGCCAAACTCCTTCCCTACCAGAAAACCAACTGTGCTTTGCACTCCGCTGACAATGTCCCAGTTCTTATTCCAAGGCATCTCACTTCAAAAGGTGGTCGTGCCTTTGCCTGTTATGCACCTCATTTCTGGAACACAATCCCCCTAACCCTACGTCAAGCTGCATCCCATATCTCTTTTTAAGGGAGAGCTGCACCACTACCTCTTCTCCTCCTACATATGCTCCTGTTTCAAACCACCCTAGCCCCTACTCTCTAATCCCCCCCATGCTCTATGTAGTCTCACAGGTAGCCTAGGGTCCACTCCAACAGTGAGCACTTCCTATCGATCACTCCTTATAACTTCTAGCATTCTATTCTTCCTTTCCCTTTCGGGTTTATTTTGAGTGCTTTCTCTTCTCTTCTCAAATTTTGCAACCTTCCTCTTTCATCATCGGTTGAACTTTACTTGGTAACCTCTATTTTACTATACCATACCTATGCACCCCCTCCATCTATTGCCTTCCTCCTCTTTCCAATGCCCTCACTATCTCTCCTCTCACTACCCTCTACCTGTCTATTACTTGCTCTCACAGTACTTTATTCCTTACTGTTTGTGTACTGCTCAGTTCACTTTGAAAATTGACTCGATTGTATACTGCCCATTTTACTTTCAAAATTGACTTGATTGTATTTGTCACTTGTAAACGCAAATGCTGCATTGTTTTGTCACATCTACCACTGTTAATTGCTTCAACACACACATGTGATCCTGTATTATGTACAAAAATGTTTTTTCTTGATGTCTGTCTCTGTACCCTCCCGGATCGTGCCTGAAAATAGTCTTTTGGCTAGTGCACCTACCTGGTAAACAAAAATTAAATAAATAAATATACAGGCTAACAAATGTTAATTTGGTGAGTCAAGCCTTGCTGCCAGTTGCTCATCAAAGCAGTCTGTTAGTATCTCTGTAAAATAGAATAAAAAATATACAAGTCTTTCAATATCCCTGGGGCAGGCAACCCTACATAGAGGAGGAACAAAGGGGAGGATAAGACTATAAAACCAAATGGGTGCAATGCTGGCAGGCCTGCAGCTCCTCATACAAAAAGAAGGGCATACAGTAGAGTAAAATAGCAACTTAATCATTTGGGTGCCAAAACATCACTATGCAACCCTGCTGTACTGAGGATCTCTTTCCATGGGGCCACATATCAATTTGATACTAATGCAGCCATGGAGGACTTCATAGCCAGGCAGTGGCCCAACTACAAGTTCCCAGCATCTCCTTTTGATGCCCAGGTCTGTCAATCTGCCCCACCCCCACCAAGATGGATACTAGCCCTCACCGATATCCAACCTCCCAAGTGAGCCATTCCCCAAACCCTAATGATGACTTCCTGTAGGTGCAGCAAAATCGTGGAAGGGGGTCCCAGACACCAAAAGGCAGGGATCAGAAAAAATGAAGGGCACCACAAAAACTGGGTGACTCCCAGGCATCTCAGAAAAGCAACTAAGTCTTTGCCACAATGGCTTCAAGAAGAGCCTCCTTTACCCATGGATAATAGGTAGGAGCCACTCTCCCAGGTTGCATTTCCAATTCTGCTGTGGGTCTTTCATCTCCTTCTTCAACAGAGCTGCCATTGCCTTCTATTTATTTCCATGGTGCCTCTGGATGGATGAACCTCGGCTGAGTGGGCTACAACTTCTTGAGCTGATGATCCAGACTATCCTCCACTGCATCCAACAAAGTCACAACGATCTCCGAAGAAGCAACTGGGCTTAATTAGACTTCTGCTGATCCTTCTGTGACCACTGTTTGGATTTGATCCCCCCACAGTCTTACCTCTGCTCACAGTTTTGCCCAGCCCAGTCTACTAATCCTGTCAATTTGATCATCATGGGGTCCTCTGTTTCTGTTCTTCAGCCCTGAGCACAAGGTTTTACACTACCTTCCATGCTTATTTTGGGACCGGGGGTATATTGCTGTATTAGGCTCCCCCACAATCCTAGTTAGCTGTGCTTTGGGGACTGAAGTGGTCAGGATGGCTTGACTCCTTCTCAGGCCTCCCCTCCGCCTCATGTCATTCTTCTGAGCTACTGTAGGATGCATCCATTAGCCATGTGGTTTGCTTCAACTTACAGACTACCTCTCAATCCTTTATATAAACTGCAGTCCTTGGCCACAATGTCACTTGAGTAACCTCCCACAGCACTTCAAAACTCATTGTTTTCACAAGGCAGGCTCCCATGTTGATCATCAGTGCAGCATGGGAGCCAGGCTGCATTCTGGAGAACTTTGCTACATTGTTGACTGTTACCAAATGGATGCCAGCCTCAGCTGCCATGCAGCTGGCATTTTGGACATGCCTGTGTGCTCCATTGTACCATCTGGGAATGCACCTCAGCCACAGTAAGTCTGTCTGCTGCTGTTTCAAAAACATGAAATGTACTCCTTTTCACTTGCTGGACTGTTGTAATGTTCAACAAAGACCATCGTACTTCTCAGTTGTGCTGTGGTGGTGTGATCGTAGGGGAGGTGGGACAGGTTGTGCTCTGGTCATGAGGGCCAGTGTGCCGGGCCTTGGCTGCCAGCAACTGATAATTCCATAGAGAAGTCCTGACAAAAGGACAGCTGATGGCCCTCCCAGACCATGGGACCCCCGCTGTCTCACAAGCCTGAGGATATTTTCTTTAATAGGGTATTGAAGCATCTTGATAAGGGTGAGCCTGGGACATTCACCCTGGCAAGGTCAAGGGGCCAGCAATCAATGAGCCTTCCCTATTTCATGTAGCAGGCAGATGGGCACATTAAGGACAACCAGAATAAGTCTTTGCAAAAAGGATATAAGTTTGTTGTGCTCAGTATCCTTCAGTAGGCCCACAAAGCAGAGTTTGTTCTGCCTTGCTCTATTTTCCAAATCATTCACCTTTAACAGCAAATAATGGATGGCTCTGTTCTGCTCTCAGAAGTGGCCTGCAGTGGAATCTTCCTGTGCCTTAAGGGTGGTGAGCCATTGCTCAGTGTTAACAACCCAGTGGCCCAGCACCTCCAAGTTCTGGGTATTTCCTGCAGCTGAGGCTTTCAAGTCATCAGTGTCCTGCAGAATTTAATGTAGCAGCACAGTGATCATAGCCAAATCAGTGAGAGAGTTTGAGGCAGCAGCAGACATCTCTGCAGATGGTGTTAGCATGGTTTGGCCCTGCAGTAGACGAAACCACATGGCAGACACTTCCACCTTTGGCAACAAGAAGGAGAACACAGCTCTGGCCCAAAGTCACTTTTGCTGCATAAACTGAGGGTGGGAATCAGACAATATAGGTCTTACCAGGATCTGCAATGGGTGAGTGTTTAGATGCAGCTATTTATATACCTGTATGTCCATCAGAACTGGCTGACGACTTCAAATCAGCAGAATAGTTGCCTAGAGTTCTTAGATTAGCCCCCCCCCCCCATTCCAGCATAATTTCTGTGATTACCTGGCACACTGCTTTGGCAAACCTGGCTCAGTTTAAACACCTCTCCTTCTCCACATTGGGAAAGATGGGAATATTTACAAAGAAATGGGGCCTGTTTCTATCATCACATCTGTGCTTAGTGCCACGGCTCCAGCCTTGCAATCCTCCTTCATAATCCAATATGTGGGATACATGGCTCCAAGCGTGTTCTTCTTCAGTATGTAAGGACCAGTTTGTATTCTTCATGGCCCCTCTCAGCTATGCGTCCCAGTGGCATTTATATCCTTATTTTATAATCAAGATACCTCATAGCACAGACCCCCCCCCCATGTCTGGGGACCTAGTCTTTATAACAGGTTGACTACTTTATTTTGATTTATTTATTTATTTTCTTACTTTAAAATTTGTTAACTGGGTAAGTATGGGCCACACGGCCCTTTTACAGGCACAATCTGGGACATTTACAAAATGTACAAACATCAAGAGACATTCAAAATCCATAAAAACAAATAAAACATTAAAATACAACATAGAGCAAGTCATAATACTAAATTATGATAAACAGCTACAGCAGAAGGTGTGTGTCAAGTAAGACGTATAAACAGATTTAAATGAACTTATTGTATTTATGGCTAATATGTGGACTTATAGAGTTCCAACTTTTGGCAGCCATGAACATAAATGATTTCTGACCCTTTGATATTTTAAAAAAAGCACTGATAAGGTCATATTGTCACAGCATAAGCAGTTCAAGGTTTTTTTGAACCCATTCCCCATAATAGACCTTCATCCCCTTGTTTCAATGCCTTATATGCCATACAGTTTAAATAGTGTAAAACATCCCTGTGCTCCAGTGGTAGCCAACCCAACGTTTTGTAATGGGTACAATGATGTACTTTATTTTTCCCCAAGGGCAAATCTACAAAGTGAAGTGTACGTACTGTACATACCCTCTTAGCTTTAACTTTCTCAGACATGTACCCCATGCCTCACTCTCATAATCAATTGCAGGTAAAAGACAAGCTTGAGATATGGACTTTCAAATATTATCTGTTCACAGATCAGCTAATCTGTACAAGACACCCATTTTTTGTGCAATTGGCTGCAAACTGAATCTGTATGCATTTCAAAATTTAAATGAGAGTTAAGAGTCACGCCAAATATTTGAAATGACTTATAACCTCCAACAATACCCCATCACTGGTTTTTACTGACAATCCTTAGTTCTACTAAGGTTTTGTGCAGTAGAAAATAACATAATTTTGTTTCCTAGTATTCATCAATATCATATTTTGAAAAACAAAAACTCTGCAAATGATCAAATTCAGTATTCAAGTTTTTGTTTAACTCATTCAAATCTTTATGTGTTGTATACATTACTGCATCATCAGCATAAAGTATTATTTTTGACAAACTTAAACTTTGAGGCAGATCATCGATTAATAAAAAAACACAACAGAGGTCCAAGAATGGACCCCTGAGGTACACCATGAGTTATTGTTTTTAAATTTTACACAGCTCCATTTACTGTACCTTAACCATTTCCTTTCTAATTGATAGGTAACTAGAGACCCAGCTTGTAACAGAGGTAACTATCCTTAACTTTGAGAGCTTTAGTTTCAGGAAGAAATGCTCTACTTAGTGAAATGCCTTGGTCAGATTCACAAACACTGCCCCTGTGTGAACACACCCTTCTCCATGTTCACATAAAGATTGTCTGTGAACCTGGCCAAAGCAGTCGCCATGCTATAATCCCTCCTGAAACCATGTTGCACATTTGTTAGAACATTATATTTTTCCAGATAATCTGTCAACTGTCCATGAAGTATCTTTTCTTGTATTTTACCCAGCAATGACAAAATAGAACCTGGTCTGTAGTTTCCTACTTCAGTTTTTAAACCCCCCTTTATAAACTGGCACAACATATGCTATCTTCCAAATCTCTGGTACCTTTTTGTGTAGAAATGGACAAACAAAAATGTTTCTATAATGGTAGTGACAATTCAAATGCAGCAGCCCTTAGCAACCTTGCCTCAACCCCATCTATTCCTGGTACTTTTGACAAGTCTAATTTTGATAAATCTTTAAAGACCTCAGCTTCCATTTTCAAAGCCCAGGGGATAGCTGGTGCATCTAGATGCACCGCCCAAATAAATGGGCCAACACAGAAAAATACTATATTCAAACGAGATGCGCGCTCACGAATCCTGTCTGAATATACCAATGCTTGCACACGCCACAAATGGTGGCCGCTGACAATACACCAGCACATCCCTCTGGACTGTACCAGGCCCAAATTCCAGATATTCAGCCAGGAAAATGCAGATGAGGCCATTAGGCATGCAAGGCACAAATGCCCTCATTTGCATGCCATCTCTGAGAATGCAACTCTGGGATATTGCCGGGTGGCCTCATCACCCCAACGTCCTGCCAGCACATCTCCATACCTCTACCCTTTTCCATAGTGCAGGACCCCTCGCCCAAACCAGTCCCCTTTGAATAAAGGTAAGAACACCCCCATCCCTGTTTCCATAGTGTAATGGCCCCCTCCCCATCCCGATCCCTGTTCAGATAATAAATAATGAAATCCCTGCCCGTTTTTCCATAGTGTAGTGGCCCCTCTACCCTTCCCAGTCCCTGTTCTAATAAATCAATAAACAGTCCCCCAGCTCTGTCCATATGGTAGTGGTCCCCCTTCCCATACTGATCCCCATTCAAATAAATAACTAATCAGTTCCCCAGCACTGTCCATATGGCAGTGGTCCCTCCTGCCTGTACCGATCCCCATTACGGATCCCAGTATAACAGAAGGCAACCGGCACAGCCCACCCTCCTCCATGGCTGGCTGCCTTCTTCTGGATAAATGCAATGCATGCATTTTCATGATAAAACCAGCTGATCATGTGATCAGCTGGTTCAATAACTTCTGCGGTCAGTAAGTGTTATGCTTGTGCAACTGTGTTACTTAGGTTTTGGCCAGTCGCTCTTTCTATTCTGGAGGAATTACCACCCTGTAGGGGTACCAAAGGCAAGGAACCCTTTAGAGGGTTCCACCCCTAGAGATGCTGTGGGACACTTCCCTTGGCTAAAGGTCCCTTATGAAGAATCCCCAGAAGAGAGGCACTGCTGCTGGAGGAGGAGGAGGAGGAGGAAGGGAGGATGGCAGTGCAAAGAAAACGTGCTTCAGAAGGAGGCTGAGAGGAACTGCTTATATAGCTCAGGAAGTGGGAGTGGCTGGCTGCTTGTCCATCGAACCATAGGTGGAGCCTCCCAATTCTACTATGCAGGCAAGCATGCAAGTGGCTTCATTCAGAAGAAAGCAGCTGACCGTGGAGGAGAGTGGGCTGTGCCGGTTGCCTTCTGTTATAATTTACAATTAGGTACAGGGTGTGTGGGGTGCAGGTGGGAGGGAACTGCTGCTAGATACCGGGGTGTGTGTGTGTGGGGGGTTGGCAGCCTTGAAACCTGGCGACTGGCCATGGAGGCAGGAGGGTTGTGCCAGTCATCCATCATTGCAGTTTTTTGTTTTTTTTTAATAAAACAAATTAATGGCATGTCTAAATGTGGTGAGGGGGGAGGAGGGAGGATTTGAGTTCTAACTGAGGGTGGGGGAAGGGGAGCTTCTCTATATAACATCAAATATGCTCTAGAGAGGGAAATGTGGGGACTTTTGGCTTTTTCTTTATGTTTTAGGTATACATGAAGTTTTCCTGAATAGGGAATGAATAGTGCAGTACTCGTTTTTCGGGATCCAAATAATGAATAGGCACATTATTCGTGGTATTCTGGAAATAATATTAGTTATTCGCATAGCCTTAGACAGAGCCAAAGAATTGCACGTATACTTCAGAGCAGTACAGAGCCATGCAGCGAGCTGGTATTTCGTCCTACATAAAAAGTTTGTTGCCATGCAGAATTAAGCACAAATAGAAACAAATGTGGTGAAAAGAAGAAGAGTATTCCTTATAGGCAAATCACAGTATAAAACTGATATTTTAAGGTGACGTAATAATTTATAATTCTTCATTTTTTTCTGTTTCAAACAGCGAGTTTGCATGAAGGAATTAAACATTTTTTTATTTTATTTTTTATTTTAGTCTTTGGTTACTGGGTAAGGCCCACTAGGCACAAGTGCCTGTTTTCAGGGGCGACCTGGGAGCACTGGGCAGTTAAGTGACTTGCTCAGAGTCACACAGTATGCAAGGGGAGGTTGTGAGAATCAAACTCAGGTCTGGTCTGCTGGATGTATCAAGCTCATTCACACCTCGTTCCTCTAACCTCTAGGCTATACTGCCAGCCCTGTCCATATGGCAGTGGTCCCGCCTCCCCGTACCGATCCCCATTACGGATCCCAGTATACATCCCAGTATACATCTTAAGACTGCTTAGGGTGATTATAACATATGGTAGTGTTTCTGCATTTAAAATTAATGCCCTGTTTTTTATTGAGATTAGCACAAAGTGTGTCATTTATGTAAAGTGTGCGTGCAGGAAAATAGTCATCACTCACCCTCCTTTCCCCCACTGGCCCGGCATCTTTCATTAAACCCTCCCACTGCCTCCCACTGCTGCTGTCCTCCCCGATACCATCCCAGTCCCAGGCAGCTAATCAAACCCTCCTGCTCCCTCCCACTGTGTGCTGTCCACACTGCACCCTCCATTCCTGTGCTGACATTGGGGTGCCCAATCTCTGTGTTGGCATCATGTACCCCTCCCAACTCATGTGGCACACTGGAAGCCCACCCCAGTGTGTCCAATTTTTTTTGTACCTATAAATAAAGAAAACTGTCCCCCCAACCTCTTTTTTTAACCTGTAAAAAAGAAAATGATCCCTCGTTGTCTCCCCAGTCCTCCCTCCCCATCCTCCCACTGAGCACCCACCTCCTCACACCCCCTTCCCTTACCCATACTTACCTTCAGAGGTCAGCGCTGTCATCTTCTGAGGATAGAGGATACGTCTGCACTCTTCAAAGCTGACCGGCAAACTGAAGAATCAAAGGTTAGAGCCGTATAATAGCAGTCAATGGTGTTTTCGACTTATAATAACTTAATAATAATAATAACTTTATTTTTATAGCACCTTTCTGCGCCAAGGCACTGTAGAACTCTAAGAGCAGATAAAATACAGTAAAAAGCATAAAATTCACATACAGCAGCATAAATAACTGTCGGAATACAATTAATACTGGTAGGCAAGATGCCATAAATGGTCTTCAAAGCCCTCTTAAAACTCTCCACAATCATGCACTTACATATCTGATGAAGTAGAGCATTCCACAGGGTCAGGGCTGCATACATAAAAGCACAGGCTCCTGATGTTTTAAGACATACCCTGGGAATCTCTAACAACCCCTTGTCAGCTGAGTGGAGTGGAGTGGTCATCCGGGGCAGTAAGGCAGCAGAAGCTTTTGCAGATAGCCCTGGCCCTGTCTGTGCACGGCCTTAAAGGTCAGAATCCCGACCTTGAAGGTGATCTGCCACTGAATTGGCAGCCAGTGCAGTTCGCACAGCACTGGTGTGATGTGACTCGAATGAGGAGTCCCCATCAACAACCATGCTGCAGCGTTGTGCAATAGCTTCAAGCGGCAGATATCAATCCCCAGTAGCCCTAAGTACAGGGAGTTGCAGTAGTCCAGGTGCAAGGTCACAAAGGCATGGATCAACATTGGAAGGTCACCAGATAGAACAAGGTGCTTAATCCTGGCAATGTTCCTAAGGTGGTAAAATGAGGACTTGATGACTGCCGACACCTGCGAATGCAGTGTCAACCCATTGTCAAAAACCACCCCCAGGTTTCGCACCCATTCAGAGGAAGGCAGCTGGACACCCCTGAGACAAAGTCCAGAGGATTGCCAGACACCAACCCCTCTGTCCGGTGACCCGGATCCACCACCAACACCTCAGTCTTTCCAGAGTTCAAATTCATCCAGTCCTGGATTTCTGCAAGGCAGTTATTAAAGACCAAGCATGCACTATCCTGGTCAGGTGCAAAAGACAGGTAGAGCTGGGTAGCATCAGCATAGCAGTGAAACCTCAGCCCATACCATCTTACAATGTCTCAGAGGGGCAGCATATACACCGTGAATAACATGGGGGACAACACTGACCCCTGAGGGACCCCACATTGCAGACAGAATGGGCCGGAGGAAAAAATTCCCGACACCACCCTCTGAAATCTGCTAGTGAGGAAGGATTGAAACCATCTGAGAACTGTTCCAGACAGGCCACAGATGATCCTCAGGTGCCCTAGAAGCACCCTATGGTCCACGGTGTCAAAGGCTGAGGAGAGATCAAGAAGTACCAAGATGGAGCAGCGCGTCTGATCTCTCACCATCAGGAGATCATTGAGCACCTGAACCAGAGTGATCTCAGTACTATGCCTCTTATGAAAAACAGACTGGAGAGGTTTGTAGATATCATGGATGGTAAGGTGGTTCTCCAACTGTAGCGTGACAACTTTCTCAATCGCCTTCCCTGCAAAGGGAAGGTTTGAGATAGGTCTGTAGTTAGCGAAGCAGTTTGGGTCCAGAGCAGCTTTCTTATGGAGTAGTGTCACCACCGCCTCCTTCAGGGAGATAGGAAACTCACCCGACTCTAGGGAACACCATACTATCTTCGCAAGGACAGAGCAAATGACTTCAGAACACCCCATAATAAGGGGAGTTGGGCGCTGGTCCAAACTACAGCATGTTGGGTGCATACCCTGGGCAATCTGCACAATATGCACAATTTCCAGATAGTTGAAAGAGCTCCAGGCAAACCGAGGGGGAGTGACAAGGCACCGACCACATCCGCTCCCATAGAGCGAGCTGGCAAGATCTCAGCCCTGATGCTGGCCACCTTATCCACAAAGAAACGAGCAAACTCATCACACTCAATTTGTGAAAAGGCTTTTAGAACCTGCAGGCAGGTTGGGTTGCACAACCTGTCCATGGTTTGAAAGAGCTGAGCCAGTCGATTCTGAGCGGCAGCAATCTCCCCGGACAGGAACTCTGACTTCTTATAGGTAATTGATTGATAGCTTTGATAATGTTCTATCAGTCTAAGGTGGTCAGCATCCAGGGCAGATTTCTGCCAGCTACGCTTTAACCTTCTGATATCTCAACCATTTCTAGGAATTTTGGCCCCAGATTTTCAACATGGGGTTCTTGGGACCCCATCTCATGAACACTGTTACTGTCATTTCATTACTCGGTCCCAAAAGGTGATTTTGCGGTTGCTGCATGGAATCACCTTTTAGGACTGATTAACGAAATGACAGTGCCACTTTTCATGAGGTGGGATCCCAAGAACCCGATGTTGCAAATCTGATGAAAAAAATCCAAAAAAATGACTGCATTACAAGCGTGCATTGCGCAGTTTCTACACATGCTCCTAACTTCGTCCATTTTTAATATTTTACTCCAGATTTTCAACATTGCCATTTTTTCATACCTCCTTATGAATAGTACAGCTGTCATTTTTCACATCCTGCCTGAAATGTGCTTTCATACCCGTAGCACAGAATGGTGCAGTTGCTCTGCAAAAGCACCTTTCGGGATAAGTGAATGAAATGACAGTGGCACTCTTCATGAGATGGGATCCTAAAAAGGCCATGTTGAAAACTTAGTGAAACAACTCCAAAAAGTGGCTGAGTTACACCTGGTCATTCAAAATTTTCTACACATGCATGTAACTTTGGTCAAATTCAATATTTTCACTATAGATTTTCAGTATAGCCTTTTTATCACACCACCTCATGACCAGTATAGCTTTCATTTTTCACATCCTGCCCATAATGTGTTTTCGTACCTGTGGCATGGAATGCAGTTTTCCCACGGAGTTGAAATATTTCACCTACATTGTTCATGGGGGGGGGGGGGATGATAAGAAGACTATGTTCAACATTTAGGGTCAAAATATGAAAAAATGACAAAGTTATGGCCACTTGTGGCAATTCTGGTATGCATGCTAGTAACTGGAAATCTTAAATATTTGCACCCCACATTTTTTTTAATTATCTGTACTCCTTCTCCGTGGCCATCTCTATCTGGAAGGAGCCCCAGTCCTGCCCCCCGATGTCCACCAGCCAATGCGGACCAGCTACCCCCAGGGCTTACCCCCCTGGTGGGGTATGCAGGAGGCCCACCCCCATCAAGACCGGATCCAGTACAGTGGTTGGCACCATGACTATTCGGGGGAGGGACCTGTGAGCTCCCTCCATTATCTGCTGTGAGCTTTTTTCCTCCTTGTTTCTACCGTTCAGGGGTGGAGTGTACAAGGATGCCAGCGATGGTGCTGCACACACTTCTGTGAGTGCACCCTGTCAGGCGTCTGTCCTGCCTCTGACCTGATGTCTGCAGGGTCGGTGTGTCAGCCCCCAGCTGCCACTAGGGGCCAGGCATGCACTGACAACTGGTCGCCCCTCTCCCCGGAAAAGGAGAGTTGTCCCTGGGATGTTCGATCCTTCTCCTCCCTTGCTGACCCCCAGCAGTCTGTGCTTGCTCCTAAATATGGGTCTTCAGCATGGCACAAGATGCGGCGTCCAGCGCCTCAACCTCAGCACCACCGGGCTGGCGATGCACCCCACATTTTCAACATAGTCTTCTTATTACTCAAGCTTCTGTATTCAACTGCTGTCCAAAATAGGACAGCTTGTCAAAACATACAGTAGTTCAGGCAGGCTTTTCCACCCACCAATAGTTCAACTAACACAATACACACCTGCCACATAAACCATGAGAGGAAACATTCGGGATTGACAAATGCATGTTTCTTTAAAAGAGCATGTCTATCTTGTTGGCTCACTGATTAACTGCATCAGGTTTTACTTTCTGAAGCTAGTTTTTAAATGTACCCTTATCAGATCCCAACCAATTTAAATTAAAATCTCCTAAATTACCATTTCCCCATTTTTAAATGTATGTAACATCTGCACCAGTTCCTCAAGCCCTTCTAATTTAACTTTGGAGAATTGTATACACAGCCCACTAATATTTTTTTGGATTTCCCAAGGTTACTTCCAAAAACAAACACTCACAGCCTGAATATGTTTTTGTCATATTTAAAACTTCTGCTACCAAATTATCTTTAATATATATTATTAATTTCTTACATAGAGAATAATGGATAGGCAAGTGTGTGTTATGGATTTTTTTTTTTTTTACACACCTGAGGTGTGTGATGACCCGTAAACCTCGAGAGCGAAGCTCAAGAGGTTTACACAGTCTTCACACACCGAGGGTGTGTAAAAAAAATCCTTAACCCACACTTGCCTATCTTTTATTTTTTATAATTACTGGTGTTTTGCACTGTTTGCGCAGCTTTGCGTGACTTAGCGTGGCTTTGCGTGGCTTTTCATATCAACCTGCAGGTTAATATGACTTTTTAAACGGGTTGATATTGGGGCTCACCAGTAATTATATACCTAGAACCCTCCATAAAAACTGTTTTCCTTCAATATTATCATTAAGCCAGGATTCGATTATTGCTAATATGTCTGGAACATAAACATGTAACCAGACTTCCAATTCATATTTCTTTGATAGTAAGCTACAAATGTTTAAGTGAACTAGTTTTAACCCACCTGCTTTAAACCATCTTTGATCATTGTAATGATTTTAGAGTGGTCCTGCTTTAGTTTCTATATCACTGTCTAATACAGTCCTAATCAAAATTAAACAATTTAAACACCTGTCAGTTTTTAAGTTCCAAATATAACAACAAAGACAATGAATGTGAACTTTACTTAACAGACCAAACATACTACAGCAGGGTATATCAGTTTGAAACAATTTCATGCCCGATTTATACTAGGTTCTGCTGCAATTTATTTATTCGTTTGTATTATTTCTCCTGCCTTACCTCCTTGGCAAGGGTGGTCCTATGGATCCCCTTTGCTATCTGGTCGACCTCAGTGGCACTGCACCAGGCGCTATGCCCAAGCTCACCACCTCACCCTCTCACCCATCCTGGCCACATCGCTCACCCCATCGTGGAAGACCCTTGGGGAGCCAGGCTTCGGAATGAGCACCCTGGGAGCGTCTGGTGCAGCGCTGGGGGCCAACCATCATGAGCAACAGAGGATTAAGCTATTTTCCTTGTTCTGGATCCCTTCCCCAGCATGGGCGTGTGAAATGTCAATAGTGCTGCAGTGTGTGCTTCCACACTGCACACCCGGCGTCGCCCATGCCGACTCCCACAGCTTTACCATGGCGTGACCAACCCTCAGCTACTGCCAGGAGCCAGCTAATGGCAGTTGTCCCTCCCCAACCTCCCTGGAGGAGGAGGAGGAGGAAGATAGAAGTCCCTGGGATGCTCAATCCTCCTCTCCCAGCTGACCCGCAGACTCCCGAGATCGCTCCCAACCCCGTGTCTTTGGCATGGTGTGAGGTGTGGCATCCAGTGCTTCAGCCCTCAGTGCCACCAGGCTGGCATTTTGTTGCAATTTATAGTTTCTGAGCCCTCTGTGCACTCCTTTTATGCTCCTCAATGGGTGATTTTTTTTAAGAAAGTAGTAATGTATTCAGTGTAGTGTTTTGCCAGTATAGTAATCTTAATGTAATTGGACATTGTTTATAAGTTTTGTCAGCTATGCTATTCCTGTACTGTTTGTTTATAAAAAATATTTCATATTAAAAAAAAAGAGAAACCAATGGAGCAAGAGCATCATCACTCCTGACTGAATTGTGAATTCCCAGATTTTTGCCCCAACCCAGCCGAACACTTAAGAGCACCCATGCTGCACTTGTCTAGGGTATGGATTCACACTTACAAGCAGGAACTGTGTAACTAAAGACCATTTAAGAAACACTGCTGTTTGTTTATAAATTAGGCAGCCATCTTCATCATCTCTGACCTTAATCTGCATGTCAAGACAGTCAGAGGGTGACTGCTAAATCAATCAGGCTGAAAAGTCTGCAGTGGGAGCCAACAAGGGCTCATTTTTTTATTTCTATTTATTTTTAAAATCAGAATTGCAATCACTTGAGTCATAAATTTATTTACAAAGGCTCTTTGTCAAACAACAGAATGGCAAAGACACCTACATACACAGTAAAACATATTATACAGACTAGTTATAGTGAAAATAATTTACATATATGTACATAGTTACAGGGAAATGAGACTAACAATGAAGAAACTGTATGTAGGTCCTATACCGTATGGTAGCTAATTTTCATATAGTAAATGAGAGACTACATGAACTTGTGATGGACCCTATTAATTCATAGGCCTTGGAATCCACCAATCACTCATCAAGTGATGGACATCCTAATCTGTTGTGTGAGTGAGTGATTCTCAGTTCTAACAGCAGGCCAAAGAGCAGCGATTCCCCAGAGAACAGCAGAGGTTGTTCCAGAACTCAGTTCTGCATGAGACTTTGAAAGGGAGCAGGTCTGCTGTTGTGCTGCTGAGAGAGACAGCCTGAGAACTGAAATGTAAAGGAGACAGACCACAAATCTGCCAGACAGTGAGCAACAGAGAGACTATCCAAGCAGAATGCCTACCACTTTAGAAAAAGATAATCACATTCTGGAATAGCTTGAGTTGAGAACTGAAAGACATACAGTACAGTGAAGCCCACCAGGATGAAGCACAGCACTGCAGAATTCTGCAGTGGTGTTACTGCAGCAAACATTGCAATTTCAATGCAAGTTAATCCCTTTTGTCATGCAGTAAATCTGTGACACTGCATTTCATCCTGGAGGGCTTCACTGTATACCATCTTTACATGGCCGCTACACTTTTAACTGTACTCCACTTATGGTCCTGCTTTGATCTCCTACACCACATTAAATTACATCTATGTGGCACTTCTCAATACTGAAGCAAATGCAAGCCATACTGAGAAGGGCCGTGTGGGGGGCGGGTTTTCGCATTGCGTGCTTTCTTGATTTACCCTCCCAAGCTGGCACTTGCTCCATCCTAGTCCCCCTCCATAAGTGCTATCCGAACAGAAGAAATGCACATTATAGCTGAGTCTCCTGGACCAACTAGGGTGCAGAAGGGCAGCAGAGAATAGTAAGAAAAACTGCACTGGTGGACATGCTGCAGGGTACCCTCATCAGTTCTACAAAGGGACTACTCTCACATGTCAGAGTGAGCAGTGCAGCCTGTCTAAATGGCTACTTACACTGATGCTCCAGAACATGTCCCCTACTCTGCTGAAGCTCAGAGAGAGAAAAGAGAAGTGACCAACTTACCACAATTGGGCAAGTGTACACACTGCCTCATTTGCACCTCAGCAACCCAAGTGTAAGCAGGCCTTAAGAGACTTTACTGTGCTTCAGCGGAAACTCTGCCTAAATGAGAAGGAAGCTCTGTGTCTGGAAAGTGACCCTGACAGTATACCTGCTCAGTTCTGAACATCACAGCACACTAGGGACTGGATGACAACAGGATGTGGTGTTCTGGTCTGATGTGGTTTGCGCTTCACAGGTTGAAGCTGCCCTGTGATGAAGAGGAGGAATTCCTGACTGCTGGAGGTCACGCGAGGCCTAAATGGATCTGGGGAGGTTCCATGTCATAATAGCGATCGCAAAACAGTGATCACTATTATGCTGAGTGTATATCACTGAAAAGCAAATTGTCAATATACACATGCTGGTGAGAAGACATCCGGCAACAATGCTAAGTGTTTTGCGGGGGGGGGCTGAGCCCCCGCAACCCCTGACCATAGATTCCAACCCAGGGTGTGGCTGTCAGGAGAGGTGACACTCCCATTGTGGTACAAAATTAAGGCAGCCGCAGGCAGTTGCAAAATAGTGTCTCCAGGTCCCCAGTACCTGCTGTGCCAGAGCTAGCCACCCTCACCACCACACCACATGGCTAGCTCAGCTGCAGCAGGCTCACTGTTCCCCTACAAACCCCTTCCCTATCCCTCCCCTTCCCCTCGCTATCCCCCCTTCTGGTTGCCCTTTCCTATGCTCGCTTTCACTCAGAGTCGCTACCCTTGCAAGGTAGCCCATGGGGATAGTGCTGAATATGAGTCACTGTTTTGACGGTCGCTCATATTCAGTCACTATACTCACTGGATACCATCTGGGGAGGATAACTGTTCTTATCATAGATTCCATGTCAAAAAAGAGAAAAAAATTACAGCGCTGACCATGTGAGCAAACACAAATGAGCATGAGCAAATACAGCAAATCTCAAAAACAGCAAACATCAAAACATCGACTTCAGTATAAAAAAAAATAATGACAATAATCCCAAATTTTGTTCCATGTTACATTTCATGAGCAACACAAAATAAGCCAAATACAGACATGCAGAACACTGAAGGAGACACTGCTAGATTCAAACCCATGACAGCACACGAGACATGACTACAGAAACACCCTACCTACCTAATTCCTTCCTCTACCCACTATGCCATGATGGAATCATGATCCCATCCCAGCCAACAACAGCATTCATTCACTACGGACCAAGAAAATAACCGCTCAGTATCTAACATACTTATATAACGCTACACTATATTTTCTGCCCCCTTACTATTAAAAACCATCTCTGAGACTGCACTAATTACTACTGCAGAGTAAATACTGTCCCACCACAAGTCGCCTTCACTGACATTACATTCGCTATTAAGCACAACTCGCTAAAATGACATGTGCTATTCTTCTGTCGCTCAAATTGAGTCACTCAAATGCATTCACTCATTTGACGTGATACCCTTACCAGAAGCTTGCACTTCAGGAAGGAAGCTGAAATCTACCAGGGGGGATACATTGCAGTCACAATAACCCTGTGCATGACAGGAAGTCCTACTGGACTAGGTAAACCATGACTACATCAGGGCTTGCCTCTCCAACATCACCCCTATACAATAATTTATCTAACACTTGTGTGGATATTTTGGGACAGTTATCAGTGGTATTTTTGCTCCCTTGTGACCTAGAGTAAGAATATCAAAATATTCTCTCTCTAGGTCGATATTCTCACTCTGGGTCCTGATATCCTCACTGTAGCTATACCTCTCGCACTGACCCCAGAAACGCACAGCTGCACACACACACACACACAGATCAGCACAAGACACCACACCTGCTCCCCAGCTCAACCAAAAACCACGAATGTTTCACAGGGCCTCATTCGATCCCTGAACTTCACACAGAACACAACTAATACAAAAGAAAATGACAGCCTTAAAAAAAATGGAAGACCACAACGGCAACTTTGAGGTGGAATACAATGACCTACTCAATGCATTCAAGTATGATATCCCATTCCTAGAAAAGGACGCCTCAGATGAACCACAAAATACTGAAGTTCAACAAGAATCCACCAACGAACAAGAATGCACTCACCAAGAAACAACAGAAATGGAGAAATCCAATAATGACCAACCAGACACCAATAGTGACAGAGCAGAAATACAGACCTTCATAAACACCAGTCAAAACAAAAATACATACAAAAAAAACACTAACAGATGTGGGTATGATCCAAAGGTGCAGGGCTGAACACTTCAAAGAGACAAGAGAACTTACATACAATCCTACCAGAGGAACTTGACCTTCTGTTAAGCAAGTGCTTTATGGAAGCAAAAAAAAAAAAAAACAAAACAGCATACAAGTCGATCTCTCCAAGACTGCAGTTTCAATCAATAGAAAGATGGCTAAAAGATAACCAGTATGAGCACTCACTGTCCACAGACCCCCTTTTCACACTTGCAGACAGGTCCTAGCAGCCAAACAAAAAAACCTTAAAGAACAAGGCAAAGGCTGCAGAGAAAATATGGTTGACGAACTGACAGACCAAATACTGGACTCCGTGTATTAAAAGCAGCTACTAGGACCCTTCAATCCCATCACACTTCTGAACACCATGTGGCTACTTTGCACAGTATTTTTCAGCATACAAGGCAACTCAGAAGTCTGAGACATAAAATGGGGAGAAATCTAGACAAAAACTGACACCAATGGCAAGAAATACCAAGAGTACTGCAGGGAACGCTGAACAAAAACCGGGACAATTCAACCCAAAAGATGTTCACAAAGTAAAGCCTTAAGCCTACACCAGTGACCTCAGTTCAATAAAGTTCCCAGTTAACAACTACGAGAAATACAAATCACACAGACCAGCAACTACACTAAAGGGCAACAGTCCTTTCCCGCTAACTATAAATACCAACCACCAAATACGTGACTGCAGCACATTGGTACAAGAACCAACCCTTGGACATTAACAAAATTGGAATAATAGTTAAGAAAATTATTTCTGACAGTGAAATATCAACAGATAAAACTAACAAACCACTCAGCAAGAAAACATTGTGCAGAAATTAAACAATGCAGGAGTCCCCCTAACGAAATAGTTCAGATCACAGGACACAAGAACTTGGCCAGCATAAATGACTATTTTAAATTAAACAACCAGCAGCAACAACACATTTGGGATATCTTAAACAACACAAACAGCATCTCTGAAACAGCCTACAGCACCATCTCCACATCAAGCCCATTAACACACAGCAGGCCAAAGAATACCTTAGAATCCTACTTTACCAACCTTGTCTTTAACACCAGAAACATCACCATTCAAATCAACCAAGGTAAGCGATGTACGGAAATGTCACTTGTATACAATAACCCCCACTAACACACACACACACACACACACACTCTCTCTCTCTCTCTCTCTCTCTCTCTCTCTCTTTCTCTCTCTCTCTGTCTAAAAGAAACTCAGGTATGTTTCATTTCTTTTCTTTAAAAAAGTAGAGAAACCACAACCGGAGGAAAAAAGATGGAGCTATGTAACAGAAGACAGTGACTCTGACTAAAGGAATCTTCAAACAAAAAAAAAAGTCTGGAAATGGAACCCTCAGACTTCAAAACAGTAGCTCCTATCCATTGCAACACAGGATAAACACTTACATTCCTGCAAATCCAAATATAAATAAAGATTTCAGCTCACTGTTAACAAAAGGACTAAAAAGGCTGTTCTATGAAACAGAATACACAAAAAAGGACACATTCAATTAATTCCATAAATGTGTTCCAACGTAAACAAGTTAATTCTTTTGAAAGCATAAAAAAACCTAAAAAAAGTTCTCTGTAAACAGTTGTTGTTCTTGCACTTGAAGGAAAAAATAAACTATTCTACCACTTCAAGCAAAAGACGTAGCAGTATAGTTACATATTTTGCTCTACCCTGTTTGACTTTCTCAGTTTTCTTACCTTTTCTTTATAATGTATGGAGACAGTCAATTAACCTGTGTTTTCAGCAGTCTAACAACCTGATAATCCCATCAATATGACGACAGCATGCTGTAAACCTTGCATTGGGACGTCATATTGATGGGATTACAGAATAGAACACCACACGTGGTGACAGTTCCAAACATGGAACGCTAATCTGTTAGCGTTCAAAAAGTCAGCAGCCCCACTCATTCAGTCCCTGAACTGCCGCAGCACACATCACGATGGATAGTAGTAAAGTCCCCCCAACAGTCAGACAGATAGGCTTTCTCATTTAATCTCCCCAGGCCTACCTAAATGTTCGTGCTGCTCCCACAAGCTCCACATCTGTTGAACCCCGCACAGCAAGAGGTGAATTTGCAGATGACTACGTCGCGCACAGCCACATGACACAAATGGGCCAACCGCAAATGTGCTGGATGCAGCTCAGACTCATGTTAACCCTTTAGCAGTGTAATTAGTAATTTTAAAATAAAAACAAATGTTACGCTTTCATCTGTTGACATGACTGTATTGTTGAGAGGCCATGAAATAAACAGTATGGTAAGTTTTAACGTTTTGTCAGTCTGAACGCTGTGACTTATTTCTGGGTATTTTTTTAAAAGATGCACACTCCATACACTATAAAGAACAATACCTAAGAAGTGATTGTTAACCACGGAGGTAATCACCTCTCGCGGTTGCCAGGACAACTGCAAACCTCTCGAGCTGCGCTCTCGAGGTTTACTTAGTTCTCCTGGCAACCGCTCTAAGTGATTACAGCGTGGTTAACAACCACTTCTTAGGCATTATCCTCTATGTAATGAAGTTTGCTTTCTTCTGCTCTTCATCTTCCTGTAATCCCAGTATTAAAATAAAGTGTTTAAACCATATCACCTGTGTACATTACCATAAAGCAAACCAAAAGGTAAAATAATCCACAAACAAATAAAGCCCATCGAATCAAAAAATCCAAAATGGTCTTATAATCCAGAACTAGGGGAAATAATATGGAAAAAAAATGTCACCCAAAAATAATCTATGCAGACACAGTAGAAATCCTCCATCCTAAAGGAAAACAAATGAACAATCCACTCCTCAAACATAATCCTCCCATTGATCCAAAGCCATAATTCATCAAGCCAGAAGATGCAATCAAGAAAAAAAAATCCACCTGAAGAAAACCAATGAAAAATCTATTCCTCAAAAATAATCCTCCAATTGACCCAAAGCCATAATCCATCAGGCCAGAAGACGCAATGATGAAAAAGAAATCCATCTGAAAGCACAACCGAAGACTGCAACACCTCCAGCCGATGATGAGCATCCTTCTTCGGCCACTGGTCCAAGAAAATTCCCTGTTTCTCCGGTCCCCATCCTGGCAACATCGGATAACATCATTGAAATAAAGGAACCAGTGTACGCAGCCATTTCCAGCCATGAGGCACTCCATCTGGCAAATGAAAAACTACTGCATGTTCTCCCTTTTATAGCCCATGGACTCAAAGCTACTCAACTGGAAAACAGCAATAGTGAAAAAAAACACCAAAAAAACTAACACACAAACCAATCAGAAACAAGTCACTACACTACCCAACCAATCACATGACCCCAATGTCAGTCTACGGAAACACAAACGAAGTAACTAAAGCATACTAAAGTGCAACAGTAAACCACCAATGAGAAACCACCAAACAACCACTCCAGAAAAAGTTTACACGCTGCCTGACCAATGACAACTCATCATCGTTGCTCTGTGGAAGAAAGCAAAAAGCTGGCTCGTGCCCCAGACAGACCTGAAACCCAACTTAAAATCAAAAACAAGAGAAAAACACAAAAAAAAAATAAGCAAAGACCACACTTACTGTTGTGAAATGTTCACACAAGAGCTGGATAAATCAAATATGCCACAGGGACCTCGGAAATATCTCTGATATTTTTTGCTCATGCCGGGTGACCTTTTGACATCATTCGTGGCTTCACCACTCATGATGTCATAGGTCACCCAGCACTCAAAAAAAAAATTTCAGAGATATTTCCAAGGTCCCCATGGCATATCCCTTATTTATTTGGAAATCATATAATGGACTAAACCATCTTTTTAATTTTGTATATCCTGTTTGCTTGCTGAGCTCCTGGGACTCTTTCAGGCTGCTCCTACTAACCTATCATTGTTCTACCGTCCACCTCGTCCCCTGTCTCCTCAGAGAAAGCTGTCCTCCACCATCCTCTTGCCGGCAGACCCCCCCCAGCTCTGAGCCCCCTGGAGTAGGGCAACCTCCCCTCTGGCACTCTATCTACAGTCAAGTGTGCTGGCAGAGGTGGTGGAGGAACAGAGAGGGTTGAGACAGATCCTGGAATTGAGCATGTGATGATGTGACTCAGAGGGGAGCTGTTGCCTATCCGAGATCAGGGATTTTCTTTGTGTGATTTCCCCCTAGGAGCACGGGTGTGCAATGACGCCAGCACAACTGTGCCGTAGATGTCTGCCGCACTCCTCCCACTAGCTGCTCCACTCTAGATGTGCCCCTGGTCTCCACAGGGGTCACTACTGTGCCAGAGACACCCTGGATCCCTCCCCAGGGAGAGGAAAGCAGTCCATCAGACGCTCAATCCTCACCCTCCCCTGCCGACCCCCGGCACCTGAGCTCATTCTTGAACTCGGGTTGACAGCATAGTGTGAGGTGTGGCATCCAATGCCTCAATCCTCAGTGCCACCGGGCTGGCAGACTAAACCATCTTGACAGGGATACAAATATCCAGTTTGGGTTTGGGGTTTTGAGTTTGCAACCGAGTAAAGTGTTTAGAGTTTTAAATGCAATACTGCAAGATCTTAGGTGACAAAAGACTTCTGTATTGGCTTGCACCAATCCTATGGCAAAGTATCCACTAATCATTACCATGAAGGGATTTGCCTTGTAATCAAGAGTTGCATTCAGCTGGTACAAGTAAGAGAAGTAAAGCCAGCACAGTATACTCTAGCACATAGGATTGGGGTGTCTGGTATATAGGTAGACCACCTTAGACATAGCAAGTGACTTGTATGCTGCTTCTTTACAGTATTTGACTGCACTTAGGAGGGTGATGAAAGAACAGCCAGGTATTCCATTTGATTTAGGCTGGAACTGAGTGAGCACTGGAACACCAGCCAGAGGACACTATTCCTCCCTACCTCATTGTGTAACCCTTTCTAGATCCCCAAAAGCCTGATCCTGACCCTAATAAAACTCTTGTTATTATGTTCATCATGTGCGCAAGTGCAGACAAACATGTTGATATGAGAGTTGCTAGAGAGGGGGGGGTGTGAGGGGTGCCAACCCAATGGAGAGTGGTGCTGTAGGAGCTGGTCTGAGGCAGGTGAATCAGCAGGCAGTGTCCTGATGACACTGGTTTTGTGAGGGGGCTGGTCTCAGCAAGTTTTTCAAAGGGCAGAATCAACGCACTAGCAGCATGGCTCTGTCCTTTAAAGTACAGGCAGACTGATCAGTCAGGCAAGCAGACAACCCTCCTGCTCCCGCCCACTGTTTGCTGTCCTCCCTGCTTTCATCCCAGCCCCTGGAAACAAATAACCCCCCCCCACTACTGTGTGCTGTCCACCCTGCACCCTTGTGTACCCATTCCTCAACATTGGGGTGCCCAAACCCCATGTCAGCATGTCCCCCCCACCACCACTATTGTGGCACAGAGGGAGACTATTCCAGTGTGCTGAAATAATGTTTTTTTTTTAATGTTTCTGACACTGGAATGCCCACTATCGGTGTCAGATGCACCCCCCCACCCCAAACCCGTCTATTTTGTTTGCTGACATCAGGGTGTGTGATGGAGGTCCACCATCCCTTGGCATGAGGTTGTGTAAGGTGCCCCTTTTCTAAGTCTGTTGCAACAGCACCTTTTCTATTTTCTTTGTTCTATCCCTAAAACGTCCATTATAGTATTTTAGCTACCTACTGTAATGTCTTTTCTTCTCTTTACATTCCTCTTTTCATGTTAACTTTACCCTGTCTCATCCTGCCAAGGAAATGTGCCTGCACCCCTGCCTCTGTCTAGTTAAGAATGAAGTTTAAGGGTGTTTGTCTCCAAGTGAAACAAGCATTTGTCAATGCCGAATGTTGATTGCATTTGGTTTGTTGAGCTCGCTCACTAGCCCTGTGTCACTCACTCATTCTGTTTCTCCCAGTGCTGCAGGCTGCACCTTTGTACAGGGCTCCTGGCTGCATTGGCACATTTTTTCTGCACACAAAGAAATCTGCAGCCATCCTGACAGACCTGTGTTGAGGTGGGTCACTCACCCTCTCTCAGTCGCACATTCTGTTTCTGCTGGCACTGCAGGCTGCCCTTTTGTACTGGGATCCCGCCTCTGTTGGCGGCTTTTTCTGCCCACAAAGCAATCTGCAGCAGTCACGATAGAGGTCTGTTGAGCTCGCTCACTCCCCCTCTCTCACTCACTCATTGTTTGTTCCAGTGCTGCTGGTTGCCCTTTTGTACTGGACTTCTGCCTGTGTTGACACCTTTTTCTGGCCAAAAAGAAATATGTAACTGTCCCGACACAGCTCCGTAGAGGTCACTCTCTCTGCCTGTCTCACTCTCTCATTCTGTTTCTCCTGGTGTTGCAGGCTGCTCTTTTGTACTGGGTTTCTGCCTGTATTGGCAGGTTTTGCTGCCTACAAAGAAAACTGCAGTTGTCCCGACACAGCTCTATTGAGGTGAGTCACTCCCCCTCTGTCATTCACTCATTCTGTTTCTCCCGGCTCTGCAGGCTGCCCTTTTGTACTGGGCTCCTGCCTCTGTTGGCAGCTTTTTCTGCCCACAAAGAAATCTGCAGCAGTCCTGACACAGGTCTGTTGAGGTAGCTCACTCCCCCTCTCTCACTTGCTCGTTCCATTCCTGACGGCGCTGCAAGCTGGCCTTTTGTACTGGGCTCCTGCCTGCGTTGCCGCCATTTTCTGCCAACAAAGAAATCCACAGCAGTCATGATAGAGCTCTGTTGAGCTTGCTCTCTGCCCCTCTCTCTCACTCACTCGTTGTATTTCTCCCAATGCTGCAGGCTGCCCTTTTGTACTGGGCTTTTGCCTGCATTGGCACCTTTTTCCGCCCACAAAGAAATCCGCAGCTGTCCTGACAGAGCTCTGTTGAGGTCGCTGACTCTGCCTGTCTCACGCACTCATTCTGTTTCTTCTGGCGCTGCAAGCTACCATTTTGTAGTGGTCTCCTGCCTCTGTTGGCACCTTTTTCTACCCACAAACAAATCTGCAACAGTCCCAACAGAGCTCCGTTGAGCTCGCTCAGTCCCTCTCTCTCATTCGCTCATGCCGTTTCTGTCGGTGCTGCAGGCTGCCCTTTTCTACTGGGCTCCTGCCTGCATTGCGACCTTCTTCTAGGCACAAAGAACTCTACAGCAGTCATGATAGAGCTCCATTGAGCTCGCTCACTCACTCCCCCTCTCTCACTTGTTCATTCTGTTTCTCCCACCACTGCAGGCTGCCATTTTGTACTGGGCCTCTGCGTGTATTGCTGCCTTTTTCTGCCCACAAAGAAATCTGCAGCAGTCCCAACAGAGCTCCGTTGAGCTCACTCACTACCCCTCCCTCACTCACTCATTCTGTGTCTCCCGCTGCTGCAGGCTGCCCTTTTGTACTGGGTTCCTGCCTGCATTGGCGGCTTTGTCTGCCCACAAATAGATGTGCAGCAGTCCCAACACAGCTCCGTTGAGGTTGCTCACTCACCCTGTGTCACTCGCTCGTTCTGTTTCTGTGGGGGCTGCAGGCTGGCCTTTTTTACTGGGCTCCTGCCTGCATTGCCGCCTTTTCCTGCCGCAAAGAAATTCGCAGCAGTGATGATAGACCTCCGTTAAGCTCGCTCACTCCCCCTCTGTCACTCGCTCATTCTGTTTCTCCTGGCGCTGCAGGCTGCCCTTTTGTACTGGCCTCCTGGCTGCATTGGTACCTTTTCCTGCCCACAAAGAAATCCACAGCTGCCCCAACAGAGCTCTGTTGAGGTCACTCACTCTCCCTGTCTCACTTGCTCATTCTGTTTCTCGTGGCACTGCAGGCTGCCTTTTTGTACTGGGCTTCTACCTCTGTTGGCATTTTTGTGCCCACAAAGAAATCTGCAGCAGTTTCGACAGTACTCCGTTGGCCTCACTCACTCCCTCTGTCTCACTTACTCATTCCATTTCTGCCCGTGGTGCAAGCTGCCCTCTTGTACTGGGCTCCTGCATGGGTTGCCGCCCTTTTCTACCCACAAAGAAATCTGCAGCAGTCACGATAAAGCTCCATTGAGCTCGCTCACTCACTCCCCTCTCTCACTTGTTCGTTCTGTTTCTCCCACTGCTGCAGGTTGCCCTTTTGTACTGGCTCCTGCGTGCATTGCTGCCTTTTTCTGCCCACAAAGAAATCCACAGCAGTCCCAACTGAGCTCCGTTGAGCTCACTCACTCACTCCCCCTCCCTCACTCGCTCATTCTGTGTCTCCCACTGCTGCAGGCTGCCCTTTTGTACTGGGTTCCTGCCTGAGTTGGCGGCTTTTTCTGCCCACAAACACATCTGCAGCAGTCCCGAGAGAGCTCCATTGAGGTCGCTCACTCCCCCTCTCTCAGTCGCTCATTCCGTTTCTGCTGGTGCTGCAGGCTAGCCTTTTGTACTGGGCTCCTGCCTGCATTGTCACATTTTCCTGGCCACAAAGAAATCCACAGCAGCCATGATACACCTCCGTTGAGCTCGCTCACTCCCCCTCTCTCACTTGCTCATTCTATTTGTCCCAGCACTGCAGGATGCCCTTTTGTACTGGGCTCCTGCCTGCATTGCCACCTTTTACTGCCCACAAAGAAATCCGCAACTATCCCGACAGAGCTCCGTTGAGGTCATTCGCTCAGTCCCCCTGTCTCACTCACTCATTCTGTTTCTCCTGGCGCTGCATCCTGCCCTTTTGTACTGGGCTCCTGCCTCTGTCAGCATTTTTGTCTGCCCACAAAGAAATCTGCAGCAGTCCCAACAAAGCTCTGTTGGCCTCACTCACTCCTCCGTCTCACTTGCTCGTTCCTTTTCTGCCAGCGCTGCAGGCTGCCCTTCTGTACTAGGTTCCTGCCAGCATAGCCACCCTTATCTGCCCACAAAGAAATCTGCAGCAGTGATGATAGAGCTCTGTTGAGCTCGCTCAGTCCCCCTCTCTCGCTTGCTCGTTCTGTTTGTCCCACCGCTGCAGGCTGCCCTTTTGTACTCTGGCCCTGCATGCATTGCTGCCTCTTCCTGCCCACAAACAAATCTGCAGCAGTCCCAACAGAGCTCCGTTGAGCTCACTCACTCCCCCTCTCCCTCACTCGCTCGTTCTGTGTCTCCCAGCACTGCAGGCTGCCCTTTTGTACTGGGTTCCTGCCTATGTTGTCACCTTTTCCTGCCCACAAAGACATCCGCAGCAGTCCCGACAGTTGAGCTCAGTCACTCCCCCTCCTCTCAGTCGCTCAATCCTAATCTGTCCCAAACACTGATTTCCGATAGAGACTGCGGTATTCTGCACCAGAAGCGTGGAAACACATTTTGGCCAGGATGCAAAAAATGACAGCTGTACTGTTCATAAGGAGGTGTGAACAAATGGCAGTGTTGAAAGAAAATCTGCCATAAAAATATTACGAATTTGTAAACTTACAAGGGTGTGTGGCACCTGCACAACACACGCTCATAACACAGTCATTTTAGGGAGTTTCATCACAAAATTTTTAACATAGGCATTTTGGGACCTCTGCTCATGAACAGTGTCAGTGTGATTTTCTTAATATGTCCTGCACACCGATTTCCCACAGCAACTGCGCAATTGTGCACTGGAAGAGCAAAAACACATTTCGACCAGGATGTGAAAAATGATAGCTGCACTGTTCATAAGGAGGTGTGGCAAAATGGCAATGCTGAAAATTTGAGTGAAATATTGCAAAGTTACGGAAGGTACAACCCTCATGTGGAAATTGTCATGCTAATGCACATTGCACACACTCATTTTATGGACTTTTGTCACCAAATTTTCAACATAGGCATTTTAGGACCTCTGCTAATGAACAGTGTCACTGTCATTTTCATAATGTATCCCAAACATGGATTTCCCACAGTGACCACGCTATTCTGCGCCAGAACTGCGAAAACACATTTCAGCCAGGATGTGAAAAATGACAGCTGTACTGTTCATAAGGAGGTACAGAAGAATGGCAATGTTGAAAATCTGGAGTGAAAATATTCTAAATTTGTGAACTTATGAGCGTGCATGCAAACTGCGCAACGCACGCTTGTAACAGTAATTTTATGGAGTATCGACAGCAAATTTTCAACATAGGCATTTTAGGACCTCTGCTCATGAACAGTGCCACTGTCAGTTTCTTAATCCCACACCGACTGCGCTATTCTGCACCAGAAGTGCGAAAACACATTTCGGCCAGGGTGTGAAAAATGACAGCTGTACTGTTCACAAGGAGGTCTGAAAAAAAGCCAGTGTTGAAATCTGGGGTGAAAATATTGCAAATTCGAAAAGTTACGAGCGTCCATGGCAACTGCGCAGCACACGCTCGTAGAACAGTAATTTTTTGGATTTTTCCCACCACATTTGGAAGATAGGCTTTTTGAGAGTCCACCTCATGAACACTGGCACTGTCATTTTGTTAATTGGTCCCGAAAGGTGATTCTGCGCAGTGACCACGAAATCACTTTTTTGGGGCCAATTAACACCATGACAGGGATAGAATTCATGAGGAGGGGTCCCAAAAACCCCATGTTGAGAATTTGGTGCCAATATTCCAAAAAATGCCTGAGATATGCATCAAAGTTGAAAAAACTCTATTTATTCCAATATACAGCTTACTGGCATTTCCTCAGTTCGCGGTTGACTTTGAAGAGTGCAGATGTGTTCCCGGGCCACCGAAGATCATCGTGCCGGACTCCAGAGGTAAGTATGGGGTGGAGGGGTGTGAAGAGGCAGGGTGCGCAGTGGGTGGGCATTGGGTTGTGGGAGGGCAGGGAGACCGCCGAGGGACCATTTCCTTTTTTACAGGTTACAAAAAAAATAGACATAGCGGGACTGTTGTTTATTTTGCAGGGGCATGTGGCACGCTTGGGTGGGCTCCCAGCATGCCAACAGAGTCTTTCTTTTGGGGGGCAGCTGTAGCCAATGGGGGATTGGGCACCCCCATCAGTGCACAACAAAAAGGGGGGGTAATTATATTATGCCAACAGGGAGTGGGCTCCCCCATCGGCAACATAAATATTGGGACACTGCAGCTGATGGGGATTGGGGCCCCTTTCGGTAAATAAACACGGTCGGGGGGCACATACTGCCGAGTGGGATTGGGCACCCCCTCGGAAGGGGAGGTTAATATTGTTTGAGAATACAGCAGCAGGCCACCACCATGTTTACAAACAAATATCAGGGTTTCAAGATCCTGCCTTTCAATGATGGGTCGCTCCCTCATTGCAGTGAATGGATGATGCTGCAATGACGAGGCGGCCCCTCATTGCAGTAGCCTATTTTTTACAAGTTGGTGGCATGCTGGCTGAACTAGTGTCAGCAGCAGCGTGCCACAGCATTGGGGGAAGCAGGACAAGCCTTTACAGGCTGTGGGAGCATTGGCCACAAGAGTGCTGCGCCTCCACAACCTGCTTGTGGAGAAACCTGCCGCAACATGTATCTTGCGCATGCACACAATCAACATAATAAATGAAGCTTTGTAAAAGATAAGAAGCTTCCAATATGGAACCCTCCCCTATTTTAGTGTATCAGCCTAGTTAAAGAAACAAAGGTAAAATACACCTCTGTTGTGTTCTGGGGGCACTGTACTGTGAAGTAAACCTTTTGCATTGTTTTAACAAGAAAGGAATGTTTGTGGCAGGACAGTTGTGTGTTTTCCCCCTTGCTTTGCAATTCTCAGCATGACTGCACAGACCCCCCCCCCCATGTCCTTGTATCCAAAGAGCAAATAATGTTATTGAAAAACCTTCTCTGTCAGCCCTAGTCCCTGCTTTATAAAATATATTTGTAGAGACTTATTTTTTTTTACCCATTTCAGGGAACTGAAGAGCCATGTGGTGCAACGTAGAACTGGGCAGGGTCATTTGGTCGGACTGCTTGTTCCACAAACCATGCTTCCAAAATGTTTCTGTTTGGTAAAATGAGAAACAGAAAGAAAAAGACAGGCAATTTAATCTATCTCTTGGACCACATTTTCGAGACAGTACACAGTGCTCCTGACTGCCTGAAAATAAGAAGCTGAACGATACATAAACAAACTGCCTAAACAAACAACGTGTAGCTGCAGTGTCTATGTATGAAAAGTACTTTTGTGGGTAAAATAAAACCCTGTGGAGGAAAAGTATTTTTATAAAACTGCATTAAAAAGAGAAAGACTGTAGCTAACCAATATTACCTTGTATTGCAGGTTGCTACTGTTGCTAAGGTCTCACGTTGTGCCCTCCAGTGTCTGTATAGGGAGCCAGTGGCTCATTCTTACCTCCTTTTGGGTATGCCTGGTTGTCAATCATCAGGGTGAGGGAGGGGTTTCGTATGCTAATAAGGGAGTTAGTATATAAAGGTATGATTTTCTCTTCAAGGTTAACTCCCTTTGCAAAAAACGTCCCTATAGGAGTCTCTTTGAGGATTCACAACCAACTCTGCAGCTTTTTGAAGTACGACTTGTGTAAAGATGGTTACCAACCTATGGTAGGGAACACCCATTGGTTGATAGGTAAAAAGCCTATTGCTAGCAACTGGTTACCTAACTTGGGAGATAATAGATTAAGGAATTTTTTAGATGAAGAGGGTAAGCCTTGTACAACCCTACAGGTACTCAAAAGACTTAACTTGCCCACCAAAGAAGGTTACAAGGTATTTCAGTTGCGTCACCTTTTAGTTCAAAAATTAAGTATGAATGGGCTTTCCCCATCTAACATAGATTTTTGGGGCAGCATAATACCCTTAATAGGTGCCCCTCATGCAGTTTCGAAAATTTACTGTGTATTACTTCAGTGGGCCTTTAGGGATAGTTTTGTCTCTTCATCTTACTGGACCAGGGCTTTTCCTAATGTAACTTTGGATTGGTTACAGATTTGGAACAATTGTCATAAATTCTTGAAACAAGACTCTCTTAAATTGACACAGTTCAAAATATTGCATAATATTTACTACTCTCCCCAGAAATTATCTGAATTAAAGGTGAGGCTGGAACCCAAATGTGACAGGTGTGGCTTAAGGAAGGGATCTTCTACATATTTTTGGCATTGCCCAAAAGTTGCCCCATTATGGTCTGACATTAGAGATAAGTCTAGCCCCTTGTTGGGTGTAGAAGAGATGTTTAGTCCAGAGGTATGTCTTCTAGGAATCATGTCAGATTTTCCGGTTACTCTGAGAAAGTTTTACATTTCTTTGATTTCCATTACAGTTAAAGGCTCGTGCTTAAACATTGGAAGGATTCCATTAGGATCTCTTATTCAGAATGGCTATCAGAAATGTTAGCTTTTCTTAGGATTGAAAGAAGGATAGCTATTCGCGTGACCAATTGCCTCGTTTGAGAAAATCTGGTCCCCGTTTAATGTGACCTACTCAGGTTAACTGTGTGCCTTGGACCCCAGTTTTGTTGGGTATAAACAGTACCTTGTGTCCGGGGTTTGTTTTGGGGTGTGGGGGAGGGGGTGGGGGAGGGTTTGTGTGGGGGGGAAAGGGGTCATGGAGGCTCTTTTCTAAGAGTGTGATCCTGTATGATATGACCTTTTGATTGTAATCGAATGCACACCGTGTATTGTTGTTCAGGTGTTGTTCATCGCCTCTGTGTAACTTAAAAATTTCAATAAAAAGTGAATGGAAAAAAAAATAAATAAAGGTATGATTTTCTGTCTACAGAATGAAATTAAGGATCCTACTGTATGAATTGATTATATAAAATCTTAATATGTATGCTGATGTCTGTACATAAAGATAAATGTATACAAACAAAAGAAATGAAGATATGAACAGAAAGGGGTGGACCCTGAGTCCTCGGGGAGGAGCCTATAGCTATAAAACCTGGTCCTCAGAACTCAGGAGTTAGATTCAGTTGGGGAGTGAACCTAAGAAGTTCACCCCGTTTGGACCTGCTGGAGGGTGAGTCAGGCACAGAGGTACTAGGGTATAGCCGTTTACCCCCTAGGCAGTTCTTGTTTTGCTTTTGTTTCTGTATGTTTTACAGTTATGGCTTTCCATTGCTTTTCTTTGGATGTATTGCTTTTTATTAAAATTCACACTGAGCTGGTGTTTTGTACTTCATGGGCTAGATATTCAGACTGGGCCAGGCAGGGGCGCAAGCCTGGGTGCAGCACAACTGGGTTGAGCCAGGGCATTGTCCAGGCGATATTCAATGGTGCTGCGCCCTTTCTCAGCACTGTTGAATATGGCATTGGGGGTGCCTGCATGGCGCAGTGGCATTGCGCCAGTGCAATTGGCAGGTGGGGAGCAGGGGGATGCGCCAGCACAAATTCAGGTGCGCTAGGTGCATCAACCACGATATTCAGCACTGGGCATGCAAATGAGTCCATTATGCATGCAAGGTGCAAATGGGGCCATTTGCATGCTGTGAGCCAATCCCCAGCGACTTGTGCCTGATACCCTGCCAGGCTGCAGCCATTGGGGACCGACGACCCCCTGCCCTTGGTTGTCACTGCACCCCGTCCCCCAATCACGGGCATATGTTGAAATTAACCTTGGTGGTCCAGTGGACCCTACTCCACCGCCCAATTGTGGGCATGATGTAAATAAATCCCTGGTGGTCCAGTGGACCCTAGCCCCATAGCGGGCATAATTACAAAATAGCCCTGGTGGTCCAGTGGACCCCATCCCCTGCCTGATCGTGGGCATATTAAGAGAATACCCTGGTGGTCCAGCAGTACCCCTCCCACCCGCCCACTGAGCCTCGCCACCCTGCACCCCCTCGGTCAGCGGTGGGTGGCAGCTCCCAGCCCACCAAAGCCACCCGGCCACCTGCTGACTGACAGTGTACAGTACAGCTGTGCACCTATTGGTCCACTGAGTGGGCCAATGGGCATCAGAGCCGTACTGTACTACACAGTCCTGAAATGAATGAACCATTCACATTTGGGGACTGTATTTGAGCTCCATCTCATGCCAATAATCACCGTGAACCAATAGGCTACTCCCAGCCATGCTGTCAGCTGTCAGTCGGTGGGCAGCCAGACAGCTTGCAGGTGGGGAGCTGCTGCACACCACTGACTGGGGGGGTTGCAGGGTGGAGGGGCTCAGTGAGCAGGTAGGGGAGTACTGCTGGACCACCAGAGTTATTCTCTTAATATGCCCACTATCGGGCAGGGGATAGGGTCCACTGGACCACCAGAGCTATTTTGTAATTATGCCCATGATTGGGCAGGGGATGGGGTCCACTGGACCACCAGAGCTACTTTGTAATTATGCCCATGGTCGGGTAATGGGGTAGGGTCCACGGACCAAGGGATTTATTAGGATCATGCTCATGATTGGGCAATGGGGTAGGGTCCACTGGACCACCAGGGATTTATTTGGATCATGCACACAATTGGGCAAGGGGGGGCACAACGCCCCCTGGGCAGGGGCTTGTGGACTGTATCCTGGGCAGTTGAGTGGCCACCCACAGCAGGTGGCTGCCGTGTTGCACCTAGCAATGAGACCACCCTGAGGGTGTCCCCTACTTGTTCCCGGATTCGAGGGGCTCAACATTGTGCCACCCTGTGCGGCACAAGGTGGGTCTGTGCCTATATATGCACCGCACATCTCGGGCTGAATATCGGGATGTGCCGCATATGCATGGGCACGCCCCCCCACCCTTGCGCCACATACATTACTGGTGTGACCTGGCGCAGCGGGGGTTGCGCAGTGCAGCCAGCCCGTTTGAATATCGCACCGAGGCACATCGGTGTATTGCGCATGGTGCAACCCCTTTGAATATCCCACCCCATTGCTTTGTGTCTGTGTATTCCTTAAACACCCTACCCATGACAGGGTGCCCAACCCCCATGTCAGTATTTCCCCCTACCACCACCAATATTGTGGCACACTGGGAGCCCACCCCAGTGTGCCTCAATGAATTTAAATATTTTCCCCAAAAAATAAAGAAAACCATCCCTCACCATGTGTTTTTTTTTTTTTTTAGATCTGTAAAAATGAAAATGGTCATTTGTTATCTCCCAGTGTCCCCTCACCCATCCTGACCCTCCCTCTGTGCACCCACCTCCCCCCCCCTTAACCCATACTTACCTCTGTAGGTCAGCACTGTCATCTTCTCTGGACCGGGACACATGTCTACACTCTCCAAAGCCGACCTGAAAACTGAAGAATCAAAGGCAATCTGTATAATGGGAGTCAATGGGGGCTTTCAACTTAGGTTGATATCTCAGCCAGTTTTAGGAATTTTGGCACCAAATTGTCAACATGGGATTCTTGGGACTCCAGCACTGTCATTTTGTTTCTCAGTCCTGAAAAGTGATTTTTCAGTCATTGCATGGAATCACCTTTCAGGACCAATTAACAAAACAACAGTGCCACTATTCATGAGGTGGGGTCCCAAAAGGCCCATGTCGCAAATTTGGTGAAAAAATTCCAAAAATTACCTTGTTAGGAGTGTGCATTGCACAGTTTCTACAAACACTCATAACTTTGCCAATTTTTAACATTTTCACTCCAGATTTTCAACATTGCCATTTTGTCACACCTCCTTATGAACAGTATAGCTGTTATTCTTCACATCCTGCCCAAAACGTGTTTTCGCATCTGTGTCACAGAATGGCATGGTTGTTGTGAGAAATCAACTTTCAGGATTGATTAACAAAATCACAGTGCCACTGTTCATAAGGGGAGGTCCCAAAAAGCCCATGTTAAAAATCTGGTGAAAAAATTACAAAAATGATGGCATTATAGGCTTGTGTTGCGCAGTTTCTATGCATGCTCGTAACTTCACCAACTTTTAATGTTTTCACTCCAGATTTTCAACTTTACCATGTTTTCACACCTCCTCGTGAACAGCACAGCTGTCATTTTTCACAACCTGCCCAAAACTGTGTTTTCCCACCTGTGGCACCGAATGGCACAGTCGCTGTATGAAATCATCTTTTGGGACTGAGTAACAAAATGATAGTGCCACTGTTCATGAGGTGGGGTCCCAAAATGCCCATGTTGAACATACTGAGTGAAAATACCAACAAACACCTGGTGCATTAGGATTTCCAACTGTAACCCCCCCCCCCCATCCTGTAGAGACTCACAGGCATCGGGCATGTGCTTTTAGGTCTTTGGCCATAATGCTCACACCATTCAACCCCCACCCCCACCCTGCAGCCAGTGACAGGCATCGGGGTGTGCCTTGGAGTATTTGGCCCTAACTTCCACTTCATTCTCTTGTACTACACCCATCTCAGCTTATGTCATTATGGAACTGGGTGAGCGTTAGGGCCAAAGACACCAAGGCACACAGCAATGCCTGTCAGTGTCTGCAGAGTGGAGGTGGACTTGCATGAGCATTACAGCCAATGACCCAAAGGGTGGGACGTTAGGGCTGTAAACCCTAATGACTTATTAAGGAAGTAAATCAGGGAGGGATGGTTGACATCACCTACCTTGATTTCAGCAAAGCCTTCGACAATGTCCAACATAGAAGGCCTATCAACAAGATGGGTAGTCTGGCCATAGGGCACAAGCTTATAAACTGGGTTAGAAACTGGCTGATGGACTGGAAGCAGAGGGGTGGTGGTAAAGGGATCCAATCTGAGGAGGGGGGGGGTGACCAGCGGGGTACCTCAGGGATCAGTCCTGGGATTATTCCTGTTCAATGTTTTCATTACAGACATTGTGGAAGGGCTAGAAAGAAAAGTCTGTCTGCCTATTTGCAGATGGCACCAACATCTGTAACAGAGTGAATACTCCAGAATGGGGGGAGAAAATGAGCAGGGACATGGAGAGGCTTGAAAAAATGGTCTGAGGAGTGGCAACTGAGGTTTGATGCAAAGAAGCCCAAGTAATGCACCTGAGAAGAGGGAAACCTGGGAAGAGTTGCAGGATGTGGGGGGGGGGGGGGGGGGGAGGTGCTGATGATCACCAAGGAAGAAATTGATCTAGGAGTTATCAGTTCTGACGACTTAAAGGTGTCAAAGTAGAGCACAAATGTTGCAAGGATGGCCAGTGGCATGTTGGGGTGCATAGGCAGACGTATCACTAGCAGAAGGCATGAGGTAGGGATTCCATTGTATAATGCACTAGTGAGGCCTCACCTACAGTACTGTGTGCAGTTTTGGAGGCCACAAATGTGCAAACACGTTGACAGGGTCGAGGCAGTCCACAGAAAGGCAACCAAGATGGTACATGGCTTGCAACACAGAACATATCAGGAGAGATTAAAAGGACCTCAATATGTATGTATTGGAGGAAAGGTGGGAGTGGTGGAGCATGATAGACACGTTCAAGTACCTCAAGGGCATAAACGAGGTGCAGAGGTGGACATCTTCCAATGCATCAAACATTCAACAATGACAAACGCTTGTTTTTTATTCTGAAAAAAAGAAAACCATCTATCATTGTTGGCTGTGTAACCCCCTTCCCCAAACAGTATACAGACACCGAGGGTCCCAATCCCCCAGTGTCCTCATCTGTCCATCCATTGTTGTCTACTGTGTCACTTCCCTCCCCCAAACAGTATACAGACACTGGGTTTACCTATGCCAATGTGACAAAAATGTTGTTGACGTTCAGCATAGTGACAGCCCAGATGTCAACAGCGAAAGTTTGCCTGTCAGACATCAGTCTGTGTTACTATCGGGGGACTGTGCCCCCCAATCTATTGATTGTTAACTCTGAGTAGGAGTTAACATGAAGGGGGGGGTGAACCTCAGCGTAATGGCGACATTTCACCAGTGGGTCCCCCACAGTGACATTTTTTAAACTTGTCAAAAATGCCACTGTGGGGGATTTCGCCAATGGAGTTTCGCTCTTGTGTCAGTACACCCAGACACTGGGGGTGCCCAATCCCCCAGTGTCATCATCTGTCCCTCCATTCTTGTCCACTGTGTAACCCCCCAAACAGTATACGACACTGGGGGTGCCCAACCCCCAGTGTCATCATCTGTATGGCCATTGTTGTCTGCTGTGTAAACCCCCCCCCAAAACAGTATAGAGTCACTGTAAGCACTTCAATGTATTTCAATGGGGGTTTCGGCATCTATGTATTTCAATTGTGGTTTCAACTTAGTGACATAACTTGGCCATTTTTAAATATTTTTGCCCCAGATTTTTACCATATATTTTCTGGGATCACACCTCACGAACAGCTTCACTGAAGCAATTTTCAAACATCCCCTCCTCCCTCCGTCCTATGACACCAGTGCACACGATGAACATTTGGCATTGACAAATGCTTGTTTTGTTCACAACTGCTGCCTGATCATATATCATTTTTAGACTGTAAAGCTGTATGCTTTGTGTGGTCTCTTATTGCACTGTTTTGGGTCATGGGTGGGTTGATGTTGTGAGAAATGTACTGCACCCCAAAGGCTGGTACTATGCTTACAGTGGGCCCACTTTAACCTTTTTCTATTTAAAATGGGACCTCCAGCTGAACCCTCTTATCAGGAGTTTAATGACTCAGATCCCTCAAACATGTTGAGCCCACAAGGCAATAGTAGTGACCATAACATCAATGGGGACCCGATTACATGCAGCTCAAGCTTCCCCCATGTTGTACTGAATTATATGACTGGTGAAATTTGAGGAACTGACAGCCCTACAGTATTTGCAAGGCCAGGTGCAGTGTGGTCATGTAAAAATCAAACTGCTCTGCATTGCTTCTACATTCTACATGTGACCCCTGCAAGGCATGCAGTCTCATCTTTTTGGCTCCATGGAGCCTCTTCCACCATGCACCACCACTGTGCTCCCCTCAGGCCCTTGAGAACTTTACAGTTGACATGGGGAATGGAACTGTAGCAGGAGAGCAGAGGAGGAAGAGGGGTATTTAATTTAATGATGACTGCACCATGGAGCAAAGCAGCTCTACTGCTACACAGCTGTCTGCCACCGATGGTGTGCACGTAAGCACTTGCCGAGAGAGAGATTTCCCCCAGCTGACCACTCAGACACAACCAGAACACTGGCATGAACCAGTGCAAGCACCTCGGGGACACCATTGATGTTGCAGAGCAAGAACCCTTGGTGAATGAAGGATTTTGGGGCCTGTCCTTTCAGAGTGATGGCTATCAACATCATGCTGAGCCTCTGATACCTCTCAACACTACAGTGGGTCAGAGGCAGCCATCCATCCAATCAGTCTCCAGAGCCTGCAATGGAGACTGAGAGGGCTTCTGGGACAGAATGGGACTTGTTTGTTTGTTTATTTTGCTTATTTGTATACCAGGTAAGTACACTGGAGCAAGCTCCTTTTCAGGCATTGCCCCAGATTATTATCTCACATAAAATACAAAACAGTACAATTTAAAACAGAAAAGGAAAAAATATCAGTAAATAACAGTAAGCACAAACTATACAAATTATTATACAAGTAAATATATTTTTACTTTACTGATTCACCCACGATTGAGGTGAACAGCTAGACATTAAGGGTCAACAAGACAGATCCTCTCAAACGAATACCTGGGGATCATAACCAATAGGAGTGCTAGATCCTTTAGTGACTAGCAGGAACTGTTTCAGAATGTTTCAGTTCTGCATCAGAGACAGCCTGAGGGGAAAAGGTGCAGCCTGAGTTTACCACTGTTTGGAGGCCTAGGGGTTTCCTCAGTCAGGAGACAGGAGTCGACTGTTGGGCTTAAACAGCCAAAAGGAGAAGCTAAAATGGAGAAATCAAAAGAGGGGGAGATTTGCAGAAAAAACCAAGTCATTAAACTTACAATCTAATTGAAGAGTCCTACTGACCCAGATGTGCAGCTTACTGTCTACAGCATCCTTACCAGTAGCCACTACATCTACTGTAGGTGACTGGCCTTTAGTGCTATGGGCATTGCAGGGATGCTGTACTGGCAGCTGAGCGAAAGTTCTTGGGTCTAAAGCTGTATCCAGCAGGCTGATCTGTAACAGGGGCCAGAAAGCAACCAGAAGAGAGAGCTAAAGAGTGCAGAAAGACTCACTGGGAGGTGATTGTCTGTTGGAGACCTCTGGCTAAAGGTGAGAAGCCAAAGCCATACTAATCTGCTAAAGTGATCGAAAAACCAACCAAACAGAGAGCTGATCCTGGACCAGAGCTAGAGAGATGCCAGCATCTGGCAGTCTACTGGGTCAAAATTTCATTGAGTACATATCAAGGCCTTCATGTCCTGTAGCCCTTCTTTATTTAGATACATGCAGTATGGCCATAACTGGGCTACTGTTACTTGAATGGGCTAGGCCATCTGGATGGAATTACAAACTGGATTGGCATATTGGTGCTTAAAGTGTGCCTTCACCCAAGGATAGTAATTACTGCTAAACTACTAAATATTATTTATTGTTCTTCATCCTCGAGTCAACTCCTTTGTTGTTTGTTTGGTTTCTTTTTTATATATTCTTTCTTTATGCCCCCTCTGCACCACAGCTGGACTTTTCCCTGTGGGTCCCCCAAGGTGCCTTGCTCTGTCAATCACCACTGCCCTCCAGTCACCTACCTCCATGCTGCCTTGGTTACAGAACCCTCCCCGAGCAGGGAAGGATGGAGTTCTGGGTCGGTCTGACTTTGGTTCACCAAGGGCCATCCCCAGGCCACCTGTGGGGGTCTTTCTATTTTTCTCCCTGCCTCAAGGATACTGGCATGTGCAGGAGATCCAAGGTGCGTATACATGCAGAGGCGTACTGCTGCACTGGATCTCTGCCTGCATCCCTTCATTTCTTCCATTGCACCCATGACTGCATTACCACCTGTGGTCACTCAGTTGGCAGTACTGCAGCGAGGGTGGTGACCTTCCCACCCTAGAGGAGGAGAGTGTCCCCCTGGGATGCTCAGTCCTCTTCCCCGACTGGCCCACAATGACCCAAGCTCGATCCCAAACTCGGGTCATCAGCAGCATGAGCAGCAGTGCTTATGCAGCACCAATGAGCCAACATTTTTTTTTTAATTCTTGACTGATAAGCATGTTATTTTTTGCATGACCATATTATTTATAATGTATTAAGTTACTGAATTTGAGCTGAAGAGTGCTTGCATTGTGTGGAAGTCAGGTGGGCTGTTCTGGAGGGACATAGTGGATTGTTTCCCAGGGGGCAATACTAATTTATTATCTAGCCCCCTTAATCTTTCCCTGAGTGAAGGCACCACACACTGACATCTTAATCTACAATATTTGGTTAATGAATTCCTCGACCAATGCCTCTCTACCTTATTTTAGGACATAAAGCAGAAGTAGTATATAGTACTGACATCTATGGCAACCTGGTACATACCTCATAACTATCCAGGAGGGACCACCTTCTCCAGAGTGAGGGGTCTTAATCTCCTGTTTGGTTTATAGTGGGGAGCCTTTTAAGAAAAGTTAGCTGTGTGCCAGGTCATGAGAGGCAAACCTAAAAAAAACAAAAACATGTGAATGCCAGGTTGTGTCCGGTGTCTTCATGATATGGCACCTCTCCAATAGTACCTGAGCCAAGACCACCAGAATCATTCCACATGTGACCCACATCATGACTTGCACCTGGATCTGCTGAAGTAGGAGACCAGTGTGTCACCTAATAGACTCCAAGGTCCATAGTTAGAAAGGCATTACATTTTCTTCTGATGTACTGTTTTGTCCAACTGTTTATCAAAGATGCAATGCGAAATGAACCTTTAAAAGCTATTATTAATATTTCAGATGCCTTGCCTCCATTAATGCTATCCTCAGAGGAAATTCCTGAAAATAATTTTGCTTTATTACTTTATTTAAATCAGTGATTTATTGGTGCCTGCCATAAAATATGGCAGCTGGCAGCCCTCCTTGTAATTGCCCTCTCCAAAAGACCTACTCTCATTTCGATGGCGCGCATGCATGAAAGCCAGCTGCCGGTATGGCCTGTACAACAGGTTTCATAAGCGTACACCATCAGAGTAACCTGGAGCTTTTGGAAGGGCAACCAGGGTGAAAGCAGTGTCCAGCCATCCCTAACGGCATGATTCTTTCAAGCACTAAAATCATAAAGACCGCAAACAAATATTTACAACAAAAAAAACACTCTTTTTATTTGCTTTGTAATTTTTATAAAATGAAACTCCAATTCAGTGTAATGGAACTAATTTTACTGTTGCTTGAAATATAATTATTATAAAATACATTTGAGAGATATCAGAGGGAGTGTTGTCTTGACAGGCTGAGCTTGACCATTTCATTCCTCAGCTACTTCAGTCCCTGAAAACAGGATTCCTGAAATGACCTTTGGATTTGCTGGAGATGGTGAGAAATGTCTAAATTGTTGTTTCTTGACCATAGCAAGCACGCAGAATCCTCTGCTAAAAACTAGTCACACAGCACCCCCCTGTGGACAGCTGCCCCAAATGCAGGCCTTTTACGCCAGATGAAAAAAAAAACGGCTGTTGGGAAGCATTCATCACTCTTAACTTTACAGACAGTACTCAAGGCTAAAGGCCAAAGAAAACACAATGGGGAATCAGTGATGCTGTTTAAAGGAACATACTCAGACACTTCTTTTTTTTTCTGTGATGTACATGTACACTAGGTCTCTCTGTAGCTCTATCAAAACAGAAATCCATTCTCACGAAAAAGTATAGATCATAATTTACCAGGTTACTGTGACATAGTACAAAATGGTCACACACATTAACAGTAATCACCCAGTCTGATTTCCACAGGAGGTTTCCATAAAATAGCCTCACATTCAACAACTTAAAATGCACCAGTAGTGGAGGAGTAAATCACTGTATAACACCACTGATTCAGAACACTATAAAACCAAGAGACAAACACTGTCATGCAGGCAAGAATAGAGCAGGATTTTGTTGTTTTTTTATAATCAGTAAAACAACATGCTTTTCTCAGCTTTTCTGCAATCCGTCTGCGATTAACAATCAGCACCTAATCTCTATTGTGGACACAATATGATGAGGAAGCATGATGTGGATGAAATCATCATTTTAATAATAAATGACAGGATGTAGTATATGATTGTAACACCTGAGGTGTATTGTGAGGCATAAGGTACAGCAGAGTGCCTTCAATCATCCAAGAAAGAAAAATATTATACTGTATCATACCCTGGAGACCACCAGGATGAAACCTGGTCAGTCAGTGACCACTCTCCGGTGATCTGTTCTTGGTCAAATATACTCCCCAAAACACCCCAATAACTGTCATAAGTAGGGTACTCCATAAGGGTCAATTACCAGCACTCAAGGCCTACCTTGCTCAGTTGGACTGGAGCTACTTAGACTCCACCACTGACGTCGACACAGCCCTAGACTATTTCATTAACCAATTCAATGGGGCATATGACATATCCCCCCTTAAAAAAAACAGAAAACTTGAGGCACAAATGCTGGGTGGATAACCCCATCTCTCCTTGCTCAGATGCGAGACAGAGACAGCCTTTGGCATAGAGCCAGAGCCACTGGATTAAAGGGGGACATACAAAACTATAGGGCTGCCTGAAACAAATGCACAATGGATATAAGGCAGGCTAAGGAAAACTACTATAAAGAACAATAAACAAATAGTTTGGGAGACAGTAGAAAAATTCTTGTAGAACCTCAATGATCTCCTAGAAAGAGATGACAAATCTCTGCCTGTAATGCTAAATAACATTGGCGAAAACACCTTAGACCCACTAAAAATTCCAAACACCTTCAATAATATCTTTACCAACCTCACAGCTGTCCTCAACCAAAACACCATCCAAATGGCAGACACCCCTACAGCAGAGGGACAACATATAGCCACAAACAATCCACATCACCCAGGCAACACTCAATTCACCTTCAGACCTACCACTTTATCTGACACTATAAAGTATGTTAGGCAGGTATTGGGGAAAACAAGACTGGGCATCAACACAGTGTACATGAAACTTGTAGCCCTAACACTGAATGAACTGGCCCTCCAACTCACCAAACTGTTTAATTTTTCCCTGCACTCACAATTCCCTCAATTGTGGAAAACAGCATTGGTCACCCCTGTCCTCAAGAGTGGAGACCACTCACTATTATTCAACTATAGACCAATATCCATCCTCGCCCCCTTGTCCAAGGCTTTGGAAAGAATAGTGTCTGATCAGCTTGTAGACTATCTTAGCAAATACAGTATGCAATGCCCACAACAACATGGCTTCAGAAAATTCCATAGTACAAACACCGCTCTGATAGAATATGCCAGTTATCTGCATGAGGCCCTAGCCAGTGGTTACATGGTAGGATCTATTTACATTGATCTAATAAAAGTGTTTGATCTAGTCAACCACTCACTTTTACTCTCCAAGCTCCTAACACTTGGCCTCCCATGAGATACATTGCCCTGGTTCCATAGCTACCTCTCTGACAGGTCTCAACATATACAGATCAATGGAACACTGTCTGATACCAACAATTTTACTATCAGTGTACCCCAAGGATCCATAATAGGAACACTGTTATTCGGGTTATTTGTTAGCAATCTCCCCTGTGGCCTGCCCCAGAAAGATTTTACTGTACACAGATGATGCGGTCATATACACTAGTGATCCAAAACCAGAGATCCTAACACAAACGAACATATGAAAATGCCAGCAGACACAGGCCATAGTGGTCTATTGAGTCTGCTTTTGTGTGCAGCTCCTAATCTAGTCCACTGCAGCTGAACTCCCCCCAAACACCTGCGTTATCCCCCCAGACCACCTCCTCCTCCTCCCTCCTCTGTTTCCCTTCAGTTATGACCTTAGCTCTGACCCTGTTCCACACCCTCTTAAAACTGCCAGAAAAATCGCCTCCTATGGCAGTTGGTTCCACTTTGCCACCACCCTGTCTGTGAAATAATGCCCCCTCCAGTTTCAGACTATGCCCTCTTGTAATCCTCCCCCCACCTTAGTCTAAACATGTCCTCAGAACTTACCCTATTTATGCCCTTTAAATATTTATAGGTCTCAAGCATATCACCTCTCTCCCTCCTATCCTCCAGGGGAATATATGATGAGCTCCCTCAGTCTTTCCTCATATGGCATGTCCCCCAAGCCTAGGATCATTTATGTCACCCTACGCTGTACCTCCTCCAGTAGACTAATGTCTTTCTTTAAGTATGGGAACCAGAACTGCACACTGTACTCTACAGTAGGTGCGGTCGCACCAGCGACCTGCACAATGGCAGGATGACTTCCTTCCTTACAGAAATGATCCCCCTGGCAATGCACCCCAGCATTTTATTAGCATTAGCTGACACCTTCCTGTACTGCGCAGAATGATTCATGTCCCCTGTAATTCAGTTGACCGGTCCTTCATTTACACAGCATGTGATGTCCAGTTTGCACTGGACTTCTTCTTGGAACAGTTTGGTGCACTTCAGGATAAGCACATTCCTTTACTTGCTTGTAGAATTCATGGTACACCTACTAGGTGGCTCCACAAAGACATACTAGCTCAACTCTGTGCTAGAGATAAGAGCTGGAAGTGTTTTAAGGTCTCAGGTATTCCATCCAATCTTAATGACTGCAGAATGTGTAGAAATGCTTGCAAAAGAAATATTCACCTTGCTAAAAGCTCATTCTGTAAAGAGTTATTGTTAGACTCTGCTGGCGACTCTAGGAAATTCTGGGCACACATAAAAACATTTATTGGTACAAATCTCCCCTGTGCAGCAAATTACATGGTTATTAATGGAACCCACTGCAATAATCCTAGCATGATTGCTAACTCTTTCAACCTTCATTTCTCAGATCCTTCAACTTCCCAACAGGTCATGACACAGCTCCTCAAGTGCTTAGTAATACTACTCCGGCCTGCCCGCTCTTCCACTTCAAAACTATTACAAGACTAGTTACAAGACTGGATGTTCTCAAGCTGTTAAACATCATCTCTGACAGCACTAGTGTTGACTCAGATGGTCTTGAGCCCAGGCTGTTGAAGCTTGCCTCTCCCTTTATTGCCTCCCCATTGGCAAAAATTCTCAATCTGTCTCTCTACAATAGTTCTGTCCCTAGCACCTGGAAAATCACCAGAATTACCCCAGTTTTCAAAAAAGGTGATCCCAAAGACGTTTCTAACTACCAACCCATAGCCATACTCTCCATTCCGAGCAAAATCTTAGAGAAACTGGTTGCCACTCAAACTATATCCTTTCTCCTTGACAACACTCTCCTATCTGACAATCAGCATGGCTTCTATAAAGGGCATAGTGCTGCCACTACCCTTCTAAAATTCACTAACGACATCTTCAACGCCATAGACAATGGCCTTCTTACTGATGAGGTCTTGATAGAACTAACCAAAGTGTTTGATTTGGTTAACCACCCCCTTCTTCTAGCCAACTTGCTGTCTCTGGGCTTCTTGCCACATGTTGTGGACTGGTTTAAGAGCTACCTGTCTGACAGACAATAAGTTGTTAAGTTTAATTCTGCCACATCTACAGTAGTCCCTCTACTATTAACATAGGTGTTCCTCAAGGGTCCATTCTTGGCCTTCTCCTATTCTCCATTTTCATCAACAATATCACTCAAAGCACCTCTGCGTGCTCTTCTCTGCTTTATGTGGATGACCTGGTTCTGTATACTTGCTCCAGAAATATATCCGATATTAATTTCTCCCTCTCATCCAATTTCCGAAACGTCTAGCACTGGCTCTCCAAAAACAAGGTTGTCCTAAATGTTAGCAAAACACAAGCCATGCTCTTTGGCTCTGCTGCCAAGCTAAGGCATAATCATGGCCAGCTGCAAGTCTATAGTGACAGTGGCTCCCTGTTAGAAACAGTAAGCTTGTTCAAATATCTAGGTGTACTGCTTGATGGATCCCTGGATTTCGACCAACGCATCTCTACCATCTGCAAATCTGTCAATACCAAACTAGGGCTCTCCTATATTTATTTATTATTTATTTTATTTATTGAACATTTCAGAATTACAACCTCTAAGTCAGAGACTTATTTATAAAGGCTCGATGTCAGAGAACAAGTAACAAAACATAGGTTATAACAACAATCACACAGCTGAAACAATAGGCATACAGTAGGGTATCCAGGTACAATAAAAGCAGTTACCAGGTAAAATACAGCAGTAAAAAAGCAGTAGATTACACAAATTGAATAACAATAGGTATACAGTTGGCTATCCAGGTAAAAAGAAGCAGTTACGGGTAAAATACAGCAGTAAAAAAGCAAAGCAGCAGGGGGAGATGGGCTTGGGCATACAGCCAGCAATGCTGGTAGCGGGAGGGAGAGGGGAAGAAGAAGCAGGAGGAGATCCTTTGTCGGGGGGTGGGGGAGGGGGGAGAGAGAGGAAGCAGGAATAGATCCTAGATCCTAACAAGCATTTGTCAATGCCGAACGTTCGCTTGCAGGTATTTGCAGTGGTATTTGGCACTTGGCCATGACTTAAAAAAATCAGTGACAAAGAAGTACAAGCATTTGTCAATGCCGAATGTTGCTTGCTTCTATGTGCTGTTTAGGTATCTGGAAGTCATTGGAGTGCAAATATTGAAAATTCGCGAACTTACGAGCGTGCGTAGGAACTGCGCAACGCATGCTCGAAAAACAGTCATTTTTAGGAATTTTTTCACCAAATTTTCAACATAGCCATTTTAAGACCTCTGTGCATGAACAGTGTCACTTTGATTTTCTTAATGTGTCCATACATTGAGTTCGCTATACCTCTACGCCATTATCCGCTACATGGGCAGAAACACATTTTGGGCAGGATGTGAAAATGACAGCTATACTGCTCATAAGGAGGTGTGGTAAAATGGCAATGTTGAAAATCTGGAGTGAAATATTGAAAATTCAGGAACTTACGGCGTGCATAGGAACCGCACCCATCGCTCATAAAACAGTCATTTTAGGAATTTTTCACCAAATTTTCAACATAGCCATTTTAAGACCTCTGCCAATGAACAGTGTCACTGTGATTTTCTTAATGTGTCCCATACATTGATTTTGACAGTGACTGCACCATTGTGCACTACATGGTAGGAAACACGTTTTGGTGAGATGTGAAAATGACAGCTGTACTGCTCACAAGGAGGTGTGGTAAAATGGCAATGTTGAAAATCTGGAGTGAAAATATTGAAAATTCACGAACTTACGAGCGTGTGTAGGAACTAATAATAATAATAATTTTATTTGTATAGCACCTTTCAGTATATCAAGGTGCTGAACAGTTTTAAAAACAAGTTCAAAACTCTAAATAAAAGTCATAAAAACATCCATAAAAAGATCAGCATATCATCATAATAACAAATTTATAATAAAATCCAAACATAATAAAATAACTTAATTATCTGAGAAGGCCATATTCCATAAATACGTTTTCAGATCTTTCTTGAATAACTCCACGGAGGTGCACTGCCATAACCAGCATGGTAAAGAATTCCAAAGAGTGGGTGCAGCATGCGAAAACGCTCTGCTGCCAGAGGATTTTAAACTCACTCTTGGAATCTCTAACAACCCCATGTCGGCCGAGCGGAGTGATCGCATGCTCGTAAAACAGTAATTTTTAGGAATTTTTTCACCAAATTTTCAACATAGCCATTTCAAGATCTCTGCTCATGAACAGTGACACTGTGATTTTCTTAATGTGTCCCATACATTGAGTTCGCACACCGACTGCGCCATTGTGCGCTACATGGGCGGAAACACATTTTGGGCAGGATGTGAAAAATGATAGCTGTACTACTCATAAGGAGGTGTGGTAAAATGGCAATGTTGAAAATCTGGAGTGAAAATATTGAAAATTTGCGAACTTACGAGCGAAAGTAGGAACTGCATAACACACACTTGTAAAACAGTCATTTTTAGGAATTTTTCACCAAATTTTCAGCATAGCCATTTTAAGACCTGTGCTCATGAACAGTGTCACTGTGATTTTCTTAATGTGTCCCATACATTGAGTTCACACCGACTGCGCCATTGTGCGCTACATGAGCAGAAACACGTTTTGGGTGAGATGTGAAAAATGACAGCTATACTACTCATAAGAAGGTGTGGTAAAATGGCAATGTTGAAAATCTGGAGTGAAAATATTGAAAATTTGCGAACTTACGAGCCTGCGTTGGAACTGCGCAACGCACGCTCATAAAACGGTCATTTTTAGGAATTTTTCCACCAAATTTTCAAAATAGACTTTCTGAGAGCCCACCTTATGAACGCTGGTACTGTCGTTTCGTTAATCAGGCCCGAAAGGTGATTTTGCGCAGTGACTGCAAAATCACCCTTCGGGCCCAAATAACGCCATGACAGTGACAGAATTAATGAGAAGTGGTCCCAAAAACCCCATGTTGAAAATTTGGTGCAAAAATTCCAAAAAATGCCTGAGATATGCAACAAAGTTGAAAAAACCCCATCTAACCCATTATACAGCTTACGGCATTTCCTCAGTTGCGGTCGGCTTTGAAGAGTGCAAGCGTGTTCCCGGTCCAGCGATGATCGTCGCGCCGAGCTCCGGAGGAGGTAAGTATGGGGTGGGGTGTGTGGAGCAGGAGTCGCAGTGGGTGAGTGCGGGTTGTGGGAGGGGTGGGGAGACAGCGATGGAATGTTTTCTTTTTACAAGTTTTTTTACTCAGGCGGCGTGGGGCCGTTTGCCCGCATGGTGGGCTCCCCAGGCGTGGCAGCGAAACTGCTTGGGGAGGAGGTGGAGCCGACAGAGTTAGGCACCCCGTCGGCGGTCGGCGCAGGACATTTGCCACGCTGGGGTGGGCTCCCAGCGTGGCACCAAAGATTTGGGGAGGGGGCGTGACGTGCTGCAAGCACACAGCGGTGGTTTTCTTTGAAGAGAAGACCACCACTGTCATACACAGCACCACATCAATTGGTGCAGGACCACTACGCCTGCTCAACGGAGCAGGGGATTGCACAGGGCAGGCACACCTCCAAAGTGTCCCATTCTCCCAAGACATTCCTTGCGCATGTGCGCAAGCGAACGTAAAAATAGCTATGCCCTTACACCCTTGGCTTGGTTGGCCATTGCTAGAGGCATTCTGCTCCCAGCCCTTACCTACTGTGCTGTCACCTACATAGGTGCATCCAAAGTCTCTCTTCACAGATGGGACACAACTTACAATAATATCTGCTGGTACGCCTCTGCCTCTCCTCATCGTAAGCATCACTGCCAGCTCTATACAGAACTAAACTGGCCCTCCCTAACTGCCCATCGCCTCCTCTCTCTTGGCTTCATGACTAATAACATCATCAGATCAAGAACCCCTGCATCTCTAGCCTCTATGCTGTACCAGCGGACCTCCTCATGTGGTCTCAGATCTGTGGATCTAACTCCCCTTCATATTCCCAGGTGTAAAACAACTAAGGGTATCAATGCTTTCTCCCATGCTTTCCCTCATTACCGGAACTCACTTCCCTTTGCTATCTGACAAGCACCTAGTCATTACCTCTTTAAAAAGGCACATCTTGATTATCTTACTAAGATAGCCCCCTGCAAATGCTTCAACCCTCCTTAAGCTAGCCCCCTGCACATGCTTCAACCCTCCTTAAGCTAGCCCCCTGCACATTCTTCAATCCTCCTTAAGCCACCGCTCACCCCTCTCTCCTTATTCTAATCCCTACCGTCTGCTTTTTCTCCTCTCCCTACTTCTTCGATTGGACCTACCCACTCTCATGCTTATACTTGTTACCTTGTTGAACTGCTGGATTAACTCCACTGTACCGCCTTAGACTTATTGCGTTGATTGTACTTGTTTAATTATTCATAATTCCTTCATCCCCTAGTTTAGTCAGCACTTCCTTCCTGAACTTAGTATACTATTCTGTAATGTTTAACTAAATTTGTACTGACTGTTCAAGCTTGTATTGCTCTGCATTCCACCAGCTGAGTTTGTTTTGTACACCACTATTTTTCTGTATTGTTGTATACCACTATGTTTGCTTGTATTGTTTTAACCTATTGTAACCTTCCTGGTTGTGCCTGAAAATAGGCATTGTGATTGGTTGGCATCCCATGGCACTCCAGACATTACCTCATGGGTTACAGCCCACCTGATAGGCTAATAATGCACATGACCCAGATCAGATTTCCAGTATATCCAGGTCCCAGGAACCCCTGCTCTCCAGTTGTAATTTGTGCATCTGAATAGGCAAGAAGATCCAGAGAACCCCTGTCTGCTCTCTTCTAAGGTAGGAACTGTGATTTCTCAACAGCCTTCTGTGTGTGCTTGTAATTTTATTTGGATTTTTAATTGATATTGTCTGGGGGCGGCTTGCTGCCCGGAATCACTCGTTATAATTAGAGAGGAGTCATCCTGTGCTCCTACAAATATCATAATCTAATAGCCAGTATTGTTTTTGGTTGTGACCCTTCTTTGTGGTGCCTATCTCAGGAGTCTTTTGCTATTTTGAGCAGGGACCCTCACGCTCTGGGCTGCAAGCCCTGCCCTTCCAGGCCTCCTAGGCAGCGTGCTGCCTGCTCCAAAAGCCACGTTGCCTCACGGGCTTCCTCTTACCAGGCCCTCACCTGGCCCAACCCTCCGCGAGTCGCCTCTCCTCCCCGCGACTCCGCGGTCTCCACTCCGGCCCTCCCTCGCTCTGAGGACCCTCCCTCTCCTTCCCCAGCTCCTCGGGGCTCTTGCGGTCCCTGCTCCTCAAGCCACCATGACCGTGGCTCTCTCGACCAGGCCCTCGCCTGGCCATCCATCATGAGTCGCCTCTCCTCCCCAGCAGACTCCGGTCTCCTCGGCCCTTCCCTTCTCCGAGGACCTCTCCCCCCTTCCCGGCTTCCCGGGACTCTCTTGATCTCGCGGCCGTTTTCAGCATCTGGGCCGTTCACCCAGATGCCCCTGGCCTCCTCAAGTCGCTGCCTCCTCAGGAGGGCACAGGAAACTCCACAGCCCTCAGGCCTTCCACTGAGCGCGGCTTCCACTTCTGGGCCTCCGGTCTTCTCTCTCGGCCATCTGGCGGCGGCTACTCAGGCCTTCCGGTGTCCCAGGCCTCCGCATCTTCTTCCTTGCCCCTCTACTAGGGGTTGCGCCAGTGGCGTGGTCGTCTCAATGGATGAAATTGCTTTCCAGGCGGACCACGCCGCGGCGCCATCCTTAGGCCTCAGGCGGCGCTTTTCCTCGAGGAGCTCCCCAGAATCTCTGTCACTTTCTCACCTTGGCCTTCCCTGCCGGAGACCACAGGCTAGCTGGGGATCTAGAAAAAAAAAAAAACCCAGAGGAGCAGAATTCGAGAGGATCCAGGCCTCAGCAGGCCCCGACCCTCAATCTCCACACAGTGATCTCCAGTAGATACCTTCCCCCTCCACCCAGCGGGGCCAGGGGATCAGGAGTCAGATCTCCCAGTGCTCATCCTAACCTTCTGGACCTATTTAAAAAAAAAGGAGACCTCCTTACTCCAACTCGGTCCCTCCATAGCGACCCCAGTAGGACCTCGCAGAGCTCATGCCCGGGTCCCTCCCATAGCGACCCTGGTAGGCTCCTTCGGAACTATCCCCTTCACTCGGTGGCCGCGGCCCCCTCCCACAGCGGGCCCCGGCTTACCCCGAGTAGGAATTATCTAAGAGGGGATAGGTAGGTAAGGATTCTAGGAAAAGGAGTCTCCGTCCCTTCCACGGTCTGTCTAAGGGCCCTCACACAGCGCCCTTATCACAGCACCCATCTCTGGCTCCCCCCCTTCCTCCCCCGCCTGCGGGCGTGTTACCTTCTGGGGCGTAGGGGGACAGATTCCGGAGTCATCGTTCATCACTCAGACCTCTCTCTCTTTATCTTTCAGATGGTTAAGGCAAAGAAATGCACCACGTGCAGCGCCACCCTCCTCCCTCAAACCCCAGGCCCTCTCTGCAGCCTGCCTCATGGAAGATGAGCTGTCTTCAATGGAGAGAACCCCCCCAGCACCTTCTCTCCCCGGCCCCAGCACCTCGACGTGGGTGGACCTGGGCTCTCTGTTGATCCAGAACCAACAGGCGGCGGTGGCCATGATGGAGAGTCAGCAGAACTTCATGCTGAAGATCATGGAGAAGCTGGAGGCCCTTACCCAAAACAGATCGAGACTCGCCCAACACAGAGCCCCCGCCATGGAGACCTCCAGAGGAACCACCAGCCCCAGAGGACCCCTTCCCAGCGTTCCCCTCGATGGCAATACAAAAAGAAAGGGACAAGGAGGATGAATTTGATGAGAGGAGGCATGGCTTGAAGTCCGACACGGAGGACATCGACCAGCAGGCAGCTCCGTCACTGGCGTCAAAACTGTGTGCGTTTGAGACAATCCCGGTCTTATGAAGGTCATCAAGGCCACCATGGGCCTGTCCACAGAGGAACAGGAAGGGAGAAGATGGAATCAAGCTAGATCCAATGATCCAGCTAAGGACCACCACCTCAGAGACCTTCCCAGTCTGCCCGGCCATTGAAGAACTGGTTCTGCGGAATGGCAATCCACAGACCTGGGCAGAATGCAAACTGAAGGAACTTACACAAGATGTACGGTTCAGGCGACAAGTCAGACGCCTGGTGCAAGCGCCCTCCATCGATCCCAAGTGGCGGCCTTGAGTAAGAAGACTGTGCTACCATGTGGTACCATAGCCCTCAAGGACCCTACGGACAAAAGAATCGAAGATATGTTAAAGAGGACTTTTGAAATTGAGGGCACCATGGCCAAGGCGATGACGGCGGCGATCTATACCTCTCGGGCCCAGATCCGCTGGCTGGAGGAACTCCAGGAGCAGGCGAGTCCAAAGTCAAGGGAGGCTGAACTTTTAGACTGCACCCTCGACGCAGCCAAATACCTGGCAGACATGGCAGTGGACTCCCTATGCCTCCAGGCCAGGGCGGCCGCAATCTCATCCGGGCCCGCAGAGCACTATGGCTCAAGCTCTGGGACGCCGATTCAGAATCTAAGACTCTACTTCAGAATTTACCCCTTAAGGAGTCTATATTGGGAAGGTCTCCAAAACTACCTAAAGCAGAGGAAGAGGTAGGGACCTCTAAAACCGGTCAAGACCCTCACATCTGCCTTCCGCTAGACGGAGGTTTCGTCTTGGGGCCAGAGCCAAACCACAGGGACTCCTATCCACAGAACCATTCCTTTTGAGGTAGGGTCTCCTCATCCTACCACACTCCACCTTCAGCAACTACAAATCCCCTCCTTCAGACCCGGGGACAAGGTCCGGAGGTCGAGGAAGAGGGTTCAGGGGGAAACAGTGACTCCGACTCACCGAACCACCCTCACCAGAGCTCGTACCCCGTCGGTCAACGGCTAGCCCTGTTTGCCCATCGCTGGGCGTCCACCACGTCGGACAGGTGGGTCCGAGACGTGGTCTCCAGGATACGCCATAGAATTGACCCATCCTTCAGTCCCACAACGTTTTGTCTCGTCCCCGATCTCCAGAAGAAGGCCTTGCCTCACCAGGTACAGGGATCCTGGCAGAGCTGATCCAGAACAGGGCCATCAACCCGTCCGGTTCAGGAACAGGGGAAGGCATGTACTCCATCTTCTTCCTGGTTCCCAAGAAGTCGGGGAGCTGAGGCCCATCCTGGACCTCAAGCGCCTGAACGTCGTGATCCCTGTCGGTTCAAAATGGAACAGTCGGTCCACCCTCCAGGGTATCAGGGTGGCGACTTCCTAACATCCATCGATCTAAAGGACGCCTACCTACACATCCCCATCATCAAGAGTCACAGAAGGTTCCTCCGCTTCCACATCATGGGACACCACTTTCAATACCGGGCGCTCCCGTTCGGTCTGTCCTCGGCCCCCAGAGTCTTCACCAAGGTCTCCATCACCTTGGTGGCCAGACTCAGGGAACAAGGACTGGACATAGTACCGTACCTGGACGATTGGCTCATCGCGCCCGATCCGAGGATCGAGCACGCGCCCACCACGGGCTCGCCGTACTGGCACTCAGGACCACGGTTGGGTGGTGAACAGAGAAAGAGCCAGCTCCGTCCGACCCAACAGATCGAGCACCTCGGGGCCATCATCAACTCAGCAGAAGGTTGGGCGAGACCGGCACCGGCACGGATCCGCAGCCTCCGGAGTCTGGCCGGACAATTAAGGTCACGCTCCCGCACTACGGTGGCGAAGGTGGCGAGACTTCTGGGATGCATGGCCTCCTGCATCGACCTCGTACCCTGGGCCAGGTGGCACATGCGTCCACTCCAGAATTACATCCTGGCGCGGAGCACCCAACGAGAACAACCTACATTGCGTGGTTCAGTTATCCGCCGAAGTAAGATCCTCCCTAGAGTGGTGGGTCACTCCGGGAAATCTGACGAGGGGGGTTCCCCTGGAGGCCCCCCACCCGATCCCCATCGAGACGGACGCGAGCCTCTCCAGGCTGGGGAGCCTGTCTGGGGGACGAGTCAGCGCAGGGTACTTGGTCCCCAGCGGAGTCTCAACTCTCAATGTTCTGGAAATGAGAGCAGTGTTCCACGCACTAAGGGCATTCCGCCACGTCATCCAGGGACAGTCGGTCCTGATCAAATCCGACAATCGGCGTGGCGGTGGCCTACATCGCAAAGCAGGGAGGTACCAGAAGCAGGGCCATGTCACGGAAACCTCAAGGGTGATGAACTGGGCACAAACACACCTGTCACACCTGGGAGCAGTACACTTGGGGGAAAACTGAACGTAGGGGCGGATTGGCTCAGCCGGCAGCAGATCCACCCGGAGAATGGCGCCTGCACCCGGACCTGTTTCAGGTAATCCAGGCGGCATGGGGACCAGTGTCCATAGACCTAATGGCATCGAGGGACAACACCCAGGTGGACCGGTATTTTTCCGGTTCAGAGACGCGCACTCCCAAGGCACGGACGCCCTGTCTCAGGTATGGTCACGGGACTACGCGTACGTGTTCCCCCCGCTTCCCCTCATCCCACAAGTTTTGGCAAAAATCCGGAAATCTCGGACCACCATCATCCTGGTGGCCCTGTACTGCCCGCAGATCTTGGTTCGCGGCAATCACAGAGATGTCGCTAGCCAGCCTCCGGATCCCGACCCGTCCAGACATGCTTATGCAGGGACCGGTGCTGCACCCGTCCCCTCGAACCCTAAAGCTCACGGCCTGGCTCCTGAGAGGGAATGACTAACGGCTACAGGGTACCACGAGTCGGTTATAGGCACGCTCCTCCGATCTCGTTGAGCCTCCACTACATCCACCTACGAGAGGCAATGGGCCGTCTTCTCACAGTGGTGCCGCCTACGAGGTTCGGTAGCGGAACAAGCCGACCTCCCCACAATCCTGCTGTTCCTGCAACAAGGGGTGGACAAGGGGCTGGCACCCTCCTCTAAGGGTGCAACTGGCGGCCATCGGGTGACCAGAGGCCTGGTCGAGGGCACCACGGGGCCCACCGGATGCCATCCGCTTCTTGAGGGCAGTAGACCTCATGCGGCCCAGGACCAGACCTAGCGTCGCACCATGGGACCTACCTCTGGTATTGGACTCCCTAAGAATGCCACCGTGCAGGCCGCTCGTCGAAGCAGACCTTTTCTGGGTGAGCGAGACTGCCTTTCTTGTAGCCATCTGTTCGGCCAGAAGAATAGGGGAGCTCGGCCCTGTCTTGCGCACCACCCTACACCATCTTCACCCCCAAAGGGGTACGGCTCCGGACAGTACCGGCCTTCCAGCCGAAGGTTCCGACGAAGTTCCACAGAGAACAACCTATAGACCTACCCACTCTGCCTCGCACAGCCCCTCAGGCCGAGAGCGGTGCTCCTGACTCCCTGGACGTGGGGTCGGCTCTCTCGGTCTACCTGACCAGGACTCAATCCATCCGTAAGACGGAGAGACTCTTCATCGTCTCGAAAGGCCAAAGACAGGGGCTCACAGCGTCCAAGACCACCATCGCAGGGTGGATCAGACGGGTCGTCCTCCACGCTTACACGGCGAAGCGACTGACCCCGCCTCAGGATCAGGGCTCACTCCACCAGGGCAGTATCCACCTCCTGGGCGGAACGAGCATCGGTGTCATCCTGAAGACATCTGCAGGGTGGCTACCTGGAGCCCCCTACACACCTTCCTAGGCACTACAGGCTGGAACAACTCCAGGACTTCAGACCAGCCTTCGCCTCACATGTTAGCAGCGGCTCCATCTCCTGGACCCTCCGATTCACCCGAATCCCACCCGGAGGTTTAACTGCTTCTTATCTCCCATGAGGTAATGTCTGGAGTGCCATGGGATGCCAACCAATCACAATGGGTGTTTACTCACCTGGTAAAGGTGATTGTGTTGGTTGGCATCCATGGCACTCCAAGGCCCTCCCTCGGGAATGATCGGAGCGTCCCGCCAGAAAGAAACAGGAGGTCCCTACACCAGTCCTTCAGACCTCAATCCCACTACTAACTCAGTCAAACCACGGTTCGAGGTAGTGTGTACATAATAGGGAATAAACTCAGGCCTCCGGCCTTGCTTTTATCATGTCGTTGCAGACCTCATCCTTGCTAGTCTCTATTGTGTGTATTGTTTTTCTTGTTCTAACTATCTTCCTTTCAGCTATGGAAAATTCAAACTGGAGAGCAGGGGTTCCTGGGACCTGGATATACTGGAAATCTGATCTGGGTCATGTGCATTATTAGCCTATCAGGTGGGCTGTAACCCATGAGGTAATGTCTGGAGTGCCATGGATGCCAACCAACACAATCACCTTTACCAGGTGAGTAAACACCCATTTCCTATGTCTAGTGCACCCACCTGGTTACCAAAAACAAAATAAATAAAATAAATCAGTATCCCTAGATCTGTCTCCTCCACTGAAGTGGATAACTGCACTCCCCCAGCCAGTAGCCATACCCTGGGCTTCTGACTCTCAAGTGCAAGCACTTCTTAACATTAAATCTCATCTGCTAACTGTTAAACCAGTGCTTAAGCTTTGCCAGATCATCTTGCAGAATCTGCCTCCCCTCCTCACTGTCCACCCCCCCACCAGTCTTAGTGTCATCGGCAAACAGGCTAATTTTACTCTTGAGCCCATCTGCTATGTCACCAATGAAGATGTTGAATAACACTGGCCTGAGTGCTGAGCCTTGTGGGACCCCACGGTTGACAGCTCAGGGAGATGAGAGCTCCCCCTAACACTCACCCTCTGTTGCCTATCCTGCAGCCAGCTCCTAACTCATCCTACCAATTTCTCACCAGGTCCCAGGGCCCTCAGTTTATTGAACTCCAAAGCATTTTCAAGGCTCTGTAAAAGTGGTTCTCTCATAAGAAACTACTACTAAACCACAAGAAAACAAAAACAATGCTATTTGCAGGTCCACTGGTGAAACAGAAGGCCCCTCACCTCACCATTTTAGATAATAATGGCATTCCCCTAGATCAAGTCACTACTTTTAAATACCATAGGGTAACCCTAGATGACACACTTGCATTTGGCCCTCATGTGGACAGTATTGTAAAACTAGTTAACACAAAATTAGAAGTATTGTTTAGAGATACAGACTACTGTACCTCACCCATGCAGCAAGGCGTATGGCAGTAACTATCTCTATCCTCCCAGTAATGGACTGTGGCCTGTCAGTTTACAGAGCAGCTACTGACACAGTTCTCAGCAGAGTCAGGATAGTGCTAAATAAGGCCTGCCACCTCATTCCTGGGGCAGATAGGCTTACACACACACACATATACACTTTACTTGCAAACCAGTTGGCTCAAACTGCAGGACCGAATAAAATTTCAGGTTTGCCTACTAGGGATAAAAGCACTCATGGGCCTCTCACCTCCCTCCATCCAAAATATTCTACTCCCTGTAAATAACTAATATGCTACCAGAAGCATGAACAGGAATGCACTATCTGTACCATTCCGTAAAACAAATCAAGCCCAATGCTCCTTTGCCAACAGAGCACCACATTGGTTAAATGAGCTGCCTGCACCCCTCTTGCAAATCCCAAAATTAGCACAGTTCAAGAAGGAACTAAGTAAGCAATAACCCATGACAGGGTGTGCTGTTATTGTGGATTAATGAACAACCCAGGTGTGCTGTGAGGCACGAGGCCACAAGTCGAGTGCCTTCACAGCACCTGTGGTGTTTATTAATTCCCAATAATAGCACACCCTGGAGTGGGCTATTGCGCTTATAACATGGGGTGACTGTGCTGTTGTCAAAGGACAGGGCAGTCATCTAAAATAATGAAAAACTAAAGATTTGATGACATACCCTTCCCCCACACAAAGTAGTCCCACTCTTTCCATGCCTCTGTTATGTGCAGGATGGAGGGGGTTCCCAAATCTCCTGCACAGAGGTTTCAGTCAGGTCGCAGTGCAGCCCGGGGGGGGGGCAAGTGACTGGTGTTACTGAGTATAATTGCAGCAGAAAAACAGTGTGCTTCAATAACCCCACGGGGTGGGTGATGTATAGAGCACTCGCAGACTAGATGTGGTCTGGAACGGGAAAGAACATCAGTTGCAGTGAGTTGCAGCTGAATACCATGGTGTGTGACTTAGGAGTGACCAGTTAGAAGACTGTCTGGCATGTACTGAGGACTGTAGTGGTGTAATCAGGTGCAGGTACTGGAGACAGGGTATGTGCAGCAGGCAGATCAAGCTCCCTGAGTAAAATGACACTTTTATTAGAACTCTGGTGAAGATGGGTGGGATAATCTCTATGTGCCAGGTCCACACAACCACTGGAGCTGGAGCCCGGAGCTCCACACTCTGGAGCTAGTAAGTCGGCGGTCTCTCCCACTGCTCCTGACCAACTGATGCGAGCATGCAGGTTACCTTACTCCAGAGAGGCTGCCTCCAGATTGTTACCTTTTAATAAACAATAATAACAGCAGGGAACTGTCACAGTGTGCAGCCTTAGCAGTGGTGAGTAAAAACATAGAGCTTCAATTAAGGGATGTTATAACATGGGGTACTGAAATGAAGGTTGCAGGGGAAACTGCCAGCCGATGGGGGTACAGGGCTGGAAGCACAGGGACAGGCTTTGAGGGGTGTTCTCTCTCTCTCTCTCTCTCTCTCTCTCTCTCTCTGTCTCCCTCCTCCCTCCGCCCCAGATCTGGTGGCCAAGTGAAGGGCCACTGACTTGCTCTGTTTCACTCTCTGATGCGATGTGCTGACTGTGCTGATGGGAGTGGACATTGTTCGCTGGTACCGGAGCAATGGCTGCCAGCAAGAGAAGGGAGTCACACAGGAGAAAAGACAGGAGGACATTCTGTTCTCTCACTCACGCACTCTCTCTCTGTGATATGCAGACAGGATGATGATGGTGGGGGGGGCCAAAAATGAGCAGACAGAGACAGAGATAGACACAAGATCACACAGGGGATACTGCAGAAAGTTACTTTCAGCACTGAATCACTCTGTCTCACTCTGTCTCGCTCTGCCTCTCTCAGTGTGGTGCTGAACAATACTGCATTTCTGCAGCAGTAGCCAGGTGTGAAGTGACACTCAATCATTCTCTCTCTCTCTCTCTCTCTCTCTCTCTCTTTCTCTCTCTCTCCGCATGGTGTGCTGATTGTGTCCACGGGGAGTGGACATCATTCGTTGGGTGACTGGGTAAAACTGTGGGAGCTTCACTGTGAGCTCAGTTCCCAGAGGTCTGCAGGCAAGTGAGTGGGATCTAGAGAGCGGTGAAGGGAACCTAATTACAATTTTGTATTGTGTTGCTGGAAACATTAAGAAATGGCAACATAACACTGTGACTACTGAATATATGCTGCTCCATACTGCTGACTGTACAGCGAATGTCTAATCACTTGCAGTGCTTTTTTTTTTTTTAACACCACAAAACAGCTTGAGATACCTGCCTGGCAAGTTCCGATTCACTGCCACATAGGGACGGGAAGGTGTCGCTTGGTGTTGCTGCTCCATAGTCATCAAGTGGGGCCTTCACTGTGTGCTGTGTCCCCGGAGATCCATAGGGTGGGCGGGTGTGTGGGGAGCCATACAGTGGCATGGGGATGATCATGATAACATGTTGTGTTCTGTTACTGGTCAACATTATTTATTTATTTAAAATCTTGTGTACTGTATAGAACTGCTCTAAAGTTTAGAAGTCTTCTAAAGTTATATCTTCTGTAACTATCTATGATAAAGCCCCACTAAAGCTGCCTACTGTACCCTGTTTACTAAGACTATTTTAAATACCATGCTGATGAGGAACCTTTATAAATGAGCTCTCGAGCTCAAAGGTATTGATCTGAATGTATAAATAAATCCCAATTCTGTAGCATTCTGCTTCAGAGTTACTGTAGGAAACAAGGCAATTTCAATGTGAGTTAATCCGTTTTGTCATGCAGGAAACTGTTACACTGGACTTCTTCCTGGTGGGCTTCATAGCATTACTGAATTATTAAATGGATCCATTACTGCAAAAAAAGAAAAACTTTTTAAACATAGAAACATAGAAATTTGAAAGTAGAAGTCTTTACAGTCTGTCAAGTCTGATTCAAAGCTACATGCACCTTTGGATTTATTTAGTTTCTTGGTTACTTGGTAGTGTAGATAGAACGAGGCTTGTAGCCCACTGAGTCTGTCTCCGACACTGTGTGGGGCTTTAACTATTGGTCATGTTTTTATCTAATTTGAACTTGAATTTCTCACACCCTTTTACATCCACCAAATGCTGTGGTAGGGCATTTCACAGTCTTGCCGCACGAACTGTAAAAACGTTATACCTTTTATTGCCATTAACCTTATGTATTTTAAGCTGCTGATTATGAGATCTCAGGTTTTCCTGTCTCATATTACTAGTAAGGCCACATCTGTTAGCAAGCTCTGGATTATTCATTAGTTGAAACATTAACAACAAATCCCCTCTCGTTCTTTGCTGCTCCAAGGTGTGCAGTTTAAGCTCAATAACTATTCTCATAAGAATTGTTTTTCAGCCTAGGTATCAGTTTTGTCATCCCCTGCTGGACACGCTCTAATAATTTAATGTCCTGTCTCAAGTATGGGGACCAGAATGGTGAAGCAAAATCCAGATGGGGCCTTCTGTATGTTCTGTACAATGGCAGGAGGCAGTGCTCATTTCTTGATGTAAACGGTATTGTGATGGTGTTAATTAACCTGTTGGCTGTTTGTACTACTTTCCTACGCTGATCACTAGGAGTGAATGCTTCATTGATCAAGATCCCAGGTCATGATCACACTGGACTGGTTCTAACGGAACCCCATTCAGAGTATGCAGATTTTCTGAATTATTTTTGCCCAAGTGTAGCGCTGTAAATTTATCAGAATTAAATTCCATTTTGTTCTTTCGTGCCCATATTTCCAGGAGCATTAGATCTTTCTTTAGATACTGGTAGCTGGTGTTAGTGTCAACAACCCCACATATTTTGGTGTCATCTACAAATTTTAGGATTTTACTAACCACACCCTTATGCATAACACCTATATAAATTCATGTCATTCTCATTGCTTCCCCGTTCACCTGTACTAGTCCCCTTACCTTATCCTCTCCTGTCTTGAAGCTCTCCAGGGATTTTGCACTAAAAACTTCCTCCAGAGGCTTGTTGCTCATTTTCACCATACTCTCTGTAAAGTAATGGGCCTGACATTCAAAGGTTAGCACCCATGCTAATATGGTTAGTGTGGGCACTAACCCAGGTTTGCGTGAGTGCTCCTTCAAACCTGGCAGCACCAAAGCACTAAAATATTACCATAACTATGGAAATGAGGGGGTCCCATCATGCTTACTGATGCAGTGGTATATTCAAAGATTTGTGGCAGTGGTAAACAGCCCCTCCAAGCTGCACTACATACTGCCACTGAAAATCATGTCTTAACAGGGCATTAAGTCTATGCCCTCACTCCCTGAAGGTACAGCAGATGTTCTGCAGCTGCTCACTCTGGATCTCCTGTGCACACTGACAGTATTTAATCCCTGCTGTATGGTGGTCCCCCCCAATCTCCTATGTACACCAACAGTATCAATCCCTGGTGTCCAGTGCCCCCCCCAATCTTCTGTGCCCACCAACATTATCGCTCCCTGCTCTCCAGTGGTCCCCCCCAATCTTCCGTGCACACTGACAGTATCGGTCCCTGATGTACAGTGTTCTCCCCATCTCCCGTGCCTGACAGTAGCAATCCCTGGTGTCCAGTGGGCACCCCCCCATCACCTGTTATGTTCATTCTCATATAACTGTCTATTACAGTATCAAAACAATTACTATGCATACAAATAATTAAATCATAAATAAACATCAAATATAATTGAAAGTGATTTAGACTACATTCATATATAACTGGTTCCAAGCACTGCACATCATTTCAGCATATTTCTTCTTATACAATACAAACACACATTATTACTGTTATCTTCTAAAAAGGAATAAAGAAGGACTAGAACACCCAATGGTCTAACAGTGTAAATACTGCCCTGGTGGTCCAGAGGTGACACCCCCCCCCACCGCCATCGCCCATTCAATCCCCTATACATTATCGGTCAGCTGGTTCGACCCACAAACAGACCCCCACTTGACCCCCCCACTCACAACCAGCCTTCCCATCCTCTGCAACCATGATTCCAGTGCCCTTACAACTCCAACCAGGCAGCCCTCTTCTCAGCTCTGTGGCCAGCTGCCATACGAGCTGTTAGTGAGCGTGCATACTGTAGAAAGTACTGTAATGAACTGTACTGTATTGAATATCGCAGCAGCTAGAGGAAGCGTGGGGCAAGCACAGTACAAATATTTACGATGTGCTTGTGTGGTTTTCTGACTATGGGGCTCAGTATCTCCTGGTGTCCCTCCTGAATTCATCCCCAGTTATTTGTTGCCATTCCCTCTTGTAGTCTTGTTAATGCTACACCACAATAATTCACTAGAGTCCAATCTATTGATACCCTTAAGGGATTTAAAGGTCTTGATAAGAAGTATTTAAATTATGTTTTTTTTTTTTTAATTATGTTTAGTAGTCCATTAAGAAACATCATATTGGGACAGGCCATTTTGGCAGTGGTGCCGACCACAGTGATGAAGACCCACTTCAAGAATGAGTGCAGGACATTGGGAATTGAACAGGAAGAGATGAACTCAGCATCCCAGACCAAAAACAGAAATTCGAAAAAGAAAATGGTTGGTAAAGCAAGCAATAGGGGTGGGCTATATGGTACTCAAAATGGTGCTTTTATGCATCAGGCAATAGGACTGGGAAACTATTAGCCTGGCATTCTGGCAAATATGGTAACAGATAGCAAACTAAGTAGTGCTAAAAATTAGAATTGTTATGTATCCGACAGATTTATTCCATGTAATGCTTGTTAAAGTCAAATCAATAAAAAACATATTAACCGTAAAAAGAAACGGTGAATCTTATCCACAAAGGCCTTGCACATCCACAGAGGGGTGTTAGCAGGGCCTGAAGATGCACAGACATCCCACTTTGCACATATGGTAACCTCTGTGCATTCACAGCCCAGGATGCATGCTCCATCACACCAAACCCTGTGCCACCGGTACACCTACAAACATGACTAGGTCGGGGCAAGCACAGGGGTGTGGGCATGAAAGTGCATTATTTATGAACAAAGCTCCATGGTGTGGAGAGCCAGCAGAGGGGGGGAGGAGGGGGAGCACACTAAATGGCCTGAGTATGAGGCCTGAGTATCAATTGTGTGGCTTATATACCATCCTTTGTCAGCCACTGGATACATCTGAGGGTACCATTGGCCTCCACTCCATCTCCCTCCAGCCCTTTGTGTTGGTAAGGAGGACTGGGGTTATTATGGCACAATCAATGTGCTAAGCTTCACATGATCAGTACCAGTAGAATAAGCACAATCATGTGCTCCCTCACAATAAAACGATTTTAACTGACTTGCAGCACATAGAGGTCCCCCACAGCTCAGTCCATCAGTCACGTCATCAGAATGTTTTTTTTTAATTTATTTTAGTCTTTGGTAACTGGGTAAGGCTCACTAGGCACAAGGGCCTGTTTTCAGGGGTGACCTTGGAGCACTGGGCGGTTAAGTGACTTGCTCAGAGTCACACAGTATGCAAGTGGAGGTTGTGAGAATCAAACTCTGGTCTGGTCTGCTGGATGTACTAACCTGGCTCACACCTCATTCTTCTAACCTCTAGGCTGGCTGCAGGGGACACAGGGAGATGAACTAATTAATCATGGCTGGCAGAGGGTCACAGGATCAACCAGATAAAACAAACTCTGGTCAGAGCCGATATGGCTGCTCAGAGCTGTTATGAGTGCCGGAGTGTGCCGTACCCAAGATGGCAGTGCTGACAGAACTGCGCATGAAGCTGGTGTCACCATCATGGGTATGGTGCCCGGAGAAGAAGGGCCACATAAACAGAAGGAGTGGACATTAGCCAGAGCACTGTGGAAGCACACTGGATAGCAGTCCGGTCACATGCATCCATGGTGCTCTTTTAAAGATGATTGCATAATGTCTGCAGGCTCTGCCCATGCAGCCATAAAAATGTATTTATGAAAATAGTATATAGGTGGACATTTTTACTGTAACTGCATTTCTCTTAACTGGGACCTAAAGGTCCCACAACTTTTCTGCTGACCATGTGAGAATTCCCCTTTAATGTATACAGTGGTAAGTTATTTGACCTCTGCAGCCTCTTCAAGACTTTTTGTGCTTTCACAGAGTGGCTGAAATGCCCACATATTTTCCTAGCAAGACCTAATGGATTTTCAGCATTTCTGTTTCCATTTAAGAAGTTATGGATGAGAAGATTTAAGCAATGTGTAAAACAAGCATGTGTTGGTAGTTGCCATCTCTAACAGCTTCGACTATGTTGGCACCATTATCTGACACTATGAACCCTGAAGGTAAGGAATATGGAGTAAGCCATTTCTGGAATTATTTTTCCAGCTCCTGCAAAATATTCACCGCAGTGTGGTTTTCCTCAAAAGTGGTGACTCATAATACAGCCTGTTTCCCACTGCTTACGGTAGGGTAAGGTTACATTCTGACTAAAAACTTGCTCAAAGAGCTGTAACAGTCATGTAGTCCATTTTTTGGCTGCTGGTCCATATATCTGTAGTTATGCAAACCTAAGGTTGTCACACCTGCACAGTATAGGATTTGATGCAGCAGCACTTTTTGTAATGAAGTTATCATATATACTTTATAAGGTCCCCATTCAGAATACAGTAACTCTCGGGAACAATGTCGTTTACATTACATCATCGCGTACAAATGTAGCCGGAATCTTAGGAGGCTATAGGACCGGCTGATTTCAATGCAGACCGAGGATTTGTTACACTGTGCCGCGATGCTTAAACCGTAGTGACTCGGGAGTGACAGACTTCACAAGCAAAAAGACTGCAGAGTTATGTGTGTAAAAAACAGTAACTGACACTGCTGTGGTTTTTGGGCTAGGATTGGGCACCCTGTTTATGTTTCCTTTAAGAGAACTGGAAGTGCCAAAGTGCCATCATCGTTATTTGGGACATAGCCTGAGCTATCCAATTCTCAGTCCCCACTATCACCACTATCTCTATCGGCATTCGTTGCCTCAGCATCTGAGCTTATATTTGAGGATGGTGCCTCCCTGCATACTGCTTCAGCAGCTGGAAGTATCCTGGCACATGTGGCAAAACGTTCAGTACCTCTAAATAAGTTTGAGTTTATTGATCGGTCAGTGACCTTTACAATATAAAATATAGAAATTATACAATACCATATGTTTGATAAAATACACAAATGAAAATTTCTAAGACATTTACACGTCAACCATGCCTTATTAAAGTGCTTACCATTTAAATAACTAAAACATTTTTAATTGCACATATTAAATCACCTTAGTGAGAGAATTAATTTAACAATGACTTCAGAATTATAACAGAAAGTTTCACAGGACCCTTTTTGATCCTTAGGTCTTAACTTGTATTTCAGTTATTTGTCCATAATATACAATATAAAATTCTACACAGAAGACTTTAAGGTTTCATTTTTGATGTACACAACACTTCAATACAATTTACACAATACCTATATATATTTCAATAGCTCTTTATAAGGAAAATTCAATCACTTAACACAATAATTATTCATGTCTTGCTTTGATTTTTGTTATTGAATTAAGATATCCTACCGTTTACCTCTATGAATAACTCCAGACAGGTTTTTTTCTGAAACTCTACTATAATTTCATTGCTAACATGCTTTTTTTTGTTCAGGACATTTAGCCGGTCCTGGTGATGTTATTATTATTGTTAATATGTTCTTCATTAGTGCTATGATTCATATTGTCTATATCAGTTGCACATGCAGCAGCATTGTGTTTCCTTTTAGTAGACTTTGACTGGAAATATGAATCATAGTAGACACAGCCATGAAAGAATATTGTTTCATTAACTGTTGCAGAGGCAGACAGTGTAGCTGACTATATCACAATAATAAATGACAGGGCTCGGGCCTCGGGGACACCTAACAAACAGTGTAATAGAGCTGTAAATGGCTTTGAGCCTTTCACTAACTGCTGCAGAGACAGGCAGTGTAGCTATGTCATAGTAATAAATGACAGAGTTTGGGGCATCTAACAGACAGTGTAACACAGCTGTAAAAGGATTTCACTAAGCCGAAGAGACAGACAGCGTAGCTATGTCACAATAATAAATGACAGGTCTCTGGCCTCGGGGGCACCTAACAAATAGTGTAATACAACTGTAAATGGATTTCTGCCTTTCACTAACTGCTGCAGAGACAGACAGTGTAACTATGTCACAATAATAAATAACAGGGCTCGGGGCACCTAACAAACAGTGTAATACAGTCGTAAAAGGATTTCACTATGTTGTAGAGACAGACAATGGAGTTGACTAAATGTTACAGTAATAAATGACGGGGCTCATGACTCATTAGCACCTTGCAAACAGTGTAATATAACCATAAAAGTCTTTCACTAACTGCTGCACAGACAGACAGACAGTGTAACTGATTATATCACAGTAATAAATGACAGGGCTTGTGGCACCCAACAAACAGCATGCCTTTTGTTTTTGTCTGTCTTTCCCTCACCTTGCTCATCTCCATTCTCTCCCCAGCACCATCTCCTCAACTGAGGCTGATTCCCTCTTCCCTTGACTGAGATCATTTCAGTCCTCCACTATTTCTCCCTTTGCTCCTTTGTATAGGTTTTAATTTCACATTGATTCAACTTTTAAAGACAAGTCTTTATTGATGTGATACAATTTGTGCTGCAGAGTGAGCGCGGAGCTGCTTCCAGACTGCTGCCAGCTAAACAACACTCTATATGTGCCACACATGCTCACAGCAGTCAGAGCACAGCCCTTTAAACATCACTGACCAATCAGGTGTCAGTCTGATGTCATGTGTGCCTATTTTGCTGTAAGCTCCTTAAGAACCACACAGGCTGCCCTAATTACCCATTACCTGTTACCTGTCTCAAACTATTCAACCCAAGAATTACATTGTTATGTCAGATAGGGTAGTACGTTACCTAAACTACCCTACCCAGTCAAAAATAGGTGATACCCTCACTACATCACCCAGCTACCCATCGGGTAGCCTGTGCCTAGTTAGGAATTAACACCTTTGCACTACCTAGGTCTGAGAGGGGCAGGGGGTAGAAGTTTCTGGTATTTTAGATTATACTTTCTGACAGCCCAGACTAACCCTTTGGTGTCCTAGATCAAGCAAACTCTTAAGACAGGACAGTACAAGATGGAGATAATGGGTTCCCTGCTGGCCATCCTTTTTTTTTTTGCACTTCCTAACATTATGTTGACACTGGAGGAGTAGAGAAAAGTGCATAATCCCTGGACCAGACAAATATTAAACATTTTGATGGGAGGATGGCCAGTGCTCAAGGAAGATGGCTGCCTAGACAATGATCTCCTTTGCATCTATACCCCAGTCTGTATGCATCTGTTCTTTACCATGGGAATACTCAGCTGAAAGAGTGCAGTAGCGATAGCCCACGTTAAACCCTAGCACCTGATGTTTTTATTTTTTAAATTGATTATATCTAAGAGTAAAATGAGCTGCCTCAAGGTCTCCTTCTCTGTGGTCTTCCTCCCATATGATCCCAGCATAGATTTAGCAATGGCTTCCTTCTCTGAAAGGATCAAAGTGGTGTTCTCACAGCTGATCCTGGAAATAAAAGATATAAAAACAGTGACAATGCAGAACACTCAGGCCATCACTCAACTGGATTCCCACCTAACTGCCACGGAGCACCACTACTCGAGTTCCAAGGGAGCCTGTCAGGAACATTAGGCCATCATGAAGGAGCAGAAAAAGAAAATCATTGTGCTGCTGGACAAAGTTAATAGCCTTGAGAACTGGGGCTAATGAAACAATTTGTGTCTCATCAGCTTCCCCATGAAAGTTGAATTAATGGACATCATGGGTATGATTCTCAAAACATCCCTTATTGACACAATGGGCTTGTGCCACAAGGAATGGCACAAGGTGCAGTTTGTGCCACAAGATGTGCCCAGAGCTATTCTCAAACACAGCTTGCAGCAAACACAGGCTGCATGCATCAAAAGGGGTTTGCACTCTCCATGCAGCACAGAATGGGCTGCAGCATGGCACAAGGAGCCCTGTGCCAGGGTAATGCTGCAAATTCTCTATTTTTGCAATTCTGTAAAAGGGGCCAGTGCTGACAAATTCAAATACCCACTAGACCAGCCAGGGCTGGTCTAGTGATCCTTCTGCCACCCCAGGAGCCCTCCTTGGGTGGGAATGAACAGGTGAAGCTTCTAGCCCTGGTTACCCACACTCCCACAACAGCCTTGGCAAGGTGTGTATGTCCCGATCAAAGGTCGTACATTATGAAATAATAATAGTTTAGAATGCTCAACATGGGAGTCATCATGAGGGACACTAGGCAATGGTACAACATCCCTTCCGGCCATTTGAGTGCCGGCATTTTTGAGCTGGCACATCAGGGTGCCAATTTCAGGATTCACACCCTCTTTATGAGGTCCAAGCCCCTCTCAGAGTTAGACTCCTAAGAAAGGGGGTGTGGGGGTGCATCCCCTCACAAAAACAGGGGTCAGTGAAATCCTGACTTGGTGCCCAGATGACCAGGCCCACTAACGATGGCGGTCTCAATTGGTGGAACTGTACAACATCCACATGGAGTTGTTATTTCCATTATCCACATTACCTCCTCTAGAATTTATGGGATTCTAATAGCTAGGTATATTTCCTCACTGTCCGCTGCATCTGTAATTACTGTCATTATTGTCATGCAGTGAGGTTATATTACCACTGTGCCTTAGAGTACATTACATATGTACACATGTCAGTTTCTGGATGTGTTGCATTACAGTAAATGGAGGTTCTACCCTCAAAGAGTGCTGCCCACCCATTCCGCAGCTTCTGGCAAACCACTTGGGTGCACTGTCTGTAGCACACTGCCACGTTTGCTGCAAGTTGTGGGACTTAGGTGCCAGGACTCTACCCAATATAGAATTGGGCACAGGGTCCCTGGTGCTCCAGCAATTGGTGCAAGCTGTTGTTAGCATGGCTAGTGCTATGCTTTGAGAATTGAGCCCCACAGCTTTCTTGTGTCACGTCCTGCCAACCCTCTTCAAGTTACCAGGAGATCCCTGCTTCAGGATACAGTGGGCCTGTCGCTCCCTGGCCCCATGGCCAAAACAAAGGGAAAAGTCCAGAATGATCTTGGTTTGATTCCTCTGATTTCAAGTAAAGGAGGACATTCTGAGAAAAACAAAGGAGTTAGGTTCATTGGAGTGGCAGGGCACTGGATCATGATTTTTCAGGAGTACTCCCAGGATCTCACCCACCACCAAGATTACACAGAAGTTCAAAAAGCCCTTCACAGAGTGGGCATCCCTTTCAACATCCCTTATCCTATGCTCTTAAGACTGCTACATAATGGTATACCTATGACATTCAGTACCCTGTAGGTCATTATGGACTTGATCAGTAAAACTTGGCCTACACCATTACTTGCCCAACCTCACTGACAGCAACCCCTACCTCCCAGACAACCGCAGCTGACCCCAATGGATAACTCCACAGTGTCCCCACTGGCTCTCGAGACTTCACATCTGAAGCCCCCAGAAGCAGATGGCTGGATGCTCCCACCCAACTCTAAGATAAAGCTCTGTAACAGAACCAGATCTCATAAAGAGCAAGCACAGCCTTGGCTTAGACCTGGAACCATACAAGTAGTCTGAACTTGTTGGAGGGAGACCAAGATCTGCTAGTCCTCCTTGCTGCCAACCATATTGCTCCTTTGCCACCTGCCTTGCCTCAGACTGATTTAGTGCATTGTACTCCTGCTCCCAGCTCCAACCAGGGTCAGCCTACTACTTCATGGGCTACAATTGTAGCTGTTGTCATTACTGCCTTTATCCAGGTCCTCAGGCACAGATGAAAACCTTGGCACCAAAGACCCACTTGATCTGAAGCACACTGAGGGACTAGGCACAGCTCTGCTATGAAGGCAGGGAAGCAGTTGCATTACTGGACTCATGAATGAGTAGATCTAGTGGGTGGACAGGAGGGATTGGCTGGGGCAGAAGACATCTCAATGATACTAAAAATCTCCTGATTCCCCTAACTGAGCTGTGGGGGGGGGGTCTCCTCACAGTGCACTCTGTTACACCACTTAAATCATAGCCTTTACCCTGAACTTTTGTTGTGACTCTCATTCCCACTACTGATTTGTTTGGACTGAACTTTCCCCTTGGAACTCACAGCACTGCTTAAACACTGTTTTGCTGCAACTGCATCTCTGCCTGGCAAAAGACAGAACACTCATATCCATTTTTATGCATACTCAATGCTCTAGATTGGCAGAAATCCTGAATTATATATAAACTATAATGACTCTGGGATAGAAGATTACAGGGGTGCAGTTTTCATCTTGTTTATGACCCCATTTCACCCTTTGGGGATGTGCTGTGGGAAGGGGGGGTAGTGGGGTGGGAGGGTGGTGGGGAGTGTTGGTGTGGCTAATTTTGTTGTTTGTTTGTATTGTTCTCATTATCATGACTTTTCATGTTCCTCTTTTGCCTGTTATCTTATTCCATGGATGTTTTGAAAAGTCTTAATAACGCTTATTTTATAATAAAAAAGAAGATTACAGGGGTGTGGGTACTAGCCAATGGAGTGGGTTAAGGCATTTTTTTACTGCTCTAACCAACCCCCTATGTCTCTGCTTAGGCAAGGACCTTCCCACCATGGCCTCCCAAATGGCTGTATTAGTGGCCTAATATTTTTCAGCCATAGCCATACTTCCAAAGAGCAGTAAGGGTCCAGAAAGCGGAATGTTGGAAAAGAACCCATGCATGCAGCATGTCCTTCTCCCACATATCCTGACAGCTGTGATGGTTCTCCTTGCCTCTGCTCTTCCCTCCCCCACCTCTAACCTTCACCCCCTCCCAGGTGTATGTCTCTACTCGATGGTCATTTACGCAACTCTATCGGTTTGCCAAGGCAGCTGCAGACTTGTCAAAATACCCAGTTACCCTTGCCGGCCATTCCAACTTATCGGGTGGGTGCCTGCAGTGGCTGGATATGATGCATACCCCTGGCCTAAAAAAGCTAAACAGAACTGAATCACATGTGAAACAAGTAGTTCTCACAGTGCCACCCCATCTTCAGATTCCCATCCTCGTGTTGGTTGGATCCAGGGATGTGGGGCCACGGCTGACACCTTGCTGCACTAATATCATTGATATTGATGATCCTCTACAGTAGGGTGGTAAAGCGCACCTAGATGGTGTCAGATGCTGCCTATACCCTTCTCAGCTCTCAGTTTTCATCAGCCCATATAAGCATCCCAGGGCGCCCGGGATCAGGGTCACCTTTCTTCATCACAGACATACTAGAGTCACCCTTCCTTTCTCTCCATTACACTCCTCTTCTCTTTTGTCTCCTGTCTCTCCCCCTACCCCCTCTTCCTCCTCATGGGGAGTAAGTGGGGCTGGTAAATCAAGTCAACACGTATGATGGGGGAGAAGGGACTGCTAGCACCAATGAGAGGGAGTGCTCTATTCAGGTGGGAGAAAATGTGAGTTCTAGTAATTACAGTCTTTTGTCTGTTCATGGTTTTCAGTGGTATTCAATTTTTCATGCAATAGGAGTGTGGGGAGGGTCTTGGGGTTCAGCGTGGCTGTCCCTCCTGGATGGCAGTTACCTCCAGATACACATCCGTGCCCTTGGGAAATGGCAGGAAGGCCTGAGGTGCAGCCCAATATCCAGCCCCTGTCCCATTGTCTCATATGGCAAAATGTTTTCTGCTGCCTACAACGTTTTTCAGCATAGTTGCTCCTGAATTGTTTATTGTATGTTTGCAGTAGAATCAGATTTGCTATTGTGGGAATGTAGCAGGGATGGCAGGGTTTCAGAAAGGCAAAAGGGAACTTGTATGGAATATCTTTTCATGTAGAGTGGCAATGGCATCTTAAAGGTAATAGCTGACAGATAGTGGCTCAGCCACTCCCTTCTCAGAGTACTCATTGCTTGTTTCTCAATGGATCTGTCATGCCTCAGTCTTCCACACTTTGATCCTACATGAGGGTGGACCTACACTGTCATACTTGGAATGTCCGGGGCTTGAATTCTCCAGTGAAATGCAAATGGGTGAAGACACATCTTCACCATTTATGCTCCCAACAGGCTCTCCTCTAGGAAGCTAAGCTCCTTGACTTAGAGACCCAGAAGTTGGGGTGGGTGGATCTAGAGTTACATAGCTCTGTGGGTGTAAAGAAGTGAGGGGTGTCCATCCGTTGGCACAAGGCTCTACCATGGATGTTACAGAAAATTTCAGCAGACCCAGAGTGTGGTCTGGTTCTTGCTTGCTTTAACACCCCCCAAAGAGCTCCTTGTAGTAGCTTACCTCTAAGCACCCAGTGAAGATGTGCCAGGTTTCTTTCATGATATGGTAGACCATCTTATACAGTCCAATGACTTGCTGGCCCCCCATACCGGGTAGTGACTTTAACCTCACCCTGGACCCTGCCTTGGACTACATCCATGGGATGCAGAAATCCCATGGTAGAGCAGCGCAAGCTGTGAAAATGTGGATAATGGATCAGAATCTGTCAGACGTCTGGATATTACACAACCCCCGGACAAGACAGTACACATGCTGCTCTGTGGTGCATGCCTCATACAGCTGCCTGGACATGCAGCTCACATCCAGACAGATGACCCTCATGATAATGGCCACCACGATTATTTCTCTCCTTAAATCAGACCATGCCTCACTGCAGATTGACCTCTTACTTTGCCTAACTGCATCCAGGTCCCCAGGCTGGAGGTTGAACCACCTCCTACTACATGACGACCAATTCAAAACTTCAAAAGAAAGATAAGGAATACTTTTGCATAAATGATACTAGAGCCATGGATATGGCCACTCTGTGGGAGCTGTTTAAAGCCACAGTAAGGGGGTCAAATCATAAGCTGTGCTTCTTCAAGACATAAGAAAAGTGAAGTGGAGCTAGCAGCTCAACAGGCCCAGCTGAGGCAGAGAGAAACAGAGTTTAAATCTGATGCTCGGGCATTCACAAACTCTCAGGTGCATAAAGATATCCTGAGGCTATATATTGAAATAAACACCCACGCAGATAGAAAAGCTGAGCTGGCAGTCCTCAGATTACATCATCATTACTGGCAGGGAGGAAATGTAGGAGGTTTCTCTCATACTGACACAAGAAGCAGCAGTCAGAAAGGTACATTGCAGGCCTGCAAGACAGGTAAGACAACCTGTGCACAACATGTGTGGGTATCAATAATGCAATGAGGGACACCTACACTCAGCTAAACAGATCAAAGACAACCCCTGAGGCAGCCCTAATAGAGACCCAACCAACCACAATACAGCTCCCTTCTCTCTCTCACAGGAGCAGGCTGCTGCTCTAGAAATGCCCCTTAAAACAATTGAAATCAAGGCAGCCTTAAGAAGCCTTAACCCATGTAAAGACCCAGGCAGAGACAGCCTTTCAGCTGAGTCCTTTCAGCTGTTTTCACCTATAGTATGTCCTCTCTTGCAGAGGATCTTCGTAGAGATAGGTGCCAAAGGCTGCTTCCCCCATGATGGCCACAGCCACTGTTACTGTTCTCCCAAAGAAGAGTAAGGATCCCACCATTCTGGCCAGTTATTGTCCCATCTCCTAAATAACAGTAGATATTAAAATATACGCTAAGACTCTTGCAGCAAGGCTGGAGCCTGTCCTGCCAAAGCTGGTCCACCCCTCCCAGGTGGGATTTGTGAAGGGCAGACTTAGCTCTGATCACATTAGGACCCTAACCTCATTTACATAGCTCATCAGGCCTCCACTCCAATGATGGCAGTGGCCGTTGATTTTGAAAAAGCCTTTAATGCCATGGAGTGAGGATACCTTTATGCAGTACTTAAGCACATGGGCTTTGGGGACCAATTTCTTGCCAAGGTGCAGACTATGTATATTCAAACAAAGGCCAATATCTTGACCAATGACTTCCTGTTCTCACCATGTCCTCTGGGTCACGTAACAAGGCAAAGGTGTCCCCGTTGCCACTGCTCTTTGCCCTGGGCATAGTGCCCTTAGCAGCGGCCATCCACCAGTACTGTACCTACAGCAGATGTTAAGATTAAGGCATTAAGGTGAGGGAAGCTCAATATAAGGTGCTGCTCTATGCAGACAACCTGTTGGTCCTTATGGACTAAGCCCACACTTCTGTCAGCCCCCTCTCGGCCCTTCTAAGGTTCATACTAAGGTAAGATGAAGGAGCTAGTAGGCCAAGGCCCATAATGCTCCTATACTAGGCCATAGAATAGTAAGATAAGTCATGTCCTGACATAATTAAATTGTCAAGACGATGTTTGAAAGTCTCTTTAGTATTACTAGTGACTACATTGGATGGGAGCCGATTCCAAGGCCCAATAATCCTAACAGTGAAAAAATACTTACGACTGATGTGCTTAAAAGATTTACCAGTTAACTGGAGAATATGACCTCTCGTATTATGTACAGATTTTTTAAAAGAAAAACCTATTCAGACATAATATATGGATCCTGAATAATGTCATATAAAAGAAGAAGATCTCCTCGAATATGCCTAATAGTCAGTGGCATTAATTTTAATATATCCAACCTAGACTCATATAATAACAGTTCCAGTCCAGAAATGTTTTTATTGTATTTACGTTGGACCCTTTCAAGAGAATAATTTTCTGATTTTTTTGAAAGGACACCATAATTGTGAGGCGTATTCAAGATGGGGTCAAACATAAGATCTAAATAATGGTAACAACACTTCCTGATCTCGAGATCTAATATTGCGCAAGATAGACCACATAATTTTATCAGATGTGCTAATAACAGAAAGCATATGCTTAGAATAGGTTAAGTTTTCAGATATTGTTATACCCAAGTCTTTTTCATCAACAGTGGTACACAATGGGAAATCATCCAAAATATACTGGAAATTTAGATTATTGGTTCCCAAATGCATAACCTTGCATTTAGCGGTGTTTAACTTCATTCCCCATTGTAGAAACATAGGAAAATAGAAGTTGACTGCAGATAAGGACCGCAAGGCCCATCCAGTCTGCCCATTTCTTTTTCTACCTTATAAATGTGCCATCGGCCTTCGCTCTGTCAGTGGCCTATCTACTCATAGTCATTTGTATTGCTCCCTTATGCCTATCCCATGCCTGTTTGAAGCCCTGCAGTGTATTCATAGCCACCACTTCTTGTGGTAAGCCATTCCATGCATCCACCACCCTTTCTGTGAAAAAGAATTTCCTCACATTCCCCTTAATCGCCCTCTAACCTCATGATGTGTCCTCTTGTCCTGCTATTTTTCTTATATTTAAACATGTTAGACTCTTTCACCTTGTTAATGCCCTTAAGGTGTTTGAATGCCTCGATCATATCACCTCTCTCCCTCCTTTGCTCAAGGGTATACATATTGAGCTTTGTTAATCTGTCCTCATATGTCTTCTGATGCAGTCCCTGCACCATTTTGGTTGCCCTTCTCTGGACTGCCTCAATTTTGTTAATGTCCTTGTGAAGGTGTGGCCTCCAATACTGCACACAGTACTCCAGATGGGGCCTAACCAGTGTCTTGTAAAGAGGGATTATTACCTCCCCCTTCTGACTTATGATACCCCTACTAATACACCCTAACACCCCCCTAGCCTTACCTACTGCTTTAGAGGTCTGCTTGGATGATTTTGGGTCATCAGTGATGATGATGCCCAAGTATCTTTCTTCCTTTGTGACTGCTAGCAACTCCCCTCCCAGCCTATAGGTGGCTTCAGGGTTTCTTTTCCCTATGTGCATGATTTTTCACTTCTTTGCATTAAATCCCAGTTGCCACTCTTCTGACCATTTTGCTAGTTTATCCAGATCTATTCTCATTCTGCCCACCCCATCTGGATCATCTACTGTGTTGCAGATCTTGGTGTCATCTGCAAACAGACAATCCTTACCCTCTAGTCCATCTACAAGGTCACTAATGAAGATGTTGAAGAGGACTGGCCCCAGGACTGATCCCTGAGGTACCCCACTTGTGACTTGCATCTCTTCTGACTGTATACCATTTACCACCACTCTCTGTTTTCCAAGTACTAATTACATCAAGATCATGCCGAATACAAGATATTTGACCAAGATTGGAGCTGAGACCTCTGATCTTAACATCATCTGCATACTTAACAGTGTAGGAGAGGCAAGAATTGGTTAAATCAGAAATAAAAGCCTGAAAAAGACAGAGACCGAGAACCGATCCCTGAGGCACACCACTAAGCACTTTACCAATGTCAGAAAATGAACCATTAATCATCACTCTCTGAGTCCTATCTGAAAGCCAGTTTTGAATCTATTTAATTACATAGCTATTAATACACTGAATAGAAAGTTTTTGAATAAGAGCCCAATGTGGTATGGAATCGAAAGTTTTACTAAAATCAATAAAGATAACATCACATGCTATCCTATTACCCAAAAAAAGAGCTGAAATACTCATAGAAGCAAAGCAAGTTAGTAAGACAGCTTCTGCCCTTCTTAAAGCCATGCTGTTCCTGGTCAGATTCGTCAATTATTGGAGACACAATATCCTTGAGTAAACTTTCCAGTAGTTTGCAAATGGCTGACGTCAAACTAATAGGTCAATAATTTTCCCATAAATGTTTAGGACCCTTCTTATGAATGGGAACTACGAATGCCTCTTTCCATTCACAAGGAATGAAATTATGTAATAAAAAAAAAGATCAAATAGTATTTTTAAGGAAAAAGCAAAATGTGTGGACACTAAATAAAGTAAGTGTCCTACAATTAGATCTGGACCAGGACAAAATTTACCTTTTAATAAAAATAATTTGTTAAGGATAGACTCCACTGAAAAAAGAATAGGAGGGTCTGAAGGTACTATACCATGAACGAACGATTGAGCCTTAGGTACAGAAAAAACTTAAAAAAAATTTGTTATTAAAGACATCTGCCACAGCTTTAGGCTCCTGAATTAGTATGTTGTCAGGTGTTAAAGGCCCTACCACACTTGGATTTTTCCTACGGGAGTTAATATAGGAATAAAATTGTTTAGAGTTAGATTTATCCGCTGAAGATGCTAAATAAAGTTCCCATTTAGACTTAGCCATTCTAATAGCAGATTTACATTGCCTACTTGTTGTCGCCTACTTGTTGTCAGGTAGGATTCCCAATTTGAAACAGTCCTAGTTTTTAAATAATTACTGTGTTTTTTATTTTTTGAATTTATCAAACGTTTAATATTTTTATTTAACCATCTAGGAGACTGCTTCCCATTGGAGTTTTTGTATTTAGATGGAATATAGGTGTCACGTATGGTCAAAATAATAGTTTTAAAAAGAATCCAGCTCTGTAATGGAATTTGATCCTTAAACAAGGATAACCAATTTACCTTATTTAAGTAAAGATTGATACTATGAATATCAACTTTATCGTACAGATAGATAATCGAAGAATTATTATTAAAGACAACATGTCTATGTAAATTAAATAAAATAGAGTTATGATCACTGTTACCAATAGGAGTAGAGATGCACACATCCCTAATATCTAGGGTAGAGCTGCTAAGAACGAGGTCGAGTATATTATTGCCCGTGTAGCAGTATTTACCCATTGATGTAAATCCAATGCCAAGCAGGTAGACATAAATTTATTACTAATACAACTAGATGCAGTTAGTGACTGCCAATTAATTTCTGGGAGATTAAAATCACCAGTAATAATAACATATCCCAATTGGCTAGCTAATTCAAATTCTGATAGAATAGCATCCATAAGTGAACTCGATGAGGTGGGGGGGAAGTAACATGTCCCAAGAACAATAAAGTCTAATTCAAATAGAAAAATTTTAAGCCAAAGAGACTCAGTTGAGAGGTTATGAGTTTTAATAAGGCTAGATATATGAATGGCATTGCATTTGTTAATAATAAATGTGGCAATGCCACCCCCCTTTTTTCACTTCGATTTAAATAAAAGGAAGTATATCCTGGAAGTTGCTTGATCCAAAGTGAGTCCTGATCACCCCATGTTTTAACAACTGTAACTATATCTAAATCTTTATTTGAAATAACTGTTAATAACTCGTCAAATTTACGTGTCAAGCTCCTTGAATTAAAACTAAGAAACCTAAGAAACTGCAATAAGTTACTAGACACTTTAGGGGGAAAGGATGATGGAGTTGGTAATTTTAATTCTCCCTCCCCCCATAAGTCAATTTAAATTTAGATTGGAGTTTATAGAATGTAGAAATTGCTGACTCAACAGAGCATTCCCTTTCTTACTTAGATGCAAGCCATCAGGACAATAAAGCTCATTTCTGTCAATGAATTCCTCCCAGTGGGTTAAACACTGTGGGCTGGATATTCAAACTGCGCCCAAAAAGTGCTCAATAGCAGGAGCAAGCACAAGTCCATTGTGCCCATGCACAATAGATGTGATATTCAAAAAAGGAGCAAGCCAAATTGCGCAAACAGCCAACGTCTGAATATCGCACAACTTGCGCCATAGTGCAACTAGGAAGGGGAAGCTGAGCAGATACGATGCACTATAGCGCAACAAGGGCAGCTCAGCTGAGCAGCCCAGAGGCATCACAGTGCAAGCAGGGAGCCCCCCAGCAGCAGAGCAATGGAACTGCACAACCAGGGAGGTAGGTAGGGGCCCACCACCCATGCCACAGATGGGCACAGGAACACACTGCAGAACTGACAATGCACCCCCACACCCCAAGCACAGCACAACTGGGGGAGGGATGGAATATCCACCAGCCCATGGGGACAAGCAAACAAAGCACAGCTGGGCCATGGTGCCCCAGCACACCCACTAGCAAGCTGAGACTGCCACACAAGGAGGGCGGACCACCCCATGGTACAGCAGCCCCCCGCACAGCACACCCTGCACCATGACCCCAAGACACCTCCCATGAGCAGTGACCAGCACTGCAGGAATCCCCATGCATACCCCCCCAGTGTCACACTGCAACCTCATGTACCACAGAACCATACAAGCCAGACCCACCATGAGCACCCAGCAGTGGGTGGCAGCACACGGCAATGTAACAATGGCAGACACAGTGCCAACATGCACAATCCCCCTGAGGCACAGCTGAGAGACCGAACATGTGTCACCACAAGAGGTACCCCACATGGGAAAGGGCATGCCCCTGACACCACTGCCAGTGATACAGCACGCTGCACAGTAGACAAGTGTCACAGCGTGACCCACCATGAGCCACAGCAGCCAGCACAGACACCCACAGTGCTGCGTAGAAGCATGCAGCACACTGGATGCAACACAGTGCAGGGGCAAACACACACCTATACCCTTGGGGACACCAACACAGGGATGCAGTAGTGTGGCAACCAAGCCCCCAGTGTGGGCCCGTGTAAACTGTGCACACACAGCCTGCAGTCCACCATGGCACAGGGGTGACACCCGCCCTGTGCCTGAACTGTGGCCCTGTACGCCACCAGTATATGCCTGGATCACAAGTCACAGACAGTGGTGCATAGCCCCTGCAACACACACAAGCCACAGCATGGAGGTGGGACAGCAACTGTGGAGGCCACAGTGTCACCTGAGGCAAACTTGCACCTCACCAGTGACAGGAGGCAACTCAGCATTGTGACGGTCACAGTGGATGACCTGCAGGGACAGCCACCACTGACAAGGCAGCAGACCTCGCAGGCCACAGACATGCAAGGATGTCAGCTGCACAGGCCAAGGACAGTTTGACAGGGGCACAATGGAGACAGAGCAGGCACCATGGACCACTGCACACAGTAATGCAATGCACAGAGAACAACACACACCACAGATACTAACTGATAGCCACTCCCACACCAGAGACACTTCCCCACACACACACACACACACACACACACACCCAAGAGTGAACCACCCCAGATGCCATGCACACCACTGCAACTGAGCACCTATAGCCAGCTGCAAATCAGAGACCACCACCGTATTCATATCAAAATTACTATATTCAATAAATACGACAACAACAACATCTATATACATATATACATATATGGGGTGGAGGGACAGGAACAAGGTGGGGGTGGGTAAGGTGCAGGGGTGAACAAATGGGAGAGGGAAGGCGGGGTGTGAGGGTCAGTCAAAGGGGGGAGGTTATGCTCGATCAGTGGCATCCAGCCTGCTCCTCCGCTGCCTGGGCTGTTCCTGGGGTCACCTTCTCCTCCTCACCCCATGCTGATAGAGGTCCTGCAGTATGGCCAGGGATTCGGCCACCACACGAACCAGATCCTGGATGGAGCGCTCTATGCGAAGGAGTATCCGCACACCTAGGACAAGGGATCAGAGTCAATGGGTGTGACTGTCCATCCCCCTGCAGCCCACCCATCATGCATGGCATACAGCCATGTGCCCTGCTCCTGTGATGGTGTGCACCCACCCACAGTGACCATGTGCACAAGACATGCCCAACCAGGCAGCAACAGCCATGTGTACCACTGCACACACACATACCACCCCTGTCCAGCACAGCACAACCAAGGCCGTACAGTAACATGGCTATGCAGTGGGCAGGTAGAGCCACTGCCATGTGCCCAGTGCATGCATGGACCACCATTGATGCACTCCCAGACATGCAGTGTCACTGGACAGTGCTGACTGTCATATGTCGCATGAATGGCAGTGGTGTCCATGGATGGTGGCCATGCCCTGCTCCCCACCCTGTCACACAGCATGCAACAGCAATCATGGTGTCATGGCATTCACCCTCTTTGGGCTGTTGCTGGCATTGGGGTTGTTCCCCGACATGCTCCCATTCTGCTTCCACCACCCTCCGCTGCTGCTCCGTGGCCCTCCTCCACTCTGTCACGCCTGTGGGAGACAAAAGGAGAGCAACACATAAGTACAAACCCAAAGCATATTTCCCCTGCCCCAATGTGTGTGCCCACCCACCCAGCCAGACCCATCCATCCCATACCCTGTAAACACCACCACAGCCAACCCTAGACCATCCCTCCCCTATGTGCTGGACACAAAAGACAGTGTTACTCATATGGACCATACAGATGCATAGACAGATCACCCACCTGGATGAGGCACCACACCCCTCCTGGCACGTGACCGCAGATGTGCCAGTATCTCCAGCTCCCTCTGTCTCAGGTCCTCATACCGGTGCCTGCATTGCTCAGCCATTCTCCTGTGGCCAGTGGCCGCCTCCAGGTCAGTGGCCACCTCTTGCCAGACCTGGGTCCTGGCCCTGTCCAGTGGCACCTCACCATACAGTGGGACATAGTGTGGCTCCACAATGGCCATAAGGTTGGCCAGCTCAAGGGCACTCCATTGGGGGGCTCTCCTGCATGCCATCTCCAGTGCTATAGTAGGCAATATGGTGCTCCGCAGCGTGGCACCCCCAAGTGGAATTGCTGCGCAATACATCGCCGCCATTCCCTATCGCGCTGTCGGTACAGCGCTGCCATTCCCTATTGCGCTGTCACCGAACAGCGTGATAGAGCTGCAGACATGCCAGACGTATAGCGCCAAGGGGGCAAAGGTCGGGCACAGGGTCATGGGTCTCTGGAGCAAGGCCACTCACAGCGCCATCGGACGTCTATGCGTCTAGCGCGATTGGTTGCCTGTGTGCCATTGCCACAGCGAACTATTGTGCAGTTGTGCCACAGCGCCATGTAGTGACCATCGCCGTAGTGCCACTGGCACAATGGTGGCCATGCCCTGAATTGCTTACCGTGCACAGCACGTCATCAGCACGGCAGACGCCTATGTAAGCTACCTGGGCATGCACAGTGCGGTGTACTACGCAGCCACAGAACTGCGCCATTGGCTCAGCACGTTCAACCCTATTGCACAAAGCGCAGCAGCGCAATATTTAGCCGTCATATGCAAATCATCTGATCAGCCATTCAATGGCGCAGCAGCGCGAATTGCATCTCATTAAAGTTGCTCCACACCTAATTTGCATGGATTGCACCATAAAAATGTGACACTGTTCTGCAGTGGCCATATTCGGTTACTGCAGTTTATAGGTGAGTTGCGTGCTGTGTGCTGTTCTGGACTGTGGTCTCAGGGAATTGCTTTGTACTGCACTGTCACAGGTGACCACTCTCACCCATACAGGCTGAGAAATGACAGAGCGAGGACTGGGTGAGGAGGATGATGGTAGGTGGAAGAGGAGGCCTAATTTTACTAAGACTGAGACCGAGGCACTCTTTGAGGCCTACCTGGATGAGGAGCCACTGCTCAGTGGACGGTAGGGCACCCCCTCAGGCCCGTGCTGCTGCATGGGAGGGTGTGGCATGTGCCATCAACCTGCATGGCAGCCACCAGCGCTCTGTGCAGGAGTGTAAAAAGAAGATGGGTACCGACAGGAGGGGGGTGAAGGAGAAGGTGACTGCCATCAGGGCGGCACATGCTGCAACAGGCGGGGGCCAGCCGGAGGTGGTACAGCTGACTCTGGCAGAGGGCAGGCTCACTGCAAGCATGCAGTGCAGTGCCATTGAGGGCATTCCAGGAGGTGGCTTCCAGACAGGTGGTAGCCCATCACTGCATGGTACGTCATGGTCTGTGGGGGGGGTGAAGGTAGATCACATGCACTAACGTGTCCTTACTTTCTGTTACAGATCCTGTGCATCTGCAGGGGTCAGCGGTGGAGGGTCTGTCCACTGTGGACAGCCATCTGGAGTTGGAGGAGGGACCATCCACCTCCGCATGTAGCCGGCGTGCATTGCAACAGTGTACACGCTTGGCTGCCAACACTGATGTCGTTAAGACAGGTGTGGGGGGGTGCCCTTCCTGTGTCTTAGTGGTCTGGCATCCAAGCATGCCAGCATGCTGTGGCTGTGGCACAGACCTGCACCATTGATGATGCAATGACCATTATGGGCACTGACATGTGCGTGTCACAGAATGGACACACAGCAGGCCAGCTCACGCCCATGGACCTAACTGGTTCTGACGTGTGTGCCAGCACGTCAGCACAGTCCCAGGCTGTGCCTGTCAGCACCAGTGGGGCAGCACCGGTGGCTATTCAGGTCAGTGGCACTGTTGCAGCCACAGCGGTGGAACAACTGATCCCTTGGGCACAGCAGGTGGAGGGGCAGCAGCAGTCACCCACTGGGACTGGGGGTACAGGGTTCAGCGGTGGCGTATGTGCACCATCTGTGGACATGCCCATACCTGGTCCTGGTGAGCAGCGCCCACCCTCAAGGGGTGCTGAACATCAGGCCCTTCCATACTCTGAGGGACAGGTTGCTGATGTGGCAGACGACCTCTTTGATGAGCACACCCACCTGCTGCAGGCATCAGTACAGCAGCAGATGCAGCTTGCAACATCCATGGAGGCACTGTGTGTTGCTCTGGAGTGGGTCGAGGAGCGACACAGCAGGGACACCGAGAGGATCCTGTCACGGATTGACCATTTGCAGATGGATGTGACCGCTGCCATTGACAGGCAGACACAGGCGTTGGTCACTGTCGTGGCCACATTGGGCACACAGTCAGGTGCCCCTGTGCCACTCAAACCACGCAGTTTGCTATCCACTCCCTGTTTCCGGCATCATGCAACACCCACCCTGTCAACACCGGGTTCAGCTGTGGGCATCCCGAGCACTCCTGGTGCAGGTATGTTCGGTGTGCTGCAGACACCTGTGCGGGCACGGTCGCATTCATGCAGTGGAACCCCTGGTGGACCATCGGTGCCACCCCATGAGGCCCGAGCTCAACCTGCCAGTGCTGCTGGATCTTGGTGGGGCCACCCACACATCCGAGGTGGCCGTGGCACTGTGCCGCAAGACTGAGCTGTATCCCAGTGCGGGCCCTGTCTGGTGCTGCCCTGTATGCAATGTGTGTTTTGGTGGGCAGTGCACCGGTGGGTGCCCAGCCCTACACGCAGACACACGGACCACCTGCACACCCTCCCAACTGCTGTACACAGGTGCATGTGCATGATGATGCCTGCATTGCGCTGTGCACCAAAGTGCGATGGTGCCCAGCATCTGACACACGCACATGGACAGTCAGTGGATGTGGTGGCCTGTGGACATGTGTGTTTTTAGTGTCTGTGTTCCAGCTCTGTTTTGCACCTGACCCCTGTGCACTTTGTGCCTATTGTGTCTGTGTATGTGTCCATCCATGTGGCGTGTTACTGTTCACCCATCCCTGGTTGTATATGTGTGTGCTTCTGTGCTCTGCCACTTCCCTTGCCGTCAAGCACCCCTGGTGTGTGTCCCTGTGTGTATGTGGGTTGTGCCCTAGCTACTATTGGTTGCACATGGCCCCATGACTTACCTGTGTTGGGTGAAGTGCTCCTCTGTGATGGTGTCCCAGTGCAGCTGGGCCAGCCGGATCAGTCGGGGGTCCCATCATCCAAGGGGGAGCTGCCCATCCCCATCGTCACCGGCGTCACCATCGTCCCCATCGCTGTCCCCCTCTTCGACCTTTATGGCTATCCCGCAGTCTTTGGCCATGTTGTGCAGGATACAACAGGCCAGGAATATCCCACAGGCCTTTGAGGGGCTATACTGTAGGGTACCGCCAGAGGTGTCCAGGCAACGGAAAAGCGCCTTCAGCATCCCAAACACCCGCTCAATGATGTTGCATGTGGTGGCATGTGCCTCATTGAATCGTTGCTGTGATGGGGTCGTGGGCCGCTGGTAAGGTGTGAGCAGCCAGGGATGGAGTGGGTATCCACTGTCACCTGTGTGGAGATAGTGGAGGTTAGTGTCTTGTTCAGGCTCAGACTGCCCCAAACCCTGTGTGCCACACCCATGGCACCTGTGGCTTACCCCCCCTTGCACACGATTTGTCAGTTCTACATGCATACTCATCCACTAGATGTCCTGTCGGGATGTCCCCACTCTCGAATCGATGGCACAGTGCCAACTGGTACCATATGAATGAATCATGTGCTCCCCCAAGTTGCGTGGCACAGACATTGATGATGCGCCCACTGGCATCACACACCACCTGGCAGTTGACACTGGCATATCCCTTCCGGTTCATATAGGCAGCCTCATCAGAGCCAGGTGGCATACGAATGGCCACATGAGTGCAGTCTATCGCCCCTAGCACGCCAAGCATACGTGCTACCCTGTGGAACTCCTGTTTGTTTGCTGTGCGCTCCACCGCGGTGCTGGGGAAATGTATGTACTCCACAGCATGTGGCAGCAGTGTGCTGAGGAAATGGGTGAGGATGCATGACGTGGCCGACTGTGTTATGCCTGTGGTGTCCCCTGTTGGTCTCTGGAAGGTACCCGTGGCGAGCAAGCACATGTAAGCTGTTACCTTTGTCTCCACTGACAGAGCATGACTCCGTCGTGTGGGTGCCTGCATCACATCACTGCACAGCTCACAGAGCCGCCTCAGTATTGCCCTGTTAAGGCGGTACCGGCCCACAATCTCGACATCTGAGTACAGCTCAAAGCTGGTGTGGGCTCGGTACTGCCTGTTGGGGCATACCACCGACAGGCCTTTCCACGGCCACGTCCCCCTGCAGCATGCCTTCTCACCCCCCTCATTACAGCTTCCATGTGGAAGGTGGCACTGTCCATGTCCCTGGATTGTGCTCCCCCCCCCCGGCTGTTGTTGCTTTGTTCCTCCCCGCTGTCCTGACTGCTACCTCCACTGCACCGGGTACACCTACTGGCCTCTGCTCACTGTGGCCCCACACACCTTCCCTTGCCCCTATTCTGTCTTTTTGTTTCCCTGGCCTGCCCTCTTTGTCCCTCTTGCTCTGTCTCTCTCTCCCTGCCTCATATGGCTTCCCTGTAGCGTTCTTGCACCTCTTCCTTGCTCCTTTTTATTTTGGCTCATTTCCGCTATGGCGCAACTTCTGCCTGATCCACTGTTTTGCATTGCGCAAGTCTTTGAACATCGCACTGTGCACTTTATGCACGGTTCCACCCCCTTCGGTTGCACATGCCTTCATTATCATTGTGCTGTTGCTCAGCTTGTTTTCAGTGGCGCAATTGCCTCCTGCTGAATATCACAGAATAGCGCATTTTCTGACTTGTGCTGGCGCAACCCTGTTGTGCATTGTGCAACCCTTTTGAATATCCAGCCCTGTATATTTTGTCGAAGACACCATAGCCTGAGCCAGTTATTAACTATTTTAATTTTATGGTTAAGAAAACTAGAGTACTGTGGGATTGGTAATATCTCAGAAAAAATAATGTCACACCCTAGTTCAACCAATTTATTAGTCATAGATACAAAGGCCTGTATAATATTTTGAACAGAATCCCTGTAAATATTATTTGCACCAACATGAATTATACACAGTGAATTTGATTGGTGAGATCCGATAATACTGTCAACCATTAATGTAAGATCAGTGATCCTTGCTCCACTGAAACTAGAGCAAGTTCGGTTGTGTTTGCCAGGCTCAGATAGGGCTCGATCTAATTGTTTTACTAAAGAGTCACCCAAAACGTATAACTGCCTCGTATTTGGAACATTACTAACGGGACCATACATAGGGGATGCTTCTTTGTCAGTATTATTGGTAACAAAATCTATCAAAGGTGAGTTAGACATAGAGTTGAACAATGAATTGGAAACATGTGGCATATTATCTCTAACTACAGATATATCAGTAGAGCTAAATCCTACGTTTGTGGAGTCAGTAAGGGTGTCATTAGAATCCACAGAGATAACAGATAATGGGTCAAAATTATTATGTATTGGAATGACAAATTGATCAGCCTTGCGCCTTCTTTTATTTGCACATTTAGACCCCTGTATATTATACCAGTTAGTATCTTCCGAACTGTAATTGAACCTGACTCTTCTTCTCTAACTCTCTTTTTATTTGAAGCTTCTGCAGAATTAGTAACAATTGAGGTAAATGTTGTACAGTTATACTCATCCATTTTTTTGGTTTCAGGAAAGGTACTTAAAATGGAGTTAGATGTAATCTGATCAGTAGGAATATTACTAATGTGTGTAGCTGATTGAGCAATATTAAGCTCAGAATCACTACTTGATGCAAGTACCAGAATCCGCTTATAATATAAAGAATTTTCACATTGCAAAACAATGTAATCTGTGCATTTAGTACATTGGAAAGGTAAATTATCAATAGCACTAGCTGTCAAACTAAACATGTGGCAGGATGTACATTGTATTCCTGTTTCCCCAGTTGTAGTAGTAACAAACACATTAATGCATCTAGATGTGTTTGCTATAGAAGCTATTTCAATATATGAACAAAGTCAAAACCAAAGTCATGCAATGTATATTTACTCACAGGCGATAGTATGTAGTTTGAATGGTATAGCCAATACCTCCTAACACCGCTTAACACACGTGAAACGTGCGTGTCTAAGCACACGTCTTAGCATGGTGCGCATGCCCTGCTGGGAATGGAATGATTAAGAAGGTAACGTGACCCAGAAGTGGTTACCAAAGTTCAATTATTAGTTCCCTGGATTAAACTCCACGAATTCCACTCATTCGTGGAACTGGTGTAGTGCCAGAAGAGTTATGACCCCCAGTAAAAACAAATGCAGCTCCTTAAATGAAATGTAGTCCTCGAGTAAAAACTCGAGAACTACACTCCCTCTTCCTGCTTCCTATAAAAGACATCAGCAGAGCTCAAAACTACGTGTAGTCGTGCAGTAGTGCAAACGAGGACAAAGGACACCAAAAATAAGCTAAAAAACACAATTGAAAGTATATTTTAACATACAAATAAGCACAATATACTCAGACAGCTCTCTAAATGATTTGTTTTGGTTCAGAAGCAGAGCAGATGAACCGGAAGATTTAAATACAGATCACATGACCTGGAAGTGGTTACCGAAGGTCACCGAGCCCCTTTTAATTTAATTATCAGTTCCCTGGATTAAACTCCACAAATTCCACTCATTCATGGAACTGGTGTAGTGCCAGAAGAGTTATGACCCCCAGTAAAAACAAATGCAGCTCCTTAAATGAAATGTAGTCCTCGAGTAAAAACTCGAGAACTACACTCCCTCTTCCTGCTTCCTATAAAAGACGTAAGGAGGGCTCAGAACTATGGGTTGACGTGCAGTAGTACAAATGAGGACAAAGGACACCAAAAATAAGATAAAAAACACAATTAAAAGTATATTTTAACACACAAATAAGCTCAATATACACAGACAGCTCTCTAAATGATTCATTTTGGTTCCTAAAGTCCTTTGATGGAGCATCTGGACTTCAGCTTAACACAAGTAAAACTTAAGTGCTTGCACTAAACCATAAGTGCACCTCTCCCACTTTCACCTTGTAGGGTCTCCACTAGTTCCCAGGCTCTATAACATTTCTTGGTATTTGAATCTCCCCTCAGCTGAATACACTATGCAAGATCAGTGTCTGTTGACAGAGCTGAAAGTGGAACTAGACAGTTGGAAACCCCCTGTGGCTTTCAATGAGGGGTAAGATACAAGCAGACAAGATAGTGATAGCCCCGAAGATTCTCCACCTCATATCTTACATCCCATCCCACATTCCCAACAACTGGTTAGACCATGTTGACAAACTGGTGGGTAGCTTTCTCTGGGAGGGTAAATAGCTGCGTTACAGTCACAATAATATGAGGCTCCAGTGGAGAAGTGGAGGGTGGAGGCTTCCTTGGGTTAAAAACTACAACTGGGCATTCAGGACTGCACAGAAGCTTTGCTGGTTCAGGGACCCTACCAAGGCCTTCCCTCCCTGGCTGTGGCTGAATATAGAGGAAGAATTATTGTGAGGGTCCTTACCTACTGTCTGTCTATATGCTTCAGCCCATCCCCAGGTGACTCTGATTCCACCATCTACAACTCACTGTAGATGTGAAAACAACTTGGGAGGTTTCTTGACACTGACCTCCCCCAACCTAAACTCACTCTCCAAACTTAGATTGTGGGCTTTTAGTGACACTGTAATTTATTTGCTGTCTTTACTTAGAATTGTTTGTGGGCTGTTGAAAATGTAAAACCTAGTTTGGTGTGGTTGTGGTGGTGTATTCCTTTGCTGTCTTTAATTGCCCCCTCCCTCCCCTGCCCCCACTCCTAATTATATGCCCTGTTAAATCTGATTGACAGGAGCTAAACACAGGGGATAGTAGGGGTTGTGGAGTAGGAGGGGCATAAGGGAGAAGAAGCCCGCTCTCGGCACAAGTGTTTTGACTCATTATTTATTTATTTTTTCCTTGTTTAAAGAAAAGTATCTGAGGATCAGTGGCAGGATTTTTAGGACAGTAAATTAATAAAAAGGGAACAAGGAGAGCATCAGTAACAGACAGGTACTGGAACAGCCGTATAAGTGCAGTACAATCAGGGCCCCTACTTTTCTGTGGCACAGTGGGACCAAGTTCTGTGGCAAGACTACCATTTGCCGCAGAACTTCTGCAGCGGTGGTTTGTAATTTCTGTGGAAGTTCTGCGGCACTAACAAACTACCACATCACAGTGTCAGCTTGTCATCCTGACTTCACTTTCATGGCAGTGGTTATAGCAATCAGGATGGTGGAAAGCACAGTAACACTGGTTAAAAAATAACAGACTTATAAAATAATTTTATGCCTAAAAAGCAAAACAAATGTCTCTCCTTGGTCCTAGCCTGTTGCATAAATGACATATGCAGAAGGGATCTTATGTGATAAATAAGGTATTTCTATATGCATGCTATCTATCCCACTAATGAGGTTTCCACTGTCTATCACTTACATATTTGTATGTGCCTTCTACACCACTCATGAGGTTTCACTGTATATCACTTACATATTTATATGCAGTCTGTAACATACATACAAATATGTATGTGTGTGCTGAGACACTGAGATACTGTATGTGTGTGTGTGTGTGTATATATATATATATATATATATATTTTTTTTTGTTTAATTTCCATAATCTTGCATCCTCATTCATACAGGTTCCATTGGAAATGGAATAGAGGAGTTATTGCAAAACTCATTTTTCATGTCAACCCGCTTTCCCTGACACACTGCGTAACACCATCAGGCCATGACATGCATGTGAACCAATTGTGAGATACAGCTCTCCGGCCCATCACAATGTGTCCACCATGTGACAGAACACTGCACCACACCTTTCCCAGGCTCTGAGCAGTGATGTGTTCCACCAATCCTTGTGTTGCCCAGCCAGCTCCCAGAGCTAATCTCTGAACATGAGTTGCTGGTACGAAAACACAGCATGCTACCCTCTGTCCCAACAGCTGTCCCTGCACACAACATTTTTCAATAACTTTTAGGTGATTCTATCAACCAATGACAATATGTAATCAATAACCCTGGCAAAAATTCATACAGTGCAATTATTTAACAGGTCTATTCTTTCAACAGGTCTGCAGATTATTATATTTCACTTTTCTGGGCATAATTACTTTATTTTTCTTAAAAATTTAGACAGTTAAATTCATTTTACCAGTTATTCATTTCAGATAGTGTCTCTATACCTTAAAGGCACAAATAGGTTTGTACAAAGTGAGGTATGGACTTAACAGGTCTGTGCTATTGACAAGGTTTGGTTTAAGTTGGCCCTAGTGCAACAATGTAAGACTGAAAATTGTATTAGGCTGTAGTGCAGGAAGAGCAAATATCACCATGCATGATGTGCTGTGCCACCGTCTCTGGCAGTGGGAGCTGTGGTAGATAAGTGACTGTTCATTTCTATTGCAGAATGCAGCTATTTCATTAGCTAATGTATGAAGTTATAGCAATGATAACATCACATTCTGAACATATGGGGGGGTTTGGATATAAAAAGAGGGGAAGGGAACCAGATTCTATGTATAAACAGAAATATTAATAAAAAATCACCAAGAAGAGTGAATTCTGCAGCACCACAGAAGTTCTGCGGTAGATTGCAAGTTCTGCACAAAATTTTGCAGCCACAGAATTCTAGGGGCCTTGAGTATAATGTGTGGAGTGGTGCAATGCAGTGGCTGCAGGGCAGCCATATTCAGGAAGACCTTCTGGAAGCTGAGGTGCTTCCCTATCTGCATGCATCTCTCTTGACTGCAGGACGAGGGAGCCAGACTCAGAGTGGAAGTAAACTGGGTCAGGAGTACCATCACCTCTATCCAAAGACCACCCAATCCAATGCCGATGCCTCAAAGGATGCCAAGAACGAGGAGCACTTGGATGACAGGGGGCTCAGGGAGGGTTAGGGCAGTCAGGCAGAGGCATATCACAGATCCTATTCCACTCAAGAACTCATATGCCACACTGGCAAACGGGGACAACCAAATAGAGGTACCCAGAGAAATCGAAGGAAAGGATGTGGAGGTTAGCCAAGTAGATGGCCTCAGTGGGGAGAGCAGTAGACCCCTAGGAGGAAGAAGCAAATCATGATAGGGAACTCCATCATAAGAGGGATCCAGCTAGGAACACAGGAGGGGAGGACAGAGAGGAGAGGTGAGGTGATGTGCCTACCAGGTGCCACGACATGGAGGGATGGGAGAAAGATCCTGGGGATTGCTGGGAAGACAAGACGGGAGGATGAACTGGATGTCATTATTCACCTAGGTACTAATGACCTGGTGAATGGGGAGCCAAAGGAAGTTCAGGAAGAGTTTAGGAAATTGAGGAGAGGTCTCAAGCAATTAGCTACTTCTGTCACCTTCTCGGAAGCACTTCCTGCGAGAGGCATGGGAGAGCATAGGGGTGCATGCACCAGGAACTTTAACTCATGGTTGAAGAACTGGTGCTGTGAGGAAGGGTTTGGATTCATTGGTGACTGGGGACCCACCTGGAGGGACGGAGGCTTGTTCAAGCCTGATGGCCTGCATCCATCCTGGAGGGGAATCCAAGCACTCAATGATAAGTTTAAATGCTACATTGACAAGCATTTAAACTAGCAAAGGGGGGTTGCAGGCCAGCAAGGAGGGTACCTACTAGCTCACCCCTCACCCCTAGCAGTGGAACCAGTGAACTGGAGGAGTGATTCTCTATACAAAGCAGTGTGCAAAAGATGGAGATAAGTGCCCAAGAGGTGGATAGGCAGAAAAGGGGCAAAATTCAACAGAAAGGCAGACAGCAGGGAGAACTAAGGATAAAAGACAACCAAGGAAGGGGCAGGAGTAGAATATCGAAACAGTCTAGGGAGGTCAAATCATGGAAAGCCATGTGTGCCAATGCCAGGAGCCTTAGCAACAAGATGGAGGATCTGGAGGCTGTCATGGTGCAGTCGGACCTGGACATTGTGGCCATCACAGAAACCTGGTGTAATGATAACCATGACTGGGAGATGGCCATACCTGGCTACAACATATTCAGAAGAGACAGGGCAGGTAGGAAGGGAGGAGGAGTGGCACTTTATGTGAAAAATGACATAAGGGCCACAGAGATACAGGAGGAACAAAATGGGGGAGAGATACTGTGGGTTAAGCTGGAAAGTAAAATGGGGCCAGCCATCTGCACAGGTGTGGTCTATAGACCACCAGCCCAGGAGGAAGAAACAGATAGGGAGCTGATGCTAGCCATCCAAAGATGGCAGACTAGGGTGAGGCAGTGCTGGTTAGATACCTCAATATTCCAGATGTGGACAGGAGCATCCCAGCAGCAGCATCAACTAGAAGCAGATTTATCCTGAACTCCCTTCAATGTGCCTTCCTCAAGCAACTGGTCATGGAACCAACTCGGCAGAAGGCAATACTGGACCTTGTGCTCACAAACAGGGACAGTGTGATAGGGGTAACAGTGAGGGAACACCTGGGGAATAGTGACCACCAATCATTGTAGTTTGAAATCACAGAACGAGCAGAACCAAACCACTCAAAAACACATATCCTGTATTTTGGGGGAAGACTTTGGGAAAATTGGGAGATGCTTAAAAGAGGCATTTAGGGGAATGGGACAGGAATCAGGGGTTGAGGAACAGTGGGCAGTATTTAAAATGGGGATTACAAGAGCAACAGAATTATGCATTAAGCAGATTAGCAAGGGGAAAAGAAAGAGGAGACCATTATGGTTTTCCAAGGAGGTAGCAGAGAAAATGAAAGCCAAAAAGATTGCATTCAGACAATACAAAAAGGCACAGGCAGAAGGGGATAGGGAGAAGTACCAGGAGAAGCAAAGTAAGGCATGGTGGTCAGTAGGGGAAGCCAAAACTCAGACAGAAGAGCACATTGCAAAATCAGTGGGTAGAGGGGACAAAACCTTTTACAGGTACATAAGTGAAAAAAGAAATACAAAGGGAGGGATAATGAGACTGAAGGGGGAGGACGAGAGCAGCGTGGAGGATGACAACAGTAAAGCTGACATATTGAACAGGTATTTATGCTCAGTCTTTACTGAGGAAGAGGACGGTAATGGGTCTGAAGGGAGTACAAGGGGTGAGAATGGTGCAGAAATGCACACAAGTCCCTTTACACGAGAAAGGGTCCTGAAGGAACTAAGAGAGATGGTGGCTGAACCTCTGGCAATCCTGTTTAGCCGATCACTGGAAACAGGGGAGGTACCCAAAGACTAGAAGACAGCAGACATAGTCCTCTTATACAAAAGTGGGAACAAAGAGGAAGCCGGGAACTACAGACCAGTAGGCCTCACCTCGGTAGTGGTGAAGATCATGGAAGCACTACTGAAGGAAAGGTTGGTGGAACATCTGGTTGTCAATGGACTACAGGACCCAAGACAGCATGGTTTCACCGGGGGGGGTCATGGCAGACCAACCTCATTAAATTTTTTGACTGGGTGACTAGGGAGGTGGATCAGGGGAAGGCAGTGGACATGGCCTATCTGGACTTCAACAAGGCCTTTGACATTGTGCCACATAGAAGACTATTACACAAACTGGGGAATATGGGTGTGGGTAGGACAGTAGTGTGGTGGGTAGGTAACTGACTGGGTGGCAGGACAGAGAGGGTGGTGGTAAATGGCTGTCACTCCACAGAAGGAAGAGTGACCTGTGGGGTACCACAGGGATCAGTGCTGGGACCGGTCCTATTCAACATCTTTATCAATGACATTGCGAAGGACCTAGAAGGCAGAATTTCTCTGTTCACTGATGACACAAAGCTCTGAAACAGAGTAGACACACCAGAGGGTGTAGACAGAATGAGAAGGGACCTGCAGAAACTTGAAGAACGGTCAGGGGTTTGGCAGCTGAAATTCAATGCAAAGAAGTGCAAGATTTCTTTGTTGTCTTTACTTAGAATTATTTTTGGGCTGTTGAAAATTTAAAATGTAGTGGTGGTGTATTTCTTTGCTGTCTTTAATTGCTGTAAATTTAGTCTTGGCTTGTCTGACTTGCCCTGTAGTTTGGGTGAGGGGTGTTAATTGTCTGGCCTCTGTCCTCAGCTACATGATAACTGGAGGTGGGGCTTAGTCAGAGTTGAGGTAGCAAGTGAGTTTTATTTTCTCAGAAGCCAGAAGGGGAAGGAAACATATTCAATTCAGTGCTTTACAGTAACTGGTAATTGCTATTTTTCTTTTGTACTTAGATTGTGGGTTTTTAGTGACACTGTACTTTCTTTGTTGTCTTTACTTAGAATTGTTTTTGGGCTGTTGAAAATTTAAAACATAGTGGTGGTGTATTTCTTTGCTGTCTTTAATTGCTTCAAATTTTCGCCCCTTCCTCCCCTTCCCCCAACTCTTAATTACATACCCTGTTAAATCTGATTGACAGGAGCTAAACACAGGGTATAGTAAGGGGTGTGGAGTAGGAGGGGCATAAGGGGGAAGAAGCCCACCCTCAGCACGACAAATGTTTTGACTCATTTATTTATTTATTGGTTTATTTTCTTTTTTTTTTTAACGAAAAGTATCTGAGAACCAGTGACAGGATTTTTAGGACAGTAAATTAATAAAAAGGGAACTAGGAGAGCTTCAGTAGCAGACAAGTAGTGGAATAGCAGTATAATTGCAGTATAATGTGGGGAGTGGTGCAATGCAGTGACTGTGGGGCAGCCATATTCAGGCAGACCTTCTGGACACTGAGGTGCTGCCCTACCTGCATGCATCTCTCTGGACTGTGGGATGAGGTAGCCAGACTCAGAGTGGAAGTAAACTGGATCAGGAGTACCATCACCCCTATCCAGAGATCACCCAGTCCAATGCGACTGCCTCAAAGGATGCCGAGAACGAGGAGCACTTGGATGACAGTGGGCTCAGGGCAGGTTAGAGTGGTCAAGCAGAGGCACTTCCCAGATCCTATTCCACTCAAGAACTCATATGCCACACTGGCAAACGGGGACAACCAAATAGAGGTACCCAGAGAAGTCGAAGGAAAGGATGTGGAGGTTAGCCAAGGAGGTGACCTCAGCGGGGAAAGCAGTGGACCCCAGAGGAGGAGGAGGAAGTGAATCCTGGTGGGAGACTCCATCATAAGAGGGATCCAGCTAGGAACACAGGAGGGGGAGGACAGGGAGGTGTGGTGCCTATCAGGTGCCATGGCATGGAGGGATGGAAGGAAGATCCTGGGGATCACTGAGAAGGCAAGACGGGAGGTTGAGCTGGATGTCATTATCCACCTAGGTACTAATGACCTAGCAAATGGGGAGCCAAAGGAAGTTCAGGAAGAGTTTAGGAAATTGGGGAGGGGTCTCAAGCAAGTAGCTACTTCTGTCACTTTCTCAGGAGTACTACCTTCGAGAGGCAAGGGAGAGCATAGGGGTGCATAAACCAGGAACTTTAACTCATGGTTGAAGAACTGGTGCTGTGAGGAAGGGTTTGGATTCATTGGTGACTGGGGACCCACCTGGAGGGATGGAGGCTTGTTCAAGCCTGATGGCCTGCATCCATCCTGGAGGGGAATCCAAGCACTCAATGATAAGTTTAAATGCTACATTGACAAGCATTTAAACTAGCAAAGGGGGGTGGCAGGCCAGCAAGGAGGGTACCTACTAGCTCACCCCTCACCCCTAGCAGTGGAACCAGTGAACCAGAGGAGTGGCTATCTCTACAAAGCAGTGTGCAAAAGATGGAGATTAGCGCCCAAGAGGTGGATAGGCAGAAAAGGGGCAAAATTCAGCAGAAGGGCAGACAGCAAGGAAAACCAGGGATAAAGGACAACCAAGGAAGGGGCTGAGTAGAACAGCGAAACAGTCTAGGGAGGTCAAATCATGGAAAGCCATGTGTGCAAATGCCAGGAGCCTTAGCAACAAGATGGAGGATCTGGAGGCTGTCATGATGCAGTCAGACCTGGACATTGTGGCCATCACTGAAACCTGGTGTAATGATAACCACGACTGGGAGATGGCCATACCAGGCTACAATATATTCAGAAGAGACAGAGCAGGCAGGAAGGGAGGAGGAGTGGCACCGTATGTGAAAAATGACATAAGGGCCACAGAGATCCAGGAGGAACAAAATGGGGGAGAGATACTGTGGGTTAAGCTGGAAAAGAAAATGGGGCCAGCACAGGTGTGGTCTATAGACCACCAGCCCAGGAGGAAGAAACAGATAGGAAGCTGATGCTAGCCATCCAAAGGATGGCAGACAAGGGGGAGGTAATACTGGTTGGAGACTTCAATATTCCAGACGTGGACTGGAGCATCCCAGCAGCAGCATCATCTAGGAGCAGATTTATCCTGGACTCCCTTCAGGGTGCCTTCCTCAAGCAACTGGTCATGGAACCAACTCAGCAGAAGGCAATACTGGACCTTGTGCTCACAAACAGGGACAGTGTGATAGGGGTAACAGTGGGGGAGCACCTGGGGAACAGTGACCACCAGTCATTGTGGTTTGAAATCACAGAAAAAGCAGAACCAAACCACACAAAAACAGGTATCCTGGATTTTAGTGGGGCAGACTTTGGGAAAATGGAGAGATACTTGAAAGAGGCATTAAGGGGAATGAGGCAGGAATCAGAGGGTAAGGAACAGTGGGCAGTATTTAAAATGGGGATTATAAGAGCAACAGAATTATGCATTAAGCAGGTTAGCAAGAGGAAAAGGAAGAGGAAGAGGAGACCATCATGGTTTTCCAAAGAGGTAGCACAGAAAGTGAAAGGCAAAAAGATTGCATTCAGACAATACAAAAAGACACATGCAGAAGGGGATAGAGAGAAGTACCAGGAGAAGCAAAGGGATGCAGGGAGGTCAGTAAGGGAAGCCAAAGCTCAGACAGAAGAATACATTGCAAAATCAGTGGGTAGAGGGGACAAAACCTTTTACAGGTACATAAGTGAAAAAAGAAAGGCAAAGGGAGGGACTGTGAGACTGAAGGGGGAGGATGGGGGCCGCGTGGAGGATGACAACAGTAAAGCTGACATATTGAACAGGTATTTCTGCTCAGTCTTTACTGAGGAAGAAGAGGGTAATGGGTCTGAAGGGAGTACAAGGGGTGAGAATGGTGCAGAAATGGACACAAGTCCCTTTACACTAGAAAGGGTCCTGAAGGAACTGGAAGTAATAAGAGTTGATAAAGCAATGGGGCCAGATGGAATGCACCCCAGAGTCCTTAAAGAACTAAAAGAGGTGGTGGCTGAACCTCTGGCTATCCTGTTTAGCCAATCACTGGAAACAGGGAAGGTACTCAAAGACTGGAGGATAGCAGATGTATTCCCCTTATACAAAAGTGGGAACAAAGAGGAAGAGGAAGGGGGGAACTACAGACCAGTCAGCCTCACCTCGGTAGTGGGCAAGATCGTGGAAGCACTACTGAAGGAGAGATTGGTGGAACATCTGGTTGTCAATGGACTACAGGACCCAAGGCAGCATGGTTTCACCAGGGGGAGGTCATGTCAGACCAACCTCATTGAATTTTTTGACTGGGTGACTAGGGAGGTGGATCAGGGGAGGGCAGTGGACATGGCCTATCTGGACTTCAGCAAGGCCTTCAACACTGTGCCACATAGAAGACTAATACACAAACTGGGGAATATGGGTGTGGGCAGGACAGTAGTGTGGTGGGTAGGTAACTGGCTGGGTGGCAGGACAGAGAGGGTGGTGGTAAATGGCTGTCACTCCACAGAAAGAAAAGTGACTAGTGGGGTACCACAGGGATCAGTGTTGGGACCGGTCCTATTCAACATCTTCATCAGTGACATTGCGCAGGACCTAGAAAGCAGAATTTCACTGTTCGCTGATAACACAAAGCTCTGTAACAGAATAGACACACCAGAGGGTGTAGACAGAATGAGAAGGAACCTGTAGAGACTTGAAGAATGGTCAGGGGTTTGGCAGTTGAAATTCAATGCAAAGAAGTGCAAGATAATGCATATGGGGCACAAAAACCCTGGCACAATATATCAGTTGGGGGGGTGAGGATATAGCATGCACCAAGCAGGAAAGGGATCTTGGGGTTATCATCTCTGATGACCTCAAGGTAGGGAAACAGTGTGACAAGGCAGCAGGTAAAGCAAATAGGATGCTGGGGTTCAAAGGCAGGGGCATCACCAGCAGGACAAGGGAGGTCATAATTCCACTATACAAGACAGTAGTGAGGCCCCACCTGGAGTACAGTGTACAGTTCTGGAGACCTTACCTATGTAAGGACATAGACAGGGTAGAGAAGGTTGAGAAGAGGGCAACAAAGATGGTGCATGGATTGCATCACAAGTCCTATGAGGACAGGTTGAAGGAACTGAACATGTACTCCCTGGAGAAGAGGAGGGAGAGAGGGGATATGATAGAGACGTACAAGTATCTTACAGGGAGGAACAGGGTGCAGGAATACACTATTTTTAAGTAGAAAAGATGTTCCAAGAGTAGAGGGCATGGGATGAAGTTGGAGGGAGGATGATTCAGAGGAAACGTGAGGAAGAATTTCTTCACAGAACGGGTGGTTGACAAGTGGAACACCCTGCCAGAGGAAGTGGTGGGGGCTGAAACAATCACGGGATTTAAGAATGCATGGGAAAGGCATAAAGGAATTCTGGAGGTCAGGGGTAAGGGGCAACAGACTTCTAGGAAAACATAAACTGAACTTACAAGCTCAAATGGGCAGACTGGGTGGGCCATAGGCCCTCATCTGCCGACACTGTCTATGTATCTATGTATAATGCATATGGGGCACAAAGACCCTGGCACAATATATCAGTTGAAGGGTGAGGATATAGCATGCACCAAGCAGGAAAGGGATTTTGGGATTATCATCTCTGATGACCTCAAGGTAGGGAAACAGTGCGACAAGGCAGCAGGTAAAGCAAATAGGATGCTGGGATGCATCGGCAGGGGCATCACCAGCAGGAAAAGGGAGGTCATAATTCCACTATACCAGACACTAGTGAGGCCCCACCTGGAGTACAGTGTACAGTTCTGGAGACCTTGCCTATGTAAGGACATAGACAGAGTAGAGAAGGTTCAGAGGAGGGCAACAAAGATGGTACATGGATTGCATCACAAGTCCTATAAGGACAGGTTGAAGGACTTGAATATGTACTCCCTGGAGGAGAGGAGGGAGAGAGGGAATATGATAGAGACATACAAGTATCTTACATGGAGTAATAGGGTGCAGGAATACACTATTTTTAAGCGAAAAAGATGTTCCAGGACTAGAGGGCATGGGATGAAGTTGAAGGGAGGATGATTCAGAGGAAATATGAGGAAGAGTTTCTTCACAGAATGGGTAGTGGACAAGTGGAACACCCTGCCGGAGGAAGTGGTGGGGGCTGAAACCATTGCAGGATTTAAGAATGCATGGGATAGACATAAAGGAATTCTGGAGGTCAGGGGTAACGGGCAACAAACTTCTAGGAAAACATATAGTGAACTTACACGCTCAAATGGGCAGACTGGGTGAGCCCTAGGCTCTTATCTGCAAACACTGTCTATGTATCTATGTATCTGGAATAACCCAGACATGCAGGTAAGGGTCAACTCTCCCACCTGGCTCTGCTGGAAGCTTGCTAGAATTTCCACATTATCAGATCTTTTTTTTTTTCCGTATGCATTTTATCCTCCTTAAAGCCCTGGCAGGTGGCTTCAGCCCTCCTAATGGAGGGACTCTCTCCCCGGATCCACCACACCCTGACTCACTGACCCCAGAATTCCACCTCAGGGGGCCGGGAAGGAGGTGGCGCACTACACCTTCCCCATGGAGACCCAATCCGTAAGCCGGGGTCAGCTCTTGGGTGCGGCTGCCATCATCGAGCAGTGCCAGGCTCTCGCTTTTCTTCGCTTTTCTGCCATCCTCCCTCCCTACCAATGTAGATGTATTGGAACATGCCTCCCGACTTGTACTATCTCTGGCTACCACCAAGGGGCAGTCAGCAAACGGGACGACAAGTCTCCTTCCCCCCGAGAGTGGAGAGCAGTCCTCCAGATGCTTGATCCTCTCTCCCTCCTGCCGACCCCCGGTGGCCAAAGCTCATTCCCAAACCCAGGTCATCGGCATGGCACAAAGTGTAGTGACCAGCGCCTCAGACTCCAGTGCCACCGGGCCAGCTCACTATCAGATCTCTTGATACCACACCACAAGGTGCTAGACTCCTTTTGGAACCTACAGGTCTGATATGGGCTGCACAAATCTGAATTTGCATTATCTTCAGCTGAGAAGTGCCTTAGCATCTTCAATTCAGCGTCTCCAAGATTTCCCTGCAGCCCTGATCTCCATCTGCTCTCTTCGTGGCTGACCCATCAGAAGGGCAAGGTGGGGACAATTTATGCCCTTATCAAAGACAAGATCCCCAACCAAACCACCCAAGCCAATAATACATAGGTCATGGCCATAGGCTGCCCCATCACAGATTAAGAATAGAATTTCTGCAGGAGATGAGCACATGTTACCATCAGGGATTCCCACAGCCAGCTGATCCAAAATGAGGTCTTACATCGAACATACGATCATATGAAATTACCGGCAGAAAAAGGCCCACAGGTCTATCAAGTTTGCCCAATTGTGCAGTTCTTAGTTTCATATTACTACAGCTGCCCCAGCCCCACCCAAACCCCTCTCTTTCTCCCCTTTCCTAGTCTTTCCCCCCTTTGTGTTCTTGTCTGTACTAATCCTGCCCTTGACTTTATCCCAACACCACTTAAAACTATCCACTGTCCTCAGTTTGATTAACACCTTTGGTAGTGCGTTCCATCTTGCCACCACTCTCTCTGTAAAGTAGTGCCTCCTCATCTCCCTCCTGAACCTCCCCACTTCCAACTTCAGACTGTGCCCCCTAGTGACTCTTCCCCCCTTTAAGTGGAACAGTCCTCCCTCTCTGACTTTGTTTATGCCTTTCAAGTACTTAAAGTTCTCTATCATGTCTCCTCTTTCCCTTCTCTCTTTCAGGAACTACATGTTGAGCTCCCTCAATCTTTCCTCATATGGCAGCTCCCCCAGTCCCATGATCATTTTCATAGTCCTGCGTTGCACCCTCTCTAGTAATCTTACATCCTTTTTGAGGTATGGGCACCAGTACTGCATACAGTACTCCAAGTGTGGCCTCACCAGTGATCTATACAAGGGCAGGATGACCTCCTCCTTTCTAGAGATGATCCCTCTAGTAATGCACACCAGCATCCTATTTGCTCTTGCTGCTGCCCTCCTACACTGTGCTGATGCTTTCATTTCACCTGTGACTATTACCTTGAGGTCCCTTTCCTCCTCTGAGGCTGTTACCTGCACTCCACCCAGCCAGTAGCTGGTCTTAGGATTTCTTGCTCTAAGGTGCATGACCTTGCACTTCTTAGCATTAAACCCCAACTGCCCCTCCCTAGACTAGTGCTCAAGTTTAGCTAGATCCTCCCTGAGTGCCTGCCTCCCTTCTTCATTGTCCACTTTTGCACAAATCTTAGTGTCATCTGTGAACAGACTGATCTTACTCTTGACCCCCTCTGCAATGTCTCCAATGAAGGCATTGAACAAAACAGGGCCCAGTACTGAATCCTGTGGTACCCCACTTGTTACTGACCTTAGCTTGGAAGTCCCCCCCCTTACAACTACCCTCTGTTGTCTGCCCTGCAACCAGCTTTCAATCTACCCCACCAGTTTCTCTCCCACCCTCATGTCCCTCAGCTTGCTCATTAACCTCCTGTGAGGCACCGAGTCAAAAGTCTTGCTGAAGTCCAGGCAGAGGACATCCATAGCGTGGCCTTTGTCAACCATCCTAGTGACCTAGTCAAAGAAGTCGATCAGGTTAGTTTGGCACGATCTTCCTGAGACAAACCCATGCTGTCTCTCATCCTGTAGACCATTACTATCAAGAAAGGTTATCAACCACTCCTTTAGAATGGTCTAAGCTTACTGGTCTGTAGTTGCCAGGTTGGTCCTTGGGTCTACTTTTGTGAAGGGGTACCATGTGAGCCATCCTCCAGTCCCTGGGTACCTTCCCCATCTTCAAGGCAGTGTTTAAGAGGTCCATCAGTGTTCCTGCCAACACCGCTACCAGTTCCTTCAGGACCCTTGGGTGTACACTGTTCGGTCCTGGTGCCTTGTACACCCGCAAGGCTTTAATGCCCTTCAGAACTCTATCATCTTGGATGACTCCATCTGTTATTTCTGCCCCCCCCTTCACCCTTGCTCCCTTCCCCAGCGATATTGGACCATCCCTTTCTTTTGGGAACACTGAGCAGAAGTACTCATTAACTGCCTCTGCCTGTTCTTCCCCTTGTTCTGCTCATCGATGGTACCACACTCACTTCTTATTCTGTGTGGTCCAGCTTATTCCTCACAGCAGTTGAAGATGTGGACACCCCAGAGGGAACCATTTCTATATTTTCTGGTCCTGCATAGCCCTCAACCACTACTGGTGGTGGGTCCAGGGCCTCTTCAGCACAATCCTAGGTCTTGATATCCCATTGTCCCCAACCTTTCCTCTCTTCAGATCTTGATTAGAGTCCCCTCGCCTCTCCCCTGCCCATAGTATATGGGTACTGCTAGCCAGTTGTGATGCAAGGTGTCTATTTTTACACTGCTGATGAATCACAGAATTCTTGTCCCTCAAAGAGCTTGTGGCCAGCCTGGAACAGCCAGTGCAATCTGAACAATTCTCTCATCTGGCTATGGACTCAGTGAAGTGCTACTATGGGACGTGGGCACCATACTCACACCATCTGGCTGGCCCCTTGGACATCCACAGGAGCAGACAGGCCAACTCTCCCGTGTCACCCAGAACTGGAGTGGGGTGAGCCTATTCCTTCTCCGCTAACTCAGCTCCCTCCCCATCTTAAAGCACCAAGGAAATACACACTGGTCCAAAACCAGATTCTCCCCTACTAAATTGTTCCCCTTCCCCACTGATACCCTAACTCCACTGCTTGTTTGGTTACAGTACAGTTAGTGTTTTTACTCTTCCATTGGGGAACCTTCCCTTTCCTTTCCTCACATGTATATATAACTACATTTACATATGCAGCTAGGATACCAGACACTACACAACTTACTCCTGTATCTGGTGCATTATCAGCTTTACTCCTGCATGCCAGTTGATATGAATTGTACCTTTTATCTTTGTAAACTTTGCAAAAGATCCCTGTACTCTGTATTCTGTGTACATGCAAAGAAGTGCAAGGTAACACACCTGGGAAATAAAAACCCAGGGGAAGAGTACACAATGGGGGGGGGGGATGAGATACTGACAACAGTAAAATTAGAATGGGACCTGGGAGTAATTATATCAGATGACCTAAAGGTGGCCAAGCAATGTGAGAAGGCAGTAAGGAAGGCTGGGGGGATACTGGGATGCATAGGGAGAGGCAGCAATAGTAGAAAACAAGAAAGTTGTTATTCCTCTGCACAGACAGTTGGTGAGACCCCATCTGGAGTACTGTGTGCAGTTCTGGAGACCCCATCTCCACAAAGACATAGACAGAGTGGAGGCTGTCCAGAGGAGTGCAACCGAAATGGTGCAGGGTCTGCACCAGAAGACATACAAAGAAAGACTAAAGGATCTTAATATGTATACCCTTGAGGAAAAAAGGGAGAGAGGGGGACATGATAGAAACTTTCAAGTACCTCAAGGGAATCGACAAAGTCCAAGAGGGTAGCATCTTTCAGAAAAAGAGATGTGCAAGAACAAGGGGGCACAATTTGAAAATAGAGGGGGGATGGCTCAGAGGTAATGTGAGGAAGTATTTTTTCATGGAGAGGGTTGTGGATGCATAGAACAGTCTCCCTGAGGAGGTCGTAGAGTCAAGAACAGTGGAGAAATTCAAGAATGCATGGGACAGACATAAGGCAGTCCTAGTGCGGGGTAGGAGGAAGTAAGTTGTTGGTTAACTAGGATCTGCAGCTTATCTGTTAGCTTAGAAAATGGGCAGACTAGGTGGGCCCAAGTGGTCCTTATCTGCCATCAAAGTCTATGTTTCTATGTACATCCACTATGCATTGTGAATGTTGTATATGTATACTAATGTTCAAAGGTTTTTAATAAAAAGATTAACAAAATAAAATTCTGATAAATCTGAGAACCGTTACATCCACTCTAACAATACTGGTCCTCTGACAGTAATCATTGGTGGTATGAATGTTTTGCCTTCCAAAATAGATTATACAGCTGGAACAGTAGAACGTTGACCATTTATAGGCCACTTGTGCAGGGGGATATAGTACATCCCCTTTTTTTTTTGGTAAACTTCATGCATTTTGTAAATAAACATTTCAAATAAATTTATCTCGTAGTGACACATACTCATAAATTGTGAGGTACAGTATTATGATAGGTTGGCATCATCAGACAACTATATATACTTAGGTGAAGGGTATAACATTATATATTTACATTTTATACTGCACCCATGGCACTAAAGCCATCAATGCAAGGATTCTTGTACCACTTGAGTTATATAAACCTCAGTAAAATTGGAACCAACTTAAAAAGAAAGCTTGAGATAACCCTATGGCTTCCAATTTCATTCTGCACAAAGATGAAATGAGGCCCCTGTTGAAGTGTGGTAACATTAAACTTTTGCAGAACAGTATACTAAACTATGTATTAAATCAACACATCATATGGTATAGTGCAATCAGTCCCCATGCAGGACTAACTGAATGGATAAAGTTCATAGGCTTCCAAGTCATTGGGTTCATTATAAACTGATATTCAGAGTTACTCAGTGCCCTAGACTAAGGACAAACAAAACAGCAAAAGTACTCAAGAATTACCCGTAAACAGTGTTACAGTTTGCCCCCTTATGACACATCAGATAAGCTGAGACCTGCCCCAAACTTGAGCATGGGATCTAGGAAGACTACACAGAGTTCACAGCATTTTGCTGAAGTCTGAGCGTGATGGGGAGACCAGAATCTAGGATCAACAAGGGTCCATTGTGTGTCTCCCCCTTATTGCGCAAAGGCTGTTTGATGTAAAACCACTGCCATATTGCCCAAATCGCCATCCTCGCTCTTAACTGATATACTGAAAGAAAAGTTTGGATTACCTAATCAGGGCATGTGCCACATCTTTCAATTTTAACATTACTTAATGCTAGCAGACAGCTATATTTGTTACTTAGAGAGGGTTAGAGAGGTGGTCCAGGGTCTGGCTGCTGACATTCAATGCCAAAGAGTGCAGGGTGATGCACATAAGGAAAAAGAGCCCCAGGAAGGAATGCTGGATGGGAGTAGTTAAGCTGGCCACTACTTCAGAGTAAAGGGACCTGGAGCTCATCATAAGCAACTCCCTAAAACAAACTAGCCAATGTAACAAGGCCTACAGCAAGGCAACCAGAATCTTGGGGTGTATTGGAAGGGGGTTCGATAGCACAAGGATAGTGGTAGTGCTGCTTCTCTATGGATCACTAGTGAGATGGTATCTGGAGTGCTGCAACTAGTCCTGATGTCCCCACCTAAGGAAGGGCAGAGAAAGCTTGGAGATGGTGCACTGTAGAGTAATCAAGGTGATTCAAGGCCAACAGGGCAGAACCTATGTGGACTGGCATAGAGCACTGAACATGTACTTACTGGAGGTGGGGGGTGGATATGATGGAGACCTTCAGGTCGCTGAAAGGAATACATGAGGTAAAATGGCTGTTCAAAAATATGGGGACATGAATGTAAGCTGGTAAGGGGGAGATTCAACAGGGGTGTGAGAAAGTTTTCCTTTACTGAGAGAGTGAAAGAGCCATGGGACAGTCTGCCAACAGAAGTGATGGGCACAAAAGACATTGGTGCCTATGCACTAACGAGTGGAAAGTACACACCAGAGGCACGTACACCACCCACGTAGCTATGCGTCTGTGTACAGGTGCAAATATGCCGGTATGCACAAATGCCAGCCACCTGTCTGTGGTCCCCCCCGGCGTGCAGAACTGTGAAGGATGGCCGTGGGTGGAGTAGCGGACCCAGGTGGGCATCCACTCGGATGCCCATTCTGGATCCCAAAGTGGATCACTTGCACAGTAAGACGCAGGTCCAGGAACGTGAAATGCTAACGCAGGCACCCGGACCCACTCAGCCAAGCCCCATCATCCTGTGGACCCCCCTGGCTGAGTTCATGTGCACAATACCACCCAACACAGACCCCCAGCAATGGGACCCCAGACCCATATGCCAGCCCCCAAACATGTCAGGCCCTTCCCATAGTCATTCCTGAACTCCTGAACACATTAGGCACTCCATCCAGATAAACCCAGACACCCCCGGACACATCTGTGTCCCATCCCCATAAATGCAGGCACCCCCACATACACATCCCTGCCCCAGCCCAGTCTTGGCATCATTAGCCCTCCCCCGAAGAGTCCCAGCTATTCAGGGATGCCCTTCCCACCTCAACTATAGCCCTCTCCCAGCATCCATGTAAATGTGCAGCCCTGCAGTCATAGCCCTGTCCAGGCTTCCACATAACTCTGCAGTCACCGCCCGAACCCTGGGACCAGCATTGGTGGTTAGTTGCCTGCCCTCCCCCACCCCAGTGGCACCAGCAATGCCACCCCCCATTCCCTGTACCAGCCAGTTGGTGCTGCCACCAGGGACTGTCAGCAGCACATCCCTCCGCACACCTCCTCAGTCGCCAGCCATCCAAGTGATGCTGGACGTGCATTGCCTATATATAGTGGCATGCTACCAGCATCCTTATACGGCACTAGTGGCAGAGGTGGTGTGTGGAGAAACATGCCAATGCCCTCCTGGTGGCAGCACCAACTGCAGGTACAGGGAAGGCACCAAGGTGGGAGGGGCAACTAACCACAAATGCTGGTTCCAGGTTCAGGGTTTTGGGGGTGACAGCAGAGTTATGTGGATGCTGGGACAGGGCTATGGTTGGGGTGGGGTGGGTGGGAATCCCTGAATAACAGACTGGGGCTGGGGCTCTGTGGGAGGAGGCTACTGATGCCAGGACTAGGCAGGGGCATATTGATGCCAGGACTGTGTGGGGGATATAGTGATGCCAGGGGTAGGGGGCAGGGATGTGTAGGGGTGCCTGTTTATACAGGGATGGGGCACAGATGTATTGGAGGTATCAATCAGATTCTGGGACCAGGGCATGTGTTCCATTGTGTGTGGGGGTATTCACTCAGATGGGGTAGGGGCACAACAGTGCTGGGGTGGGTGGGCTAGCATAGGGGAGGAGTGCAGGGTCTTTGTTGGTGGGGGAATGGGAATGTCCACCTGGACCGGGCAGTGAACTGTGTGTGCATGGCGTGTACAGCAGTTATGGCAGGGTCCCCACTGTCGTAATCTTCACCTTCCTACTACCTCCTGCAAGCAGCTCTATGTACCTTTGTGAATGGCGCATAGTGCAAGGCATGCCCCCAGCCCACCCCCTGCCTGCCTTACATGTGTTGCTGACCACGCGACCGGTGGATCTATTGCACAACTGCCTTGCGCACCATTTTTGAATGTCACTGGAGGTCCATGGGACATCCCCTGCATGGCATTCATGCATATCTATGCCTAATCGCCCAGACATAGTGCATAGGCCCTGTGATGGATTCAAGTGTGGCTGAGTCAGCAATAAGATAGGGAGCAAGAGGGGGAGGAAGGTGAAAACCCTGTCTGGCAATAGGTCACGGAGTAGAGTAAGGTAAAACTAGGTAGACCATATGGACCATTGGTCTTTTTGTGCCAACATTGTCTGTTTCTGTGTCAAAGGAGCATCTTCCATTTGTGTCTGGAGATCTCACAGAGTTTGAGGACTTTTTTTCTGTTGTGCAATGATCTATACAATAAAAGGTAAATATATCTCTGGTGTACAAAATGCTCCTATTGGTTAAAAACTATAATTTCTAGATAGTATAAGATAACTGGGAGGAGGAAGAATCAGGCCAGATTATTCCAGTAGAGGGATGAAAGAGGGGGCTGAATGAGGGCTGGAAGGTCACAGACTCACAACTATGGAGGGAATTCAGGTGGAAGAAAATTGTAATATACTGTATTTCTACACTCCTATCATGAAGAATTTCAGCAATGGAAATAGAGACAAGGGATGCCTGGAACTGGCTGATTCTGATCTGATTTTCAGATTTCGGAAATCTGAAACTTCCAAATCATAGTCTGATTCTGATTCAAATCCTAGAAGGACCTCAAAATCAGATGTGGATTTGAAATCCTAAATTCTAATTTCTAAATTCATACGTAAAAATAGGTTTTAGGATTCAGTTTAGGAATCAGGAATTTCGGACAGCTATTCCGAAAATATTAAATATAAAAACCGGTCAGAATCCAACAAATCCAATTCTGTTCATCAGAACCCTAATATGGACATTGACTGGAGGGAATGTGGGGAAACAGGAATACAGTACCACATTTTGTGGGATTGTCACTTCATACAAATATACTGGCAATTGATCTATAGAGAGAGCTTGAGATGGTTTTAGCAGACAGTGTTAGGTTTCTGTAACATGGATCTGGTCTCCATCAAGCTAGAGAGTTATTTCATACCATGTGCCTATAGCAGTGGTTAAAAGTATAACAGACCAATGTTGGGGTCTCTGGGGGAAGAATGATGAAAAATTCAGGAAAACCTCTGATGTGAAGCAGGATGATCTCAGACTCTCTATGGTTCCACCACAGTGACTGACCTAAAAAGTCCCTCAACAGTGGTACAACACAATGAAGGGTTTTCTGTCCCAGGTTGTAAAGGCCCTGCTATATGGTGTAAGCTGTGGATGCAGAGTAAGTGCCAGTAAATCTGACCGATGGGGTGGGTGGTTGTTCAGAGGAATGGGACAACACCAGAATGAAGGGGACACACACTATATAGTAAGGTATAAACAAAAAAAATACTTCTCTTACCTTATTTTGTGGTCAGCAAGTGGTGCTGTTGTGGTGAAAAAGAGGGATCCTCCCTGTTCACTGCAGTGTTCCTCCCTCCTCTTCACTCTACAACCACCCATACTTAAGATATGAAGAAGGAAGAGGAAGAGGAGGAAGAGGAGGAGGAAGAAGAAAAGAAAATGAGAAGAAAGAACAGAAGGAGGAGGAGGAAGAAGAAGCAGAAGCAGAAGAAGCGGAATTAGTATTTATATAGTGCTTGTCATGCACATTGTATCCGAAAGCACTCTAGGAGCAATGAGAGACTGGTAGGGAGGTGACTGTAAACATGTAGTGTCAGCCATTTTAAACATCAACACTCACACACAGCCTTGGACAATTGCATTAACCAGTTTTATGACTGAGGGAATGCTGGCCAGGACACCTGGAAAACTCCTCTACTCTTGGGAGAGGGGCACTGTGGGGCATCTTGCTGGTGAGCAAGATAGCTGACCCAGGAGGGATTGAATGTGGAAACATCATGGTAACTAAGGTAGGAGAAAATACTACGGAGACTGAGGACATTGCACTTACAAATGAAACTGAAATGTTAAAACATGAATCTGTAGGTACGCTCCAAATGATGGTGCTGTATTGGAAGCCAACCATGATACAATAATGGACTAAAATGAGAATAATGATACAGAGGAAAAGGGATCATTGGGATCAGCTGAAGAAATCATGCAGACAGCCGCCATGTCTATAAACATGTCTATCTGCTCCATTTCCTTGCTAAAGAAGATGAGAAGAATGCCCATAAAATCTGAAGTAAGAACCTGACAAAGTATCAAAAGGAAGTGCCACACACAGCTGAGACGCTGTTAAGGAGAAGAACTGGCAGTGTCTGTAAATGCCACATGGGTGTAGCAAATGCCAGCCTTAGCAAGTAACATCCTAGGAAGGAGGAAGGGATGCACTGCTTCTACTTCTCCAGGGCACAGTGAAAATACATAGTCTCCAGATTCAACTCTGCATGCTACTGGTTGGCAAAAATACAAAGACACAGGAAAATGGTTGGATGTCCAGTCGCCAAATACAGTCAAAATAGTTGTCCATGTTGCTGCACACTTAGGCTTAGGAGTGGTTTTCCCAGTGGAGCAGATAAGCGTGTATAGTGCTCAGCAGGTACTGGCAGCATGGGAGCAAACACAAAAATAATATTGGAAACTTCACTAATGCAAAAGGCACTAAGTAACTTAGCTGAGCATTCCCTAGAGATAAGGCTTCAGAGGATAAACAGCCACACATAAATGAATGAAGTGCAACTAACACAGGGAATACAGAGCAGAGAGTCCCTGCAACAAAACGTACCTGGAGAAACTCTACAGATAAAAGTGTACAGGATGATGCAGTCTTCAGTTATGTCCAGCAACCTCTTTTGTGGACAGTCAGAGTGCGACACAGGCTACATCCCCAGGTAGAAAAAATTACATTCTTACTAATGTTCTGCATAATGAGTAAATTCTGAACGTTGGTGACTTTCTGGGTGATGTATGAGGGATGAGTACAAACAAAGCCTATTAGAGGGAATGCAGACACAGAGATATATGGGAATACAGCCGAAGAAATCCCAAGTACATCAGGCACTGGGGCTGCCTGGGGGGGGGGGAGAGAGAACAGATGTCAGTACAGGACTCTGGCCCAAGTGGAGGGACAGAGAACAATAGTTAGCAGTAGCAATCCAAGCAACAGCTGTAAGGAATTTCTATATGGTTAGTCTATTTTCTTCCATGCAGGTCAATGTGCAATGGAAAAATGTGGTCCAACTGTAACATAGAGGCAGTATGGAACTGCCTCCAGATAGATTTTATATGGAACATCATTTATTCAGAGGACTTACGCAACCAGAGTAGTGTTTTGCTTGTGCAACTGTGATAACTGTTTGGCCATTCACACTCTTTTCCATGGGGAATTACCACCCTGTAGGTACCAAAGGCAAGGAACCCTCGAAGGGGGTTCCACCCCTAGAGGTTCCGTGGGAAAGATTCCCTTGGCTAAAGGTATCTTAGGAAGGAGCCCCCAAGTAGAGAGGCATGCTGCTGGAGGAGGAGGGGGGAGGATGGTGGGGCAAAGAAAAAATGCTTCAGATGGAGGCTGGAAGGAACTGCTTATATAGCTCAGGAAAGGTGAGTGGCTGGTTGCTTCCCTATTGAACTACAGGCATAGCCTTTCAATTCAGTGGCCTAACATAACCAGAGTAGTGTGATGCTTGTGCAACTGTGATAACTGTTTGGCCATTCACACTCTATTCCATAGGGAAGTACCACCCTGTAGGGGTACCGAAGGCAAGGAACCCTTAAAAAGGGTTCCATCACTAGAGGTGCTGTGGGAAATATTCCCTTGGCTAAAGGTACCTTAGGAAGGACCCCCAAAAAAAACATTGAGTAGTAAATGTTGACTATGAGGTAGAGAATTTTTTTGCCAGCAAAGAGACAGCTTGATGAAACACAAATGAGATGCATAGATTAGGAATGTCAGCATGCCTAGGAAGGTCAAAAAACATCAGTTTCTACCCATACTTTTATTTATAGTTTTTGCAATTTATTTTATCATAGTAAGTAGGCAGAATAACCCAGCAGCGTCAAGAGTGCATATATATGGTCCCAAACACTTGCAATGAAATTCCCTAAAGAAATAGAGAGCAAGAATAATAATTCCTGTCAAAACATCTCACAAAGCGAGAGGAAAAGCCTTAAAGAATTAAAAGAGATGAAGCAAACAGACAACTGTCGAATATGGGGTTCTGCAAAAAACTTGATCATGATCCTAATTCTGAGGTTTCCAAAAAAAGCCAAATATCTTATTAGAACTGGCCTTGAGATGAACTGGATAACTAAAGCATAATCTGAATTCATGATGTTCACTTCCCCAAGGAAACCTGCCTTATATCTTTTTCCAAAAGTCCACAAAAATACTGATCCAGTACCAGGGAGACCTATCGTCTCCACCATAGGTTCTATTACGGAACCTATCTCTAAGTTTGTGGACTTCTATATCAAAAAAACAGTCAGCAACCTCCATTCAAACCTAAAAGATACTAACCATACTCTTTTAGTCCAGCAGGAAATTTCCATCACTGAAACAGATTCTGTGGTTGCCATCGATGAAGAAAGCCTCAATTTTAACATTCCCCATGAGGGTAGCCTGGAGTCTATAAAGAAAAACCCTAGAATACCATGAGGTCTTGCCTCCCCCAAATGAGTATTTTGTGGAACTTGCCCGATTTGTTCTAGAATCATATTATTTTGTGTTTGAAAATAGATTCTATGTCCAACACAAAGCGGCAGCCATAGGCACTACCTTTGCCCCCAGTCTGGTCAATTTATTTATGTGGGCATGGGAAGATAAGTTTTAATTTTTGACAAACAAATAAATTAATTCCATACAGATATTAAACTTTTGGAAACATTACATTTATGATTACCTCCTGCTGTGGAGTGGCAGTCTTCAATGGTTACACAGATTTTTGGAACACATAAACTTCACTTTGGAACATCTGAATTTTGCACATAATATCGATTTGACTGAGATTCCATTTCTGGACAGCACTCTTTTCAAATCTAATGGTAAGCTCAAATCAAAACTGTGTAGAAAGCCACTCTCTCTGAATACCTCTCTCAAAATGGAAAGCTGTCATCCAATACATCTTATTAAAAATATCCCAAAAGGCCAATTTATTCAAGACAGTATGCTCAACCTTAAGTGATTTTTGAGAAGCAGCAGATGATCTCACCACTAGATTTTTATAGAGAGGATACCCTGTAGCTCTGATTAACAAAGCAAAGAGCTCAGCAACATCACTTAACAGGGATGAGATTCTTAATAAACAAAGAAATGTTGATAAAGAGGAAAGTCCCATATTTGTGATGCAGTATAACCCTATTGCACTACAGATTGGAAACATGATAAAAAAGTACGGGCCAATGCTTCAATCTGATACAAGACTTGCACATTTAGCAAAACAAATGACAAGAATTACACATCGTAGAGGAAAGAATCTAAGAGACTTACTAGTTCATCCACTGCCAAATCAAAAAAACTGGCTACCCAAAACCCCCAACTGGCAACTTCAGATGTGGGCATTGTACACACTGTTCCAACATCTTTAATACCCACCACTTTACCCACCCACATTAAGGGAGAAGATGTGATATCAATCAATTCATCAACTGTACAGTAGACATGTGAGACACAAAACGTGCGTCAAAGCAAAGGGTTGGTGAGCATAAAGCAGCCATTCGTAATGACAATATGGAATATGCAATAGCCAGACATTACCAAGAGGCTAGGCATGGATCCGCAGTGGCTTTTAAATTTGCGGGACTGGAAAAGGTAGAACTGAATGCGGGGGACAGCAACTTAAAAGACAGATTGCTGCATAGAGAGGCATTTTGGATATATGCGTTACACACACTGTCACCACACGGTCTAAATGATGATATCTCCATGCACAGCTACCTTTAAAATGTGAAACTGAAGTACAGTAGTCCTCCTTTTTCATCCCCCCCCCACCCCACCTGCTGTCAGTGCCTTTGAGCTGTGTTTTGAGATCAGTACAAAGCTGTTTTCTCACAGTGAAATTGTCTTTACATATAGAACACTATATCTAGGAGTGACAGGTCTGCTGACACCAAATGACTTGTCGGCTCTGTGGATGTTGTTTTCTCTCCTTATGAAAAGTATGAGTATTCTGTAATCTGTCCTTATTGTGCCCCTGGCACAACATGACTTGACAGCTGTGTTGTTTGCCTGTACCATTATGAAGTGATGTGTGAGCATGACTTGCTGGCTCTGCTCATACACATTTAAGATAGGCGATTAGGAGCATGGCTTGCTGGCTCTGCTCCTTTTCCTATCCCTAGTGTGATAGTCCTTTTGTTACTGTATTGTATGTATTTCAATTCCTAGTCTGTAATATGAATTCAGTATATGCACTTAGCAGTTTATGCACCCTTTTTTGGCTAATTTATTATTCACAAGCACTTGCACTTTGGTAATATGTCATGCACTTTACACAGTGGTATCTTTTTTGGTTTTCAACCCGTTTAATTCACTGTCTGTCTTGTTGTTTTTATGTTTATGTAGTCAACGTCAATTGTGAGTACACCGCTAAATTATTTTGCACTTAAGACACACCAAGCAGTTTGCACACCACACTCTGATGATGATCCATTTGATCGAAATGTAAGCATGCTGCTGCCATACCCAGATGTTGAGCCAACTGAGAGTGCTGAGTTCTTACTGTGCCAGATGCCAGATGCCTTTCAGTAAAGCTTTTATCATTGTGTGACTTAAAATGATGTCCCCAGTGTGAGCACGCGAGTGGAGGTAATCCGTATTTTGGACCTCTGCAACTTTGATATCAGCATCTTAATCTAAATGACTTTTGAAGCTCTAAAGCACCATTAGTAGGAACAAGCACTCCAGTCATTAGACATATGCTGGACGTCCACCACAAACACTGCTATAACCTATGTGTCTATATGTGTTTGAATGGCACGATCAGAGGTACCATTCTGAATTGCTGCAAACAGAGAAGATTTATATTTAATGGTTTCTGTACATTAACAATCATTGTGAGCAACTTTTATCATATAAATGCACTTTAGACATTGCTGGGTTATTTTGCCTGCCTATTATGATAAAATAAATTACAAAAACTACAACATTTTTGGGGGATAGAAACTGGTGTTTTTTGACCTTCCTAACCATGCTGACCTTCCTAAAAAATGGTTTCAAGGCTACTGATATATAAACAAACTTGGTTTTGAAAGTTTGCATATGGATAAGGTCTCTTAGCCTTTTGCAGGTGTGCTGCCTTCCTCCAGTTTTACTGGAACCTGTTCTTATTGGATGTACATACTCTCCTTGGTATGTGCACCCCCTTACAGGTGAGCCCCCACACATGTTTATTTTGAGATGCACAGGTTGTCAGGATTGCACTGTAGAATGGATTGCACTGCTAAGATCAGGGGTCTTCCTAAGGAGAAAGGGAACAGCAAGTACAGCCACAATCCTTCTCCATCCAACAGCAGAAACCTACCTTAGGAAACTAGGGAATATACTATAAACAACTAACTATATATTATGACCTTTGGCATGGAGGAGAGGGAAGAAAAACCTTTTAAAAGGAAGAAACCTGGTTGCTACACCTTGTGCCATGCTAGCAACCCAGGTTTGGGAATGAGTCCAGATCGTTTGGGGGGGGGGTCAGCAGGGGTGAGGGAGGCTTGAGCATCTGGAGGACTGCTCTCCTCTCTCGGGGGGGAGACGCTTGTTGTCCTGCTCGTTGACTGCCCTCTGGCAGTAGCTGGAGGGCAGTATGGGTCAGGAGGCATGTACCGGTGTCTTTATGTCGGTGGGAAGGGAGGGACAGGAGGAAACATGGAAAAAGGGAACTGGCGAACTCCATGATGGCTCTGTGCCCCTATACCACCCCCGGCCTCTGGGTTGTGCTGGGAGGGGAGAAAGCCAGTGCTCTCCTCCCTGGCCCCACCGTGGGAGTATGCTGCTGGGGAAATAGTGGGGGGGGGGTCAGCATGAGCAGGCACACATGGGGTCAGAGAACGAGTCCCTCTGAGGGAGAGCCATAGCCGCCTGCCAGGCTCTGGGAGCATAAACAAATAATCATAGAAAAAGGAGGAAACCTCTGGGGATCCAAGGCCTAGGTCACCTTCCCCCCATACTAGGGGTAATTTATTTAGTGATGGCTGTGCTGCTGCAATTTAGAAATGCAATCAAAGGGGGAATATTCCAATTTGGTGGAAAGCTCCCATGATCGCTCTAACACAAACACTGTGAGAGGCTGCGAGAGGCCTCTGCAGCAGTGGGTGCTCTAAGTGAGAGCAGGCCCCCAAGGTGGGAGGAGGAGAGTGATGGCCACTAAGGCACTCACCCGTCCTGCCAACTAACACAAATCAGGTGAACTAGAGGCAGTCATAGGGAGAACAGCTTTCAAAGCTACCACTGCAAAGCCATAACCAAAGAAGCCCTCTTGTGCTGGAAGAGCCACACCACTACAGCTGAAGTCTTAAATTCTGCATCAAGAGGTGCACCGTATGAAACTACACACTAAAACTCCACCTGGAGTGAGGACATTCCCACTAAGGGCCAGATGAGAAGGGCCTCACCCAAAGGTTCACATGCTCAAGATATGGACTTCATGAGTACAGAGCAAGACTGTCAGCTTACAGGGCAAGCCCTGAGCCAAAAAGGCAATGGACATGTTTGGCATGCCTCCAATTTAGGAATGAGAGTATGATTCAGCTTTGAGTGCTTGATAGGAGGGGGCCAGCTGGCCTTGAAAGGTTGCAAGCAAACTCTGCAACTATGTGATTGAAAGGCTACGAGTGAACTCTGCAATCATGAAATGGAAAAGTTGCGAGTGAACTCTGCAACCATGAGAACCACCAAGGTGGGGCCTGGATGAGGTAGGAGGCTGTAGTGCAAGCAACAATTGTTATTTTGATAATAGTAACCAATAGAAAACAAGCCAACCAAATCCATTATGGAGCCAAACGGATGGTGAAATAGAAGATAGATGTTTAGGCAGTGAGAGGCTGTGATGCCAGTGACTGAACCAAGGAGGTTTAGCAGAAATGAATCAGTGAGGCTTAGCAAAAAAAGAAACATGTAACAGATTTGCAACAGCATTTCCCACAGCAATAAAATGAGCAGCAGCATAGGTAAGCGTGATGCACTGTATGTGAGATGAGCTGAATTACGTATATCCTTTAACCAACCAGTTCCATGAAGGAGCAAATCATAGTTTACATAAGGCATTGGATGGTAAAGTTTCAGCATGAATAGTGAATTGGTACGATAGCATGAATAGTGATTGATATGATTGGTAGGAATACCGTAAATGCCATTAAGGCATAAATAGATTAATGCAAGGCAGTAAGTATTGGTTATTCCAGTAGGGTGCATTTACAGGCAGTAAGTATTTGCAATGCAGCAATGAATATCTGAAGCCAGTAGGCTGCAAGATAAATGTGTTGAAGCATAATAACTGAAAGCCATGAAGGCAAAGACATTTATGCATAGATAGCTAAAAAGTCATGTAGGCAAAGGAGCAGCGCAAAATCATATAGCTTACAAAAGCATACTCCTGCCTATTGGAGCCACTATGCCCCACTATGGCTACACGGTCCCCCATCATGGGAATAACATGAAGCCACAAGCTGAGCATCATGAGACCGACAGCAACTGTAATGTTAGTAGGGTAGGAACCCCCAAAAGAGGCACCTTTACTGGCGAGGTCCTAGTGAAGTACAAAACCACTGGACAGCAAGCTGCCAGAGTAATGTGAACATGTGAAGCAAATTAATGATTGAAAGGTTCAAAATAGTTAAATTCAGAAACAAACTGCTAAAATGCCTGCAGCTGGAGCTGAGACTAGGCAGTCAGTGTAATAGCTAAAAGTTTCAGTATAGCAATGCGGCATTTGGGTCTGGCTGAGCAAACACAGAATAAATTGAGCAGAGCACACTGAACTCCAATACTGAATGAATTGAGCTAGCACTGAGTGGAATAAGAGCAGGGCTGTGAGCACACATAGAGCAACAAGCAGTGGCAGGGTGATGTCTGGATGAGGTGCAAATGATTAGGTTGGTAAGCATTGGATACAGCAGATAGGACAGAAAGTAAGGAAACAACAATATATAACTTAAAGCACAAATAAACAATGATACACAGGCGCTAGAAAACTAGAAAGCCCAGAAGAAGCAAACAAGGCAAACACAAGTACAGGAGCAGGAAGGAAACAGGCACACAAGGAAGCATATAGCAGACAGAGGCAAGGCAATACAAACCAAAGCAGGAGAACACAAAACACAGTAGTCCAGCACCGCCATAAGCACAGCAACATGGGGGGGGGGGGCAGAGTCCCAGCAGGCCCTAAGGAAGAAGGCAGACCAACAGAGCCTCTAGCTGAAAAGAAGCAATGCTTCAGAAGGAGGTTGGAAGGAACTGCTCGTATAACTCAGGAAGGTGGTGTGGCTGGTTGCTCCCCCATTGAACTACATGCATAGCCTTTCAATGAAAAGATTGAGGTTTTTCTCTACTGATACACTCTACACTGATATTTAAACTCCTGCTATGTTTTTAGAAATGTGGTTCTGTTTTTAAATTGTTTGACTATATTGTATAAAGCGCTATGATCTATTGTGGAATACTGTTTCAGAAAAAAAGTTTGGTTTGGTTTGGGTTTGGTACTGAAATATATGCATTTATGCATAGTGCAGACAATGTTATTTTTTATGCAACTTTCAAGACAGTGGTAAATCTGAAATGATTTTATTTATTTATTTATTTAGTGATTCAAAAAAAACCTTTGAGTGCAAGCTCTTTTACAAAGGTTCCACATCATAGATTGCAAAACAAAGTACAATAAGATAAAGCAAAGGTACATCACAATGAATGATACAGCTTGGATTCAGAACTTACAGAATAACTCAAAACACAGGTACAAGCTAAAATAACAAGAAAAGCACTTGGGGGGGGAATAAGCAGCCACAAAGTGCCTTGTCAGTAGTTCAGAAAGATGGGGATAGCTGGCAATGGGGTAAAGAAAGGAGGTATGAGAGAGAGGTAGGTACTGTGGTGAGTGTGAATGATGGGGGAAGAAGGGTGATAAGTTATAGGGAGAAATAGAGGGGGTGAGGGGAGGCTGAGTGGAGAAGACATTCAAGAGTAAATGGTGGGGTGCGAGGGGGCATGGTCAGGCAGCTTGCATTAGTGACAGTTAGGGAAACTCACGGGACTGGCAGTTGGGGGAGGGGAGAAGGTGGGTTTTGGTCAAAATACAGTGCTATGAAATACATTAAATTAGGACTCCCTTTTCAAGCAATCCCCATCACCAAACCTACACTCTGTAGTTTTACTATTCTTTAAAAAAATGAGTGAATGTCTTTGATATAAAGTACTGGTTAGCATAGATATGTAACATACTTGGAGCTCCAGATCTAATTATGGATGAAGAACAACTAGTCAGCTATGGATGGGGGTGGATATTTAGAGTAAAATGCAACAAACTGAAGCTGGTACACAAAACCCAGCTAGCTGTTTCTAGTTGGGAAAGACAGCAATGCTTTTATCAAGGACAGCCCAAAACATGGTTTAAGTGGGGTCAGCACATCATCTAAGTAATGCCTGTTATCATATCAAATCAACTTTATTTCTAAAGCACTTTTCAAAAAAACCAAAACACATATACAGTATAAAACAGACATTCAATCAAATAAAACATAAGATAAAAAGTAGCAATAATAAAATTAGACATTATCCTCAAATGCCAGACCAAATAAATATGTTTTTAATGAGGATTTAAAAGTCTTGGTGGACAAGCACTCTGTAATCCGATGAGGTAGAGTTTCACAGGGTCAGGGCTACAAAAGGAAAAGCCCTGGCACCTGATGTCCGAAGACTGACCCTGGGAACCTCTAGCAATCCCTCATCGGTGGAGCAAAGTGGGCAGAGGGGGCAGTAAGGCCGATGGAGGTCTTGCAAGTAGCCATGTCTCTGTCCATGTAGGGTCTTATAAGTCAGCAATGCGACCTTGAAGGTGATCCTCCACTGCACCAGCAGCCAGTGCAGTTCGAGCAGCACAGGAGTGACATGGCTAGTTCTTGACAACCCTATCAACAACTTGGCCACAGCATTTGGGACCAGCTGCAGGTGACGGAGATCCACCCCAGCAACCCTAGGTATAGAGCATTGCAGCAATCAAGACGCAAGGACACAAAGGCGTGAACCAACACAGGAAGGTCCTTTGGCGGAACAAGGTGCTTTATCTGGGCGATATTCCTCAGATGACAAAATGAGGACTTGACAACTGCTGACACCTGTAGTTTTAGCGTCAGTTCATTATCAAGCACAACGCCCAGATTTCGCACCCCTTCAGAAGGTTTCAATTGGTTACCCCCTAGCACAAGGCCAGACGGTTGCCCAGGAGTCAACTTCTCTACCCGCTGACCTGGGTCCACCACCAACACCTCAGTCTTATCTGGATTTAGTCTCAGCCAGTTAGCACTCATCCAATCCTGAATCTCAGTGAGGTAGTTGTTAAAGTCCGAGATTGCACTGTTCTGTTCGGGTACAAAAAACAGGTAGGTAGAGCTGAGTGTCCTCTGCATAGCAGTGAAAACTCAGCCCATGCCACCTTATAATGTCTCCCAATGGCAACATGTACACTGTGAACAACATGGGGGACAGCACAGAACATTGTTGCACCTCACGGGGAAGGGGGCCGAGGAATAAATCCCTGACACCACCCTCTGAGTCCTACCTGTGATGAAAGAATGTAACCACCTGAGGACTGTCTCCAACAGTCCACAGAGTAGCCGCAGGTGTTTGAGCAACACCCCATGATCCACGGTGTTAAATGCTGTGGAGAGATCAAGGAGGACCAAGATCAAATGATTCCTCCGATCCCTCTCTATTAGGAGATCATTTAGCACTTGAACCAATGCCATCTCAGTACTATGCCTCTTCCCGAAACTGGACTGGAGAGGATCATAGACTTTGTGGGTGGTAAGAAAGTTCTCGAGCTGCAACGCGACTACCTTCTCAATAACCTTACCCAAAAAGGGCTGGTTAGAAACCGGCCTGTAGTTTGCAAGACAGCCTGGGTTGCAGGAAGATTTCTTTAGAATGGGTTTCACCGCAATGTCCTTCAGGGGTCCAGAAACACCCCCTTATCCAGTGAATACCAGACTATCTCTGTATGGATTAGTCTAATGACATCCATACACCCCACAAGGAGGTGGGTTGGACCAGAATCCAAACTACAGTAAGTTGGTCTCAAGCCCTGAACAATTTTCACGATATCCATGATCACTGGCTGGTCAAAATCTGTCCAGACAGACTGGGTGCCTGTGCCCTCACATTGACCACCGCCATACTCATTTGAACAAGTCAAGTGGATCTCCGATCTGATGGAGGACACCTTTTCTGCAAAGAATTGAGCAAACTCAACACACTTAAATTCTGAAAAAGCTCTCCAATCTAAAAGGCAGGCTGGATTGCACAGCCTGTCCACAGTTCAAAAGAGCTGAGCTGGTCAATTCCTTGCTGCAGCAATCTTCCTGGACAGGAACTCTACCTTCTTACTGGAGATTTCTGATTGATAGTACAAATAATGGGCCATCAACCTAAGTCTGTTCTCCTCCAGTCCAGATTTCCACCAACAATGTTCCAACCTTCACCCTACTCTGCTCAACTCCCTCAAAGTCCCGTCAAACCAAGGGAACCGAGGACGGAGGGGATGGGGGTGAACTCAGACAGGAGCTATGGCAACCAGAGTCCTCAGCACTATTATAGTGCACTACTAGGTCTCCTGGGTCCGAACTTTCCAATGGCCTACTCGATAGGTCCAGCACTGCCATCAGACCCTCAGGGATGGTACTGGACCATCTTCAAAGGTATATAAGGTGTAACCTTTGTCCTGACTATGGCCATGTTGGGAACTATTCAGCAATTGAGCTCTTTTGTAACGTATGTGATGAAAGTGGACATTCATATAGTTCCTGTGATTGGGCAACTCATAATAGAGGTGATAGATCAAACCAGGATAACCTTTTGACCACAGCACGAAAATCACGTATTGGAAGGCAGAAAGAATCGGCTCAGAAGGCAGCTCACCATCCACAGCTAGCATCCCCCTGTGCTAAAAAGCATCAACCTGTACATAATACTGTAACTCACAACAAATGCAGTCTGATCATGATCCCAGCCCTCGGATGAACCCAGAGATGGATAGGAACAAGAAGAACCCTTCTGTGATTCCACAATCAGTAGAACATCAGGAAGTTGTTATGGAAGAGGAAAATAGCATATTTCTTACCCAGAATACTGAACATCACACAGAACAAAGTACATCCTCACAGCCCTTTGAAACTCCACAAGAAGCTGTGCAAAAGGAGAAGTAATGCCACCTCCAGAAATGACAATTGTTACTTGTAAGAGATCTTAAGAAGACAACAACCCATCTCCAAAGACCCCTTGGAAACAGAAATTCTGTGGTACAATATATTTAAAGCATTAACTTCAGACAGGTGGGACCCTAATGTGAGAATAGACTCTGAAGCATCATCAAGCAGATCATTACAGTGTCTGGCTTCTTCTGAAACAGAAGATGACACACAGAGCTCATCAACAACTAAGAAACAAAATAGACATTTGGGATCAAGGACTAGCAGTGGGAGGTACACCAAACAGTCAACATGATCTCAGGAATAGTTTTTTTCTGGAACACTTTTGTTATATTGTCCAAATGACCACAAACACTAATATTATTTTGCCACATTTGATGTAAATAGCATCAAGAACTCAAAGAGATGACCTTTGACCTTTTAAATTTTAAAAGATTTACCTCATGATATATATTTTATTGCAAGAAACCAGAATGAATACATTAAGGTGTAGCACAAGTTGGGATGCCTCCTTTTGGGCATTTTGGAGAAGATAAATGTGGTAGAGAAGGTATTTTATTTAATGGACCTGACTTCTCAGTTACGAGATTATTGGATATTCAACCTGGGAGTTAATATTAATATAGACAGATTTCAAATTATCAATCTAGTTGTACCACAAACAAAAAAAGGGACATTTAGACCTTTTTAAGTTTGTCCAGCCTTTCTTGTATACTTTCAGACAATGGATAAGTGACAGAAATGTTAACTGTGTCTTAACTACAGAAGACAGGGGTGCATGTACCAACAAAATCTTTTGTGACTCAAATTTTCTGATTAAGATGATGAATGATGCTGGTCTGCAAGTTACTTATCAAATAATACACAAAACAGAAGGTTTTACATATTACAAAAACAATTTTGGCAGTAGAATTGATTTCCTTTTTCTATCTCAAAATCGGGTAGAGCAACAAGTAGAATTAATCCCAATAGAAAAATTGGATCACTTACTATTAGACAGTTTCCTAGGGGGGCAAGGAATTCTGAAACAGGAAAAGGTGACTGAAAATTAAATAATACATTATTAGAGAAATTGGACATCCAGTGGAACAATTTTAGCAAGAGTTACTTTTTGCAAAGAAAACAATAATATGTATGTATGACAATATTGGATTATGGTGGGAAGACACTAAGCAAGATATTTAAAACTTTTACAGAAACAATCAAGGAAAATCAAAGAAAAAGAATACCCCAGTTACTTAACATTAAGGGCACAGCTGACAAAATGATTATCTTTAATGCATAAATGGGTGGGTACTTTTAATCACAAATACAGAACATCAAACATGAAATGCGAAATTTACAATATAACAGAACAACTTCTTAGTTAATGGAGCACAGAAGTGGCACACAGGGAAGGACAGGTACAGGAAACATGTTTGAAAGTTGTGCAGAAAGATTTCAAAAAAGACAAATGGGGAAATAAAAGATACATTTGGAAAAATTAAAACAACAAAATCAGAACTAATGGACATCATACACAATTATGTGATAGAGATGTTTGGTACAGGATCAGGAAATTCATGTGACTCAGGTTTTTCCAAAGAAAATGGCGACTACAAAAGTCCCCCCATGAGATAAATTGGATTAGCTATGTGGGCTTATATTATGAGAAGAAATAAGGCAAGCTGTTTGTAGTTTGCACAACGATACAGCCCCAGGCTTAGACTGACTGACTACAGAATTTTATAAGGCATAGTACACAGAACAGCCATCAGAAATATTAAAGGGTGTACATGTTTTGATATCGGATGGACAACCCCAGGGATCTTTTGGGACAGCAATACCAATTTTGCTACAGTACATAAAAGGGGAGAGCCTCAGGACTCAAAAAAATAGAGCTCTACTGTGTTTGATGAACACTGACTTGAAAATTGTAATGAAAATTTTGTGTTTAATGGGAAGGTCCACTTAAACTTTTTTTGCTGTTTACCTGTGTAGTTTGCAGGCATGAACAATGATTGCCTCTACTGCACCTCCTTAATTTCAACAGGATTTAAATTTAAATGAAGTTACTTAAAGGTGATATGAAACAGTTTTTCACACTTCTAGATGGCCTTCTGTTGTCCTTCTAATGTCTATCCAATATTCTGATATGTTGTTGACCTTTCTGTTAAATAGTCTAATTTTGTTGCCTTTGCAACAACCCTGAATCCCTCTCTCCTTAGCAGCTGCTGCTCTTTTCATACTGCCTGAACATTTTGTGACATCAATAACACTGTTTCAGGCCATTCAGATGAATAACATGGAATGGTGTTATTGATGTCATAACATGTCTTAGAAACATGAAAAGAAGAGAAGCAGTAGCTGGAGAGGAGAGTGGAACTCTATGCAGATCTGAGGGCATCCTAAAGCAGATTCATGTATCTATCAACAACTGGTCAAAGCATATCAGAATATGTAACTGGCTTGGTAAGAAAGATGGAAGATAAGTTTACTATGTAAAAATAATTTCCTATCTCCTTTAAGTTTGGTGTGAAAACCTGCTTGACTCCATTATAAAGGTTGTAACTCAATTCATGACACGCATCATGGGATTTGATGATGCTTTAGGGCTAAAAGTACAGTTCTACTGAACCAGTCAGTGCTTTTGATGTCCTCTGCAGTCACTGTGCTCTTGTCTCATGCTGACCAGCAACCTTTTTCTTAGCCAATACAGGAGAAAAAAAAAAACAATGAGAACAAAGAGACTCAATCGTCTAAATAAGAACTTGTAACACAAAACTATTCAACAAAGCAGAAATAAAGCTTTACAAATCCAAACCTTCTCTAAAGGCTTTTTCTTCAACTCAGATACATGTTAAACTACAGAAAACAGCAGGGCAGTTACTGTGTCTTGAAGTTTGATAGCCATCACAAGACAAGAACATAGGACCGCAAAGGACATGGAACAGCACTAATGGATACAGTAGAACTACTGCAGGTTTTACCTCTAAAGCTTCATAAAATCCCAGGATGCCTTACATGAGCCAAGTCATGACCTTTAAAGTGGAGTCAAGCAGGTTTTCATACAAGACTTGAGTAGCTCAATTTATCATAGGCATCATAGGTAAATACAGAGCGAAAAAGACTTGCATCCATGGTGCTCGCCAGTTAAACTAAAAGGAAACTGGTTTCTTAAAAGCATCTAGATTCAGTTTGAAACTTTCCATTCAAGGGCTACCCACCACCTCTTGAGGCAGTGCATTCCAAGATGCCACCACACTTTGATTGTACTACATTTTCCTTCTCCAAGTTCTGCAATTTTCACTTTTTAACTGAAGTGTAAGTGCCCTGGAGGAGTATTGTTGGTCATGGAATTCCAAACCTAGTCTCTCCCACAGGTCAGAAAGTGCTATAAACAACATGCACATGTTCCCCCCTCCATCTCATGTACTCCAGTGAATACAACCCCAATTCACTAAGTCCCTGGCTATATTCTTTACCCTCCATGCCCCTTATTGATCTTGTTGCTCTCCTTTGTATCCTCTCTATTCTATCAATCTCATTTCTGTGGTATGGAGACCCATATTCCAAATTAGGTCTCACCAGTGATCCAAACAACGGCAGCAGAACCCCCTGTCCCTGCTGGCAATGTGCCTCAAGATGTAGTTTAACACATTGCTTGCCCTTCTGATAATTTTATTGCAGTGAGTTTTAAACTGAAGATCATTTCTGATGATTATACCTAAATCCTTTTCCTCTGTTACTATTTTCAGTCTATTATTTCCTAACAGGAAGGGCCGCTTGTGATTTCGTTTGCCCAGATACATGACAGTGCATTTGTCTGGGTTTAGGGTAAGTTTGAAGGTGTTCCACCATAATTCAACATGGTCAAGAGCTTCCCGCATACTCAAGTGTGTCGTCTGGTGCCCTGCTTCTACCTCCAGCCTACAGTCATCCGCAAAATTGTCATCCATACCCCTGTCTGCTCGCACCTAAGTTGTGATACATAGATATTAAAAAGACAAGGCCCCAACACTTACGCCTGAGGTACCCCACTTGTTATTTCAGACCAGTCAGAGTAAGCTCCTTTTATGACATCCCTTTGCCTTCTGTCAGTAAGCCATGAATGAATCCATGAAACAACATTGCCATGTACCCCCGAAGAAGTTAATACTCTGATTATTTCATGATGAGGTAATTTATCTAATGCTTCGGTAAAATCCAGGAATATAAGATCCACTGGTTTGCCCATATCCAAGCATTGGCTGGCCCTGTTATAAAACCCAGCATGTTTGTCTGGCATGATCTTCCTTTGGTGAAACCATGTTGTGTATCATCACCCAGGTGGTTCTCTTGTATGTATTCAGTTATATAATCTTTGATAATGCCCTCTAGTATTTTGCACAGAATGCTTGTTAGGCTCACTGGCCTGTAGTTTGATGTGTTCTTCATAGCTCCCTTTTTATGTTGTCTTGTGCGCGTAGCGCAGGCAAAGTATTGAGGTTGCTTGCAATGGAAGAGCAGGTTTTGGAGGCACAGTCATGTTGTGGCCAGTGGCTCCACTGCTTTTTAGGGCTGGACTCCATGGCACGAATTAGATTGCATGCTATCTATGACAGCAGCTGCAAAATGTGCCACCAATTTGAAATGTTTTAGCTGCTGCAATGAGGGAGCGACCCCTCATTGAGGGCTTGCCTTGCCTGGTGTAACATTTCAAGAAACATGGCAGGTCACTGCTCACAGTCCCTAGGAAGCCAACATGGGGGGGTGCCCAATCCCCCTGTTGGCATATGTGACCTCTTTACAGATGTGGTCTGCCTAGGAGGTGCCCAAACCCCCCTGGCATCATGCCTCTGAACACAGATATGCTTACCGATGGGGGGTGCCCAATCCCGCTGTCGGCATGTTAACCCCCTCCCCATTTTCCTGCTGCTGTCCCACCTTGATTGTGTGCCATATTGGGAACCCACTCCAGTGTGGCTAACATGCCCCCCAAAGAAATATGCCACACTGGGAGCCCACCCCAGTCTGACCAAACCTGTAAAAGAAAAGAAAACGGTTTGTGGTGAATTTTTTTATCTTTGTTACCTGAAACAAAGGAAATGGTCCCTCGTCATCCTGTCCCCCCCCAGTCTGCAGCCACCCTCTGCACACCCCACCTCCCCACACCCTACATCCCCACCCCCCATACTTACCTTCAAGCCTGGCATGTCGATCTTTGGTGGACCGGGAACACGTCTGCACTTCTTAAAGCTGACCGCAAATGGAAGAAATGTCGCTAAGCTGTATAATGGCATAAATGGTTTTTTTTGGTTTTCAACTTTGGTGCATATCTCGGCCATTTTTCCAAATTTTTGAACCAAATTTTCAACATGGGGTTCTTGAGACCTCACCTCATGAATTCAGTCACTGTCATCTCGTTATTCAGTCCCTAAAGGTGATTTTGCGGTCATGGCGTGGAATCACCTTTCAGGACTGATTAATGAAATAACAGTGTGACTGCTCATGAGGTGGGCTCCCAAAAAGCCTATGTTGCAAATTTGATGAAAAAATTCCCCAAAATTACCGTGTTACGAGCGTGCATTACGCAGTTTCCACGCACACTTGTAAATTTGAGAATTTTTAATATTTTCACTCCAGATGTTCAACATTGCCATTTTTGCACACCTACTTATGAACAGTACAGCTGTCATTTTTCACATCCTGCCCAAAATGTGGTTTCGCACATCTGGTGCACAATGGCATGGTCACTGTGGGAGATCAATGTTTGGGACAGATTAAAAAAATTATACTGCCACTGTTCATGAGCAGAGGTCCCAAAATGCCTATGTTAAAATTTGGTGAAAGAATTCCAAGAAAAGACTGTTACAAGCATGTGTTGCACAGTTCTCATGCACACTCATGACTTTGAGAATTTTTAATATTTTCACTCCAGATTTTCAACATTGCCATCTCTTCACAGTTCCTTATGAATGGTGCAGCTGACATTTTTATGTGGTGCAGAATGGCACAGTCACTGTGGGAAATCAATGTTTGGGACACATTAACAAAATCACAGTGACACTGTTCATGAGCAGAAGTCCCACATGCTTTCATGAGGTGGGGTCACAAAAAGGCCATGTTGAAAATTTGGAGTGCAAATACCAATAAACACCCAGGGCATTAGGGGTTCTAACCATAACACCCCACCTGGTACAGATTAACAGGCATCAGGGTGTGCCTTTGGATTATCGGCTGTAATGCTCATGTCATTGCACCCCCACCTCTACCCTGCGCCACAGACAGCCATCCAGGTGTGCCTTGGACTCTTCATTCCCAAAATTCACCCCATTCTCCTATGCTGCACCCATCTCAACTTACTTCCTTATAAAATGGGGTGAGCGTAAGGCCCGATGATCCCAAGGCACAATGCGACACTTGTCAGAGTCTGCAGGGTAGGGTTAGGTGAAATGGCATGAGCGTTATGGCCAACGACCCAGAAGCACACCACAATGCCTATCACTCTCTGCATGGTGGGGTGGGGTTGACGTTGGTTCTATACTTCACTGCTATTCCTATTATGTGTCTCTCTAACGCCTGCACTACCAATGCCAATACCAGCATGACAACATTCGGCATTGACAAATGCTTGTTATATAGGGGTATGACAGTGGTTTGTCTCCATGACCCCGGAACTTCACCCACATCTAGTGTTTGCTGAAAGATATAACTAATTGGCGCTGCTAGTTACTCTGCCAGTTCTTTCAGTACTCTTGGGTGGAATCTATCCAGCCCTGGCGATTTATTCTGGTTTAAGGTGCTCAATCTATCTTTTATTCCCATGGGGTCAATTTGTATTGGACTTTGAGTAATTTTGAGTTTCCCTTCTCTAAATTTCTGGGTATCTGTGTGGCTAAACACTGTAGAGAAGCATTTATTTTTGAGCTTCAGCCTCCTCTTTGTCAGATACCGCTAATGACCTATCTGGGCTAACCAGGGGCCCTACATTATTTGATACCTTTCTATTTTCATTTATGTAGGAATAAAATAAGTTAGTTATTTTTAATTTATGTAGCTAATTTAACATCATACTCTGCTTTGGCCTTCTTAATGTATTTATTTGTTGATCTCTGGAGTTTTTGGAATTTTGTCCATCCTTCCCCCTTTCTGTTTCCTCCAAATGATTTGTATTGTTTGTTTTTATTTTTAATGCTTTGTTTGATTTTCTTATTAAACCAGCATGGAGTTTTGGGCTCTTTATTATGTTTCTTTTTATGTGGTACAGTGTATTGAACTTTATGCCCTGATTTATTTTGTTAACGAATGCATTATACTGTCCATGTCCTCTACATTTTTAATTTTAAATTCATCTAACCACCTGCATTGGGACATTTCATATTTAGAGGCGGTGAAGTTTGCTTTTTTGAAATCTAGCGTGATTGTTTCTCCGGTATTTTGCATGTTTTTTTCTTGGATGGTAAAAGTGACCATGTTATGGTTATTATCCCCTAGGGGTGTAGTCACCCTACAACCTTTAATATCAGCTTCCAAGTATGTCAGAATCACATCTAATATGTTTCCCCTCTTGTATTTTGTCTGACCAATTGCTCAAAACCTATTTGATCGAAGAGTTCCAGGTAAGTGTGTTTCGTCTTCCCTGAACTCTCTAGGGAATCTCATTGGATTCCTGGTAGGTTGAAGTCCCCCAGCATAATAATCCTATCTGCTGGATTTAAATTTGATATATAATTTTGTAAGACCTCATCATCTTGTATTTTTTCATGGATGGCTTTCTGTAAATCACCACTAGCAGTATTTTGGGGGGATTTGAGGGGTGTGATTTTTAACCAGATTTGCTCCACATTTTCTGTTTGAATAGAGACTTCTGCTTATATCTCATCAGACACATATACTGCAACTCCACCACCTCGTCTATATTCCCTTGATTTAAAGAAGCGATTATAGCCCATTATGATTTGATCCCATTAAAGGTTAGCATCCCACCAAGTTTCTGTTATCACACAGATTTTTATATGTTGTTGTCCCATTATGTGCCTCAATTCATCACTTTTTTAGACCTACTCCTAGCATTAATAAGCAAGCAATTCCATCCACCTATGCTAAAGTACAGGTTGTTAAGTATCTTTGTGTTTTATTCATCTAGGCTTTCCTCATTCCTTGCCCCCCCCATTTAGTTGTTTAAATGGGATCAATTTGGTCCCTTAAATATAAATCCTGATGAAATTAGGAGGGTGCGATAGAGGCAGTCATTGTTCATGCCTGCAAACTACTTGGGTAAACAGAAAAAAAAGCTTGAGGGGCCCTTCACTTTAAAGTTAGCATCAGTGGACCAAAATCTCATAATGCCTTTTCATTCCTGCTCTGTAGTTAGCAGAAGTAATCAGAATATCCATATATTGAAAGGTGGAACTCAGTTATGCATGAAATTCCATGCCTGGAATATGCTTATAATGTATGGGAGAGGGCTATTATGTATGGAATTCAATGAATTCCTAACCTTGTTGTACCATCAATGTGACGTCATAGTGTTGTATCATCTTGAGTATGTCACATCGATGGTATAACAAGTTAGAATGCCCTCACATTCCCATTACCCTGGCAGCATAGCTGATCTCTCATTTATGTTTTTTTTCCACACAAACTGATTAATGCCAAACCTTGTTTGTCAGCGCAGTACTGGGTTCACTGTGGCTAGAAGGACATGCAGTGACATTGCAGACTTCTGGATCCAACAGTAGGAATGTTCAGATTTGTTTATTAAAAAAAGCTAAATTCTGTGTGAGCAATGAGCGTAGCACCAGGGATGGAGTGGGGCTTGTTCATGGCGGGGGGGGGGGGGAGAGTCAAAGTCTGAAACTGCTGTGCAATGCTCAAGAAGTGGTCTGTTATTGTTTAATGTTGCCCATACACTATAAAAGACATTAGATGGGCAACAGTAAATAACAATGCTGAGTTAACTTCTCAAGGTTGTATGACGACCATAAACCTCTTAAGCCTCGCTCTCAAGATTTACTTGGTTGTCATAACAATCTCTCAAAGTGAACACAGCGCTGTTGTTCACTGTTGCTCATCCATTATCCTCTATGTTGTACTGCACTAGTGACATCATTATGTTGTTGTGCTGTAGTAGTGATGTCACCACTGTTGCCACCAACCCTCAAGTGCCACCCCACAACCCCCAGTTCACTGAAAAGAAGTGGAGTGTCCGAAATTGGCATGGATACCCATACACTGTACAAGATAATGCATGGGCATCCATACACAGACAAGCCTGTGTCTTCATCTCAAGTTTTCTATGGCAAACAGTGAACCCTCTTGAGGTTCATGGCTGCCACAGAAACCTATTGATGCAGACACAGGCTAGTTGTGTATGGCTGCACATGCATTATCGTCTGTATCATTCTAAGGGAGTTGATAGAATAAAGAGGACAGGGAAAGGCTATATGATATATGCTATCTATGAATCTGGAAAAACTTTTGACAGGGTGCCTCCATCTTATTTATTTTAAATTGTGAGAGATACAGCATCCCACAGCAGTTCTGTGATTGGATAAAGAAAATTGCATGCTGTAGCTACAGTTATACCTAATGCAAATAGACATATGGAAAATATAGTGGCAATTAAAAGAGGAGTCAGACAAGGCTGTCTTCTTAGCCTTCTTCTTTATGTGGTTAGTTTAGACCCAGTTCTTCAAGCAGTGCACAAGCACCCTCAGATTAAATACCTGCAGAATTATTAGGGGACAGCATCTATTAAAGTATTGGCTTATGCAGACGACATCTGTCTCTGTATTCAAGATTGAGTCTGGGGATAAAGCAGTACAACTATTAGAGGAGTTCTCTTCTCAGCGGTCTCAGGATCCAAAATAAAGAAGAAAGCAGGGGGAGTCACATGATGCAGTCCTCTGAGTAGCAGCTCCTGAACCACGCTCCCGCTCTATTTACTTTATTTTATATTAACTGTGGCTTTTTGAAGACCTTTTTCCCTTCTGGACTTTATTGAAAGCTGGCAGATCCACACTGGAGCATTACTAGCTGGGTTTCTACTTAAAATCACAAGTTCTTGCTGCAGCGATGAATTTGGAAATGCAGAAGGCGCCCCCTCACCATACGCCGTCTAAAACACCGGAAAATACTTCTAAACACTCTAAGGACCAGGTCTCTACTGCTGGCAAAGCTCCTACTACTAGCCTGGCACCTGCTTTGTTGACCGAGGAGAAATTCTTGCCTGAATTTCAGCCATTCAAATCTGCCTTGCAGGAGCTTACCTTGGAGCTCAAGTCCATGCATGCTGATCTTGGTGATGTTGCAAAAAACATTTCAGATGTGGCAGCCCAAACATCTTTACTGGAACATTGGTGAGACAAGGTAGAGCCCAACCTTACCTCCCTCCAACGCAAGATTACGAAAATGGAAGCTAAGCTGGAAGACCTGGAAGGCCAAAGTAGGAGGAACAACATTGTCATCTTTGGCCTTCCAGAGGAAGCGGAGTGTGCTACCCCTATTTTATTTGCCCAAAAGCTGCTGGCCAAAGTTGCTGGATCTTTTCCCAATAACCCAGTGTATGTGGTTGAGAGGGCTCATAGATCTTTATGCCCTAAACCACCGGAAGGATCCCCTCCTTGTCCTTCCATCATGAAGCTACTCAGTTATCTTGATAAGCAGCATATATTGCTCAAAAGTTAAGGAGTTCTTTTTAGGGTTGCCTACCCAGCCAGGTTATCAGTTTTCCATCAGAGCTCCTGGCTTTCCTATGACTCAGCTGAACAAGCTTCTCCTGAACTTAAAACATTATTCCCAGATCTGTACAAAGAGAGATGATGCCTACCTAGACTAGACTAATTTTCTCTGGTGAAAGCTCTCAGCTGCATTGATGTGGTGGATCCTGTATTTCAAACTATGATCCTGATCCGACATATGACATGGATGCGCTCTTACTTGCAGTTACCCTTCAGGAGGTTCCTTGTTGCCTGTGTTAATGTTTACTTTTTTGGACTCATCAGAGCCTGGCAATATCTCCTTCAGTGCTCATCGTTTCCTTGATGTACATCCCTCTGTAATGCCATTGACTTCTGTGGCTGGTGTTTCTTTTTGAACTTTTGGTTCGATCAACCAGGATTGGCTTCTCATTTTGAACACAAGGATTTCTGCTCGAATAATACTTGTGATTCGAACTGGGGCTGCCTCCTGATTCCTTGTTTGATTGACTAGAGCTCTCGTCTTTATTCCTCCAAACTTTCTACCTTTTTCTCTGCAGTAAGTTCAGTAATCAGTCATATATTACCTTTTACTTTTCCAGCATGGTATGCAGGTCTTATCTGGGTACTGAGCTAGTACATCTGGGGCTGCCCTGTCTAATTTGATCAGGTTTGGCATGCATCTTATAAACTTCATTTGAAGCAGGATTCCTGTTAGAGCTCTCCTGGTCCACTGCTGGCTCAAGATTTTATTCCGATTCTAGTGGTTTCTACAATCTGCATATCCGATTTTTTTCATAAGTCTTTAGCTTGATTTATTCATTCTGTATGGACAAGCTCTCAGGATTTGGTGTTTGCTTGCCCTCTGTCAATGGGAGAGTGATCGCCAAATTGAAGACCTGATGTCATCTTCTTAAGTGACAGTTGCTGTTATTTAGCCCTGGACTGTGGTATTCAATTTAGGATGACTTTTCATTATTTATCCCAGGGCTGGAAGATGGCAACTTTGTGTTTTTTTTGTTTTTTTTTTTGTGGCTCAATAATTACCATTATATAAACATAGATGTACATTCTCCTTTTCTAGCTCAGCTTTTGTCCTTGTTTTGTCTAAGCTCTGGGATAGATTTCATGGGGTTATAGACATATTGGCTAAATGGGCACATTCCAGTTTCAAGAGGTTATTTTTATATATTTTATAGTTACATAGTTGTCTTTTAGTTATATTGCTGTAATGCTAGTATAGATCAATTAGAACGAGACGAGGGTATGGGAATGTTAAATGCTGCTTTGGGGGGATGGATGTCATGAACCTGATTAAGGGTGGGGAACCCCTTACCTTTTGTCTGTGGGACAGTGTTACTATGTGGCTTTTTTGGTATGCCCTTGATGTTTTGGTAAGGGGTTCGGGGGTTTCTTTTTTTGGGGGGGGTTGTTTGGTGTGTGGATCATTTGTATACAGTTTGTAATTTATGGCAGTATTTCCTGCTTTGTGATTTTGGGGGGAAGGACTGGTTATCTGGGTGGTTATATAATGTTGGGCATTTGTATGTTTCTAATGATTTTTCTGGATGGGTGGGAGGCTGGGGGATGTTTCAGGGGACTTTTCTTGTTTCAAGAGTTCAGGCCTAAGAATGCTTACATGGGTTGGGAGATAAGGGAAGGGGGTTGGTCTGAGGAGGATCTTGGGATGGTGGAGCTCACCTAGTGGGATGGGTTTTGCTTTGTTTATTGCTTTCTGTCTTGTTTCTGGTTTTGCATTTGATATATACAAATGTCTAATCTTCTAAAATATGCTTCTTGGAATGTTAAAGGAGTCAGGTTCCCCCACTAATCAATACCAAATCCTTAAACATTTGTTACAGCTACAATGTCATATTGCCTTTTTGCAGGAAACCCACCTTCTGTCCTCAGAGGGTAATTTGTTCTGAAGGCAGTCGGTGGGTCAAGTATTTGCAGCTAGTTTTACTCAGTCTCGTAGGGGTGTAGCCATTCCAATTTCAAATTCGATTTACTTTCAAAGCCATCAATGCCTCCTAGACCCCCGAGGCAGATATGTTTTCATCAGGGGTGTCTTGGATAGATTTGATATTATCCTCGGTAGTGTGTATGGCTCCAACAAGTCAGATGTTTCCTTCTTTATGGAACTGATAAGCCTTCTTTCCCCTTTCCTTCCTATTCCTCTAATTATTGGGGGGATTGGAATGTTTCTCTCACATCTGATTTAGACAGGACCAGTAGGCCCTTGGCTGGTTTATCTCCCATCCAGCACTCCATTCGAGAAATGATTGAGTATCTGGGGTTATGTGATCCCTGGCAGATACTCCACCCGCAGGACAAAATGTACGCATATTTTTCCCCTGTATATGGTCTTACTCCAGGCTTGATTTTATTCTGCTCAGTCAGTCTGCACTGGGTGGGGTGCTGGATGGGGAGACAGATGCCAGGGTTCTCTCAGACCATTCCTTGGTGTGGGTGAGACTTTCCATTGCCACCAATTTACAGAGGGACACAACCTGGAAGCTTAATAATCAGCTCCTCAATGACAAGTACAGTATGTTGTTGAGAGGATCAAGGACCAAATTGCTTTATTTGCCCAGCATAACTCTGGCTCTGTTAAGAAGGGAGATTTGGAATGGTCTGCTCTTAAATGTTTTCTCAGAGGGGAGCTTATCAGGCTCTCCTCTAAACGTAAACATCAGCATATGCAAGTGGCTGCTGACCTTTTAAAGCATATCACTGATATTGAATGCTCCCTTTCTCCCCTGCCTCCTGAGGCTACTCACAAAGGGCTGATGGCTTTGTGGGATAGGTATGTGGACCTTCTGAGGGAGCGGGCCATGTATGCTATCCACAAAACACAGTCAAAATATATAGACCGAGGGGAACAAGCAGGCCGCCTGCTTGAGTTACATCTTCAAAAACAGAAGGCTTCCAGGTTAATTGCTGCTACTAGGGCCACTGATGATACTCTGAAAATGCAGCCTAGGGACATTGCTCAGGAATTTGCATCCTTTTACAAAGAACTGCATAGTCCCAGAAACTCCCCATCAGATAGATCCCTCATTGTGGACTATCTAGATAGCATTCCCCTTCCACAGCTGACTGAGGCCCAGCAGGCACTTTTGTCCCAATCTGTGTCTGAGGATGAAATATGAATGGTTATATTGAGTCTGTCCTCAGACAAGACTCCTGGGCCTGATGCTTTTACACACAATTTTTATAAAACTTTTATCACTGAACTTGTCCCACTCCTCCACTGTTTCTATCTCTTTATTTATGATGCCAGTATCTCTGGCCTCACTATCCTGGAAGCATTGATAGTCCTCCTGTTCAAACCCAGAAAGCCCTCAGACTCTGTTTCTAATTACAGGCCTATTTCTTTAATAAATTATGATATCAAAATTTTAACTAAAGTCCTTGTGCACAGGGTTAACTGGGTTTTGGCTGGGCTTATTAGTCAGGAACAGGTGGGATTTGTGTCCACCAGGTCTTCCAAGGATCATCTACATGTAACCCCCCCATTCCCTGGGGTTACTAGAATCCCATCAGTGTCAGTGCTAGGTAGGGAAGGCAGTTGGTGAATATCTAGTTAAATGGATTTTCACCTGCTCCCTCTCTGTTTACTTGGTCTCAGCTGAGAGCAGAGAGGGGATGTCATTTAGAACTCTCGCAGCAATATAAGCCACAGCTTGCTGTGAGCGTGGGGAGTTTAGAATTCTGAAGTTAGTTCTGTGGTAGTCTGAGAGTGGAGCAGTTCAGTTCCAGTAGCAGCTCAGAGAGTGAGCAGCTTAAGGAATGAGAAGAGTCTGTATTTCTCATCCTAGTCTAGGATATATTTTGCCTGATTTGTGAAGTGGTGGAAACCATCTCCAGGATTTCTTGATGCCATCATTCCCTGTGGGATGAGGGGTGACTGCAGAGGTTTTGAGGGGCAATCCCCTGTTCCAACCTGGAATAGTTTTAAAGCTGCCTTTGGTGTACAAACTGTGAGTAGTTTTTGTCTGAGAGTAACCCAGAATATGTACCTGCATTGTTTTCTGTGGGGTGACTCTCTGATAAAGGGACCCATTCACCCATTTCTGTGAGATGTTTCTCAAGAAGATTGTTTTTAAAGTTTGCTGACAACAGTGGATGTCCCATATGCCACCATGCCCTTTGTTCAGAACTTTAACTTTATACCTTAGTGGTGTTTTCTGATGCTAGAATGTGCTAAACATTTAAAGATAGCATCATTTCTACAGTTCAGTATTTGTGAGGTGTAAGTCTAAAAGAATGGCTGGGTATGGACAAGGAAGTAAAAGACTGGAGACCCTCTCCAATCTGGAGTGACCAGATCAGCACTTCAGGTTCTGTAAAGGTGCCTGTTTTCTGTCAGTGCATGTGGCCAATGCCTGAAGAAGTTTACCCCTTGTAGGTGGGTTTCACTAGTTTTGAGCCCTAGTGTGCTCCATCATGGCCAGTGTGCCACAGTTCTTTCTGCTAATCCTATGCCTTATGGAAACTGTTCTAAGTAATGGCCTAGTGCCACTTCCAGATGAAGTTTGTGTGTTTTCACAGTGGCAAGTTCCACATTTCCAGATGTCTAATCCTAAGCCATATGGGAATTGTTCTAAGCAATGGCCTAGTGCCACATCCAGATGAAGTTTGTGTGTTTTCACAGTGGCTAGTACCACATTTCAAGATGTCTAATCCTATGCCATATGGGAATTGTTCTAAGTAATGGCCTAGTGCCACATCCAGATGAAGTTTGTGTGTTTTCACAGTGGCTAGTATCACATTTCCAGATGTCTAATCCTATGCTATATGGGAATTGTTCTAAGTAATGGCCTAGTGCCACATCCAGATGAAGTTTGTGTGTTTTCTCAGTGGCTAGTAGCACATTTCAAGATGTCTAATCCTATGTCATATGGGAATTGTTCTAAGTAATGGCCTAGTGCCACATCCAGATGAAGTTTGTGTGTTTTCACAGTGGCTAGTACCACATTTCAAGATGTCTAATCCTATGCCATATGGGAATTGTTCTAAGTAATGGCCTAGTGCCACATCCAGATGAAATTTGTGTGTTTTCACAGTGGCTAGTATCACATTTCCAGATGTCTAATCCTATGCTATATGGGAATTGTTCTAAGTAATGGCCTAGTGCCACATCCAGATGAAGTTTGTGTGTTTTCACAGTGGCTAGTACCACATTTCCAGATGTCTAATCCTATGCTATATGGGAGGTTCAAGTGTTTGTTTTCAACAGATGTGTTCTGCATTGCCTTGTGCCACAAAGTGTAAACCCTTGGGGGTCCATCTTTGCTTCTGTGCTCCAACTTTGTTTTGGAATAAAGCCACAGTCTAGAATCCCAACCTGGTATGGACAATCTAGTTATTTTATTTATTTATTTATTTAGTTAGTTTTTGTTGACCGGGTAAGTGCACTAGACAAATCCTGCCTATTTTCAGGCATGACCCGGGGGAGGGGGATACAGATGAATGCCAACTGACCTTAAACCAGATTAAGCTGTTGGTGGTATTTTTAGTGAATGAGGGAAAATTGGCCAGGACACCGGGGAAATTCCCCTACTCTGTCAGTGGGGATTCCCTGTCCAAGATGGAGGACGCTCTGCTGCCTGCAGTTGCTGGAGCTGTGGAGACAGGAGACCTGGTCTCGACTCCTGTCTCTGTATCTGAGGAGACCACGACTACTAACCGGATAGCTATACCTGTATCTTCAGTGTTGGAAGATGATTTGCAGGAGGTGCCTGTTGTTCCACGGATGGTTCGTTTTGCCGAGGTTGGTCTGCTCCAGCTCGAATGTTCAGGGGGAACGCAAGAGACGCACACTTCCTTTGACTCGGAACCTTCAAGTCTGGAAGTGCCTGTACCGCACGACTGTTTAATGGAGGCTGACCGCTGTCATACGTCCGCCGAGATGGGCTTGCAGCAGAGTCTATGTAGTAAGCAGCAAGACGGTGTGCCTCTGGCTACGGCGGGCACTTTTGTTACAGTCCCTGAAGACCCGCCTCGAGTCTCTGAGCGGGTGCCTTGTCGAACGTCTGCAGACGCTGTCTCTGGCAACTCTTTTGCGGTGGAGGAATCAGTGAGTACTCTTTCGGCGGTGAGCCCGCCCTCTGTATCCCAGGATGATCTGTTACCTTCCCAGTCTTCTATTCAGGAAAACCCCACTGTTGCCCCTGCATGGTCTGTAGATGCGGCGCTTCGGGCAGCAGGATGGGTGCAAGACCCCAAGGCGGGTTCCTGGGTCTCGGGCCGTCCCCAATACGATCTCCTCGGACTGTGCAAGACATGATATTGGATGGGGGAGAACAGATTCCCCAAACTGTGACTGACCCTTTGGACCTTCCTAATGAGCTTTGTCTGACCCAGAATCTAGTCCTGGACCTTAACAAGGTCCCTGCTATACAGACTCTTCCAGGTTCAGACCCTATGGCTGAAGGGACCTCTGCCACTGTTCGACCTCCCTTTCCTCGAACTGGGCCAGCGAGGTCCTTCTCTTCTTTGTTTAAATTTCCGGTTCTGGCAGCCAAGCGGCATAATGCTGTTCGGCTTTCTTATAGAGGTGGGCTAGCGGACCCCCCTGACCGTGTGTATGTGGCCAGAACACTGTTAAAGGATTCAATGAAGTTTTTTGCACACGAAATATATGCCCTGATACATGTCTCAGGGGAACTAACTTTTGACATTAGTTTTCAGACCTCTCGTGGCCTTGACCGTTTTTGGTCAAAATATCATGTCTTGTGTAACACTGCTCTTTGGACCCCATTTCAGGCTATACCCCTCTCAAAACCTGCTTTCAAGATAGTTACTGTTATGTTTTGCAATGAGGGAGTAGATGTCTCTAATATTGTTTATTGGTTAAAACAACGTTGTACTTTACAAGGTCAGCCAGAGGCAATCTTGGACTCTGAAAACATATGGACAGGGGGTTGGAAATTCAAAGTCATGTTGAATGTTTCTGAATCTGGACCAGTGCACTTACCAAATTCTTTTGTTTTAGGTCGGGATAGAGGAGTTCTGTTTTACCCTGGCCAACCCAAAGCGTGTTATAGATGCGGGGATCCCTCACATCTGAGCAGTGCGTGCGATAAGATCAAATGTCATAACTGTGGTGAAATGGGTCATGTAGGTATGCATTGTCTGAATGATTGCAGGTGTAATCTTTGTGATGAGATGGGTCACACATTTCAATCATGTCCCTGGGCTGCACATACCAAGGTAACACATGATGGAGGTGTGGATCAGCGTTATGTAATTACTCAAGCCCAGAAGCTCGCCTCCACTACATTGGAAGCCCCCTCTATAGAGGTGACTCCCCCTTCCCCTAAAGCTTTGGCTTTGGAAGCCTCCTGTAGTAATGTACCTCTGTCAGTCAACAAGGCTCCACCCCCCCGGGAAGGTACTGATTTCAGCATGCCCTATGGAGCTGGAGGATGTGGTGCAGGTCCCGGGCTCTAGTACTATGCCTCCCCCTCGTGAACCTGCCAAAGTAGTATGTCGCAGGTCGTTACGATCTGGTTCTCGCACCTTATTGTCCCCTCTGAAGGCCTGAGCTGCACCTTCTATTGCACTATCGAATGCCTTTGAGGTGCTTCAGTCGATATCGGATGATGCAGGTGGTGAATCTGACTCTTCCTCTATCGCTTCTTCCCTCCCTGAAGGTCTTGATGACTCTGAAATTCCATTAAGCACTGGCCTTTCACAAAAATGGAAGGCCAAGGTTAGGCTGAAAGGGACTAAGGTAGCTGGAAAGAGAAAAACTTGATAGTGCTGGTTACTTTATTTGTGAGCTGCCATGTCACAATTTACCTGCCATACTGTTAATGTAAATAGTTTGAAACGTGTGGACAAGAGACGGCTGGTGTTTTCTTTTTTGAGGCTTTTGCCATTTGGGATATTTCTTTTACAGGATATGAGATTCCATACTGTGCAGGAGATCCGACTGGCTCAACGAGATTGGCTTATGGGTCCTTCTTTTTGGTCGATAGGCCAAGACTCCTGCTCTGGTCTTGGCATTTTAATTAATATTCCTGAGTTTAGGCTTTTGAAACTGTTTGATTTGGCCCCTGGTAGAGCTTTGATTTTGGATTTTTGCTTGGGCAATGCCCGTGTCGAATTGGTAAATGTCTATGCCCCCCAACTGAAAACTGAGCGGATAGCTCTTTTTGATTTAATTCGTCCTTGTTTACATTCTTCTTTCCGAATCATATTTTCTGGTGACTTTAACTGTGGCCTTAGTCTTCTGGATAAGAGTTCCTTTGCTACCACTAAGAAACTGTATTGTGACTCACTCGTACTGGGATGCATGATTCATACTGCCCGTTTGACGGACTCTTATTTTTCTTTCACGAAACAGCATACTCCCACATTTCAGAAGGGTAGGCTGGCCACCCGCATTGATTTTGTTTTTACATCCAGTATTTTTGAAGTTACTTCGGCTGTAGTGCAGGCGGTAGCCTTTTCTGACCATAAGCTGCTCTCTGTTAGTTTTGGATCTCCTGCCAGTTGTGGTAAAGGGCCGGGTTTCTGGAAATTTAATGTTTCCTTATTACAGGTACCATCATTTCAGCTAACCCTTTTGTCATTTATTCAAGTCTGTATACCCCATGTATGATGATCCAATTCAGTGGTGGATGGATACGAAACGTACTCTAACTGGAATGTTGAAATCCTATAGTCGTACAAAAAGCAGGTCTGAATAGCTTGTATATTTACAGAAGAGGGCTCATTTTCAGTCTTTACTGTCACTAGCATACTTGACGGGGCAGGATCTTGTGCAGCAAATACAATTAGTGCGGAAGGACATGTTGGATTTCCAGTCTAAACAGTCTAACAACTGTACCACCAACATAGCTATGCGGTGAAAGGTACCGGGAAGTTGTTTGCCCGTTTGAATCTAACTATCATCAGATTGCCCATAAATCAATGTCATGTCTTATCAATTTAAATGGAGATCTTTGTACTTCTCATTCGGACTTATGTCAAATTGTTACTGACCATACGACTGCATTGTTTTCCCCTCTACCTACTGTGTCAGTGGACCTGAGACAACTGTACGGTGCCCTTGATGTTCCTTCTCCCTCCTTGCAGAGTGCAGAACTTGCATGTCAACCCTTCACGGAACGGGAAATTCGGTTAGCAATATCCTCCTTGCCCCTACGTCGGACCCCTGGTCCGGACGGCCTCCCTACTGCCTTGTATAAATTTTTGGGGGAACACCTCCTTCCGGAATTGACCTCTGTGTTTGCCTCCCTTCTTGCCTCTGAACATATCCCCTTGGAGTTTACTAAGGGCACATTGATTTATGTATATAAACGGAAAGGTGACATTAAGTCCCTTGACAACTGGCGCCCCCTCTGCATGTTAAATACGGATTTTAAGATATTGACGAAACTTATCGCATAACGTTTGCTTGGGTTGGCTGAAAAAGTTATTCACCTGGCCCAATCCTGTTCTTTACCTAACAGGAGAATTTCTGATCACTTGATTCTTCTCTGTGAACTATTTTCGCATGGTTTATCAGACTCTGTTTCTGGGCTTATTGTTTCAGTTGACCAAAAGGCTGCCTTCGACTCCGTTAGCCATGATTTTCTATGGAATGTATTGCATTTCCTGCACATTCCTGACAAGATGATTCGCTGGATTCAGACACTTTATAAGACGGCGACCATTGTTCCGCTGATTAATGGTTGGGTGGGCCCGATGATCCCGGTGAAATGGGGAGTTTGCCAGGGTTGTCCACTGAGCCCTCTATATGTTTTTTTTCTGAATATGTTGCTCCGACGTCTTAATGCCCATCCCTAGATTCGTGCCATCTCGTATTCGGCACTGCGATCGCCATTCACAGCAATTGCATATGCTGACGATGTGTGTTTCCTAGTAGCTGACGAGGCTTCGGCGCTTGTCTCTCTCCAGGAATGTTCCTCTTTTGGTGCATTATCTGGAGCAAGTATAAACTTTGGTAAGAGTATGGGGATTTGGTTGGGTTCATCCTCCAACTCTTCGGATACTACTGGTCCTTTACATATGATAGACGGCCAAATCCGTATACTTGGTGTTTATTTCGGGACGAGAGATTCTGATTCCTTTAACTGGGAAGAAAAGTTGAAACAGGGCAGAAGCATGGTGACCTCTTGGAACAAGGGTTAGATAGGGAAGAGAAAACGTGTTTTTCTGATCAAAACTTATCTTCTCCCTCTGTTTTTGTATTTAGGTTTTGTTTTCCTTATCCCAAAACAGCTGGAAACGATGGTATTCAGCTTATTTTTTCAAGCCCTTTGGGGCAGTCGGTTGAATCCGATCAAGAGGAATATTACTTACTTGCCTACCTTTGAAGCGGTGTCAGATGATTAACCCGTTGCTTTTCTTTACTAGCATTTTCCTTTCGGCCAATCTGCGGCCTTTACTGGTGAACACCCAGAGAGGGTGGGAAGCATGGTTTTACGACTCCTGTAGGTATTGGTTTCACGTGTGGGAACATAATTCTTTGGGTATGTTGCGACAACATGGGGATGTCCCGGTGTACATTAAGCATATGTTTCTTCATTTAAAACAATGGCAAGTGTCGCCTCAGACTCTTATTACGAATCCGCATAAAGCTCTGTACAAGACACTTTTGTCCTCTGTTTGTAAGGTGCAAGCCCCTTTTCCAAAATGTCCGGACAGCTGTCTACCCTCACTTCTAGTCCTGTCCTTGACTCTAGCAAGGCATTTGACACAGTCCCACACAAAAGATTAATAGTCAAATTAACCAGCCTGGGAGTGGGACCCGGGGTAGTAGCCTGGGTAAAACATTGGCTGGACAACAGGACACAGAAGGTAATTGTAAATGGAGTCCATTCTGAAGAAAGGGGGGTTACTATTGGGGTACCGCAAGGTTCAGTATTGGGTCCAGTGCTTTTTAATGTCTTCATCAGTGACATTGCAGAGGGACTGGAAGGAAAAGTATGCCTTTTGCAGATGACACAAAAATCTGCAACAGGGTTGATACACAAGGAGGCGTGGAAAGGATGAAAAGGGACTTGGCAAGGTTGGAGGAATGGTCAGAAGTATGGCAGCTAGGATTCAATGCAAAGAAGTGCAAAATAATGCACCTGGGAAACAAGAACCCAGGGGAAGAATACACAATGGGTGGGGAGGTAGTAACAACAACAATAAAGGAAAGGGACCTGGGGGTAATCATATCAGATGACCTTAAGGTTAGCAAGCAATGTGAGAAGGCAGTAGGGAGGGCTGGGGGTATACTGGGATGTATAGGGAGAGGCATCAGCAGCAGAAAACAGGAAGTTGTTATCCCTCTGTACAGACAGTTGGTGAGACCCCATCTGAATACTGTGTCCAGTTCTGGAGACCCCATCTCTGCAAGGACATAGACAGGATAGAGGCAGTCAGAGGAGGGCAACTAAAATGGTGCAGGGTCTGCAAGAGAAGCAGATGAGGAGATACTAAAGGAGCTTAATATGTATACCCTTCAGGAAAGAAGGGAGAGGGGGGACATGATAGAAACTTTTAAGTACCTCAGTGGAATCAACAAAGTCCCAGAGGGTAGCATTTTTCAGAAAAAGAGACTTGCAAGAACAAGGGGACACAATTTAAAGATAGAAGGAGGGCGGTTCAGGGGCAATGTGAGGAAGTATTATTTCACAGAGAGGGTAGTGGATGTATGGAACAGCCTTCCTGAAGAGGTTGTGGGGTCTAAAACTGTGGGAGAATTCAAGAATGCATGGGACAGACATAAGGCAATTCTTGTGGGGGGTAGGAAGAAATAGGCTGTTGGTTAACTAGGATCTGTGGCCTATCCTGTAGGTAGGGAAATGGGCAGACTAGATGGGCCTAGCGGTCCTTATCTGCCGTCAAAGTCTATGTTTCTATGTTTCTATGTTACGTTGTTCTAGGATCCCAGGCCACATGTGGGACTTTCACTGGTTATCTTGTCACAAACGGATAAATGTGAAAGCAAACCATAAACAGAAACAGTCTCAGGATCGATTTTGCTCTAGACCTCTCTGTATAGCTACCCCGGAGACTATTTCACATTTGTTTTTTGATTGCTCTTATATTGCGAATTGGTCGCCCTATTTGGCCGACTCCTGGGATGTTCCTATATTCTCCACAGTAACATATCAAAATGTTATGTATGGTGTCTTTCCCTCTCACTGGTCTCGATGGCACAGAGACACTCTGAACCTTGTATTTCTTGTCATTAAACGGAATATTTGGATGTCAAGATGTATGTTTACATTGCAACAAAAATTGTGTTCTTATTCGGAACTTGAAGGGAAGATAGTAGCGGACTTAAAGAAAATATACGACCATGAAAGGACTTTGTATTCGGCATCGTCTCTGTTGGCCTTGTGGACAGCCCTTCCATGGATCACAAATACCAACTCAGCTATAACTTGAAGGACTTATGCAGTGTTTTTGTTGTTTTTCCATTTCCTTTTCTTAATTTTGCTTTCCTTTTCTTTTTGGTTTCCCTGTATATTTCTCATTGATGTATTTTATGTTGGCTTGTTTGTACAATTTTTGTTTCAATAAAAATGTCCCCTACTCTTTTCGATAAGTGCCATGGGATCTTTAACATCCACCTGAACTACCACCAATCCAGGAAGATGGGACCTCAGTTTAACATCTTATCTGAAAGACGGCACCTCAGAAGTGCAGCACCCCTCTCATGCTGCACTACAGTGTCAGTACTGCGATATTAACCCAAGTGCCAGGTGTGTGAACTGAACCCATGGCCCTCTGATCTCCCGGCCTCAGAGGCGAGTGTGCTACCTACTGAGCCACTTATTGCTTCTTGTGTGGATTTACTGGGTACCCCCGTCCAGAAGTAGCAAACCTAGCATAGCCCTCAGTAAAAGTTCTCTCCTCTGGACCTTGGTTTTGGTATAGGTCTGTTTGTGTCTAGTACACACTTTTGTGTTTCTGTTACAATTGCTTTGTTCTCCCACCCTCTCTTTTCCCCTAGACAGAAAAAGTATCAGAGGTGTGCCTACTAGTTAAATAAGGGGCCAGTGGGGGGTTATATACGGAAACTAGCTCACATTTTCTCTGCATCTAGGGACTCCGTTATTCCTATGGTTCTGGTCTCCCTGGACATGGAGAAAACATTTGATAGGGTTGATTGGGACATTTTGAGACTGACTCTCAAAATATTTGGCTTAATGCAGTTTTTTTCTCCACTGGATTCAGGTTTTGTACTCCTCCCCGACTGCCAGGATTTAGTGCAATGGGGTGCTCCCCACCCCCTTTTTTCTTATTAACTAAATAAATATTTTCTGATACTCATTGGGGTTGTCCCCTTTCCCCTCTTCTTTTCAACTTGTATTTAGAACCTCTCATCCAGAAGTTAAAGTAAAATACAAAAAGAAGTGGCGGTGAAGGTTAGGGAGAAAAAGATAGCATTTAGGAAGTATAAGGAAACACAGAAGGAGCAGGACAAAGAACTGTACCAGTTAAGGCAGAAGGAAGCAAGGAGGGTAGTCAGAAGAGCAAAGGCACAAACTGAGGAAAATATAGCCAACCTGGTTAAGAAGGGGGATAAAACATTTTATAGGTATATCAGGGAGCATAGAAAGACAAAGGGAAGGATAGTGAGGCTGAATAGAATGGATGGTGGGTGGGCAGAGAGTGACAGTGAAAAAGCAGGGATACTGAATGAATACTTCTGTTCAGTATTCACAAAAGAGGAAGTGGGGGAGGTGCCTAATCCAATTAACAGAAGCACTCTGGAGAGGGGTCGATCCCAGTCCTTTCACAGAATAAAGGGTTCTGAAAGAACTCCTAAAACTGAAGGTGGACAAAGCAATGGGGCCTGATGGAATTCACCCCAGAATTCTAAAAGAATTAAGCAGAGAACTAGTGACACCACTGACTACCCTTTATAACAAATCATGGGAGTATGGTGTGGTACCTGAGGACTGTAAGAAGGCTGATGTGATTCCCCTTCACAAAAGTGGGAGCAAGACAGAGGCAGGAAACTACAGACCTGTCAGTTTGACCTCTGTGGTAAGGAAAGTGATGGAATCACTTCTGAAGGAAAGAATTGTTGAGTACCTATAGGCCAGTGGGGCACAGGACCCAAGGCAGCATGGGTTCACAGTGGGAAGGTCATGTCAGAAGAATCTAATTGATTTCTTTGACTGGGTGACCAAAGTAGTAGACCAGGGAGGGGCTGTGGACATGGCCTACCTAGACTTTAGCAAGGCATTTGACACAGTCCCACACAAAAGATTAGTAGTCAAATTAACCAGCCTTGGAGTGGGTCCCAGGGTGGTAGCCTGGGTAAAACATTGGCTTAACAACAGGACACAGAAGGTAATTGTAAATGGAGTCCACTCTGAAGAAAGAGGGGTTACAAGTGGGGCACCGCAGGGTTCAGTATTGGGTCCAGTCCTTTTTAATGTCTTTATAAGTGACATTGCAGAGGGACTGGAAGGAAAAGTATGCCTCTTTGCAGATGACACAAAGATCTGCAACAGGGTTGATATACGAGGAGGCGTGCAAAGGGTGAGAAGGGACTTGGCAAGGATGGAGGAATGGTCAGAAGTATGGCAGCTTGGATTCAATGCAAAGAAGTGCAAAGTAATGCACCTGGGAAGCAAAAACCCAGGGGAAGATTACACAATGTGGGTGGGAGGTAGTAACAACAACAAAAATGGAAAGGGACCTGGGGGTAATCATATCAGATGACCTTAAGGTTGGCAAGCAATGTGAGAAGGCGGTAGGGAGGGCTGGGGGGATACTGGGATGTATAGGGAGAGGCATCACCAGCAGAAAACAGGAAGTTGTTATCCTTCTGTACAGACAGTTGGTGAGACCCCATCTGGAGTACTGCATCCAGTTCTGGAGACCCCATCTCCTAAAGACATAGACAGGATGGAGGCAGTTCAGAGGAGGACAACTAAATGATGCAGGGTCTGCAAGAGAAGCCATATGAGGAGAGGCTAAAGGAGCTTAATATGTATACCCTTGAGGAAAGGAGGGAGGGGGGACATGATAGAAATGTTTAAGTACCTCAGTGGAATCAACAAAGTCCAAGAGGGTAGCATCTTTCAGAAAAAGAGATGTGCAAGAACAAGGGGACACAATTTGAAGATGGCTCAGGGGCAATGTGAGGAAACATTTTTTCACAGAGAGGGAGGTGGACACATGGAACATCTTTCCTGAGGAGGTTGTGGGGTCTAAAATGGTGGGAGAATTCAAGAATGCATGGGACAGACATAAGGCAATTTCTGTGGGGGGTAGGAAGAAATAGGCTGTTGGTTAAATAGGATCTGTAGCTTATCCTCTAGACAGGGAAATGGGCAGACTAGGTGGGCCAAGCGGTCCTTGTCTGCCATCAAAGTCTATGTTTCTATGCATGTTTCTACGTAAAGTCCTGTCCTGATCTGACTGGTATTTCTTCAGGCCCTCATATTTTATAACTATCAGCATATGCAGATGATATCTTATGGCATTTTGCCTCACCCTAGGACCTCATTTCCTGCTGCTTTACATATTATTGAAGAATTTGGCCTGTTATCCAACTATAAATTAACCCTTAATAAAACGGAAGTGATGTACAGTACGTTACTTCAACGGTGGTTAAGAAGGACATCCTTTCACTTGGTATGACTTCATCCCCCCATTGCAGTTAATATCTAGGCTTGCACCTCTTGAGGGATACTGCTCTTATGTGCAGGCTTAACCTGTATGACCTGGTAGTCAAGCTTCAGCAGGATCTTCAGAGGTGGCAGACCTTCCCTTTGACCTTATGTGGAGAATTAATATTATTAAAATGAATGTCCTTTCCCGACTTTTTTATTACCCTAACATGTTCAATTTCTGGCTTCCTCTGGCTTGGTTTCAGCATTTTCACAGGATGATTGTTGAATTTATCTGGTCAAAGAAAGCCCAGAGGTATGCTTATAAGAAACTTGTCGCCATCAACATTTTGGGTGGCCTCAAACTCCCTCACTTCCTTATTTACTAATTTGCTAGTCATTTCAACAAGCTTTTTCACTGGCTTTCCCCTCCTTCCCAATACCCTAATTCTCTCTACATACCTATATGGCTGGATCTGGAATTAGACTTACTCAATAGTTTTGGGTTGTCGGTGCCATCTGTGTTTTTTAACCCTTTGAAATCTCTTCCTTCTGGGTTACATGATATTATCATGGGAACTTCAGTTCGGATGTATTCTCAGTTCTGGTCATTGCTGAAAAACCCCATTTCTAAAGATATTACCCAACCTATACTCCGTAATTGTAATTTTAAGAATGGGGTCTCATTATTAACATTGATTGGCTCGCCAATTGTTTAACGTCCGGGTCTGTGGTTTGTTGTCTGGAGGGTCTTCATTATCTTCAGCGGGTATACTGGATTATCTTCAGTTGGAAAATAACCATATTTTTTAAGTCTTTCAGCTTAGGCGTGTTTTACTTCACTGGTTTGGGCCAGGCAGTTGGACCACTGACTTTTCAGAGATCTTAGTTACTATTAAAGATCTGGTTTTAAAACTGCATGCGGTGTCTGCTTTGTATTCTCTTCTTTTTCCTATGATTTTTCCATAATTGGATGGATCTCCCCCTTCATGGGGCCCTTCGTTCCCCTTATCTCCCCCTCAATTGCAAACTATATGGACTGACTTATATCTTTATGTTGCTCAGGACAGACTGAGACTTATCCAGTTTGACAGTCTGAATAGCCTTTATTACACGCCTAAAAAACTGGTTAAGATGGGTAGATTGCCTTCTCCTGCCTGCACTAGATGTGGACAGGATGAGGGCTTTATCCTACACATCTTCTGGAACTGCTCTAAGATAGCTCCCTTATGGAGCCTTACTGAAGCCAAGGCAGACCCTCTTCTGGGACTGCAAGGTCTATTTAGGCTCGAGATATGCATTTTGAGGGATTATAGTTCAGTATTAGTCAGGTAGCATACATTTTATATGGCTTTGATTTCTCTCTCTTTGAAGAAAGTGGTCCTGCAGCACTGGCTCAACCAGGCTTCTATTTCTTACCAGCAGTGGCTACAAGAATTGTTGTTTAATGTTCAGGTGGAATGTATAATAGCGAGTCTTCGACATAGACTTCCCTTTTTTGACAAAAGATGGGGCAAGTTTTATACTCTTTATGCCATCTAGTCCCTCAATGCTTTAGTTTTGTTACCTGGGATGTTATAGTGTACTGTTTTATCTGACTCCTAGACTGTCTAAATTACTTGAGTTCTTCCCCTCCTATTATGTTATCATTTTTGGTTTTTGTTCTAAGGTGGCTCCACCAGGGTGGGGGTTGGGGGTTGATGGGTTATGGGCTGTACATTTGTTGTAATGTTACTTGTAGCATTATTATTCTTCAATAAAAGTTTATTCAATTTCAAAAAAAAAGAAGAAAGCAGAGGACTTATAAGTAAACAGACAGAACAGATAACTAATATGCAGCAAATTCCAGTGATTTGTATATTGGGAACTGCATATAGACATGGGGATACAGCATAAAAAAAACTGGGAAGAAAAATTAAAATTGTGTGAAGGAAAAGTTAATGTTTGAAAAAAATGAAAACAGATTAAAAAAACAGCTATTGTTAAAACTTGTATGCTACAGATATTTGCGTATTTAAGCATTGTGTACCTACCTTCACAAAATAAGGGCCCAAAGATCTCCATCTTAATATTTCAAGTTATATGGGAAAGTAGACTGAACCCTATTACATGAATGTACTATACCTACCAGTTAAACAGGGGGCTTAAATCTAATTATTCCTATTGAATTTTTATAGGCTTTTTATATGTTAGAATATAATGCATCTTTTAAAGGGAGATTTACCTTTTTGGCATCCCTGGGTCTGTAGGTGGTTATCCCCTATAATTGTGAAATGGCAGATTAGTGTAACAAAACTTAGGAAATGTGAAGATATGCCCCAATTTATGATTCCTTTGTCGGAGAAACTTAGGATATGGACACTAACAACAATCCACCTTGCATTGACAATGAGACAAAAAGCTTGTGCCTTAATCCAGCAACAAGGTTACCCAGCAACAGCAGAATATAAAGGGATAAGGAACAGTAAAATTCAGAAAACAGAACATTATTTGATGGACAAAGGGATTCCTCCACAGATGTGGGCACTGTTTGGTTAAGCTGTCATGGGAGGTTAGGAGTAAAGAAGAACTCTAAATATGAAAGTATAAATGAGAGACAATACCCACAGTCAGCTAGAATTTATGGAACACTTATTTTTGGAATGCTCTTTCCCTGAGGCCTTCTGGACATTGTTGGCAGATAATTGGAAAAATCTTGGATGGGCATCTCTAACCTTTGAAAATATTATTGTGGGTCATTTTCCATCACAAAAGAAATAATGACATAAGCACATTGAGACTTCTATTTACATATGTTAAATTATTCCTTTGGCAGGCAAGGTGTGGACTGGTTTTCCAACAACGAGGGCTGTGCCAATTGTCAGTAATAAATATGGTTGAAGATGAACTTCAAGCAATATTCAAAGCGGAAAGCAGTCCTTTATCACAAATAGTACCAAGAGTAAGATGGAAACATGTGGAATGTGTTCTTAAACTATAGATCACAGGGGTCAAGAGCTTTCCTAGTGTTATTTTCTCCTTTTTAATGAACTGAGTTTTTTATTGAACAAATTTCATTCAGTATATAGTTAACCGACAGCAGGACTGAGACTAGGGACAACAAAGTATGGGGGGGGGATGGAAGTTTTGTTTGGTTACATTTTGTAATATTGTTATTCAACAAGACTATAATTACCTGAATTATGTCTTTAATATTTTATTTGTACTCAATAACAAATTCCCCTACTTTTGTGAAAAGTGCATTTGTGTGTTTTTTACTTCTACCCAGACACCCAGCAGAACAGCACCAGAGATTAGCAGAGGGACTTTGGTTTAATGCCTCGTTTCAAGGATGGCACACCCCAGCTGCACAGCATCACCCTACTACTGCACTTGAGGGCAAGCATTTATGGTCTAGGCCCAATCCCCGTGTGAGCCACAACCCGCAACCTTCCTGCCCAGAAGCAGATGTGATACCAACTGAGCCACACATACACCTAAAAGAAGTGCAGCAGGCCTAACTGTTCAGATCTGAAGATCTGTGAGTGGTTCTGTGTGTAGTGACCAAAGTGAACTGGTCTGTTTAAGCGTAACTGGCAATTGGCAGTTTTTTACAGTTAGAGATTAGGTAGAGTAGAACGAGGTAGAAAGGGGAGTCCAGTAGAGTGGTACCAGTAGCAGGGTCACAGAACAGTTTCCACATTGATGTTGGTAGAGCAAGGATGTACTGGTATTGGCTGAGCTGTTCTGTGGGGCTGAATTAGTAGCAGGGCTGTGAACAGTTGCTATAATGCTGTCTGCAGTGAGTAAGCAGGTGCTTGTTGATTCCTCAGTGGAGTGGCTTGTGATGAACAAGCAGACAATTGCAGTTTGATGTCACTGGCTGTTTATGTTGCACAGGAGCAGGCAAGCTACAATTGATGCCACAGGGAGTATTATAGCATTAATCCTTCTGTAGCAGCATGGGTAAATACAGTGTCAAGACAGGCAGGATGTTTTTGAAACTGTCAGCCAAATGTTAGGAGGTGTGCTCAGCAGCTACCTCATGTTGAGGCATTAACTTGGGGGTACAGGCAGATGGTTGTCAGGTGAGTGAGGAAGCTGCTGGGCTGGAGGGTCTTTCAGGATTTTATACTGATGTAACCTCCTTTCCATGTAAATTTCACATGATGGCACTATAAATTCGCTTCAGGAAGGGAAATACTTTTTCTTTCACTCGCTCCTGCTCGAGCACTTCAGGGGTCCCCTCGAGCAGGCAGCAGCTTCAGTCCAGGCACAGATAGCAGACTTTAGAAAACTACCCAATTCCCCTTCCTGTCTAGGGGTTTTGGATGGTATATCTGTCTCTGGGAAAGGGGAGGGGTGCCATCTTGACTGTAAGCACATAGGGAGGGGTACAAAACACAGTACCTTTAATTTCAGATTCAAGTCCCTCTTGATGATGGTTCAAGCTCCGTTGAAGTGCTGACCCGCAGTTAACTTTCTCCTCCCAGCACCTCTGGTGGTCGCAGACTCCAAGAACAAGCTATAAAACAGTTTGTTAGGCAAGCAGCAAAGCAACAAATTTTCCCAAAAAACGGTTTAAATGATTCAGTTCCAAATGATTTAAAATGCAACAAGCAGCATTTATTTCTCTTCACAAGAAAGGCTCAAGCAGAAACAACAATTTCTGAGGATCCTCAATATGATTTCTAGCACAGTTCCATCATTCTCTATAGCACTCAGCCACGGCACAGACTTGGGGACTCAGGGTTTGAACCTGGGACCTAGCAACTTTTCCCTTGTCATTTTGAGCCAAATGGGCTCCAATTCCTCTGAGAAACATTTTCTTTTCCTTTTCACTTTATTTTATTATTGACACCCCGCCTGTGGGAGTGGAGGCACAATTACTTTAGATGCAGGTCAGCTTTCCTCACAAAGGAGGGAGGGGGGTATGATGGCACAGTTTACAAGCACTTCCAGTCCTTTCCACTAATGGCCACCCACACTGAAGAACCACAGGCAGGGTTCTCTCAGAGTTAGGGGCCTACCTCTTCCCTCACAGCAGTCCCAAAAACATAAGCAGCACAGTTCCTTAAGTGGACATGTCAGGCAAAGAGGTATCTTGCCACCTACCCCACTGGAGACATCACTGCCACCTCAATCTCAGATGGTCCCTTCAAGGCAGCCACTTCCTCAACCTCCTTATAGAGCCTAGCAGGCTCCATCGTGATCCCTCAGTCATTGCTGCTCCCTTACTGCTGCATTGTTCCCCATACTGCCTCTTGGGGGAATCCCTCTTCACATTTGTGAAACTGGGGCGCAATCTCCCCACCCCGGCCCCGGGCATCTCCTGCCCAGACTGCAGGCCACCCCTCGCAGGCCTGCAAGCAAGCTCCCACTCCTCCTTGATGCACCTTCTCTTCGAACACTCACTTGACTCTCCCCGAATCTCCTAATTAGCGCCAAATGTGCTTTTTCAAAACAAATGCACGCACGCCTGAGCAGAGCTCAGCAACATGCACATGCGCCTCCCTGCGATGCCGACTGGGCATCTAAAACTAGTAACCCCTGATTGGCACAGGGGTTACACTGAGATACTGCAAAATCATGGCTTAGTACTTCTCAGCCAATCAGCTTTCTCGATTCTTTCTAGCCATTTCACAATTAACGAACAATACATGACTGTGCATGGTATATCAGGGGATATTGCTACACCTTAGGTACATTGTACATGAGGCTATCAGACAAGTGACACAAGCACCCAAAAAGCATCAATATCCAATGATGTATGCATTGGATCATGGTTACTAATAACTGGTATCATCCTGAAGTGTATAATTTCTATTGCAAAGAGTTTTTTGCATGCATAAAAAAAATAAAATGTTGACACATTTTTATGTTGATTGCGCGCATGCTCAAGAAAAATACTGCAGCAGTTTTCTCCAGAAGCAGGTTGTGGAGGCGCAGCACTGTTGTGGCCAATGCCCCCAAAGCCTTTAAAGACTTCGCCCACTTCCCCCAGTGTCATGGCACGCTGCTGCTGACACTAGTTCAGCCAGTGTGCCACAACTTTCTAACATTTTAGCCACTGCAATCAGGGGCCACCTCGTCATTGCAGCATCATCCCTGCAATAAGGAAGCGACCCCTCATTGCAGAGCTGTCACTGACTGGGAGCCCAGTTCCCATCAGCATGTCTCTCCGCCCCCCAATTTGTTGTGTGCCAAGGGGGGGCACCCAATCCCCCTAGGCTTATGTTCACCCCCCCCACTTCTGTCTTTGCTGATGGGGGTGCCCAATCCCTGACAGCATATCCCCCCCATTTCTTGTGTGTCGATGGGGGTGCCCAATCTCCATCGGCATGATGTGGCCCCCCTTTTGTTTTGTGCCGACAGGGGTGCCCAATCCCCCATCGGCTGCAGCTGCCCCCCCAAAAGAGTCCGATGGCATGCTGGGAGCCCACCCAAGCATGCCACATGCCCTGCAAAAAAATACAGACCTGCAATATTTTTTTTCTCCCTGTAAAAAAAAAAAAAAAGATCCCTCACCATCTCCCTGCCCCCCACAACCCACACCCACCACTGTGCACCCTGCCTCCCCACACCCCACGCTACCTCTGGACCTCAGCGCGATGCTCTTCGGTGGACTGGGAACACTTCTGCACTCTTCAAAGCCGACTGCAAACTGAGGAAATGCTGGTAAGCTGTATAATGGAATAAATAGGGTGTTTTCAACTTTGATGCATATCTCGGGCATTTTTTTGAATTTTGGCACCAAATTTTCAACATGGTATTTTTGACACTCCTCCGCATGAATTCTGGCACTGTCATGGTGTTAATCAGTCCCGTAAGGTGATTTCCCAGTCACTGCATGGAATCACCTTTTGGGACTGATTAACAAAATGACAGTGAAAGTGTTCATGACGTGAGCTCTCAAAAAGCCTATGTTGCAAATTTGGTTGGAAAAATCCAGAAAATTACTGTTTTACGAGCGTGCGTTGCGCAGTTGCTACACACACTCGTAAGTTCACTAATTTATAATATTTTCACTCCAGATTTTCAACATTGCCATTGTTCTGCACCTCCTTATGAACAGTACAGCTGTCATTTTCACATCCTGGCCAAAATGTATTTTCGTACTTCCGGCACTCAATAGCGTGGTCGCTGTGGGACATCAGTGTTCGGATACATTAAGAAAATCACACTGACACTGTTCATGAGCAGAGGTCCTAAAATGCCTATGTTGAAAATTTTGTGATGAAACACCATAAAATAACTGTGTTACGAGCGTGCGTTGTGCAGTTTCCACGCACCCTTGTAACTTTGCAAATTAGTAATATTTTTACGCCACATTTGCAACAGTGGCCTTTTTCCACAACTCCTTGTGAAAAGTACAGCTGTCATTTTCCTCATCCTGTGTGTTTTCACACTTCCAGTGCAGAATATCACAGTCGCTGTCGGATATCATTGTTTGGGACAATTTAGGATTGAGCGAGTGAGGGGGGTAGAAACCGAGCTCAACTGAGCTCTTTCAGGACTGCTGCAGATTTCTTTGTGGGCAGGAAAAGGCGCCAATGCAGGCAGGAGCCCAGTACAAAAGGGCAGCCTGCAGCACTGGGAGACACAGAAAGAGCGAGTGAGGGAAGGGGAGTGTGTGAGGTCAATGGAGCTCTGTTGGGACTGCTGCAGATTTCTTTGTGGGCAGAAAAAGGCAGCAATGCACACAGGGGCCCAGTACAAAAGGGTGGCCTGCAGTAGCGGGAGAAAAAGAATGAGTGACTGAGAGGGTGGGAGTGAGTGAGCTCAACGGAGCTCTATTGTGACTTCTGCAGATTTCTTTGTGGGCAGAAAAGAGTAGCAATGCAGGCAGGAGCCAAGTACAAAAGGCCAGCCTGCAGCGCTGGTAGATACAGATGAGCGAGTGACAGAGGGGGAGTGAGCGACCTCAACTGAACTGTGTCAGGCTGCTGCAGATCCCTTTGTGGGCAGAAAATGCCACCAACGCAAGCAGGAACCCAGTACACAAGGGCAGCCTGCAACAGCAGGAGACACAGAATGAGTGAGTGAGGGAGGGAGGGGGAGTGAGTGAGCTCACCGGAGCTCTGTTGGGACTGCTGCAGATTTCTTTGTGGGCAGAAAAAGGCAGCAATGCACGCAGGGGCCCAGTACAAAAGGGCAGCCTGCAGCAGTGAGAGAAATGGAACGAATGAGTGAGAGTGGGGGGGAGTGAGCAAGCTCAACAGAGCTCTATCATGACTGCTGCAGATTTCTTTGTGGGCAGAAAAGGGCAGCAATGCAGGCAGGAGCCCCGTACAAAAGGGCAGGCTGCAGCACTGGCAGAAATGGAACGAGCGAGTGAGAGAGGAGGTGTGAGTAAGGTCAACAGAGCTCTGTCAGGACTGCTGCGTATTTCTTTGTGGGCAGAAAAAGGTGCCAACACACTCAGGAGCCCAGTACAAAAGGGCAGCCTGCAGCGTCAGGAGAAACACAAAGAGTGAGTAAGAGAGGCAGAGTGAGCGAGCTCAACGGCGCTGTATCAGGACTGCTGCAGATTTATTTGTGGGCAGTAAAAGGCAGCAATGCATGCAGGGGCCCAATGCAAAAGGCCAGCCTGCAGTGGGAGAAAAAGAACGAGTGACTTGAGAGAGGGGGAGTGAGCGAGCTCAACGGAGCTCTATCGTGACTGCTGCAGATTTCTTTGTGCGCAGAAGAAGGCAGCAACACAGGCAGGAGCCCAGTACAAAAGGGCAGCCCGGAGCGGCGGCAGAAACAGAATGAGTGAGTGAGAGAGGAGGAGTGAGTGAGCTGAAAGGAGCTCTGTCGGGACTGCTGCACATTTCTTTGTGGGCAGAAAAAGGCACCAACAGAGGCAGGAGCCCAGTACAAAAGGGCAGCCTGCAGCACCAGGAGAAACAGAACAAGTGAGAGAGACAGTGTGAGTGAGCAACCTCAACAGAGCTCTATCATGACTGCTGCGGATTTCTTTGTGGGCAGAAAAAGATGGCAACGCAAGCAGGAGCCCAGTACAAAAGGCCAGCTCAGCGCTGGCAGAAACAGAATGAGAGAATGAGAGAGTGGAGTGAGCAAGCTCAATGGAGGTCTATCGTGACTGCTGCGGATTTTGTTGTGGGCAGGAAAAGGCAGCAATGGCAAGGCAAGGCAAATTTTATTTAAAAAGCCACCCATCCCGGAGGCTCTGGGCGCCGTACATCAATCAAATAAATACAGCACAGCATAATAATAATTAATTAAATACACTGCTCCAAACAAATTAAAAAAAATTGCTACACAATTTGCTACCCTCAGCTCCAGTTACATTTAGAGTCTCTAAAACTAAAGTAAACATCAAAGATTTTTTTTTTAAAACAAATATGAACTATAAAACATAGTATGGGAATGCCTGATCGTACAAGGTCGCAATGTAGGCAGGAGCCCAGTGCAAAAGGCCAGCCTGCAGTGCCGGCAGAAATGGATGAACAAGTGACAGAGGGGGAGTAAGCGACCTCAACAGAGCTGTGTTAGGACTGCTGCAGATCTCTTTGTGGGCAGAAAAAGCTGCCAACACAGGCAGGAACCTGGTACAAAAGGGCAGCCTGCAGCAGCAGGAGACACAGAACTAGTGAGTGAGTGAGTGAGGGGGGAGGGAGGGAGTGAGTGAGCTCACTGGCGCTCTGTTGGGACTGCTGCAGATTTCTTTGTGGGCATAAAAAGGCAGCAATAAATGCAGAGGCCCAGTACAAAAGGGCAGCTTGCAGCAGCGGGAGAAAGAGAACGAACTAGTGAGAGAGGCGAAGTGAGTGAGCAAGCTCAACGGAGCTCTGTCGGGACTGCTGCAGATTTCTTTGTGGCCAGAAAAAGGTGCCAACAGAGGCAGTAGCCCAGTACAAAAGGGCAGCCTGCAGTGCCAGGAGAAACAGAATTGCAGGGAGTAGCCTGGCATTATGTGGGGGAAGAGCTTCTCCCCCACAGCCTATTTAAATGAAGCAGCTGACTCCCATGCTGCTTAGAGCGAGTCGCACTCGCTGGCGTGCTGTGCAGGTTCGTGGCTGCTTTCTTTCTGCCTGTTTTGCTTGTTGCCCCCCCCGCTCCAGTCCTCCTGTCCTGAACGTTTGTTGTTTATTTCTCCAACCTCCTTTTTGTCCTCCTGTTCTGTGTTTCTTCTCGTACCTTGTCTTTCTTTCTTTCTGGGGGTGTCCTATGGCTACTCTCTCCTTGACATGCTGCGCTCCATCTCCTGTAGCCGCCTGCTCTCCCTTCTCTGTTTTTACACTCCTCCTGCTGTCCCTGTGCTCCGCTTTGCACATTTGCTCTGCTGCTGTCCTATCCCTCTTTCAAGCAGCCACTGTTCCGTGCAGTTTAGTTTGCTACCGCCGGGTCTGTTCGTGTTGCTCTCAGCACTTGCGCCTGCCTATGTTGCACCCGCTCCTATGGATCTCTGCGGTGACCAAACGCTGCCACCGCAGTGCTGGGCTTCTGTTCCTTCAACTGCTGCTTCCCAGACTCCTGGATTTTTTCCCTTCCACCTTCATGCCTGCTGTTGGAGCTTTTGCTTTCCCTTCTCCCTGTATGCCTTCCATGATCGTTTTCCCTTTTCTATTGGACCTCGTTTTGCTTCCAGGCAGCTATGCAACTTGACTATTGTAAAAGCCATTGTAATGTTCATTTGCCTATTGAGCACTCTGACTTTCTCCATGATCAATAACAGCGTATTGAGTGCGTTCCGGTACCAGTGGCAGTGTTTCGCATGTGGCTCAGGCTTTACTGATTTATCTATTCCCGCATCTGAGTGAAGTCATTGTAGCAGCTCCAGCTTTTCGCTCCATTCCTAGCTAGTGACTTTGAGGGAGTATACTGGTACTAGAATCGTCTGACACCTTGCTTATCATTGACATTTCTCTGCATGGCATTTCTGCCATTCTCCTACGCTGCCTGCTTCTCGTTTTGCCTACCTAGGTTTGCCATCTAATCTACAGCACCGCGCTGCATTGCATCTTCAGGGCCCTTGCCCATTTACCTTGACTTTCCCATATATTGGCATGTACTGCTGCCACCACCCTGAATCAGTTGCCTAATCGGAGTTACCACAGGAGTTGCTGCATATAGTTCACGGGAATTGAACTATGCTATGGACTCTTATCTGTTCCTGCTCTATTGTAAGCAACCTAACCTTCCATCCTGGATTATCCATCCCATGCCTCCATTCATATCCACCTCCTGTCTCCTATATCGAGGATGAGACATCTACAAAATTGGGGACGACAGTCCAGCATCGGGAGCCCATCTTCACAATAGATGATTTCCATTCAGGAAGCAGGTGACTACAATGCTCAGTGTGCACTGCATTTCCAAGGTAGCCCATATATATGTAGCTTTAAGTTTGGCGTTTTGCTACAATCTTGATGTTTAGCTGTGACTGCTCCAAATTCAGGGAGGCCTACGCACACTGTGGAGGCTCGGTATAGAAATCCCTGTATATCAATGACAATCAAGGGGTATGCATGCCTTTTCCCTGTTGTCCCTGTGCTTGGCGCTCTTTATTTGGCTCGCTGTTACCTTCACTTGCTCGTTTTCTAGTTCTTCATTATGCTACTTTATGGATTTCCAGACTGTTTCTGTTGTTTCCTTGAGGGACCCTTTCCTGTTCCTACCTACATGGGGCCTGCTTCGTGGACTTGTTCTGTTTCCACTTCGGGCTTTGCTCCACATTCTGGCCGTTCCTATGAATTATGAGCTAGGCTCTGAATCACTGCTGAGGTATGGGGAAGTGTGCTTCTTCCCCTTCATGGCTATTCCAATGCCCTACGGCTCCTTGGCTCCTACACCGCTCCTTAACTACCTTAGCCTCCATCTGTTCTTCCCTATATGGCTTCTGCATGGCTTGTCTGGTTCCTCAGGCCTTATCCTAGGTGTGCTTCTGGATGTTCTATTCGGCTCCTCGACCATGCTGACATGCCTGCTTCCATGGTTGCACCTTTGCCTCAATCATACAATATTAGATTCAAGAAGTTTGTTGCCTCGTCAGATTGCCTGCTCTTCTGCCAACCTCTTCGCTGCAATCCCTACCATCGTCAATCTCCTGGATACATCAGTCTATGTCATCGTTTTACTTTCATAAATCTGCTTTTCAGTTGCAATGCTACTTCGCAATTCATTGCCTCAAACTCTTGCACCCATTACAATACCTATTTCTCCTCCGCCCACCTCGCCCAGTTCGAGACCTGGAGATTCACAGCCTCTATGACCTGCCTTCGCCCTTCGGGCTGGGAGATTTACCTACTTCTACTCTATGCCTGCCTCATGTAGCTCGGGGCATGGAGATTCTCAACTCTGTGACCTGCCTTCGCCCATTGGGCTGGGAGGTTTCCCTACTTCTACTCTTGCCTGCTCGCTCTGCTCAGGCCTGGGGATTCACAGCTTTTACAACCTGCTTTCGCCCTTTGGGCTGGGAGGTTTACCTGTTTCTGCTCTTCTGCCTCGCCCTGCTCAGGGCCTGGAGATCCTCACTTCTATTATGGGCCTATTTGCTGCCGTGTCGGCCGACCTGAAGCTCCTTTACTGGATTGCATCTGACGTTCATTCTTCCTCACATGTTCTTGGATGTTTTGCCCTGCTGCCTCAACCATGAAATTACTGCTGCTTCACTTTCCAGGACACTTGGTTGGCATCTCCTGCAGACTTTCATTATCATGCTTGTGCTCTACCGATTTCAGACCCTGTGACAATGCTACTTCATTTGATTCAGCCTTTTCAGTTATCTGCATCTAGGACTCTTCGGGTCTCATCTGGTTTCCTACCTCAAACTTTGCATACCTTCACTTTTGGTTGTTATTCCTCTTGTCCAGTTGCCATATCTCTGCCTCAGTCTCTTCACTGCAATCCCTGCCTTCCTTGATCTGGATACCTCAGTCCTCAGCATCATTACATTCTCTAGGTCTGCCTTACAGCTGCAGTACTACTGTGCTCAAAGAGGATTCAAGATGCATCTCATGGAGGCTCTCTGCCACACTTTTTCTATTGGCTGACATTCATAAGTATAGCTGCATTCATGTTACCTAGAGCAACTTGCCTCTCTACGTGCCTCTCCAGCTGATGGATTGCTGCGCATCTCGTCGAGTGACTATCTACCACGCTCAGTTTCTGCCAGCAGACATTCCTGGGTCTGGCTGCACTTCACATACTGGAATCAGCTGCCCTCTTCTACCTCACCAGCTATCAGTTCAGCTGCACTTTCTTCAGGGGCTGATTGCCATGTCCTGTTCCTTCTCATTTGCCTTCTTGGGGGCAATCCCTGCTCCTACTACCTCTCACTTTGGATTAGCTGTCCAACTGATTGCTTACTTTTTGGGCTCACCATATTATACTACTTGGATGCTTCATACCTCACACCAGTGTCTCCGATTATCCTCTACAGCTTGCCATTATTCCAGCTCAGCTCTACAGCCGTTGCCTTCATATCAATTCCTAAGACTATACTTACTTATCAGAACCAGATTCATCAATCGATAGCCTGGCCTCAAGCCTTTTCTCATTCCTCGTACTATACAAGCCCTCTATTAGAAACCTGGAAGTCATACTACTTCTATTTGTCCTGCCTCATTGACGTCAAAGCTTGGATGCAACTATCTTCTGGTCTCCTGTATTGAGTTCGTCAGTCATCAACTTTGTCCACCATCATACAATTCCATGGATTATGCCCTCTATCAACTGAAGTACGGAAAACGGTTCTTCAATATATCTACTCTCCATCATTCTGAATTGTACATGGATTCTCAGACTCAGAGTTTACTAGGATTAAATTACTTCACTGGACATTTACATTTCAGTTCTTGCTTAAACTCCATTTATCTGATTAAATTTTACAAATTAGAAATCAGATTAGCTGATTAATTTAGTTTAATTAGGATCTCTCTCCTTTAGTATGCCCAGAAGGATGGGCAGGTCAGTAGCCATGGGTCCTCAGAGGTTTCCCCCCGGGGGGGGTTTCCTCTCCTGAGTGCTACTGGTCACATTCTCCGGAGCTGGAGGAGGTAATCATCTATTCCTATCATTAAATTATTTGCACGACTTCTTCAGCATTCGTTACTGAACAATCGTTGATATTTATTCTTTTTGGGGCTTTCATAATTCTAAACCAAGCTTCTTTCCTACAGGTGGGATACAGAGAAAGGCTAAAACCTTCAAAAATTATCAGTCGACTCTATGCAAGCATCCAAATACCTAAGCGCAATACATTCTATACTATTCAAGCTGAACATTGTCCTCTCTATACTGGCCTCTGTATCCAACAACCATATTCATCATTCAACTATATGTTACATAAGCACTGAGCTATGAACCACACATAATTGCAGGGAGTAGCCTGGGATTATGTGGGGGAAGAGCTCCTCCTCCACAGCCTATTTAAATGAAGCAGCTGACTCCCGCACTGCTTAGAGCGAGTCGCACTCACTCACCATCCTCCCCGACATCTCCTCCTTCTGCGGCACTCTTATCCCACCGGGGGCTTTCATAATTCTAAACTAAGCTTCCTTCCTACAGGAGGGATACAGAGAAAGGCCAAAACCTTCAAAAATTATCAATCGACTCTATTCAAGCATCCAAGTACCTAAGCACAATACATTCTATACTATTCATGCTGAACATTGTCCTCTCTATATACTGGCCTCTGTATCCAACAACCATATTCATCATTCAACTATATGTTACATAAGCACTGAACTATGAACCACACATAATGAGCGCGTGAGACAGGGGGAGTGAGCCACCTAAACAGAGCTCTGACAGGACAGCTGTGGATATCTTTGTGGGCAGAAAAAGGTGCCAGTGCAGGCAGGAACCCAGTACAACAGGCCAGCCTGCGGCGCCAGAAGAAACACAATGAGTGAGTGAGAGAGGGGGAGTGAGCGAGCTCAATGGAGCTGTGTCAGGGCTGTTGCAGATCTCATTGTGGGCAGAAAAAGCCACCAACGCAGGCAGGAACCCAGTACAAAAGAGAAGCCTGCAGCAGTGGGAGACAGAGAATGAGTGAGTGAGGGAGGGAGAGTGAGCTCAACGGAGCTCTGTCAGGACTGCTGCAGATTTCTTTGTGGCCAGAAAAAGGTGCCGACAGAGGCAGGAGCCCAGTACAAAAGGACAGCCTGCAGTGCAAGGAGAAACAGAATGAGTACGAGAGACAGAGGCAGTGAGTGACCTGAATGGACCTCTGTCAGGACAGCTACAAATTTCTTTGTGGGCAGAAAAAGCCCCCAATGCGGGCAGGAGCCTAGTACAAAAGGGCAGGCTGCAGCAGCAGGAGACACAGAATGAGTGAATGAGAAAGGGGGAGTGAGTGAGTGAGCTTAACGGAGGTCTGTTGGGACTGCTGCAGATTTCTTTGTGGGTAGAAAAAGGCAGCAATGCTTGCAGGGGCCCAGTACAAAATGGCAGCCTACAGTGGCGGGAGAAACAGAATAAGCGGGTGAGACAAGGGGTGTGAACAAGCTCAACGGAGCTCTGCCATGACTGCTGCAGATTTCTTTGTGCACAGAAAAAGACTGCAACATAGGCAGGAGCCCAGTACAAAAGGCCAGCCAGCAGCACGAGCAGAAACGGAACGAGCGACTGAGAAAGGGGGAGTGAGTGAGCTCAACGGAGCTGTGTCATGACTACTGCACATTTCTTTGTGGGCAGAAAAAGCCGCCAATGCAGGCAGGAGCCCAGTACAAAAGGCCTGCCTGCAGCGCCGGCAGAAACGGAACGAGCGACTGAGAGAGGGGGAGTGAGCGAGCTCAGCGGACCTCTGCCAGGACTGCTGCAGATTTCTTTGTGGGCAGAAAAGGAAGCAATGCATGCAGGGGCCCACTACAAAAGGACAGCCTGCAGCAGCGGGAGAAACAGAAAGACCAACTGAGAGAAGGAGAGTGAGCAAGCTCAGTGGAGCTGTATCATGAGTGCTAGAGATTTCTTTGTGGGCAGAAAAAGACGGCAATGTAGGCAGGAGCCCAGTACAAAAGTGCAGCCAGTAGCGCTAGCAGAAACAGGACGAGCGAGTGAGAGAGGGGGAGTGAGCGAGCTCAAAGGAGCTCTGTCAGGACTGCTGCGGATTTCTTTGTGGGCAGGAAAAGGCAGCAGTGCAGGCAGGAGCCCAGTACAAAAGGCCAGGCAGCAGCGCCGGCAGAAACAGACGAGTGAGTGACAGAGGGGGAGTGAGTGACCTCAACGGAGCTGTGTCAGGACTGCTGCAGATCTCTTTGTGGGCAGAAAAAGCTGCCAACACAGGCAGGAACCCAGTACAAAGGGGCAGCCTGCAGCAACGGGAGACGCAGAATGAGTGAGTGAGGGAGGGGGAGTGAGTGAGCTCACTGGAGCTCTGTTGGGACTGCTGCAGATTTCTTTGTGGGCAGAAAAGGGCAGTGATGCAGGCAGGAGCCCCGTACAAAAGGGCAGGCTGCAGTGCCGGCAGAAATGGAACAAGCGACTGAGCGAGGGGGAGTGAATAAGGTAAACAGAGTTCTGTTGGGACTGCTGCAGATTTCTTTGTGGGCAGAAAAAGGTGCCAACAGAGGCAGGAGCCCAGTACAAAAGGGCAGTCTGCAGTGCCAGGAGAAACATAATGAGTGTGTGAGACAGGGGGAGTCAGCGACCTCAACGGAGCTCTGTTGGGACAGCTGCAAATTTCTTTGTGGGCAGAAAAAGCCCCCAATGCGGGCAGAAGCCCAGTACAAAAGGGCAGGCTGCAGCAGCAGAAGACACAGAATGAGTGAGTGAGAAAGGGTGAGTGAGTAAGCGAGCAAGCTTAACGGAGGTCTGTTGGGACTGCTGCAGATTGCTTTGTGGGTAGAAAAAGGCAGCAATGCTTGCAGGGGCCCAGTACAAAATGGTAGCCTACAGCGGCGGGACAAACAGAATGAATGGGTGAGACAAGAGAAGTGAACAAGCTCAATGGAGCTCTATCATGACTGCTGCAGTTTTCTTTGTGGGTAGAAGAAGGTGGAAACACAGGCAGGAGCCCAGTACAAAAGGCCAGCCTGCAGCGCTGGCAGAAACGGAATGAGCGAGTGAGAGAGGGGGAGTGAGCAAACTCAATGGAGCTGTGTCAGAACTGCTGTAGATTTCTTTGTGGGCAGAAAAGGAAACAATGCATGCAGGGACCCACTACAAAAGAACAACCTGCAGCAGTGGGAGAAACAGAACAACCGAGTGAGAGAAGGAGAGTGAGTGAGCTCAACGGAGCTCTATCGTGACTGCTGCAGATTTCTTTGTGGGTAGACGAAGACGGCAATGCAGGCAGGAGCTCAGTACAAAAGGGCAGCCTGCAGCACTGGCAGAAATGGAACAAGCGAGTGAGAGAGGGGGAGTGAGCGAGCTTAACAGAGCTCTGTCGGGGCAGCTGCAGATTTCTTTGTGGCTAGGAAAAAGGTGCCATTAGAGGCAGGAGCCCAGTACAAAAGGACAGCCCGCAGTGCCAGGACAAACAGAATGAGTGAGTGACACAGGGGGAGTGAGCGACCTCAACGGAGCTCTGTCGGGACAGCTGTGGATTTCTTTCTGGGCAGAAAAATGTGCAAATGCAGGCAGGAGCCCAGTACAAAAAGGCAGCCTGCAGCACTGGCAGAAAAAGAACGAGCTAGTGAGAGAGGGGGAGTGAACGAGCTCAATGGACCTCTGTCAGGACTGCATCAGATTTCTTTGTGGGCAGAAAAAGTCACCAACAGAGGCAGAAGCCCCTTACAAAAGTGCAGCCTGCAGCACCAGGAGAAACAGAATGAGTGAGTGAGACAAGGGGAGTCAGTGACCTCAACAGAGCTGTATTGTGCCTGCTGCGGATTGTTTTGTGGGCAGAAAAAGGCTGCAACACAGGCAGGAGCCCAGTACAAAAGGCCAGCCAGCAGCACGAGCAGAAATGGAATGAGCGACTGAGAAAGGGGGAGTGAGTGAGCTCAATGGAGCTGTGTCATGACTACTGCACATTTCTTTGTGGGCAGAAAAAGCCGCCAATGCAGGCAGGAGCCCAGTACAAAAGGGCAGGCTGCAGCAGCGGGAGACACAGAATGAGCGAGTGAGGGAGGGGGAAGGAATGAGCTCAATGGAGCTCTGTTGGGACTGCTGTGGATTTGTTTCTGGATAGAAAAAGGCACCAATGCACACGGGGCCCCAGTACAAAACGGCAGCCTGCAGCGGCAAGAGAAACAGAATGAGCAAGTGAGAGAGTGGGAGTGAGCGAGCTCAATGGAGCTCTATCGTGACTGCTGCAGATTTCCTTGTGGGCGGAAAAGGGCAGCAATGCAGGCAGGAGCCCCATACAAAAGGGCAGGTGGCATCGCCGGCAGAAATGGTACTAGCGAGTGAGAAAGGGAGAGTGAGTAATGTCAACGGCGCTCTGTAGGGGACTGCCGCAGATTTCTTTGTGGCCAGAAATAGGTGCCAACAGAGGTAGGAGCCCAGTACAAAAGGTCAGCCTGCAGTGCCAGGAGAAACAGAATGAGTGCGTGAGATAGGGGGAGTGAGTAACCTCAACGGAGCTCTGTCAGGGCAGCTGCAGATTTAGTTGTGGGCAGAAAAAGCCTCCAACGCGGGCAGCAGCCCAGTACAAAAGTGCAGGCTGCAACAGTGGGAGACACAGAACAAGTGTGTGAGGGAGGGGGAGTGAGTGAGCTCAACGGAAGTCTGTTGGGACTGCCGCACATTTCTTTGTGGGCAGAAAAAGCTGCCAATGCAGGCAGGTGCCCAGTACAAAAGGCCTGCCTGCAGCGCCAGCAGAAACGGAACGAGCGACTGAGAGAGGGGGAATGAGCGAGCTCAACGGACCTCTGCCCGGACTGCTGCAGATTTCTTTGTGGGCAAAAAAGGAAGCAATGCACACAGGGGCCCACTACAAAAGGACAGCCTGCACAGCGGGAGAAACAGAAAGACTGAGTGAGAGAAGGGGAGTGAGCAAGCTCAACGGAGCTCTATCATGAGTGCTAGAGATTTCTTTGTGGGCAGAAGAAGACGGCAATGTAGGCAGAAGCCCAGTACAAAAGGGTAGCCAGCAGCTCCAGCAGAAATGGGACGAGTGAGTGAGAGAGGGGGAGTGAGCGAGCTCAAAGGAGCTCTGTCAGGACTGCTGCGGATTTCTTTGTAGGCAGGAAAAGCTGCCAACACAGGCAGGAACCCAGTACAAAAGGGCAGCCTGCAGCAACGGGAGATGCAGAATGAGTGAGTGAGGGAGGGGTAGTGAGTGAGCTCACTGGAGCTCTGTTGGGACTGCTGCAGATTTCTTTGTGGGCAGAAAAGGGCAGCATTGCAGGCAGGAGCCCCATACAAAAGGGCAGGCTGCAGTGCAGGTAGAAATGGAATGAGCGAGTGAGAGAGGGGGAGTGAGTAAGGTCAACGAAGTTCTGTCAGGACTGCTGAAGATTTCTTTGTGGCCAGAAAAAGGTGCCAACAGAGGCAGGAGCCCAGTACAAAAGGGCAGCCTGCAGTGCCAGGAGAAACATAATGAGTGTGTGAGACAGGGGGAGTCAGTGACCTCAACGGAGCTCTGTCGGGACAGCTGCAGATTTCTTTGTGGGCAGAAAAAGGTTCCAACACAGGCAGAAACCCAGTACAAAAGGCCAGCCAGCAGCGCTGGGAGAAACACAACTAGCGAGTGAGAGAGGGGGAGTGAGCAAGCTCAATGGAGCTGTGTCGGGACTGCTACAGATTTCTGTATGGGCAGAAAAAGCCCCCAATGCAGGCAGGAGCCCATACAAAAGGCCAAACAAGAATGTAGCACTCGTGCCAGCAAAGTCAACTAGTAATAGTGACACAGAACACTAGAGGAGCCTTTTGAGCCTTTTGAAAATTTATTAAGTCACAAAAGGACAAGAACAATCCAAAGGTGTAACACCTAACACACCAAACAGTCACCCAGCGCTTTGACTCCTCGAGAGTCTTCCTGGACTCCACTAGTGTTCTGTGTCACTATTACTAGTGGACTTTGCTAGCATGAGTGCTACATTCTTCTTTGGTCTACTACTACGAGCTGGCTGCTCTGTTGTATGCACCAGGCTGATTAGACTGATTCGTGGCACCTACCTTTTGTTGTCGCCCATACAAAAGGGCAGGCTGCAGCAGCGGGAGATGAGCGAGTGGGGAGAGAGTGAGTGAGCTCAACAGAGCTCTGTTGAGACTGCTGCAGATTTCTTTGTGGGTAGGAAAAGGCAGCAATGCGCACAGGGGCCCAGTACAAAATGGCAACCTGCAGCGGCCGGAGAAACAGAATGAGCGAGTGAGAGAGGAGGAGTGAGCGAGTTCAGCGGAGCTCTATCGTGACTGCTACAGATTTCTTTGTGGGTAGATGAAGGCGGCAAAACAAGTAGGAGTCCAGTACAAAAGGCCAGCCTGCATCACTAGCAGAAAAGGAATGAGCGAGTGAGAGAGGGGGAGTGAGCGAGCTCAACGGAGCTGTGTCAGGACTGCTGCAGATTTCTTTGTGGGCAGAAAAGGAAGCAATTCACGCAGGGGCCCACTACAAAAGGACAGCCTGCAGCAGCGGGAGAAACAGAATGACTGAGTGAGAGAAGGGGAGTGAGTGAGCTCAACGGAGCTCTATCGTGACTGCTGCAGATTTCTTTGTGGCCAGAAGAAGATGGCAATGCAGGCAGGAGCCCAGTACAAAAGGGCAGGCTGCAGCACCGGCAGCAATGGAACGAGCAAGAGGGGGCAGTGAGTGAGCTTCACAGAGCTCTGTCAGAGCAGCTGCAGATTTCTTTGTGGCCAGAAAAAGGTGCCAATAGAGGCAGGAGCCCAGTACAAAAGGACAGTCTGCAGCACCAGGACAAACAGAATGAGTGAGTAACACATGGGGAGTGAGCGACCTCAACGGAGCTCTGTCAGGACAGCTGTGGATTTCCTTCTGGGCAGAAAAAGGTGCAAATGCAGGCAGGAGTCCAGTACAAAAGGGCAGCCTACAATGCCAGGAGAAATAGAATGAGCGAGTGAGAGAGGGGGAGTGAGCGGCTTCAACGGACCTCTGTCAGGACTGCCACAGATTTCTTTGTGGGCAGAAAAAGGCACCAACAGAGGCAGGAGCCCTGTACAAAAGGGCAGCCTGCAGAACCAGGAGAAACAGAATGAGCGAGTGAGACAAGGGGAGTGAACGACCTCAACAGAGCTGTGTCGGGACTGCTGAAGATTTCTTTGTGGGCAGAAAAAGACCCCAATGCAGGCAGGAGCCCAGTACAAAAGGGCAGGCTGCAGCAGTGGGAGACACAGAACGAGTGAGTGAGGGAGGGGGAGTGAGTGAGCTCAACGAAGCTCTGTTGGGACAGCTGTGAATTTCTTTGTGGACTAAAAAGGATGCCAATGCCGGCAGGAGCCCAGTACAAAACAGCAGCCTGCAGCACCCGGAGAAACAGAACAAGCGAGTGACAGGGGGCCACTGAGCGAACTCAACGGACCAATGCAATCAACATTCGGCATTGACAAATGCTTGTTTTTTTTAAGTGCATGTGTTAATTTAGGCACATAGTTTCCTTACTTTATTATATGGTCAGTAGATGGCGCTGTTGTTGTAAGCAAGGAGAGTAGGATGCAGTGTAGTAATGGTAGAAGCAAGAATGGCTCTGAGTTTGGATGGTATTTGACCAGCCTGTTCTTGTTTTGTGGTGAGATCCAGAGTCTGAAAGTGTAGCAGTAGCAGGTAAAGTGTGTTGGAAATCTGGGATTGGGAGATATGTGCAGTAGTGGTCATACTGGCTGAACAGGGGCCTTTTGAAAAACACTATGGTGAGTAATGGATACCAAGGCATCCCTATTTTGTGTGGACAAAAGAAAGCTGAGTGCTGCAAATGCAAGTGAAAAGGTTGTGGCTATCACTTTTTTTATGGTGGGTATGTGCTAGCTACTGTAAATAAGAACTTCCATGAGCTGCAGCCCAGAGGTACTTACAGTTTTATAGATTCAAATGGGGGTTTGCAGAAAGTTGTCTCCACAGTACTGTGCTGGGCTTGGGAGTTGGTGGTGGTGCACCACAAAAGCTGGGTTCAGACAAGCAGCAGCTGAAGAAATGAATAATGCTGGTCTTCACCCCGTCAGGCCTTTCAAATTTCCCTCGAGTCCTTTGTATATGGTGATCCCTTGACAGGCCTCTCGACGTCTTCCTCTCCAGGGAGCTCCTCTGAGGTAAAGGGGACTGGGAAGGCTGGTAGTCCCTGAAATTTTCTGCTCGGTATGCAGCTTCCAGATGCACAACTTGTGGTGTGGCTTTGGTTCAGTCTCTGGTCCCAGTACTCACACCATCTCTGGCTGGAAGCAGTAACGCGCAGCATCCAAAACTCTTACTCCTCCAAGGAGAATCTCAGATTGCTCAGTTTCTCTTTTCTCAGGCTGCGGTTCTATCCATGCAGCTACAGTAAGTGACAGTCTTTAGCTTCAGACTGCAACTTTTATATTTCCAGGCTGCAGAATAACAATCTCTAATTTGCAGGCTGTAAAACACAAAACTTGCACTAGCAGCAGCAGGTTCAAATCTCACCCAGGGAACCCCTTACACAATTCAGTTCTATACCCAATGGCTACTTGTTTTTCCAGACGATCTGCAGCATGTCCAATACTGGGGCCAGAAAGGTCATTGGGCAATCATACAGGCCCTGGGGCTAGCAAGCTCACAGCAGTCTCTCCTGCTCTGCTCCTTACAAGGATCTCCACACGAATCTCCCCTTTGGCAGGCTGCCAATTCCTTATATACTTTTTCCACACTCCTCTTCTGATTGGCTACAATCCTGTTGAGCTTCACATTTTTCCAGTGGCCCCCTGCTGCAGGAGTCCCATGGGAGCCACCATACTTGTTTACCTCCTGCCTAAAATATGGCCAGACCCATAATTTTAACTTTATGCCCTTGCTAGGGCTAGCAACACTTTGCTGTGACCCTGCTTTCCCCGGTGTGGACAGGAACCCTCTTAGTTGTTAGATGGGGAGTCTCCTTTTTTTATCGGGGCTCCTGATATTAGAGGCATCCGCTTCATACCCTTTTTACTGTGCCCAGCTATGGAGCTGTGGCTCTTATAAAACATCCCCCCCCTTGGCAACTGCGCATGCGTGGAATGGCGCACACCGCCATATTTTTTATTTACATTCTGCTTGGTCCCTTTCTCACTGCTCCTGGGACTGAGTACACACTCGGAGGTGCAGAACACAGAATCGGATCTCAGCCTCCCATCTTCATAGGGGCCAAGGCACAGAAAGACAGCAGCTGCAGCTGCGGAGTTTCGGTGGGTGCCATAGGCCCAAATCACACCAGGAACTACTGGTTAGCCCTCCAGTCTCAATCTCACCAACAACAGGGACCGGAGGCAGAAACAGGTCTCCATGGGGCTGTAGCCCCTTGAGGTAAGCCCAGCCTGGGTTCGGGGCTTACACACTCATGCATGACTCCTCCCCCTAGATGCGTCATTTAATGCAGTGCACACCTGCTCGTTGTCTTCCCACCTGGTTAGTCAGCCTCATGGCTGAATCAACATCTTGCTGCTTCTCCCACATGAGAGCTTTGTAGGGAGTAGCCACTATGAAGCTTGGGTTAAGTGGGTGGCAATTTAGAGTGGCAGACTTAAGATGGCAAGCACACACAGCTGTGCCCCCTGAAGATTGAGGGAACTAATCACATCAGGTCTGCCAAGACTCTGCAATCCCCCCCAGCATTACAGGCACAGAGGGAAAGAATAGGGGCACACAATACTGTGTCCCTGAAGGCATCAAACAGGTAATGGGCAGCATAAAAACATGGGTTTAGTGGGGTGACTTTAAAAATGGGAATGACAGGGAGGTAATATAGAGACTAACCAACCCCTCACTGTGAACAACAAGCTGGTTATTCCATACCGAGTTATTGTGGTAACATCATGGGTACATGTATGACGCTCGAGTGCCCTTATGATGTCACCATACTAAGGAGGTGTGGAGCTACCACTGAGTTCTTCACAGTGAGGGTTCTTTTTTTACTGTAAAAATAAGCATGTTTCTCAATGTGAATGTTATACAGTCACTGGAATTGTGGATTGAAGGAATCCATTATGCAAGCTATAACCCATAACAGGGTGTGTGTTTCTAGAAAATAAATGCATACTCCTGGTGAACAGGAAGGCACAAGGCCAATGGCCAATTGACTTTAAATGCACCAAGGAAGTGCAATAATTCTCAGCAAATCCATGTTCTTGAGTGGGTTCTTGAGCTTATAAAATAGAAAATTATTCTTTTTTTTTTTAATGGAAAAAGATTTGATTTCGTTTAGTTAGGGTGCTGCTAGGTAGACTATGTCACTTTGGTAACAAAGGCCATGTGCTTTCCAATGAAACAGGGAACTGAATTTATCGTGAAGGAACCTATGCCTGGTTATGGGTTTACAAAAAGTGGAAACATTTTTATTTTAGGTTGTTGCCAGGTAGATTAGGGCAGGTTAGAAACATAGAAACATGGAAACATGGATACATGGAAGTTGATGGCAGATAAGGACTGCAAGGCCCATCCAGTCTGCCCATTTCTTTTTCTACCTTATGAATGTGCCATCAGCCTTTGCTCTGTCAATGGTCTATCTTTTCATAATCATCTATATTGCTCCCTGATGCCTATCCCATGCCTGTTTGAAGCCCTGCACTGTGTTCATATCCACCGCTTCCTGAGGTAGGCCGTTCCATGCATCCACCACCCTTTCTGTGAAAAAGAACTTCCTCACATTACCCCTTAATCGGCCTCCCTCTAATCTCATTTGCTGTGTCCGCTTGCCCTGTTATTTTTCATATATTGAAACATGTTAGACTCTTTCACCTTGTTAATGCCCTTAAGGTCTTTGAATGTTTCGATCATATCACCTCTCTCCCTCCTTTGCTCTAGGGTATACATATTGAGCTCCGTTAATCTGTCCTCATATGTTTTCTGATGCAGTCCCTGCACCATTTTGGGTGCCCTTCTCTGGACTGTCTTAGTCTGGTTAATGTCCTTGTGAAGGTGTGGCCTCCAGTACTGCACGCAGTACTGCAGATGGGGCCTAACCAGTGTCTTGTAAAGAGGGATTATTACCTCCCTCTTACGACTTGTGATACCCCTACTAATACACCCCAACATCCCCCTAGCCTTACCTACTGCTTTAGTGGTCTGCTTGGATGATTTTGGGTCATCTGTGATGATGATGCCCAAGTCAATTTCTTCCCTTGTGACTGTCAGCAACTCCCCTCAAAGGCTTTAGGTGGCTTCAAGGTTCCTCTTCCCTGTGTGCATGATCTTGCACTTCTTTGCATTAAACCACAGTTGCCACTCTTCCGACCATTTTGCCAGTTTATCCAGATCTCTTCTCATTCTGCCCACCCCATCTGGATCATCTACTCTGTTGCAGATCTTGGTGTCATCTGCAAACAGACAAACCTTACCTTCCAGTCCATCTGCAATGCCACTGGTGAAGATATTGAAGAGAACTGGCCCCAGGACTGATCCCTGAGGTTCTCCACTTGTGACTTGCATCTCTTCTGACTGTATGCCGTTTTCCACCACTCTCTGTTTTCTGCCCATCAACCAGTTTGCCACCCAGTTGAAGAACTTCTGACCCACCCCGAGCCTACCCAGCTTATTAATCAATCTTCTATGTGGAACAGTATCGAAAGCTTTGCTGAAGTCAAGGTAGGCAACATCGACTGCTATCCCTTGGTCCACCACTCTGGTTACCCAGTCAAAGAAATCTATGAGATTAATTTGACAGGACCTTCCTGTTGTAAACCCATGCTGTCTTGGATCTTGTGCTCCTATGGATTCCAGGTGTTGCACTATCCTTTCCTTAAGGAGTGCCTCCATAATCTTGCCCACTACTGAGGTAAGACTGACTGGTCTGTAGTTCCCTGCTTCCTCACTGCTACCACTCTTGGGGAGCGGGATCACATGAGCCCTTCTCCAGTCTTCTGGGACCTCTCCTGTGCTCAGAGACTCACTGAACAGTTCTGATAATGGCTCTGCTAGTTCCACCCTTAGCTCCTTTAGTACCCTGGGATGTATGCCATCAGGACCCATTGCCTTGTCTACCCAGAGCTTATCGAGCTCTTGTAGGACCCTTTCTTTTGTGAAGGGACTAGTGCACACCTCCCTCTCCCCTGTGTCCATGGTGCTGAGCTGTTGTCCCTGCCCTACCTTCTCTTCAGTAAATACTGAGCAGAAGTATCTATTTAGGATAGATGCTTTTACATGGCCATGCTACTCACACACACCCTTATCCCCTTTGATCTTCGAAATAGCCCCTCTGGACTTTCTCCTTTCGCTAATGTATCTATAGAAAGTCTTGTCACCTTCTTTTACTGTTCATGCTAGTGTTTCCTCAGTTTGGGCCTTTGCCTGCCTTACTGCCTTCCCTTCTTCCCTTAGAGAAGTTTGGTATGCCTCACTATCTTCATCCCGCTGTGTTCCCTTGTATTTCCTGAAGGCCAGCCTTATGGCTCTGACCTTTTCTGCTGCTGTTTTTGAGAATCAAAGTGGTTTCCTTCTTCTTTTGCACTTCCTTTTCTCTCTAACACAATGGGATGTTGCTTCAAGTATTGCATCCTTAATGCTTGCCCACTTTGCCTGTACCCCCTCACCTGTATTTCTTTTTGCCACGGCTAGCTTAAATCTGTTGGCCATCTTATCAAAGTCAGCTCCTCTGAAGTCCCATATTTTTGCCTTGGAATGGGATGATTTAGTTCTAGTGGCCAAATTGAACCATACCATGTGATGGTCACTGTCCCCCAGGTGACCTTCTACCTGGAGAGCTGTGATCCCTTCCCTGTTAGTCAGTACTTGATCTAGGATAGCCCTGTCTCTTGTGGGTTGTTGTACTAGTTGTTTGAGGCCCCCGCAGGAATCCACTATCTGTCTAGTTCTGGCAGATGTTCCTGCTGGTATTGACCAATCTGTATCTGGCATGTTGAAGTCTTCCATTAACAGAACCTCCCCTTTAGCTGTCATGTTTTGTATATCTTCTAACAGTAATGTGTCTGTGCCCTCTCCCTGGTCTGGAGGCCTGTAGACAACCCCTGTTCATATGGCTGTCCCATTTCCTGTTTCCAGGGTGACCCACAGTTCTTCTGGGTCCTAATGTGTACTCTGAATTTCTGTAGCTTTGATATTTTCATTGACATAAAGGGCCATGCCATCCCTCTTTTTGCACCTTGGTCTCTTCTGAACAGTACATAGCCAGGTACTGAAGTTTCCCAAGTGTGATTACTGGTAAACCATGTCTCACTAATGGCTACTATGTCCAGTTTAGCCTCTGTCATTATTGTCTGCAGGTCTGGGATCTTGTTTCCCAGACTGAGAGCATTTGTGTACATGATTTTCCATTGGCCAGATTTCGGTGTGTTAGTTGTTGGTCAAGGTCTGGCTTTTCCCCTGTGCATCGTATGGGGAGCTGGACCTTTTTCCTTACCTGGTGATGCAAATGAACTACAAACATGCTGAACTCCTGTTTGACAACTAGCTGAGGGGGGAAGGGTGTTCTTCCCATTCGACGTATCGGGTGCTATATGTGTTAGTTGTCAACTGTTTGTATACCAGAGATTAATAAATGGTCAGGTGATGTGTTTTGACTAATGAAGTTGCTGAGATTTAGAAGGATTCTGAAAATCATTTTCATAAAATAAAATGATCTACGTCAGGTGGGCATTGATTAATGCCCTATAAACCCCTTAGCTGACATGCCGATCTTTACATCAATGAAACAAACCCATCACACAAATCACTCTGACCCACGTTTTTGACGTTAACCAGTTTGACTGCCACACAAATCATTTTAGGCACCATATTTAAAAAACAAGTGAGAGAGAGCGAGCACAGTAAAAGAAATTAACAAAATGGATGAAAAATTCTTATCTCAGTTTGATCTACTAAATGGTGTATCAGCAGAGATGTGGATCGGCACACAGTTTAACAATGAACCAGATGCGAAGAAACTGAAAATAGAACTGACATCAAGGAGCAAAACTGATCAAGGTGACAGCTGCAGTGAAACTGACACGGATGAAGACAGAGACCCTGAAATTGACAATGCGGAAATACGTTTAATAATCTGACAGTGTTGTTTAAAAGGTCAGGCTGTCACTGTTTAACAGTTTGTGGTAGAAGCAGACTTACAAAAAAAACTGCTTCCCTGTTTTACTTTTAAATTATGGCATTGACCTGCAATGCTGTACAGTTGTTAAACAAAGGTTGTGCTGAAAATTATCTCTGTGTTTTAGTATGTTTTAAATTTCAATACAGTTTAGCACAAATTTTGAGAATTATAAAGAAGAGAAGGCTCTGTTTAGTTCTCTCTGTTTTTATTTTAATACTCAGACTGTCACTGTTTGCTGGCTCTCACTAACCGTATACTTCAGAAAAAAAAATATTTCTGTGTTTTACTTTTCAATGCCACATGACTTCATGAATAAGAAAATGATGTTTTAAAGTTGAACTATTTACTTGAAAAGTGCAATAACTATAAAGTTTGACACAAAAATGAAATTAAAATAAATACATCATTAAAGAATATAGAAACATAGAAATTGGCAGATAAGGACCGCTACACCCATTTAGCCTGCCCTTAAGCCCTATACGTGTTTGCGGCCTCTGACTATCTGGTGAGTGACTCCTCCCCCCTTCCCTACCTCTATGGTTCCCTTATGCCTGTCCCAGGTGTGTTTAAATCCCTCCACTGTGCTCGCTCCCACTACCTCCTGTGGCAAATTATTCTATGTGCCCACCACCCTCTTCGTGAAGAAAAACGTTCTCACATTTCCCTTTAATCTGCCACCTTCCAATTTCATATCATGCCCCCTTGTTCTTGTACTCCTCCTATATTGGAAGATGTCCCCGCCTGCACCTTGTTAATGCCCTTAAGGTACTTGAATGTTTCTATCATATCCCCCCACCCAATCCCTTCTCTCCTTCAGTGAGTACATATTGAGGTCCTTTAATCTCTCCTCATATATTTTGTGGTGCAATCCCTGTGCCATCTTAGTTTACCTTCTCTGGACTGCCTCCATCCTGTCAATGTCCTTATGAAAGTGTGGCCTCCAGAATTGCACACAGTACTCTAGTGAGGCCTGACTAGTGTTTTTTACAATGGCATCACTGTCACAAATGCACTCCACAGGTCAGGTCCTCTGCTTCCACAGTGCCAAACCTCGAAGTGCAATATGTGAACAGGAGATAAACAGGGTAACCCTCCTGTCTGTTTTGGGTCTGAAACACCTACTGGCCTCAAGTCTTGCGGTAAAATATGAACCCTTTTTCGCTAGCACTCCCAGTTACCAGGATCGAATATCACACCCTCTTGGGGAAATGCAGTGCAATACTTAACCTGGCAAGCACCCAGCTTGGTTCCCAATTCTCCCCTTTTGACTCAATTTGAGACCTAGATATTTTCTTACCTTAGCAAGATGGAAATGCACTCTAAGCCCTTAACAATTTTGTCAGAATTATCAAATACTGTCCCAGCATTCACATGCAAAAAATGAGAAAAGACTCAAGCAGGATTAAGGAAACCAAAAAGTTTACTGAAATTAAAAATAATAAATACATACAAAACACTGAACCTATATACATTAATACTTACAGTCAAAAGAAAAGGGAAATTATCAAATGCCTGTAACTGAATTTCTAACTACCCTACGTTTCAAGTAATAAATAGGTGGTTAAATTTACCTGAAGTGCTGTGATAGTATTTTGTCAGGAGTCCCACTTCAAAACCAAAAGGAAAATGCAAAGCTTTCTCCCAGCTGGCTGGTAATATGTTTTTACAAACTCCTCCTCCCTGACGACATTGCTCACAGATGCTGGCTGTGAGGTCACTCAAACCTGGGTACTGAATTAATTTATCAGTCACATGTCTCAGCCCACTGCTCAAACATTCCAATTAAAAAAATACATATCTTCTTCATAATTAGTGAGGCCTTATGCCAGGGCTGAATTACCCCTTTGATGTCTTCATAAACTTCCTGAGGAACTGTATTCATCTAGTTATGAAATCTAACAGGTATCAGTTAAAAAGCTGCCTCATAGAAACATAGACTTCGACAGCAGACAAGGACCGCTTGGCCCACCTAGTCTGCCCATTTCCCTACCTACAGGATAAGCTGCAGATCCTAGTTAACCAACAGCCTATTTCTTCTTGCCCACCACAAGAATTGCCTTATATCTGTCCCGTGCATTCTTGAATTCTCCCACAGTTTTAGACCCCACAACCTCCTCAGGAGGGTTGTTCCATGCATCCACCACCATCTCTGTGAAAAAATACTTCCTCACATTGCCTCTGAACTGCCACCCCCCTCTATCTTTAAATTGTGTCCCCTTGTTCTTGCACATCTCTTTTTCTGAAAGATGCCACCCTCTGGGACTTTGTTGATTCCACTGAAGTACTTAAAAGTTTCTATCATGTCCCCCCTCTCCATCCTTTTCTCAAGGGTATGCATGTTAAGCTCCTTTAGTCTCTCCTCGTATGGCTTCTCTTGCAGACCCTGCACCACTTTAGCTGCCCTCCTCTGGACTGCCTCTATCCTGTCTATGTCCTTGTGGAGATGGGGTCTCCAGAACTGGACACAGTACTCCAGATGGGGTCTCACCAACTGTCTATACAGAGGGATGACAACTTCCTGTTTTCTGCTGGTGATGCCTCTCCCTATACATCCCAGTATAACCCCAGCCCTCCCTACTGCCTTCTCACATTGCTTGCTAATCTTAAGGTCATCTGATATGATTACCCCCAGGTCCCTTTCTATTTTTGTTGTTGTTACTACCTTCCCTACATTATGTAATCTTCCCCTGGGTTTTTGTTTCCCAGGTGCATTATTTTGCACTTCTTTGTATTGAATCCAAGCTGCCATACTTCTGACCATTCCTCCAACCTTGTCAAGTCCCTTCTCATCCTTTACACGCCTCCTTGTGTATCAACCCTGTTGCAGATCTTTGTGTCATCTGCAAAGAGGCATACTTTTTCTTCCAGTCCCTCTGCAGTGTCACTTATGAAGACATTAAAAAGGACTGGACCCAGTACTGAACCCTGCGGTACCCCACTAGTAACCCCTCTTTCTTCAGAGTGGACTCCATTTACAATTACTGTCTGTGTCCTGTTGTCCAGCCAATGTTTTACCCAGGCTACCACCCTGGGACCCACTCCCAGGCTGGTTAATTTAACAGTTAATCTTTTGTGTGGGACTGAAATGCCTTGCTGAAGTCTAGGTAGGCCATGTCCACAGCCCCTACCTGGTCTACTACTTTGGTCATCCAGTCAAAGAAATCAATTAGATTCATCTGATATGACCTTCCTGCTGTGAACCCATGCTGCCTTGGGTCCTGTGCCCCACTGGCCTCTGAGTACTCTACAGGTCTTTCCTTCAGAAGTGATTCCATCACTTTCCCTACCACAGAGGTCAAATTGACAGGTCTGTTGTTTCCTGTCTCTGTCTAGGTCCCACTTTTGTAAAGAGGAATCACATCTGCCTTCCTCCAGTCCTCAGGTACCACACCATCCTCCCAGGATTTGTTAAAAAGGGTAGTCAGTGGTTTCACTAGTTTTCCCCTTAATTCTTTTAGAATGCTGGGGTGAATTCCATCAGGCCCCATTGCTTTGTCCACCTTCAGTTTTAGGAGTTCTTTCAGAACCCTTTCTTCTGTGAAAGGACTGGTATCGATCCCCCTATCAGGAGTGCTTCTGTTAATTGGATTAGGCACCTCTCCCTCCTCCTCTTTTGTGACTACTGAGCAGAAAAATTTATTCAGTAACCCTGCTTTTTCATTGTGCCTCTCTGCCCAGCCATTGTCCATTCTATTCAGCCTCACTATCCCTTCCTTTTTCTTTCTACGCTCCCTGATGTACCTATAAAAGGTTTTATCCCCCTTCTTAACTGAGTTGGCTATCTTTTCCTCAGTTTGGGCCTTTGCTATTCTGACTTCCCTCCCTGCTTCCTTCTGCCTTAACTGGTACAGCTCTCTGTCCTGCTCCTTCTGTGTTTCCTTATATTTCCTGAATGCTATCTGTTTCTCCCTGACTTTCCCTGCCACCTCTTTTGAGAACCATAGTGTTTTTTTCTTTCATTTTGATTTGCTTATTTGCTTCACACAAAGGCTTGTTGCCTCTGTGATGGCAGTTTTGATGTTTCCCCATTGTTGCTCCACCCCTCCTTCTAGCATGTTTGCTAGTGCTTTTTAAGGCACTCTCCCATCTTGCCAAAGTCAGCCCTCCTGAAGTCCAGTACCCTCACTTTTGTATGGCTTGACTCTGTAGCTGGTTTATCGTGAATCACACTGTTTGATGGTCACTTGTTCCCCAGATGGCAACCCACTTCTAGATCTGAGATCCTCTCACTGTCCCCATTTGAGAGTATGAGGTCTAAGATTGCTCCCTCATGAGTGGGTTCTGAAACTAGCTGTCTGAGGCATGCCACCTGTAGGGCATCGAGAATGGCCCTGCTATTGGATGTTGCTGCAGCAAATGTGCTCCAGTTAACATCTGGCATATTCAGGTCTCCCATCAACAGTATCTCCCCTTTTTCTGCCATCCTAAGAGTGTCTTCTATCATATCCTTGTCCATTCCCTCCCCTTGACATGGGGGTCTGCATACAACCCCTGTGCAGATTGTGGTGCCATTTCCAGTCTCTAAGGTGACCCACAGTGCCTCCTCTCCTCCCTGTTTACTCTTTAGTTCAGTTGCTTTTATCCCTTCCTTTACATAGAGAGCTACTCCTCCCCCTCTTCTCCCCTCCATGTTGCTCCTGTAGGTTATGTACCCTGGTTTGTTAACATGCTAGTCATGGTTCTCTGTGTACCATGTTTCTGTGACTGCTACAATATCCAGGCATCCCTCTTCAATCAAGGCCACCAGTTCAGGGAGCTTGTTGCCCAGACTATAGGCATTGGTACTCATTACCCTCCATTTCCTGATGGCCTTACTCCTTTTTGTCCCATCCCTATCCTTATTGCCTTTGTCACTTTCTCCATTTACCCCTGCCCTTCTCCTTATCAACATCTCTAGCTTTGTGTTTACCTCACTTACTACCTTGACTTTTTTTTTTGGGGGGGGGCTAGGATTTCCCTGTTCCTTTCCAGTGCCTCCTCCCTTGGCTAGTTTAAATGCTTGCCAATTAAGTATTTAAACCTATCACCTAGCATCCTGGTTCCCCTCCCAGACAGATGCAGCCCATCATGCCAGTATAGGCCTGCATCACTCCAGGTGGACCCCCAGTCCCCAATGAAGCCAAATCCCTTAGCTCTGCACCAGTTTTTCAACCACTGATTGACACCCATGATGTGGAGCACCCTAGCCTCACCTACGCCATAGATAGGCAGCACCTCCGAGAAGGTTACTGTGCATGCTACTTGTCTAAGGCCCCTCCCCAACTCCACAAACTCTTCCTGCACTGCTCTGATCCCTCTCTTAGCTAGTTCATTTGTCCCTAGGTGGACAATGACATCCAAATCCCTTCCCTGTGCAGCTGCTGCGGTGATCCTGAGGATTCGCCTCTTCCTCAGAGGTCATAAAATGCATACTTTGTCCCTGGATTTCAAAGTAAACGAATGGTTTACAACGTGTGATAATCTGGCCTTTGAAGGGAGTTCTTAATTAAAGTTTCCACTGGGTCATTTTTACTATAGCCAGCTGTTCCAGCAAGCAGAGGCCTTTGGGGTCAGAAGGTCAGGCTTCTTTAAAAGCTAGTCTTTCCCATGGGCCTGCTGTCATATTTTCCCCAGTAGACATTCACAGAACCTACATTTATATCACAAATATGATCTAATATAATAACAAGCAGATGCTATCCATCACACCCCTCCCTTCTAGACTAAATTTGGGGGGATCTATTCCTAGGCATGGGATGAGGTCCCCAAATTCAGTTCACTGCTCAAACTGACATGATAGCCAATCTGCATTTTCATTTGCTGCCCCTACCCTGTGTGAGACAGTCATGTCATACCCCTGCAAGGCAAGGCTTCATCTTAAAAGCATAACATTTTTTTTTATCCATTTGTGTCAGCCAAACCAGGGGGTTGTGATCTGTTTGTACCTCGAAATGCCACCTGTATAGGTATGGCTCTAACTTCTTTAGTGTCCACATCATTGCAAGGCATTCTTTCTCCACCTTAGAATAAGCCTGCTCCCTGGGAAGTAATTTCTTATTGAGGTACACTATTGGGTGATCCTTCCCTTGGTTAGACATTTGACTAAGCACTGCCCCAATACCCACATCTGAGGCATCAGTCTGGACTACAAAGGGTTTACTATAGTCTGGCCTGGCTAATACAGGAGCATTGCATAGTGCCTTCTTTAGCCATGTAAAAGCTTGCTCATAGGCTGGTTCCCAGATAACCCTTTTAGGCATCCTTTTCTTTAACAGGCCAGATAGGAGAGTGGCTAGGTTACTGTAGTTTGGTACAGATTTTCTATAGTACCCCGAGATCCCTAGAAAACTCCAAACTGGTTTCTGTGTTTCAGGTCTGGGCCATGCCTCGATTGCCTCAATTTTTGCTTGATTAGGATAGAGCTGTCCCCGGCCTACTACATGCCTGAGGTATGCCAACTCAGCCATGGCCACCTGGCACTTTTCAGCTTTTACAGTGAGCCCGGCCCTCTGTATCCTGCCTAGTAATTCCCTAAGGTGGGACAGGTGTTCCTCCCAGCTGGCACTAAAGACACCAATGTCATCCAGGTACACCACAGCGTACTCCTCAGCACCATTTAACACCTGGTTCACCAACCTTTGGAAGGTGGCAGGGCCTTCTTCATTCCAAAAGGCATTATATTAAACTCAAATAACCGTATCAGAGTGATAAAGGCTGACCTCTCCCTAGCTCTGGCAGTTAACTCTACCTGCCAATGCCCTTTTGTCAGGTCAATAGTAGTAAAGTATGTCACCCCTTCCACCTTATCAAGTAGTTCATCTGTTCGTAGCACTGGGTGGGCGTCTGACTTTGTGACTGCACTGAGTCCACGATAGTCCACAAAAAAATTAGTGGAGCCATCTGGCTTAGGAACAAGGACTATGGGTGAGGTCCGGGGCTGTAGGATTTCTGGATTACCCCTAAAATGCAGCATTTCCTCCACCTCCCTCCTAATGTCCCTTTGGACGGCCTCTGATGCCCGATATGCTGTCCACCGTGTGGGCGCTTGCGTCCCTGTCTCCACATTGTGCATCACTAAAGGGGTTAATCCAGGCTTGATGCTAAACAATGGGGAAAAGTCTTCTAAAACCTTCCTTACTACCTAGATCTGGTCCGGGGTCAACTGGGGCAACATTTTAATTGCCTCCACAGAGGACTCCCACTTGTTTTCTTCCAGCAAGTCAAGAAGGGGGGTCTTCTTTGTCCATTCCCTCCCCAGGGCTACACACTGCAAAGACCATGTCAGCCCTATTTGCATATGGCTTCATCATGATGACATGGTACATTCTTTGAGTATGTCTCCTGTCAGGCAGTTCTATAATGTAATTTATGTCATTCACCTGTCTCTACTTTGTACGGTCCTGCTCACTTGGCCTGCAGCTTATCTTTCTGGACCGAGATTAGGACTATGATCTCCTCACCCACAGTGTACAAGCGAGCTCTAGCTCTGTGATCATACCATACCTTTTGTTTTAGCTGGGCAGCTGCCAGGTTGCTCTGGGTTGTTTCCATAAGATTCTTCAGCTTTTCCCTAAATGTAAGAACATAATCCACTATGGGAGTCCCCTGGGTGGTGTGCTTGCCTTCCCAGTCCTCCCAGATCAGGTCTAGGGGCCCACGTACCATGCGTCCATATAAGAGCTCAAAGGGGGAAAACCCTGCCAACTCTTGGGGCTCCTCCCTGTATGTGAACAACAGGAGGGTAAGACATTTCTCCCAGTCCCTCCCATGCTGTTCAGCAAATGCTTCAAGCATTGTTTTAAGGGTACCATTGAATCTTTTCACAAACCCATTGGCTTGTAGGTGATAAGGTGTCGTGCATCTCTGCACCAACCCACACTTCTCCCACAAACATTTCATCAGGTCCGAAATGAAGGAACTCCTTCAATCAGTGATAACCTCCTGTGGGAACCCAACATGGGAGAAAATCCCTAGTAAGGCATCCGCCACTTTGTTTTTTCTTAGTGAGGATAGGGCGACTGCCTCTGGGTACCAGGTAGCACAATCCACCACTGTTAGGATAAACCTCTTCCCAGAGGAGCTGGGGGTATTCAAAGGTCCCACAATATCCATTCCTTCCCCCCTGGAATGGCTTCTCCACTATGGTCAAGGGAATTAGGGTGGCTTGGGTTTTCTTAACCACCTTCCCTATTTCTTGGCACCGGTGACAAGATCTGCAATACTCCTTCACTTGCTGAGTGAAATTGGGCCAATAGAAATTCTGGGCCAATCACTGCATAGTGTATGTGATTTCCAGATGGCCAGACTTGGGAATATCTTAAGCAGTCTTGAGCAACCACTCACGGTACCCCTGGGGAACAACTAGCTGCCTGCCCATCACCCCTCCCTCTGTCCCTACATTCTGCGTATATAGCAGTCCATTGTCTCAATAAACTTTATGTCTCCCGTCACCTCCCAGTGCTCCATCAGAATCTGCACAAGGCCTCAGCTTCTCTAAGCTAGGGTCATTTTTCTGAGCAGCTGCAAAATCCTTACACATTCAGAAAGCATGGGACAGGTCCCCTCCAGTTTCTAAACTAGGGTCCCTAGGTCTAGCGTCAGGGCATTCAGGGCACTGCCATCTCTAACCCTCTGACTATTGGCTACCCCTCCTTCCTCAGATTAACCCTCTGTAGCTGTTCTGTTAACTGCTACCTGGTGAATTTCCACTCCCCTTTCATTATTCTCCATATCAGGAGACACAGGCTGGGGAACCAGCTTCCTAGTGTTTTCCACAGGGACTTCTATGGGGTCCTGGGAACTACAATTTACCTTTGCTGCTTGACTGTGGGTAACTGCACACACCATCCCCTTTTTGAGATTGTTCCTGATAATCATGTCCAGGGCAAGATCCTCTGCCACTGCACATTTTTGCACAGTCTCTCCTGTTTCACCCCAGTCCAGAAGAACACTAGCAAGTGGCAGCATTTTCTTCTCCCCAGTGAATCCCCATACAGTAACAAATTGATTGGGTATAAGCTATTCAAGTTCAACCAAATCCCCTTTTACCAAAGTCAGGGATGCCCCTGTGTCCCTTAATCCATGGGTCTGTACCCCCATTCACAGTAACTGGGTGTATGTCCTCCCTCATGTTTACTGGCATGCTTTCAGGGATACACAAACAACCCACTTCTTTCCCAGGACCACTTTATGTGCCCTGTGCCTTTTTAGGACACTGTCTTGGAAAATGTCCAGATTGCTTACAAACCCAACATTCATTTCTTTTAATAGGCAAATCTTTTCTTTGTAACCTGGGGCTGCCTGGTTTTGGTGGAGGCAGGGAGGGTTTTAGCTGCTCTGAAAGTGCGCTTTCCTTTTCTGTGCTGCCACGGCCACCCCACTCCCTCCCTCCCTCTCAGAGCAGGTCTGCTCCTGGCATAGCAGTCTGAGAACTCTGCAGCCTCCTGCACTATTTTTGGATCTCGGTCCTCTAGCCAGGTTTTCAGCTCTGCTGGGCATGCCCACAAAACTGCTCTAAAATACAACATTCTCAATTTTCTCCTCAGAGTCTGCTTGTATCCCTTCCCACCAATGTTTTAAAAACTGACATTGTTTAATGGCTAGCTCCTCGTAGCTCAAGTCAGGGCTTCTTTTGAGCTTAAGGAATTTAACTCTGTATGCCTCTGCTGTTCAATCATATTTCTTTAACAAAGCAGCTTTATGTTTGTCATAATCATTACTGTCCTGATTGTCCATTTGACCCAATGCATCATGAGCTTTCCTGGTAAGCAGCGGGGATAGCTGGAAGCTCCAGGACTCTCTGGGAATTTTTGCCTGAATACATATTTTTCAAATGAATTTGAAAATGCATCCATATCTTCCCCTACTTTAAATTCAGCTATCAATTTAGAATTTAATTTGTAATCCAGTCCTGGAGCCCCAGATTCACCCATGCCACTTACCTGCTCTGGCGCTGGTCTTTGGAGTTGTAGCTTCTCCAGTTCAAATTTCCTCTGGTGTTCTCACTCTTCTCACTTGGCCTCTTGCTGAAGCTGTAGTTCTTTTTCCTCAGCAGCTCGCTGTTCTCACTTGGCCTGTCTCTGAAGCTTTCGCTCTCTTTCCTCTCGCTCCATCTCCAGTTTCCTTTGTTCAAGCTCCCATCGCTGCTGGGCTTTGAACCTTTTCTGTTCAAACTCCAGCTCCATTCTCTGCAATTCCATCTGCAGCCTGATCCCTTTGGGCTCCATCATGGTGGCAACTTCCCCCTGCGGGGGTGGCTCTTGGCTTACACTGGTCCCACTGTCCTCCTCCTCCCTGGGTCTGGACACTGCATTGGACTCTGACCCCTCCACACTCAAGGTTTGATCCTTTCCAGTCACTGATTGTGACTTGAGGTCTTGGGCATCGGCTGCCACAAGAGCCTCCATGAGGCTTTTTGGTTCTGCCCTTATTTTGGACTCCTCTCTCTTGTTACAACTGCCTCGGGTAGTCTGCAGTGTACTCATTGTAGTTGGAAGCCATCTTCTTCCCTAAGCGATGGCTACACTAGCTTACACCAGAAAGCAGGTAGGGAAATTAGACTGTAAGCACAATGATATATTTCTTTACCTTTTTAAATCACTGCCTTATTTTGCATGTGAACTGTTACAGTTCTCAATCTGACACACTGGACTATTAATGCTCGTGTTACCACATACTTTTAAATCGCACTGCTGCCAACCAGATCTGTCACAAATGCACTCTGCAGGTCAGGCCCTCTGCTCCCACAATGCCAAACCTTGAAGTGTAATATATGAACAGGAGACAAACAGGGTAACCCTCCTCTCTGTTTTGGGTCCAAAACAACTACTAGTCTCGAGGTAAAATATGAACCCTTTTTCACTAGCACTCCCATTTACCAGGATCAAATATCACACCCTCTTTGGGGAAATGCAGTGCAGTACTTAATCCAGCAAGCACCCAGCCTGGTTCCCAATTCTCCCCTTTTGACTCAGTTTGAGACCTAGGTATCTTCTTATCTTAGCAAGATGGTAATGCACTTTAAGCCCTTAGCAGTTTTGTCAAAATGATCAAATACTGTCCCAGCATTCACATGCAAAAAAATGAGAAAAGACTCAAGCAGGATTAAAGAAACCAAAAGGTTTACTGAAATAAAAAATAGTAAATACATACAAAACACCGAACCTGTATACATTAATACTTACAGTCAAAAGAAAAGGGAAATTATCAAACGCCTCTAACTGAATTTCTAACTACCCTAAGCTTCGAGTAATAAATAGGTGGTTAAATTTACCTGAAGTGCTGTGAGAGTGTTTTGTCATTAATCCCACTTCAAAACCAAAAGCAAAATGCAAAGTTTTCTCCCAGCTGGCTGGTAATATGTTTTCACAAATTCCTCCTCCCTGATGACACAGCTCACAGATGCTGGCTGTGAGGTCACTCAAACCTGGGTACTGAATTAATTTATCAGTCACATGTCTCATCCCACTGTTCAAACATTCCAATTAAAAAAATATGTATCTTCTTCTTAATTAGTGAAGCCTTATGCCAGGGTAGAATTACCCTTTTTATATCTTCATAAACTTCCTGAGGAACTATGTTCATCTAGTTGTGAAATCTAAGATATCAGTTAAAAACTGCCTCTTCCTCAGAGGTCATAAAATGCCTGCTTTGTCCCTAGATTTCAAAGTAAATGAATGGTTTACAATGTATGATAACCTGGCCTTTGAAGGAAGTTCTTAATTAAAGTTTCCACTGAGTAATTTTTACTATAGCCAGCTGTTCCAGCAAGTAGGGGCCTTTGGGGTCAAAAGGTCAGGCCCCTTTAAAAGCTAGTCTTTCCCATGGGCCTGCTGTCATATTTTCTCCAGTAGACATTTACGGAACATACATTTATATCACAAATATGATACTATATAATAACAAGCAGATAGGGGCGTAGTTTGTTATTTTTACAGGGGAGGCAAAGTAACAAAAAAGTCCTGATTTTCACGTATCACGACAGTGAAGAGGGCAGGTGGCTTGCGTAATGCAAACAAATCAACCAGCATCAAATAATGCCCAAAAAACATTTAAGACTACAGCTGAATAACTCCTTAGAGGGACCAGCCCAGGCCAAGTCAAAGCACTTCTCCACCAGACCAGTTTTAATGCAGCCTGCTCTCGGTCCAACTCCTCCTGAGACCAGAGTCGAAAAACTGACCGAGATCTGTTTTGTATTTAGTTCTTCGTTCTTCTGTCTTGGGAGTGAGGACTTACTTGTAAAGTTTAAAATATGTAAGGAACTTAACTTCCTTCTCAAGAGGACAGGACCTCCCCTCAGCTTCAATTCAAATCAGTCTTGACCTAATTTTGCCCCCACCTGAACCTCCAGGTGGATAGCTCACTAGTCTCTCACTCCCTTTTGCTGCTTACATAACCCTTCCAAGTCCAGCCCTTATAGTGGATCCTGAACTTCTTGAAATGTCTGCTTGAGCTAGCCCTCCCACCCTTGAGGAGTGCAAAAAGCATGTTTCAAGGAAGTGCAGCAAATGGCTGTGCCACCTCAGTATACCTATAAACATGGATGGTATGGGAAACATCCCAGCATGTGCATCCTCACAGCATCAGCCCTTATTTACATAGATTACATAAAAAAATTTGATTATACAATGACAAGAATGAATGCTGACCTCTGATTGGTCAGTCTTGGGCTAGACTCATGATGTTATCCCAGTACATCCGATTCATCACAGGTCTAGTCTCAGCCTCTCCGTGAACCTCTTGATGATTTTTAGCATTAGTGTGGTTTTTTGTATCTTCTCTTAAAAATATTTTTCCACACCAAATAAAACATCTTTAAAATTATTTTTTTTTAATTCTGTATAACAACACGCCATTGTATAATAGCAATAATGCCCTCTAGGGTGTGTGTCATGGTAGGATAACGTCATGCCTTATGTATTGGATGCACTCATGCCCAACCACCTGAGGCGTGATGTTATCCCAGCATGACACACGCCCTGTTGGGCATTAGTGCTTACTTTCACCCAGTGTTAACACTTTTCTTTGTTATAACCAAGTTAATTATACATAGATACATAGACAGTGTCGGCAGATAAGGGCCTATGGCCCACCCAGTCTGCCCATTTGAGCTTGTAAGTTCAGTTTATGTTTTCCTAGAAGTCTGTTGCCCCTTACCCCTGACCTCCAGAACTCCTTTATGTCTATCCCATCCATTCTTAAATCTCGTGATTGTTTCAGCCCCCACCACTTCCTCTGGCAGGGTGTTCCACTTGTCCACCACCCGTTCTGTGAAGAAATTCTTCCTCACGTTTCTTCTGAATCGTCCTCCCTTCAACTTCATCCCATGCCCTCTAGTCCTGGAACATCTTTTTCACTTACTAATAGTGTATTCCTGCACCCTGTTCCTCCCTGTAAGATACTTGTATGTCTCTATCATATCCCCTCTCTGTCTCCTCTCCTCCAGGGATTACATGTTCAGTTCCTTCAGCCTGTCCTCATAGGACTTGTGATGCAATCCATGCACCACCTTTGTTGCCCTCCTCTGAACCTTCTCTACCCTGTCTATGTCCTTACGTAGGTAAGGTCTCCAGAACTGTACACTGTACTCCAGGTGGGGCCTCACTAGTGTCTTGTATGGTGGAATTATGACCTCCCTTTTCCTGCTGGTGATGCCCCTGCCTATGCATCCCAGTATCCTATTTGCTTTACCTGCTGCCTTGTCACACTGTTTGCCTACCTTGAGGTCATCAGAGATGATAACCCTAAGATCCCTTTCCTGCTTGGTGCATACAATATCCTCACCCCCCAACTGATATATTGTGCCAGGGTTTTTGTGCCCCATATGCATTATCTTGCACTTCTTTGCATTGAATTTCAACTGCCAAACCCCTGACAATTCTTCAAGTTTCTGCAGGTCCCTTCTCATTTTGTCTACACCCTCTGGTGTGTCTACTCTGTTACAGAGCTTTGTGTCATCAGCGAACAGTGAAATTCTGCCTTCTGGGTCCTGCGCAATGTCACTGATGAAGATGTTGAATAGGACGGTCCCAGCACTGATCCCTGGTACCCCACTGGTCACTCTTCCCTCTGTAGAGTGACAGCCAGCCATTACCACCACCCTCTGTGTCCTGCCACCCAGCCAGTTACCTACCCACCACACTACTGTCCTGCCCACACCCATATTCCCCAGTTTGTGTAATAGTCTTCTATGTGGCTCAGTGTCAAAGGCCTTGCTGAAGTCCAGATAGGCCATGTCCACTGCCTCCTGATCCACCTCCCTAGTCACCCAGTCAAAAAATTCAACGAGGTTGGTCTGACATGATCTCCCACTGGTGAAACCATGCTGCCTTGGATCCTGTAGTCCATTGACAACCAGATGTTCCATCAGTCTCTCCTTTAGTAGTGCTTCCATGATCTTCCCCACTACTGAGGTGAGGCTGACTGGTCTGTAGTTCCCCGCTTCCTCTTTGTTCCCACTTTTGTATAAGGGGACTACATCTGCTGTCCTCCAGTCTTTGGGTACCTCCTGTTTCCAGTGATCGGCTAAACTGGATAGCCAGAGGTTCAACCACCAACTCTCTTAGTTCTTTAAGGACCGTGGGGTGCACCCCATCTGGCTCCATTGCTTTATCAACTCTCATTACTTCCAGTTCCTTCAGGACCCTTTCTAGTGTAAAGGGACTTGTGTCCAATTCTGCACCATTCTCACCCCTTGTACTCCCTTCAGACCCATTACCCTCCTCTTCCTCAGTAAAGACTGAGCAGAAATACCTGTTCAATATGTCAGCTTTACTGTTGTCATCCTCCATGCGACCCCCATCCTCCCCCTTCAGTCTCACTATCCCTCCCTTTGCCTTTCTTTTTTCCCTTATGTACCTGTAAAAGGTTTTGTCCCCTCTACCCACTGATTTTGCAATGTGTCCTTCTGTCTGAGCTTTGGCTTCCCTTACTGACCTCCCTGCCTCCCTTTGCTTCTCCTGGTACTTCTCCCTATCCCCTTCTGCCTGTGTCTTTTTGTATTGCCTGAATGCAATCTTTTTGGCTTTCACTTTCTTTGCTACCTCTTTGGAAAACCAAAATGGTCTCCTCTTCCTTTTCCTCTTGCTAACCTGCTTAATGCATAATTCTGTTGCTCTTGTAATCCCCATTTTAAATACTGCCCACTGTTCCTCAACCTCTGATTCCTGCCCCATTCCCCTTAATGCCTCTTTCAAGTATCTCCCCATTTTCCCAAAGTCTGCCCCCCTAAAATCCAGGATATGTGTTTTTGTGTGGTTTGGTTTTGCTCTTTCTGTGATTTCAAACCACAATGACTGGTGGTCACTGTTCCCCAGGTGCTCCCCCACTGTTACCCCCATCACACCGTCCCTGTTTGTGAGCACAAGGTCCAGTATTGCCTTCTGCTGAGTTGGTTCCATTACCAGTTGCTTGAGGAAGGCACCCTGAAGGGAATCCAGGATAAATCTGCTCCTAGTTGATGCTGCTGCTGGGATGCTGTAGTCCACGTCTGGAATATTAAAGTCTCCAACCAGTGCTAACTCACCCTTGTCTGCCATCCTTTGGATGGCTAGCATCAGCTCCCTATCTGTTTCTTCCTCCTGGGCTGGTGGTCTATAGACCACACCTGTCCGGATGGCTGGCCCCATTTTCCTTTCCAGCTTAACCCACAGTATCTCTCCCCCATTTTGTTCCTCCTGGATCTCTGTGGCCCTTATGTCATTTTTCACATACAGTGCCACTCCTCCTCCCTTCCTGCCTGCCCTGTCTCTTCTCAATATGTTGTAGCCAGGTATGGCCATCTCCCAGTCATGGTTATCATTACACCAGGTTTTAGTGATGGCCACAATGTCCAGGTCTGACTGCACCATGACAGCCTCCAGATCTTCCATCTTGTTGCTAAGGCTCCTGGCATTTGCACACATGGCTTTCCATGATTTGACCTCCTAGACTGTTTCACTGTTCTACTCCTGCCCTTTCTTGGTTGTCCTTTATCCTGGTTCTCCTTGCTGTCTGCCCTTCTGCTGGATTTTGCCTCTTTTCTGCCTATCCACCTCTTGGGCGCTAATCTCCATCTTTTGCACACTGCTTTGTAGAGATAGCCACTCCTCTGGTTCACTGGTTCCACTGCTAGCTGTGGGGGGTGAGCAAGTAGGTACCCTCCCTGCTGGCCTGCCAAACTCCCTTTGCTAGCTTAAATGCTTGTCAATGTAGCATTTAAACTTATCATTGAGTGCTTGGATTCCCCTCCAGGATGGATGCAAGCCGTCAGGCTTGAACAAACCTCCATCCCTCCAGGTGGGTCCCCAGTCACCAATGAATCCAAACCCTTCCTCACAGAACCAGTTCTTCAACCATGAGTTAAAGTTCCTGTGTATGCACCCTATGCTCTCCTTGCCTCTTGCAGGTAGTACTTCTGAAAGTGACAGAAGTAGCTACTTGCTGAGACCCCTCCCAATTTCTAAACTCTTCCTGAACTTCCTTTGGCTCCCCATTTGCCAGGTCATTAGTACCTAGGTGGATAATGACATCCAGCTCACCCTCCCATCTTGCCTTCCCAGTGATCCCCAGGATCTTCCTTCCATCCCTCCATGCGTGGCACCTGGTGAGCACCTCACCTCCCTGTCCTCCCCTCCTGTGTTCCTAGCTGGATCCCTCTTATGATGGAGTCCCCCACCAGGATTCGCTTCCTCCTCCTCTGTGGTCCACTGCTTTCCCCGCTGAGGTCACCTCCTTGTCTAACCTCCACATCCTTTCCTTCCTCTTCTCTGGGTACCTCTATTTGGTTGTCCCCATTTGCCAGTGTGGCATATGAGTTCTTGAGTGGAATAGGATCTGGGATGTGCCTCTGCCTGACCACTCTAACCCTCCCTGAGCCCACTGTCATCCAACTGCTCCTCGTTCTTGGCATCCTTTGAGGCAGTTGCATTGGACTGGGTGGTCTCTGGATAGGGGTGATGGTACTCCTGACCCAGTTTACTTCCGCTCTGAGTCTGGCTACCTCATCCCACAGTCCAGAGAGATGCATGCAGATAGGGCAGCACCTCAATGTCCAGAAGGTCTGCCTGAATATGGCTGCCCCACAGCCACTGCACTGCACCACTTCCCACATTATACTGCAATTATACTGCTATTCCACTACTTGTCTGCTACTGAAGCTCTCCTAGTTCCCTTTTTATTAATTTACTGTCCTAAAAATCCTGCCACTGATCCTCAGATACTTTTCTTTTAAAAAAAGAAAATAAATCAATAAATAAATAAATGAGTCAAAACACTTGTCGTGCTGAGGGTGAGCTTCTTCCCTTATCCCCTCCTACTCCACCCCTTACTATACCCTGTGTTTGCGCCTGTCAATCAGATTTAACAGGGCATATAATTAAGAGTTGGGGAGAGGGAGGGAGGGTGAAATTTGCAACAATTAAACACAGCAAAAATACACCACTACTACGTTTTAAATTTTCAACAGCCCAAAAACAATTCTAAGTAAGACAACAAAAAAAGTACAGTGTCACTAAAAGCCCACAATCTAAGTTTAAAAGGAAAATAGCAATTACCAGTTACTGTAAAGCACTGAATTGAATATGTTTCTTTCCCCTTCTGGCTTCTTCTGAGAAAATGTCTCCCATCCCATCCCATATTAATCAATGTCACATGCCTGAATCTGGTTAGGTAAGATAAGTGAAGAGGATATTGCTCTCCTCAAGCAAGCAAGCATTGCATACATAAGCATGGGACTTGCTGATATCCCTCAGGCATTGCTCTTAACAAGCATGCTGATGTACCTGGGACAGTGCAACAGAACAATGTAAATCCCCTAATTGTTCAAGATGATCATGGGCATGGTGTGGTCACACCACAACTCCTACCACTCTCCTCCCCATGGGCTCCTAAGGAATATGCATCTCTGTCCATGCCCAGGGTTACCCCATCCAAGCAAACACGGACTGCCCTGGCACAAAGTGGTCGCATCACATAACCTAAGAGAACAGATGCCACAGGAAGTTTGCTGGAACAACGACTCCAGATACCTGTGCACAGCCTCGCAGGACCCACCCTGAAAGGTAAGTACTTGGTTAGTGGTTTTTATTAGCATCACCTATGACAGTGTTTGGTGGGCCGGTTGTAGTAGCCCAGGTTGCCGTGGATGCTTCCCCAACCCACAGACTACTTCAAAATTGTCTCATCTGACAGTTTTGAAGGGCACAAATGAAACATGGTTGCTTCAGTTTGATGTGGTTTAATACAGTTTTTTTTGTCCGAGCGTGTCTCTATTCTTCTACACACAGACACAGACAGACACATACGCCACCAAAAAAAATGAACTTTTTTTATACCATGTTTACATTCAGGATAGAGACAGGATAAAGCAGGTCCAGGCAGTACAACACAGTAATTGAAACAATGCATTTTACAATGCCCAACAAACCACCAAAGACCAAAACAACGGACCTTCCCCTACCTGGGGGAGAATGGCTAGGTCACAGGTCAGGGTGCTAAATGAGGAGGAGAGACCACAGAACATCTTGTCGAACCACACAGTAAGGTGAAACTACATAAACATGCACAATTTTTATACTGTAGGATTTCATACTTTCCAACAGTTCCTAATTTTGATGCAGAAACTTATCTTTAGTGCTCAGAAGCCCCTTGTACGAGGGAGGTAAGCATGGCATGGACCCTGCAGACTGGCATACATGTTGAAAAAAAATATTTCTGTGCCAGTATGCCTGTCCAACCCTTCCTCCTCCATCACCAGTGGTCAGAACCATTTTTTCAGCATTTGTACCGGTCTGCCCTGGTCAGCACAGCAGCACAAAGCTGGCAGGGCAGCAGAAGGCATAGCAAGCAACAGTGACTTAAATGTCCATGCAAAAAGCTACAGCCCACTCTCCCCACCCCAGAACTGCAAGGCCACTATATCCACCCAGACTGGCCAGCTCAGCTACTCTCTGCACCCTGATGGACTTGCACAGCCACTCTCCACACTCTGTGTCCACCCCACCAGCACAGCCACTGTCCCCACCGCACCAGCACAGCCACTCTCCCCACCCTACCCAACCAACACCATTTCCAGCTCCATTTATCTGGTATCCGCTCCAACATCCAGGTCTGTGCCTCCCCATCACAGGCACACAAAAATAAATAAAACCACATTTTATACTGCATTTTGTTTATGTTTCTTTCTTTGTCTGGAAAGAGAGATGTTGAGCTTCCGGTCAGCACAGTTTGCCTGGTATACAATTACAACCCCGCCCCACCAACACAATGCCAGTGCCTCCACCCACCCACACAACAGTGCCCCCACTACACCCACACAATGCTTGTATCCCCAACCCCACCCACACAAATGACCAGTGTCCACAACACCACACACACACACACACACACACACATATGACCAGCAGTGTCCCCAACCCCCCCACACAGACACACATGACCAGCAGTGTCTCCAACCCCACACACACATGATCAGCAGTGTCCCCAACCACACACACACACACACACACACACACGCGACCAGTGTCTGCAACCCCACCCACACACATGACCAGTGTTCCAACCCCCCCCCCAAAAAAATCATGGCCAGTCAGTAGTCCCTATAACAATAGCCAGGTAGTAGTATAATCATTTCTTTAAGGTGCATGTTTTAGTGCAAGATTTTTTTTGCTAGTCTTGTAACACTGTATGGGGGAGAATACAAAAAGCTACCCCTTTGGTTGTGTTTGCCAGGCAATGAAGACAGAGACAGCAAGGCCAAGGAATCTGTCTGTTTCACCCCTTCACAGTGGATGATCGGAGAAATCAAAAAAGTGAAAGATTACTTTTACAGCCAGGTAAAGGATGAGGGGGAAATAATGTTTCAACATTTACTAATGTTCGTATGCTAGCTGTGGGCACAGGTCAGTGAGATACATCCCTTGACAGGTAAAGGATGAGGTGGAAATTACATTTTAACATTTACTTATGTTTATATGCTAACACCCAGTCAGCAAGCACAGAATGTCCCCCCTCCTAACCAACACGGACAGTCCACCAGAAACCCAGTCAGCAAACATGGACAGCCCCCCTTCACCCCACCTACAAGGACAGTCCCCCAGACACCCGAACAATTCCCCACCAGACACCGGGCCAGCAAGCATAGAATCTCCCTCCCAACCGACAAGGACAGTCCCACCAGACACCCAGGCAGCCAGCAAACATGGATGGTCCCCATATCCACCAAGACAGTCCCCACCCCCGACACACAGCTGGCAAACACAATTTCCCCACCCCACCAACATGAACAATCCCCCAAACACCTGGCTAGCAAACACGGAGAGTTCCCCTCCCCAACAACATTGATAGTCCGTCCTAGACACCTGATCAGCAATCACCGACATTCACCCCTCATAAGTCAACATGGAAAGATCCCCCAGACACCCGACCACAAATAGTCCCCCTCCCCACAAGACACCCAGCAGGCAAACATGGACAGTCCCCTTTTCCACCATCATGGACAGTCCCCCAGACAAATGGCCAGCCAAGTCCACCAAACAATGGCTAGTGTTACCACCCCACCATCACAGCAAGTGTCCCCACATCACCATGGCCTGTGTCTCCACCCCACCAGACCCCAGAATAGAAAACAGACTGTCCCCCCAGCCCCACCAAACACTGACCGCCCTCCCAGTCCCAAACACTAATCATCCCAGCCCCAAACACTGATCGTCCCCCCAGCCCCACCAAATGCAGGCCCTCCCCCAGCACCAAACACTGACCATCCTTTCAGTGAGTCAGCCCCAAAACACACAGACTGTCTCCCAACCCCAACCCCACAAAACAGACCATCCCCCCAGCCCCACCAAACACAGACCATCCAGTGAGTTTCCCCAACAAACCCCACCACACCAGTAGCACAGTAACTGAGTGTCCCCACCCCACCAACATGACCAGTGTCCACACCATACCAAACAAATAGGCACCCCCACCAACATGGACAGCCTCAGCAGCCAGCAAATCCCCTCCCACCCAAAGAAACACAAGCTGACAGCAAACCTTCCACCCACCCCCCCAGACACATGGCCATGGCCAAGACAATTCCCCCCAAAAGACATATTTCTGGGATGTGAATGGTATTCATTTCCAACAACCAGCTTGCAGCACAGTTACTCACCAAATCAGTAAGGGCACAGAGAGGGCAGCATACAGCAGGGCACAGCAAGGCCAAGAAGGCAGATCAGGTAGCCGAGTCTCTTCCAACAGTCCCGTTCCTCTCCCAATTAATTCCCCGACGAGACAGTAACTCATTTTTTCTGACACCAGATGAACGTGTCGCATTATGGGTCTGCTATAGCCTGCATGACCGCCAGTTTCTTCACTGTTCTGGGCCTGGCTGTTCACTGACCTGAATAATCCCTCTCGGTGAACCGTGGAACTGGTGGGCAATGGGCGTGGTGTGGGACTCGCTGACAACATGGTAAATCTTTTTCTGGCCTGCTGGACACAGGAGCTGGGTGCAGGCAAGCCTGGCCATGCCTCAGACTCACTATAATTGTACTACTCGCTCCTCCGCCTGGTCTGTCTGGTGGTAGAGGCCTTGTGGCTGCAGGCCTCCTAGGCTCTCAGGGATGGGAGGCTCAGGTGACAGCAGAAGAGCCCAGAGCACAGCTGGCTGCACTGAGAAACAGAGAGTAGGTAGTCAGAGGACTCGGGTGAGGTATATTTAAACTGGGCTGTTCAGGACAGGAGGAGGGTGGGAACACTAGACGGACTGAGACACTGGTGACACCTGACAGACAACCAATGACTGCTGCTCGACATCTCGAATAGCTATCTCTCCTCAGCCTACACTATATGGATGCTGCTGCTGCTTCTTCATGGAAGGCACACAGACAACTAAATGGCGCCACTAACGGAGTACTGCTCACGCGATGGTGCCAGCTTGCAGCACTCTCTGATTGGCTGTAACATGCAGGCTACTATGGTTGCAGGCTTGTAGCCAATTGGAAAAGGGGATAGTTTTAGTTTAAGAGACACGGCACCATGCCGACACCCCCCCTCCCCTGGAGAGGTGCAGGCAGTCCGGGCATAGCCCTGAGCCCATTCAATATTAAAAAAAAAATGATATCCGGAGGCGGTGGCTGGGCTCTAAAAGTCCTGGTCCTAATTTCTCAGGGGCAGCTTGCCCCTCTGCCCCCCAATCTACGAATATGAAGCAGATGCTATCCATCACAATCACTACCTCCCACCTTCTGCTAGTGATACCTCTGTCTATGCACCCCAGCATGCCACTGGCCCTCTCAGCAGCCTTTGTATTCTGCTTGGGCACCTTCAGGTCATTTGAAATGCAACCCCCAGGTCTCTTTCTTCCTTGGTGGTTGTCAGCAATCCCCCCCCATCCTGTAGCTCTCACCAGGGTTCCTTTGTCCCAGGTGCATTAGTTTGCACTTCTTTGAATTAAGTCTCAGTTGCCACACCCTCAGACCATTTTCAAGCTTCTTCAGGTCCCTCCTTATTTTCTCCACCTTGTCTGGAGTATCCATTCTGTTGCAGATCTTGGTGTCATCTGCAAACAGGCAGACCTTTCTCTCCAGCCCTTCCACAATGTCACTAATGAAGACACTGAACAGGACTGGCCCAAGGACTGACCCCTGAGATACCCTGCTGGTCACCCCCTCTCCCCAGATTGTATCCCATTGACAAAAACCCCTCTGCCTCCTGTCTGTTAACCAGTTCCTAACCCAGTTTACCACCTTGTGCCCCATGCCCAGACTACCCATCTTGTTAACCACCCTCTTATGTGGGATGGTATTGAAGGCCTTGCTGAAATGATGTAAACAACATCCACCACCCTCCCATTTAATTCCTTCATCGTCCAGTCAAAGAAATTTACAAGATTTGTCTGACATGACCTTCCTGCTGTAAGTCCATATTGCCTAAGATCCTGGGCACCACTGGATTCCAGGTGTCCCACTATTCTTTCTTTAAGAAGTGCCTCTATGATCTTCCCCACTACTGAGGTAAGGCTGAATTGCCGTTTTTGTGTAGAGGGACTACATGTATCCTCTTCCACTCCTCTGGAACCAGGTGAGTGACTCAGTGAACATAGCTGCCAGAGGCACTGCTAGCTCTCTTCACAGATCTCTTAATATCCTCGGGTGTATGCCATCTGGCCCCAATGCTTTGTCCGCCTTCAGTTTTGTGAGTTCCTCCAAGACTCTCTTCACTGTGAATGGACTGGTGTCCACCTCCCCCGCCATGCATCTGTTGCTTAGCTGTGGTCCCTGCCCCCCCCCGCTTCAGTGAATAATGTACAGAAGTATTTATTCAATATTTCTGCCTTTTTTTGGTCTCTCTCCTCCTTACACTCTCCTTCATCCCTTTTGAGCCTTATAATCCACTCCCCACCTTTACTTCTTTCACTTATGTACCTGTAGAAAGTCTTGTCCCCTTTCTTCACCATCTGCACTAATCCTTCTTCAGTCCATGCCTTTGCTCTCCTAACAGCCTTCCCTGCTTCCATTAGAGTGTCTAGGTACACTTCCCTGTCTTCCTCCCTTTGGGTCTCCTTATAGTTCCTGAAACTCACCCATTTAGCCATTACTTTGTCTGCCACCTCTTTTGAAAACCATAGTGGCTTCCTCCTTCTCTTGCTTTTGGATACCAACTTGATGCATTGGCTTGTCAGTCCCACTATGGCTCCTTTTAGGTGCCCACATTGCTCTTCAACCACCTCTTACCTCCCTCTTCTCCAGGGCTATTCTTATACATCTCCCCATTTCAGTGAAGTCCTCCCATTTGAAATCCAAAACCTTCATCCTTGTGTTACTTGACTGAGTCCCTGTCTCCATGCTAAACCATACTATGTGGTGATCACTGGATGCCAGTTGTCCTTCTACCTGGACATCTGCAATTCTGTGCCCATTAATCAGTACTAGATCCAGAATTGCCCTGTCTCTGGTGGGATCAAGCATAAGCTGCCTGAGATCTTCCCCTGTAGGGATCTAGGATGTCTCTGCTTCTGGCTGAAGCAGCTGCCTGGGTGGTCCAATCCATGTCTGGCATATTAAAGTCACCCAGGAGCAGGACTTCACCTTCAGATGTCATCTCGTGTGTTTCATCCACTTGGTCCCTGTCCACTTCCTCCCCCTATGCGAGAGGCCTGTAGATCACCCCTGGATGCATTTAACAATATTTTAACTTGAAACTTATTTATTTTTATGGAAGATTAAAAGCAGAATTCACCTCATCACCCCATAGCCAATGGGTCTGAATATTTATTTTGAGGAAGTATAAATGCAAAATTAATTAACTAAAATGTTTTCTGAATTTTTTTTCAATTAAAAAGCAGTTCATTTTATAAGTGCAATAACCCACTCCAAGGCCATGATATACTGGGCATTAATGTACTTCCCAGGTGGTTGGAGGTCTTTTGGGCTTCGTCCTTGTGCCTCAATGCGCCTGGGGAGTGCATTAATGCCCAATATTCCCATGCTCAGTAGTGGGTTATAGCTTACTTCTAAGTAAGATGTGTGCCTTATTGATGTGATCTTTGAGTAGGTAATGGTCTGTGAGGTGTTTTTTAAGTTGTGAGGTGCCATTCTGAAACTGCTCATGAGTCACAACCTGAAATGTAGTTCAGTTTTGTGACTGACCTTGTGCTACAATTCATCAGTTTGGTTGGCTGGTGTGAGATGTTGATCAGGGCAGCTGAGAAAATAAATAATTTACATTCTAAACTGTAAATTATTACTTTCAATGTTCCAAACCATGGATTATAAGGTTTGGAACACAACAGGGAAACAGGCTTATTGTGTATTTTAAAATAGTAAAGAGTGCAACAGTCAAAGAAGTAAGAACAGTTTAAACATTGATTTAGGTAGGAAAGGCTCTGAGTAGCATGCTAAGATCCCCAGCATTTCGGGCCACCCTGAAGTGCCAGTGAGAGGCACGAAGCTATGGAGAATCTTGGCATGCAATCGGAGCCTTACCTTGCCAAATAAATATTTTAATTGTCCTTACTTCTTTGCCTTTTACCCTCTTTATTGTTTTTGTATCAAGGTGGCCGGTCCACATGTAGCAGCATGACTAGAAGCAATTGGAAGTGGCGAACCAGTGCTTAAGCTCTTCCTAGGCTTTGAGTTGTGGAGAAGAGTTGTAGGATTATTCAAACCCATTGTCTATGGAGTGATGAGGTCATAGATCCACCTCCTAGATGATTTCAAATAGGTTTGGGGGATCATCATAGCATAGAAGGGGTAGAAAATTAAGTCAGTGGTTCATACTGACACTTTGGGTTAAGTAACCCCACAGCTGCTATGAATTTGTTTCTGTTTTTACACAGATTGTATCATTTCTTTTCCCTATATATTACATTGTTGCTTCTGGTTCTGGTTCTGATTTGCCTGACCTAACATGATCTAACCTGTCAGAACTGAAAAAGCTGCCCTGTGTAACTCTATTGGCCAGTTGAGTAAGTATTTGTTTTAAGCACTGTATAATGATTAATAATAACTGTTAAGGTCTCATATCAACCAGAAATCTGACCCTACACATCTCTGTCTCGACCCACCATGACAGCTCTCTGGGTTGATATGGAGAAAGTGCCAGCTGAATAATCAGTCACATGGGAAGTTGTTACGCTGTCACATCCAATCTTGGCTATGGTCTGTCAGATTTCCAGTAGTGTCAGTAACTGTTGATAACAGCTTCATAGTCTCAATGGAAAAACATTTAAAATATTGTCAGTCAAAATTTCCTTGTCAGAAGCACAATGAACCGGCTTCACCGAAAAAAAGATAAAATAAAGTGGAACATAAATTTAGTGTCATCAATGAGGCTGAACAGCTGCAATTTATAAGGGAATCTGCATTGCTTTTTTTTCTCCAGTCATTTTGGGAGGGTCTGCTTGATATCGGACCCTAATATTATAAAAAATAAAACTAAGGGTGACTGTAAAAAATATTTTTTTTACAACCCTTTGGTGTGTTACACCTGTATAAAAAACTCAGCCTTGTGTCTCATGGTTTATGTGGCAAAACACAGCTTGGGCGTATAAAAAACTTATGTTACACAATCATCCTGTAACCGATGTAACACCCAGGAAATGTTTTTTTTTTTTTATCTTATTAATGATGCCTGTAAAATATTTTAGTTGTGGAATATAAGGGGAAAATTGGAAATTGCCTACTATTGCATCCACAGGTCTTTTTCTGAGCATCCCTGAGTCCTCAAAGAGGTAGGGTGGGACAGTAAAGGCTATTTTATTTTGGTTAAACATTAAGGGCTGAGCTCCTTCTCATCTAAAAGGATTTTGTTTTGGTTTCAATTAAAACTTCATAAACCTTCAAAGAGCTGAATCCCTTTCATTAAAAAAACATATTTTGAATGTACCAGGGCCAGTGCAGAGTGAGAAGTTTTCCTGTTTGGTAGCCAACCAAGATAACAAAAGGACCAGGCTCTAATAACAAACCCAGTTTGGACCAGTTTGGGGAAAAGGGTGGCCTTCAATGAACAAAGGAATGGTCTAGAATGACATGTCAGGGGCATGTATGATGATGCAGGTGTAGTGAGCTAGCCAGCCGATGGCATTTCTGTAGAAAGCAATTATGTTTGGGATTTTGAATTGGCAACATCACAGTTTTGAGTCTGCCATAACTCATCAGTTTCCAATTGGGGGTAGTCTTCTTCTACTCAACTTAGAATCTAGATAGTGCTGAGTTATTTTTTCTGTGTGGCCTCTGTCACAGATTCACTCAGCAGATCAGGCCCTCTACAACCAAAGTGCCAACCTCTGAGTGCAGTCTTGTGAACAGTGTAACAGACAAGGTAACCCTCTTGTCTGTTTTTGTGAGTTCGGATCAACCTTTGGTCTCAGATATGGAGGGATTCAAACTGTTATCCTCTTACTAGCATACCCAATGCACAAGCTCAGATATATCTGTCCTCGGGGGCCAGATATCTTTTCCTATGGGCAACTAACCAAGTATTCAGAAATGAACCCTTTAAAACTTTAATAAAGACCTCAGATTTAAAACGCTTCTCTTTCCAGTTTGGAACCACCATACAAGCTATGTCTGCTGTCTGCTAACCATAAATGTTTCTTAGCAAAAGAAACCAATTCAAAGACAGACCAGGTTTGCTCTAAAATTAGAGTTTTTACTAAAATATATAATATTACGTCAAACATACAATACAGAACTCATATCAAAAGACATACAAATCTTTAAAACAAAACAAGGTTTAAAACAGTGCAATTCCTACAACAATATTTAGATTTTGTCTAGCTTTCTAAATACCTGTTTTCAGTGCTCAGATGTTATCTTGGTCAGAGTCAGCTAAAAGTGTCTCTCTGTAGTAAAAGAGAATAATCTTTACAAGCAATATTGGCCAACCCCTTTTGGATGAAGTCATTCAGCTCCTCCTTTGTCAAATATCTAAAAAATACATATTTCTATACAACCACAGGATGCAATTTCAAAGAATTAATTCTGCAACCTTAGCATAACTCAAGTTTCAAATGACACTTCCTTTGATCTCATGCCGTACCCTCCTCACACAGGCTTCACATGGTCATTTATGGCCCCTCACCTCTGTGTAATATCCTAGCTTCCCTGTCTAATGTCATAAACCTAGTTTATGATTTCTCTCTTAACAAAATTAACTTAAACAAGTCTGTAATTAGCTCAGAGAAACAGGATCCTTAATAAAAGTCTTCCAGGTAACACATTGTCTCTAAAAAAGCTGAGTGTGTGTGAACTCACATACTGTCAGCCGTTTCCCATGGCTTTCATCTCTCAGCTGGAATCTGGAGGGGGATGAGTGAGGTCATTCCTAGCATTGGAATTTTCATCAGAGACATTAATACATTTTATAATAAAAAAAATATATTATAGCACTCAGAACTGGCTGTCTACGTCACACTCCTCCCCACCTAGACTGAATTTGGGGGATCTATGCCCTACATGGGATGAGCTTCCCAAATCAGTTCACTCCTCATAGACCCTAGACAGCCCATCTGAGTTCTTGTTCTTCGCTCCAGCCATATGTACAATTTTTAGATCATACCCTTGTAAAGCAAGACTCCATCTTAGTAGTCTGCCATTGTTTTTCCCCATCTGCATCAGCCAAACCAGGGGGTTGTGGTCAGTCTGCACCACAAAATGCTGCCCATACAAGTATGGCTCTAATTTCCTCAGGGCCCACACTATGGCAAGACACTCCTTTTTCCACCGTGGAGTATGCTTGCTCCCTGGGAATAAGCTTTCTGCTCAGGTACACAACTGGGTGGTCTGTCCCTTGGCTAGATGTCTGGCTAAGTACTGCCCCAATACCCACGTCTGAGGCATCCATCTGAACTATAACATTTTGCTATCGTCTGGACTTGTCAAAACAGGAGCACTACGCAGTGCCTCCTTCAGTCTGGTAAAGGTTTCCTCACAGGCTGGGCCCCAGGTAATTTTCTTTGGCATCTTTTTCTTTGTCAGGTCAGATAGGGGAGCAGCCAGAGCACTGTAATTAGGTACAAACTTTCTGTAGTATCCTGCAGTCCCTAGAAAACTCCTGACCTGCTTCTGGGTTTCTGGTCTGGTCCATGCCTGAATCACCTCTATCTTTATTTGATTAGGACAGAGCTGTCCCTGGCCTACCACATGCCTGAGGTATGCCACTTCCCCCATGGCCACCTGGCACTTCTCGGCTTTGACAGTGATCCTGGCCCTCTGTATCCTGCCCAGCACCTCCCTAAGGTGTGAAAGGTGTTCCTCCCAGCTGGTACTGAAGATGACAGTGTCATCCAGGTACCCTACAGCATACTTCTCAGCACCATTCAACACCTGGTTCACCAACCTTTGGAAAGTGGCCAGGGCGTTCTTCATTCTGAAAGGCATTACTTTAAACTCAAATAAGCCTATCAGAGTTATGAAGGCCGACCTCTCCCTAGCTCTGTCTGTCAATTCTACTTGCCAATACCCCTTGGTCAGGTCAATAGTAGTAAGGTAGGTCGCCCCTCCCAACTTGTCCAGGAGTTCGTCTGTCTGGGGCATCAGGTGGGTGTCAGACTTTGTAACTGCATTCAGTCCATGATAGTCTACACAGAAATGAGTTGAGCCATCTGGCTTGAGCACAAGGACTATGGGTGAGGCCCAGGGGCTGTGGGATCTCTGGATTACCCCTAAATCCAGCATCTCCTCCACTTCCCTCCTAATGTCCTTTTGGACAGCCTCTGACACACGATATGCTGTCTGCCATATGGGCGTCTGTTTTCCTGTCTCCACATTGTGTGTTGCTAAGGGGGTTAGTCCAGGCTTGGCGCTAAACAAGGGGGCAAAGTCTGCTAAAACCTCCCTTACTTTCTGGACCTGGTCTGGGGTCAGCTGGGGAGACAATTTTACTGCCTCCACAGAGGACTCCTGCTTACTCTCTTCCAGCAAGTCCAGAAGGGGGTCTCCTTCATCTGTCCCCTCCCCATGACTGCACACTGCAAACACCATGTCAGCCATATTTGCATATGGCTTCATCATTTTGACATGGTGCATTCTTTCAGTCTGTCTTCTGTCAGGTAACTCCACAATGTAGTTTACATCATTTACCTTCCTAACCACTTTGTACAGTCCTGCCCAAGCTTGTCTTTCCTGACCAGAATAAGGACCATGACTTCCTGACCCACCATGTACGAGCGAGATCTGGCTCTGCGGTTGTACCACACCTTTTGTTTCTGTTGGGCAGCTGCCAGATTGCTCTGGGCTGGTCCCATAAGCTCCTTCAGCCTTTCCCTAAACCTAAGGACATAATCCACAATGGGAGTTCCCTGGGTGGCGTGCTTGCATTCCCAGTCCTCCCGGATCAAGTCTAGCGGCCCATGTACCCAGCGTCCATACAAGAGTTCGAAGGGGGAAAATCCTGTCGACTCTTGGGGCACCTCCCTGTATGCGAACAACAGGTGGGGAAGGTATTTCTCCCAGTCCCTCCCATGCTGTTCAGTAAATGCCTGGAGCATTGACTTTAGGGTACCATTGAAACATTCCACAAGTCCATTGGCTTGTGGGTGATACGGTGTCATGCATCTCTGCACCACCTCACACTTCTCCCATAAACATTTCATCAGGTCTGACATGAAGGAACCCCCTCAATCGGTGATTACCTCCTGTGGAAACCCAACACGGGAGAAAATCCTAAGTAAGGCATCTGCCACTTTATCTGTCCTCAGTGAGGATAGGGCGACTGCCTCTGGGTACAGGGTGGCATAATCCACCACAGTCAGGATGACTCTCTTCCCTGAGGAGCCAGGGGTATTTAAAGGCCCCACAATATCCATTCCCATCCTCTGGAATGGCTCCTCCACTATGGGCAAGGGGATCAGGGCAACTTGGGTTTTCTTGCCCGCCTTCCCTATTTCTTGGCACTGGTGACAAGACCTGCAATACTCCTTCACCTGCTGGGTGAAGTTAGGCCAGTAGAAATTCTGGGCCAACCGCTGTGTTGTGTGTGCAATTCCCAGATGACCAGACAAGGGACTATCATATGCAATCTTGAGCAACTGCTCATGATACCCCTGGGGAACGACAAGCTGCCTGCCTAGCATCCCTCTCTCTGTCTGTACTGCCTGTGTACACATAAGTCCATTTTCCCAATAAACCTTATGTCTGTCGTCACCTCCCTGTGTTGCCTCAGAGTCTGCCCAAGCCCTCAGCTTCTCTAAACTAGGGTCACTCCTCTGAGCAGCTGCAAACCCCTCACACAGTCCCAAGGCATGGGACAAGTCCCCTTCAGTCGCTAAACTAGGATCCCTAGCACTAGTGTCAGAGCTGTCAGGATCACTGTCAATTCCAACCCTCTGACAATTGGTCACCCCTCCCTCTTCAGAGTAACCTTCAGTAGCTGTGTGGTCACTCACTACCAGGGAAATTTCTACCCCCTTTTATCAGTCTCCCCATCTGGAGACACAGGCTAGGGAACCAGCCTGTCTGTGGCTTCCACACTGGTTTCTGTGGGGTTCAAGGAACTGCTATTTTCCCTTTCTGCTTGGCTATGGGTAACAGCATGTACCATCCCCTGTTGGAGATTGTTACCCAGAATCACATTCACTGCTAATGTGTTGGCTACAGCCACCTGTTGCACAGTTCCCCCGTATCACTCCAGTCCAGGAGAACACTAGCAAGTGGCAATGTTTTCCCTTCACCAGTAAACCCTTGTACAGTTACATATTTGTTTGGAATAAGCTGACCAGGCTGTACTAGATCCCCTTTCACCAATGTCAGGGATGCCCCTGTGTCCCTTAACCCCTGCATCTGTACACCATTTACCATGACTGGGTGCATGTGTTCCCTCATGTTCACTGGCATGCTTCCAGAGACACACAAACAACCCACTTCCTTTCTGGTACTACTTTGCGTATTATTGCTTGCCCTTCTTGGACACTGTCAGGCAATGTGCCCAGTTTCTTTACATAACCAACAAACATTTTGTTACTTCAAAGAAATCTTTTCTTTGAAACCTGGGGCAAACTGGTTTTGGTGGAGGCAGTGAGGGTTTTAGCTGCCCTGAAGGCGCACTTTTCCCTTTCTGTGCTGCCACACCTGCCCCATTCATTCTCACAGCAGGTCTGCTCTTGGCATATCGGTCTGAGAGTTCAGCAGCCTCTTGCACTGTTTTTGGATCTCAGTCCTCTAGCCAGGTTTTTAGCTCTGTTGGGCATGCTCAATAAAACTTTTCTAATAAAATCTCATTTTCAATTTTATCAACAGTGTTTGCCTCAGTTCCTTCCCACCAGCTTTTCAAAAACTGACGTTGTTTCGTGGCTAGCTCCTCATAGCTCATATCAGGGCTTCTCCTGAGTTTATGGAATTTAGCTCTGTATGATTCAGCAGTTAATTCAAACTTTTTTTAGTAGTGTAGCTTTTAACTTGCTGTAATCGTCACTGTCTTCATTGTTCATTTGACCCAATGCATCCCGCGCTTTTCCGGTTAGTAGTGGGGATAGCTGGAAGCTCCTGGACTCTCTAGGAATTTTAGCCTGAATACAAACTTTTTCAAAAGAATTTAAGAAAGTGTCCATATCTTCCCCGTCCTTAAACTCAGCTATTAATTTAGAGTTCAATTTGTAACCCAGTCCTGCAGTCCCAGTTAAACCCAAGCCACTTACCTGCCCTGGTGCCGCTGGTTGGAGTCGTAGCTTCTCCAGTTCATGTTGCCACTGGCGCTCCTCTCTCCTCTCCTCTGCCTCTCTGCATTCTCACTCTCTCTTCTCCTCTGCCTCTCACTGGTGCTCACATTCCTCATGGTCTGCCTGCCTCTGTTGTCACTCTGCCTCATGGTCTGCTTCCCTCTGTTGTCACTCTGCCTCATGGTCTGCTTCCCTCTGTTGTCACTCTGCCTCCAGTTCTATCCTCCTCAACTCAATTTGCAGCTTGAGTACCTCTGGATTCAGGATACTGGTGACCTTCTCCTGCTGCTGTGGCCCTTCACTGACAGTGGCCCTGCTGTCCACCTCATCGGCTTGGGACCCCTCACTGACCACTAGTTCTGCCACACTCGAGGCCTGGTCTCTTTCAGTTATGGTTGGTGACTCACTGCTCTGGGTATCTGCTACCATCAGGGCCTCTATGAGGTTCTGATTTTTGGCTGTCACCTTGAATAGGACTCCTCTGTCCTCGCACAACTGTTTTAACTGTTCTACAGTGTGCCTGCTGTAGTTGTATGCCATCTTTCCTAACTACTACTACTCTGACTTTGCACTTTAGAAAAAAAAAATAAAATAGGTAGGAACTTGACTGTACACCAAGTGATATATAGTTCTTATTTATTTATTTAGTTTTTGTTGACCGGGTAAGTGCACTAGACAAATCCTGCCTATTTTCAGGCATGACCCGGGGAGGGGGATATAGATGAATGCCAGCTGACGAACCAGATTAAGTTGTTGGTGGTATTTTTAGTGAATGAGGGAAATTTGGCCAGGACACAGGGGAAATTCCCCTACTCTGCTGCTGTTCCAGTGGCCAGAGGGGGGAGTAAGGGCGTTAGTATGCTGTGACTGAGATGACCATGGCTCAGTCAATGGAGAAGGAGGTGGAGAGAGCGCTAGTGAGTGCTGAGCAGTTAATCTGGGAACGTGGCGGGCTTCAAGCCAAGAAAAGCATAAGTTCAAAGGAGAAAAAGTCGTTCAAAGAGGAGAGAATGACGGAGGCAGAGGTGTTTGGTAAAGAGAGGGGTTCCTTTAAGGCAGCTGTTGCGGAGGACCCCATTCAGGCGGATGACCAAGAAGAAGACGCGGCTCCTTTAAACCGGCAGGGAAGCGGCAACCCGGAAGTAATGGAGAGCGAGGCGAAGGAGAATTCCAGCTAGCAGACTTAGCCAAGAGAATCCTGCAGACAGAGCAGAAAGGAGTGGAATTGGAGGTCGGAGGACAAAGAATTGACTCGGAAGGGGAATCTTATGGTCGGCAGCAAGCGAGGGACAGAGACAGGAGGCGAGAGGTAATGGCTGTCTACTAAACCCTAGTGGCCTGTAAGTACTAAATCTAATCTGAATAACTTTTCAACTATCCCCATCTCAAAAGACTCAGGTTTTGTGTTAAACCCTAAGGTGATGGCGGATGCTAGAGTTTCCCTGTGATTTTCAAACGGGACATGGGCTACAAGAAGGAGTTACTGAATTTTGTTTTCAATCTGACAATAAAGCCTTTAATGCTTTACAAAAACGGGATGTGGGAGTTAGACAACAAGGTGTAACTGACAGTATGGTGGCAGCGTGGGAACATGACAGCTCCTGGACTCCACAAGCTGCTTTATCAGCTGCAGGCTGGCAACAGAAAGAACAAGGAGTATGGACACCTGATTCTTCTTGGGAGGATGTTTGGGGTTTAAAGTCTGCCTTGCCTGAATGGAAACCAGGGAGGGGGAGAGGAGACAGTCTTCCTGCCTCTGATAGTACTATTGTTCAAAGAAATAAAAAGGAGGAACAGTTTTCTGTGGTAGAGAAGAAGACAAATTCTGTGACTGCAGTTCAGGATAGGAGGTTAGTGTAACTAAAATTGAGCAGTCTGAAGTTAGTGGAGTGCAGCCAGTAAAGCCCTTTTATCAAGTTTATTTTCACAGAGTAAGAGGGAGGCGGCACCAAGGAGGAATGCGGTAAGGATTCGTTATAAAGGGGGTTTGAAGGAAAAGCCTAACCGATATTATGTTGGTAGAATGCTAATTAAGGATTCTTTGAAGTTTTCCCCTAGGGATGTATTTGCTTTTATCAATATTTCAGGTGAGGACAATTATGATATTAGCTTCCGTTCACCTGCTTTACTTGATCTGTTCTGGGAAAGGTACAATCAGGTAAAGTTTTCCCCGTTATGGACACCTTTTTTTGTTATTCCTCTGTCCAAACCTTTGATAAAGTTTGTTACGGTAATGTTCAGAAATGAGGGGTTCAGGTAGAAGACATTAAATTTTGGCTATCACAAAGTGTGAAGTCTTAAGTGAACCAGATCCCATCTTAGACTCTGAATTATTTTGGACAGGAGGTGGAAGTTTAAAGTGAAATTAAGACAAACAACGTCAGGGTGGAACATATTCCTAATTCCTTTATGTTAGGAAGAGATAGAGGGTCTGTTTTACAGTGGGCAGCCCAGGGCCTGCTATAAATGTGGATCAAAGCATTTATCGAATGTTTGTGACCAACCTAAATGTGATAATTGTGGAGAAGTGGGTCATATCACATTATTTTGTTCAAACACTTTAAAATGTGACTTATGTGATGAAATAAATCATGCTTTTAAAGATTGTCCCTGTGCAGCCAGAATAAGCAAACTTGTGGAGTTTGGACCTCCTAATACAACAAGCTCAAAATGCAGGGTATTTCAGCATGAGGTGTCCACAGGGGTTAAAGAGGTAATAGTTCCTCCGAGCATGGCTAAACAGACAGAAGCAGTGAAGGTAGCTGAAAAGTGGTTCGGCAGCAGGAAGCTGGTGAAGGGGTACTAAAGCTTCTTCAGCTGGTTTGTTATTCTGATGCTCTGGAAGGGAAAAGTGTGATTGGTGTAGGTGAGCCTCTACCGTCAGTAGCTCCGCCATGCTTAAGGAGGTCTAGTAGGACTGCTAAAAATCTAGTGCCTGTAGAATTAGAAAGTATTGAGTCCAAAAACCCGTTTGCGGAATTATCTTGGGGAGATTCTGAGATGGATATGGCGGATACTGATTCCCAAATTTCAGTGCAAGAGGGAGGGGGAGTAAAGAAGGACGATTACAAAGGAAAAAAAAGAAGAGGAGAAAAAAATGAGAATAGTTTAGTCTGGTATTTACTCTTGGTGAACTAGGCAGATGGATATTACATGGGCTTCTTTCAATACCCATAGTCTGTTAAAAACCCTGAAAAGGCGTGCAGTATTTCAAATAATAGCAGATTTGCATGTATCCATTTGTTTCTTGCAGGAGACGTGGATGTTTGCGAGTAGTCAAGTTAATGCTTTTACTCAGGATTGGCCATGGGGACCTTCATTTTGGTCTTTTGGTGAGGATAGAGCCGATGGGATAGGAATTCTTTTAATTCCTTTACTTTAAATTACATAAGTTGATAGAGGTTTGTCCTGGGAGGTTTTGGTTATAGAAGGTGTTGGTTTGAACAAAGGATTAGATTAATAAATATTTATGGACCACAATCTAAAGCTGGGAGGGTTGCATGTTTTTCGGATATCGACCCTTTTAATAACAAATATTCCAGTTTTTGGGAGACTTTAATTGTAATATAATAGGTCATAGAGGTAGGATAAGTTGGAGCAAGGAAAAGAAGATTTATTGTGATTCGGTTTGTCTTACTAATATAGTGAAAACTGCAGATCTGGTGAATTGTATAGATAGTAAGGAAGGTGGTTTGTTAGGTACCTTTTTACAAAAGGAAAAGTTTTATGATTGATTATTTGTTCATATCTAAAGGATCTTGTTTCATAGTCCCCAGATTGTTCCTATGGAATTCTCAGACCATGCTCTGATACTTATCAAGGTGGGGGCACAGCAAACGTGTTTTAGACATAAAACAGTGTGGAAATTGAATACTTCAATTCTTCATGAGACGATAGTCTCTAATTCCATTCGCTGTATTCTGGATGCCAGGTTGTCAGTGGCCTTTTTATACCAAGATCTTGGGGTCTGGTGGCAGGAAACTAAAAATAATTGCATTTGGTGGTTTAAAAAATATGGGGTTGGGAAGATGAAACAAGATTTTTTTGACTATCTTAAACTCAGACAACAGCTCCAATATATATTGTCATGTGCAAATTCTTCTAGAGGTAATTTTTCAGAGCAGATAGCTGAAATTAAAGGTCTCATGAAGAAGAGACAGTATGACAGAGCAAAATCACTTCAAGCGTTAATACAGAATCATTTAAAAAATCTGTTTTGGAGATCCTTTTGAACTCTGTAAATCACTTAAGGAGAAAGAAATTAGAATTTTTATACCAAGGAGATACTAAGGTGTTTTCTATTACAGCATTGCGAAATTATTCAAGAGCACTTTGGGATCTGGAACCAAAGGTTGCTCCATCGTCTCTTCAGATTAGCCAGTTTTTAGGTCCTAAATTAATGGTAAGTAGGAATAATGAAGGCCTGAAGGAATTAGGACGCCCTTTTCAAAAATTGAAATTTTGGAAGTCATTAAGTCATTAAAACAGAATGTATCTCCAGGTATAGATGGGCTATCAAATGGTTTTATAAGCCTTTTCATCTGAATTAGTGGAATGTCTTTGTTTGGTGTTTAATTTTTCTCTCAAAAGGGTGGTGTTAAATTCTTTTACAGAAGGCGTCAGACATATATCTTTAAATCTGGAGATAGAGGTTATTTTAGAAACTGGAGGCCGTTAACTCTGTTGAATACTGATTACAAAATCTTGACTACGTTGATTAATAATAGACTTAAAAGGGTTGTGGAGGGTTGTTTCTTCCTATTCAACACAGTGGTATTCCAAATAGAAAAATTCATTCAATATTATGTTTAATTAGAGACATAATTGAGCAAGTCTGGAAGGAGGGTCAGTCAGGGTAATTGTATCTGTGGATCTGGAGAAAGCATTTGATAGGGTAGATCATGATTTTTATTTGCATCCCTAGATTGGTTTGGTATTCCTCAGTCTATCATACAGCTCATAAAAGGGTTATATACTAATGCGAAAGTATATCCAGTTTTGAAAGGTACTTTGGGAGAAAGTTTTATTGTAAAATGTGAGTCTCGACAGGGGTGCCCATTAAGCCCGCTATTGTATAACTTCTCTTTAGAACCTTTAATAGGGCAGTCTGTGTTCCACCCTTGTGGTGGAATTAAGGTTCAGGGGCTTGAACCCTGTCTTATACAAACATTTGCTGACGATATTTGTCTTTTTTTCTAATCATATGGATTTTTCTGTTTTTTTACAGTATTTCAGGCCTATGCAGGTGTAGCTAATGCTAAATTGAATACACATAAGTCTAAAGGTTTGTTGTTGGGTACCTGGCAAAGAGAGTTGTTTTATTCAAATCAGTTGAATTTTCACTAAATCCTTGAAAATTTAGGAGTAGAATTTACAAATCAGAATAGTCCATTTGAGGTTTGGTCAGGTGTTTTGGACTCTGTTTTACAAAAGTAACGCTTTTGAAAAGGTTTAAGTTTTCTAAAATTAAAGGATTCAGATAATTAGGCAATTTATTTTACCTAGACTGCAGTATATAAGCGGTTATTTTTCCTTTGCCAGTGCAGCTAGAAACAAAATTATATAGCATCTGTTTCCAGATGTTATGGGGAAGCAGATTGAATCCAGTAAAAAGGGGATGTACGTATCTTGACAGAAAACAAGGTGGGTTAGGGATGGTGGACCCGGTGGTATTTTGTTTCTCTCTTTTCATCTCTTTTTCTTTAAAAAAAAGTTTGGGGGGTTCTACAGAGTTTGACAGTTTAGTCTTTCAGAATCTGTTGGAAAAATATTTGAGTATGTGGAGACCTCTGGCTCCTACCTGGTCTACGAGATTTAGGGCCCCAGGGTATTTTAAGCCAGCAGCACAGAAATTATTTAAATGGAAAATCTCAAAAGACATGATTTTAAGATGTACAACAAAAGGTTTGTATAAAGAAATCATGGTTCAATTTTTGCATATAGAACCAAACTTTAAAAATTGTTCAAGTCATAATAAAAGTAATGTGTTGGAACAGTTAAATAATAATAGACTTCCTCCTTATATGTGGGAAAATTTATGGCTAATTATGTATGGGAAACTAAATGTAAGAGTACTGCCAAACATAAAGCTGTTGAAAGAAGTTGTCCTTACCCAGAATGTGTTAATCAAGAAGAGCGATGGAGCATTTTTTTGCATTGTTCTTTTCCCACTAAATTATGGGTTTATTTAGCTCGGATTGGGATCTCCTTGGTTGCTTACACATGGATTACGATCTCCTGGTTATTGGGAATTTTCCACAGTTTTGAGTGGTTTTGAGAAAATACGTTAAGGGTGTTTTGGCCTGTCTGAGGTTTTGCTTATGGCAAACTAGAGTTCAATGGGTACTATACCAGAAACAGCCATCATTGGAGGGTTTAAATTTATGTAACTAATGTTTTGAATAAAATTTATATGGAAGAATGTCAAATTTATAGTCTGGGTAAAGTTAAATTTTGGTGGAGGGGATTTCTTCATTTCATTAAATATAAGTAAAAACAATATCAAGGGGTAAAAGTTACTAAAGGTTATGCATAGAATTGTTTAGAGATTGTTTTATTTACTTGTGAAGATTTGGAATATGCGAGTTTAAGTTTGTTTTAGCTTTTATTTTAGTTTATGTACAGAAATATGAAAGTTTATTGGTTTGCTGTTCTTTGTTCTTGTGGTTGATTTCTATGTGAATATTTTAATAAAGTTACCCCTACTCTTTTCGAGAAGTGCCATGGGATCTTTAACATCCACCTGAACTACAGTACCACCAATCCAGGCAGATGGGACCTCGGTTTAATGTCTCATCCGAAAGACAGTTCTGTTTCCTTTTTAAAATAAAGCTCTGTCTTTTTCTTTCTTTGCAAGAGAGCTTACGGTCTCAGCTGGCAGAACAATAAAGCTTGTGATACCAAAATTAATGCCACTGCTGCAAACCAATCTGTCACAGATTCACTCAGCAGGTCAGGCCCTCTACTCCCAAAGTGCCAACCTCTGAGTGCAGTCTTGTGAACAGTGTAACAGACAAGGTAACCCTCTTGTCTGTTTTTGTGAGTTTGGATCAACCTTTGGTCTCAGTTCTGGAGGGATTCAAACTGTTAACCTCTTTCTAGCATACCCAATGCACAGGCTCAGATATATCTGTCTTTGGGGAGCCAGATATATTTGCCTACGGGCACCAAACCAGGTATTCAGAAATGAACCCTTTAAAACTTTAATAAAGACCTCAGATTTAAAAAGCTTCTCTTTCCAGTTTGGTACCACCATACAAGCTTTGTCTGCTGTCTGCTAACCATAACTGTTTCTTAGCAAAAGAAAGCAATTCAAAGACAGACCAGGTTTGCTTTAAAATTAGGGTTTTTACTAAAATATATAATAATACGTCAAATATACAATACAGAACTCACATCAAAAGACATACAAATCTTTAAAACAAAACAAGGTTTAAAACAGTGCCATTTTCTACAACAATATTTAGATTTTGTCTAGCTTTCTAAATACCTGTTCTCAGTGCTCAGATGTTGTCTTGGTCAGAGTCAGCTAAAAGTGTCTCTCTGTAGTAAAAGAGAATAATCTTTACAAGCAGTATTGGCCAACCCTTTTGGATGAAGTCATCCAGCCCTCCTCCTCTGTCAAATATCAAAAAAATATATATTTCTACACAACCACAGGATGCAATTTCAAAGTATTAATTCTGCAACCTTAGCATAACTCAGGTTTCAAATGACATTTTCTTTGATCTCATGCTGCACCCTCCTCACACAGGCTTCACGGGGCCATTTATTATCTCTCACCTCTGTGTAATATCTTAGCTTCCCTGTCTAATGTCATAAACCTAGTTTATGATTTCTCTCTTAACAAAATTAACTTAAATAAGTCTATAATTAGCTCAGAGAAACAGGATCCTTAATAAAAGTCTTCCAGGTAACACATTGTCTCTAAAAAAAAGCTGAGTTTGTGTGAACTCACATACTGTCAGCCGTTTCCCATGGCTTTCATCTCTCAGCTGGAATCGGGGGGGGGGATGAGTGTGGTCTTTCCTAGCATTTGAATTTTCAGCAGAGACATTAATACATTTTATATTTAAAAAATATGTATTACAGCACTCAGAACTGGCTATCTGAGTCACAACATCCATCTTTTCAGATGTGCTTATTTTTATATTTGGAGAGATACTGTAGTCCCCATAGTCTTTAGTGTGTATTATCCTGTAATATATGTAAATATGTGAATTCAGATTGGAATAATGGGCCCGCTCACCAGATATAATCCAGATTTATATTTTTTTTATTCAATGCAACATCCATAGTTCAATAACCATTTTATTATCTCATCTGGAATACACAGTCCTACGTTTCCGGGGGAAATTCCCCTCCCTCAGGGAGTCTGGTTTATTTTTCTATAAAACATAAAAATATAAAAAAAAATCTATTTTTACTTAATTGCCTTAATCATTCCTGTTAATGTGATTCATAAGAGAAGAACTCCTTTACTTACTTTTAAACACTCTAGGAGTGTATCTTTTTAGGGTCTCTAAGTTTCATAAATAATCTTGTCGCTTACTGTGCTTTAGAAAAGAAAAATTCATATAACCATACACTTGTATCTTTGTGCACAACCGCATTAAGACTGCTAATGTTCTGTGTTATTAAAAGCATGTCCCATCTTGTGATAACATGCTCAGCTTTAAGCTATTTTCAGTCCTTCTTCCAAAATGATACATTTAAATCCACATCTTAAACAAAGAACACATAATGCACTGTTAGACATTTGTACTGTGAGCAATTTAATTTGAGGGAAATCCTTTTTGTTTTAAGTCTGTTTATTTACCTGCAGCCTTCTCAAATGGCCCTCTTAACATGTTTCACTAGTAAGCAAAGTCCCAACGAGAAACTAATTCCTTTTGAAGTGGATCAGAACCGGAATCAGGCAAGACTCCAGTTCAAAAATTATATTCGTTTAGAACTAAAATGTTTGACAATAAAAATATGAATAAATTGAAACAGTAGTTTAACTAGACACCGACACTAGGTGTTGCTATTTATAGCAGGTCTGACACCCAGCTGAGCGTTCTTGTGTTCAGTCATGAACACACCCTCCATGTCACTGATGGGCTTGAATCCTCTTGCCAGATTCTGGTTCTGATCCACTACAAAAGGAGACAGTTTCTGTAAGCCACAAGATTATTTGTGAAACTTGGAGACTGAGGTTGGCTGTGCCAGTTTTCAGCTGTCTAATATATGTAAATATCATTGAGTAGTAACATTTTTATATACTTCATGCTTTCTGCCACTGAATCATTTCAGGTATAGATAACCAGGGGTACAGTGGCAAGCCTGTGATTCATTTCATATGAGAGAGGCTCCAGTTATCATATCTAAAGCAACGTGTTCTCACCTGTGTTAAAAGGGAGGGTCTTTTTGTCATTTGGATAAGAGCACTGTATTGTGTGAACAGTGACTCTAGTGGGATTCAGTCCTAAAGATATCCCGAGTGAGAGTCACCTTTTCAGGCACGTGAAGGATTGAAAATTAGTAGCAGTGCAGACTGAATGTTATGACAGAACCAGTCTGTGATACACCCAAACATTATTCTATATTTATAAACCATGGGGTACACTCCAGTCTCAGATTTAGTATAACTAAATTCAAGGTGCAACACTTGGGGAGGAAAACTCAGGATATAATCTATATACTCTATGGGGCTCCACTTTCTGTAGTGGGGTAAAAAAAGTGTCTGGTGGTCATAACAGACAAGGAGCTAACTTATAGCAAGTAGTGCTTAGTCGCTGTCAAAATAGCCAGCAGAAGGCAGGACTGTATTAAAAGGGTGTGACCATCAGTGGAGGGGATGCAGTACTGTCACCCTTCAATGCGCTGGTCAGACACCAAGTGGGACTACTGTGATTAGATCTAGGCTTCTCAGTACAACAAGCTTTAATCAATGCCTTAATGTTTACTTGCAAGTTTTATTAATGAAATTATTATGCTTACTTAGTGACAAAGGTAAATTAAATAAGAATTGCTAGTGGTATGGTAGTTGATAACTGTGCGTGACCTATTAGGAACCACTGCAGGGGGTACCAGAGGAGGCATTCTTAGTGGGCAGTACTCGTTTTTATAATATAGTTACACAGGATAGCCTAGCTGAGATGGAATTCTCCAGTACAGCCCAGCTGAGATGCAACATTTCATTTCTAGTAAGGTCTTGCTTTTTTCCATTTCCAAAGCTAGGTGTACAGGAGTACTGGGAGGTTAAGTGAGTTGCCTATGGATGCACAGTGAGTATATAGTTCTAGTAAGGTTTAAACTAGCAATCCCCTGGTTCTCAACAGTTCTCTAACCATTAGATCACACTGCCTCTCCTGCTTGCTGAGGTGAGGGGCTCTGAACTGCTACTGACTACAAGCATTATTTTTGTTTTGTTTTTTACAATTTGCTTATCTTGCATATCCCAGCTGAGAAGCAATCGTACTGGTAAGGTAATCATACTGGTGCATAGACTGAAGAAGGCAATTTGCCCATCTAATCTGTCTACCCGCAGAGATGGGTTAAAAGTTCCAATTACAGAAAAAATGTTTATCAAGTTTGGTTTTAAATGTTTGTATGTTTGTACTTGTGGCTATCTCAGCTGGTAAAGTGTTTCGGGTCCTACCTACCCTTTGTGTAAATGTGTTTAATCTTTTATTGTTTTTGCATTGATCAAGTTTAATCTGATATTTATGACATCTTAGTCCCATGGATTTCCTTTGTAGTTCTAGTCCCATTTCTGAGAGTAGTTCTGCATCATTCACCATCCTATACATCATTGGTAGATCACCTCTCTTGCGTCTGTCTTCCAGACTGTACATTCCTAATTCAGTTAGTCTTTCTTTGTACGGTTTATTTTTTACTTCCTGTATTAACGTTGTGGCCCTGCGCTGCACCCTCTCCAATGCTGCCACTTTCTTTTTCAGATAGGGACTCCACAGCTGGGTTCCATAGTCCATGTGGGGCCTTATTTATGCACTATAGTCTGGTAAAATACATTCTTTACTGCGGGAGAGGAATGCTCTTTTAATGCTGTTTATTAAGTAGTTTGTATTTTGAGATAGTTTTGCATAGTGCTTACCAAAGGTTAGCTCCTCATCAACAAATATTCCAAAGTCTTTCTCATGGTGAACTTGTCTGATTATCTTATTATTCAGTTTATACTCAGGTTTATTGTTAGTCCATCCCAAGTGGAGTACGGAGCATTTTCAGTGGGATATTGCTTTTGCCAGCTTTTCAGTGTATTTGAACAGGATAGTCCAGCTGAGATGCAATATCTTGTTTATCATGGGGTCCTGCTTTTACCATTTTTACAATGTATTTACCCAGGATGGTCCACCTGAGATGCAAAATCACATTTCCTGTGGGGTGCTGCTTTTACTTATTTCCACAGTTGCATGGACTGGAGTACTGGGAGGTTAACTGACTTGTTCAAGGTCACACAGTGAGTATGTGGCTGCTTTTGAACTTGCGATCTCCTGGCTCCTAATAGTGCTATCATCACTAGGCCACACTGCACCCATTACCTACAGGCAGGACAGAAAAGACATTGATGACTGCTGGTAATACTTCCTCTTTTTTGTGTGTTCTTGTTTTTCAATTTGTTTTCTTAGAATAACCCAGCTGTATATAACATTTCATTTCCAGTGGGGCTTGCATTGACCTATTTCTGCAGCTGCATGGACTGGAGCACTAGGAGGTTAAGTGACTTGCTCAGGGTCACACATTGAGAATCTGGCTCAAGTGAGGTATGATGCTGTGATTTCCTAGTTCATAATGGTGCTCTACCCTCTAGAACACACTGCCTGCAAGGGAGGTGTGTGACCCTTAAAGGCCAATAATTGCTGGAAAAATTTTTTTTTTTTTTTTTGCTTTTTACAGTTTATTCAGGATAGTCCAGTAGAGATGCAATACTTCATTTCCAGTAGGATTCTGCTTTTATACATTTCTGCTTCTGCAAGCAAGAACTGGAGCACTGCTAGGTTAAATGACTTTCTCATGGCCACAAAGTGAGTGTTTGACACTTGGCAAAGTTTAAACATGTAATCTCCTGGTTCCCAACAGAGCTCTAACCATTACAGGGAGCAGCAGACAGGGAATGGATGGCAGCTACCTACAATTATTTTAGTTTGTTTTTACAATGTATTTGCCTATGATAGTCCCCGCTGAGATGCAACATCATGTTTCCAATGGGGTCCTGCTTCTATTCATTTCTGCAGTAGGGTGGACTTATGCACTGGGAGGTTAGGTGATGTGCTCACAGTCACATGGTGAGAATTTGGCAGTAGCAGTGTTTGAGCTTGTGAAGTCACCCAGTTACCAACATTGCTCTATCCATTATACCACACTGTCTGTGGGGAAGGGGACTGGGGCATTCCAGTGGCTGCTTGAAATGTTTTTTTTTAATACACATTCCCCTCATGGCCAGCCTGGGTGGCAGCAAACTGCCTAGCCATAGTGCCCATCCCCCCCTGTGAGGGATCACGTTGCACAGCCACAGGGCTAGGGTTCTGTGTGGTTGCTTTTTGGTAACTGCATAAATCTCCCCCCCCCCCGAGGACGCTGGTGCAAAGAACTGAAGTCCCAGCTGGAAGCCATATGGAGACATGGCTTCCACTAAGCACGAAATGGCATCCTTCCCTCCCAACATACCCACTAGTAGTGACAGTGCCTAATCCTCCCCAGGAGCGCTGCCCAATGGCAGCTCAGTCCTGCTCTGCCCTCCCCCTGCCAACCCCCAGTGACCTGAGCTCATTCCCGAACCCAGGTCACTGGTGTAGCGTGAGGTGTATCATTCAGTGCCTCAATCCTCAGCACCACTGGGCCAGCTGTTTTTTTTGTTTTACTATTTCTCCAAGATAACTTGACTGACATGTGGCATCTTGCTATCAGTGGGGTACTAAATATTATTCATTTTTCTCAGCCACTTAACACACTTTAGTAAACAGGAAATCTTTTAATGGGTGCTTGAGAGCCTGGAAATGGGGTTTTGGGTTGACATCTGGATGAACCTGCAACATAAAAATAGAGATAGCATCATAAAGTATCCATAGTTTGTAGGGCAAAAATAGGACAGATAGGGAAGGTTAAACATAAAACAGTACTTGTGTGATAGGCAGGAGGCTAATGACAGGAGGTCAATGTCCTCTCAGACTTGTAGAAGTAAAGGGAACAAGCATTTGTCAATGCCAAATGTTGCTTGCTTATATGTGCTGTTTAGGTATTTGGAAGTGATAGTTCCATGTCTTCCTCCCAAGACATCCACGGTGTCTTTCCATTCAGTATTCACAGAAGAGTGGGAGGGGCAAGAGCCACAGCAGTACAGCAGTTGCCAAGGGGGTGAAGAGGTGGACAATAGTCCATTCAAAGGCAAAAGAGTCCTGCAGGAGCTCACTAAATTGAAGGTGGACAAAGCGATGGAACCAGATGGCATACGCCCAAGGTTATTAAGAGAACTGCAAAGGGAGATAGCAGTACCTCTGGCAGCCATGTTCACTGAGTCATTCAACATGAGTGAATTGGAGGAGGGCACATGTGATCCCTCTACCTAAGTCCGGTAGCAGGGAGGAGGCAGGGAACAATAGGCCTTTCAGCCTCACCTCAGTAGTGGGGAAGATCATGGAGACATTGCTTAAAGAAAGGATAGTGGGGCATCTAGAAGCCATCAGAGCCCAGGACCATAGACAACATGGATTCACTGTGGGGACATCATGTCAGACAAATCTGGTTGATTTCTTTGACTGAGTGACAAAGAAAGTGAATCAGGGTGGGGCAGTGGACAATGCTTACCTGTGATTTCAGCAAAGCTTTTGACACCATCCCATATAGGAGGCTGATAAACTAGCTGGGTAGGCTGGGCATGGGGGAAAGGGTGGTAAACTGGGTTAGAAACTGGCTAACAGACAGGAGGCAGAGAGTGGTGGTAAATGGGGTGCAGTCTAGGGAGATGGAGTGACCAGTGGGGTGCTACAGGGATAAGTCCTGGGGCCAGTCCTGTTCAATGTCTTTATTAGTAACATTGCAGAACGTCTGAAGGGAATTTTTTCACCAAATTTTCAACATAGCCATTTTAAGACCTCTGCTCATGAACAGTGTCACTGAGATTTTCTTAATCTGTCCCAAACATTGATTGCATACACCGAATGCGCCATTGTGCGCTACATGCAGGGAAACACATTTTGAGCAACATGTGAAAATGAAAGCTGTACTGCTCATAAGGAGGTGTGGTAAAATGGCAATGTTAAAAATCTGGAGTGCAAATATGAAAAATTTGCGAACTTATGAGCATCTTGTAGGAACTGTGCAATGCGCTAAATAAAACAGTCATTTTAAGGAATTTTTCACCAAATTTTCAAAATAGCCATTTTAAGACCTCTGCTCATGAACAGTGTAACTTTGATTTTCTTAATATGTCCCATACATTGATTTACGCACATAACTACGCCATTATGCGCTACATAGGTAAACATGTTTAATGAGATATGAAAAATGAAAGCTGTACTGCTCATAAGAAGGTGTGGTAAAATGGCAATGTTGAAAATCTGGAGTGAAAATATTGAAAATTTGCGAACTATGGCGTGCATAGGATCAAGTTCAAGTTCAAGTTCAAGTTTATTGCAGGAAAACTCCATTGAGCAAGCTCATTCATAAGGATCAGCGCAACAAATGCTCATAAAACAGTAATTTTGGGGAATTTTTTCACCAAATTTTCAACATAGCCATTTTAAGACCTCTGCTCATGAACAGTGTCACTGCAATTTTTTTAATCTGTCCCAAACATTGATTGCGCACACTGACTGCGCCATTGTGTGCGTCATGCATGGAAAGACATTTTGGGTGACATGTGAAAAATGACAGCTGTACTGCTCATAAGGAGGTGTGGTAAAATGGCAATGTTGAAAATCCGGAGTGCAAATATTAAAATTTGCGAACTTACGCGTGCGTAGGAACTGCTACGCGGCTGCTAAATAAGCAGTCATTTTGGAATTTTTCACCAAATTTGCAACATAAGACTTTTGAGAGCCCACCTCATGAACACTGGCACTGTCATTTCATTAATCAGTCCTGAAAGGTGATTTCTCGCAGTGACCGTGAAATCACCATTCGTGCCTGATTAACGCCATGTCAGTGACAGAATTCATGAGAAGGGGTCCCAAAAACCCCATGTTGAAAATTTGGTGCCAAAATTCCAAAAAATGCCTGAGATATGCAGCAAAGTTGAAAAAACCCTATCTATCCCATTATACAGCTTACCGGCATTTCCTCAGTACACAGTCGGCTTTGAAGAGTGCAGACGTGTTCCCGGTCCACCGAAGATCATCGCGCCGAGGTCCAGAGGTAAGTATAGAAGTGAGGGTGTGGGAGCAGGGTGCACAGTGGGTGGGTGCGGGTTGTGGGAGGGGCAGGAGAAGCACCGAGGACAGTTTTTTATTTGCAGGTTTATTTTTTTGTACTAAGATGGCGAGGTGTTGCAGCAGCTGAAAGACTGTTTGGGGGCTGGAGCTGGCGGGGATTGGGCACCCGTCGGCTATATTCATTTTGCTACACTGGGGTGGGCTCCCAGCGTGGCACCTGGATGCTTTGGGGAGGCGTGGAGCTGACTGGGATTGGGCACCCCCATCAGCCATAACAAGCTTTGCCACACTGGAGTGGGCCCCCAGTGTGGCACCAGGAAAGCTTTGGGAGGGGTGTGCAGCCGTGGAGCCGACGGGGAATTGGGCACCCTGTCGGCCGTACAGTGTGTGCGTGGGGGGGAGGGAGCGCATCAGTATGCAATATGCATTCTTGCATGTGTGGGGGGAGAGCTCTGCTCACTGAAGTGGAGCTCTCCCTTTCAACTGTATGCCACCACATTTTCAGCTTGTTATAGACAGCTGCAGCAGTGATTGGCGAACTGCAACCACGCCTGCAAACACATTGACTGAATTGGAAGAGAGGGTGGGTGCCACACCTCCGAAAACTCAGATGATGGCACTATGTTTCTTGCACATGCGTGCAAGCAACATAAAAATGGGTTAGCATGTAAAACAAATGGTAGTGAGAGTAGTGAGTAGCAGAGAGGTACAAAGGTACAGGATGTGTATAGCAATGAAGTAAAAGGCATTTTAGAGAAAACATTCAGCTTAACAAAACAGTGAGAGAGAAAGTGAAAATGGAGAAATAGAGAAAAAGAAATCAGTAGATAGAGAAACAAAGAAATACAATTACAACTGGAATCACACACTGAACCAGTCAAGCATTTGTAGTTGCAGCACCAGAACCAACCACACACACACAGACACACACCTGCACCACAACCATTGGTGCCAAAACATGGGTAATGTGTGTATGGGGGGGGGGGGATCTGCCATTCGAAAGGGCACAGGGAAAAAAAAAGGCAGTTTTTGAAAATCACTTATTTTATAAAGAGAATTATAAAATGAGTAGAGAAAATCCTGCTTCCTAACTGGTGGGGAAGGTTCTAAAGCAGTGTGGTTAAGTAATCGTAAGCCTGCACAATGCAAAACTTATTTTAGTGTTTATTTGCAGTAAACTTCTATTATAAATGCACTAAAACATGTCAGGGTGTAGTGTAGTGTACTATTTCTGACTAGAGTTGCAGTAAAGTTTGACTCCGCCGGCAAAGTTACCACGAAGTGGCCAAAAGTCACATCCATGGACTTTTGCAAAGCTTTTCGTGCCCTTAACAACTCCGACTACACCCCAAATCATGAAGTTTTCAATGCGAAAGTGAAAAAATCACCTGTGAAGTGCGAAAGTTTGCCACAGATGGTGAAATTTCGCTCATGAACAGTTAAAATCCACCCACGAATGGCAGAATATTGCCATTCGTGGGCAAAATTCCACCATTCACACCATTTTTGCTCATCTCTATTCCAGATCCACACTTCCGGGTGGTTAAAGACACTTGGCACAAGCACCTTGCAACTAACAATGCACCAGGGCATGTGGTTCAGGAACAGTAACACACACTCTGTCATCTGCTATTGCTTTCATTCTGTATTAGCTCATTTTGTCAAACAAAACACAACAGAAAAGCTATCAACCCAGAAAATCAAATATTAAAGTTACTTCAGGGGTCTTTCATCCCATGAATTTAAATGGCGTAAAGGAATGATCAAGCTTAGCATCACATCAAAGCAACTTCAGCAGTTGCCTTGACATACCAATGAGCGTAATCATTTATTTACACTAAATCCAAATGACCCAATACTCCTGAAATTACCGGCAGTGTTGCATGTATTTAAGGAAAAACACATAAAACCAAGCAATTTTTTTTTTGTAATCTTAAATTACAGTAATGATACAAGGGGAAAATTACAAACAAAGCATCAAACCTCCAGACCCTGAAAGATGGTCAGAGTTATTTAAACCTAAAGCTATACAGTCAGAGAGAATATAGTAAACTGCCTAATGATAAATACTGGAAACAGATTTGAACCAGTGTTCATCAGCCCACAAACTGGAAAGAAGACTGGCAGTGGTTGCTTGGAAAGTAGAGATGGGAAAAAAAACAAAAGATTCTGAGGTACTAAAATGTTGCGATACTCCATAAAAAGTTATGATAATTATCCAAGCCTTAACAGAACTTTCAGAACCTTTTAGTTTAAAGTACACAATCTGTTTTAATCATCATTGTCCACACTTAAGCTAGAGTCAGTAAAGGGAAAGGAATACATGCAACTTGGAGTGTCACTACACTAACTCCAGCCTCCTTTTGGGTCCTTCTACCACAACCACCAGCCTTCTTACTAGATAGAGATCTGCTGGGGAGTATATTAAACTCCAACAACAATGTTTTAAAATGATCAGAACCTGCAAAAAAGGTTTTCACGAGGTTCGGTGGCAAGCCATTAGGGACATAATTCAGAATCTCTGGCTATATAGTAAAATAGATACACGATATTGTAAAATACATATATCATGTAGTGAAATATTTACACTATATAGTGAAACCCATACACAATGTAGTGAACCACATACACTATCTACTGAGATATATATATCATATAGTGAAATACATATACCATATACTAAAATGCATGCCATATAGTGAAACACATATGTTATATAGTGAAATGCTTACATTATATACTGAAACACATACACAATCTACTGAAATACACATATTGAGTACTGAAAATCCACATATACTATATACTGAAACAAATGCACTAGGTACTGAAACAAATACACTACATATTGAAATACATACACCGTCTATTGAAATACATACACTATACATTGAAAAATCCACATACACTAATTACTGAAACAAATACACTATATATTGAAACATATACACCATATATTGAAATACATACACTATCTATTCAAATACATACACTATACATTGAAAAATTTGCATACACTACATACTGAAACAAATACACCATATTTGGTGGAGTTAGGCTACACCCTCAGCTGTGAATGATGGACCACTTTTCTATCTCATTTCCTAGCTACCAAAACTTCTGTTGTGCAACAGTTAACACCTTTCTCTTTGCTTTTCTTCTCCCCCTACCCTAGGTCAGCCAACTAGTATAGCTCTTTACTATCCCTACTAAACTTCCTACTAGTTCTCTCTTTATTCTTTTTCCATTTCCATCCATCCAGTCCCTGGAATGATGCCAAACACCTGGAAAGGTGTTGTGTAATGTGCATAAGTGCATTTTGTGTACAAAAAACATGAAGGCTAATTTAGATAGCAGGAATGATTAATAAAGCCTTTTTACAGAAAAACGATTTAGAAGCCACTTCAAATTAATCATTTCACGATTAGTACAGTTATACAAACTCCATAAGTTACTTTCATAAATTCACATTATAAACCTGTTACTGTGAAGCTAAACAAAAAGAAACTGTGGTATGCTTTATAAAAATGCTTAGTCAGTATGAATCAGAGATATAGAGTGTCAGTATCTGTGGAGATATACACTGTACCTTTATTTGAACCAGGAAGTCCACTGGAACAAACAAACTCCCTCGGTTTTAAAACAGCATGTTAAGACATGAAAATAGGAAGGGTTTAGTCGGTGACCCCACCAAAATATATAAAACCTCTTCACTGAGTTCACTTCAGTTCAGTAGAGTTCAATCCTGAGAGTGAAGGAGAGGGGTGCTACTGTAGACAAGCTGTTGAATGCAGATGAAAAGGGTTTTAGCTCTAAGATCCAGGACTGTATTATGTGAAAAACTATTAAGCAATAAGGCATGACCAGAGGTTAGATTAACAGTCTGTTAATCACACCTAGGGGTGTAATGTGGCACGAGATGCAGCCAAGTGCCATATTTCCCATAAGGGGTGATTAACTGACTTTTAATCTAACTCCCGGGAGTGCCTTATTGCTATTATAAAAAAAAATATTCAGAAAGAAAGTATTAAAAGTATACTTTTTGAATGTTTTCCTCATTTAGAGGGAAATTTTAAATAAAATAGTTCTTCCACCAACAGTTTAAGAATGCTGGTTCAAAATCAGAATGCATCATTCCACACATTCAGCAGAACTAGAGGACAGAATGCTGACAGGAAGAATACATGTGCCATGGTGATCAGGCTGTACATGACAGTATAACATGGATTAATGTAAGGCTGTTTGAATCCTAACAGCCAATCAGATTGCTGCATTTCTGAGAGCCTTTTTGTAATTGATGTTAAGTAGTGATTTTCTTTGCAATTTCTTTGTTTTCATTTATTAATTTTCAAACTTTTGAAAAATAAATATTACACCATGGTGTTTTAAAACTGTAAATTTGACTTGTCTTAAGTTTATTCCCACACGCTGTGACATCATATATTGAAACACTTACACTATCTATTGAAAAAATCTGCATACTCGGTATACTGAAATACATTACATATTGAAATACATACACAGTGTATCAAAAAATCCACATACACTATATACTGAAACAAATACAATACACAGTGAAACACATACACTATGTATTGAAATACATACACTATAGACTGAAAAATCCACATATGCTATATACTGAAACAAATACACTACATACTGAAATTAGCCCAACCCTGGATTGGCCTGCCCCTGCACTCATTTCCTGCTGCATTTAGGGAACTGCTGGCCTGGTGAGAGGATATCTAAAGCTTCAGAGCAGAAGGTAAACAAAACAAGGTTATCTCTTTTTCTACTTTTTTATGGGGTTTTCCATCTTGTTTTGCTTGTACACCTTTAATCAAATTTCAGAACATTGTGATGTGACAAGAAACTTTTAGAACTAATTTAAATACAGTAGTTTATTCTTTTAATTGAGTGCTGCCTTTTATTTACTACTAAAAACACATTTGAATGGAAAGGTAATACTTAGGATATTCCTAACATATCACTCTCATACCATAAAAATATAGGGGACTGCATGCATTTTTCTAAGTTAAATTTTGATCAGATTTATGTGTAATTAATTACTGTGTTAGTCCAGCAACTTACCTGAGCTGAATGCTTGGGAAGCACTGCAGAAGCTGTGATAGTGTAAGCCAAAAGCTTTCCTAGTTTGTACTCTACTGAGTTTGTTTTGATTTACTTTTAGTTTTTATTTTAATGTTTTGTTTAATAGAGGTTCTTGGTTAAGAAACAAAAATATGTATTTTTTTGTAGCAATCACTCAGGGCCCAATTCTCGTCAGGAGCTCAGCTGGCATATGCATGATTTGTACATTTCTGTTCTGAATAACCTCACTGTGATGCCTCACTGGTGGCATTCACAGTCCCTAGCCTCCCAATTACATATCTGCAGAGCACTGCAAGGTGGACAGAGGTTTGCCAGGCACTGGGTCTCCACTAATAAGCCTGCCTTGGTCTAGCTGAATAGTGCACAGTAACTCTGCTTATATGGTATGGCTGTGTTATTGGGTCTGAACTTCCCAAACTGTGTTTTCTTTCTTTCTTTCTTTTCCCATAGAGATTTTTATCTTCTTAGTCACCCTGTGACCCCCTTGCCCACTGACCTGTGCAGCCCCATTGCCCACCATCCCCAGGACGTATCTGTTCTGAGTTCCCCTACAACCCCAACCACACACATCCCCCATGGTGGGGCCAGGAGGGGGAGGGCCATTCACAAGGAGAGACATATTCATACAGTACCAGAGCCTAGTTAGTAGTGCAGAGCCTGCGGCAGGTGGATCATTCTGTCATTGGGGGTTTTCTAACTTTGGTTCTATCCCTTGGGCAGCCAAACATGCAGCGATGCCAGTGCATGTAAATGCATGTACTTGCTTTGTGCCTGCCTGAGCCCTCTCACTTATGCAGCTCCACTGCCCTGCCAGCCCTCCTCAGCTAGGTGGCTATTGAAGAGTGGAGTGGTTAGACTCCCCCTTCCTGACAGGAGAGCAGTCCCTGGGATGCTCAGTCATCTGTCCTCCCAGCTGACCCCCATTTGACCCAGTTCTACCCCCAAAACCAGGCCACTGGCATGGGAGGTGGAATAGCTACCAACAAGCCACTAGGCCAGCCCACCAGACTGTGTTTTCATAAGTAGATAAAGACAGCACTCAGGTGAGAGAAGAAACTGTATTTTAACTGCAGTTTTTATAAACATTTTAAGACACATCACAGTGTTTTGAAATTGGATAAATGTTTTGCAAGCAAAATAAGATAAAAATACATAAAGAGATAGATAAGATAACCCTTTTTTATTTATTCTCTGCATCTTAAGAGGCGTCGGCCAGGATTTATAGTCAGTTAGGTGCTATTTTCAGAAGGTTAGTGCAGCACTAAACATGTAAGCATCACGCTACATTATGTGGGAACAGCACAGTTGGATGGGTGCCATATTCAGCAGCCCCTGATGCTAACCTGATCACATGCATGTGCATATGTACTACTGCGGCTATGCAAATGAGAGATCTCCTCCTGCATTCAGAGCACAGTGCTATATAAAAGGTTTTGAAAGTGCTTAACCACAGAAATTGCAATGCTGTTTACTGCTTCCAAAAATCCTGCCCTCATTTGAGCACACAGTGGTGTGCATTGTCATCCTACCCCTCGTCACTATTCTGATGCCAGGTAGTAAAATAAAATGATTGTGGAGGGGTTGTGTGATAACAGATGGACCAGACACCAAACTTAAAGTTCAACACACAATCTCTGTGGGAAGTTTATTCAAAATACAAGAGATAACCTTAAGCTATGGCATAGCCCTTCTTCAGTACATCAGTTTTCAGCAACAAACTATATACATCCTTTTCCTGCACTTAGCCAGCACCTACTGACACTGGACTCTGATCTAACTCAGCAGTTGAGATTCAGCCTGCACCCCTACGCAGTCCTTGTTTGCTTGGGTGGTGGGGGCTCAATAAAAAAACAAAAACAAGCTAAAAACAAAGAACCTCAGTGCAGAAGCACTGAAACAAGGGTAAACCCAAAGGGCATTGACAATAATCCAAGTTTCAAAGAAACACAACATCTCACATACTTCCCTAATGCAATGCATCGTGGGATATATGCAAATCACCATGACATTTCAGACTTTTTCAATTTACAGCAATTTACATGCATTTTAAATAGCACAGCTAACTTAATTGTTATGTTGGCGTGCTTGTGCAGCTAACATCTTGTGGCAGTGGAGATTTGGAGGTGTAGTCGCTGTTGGGCAAATGCAGGACACACATCAGTAGGTGTGTCCCTCATTCCCCAATCAGCCTGCATGCCGGTGCCACACCATACATACTAATGTGGTGAGCATATCTGAGGAAAGGTCTGCTGCAATCCGAGCAAAGCTCATCAGACACAGCGGACCCTTCCTATGTGCTCGGCCACACTGTATTCATGGCGGACTGCCGCCCAACTGCCAACTTCCGGGTGCCCAATCCCCCTGCTGGCTTACTGTGGTCACAAAGTATGTGCCGACGGGGAGCCCTCCTGTCTGCATAAAGCAGTCCCTCCCCATTTCTTATATGCAGGTGCCCAATCCCCTCGGCTCTGCCCCCACTTCCTAGCACCCACAGGTGCCCAATCCCCCATTGGCATAAATTAACCCCTCCTTTTGTTGTATGTTGATGAGGGTGCCCAATCTCCCATCGGCTGCAGCAACCCCCCCCAAACAGTTAGGTGGCAATGCTGGGAGCCCAACCCAGTGTGCCACATCCCCTGAGGAAAAAAAAACTGTGCCACAATTTTTTTTTTTTACCCTGTAACACAAAAACGGTCCCTCGTAGTCTCCCTACAAACCACCCGCACCCACCCACTGTGCACCCTGCCTCCCCACCCCCCACTCCATACCTACCTCCAAAGTCTGGCACGAAGATCTTCAGTGGACTGGGAACACGTCTACACTCTTCAAAGCTGACCGCGAACTGAGGAAATGCCGGTAAGCTGTATAATGGAATAAATAGGGGATTTTCAACTTTGATGCATATCTCAGGCATTTTTTTGAATTTTGGCACCAAATTTTCAACATGGGGTTTTGGGACCCCTCCTCGTGAATTCTTGCACTGTCATGGCGTTATTCAGTCCCGAAAGGTGATTTCATAGTCACTGCGAGAATCACCTTTCAGGAGTGAGAACGAAATGACGATGCCAATGTTTCATGAGGGGGCTCTCAAAAAGCCTATATTACAAATTGGTGGGAAAAAAAAAAAAATACAGTTTATAATGCAGATTACTACACGAGCTCGTAACTTAGCGAATTTGCAATATTTTCACACCACATGTTCAGCATCAGCATTTTTCCACACCTTCTTGTGAACCACACAGCTGTCATTTTTCACATCCTGCCCGAAATGTGTTTTCGCACTTCCGGTGCAGAATAGCGCGGTTGATGTGGGAAATCAGTGCTCAGGACAAATTACAAAAATGACAGTTACACTGTTCATGAGCAGAGGTCCTAAAATGGCTATGCTGAAAATTTGATGTTGATACTCCATAACATGACTGTGTTACGAGCGTGCATTGCGCAGTTTGCATGTACGCTCGTAAGTTCGCAAATTTATAATATTTTCACTCCAGATTTTCAACATTGCAATTGTTCTGCACATCCTTATGAACAGTACAGCTGTAATTTTTAACATCCTGACCAAAATGTGATTTCACAGTTCTGGCGCAGAATAGCATAGTCGCTGTGGAAAGTCCATGTTCGAGACGCGTTATGAAAATGACAGTGACATTGTTCATTAGCAGAGGTCCTAAAATGCCTATGTTGAAAATTTGGGGCTGAAAGTCCATAAAATTAGTGTTTTACCAGTGTGCGTTGCACAGTTTGCACACACGCTCGTGACTTCATGCATTTGTAATATTTTCACTCCACATGTTCAAAATTGGCATTTCTCCACTCCTCCTTATGTACAGTATAGCTGTCATTTTACATATCCTGCCTGAAATGTGTTTTCGCACATCCGGCGCAGAATCGCACGGTCACTGTGCAAAATCAGTTTTTGGGACAGTTTGAGGAAATGACACTGTTCATGAACAGAGGTCCTGAAATGCCTATGTTGAAAATTTGGTGCCGAAAGTCCATAAAATAAGTGTGCTGCAAGCGTGCATTGTGCAGTTTCCACGCAGCCTTGTAACTTCGTACATTTGCAATATTTTCATGCCAGATTTTTACCACCGGCATTTGTGCACACCTCCTTATCAACAGTGCAGCTGCCATTTTTCACAGCCTGCCCAAAATGCGTTCCTGCAACTGTGGCGCACAATGGCACGCTCGCTGTGGGAACTCACCTTTTGGGACACATTAACAAAATCACAGCACCACTGTTCATGAGGGGAGGTCCCAAAATACCTATGTTGAAAATGTGCTTAAAAAACTCCCACAAATGATTAGGTTGTGGATGTCTGCTGTGCAGTTTGTATGCATGTTCATTGCTTCACCAATATTTCATATTGCCACTCCAGATTTTCAGCTTTGCCATTTTTTATGCCTCTTCATGAACAATACAGTTGTCATTCTCCGCATCCTGCCCAAAACTGTGTTTTCATCCCTCTGTCACCAAATGCCACAGCTGCTGTGCAAAACCACCTTTCAGCTAACAAAGTGATTGTGCCGCTTTTCATGAGGTGGCGTGACAAGCAGCCCATGTTGAACATGTAGAGTAAAACTACCACTACACGCCTACGGTGTTAGGGTTTCCAACTGTAGCACCCCACCCAGTACGGACTGACAGGCATCAGGGCTGTGACTTGGGATCATCAGATGTAATGCTCACGCCATTCCACCCCCCCCACACGCCCACCCTGCAGCCACTGACAGGCATCATGGTGTGTCTTGCACTGTTTGGCCACAAACTTCACCCCACGCTCCTATATTGCACCCACGTCCGCATATTCCCCTATGGAATGGGGTAAGTATAATGCCCAAAGACCCCAAAGCACACCATGACACTTGTCAGTGTCTACAGGGTAGGGTGAGGTACAATGGCATGAGCATTATAGCTGACTACCCAAAGGCACACCCAAATGTCTTTCGTTCTCTACAGGGTGGGGGTGGTGTTGGTGTCACTTCAATACTTCACTGCCATTCCTATTATGCGCCTCTAGCTCCACCACTGTCAATGCCAGGGCAACAACATTCGTCATTGACAAATGCTTGTTATTATACTCACCTAGTACTTTTTACCATTATCAAAAACATCTAGTGCCATGGTATTTTCAAAATTTATTGGTTTCATAAACATAAGGTACATACATCAAGGTATTTTATGACATAGTGCTATTAACCTACTAAATCCAACAACAAGGAACACAGCCTGTTTTACATCAGCTCAGAAGTCACAACAGTAACCTCCCTGTATGAGGACCTGAGAGGGAAAAGGACAATTAAAGAAGACACTATAGCATAGTCAAGAAAGGGAAGGGGGTGCCCATAGGTGGTCATCCTTAAGGATTAGAAATTGTAAAGGATAGATTATGCTAAGAAATAGAAGAACTGTTGCAACAGATTTAAGAAAAGGTCAGTCATTTAAGAAAAGGTCAGTCATCAAGAGTGGTAGGAGCTCCCTGTCACAATGATCCCTGGCATCTACTGTAAGGGTTCCCCATCCCTGAATGCAGTTTAAATAGCCCTAATTATTGTAGTAAAATTACCCCTGGTGTCCAGCAGACCCCCCATCCCTGATCAACTGGTCCTCAATCAGTCACTTGTTAAGATCAGTAATTCCTCTGCACCATTTGCCTGTTGTCCAGACGAGGGCTCCCCATGTGCCTCAATTAGCTGCCTGGCAAGAGTTGTAATTCTTTCATACCACATCCCTGGTGTCCAGTGGTTCGCTCCACCCCCATAAATATGATGCCCAGCCCCCACCCAGTACCGGCCACTACCACTGCCCCCACTGGCCTCCAACATATGGTGTACGCACCCCCCCGATGGCAACAGGCACAGACCATCCACTCACATCCATAGCAGTCACCAGTTGAATGACAGTTTACAATCAGATGTCTACTGTAGTAAAAGTTGTCTCTACAGTAGGCACGTGATCATGAACAAAGAAACAGAATTTTTCATCAGAATAGGACCGCTTGGTCTACCTAGTCTGCTCAGATGTTTCCTGCCTTCTCTTCCTCCTCACATGCTGTCTGGTCTCCATCGACCCTCCCTCTGCCTCTTTTCTAATATACCGCTATGTCCACGCCATGCATGCTTGAAGCCCCCTACTGCTTTAGCCTCCAACACTTCAGCTGGCAATCTGTTCCAGGCATCTACTAATATTTTCTCACATCTCTCTTGACGCCCCCAGCTTCACTGCATTCCCCCTGGCCTGGTGCTCTTTCACATTTGAGACTTCCCCAGACACTGCTCACTCCTGTGAGGTGCCTGTATGTCTATATCATGTCACCTTTATCTCTCTTCTCTTCCAGGGTGTACATGCTGAGATCCCTCAGTCTCTCCTCTTAGGGCTTCTCGTGCAAACCCTGCACCATTTTAGTTGCCCACCTGTGGACTTCCTCCACCCTGTCTATTTTTTTCCTGAGGTTTGTTTTCCAAAACTGTACACAGCACTCCAGGTGTGGTCTCACTAGTAAGCAATACAGTGGCAGCATCACCTCCATTCTCCTGATGGAGATACCCCTCCCTATGCACCCAGCATTCCACTAGCCTTACCCACTGCTTTGTCGCAGTGCCACCTTAAGGTCCTCAGACATAATAACTCCAAGGTCCCTTTCTTGTTTATTGACTGTCAATAACTCCCCCCATCCTATACTCAGCTCTTGGGTTCCTATGCCCTAGGTGCATGATTTTGCACTTTTTGGCATTGAACCAACTGCCATGCTTTAGACCACTCCTCGATTTTCACAAGATCCCTGTGCATTCACTCCACCCCCTCCTAAATGTCCACCCCATTGCAAATTTTTGTATCATCTGCAAAAATGCATACCTTCCTCTTCAGTGCTTCTGCAATGTCCCCTATATTAAAGAGGATTGGTCACAGTACTGAGCCCTATGGTACCCCACTGGTCACTCTCCCATCATTAGGGCTGGCAGTATAGCCTAGAGGATAGAGGAACAAGGTGTGAATGAGCTTGCTACATCCAGCAGACCAGACCTGAGTTTGATTCTCACAACCTCCACTTGCATACTGTGTGACTCTAAGCAAATCACTTAACTGCCCAGTGCTAGCAGGTCTCCCCTGAAAACAGACCTAGTGGGTCTTATCCAGTTACCAAAGGCTAAAAGAAAAATAAAAAAAAAATAGTGTGAGTGCTGTTAACCATCACCCTCTGTCTCTTATCCTTTAACCAGTTACTAACCGGATTCACTACTTAGGATCCCACCCCTAAGCAGTTCAGTTTCTTTATCAGCCTCCTTTGTGGCACAGTGTTGAAGAAGACCTAGCTAAACTCCAGATCAATCATGTCCACTGCTCTCCATTGATCTATTTCCCTTCCCCTTGTGAATCTGTGCTGCCTATGGTTTTGCAGCCCACTGGATTCAAGGTACTCTTACCAGTTTCTCTTTCAGTATGGATTCCATTAATTTCTCCACAACTCAAGTAGGACAGACCAGACTATAGTTGTTAGCCTCCTCCCTGCTGCCGCTCTTACAGAACAGGTCTATGTCTGCTCCTCCAGTCCCCTGGAACCACTCCTGTTTTCAGTGAATTGTTGAATAAGGCCATGAGTAGTGTAGCGAGCACCTCCCTGCCTAGTTCCCTTAATACCCATGAGTGTATCCATCCAGCCAATGGCTTTGTCCACTTTCAAATTTGCAAGTCCCTTCAATACTCTTTCCTCTGAAAATGGACTTTACATTTCCCCCCTCCAGTGTTCCTGCTGCTCCTTGGTGGTCTGTACCTGTCTCTCTCCACTGTGAAGACGGAGCTGAAGTACCTGTTTAGGATGTCTGCTTTTTCCTGATCTTTCTCTGTGTAGTCTCTCTTTGTCATCCTCCTTATCCTCACAGTCCCTCCCCTTGCTTTCCTCTCCTCGCTTATGTACCTGAAGAAAGTCTGATCTTCTTTTGCTACCCCTTTGGATATCCTTTCTTACGTTTGAGCCTTTGTTCCCCTCACTACCTTACATGCTTCCCTCTATTTTACCTGGTACACTTCTTTATCCTCATCCTTCTATGTTTCTTCACCTCTTGAATGCTACCTTTTTTTCCTTCACCTTTATGGCCACTTTCCTACAGTACCATAATTGTCATTTTTTCCTGCTGCTTTTGCTCACTTCCTTCATGCAGATGCCAGTTGTCTTCCCTTAATTTTTTCTACTGTTCCTCTACCCCAACCCCCGAAAATCCTCCCCTGCTAGGCTGCTTCTGAGGCAATCTCTCATTTCTTTAAAATCCAAGTTACTAAAGTCCAGGACAGTCATGCTTTTGTGGCTTGTCTCTGCATCCATCTTAATGTTGAACCACTCTGTACAGTGATCACTGGTTCCCAGGGGACAGCCCACTGTGATGTGACAATGCACTATCACAGCCTCCAGTAGGACAGGGATTCAGAGGAGCAAAGGGAGATAGCGTATCCCAAATAGGATAGCACCTTTACCCCATGAGTCATTTTCAGCTCTCAATATGCTGATAAACCCATAGGGCAGGAAAGGTGCTAATGGGCCATTTGCATGTCATTATGTGCTCACTAACATTTCTGCACAATGCCTCTGTGCATGACTGCATGGAGGCATTGTGCAGAGCAGTGCCAGCCCCCACCTCCTGACCACCATTCAGATGCCCCTATTATAATAAATTATAAAATGGGCAGGCTAATTCCTCACATCTGATTGGTTGTTACCTGTGCATCAAATCCATGTACAGGTAAAAGCAAGGTCTGAAAACAAGGGCTGCAGTGCAGAAACATAAAAACAGTGTTCTGGTAGAACACTGTGATTTGAAATGCAGCCTTTTTTCTCTCTCATACAGTAACAAGATAAACATTCAAATAGCCACTAGTAACCATTGTCTTTCCATACAGCACCATGCATCAACAAACATTTAGCACATAAATTCAAATGTAAGATAGTAACTGCTGGTGTACTGTGGCTTTCCGATAACTGCCTAGATCACAGTACTGCTCAATCAGCATGCCTGCCCCTGCTGTCTGTTTAAAAACTGCTCTTCTGCCCTGATAGTTGTAACTCACAATAAATGCCCAGTAAATCCACTGTAAAGTAAACTTAAGCCTTACCAATAACAACATATGCATTTTTTTACCTAAGAAAACATTTCCTGCTGACTTTACCCTGACACTTCACTGAAGCCCCACCCGCTCCTGTTGCCTGTCTGCTCCTGCTGTTTCTGCTGTCCATCACACTCTGTTTTTTTTTTGTAAACTTTATTTAACTTTCAGCAAGCATACATGATAAAATCATTACACAGGATAGCTCAAGAACATAAATCCATCTATAGAGAGTGAACTAATCCAAGTACATTAAGGTGCTTCTTCACTTTTGTCACTTAAAGCAATAGTGGTTGCAGATGGCCTATAGTGATACCTCATGCAATCTTTGAGAATATCCCATTAGACACCTATGGGACCCCCAGGCCCAGACCATGAAAGAACAGAACCTGGTTGTCACACAGGGCAGTGTATATTGACGTCAATGGCCTAAGTAAGAGAGTGTATTACAGGTTGTTCCAATCCCGTCACTTTGTCTGCTCCTCCAGAGTCCTGTCCCCGGTACCACATTCCTTCTTCTACTCCCCCTGAAACATATAGAATAAAACTCCCCACAAGAAACTTATTGGTCCTAGAACGTAGAGAACCAGGTTAATTGCAATATTGCTTCCAGGGAACCCCCAATTTTTTAAAACTTTCTATGCTGGTTGTGAGCAGTATATTGTATATGCTCCATTTTCATACAGTGCAACAACTATTTGCTATTTGATCCAGAGCACCACTGTAATGGCAGCCTCCATCCACCAGTGCTGTGCTAGACCTTGCTTCCTGACAACTATCCCCAAGCACCAAAGGAGATGTTCAGGCCCAACTCGGTGAAGTCCCTTGCTAGTTATACCTAATAAGACATCTTACTTCAAGGGGTCTCTTGCACCAGGCAATAACCATTAGAACTGAGCTGCAAGGTGCTGGAACCACATGGAAAACTTTAGCTAGCAGTGTCTGGCAGGGACCACCCACCTGATGTTATGTGGCTGATGTTGGACTGAGCTTATATAGTGGGCAGTGTCCACGCCCATCCTCCATTTCTTTCCCATCATCGACTTGCGCATGTCGGACCTTGCGAAATGCTGCTCCAGTTGACTGCCATTTCAATAAGTATAACTTTCAATTTTTCTTCAACTTTTCTTCAACTCTGGGAGAATTTGTCATCGGATTGCATGTCTTCTCCAACTACTTCAGAATCTCATCAGAATAAGTGCTCCTGTGGCAAGCAGTTCCCAGAGAAAGACAGCTGCTCTTTGTGTCTCCTGTGCCTAGGGCTTGGTGATGACTCTGAGGGCTGTAAGGCCTGCCTGAAGTTTAACCAGGCCACATGGAAATGCCATCAGCAAGTCCTGGAAGCACATCTCTTAAAACAAAAACTAGCTTCCATGGAAAAGGAGCTGCAGGAGATGTGGAGCACTTCATCCTCTCCAGGGGGTTCTTCTGACTTCCACAAGCAGAAAAAGAAGGTCAAGGAGAAGCATCCCAACCAGGATCGGCCTTCTTCCAGGCCATGGCTCTCCTCAGAGACCAAGGCTGAGGAGCAGCCTTCCTCCAAGAGAAGTACCCCTCCGACCAAGCCTGTCCCTTATACTTCAGGGCAGACTTTGGTCCCCCTCCCACCTGAGCTGGTGATGGTTCAGACGGGCTCCTCCAGGCATATGGAGGCTTCTCTCACTCTTAGGCTCTTTACTCTAGGTCTGACATCAGTATCTCTGACCAGTGCCTACTGCCACACAAGCCACAGCTGCCCCAGGAGGCATTCCCCCCCCAAGGGACCTACTCCACTGCCCACAGTGGAACCTCCAGACTCCCCTGTTCACTCAGAGCCAGAGGAGTAGTGCCCACTGGCCCTATTGATTGGCCAACATTGGACCGCCCAGTTCTGGAACTCCCTACATCAGGCCTTCCTGGTGATCCTCCAGCCCCATTCCTCTGGTCCCTCTGTCTGGGTCTTCTTCTCCTCCTCAGACTCCCAAGGGATCTTCCAGCCCTTCAGGGCCAATGCCGGGCCTCCACCTGTAGGCCTGCCATCAGACTCCATTTTGCCGGGGCCTTCTGGTGTCCCATCGGAGCCTTTGATGGGTCCTTTTGGCTCTGCCATCGGGCCCTTTGGCACCACTGTTGGGTCCTTCACTAGGTTACCTAATGCCAGGTTATCCCACACCAGGTTACCCCACAACAGGGTACCTGACACCCAGGGTGCCCGACACCGAGTTATCCAACACCAGGGTACCCAATGCCAGGGTATCACATGCCCAGCTATCCTAAGCCACGATATCCTACACCCAGGTTACTCAATGCCAGACTATCCCCCACTGTGCCAGCTTCCTTCATCTGCCCATCCACAGCCACAGGTGGACTATGAAGCTTTATTTGAGTCTTGGTGGAGTAGAACCAAGACTCAGCTGGTTTCGGTACTGGACCAACATCAGCCAGTAACAACTTCCACATTGGCCCATCTTACGCCCACTCCTCGGTCTCTGTCTCCAGTAGAGTCTCATCTCTCCACCTCCATTCACACGGTGGGTGTCTCCACTGTGAAGGGGCAGAGAAGAGGGTTGACAGAACCTCAGAGGGAGGTTTCCTGTCAACGGTCACAGTCTCCAGATGCTAGCCTATCCTCGGACTCTAATTCTGGCTCTTCCTCATAGGTCTCAGGCTATGAATCCCCTCCCCAGGAGGACTCTAAGCCCAAAAAGACTCCCAAGTCTTCCGACCCTTCCTTCACGGAGATCCTCAAAGAGATACAAGAGGCCAACAGTTGGACGACTGAGGAGCAGAACCCTCAGTGCAGGAGATTAGCAGAGCACCTTGACCTCCCATAGTTGTCTCCTCTCCTGATTCCCCTATGTGTCAGGCCTCCTGACTTAACCACTATGATCTGGCAACAGCCGTCATCAGTAGCTGCTGTCTCTAAGAAGAAGGACAGACTGTACCATGCCCCAGAGGGCAAAGACCACCTCAGCACCCAACCAAAGGCTGACTCACTGGTCATAAATGCAGTTCTTGACCGGTTCTCTACATCCAAGCACATGAGCACCTCTCATCCAGATAAGGAGTCGAGGCAGTTAGACCAGTTCAGATGTAAGGTCTATTCATCCTCCACTTTGACACTGAGGGCTCTAAACTATGTCGCCCATATGGTCTGCTACCAGAAGGCTATCCTGGAGCAGCTCAGATCTGAATTTGAGGCTTTAATTGATTCTGAGGCCAATGCTAAGACAGAACAGACAGTCAAGATGGCAGAGATAACCTGCTGTCACACCTTACATGTGACTTATGATGCTGTCATTGCCTGTGCTTGGAGCACTGTGACAGCAGTCTGCCTACATAGGCACGCCTGGCTGTGGGTATCTGGATTCACCCGGGATGCCCAATCCTCTATCCTGGATGCCCTTTCCATGGCTCGGTGCTTTGTGTGGGAGACATCAAGGATCTCTTGACTGAACTACAAGAGTGTGACAAGGCTCTGTGCTCTGTCCACTCGATGTACCATACTAATACAAGGCCTAGGCAGCCTTTTCACTGCCAGCAGCAGCGGCATCAGACTAAACAACAGCTCACCAAGCATCAGGGCAAATGCCAGGCTTTCCCAGCTACCACCACCCCCTCGGCCAAATCTCAGAGAACTTCTGGGGTGGAGCTCTCCAACCCTCCCTTCACCTCTTGGCTCATGGCCCGCTCCTCTCCTCCACCTCTAGTTCCGGAGGAGCTGGTAGGGGCAGATTCACCAGTCACCTACCTGGGTGGGAGGCAATCACGTCAGACTCATGGGTCCTTCAGCTAATGTCTCAGGGTCACACTATAGAATTCATAGAGAGACCTCCAGAAAACCCTCCCGGTCACTCTCACTACCCGAAAGGTCACATTCCTCTTATCAAAGAGGAGATCGAGGCTCTACTGAGGAAATCCACCATAGATCCCGTTCCTCAGGGCCAAGCAGGAAGGGGGAATTACTCCCACTTCTTTCTAGTGCCCAAAGAGACAGGAGACCGTCTGCCAATATTGGACATCAGTATGCTTAATCTGTACATAGAGTACAAGAGGTTCCACATGCTGACCCTTCCAGGTCTGCTGCCTCTGCTGAGAAAGGGACACTGGCTTTGCGCACTGGATATGCAGAATATGTGCCTGCACATACCCATCTTTCCGGCCCATCTCTGCTTCCTGAGATTTTTCTTCTGGGGGAGCACTTTCAGTTCAAAGCCCTCCCCTTTGGCCTTTCATTGGCATCCAGGGTATTTACAGTATCGAGTGTCTGGTGGTAGTGGCTGCTGCTTTGTGATGCCAAGGTCTCTTTGTGTTCCTGTACCTGGACGATTGGCTCCTGATAGCTCCATCAGACAGCCTGGAAGCCTCTCTGTCAGCAACCCTGGCTCGGTTCCATCAGGTGGGAGTTACGGTGGATTACTGCAAGTCTCACCTGGCACCCTCCCAGTGCCTTCAGTTTATCAGGGTGGTGCTGATACAGCCCAGGGTCAAGCTTTCCTTCCCTTGGACAGGGTGGTAACTTTACAGCAGCAGGCCAGGCTGGTAGCCTCCAGCTGCTGGACTTTGGCCAGATCCATTTTGTGCCTCCTAGGCCTGATGGTGGCATCCATCCCCATTGTTCCTCTAGCCAGACTCCACATGCGAATGAAGCAGTGGACATTCAGGGTTCAGTGGCATCAGAGGTTGGATGACCTGGATCACAGGGTTCTGATATCCAGCCCTATGTGGCAGGATCATCTCTGATGGAAGGATTTGGAAAATCTCTGCAGAGGGGTGCCTTTTCAGCCTCCCCCTCTGACCCAAACCCTGACCACTGATGCTACTGGTCAGAACTGGGGTGCTCACTTGGAGGATCACAGAACCCAGGGACCCTGGTCCCAGTGGGAGATCTCTTTGCACGTCAACGTGCTAGAGATGCGTGCAGTGCTGTATGCCCTTCAGGCATTCCAGCCTCTCCTCCTTCCGGGCCCCCCTTCTAGTCCAGTCAGACAATATGTGCATGGTCTGGTATCTGAACAAACAGCGAGGCACACAGTCATACCCTCTGTGCAGGGAGGCATGGCATATGTGAAAATGGGCAGTTCAGCTCCACTTTCAGCTCATGGCAGTGCACATCCCAGACATCCAAAACATCCTGGCAGACAGTCTCAGCTGCACTTAGACAAGGGTACACAAGTGGGAACTGAAGCAGTCAGTGGTCAGGACATCTTCAACCTCAGGGGTCACCCAGATCTCGATCTGTATGTATCCCCATACAACAAAACTACATAGTTTTTGCTCGCTGGTTCCTGAGCCTGATGTTTTCTGGTGATATGCACTGTATCTCTGCTGGACAGGGAGGTATTTGCATGCATTCCCTTCCTTCCCATTGATGCAGAGGTGCTTTTCAAGCTGCATGCAGAGGGGGCTCACATGATCCTGATCACCTCTTATTGGCCTTGCCAGATATGGCACCCTCTGCTCCAGCAGTTGGCAGTGGAGTCTCCGGTTCCTCTACCCCTCTGCCAGGACCTCTTGATCCAGGAGCAGGGCAAGCTGGTGTACTCGACTCTGAAGTCCCTTCACCTTCACACATGCTGCCTTCTGACATAGCTATCTCATGCTGCAGGGTCTCTTCCAGAGTGGCTCAGGTTCTCATGGAGGCATGAAAACCATCCACGAGAACCTCATATGCTATGAAGTGGAAGAGGTTCTCCCTTTGGGCAGCTTCCAAGGGGTGGACCCTTTTCCATGCTCTGTTCCTCAGCTCCTAGAGTACCTACTTCACCTTTCTGACCTAGAGCACAGCTATTCTTCGCTGAAGGTCCACTTGTCTGCCAAGTCTGCCTACCACATCCCAGTGGAAGGCCAAACTTTGGCTCAGTTGGAGGTTTCCCATACCTTTCTGAAGGAAATACTCCACATGAAACTCCCAGTCAGGAATCCTGTTCCTCCATAGGATATGAACTTCATACTTGAAAAACTCACTTAGCCTCCCTTTGAACCAGCCGTGAGTTGCGATCTGCGCTACCTATCTTGGAAAGCGCTGTTTTTAGTTGTTATTGCTTCTGCTCGAAACATCCGAGCTTCAGGCCCTTATATGTAAGGAGCCTTATTTGATTTTTTACAGAGACCTGGTGACTCTGCGTACAAATCCCAAGTTTTTACCTAAGGTGGTTTCTGAGTTTACTTTAAATCAGACCATACACTTGCCAGTGTACTACCCTGAGAATACTAATTAGGGGGAGGCAATTCTGCACATGTTGGATATGCACAGAATTTCATGTTAGTATACTAATCGGACAAAGTCATTCTGAAAAATGGATCAGTTTTTCATTTCTTTTGCATGTAAAAGAGAGGGTGCTGCAGTTTCAAAACAGTGTTTATCGAAATGTTTGGAAAACTGCATTCTGTTTTGTTATCAAACGTATAACAAACCCATTCCCGGGGAAGTTAAAGGGCACTCAACCAAAGGCATAGCTGCATCTACTGTTTGTTTCTGGAATGTCTCTGCTGCAAATATTTGTGCAGTAGCTACATGGAGCTCTGTCTATACCTTCACTAAGCATTACAGTCTGGACATTGCCTCTAGACACAGGGCAGGCTTTGGACTAGCATCCTGCAGGGACTTCTGTATTATAAATTTTCCAGCCTACTGCAGACCTTTCCTGCCACCCGTGCTGTCTTTTCCTGACTTACACTGCTTGAAACTCATTCCTAATGATTACTACCTACTGCAAGAGCCCTCTCAAGGTAAGATAGCACAGTTCTTAAGAACTGACCATAATAGTAGATCTTCAAGAGAGGATCTTGCAATAGGCCAGCTTTTTTCCTCCCTCCCTCCACCTGCTGCTACTGCTGCTTCTTTTCAGCCTTTATATTGGCTCCAGGAGCCCACTCGTTCTTCTGTCACACCTTTCTTAGTTCTCTGGCGGGAGAACTGCAGAGCGGGCATGGGGACCACCCATTATATAGTGTCAGACTGATGTCGGTCATGTGATGCCGGATGGGAGGTCTCCACCAGACACTGCTAACTGAAGTTTTTTTTGTGGTCCTAGTGCCTGGCAGCTCAGTCCTAATGCATATTGCCTACTGCAAGAGCCTCTCTCAAAGTTCTACTGTAACGGTAAGTTCATACGTAACTGTACTTTCCTTAGCCATACCACTTTTTTATGTTCCTAGTATTCAGTTTAATAAGGTGGTGATAGCCTAACAGGAACCATTCACTTTTGCACAGGACCATAACTTATGAAAAAAGGTCCCTTCAGATACCTGACATTTTGGGCAAGTATTCGGTTTCTCAGGATCCATCATGTGGGTTCTATGGAGGGCATTGTAATGAATGGCTCTAAATCTATTTTTCACTGAACAGGCCAACCTTCTCGCATTCACTCATGGTGATGGGAGACTCTTCCAAGTCTCCTTCCCATTGGGCTCAAAGGTTGAACAGTGGGTCAAGTAGTGCCTCCTGGAAAACGTTATAAATTTTAGTTAAATGGCCTGGCTCTCAGACTCGGGGGCACTCAGTCAGAGCCTCCTTCAGTGATCATCTCCTTGGGGGGGAAGGCCTCCACATGCAGTTGTCCCACCTAGTTTAGCATGCACCTGAAGACAGACAAAGAAGTTGGAGGGTTGCAAGTTGTAATTATGTGCTAATTGCGGATATGACAACAAATTTCCTCCTTTGAAGAGTTGTGAGATCAGCTTTAAACCCTTGTTCTCCCACTCACTCATGATTTTGCTAACTGGTTCAAGAATAGAGTTTTGGCATCAGAGGGTATTCCTAATGGTGGCATCCAGAGAGAAAGTAGAGCGGTGTTGGATAATCTTATAGGCTGTTATCCAGGCTCTCAATAAGGCCCTCATAAATGGTTTTGGTACATGTGCTCTGGATTCCTGCTAAGGCAGGAGCAAAGAGACACTGTAAAGGCACGGGACCATCCAAAGTGTCTTCCAGGGTCACCTAGGCCCATACTATACCCCCTTGGAGATACAAGTCCTTGAGGAAAGCCAGTTGTGACACTAGATAATACAGGCTAAGGTTCGGTAAACCCAGGCCTCCTCTGTCCTCTAGTTACCACAGCACTTCTTGTCAGACTTGGGGTCTCTGGCCTTGACACAGCAAGGTGGATATACAGCCCTGGAGGGCCCTGAAGTATTTATCATGAATGTGAAGAGGGAGTGTTTAAAATAGATGCAGACATTGGGGTAGAACACACATTTTGGTTAAGTTTACTTTACCCAGGAGTGTCAGGGGCAGTGAACTCCATCTCTCGCAATCTATGCAGATTTTTAGGGCTGTGGGTAGAGCCTACAGCCATTTTACAAGAGTTCTGTTGCTCTAAAAATGGCCGATCACAGAACTCCTTCCATTGGACTTTTGGAAGTATCCTTCAGAAAGCCCAATGGAGTTTAAAGCCCTCCACCACAATCGGCCTACGGAATTAACAGCCACACTATTTTGACTGTTACTTCACGTTCGATGCATGAACTATGCATAAGCATGACGTCTTGTCGCCAGGAAATCGTGCATGCACAGTTCTGTGGGTGCCACCATGTTGCAAATGGCAAAATGCCATTCAGTATTTTCTGTGCCCGCCCCAAGTCATGCCTGACAGCTCTTGTGGCACACTGGGAGCCCACCCCAGTGTGCAGAATTGTTTTTCTCCTCAAAATTAGAAAAGGGTCCCTCATCGCATTTCTTTTTTCCTTGGTGCCCCCCTGCCCAAGTTCTGCTCGACATGGGGGTGCCCAATCCCCATGTCAGCATTCATGTGGCACACCGGGAGCCCACCCCAGTATGCCAAAACGTTTTTATTTTTTGCTGTAAATTAGGAAACGGTCCCTTGTTGTCGTTTTTTTCCCCTGTGAAACTGAAAATGGTCCCTCATCATCACTGCAGTCCCCTCCCACCCTCCCACTGAGCACCACCTCCCTGCACCCCCTCCCTTACCCCATATTTGCCTTCGGAGGTTGGCACTGTCATCTTCTCTGGACCGGGACACGTCTGCACTCTTCAAAGCCCAACCGCAAACTGACAAATTAAAGGTAAGCATGCTATACAGCCATTCAATTGGGTTTTCAACTTATGCTGATATCTAGCCATTTTTTGGAATTTTTGCTCCAGATTTTCAACATGGGATTCTTGGGACCCCATCTCATGAAAAGTGTCACTGTCATTTTGTTAATTGGTCCTGAAAGGTGATTTCATGGTCACTGTGCAGAATCACCTTTCAGAACTGATTCACAAAATGACAGTGCCACTGTTCATGAGGTGGGGTCCCAAAAAGCCCATGTTGCAAATGTGGTGAAAAAATTCCAAAAAATGACTGCGTTACAAGCATGCATTGTGCAGTTTCCACGCAGGTTCCTAACGTCACCAATTTTTTATATTTTCACTCCACATTTTTAATATTGCCATTTTTGCACACTTCCTTGAAAACAGTACAGCTGTCATTTTCCACAACCTGCCCAAAATGTGTTTTTACCAAATAGCATGTTTGCACTGCGCCAATCACCTTTCAGGACAACTGAACAAAATGACACTGACTCTGTTTATGAGGAGAGGTCCAAAAAAGACCATGTTTAAAATTTGGTGCAACATCTCCAAAAAATGGCCAAGTTACACCTGGGTGTTGAATAATTTCTACTTCCAAAAATCCATGATTTGTACAGTAGTTGGTGTAAGGAACACATTACTTTTAACAAATAACAGTCTTCAGTCTAGGGATACTGGACTGCTAAATTAATATAATGAAAAAGAAATGTAAACACTATTTTTGGTATGAAGTGACTCAGTCCTACCTTTACTGAGTTCAGATAGAATATCTTCACTGTGATGTGACTTTTACTCATTTTATTTCTTTAAACTATGTCCTGCAGCCTAGTGATTTTGTTTGGTTGGTATGTTTCTAAGTCAGTCTGAGTCTTTCTTGATTGTCATTTATGACTGTAAGGTTCAGCTCCTCATTTTTCATAAAAATATTTGCCCACAAACAAGCCAGGGCCACGATCTGCTGTGAATTAAGCTATTCTAAGTTGGCATTGTAAGCTATTCTATCACATGGGGTTCATTGAGATTTTAATTTTTTTCTAAAAAGAAAAAAAACACACTAGCAGTTTGACATAGACCAAGAGTAACAGTGGAAACCAGTGAGCTTTGCTTGTTGAAAAAGTAAGTGAGCTTGTTTTTTGCTAGGACAAACAGGAATGCCTATGCCCAGAGCTCCCAATTGGAACTTCAGCATTTGCAGTTGCACTCGGTGAAGTCAGGTTGGACACATACCTTAGATCATCACCCATTGTGATACAATACATATATTAGAGCTTCTTTAGACACACCACTTCTCCCTCCCCAGACTCCAGAAAAGAAAAAAATATTATATTGCCTATAGAGAAACATGAATATTACCTCATGCTTAGTTAGATTTCATGTGGAGCACATGAAATTTGAGTTTTCATTTTAGGTTGCACATTGCCTGCTCTTTTTACAGTAGCATAAACACTGGCTGCTTCATTTGAGAAAGAGAAAGAGAGAGAGAGAGAGAAAGAAAGACAGAGAGTGTCATATTTACAGCTGGGTTTGTCTGTGGCTATATCATATTTTTCAGATAGTGTAGCTGCTTTCTGTTGTGTCTAACATACTAACATACTAAAATGACAGCAGAATAGGCCTAACAGTCTTTCGTGTCTGCTCTTTTGGTCAGCCCCCACCCTGGGAGCTGACCTTGCTGCCCCCCTTGCCTTCTCTGGCTTCTCCCTTCCCAGTTCCGGATATTCTCACTGCATTGGATTTTGCATCCAGAACCTTTCCCCCTGTACCTGTCCCACCCCTCTTGAACCCCTCCACTGTCTCTGCCTCCACCAGCCCCCTAGGCAGTGCATTCCATGGCTCCACCACCCTCTCAGTGAAGTAGCACCTCCTCCTTTCTCCCCTGAATCGTCCCCCCTTCAGCTTTCACCCATGTCCTCTAGTGGCCCCCTCCTCCTTTCTTCAAAGCACCCTGACTGTTCCTTCCCTATTTACCCCCTTCATGTACCTGAAGACCTCTATCATGTCCCACCCTGGTCCCTTCTCTCTTCCAATGTGTACATATTTAGCTCTTCGAGCCTCTCCTCATAGGTCCTGTCCTCCAAGACCCAAATCATTTTGGTTGCCCTTCTCTGGACCCTCTCCAGGAGTTTAATGTCCCTCTTTAAGTGTGGCCTCCAAAACTGCACACAGTACTCGAGGTGCGGCCTCACAAAGCAGTTATACAGAAGGAGTATCACTTCCTTCCTTCTGAAGGTGATCCCCCCTAGCGATGCATCCCAGCATCCTGTTGGCCTTAGCTGCTGCCCTCCTACAAGTCTCCGAGTTGTTCATCTTGACATCCACCACCACCCCCAGGTCCCTGTCAGCCATTAAGACTAGTAGCATCCCCCCCCCAGAGTGTACACTTGGCCTGAGTCTCTGGCGCCCAGTTGCAGTACCTTGCAGTTCCCTGCATTGAACCTCAGCTGCCACTTTCTAGACCATTTTTCCAGAGCCTCCAGGTCCCCCTGTAGTGCCACCCTTCCCTCCTCCCCATCCACCACCGCCCCCAAATTCCAAGTGTGAGATAATGCTTTCTGTACTTTTTAAATTTCTTTCAAGTGGATGAGGTTCTGTGGGAGACATTAGCTGTACATAATAATAATAATAAATCTTTATTTGTACCACGCCTTTCTTAAAACCAAGGTGCCTTACAGAAATAATATAAATCTAAAACTACTGAGTTCATAAAATACAGTAACATAACGTCATCAAGAATAAACCTTTGACCATAAATAGGTCTTTAAGGCCTTTTTTAATTCTTCCAGGGATGCACACTGCTGAAGCGGCAGGGTAGAGTATTCCAGAGGGCAGAGGCCGTGTACATAAAAGCACGAGCCCCGGAAGATTTTAAAGAAACCTGCGGAATCTCTAGCAACCCCTTGTCTGCCGAGCGGAGCAATTGCCTAGGGAAGTAAGTTACCAGAAGCTCTTTCAAGTAGTCCGGGCCCAGTCTGTGTAGGGCTTTGTAAGTCAAAAGACCAACTTTAAAAGTGATCTGCAACTGTACTGGCAGCCAGTGCAGATCGTGCAGAACAGGAGAAATATCACAGGTATGAGGAGTACCTGTCAATAACCGGGCCACAGCATTCTGCACTAGTTGCAAGCGGTGGATATCAACCCCAGGAAGCCCTAGATAAAGGGGAGTTGCAGTAATCAAGATGTGAGGTCACAAAGGCATGGACCAATGTAGGCAGATCACCAGATGGAACAAGGTGCTTAATCCTGGAGATGTTCCTCAGATGGTAAAAGGATGATTTGACAAGTGCTGACACCTGTGATCATAGTGTCAGCTTGTTGTCAAAAATTACCCCCAGGTTCCACACCTGTTCAGAGGTAGGGAGCTGGACACCCCCCAGAAAAAGTCCTGAGGGTAAACCAACTCCTGTCCCCTCTATCCTGTGACCTGGGTCCACAACCATCACTTAAGTCTTCTCCAAGTTCAACCTCAGCCAACTTGAATTCATCCAGCACTGGATTTCAGTGAGGCAGTTGTTAAATGCTAAGAGAGCTCTATCCTGGTCAGGTGCAAAAGATAGGTAGAGCTGGATATCATCAGCATAGCAGTGAAACCTCAGCCCATACCTTCTTAGAATGTCTCCGAGGGGTAGCATGTACACTGCAAACAATATGGAGGACCACACCAAACCCTGAGGAACCCCACAAGACAGAGAGAATGGGAGGGAAGAATTACTCCCCGACACCACCCTCTGAGTTCTGCCTGAGAGGAAAGATCAAAACCACCTGAGGACTGTACCAGACAGGCCACAGATAAACCTCAGGCATTTGAGAAGCACCCCATGGTCCACAGTGTCAAAAGCTGAAGAGAGATTGAGAAGGACCAAGATGGAATGGCTTTTTTGATCTCTCACCATCAGGAGATCGTTGAGCACCCGAACCAGCGCTGTCTCAGTACTATGCCTCTTTTGAAAACCAGATTGAAGTGGTTCATAGATGTCATGGATGGTCAAATGGTTCTCCAGATGTATGGCCACTACTTTCTTAATAACCTTCCCCACAAAGGGGAGGTCAGAGATTGGTCTGTAGTTAATATGGCAGTCTGGGTCCAAAGAAGCTTTCTTCAGGAGGGGCGTTGCTACCACCTTCTTCAGGGAGCTAGGAAACTCACCCATCTCCAAGGAGCACCAGACTATCCATGCTAGGACTTTACCGATAGTATCATAACAACCCTTTATCAGGGAAGTTGGGCCAGGATCCAAACTACAGCATGTAGGACACATACTCTGGACAATCCTCATGACATCAATTAACTCTAGCCAGTCAAAGGAACTCCAGAAGAGTTTAGGGACTGTGACCAAGCACTGGTCCACAGCTTCTCCCATAGAGGGTGCAGGTTGGAGTGCCGCCCTGATGTTGGCCACTTTAGCCACAAAGAAGCAAGCAAGCTCATCACATTTAACTTGTAAAAAGGCTCTTCAAACCTGCAGACAGGCTGGGTTGCACAGTCTGTCGATGATTTGAAAGAGCTGAGCTGGTCAGATCTGAGCAGCCACAATCTCCCCGGACAGGAACTCTGCCTTCTTACGGGAGATTGCGTAATGATAGAGTTGATAATGTTCCAGCAGTCTAAGATGGTTGACATTGAGGGCGGATCTCTGCCAACAATGGTCTAATCTATGTCCATATCACTGCATCTCCCTCAAAGTCCCATCAAACCATGGTGACCGAGTGCGAAGGGGGAGAGGACAAACATGGATGGGAGCAATTAAATCCGGAGTTGAGGAAATGGCCTTATTATAGGCCCAAATCAAGGCATCTGGATCATTGGTCACTCCAGAAAGCTCCGATAGGTCAAGCTGGTCCAGGCCCTCAGAGTTTATATCTCACAAAGAGCGCGGTACCTGACCAGCTCCACAACAAGGGTAGGCATATAAAGGGGGGGGGGGTGCAAAAACTGAACTCCACAGTGTAATGATTGGACCATCTGACAGGTTCCACCCCCAAGTTGAAAGCTTTGATCCCCAGGAGGAAGACTAAGGCCAAAGAGTGACCACATTTATGAGTGGCAGAAGTAACAACTTGTGTAAGTCACAAATATGTCATCAGTATATCTCAGCAGCTGTTAACTCTGTATAGTTTTCATAGTTAGGCTCCTACAATATGTTCAGTGTACTTGATTATCAACAGGTAGGCATTTTATTAGTTCAGATGCTTTATCTGACCTTTCTTGCCAGGAAGCCTTCAATTTAGACTACAGACATCTATAGGTGAGAGCACCAAACAATTCTGCAGACTGCAGTTCTGTTTATCAAGCAAAGATAAAAAAAGTCCCCTTCAGATGTTGATATCTGTGAGGGTGGCTATAGTTTAGAAACACAGACCCAACCATTTGTTAATCAGAATTGTATGGTTTCAGTCCTTAAAAGAAAGCAGTTTAACATGTTAATAAGCTTCTGTCACATGTATGAGCAGTGTCAATTGTTGATCTTTTTGGGTCTCTCCATTCCTGCCTCCAGTTTATTTACAAAGGAAAGACATCTGATTTTATAGCACCACCAACCTTTCTTATTCTTTTTTGAAAATTGCTGTCCCACAAGCTGCTCTCCCATTTTACCGTAACATCCTTAGTTGCTCAAACCAGTACCATATGTTTAAATGTATGTACAGTTATGTGGCTCTTGCGGTCTTGAGTTCTCTGTTCTTTGGGTGAGAAAACTATGAAGTGAAGCTGAGCAGGTCTGGCACAAAGGACTTTAGAAGGAAGTGTTATAACAATAAGAGGCATTTAAATTGTATATATAAAGATACTATAAATCGTTGTTGAAGATTCCTGTTTTAAAAACGTTAAAGGGACACTGTCATTCCCCTTAGGCTTCAAAGTGCCCCTAGTTTAAAAAAAAATGATGATTGGTCACAGTCTGTGAAGATTGCTGATATAGCTGGTACTTTGATTCTGATTTATTTTTCTTTTTAAAACTGGAAAACGGACTACCCACTATACTGGTGTTACCACACCAACACATGTTTGTTTACATTCCTTGATGAACTTACACTTCATCTTTCCTGGACTTGGGAATAGACCTGACTCGGTTTAGCTATTCATGATTCAGTGAGAAGAGAGGAGGCTTTTGCATCATGAGTGACTGCACTGTTTGGGGGTGTTCATAATGCTCATAAAGTATGTAATTGGAGTTGATCAAGGATTTGAAACAACACAATGTCTGTTTATATTAAACCATTACAATGAATTTCAGTTCTACTAAGAAGGGAAGCAGAAAAAAACAAACAGCAACATCAATTAATTTTAAAGAAGGTAAGAAATAATAAAATGTGTGGTTTTAACTAGAAATATTACGACACAAAAAGAGTTGACAGTGTCCCTTTAACATAAAGGCTGGCGCATCTTCTGAACTGACTACAGACTGGGGCCTCAAAAGGAACTGAGCAAAACTAGCAGGTTACCTGCCTTAATTTTTACCTCACATAAATGCTACGGTGCTATCCTTGGCAGCTTCAACATGTCATAAGAATTAAGGCTTAGTGCCCTCCTCCTGTGTAAATTCACCTGAGGATGTGCCACTTCAGCCCTTCCTCAGTTTTTTGCCTCTACCTTTGGTCCAGCTGAGCCTGCCCCCCCCCACACACACACACACATACACAGGCACACACACTGGGGCCACCATGCTGCTACTGGCAACATTTTCTTTCTAGTAAAATAGAAAATAATAAATTTGTGACTCATAAGACTTTTCGCCTTCTATATTTTGTCTTGCAACAAATTAATTATAAAAATAATGCAGTCTTCTATCTCTGAGCTCCTTAGCCAGTGGCGTTGATGGTGGCACAAATGGCTCGGTAGAGCCATGTCCCCCCCAACATTTTAGTCGTGGTTGCACCCCTGATTTGAATCATATGAATACAATCCGTTTACCACTAATACTATTCAATTTGTATTCAAATACAAACCTAGAACCACTTGAGCTTCATATTCTCATTACATTCTTGCATACATTTTGTATACTACTGCCCTGGTAGGAAACCTGCAAATATGCTTGTCTCCCTACCCCTAGCTATATGTCCCTTGCCCCATGTGTCCCATGCCAGTATACCCTTGTAGGTTTCCATGCTGCAGACCCATATTGTTCCATATAGTGCCCTAGTACTACCTTTCTCTATCAAATCCCTTCACCCAGTAGCCTTAGTGCCCAGTGTCTCACCACCTTACCTCACGGGATACCGGTAGGATCCTTACTTTATGTCATGTCCTGGTAGCCCTCTTTTAGAGGCTATGTCCCCCCAACAGTCTCAGCTGGCCCTTTACCACTAAGTATCCAATGACCTTTGTTCCTGTAGGTCCCCATGCCAGTGTCCCTCACTGTTCCCCATAGTTTCTAATGCAAACTTATTTCTTGCCCTCACCTCCATGCTCACCACCTCAATTAGATATATTTTGTGAAGGCACTATGGTCTAGTGGTTAAAGCATCATCTTGAGAACAGGGAAATACTAGGTTCAAATCCTACTAGAGCAAAATACTGGCTGTGTGTCCTTCAGCAAATCAAAGAACAAAATGAATTATTAGCATTTATATAGCACTTTTCATTCACATTGTGTTCCAAAGTGCTTTATAAGCAAATGAGAGTGTCGGTGGAAGGGATGCATTGGGGGATTATTTTTCAAACAGCCACCCCTGATGTTGGAGTGCTGAACATGGACAAATATAACAATAATACCATTAAAAAACTTAGTGCAACCCAATAAAATGTTTAATATGAGAAGGTAGTACTTATTTCTATGTTGTTTTAATATCTAATCAATGTATCTATTTTTTTTTTGTTAATCTGTGTATCTCCAGTCCACCAGGACCCCTATCTGGTCCACACCCCACTCCAGACCCATCACCCTTGCATTTCGCAGAATTATTGTCCAGCTCCCTCCTTCCCCATGGCGAGGGTGACCCTAATGGCATTGGAATGGTTTATCAGTCAGGAGGCACACCACATTCTTGGAAATGGGTCTCGGGTGGGTGTGACCTTCAACCTTCCCGGCTGGAATGTTTTTCCCCTTCTGGTTTCTCCACAGGAGATGTGCAATGCTATCCAAGGCAGTTCTGTGCATTCTACCAGGTGCACAACATCAACGGCTTACCCCTACTCTTGCCAATGTTGTGATTTCTGGCTGCCTTGCCCCCAGCCACCACTAGGGGCCAGGTTTGCACTGTATCTTTTCCTCCCCAGAGAAAGACAGCAGTCCATTGGATGCTCTGTCCTCCCCCTAGACAACCCTCCAAAACCTGGAGCTCGCACCCAAAGTCAGTTCATCATTGCCATAAGCAGTAGCGCTACTGCTGCACCAGCAGGCCAGCTAATAAATTTATCTTTGCAAGTAAAAGAGTTGTGTTTTCATGTGTTGAAACACTGGGTTTATGTGATAATGGTGAATGCCTGAAGGCAATTACCATTATCACTCAGTCAGAGTGCCGAAAACATTTTCAGCACTATGACAACACTGGCACCTCAGGACAACGGCACCAGGACAGTATTTTACTGCTTTCTGGGGGGGGGACTGCATCCCCCACCACCCCCACCTCGTGGGGGAGCTTCAGGGCTTCATCTCCTGCACCCCTCTACTTAAGGATTTTCAACTCCAGTGGAGTGCATATCGGGGGGGTGAAAGTGGGAAAAAAATAAAGGTTTGGGCTGGGCGCAATAAAATCGCACCAGCGCCCGAACCTGAACCCAGTACCTCTCCTACCGCATCCACTCGCCAACCCTCAATGCCATGATGCAGCTCAGCCAGCCATCGCAGCGCCACCCGCTACAACCTCTCCACCCCTCCCTGTCCACACTCGCTGTGCTCACTCCTCCAGCGCACGTACGCATAGCGACAACCTGTCGCCCAACTTGCCCACAGCCTCATCCAGTTGTCCTACCCTCCACATCACAGTGAGGGATTGCGCCAGGAAGGAGTTGCCATTATGGACAGCACCCTTCCTCATGCACCCACCTCATGGGTTACCCCATACACCTATGCACATTACTACATTACTGTACATTAATGCTACACAAATTGTACTTTCACTCCTGTACCTACATCCAGCACTTTCTACCCTCCACCAGCTTCCAACTGTGTTCCTGTTCATACCTGCCCAGAGTTTTTCATTCATCCCCCTCTGTGCTTCGCCACAGTTCATCACCCATCCCTGTACCTTACTACAGATGCTTACACACTGTTATAGAAGTTTTTGTTTTTTTTACATAGCAACATAGAAACATAGAAGTTATTGGCGGGTAAGGAAAGGGAATGGAAGGGGAGAAAAAGGAAGGGAATGGAAGGGAAGGGAAGGGAAGATTGTTTAACCAGAAAAGGCACACAAAGTCAGAGCTTGTTTCCAGGTGCGACCTGGGAGCACAGGGAAGTTAAGTGACTTGCTCAGAGTCACACAGAATACAAGTGGGGGCTCATGGGATTCAAACCCAGATCTCCAGGTTTGCAGCTCAGTGCCCCAAACCAGTATGCTATACTGCATCCCTAAAGACCCCTTTGGCCCATCCAGGCTGCCCCTTTTCCCCTGCCAACTATGCCACTGCAGCACTTGTACAGTCTCCAGTCATCCCCACACCTTGTGTTCTGTCCAAGGTCCCCTTGTATCTGTTCCATGCATGCTTAAATCCTGCAACTGTTTTGGCTCCTACCACCTCCACTGGGAGGCCATTCCAGGCTTCCACCACCCTCTCTGTGAAGAAATATTTCCTCACATCCCCTCTATTGATGGGGCAAAGTTAAAATGTGTGGGTGAATTTGCTGCGAAGCAACCGAAATTCGTATCCGTGGACCTCCGTGAAGTTTTTCCACATTCAGAAACTTCAAAATGGTGAAGTTCCACTGCGAAGTGCAGAATTTCACCCACAAAGTGTGGAATTTCACCCACAAATGGTGAAATGTTGGCAAAATTCCAAATTCGCTAGCGAAATTCTGCAATTCGTGGGTGAAATTCTTTACTTTGCGGTGGAACTTCACCATGCGGAATTTACAAAATTCCACAGAATTTGCAGATTAATTCATGAAGTGAAGTTTTCCAACTTTGCCCATCTCTAATTCCCTCTGAGCCCCCTCCCCACCAGCTTTATAGCATGACCCCTTCTCCTCAAGTCTGTCTTTCTATGGAAAATGCTACCTTCCCATACCTTATTAATACCTGTTATATATTTGAATGTTTATATCATATTCCCCCTTTCCCTTCTTTCCTCCAGTGAGTACATATTCAGTTCTCTTAGTGTCTCCTCATAGGGCTTTTGATGCAGTTCTGGCACTATTTTAGTTGCCTGCCTCAGTACTGCCACCACCCTATCCCTGTCCTTCCAGATGTGGGGCCTCCAGTGCTGGACACAGTACTCAAGATGTGGTCTTACCAGTGACCTGTACAGGTTTTTTGCTGAACAGGTAATATCTGTTAGGTGACTGATCTATGTTGGGAAGCTGTTCCCTGAAGATTTTCCTGAATAGAGATGTGAAGTTTTACTTCACCGGCAAAGTTCTGGTGAAGTTGTAACATTTACCTTCGCAAAAAACTTTGCAAATTGCTTACTTCACCACTTTGCCACTTCACATTGAGTTTTTCTTGGGAAATGGCACTTTTTGAGGCAAAATCAGGTGAAGTTAAGGTGAAGTTGCAACTTTGCCTTAACTTCGCCTGAAAAAAGTGCCACCTCGCCTGCCATAAAACTTTGTGAATTTGGCACTTCGGCCTTTGCAAATATAACAAACTTCACAAATTATTTCACGGAGCAAAGTTTGCCAAATATGCTCATCTCTAACCCTGAAGGAGTCCTAAAAAGGAAATATTAGAATTTAGGAGGACACAAAGGACCAGCATTAAAGAGGAGATTTAAATAACATGTAAATAACCTTATTAAAAAACATACTTATCTGATAGGTAGTTTGCGATGTCTGTCTAGATCTGTAAATAAAGATTAAGTCTGAATCTACAAAGATGGCCTAAATACATATCTTTATCATGTAGCCATAGAAACACAGAAATACAGGACCAGATTTTCAAAGGGCAGTGCAGGGCTTACATCATGCTCTGCATCAAACCCTTTCCATGCGCTATACTCCTTTGCCACAACTGTGCCTGATTTTCAAAGTTCAGGAGCAGCTGTGACAGTTAACCCCTATAAGGCAACTTGCACCCAATCTTGGGAGCAAGTTCAATGAAAATAGTCCCCAGGACTTGATGCAAGCTAGACCACAAAAAGATGGCCTACCTTGCATCAATTGCTGCATGAGATAGGCAGTCCTATTAAATTGCCACAAGCACGGTGCACAATATCTTTAGTGCACCCGGGTCTTGTGGCAATATCGCCTTCTGAAAACCCGGCCCAAAGAATTTGTCAGCAGAAAGGACTACTTGGCCCATCAAGTCTGCTAAGATGTTACCTACCTAGTCTGTCTCCACAGACCATGACTGGTCCTGGCAGATTCTGGTTTGGATGCTCCGTAACTGAGATGGCTACACCTGTAACATGATCCATAGCCCTCAGGCTCCCCACTGCACAGAGAGCAGAACGGAAAAGGCTGAGGATAGTGGAGGGGGTAGAGTCAGGCTGGACAATGGGCATCAAACTGGATGCCCGACCTGGTAGCAGAGTGGAACCCCTGCTCTACTTAGTGCTGGGGCTTGTAGAATGCAGCAGTCCTCCAAGAACTGCCATATCCCGAAATGTGAAAGCCAATAAAAAGATTTAGATTTGAAAAAACTATACAGATAGATCCCAGCCATGCATGGTAGCTCATAATGGGCTCTATGCACTATTAGGCTTAGTGAAAAAGAAAACAGGGATGTACTAGCATTGGCAAGAGCATACCACACTTTCAGACCCAAAACAACAAATAGGGCCAGGACGCCCTTTTCCTGGCTGATACAATCTGCAAGCAGGTAAGTCCATGCAAGTGGAGGGGCCTGTCAGGGGGGACAGACCTGAGCTGGGCTGTGGACTTCCAACTGTAAGCAGCAGCTGGTCACACTCAAGATCCCCTGCTCAGCTAGAGCAAGGAATCATGGGATACAGTAGATTGCATGAGGACTGCCATGTCTCCTGCATATACAGTAGGCCGATTTCATTATTATGTTTTCCAAAGGGCCACACAGCCATCATGCTGCCTCTAGTCTTGGCGTGGAGAAAGGCTATGGTCTGTGGCTGCTGGGCAACAGCACATTCACCAGACAGTTGGGGGGGGAGTACACTAGTTTTGACAGACCTCTGGCTGATTTAACAAACTCCTCAACTGACAATGGCTTTTCAGAGTGCAAAAGGCATCCTAAATGCTATTCAGCCAGCCCAGCTTCTAACAAGCCCCCTCCCAACCTGACTGGCTGCGAGGATACATGTGTACAAGCATGGTTGAGGTCAGGGAGGGACATGCAGTAGGAAAGTGGTGTTAGTGCACTTGCTTTTGTCCAAAGTTCACCTGGGATGCATGTCTCTCAACTCTGCACTGCGTATTTTGCATTGGGATCAATAGTGCCTAGACCAATATGTATACAAGAGCTGCACTGTTTCTCCAGCTGGGAGGGTGGATGAATGGTTGCCTTAACAGCCAATGAAAATGCCAATCATCAATGAGCATGATTTGCAAACATTTCAGGCAGCCCACACCCTCACTTCTTGAGAACTGAGTGCCTCACCTTTGCACCTTGCTCAGAGCTAGCTGGCCACAGGTGAGATTCTGGGATTGCACCCAAACCCCAGTCTCCCAGGTGACAATGTGGCATGCAGTATGTCCTCTTCAGACATTGCTGTTAGGTTTGGTCTGTTAGGGATGCCATGATATAAAGTTTCACTGTATAACCTTAAAAAATTAGCATGGCTATTATCTATCATATTATGGTGTATGTTTTTTGTTTTGTATGAGGGACCCTAAGCACACTAAATGTGCATGAAAGGGGGGCATAAAGAGGAATGAAAACGAATTTTGTTGCAACTTATTGCAATATAAAAGGAATGGATAAAGCATGAAAACTGTGCTTCACATAGTCTTCCTGGCAAAGTAAGCAAACTGCAAAACTGGGTGAAAAAGTGTCCAAAACTCAGTGAAGTTAGTCCTGGGTGATGGGCCAACTTGTGAAGGCTAGCACTTTTCCATTGAAGTCCACTATCTTAAGCATAGCGATGTATTTAAAAACAAACTCTAGCAAGAGCCAATACAGCTGCAGAACAATGATATTGTGGGCAGTGAGAAATGTGTAACCTAGCAATTTTTGCACTAACCACTGATCCACCGTACTGCACTTTCTAAATGTTGTGATACATAAACTCTGACTAATACATATACACATACTGTATATGCATATATATTGTATGCCTATATATTGATATTGTGGGCAGTGAGAAATGTGTAACCTAGCTATTTTTGTGCTAACCACTGAGCTACCGAACTGCACTTTCTAATTGTTGTGATACATAAACACTGACTAATACATATACACATACTGTATATGTATATATATTCCAGTGTAACACAGCAGTGCACTGTCTACACACATTTTAACAGATTAAAAAAAAAAGAGATTGAGGGACCGTTTTCTTCTTTTCAGGCTCCGATGGACATCAGAGGGTGGGGGGTTGCCACTACATACCTCATTTAAAAAAACAGTGACATACATAAGGCTGAAACTGATTTAGATAGTGGGGAATGTAGACTAGCAATTTTTGTACTAACCACTGATACACCTAACTGCACTTTCTTATTGTTGTGATACACACACACACACGCACACACACACACACAAACTAATACATATTCACATATATGCATATATATTCCAGCATAACATAGCAATGCACTGTCTAAACACTTTTTTTTGTTTATGCTCTTGCCCCCTTATCTCTACGGTTCGCCAATCCAAAGACTGTACTGGTGGGTGGGGCATGAACTCCATATCCAGACCTTGGCCTCCATCCTGCCTTGGTTTTCCCCCTGGGCAGGAAAGTGGGAGGGGACTACCTGTACCATGTGTCAGGCCTCCGTTCGACCCAGGTCTGCACCACACCCCTGCCACCCCTGTAATCCAGTGAACTGTAGGGCCATTTTTCACTTTCTCCCCATGCCCGAAGGATGTTGGCCACCGAGGGGATCCACGGGGACCTGCACATGCTGAGACATGATGGCACTCTGGATCACAGCTAATGTCCAGCCCTCCCACGTAGTGCACCGCATTGCACCTCCAACCGAGTGTACCCAGATGGTGGCATTGCAGTGGAAGTGGTGTCCCTCCCTCCCTCCCCGGAGGCGGAGGAGAGCACCCCTTGGGTGATCAATCCTCCTCCCCCTGGCCAAACCTCCAGCTTCCTGGGCTTGGTCACAAACCCAGGTCACCAGCATCGAAAGCGGTAGGGCTACCACTGCGCCAGTGGGCCGGCCATCTACACACATTTTTATTGATTTAAAAAAGACATTGAGGGATTGTTTTCTTCTTTTCAGGCTCCGAGGGACAATGGAGGGTGGGGAGCTGCCACTAGACACCTCATTTAAATCAGCAATGACATGCATAAGGCTGAAACTGATCTAGATAGTGGGGGAATTTAGACTAGCAAATTTTGCACTAACCACTGAGCCAACTAATTGCACTTTCTAATTGTTGTGATACACGCACACACGGACTAATACATATACACATATATGCATACATATTCCAATATAACATAGTAGTGCACTGTCTGCACACACAATGATCATTGCCACACACACACACTAACACACATACACTGCCTTATACGGCATTTATTAACTTATACATCTAACCCTAACTTTTACTGTATTTAGGATAAGCAATGTGCTTTGAATTAACTCATTGTACGAATCTATGGTATGACAGGGTAAACAATCAGGAAGGTGCAGTGGATGTGGCCTATCTGGACTTCAGAAAGCCCCTCAACACTGTCCTCCATAGAAGGCAGATTAACAAAATGTGCAGCCTGGGGTGGATCTTAAAATAGTTCTGTGGGTAGAGAACTGGCTGAATGGCAGGAGTCATAGGGTTGTGATAAGCTGGGAGTACTCGGGAGAGGGAGAAGTGATGAGCAGGCTGCCGCATGGGTGAGTATTGGGGCCTGTCCTTTTCAATGTCTTTATCGGGGACATTGAAAGGGACTGCAGGGGAATGCATGCCTCTTTTCAGATGGTATAGAAGTATGCAATAGGGTGGACATGCCAGGGGTGTTGAAAGAATGAGGGAAGACCTTAAAAATTGGAGAAATGGTTTAAAGAAAGGCAGTTGAGATTCAATGCAAAGAAGTGCAGGATCATGCATATAGGGCACAAGAACCCAGTAGCAAAGTACGAACTAGGTGGGGAGGTATTGACAGTCACAAAGCAGGAAAGGGACTTTGGAGTTATCACCTCGGAGAACCAAAGAGAAACTAAGCAGTGTGATAAGGTGGCTGAAAATGCTAGCCAGATGCTTGGATGCATTGGGGAGGGGGGTATCAGGAGTATAAAGAGGGAGGTCATCTTACCCTTGTTTAAGATACTCATGGGATCACACCTGGAATACTGCATCGAGTTCTGGAGACCCCATCTGAGAAGCAACATAGACAGGGTGGAAGCGGTGCAGTGGAGGGCAACTAAAATGGTGCAGGGCACTTACGATGTTTTGTAATCATTCTTCATTTCTGTACTCCCCTTCCCCCGGGTCACACCTGGAAACAGGCCTTGGCTCAATGTGCCTTTCCCAGTTACCAAAATTATAAATAAATGAATAAAAATATAAATAACTATAAATCCACTTTTTTCCATAACATTTCTTTCACTAAACTGACTAAATCAGACATTTTTGCAAAAATGTTGCGATCCAACCCATTAAATTTATTATTACTGCTGCTGTGGAGAACAGTATTTTAGTTACATATCAATTACTACATAACTGAAAGTACAGGCAAATAATTACCCTTTCACCCATGTGGAAGGTCATTATGTATCCTTTGAAAACAGGCTCAAATCTCTTCAGCTTATGTCCCTGGGAACACACAGAGAACATGGTGACATACATTTTTGTATGATGTGCTACAAGATTCCAAATAATGTGTGAATTAGAGATTGACTTCAAAGATAATGGTATTGAAACTAGAGGACACCCATTACAAATAACGGGAAAATGATGTAATACCACTGCCAGAAAATATTCTTATACAATCAGAATTGTGAACTTATGGAACACACTACCATTGTATATAATACTAGCTAAAAGTAAAAGTGAGTTCTAATCCAGACTAGACACATATATACTTGGGGGCAGTGTCTTGAGGTATTATGTATAAGGATGGAACATTTGTTCTGCCTTTTCGTTCCTAGTTTCACCGTAGTATGACCCATAGTATGTGGTTTGCCCCAACCTAAAATAGCAGAATACAACAGTCAGCAAAATGTCATTAATAATTTTTCAATTTACTTTATTTTATTCATGAACTGATTTGTTGTTTCAAAGTTGTTTGTTACTGCTATCCTATCATGCCCAATGCTAAAAAAAAACCAAAAAACATATTTGTGTAATACTGTACTGTCTGCCATCAGAAAGTTTTGCTAGCTATAACACAGATCAGTGAGCAGCTCTCTTGGCATGCTGGCACCCAGGCTCATGCCCCACACTGGGAAGGACTCCAGTGGGTACCAACAATGTGGGAGAGAAACAGCTAGATGGACACTTTCCTTTCCAGGATGGAGGGCCTGGCATGCACCATTCCTAAAGGGGCTCCTGGTTTTGGCCTAGTGGAGCCATACTTGGCATTGCGGGGTACCATTTCCTGCTGCACACCCATTGGCAAGTCATACTGTGCAGGACCCAGTAAGGAATCTAACCATCCAAGAGACCATCACATTTGGGTAGAGAGGTTCTATAGACCTCCTGGAAGGTGCGATGAGTGACAAAGAATAGGACTGGTGGGAATCATGGAATCAGAATGGGAGTCCAATTTTTTTTCAGAATTTTGGTATTCAGGGCCAAAAATTCAAATTCTGAAAAACCCTTACCTGAATTAAAATCTGATTCCTCATCCTAAACCCTCCCTCACCCAGCGCATTATAAAAGCCCTCTCCCCCCCTTATTTCAGTGAGAACTGTGCTGGATCTACAGGTAATTTTTCCCATTAGAAGCTGTTTATTAAATACTGGTTCAAATGCTGTTATTCCTCTAGCTATTAATGCTTTTTAGCTATCCTAGCAGGTGTTTCTGATTTACATGATGCTGGTAAGAACTGTTTTTGAACTGTATGTTGTGGTTTATGTTCCTGCGCTACTCTTCTATTATTGGTGAAAAGGCTCCATGTTCTACTATAGAACTCTGTGGCTGAGAGGGACATAAACTTCATCATAAGGTTCTAAAAGGTACTTACCACCAGACTATAAAGTAGAAACACCCAGTGAGATTACTAAAGGGCCTGTATAGATGGAATGATAACATAATTTTAACCAGTACTTAAAATCAGCTTCTATGGGGAAAAATGGCTTAAAGGTTCAGTGCAATTCTCCCTTAAAGGGGAAGTCTCCCATAGTTTCACACCAATATTTTGCCCAACTCCTTATGTATAACTGTTGTGTGCCTCCTACAGTTACCAGCAGTCCTATTGCTGTCCAAATCTAGATTATAAATAAAAATATACAGCCCCCAGAAGTTATCCATGTGTTTGTCCTCGATTTTACCGTCAATGTTGCTGGAGGATGATTTCATCAGAGCAACAGACAGTGGTGCTGCACTAAATGCATTTCCACCAGTAAACCAAACTCACAATGTTTGGTCCCCCCCTTGAGTAATGGAGGAGCCATTTAAGTGTTGTGCACATCCAGAAGTGCAGGTCTAATAGGGACTAGGACCATGTGAGTGTGATGTGGCACTGATTTTTGGTATATACAGTATTCATATAAGGAAGTGCCTGTATGTGTTGTGCTGCTGTTTCTGTTAGCAAAAACAGTTTACCCAATAAATAACTCTGGGTACAACAAGAGTTTTGAGCAGTATTATACAGCTGTTGTATTATTTTCTATTTGTGTTAATATTCTCTGTTTTGATTGACACCAGCAGTGAGAGACAATCTTGCAAATATGCCCCTTTCCCTTTGTAACTAGGCAGACAGTGATTGAATGTCTGCTGTAAGGCAATAAAGAGTTCAGCTATAACAAGGAATTGGTTACCAGGAAAGCATCAGCTACAGCATATGGAAGAAGGGTAATTTAGTGGCACAAGAACTGGGAGACTGGTTCAAATCCTACTAGAGTCCCCTACTCTCTAACCCTTAACAAGTTCCCTCAACCTCCATGGGAACTGTGATGGCCCCTCAGGTCCATGACTTTAAAAGTGCCCCCATTCCCATTACAAATCATTAGCAGTGATGGGAAAGCTACAACACTTCACTTTGAAGGTACTGAGGGCAAGCTGTGGCAGACTCCCCCCAATTTGTAATGCCAGCATTTGAAGTAGGATGCCCCTCACAAATCAGATGCTACACTTCAGCTGTTGTAGGTAAAGAAACTAATCAGTCTCCGTGTTTGTAGTGCTCTGTATTTGCTTAGCTCATTTCTCCCATGTCATATGCATTCTGTGTCTTGGTATTTCCAGTCAGAAACTTAGATTTAAGGAGCATTTGAAATGTAAAACAATACACCTTATAAAGTAAGTGATCTAGCTCTCCACTTTCAGGCTGCTGAAAGGGGGTGTGTATCATTTGTGCAGAGGAAGAATTCAGTCTTGTGTGATCCTTTTGGAAACTGCTCAGGTCCACCTTGTAAATGAATCTTCTCAAGGGTGTTCACCTGGTTCAATACAGATTGACTGATTGTTTGACTGATTCAGTCTACTGCTCTCCACAACAAGTTACAACTGTCTCACAAAGAGAAATGAGCAGTACAAAGAAACAGATTTTGTTTCCTGTGAATGAAATACTATTAGATGTATTATTTGCTCTACACATGCAGTATTAAGGCTACAAGTACTACTCCCTGTGTGAGTTGCATGACAGAACTGTCTTAAGCCATTGCAAACTTAAACTAAAATCAGGATAGACAACATTGATAGTCTTATGTTTTCTTCTGCACTGTTGCTGCAATGACAGCAAATAATGGGAGGGGCTATATTACAAGTGACTCATTTGCATGTAAATGGAGGCTTGCTTGACACTTTACTACCTTGTGTCAGAGTCTCAGACTCTAGATATGTGTTGCAACAGAAGAAATGACTGATCTTTTATTGACATACTTACAGTAATTGATGTAATGTATAATAAATAAATCAGACATATCCAAATCATAAATATACAGGAGTCTTCTCCTTTAATACTTACTGGGCTGGCAGGGGTCCCTGGAGGCTTAGGTAGGTAAGGCAGCTGTAGGTAAGAGAGGCATCTGTCAACTTAACTGCTAAAAATGTGTCTTGTAGTGGTAAAAACTGTAATTCACTGTATCCCTGTCACTGACTACACTCCAGTAAGTATTACTGAGTCTAACAGCTCTGGTAGTCTAGCCCCTATACCACAACTCTTACCTCTGGCCAGTAGTACCCCAAGTCCCATTCTCACCAAGAGATGTGGACCACTCATTGTCCACCCAATCCTGTGGTTGTTGTAAAAGTTGTAGTTCACTATGTCCCTCATGTCACTGACTACTACTCAAGTAGGTAGAACTGAATGCAACAGGTCCAGTAGGCTACCCACCTTATACCATGACTCATACTCCTGGCTCTTAGTACCCTGAGTCCTGACCCCACTGAAAGATATGAATACCTCCCCATCCTCCCAATCCTGCAGCTGACTGGTGGTGAAGTGAACAGGCAACTTCAAGACAATCTAGTGAAGTGCACATTACATAACACAGTGTGTGCCAGTGCTTTGGTCCACCACTCCCACCCAATCTCCGCTGGTTCTACCCTGCTCTAACCACCTCCCAGAGACCCCCAGTTCTCCCTGAGTGACCTGTGAGGTGGCTGACCAAAAGAAATTCCTGGGGTCAGCAGCCACCACCAGATGCCTTATCCCAGGGTTGAGACAGGACTCAGATACTACTGGCCCTGGTATGGGATGTAGCCTACCGGACATATCAGTACTGCTTACTGAAGTAGGTAGGTAGTAGATAGGTAGGTAAGTATGTTTGTTAGGCACTACAACAAAGGCAATGGCCAATAATAAAACCAGACAATACAATAAATATGTAACACATTATACAGAAAAAGTAAATAACCATATTGCACATTATACAGACAATTTTGTAGCCCATGGGCATTATTTTGTTGCCCAAACATTAAAAGAAGCCAGATCATGCATAATACTTTCTTTTCTTGAGAAGAAGAGCCTTATATGTCTTCATTTGTGTAATTACATCAAGAATTAACAATAGGCATAATCCAGTTTTCACATCATGTCACATGTAGGTGGCATTGCGTTGTAATGACATTGGTACGGGACATCAATTTTCCCACATTTATAATCAATAGCTTCTTTATGATAAAACCAATTATAAGTGTATGGAGTTATTTAAAATTTAAGATGAGTCAGAGCTATCTGATGTTCTCTTTTTGTACAAAATTTTAAATAAGGTTCTAGTCCCCAATGTCTCCCAATTTATACACAGATAGCATATTGGATTCTGCAATTACAGACAAATCGTTTTGTTTTTCTGTATCTGGGATCTTATGCAGAACAATAACCTTTATAACATTACTTTTTGAAGTGGTTGCCTGATTTAGAATGTAATTTGGGTTGAAACCCAGAAACTTGTTATGCCAACTGTCTCTACACTACCCAGATCTTGGTTCAGGTAGTTCATCTGTTTAAGCCTTCTCTCAATATCATTCAAGGAAATCTGTCTACATCAGTTTTCATGATTTTGAATAAATATGTTATTGCCCTCATAATTCCATGAGCTTGGATAGACTGTTCTCCAGCTTCGGCTTTAAGATGTGCTTCCAAGATAAAATGTGGTAAACCCAATAGTTTATGGAAAAAAAGAGTTTTTGAGGGGTTCCAGGATCTTTACCTGCCTATCCACTTCCCACATTATGGCTCCATACAATATATTGGATTTTAGCTTGGCTGCAAAACTTTTAACCACAGTGCAAAGAATCCCTGGCATAGTGGTTACTAAAACTAAAAATACTATTTATTTTGCTTTTTTGACCAATCTTGCAAGTTTCATAATGCAATTTCCAGGTGTTAACATTATTAAAACAACCCCCAGCTATCCATATGAGCTTATGTCCTCTAAAGGGCTGGTACCTAAATGTTTTGCTTTTATTAGCTCTTGATCCAGAAGTTACAGTCTTAGTCTTACAAATATTATAGATCAAGAGAGAACTCCCAACCAAACAGAGCACTCCTTCCCTTTGCGCATGAAACACTCAATTTGTGAAGAGTGTCTCACACCCTGCTGCCCTGAAAATGGGCATATTCTGTTAAGGTTTTTTAAACAATTAATGTATTGTAGATCAAGCTCGATCACCAATGTATAAATACCACTGCCAAGACCACTCTTACAGTCATAAGAGTGGTGTCACATTCTCAGAGTACCAGAACTGCTCACCTTCAGTTTGAGTCCTCATACCCTAAGAAGGCACGTGAGACCCCTGTTACAACCATAAGAGTGGTCCCAGTGGAGGTATTAACATTCAACTGTAAGATTAAGTTCCTTAAAATGAGTACATATTGCATTGACGGCCACCTACAGGCCAATTTTACATAGGTAGAAAACAACCACATCAGCATAAGTAATATGGGAATTTATTCCTGACAAATATTCAGAGGCTGGCACTGTGTATATAAAGACTGATCTGTAAGTGAATTAATATTAAATATTGAACAAGAGGGGTGCAAGAAAGTAACCTTGTTTAACCCTCTACTGGCCAGAATTGGACACAAGAGGCTGCCATCTTTACTTATACTAGCCCTTTCAAGGGTATTGGTACACAACAACTTACGAATCTGAATCATCCTTTATCCATCATGGTATTCTTCAGAATATCCTACAGTATACCTGTTTACCAAGCAAAATGCAATTGAGTGATCTATGAATGCACTATGTAATTTAACTTTGGCATTATTTGTGTATTTGTCAGTTAGGTACTTAACCCTTAGGCTGCCAAAAGAAGATATAGGAATTTGAACTGATATATCAGTCCGCAGCACAGCAAGGGTTAAGAGTAAAAATATGGTCAGCTGTACTTCTGGAAGCTCGGAATCCATCTTGAAGCTCGGAAAGGTATTTGCTATTCTCGTCTCAGATTTCCATTAAATATAGGATGTAGCTTGTATAGATTTTCATAGGGACATTCTGCAGAGAGATCTTATGATAACACTAGAGACTGGGTAGTCACCTTTTTATGTTGACTGCACGCATGCACAAGAAACATATTGTGGCAGAATTCCAGAAGCAGGCTGTGGAGGCGCAGCACTGTTGTGGCCAATGCCCTCACAGCCTTTAAAGGCTTGGCCCACTTTTCCCAATGCTGTGGCACACTGCTGCTGACACTAGTTCAGCCAGCATGCCAAAACCTTGTAAGGTTTCAGCCGCTACAATTAGGGACTGCCTCGTCATTGCAGCATAAGCCATTCCGCCGCAATGAGGGAGCGACCCATCATTGCTGGGCAGAATCTTGTTACAGTGATATTGTTTGTGAACATGGTGGCGGCTGGCGCGTGTTCCTGAAACAATGTCTGTCGAGGGTGCCCAATCCCCATGGCAGCATATGCCCCCCACCGTGTTTGTTTGCCGACGGGGGCCCCAATCCCCATCGGCTTCAGTGCCCCAAGGTTGATGTTGCCGATGGGGGAGCCCAATCCCTATTGGCATTATGTAATCCCCCCCACTTTTGTTGTGTGCCGATGGGGGTGCCCAGTCTCCATCAGCATGTCACCCCCCCACTTCTGTTGTGTGCCGACAGGCGTGCCCAGTCCCTGTGCATAATGTAACCCCCCCTTTTTTTTATGTGCTGACGGGGTTGCCCAATCCGCCGTCGCCACAGCTGCCCCCAAAAAGACTCCATTGGAATGCTGAGAGCCCACCCCAGTGCGCCACATGCCCCTGTAAAAACAAAAACAGTCCGGCAATGTTTTTTCCCCTGTGGAAAAAGCGGTCCCTCGGCGAGTCTCCCTGCCCTTACCACAATCTGCACCCACCACTGCGTGCCCTGCCTCCCCACCCCCTCAACTCATACTTACCTCTGAAGTCTGGCACGACCATCTTCGGTGGACCAGGGACATATCTGCACTCTTCAAAGCCGACCGCGAACTGAGGAAATGCCGGTAAGCTGTATAATGGAATAAATAGGTTTTTTTCAACTTTGATGCATATCTCAGGCATGGTTTGGAATTTTGGCACCACATTTTCAACATGGGGTTTTTGGGATCCCGCCTCATAAATTCTGGCAATGTCATGGCATTATTCAGCCCCAAAAGGTGACTTTGTGCTCACTGTGCGGAATCCCCTTTCAGGACTGATTAACAAAATGACAGTGCCAGTGTTCATGAGGTGGGCTCTCAAAAAGCCTATGTTGCAAATTTGGTGGGAAAAATCCAAAAAAATTACTGTTTTACAAGCATGCATTGCGCAGTTGCTACGCACGCTCCTAACTTTGCGAATTTGCAATATTTTCATACCAGATTTTCAACACTGGCATTTTTTCACACCTCCTTGTGAACAGCACAGCTGTCATTTTCCACATCTTGGCCAAAATGTGTTTTCACACTTTAGGCACAGAATAGCACAGTGGCTGTGGGAAATCAGTGTTCGGGATAGATTGAGAAAATGACAGTGACACTGTTCATGAGCAGAGGCACTAAAATGACTATTTTGAAACTTTGTTGACGATACTCCATAACATGACTGTGTTATGAGCATGCATTGCGCAGTTTGCATGCACGTTCGTAACTTCATGAATTAATAATATAGTCACTCCAGATTTTCAACATTGCCATTCTTCTACACCTCCTTATGAACAGTACAGCTGTCATTTTTCACATCCTGGCCAAAATGTGTTTTTGCAGTTCCGGCACAGAATAGTGCGGTCGCTGTGGGAAATCCATGTTCGGGACATATTATGAAAATAACAGTGACACTGTTCAATAGCAGAGGTCCTAAAATGCCTAAGTTGAAAATTTGGTGATGAAAGTCCATAAAATGAGTGTGTTACGAATGTGCATTGCGCAGTTTCTGCGCACGCTCGTACCTTCATAACTTTGCAATATTTTCACTCCAGATTTTCAACATTGCCATTTTTCCACACCTCCTTATGAACAGTGCAGCTGTCATTTTTCACATCCTGGCCAAAATGTGTTTTCGCTCTTCCGCCATAATAGCGCGGTCACTGTGGGAAATCAGTGTTCGGGACACATTAAGAAAACCACACTGGCACTGTTCATGAGCAGAGGTCCTAAAATGCCTATGTTGAATATTTTGTGATGAAACTCCATAAAATGACTGTGTTACAAACGTGTGTTGTGCAGTTTCCACGCACTCTTTTAAGTTCACAAATTAGTAATATTTTTACTCCAGATTTTCAACACTGGCATTTGTTCACACTTCCTTATGAACAGTACAGCTGTCATTTTTCCCATCCTGGCCGAAATGTGTTTCCACATTTCCGGCAAAGAATACCGCAGTCACTGTCGGAAATCAGTGTTTGGGACAGATTAGGATTGAGCGACTTGGTGGGGGGATGACTGAGTTCAACTGAGCTCTGTCGGGACTGCTTTGGATTTCTTTGCAGGCAGGAAAAGGCACCAACACAGGCAGGAGCCCAGTACAAAAGGGCAGCCTGCAGCACCGGGAGACACAGAACGAGTGAGTGAGGGAGGAAGAGTGAGTGAGCTAAACGGAGCTCTGTTGGGCCTGCTGCGGATTTCTTTGTGGGCAGGAAAAGGCAGCAATGCACACAGGGGCCCAGTACAAAAGGGCAGCCTGCAGTGGTGGGAGAAGCAGAACAAGCGACTGAGAGAAGGGGAGTCAGCGAGCTCAATGGAGCTCTATTGTGATTGCTGTGGATTTCTTTGTGGGCAGAAAAGGGCGGCAATGCAGGCAGAAGCCTAGCACAGAAGGGCAGCCTGCAGCACCGGCAGAAACAGAATGAGCAAGTGAGACAGGGGCAGTGAGTGAGGCCAATGGAGCTCTATCGGGACTGCTGCAGATTTCTTTGTGGTCAGAAAAAGATGCCAACCGAGGCAGGAGCCTAGTACAAAAGGGCATCCTGCAGCACCAGGAGAAACAGAATGAGCAAGTGAGACAAGGGGAGTCAGTGACCTCAATGGAGCTGTGTCAGGACTGCTTCAGATGTCTTTGTGGGCAGGAAAAGCTGCCAACGCAGGCAGGAACCCAGTACAAAAGGGCAGCCTGCAGCAGCGGGAGACACAGAACAAGCGAGTGAGGGAGGGGGAGTGAGTGAGTGAGCTCAACGGAGCTCTGTTTGGACTGCTGTGGATTCCTTTGTGGGCAGAAAAAGGCAGCAATGCACACAGGAGCCCAGTACAAAAGGGCAGCATGCAGTGGCAGGAGAAACAGAATGAACAAGTGAGAGAGGGGGAGTGAGTGAGCGAGCTCAATGGAGCTCTGTCGGGACAGCTGCGGATTTCTTTGTGGGCAGAAAAAGATTCCAACACAGGCAGAAGCCCAGTACAAAAGGGTAGCCTGCAGCGCCGGAAGAAACACAACGAGCGAGTGAGAGAGGGGGAGTGAGCGAGCTCAACAGAGCTCTATCATGACTGCTGCAGATTTCTTTGTGGGCAGAAAAAGGCGACAATGCAGGCAGGAGCCCAGTACAAAAGGCCAGCCTGCAGCACCAGCAGAAACGGAACGAGCCAGTGAGAGAGAGGGAGTGAGCTAGCTCATCGGACCTGTGTCAGGACTGCTGCAGATTTCTTTGTGGGCAGAAAATGCCTCCAACAGAGGCAGAAGCCCAGTACAAAAGGGCAGCCTGCAGCACCAGCAGAAACAGAATGAGCAAGTGAGAGAGGGAGGGGGAGTGACCCACCTCAACGGAGCTCTGTCAGGACAACTGCAGATTTCTTTGTGGGCAGAAAACATGCCAATGCAGGCAGCAGCCCAGTACAAAACAGCATCCTGCAGCACCGGGAGAAACAGAATGAGTGAGTGACTCAGGGCAGTGAGCGAGCTCAATGGACCAACGCAATCAGCATTCGTCATTGACAAATGCTTGTTTAGAAAGGGGGACAATAATTTTTGATTTGCAATTTTTTTGCTGAGTAAGTGTACGATTTATAGAAGTAAATAGGGTAGCCATCATTTTTGCCCACTCATTAATAAAGCAATAAAATACTACCGCAGGAAGTCAATCCATACTGACAGCCTTATTCTTTTTTGTAATAAATTATATATTTTTTTTCATCTTATCTACAGGAATCCAAACCCAATCTGGACAAAAGGCCTCCTCTAAGTGAGTTATCTTATTATACATGATATTAACATTTTCCTTTATGTTTATTTTCGTTCGTGCTATATAAAGCTGTCAATTAATGTACCTATCCATCTTCATTTATATAGTTGACACAATGTTAGCAGTCTTTTCCTTCATACAAAAAGCAACTATTTTCCAGAAATTAGCAGAGTCTTTAAGCTTAATAGCTGTTTTTAATTCATTACAGAGATTATTTTGAAAATGCAGTCATTGAAGTCAAGCAGATCCCTAGACTCCTGCCTCAGGAGACAAAGAGCTTTTTGTCTGCTGTTACAAGGGTGGCTATAAACAAAAGTAGCAGTTAAAACTTTCTTTTTATTCCTACTTACTGGAGTACTCAATGACATGAGGGACACAGTTGATTATAATTTTACAACAACTACTGCAGGACACATTTTTGGTGGCTAAAGTCACTGGATGCCTCTCTCACCTATGGCAGCCAGAGCTTCCAAGGACCCAGACAGCGCAGAAGTCATGGCATGGATTAAGGTAAGGGGAGAAAGGCAAGGGAGGGAGGGATGTAAGGGTGGTGCTTTTTTTTGTTCCCCTAAGTTACCTTTTAGTTTGCTATGTTATGGGAGGGTTTGTCTCTGTACAAAAGTGGAGTTGGATGCAGAATCTCAGCTTCCTGTTCTGTCTCTGACTCGCACCTATGCCTTAATTAGAGGTGGAACATAATCAGACTCTATTTCTGAAATCCTGACTAGGTAGTGATGGAACAGATTCCAGAGAATCTGAACATCCCTAACAGAGATGGTAAGGACGGGGATGGGAAGTGAATAGACATAGGAGGGCTGAGTTGGAGACAATGGATGAACAAAAATATGATGGAATGTTTTACCAACTAACAAATACTGCTGTTTTAACCAACTTTTTTCAGTTTTATTTCAAATAAATACTTACACACTTTTTTGTAAATTCTCACTCCTACCTTGCAGCTCATTAAACCCTCAATCCTGAAGAAACATCCCACTGTGTTAGAGAGAAAAGCAAGAGCAAAAGAAGGAAACCACTTTGGTTCTCAAGAACAGTAGCAGAAAAGGTCAGAGCCAAAAGGCTGGCCTTCAGGAAATATAAGGGAACACAGCGGGACAAAGATAGGGAGGCATACCAAACTTCCCTAAGGGAAGCAGGGAAGGCAATAAGGCAGGCAAAAGCCCAAAGCGAGGAAACACTAGCATGAACAGTAAAAGATGGTGACAAAACTTTCTATAGATACATTAGTGAAAGGAGAAAGTCCAGAGGGGGTATTGCTAAGATCAAAGGGGCTAAGGGGGAGTGTCAGGAGGAGGACCAAGGAAAAGCATCTTAAGGGAAAGCAAAAAGAAACTCATGGGGGGAATAGCCACAACCCCTTACCTTAATCTGACATTGCAGGCCCAATTTTCAGCCAGCAGTGTAGAGTTCGGTGTATCTGCAGCATTCTGCTCCAACTGGGGACTACCTAAGTCCATTGCCCAGTCCTGGTATATCAGAGCCCAGTCCCCAGCCAGGTCTTCAGGTGAAGGAAGGATGTCTTTGGTCATGATTAGGCTCTTTTGGGAAAGGTCCAGGGCCGTGGGAAGAAGCTCCCCAGGCGGCTCATAGCAGTTGGAGATTTTTACCGGCATCAAGTAGTTGGAGGATCCATTACATTTGGAGAGCAATGCCTTCCATGTGGACTCCTCTATCTATTCCGTTAGGCTTTAGCTGGCATCATTTGAGGGATTTTATCTTGCTTGCCATACAATTTCTTCTTTTGTCTCCCTGGATGGGAGTTTGCCACTCAGGACCAGTATTCACTGCGGTTGCAGGAGTTACAACATGGTGAGGAGGGTCGTCATTTACTGAGGTTTCCATCTGCTGGTGGGCCTCACCATGAGGCATGATCTGCTGTTGGCGATGGAGGGGTCTTTCTCCAGCGATGTCCACAAGGAATAATTCTACCTCCTCTGGTGTGTTAAAGGTTAGTTGCTCACCTCTATAGAGGATCCTCAGCAGTGCCAGGTATCTAAGGGAAGCAGTGATATTTAAATTGTAAAGCTCTTGCTTCACAAGACCGTAGGCTTGTCTTCTCTGTGACAGGTCATACGAGTAGTCTGGGAAAATTTGGACTTGTACACTTGCCCATTGCAGGCTTTTGAGGTCCCGAGCCGCTCTTAGGAAGTTTTCCTTGACAGGGTATCTGGATAATTTGCACAAAATCAGCTGGGGCCGATCACCAGGCTACTGTATGGGTGCCAGAGACCTGTGGGCCCACTCCGGTTCCAGGGGAGGTTGATTATTGATTTTCAACATGACTGGGAGGGCCCATTGCAAGAAGGCTGTCATATCGTGTCCTTCAGCCCCCTCCAGTAAGCCCACAATTCTAATGTTCTTTCTCCTTCCTCAGTTTTCTAGGTCGTCGACTTTTGCCAGCAAATACTATAGTTGGTTATGTTGTTCTCTGAGTTGACCATGATGTTCACGTAGAATCTCCCCTTGATGTTTGACATGGAATTCATTGTCTGTTACCCTGTTTGTCAATTTCATCACATCTGCTTTAGTACTTGTTGTTGTTTCAATAGTGCTGCAGTGTCCAGGAGAACCTTGTTAAGCAATGTAGTTATGTTTCCTAGTTGTTGTTCCACAGACTGGGGAGCAGCAGATAGTGAGTCCCTGGGGTCCTCCATCTCCAAATGTTGTGGGTAAGATGACTATTAGGCCCTGCTGGTTGAGGGTTGATGCACAGGCTGTCTAGCTGCAATGAGGCAAGTTGTTATAGTTGAGATTAGGTTGCAATACAGAGTCTGATCAGCACAATTCAGGTGTCAAAATGTGCAGAATAGAGCACAGAATTTATATCCATTGAGGGATTCCTGGATAGTGGGTGCTGAAATATCGGATGTGTCAAGATGGGTGAAGCTGCTACTGCAGTAGCTTTATTACACAACTTCCAATCTTGGATGGCTAGCTCCGCCTCCCACATCATAGGATTTTAATGCACTTTCCTGGGGTATAAGGACACTTGGCCCTCAGCCTCATGCCTCACTACACCCCTGGGGCCTGATTTAAAATTCTATAATGCACACCACCCTGTCATCACTTATTAGCAGGGCCCCGAGTTTTCCGCGATTCCACGGATGCGGCAAACCGCAGAAATATCCACGGAATTTGCCATCACCCGCGATTCGCGGCGCCAGCGGAACAAGCGTCCTCTTCGTTTGCCGACGGGGTGCCCAATCTACCGCCGGCTTCACTGTTCCCCTCAAATGCTTGTATGCCACGCTGAGCCCACCCAAGCGTGGCAAAACATCCTTGCCGACAGGTGCCCAATCCCCGTCGGCTTCACTGTCCCCAAATGCTTACATGCCATGCTGGGAGCCCACCCCAGTGTGGCAAAACGTCCTTGCCGACGAGGTGCCCAATCCCCGCTTCACCTCCCCTCCTTGTGTGTTATTAAAAAAATAAAAACCTGAAATAAAAAACCTTCCATCGTTGCTTCTTTGCCCCTCCACCAACCCGCACCACCCTCTCGTACCCACCTCCCACCCCCTCACCCCATACCTTACCTCCGGACTCTGGCGCGACGATCTTGGTGGACCGGGAACACGTCTGCACTCTTCAAAGCCGACCGCGAACTGAGGAAATGCCAGTAAGCTGTATGATGGGCTAGATAGGAGGGGTTCAACTTTAGTGCATATCTCAGGCATTTTGAGGAATTTTTGCCAAATTTTCAACATGGGGTTTTGGGACCCCTTCTCATGAATGATGTCACTGTCATGGTGTTATTGGACTCGAAGGGTGATTTCGCGCAGTGACTCGCATGAGAAATCACCCTTCGGACTGAATACCGCCATGACAGTGAATCATTCATGAGAAAGGGCCAAACCTCCATGTTGAAAATTTGCGCCAAAATTCCAAAATGACTGTTTAACGAGCGTGCATGCGCAGTTCCTACGCAGGCTCGTAGTTCACGAAATTTCAATATTTTCACTCCAGAGTTTCAACATTGCCATTTCACCCACACTGTCTTGTAGGTAGTACAGCTGTCATTTTTCATCTCACCAAAATGTGTTCCCACCCTTGTGCGCCAGAATGGCGCGGTCGGTATCTTGAAATCAATGTACGGGACAAATTAAGAAAATCACAGTGACACTGTTCATGAGCAGAGGTCTTGAAATGGCTATGTTGAAAATTTGGTGAAAAATTCCTAAAATGACTGTTTTACTGACGTCGTTGAGTTCCCTTGCAGCTCATGGGTTTCTTAATTTTCAATATTTCCACTCCAGATTTTCAACATTGCCATTTTCCACACCTTCTTATGGGTAGTACATGTCATTTCACATCTCACCCAAAACATGTTTCGCCATATAGCGCACAATGGCGCAGTCATTGTGCGAACTCAATGTATGGGACAGATTAATAAAATCACAGTGATACTGTTCATGAGCAGAGGTCTTAAACTGGCTATGTTGAAAATTTGGTGACAAACACCCATAAAATGACTGTATTCTGACGTGCATTGTGTCAGATATGGCAAAAAACAAAACAAGGAAAAAAATTAAGGTAAAATGTGCATAGAATTGCGCAGAAATTGGTGTTGAGTGCATCAGAAGTTCTCAAGTGCAAATGAGAACCCTGCCGCAGAACTTTGGTCCGATGTGCCGCAGAAAAATCAGGGCCCTGCTTATTACTTACGTGACAGGAGTGATAACATGGTGTGAATACTGTTTTGCAGTACCTTAATATTGTACTACAAGTATTAAAGTAAGAAGAAAGTTTAGGATGGCTACCACAGTAGAAGGACTGGCCAAAAAAATGGAGTCTTTCCCTCCACCACACAGGATGGTCCAAACAATTCTTTGCTCATCGTTCTCTGTCACATAGATGCTAAGCACTCTATATATAGTACTTAACTGAGATTGCCCCACATCAGTTGGGATCTAGACCCATGACAGTTGCCATAGTGTGTGTTAGGAGTGGAGTAAGGGGACAACCACAGGCACATCAAGATGCTATCTAGAAGTTAGAGCATATAGAAAGCAATGGTTCTATGGGCTAATAGAAGTCTGTGGAGATGGAAGGACAGAGCCAGTCAAGCAAGCTCATACAACTGCAAGAAAAAGTAGATTTATTTATTTATTTATAGAAACATAGAAACATAGTAACATAGAAACATAGAATTTGATGGCAGATAAGGACCGCTTGGCCCACCTAGTCTGCCCATTTTCCTACCTAACAGATAAGCTGCAGATCCTAGTTAACTAACAGCTTACTTCCTCCTACCCCCCACTAGGACTGCCTTATGCCTGTCCCATGCATTCTTGAAGTCCCCCACTGTTCTTGACTCCACAACCTCCTCAGGAAGGCTGTTCCATGCATCCACAACCCTCTCAGTGAAAAAATACTTCCTCACATTACCTCTGAGCCGTCCCCCCTCTATCTTCAAATTGTGCCCCCTTGTTCTTGCACATCTCTTTTTCTGGAAGATGCTACCCTCTTGGACTTTGTTAATTCCCTTGAGGTACTTGAAAGTTTCTATCATGTCCCCTCTCTCCCTTCTTTCCTCAAGGGTATACATATTAAGCTCCTTTAGTCTTTCTTCATATGTCTTCTGGTGCAGACCCTGCACCATTTCGGTTGCCCTCCTTTGGACAGCCTCAACTCTGTCTATGTCTTTGTGGAGATGGGGTCTCCAGAACTGCACACAATACTCCAGATGGGGTCTCACCAACTGTCTGTACAGAGGGATAACAACTTCCCGGTTTCTACTATTGATGCCTCTTCCTATGCATCCTAGTATCCCCCAGCCTTCCTTACTGCCTTCTCACATTGCTTGCCCACCTTTAGGTCATCTGATATAGTTACCCCCAGGTCCCTTTCTATTTTTACTGTTGTCAGTATCTCACCCCCCATTGTGTATGCTTCCCCTGGGTTTTTGTTTCCCATGTGCATTACCTTGCACTTCTTTGCATTGAATCTGAGCTGCCATACATTTGACCATTCTTCAACCTTGCCAAGTCTCTTCTCATCCTTTCCACTCCATCTTGTGAATCAACCCTGCTGCAGATCTTTGTGTCATCTGCAAAGAGACATACTTTTCCTTCCAATTCCTCTGCAATGTCACTTATAAAGACATTAAAAAGGACCGGTCCCAGTACTGAACTCTGCTGTACCCCACTAGTAACCCTCCTTTCTTCACTGTGTACTCCATTTACTACTACCCTTTGCGTCCTGTTGTCTAGCCAATTTTTTATCCAGGCTACCACCTTGGGACCCACTCCAAGGCTGGCTATCTTGTGTATTAATCTTTTGTGTGGGACTGTATCTAATGCCTTGCTAAAATCTAGGTAGGCCATGTCCACAGCCCCTCCCTGGTCTACTACTTTGTTCACCCAGTCAAATAAATCTATTAGATTCGTCTGACATGACCTTCCCATCGTGAATCCATGCTGCCTTGGGTCCTGTGCCCCACTGGCCTCTAGGTACTCAACAATTCTTTCCTTCAGAAGTGATTCCATCATTTTTCCTACCACTAAGGTCAAACTAACTGGTCTGTAGTTTCCTGCCTCTATCCTGCTCCCACTTTTGTGAAGAGGAATCACATCTGCCCTCCTCCAGTCCTCAGTACCACCCATCCTCCCATGATTTGTTAAAGAAGTAGTCAGCGGTGTCACTAGTTCTACCCTTAGTTCTTTTAGAATTCTTGGGTGAATCCCATCAGGCCCCATTGCTTGTCCACCTTCAATTTTATTAGTTCTTTCAGAACCCTTTCTTCTGTAAATGGACTGGTATCGACCCCCATCTTCAGAGTGTTTCTCTTGTTTGGTTTAGGTAACCCCCTCCTCTTTCTTTGTGAATACTGAGCAGAAATATTCATTCAGTATCCCTACTTTTTCACTGTCACCCTCTACCCACATTCCATCCCCTTTGTTAATCTTCAGTAACCCTCCTTTGGTCTTTCTTCGCTCCCTAATGTACCTATAAAAGGTCTTTTCCCCTTCTTAACAGAATTGGCTATCCTTTCCTCGGTTTGGGCCTTTGCTATTCTGACTGCCTTCCCAGCCTCTTTCTGCTTTAACTGATAAAGTTCTCTGTCCTGCTCCTTCTGTGTTTCCTTATATTTCCTGAATGCTGTCCTTTTCTCCTTAACCTTCCCTGCCACCTCTTTTGAGAACCATAGCGTTTTTTCCTTAATTGTGTTTTATTGATTTGCTTTACACAAAGGCTTGTTGCCTCTGGGATGGCTGTTTTGATCACTCCCCATTGTTCCTCCACCCCTCCTTCTTGCCTGTTTGCTAGTGCTTTTCTGAGGCACTCTCTCATTTTCCCAAAGTCAGCCCTCCTCAAGTCCAGTACTCTTGCTTTTGTATGGCTTGATTGCATGGCTGTGTTTATCGTAAACCACACTGTTTGGTGTTCGCTTGTTCCCAGATGGCTACCCACTTCTAAATCTGAGATTCTTTCTCCATCCCCATTTGAGAGTACCAGGTCTAAGATTGCTCCCTCCCGAGTGGGTTCCAATACTAGCTGTCTGAGGCATGCCCCCTGTAGGGCATCAAGAATGACCCTGCTCTTGGATGTGCCTGCAGCAAAGGTGCTCCAGTTAACATCTGGCATATTCAGGTCCCCCATCAACAATATCTCTCCTTTTTATGCCATTCTAAGAAAGCCTTCTATCATTTCCTTGTCCATTCCCTCCCCCTGAGATGGGGGTCTGTATACAGTCCCCATGCGGATTGTGGTGCCATTTCCTGTCTCCAGGATGACCCAAAGTCCCTCATCTGCTCCCTGTTTACTCTTTAGTTCTGTTGCTTTGATCCCTTCCTTTACATAGAGAGCTACTCCTCCTCCTCTTTTACCCTCCCTGTCCCTCCTGTAGATTGTGTATCCTGGTATGTTGACATCCCAGTCAAGGTTCTCTGTGTACCATGTTTCTGTGACTGCCACAATATCCAGACAATCCTCTTCCATCAAGGCCACTAGTTCAGGGAGCATGTTACACAGACTATGGGCATTGGTACTCACCACCCTCCATTTTTTGATAGCCTTACCCCTTTTAGCTCTATTTCTGTCCTTACTGCCTTTGCCTTTTTTTTACATTTAAATCTGTTCTGCTCCCTAATAACTTCTGTACCTTGGTGTTTACCTCACTAATCACCATGTTTTGTGGGGGGAGGCTCGATTTCAGGGGATCTGGAGGCTCTGGAAGATGGTCTAGAAAGTGGAAGCTGAGGGTTCAATGCAGGAAATGCAAGGTACTCCACCTGGGGCCAGAAACCTGGGCCAAGTGTACACCCTGGGGGATGCTACAAGTCTCGATGGCTGAGAGGGACCTGGAGGTGGTGGTGGATGTCAAAATGAACAACTAGGAGACTTGTAGGAGGCAGCAGCTAAGGCCAACAGGATGCTGGGATGCATCACTAGGAGGAATCACCTCCAGAAGGAGGTGATGCTCCCTCTGTATAACTGCTTGGTGAGGCCACACCTTGAGTACTGCGTGCAGTTTTGGAGGCCACACTTAAAGAGGGACATTAAACTCCTGGAGAGGGTCCAGAGGAGGGCAACCAAAATGATTTGGGGCTTGGGGGACAGGACCTATGAGGAGAGGCTCGAAGAGCTAAATATGTACACATTGGAAGAGAGAAGGGACCGGAGGGACATGTTAGAGGTCTTCAAGTACATGAAGAGGGTAAATAGGGGAGGAACAGTCAGGGTGCTTCGAAGGAAGGAGGAGGGGGCATGGGTGGAAGCTGGAGGGGGGAAGATTCAGGGGAGAAAGGAGGAGGTGCTACTCCACTGAGAGGGTGGTGGAGCCATGGAATGCACTGCCTAGGGGGCTGGTGGAGGCAGAGACAGTGGAGGGGTTCAAGAGGGGCTGGACAGGTACAGGGAAAGCGTCCTGGAAGCAAAATCCAATGCAGCAAGAATATCCAGAACTGGGAAGGGAGAAGCCAGAGAAGGCAAGGGGGCAGCAAGGTCAGCACCCAGGGTGGGGGCTGACCAATCGAGCAGACTCAAAAGACAATTAGGCCTATTCTGCTGGCATTTTAGTATGTTAGCATTTCCCTGCTCCTTTTCAGTGCCCCTCCCTTGGCTAGTTTAAATGCTTGCCAATGAAGCATTTAAACCTCTCACCTAGGATCCTGGTTTCCCCCCTTGACAGATGCAGACCATCATACCAGTATAGGTCTGCATTCCTCCAGGTGGCTCCCCAGTCCCCAATGAAGCCAAAACCCTGAGCTCCACACCAGTTTTTCAACCACTCATTGAATTCCCTGGTGAGAAGTGCCCTAGCATCTCCCTTGCCATAGACAGGCAGCACCTCCGAGAAGGTTACCATATGCTACTTGTTCAAGGCCTTCCCAACTCTACAAACTCCTCTTGCACTGCTCTGATCCCATTCCAGCCAGGTCATTTGTCCCAGGTGGACAATGACATCCAGCTCCCTCCCTCGTGCAGCTCCTCCCACGATCCTGAGGATTCACTTACTGTCCCTCAATCCATAGGCCAGGAAGGCACCTTACCTCCCTCTCCCTTCCTCCTCTATTTCTACCCCCAATGATTGAGTCCCCACCAGGAGTTGTTTCCTTCCCTGTGGGTCCCATGCCACCCTCCTGTGGGTCTCCTTTGATGAAGGTTCCCAGCATCCTCCTTGGTCTCCACTGCAGGTGCCTCCATAGAGGAACCACTATCCACTAGAAGCGAATGAATTGTGGAGGTACAGCTGGAGGATGCAACTCTGTTCCACCACCCTCTCCCTCCTTGAGCCCACCCTGGTCCAGCCTCTCCTCTTTCTTGGCAACCTCTGAGGTAGTGGCATTGGCCCTGGTGGTCTCTGGGTGGGGGAGGGACCCCTATTTAGCTACCTTGAAGAACGGTCCCAAACAGTAAGAATCGCTGGTACACTCTTGGACCCTAGACCGGTCCACTCAGGAGTCCCCCAGGGCTCCATTCTGGGACCCCTCCTCTTCAGCCTATTCTTAAACTCACTACCGGATAGCTGCCCAGAACAAATAATTCTCTACACCGACGATGCTGTGTCCTCACCTCAGACCCTGATCCAAACCAATTACAAAATAAACTTCAGCGGGCCTTCTCCTCCATCGAATCCTGGTTCCTAAATCATAAACTGCTTCTCAATCAGAAAAATAACAAGTCTGTGGTCTTTTGCAGCCCCCACAACAAAAATAAACAACTCCACCTCTCCATTGCAACCGAACAAGGAGCCATCCTAGAGCAAACACAATCGTTCAAGTACCTTGGCATCACCCTTAGTCCCCACCTCTCATCGCTGTCCATATTAGCAATGTGGCAAAGTCTGCCAATCGCGAGGTTGAGGCATATTATTCCGGCACAGAAACACCTAACCCCAGAAGCACTGTCAGTGGCAGTCAAAGCTCGCCGTCAGCATCATAGACTATGGTCTTATCATATATGGGTCTGCAACTACCACTGCTCTCAAGCATTATCGCGACCTCCCTGAATAAGGCCTGTTGTCTCATCACTGGCTCACATGCATACCCACACTTGTGATCTTTATTCCCAATCTGGATGGCTTCAACTGGACAAACGCATAAAATACCAAACCTGCATCACGGCCAAGAAAATCATAATGAGACTTGCCCCACCTGGTGTCTGTGCCCTCCTTAAGCCTAGACATAGGAATGTCACTACAAGGAGATCCAATTCCCATCTACTACATATCTCACGATGTCGCACGACCCAAGGACAAAGATCATTTGCCTATCGGGCATCCAACTGGCTCAACTCTCTTGGCAGAAACATAGTGACCGCTCCAACACTCGGCCTTTTCAAGTCCAAGTTGTGCCTCTCACTGCTTGTATCCTGCGATTGTCCATCTTAACATTTCCACCATTCCAGCTGCACATGCCCCAGCACTCATCACTTACAATCAGTCTTTGCACCCCTAACACCTTACCTGGCATATTCCCTTGACAAGGCCCCCTGGCTACACTGTCTCCCACCCTCGCCCACCTCCCCCCGTATCTCACCCTGCCCTGCCCCCACACCTCCCGTACTGCCCTTACCCCTGCACCTCCCTACCCTCCTCGATCTCCCTACCTCACTTCTCCCCCATCGATCCCCCTCCTCCCTTGTCTTGCTCATAACTCTAGTTTTGTACTGGTTATTACATGTCTGTAAGTCAGTGACGTTATGTTTGTAACTAAAAATGATGACTGTTGCACATGCTGACGTGGAACCTTTGTAAAGAGCCTCAGCTCAAAGGTATTGTAATCCTAGATTGAAATAAATAAATAAATAATAATAAAAAATTTTGGTTACCGGGTAGGCCCACTGAGCCCTGAAGGTCCCTTTTTCAGGGGCGGCCCGGGATAACAATACAAGTTATAAGAATGAACAAGGATATAAGGAACATTTGAGGCATTGTGAGTTACATCATGAGGTGGTTACAGTAAAGAAAAATAGTGGATACAGGCATGGTTACAGGCATGGTAAAAGAAAAGCAGTGGATACAGGCATGGCTTACAGGCACGGTAAAAGAAAAGCAGTGGATGCAGGCATGGGTACACGCATGGTTATCATCATGACATGTAAGCAATTGGTAGTACTTTGCATATAGTTTATTCAGGGGTTACACGTGGACTCTGGCGAGCAGTCTGTATAAGGCAGGTAGTAGGAAGATTAAGCTAGGAGACGGGAGTTGGAGAGGAGGGGAGTACCTTAGGAGCTTTATGTGCCATGACAGTGGCTTGCGCTTGAGGTCAGCAGATGGAACTTAAGCCTGGTGCGGAAGTTCATGAGTGAGGAGGAGGCCTGGACCTGGGGAAGGAGCTTGTTCCATTGGCAGGCTGCTTGGGAGGAAAAGGATCTTCCACCAGCATTTGTCCTTACCCTAGGGACTTCCAATAGCGTTCTATCTGAGGTCCTTAGGTTCCTTGGGCTGTGTTTGAGGGTTATGGTCCCGGCAATGCTGGGTGGAGTGTGGGGTTTGAGAAGCTTGTAGGCCTGGACAAGCAAGGGGTGTTGGAGGCAGGTGACCAATGTGGGCCAACGAAGACTGGCCAAAGTGTCACAGTGGTGATGTCTTGGGTGGTCTAAAGTTGTGAAACAAGCTCTTTTATTATATAGGGTTTGCATCCTGGTAATCTCTTGTTTAGCCACACCCTGTATAATAGGGGCCGCAAAGGTCAGGTTGGGTAGAAGGATGCTGGTAGCTATGGAGAGCCTGGCTTCAGGGATGAGTTGGTCCCTGAGTCGGTACAGGGTGCCAAATTTCCGATGTAGGGTCCTGGTGACCTGGTCCACATGTTCCTTGTATGTGATATTCTGATCCAACGTGAGGCCTAAGTATTTAAGGGAGGGGACTATGTTAATGGCTTTACCAGAGAGTGAGGTTAATGAGAGGGATGAGGACATGCAAATCCCAGGGATCTTGGCCCAAATAGCATTGTCTTGGTCTTGTTGGCATTTAGTACCATTCTGTTCTTACATAGCCAAGTCTCTAGTGAAGTGAGATCCTTTTGGAGTACAGGGCCTAGGGCAACCACGTCACACAGGGGTAGGAAGATGACAGTATCATCAGTGTACTGCACAACTGAGCTCTCCCCACAGTGGGTACGCAGGTTGTTGGTAAACAAGAAAAACAGGAGGGGGCCTAGAACTGAGCCCTAAGGTACACCCTGGTTTAGGGGTAGTGGGTCAGACATGGTCCCTTTCCATGAGACCCTCTGTGCCCTGCCTGATAAGTAGCTCCCAATCCACTTCAGGGCAGATGCTTTAAAAAAGCATATAAAATGGCAATAAAAAGTGTAGAAATTTCATTGGCCATGAAACATCACCTGTCCATGCCGTAAATCTTTATAAACACATGGCAAGTGATGAATTTTATTTTCCACCCCAAAAAGTCTATTAAAAGCCATTTTATAAATAAAATGAGCCCCTCCAGGGTGTGCATCATAGAATTTTCCTTCCCTGGGGTGTAAGGACTTTCAGCCTTTGGCCTCATGCCTTTTACACCCCTGGGGTGTGCATTAAAATCTTGCAATGCACACCCTGTTCTGGCATACAACTTACTTGCTCCATTTTTTTTGTTGTTGTTTAATATCTATATGTAAGATTACAAGATAATCACGTTTCCAGGAAAATTACTTGGTTCAAAGTATAAGGATGTGGTTATGAGAAACACCAGTTAGTATAAAAAAGAACACTCATCATCCAGAGTTACTCATATTGGAGGAATTGCAAATGTGCACAGTTTAAAAGCTGTAAGTCCAGACATAGTAATGAAAGAGCACTTGGAACAAGACCATGCCATTTACCTAAATAGGTTTAAGAGTTAGTAGTCCCAAGTACAATCACTCAGATGGAGCATAGGAATGCCCCATTAAGGTTGATAATCTGATAGTGGTAATCAGTCTGTTAGACTGGGCCAGTCCAGGGAGTGCTAGCCACCTCCCCCTCACCAAATATGTATCATATCTAATTTCAGAGCAGAACTGTATAAGAAACTGTAAACTGGTAGGCATTAAAAAGAAAACTGCCATTAACTGCAGTAGTATATAACACATTTCAGCATACTAGATTTAACACAAATGGCTCAAATTTCTAAGGGTGAGGCAGGACTTGCCTCAAGCCCTGTGTCACCCCCAATTTTTGGTGCAGCTCTGCCAAACTCCTTTGACACAACTGCACCAATTTTAGTACATCAGGTGCAGTTGCGACAGTTTCCACATTTTATGGCAGCTTGCTCCAACAATTACTGTAGGTGCAAGCCCCATAAAAAGTGTCCCCCAAATAGCATAAGTTAGACCAGGAAAAAGCTGGTCTAACTTACTGCATTTGGCACTTAGGATTGAAAATCTCAATTTGCCAGCCAGGAGAATGCAGCAAGCCCCGTGCGCCAAATGATTGGTGCACCAGGGGCTTGCGGTATTCTTTGAAAATCAAGCCCAATCAGTGTTAAAAAAGAAAACATAGTGATGCGCAGTGTAATGTAAAAATAAAGTATTAATTTCCTTAAAGAAGGACAAATGACAAACCCTTCTCAGGACCAATGCAGTATCATGCGTTTACCTTCCTGGTTTCTAAATAATATCTGATTGCCATACAGCTGATTAAGAAATGGCTGTGTGCTGCAAGTCAGTGGCATCATGTGCTCATATGGCACCAACTAAAAGTGTTCTAACTGCGAGGCAGTAGTTATCTTACAAAAGAGAATTATGCTCTCCCACATGATAACATAAGTACCTGCACGTACCAATTATAAAACGAACTTTGGCAAGACCCAATACAGCTGCAAAATAATGGTATTGTGGGTGATAAGAAATGTGTAAACTAGCAAGATGCCCATGGTCTGGGCGCATTTCACTCACCCCCACTGCTGCCTGGCCCAGTGCCCTGCTCAGCATGATCCTGCAGGGGACATGGGGTCGGTGGGTGTGACAGCATGCATGGGGGTATTGGGTCAGTGGGTGGATGGCATCGAGAGGTCAGTGTCAGAGCACGCATGTATTTGTATAGATGTATGCCGCGGATGGTGCTTGGTTATGGAGGTGATTGTTGGTGGGAGAGCATGCATGTGTGTATTGTAGAATAGCATGCATGGTTGTGACAATGTGTACACATCTTATAACTAACTTGTCATTGTCTATGTACAATTCTTTCTATGTAAAATAGACCTAATATTCAATAACGATGTAAATTTAACCAATGTCTTACATGTGTTCTTTTTTCAGTCAGTAAAAAAGTGTTGTGTACAATCACTCAATGCATTGATTGTGCTCTTTCTTTGTTCATTAAACATTTTCTTGTTCTTGAGTTTGAGTAAATCTTGCATTTATGATTCTTGCTAATAAAGCATGGGTGTGTGGTCAGACAGTAATCATATGTGGGGCTGGAGGGTGTGACAGTGTGCATGGGGTATGGGGGTAAGTGGGTGATACAGAGTTCATGGGTGCAACAGTGTGCATGGGTGTATAAGGGTTGGTGGGTGTGACAACGTGCAAGGGAGGAGTGTGGTTTAGCTAATAGGGTGGTCAGCTTTGGAGGGTAGGTCCATATGTGGGACTGAGAAGGGTGGTCCCAGGGTGGGGATTGGTAGGCTGTTCCATGGTAGTGAAGAACTGTCCATCAGCATAGGGTGTGGCTTGCTGGAAAGCGAGGTGGCCTGCTCCTGGTTCTTGATGGTGGACAAAAGACACCAGGGAATTTGTTTTAATTAAGTGGACCAAGTTAATGGGAGTTGGGGGGGGGGCCATAACTCAGGCAAGCGCAAAAACAAAAGAAAAACTACTGACTGCTGTCATCGACATATGCACCACCCCTTCCCTGAAACTGCAGCCAACAATTACTCTCTACTGCAGCCTCAGTCTCAGGCAAGGAATTATGTGTTTTATGTAACTGTTGATGTCTCAGTAACAAAAGTAACATAAATGGCTGCACTTGCATGAGACAGTGGCCAGCAGCAGAGGTGAGTGGACAGCATATGCCAGGTACAAGGTCAGTAGTGTGTGGTGCCTCATGAACTGTTGATTCCATGGTGTGCCACGTGCACTGCCGCCACATTGCTGTACCACGCACACTGCTGACATTGTGCTGTACCACTCACAATGCTTCCACTGCATTGTGCAATGTGCACTGCTGACTCCATGCTGTGCCATGTTCACTGCCAACACATGTGCCACATGCTCCGCCATCACCGTACATTGCCACATGCACTATTGTCACTGTGCAGTGCCAATTGCACTTCAAACACCACAAGTGCCATGAGCTCTAACATTACTGTGTGTTTCCACATGAACTGCTGCAGTGCAGTGCCACATGTGCTGCCAACTCTGCTATGCCACATTCACTGCCAATACAGTTCCATGCGGTTTTCCATCACTGTACTGTGCTATATAAACTGCTGCTTCCACAATGTGTCTTGTGCACTGCCGGTCACTGCAGAGTACGTATATGGCTTTCAGTGCAGTGTTCCATGTGCACAGCCATTGCTGCACAGTGTCACATGCACTGTTGACACTGCACTGTACCACTCACACTGAAAACACTAAACTGTGCCACTTGGTACTCCTTTTAACTGCACTGCTGACACAGCCCTACCATTACTGCACTGTGGTACATGCATAGATATCACTGTACCAGGTGCAGTGCCTACAGCACTGTGGAATGTGCAGTGCTGAGCCAGCACTCTACCATGTTCACTGCCAACACTGCACTGTGCCACATGCACTGCTGACACTGCATTGTGCCAGCTGCAATATCTGTCACTTCTAGGAGTGTATGGCTATCATTGCATTGTGCCACTTGCACTGCCGTCACTGCACTTTACCAAGAGCACTGCAAGCAGTGCACTACAGTGTGTCACGTGCACTGCCACCGCTGTGCTGTGCCATGTGCACTGATGTCAATGCACTGTGCCACATGCCTCATCAAAACAGCATGCATGTTCTCCAGCAGGCCTCATGTACTTGCATCAGGCCTGCTGAGGGGCATTGCCTTTCTAACCATGCTTCTAGTTCTGCACACGGCAGTGGTTCTTCTACTGTACTACGAAGTTCCAAAATACTGTTTGCATGTATCAACTGAAAGGATCTGCACTGAGAAACTGAGCAATTTTTAAACAAAAACAGCACAAAAAGATTAGAGGGCTGTTGAGCTACAGCTGTCTTTAAACAAAACACATGAAAATGTAGAGATTAATAAGAGTAAACAACATGGAAACATGTGATCAGTCAGATGCCCAATTCATAACTGTTTGTCTTGTTTTGTTTAATAATCATGGCTCTCCACTGCCACCCAACCAATCCTGCATTCTGACTATGGATTCCTGGTCCATATGTAAACTGTCATATGCCCATTACCTCAACAGTCATTGTACTGGTCCAGCACTAAGAGCCAGCTACCCAGGCACTGCTTCCACGACAGCACCTTGCTCCAACTGGTCAGGTAGCACCACCTCCAGTCTATTCATGTCCATCAAGCATGGGTTACAAAACTGCACTCTGTGTTCTACGTGTTGTCTAACATAGGATCTCTACAGGAGTATTATTATCGCACTCTTTCTGCAAGTAATCCTCTCCCAGTTCATCCCAGCACCTGATCTGCCTTTCCCACAGCTCTGTTATGCTGTGCCAAATGCTGTGCCAATACTTTAAGCTCTCTTATATTATCAATGCCCTTTGTCCCTTCCCTCCATTGTGCTCTCCATGTCACCCTACCAATCCTGTATTCTGACCATAGGTTCCTGGTCCCTATGTGCATTATCATATGCCTATTACCTTGAACTTTTCATGTTAAAATTTCAGCTGTCACACCCTCGACCACCTCTCCAGTCTCTTCTGTTCTTCCTTCTTCAGTGGGAATGGGCTATATAGGAGGATATGCAGAGGCTGAATTGCAGGAATGGTTGTCAGCAGAGGGCAGGGGCTAGGTATGCGGTCTGCAAAGGTGGCAGGAGTGTCAGAATGGGTGCATGGAATGGGTAGGAGCTATACAAGTGGACTGATGATGTGGTATTGGTGAGCATGGGTGAAGAGAGTAGGAAATGGCTATATTTATTTAGTTTATGTTGACTGGGTGGGTGCACTGGCCGTAGCAATGACTATTTTCAGACACGATGTGGGAGGTTACAGAAAAGTAAAGCATAGCAGTACAAGATACAATAGTATGTGCATGGTACAGGATGAGGTGTGTGAGAAGTGCCAATCAACCCGAGGTTCTTTTCATGGCCACTTAACACACAGCCACTATGTTCACAGTGTCTTACTAGAGCTGAGAACTAGAGCAACTTACAGCGTTGTGTTTTATGGTTGACATGGCGTACAGTAAACTATATACAGACCAAAACCACTGTGGTGCCCCCCTCCAAGTCTGTAACAATACACTAGCTCTGTAAAAAAGTGTATTGGGGCTACATACTGGTGCTGGAGATGTGGTACAGATTTGAACATGGGTGTCAGGAGGAACATCTCTTTGGGAGGAGACTGCGGATGTTAACATGGGCAGCTCTCAACCCTTTGGGGAAGGGAGAGGCAGCCGGCAGTGCAGGACCATGGTTGAGTTCAACATCTCCTGCTAATATGAATGGCAGGGAGACAAATAGCTCAAGGGAGTCTATGAGACACCCAAGTGAAGCAGAAGGGGGGGAATAAGTGAAGGAGAGGAGGGACAGAGACCCCTGAATGTGTATAGGTGGTTCCAGGTGGAGGGGAGAAGCCTGCACCAAGGAAACTATGAGGAGTTAGGGAGGGGGCAAAGACCAATAGAAGGAAGGGTGGGAAAGAAGAAGAGAAGGCAAAGTAGATGAGGGGGAAGAGAGAAAGTGGGGGACGAAGAGGGGGAGGAGGAAACAGGGTGCGAACATGGTGGAGAGGTGATCTGTAGCTACCAGGTGAGCTGTGTGGGTAGATAGAAACTGACTTAAAGCAGTATCCTGTACCAGGAAGGGGAGCCTATAAAGAAATGGATGAGGACAAGTAATAACTCTGGAGGACTTCTAGGGAGTTTCCGATTTAATAACGGAGGAGTAATGGATTGACTGCATCCCAGCTGTCTGCCACTTACTGGTCACAAACAGTGGGAGACTCCCTGTTCCTGTGGCAGGGAAGAAGCCAGCAGTCCATGGATGGGGGGGGGGAGAAGATGATAGCAAGGGCTCTTACTCCTCTCAGCACTAAAGAGGCAAAGGGTTTGTGATGCCCAGTCCGAAAAATAGATGGATATTATGCTTGAGGAGGTATCTCCTCAAAAAGAGTGGGACAAATCAGTTTGTATGGTGCTGGCCAGCTTGGCCACTACCTTTGAAAATCTGGTAGCCAAATCAATATTTTTAGTGGCCACCATTATTAAAGGCTCAAAAACCATTTAGTGGGCCGGTAGCCAGTTAGCCGGTAACTTAAAAAAGTTGTCAGTCAAACCAAGTCTTTTAGTGGCCATCAGCCACCTGACTACCCAATTTGTCCCATCCTGCCCTCAAGAAATGTCTCCAGATGTCTTTTACACCTGCTGCAGATTCTCCCTAAGATACCAAGGAACATCCTGTTTGTGAGCATGTGTGTGTTGGGGGGACGGGACTCCAGAGATTGGCCAGTTCTGTGACATAGAGCACCAGAAGGCAGCAGGTGAAAGCTGGTACTGAGCAATTGTAGTGGCCGCTGCTCATGGAGGAAATCTGGATCCAGGCAATACAGGACGAGTGAGACTCTGGTTAAACTGTGTTTATGATATGACCCACTGGGAAATGGATCCAAGTGCCAACACATAATGCAACTCTGCAAAGATCATGAATGAAGGGCAATGACCCTTCCCCGAGACAGTAATCCTGGAGAAGAGTGTCCCACAGTCCCTGCAGCTGATTTACCCCCCACTAAACCTCATGAGTTTTAGCTTTCTCAACCACTGTGCTCTCACCAATGCACTGCTTCTTAAATCAGAAATAAAATCCTTGTGCTGTCACACAACCAACCACCAGTGTCCTGTTAGTGCAACAATTGTATCCTTGTACTGTTACATGATCTACTATCAGTGTCCTATCACCAGCTGGGTTGAGAGCAGAGGTTACGGAACTCTACGCTGAACTGGCAAGGGTGCAGAGAACTCTCTGCCTCATTTTTGTACCACTAAGTCTGTTGCTGCTTCTCCATGCATCTGAAAGATGCTGAGTGGAGCATTACAATGGCAGCTTTGGTGAGCATGGCCATCATAGCTGATAGTGGTAACATAGCAGGTAGGGCCAGCTGGACACTGGAATGCACAGGCAAGGGAATCACCAGTGGAAGGAAAAGAGGTAATGTTACCAGCATAATCCATCGTTGGTGAGACCCCACTTGGAGTGCTGTGTCCAGTTCTGGAAACCACTATCTGAAAGAACATAGACAGGGTAGCAGCTGTCTAGAGAAGGGCAACTAAAGGGCTGCATCATACATGGTTTGTTAAACTTGCCCTCCGCTGAATGCCCCCTTGACAGTAGACCATCTCTATCCATACAGCCTGACCACAGCACTCCTTTCTTCAACAGCCATCGACATTTTCAATCCACAGCGATCAATACACACTTCCCTTTGTTGCCCCAACTTAAAACCTGCATCTCCAATGTCCCTCCCAACACAAGCCCAGTCCATCCCACATGCACAACAGTAACAATCCATAAACAGAACATGACACTAGTTCAATTACTCAACAGCAGCAAATACTACCTCACCATTTTCCATAATATCTACTCATATCTCTCAGCAGCACCAGACACTAGAAACATACCACTCAACCTCCCTCATCACAAATCAGGGACAATGCTTAAAATGATCAGGGACAAATGACCAAAATCAGGGACACATCTGAAAAAATAGTAATATTAGTTCCAGAAGCTGTGTACAACATGCTTCTTAGTATGAATAGCATTTTCTTAATGAGAACTAGACTGTAACACCAATGGCTAGCATTATTTTGTGATTCAGATCCCCCCTTTTCAGTGACAGAAATGCCAAATTTAGGAGGGACAGAAGAAATTTCAGAGGCAAAATCAGGGACATCCCTGAAAATCAGGGACACTTGAGAGGTATGACTAGAAACATAGAAGCTAGCGGAAGAAAAGGACCGCAAGGCCCATCCAGTCAGCCCATTTTTTCTAACTTATGAATGTGCCATAGGCCTTTACTCTGTCAACTAGCACAACCACTTTGTACGACCCACCCCATACATTAGCTCCATCCATCCTGCCCACAGACACAAGTGCCACCTCCCTCCACAGCACCAGATACTAAACACTTATATCCATGGTCTCCAAAACTAGTCACTCTCCATCAGCATCAACTGAAAACTAGGTAGACCATCTTCCATAGCTCCATAATATCACACCCCCCCAGCACAAGACACTAGCCCTTTCAGTCCCCCACCCAAGATACTGCCGCACCACCTCCTCTCTTAATACCACCTGTCACAAAAGAGGAGGGCAAGGGGAGGAATAGTAAGGCTGAAAGGAAAAGGAGGGGGATGTGTGGAGGATGACCACCAAAAAGTGGGCATATTGAACAATTACTTCTGTTTAGTGTTCATGAAGAAGGGAGTGGGTAATAGACCGGTGTTAAGGGACAAGGGTAGGAAGGGCCAGGAGGTGGACACAAGTCCTTTTTCAGTGGAAAGGGTCCTTAGGGAAATGACAGCGTTAAAAGTTTATAAGGCAATTGGACCAGATGGGATGCACTCCAGGATACTGAGGGAACAGGCAGCACCTCTGACAGACCTATACAACTGGTCACTTGAAATGGTAGAGGTAAAGGGAACAGGAGGAGGGAAGATGTAGTCCCTAGCTATAAAAGTAGAAATAAGGAGAAGGCAGGAAACTACAGGCTGATCAGCCTGACATTGGTGGGTGCAAGGTAATGGAATCACTATTGAAGGAAAGGATTGTGGAGTAGCTGGTTGACAATCATCTGCAAGACCAGAGGCAACATGGTTTCACAGAGAGGAGGTTGTGCCAGTCAAATCTGATCAAGTTCTTTGACTGTGTAATCACGGAAATAGAACAGGGTGGGGCGGTGGATGTGGCATACCTGGATTTCAGTAAGGCCTCTGACACTGTTCCACATAGAAAAATGATAAACAAACTGAAGTGCCTATGGATAGGTACTAAGATAGTGAAATAGATAGAGAGTTGGCTAGACAAAAGGATTTGCAGAGCAGTGGTAAATGACATACACTCCAGTGTAAGCAGAGTGACAAGTGGAGTGCCACAAGGATCAGTACTGGACCCAGTCCTCTTCAATGTCTTTATTAGTGACATTACAGCAGGATTAGAAGGGGAAAGTATGCGTGTTCATGGATGACACAAAGCTCTACAAGTGAGTGGACACACCAGGGGTGGTGGTGGAGAAAATGAGGGGTAATCTAAGAGGAATGGTGAAGGGATTGGCAGCTTGGTTTCAATGCTAAAAAGTGCAAAATAATGCACATGGGGCACAGAAACCCAAGGGCAACATACCAACTGGGAGGGGAGGTATTAGCAGGATCAGAGTAGGAAAGGGACCTGGGGGTAGTCATCTCAGATGACCAGAAGCTGCCTGAATAATGTGACAAGGCAGCAGGGAAGGCTAGCAAGATGCTGGGATGCATAGGCAGGGGCATCACCAGCAGAAGGGAGGTGATAATTTCACTGTATAGATGATTCGTAAGACCGCACTTTGAATAGTTTCAGTTCTGGAGGCCCCATCTTCAAAAGGACATAAGTAGGGTGGAGCAGTTCAGAGGAGGGCAGCAAAACTGCTGAGGGGCCTGCATAAAAAAACCCTAGAAAAGGCTTAGAGAATTAAACATGTACTCCAGGGAAGAGAGGAGGGAATAGGAGAATGTGATGGAAACATTCAAATAACCTCCCAGGGAAAAACAAGGTACAAGATAGTATTTTTCAAATAAAAAGAAGCTCAAAGACAAGGGGGCACAATAAGAAAATGGAAGGTTCAGAGGAAATATGAGGAAATTATTTTTCATGGAGAGGGTGGTGGATGTGTGGATCAGCCTTTCAGTGGAGGTGGAAGGGAAGGAAACAGTCACATGATTCAAAAATGCTTGGGACTGACACAAAGGGATCTTAGAAGATGGGGGGGAGACCTGAGACTGAGTAGGGCCTGCAGTGTCACAACAGGTAGGGAAATAGGGTAGATTAAGTGGGCCTGGAGGCCCTTAGAAACATAGAAGTTGATGGCAGATAAGGACCGCAAGGCTGATCCAGTCTGCCCATTTTTTTTTCTCTACCTTATGAATGTGCCATAGGCCTTTGCTCTGTCAATGGCCTATCGATTCATACTCATCTGTATTAGTCCCTTATGCCTACCCCATGCCTGTTTCAAGCCCTGCACTGTATTCATATCCACCACTTCCTGAGGTAGGCTGTTCCATGCATCCACCACCCTTTCTGTGAAAAAGAATTTCCTCACATTACCCCTTAATTGGCCTCCCCCTAATCTCATGCTGTGTCCTCTTGTCCTGCTATTTTTTCTTATATTGAAACATGTTAGACTCTTTCACCTTGTTAATGCCCATAAGCTGTTTGAATGTTTCGATCATATCACCTCTCTCCCTCCTTTGCTCTAGGGTATACATATTGAGCTCCGTTAATCTGTCCTCATATGTTTTCTGATGCAGTCCCTGCACCATTTTGGTTGCCCTTCTCTGGACTGCCTCCATTTTGTTAATGTTCTTGTGAAGGTGCAGCCTCCAGTACAGCACGCGGTACTCCAGATGTGGCCTAACCAGTGTCTTGTAAAGAGAGATTGTTACCTTCCTCTTACGACTTGTGATACCCCTGCCAATACACCCCAACATCCCCCTAGCCTTACCTACTGCTTTAGTGGTCTGCTTGGATGATTTCAGGTCACCTGTGGTGATGATGCCCAAATCTTTTTCTTCCCTTGTGATTGCCAGCAACTCCTCTCCCAACCTATAGTTGGTTTCAGGGTTTCTCTTCCCTATGTGCATGATCTTGCACTTCTTTGCCTTAAACCCCAGTTGCCACTCTTCCAACCATTTTGCCAGTTTATCCAGATACACTTTCATTCTTCCCACCCCATCTGAATCATCTACTCTGTTGAAGATCTTGGTGTCATCTGCAAACAGACAAACCTTACCCTCAATTCCATCTACAATGCCACTGATGAAGATATTGAAGAGGACTGGCCCCAGGACTAATCCCCGAGGTACCCCACTTGTGACTTGCATTTTTTCTGACTGTATACCGTTTACCACCACTCTCTGTTTTCTGCCCACCAACCAGTTTGCTACCCAGTTGACCAACTTCTGACCCACCCCAAGCCTACCCATGTTATTAATCAATCTTCTATGTGGAACAGTATCAAAAGCTTTGCTGAAGTCAAGGTAGGTGACATCAACTGCACCCCCTTAGTCCACCACTCTGGTTACCCAGTCAAAAAAATCTATGAGATTAGTTTGACAGGACCTTCCTGTTGTAAACCCATGCTGTCATGGATCCTGTGCTCCTATGGATTCCAGGTGTTGCACTATCCTTTCCTTAAGGAGTGCCTCCATAATCTTGCCCACTACTAAGGTAAGACTGACTGGTCTGTAGTTCTCTGCCTCCTCCCTGCTACCACTCTTGTGGAGCGGGATCACATGAGCCCTTCTTCGGTCTTCTGGGACCTCTCCTGTGCTCAGCGACTCACTAAACAGTTCTGATATTGGCTCTGCTAGTTCCACCCTTAGCTACTTTAGTACCCTGCGATGTATGCCATCCGGTCCCATTGCCTTGTCCACCCTGAGCTTAGTGAGCTCTTGTAGGACCCTTTCTTTTATGAAAGGACTTGTGCACACCTCCCCCGTGTCCATGGTACTGAGCTGTGGGCCCTGCCCTACCTTCTCCTTAGTAAATACTGAGCAGAAGTATCTATTTAAGAGAGATACTTTTCCTTGGTCCTTCCCACACACTCCCCCTTATCCTCTTTGATCTTAGCAATACCTCCTCTGGACTTTCTCCTTTCACTAATGTATCTGTAACCCCTAGATGGTGCTATCCCAGGGGCTACTACTACCCCTGCCTGATTTTCCACTAACAGGTTGAGGGTGCCTGGATCCAATGGCGGGTGCCTCCACCCAGAGGTCAGGGTTTACAATAGTTAAACTAACTTGGTCACAGCCCTCTGGGACACTGCAACCCCCTTTCTTCCCACTAGTGGCCCACAAATACATCAGAATTACCTTTACAGTATACACTTACCCCAGGACTGGTTCGGCACTGAGACCGCCTGTGAAATAAGATACAGTGCAACAATCACAGTACAGTACTTTAACATAGACAAATACCTCAGGCAGTATAACTTTGCTGAAACAAGCAGCTCTGATTTATTTAGGGGGATATAACAAGGACAGGGGGAAATCAGGTTAATTAGCTTATCACTCTACTCATCTACCTATGGCTCTGTGCACAGGCCTATCCCTATCAGTTACTGTCCCTGGGTACCCAAGCCCTAGTGGCTAGTCCAAACCGTGGCAGCTGGTAGGGGCCCTTTCACACAGAGAAAGGAGAATTAAACAGTCAGCAGTACAGTAATTCCATTTGGATTTAATGTGGCAATTCAACAGGGGCGACCCTGAATTAGTACTCACGACCTCCAAATAAGATAGGGTCCTTCAATGTCAGCAGGGCTACTCTTGAGCTCCAAGAGACTCCTCACACATTTATATGGTAAACAGTCACAGGCAAAAGTCACTTAATGGCAGCAGGATTCACTTGAGGTACACAAACTTCTTCACACATTTATATGGTAAAAGAAAGCACTATACCAGGCAGGCTGCATCTGTATCCCGATCAGCAATTACTGCACAATACCGGGAGAACACACAGCAGATTCAGTTCCTGACAGACCGAGTGCAATTTTCAGCAATTCCTCCAGTCTTCTACAGGGTGAGCCTGGTTTCTACTCTTCAGATATCCTTTGATTCTCTTCACAGGACAGGATTCAGTCCTAACAAGCTGCAGACCGGAACTCTGGACCTTACACATGTTTTTGACTAAAACTGTGCACTGAAGAACACAGGGTTCCTTTCCCTTCACTGCAAAGCTCAACTGAAACTCCCAACAGACAAAACCGGGCACTTCCTTTGAGTTCCTCCCAGTTCTTGACTGGATTGGCTGTCACTCACAATAGACTGCTGCTGTTGGTCCAAAAGGCGCGAAGTCTAAACTACATCTCCCAGAGTCACTGCCCATACAATCCTCTTGTGGCTGGCTCAGATTATGAGTCCAAGTTCTGATTCGGCCAAGGCACCATTTTAGAGCTAGCTACCCCACACTGATTGGTCCAGTTCAGCAGTTCAAAACCAGAATGGGAACTAGGCAGACACAGTTCTGACTGCAAAGAAAGCAGGTTAGACAAACTGTAATTTCATTATTACTGTAAATGATTTCTGGCAAACAGTTACATCTTTCAGATAGGTTCCTTGACTCTAGTGACTGCAAAATGGAGTGAATTGGCAGCAGCTCGAGTGGTACTCAAACAGAGAAGCACACAGTCCCCCATACAAACTAATTATGTCTGCAAGCAGACAGCTCTTAAAGAGACAGTACCAGAGGTTCTAAAAACACTCACTGATAAATGGCTTAAACGCCAAACACCATTCAGGCTTGGAGCATTCAAGCAAGCTCCTGGAAGTCTTTTGGGAACCCCCATTTGCAGGGGGGTTACATATCTATAGAAAGTCTTGTCCCCTTCTTTTACTGTTTGTTCTTGTGTTTCCTTGATTTGGGCCTTTGCCTGCCTTACTGCCTTCCTTGCTTCCCTTAGGGAAGTTTGGTGTGCCTCCCTATCTTCGTCCCACTGTGTTCCCTTATATTTCCTGAAGGCCAGTCTTTTGGCTCTGAGCTTTTCTGCTACTGTTTTTGAGACCCAAAGTGGTTTCCTCCTTTTACTTTTGCTTTTCTCCCTAACACAATGGGATGTTGCTTCAAGTATTGCATCCTTAATGCTTGCCCACTTTGTCTGTACCCCCTCACCTGTATTTCTTCTTGTCAGGGCTAGGTTAACTCTGTTGGCCATCTTATCAAAGTCATCTCCTCTGAAGTCCCATATTTTTGCCTTGGAATGGAATGATTTAGTTCTAATGGCCAAATTGATCCATACCATGTGATGGTCATTAGCCCTCAGGTGACCTTCTACCTGGAGTTCTGTGATTCTTTCCCTGTTAGTCATTATGAGATCTAGGATAGCCCTGTCTCTTGTGGGTTGTTGTACCAGTTGTTTGAGGCCCTCCCCCAGCAGGGAATCCACTATGTGTCTAGTTCTGGTGGATGTTCCTGCTGGTATTGACCAATCTGTATGTGGCATGTTGAAGTCGTGCATTATCAGAACCTCCCCTTTAGCTGTCATGTTTTGTATATCTTCTAACATTAATGTGTCTATGCCCTCTCCCTGGTCTGGAGGCCTGTAGACAACCCCAGTTCGTATAGCTGTCACATTTCCTATTTCCAGGATGACCCACAGTTCTCCTGGCTCCTTATGTGTATTCAGAATTTCTGTAACTTTGATGTTTTCATTGACATAAAGGGCTACCACCCCCCCCCCCGTTTGCACCTCGGTCTCTTCTGAACAGTACATAGCCAGGTACTGAAGTCTCCCAAGTGTGGTTACTGGTGAACCATATCTCACTAATGGCTACTATGTCCAGTTTAGCCTCTGTCATTCTTGCCTACAGGTCTGGGATCTTGTTTCCCAGACTGCGGGCATTTGTGTACATGATTTTCCATTGGCCAGATTTCGGTGTGTTAGTTGTTGGGCGAGGTCCGGCGTTTCCCCTGCGCATTGTATGAGGAGCTGGACCTTTTTCCTTACCTAGTGATGCAAATGAACTACAAACATGCTGATCACTAGCTGAGGGGGAAGGTTGTTCTTCTCGTTCGATGTATCAAGTGGTGCACCCCTCTCCCCATTGGCAAGTTTAAATATTCTGTAAAGATGTCAAACTTCTGCCCCAATGCACTGACTCCCTCCTTAGTCAGATATAGTTCATCAAATTTAAAGAACTTTCAGTCCCAAAACTGTTGCCAGTTACCTACAAATTTGTGTCCTTTTTCCTGGCACCAGCCTTTGAGCCACATGTTTAGCTCCCCTATCGCCCCTTCTCTGACCTTCCGTCCATCTGTCCCCCTCTCCCAGACCGACAGGATCTCAGAAAAGGAGATGACGGATGAAATGAATGACAGTTTGTCTCCCAGCCCCGGTCAAGTGTTCCTTGGTCTCCACAACTGACCGGCTGGAGAGATCATTAGTCCCTATGTGCACCATGACATTGATGTTTTCTCCTGCTTCCTGCATGATTTTAGCAATGCAGTCAGTGTCTCTCCATGCTGATGTACCTGGGATACATCTGACCATTACCCCGGGCTGGAGGTAGGTTTCAACTCCTCGAATCATGGAGTCTTCTATGATCAGAAGTGTTTTTTGTGTTGCATTTTTTTTGTTTTGGTTCCTGTTTTGGGTGAGTTGTGCTGCAGTGTCCTGCTCTGCAGTGTCCTCTGCCCCTTTTGTCTTATCTGCAGGCAACTTCTATGTTTCTATGTCATCACCCCTTCCATCCATGGCCCCCAAAACTAGTTCACTTCACTCTAGGGCCCCAAATGATAGCCCCCACATTAATTATCTCTGACACTAGCCCCCTCGTTCACGGCACCAGACACTGACTCACCCCCCCCCCCACACACACACACACATATATCATCTGCCAATATATCACCTGCCCTCCAGGGTACCAAACTCTAGCACACTTCCCTTAACCCAGCTATCACATTAGCCTGCCTCCCACAAGGTGCCCAACACAAGAATACTGCCCTCCATGACCCCTCAACACAATCCCCCTTCCTGATATGGCACACTACACTAGCCCACTTGCCTCAATGGCTCACAACACTAGCCCCCCTCCCTTCTCTGAACTCAACACTAGTTCTCTTCCTTCAGCTACCACCCATGCTAACCTCCTTAACTGATACCACTCCCCCACTACACCAGCCACTGTCACTCTACCCCCACACTAGCAACCTTGTCTTAACTAAATCACTAAAACATAACTCTACCCACAGCACTAGCATTCCTCCTTCTGTTACCACCATCTCCATTGACATTATCAATCCACCATCAACATATGCAAAATGGACACATTTAATTAAGAAAGAGAAAGTGTACTACACCTACCATTTTGAAATTGTTAGAAAGAATGCTGGCTCCTGATTAGCCAAGAGGTACTTTCTGGTGGGCCGTTATCCCAGCACAACAGCCTGGCTGAAAGTAGATCAACAAAAATATGTTTAGAAAATACATCCAACTCACTAAAAAGGACCCATTTCATAACCACAATAAGGTATGATGGGAGTGCATAACGGAGAGCTAACGGCCCTTCTCAGGTGGTGGAAGCACTCAGCTTTGCTTTGTACTTCAACCCATCTGAAGCAGGCTGTTATCCCACCATAACACACCCCGTCATGCATCACTGCTTAAATACAAACTTGTAAAACAGTGTACAATAATGCATTTGTAATGTTCTTTAATTTACTGAAACATAACATTTCTCCCAACTCAAGAACCCTTCCTTCCACCCCTCCACGCTTTTAACCCTGCCTCAACATATGAAGAACAAACACATTTAAAAAATGATAAGTGCACAACTGACTTGCAGATGACCATGCAAAACAAGTTCCTACTTGTTCCTGCACATGCACACTATGCAAATGGAGAACCCATCCGTGGTAGGAACAAATTTTGCATGACATTGGCTCAGGGTTAGGGGGTGACCAAAGCAGTCACCACACTGGGTCAAAAGTCCCGGGACAGCTTCAAGCTTGCATGGCAGCTGGCATGCTTGTTCTTGTTTTGTAAGGACAGCCAGGGCTGGACTGGTGTACAGGGAACCCACCTGGAAAATTAATAGGGGAGTGCCCAGGGTGACACACTCATATCAGTATACCACTTCAAACTGATAAACTAGCTGTGTTTACATCATACAATTCCTTCCACTGCCCCAAATGCCCCATTTAATTGGAAAACAGATGATAAATGCAAAGATTTTCAGAGGTTTTGAAGGTGGTCAGATACCCAGTAGAGGAGTACCCACCTGTAAACTTCCATGTATCCTGGAGGGCCAGTCTGATTCTGGTGAGAGCCTGCAGTTCGAGACTCTTAGTCTGGGAAACAACACAACAGAAAACCCTCACAGTAATATGAATACAAGGAATTCCTACTGGACAGTTCATAAAATCCTGACACTGAACTGAGAGTCTGGATACTTCGGAACAGAAAAGATACCAATAGTAACTGGATTAATTCAGTAGCCTAGCCCAAGCTGAGTATTCGGTCAGAGTGAGAGCACAGCCAGGCCTGCACTGCAGCTCCTGGCTTTGGATACACTCCTAACCTATAAAGGCAAAGGGCTCCATCCTGGGGTGAAGCCTGGCTGGGGAGCAGGATGGTCGCTTGAGTCATCTAGAATCCACTGCATTCTCCCTCCATCCTAAACCCTATTTTGTCAAACTAATATAAAGCCTCATTAATAACGCTCAGATGCCTACTTTGCTAAAATCTGTCAAAAGCAAATGAAACCCCCGTTTAAAATGCCAAAAGACACAGCTTCCAAAAAGGGCCTTCCTCATCCTGAGCCTCGAAGTACAGCACGTCCAGAAAACCTGCTGCTTCAGGAGGATACAATGGCTTATTCAGCTACACCCCAGGATATGCTGACAGCCCAGGCAATGGCCGAAAGCTATCACTCACTAGAAAGACTCATTACTAATTTAAAGTATGATCTCAGTACCCGAAGGGAAGACTGGTTCGAGAATGTAATGTCACAGCTCCAACACCTCCAATAGACTTTTAATACAGTCTCTGAAACTGTAGATGGGCAAGAAACACGCACTGGTGAGCTAGAAGCTAGGCTGGGAGCTCAAGAGGACAATTATCAGAGATCAAACACTGATTTACAGAAAGCGCTGAAGGAAATTGAATTTTTAAAACAAATATGGATGACCATTAGAATAGGGAGCGATGATGCAACATTAGAATTGTGGGCCTACCTGAGGGTCAGGAGGGCCGAGATTGCACTTCATTCATCCAGAAATGGGTACAACAATCTCTCCAGATACCTCAAGAGTGTGCCCTTGAAATCCAGTGAGTGCATCGGTCCCCTGGTCAAAAGCCTGCTCCAGGCCAAAGACACAGGCACCTTCTTATGAAATGTTTAAGATATCAAGACAGGCAACTGGTACTGGAAGTGGCACGGAAGCATAGCCCCATCATGGTGCAACAATCTAAGGTCAACATGTTCCCTGATTATTCCTGGCAGTTTCAGATGCAGCACCAGGCCTTTTCTGAAGTAAGGAAGAAATTTCACAATATAGACTGCTCATTCTCATTAATCTACCTGGCGAGACTGATTATTCATCCTCCAGGTGGAAATGAAAGATCACTTACTAATCCAGACGTGGCTATGGAATTTGTAATTGAGCTGGAAAAAGGAAAGAGAAGGAACCAAAGCAATTCTTCTGTGGCATGAAAGATGATAGTGCTCTACATTTAAAGGTACTGTTACTGGGGGGCTTGGTGGGCTGTTGGGGGCGGAGGAACATTTTCCTCTTGATCTGCAACACCTTCCAGTGGCCTATCAGGGCTGGTTCGGTGGGGCTCCCCACTCCACCTCTCCACGGCTCACCACTAGCCTGCACAAGGCCCGGAGGCCTTCCTTGGAGTTGAGCCCTTTTAGTTAAGGCTCCTTGGTTTGCTCGGCCCCATTTATGGGTCGTTAGTTTATATCTGGGCTCCTTGTGATTTTTAAAAGGAGCAGACTGCTTTGCTTGGGTGATACCTGGCTTTGTTAATCCTGCCTTGTGCCTTTTTGCTTATGATCAAGGCCACTGTTTTTTAATTTTTCCTGGAAAACCCGGTAAAATTCCAGAATTTGGACTGCCTGAACACCAGTAAAAACAAAGATTTCATGGAATCTAGCATTTTATACCAGATAAGTAAAACTACAAAACTTGTTTTTCTCTTATAATTGCTTCCTGCACTATTTTCAATTTGCTTTATTTATTTGCTCTGTATAGTAAGCCTTCTTTTATTCTGATTTTTATACACATGCTAAAAGAATAACAGTAGAATCCCAGTAAAATGCGGAAATTAGAGTAACAATCACCGGTGCAAATCCGGAATCTAAAGTCTTGGAAAATGGAATTTCATTGTTTTAATCACCATAAATCAGTGGCCTTGCTTATGATTCCTAGCCTGGCCCAGGTTTCTGGACTTAGCCCTTTGGATCAGTTGTGTACTTTATATGCTCATTTTTCATGGAAGTTCATGGGTTTCCTGACTGTTTAACTCCCACGCTTTTACCATTCCGGGCTTGAGGAGCTATAGGAGAACAATTGAAAGTGTTTATTACTATTTTTTGAGCTTGACTTGTATGTATTGAGTGTTGTTATTGTGGGGAGGGGGATGGGGGAAGGCCGATTCCTCATGGAGTGCCGGTCCCCTTTTGGGACCCTTATTAGAGTACGAGGTGGGCAGAGCAATTCCAAATAATCTGTCACATGCATGGGGGGGAAGGAGCTCAGTCTGCTTTGTCAGTGCAGGAAAGGGGTCTCCTCGAGAGACCCCATAGGGGCTACCAGGAAACTTACTTGATTACCAGATATATAATGCAGGGGGGAAAAAGGCCCTTCCATAGCCATGCTCCCCTACGGGAGGCAGGGATCCTCTCCTCTCTTAGGTGGGAGGATGGGGTGGGGATGTTTTATATGTGTACCTGAACAATAGTTTTAGCAGTGGTCTACCAGCTCAATCCACAATGAATAGAAGGTGGTCCATTCATTAAGAAGGTTACCTGGGGGGTCTCTTTCTCTTACTGTTAGTACTGTTTGAACTTGGGAAAGATTAGGGAAGACCACATGTATGAACTTAGCTGTTTTCACACTTTCTAGGAAATTGATCATTCATTGGGGATGTTTATGATTGCTGGAGGGGCAGTAAGTTTAAAGTATGGTTAGTTTTGCATCTTGGGTGTGGGGAAGGTAGACCTAAGCAGAAGTTATTTGTGGGTTATACTGTTGTGGGTATTTTGGGGAGTTGGCTTTTCTTTGTTAAAAGTTCAAAAATGGTTCAGAACAAGAACAGTTGTGAACAAGTACATGGTGGAGGTCTGGCAGAGAGCATCGTTATGGGTGAATACTAATGGTTAAATGGATAGATTAACATTTGTGATATGGAATGTAAATGGGCTTAAACCTGTGGTGAAGAGGAAAAGGGTATGGAACCAGATTAAAAAGCTTTGAGGGGACATAAATTTTCTCCAGGAAATACATTTGGACAAAGAGGAGGCTGCTTGTCTCGCAACCTCTTGGGGAGGAACTTTATTGGTGGCTCCTTTTACCTTGAAGGCTCGAGGAGTGGCTATTTGGATTAGGCCAGGCATACCTCATAGAGTCCACTCTGTTCAGTCGGACCCACAGGGTAGATATGTTTTTTTTTTTTTTAACCAGGAGAGACACATTAAGCTGAAGCTTGTTTACAGGTGTGACCTGGGAGCACAAGGAAGTTAAGTGACTTGCTCAGGGTCACACAATATGCAAGTGGGGGCCGTGGGATTCAAACCCAGGTCTCCAGGTTTGCAGCTCAGAGCCTTAAACCACTGCACTATACTGCCTCCTTGCAAGGTGTGGTGGTGGAGATTGAGATGGGAGGCTCAAAATATACTTTAGTCTCAGTTGATGAGCCAAATTCTGACTCTCCCTATTTTTATACTCACCTGGCAGTTACCCTTGCCTCTTACCCCGACAATATCATTATAGGGGGTGATTTTAACATGTATTTGTGCCCAGTGATAGATCATTTGAGAGGTAGGGGTAGGCCCCCCCCCCCCGTAGCTCACCAGCTTTAAGGACAATGATAGAGGGCAGGGCCCTTAGGGAGGCCTGGATACACTTCTTCCCCAGTACTAAAGAGTTCTTTTTCTCTCTCACAAACATGAGGTTTACACTAGGCTAGATAACTTATTTGTACCATCGATGATGGTGGGGGACATTACAGATGTGGCCTACAGCCCAATGATCATTTCAGATCATGCCCCTCTTTGAGTGGAGGTTCTTTCTTCGGGAGGGACATCTTCCCCCTCGCATTGGACAATGGACCCCGCTCTGTTACTGGACCCCTTATATATCTCCCAAATTAATGAGAAAATTAGAGAATTCATCCAATTGAAGATACTAACCTTAATAATCTATGGGACGCCTTTAGGGCTTTTGTGAGGGGGGGAGACCATATCATACTCGGCCTTCAAAAAGAAATCCCTTCAGTGGGAGGAAGAGGACCTAGACAGGGAGATAAAGGACATGCAGGGGGCGAACATGGTATCTCAGAACCCCCAAACTGTTAAATGGCTTAAACTCCTTAAGGGCCAACTAGGTCAGTTGACCACAAGGAAAATAGAACGGGACCTGGTGGTAACTAAGTCAAACTCTTATTTTGATGGAGACAAAGGGGGGAAATGACTTGCCAGCTTGGTCAAGGGGAAGAGGGCAGAGAGAACCATTCTGAAAATGGAGGATGTTGGAGGAACTCTCACCTACAACCAACAGGAGATCAACAAAATCTTCAAGGGTTTTTATTCCTCCATCTACACCTCGGAACTCCTTGGGGGATCAGATCTGGGGGTATTCCTGAATGCAATCCAGCTGCCCATGTTGGGAGATGGGGAAAGAGATGACTTGTATTCTCTGCTTACTATGGAGGAGTTAAAAAGGGCTGTGTGGAAGGCTGAGAGAGGGAAGGCCCCAGGACCAGATGGGATTCTGGCTGAGTTCTTCAAGTTGACGTGGGACTCACTGGGCCCCCTGATGTTCCGAATGGTTCGGGGAGCATTGGGGGGGTCTGCCACCCTCTCAGTGGCTTCCCACAATCACTGTTTTGCCCAAGCTGGGGAAGGACCCAGCTAATTGTGGTTCATACTGCCCCATTTCACTTCTTAATGCGGATTATAAATTTATAGCCAAGGTGTTGGCTTCCAGACTGGAGATAGTCCTCACCGATTTGATTCACCTGGATCAGGGGGTTTCGTTAAGGAGAGACAGGCGAAGCATAACCTTAGGAGGGTGATTAATATTATGTACAAGTGGTCCCATAGAAGGAGTGGGGGAGGCAGTCTCCAAGCATTAGACGCTGAAAAGGCCTTTGACGGGGTGGTGTGGCCTTTCATGTTGGCAGTGCTGCGTAAATATGGCCTTGGGGAGGGTATGATGTGGTGGGTCCAAACGCTCAAATCCTAACTAATAATCTGCTCTCGAGCCCATTTTGACTCACTAGGGGCACGAGGCAGGGGTGACCCCTAGCCTCGCTACTTTATGTTTTTACCATTGAGGCCCTAGCAGAGGCAATAAGGAGTCATAAGAGTATTACTGGCCTGAGCTGCGGGTGGAGAGACCATGTCATTTCCCCTTTTGCTGACGATATTCTGCTCTTTCTGGAGGACCCGGAATGGGCAGTACCTGCCCTGACCCAGATTTTTACTACTTATGGTCCCCTTTCCGGACATAAAATGAACTGGAGTAAATGTGAGTGGATGCCTATGGGGAGAAAGAACCCATCAATTCAAATTGAGGGGTCGGATATTCCACCCTCAGATTCAATCAAATACCTGAGTATTCACCTACCAGCAAAAATTTCTCTCTTAGCAAAGGCCAACCTTTCCCCGGTGATTTTGAAGGTTAGAGAAAATTGTTTTAACTGGATAGCTTTGCCCTTGATCTTGATCGGACGAGTCAATCTGATCATTATGGGTGTGCTTCGGCAGTTTCTTTATGTATTCCAGTCACTAGCGGTGAATATCCCTAATAAGTACATTAAGGCATTGGAGGGTGCCATTACTCAGTTACTATGGCAGGGGAAGAGGCCCAGAATTAGGAAAGAAGTACTATGGTGTCTGGTCAAACAGGGGTGTTTGAGCCTCCCGAATGTTAAGCTTTACTGTTTGGCTGCCCAACTAGCCCATGTGCAAGATATCTTGAAAAGGGAGGGTTCTCGCCCTGGTTGGGTAGAGTTGAAAGACTCTGAGTCTTGTCCCTTATTTTTCCAAACTCTGGTGGGTTCCCTGAGTGAGGAGGTGGCTAACATGCTATTCAACCCTTGTATCAGATCTCTCCAGAAGGTTTGGAGAACAACTCATGATATACTACAGCACCGGGCTGTCCTGTCTCCAGATACAGAACTGAGCTCCTTGATGGGCAGGGGTGCTAGAGTCTCAGTGGGGGATGGGTGAATACTGAGGACTTGGAGGAGGAGGAGAGGACTTCACTTGGTCCAGCATATCTGGGAAGAAAGATACTCTTTACCTTTTAGGGAGGTGTTTAAGAAATTTGGGCTCAGGGCGTCCCACTTCTTTCTGTATCTAAGGATTCAGAGGGTGGCAGAGTCCCAGTTGGAGGGACACCCAGTGGAGGTCTTGTTGGCTCGCTCCCCACTGGAGGAACTATTTATTAGTCGTGTTCAGAGTCCTCCTTCAGGCTCCTGAGGAGTTATTATAGAATGTTGATAGGGGCACTCCAGGATCCCCTGGAGAAGAATAAGAATAGCTGGAAGACAGATGTGTACCCTGAGGGATTAACGGGAGAAGACTGGGCTTACATTATTAAAAACATGTTGGAGTGCTTGATTAATAATAGACTGAGGGCCATTCAATACAATATCTTCATGTGTGCATATTTCCCCCCATCCTTAGCCAGTAGAATTGACCCATCTGAGTGTAACCTTTGCCCAAAATGTGAGATACACGAGGGCACCTTTTTCCACCTGGTTTGGGAATGCCAGAGGGTCCAGGGCTTCTGGGGCGAGGTACTTGCCCTGAGGTTCGGATTCTTCAGACCCCACTGCAAATGGACCCGGCTGAAGCACTTTTGGGGCTTCCACTGGGGAGGATGGGAAATTCAAGGGTAAATCTAAAGTTATGGCGGCTGGGCATAGTGGTTGGCCTTTGTTTGCTGGCTCTGTATTGGAGGGCAAAGAATACTCCACTCACTACTGCTTGGGATGGCTTCCTGATGGAATGTATGAAACTGCAGAGGACCCAGTATTCGGTGAGGGGCCAAATGACAAAGTATTATGATCTATGGAATCAAGTTGAAGGGGCAATACAGCAAAACTGGTTCCCCCTTATTCTGATCTGGATATATCCAGGGGACCTGTCATACTTCATTTAATTTATCCCTCAATAACTGTAATCTAATTAACTTATCCCTTTATTCCTGTATACAGACATCTGATATGGAAGTCTTAATCAGAAAAAGCCCATGTTTACAATGGATGTCTAACTAGTAGCCTGTATGGGTAAGATCAAATTGATTGACATGAAATGTATTGATTATGCACTCTCTCTGCTAATGTACTTTCGCTCTGTATGTTTGAAAATAAAGTTTCCCCCCCCAAAAAAAGCTCCATCCTGCTCAAGCTCCCTCCTCACTGTCCCACAAGGAGAAGTTACACCCAGGGAGTGTTACCCCAATCTGAGGCACTACCCATCGCCAACAAGCTCCCATCACCAGGTTTGCATTGCAGTGCGGCTCCAGACCCTCACTTCTGCCCCTAGTTACCAGAGGAGTTTGATACCGGGACTCTCTTTCTCCCACTTACACAGGATGGTCTCCTTGCCTGGTGGAGGACTGAAGTGGGTGGCTCTCACCTGAACATCCTTGTTCCACAGCTCATCAATGAACACTGTGTAATGGGCATGGCCACCCTGTTACAGTCAACCCACCCTATACACATAAAATAGAGGGACTTACCTGAGTGCTACGGAGCCAATGTACTGGTCGCAGAGATGTCGTCCACCACACCTGTAAAAAAAGAATACAAAAGGGGTCACAAAGGGCAGAAAGGACACAATATCTGATGGGGTAGGAGTCCACTTCCTGTCAGATCTGCAAAAATAAGAGAAAGTTAGGTTAGCTGGGGAAGAAAACCAGTAGCAGCAGAAACAGAGGAAGGGAAGTGTTGTTTGGGGGGAAAACTCAGCCAAAACCTCTGTGCCCACTGGTGGTCGAGTGGACAATATTTTACTTAGTAGCCCATGTGAGCTAGTGAAGGCTCTTGGAGGGCTAGTAGCCCTTTTGTTTAATAAAGAAAGGCACTGGTGGTCTTATGGGCTAGGAAATGCCCTGGGCAGGGCACTATACAAAATGATAACCCTGGTGGTCTAGTGGGCTAGCACCCTATGGATGAGGCTAGCGTTTCTTTTAAATAGGTTAGTACCCTTTCCCTGGGGGTCTTGTGGGGGCGTTTGAGCCCTTGTATGGTGTGGGCAACTGTTGAGCAGTGGCAGGAGGAGACAGACATCATATAGTTTTTAGGGCTGTGAGTGGAGCCTACAGCCATTTTGGGATTGCTCAGTAACTCTAAAAATGGCTGATCGTGGAACCTTCCATTGGACTTTTGGAAGTATCCTTCCTAAAGGCCAATGGAGCTTGAAACCCTCCGCCACAATCAGCTGCTATGGAATAACAGCTGCACTATTTTGGCTTTTACTTCCGCATTCCAGGGCATGAACTGCGCATGCGCAACTCATACACATGCGCAGTTCTGCTGGTGCCATTATGTTGTGAATGGCAAAATGCCATTCACCACAATTGAGCATTTGTGAGTGCTGCGCATGTGCAGTTGCGTTGCCGCCAGCAGCACCAGCAACAAAGAAAATGGTCTTGCACCCTTTCACTGCTGCTGTCCTCCCTGCTCCCTCCATTCCCATCTCCTCACCTACATCAGGGTCTCCAATCCCCGTGTTGGCATTATGTAGCCCCCCACTCATGTGTCACACTGGGAGCCCACCACAATGTGCCCAAATGTATTTTTCCCCTGCCCCCTGCCAACATCCAGATCCTCAATCCCCATGTTGGCATTATGTAGCCCCCTCACTCATGTGGCACACTGGGAGCCCACCCCAGTGTGCCCAAATTAAATTTTTTTCCCCTGCCATCATCGGGTGCCCAATCCCTGTGTCAGCATCATGTACCCACCCACCCCCACTCATGTGGCACACTGGGAGCCCACCCAGTGTGCCCAAATGTCTGCTTTTTTGTTTCCTATAAATAAAGAAAACAGTCCCTGATGTGTTTTTATCTGTAAAAAGAAAATGATCCCTCGTTGTCGCCCCAGTTCCCTCCCCATCCCCACCCTCCTACTAAGCACCCACCTCCCTTTACCCCCCCTTACCCCATACTTACCTCCGGAAGTCGGCATTGTCATCTTCTCTGGACTGGGACATGTCTGCACTCTTCAAAGCTGATCCACAAACTGAAGAATCAAAGGTAAGTATGCTATAATGCCATTCAATGGTGTTTTGAACGTATGTTGATAAATAAGCCATTTTTTTAAATTTTGGCCCCAACTGTTTAACATAGGGTTCTTGGGACCCCACCTCATTAAAACTTTCACTGTCATTTCATTACTCGGTCCCAAAAGTTGATTTCGCAGTCGCTGCACAGAATCACCTTTTGGGACCAATTCATGAAATGACAGTGGCACTGTTCATGAGGTGGGGGTCCCAAAAAGCCCATGTTGCAAATTTGGTGAAATAATTTCAGAAAATGACTGCATTACGAGCATGTGTTGTGCAGTTTCTACACACGTTCTAACTTTGCTAATGTTTAATATTTTCCTCCACATTTTCAACATTGCCATTTTTGCGCACCTCCATTTTAACAGTACAGCTGTCATTTATCACATCAAGCCCGAAATGTGTTTTTGCACCTATGGAACAGAACGGTGTGGTTGCAATGGGAAATCACCTTTCAGGACAAGTTAACAAAAAGACACTGCCACGCTTCATGAGGAGGGGTTCCAAAAAGGCCATGTTGAAAATTTGGTGCAACTCCTCCAAAAAATGGCCAAGTTACACCCGGGCATTCAATAATTTCTACGCACACGTGTAACTTTGTTCACTTGGCAGCCCATCACAGCCCTATCAGCTCTGGCCAGAGTTTGTTTTAGTAGCAATGTATTTCTGACAAAAACATCAATACAGCCATTTTTCTTTTCATTGTATTTTAGTCCTGAACTGAGCTAATGTGGGGCTTTGAAATGTACCTACTCTAGCTAAACTGTAAGGAATGTATTGCTACTATTGTGACTGTAGTGTATGAATGTTTTCTCCTGCTCTGTATGTAACCAATTATGGGTTACTCCTGAAAAAAAACAAAATAAAAACTCTTGCTCGCCGGCCACACCCTCTATGCCTATATTAAAGATTTTAGTGCAGTGCTGCGCTGTTTACTATCAGACATCTGACCTAGCACACTCCTAATACATCCACAGTTTGAATCCAGTATGTAAAGTAAAAAGTAAACTCAAGGGAAGGGAATTTTGAAAAATTGCAAGCGGCAGCCATCTTTAATGACTTGAGTCATTAACTATGAGTAGTAATAAAAGCTGTGTTCACTGTTGCCCATCAATTATCCTCTATATGTCAGAAAAACAATAGAGTTAAAAAATTATATGATGACATTTTTTGATGACTAACAAATACCACTGCTTTAAACAATTTGTACCCAATTGCTACTGAGGGACCCCTCTGAAAATGAGATATTACATTTAAGAGGCCATCCAGCCATCTGCAAAATGCAAATTCCAAATAAATACACATTGTGCCCTTTAACATGTAATTTTGCATTTGACAGTATTCCAAGCACAGAATACTGGAGCTGTGCTGAATTCTATCAAAAACAGAATTCTAAAATTCTGACAACTTTTTTTTTTTTAAATGGATTACAAAAACCAGATTCACTTTCCACAAACCATGTACTCATATTAAGAGGATTAATATTCTGTGGCTTACAGAGAAATGCTTTTCACTATTCCACAGAATTAAATAAAAGCAGTTCCCAAGAGCATTTCAGATCATGCCAGTGAAATGCCTCATTCTGCTCAGCTCTGCAGAATACATGTCTGTATTTTAAATGAAACAACAATTTGCATTTGGTCTAGCAAAATATTTTTTTTTTTAACTCACTGCTTTATTTTTTAAAGACACTCAGATCTGGTCAATCCTGCCATTGGCTAGCCCTGACATATGCAAGCTGGAGCCTATTAAGGCTACGTATATGTTGCATGACCAATACTTAACGTTGGAAGGATAGCAGAACCAGTGAACAGCTGATCAGAGCTGTTAAAAGCTTAAAGTCAAACTGCAGTCAACTGAATCTCTTACAGCTGAAGCATAGCTCAATATCAACCGCAGGGGATTCTGAGAAGCCACCAGAGCATCTCCAGCTTGCAAATATTGGGGCTTAGGACAACAAGATTGACCAGATACAAGTGGTTTTAAACATATATTATAAAATGGGCCTGAAGCCTTTTTCTTCCACAGTGGTCAAACTGGGGCTTTAGCCACGTGTAAACCTCACAATGCACACATAGCTAAAGTCACAACTGATCTCTTATGCCTTGATCAGATGTGTCACACACTGTGCATGTAGATTAAGTATCAGAGCATTCGTGTTCACAGAGATGACATTTTTTCTCTCACACCAGTCGTACTAATCAGCAGACTGCTAACCTCGCAATTGTCAACTGCCAAACCAAAAATACATGCTCTGCTGCTGCACACTGTAACCTTTACCCCTGTCAAGAGCGGCATCTTGTAATCAGGAACCCCTTCTTGTTACACAGACAAGGCAACAAACCACAAGTTGGCAGAAAAATAAGTATCACCCCTGGCATTAGGGTAAATACTTGGCTCAGGCATCTAAGAGGTCAGGGGATTAGAGCATAAAATAACATTTATATTTACTCTGAGTCTGGGAGAGGGATGCCAGGGCTATGCTGTGTCTTCTATTAGAGAGGGCCCCATAGCATTTCATTTAGACTCACAGATGGACTGTCCACAACCATCTGGGCAGCTGTGACAATCCTTCAATCCATTAGGGGGTTGCCCCTTAGAACCACTGATTTCTCAGTCCCTTTTACACATCTGAATTGAAAATTAACCCACTGGGGCTCCACTGGCACAGGTCTACACTACTTCTTTAGGCAACACTGTGGTTCCACACTCTAGGGTGAGAAAAATGATGACCAGAGGTACTCCACCCAGCCCAGGGAGACTGGCAGGCACCTGTAGCTCTCTGCAGGTATAAAGAGTGACTTCTTCACTCTCCAACTCAGAACTCCCAAGATTTTAAACTGCTTCCCTGCAGCTGAGAGCCAAAAGGGCTTATGCTGCTGTGATAGTTATAAATGACATCACTCATTCTCTGCCTAGCCTAACTAGGTAAACAATGAGGTAATGTGGTAGAGAGTTTCTAAAAAAAATCCTCTACTTGCTGCCCAGAGACCTACCTGGTCTAATACTGATGGGATTCTAGTAACCCCAGGGGACTGGGTGGTTACACTCACCACCAAAAGTCGAACTTTGCTGTCTTCAGCAAGGGCTTTAAGACTGCAACACAGGCCATCCAACCCCTGGGCACCCTACGGGGAAAGGTAGCTAGGCTCCCCCTACCCATGCTGAGACATAGGCAAGTTACCCAGAGAACAGAGGCCTGCTGAAGCAACTTCAGCTTTACCTGACAAACTAGCTTGGGACTCTTTTACAGTGGCTCTGAGGAACTGCCTGAAGCATGCCCTGATAGGATAGAACTTATGGTCCCTACCCAGGTCAGAACCATCAACCTATCCTTCCCCCTAGCCCACTAGGGAAAAGCTATCTAACCTACATTACTCAAGGGGTAAACTATACTCACACACATTTCACAATTTACACAGTATACTGCTTTAGAAACATACATATGGCATTGCCATGCATTTCCCAAACCTCAGTACTACACATTTTAAACTTGAAAAGCAAAAATGTCTAACATGTCCCAGTTAAAACATTATAAAATACCCAAAAGGAGGACTCCGTTGAGCCCTAAACATCCTCTTCTTGTCTTCTTTTCTTCTCCCAGGTGCACCTGTAAAAGAAAACATTCTGCAAACAAGAAACAACCTGCAAGAAAAACAGTAGCCAAACCTCCCACCAGCATAATCCAATCCAATCCCAAAAACATTTTTAAAGGGTTTTCTACAAAAAGCAGTATAAAAGTACCAAAATAACACATACATAATGTTTGGGGGGAGGGTACCCTACATTGTCCAGCCTAAAGGGGAAATGTCCAGAGTGCAAAAGACACTCACATACAAGAAAAGTCACTGTATGCTGAAGCCAAGTCAGAACTGTTCTTGCCATAGGCTCGAGGCCTACTGGAAACTTTAGTCCAGATGCAGATGTCCATTGGACCAATAAAACAGACACCTCTTTTTCAATGGAATAGTACATAAACATAAAAAGTAAGAGGAAAACTTATTCCTACCAGTTCCGAAGTGCAGGCTGACAGTTCAGCATCACCTCTCAGGATCTGGGCTGGACCTCTTCTCCTTCTTTGGCTGAAGACAAATCTTCAGAACAAGCTCTTCCACATCACCTCTGGACCTGGTTGCTGCTAGTCAAGGAAGAAAACTACAGACATAACATCCCCCGTTGCTCCCAGGAGGGATGCTGTACTCCGGCCTTTGGATCTTCTTTCTTCGGCCGATTGCCTGCAGATTTGGGTGGTGGACCCACCACGCTGGACATCTCCAGTTTTGCTTTCTTTTCAAGCTGGCATCTTAAGGTGTTGGTACTCAAGGGTAGTACCACTTGGGATGAGGACCATATATGACGGTTTCATCAGGGTGGACAAGTCTTGTAGTGTGGACTGTCTCATTGCCGTATCTATCAGTCACTCTGATGATAGAATCAAGATGGAGGGTGCGACCCAATCTCCACAACTTTAATCTGTCTTGGCAAATCTTTATTCCTATAAACATACACATGCCATATTTAATGGTAGCCCTGGATTCTTCCAGCAACCATTCTTCCTGGTGGTCCTCAATTTCTTCCCACATCCATCTTTTGAAAAATGGGTGCTTTCATCCAAATTCTTTCTCAGCCCTGCGTCTGATCAGGTGTTCCTCTTTACTACTTTTAGGTAGACTTAGGACAGTGGCCTGACTTTGGGGGAGGCCAGGTCTGGTCAAGCCAGTCTTGTTTGTTCCAGACAGGGAAACTGCAGTCCATCCCTGTACTCATTACCATTTCTCTTGAGCCCTGCACAGTCTCTAATGGCTCACCTGCTGTTAGGACCACTGGTAACCCAGTCTCACTGCCAGTCACCTTGCTAAGCAGTCCACATTCTTTTTTTTCTACTTGCTCTGACAAGGAGCTGATAACTGGTTCTGCCCCGACACAGTCCATTCCTCACTAATTTCTGATGCAGTCACCACCCATCATAAGGCTTCTTCAATCTTATTCTCACCAGTCAAGCTTGGACTAGGGCCTTCTGCCCATGGATCCGCTGACTCAATTTCTGGCTGGTCCCTCTCACCCTTTTCCAGAGCTGAAAGGTCTATTTCTGCCTGCCACTGCAAGTCTCTTTCAGTCACACCCTGAAAGAATTCTCTCACAAACTCCTCCGTTTCTCCCCACCTGCATGCAGCTGTTATCTGTGGTTTACAGTTTGGGTCCTCACCAAACGTACATATCGGAGCCAGACTTACAGTTTTAGTATTTGCTTGTACAGTACCAATGTCCATGCTCATACCATACTGTTTTCCACAGTCCTTGCAATGAGGAATCATCATAACACCTCTCCCTGTATTCATGCAGACTACACACACATTCATAGGAAAATTCGGCAGGGAAACATTAGCTGGTGCTCCTTCACATCCATAAAGCTGTTCACACTGTTGCAAATCTCTCTCTCCCTCTCTGTCTCTCCCTCCCTCTCACTCTCTCTCTCTCTGTTATCCAGATCATATTATGGAGAGGATACCCTTTCCTTTTGCTAACCATTTTGTTCTGCAACACAACACACAAGTCTGAAGTTGCTGATCTGCCTTACTGCACACTTGACACACTTGGTTTGATCTTAAAAGAAAATGTATCTCTCTTTTCTGCTGTTGAAATCTGTTGCTTGGTTTTTTGTTTTATTTCCAAACTTTGTAAACACTCTGGTAGGCTTCACTATCTGGCCGCTGCACCAGCATGTTGCTCCTCAGTGTGTTTGTTTGTTTGCATTGCTTCTAGCCCCCCCAAGCCTGGCTGTTGATTTCTCTTTGCATCACCAACACACTCAATGTTTTGCTCTCGGTTTCTCTCTTGCATAGCACTTTGCTCCATTGCTCAAACATTTGTTATTTGGGTCAAAAATCTTGTTTACTCTGCTCAGTCTTTAGATTTTTAACTCACATACTTAGTGACCTTACTCCATACTGGATTAGTGAACACAGCGTGGTTGCTTGCACTATATTCAGCTACTAGTTCAGTCATTGCTCTCTTTAGACAACTTTGCTTTTTTCTCTTGCTCAAACACTAAACTGCCCAGAGTCTTCTGCTTTTCTGCCAGACATTCGCTGGTGTACTTACAAAGTTCCCTCCTGATGCTATGGTCTGCCACTGACTCAACTGCACTTTCTGTTGCTTCTGGGCGGACCCGCCAAAGATTTCCACAATGCATACATCAGTGGTAGCTGCCAAAGTGATCACTATATGGGAGAAGCCCAATTTACGGTTTTACATTTTGTTTAGTTATTTTTATCAAAAGAAGTCCAAATTCAGCCATGCCACTACTGCTCAGCAAGATGCCTTGCAAACTTTCTCTCTCTTCCTCCTCGAACACTGAGCAGTTCCACAGAGCTCTAGCAAGGGGGCGAGGCTTGCACACCAGGGCCAATCACTCAACGCCATGCAAGTGAGCTGGAAACTCTTTCCTTCTCACAGACTGTGATCCTTGAGCTGGGGAACAATTTTAAACAGCAAAAACAAACTTTTTCCCTCAGCTTGGATTTTCACAGTTCAGCAGTGCTTTCTCTGCAGTTTAAGTACATGTTTGCACAATGCCTTTAGCAACTCCAACACTGTAATCCATCAGCACTTGAAAACGTTTGTAATCCACAAAAATAACTGTTCTTTTCCCCAAATCACAGGGAACTTTGCAATTTTGACAATTAACAGTTTTTTAAGCACTTTTCAACAGGGTTCTCAGTCTTAGCAAAACAGTCCTTTGCATCATGGTCCTTGGCATCACATTCTCAGCAAACAGTACAAAGCAGCACATTTTTCCACAGAAAATCACAGTACAGCAGATGTTTTGATGGCATTTTCCTTGGCACTACTTAACTTTTCCTCACAACGATTCCTGGTATGGTGCATCGCCACCAAACAGAAAGACCACAGACATACCCTTTGCACTTGCACTGGCATGGCAACTTTTTCCTCTCCCCTAAATCTTAGGAGCCCCCAATTTTGTAACCCTTACCCCGGTCAAGAGCAGCATCTTGCAATCAGGACCCCTTTCTTGTTACACAGACAAGGCAACAAACCACAAGTTAGCAGAAAAATAAGTATCACCCCTGGCATTAGGGTAAATACTTGGCTCAGGCATCTAAGAGGTCAGGGGTTAGAGCACAAAATAATGTTTATATTTACTCTGTGTCTGGGAGAGGGATGCCAGGGCTATGCTGTGTCTCCTATTAGAGAGGGCCCCATAGCATTTCACTCGGACTCACAGATGGACTGTCCACAACTATAGAATTGGGATTGTATTTTATGGCTTTATTTCTGACAAGATGTTAGGCAGAACTAGGGTGGCCCCCCAAGTTTGTACTGTCCAGGACAGATCACAACTTTTGCCACAGAATAAACATTTTTTTCACACAGAAAAAGGCAGTACTGTACATTACAACATGAACCATTTCCAAAACATAAACTATCCACCCCCTTGCTTAGGTATCTCTGGATTTCTTACCAAGTGTATACTGTATATTAGTGGGAATTCCGTAAACTTAAATTGAGCCTCCTGATGAGATGGACCATTGTTAACATCTTCAGGCAACTGTGCCTATGTGGTAACCAGTTAGCTCTGAACTTTGACTATGAGTGAGGTTCTGCTGACCCTGGCCCCAATTAGACTCAGCCATTACTTTAGGAAACACACAAAACTGGATCATTTAACCCCACTGGGTTACTAAAAGCTTCCATTTCTTCAGTATACTTTAACAGCACATACAGTATTGGTGGTGAACAGGGACCTGAGTGAATGTAATCTAGCCAGTGTAGGACACATACATCACCAGACAATGCAAAGTCTCTCTCAAATGCTCAATGTACTCACAATTTGATATTCCCTTGTTACAGGCATTTGACAAAACTGTAGGAAACATTTCTTCCTCAAAGTCCATAGCTTTAACAGAAATTCTTCAGTCTCTTCTCTGGGTAGCTATGACACTCAGGTGGTTGCCCCTTAGATCCATGGATTTCTCAGTCCTTTTTACACATCTGAATTGAAAATGAACTCACTGGGGCTACACTAGCACAAGTCTCCACCACTTCTTTAGGCAACACTGTTGTTCCACACTCTAGGCTGAGGAAAAATGATGACCAGAGGTCCTTCGCCCAGCCCAGGGAGGTTGGCAGGCACCTCTAGACCTCTGCAGGTACAGAGAGCTCCTTCCTCTTCACTCTCCAAATCAGAACTCCCCAAGAGTCTAAACTACTACCCTGCAACTGAGCCAAAAGGGCTTATGTGGCTGCGATAGTTCTAAATGACATCACTCATTTTCTGCCTAGCCGAACTAGGTCAACAATTTTACTCAATACAGGAACCAAAACAGAAAAAGCAAAAAGAAAATCCCAAACACTTCTGATCACAGGAGAGTCCATGATTCTGGGAGTTGATACCTATCTGCAGCCAGGGTAATGGTCAGATGTCTCCCAGGTACATCAGCATGGAGAGACACTGACCACATTGCTAAAATTGTACAGGAAACAGGAGAAAACATTGTTGTCCTGGTACACATAGGGACTAATGATCTCGCCAGTTGGTCAATTGTGGAGATCAAGGAACACCTGACCAGGCTGGGTGACAAACTATCATCCATTTCATCCGGCATCTCCTTCTCTGAGATCCTGCCAATCTGGGAGAGGGGGGCAGATGGACGGAAGGTCAGAGAAGGGGAGATAGGGGAGCTAAACATGTGGCTCAAGGGCTGGTGCCAGGAAAAAGGACACAAATTTGTAGGTAACTGGCAACAGTTTGGGGAGCAAAAGTTCTTTAAATTCAATGGACTGCATCTGACTAAGGAGGGAGTCAGACATTGGGGCAGAAGTTTGATGTCTTTGCAGAATATTTAAACTAGCAAATGGAGAGAGGGGTGCAGCACCTGATACGTCAAATGGGAAGAACACCCCTCCCCCCTCAGCTAGTGATCAAACAGGAGTTCAGCATGTTTGTAGTTCATTTGCATCATCAGGTAAGGAAAAAGGTCCGGCTCCCCATACAATGTGCAGGGAAAATGCCAGACCTCACCCAACAATTAACGCACCAAAATCTGGCCAATGGAAAATCATGTACACAAATGCTCGCAGTCTGGGAAACAAGATCCCTGACCTGCAGGCAACAATGAAAGAGGCTAAACTGGACATAGTAGCCATTAGCGAGACATGGTTCACCAGTAACTATACTTGGGAGACTTCAGTACCTGGCTATGTACTGTTCAGAAGAGACCGATGTGCAAAAAGGGGGGGGGGTGGAGTGGCCCTTTATGTCAATGAAATTATCAAAGCTACAGAAATTCAGAATACACATAAGGAACCAGAAGAACTGTGGGTCACCCTGGAAACAGGAAATGGGACAGCCATATGAACTGGAGTTGTCTACAGGCCTCCAGACCAGGGGAGGACATAGACACATTACTGTTAGAAGATATACAAAGCATGACAGTTAAAGGGGAGGTTCTGATAATGGGAGACTTCAATATGCCAGATACAGATTGGTTAATACCAGCAGGAACATCTGTCAGAACAAGACACATAGTAGATTCCTTCATGGGGAGGGCCTCAAACAACTGGTACAATAACCCATAAGAGACAGGGCTATCCTAGATCTAGTACTGACTAACAGGGAAAGGATGACAGATCTCCAGATAGAAGGTCACCTGGGGGCCAGTGACCATCACATGGTATTGTTCAGGTTGGCCACTAGAACTAAATCATCCCATTCCAAGGCAAAAATATGGGACTTCAGAGGAGCTGACATTGGTAAAATGGGCAACAGAGTTAAGCTAGCCCTGGCAAGAAGAAATACAGGTGACAGGGTACAGGCAAAGTGGACAAGCATTAAGGATGCAATACCTGAAGCAACATCCTATTGTGTTAGAGAGAAAAGGAAGTGCAAAAGAAGAAGGAAACCACTTTGGTTCTCAAAAACAGTAGTAGAAAAGGTCAGAGCCAAAAGGCTGGCCTTCAGGAAATGTAAGGGAATGTAGCGGGACGAAGACAGGGAGGCATACCAAACTTCCCTAAGGGAAGCAGGGAAGGCAGTAAGGTACGCAAAGGCTCAAACCAAGGAAACACTAGCACGAACAGTAAAAGAAGGGGACAAGACTTTCTATAGATACATTTATGAAAGGAGAATGTCCAGAGGGGATATTGCTAAGATCAAAGGGGGAGTGTGAGGAGGAGGACCATGGAAAGGCATCTATCCTAAATAGATACTTCTGCTCAGTATTTACTGAGGAGAAGGTGGGGCAGGGCCCACAGCTCAGCACCATGGACCCGGGGGGGGGGTGCACTAGTCCCTTTGAAAAGAAAGGGTTCTACAACAGCTCGATAAGCTCAGGGTGGACAAGGCAATGGAACCTGATGGCATACATCCCAGGGTACTAAAGGATCTAAGGGTGGAATGAGCAGAGCCATTATCAGAACTGTTCAGTGAGTCTCTGAGCACAGGAGAGCTCCCAGAAGACTGGAGAAGGGCTCATGTGATCCCGCTACACAAGAGCAGTAGCAGGGAGGAGGCAGAGAACTACAGACCAGTCAGTCTTACCTCAGTAGTGGGCAAGATTATGGAGGCACTCCTTAAGGCAAGGATAGTGCAACACCTGGAATCCATAGGAGCACAGGATCCAAGACAGCATGGGTTTACAACTGGAAGGTCCTGTCAAACTAATCTCATAGATTTCTCTGACTGGGTAATCAGAGAGAGGTGGACCAAGAGGAAGCAGTTGATGTTGCCTACCTTACTTCAGCAAAGCTTTCGATACTGTTCCACTCAGAAGATTGATTAACAAGCTGGGTAGGCACGGAGTGGGTCAGAAGTTGGTCAACTGGGTAGCAAACTGGTTGATGGGCAGAAAAAAAGAGAGTGGTGGTAAATGGTATTCAGTCAGAAGAGATGCAAGTCACAAGTGGGGTACCTCAGGGATCAGTCCTGGGGCCAGTCCTCTTCAATATCTTCATCAGTGACATTGCAGATGAACTGGAGGGCAAGGTTTGTCTATTTGCAGATGACACCAAGATATGCAACAGAGCAGATGATCCAGATGGGGTGGGCAGAATGAGAAGAGATCTGGATAAACTGGCAAAATGGTCAGAAGAGTGGCAACTGGGGTTTCACGCAAAGAAGTGCAAGATCATGCACATGGGGAAGAGAAACCCTGAAGCCAACTATAGGTTGGGAAGGGAGTTGCTGGCAGTCACAAGGGAAGAAAGAGACTTGGGCATCATCATCATCACAGATGACCTGAAATCATCCAAGCAGACCACTAAAGCAGTAAGTAAGGCTAGGGGGATGTTGGGGTGTATTAGTAGGGGTATCACAAGTCGGAAGAGGGAAGTAATAATCCCTCTTTACAAGACACTGGTTAGACCCCATCTGGAGTACTGCGTGTAGTACTGGAGGCCACACCTTCACAAGGACATTAACCAAATTGAGGCAATCCAGAGAAGTGCAACCAAAATGGTGCAGGGACTACCTCAGAAAACATATGAGGACAGATTAATGGAGCTCAATATGTATACCCTAGAGCAAAGGAGGGAGATAGGTGATATGATTGAAACATTCAAACACCTTAAGGGCATTAACAACGTAAAAGAGTCTAACATGTTTCAATATAAGAAAAATAGCAGGACAAGAGCACACAGCATGAGATTTGAGGGAGGCCGATTAAGGAGTAATGTGAGGAAGTTCTTTTTCATAGAAAAGGTGGTGGATGCATGGAACGGCCTACCTCAGAAAGTAATGGATACGAATACAGTGCAGGGCTTCAGACAGGCATGGGATAGGCATAGGGGAGCAATACAGATGAGTATGAATAGATAGACCATTGACAGAGTAAAGGCCTATGGCACATTCATAAGGTAGATAAAGAAATGGGCAGACTGGATGGGCCTTGCGGTCCTTATCTGCCGTCAACTTCTATATTTCTGTTTCTGTGTAATGTGGTAGAAAGTTTCCAAAAAACCCTCTACTTGCTGCCCAGAGACCTATCTGGTCTAATACTGATGGGATTCTAGTAACTCCAGGGGACTGGGTGGTTACACCACTACTGAGGCATCAACTACAGAGGAAACCATAGAGCTTTCATCAATCACCACTGAAAACCACAGATGCGCTCCCTCCCGGTGCTTCACTCTGTCTCGCATGCTCTCTGTCTCCTGGAGCATAAGGAGAAAAACACTGCTTTCCCTCCTGATGATTCCTTCTGTCTGACTCTCTCCTAGCAAAATAAAAACAAACTGTGGTGATGTGGCGGGGAGGGGGGCTTAAAAAGCAGTGGCACAGAGAGACAAAAAAAACTTGAAAAGTAGAGGACAGCAGGACATAGAAGAGCAGCTCTCTTTTTTTGGTGCATGAATCAACTTATAAATGCAATACTTTTACAAAAAATAACAGAACATATACAAAATATGTTTTTTTACTACAATGAATGCAGTTCAACACAGTGTGTTGATTTTTGTCACCACAATTTACTTGAAAGAAACCAGGCCAACGCGGTCAATGGTATCAAACTAATTCTGGTTTTATTGCACAAACATAGCAGCAACAGCAAGCTGAAACTGCTTACCCATGAGAAACAACTGCAAAATGCTGCAAAGTGCTTGGTTGCTGGTTATTTAGAAACATAGAAACATAGAATTTGATGGCAGATAAGGACCGCTTGGCCCACCCAGTCTGCCCATTTCCCTACCTACAGGATAAGCTGCAGATCCTAGTTAACCAGCAGCCTACTTCTTCCTACCCCCACCCCCTAGAATTGCCTTATGACTGTCCCATGCATGCTTGAATTCCACCACTGATTTTGACTCCACAACCTCCTCCAGAAGGCCGTTCCATGCATCCACAACCCTCTCTGTGAAAAAATACTTCCTTAAATTACCTCTGAGCCGCCCCCTCTATCTTCGAATTGTGCTCTCTTGTTCTTGCACACCTCTTTTTTTGAAAGATGCTACCCTCTTGGACTTTGTTGATTCCCTTGAGGTACTTGAAAGTTTCTATCATGTCCCCCCTCTCCCTCCTTTCCTCGAGGCTATACATATTAAGCTCCTTTCGTCTCTCTTCACTGTCTTCCGGTGCAGACCCTGCACCATTTTAGTTGCCCTCCTCTGGACAGCTTCCATCCTGTCTATGTCTTTGCGGAGATTGGGTCTCCAGAACTGCACACAGTACTCCAGATGGGGTCTCACCAGCTGTCTGTACAGAGGGATAATAACTTCCTGTTTTCTACTGGTGATGCCTTTCCCTATGCATCCCAGTATCCCCAGCCCTCCTTGCTGCCCTCTCACATTGCTTGCCCACCTTTAGCTCATCTGATATGACTACCCCAGGTCCCTTTCCATTTTTGTTGTTGTTAGTATCTCACCCCCCATTGTGTAGTCTTCCCCTGGGTTTTTGTTTCCCAGGTGCATTACCTTGCACTTCGTAGCATTGAATCTAAGCTGCCATACATTTGACCATTCCTCTAACCTTGCCAAGTCCCTTCTCATCCTTTCCACCCCACCCTGTGCATCAACTCTGTTGCAGATCTTTGTGTCATCTGCAAAGAGACATACTTTTCCTTCCAGTTCCTCTGCAGTGTCCCTTATAAAGACATTGAAGAGGACAGGTCCTAATACTGAACCCTGCGGTACCCCACTAGTAACCCTCCTTTCTTCTGAGTGGACTCCATTTACTATTACTCTCTGTGTCCTATTCTCCAGCTAATTCTTTACCCAGGCTGTCATCTTGGGACCCACTCCCAGGCTGGCTAACTTGTATATTAATCTTTTGTGTGGGACTGTGTCAAATGCCTTGCTAAAGTCTAGGTAGGCCATGTCCACAGCCCCTCCCTGATCTACTGCTTTGGTCACCCAGTCAAAGAAATCTATCAGATTCGTCTGGCATGACCTTCCCGCTGTGAATCCATGCTGCCTAGGGTCCTGTGCCCCTCTGGCCTCTAGATACTTGACAATTCTTTCCTTCAGAAGTGATTCCATCATTTTCCCTATCACTGAGGTTAAACTAACAGGTCTGTAGTTTCCTGCTTCCTGCTATTTATTTATTTATTAAATTTTGGTGACCGGATGAGCCCACTGGGCCCCAGAGGTCCCTTTTTCAGAGGCGACCCGGGATTTTCATGGAACAGTAAGTGGAAATGGTGAGCATGATTTACATGAGTTACAGGCAAGATACAGTGTGGTACAGCATAGTGAGGCAGTGAGCACGAGTTACATGTTTTACCAGTAACATACAATCACGTTGTATGAAAAGTAAATAGAAGGAGCAGCAAAGTTGATATTTTGCTAAGTGATAATCCATGGTAGAAGCAGTTGGAGGTTAAAACATCCTTCGTGAACTGTTTAAAAGTTACAAAAATAAACAGATGTCTTTTGAAACCAGGAAGCAGGAGCAGAGAACTACACATCACATGCCTGTTGCATTGTGTTCCTTATACTATGTTCTGGTATGTGCACCCGGTGTCAAATTTTTTTTGTGAGCCCCCCAACTTGTGTTTTGCTTACTTTATGGGTTTTGTTATTACTCAGCCATGGTTAGAGTTTTTTTGCAGGTCTCCACCCTGGCCCCTGTCTGAGCCATATAGAGTACCTTAATGGGGAACAGGCCAGCATGCGAAAGCTACAGAGTGGCTACGAGGAAATATGTGGGTACAGGCAAGGTCTGGGCTCGCAGCAGTGTAGTGCTGCATGAGTGAGGGGTGAAAATTAAGGTCATACCTCTCAACTGCCCTGACTCTGACTATGAGGATGTCTCTCATCAAAGTTTCTCTTTCCCAACAGAAAAGGTGCTGTTGTAACCCCCCCCCCCCGTGAGAGCTTACCTTAATTGCCCCGTTCCTTCCGACTGCCTCCTGGTGTTCCCCTGATCTTCACGAGAGTTTCCACCACCACTTGGCCTAAGTCCTTTGGTGCCTCTGATCCTCCGTCAGGCCCCTGTATACTCTTTTTGCCCAAAACAGGGCTGGAGGAGCAAGATCGTGATCCGCCAGCATTTCCTCATTCACGGCCAGACTGACCGGCAGTCACACATGTGCAAAAGAGTCGTCTATTTACCAACCACGATTGCTGTCAAATGGAGGACATGCCGGTGGTTCCGGTCCACTAGTTCACCTAGTCCAGGGCCAGTGACCTAAAAAAGGTTGGTCAGAAGCCTTGCCAAATTGTAGATATGGGGCAGGATTCATAAAGCAGATATGCTGGGCTCAAGTGGGATGCACCAGCGCAACAGGAAAATGCACCATGGCACCATTCAGAAAGAGCAGAGATGCCCTGGCGCATCCCGGATGTGCTGTGCTGTACCAGATGCACTGGAGGGCAAAAATAATGATATGCGGTGCATCTGATGAGGGCGTGTAGCTGCATACACAGTGCAGAGCCATTCCCAAAGCAAAATGAATGCGCAAACACAGTGCATTCACAGCGCAACTACCAAATGCTCCATAAGGAGATAAGTAGAAAAGAAGTAGACTTAAGTGCAAGCCCCCAGCAGGCAGACTGCAGGATAGCAGCAGCAATAGGCAGAACAACATCAGCAGAATATAGGCCACAGAGATGGAAGGTGCACCATTCCTGATGGTGGGAATGATAATGGGGATGAGGAAACAGGCAAACCAACAATGTGGCATCAGAAGGCACTGTAGGCAGCCTGTCCTTTGGTGGTATCATGCCAGACTAACATTCGAACAACTGATGGATACAGAAAGAGTCGGCCAACACTGCCTGAACAGGGCTATTCTGATGCAGCTCTATGAGATGTGCCATGTTGAAATGCAGGCACCCACTGGAGGGGGTCATGCCATATCAGTAGAGATCAAGGTGACAACAGTAATGTGCCTGCCCACCACAGGAACCGTCCAGATGCCAGCTGGAGACACCACTGGCATATCCCAGCCATCCACGTCCCGTCTTCTCACACATTTCCTCACCACACTGCTCCCACATGCTTCAAAAGTCATCTGCTTCCCAAGCACACAGGCAGAGCGGACAGAAACCATGCAGCAGTTCCACAGGGTGGCACGCATGCAAGGTGTCATAGGAGCCACTGACTGCACCCATGTGGCAATCTGTGCACTACCTGGCAAAGAGGCCATGCCGTACATGAATTGCAAGGGGTTCCACTCCGTCAACTGCCAGGTGGTGTGCAATGCCACAGGGTGCATCTGCAGCGTCTGCACCACACACCCTGGTAGTACACACAATTCCTTCATATGGCACCAATCTACCCTGTGCTACCGGTTTTAGACCAGGGACATACCCAGCAGCCATCTAGTGGGTGAGTGGGGCATGCATACATGCCCACGAACAGGACACCATGGTGCAACAAACGATGGTAGGGAGAGCAGATATGTGTGGGCTACAGCAGGAGCTGCACAGGGGAATTGCACAGGTGGGACATTGGAGGTGGGCATGCCAAGAGAACTGTGCACATGCCATGGGGGGACAGTGCAGCATAACAGTGCAGCATGGGAGGCGATGTGATGCACAACAGCAGGCACGAATGGCAGGGTGGAATGCACCATACGCAGCCATGCATGGGTGACCACTGGGCAATGGAGGGGAGGCAATGCCAGATAGACCAGGTGTGGGCAGCCATGGCAGCATGCATGGGCAGGTACAGGGCAGCTGAGTGCAGCCAGGACATGCAGTTGCTGGTGTGAGCAGGATGGTGCCGGCCCACCGTGGAGAAGGGAGATGCACTGGGAGGGGCGCCACAGGGACAGGGTGGACAGTCAAGCTGTGGAACACAATGCACATATATGTGGGGTTGTAACAGACTGCTCTTGCATCCCACAGGTGATGCAGCGTATGCCCTCCAACCCTGGCTCCTTACACCCTTCTGCTGACCTGTCAAAGAGGCGGAGGAGTGCTACAATGAGGCACACATCACTACATGCACCATCATCAAGCATGTCTTCAACATGCTGAAGATGCGCAATACATGCCTGGATAGGTCAAGTGGTGCCCTACAATATAGCCCAGAGAAGGCCTGTGCCATATTCCTGGCCTGTTGTATGCTGCGCAACATGGCCATTGACTGTGGAATAGCTCTCCTGGCTGAGGAGGGCAACAGTTCTGGGGAGGAGGAGGAGGAGGATGCAGTGGAGCAGGGGCCCTGTGGTGGATCACCACTGGCACACAGGGACCCATGCCTGGTCACCAGGTCCTGGCAGCACAAGGACACCATTGTGGAAGAGCACTTCGGGGACTGCAGGTGAGTAACACAGGTGGGACAAATACGGCAGCTCCCCCAACCCACACGCCCACACACACCCATACACCCACAACACAACAGGGCAGATGATGGTAACACACCCGCCGTGTAGCACACCCATGAGGGGTGACAATGCTGCACACACATACACACAGCAGGACAAACATGGCGGGGGGGGGGTTGTCACCATTTATGTGCTGGAGATGGCATGGATCAGTGTACAGCCACCGGCACACGTGCACAGCAGACACAGGTCTGCACTCATCACACCCATGACACACAGCACAACAACAGTGCCCCTGGCTATGCATGGTGCAATGCACAGGCAACCCACACAGGCATCGTACTGGGGCAGGCACATGCCACTTACACCGCCCCATGCACAGTCAGCCTGGTGTGTGGGCTGCAATGGGTGCAGGCGACAGGGACCATGTGGGCTGTCAACCCAGGCATCAGTGGTAGGTACCACGGCCACCACGGACACATGGGTGGCCACGCCTACACCTGGGGGATGCTGTGTCAGCACCACTGGCTGCGGGGGGGGTGACCAGCACCCCCTGGAGGGGTACTGCAGTGAGACCATGAATGAGTGTTCACTGCTGTGTTGTCCCCGAGATCCATGTGGGATCTGGGATTGCTGGGGATGGCCATGCATGGTGATGGCATCAGCAGCAATGGGTTCACCTGATGCTGTGACCTGGGGGTGCGTGAGACACTCCTGGGAGTGCAGCTGGTGGCCCAGTGGCCACGTGGCACACCGTTTGCACTCACTGCCTCAGCAGCAAGCGCCATACACTCCAGAGCTGCTGTCATACCCACCCACAGTAGGCGAGTCTCTGCCAACATCTGGGTGCACCGCACAGCTGATGACTTATGTTCCATGGCCAGCTGCATACAAATGCCTCTGAGCTCCTCCCTTAGGGACACCTGACCCTCCACCATGTCCCACAGGAGGCATGCATAGCCCTCAATCGCATCGGCAGGGGATGCATCATGGGGACGGTGCCGACAGGCAGGTGGGGTGCTGGCCTACTGCGCTGCATCCACCATAGGTGGACACACCACAGCAGGCTGCTGAATGGCAGGGACTTGGGTTGGGCAACCACTGTGTATCCAGGGATGCCCGCATCATGATTCCCGGGTTCCCGCTGCTGCACCACAACACCCTGCTGAACCATGCCAGTGGTCCCTGTCCCCACAGCAGCACCAGACACAGAGCCCCCATCAACTGCCACCATGGGTGGGTGTGCAGGCCCTGCGGGTGTACCAGGGGCCACACGGCTGCCTATGCCGCATGGTGCCACCCGTGCATGCACCTGTGCCTCAGCCGGTCCGATGTCGGTCATGTCCCCCCAGTTTTGTGTGGCATCTAGATTATCATCATCATTGTCATTGTATGCCCCCTGCGTACCAGATGCCAGCACCAGCAGGGCATCCGTGATGTCCACCCTGTCCACAGGGTCATCATCAGCCGAACACAGCATGTTGATTAGCCATGATCGGTTCTGGCCCCCAGCCATGGCACTGGTTGCAGAGGGGTCGGATGGCCCTGCTTCTACCGGTGCTGTGGCCAGGGCTGTGGTGGCATTAGAAGGGCCCGGCACAGAATCGTCCATAGCCCTGGCTGCAGCATGATGTGGTGGCCTGGCATCCGCCCCCGCAAGGCCATCTTGCTGACTGGCCACCATGGCAGCACCCGTGAGGCGTGATGGAGCTGTAAAAGAAAGTAGGGATGCATGGTTACTGACATGTGTGATTGTTATGTTCAGACAGGCATGTACAGGGGGACATGCACATGTGCCATAGGTGCATCCTACATGCCATGCAGGTGACAGTTGACCATGGGCCACTGATGCAGCCAAGCACTAGTGGATGCAGACATGCACCAGTGCCTGTACATGTGCCCTTGGATATGTTTGTGACCAGCCGAACACCCTGGACACCACCCACAAGGATGACATCCAAGATGACCACCAGCACCACATACCATGGTCACCCCCCCGCCCCAGGCTGCACATGGGCAGCCTGTTGTGCATCTGCAACACACAGTAGATGGATGGGGTGTACAGCTACATGGTCAGTGCACACAGGCACATGGTCACCTAGTGTTCCACAGTGGGGCTGGTCAGGGCACCCATGGCACACACACATGGACAGGCACAGTTCCTGGGACATATATACTTACAGTGCTGCCATGGACTGCCACCTGTCTGGAAGCCCCCTCCTGGAATTCCCTGCACAGCCATCTGGCCCATGCTGGCCATCAGCAGCTTCTCGGTGGGTGTGAGGTGCACACCTGTCTGTGGCCCACCCCCTGTTCCACCCAGGGAGGCCTCAATGTGTGCCTCCTTCTCCTTCGCTGTCCTCTTCTCATCATTGAAGTGCTTCCTATAGTCCTGAGGTCTTCTGTTACACTTCCCATGGGCATTGACATGCCTTGCCACTGCCTCCCAGCCCTCAGCCCTCTGCTGGTGACTGCCATCCCTCCCAGCCAGGATGTCCTTCCATATGAAGTAGGCCTCTAATCAGCACCCTATCCTCGTCTGCTGTAAAATTTGGACATCTTCATCCCGTAGCTGCATCCTGTCCGGACGTAGTGCTTTTTGTGAGTGACAATATGCATGCATCAGCACAGTACAGGCAACTATGTATGTGTGGATGCACAGTTTATGGCTGCTGCAGGGTCACAGCACCCTGTATGCATACCTCTCAACCGCCTGCATTGCATATCAGGGACAGTACAGTCAGGGACAGGTGGCCAATGTCAGACACAATGTTAATAATGGTAATAGTAGCTAACATGTCCTGCAAAAGCGTCTTGCTTTGTTTGCCATGTACAATCTGAAGGGGAGCTAGACTATAACACATGTCTGGCAGTCTGTTGTACTATGCTTTCTTACTCATCAGCAACAGACCCCCCGACTGTAGTTGTAACAGTAGAACACTGTGAGGCACACTCAGGGATGTGCCTGAAGAACAGGAACAGTTGAGAGGTATGCCTGTATGCCCTAAACTCCTCACTGTCACATTGTGCTGACACACTGAATATGGTAGAATGTAAACAGACCTTCCTTCAAGGATGCAATTCCTGACAGTCACCTAAGCTCTGTGGAGGCACATTCAGGAACATTTATAGCTCAGGGCATGCAAATGAGAGTGGGAGCAACTGTAATGAGATGCTAATCAGGTGAGATGCCCCTGAATTTGGCAATGAGCAAATTTCGGAGCATTGTCTGTGAATTGCATAATTTCCCCCAGCTCATCTCAATCAGCACTGGGCAACTACTGTAATATGTTGTGCGCATCCCCCTATGGCACATGCCCCACACATGCGCGGTCAACCTGGGGCATTTTCTGAATGCAGCACAAGTGCCACGGTGCATCTCTGTGCATGCGCAATGCAGGATCAGTGGCATGGCAGGCCTAGCACAACTGGTCTGGTGTTTCTGACCATGTGATTGAGTACAGAGGCACATCCAGGTCCCCATGCACCATTGGTGCCATGCTGCATGTCTCGTTGACTGCGTGTATTGTGCTTCAGCATGACATGGCATCAATGCGCACCTGCAGTGCACGGTGCAACACTGACAGTGTGTGCGACAACAGTGCATTGTAGGTGGCATTGTATTCCACTCACAATATGGTGGATATGCATGGATCATGCATGTGCGACCCAGTCATGACCCTGACCCTGTTCTCCCTCCCGTGTGATGCACAGTGCACATGCATGGTGATGCGTAATAGGCAGCAATCATATATTGTCATGCCACAGTACGATGTTATGTGGTGTGGTGCATGACACCCAATTGCACATGTGGTGCGACTGGGCCATTGCACACCAGCAGCCTGATTTGTGCACACCTGTCCAGTAGACACAGAGAGGACACATGCCACATGCTCAGGCAGCAGGGCCCAGGGCCATGAACTGGGGGGGGAGGTTGAGCTGGTCAACCTTGTGGCACTGGTGATGCATGTGGAGTGACAGCTGTTTGGCTCTGATGACCTCACAGAGCCATGCTCACTAGTGTGGGTGAGGGTGGCGGAGCGTCTGGTGTGCAGGACCAGGGTGGCATGCACAGAGGAGCAATGCAGGCACCAGTATGCGGATCTGTAGCACCGGGACCTGGACAGGCTCCGGAGCCTCCAAGATCATGCATGCAGGTGTGCAGTGCCATGTCCAGGTAAGTCACATCACTCTATAAATATGCAGGCAGGGGTTTGTGTCTGGGGGGCTGCTGCACTGCCCAGCACCACACACACAACCATGCACCCACACACACACCTGTGTGGCATGCTGTGTTCCTTTGGTGTGTGGGGTGCAGGCATGGCCACTGTGCGTAGCATTGTGCATCATGGTACACATTAGGGGGATGCATGGCCACTGTGATGGAAGCAGTATGGTACAACCATTGGCTTGACACAGGTCCAGCTGCACACACATGGTGGGCATGAGCTGAGGTGCTGTGTGTTGCTGTATGCTGACTGGAGCGCCTTCATTGGGGCACTATGGGGGTGGATGCATCACTGCATGCTGGCACCGGTGTTGTTGCTGTGGGCTGTGGAGGGGGGTACACACCTACCATCACCTCATGGTGCTCTTTGCTTGTGTTCCCCTCGCAGGGCCAGCAGACAGGTGGAGGGCCGCGGTGGAGGCCAGACTTGCTAGGTCCGGTGCTGGAGACCAGGGACAAGGTCATGTGGGTGCAGGTGAGTGTCCTTCTTGTGCATCCTGTGTGTTTTATGAGGGAGGGGGTGGTGCACACAGCAGGCCATTGCCGGTCCCTTGTGCATGTCTGTGTGGTGCATGTTGCACACTAGCACGGGGTGTGGCCATGGCGGCATGTGCTTGGGCCACGGTGCACATGGCCCCTATGTGTCTGTCCACCTTGTGCGCGTCTGCCACAGACCATGGGCACACTGTGGTGCTCCAGTGGTGTTCGGATGGGGTCCGCATGCTTGTGCAGACTGCTGGCATCTGCACATGCTGTGTGGGATATGGCTGTGTGACCGTCTGCACCTACCTCTACATGCACATGTGGGCCTTGTGTTGTCTGAATACCATTGCACGGTCACAGTGTGGCACTGTGTGCCAGCCTGTTGCTGGCGTGCTGTGTGCCTGGCGGGCTGTCGGCCATTGCTCTAGTGGATGCCTTCTGCACACTCACATGGTGGGCAAGGGAGGGCTGATGTGTAACATGGCACTTAGTACCTGTTGTCTGTGTCCCCACTGTAGGTCCACGGAGAGTATGGCTGGGTGTGCCAGGGCATTGGTGGAGACAATTTGTTTGGTGGCTGGCAAGGTTGCAGCTCTGGAGGGTGCTGAGAAGGACCATTTGACTGCTGTACAGGTGGCAGACAGCTCCTGCAGGCACTCACTTTGCTGGTCCGGGTGCTGAGTACCACGGGACGGAGGGCTGGCCACTGTCCTGCGGCCCATCCAGCACGATAGGGCCATGGACACTTGTATATAGCCCCTTCGTTGTTCTAACCCCACTCTCCTTGCCCATCCCCACTGTCTGTAGCTGTCCCCTGTTCCCCCCCTCCATACCATCACCCTCCTGTGTACTGTTAGTAGTGTTCCTGTTCTGATTCCCACACCACACCTTCCCTGTTCCTAGTGAAACACAGAAACATAGCATTTGATGGCAGATAAGGACCGCTTGGCCCACCCAGTCTGCCCATTTCCCTACCTAATGGATAAGCTACAGATCCTAGTTAACCAGCAGCCTACTTCTTCCTACCCCCACCCCCTAGAATTGCCTTATGACTGTCCCATGCATGCTTGAATTCAGCCACTGTTTTTGACTCCACAGCCTCCTCCGGAAGGCCATTCCATGCATCCACAACCCTCTCTGTGAAAAAATACTTCCTTACATTACCTCTGAGCCGCCCCCCTCTATCTTCAAATTGTGCCCCGTTGTTCTTGCACACCTCTTTTTTTGAAAGATGCTACCCTCTTGGACTTTGTTGATTCCCTTGAAGTACTTGAGAGTTTCTATCATGTCTCCCCTCTCCCTCCTTTCCTTGAGGCTATACATATTCAGCTCCTTTAGTCTCTCATCATATGTCTTCCGGTGCAGACCCTGCATCATTTTAGTTGCCCTCCTCTGGACAGTGATGGTTGTTATTGTATAAAGTTTCATCTGTTTTCATTCTTTTGTTACTAAAGTGTTTTGTACTGCTAAGTTGTGCCTGTCCACCTGTGTGCACCTGTGTGGCATCTCCCTTATCCACACTGCTGGGTTCCTGTGTACCGGGCCATGTACAGCACCCTCTTTCATGCTGCACAGTGCACCTCTGCTGCTGTGGCCCACCTTACCAGGCACCCCTGTGCATGACATCTGTGCCAGTTGGGCCCCTGTGTGGGTGCAGTATTTTATTAATATGTCTTTCTTTTATCCCTGGTATTCTAGTGCTCCCCCCATGTGTATTTATTTATTTACATTTCTTTTTCATTTCCCTGGTAGTCTAGTGCCCCCCCGATCTGTATTTCATTATTATTATTATTCATATCCCTGGTAGTCTAGCGTTCCTCCCCCACGTCATAATGAAATAAATAAACATTTGCTATGTCCTAGTAGTCTAGTGGCCCTCCACCCAGCCGTGCCAGCCCACCCAGCACCCCACCCGCCCTTCTCCAGCTGGCGACTGGCACAGCCACCTCTCACCTCCACGGCCAGCCGCCCGCGCTGTGTATTACTAGCACTAATTCAAACAGGCTCTCTGAAATTATTTTGAGCATCTGCTTGAATTAACCTAGTAATAGACACAGTCAGTGGCTAGTCATGGAGGTGAGAGGTGAGCTGTGCCAGTCACTGGCTGGGAAGGGTGGGGAAGCTGTGGGCTGGCATGGTTGGGTGGGGGGGTGGGGGCCATTAGACTAATAGGACATGGCAAATGCTTATTTATTTCATTATGATGGGGGGTACAGCTAGACTACCAGGATATGAATAACAATAAGAATGAAATACAGATGGGGGGCACTAGACTACCAGGGATATGAAAAGAAATATAAATAAATACACATGGGGCAACTAGACTACCAGGGATAAAAAAAGACATATTAATAAAATACTCATGGGGGGGGCCGCTAGACTACCAGGGATATTGAAAAGTTATGTTTTTTTTTTTAATCAGATGGGGCAGAACAAAGACCCCTGAGCAAAACCCACCATTATATAACTTTCTAGGGCACCCCTGGGCTACAAAAATCTATTTTGAAATCTGGCCATCTCGTCCCTCAATCTTTGTTTGCGAGCCTGCAAATTCTTTGATTACGAGATTCTTTGATCGCGATCGTGCATCGCGAGCGAGGGACGAGAAGGCCAGATAAAAAAATCAATTTTCTCAACTCAGGGGTGTCCTAGGAAGATAAATGAGGGTGGGTTTTACTCAGGGGGCTTCATTCAGATGAACCATGGTGGTGGTTTACCGCAATTCTTTTAATTTTGTAAATTACACAAGCTTTTATTCTTTGGTCGTGACCCTGCAAATTCTTCGATCCCGAGATTCTTTGATCGCGATCATGCATCATGAGGGTAGGATGAGGTGGCCGGATTAAAAAATAAGTTTTCTCAGCCCAGGGGTGCCCTAGGAAGTCAAATGAGGGTGGGTTTCGCCCAGGGGGCTTTGTTCTGTCTAATCATGGTGGTGGTTTACCGCAATTCTTTAAATGTTTTAAATTACAAAAGTTTTTATTCTTTGTTCATGAGCCCGCAAATTCTTTGATCGCGAGCCTGCAGATTCTTTAATGGTGAGATTCTTTGATCGCCATCTTTGATCACGAGATAGGGACAAGATAGCCAGATTTTTTATAATGGAATAGATAGGGAAATTTTACCAATCTTTAACATTGAATATCTAGGAAACGGTTTGGTCCTTTTACTTGAAATTTGGAAGGTGTTTATGTCATGTCCTGTAGATGTGAATTATGGTGTTTACGTGGTGGAGAACTTTTTTTAAGGAGATATTGCATGACGCACTTTACGTGTTGCGGACAGTGTTTTGCTTGTGGTGGTGGTGGCTTGAAATTGATAGGATACCTAGCTTTAGTGTCATGGATGTAGTTTTCAGTCGTTGTGTATGTTAAATGTCAACAGGTGCAGAACTATGCCAGTCTGATGAATGAAAATCTCATACGTTAAAATGTTATATCTTGGACACAGTTTGGTCTTTTTACCTGAGATTTGGAGGGTGTTGACGGCTTGTCCTGTGGATGTAAATTACAGTGTTTCCATGGATCTTTAGGCATTGTCAGGAAGCACAAAAACATTGCATAGTGGGCCCCCTTATTTATCAAAGGCCCAGTAGGGTACCATGCCTGTTTTTTCAGGTGTGACTGGATAGCAATGGGGGGTTAAGTGAGTTGCTCAGAGTCACACAGTATATGCATGGAGGTTGTGGGACAAGTGGAGACTGTGAGATTCCAATTCCAAGCTCCAGGTTTGCAGCCCTGAGTCCCTACCCCACTGTGCTATATTGCCTCCTATTTAAAGTGGAGGGATGTTCCTATGGAGGCCAGAAATAACCTTAATAGTTTTAGCTGAGGCTGTGAAGGTGGCTGACACAGACAGCCTTGCTAGCTGGTAGCACAATGTTTTAAGTCCAAGGGGACCTTCCTATGATGGCCAGCGTTTACCTCCAGAGGGTTCTAAACCCTATGAACTTGTTTACCCATTTTAATCAACTGTAATGTGCCACACAAGATGGTCACTGGTCTTGTGAGAGTGGCTGTGACCAGAGGACATTGCTGGCTTGACTGCAGCAAGATGGCCTCTGTTCCCATGAGACTGCCCCCTGCATGAACACAGGGTCCACATGGCTGCTAGTCCCGTGAAAGTGCTGGGCTATATTTTAATACCCTGCCAGCCCTGGTTGCCCTGAAAGAGTCGGGCATATAAGAATGTTACATATGCAACTGGAGCTGTGCACTACTGCAAATGAAGTGGGTAGTGCACTCCTTGAATCCTGTGTGGTGTTATGAGGAGTTAAATAACAACTGGCCCTCTTCTCATGACAGCATTGCCCCCAATATGGTGGCCATGAGATTTTGAAAAGTGTGACCTGTGAATCATCCAGCATAGCCGGGAGGAGACGCCCATCTGTACCAGGCAGGACTGGCTCCAAAATGGGCACTGGTGCCATAAGAAAGACGTGGGATTCTGGAGCGCCCACCTGCATGGGGGGCTGGTGATGGGGGGGTGGGAATGTCCCAGCATGAAACAGGTGCCTGTGGAGCACGTGCCAGCATGGGAATAGGATTTAAGCACCGTTCTTCCCAGCTCCCGAAGTCTGAATACTGTGTGGACTTGCTGCTATGGTAAGTAACCCACCTCTGCTTTACAGTGGGCTATGAGAAGGACAGGTAAGCCTGATGACTATATGGAAGAGGGTCAGGATGTAGCAGCAGTCACCACAAAGAAAGAATTGTGTGAATAGCCTAAACTGTTTTTTTCATGCCTTTTGTTGCATGCCCATTGCTCTTTGCACTAACACTGTCACTCTCTCCTCTCTCCCCTGTATTATGGTAGCCAGCCATATGGTGCATGTGGCTCATTGTAGTATCTGCTTGCAATGGAATGGATGCTGCCAGAGGGTCACTGCTTGATAGACTACATTTGCTGGAAGCACCTGCTTCTTGAGGAGCATAAATAAGCTTGCAGCAGGATGTGGTTGCTACCTGAGTGCGAACTGGATGCTACAGGAGGGTCCAGTTCCTCAAGCAGCTGCCCGTGGTGGGGGCACTAGATGAGGGTCCCTACCAGACCAGAGGAGCAGAGTGGATTTTACTGGAGGGTCCAGTTTGCCTTGTGCTCTAGCCAAAATGTATGCATTGCAGCTAATAACCCCTGGTGAGGTGCTCCTGGGCTGAGCATATAGGTTGCATGTATGGGTAAGTCAATGCGCACCTGTGACTAGTATGCAGGCTTTATGTCTGGGAACAAGAAGACTGAATCACCTGGTAGCAAGTGAGTGTCTTTTCTTTCAGCTTTCAGCAGGACTTAATCTCAGATATGGGCCTCAGTAGTGCTAATCAGAACCGTCTGGGATAAGTTTGGGTTAGATGGCTGACATCAGGAAGTAATACTTAAAATGTTTAGGTCCCCTGCAATATAACTTAGAGAACATCAATCACAAATTTCAGAATGGCTGTGCCTTCAGCCGCCCCCAACTAATTCAAATTAGCAGATCTGGCTCCATTCTATAAATGCTCCAGCCTAAGCCTGAGAAGTTTATTTTCCCTGACGTGGACAAAAGTAACTGCAGAGGATTTGCTGACCAAGTTGGTAGCTTTCATGTTTGATTGCAACATGTCCACTTGGGCTTCCAAAGTAAGTACTGGACTGACCCATATTCTTAGGGAGGCACTGGCACCAGTAAATCAGCCACACATATATGGTAATGTGGCACATCCAGCTACGAAGAGAAAAATACTAGATCATTTCTAGAAGACTGGTTCTTTTAGTTTCTTCAACACGGACATATGTTACATGATTTGCAGGGTAAGGCTTTGCAAGAAATAAAATAAGAAGTCTACTTCCTGTGGCATATTACAATCAAACATTCTACATATGCCCGGAAATATGAAAGAGGGGCATCGGGAAAAGTCTGCAGCTAAAATTAACTGAGCTAAGAGAGCCTTGCTTTGATTTACATCTAGGTAACTTCACCTAAGCCCTTCAGTTGCTTTTCAGAGGCAAATATTTCACAAATGGAACAGTTAAGAAGGATGTAGTTTTCAAAATTGCCCCATGCTTGCTTGCAAATTTCAAGGAAAGGTGCGGAATTTTACTGTTTGCTTGATTTTTAGATTTTTTTAGATTATTGATTAGATTTCTTTAGATTTGCTTTTGTCTATATGGGGGATATGCAGTTGGCACTTGTGTGTTACATTATGTATCTATACAAGAGCAATTTGACTTTAAGTAACCTTATGAGTGGCGTAAGCCATGAGTGATGTGTCTGAGGCTAAACTGCATGAGTGTATAGTAGATAAAAAATGTATCACACATGGTCCCCATTGTATGTCCTTTTTATACAACTGGGTGGTGTTTTTTTGAGGGGGGATGATGACAGGTAGTGTTTATCCAACATATGCATGATAAATTCCAGGTTCTAAATTTTATCATGCGTATGTGAAGATAACATTTTTTATTAAATCGTTTTCATGTTCATAAATATTGTATAAATAAGGTTATGAAGGGACACAGAATTTTGTGGAATATGTATTCTTAGCTGTATTTATGCTATTTGCTCAGCTTACTGTGTTCTTCATGTACTTGATGAATCTATGGATAACAAGGATACCATATCATGCATCTTGCATTTGTGGTCCATTCTACTAAATGTTCTGTATACTGTACATGGGAATTAAGGGTGTGATACTAACATTCACCCTTGTAGCTACAGAATCAGGGATAAAACATCTTCTGTTCTCAGAGAGGATTTGGAGAAGAATCTATCCATGCATAAACATGTTTTTTTTCCCTATAGGTTTTTAGCCCTGCCCGTGTTGCCGTCCAGGAATATACCTTGTTAAACAGATACATATGCTGGTCAGGTGATTTTTCCATCATTCAGATGGCAGGGAATTTTCCCTGAGTTTTTGAGCCTCTTGTTGCCTCCTTCCTACCTTTGACATGAGTTGTGTCTTTCAGTGTAGGGTGAACAGTATGCCCCTGCAGAAAGATCCGGCTTTCTGACCCACCCACAGGGGCTGCTGTATGACAGAACCTGCTGCCAACCCTGCCAGGCCAAGACACACTGCCCTTTGGCAGCTACCTGAAGCCTGGCCTGCCTCCCAATGCACTGACTGGTTGTCCATCTGCATGGTAGTGTGACACACTGCCAGTGGGCCATTGGGGTGGCCTCATGCATAAACCTGTTAAAGTCTGCACAGACTGTGCATCCAGCATGACAGTTCATACCAAGTGAGATAGAAGTTTGAGCCTTGCAGAGCAGTCTGGTGCAGTATGCTGTAATATTACATTTGCTTACTCTGCTAGCTGAAACTTTTGCACACTTGTATAGAATGATACATGCACCCTGTTGTTGAAAACAATTAAGTTTTCTCAGTGTTTTGCCTTGTGTGGTGTTACAATGTATTATCATGCGTTTTATTCAACTAGCCTTTTTTGAGTGAATGTAAGTAAAATTATGCATTACAAAGAATATCTGCTATGCCTACATTCATATGGCTTTTTGATGATCAGACCTGTCACAGCAGGTGGACATACAGCTCCCAGTCCTGAAACCCCCTGCCCTATGGGCATAATCTCTTGATAAAGCATGCAGGAATGGGACTCACTGTGTGAATACATGAATGGGGAAAGATGTCAGAAACATAAGTTCCTAATGGATGCTACTGAGCTGGAATTCAATGGGATAATGTGGTTCATCTTAAGAAACCATATGTGTAGGGTAACATGATGGCTGCCTGAGCAGATGCTCCTTACACTGCTCCCGCTCCTCCTGTTACAAACTTCACTTTTTCAAGTACTAACCTCATTAAAATAATAATCCTGGCACGTTGAGATCACTGGGAAAAACCATCGTCCCTGCGGAGCAAAAAGCAAATTGGAATGGAATCAGAAATGAGAGATTCATTGCCGTAACACATCCCTCCTACAACACCAACATGAGACAAATCGGCAAAGCGTTCCAAAGCCCAGGTTACTGGGGCAAGCCCTATTGCAACTCCCCAGGCTGCACTTACGGAGGCTAAATTCCTGGAAGGCCTGATTCCTCTTAAAGCTATGCTGGACACACTCGCTCATGACATGCAGAATATTACAGCGTCGCTGGACTTACTCACCAGGCGTACCGGAGACAACGAGGTCAGAATCTCCTCATTGGATGACTGGTGGGCTAGAGTAGATCCAGACATGGCCTAATTGAGAAAACGTGTCAAAGCGATGGAGGGGAAGCTGGAGGACCTTGAGGGAAGGTCCCGGAGGAATAACTTTGTAATCCTTGGTATTCTTGAGGGCAAGGAGGGGTCAACACCAGTTGTATTTGTACAGAAGTTCTGCAAAAAGATTGCCGGCCCTTCCCCCAATGGCCCTGACTACATCATTGAGCGGGCGCATAGATCATTATGGCTCACCCCCCCTCCGGGATCCCCTCTGTGACCAATAATCTTCCGACTGTTAAATTTCTCAGACAAGCAATTTATCCTTGTCAAGGTTAAAGAACTACATGAGCTTCAGTGGGAAGGACGCCGCATTAGAATTGCCCAGGACCTCCCTAAATCGGTGAGGATGAGGAGGGCTGAAGTGCACCCAACAGTATCCAAGTTAATTGCCGCAGGGGTGAAATTTCATACGAGGTACCCAGCTACGTTGCAAGTGTTGCACTCCGACACCTGGCACAATTTTGAGTCCATTGAGCAAGCCAACACTAAGCTGAAATCGCTGTACCCAGACTTATTTAAGTGAGGCAACTATGTGTATGCCAAAGTGTGAAAGTGGACTACCTTAAGTTTTTCTATACTGATTGCAAGTTACGTTGAATTGCAACTCCATACGAGCCCTCAGTATAGTGGCTCCTGTTAAACAGCAATAATGATCGTAACAGATGGCAATCATACTACTCGCTGTCTACCTACTGCATCACTCTTTTCGCTGATTATAGATCGGCATCTAGGGGTGGGATCACCCCATCACACTGCTTGTGGAAGACTCCCCGACGATTGTGCAGTGTCCTTTAGTGCCACTCAGTGACTTTGCTCTTTACCATAATGCCTTAAGGTACCCCAGCCTGCGTTTTTTTGTCTGGTGATCTCTGGCCATTCTGGGCATCCTTTCGTCATTCATACTGCTGGATTTGACTGCTTTGTGCACCGGTCAGTTTTCAATTTACTTTGTGAAGTGGCACTCTTTGTTCTTGTTACTGGTTATACTGATAAGCTCTCAGTTTTAGTGCTGCTACTATATTCATCACTGCTACCAACTAACATCGATTGGCTTCATGTGAAGCAATGTTTTTTTTTTTCTCTTCTTCTTTTGTTGTTCACTGGCTTACTTTGCTCCAACATGGACTTAGTGTTCGGATTTTATATCTCTCCATATTGAAATTGACTGTAACCTCCAAGTTGTAGAGGAAGGTCCTTTGCTGTAGCGTTTTGGTTAAAGCTGTTCTGGAAGTTTTAATACATGATGCTACTATTAATGCCCCTCTGTTTATTTAGTGAGTCCCCATCGCAATCAAGGGGGTTCAAACTATATAATTTATAAATATCAGGGCAGGGGCAGCCTGATAGAGGGACATGTTTAATTTCAGCACTTGTTTTTCATATCATTGCTTGTTGCAATGTCTGTTGGTTGCATAGTTAGTTTCACATGTTTTCAAACCTTGTTGTTTATACTCTAGAATTCATGTGGGTTAGTAATGTATCAAGGGAGGAGCTGGAGTGGGGGGGTTGTCTGTATAGGGAGGGAAGTATCACATCATGGCTAGAAAGATGAAGGAGGTGTGGTCTTTAGGACTGGGGAAGCAAAGGGTTTTTTTGGACTTTGTTTAGGGGAGGGGTTAGTATGTTTTATGGATACACTTCGTCATACAGTACTATGTTAGTAAACTTCAAGCATGTTCTGGAGAGACTAGGGAGGGCGGGGGGATTTTCAAGGGGGGTTGGGGCTCAGAGACGGGGGCTCTACTAGTACATCACAAGCTAACTGTTGAGTGTTTACCAGCTTACCCACCATTGGTTTACCCACAAATGAATAAGCGTTTACCATGAGATACATCTCATGGAACGTTAAGGGTGCAAGGGGAAGAGGGAAGAGGTACCAAATTATCAAGCATTTAAATTCCCTCCAATGCAGGGTGGCCTTCCTAAGGAAATCCATCTCCTCGCCACTGAAAGTCTGTTATTTCATAGGCAACAGCTGGGCCAAGTTTATGCTGCAGGTAATTCTACTCAACAAAGAGGGATGGCTATCCTGTTTTTCAGAGGGTTAATTTTAGTGTAACGCAAAGCATACTTGACCCATTAGGTCGATATATTTTACTTCATGGGGTACTAGACCATTCAGAACTTCTGTTAGGATGCATCTATGGGCCAAATTCCCCCACACCGGAATTCTTTTCCCACCTTATTGCCCTACTTGCCCCATATGTACTTATTCCAATGCTACTTGCAGCGGATTGGAATGCCACCCTTACCTCTGATCTAGATAGGTCACACTGTCATTCTGCCAAACTTTCCCCTACCCAAGTAGCACTGCACGAGTTAATTGCAATGGGGGGATTGTGTGACCCATGGAGGGTGTTACACCCACCATGCGAGATTTCACATTCTACTCCTCTGTCTACAAATTGTACTCCCATATTGATTTTTTTTTATCAGTATTAACTCCCTGCCCAGAGTTCTTGATTGTGGGATCTCGGCCTGGGTTATATCTGACCACTCTCCTGTATGGCTTGAGTTTACCTCTGTCCCTAATATTGACAGACACCACATCTGGAAATTAAATACACAACTCTTGAAGGACCCCCAAATATTATCCGGTATTAAAGATTTCATTAACCAATGTATGGAACAGAATGACGGTTCTATTCCTGATTTCGATAAGATCTGGGGCTCCTTCAAATGCTCCCTGAGAGGAGAATTTATCCGCATTGCTGCTACCCATAAAAGGAAGCGAGAGGCCAAATTACAAGAACTGCTGATGCAAATAAGTACTCTGGAGCGTGACCCTCTTTTGGACTCCTCCGAGATTAAGCAAACTGATTTCTTAAAGCTCAGACACCAGTATGCTGAAGCCTTAAGAGAAAGAGCTGAATATGCTATTCTTAAAACCCACTCCACATATGTAGATCAAGGAGACAAGGCGGGTCATTTATTGGCCCTCCATCTTAAACAACAAGAGGCCTCTAGGTTGATATCAGTATTGCTTTCCCAGGTAGATGGAACTCTTGAGACATCTCGGGGGAAATAGTACAGGAATTTAACCAATTTTATGCCGAGTTGTATTCCCCTCAATCCAACCCCCCTACCCAGGACTTGGCCCAAGAGTACTTGCATTTGGTCCAGCTGCCTGCCTTGACCCACGACCAATGGGTGCTTCTGGAATGCCCCATTTCCTGTCAGAAAGTCTTAGAAGCCATTAGGTCCCTTCCTTCTGACAAGACCCCTGGCCCAGATGGCTTCCCCCCAAATTTTTATAAGTCTTTCATGGGGGATCTTACCCCTATTCTTCAGCAGGTATTTACCTTTCTTTGTCAGGGAGGTATCATGGATGGTTCCCTATTGGAAGCCCTAATAATAGTTTTACCCAAACCAGATAAGCCTACAGATAGGGCCTCCAGTTACTGTCCCATATCCGTGATGAATTACGACATGAAAATGTTTGCAAATATTCTTTCCTCCAGGATTATGAGGGTATGGGATGGTCTGATCGGACCAGAGCAAGTCGGTTTCATGAAGGGTAGGACCTCCTCAGATTACCTTAGGAAGTTGTCACAAATCTTCTCTGCGGCTGGGAATGCCAGCACCCCTATGGCGCTGGTGTCCCTGGACGCAGAGAAGGCATTTGTTCGAGTCTGATGGGAATTCTTGTTTCTAGTCCTCGAGAAATGTGGTTTTCCATAACAATTTATTAAGTGGATAAAGGTGCTGTACTCCAATTCCAAAGCAAAAGTATATTGCAATTGCTTGTCATCTACAGGATTTTCTCTATTCTCAGGTACTCGACAGGGATGCCCCTTATCACCCTTGTTATTCAACTTATACATGGAACCTCTGGTTTATTTTTTGAAAACATGCCCTCAGATATCGGGCATCCGAGTGGGGACCTCTGATCTCAGAATCTCAGTGTATGCAGATGACATTCTGCTCCATCTATCGAACTTACATCTGTCTCTGCCAGAGGTGCTTCGCATTGTTTTAGAATTCGGAAGGCTTTCAGGCTATAAACTTAATGTAGGAAAAACCACTGTCATGCCCCTGAACCCCTTAACTATTCTCACTGATTATGCCCACCTGGGGTTAACCTGGGCGAAAAGTATGAAGTACCTTGGTATCCACCTGTCTCGGAGTTTAGCACTAATGAAGCAGCTTAACCTTTATAAAATTGCTGAGTCTATCAAACATGACCTTGAAATATGGGATCACCTATCTCTTTCCCTACAAGCACGCATTAGTATAATTAAAATGAATGTGCTCCCCTGAATATACTATCCTTTGAATATGTTAAACATTTTTCTTCCCCGTAGCTGGTTTCAACATCTACACTCTGTTATATCCAACTTTATCTGGAAGGGTAAAAAACCCAGGAAAGCTTACATCAAGTTAGGAGCCCCGAAGCACCTAGGAGGACTCAAACTTCCCAACTTTTTTCACTATTACTTAGCTAGTCACCTTTCCAAATATGCAAAATGGGCCGTGGACTCGCCGGAATCCTCCTATACTCCAATATGGCTACGAGCTGAACTGCAGCAGATCCGCACTTTAAATCTCTCCCCTTCAAGTCTTTTTTTCGTACTTCCTAGCAAACTCCCCATGGCCCTCAAAGGGTCTGTAATACACACTTCTCTGTGAGTGCATGTTCAACTGTGCAGAGCTATGTAGTACAACAATGCAAAAGACATCTCCCAGCCACTTTGTGGGAATTTAAATTTCAAAATTGGAGGCATGTTGCTATCCCACTTGAGCTACCCGGAGTTAACTGGTAAAAACGTCTCTGACCTTTTGAGGGGGGACAGATTCATAATAGCAGAGAGATATTGGATGTCCTTCATATTCCCATAAATGGTATTTTCAAGACATTCCAATTGCGGCACTTGCTGATCGCTTGGTTTGGACAGAGTAACTGGACCATTGACCAAGGAGACTTCATCTCCCAGGCTATATCACTAGCCTCACAGCCGCATACTGTTTCCCACCTAGTTCCCCTCTTGTTTGATCGTATTTGCCCAGGGGTCACAGGCGAACCCCAATACTGGGTAGCCAACTACCCTAATTCCCCAATTAAGTGGTATGTCCTTTGGCTAAATATGTATCGTTTTGTCTGTAACGATAAATTATGTCTCATGCAGTTTTACATTCTACACAACATATATCTTACTCCATGTCACTTGAACAGGATGGGCAGGCTTCCCAGTAGCCAATGCATGAGGTGCGGTCTGGAGGAGGGGAACCTTTTTCACATTCTCTGGGAATGTTCCAAGGTTACACCCCTTTGGGAGAGAATTAAGCTAGACCTAGATCCCCTATTAGGTTAGCAGGATTACTTTAAGCCTGAAACATGCATTTTGGGAGATATGGCTGATATTCCGGTAAAAGAGAGAAGATTCCAGATTTTACTTGTATCTCTATCTGTTAAAAAGTTAATATTATGCCATTGGCTTGACCAAAAGGCAGCAACCTTCCCGGAGTGGCTGAATGAAATCTTGTTTAACCTCAGAGCGGAAAAAATGATTGTCAGCATTAGGAATTGGCCTTCGCCTTACATCAAAAAATGGGTCAGGTTGGAGGCTCTTCTTACTGTCTTGCATACATTACCTAGTGGAGTAGGGGACAGAAACCAGGCCTGACCCTTCCCAAGTCAAATGGGCACGTAGGGCTGGGTATCAATTTCAACACCGTACAAATGGATACATATAATTCTCTCAGTTGGAGCAAGCTGGGATGTAGCACTGCTTTTGCTTGCCACAATATCGCCCCTGTCTCCGGGGAAGGGAGGGAGGGGTAGGTAGAGGGAGGGTCAGGAGGAGGGACGGATGGTATGTATGGGGTGGGTGGGGGGATTGGGGAAGGCTTTATTAATTAAAATGTGTTGTAATTGTATTTACCCGTATAGTACAGGAAGTACATGTTGCCTTGTATAACCCCATGCTTACTTAGTTCTGGTCTGTTGTGAAGTTTTATGACTTAATGTTTTCTTTATGTACTCAATTTTTTTCCTGCACAATAAAGTATATTAAATAAAAAAAAAAAATAAACCATAAGTGCAATATCTGAATCATAGAATCATAGAAATGTGATAGCAGAAAAAGACCCTTTTGGCCCATCGAGTCTGACCCTTACCCCCCTCCCTACTTGCCCCCCTTGTCCATAGATCCCCCTTCACCCCCTGGTCAAACCCTTGAGTCTGTCCCATGACCTCTTGAATCCCTACACCATTTCGACCCCCACCACCTCCTCCTCCAAAAGACTGTTCCAGGGCTCCACCGCCCTCTTAGTGAAGTAACACCCCTTCACATTGCCCCTAAACCTTCCTCCTTATAATCTTAGGCTATGACCCCTAGTTCTAGCACCTACTTTTCCTGTGAATAAGCAACCCCTACCTTATTAATCCCCTTCATGTACTTAAACATTTCTATCATGTCCCCCCCCTTTCCCATTTGGTCTACAGCAGGCACAGATCCAACTCCCTCAACCTCTCCTTGTAGGACTTCCCATTCAACCCATGCACCATCTTAGTGGCCCTTCTCTGAACCCCTTCAATCCTATCTATGTCCTTGCATAAGTGAGGTCTCCAGAATTGGACCCTGTAATCCAGGTGAGGCCTCACCATGGATTTGTAAAGTGGTATCAGCACCTCCCTCCTTCTGCTTGTTTTACCTCTCCCCATGCATGCCAGCATTCTATTTGCTTTGCCCACCACCTTGCTACATTGGGTCCCCACCTTTAGGTTATCTGAAATTATGTTCCCCAGACCCCTCTCCTGCTCAGTTGCCTTAATTACACCCCCAAGTGTGTAATTTGCTTGCGGGTTATTCCGCCCCATGTGCATTACTGCGCATTTTCTGGCATTGAATTTCGGCTGCCAGGTTTCCAACCACCCCTCCAGCAATCTTAGATCTTCCCTCATAGCCTCCACTCCCTCTGGTATGTCCACCCTATTGCAGGTCTTCATATCATCTGCAAATAGGCAGACCTTCCCCTGCAGCCCCTCTGCTGTGCTGCTGATGTAGATGGATGGGCCCCAGCACTGACCCCTTGGGGACCCCGCTCATCATCCCTACCTCCCTGGAATGTATCCCATTTACCACCACCCTTTGGCTTCTACCCATTAGTCAGTTCTCTACCCACCTTGTTATTTTCTGTCCCACCCCCAAACTTTCCAGCTTATTTACCAGACTTCTGTGGGGGACAGTGTCAAAGGCCATCCTGAAGTCCAGATAGGCCACATCCGCTGCCCCTTCCTGATCTACTACTCTCATCATCCAATCGAAAAACTAGATCAGGTTTGTCTGGCATGATCTCTCTTGAGTGAAGCCATGCTGAAGGATGTCCTGCAGCCCACTTTTCACCAAGTATCTGATGACCCTTTCTTTTAATATCGCCTCCATCACCTTGCCCACCACTGAGGTGAGGCTGACTGGGCGATAATTGCCCACCTCGTCCCTGCTGCCACTCTTGTGAAGTGGCACCCCATCTGCCTTTTTTCAGTCTTTTGGCACCCACCCTGTATCCATGGACAAGTTTAACAACCTCACTAGAGGTGCCACCAGCTCCTCCCTAAGTTCTCTGAGTACCCTAGGATGCAGAGCATCCAGACCCATAGCCTTGTCCACCCTCAACCTACTTAATTTCTTTCTAACCCTGTCCTCTCTGATCAGGCTAGGATCCACCTTTATGTCATCCCTTCCCCTCTCCCTTAACATTGGTCCCCTTCCTTCCCCTTCCACTGTGAAGACCGAGCAGAAGTACCTATTTAGCACCTCTGCCTTCTCGAAGTCCCCTTCCACTTGTACATTCCCTCCCCCTTCACCCTTACTATCCCCTGCCTTGCTTTCCTCTTCTCTCCTATGTACTGGAAAAAAATGTTCTCACCCATTCTGGCCTGCTCAGCAATTCTCTCCTCTGTTTCTGCTTTTGCCTTCCTAATCTTCTGCCCTGCCACCCTCAGCTTCTTCCTGTAAGTCTCCTTGTCTTCTTTCCCTTGTGTCCTCTTATTTACTCTGACTGCCCTTTTTCTTTCCCCAATTGCCCCCTCACTTCCCTGATGAACCAGAGAGGCCTCTTTCTTTTTCTGTTCTTCCTTACCTTCCTTATGCAGATTTCTGTGACTTTTAGTAACCCCCCCTTTAATCAAATTACATAATTATTCCACTTCCCCTATTTTCTCCTTCCTTTCCATTTTTTCCTGAATATCTCCCCCATTCTGGCAAAATCCAGCCGCCTGAAGTCCAGGACCTCTGTGATAGTCCAAAAAAGGAAGAAAAGCAGCGTACCAATGTGAGGGGGGTGCTCTCTACAGGGGTTGCAAAACCCAAAGATTCAAAAGTCCAGAAAGTAAGAGCACACCACAATTCTTCAGCTGTTTAGCTCAGTTTATTGCCAAAATGTTCACGGCCAGGAACCCAAGCGCTTCGGCTGGTTGGCAATAAACTGAGCTAAACAGCTGAAAATTTGGTGTGCTCTTACTTTCTGGACCTCTGTGATAGTCCGACTCGCTCCATTCCCCGTTCTAACCTTGAAGCTCACTGTATTGTGGTTGCTTGTACCTAGGTAGATCCCCTCTCCAACTCCTTCCACACTATCCCCATTGGTGAGGACCACATCGAGTATGCTGCCACCCCTAGTGAGCTCCCTAACCAGCTGTTCCAGGAAGCTCCCTGGAGGGACTCGAGAATTTCTCTACTCCTGGCCAACCTAGCTAATGGGATATCCTAGTCCACATCTGGGAGATTAAGGTCACCCACCAGCAGAATCTTCCCCTTGAACGCCGTCTGTTGAATCACCTGCAACATCTGCCTATCCACTTCCTCCCTCTGCACTGGAGGTCTGTAAATCACGCCCAGTCTTATTGATGCCCCAGCCCACTTTTCTAGCATGACCCACAAGATTTCTGCCTCCCCTAGCTCCTCCTGCCCTTGTGTTGCCTTAATGTCATCCCTGATGTACTGTGCACCCCCCTTTACTTCCAGCTCTGTTCTTCCTAAAGAGCCTATACCCCAGGATACCTACTTCCCAGGTCTCCGTTACAGCTACAGTACAATATCCAGGCCCTCATCCACCATTATGTCCTCTAAGTCCACCATTTTGTTCCCCAAGCTCCTGACATTTGTAGGAAGTCCTTTCCACTATCTACCCCTCTCCTCTCTGCATACCCTCCCTCCCTTCCATGCCTGGGTCCTTCTCTGCTCCTTTATGCAGGGGAGTGCTAGCTAGTCCATTCTTTCTTCCTGTCGAACTTTCCCCCTTCCTAGCCTTACACTCCCCTCTATCAGTTTAACCCCCACTTAAGACCTTATCAATATCTGTTTTAGATTTGTGGAGCTTATAAGGTATGGGAAGGTTATATATAACTGGTCAGAATGAATAAGGGAGTCATGATGGTATTGATGGCACTAAGTAGCCGCTATAGACAACGACCTGCTATATGGATATTAATCAAGTATGGTACTGTTATGTATGCTTCTTTATATATGGGAATCACACCATATGGTACTGCAAAATGTATGTATGGATTTAGTGACACCATACTTGGTGGGTCCATGTTACTTTTTCACTGACGTTTATGGTAAAACGAAAAAATTAATAAAATCTTTAATGTTAAAAAAAAAAAAATTATCAATATAACCTTGTAGACCCTCCTCAGCACTCTTGCCCACTTCTCACTTAGATGTAGTCTGTCCTTCCAATATAATTCCTCAACCTCCCATGTGTCCTCCCACTCTCCTATACAGGTGAACCCTTCTTTCCCGTACCATTCACTGAGTTATTCATTGAACGCTCTAATTCTATTCTGCCTAGCAGTGCTGGCACAGGGGACTGGCAAGACTTCTGAGAATGCCAAGGATCTTGCCTCCTCCATGCACCCCTTTGCCAGTGTCTTAAACCTACTCTGGACCTCCTCCACTTCATCGCTCGCCAGATCATTTGTCCGCAAATGAATGATTAGGTATGGTTTCTCCACCACCCTTGCACACTCCCTGATGTTTTGCATTGCCCTCCCAGCTTCCATCCCCAGTTCACAAAGGACTGACCTCTGCCTGTAGGTAGGCCCCCTCTTGATCCAATGTATCCCCTTGATAATGGGGTCCCCAAATACCATGGCATTCTCCACCTTTATAGCTAACAGATCTAATGTTTTTCTTGGTGGGCCCTCTCTCCTGGTCCCTTTCTTTCTAATTGCAACCCCCTGTCCTGACCTGCCTACTTGTCCCTCCTGGTTCCCCCCAGTTTCTAACCTGTTCTCCCCTGGAGAAAGATTCCGGCCTTTTGTCTTATGAATCCCTCTCCTCCCCCTCTGTTCCCCTATTTATACCTCCCTGGCCATCCCTATTTTCCTGCTTCCCTTGATTGCCTCCTATCTCCTCCTTTGCTACCCCTTCCCCTTTTCCTCCCTTTGCTCCCCTTCCTTGCCTGCCTTCTCCCCCTGTGCCTTCTGTATCCCTTCCTCATTCATTCATTCTCTCCCCTGCATCTTTGTCCCCTGTTCTTCTATCCCTTCCCCCTATACCTCCCCCCTTCAATCCCTTTTCACTGGCTGCTCCCTGTCTTGCCATATCTCTCCTGATCATGCTACTCTCCCTCCCCTCCCTTCCCTTCTATCCATACCCCATTTCATGGCCCATACTTGCTTCTCCCTCCACTCCATCTAGAAAGCCCTGCTCCATCCTATCTGACAAAGGTCTGAAACTGTTGGACACCGTAATACACCCCCCCAGTGGACGCTCTTCCTCTCCTTGATGTCGAGGTATTTTCCCTTCCCTGAGGCCCTTGGATCTCCTTCCCTTTCTCCTCACCTCTTGCCATCTGTTGCTTTCCCCACAGCTTGGTCTGAGACCCTTTCTTCCCTATCCCCCTCTGCCTTGCCCCTTATCTCCATGCCCACAGCTTGTCTCTTCCCACCCTCTTTCCATTTCTACAGCCCCCCATATCCTCCTGCTGCCATTGTAGTCCCCCCTGCCCTTCCACTTCCCCGCCACCTCCTCCCGTAGACTGTTTATCTCTTTTTCTATTTGCCTCAATCTGTTACATACCGGACAACTCCCTATCCTCCACAGTGTTTCCATGAACACCGCTGCCCCACAATCATTGCACCCCACTATTCTGCCTGTGCTCCTGTGTACCCAGAACTCCCCTCCCCATCCTAAGAGACTCCTGCCCTCCCCATCTTCCTGTATAATAATTCATTTGTCCTTGCTTTCACTCCCCCTCCTCTGTCTTCCTAGTGCAGTCCTCAGTATTCTTTGCCTCCCACGCCTTTAAGACACAGTGATAATAAAAGACCAAGTATATATTTATGGTTCAAAACCACTTTTGTTTCCCTCTTACTTGCTGTGTAATATCTGGCTGCAGACCCTACTTTTAGAGTTTTCTTACTGTGCTCCTGTTTGTACCTTGCTACTGTGCAAGGGTGTTATGGGGTAATGAGGTGGATGTAGTCCCCTCTGCCCTGAAGCATACAGGAAGCAGAAATCTGCTGCTTCAGTGCCTGCATATGAAGGAAGGGTACCTCAGGGTGGGTGGGTGGGAGGAGAGGCAGGTCAAACCTCCCTTTGAGGAGAAACAATCAGTTACACTGTAGCGAGTTTGTTCCTTAACGACTATAAGCCACCTAACAGTCACCTGTGTACAGTTCCTGCTGTTTCCAACTGCTCAGGTCAGGTTCTGATTTTACGGTAGCTGCTCTCTGTGCCTGTAAGGAAACCAATATTAACTTAATAATCAACACTCCCTGTAATGCTTTGGGAGCTCCTGTGACTTATAAAAAAGCCAATACAGTACCCGGTTTCACAGCACAAGCTTTCCTGCTGCACCCTGTAAAGAAACCATGCCCTTTCTCCCAAAACAATGAATAGGGCTGTAAAGCACTAGAAGAAGCAACATCCCCCTGTAGCATTCATGGAGCTCCTGCAATAAAACAAAAACCAAAAAACAAACAAACAATAGTCCTTATTCCAGCACAAGCTTTGTAGCTGCACTACTAGTTAAAGATTACCACTTCCCTGCTGCTATGCCTGCATCCCCCTGGAATGTCGATCCAGTCCTCTGGTCGCCAGCTCCCTCCTCAGCTGCATGTCCCCTGTTTCCGGCGGTGATGTCCCCCATTTGTGGGACAGCAACCAAGCAGTAGAGCCTTTTAAAGCCACAGTTTTTATTTTTGAAAATGGTGTCTTTTCAGAGCAATTGATTAGCTCTAAGACACACTGACATCACACAGACATCACCTGTGGCTCACAGTGTCACAGCACTGCTCCTGCCTCATCAGAACTGCCAGAACTAGACATATAGTGTATTCCCTACAGGGGGAAGGCCTCAAACAACTGGTACAACAACCCACAAGAGACAGGGCTATCCTAGATCTAGTACTGACTAACAGGGAATGGATCACAGATCTCCAGGTAGAAGGTCACCTGGGGGTGAGGGACCATCACATGGTATGGTTCAATTTGGCCACTAGATCTAAATCCTCCCATTCTAAGGCAAAAATATGGGACTTCAGAGGAGCTGACTTTGATAAAATGGCCAACAGAGTTAAGCTAGCCCTGGCAAGAAGAAATACAGGTGTGGGGGTACAGGCAAAGTAGGCAAGCATTAAGGATGCAATACTTGAAGCAACATCCCACTGTGTTACAGAGAAAAGCAAGAGCAAAAGAAGAAGGAAACCACTTTGGTTCTCAAAAGCCGTAGCAGAAAAGGTCAGAGCCAAAAGGCTGGCCTTCAAGAAATATAAGAGAACACAGTGGGATGAAGATAGGGAGGAATACCAAACTTCCCTATGGGAAGCAGGGAAGGCAGTAAGGCAGGCAAAGGCCCAAACCAAGGAAACACTAGCACAAACAGTAAAAGAAGGTGACAAGACTTTCTATAGATACATTAGTGAAAGGAGAAAGTCCAGAGGGGGTATTGCTAAGATCAAAGGGGGATAAGGAGGAGCGTGAGGAGGAACAAGGAAAAGCATCTATCCTAAATAGATACTTCTGCTCAGTATTTACTGAGGAGAAGGTAGGGCAGGGCCCACAATTCAGCACCATGGACACTGGGGAGAGGGAGGTGTGCACAAGTCCCTTCACAAAAGAAAGGGTCCTACTAAGCTCAGGGTGGACAAGACAATGGGACCTGATGGCATACATCCCAGGGCACTAAAGGAGCTAAGGGTAGAACTAGCAGAGCCATTATCAGAACTGTTCAGTGAGTGTCTGAGCACAGGAGAGGTCCCAGAAGACTGGAGAAGGGCTCATGTGATCCCACTCCGCAAGACTGGTAGCAGGGAGGAGGCAGGGAACTACAGACCAGTGAGTCTTACCTCTCAGTAGTGGGCAAGATTATGGAGGCACTCCTTAAGGAAAAGATAGTGCAACACTTGGCATCCATAGGAGCACAGGATCCAAGACAGCATGGGTTTACAACAGGAAGGTCCTGTCAAACTAATCTCATAGATTTCTTTGACTGGGTAACCAGAGTGGTGGACCAAGGGGGAGCAGTTGATGTTGCCTACCTTGACTTCACCAAAGCTTTTGATACTGTTCCACATAGAAGATTGATTAATAAGCTGGGTAGGCACGGGGTGGGTCAGAAGTTGGTCAACTGGGTGGTAAACTGGTTGGCGGGCAGAAAACAGAGAGTGGTGGTAAATGGTATACAGTCAGAAGAGATGCAAATCACAAGTGGGGTACCTCAGGGATCAGTCCTGGGGCCAGTCCTCTTCAGTATATTCATCAGTGACATTGCAGATGGACTGGAGGGTAAGGTTTGTCTGTTTGCAGATGACACCAAGATCTGCAACAGAGTAGATGATCCAGATGGAGTGGGAAGAATGAGAAGAGATCTTGATAAACTGGCAAAATGGTCAGAAGAGTGGCAAATGGGGTTTAATGCAAAGAAATGCAAGATCATGCACATAGGGAAGAGAAACCCTGAAGGCACCTATAGGCTAGGAGGGGGAGTTGCTGGTAGTCACAAGGGAAGAAAGAGACTTGGGCATCATAATCACAGATGACCTGATATCATCCAAGCAGACCATTAAAGCAGTAGGTAAGGCTAGGGGGATGTTGGGGTGTATTAGTAGGGGTATCACAAGTCATAAGAGGGGAGGTAATAATCCCTCTTTACAAGACACTGGTTAGGCCCCATCTGGAATACTGTGTGCAGTACTGGAGACCACACCTTCACAAGGACATTAACCAAATTGAGGCAGCCCAGAGAAGGACAACCAAAATGGTGCAGGGACTGCATCAGAAAACATTTGAGGACAGATTAATGGAGCTCAATATGTATACCCTAGAGCAAAGGAGGGAGAGAGGTGATATGATCGAAACATTCAAACACCTTAAAAGCATTAACAAGGTGAAAGAGTCTAACATGTTTCAAAATAGGAAAAATAGCAGGACAACAGGACATAGCTTGAGATTAGAGGGAGGCCGATAAAGGGGTAATGAGAGGAAGTTCTTTGCCACAGAAAGGTAGGTGAATGCATTGAACGGCCAACCTCAGGAAGTGGTGGATATGAATAGAGTGCAGGGCTTCAAACAGGCATGGGATAGGTATAAGGGAGCAATACATATGAGTATGAATAGATAGGGCATTGACAAAGCAAAGGCCGATGGCACATTCATAAGGTAGAAAAAGAAATGGACAGACTGGATGGGCCTTGCGGTCCTTATCTGCCGTCAACTTCTATGTTTCTATGTTTCTAAAATGTTTGCTCACAATTATGCTAGGTTTGTACTTCTTGTCAGGGGCACCCAAGTAAATCCAGACACAGTGGAAGCAATAACAGTACTGTCCAAACCAGGTTGGGATTCTAGAGTGTGGCTTTTATTCACGTACACAGAGAATAATCATAAAGCGAAGATGGATCCCCACAGGGCTACTCCCACTAGTAATGCAGATTACTGAGGTACAGAGAACAAACTCAGTGAACCCTCAAGTTTTGAATGGAACAACGAATACTCTGGTTCTGAATGGAGATTGGCACACACGGCCAGAACTGGTATACTTCCCTTGACTAGGCACTCTCGGCCAGTACTAGGAGACTCCCATATTTCATGAGGAATTACTGGCAGCACCCTTGACCACCAAAGAGCACATACAAGCTCACAGAAAATCCAACCCATGTCTGGGTAAACTATTTTATTCAGGCATTGGCCAAATGCACTGAGAGAAAACAAAGGTGCCCAAACTGAACCCAGAGAGGTAAACCTGTTGCTCCAGATGGGGGGGTCTCCCACCTTTTGCTTCCAAATTTATACTCGGCTATTCATCTGGTTAATAACACCCTCACAAAAAACTTCTAGATGCTATGTTGAAATGTCTTTCAAATTTAACATACTACTTTACACACCTCTGAGATGTCTTGAAGTTAAAAGTTATGTGATTGGCAATGTCTCTTCACTAGACCCCAACTTTAGCAGACACTTTTAAAACAGACATGAACTAAAAGTTCTATACTTGGCAAGTCTCTCTCTGGACCCCATAGTTGGTAGACACTTTTAAACAGAAAACAGTCTAGGTGACAGAGTCTCTTTGTCAGAGAAAACTTACCACAGGAATGCAGGTGCCCCAGCGCTTTTCCACACAAAAAGTCTCAGGTACTCACAAAGCAGTTGAATCTCAAGCAGCTTTAACACAGTCCAGGCTGGACCAGGGGATTGCCCCTGAATCCTGGAATCCCCCCCTCCATCCCTCCAGGGATAAGACACTGGAAAACCCACTTGGATCGGTTTTCACCACTTCACTCTCTGTCTTATATGTTCTTCTTCTAGAGTGAGAACAAGCTACCCAAACCACAGAGGTAGCTCTCTGTCAGAGCTAAAATCTGAGGAGCTGCCTAGGCTGCAGCCTCCTCCTGGAACTTCACTCTACAGACTACCACACTCTAACTCAACATTCTAAAGCTATCTCCCTAGCTAGCATTCCAATGTGGCTTATGCTGCTGCCACAATTCTGTTTACACCATCCTCCAGCCCAGCTGAGACTGAAACCAGAGAATGACAGTGTGAAATCCATTTAACTGGCATTTCACAAGCTGCCTCTCCCTGCCTGCCACTGATTCTAAGTGGGATTCTAGTAACCTCTGGGAACAAGGAGGTTACACCCACCCTCTGCCAGGAAAATGACTGTCCCCAGTCATTACCTGCCCAGCACCAGGCCATCCTACCCTATGTGTTGACTACAGGAAGGTAGTGCTACCTTCTCCCCTACCATGTGCCAGCACAGGCAGACAACACTAAGGGCCCAGAGGCCATTGACTGATGCATCAGCCCCTACACTATGATCTTACTATGGTAACCAGTGACCCTGGAAGAACTGTCCAGAGCACAGCCCTAATAGACCAGCACTGTGGCCCCTACTGCAGGTCAGGACCACAGCCTGTCTATCCCCCTAGCCCTCTAGGGAAAATCTATCTAACCAAAACAAACCTACCCAAAACAGGGGAACATCCCCCATCCCTGGACACCTGCAAACCAAACCCGGAGCTAACACTATACACAAGCATTACACTCCCACACTCCCCCACAATTACACCTGTGGAAGAAAAAGGTTAACACGTTAACAACTACACAATACTTTAAAAACACTTTAAAGTACAGAGGAAGTCCCATGAGTCCCTCCAATCCTCTTCTTATCTTCTCTTCTTTCTTCATCAGGATCCACCTGAAAGAGAAAATATAAAAACACACCCCAAATCTGCAAAATACACAGTACAACAACAGTAACTCTTACCATCAAAACACTGGAGAATCTCAAAAAATATTTTTTAGAAAAAAGTAGAAAAGTAGAAAACAGTAGAAAACCTCAACATTATGTAAAATACACCTTTTGGGGATGGAAGGCCCTAAATGTCCACACTAGTGACAACAGTGCCTGAAGGCAGGGTCCATGAAAGAGTCTCTCTTAGGCCACAGCCCGGTGAAGCACAGTTCTTGACGTACTGTAAATCCCAAAGGGGACGAGTCTTTATGGACAGTTCAACAGTCTGTAGTCTGCCAGGTGTAGGATGTGTATTGCAGTGTCATTAAAGTAAGATAAGTCTGGACTTACCAGACCCTTCAAGAACAAAAAATGGAACAGCACCTGGCTCTCCAGCCGAAGACTATCCCTGGCAGCATTTTTCGGATACAGCTGGGCAGAAATCTTCCAGAAACGACAGGATGGACATCTGGAAACTGCTGGGCTGTCATCTTGAGCTGATGTCATCTAGGTGATGGATCCTAGGAACAGGAAAGGAACAGCTGGGTTGATGTCATCCAAAATCCCAGGCGTTGAATCAGGAAAACAGCTGATCTGATGTCATCTCAGAGCGATGTCATCTGGAAGGCCAGACAATGGAACTGGACAGGCACACTGCAAGGCTGATGAATCTGGATGCACCTTTGGATCCTGGAACACCAGACTGGAGGAACAACATGGATACGGCAATGGCTGGATGGCAGCACTGGCTACCACTGCTCTGCTTTCCACTTGGTAAGCATGGGTACATTCACAGGATGCTGGTTACATTGAGAGTAGTACCACAATGGGTCAGGTGTAAGAATTATTACCCCGTCTGGGGGCTCATAATTCACATTACGGAAAGTCTTGTTTCCTTGCTCGTCCACAAAATGTACAGTGTCTATGAACAATGTCCTGCCTACCTTCCAAAACTTGAGTTTGTCTCGTATCACTTTGTCTCTGACATATCGAGTTGCACCTGGATACAGGTTTTTGGTTGCCTCTTCCACTAGCCAGGCTCTCCTGTTTTTCTCAATCTCCTCCCAGACTCTCCGAGGAACGGTAGGAAAGGACATTCCATAGATCTCATCTGCCTTCCTATGAATCAGTCTTTCCTGCTTACTACTCTTCATCAGCCTGCGACTCTCGGCCTGGCTTGGGGGTGGCCAGTTCTGGTTCTGCCAGTGTCACATACACAAAGCTATGTAGAACTTGTCCTTGACCCCTCCTTCTGGGGGCAGGGCTGTGGAGTCACCAACTTCTTCTTCTGGTTCCTCTGAGGCAAGAGCCTGAGGCTGTGGACTAGAACCTTCAACGTAAAGATACATAGCTCCCTCCTCCTCCTTTTCCTCACTTGGGACGTGGGCCCAGGAGTGAGCAGTCGTCCTCACTCCCGAGACAGTCCACTCTCCACTGGGCATGGAAGGAGACACCTCCCAATCTAAGGTTTCTTGAACCTCATCCTCTCCCACAAGGCTAGGAATAGGAGCCTCTCTCCATGGATCCACTGATTCTCCCTCTGCACTGTCCATCTGCGACACAGGCATGGACACATCACGAGGACTCTGCTCTGGCAGTACATCTACACCCTTTTCCTTTGTGCCACACCCTGCTGGGCCTCCCCCAACAGGTTCAACATGGTGCTGTGTGCTGCTACTTGCAGGATCTTAAAGCTTTGTCCACATGGGAGCCAAATGGATCTTAGGTGCACTAGTTAGACCTTGCTTCTCTAAACACCCTGAAAAGTGAGGAATCATGAAAACAACCCTTCCAGCCTTGAGGCACATTATGCATACTCTCACAGGGTATCCAGGAATCACAACATGAGGAGGCAGACGTCCACCATAGAAATATTTTTCTATTTCTTTCAGCTTAGTAACCTCTTCAACTATCATAGCCCAGGCATGATCCGGGTAGCGGGATGGTCCTGAAGCCATGACTGTAGAAAAATACACAAAAGTTCACTGTTATTACTGAGTTCACTCTACTTGGAACAGCCTCAGAGAATGGTTCCCTGCTGCTGTGTTTACATTACTACCCCACCCTGTAATGGCGGTGGCAGCACTCCTGGCACATCAACATTCTGCATCTGACTCAAGCCACAGCACATCCAATTTTACTGCGTACTGATAATTGTATTCAAACTGCACAGACTGCACTGCTTTTCTTCCTCAGCACATCTATATGATTTTCTAGGACTTTACATTAGCTTTCAACCAGTTTTACTTGTTTAAAGTCACTAAAGCCACAGTATCTCTTGAACAGGATTGCCTGTTTGTTGCAGCCTCTCATACAACTCACAGTCTCTCTTTTGCTCAGAAAATTACACTGTTGCTGAATCCATAATACATGCTCACAGTCTAATGCTCAGAATTCTTGCTTAGGTTTGATTACTTTACATAGTCCTTCTTTGCAAAAACAATCACACTGTTAACACACAGATCCAGCTGACTTTAGAAAAATCACACACAGTTTGAGATCAGTTTTGCTGAATGGTACTCACTGAATCAGTAGCTGGCTTTTCGATGGAAATTCTTGGCCTACAGCTGATCCTGGAAGGCCTCTGGATTAAAACGGGCTGGTGATCCTGCTGATTGTCCCTACGAACACCACAGAGCTCAGGGATTTGGTTTCATTGGGAGCTGAGGGTCCACCTGGAGTGATGCAGGCCTATACTGGCATGATGGTCTGCATCTGTCCAGGAGGGGAACCAGGATCCTAGGTGATAGGTTTAAATGCTTCATTGGCAAGCATTTAAACTAGCCAAGGGGGAGGCACTGGAAAGGAGCAGGGAAATCCTAGCCCCCCCCCAAAAAGAATCAGGGTAGTAAGTGAGGTAAACACCAAGACAGAGATGTCGATAGGGAGAAGGGCAGGGGTAAATGGAGAAAATGACAAAAGCAATAAGGACAGGGATGAGGCAAAAAGGGGTAAGGCCTTCAAGAAATGGAGGGTAATGAGTACCAATGCCCATAGTCAGGGCAACAAGCTCCCTGAACTTGTGGTGCTGATGGAAGAGGGATGTCTGGATATTGTAGCAGTCACAGAAACATGGTACACAGAGAACCATGACTGGGATGTTAACATACCAGGGTACACAACCTGCAGGAGAGACAGGGAGGTAGAAGAGGGGGAGGAGTAGCTCTCTATGTAAGGGAAGGGATAAAAGCAACAGAACAAAAGAGTAAACAGGGAGGAGAGGAGGCACTGTGGGTCACCTTAGAGACTGGAAATGGCACCACAATCCACACAGGGGTTGTATGCAGACCCCTATGTCAGGGAGAGGGAATGGACAAGGATATAATAGAAGGCATCCTTAGGATGGCAGAGAAAGGGGAGATACTGTTGATGGGGGACCTGAATATGCCAGATGTTAACTGGAGCACCTTTGCTGCATCCACATCCAAGAACAGGGCCATTCTCGATGCCCTACAGGTGGCATGCCTCAGACAGCTAGTTTTGGCACCCACTCATGAGGGAGCAATCTTAGACCTCGTACTCTCAAATGGGGACAGCGAGAGAATCTCAGATCTAGAAGTGGGTAGCCATCTGGGAACAAGTGACCACCAAACAGTGTGATTCATGATAAACTCAGCTACAGAGTCAAGCCATACAAAAGTGAGGGTATTGGACTTCAGGAGGGCTGACTTTGGCAAGATGGGAGAGTGCCATAGAAAAGTACTAGTAAACAGGCTAGAAGGAGGGGTGGAGCAACAATGGGGAATCATCAAAACTGCCATCACAGAGGCAGCAAGCCTTTGTATGAAGCAAATAAAAACTCAAAATGAAAGAAAAAGACACTATGGTTCTCAAAAGAAGTGGCCGGGAAGGTTAGGGAGAAAAAGATACCATTTAGGAAGTATAAGGAAACACAGAAGGAGCAGGACAGAGAACTGTACCAGTTAAGGCAGAAGGAAGCAGGGAGGGAAGTCAGAATAGCAAAGGTCCAAACTGAGGAAAAGATAGCCAACTTGGTTAAGAAGGAGGATAAAACCTTTTATAGGTACATCAGGGAGCATAGCATGACAAAGGGAGGGATAGTGAGGCTGAATAGAAAGGACGGTGGGTGGGCAGAGAGGGGCAGTGAAAAAGCAGGCATACTGAATGAATACTTCTGCTCAGTAATCACAAAAGAGGAGAAGTGGGAGGTACCTAATCCAATTAACAGAAACACTCTGGATGGGGGGGTTGATCCCAGTCCTTTCACAGAAGAAAGGGTTCTGAAAGAACTCCTAAAACTGAAGGTGGATAAAACAATGGTGCCTGACAGAATTCACCCCAGAATTCTAAAAGAATTAAGGGGAGAACTAGTGACACCATTGACTACCCTTTTAAACAAATCATGGGAGGATGGTGTGGTACCTGAGGATTGGAGGAAGGCAGATGTGATTCCCCTTCACGAAAGTGGGAGCAAGACAGAGGCAGGAAACTACAGACCTGTCAGTTTGACCTCTGTGGTAGGGAAAGTGATAGAATCACTTCTGAAGGAAAGAATTGTTGAGTGCCTAGAGGAAAGTGGGGCACAGGACCCAAGGCAGCACTGGTTCACAGCGGGAAGGTCATGTCAGATGAATCTAATTAATTTCTTTGACTGGGTGACCAAAGTATTAGACCAGGGAGGGGCTGTAAACATGGCCTACCAAGACTTTAGCAAGGCATTTGACACAGTCCCACACAAAAGATTAATAATCAAATTAACCAGCCTGGGAGTGGGTCCCAGGGTGGTAGCCTGGGTAAAACATTTGCTGGACAACAGGACACAGAAAGTAATTGTAAATGGAGTCCACTCTGAAGAAAGAGGGGTTACTAGTGGGGTACCGCAGGGTTCAGTTCTGAGTCCAGTCCTTTTAATGTCTTTATAAGACACTGCTCAGGACTGAAGGAAAAGTATGCCCTTTGCAGATGATACAAAGATCTGCAACAGGGTTGATACACAAGGAGGCATGGAAAGGATGAGAAGGACTTGCAAGGTTGGAGGAATGGTACAAGTATGGTAGCTTGATTCAATGCAAAGAAGTGCAGAATAATGCACCTGGGAAAACAAAACCAGGAAGATTACACAATGGGGGGGGAGGTAGTAACAACAACAAAATTGGAAAGGGACCTAGGGGGTAATCATATCAGATGACCTTAAGGTTAGCAAGCAATTTGAGAAGGCAGTAGGGAAGGCTGGGGGGATACTGGGATGTATAGGGAGAGGCATCAACACCAGAAAACAGGAAGTTGTTATCCCTCTGTACAGACAGTTGGTGAGACCACATCTGGAATACTGTGTCCAGTTCTGGAGACTCCATCTTCGCAAGGACATAGACAGGATAGAGGCAGTCCAGAGGAGGGCAACTAAAATGGTGCAGGGTCTGCAAGAGAAGACATATGAGAAGAGACTAAAGGAGCTTAATATGTATACCCTTGAGGAAAGGGGGGGCGGACATGATAGAAACTTTTAAGTACCTCAGAGGAATCAACAAAGTCCAAGAGAGTAGCATCTTTCTGAAAAGAGACGCAAGAACAAGGGACACAATTTGAAGATAGAGGGACGGCTCTAGGGGCAATGTGAAGAAGCATTTTTCTCACAGAGAGGGTGGTGGACGATGGAACAGCCTTCCTCCGAGGAGATTGTGGGGTCTAAAACTGTGGGAGAATTCAAGAATGCATGGGACGAGACATAAGGCAATTCTTGTGGGGGTAGGAAGAAAAATTACTCACATTAGTAATGTTGTTTCTTCTAATGGAGTCTTGCTATATTATGACATATGCAGTATAACCCCAGGTTAGAACTGTCCGGAGGTGAAAGAGTTAACTCCATGCAGGGCATGGAATCTTGCAGCGAGCTTGGTTAAACACTCTGTCTGTTGAAGCTCAAACTTAAACTGTCAGATCTTTACGAAAGCAAAAACTCACTAAGGTTCTGTGTGGAAGCCAGAAACCCACACTGTCACTGGCTACCAACTTACAAAACACCTTTTGATCTTGATCCCAAAACAAAGACTCAAGTCGGGGATTCAAGAAGAACTTAAACATAACACCTAAGCACCCTAGAAGGGTGGAAAGGAATGGGCACCAAAGAAGTGCCAACATTGCACTGCCCACCCACATCCCAAAAACAGAGGTTCTGAGAGGGGCAGGCTGTGGGGAGGTCATAATATAAAGACTCCATTAGAAGAAACAACATTACTAAGGTGAGTAATTTTTCTTCAAACAACATGAAGTCTTGCTATGTTATGACATATGCAGACTACACAGCAGTACCTCCATGGAGGAGGGACAGAACCTACTTGGGAAATAGGCTCTGAAGTATGGCTGTGCCAAATCGAGCATCACTCCTAGCCTGGATATCCAGGGAGTAATGCTTAGTAAAAGTGTGAACTGTTTTCCAGGTAGCTGCTTGACATATCTCTAGGATAGGAATGTCCCTGGCAGCAGCCAGAGATGCAGCTGCACCCCTAGTGGAGGAGCCCTCAGGCCTGAGGAGGAACTCTAACCAGTTTTTCATAACAGAATGGATACAGAGACAATCCACCTGGCAATGGATCTTTAGTGCAGGTTTCCTTACCAACCTCACCATAGGTGAGGAACAATTGGAGGGATTCGAACCTGTGACCCTTGGCAGTCTATATAGTAACTAAGGGCTCTTTGACATCTAATCAGTAATCTCCTCTCACCAGAGGAGGAATGGTCAGTGAAGTACATAGGGAGAGACATGGATTGATTAAGGTGAAAGTCTGAAACCACCTTAGGCAAAACTTCCTGTTAGTCCTGAGGACTACCTTATCTCTATGAAAGGAGATGAAATCAGGCTCCACTAACACAGGCTTGTAGCTCACTTATGTGCCTGGCAGAGGTGATGGCTACCAGAAACACAGTTTTCCAAGTCAAGTACTTCAGCCTGCTGAAAACAATGGCTCAAAAGGGGCTGCATAAGCTGAGCGATGCAAATATTAAGATCCCAAGTAGGGCAGGATCCTCGAACGGGGGGTTGGTGTGAAGCAACCCTTTAAAAAATTTGGAGAACACAGGGTGAGCTGATAAAGAAGAGGGCTTACCTGCTGACAAGAAGACAGACACAGTTGCCAGGTGCACTTTTAGGGTAGCTGGTCTGAGCCCCAAGGAATTCAAAATGCACCAAATAATCCAGGATCGTGGGCACACCAGCAGATTCTGGGGGAATATGTTTACCAGCTCACCATATGGAAAATCTTTTCCATTTTGAATTATAGATAGCCCTGGTGGAAGGCTTCCTAGAGGTCTTCAAGATATCCAATACACCTTGAGAAAGGTGTGGGTCAACAAACTCTAACTCTTCAAGAGCCAAGCCTTGAGATTGGAGATTTGAGGTTCGGATACCAAACTCTCCTGGGCACAGGTTAACAGGTTGTGATTCCTGGAAGGCATAGGGAGGTGGACTGCTAAGGACATGAGGAGTGGGTACCAGGGCTGCCTGGCCCAATCTGGAGCAATCAGGATCATCCTGCAGGATTGAGACCTGATTCTGACTAGCACTTTGAAAAGAAGAGGGAAGGGGGGAAAGGCATAGAGAAACTTCCCTTCCCAACTGAGGAGGAAGGCATCCAGAGGGACTGAACCCAACACTGGGGGCCTGCAGCAAAAAAGGGGAAGTTGGTGATTGTCTGGGGCTGCAAAGAGATCTATTTGCGGAGTGCCCCATCTGGCAAATATTACCTCCAGTACCAGGGGATCCAGTGCCCATTCATGATGGCCCTGGGAAATCCTGCTGAAAGCATCCACTAGGACATTGTCCTTGCCTGGGAGGTGAACTGCTGTAAGGGAGGCGTTCAGAGAGTAAGCCAGAGACCACAACTTCATTGCTTCTGTGCACAAGGCCGTAGACCGAGTGCCCCCTTGCTTGTTGATGTACCACATTGTAGTGGTATTGTCTGTCCTGACCCGAACTACCTTGTTCTGGACAGATGTGGAGAAAACTTAAGTCTAGAAAAACTGCTCTGAGCTCCAGCAAATTGATGTGGAGCAGAGTTCCTGAGGAGGCCACAGCCCTTGGGTGGAAAGGTCGCCCGTGTGAGCTCCCACCCAGGAGGATGCATCTGTAGTAAGGGTCAAGGAATGAGACTGGGGAATGAAGGAACCCCTGTCTCAGATTGTTCTGATCCTGCCACCACTGAAGGGCTTGGACCAGGTTCGAGTCACTGGAATCAATTTGGTTAGGGGATCCGTCCTTTGAGACAAAAGGCTCTCAAATGGAACTGAATGTCCTCACCTGAAATCTCGCTCTCCTGCACTACTGCTGTAGAAGCTGCCATGTGCCCCAGGAGCTGTAGGAAATGCCTTGCTGGTCGAGAGACCTGCAGGGTGAAAGAGAGAGCCAGAGACACCAGGGTCCTTGCTCTCTCCAGAGGAAGGAAGGCTCTGGCTTATTTTGTGTTCAGTTCTGCGCCTATGAAGGTGAGAAGCAGTACAGGCTCCAGAACTGACTTTGGAAGATTGAGAAGAAACCTAGAGATGTAAGCAGTTGCTGGGTTATTTGCAAATGAAGTTTGATCTGTTCTGGAGGACATGCCTACAATGAGCCAGTCGTCCAGATAAGGGAAGATGGCAATCTTTGCTCTTAAATGAGCAACTGCTACTGCCAGGCATTTTGTAAACACCCTTGGAGCGAGGAGAGGCCGAAGGCATTGCTCTGAACTGGTAATGGCCTGAGGCAGTTGAATCTGAGGTACTTTCGATGGGAGCTCTGATGAGAACATGGAAATAGGCATCCTTGAGGTCCAGGGAGGCTAGCCAGTCCCCTGGCCTTAGAGAAGGTAAAATAATCCCCAGGGTCACCATTTTGAACTTTGGTTTTAAAAGGTGCTTGTTTAGATACCTGAGATCCAGAATGGACCGCCATTCTCCTGTCTTTTTTGGGGTAAGGAAGTACCTGGAGTACAACCCTTTGCCCTGGAGTATGGGTAGAACCCTTTCCACAGCTCTGAGAGCCAGGAGGGAAGAAACTTCTGCTTCCAGGGCAAGTGCCTCTGATGGATTTTCAAGTGGAAAAGATCTGGCTCTCATCTTTGGAAATTTTTTGAAGCTGAGAACCAGTCCCTGGCTTACTACCTCCAGGACCCACTTGTCTGATGTTAAAGACTTCCAGTCCTGGACAAAGTAAGCCAGCCTGCCCCCCACTGGTAGTGGAGAATCGCCCTGGCTACCCCATCAGGAGCCTGTTTTGCAGGGCTTTGGGTTGAGGGGCAGAAGCAGGCTTACTAGAACCCTTCTGCCCCTTCCTCAAAGAACTCCTCTGGGCAAAGCAGAAGAGGAGGCCTGGGCTTGGTAAAATGGCCTATGAAAAGGCCTGCCCTGCCCCTGACATGCTGCCTTTGAGGAGTGACTTGCCTTTCTTTGGCCTGTGCACTCCTATAGGTAGTCCCATACTCATCCATTTCTTCATATAATTCTCTGTCTGTCCTCAAACAGAGAATTTCCCACAACAGGAAAATCCATAGCCTTAGACTGGGTATCTCAGACAGGGCAGTACATGAGCCAGCCATTCTATGAAGAGACACAGATATAGCCATAACTCTAGATGAAACATCATTAGAGTCTACAGCAGCATGAAATTGCACCTTGGATGCCTCAATACCATCCAGCCACCTGCTCCAGCTCCTGGCAAGCTGTTCAGGCCTGTTTTGCTAGGAGCCAGGACAGTATCCCACCTGGATTTCTGGTACCTAGCTGCACTAAGCCATATAATTTGCCTGTCTGAGTCCCAAAGATGCTGCCATGTACTGCTTTTTTGCCATGGCATCCATCCTCCTGGAATCCTTTTCAGGAGGGTGAGAGGCTAGAGGAATATTAGCCTTGTCACAGGCTGCAGCTCACACTACCCCACATGGCTGCACTGCTGAGATAGAAACTCCGTATCAGAGCCTGATAAAGCATACCTCTTGTCCATCCTTTTATCCACAGGAGGATAGAATGAGGAGTTTTCAGAATTTTAACTGTCTGTTTCCTAAAAGATTTATGCAAGGGAATAGACAGTCTCCTAGACTCTGCAATATCCATCATTTCCACAAAATCAGGCTCTTCTTGATCATCCACAGCTTCCTCAACAGGGAGCTGCAGAGTGTCAGCAACTTTCTTATAAAACAAAAAATTAGAAGGGGACTCAGATAGCCTGGGAGGGAATACTCCTGAAGGTCTGTCTGGAGAGATGTCCGGTTCAATGGGCACATCCAGACTGTCAAAATCACACTCACTCTCCTCGTACCCCTCCTCCCCTTCCCCTGGTTCATAAAAATCTTCAAAATCATAATCTTGAACCAAGGGAACCGATCAACCGGTGCTTACCTAGTAGTGCGGTTCGACGGAACCGTGAAAAAGAGACTGGACAATCTGAATAGCTTTTGGCTATTTCCTCAGCGAGTTGGAGAAAGAACTTTTGGCCCCAAACTAGCTGACCTTCTAGCCCTTTTATTTGGAACCAGCTCCTCAGAGCTGGCTCTTCGTTTGCCAGAGGAAGCATCGCCCTGGTCAGAGGGCACTCCCTCAGGTTCGGTTGGAACCGAACCGGGCTGGCCATCTGGGTCAGCGGACTTTTTGGCCTCCCTTTCCCTGAGCCTACCAACTCTTTTTTCCACGGTGGCAGCAGGAAAATTTTTACAAATCTGGCAGTCTGCATTGAGGTGGTCAAACCCCAGACAATATTCACATATGGTGTGTGGGTCAGCCTTGGCAAAGGCTTCCCCACAGAGGCCACAGTGCTGAAACCCAGTGGGTCCGATTTTTCTTTTGGGTTTCTCAGACATAGTGCCAGCCTAACCAAAACTTGCCCATTAACAGCAATCCACCAAGCAAGACTCTCTTATCGGTTCCCAACCGTGTCACGGGTAGTGAAAAAAAACGTAATTAAATCCGTTGTTTTTAGAACCGATAAGAACCGAGAACCGCACTCTAAAGGGCTAGAAAGTAATTTTAAACCCTCTGATGGGTTCAAACCGAACCGAAAAAGTTACAAGTTCCACGGAAGAAAATAAAAAGTAAACCTAACTATTACTTACAATACCATAGACAGAGCTTGAACCGACGATTGCGGTTAAATTTGATAAATAAACCAAGAAATTACACTTTAAAACCCGACAAACAAACCGAGCAGCAGGAGGGAATCTCGGAGCGACTGTTCAGTGAGGCGGAGTAAAGAATCTGACAGTTTAAGTTTGAGCTTCAACAGACAGAGTGTTTAACCGAGCTCGCGCTCAAGATTCCATGCCCTGCATGGAAGTTAACTCTTTCACCTCTGGAGCAGTTCTAACCTGGGGTTATACTGCATATGTCATAATATAGCAAGACTTCATGTTGTTTGAAGAAATAGGCTGTTGGTTAACTAGGATCTGCAGCTTATCCTGTCGGTAGGGAAATGGGCAGACTAGGTGGGCCAAGCGGTCCTTATCTGCCATCAAAGTCTATGTTTCTTTCTCCCCAGTCGTTTGGAATATGGGTTAAGCCTGATTTAGCACAGAAAAGTCTGTTGTTTATCTTTTAGAACGTTTGCAGTCACCACGACTATCCTCCTGGCTAACCAGCTCGCACACCACTCGCATTCTCCCTCTTGAACACTGGCCAGCACTCTGAAGCAGGCTTGGGGGTGGGACTGATTGAAGTCTCACCAATCACTCAATGCCATGCAAATGAACCTCTCTCTTTTCTCATGCTCTTCTCTTCCACGGCGATCATCATACAGGCAGAATTTCAACTGCAAAACAACTCCCCTCACAGAAAACATGTAGATGCTATCTTGAAATGTCTTTCACATTTAACATACTACTTTACGCATCTCTGAGGTGTCAGAAAGTTAAAAGTTCTGTAGTTGGCAATGCCTCTTCACTAGACCCCAACTTTAGCAGACACTTTTAAAACAGACACAAACTAAAAGTTCTGTACTTGGCAAGTCTCTCTCTGTACCCCATAGTAGATAGACACTTTTAAACAGAAAACAGTTTAGGTGACAGAGTCCCTTTGTCAGAGAAAACTCACCACAGGAATGCAGGTGCCCCAGGGCTTTTCCACACAAAAAGTCTCAGGTACTCACAGAGAAGTTGAATCTCAGGCAGCTTCAACACAGTCCAGGCTGGACCAGGGGATTGCCCCTGAATCCCGGAATCCCTCCCTCATCCCTCCGGGGATAGGACACTGGAAAACCCACTTGGATCGGTTTCCACCACTTCACTCTCTGTCTTCTATGTTCTTCTTTTAGGGTGAGATCAAACTACCCAGACCACAGAGGCAGCTCTCTGCCTGATCTATAATCTAAGGAGCTGCCTAGGCTGCAGCCTCCTCCTGGAACTCCACTCTACAGACTACTGCACTCTAACTCAACATTCTAAAGCTATCTTCCTAGCTAGCATTCCAATGTGGCTTATGCTGCTGCGACAATTCTATGATTACATCATCCTCCAGCCCAGCTGAGACTGAAACTGGAGAATGACAGTGTGAAATCAATTTTAACTGGCATTTCACAAGCTGCCTGTCCCTGCCTGCCACTGAGTCTAAGTGGGATTCTAGTAACCCCTGGGAACAAGGGGGTTACATATATTTTAAAATACATTTCGTTTTCATAATGGCATTCTTAAAAATGTGTAAAATGTTCAGTAAACTGACTCAGACCTGGGGAATGTATGACAGACAATGGTTATACTTTATGTAGCAATGCCTCAAAGTCCTAAAATTTATTAAAACCCTAAACTATCTGCCGATTAGCAGTTGCAGGACCAAGACACTGTTTGCTTACTCATGGCTCCCAGGCAGTTCAGACCTCATTGGATGTACTGCATGTCAGCTGCTAACTCTGGTTCAGCTTCTCTTGGGTTCAGCACCCAGTGACTGGGGCAGAGAAGCACAGTTCTGGCTTTCCCTATGGATATCATTACTTAGCTCTCTCAGTCACAGTCTCAGGCCGGTGTTTCTCTGGCCACCAATCTCTCTGTGACTCTACTGGATCAGCAAGACTATCTGGCTCTCTCTCTGTCATTTAGCCTCCTAATCCTGGATACAGCTCATGCTAATGATAGCACTATCTCTCTGACCAGTACCAATATGTGGCAGCCCCACAGCACTGCAAGCCAGTCATCTGACTGTAGTGGCTGGGGGTGATCTCTCTTCAGCCCAGTCTCTTCTGTGGAGTTACAGATGCTCAGGTCTGCTTCAAGAAAATTATCTGAACCTTCTGGAAGGCAAATTGTAGCTTACCCTCTCAGAATGTCCCTCTTCTAGTGGTGTAATCAATGTCTCACTCACGTTCTACAATTAGCAATTGCTTTATTGTTTTTGTGTGTTGAAGCCCAGGTAGGCCTCCATCAGGCTTGCAGTCTTAGGCAGATGACAGGTCTGCCTCCAAGCTCTTTCACACAGACTGAAAATGGTACTGAAAAGGTCTCTCACTCCACTGAAGTTGCCATCACTCTGATTGGCTAGCCGTTCTGTCAGTCACAGTAGGAGGGCTGTGTGGCTGTTACTTGAAATCCAGTTAGCTGTTAAGCCTGCAGGAAAATAAATGAAGTCCTCCAGATGCCCATGAGTCATTTGGGGTTGGTTGCAGGCTCCTGTAGCCTGATTGACTGTGGTAGCCCCCCCCCACTCCACTGCCAAGTCCCTGAGGATTAGAGGCAAACAACATGAGGGTGGACATGTTGCTGTGGGACAGTGGCCCCAAAGGTCTTCATTTTAACATGACTACTGCACTCAAAAAAACCCATGCCCCTCCTGTGATGCTGTGTGTGGGTCACACTACAGTCTGGTCATCAGGGCAGTGTTGAAGGAGGCCCTCAAGTCATGATGTGATCACACTCCCCAGCCAGCAGCAGGAAATCCCTGGTTTGCTGAGTGAAGCACAGAACAGTATTAATTTGAATCACACTGGCTGTGCCAGAACATTTCTTCACTCATCTTGTCCTGTTCCATTTCTGTTGAGGAAAAGCTCCCTTCTGCTGACACAGTTGTTGGGATAATGCTCACAACAACAGTGACTTGGGTTTGGGAGTGAACCTGAGTCTCAGAGGGTGTGCGTGGGCAGCAGGAACAAGTGCCCAAAAGGATGCTGTCCTCCATTAGTGGAGAGAAAGTCGGAGCCCCTACTAGGCTGTCACCTTGGTAACCACCGCTATGGTTCTCAAAAGAGGTAGCAGAAATTGTAAAGGCTAAAAAAAGTAGTATTCAGAAGGTACAAGGAGACTCAGAGAAAAGAGGATAGGGAAGTATACCTGGGAAAATAGAGGGAGGCAGGCAAAGCAGTAAAATGTGCAAAGGCGCAAACAGAGGAAAGAATAGCTCAGGAAGTATCAAAAGGGGACAAGACATTTTTAGGTATGTTAGCAAGAAAAGGAAGATGGAGGGATTGTATGTGTAACAGCTCTTTGACTCACCTTGGCTGCTCCAGGTCCCTAAGGTCTATACTGTACACACCTCCAAGGGGCCTGGCATGGGTTATGTAGTGGACAATAAGTTTGGCACAGTGCCTCCTCTTGGGGTAGTGGCAGGGAATACCCGTAGGCAATTTGCAGGTTACCACTTCCCCAGGAAATAACAATAACTGCCCCCAATACACTCTACACACTATAAGAATCCCCCCACACACAGCAAAAAGAGTTAATATGCAAACAACAATTATATTTATTTGGGGAAAAGGCAGAGGGGGAAATATTAACACAACCACTTTAAACACTTGAAACTCCATGCATTAACCCCAGCTTCCCACCTGAGGGTACACCCTAGAATGTTACTGAAAGTGGTTGGTACCACACCGAGGATGTGTTGCAAGCCTGGGGTGTCTTTCATCGGGGCCAAAGAAACCTTTACTCACACCAGTAATACTTAACTGTAAACCTGGGGCTTGCTTTTGTGTATTCAGTCCATTCCAGGTAAATTACCACTGGTTTCCCTAACTAACCAGGTAATAAAATTCCCCAAAGCCACAGCTAAGGTTTACTTACAGTTCAGCAGTCACAGGGGGTTTCAGTCAGCTAATTTCAGTATGGTACCTCAGAGGTGTCCTAAGTGGTTGGTGTTGCACCACAATGCAAGCTGCAACCTGCAGGAGCGTTTTCAAAATTGAAGTGCACCGCCTTCACCTGCCTAGCCTTGTTATCTTTGACTCAAAGGGTTTTAGAGACTGTTTTTACTAGGCAGGCCTTTCCACGACTTTCACCACTGGTCGTCTTCCTCTTCTTTGGTCTAGGGAAATGGGGTAGGCGTAGTACCATAGACCCCTCTGTTGCACACCCAGATCACACAAAACAGCTGGGCTTCTTCAGTTTCTTACACTGTCTCTTTTGGCTTCTCTATGCACTCCAGTACTGTGCCTTTGCACAGTCTTTAGCCACAGCACTCTTAGGCTCTCCCCTTGCTGAAATGTGCACTCACCACAATTACCCCTCTGAGGGAGAACACAGTAACTCAGTCTTTGCACAAGAGTAGTTCTGGGAAAAATCAGGTAGCACACACACAGTCTTTCAGCTCTCACTCCAGCTTTCATATCTCTCTCTCTCTCTCTCTCTCTCTCCCCCCTCCCTCCCTCTCTCTCTCTCTCTCTCTCTCTCTGGAGGAACTCTGGCTCCTGGTCATCTGCAGCAATCTCCAGAACCTATCTCTTGTCTCTGCTGCTAAACGTCAAGCTCTTTCTCTGCTGACTTTTCTGCAGGACAGGCCGTTGGAGCCTGAATGCTGGACAAGGGCTGGGAAGCCCACAGCAGTCATTACTGCACTCCCACTCTGCTGATCTCTCTCCTTTTGGCTGGCTGGCAGTCCTTTTTATACTTTGTTTTACAGCCTTCCACTGATAGGCTGCAACAGTCCTGTGCAAATTATGTGCCCTCTGACGCTATCCCAGCAGCCCCCTTGCTTCTGTAGTTCTGTGGGGGGCTGCCATTACTATGCACAATTTTTTTTCCTAGTCACACTCTGCCGCACACGTTAATATTAAACTCTTTGAAGGGCAGATTACCTCTGGTCTTGACTCTGCTAACCCAAAGTGGGCCAGGACACCTTTTGTTTATTTCTGGGAGCTCTTATCTGTTCTGTGGGGCTCCTGTTATAGTCACCCCATTTTTGTACCATTAGAAGGGCTGCTGCAATAGAGCCGTGTCTCCTTTAAATTTTTAATACTTTGCTGCTGCACATGCTCAATATGAGCACAGCTGCCATACTTTTTGTTTACTTTTTGGCAGTCCAGCTTTTTCGGCCTTACTGGACCACCAGCATGCACTTGAAATGCCTGGACGCACAGTGAATACGTATAGACCACGTTCCCACCCAAAACATGGGCCAAGGTCATGAAATTAGGCCAGCAGTGGCCACAGCACTCCATGGGGCCATAGTGGCCTGAATCCCACCCTGAACCACTGTGGAATGCAGTGGAGGAGTGGAGGATCGGAGGGTACACCCATGCTGGTGCAAAAATCATGTTGCCGATGCTGATTACGGCACAGGCAATATGCCACCTGGTATTTCAGTGCCAGGCATGATGTCTCCCAAGAGTTACAGTGCCAAAGTACCCGCCCGGGAAACAGTCAGCTTTTGCAGGGGGATTAGACCCCCCCCAAAACTAAAAATAACCTCCTCTATTGCAAGCATGCCCTGGAAGAGCAGACACTGTGAGCACACAAAGAACAGCATCAGTGAAGGGCAATCAAAAATCAAGCTCACTTCTGTCACTGTTACCCTTGTTGTGGCACCGGATCCACGACTGGTCGTCGACATAAAATTTTGTCATGTGACCAGACAGTGAAACCCACAAGTCGACCCACAGCGCTCTTAGGCTCTCCCCTTGCTGAAATGTGCACTCACCACAATTACCCCTCTGAGGGAGAACACAGTAACTCAGTCTTTGCACAAGAGTAGTTCTGGGAAAAATCAGGTAGCACACACACAGTCTTTCAGCTCTCAGTGAAGGGCAATCAAAAATCAAGCTCGCTTCTGTCACTGTTACCCTTGTTGTGGCACCGGATCCACGACTGGTCGTCGACATAAAATTTTGTCATGTGACCAGACAGTGAAACCCACAAGTCGACCGCATTTTGCAGTCGGCTACTGGTTTTAGATGAAAACAAGTGTTTTCTTTGGGGGGCTTTGCCCCCCAAATACCCCCACGCAGGGGGCTGGACCTCCGCACCCCCCACATAGAATTCTCAACTGCGAGTCGAAGCTGATTTGGGGGGTGCCGCAGAAAACCCTGCAATTTTTCTCCCTTTGCAGCACAATCTGATGATATCCCACTATCTGGCAGGAAGTGCTACCTGCCGCCCCCCTGACCACGCAGCCCATATGGCTCACTATTTAGCAGCTCCATTCACCTCAAATGTAGGAGGAAAGTTTTAAATCCTGATTCAGAACCACTGCAAGAAAAAAAGCAAACTTTCCCACAGTTCCTGCTGCACTTCCTGATTGACGTATTAAGTAATATGCGGAAGGACTATTTTATGATAAATTCCTATAAAAACAAGCATTTGTCAATGCTGAATGTTGTCTTGCTGGCACTGGCATCGGTAGTGCCGGAGTTAGAGATGCATAATAGGAATGGCAGTGAAGTACTGAAGTAACGCCAACCCCACCACCACCCTGTAGAGACCGACAGGCATTGGGGTGTGCCTTTGGGTCATCAGCTATAACGCTCATGCCATTGTACATCACTCTACCCTGTAGACATTGACAAGTGTCATGGTGTGCTTTGGGGTCTTTGGGTGTTATACTTACCCCATTCCATAAGGAAATATGCTGAGGTGGGTGCAGTATAGGAGGATGGGGTGAACTTAGTGGCCGAACAGTGCAAGGCACACCATGATGCCTGTCACTAGTTGCAGGGTGGGGGTGGGGATGGAATGGCATGAGCACTACAGCCAAAGATCCCATGTCACACCCCTGACACCTGTCAGTCTCTACAGGGTGGGGTACTACAGTTCGAAACCCTAACACCATAGGCGTGTGTTGGTATTTTCACTCCAAATTTTCAACATGGGCTTTTTTGTGAACCACCTCATGAAAAGCAGCACAATCAGTTTGTTAGCTAAAAGGTGGTTTTGCACAGTGGCTATGCCATTTGGCGACACAGGGACAAAAACACATTTTGGGGAGGATGTGGAAAATGACAACAGTATTGTTCATGAGGAGGTGTAAAAAATGGCAACGTTGAAAATCTGGAGTGAAAATATGAAAAATTGGTGAAGTCATGAGCATGCATAGAAATTGCGCAACACACGTCCGTAAGCCAATTATGTTTGGGAATTTGTTAGCCACATTTTTAGCATAGGCATTTTGGGGCCTCCCCTCATGAACAGTGGCGCTGTAATTTTGTTAATCTGTCCCAAAAGTTGATTTCCCACAGCGACCACGCTATTGTGCGGAAACACATTTTGGGCAGGATGTGAAAAATGATAGCTGTACTGTTCATAAGGAGGTGTGGAAAAATGCGAGTGTTGAAAATCTGGCAGGGAAATATTGCAAATTTGCGAAGTTACAAGGGTGCGTGGAAACTGAGCAATGCACGCTTGTTACACAGTCATTTTATGGACTTTCGGCACCAAATTTTCAACATAGGCATTTTAAGAGCTCTCCTCATGAATAGTGTCACCATCATTTCCTCAAACTGTCCTGAAAACTGATTTCGCATAGTGACCGTGCTATTCTGCACTGGACGTGCGAAAACACATTTCGGCCAGGATGTATAAAATGACAGCTATACTGTTCATCAGGAGGTGTGGGAAAATGCCAATTTTGAAAATCTGGAGTGAAAATATTACAAATTCACGAAGTTATGAGCATGTGTCAAAACAGCGCAATGGATGTTTATAAAACAGCCATTTTGGGGATATTTTTCACCAAATTTGCAACATAGGCTTTTGAGGCCCCCCCATGGACAGTGGCACTGTTGTTTAGTCACTTGGTCCTGAAAGGTGATTCCGTGCGGTGGCTTCCAAATCACCTTTCAGGACTGACTAACACCATGATAGTGACTGAATTAATGAAGAGGGGTCCCAATAACCCCATGTTGAAAATTTAGTGCAAAAATTTCAAAAAATTCCCAAGATATGCACCAAAGTTTAAAAAACCCTATTTATGCCATTATACAGCTTACCAGCATTTCTTCAGTTCGCGGTCAGCTTTGAAGAGTGCAGACGTGTTCCCGGTTCACAGAAGATCATCGCGCCGGGCTCCGGAGGTAAGTATGGAGTTAGGGGGTGTGTGGGGAGGCAGGGTGCACAGAGGGTGGGTGCAGGTTGTGGGGGAGGAGACAGCGAGGACTGTTTTTTTTCCAATGGGGTTAAAAGAAAACAAAAAATTGAGGACAGTTTTATTTTCAGGGATTTGGCATGCTGGGTGGGCTCCCAGCGCGCCACCCAAGTGTTTTGGAGATGCTGTAGCCAACAGGGATTGGGCACCCCCATCAGCACTAGCAAGCAGGGGCAAGAGCAGGGATTGGTCCTCCCCCTCAGACATAACAAAATGGGGGTGCATTATGCCAATGGGAGTGGGCTCCCCTGTCAGCACATACATTGAGGCAGGGCATGCCAACAGGAGGATTGGGCACCCCTGAAGTCGGCATTATGGCAGGCAGTGTGCCGCCATGTTAAATGATTTTTCTCACCAGGGAAAGCACGTCGGGAGGTCCGCAGAGTATGACGAGCTTTGTTCGCATTGCAACAAACCTTTCCTTAGATGTGCTCACCACATTATGTGTGCATGGTGTGGCGCTGGCATGCAGACTTATTGGGGAATGAGGGACATGCCTACTGATGCATGCCCTGCATTTGCCCAACAGTGACCGTGCCTCAAGTCTGTACTACACACCGCAATATGGCTGCACATCGCGAGCCAACATCAAAACCTGGCAATTCTTAATAAAAACATGTTTTTTTAACTGTACAAACAAAAAAAATAACAGCCCATTTTATAAGTGCAATAAGACACTCCATGGTGTGCGTGAAACATATTTTACCACACATCAGTGGCTAAAGGCACTCGGCCGAGTCCGTGTGCCTTATTATGCCCCTGACTGTGTGGTAAAATATGTTCCATGCACACTCTGTCATATCCTATTGTTTACTTGACTTCTTGTGCCTCCTTGATTATTTATGCAAGCCACGTTGACCGTGTTATCTAGCCTTACCTTCCTAGCTCTGGATTGCTCCCAGCTCTGAAAAGGGAGTAGGGTGAGATACACTGCCTAATTTCCAACACCTTTGCCTGGAGTTGCTAATCCTAAGGGTTTCTGACACCGTGAACCAGGACTTGTCCCCCCCCCAGCCCAACAAGCTGGCGCATGTCATCAGAATCAGTTCCTGTGGGGTTACAAGATAATATCCTTGCCTAGGTTCTCAAGGTTCTCCCACCACACCAATGACTGCAGAACCAATCAAGGCAGTGAGCTCAGAGCCTGGTAGACCTTCAAGGCTGGCAACAAGACCTCCGAAGTCCTGTACCGAAGGGGCCACATATAAAGTCGCATCCACGGCACAAGCTCCATCACTGCTGTCAACAGACTTGAAATCTGGAGCAGCCTTTAAGCAGACACCACTGTTTGGGTTCTTAGCCACTGCATCTCTCACTTTAGGATCTCCATTCTGGATGAGGAAACAAACACCTTCCTCTCATCCCTCCCAAAATGCTCCTCCAGGTACTCCAACTTCTGAGATGGTATTAGACTGCTTTTCTCCCGACTGACGACCCAACCATGTGATTCCAGATCCTCCAAGATTCTTGTCACTGACCTCTTTGTCAATCATGCAGTCAGAGCCTAGATAAGTCATCTAGGTAAGGGTATAAATGATATTCATACTGCCTCAGTTGTACCACCAGTACAATCAGAATCTTCAAAAATACCCTGGGCATAGTCACCAGACCAAAGGGGAGTGCTTTGTACTGGAAATTCTATCCCTGGATTGTGAACATCAGGAACTTCTGGTGAGACTGATAGATGGGGATGTGGAGATAGGCATCCTTCAGATCTATGGATGCCAGATAATCGCCTGGTTGGACTGCCCATATGATCAACTGCAAGGTTTCCATCTTGAACGTTGTGTGGAGACAAATTTGTTTAAATGTTTCAGACCCAGAGCTGGCCTGAATCCCCTGACTTCTTGGACACTGCAAAATAAATCAAGTAGAATCCCAGCCCCTTCTTATTCAGGGGAACTGGGGCAATTGCTTCAATCTGCTTCAAGTAATCTGTAATCTGACTCACTGCTTGCCTCTTGACTTGATTTTGCGGTATCGGAGTTGTAGACAATGACCTCTCATGGGTACCATGGAGAATTGTTTGGCATAGCCCATAGCTATGACCTCTAACACCCACATATCCAATGTTAGTTGGGCCCATTGCTGGAAAATGTTCTGCAGTTTTCCACCAAAGGAAGGGATCAGAGATGGGCCCACGTACCTTCATTGAGAGGCACTACCTCTTCTTCCTGCACCTCCATTATGTCTGTGGGCCAATAATTCTCTGTTACTGTTACCCTTGATACTGGAATAGGCCCCTTTGTGCCTCTCATTTCCACATGTAACACCCCCTTCACCCCCTTTTTGTCAAGGGGTCCTGATGGTAAGCAATGGGGGGGGGGGATACAGACTGAAAACCTTCCAGGGAAGTAAAGCCAGCAGGTATAAAAGACAAGGCCTTACCTCAAGCTTTGTTCTGTCAGAACAGTGCAGAGTACAGCTCCTCCACCAAACCACCTCTCAAAACTTGCTGCAAATCAGGCCGAACCAGTGAGAGGGAAGAAACCAAGGTCTAAATAGCATGATTATCCAAGAAACAAATCAATTGGTTAATTCAGTAATTTCAGCACTCATGGAGTAGAAACAAGAAAAGAAATTTAATTCTGATCTTCATTAAAATTAATAAATAAATCATTTGCTCTGCTCCATGGAGCTGGGAGACCAAGACATAATGTAGGGCCACACTCGAGAGACATTAATAGAATTGAATAATACCGTGCTCACACGGGCCTAAGACAATTAGACCAGGCACAGACTCCACACAGAGTATAAGATACAAACCCATCAAGTTCCTGAGGGAGTGCCTTACTCCCCCAACCTGGAATAACTAACACCGGGGGTTGTGGCCTTTATACCTTACCACGGCCACCCTGCACACACTCCTGAAACAACCAGCTCACCACCCTCTTACCTGCTGGGAATTATGATGCCTGAATTACAATTGGAATGGACGAACATGGTTCCCTCCTTCCCAGTTACTATCCATGTACATTTTGTTAAAGGGTTTAACACAGGTCCTGCCCCAGACACAGGCACGGCAGGCCCGATACAAGTGAATCCCTGAAATGCACCATCCAGCCATCCTAAAGCAGTGTGCCACTCCAGCTTCTATCCCCCTGGAGCTGCCACCTCCAGAGAAGCCCTGCCATGTCCCTGCCACCATCACAACAGCCCCACTGCCATACCTTGCTTGATTGAGCACCAGTCCTCCTGAACTCGGCCATATTCTGACCTTCCTCTGGCTACTGCCCTTCCCTCCACTGAGCTCCCATATCCCAGTCCCCATGGTTGCCACACTCCTGCCACCCTTCCCCGTGGAAATTAACAGAAAAGGCATAGCATCAATGCTCACACAGGCCGGTACCTCCCAGGCCGTGGGGATACTAGTCCCCAAACCTACTTGCCCTACATAGTGCCAGATGGATCCCCAACAAAAATGACTCCTGCCCCCCTTTATACCTGAACCTGAAGGAATGCCCCCCCTCCTCAAATGGGGCAGGACACGTGGATGCCCCAAGTCAGGACCCTAACCAACCAGGGAGAGCTCAGGTTAGTAAGCCAGCCCCAAGACGGGTGGCTTACACACAATTCCAAAAGGGCTGAAAACTGTGTCTTATAAGAGAATGACTTTGCATTGAACAAGGATGGGATTGGAATATTTTTCTTACGTTCCATGCACTCCCCCTCCTCTTTTAAGGGTTCTTCTTCATCTGTCTGCTCCAGTGCTATCAGGTCAGGATTTTCCCTGTGTGCCACGTCTTCATCCTGACCTTCCATGCCATCATGTTCAGGGGTCACCTGCAAAGCTGGGTGAGCAGAATCGCTCTGCTGTGGAGCACCTGGACATGCCTCTATGGGCCCCTCCTGACCTGAGAGGCCACCTTGGGTTTGGGGATGTTTGTGGGGATGTCCTGTAGGACATTGGGATGTAGCAAAAAGATTTGTGCAACTCAGCCTTAACACTGCCAGTCAGTACCACATGTGAACCCCCGTTTGGAGGTTTGGCTGGGGAGACCAAAATAGACATGTTAGATTGCATTACACAATTAGGGCAGCACAACTTCAAAGGGGAGGCTCTCCTCCTCCTGCTGGTCTCACATCTGTTAAATACTGCTGGTCTCCAATAAGGCATGTGATCAATGATCCACACTGGCCTAATAGCCCAAAAACAGAACTTCAAAACCCACCTATATGCTTACAGTCAGCACTAAACCTGCCTTGTGGTTTCTATGCTGCAGCCAGCAGCTTCAAACAAGAGTTAATAGGAGTCCCCCTATAGTAGCAGAGCAGACCCTACTGTGCACAACAGCCAGTACACCAGTACTTGAGCTCAATGATCTACTGACAGGAACTCAAAGATAGTGCCTCCCCACTGAAAAAGGAAAAGGAGCATAGTCCTGTGTGCCTTGCCACAAGCAGTTAAAAGAAATACAAAAAAACTTCTTCAAGCAGAATTAGGCAAGGCTCCTAGCAGAGCTGCAAAATGTACTGACACATTCTGCCCCAACAAACACACTGGGCAGACCGAGTAGACTGCTGAGTGGTCACACACTGGCATGGTGATGTCACACTGAAGCGTGTGATGTCATGACACATGAAGGGGGCCAGCGTCATGGTGCATGTGCACCGTGGCAATAAATCTGAGGACAGCGCCTCTGGGAAGCATGAAGGAGTCACGCTGGCAGGCTGCCAGTAATGGTGTGATCAGACAGTGCTTGTGGTGCCAACCTGCCTGCCTGCCCAAAGTAATCGTCGCCACCCCAGTGCCTTGAGACAAGACACTTACCTAAAAACTGGAAGGGGTAAAGAAAAAACACTCAGAACCCTGCAGAATACTAAAACAATGTAAAACACCAAAGGAGAATCCAGTGAACACACGAGGAGGTACTGTCTGTGGGAATCCAATCACTTTTCTTCAAGCAGCTATCTGTTCCCTAAAAAGGAATAAAAGGGAGATTTATTTATTTATTATCTTTTGGTAACCGGGTAAGTGCGCTAGGCAACAGACCTGCCTATTTTCAGGCATGACCCGGGAGAGCACAGGACATTGGTTACAATATGCAGAAATGTACAGACATAATATAGGTGTACAGGAGCAAAACAAGATATACATTGGGTAGCACAGTAATAGTTACATAAGGGTACATTTTAGGCATAGATCATAATAAGGATGTAAAATAAAGCAATTAGGGTAACCATAAGACAGCTGAGGACAGTAAAGACATCAAGGTTCATAGCCACCTAGACAAGCATATTGCATGGGAGAACATTAGTGTAGTACTCAGGGTCAGACCCGACAGCCTGCAGTGGGACAAAGCAAATTAAGAGCATTTGCATTGGCCAGAGGCTAGAAGGTGGGTGAACAGCGAGTTTTTGAATTCTCGATGGGAGGCTGAAGTTTTCACCATAAGGGGGAGTGAGTTCCAGAATTTGGGAGCAAAATGGGCAAATGCCTGTTCACCCATTTTTGTCATGCAAGGTTTAGTGGAGAGCATGGGGACAGAGGAAGACCTGAGGGTACGGGTGTGTGAGGCAGGAGTCAGGAGGTTGGCAAGATAGACAGGGCAGGGAGATCTAGACAGGGAGTCGATAAAGCAGCCCAGGGAGTAGGCTCGAATATCCTTAGGTGACAGCCAATTTAAGCCAGTGTAAAGGAGACAATGATGGGTAAGACGTGGGGCAGTTAAGGCGAATCTACAGATGTTGTTGTAGACAGTGTCCCATTTGTGGAGTGTAGCACAGTTTGCAGCAAAGAGGAGGGGCAGAGCATATTGGAGCTGGGGTAAGAGAATACCTCTCGCAACAGAAAGTCTAGCGGAAGGAGTGAGGGAGTGGCGCACGCGATAAGCTCCGCCAATTTTAGCATTGACGGCAAGGCACACCATATTGACATGTTGAGACAGGTTAAGTGTGGGATCCAAAGTGACCCCAAGGTACTTGAAGGACTCAGTGTTTAAGATGAGGGAGCCATCAAGGCATTGAACCCGGAGCCTATTCGCAGGGGCAGACAGTTTCTTAGAGGATCCGAATAGCATAGCACAGGTTTTTTCTAGGTTCAGGACTTGGTGGTTGCTAGAGAGCCAGGTCTGCAGGAATTGGAAGTCATTAGTGAGAGTGGAGTTGATGGCAGCAACCGATTTTGACCCAGAGTAGAGAACAAGGTCATCTGCGTACATAAGAGTGCAGCTATGCCAGGACATGGTGGGAATATCATTTAGGAAGAGGGAGAAGAGTAGAGGTCCAAGAGTGGATCCCTGGGGAACACCACAGGAGATGTTTAGGGGGGAGGAAAGGGCCTTGTGAAACGCTACTGCCTGAGTCCAATTGTCAAGATAGCTATGGAACCAGGAGAGGGCTTGGTCAGATGCTCCAATGGACTGGAGTTTCTTTAGCATGAGAGGATGGTGTACCATGTCGAAGGCTTTAGACAGGTCGATAAAGACGGCTCCAGTGAGTAGGCCACGGTCCATATTATTTCTGATGTCATTTGTAAGTTGTGTAAGTGCAGAGGTGGTACTGTGACTGGGCCGGAAACCATGTTGGCACGGGGTTTGAAGATTAAACATGTCAAGCTGAGCAGCAAGCTGGCGGTGGACTATTTTTTCAAGCAGCTTACTGAGAGTGGGCAGAAGAGATAAAGGGCGGTAGTTGGACATGAGTTTGACATCGCCCTTTTAGTGTATAGGGATGGTTCTGGCAGTTTCCCAGGTGGATGGGACAGTAGACATACGAATCGAGAGGTTAAAAAGCCAGGTGATAGGTCTGGTCAGCCAAGGTGCATACTGCTTAAGTATGCAAGGATGGATGCCCTCAGGCCCTTGACCCCCGCGTGCCGGAAGGCAGTTAAGTAGCTTGCGAACTTCAAGGTATGTGGTTGGAGCCAGAATGAAAGGAAGGGGTGGGAGGGGCGAGGGAGGAGAGGAGGGACAGTCAGGTTGTGGGCTAGTTAGAGTAGCGACTGGTGGAGAAGAAAAAAGGTCATTAAAGGCGTTGGCAATGGTGTCATGGTTGGTGCAGTGAACACCTTGAATGTTCATGTCAGCTGGATTCTGTTGCTTGTCATTGCTGAGAATGTCCTTAATTTTGGACCATTACCTCATGCTGGATTTGTAGAGGATGTTATTAGTAGGTTCCTATAGTAGGTGCTTTGGCAATACGAATTTGTCTTTTGCAGTTGTTACGTAATGCACGATAGTCTTCAAAGTCTGCACGGAGGTGGGAGATCTTCCACCTGGACCAAAGTTTGTCCCTAGAATTGAGAAGTTGAAGCAGGGGCGTGTTAGCCACTTGGTTACTTTCCTGCCATCCTCACGGTGGTGACCGGATGTGAAGGTTTTGAAGAGAGAGGAGGACGGAGTTGAAATATTCTGTGGCTATGTTAATGTCCTCTGTTTGGTAGAGAGGGACCAGTCAACCTGGTTAAGGTCAGTTAAGAAGTCCTCATGACTTAGGCAGGAGAGATTAGGAAAGGTTACAGTTTTAGCAGGGAAGGGAGGAATGACAGTGTTCCAGACACAGTAGATGGGATAGTGGTCACTAATTGTGTCAGGTAGCACACCAGCTGAGGCAACATATTCTGTCCTGTTAGTAAGTATCCAGTCAAGGAGGGTGGCACAGTTACCCCCATGTGAGACCCTTGTGGGTTCATGTATGAGCTGGGATAGATTTGCCTTGCTAGCTAAGGAGGATAGGTTAGCTGAGTTTTCCTCGGACCAGCCAAGGTTAAAATCATCAAGGCAGATAATGTCATTCTTGCCTGTAACTGTAGGCAGAGAAACCTAGAGTTCAGTGATGCCTTGTGTAGCATTTTTGGGGGATATAAGTACAAAAATATGGAGTTTCTTTACACCCCCAAGAAGCAGTAGGAGTGCAGGATTTCACAGTTTGGTAGGAGGGTCCTGCAGAAGGGTTATGTTTAGGTGAGTTTTGAAGTAGAGGGCAAGGCCACCTCCCCTTTTAGTGCCAGGACGGTCGATACAAAGCATGCTGTATCCAGGAAAGTGGCACTGAGAGTCAGGCACTGTGGGCTTAAGCCAGGTTTCTGTGATAGCGAGGACATCTGGGACATTAGTATAGATCCAAGCCTGGAGGTCATAGAGGTTGGCCATAAGGCTCCTAGCATTCAGGTGGGCGAAAGATAGGGTCCATCACCAGAGCATGCTAGGGAGAAGACAGAGATATAAAGTAATAATATTGTACAAGCCCCAACACAATGTAACTGATCAACTGTGCCCCCCCTTAATGAAGAACACCTACCTGAGGCACTAGACTGTAGCCAATGATTGAAGACCTTTGTTGCATGCCCTATAACAAAGAACAAGGCAGATGGTCTTCTGTCTGTGCACTGTAGGCACTGAACAGAGTGTTAGATGGCTGGTTATTCAATTTGAAACCCACAGCTCAGCACGCACAGTTTTGAAATTTGAGGGTGCTTCCTGTCACCAGGTAGCCCCAACCTGCCTCCCAGTTGCATGATCATAGTCAGAAAGTAATAAATTAGTTGCAGAAAACAGATGCTTTGTTGAGAGAACTCTGTCTATACTGCCTACCCCTAAATGGTACGGCAAAGACGGAGTAACACTGTCCCCAGAATCCTCAGGTGCCAGGGGTTCTATGCCGATTGACAGCTTTCAGTTGTACCACTACCCCAGTGAGTGCTCATTATCCATATGTAGTAAATCCCTATTGACAACTGTGAGTGATACAGAATGCTGTGTGCATAGTGAGGTGTGGGAGTGGGTCCCAGGGTGGCAGCCTGGGTAAAACACTTTCTGGACAACAAGACACACAGGGTAATAGTAAATGGAGTTCACAGTGAAGAAAGGGGGGTTACTAGTGGGGTACCGCAGGGTTCAGTACTGGGGCCAGTCCTTTTTAATGTCTTTATAAGTGACATTGCAGAAGGACTGGAAGGAAAAGTACGTATCTTTGCAGATGACACAAAGATCTGCAACAGGGTTGATATGCAAGGTGGGGTGGAAAGGACGAAAAGGGACTTGGCAAGTTTGGAGGAATGGTCAAATGTATGGCAGCTTAGATTCGACGCAAAGAAGTGCAAAGTAATGCACCTTTTTTTTTTTTAGTTTTTGGTATCTGGGTAAGGCCCACTAGGCACAAGTGCCTGTTTTCAGGGGCGACCTGGGAGCACTGGGTGGTTAAGTGACTTGCTCAGAGTCACACAGTATACAAGTGAAGGCTGTGAGAATCAAACCAAGGTCTGGTCTGCTGGATGTGTCAAGCTCATTCACGGCTCATTACTCTAACCTTTAGGCACCTGGGAAACAAAAACCCAGGGGAAGAGCACACAATGGGGGGTGAGATACTGACAACAACAAAAATTGAAAGAGACCTGAGGATAGTCATATCAGATGACCTAAAGGTGGGCCAGCAATGTGAGAAGGCAGTAAGGAGGGCTTGGGGGATACTGAGATGCATAGGGAAAGGTATCACCAGTAGAAAACAAGAAGTTGTTGGCCCTCTGTACAGACAGTTTGTAAGACCACATCTGGAGTACTGTGTACAGTTCTGGAGACCCCATCTCTGCAAAGACATAGATAGGGTAGAGGCTGTCCAGAGGAGGGCAACCAAAATGGTGCAGGGTCTGCACCAGAAGACATATGAAGAAAGACTACAGGAGCTTAAGATGTATAGCCACAAGGAATGGGGGGGGCATGATAAAAACTTTCAAATGCCTCAAGGGAATCAACAAAGTCCAAGAGGGTAGCATGTTTCAGAAAAAGAGATGTGCAAAAACAAGGGGCACAATTTGAAGATAGAGGGGGATGGCTCAGAAGTAATGTGAGGGAGTATTTCTTCACAGAGAGGGTTGTAGATGCATGGGACAGCCTTTCGGAGGAGGTCATGGAGACAAAAACAGTAGGGGAATTCAAGAATGCATGGGACAGACATAAGGCAATTCCAGTGGGGGTAGGAGGAAGTAGGCTGTTGGTTAACTAGGATCTGCAGCTTATCCATTAGGTAGGGAAATGGGCAGACTAGGTGGGCCAAGCAGTCCTTATCTGCCATCAGATTCTATGTTTCTATGTTCATAGCTAGAGCCTTCTTAAATAGAAGGAAGGAACTGATCCTGCTACTGTTCGGGTCATAAGACCCCACCTAGACTTCTGTGTGTTGTTCTGGAATGATCACCTAAATAATGATAAGTATTGCCTAGAGACAGTTTACAGGAAAGAAATCAAAATGATTCATAGCCAGCAGGGGAGGACCTACCGTATCACTGGCTATTGGTTTACCTCAATATGCATTCTCTATAGGCAAGGCGAGAGATAGGGAAATGATTGAAACCTTCACGTATCTAAGGGGAAATTAAAGGATGGCGAGCAAGTAACTGTTTAAGATTAGTGAGGGATCCATTAGAAGAGCCTCAACTGCTGGCAAGTGAGACATTTCAAAGGGGTGTCAGAAGTACTTATTCACAGAAAGGGTGAAGGGAGAGTGGAACCATCTGCCTGAGGAACTGATCAATGTAAAGATGACTGCAAGTTTCAAGAGAGAGTTAGACAGACACATAGGACTTGTGAAAAGGATAGGGGTGAGAGGGCCAACTGGGGGCAATGGAATAGTCACAGCTGAACTGAATGGATGAGATCCACATCAGGCCTTGTCAGTTCAAGTCTGATGAGGACCAAACTAGAAGCCCAGCAGACTAGATGGACCATGAGTCTTTTTCTGTCCACAAACATCTGTTTCTATGAATGGCTTTCCAATACAGTCCTTGCATAACTGAGGGCTTCTGAGGACACATATGCCGTAATATACAATACCTGCTGTAACTAAGGAGATGAAAAATGTCTATAACCCTGGTGCCATTATACCAAGGGCTACTACTCCTGCCTTCTACCTGGGATGTAAGCTTAGGGGCATGGGTTCCTGAAAAATAACTTTAAACTGATTAATTTCCAAGACAGTACATTGCGCAGTGCCTCCACTCACAGATTGCCTTTTAAGTGGGTCTATACTTTAGATAATGCAGCCTTCTGGGAAGTGACATCCACCCAGGATACCATAGAGCCAACCCAAGCATTAACCAACAAACGTTTTCCCACATTTTAACACTTTAGCATTTAATGACTTGACACTAATAATATGCTCACGAGACAGGAATATACAAAAACAACAAGTTTACTTACATGGGGAGGGTTAGGAAGGGTGAATGGAAGTAGATGTTATACTATTTACATTTGATTTAGACTGGCTTGATTTGGGTTAAGATTAGGTCAACATTTTGTATTTTGATCCAGTCATACATCACATTGGCCCCATCAGCCCCTGAGATAGTCAGAGCCCTGCTATCTATCTAACGCTAATGTTTAGTATTAGTGCCCACACTGGTACCAGTTCCCCACTGCATAAGACCCTGAAACCTATACAACCTGATTACCCAGTAATTACAGTTCTAGAATGGTGCAGACCTGATGGATGGTGCAGCTGTACGTTGGCCGGCAAGTTCGGGCCCTTAAGGAGTTAAGGAGATCATCACTAGGTTACATCCTTAAACTCACATTAAATGCAGCTTGCAGAATTTACCAGCTTTGAACTATTTGCAAGTCCTTTTCCATAGTAGCACAGAGCTGACCCTGCATTACTTACAGTTAGACGTCTTCATAGGCTTAGGCTAGGCAGGATCAAATGTTTTCAGCAGGCGGGCTCTGTCCTCGAAGGCTAGAATGCTGTCAAATGCTGACAGCCAGCCCCCAATACTGACGGCAAAAGTCTTTCTGCTTTTGCAGGTGGAAATTAACACTTTAACTTTCAAAAGGTTGGGCCCCTTTTCCAGGCTAAGAACACTTTCTAGATGAGCAGGCTGGATACATTGCATTCAGCACATTTATATTTGAATCTGTACATTTACTTGCTTTGAACATTGCATTTAGCATTCACAGTCATTTTCTTCTGGTGCCCAGAGCAGCAGGCATGAATCCTTTCTCCAGTCGTCTGGGACTTTATAACCATGGTGCACTCTCAAGCATTTTAGGTATGAGCACCTATACTCTTTCCAGCAGAGTGCAATGGCCAGAGCCCAGGTTATGGCTCCTACATAGATTGCAGGTCACAGTCTCTGAGGCAAATTCTCATCTTATTTGGAAGCATGAGGCTGAAGCTTAAAGCACAATGGTCATTATCACACTGGACTGAGCTTGAGGCTTGGCTCACCACCCTTCCGCAGGGTTTGCTTTTGTCAAACAGATGCAACAGACTCTTTCGATGCAACCACTTGCATTTGCAATAAACTGGTTTGCTATGCCTCTCTCAGGCTCAACAATACCACATGCTGTCCCTTGTGGCCTTCGCTGGTGCTTGCAGCTCCCACAGACAAAATACTGGACCTCCCAGGTATTTTAGGAAGAGCCCCAGCTCTGAGTACTCCCCTTCAGGTCCTGTAGGCACTTTCAAATCAGACACATTTATACACACTATAAACCAGACCTTCTCCTGATCGCTTAGCCAATGTTCACCCTCTGGGAATTGATTTAAATGCAGGGTGCAGACAGACAGTCACAATAGTACTCTGTGGGCTTCGCTGCCCCTCAAAGACTTTCTTAAGGTTGCACTTGGCAAAAGCAATTTACTCACTCAGATGTCTTGCAGAAATTGCGTTCCTCCTTCTGAGGTTTCGGGATTCATCAGCACTCTCACTGCTGAGGCAGGTTCAGCCTCTCACAACTGACTTGACATCAGGTTGCTGGCCCACATTTTTCCAAAATGTGGAAAGGCATCAGATGCCCTGGAGGACATTCTCTGGCAACTGCCAGACTTATGTGTTAGGCAGCCACTTGTCTCTCTCTCTCTCTTGGCAGAAGAAAAGTCCTTGTAGAGAGGCTTGCACTGGATTGCTAGGCCCATTTTACTTGCTGAGGGCCTGAGCCCCCACCCCTGTGGGGGCTCCCACTTGAACAGTTGCACAGCAAAAAAACACTATCTTTTATGGAGCTCCTCTGAGGCTTCCGATTAGCTAAAGCTATTTGCTGCTTCCACTGTAATTGGCTGATCTTGCTTGCCAGTCCAGAAAATAAATATTTATTACCCTCACTTGATGTACAATAGGCTCTCTATTTTGATGCCTGAAACTAAGTCCCTGACATTTCCCCATAAGCACTTTGCAATGTCCCATGAGCTCTGGCAAAAGTCCCACAAAGCTTGAAATCCTGGCTTTCCGATTGGCTGTTGCTGCACTATCATGGCTGCTAATACACACAGTCCCAAAGCAGATCCAACACGATCCCAAACAAGAGTCCTGGTGCAGCCAGATTAACTACTTTATTTGCTTTCATGCCCCACAGCTTCTGTGCCGTTTAGAATGCTGCCCAGTTTAAACATTATGCTTCAGTCCTGAGCCTGTTGCTGCTGCCACCAAAATCAAGTGTCTCTAGGCAGCAGACAGGCGTTTTTCCTGAGTCCCATGTTGTAGTCTGGTGCAGCCAGTATCTTTTTTTATTTTAATTATTACTTCCCCTGTTATTTAGTAGCCCCACTAGTGTCCATGGCAGCCCTACCCTCATTTACATTTATTTGCAGTCTTTGCCCTTCCTAGCACCCAATGTGTTAAGTGCCCTTGCACTAGGACAGACAACTTATTAATATTCATGAGGGATCGGGGTGCTCCTCTTTAATATTCATGGGACATGATCAGCAGTGCTTCATGGCACTCTTTATTTAAAATAAAAGAGGTATCTCTTAGTCCTGGCTAAAGTCAATGGTCCCCACTCTGCTCAACGCAGGGACGAGACCACTGAACACTTTCCCGCTTAAACGCAAACCGAGAGGTCAGGATATCAAAGGCACCACCTACGTATGTGCAAGCTCGACGGCTATGAAGATTAAGGGGAAATCAGCTGGTGGCTACGCAGCACTATAGCAACCCAAGTGAGGGCAAAAACAAGAAAGGACTCTTCAGGGACCTTTGGGGCAGAGACAAAGACCAGGCTGTGGCAGTGATTCTGGGGCCTCCAAAAGGAGAAACAGCAAGCAGCCGGGAGGTGCTCCTAGTAGCGGGAGCAGAATGGGAGGAATGTGGCCATAAGGCAAGCCCCCAATTTGGGGGGGGGTGCTACATGTCACAGAGCCAGCTCTGCTCATAGGATTATGAATAAATCATGATTATTTGTGGCTAAACCATGGTTGTACATGGTCAGCGACCATGGTCATTTATGGTGTGCCCATGATTTAACCATGATTATCCAGGAATAACAGAAAATGGACCTGCCCCTAAAGACCATGTTAAACCCAAATCACATACACACTCCAAGCGGGATGCAACTGACGTAGCTGGTGCAGCCGGATCTGTCTCTGGCATAACAGGAGCAGCCAGTACCATAACTGGCCTCTTTGGCTCAGGTATGTCCATTTGGAATAGAGCAGATATTGCTTCCATTAAGGCTCAGGCCCTTAAATTTCAACAAACTATTAATAATGATGTAATGCCCCCTATTTTACAAAGTGTTAATTCTCTCAGTAATGAAGAACGGTGTACTGTATACAATATGCAAGAGATTGTCCAAGGACTCAATGATACCAGACAAAAACTTAATGATCTTATTTTTCAAAATAACCATGAGACAGGCAAGCAATATATTGAGTGTGAGATTCTATGTTCTGCTATGTTATATCTACTGTTAAAGCTCTCTTTAGGGATTTGGAATCAGGCATAATTCCAGATATCATACATGATCTCAGATTGGGTAAATGGTACTGCCCACATTGCAAAACCACTGGTTGCATATCTATGTGTTTAGAGAATACTCTCAACATCTCTATGGCTACTGTCAGAAATATTGGTTATGTTTCTAGATTTCCTAATCAAGCACCTTGCTATTTCACTAAGTCCTGTTCCATTAAGGATAATATGTTTATCACGTTCACTGTGTCTTTACCACATTTTGATCCTGCTACAGCTGTCTTTGACAAATTAGCCAGTATTTATTCCATAGGCCATCTTGAAAATTACATTTACTGTGAAAGAATTGAATTACCCTCGATGCTTGTTTACCATCATTTCCTCCAGGCTTGGGTAGCACCCCACACAAACTGCTGTGCAAAGAAAGGCTACTACTTCCTCTGCCGATGTGCTGTTTTCGACATTGCAAAACCTGTCTGTGGATATGCCGTTGAACACCTTGACTGGGCACTGATGCTGGGTGAAGAATTGCCATCCAATCTTACTGATGTTGATCCAGATGATGACATCCCTCCTACTGCATCTTCAGCTCAAGATGCTGAAACAGCTCCATCCCGAAGCTACCTTGAAGAGGTACATCGCTTCACTACATGGCTCACCTACCAGTCCTTTTCCTGTCCAGTCCATCTATATCGATGGCGGGTGCCCTCCCTGAGAGTTACCTATACTTCTGATGGACAATATTGTATTGTCACCAATTATTCCAGCTTGTCATATGGTTCCAGAACTTGTACAATTACTAAACCTAACTTTTGTTTTACTCCACAGCAAAAAACTGTTATTGGTCACACTGTGATCATGTCTGTTCCTCTCCCTGAACCAGACGTTATTGATATCGATCCCCAATACTTGCTTGCCCTGTCTTAATATTTGTCTATTTTTAATGTGCACATTGATCCCTTTACACTCTCTTTAAAGTCTCTTTTAGCAAGAAAAGATGCTCATTTGATTTATATTAGTAATAATATTACCAAAGCTACTAATGCACTTAATGACCTCATCCATGATGGTGATTTGAGTCTTGCCATAGGTAACACTTGGCAAGAACTCACTTTTAAAGTATTTGTTGTGATTCAAGCAGTTTTGATTGTCTTTCTCATATTCACTCTATGCTGCCTGCGACGTACCCTAAGACAACATTGAGACAACTCAAATTCCTTTACAAAGCTTGTGCGTTGGACCTGTAAATTACTTTTTAGCTCCATCTCTAGCAGCTAACTTGGGATTGTTGCCCCTTCTGAGGCAACAAGGGGGGGAATGTTCTCCATGGACCAGCACCCCGATTGGCCCCCTACCTTGCAGACAGTACTACTTATAGGTTTATGTACCACACTTAGGGCACAGGCACTTATCGTATAAACATAAGTGTCAGGATCTAAGTTCTACTGCATTTTTACTAAGAATCATAATGCCTTTGCACTTGGGAGATGTTTCTATTTGCACTATTGTATAATGATTAGTTAGGCAATACTGCCATCTTTAGTGTTAGTGTAGAACTGTAACTGCATGTGTAACAGCAAATGTCCTTCATTATATACAAGATCCTTTGTCTTAGTTATCTGTTACTTTCTGCAAGCTCAGTATACTTTCCCAGGCTAGTGAGGAGTCAGGTTATTTACCACTAGCTAATTATAATGTTTTTATATATATTTTTAGCCATTGCTATGACAGTAATCAGGGGTATAAGACCCTTTGCATTGCACCTTCTCTCTGAGAAGAGATGTACTGCTGTCTATAGGTAAGAAAGATTCGAATTATTCTCCCAGTGATCACACTGTTTGGTGTAAGCCTGCTTTATATACCAGAAATAAATCACTTATTGTGCTGGACACCACTTGTCTGTCATTTCTTCACTTTAGTGCAGTTCCAACAAGAACCCGAGAAGGTGATGGTTTTACCATCCTACTACAGCATGGTGCCAAAGGGTCTCTCACACAATCTGTAAAGGGTGCAAACAGAAGACACAGACATGTGTTTCATCCTACCTAGGACTCATCTCATCAGTGTGCCTCATCCATATCACACTCCAGGGGAAATTAACTGGCCCTATGTTGATCTTATGGGTTTGGGTCATGGTGAGCCCCCCAAAAAGCAAAAAACAAGCTAAAAGACAAAGAATCACAGCACAAAAGCACCAAGGCAAGGGTTACCCCAAAGGGCATTGGCAATAATGCCAAGTTTCAAAGAAATACAAAATCACACTTAGCCCTGTAATGCAAAGTATCATGGGATGTATATGCAAATCACCATGAAATTTTAGGTCAGTTCAGCTTTAAGCAGGAATGCATGATGCCAAAGGGCCTCTCACACAATCTGCAAAGAGTGCAAACAGAAGACACAGACGTGTGTTTCATCCTACCCAGGACTCATCAGTGTGCCCCGTTTGTATCACACCCCAGGGGAAATGAACTGGCCCTATGTTGGTCTTATGGGTTTGGGTCATGGTGAGCCTGGTAGAGCTATCATTGGTTTTACTTCAGACTCTATACCATAAGTAGTTTAAAAAACAGCAGTACTATAATAAACTCTGATCAGAGCTGATAGGGCAACAGTCGAGGAATTTGGGGTAAAAATATTTCAACATAGACTTGTTATGACCCTGCCTCATAAAGAAGGGCAGAGAAAATGTTCAATTCCTGGCCTAAAAGTGATTTCGCGCAGGGACTGGGACAGCAACTTTTGGGATGCAAAAACGCATTTTGGGCAGGAGCTGAAAAATGACAGCTGTCGCATTCATGAGGTGCTGTAAATTAATGGATATGTTGAAAATTTAGGGTAAAAATATTGACTATTACCAAACTTATGAGGCTGCATTTGCAAAAGTCAACATAGCCACATAACTTTTTCTTTTAATATTTTTACACCAAATTTAGAACATAGCCTTCTTATGACACTGCCTCATGAACAAAGGCAGATCAAATTTCAAATCCTGTCTGAAGGGTGATTTCGTGCAGGGACCGCAAAATCACCTTTCAAGATGTAAAAAAAACCCATTTTGGCCAGGATTTGAAAAATGACAGCTGTCACCTTCATGGGGTGCTGTAAAGATGTTGTTATGTTGTAAATTTGGGGTAAAAATATTGAAAATTATGAAAGTTATGAGCCTGCATTAGCAAAATTCAATGTAGGCTCACAACTTTGTTGTTTTTTAATATTTTTACAGCAAATTGTCAGCATAGCCTTCTTATGATCCCATCTCATGAATAAGGGCTGAGAAAATTTTCAACTCCTGTCAGAAAGGTGATTTCATACACGGACTATGAAATCACCTTTTGGGATGTAAATAAAAAAAACCATTTTGGCCAGGATTTGAAAAATGACAGCTGTCACATTCATGAGGTGCTGTAAAGATATGCCTATGTTGTAAATTTGGGGTAAAAATATTGAAAACTACCAAAGTTATGAGCCTGCATTTGTTAAACTCAATGTAGGTGCATAACTTTGTTGTTTTTTAATATCTTTACACAAAATGTTCAACATAGCATTCCTATGATCCCGTCTCATGAACAAAGGCAGAGAAAATTTTCAACTCCTGCCTCAAAGGTGATTTCATGCAGAGACTATGAAATCACCTTTTGGGAAATATTTGCCTAATGTCAGTGCAATTTTCATGATGCAGGGTCCCAAAAAAAGACATGCTGAAAATTTGGGCCAAAAATATGCAAAAATGCCCAAGTTACGTCACTAAGTTCAAAACACCATTGAAATACATTGAACTGCATATCTGTTTCTTCAGTTTGTGGTCCAGCTTTGAAGAGTGAAGATGTGTCTGTGATCCAGAAAGGATTATTGAGTTGGACCCCCTATGGGTAAGTAAGGGCTTGAGGGTGTTGTGGGGTGTTGCATGCTGAGTGGGAGGATCAGTTGGGGGACAGGAAAGCTGCAAAAGACATGGATGGTTGGTTTTCTTTTTACAGGGTAAAAACAAAATGAGGATTCCTGATCATGACACTGGGGTTAGGCACCCCCAAGTGTCAGTCTTATGTTTCTGGGGGTGGGGTGCTGAGAAGGAGGGTCAGGTGGGGGGTAGAAAATGGCAATAAATCCGGTGAATTAGGAGCTTTAAGTGGTTTGTTGGCATTATTTCTGGTTTTGCCATTTGTGGACTTCCTGATTTAAGTGCTTACAAAATAAGAAGAAAACGGCAATGAGCTCCATGAACTAGGAGCTATCAGTGGTTTGTTGTAGCAACTTCCATTTTCTCCAATCACAGATTTCTCAATCAGAGTGCTTGGTCAGATCGAAGTGCTAGTATCCGTCAGGGCATGATTGAGATAAAAAAACTTAACAGCTCAGTTTTGGAAAATTTACTACAGTGAAAGACACTTACAATGGACCATTTGGTAATGTTTGTCCACTATAAGCAATGTCCGGTGTACCCGTGGAAATGCCAGTGTGGTATTGTGATCCTCTGTCTATGTCCCCCCTCTCCCTATCTCTTATAAGTTTTTATAAAAGCAAAAGCAATAGTAAAAGCAACAGCAGTCCAGTAATATGCAATAGTATACTCAAGGGAAAGCAGTTTACAGTATTATGATCCTCTGTCTATGCCCCCCCAAGTGCATGCATCCTTGTTGGTACATATAGCATACTGCTCAGCCAGAACAGAACTCATTCAGAGCAACGGAACTGGGGTACCTTCTGTCCTGCTCCCTTTCTCTCCAGTATGCCACACTTCCATACAAATCTTAAATAGAAATCTGTAAGTAAAATCTGTAACTCAGAAAATCTTGTAGAAGTTGAAAAAGGTCAAAGAGTTTAATGCAGACTCTGGTTCTAATGCTAGTGTAAGGACTTGCTGCTTTGTCAACTTCTTTCAAGGAGTCCTGATCACAGCACTAAGGGAGTTGGCACCCCCAGGGTCACTCTTATGTTTTGGGGGTGGGGTGGGGTGGTGGGTGCTGAGAGGGAGGATCAGGTGGGGATATGTATAATTAAAAAAAAAGAAATTTGTGGGCACGGTGGAACACAGCACAGCACAGTCCACCATGACCAAGATGGCTGCAGCACTGTACTGTGCATGCGCTAGTAGTCATACATTTGCAGTACAGTTTGATGGCCATCTTGGACACAGCAGAGTGTGCCGTGATCGCCAACAGAGTAAAAATAGTGCAGTGCAAATGCCAATGGACACAGCGAGTGGAGTGCTTCACAGATGCAGAGGCAACTGTGTCACAACTCCAACATGTTGTTCGGTCAGAAGAAATGTGCAGTGTTGTTTTTTGATAGCAAGAGGTCTGCAGGGCTATGCCCACTGCAATCCTAACAAGCTCTGGCAGAGCCACTACAACTGTGAATACAATAACTAGATAAGGGTGTTTCATGGGCTTAAACATAAACATTTATTTATCTATTTAAAAAATATCAGATTTACAAAGCTTTGAGTCAGAGACTCATTTACAAAGGCACCTCGTTGAAACTAATACAAAGACTGCACAGTTAACAAGTCCAAAAACAATGGCTCGGAGAGCAGACAGTTATAACAGTCATTCACTGGAGATACATGGGTAGCAGTAGATAAACAGATTACATAGTTTAGACACACAGGCACCACATCAAGAAGACCAAAGCAGTTCAAACAATATACAATAGCTAAAGCAAATAAACATCAGGAGTCAAAGAGAAGCCCAGAGTATTCACATGAAGGCTGTTGCATACACTAACTGAATCAAAGTATAGTACATTGAGAAAGGGCATATTTAAGCAATAAGGCATGACAGGGTGTGTGTTATCATGTAATAATGTTACTCCTGGGGTGGGTTGAAGCACAAGACAAAGCTGAGTATTTATTTATTTATTTATTTGCACATATTTATTTGATCCACTGGATCAGCAATATTTGCACAAGCTGTGCCCAGTGCAGATTTTACAGCACTGGTCCTAGTCTGGTGATCTGGGTTTTACCTGCACCACACTGCATATGGCTTAGTGATATACTGTACAGATGGCTGCAGAATCTAACCCATTGAAGGCAGAAAACCATTATGCTACAAATATCAAGACTCAGTCCCTCCCTCACCCACCAGTCACAAATAATCCTCTACCAAAGTCATGCTTAAATACTGGTGTCTCTACATCCACACCACTAAGCTTTTAATGCCAACATGTTTCTTCTGCTGCTGTGAGTTAAACTCTTTATTTAAAAACATTTTGTTGAGAAATTTTTGTTTTAGTATATCCATGATCAGGAAAAATGAATTTGTAAAAGAAACCAAAATACCCATTTATCAGTTCATTGAATCACAATATAGCATGTTGTGAATTTTTTCAGATTCTATGTGTAACCTACAGTAAGTCAAATAGAAATTAGACACAAATGCCTACCTATTTGCAAGTGAAGCAAATGTGATTATCATTCAGTTGTAAACACCTATAGTCACAGCCAGGATTCACATTGCTAGACTCTGGGTAAGTATGACAAGTTTCCTAAATACTGGTACCTTATCCACCTGTGTTCTGCTTGGGTGTGTGTGTGTGTGTGTGTGTGTATGTGTTTAAACATGTAACTTTCTATAGTATATTGTATAGCACTGTGAATTCTGGCTGCAGTGTTTTTTCTCTGCTGTGGCTAAGCAAGACACTGTAACAAGATGCTGGCCTGCAGTAGGGGCTATTAGACATCAAGCCAAAGGGTAAGCTGTGAAGACTAACTTGGAGAAGATGCAATAAAACAAACTTGAATGACAGCCCCCAGATGTCATAAAATACCCAGGGAAAATTAGAAAAACTCCTCTAACAGCCTAGGCAGAAACAAAACACTGAATTGAAGTGAGAACTCAAAACTGGTAGTAATACATATATTCCTGATTTTAACATGCATTTTTCCTTTACGAAGATTCAGTAGAATATAAATAGTAGCCCAGAACTGCCTGCCTGAGAATGAAGTTGGTATATTATTTGGAAAAAGGGAAGGCTAGATCTCTTGCTATGCAATGTCCTGTAAAGTAACTGCACTGACTGCTCTTAGGATGGTAGTGTGAAATGCTGTGAGGTGCCATGGGGAACTTGTTATGAGGAAAGTTCCAGGAAGTGTTTAACCTATTCTACTTCTAATAGCTTTAAGTCAACTCCTCTTCTCAAACTTAAAAAGGAAAATACACTTCATCACAGACTGTGTTTACCAAGCACTGTGCCCATGATTAAAATAATTTGAACCCCATCCCCCCAAAAATGTGCTCTCACATGAACATGCATGATTTATCTGAAAAGACAATTAAAAAAAAATATTTCTAAATGCATTAGTAAAACCAATGCTTTCAATATTTTGAAACTACTAAAAAGACAAACTATATATATATATAGATATATATATATATATATATATATATATATATAGATATAGATAGATAGAATATGGTAAACAAATATTGCTAATCCCAAAAGCTGAACTTTGTTTTTAGTATATAAATGTTTAAGAAATACCTGAAAGCAGTCTATTTTCCTTAGTTTTTAGACACTTCTTAGTCTTTCCTTTTGAGACACCAGGTGACTCTGATAATCATTTGTTCCAAGGGTTTTTAAGTCAGTTTGAAGGCATTTTAAGTATCTTCTGTTCTAGTCTTTAACAAAATGCAGGGACTCCACAGACTTCTGTTCCTTGGACCACATCCCAAACATGTGAGTCTTCTTTCAGGATGATAGATCCACCTCATGCCCCTCCCACATGAATAAAAAAAAAAGGTGGGATGGACCTTTTGGAGCTTCTTGGGTGAAGGTGGGGTGGACCTTACTTCCCCCCAAAAAACAATGCTGCCTCACACTACTCAGGTTCCAGTTCTTGTACCACCCATTTAAGAAAGAAGTTAGTACCCTGCAACCATTGACTAACATGAAAGCGTATTTATTTTAGGGTGGAAAACATTTCTTGGAGGAGGGTAAGGCGGAGGAGACTATTTACACCTTCAGCCAGTTCCATGGACAGAAAACATGACATCATTCCTTTTGTACATGCAATACTCCTGTAGGCTCCGCCCACAGTCGTAAAAACAATGTTTGTATTTTTTCATGATACCATACATGGTATAATCTTATATATGACTCAAACAGAATAAATTGAATTTGTATCATTATTAAAAATTAAACCATCAAGACCATTATCAAGGCCAGCCCGATGGTTGAGGCACTGGATGCCACACCTCGCTCCACGCTGGCAACCCGAATTCAGGAATGGATTCAGGCTGCCAGGGGTTGGCAGGGGAGAGAAGGGATCTAGGGTTGTGCCACTCCAGTGTGACTCCTGGTGGTATCCGGGGACAGCGACAGAACAATTGGAACAAGCATATGCTGGGGCAGAGTGTCGGGTGCATCAGCACCATGGATGCCATTGCACGTCCATGCTCTGCAGAAGTAACATATGGAGGGAAGCCCTGGAGACTGGGGAGGTGACAAGGACCCCAGGGGTCTAGCCACACATCCCTGACACTGAACTCTCTCCCAACGGTCCTAGATCATCCACAGGATGGACCCTCTAGCCGCAGAAGGAGATGCCAGGTAGGAGAGGGGGGCCCTTCCCGGGATGATCTGTGGGAGGCAAGTCCGTGGGGACTCAGGGGAAGTCACAGTAGTGGGAGTAGAAGGCAGACTGAAAGGGTACCTCTGAGAGATACCCCGGTCAAAGGAGAAAGAGAGTTCACAAAAAAATAATACCATTATCAAGCATGGACACTAAAAACCATACTTAGGTGGCCTGGTGGCACTGAGGGCTGAGGCGCTGGATGCCTTACCTCATTCTACACCAGTGACCCATGTTCGGGAATGAGCACGGGCTGCCGGGGGCCGGTAGGGTGGAGAAGGGATCGAGCGTCCATAGGACTGCTCTCTCTGTCTCTCTCCAGGGTGGGGGGACACCAGTAGGTCAGTGCTTGACTGATGCCTAGCAGAAGCTGGGCACTGGTGCACCGAAACTCTCCACAAGAAGGGGGTAGGCAAGGCAGACTCTCAGAGGAGCACACACGGGAGCAAGTGCGCTCACTCCTTGTGGCATCATTGCACGCCTTTGCCTACGGGACAAAAACTCAGGTGGAAAATCAGGTACTGGCGCTGCAGTATGACAGTCGGTCCCCGCAGGTGCCACCCCCATGATGGGCAGTCACCCTTCCAGCACCGAATCCGGAGTTACGGTGGGTCGAGGGATCCCCGCCACCCCGCCACAGGGGGCAAAGCTGTGGGGCAGCTGGAAAGGGTGGGTTGTGAGCGGGGATGGGGCTGGGGGAGCCGACAGGAGGCATCGCCGCCAGGGAACGGGTGGATAAAGAGACTAACAAAAAAAAAAACATACTTAAATTATGGACAATCATGGCTGCTACCTGAGAAAATTTGAATTTTTATATAGTTTTTCTTTCATTTACCAAATTGAAAATAGATTTTGGTTTCCCAATTAGTCTCTCTTGATTGTGTGTTTTTTCCAAGAATTTCTGCATGTTCATCAAGCATGGTCAACTTTGTCCATGAGTCATGGACAAACCTTGGATGGCATTATCATGCACAAAGATCAGAGACAGAGCAAAGATTTTGATGGACGTCCATGGACAACCTTCTTTGTCTGTGAAAACAATACAGCTGGAGAATGGGTGACTGCTGATATTTTACTCACAGTTCAGGAGTTTCAGTCAACATAGGGCAAGACAGGCTAGGATAGCTGCTGTCTCATGATCAGTTGCTGCAGACTTCAGGGAATGAATAGGCAAGGTAAATGCAGGAAAACAGGATCCCAGTCTGTGGGTGCATAGCAGTAGCCACGCATGGCAAACCTGTGCAGGAATGAGTGGCTCCCCCAACTCTTAAGGATGATGAATGTTGTTCCCCATGTGAGGTCTTCAGTCATCGCCATTTCAGAATGGACTTTTCTTCCTCTTCCCTTTATGCCTACTGTGTAGTAGTCTTCAGCATCATCAGCGATTAGCATGCTGGCCAAATAGGAGGTGCAGTTTGGAAGGGCTTTGACCTCCGAAATCACTCAGTTTTACTTCATATAGGAACTCCGTCTTTCAAGCAGTTGCATCAACCTTGTGCTGCTTAGGAAATTCTCTCTTCAGGATTTTTAAAAGTTGGACCTCTATCACAACGCAGACCAAACACCAAAGCTTGCTTTTTTAAAATATTCTTTGCTAACAAGGTAAGGCCCACTAGGCACAAGTGCATGCTTTCATGGATAACCCAGGAGCTTTAGGGTAGTTAAGTGACTTGCTCAGATTTACACAGTTTATAAGCAGAGGTTGTGGGAATCAAACCCAGGTCAGTTGAATTTACCAAGCTCATTCACAGTTTGTTACTCTAACCTCTAGTCTATAGTGCTAGCCCACACATTTTACAGACGCAGCTCCAGGAACAGGCACTCCTCGCTCCTTCACAGCAGATCTGGATCTGCCTACAACACTGGGGCTAATCAGGCTCTCCCAGGCTCAAATTCAGCTCCAGATTGGCTTAGTTACCCAAGATATGGAGCTGTTCTGACTGGCTGGGTCATTAATAACGACTGTAATGCCTGCATGTCTTACGAATCTTCATTTTGCTTCAGTACTGGTACTCTGGGAACCTTCCCAGCTGCTTGGCTATCAATGTACACTTTGACCTCAATGCCAGGCATTGTGGGTTATACATGTTTTCACTCAAAAGCTTTCCACCATATATTTTGCAATCAGCTCTGGCTGCATTAAGTAATGTTTATGTCCCCATTGCTTGCTTTGGGGTTTATAAGCACACACTCTAGTCCCGTTGTTCACAGAGCAAACAGTTAAAGTGCTGGCCTGAGCTGAATAACTGAGTGAGGAACTCCCATATGCTGTAGCATACATACTAATTTAAGGTCAGAAGGGACTCTAGTACCATCATGTTCTCCCCTCCCCCACTTTGCAAGCAGGGATGAAGTAAGTATGCTGTACAAACCGATTATATGGTTTCCCTCATCATACACTGTAGTGACGACCTATAGCTGAAAGTCAAAACACTTAAAGGAGCACTTAAGCAACATGAAAGTATGAGGGGTTACATGAGATATAAATGCAGCATGCCTGAACAGCATATAGATTTTGTCTTGCTCAAGCAGAAGTGTTCTCCTGTAGTGCCCTTAGTCCCCAACTCAGACACTGTTTTCCTTGTTTTCTACCTTTGTCCACTCTGTTAAGGGGACAACCCATGTTTTCTTAGCATGCCATAACAGTTGTTGTATAGCATATATATTACCAGTTATCAAACAATTGTACTAAGGTTTGTACACGTGGTTTAACCATGATTCTCTGTATCTTATTCCCCTACCTCATTATGCCATGCTACTTTATGTTTTTGCAGTGTATACCATGTATATGCTATTCTATCTACTCTCTGTATGTATTTTTTTTATGTAAGCCCCTCCTGTGGGAGCGTACCATTGTAGTGTCCCAGGGTGAGCTGTCTGCATCTAAGGCCCCTTGCTAGCCGGTGGGGTACTGGGAAGGCCAGAAGCTATACATTGAAGGGGCTTTGGCACCAGAGAGAGAGACAGGAGGAACTCACTCGAAGGGAGGAGGTGGCCTGGTTTTCGTCCAGAGGGCCACCCCAGCCCACCACTCTCAAATGTCCGCTTATGAGTGTCATGCTCATATAGGGGGTCAGCAGATGCCTGCAGGAGCTGGCTGAACTTTTAGGAATCTCTTTGCCACTGTCAGAAAGCCAGGGCCCAGGGAAGAAGGAGGCCTGCCATGTGAATCCCTGGCATTGGGGCAGGATGGCAGGGAGGGGTCTCCAGTGTAGGCTGGATGGGTCGGGACCCTCGGTGCAGGTCAGTGGCGGCAGCCTGAGCTTGTGTGGAGGCAGTGGTGGCTGCCTGTTTCCCAGTCCCGGAGATCTCAGCCCATATTTGGTGGGCATTACATGGCCCCAAAGAGTCCCGGACGCATAGAAGCACGAGACTGCCAGGTGAGTTTCGTCCATGGGGTGCTCGTAAGAAGGAGCTCAATCTGTGGAAGGTGAGAGTATGGCCTGGGAAGGAGCTGCAGCCTAATAGAAACGTTTGAAGGAGGCCTATACTGTGGGAGGACTGTGGAAGCTGCTGGTTTTAGCTTCAGTGGCCTTGGGAAGAGCTTGCTGCTGCCAGCTGGATTGGAAGCCTTATTCGGCTTCTCAGAGTGCTGTATGATCTGTCAATCAAGTTACATATGGTTTCAGCCATGTAAAAATGACTACCCATCAAATGATTTTTACTCCCTGCTCCTTGGAGTGGTGATTGATTAATTTATTTTCCAGTAAATCATTTTTGACTTTCCTAAAGCTAGTGTGGACAATTGCTTCAAAAGTGTTGCTATTGTATTGCCCAACCAAAGTTGCACCCCCAGTTGCTGCACCCCCGGTAAAGCGACTGCCTACAGCCCTAGACATTGAAGTGCAAACCCAGTCAAATGAGCCACATTTTTCTGGACTGTGTTCATGGCTTTACAGTGCCCCTCCCCTTTTATCATTTGGAATACCCCTAGACCGGTGGGGGGGGGGGTTATATTTATATTCTTCATGCACCTCATGTAAAGTCTCCTTACCTGCAGTTCTGGTGTGTATGCTCATGCTGTATCATTGTATCCTTTAGACTATTGTATTTTCATGTATCCTGTTTGTACAGTTCTTTGAAATTGTTTTTGTATGCTGTCCTAACCAGGACCTCCTCGTATATGAACACCAGATGAAACAATTTAGGATTCTCCATTTCTTGTTGATTAAAAAAAAATGGTAATTAACAAATGGGTTGTGAGATGGATCAAGGATTAGTTGTACAGAAGGAAGCCAAGGGTTTGTGTAAATGGTGAATCATTGAATTGGAGTGATGTGGTTAGTGGACAAGACCACAGTTATTTCTGCAGTTGATCTGGCTTGAGTCATGGAGACCTGACTTGGTGGCAACGCTGATCCAGTCCTAGAGGCATCGGTCCCAGCTGAATTCTCCATGGATCACTGCCTGTGCAGGGATCATGGGTGGGGAGAGCATCTATTTTAGATACAATTTTAACTTTTCTATGCATCCAGTGTAAGTTACTTCATTTTTTAAATGTGTGGCCGTGAATGGGGGTCCAGGTGCAGGCTGCAGGATCCTTCACATATACTGGCCTCCGGGGTATGAGAGGGAGTTCCTGCAGGAAATTGTCGACTTCATTGTGAAGAAGGGTATTGGAGTCACCCAGACAGTTGTTTATGGGTGACTTTAATGCCTGAATTGACGATGAACTCTCATAATTTGGGCAAGATTTCCTCAAGTTGATGGAATCACTGGACCTCACATAAGTGGTTACTGTTGTGACCCAACAACATGGCCATACCTTGGACTTAGTATTCTAACTGGGGCTCAAGACTGACAACCTTGGGATTGGTGCTGTCTGCCGGTTGGATCACTGCACAGTGAAGTTCTCATTCATGGCCCCCTTTGTAGTTCACCCCCCAGTGGAAATGGTTCATTGCCACCCTTTAAAGGGGTTGTCTCCAGCAGGACTCTAGGTGGTGATGAACATCTTGGGTGTGATGGCTGTTTGTGAGATGGGATCAGGGGAGGTGACAGTGGCCTATAACAGGGGTATTACCTCTGCCTTTGTTACAGTCACACCAGTTCATTTATGACACAGGACTTCTCACTTAGGATCCCTGTTGTTTGACAGGGAGCTTACAAAGATGAAGGCTATGGCTCAGACTGGAGCATTGTTGACAAAAGTCCAGGATGACAAAGACAGACTGACTCTGTGGACCCACTACAGTGAGCATCAGAGGGCAATTGCCTGAAAGAAGACAACGTTTCTGTCCAGGGAGATTGGCGCAGGGAGGAACAGACTGGCTCAGCTTTTCTGGGCTCTGGACAGGTGATTACATCATGCCTCTCTCCAACCAGTAAATGCAATTTCATCCACCAGATGTGAAAAGTTTGCTCAGTTCTTCTCTGACTGGGTGTCTTCAGTCAGGTCTGGGATAACCCCATTGCTACTGTTGCAACCTAGCAGAAGGGAGGTGGTTGTCACTAGGAGCATGCCTCCTGTCTGGGGCGAGTTTAGGCCATTATCAGTGCTGGAGGTCTGTGAGGTGATCTCAGAATTGTGGTCCATGTATTGTGAGCTGAACCCATGGTCTAGTATGCCTCTTAGTAAATTGTGTGGGATTTGTGAGCCTGCTGTTCACTGAGATAGTTTAATTCTCCCTTTCAGAGCAGTCCTTTCCAAGTGTATTGAAAGATGCATTGGTTAGGTCCCTTCTGAAAAAAACATCTGTGGACTCAGAACAGCTTGGTGAATTTTAGACCTGTCTCTATCCTTCCATTTTTGGGAGAGGTTATTGATAAGAGGGAGGCTCTGCAACTTGAAGTACACCATACAAACTTTAACATCTGTGATCCATTCTCATGGATTAAAGTCTTGATCGCACCAGAAGGCTTGCTAACACTGGTACATACTTTTCTGACTTCCAAACTCGACTACTGTAATGTATTTTATCTCAGGGTTAATGGAGGGGTACTACAATGCCTGCAGCTGATGCAGAATGCAGCGGCCAAGTTACTGACAGTCTTCCTGAGGCCTTGTCACATGACCCTGGTCCAGCATGACCTGCACTGGGTGCCAGTGAAGAGGGGAATCACCTTCAAGGTCAGTTTACTGACATACAAAGCCTTATATGGACCAGGCTCAGGTTATATGAGTGCTGTCCTGTATCCTTATTGTCCCTTCGCCCTCTCTGCTCCTCTGAGGTGGGCTTCCTAGAAGTTCCCAGGGCCAGGCTTAAGACATCCAGGGACTGTGCTTTTGAAGTGGCTGGCCCAGCCCTGTGGAACTCAATTCCCAGATCTCTTTGGGAGGCACCCTTGGCAGAGGCCATTAAGAGGGGCCTTACGACCTACCTGTAATGACAGACCTTTGATTTCAGTTAGCCCCCACTGGCTGTTTTTAGCTAGTCATGCCTTTTTGATTTTATTTTAACATATTTATTTCAATTGCAGATACGTTTGTTTTATCATGATTTGATGATTTATTTTTCTAACAATGTAGTGCTGAGAGCCCCTGGAAATGTGTGCTTAGTTAAGAAACCTACTACTATCCTAACTACTAATACATTATTCATCATCCTGTTGGTTCTTCTAACATCAACCTCCTATCTTTATTCTGCACCCACTGCCTTCCTCAGCTCCACTAACAATAAAACATTCTATTTCTTGGTTCCTCTCCTTTGGAACTGTTTCTCCATTGAACTTCAATCTCTTCTTAAAATTTTCATTTTCTCCATGCCATTCATTTGCTACAGTAATCCCTTTACATTACCTCTCTACCTATAATCCCTCTAAGATTTATTCTTTGTGCTATCCCATATTTTTCTGTGTCGATGCTTTCCATTTCATTATCTTCCCTCTCTGTTTCTAACGCTCATCATTCACCACTTTTGTGACCTTGTCTGTAAAGAATTGTGTGATTAACTCAACAAAAGAGATACTACAGTATATAGCATGATAGTTGGCTACCCCAAACTGGTCTTGTACCAGAGTTTCATGTCACTAGAAGAAAAAAATAAATTTGGCTTTCAACTTTTCTGATGGGGCAGCAGCTGCAGTGCTGTTCAATGATAGGTTCCTTTATAATTGAAGATATCCTGGTACTATTATCAGAATGCCCTACCCACAGTCTTAACTAGTTATAACACTAGGAACCACTATGTGTTAAAAAGATATCATGTTGATAGATTAACCATCATTAACTGGGGTTACTGATTGACATGTTGCAACACGCTGCAACTTTACTGTGTTACACTATAATCTAAGGTTTAATTCCCTAAGTAAGGAGCCTATTCACAAAGGGGCATTACGCAACCTGTGTAGCTACGTGGCCTGGACAGATGTACTGTGCATGGTATTCACAACCGCAAGCACCCACAGGGCACCTGTTCACAGCCCTTCCTCCCAGCGTACAGTTGTGCAGGGGCAGATTGTGAGACTCAGGCTGGCATCCAATCGGATGCCTGTCGTGGGTTCAGAAGTGAATCCACTGCTGCATGAATGTAGGGAATCCTGTGAAAGCACAGATCCTAGCAAACTGACTCCAGTAGGCAAATTCCTGAATGGCTGCCCCCAGCCCTCCCTGGAAGTCCGGTTGGCTAGGGCAGCAGTATGGAGAGGATTCCCTTTGCCCTTTGGTGGATGTCCATTGGGGGGGTTCATAAAAGTTATGGCAGGGTCCCCCTCTCGCTTAACTAATACACCCCAGGCCTGGTACTCTGCACCTTAGTGAATGGCATGGAGTGCAGGTATGAGCCTGGACCACCCGTGGCATGTAGCTACACAGACGGCTGGCTATCTTGTGTGCAAGGAGCTAGCATGCCTGTAGTGAATGCTGCCAAGGACCACTGGACTACCGCAACATGGCATTCGCACAGAGGGCTGCTTACATGCCTCAAATATGCGTCATGTAGGCAATCCCCACCTTTATGAATAGGGCCCTAAAAGAGTGTTTGTTTCCATATTCTGGACCTTGTCAAAACTGAAGCTTTCTAACAAGGTTAGTGATTTAAATGAAAGCAAAACTTCCAAAGATAATCATTCAAAAATTGTTTCAGATCCCATTGGTCTATGTCTCTGGCAAAGGGGAGGATAATATACATTATATAGATTCAATGGCCTACGCAGTCAGTATGGTGTTATGCTTGTGCAACTGTGTTAGTTTGGTTTTGGCCATTCACAGTCTATTCCAGAAGAATTACCACCCTGTAGGGGTACCAAAGGCAAGGAACCCTCAAAGAGGGTTCCACCTCTAGAGGTGCTGTGGGATGATTTCTGTGGCTAAAGGTACCTTAGGAAGGATCCCAAGGAGAGAAGTGCTGCAGCTGGAGGAAGAGGGGAGGATGGTGGGGCAAAGAAAAAAGTGATTCAGAAGGAGACTGAGAGGAACTGCTTATATAGCTCAGGAAAGTGGGAGTGGCTGGCTGCTTGTCCATTGAGCTACAGACCAAGCCTTCCAGTTCAATGGCCTATGCAGCCAGTATAATGTTATGCTTGTGCAACTGTGTTAGTTTGGTTTTGGCCATTCACACTCTCTAGTCCAGAGGAATTACCACCCTGTAGGGGTACCAAAGGCAAGGAACCCTCAAAGAGGTGCCGTGGGATGATTCCCGTGGCTAAAGTTACCTTAGGAAGGATCCCCAATAAAGAATGAAGTAGTACAATGCATATAAGCAAGTAGTAGCTGTGACATAGTAGTAGATAAAACATCAGGCAGCTGATAACGTAATGAGATGTCTTGATAACATAATGAGATGCATAGGTTAGCAATAGCATGCGTACAGTGCGTAGCACTAGAGAATGAGGAGACCTCCGAAGGAGAGGGGGAATAGCAAGTAGGGACACCATCCACCTCCATCCAACAGCAGAACCTACTTAATAGAACTAGGAAACACTAACTACAGCTAACTATGGTCTGACGTATGGCAGCTAGGATTCAATGCAAAAAAGTGCAAAATAATGCACCTGGGAAACAAGAACCCAAGGGAAGAATACACAATGGGTGGGGAGGTAGTAACAACAACAAAACAGGAAAGGGACCTGGGGGTAATCATATCAGATGACCTTAAGGTTAGCAAGCAATGTGAGAAGGCAGTAGGGAGGCCGGGGTATACTGGGATGTATAGGGAGAGGCATCAGCAGCAGAAAACAGGAAGTTGTTATCCCTCTGTACAGACAGTTGGTGAGACCCCATCTGGAATACTGTGTCCAGTTCTGGAGACCCCATCTCCACAAGGACATAGACAGGATAGAGGCAGTCCAGAGGAGGGCACCTAAAATGGTGCAGGGTCTGCAAGAGAAGCCGTATGAGGAGAGACTAAAGGAGCTTAATATGTATACCTTTGAGGAAAGAAGGGAGAGGGGGGACATGATAGAAACTTTCAAGTACCTCAAGGGAATCAACAAAGTCCAAGAGGGTAGCATCTTTCAGAAAAAGAGACTTGCAAGAACAAGGGGACACAATTTAAAGATAGAAGGAGGGCGGTTCAGGGGCAATGTGAGGAAGTATTAGTTCACAGAGAGGGTAGTGGATGCATGGAACAGCCTTCCTGAGGAAGCTGTGAGTCTAAAACTCAGGGAGAATTCAAGAATGCATGGGACAGACATAAGGCAATTCTTGTGGGGGCAGGAAGATATAGGCTGTTGGTTAAATAGGATCTGCGGCCTATCCTGTAGGTAGGGAAATGGGCAGACTAGATGGGCCTAGCGGTCCTTATCTGCCGTCAAAGTCTATGTTTCTATGTAACTAACTTTTATGACCTGAGGCACAGAGGAGAGAAAAAAACCCTCTGAGGAGAAAATCTCTAGGGATCTAAGGCCTAGGTCACCTTCCCTCCAGGCTGGGATATTTTATTTAGTGATGGCTCTGCAGCTGCGATTTGGAAACCCAATTAAAGGGAGATAGAAAATATTCCAATTTGGTGGAAAACTCTCACTCAGTCCCTCTTGTGGGAATGCCATGGAAGGTTGCGAGAGTGCTCTGCAACATCGGGGACAACCAAGGCGAGAAGAGGAGAGCAATGACTGCTGAGGCACTCACCTGGCCTACTCACCCTAAGCACAAACCAGGTGAACCAGAGGCAGTCATAGGGAGTATGCAGTGAAGGTGCCTTACTAGGGAAATCACTAAAGTCAATGGGTAACCGTTGTAGTGGAACCACTAGAGCCAAAGGAGATTGGAGTAACCACCTTTCACAGCTAGTCTTAAATTCTATACCAGGAGCTGCTGTCACATCAGGGAACTGCTAAAACTAAGCCCAGAGCAAGGACATTCCCAGCTATAGGCCAGGTGAGAAGGACCCAGCCCCTCGCTGGGCACGCTCAAGATGTGGGCTTAAAATGCAGAGCGAGACCATCAGCTGCAGGGAAATTCTGCACCAGAATGGTATGGCTGGCATGCCCCAGAACTGATAAGAAGCTGAATGAGCGTTAAGTGCTAAGACCTTGCAAAGGTCAGATGCAGTATTGAATGCAGTAGACATCCGAGAGGCTGAAGCCAAGGGGATGGTGGTAGGCATGAAGCAAAGACTGTGTAAGCAAGAGTGGACCTGCATGTAGGTCAGTAACAGTGTAGCAATAGTCGGACCTGCACATATGTCTGCAAAACATAGTAGCAATGAAGCAGCACTGTGAATAGTGGGGCAAGTCAGCCAGGCATTCAAAAAGCCAATAAAAATGACACATACGTTGAGGATCTGTCAGTGACGAGGGCAGGATTTAGAACATAAGTAATTAGCCACAGTGGGCCACAACTCCCCAAACACCTCCAAGTCCCCACCGTAGGAAAAACAAGAAAGTGATGGAAGGGCCGAGACCCACATGCAGGTATTGAAACTAGTTGACAGCATCGCCAGTAGCTTAGCTGACCTCAGAGTATAACAGAGTATACAAACATAGAAGCAGCATCTGTATTGAGTACACTGAGTTGTAAACTTCAATAAACATAGAAAGAAAGGAGAAACCATGCTCTGAAGCAGCTATCACCTGGCAGTGCAATGAAACTGAAACAATGATGTAAGTAGAATGAGTTGAGAGAGCATGATTAAGCTGCATAGCTAGGGTTCAGAGTGAGCCTGAATCAGGTGAATACAATTAAGTGCAGCATGGAGAGCAGCTATGGTTGAGCTGAAACACACAGATAATTGCTGCAGTTGCATTGCAAGTAATTTGAGAGTTGTGAGTAACTGAGAGCAAGTAATATGAGCTCTGTAGTAGCAATATGCTAGGAGCTTAGAACAAAGTCCCAAAAGACAAAACTAAAACACACAAACACTGAGAAAGGGGAATAAGGCCCAAAACAAAAACACACAAACACAGAAAACAAGGAGTAATGACAGAAAGAAGCACACAGCCGGAGGCAAAATACAAACCAGAAGCAGGAAAACAAATGTAGAAGTCCAGCAGAGACAAACAGAAGCAGCAAGGTGGGGGGGGGGCGCAGACCCCAGGGTAGGCCCCGGCTAGCTGCAGAGGACAGACAGACAGAGCCTCCAGCCAGCAAAGAAAAAAGTGCTTCAGAAGGAGGCTGAGAGGAACTGCTTATACAGCTCAGGAAAGTGGAAGTGGTTGGCTGCTTGCCCATTGAACTACAGGCCAAGCCTTCCAAATAAATGGTAGACAACTAAATAACAAGGCTGTAATTCCATTGAGGGATTCTGGTGACACCATAAACCATGAGAGCAAAGCCTGAGTGGTTTATGTTACCAGAATCCCAAGATGCAATTACAAGCCTTAAATTTACAATTGGGCAATTTTTTTATTTTGTACAATGCAGAGTCAAACATTGTTGAGGGTTTGAAATGATCATATATGAATGAAGTGGGTTATTTTTTTGTCAGTAGAGATGTTGTGAAGTTTTAATTCACAGGTGAAGTTAAGGTGAAATCGCCAAATCTTCCTCGGCAGTTAATTTCGTGAAGTTTTCCTGTACAATGGGAATTTTTCTTATGGTGACTTCAAATTTCAACTTCGCCTTATAACTTTGTCTTTGCATTGGAAAGATGAACTTTAGGGAAAAAGACATCTGTGTCACATAGGAGATCTTCTGAGGGTCACCTGGTACATTCCCAGGGCAGGAAGTGTGTGTCTAGGTTTCAGTTTCTCAGCTGCACTGAGACAGAATGTGTGAGCTGGAGCTAGAGAGAAGCAACACAGTCTGAATTGTTAAAAGCAGTTAATTTTCAATCTTTGTCTGTTTTGTGTGCTGTTCTGTACAATCCTTAACTACCTAATTGTTATTTTGAATAGTTTTTCAATCTTTTTTTTCTGTCTGTCTCTCTCATTTTTCCTTTTTTTTTATTTTAGTGCTCCAATTTTAATTTAAAATGGAGCAGACACAGTGTGGCACCTGAAGACCTGGCCATCGGGGTGTCCAGACCTGTGGTGGGTCCGGGGGCCATCTGCCTCCATCAGGCACAGTTCTTTGGTGAGGATACCCCAAACCATACCTAAGAGTCATCCCACTGATGCAGCAGTAGTTGCTCCAATCCTGGAGCATCAGGAGGGGGAGGAGCAGCAGGAGCCTCAGGTCCCCCTCATGGTTGCAGCACCTTCAACACGATCTCCCTCTGCAGAAGAGCCTGGTACATCACCAGCACCCTCCAATGCCATTTATATCAAAAAAACTCACCTGTATGGACATTTTCCACTTGTGACCCATGTGACCCAGTGTGGTCACTCATAACGTTTGTGAGAATTGGTCTGCAGGGGGAGGAAGGGGAGCCATGTGGGTACTAGGAGGCAGATGACCCACTTAAACTTACACCACTGTGCCAAGTGGGAGGCCATGCCTTGTGAAGCAGCAAGCAAGGGTAGGGATGGTGGGTGGTCCATACAGAATTGTGGCCATGATGTATGGCAGCATGGAACGTCATGTGCCATGGTGGGGTGGGCAAAAGAACAAGCTGCACCCCCCACCCCACCCCTGTAGTTCCAGCCAGTCCTTCTCTGGAAGCAGTGGCAACACCTGCACCACGACCAGCATTAACAGCAGCTGAAAGGGCCTCAGTGAGGAAGGAAGTGGGGGACCTCCACCGGCAGCTTACTGAGGTCCAGCAAGACATAAAAGTCCTTCTAGAGAATCAGGAGAAGCTGCTGGCAGTCCTTTTAGGAGCTCCGCCAAGGTGATGTGGGTGGTAGTGGTAGGGCTGTGTGATCTATTTGTTTTACTAATGCATTCCTTCATGTTCCTTTTCCTCTATGTCCTATCCTTTGTTCCCCCCAAAAAAGAAAAATACCAAAACATTTAAAATACATGTTTAAAAATACAAAAAACTGTCCTATTCTTCTTACAGCCTTTCCAAGTTTACAAGTGTCATACTCCTTCTTCCCCCCAGAAAAGAACAAAACAAAAAAAAAAAAGTTGAAAAATTAAAAAAAACTTTCTATCTTTCCTACCTACCTACCTACAGAAGTGGGCGATAGCTGCAAATTCCACTTTTGTGAAACTTTCGCAAAATTTTGCAAAAATCTTCAAAACTTCCACCATTGCAAAATTGATAACTTCTGTGGATTTTCGTAAGTTTCCACAAACTTTTTCTCTGAACTGCAGAATAATACATTAAACTGTGGAATTTATTCCATCTGCAGTTTAACGTATTATTTCATATCCTCTTAATTTGTAAAAACACCCTGCCCTGGTGGTGTCTAGTGGTCCCCCCCACCTGCCAATCGTGGGTCCCATATGAATATAATACCCTCCCCTCCTCACCTTGGTGTCTAGTGCCCCCCCCACCCACTGACTGCGGGGCCCATATATAAAAAAAAAAAACCTCCAATCCCTGGTGTCTAGTGCCACCTCTCCATCACCTGCCAATCATGGGTCCTAATAATATATAAAAAAACCCCAGTCTCCGTGTCTTGTGGCCCCACCCACCGATTGCAGGTCCTATGTTAAAAAAAAAACTCCATCCCTGGTGTCTAGTGGCCCCTCCCACCCGCCAATCACTGTTCATCACGTAAAAAAAAAACCTCCACTCCTGAGTCACTTGTGTCTAGTGGTCCCCCACCCACTGGTCATGCCCCCCAAAATTATAATCCCCTGGTGTCTAGCAGACCCCCCAACCAGGACCCCCACAACAAAAAATGCAGTCTATTCAGTTTTCTTTCTGTAATCTATATTATTCTCTGCTGTCTAGTGGACCCCCCTTCCTTTCCCCGATCCCCGATGTCACACTGTAATTCATATTGTGTAACTCAAAATCCTAAATATTTTGCTGCTGCTGCTGCTAGTGTGCTGTGCAACTGCCAACAACTGTCAAGAACAAGCACATGAGAAAGGTGCTTGAGAAACTGAACTTGATTGTCATGTCTTCGAAAATTCTCCTTATGCCCAGAAATGAGAAGTGCTCCCACAAGTCCAAAATGATTTGACACTGCTAGGTGCTGCTGCTGCTGTCAAGAACATGCACATGAGGAAAGTGCCTGAGAACCTCAATTTGATTGTCTTGTCTTAGAAAAGTCTCCTGATGCCTAGAAATGAGAAATGCTCGCACAAGTCCAGAATGCTTTGCCGCTGCTGCAGTGCTGATAACTGGTGTGGCTGTACTGACATACCTGCAAAGGTATTTTTTTTCTGTTTTGGGGTTCTGTGAGTGTGAGAGGCTATTTGAACCCATTGTATTTCTAAACATCGTTTGTCACTGTTTCTCGGTGTGCAAGTATTTATTATGGTGATTCAGTGCTGCTGCTGCTGCTGCATGAGTGTTGCCCATGGTTATTTAAATTTGGACTCTTGGGTAACACCGAAAGGTGAGTATTTTGTTTAGTTAATTTACTGTTTTTTTTTCTTAAATCATAGGACCTTAGCCGTAGGCCAGGAATCATAACTGTTGTCTTCTCCGATCTCTGTCATTTCAAGTATTCCCCATACTCGTGATCATTGCAAATTGCACAATGGGGCAACGGAGTCAATTGGAGGGCTGCTTAGCATGATGATGCACAGTACAGGACATGCTTACTGTACACCAAGTACAGTGCTGGAGGACGACAAGCTCTGAGCAGCATTACTTGGCAAAGTTGAGCACATCAGTGTGTGCTGGCAGAAATGACAGATGATAATGGCTTGCTTGATGTAGAAGAAATCAGTATTCATCTTGCTGGCAGCCTGGCATGTACCACTGTCAAACCTGATGTGAAGACATAATACAAATTATTTAGACACCATAGTATGCTTCACGCTGAGTTGCAGTACACCGGTAAAAGGAAAACATAATAAAAACATTGGAACAGAAAATAACTTTTTATAAAATTATACCTACCATCACATAAGTGATGACCTGGCCTTGACCTGGAATGAAGGTTCCTCAGACGGAAGAGATGGATGATGAAACGCCTCGCTTCCTGGATGAGAAACTGTCTCCTAAGAAGAAAGAAAGAGACATTATGTAGCCTGATTTGGCATGGCCGCTGTGTCACTGTTTACCTGTGAAAGGAAAAAAATAAGACTAAAACGTAGGAACAGAAAAAAAAATCTTGTCGGGTAATTACCATCAAATTAGTGAAGGCCACGCTGTGTACCCACACAAAGGTGCCGCAGCAAGTGGTGTTGCAGGAAGACACGTCTTTACTCTGTGGCCTGTGATGTGCTGTGTAAAGTGAGAGGGAGAGAAAAGTAAAAGTAAAACGCATTTAAGCCAGCAGTGTTTGTTAGTGACCATATAGTTTTCTTCAGCAATAATGTTTGTCTGGCAAAAATATGAAGACACACAGGTTTTGTACATTTATTTCATTCCTAAGCCAAGATACAGGATTTTGAAGTTTTTAAAAGTTCCCACTCCCGTGCCACACCCGCTATGAAAAAATAAATGGTGGCACAATGCCATGTTGTTTACCATCAGAAACACTGTGGTAACACCATCCCAATATATGGGGTATCCTCAACATTAATTACAACATTTGCTGTAAAAGCTCTTTGGACAATATCAGACAAAACTAAAAATCTGAGCATTGTGATGAATCTTAGGATGTCAGAAATACATTTTTGACAAAAAAGTACTGTATAAGCTGACATTTTTTCCTAACAAATGTTGCTGCTTTACTGTAAATGTCTTGGAAGCAAGGTGGAGGCCACTCCTCCTCCAGTGCAATAATCAGCAGCGCCAACTGTGAGGAACAGTAGTACAGTACTAGTCTGTGAACAACAGTGAAAGTACTTACCATTACAGCATACAATCTTGGCCTTAGCTGTACTTCAGGTGTTACTGCTGTGATGGACTTGCTGTATGACTGGAGCCTCAGCTTGAGGTCTGGATTCAGCTTGCCTGCTGGTGGTGAGCTGGCTGTTGGGATGGCTCACGCGCTGGCTGTTTGGGATCGCTGGCAGGATGACTTCCAGGCTGTCTGCTGGAAGGCTGGTAGGCTGGCTCGTATACTGAGTGTTGGAATTGCTGGCAGAATGGTTTCCAGGCTGTCTGGAGGGATTGCTGGTGGGATGGCTAACATGCTGTCTGGTGGGACTGCTGGCAGGATGCCTAACAGACTGGCATGTGGAATTGCTGGTGGGATGGCTGGACTGCTGGATAGCAGAATGTGTGTTATGCTGGCTGGGTGAGACAGTCATCAGAAATGTTACACTGTATATGTGGGCAACACATTACAAATGATAGGGCAGATGGTGATCATGGTGTCAATCAGATATATTTATATGAATTTATAGATGTGCAGCACAACTTGGGGAAAATATTGACAGGGAAAAATGCAATCATAAAAGAAAGGATTAAACTTATAAGGAGAAAAGGAGGGATCTAAAACTTGTTTTCTTTTAAGTGCTGCTACTATCACCATCATCAAGGAAGCTGCCCTCACAGTTTTCCTGACTGGAGTTGTCCCCACTTGGGAATTGTTTCTCAATGACTGCCTCATCCACCTCACTGGAATGCAGTTTGCCACTACCACCATGCTGCTCTGCTTCATCTTCATCACCACCACCATCCTGTAGTACAAACACAGGCTTAGTTGTCCTAGGTGTAATGTGCCCATCATTCGTTTTACTAAATGTTAGCATGCTAACATTTCTAAGTGATAGATTCACATGCTTGTCCCATACAATGGCCCCTGCTGAACTAAATGCCCTCTCCATGCTCACACTAGATGGTGGACAGCTCAGATATTTCACTGCTATGGAAGTCACTGCTGGACACTCAGTTACCTTGCTGCTCCAGTACAGAAGAAACTCTTTCAATACATTCAGGTGCTTGATATCCACCAAATATTTATCCACCATGCACTGTGCTGCACGCAATCCTGCAGACTTGCTAACCTGCTTCTCCTTTTCCTCCATGTCTGCAATTCCCACCTGTGACACAGCATCCCAAAGTGGATTCATGGTCATTTGTCCTCCTGTGAACACCTGTGTTTTTTTAGCCCCATTAACTAAGGTGGTAGCAACACCCAGTCTGTCATCACTGTCATGTTGTGGCTTAAAGAACTGTGACCATGACTTCTGTGCCCCATGACCCAATCTTACAAGCTGATCAGTTAGATTTTGTACCTGATCATGCCTGCATTCAAGTATGGATGACAGGCCCCTATTATGACGTGGGTCCAGAATGGTGGCAATTCCAAAATCAGGAGACCATAGAATGCTTGAAATATGGGTATTGCAGTCCAATACTTGCAGTATGTGTTCCATTAACGCACAACTTGCACTATGTCTGCCTGCTTCTAGCACCTGATGTACATTTACCATACTCTGCCTCTGCACCCTTAGCAGTGGGATGGCCTGACAGAGAGAGGCAGAGTCCCCACTCACTGCCTGTGTGGCATACTCAAATGACCTCAGAATCATGATCAGGCTATCCATGAGTCACCATTGCTCAGCTGTGAGAGACACTAATGCTTCAGAAATGTCACGGCTTGTGTGTAGCAGTAGGTATTCAGAGATGGCTTTGTACAACTCATACAAGTGCTCTATCGTGTACAGTATCGAGTTCCATCTCATGACAACTTACAGCTTGAGATAGTGCTGAAGCAGCTTGTTCTGGATCTGCAGCTGCCTAAGATGGTCATGGGCCTTTCCAGAATGAGCAAAGTGAGCATAGATGCGACGGGCCACAGTCAACATTGACTTGATTTCAGGATATGCCAGAAACTCCTGCATTACAAGATTAAGACAGTGTGCCATGCAGGGAACCCTGAGAAACCCACCATCACTGATGCATTAGAGCCATTATCATTTGCCATGAAACCTACTTTCAGAGACAGTGGGTGAAGCCACTCATCAGTTTCACTCAGGAGCACTTCTAACAGTTTTTTGACATGTGTGTTAACCTGTTACATTCCTCATTGCCAGCATGGCATGCTAGCGAATACCCAGAATGTTGCTATCAGCACAGTTGGGCTTCATACAGGTTTTTTCCCATCCCAGGATCAAATGCTACTCCAGTTATCTGTGCCCAGTGGGCTGTAATACTTAGAAAAGAGCTAATGTACTAGTTGTTTGGCCTCTGGTACACATATCCAAACTAAGGGGCATATATGGTGATGCTGAATGCTGCAGAGCATGCCTTACTGTGCTTGTCGCAGTCTTATACAGTTCCAAAATGGCACCGACAGAGAAATATAAGTGCGATGGGATCTTTCATCTTGGACAGGCACGTGCCATCAACCTGTGGAACTCTACATTCTCCACAAAAGAGAATGGCAATAGATCAATTGCAGGCATTTCTGTAGTCACTGAATTAAGTTCACGTGCAACTGCATGATTGGGTGGGTATTTGGTGTGATGCTCAAACATGTTCTGCAATGTAAACTGCATCTTTTTTGGGTTTTGGGCTAGAGAGACTAAACAACTGGGCTCTGCACAGTGGTGGCATGGATAGTGGGGTAGGTTTGGACTCAGAGAGGGGGTCAGAGATGCTGAGCAAATGAATTACATGATTTTGGATTTTTTAAGGACTGGGGTTGATGTGCTTCGCTGACTCTGGTTGCTAATGCTCAAACCATCACAGCTACTCTACCAACTACTATGAAATCCCATCTAGTCTTCCTCCTCATGTCTGTAGTAATCCTCCACGGTCACTTCAGAATCCCACCCTGGGTTTTTATCTATGCCGCTTTGGGATGCCTTGCTCAATTAGGTCAATAAGCAAGAAAGCCCCCCTGCACCAGCTTCCCCGTGATGCTGAGTCCAGTGTAACAGCTGCCTGGACTTGAGGCGTGTGTGTTTCCCACCAATGCCGAAGTGGCTGACAACAGCTGGAGAAATGGGGGGCCTTTAGTGATTCCCTGGGCCTTACTTTTCTTTTTCTCTGGTTCCCGTAGAGAGTCTAGATCATCATCCCCATACCCTGCTAGGGTGCTAACTTTCTGATGTATGTCCTCCTCCTCAGCCTCACTTTCACCACCCTGTATTTCCTTCTCTGCAGCACCTGATTCCCTGGCCTTGCATGAAGAAACCCTCAAATCTTTCACATCATACTGTGAATCAGACAGTTTGGTCATCAGAGCAAGGACAGATCAAGAGAGAGGGTCACCAAGAGAAAGCAGAGTGGCTCTACTTGATCCTCCCATCGCTGCCAGGTAGAGGGAGCAGACGATGGGTTACTCCACCCATTGAATGGCGCTCCACCAATCGGGTGGAAGGAGCAGGGATTTCAGTTGGAACCACAGATTGAAAAATAGCTCCCCAATCCGTCAGCTGCAGTCAGGGCATTAGAGCAAGGAGAGGGAGGGAGAGAGAGGGGGGGGGTCACCAAGACAAAGAATAGTGACTCTCCTCTCCCCTCTCCTCCAAACGCAGATTGCTGCACTGGTGCTTCCAGGTAGAGGGAGCAGACAGCACTGAATGGAGCTCCATCAATCTACTGCATGGTGCACTCCCTCAAATGGAAGTCTGATACAAGAGGCCTTCGCATGAAGGACCAAATGCTAAGGACAACACAGGATTCTGCCAGGAGTCATCCAAGGAGACAGCTAACAGCTAGGAACCCTGCCCGATGGAACCCAGGTACACCTGTACTGTTAGGGGGTTTGTAGGTAGGAATGCATTGGAGGACTTTTGCATTAGCAGAACAGTACATTCAAGCTTTGGGGGGCTAGCTGCAAGTTGATATCTAGGTAGTAGGGTACTGCCTTATCTGTATACACAAAAAAAGGAAAAAAAAGGTCCAAAGTTATGAGTATTGTTTATTGCACACCTGCATCTGTGTAGTAACTGTGTATCTGTGTAGTGAGTGTTGTTATTGCATACCTGTACTTGGGACACCCCTAGGTTAGTGTAATTACAAGGTTCTGTATTGTACTTTAGTTACTGAACTGCATATAGGTTAGCCTTACTGGGTTCTGGGAAAGGAGGTCAGGAAGTGCAGGGAGAAATAGGGAATGTGGGGAGTGGTGCAGTGCAGTGAGTATGGGATGGCAGTCATAGGGAAGATCTTCTGGAGACTGTGGTGCTGCCCCATTTGCATGAGCCAGTTCTATGTCATGACAGCAATCGCAGAAAGGCAATCATCTTTACGGCGAGCGTACATCGCCGAAAATCAATTTGACAATGTACACCCTGGCACAAACCAAAAGGTTGCTAGGGACTCAGTACTTTTATGTTATTGGGGGGTTAGGCCTCTGCACCTCTACTATAGGATTCTCAACTGCAGGGGTGCATGTTGGGGGGTGCAAAATTGTAAACAAAACCTATTCGGGCAGGGCGCAACAAAACATACCTGCGCCTGACCCACACCCAGTATCCCGACCACCGCAGCCTGGCACCCACCCATCACGCCATGGAGCCAGCTCAGCAGCTCACCATGGCACCACCCTCACAGACCCTCCCTTCCCTCCCCCACGTGTGTACATATAGTGACATCCTGTTGCCATTCGTGAACCCCCCATCCAATCGCCCCTCCTCAGTGTCTCGCCCTGTCGACATGCACCGCGAGTGGGTTGCGGTCTCAGGAGATGCCCATTTGTGGGTCATGCATGTCACAGGATACTGCATGTGCCTTTCTGGGTTGGCAGAGAAGGTCTCTAGACTCGAGTCTGTGTTGGTTGTAAGTCAGGAGGAGGTCACTGGACTCTGGGTTGCATTGACTCTGAGTCGGGTGATCTGTTCTCCCACCTAGGGTCCACCAAGTCCAACACTGTTACCTCAAAAGATGCCAGATAGGAGTAGTGGTTGGACTACTGTGAGCTTGAGGTGGGAAGGGGTGGTGGGATCCAGAAGGCTGGGAAGGTCGCTGGCCCACTCCTCACCCATAACTGGTATCACTACAGAATTCCTGGCAGAGCTGGTCTGCTAAGAGGAGGCACCTGTGGCAGTGGCTGGGGAGGATGTGGGGGCCCTCTTGAGCGGAGGCCCCAAGGTGGGTGAAGGAGGTTCCCAGAGAAGGAGGAACCAACTTCTGGTAGGGGACTCAATTGTCAGGGGAATAAATTTGGAAATGGGAAAAGGGGCAGAGAAGAAGGTCAGGTGCCTACCTGTCGGCGTGGCCCAGAGGCATGGGAAGCATATACTATGGGTCACTAGGGCAGTAGGAAGGGAGGGGGAGCTGGATGTCATTGTCCACCTGGAGACAGATGACTGGTTAGGGATGGGGCAGGAACAGTGCAGGGGGCATTTAGGGAACTGGGAAGGAGTCTTAGACAGGTAGAATGCTCTGAAGCGTTTATGGAGGTGCTGCCTGTCTATGATAGGGTGAAGGAGAGGGAGCTCCACACCATGGCCTTCAACTCATGGTTGAAGGAATGGTGCAGAGAGGGGGGTGTGGCTACATTGGGGACTGGGGGCCAAACTGTGAGGATCAGAGCCTAATACAGAGGTGATGACTTGCATCCATCCAGGAGGGGATCCACAGTTCTCAGTGGATGGCTTAAATGTTACTTTGATAAATGTTTAAACTGGGGCTGAGAAAAGGGGGAAGCAGAAACTGCCCCCATTGGCTGAGATAGAATGAAGGGAGATCCTGAGAGATGAGAGTCCTACCACAGTGCAAGTTAATCAAGGAAGGATGGGGTTAGCAAAGAAGGAAGGGGGGAAACTTAACAAAGCAGTCAGAAGAGAAGAGGGAGGAAGGGGGAACTCGAGGAAAAAAGGGAAGTGATAAGAAAAGTGCTAAAAAAATCTGGAGGGCCATGTGTGCTAATGCTAGAAGTCTGGGAAATAAGATCCCAGACCTAGAGGCCATCGTGGCTGAGGCCAGCTTTGATATTGTGGCCATTACTGAGTCATGGTGCACTGACAACCATGCCTGGGACATGGTCATACCAGGATACACGATGTTTAAAAGGGGCAGGGTAGGAAGGAAAGAAGGGGTATTGGTGCTTTATGTGAAGAAAAGCATAAAAGCAGCAGAAATACTGGGAATTCTGGGGAGGCAGAGGTGCTGTGGGTCACCCTCAAGTCATAAAAAGGAAACGCTATTCAGATAGGTGTGATCTACAGGCCTCTGGCACAGGGGGAGGATTTAAACTAAGAAATGTTAGAAACAATTGGCAAAATGGCAGAAAAGGGGAGGTGTTGCTAGTGGTAGATTTCAATCTGATTGATGTAGATTGGGGCCTCCCTACTGCAGCTTCAGCTAGAAGCAGACACATCCTTGACTCATTGCAGGAGACATTCCTAATAAGGCAGTTAGTTAGTCAGTCAACCCACTCGTGATGGGGCAATACTAGACCGGGTGCTTACTAACAGAGACAGTGTTGCAGACATCAAAGTGGAAGCCATCTGGGAACCAGTGATCATCGTACAGTGTGGTTCAACATAAGAATAGCTGCGGAATCCAACCACACAATGGCGAGAGTCCTGAACTTCAGAAGGACTGATTTTTTACTAAGATGGGTGAATGCCTCAGGAATGACCTGGCAGAGGGAGATGACCTAGGGGGTGGAGGAAAAGTGGGCCAAACTAAAAGAGGGCATAGTGAAGGCATCAAACCCCTGTGTCAAGCAGGCAAGAAAAAGTAAAAGAAAGTGGAGACCACTATCGTTCTCAAAGGAGGTAGCAAGTAAAGGTGAAGACAGTAGCATTCAGAAGGTAAAAGGAGACACACAGAGAGGAAGATAGGAAAGTGTATCAGGGAAAACAAAGGTAGGCAAGCAAAGCAGTAAGAAGTGTAAAGGCACAAACTGTGGAAAGTAAAGCTCAGGAAGCATCAAAAGAGAGTTCAGCCTCCGAAAGTCAGTGTGCACAGCGGAAAACCTGGTGCTCAGGGATGGGGTGGCTAACCCCAGCTAGGTATTACGTATCCAAAAGAGACCTGCACACAGAGCTCAATCCTGAAAGAATCAGTCAAAGACACAAAGTCTTAATGCAAAAAAAGGTTGGTACCTTTATTAAATAGACTTACAGGAACACAGGGAATCAGCTTCCAAGCAGCAAAAACCCCAATAGGGGAATTAGAGTGTTTGCTGCTTGGATGCTGATTCACTGTGTTCCTGCATGTCTATTTAATAAAGGTACCAACCTTTTTTTGCATTAAGACTTTGTGTCTTGGACTGATTCTAATAGGATTGAGCTCTGTATGCAGGTCTCTTTTGGTACGTAACTTCAAAAGGGGCAAGACATTTTTTATGTATATTAGCAAAAAAAGGAAGTCAAATGGAAGGATTGTACAGTTAAAGAGAAAGGGGGGGCGTCTGTACAGAGGGGGATCAAGAAAAAGCAAATATCTTAAATACTTCTGCTCAGTGTTCACAGTGGAAGGGGAATAGCAGGGACCACACAAGGGCTCCAGGAAGTCTGCAGAGGAAAATGGACACTAGTCCATTTTCTGAGAGCAGAGTCCAGAAGGCACTCGCTAAGCTGAAGGTTGGCAAGGCTATGGGACTAGATAGGGTGCATCCAAGGCTGCTGAGGGAGCTCAGGGAGGTACTAGCTGCCCCTCTGACGGACCTATTTAACAGATCACTGGAGATCAGTGTGGTCCTGGAAGACTGGAGAAGGGCAAATGTTCCCACTTCACAAAAGTGGTAACAAGGAACAGGCAGACAATTATAGAACCGTCAGCCTGACATCAGAGCAAAGTTATCTGACTTCGCCCACTACTATTTATCAGTAGGATACGACTCAAGTAGACATTGTTTACCTGAGAATTTTCCGCAGTAAGAGAACATTTTGAACAGCTTGAGTGACACAAACATTCTAAAAAAGAAAAGCATGCAAAATTCACACTTTTGACATCACAACAATGAACTACTGAATTTCTGATGTCAGAGCTGTGAATTATAACAAAACAAATATATCAACCATCTGAGTGTTACAAGGGTTAACCATTATATAGAGGACAATGTATGGGGGCAGCCATACCCAACAAGCCTGGGCTCCATGTCAAAACAGCGAATGCATTACAGCGAACATCAAAATAGCAAATGCAGAATAGCTAACAACGATATAGCGAATGCCAATAATAGCGCTTAGCACATAATAGCTACTAATAACAAAGTGACAAAAAAAATCGCCCTCCCCGACAGAGGGCGGGTATTCTGGGATCTCCAAAAACATCAACAGTTACAGGAATCAGGGGAGCTATATTCTAGGTCTGAACGGTACGTTTCAGCAATCTCACAGCAGGGAGTCTCCCAGCAACAGCATTGCTTGCACCAGCAACTCTCTGCAGCATGCCTTCAGCAGTGCTCTCAACACTTGATCTGCAACAGAACAGAAATCCACCATACGGGGCAAGAGGCATACTCTTCTGACTCCTCAGAAATTCAACAGCCATCTTCACAACAGGTATGAGGCGGGGCACATATCACACCCACTTTTAAACCTAACAGTACCAGCTGTTGCCCATTGTAACATATACGGGGGGCTACGCCCTCCACACCCCTACCCCAACAGAGGGCTGCACCCCCCCATTTAAACATTCTAACACCACACCGATCATTGATGGTGGAGAGAGCAGCATATTCTGGTCCATGTAACTATAAGTCGCTATTCTGTGTCGTTCGCTATTATGTGTCGGTCGCTCATATGAGAGTCGCTATTATGTCTTCACTATTATTGCTCTGCTATTTTTGTTTAGCTATTATGATGTGATACCCAAGTGGCTGTCTACATCGAGAGTTTCTATGGCAACCAGGAACCATGAGTACAAAGTTTGAGAGGTTCGCTGGTTGCCATAAAAAACTCAAGATGGAACCCGGCCTGGTGGCGCTGAGGGTTGAGGTGCTGGTGACCTGGGTTCAGAGACAAGCTCGGGCTGTCAGGGGTCAGCAGAGGGAGAAAGGGATTGAGCACCCAGTGGTGGCTCTCCTTCTCTGGGGAGGGTTTTGTGCAGGACTCGCTGCTCTACTGCCAACTCTCGGGTGAACCCGGGGTTGATAGTGCAGATGGGGTCACGCAAAAAAAAAGGGTATGGGGCGGCATCGGCTGAGAAGCCCTGGGAGGAGTTGCATCTTTACGCATACCTCCCAATTGGCTCTCCTAGAGTGCCGACGTCTGCGGGGAACAGAATATGGAAAATGGTGGCCCGTCATTCCTAGGTGATGACCCCTCACTGAGCGCCTCGGCGACCGACCAAGACAGGAGCAGGCTCCGCTGTGCAGCACCCACTCCACTGTTGTGTGGGGAGAAGGTAAGAGGTGGACCTCTCCTCGTCCCACCTGCGGGGCGATATCCAGGATACCTAGGGCTACTGAGGGGGTGAGCACTCTGGGGCAGACTCCTGTGGGTCAGGCCACCGAGACAAGCGAGGCATGTAGGGGCTCTGAATGAGTAAAGTGATGTAGCAGGAAGAAGGAAAAAGATCATAGTTAAAAAAAAAAAAAAAAAGTCAAGATGGACACAGGATTGTCTGTGTATGGATGGCCATACATTACCTGTTACAGTGTATGAGGATTCGTTCCTACTTCAGATACTCCACTTCCTTTCAGTGAACTGGGAGTTGGGGGGAGGCACTTGAGAGCTGGTGGCGGGCTCAAATGTCACCGAAGTCTGAATACTAATTTTTGTTTTCATTTTGTCTTCTTTGCTAGTATTGAAATAGTAATTTTATGATCATTTTTGGTTAATATTCAGTAGTCGTAAAGTAGTCTGCCCACAAGCCGAAAAATTTAAATGAGCTATCTATTTAGTAATAAGTAAGTATTCAATTAGTAGGTAGGTAGTCTTATATGCAAATTAAGTCAGTGCTGTGAAGATTAAATTATTAATGATTACTTCTGAATTGTATAAGTGAATACCAATGAAGACTAATGGAATACTTTGCAATAGTGGTAAATTAGTAATACTGTAGTACTCAATTAGTATTTATATAGGGAGATATATGCAATTTGCGCAGCTACAGACCACGTGCTGTGCTCCAGCTGTGCTTGCCAGCTAGCCCAGGTGCATCTCATGGGGACAGGATTTGAGTAAGCATCAGCATGCATATGGTCTGCACACAGTGCCAGTGCATGGGGGCAGGCTATTGCCTGCAGGCATCCTGTTGTATGTGCCCCTCAAAGCAGTGGATATCCCATCATGGCATGAGGGTATCCCATCCCTCCTGATGTGCCATGAGGTCTGGTGAGCAGCGGATGGCACCTAGCTACCCTTCATGGTCCTATGTGGATGTGCAGGTGACAGAGACTGGCGTTGATTGGGGTATACAGTTTTATAAATTAAACTTAATTCAGTTAACTTGAAGTTTACACAAAATGAGGGATCCTGATTTTTCAATGATACAGCACGTAATGTAAGAAATATAATTACTGAAACTATACCCATACCCTTACAAAGATTTATTTGGAATACCATTGTAATACCTGTTCTTTACCATTATACTACCACTGCAATTTTCAATGTACTACCATTGTGGGTTTCATGAATGGTATCATAGTGGATTTGTTTCAGTTCCATTGTGATACCATTGTAACCATTGTGATACCATGCAGACAGTGCTAGTTCACTGGTAACACCACCTCTGCTGGTACCACAGTGGTAACAATGTGCACCATTGTGATAACACTGTTTGTAGGTATCACAGTGGTTTTGTTCCAATTCCAGTGTGATGCCATTGTGTCCACTGTGATACCACTGACACAGTGGTAGCACAGTGGCAAACACTCATGCAATGATAGCACAATGGCAAATACCAGTGTGATACCACTGCAATTGGTATCACAATGGATTTGTTTCAATTCCATTGCACTACCAATATGACCACTGTAGTACCAAGTCAGTGGTAGTACAATTGGTGCATTTGCAGTGATAATACAATGGTCTCATTCCATGCCTTATGCTGGTGGTAGCACAACGGTCATACAGCTTGGTATCACAATGTCCTGCATAGGTCACTGGTAGCACACTGACCACATTGTAGGGGAAAACCTGCTGGCAGAGTGATCCAACAAAATAATTAAGGCACATCCAACAAGATCAGACATTCACACATCTTAATGTAGGTGCCATCCAACATCAGCTAATCACCAGCTGTACACTGGAAATCCCACCAAAGTCATCCATACACCAGTCGTGTCCCTAGTCTATGCTACACAGTGTCCCTCACAACATGGTGCCGCTTGATGTGGCCTCAGTGCGGGGACCCTCCTTGTTCACATGGAAAACACAAAGGGACCTTGTGGGACACTCCTCCCTAAAAAAATGAAAACAAAGTAAATGGACCCAATCCTATCTGTTCCTAGAAGTAAGGGAAAGGGTCTTTCTGGGAGTGCAGACAGTTTCAGCCCATCCCGGCATTGTCACCATGGGTTGCTCCAATGACAACTTCCTGCAACAGAATTAACACAGCAGCTCAGCTGAGAAGTGACTCTCTTTAGCATGGTATCATCTGTTTTGCTGCAGATGGGGCAAGAATTGTTAGAGATCATGACCCCATGTCGCCCCCTTACACTATCACATCCACCAGCCCCATGCAAGTCATCATACCAACAGACCCTGTGACATCATGTACACTGTCACACCTCATAGTCCCATACTCCCATGCGTGCTGTCCCATCCACCAATCCCATATCCCATGCACGCTGTCACAGCTCATGATTCCATACCTTCATGCATGCTGTCACATCCATCAACTGACCACGTGCCCCCATTCAAGCTGTCACACCCAATAACCACATACACTATCACACCCATCATCCCCCATAAACCTTGTCAAACTCACTGACCTATAACACCATGCACGCTATCACACCTCACAACTCCATGCCCTCATGCACGCTGTCAAACCAACTGACCACATAACACCATGCCTGCTGTCACACCTCATGATTCTATACCCTCATACATGCCATCACACCCACCAATTCTATGCATGTTGTCACACCACTGACCACACGCACATGCTCTGTTGTAAATAAATAGCATGCATGAGCAGTGAGATCAGAGAATAATTTTTAAGAGCTATTATCATAACCTACCCTGCCACATAGTAGATTACACAGAGTTAGAAAGAAGACTAGAATGGTAGCACCCCTCAGCTATTCCACGTGCAAGTACATTGAGTGCAGTGCCATGTTGTGGATGGCAATAAGAACTGGAAAAGCTACAGTACTTATCTGTAACATGATGTGTGTTGCAAGCCCTTACATGGACTGGTTGAATTGCAACTCCTGCCCTTTTTTAAAATGTTTTTTCCAGTTGTGTGGTTCTGCAGATGGCACAAGCTGATGTGTGGGTTGTGAATCCTGGATAAAGTCCATGAGACACCTGCTTGCTTGCCTCCCTCCCTCAGGGCCACGGATGGAGCTCCCTGTTTGAAAAACGATAGCATGTGAGTACAGACACCAGGATAATATTACATTTAATGATTATTCTAATTGTGTGCATTTCTTGCCCAACTGTTGTGATAGTCATTTGCACTTGCTACTGTATTTTCTTCACAATCAGAGAAACATAGAAACACAGACTTTGACGGCAGATGGGGATCGCTTGGCCCACCCAGATTGCTCATTTCCCTACCTATTGGATAAGCTGCAGATCCTAGTTTTACCAACGGCCTACTTCCTCCTACCTCCCACTAGAATTGCCTTATGTCTGTCCCATGTATTCTTAAATTCCCACACTGTTTTTAACCCCACAACCTTCTCAGGAAGACAGTTCCATGTGTCCACCACCCTCTCCATGAAAAAATACTTCCTCCTGTTGGCCTTGAGTCGTCCCCCCTCTATCTTCAAATTGTGGCCCCTTGTTTTTGCACATCTCTTTTTCTGAAAGATGCTACCCTCTTGGACTTTGTTGATTCCCTTGAGGTACTTGAAAGTTTCTATCATGTCCCCCCTCTCCCACTTTCCTTGAGGCTATACATATTAAGCTCTTTTAATATCTCTTCATATGGCTTCTCATGCAGATCCTGCACCATTTTAGTTGCCCTCCTTTTGGACTGCCTCCATCCAGTCTATGTCCTTGCAGAGATGGGGTCTCCAGAACTGCACACAGTACTCAAGAGGTGGTCTCACCAACTGTCTGTACAGAGGGATAACAACTTCCTGTTTTCTACTTGTGATGCCTCTCCCTATGCATCCCAGTATCCCCTCAGCCCTCCTTACTGCCTTCTTATATTGCTTGCCTACTTTTAGGTCACCTGTTATGACTACCCCCCAGGTCCCTTTCCATTTTTGTTGTTATTACTACTACCCCCCCATTGTGTACTCTTCCCCTGGGTTTTTGTTTCCTAGGTGCATTACGCTTCTTTGCATTGAATCTAAGCTGCCATACTTTTGACCATTTCTCCAACCTTGCTAAGTCCATTCTCATCCTTTCCACACACATCCTTTGTGTATCGACCCTGTTGCAGATCTTTGTGTCATCTGCAAAGAGGCATACTTTTTCTTCCAGTCCCACCTCAATGTCGCCTATAAAGACATTAAAGAGGACCGGTCCCAGTACTGAACCCTGCGGTACCCCGCTAGTAACCCCTCTTTCTTCGGAGTGGACTCCGTTTACTATTGCCCTCTGTGTCCTGTTGTCCAGCCAATGTTTTACCCAGGTTACCACCCTGTGACCCACTCCCAGGCTGGCTAACTTGTTTATTAATCTTTTGTGTGGGACTGTGTCAAATGCCTTGCTAAAGTTTAGGTAGGCCACGCCCACAGCCCCTCCCTTGTCTACTACTTTGGTCACCCAGTCAAAAAAATTTATTAGATTTGTCCGACATGACCTTCCTGCTGTTAATCCATGCTGCCTTGAGTCCTGTGCCCTGCTGGCCTCTAGCTACTCAACAATTCTTTCTTTCAGAAGTGATTTCATCATTTTCCCAACCAGAGGTCAAACTAACAGGTCTATAGTTTCCTGCCTCTGCCTTGCTCCCATTTTTGTGAAGGGGAATCACATCCACCCTCCTCCATTCCTCAGGTACCACACCATCCTCCCGTAATTTGCTTAAAAGGGTAGTCAGTGGTGCCACTAGTTCTTCCCATAGTTCTTTCAGAAATCTGGAGTGAATCCCACCAGATCCCATTGCTTTGTCTACCTTCAGTTTTAGGAGTTCTTTCAGGACCCTTTCTTCTGTGAATGGACTGATATTGACACCCCTATCTAGTGTGCTTCTATTATTTGGTTTAGGTGCCTCCTCCTCTTCTTTTGTGAATACCAAGCAGAAGTATTCATTCAGTATCTCTGCTTTGTTACTGTCACCCTCTGCCCACCTCCTCCTTCCCTTTATTAAGCCTCGCTATCCCTCCCTGGTCTTTCTTCGCTCCCTATCCCTAATGTACCTATAAAAGGTTTTATCCCCCTTCTTAACTGAGTTGGCTATCTTTTCCTTGGTTTGGGCCTTTGCTATTTTAACTGCCTTCCTTGCTTACTTCTGTTTTAACTGGTACAGTTCTCTGTCCTACTCCTTCTGTGTTTCCTTATACTTCCTGAATGCTATCTTTTTCTCCCTAACCTTCCATGCCACCTCTTTTGAGAACCATAGTGGGGTTTTCTCTTGTTTTGTTTTGTTTTGTTTGCTTCATATAAAGGCTTGTTGCCTCTGTGATGGCAGCTTTGATTTTTCCTCATTGTTCCTCCACCCCACCTTCTTTCCCATTTGCTGGTGCTTTTCTGAGGCACTCTCTCATTTTGCCAAAATCAGCCCTTCTAAAGTCTAATACCCTCACCTTTGTGTGACTCTATGGCTGTGTTTATCATGAACCATACTGTTCGGTGGTCGCATGTTTCCAGATGGCTACCCATTTCTAAATCTGAGATTCTCTTTACATCCCTGTTTGAAAGTACCAGGTCTAAGATTGCTCCCTCCCGAGTGGGTTCCAACACTAGCAGTCTGAGGCATTTCCCTTGTAGGGCATCAAGAATTACCCCTCTCTGGATGTGGCTGCAGCAAAGGTGCTCCAGTTAACATCGGGCATATTCAGGTCCCCCATCAACAATATCTCCCCCCAGAGATACAGCAGCAGCCTATCTTTCACTCACAATACCACTGCTCTTTTGCTGTACCTGCCCCTTAGCCTCTCCCAATGTGTCTGGCATACTTTAGGCTGAGTCTGTTCTTTCTGATACTACTTAATCTGCCCCCACATGCCAGCAACTGCTCTACTCCTCCCTATCCTGCCCTCAGAGGCCAACCACTTTCCTGCTGGTCAAATTCTGTGTTGTTGCCCTTGACCCAGGTGCCAGCCCAGGCTTGGCCCATAGCCTGCAAACCCTCTCAGAGGCAGCATTCCAGCATAAACAAGGGGTTTCCAGTGGGAGTCTCAGCCTCCTGGCATCATGCCATCCTGTTCTTCAAAAGGTCATAGAGAAAGCTTGCCTACTACTCAGCCCATGTTTTGCCTCAAGGGACTACCTCTGCCCATGGTGAAAAATCAGCTTCTGCTGGCCTTTATTAATGAGAAATGCCAGACCTTCTGATCCTTGGAAGGTGAGCTAAACCTGGGAAGGAGGTGAAGACTTAGCATCCTTAATATCTTACTCAGGGCTGTCCCCACACATTTATGTTGGCACTGTGAAGGAAAGCCCCTTAAAATGACAGAGCTGCATTAGTTCAAAAATTTCTTCCTGCAGGGTTAGGAAATGCCATGTGAGAACCTGAATATACTCATATTCTGCTTGTTGCATTCCTGTTGGTTCTGGCATTTCGATTCCTGATGTTCTGCTACAAATTCATTAACATTATATGTGGGTCATGAGCATAGGCAATGCAAAGGGTGCAGGAAACAGGCCAGACACACTTCAAGCTACATCATTACAGCTTGCTTGCCTACCTAGCATAGATAATAGATCTCTTACCTGGGTTCTGGGGAGCCTGGGATGGGTTTCTTGTAGTGATCTCCAATCGTACCCGTAAAAAAACAATATCCATACAAACATACGAAGAAGCTGGCAGAATAAGGCCATTTGGTCTATCAAGTCTGCTCTGCTCATATTGCAGGGTCCACAGCTTGAGCTAATGTCCAGCCCTCCTTTCCCACTTCTCCCATCCTCCCTACCCATGATCCTTACCTTCTCCCTATGTTTATCCCAGCCTCTCTTAAAGCTGCCCACTGTCTTCAATGAGATGACCTCTTCTGGCAATGCATTCCAAGTGTCCACCATCCTCTCTGTGACAAAGTGCTTACTGACCTCCCTTCTAAACCTCCCACCCTCCAGCTTAAGACTCTGCTCCCTCATGTTATGGTTGCCACTCGGCTTAAAGAAACTCTCCTTATCAACTTTATTTATCCCTTTCAAGTACTTGAAGGTCCCAATCATGTCCCCTCTCTCTCTTCTGTCTTCCAGGGAGTACATGTTTAGTGCCCTCAACCTCTCCTCGTATGCCTTACCCTGCTGACCCGCTGTCATCTTTGTAGTCCTCCCCTGGACCTTCTCCAGCAGGTTAATGTCCTTTTTGAGGAGTGGGCACCAGTACTGAACTTCATACTCTAGATGTGGCCTTACCAGTGACCTGTACAAGAGCAGTATAACCTCCTCTCTCCTACTACTGATCCCCCTAGATATGCATCCCAGCATCTTGTTTGCCCTTGCTGCTGCTTTCTTGCACTGTGTGAAGTGCTTCATGTCACTAGTGATCATCACTCCCAGGTCCTTCTCCTCCTCTGATGCAGATACTCGGACTCCACCCAGGTAGTACTCTGTCCTGGGATTCTTGGCTCCAATATGCATAACTGCATTTCTAAGCATTGAAGCCAAGCTGCCAGATCCTGGACCACCTCCACAGCTTTTCCAGATCTTCCTGTAAGTCCTGTATCCCTTCAGCTGTGTCCACTCTCCCGCAGAGCTTGGTGTCATCTGTGAATAGGCACATCTTGCCCTTAATGCCATCCCAAATGTCATTGATGAAGCCATTGAACAACAACGGCCCCAGCACGGAGCCCTGCGGGCCCCAATGGTTACCTCTCTGGTGCCAGATAAGTCTCCCCCCACAACCACCCTCTGGGTTCTGTCCCTCAGCCAGTTTCCACCCATCAGGCCATCTTTTCCCCAACCCCAAGATCCACCAATTTTCTGATTAACCTTTTGTGGGGCACAGAGTCAAAGGCCTTGCTGAAATCAAGATAGAGGATGTCTATCGCTTGGCCTCTGTCTACTGTCTTAGTGACACAGTCAAAGAAGTCAATCAGATTTGTTTGAAACAATCTCCCCCATGCATCCATGCTGCCTCACATCCTGGAGACCATGCTCCTCTAGATATTCCACCAGTCTTTCCTTTAGTATGGTCTCTATGGGCTTACCCACAATGGAGGTCAGACTGACTGGTCTGTAATTCTCTGGGTCATCCTTGGGACTGCTTTTGTGGAGGGGTACTACATGTGCTGTTCTTCAGTCCTGCGGCACCATGCCTGACTCTAGTGAACTATAAGATAGGTCTGCCAGTGGCCCTGCCAGCTCCTCAGCCAGTTCCTTTAGTACCCTTGGATGTACTCTGTCCGGGTCTGGTGATTTGTCCACCTTCAGTGCCTTCAGCCCTTCCCTCACTCTATCCTCCTTTATCACTACATCTGTGTTCCCCTCCCCCCTTCTCCTCTTTTTCGTCCTGAAGGCACTGGTCCATCCTTCTTCCCGGTGAAGACAGAACAGAAGTATTCATTTAGTATCTCTGCTTCTCCCCCCATTATCCTCCACCCACTTCACCCTTTCTTAAGCTTAGCAATCCCTTCCTTCTTGTCCCTTTTTTCACTTATATAGCGAAAGAAAGCCTTCTCCCCTTCTTAATTCCTTCAGCTATCTGTAGCTCCTTCTGTGCCTTTGCTCACCAGACTTCCTTACTTGCCTCACTAGCCAACCATAGGTAATTTTCTCTATCCACCTCTCTCTTAGTCTTCCTAAATTTTCTATAGGCCAACTTATTTTTCCTTACTGCCTGGGCGACCCCAGAACTGAACCAGCTGGGTGCTTTGGCCCTTGTGTTCTTTCCCCTGAACCTAACGCACTCATCTGTGCAACCAGTATTTCTTTTCTCTTAATGATGGACCACCTTGGTCCACCCCCATATCTGCTCTGATGCCCGCCAGATGGCTCCTTAGCACTTTGCCCATTTTCCTGAAGTCTGCCCTCCTGGAATCCAAGATTTTAGTCTTAGTCGGGATTCTTTCCCTGCCTATATCCAGCTGGAAACACACTGTTCAATGATAACTTCCACCCAGTGGCTCCCTGACCATTATTTCCTGTACATGCTCCCCATTTGTGAGCACCAGATCAAGAATTGCCTCAGCTCGTGTTGGTTCAGTGACACCCTGAGTCAAGAACCCACTCTGCAGTCCTTCCAGGATCACCTGACTCCAAGCACATGTTGTGGAGAGTATGCTCCAGTTCACCTTGGGCAGGTTGAAGTCCCCCACAATTATCACCTCTCCTTTTCCCACAGCATCCAATATTTGTGAGCACAGTTCCCTGTCCCTCTCCTCATCCTGATTGGGTGGTCTGCAAACCACCCCAACCTCACCTTTCTCCCTCTATTGGACCTTAACTGACTCCATAATGCCTCCACCTCCCCTTCCTCTGACTCCTCCCTCATGCAAGTTATTCCCTTCCTGATATAAACTGCCACCCCTTCCCCTTCCCAACTACCCTGTCCCTCCTGTATAGTTTATAACCAGAGATCGCAAGGTCCCAGTCAGGGTGTGATATCCATGGGGTCACAAAGGATCCATAGTGCTTCAAGAACAAAATGGGACTGACAGGGAAGGCTAAACATAAACAATTTCTATCTGATATGTAGGAAGTTTGTGTCCTATCAGACTGTGGTGAATGTCCTCTGAAACCTGTAGAAATAAAGGAAAGAAACGAAAAAATAAAAGCAAGAGTACAGACAGAGTTCTAGAGAAGTACAAGAGCTACAGGGAGAACATGCAGTACATATTACATGCACAAGTCCGGTGATCCCTAGTTCATATCCCACCATGGTCACTGGCTCAGGATATGACATTGGGAATGACACATGACCTCCCAGCTTTAAAACTGGGTTGAAACTGGGTATCATTGTGAACTGATCTGGGGACTAGCCAGGCCATTGCCTTAAAGTGTAGGTCTTCATTTTGATTCAATAATTTTAACATAATACGCCTAAATTCTGCTGCCCCTGGATACTACCTGACCTACAAAGCATGTATCAATACTTGGGCCTTCAAAAGTGGGTGCTTGAAAATAACTGATGCCCCAGCTGCCCCAGCTGCCAGCCCAGGGCCAACGAGCAAGGGCACAGCAATGGTCAACACCAGGCACAGTTCCAGCAGAGTCAGCAGTGCACGTGGCACCAAATATTGATAGCAATGCAAATGGCTCAGTGTGGAATTGGCAGTGCATGTGGCACAGCAAGTGGTGGTGTTGTGCATAGCACAGCAATCTGGTGGCTGAGCAAGTGGCACCATGTGGTGATGACAGTGTATCTGTCACAACAGAGTTGGCAGTGCATGTGGCAATGCAGTGATGACAATACATGAGTCACTGTGTGGTGTTGGCCAGAGCTCATGGCACAGCATGGAATCAGCAGGGCATATGGCACCACACAGAGATGGTGGTGCACGTGACATAGTGCTGTGGTGGTAATGTGTATGGAACAGTGAGGTGGTGGCAATGCACGTCGAACTGCATGCTGCACTGCAGAGTCTGCAGTGCACATGATGCAGAGTTGGCAGTCATGTGGAAATGCACTGTGATGGCAGTGTACATGGCACAGTGCAGTGGTGGAAGTGTGCGTGGAACAGCGAGGTAGTATCAGTGCACATGGCACTGTGATGAGGGGAATGCATATGGCACAGTGCGGAGTCAGCAGTACTAGCCTTACCAGTTGAGGGCTACAGAGAGAAAATATTGACCCTAATGAATGAACTACTGACTGACAGTTATTATGACTATTGGTATTCAATAGTTTATCCAGAAAAGTCAAGGTTTCCCATTATACTGTATATTCTGGTATGGCCACCACCTTCACCATCTAGTGCTTGGATCAGCCTCTTCTTCCAACAGCCAACCACCCTCCTCTCTACTAGATCACCCTTCCCAGGCACAAGACTATCCTCCATGCAGCTGTACAACCCTTCTATCCCCAGCCTCTCCCATGATGAGCAACCTCACTGGAGCTAGAGCACCACACAGCCTCCAGACCAGCCTCTTCCCCAGCTGACAACCCTCCCTGCATCTGGACCAGCCTCCAACTACATGCCATACAACCTCCATGTAGCTGGAGCACCCTCTCAAGCCTCCTTTCCAACAGACCACATCTCTGCAGCTGTCCTCCCAAGCCCCTGGACCAGCACTCCCCCAATCAACCACTATTTCTACAGCTGGACCCATCACAAGTCCCTACCAGCCTCACTGTCTGACTACCCACCCTGCAGCTGGACCTTGCTTCCATCCCTGAACTAGCCCCCCCCACCAGCCACCCTCCCTGCTGCTGGCTCACCCTCTCATGCCCTGGACCAGCCTTTCCAGCAGACAACCCTCTCTGCAGTTAGACCCTGGATTTGTTCTCACCCATAGACCAGCCCCCCCCCAAGTTAAGCACCCTCCCTGGATCTGGACACCCAGATAACTACCCTTCCTAGGAGATGGACCCACCATCCTTCCAGAGCAGAACCTGCCCCGGTCCACCCGCCCTGTAACTAGACCACCTCACCGTTCCACAACCATGGACCCCATACTTCTCAATGTAGTATAAATAAAATGCAAGACACTAACACACAACATATAAACTCAAATTGAGCACCTTTAAAATAAACAGCTACATGGATTCAAAGAATTAGTTAAAAAAGACATGCTTTTCAGAAACAGGAATATTACTCAAGAAATTCTTCCATGAGTATACACAAAAGAGAGATTTTCATAATCAGCAGTCTTCAGCAAAAGAAAAAAAGTACACTGATCCCAGCATTATTATTTAATTCAATGTAATGGATTTACATATGCTAAAGTTTTAAACAAATACAATATAAAATGCAAAAAGCACAGCTTTCCCAACCCACCTCAAATCAGTTTATGAACAAACTGGATCCAAGCAAATATAAATTCCTCTAGAAGTATATAAGGACATATTTTCATAAACAACAGTCAGCAGCTTTAGGAACAGAACCAAAAAACAAGCACAATGATCCCAGCATTACTATAACACATGCAAATGTTTTAATCAACTACAATATTGAATACAACAAGCAGAGCTCCCTCACACACGTTCAAATGCTCAAATATCTGCTGTAAATACATTTTTCTTTATCAATCTGCAGGTTACTCCAGATTTTCTCAGATAAACTTTGTAAAGTTGTTTCTCTATAAATATAGTTAAATAGGCTACTGAATTGATATGCACACAGAAAATGCATTCTCAGTTTGCTCATTCATACAATCTTCCTGCTGCTAGGTAATAAGCTCCCCTGCCCCCACCACCCAAAGAAACTACAACTTTAAAGTAACTAACTCAGTAAAAATACCACAAATAATAGGTAATCTAGAGGCACAATGCATACTAGACACTTTAAGGAGTGATTTGATTGAAAAAAAAACGTATATTTTAAAGACTTTTCAAAGGTTTTTAACCACATCAGTTCAGAGCAGAGAAAATCTCTTCATAACAAAGTATTCACCATTAAAACTGCACAGCATTTCAATTAGAAAACAATACAACCTGAATAATTGTTCCCTTACTGTATTTAACATTTCAGGGAGTTAAAATGCTGCACTTTTCTATTTTAACATAAGCACTTACATGATAAACCTTAAATGCAGGCAACACCAGCTTGATCATCTTCAAATGGAGATTAATAGTCAGTCTGGGCAGAAAAATGAAGTGATTCTGGGGAAGGTAGTTCACTGACTGAGTAGACGTCTGGAAAATTTAGTTCAGTAGACTTTTAAAGGGACACTGTCAACCTTTTTTTGCATCATATTATTTCTAGGTTAAAACCCACATTTTATGATTGCTTACCTTCTCTAACATTCATTGGTGTTGCTGGTTGTTTTATCTGACAAAGAACCTCTGTGCGCAAACACTGAGGCAAGGGTTACCCTGAAGGGCATTTGGCTGGGAAGCCAAGTTTCAAGAAAATACAAAATCACACATGCCCCCACAATGCAAAGCATCATGGGCTGCATATGCAAATCACCACAGAATGTTATGCTGGTCCAACTTTAAGCAGAATTGCATGGTGCCGAAAGGCCTCTCACACAGTTTGCAAAGGGTGCTAACAGAAGACATAGACACATGTTTCGTCCTACCAGGACTCATCAGTATGCCTCATCTGTTTGACACCCCAGTGGAATGGACCAGCTACCCTTAAGGCAGTGTGCCTTGGCTATATTGTGGTGAACCCATGCCATTTTGCTTTGTAGAACTGGAATACATGGTAATGTACCCAACCTTGTTTGACTTCAAATACTTGAACTACTTGGGTGACTAATCTTAATTCTAATCTTAAACAGTAGTATTAAAACAAAATGTACTTTGAAAAGCATTGCTATTCTATTTCTAATCCTCGTTTAGTAACAATTTACTCTTAAACAAGTAGTCTGCTGAATACTTCTTAAACTGTAGTATTCTTACAGGTTGTATTTTTTAATAATGATTAAAGATGATTAAAAATGACTTAAATTAGTCTTCGAAGACAAACTAATTGACTGCTTTAATACTAAATTTAGTATTCGTCTTCGGGGGGGATTACTGATTCAGTGTGCTTGTTTTTTTCTTTAAGTTTAAGTTTGAAAAAACTCTGCTTGATTAGATACAGTAAAGCAGCTGTGCGGAAGCATTCTAAATTGTTGTGCTACAATAGTGAAATCACTACTGCAACACAACAATATAATAATGTCACTACTGCAGGACAATATAGAGGACTGTGTATGAGCAATCATACACAAGGCTGTGTTTCAATCAAGAGGTTTCCGTGGTAACAAGAGACTGCAGAGTGCAGCTGGAGAGGTTTCGTTACCATGGGAATCTCAAGATTGAAACTCAGCCTAGTATATGCATGCTTGCACATGCACTTTGAAACTCAGATTTATTATGTTCACAAGTTATTATGGATATAAGACCTGTTTCCTTCCCTCTACTTCCCAGACTGGATGCAGTTACAGACTATGCATATGTATGCATAGCAGTCACTATGGACCCCCCCGAGGTGTCACACTCCTCCACCCACACGGTGATGCACAAACACTTAATATATAAGTTCAAGTTCCCATTTTAATTTTTGTTTTATTACAAATGCCAGTTACCAGTTTTAATATATTTAAATCTTTTTTCTTTCTATTTTTGTTACTGTAGGATATACACTTGAAGATGTCTTAGGTAAAAAAAGACTTATTAAGATTGGAGTTGTTGGCCCCATTTGCACTACTCGTGGCCACCTCACAAGTTAGTAATAGCCACACTGGCATCCAGTTAAATAAAATAAGGTGGCATTAAACTCTATGGGCCAGGTATTCAAACTGCGCCCAAAAAGTGCACAATAGCAGGAGCAAGCGCAAGTCTATTGCGCCCATGCACAAGAGATGTGATATTCAAAAATGGAGCAGGCCAAATTGCGCCTAAAGCTGACGACTGAATATCGCACCACCTGTGCCATAGCGCAACTAGAGAGGGGAAGCTGAGCAGATCTGATGCGCCATAGTGCAACAAGGGATGTTCAGCTGAGCAGCCCAGAGGTGCCATAGCGCAACCAGGGAGCCCCCCAGCTGCAGAGCAATGTAACTGCACAATCAGGGAGGTAGGGGCCCACCACCCATGCCACAGATGGGCACAGGAACACACAGCAGAACAGACATCATCCCCCCATAACCCAAGCACAGCACAACTGGGGGAGGGCTGGAATAACCACTGGCCCATGGAGACAAGCAACCAACCCACAGCCTGGCCATGGTGCCCCATCACACCTACCGGCAAGCCGTGACTGGCACATTAGGAGGCAGACCACCCTGTGCCACACCATCCCCCCAGTGCAGAGCACACCCTGCACCGTGACCCCCAGACACCCCCCCATGAGCAGTGACCACCACTGCAGGAAACCCCATGCATGCCACCACCCCCACTGTGTCAATGCAACCCTGTGCATCACAGAACCATGCAAGCCAGCCCCACCATGAGCACCCATCAGTGGGTTGCAGCACACGGCAATGCAACAACGGCAGACACAGTGCCACCACACACAGTCCCCCCGAGGTACTGCTGAGAGACTGACCATGCGTCGGTACAAGAGGTACCTCACATGGGACAGGGTGTGCCCTTGACACCACCACCAGTGGTACAGTGCCCTTCACAGTATTCCAGTGACACATCCAGACCCACCACTGGCCACAACAGCCAGCACAGACACCCACAGTGGTGCGTGGAAGCATGCACCACACTGGATGCCACACAGGGTATGGACAGACACCCACCCATACCTAAGGGCACACCAACACAGGGACACAGTGGTGGGGCAACCAAGCCCCCATTGTGGGCCCATGTAAGCCATGTACACACCACCCACAGTCCACCATGGCACTGGAGTGCCGGCCACCCTGTGCAGGCACTGTGGACCCGTACACCACCAGTAGTTGCCCGGAGCACAAGCCACAGACAGTGGGGCACATTCCCTGCAACACACACAAGGCACAGCATGGAGGTGGGACAATGACTGTGGTGCCCACAGCGCCACCCGTGTCAGGTATGCACCACACCAGTGACAGGGGCAACCCAGCAAAGTGACAGGTACAGTGTCTGCCCTGCAGGGACTGCCACCACTGACATGCCAACAGACCATGCAGGTCACAGACAGGCATGTGTGTCAGCTGCACAGGCCATGGATGGGCCGATGGGTGCACCATGGACACAGAGCACGTGCCATGGACCACTGCACACAGTCATCCAGTGCACAGAGAACAACACACACAACACAGACACTGACTGATAGCTACCCCCCCACACCATAGTCATCTCCACATGGACGCACACACATACCCATGACTGCACCACCCCTGATGCCATGCACACCACTGCAGCTGAGCACCTATAGCCCACTGCAAATCAGAGACCACCACAGTATTCATATCAAAATCAAATGTATTGAAAATATAACAGTGAATTATGTACAAGAATAAAAACTATATACAAGCTTGGGGGGACACAAACAAGGTGGGGGTGGGTAGGGCGAAGGGGTGGACAAACGGGATGGGATAGGAGGGGTGTGACGGTGGGTCCAGAGAGGTAGGGGAAATCAGAGACCGAAGGACTTCTATTGGGACCGCCATTCTGGACTCCAGGACCTCCGGCTTCTGTGCCTCCGCAGCACCCCCATCGTGTCCAGCATCCTTAGAATGTCGAGGGACTCATGGGCCAGCTGTAGTATCTCCCATAAGGTGTCCCAAATGTCCCTGAGATGGCATGTACCTAGGACAAGAAAGCACAGTCAATAGGTGCGAATGTACAACCCCATACAGCCCGCCCACTGTGCATGGCATACGGCCATGGGACATACCACTGTGATGGTTTGTGACCACCCGCAGTGATCACATCCACAGGACCTGCCCACCCAGGCGCATACAGCCATGCGGAATGCTACACACACCCACCAGCCAAGTCATGCACAGCACCACCGTGGCTGTTTAGTGACATGGCTATGTGGTGCAAAGGCAGTGGCACAGCCATGCACCTGGTGCACACATGGACCACCAGTGTCGCACACCCAGACATGCATTGCCACTGGACAGTGTTGACTGTAACAAGTTGCGTGCATGGCAGTGGTGTCAATGAATGGTGGCCATGCCCCGCTGCCCACCCTGTCACACAGCATGCAGTAGTAATCATGGATGTATGGCACTCACCCTCATTGGGCCGGTCAGGTGGGCGGTGATGGCCCTCGCCCCGCCTGGCTGCACTGTCCTCCCCCCTCCGCCGCTCTGCCCGCAATCTGCGGAGTTCATCCAGGCTTGTGGGGAAAAAAAGGGGAGAAGAACATCAGTAAATTCCCAAAGGAAAAGTCCCCCTGTCCCCAGGTGTGTGCCCTTTCACCCAGCCAGACCCACCCACCCCACACCCTGTGAACACCGCCACGGCCAACCCCATACGGTTCCTCCCCTATGTGCTGGACACATACAACACTGTGACCCATATGGACAATAAAAGTGTGTTGACAGAACCCCTACCTGGATGTGGCACTGTACCCCTCCTGATAGGTGCCCGCAGTTGGGCCAGTAGCTCTGGCTCCCTCCTCCGCAGGCCACCATAGCGGTGCCTGCACTGCTCTGCACTACGCCCCCATCTGGTGGCTTCTTCCAGGGCAGTGGCCACCTTCTGCCAGACCTGGGTCCTGACCCTGTCCAGGGGAGCTTCCCCGAAGAGAGGCCCATGGTGTGACTCCACAATGGCCACCAGATTGGCCAGCTCAATTGCTGTCCACTGTGCTGCCTGTCTGCGCACCATCCTAGCAGCTATAGTAGGCAATATGGCACTCTGCAGCGTGGCTCCCCACATGCAGATGCTGCAGGGTACAGTGCTGCCATTCCCTATCATGCAGTTACTGAACAGCGCGATAGAGGTGCACCCATGCCTAACGCATGGTGCAAAGGGGGCAAAGGTCGGGCACAGGGTCAAGGGTTTCTGGTGCAAGGCCACACACAGCGCCATCGGATGACAATGCATGTAACGCGATTGGCTGCCTGTGTGCCAGCGCCATAGCGGACTACCGAGCAGTTGGGCTAGTGCGCCTATGATGGCCCAGTGCCACAGCGCCATGTAGTGACCATCGCTATAGTGACACTGGCACAATGGTGGCCATGCCCTGCATTGCCTACCATGCACAGCACGTCATCAGTGTGGCAGATGCCTGCGTCAGCAACCCGAGCATGTGCAGTGAGGTGTACTATGCATGTCACAGGACTGCGCCATTGGCTCAGCACATTCAACACAATTGCGCAAAGCGCAACAGTGCAATATTCAGCTGTCATATGCAAATCGTCTAATCTGCCATTCAATGGTGCAGCACTGCAATTTGCATCTACTTAAAGTTGCTCCTCATCTCATTTGCATGGATTGCGGTATAAAGGTGCGACAATGTGCTGCAGTGGCCATAGTCAGTTACTGCAGTTTATTGGTGAGTTGCATGCTGTTTGGGAGTGTGGACTGTGGATTCAGGGACATGCTTGGGACTGCACAGTCACAGGTGACAACTGGCATTCCTACAGGCTACATAATGACCGAGCAGGTTGTTGGAGAGGAGGAAAACAGTGGTGGGAGGAGGAGGAGGCCAAACTTTACAAAGACTGAAACCGGGGCCCTGTTCGAGGCCTACCTGGATCTGGAGCCACTGCTCAGTGGACGGCGGGGAACCCCTCAGGCCCGTGCTGCTGCATGGGAGGAGGTGGCACATGCCGTGAACCTACATGGCAGCCACCAGTGCTCTATGCAGGAGTGTAAGAAGAAGATGGGCATGGACAGGAGGAGGGCAAAGGAGAAGGTGGCTGCCATCAGGGCAGCACATGCTGCAACAGGTGGGGGACAGCCAGAGGTGGTATAACTGACACCAGTGGAGGACAGACTTGCTGGAAGCATGCAGCGCAGTGCCATTGAGGGTGTTCTGGGTGGCGGCTTCCAGACGGGTGGTGGCCCATCACTGCATGGTAAGTCATGGTCTGTCTTTGGGGGAGCAGGGTAGGTCACACGCAGTAACACGACTTTGCTTTCCCTTAACAGATCCTGAGCATCTGCATGGGTCAGCAGTGGTAGGCCTGTCCACTGCGGACAGTCAGATGAAGTCAGAGGTGGGACCATCCACCTCCACAGGTATATGTGGATCATTGCAACAGTGGGGCCGCCTGGCTGTCCACACTGATGTCGTTGTGACAGGTGTGGAGGAAGCCCTGCCTGTGTCCCAGCGTGCTGGCATCCATGGATGCCAGCACACTGTGGCTGTGGCTGGGCCAGAGTCCGGCACCAGTGATGATGACACAAGTATCATGGGCAGTGAGACATGTGTGCCATGGGAAGGACACACAGCAGGGCAATCCGCGCCCATGGCTGTGGGTGGTGCCGCCGTGGAGGCCTGCGTGTCAGCACAGTCCCAGGCTGTGCATGTCAGCACCAGTGGGGCAGCACTGGTGTCTGTTCAGGACAGTGGTATTGTTGCAGCCACTGCGGTGACACCACTGATCCCTGGGGTACGGCAGCCGGAGGGGCAGCATCAGCAGTCGCCCACTGGGCTTGGGGGTGCAGGGTTCAGCGGCAGCGTCTGTGCACTGCCTGTGGACATGCCTAGACCTGGTCCTGGTGCACAGCACCCACCCTCAAGGGGTGCTGAACATCAGGGCCTTGCACACCCTGAGGGACAGGATGCCGAGGAGTCTGATGACCTCTTGGACGAGCACACCTGCCTACTGCGAGTATCGGTCCAGCAGCAGATGCGGCTTGCAACATCCATGGATGCACTGCATGTGGCTCTGGAGCAGGCAGAGGAGCATCGCAGCAGGGGCACCGCACTGATCCTGGCAGGGATGGACCATTTGCGGGAGGATGTGACCGCTGCCATTGACAGGCATGCACAGGCATTCATTGCTGTCATGGCCACAATGGGCACACAGTCAGGTGCCCATGCATCGCGGACACCACGCAGTACACTATCCACCCCCCATTCCCGTTGTCGTGCGACTCCCACCCTGTCAATGCCGGGTTCAGCTGTGGGCATCCCGAGCACTCCTGGTGCAGGCATGTTCGCTGTGCTGCAGACCCCTGCGCAAGCATGGTCACGTTCATGCAGTGAAACCCCTTGGGGACCATTGGTGCCACCCCATGAGGCCAGTGGTCAGCCTACCAGTGCTGGTGGGTCTCGGCGGGGCCGCTCATGCATCTGTGGTGGCCATGGCACTGTGTCACATGACTGACCTGTCTCCCAGCATGGCTACTCTCTGTTGCTGCCCTGTGTGCATTGTGTGTGTCAGTGGGCAGTGCACGGGTGGATACCCGGCCCTGCACATGGACACACAGTCCACCTGTACACCCTCCTGGCTGCTGTCCGCAATTGCGTGTGCATGATGATGCCTGCATTGCGCTGTACACCAATGTGCAATGGTGCTCAGCATCTGAAACACGCACATGGACAGGCAGTGGGCGTGGTGGCCTGTGGACATGTGTGTTGCTAGGGTGTGTGTTCTGGGTCGGTGTTGCTTCTACCCTCTGTGCACATTTGTTGCGTTGTGTGTGTGCATGTGTGTGTGTGTGTGTGTGTGTGTGTGTCCTTCAGCATGGCATGTTAATCCTCACCCATCCCTGGTTGTGTGTGTGCCTCTGTGCCCTGCCACTTCCCTTGATGGCATGCACCCCCGGGGTGTGTCCATGCATGTTTGTGGGTTGTGCCTTGGCCACTGGTGATTGCACATGGCCCCATGACTTACCTGGGTTGGCTGAAGTGCTCCTCCGTGATGGTGTCCCGGTGCAGATGTGTCAGCCAGAGCAGTCGGGGGTCCTGTCGGCCAAGTGGGGGCTGCCCATCACCATTGTCACTGGCATCCCCATCATCCCCATCGCTGTCCCCCTCTTCGACCTGTACGGCTATCCCACATTCATTGGCCATGTTGTGCAGGATGCAACAGGCCAGGAATATCCCACAGGCCTTTGAGGGGCTGTACTGTAGGGCACCGCCAGAGGTGTCCAGGCAATGGAAACGTGCCTTCAGCATCCCGAACACCCACTTGATGACATTATGTGTGGTGGCATGTGCCTCATTGTAGCGTTGCTGCGATGGGGTCGCAGGCCATCGGTAGGGTGTGAGCAGCCAGGGACGGAGTGGGTATCCACTGTCACCTGTGTGTAGAGGGCAGAGGTTAGTTTGATGATCAGCACCGCCCTGCCCCAGGCCATGTAGGCCACTACCCATGCCACCTCTGGCCATGCCCCCCAGGCCCTACGATTGTCCATGTGGTTTGCATACTCACCCACTAGGTGTCCAGTGGGGATGTCCCTACTCTCAAATCTGTGGCACAGTGCTGACTGGTGCCAGATGAAAGAATCGTGTGCTCCCCCAGGGTGTGTGGCACAAACATTGATGATGCGCCCCCTGGCATCGCACACCACCTGGCAGTTGATGCTGGCATAGCCCTTGCAATTTATGTCGGCCCCTCGGGGCAAGTGGTGTGTGCGATTGGCCACATGGGTGCAGTCTATTGCCCCTAGCACACCAGGCATATGTGCTACCTCTGTGGAACTCCTGTATGTTTGCTGTGCGCTCCGCCACTGTGCTGGGGAAATGGATGTACTCCTCAGCATGTGGCAGCAGTGCGCTGAGGAATTGGGTGAGGTGGCATGACATGGCCGACTGGGTTATGCCTGTGGTGTCCCCAGTTGGTCTCTGGAAGGTACCCGTGGTAAGCAAGCACATGCAGGCTGTTACCTTGGTCTCCACTGACAGGGCATGGCTCTGTCGTGTGGGTGCCTGCATCACATCACTACACAGCTCACAAAGCCACCTCAGAATTGCCCTGTTCAGGCAGTACCGGCCCACAATCTCAGTATCAGTGTACAGCTCAAAGCTGGTGCGGGCTTGGTACTGCCTGTTGGGGGCATACCGCCGACGGGCCCTTCCACGGCTATGCCCCACTGCCGCCCGCCTTCTCACCCCCTTCATTACAGCCTCCATGTGGAAGATGGCACTGGCCATGTCCCTGGCTTGTGTTCACCCCCCCGGCAGCTGTTGCTGTATTTTCCCCCGCTGTCCTGGCTGCTACCTCCCCTGCACCAGGTACACCTGCCTGTGCTCGATTTGTGCTGTGTGGCTCCCCACACCTTCCCTGTGCCTGACTGTTCAGAGTGACCTTTCCCTGGCCTGCCCTGTTTGTGCCTCCTGCCCTGTCTGTATATCTCTGCCTCTGACATATGTGGCTTCCCTGTAGCGTTCTTGCGCCTCTTCCTTTCTCCTTTTTATTTTGGCTCATTTCCGCTATGGCACAACTTCCGCTTGCTCCACTATTGCGCATGGCGCAAGTCTTTGAATATCATACTGCGCCATTTATGCATGGTTCCTCCCCCTTCAGTTGCGCATGCCTTCATTATCATTGCACTGTTGCTCAGCATGATTTCGGGGGCGCAACTGCCTCCTGCCGAATATTGTAGAATGGCGCAGTTTCGGACTTGCGCAGGTGCAACCCTATTGTGCATGGCTCAACTCTTTTGAATATCTGGGCCTACATGCCTAAGTCCCTCCTGAACATCTGGAGCAGAATGAAACAGTGGCTGCTCTACATTACATCTATAAGTTACCAAACTCCCAGTCCCACACTCTCTTGCTGGACACACCTGATCCCAGAAGCCCAGCACATCCAAATCCTTCCTCAGGGGTGCTATGCCTTTTTAAATCAGAGACACACCCCTCACCCCATTATTCCTTATTATTCCCAACCCTGAGCCATGATCAGCACTGCTCCCTCCGAGCCAAAATGCAAGCTGCCTGCTCTCTCCTCTCATAGATCCCACTTGCTTGGGGATAGGGTTCTGCATCTTCTGTGATTCCATGGCCACAGACAAGGTCACAGAATGCTGGGCCCACTGAAGAAACCAAGAATATAAGCTTGCACACAGCTGCAGAAATTATGTTAAGATGGCCAGTGCAGATAATAACTGCAAATAGGTGGCAGCATTGTGAAGTCTCAGCCTGTGCCCCCTTCTCAAATTTGGCTTTTGGGCTAATGCAACTGCCAACCCCCCCATATGGTGCCTATTTTAGAACAGCACTTGAAGCCCTTTGGCAAAAAAATAGCACAAACAGCATATATTTAGCACATATTCTGATAAGGATACAGCACAAAACTCTCCCCAGTGCTTGAAGCCAAGGGACAGGGCAAGTCTTTGACAGGTAGTGTACAATTTAGGTCAGCCACTTAAAAGAAGAGGTCTCTGAATGAAAAAGATTGTAAATGGTAAACACTGTCCCTTGGTCACAAACACACATCCCATCCCACAAATCAGAAATACTAAAGCAAACATAATTATAAAGGACATGCTGCAGTGCTCACAGGACTCTGTTTACACCCAAGCCAACTTGAATCCGAAACACTACACTGCAATGTACAGCACACCACACTTGTTGGCTTAAAAAATACATGTCATGCTGCCATAAGCAGGGATACCATTCACCTCATTTTTGCAGTTATTCCCTACCACCAGGTCACGATCTAGGCTGCACTCCCTCCAGCTCAGAGTCCCGACTAGTATGTCCAGATACTGGAATGCTTGCTGCCTGCCCTCCGACCCTCCAGTTCATGCTCACGTGACTTGGTGGATCCTTGCAAAAAAAAAAAATAGTAATAATAAAGTGGTACTGCCATGCTGCGTGGGATCCCAAAAGGCAATGATGGCATCATCTGCTTGCTTAACTTGAAAAATGGCAATGAGCACCAAATGCAGCTGCTGCCTTGTCAATAGACACTAGTCAGCCTGTTTATAGGAAATGATCACCATCTTCAGCCAGACAATCGGATACCGTAGAGGAAGGATGGTCGAGTGGTGATGAGATAACACAGCAGCACACACTTTGCTCGATCCCTGACCCCCATGCAAAAAAAAAAAAAAAAACATGAAACTCAAAGGGAGCTAAGCTTGAACCAGTGGGCTGACAGCTTTTGATTAAAACAGCAGCTGCGAACACAAGGTATCATGCAACAGCACAGCAGTTCAGACTGGCCCTCAGAAAACTGTGGGCCATATGCACTGACATAGTTTGATTAACAGTAAATTCATCCCTTGTTCCAAAGCAGTGGACCACTAGCCTCCCAATGCTTCACTCGCTAGAGCTTCATTAGGGGGCTAGACATTTGTCAGAGCTATCCTACTTTCATACCACCTGACATTAAGAATGTGCCATCTGATTGGTCCTCAGTATTACTACTGCATTGTAATTATGTCTGGTGGCTATTAGTAGGATTTGAAAATACCCTTTGATGTGCTAGTGTTTTTATAAAACAAACAATGTACAAAGTGCTGTTGAACTATTCCCAGTATACCCAGATATACCCATATGCAAACTGAGACTTCATTTTCAACAAAAAAAAAAAAACACTACTAATAATTACAGAAATATAAACTGCTGTTTCATGAAAGCAAAAACAGAGTTTATTTTATAATTCAAAGTGCATGATCATGTATGAAGGTCCTGTGAAGCAAAAATGTGGTATAAATAGTACAGTCTAGTAAATGAAGTACATGAAACCCATATAGATATTACTGTAAAATTTGTACAGTTTTTCACATGGATAAATAATCAATGAAGAATGGGTAGAAACTGATGGTGTCCACCAGGCTCCTACCTCTATGATCACCCCAAAGGGGAAATTTTCCTGTCTCTTCATAAGGTGGGGGATCAGTTTGCAGAGCGGAAGCACGTAAAGAAAAAAAAAGTATAGGGGTATTCCTCTTGGAGAGCAGGACTTGCTGTTGAGGAAAGTAAATGAGAGGGCCAGCATAAAACAGAAATAATGGGCTGAGAATGAAAGACAGAGGAGCCATAAAGATGGATAGGGCAGGGGGTTGTGGGGTTGCGGGTTGAAAGTATGAAGGTAAAGGTTTGGAACTGAATGAATGGGAAAAATAGAAACAGAGTAAAAATCTAGAGACAAGAACTGAATGGAATACGAAAATGCAAAAATATAATTTATATGTATTTATAAAATGGGTAGTTTTTTTACTGCATCTTGACTGGCCAAGAGAGTTTGGAATCCAGTGCCATAAGGAGTGACAACCATTGAACTGGGAACCCTTCTGGCAACCACAATGCAGTGCACACAGGAATCAATGATTTTTATGTTCTTAAAAAGAATGTCAGGCAAGCATTTTTATGTAGTAAAAAGTGTCAAACATCCTAAACTGCCATAAACCATAAAATCACAAACATATGTCTTTAGTATCGTTAATAAAACAACAGTAGTCAGTGCCAGATTGTCATGTTAGTTCTCTTTACTGCTCGGTACTGACCTTTATCAGCTTGTTATTCATCTTTTAAAATTATAGACCACCGATCCCCATTGTAGTAGCAGATCATATTCCTAAATTAGCATCTCCCCCATACCAGCTGACCACCCACCTGCTCTCTCTGCAAAGAGTACTGTGATCACAGTACATTTAATTAAGAAATCAGCCTCCCAATTGACATCAGAAGCAGACTGCTTTACTTCAGCAATTTCAACATGCTGTGGTTTTGGAAATTCACAAGTATGCCCCACTATCGAGAAATGCACGACTTTACAAGCAGAAACAAACTGCAGAAATGTGTGAGCTGAGTGGTGTCAATGCCTTCATGCATGATTGTGAAGGTGTTGAAGTTGGTCAGCTCACACATTTGTGCAGCTCATTTCAACTTCAGGTTGCACATTCAAGCAGGATGTGTTTGGCGGCAGCGTGACAGCATGCTTGCACAAGTCACACTTTTGTTGGATGCGTTGACTGTGGGAGCAGTAAACATTAGGCAAAATAAATTTAAAAACCTTCACTGCCACCATCACCCACCCACAGCACAGCATCTCTGTCTCTCAGACAAAATGGTTCACTTTACATTTGTCTTGTTCTCACTTGTGCACTTTGCTGAATGGCACTAATGATCTCAGCAAAAAACTAAACTCTCTTCAAAAATGGAGCAAAAAAACTAATACTGCTTTCTCCTTGTTTTAAAACCTTTTATCATCATCATTTCACAGACAAAAATGATCATTTTCACTTTGCTCGCTGACTGTTATACTCAGCTGCACAGTAATTCATGACTGGGCTTTTAATACAGTGGAACTACATAGTGGCCACACAGTGCAAAGAAACAGGTGCTGTTTTTTTTTTTCCATTTCTACTAGGAAAAATGTATTTTTTTTCCTTTTTCCATTTTTTTGTTTGTTTCCTGTCATTATTAATTTCATGGCAAGGGTACCTATTTTATAAGCACAATAAAACACAATAGGGTGCTGAGGCATTCAGTGCAAGCGCCTCATGCCACACTATGCACCTGGGCACGCATTAACCCATGACAACCACCACCTCGTCATGTCTTATTGCTTATATATGGCAAAGTGGCCAAATACAAGGTTCCTTAGCTTAGAAACAAAGTTTAAATAAATCATAATAGTAGTAAATGGAGTCCACAGTGAAGAAAGGAGGGTTACTAGCGGGGTACCGCAGGGTTCAGTATTGGGACTGGTCCTTTTTAATGTCTTTATAAGTGACATTGCAGAGGAACTGGAAGGAAAAGTACGTATCTTTGCAGATGACACAAAGATCTGCAACAGGGTTGATATGCAAGGTGGGGTGGAAAGGACGAAAAGGGGCTTGGCAAGTTTGGAGGAATGGTCAAATGTATGGCAGCTTAGATTCAATGCAAAGAAGTGCAAAGTAATGCACCTTTTTTTTTTTTTCAGTTTTTGGTAACTGGGTAAGACCCACTAGGCACAAGTGCCTGTTTTCAGGGGCGACCTGGGAGCACTGGGTGGTTAAGTGACTTGCTCAGGGTCACACAGTATACAAGTGAAGGTTGTGAGAATCAAACCAAGGGTCTGGTCTGCTGGTTGTGCCAAGTTCATTCACAGCTCATTACTCTAACCTTTAGGCACCTGGGAAACAAAAACCCAGGGGGAAGAGTACACAATGGGGGGTGAGATACTGACAACAACAAAAACTGAAAGGGACCTGGGGGTAGGCATATCAGATTACCTAAAGGTGGGCCAGCAATGTGAGAAGGCAGTAAGGAGGGCTGGGGGGATACTGAGATGCATAGGGAGAGGCATCACCAGTAGAAAACAAGAAGTTGTTGGCCCTCTGTACAGACAGTTGGTAAGACCACATCTGGAGTACTGTGTACAGTTCTGGGAGACCCCATCTCTGCAAAGACATAGACAGGGTAGAGGCTGTCCAGAAGAGGGCAACCAAAATGGTGCAGGGTCTGCACCAGAATAAATATGAAGAAAGACTAAAGGAGCTTAAGGTGTATAGCTGTGAGGAAAGGGGGAGGGGGCATGATAAAAACTTTCAAATACCTCAAGGGAATCAACAAAGTCCAATTGGGTAGCATCTTCCAGAAAAAGAGATGTGCAAGAACAAGGGGGCACAATTTGAAGATAGAGGGGGGACGGCTCAGAGGTAATGTGAGGAAGTATTTTTTCACAGAGAGGGTTGTGGATGCATGGAACAGCCTCCCTGAGGAGGTCATGGAGTCAAGGACAGTGGAGGAATTCAAGAATGCATGGGACAGACATAAGGCAGTCCTAGTGGGGGGTAGGAGGAAGTAAGCTGATGGTTAATTAGGATCTGCAGCTTATCTGTTAGGTAGGAAAATGGGCAGACTAGGTGGGCCAAGCGGTCCTTATCTGCCATCAAATTCTATGTTTCTATGTTTCATACAAAAGGCTCAAAGAGAAAACATTTTAGGACAGTGATCTGCAACACTAGAATGAAAAAAATTGATTCAAATCTTTCTCGGTTTCATTTTAACATTTTTTTTTCCTATTTTATTTTTCGAGAAGACCTCATAGAAATGGTTTGAGGTCCCAGTCCACATTAAGACCTTTGGGTTAGTGAGAGTTCATTGTGAAAATCCAAAACCTCTCTGCTTGGAGCAGCTTCTTAAGTCTACCTCCCCCTCTTGGATTTTGTTTCACACACTCAATGCCCATAAACTGCAGTCTCTGTGGATCACTGGTGTGACATTCTGCAAAGTGAGCTGAAACCAGAGCATTGTCCATTGGTCTTTTATGCTCTACAAATGTTCCTGGATTTGATGCTTAAGTGGTCTTATGGTGCATCCAATGTATAGCTTAGGACATTGATAACGGAATGTATATATTACAAAATTCATGCTAAAGTTTTTAAAGGAACTTAGTTTAACTTTTCTTGAATACCCTGCTAGCAAGAGTGATTTTGTCTGATTTCAACGGCAACACACATTACATTTTCCACACTGAAACATCCATGTGGACAGAGGTGGGAGAGCAGAAAGCAGCTGATCTTAATGACTACTTTTTCTCAGTATTCACTAGGGAGGACAGAGGGTCTTTGACAGAGAGTAGCATAAAGGCTGCTGAAAGGGGATCCCATAAATGAGACAGCAGGCTTTCGCTAGTGAAAGGGTCAGAAAAAGACTAGCACCCTGAGGATAGACAAGGCCCTGGGTCTTGATGGGTTGCATCTCAGGGCTCTCAGGAAACTGACATCAGAATGAACTGAACCCCTAGTAGGGGCTTTCAATATTCAGACAGGGCTGACTCCGACAGACTGGAGGGTAGCAGATGTAGCTATGCTCAACAAAGGTTGGGACAAAGATCAGCTGGGTAAATACAGACCTGTCACTCTTATCTCTGTTGTGGGTAAACTGATGCAGACACTAGTCAAAGAGGACCTAGTGGACTACCTGGAGAAAATGGGCTTCTAGACAGTAAACAGCAGGGGCTTGTAGCAGAGGTGTCTTGAGTGACCAAGCTGATAAAATTTTTGCGCTGAGTAACTAGGACAGTAAATAAAAGTCATGTAATTGAGTTATTCAACTTTGACTTCAGCAAAGCATTCAGCTTTTTGCCTCACAGAAGGCAGCTGAAGAAGCTAGAGGATCTGGGTGCAGGGAATGACATAGTTAGATGGGTGGGAACTTGGTTGGAAGGGAGACAGCAGAAAGTAGTGGTAAAAGGAGCTCGATCCGAGGAGAGGGAGGGTCACCAAAGTGGTGTCATAGGGTTCATCAGCGATATAGAAGAAGGAACTGCGGGCAAGATGCATCTCTTGGCAGATACCACTGTGCTCTGTGGTAGGGTGAACAGTGAGGAGGGGGTATGGGAGATGCAGAGGGACCTGCAAAGATTGAAGAGGTGGTCTAGGATTTGGCAGCTGAAATTCAATGCCAAAAAGTGTAAAGTGATGCACACAGGGAACAAGAATCCCAGAATGGAATTTTAGATGGGAGGATTGAGCTGGGCACTACATCCGATGAAAGGGATCTAGGAGTTATCATAAGTGACTCCCTTAAACAATCTAGCTGGTGTAATAAGGCCTACAGTGAGGCAAAGTGGATGCTGGGGTGTAATGTGAGGGGTCTTGACAGCAGGAGGAAAGAGGTATTGCTGCCTCTCTCTAGATCACTGGCCACATACGGAGAGCTTTGTCCAGTTCTGGAGTTCTCACCTAAGGAAAGACAAGGACAGGCTAAAGACGATGCAACATAATGTAATCAAAATGATTCAGGGCCAGCATGGTAGATTCTACTAGGATTGGCTTAGAACACTGAACCAGTACTTGCTCAAAGCCAAATAAGAGAGCAGTGATATCATAGAGAAATTCAAGTTCTTGAAAGGAATGAACCAGGTGAACTGTGAGGAACTATTTAACAGGAGCAGCAAATCTAGAACACAAAGGTATGAGTGGAAGCTAGTGGGGAGAGGTTATGGGGGGACATGAGAAACTTATTGTACAGAGAGAGTGGTTGAGCCATGAAACAGTCTGCCAGTGGGGGTGGCGGGTTTCATGCATGGTTAGGAAGAGTTATGGCATTAGTAATTACTTAGTGGGGCGGTAGTAATACAGCAAGCAAGGTGATGGATACTGTAGACAAAATCCCTATATTTGCAAAAGGTCTTGGGGTATGATAGCGTGTTACACGTAAACAAGATGGACTGTTGCTCTTTTTTTGCAATCACTGTCTATGTTTCTATGTTTCTGTTTTTTGGATGAGGTCCATGTTTCTGTCACTGCTATTATGTCTGGGCTGTCATTTGCTGCTATGGCCTGGAGACACACAGTTTATTTCCACATTTCTTGCATTAGTGATGTTTTGAAACTGTAATTCCCTGCTGAAGATAGTGTGAAGTCACAAACATCATGCTACACATAATGGGATAAAGTTTTCTGACTTTACCGCGACTTTGTGTAGCAAAGTTTTTTTTTACCAAGAATGCTGTTTCTAAAAGTGTAACTCGCCACCACTCACTGTAACAAACTGTTTCCACACCCTCCCACTACCCAACCACAAAATGGACCCTCCCAGGAGAGTGACATTGCCTAATATGAAGTGTGAAAACTAACAGAAGCAGTTGCATACATCTTTAACAGCTACATGCAAAGAGTTGTCTGTTGACATGGAAGCAAATGACATTTAGAAGATATGAGGGTGCAGTTTTCCTTTAATGAAAACTACACAGTCATTTTACTGGTGTCTTCACTGGCATACTGCCACTACACACACAGTTTTTGCTGAGTGAAGAGCTATGTGAAGTCACAAATCATACTATGCAATGTTGGGAAACTTTGTGAAGTTTTTTATGAAGCAAAGTTTCCCTACTTTGCACATCTCCAGCCACCACAGTGCAGTATGCATCTCCTCTATCCCTCTGCATATCAGGGCTCTGCAAGTGTACTGGCAGCAGGGAGCCTCCATCTGAACCTCTTTCTTCCCTGGCTTTGTAAGCACTGAATTATTACACTGCACCCATGTAAAAAATATGTTATTCTTCCCTCCCTGCCAGATTTCAGTGTGAGCCAGTGGGTGGGGTACTTATAGTCTGGGATCTGCTACCCAGAAAGCTCCTCTACTCTCTTCCCAGTGGTTTCTATGAGCATTGGTGGTGGAGGAGGCTGGTAGTCTTGGCAGTGTGGACCAAAGATGAAGAGCTTAAACACCTTCTTCACCATATTTCTGTCTCTGTCTTAGAATTTGTGGAGTGGGTTCTGCTGCCTGAACATGAAGCCTCTTTCAGCTGCTCCCCACCAGATTCCTCTGTTTTGTGGTAAGGGGCCACTTGTAATCTGGGACCAGCAGGTCTGTCAAAGGATGCTTTTCCACCCCGTCAGCCAGATTTGTCTATGTATGATGGGAGGGGGGCACTTTTAGTTTGGGTACTGCTGCCCCTAGACTGAAGGCTCCAGCTACTTAGTGCTACTGGTTCCTTCACTGGCTTCTTCCTAATCTTGACCTGCGGGCAACTATCACATACTGTAGCTACAAGAACAGCTCGCACTTTCTGCAGTGCCCAGCCACATCACCCTATTCTCCCAAACTGTACTTTTATGAACTTGCCACCTCATAACATTTGTAAAGGGTACTACAGAGCAGCTATCCTTAGGGTGGGAGTGGCACCATACCTTCTAGGCCTCCACCTCACCCTTACAGAAACACTCATGTTTTCCTCTGACCCACATGGAGAAGGCCTCAGCCTGTCCTCTGTAAAGGTTTATAATTTGTGTGCCCACAAGTACTTTCTCTTTTAATGCAATTACACTACACTGCTTAGCTGCAGCCTGTCTCCCTTTCCCCCTGGTCACTGGTGTCCGACCAGTTCTCCCTAAATTCAAACAGCATTTTGTCCCTCTGGACCACCAGGGTTACAATAATAATATATAGGTCACTAGACCAGCAGGGACTAATTATAATTATTTAATCATGCACACAGGGGTTTAGAGGGTAGCAGGAATGAATATGCCAGTTAAGCCATGGCTTTCAAGTTGATTGGAGAGGGGGCAGCCTTATGGGCCAGAGCCACTGGATTTGGGTACTCCTACTGTCAGATGTCTACCCTTACAGGTCCTATAATATGAATGTTTTGCTCTGTTTGAATAAAAAATAATGCTAAATACATAAAAATGAGCACTGCTCTAGTTTTGCTCTTATTGGGGTCTATACATGACCATGGGCCAGGTATGCACTATAGACACATACCCAGCCCACGGACAGACACGTGGAGCATGGTATTCACCACTGATGGCATGTCACTTGTCCATGGCCCTGCCTCACTGGTGCATTGGTGCATGGGGCAGATCGGTGAACACAGGCAGGCATCCAATTGGATACCCATCCTGCTCCCAGAGTGGATGCCTTGCTGCGCATGGAGCAGGGGATTATGTGATATCATGCACCCTGTAAAGATAATTATGACAGATGGGTGCCCACATGGCTGCCCCCCAACCCTCTCTGCCTAACCTGAGGGCTGGAGCAGCATGACAGGGGAGGTTTCAGTCTCACTGCGGTCGGCAGGTGCTCTTCATGGGGGGTGTACAGCAGCTAAGGCAGTGTCCCTGCTGTTCTAATCTATGCCCCCTTGCCCTTTACTCTGTGACTTAATGAATGGCACAGAGTGTGGACACACCCCTGGTCACTCCCACAGTCCATCCACATCCGACAGGGGACAGTATATTGGGTGCAGAAGGGGTGCATGCCCCTTTCATAAATGCTATGGGATCTAAGGGATCCCTGATGCATGGCTATCCAACTTAGGGATGCCTGCACACCATGGATAAGTGGCGCATAGGGACAACACTTTTTTGTACATAGGGGTCATTATACAGTTCCTGAAGTATAAGGGTGTACAAGGGGTCTGGGCAACACATATGGACATTTCTACCATGAGAACAGGCAAATAGGCACCAAATGGATTGGGCTTGCAAATTTATTTTTGTTGCTACACCACTGTGAAGGTCACTTGCCTACCAACCCCACCCCACAGAAATCTTTGATTTTTCTTCTGTTCTTTCTTTCCTCCTTTCCCTGTCTTTTCCTGTAGCCCTTTTTCTTCACAATATTTTCATTTTCATTACTTTATACTTCTCTCCACTTTAGCGTCTGAAAATAAATGTCTTAACAAAACAAACTGATACATTTCCTGTCTGATACTGTACATATTGTCTTATCTAAATAAATTATTTAATCAAAAATATACTTAAGCAGGCTGCAGATCCTGTATGATATTGTCCCCTTCTTAGGCAGCGAGTAGTAGCTTCCACCTGTTGCCATCATGCATACTCATCTTATGCAGCTTTTTAACATTATTGTGCTTAGTCTGTCCAAATCAGCTGTGGTGAGATCTCAGTAGTGACATGTCAAACAGAATGTAGCACTGTTACAAACCCATTCCCCCAACACACAAACACACAAACACACATATGGATGTGCATACCCATAATGCTTTGAGATGAGTTTGAGGATTTTTGATTGTGTTTACAGAAGCCACACAGATTGAAAGTATATATCTTCATGTATCCTTTTGGCATCCTACATATTGCTCCTTTTCTTACCAGCATTTTACCCACTTTACCTCTTTCCATTCACTACTGCATGAAAACAAAAAGAGAAGTTTAAATGTAGTTGATCTAAGATAACGAAAACAAAGGTCAATGCCCGTCTTTATAGGTTTCAACTTGTGGTAAAAAGTAGTTGTCAGTTATTTGGGAAGTTTTTCATTCTAATGCTGAAATACCAGGTGCTGGCTGTGGTTAGAGGCAGGTTTAAAATTGCCAGATTTCACCCCTTTCTTGCATCTGAAGATGAGGCAATGGCAGGGCTCCTTTTTGTTGTCTAAAGTAGTGTAATGCACTCAGCCAGATCAAAGAGTTGCAGCTGATCCATCGGGAGGGCATGGGGATGCAGCATAGGAATCTTGGGAAGCTCAAAGAGTGGTCAAGATCATGGCAGTTAGGATTCAGTGCCAAAATATATAAAATCATGCATTTAGGGCATAGAACCCCAAGAGCTGAGTATAGGATGGAGGGAGATACTGACAGTCACCAAGCAGTAAAGGGACCTTAGGGTTATCAAAACAGATGACCTCAAAGTGGCAGAGCTGTGTGAGAAAGCAGTGGGAAGGACTAATGGGATGCAGGAGTGCATAGGGAGAGGCATTTCCAGCAGGATGAAGGAGGTGGTATTGCCATTTATTGCTTGTTGGTGAGACCCTATGGTGTGCAGTTCTAGAGGCTGCACCTCAGAAAGCACATAGACAGGGTGGAGGCAGCCCAGAGGAGGGCAACTAAAATGATGCAGGGATTGCACCAAAAGCCCTATGAGGAGAGACTGCGGGATCTCAACATGTACATCCTGGATGAGAGTAGAGCAAGAGGGGAGATGGTAGAGATCTAAAAGTAGCTCACAAGGGTGAACTGGGGTATCCCGTGAGGTGGGCGCATGGGGAAGTGCGCCATCCGGTAATGGCGACTCCTTCCGGCGCAATCCCTCATGGCGATGGGAGAAGTAGGAGGTGACCCGGATGAGGGAGTGGGTGAACTGGGCGACAGCATGTCGCTAATATGTCTGGCGATACCTGCAGAGGAAAGCGAAAACATGGTGAGTGTGGGCTGGGAGGGCAGAAGGAGGGTGGTGCTGGGGTGGACTGCCGAGCTGCATCATGGCGTCAGGTGTTGGCTTGTGGTTGGGGTGAGTGAGGTGCGGGTTGGGTCCGGGCACTGGTACAATTTTGTGCGCCCTGGCCAGACCTTTATTTTATAATGCTTTCACCCCAACATGTACCCCCTGGGCTGAGAATCCTGGAGGAGTGCGGGGAGTGAAGCCTCTGCGATAGGTGTGTGTGTGGGGGCACAGCCCTCCCCACAGAAAGCATTAAAATACATGTCCCAGCGCCATTGTCCTCTGCGCCGAGGGTGTCAGAGTGCCGAAAATGTTTTCGGCACTCTGACTGCGCAATAACGGTGATCGCCTTTAGGCTTTTGCCATTGTCACATAGAACCATGAACTGGGTATAGGAGGGGAGTCTCTCTCAAATGAAAAAGAGCACCAGGACCAGGGGATATGTGATGAACCTGAAGGGGAATGTGAGGAAGTATTTCTTTACTGAAAGGATGGTAGACACCTGGAACAGACTGCCAGTGGAAGTGATGAAGGTGAAAACAGTGATGGGGCTTCAAGCATGCATGGGATAGACATAGAGAAACATGCAAGCAATAATACCCAACAGGGTGGGCAGTATTGGGCAATACCAGACCACCCAGGGGTGTAAAGAGGCCCAACCCTGAAGGCGGAGAGCCTTATAGCCCCTGGAATGTCTGGTATTAACCATTACCACCCATCCTGTTGGGTATTATTGTACTTATAAAATGGGCTGCTAGGCTGGCACGGTGGTGCTGAAGGCTGAGGCAACTGCCTTACCTCATGCCATGCCAGCGACCTGGGTTCAGAAGTGAGCTTGGGGTGCCAGGGCTCGGCCGGGAAGGAGTGCATAGAACATCCATAGGACTGCTCTCCTCTCCTGGGGAGGGTGGGCTGTGGACTCTGTGGCATCTTGCAGCTCCCAGTGGTGACTGGGCACATTGCAGCCAGGAAGCACTCAGAAGGGGGTAGCGGCAACAGCAGACATCCTGTGGGCGGGTGAGGGAGCATGCCCGTTACACTGGACATCATTGCACATCTGTGCCTCTAGGTACCAGAACCAGAACAAAGGAAAAACCTAGCACCTGGGAAGATGATGACAGGCCCAGCAGTCAGCCCCCACACTCATCGTTGGACCCTGCCCAGTCAGCCTCTCAATTCCTTCTCCTCACTCCGCCTGCTGGCTAGATTTTATGCAGCACCAAGGTAAGGAGGTGGTGGCCCCACCTCTGGGAGGTAGAAGCCGAGGGGTCAGCAGGGCGGGAGTGTAGGAGGGGACATGGGAGAGTCTCAGGCTGGGCGGGAGACAGCCAGCTGTCTATGAGCCACATCTGAGGGAGATCCTAAGGGGCCGGTGATCGAAGGGAAAAAGAGTTGAGAAAAACAAGAAAATGGGCTACTAAAGAAAAAAAAGATTAAAAAAATAATGTTTAAATTGTTTTATTTTTTAATTTTTAGTGGGTGTATACAGTATATACGTTTAGGAAAAAAAGTCCAGTTTCTGTTTTGCCCACTAGATGGTGCTGCAACTTTATACTGCGTTCTGTTTCTCTCCTTGCTCGTTTCCTTCTTTTGTGACCCTTTTTCACCTTTTTATTTTATTATTTTTGGGGGGCATTCCTTTTTTGACACCCCTGCCCAGATGTCCCGATCGCTTCTGCTGCAGCCGCTGTCATGTCTGAATTTTACAGTAAACAGCAGATCCTGGAGCTGAGCAGAAGCACATTGGGTAAGGGTGGTCTATGCTGTGTAATGGATGACTGAGTTGTTGTGGAGAGAGGGTGGGAATGAGCATGTAAGAAGCAACTTTTTGTATTATTTGAAAAATGCTGGAGCTGAATTTCCTTTTTGCTGTGAGAGGTCTTCTCAGGACAGCCAAGACTTACTAGTGTTGTATCCAACTGCCATGCCGAGACCCCCACCACCAGCAGAAAAACGTTTTTTTTAGTTCTCTCCAACACAGCACACACAGAAGCAACTTTTTTAGCTTTATTTTTCTTATGGGAACTGCAGGTTGACAGCAGGCTGCTAGCTGGAGGAGAGGGGAACAAAAGCAAAAACAGAACCACCACTTCTATCTTGATGGGTATTTTTTAGATTCACATTGTTTCGAAATGCCAGCTGGATCTTGGGGATGGGGTTCCGTTTATAAAAAGAAGGAATTACAGTGGAGTTGTGGGCAGGGTTTGCAAGAGAGGTGAGGGGGGACACACTTCATTAACATTTATTTGGGATTCTGGGGAGTCACATGATGCAAGCAAGCTAGAAGCAGCACTGTTTTCGAGCTCCTGCTCCTCTACCTCCTTTTAAGTTACTCTGATCGAGTTTGTCAGCAATCTACTGCAGAGCTTGTTACTGGGCATTGAGTACCTGCACTCAGCGTGGTTTTTAGTGCACCTGGATGTTTCGGGGCCGGGGCAGTCATCCCGCAATGGAGGTAACGATGAAGCAGGCCCAGTTGCGACATACTCCACCCGCTTCACCAGATAAGCAGCAGTCAAAGAAATCCAAAGCGCATGGAGAAAAGGGTGATCCCCCTTCGAATCAACCGATTCCGCTTATGGAAGACAGGTTCCTGCAAGAGTTGGAACCCTTTAAAGAGACTTTGAAGGATATAGCAGCAGATCTTAAATCCATGCGGGGTGATATGATGGAGCTATCGAGGTGGGTGGGAGATGCTGAGGCCCGACTTTACTCGGTGGAAACATGGAAAGAAAAGCAAGACCCAGAGCTGATTTTGCTGTGGAAACAAGTTCAGAAGTTGCAAATGAAGACAGAGGATTTGGAAGGGCGCAGTAGAAGAAATAACATTCTAATTCTTGGTTTACCAGAAAAAGAAGGAGGCAATAACACAATCTCTTTCATACAAAAATTCCTAGAAAAGGTGGTAGGCCCATCGCCACTGCATTCAGCGTAGCAAATCGAGAGAGCCCACCATTCCCTCCGGCCGAGACCCCAGCCAGGGGAGCCACCTAGGCCCATTATACTGAAATTCCTTAGTTACATAGAATGTCAGCATGTTTTGTCTAAGACTAAGGAGTTGAAGGCAGTAATGTGGGAAGGGTTGAAGTTGCGCATCACGCAAGACTTGCCTTATGAAGTTCGACAAAGACCGGCAGCTTTTCATCCTATATTCGCCAAGTTGGTGGTGGCAAGTATTCCTTTTAGGATGTCATACCCAGCAAAATTGCAAGTGTCCCTGTCAGGTAGCTGGAGTGCATATGAGTCACCGCATCAGGCTAGCACAGATCTTGTGAGCAAGCTGCCAGAACTGTTCAAGCTGGGATAAGCAACATTATAAATATAGTTGGACTCACTTTGATGGACATATATTAGTTTTGTTAGTTTACTATTTCCTTTTTTTTTTCTTTTTCTGAGGGACTGCAGTTAAGAGTAGCAGTTTATTGTTAAGGCTGCTATCTAATTCTGCATAGAACTTCAAGTCCATTACCGAATGGATATGAATCCGGTGTGGGTATAGGAGATGTGGGTTTCGCGCCGGGGGCTAGCGTGGTGCCATCTTGCCCTCTTCAGGATGTTTGATACTGGGGGGATGCACTGGTTCAATATCTAGTTAAGTGATATTCGGGTGGAACGTGGATGCGCTGATGTCTTTGCTTGGGGTCATATATAAGGTAGGACGGGTAGTGTGCACCTTCCATTTAGCTCCCCCTGATGTATTTCCCACGTCAGGCTTTATCTTTTTTTTTTCTGTTGTGGTAATCCTGCTACAGCGAGGTTCGCTGGGAGAGCATTGTGAGCGGATTGCCTTACTTAGAAATGGATATTATAGGGCAGGTAAGCTTGCGATGTTGTAATTCTCATTTTAATTTTTCCCAGTGGCTTCAGGATTAGAAGGCCTAGGTGCGGGTACTATAAAGTTTAGTTTTTGCAACCCCGACTGTCCTCTGCGTGATGTTTCAGGGTAAATATGTAACTTTTTCAGGGAATTCCTGGTTTTATTTGTGTTATTTCTTTATTGTTGATATAAAGGACAGGTTGGGGTGTAACCGCTTTGGGTGCGGGTAAATTAGAGTAAAACTGTCTGTTTTTCTCAATTCGGAGGGAAGGAGGGGATTGCTCGAATCAGTGTAGGCTCAGGTCGGGCTGCACAGCAGGCTCATTTTTTTTGGAGGGTCGACCCAATAATGCTCCCAGTTTCTTTTGTTTTGGTCTCCTGGAACACGGCCCTTTACTTTCAACATTCTAGCATACAGCCATTTTTTTACCTGCAGGGCTGGTTCTTAAGCATACAGGGAGTATTTGAAGGGGGTCATAGAGGGTTAGTCTCACGGATTGGTTAAGTTTATATTTGGACTCTGCTTACAGATGGTTGTTGAGACCGTTGTATATAGTTGTTTTGTTCATAGGGTAGAAGGGTACAGTTATATGGCGGGGGGATATTAGGTTGGGGGGGTGGGACTTTCTCTTCTATTTTACTTTTCAGTACTGTGTGTCAAATATCATGACTTAGGTATTTTTTTCCTGGAACGTTTGTACTATATTTATTCTCGGTTGTATTACCTTGGGTTTGGTTGGGGGGGCAGTGAGGTTGTTAATGTCAAGCCAATCTGGTATATTCTTATTGTTCCTAGGCAGTGTAAATGGCTAGTAGACTAATAAAACTGATGTCATGGAATGTCAGGGGAGCCCGGGAAAACACCAACAGACACCAAATAATTAATCATTTAGAATTATTACGCTCTGATATTTCTTTCATTCAGAAGACTCATCTTTTACCTAGCGAAGCCACCACATTTAGGAGGCAAAATGTTGGGCAAATCTTTGCCTCGGGAAGCTCGACTGCCAGTGGTGGAGTGGCCATTCTGATTAATCGGGTCATACCCTTTCAAGTGGATCAGGTTATAGCAGATCCACAGGGGAGATATATATTGGTGGTTGGCTTATTGAGGCAAACCAAGGTGCTCCTGGGGTGTGTCTATGGTCCGATAGGCGGGAACCCCGTCTTTTTTGCAAATCTCACTAGCTTGATAACCCCGCTAATGCCGATACCAACAATATTACGTGGTGACTGGAACCTGCCACAGATTCAGGATTTAGATTGCGCCAATGCTCCCAAGTGACCAACATCCACAATACAGAGAGCTCTATTTGAATTTCTTGACTCTCTAGGTTTGTGTGATCCCTGGAGGTTACTGCACCCAGATTCCCGTACTTATACCTTTTACTCCACGGTGCACCAATCTTCATCGAGACTGGATTACATAATAATAAGTCGCTCACTTTTATCAGGGCTAGTTAATGCCAGTATAGAGCCTGTTATTCTATCCGACCATGCACCGGTTTGGATTTCCATGGTTCTAGAACCTATGAGAAAGATCCTTCTTGGAGACTAAATACCCAGCTTCTTAAAGATGATCATATAGTTTCTAGTATTTCTTCTCACATTCAGTCCTTTCTAGAGCAAAACCTAAATTCTGTTCCATGGATTGACTATGTCTGGTGTGCCCTGAAATGTTTTTTAAGGGGAGAATTCATCAGGATTGCATCTACTCGTAAGCGTAAAAGGGAAGCGCAAGCTCTTTCTTTGCTGGCCCAGATTCGAACGTTAGAACAGTCCCTATACACATCATCTCCTCCTTCTCAAGTGAAAGCCCTCTTGAGATTAAGAAACCAGTATGCCTCTATGGCGCAGGAAAAAGCTGAATTGGCCATTATTCGGACCCAGGCGAAATATATTGAACATGGTGAAAAAGCAGGTCATTTGTTAGCACTGCGTCTTCGGAAACTTGAGGCTTCCAGGAATATTCCTGCGATTCAAGATGTTAATGGGGTAGTTAAAATTCATCCAAGGGACATTGTCACTGTCTTTGAGCAATTTTATTCTGCTTTATATGCTAAGAGACATACTCGTCCATCTATGGGAGACCTCGTATCTTATATTGCTTCTATAGATATTCCTTCCCTTACAAGAGATCATCAAAACCTCTTGTCAGCAGATTTAACTGCGCAAGAAATAGAATTAGCAATTGCTTCCCTATCCCCAGATAAAGCTCCAGGACCGGATGGTCTTCCTTCTAACTTCTACAAACTGTTTCACAAGGAGTTAGTCCCAATCCTTCTGCGTTTCTACAACTATCTCTTATCTGGAGATACCTTGGATCTCTCATTGCTAGAAGCAACTATCATTTTATTACTTAAGCCGGACAAACCTCCCATTAATCCTGCTAGCTACAGGCCTATATCATTGTTGAATTGCGATATTAAGATACTTGCAAAAGTTTTGGCCAGTAGAATTGACAAAGTATGGACCTGTCTCCTTAGTCCCGAGCAAGCTGGTTTTGTAGCGGGTAGATCAGCGTCAGATCATATGCAGGAACTGGCACATCTTTTTTGAGTAGCAGAGTCCCAGCTCTTCCCAATGGCGCTGATATCACTGAATGCAGAAAAAGCATTCTACCAGGTGGACTGGGTGTTCCTTTGGGAAACACTGCAAAAAATGAGGTTTTCTATTTGGTTTATTCAGTGGATTAAAGCACTGTATGGCTCCCTGTCAGCAAGAATTAGGTGCAATGGGCTATTATCTTCCCCTTTTTCCCTTCACACTGGTACACGTCAGGGCTGCCCGCTCTCTCCTTTCTTATTTAATTTGTATTTAGAACCATTAATTAGGGAGCTAAAAGCATCTCAATTAATAGAAGGTATCCAGATTAGTGGATTGAACCCCACACTATCAGTTTACACAGATGACATCCTACTCCACCTATCTAATCCAGTCCCTTCCTTTAAAGCAGCCTTGGATATAATTCATAATTTCAGACAATTTTGTAATTATAAGTTAAACCTTAATAAGACAGAAATATATCCCTTAAATTGTGTTACACTGAGACACACTTTTAGCTCCTTTGGAGTGAAATGGGCTCCCCATTATATTAAGTACCTGGGAATCTACCTTACTACAGACCCTGCTCTCCTAAAGAAGCTCAATCTTACGGATCTCTGGACTACTATTAAGCAGGGTCTCTCACATTGGAGATCTCTCCCAATTTCTCTTTGGGGTAGGATCAATATTATAAAAATGAATGTTCTTCCCCTAGTGTTTTATCCCCTCAATATGTTAAATATTTGGCTCCCCTTAACCTTTTTTAAACAAATACATGCAGACATCTCTTCTTTTATCTGGCTTGATAAAACCACCCGGAGAGCATACCATAGATTGTGTTTATCTAGGGAACTGGGGGGACTTCACCTCCCTAACTTACTACTATATTACTCGGCGAGCCATCTCTATAAATGTGGTAAATGGTTCTCCTTATTAAGGGGACAACCACCTCCTGACTACATACCTATCTGGTTGCAGGTTGAAGCTAACCTGTTTACCGAAAATAAATTGGAACCTACGAATGTAGCTTATGTTCCAACGAAGATTCTCCCATTGACCCTTTCCAAATCCCCAATTAGAGTATTGCTCAGAGTTCTTTCCCAATTAGCCAACCACCATAAGTTAAATCCAGCCAAGGATTTTTCTCAGTCCGTTTTCCTTAACCCAAATATCAAGATAGGGGAGCACTCATTCCAGGGACCTGGTTGAAGATACCGGGAGACTCTCAAATCCTGGACTTTTATTCTCCTATTTCTATGCTTTCTTCCCAAGAAATAATTCAGAAATTTGGTCTCCCCTCACAGTCATATTTCAAGGTATATCAGTTGCGACATGTGTTAACCAAATTATTTGGACAGGAGATACAGTCATCTAGGTTTGGGGAACTCTTGCATCATATTGCAGGCCCAGCCTGTCAGCCACATGGAATTTCTATAATATATAAAATTTTGCTCACCTTTCCGAACTCTCCCTCTCCAAAAGGCTCCATAGTGTGGGAGAGTCTTGTACCAAACATGGATCTCAATTGGCCTATCCTTTGGAAGGATCTCTACACCTACATTTCACAGGACAGGTATAGGTTAGTTCAATACAAAATTCTAAATAATATGTATTACACGCCAGTGAAGTTAATGAAGATGGGTCATAGTAATATCGCACGATGTACCAGATGCAACTTGGAAGAGGGTCCATTGTTGCATGTTTTTTGGACATGCATAAAAGTAGCCCCTTTGTGGGCACAAATCGAAGGCAATTTGGACCCACTCCTAGGTTTGCAATGGTTATTTACTCAGGAAATATGTGTTATTGGAGATTTCAGGAAACTCCAGGTTAAGGAAAGAAGATATCATATGGCTTTAATATCATTAGGGGTCAAGAAATTAGTCTTGAGGCATTGGAAGGATCAAGCAGTCATTACCTATTCAGAGTGGTTGCATGACTTGTCCTCACTTAGGGGCTTATCACAAAAAGTGAGGGAAATTGCAAGCTTTAACCATAGGCTAGATGCCCTTGGTGGTTTTTTTTTATGTGCCTCCTGACACATATTTTCAGCTGTTTGACTTCTTTCGTTTCTTTCGTATTTTTTGTAATGGAGACTACCTTGCCATTAAAATAGGTTGCACGTGTTGTAATCAGTACACAAATGTACCTCGCTGGGGGTGTTGGGGGTGTTGGGTGTTTTTTGAGGAGGTTTGGGGTAGATTCTTTGTTGGGGGTAGTAGGGGTTTGTAACTCTTCTGATTTATTCTAGTCGCATATTATTGTAAATGTTCATTGTCCTGTTCTTTTCTCTGATTGTATCTCTGTCATGCATATGGTTTTTGCTATAAAATAAATGAAGTATATTTGATTTAAAAAAAAAAAACATTTGTTTGGGATTCAGTCGGCTGAGGAACGTATGTGAGCTGAGCAAGCGGCATCAGAAGAGGCGCCAGTGATCACTGTGGTGCAGTGTAAGGTACGTACCACAACTGATTTTTCTACTGAAAGAGTTTGTTTTCTTCCTTTCTTCCTTTAAATTAGGCAACTGCTGTTAGTGCTGTTGTTCGTGGTGGTGGGCATCTACTCAGTCGCTAACTGAGATAATAAAATGGCAGTGATTTAAATTTCACGCCCAGTGCTTTGGCCAATCAGGAAGAAGGTAGGCACAAGGATACTTGAGTGGGTGAAGGGACAGTTGGACTGGTACTTTTTATTTCCTGGGCATCTACTGTAAGTTACTGTACACCCCAACACAAGGGTACCAGAATCAGAAGCCAGGAAATAAAAATCCAATTTTCTAAAAGTAAATAGGCAGGGATGAGGGAGGGTCATCAGAGACAGTTAGGGGCTGTGGAGAAGGGCTAGGTAGGAAACATCTGGGCAGACTGGGTGGGCCAAGCTGTCCTTTTCTGCCAACAAATGCATGTACTATATATCTGTGATCTCTCCATTCCAGATCAGAGCATGTTATTCTTGTGGATTTTACTAGAAAAAGGAATTCAGTTATTTTCTTGTTAGCTCCCCCCCACCACACACATACATATATATGGTGTAGCCAGACATGATACAACACAATACCTTGCAGTAAAATACATTTTACAAAACACTGCATGACAAAAGGGTTTAATTAACATTGAATTCCACAGTTCCTTGCAGCATACTGCAGCATTTCGAAGCGATACAGTAAGGTACTACATTGTGTCCTGGCTAGTGTTGCCGTATAAAGAGATTTGCATAATCATGATGCTTTGTGTTATGTTTGAGGCTTTTGGTTGTATGCTTACAGAAACCACACAAAGTGGAAAGTACAGTATCTACCTTCCTGTATCATTCATGCACGTTACAGTACTTATTGTTTTTATTCTTTCTTATCAGTATTTCAGTTACTACGCCTCTTTCCACATTCAGCATCAGTAAAAAGAGGAGTTCAACTATATCTGCTCTCATGTAGTTGATACAACAGTAACTACCCATTCTTGTGGGATTCACCTTATGGTGAAAATGAATTGACAGCACTTTAGGAGTAGTTATTCACAAAAGCTGGATCCTGGATTCCCAGCTGCTGGCTGTAGTTATGGGCTGTATTTACTATTGCCAGATTTCACCCCTTTCATGAAGCTGAAGATGTGAATTCTTACAGATTTTGTAAGAGAAGACAGTGTGCATTTTCAGAAAGTTACTGTTAACTTTTATAAAATGAGGAAGGGATTTTGGCTATTCTGATTGGTCATTAGGCATGCATTAGAAGTGTCTAACGCACTGCTAAAACTAGAAACCTCATGTAGAATATACAGATCCATTTTAGAGGGACAATAAGCCACTCCGAGGTGTCCGTTAGAATGTTTTAACACACGGCTAGGGGGCTGGACATACTCGGCCTGTGGCCTCGTGCCTCACTATGCTCCCCCCAAACCGTGTGTTAGAACCGTCTAACACACACCTCATGTCTTATTGCTTACTTAGTGTGCGTGGTGCAACCTGCATAGTAAAATCATCTTTTGCACATCTCAGTACCATTGGTGCTGTGATTAACTACTGGTAGTGCAAGGACTGAAAAATAGTTCAGAATTTACATTTATGTAGACCTGTTTATGCACTTCATCCCAACATACTTTATGAGTAATTTATTTACACAGGATTGAGTAGCCGAGAGGCCACTGCTCCTTTCCTGTGGGGTCCTGCTTCATACACAGGATAGTACAGCTGCGATGCCATGTCTCATTTCCAACTGGAAGCTTCTGCTTAGGGCAGCTTGACACCACTCAGTACCATTGGTATTCTTTTATTTTACATGTACTCCACCCTCTCTGAGATCAGGCTCCTTAAGGAACCCTGTCCAGGACTACTAAGTTTACAGCTTTGTTTGATTCTTAGCAGTTTGACCCCCCAGGTCTATAACAGAGTGACAGCACCCATTATAAATGTACTATTCGATAGGTAGGTGTCCTGGAAAAAGCACAACAAACCTGGTTGTAAATAAGAAAGGTGATTTTTGTTGCAAAGGAGGTATGTTAGTGAGAAAAAGAGGAACCGATCTGGCAGTAAATGAGTGTTGAGCTTGGCAGACTGATAGAGGGAGAGCAGCATAATTAAGATACACTGTTGCAGTGGCAGATGAGGAGATTCTTGGTAACAGGGATGGTAGAACGAGGTGGGATGAAGTAGAATTGTATCTGTAGCAAACTAGTGCTGTGCTCACCAGGTAAAGGATGAAAGAGGAATGGGTGAAAGAAAAGCTGAACTGGTGGTGATTAACAGCACTACTTGGCTGTTGGAAGGGAAGAACTGTTGCAAGAAGAACAGTTGCTGAATAGTCCCAATCAGGAGTGTGCTTATGGCTGCAGGTGCAGGCTACTGTATCATCTCTGGCGCCTATCCAACTTATAGTCATAACAACAGGTGACAGTAGTCTTCTGGGCTCTGATCTGCAGTGTGGGGGTTCAGCTTACCCCGGACTGAGGGGAGCTGAAATTTGATATCTAGGGTGCTGCTTTCTGATGTTTCTCACTAGATTGGCAACAAAGGCTAGCACATTATTGAGTCCTTTGAGCTTGGAATCTCTTCTCCTGTAAACTGGTAATGTCATAATTGCTTTATTATCATACTGATAAGCACCTGCAAACTGTAAAAATGCACAAAAACTGCAAACTGTGACACATAGAACGTTTAAGCTGTTATCAGGCATAAGAAGTTTGAGGTTCGAGAAGGTCCAAAAAGAAAACATCTGAGTGCATTTTCTGCAGGATGCAGCTCCTGTCCCTTTGGGAGGTTTGGGTTTTCTGCCCTTTTTGTCATTTATTTAGTTATATCAGCTTTTTGTTTTCAGTAGTTTGTGGGGGGAGGGGGTTTGTATCTCCTTGACATTTGTTCCTCTTGCCCATTCAACATTTCCTAGTGTTGTTTCAGTATTGAGTTGATTGGTTTGTTTTTTTAATATTTTAACATATTTATGTATTTATTTATTTGAAGTTACTCAAAACTCACTGGAATTCCCTTCGCTCTTTCATGAGAAACCTGGAATTTTGTAGTATTGTTGCACTTTGGCACCAGATAGGCTTGTGCAGAAATGCAGAATGTGGAAATTCCAATGGAAAGGAATTCTGCAGAATTTCAGAAAATGCTGTCTTTCGTGCGGCTGAATAATCTGGAGTTTGCATAAACTGCAGATTCTTATTCCATAATATATGGAAAATGACTCGGCGGTTTGCACGATCTGCATAAAAATAATTTTGTGGTCTAAGCAGAAATGCTTTTTGGAATGCTGCAGAATTAAAAAAAAGATTCTGAAAGCATTTTGGAAGCAGAAATGCTGTTCTGTAGCAATTCTGGCAGCAGAATTTCACATTCTGCACAGCCCTATTGCCAGTAAATTCTTATAAATTAGTGTTTCAAGGCTCCATGAACCAATTCTGTGTGCAGCATTTAAAAATACAATTATAATAATAAATACTCTTGGTATCCTTTTTACGCACCAAAACGATGCTGTAGCTTGCACCTATTACCATTGTAAGCACTGTTTTGTGCAGGCTGTGAAGATTAAGGTCACATTTTGTGTCTGTAGCTGTGTCTCCAGAGATCCAATCATCTTGATTCATTTGACTGTTGATCTGGTTAACTCATTTAGCTGCCCTACATCAACTTAAACAATCAGTTTCTTCTGCTTTTAGTGTATCACCATTGGCAAAACAAGCCCATTGGCTGTAACCATCTCTTGTTAGGTATAGGGACAGCAACACACAACAGTTTCTCTTATTTTCGTGCAGACATCAGCTGCTTTTTGTGACTTTGATTCACCTGGAGCTGTTGCAGCCTCTTCTTATTTTCCGTAAAAAGCCTGAGGTTTAAACTAGAGGAATTTTACTAGACCACACTGCAAGTGCCACTTACAATTCCCCTATAGAGGGTACAGAGGACCCAGGAAAAACAATTCCTTTTATTATACAGAAAGGAGTTGTATTTCTTTAAGGGCTCTTTTCATTTAGAAGTTTTCTTAGAGCTTGAAGGGGTTACAAAAGGTCACTCTCTTGGGGACTCAGTGTTCTTTTAGTTACCAGTGTTCTCTGCTGCTAATGAGCAGGATGCTGGTCTATTTTTGGGGAGCCGTCCTAGAACTGCGTAAGAAGCAGACGTGTGAGCACTAGGAATGATTTAAGATGCAGTTTTGTGAACAGTTGCATCAATTCTTAGATAGACTCTTAGAACGAAGTCTTGTTTGTAAGAACTGTCTCCCTCTCCCCAATTCTTGAATACACAGCAGCAGTAATGGGTCTCAGCATCACTTTAACAGCAAGGCACGACATAGGGTGGGTTACCATTTGGTTTCTCCAGCCTCATGTGGTTCATCGTACAGGTAGGATTACTATTCGTAACCCACTCCACAGACCTACCATGTCACTGATAAAAAGCAATGGGTCTTTTTTTTTTAACTCTTTTTATTCTTCTTACATCCATCAGATGGGACCTCCTTCAGTCAGTTTCCAGTGCCCTTTCCTGTGCAGCCAAGACCTTTCTGCTCCTGGCTCTTGACACCCCCATTCCACCTGTGACTCACCTTGTGGTCAGGCCCCCTCAGCTTGCCTCCTGAGGTGGGGTGCTGTTAGCACCGCAGCTAACTCCCCATCATCCAGTTGGCTACAGGCAGAGGCGAAGGCCAGAAGCAGCTGGGCCCGAACAGTTCAGGTCCAATGGAGGATGTGGTGGGCAGAAGAGGCATTACCCTCTCATTCAATGGCCATTTTAGCACAGTGGCTTAAGGCTCTGAGCTGCAAATCTGGTGACATCTAGCAGACCAGACCGGGGTTTGAATCCCACAGCTTCCACTTGCATACTGTGTGACCCTGAGCAAGTCACTTAACTTCCCTGTGCTCCCAGGTCGCTCCTGTAAAAAAGCTTTCAGCTTAGTGTGATACTTCTGGTTAAACACCTAAATAAAAACATTTTTTTTGTATATAGCTATTTGATCCTCGTCACCTCCTCCCACCAACTGGCAATGTGGACACATATGCATTTTTTTGATTTTCTCCCCTGACCCCTGAGGCCCTAGCACACAGCCGTGCGAGCATGTGGAGGCACGTGTCACACCCCATGGTGTCAGTTCAGCCCCTTCCACCTCCTGTTACTTTGCCACCCCCTCTCTGCCTACATTACCCACCGGACATCCACCTGGTGGGATCAGAACTACGGGGGGGTTGCCAACCCACGCCCACCATCCTCAGGAGAAGAGAGCTGCCCACTAGCATGCTCAGTCCTGCTCCACCCTTTCCCCCCCACATTGGCACCCCGACAACCCAAGGTCATTCCCGAACCCGGGTCACCAGCATAGCATGAGGTAAGGTGTCCAGTGCCTCAACCCTCTGCGCCACCGGGCTGGCCTTCAATGATCATGTTTCACCATAGTTTTCTCCCTGGAGGAGAGGACATACAATGACGTCCTGGTGACGCAGACATGCTCCCATTCCTGACACACCTACGTCTGCCTTACCTTCAGTCCTTGCATCTGCTGTATCTGGCTCACACACCCCCAGCCAATGATAAGGGTGGGTCTGTTGTTGAGCACTGCAACCCTCCTTCCCCAGAGGAAGAGAGCTGTTCACTGTATGTTGATCCTCCCCCAGCCAACCCTCTTATGTGCTGGGCTCATTCCAACCCAGGTTGTCAGCGCTGCAAGCATAGCACCACCACTGCACCAATGGGCGGCCTATTTAAGTTTTTAAAGTAGAAAATCCAGATTGTTACCACACAGCTGCCTCCCTGAATTCACACCCTGCTCCTGGTAAGGGAAGGTGCATGAATGGCCCGTGTGAATACCTTGTGGTATTCACATGGGCCCCAGTTAATCATCAGTCTGAATTCAGTGTTCCTTAATAACATTATGCACATACTCATATATTGTCTATTACCATTTGCAAGGAGAAGTGAAGCCACATGTAAAAAGAGCCAGAATTGCTCAATGTGCATTAGGTTTCCAGTATGAAACCCTGCTCTATCTAAAATCCCCTGGTAGAAAATTGAAAACAAGGTCCTATAGTGAGGTAGTGTAGCCTAGTGGTTAGAGCACAGAACTGTGATCCTCGGTACCCAGGTTTGACTCTCATCACTCCCATGTACTCACTGTGTGAACTTGCGCAAATCCTCTAACCTTCTCCATACCTCTTTCTCTCTATAACCTCCCTTTTCACATTCTCCCTGGGCATGTTTTTTTCATGGATTGTAAAGTGCTGTTGGATGCAGTTTGAATAAAGCCAATATATAGTATGTAGAGCAGAATTATTTTCCCTCATTTCCTTTCTTGCTTATAGTTCTTGGTTAGGCTGCTTCTCTCAGTTAATGAAATGCTGCTCTAAAAATAAAAACAAAACCCTCCCAGGAAAATGTCAGCACTGAAGCAATTAAAATATATGAATAGAGGACAAAAATTCTCTCTCTGTCTCACTCTTGCTTCGTCAAAAGCAGAATAAAAAGAGAAGAGCAGGAATGTTCTGTCAGAAGTTGGCAACTCTTCTGAAGTGAAATGTTGAATTATTGAAGAGGGCCCTGGATTCTGTCACTATGGATCAATCAGGCAACAGGGCTTCCAGGGAAATGGGAGGAAGTGCAGTACAAGGAAGCCACAACAGCATGCCACAGTGGGGAGCGGGCTGGACAAGAAAGGAAAGACATACACAGTTTTTTATTACACATGCATGGCTCCACACACTTTATATAAGGTAAGACTCTGAACGAGCATGTACTGTACATAACAAAATCCATGAAGCTGACAGATACACACAGAATGAACCAAATATGCCAATTTTTTCTGAAAAATGGATTACACACAGAAAAATGGATAAACACACACACAAGTGTGTGTGCGTGCGTGCATGCACGCACGCGCGCACACACACACACACACACACACACAGCTAGACACATTGGAGTGAAAAAAAATAGTCACACATTCTAGCTAACACCCACCACATACACAATCAGACATCCACAACAAGGTGGAATGAATACTAAGCACATATTCAGACAGTGTTCATTCCCTAAACCTCAAAATATTCATTACTTGGCCAAAAACAGAATTGTGGCTTGTAAGCCTTTTTTTAATTAATATACTTTATTGAAATTTCATAATATGAACATACAGTGACAGGACCAAATAACTCAAAAAACAATGGTAGACTATACATAAACTCATACAAGACAAAACATATCCCCCCTCCAGTACTAGCCAAGGCCTATGGCATTCGGCAGGTATTTTGGCTAACAAGCCAATGTCATAACAGAAAGAAGTAATACATATGCACTGTGTATTTTACCAAAGTTTGATTCATTGCAGATCTGCTATCCCTAGTAAGGCACAAAGGGATTCCCAATGCCTCTTAAAGGTTTTATAGCTATGTCTCCTGGAGGCCAACATCTTTTATATCCTAAGGGCCTGCATTACTTCAGTGTGCCATTCCTGAAATATAGGCATGTCCTGGTCCGTCTAGTATCGTAAAATTATTTTCTGAATAGCCATGGTGACTAGAGTGAAATTATATTTTCTATTGCCTGTGAGTGTTTCCACACCCAGCCCCAGGGGGCACCTCTACATAAAGGTATCTGTTAGAGCTAGCATGGGGTCTAGCGCCTGGTGCACCTGTTGCCACAGGGACTGTGCCTTGGCGCAGTCCCAAAGGATATGTTTAAGAGTGCCAGGTGTAGCTTCACACTTTGTACACAGAGGGGGAGTCTAGGACATGCCATGCATAAAGCTTCTGTAGGGTAGGATACATACTTTGATAAGTTTTAGTTTGCAACAATATATAGTGATGTATTTTAATGTGCCTATGGGTACTGGATCAGATCTTACCCCATGCTGCAGCAGAAGTTTCCCAAGTGAGGTCCTCAGTCCAGTACTTTGCAGGTATCCCAAATCTGTGTGGTAACAGGGTTCTTATTACACTATAAAGTAATGAGATAGAATTGCACGTAGATGGCCCACGTATGAGTTGAGGCAGAATTGGAGTTCCTGGAGGAATAGGGGGAGACACACCAATGGTCATGATAGCAGCATGTCTGACCTGCAGAAAGAAGAATACTTCTTTATTAGGAAGTTAGAATTTGAATTTAGCTTGCATTTGTGCAAAAAAGTTGTCCATTTGCCTTCCACAATTATGTCCGTAGGCAGTAATGCCCTTGTCCTGCCACTGCTATTTAGAGATACTGTAGTTTTGCCTCCAATATGTAAGTTGTTGTTATGCCATAGGGGCTGGGATATGATAGTTTCCAGGTTGGTTTTCAGTAGTTTGGTAAGCTGGCATAGAGATAATGGGAAGTGACAATGGGGGCACACATAAGGGCTTGGGTAGAGCATCTGCCCTGGTGTAGAACAGTAATACTAATGAAATGCCATTTTGTTTACAGAGTAGCTCTTCTATTTCTAGCCACTGCTGGTGGCATTGTTCCTCTGAGTCCTGTACAGTTGTCAGCCATTTAAAATATTTGGTTCCCTTGTCGGCATGATAGTAGACCAGTAAGTTTGGTAGACTGGAGCCCCCTGCTTGCTTTGAGGCTGCTAGCTAGGTGTATGCCCTCCTCGGTCATTTGCATTGATAGAGAAAGTGGGAGATGGTACCATGCAGGGAGTGAAATCATTACAGCGGGAGCCTGATCGATAACATGCTAAGGGGGCAAAGGATTCTAGGAAGGATATTCATTTTAACTCATTGGGTCCAGTAGAAACTATATGGCATCGGAACCATCTATTACAGAACTTAACCCAAAATGGCCACCAGGACTCAATGAGTTAATGATGTTTACCCTACCCAACAGTGTAATATGGAGGGTGGAACAACTGTGAAGGTCTTGTTTTACTTTAGTCAAGAGAGACATGAGGTTATCATTGATCATCTGGTTCCAAGAAGTGGAAATATTTATGCCCAAATACTACAGTGAAGTTGTGGACCATGTCAAGCACAAGTGAGCAAGGTCCTGTCATCTGGTATTATGGTTTATTGGGAATACAGAAGTGTTAGATACATTCAATGTGTACACAGTGATTTTGCTAAATTCTTCCACTTCTCTCAGAATTTCAGGTATGGATACCTTAGGATTCTGAATATGCAATAAGATAGCATCTGCATATTAGGATATTATGTATTCTTTTTCACCAAAGGGACTGTCTTGTGTATTTTTGTTGAGATTCAGCTTTATTGCTAGGATTTCCAGGTATAGGTTACACAAAAAGGGAAATAGGGGACACCCCCCTGCCTAATGCCATTAGACAGGGAGAGTAAAGATGACAGCATCCTGTTACAGTGAGTTTTTGCTGAGGGTTGAGAGTAGACTAAAATGCTCCAGGGTGCTAAATAAATACCCCAAAGAGACACCACCAAAGGCTGTTCTGCATTTTGGGAGGCCAGAGGCACAGGGGTCTCTGCCCCCTAGATGCAGAAATGATATGGAACAATTTTCAAAGGTGGTCAGATGACACCCTGCCCTCCAGAAAACACGTCTGCTCTGGGCCCAGAAAGGAGACCCAAACCTTTTGTAGACCCATGGACAACAGCTTAGCTAATATATTTAGGTCTATGTTTAACAGGGAAATAGGCCTGTAATTTTGTACCAAGGTGGGGTCCCTGCCAGGTTTGGCTAAGATGGATATAGTGACCTGCTGCATAAGAGCATCCAAGGTTTGGATTTGATAGGCCTCTAGGTATGTGTCTCTGAGAGAGTTGGAAATATCAACACTCAGGGACTTATAAATGTTGGTTGAAAAGCTGTTTAGACCAGGAGTTTTATCCAGGGACCTGGAGTTTATTGCCTGCTGGTTTCTAGTATAGATATAGTGAGTTTAAGGGCCTTCAGAGGATGGTAAGAGAGACTGGGAAGTGGGATGGAGTTAAGGTATTCCTCAGGTTGTACAGCTTGGAGTAGTAATCCTGGAAGGTTTGAGCAATTAAACTAGGGTCAGTAATGACCTGCTTAGTTCTGGGATCCACTATGGACTTGATTGCCCACAGTGTCTCTTGCTGCTTAAATGGCAGGGCCAAGGCTTTGTATGCTTTTTCTCCTTTAGAGACAGTGTTTTTTGACCCTAAAGAGTGCCACTTCAGCTTTTTTTTTCTTTTAGCAGCTCATGGTGCCCTTCCCTAAGAATTCCCAACTCACAACAGGTAGAGGCAGCTGTTGCACTAGAGAGAGTTCTGTGTAATGTTCTGATCTGGATGAGAAGGGTGTTGGCCTTCTCCTGGTTGAGTTTTTTCCTCCTGGCTATTATGCGAATAATTTCTCCTCTAATTGCACATTTTAAGGCATTCCAAATAGTGACATTCTGAAAGACAGAGCCCTCATTGTTCTGGAAAAAGCTGTCAGCAAAATCTTTACAGGCTTTTAGAGTTTCGGGATCACTGAGAATGTGGCTTATGTGCTTTTAAAGCATATTGCACTCCACCAAGTGGCTTAGAGTAGTCAAGCAGTCTCTGGGCCGCCACCTCCTTTGTACCTCCAGTCATCTCACACCTTCTGCCTCCCACTTTGGCCCTCAAATATATTACCAACCCCTGTCCCACCCAGCACTGTCTTTTCTGCCACCCCCTCCTTCAGCCCTCTGATATATGGGCCGGAGCCCAGTGCCACTAGTCTTAAGCTAATCCCCAATGTGGGCAGGTTTATGATGGTGGTCATTTGGGGAACAGGTGGAAGGACACCAGATTGTATGTATATATAGTTATATTCATATCTATGTATCTGTGTATATATTCATTGCAAAAAAACCTGTGCATGAGGATACAATTCCACTGTCTCAAAAAGAAAGGAAATTCATTGCAAAAAACTGCATCAATGCACCAGTTAGTGTTCAATTTAATGCAAAAAAAGTAGGGATAAATTGTGTTAGGGTTTCCAACCATATCTTCCCACCCCCTCAAAGCAGCAAAAGGATAACAACACACAAGCAACCACAGACTGCCGTCATCTTGTAAGATAAACAATATACAACTGTTTCCAGATGACACAAATGCAGTAGCACTGATATGCTACCATTGTGGATTTTACTCTGCGGCATGCATACTGCAAGGCATAACAAACTCACTTGATGCAGCAGATATAAATCCACAATCTTCAAATCACAGCACTGCTTGTGTACGCAGAAGCACAGGCCTCTACAGCAACAGATTAATGGTACCCAAATTACAAGTGTTCTTTTGTCTGCAGAAGTACACACCCCTATGAGGTCAGCACTTCTGTAGCTTCAGGTACTCATGCATACTGTAAGACATACACATAGTTGATGGGCTTTTGCTTCTGCAGCCATAGGTGTAAGACACAGAGGAGAACACTTTTTTACACAAAGAGTGGTGAACCCTTGGAACACATTACCTACAGAATTTGTATTAAGTAAAAACAAAAAGAATTCAAAACATAACTAGACAATTACATAACAAATGGGAAACACTAACATACTACAATTACAAAAGAGCATTTTGGGCTAACACCTACATAACTCTATGCATGTCTTTGTATAAGCTTTTGTACATACACATCAACCTCTTGCTGTAGAAGTACAGCATAACAAAATTAATGATATCAAAATTGCAACACTACTTCTGACTGCAGAAGCACAGGCTCCTGAGAGTCTGTGCCTCTTCAGCCACAGGTGTAAGACATACACACCGATGTCTGGCTTTAGAAGTAGGGCCTGCAGCTATGCAGACAGAAGTACTGTCGCAATGTGGGTATAATGGTTTCAGCAGTGGATATAGAAATTGTTCAAGGGATAGCAGTTTTTCAATTACGCAGATGCGTAAAGAAAATCATGCACTAATGGGTCATGCAGTCTAGTGAGGTACCTCATACAGTGTGCATGAGTAGAGCAGAGCCAGCCATAATGCAGTGCAGTAGTTTACAGTAAATGGCGTATCACAACATACTGCAGTAAAAAAGGGCTTAATTGTCATTGAATTACACTGTTCCCTGAAACACATGGGAGCATTTTTGTGATATACTGCAGCATTATTTGGTTGCATCCTGGCTAGTGCTGCTGTACCTTTGGCTGCAGAGGTGCAGACCCCATGGGGCCTTCTCTCTACAGAAGGGCAGGCCCCATGGGTCCTGTGCTTCTGCAGCCACACATACTCATGCATGCAGTACAATATACACCACATGTGTGGCTGCATAAGCACAGGACCCTGAAGGGCCTATGCTTATGCAGCCACAGATACAAATCCACAAAGGTAGCATATCAGTGCTTCTGCACTTGTGTCATCTAGAAACAGTTGTATGTTGTTTGCCTTACTTGATGATGGCTATCAGTGGTTAATTCTGTGGTGTTGTCATTTTGCTGCTTTGGGGGGAGAGATAGGGTTGGAAACCTTAACTTCACATTTCCCTACTTTAGTTGCATTAAGTTGAACCCTAACTGCTGCATTAACACAGTTTTTGCCAATGATTTTCCTTTATTTAAGAGATAGTGGAATCATATCCTCATTCACATAGGTCTTTTTGGGGACCTACATGAACAGATCCATCTGGCTTCAGAAACACAGGGCCTTCTGGCTTCCATGTGGCTACAGATGCAAATATTCAGGATCCTCTGGGCCCTGTGCCAAGTTAAGAGTCCCTCTGGTTGCAGAAGTGCAGGCCTCTGAGGGCCCTGCTCTTCTGTGTGGCTATAGATGCAGATGTGCAGGGCCCTTTGATCCCTGCATGCAACATGGAGTTCATCCAGGTGAGGAAGCGCAGGGCCCTTTGGGTCTTGCACTTCTGTGCAGCTACAGACCAGATTAGGAGTCCAGTTACCTGTGGAAGCACAGCACTTCTGTGTGGCTACAGATGCAGATGTACAGGGCCCAAAAGGTCCTGTGTCAAGTGAAGAGTCTGTCTGGTTGTGGAAGTATAGGGACCTTTTGAGCCCTGCACTTCTGTGTGGCTACAGATGCAGAAGCCAAATGAGGAGTCCATCAGGTTGTGGAAGTGCAGGGCAGTCTGTGCCCTGCACTTCCATGGAGCTACAAATGCAGATGTGCAGAGCTCTCTGGACCCAGCAGCCAGTGAGGAGTCCACCTCACTGTGGAAATGTAAGGCCCTCCAGACCCTGCACTTCCTTGCAGCTACAGATAAAGTTGCACAGGGCTCTTTCTTCATAACTTTGTTGTTTTTAATATTTTGAGTAACTCCACCGCATGAACCCATGAACCAGTCAGGTGAAATTTTTCAAATCCTGCCTAAAAGGTGATTTAGCAGAAATATTGTGGAATCACCATCTAGGATGAATTTGAAAAATCTCACCTTCCTGGCTCATCAGGTGCCAAAAATGCCATTTTGAAAATTTGGGGACAAAATCCTTTAAAATGGCCTTGTTTTAAACAGAAGTTGTTTTTCTATAGAAAGATGAAGTTCTTTCATGAGCAGATTTTCTTCTTTCACATGGTCTCATGAAAGAAAATCATGAAGGAAGAAATACCAGAAAAGGAAGATCATGAAAGAAGATTCTCACCTCACAAAAGAAGAAATTCTTTTGTGAGCTTCATTTGATACTAAAGAAGATCACAAAACAGGTAATCTCATCAAAGATCTAGAAAAATCACAAAAGAAGAACTCTCATGAAAGAAAGATCTTGTTTCACGAAACAGGAAATTCTTTTGTGAGCTTTTTTGATAGAAAGGAAGATCATGAAACAAGAAATCGCACGAAAGAAGATCACAAAACAAGAAATTTCTACTTTTGTGAGATTCAGTTCTTCATTCAAGAGCTGAGATTTTTCTTTTGCAAGACTCAAGAAAGAAGAGCTTCGGCTCACAAAAGAATTGGGCACCCTTGCTAAGAAGCCTTCCACATAGGATTTTAGAGATGTCTCATAACTATATTTTGGGGTTGTTTAAAAAAAAACTCCAGAATTGAGCTGACCTGGTCCCATTTAGGTAGATTCATACATTTGTTTTTCTTCAGAGCATTTTTTAATGAGTTTTGGTTATTTTTTGGGGGAAAAATTAAAACACAAGACGGCAGCCATACAAAAGATTTTTTTCTCACAAAAGAAGATTTTTCACTCATGAAATAGAGTCTTCTTTCCTGAGCTTTAAATTCTCCTTTCACATTGGACAAATAAATGAAAGACCCTACTGAACATGCACAAAACTGACATTTCAAATTTTTTATAATTTGGGAACTGATAAATATTTTTTCACCAAACAAAAAAAAGGCCTAATTGTAGTGAAAGCCCCTTCTACCATGAAAATGTCAGAGCAAAATTCCAAATCATCTGGGCTGTAGGTGATGGCAAAAAAAATGCCCAAACCCCCTGATGTTTCCACTTTTTGCACATTCTGGGTCTCAGAATCTGGACATCCTACCATCACAAAATTTGCCAGATCTAGAGACATTGCTTTCCAGACTATGTATGCAAAATTTTATGCAATTCCATTGAACGGGACAAAAATATTAAGGTGTAAAGTTAGGGGGTTAATATTAAACACCCTTCTTAACTGCAACTATAGGGGCACTACCACACATCTATAGTTTATATTCTTTGCAAAAAACTTTGTTAATGCACTGGTTAGGGTAACTTAATGCCACAAAAGTAGGGAACTGAGGCATTAGGGTTTCCACCCAAACTCCTCACCCTTACCCCCAACCAGCAAAAGGAAAAAACATCATGGTTTTGAGGTTCAGAGTTTTGGTGAATCAGTGGTGGGATCTTCCTTGGGGTTGTCAACCCTAATGCTCACCCCATTCCATGAGAAAACATCACACATGATCTCCTTTCTTCACACAGGGCCAAAAAGCCTACAACAAACTATGATGGCAACATGCAGTGAGATGTACTTCTCTGCATTTGAAGAGTGTATCACTACAAGGTAGTGGCTTGGCCTTGTGTTTCAGATTGGAGGCTACACGCTGGTGTGGAAGAGGTGAGCATTAGGGTTGGCAACCCCAAGAAAGATGCCACTACTGATTTGACAAGACTCTGGATAATCTAAATCCTAATGTTTTATCCTTTTACTGCTGGGGGGGAGTTGGGGGGAATTAGGGTGGAAAACCTAACGCCACCTGTCTCTACTTTTTTGTCATTAAGTTACCCTAACTGGTGTATTAATGATGTTTTTTGTGAAGAATTTTCTCTTTTTTTTGAGACAGTGGAATTGTATCCATCTGGGCCGTGCACCAAAGAAAGACTCCATCCCCCTTCGGAAGTGTAGGACCCTGCTGACCCTTCCCTTCTATGTAGCGTTAGATGTCAAAACTTACCCAAGTTATGAATGTCCATAGGAAAATGTTTACATACCTTCATAACTGTGTTATTTTTTTAATATTTTGACCACAAATTTTCAACATAGCCTTGATACAAACCCACCTCAAGAACCTGGTAGGTGAACATTTTCAAATCTCAGCTGAAATATCTTTCCACAGCACAGGTGCGAAAACACATTTTGGCCAGGTTCTGAAAAGTGAAAGTTGTCATGTTCATAAGATGATGTAAAAAAATGGCTATGTTGAAAATTTGGGATCAAAAAATGTAAAATTATCAAACTTATGAGCATGTGTTGCAAAATGTCAACATATGCTCATATAGTAACTTTGCTGTTTTATATTTTTAGCCCAAATTTTCAACATAGTCTTCTTATGACCCTTCCTCATGCACAGTGGTAAAAAAAATTTCAGAACCTGCTCAAAAGGTGATTTTATGCAGTGACAATGTCATTCCGTGCCACAAGTGTGAAAACACATTTTGGCCAGGATTGAAAAATGACAAGTTGTCATGTTCATGTAGTGATGTGGGAAAATGGCTATGTTGAAAATTTGGGGTCAACATATTTAAAATCACCAAAATAATGAGTGTGCATTGCAAAATTTCAATGTACACTCATAACTTTGCTATTTTTAAATATCTTGACCCCAAATTTTCAACATTGCCCTCTTATGACCCTACCTCATGAACAAGGGTGGTGAAAATTTTCAAATCCTATCCAAAAGGTGACTTCACAAAGTGACAGTGAAAACACCTTTTAGGCCTTATTAATGTAATTCCACCACCATTGTTCATGAGGTGGGGTCCCAAAAAGGCCATGTTGAAAATTTGGGCTCAAAATTGAAACACAGAAACATAGAATTTGACAGCAGACAAGGGCCGCTTGGCCCACCCAGTCTACCCATTTCCCTACCTAATGGATAAACTGCAGATCCTAGTTAACCAACAGCCTACTTCCTCCTACCCCCAACTAGAATTGCCTTATGTCTGTCCCATGCATTCTTGAATTCCCCCACTGTTTTTGACCCCACTACCTCCCCAGGAGGGCTGTTCCATGTATCCACAATCCTCTCCGAAAAAAAATACTTCCTCACATTATCTCTGAGCCACTCCCCATCTTCAAATTGTGCCCCCTTGTTTTTTCACATCTCTTTTTCTGAACGATGCTACCCTCTTGGACTTTGTTGATTCCCTTGAGGTACTTGAAAGTTTTTTCATGACCCCCCCTCTCCCTCCTTTCCTTGAGGGTATACATATTAAGCTCCTTTAATCTCTCTTCGTATGTCTTCTGGGTCAGACCCTGCATCATTTGAGTTGCTCTTCTGTGGACAGCCTCCATTCTGTCCATGTCCTTGCGGAGATGGAGTCTCCAGAACTGCATGCAGTGCTCCAGATGGGGTCTCACCAACTGTCTGTACACAGGGATAACAACTTCCTGTTTTCTACTGGTGACGCCTCTCCCTATGTATCCCAGTATCCCACCAGCCCTCCTTACTGCCTTTTCACATTACTTGCCCATCTTTAAGTCATCTGATATGACTACCCCCAGGACCCTTTCCATTTATGTTGTTGTTAGTATCTCATCCCCCATTGTGTACTCTTCCCCTGGGTTTTTGTTTCCCAGGTGCATTACTCTGCAATTCTTTGCGTTGAATCTAAGCTGCCATACATTTGACTATTCCTCCAACCTTGCCAAGTCCCTTCTCATCCTTTCCACCTCACCTTCTGTATCAACCCTTTTTCAGATCTTTGTGTCATCTGGAAAGAGACATACTTTTCCTTCCAGTCCCTCTGCAATGTTACTTATAAAGACATTAAAGAGGACTGGTCCCAGTACTGAACCCTGCGGTACCCCGCTAGTAACCCCCCCTTTCTTCAGAGTAGCCTCCGTTTACTATTACCTTCTGCGTCCTGTTGTCCAGCCAATTTTTTGTCCAGACTACCACCTTGGGACCCACCCCAAGGCTGGCTAACATGTATATTAATCTTTTGTGTGGGACTGTGTCAAATGGCTTGCTAAAGTCTAGGTAGGCCATGTCCACAGCCCCTCCCTGGTCTACTATTTTGGTCACCCAGTCAAAGAAATCAATTAGATTCATCTGACATGACCTTCCCCACTGTGAACCCATTCTGCCTTGGGTCCTGTGCCCCACTGGCTTCTAGGAACTCAACAATTCTTTCCTTCAGAAGTGAGTCCATTATTTTTCCTACCACTGAGGTCAAACTAGCAGGTCTATAGTTCCCTGCCTTTGTCTTGCTCCCACTTTTGTGAAGGGGAATCACATCTGCCCTCCTCCAGTACTCAGGTACCACACCATCCTCCCATGATTTGTTTAAAAGGGTAGTCAGTGGTTTCAATAGTTCTACCCTTAGTTCTTTTAGAATTCTTGGGTGAATCCTGTCAGGCCCCATTGCTTTGTCCACCTTCAGTTTTAAAAATTCTTTCAGAAGCCTTTCTTCTGTGAATGGACTGGTATCAACTTCCCTATCCAGAGTGCTTCTATTCTTTGGTTTAGGTACCTACCCCTCCTCTTCTTTTGTGAATACTAAGCAGAAGTATTCATTCAGTATCCCTGCTTTTTCACTGTCACCCTCTGCCCACCCTCCCTTCCCTTTATTAAGCCTCACTATCCTTCTCTTAGTCTTTCTTTGCTCCTTAATGTACCTATAAAATGTTTTATCCGCCTTCTGAACTGAGTTGGCTATCTTTTGCTCAGTTTGGGCATTTGCTATTCTGACTGTCTTCCCCACTTCCTTCTGTTTTAACTAGTACAGTTCTGTGTCCTGCTCCTTCTGTGTTTCCTTATACTTCCTGAATGCTACCTTTTTCTCCTTAACCTTCCCCACCACCTCTTTTGAGAACCATAGTGTTTTTTTTCCTTCATTGTGGTTTGTTGATTTGCTTCACACAAAGGCTTGTTGCCTCTGTGATTGCTGTTTTGATTTTTCCCCATTGTTTCTCCAGCCCTCCTTCTTGCCTGTTTGCTAGTGCTTTTCTGAGGCACTCTCCCATTTTCCCAATGTAAGCCCTCCTAAAGTCCAATACTCTTGCTTTTGAATGGCTTGACTCTATGGCTGTGTTTATCTTGAAACACACTGTTTGGTGGTCACATGTTCCCAGATGGCTACCCACTGCAGCAGTGTCAGTGGCTCAGTAGGTATCACACTCGCCACTGAGATCAGGAGATCAGAGGGCTGTGGGTTAGTTCCCACATCTAGCACTTGGGTTAATATCCCAGTACCGACACTGTAGTGAAGCATGAGAGGGGTGCTGCACTTCTGAGGTGCCATCTTTTGGATGAGACATTAAAACCGAGGTCCCATCTGCCTGGATTGGTGGTAGTTCAGGTGGATGTTAAAGATCCCATGGCACTTATCGAAAAGAGTAGGGGAATTTCCCTGGTGTCCTGGCCAAATTTCCCTCATTCACTAAAAATACCACCAACAGCTTAATCTGGTTCAAGGTCAATTGGCATTCATCTGTATCCTCTTCCCCCGGTCGTGCCTGAAAATAGGCAGGATTTGTCTAATGCACTTACCCGGTCAACAAAAAACTAAATAAAAAATAAAAATAAGTAAATCTGAGATCCTGTCTCTGTCCCCATTTGACAGTACCAGGTCTAAGATTGCTCCTTCCTGAGTGGTTTCCACCACTAGCTGTCTGAGGCATGCCCCCTGTATGGTATCGAGAATAACCCTGCTCTTGAATGTGACTGCAGCAAAGGTGCTCCAGTTAACATCTGGCATATTCAGGTCCCCCATCAACAATATCTCCCCTTTTTCTACCATTCTAAAGATGCCTTCTACCATTTCCTTGTCCATTGCCTCCTCCTGAGAAGGGGGTCTGTATACAACCCCCGTGCAGATTGTGGTGCCATTTCCTGTCTCCAGGGTGACCCACAGTGCCTCCTCTACTCCCTGTTTACCCTTTTGTTCCATTGCTTTGATCCCTTCCCTTACATAGAGAGCTACTTCTCCTCCTCCTCTTTTACTCTCCCTGGCCCTCCTGTAGCTTGTGTACCCTGGTATGTTGACATCCTAGTCATGGTTCTCTGTGTATCACGTTTCTGGGACTGCCACAATATCCAGGTGTCCCTCTTCCATCAAGGCCACTAGTTCAGGGAGCTTGTTACATGGACTACAGGCATTGGTACTCATCATCCTCCATTTTTTCATGGCCTTATCCCGTTTAGCCCCATTCCTATTCTTACGACTTTTGCCTTTTTCTGCATTTACCCCTGTTCTTCTCCCTATTGACTTCTCTACCTTGGTGTTTACCTTGCTAACTACCGTGTTTTGTGGGGCGGAAGCTGAGATTTCCCTGCTCCTTTTCAGTGCCTCCCCATTGGCTAGTTTAAATGCTTGTCAATGAAGCATTTAAACCTATCTCCTAGGATCCTGGTTCCCCTCCCAGACAGATGCAGACCATTACACCAGTATAGGCCTGTATCCCTACAGGTGGACCCCCAGTCCCCAATGAATCTAAAACTCTGAGCTCCGCACCAGTTTTTCAACCATTCATTGAATCCCATGATGTGGAGTACCCTAGCATCACCCTTGCCATAGACAGGCAGCACCTCAGAGAAGGTTACCATACATGCTACTTGTCTAAGGCCCCTCCCCAGCTCTACCAACTTCTCTTGCACTGCTCTGATCCCATTCCCAGCCAGGTCTTTTGTCCCTAGGTGGACAGTGACATCCAGCTCCCTCCCTTGTGCAGCTGCTCCCACAATCCTGAGGATTTGCTCCCTGTCCCTCCAAGCCATGGTGCCAGACAGTCACCTTCCCACCCCTTCCCCTTCCTCCTCCAATTCTACTCCCCTAATGATTGAGTCCCCCACCAGGAGTTGTTTTCTTCCCCTCTCCTGTGGGGTCCCATGCCACCCTCCTGTGGGTCTCCTTTGTGGAGATTCCCAGCATCCTCCTTGGTCTCCACTGCAGGTGCCTCCATAGAGGAACCACACTCCACCAGAACAGCATATGAATTGTGGAGAGGTACAACTGGAAGGATGTGCCTCTGTTTCACCACCTTCTCCCTCCCTGAGCCCACCTTGGTCCAACCTCTCCTCTTTCTTGGCAACCTCTGAGGTAGCGGCCGAGGCCCTGGTGGTCCTTGGGTGAGGGAGGAGGTTTCACAAATCCTGGACAGGACAGCCTGGAGACGGGCAACCTCCTCCCTCAGATCAGAGAGGTGCCTGCAAATAGGGCAGCACTGCAGCCTCCCGAATGTATCCTGGAAGACTGCCACCCCACAGCCATTGCACTGCACCACTCCCATCATGTCTTGTTTTGTGGCACCTCTCCTGTTGCTTTGTATGCTTACTTTCTCCTCCCTCTGTTTATTTTTTCACCTACTTTCCTACTGCATCTGTGCCCTTATAGCTCTTGCCCTTCCTGTTCTGTGACAGGAACTTCCTGTATTCTTCAGTAGTCTCCTTCTTCCTTGCTCAGAGTCAGAACTCCAGCAGCTAGAGGGAGGGGGAGAGCTACTCGTTTCCATCAAGGATGACAAAGCCTATGTGTCTCAGTGATCCTTCTCTTCCTACTGCCAAACAGGAAGTTCCTGTTGTCAGTCAGATCCAGTGCCTATAAAAGTAGAACTGGCTGAGAGTGGAGGGGAAGGAAGGAGGGCAATTAGTAAGAAAAATGCTAGCTTTTTAGCCAGCTGCTCCTTGCTCTGAAAGCTAGATTCCTGTCTGCCAAAAGCTAGCAGTAGGGAACTGTAATTGGAGACACCTGGGCCCAGATATTCAAAAGGGTTGCGCCATGCGCAACTGAGATGCGCCAGTGCAAGTCCGAAAATGCGCCATTGTGCGATATTCAGCAGAAGGCAGCTGCACCCCCTTAATCGCAATGCGCAACAGCGCAATGGTAATATATGCATGCGCAACTAAAGGGGGAGGAACCATGAATAAATGGTGCAGTGCGATATTCAACAGCATGCGCCATGCGCAATAGGGGAGCAAGCGGAAGTTGCGTGATAGCGGAAATGATCCAAAATAAAAAGGAACAAGAGAGAGGCGCAAGAATGCTACAGGGAAGCCAGAGGTGGGAGAAAGCTGACAGCCACAGAAGACAGGGAAGCAGTGAGTGGGACTGGAAAACAACAGGACAGGGCACACCTGGGAACATAGGGCAACAGGACAGGAGTGGGGAGCCTGTGCCACAGTGGGCTGAGGGCAATGGCAGTGGGCAGGACAGCCAAATCTTGGAGGTGTTCCAGATGCAGGGGGAGTAGCACAAAGGACAGTGGGGGGAACGGGATTACAGCTTCCGGGGGGAACACAAGCCAGGGACATGGCCAGTGCCACCATTCAGATGGAGGCAGTAATGAGGGGTGTGAGAAGGCAGGCAGCAGGGGCTCACGGCTGTGGAAGGTCCCGTCAGCAGTATGCCCCCAACAGGCGGTACCGAGCCCGCACCAGCTTTGAGCACTACAGTGACACTGAGATAGTGGTCTGGTACCACCTGAACCGGATGATCCTGAGGCAGCTTTGTGAGCTGTGCAGTGATGAGATGCAGGCACCCACACGACGGAGCCATGCTCTGTCAGTGGAGACAAAGGTGACAGCTGTCATGTGCCTGCTCACCACGGGCACCTTCCAGAGACCAACAGGGGACACAGCAGGCATAACCCAGTCGGCTGTGTCATGCCTACTCACACAATTCCTCAGCGCACTGCTGCCACATGCTGTGGAGTACATCCGTTTCCCAAGCACACAGGCAGAGTGCATAGCACACATACAAGAGTTCCACAGGGTAGCATGTATGCCTGGCATACTCCGGGCCATTGACTGCACCCATGTGGCCATCCACATGCCACCTGGCCCGGAAGGTGCTGCATACATTAATCGGAAGTGCTATACCAGCATCAACTGCCAGGTGGTGTGCGATGCTAGGGGGCGCATAACCAATGTCTGTGCCACGCACCCTGGGGGAGCACATGATGCCTTCATCTGGCACCAGTCTGCACTGTGCCACAGGTTTGAGAGTGGGGACATCCCCACTGGCCACCTAGTGGGTGAGTATGCAAATCAGGCAGAAAGACATGGATCTTGGGAGGGGCATAGTCAGAGGTGACATGGGTACTGGCCTAGATGGCCCATGGTAGGGCGACGCTGATCACCAAATTAATGTCCACCCTCTACACACAGGTGACAGTGGATATCCACTCCATCCCTGGCTGCTCACACCATACCGGCGGCCCGCGACTCCATTGCAGCAACGGTACAATTAGGCACATGCCACCACACTCAATGTCATAGAGCGGGTGTTCGGGATGCTGAAGGCATGTTTCCATTGCCTGGACACGTCTGGCGGTGCCCTACTGTACAGCCCCTCGAAGGCCTGCGGGCTATTCCTGACCTGTTGCATCCTGCACAACATGGCCAATGCCTGTGGGATAGCTGTAGAGGTCGAAGAGGGGGACAGCAATGGGGATGATGAGGACGCTGGTGCAGATGGTGATGGGCAGCCCCCCCCTTGGTCAAAGGGACCCCGACTGATCTGGATGTCGCAGCTGCACTGGGACACCATCACAGAGGAGCACTTCAACCAACCCAGGTAAGTCATGGGGCCATGTGCAACCACCAATGGCAAGGGCACAACCCACAAACACACATGGACAAACCCCAGGGGCACATGTCATAAAGGGAATTGGCTAGGCGTGGAATTGCACACCCTGTCAGGGATGGGCAAGGCCTAACATGGCATGCAGTCACGCACACACACACACACACACCCCACAAGACATGCACAAAGGGTAAGAGGCACGCCGACCCCAACCGCCACCCCTAGCCACACACATGTCCACAGACTACCACGCCCAGTGCCTATCATTGTACATGTCTCAGACGCTGGGCACCATTGCACAGTGGCGGACAGCGCAAAACAAATATCATCATGCACACACCACAGCAGCCAGCAGCCGGGCGGGTGTGCATATGAAACGTGTGTGTGTGTGCAGGGCCGGGTACCCCACCCGTGCATTGCACATTGAACAACACACTGCACACAGGGCAGCGTCAGACAGTAGCCATGGTGGGAGACAGGTCAGTCATGCGGCACAGTGCCATGGCCACCATGGATGCATGGGCAGCCCTGCCGAGACCCGTCAGCAGTGACAGGCTGACCATTGGCCTCATGGTGTGGCACTGACGGTCCCCCAGGGGTGCCGCTGCGGGAACGCGACCATTCTCGAGCAGGAGTCTGCAGCTCACCGAACATGCCTGTGCCAGGCGTGCTCAGGATGCCCACAGCTGAACCTGGTGTTGACAAGGAGGGTGTCGTACGACGCCGGGAATGGGGGGTTGACATGGCACTGCGCGGTGTCTGCGGTGCATGGGCAAATAACTGTGTGCCCATTGTGGCCATGACAGCTGTGAATGCCTGTGTCTGCCTGTCAATGGCGGCGGTCACATCCTCCTGCAGCCGGTCCATCCCTGCCAGAAGCAGACCGGTGTCCCTGCTGTGCTGCTTCTCTGCCTGGCGCAGGACCACACTGAGTGCATCCACCACCATCAAATACAGATTCATGGAGTATGCGGGTGTGCTCATCTAAGAGGTCATCCGCTTGATCGGCATGCTGTCCCTCATGGTGTTCGCGGCCGTACAGGGCAGCACTCCTTGAGGTTGGGCGCTGCACACCAGGGCCATACCTGGGCACGTCCACAGGTGGTGCACTGACCCCACCCCCAACACTGCCCCTCTGGCCACCGCTCTCCAGGGCTCAACGGTGCTGCCGCAGCAGCCACAACAGCCCCACTGTCCTGGATGCACACCAGTGCTGCCCCACTGGTGCAGACAGGCACAGGCTGGGACTGTGATGTCACGCAGGCCTCCACGGTGGCACCACCCATGGCTATGCCCATGCTGTAACCTGCTGTGCGGCCATCCTGCGGTCCATATGTATCACTGTCCATGATGTGAGCTCCATCATCATCAGTGACGGATCCGGCACCAGTCTGAGTCTCAGTATGCTGGCATCCATGGACACTGTCACGCTGGGATGCAGGCAGGGCCTCCTCCACACCTGCTCCACCAACATCAGTCTGGACAGCCAGGCAGGCCCACCATCTTCCTGACCCTCGGACACCTGTGGAGGTGGATGGGCCCTCCTCTGTGTCCAGGGTATCGCCCTCAGTGGACGAGCCCACCACTGCTGACCCATGTAGATGCTCAGGAGTTGTAAGGGAACACTGTAGCATTAATGTATCTGCCCTACCCTGTGGCATTCTCCCCACCCCTCCCACAGTGACAGATCAGGACCTACCATGCAGTGATGGGCTACCACCCATCTGGAAGCCACCACCTGGAACACCCTCGAGGGCACAACGCCACATGCTGCAAGCAACCCGCTCTTCCTGTGGCATCAGGCATTGCACGGCCGGCTGTCCCCCACCAGTCGCAGCCCGTGCTGCCCTGATGGCAGCCACCACATCTTTAATCCTCCTCCTGTCAGTGCCCACCTTCTTCTTGCAGTCCTGCATGGACTGCTGGTGGAAGCCATGCTGGATGACGGCACGCACCACCTCACCCCATGCTGCAGCACAGGCCTGTGGTGTTCTCCGCTGTCTGCTGAGCAGCAGTTCCTGGTCAAGGTAGGCCTCAAACAGGGCATCTGATTCTGCTTTGGTAAAGTTAGGCCTCCTCCATCTCCCACGTCTCTGTTCCTCCTCCTCCACCTCATGTTCAGTCATCATTGGTCCTGTGGGAATGACAGGTGTTACCTCTGACTGTGCAGTCCCATGCGTCTCCCACACACCACAGTCCACACTGGCAAACAGCATGCAACTCACCATAATAGACTGCAATACCAGACTATGGCCTCTGCAGCCCCATGTTGCATTTATATAGCGCAACCCATGCAAATGAGGTGATGCTCAATTTTAAGTGGATGCTAATGCAGTAGCTGCGCCATTGAATCGCTGATGAGCTGATTTGCATATGCCGGCTGAATATCACGCTGTTGTGCCTTGCGCAATTGTGTTGAACATGCTCAGGCAAGGGTGCAGCTCTGTGACGTGTGCAGTAGACACCGAACGGCGCATTCCCGGGGTGCTGATGCCAATGCCTGCCATGCTGCTGACGTGCTGAGCATGAGAGGCAGTGCAGGGCACGTCCACCACTGTGCCAGTGGTGCTAGTGCATTGTTCACATATATGGCATTCTTGCACTGGGGCGCTGTAGGCGCCATGGTGTGACAGTGTGGTAGGCCACTACAGGAAGTGCCACACGGGTGCCCTACCATGCTACATGCGGTGAATACCAATCACGCTGTGGTGGTCCGTGCGCGAGGGACCCCTGACCCTGTTCCGACCTTTGCCCCCTAGGCGCCATATGTCCGCATGGGTGCACTCCTATCATGCTGTTCGGTGACAGTGCGATGGGGAATGGCAGCGCAGCACCGCGCAGCATCCGCACGTGACAGACCTGTGCTACGGAGCGCCATTTTGATACTCAGTGCTTGGAAGATGGCACAGAGACGGGCACCAATCTGGAGCCAGGTCAAACTGGCTAACCTAGTGTCTCTGGTTGAGCCCCATGCTGCTGCTCTCTTTGGGGAGGCACCCCTGGACAGGGCCAGGAGTGCCATGTGGGAGGAGGTGTCGGTGGTCCTGGAGGAGGTGACAGGCATTCAGCATACAGCAGAGCAGTGCAGGCACCAGTATGGTGACCTCCAGCGGAGGGATCTGGACAGGCTTGCCCACCTGTGGGCATGCACCAGGAGGGGCACGGTTCCATGGCCAGGTAGGTGACCCATCCATACACTGGTTATGTCCATATGGGTATCGCGGTGGCATGTGTCCAGCACACGGGGTGGTCCATCCAGTGTGGGCCATGGTGGTGGTATAGGGGTGGGGCGCAGATGGGTATGGCTGTGTGGGATCGCACACACCCAGGGCAGGGGGCCTTTGCTACCATATTGTACTGATGTTCCTCTTTCCATGTTTGCACCCTAGGCCCTGAGGAGCGCTGACATGCCAGGGAGGGGCAGCTGCGGTGTGAGGCACGTCAGGATGCAAGAGCACCCATACCAGCCCAGCACCAGGACCAGACTGATGATGGTGAGTGCCTTACATCCGGGATTTTTTGTGCATGCTGTGTAACAGGGTGGGCGGTGGGGCATGGCCACCATCCATTGACACCACTGCCATGCACGCAACATGGTACAGTCAGCACTGTCCAGTGGCACTGCATGTCTGGGAGTGCATCAATGGTGGTCAATGCGTGCACCGGGTACATGGCTGTGCCACTGCCTTCGCACCGCAAAGCCATGTCACTATACAGCCACGGTGGTGCTGTTCAGGACTTGGGCGGTGGGTGTGTGCAGTGGTCCACATGGCTGTGTGCACCTGAGTGGGCAGGTCTTGTGGACATGATCACTGTGGGTGGTCGCACACCATCATGGGGGCGTGTCCCATGGCTGTATGCCATGCACAATGGGTGGGCTGCAGGGGACTGTGCATTCACGCCTATTGACTCTGCTCTCTTGTCCTAGGTGGACAGCAGCTGGTAAATGTGGAGCGTGCACTGCAGGAGCTGTTGCAGGTGGCCTGGGCCTCTCTGGCCATCCTCGAAAGGCTGGAGCACCACAGTGTGAGGCGTCATCATGCCAGGAGGTGCCACAGGAGCGGGCAGCGGGACTCCCGTTGAAGATGGACTGTGGTTGCATCTTGAAATGCCCCATGGAGCCACCCTCACCCCCCTCCTTCCCTCTCCCATTTGTTCACCCCTGCCCCTTACCCACCTCCACCCTGTTTGTGTCCCTCACCCCTTTCACATGTATATATTTGTACATAGTTGTGTTACCACTTTTATAATATATTTGTTTAGTTATGCCTACTGTTGTGGTCTCTGATTTGCAGCAGGCTAATGGTGCTCAGCTGCAGTGGTGTGCATGGTGTCGGGGGTGGTGCTATCATGGGGGCGGTGTCCGTAGGGGAGGCAAGTGTGGTGTGGCCATAGCTCTCAGTCACTGTCTGTGGTTTGTGTGTTGTTCCCTGTGCAATGGATGACTGTGTGCAATGGTACACAGTGCATGCGCTGTGTCCATGGTGCACCAGTCAGACCTGTCAGGCCTGTGCAGCTGCCACCCTTGCATGTCTGTGATCTGCACAGTCTGCTGGCATGTCAGTGGTGGCTGCCCATGCTGGACAACCCCTGTACCCAGCACAATGGCGTGTTGCCTCCTGTCACTGGTGTGGTGCACATCTGCCTCGGGTGGCACTGTTGCATCCGCTGTTGTTCCACCTCAATGCTGTCACCTGTGCCTGTTGCAGGGGATGTGCTCCACTGTCTGTCACTTGTGCTCCAGCTGCATTCTGGTGGCATACAGCATCGTGGTGCCTGCACAGGGTTGCTGGCACATCTGTGCCGTGGAGAGGTTCTGGCCGTGTGTACACGGCTGCCATGGTCACATGCCGGGGGCATGGTTGACCTGCTACTGTGTCCCTGTGTTGGTGTGCCCTTGAGTATGGGTGGTTGTTTGTCTGTGCACTGTGTTGCATCCTGTGTGGCGCATGCTTCCATGCAACACTGTGGGTGTCTGCATTGGCTGTTGTTGCCAGTGCTGGGATGGGGTGTGTCCTTGGGAGGGTGAACAGGGTGCTGTGACACTGGTGGTGGGTTCCAAGGAATGCCCTGTCATGTGTGTGGTACCTCGTTTACTGATGCATGGTGGGCCTCACAGCTTTACCTGGGGGGGACGTGCATGGCGGCACTGTGTCTGCAGCCGTTGCTTCGCTGTCTGCTGCTGCTTCCCACTGTTGGGTGCTCGTGGTGGGGCTGCCTTGCATGGCTCAGTGGTGCACAGGGTTGTATTGTTACAGTGGGGGTGGTGGCATGCTTGGGGTGTCCTGCACTGTTGGGTGCTACTCCTGGGCAGGGTGTATGGGGATCATGGTGCAGGGTGTGTTGGTGTGGCATGGGGTGGATGGGCATCCATGTGTGACAGTCTCAGCTTGCAAGGGGGTGTGCTGGTGCACCATGCCACAGCGATCGGTTTCTTGCTGGTGTCACTGGGCCATTGGTTCTTCCTGTTCTCCTCCAGTTGTGCAGTGCATGGGGTGGGGGGGCAATGTCTGTTCTGCTAAGTACTGCTCTGCCCATCCCTACCATGGGTGGTGGGCCCCTGCATCCTGTCCGTGCGCATCCCTGGTTGTGCTGTTGCGCTGCTGCCCTGCTCCACTAGGCATCCCTGGTTTTGCTATTGCACATCTGAACTGCACCACTGCACATCCTTGGTTGTGCTATGGCGTAGTTGACATGATATTCAGTCGTGTGCCGCAGGTGCATCTTGACCTACGCAGTGTTTGAATGTCGCGCGTGTTGCGCATGGCCGCAGTGGACTTGCACTTGCTCATGCTGTTGCGCACTTTTGTGGCACAGTTTGAATATCTGGGCCCTGGTTTTCTACTGCCTAAGCCATACCCCCCATTAACTTCTCTCCTACCTGATACAGTCCCTTTTCCCCAACACAGAAAAACACATTTACTTTTTTACCATAAATGAGACTCCCCACTTCTAATAAAGCATCTGTTTGCTTAATCCCAACAGGCACTGATTCCTGCTGAGATAGAAGTGTTCTATTAGTAAGAAAAGGTCTAGCTTTTTAGTCAGCTGCTGCTTGCTCTGAAAGCAAGATTTCTGTCTGCCAAAAGCTAGCAGTAGGGAACTGTAATTGGAGACACCTGTTTTTTTGTATGCAAAAATGGCAAAGTTATGTATCACATTGAAAACTCCCTTGAAATACATTGAGCCAGACTTACCTTAGTTTCTCATATTGCAGTCTGCTGTTCCAGCAGCACGTCATGTCTCTTCCTCAGTGTTCTGAGGTTGCCCCTGAAAACAGGCACCTATGCCTAGTGGGCCTTACCCAGTTACCAAAGAATAAAATTAAAATAAAAATAAATAAAATAAATGTCTTAGATCAGATAGTGAATCTTCTCCCTGGGATCTGTTCAGTTGAGTGAGGGTGTGTGGGGGTTGTAATGGGGGTGCTGGGTAGTGAGTGCTGAATGGGAGGTCAGGGGTCACATCAGTGAGGGACCGTTTTCTTTTTTGCAGCTTAAAAAAATCAAAGGATGTTTTTCCTTTTTTCAGATGACCAGTCTGACACTGGGGATTGAACACCCCAGTGTGTGGCTACTGTTCAGGAAACTGGATGAGTGACCTGGAGTGGAGGGGGGGTCAGTGAAGTGGTACTGGGGGGTGGGCACCCCAGCCTGCTTATATAGTAAAAGAAAAAAACTAAACATTGGGAAGGGTTGGCCACCTGAAGAGAATGGGGAGACAGGGGCAGTACTGGGGGTGGGCACACCAGTCCATTTAATAAATCAATCAATAGGTAAATACACTGTCAGATAGATATATAGCTAGACGGATGGATGGACAGATGGTTAGAGGGACAGAGAAAGATAAAGAGACATACAGACATAACGGGGTTGGCAGCTCACTGCTCTCACTGCAGCCCATGGTGCAACTTACAGCTGCGGCTGCAGAACTCAAGAAAATCCAACTGTTCTCATATAAAGAATGTGGATGGGTGTAGCAAATCTGAGCACCCTGGATTTTGATGTGCCCAAAAAAATTTTTTCTGGCTGTTATTTTAAAAAACAAACATCAGAATCTAGAGAACAGGTTCCATTTAGCTAGGTTCAGTGTTTGTTTTTTAAAAGAACACCATTTTATATATTTTCCTTGTTTTTACTTCTAGGGGGAAAAGAAACAAGATGGTGGTTCTCACTGCACAAAAAAATGTGTTTTGCTGTGAAAAGCAAGTGGTGACAAACCAGAAATGGTCTTGCAACACAAAAGTTTTGGTGTCATATCAGAACGTTATCCCCAAAACCCTACTGAGCATCCTCAGAACATTAAAACACAAAATTTTAAAGCCTTATAACTCTGAAACTGTTTAATAATTTTTCACGAAACCTTTCAAAGGCACTATATTAGGACATCATTCCAGAATCTTGAAAGTTTTGGGAAAAAAATAATTTTCTGTAGGCTGTAGGCGAGAGCAAAAAACTCCATGTCAAGTATAGGAAAAAAAATTAGACGTCTAAAGGAAAATGATATATCTGGATCTCAGAAACTGTGCAAGCTGCTTTCCTGAAACTTTCCATTGATTTACACCTTGCCTCCTAGACAACACACGCAAAATTTCAACTAATTTTGTGGAATGCTGCCTAAGCTATTAAGGTGCAAATTTAGGGGTTTAACATTGAATACCCTACAGTCTATGTTTCTACGTTTCTATGTATGTTACTCAACCCTAACTATAGGGGCGTTACCATGCAACTATAATACAGAATATGACATGGCCTGACTGAAGATGTCATATTTATCTTCTTGAGAGGCTATTGCTATTATGATAGCTTATGAATCATGAGTAAAAAGCTAACACTGCATTATGCTAGGATAATATTATCTTTTCGTGTTCAGAAGGGTAACACCTTTTGTCTTGCAAGTTATCTCAAAAATGTTTATATATATATATATATATATATATATATATATATACATACACACACACACATATACACAAAGATATATAGATATATACATTGCAAAAAACTCTGATAATGCACTAATTAGGGTTACAACTACAAAAGTAGGGAAACGTGGTGTTAGGGTTTCCAACCCTAATGCCCCACCCTGTAGGCAGCAACAGGCATGGGGTGTGCCTTGGGGTTGTAAACCCTAACACTCATTCCATTCCATGATTAATAAGCTGAGATGGGAACAATATATGATAATGGAGTGAACATTATGGTTGACAACCCAAAGGCACACCCCATGCCTAATGCTGCCTGCAAGGTGGGAGCGGGTGTTAAAAAACCCTAATGCCAAATTTTCCTACTTTTGCATTGTAACCCTAACTAGTGCATTAACAAAATTTTTTGCAATAAATGTCCCTACTTTTTGAGATACATACATACATAGACAGTGTCGGCAGATAAGGGCCTATGGCCCACCCAGTCTGCCCATTTGAGCTTGTAAGTTCAGTTTATGTTTTCCTAGAAGTCTGTTGCCCCTTACCCCTGACCTCCAGAATTCCTTTATGTCTATCCCATGCATTCTTAAATCCTGTGATTGTTTCAGCCCCCACCACTTCCTCTGGCAGGGTGTTCCACTTGTCCACCACCCGTTCTGTGAAGAATTTTCCTCACGTTTCCTCTGAATCGTCCTCCCTCCAACTTCATCCCATGCCCTCTAGTCCTGGAACATCTTTTTCACTTAAAAATAGTGTACTCCTGCACCCTGTTCCTCCCTGTAAGATACTTGTATGTCTCTATCATATCCCCTCTCTCCCTCCTCTCCTCCAGGGAGTACATGTTCAGTTCCTTCAACCAGTCCTCAGGACTTGTGATGCAATCCATGCACCATCTTTGTTGCTCTCCTCTGAACCTTCTGTACCCTATGTCCTTACGTAGGTAAGGTCTCCAGAACTGTACACTGTACTCCAGGTGGGGCCTCACTAGTGTCTTGTAAAGTGGAATTATAACCTCCCTTTTCCTGCTGATGATGCCCCCTGCCTATGCATCCCAACATCCTATTTGCTTTACCTGCTGCCTTGTCACACTGTTTCCCTACCTTGAGATCATCAAAGATGAAAACCCCAAGATCTCTTTCCTACTTGGTGCATGCTATATCCTCACCCCCCAACTGATATAGTGTGCCAGGGTTTTTGTGCCCCATATGCATTATCTTGCACTTCTTTGCATTGAACTTCAACTGCCAAATCCCTGACCATTCTTCAAGTTTCTGCAGGGTCCCTTCTCATTCTGTCTACATCCTCTGGTGTGTCTACTCTGTTACAGAGCTTTGTGTCATCAGTGAACAGTGAAATTCTGCCTTCTAGATCCTGCACAATGTCACTGATGAAGATGTTGAATAGAACCGGTCCCAGCATTGATCCCTGTGGTACCCCACTGGTCACTCTTCCCTGTGTGGAGTGATAGCCATTTACCACCACCCTCTGTGTCCTGCCACCCAGCCAGTTAAATACCCACCACACTACTGTCCTGCCCACACCCATATTCCCCAGTTTGTGTAATAGTCTTCTATGTGGCACAGTGTCAAAGGCCTTGCTGAAGTCCAGATAGGCCATGTCCACTGCCTTCCCCTGATCCACCTCCCTAGTCACCCAGTCAAAAAATTCAACGAGGTTGGTCTGACATGACCTCCCCCTGGTGAAACCATGCTGCCTTGGGTCCTGTAGTCCATTGACAACCAGATGTTCCACCAATCTCTCCTTCAGTAGTGCTTCCATGATCTTCCCCACTACCGAGGTGAGGCTGACTGGTCTGTAGTTCCCTGCTTCCTCTTTGTTCCCACTTTTGTAAAGGGGACTATATCTGCTGTCCTCCAGTCTTTGGTACCTCCTGTTTCCAGTGATTGGCTAAACTGGATAGCCAGAGGTTCAGCCACCACCTCTCTTAGTTCTTAAGGACCCTGGGGTGCACCCCATCTGGCCCCATTGCTTTATCAACTCTTATTACTTCCAGTTCCTTCAGGACCCTTTCTCGTAAAGGACTTGTGTCCATTTCTGCACCATTCTCACCCTTGTACTCCCTTCAGACCCATTACCCTCCTCTTCCTCAGTAAAGACTGAGCAGAAATACCTGTTCAATATGTCAGCTTTACTGTTGTCATCCTCCAGTGCCCCCATCCTCCCCCTTCAGTCTCACTCATCCATCCCTTTGCCTTTCTTTTTCACTTATGTACCTGTAAAGGTTTTGTCCCTCTACCCACTGATTTTGCAATGTGTTCTTCTGTCTGAGCTTTGGCTTCCCTTACTGACCTCCCTGCCTCCCTTTGCATCTCCTGGTACTTCTCCCTATCCCCTTCTGCCTGTGTCTTTTTGTATTGCCTGAATGCAATCTTTTTGGCTTTCACTTTCTTTGCTACATCTGTAGAAAACCATAATGGTCTCCTCTTCCTTTTCCTCTTGCTAACCTGCTTAATGCATAATTCTGTTGCTCTTGTAATCCCCATTTTAAATACTGCCCACTGTTCCTCAACCCCTGATTCCTGCCCCATTCTCTTAATGCTCTCTTTCAAGTATCTCCCCATTTTCCCAAAGTCACCTCCTAAAATCCAGGATACGTGTTTTGTGTGGTTTGTTTCTGCTCTTTCTGTGATTTCAAACCACAATGACTGGTGATCACTGTTCCCCAGGTGCTCCCCACTGTTACCCCCCATCACACTGTCCCTGTTTGTGAGCACAAGGTCCAGTATTGCCTTCTGCTGAGTTGGTTCCATGACCAGTTGCTTGAGGAAGGCACCTGAAGGGAGTCCAGGATAAATCTGCTCCTAGTTGATGCTGCTGCTGGGATGCTCCAGTCCACGTCTGGAATATTGAAGTCTCCAACCAGTATTACCTCCCTCTTGTCTGCCATCCTTTGGATGGCTAGCATCAGCTCCCTATCTGTTTCTTCAAACTGGGCTGGTGGTCTATAGACCACACCTGTGCTGGCCCCATTTTCTTTTCCAGCTTAACCCACAGTATCTCTCCCCCATTTTGTTCCTCCTGGATCTCTGTGGCCCTTATGTCATTTTTCACATACAGTGCCACTCCTCCTCCTCCCTTCCTGCCTGCTCTGTCTTTTCTGAATATATTGTAGCCAGGTATGGCCATCTCCCAGTCGTGGTTATCATTACACCAGGTTTTAGTGATGGCACATAATGTCCAGGTCTGACTGCACCATGACAGCCTCCAGATCATCCATCTTGTTGCTAAGGCTCCTGGCATTTGCACACATGGCTTTCCATGATTTGACCTCCCTAGACTGTTTTGCTGTTCTACTCCAGCCCCTTCTTTGGTTGTAATTTATCCCTGGTCCTCCTTACTGTCTGCCCTTCTGCTGAATTTTGCCTCTTTTCTGCCTATCCACCTCTTGGGCACTAATCTCCATCTTTTGCACACTGCTTTGTAGAGATAGCCACTCCTCTGGTTCATTGGTTCCACTGCTAGCTGTGAGGGGTGAGCAAGTAAGTACCCTCCTTGCTGGCCTGCCACCCTACTTTGCTAGTTTAAATGCTTGTCAATGTAGCATTTAAACTTATCATTGAGTGCTTGATTCCCCTCCAGGATGGATGCAGGCCGTCAGGCTTGAACAAAGCTCCATCCCTCCAGGTGGGTCCCCAGTCACCAATGAATCCAAACCCTTCCTCACAGCACCAGTTCTTCAACCATGAGTTAAGTTCCTGGTGCATGCACTCCTATGCTCTCCCTTGCCTCTCGCAGGTAGTACTTCTGAGAAAGTGACAGAAGTAGCTACTTGCTTGAGACCCCTTCCCAATTTCCTAAACTCTTCCTGAACTTCCTTTGGCTCACTATTTGCTAGGTCATTAGTACCTAGGTGGATAATGACATCAAGCTCATCTTCCCGTCTTGCCTTCCCAGTGATCCCCAGGATCTTCCTTCCATCCCTCCATGCCGTGGCACCTGGTAGGCACCTCACCTCCCTGTCCTCCCCCTCCTGTGTTCCTAGCTGGATCCCTCTTATGATGGAGTCCCCCACCAGGATTCACCTCCTCCTCCTCCTCCTCCTCTGGGGTCCATTGCTTTCCCCACTGAGGTCACCTCCTTGGCTAACCTCCACATCCTTTCTTTCCACTTCTCTGGGTACCTCTATTTGGTTGTCCCCATTTGCCAGTGTGGCATATGAGTTCTTGAGTGGAATAGGATCTGGGATGTGTCTCTGCCTGACCACTCTAACCCTCCCTGAGCACACTGTCATTCAAGTGCTCCTCATTCTCGGCATCCTTTGAGGCAGTTGCATTGGACTGGGTAGTCTCTGGATAGGGGTGATGGTGCTCCTGACCCAGTTTACTTCCACTCTGAGTCTGACTGCCTCATCCCGCAGTCCAGAGAGATGCATACAGATAGGGCAGCACCTCAGTGTCCAGAAGGTCTGCCAGAATATGGCTGCCCCACAGCCACTGCACTGCACCACTCCCCACATTATACTGCAATTATACTGCTATTCCACTACTTGTCTGCTACTGAAGCTCTCCTAGTTCCCTTTTATTAATTTACTGTCCTAATAATCCTGTCACTGATCCTCAGATACTTTTCTTTAAAGAAAAAAAAGAAAATAAACCAATAAATAAATAAATGAGTCAAAATACTTGTCATGCTGAGGGTGGGCTTCTTCCCCCATATGCCCCTCCTACTCCACACCCCTTACTATACCCTGTGTTTAGCTCCTGTCAATCAGACTTAACAGGGCATATAATTAAGAGTTGGGGAAGGGGGGGGGCAAAAATTTGCAGCAATTAAAGACAGCAAAGAAATACACCACCACTACGTTTTAAATTTTCAACAGCCCAAAACAATTCTAAGTAAAGACAACAAAGAAAGTACAGTGTCACTAAAAGCCCACAATCTAAGTTTAAAAGAAAAATAGCAATTACCAGTTACTGTAAAGCACTGAATTGAATATGTTTCCTTCCCCTTATGGCTTCTTCTGAGAAAATAAAACTCACTTGCTACCTCAACTCTGACTAAGCCCCACCTCCAGTTATCACATAGTTGAGGTCAGAGGCCAGACAATTAACACCCCTCACCCAAACTACAGGGCAAGTCAGACAAGCCAAGACAACATTTGCAGCAATTAAAGACAGCAAAGAAATACACCACCACTACATTTTAAATTTTCAACAGCCCAAAAACAATTCTAAGTAAAGACAACAAAGAAAGTACAGTGTCACTAAAAGCCCACAATCTAAATTTAAAAGAAAAATAGCAATTACCAGTTACTGTAAATCACTGAATTGAATATGTTTCTTTCCCCTTCTGGCTTCTTCTGAGAAAATAAAACTCACTTGCTACCTCAACTCTGACTAAGCCCCACCTCCAGTTATCACGTAGCTGAGGTCAGAGTATAGACAATTAACACCCCTCACCCAAACTACAGGGCAAGTCAGACAAACCAAGACAACATTTGCAGCAATTAAAGACAGCAAAGAAATACACCACCACTACGTTTTAAATTTTCAACAGCCCAAAAACAATTCTAAGTAAAGACAACAAAGAAAGTACAGTGTCACTAAAAGCCCACAATCTAAGTTTAAAAGAAAAATAGCAATTACCAGTTACTGTAAAGCACTGAATTGAATATGTTTTCTTCCCCTTATGGCTTCTTCTGAGAAAATAAAACTCACTTGCTACCTCAACTCTGACTAAGCCCCACCTCCAGTTATCACATAGCTGAGGTCAGAGGCTAGACAATTAACACCCCTCACCCAAACTACAAGGCAAGTCAGACAAGCCAAGACAAAATTTGCAGCAATTAAAGACAGCAAAGAAATACACCACCACTACGTTTTAAATTTTCAACAGCCCAAAAACAATTCTAAGTAAAGACAACAAAGAAAGTACAGTGTCACTAAAAGCCCACAATCTAAGTTTAAAAGAAAAATAGCAATTACCAGTTACTGTAAATCACTGAATTGAATATGTTTCCTTCCCCTTCTGGCTTCTTCTGAGAAAAAAATAAGATACTGTAATTGTATCCTTGTTTGCCTGTGGGAGCACAGGGCCTTCCTGGCCCTGTGCTCTCATCCAGCCATACTTCTTGAGATACATTAATTATATCCTTATTTGCCTGTGGGAGTGCAGGCCAGTTCCTCTATAAATGTATCCTTATTAGTGTGTGGGAGCACATGGGCCCTCCGGACCTTGCGCACCCATCCATCCATATTGTGGTCCATAATTTTTGAATGGCTGACTATTTTTGCACCAAACCAGCAAAATGCACTTCTGTGGGCCTTCCTCTTTCTACCCTGAAACATTCAGAGCAAAAATCCAAAGCACCTGGGTGCTACAGGTGTCAAAAGAAGAAAGCAGCAAGTATTTTTGTCTGATATTTTCCTTCAGATGTTTTGAATGGATGACAATTTTTGCACCAAACCAGCAAAAGGCACACTTGTGGGACACCACCTTTCTACCCAGAAAATTCAGATAGCAATTCCAAAGCACCTGGAAGCTACAGGTATCTGAAGATGAAACTAGCCGCAAGTATTTTCATCTGATATTTTCATTCATAAATAACATAGTGCAGTTGGGACCATTACAGGATATGAAAGGGAATTTGGTAACAGATAATACAGAACTAGCCAGCTTACTCAATGAAAATTTATTTTCTGTTTTAGGTGATAAAGCAGATTGTAACCTTAGGTATCCTAGTCAAGGGGGAATAGCTTCTATAAAATTGGATATAAATGACATAAGAGTCAGACTCCAGAGGATACAAGCAAGCAAACCACAGGAGCCTGATGGATTACATCCTAGGGTAATTAAGAAACTGGCAAACAAACTGGCAGGACCTGTCACAGTGATTTTTCAAGAATCCCTAGAAAGAGGGGCAGTGGTATCCTCCTGGAGAGATGCTGTTATAATACCCATCTTTAAAAATGGATCCAGGAAAGACTGCAAAAATTGCAGACCAGCCAGTTTCAGGTCTGTGTTGGGGAAAATATTAGAGGGAGTTATTAAAGATCATATTGAGAGCTTTCTTACAAATCAGGGTTTGGTACATGAAACTCGGCAGGGGTTTACAGAAGGGAGATCTGTTCAAACCAACATGCTGGGATTTTATGACAAGGTCGGCATGGCTTTGGATGAGGGAAAGGCAGTGGGCTTGGTTTTCTTGGATCTAAGTAAGGCCTTTGACAAGGTCACTCGTGATTAACTTCTGCAGGTCTTATACAACATAGGTTATAAGAGCACACCAGTTTCATGGGTTAAATCATGGCTTTCAAGAAGGAAGCAGCGTGTAGGTATAAGAGGGTGTATGTCCAGTTGGACAGATGTTATGAGTGGGGTACCACAGAGTTCAGTCCTGGGACACTGTTTTATTAAATTATATGTCTCATCTATCCCAATAACTGATTAAACATGGCTAGTTAAGTTTGCCAATGATATTAAGGTGGGGGGGCTGATAATACAATGGATGCAGTCAAAATGCAAGAAGTGTTAACCAGAATTGAACAGTGGAATACAAATAACAAACTAGAACTGAATATAGATAAATGTGCAGTTATGCATTTGGGGAGAACTAACATGTGTTACATGCAGAGGAACTTGGTTATGTGTAAATTCCCAAACAGGCCAGGAGATAAGCATTGACAGAGGGATGCATAGTTTACTGAAAAGGTTGCAGGAAAAACAGAATGCATTGCAAAATATTTGACATTCCTCTGTGACCTGAGAACAGGCTGCTGACAGGAACTTGAACATTACATTTCAAAGAGGCTTGGGGTAGCTGATCAAAGGAAGAGAGTTATAAATGGTTAGCAGATAGAAAACATTTCCTATGATCATAAACTATTCCACTTCATATCAAAAGTATTTCCAGGAACTGTCATGGTGTATTTAAATTTATAATGAGTGGCAGGAAGCTGAGCTGTGGGGAGACACCTGAAGTATTATTAATGATGATTCCCTCAAAGTTTAGGAAAGAGCAAGAGAGACCCCTGCGGGCCTAAAGGATAAGGCCACCAGCTATAACCCAGAGAGGGTTGTTACAGACTGTATGAACCAGACCTATAAAAGGCCCTCCAAACAGAAGCTGAGGGCATTTTGGCATTGCATTTTGGACACTCTTCTGACACACAAGAGAAGCCAGACTGCAGACCAGCAGCTACAGAAAAATTGAAACTCTTGCAGAAACTCATTTAGTTTTCTGGACTTTAATCATCCACGGACAAGGTAGAAACTAGACAGTTAAATCTTCACGGTGTATTTTTGATGTATATTTTCCAGTTTTTGTTTTGTTATTCTGTGACCAGATTTCTGACATCTTTTGTTTGTAAAGTTTGGATGATAATTGTTTGAGTAATTTTAGTAAAAGCACTTTGCTTTTAACACTGCCTATGAGTGATATGTGTGTGTCTGTGTATATATGTGTGTGAAAAAAGGTGGAAGGTTTACTCAATTCTGAGACTAGCCTGTAATTGCTTAAGTGCTACCATTTACTACCAAGACTAGGATCCTGAAAGGGAAAGTCTGGGACCCCAAGTAGGTGAGATACTTAGGTCTCGGGAGGGTCTCTAAGGGGGAAGTAGACTGCTGCACCACCAGTGGGAGAAGACTCAAGCAGGGTTAAGAGAGCCATCCCTGAAGGGCTCGCAATGCCTTGGGTCTTCTCCTCAGTACATCAACCAAGGAGGGTTTGCCCCTGGCTATAGACTTGAGACTGTATTTTAACCGTACTCAGATTTGAGAGGAAGCCCTGGGACCTCATGGTGAGTGTTCAGTTATGAATACAACAAGCACTATAGAAGGACACGAGGAGGGTATTCCTGTTTCCCCCCTGTCATGGATTGCACTTAGGGGTGGGCACTGTGAGCACAGTGAACCTGGCCCCCAGGAGTGGGTTTGTGATGGATCTGGTGGCACAGTGGTGGGATCTGACAGATCTGGTGGCAGTGGTGGGATCTGAGAGATATTGGTGGCCCAGATATAGAGGTTGGATTCGAGGCCTGTATATCAGATTGATAAGCTGAAAACCAATACATACACAAACAGGGCAGAGATTTGGAAAAAGTCAAATCTGGTTACAGTATAAAGTTCCCTACCCTGTTTTTTTTTTTTTGGTGTAATTGTAGCAGTAGTTAGGGAAGAAGATGGCTTCCAACTACATTGAATACACTGCAGACCACCTATGGCAATTGTGTCAGGAAAGAGGGGTCCAGTATGAGGGGTGAAACCAAAAAGAACCTCATGTAGGCTCTCATGGCAGCTGATAAGTAACTGGTTGCCCCGAACCTCGAGCCACAGCAAGTGACTGAAAGGGACCAGGATCTTGGACATGGGGGTGCCAAGAGACACCACAGTGTCCAGTCCCAGGGAGGAGGACAGCAAGACCAGAGGGAACCCAGAGCCACAGTGCCAGGGGGAGGCTACAACAGAGCTGAAGCTGGAAGGGATCAGACTACAATTTGAGCTGAAGAAATTGGAGCTACAACAGAGAAAGTTCGAAGCCCAGCAGCAGAGGGAGTTTGAGCAGAAGTGGTTTGAACTGGAGATGCAGGAAAAGCAGCGCTGGAGAGAGGCCGAGGAAAAAGAAAGGCAGCACCAGACAGAGTTTGAATTTCAGAAGCTAGGACTCCAATGACCAGTGCCAGAGGAGGTAAGTTGCAGGGCTGAACCTGAAACTCCAGGCTGAGGCGTAAGTTAAATTCCAAATTAATAGGTGACTTTAAAGAGGGAGAGGATATGGATGCATTTTTTAATTTATTCGAAAAGATCTGTATCCAAGCCAAGATACCCAAGGAGTCCTGGAGCTTCCAGCTATCCCCACTGCTTACTGTTTAAGGACATGAGGTGCTAGGCCAAATGGACAATCAAGACAGTAGTGATTATGAGAAACTTAAAGCTACTTTGCTTAAAAAGTATGATCTAACTCCTGAGGCCTACAGGGTTAAATTCCATAAACTCTGAAAAAGCCCTGACATGAGCTTTGAGGAACTCACCACAAAGAACATCAGTTTTTGGAACGTTGGTGGGAGGGGGTGGAAGCAAACTCTATGGGGAAAATTGAGGAGATTATACTTTTAGAGCATTTCTTTTAGGCTTGCCCAGCACAGTTGAAAACCTGGCTAGAGGACTGAGATCCAAAAAGAGCATAGCAGGTTGCTGAGCTCTCAGATCACTATGCCAGGAGCAGGCCTGCTCTGAAAGGAAGTGGGGCTGTGGGTGTGGCAGGGCAGAAAGGGAAAAGAATGCCTTTGTTTTTTGTTTTTTTTTATTTCAATCTAGGATTACAATACCTTTCTGAGCCGAGGCTCTTTTACAAAGGTTCCATGTCAGCGTGTGCAACAGTCATCATTTTTAGTTACAAACATTTAGTCATTGACTTACAGACATGTAATAACCAGTACAAAGACTTGAGCTATGAGCAAGACAAGGGAAGGGGGTGGTGGGGAAGTGAGGGTAGGAGATTGAGGGGAAGGAGGTGCAGGGGTAAGGGAGTACAGGAGGTGGTTGGGGTGGGGGCAGGAGTGGAGATACGGGGTGGAGGTGGGTGAGGGTGGGAGACAGTGCAGCCAGGGGGCCTTGTTGAGGGAATATGACAGGTAAGGTGCTAGGGGTGCAAAGACTGATTATAAGTGCTGGGTGCTGGGGCATTTGCAGCTGGAACAGTGGAAATGTTAAGATGGACAATCACAGGATACAAGCAGTGAGAGTCGCAGCTTGGACTTGTAGAGGCTGAGTGTTGGAGTGGTCACTATGTCGCTGCCAAGAGAGTTGAACCAGTTGGATGCCCGATAGGTGAATGATCTTTGTCCTTGGGTCGTGCGACATCATGGATATGTAATAGATGGGAATTGGATCTCCTTGTAGTGATGTTCCTATGTCTAGGCTTAAGGAGGGCACAGACACCAGGTAGGGCAAGACCCATTATAATTTTCTTGGCAGTGATGCAGGTTTGGTATTTTATGCATTTGTCCAGTTGAAGCCATCCAGATTGGGAATAAAGGTCACATGTGTGGGTACAGCGATGTGAGCCAGTGATGAGACGACAGGCCTTATTCAGGGAGGTTGCAATACATTTGAAAGCAGTGGTAGTTGCAGACCCATATATGATAAGACCATAGTCTATGATGCTGACGATGGAGCTTTGGACAGCCACTGACAGTGCTTCTGGGGTTAGGTGTTTCCTGTGCCAGAATAATATGCCTAACCTCGCATTGGCAGACTTTGCAACATTGCTGATATGGACGGCGTATGAGAGGTGGGGATCAAGGGTGATGCCGAGGTACTTGAACGATTGTGTTTGCTCTAGGATGGCTCCTTGTTTTGTTGCAATGGAGAGGTGGAGTTATTTGTTTTTCTTGTGGGGGCTGCAGAAGACCATAGACTTGTTTTTTTTCTGATTGAGAAGCAATTTTTGATTTAGGAACCAGGATTCAATGGAGGAAAAGGCCTGCTGAAGTTTATTTTGTAATTGGATTGGATCAGGGTCCGAGGTGAGGATCACAGCATCATCAGCATAGAGAATTATTTGTTCCTGGCAGCTGTCCGGTAGTGAGTTTAAGAATAGGCTGAAGAGGAGGGGGTCCCAGAATGGAGCCCTGGGGGACTCCCAAGCAGACTGGTCTAGGGTCCAAGAGTGTATCAGCGATTCTTACTGTTTGGGACCATTCTTCAAGGTAGCTCTTAAACCAGCCAATGGAGTCAGTTGACAGCCCAGTGTTCTGAAGCTGGACAAACAGGAGACGGTGATTGATGGTGTTGAAGGCTTTAGTTAAATCAATGTAGATTGAGCTTAGTAGTTCACCAGAGTCAAGTGCATTGTGGATTGTGCTGGTGAATTCAAGTAGGGCTGTGGAGGTGCTGTGACCTTTGCGGAACCCGTGTTGTTGCTTGCACAGGATGTTGTACGTATCCAGCTATTCTGTGAGCTGGTCCGAGACGATGCATTCTAGTGCCTTGGAGATTGGGGGTAGTAGGGAAATAGGTCTGTCGTTATCGTGGGCAGTTTTGTCACCACTTTTATAGATTGGGGTGACAGTGTCACATTTCCATCTGTCCAGGAACTGGCTAAGGCTTAGGGAGAGTTTGAAAATTCTGGTCAGAGGACTAAGCACTTCATCAAGAGTGAGAGACAGGATTTTGAGATCGAGGGAGTCGTTACTGAATCTTGATTTACCAAGGGCTTTGGTTACATATTTGCATACTTGGTGAGCCTTGACTGCTTTGAAGTAGAAGCGGGGGGAGCTGGTGTGAGTAGTGTTCATTGCAGACAGAGGGGCTTCACCATCTTTGAAGTAGTCCTGGGGTAGGACAGCACTGAGGTCGGTAAAGGCTTTGTTAAAGATATCCACAATGGTTTTTGGGTTGAGGGTTGTGGTTCCGTTGATGTTGAGTATTGATGGGGGGGTGGGTGGATTCCCAGTGAGTTCCTTTATGTTCTTCCAGAATTCCCAACCATTGCCCCAGGAGTTTGTGAGGGCATGCTTATAGTAGGCGGACTTCATTTGCCGGATGGTTTTGGTGCAGTCATTGCGAGCACGTTTGTAGTTTTGGATGTCGTTTTGCCTTCCAGAGTTTCTGGCCAGCTCCCATAGGGCAGCTAAAACCCTCACTGCCTCCACTGAAGGGGGAAGCCCCAAGTTAACAAAAAGAGATTTCTTGGATAACAGAAATGATGATTGCTGGTTTTGTAAACAGCCAAGGCATATTGCTAGACAGTATCCTAAAAAGGCACAAAGTGGCCAAAGTAGTCCTCGAACAGACATGGGTGCATTGTATATCCCTGAAAGAATGCCTGTAAACATGAGGGAGCACATACACCCAGTTACTGACAATGGGGTGCAAACCCATGGATTAAGGGACATGGGGGCATCTCTTATCATGATAAAAGGGGATTTTGTTGGCCCTGAACAGCTTATACCTAATCAGTTTGTAACAGTGAGGGGATTCACTGGGGAGAAGGGAACTCTGCCACTAGCTAGTGTTCTCCTGGACTGGGGTGAGACAGAAGAGGGTGCAAAAAGTGGCAGTGACAGACAATCTCACACTGGATGTGACTATAGGCAATAATGTATAGCAGGGGGTGGTGTGTGCGGTTACCTGTAGTCAGACGGCTAAGGCCACTTGTGATTCTCTGAACCCCATAGAAGCCCAGTGGAAAATATTAGGAGGCTGGTTCCCCAGTCACTGTCTCCCAACCTGGAGGATAGTGAAAGGGAAGTAGCACTTCCAAGCAGACCACTAAAGCAGTAGGTAAGGCTAGAGGGATGTTGGGGTGTATCACAAGTCATAACAGGGAGGTAATAATCCCTCTTTACAAGACACTGGTTAGGCCCCATCTGGAGTACTACATGCAGTACTGGAGGCTGCACCTGCAAAAGGACATTAACAAAATGGAGGCAGTCCAGAGCAGGGTGACCAAAATGGTGCAGGGACTGCATCAGAAAACATATGAGGACAGATTAATGGAGCTCAATATGTGTACCCTAGAGCAAAGGAGAGAGAGAGGTGATATGATCAAAACATTCAAACACCTTAAGGGCATTAACAAGGTGAAAGAGTGTAACATGTTTCAGTATAAGAAAAATAACAGGACAAGAGGACACAGCATGAGATTAGAGGGAGGCCAATTAAGGGATAATATGAATAAGTTCTTTTTCACAGAAAGGGTGGTGGATGCATGGAATGGCCCACCTCAGGAAGTGGTGGATATGAATAAAATGCAGGGCTTCTAACAGGCATGGGATAGGCATAAGGGAGCAATACAGATGAGTATGAATAGATAAGTCATTGACAGAGTAAAGGTCTATGGCACATTCATAAGATAGAAAAAATGAGCAGACTGGATAGGCCTTGCAGTCCTTATCTGCCATCAACTTCTATGTTTCTATGTTTCCACAAGTAGCCATTCACCAAATCACTACAGAAGGGTACTCTGAGGAGGGAGGGGTAACAAATGGTCAGAATGTTAGGGATGGCAGTGACTCTGAATGCCCTGACACTAGAGCTGTGGACCCCAGTTTAGGAACTGAGGGGGACGTGTCCCATGTTTTGGGAAAATGTGAATATTTTGCAGCTGCTCAGAGGACTGATCCTAGTTTGGAGAGCCTGAGGGTTTGTGCAGAATATGATGGAACACAGGGAGGTGACATGAGACATAGAGTATTTTGGGACAATGGACTGTTGTATACACAAGATGTGAGGACAGAGGGAGGGGTGATGGGCAGGCAGCTTGTCCTTCCCCAAGGGTATCACGAGCAGTTACTCAAGGTCGATCATGATATCCCCATGTCCAGACAACTGGGCATTGCACGCACCATGCAGCAATTGGCCCAGAATTTCTATTGTCCCAACTTCACCGAGCAGGTGAAGGAATATTGCAGGTCTTGTCACCAGTGCCAACCAATAGGGAAGGCAGGTAGTAAAACCAAAGCTGCCCTTTTCCCTTGTCCATTGTGGAGGAGCCATTCTAGATGGTAGAAATGGATATTCTAGGACCCTTGAATACCACAAGATCCTCCCGTAAAAAGTTTATCCTGATGGTGGTCAATTACTCCACGTGATACTCAGAGGTGGTCACCCTTGACTCACTTAAGGCAGACAAAATGGCAGATGCCTTGCTAGGGATTTCCTCTTGTGTCGGGTTTCCACAGGAGGTTATCTCTGATCAAGAAGGTAGCTTCATGTCGGACTTGATGAAGTGTTTGTGAGAGAAGTGTGGGGTGGTGCAGAGGTGCACAACACCTTATTACCCACAAGCCAATGGGCTTGTGGAAAGGTTTAATGATACCCTAAAATCAATGCTCCAAGCATTTGTTGAACAGTGTGGGAGGGACTGGGACAAATACCTTCTCCACTTTTTGTTTGCATATGGGGAGGTGCCCCAACAGTCGACAGGGTTTTCAGCCTTCAAACTCTTACATGGTCGTAAGGTGCGTGGAGCCCTAGACTTGATCTGGGAAGACTGGGAAGGCAATCATGCCACACAGGGAATTCCCATAGTGGAGTATGTCCTTAAGTTTAGGGAGAAGCTGAAGGAGCTTATGGGAGTGGCTCAAAGCAACCTGTCAGTTGTCCAACAGAAGCAAAAAGTCTGGTACAACCACAGAGCCCACTCATACAGTGCAGGTCAGGAAGTCTTGGTCGTAATTCCGGCCTGGCAGGACAATCTGCAGGCTGAGTGGGTGGGACCATATAAGGTAGTCTGACAGGTCAATGACATAAATTATATTGTGAAACTGGCTGACAGGAGACATACCCATAGAAGGTACCATGTCAACATGATGAAGCCTTATGCAAATAGGGCTGACATGGTGTTTGCAGTGTGTAGTCCTGGGGAGGGAATGGACGAGGAAGACCTCCTCCTCCTGGACTTGCTAGAGGAAAGCAAGTGGGAGTCATCTGTGGAAGCAACCACACTGTTACCCCAGTTGACCCCGGAACAGCCCCAGAAAGTGAGGGAGGTATTAGAGGACTTTGCCCCTTTGTTTACGGCCAAGCCTTGATGAACCCCCTTAACAACACATGATGTAGACATGGGGATGCAAGTGCCCATACGGCAGACAGCGTACCAGGTGTCTGAGGCCTTCTTAAAGGACATTGGGAGGAAGGTGGAGGAAATGCTGGATTTATGGGAAATTGAGAAATCCCAGTCACTGGGACTCACCCGTAGTCCTTGTTCCCAAACCAGATGGCTGTACTCACTTTTGTGTGGACTATCATGGACTCAACTCAGTCATGAAGTCTGATGGCCACCCAATGTCATGGACGGATGAACTACTGGACAAGTTGGGATGGGTGACAAACCTTACCACAATTGACTTGATGAAAGGGTACTCGCAGGTGGAGTTAGCTGCCAGAGCTAGAGAACAGTCGGCCTTCATCACTCCTATAGGATTATTTAAATTATGGGTAATACCTTTTGGTATGAAGAATGCCCCTGCCACATTCCAAAGGTGAGTCAACCAGGTGTTACATGGTGCTGAAGAGTATGCAATAGCTTATCTGGATGATATTGCCATCTTCATTACCAGCTGGAAGGAACAGCTGTCCCACCTGAATGAAAAGTATTGGGCAGGATACAGAGGACAGGGCACACTGTCAATGCTGCAAAGTGCCAGGTGGCTATGGCAGAGGTGGCATACCTAGACCATGTGGTGGAGTGGGGGTATCTTTGTCCCAATCAAGCAAAGAATGAGGCAATAGAGGCATTGCCCTTGCCGGAAACCCAGAAGCAGGTTAGGAGCTTCCTAGGCACTGCAGGGTACTACCGAAGGTTTGTGCCCAATTACAGTACCCTGGCAGATCCCCTGTCTAGCTTGCTGAAGAATAGACAGCCCAGAAGGATAAAGTGGGAGCCAACCTGTGAACAAGCCTTTGCACGGCTAACAGAGGTGATGTGCAGTGTCCCTGTGATGACCAGTCCAGATTACACTAGTCCATTTGTAGTATAGACTGATGCTTTGGATATGGGGATTGGAATAGTCCTCAGCCAGACATCTAATCAGGGAAAAGACCACTCAATAGTGTACCTTAGAAATAAGTTACTTCCCCAGGAGCAGGCATACTCCACGGTAGAAAAGGAATGTCTTGCACTGATATGGGCCCTGAAGAAATTAGAGCCATACCTCTGCGGCAGATGCTCTGAGGTACAGACTGAGCACAACCCCCTGGTGTGGCTAAATCAGATGGGTAAAACAAATGGATGGCTTCTCCAATGGAGTATTGCCCTACAGGCATATGACATGACAATTACGCACCAGGCCGGGTCAGCCAATGCAAATCCAGATGGCCAATCTTGCCAGTTAGAAGAGTAAACAGAATTATGGAAACTCTACCATATGATGGGGGGGCATAAATTCAGTCTAAGGAGGGAGGGAGGGAGGGATGAGGTGAGATGGCCACTGCTGGGTAATATTGCAGATATATTTTTGTTATATTTGTTCTGGGATTTTGTTTATGCTTTAAAAGGGTTACATGCAGAGGAACTTGGTTATGTGTAAATTCCCAAACAGGCCAGGAGATGAGCATTGACAGAGGGATGCATAGTTTACAGAAAAGGTCAAAGGAAAAAGAGAATATATTGCAAAATATTTGCCATTCCTCTGTAACCCAAGAACAGGCTGCTGATATGAACTTTAAAATTACATTTCAGTGAGGCTTGGGGTAGCTGATCAAAGGAAGAGAGTCATAAATGGTTAGGGGATAGAAAACGTATCCTATGATCATAAACTATACCACTTCAAAGCAAAGATATTTCCAGGAACTGTCATGATGTATTTACATTTGAAATAAGTGGCAGGAAGTTGGGCTGTAGGGGGACACCTGGAGTATTACTAATGGTGATTCCCTCAAAGTTTGGGAAACAGCAAGAGAGACTCCTCCGGGCCTAAAAGATATGGCAACCAGCTATAACCCAGAGAGGGTTGTTACAGACTGCATGAACCAGGCCTATAAAAGACCCTCCAAACAAAAGCTGAGGGCATTTTGGCATTGCATTGCATAGCATTTTGGACACTCTTCTGATACACAAGAGAAGCCACACCGCAGACCAGTGGCCACAGAAAAACTGAAACTCTTGCAGAAACTCATTTACTTTTCTGGACTTTGATAATCCATGGACAAGGTAGAAACTAAACAGTTAAAACTTCACAGTGCATTTTTGATGTATATTTTCCAACTTTTGTTTTGTTATTCTGCAATCAGATTTCTGAAATCTTTTGTTTGTATGATAATTATTTAGGTAATTTTAGTAAAAGCACTTTGCTTTTAAAACTGCCTTTGAGTGATTTGTGTGTGTGTGTGTGTGTGTGTGTGTAAGAAGGTGGAAGGTTTATTCAATTGTGAGACTAGCCTGTAATTGTTAAAGTGATACCATTTGCAACCAAAACTAGGATCCTGAAAGGGAAGTCTGGGGCCCAAGTAGGGGAGATACTTAAGTCTTGGGAGGGTCTGTAAGGGGGAACTAGGTCTCTGCACCACCCATGGGAGAAGACACAATCAGGGTTATGAAAGCCAGCCCCGAAGGGCTTGTAACACCTTGGGTCTTTCCCCCAGTACAGCAGCCAAGGAGGGTTTGCCCCTGGCTACAGGCTTGATACTGTATTTTGCCCTTACCCAGATTTGAGAGGAAGCCCTGGGACCTTGTGGTGAGTGTTCAGTTGTGAATGCAGTGAGCACTATAGGAGGACACGAGGAGGGTATTCCTGCCCCCCATCATGACTGCACTTAGGGGTGGGCACTGTGAGCTCAGTGGACCTGTCCCCCAGGAGTGGGTTCATGACAAAGGCTAGATGATTATTGCAATAGGAAGAAGATCAAGGGTTATTCTTTTAATGTGCAAGCTGTTAGGGGCAATGCCTGCCTGGCTTGAGTAAACCTATGAAACCTATGAAAGTTTAAATGGATTACTATTTTTGCAACAAACCAGCAAAATATTTATTTGTGGGAGGCCACCTTTCTACCCTAAAATTTTCAGTATGAAATTCCAAAGCACCTGGATGGTACAGGTATCAGAAGAAGAAAGCAGCACCAAGTAGGCAATCAAAAAAAGATTTCCCCTAACGAAAAATGATGATGTCATACAAAGAAAGATTCCTTTTTCATATCACGAGTCAAGAAAAAATAAATGTAATCTTAAAAAGAGAACATTTTAACAGTATTTCTTCAACATTTAAGTGTGGAATCCAGCTAACAGGGTCCAGATAACCAATATAAATGTGTTGGTCGTTTTGCAGAATGTCATTTTTGTGGCTTTTGAAATTGTGACATTGTATGGAAAAAGGGAAAACAAGATGGTGGCAACCAAAAAAAGATTTTCCCCTCACAAGAAAGGATGACATCATATGAAAATAAATTATTTTTTCATTTCATGCAACTATTTTTAAGAGCTTACTGAGCATGCTCAGAACCAATTATTCATAATTTCAGAATTAAGTAACTTTGGAATGGATTATAATTTTCTCACCAAACAAGCAAAAGGCACATCTATGGGCCAGCCCCTTTCAGATCAAAATTCCAATCCATGTGGGTGGAGCCAAGTTGACAGAAAACCCAGCAAAACCAATGGGGAAAAAAATCCTGAAAAATATCAGTTTTCGCACTATCCTGAACTCAGAATTCACATAGCCAACCAAAACGTAATTTTGTACATCCAGAGATCTACCATGTGAAACTGTGCATGCAAACTTTCATGCAAATCCGATGAATGGTTGCCAAGTTATTAAAGTGCAAAAATTAGGGCTTAACAATGAACTGCCACTACAATCCAAACTATAGGGGCACTATCACACCCCTATAATAGATGTACACACACACACATATACCAGAAGTAGGGTAAAAATGATAAGATAAAAAAGATATCTTACTTAGTGACATCAAGATGCACAAAACAGGTGATTTGATACTTTTTTTGGACCAACAGAGATTGACAGAAATATTTTAATCTTCTGAACTTGCAAAGCCCTTCTTCAGAAAGAAAATGGCAGGTTTCTTAAGGGCTCGCTTTAAAATACCCAGAGCTTAAACATGTTACACATGAATGTGACAGATTAAAGGGACACTGTCAACCCCATTTGGCATCAAAGTGTCCCTAGTTTAAAAAACACATTTTATGATTGATCTCATTCTATAGAGACTGCTAATGTAGCCGGTTGTTTGATTCAGACTCCTTTTTCCTTTTAAAAAGTAAAAAACTGAGTGTCAACCAAACTGGTGTTGCCACACCAAAACATATTTGTTTACATTTCTTGACCAACTACAACTGCATCTTTCCTGGACTCAGGAACACCCCCAACACTATAGAATCTAGCTGCTCATTATGCAGTGGGAGTAGATGAGACTATTGTATCATGAGTGGCTACACTGTTTGGAGGTGTTTCTAATGTTCAGGAAGTATGCAGTAAGCTTAGGTTAACAATTTGAAGCAAAACAAAACTGTGTATAACTATACTTTCCCATGCATTTCAGTTCTAATAAGCAAGGAGGCAGATTAAAGAACCAGCAACATCAATGAATTTTAGAGAAGGTAAGCAATCATAAAAAGTGTTTTTTTACCTAGAAATAATATGATGCAAAAAAGGTTGACAGTGTCCCTTTAATGAAATAATTAGATAAGAACACAACCAGAGATGAGAAAATATCCTTTAAAAGAATAAAATATTTAAACTTTGGAAAATCTAATATTTGGAATTATTCAGACTGTGTCCTTTACCTTCTATTGCTGTCCCCTCCTATTTATTACAGAGGAAGTTCCCACAAAATAGGATTTTTATCCCTTAGAGTTCATCTGCCCAAAAGCTTATTCCTTACTTGAAATCATAAAGCTCTGTTGTTATATCACAGCTGGTTGCCTTGGGAATAACTGTGTTGTCACAAGTAGAGTATTATGACATCAGGTTGTGACTAAGCAATAGGAACTGATCAACACTCTGGGAAATCCTGTTTTCTTGCATATGATGTCAGTAATAAACAACAGGAAGGAGAAATACAGAGCTCATGTGAAATATAGACTGCTTTGTGTCCAAATATTATGTTTTTCAAAGTTCTCCTGGAGGTGTCGGTGGCTCGTTTAGTTCTTGGTATTTTAAATTGAGCTCATAAGAAACTTTCCCTTTTCTTTTGGAAGAAGGACCTTGTACGTTTGAAAGCTAAAAGTTTTTTTTTTTTTTCTATAAATCTCTGTTGGTCCAATAAAAGATATCAAATCACTTGTTTTGTGCATCTTGTTGTACAAGGACAAATACGGCAACAAATATTTTTTTAGTGACCTCAGTAAGAGCAACACATTAAAAATATGTTGTTGTTACTGTTGTCACAATGGATATTTTTTAAGTTACTGTCATCACAGTGGAATGCTTAACCAATCAGAGAGCAGCTTCCACAATGCTGATGACATCACAGTGCCTAGTGCAGCACTAAAGCCTGCTGTTAAAATCAAAGAAAAACAATAAAATCTTCCAACAAACTGCAGATTTAAAAGCTGTTAACTTTTCAACTCTTGTTTTGTATATCAAATATGCATCGTCACTAATGAGTGGGCAGGACTTTTGTAACTCACTTGTGGCTTGGAAGGTAATTTAAGCGCTAATACAACTGATACCCTCAGGGGAGCGAGATCTTGTTTTACTTAGGGATCAATATGGGGAGTTACTACGTGAACATGCAGAACATGCAATTTAGAAAACCCACTCTACTTGTATAGACCAGGGCAAGAAATCTGGGCACTTAATGGATATGTGCCTCAAAAAGCAAGAGACTTCTCATCTTATTCCCACTATTAAATCATTGCGGGATGGTATGATCAAAGTACTCCTGTAGGATATAGCTAAGGAGTTTGAGTCATATTATTCCTCCCTATATGGCCCTCAGGTCGACCCTTCCACAATTACCGAAATTAATGATTATTTGCAGGAGATTCCACTCCCCTCCCTAAGTGCTTCTCAGCAGACCTTCCTAGTGTCCCTGATCACCAAGCAAGAAATACTGGTGGCTATTAATTCCTTGGTTATTGACAAGGCCCCCAGACCTGATGGTTTCTGTTCCAGTTTCTGCAAGATATTTGCCAAGGAGCTCACTCCCCTCTTGCACCATCTGTACCTATCTCTTTTATGACTCTGAGGTTTCTGATTGTACGCTTTTAGAAGCTTTGATTGTTTTACTTTTAAAACCTGGTAAACCCTCAGAAGTAGTATCAAGTTACCACCCAATCTCCCTCTTAAATTATGATATGAAAATGTCTAAGATTCTGGACCTGAGCGTAAGTGAGGTTTTGAATGGACTCATAGGTCCTGAGCAGGTAGGGTTTATGAAGCAATGTTCTTCCATTGATCACCTGCATAAATTAACACACATTTTCTCTTCCTCCAGAGATTCATCTGTTCCTGCGGCACTGGTCTCTCTGGACATGGAGAAAGCATTTGACAGGGTTGACTGGACCTTCCTGTTGGCAACTCTGGAAGCCATTGGGTTCCCTTCTTCATTTTTACATTGGATTAAGGTACTGTATTCTTGTCCCAGTGCTAAAATTTACTGCAATGGGGTGTTCTTTTCCTTCTTTTTGTTATATTCAGGTACTTGGCAAGGTTGCCCCCTCTCCTCACTACTATTCAGTTTATATTTAGAATCTCTCTTGCTGAATCTTAAGCTTAAGCAATCTGTGTATGGGATCTTGGTAGGGTCCTGGCAGTTAAAATTATCTGCATATGCAGATGATATCTTGCTGCATGTGACCCCTCTTGTTAAGTCCATCTGGGTCACGCTGGCTACCATTGCAGACTTTAGTAAATTATCCAATTATAAGCTTAATCTGGAGGAATCCATGGTTATGCCTCTTAATTCTGGACTGTTTAAAGCAGATATCTTGTCCTTGGTGTTGGCCTGGGAATCCAATAAAATTAAATATTTAGGGATTTTCTTGCCATGGAATACTTCACTCTTAGAAAATTGAATTTAGAAGACCTTTTCAAAGTTATACAACAGGACTTGAATAGATGGAGCGGGCTTCCGCTTACCCTTTGGGGCAGGATCAGCATCAATAAAATGAATATTCTTCCCTGTCTTTTTTGTTCCCTTAATTTACTTAATTTGTGGCTTCCCTCTTCTTGGTTTCAAAATCTATGTAGAGCTATGACAGATTTAATTTGGCTGGGTAAGACCCTGAAAAGGGCTTATTTAAAATTGGCTGCCCCTAAGCAGAATGGAGGTCTCTGTCTCCGGAAATTTCTACCTGTATTATTTTGCTAGCCTCTCTAGCAGATACTTTAAATGGCTACACGTGCCATTGGCTGGGGACTCGCCATCATATGTCCCCCTGTGTTGCAAACAGAGCAGGAATTATTTAATAATTGTGGTATTACTCCAATGGCTCTTTTGTTCTCTTCCCAGAAATTCCTGAGAAGGCCTCTTAAGGACACAGTTGTTGCTACTTCAATGTGGGTGCATGTGCAGCTTTGCACTGTGATGCATTGTAAAGCATCCCAAGATGTGATGCAACCCTTATTTTAGAATCCAAATCTCAGGATTGGGGGTAACGTGCTGCATGAAACCTGGATGCCTTCCACGGCTGGGATGCCGGAAAGCAACCTGCTTCAAGATGAGTCATTAAGAACACATCATTCTATGATTACTTTATTGCATCTGCACTTGCAGAATATATTTAAAGTGTACCAACTTTGCCACTGTTTATTATATTATTTTGGCATGGCTATTGGGGATGGTTATTGAGACGACCTCTTGCACACTCTGGCAGAAGCTGCACTGCGGCCTTATGCAGTTTCTAAACTCTATCTGCTCTTGTTCCCAAACTGTACCCAAATCTCTGTGGTGAGTGTCCTTATTGGATTACTGCTCTTCAGCCTCCACTTTTAATTGGCCTAAAATTTGGTCAGACCTTTTCATTTACTTGATGCAGGACTGTTTGTACCTCACCCAATTCTATATTTTGAACAACCTTTACTTTACACCTGTGAAACTATATCGAATGGGTTGGGTGCAATCATCTAGTTGTACAAGGTGTGGCCTGACTGAGGGCACACTGTATCACATTTTCTGGGACAGTAACAAAATGGCACCTTTGTGGGACTTAATTAAAATGACAGTGGATCTGCTTTTGGGATTAGATCCATATTTTACTCTGGACATTTGTTTGGTTGGGGAATTTACTCCGATTATGGTTAAAGAACGATGGTTTATGATGGCTATGATTGCAATATCAATTAAACGATTGGCTCTTCATCATTGGTTAGACCAATCTCTGCTTTCTTACTTAGAGTGGTTGCAAGAGCTCCTTGACAATCTTCATCTTGAGTAAATGATAGCCAATATTAATAATAGACTTCGTAGTTATAACAAGAAATGGGGCAAGCTACATACTTTATACACGGCTTAAGGGATGGACTGGGCTCCGTCTGCCTCTTTATGAATACTGTTGTATCAGCTGATATTCAGTTATTTTGAGCAATTTATATATACTCCACTTATGTTGTTGTTATGGAACCTGCTTTTCTTTCATTTGACTTTGCCACTGGAGTGGGGGTGGGTTGAGGTGGATGGGGATAGGTTGAGGGGTGGTTTCTCTTTTTGGGATTTTGTAAGGGGGAGGGTGGGTGTATTGTTTCTCCTTCGGTACATTTATTGATTGCGTATTGTTATTTGTTGGTTTGTTTATTGTGTTTTGTAGTTCTATGTGTTATAATTGTTATGGTGTTGAATCTGGTTGCAAGTATGTTTTTGCTATATATCTAATAAAGTATATCTAATCTAAAAAAAAACTCACTTGTGGCTCTGTCTCTTGAGCGTTATGATCCTGCCCCCACACGTGAAAATAAATTGCATATTTTGAGTCAGCCCATCGCATATGCAATATATATATATATATATATATATACATATATATATATTGCAAAAAATGTTGTTAATGCATCAGTTAGGGTTTTCACTAAAGCAACAAAAGCAGGGAAATTAAGGTGTTTGGGTTTCCAACCCTAACACCCCACCCCCACCCCTCAACCTGCAGACACTGACAGGCATTTGGGGTGTGCCTTGGGGTTGTCAGTCCTAATGTTCAGCCCATTCCACCCCTCCCCCACCCTGCAGACACTGACAAGCATCAGCAGTGTGCCTTGGGGTCATCAACCCTAATGTTCACCCATTCCATAAGTAAATTAGCTGAGATGTGTACAGTATAGGAGTATTTAAGTAAGGATTAACCCATGAGAGAGGTGTGGGTTACTGGGGAATTAATCTATGGCTGGTGGGGGGTGTCACTTGAGGCCACAGGCTGAGTGTCGACACCACCCAGCCATAGATTAATTAACCCAGTAACCCACACTTCCCTCATGGGTTAGTCCATTTATAACTTGGCCAACACCCACAACACATAGACAACACACAGCCTGGAGTCCGTGGATCATGCAACACTTTTTTTTATTTAACAAACTTGACAACAACGCCTATAACTGTGCTTAAGTGAGCAGAAAACAGTGTGGGGCACCAGCGCTCTCATGTTAATGCTCATGAACTGCCTGAGAAGGCATTAACTCTTACAAATCAGTCATCGCTGATGAAGTGCCTGACAAGGGATCAACTCAAGAAATCAGGAGTACAATATGTGCAACTAAACAAATACTCTACGACATACCTGGTTGCGGTTGACAGGATGGTGGTTAATGCCTCCTTGCACTGCCCGTCATTGCCGAGCTGGAAGAGACACAGAAGAACATCGGGGAACCTGAAAGGGAGAGGACAGGAGAGGACTTGTCAGGGAGAGCCATGGATGACAGGACTCTGTGACTGCCAAACTGGAAGAAACACAGAACAGCATCAGAGGAGCTGCAAGGGACAGGGGAGGACTTCTCAGGCAGAGCTGCAGCTGACAGGATGGGGGTTAATGCATTTTTGCACTGCCTGTGACTGCCGACTTGGAGGGGACACAGAACAGCATCAGGGGACCTGCAAAGGAGAGGGGAGAACTTCAGATGGAGAACCGCAGTGATTAATGGGTGCTGGGAAAGCACAAGACGGAGTGACAGGATGGGCATTAATGTGTGCTAAGGGTGGGTGGGTGGGAGGGACACATTCTCCCCATTCAGAGTTGACTCAATACCCTGAGATCTGTGGGGCGGGTGGGTGGGAGGGAACAGATTTTCTCCATTCAGAGTGGGCTCAGTGCCCCAAGTTCCATGGGACGGTGGATAGGAGCAAATTCTCCCCTTCACTATCGTGTCAGTGCCCTAAGATCTGCAGGGTGGGTGGGTGGGAGGGAATACAATGAACAGAGACACAGCAGCACACAGACTTGTTACAAGAACAAACTGTGGCTGTTCATGATACATAGAGCAACCATGGATTAATTGAGAATTAATCCCTGGTTACCTGACACAGCCTGACAAATTACAGTGCTCCATTCTCGCTGCTGTGCCCTGGCTATGTTATAAGCAGGAATTCATGGTTCCACAGAGCCTCTGATATAATCTACAAAGGGTGATAACAGAAGACAGAGATACATTTTTCATCCTACAGAGGACTTATCAGCGTGTCACGTCTGTATTTTAGCCCAGGGGAAAATGAGTCAGCCCTAATGTGGTCTTTCAAGTTTGGGTCATGGTGGGTCCAAAACAAGAAAGAAAACTAAAATGGCAATGAACCTCAGCACAAAAGCTTTGACTCATTTTGCCTGTCCTGGTTACCAACTTGCAAATAAATAAATAAACAAATTGTACTGATTTGCCTTACAGTGTTATGATTATGCTCCTTTCGATATACTGTATTAGTGTATATGACTCCCATTTTGCAATGCAGTTAATACTGTGTATTTTTTCTCCTCTTGAGCTGTCTCACTTAACCCTCATGCCCAGGACTCATCTGGAAACGAGCTATTATCAGCTCAGTATGTCTTTCCCAGTGAAACTTTTGAAATAAATCTTTTTTTTTTAATTTCTCATGTGCTTTCCATAACTGTACTTGGAGCTCCTTGATTCTCCTACAGATTGGGCAGTGACCACACCTCCACATTGTAACCCAGGGTATGATCTCTTCACAATCTCTGCAACTACTGCAGTTTACCCTCCATCCTACTTACTGTCATCCCCTCTACTAGTTACACCTTCTGCAACCTCTTTTCAGGTCTGCATTGATTAGATTATGTAAGCAATAAAGGGAAACATCCACATTAGAACAGACCCCATCTCAGTGTGAGGCAGGGCCCGATTAAGACTTTAAGAAAAAGTCATAGTTTTTACCTTTGGTGATTGTGTATATTTTTATAATTTATCTGGCTGATCCTACCTCCCTCTCTGCCTGGCACTTTAGAATACAGCGCCGTAAGCGGCGCGCCCACAACCACCCATGGCTGTCCTCAAATGACATGTCATGCAGGAAGCATCTGCGGGTCTGTCCATTACAGTTATGTATCACTTAAGCTTCTAAAAGCTCTGGTTTAGAGTGCTCATGTCTCAGTGCTATACCAAGACCAGATATTGACTGACAGTCACTCTGCTGCAGGTGGTTGTGGGCACGCCACTTGAGGTACTGTGTTCTAAAATGTTGGGCAGAAAGGGAGGCAGGATCAACCAGATAAATTATAAAAACATACACAATCACCAAAGGTAAAAATTAAGACTTTTTCTTAAAGTCCTAATCCGCCCTGCCTTACAAATGAGGTGGGGCCTCACTCATGTGGATGCCTCCCTTTTGTTACGATTATAACATGGTTCTACTGGAGAATTAATCCACGCCTGGGGGTTGGGGCACAAGACAATAGACAGTGCCTCCAACCACCCAGGCATGGATTAATTCTACAGTAGAACCATGCTGTGGAGTGGCTTACTGTGCTCGTACATGGCAAGCACTAAAACAGGTAAGCATTAGACACTATTCAAGGAAAACTACACCCTCATATCTTGTAAAGTTTACTTGTTTCCATGTCAACAGATAGCTTTTTCCCTGTAACTGTTAGGGATATACATGCTTGCTTTAGTTTGTTTTCATTGCTCCTGCTAGTCCCCTGTAACTATCCTGGAGGTCTCCATTTCATGGTAGTTTAAATCTCATTGTCCATGAGAACTGCATTAGCATATGAGAACATTATGTTATATTGCCCATTTATGCCATGTATCTCTATGCTGAAAGTCCAAATCTCCTGAAAGACTCTCTGGGAACACATAAACTGAATGCAATGTAAAAGAAAAAACCTTGCATTACAAATCAGACAGTTTGCAAAGCTAACTGAAGGTAAATGTGGTATTGTATACCTTTGCTGCAACATGTTTTGTTAAACAATAATTAAAGTGATTTAGCTGCATTCTGCAAATGCCTGTTTCACATAGTATGCCATTACCACCCATGCTTTTGATGTGGAAGCTGCAATTCGTTTTGTAAAAAAATCTGTCATAGTCATTTTTTTGTATATTTTTGTTTCTGGCTGCCCTCCAGTTTTCTGTGTGTGGCCACACCCCAAGATTGATGTCATGCAAGGGATCTGTCAATGTTTTACATACAACAACAAGGAATTGTGGGTAAATTACAAAGTTGACTTAAAACATAGAAACTGTCAGCAGATGAGGACCACTAAGTCCATCCAGTCTGCCTGCAGGCCCTATACATGTATGTATCCACTCACCCTAAGTGGTCAATGGCTTTTCATCACTCCCTTCCCACCCAAGGTTTCCCTGTGCTTGTTCCAGGCATGTTTAAACCCCTCCACTGTGCTTGCCCCCACCACCTCTTGAGGCAGACTATTCCAAGTGTTCGCCACTCAGTTCATTACTCAGAGGTGCAGTCCCTTGTTTTGGTAGTAGGGCCTGCACCATAGCACCTAATATGTAGACATATAACCTAGTTCCAGAGAAGCTTGAAGAATCTAAGTCCGTGTGCACATGGGCAGACTAGGTGGGCCATAGGTCTTTATCTGCCATCAACATCTATGTATCTATGTATATCCTATGTATATTTATGTAGCAAGGCATTGTGGGTATAGTACATAGCTGATTTTTCTGTCTCCCTTATCAAAGTGCAGTCTTCTATGTTGGTAGTGCTTACAACAGTACAGTCTGTAAAAAAGTTCTTGGAAAACTGTTTTTGTGATGCAGATACACCACAAAGATAATTTGCCAATCTGTGTAGATGTTGTTTGACATTTACTGCCTGCTGGTGAAGTGATAGATCTGACGTGGCAGCTCCACTCATAATGTGGGAGTGTGATGATACTTTGCTATGCTAATTTTATAGGGCCTGAATGACTATAAGTAGTTCAGAAGTGTAATTATGGGTCAGACTACTTTTCTTTTTCTTTGGTGTTCAGCTTTAGCTATGAGTCCAGAATTGTGAAAGCAGAAGGATGTCTGCAATACCAAGACTGATCAACCAAGGTCTCTGTTTCAACACCAGGTCCATGTGTCAGTGCCTCAGCAGGTTGCACACTCACATCTAAGACCAGAAGATCAGAAGGTTGTGGGTTCTATCCCCAAACCAGGCTCTTGGGTTAAATCCCAATACTGACACTGTAGTGCAGCATCAGGGGGGTGCTGCACTCCTGAGGTGCCGTCTTTTGGAGGAGACATTAAACCAAGGTCCCATCTGCCTGTTCTGGTGGTAGTTCAAGTGGATGTTAAAGATCTCATGACACTTCTTGAAAAGAGTAGGGGAACTTTTATTGTAAATAACATCAAACAAAAAAAACATGTTGCATCTGTTTAACAATTAATAAAGAAACATGGAAGAAAAATAAAGGAACGACACAAAATTATGTGAAATGTCATACAAAGATATAAATTATAGTATTCTAGTATCACCATATTCCCTTTTTTATAACATACCCATCTTTCATAATTTTTCGTTTAATTACTGGACACTGTTACAAAAACATATTTACTCCCTTTGATCCTTACAGACTTCATTTAAACTTGATAAATAATGTCAATCCTTTCCACCACTTAAACACCTTATTTGAAGTGTGAAGAGCTTTATCTTTTATATAAACATAATGCATAGCTTGTTGTACTAAAATACTAAATGTTTCATAGGACATCAATCTTTGATCTAACACCCACTGGCATCTTGCCTGCCATAGGTAAAAGTTTAGGCAACAAAAGGAAGCAGCCAAGATTCTCTCATAATATTTACTGCATAACTGGGGATACTACCCAATAACTAGTATATCATAATTTAATTTCCTCAACCATCCTATGTTCCATTTTTCTGCAAGAAACTCCCACAGAAATTTTGCATGCTGTAGGAACATTCAAATAAAAAATGCTCCATGGACTCTTCTACTGCTATACAAGAAGTGTAGGGGCAATTCCTTTCATCTTGGGCTTTACGTTTGCAATTTCTGCTAATGTTTAACATCCCATACATTGATAACCATAGCACCTCCCACATGTGAGGGGGGATCCTGTCATTGGTTAAATGGGCTAAAATGTTTTCTTTCTGAGAGAGGGAGCAGTTTTTAAACTCCAGCTCTAGCTAAAACTTCATTATATAGCTGTGATCCAGAACCCAGACGTATTTGATTTTTTGTTAGACCCCATTTATAGAGTTATTGAGCTGAGGGTTTAAAATACTCAGGGATCTGGTGATAGCCAGACACGTTAGGGGGATTATTTATCCATGCCTTAAAAAATCTGCTTAATTTGTTATACACCCTCTTATGATGTAGAGAGTCAGAATGCAAGAGGTTGATTTTCACAGTTTGGGACATAAAAAGTGTATGAAAAAAGACTATGGGGTCCACCATTCCTAAGCCCCCTTTTGATTTGGATAGATATGTGAAACATCTTTTTATGGGGTTAAGCCTGCTTCCCCAGAGCATCTGAAAAAAGTTGCTGTTTAACCTGGTTTCAAGATATAAGGGAAGGGGAAAATATTAGCGGTGTATAGTAAACAGGGGATGATAAACTGTTTTAAAATGTGGATTATTTTTATTTTAGACACTTTCCAGTTTTTCCATCTCTACTTTTTGTTCTACAATTTTTAAGGTAGATTCCCAGTTTTGAAGTGCCAGGTTCTGAGGTCCTAAAGACATGCTTAATATTTTTAGAGATTCAGAGATTTGAATGCCTTCTATTTTTATGGGTGGGGGGCAAGGGTTGCCAACAAACAGGCCTTTACATTTCTCTGTATTTAATTTTGAATTTGAAATAGCAGAATAGTTTTTCATTTCCTGTAGAAACAACCCTGTCTTGTTGTGGACTGAAAAAAATTAATAGATGTCATCTGCATATGCCTGTATTTTTCAAGTGTCATTCTTACTGTCCCCAGAGATAGCTTGCCAATTTGGCATTTCACCTACTCTTCTGATAAAGGGGTCCAATGAATAGATATACAATAGAGGGCTTAAGGGGTATCCTTGCCTAACCCCTATTGAGATCCATAGGCCACTTGTAACCTGATTTTATATTACTAGGAATACTGTAGCTGATGAGTACAACAATTTTATCCATTGTATGAATTCCTTTGGTATACCATAAGCTTCCAGGGTTAGAAAGAGAAAGTGGTGATAAACTCCGTCAAATGCTTTGCTTTGGTCAACTGATACAATACAACCTTGCTTACTGTGTAGTGACAGGTTATCAATAAGATCCCTAAGTATCATCAGCGCGTGCTGGATTTTTCTGTTTGGGAGGTCACAAAACTGATATGGAGAGATGACTAAATTTGCATAGTGTCTCAATCTTTTATTTAAAATTTGGGATAATATTTTAAAATCATAGTTTAAAATGGTGATGGGTCTCCAGTTTTGAATCATCCATCTATCGCCTGATTTAAACAAAAAAACTATTAAACCTGCTATAAAAAAGGATCGAATATTTTTTGATGACAAAAAATACAGAAACACAGCCAGTTCACTAGAGAAGGACTTATAAAATGTGTAAGGCTGTCCATCAGGGTCTGGTGATGTCCCTGACTTCAGTGATTTTACAATGTGTTCTATTTCCATAGCTGAAATGGGCTGGGACATTTCCTGGGTATCACCCTGAAGGTTAGGAATATGGACTTCCTGTAAATATGATTTTATGGCATTTATCTGGGGGGGGTGAAGTCATAGAATGGGACTCTAGATACTCTTGGATCACATTATACATTCCATTTACAGATTCAATACAGTTGCCTTCTGTGTCCAGAAGACTGTGCATTGTTGTAGCATCGTTTCTATTCTTATAGGCTTCGAAAGGGTCCCCTACAGGGTATTTTTGGGTCCCATATTGTAACATTGCTCTAATTGTTTGGGCTGTATCTTACTGTAAAATCTTCATTTCCCTTTTTTATCAGGTCTATTTGTGAGGAATAATTATACCTGGAAGTAAAGGAAAGTGCATATAAATACTGTAATTGCTGCCGATGTTATAAATATTTAAAACATTTAGAATTTTCTTTCTATTTACCAAACTTTTGAAATCATTCCCTTAAATCCATTTTGGTTTCAGCCCTCCATTCTCCAAGATCATCATACAATATATGAACAGAAAACCTTGCCCAAAGTAGTTTTAAAACTTCTGTCCTTACAAAGGGGTCAGTAAGAGTAGAGGAATTAAGCTTCCACCTGCTATTTTTTAGAGTTTTCCTGGGGAGTTCTTGAAAGGAAATTTTAAGTAGTAAATGGTCAGAGAATTCCACTGGAACAATTCTTAAGGCAGGAGCTGGTAAGTTTTTAGATACATAAATGTGGTTGATGGTTGTTGTGAATTTTCTCTTTTTAAAAGTATATCTGGGGCCAGATGTTTGGTATTTATTACAGTCCAATAAATCAGCTAGCTCAATACATTTTTTCAAGGCGTTAGAATCGTAGTATGTTTTTTTTTACTCCTTGAAGATTATTGTTCTTTTCTTTTACATCACAGTTGAAATCCCCTCCTAAAAAGTATTTATAAGAGGTAACAAAATAGGGTTGAAGTGAGTTGAGTAAGGCTACTCTATCAGCCTTTGTTTGTGGGCCATAGACATCAATGAGTCTGCAGTCCACCTTATTCCATAACCCATCCACTATTAGTAGCCTGCCTGGGATAAGATCAATCAGTTTTTGTTAGTGTAAAGGAATAAAAATTAAAAATAATACCTATAACCATCTGCACTGTCTGGACCAAAGCATCAGAAAAATGGCCCCCATAACCATTCAGCCTGAAAAAAACCTGGCTTGATTAATACAGAACATCCATGTTTTCTGTATAAAACAAATACCAATTTTAGTTTCATGAATATACTGAAAAACAGCCTGTCTTTTTGTAGAATTTAGTAAACTGTGCACATTAAGAGACCCCACACAGTATGTAAGCATTAGTTAACAGATTTAGGTTCAGGATACCTTTTTCCTTTTTTTTCTTTTTACCTTTATAACCCACCAGCTCTGTGTTTTTGAAGGTCATGTCCTTATCTTGTGGCTGAGGGTCAGAGTCCCCATGATCCATTTCTGAATCCCCCCAATTAGCAGCCGAGGCTGTATAGGGATTTTCTGATTCGACCTCCATAGAGGTAGTGGGGGACTTGGGTTTGGTGTTCCTAATGGACCTTCTCCTTGGGGGTGGAGGGGATAATGGAGGGGGTGCAGGTGAAGTTATCTATACATCTTGAGTATCCTTGTAGCATACTGGTACAAGGGTTGCAGGGATGGGGGGGTGCATTTCCTTCTTAGGTTGCTTACCACAGTCTTCTGTTTGTACTTTCCCTGGATCGGGGGGGGGGGAGGCACTTGGGAGCCCTATTCAGCCATTATGGCAGAGTCTTTGGCTTGTTGGATTAACAGCTCTAGGCTTATACAAGAAGCTTTGTTTTTAGTGGCCCAAGGACACTCTGTGAAGACATATCGTGTCTCGTCACACAGGTCACATTTAGTATGGTTTGTGCACTGATGGCTTATGTGACCTGTTTTGCCACAGTTGTCACATCATGGCCTGTCACAAATGCTAGAGAGATGAGTTCAGGCACCACACTTGTAGCAGGCTTGTGGTTGACTTGCATAAAAGAATACTCCCCTATCCCTCCCGAACAAGAATGAATTTGGTATTTGTTCAACCCCAGAATCTGTTTGCCGCAATTTAACCTTATACTTCCAGCTCCCGGTCCAGAAGAGCTCAGAATCAAGGATGGCCTCTGGAGCACTAAGGACTTCACATTTCTGTGATAACCAGTATGTTATGTCCTCCACATGGACCTCCTTATTCCGAAACATAATGGTAACAAACTTGATTAGAGGTTTGTTAAGGGAATCACAAGAAAGGGGGTCCACAGGGGGGAGACCTTTACTTGGTTATAGCGTTCCCAGAATAAATCTAAGACATATGGAGAATGAAAACTGACATGGAAGTTATCTTCACCAGAAATATTTATAAAAGCTAAAACCTCCTTTGGAGAGAAATGCAAAGCCACTTTTAACAAATGTTTGTCTAAATAATGCCTATCAGGCCTAATGTTTAAGCCTCCTTTGTATCTGATTCTAACGACATTCCTTCTTGGAGTTTTCTTTTTTTGTTTTCTGAAATAAGTCAGATAATAAAGGTCTTTTAGGTAATGATGTCTTCTGGAAGCTTGAGAGAAGAATGTTTTTGAGTCCCACTCGGGTCTGGAAGCCAAGTTCCTTCAAGCATTTTTTCCACCCTGCTTCACTTAAAGCTTTTTCTGGATACCATGTTGAAAAGAGGTCAAGGTTTAGGGGCTGAATAGTAAATGCAGCCTGAATTACTGCCTTGGTTGACTGGGTCTCAGTACTGTTTTGTTGAGCCTGCAGTGTTTCATCCTGTATTTCTTCATTAAAGTTGGGATGATACAAAGGGATATTTCTTTTTGCCAGGGTTAAAGCATTTATTTTTACTTTAATATCTTCACTCACACAAGGTTTTACATTGGGGTCTTTTGCAAAAAATGAAAAATCTGTGGTGCCATCCTGATTTGAGGCATTTGATTGGTATATGATTTGCCCTTCATTTGGTACAGGAGGTTCCTTTAGTTGTAATTGTGGATAATTTTTTGCTTTAAAGACAAAACCTGACATCTTGGCCATCAGATCAGTGTTATCAATTTATTTTTTGTTTTCAGAGTCCATTTCAGTAAATACTGCTAATTTACAAAGTCCAGATTTCTCAGTCTTTCCCTCATTTGTGTGTACCACTGATACTTTCTCAGCAGTTTTTTCTCATTTTCAACATCCCCTCTCACCTCTCACTGCAGCTCCGGGCACATACTACTGCTAGTGCTACAACTGCTAGCCGCTCTTGAAATAACAGAAACAACAGGGGAGGTAATTACCTGGGGTAAGGTGCTGTGAGGATCCATCAGCCTGGTGGCACCTCTGATGATGCTGCGTCGTCACCTGTAGGGCATAGTCTGACAAGTGGGCCGCGGTTTTTGACAACTGCATTCTCAGCCTGCAGCTTAGCGAGTTGAACCCAGAATTGTTCTTTTTTCTGCTGGTGCAATTTTTCTTCAGCTGCCATTAAGTCCAACAAAGAAAGCTTGGTTTCTGATAAATTTGGGTTTTTGCAGTTAGCCCCAATCTCAGACATTATGTCAGAATTTGAAATCATTTGACTTAAACCTTGGTTGACACAAAGATATTTCCACCATCATCATCTTGTTTCCATTAAGATTACTACATGTCCCTTGACCTTTGGCAGACTAAGTGTAGGGGAGGAGGTCGGCTCCCCTACCTCAGAGATGTCCATCTCTTCAGGAGTCCCGTGCAGAGTGGCCATTTTGCAACAGCCAGCACCTCCCCTACTGGTGAGTAGGGAAATGTCCCTGATGTCCTGTCCAAATTTCCCCCATTCACTAAAAATGTCACCAACAGAATAATCTGGTTCAGTGTCAGTTGGCATCCATCTGTATTCCCCTTCCCCTATTGTCCTCTTCCTTTCCACTTTACCCTCTCCCTGTCTGTTCAAAATTAATTTGATATCCTTTACCCTAATTTGTGTAACAATTTTGTCTATTGTCATGTGATACCTATGTCTTGACGTGGAACCTTTGTATAAGAGCCCTGGGCTCAAAGGTAAATTGTAATCCTAGAATTGAAATAAATAAATAAATAAAAATAAATAAGTCTGAAAATAAGCAGAACTGACTAGTCCTCCTTTCCCGGTCAACAAAAACTAAACAAATAAATAAAACACAGTGCTTACAAACTTTGTTTCCCATGCATGATGTCATGGTTGGGGGTTGCAGCAGTAAGAAAAAAAGGGGCAGGGTTATATAAATGAAGCAGACAACAGAAATAAAATAATTTTTGTTCAAGGAAAACTGTACTTTCTGGCAGTTTGAATGATAGGAGATTGATTCACAGCTCCTACAGGTTACTACTCCCATTTGCTATGACAAACCTGACAAAATCACTTTAAGCAGACAGGCATACTATGCAGTCTAAAGAGTGCCATTTACCTTCAGTTAGCTTTGCAAACTGTCTGATTTGTAATATAAGGTTTTTCTCTTTACACTGCATTCAGCTTATGTGTTTCCAGAGAGTATTTTCTGGATATTTGTACTTTCAACATAGGGATACATGGTATAAGTGGGCAATGTGACATCATGTTCTCATATGCTAATGCAGCTGTCATGGACAATGCGACTTAAACAATCATGAAATGGAGACCCCCGGGATAGTTACAGGGGGCTAGCATGAGCAATGAAAACAAGCTCATGCAAGGACGTATATCCCTAACAGCTACAGGAGAAAAGCTGTCTGTTGACATGGAAACAAATAAACTTTACAAGATATGAGGGTGTAGTTTTCCTGTAATTAAGATACAAATAGGCACAGAGACTGATTAAACTTTTAACGTCATACAATGTATTTCACTGGTACAGATTCTGCAGAATGGCAGAATTATAAGTAACATGTCATGGATACAAGCAGGTAATATTGTGCACAAGTCACTTTAAAGAGGTACTTCAATAACCGTGTGAATTGTTTTTTATATGTTTAACTCATTTACACTAACTTTCTTAGCCTCCTTGATGCATCCTGCTGAACGATTCCGGCAATTGCCATCATGCATGCTGGAAAGAAAGACATCACACACATTAGCATAGATGCAAAACTGAGCCAGTCATAGTAAATACGTCTTTAACTTTACACTACATGCTTAAACTAAGGCGTGTAACATTTTTTAACAGTTTTAATTAAACAACGGCTTCTAATAACAATTAACAGTGTATTAGTATGCAACTGAAAGATTTTTGCAATGGAAGCAGAACTGGGTGAAAAAAATACTGTTGCTTTATTACTGTGGCCTCAGGAACTTAGTTTGGAATTACTGTGCTGCTTGTAAGTGTTCTTGATGGGGGAAATTCACTTAATGTAGCTTCAAAAACTTTGGGGACTACTGTTGATGGCAGCACCTGAGGTCCGAGGGATGGTGGGTGGGAAGGAAACTAATGAGCACAAATGAACATAACAAGTGCCTCTCTACACATTGCAAAACAGGAATAATGGCACTCAATGACACAAAGAAACAAAGTAAATATTCCCATGCTCAGCTTAACAAGACAGAGAGTGGGAAAGAGAGACAGCGTGACCAGCAGCAACAGTGTTGTCAGGAGCACGATACAACAGTGAGCCTCGGGATGGTCTACCAGCTCTGTGTTCAGCTCTGTTTTCTGCTTTGTGACAGGGAAAGAGAGAGAGAGACAGACAGACACACACACACACACACACATATACACCAATTGAGACAGGCATCTGACTCCTGCAGAAAGTCACTACTGTCTTGTGTGTCTGTGTGTGTGTGTGTGTGTGTGTCTCTCTCTCTCTCTTACAGTGCCACCGATACAGCTGCTCCCCAGCACCCCTCCGCTCCCTCGGGTCTCTTACTTATTGAGTGCACTATTAATGGCAACCTCGGCTCTCTTACTTGGTACGCACGCTACCAATGGCAACTGTGGGTTAACTAGCAGAATTAATCCATGGTCAGATGATGTGTTGTACTGAATCGGAGGTGAGACTTTGAAGTGCCATGTTACAAATACAGATTAGAAAACTTAACTTAATAGATCTGAAACTATGCTGTTTGGGTAGGTTTCATCTTATTATTGAAGGAAGAGATGTTTGTCAATTGCCTGAAAAAAATATAGCTAGTTTATTTAAAATTAAAAAAAAGGGCAGCTCACAAGAGTTCAGGGAGTATGCAAAGTGTGACTAAATACAGGAAAGGAGGGTTACAATATCAGTTTAATGTGCAGCAAATAGCTTAGTGCTTGTGTATACTTACGAGCTGATTGGTATATGCTTGCTGTTTATAACCTGAGCTTTGGTGCTTCTCCACATCCCACCCTGGGTAGAATAGTGGATAGGTGTAGATTTAAGGCCCAGTGAAGAGGGTGAGACAGGAGTGCCGGAGAAGGAGGAGGAGGTAGGGGAGGATGGAGAGCGCCGCTGAAATGCTCAAAGCAAAGCGGGAGGTGACCTACCGTTTATGTAGGGAATGGGGGAGGAGCTATTCCCTCCATTGAACAACAGGCTAAAGCCTTCCAATTCAATGTCCAGCAAATAGCTTAGTGCTTGTGTATACTTATGAGCTGACTGGTATATGCTTGGTGTTTATAACTTGAGCTTTGGTGCTTCTCTGCATCCCATCCTGGGTAGAATAGTGGGTAGGTGTAGATTTAAGGCCCAAAAAAGAAATAGCGAAATTGACTACCTTCTCCAACTCCGAAGAGTGTAGTCCATAGCATGCAGGAGAGGAAAACCCCATTAGGGGGATACCTCTGAGGACCCATGGCTACTGACCTGCCCATCCTCTGGGCATACTAAGAGAAGAATAATCCCAAATGCACTAGGTTTAGGTATAGTTATGTCCAGGAGTATGGTCTGGTGTAGCTGGTGGAGGAATCCAGCTCATGGTCGAGATGAGCTAGGAGTTGATGTTGCAGATGAAGGTTCAAGCAGATGGAATATCCACTGGAATTATGACCAGATGCTGAGACAATGGTTAATCCAAGTCTGAGACAGATGACTGCTGTAGATCCATAGCATGGCCTTTGGATACTAGATAGAGCTGCATAGTGGGATTGTTTGTTGGAATGGCTGAAACCTGCAGCAGGTTCACCTTCATTGTATTATGAGCTTAATCTGAGGATAGGAAGGAGATAGCCTTTGTAGGAATGGCGGGAGCCCACGTGGTCCACCATTGCAACATTATGAAATAATGCAAGACATAGAGGACGAGAGTCACTGAGGCTGACTGAAATGAGAAAAGTACCAGATAAGGCCTGTCATGGGGAATGCGTAAATGGGATGGCGAGACCCCACGTGGTTCACCATCACCATGGAGATGTTAGGCGTTAACCTGTAATGATGATAGTAGGCTCAGAGGTAAGCTAGCTAGGGAATGATATTCCCATGGAGTCCTGATGAATGAAGAAGTCATGTGTAAGTGACTGAAGTCTCAGGTGGTCAATACTGGGAGGTGAGACCCCAACGAGGGACTGCCATAGTGCGAGAAGAAATCTGTTTTTTAGTAGAGGATAGCCTCCTGTTGAGGGAGAATACAACTGGAGGGATGGTGAGACCCCCCCAAGGGGTTCACAAGTGCCATAGAACGATGATCCTGAGACGAGGGGGTGAAAGTCTGCCGAAACTGGCAATATGAGATGCAGGTCGAGGAAGGAGGGTCCAACAAGGGTGCGGTGAAGAGAGATAGGGGAGATACCTGCATGACTTGAATAGCTGATTAAGACTGGGTCCGAGATAAGTCCATCAATGTTGCCTATTGGTGAGTTGAAGGGAAAGCAAGGGTCACAGAAGTTGGAATTGGAGATAAGGAATTAGGGGAAGGGTGTTGAGGGGCATGTAGAAAAGGGACAGCAGGACCCCATGTGGTCCGCCATTGCCATAGCATAGAACAATCTAGGTAGCAAGGTGTACCCTCAGGAGCCAAAGTGTGTTGCAGTCCGTGGTAAGAAAGGCAATACCCCCTCGTATGTGCTCTTGAAGTGAATAGGAAATACTTGAGGTATTGCAAGGCTGTTTCACAGGGCATAACTGTTTGGGATGGAGGGACCCCATGTGGTCCACCATCATGTAAGACTTGAGTAGTGAATAATTGGGATGGCGAGACCCCACATGGTTCACCATCACTGTGGAATGGAGTAGAGTGTAAGTGGGATAGCGGACCCCGCATGGTCGCTGAAGAAGAAACAGATGCAGGATGCTGCTGTCTGTTGAACTGAAGCATGTTCTCAAGGAAGGACGATGACTCAACATCAAGCAATATGTAGTATGGGGACTTGATGGAGCAATCAGTTGAATCGCTTGGAGCAGATGGTGAGTGGGAAGGTGAGACCCTCCATGGTCCATCAACATGTAGCAGAAATTGTGTAGGAAATGAAAGGCAGGACCCCTTGCCTCATGGAGTAGTGTGAATAGGGATAGCGGGACCCCACGTGGTCTGCTATCACTGTATCACTCAAGTAGAGCATGAATGGGAAGGTGAGACCCCACACGGTTCGCCTTCACCATGGTAAGCAATAGTGCCCGATAGGGATTTGAGAGACTCCACATGGTCCACCAACGCTGTATCTGAGTAATGAAATTCCATCCATCGAGTAGTGCATGATAGAGATGGTGGGACCCCACATGGTCCACCATCGCCTTATCACGAGCAGTACAAGACTGGGAAGATGAGACCCCACGTGGTTCGACTTTACCATGGAAGGGTGCAATTCGAAGAACCATATGAAATTAATATCGTGAGAGCAAGTCTTATGTAAATGCCTTCTTGGTTGGTTATAATAAATGGTCCGAGGAGAGGAGGGAGACACTCTGGGGGCTGAGTGCGAGAGTAAATACAGTTGTGATATGAGAAAGTTCCCCTTTGGGCATGGCTGTATGGGAAGGGGAACCCCTAAGTCAGGTATGGCCAAAGTTATCTGTGTACGTAGAGCTGCTGAAGTAAGGAACAGGAAATAAATAGTGGAAGTCTGGTCATATGATCCTGGAGAAGTCGGAGCTCTTAAGGCTGGTAATATGTTAGTCAGGTTCTGGAATAACGCATTACTCACAATCTTACCAGCCGAGCAAGGTCTGACTGGACTGCAATAAAGACCCGGAATGCAATGGACTGTCTCAAACAAGGAAGCACTGCAGGGGGTCTGGGCAGGCTCAGTGAAGATGATAGCACTGAGGTCAGTTAAAGCTGTTGAAGTAATTGGCAGTTTTGGTGGGATTAATGACCGCTCAGCCCACCACCATAAGCATTTGAGTACATTAAGTACATGCAACAGCCTAGATGAGTGCAAATGTTAAGTATCCACACAGCTACCTGATAAAGGACCTACACTGTCACAAAAGAGGGTAATAATCCATACAACAGCTTTCTGGGAGCCCTGGGATGCTGACCTGCAGCTTACCATTACTCATTTTACTCTTAGATATAGTGGAGGGATGAAGATCCCCTTACTCCCGGAAGCTCTAAAACAGTGCAATGTGTGGTAATTGAAGTAGCCAGCAAGTAATGGAAAGGCAAATAATAGGTATAAGTCTTGGATGCAGGAAACGCCCCAAGACAGGTTGGGGGATTTGGAGTGCAGATGAAGGAGTGGAATCTGTACCTTCAGCTGGGATAGCTGTGATAGGCAACTGAAAGAAAACAGCCTTCATGTCCTGGACGTAGGAAAGAGGCAAAGAACTGGTAGAAAACAGATAGCCCGGGAGGAACCAGGCATCCATTGGAAGGTGGAGATCCTTTCAATAGCTCTGTACGGTGTGTACCTTCCAAAGCTGCAGCAGTGGTAATCGGCGTGAGGGCCGCTATGGCCGGAGAAGAGGAGGGCTAGAATACTGGAAGAGCTGATGGGTGAAAATGCAATGAAACAAAAACACAAGACAGGGACAGAATAGCGATGGGAGGAAGGCTACTGTTGAAACTGTAGAAGCAGCGAGATGAAACAGGAGGAGCCATGGGGGGCAGCAGTGGCAAACAAAAGCAATCCAGAGGGTGCGAGGAGGCGGAGAGGTGGAGGACAAAACAAAAAGCCCCAAAAAGAAAACAAACAGAGAAAGCAGGCAGACTACACAAGGCAGGGAGGAAGGGACAGAAAGCAGGAGTAGAATAGGGAGCAGGACACGGGGCAGGACAGAAGGAAGAGGAAGCGAACAGAAGGGAGGGAGGGGGGACCTCAGCCAACCAGCCCACAGCACCACCAAAATGCTCAAAACAGAGCTGGAGGTGGCCTACTGTTTATGTAGGAAATGGGGAGGAGCTATTTCCCCCCATTGAACAACAGGCTAAAGCCTTCCAATTGTCACTGAAATTATTTGTAGTAGTCCTACACAGAGCATATAATAAAGGAGGGTAAAACCACAGGCCTACCCTAGATAGGGTGATATAACCTTCTCAGTTTATTTCACTTATTTTATCCTATAGGCCTTCCCCAATTACAGTGTTGCCTCCTTCCCCCATTTATTTTGTTACTGTGTACCGCCATATTACTACTCAACCCTAGTTATAGTTAGAGGTGAGATGTATTCCCCTTAACTTTTTTTGCACAGAAAATGCACCTGGACAAGTATATTAACTCTTTCCCAGTTGAAAAAATATAGCATTTACATACAGCTGCACATTACATTACAATATAAGAGAGTCACACTTGGAATACAGCATCTGCTGCCGACTGCCACCCCACACAGATGACCTCAGAGTGATGCCCTTTAATTATGGCCCTTTAGCTATGGACTGCAGCAGAGACTAAGAATAAGACCAGCCTTTTTGCGGGTGACACAAAGTTAGGAGCAGTGGTGAATGACACAGAGGGGTGGCAGGGGCTACACGATGATCTGGCTAGACTCAAGCACTGGTCAGAAACATGGCAGCTGGGTAGTGCTGTGCGGAATGCGGAATTCTGCCAGTGGAATTAGTACAGAATGGTGATTCCGCCAGTGGAATTTCCACCAGAATGTCACTGGTTCTTCAGTGGAATACTGCATACTGTGATCCGCGAAACAGAAAAGGCAATTTTTCTGTGGAAAACTATTCCGCAAGAATTTCCGCAGAAAATGTTGCGATCCATTTTTTCCACAGAAAATCATTCCACAACTATTTTCTACTGCGGAATTTCACCATTTCATTTGTGGTGAAATTCGGTGGAATTTCAGTGGAATTTTGAGAATTCTGTGGAATTTCGTTCTGCCGGAATTTGAAAATTCTGCACAGCACTACAGCTGGGGTTCAATGCAAGAAGTGCAAAGTCATGCACTTGGGAGCAAGAAACCCAAGGAATCATTAAAGACTGGGGGGGGGGGTACAGTTATCCCATACAGAGGAGGAAAAAGAACTTGAGGTGATAATAATATGGCAAATGAACCATTCAGCACAGTGCAGAATAGTGGCAGCTAAGGCTAATAAAATGCTGGGGTGTATTGCCAGAGGAATCATGTCCAGGAGATGGGCTGTCATCCTGCTACTGTACAGGTCATTGGTAAGGCCACACCTAGAGTACTGTGTGCAGTTCTGGTGCCCCTACTTAAAGAAAGATGTTAAATTGCTGGAGGGGGTTCAACGAAGAGCAACCAGGATGATCCTCGGTATGGAGGACAAACCCTACGAGGAGAGACTGAGGGAGCTCAACATGCACTCCCTGAAGGAATGGAGGAATAGAGGGGATAAGATAGAAATCTTCAAATATATGAAAGGCATATATAAATATTGTACAGAGGGAATTTTAAGATTAAGGTGAAGGAGGGACACTAGGGGGCACAATCTTAGGTTGGAGGGGGTAGATTCAGAAGGGAAATAAGAAAGCACCATTTCATGGAGAGAGTGGTGACAGGGTGGAACTCACTGCCTGAGAATGTGGTCCTTGAAGATGGTTTTAAGAGGGGATGGGACAAAGTCATGGGGAAGGTCACTAATGAGGCACTGAGGGGAGGGGTAACAGCTATTATGAGCATGAAATTGGATATGCAGGTAGAAGAGTTCCACCAAGCTGGTTCAACAGTAAATTTGTCGATTGTGCCATCAGTAAAACAAAGTGTTTTTTGTGGGGATCTTTGTACCCTGCACCCCCCAATATGGGAGGCTCTGCCCCCCAAACCCCCTGAATTTAAAATAATCAACTCCCAGTCAGAGTTGTATCGGGGAAGGAGCAAAATCACTGGAGACAGCAATTTTGGTGTATCACAGACCATTACAATGAACTGCCGATTTTGTCACTGTAATGGTCTTCGTGGTATTTGTGTCTCTGTTTGAATGGTATACCTGTAGGAAAGGGGAGAGCAGCTCCAGTGTAACAGACTGCTAGCAACACACTCAAGCAGACTAGATAGACCATCAGGTTTATATCTGCTGGCATTCTTCATATGTTCGTAGGGCCGCTTGGAAATGTATGGAAACATAAGCCAATTAGCCCCACCCCCAACCAAAATCTGTCCCCTCTATTGGGGGAACAGGCCAACCAATGGAAACACCAATACTACAGCCCCAGAACTGAGCTGGTTACTGCAGGCGAAGAGAAAAATGAACAACCTTTATATGTCCAAGTGAGCCTGATTGGCTCTAAGCAGCTCCTCTGCCACTTTCACTACTTCTCACAGCTGATCAGTCCGAGAAACCTAGAACGTGCAGTGAATTGAATGTTGCCTGGAATGGGCTACTCAGCTTTGCCCCCAACCAAAATCTGTACTCCCTATTGGAAGAATGGAGCAGCCAATAGAAATACCCATGCTACTTTTGTGTGTAAGCATGATACAGTTTTTCTCACATGCATGTACCTTGTTGGTATCCGTGTTTACTGTTTTAGAAAAAAGGGATGAAGCCACTTTATGTTTAACCATTCTGAAAAACTGTCCTTTAACCAATGTCCAGAATATTTTATTCTGCTATTTTTATGTACACTATTTAAAAGGTTACTTCCTTGTCTTTTCAGTGTATTTTATCAGCAGTCCTTAGAACAACTGTTCTGAGTGAGTTTTACAACCACTGTGAAGGCATTCTGTGATTGGCTAGTGATATTGCCTTTGTTAATTACTCTATTGGACTACAATGCATTTTGAACTGCTGGGAAGAACCTAGGACAACAGGTGCTGCACTATTCAGACTGACAGCAGTCCTGAACTTTTTAATTTTGAACTAGAATTTCATTTCGGTTGTATTTGTTAAATAGGGAAAGTTAGGGCTCATCTTTATGTTAGTGCCTTGCTGGGGCACTGAGCTTAACCACTAGAGTAATTCTGAGCTTGTATCCAGCTATAAAAGATCCCATGCAATATAGCAGAGTTTACACATTTTATTCAGTTCGAATCCATTGGACAAAAGCCACCTGAAATGACCCCACAATCTGCTTTTGTGGTTAGGCAGGATACAGTTTTTCTTTTTTCCGCCATTTGTTTTTGTGCCCTGGCTGAAGCAAGCTTGGATCCTCTCAGCCCCTGCGCCACCAACCTCCACTGTCCACCACCTCTCAAGGCTTACCTTGACCAGTCTGGTACCCCCCCCATATTCCTCCCCATGGCAGGGCCAGGAGGGGGAGGACTGCACCCCCTTGAAGTCCCAGTCCAGTATAGACACCAGGTACCCTGGTGGTGAGGCGAGTGGAGGCTCAGTGCACAGAACATCATTGCATGGAGGTGCAAATGCGAACTGGACCACGGCACCCTCCCTCCCCTGAGTTGCATTCACCACTTGTGCATTGATGCTACCATCAGACCTCCACCTGGAGAAAGCCAAGAGCTGAGATGGCTGACCACTTCAACCTGTGAAAGGAGAGCTGCCTGTCTGCTGCTCGAGCCACTCCTGCCCCCAACCCAGCCAACCCCCGGCTTCCCGAGCGTGTTCCCAAACTTGGGTCGCCAGCATGGTGAGAGGTAAGGCACACAGCACCTCAGGCCTCTGTACCACTGTGCTGGCTCATGATACAGTTTTACTCTTGCCTATGTCACACAAACCTTGCAGCCTACAACCACATACTGTATAGAGTCGACACACTCAGACAGGTCTAAACCCAAGTCAAGCTGGAAGTCTGATCTTTTATTTATTTATTTATTTCATGGTTTGGAAAAGACCTTTGAGCAAACCAGCTATTTTTCAAAGGTTCCACATCAAAACAGTGAGGTTACATAACAAAATACAATTTTCATTACTGGCAAATGACACAACTAGTACAGGTATACAGTTGCCATTACCGTAATTCCTGAGGGCAGAGTTGTAATTCAAGTACATCCTACAATCAGGTAGAGTGCAAAGCTCACGACAAGCAAAGAAGTAAGAACTGGAGGAGGCAACCGGAGTAGGCATTGTTAAGGGAAACATAGTGTTCAGAGTGCTAGACAACCTAGAGATAAGGAACAGATGAGGCAGCGGGGTAGGCATTGTCAGAGGAACAAAGGAGGAGGAGGAGGGGGATTGAAAGTGCGGGGTGGGGACTATATTGGTTATAGGCAGCCGGGCAAGGGGAGCAGAGAAGGGAAGGGTGGACAGAGGGAAGATTAGTGTGGTAGTGAAGAATATCAAGTGTCAGCAGGACAGGAGGAGCAAGGTGAGAGGGGGGAATGAGTGGGGGAAGCAAATGCATAAGTATACAAGGGCGGGGCTGAAGCGGTTGATACCTAGAAGATTTGCAGTGTACAGCATGCATGGAAGGCAGTGGTTTGACAGGCCAGAAACAGCAGAGGGGGAACAAGGTAGTGCCCAAGTAAGTGGAACTCCAGTGAGAAAAAGCACGGGGAAAGTGCAGAACCAGGAAACAGTACTGGAATCACGGAGCAGTGCTGTGCATATTCTCAACCCTCAGCACTGATAAGAGGGGAGACTGAGAGGGAGGAAGGGCTAGGCATACCTCTCAACCTCCCTCATCACAAATCAGGGACAAGGCTTAAAACGATCAGGGACAAATGACCAAAATCAGAGACACGTCTGAAAAAATAGTAATATAAGTTCCAGAAGCTGTGTACAACATGCTTCTTAGTGTGAATAGCATTTTCTTACTGAGAACTAGACTGTAACACCAATGGCTGGTATTATTTTGTGACTCAAATCCCTACTCTTCACTGACAGAAATGGCAAATTTAGGAGGAACAGGAGAAATTTCTGAGGCAAAATCAGGTACATCCCTGAAAATCAGGGACAGTTGACAGGTATGGGGCTAGGATTGTAACAGAAATCACATATCAAGGCAGTAAACTACATGCACAAGAGCCAGAAGTAGCTAGGTGCCGCTTCAGAACAATTTGAAAGGAAGGGAGGCAAACATTGTTTAGCAATTGTGTAGGGATACCATTTAGCCAAAGAGGTGCCTTGAAGCCAAAGGACTGTTGTCCTAGTGAGGTTTTCCTAACAGGAACAGCCAAGGCACCCCTGGCTATACCACATGTCTGGTAGTTTGATGGGCTAGCATACAGCATATCCTTTAAGCAGGGAAGGGCTCTCCCAAGTAAGGTTTTCTTACTCATAAGGCACGTTTGATACTTGATCCTGTTTAAAAGATTCAACCATCCAGTATTCGCAAAGAGCATATTCACCATACAATTCCATTACTAAGATAAACACAACAAACACAACATTTGTCATTTAAAAACAGAATTGTGAATAGTGTGCTACAATATTCTGAATGTTGATTTCTCAATTTTACAGCATCATATTCTTTCAATCAATCAATCTTTATTTATTTAAGGTGCCTTTCTTAAACCAAGGAGCCTTTACAAATTGCATAAAACAATAAATATTTAAAACAAGATTAAAATAATTAACAATCATTAAAAGCTTCGTTAAAAAGGTAGGTTTTCAAAGCTCCTTTAAAGCTTTGTACAGTCAGGCAATTTCGTTCCTGACGAGGTAGAGAGTTCCACAGGGTCGGGGCCATAAAACTAAAAGATCTTGGCCCTGAAGTTTTAAGTGAACCCAGGAATCAGTGGATCGGAGAGAGCGGGCGGGGACAGTAGGGACGAAGGAGATCTTTCAGGTAAGCAGGTCCCTGATCATGTAGGGCCTTATAGCTCAACAAATCGACCTTGAAGGTGATTCGCCAACAAACTGGCAGCCAGTGCAGTCCGCGGAGCATAGGCATTATATGACTGGACCTAGAAAAACCAGTCAAAAGCCTGGCTGCTGCATTCTGCTCTAGCTGCAAGCGGCAAAGTTAAACCCCTGTGAGCCCTAGGTATAGGGCATTGCAATAGTCCAGGTGGGAGGTAACGAAGGCATGCACCAAAGTTGGAAGATCCTCTGGAGGAACCAAGTGCTTCACCTGGGCAATGTTCCTCAGATGATAAAAAGAGGTTTTGACAACTGCTGACACCTGAGATTTAAAAGTCAGACAATCGTCAAATACAACGCCCAAGTTCCGCACCCAGTCTGAGATAGTCAGCTGGACACCCCCCAAGCCATAAGCCCGAGGGTGATCCAGCTAACAAGCCCGCCTCACAGTGACCCTGGTCCACAACCAACACCTCAGTTTTTTCAGGGTTCAACCGCAGCCAACTCACATTCATCCAGTCTTGGATTTCAGCAAGACAGTTGTTAAAGAATGAAAAGGCAGTATCCTGGCCGGGCACAAAGGACATGTACAGCTGGGTATCATCTGCATAGCAATTAAAACCCAAGCCATACCACCTAATAATCACTCCTAACGGCAGCATATACACTGCAAATGACATGGGTGCCAAAATGGAACCCTGTGGTACCCCGCAGGATAGGGAGACTGATGTTGAGGAAAAAATTCCAGACACCACTCTCTGAGTCCTACCCTTGAGGTACGATCGAAACCACCCTAGGACTGTACCAGACAGTCCACAGATAGATCGCAAACGTTCCAATAGCACACCATGGTCCATAGTGTCAAACGCTGCAGAGAGATCAAGAAGGACCAAGATGGAACAGGTCCTTCGATCTCTCGCTATTGGGAGGTCATTTAGTACCCGTACAAGTGCTGTCTCGGTACTATGCCTTTTCCTAAATCCAGACTGGAGAGAATCATAGACATTGTTGTTGGTCAGATGATCATCCAACTGTGATGCGACCATCTTCTCAATAACTTTACCCACAAAGGGTAAGTTAGAGACAGGCCTGTAATTGGCCAGACAGTCTGGGTCCAAGGAGGACTTCTTAAGAAGGGGCTTACCCACAGCCTCCTTAAGAGGATCTGGAAAAATCCCCCTCTCCAAGGACCTTCAGACTATCTCAGCAAGAACTGGGATGATTTTATCCACACAATCCACTAAGAGACGTGTGGGGCCCGGGTCCAAATTACAGTTGGTCAGACGCAGTGATTGGATAACCATCACAATGTCACTGATTGTGGGGAGGCTGAAGTCAGACCACACAAAAACTGGGTGTCCGACATCTCCTGCCGACCATCACAACTCCCATTTGAGAGGGTCAAATGGATCTTGGATCTGATTTTGGCAATCTTATCTGCAAAGAACAGAGCAAACTCCTCACATTGTTCTTGAGAAAAGGCTCTTCCGGGCTGAAGACAGACTGGATTGCACAATCTGTCCACAGTCCAGAAGAGCTGAGCTGGTCTATTCTGTGCAGCTGCAATCTCTCTGGACAGGAATTCTGCCTTCTTACGAGAGATTGCGGATTGATAGACCAGATAATGGTCCATCAAAATAAGTTTGTCACCATCCAGACCCGATCTCCGCCAACACCTCTCCAACCTTCGTCCAACTCTCCTCAGCTCCCTCAAGGTCTCATCAAACCAAGGAGACCTGGGGCAAAGAGTGAGAGGATGAACACGAACAGGAGCAATGGAATCCAGGGCCCCTGCCACCGCCTTATTATAGGCAAGTACCAGCTCTCCTGGATCCATGCAATCTCTCGGTAATCCCGATAGATCCAGCACCGCCATCACGTCATCTGGGGAAACACCCCTTAATGGGCAGTACCGGACCATTTCCATAGGGGCTGACCTACTAGGGGGTGGCCTCAAAACTGAATCCAATGGAGTGATGGTCCGACCATCCGACCGGTTCCACCACCAAGTCGGATATCTCCATCCCCAGAAGGAACACCAAATCCAGTGAATGACCACCAACATGGGTCAAGGAGGAAATAACCTGTGTGAAGCCCAGTGAAATCATTAACTGGAGGAAGTCTTGACCAAAGTGTGAGAGTTCGTCATCGACCCAGACATTGAAGTCCCCCAGAACCAACCATCTGGGGGATCCCAATGTCAGGTCGATAATGAAGTCTGCGACTTCCCACAGGAAAACATTCCCATCATCTGGTGGATGGTATATGAGAAGTATCCTGCACCCCACACCCTTGCCTAGAATACATTCAAAAGATTTGGTAACTCCCAACGGCACCTTCACTAGGCCCAGTTCTGTTCTAAAACAAATAGCAACACCCCTGCCCCTATGATTCCCCCTCGGGCAGTGTATCACCGAGTACCCAGCATTTTCATCAATCCAGGTCTCGGTGATGCATGCCAGGTCAGATGACCCAACAAAATCAGCTATAATAGACGTCTTGTTTTTAATAGACCTGGCGTTACATAACACCGCCCGAGTAGGATGAGCCTCCGAGGATGACTGTGCTACCTGCTGACTATAATCAGAACCCTTGGGTATGGGCACTAGACAGGGAAGTCCCCTTTCCTGGGCCCATTTCACCCCAGGGCATCTCCTTGTCCTCACTGTCCCAATCCGCTCACTCCTTTCTATTCCCACTCCAGACCCCGCCCCCATCCTCCTCCTCCTCCTCCTCCCCCCCATAATCCCCAAGGCCCTACAACGTCTATAGACCTCTGACGATAAGGGGGGACAAGAAAAGGGGTGAAGATCTCTGAGCCTGGAGGGGGAATAATACCTGACTGTCCTAATATTATCCCAACACATAATTATCACACCAAATAAACGATCCAAAAATTAACCCACCTCTAAAACTTAAATAAATACAAAGCTCTACAATGAAACAAAATACAGTTTAACCACACCTCAGACTATTAACTTAAAAACTCTTACCCTCAAACAAAAAACAGATACAAAACATTAACTAAATTCCCCTTTTCAATTTAGTTCCCTCCCCATCCAGTCCTTCCACCACTGGGAAGAGAGGAAAATAATACCAATATCAAACAATAATATAAACTAAAAATCAAAATAAACAAAATAACTAAATAACTAAATAGCTAAATAACTGGATATAGAGTCCTCTCACCACCCAACTATCCAGATAAAATAAAATATTATAAATCAATTCCTTCAAACCAAATGGAGTATCTATAACTAAAAATAAAAATTAAAGTCTGAGGTCAAATGTCCGCAAAGTCCAAGCTCTTGGCTGGCCATTGACCAATTCACCCCTCTCACCGGTGAAGGCAGACCACTCTCAAAATAAGTCAAATATTTGTTTCTCCGAATAATGGTTCAGGTTTCAGAGTGAGCTCCCACTTTCACTTAAAACCTTAGACTAAGTCTCATCTTCAAGTAAATAAGAGCAGTCTAAATCAAAGTGCACAGCAAACCCACAGAGCAGGGAGAATCCAGAAATCAAATGTCCGACCAAACTTTAATTCATAGCTAAAACCTAAAAGGGGGATGGAGCAGAGAGAAGGATCAGAACATCCAGAGGACAGCAATACACCTCCTTACATAGTCAAGAGACAGAAGATCAGGTTCTTCATATAACCCACTGAGTTATCGAGGAAATCACCTTCAGCGCCAGATATTTCAGTGATTCAATATACTTTTAGCGTTCTCTTACCTGGCCACAGGGAGATCTCCACCCCCAAACCAGTCTCTCTCCCCAGACCCGCTCACCACCCCGGCTGTCCACCAGCTACCAAGTTGCAAATGCAGAAGAGCCGAGAGTACAGCCGCCCTACAGCAGCTACACCAAGGCTCACCACTGGCTCGAGATCAGGGCTAGGGAGAGGATCTCCCCCAATTTACCAGTAACAGAAAACACTCCCAAAATCCATAAAATCCTTGTTGCGGTAAAAGTAGCACAGCTCACCAATCACTCGTTACTTCCTTACGGCACTCTATTCCAGCACTGCAGCCTCAGGCTATGCTGGGTGAAAACACACTGCTCCCAATACAACAATCATCTCTACTCCCTGGCCCACTCACTCCACTCTGCCCTGACTCCCAATTCAGTTCCTGATTAGTTTCCTTGGTCCAAAAACACGATCGTAAAACGCAATTCCAAATCAAATAAAGACAAATTAAACGAACGAACTAATGAACTAAAACGGACTAAATAGCACTAAACTAACAACAGAATAAAACTTAAAACAAACTATAAGCTCCTGCTCATGAAGGCTAGCCCAGCATGGCCGCCATCTTGCCACTTTGGAAGGTAAATGCTTCTGTACCATTGGCAAAGTCCCCATACGTAAGGAATGAGTAAATGGGATGTCCCATTGGTCTGGTGGAAGTTCTTTGTGCTGCTGCCACCTGAGCAGCCAGGATGTGTGTTCCAGACCCAGAATTCCATACTGAGTCAGGTTGGGAGCTACATATATAATGGAGGGAAAAGGCTGTGCTTCCAGGGAGGAAGGGGGTAGGTTGACCAGCATTCATGCACTCCTGCCTGCTGATGAAGAATAGCATTGGCATTTGCTTTGAACATTGCCACTAGCTATAAGAGGAATACAGCTAAATCAGCCTCAATTGTTGATGCAAGGGATGAGAAAAATGTGTATGGAAGGAAACATTATGTACAGATTATGTAGACGGCATAGGAGACAAATGTCATTTATGTGTAATAATCCACAGCAAGACACGCATTTCTAGATAATTAATGCATGCCACAGGTGAAACAGAAGGCACAAGTTCAACAGCCGAGTGCCTTTAAATGCACCTGGGAAGTGCATTAATTTTCAAGAAATGTGTGCCCTAGATTGAGTTATTGCACTTATATAATGCAAAAAGTTTTGTTTTTTAATGGTAAAAGGTGTTATTTTTATGTAGTCAAGCTGATACTAGGCACAATATGTGAGTTTGGTAACAAAGGCTGATTGCTTTTAAATGCACCCAGGAAGACCACTAATTTTGAAGGAAACCCACGCCCTGCCATGGATTACTGAAATTGAAAAACTGAAACAGTTTTATTTTGATAACAAAAAAATGTTTTATTTCAATTAGTAAAGATGCTGCTCAGTAGATTATATTTGGTTAGTTACAGAACCTGCATTTATTGGCAATTAAAGAATAGTCAGGTGATATCTTTCAGCCAATGACATTGCCAGGATCCCAAAACCAGTTTTACAAAGGATTTTATAATGGGTTGCAAGAAGGTTAGTCACTGATGGGTCAAACACTATCAGACGACAGTGGATTAAATTTCCTTTTTAATCCACATTTAGGTGAATCAGACTACTTTCAGCAAACCAAGCATTGTGATTATCCCCATAAAAGCACACTGCTTTCCCAATAATTTCCTGGCATATATGAGTAAAGTCTTGTTTATTTATATTGTCATGACCAAAATCCTTTAATACTTTTTAATTTTAGTGTTCAAAAAAGAAAGCAAAGTTACAGAGCCCCTTTCCTAAAGTAATCAATGAGTGTAGGAACATGTTTGAATATGGTTTACTTTTTTTATTTTTTTACCATGTATGAGAATACATTACTTCTATGATTTACAAGCACTGCATCATGGGTATGTGTGCTACTGTTTAGAAGTTTATTTCTCAGGGAATAACAGAGCTATTGCATCACCCATATTATTTACATACCTATGATGCAGTGCTTGCAAGTCATGGAAGTAATGTATTCTCATACATGGTAAAAAGCAAGTAAAACAGATGTTGTAACATGTTTTACTGATTACTTTAGGAAAGGAGCTATGCTTATTTGCTTTCCTGTGTTTTGAACACTAAAAAGAAGCATTAAAGTATTTCTGTCACTACAATAGAAATAAGTAACACTCTACACATATACTCCAGGAAGCAAATAAATATGTTAAAAAAAGTTTTTATGCAGCTATTGATTAGAAATAGAACTTGTTTCCTACAGAATTGTGCAGTAAACAGTTGTATTCTCCTGATGGTATGTTTTTGTTTAGCTTACGTGAGAGCATTAGCACAAATGCATTTACAATGCATTTGTACTTTACAGGAATGTTTAATTTAACTATGAAGTGTTTACCCACAGTTTACATATGGAATATTTTTTTTAAGATAGAAGGATAAACAATAAAAATTGTCTTTTTCAGCCTTGAAATCACCCTTTTTGATCATTATTTGTGTCCTTCATGTAACCCATGTTATAAGTGCAATAACCCACGACAAGGTGTTGGGTTGTAGGCATTTAATCAATACCTGGAGTGCTGTGAGGACACTCAGCCTATGGCCTTGTGCCTCACAATGCACCCCAGGCATGGATTAAGTAAGCATTAATCACCGACAGAGGAGGGCTCTATCGGTGGATTAATGCCCGCTGGGGGGGGTGTTGTTGCACGAGGGCGAAGCCTGAGGGTTTCAACCCCCCAGCAGGCATTAATCACCGGTAGAGCCCGACGCTGGAGGTGATTAATGCCCTTGTAACACTGAGAAGGTCTAGGGCTCCCTACCTCTCTCTCTGTATGTGTGTCCTGCATTCCTGCGGCACAGTCTCGCTGCTCGCTGGCTCCATCCCCCATTTCTCTCGCTAACCCCTGGCCGGCACAGCGCCACTTGTGACCCAGTGGCTGTCGTGACCACTGCAGGAGCAACACAGCATTATGAGATGATAATGCCGTGTTGGGCTCATGAACGTGCAACAGCAACATGGCATTATGAGAAATAATGCCGTGTTGGGCTCGTGAACGCGCTTCCCACAACAGCAACACGGCATTATCGTCTCACAATGCCATGTTGCTCCTGTACCACGTGGACGCCTCCCCGCCTCATCGTGGAGCCCTGGCACGTGCTCTCCATAATGCCGTGTTACAACTGCCTTTAACCCACACCCTGTCGTGGGTTATTGCTAACTTAATGCATGTCTCAGGTGAGTGAGGCAAAAGGCTAAATACTGAGTGTTCTTATCCCCCTGGGAAGTGCATTCACATCTTTTAGTCCACACCCTGGAATGGTTAATATTTTAAAATGACTTGCTGATCTTAAGTTCCATATATAAGGTCAAACACTTTTAATTTGATTGTTTTACATAACATCAAAGCTGCAAATAGACATTAAATGGCACAGCTATATACATAAATTACTCCCTGATTTTGTAGGTAATGAGGCTTGTGTTCTTGGTAATGTGAAAACCAGCACCTGGTTGTTCATTGCTAGCTTTTTAATACAAGGTCAGATGATATCTGTCAACCAATGAAGTTTCAGGATTTTACCTTTCCATTTTGTAATTAAAATGTATGAGTCAGCATTTTCATCTCAGACTAATTTAATATATCAGAATCTTTACTATTGTCATTTTATTAAAAGTGAGGAATTCTGTGTAGTCAACTCTGCAAATTCATTACAAAAATTCATATAATATAGAGAGTAAATGTGCACTTTTCCGAGAATGTTCTGTAAAATTATTTTCATTGCCTCATCAAATAGATTTTTCAGGTCTTTAGCAAATGTAAAGTATGATTGTTTAGTATAGTTACAGTACTTATATTTTTGAAAGAAATGCTGTCATCCTCAACCAAACCAATTTTGGCCACTGTTAGCTAAAATGATCAGTTGGGAACATCTGAAGCACAAATGTGTGCTGTAGATGTTCTGTACACTACACTTCCTTAAGTGCTCTAAAAACCTTGAGGAGCTTGGGTCATTAACTCTGGTGTGGCTTTGTTACCCAAAGATCACATATTAAAAATACAGTATGTTGTGTACTACCTCCGCCCAGGGATAAAGGGACACTGCCAACCCCCTTAGGCCTCCTAGTGCCTCTAGTTTAAAAAAACATACATGTTGTAACTGGTCACATTCTGTAAAGATTGTTGATGTAGCTGGTAGTTTGATTCTCTTTCCTTTTTTCTTTTAAAAGGTACAAAAAAGATTGTCCATCCTACTGATGTTACCGCAAAAAAAGGTATATGGTCTCGTTCTGCCCCAATATGCGCTTAGTATTCTATGTTTGCTGCTTCAATGTTTTACTACATGTGTTGTGTGCCTCACAGTCATATTTTCTATCAGCTATGTTACTAAATGCTCCAAGTGTAACTAGTACAATGTGACTTGGTAACCTGCGAGTTATCCTCCCTCTGTACCCCCTCCCCCCAGGTCACACCGGGAGACAAGCTTCTTTTCCTCAGTGTGCCTTTCCTGGTGAAACATTTCAATAAATAAATAAAACATGTTTACAGTCCTCCATCAACTCCCACTGCATCTTTTCTGGACTTGGGCACACCCCAACACAGTCTAGCCACTCATTATGCAGTGGGAGAAGAGGAGACTATTGCATCATGAGTGTCTGCACTATTTGGAGGTGTCCTAATGCTCAGGAAGGATTCAATAATGGTAGATTAAGGATTTCAAACAAAATAAGGTTGGACATAACTACACCATTAGCATGCTTTTGAGTTTTATTAAAAAAGGAAGCAGATTTGAAAAAAACAGCAACATCAATACATTTTAGAGAAGGTAAGCAACCATAAAATGTGAGTTTTCAACTAGAAATTACGTGATGCAAAAAAGGTTGACAGTGTCTTTAAGTTGGCTAGGTCATATGAGAGTGCTGCCCACTGGAAAACAGCACTAACCCACTATGTTCCCAGTCAGTACAGCCCACCCAATTCCCACACAGAGCATTATCATGTCAAATAAAACACAGGGGGCTGGATATTCAAACTGGCCCAAGAAGTGCGCAACAGCAGGAGCAAGCGCAAGTCACTTGCACACATGCGCAATCGTCGCGATATTCAAACATGGAGCAAGGCCAATTGCGCAAGCAGCCAACGTCTGAATATCGCACAAACTGCGCCATAGCGCAACCAGGAAGGGGAAGCTGAGCAGAAATGATGCGCCATAGCGCAACAAGGCCAGCCCAGCTGAACAGTCCAGAGGCGCTATAGGGCAAGCAAAGACACCCCCATCAGCATAGCAATGGAACTGCACAACCAGGGAGGTAGGCAGGGGCACACCACCCATGGTACAGAGGGGCACAGGGACACACTGCCGAACCAACAATGTACCCCACACCCCAAGCACAGCATAACTGGGGGAGGGATGGAGCAGCCACTGGGCCATGGGGACAAGCAAACAAAGCACATCCCGGTGTGCTACTGCAGCACACCTACCGTCAACCCGAGACTGGCACACAAAGGGGGCAGAGCACCCCAGTGCCCAGTGGCCCCCCCTGTGCACAGCACACCCAGCACTGTGACCCCAAGACATCACCCATGCGCAATGACCAGCACTGCAGAAATCCCCAGGGCCCCCCCCGGAACACTGCAACCTCGTGAACCACAGAACCACACAAGCCAAACCCACCATGACCACCCAGCAGTGGGTGGCAGCAGACAGCAATACTGAGTGGAAGCCTCACCCACACCAGAGACACTGCCCCACACACCTGCACACACATACCCATGACCATACCACACCTGACGCCATGCACACCACTGCAACTGAGCACCGATAGCCAGCTGCAAATCAGAGACCACTACAGCATTCATATCAAAATATAAATGTAATTAAGAAGCATAACGAGAACAACAAACACAAACATATGTACAAGGCAGGGTTGGGGGTATGGGTATGAGGTAGGGGTGGGTAAGGGGCAGGGGTGAACAACTGGGAGAGGGAAGGTGGAGTCCGCTGACGACTGGCTACCGCCTGGCAGCCTGCCCTCCTCCCGCCTGGCGCTGTGCCTGTGGCATCCTCCGGCGCCGCACGCCATGCTGCTGTAGGTCGAGGAGTAATGCATGGGTGTCCATCGCCACTTGTGTGAGCCTCTGCATGCCCTGCTCCAACAAGCGCAGGATCCGGATACCTAGGACAAGGGAACAGAGTCAATGGCTGTGACTGTCCACATCCCTGAATCCCACCCATCATGCATGGCATACAGCCAAGTGCCCCGCTCCTGTGATGGACTGCACCCACCCACAGTGACCGTGCACAAGACAAGCCCAACCAGCCAGCAATGGCCATGTGTACCACTGCACGCACACACCGCCCATGTCCAGCACAGCACAACCAAGGCTGCCCAGTGACGTGGCTACGTGGTGGGATGCTAGTGCCACAGCCATGTGCCCGTGCATGCTTGACCACCAGTGATGCACACACACACACACACACACATGCAGTGCCACTGGACAGTGATGACTGTCACATGTTGCATGCATGGTAGTGTTGTCCATGGAAGGTGTCCGTGCCCCCAGCATGCAATAGCATCCATGATGTAATGACACTCACCCTCATCAAGCCACTGCAGCAGGTGCTGCTGCGGCTGCAGCTGCTGCTGTTGCTGCTGCTGTGGCTGTGGCTGTTGCACACCTCCTCCGCCAGCCACCCTGGCACCGCCATACCAGGCCTCAGCCTGTGCCCGCCTCCACACCTCCATGCCTGTGGGAGACAAAGGAAGAGAAACACATCAGTGAGATACCAAAGCAGACAGCCCCTTGCCCCATTGAGTGTGCCTGCCCACACAACCAGACCCAAACAGCACACACCTGCAAACACCCTCACAGCAAACCACAGCCCAACCCACCCCCATGTGCAGATTACATTACACAGTCACCCATGCAGACAATACTGGTGCATACACAGCACACCCACCTGGCCTGGGCACAATGCCCCTCCTGGCACGCGACCTGAGGCACACAAGCAGAGCACGCTCCCTCCTCTGCAGGTCGCCGTAGCGGTGCCTGCACTGCGCCGGGGTCCTCCTCTGCCCAGTGGCCTGCTCCAGGGCAGCGGTGACCTGCTGCCACACATGGGTGCATGGCACCTGCAGGGGCACTCCCTCAAACAGTGAGCCATAGTGAGGCTCCACCACAGCCACCAGGTTAGCTAATTCCAAAGCCCCCCATTGTGGTGCTCTCCTGCGTGCCATTTTCAAAATGTACAGTGGCAATATGGCGCTCCGCAGCGCAACCCCCATGGAAATGTTGCGCAATACAACTCCATCACTGCCTATCGCGCTGTTCGGACAGCGCCATCGGTCCACATCGTGCTGTCACCGAACAGCACGATAGAGCCGTACACATGGCAGACGTACAGCGCCAGGGGGAAAAGGTCAGGCACAAGGTCATGGGTCAGTGGCGCAAGGCCACGCACAGCACCATCGGACATCCACACGTCCTGGGCGATCGGAAACCTGCGTGCCAGTGCCACAGTGGACTATTGTGCAGTACTGCCACAGCGCCATATGGTGACCAGTGCTGTAGCACCATTGGCACAATGGTGGCCGTGGCCTGAATAGCTGATCGCGCACAGCACGTCATCAGCGTGGTAGACGCCTGCGTAAGCTACCTGGGCATGCGCAATGCAGTGTACCACACAGTCACAGAAATGCGCCATTGGCTCAGCCGGCTCAACCGTATTGCGCAAAGCGCAATGGCGCAGTATTCAGCCGACACATGCAAATCATCTGATCAGCCATTCAAAGGCGCAGTGGCACGATTAGCATGTCATTAAAGTTGCGCCACTCCTAATTTGCATGCATTGCACTATGAATACGCGACATTGGGCTGCGCTGGCCAGATTCGGTTACTGCAGGTGAGAGGTGAGTTGCATGCTGTGTGATGTTCTGGCCAATGGTCATGGGATAACGCTGTAGACTGCACAGTGACAGGTGTCCACTTCCACCCATACAGACCGACATGACCGAGCAGAGCCAAGGTGAGGGTGAGGATATGGGCGAAGAAGGAGGCCCAGCTTCACCACGGCGGAGACAGAGGCCCTCTTCCAGGCCTACCTGGAAGAGGAGCCACTACTGAGTGGATGGCGGGGCACCCCTCAGGCCCTTGCGGCTGCATGGGAGGGGGTAGCTCAGGCAGTGAACCTGCACGGAAGCCACCAGCGCTCTGTGCAGGAATGCAAAAAGAAGATGGGGACAGACTGCAGGAGGGTGAAGGAGAAGGTAGCAGCCCTCAGGGCGGCACGTGCTGGCACAGGCGGGGGCCAGCCAGTGGTGGCGGAGCTGACCCCGGCTGAGGACCGACTGGCTGCATCAATGCAGCGGAGTGCTAGTGAGGGCGTACCAGGAGGTGGATTCCAGACAGGTGGAAGCCCATCACTGCACGGTATGACATGGTGGTGGTGTTGGGGGGGGGGGAGGTTGTTCACATGCACTCACATGTCCTCATTTTCTGTTACAGATCCTGTTCATCTTCAGGGGATGGTGGTGGTGGGACCAGGCAGTGAGGAAGACCTGCCAGAGTTGGAGGAGGGTCGATCCGCCTCTGTCTCCAGCCAGCATGCACTGCACCAGCATGCACGCCTGGCTGCCACTTCTGTTGTCGGTGAGTCAGGTGTGGGAGGTGCACAGCCTGTGTCTCAGCAGTCTGGCATGCAAGCATGCCAGCATGCTGTGACTGTGGCTGTAGCACATACCTGCACCATTGATGATGCAAGGACTGCAATGGGCAGTGACACGTGTGTGTCCCATGACGGACACACAGCAGGCCAGCACGTGCCCCTGGGCCTAGCTGGTTCCAACGTGTGTGCCAGCATGTCGGCACAGTCCCAGGCTGTGCCTGTCAGCACCGGTGGCGCAGCACCGGTGGCTGTGCAGGTGTCTGGCACTGTTGCGGCCACAGCAGTGGAACGAGTGGTCCCTGGGGCACAGCGGTTGGAGGGGCAGCAGCAGCAGTCACCCACCAGGTCTGGGGGTACAGTGTCCATCGGTGGCACATGCACACCACCCTTTGATATGCCCATTCCTGGTCCTGGTGAACAGCGCCCACCCTCAAGGGGTGTTGAGCATCAGGACCTTCCATACCCTGGGGGACAGGATGCCGTTGTGGCAGAGTACCCATTTGAAGAGCACACCCGCCTGCTGCGGGAATCAGTACAGCAGCAAAGGCGGGTTGCAACCTCCGTGGAGGCACTGTGTGTGGCTGTGGAGTGGCACAGCAGGGACTGTGCTCTGATCCTTGCAGAGATGGTCCAAATGCGGATGGATGTGACCGGCGCCATTGACAGGCAGACCCAGGCATTGGTCGCTGTCATGGCTGCATTGGGCACACAAGCAGGTGCCCCTGTACCGCGCACCCCACAAAGTACGCTCTCCACTCCCCATTCCCGGCGTCATGCGACACCCAGCCTGTTGATGCCGGGTTCTGCTGTGGGCATCCCGAGCACCCCTGGTGCAGGTATGTTTGGCATGCTGCAGACCCCTGTGTGGACAAGGTCGCGATTGCACAGTGGGACCCCTGGTGGTCCATCGGTGCCACCCCATGTGGTCCCTGCTCAGCCTGCCAGTGCTGTTGGGTCACGGCCGGGCCGCCCATGCATCCGCGGTGGCCGTGGCACAGTGCAACATGACTGACCTGTCTCCCAGTGCGGGCCCTGTCTGGTGCTGCCCTGTGTGCAATGTGCGTCATGGTGAGCAGTGCACTGGTGGGTGCCCTGCCCATCACGCCGACACACGGACCACCTGCACACCATCCCGACTGCTGTCCACAGGTGCGTGTGCATGATGATGCCTGCATTGTACTGTACACCAAGGTGCAAGGGTGCCCAGCATCTGACACACGTACTTGGACAGTACAGGTGGTGGGTGTGGTCTGTGGATCTGTGTGTTTGCCATGTCTGTTCCTGCTCTGCTGTGTACCTGCCCATGTACGCTTTGTGCCTGGTGTGTGTGTGTGTGTGTGTGTGTCCATATGACTGTTCACCCCTCTCTGATGGTGTGTTTGTGTGCCTGGACCCTTCCACTCCCCTTGCCGTCATGCACCCCTGGTGTGTTACTCTGTGTGCCTGTGGGTTGCGCCTGGACAGTGTTGGTTGCACATGGCCCCTTGACGTACCTGTGTTGTGCATAATGCTCCTCCATGATGGTGTCCCGGTGCAGCTGGGCCTGCCGGATCAGTCGGGGGTCCCGCCGTCCAAGGGGGGGCTGCTCATCACCATCATCATCGGCGCCGCTGGCGTCCCCATCGCTGTCCCCCTCCTCGACCTGAATGGCTATCCCACAGTCTTTGGCCATGTTGTGCAGGATACAACAGGCCAGGAATATCCCACAGGCCTTTGAGGGGCTGTACTGTAGGGCACCGCCGGAGGTGTCTAGGCATCAGAAGCGTGCCTTGAGCATCCCAAACACCCACTCGATGCTGTTGCGTGTGGCGGCATGTGCCTCATTATAGCATTGCTGTGATGGGGTCATGGGGCGCCGGTATGGTGTGAGCAGCCAGGGACGGAATGGGTATCCACTGTCACTTGTGTGGAGATGGTGGAGATAAGTATCATGTTCAGGTCCATATCGCCAATATCCTGTGTGCCACTACCAGCACCTGTGGTATTCCTACCCTTGCCCCACATTTGCAATTCTTTACATGTGTATCACCGACTAGATGGCCTGTGGGATGTCCCCACTCTCGAATCGATGGCACAGTGTGGACTGATACCATATGAAGGCATCATGTGCTCCGCCGGGTGTGTGGCACAGACATTGATTATCGCCCAGTGGCATCACACACTACCTGGCAGTTGACACTGGAATAGCCCTTCCTGTTCTATTATGTACTTACCGGGGCCAGGTGGCATGTGAATGGCCACATGGGTGTAGTCTATGGCCCCTAGCATGCCAGGCATACGTGTTACCCTGTGGAACTCCTGCATGTTTGCTGTACGCTCTACCGTGGTGCTAGGGAAATGGATGTGCTCCACAGCATGTGGCAGCAGTGTGCTGAGGAATTGGGTGAGGATGAGTGACGTGGCTGACTGTGTGATGCCTGTGGTGTCCTCTGTTGGCCTCTGGAAGGTGCCCGTGGTGAGCAGGCACATGCAGGCTGTCACCTTGGTCTCCACTGACAGAGCGTGACTCCGTTGTGTGGGTGCCTGCATCACATCACTGCACAGCTCACAGAGCCGCCTCAGTATTGCCCTGTTCAGGTGGTACCAGCCCATGATCTCTACATCTGTGTACAGCTCAAAGCTGATGTGGGCACGGTACTGCCTGTTGGGGGCGTACCACCGACGGGCCCTTCCACGGCCACGTCCCCCTGCAGCATGCATTCTCACCCCCCTCATTACAGCTTCCATGTGGAAGCTGGCACTGTCCATCTCCTGGCTTGTGACCCCCGGCTGATGTTGCTCTGTTCCCCCGCTGTCCTGACTGCTACCTCCACTGCACGGTACCCCGATGGCCTCTGCAGCCTATGGCCCACACAACTTCCCTTGCCTGCCCTGTTCTGGACTGTCGCTGTCTGTCTCTCTCTGTCTGTCTCACTTGGCATCCCTGTAGCGTTCTTGCACCTCTTACTTGAGCCTTTTTTGGCTGTTTCGCTGTAAGCGCACCTTCCGGCTGTTCCGCTGTGCTTATTGCGCAAGCCTTTGAATATCGCATAGCGCTCTTTATGCATGGATCCACTCCCTTCAGTTGCACATGCCTTCATTTGCATTGCGCTGTTGCTCAGCCTGTTTTCAGTGGCGCAACTGCCTCCTGCTGAATATCGCAGAATGGCGCAAATTCGGACTTGCGCATGCACAACCCTATTGCGCATGGCGCAACCCTTTTGAATATCCGTCCCAGTAGCTTAACAAGTTACAGATAATATGCTTGAATTGGGAAATCATGAATAAAGTCCATGGGGAAGGAAAGGCCAGGGGTTTAAAACAAAAAATACATATGCCATTGCACGAGTGCTGCAGCAATTGCTAAGTAGGCTTTTAGCACAGCCCACTCCCACAACCAACACAATGCCCCATCTCAGCTGTACTGTTGGGTGCTATCCATACTCCACTGGTACCAATGTACTACTTAGTCCCAGGGAGCTCCTGTGGAACTCTGGGTACCCAGGCGTTTGAATGTTGCAGGCCTGACCACAGTTGCATGTGTCTGGTCAGCACAGGTAAACTTAAATTAAACAACATACTTGTATCAATCACTCGATCGTAATCCTGGCTTAATGGTCTAGTCACATAAATTTGAAACCAAGCTGTAACCTTATCCAACTTTGTACTGTACAGATGCTTGTCACAGGACCCATGGGCCATACTGACTTACTTATGGCTGCCCTCGCTCACACAGCAGCAACCACATTCTGATCTCCACAGTCTTGACAAAATGTTTTGGCTCTCTTTCTTTTCTGCAGATGAGATCACACCCCTGATGTGTCAGCTCTCCTCATCCATCACCTCTAGCACCTTTGCCAATCAGTTGGACTCTTCCCTCAGTTGGTGTCTCTCTGGGTGGCCGGGTGGGTGCACAACTGCTGAGCTGACCTGCTGCAATCTGCTTTCTGGCAGCACCCATTGCAGGCCATTTCCAGGCTGAGATGACTGGCACAGTGTTTTCTAGCCCTCTGTGGCCTAGTTACTGTGCAGTACCATCAGGCGTAGGTGAAAAAAAATAACATCACTCTACAAATAATATATTCATGAATCAGAAATTCAAAAAAGTATCAAAGGGATTAATTGGGGAATCATGAACGAGTTTGTAGGGGAAAGAAAAGGCAAGGGTTAAAGCAAACAGCATGTGTAATTGCAATCAGCACCCTAACCAGGCTTTTAGTACACACCTCACCCACAACCAACACAATGCCCCTCTACAACTGTACTGTTGGACGCTACCTATGCCCCACTGGTACCAGTCTACTACCCTACTCCTTGACAGCTTCCAGGAAATCCTGGGTACTCAGGTGTTGCAATGTTGCAGGCCCAACAACAGTTGCATGTGGTTGGTCAACATCGGAGCACTTAAAATAAACAAGTTACAGTACTTGTGAAAAACCCCAAAAATGAAATCCTGGCTGGATGTCCCAGTCCCATAAACTTGTAACTAAACTGTGGCTTTATCTACCGTTGTACAGATGCATGTCTCAGGACCTGTGGGCCCTGTTGAGTAACACATTGTAAGGGCAGGCACCTGCTCTGTCTATGGGTATATAGTTGCATCTTTCTTCTGAGGATCAATCACTGCCTTACACCATAAAGCCTGTACCTGCACCATTTACCTTTCCCACCTTGGGTCTGGGTCAGTAAAATAGGGGCACCATTACAATAGTCTCAGGATCTATTTACCCTGTACTAGTCCCATGATTTCTGCCAGGCTACTACCCTTGATCTAAAGGGCATTACTATAGCATTTTACAGGATCTGGTCCAAACACATTTCACAGATTTGACTACAGTTAACCTACCTGGAGCCCTGGCATTTCCAAGACCAGGCAGTTGGGAATGATCAGTTCAAACAGAGTTTTATCTGTGCCGTGAGAGGGAGTGGTGTCGCATAGCAAAATGGGAATTTATCCCAAAGATACAAACAGTTCAGGAACACTGGCACTCCTCACCCACAGCTGGTTGCTGTATAAATTCAAGCAACTACAAGATTAAAGTAAACAATAACACATTTATTCCATATGAATTGAAATTGGTATCACCACTACACACTGCCCCAGCACTTTGGCTACTCACCTTCCTCAGGGGGCGTGGCCATGGATTCCATACACTTACATTTTATACACCAAAACAGGCCCTGACATCACCTTGATTCTTTTTCAAAGTTTCAATACATTGTGTTTCTCTTAAAGAGACAGTTACCTATTTCATGTCATACATTTGTGTGTAATTTATGGAAAAAAGTGTTTTTTTATATATATACTAACATTTAACTCCATAGTCTACCACTTATACTCAAAGTAAAAAAGGTTTAAAAATAAAAAATGAAAAAGTGACTTCATGAATCATAAAATGTATACCATAAATGTTGTAGTGCATGTGATGAATTCCTTAATTTGAATTGTTTTGTTTTGGTTCTTGCAAATCAGTTTTTTCCCTGTGTGCATCGGAGACAGAATTTTCTCCTTTGGACTGATACAAAACATCAGTATGGCAAATCTCTTTCTAATCTTCCCCTTCATTTCTATCTATATAGGCTCATTTATAGGATTTATGTATTGATATAAAGGTTTATATTTCACTAGAGTAAGAAATAGTAATTAATCAAATGCTTAAATGAACCAGTAATATGAGCTTTGACTTTCATGTAATGTTCCAGGTTAATCTGAACAGAAGTTTAATGAAGTCACGTAGGACAATAATAATAAGCCGGGGGTGTGGGGAGGTGGGGTATGCAGAGGGTGGGCATGGATTGGGAGAGGGGGGCAAAACAGTCAATGAGGGACTGTTTTTTCTCATAGGTGTTTTTTTTCTTTTTTTAGCAAGACAACACGGGACTTTTGCCACACTGGGGTGGGCTTTCAGCGTGGCAGCTGGAAGTTTGTTTGGGGGGGCAGTGGAGCTGACGGGGGATTGGGCACCCTCGTCGGCCATATAGACTTTTGCCACACTGGGGTGGGCTCCCAGCATGGTACCTTGAAGTCTGTTGGGGGGGCAGTGGAGCCAACGGGGGATTGGGCACCCCCATTAGCCATACAGTGTGCAGAGGGGACTACATGAGCACGCTAGGGTGGGCTCCCAGTGTGCTACCTGGGTGTTTGTTGGGGGGACCAAGAAAAAACTGAGCTATGACAGCTGTTCAGATGTAGTGCTGACGTGTAGGCACTTTGCATGCTGCCGATGGCAGTATGTAAGTTGTCTGCTAATGGCAGTATGCAAATTGCCTACGCGTTACCACCGCTGATTGTAGCAATCTTTTGCTTTGAACTGTATGCCACTGCATCTGAACTGCTGTCATAAACAGCTCAGACATTCACTGATGTGATGAGGCCACACCTGCAAGAAGGAGCAGGGCATTGGAAGCGGGATGGCACACCTACGAAAATTCGTATGACGGCACTATGTTTCTTGCACATGCGTGCAAGCAAACATAATTAATGGTCACTTGGCCACTAGGGTTAGTAACACTAGTAAACAAGTGACAAGTTCACTTTAATTTAGGGTAGAACAAACAATGAAATAAACAGTGGCTGGAATTGATTTCTAAACATCGGTTGTCTATAAAACTTGAGCTTGGTTTACCCCTTTGAAATGCAGCAATTTATAAATTTGAACACACCCATATTCTCTGTCTAAAAAAAAAAGATCCCCCTGGAAAAATCATGGAAATGGTCCTGCTCTCAGCCAACCCCAACTGCAGTCTGTAGGTACCTGAGGCCAGCCATATAATTATATTTTTTTCCTTGGAGTCAGGGATGGGGGGAGACCTAAAGAACTTTAATAAATAAGTGACCAGTTCTCATTAATTTAGGGTAGGTCAAACAATGAAATAAACAGTGGCTGGCATTGATTTTTAAATGTTGGTTGCCTATAAAACTGGAGTTTAGTTTACCCCTTCGAAATGCAGCAACTTGCAAATTTGAACACCTAGCATTTAAACATTTTCTTGGGGTGGACTCCCATATTCCCTGTTTAAAGAAAAAAAACAGATCCACCTGGTAAAATCATGGAAATGGTCCTAATAGAACTTTACTTTATCTTCCATGTAAGCCTTAAAATGCACCACATAATATTTAAAACCCCAGAGCTTCTGGGAGCTGCTTGTAACACTGACACTGGGGTGCCCAATCCCCCAGTATCTCCACCTAAAATAAAAAAAATCCTCCCTCATAGTTTAATTTTTTTTTAAATAAATGCTGTAAAAAAGAAAAATGTCCATCAACATCTGTTGCTGCCCCACTGTAACTGCCTCCCCCTTCCAAGCCCAACCCATATTAGTCTTCCGGCATAGGAATCTGCACCTATCTGGTACAGTAGCAATACCAGCAGCAAACATCCAGCATTAACAAATGCTTGTTAGCTATTGTTAGCAGGATTTTTTCATGGTTGTTTTCAGTAATCTCTCATACCCATCCTGGCATGTAGGAATAACAGTATGTGAGAGGGTCAGTGCCCCTGTCCCTTCATACTATCCCTTTCTTCCTCACTGTCCTGTCTTCTAAGCTTTTCTTTCTAGCTACAGGCTGAAAATTGGCCACGTTCAATCCTGTAGCCCCCGCTTGCTTTACTTGCCCTCTTGTTTATCTATATTTCTGCTTTTGTTTCTTTCTTCAGCTGTTTTTTACTTTGCTGTCTTTGCCCTCCCCCAAAGGTGAACAGACCTGCTAGGGTCTGTATTTGCCCACACAGGGTCTGCTGTTAAAGTAAAAGGAATCTCCATGATGGGAAGATATAACCCTGTGGAAGAAATGGTCTGCTGTTTTAAATCACTGTTTGCTGTACTTTGATTTTCCTCTCTTCCTGCTTTTCTTGCAGCAGCAGGAGTGGACAGCACATTAGGGCTCTTATTTTTGTTGATTGCTCACTTTTTGCTGGAAACAAAGTCTTCTTCTTCTCTGCCCCTCCCCTTTCCATGACTGGATCATAGCCGACATGCTTGTTGGGTGGCCACCAGGGATATATAAAAGTAACAGGGGTACATGAAACAAGTATAAGGGAACTAGAAATAAAACAGAGCTATGTAGCTATGAAGATTAGGGCTGTGCAAAAGACTGATTTCTGATATTTGTATTTGTTCGCATATCGGCGTTCGAAAAATATTTTATTTTACATTTTTGATTTGTTTCTGTTGTTAATGATGACTTAAAACCAAGGGTTTGAGAGATTTCAATACAATTTGCAGATTTATCAAGAAAATATGCATCCATGTATTGAACAGTAGCAGTCACAGGTGTTTCATGTCAGCCTAAACCAAGGTCTAACACTACTTTATGTGGTCACACACAAATACAAATACTTGAGCGATATTTGTATTTGTAAAGTATTTGTAAAAAGTGCCATATTTGTGAGTATTTGTCTCAAATAGTATTTGTTTTGCACAGCCCCACTGAAGATGTGTTTATCTTCTGAAGCTCTCTCTTTCAGGCCAGCAGCAGGCTGAGCCCTGAAATGCTGAAAAGGCTGTCAGACAGGGTGAGACAAAGACCCTCAGCCCAGGCAGATATGTACTGCTGTTCTGAGGCCTGGGGGTGCTCTGTTTACCCTGAGAGTTTTTTTTAAACAGTAAAGCCAGCCAGAAGGCAGATTCATAATAGGAAACTTTCTAAATTCACACAGGTTGTACTCCATGGAGCTGAAACGTTTGGGTTACTTTAAAGAATAGGAACCATTTAAAAGTAAAACAAGCATTTGTCAATGCTGAATGTTGTCTCGCTGGCATTGGCTTTGGTAATGCCAGAGGCAGAGATGCATAATAGGAATGGCAGTGAAGTATTGAAATGATGCCAACCCCACCCTCACCCTGTAGAGAGCGACAGGCATTGGAGTGTGCCTTTGGATTGTCAGCTATAACGCTCATGCCATTGTACGTCACCCTACCCTGTAGACACTGACAAGTGTTGTGCTGTGCTTTGGGGTCTTTGGGCATTATACTTACCCCATTCCATAAGGAAATATGCTGACATAGGTGCAGTATAGGAGAATGGGGTGAATTTTGTGGCCAAACAGTGCAAGGCACTCCACAATGCCTGTCAGTGGCTGCAAGGTGGGGGTGGGGGTGCAATGGCATGAGCATTACATCCGGTGATTCCAAGTCACAGCCCTGGCGCCTGTCAGTCTGTACTGGGCGGGGTGCTACAGATGGAAACCCTTACACCATAGGGATGCAGTGGTATTTTCACTCCAGATTTTCAACATGGGTTGTTTGTGAGAGGCCACCTCAAGAGAAGTGGCACAATCAGTTTGTGAGCTGAAAGGTGGTATTGCACAGCAGCTATGCCATTTAGCGACACAGGGACGAAAACACATTTTGGGCAGGATGTGAAGAATGGCAACTGTATGTTCATGAGGAAGTGTAAAAAATGGCAATGTTGAAAATCTGGAGTGAAAAAATGAGAAAGTGGTGAAGTCATTAGCATGCATAGAAACTGCGCAACACACGGCCATAACCCAATTATTTGTGGGAGCTTGTTAGCCACATTTTTAACATAGGCATTTTGGGACCTCACCTCATGAACAGTGATGCTATGATTTTGTTAATCAGTCCCAAAAGTTGATTTCCCACAGCGATCACGCCATTGTAGGCCACAGGTGCGGAAACACATTTTGGGCAGGATGTGGCAAATGACAGCTGTACTGTTGATAAGGAGGTGTGAAAAAATGCCAGTGTTGAAAATCTGGCATGAAAACACTGCAAATTTGTGAAGTTACAAGGGTACATGGAAACTGTGCAATGCTTGCTTGCAACACAGTCATTTTATGGACTTTCGGCAGCAAATTTTTAACATGGGCATTTTAGGACCTCTGCTTTGAACAGTGTTGCCATCCTTTCCTTACACTGTCCCAAAAACTGATTTTGATCGTGCACTTCTGCACCGGACATGCAAAAATACATTTCAGCCAGGATATGTAAAATGACAGCTGTACTATTCATAAGAAGGTGTGGAAAAATGGCAATTGTGAAAATCTGGAGTGAAGATATTACAAATTCATGAAGTTACGAGAGTGCATGCAAACTGCTCAACGCACACTCGGAAAACACTCATTTTATGGACGTTCATCACCAAATTTTCAACATAGGCATTTTAGAACCTCTGCTAATGAACAGTGTCACTGTCATTTTCATAATATGTCTTGAAGACGGATTTCCCACAGTGACCACGCTAATCTGCGCTGGAAGTGCGAAAACACATTTCGGCCAGGATGTGAAAAATGACAGCTGTACTGTTCATAAGGAGGTGCAGAACAATGGCAATGTTGGAAATCTGGAGTGAAAATGTTATAAATTCATGAACATACGAGCGTGTGTGCAAACTGCACAATGCATGCTCGTAAAACATAAATTTTTTGGATTTTCCCCACCAAATTTGCAACATAGGCTTTTTGAGAACCCACTCATTACTTTGGCACTGTCATGGTGTTAATCGGTCCCGAAAGGTGATTCCACGCAGTGACCATAAAATCACCTTTCGAGACTGATTAACACCATGACAGTGAAAGAATTCATGAGGAGGGGTCCCAAAAACCCCATGTTGAAAATTTGGTGCCAAAATTCCAAAAAATGCCTGAGATATACATCAAAGTTGAAAAAAACCTATTTATTCCATTATACAGCTTACCGACATTTCCTCAGTTAGATTTGAAGAGTGCAGACGTGTTCCCGGTCCACCGAAGATTATCACGCCGGACTCCGGAGGTAAGGATGGGGTGGGGTGGGAGTGGGGAGGCAGGGTGTGCAGTGGGTGGGTGCGGGTTGTGGGAGGGGGAGGAGACGGCAAAGAACAGTTTTGTCTTACAGGGTTTAAAAAAAGCATGTGGGGACGGTTCCATTTTCAGGTGGTATTTCCCCAGCGTGCCACCTCAGTGTTTGTGGGAGGGGGTGCTTTAGCCGACGGGGGATTGGGCACCCCCGTCGGCACATAACAAATGGGGAGGAGGGTGCATGATGCCGACAGGGAGTGGGCTCTCCTGTCAGCGAAGAAAACCTGTTGGGAGGGAAGTATGATGCCGAGGGGGATTGGGCACCCCTTTGGCAATCAACAAAAGAGGGGGAGACACTTTTATGCTGACAGGGAGTGGGCTCCCCCATCGGCATTGTGACAGGCAGCAGTGGTGGCTGTCACTGCCGCCATGTTGCCTGCACCACGAGAGGTGTGTAATGGTCAAGCTGCATGAGAGCTTCGCTCTCATTGCAGTGGACCTTTTCTTTGTTGTGATGGCCACATTAGGCATGCATGAGGTCAGTGCATCCTGCTGCCTGATTAGGGAATGTGGGACACACCTTCTGATGCGTGCCCTGCATTTGCCCAACGGTGACCACGTCTCCAAATCTGTTACTATCGCAATATGTTGGCTGTGCAAGGGCGAGCCAACATAAAAATTGGGAACCTTCTTGCTCTCCCGGGTGTGTTGTACTGCAGACAGCCAGGAAGCGTGGAAGCACAGAACATTGTGCTCTTAGGGTCTGCCTTGCAGACACTGCTTTGAGTTTGTTGATAGCCACAAAACTATTTTACGCAAGTTAATGTGCTTAAAAGGGCATAAATGTAAACAGAGTAACATTAACCAGTCACAGACGCTGTTTCATAAGTTTGACTGTGATGCTAGAAAGAGAGGTGAAAACAAGCACAAAAGGGTTCTTATGTGTTCAGCAAAGGGTGTGCCCAAGAGGCCAGCTGGTTTAAACTTGTAGCTTTTTTATGCAGAAACAGCAGAGGAGGAGGAGTGATGTAAGAGGACCCGTGGGAGAAACCTTTAAATGAGGGTCTCAAATAATGATGTTTATAGTTTGTTTCTTCAAGGAAATTTATGTTTATTTTAATTATTTTTTTAATGTTTGCAATCTGTGGAAAAGATGACCTGTCTTTTGCAATGAATACAAATTTATATAAAGAAATATAAGGTTAATTATACTGCTATGATGTCAGAAGCATGAAACATGGGTGTCAGGTGACCCTAGGGAGGGGTATTTAAGGGGTGCGGTTTCCCTGTTTTAGGAGGCTGTATTTCAGTTGTAGCTGACCTGAGTGACAGAAGGACCTAACTCCAGAGAAAATTCAGAAGCAGCCTTGAGACCTGTATCTGTTTTCCGCTAACATGCCTAGAAAGAAATAGCTTTATATGTCCAAGGAAGTTCTTCTACAGTTACTGCAATGCATTATTTCTGCATGAACAAAAAAAGTCTCATGGTAATTCGCATTTAACTTGTTTCTTCCTGACTGAAAAGAATATTTATAACCATCCTGAAAGTGACTTTTTTCTTATTTTAAAATAAATATATGCCCCTCCAAGGCATTTTTACCTGCAGACCTGCTTGTCTGTCTTTCACTTAATGGGACCTCACTACACAGCATCCATATTTTATCTCAACCCATCACTTGATGGCACAGTCTGCTTGACACAATTTCCTGAGCCTTCCCATGGCTCCATGGCATGATGACAGTCACGTCTTTGCCATCATTTTTTCATGGCTTCCTCTGAAGCTAGTTGTTCCTCTGATTTCTTCTCATCCACTTGGGGTTCTGCTTGAGTCTCTGGGGTAATTCTGTCTGATGATTGTGTAGGGATCGCTGGTACAGCAGAACTTTGTTTGGGAGGGGACTAAGGTGCTCTTAATGGCAGACAAAGATGAGCAGTTCTGTCTTCCTCTTCCTTAGTGATTTCCTAGACCTCCACATCTGGACTCCATTCTGTTTTAGGTTCTGGTTCTGGTTTAACCTTGGCTCCTGATCTGTTTTGACAGCATGTCTGTTGTCCAGCCTCTTTTGCAGGTCAGGCAGGTCCAGTCGGGGACTGGCATCTGGTTTCAAGCATGGCTGGAACAGAATGAAGGATGTATTGGTCACCCAGGGCAATAGACTCAGAAAAGGGAATAGGATGGTGGAGGGGAATGGCTATGACCCTGGATCGACAGTAGGTCCCAGAGTTACATAGGGAAGTTGTGCAGACTGGATGAATCATTGATCTTTTTATGCTGTCATTGTCTATGTTTCTGTGTTTCTATGTGAGAAGACTGCAGGGTGGATGTCCATGCCGGTGGACAGAGCCATGAAATTGGTGGAGTCTTCAGGCCCAGTGAAGTGAGCTGCTGAAGCACTATGGACTGCCGCCCAGACTCACCTCCAACCACTGCCACTCTCACAGGCTGGCACACCTGACCCAATGCTCAAAGCAGAGTCAGCCAGGGCAGAAGCCCTAGACCACCTCCAAGACCACATGTGGTCACCGGCAGGTTTGTCGGGCCTCTACCCTTGCATCCCAGTGGTCACTTCCTGAACCCTAGGTGATTCTGTTAAGTGGGCACCTCTGCCAAAGTGCTGGTCTTCAGCTAAGGCCTGTTCTGCTTCTTGTCTGGCCTGGGCTAAGACCTCTGTTACTTCAGTCAGTTATTCAAGGACTGGCAGGCCAGGAGTTGCTGCTTTGTTTTGGGCACTTTGTTCAGGGACCTATTATGTGTTGAGTGATTACGGAAAGCCAATACTTTGTTACAGTCTTTGTGAGAGCAGAAACTCACTTTCTGATGGATCCCCCATAGAAGAACCTGAAGTGCAATACACACCGATGTAGTTCTATGACCGATGCTGCAATGTTCGGTCAACAGGCAAGCTGTAGCCCCCTTGAACTGAGGCCACATGACTCTCCTTTTAAGGAGTAGCCAGATTCATTCTCCCCCTTGCATCAGGGTTAAGGCACACAGATGGCATAGTCATATGACTGATTTTTGAGAACGTCACAATAACTATCATGCTCCTCAGTGCAAAACTATTGCTCCTCTCACCCTTTAGCAATTGGCTTTGCTGAAACAGAAATTCAACTAACTTTACATTTTATTGTACAAGTGTTGTCTTAGGAATAGTGCAATGGGTGGCGTTGGCTTACTTTTACTTCATCAGGCCAGGTAGTCCATGCAAATTATCCAAGCTGCTGGTCATTTAAGTCTGTGTACAGTACTTCTTGTATCTGAAAGCTTCTACCTGTTTCCCAAGTGGCGATTTTGGATGAAGCAACGCAATTTATCTGTTCTTTATGTTGGAGATAATACTTATGGTCACCTCTAACCATGTTCTATTTAGCTACTATAAGCAGGATTTACTCATGGTTCTTTTCAACAATCTCCCACACCCATCCATAAATGTAGTGGTCTGCTTGACATCATTTCCCAGGCCTTTCCACTGCTCTTTGCCTCTTGTCAACCATGTCCTTGGCATCAGTTTTTCACAACTTCCTCAAGAGCTAGTTGTTCCCCTGATTTCTTCTGATCCACTTGAGTCTTTGTCTGAGTCTCTGAGGTGATTCTGACTTGTGTTTGTATAGGGATCTGTGGTGTAGCAGAACTTTGTTTGGGAGGGGACTAAGGTGCTGTTAATGGTAAACAAGCATGAGCAGTTCTGTCTTCCTCTTCCTTAGTGACCTCCTAGATCTCTACATCTGGTTCTCCTTCTGTTTTAGCTTCTGGTTCTGGCTGAATCTTGGCTCCTCGTCTGGTTTAACTGCCTGTCTGCTGTCTGATCTCTTCTGTAGGTCAGGCAGGGCCAACTAGGGACTGGCCTGCAGGCAGGCTGCAGGATGGGTAGCCATGCTAGTGGACTGAGCTATAAGAGGTCTGAACCTCACTTTCAGGCTCTTGGCAATATTGGGAATGCAAATAATCACAAACAGGTTGCATTCGAGTAATAAACAAGTTTATTACTACAAAAGGGATAAATCACAGTTGCCCTAACCAGTTCTTACCAATACAAACCGGGAGCCAGTGCTAAGCGTTCCCTACACCTCGAGGTTTTTCTGTAGTCTCTTGGGATCTCTTGGGTCTCCGAAGTGTAAAGCCTGTGCATAACATTATATACCTGTGATAATTACTATGGTTACTAAAAGATAGAAACATTTCTAGTTACAGAGATGAGTCCTATTGGCTAAATTAGAGGTGGCTCCATGGTCCAAGATAACATTATATAATTCTGTAAAGTCATCAGTTTTAGAACAAAGACGTTCTTATACAGAGTCTTACATAACAAGGTGTAGTGGAGTACATCACCAAAGGATGGCAATGTTGCCTTGCATATTACAGTTACTTCAAGGACAGGTGTCTTGGCATCTGACAAGTAAGAAATAGACAGAAAATATATAGTATAATGTGTGTGCATTAGCAAGCAAAGTGGGTTACAATAATATGCATTCATATCCTGACATCTACTCTTATACAGTAGATGCCCTTAGTCCTATGTATTAGTATAACCTATGCTTAAACATTAGCTGTCTACGGTGTACCCCTGAGGGTATCAATTAGGGTGCAGGGATCTCGTGTAACAATTCCCCCCCTTGTTGCCTCCAAGGGCAACACAGGCAAATTCAGGGAATGGACAGGAGCAGTGGCGGTTACAAGCCTCTGACGCAGGCCTTGTAAGGAACCCAAGCTGCTCACGTGTTGGCGCAGTGTACGTTATAGGCAGCAAAGCATAATAATCAAAGTGAATATTAAAAATGCTTGTATTATAACAAAACCTTTAAACGTGATCTCCAACCAGGTGTTAGTCAATGCATTATTCATATCTCCATCGTTGATCAGGTCAAGAACAGCTTCATTGGCTTTGGTTATATTATTGCTGATGTGGATGAGGTATGTGTCCTTTCTATCTAAAAGGGATTTCAGTGTAAGTGTAAGTGGATCTATGTGTACATTAAAGTATGGCAGGTATTCTGAAAGTGTGAGTAAATAATCTGGGTTACCATCAATAATGTCTGCATCCATAAGGGGAACGGGGGTTATGACAGTATGTCCAATAACAGTTTTCTGATGGGGAACAAAACAGAAGTTGGGGTAATCAATTGGACAAGTAACAGAACCATATGTATAAGACTTAACATTAGTCACTATACAGTGCTCTCCATCAGAGTTATACTGTGAACGTACAGTAAGTAGTCTCCATTTTTGCAACTGGACAGGACATGTGTAGGTCATCTTTGAAATCCGTTTTGACAGGCGATGAGCTTCCTCACGATAGGACTGGTAGAGCTGATCTAGCGATGGCGTTGATTCAAAAGAGTTGGTGCCATTCTCAGTGATGTCATCATCCATAGTAAAAGTCCAATCAATGCTGTCTGGAGAGTAGCCACAAACAGGGCGTATGACATCAAACACATCACATCGGCACAAGTAGATGTATTGCTTTTCACGACAGCAGTCCTTTCGCGGTGCCACCCAGGCATCCAGGAAGGAGTGGTAGACCAGTAGAGGTGGTAGATCCAGGCGTTCTCTGTAGATGTCGTCATCCAAATGCCCAATAGAATGTGCCAGTGCAAGCTTGTCGAACAAAGCTGTAGTGGGATCAAAACGTGGTAAGGAGACAGTAAAGGAGACAAACATGGTATCTGTTATGGAACATTTCTTGGTAGAAAAACAAGGACCAGTGTTTGGGTGTCTGGTCACAAACCCCTAATTTCTCGCTGTGGAGAGAGGTATAGACAAAGTCTGTTGCATACATAAGGAAATACAAGTTGAAAGTTTACATTTAGGACAATACCATTTAGAGATGCGTCTGTCATGTATTATGTCAGGGATACTTCCAGTTTCTAAATCACGGAAGAGGTTGTTGATGGTAGTGAGGATGTATGAACCATATGCAGAACAAAGTATTTCCCTACCAATGTATTGTTTTCAGCTTCTCTATTGTTCTGTTGTATGAGTGCGTTAATCTTATCTTTTGAATCAGTGAAGGCTTTTGCAATGTCGTGCATGTTGTATACTGTGTATCTTTCTTCCTGACTAAGGCCATCCACACCATGCAATAATGGAGGTAAGACATTATTAACCAAACCAGTGGAGAACTTAGCAGAATGACTCTTAATAGCAGCAATGTCTGCTTTGTTCCAAATGGACATAGTAGTACCAAAAAGACCTGTGACAGTATCTGTAGCACCTGTAACATCAGAACTGTCAACTTCATGTTTAGTACGTTTATGAGTAAGAATACCAGGAGGGGTTTTCCTCCTAAAATTACCTCTATGTTCAGTAGAATAAACCCCTGTAAAAGGGTCCTTAGTACGAATCTGAAATGCAGCTAAACTATCAAGCAATAATGTACTATAGAATGCAGATGTATTGGTATTGTGACACATACCAAATTCTTTCATATTCCAGTAAGTAAGGTTAAACAAAACAGGTATATGCATGAACTGTAAATTATTAATCAAAGAACCTGGGAGGGCAGTGGCTGTGAGACCACTACGGGGGACCAGGGTTATGTTTTGGACATTCCAAAAGCTGTTTTTCAGTGGGAGGCAAAACAAAGAGATACATGGCTGTGGAGGCCATGTGGTGTACAGCACAGAATCTGTGGGCAGAATCTTGGGAGAGAGAGTTACAATAGGAAGGATCAATCAGAACAGTAATGTTGTACAAACCAAAGTGTCTTAATGCAGTTTGTAACAAGGACAGTGAACCATTTGGGGATAATTTAGCGTTGGGCCAACCCTGAAAAGTTCCTTTGGAGAGTTTGGCCACAGGGAGAATTTGTCCTTGTGATGTGGTTTGCCACTTCAATTTGAAGGGTAGATTTGTCAGGAGCAACGATCGAGGCAGTGAGGTATGCATCAGAACCTTCCTGGACAGTAATCATAGTATCTGGTATTTTGATGGAAACTCCCTCTGTAGGAGGTGCTGGAGGATCCAGTTGTCGAAGGAGGTCCGGGTACCATGCCCTGGGTGCAAGGGATCACTCCTGCAAGGAGGAGAGATAGGAACAAGACAGCCATCTTGTCAGTGTATCTGAAAAGGAAGATCAAAGATTAGTACATTAGTACAATTCCACCCAGTGGGGTTAGGAAAAGTAAGTTTAAGTTCATTTGTACAATTTCAACTGGTTTGCATGTAACCATTTGTCAGTCAATTTATTGTTGTGGAGGAGTCTAACTTGATAGACTGCCAGACTGAGCTTGTTGACAATGGGGTAAGGGCCTTCCCCACTTATTGGAGAAGGAATGAGTGGGATGTGCAAATCGAAGTACTATTACCTGATCTCCAACCTGCCAATCCACTTCTTGTGCGTGTTTGTCAAATTGTATTTTGGACTGTTGCTGGGCTTTGCCCATGCAGTTTGCAGCATACAAGTGTGCGTGTATGAGGTTATTTCTGAGCTTTTCCACATACTGATCCACAGACACATGGTCTGCAGTGGGGGTGTGTAGGTCAAACAGCAAGTGTTCAGGCAATCTCATTTGTCTTCCAGTCATCACCTCAAAGGGTGTAAGTTGGGTGGTGGCTGAGGGTATACCCCTAATTGCCATAAGGAGTGAAGGCAATAGGGAATCCCAGGTCTTGGGATTGTCCTCAATGAATTTGGAAAGCATTTGCTTAATCTGTCTGTTGGCTCTTTCTACTTGACCTGAGGATTGAGGGTGATAGGGTATGTGGAACTTTTGCTGAACCCCAAGGAGTTAAAGGGACTCTTTCATCAACTCACCTGTAAAACTGGTTTCTTTGTCAGAGTCTACCTTGAGAGGCAGGCCCCACCTGGAGAAAATCTGTTCTACCAGGATTTTGGCAGTTGTTTTTGTGGTGCGTGTCTTAGTGGGGAAAGCCTCAACCCACTTAGAGAATAAGTCGGTTACCACAAGGGCATACTTGTTGTTTCTACTGGTATTGGTCAAAGGGCCAATGAAATCAATTTGGATGGCATGCCAAGGTCCAGTGTGTCTTTGTGATAGAAGTTTGGCATTTCGTTTTGTAGATATGGGATTGTTTTGTGCGCAAACAAGGCAATTGTCAATGTATTGTTTAACATCTTTGGTAATACCGGGCCACCAGGCGGTGGTCTTGAGACGTTGGAGGGTATTTTCTACTCCCTGGTGTCCACCAGTAGGAGTATCATGTACTTGGTGCAAAAATTCAGATCTCAAATGTCTGGGGACTACCCACAATTTGGTGGTAGTATCCTCTGGTTGGAACCAAATGAGTTTATCGTCAGGGGATAAGTGTAACTTACCTTCATGCCTGCGATATGGGTTATGTGTAGGGAGCCTTTCTTCAGTACCTTTGTCAAGGAATCTGAACACTTCTTTGAGTTCAGTGTCCAAATGCTGGGCTGCTGAGAGGTCCAGGGGAGAAAAAGATTCAGATTTCTTTTTGAGAGCTGCAACATGTACAGCTGCATTGGCTTCTGTATGATCCATCATCCAGACGTCTCCCTCTCAGGCCCCTTCCTTAGCAAGGGTATCTACTGTGTCATTGCATGCATGATAGGGATCATGTAGAGAGTGAGCTTTAACCTTGTGCACATAAAGTTTGTGTGGGTGTTTCTGTGCCAATGCGTGTATGTAGATTACCAATTCTTTGTATTTCACTGGACTGCCATCAGAGGAGAGGAAGGAGTTCTTCTGCCAGAAAGGGAGAAATTCTGTAAGGGAGCAACAAACCCAATTAGAGTTTGTAAAAATGATGGTATCCTGAGTTCCATGTTGGATAAACTCAAGTGCGCAGGCCACCGCTGCCATCTCTGCATACTGCGATGAAGCTACACTACAGCGTTTAGATATCCTGACAGTGTTCCCATAGGGATATACCACCAAAATACCCATCCCTGCAATCTGTTCTCCCTGATAGTATGATGCTAAACCATCAGTGAAAACATGGCACAAAGAGGCACTTTCCAGTATCTCTGGTGTGGCAGGGAGGAATGGACCTGGATCTGGGAGGTCAGGTGACTGTAGTGTACAGTCATGGGGTTCCCCCTGGAAAAGGAGACCATGAGCTAGCAGAGATGGGACTTTGGTCTGGTGGACCCGGATATCTCTGTCCTGGAGGAGAAGTGACCAATGTGTCAGCCTGGTATTGGAGACTGACCCATCCTTCACTCTATCTGAGAGCAGAAAGTAGTTGGCGTGTGATTAGTGTTGAGAATCAGTGGTGAGTACCCAATGATATACAGGAAGTGCTTGACAGCCCAGTAAGTGGCTAGAAGGTTCCTTTCACAAAGACCATATTTCTGTTCCACTGGGGTCAAGAACTGCGATGCATATGCAATAGGTCTCAAGGTGCCATGCACCTTCTGGGCCAGCACTGCTGACATAGCGATGTCAGAGGTGGCACACTCTAGATGGAATGGTAGTGCTGGATTGGGGTTTACCAGTGCTGGGGTCAGAGGCCAAAGCCTGCTTCAGTGATGTCACAGCCTGGGTATGAACAGGGCCCCAGTTCCATGGAACATCCTTTTTGAGCAGATCATACAGAGGAGCGGCTTTCTGAGCAAAATCACAAATAAAATCTCTCGAATAGTTTACCATACCTAGAAACCTTCGAAGAGTTGCCAAACTGGTGGGTAATGGCAAGTCTTGTAATCCCTGAATCTTTTTCCAAGTAGGGCTCCGCCTTGGTCAGTTATTTTCAAACCCAGAAAGAGTACTTCTTCTGACATAATTGTGCTTTTGCAGGGTTGCATTTCAGACCTGCTCTCTGAATGAGAGTCAGTAGTTCGTCCAAGAGATCCAGATGTTGTTCCTGTGTGGCAGTGGCCAACAACAGGTCATCTACGTACTGTAAGAGACATTGGGGGGCTGAAAAACTCTGTAGGGCATCCATCATGTGGAGATGGAAGAGGGATGGGCTATTATGGAATCCCTGTGGCAAGCAAGTCCACGTGTACTGTCGTCCTTCAAAGGTGAAGGCAAACTTATATTGACTCTTGAGGGCCAATGATAATGACCAAAAACCATTGGAGATGTCCAGGGCACTGAACCATTTCTGATCTGGTGTTAAAAGTCTAAGCACATCTGGTGCCGATGCCACAGTTGGGGAGCAACTGGGAGTGACCTGATTCAGTTTCCTGTAGTCAACAGTAAGTCTCCAGGTGCCTGTGAGTTTTTTCACGGGCCAGACAGGAGAGTTGGCAGTGGAAACACATGTTCTGATTACTTCTTGTTTAAGGAGTGACTTGATCGTTTCTCGGAGAGAGGGTAAGGCTTCAGTGGGAAATGGGTATTGCCTTTGTCTCTCATGTGCCGGGCCTGGCACCTCGATAACAGTATGCATTCTGCCACAATCATGCTTGTTAACTGCAAACACTTCCAAATGTCATTGCAGAATAGGTAGGAGTTTTGGGAAGAGTTCATGGTTCTTGAACAAATCTATGACGTCATACTCTTTGTTGTTGATAGATATTATCGCCACAGCATGTGAGTCAGGAATTAAGACAGTATGGTATTGACCCTGGATCTGTATCAGCAGCATGTTAGCTAGATCCACCACACAGCCGTGCGATGCAAGGAAGTCAATCCCGATGATACTAGGATGATCACGCAGCACCATCAGTTGGAAAGCATGCGAGGCCTTCAAATGGCCTAGCTCTACCGGTAAGGGTAGAGAACGGTATGCAGGTAGCCTAGTACCATCAACTCCTGACATATTGGTCTTCCGTCCGGTAGACCAAGGAGACGTGTCCGGGTGTTCGTCGTGTAACACAGATAAAGCTGCACCTGTTTCTAATAAGACAATTAGTTGACGGCCCCTGACCTCGGCCTCGGTGCAGGGCCTTCCATTTGTACCCAAGACCAGCTTGTTTACAATGCGGACTGGGGTCTGTAATTGTCAATCCATATTGTTGGAGTCATGCAGAGGTTGGGCTTAACTTGCATGGATGACTTCACAGTGTTGCACTGATGCAATATAGGGAGGGGCTTCCGGGTTCAGGCTTGTGTGGGCCTGAGAGCTCGTACTTCCTGTGTCTCCATGACCAGTGGTGGCATGGGTCACCGGTTGTACTGCTGCAAGGGTCTGTGCGGGAACAGCATCCACTATGGAGCGCACTTGCCCCAGGAGCTCTCGAAATTTTTGGTTTTCTTCAGCTATCTCCTTGTATGAGGGACCCGATCTTTGTAATGGTTTCTCTCTGCCCTTGTGCCTTCTGTTTTTAGGCCAATTCCGGTTCCCACCCCACTGTTGTTGTTGTTGGCCCTGTTGGGGGTTTTGCTGGGTGCTAGCTGGAGGGGCCGATGGATGTTTAGGCTGCTGTTGCTGGGCCTGCCCTTCCACGGTGTAGTGTGTCGTGGTCCCGGAAGTGGGTTCCATGGCGGCAACCTTCTTGGAACCGGAACCCAAATCACGGATGTACAGTTGATACACCCTCTTGGTTTTCCGAAGAATATTGGCAAACCTATCCGTATTTGGGTATGTGGTTGGCTCTACCTTTTCTCTTACAGCTGGGATCATGTTCCTAAGGAACAAGGTCTTATATTCAATAAGATCTACATCCGCAGCTTCTTGTGCCAGATGCTTCCCTGCTCGGTAGGCCATCCAGAGTCTCTGGTGGTAGGTCACTGGGCTTTCTTTCGCATTTTGCTTCACGGGGTATGCCAGCATTACTCCTACCACACCTGGGCTATGAGCGGAGATGAGCTCAGCTGCGACTTCGTCAAAGGTAGCGTTCCCATCCTGGAAAACTACTTCGGGGAGTTTGGCCCATAAACCAGGATCGATGGTCTGGCGTAGTATTGGGACCTGATATTCTGCGGCGAGGCTAAGCATCTCGGATTTGGAGCGCACCTTTTCCAAATGGCAGCTGAGGTTGTCGGACGGGCTCATCCGACCAATACTGTCAGCAATTTGCTGAACGGAGTAGGCCATTTGTAGGGGATTAGTCGGTGGTCGATCAGGCAGAGGTAGTGCATCTCACGCACCGTCCAATGCTGAGCGAGCTGCAGCTTCTGCTGCAGTACGAACAACACCTTCCTGAGTGCCAGCTTCTTGGAAAATTTGTCGGATGTGACTTTTAATGGCTTTCATACTTCTTTCAGGAAGAGGAACATTACCTAATGCTCTATCAATCATGGTTTCAATCTCTTGCCTGTCTTCCACACTAATAACGGCTACCGGAGGCGCCGTCGGGACCAGGCTTGGGCCTGCTACCCCCCATCCTGGGTGCCGCCATGATGGCGTTTCCCATGATGAGCGTCATAACGTCGTCGACATGTGACCTGGGGAGTAGTGGGCGGGGACCCGCCATACTGTGGATGGCTGGGTGGGGAATCTGGGCCATAGTAGGGGCGTGACTGGGTGTTGTACTGTGAGACATCATCATCAGATAGCTCCCCTTCTGACGATGAGTGAAAGGCAGGGGCTATGCCTCCCATTGCCTTAACGTGGCCAGCCAAAACCTCTCGCTGATGGCGCAGTTTATCCATCTTAGCTTTACATTCATCATGATTCACACTTGCAACATCCATATCAACCTGATCCTGCTTCTGCTTTTGTAAAACACGGTATGCGGCGCTCAATTCGCGATTGTCCCTGTAGGCTATTTCTAGATCGTTACGTACCTGGTTGATCTCGTCTTGAAGCTCACCCATTTCATCACTCAACTGTGCATTCGCAGCACTCAACAAATCATTCATTTGCACAACCTGACTCTTATCCTGTCTCAAACTTTCACACTCCTGTTTCAGAGTATACATTTCTTGTTCACCAGCCTGTGCTGAATGATGCAATAGTGAATCCTTTTCATTACGCAGAGATTGGAGTTCTGACTCCAGGTTCTGTTGTATTTGAACACATTCAGTTTCCTGTAAACCCATCTCTTGCTTAAGAGATGCAATCTGCAGATCAAGGGTACGAAACCTCGCTTTGGAGGCTTCCAAAGCAGCGTAGAGAGCGGCGACCATCAACCTTTTAAGCATAGCGCTTATTGGTTGATTATCCGGCGTCTGTATACGGGTTGAAATCCCCAGTACAGGGTTTCGGATTGACTTGCGTCCCATGCGAAGTCAGCCCATCCTCCATGGGAGGTAAGAAAGTATAGAACATCGAGTTCTCAGCGCAGAATATCTGATACTGTGGCCATTGTGTGGGAGAGAGCGAAAATTCAAACTGTGAAAAAGACTGCGTGTTGCGTATCAATCCACAACACGAGTGCTTGAAACACAGCCGGGCTACTGTATAAGTTGTAGGCTTGCAATTCAAAGCTGCTATGGAGTGGGTCGAGATGGCATCGACCACGCCCAAAAAGTCAGCCAGACTTTGCAAGTATCGACAAACTGGTAGAAAAGATGGGAGAGGTGTTACGGGAGTGTACACCTACAGTCCCCGTGGGGAAAAGGAAAATGTATAGCAACACGTGAAAACTTGCGAACACCAAATATCACCTGCACACAGTCGTCAATTTGTAAGAGGTCTGAACCTCACTTTCAGGTTCTTGGCAATATTGGGAATGCAAATAATCACAAACAGGTTGCATTCGAGTAATAAACAAGTTTATTACTACAAAAGGGATAAATCACAGTTGCCCTAAGCAGTTCTTACCAATACGAACCAGGAGCCAGTGCTAAGCGTTCCCTACACCTCGAGGTTTCTCTGTAGTCTCTTGGGATCTCTCGGGTCTCCGAGGTGTAAAGCCTGTGCATAACATTATATACCTGTGATAATATCTGTGGTTACTAAAAGATAGAAACATTTCTAGTTACATAGATGAGCCCTATTGGCTAAATTAGAGGTGGCTCCATGGTCCAAGATAACATTATATAATTCTGTAAAGTCATCAGTTTTAGAACAAAGACGTTCTTATACAGACTCTTACATAACAAAGTGTAGTGGTGTACATCACCAAAGGATGGCAATGTTGCCTTACATATTACAATTACTTCAAGGACAGGTGTCTTGGCATCTGACAAGTAAGAAATAGACAGAAAATATATAGTATAATGTGTGTGCATTAGCAAGCAAAGTGGGTTACAATAATATGCATTCATATCCTGACATCTACTCTTATACGGTAGATGCCCTTAGCCCTATGTATTAGTATAACCTATGCTTAAACATTAGCTGTCTACGTTGTACCCCTGAGGGTATCAATTAGGGTGCAGGGACCTCGTGTAACACAGCCATCAAATTGGCAGGTCTCTTCAGGCCCAGTGAGCTGCTGAACCACTATGGACTATCACCCAGACTCACCTACAACCATTGCTGATGTCACAGGCTGGCACACCTGCCCCATGCTCACAGCAAAGTCAGCCAGGGAGGAAGCCCTGAACCACCTCTGAGACCACATCTGATCACTGGCGAGTTTGTCAAGTCTAACCTGCTCCCAGTGGTTGCCCTCTGGACCTTCAGCAATGCTGTTAAGTGGGCACCTCTGCCACAGTGTTAGTCCTTGGCTCCTGATCTGGTTTGACAGCCTGGCTACTGTCCGGCCTTTTCTACAGGTCAAGCAGGTCCACTTGGGGACTGGCATCTGGTTTCATGCATGATTGGGACAGAGCGAAGAATATACTGGTCATCCATGGTGACAGACATAGAAAGGAGAAGGTGGGGTGGAGGAGAGTGCAAGGACCTTGGATGGACAGTAGGTCCCAGGGTTAGATAGGGAACTTGGGCAGACTGGATGGACCATTGATCTTTTTCTGCCATCATTGTCCATGTTTCTTTGTTTCTAGTGCAGCAGACTGCAGAGTGGGTAGCCATGCACATGGACAGAGCCATGAAAGTGGTGAGGTCTTCAGGTCCAATGAGCTGCTGAACCACTATGGATTGCCAACCAGACTCACCTCTGACCACTGCCACTCTTGCAGGCTGGAACACCTGATCACCTGCTGAAAGTACCGTCAGCCAGGAAGGAAGCCTGGACCACCTCCAAGATCACATCTGGTAACTGGCAGGTTTGTTAAGCCTCTCCCCCTGCCTCTCAGTGGTTGCCCCCAGACCCTGGGCAATTCTGTTAAGTGGGTACCTCTGCCACTGTACTGGTATTCATCTAAGGCCTGTTCTGTTTCTTGTCTGGTTTTTGCTAAGGCTTCTGTTTCTTTAAGTGACTGTTCAAAGACTGGCTGGCCCAGAGTGGCTGCTCTGTTCTGGGCACTTTGTTCAGGGACCCATTATTCAAGTGTCCCTCTGGGGGAACAGGGTGCTGTCACTACTTCAGGACCCAAGATGGCATAGTCATACCACACTTCACAGACTTCAATTGTCCACACTTTACTGGCATATCCTAAGCAACAAACGCAGTACCCTGAGAGTGCACATAGGCTAGCGACCCTCCGCGACTTGCAGCATGATTCTCAATAAATATTTCAAAAGCTTTTCTCCCCCATTGCATGCAGAAGGCTCTCATTTACTGATGACACAACCACTCTGCCAACCCAGAATCCAGTCCTGCATCTGTTTCCATGTGTTGCTCCCCGCTCTCAGGCATGTCTGATTTCGTACTCTCGTTATTAAGCACAAACTAGCACAGATACATGGAGCTGTTACTATGGTGCCATCTTTACTCAAACTGAGAGCAAAGACACTATACCCAGAGACCAAAGATTAAAGGGCTTCAGACTGATTGGTTTTCAAGGAACTTGGTGAGAAGGACTTGATGTCATGTGGCATCCCCTTGGTCAAGGCTGACCCCTGATCAGTTGGGCAGGGGGTGAGTCTGTGGATGCCTCTCTCTGTGGGTTCTTGTGACCTGTGCGGTCCCTGGTATCTTTCCAGGCAAGTTCAAGTACTAATGTTATGTTGAATGTGGACTTGAAAGTCAGGTCTGGTTCTGTAAGACGGTGCTTCATGTAGCGGTCACCATGAAAACCACAAACAAATTGGTCTCTTAAGGCGTTATCAAGGAACTTTCCATATTCACACGAGGTTGCCAACTTCTTCAGGGCAATGATGAAGTTGACAGTTGACTCTCCCTCTCATTGGAGGCAATGGTGGAATCAATAGAGATCCACAATCACAACTGGTTTGAGCTTATAGTGCTGTAAGAGTGCTCCATTAAGTTGGTTGTAGTTTCGCCCACTTAACAGACCTGGTGCCCTTAGACTCTTGAACAGACTGATCACGGGGGGTGGTAGGATGGAAAGGAAGCTGTCCTGCTGTTCATTATCCTTCTCTGGAATTTTGTTCACTGAATGCGAGTGTTCAAACCTTTCAATGTACATGTCGAAGTGTTCATTAAATTCCTGGAATGTTGGTACTAGTCCCTGAAATCCCATTTTTTAGGCAGTACAGTATATTGTAGTTACTGGAGGTGGTCAGTGTTGTTTTAACTGCTTGTGCTATTTTCTCCTTGCACTGTATACTGTTGTGCTGTTCTCAGCTTCCTCTAGAAGATGGCAATATCTGTTCAGATTCTATGGTAACCGAGCGGCCCTGCTGCAGTTCAGTCCTCTGTCAGGGATGGCCTCGAGCAAGGTTTGCACTTTTATTTGCCCTGCTCAGTTTTGGGGGTGGGGTGGGTGGGGCAGTTTGTAATTCCTTTGTTTCCAGCTCCTGGTACATGGAATCAGAAGCAGTAAAGTACGGCTCATTTGTGATGAAAAGTAAAGTGCAGTTCTTTTTTTTGCTGTTTACTTCTTTCTTAATTTCAGCAAACCACAAGGAAGAGAGTTTGCTGCACACAACGCAGGCAGGCTCTGTGTGTCCCTATCTAGAGAAGACCTGAAGAACTCAGAGCATTTTTTTACCCTTTTTCTTTATTAAAAAATGGAAAGGGCTTATAGCATAGCTGTATGGATGCTACACCCACAGATGTTTTCTTTTACCTGACTGCCACTGTAGTGTTCTTATTATAAAGAACTGACTGATGCAGACACTGGGAGCTGCTCTCACATCATCATCTTTACTCAAACTGAGAACAAAGGCACTTTACACGCAGACCAAAGGTTAAAAGACTTTGGAGTGAGCATGACAGGAAACTACAAGGACTACAAATTATGGCAGAGTAAAGAGCCACTCTAGAGTGTCCTGGGGTGCTCTATGACAGTAAACAATACAAGATTGCCAGTCATGGCACTTACCCAGGACATACACTTTAAAGAAGAGTCAGCAAACATTGCTTAATTTACTTCAGTGCTCATTTAAGTTGCCAAATACAAATTGACATACAGACCTCTCAGGATCAGAAAACCACACAAAAACCTCTAACCTTTCAACTCCTCCGAGTCTTTCCTCCTGTTCCATTAGGGTCACATGCCTCGGTCTTGGTGTCACTTCTCGAATCTTTGTGCTGCATCTCATATGAACATAGGAACATACAAATATTGTAAGCCCCCCTCTCTTCAGATGGGCTTATGCTCCCATTAGGGATCTGCTTCCACCTTCTACCCCCCCCAGAGCTTTGGGATTTATTAGTGCTCTGGGGTTTAATCCCTGCTGGAAGCCTAAAGATGGCAGCAGAGGGCAGTTTAAGAGGGGTATAAAAGGGGAAGAAACAGGAAGGTCTAGGCTTTTTTCCAGCCCAGGCAGTAGACCTGAGGCAGGACGGGGTGGCTGGAAGAGTAGGAGAGGCAGGCAAGGAGGGAACTTGATGGTCAGGGTTAGGCCTGTGGAGCCCCCCCTAAAGTCAGTAGTCAGGGACAGCCTCTTCAGTGACGTGGCAGCGAGAAGCAGGGATGGGAGCTCAGAGGGAGGATTATCAGCTAGCCTGAACTGTGTCTTCGGGATGGGGGAGGCCTAGTTAGTGGGCAGATGTAGGTAGGAACCCCATTTGGATCCTGTGAAGGTGTAGCTTGGGCTGCCAGGGTTGCGGGAACTGTGGCACTGTCCCCACAAAGGAGGGGCCAGTGGCAGAGGACACCTTCTGTACTAGATGCGGCAGGGCAGCCCAGGTGTGGAGAGGCCAGGAGTGTCCTTCACCCAAACAAAAGGGACCTGCTTGGAGGGGCAGGTCCTGGAGTGCTGGCATTTCAGGGCTGGGCGAGCCACAGGTCCTTTTGACAGGCCTTGGAGGGCAGGGTTTGGCCAGAGCTTAGTTCAAGCCCAGGATGTGATGTCAGGGACATGAAGAGGAGGCTGTGGCCATCCCTGGAAGGTCATCTGGGGCACCTTAGAAAATGAGGATGTCATGGGTGTCAGAGAGGAGTGCAAGCTGCTTGGAGGGCCTGGGTGGTGGCAGGGCCCAGGTCTCTCTCATGGCAGGGCAGCTTGGAGGTACAGCTGGGGCATTGGGGCTGGGCCATGGTAAAGGCCTCAGCACCAGTGGGAGCAGGGGATCGAGTATTGTAGGAGGGACCGAACTGGTGTGGGAGTTGTTCACGCTCGAACTAGAGGAAAGAAGACAAGGGTTACAGGCCATGGGTCTGAAAGGACAAAATCCTGGGACCCCATGAGATTTGGGCTAAGGTCCAGGGGGCCAGGTGGGGGAAGAAGCTTGCTTCTCCATGTCAGATATAGGGCAGCTGACCAGTGCCAGAAAAGGAGATCAGGGAAATGGTAACCAAAGAAAAAGAAAAAAGGATTTGGCTTACCCGTGTCAGTTAGAAAGGAGCCTGGTGATTCTTCAGGAATGAAGGATCTGCTTGGGTATATCAGCTGAACTTTCAAAAATTGAAAACAGTCATTTGACGTATGAGGACAGACTTGAGGAGCTCTGCCTGTTTTCATTGGAGGGGAGGAGAGGAGAGACGGGGGGGGACATGATTGAGGTCTTCAAGTACCTCAAGGGAATAAATAGGGTAAACATGGAGGAGATCTTTAGACTAAAGCAGGGAGGTATCACCAGAGGGCATGGTTTGAAGTTGGAAGGTGGAAGGGTGAGGGGGGAAAAGAGGAAGAGATTTTCACTGAGAGGGTGGTGGACCCTTGGAATGCACTGCCTGGCAAGCTGGTTCAGAGATCCACAGTGGAGGGCTTCAAGAGAGGGTGGGACAGACACAGAAAGTGAATGTATCAGATGATGGCCTGTCCCAGGGGGGTGGGGATGGATGATAGGGGTTTCTGGAACACAAGGGAGGGGAGGGCCTCAGCACCCAACTAGGGATCTGAGGTTCGAGCAGACTCAATAGACCGTAAGGCCTAATCTGCTGGCAAATAGTATGTTAGTATGTTAGCCTTCTTGTAGTGCCTGTATGCCATCTTGTATCTGCACAAGAGTTCCAGCATGGGTGAGCTTGTAAAAAGTTTTAATAGCCCAGTGGAGCTGTTTTATTTTCTTTGAGTCGGATGGAACCTCTGTGCCCCTGGAATCATTTGGGGCACAGGTGAAAAATTAAGAGCTGTTTGGGGAGAAACTAAGTATTGATTTCCTTTATTTGAGTTAAAAGGGGGTAAATGAAATGAAAGGCCCCTTATATTTATTTTTGTTCTATGAGTTGTAATTTCAGAAGGTATCCAGCAGATTGCACCGGGATCGTTCGGCTTGGGAGCCCAGGGGGAGCTGAAGGCTGCAGATTGATCAGAGGTCCTGGATCCGGCGGCAAGAGGTTTGGGACATAATCATTTACAGAGGTAGACACTGAGAGTGCAGTGAGAGCTGAAGCCATTGAAGGTAGGATACATATTTTCCTATCTTTATTTCAGGTGCCCAAGCTCAGAGTTGTTTCGCATTGCTGTGGTCCCTTCTGTTTCCCCTGGACCATCTGCAATTAATTCATGCCCCTAGACAGTGGGAGAAGGGGGACTACACATGGGGGTTTGTCGGGAATGTCCCCTGTACCGCAAAACCCCACTGGACCCCTAGTCACTAGGTTCGAAGAGCTGGCAGGTTCCCTTGCTTAAGTAGGCCCTGTCGTGCATTGAAAATAAGTTGTGGGGAAGACCTGAAGGCAAAATAGACATCAGCATGCCTGGTGTGGTGTGGTGTGTTCACATGACCAGCTGACCACATGAATCTCTTGCAGAATCCAACTGGCAGAAGGTGAAGAAGAAGCTAGAGCAGCTGCTGAGGGAGTACCATCTTTGGGAGAACAGTCGGAAGGGAGAGGTGCCAAGAGAAAGAGAGAGCAAGCAAAAAGGCGAGATTAGGACATTACACACCCACACTGGAGAAACAGTAAAAGACAGCTCCATTGAAAGTAAGAATGTTCCTTTATTGTGGGAACTGGGAGGAGGAGCAGCAGGGATAAGACTTGAGTGGGTGGTCCCCATGGATGAGTGCTGGATCATTTCAGGCAAGGGAGAGAAAGATGGAGAGGAGCTGTCCTCCCAAGCAGAACCACTTGCTATGGTTCCCACATCATTGCTTTTCTGGCTATGGAAGGCAGGAGGGAAAAGGACAGGCTAACGAAAAATACATGAGGCATGGATATTGGGTGGAAGGCATCACCAGGTTGCCTGTGTGCAGAGTCTGCGCAAGTTCAGCCCCAGGAGGAAGTTTAAATCGTGCCCCACCCATTCCAAATTGGGGGCTCCCTTCCAGTTCCACAGAGGGCTGTTATGTGTTATGTGTTCTGGTCACTGGCTAGTAGGGATCCAGGAGCGTTTTATAGACTCTCCCTGGGGGAAGAGTGCAAGTGGCCATATAGCTAAAGCCAGGATCATTTTCCCAGATGTCATCATGGAAGCAGTGAAAGAAGGGGGTGCAGGAGTAAAACTGAGACAAGGAGGAGACGGGGAGCACAGCCATCTGCCCAGCTCCCCGCTGCTAGCTACCAGTTATACCCATAGCAGAGGGAGGAGCAGGGTCTCAGAAAACCGGCAGGAGATCCCCTAGGGCCCGGGGGTCCCTGTCATGGCCCTTGTCTGGTGGTAGCTCACTGGCTGTGTCCACCAAGTCAGAGCCTGCATCTGGAGCTGAGTCAAAGGATTTAAAGCCCAGCGGGCTTGGCTCCAGGTCTTTTGCTGTGCCAACACTGGCCAGGAAGCAAGTTGAGGCTCATAAAGAGCTGGAAGAAGAAGAAAGGTTTATTGGAAAAAGGTTCCAGTTCCAAGACTACCAGGCATATAGAGCCATCCCTAGGACTTTCCATTGACCAGTGATCACTGTAGCAGACCGTTCCCAATAGCTTCCGGTCTGTGCCAAAACCCTCTGAACCCATATGGACGGGTTGAACTCCAGTGACCCGCTGAACATCAAATACATAAGGGGATATGGTTACTACCAGGGCAAGCCTGGAGGACCAGCATGAGAGACCTGCCAGAATGGACCCAGGTTGAGAGATGGGTCCGTAGGAGGCTGTGTGTGGAGTATCCCCATATGGACTATCCATATGTGCCTGAGAGGATATGGGACATTACTGAGGAGATGAGGAAGGAGTGGATCTTCAGGGAGCAACTGTAATGACTGAAGAACCGCCCTGGAGGTGGAGGTGCCCCATCTCAACAACTGCTCCAGCAGGCTCGGACAATGTGCCGCACAGGGACTTGGTCTGGTTTGACCCTTTTCAAGAACTTGACTCTGGTCCAGGACTTGGCTGGGACACGGACTAAATATTACATCATAGACTGCCATTCTTTTGAGACTGAACCATCAAACCAGACCCAGAATATTATTTCCCACTGGGATGGGGACCTGCAACTTAGGGCTCCTGTATAACTGACTCATGGACAGGACAGATGCTCTATGGATGAGGACTTGGTGACTGTAAATAGTTTTTCTAAAAGAAAGAAAACTGGAATTTAAAATTATGTTTTATTATTGAAAATTAAGATCATGGGTAATTAATAGTGTGAATGCTGGATGAAGGTGGTGTGAGAATGCAGGAGTGAGTGTGTGTGAGTGAGTGTGTCGGGGGATTGTACACACAGTAACCTGTTTCTGTGTGGTGGGAGGTATATTGGGGTTTTGTTAAAATTTCTTAACTACCTCAGTACTGTTTGCAGTGTTGAGAGTAAAGTTTAATAATTAAGGAATCAATGATTATGATTGTCTAATGATAGAGAAATAGCTTAGGTTTTTCTAAAATTTTACAATTGTCTCCTGGCACAGGTAAGTTTTATTTTATAGGGCAAAATCGGGTTTAGCCAAGTTGGTTTGGGTGATGCATTTGGCCAGACATGGTGTGTTTGCTGTCAGAGGGCCTGGGAGTGCACATACCCAGTTTGCTGGGAGGAGACCATCACTGGCCTTAGCCATCATCCCCCAGAGGGAATGATTCCTTGGGTGGGGAAGAGTGTAAACCCCCTCTCTTCGGAAGGGCTTATGCTCCCATTAGGGATCCCTTTCACCTCATATCCCCTGCCAGAGTTTAGGGATTTATTAGTGCTCTGGGGGTTAATCCCTGCTGGATGCCTAAGGGTGGCAGCAGAGGGCAGTTTAAGAAGGGTATAAAAGAGGAGGAAACAGGAAGTTCTGGGCTTTTTTCCAGCCCGGGCAGTAGGCCTAAGACTGGAGGGGGTGGCTGGAAGAACGCAGGAGAGGCAGGCAAGAATGGAGCTCAATGGTCCAGGTTGGGTCTGTGGAGGACCCCCAAAGTCAGTAGTTAGGGGCGGCTCTTCAGCAATGTGGCAGAGAGGAGCAGAGATGGGAGCTCTGAGGGAGGATGGTCAGCTAGCCTGAAATGCATCGTTGGGATGGGGGAGGCCTAGTTAGTGAGAAGATGTAGGTAGGAGCCCCGTTTGGATCCCATGCAGGAGTAGTTTAGGCTGCCAGGGCTGCGGGGACTGTGACAGGGTCCCCAAAGAGGAGGAGCCAGTGGCAGAGGACCCCTCGTGTACCAGGTATGGCAGGGCAGCCCAGGCATGAAGGGGGCCAGGAGTGCTCTTCATCCAAAAAAGGAACCTACGTGGAGGGGCAGGTCCTGGGGCACTGGCATTTCAGGGCTGGGTGGGCCACAGGTCTTTTTGACCGGCCTTGGAGGGCAGGGTTTGGCTGGAGCTTAGTTAAAACCCAGTATGTGATAGCAGGGATGTGAAGAGGAGTCTGGGACCATCTCTAGATGGTCATCTGGGGCATCTTAGAGAAAGAGGATGCCATGGGTGCCAGAGAGGAATGCAAGCTGCTCAGAGGTCCTGGGTGATGGCAGGGCCCAGGTCTCTCTCATGGCAGGGCAGCTCAGAGGTGCAGCTGGGGTATTGCGGCTGGACCATGGTAAAGGCCTCAGCACCAGTGGGAGCAGGACAGCAAGGATTGTAGGAGGGACAGAAACAGTGTGGGAGTTGTTGGTGCACCGAAGCGGGGGTGTTCAGGTTAGAACTAGAGGAAAGAAGGCAAGGGTTACAGGGCCTGGGTCAGGAAGGACAAAATCCTGGGACCCCTGGAGATTTGGGCCAAGGTCCAAGGGGACCAGGCATGAGAAGAAGCTCACTTCTCCGTGTTGGAGATAGGGCAGCCGACCAGTGCCAGGAAAGGAGATCAGGGAAAGGGTAACCAAAGAAAAAGAAAACAGGGTTTGGATTACTAGTGCGATTGAGAAAGGAGCCTGATGATTCTTCAGGAATGAGGGATCTGCTTGGGTATATCAGCTGAGCTTTCAAAATTTTTTTTTTTAATCTTTGGTAACCGGGTAAAGCCCACTATGCACAAGTGCCTGTTTTCAGGGGCGACCTTGGAGTACTGGGCCGTTAAGTGATTTGCTTAAAGTCGCACAGTATGCAAGTGGAGGTTGTGAGAATCAAACTCAGGTCTGGTCTGCTAGATGTACCAAGCTTGTTCACACCTAGTTCCTCTAACCTCTAGGCTGTACTGCCAGCAAAAAAATTGAAAGCAGCCTGTTTGTACTGCCTGTATGCCATCTTGCATCTGCTCGAGAATTCCAGCATGGGTGAGCTTGTAAAACATTTTAATAGCCCAATGGAGCTGTTTTATTTTCTTGGAGTAAGATGGAACCCCTGTACCCCTTGAATCATTTGGGGAACATGCAATAAATAAAGAGCTGTTTGGGAAGAAACTAAGTACTGATTTCCTTTACTTGAGCTAAAAGGGGGTAAAAGAAATGAAAGACCCCTTATATTTATTTTTGTTCCATGAGTTGCAATTTCAGAATGTGCTCAGCAGATTGCACTGGGATCATGGGGCTTGGGAGCCCAGGGGGACCTGAAGGCTGCAGATTGATCAGAGGTCCTGGATCCGGTGGCAAGAGGTTTGGGGCAGAATCAGTTTACAGAGGCAGAGATTGAGAGTGCACTGAGAGATGAAGCCATCAAGAGGAAGGCCACATATTCTCCTATCTTTACTTCGGGTGCCCAAGCTCAGAGTTGTTTCCCATTGCTGTGGTCCCTTCTGTTTCCCCAGACCATCTGCGATTAATTCATGCTCCTAGACAGTGGGGGAAGGGGGGGGGCTACAATATGCCAGCAGAAACAGGCCATTTCGGTCTATCTAGTCTGTGCGAGTGTTCAGCTCTCAGACAAATTTGCTGGAGCTGCCCGTCTCTTTTCCACATGGAGTCTTCCTCCCTACCCTTCTCATCCCCCCTTTACCCATCTTCCCACCTGTTATGACTCTTCCTTTCACTCTGTCCCAATCCTTTTAAAGCTGCCACTGTTTTTGATGATACCACCTTCTCTAGCAGTTCGTTCCACTTGGACACCACTCTTTATGTGAAAAAGTGCCTTCTCATTTCCCTTTTGAGTCTTCCTCCTCTAATTTTAGACTGTGCCCTCTAGTGGACCCATTCCCCCTGAGATTGAAAATGCCACCCATTATAACCTTGTTTACACCTTAAAGGTTTCATTTATGTCCCCCTCTCTCTTCTGTCCTCCAGGGAATACATATTGAGCTTCCGCTGCCTTTCTTCATAGGATTTGTCTTGTAGGCCCTGGATCATCTTATTTGCCCTATGCTACAGCCCCCTCCAATAATCTGATGTCTTTTTTTCAGATATGGGCACAAGAACTGCACACAGTACTCCAAGAATGGTCTCACCAAGGACCTGTACAATGTCAGAATGACTTCCCCTTTCCTGGAGGAGATTCCTCTGGTGATGCATCCCAGCATCCTGTTGGCTTTGGCTGCTGCTTTATGGCAATGCGCAGAGTGTCTCAGGTCCCTTGTGATTATTACCCCTAGGTCCTTTTCCTCCTCAGAACTGTACACCTATACCCCTCCCAACCAGTAACTGGCCCCTGGATTCTTAGCTCCCAGGTGAATGACCTTCAGCTTCTTGGCATTGAACCCCAGCTGCCAGATACCCAACCACTTCTTGAGCCTAGCCAGGTTCTCCCTGAGCTCCTTTCTCCCCTCCTCTGTGTCCACTCTCCCACAGATCTTGGTATCGACTGTGACTAGGCAGATTTTACCTTTGATCCCATCCACTATGTCACCAGTAAAGCTATTAAACAACACTGGTCCAAGCACTGAGCCCTGTGGGACCCCACTGGTTACAGACCTAGGCTTCGAGAGTACCCCCCCCACTAACACACTCTGGTTTCTGTCTTGTAGCCAGCTCTTGACCCACCCCACCAGCTTTTCTCCAACTCCCAGGTCCTGCAGCTTACTGAGCAGTCTTCCACGTGGCACAGATTCAAAGGCCTTGCTGAAATCCAGATACAGGACATCAATCGCCTGGCCTTGTCCACAGACCCTATGATCCAATCAAAAAGTCTATCAGGTTGGTCTGGCAGGATCTCCCCAAGACAAACCCATGTTGTCTTTAATCCTGAAGACCATTTGTCACCAGAAAGTCCACAAGTCTCTCCTTTAGCATGGTCTCAATTAATTACATATAATGGCAGTAAGGCTGACTGGTCTGTAATTACCTGATTCATCCCTGGGTCCACCCTTATGTATAGGCACCACATGTGCCATCCTCCAGTCCTGAGGCATGTACCTTGTCTCTAGCAAGGTGTTAAACAGGTCCGCTAGAGGACAAGCCAGGACTTTTGCCAATTCCCTTAGAACTCTCAGGTGGAAGCCATCCGATCCAGGAGCTTTGTCCACCCTAAAGTCCTTTAAAACTTTGCCTTCCTGAATTGCTCCATCTGTTTCACCCTCCCCTCTAAACCGCTATTTTTCTCTGCAGCATAGGTCCATCCTTCATACTAGTGAAAACCGAGCTGAAGTACTCATTCAGTGCCTCCGCCTGCTTCTCACTACTTTCTGCCCATCCCCCCTTCCTCCTTAACCAAACAATCCCATCCTTTCCGCTCCTTTTTTCTGTTATGAACCTAAAAAAGTCCTTTTCCCCTACCCTTATCCCCTGTGCCATCTTTAGTACCCTCATGGCCTTTGCTGCCTTGACCAATGTGCTTGCCTCTCTTGTCTTTACCGAGTAATCCTTCTTGTCTGCATCTCTCAGAGTACATTTGTACTTATGAAAGGCTGCTTTCTTTTCCATCAAATTTGCTGCCACCTCTTTGCTGAACCAGCTTGATTTTTTGATCCTGGCTTTCTTGCTCTGGGCCTTGGTACACATATTAGTGGCCTCAATCAGATCCATCTTAATAATGGACCATTTGTGGTCCACTTCCATCTCTGGACTGATTTTAGCAAGGTGTCCATCTAGGATTTCACCCATCTTTCCAAAGTCTGCCTTCCTAAAGTCCACTACCCTAGCCTTAGTCCTGGCTATATCTTTTCCCATACCTAGGTAGAACCACACTGTGCAGTGGTCGCTGCCTTCAACAGGGTCTTCCACTTCTATATCCTGGACCTGCTCACCATTGGACAGTAAGTCCAATAAGGATACATCGCTTGTAGGCCCTGTGACTCCCTGCACCAGGAAGTTATCCTGGAAAGCTTTCAGGAGGACCTGTTTCCTGGAGCAAGAGGTAGCTGGTGTCCTCCGGTCAGCTCCAGGTAGGTTGAAATCAACTGCTATGACTAGATTTCCTCTACTACGTAGGGTTCTAGTCTGCTCCCCCAGCTCTCTGTCCAACTCCTTTTCTTGCTAATGTGGTCTCTAAACCACCCCCATTCTAACCTCTCTCTCCTTGGTGGTCTGAAGCTGTACCCATAAGGCTTCTGTCTTACTCTCAGCCTCCATCTCCCTGGTGCATGTGATCCCTTTCCTCAAGAACAAAGCTACTCCTCTCCAGCTCTCTGTCCTTCTGGTAAATTCTATACCCGGGTATCATGAGGTCCCAGTCATGGTATTGGGTGGCCCACATCTCTGAGATGTCCGCTATGTCCACCTCTCCCTCAGCCATCAGTGCCTGAAGATCCGCCATCATGTTTTCTAGACTCCTTGCAGTTAATGACACCACCTTCCACTGTGACCCCTGTTCACCATTACCACTAACCAGCCCTTTTCATCTCTCCCCTCCCCCTCCACCATCCTCTGTCCCTCATGCCTGCTCTTCACTCTTACTTCCATCTGATGACTTAATGGGGGAGACCCATTGGCCTCCTGCACTGGGTAACTACTGTTGCAGCACAGCCTATCGACCCCCACTTTCAGTTTAAATTAAGGTTTATTGACCAGTAATTCTCTGGCTTATTCTTTAAGACCCTGGTGCCCTCTCTACTTAAATGCAGTCTGTCCGGTGCATATAGGTCCTTATTATCCCACGTCCAACCCCCCCCCTACCAGCCCATATCCATTTGACTCACACCACCCCCTTAACCAACTGTTAAATTCCTCAGTTCTCTGTTTCCTTGCAGTATTAGCCCTAGGGACTGGGAGTACTTCAGAGAGGGGTACTGACCTTCCTGCCTCACTGCAGATTTTCCCTTCCTTCCTAAACCTCTCCTGCACCAACTCTACCCCACACCCTGAAATATCATTTTTACTCAGGTATACTATAATGTGAGGTTTCTCACGCTTCTGCCCTACACACATTGTTGAAAAATGCCCCACCCTCCCTGCCGTCATGCCTTGCACACACTCCACCCACCTGCAACTAGACCTTGCCCCATACATCCCCATCTCTCACCGTTTACTGTTGAATCTGCCAAGATAATGACCCTTCCTCCATTCTCCCACCCCCTTCACTCTGCCTTCCCTGCTGCACAAGTCCCTGAGACCCCTCCCTTCTCACAAGTCTAGCTTCCCCTGTCCTCCTGCATCTCCCCTGTGCTGCACCTCCCTTTGGCCCTCCTTCCTTCATCCATCCAGTCTCTTCTCCCAAACTATCTCCCTCAACCCCCAAATAGCCACCCTTCTGCTCTCCCCTGCTCTCCACTCTCATCTCCTCCCCCCCACTTCCTCTCTCACCCCTTTGCCACTAGTTTTGGCCTCTATGTTTTCTTGATCCTCTACCTCCCCACCTGCCCATTGATCCTCCAAATCGGTCAGTACTGCAAACCTGTTCGAAGAGGACCTCCCATATCAGGACATACTTCTGTTCTCCCTCCCTGTGCTTTCCCCCTTACTCCATGTTCTGTTTCCTTTGCCCACCTACCCTTTCTCTTTACCTCCTGCCAAATCCAAACTCTGGTTTCCCAGGGTCCTTGAGGGGAGGATGTCCTTAGACCCTTTGGCATCCTCCCTGTTTCCATCCTGTGCTTACCATCCATGCGGCGTAGAGCAGTCCTTACTTGGCCCGTCAGCCACTGTTCTTCACCCCCATTCTTTCCCTGTCCCGTTCCCAAATCCAATCTAAGCTGCCTAATCTGTTCCTTAAATTGCCAAAGGTTTCTGCACACTGGACAGCCCCCTGCTCTCCATATTGTTCTTAGAAAGACTGCAAACCCACACCCATTGCAGTTAACCACACTTCATTCCCCCTATACCCTGTCTCTTCCACCCCATCCTTTTCCATGCCTCCCAGCTGTCCTCCTGTCTGTGCCAGCTCCTAAGATCCCACATCCTCCCTGGCTAGCTTATACCCACCATGCTATATTACTGAGTTTTTTTCTGTTATTTACAGGATTTCCTCAAATAGGCTGACCCTAGATAGGGTTTTGCCACAATCCCCTCTTTTCTGCTGGCTCCTCCCTCTGCCTAGATAGATAGACTTAGTCCACTGTGCTAGCTAGACATATGTATCACGTGCTGTGCACTCACCTACTGAGCCCTGACAAGTGTGGCCTGCAGCTTCTCCTGCTGAAGTCCTGCAGATGGCATTTAGTCTGGCAACACACTCCTGCTTCATGGCATTCACGCTTCAGGGTTGCTCACATGAAGTGTAGCTTGGACCTCTGGTTAAATTATAGGGGAAGCAGGAGCCCTATTGGCTATATGGCCCTGCTCCCCTTCCAATCACTCTAGCAGATCTGGATTCAGTCCCACCCTCAGCTCTCCCTCTGCTGTGTACCCCTCACCTCTCAATCCACAGTATGCCCCTCAAACACTGCCCATTTAGCACAGTACAAGTGTTAAAAAAATCCCCCAACAGAAGAAAAAGAGCACTTAGCACAGTTGCTGCCTCTCCACTCCCTCCCTCCCGATGGCATACCTCAGCGTTCCCCTAACCTGAGTGAGAGCATACGAAGATACAAATCTGCCCGTAGAAACAGGCCTCATGGTCTATCAAGTCTGCTCGAGTGTGCAGCTAGCACCCTTAGATTGCAGCTGCAACACACACCCTCCCCCTTCTCACCTCCAGGAAGTTCTCAGCACTACTTACCCAGGCCATCCCCCGTATCCTGTCCCATGCCCTTTTAACTCATTCTATCCTACTGTTACTTAGAATGTTCAGGTACCCTCTGCCTGCTGCTAGAACACCTGTGTTCCTAAAGGGCTTTTAGATCTGCAGCATTCATACAAACACACTATGCTTAAACCTACATATCTTAAAAACCATACATCCAATTTTAAAACTATAAAAGGAAAAGTTTTTCAGAACAAAAAGTTTTTGAAAATGAGTAAGGTTTGGTAATGTCTATTTAACTGGATTTAATGTTGTGTAAGGTTGTTTTCATATTTTAATAAATTCTGAGGATTTTATCTAAATATAATTATGCTCTGTTTACTTAGTCATGTAAAAATATTAAATTTCTGTAAAACTGTTGGTAAAAATTGTTAGAAATATACAATAAACATCTGTCATTGTCTAAATATAAATTTTGCAAGTTTTTTACCATTTTATTTAGTCAGAAATCAATATCTGAATCTCTTGTTATTATAGTTTGAGTTTTTTGTTCCACTCCACTGGTTGCAATTTTTGCAGTGTTTAATTCTTCTTACCCACTGATTTTAGTTTATGAATCTGATTATCAATTTATTTGTTTTTACCCTAGTTTAGGAACATATTTACACATTACCTTAGAAGGACATATCAGGAAGTGATGCAGGAAGGAAGGAAGTGCTTTGTGAGGTCAAGTGATGAAAGAGGAAGAACACTTCCAGTGTAGGTCAGTGAGCTGACACAGAAAATGGATGCATTTTTATGTTGATTGCATGCATGCGCAAGAAACTTGTTGCGGCAGCTTTCTGCACAAGCAGGTTGTGGAGGCATGGCACTGTTGTGGGCAATGCCTCCACAGCCTGCAAAGGCTTGTCCCGCTTCCCCCAATGCCGTGGCACACTGCTGCTGACACTAGTTCAGCTAGCGTGCCACAATCTTCTAAAAAAGTAGCTGCTGCAATCAGGGGCCGCCTCGTCATTGCAGTGTCAGCCATCCGCTGCAATGAGGGAGCGACCTGTCATTGCAGGGCAAGATGTAAATACCCTGATATTGTTTGTGAACATGACGGCGGCTTGCTGCCATGTTCACAAGCAATATAACCCCCCACCATGTTCAGTTGCCGACGGGGACCACAATCCCTGTCAGCTTCAGTGGCCCAGTGTTGATTGTGCCGACAGGGGAGCCCACTCCCCGGCGGCATTATGTCAACCCCCTGCTGTTATTAGTGCCGGTGGGGTGCCCAATCCCCATCGGCATAATGTGAACCCCTTTAGTTGTGTGCCGACGGGGTGCCTCAATCCCCTGGCTACTGGCCCTCTAAAAGAAGCAGTCGGTGGCACGCTGGGAGCCCACCACAGCATGCCCAATGCCCCTGTGAAGAAAAAAACTGTCCCACAATATTTTTATTTTTTTAAAACCTTTGAAATCAGAAAACTGTCCCTCATGGTCTTCCTGGCCCCTCCCACCACCCGCACCCACCCACTGCGCACTCCAGCCTCCCACACCCCTCACCCCATACTTATCTCCGGAGCTTGGCACGACGATCTTCAGTGGACCAGGAAAATGTCTGCACTCTTCAAAGCCGACCGAGAACTGAAGAAATGCCGGTAAGCTGTATAATGGAATAAATAGGGTTTTTCCAACTTTAAGGCATATCTCAGTAATGTTTTGGAATTTTGGTACCAAATTTTCAACATGGGGGGTTTGGGACCCCTCCTCATGAATTCTTGAACTGTCATGGCATTAATCAGCCCTGAAAGATGATTTCTTGGTCACTGCACGGAATCACCTTTCGGGGCCGAGTAACGAAATGACAGTGCCAGTGTTCATGAGGTGGGCTCTCAAAAAGCCTATGTTGCAAATTTGGTGGAAAAAAATCAAAAATGATTGTTTTACTAGTGCGCTTTATGAATTGCTACGCACGTCAGAATCGCGGAATTTGCAATATTTTCATGCCAGATTTTCAACATTGCCATTTTTTCACACCTCCTTGTCATTGTTCACATCCTGGCGGAAATGTGTTTTCGCACTTCCGGCACAGAATAGCGCGGTCGCTGTGAGAAATCAGTGTTCGGGACAGATTAAGAAAATGACAGTGACACTGTTAATGAGTAGAGGTCCTAAAATGCCTATGTTGAAAATTTGGTAACGATACTCCATAAAATGACTGTGCTACAAGCGAGTGTTGCTCATAACTTCGCGAATTTATAATATTTTCACTCCATATTTTCAACATTGCCATTTTCCCACACCTACTTATAAACAGTACAGCTGTCATTTTTCCCATCCTGGCCGAAATGTGTTTTCGCACTTCCAGTGCAGAATAAAACGGTCGCTGTGGGAAATCACTGTCTGGGACAGATTAAGAAAATGACAGTGATACTGTTCATGAGCAGAGGTCCTAAAATGATTATGATGAAAATCTGGTGATGCTAGCCCATCAAATGACTGTGTTACAAATGCGCATTGCACACTTTCCACGCATCCTTGTAACTTCTCAAATTTGTAATATTGTCACTCCAGATTTTCAACAGTGGCATTTTTCACACCTCCTTATGAACAGTACAGCTGTCATTTTTCACATCCTGACCGAAATGGGTTTTCACAGTTCTGGTGCAGAATAATGCGGTCGCTGTGGGAAATCACTGTTTGGGACAGATTAAGATTGAATAACTGAGAGGGGGGAGTGACCGAGCTCAACTGAGCTCTGTCAGGACTATTGCAGATTTGTTTGTGGGAAGAAAAAGGCCCCAACGCAAGAGCCCAGTACAAAACGGCAGCCTGCAGCACTGGGAGAAACAGAACGAGAGAGCAAGTGACGGAGGGGGAGCGAGCGAACTCACTGGAGCGCTGTCAGGACTGCTGCAGATTTCTTTGGCGTCAATGCAGGCAGGGGCCCAGTACAAAAGGCCAGCCTGCAGTGGTGGGAGAAACAGTACGAGCGAGTGAGACAGGGGAACTGAGTGAGCTCAATGGAGCTCTATCATGACTGCTGTGGATTCCTTTGTGGGCATAAAAAAGCATGAATGCAGGCAGGAGCCCCGTACAAAAGGGACGCTTGCAGCGCTAGGACAAAAAGAATGAGCGCGTGAGAGAGGGAGACTGAGCAACCTCAACGGAGCTCTGTCAGGACAGCTGCGGATTGCTTTGTGGACAGACAAAGGTGCCAACACAGCCAGGAGCCCCATACACAAACGCAGTCTGCAGCGCCAAGAGAAACAGAACTATCGAGTGACAGAGCGGTAGTGAGCGAGCTCAATGGAGCTCTACTGTGACAGCTGTGGATTTCTTTGCAGGCAGAAAATGCAGCAAAGCAGGCAGGAGCCCAGTACAAAAGGCCAGCTTACAGCGCTGGCTGAAATGGAATGAGAGAGTGAGAGGGCTCAATGGAGCTGTGTCGGAACTGCTACAGATTTCTTTCTGGCCAGAACAAGCCACTAATGCAGGCAGCAGCCCAGTGCAAAAGGGTAGCCTGCAGCGGCAGGAGACACAGAATGAGCGAGTGAGGGAGGGGGAGTGAGCGAGCTCAACGGAGCTCTATGGTAACTGCTGCAAAATTTCTTTGAGGGCAGAAGAGTAGCAATGGCAGGAGCCCAATAGAAAAGGGCAGCCTGCAACCGCAGAAACAGAATGAGCGAGGAGAGAAGGGGAGTGAGTGGAGCTCAACAGAGCTTTGTTGGGACTCACAAAGATTTCTTTTGTGGCAGACAAGGCTAAATGGAGGCAGCAGCCCAGTACAAAAGGGCAGCCTGCAGTGCCAGGAGAAACAGAATGAGTGAGTGACACAGGGGGAGTGAGCGACCTCAACGGAGCTCTGTGTGGACAGCTGTGGATTTCTTTGTGGGCAGAAAAAGGTGCCAACGCAGGCAGGAGCCCAGTACAAAAGGGCAGCCTGCAGCACCGGGAAAAACACAATGAGCAAGTGAGAGAAGGGGAGTGAGCAAGCTCAATGGAGCTCTATCGTGACTGCTGCAGATTTCTTTGTTGGCAGAAAAAGGCGGCAACGCAGGCAGGAGCCCAGTACAAAAGGCCAGCCTGCAGTGCTGGCAGAAACAGAATGAGTGAGTGAGAGATGGAGAGTTAGCAGGCTCAACAGACATGTGTCAGGACTGCTGCAGATTTCTTTGTGAGTGGAAAAAGCCACCAACAGAGGCAGGAGCCCAGTACAAAAGGGCAGCCTGCAACACCAGGAGAAACAGAATGAGTGAGTGAGAGAGGGGGAGCTAGCTACCTCAACGGAGCTCTGTCAGGACAGCTGCAGATCTCTTAGTGGGCAGAACAAGGTGCCAATGCAGGCAGGAGCCCAGTACAAATGAGCAACCTGCAGCACCGGAAGACACAGACTGAGCAACTGACAGAGGGCCAGTGAGCGTGCTCCAGACCAACGTAATCAACATTCGGCATTGACAAATGCTTGTTTAGTGCTGGAGGTCTCTCTGTGATTAATTGCGTATTTGCTGTAGTTAAAATGTGTAATTTCATTGAAATAAACTATTTCATTTTATTTTTGTAATAAAATCCCATAATAAGTATAGGAAACTGTATTTTATTTGTGCTGTTTGCTTTATCATACTGTAAATGAAGCATGATGCTGTTCATGTAAAAGTTCACAGTCTTTCAGTAAACATCATGTTACATAAATCTGTGTATTATTTAATTTTCTGGCATAGTTTATTTTTGGGGGGTTGTATTATGGGATGGTTTAAGGTGAGAGAATGACTGTATGATGAAGCACTGTGTGTTAGTGGTGGGGGGGGGGTCCTGAATTCATAATACATGCTCAGATGCACTTCATATGTTCTGGGGAAATGAGAGGGGCTGTATGCAGGTAATAATGGTGCTAACAGACACTGTAGATACATTATGGGTATACGTTTAGGATGATGAAATTGCTGAAAAGGCATTGGTAATTTGGAGTATACTGTGTCATGGGAAGGGGTGGTGTGCCTGTACTCTAGGAATGATGCCTCATAGGCACTGCAGTCATTTTGTGTCATGAATTGGCACCCGTCTTGGGGTATACTCAGTTGTGGGAAGCAGGTGGGACTGTCTGCACCTTGGTAATGGTGTTCATATGCCATGCAGAGACATTGTGGGTACACACATAGGTGATGACATGGGCACCTGTAAAGGTTGTGTACTATGTGCTGTGTCACATGGTTTGCCTGCATACACATGTGATATGTTGCAACATTCAGTATGGCACACTGTGTGGGTGGGAAGGAGTGTGGGTATGCCTGCACCATGGAGTGATGCTCATTGGTGCACATGTGTACTGTGTGCTATGTATCATTTGAATGGACTGTATAAGTCATACACTGGCACTGATCACATCACAGTGCATCAGAGGTAAGGGATGGTTTGAAGCATTATGAGCACAAGGGACTAAAGTGGTTGTGGAGTGATTCAAACTTGAATAGAACATTACAGTGCATCTGAGGGTAGTATTGGAATGAATCTTGATGTGCACAATGGACTACACCATGGTGACCGAGGAGGGATCCATATCAGTAATGCACATCACAGAGTGTCAGAGATAAAGGTTGGACTGAAGACTGATGAACAGATGAACTAAATCAGTGACTCTGGTGGGATTTGAACCTGAACAGCACTTTACAGTGCAGTAGAGGTTGGGGCTGGACTGACACCAGATCAGTCAATGGACAACACCATTGGCTGTAGAGGGATCTGAACCTGAAATACACTTCACTGTTCACTACAGTTTGGGGCTCGACTGACGCATGATAAGGAGATAGATCTTATAAGTGGCTGTGGAGGGATTTGAATGTGAAGAATACTTTACAGTGCATCAGAGATTGGAGCTGAACTGATGTCATATGAATAGATGGACTACACCAGTGGATGTGGAGGGTTTTGAACATGAAAGGCACTTCACAGTGCATTATGGGATTGGTCTGGACTGATGCATGGTAAGTCGATGGACAACACCATCAGCTGTGGAGGGATCTGAACCTGAAATGCACTTCACTGTTCACTACAGTTTGGTGCTCGACTGATGCATGGTAAGGAGCTAGATCTTACAAGTGGCTGTGGAGGGATTTTAACCTGAAGAACACTTTATAGTGCATCAAAGGTTGAGTCTGAACTGATGTTATATGAGTCAGTGGACAACACCAGTGACTGTGGAGGGATTCAAAACTGATTTGGCCTTTACAGTGCATCAGAGATTGGGGCTGGACTGATGCCAGATGAGTTGAAGGCAACACCATTATTTTTTCATTTTAAACAATCAGCAACTGCGTATTAGGGAGAAAACTTGAGTGCAGAGCATGAGACAAACATGCTACTGACCCTAACCTGCTTATCATCCATAACGCAGGGAGCAACATGCCACATAGATGTTAACATAGCCATAATCCGAACATAAACTCTTTAAAAAGTAACGAAAGGTGCTGAATTCATGTGACCTCATCTAATACTGTATGTAGCCCCCACCCAGGTATGCCATTTCTATCTTGACAGCTCTACCTGGTGGGCTGGGTTTGGGGAGGAATATGTCACTAGGCACATTGGCTAGGTTTGGCTACTCTGCAACAGGGGCACCCAAATAACTCCAGAAACAGGAAGCAATAACTGTAATGTCCAATACCAGAAGTGGGATTCTAAAGTGTGGCTTTTATTCACATCCAACAGAATAAACAAAGCATAGATGGACACCCATGAGCTACACTCCTGGTAATGCAGATTTAAGAAGACAGAACACATCCTCATCCTTTAGCCCTCAGGCTCTGAAACATACTGGGCACACAGCCCGAACTTGTACACCGCTCTGGGTTTTCCCTGACTCAGCACCCTTGCCAGCCACTTGGACACTTTCCATACAGCATGGAATCATTTACTGGTGGTTCCCTAAACCACCTATGAGCACTTCTGCTCCATAAAGGAATCTTCCTCATCAATCCCATGTCTGAGTACTTTCCTGAGTTACTGGCCAAGTACCTGAGAGAAAGCAACAGGTGTCCCAGAGCAAATCCGTAGAGGTGAATTTGGTTACTACTGATGGGGGATCTCCCACCTCTCGCTCCCATAATTCATACTCGGCCATTTCTCTGGACTGTAACACCTCATCCTTTAAAACACTTTGCTGTGCAGATTCTTTTTAAAATGTATGCCACATTCAATTGTAACCCCCCTGCAAATGGGGGTTCCCAAAAGACTTCCAGGAGCTTGCTTGAATGCTCCAAGCCTGAATGGTGTTTGGCATTTAAGCCATTTATCAGTGAGTGTTTTTAGAGCCTCTGGTACTGTCTCTTTAAGAGCTGTCTGCTTGCAGACATAATTAGTTTGTATGGGGGGACTGTGTGCTTCTCTGAGTACCACTGAGCTGCTGCCAATTCACTTCATTTTGCAGTCACTAGGGTGCAAAGGGAACCTATCTGAAAGATGTAACTGTTTGCCAGAAATTATTTAGAGTAATAATGAAATTACAGTTTGTCTAACCTGCTTTCTTTGCAGTCAGAACTGTGTCTGCTAGTTCCCCATTCTAGTTTTGAACTGCTGAACTGGACCAATCAGTGTGGGGTAAGCTAGCTCTAAAATGATGCCTTGACGAATCAGAACTTGGACTCATAATCTGAGCCAGCCACAAGAGGATTGTATGGGCAGTGACTCTGGGAGATGTAGTTTAGACTTCAGTGCCTTTTGGACCAACAGCAGCAGTCTATTGTGAGTGACAGCCAATCCAGTCAAGAACTGGGAGGAACTCAAAGGAAGTGCCTGTTGCCAGTTGGAGTTCAGTTGAGCTTTGCAGTGAAGAAGGAAGGAGCCCTGTGCTTTTTCAGTGTGCAGTTTTAGTCAAAAACGTGTGTAAGGCCCAGAGTTCCGGTCTGCAGCTTGTGTAACAGCTTGTTAGGACTGAATCGTCCTGTGAAAAGAATCAAAGGATCTCTGAAGAGTAGAAACCAGGCTCACCCTGTAGAAGACTGGAGGAATTGCTGAAATTGCATCTGGGTCTGTCAGGAACTGAATCTGCTGTGTTCTCTCCGGTATTGTGCAGTAATTGCGATCGGATACAGATGCAGCCTGCCTGGTATAGTGCTTTCTTTTATATGGATGTGTGAAGAGGTTTGTGTACCTCAAGTGAGCCCTGCTGACATTGAAGGACCCTATCTTATTTGGAGGTCGTGAGTACTAATTCAGGGTCGCTCCCTGTTGAATTGCCACATTAAATCCAAATGGAATTACTGTACTGCTGACTGTTTAATTCTCCTTTTCTCTGTGTGAAAGGGCCCCTACCAGCTGCCACGGTTTGGACTAGCCACTAGGGCTTGGGTACCCAGGGACAGTAACTGATAGGGATAGGCCTGTGCACAGAGCCATAGGAATAGATTATTAGAGTGATAATCTAATTAACCTGATTTCCCTGTCCTTGTTATATCCCCTAAATAAATCAGAGCTGCTTGTTTCAGCAAAGTTATACTGCCTGAGGTATTTGTCTATGTTAAAGTACTGTACTGGTGATTGTTGCACTGTATCTCATTTCACAGGAGGTCCCAGTGCCGGAACCAGACCTAGGGGTAAGTGTATACTGTGAAGGTAATTCTGATATATTGTGTGGGCCACTAGTGGGAAGAAAGGGGGGTTGCAGTGTCCCAGAGGGCTGTGACCAAGTTAGTTTAACTATTGCAAACCCTGACCTCTGGGTGGAGGCACCCGCCATTGGATCCAGGCCCCTCAACCTGTTAGTGGCAAATCAGGCAGGGGTAGTAGCCTCTGGGATAGCGCCAACTAGGGGTTACACAATCTACTGTCTTTACATCCCATTTGTGCTGAATTTGAACATACTTAATAAGAGGCTGTGTCCATTACTCTAGACCCCCACTGAGTTAAGCAGTCCAATCCCCACATCTTTCAAACTGTACTTGGCTGTCTTTTCCTGACCCCACAGTAACAGTCCTTTTAGTTTCATCTTGATTCAGGTGAAAACACTTGGCCCTTTAGCAGAGCGAACTCACCCTTTGGTTGCAGGTGCCCCACAGGCGTTTTCTCCTCAAAGAACTATCGTCCAGAGCTTCTGGTGCCTCAGCATGAACTTAAATCAGGCAGCTTCTTTTCCCCAGCCAGACTCGGGGGGTTGCCCATGGAAGCAGGCTGATTCCTTCCCCCCCATCCCCGCAGGGATGGGGCCCTGAACCACTGAAAGCGGTCTCCACCACTTCAATGTGCTCTTCTTGTGTTCCTCTTCAGGTGAGAACACACACCTATACAACAAAAAATAGCTCTTTGACAGAGCTTAGAGCTCTGAGGGCCTGCTTACAGCAGAGCACCTCTTCTACCACAGACTGCAACAGAACTGACTTCAAATTCCCCAGCGTTCTACTCTAACCTCCAACTGCAACATTCCAGTGTGGCTTATGCGGCAGCGACAGTTCTAAATGATGTCATCCCTCAGTCTCAGCTGAGACTGAGAACAGAGTGAGACAGTGTGAAATCCGTTTAACTGGAGTTTCACAAACTGCCTTCCCTGCCTACCACTAGGTCTTACTGGGATTCTAGTAACCCCGGGTAACAGGGGGGTAACATGTACATGCACAAGAAACACTCTCTCCCATCAGGAATGCAAGCCGGATCCATAAGATGTGATCACACAGGATGACCAGAAATTATCCCAAAATGAACAAAGTGACAACTATGAAAACTTTTATCATAAATAAAAATAAAAACAAATAAAGCAAATACAACTAGGTCTTGGCACCAAAATGAAGTGAGTATTTTAGGATAAGAGCAGCTCCTCCATTTTGAAACTAAGTTTCCAATCACCATGCTCTTCCTGCACCAGTGTGCGCTCTGACCGGTCAATGGAAATAGTGATGTGTACAATAAGCACGGAGCAAGCATGGCAACAGTGAGGATCAATATGACCAAATGGTGCCGCACTACAGAGCTAGGGCAGGTGCAGGTGAGGGCTGTGAGCCCTAACTGAAACACACACAAAAAAAATCACTGTACACTCCAGAGCCCGGAGAGCCACTTTCCCTCCAGTGATGGTTGTAAAAAAATACGAGTCCTTGCTTGAATGCTAAATAAGGATTTAGTCTAATGTTTCAGTCACACACATTGAATAGACTAGTGGAAGGCACAACAAAAAGATCTGTCTTCAGGTTCCCTGGTGCTTCGACAACTAAGGCTTCATCAGGGGGATGGTGCCTGTATCTAAGACAATCCCTTTATCCAAATTAAATTCAGAATTGATAATGTCAGAAAATCCGACCAATCACAGAGCTCGATTTTTTAAATACAGAAATATTCAGCTCACTGAGTGGTACAAATGGACTAATAGTTATAACAATCATGATATCAGTGACAACATGTTATTGTAGAAAAATACCCCAAAAGACAAAAAAATACACCAAAAGTGGTGACGGCCAATCGGATTGCTCGAATAAAAAAAATATAAGTTATGAAATCAATTATAGTGTCAACCTGATCAGCTTAACATGTTACACTAAAAGAAGATGATTTGTTGTTACAAGACAAACTAATGGCAGAATGAACATAATAAACATTTTTCGCAGCGCACGCAAAAAGTAGCAAATTTATTTATTTATGTATTAAGGCTTGTTTTCTCAAAAATAGCCAATGGGAATGCATATTATATTAGGTAAAATCAGTAAGGGTACAATGTCCCCCTATTAGCTGGTACAACTCAGTTCATCAAATGTAAACAAATGCTCGAGCTGCACCAAAAGAAAGACATGGATGCCAATCGGTGTCATTAGGCACTACAGCACATGATTTAGGACACCATATGATGTCATCAGGAAAAAGAGGTATTTTTTTATGATGCCATATGACATCATCAGGATGGAATGAGTTAAAACTCCCCACCATGTTACATGAAATCACCCCCTCTAGTAGGGCGTTCCATTTCGACACCAACCACTCCGTGAAGTAGTGTCTCCTCAACTCTTTCCTAAATCTGCCCCCCCTCCCAATCCTAGCCTGTGCCCTCTAGTGTCCCTTCCCTTCCTTGATTTACATAACCCATCAGTGCTAGATTTGTTGACCCCCTTCAAGTACTTGAACATGTCAATCATTTCCCCCTATCCCTCCCCTCCTCTCCTCCAGGGTGAACGAATTCAGATCCCGTAGCCTGTCCTTGTAGGTTTTGCCTTCCATCCTCTGTATCATTTTTGTCTACCTACGCTGCACCCCCTCTAGCAGTCTAATATTCCTCTTTAGATACGGCCGCCAGTACTGCATGCAGTACTCCAACTGTGGTCTGACCAAGGACCTGTAGAGGGATTGACCACTTCCCTATGCCTGGACAAGAATCCCCTTGCAATACACCCCAATATCCTGTTAGCTTTAGCTGCAGCTTTCCTGCATTGAGCAGAGTTGCTCATGCTCTCCATTACCATCACCCCTACGTCCTTCTCTTCCTCAGTGACCCCCAGCCTCACGCCCCCAACCAATATTCCCTCCTCAGGTTCTTGGCCCCAAAGTGCATAGTCCTGCACTTCTTCGCACTGAAGCCCAGCTGTCACTTCGCCGACCACTCCTCCAGCTTAGTTATGTCCCCCTGTAGTTGTTTCCACCCATCAATTTCATCCACTGCCACCCACATTTTAGTATCATCTATGAACAGACTGATCCTGCTCTCAACTCCATGTGAGATAGCCGATATAAATAGCCCAAACAACACTGGACCCAGCACAGAGCCTACGGCACTCCACTCATCACTGGCCTAGGTGTTGAGAGTTCCCCCCCCACCACCACCTCCCGCTGCTGCCTCCCCTTTCAGCCAGTTCACAATCCAGTTAACTAGCTTCACCCCCAACCCCACAGATTCCAGTTTCCCCACTAGCTGCCCATGAGGCACTGAATCGAAGGCCTTGCTGAAGTACAAATATAGGATGTCCACTGCTTGTCCCCTATCCAGTTCGCTTGTTGCCCAGTCTTAATAGTCTATTAGATTGGTCTGACAAGATTTCCCTGAGATGAACCCATGTTGCTGCCCATCCTGGGGGCCATTCACCTCATGAAATGACACCAGTATCTCCTTCAGTATCGCTTCCATAGGTTTACCCACTAAGAAAGTGAGACTGACCAGTCTGTAGTTGTCTGGCTCATCCTGTGGGCTGCTCTTGTGTATAGGCACCACATGGGCCATCTTCCAGTCCTGTGGCATGCATCCCATGTCCACAGAGGTGCAGAACAGGTCAACCAGTGGCCTGGTCAATACCTCCGCCATCTCCCTCAACACCCTGGGGTGAATGCCATCAGGACCTGGTGCTTTATCCACCCTTAGTGTCTTCAGACCCTCTAGTACTTTACTTTCCTCAATCATTCCATCAGTCATCCCTTCCCCCCAGACCCCCACATTCCCAGCCCATGGAAGTAATGAAGCACCCTTTTCCAGACTACGGTATCCAGTGAACATGGTGACTGTGACTAAATGACTGCAAAAAGGGTGACTCAGTCACAGCACCTGTGTTCTGGGCTACCTGGTAGGGTAGCAACGGGATACGGTGTAGGTGACTATAGTGACAGGATATCGCTATACATACATGCATGCGTGCAGGGATGGAGGGACCAAGCCACATGACGGGTGGAAGGGGAGGGAGGGTATGTGGGGTGTAGTGCAACGGTTGCCTGCCGAGCTGGCCATGTGCTGTGGTGTGTAGGGTGGCAGGGTAAGGTTGGTAGGGTGCTGAGTTCAGTTTTGGGGTGGGCTTCTTTTTTGGTGGTACACAGCTAGTAGGTAAGTAAGTAAACTTTTATTTTTATTACGCCCAATCCCAGGGGCTCTGGGCACCTCATAAAAGGAGTAGACATGGCATGAGTTAAGCTAGAAAATACATACATACAAAATAATTAAACAAATAATAATTAAAATGCATCATAAATAAATAAATACAGTAACAATAAATAAATAATACTAAAATCAGCTGTGGTAAACCAGAAAAGGCTTGTCTAAAAAGATGGTCTTTCAGTCCCATCTTAAGAAACTCCACCAAGGGGCTTCCAAGGGATCTGGGGAGCAAGTTCCAGAGGACCGGGCCGGCTACCAAATGCGTGAGTCACCAGAAGTTTCAGCCCGGGTCCTCGAACTGCTAGGAGGCCCTCGTGGAGGAGCAAAGGGAGTACACTGGAAGGGCAAGGGTCAAGAGGTCACTCAGGTAGCCAGAGCCACATAGGGCCTTGTAGGTGAGCAAGCCCACCTTTAAGATGACCCTCCATCTGATAGGTAGCCAGTGCAGATCTGGCAAGACCTGGGTCACATGACAGGACCTAGGTAGGCCCGTCAGCAACCAGTCCACTGTGTTCTGCACCAGCTGCAGCTGATGGAGGTTCCCTGCACTGTCCCCAAAGACCAGATCATTACAGTAGTCTAGCATCGGCGTAACAAAGGCATGTACCAGTGCGGGCAGGTCATCAGGAGGAATTAGGGATTTAATCGGGGTGACATTCCTTAAGTGGTAAAAACCACTTTGGACATCAGATGACACCTGCACATCGAATGTTTGGCCATCATCAATGATGACACCCAGATTTCTCAACTTAGTGGATGCCATCAATGGAGTAGACCCAAGGAACAACCCTGTTACCACCCTGGTGGCATCCACATCACGCCTGCGATCAGACTCGATCACCAGTACCTCCATCTAGCCAAGGTTTCGTCTCGGGCAGTTAGAGGACATCCAGTTTTGAATCATGGACAGACAGTTGTTTAGCACTTCCGCAGCATTATTTGTCCCGGGGGCAAAGAACATATACAGCTGGGTATCATCTGCATAACAGTGAAAACCCAAACTGTAATGTCTAATGAGCTCACCCAAGGGCAGCATGCACACTGTAAACAATATTGGCAAAAATTGAGCCTTGAAGGACTCTACATGGCAGGGGCTTTGGGCAGGAGGAGAAATTCCCCAACATTACCCATTGTGTCTTGCCCAAGAGATAGGACTCAGACCAGTTGATGACAGTACCGGCAAGTCCACAATACTATCTAAGGTGATCCAGAAGAAAAAATTACTCACCTTAGTAATGTTGTTTCTTCTAATGGAGTCTTGCTATATTATGCCTATTGCAGTTTGTCCCACCATTAGAACTGCTCCGGAGGTGAAAGAGTTAACTTCCATGCAGGGCATGGAACTTAGAGCGTGAGCTCGGTTAGAAAAGTTCTGTCTGGGCTATTTCAAACTGAAACTGTCAGATCTTTACGAGCAAAACTCACTAAGGTTCTGTGTGGAAGCTGTAACCTACACTAGCCAACTGGCTACTTAAATATTAACACATTTTCCTGGTCCCAACACCAAGACTCAAGTCAGGGGACCAGAAAAAGATAAGATAAGAAAATAAGATAAAAAATAAAACACAATACCCAAACACCCCAAAAAAGAAGGGGTGGAAAACATAAAAAGGTGCATCAATAAGTGCCAACAGTGGACTGCCCACCACATACCCAAAGTAGAAGTTCTGAGAGGGGCAGGCTGGGGGGGAGGTCATAATATAGCAAGACTCCATTAGAAGAAACAACATTACTAAGGTGAGTAATTTTTTCTTCAAACAACATGAAGTCTTGCTATATTATGACTATTGCAGACTACACAGCAGTACCTCCATGGAGGAGGGACAGAACCTACTTAGGAATAGGCTCTGAAGCACGGTTGTGTTAAACTGAGCATCCCTCCTGGCCTGGATATCCAGGAGTAATGCTTGGTGAAAGTGTGTACTGTTTTCCAGGTAGCTGCTTGACATATCTCTAAGATAGGGATGTCTCTGGCAGCAGCTAGAGATGCAGCTGTACCTCTGGTAGAGTGAGTCCTCAGGCCTGAAAGGGGAACCTTACCCAGTTTTTGATAGCAAAATTGGATACAAGAGACAATCCACCTGGCAATGGATCTCTTAGTGGCAGGTTTCCCTTTCCCAACCTCACCATAAGTGAGAAATAGCTGGAGGAGTCAAACCTGTGACCCTTGGTACGCCTATGTAGTAACTTAGGGCCCTCTTAACATCTAAGCTGTGCAACCTCCTCTCACCAGAGGAGGAATGGTCAGTGAAGAACACTGGAAGTGAAATAGATTGATTAAGGTGGAAATCTGAAACCACCTTAGGCAAAAACTTCCTGTTAGTCCTGAGGACTACCTTATCCCTGTGAAAGGAAATAAAGTCAGTCTCCACTGACAAAGCTTGTAACTCACTTATGCTCCTGGCAGAAGTGATGGCTACTAGAAATACAGTTTTCCAAGTCAAGTACTTAAGCTCTGCCGAAGACAGAGGTTCAAAGGGGGGTTGCATCAGCTGAGCAATGCAAACATTAAGATCCCAGGCAGGGGCAGGGTCCCTGAATGGTGGATTGGTATGAAGCAATCCCCTAAAAAACTTGGAAAATACAGGGTGAGCAGAAAGAGAAGAGGGCTTCCCTGCAGAAATAAAAGCAGAGACAGCTGCCAAATGCACTTTCAGGGTAGCTGGTCTCAGTCCCAAAGAATTAAGATGGACCATATAGTCCAAAAACAGGGCAAATCAGCAGATTCCGGGAAATATGCTTCCCAGAACACCATATGGAAAACCTTTTCCACTTGGAGTTATAGGTAGCCCTAGTGGAAGGCTTCCTAGAAGCTTTCAAGATTTCGAGAACACCTTGAGAAAGTTGTAGATCAGCAAATTCTAACTCATCAAGATCCAGGCCTTGAGGTTGAGGGATTTGCGATTCAGATACCAGACTGTCCCCTGGGCATACGTTAACAGGTTGTGGTTCCTGGGGGAGACACAGGGGAAGATGGACTGCTAAGGACAGAAGGAGTGGGTACCAGGGCTGCCTGGCCCAGTCTGGAGCAATCAGGATCATCTTGCAGGGCTGAGATCTGATTTTGACTAGCACCTTGAACAGGAGAGGGAAGGGGGGGAAGGCATAGAGAAACTTCCCTTCCCAATCGAGGAGAAAGGCATCCAGGGGGACTGAGCCCAACACTGGGGGCCTGCAACAAAAAAGTGGAAGTTGATGATTGTCTGGGGCTGCAAAAAGATCTATCTGAGGGGTGTCCCATCTGGCAAAAACTATCCCCAGTACTCGGGGATCCAGTGACCATTCGTGATGGCCCTGGGAAATCCTGCTGAGAGCATCTGCCAGGACATTGTCCTTGCCTGGGAGGTGAACTGCTATGAGGGAAGTGTTCAGGGAATAAGCCAGAGACCACAACTTCATCGCCTCAGTGCACAAGGCCAAAGACCGAGTGCCCCCCTTGTTTGTTGATGTACCACATTGTAGTGGTGTTGTCTGTTCTGACCTGTACCACTTTGTTCTGAACAAATACAGAAAAAACCTGAAGTGCTAGAAAAACAGCTCTGAGTTCCAACAGATTGATGTGGAGCAGAGATTCCTGAGGGGACCACAATCCCTGGGTGGAGAGGTCGCCCCATGTGAGCTCCATATCCCAAGAGGGACACATCTGTAGTAAGGGTCAAGGAGTGAGATAGAGGGATGAAGGGCACCCCTTGTCTCAGATTGCTCTGATCCTGCCACCACTGAAGGGCCTGGATCGGGTTCGAGTCACTGGGATCAACTTGGATAGGGAATCTCTTCTTTGAGACCAAAAGGCTCTCAAATGGAACTGAATGTGCCTCATCTGAAATCTTGCTCCTTGCACTACAGCTGTGGAAGCAGCCATGTGTCCTAGGAGCTGTAGGAAAGCCTTGCTGGTCGAGAGACCTGCAGAGTGAAGGACGAGGCCAGGGCCACCAGGGTCCTTACCCTTTCTAGGGGAAGGAAGGCTCTGGCCTGCTTTGTGTCCAGTTCTGCACCTATAAAGGTGAGTACCTGGACAGGTTCCAGAACTGACTTTGGAAGATTGAGAAGAAAGCCCAGAGAGGTAAGCAGCTGCTGAGTAACTTGCAGGTGTGATTTGACCTGGTCTGGAGACTGACCCACAATGAGCCAGTCGTCTAGGTAGGGAAAGATGGCAATCTTTGCCTTCTTAATGAGCAACTGCTACTGCCAGACATTTTGTGAATACCCTTGGGGCAGAGGTAAGGCCGAAGGGCATTGCTCTGAACGGATAATGGCCTGAGGGCAGTTCGAATCTGAGGTACTTTCAGTGGGAGCTTCTGATAAGAACATGGAAGTAGGCATCCTTGAGGTCCAGGGAAGCTAGCCAGTCCCCTGGCCTTAGGGAGGGTAAAATCATTCCCAGAGTCACCATTTTGAATTTTGGTTTTAAAAGGTGCTTGTTCAGATATCTTAGGTCCAGGATGGGCCGCCACTCTGTCTTTTTTGGGGTAAGGAAGTACCTGGAGTACAGACCCTTGCCCTGGTGTAGGGGAGAAACCCTTTCTACAGCTCTGAGAGCCAGGAGGGTTGAGACTTCTGTTTCCAAAGCAAGAGTCTCTAGAGGGTTTGCAGGTGGAAAAGATATGATTCTCATCTTTGGAAATTTTTTGAAGCTGAGAACCAGACCCTGGCTTACTACTTCCAGGACCCACTTGTCTGATGTTAAAGACTCCCAGTCCTGGACGAAGCAAGCCAGCCTGCCCCCTACAGGTAATGGAGAACCGCCCTGGGCATCCCATCAGGGTGCCTGTTTGCAGGGGCTTTAGGCTGAGGGGTGGAGCAGGCCTGCTTGTACCCCTGTCTGCCTCTCCTCTGAAGAACCCCTCTGAACATAAGCTGAAGAGGAGGCCTGGTTTGTAAAAGGCCTGTGAAAAGGCTCTGCCTCTACCCCTGGGGTTGCCTCTGAGGAGTGGCTTGCCGCTCCTTGGCTTGTGCACTCCTATAAGTGGTTCTATATTCATCCATTTTCTTCATATAATCTCTGTCTGCTCCCCAAATAGAGAATTTCCCACCACAGGAAAATCCATAGCCTTAGCCTGGTATCCTGAGACAAACTAGTACACCTGAGCCAAGCCAATCTACTGAAAAGCCACAGATGTAGCCATGCCTCTAGAGGATACATCATTAGAATCCACTGCAGCATGGAATTGCACCTAGATGCCTCAATACCATCAGCAGCCACCTGCTCCAGCTCCTTGGCAGCTGGCTAGGGGCCTGTTTGTAAAGCCATGACAGTATCCCATCTAGATTTTGGTATCTTTGCAACATAATGCCATATAATTTGCTTGTCTGAGTCCCAAGGACGCTGCCATGTATTGTTTTTAGCCATGGCATCAATCTTCCTGGAGTCCTTGTCAGGAGGATGTGAGCAGGGAATATTAGCCTTATCACAGGCTGCAGCCTGAACTACCCCAACATGGCTGCATTGCTGTGAAAGAAATTCTGTATCAGGACTCGATGAAAGTGTACTCCTGTCCATCTTTTATCCACAGGAGTACAGAATTAGGAGCTTTTAAAATTTTTATTGTTTGTTTCCTAAAGGATTTATGTAAAGGAATAGACAACTCCTGGACTCTGGGATATCCATCATCTCTACAAAGTCAGGCTCCTTTGATATCAACAGCTTCCTCCAAAGGAAGCTGAGGGTTTCAGCAACTTTTTATAAACAGAAATGAGAAGGGACCTCAGAAAGCTTAGGGGAGATTCTCCTAAAGGTCTGTCTGGAGAGATGTCCGGTTCAATGGGCACATCCAGAATTTCAAAATCACATTCACACTGTTCATAATCATCCTCCCCCTCCTCTGGTTCATAAAACTCCTCTATATCATATTCTTGAACTCGTGGAACCGTCCGAACCGACCTTTTGCCAGATAGTGGCGGTTCGGACGGAACCGGGGAAAGTGACTGGACAATTTGGATTGCCCTGGCTATCTCTGCAGCAGTTGGAGAAGGAATTTTTGACTCACACCTGCTGATTTTCTAGTTCTCTTTGCTGGAACTGGCTCTCAGAGTCAGCTTTACGCTTGCCCGAGGAAGTCTGGCCCTGGTCAGAGGGCACTCCTCCGTTCAGTTGGCACCCAACTGGCTGGCCATCCGGTCAGCGGACTTTTGGCCTCTCGCTCCTGAGCCTACCAACTCTCTTATCTAGGGTAGCTGCAGGAAATTTCTTGCAAATCTGGCAGTCTGCATTGAGGTGGTCAAACCCCAGACACAACACAGGAGGTGTGGGTCAGCCTTGGCAAAGGCTTCCCACAGACACTACAATGTTGAAACCCAGTGGGCCCAAGTTTTCTTTGGGTTTCTCAGACATAATGCTAGCTCTAACCAAAACTTGCCTTTTTTTCGCAGAGCCAGACAAAGACACCTCTTATCGTTCCCAACCGTATCACGTGGTCGTGGAAAAACCGTAATGAAATCCGCTTTTTAGAACCGATAAGAACTGAACCACACTCTAAAAGCTTTTAAAAGCTTCAGAATAAAGTTTCAAATAACCTGATCGGTTCAAACCGAACTGATAAACATTTACAAGTTCCACACAGAAATAAACCTATCTATTACTTACAATACCACAGACAGAGCTTGAACCGATCTTTACGTTAAAATAATAATAATCATGGTTGAATTTAACCGAGAAAAAACTCTTTAAACCGAGAAAATGAACCGAGCAGTAGGAGGAATCTCCGGAGCGACTGTTCAGTGAGGCGGAGTAAAGAATCTGACAGTTTCAGTTTGAAATAGCCCAGACAGAGCTTTTCTAACCGACCTCGTGCTCTAAGTTCCATGCCCTGCATGGAAGTTAACTCTTTCACCTCCGGAGCAGTTCTAATGGTGCGACAAACTGCAATAGTCATAATATAGCAAGACTTCATGTTGTTTGAAGCACCATGTGGTCCACGATGTCAAATGCTGAGGATAGATCCAGGAGAATGAGAATTGACCAGTCTCCTCTATCCCTTGCTCTGAGGAGGTCATTTTGCACCCTGACCAACGCCATCTCAGTGCTATGCCTAACCCTAAATCCGGACTGGAATGGCTCATAGATGTCAAAGGACATGAGATGTGATTCCAGCTGCAGAGCCACCACTTTCTTAACCTTACCCAGGAATGGGAGATTAGAGATAGGTTGATAATTTGTCAAGTCATCAGGGTCGAGTGATGGCTTCATCAGAAGGGGCTTCATCAGCACCTTCTTCAAGGCATCAGGAAAGAACTCTTCCAAGAGCGAACACTGGACTATTTCAGCGAACACTGGACCCTTGGCCTTGGTGCATCCCACTAGGAGACGAGTCGGGCCCAGATCCAGTTCACAAAAGGTGGGCCACAGCTTTGAGATGGCCTCAATGACCTCAGCCACCCCCACTACCCGAAACTCCCCCCCAGACAATAGGGGTGCCTCTGCTTATGCCAGGCCCACCACTGTGGGACTGATCATGTCCCAGTGGGGAAATTCCAGACTGAATGGAGGATACTCTGTTCGAGAACAACTGAGCAAACTCTTTACATAATGCTAGTGAAAATTTTATTTTCAGCTGTAGACAGGCAGGGTGGAGTAGATTGTCCACAGTCCGAAAGAGCTGAGCTGGTCTGCTCTTCCCAACACAATCTCCCTTGACAGGAACTCTGCCTTCTTATGATTGATTGCTCTTTGATAGTCACTGTAGTGAACTTTCAAGGCCAGTGTGTTCTCCTTGGACCAGGTTCTCCGCCAGCAGCACTCCAACTTCCAACCCTTGGTCTTCAACTCCTTGAGATCAAATCAAATCAAATCAAAATTTATTTATAAAGCACTTTTCAAGAAATCAAAGCGCTGATACAAAGCAGAGATAAAACATCAACAGTAATAAATAAAATCATCAAACAATAAAATAACCATAAGATAAACAAACCAAATGCCAGTAAAAAAAGATGACTTTTCAGGGATCTCTTAAATGCTTCCACGGACAAGCACTCTCTAATCTGACGAGGTAAAGAATTCCACAGAGTCGGGCCATAAAAGAAAAAGCCCTTGCCCCAGATGATTTAAAACAAACCCTGGGAATCTCTAGCAATCCCTCGCCAGTGGAGCGGAGTGGGCGGAGAGGACGATGGGGACAAAGGAGATCTTGCAGGTAGCCTGGTCCTTGGCCATGTAGGGTCTTATAGGTCAGCAATGCGACCTTGAAGGTGATTCTCCATCGCACTGGCAGCCAGTGCAGTTCGCGCAGCACAGGTGTGACATGGCAAGTTCTTGGTAGCCCTGTCAACAACCTAGCTGCCGCGTTCTGCACCAGCTGCAGGCAACGGAGATCTACCCCCGGCAACCCTAGATATAAAGCATTACAGTAATCAAGACGGGAAGAAACAAAAGTGTGGACCAGCACAGGAAGATCATCATGTGGAACAAGGTGTTTTATCCGGGCGATATTCCTCAGATGGTAAAAGGAAGATTTGACAGTGGCCGACACCTGCATCTTTAGTGTCAGCGCACTGTCAAAAATAACGCCCAAATTTCGCACCTGTTCAGAAGGTCTCAACTGGGTATCCCCTAAGAAGAGACCAGAGGGGACCCCAGGAGTCAACTTCTTTGCATAATGACCCGGGTCAACGACTAATACCTCAGTCTTATCCGGATTTAACCTCAACCAGTTCGCACTCATCCAATCCTGAATCTCAGTGAGGCAGTTGTTAAAAACCGAGACAGCATCATTTTGTTCGGGTACAAAGGACATATAGAGCTGAGTGTCATCTGCATAACAGTGAAAACTCAGCCCATAATGCCTTATAATGTCTTCCAACGGTAGCATGTACACCGTGAACAACATGGGGGAAAGCACAGAACCCGCAGCACCCCACAAAGACAGAGCAAAGGAGCAGAAGAAAAATCCTGAAACTACCCTTTGACTTCTGCCTGTAGGAAAGAATGGAACCATCTGAGGACTGTCCCTGACAGTCCACAGAGTAGCTGCAGGTGATCCAGCAACATCCCATGGTCCACGGTGTCAAACGCTGCAGAGAGATCAAGAAGAACCAAGATCGAACGGCTCTTCTGATCTCTTGCTATTAGGAGATCATTAAGTACCTGAACTAATGCAGTCTCGGTACTATGCCTCTTCCTGAAACCGGACTGGAGAGGATCATAGACTTCATGGGTGGTAAGAAAGTCATCAAGCTGTAACGTGACTACTTTCTCAGTAACCTTGCCCAAAAAGGGCAGGTTAGAGATCGGTCTGTAGTTAGCAAGGCAGTCGGGGTCAAGGGAAGGTTTTTTCAAAAGGGGTGTCATGACAGCCTCTTTCAAGGACTCCGGAAACACCCCTTGATCCAAAGAACCCCAGACTATCCTCTCAAGGATTGGTCCAATCGCATCCATGCATCCCACAAGGAGGCGCGTAGGACCGGGATCCAAACTACAGCAAGTCGGTCGCAGACCTTGGACAATCTTCATGACATCCATGATCGCTGGCTGGTCAAGTCCATCCAGACAGGCCGAGGACATGTAACCCCATGTTGGTCACTGCAATGCTCGTTGGAACGATGTCGCTGTTCCGATCTGATTGATGACACCTTATCATCAAAAACTGAGCAAACTCATCACACTGTATGAAAAAGCCTCCCACCCCGCAGACAGGCTGGATTGCACAGTCTGTCGACGGTCCGGAAGAGCTGAGCAGGTTGGTTTCTTGATGCAGTTATCTCCCTGGACAGGAATTCTGCCTTCTTATGGGAGATTACTGATTGATAGTCCACATAATGGGCCATCAATCTAAGTTTGTCATCTTCCAGGCCGGATTTCCGCCAACAGCGCTCCAATCTTCGCCCCATCAAACCACAGGGGTCTCAAGTGAGAAGACTTGGGCCATATACGGATTGGTGCAATGGCATCCAGTGCCCTGGTGACAGACCTGTTATAGGCCATCACCGCTTCGCTCAGGCCCAATCGCACATGCAGTACTCACACCAGAAAACTCTACCACTGCAAGAGTAGTCCCTCTGGGGAGAGACATTCCCTTGCCACTTTTCTCTTTCTTTACACACATCAAGCACCATACTAGCTGCATTACATGGTACATATCCTGTTCCCTGGGGCTCTGATCTTCATATCCTCCACTCCCAGGGCCCATCTACTCTGTACTACTCTCACGATTTTTGCTAGGTTACTAACCTTTACCTAAGAGACATTATAATTGCATTTCATTGGATCTAGTCAAAGCAAACTTCAAAGTTTTGATTACAATCCCTAACATACCCATGGAGCCCCTGGACCCCTGGCACTCCCAAGACCAGTTGTACAGTGGCACTCTTCCAGGAAGGGTGAGTGCGTCCCTGGGATAATTCAGTTCCTGCTTGGGTCTTACTGTGCCCACATAGGACAACAATAAGTAACAAGTCAGCATTATAACATTACTACTAACTTATTGAATACTGTAGTTGATCCAGCCCTGCTTGCCTCCCTCTGACAGTGCACTGATAGCCCTAGTGGCCCCCAAAAAACTGGCTCCCATGCCTGGCCCTTCACACAGGGACTTACTGAACCCAGCTCTTGCCAGACAACCTCCTCCTGATGATCCATTACTTTGGCTACCTGCCAGGGGGAAGTACACTATATTATCCAGGGTTTCTTGATACTTTTCAGGACATCCTTAATGCAAGGCCTACTTACAAATGTGTCCTTTTTGACTTGTGCTGCCTTTCGAGCTTGAGCTGTCATGGCTACAGATGTTGTGAAGTTTTCCTTCACTGGTAAAGTTCCAGTGAAGTTGCAAAATTTATCTTCACGAATAACTTCAAGAATTGCCCACTTTGCCACTTTGCATTGAGTTTACCTGGGGAAATGGCACCTCTTGAGGTGAGGTCAGGTGAATCAAACCAAAGTTGATTGGTTGACTGATTTATTTATAATATTGCAACCATACACAAAAGTGCAGGTTGACGTTTACATATAATTATCACATCATGAATAAAATCACAAAAGTCACATATACTGTACATTAATATAATAACATCATGATACAAAAATAATGAAAAAACATCTATACGGTTTTATAAAATCGCAGTATACACATATATTGTACTCACACTTCAAAACACTCCTTAGATCATATCCAAATAACGCAGAAACAAACATTTGCTATAAATTTGAGTTCTCACCAATGGTCTTTCCCACATTAACTGTTTATGCAGATAATATCCTGTAATATCTTTTGGAACAAGTAAGCAATGAAGTTTATGAGTTGAATCACATACCCTTCTAAACATCTCAGTTGCCATCTTTTCCCATCTTACATCCAACCTTTCAAGCCCACACTTAAGTAATGCCTCCTGATAGCTCATTTCACACCCTAACATTATTCTAAGTGCTCCTTTCTGTACCTTTTCTAATTCATCTGTTTCATTTTTTGTAAGTTAAGTTACAATGAAGTTGCAGCTTTGCCAACAAATTTGCATTATTTCTTCCTGAAAAAGTGCCACTTCGCCTTCCAAAAGCTTCACAAAATCGACACTTCATGAACATGGCAAACTTAATAAATTATTTTGTGGAGTGAAGTTTGCCAACTTATCACATCTCTAGTCATGGCAGGAGCAGATCCTCACAGATCCCAGTGACCTCCCTTTATGGGTGGCCCTCCATTACTTCCAACGGTGCATCTGATGATGATGCCATGTAGTGTCGATACATAAACGTTAACAACCACCATGGCAGAGGTCGGCATGCTTGAGTGCAGGAGCCTTTTAATTTTTTTTATTTTCCTTGAAGGTGGTTTAAAACCATAGTCAGATTGCTATGTGTGTATGCTGTTATATGGATATTTCAGCACATACAATGAAGCCTAGCAGGATGAAATGCAGTGTCATAGGTTTCCTGCATGACAGAAGGGATTAACTCCCATTTAAACTTCATTGTTTGCTGCAGTAACTCTACTGCAGAATTCTGCAGTGCTGCGCTTCATCCTGGTAGACTTTACTGTAGCTTAGCTACCACAAAGTGTGCTGTATGTTCCCCCCGTGCATGACTGCAAATCTGTTTACCTTCTTTCTGTTGCGTGCTGAGCTGGAACTTGAATTGCTGTTTCTACATTAGCACTGAAGAAATTAAATTATGCTGCCCTGGTAAGACTGCTCCTGGTCAATTTTATTTAAACAAAAAAGGCATGACAGGGTGTGTGTCATTGCTGAATAACGTCACACCAAGGGTGGGTAAAAGCACAGGGCTGCAGACCGAGTGCTTCCGCCACCTAAGGTGTGACGTTATTCAGGGACGATGCACACCCTGGAGTGTCTTATTGCGATTATAATATGGCTATAAAAAAATCCAACAAGACTTTAATGATTAAGCAATAAACATAAGAAACAAATCAGAAGTTATAACTTTATTATAATTAATTTAGACATAAAGTAGAGATAAAATAGTCCCTTCAAGAGCTTTACTGCATACCTCCATATTGCTTACATTGACTTTTTTATAGCCGATGTTAGCTTAGCAATATTTTTACACTCCTGCTTTTTTCTCATTTTTTACTTTGCAGTATTGAACACATTAATATTGACAGTCCCATTTAGTGTCCCTATAGAGATCAATTGTGCTGTGGCAAAGGCATCCATATGATTCTTTTCTATGTTTCCTTGTTTTTTTTGGGGGGGGGGGTTACAGGAGTGAAGACTTTCCTAACAAACAGTAAAAAACAATTAAGCAATAAGGCATGACAGGGTATGCGTTGTGGTTGGATAGTGGCACACCTTGGGTGTGGCATGAGGCATCGCCGAGTGCCTTCACTTCAACCACCCGAGAAGTGCCATTACCCCATCACAATGTACACCCTGGAGTGTCTTACTGTGATTATAAAATGGGTCCAAGATGTTTTTTTTGGGGGGGGGGCCAAGAAATGCGCCAAATCAAAAAAGAAACATTTTTATGACTTTTTTAAAATAGTCCCAGCACATCCCAGCACTGACATGCCATCTCAGGTTTAAATATTATGTACAGCAAAATTAATGTATTTTTAATTAGCTCTAGTTTCCCCCAACCCACCCACTTTTATCCATTTACCTCACCTTTCTTTCTTCTTCTTCTTCTTTATAATATTCCCTCCCTTTTCTCTTTCTTATTTTCTGTCTTGCCAACATTCAAGAGATCGAGTGCAAGAATTGTAAGACAATCTTTTTGTCTGGGCAACAACCTTGTTGACTCTGTGGAAAATATTTATACTGCCATCTTTTGGTCTTCATTGTAAGATCATCTTAATCAATTCTGCTCTAGATTTGATATGAGATCCCTTGCTGCTGCCACCCACTTCCTGCACGCTGGAAGCTTGTAAAACAGTAGTGAATTTTGAGTGCATCCAGCATGAGTGCTTTTTACTTCCTTACTTGCCTCTATCTCATACTGTTCTGCACCCTGGATTCCTGTGTTAGTCTGCACCAGTCTCCCTGCAGCATGGACAGTTACAGCTCTACTTTGGATTATCTGGTTTCCTTCGGCACTATAGATTCTCACATACTGGCTTTTATGTTACCTAATTTAGATCCTCCTTTGCAACATCATGGCAAATTGGCACTTTTTCCATGAGGGCAACAGAGTGTAGGATCCCACTCACCTCTACACTGATTGCCCAGCACGCCTTGCTTTTTACAGCCAGGGTTCTTCTTTTTACATTGCTTGGCCCCCTAGGCATGCAGCTCTGACCCCCCCAAGCCATGTAATAGCAACCCTAAGCGAGTTTCACCTGAAGCTCACAGACTTCTTCTTCAAGCTATCAAGAAAATCTTGCTGTTTTTATTGTTATGTTCTGGTAATGTCAAAATCAACCCTGGTCCTCCTGCAGCAATCTCTTCGCCTGCCAACCTAGCCAATATCAAAAGATTGAGCTTTATGCATATTAATGTGTGCAGCCTACTAAAAAAGTTTGCTTTTATTCAAGCATTGACTTTCCATACAATGCCTGACATACTCGTGGTCACTGAGACTTGGTACCCCAGAGAGTGAGGTGAAGATCCCATCTTATACCCTGTTCAGAACTGATAGGCTCACCAGAAGAGGAGGATTTGCTATCTATGTCGTGGAGGAATTGTCTGCATCAGTTATAGATTTGTCCTCACTCCCAAAGGAATTTGAGGGTCTGACTCTCAATGTCAAGCTATCTTTCTCTGTCTTAATATGCGTCATAGGATGCTATAGACCTCCATCTGCGGGGCTACAATTTCTGGACCATATAACTAATACAATGGGATCCCTTCAATCTGGGATTATTATACTAGGGGACCTCAATATGGACAGGTACTCCAATAATTCCTTACCCCTAAAGACTATTTGTGACTTCTTTGGTCTTTCCCAACTCATTTCTGAAGCAACAGGTCCAAAAAAATGTGCCTTAAAAATAGCACACTTCTAGATCTCATTTTAGTAAGCAAATCCCATCTGTTTTCACATGCAGGAGTGTTCTTCTCGGATTTCAGAGACCACAGTATTATTGCAGGTGTTAGATCCGCCCCAAAACTACCATCCCTTTCCAAATTCTCACTCAAGAGGAAACATAGAAACATAGAAACATAGACTTTGATGGCAGATAAGGACCGCTTGGCCCATCTAATCTGCCCATTTCCCTACCTACAGGATAGGCCGCAGATCCTAGTTAACCAACAGCCTATTTCTTCCTACCCCCCACAAGAATTGCCTTATGTCTGTCCCATGCATTCTTGAATTCTCCCACAGTTTTAGACCCCACAACCTCCTCAGGAAGGCTGTTCTATGCATCCACTACCCTCTCTGTGAAAAAATACTTCCTCACATTGCCCCTGAACCGCCCTCCTTTTATCTTTAAATTGTGTCTCCTTGTTATTGCAAGTTTCTTTTTCTGAAAGATGCTACCCTCTTGGACTTTGTTGATTCCACTGAGATACTTAAAAGTTTCTATCATGTCCCCCATCTCCCTTCTTTCCTCAAGGGTATACATATTAAGCTCTTTTAGCCTCCTCACGTCTCTTGCAGACCCTGCACCATTTTATTTGCCCTCCTGACTGCCTCTATCCTGTCTATGTCCTTGAGGAGATGGGGTCGCCAGAACTGGACACAGTACTCAGATAGGGTCTCACCAACTGTCTGTACAGAGGATAACATAACTTCATGTTTTCTGTTGCTGATGCCTCTCCCTATACATCCCAGTATACACCCAGCCCTCCCTACTGCCTTCTCACATTGCTTGCTAACCTTAAGGTCATCTGATATGATTACCCCAGGTCCCTTCCTTTTTGTTGTTGTTACTACCTCCCACCCATTGTGTATTCCCTGGGTTCTTGTTTCCAGGGCATTATTTTGCACTTTGCATTGAATCCTAGATGCCATACTTCTGACCATTCCTCCAACCTTGCCAAGTCCCTTTTCATCCTTTCCATGCCTCCTTGTGTATCAACCCTGTTGCAGATCTTTGTGTCATCTGCAAAAAGGCATACTCTTCCTTCCAGTCCCTCTGCAATGTCACTGATGAAGACATTAAAAAGGACTGGACCCAATACTGAACCCTGAGGTACCCCACTAGTAACCCCTCTTTCTTCAGAGTGGACTCCATTTACAATTACCTTCTGTGTCCTGTTGTGCAGCCAATGTTTTACTCAGGCTACCACCCTGGGACCTACTCCCAGGCTGGTTAATTTGACTACTAATCTTTTGTGTGGGACTGTGTCAAATGCCTTGCTAAAGTCTAGGTAGGCCATGTCCACAGCCCCTCTCTGGTCTACTACTTTGGTCACCCAGTCAAAGAAATCTATTAGATTTGTCTGACATGACCTTCCCACTGTGAACCCATGTTGCCTTGGGTCCTGTGCTCCACTGGCCTTTAGGTACTCAACTATTCTTTCCTTTAGAAGTGAGTCCATCACTTTCCCTACCACAGAGGTCAGACTGACAGGTCTGTAGTTTCCTGCCTCTGTCTCTGTCCCACTTTTGTGAAGGGGAATCACATCCGCCTTCCTCCAGTCCTCGGGTATCACACCATCCTCCCATGATTTATTAAAAAGAGTAGCCAGTGGTTTCACTAGTTCCTCCCTTAATTCTTTTAGAATTCTGAAACAGCATAATTTTGACACCTACGCATTCCTCTCTGACCTGCAAGATTCCTTGAGATGATAGGATTTTTACTTAGCCAACTCAGTACCTGCGGCCTATTATATCTTCCAGGAAATCATGTTAGGGGTTCTGGATAAACATGCACCATAGGTCCAGATTCATTCTAAAAATAAATCATGTCATTAGTTTGTGGCCCAATTAAAGGCCTACCTGTTGCAAAGAGACTGGCTTTGGAAAAAAGATCGAAACTGAAAACTTCCAGATGACTGGGCATCATTCAGGAAGGCTAGAAACCACTGTACCAATCTGGTTAGGGAAGCTAAGGCTAGCTATTTTTGCAAAGAACTGGACGCTTCCACCAAGTGCTCAGCAAACTTCTAGAAAACCATCAAGGATATTCAATGGCACGTGACTATGAGCAACTTAGCCACAAAAATTGCCATTGGCACAACTTCAGTGTCAGATAAATCAACTATCTTCGACACTTTAAATAACCATTTTGCTACTGCAGATCTCGCTTTTGATGCCTCCCCTGCCAATAACCTCCGCTCTAGTCTTGCAGCACTGGACTTACCAGATCCAGTCACAAGCACAGCCTTCTCCCTCCTGCCTACCACCCTGAGAGAAGCTGAAGATCTCCTCCTACAATAGGATACCAGGAAGTGTGCAAGGGCAGACCAATTGGACCCATTCTTCCTGAAGTATAGTCTTCACGTCCTGGCTGTGCCCATAATGCACCTTTTTAACCTCTCGCTTACGCAGGGTGATATTCCTCCCATATGGAAAATGGCTCATATAATCCTTCTTTTTAAATCTGGAGACCCAGCAACCTGAATAACTACAGACCAATCTCCCTACTTCCCACTCTTTCCAAACTGTTCTAGAAAATAGTGAGTGTGCAGCTCAGAAACTACCTCGAAAGTGGGAACTTGCTCAATCCTTATCAGTCGGGATTTAGGCCTCATCACAGTACTATTTCAGCCCCTGCAAAGGTCACCAATGACTAGCAGTGTACCTTGGATTCAAAGAACTTCATTTGCACAGTATTTCTAGACTTAAGCAAGGGATTCGATACGGCTGACCACAAGCTACTCCCTGTCTCCCTCAGAAACATTGGCTGTGGCCCCCCATAGCTGAGGTGGTTCTCAAACTATCTAAAAGAGCGACATCAGCAGGTGAAGTCTGAAGGGGAATTCTCATCCCAGAAACCTCTACTGAGGGGCATACCACAAGGCTCTATATTGGGTCCTTGCTTTTTGCAATTTGCATTAACAATACTGATGCTGACATCAAATCTGCTAATATCCACCTATTTGCCGATGACACGGTACTTTATATCGGAAGACTCTCTCTGGAAGCAGCTTATAGGGATCTACAATGGGAATTTAATCTTCTACAACTTCAACTACTGTACCAGAAACTGCTCCTGAATGCCAAAAACACAAAGGTGATGCTTTTTTCTCCCTTTGCATACATCAATAACTCCATAACTCAAGGTAATATTCCCCAGATCAACACTTTTCTTGGTGAATCACTGGAATATGTTACTAAATTCAAATACCTAGGGATGTGGATTGACCAAAAGCTTTCCTTTTGCAATCACATTGAGGATCTCTTAAAGAAGCTTAGGCAGAAGCTTGGCCTCTTCTGTAGGATCAAACATTTTCTAACACTGAATGCCAGGAAGAGACTGGTCCAAACCACATTCCTTACTTTATTGGACTATGCAGATTTCCTCTACAGCCAAGGCCCCGTGTCTCCCCTGACTAAATTAGACACACTCTACTATCGGGCCTTGAAGTTCATAACTGGTCTCCCATACTCCACACATCACTGCTCCCTTTACGCCGCAGTACGTTGGTCATCCCTTAACTACAGAAGACAGAGGAATGCAGCTCTCTGGACATTTAGGGCCATCACAAAGATGTTGCCTCAGTACATTTTGGATTGTCTTCCTCTAGGTGTGATAGGTAAATATGCCTTAAGGAGTTCCTCTGTTATCTCCCTTACAATATTGAAGTTCAAGTTGCACTTCAGCAGGTCTGCCATATCTCACGCTTTACCATCTCTCTGGAACAACTTGCAAAAAACCCTGAAGTTGGCTTACCCAATCAAACTATCAGCCTTCAAAGTACATTATTCTCACTCTATCAAGGAATCCTGTAACTGCTTCTCCTGATGTCACCTTCCCCTAGCCTCAGCTCCATCTACTCCAGTGCATCTCTTTACTGGTGCTTCTTTCCCACCCCTCTTGGACAATTTTTTATTTTTTTATTTTTCCCTCCTGATCACGGTTTTTAGAAGCCTCTCTCAGGCATCCAGCCCAAGTCCTGCCCTGCCTGAATTCCCCTCGCTTGAACCTTCCTTTCCTCCACCCTGCCTCACAGTTGGCACCCCCAGCTTGACCCCTCCGGGGTGGGGCTGCCCCTCCTTCCTTGGGCGCACTTGCACACGTAGTCTCCAACTGCAGACATGGGTCCCAGGTGGAGGATCCCTATAGGTCAGCCAGAATGAACCTTGCATTGGGCATGGGGGTTGGTGCCATCGCCTACCCCTAAAACCAGGATTTTCCATGTTCTGTGGTTCCCCCATGCGTGGGCATGTCCCAGTGCTCTGGCGCATGACAACCCTGCCTGCGTCGGCCACACTAGTACGTGCTGCCTGGCTTGCTGCAGTGCCCCCCCGGTCTGCAACGGGGGTCCCTGGCTTACCAGGCCAACCCATCCGGAGTCCTGGGAGGAGAGCTCCATGCAGGCACTCAGTCCTCAACCCTTCCCCTGCCGACCCCCGGCGCCCGAGTCCGTTCCCAAACCCGGGTAGCCAGCACAGCACGGAGTGTGACGTCCAGCGCCTCAACCCTCAGAGCTATCAGGCCGGTCCTCTTGGGCAATGTTACAGCCTATAATAACTTACCTGACTGCTCCTTCTTTCCCAACCCTGTGTTTTTTCCTTCTCGTTAGTTCCTTTTCCATGTCACCCTGGCTCCCACCTACACTCCTTGCTTACCCCCCCCCAACACCATCATGGTGTTTTGCTTTCCACTCCATAACTGTTGCCACCCTCACCTCTGCAATCACTACATGTCCTTGCTAGCATGTACCATGTACCGTTCCTTACTCACCCTCTTACATCCCCTCCCCACCTCTCCCATGCCTCACCAAGCTCCTTCAATCAATAATTATGTTCAAAGATGCTTTCTAATACACACTGTAATTATAGTTGTGTACGTTTAACCTCTATATACTGTACTGCAGTTGCTGTACTTTTTAGTCGTATACTCTTCATGGTCTTAGCTTAATGGCTCTTTTTAATTCTCTGTTTCGTGTGTATTATAAACTTCCTGGTTGAGATATTCAAAGGGGTTGCACCTGGTGCAACCCCGCATTGTGCCCTGGCAGGATATTGAGAAGGCTGCCTGGCACAGCATAAATCCTGATGCACCGGGGTGCAATGTAATTGCATGCAGCGCAGATGCAGGGGACGTGCCCATGCATATGCGGCACATCCCGATATTCAGCCTGGGATGGGCAGCGCATATGCTGGCACAACCCTGCAGTGTGCCCCATGGGGGGGCTCAAAGATGAGCCCGTGAAAAGTAGGAGCAACTCCAGGCCACCCACAGGTGGGCCACTGTATTGCATGGTGCAACACAGCAGCTGCCAGCCATTGGTGGCCACCCACCCACCCTGAACACCGTTCACAAGCACACATGGCTTCCTGGTAGTCTAGTGGCCCCCCCACCCATTGTCATGATCACGGTAAATGTCTATGATCCCATACCCTGGTGGACTAGTGGTCCCACCTCTTCCCGAATCCCCGATTGTGGTAAATCCCTGTTGAATAAAACTCTGATGGACTCATGGTATCCCCCAGCCAATTGCTGCAATCATGGTACAGCACCAGAACAGACTTCCCTGGTGATCCAGTGGCACTTGCCACCCCTCCCACCCACACAGATCCCCTTGCCTCCCCGCTCCCCTCCACCATCGGCGGGCGGCTGCAGTCCGCCCGCATACCACCAGGCCACCCGCCAAATGACAGGTACAGTATGAGCTTGCAGGGCATACTGTACTAGACAGTCCCAAATATGTCAATGATTCATTCACATATTTGGGACTGTCTAGTACATTATGCCTGCAAGCCCATTGATCCATACTGTGGACCAATGGGCTTACAGCCCATTCTGTACCTGTCATTTGGCAGGCGGCTGGGCGGTATGTGGGCAGGTTGCAGCTGCCCACCAGTGATGGGGGGGCAGGTGGGCAAGGGATCTGTGTGGGTGGAGGGGTGAGTGGTGCCACTGGTTCACCAGGGATGTCTGGCCTGGTGTTGTACCATGATTGTGGCAACAGGTGGGGGGGATACCACTAGACCTCCAGTGCTTTATTCAACAGGGATGTACTGCGATCAGGGATTCAGAAGGGAAGGGGGTCCACTAGACTACCACGGATTGTTGCAATATACAGTTACCGTGATCACTGCAACGAGTGGGGAAGGGGAACCACTGGACTACCATGGACTGTCTTATGTTACCTTTACCATGATTGCAGCTGCAGGGCAGGGGATGCCCCGGGATCTCTACTGCACACGTCACTCTGTGCAGGGCACCAGGAGCAATTCACCAGGCTGCCCTGTGCAAGGCATGCTAATGGGGCCATAATGACATACAAATGGCCCCATTTGTGCCTTGCATATATTATGGCCTCATTTGCATGCCCCCTGCTGAATATCGTGGGTGAAGCACCTAGTGCAACTGCAGTTGCACTGGCACATCCTCGTGCTCCCTAGCTGTGGCTTGCGCTGGCGCAGTGCCACTGTGCCACCCACAGTATGTGTGTTGACCTTGCCATATTCAACGGTGCTGTGCCATGATGCTTCACCGTTGAATATTGCCTGGTCCTGGCCCCAGCGTAGCCCAGTTGCACTGTGCCCAGGCTTGCACCTCTGCCCGGCATAGTCTGAATATCTGGGCCCTTGTGTATAATCACTGTTCTATGTAAATACTATGTAAGTGTGCATCCATTTTGTATATATTGTTTACCCAATTATGATGTAACTGAGTATTCCTTTGCATGTATTGTTAACCTCTCCTTTCCAGGTCTATCTTGAAAATGAGCTTGCTCAACAATGTTCACCTAGTTAAATAAAGATTTTGATTGATTGTTTGAGGGATTGATTGAAGAATTCAAACCTCTGTTCAGTTCTGCTGACAGAATGTTTATTCCACTAGCACACAACAGAAGGCCTCAGATGGAACCAGGGCTTTTGTTTTATCTGCAGCAGCTTAAACAACACAGATTTCCCTAGTAAGCAGGTGAGGATAGGAGGGAGGTTTTTCATGGACAGCAAACAAACACCGTAAATTACAATTTTAAGTACTGTAGTACTTCATTTTTTAAGTTATGTATGTGTGTGTATCAAGAGTATTATGAGGACAAATAACATTTAATTCTTATGTTTATAAATTTAAGACAGTTTTATTTTTAGGGCCTAGTTGAAGGTTTTTAGTGAGTAAAGGTGACAGACACATTTGTGATGGCAGTCAGGAATGGCTGGTACTATTGATTTTATTGTGAAGAGGCTACTGGACCTTTTTCCAGTGCTGTCATCATGGGATATCAGCACTGGGTTCTGAGTTCCTCAGCCAATCAGATTACTGGATTTTTTTATAGCCATATTATAAAAAACTTTTAAGAAACAGACACTCTAGTATCCAATATGGTATAGTCTTCTTTGGGTGACATATTTTACTCCTTTGTAGGCTTATACCTTAATCATCATTCTTGTGTTGCAAGTGCTTGCTTTCCTCAAGTGCTGTAATTTCAGGATGCAGTTTCACAAGTGCTGTATAAGGATGCAGTTTCAGGCACTCCCTAATTAATTTTTCTTTCCTTCTGAACCTTATGCTGTGATGCCCCAGGCAGCTCCGATAGTCAGTTGTTCCAACATGATAGATCCACCTCATGCCCCTCCCACATGAACCAAAAAAAAGGTGGGAGTGGATCTTTAGGAGCGTCTCTGGTGGAAGTGGGGGTGGCTCTTACCCCCCCAAAAAAACTAATGCTGCCTCCCAATACTCAGGTTCCAGTTCTTGTACCTCCCATTTAAGAAAGAAAACAGTGTCCTGCAACCATTGACTAACATGAAAGTGTATTTATTTGAGGGTAGAAAGCATTTCTTGGAGGAGGGTAAGGCGGAAGAGACTATTTACATCTTCAGTCAGTTCCACGGACAGAAAACATGACATCATCCCTTCTGTACATGCAAAACGTCTTCAGGATCTGCCCACTGCAGCCGTAAAAGCCAAGGTACACATGTGTAATGTAAAATGCAAGGCTGCCTTAAACCTTATTTACCTACAGGACCTTAAAGTACATCTAATCTGTACCATGCCAGCCTAATAAAATGTCTGCATTGTAAATATCGGTTCCACAGTACACAATATAACAGCTGCACCAGCTGTACTCCCTCAACTGTCTAGGGCCTGATTAAGAGTGCAGAAGAGACACACTGGTGTGACAAGTGGACTGATTCCAACACCCTACTTTACCTTAAGTTGGGGGTACGGGTATTTTAATATGAGAAAGAAGTGCCTATATGAGGAGTACAGCCATTGTATAGAGCAATACAGGAGTCGTGGTAACTTAACATGTACTTACATTGCCAGTATGATGGGCCCATGGCACCTCTCCTAGTGTAGTCCTAGGGGAATATGCTTCAAGGCTTCCTGTAGGCTCCAGCATTTAGGTTCATACGACTTGGCTCTGATCCCAGAAGAAGGGGGGAGTCTGTAACATAAACATAAAATACACACAAAGGATACCAGACTAAACATGTTAGGTGGGTACATTCTTTATACTTGTGTACGGCACAACTGAGCCATGACTCGAGCTGAGGGCACTTGATCTGGGTAATCCAAGGCCATATTACCTAAAGGTGTGTAGGAAGAGTACTGCTCCCCCTGGAAGCACAGGATCAGCAACATGATAGAGGAGGGGAGTCTCAGGTAAGGGAGAAAACATATTACCCCATCCTCATCGGAGAGGTGGTGTACTTCCTGTACACATCCCAACACTCATGCATTTCATTGCATGTCCATTTCATTGAGTTGCGAGTGGGACAGTCTGTCCAGGGTGGTCAAAGCAGCTAAGGAGGACAGAATTTTTGCTAGTGTGGGCACAGTCATGGATCTCCATTTACACAGGATTGCTTTCTTGGTTTGTAGGGCCAGGAGAGCTAGCCATCTAAACTCTGGAGAGTGAAGCTGGAGGGTTATTGGTTTGACTCCCAGGATGTAGAAAAGTGGTGAGAGTGGGATCTGTGTCTGAAGGATTAGAGTTCTCATGTGGTTAATACTCTGCTATAGGGTTCTAATCTTTGGGTAGTCCCAGAGTATGTGGTACAGATCCCCACCTGAGGTGTTACACCTCCAGCACCTGTCATTGTCAGTTAATTTGGCCTTATACAATATTGCCAGAGTTCTGTACCATGAGTGTGAGATCTTATTTTGTATAAGCCTACTGTGAGCATCTCTATGCTAGCGGTGGTCTTCCTGCCATGCCCTATTCCACTGGCCTTCAGGGATTATGGTGCCCAGCATTTTCTCCCATTGCGAGTGGAGGGAATCCTTCATCTTGGCATACATTTGCCCTACTAAGCCCTGTGGTTGTGCTCGCCACCCAGAGATTTTGTTAGGAAGCTGTGGGGTGGAGTATGTGTGAAGAAGGATCTTGATAGTATCCCTAACTTGGAGAAACCTCCAGAAATCCAATTTCTGGAGCTCCCACTTCTCTGGTAGGGTAGTGAAGGAGGCTATTCTTTCATGAGGTGAGGCCAGAATGTATTCAACCTTGGAGATACCCTTAGCTTGCCAAGAGGGCCAGAAGAAGGATCTATTATCTATGAGGATCTGGGGGTTGTGCCAAAGAGGGACAACATGGAAAGTAGTGGGGGCCAGTCCCATTTTCCTATGGAAGCATGCCCAACACTTGACAGAGGAGGAAATTGTGGGATGCTTGCGCTTTAGGCACATGACATCGCCAAAGAGCAGTGCTGCCACCTTGGCCACCTGACCCTCACTCACCTCCATGTCTACCCACTGGGGAGATGGTGCACCCAGCAGCCTGGTCCAGTGTACTGTCTGTGCTGTTTGGAAGGTCAGTTTATAACCCTCCATCCAGGGGAGGTTCCACCCCCCCTTTGACCAGTGTGCGCGTAACTTGTTGCGGCTGAATCATGGTTTGGCACCTTCCCATATGAAGTCTCCTACTAGCCTATTGATGACCTGAGCCCATCTGGCAGGAAGATCTAGAGGGATATGGGATAGGAGGTAGAAGAACCTCGGGGTGGTGATCATCTTTATCATTGTAATTTTGCTGGCTAGGGTGAGATGGAGGAGGCGCCACCTATCAAACTCAGTTTTGGTGGACTGCAGCAATGACTGTAAGTTGGACTCCCATATACTGTGTCTTCTATGTTTGGAACAATTTTAATGCCAGAGATATATGATTCCCTGTGGCACCCAGACCAGACCCAAGTTAAGAGCAATGTTCTGTTGGCACCAGTGATTAATGGGGAGCATTTCCATCTTATTCTGGTTAAGGTGCAGACCTGAGTACTGCGCAAAGTCCCCCAGGAGCACTAGTAGGGATGTGAGCGAGAGTCTGGCATTCTCTACCGGGATGAGGAGGTCATCAGCATACCTTAATGTCGGGTAGGTTTTAGTGCCTATCTTCACACCCCCATCCCCAGGGTGCTGACTTATTGCAGCTGCCAGTGGCTCTACCGCCAGGACAAGTAATAAGGGTGAGGGGGACACCCCTGGAGGGTGCCTCTGCCCAGTGCAAATGGGGACAACACTAACTAATTAGTGCAGACTCTGGCCACTGGCACCATGTATATCAAGTGGACTGTAGCCCTGTATACCTCCCCCTCACCCAGATGGGCCAAGACTGTATGAAAGTATCCCCAGTCCATGGAGTCAAAGGCTTTCTCAAAATCCACTGCTATAGCAGTAGCAGGGGAGAGGAGGCCTTTAGCTTTGTGCATAAGATTGATTAGTGACCTAATGTGGTCTGTGCTTTGTCTCCCTGGAATGAAGCCCACCTGTGAGGGATGGATCAGACCTGACAGAAGGGGGCTGAGTCTAGTTACAAGAATTTGGGCATAAATTTTGCTATCTACATTAATCAGGGAGTTTGGTCTATAGCTCCCCGGAGAGGTGGGGTCTTTGCCTTTCTTGGGGATGGCTATGATCACAGCCTCTCTAAGCATGGAGGGTAAATGGCCCAATGCCTCCAACACACTGTATATTAGTATTTGGAGGGAGCTAGCTGGACTGATAGGGCCTGGTAAAAGTCTACTGTAAAGCCATTCCCCCTGGGAGATTTCCCTTTCTTAAGCATACAGTATGTATGGCCATTATGACTTACTCAACTGTGATAGGGCCTTCTAGTTTCTGTGCCTCCTGTTTGGACAGTTTGAGGAGGGCCAGGTTGTCCAAGAACTCTTAGGTCCCTCTGGGGAGGTCACTGTGTGTAGATGAGTACAAGGTGGAGTAGAAGGAGGACATAATGTCATTAACTCCCTGTGGAGTGCTGATCACATCTTCTGTGGTGTCTGTCAGACCTGAAATGTGGCATTCTACCTGTTGTTTCCTCAGCTGGCATGCCAGGACTTTCCTCGCTTTGTCCCCCCTCTTCCCAGAATCTGTGCTTAAGCTGAAGGATGGCTGCTTCTGCCTTCCTGGTCAGGAGCTGGTTGAGCTCCATCCTCAGGCCTAGAACTTGCCTACCTGCCTTTGTTGGAGTGGGAATCAGAAGATGTTAGGGCTCCTTCTCTGAGATCCTGCCAGTCTGGGAGAGGGGGGCAGATGGACAGAAGGTCAGAGAAGGGGAGATAGGGGAGCTAAACATGTGGCTCAAAGGCTGGTGCCAGGAAAAATTACACACATTTGTAGATAACTGGCAACAGTCTTGGGAGCGAAAGTTCTTTAAATTCGATGGACTGCATCTGACTAAGAAGGGAGTCAGTGCATTGCGGCAGAAGTTTGACGTCTTTGCTAAATATTTAAACTAGCAAATGAGGAGAGGGGTGCAGCACCTGATACATCGAATGGGAAGAACACTCCTCCCAACTCAACTAGTGATCAAACAGGAGTTCAGCATGTTTGTAGTTCATTTGCATCATCAGGTAAGGAAGAAGGTCCAGCTCCCCTTACGATGCACAGGGGAAATGCCAGACCTCGCCCAACAACTAACACACCCATACACACCCATATGATGCACAGGGGAAATGCCAGACCTCGCCCATCAACTAACACACCGAAATCTGGCCAATGGAAAATCGTGTACACAAATGCTCGCAGTCTGGGAAACAAGATCCCAGACCTGCAGGCAACAATGACAGAGGCTAAAGTGGACATAGTAGCCATTAGCGAGACATTATTCACCAGTAATCACTTGGAAGACTTCAGTACCCGGCTATGTACTGTTCAGAAGAGACCAAGGTGCAAAAAGGGGGTGGGGATGGAGTGGCCCTTTATGTCAATGAAAATATCAAAGCTACAGAAATTCAGAATACACATAAGCAGCCAGAAGAAATATGGGTCACCCTGGAAACAGGAAATGGGACAGCCATATGAACTGGTGTTTCTACAGGCCTCCAGACCGGGGGGGAGGGGGACATATAGACATTACTGTTAGAAGATATACAAAACATGACAGCTAAAGGGGAGGTTCTGGTAATGGGAGACTTCAACATGCCAGATACAGATTGGTCAATACCAGCAGGAACGTCTGCCAGAACTAGACACATAGTGGATTCCCTGCATGGGGAGGGCCTCAAACATCTGGTACAGCAACTCACAAGAGACAGGGCTATCCTAGATCTAGTACTGACTAATAGGGAAAGGATCACAGATCTCCAGGTAGAAGGTCACCTGGGGCCAGTGACCATCACATGGTATGGTTCAATTTGGCCACTACAACTAAATAATCCCATTCCAAGGCACAAATATGGGACTTCAGAGAAGCTGACTTTGATAAGATGGCCAACAGAGTTAAGCTAGCCCTGGCAAGAAGTAATACAGGTGAGGGGGTATAGGCAAAGTGGGCAAGCATTAAGGATGTAATATTTGAAGCAACAACCCATTGTGTTAGAGAGAAAAGGAAGTGCAAAAGAAGAAGGAAACCACTTTGGTTCTCAAACACAGTAGCAGAAAAGGACAAAGCCAAAAGGCTGGCCTTCAGGAAATATAAGGGAATGCAGCGGGACGAAGATAGGGAGGCATACCAAACTTCCCTAAGGGAAACAGGGAAGTCAGTAAGGCAGGCAAAGGCCCAAACTGAGGAAACACTAGCATTAACAGTAAAAGAAGGGGACAAGACTTTCTATAGATATATTAGTGAAAGGAGAAAGTCCAGAGGGGGTACTGCTAAGATCAAAGGGGATAAGGAGGGATGTGAGGAGGAGGACCATGGAAAGGCATGTATCCTAAATAGATACTTCTGCTCAGTATTTACTGAGGAGATGGTGGGATATGGCCCACAGCTCAGCACCATGTACACAGGGGGGGGAGGGAGGTGTGCACTAGTCCCTTCTCAAAAGAAATGGTCCTACAAGAGCTTGCTAAGCTCAGGGTGAACAAGGCAATGGGACCCGATGGCATATACATCCCAGGGTACTAAAGGAGCTAAGGGTAGAACTTGCACAGCCATTATCAGAACTGTTTAGTGAGTCTCTGAGCACAGGAGAGGTCCCAGAAGACTGGAGAAGGGCTCATGTGACCTCGCTTCACAAGAGTGGTAGCAGGGAAGAGGCAGGGAACTACAGACCAGTCAGTCTTTCTCAGTACTGGGCAAGATTATGGAGGCATTCCTTAAGGAAAGGATAGTGCAACATCTGGAATCCATAGGAGCACAGGATCCAAGACAGCATGGTTTACAACAGGAAGGTCCTGTCAAACTAATCTGATAGATTTATTTGACTGGGTAATCAGAGTGGTTGACCAAGGGGGAGCATTTGATGTCGCCTACCTTGACTTCCAGCAAAGCTTTCAATACATGTTCCACACAGAAGATTAACAAGCTCGGTACGCTCTGGGTGGGTCAGAATTTGATCAACTTGGTGGCAAACTGGTTGATGGGCAGAAAACAGAGAGTGGTGGTAAATGGTATTCAGTCAGAAGAGATGCAAGTCACAAGTGGGGTACCTCGGGCATTAGTCCTGGGACCAGTCCTCTTCAATATCTTCATCAGTGACATTGCAGATGGACCGGAGGGTAAGGTTTGTCTGTTTGCAGATGACACCAAGATCTGCAACAGAGTAGATGATACAGATGGGGTAGGAAGAATGAGACAAGATCTGGATAAACTGGCAAAATGGTCGGAAGAGTGGCAACTGGGGTTTAACACAAAGAAGTACAAGATCATGCACATAGGGAAGAGAAACCCTGAAGCCATCTATAGGTTGGGAGGGGAGTTGCTGGCAGTCACAAGGGAAGAAAGAGACTTGGGCATCATCATCACAGATGACCTGAAATCATCCAAGCAGACCACTAAAGCAGTAGGTAAGGCTAGGGGGATGTTGGGGTTTATTAGTAGGGGTATCAGAAGTTGTAAAAGAGAGAGAGATAATAATCCCTTGTTACAAGACACTGGTTAGGCCCAATCTCGAATACTGCATGCAGTACTGGAGACCACACCTTCACAAGGACATTAACAGAATGGAGGCAGTCTAGAGAAGGGCAACCAAAACGGTGCAGGAACTGCATCAGAAAACATATGAGGACAGATTAACGGAGCTCAATATGGATTCCCTAGAGCAAAGGAGGGAGAAAGGTGATATGATTGAAACATTCAAGCACCTTAAGGGCATTAACAAGGTGACAGAGTCTAACATGTTTCAATATAAGAAAAATAGCAGGACAAAAGGACACAGCATGAGATTAGAGGGAGGCTGATTAAGGGGTAATGTGAGGAAGTTCTTTTTCACAGAAAGGGTGGTGGATGCATGGAACGGCCTACCTCAGGAAGTGGTGGATATAAATACAGAGCAGGCCTTCAAGCAGGCATGGGATAGGCATAAGGGAGCAATACAGATGAGTATGAATAGATAAGCTATTGACAGGGTAAAGGCCTATGGCACATTCATAAGGTAGAAAAAGAAATGGGCAGACTAGGCGGGCCTTGCGGTCCTTTTCTGCCATCATCTTCTATGTTTCCATGTTTCTGTGTTTCTTTGTATGTCATTTCAGCGTGTTCCAGTTTGGCCTTAAGTTTAACTAGACGGTGCTCTCTCTACCTGCCCTGTCCAGAGGCATACCCCATGATTGCGCCTTTAATGGTGACTTTATACACTTCCCAGGTGTTCCCTACTGAAGTGTTGCTTATGATGTTAGTCTGTAGGAAGAAGGCCGTTTCCCTCTGAAGCCAAGAAGGGAACTCCTGGTCCTACATAAGGGCTGGGTCAAGCTTCCGGGTACCCCAGTGGTTGTACCCCAAGTGAAATGAAGTTGGACTGGGCTGTGGTCAGATATGATTCTGGGAAGGATTGATGAATCCAGCACATTCTGGGTTACTAAAAGGGATAAAAGCCAGAAGTCTATTCTGCTGAAAGATGCATGTGTTTCTGAATGATAAGTGAAGTCCCGCTCTCAGGGGTGGAAAAGGCTCCACATGTCAAAGAGGCCAAGGTCCTTCATTAGTTGGTGTAGGGCTTGACTCTCTGCTGTGGATTTCCCTGCTCGAAGCATTTCTGTTAAGGGTAAGGTTGAAGTCTCCTCCAATCAGCAATGGGCAGTCTTAAGTGGAGAATGTACTAATGGCCTCTGCCAGCTTGTGGAAATAACTGGGATCATCCTGATTAGGGATGGCAGAAGACACCAGAAGGAAGGACTGTTGTGTGACTGGACTTCTCTACTGGGACTAAAGAAGTAGAACTCTTGTACTTGGACCTTTAATTTAGGGTAAAAAAAAACAAACTAACAAACAAACAAAAAAAAATGTGTGTGTTTGTCTGAGTTAGCTGAATTGAATGGTTATCTGAACAGTTATCTAGGTGTAAATCTCAGGTGATTGAAAGGACTTGATAGCTCTGCAGTTTAAATTATTCGTAGAAATATCTAGTAAGTAGGGGGAGTGACTTAGCTAGAAGGAAGCCAAATTTAAAGACTGTCTTAGAAAGATTCTGCTAGTAGCTTGGCAGTAGACACCAGGAGGAAGGACTGCTGTGTGACTGGACTTCGCTACTGGGACTATATTGCCCTCCTTCCCTCCACCCTTCCACCCAAAGCTAGTTCTACTTTTATAGGCACAGGATTTGACTGACAACAGGAACTTCCTGTTTGGGAAAAGGAAGCGAGTGGTCAAAGAGCCACAAAAGACCCACCATCCTAGAAGGGCAAGAGTAGTTCTCCGGCCCCCTCTAGCTGCTGGAGGTCTGCCCCTGAGTAAGTAAGGGGTCTACTAAGAAATATTGGATCTTCTTGTCTCAGAACAGAAGAAAGTAAGTAGAGAGAGAAGAGAAAAAAAACAGAGGAAAGAGTAAGGATTCCAAACAGTTAAGGGGCCAGAAATAAGACATGATGGGAGTGGTGTAGTGCAGTGGCTGTGGAGCAGCAGTCTTCCGGGAGACGTTCTAGAGGATTCGGTGTTGTCCCATCTGCAGGCACCTCTCTGGGCTGAGGGAGGAGGTTGCTCCTCTCCAGGCTGAGTTGGCCAGGATTTGTGGGACTGCCTCTTCCATCCAGGGACCACCAGTACCACTGCCATTGCCTCAGAGGTTACCAAGAAAGAGGAGCGGTTGAACCACAGTGGGCTCAGGGAAGGTGAGGGTGGTGGAACAGAGGTGGATCCCTCCAGTTGTACCTCTCCACAATTCCTATGCCATTCTGGCAAAGTGTGGTTCCTCTATGGAGGCACCCGCAGTGGAGACCAAGGAGGATGCTGGGAACCTCCACAAAGGAGACCCACAGGAGGGTGGCAGGGGACTCCACAGTGGAAGGAAACAACTCCTGGTGGGGGACTCCATTGTTAGGAAGGTAGAGCTGGTGGAGGAAGGGGAGAGGGAGGTAAGGTGCCTGCCTGGCGCTGTGGCTTGGAGGGACAGGGAGCGAATCCTCAGGATTGCCGGAGCAGCTGCACAGGGGAGGGAGCTGGATATCATTGTCCACCTAGGGACAAATGACCTGGCTAAGAAAGGGATTAGAGAAGTGTAGGAAGAGTTTGTGGAATTGGGGAGGGGTCCTAGACATGTAGCATGCATGGTAACCTTCTCAGAGGTGCTGCCAATTCAATCTATGGCGTAGGAGAGGCTAGGGTGTTCCACACTATGGGATTCAATCAGTGGTTGAAAAACTGGTACAGAGCTCAGGGATTTGGCTTCACTGGGGACTGGGGGTCCACCTGGAGTGATGCAAGCCTATACTGGCATGATGGGCTGCATCTGTCCAGGAGGGAAACCAGGATCCTAGGTGATAGGTTTAAATGCTTCATTGGCAAGCATTTAAACTAGCCAAGGGGGGAGGCACTGGAAAGGAGCAGGGAAATCCTAGCCCCCCCTAAAAAATCATGGTAGTAAGTGCGGTAAACACCAACATAGAGGTGTTGATAGGGAGAAGGGCAGGGGTAATGGGGAAAGTGACATCAGGAAATGAAGGGTAATGAGTACCAATGCCTGTAGTCTGGGCAACAAGTTCCCTGAGCTGGTGGCCTTGATGGAAGAGGGATGTCTGGATATCGTAGCAGTCACAGAAACATGGTACACAGAGAACCATGACTAGGATGTTAACATACCAGGGTACATAACCTACAGGAGAGTCAGGCAGTGGAGAAGAGGGGGAGGAGAGCTCTCTATGTAAAGGAAGGGATAAAAGCAACTGAACAAAAGAGTAAACAGGGAGGAGAGGATGTACTGTGGGTCACCTTGGAGACTGGAAAGGGCACCACAATCCGCACAGGGGTTGTGTACAGACCCCCATGTCAGGAGGAGGGAATGGACAAGGATATGATAGAAGGCATTCTTAGGATGGTAGAGAAAGGGGAGATACCGTTGATGGGAGACCCGAATATGCCAGATGTTAACTGGAGCACATTTGCTGCAGCCACATCCAAGAGCAGGGCCATTCTTGATGCCCTACAGGTGGCAGGCCTCAGACAGCTAGTTTTGGAACCCACACATGAGGGAGCAATCATAGACCTCGTACTGTCAAATGGGGGCAGTGAGAGGATCTCAGATCTAGAAGTGACCATCAAACAGTGTGGTACATGTTAAACTCAGCTACAGAGTCAAGCCATACAAAAATGAGGGTACTGGACTTCAGGAGGGCTGACTTTGGCAAGATGGGAGAGTGCCTCAGAAAAGCACTAGCAAACAGGCTAGAAGGAGGGGTGGAGCAACAATGGGGAATCATCAAAACTGCCATCACAGAGGCAACAAGCCTTTGTGTGAAGCAAATAAACAAATCAAAATGAAAGAAAAAGGCTCTATGGTTCTCCAAAGAGGTGGCTGGGAAAGTCATGGAGAAAAAGATAGCATTCCGGAAGGAAACACAGAAGGAGCAGGACAGAGAGCTGTACCAGTTAAGGCAGAAGGAAGCAGGGAGGGAAGTCAGAATAGCAAAGGCCCAAACTGAGGAAAAGATAGCCAACTGGGTTAAGAAGGGGGATAAAACCTTTTATAGGTACATCAGGGAGCATAGAAAGACAAAGGGAGGGATAGTGAGACTGAATAGAATGAACCATGGGTGGGCAGAGGGGGAAAATGAAAAAGCAGGGATACTGAATGAATATTTCTGCTCAGTATTCACAAAAGAGGACGGGGAAGTGCCTAATCCAATTAACAGAAGCACTCTTGATAGGGGGGGTTGATCCCAGTCCTTTCACAGAAGAAAGGATTCTGCAAGAACTCCTAAAACTGAAAAAGCAATGGGGCCTGATGGAATTCACCCCAGAATTCTGAAAGAATTAAGGGGGGAACTAGTGAAACCACTGGCTACTCTTTTTAATAAATCATGGGAGGACGGTGTGGTACTAGAGGACTGGAGAAAGGCGGATGTGATTCCCCTTCACAAAAGTGGGACCAAGACAGAGGCAGGAAACTATAGACCTGTCAGTTTGACCTCTGTGGTAGGGAAAGTGATGGATTCAGTTCTGAAGGAAAGAATTGTTGAGTACCTAGAGGCCAATGGGGCACAGGACCCAAGGCAGCATGGGTTCACAGCGGGAAGGTCGTGTCAGATGAATCTAATAGATTTCTTTGACTGGGTGACCAAAGTAGTAGATCAGGGAGGGGCTGTGGACATGGCCTACTTAGACTTTAGCAAGGCATTTGACACAGTCCCACACAAAAGATTAATAGTCAAATTAACCAGCCTGGGAGTGGGTCCCAGGGTGGTAGCCTGGGTAAAAATTTAGCTGGACAACAGGACACAGAAGGTAATTGTAAATGGAGTCCACTCTGAAGAAAGAGGGGTTACTAGTGGGGTACTGCAGGGTTCAGTGCTGGGTCCAGTCCTTTTTAATGTCTTTATAAGTGACATTACAGAGGGACTGGAAGGAAAAGTATGCCTCTTTGCAGATGACACAAAGATCTGCAACAGGGTTGATACACAGGGTTGATACACAAGGAGGCGTGGAAAGAATGAGAAGGGACTTGGCAAGGTTGGAGGAATGGTAAGAAATATGGCAGCTAGGATTCAGTGCAAAGAAGTATAAAATAATGCACCTGGGAAATAAGAACCCAGGGGAAGAATACACAATGGGGGGGGGAGGTAGTAACAACAACAAAAAAGGAAAGGGTCCTGGGGGTAATCATATCAGATGACCTTTAGGTTAGCAAGCAATGTGAGAAGGCAGTAGGGAGGGCTGGGGGTATACTGGGATGCATAGGGAGTGGCATCACCATCGGAAAACAGGAAGTTGTTATCCCACTGTACAGACAGTTGCAGGAGACCCCATCTGGAGTACTGTCTAGTTCTGGAGACCCCATCTCTGCAAGGACATAGACAGGATAGAGGCAGTCCAGAGGAGGGCAACTAAAATGGTGCAGGGTCTGCAAGAGAAGCCATACTGAGGAGAGACTTAAGGAGCTTAATATGTATACCCTTGAGGAAAGAAGGGAGAGGGGGGACATGATAGAAACTTTTAAGTACTTCAGTGGAATCAACAAAGTCCAAGAGGGTAGCATCCTTCAGAAAAAGAGACGTGCAAGAACAAGGGGACACAATTTAAAGATGGGGAGGGCAGTTCAGGGGCAATGTGAGGAAGTATTTTTTTCACAGAGAGGGTAGTGGATGTATGGAACAGCCTTCCTGAGAAGGTTGTGGGTTCTGAAACTGTGAGAGAATTCAAGAATGCATGGGACAGACATAAGGCAATTCTTGTGGGGGATAGAAAGAAATAGGCTGTTTGTTAACTAGGATCTACGGCCTATCCTGTAGGTAGGGAAATGGGCAGACTAGATGGGCCAAGCGGTCCTTATCTGCCATCACAGTCTATGTTTCTATGTTTCAATGTTTCTAGGGGCATAGCTGTTGCATAAAGTTATTGACCCAGTGCGGGTGTTATACATGGCCAGCACCCACCTCCCTTCAGTGTCTGACATCCTTTTTGTCTGCTTCCATTGGGAAGCCTTGTGAACCAGTATTACTACCCCTCCTTTTCCTCATGGGTACCCCCGCATGCACTTCTTGCTCTACTCAATCTTTGACCAGGGCAGCATGGTCATTTAGGGTATGTTATGTTTCTTGGAGGAAAGCGACCTGGGACCGCAGCCGTTTAAGGTGCAATAGGACTTTTTTCCTTTTAACTGGGGTGTTTAAGCCCCTGACATTCCATGTGTAAAAAATGATCTCCCACATGATGTATCAGGGTTACCAGTCACCAAGATTAAGTGGTCCTCCGATCCTAACAGTAGCAGTAAAGTGGGGCCCCGCTATACACCAGTATACTGATACCACTTTTGGGGGGGATGTCGTAACCCTTCCTTCCGCTATTTGTATTAGCAGTGCAATGCTTAAGCTAACAGGTCAGAACTACCCAGTTGAGGTCCTGCACACACTAAGGCAGTTCTACAGACTACAGTCTGTCACCTTTACAGCAAAACTATATACACTAAGTCAGCAATTCACCACTCAGAAACCAAAAGCCTATCTTGTGGTATGCACCTGAACCTACAGCTAGTGTTAGCCTGCGCTTCTTGGTGGTCTTGCGCCCCTGGGAGTGTGTCAAGGGGGTCTTTTCCTTCTTACTATTTCCTGCTTACCTGGTGTCAAAAAGAGAATTAGATGCTTGTTAGTCCTCTTCCTCTCTCTCTCTCTACCCAGGGATATGTGTAACATAGAAAGGAGTTCCAATTGGACAGATGCATCTGTTACTCTACTCCCTACAGTGGGAGGCATTGAGTGTAGAGCTCTCCCCCTTAGCAAATCCAGATGAAAGAGCAGCTGCAGTGGGTTGAGGGGAGCGGGTGAAAGAACCGGCTCAAGTGAAAGGAACCTTGGGAGCCATTTACTGGGCTGACATTATGTGCAGGAGACCTGCCCCTACCCATACCTGGGAGCCTGGGGAGGGAGGGTATAGAGATTGGAGGGGGGGAACCTGGGGGGGGGTCCCTTGATCCCTGTACCTCTAGGAGTGAGGAGCCATTAGTGAAGGCCTCAGGGACATCTCGGCCATGGCCATGGATCAGTAGTCTTGCAGTTGAGAGAGATCATAAGGAGTTGGGGGACCCTACCATAGATTCGGGCAGTGGTCCTGAAGCCTCTTACTTACAAGATTTGCCCTTCTATGTTGCCTTTCTGCACTGTTTATTGTATTGCTTTTTGTATTTTCTTCAGACATTGCTACTACACTCAATTATTACCTGTTGTTTTTTTCCCTGCCTGTACAGTATTCCTATTGTACAAGTTTTGATTGTTTTATTGTCTACACTGCACTGTATTCCTTTTGCACAAGTATTGATAGTTTTATTGTCTACACTGCAACTCTTGTTTCTCTTATGTATTGTTTCTGTAACCTCCCGGGTGGTGCCTGAAAATAGTCATTGCCATGGCCAGTGTACCCTACCCAGTCAACAAAAACTAAATAAAAATAAATTATGGATACCAGTGTACCTCACAGGACTTGTGGTGGTCTTTTTCTTACTAATTTCCTGCCTAGATCGGCATGGGTCAAAGGAAGTGGACTCCCCTGTTGGGGGGGGGGGCAAAGGGGTGTATTGCACCCAATGGGAAGGCTACTAAGATGAAATCAATTGTCTCTAGCAGGATTGTTCTTGTATCTGCAGTGGATGGGGCAGGACAAAGCTTCAAACATATCTCCCTCTGTACAGAGGCATGCATTCATTACCCTTGAGGTATACAGTCAAGAGCGTTAACTATATGGGGTGGTAGAGCAGCTGGTGGGGAGAGGGAAGGGACACACCCGCACCCCTCCTTAGTCCCCTTAGAGCCTAAAACAGTGTGATGGATGTTCTCCTGGTGTTAGGAGTATCATGTGGGGGGGGAAGGGGTATGAGTTCCAAGTGGACCCATTTGCTCCCTTAGAGAAAAAAGAACTAAACGTTCCCCTAGCCCCACATGACTGAATTCCAACCACAGTATCTACTCCTAGACTCTACCCCACAAAACGTGAACACAACTTATGTGAATACTATATCCTCTTGGTGCTGGGTCATGGCAGTGGACGATAGTTCAGGCCTTCTACTCCTGGATCCTCTGCCGGTCTGGGTCACTGCTCCATGGGGTGCATCGGTTGTAGCAGTCCCAAAGGGTGAGCCGGGGCCTCCTCCTCCAGCACAGCCAAGTCCTCCAGTGAGGTGGGCCAGAAGTGCTGCTCTGGGGCCTCATCCCGTAGTTCAGGGGCAGGAGTCTCAGTGTCCATGGGGAGAACAAATGCTAGTTTCTCTAGCTGTGCTAGGCCCTGAAGTGGAGTGTACCTGTTGCTGGAAAAATATGGGCTGGTGATCTCCGTGGCTAGGTCTCGGGTGTCCTCTGCGGCATCATGCTGGTAGGTCTCTCCACACTCCCTTTTGGCTGGGTGGTCTTTTTTCTTATACTGGAGCTGCTGCGCACATGTTCTGGATCTGGGCACAAGCTCCTCTGGTTCCTTCTGTTGCTCTGATGCTGGCGGGCCTCCAGAAGATTTAAGATATGCCCTGGATTATTATTCAGGAGAGTGGGTGGTCTGGTGACCTTGCCGTGATCAGATTCTCCTTTCTGTAGGTTGATAATGTGGGGGACTTCTCCACTGGGGCTAGGATTTGTTTATAAAGCTCATCACTGCACTGCGGGTTCTGAGGTTTACCAGGGTGCCATTATGTGATAGTCCGAGGGTCGCAGGGTACCACAGAGAGAACTGCACTCTTAGCTTATGGAGCTGCTTCCTCACCTCTGTGTACTCCTTTCTCTTTTGGGCCAGGATCCTTGAGTAGTCCTGAAAAATTGGATCCTCTGCCCACTCCAGTGCAGTTGTCCTAGCTCATGAGCCCACGCCTAGACTACTTCCTTTTCTGCAACATTAAGGAAGCGCACAAGGATAGGCCGTGGTCTCTCTCCCTCCCAGCGGTCTGGGCTGAAGCATCTGGTGTGATCATTCAGTTGTGAGGCAGGCCCATTCCAGCAGGTTCAGTATTTTGGGAAGGTTTTTCAAGAGGAACTCTGCCGTACGTCGCTGTTCGCTGCCCTCTGGGAACCACAGGTTGTTCCTGCAGTTCCTATTCTCCATATTGTCCATTTTGTCCTGCAGCTGTTGAATCTGTCTGGCCTGCTTCCTCATCATAAAGCAGTGACCCTCTATGGTTTTTGCCTGGGTGGTCACCTTTTGATCTATGTGACCCACCATTGCATCCAGGTGTTGAATCGCTGCCATAGTGGAGTTGGAGGTGAGGGTAACCGCCTCCATTTTCTTTAACATACCTGCAAACATTTCTTTGACCATGGGGTCCAGTTGGGTTCCATTGCTGCTTGCCATGCAGTCAGATCACTTGAGAACTTCTCCGTGTGCCAGAGGGTTGGAACGGATACTGAACAACCGAAGAAGCAGATCCCTTGAACTAGAGGGATGTTGCTTCCCCACTGGTAAGTTGAGTAGTTTTGAAAACGAACTTAGAACTATTATTATTATGCTGTTTAGCCCCAGGTAGATTTCAGAAGACTAGTTAAGTGGCCATCTTGCTTGCTGGCCAGGCCATGCCGCCTCGTGCACTGTTCTGACATCAGTGTTGCTGTCTCCCTTTATACATCTAACTTCACTTTGGCCTGGGACAAGCAAGCACTCCTTGAGGATGTCTCGCATGCATGGTGTCCCTGCTTTGGGTCAGTTCCAAACTCATCTCCCTCATCAGGGCTTGTGACTCAGCCTGGTCCTTCACACATCCTCGGAATACCAAGATGACTGGATGAGGTATTGACAAATGTGGAACGTCAGCACAAAGTCTCTCAGGCAAGAGAAAGTCAACTACTTCACCTTGAACCTTCAGACAGAACAATTTTAATTCTACAAATAAGTTCCAGAAGGTTATCCACTCCATCTTTAATCCCCCTCCCATGTATCTACACCAATCCTCAAGCTCAGCAACCCCTTTGTGGTAATTTCTAAGCCTGACAAAGAGGCTGCTGCTTTCAATATGCCTTTTACCACCTTAGCCATTTCTACTCCTCTATTGCCTCATCTTCTGCTGTTTCTGTTTTCTCCACCACCTTGTTTGCTTTCTCACCAGTTACAGCTTTAGATTTTTTGTTTCACTTTCCTTCCCTTAATTCCTCCAAAGGCTATAGTGATGATGGTCTTGATCCTAAACTCCTTCACCTTTCCACCCCTGCCATCACCACCAGGGGCATCATGCAGGATTACATTTTGGAAGGGCACAAAATCTAAAACTTTCTAGAGGGGTCCGGGGGGCATGCTCCCTGGGAAAATTTGGAAAAATTAAAGTCAAATGGTGCACTTTGATGACTTTTAGCAGGTCAGTAAGTTGTTCCCCAACAAGCTAAATGACATAATAATGCTCCAGATATGGGGGGGGTGGTATCTACTCAGAGTAAAAGAATAACAATCGATTCAATAGCACACCATTTCCTGCATGCTGTCCAAACAGAGCAAGTGTAATAAAGACCATAATAAATATTGTAGTAGAACTAGGACTGCCTTGGGGGGATAAATCATAACCCACTACAAGTTCAGTTTATTTAAGAGCGAACAACATCATGCAGGCTGAGCCTGTCACAGTAGAACAAGTCTAATAAAAATAAACGAGTACCTTATTGACATGATCTCCCTGGTATGAATACTGCTCAGAATGCATCAGAGAAAATATAGGACACACAGCTTAGTTACTGACTTGTTTAGCTGACAAGTGACTTGAGTCAGCAACAGCAACTGCCCCCGGCAGGCGGGTTGCCATCCCCTACCACCACCACACACACACACACACACACACATATACGCACACACACACACACACACACACACACACACTGACACTGGATTTGCAGGGGCAACATTACACTGTGTAACCACAGAAACGTGTCACAAGATAGGACTCAGGAAGTCCCACTGTCTGACTCCCCCACAACACCATCCCCCAGATAGAGTGCTTATGTACCCAGCAAGGGATTATGCCAGACTATGGTACCTCCTAGAGTTTACCTCTGACTAATGGGGATACATCCTCCCAGCTATAGGAGCAGCTGGATGTTAGGGGTACATAGACCCACACCCAGAGGGAGAAAAAGTGTGGGGGGGGGCAACAACATTCATCAACCCTCTACGGAAAAAGAGAGGTCCAGTTTACAGCAGAGTTAAGAGTGTATATGTACTGGCATGGCGGGCTGCTCAACTGGGCTCGTATGGCATCTAAATGACGCAGCAAGCAAGAGGGAGAGCTTTTCGTTCCAGTATTTCCCCAGTTAAAAATATTATAATCCAGTGACTCTCTGATACTGCTGATATATCAGCAGCTCTGCAAAGTGTTTATCTACCAGGTTATAGGGGTCACGGGAGGTAACGCTCCTCAGAGGTGCACGAGGAAACACAAGCCCATTAATGATTCACTGGGCAGGCAACAGATTAAATCAAATAGCCGGCCTCTTGGGCCGGAACTCCAAAGCACACGAAGAATGCCCTGCCCAAATAGGATAAAAAGGGGCAAATTAACAAGCCAGGCAGTCTCAGACAGTCAGATAACCAATCCTGTGTATTTTTTCTTATTTTTTTCCAGCGGTGAACTGAAGTGAGACAAACTCAACTTTCAGCACCACTCAGTCCAGTCTGCCCCAACCACCTCCCAGCAGCACTCTCCATCTCCCCTTAAAACTCCAATTGGCCCCCAGCCCCCTCCTCAATGTTTTTCTTCAGAGGAGAGGACAGGAGGAGGTTTTCATTTTTATTGCAGAAGTGAGCCACCGCTGCAAGCACATAAACCATGAGACGAGGAGTTCTTGTTCTGACCTCAGTCTTTCCTCCTCGAACTTACAGTGCAGATGGTGCCGGAAAGAAAATGCAGTTTACCGCGAGGCAAGTTGTCTACTCCTGTGTCACTTTTTGATTGGCTAACTACAGAGTAAACCAATGAGTTTATTAAAAGAGTCATTGGCTAACAGTGTTAGCCAATGACTGTTTTAATAAACTCATTGGCTCACTCTGATGTTAGCCAATCGGAAAGTGACACAGGGGTAGGTAAACGATGTGCCACAACAGAGCAGATGCGTTTTCAAGCCGGTCTGACAACACAAACTGGGAGAAGATGTGACTGGTAGAATCTATGCTGATTGTTAGCATGGACTACCAATCACTTCACTTACACCACAGCCAGCAACTCAGCAAGCGTACATTTTTTTAAGTCTCATCAGTCGGACATTGATTATTACTCAGATCAGATCGGATTCGGACCGAAAATACAATAACATTTTTTTTCCCAAGATACATCAACAATTTGGGGGGTTGGGGCACATGCCCCCTCATGTCCTAAGGGCATAACACCACTGATTCACCACCCCTCTCTCTGTTTCTAATTCTCTCTTTTCATCTTTGTTCCATTCCTACCTATTTTTGTTCCATTCCTGGCTAAAGTTCTCCCCTACACAACAGGGGTGACGCTTACACCCCTGAGAACTTCAGCTCTATTTCTTTCCTTTCCTCCCTGGCTAAACTTCAGGAAAAGCTGTTTTTTTCCATTGACTCCTCTTCTTTTCTCTTCCCCTTCTAGTCTGGCATCTGCAAAGGCCATTTCACAGTCTCCTCCCTCCTGTAGTATGTGTCTTTGATTCCATCATGAGTTGGATGGATAGAAGTCTTGTGTCCGCCACTGTCCTTATTGATCTGGATAAGGTGTTTAACTCTATAACCAGACCCTTAGCCCTAGATAAGCTGTATGTGCTGGACTCTCAGTACCCACTCTTAACTGGTTCCATTCCTACCTCTCTGGTCATAGCCAGTCGCTGGGATATGCATATGCATTCACGCATGCCCAGTATTGCGACTGGAGTTTAAGACCCTGATTTTTATCACTTTAAGTCCTTGTTTCATGTCGACTTGCACTTTGCCCAAGTTCAACTTTCTTCATACTCCCAAACAATCTGTTTAGCTGAACTCGGGTGTGCTAAGGTGTGAACTAGACTTCTGGTACTTCAGCATCATTTAGAGATGTGACTGTGCATTGGGAGCCAATGCGGTAAACCCAGGCAGACCCTGGGGGTTTCACTTTGATGGTAAATAATTTTAAATGAAGTGCTTTTGGGTGGTAAAAAGTGTGCTACATTACATTCTGCTACTGAAACTAAAGGCACATTTAGGGCCCCCCCCCCAAAAAAAGTGAGTAAACCACTGACAGTGTTCTTTTAACAATGGCATCCAAGAACATGTATGAAATTACAAAGTTGCAATTCAATAATCATATTTACAAAAATAAAATTCAAAGCCATCCTGCTGGCACAGCGTTAGTGCTACTGCTCACGATGCAGGTGACTCTGGTTTGGGAACGAGCTTGGATCATCACAGGACCAGCCAGGGGAGGTGAGCTGAGCAGCCCAGAGGATGCTCACCACTGTGGAGAGGGGGCGCACAGTCAGTCTCCACTGTGCTACTGCCATCTGGGTGATCATGGGTGGTAGTGCAAGTAGAGACATGAACTGAGAGGTGGATGCCAACGAGCTCAGCTGTGCACGTACAAGCACACACATGAATACGCATGCATGGAGCCCTTCTCAGCATCTGGAAGGGGAGAAAACTGGAAAAAGGAGCTACAGCCATAGCAAGAGCATGTTCACCCTTCACCACAGGCCCCACACCACCGACTATGGTGTTCTTCTTCAAGCACTTACCCTGTCTCTATCAGGAGGTAAGAGGGGCCCCTCTCGATGGCCCCACCCCGGGGGGGGGGGGTAAGCCAGGAATGTAAGAGGGAGACCTGAGTCCTGCAGAAGGCAAATGATGGGTCTGGACAAGTAGGGTAGTACTGATGGGGGCCAGCTGTAAAAGAGGAGAGAAAGCATACTACATAAAAAAGAAAACATAACATTCAATACAATACAAACATAGAAACATAGACATTGACGGCAGATAAGAACTGCTTGGCCCACCTAGTCTGCCCATTTCTCTACCTACAGGATAAGCTGCAGATCATAGTTAACCAACAGCCTATTTCTTCCTACCTCCCCACAAGAATTCCTTATGCCTGTCCCATGCATTCTTGAATTCTCCCACAGTTTTAGACCCCACAACCTCCTCAGGAAGGTTTATACATATTAAAGATACAGGTCAATTCAATGGCAGTTACATGGAACACTAGCTAATACAGCAAGGTCACACATTACTGGAACTAATTCCCCATGCCCTGCTTTGCAATTTTTCTGCTGGAGTGGCAATACTAGAGATCTCTATTTGAGTTTTAGCCATTGACTCTAACAATTTAAACAGGATGAAAGAGGAGGGAGAGGCTACCAACCAAGAACTCATGCAAGAAGAGAGTGAAGCAGTTGCACACAACATCAAATCCTAGCCTGCATGAGATGTACACAGCCGTGCACCATCCTCTCATCTTGGTGCTGTTTGAAGATGGTGTAGCCAGGAATAGAGAGGGATACATCACAGGTCCAGGGGGAGAGTCTGGCTTCAGATATGACCAGTGCATCTTGTTAAAGGTTTAGAATCCACAGTCATAGCTGACCAATTTTAAAAAGGCTTTGCATGGTAGAAGGCAGAGCCTATTCTAGAAACAAGGTGTGCTGCCAAAAAGAGGAAAATAAGAACAAGATACCAAATGATGCATATTAATTTTAAGCAAATAAACAAAAATAATGTCAGCCATGCAAATCTCATCATGAAATTCTGTCATTTTTTAGTTATCATTCACTTGACTTCCAGACAGTTTGAACCTTTTGCTGCTTGTTTCATGATCTTAACTAAGAGAGTGATGCTGAACCACAACACTGTACAGCGCCAGACCCTATGACACTGGAGGGGAAGCCACTGAACTACATCAGTGAGTCACAATAAAATAATAAAATGTTATTCCCAAATCGCAGTCAAAAGCTAGCCCTCAGAAACTGGTGATAACAATAAGCTGTTACCACTACCCTGGGGCTTTGACTCAAGCTGAACTTCCTTGGAGGTGTCACCCACCAAGGAAGGCTCAGCATGAGTCGAAGTGCAAGAGTAAGGATAACAGCTCATTGTTATCACTAGTTTCTGAACGCTAGCTTTTGACTGCCATTTGGGAATAATGCTTATTATTTTATTGTGACTCACTGGTGTAGTTCAATCACTTCCCCTTGAGTGCCGCAGGATCTGGAGCTGTACAAGTTCAACTGATACCCTTCTGTAGTGGCAGTCAGCCGTTATCATTCAACAGGTTTTTGGTGAGAATGGTGCAAAATGGCTAGTAAATGGTTCAGTTCTGCTCTGTAAATAGGTTTTGCATTACCTGCTCCCATATCAGTAGTCTCTCTGAGAGGCCAGTGACTACCATTTATGAGCAAAGGGTATACTCTTTCATACTAGAAGTGGCACTTCAAGGCCAGAACTCATATGCATTTAAAGAGGGCAGTGCAAGCTGACCCAATGGGGATGAGGGCTGTGATTCTGGAAACCTTACCTCATGCCATGACGGTAACCAGGATTTGGGAGCCAGCTCGGGTCATCAAGGGTCAGCAGGAGAAGGAGAAGGATGCTTATCCCTGGCAATTAGTGACTCCTGGTGGAGACCAGGGGTGCTGAAGCTGGGGAATGCCAAGAATGGGACAGAGGTGGTGGCGGACAGCCTGCAGGCTGGTGCGGGAGCATGGGACACACAAGCAGAAAGCCACTCACGAATGCCTCCCGTGAAGCCCCTGACAGATTCCCGATGCCTCTGGCTGAATGAAGCCCGGTGTAAATCAGGGCAGGGGCTCAAGGATGATGTTGGTCTCCCCCCATTCCTCGCCAGGGGGCCCCTCCATGGGGGGTAAGCCACGGTCCTCCCTTTCCTTGCAGCTGTGGTGGAGGATGGTATGGGGAGTTTTGAGGTTCCACATACAGGGCAGATAGGGGATAGGCACCATCCCTGCTGCAAGTAGAGAGAACAAATAGAGTTAAAAAAAAGGGCAGTGCAAGGAATTTTGCATTGTGCCCACCTATGCTGCACCTATCATGTGGACGCAGTGTGCTGCTCTCCTGTAGTATGCTATCAGTTTGGCATTTTACACAAGCATTGAAACCAAAGTCGCTGCAAAAACAGAAAAGGAAAAGAAATCAGTGGATGTGCACACTTTCTGAAATACAGTTGTAGAAAGCATCTGATTATTTGCTTATAATATCATTTTTATGTAATTTTATGTACAGATGACAGGTGTTTTGAAGATGATTCACTTCAGCATAGTAGTTAGAAAAGAAGCATTTTATGTGTACATTAAATGATTTAAAATATCTTTAAAATATTGCAGTGTAACTGGAGCTTGCAAAAAAACCCGCAATTATATGGTCTCTAAACTTAAATAAACCATAACTCCTTTGTGTAGACTTGCTGCCCTGACAGCATTCTGTTTCCCTTATATTTCTTTTGTAAACAAAATTAACTTTAAAGTCAGGATCATGTTGATTTAAGAGACTGTAAACCCTGACACATGAACCAAACTGATGAACCATGATAGCAAACCGTGTCCATCAGTCCACTACCACAGGGAAGTGAGTACCTAATGCGCCGTGCTGCTAGGCCACAGTAGCTGGCAGTTAAAGGGACACTGTCTGTCTTCTCAATGCAGCAAAGTAATGAAAATCAATGAGCAGTGTTTTAGACCCTGGTGGTGATACTACCGTTTGCTAAGGGCTGTCGTGGGAGCTGAACTCCTGAACCAAAAGGGAAGTAATTTCATGGTGATCATGGCCCTTAGCCAGTTGTAGAACCCAAAGCCCAGGGTTCTAATCCTAGTAAAATCATTTTTTTTCATTTTTTTCTAGCTGTTTATGAGTGCTACTTTGTCCCTATCTTATACACAGGGACAATCCAATATTCTGTAATTTTGTTATGCAGTGGCCCCTGCCACCAGCTGTGGATTACGAACAATCTGAATCTCTCATAAGTTGAATAAACAATCAGCTTCTACAAAGAAGACCTGTACGCTAGTATACTGTTCATGCTCAGAACACATAAAAATGGTTTCTGCAGAGGTTTTCACTCACTGTTGTCACTTTTAATTTATGTTGTTATTGCAGGGTGCTGCCTAACAGCAGATTTGTCACACTGAAATTATACAGCATGGGTATGATATCACAAATGTTGGCAGGACTTTCTGAACTCTGTTGATTGCTGTAATTACAGCATTTAACGACTTGCAGTTTTCGGAAGTGCTTGACTTTGTGTTTCATTGAAGGAGATTATTTCATCTTGGTAAGGTGCACTTCTCGAAAGACATGCCATTTCCGCACCAAGAGTGCTGCTAACAGGTTCCAGCTGTGGCATGGTTATTCTTCTTCTAGCCCAGCAGAGACAATAACATGCCAATGACACCGACTCTTGGAGTTTGGGCTGGAGTCCTCACCTTTTTTAAAAACTTTCTGTTATTCTCTTTTTATTTCTAATACAATCAAAATACATGTACTGACAGAAAAAAAAACTGATTGAAAATGTGAACATAAATTAAGGAGTTAGAGTTACCAGTCCAGTCCAAGATATCAAAATGAAGATATTCTAAATTAAGATAAATCATTTAACTTAGCCACTGAGGAATTCTAAATGAAGACAAATAATTTATCTGAATGGTAGCTGTATCATCAGTATCTATACCCACTTTGGACAGGTCACAAAGGAATCTTCAACTAATAGGAGAGCATCTGGAACAATGTCTGATGACATCACTATGTTTTCTTAGGCACTCAAAGCAGTGCAGTGAAATCAAACAGAACCAGATGAATCTTGTTATAAATGGGGTCTAAAAATAAAAAGAACATAGCTGGATAAAACCAGTCAGGTGATGATGCAGAATTAAATAATTTCTGAGGGATTAATGATCAGTTTGGGGAATGGGTGGCCCAAGGACCACTTCCTTCCAGCCGGTCACTAATTCAAGAAAATGAATGACTTTTCTATTTGTTATTGCTATTATAAGTCTAATCACAACAATAACTTTCAGTTTTACCATTCATTTGGTGGCTGAAAGACATTAATGACTGATCCAATAGTCAATCAGGAGTCTTGCTACATTCATGAATATTTTATTAGACTTACAATACAGCATAACTGTATGGTCATCCTGGTCCTACTCCTGACTGAGTCCTGTTAGCAGTAACATAACATAGTCATCCCCCTAAACCCAGAACTGATCTGCCATCACAAACATGACTGAAAACTTTCTGCAACAAAAACCTTCAACTACGTCCTAAAAATAAAACTATATCAAATAAAAAAAAAAAATGTTATTTTAGCCTGACCATCACACTCTCCTTACATGCATAATTCAATCAGAAAAAAATGAAGTACTTGTTATAGCTTTAATTACTAGTATTCCTTTGCTTTTCCAATTGTCTTCCCTCACTCTGAAAAACACTCCCCTCCTCCCTCCACCTCTCCTTCTCCCCAGCTCCATCAGGCACCAGTTGAAGCTCCAACCACACCCCACCTGCTCCTGTACTCCTACTCATTCCTCCCAGGCCTTGCCTTAAACATCCTGGCTGCGCCTCTGGCTAGATGTCCACTTCCTGCCTATTAGTTGCACTTCCTCACCACCACCGCTGTTTCCTCTGCCACTGAATTTGGCATGAGCTCATCTATAGGTCTCTCCCCCATGCCAGTTTAGTAACTGCACAGTGTGTACTGCTGTTTTACTTTGCACTCAGACTGACATCTCATATTGAGCTGTGACCGTACTTTAGTTATCTGTAACAATTTTATTTTCGTATACACTCATTTGCTGTATCATCTTATTTGTCAAGTGTTACCGTATTGTCTTTCATGTATTGTACTGCTGTTCCTCTTATTTCCCCTCCCACAGATTGCACCTGGAAACATGTCTCAGCTTAGTGTACCTCTCTTGGGTACCAGTTTTCAAAGAAATAAATAATTTGCTGACCATGAAAAATCCCCCTCCTGTCTTGACATATTTACCAGGAAAATCTCTGCTGATTAACCTACCAGAGATAAACTTGAAGCTCTGGCTCCTCGTGAGGCCTTTGTTGTATACATACACAGTATTTTGAGAGAGGAACAATCTACCAGTGGAATTGTACTGAATTTTGATTCCCTGTGTTTCATGGTAAACATTCTATCTGTTAAATGTGGGAAAAGACAGAGACAAAATAGGGTAAGGGAACAATGCAATAATATAAACAGAGGAAAGGTGAGAAACCACAGTTACTGTTCATACAGTAGGCAGAGGCAGCCCCAAATTGCTTACATTCTTGAAGTTCAAAAAAAGCACATACATTTGAGTTATTTATGGGTGTTTTCAGGAAGGATCGCATACGCATTAGAGGTTAGCTGCAAATAAACTGATTTAAACAACACTCCAGTAGTACAATGTAGCAGTATTTGGAACCTGTATCTACAAAACACAGGAAGTCTTGATCTGCCCCAGCACTTCAATTGACTAGGTCTTCACAGGTGGAGGAGCTTGTGAGCTGATGTAAGACCTTTATACCATTCAGGAGCTCAATGCAAGAATCACTGTCAAAGTTTATCTAATAGATGTGCAGTTGCAATTTATCCATTTACTGTTCCCAAAATATATCTAATAAAGGTGCAACACCTGTTTGTGTAAATAAGCAATATATTGTGATAAAATGCAAAGCTCTCAATAAATTTAATATAAACCATCCTAGTATAAACAGCTAATAAGAAAAGTTATATCCAATTACATAGTTACAACAAAGTGCATATCATGGAAATATTGCTCATTCCAGTAATAACATCACATTGTAAATCACTTGGAACGTCAAATACCTGTAAACATATGTTCTAAAGGAATTACTAAAAACTCCTAGTACAATGAGACAGTTAGAATTTATAGACAATCAGGAACCTGCTTTCGGCATTCTATGATCTGCCTGTTCTGTGATTACAGTAGCAATATCTTCTCTGTGGATCAAAAAATAGGATACTAGCTGAAATAACAGTGCATGCGAAGGGAAAGACAGAAATGAGTATCATTAAAAATAAATCAGCAACAAGTAGAGAAAAGAGAACACAAGTTAATAATTTCAGCATAAACCACAGTGTCAAAATCATATGTGATGGTTAATGTTTATAAAGTATTAATGCTAATATAAATGATATAACAACACCACATTCTAAGGTTGGGTGGTGTTTGAAGAATCAATTTACAAGAATGGCCTGAAATCTAGAATGTCATTCAGTCCCCCAGTTTCACTCTTTTTAGCTTGTAAGTTCATAAACCTCCTCACTGCAGGAGGAGTTCTAATCTATACCCCTCCCCCCAAGTCTCAATACCCAAGAATAGTAAGTCATTCAGTTTTGAACTATGGCATTTGAAAAAATGTCTTCCATTTGCCGAGTCCATTCGAGTATTAATGACTGAGTGGACATGTTCTTTTATTCTGAGTTTCAGACTTCTAATAGTCTGCCTGACATAAGTGTAAGGTGACTATGTACAAGTACAGTATATCTTTCTAACCCTTTGCCTTTCTGATTGATATCCATGGTTTATTTCCCACTGCTTCTGCAACAACAGGGTCCCCTTGTAAAATGAGCCAATTCCTGAAAATGATGTTCCCAATTTGTCCTTCTCAGTGATTAAATTCAGTAGAGAATGTTACAGGACCAAACTATTATTTTATTCACAATAGCAGTTACAGGTTTTTCTTTTATAAATTCTGATTGGTTCAGACTTCTGACTTTGTTCATGGTTCTTTCCAGGAGTTCTGTACCATAACCTCGCTCCACAACTCACAATTTTATCTCATTAGCTTGGATTTCAAAGTCTCTGGAATCCAAGAAGTTTTAGCAGGAGTGGTGAAACTGACTGTATGGCTTTGAGTTTTTGAGGGAGGTGGGGTGAGAAGTGTCTGCCCTGAGAAGAGAGTTGTAGGTGTATATTTTCAGAGCCCTTTTGTAGTTAGCCTATTGTTCCCATCTGTAGTGTTGGTTCTAAGAAGTTTACAGAATTGTTACTTGCTGGGAAGGTGCATCTAAGGTTAGTTTGCCGCTGTTTAGCCAGTGTTCAAATTCATCAACATCTTCCACTACTCCCTTCCAAACACAGATGACATCATCAGTAAAGTGGAACCAGTGATTTATTTTGTCACTGTATAATGTTGGTAAGGGACTGAGTATTGTACTTTCTTCCAAGAGATCCAGGAATTTATTTGTATAGGAGGGAGCCACGGAGGCCCCCATTGGTGTTCAAAGGTCTGCAGGCACTATTCCCCCATAAACTTGAAGAAAGTATGTGTCAGGATAAACTCTCAGTGTAAAAGTAGAAGCCTAGTGGGGATGCCTTGCTTAAGTGGGCCTCTATTTAAAAAATAATTAGTAGCCCTCAGGCCATCATTATGCTTGATGGATGTATACAGGGCCTCCACATCAGTGCTAACCCAAATGTCATCTTCCTCCCATACAATATCTTCAGATTTCCTCAGAACATCACTTGTATCTTTAAGATATAATGGGAGTGTTAAAGAAAAACAAAATCAATGTATTTTTGCTGCCTTGTTGTTTAGTGAATTAATCCCTGAGGTGATGGGGCATTCTGGCGGATTAGGGAGGTTTTTATGCACTTTGGGCAATACATAAAATGTTGGCATTATGGGATTCTCATTCCACATGTACCCAAACTCCTCACAATGGACCACTTTGCTAGATATCTGCCCGCCATGGGAATACTGCCAGTACTAAGTCTGCTACTGCTAGGAGATATTGAGCTTAATGCGGTCCCAACCCCCCAAATCACAGAGTATGCCCACCTCTGACGTAATCTGGTCTAAGACTAGGGGACTGAAGATTGCTGACATGAACATCAATAGCCTCAAGCCTAAAATCCATGAATTGTCAGCCTGGGCTGATATGTATGCCCCAGACATTTTGGCAATATCTGAGACCTGGCTAAAACCACCAGTGCTTTCCCATGAGGTTGAACTTATAGGATGCTTTATCTTTCACAAGGACAGATGTGTCAAAAGAGGCATTGGAGTGCTTCTCTGTATAAAATCATCTCTCAACGCCACTAAAGTAACTCTCCCTGGAGTAGATGATGCATATGAAATATTGCTTTTTAAAATATTCCTTGGTGGCACTAAATCCCTTTATGTGGGCTGCTCTTGCAACCCCCCCTTGAGCAGCATCTTCTGCTCTGCTCTCCCTTCTGAAAGTTATTTGTGACCACCCACTAGGTGAGCTATTACTTCTGGGGGACTTCAATATAAATTGAACCCCTGACATTCTATGGGGGATTAGGGATGCTGCACTGGAAGCACACTTTACTGAAGGGATCTGTGAATCCATCAGACTAAACACTTAATTGTGTAAACACACCTTGCTTGATTGGATCCTAGTCTCCAGCTGAGACAGGATACAAGCTGTGGGCATATTTGCAGACTCTCTAAGTGACCACTCCCCTACATTATGTATTTGGAAGAATAGTGCTCCCAAGTATCCCCCTAAGATCTTCCTTGCCAGAGACTTCTTGAGGTTTGTTGAGGTTGCCTTCCAGGCAACCTTATCCAAAGTACCATGGGCATAGTCAAATCTCTCCCAGATATTAATGCAGCCTTTAACTTCTTTATCAACAACTTATCTGCTGTTAACCTGCATGCCCCCTATAAACAAATGAGGGTAAAAGGATAAAGAACCAAATGGTTTGACACTAATCCCAGAAAGCTACCGAGGCAGAGAGACAAGGCATGGGAGTACTTAAAAATACAGGTCTCAAAAATGATTGGGATAAATACAGGGAGTACAGGAATCTCTATAAAACTAGCATCAAAGGGGCAAAGTAAAAATATGTCTGGAATCTGCAACATGCTAACCTGCCCAATTGCAAAATGTTTTGCCCCCATATAAACACCCTTCTAGAGGGCTGGCCTGCCCACCTTGAGTCAGACATCCTATTTTAGGGCAAGCTACTTAATGACCACCTGGAAACTGCAAATGCCTTCAACAGATTCTTCACCAACCCTGACAGGTACACAACTTGTTTTATGGGACCCACCCAGAGCACCTCAGATTTGCAGGAAGATGAAGTACCCATGCCCAATTTCCACTTCAGATGCGCAACCAGAAAAGAAGTGCTAACCTTACTAAAAAATCTAAAAGTGGAGGCCTCAGCGGGGTCTGACAATCTGGAGCCAAAGTTGTTAAAATTAGGTGCACTGCTATTGCCTCTCCTGTTGCCATGTTATTCAACAAATCTCTCATGGAAGGAAGGGTCCCTGATTGCTGGAAGGTGGCTGTTGTAATACCTGTCCACAAGGGTGACCCCAAGGAGCCTATAGAAATTGACTGCCCCATCTCCCTACTCAGTTCCCTACCAAAAATTCAGGAAAGGCTTGTAAATAACCAGCTCCAAGAAAATCTTGAGCAGTATCATCTCTTGACTAACTGGCAACACAGTTTCAGAAAATCCCAGGGTACTGACACCGCCTAGTTAGGCTGATCACAGATATCCTGGGTGCCATGGACAGGGGGCACATTACAGGAGCAATATTCAGAGATCTCATGAAGGCATTTGACCTAGTCACTGCCTCCTACTAGACAAGCTCAGAAGGCTTGGTATAGATGACCTATCTTGTAGGTGGTTCACTCATTATTTGACCAATAGGACCTAGAAAGTGAAATGGAGAGGTATGCAATCTGTAGTATGCACTATAACTGATGACATCCCTCAAGGGTTCATCCTGGGCCCAAAGCTGTTCTCCCTATTTGTAAGTGACCAATCTGATCACTGTGGAGGAGTGTGCCTTCAGCTTCATGCCAATGATACAGTACTGTACAGGAGCTTGAATGATATCAGCCTGATTAATGAACTCATTGCTGAGGACTTCCGGGTGCTTGAAAGGTGGTTCTCATCTAACTAGCTGATCCTTAATCCCCAAAAGACTAAAGGCATCCTTTCCAGCCCCAGGCACCTAGGCATGGGCAGACAACACCTCCTAAACTTGTACGCATTAGAGGATAACCAAATACAGGTGGTCAAGGCTACTAAATACCTAGGGATCTACCCTGATCAGGAAGTCTCCCTCAGAGCATGTATCAATTCTGTACACCAAAAGATTGGTTTGTTATACTATCTAGGTAATGACCTCACTAAGGAATCTCGCCTAGCTATTGCCAGGAGTACACTGCTCCCACTCATACAGTAAGGGGCTCCTGCTCTTCATTCTTTAAGAAACATTGAGCTTAAACTCGGAGTCCTCTACAACAAAATTGGTCAATTAGCCATGGGCACCCCTCATAGGGTACATCACTGTAACATCTTCCTCGCTCTAAACTGGCCATCTTTAGAGGGCAGAATAGAGTACCCCTCCTCTGTCTCACTTACAAAATCCTAAAAGGCCATCTCCACCCTGCCTCCAAGGATTGTGCTCAGGTCCACTGAATGCACTCTACTGGAAGTACCGAGAGTCAGATCGCATGCAGATGGGAGATCCTTTTCCAGCTTAGCATCCTCTATATGGAACATGCTACCAGCCACCCTTCAAAAACTGCACCTCATGTGGAGGTTTTAAAAAAGGCCTCAAGGCATATTTGCTTGAACGCAGTCTTGCTCCTGCAGTCATTGACCTGGAGCTGCTGCCACTCCTGATTAGTGATTACATCAGGTATGGCATGTAGTACCACTTGGCTTTCCCATTGTACTCTTTATTGCGCTTCTTATGGAATGGGCATCTGACATGCTAGTCTAATACTGTGTTACTGCCATGACGTGCTTTATGATCCAACCTGTGAACTAATCTCCTGTACCCTTGTGTACATTGTTTCTTGTTATGATATGTATTACCCTTGTGTGCTTTTTTTTTATCATGTAATATTTTATTGAAATTTTCCAATTTTTTTTAGCATATTGTTTGCATAATACACAGAAGCAGATACACCATGAGCCTCAATCCCTGACAAACAAACACAGGATGGTGAACAATACTGCCATCTTAAAGCATACATCCAGGATACAAGACAGCTCTAAACTACATCGCTATTTATCAAAGTCCAACTCTCGATTGGCCTTGAGGAAGGCATAAGCTATGTGTAGAATAGACTAACTGCAACAAGCTTTAATTAGACACAAAAATTTGCAGGGATAAGGATTCAAGGAGAACATTACCTTACAGCACAGGCCTCTCATTTACATAGTGAATATATAGGTTCTCATGGTTAGTTTATACACAATAGTACCACAATAAAGTGTTTAAGCTGTCAACAAGGTCAGGATTGAAGAAGGAAAAGAAGGAGGAAAAAAAGAGGAAAAACAGCTAGAGACAAAAGGAGGGAAAAAGAGCATAACAGGAGTTACATGCAGAAGAAGGGGATACCTTATATTTGGCATACCACTCTAGGGTCGACTTGCTAAAAAATAATAGGAGGATTTTTTGGTGGGGGAGGAGGCACTCTGCAAATATGGGAATGCAGGTAAGCATCCCATTTTGAGTAGTAGTCAGCAAGTTTACCTCTAGCTGCAGCTGTGAGCCTCTCAAAGATGGCCAGCCTAGCCATGGCTGCCCACCATTGAGAATGTATGGGGGGGTAAGGATTGTCTCCATCTCACCAGGATGGCTCTCTTTGCTTCCATGACAGCAACCAGGACCCAAGCTTTACTAGGGGAAGAGAGTGCATTTACTGTGGAGGTGTCCCCCAGCAGTGGGGAGTAATGCTGAAGTGATACCGGGTTACCCACTATAGCAGAACAGTCCTTCAAGACTAATGTCCAGAAAGTGCGGATTGTTGGGCACAGCCATATTATATGGTACAGGTGAGCCGGAGAGGAACGGCATCTCCAGCAGCTATCTTGTGGGATTATCTTTCGCCTATAGAGGACTGAGGGAGTTTGATACCATCTGAGGAGAATTTTTAATTGAATCAACTGGCTCTTTGAGTCTACATAGGCCGTATGGGCCGGTCTGAGACATTCCGACCACTGCTGTGGGGATAGAGAGTGAGAAAGATCCCGCTCCCATGCGACTTTGCTAGTTAAAGTGACATCCGGTTGGGAATCTCTAAGAGTTCAATAGATAGCACCTACAAGGCCCCTGTCTCTGTTGGGTAAGGAGAGGTTATTTAGACATCTCCAAGGGGACTGGGATGGCCAAGTCCTAAGGAGAGGGATCAGCGCACTTTGTATTTGGAGAAATTTCCAAAAATCTTGAGATGGCAATTTGTATTTAGCTTTGAGCTGCTCAAAGGACATCAGCGTACAAGTGTTTGAAATGAGTAGATCGGCTACCATCTGAATGCTCCTAGAGGCCCATGAGGCCTATTTCAGTGGTTTATGACCTACCTTAATGAGAGGATTATTCCAAATCGGGGCATAACATAAAGGAGGAGGGTAGTCGGCGCTTGGAACTCCAGCTATGGCCATTGCCCGGTGCACAATGCACATGTATTCGTCATAAGTGGTGTGAGTTGAGGATTGGCAGGTTTCCTGCAAGATAACAGTGAATAAAGGAGAGTCTTCACTGACAGCATGGCCTCCAGTATTGCCCACTGAGGAGGGAGGGGTGGAACGAGGGGCAAACCACGTCACGGCCTGGGCCATGCTAAAGGCCAGATGATATCCCATAAACCAGGGGAGGCCGAGCCCTCCCTTGGTCCAATGAGCATGTAGTTTCATTCATCCCCATCCAGGGGGCCCACCTTCCCAGAGGAAAAGTGCCACCAACCTATGTAAGGCTTGAAATGGTTTTTGAGATATAGGGATTGAGAGGTTGTTCAGTAGGTAAGAAACCCTAGAAAAAATAAACATTCTAATCGCTTCCACTTTTCCTTTCAGCGATAGGCGTAACTTCCTCCAGCGGTGGACCTCAGCTGTCAAAGAGGCTAGGAGAGGGGAAGGGAGAAACTGGCCATTTCTAGGTCCTTCCAGGCTGCCGTGATGTTGATGCCCAGATATGGGAAGCCCTGCGGCGCCCAAGAAATATCTGTACTGGCTAGACAGTGTCTACTACATTTCTTGTTTAGAGGGGATAATGTAGTTTTTTTTTTCTGATTCACTGTAAGCCCAGATATTCTAGCAAACTCCTGCAGAGTTGACAAAACTGGTGGGAGGGAAGACTGCGGGTCAGAAAGAGTAAGTAGCATATCGTCTGCATATGCATTAACTAAGTAGGAGGTTTTCCCCACAGGGATACTGGTTATAGTTGAGGTGTTAACCAGTGTTCTAATTAAGGGGTCCAGAGCTACCAGAAATAGGAGCGAGGCGAGAGGACATCCTTGTCTGGTACCTCTATGGAGGAGACAGGGAGAGAAGGTATCCTTATTAGTAAGGATTCTGGCCTAGGGCAGGTTAAACAGTGAGTAAACCCATGAACAAAATTGGGATCCGAAGCCATACAATCGGAGAATCTGGTGCAAATAAGCCCATTCCAGGGAGTCAAAGGTCTTAGCAAAATCAACCACTAAGGCAGCCATGGGAACCTCAGACTGAAGTGCCAGCCATTTAAGATTTAAAATAAGGCGTAGGTTATCCGCACTAGATTTCCCTTTTAAGAACCCTGTTTGAGAGGGATGAATCAGATTTACTAACACTGGGGATAATCTGGTTGCTAAGATTTTAGCCAATATCTTAGTATCAACCAGGAGAAGTGAAATGGGTCTATAATTTACACACAATAAGTTATCTGAGATTTTCTTGGGGGTTAGTGAGATGAGAGCCTCACGCATAGTGGGGGAAGTATAGTATTCGATTGGGCTTCCTGGACGGCTTGCAGAAGGGGGGGGGTGGTGATCTCATCCTGTAGCACTTGGTACAGCTCTGCTGACATCCCATCTGGCCCCGGGGCCTTCCCTTTGGCCATCTGAGATAGTGCTGACCGGAGTTTGTCCCGAGTTATGGGAGCATCTAGAACAAGGGCCTGCTCTTTAGAGAGCTTAGGGAGTTGCGCTCCTTGGCAAAAGTTTTGCAGACGCTGGGATAATTCAGCATCTGAAAAGACATTCTGAGACTGGTAAAGGTCCTGATAAAATATTCTCATGGTCTCATTGATAGCCTAGGGTGTTGTTGCAGCCTTCCCCTCCTTGTTCTTTAGGGCTAAAATTCTGAAAGAGGTTTGCAGCTTCCGTAAATAATAAGCTAATAATTTCCCTTCCTTATCCCCTTCCTCCCAGAACCTGTGCTTAGCTCGAGTAAGTTGCCACTCCGCCTTCCTGTTCAACAGTACATTGAGTTTGTATTTTAAACCAGTAATGTCGGCTAGGAGAGGGGAGTTGAGTGGGTTAGTGGTAGACATTTTGAACTGCTTCTCCAGAAGTGCCAGATCCTTCTGGAGCTTTGATATCTGCCTTGCCCTTTCCTTGTTTTTAGCCGCAGAGAAGGAAATAATTCTCCCTCTTATAACTGCCTTAAAGGCCTCCCAGATTGTGGTCACACTAGTTTCCCCTGGGGTGTTGACTGAGAAATAGGAGAGGGTTTCCTTTTTTATGTAATCACGAAAGGCTACATTCTCCAACAATAATGGATTACATCTCCACCTTGTGGAGTGTGAGCCTTGGCCCGAGGGAGTGAAAGTGATCATTACAGGGGCATGGTCCGATATAACTATGCTGCCAATGGTGGGAGTTTCTATCCCAAGCATTGCAGCGTAGTTGACCAACCAGAAGTCAAGTCTACTATGAGTCCCATGCATTGTAGAAAAGTATGTGTAATCACGCCCACTTGGATGACTAATTCTCCATGGGTCCCCTAGTCATCATTCTGACATCAGAGTGATTAGTGTTTCTAAAACCTTCGGATGGGACTGAGGTGTAGGTATGGATTTGTCTAAAAAAATATCACCCACCAAGTTATGGTCCCCACCTAGTAGAATTGGGATATCAAGGTCATCACCAGAGAGCTCGGTGAAGGCCTGACTCAGTTCAGAATAGACATCCCCTGTATCCATATTGAAGCCGTAAACACTGGCTATTATGACCCTACCACCAGGATATGACAGCTTAGCCACTATCCATCTACCTAGTGAGTCCTGATGCTGACCCTCAATAGTCCAAGGTCCCATCCTCCGTAATAGGATGGCGACTCCCCTGGACTTCATGAAGGCACAGCTAGCTAGCACTGTTCCCACCCACAGCTTTTTTAACCATTGCACCGTGTGGCTGGTAAGATGCGTCTCCTGGAGTAAGGCAATATCTGCACCGATCGAGTTTAGATACTGCAATACTTTGGTTAGTTTTGCTGGATGATTCAGTCCATGCACATTCCAGTAGACACATTCCCAGCCACGCGGCACAACCGTAGTCGGAACCATAATAATTCCTACCTGTTATGTAGCAAGGAAAAAGAGTGTAGTCACCCAGCCAACAGTGAAAGGAGAGGCAGGAAAGAATAAAAGAAGAAAGATACCCAGCTAGAGGCCTGTGGTAAGTCTTGTACCGTCAATGAGCCTCAAATAGACAGGTGTTGAAAAGTTTGAGAGGAGACAGTGACAAGCAATCTATCTACAGTTGAAGAGAGGCCTGTGCAAAATAAAGAGAAAACCACAGTTATGTACCTTAGAAGTTCAAAATATCAAGCAGAAATCTGCCAATAAACAACTGTCAAGCAACAGATTAATTAACATTAGTTATAATACAATATAACACCTCTAAAACAATCAACAATAACTCAGTTATTGATGCTGAGTTGTATGCATGAAAAGGGGCAGTTACGCCCCTGAGCCACACTGCTTCAGGCACCAAATGCAGAAATGGGAAGGAGTCACACCAATTTAGATGACCTGTCCCAGCCCGAGTCTGAGGGCTCGGCCATTGAACTGCTACAAGCCACCAGGATAAATCTGGAGTCTAGAGTCACCCCCAAACTAGAGGGGGAGACACAGTCAATCGGATCACCTGATTGGGGAATGGGAAAGGGATGGGGGAGATCTGTCAGCCACATATTACCTGTAGGGTTCTACCTCACGGGAAAAATAACAACCCATGGGAAAAGTAACCACTGACCAATAGTATGAATAACTACCAAGACCATCAGAGTATAATAGGGGATGACCATATTTATGCGGCTTAAAAATTACCTGGCCTATGAATTATTTAGGAAGTATATGAATTATTTTGGAAGTATATGCCCAGCTCCATGAATAAGAGTATTGGGCTACACAGCACATCCACCAAAAGAGAAAGATGGGTACATATAGAGATATGCTTATAATAGCGATGAGGGAGGAGGGGTTATTAGCTAAGTTATAAGGGACTTAAAAAATACCAGACAGAGGAAGATGGTACAAAAGTTGGGGGGGTTCCTCTGCCTGTAATTTATAGGCATTGCCCCACTGAGCTCTAGGTGCGTTAAATCAATAAGGAGGAGAGGGGGGCATAACCCTTTGCCCCATGTCTGGCAAGTTAGACCCTCAGATTCTCAAATTTTATTAACAGGTTCCCTTTGCTTTTCAGGTCCCCAGTATAGCCAGAGCTTCTGCTTATGTTTTTAGTCCAGGTTTCAGAGCAGTACTGGTTGCCTCCTCCTCGTCGTTCTCCTCCTCCATCGTCGAAGCCCAGTCTAGCGGGACCAGATCGTCCTCAAGGATCTCCGTTGGTTCCTCCAACATGTCAGAGGGCTTGCTTTTCTCCGGCGTTGTCAAATCTGCCTTCAGGAGTTTGGCTGGTGGGAACGCGGTAGGGTTACTCCGTACTGGTGGACGAGGGCTCCTAGCGCGTGGGCGTTGTCTCGCTGGCAGAGGAGGATCAGCCATTTCAGGCATTTTAGATGTTTGGCCAGCACTGGATACATCTGAAGTCAGCTGAGGTGCAGAATGAAGCAGAGGTGGCTTGGTTCTGTCAGGAGAGGGATTCCATTGCAGTCTGTGCGATGGGGGGAGCTATATTGGACGGATCCATCCGCCTGCGATATTGGTCCTCTGTGGCAGCACTGCCCTTTCTGCTAGTTCCTTGTGCTATTCTACCCCTTGGTTCCTAGAGGAGTCTGGGAAATGTAGTGCCCTCCAGTATATTCGGCAAGTGCCCCTGAATCCAGGCCTCAGCATCCTTTGGAGAGTCTGCCAGAAAAGACTGACCATCTTTAGACAGATACAGCGATGTAAGTCCTTTGAATCGATATTGTACTGAGTTAGCATTCAGTACCTTTTTCAGAGATTTATAGGCACCACGCCTGGCTGCAACCTCCTGCATAAAGTCTCTGTAGACAGAGATAACATGACCCCTCCAGGTTAGCTCCCCAGTGTCTCTTATGGCTTTCAGTAATCGCTCCTTGACTGAGAGGCGCAGCATATATGCAACTATGGTCCGTGGGCTTCTAGAGTGACTCAAGTTATTGGGAACCCAATAAGCATGTTCAACATTTACCAGCTCTTTCCACCGATCTCCCATCAGCTGTGGAAGCCATTCGTTTAAGAATTTCTCCAAGTTGGGGCCCTCCGCTCCCTCTGGCACACCAAGAATACAAATATTATTCCTTCTGATGCAATTCTCTTGAACTTCAGCCCTTTGCCATAAATGAGCCAACTTGGCTTCGTGGTCCCTGAGTTTGTGCAGTACATTTAAGTGCTGGCCCTCTAGCTCCCCCACCCGCTGCTCGAGGACATTATGTTGGTCCTCAAACCTGCGGACATCTGCAACATTGCCTGCCAATGGCGCCAATGTTATCCACCTTGAGAGTAATGCTTCAAGCATTTTTTGATGTTTCCCAGGGCTTCCCCACTTGGGTTTGATCCGGGTGCCCGGGTCATAGTCTGGTCAAAGAACTGCTGGCAGTTTGGTCCATCCCAGCAGGAGGATCCTTGCATTGTACTAGGCAAATACTCGGGAGGCCAGTAGCTCTGTGCTTAAATCAGTGACAGTCCCCTTATAAGATAAATGTCCTCTTTTGCCCACAGTTGCCAATGGGAGAGAGCCGGGGGGGGCGTGAACGCTACACGGAGAAGAGACAAGGAGATTCTGCGACTGGAAAAACTGGGGCCGGGCCTGTGCAGCCTATCTGACAGCACCCAAGTCAATATCTGCACGAATCACCAGGTGCTGTAGATTATAGCAATCCCCAGAAATACTCCACCGGTGGTGTCAGGGGGTAGGAAGGGGAGAAATCAAGTGAGAAGAGTAAACTTTCAGTCCAGCATTTCAGCGGTAAGTATAGGATTTTCCATCGGGGCTGGTGCAGTGCGAAGGATTCAAGCTGCCATCTTCACTGGATCCCACCGGAAGTTCACCCTTGTGTGCTTTGTTACTTGTCATGTTATGTATTACCCTTGTGTACTTTGTTTCTTGTTATGGTATGTCTTTGAATTAGCACAACTAGTTCATTACCCTTGACTTGTCTGACATCTGTAAAATCTATATTGTTTTACATGGTGTCCAGTCAATTCAGCCTGGCAAATTTAGCCCAAGTCAATTTAGCCTGGAGAATTCAGCCCCATGGCAGCTCAACCCAAGTCAATTCAGCTCCTATGTCAATTCAGCCCCTATGTAAATTCAGCTCCTTTTGATTCTGCACTAGAATAAACATAACTAACAACATATGTAAACATATTTAGGCTTTATTGAAAGCTTTAAAATGTTTTTTTTTGTAATTAAGTACACTTTATTGAAAATGTTAATTTGCAAATACAGTACATGCAGTTAATATCAATCACATACACTAGACAGAAAAACAAAAGAACAGAGCACAAAAAAGCCTAAACATAACCTTCTACCCCACACAACGCCCAAACCACCCCAACTAACCCACCCTGACCCTCATGTGCACATTCCAACAGCTCCAGATGTGAATACTAGAATGGACAGTGACTAAGGATATTACTGCCATTTGGGTTTTTTGCTTAATGGTGGGAAGGGCGGAGTACTCTCCCAACAGACAAATGTCCTCTGTTAAAAAAGGAAGAAGGGCTGAAGAGTGGAGCATTAAAACATACTGAGAGAATTGTAAGCATCCATTAAGTTAAAACATGAAATTGTGTGCAAGTACTCTCAGGTACTCCACTATTTCCCTTGCATGGTATTCTGCGACAGTGCACTGAATTCTTTCAGCAGAGTTCTTGTACAGTTTCTTAGGTTCTTGTGGTGGGTGGCCAGCAATGTACTGCTCCATTATATTCTCTGTAAGGTTCTGTTCTTTTTTCATAGCATCGATAAGTTTCCATATTGTGGGGTGATCAGCACTTAGGAGGCTCACAAAACTGCTGTGCCATCCTTCAACGGCACTGTTTGTCCTTGGGATGCCTTGGTTAGTTGCATCATACCATTTCCACTGGCTGTGAAGAAATATGGGTTGTCATCACCTTTGTCTTCTGTCCATCCTTCCCAACCAAGCTTCTTCAAAATAGTCAGTCATAGAATGCAGCAAATCCTCATGCTCACTGTAATATGCACTGTCCATTAAAGCCTTGAATGCTTTCAATACGTCGTGTGCAGGCATGAATGTCAGTGCAGCCAACATTCTCACATTCAGTGATAACTGGATCAGCTCCATATTGTTGTTGAAGTCCACAGTTCTGTGTCTGCCATCAGATACTTTGGCTGAAATGAAAAAAACAGCCACGCATTGTTGTCCCTGGAAAAGCATCTTGGAATGCTAACACAGCACCAATCTCAAAGTCTGTCCTTATTGATTGTGAGCTAAGGTCTGGTTGCAGTTTCTTCAGCTCTTGCAACAATCGCAAATATGTTTGCTTTGTCTTATTTGGCAGCAGTGCATATACAGTAGGAAGCACTTTGTTGTGATGAACTCCATGAATGGTATATAGCTGCTCAAAGAGTGGTGGGGAAGCCTTGAAGGTGCCGTCTGCATACCAGTGGGGTGACATGCTGAGGAAGTGTAGATTGGCACTGGTGCTAAATAACAGGATTCTGCGATTACCTGGTCTACTGTCAAACAAGAGGAAGGCATCACCTGCACTTGTCGCACTGTATGTAGTAGGATTTCCAGCTCCTGCAGACTTGCTGGATTATGCGGTGCACCAGATATGGCTGCTCTGTGACTCTGACCATCCTTTTCATCTTTTGCTCCTCAGGCAGCCGTGCTAGAACTGCATTTGAAAGTCCCTGAGTGGCCCCAGAAATGGTGGTATGTGTCATTCCTTGTGTTGTGGGTGCAGTGGACTTCATTTTGTCAATAATACATCTGACAGCACTGCCAGCAGCATCTGGTGTGTGGTTATGGTCGGTACTGCACTTACACAAGAGCTGAATTGACATAAGGGCTGAATTGACGTGGGGCTGAACTGACGTGGGGTTGAATTGATGTGGGTCTGAATTGACATAGGAGCTGAACTGACTCAGGCTGAATTGCCATGGGGCTGAATTCACTGGGCTAAATTTACCGGGCTGAATTGTCAGGTGTTCTTTTACATTTCATGTAAAATCTTTATTTTGCATTCTGTGTAATTAACTTCGGGTTGCCCCTGAAAAAAGGACTTTGGGCTCCAGTGGGCCTATCCAGTTAACAAAATTCAATAAATAAATAAATTTAGTTGTTGCCCGTGCCAGTTTGAAGCACCCACATAAACTCTGTTCTGAAAATGCTGATGGGGCTAGTTTTTAGTTTCCTGTAGTTGCCTACCATTTATAAGTTCCAACACCATTCTCCTATAGTGGGTATTATCCAAAACCACAAAGTTTTCCCCTTTGTCAGCCTGTTTGAAAGTGTTGTTTTCCCATTTTTTAATAGCTTAATAGCTGACAATTCTTCAATGGTAAGGTTGCAGCTTTTGGATTCCCTGTTTGACAACAGTCCATTTATCTGCCTGGCAATTACTTTCTCATACAGTACATATTAATGGCCTTGTTACTGATCACTAGACAAAATTCAGATTTACTTCTAAATAAAATCTTCCTAGTTTCAGTAAATTTAATAATATCACTATTCAGCATATCTGAATCATGAAAAGCAGTACCATCACTATTCAAAGTCCATGCCTGCAGTTAAATGGGTGGAAGCAACCAGGCACATGCCATGCCTGAGCTCTATAAGCCAGCTTTCTCCAGCCACACTTAGAAATACAGGAATGGATTTTCAAAGCATAGTGCAAGGTTTGCGTCAAGTCCTGCACCCCAATACTTAGATTCTGGTAGTGGGCCAAACCCCTTTGCCACAACTGCACCTGATTTTACAATCTTGGGCACAATTGAGAGAGTTTCCACATTATATGGCAGCTTGCACAAAATATCTGGTGCAAGCTCCATAAAAATGCCCCCAGGTGGCCCCGTGGCACTGAGGATTGAGGCGCTGGATACCACACCTCGCACCACACCAGTGACCTGGGTTTGGGAATGAGCCTGGGTGGTCAGGGGTTGGCAGGGGAGAGAGAGAGGATCGAGCATCCAGAGGACTGCTCTACTCTCTCGGGGTGGGATCCAGGCATCTTCCCAGCACCATAGCGGCCTCAGTGGTGACTGGAGGCACTGCAACACCTAGGGCACAGCAAAGGGGAACGCAGAGCTGTGGCAGACATGCCTGGCATCATTGCATGTTCAGGCTCTGCAAGGGGGGAGGAGGGAAGGGACATAACCAAGAAAATCCCCACTCCCAGGGAGAGGCGATTGCACCAACCTCTCAGCCACACTCCACTGGCCGGACACACTCAACTCATGGGCTGAGCCCAGCCTGGCCCAAATTCTAGATAGAGAGCCCTGGGGGATAGGGCGGCCCCTCCTCAGGGGGGCTCAGAGCTGAGGGGATAGCCAGGCTGGTGCCAGGAGAAGAGGAGTTTCAGGCCCGGAGGTAGAGCTGAGGGTAAGTGGATGCCTGAGAGAGTTCCCCGGGGACCAAGGCGGAGCTAGAAAAAGAATTGTGAAAAAAAAAAATGCCTCCAGGATTGCCACATGCCAGACCACAAAAAGTTAGTCTAACGTCCGGCAGTTGGCACACAGGATAGAAAATTTTGATTGCTGGCCAGGAGAATGCCTCAAGCCTGGTGCACCATACCTTCGGCGCACCTGGGGCATGCGGCATTCTTGCGCTTTTGAAAATCTGGCCCACTCTTTCTTTGCTGCAGCTGGAATCTCTGCCCCCACCCCATGTTTGTCTCCCACTTTCCCTTTGTGCTTTCGGGTTTTCTGTTTGGTTTCTGCCTCTTGCAGCTTTCTAGGCCAGTATTTTATTGTGTTTGCCTTCCTGGCTGCAATTTGTGCTTCCTTCTCAGTCAACTACTTCTGCTGCATTCCTGTTCTCTTGTGACTCCTGTTTCTCTCTGTTTTGGTTCTTGTCTGCTTATTAGTTTTCAGTGTCTTGCGTTTGTCATTCTCTGCTTTGCTTGTGCTGTTTCAGACTTTAAATGCTGTTGTTTGTTCTAGGCTAGTTGCTGTCTCCCAGTTCTACTACACTCCTTAAATGTTTACACCTGGCTCCTTGCAAGGCAGCCACTCCCTTTTATTTTCTGGTGTTTCAATTAGTGCTCAGTTCATCAGCATGTTGCTTCCTAGTTTTCAATTCTCATATGCTCCTGTTTTTCCCTAGCAGGTTTATTTGATATTCTTCGGGGGTATCGCAGTCATTAGATCACACCATAGGAACTTTACCGTTGGTGAAGCAGGATCAACACAGAAGATTTTTGGCAGTACCACTAGGGCCGCCCATGCCAGCATCATCTGCTGACATCATGAACCCTATAAAGGCATGAGTGGCCCTGCTCCCTCCTCAGTTCTTTCCCTCCATCGACTCTGTCCACATGGATCTCTGCGGAAGCTCCGACGCAGTTTCGCACTATTTTTGCCTATGACTTTTATTTTAGTTTAGTCAGAATCTCTTGTTTTATGAGATTCCTTTACTTTGTTTATGTCAAGAGTTAATCCTTCCACTTCTCTCTTCCATCACGTCTGCTGCAGAAAGAAGATTGCCTCTAGATGAGCATACCCTCTATGTCTGCTGTCTTGGGCCTGACCACAATGTCTTGTACTGTGAGCTCTGCCATAAATTTAATCAAACCACCCTCAGGTGACAAAAGAAGGCTCTCAAAAAATTCCTGATGGATCAACAGGTAGCCAGGTCTGGGCAGGGGTCCTTGGGGATCCCTCCATCCCAATCACCCGCATGTTCATCGAGCTCCCAAGCCGCCAATGCCCAAGATAAGTCCTCGGGGAAAAGTCATAAGAAAGACTGATATAGGGATCACTCTCCCTGGTTGCACTCCCGCTCCCCAATGGCTTCTTCTTCTTCCTCTGTGGGTACTCAGTTGGCTTCAGCTGCACCGACGCCCATCACTGTCCAGGTGTCTGTTCCTACCAGACCCATAATGACAGCACCACTGCCCACCTCTCAGGCAGCCAGTCATTGGCCCTCAGGTCAACAACCCCTAGTTCATCAACGCTTGGCTCATCAATGACAGTCCTTCAGTAGAAGCCTGATGCTTCCCCAGGCCCTCGGTCTATGGGCTCTTCAGGATCCCAAGGTTTGATGGATGGGTCATTTCACCCTGTGTTGTCATCCCCTCCTCCGTCGAAGTGGCAGCCTACTGTCATCGAGCTTAATGATATTCTGACTAAGATTACTGCAGTCTTGGTTCACCATCTGGGTGCTTATAGGCCTGAGTCCACTGTGCTGTTAAAGGCCCTGTTGCTGTCGATGCCCCTTAGACCTTGAGTAATTCCCTGGGGGCTGTTGTTGGTCCCTCATTTGTCAGTCCTCAGGCTGGAGCAGGTCGACATCAAGGAGGAGTACCACCCTGATCTTATCTTACCTGAAGAGGAGGAAGAGGAGGAGGAACCTCTTTCCTCTGACATATCCACTGCCTCCTCAGTGAGTGAGGACTCTGTCAAGCATACTCCCAGGTCTCCTCCAGAGGACCCTACCTACTTCAATGTTATGAAGCAGCTGTCTACAGCTATGAGCTTCCACACTGAGGAAGAGGATGCTACCAGACAGAAGCTGGTGGACTTTCTGGAAATTCCAGAATCTCCTTCTATCCTCCCAGCTCTGAGGAATGCCACTACAGCCACCTGGCACAGACCTGACATGGTCCTGGCCATGCCCCACAGGGTAGACACATTATGGCATGCCCCCAGTTCCTTTCTTATTTCACTGCCCAACCTGAGATTCAGTCAGTGATCATTAAGGCAGCTCATTACAGTCTGAAATGCCTAAGCACCTCAGCTCCCTCTTCCCTGATAGAGAATCCTGGAGGACTGACCATTGGGGTAAGAGGGTGTATGCCTCCTATCCCTGGGGCTGAGGATCACCAATTACCTCTGTCATATGGCTGGCCAAATACCAGAATACCATCTAGAAGAAGGGCAAAGCGACTGCCAGGCCCTACCTGATTGCACCCAGAAACAGGAGGTTCTTAAATGCGTGCAGAGTTCAGAGGATATCAGTAAGCATCTCCTCAGGGCCTTGTATAACATCTCGGATACTGGTGCCAGGGCTGCTGCCACAGGCATTTGCTTTGGTAGGCACGCCTGGCTGAGGGTATCAGGCTTTGCCACAGATGTCCTGCAAAACATGCCTAATGCCCCTTTCATTGGCTCAGAGCTGTTTGGGTCAGATGTTCAGGACCTCATCAATGACCTTCAGGCATCTAGCAGGGCTATTAAGTCTGTCCACTCACTCTATCACATGCAGCCTAGGAGCAGGAAGTGCCCTCCTTTTTGCAAGGTGTCCCACAAGTCAGGAGCAGCCTCTGGTCCTCAGGGCAAGAAAAGGCCTCTTCCACCTTGCCTACCCTCTCCTCCTCCTCCAGTGCAGCAGCAAAGCACCCTAGGGGTGATGGATCAGCCCCAGAAGCTGGATCCACCTACGCTTCACTCCTTGCTAGACCCCCACTCATCCAGTTCCCGACCAAGAGGTCGGAGGTTGGTTCTCCCTCCATCACAATCAATAGGGAATCATCACTTAGGCATCACCAGTAGAAAACAGGAAGTTGCTATCCCTCTGTACAGACAGCTGGTGAGACCCCATCTGGAGTACTGCATGCAGTTCTGGAGACCCAATCTCCGCAAGGACATAGACAGGATGGAAGCTGTCCAGAGGAGGGCAACTAAAATGGTGCAGGGTCTGCACCAGAAGACATATGAAGAGAGACTTAAGGAGCTTAATATGTATAGCCTAGAGGAAAGGGGGGGGGGGACATGATAGAAACTTTCAAGTACCTCAAGGGAATTAACAAGGTCCAAGAAGGTAGCATCTTTCAAAAAAAGAGGTGTGCAAGAACAAGGGGGCACAATTTGAAGATAGAGGGGCGGCTCAGAGGTAATGTAAGGAAGTATTTTTTCACAGAGAGGGTTGTGGATACATGGAACGGCCTTCCGGAGGAGGTTGTGGAGTCAAAAACAGTGGTTGAATTCAAGCATGCATGGGACAGTCATAAGGCAATTCTAGGGGGTGGGAGTAGAAAGAAGTAGGCTGCTGGTTAACTAAGATCTGCAGCTTATCCATTAGGTAGGGAAATGGGCAGACTGGGTGGGCCAAGCGGTTCTTATCTGCCGTCAAATTCTATGTTTCTATGTTACTTGATCCTACAGATTATAGAGAGGGGTGGTTCACACTCTGGAGCTTATAGAGATGCCCCCAAAGACTTCTCCAGTACCCACCTCCTACCCACTGACCCATTTGTCTGTCCTTCAAGAGGAGATCCAGTCCCTTCTGCACAAAAAGGCCATTGAACCAGTGCCCAGTTGCCAGTGGAACAGGGGACTTTATTCCAGGTCCTTCCTGGTCCCCAAAAGAACTGGAGATCTGAGGCCCATTCTAGATCTCAAGAACCTCAGCCTGTATGTCCGATATAAAAAATTCCACATGGTCACCCTGCTGGGTCTCTGATGCCCTTGCTCAAGCAAGGTGAATGGCTATTCTTCCTGGACATGTAGGATGCTTACCTGCATATCCCAGTGTTTCACCACACAGGCTGTTCCTCTGGATATTTTTTCAGGGTGAGCACTACCAGTTCAAAGTATTGCCCTTTGACTTATCCCCTGCGCTGTGGATCTTTACCAAGTGCTTCGGCAGTAGCTGCAGCTCCTAAAGGCCCCATCCAGAGAACAGCTCCTTCGGTCTCTGGAGAGAACCCTTCAGTTCTTTGTCTTCCTAGGCATCATGGTCAACCTGCCCAAGTCTGTCCTGATCCCATCCTAGAGGCTGCAATATATAGTAATAGTTCTGGAGAGTTCTGGAGTTGGCACAGTGAAAGGCCTTCCTTCTGTAAAACAAGGCAGAGTGCCTTATTGCTCAGGTCCAGGAGGTCTCCCAGAGCCATTAAGTCTCTGCAAAGGTATACCTCAGGCTACTGGGTTTGATAGCTGTGGCCATTCCCATGGTTCCTTTGGCCAGATTGCACATGCAGGTCCTTCAATGGACACTGTGACTACAATGGGACCAGTGCCCAGACAAGTTAGATCAGTTAGTTCTGCTCTGCTCTGCAGTCCGCAAGGTGTTCCAGTGGTGGATGGATCCTTAGAACCTCTCGGAAGGGGTCCCTTTCAAAATTCCCTCCCCCAGCAGATCCTCACCATGGATGCCTCCTGTTTGGGCTGGAGGGCACACCTGGGTCCCTTTCAGACTCAGGGGTCTTGGTCCCAGATGGAGACCTTCTTGTATATCAACATCCTGGAGATGCATGCAGTCCAGTATGCCTTGCAGGCCTGTCAGAATCATCTTCTCCTGGGTCAGCTGTTGATCCAATCAGACAATCTCAGTGTTTTCTATTATATCAAGAAGCAGAGAGGGCTGCACTCATATCATCTGTTCAGGGAGGCCATGAGAGTATGATACTGGGCGTCAGACCGCAGTCTGATCCTCTTGGCGATCCACGTCCCCAGCATGCTAAACACTCTGGCCAACAGCCTCAGCAGGATGCAGTCCAGTATGCACATGTGGGAAATTCTCTCAGCCAAAGCAGAAGATCTGTTTGCCAGATGCAGTTGTCCAGAGTTGGACCTTTTAGCATCCCCACTCAATACAAAACTACCCAGTTTTTGCTTGCTAGATCCTATGCCTGGAGTTTTCCGGTGAGACAGATTGTTCCTGTCCTGGAGCGGGAGGTTTCTTTATGCCTTCCCTTCATTCTCCTGATTCAGAGTGTGTTAATTAAGCTGCAAATAGAGGGGGCCAGCATGATTCTGGTTGCACCATTCTGGCCACGGCAGATATGATTTCCATGACTCCAACAGTTAGTGGATGAACCTCAGTCCCTCTGCCCCTGTGCAGGAATTTGTGGACGCAGGCTCAGGGAACCCTGGTCCATCCCAGTCTCAGGTCTCTACGTCTGTATGCCTGGCTCCTAAGGACATAGCCATTGCCCAGTTTGGGGTATTTCAGAGAGTGGCAGATGTCCTTATGACAGCTCAGTAGGCCTCTACCAGAGCCACTTATGCCATGAAGTGGAAGAGGTTTGCCATCTGGGCTGCCAAGCACCATCTGGACCCTTTCATCTGTTCAGTGAACCAGATTCTGGACTACTTGATTTCACTGTCAGACTCAGGTCTCCAGTATTCATCCCTTAAGATACTGTACACCTTTTGGCTATTTCTGCTTTCACAAACCCATGGGTGGCTGTACCGTGGCTCAGCTGGATGTGTCCTGAACATTTCTCAGGGGCATTCTGCATTTGAAACCTCAAATCTGTCCCCCTGTCCCAGCTTAGGACTTACATTTTGTTTTGGAGACGTTGATCCTGTCTCCTTTTCAGCAGCCGCGTCTTGTGAGCTACGCTTTCTTTCTTGGAAAGTACTATTTTTGGTTGTTATTACTTCCCTGTGAAGGATTTCTAAGCTTCAGGCCCTCTGGTGTGAGGAGCTTTATTTGATTTTTCACAAAGACATTGTCTTTGCACGCATATCCTAAGTTCCTTCCCAAGGTGGTGTTTGAGTTTACCTTGAACCAATCTATCCTCCTTCCAGTTTATTTTCCTGAGCATGCCAATCTAGGTGAAGCACTGCTCCATATTTTAGATGTGTGCAGAATCTTGAAATATTATCTGCTCTGAACTAAGGAAAGCAGAAAGTCATAGCAGCTTTTTGTTTATTTCACCCCAGGAAGAGAGGGCATTCAAGTTTCTAAACAATGTCCAAATGGCTGGCCAATTGTATTGGTTTCTGCTACAACAAGTATTTCAAAGAGTTGCCAGGGTTGGTCAAAGTTCACTCCACAAGGGGTATGGTTACCTCTGTGTCATGCTTCAAATGGGTCTCGGCCACTGATATATGTACTGCTGCCACCTGGAGTACTGTCTATACTTTTACCAAGCACTACAGTCTGGACATTACTTCTGGAGCCAGAGCAGGCCTTCACCATGCTGTTTTTCAGGGCCTCCTATCTTAGGCCCCACCTTGCCTGACACACAGACTGTTCTGCTGTTACTGGTCACTGTTTGGAACTTGTTCATACAGTGTGACCTGATGACTGAGATACTCCTGAAGAAGATAGAACAGTTACTTAAGAACTTACCATAACAGTAGCTCTTTGAGAGGATCTCAGTCATCAGCTTAGCCTTCACTTACACTGTCCCCCTTTCTTGGGGTTCCTGTCTCAGACAGGCTTTCTGGTGTATGCAGCCTTTTATTCAGGTCTGGGCACCTGTTTCTCTCCTCAGTCCCCTGTGGTATGGGTTTGCTTCTTTAATCTCCAGGGCAAAGAACTGAGGATAGAACGAGACCGCTCACACCTTTATAGGGTTGGTGACGTTGGCAGATGAAGTCGGTGCTGGCTGTCCCAGTGGTACTGCTGAAAATCTTCCTCGTGGATCCTGCTTCACTGATGGTGAAGTTCCTATGGTGTGACCTGATGACTGAGATCCCCTCGAAGATCTACTGTTACGGTAAGTTTTTACATAACTGTTCTTTGTTCTGTACGGCTTCAGCCTACCCGGCCTGCAGTGCTTTGGCAACTAACACTGACCTCCCTTATGGAACTGGTTGGCATGCATTTACCATTCAGTTCAGCCATGTATTATTCAGTCTCATACATTGTCCTTGTTGTCGTTTGATGTCTCATTCACTTGCCCCCACGGGCAGCAGTCACGATCCAGCCATAGCACCTCTATGGTGCAAGGAGCCTGATCCACCCACCCCCCAAAGAGATAGATAAGGTGCCACTTGCCCCCATGGGCAGCGGTCACGATCCAGCCATAGCACCTCTACGGTGCAAGGAGCCTGATCCACCTGCCCCTCCAAAGAGATAGATAAGGTGCATTCTTGCTCCCCATCGGCAGCGTCACTATCCAGTCAGTAACTCTATGGTGCAAGGAGCCTGATCCACCTGCCCCCCCAAATAGATAGATAAGGTACAATACTTCAAAAAATTGCCATGGTTTCTCTGGGCTCTGTGAACGCTGACCCGGATCATCACTTGCAATTTGCTCTTTTCAATTTCGGCACCTTCTCAGGGTAGTACTAGTTGCTCCACGCCTGTGTAGAGCTTCCTGATTGGCTGGTCTCACTTGCCTGAGACCGGAGCCCCGAGACGTGCGGCTTAGTGTAAGCCTGCATACCTGTATTCGGCCCTAATTTATATATTTTAATTTAGCCTGTTCTGCTCGGCTTGTGTAAATTAACTACCATTCTCCCCCGCTGCACTTTCTCTCCAACTGTACGTGCACTGATTCAGGGCTAGCTCTGCAAACTTCCCCTTGATTTTTCCCCAATTAAGCTTTCACTCTGTACACTGCCTTGAACTGAGTTTGTAAAAAAGTTGTACTGGCTTTGTTAATATATTTTTTAATCCTATTTGAGACTGTACTGGGTTTACATGCTTACTGCTATGGACTTAGTTAGAAAATTCAGTGAATTGTAAAATCTGTGTAGCCTCTATCTTGAGCCTACGGCTCCTGCTCTTGACTTTCAATCTTAATCATCTTCCTTTGTCCCCCTGTCCTCCTCTGTCTCTGTTCTGTCCCTCCTGCCCACCCTCATCTCCCTGTTCTTTTGTGCTTGTTTTGGATTCCCGAGTTAGCCAGAACATTGTCTCTGACTGAGAGCACCCTCGTACTTTATCTTTCAACTTGGTGCTCAGCTCTCTTTGTGTGTCTCTGTTTAGACACCCCCAAACTGCTCCTATAGATCTGCTGTCTCCTTCCCTACAGGTGCCACTTGTCCCCATGGGCAGCGGTCACAATCCAGCCATAGCACCTATACGGTGCAAGAAGCCTGATCCATCTGCCCCCAAAGAGATAGATAAGGTACAATGCTTGCAAAATTGCCACGGTTCTCTGAGCTGTGTGGAACGCTTGAACCGATCATCACTTGCAATTTGCTCTTTTCAATTTCAGTGCCTTCTCAGGGTAGCACTATTCACTCCACACCTGTGTAGAGCTCCCTGATTGGCTGGTCTCACTTGCCTGAGACCGGAGCCCCCGAGACGTGCGGCTTAATCTAAGCCTGCATCCCTGTACTCGGCTCCTAATTTATATATTTTAATTTAGCCTGTTCTGCTCAGCCTGTGTAAATTAACTTACCATTGCTTCCCTGCTGCAGTTTCTCTCCAACTGTATGTGCACTGATTCAGTGCAAGCTCTGCAAACTTCCCCTTGATTTTTCATCCCACGCCCCCTCCCCCTCCCAGGCCTCCTTTAAATGCACACAGTCTCCGTCCACTCCTATCTGATGTTTCAATTTATTGGTCGCTCACTGTCAACAACTGCCATTCCTCCCATTCCCTTTTGCAGCTAAGCCTGCTAGCAGCTTTATCTTATTCTGTCTTGCTGAGGCATACCATTTTGGTACTTTAGGTTTGCATATCGTTCACTATCCTATCCTGTCTTGCTGAGGTATCCCATTTTGATATTTTATGCTTGCTTACTGCTCACTATCATATCCTGTCTTGCTAAGGCAGTTGATTTAGGTCAGGTGATCTCTCTAGCACTTAGTCTGCTCCAGAGTAGTAGCTAAGAAATTTGCTTCAAAGCCTCTCTGCCCCTAGTACTAGTCTATAGTCAGGTGAACTCTTTTTTTATTTAGCTTGACAAGGAGCTGTACTTAAGGATTACTGCTTCAGGCTCCACTGCCTATAGTACTATTCTGCAGGGATTAAGAAATTCTCCTCCATTGAGAATCCCCTTCTCTTGGCAGCACTTGTAGTGCCCATTGGGTGATAGTCTCATAATGAGGGCATATTACCTGCTTCTATGTTTGTCGTTGCTCATCGTATATGTATTGGACCCGAACGTGAACCAAAAAATAAACTCTTAGAGTGGAGAATGGCTCTCTTTTTACAGTGTCTGACCAGGACTTTTCCTATCAAGTAGAATAACTTGTATGTGCTCTAACTTCCCCTAGCCTGCTGCTGGTCCTTCACCTGCACCGGCATACAGGAACTCTCCTACAGCCTGCCCACAGGGGTACACCACCTTCTGCATACTCCCCCCCCTACTCCCATTGACTCTCTCAGTCAGGGTATTATTGTATGCAGCATCAGGCAAACTGGGAACTAGCCTCAGAACTCCCTATACTGCCGCAGACAAATCACATAACCGAAAGAAGACTCAGCCACCTACACTTCTCCTAGGACTCTGCAGGAAACTCTTGTTCCTGCTTTTACTATGCTCAGGAAATTTTGAGCTTAATCCAGGCCCTCTGGCACCCATGGAATTCCCCAGCAGAGCTACAAAGCCTCAAGGGACTTACATTTTTGCATGTTAATGTATGTAGCCAATTAAAAAAAATCACTTCTGTTTTGGCCTGGGTATGTCATACTGCTCCAGATGTTCTGGTGATTAGGGAGTCCTGGCTCCAACTGGCGACCAGTAACAACGAAGTTAACATCCCCTCCTACTCTTTGTTCAGAGCTGACAGGCAAACCAGAGGTGGTGGGGTAGCTATTTACATCAAGGATAAATTCCCCTGCCTCCATAATTGACTCAACCTCTGTCCCAAAAGAACTCAAAAGCTAGTCATTAAAAATTGAAATTGCTACCAGTGCTTCATTATGTATAATGGGATGTTACAGACTCCCATCACATGGACTACAGTTGTTAAAACATCTCGGAAACATCCTGGGTTCGGCATCTTCAGAGTATATAATTTATTTTGTTATTTATTTTTTATTTAGTTTTTGTTGACCGGGTAAGTGCACTAGACAAATCCTGCCTATTTTCAGGCATGACCCAGGGGAGGGGGATAGAGATGAATGCCAACTGACCTTGAACCAGATTAAGCTGTTGGTGGTATTTTTAGTGAATGAAGGAAATTTGACCAGGACACCGGGGAAATTCCCCTACTCTGACAGTAGGGGGACTTGCCATCCGTATGCAGGATGGCCACTCTGCCTGGAGCACCGGAGGGTGCAGACATGCTGTGGAAGGGAAAGCAGGCCTCCTCTCCTTCTCTGATTTTGCCAGAGGCTGAAGATAAAAATCTACTTACTATTACAAGCTCTTCAACTGAGGATATTACAGATATCTATATCTCAACCGAAGATTTAAGTATGGATACAGAGTTGGTTAAAAATATAGAATTACTTGTTATACTGGATGACAAACAGCAGGAGCTGCTAAAGCTGGTGCAGTTTGAGGATGAACGTCACAAAACAGAAAGTTTGCATTTAAAAGCACAGATGGCATTGCTACATTCTACCAAGGCTCCTGTCAACTCAGCTGGTAGACCTGTCAAACAGCCTGCTGATGTAGTCATCAGCAACATCACCCCGACGGGGCCGGGTGAGTCCAAGGAAAACAAATTTAAAAAACTGTTTTAAACTCAGCGGATAATACCACTGTTTTCTTGGAGTCTGCAGTTAACATCCCAATTAACTCTGTTAAATCGGAAGATGACTCATCCACTACTAGTAAGAGCGAGCTTTGCTCAAATGTCCGCCCATTAAAACCACAGAATCAGGCTCGTCCTGCCGCACTGGTGAAAACAGTACTTGTGCTTGATTCTTCTCCTAGCAACGAGTCTAAGTCTGGCAGAAGTAACACTAATCTTGGTGTGTGCCTAGAGTCTGACTCTCGTACAGCTGTGCTGAAAAATAAAGATACTTCTCCCTGCGAGCGAATGCTGCATAGCGCTACGACGCAGGTAAAGGCTACCATGCTGCCTCACTCAAAGGTCAACCTTTCAAAAATGGCTGGGTTTGTTTTTAAACAACCACAAGCTGTTGATATGGATCTTAACATAGTTTACCAGACTAGATCCCACTCTCAGGAGGGAGTTACCAGTTTTACCTTTGGTAAAGATCTAAATGGAATAAAGTCATCAGGACAAATAAAAGATAGCGCTGTAGGGGAGAAGCAGAAACAGAATACTGCTCAGACATCAACAGTGGTTTCAACTCCTGTTTCTGAAGCAACATCAGTTTCTAACCCTTCTTCTTTACCCAAGCGTTCTGATTCTCAGCACACAGATGATTGGTCTCCTCAGAAGGCATTATTTGATGCAGGATGGCAACAATCAACAGGGGGGACATGGGTTCCTGACCCCTCTTGGGATTTTCCACTATCTCAAGGTACAGCTGAATGGAAGTCAAATGTAACATCTGGTTCAGTACCAGATTTTTCACTGACAATAGAAAAATATTTTCCTAAATTACCTTCTACTGTGAATTCTACTGGCCCCTCATTCACAGATACTATCAAGCAAGGCATTTCACCACCTTCAGGAAATAAACCTCCCCCACCTCAATCGAAATTGGATTCAGATGCCCCAGATGATGCAAAACCTTTATTATCTGACTTATTTACAAAAACAAAGCAAGAAGCAGCACCACGTAGGAATGCTGTTTGCATTCGGTACAAAGGTGGATCGCAGGACAGACCAGATATATACCATGTGGGAAAACTGTTGTTGAAAGACTCATTACATTTTTCTCCAAGAAAGGTTTATGCATTTATAAACATCTCTGGAGAAGACAATTATGATGTTAGTTTTTGCACTGCACATGCTTTAGATTTGTTCTGGGAGCACTATAGTCAGGTTAAAACATCACCAATATGGACCCCCTTCATTGTCATACCATTAATGAACCATTGGTGAAATACGTAACTGTTATGTTTCGTAATGAGGGGGTCCATGTTGAGGACATAACATATTGGTTGTCACAAAAATGTGAAGTTTTGAGTACACCTGAGGCTCTCCTTGACAGTGAACACTTTTGGACTGGGGGTGGAAATATAAGGTAAAACTACGGCAATGGGATACTGAAATTGAGCATATTCCCAATTCATTTTTGCTAGGCTGTGATCGTGGAGCTTGTTTCTACTCTGGTCAGCCCCAAGCATGCTATAAGTGTAGTGGTCAGACTCAACTTTCTAGTACCTGCGATAAGCCCAGATGTCATAACTGTGGGGAAATAGGTCATAATGTTATGCAGTGTGCCAACCATACACGTTGAGATCTTTGTGAGGAATATGGTCACATTTTTAGTCATTGCCCTTGGGCAGCGAGGAATAAAGCCTCTTACATTAGTTCAGAGCTGCTACTACAACAGACTCAAGATTCTGCAGCATCTAACATTTCAAAGCCTGAGTCAGCTGGTGGGTCTCAGGATCACCCCCCAAACCCCCCTCCCTTAACTCCTTCCTCACTGGAAGTCACTGAAAAGCTTCCTGAGGATCCCAAGATTCTTCTAAATGAACATGACGCTCATGGCATTACTTTAAATGACAATATACAAAATCCTCCTGCCACAAACGATTTTGCCCCTGTCTGTTATGTGGACCCACCGGGCAATGTGATGGACAACCCTGACTCACAAGCCCCAGATCCATTACCTAGACAGAGATCTTCTAGATTTTCAAAATCTAATTCATCTGACCCTCCTACACCAATTGAAACCAAGAATTCATATTCAGCCTTATTTACCAATTGGGGGGATTTAGAAAGTGAAATAGGAGATTCAGATTCACAGAAATCTATTACTGACCAAGTCTTAAGCACTAGAATTGAGGGGGATTATAAAGGGAAAAAGAGGAAAAAAAAACTAGTTGCTGGGTCACCTGAAACTTTTTTTTGTATGGCAGCAGGTTTAATATGTTCTTTGAATGGTCATAGTATATTGAATGCCGATAAAAGAAGCGCTGTGTTTCAATTGCTGCATGATTCATCTATTGATGTTTGCCTATTACAGGAAACCTGGCTATATAATATGGATCAAGTTAGACAGTCACAGCAGGAATGGGTATGGGGCCCGTCTTACTGGTCTTTTGGTCTGGACTCTGCAGATGGAGTTGGGATACTTTTTCATTCATATAATTTTACTTTACTAAAACTCTATGATTTAATACCTGGAAGGGTCCTGGTCTTAGATGGGATGTGGAACACAATGGATTGCAGATTTATATCTGTTTATGCTCCATAACTCAAAGCAGAAAGAGTAAACCTCATAAAAACAATACAACCTTTTTTGGTCACTCACTATAAGATTTTTCTGTGTGGGGATTTTAATTGTAGCTTGGATAAGTTAAAATCTAATGCTGCAGAACAGAAAATATATTGTGACTCAAATGCATTGGCCCAGTTAATTCATGCCGCTGATCTCCTAGATTGTCATTCTTTGTACATAATAGGTCCCAAATTTACATACAAACGTAATGCTTATACGACTACAATAGATCATATTTTTATTTCTTCAAATGTGCCTAAGGGGTCTCTCTCTGTGATACCAGTGGCATTCTCTGACCATTTAATGTTACTTATATCATTGTCTAAATTTACTAAACGAACCCCCTTCCATGGTAGATGGAAGTTAAATGTTTCAGTTTTAAAGGAGCCTAAGGTTAATAGGGCCATAACAGATTTACTTAAAGCAAGAATGTCTGTGGAATTCTTGTACACAGATAAAGGGAAATGGTGGATGGACACCAAATCAGATATACAGAGTTGGTTTATGCGGTATGGTAAAAAATTAGGTAACGATACATTTTTAAACTATTTAACCCTGCGGCAGAAGTTATATAAATTAATGTCTTGGTCTAATACATCTAGATATGATCTTTCTATACAGATTAACATGGTAAAAGAACAAAGGAAAGTCTTGGAGATTGATAGAGCTAAGTCCATTGAGTCATTATTATCAACTAATATTAAGACTTCATCGATTGGAGACTCATATGAAGCATGTAAAACTCTTAAAAATAGAATTACGTTAGACTCCTTACTATCCCATGAAGGTCAGGAGGTTAGTTCACTGGAAGGTTTAGAATCAGTCATTCATCAGCACTATGAATCTTTAAAACCACAAACACCCAGTTTGAAGTGTGATATTCTAGATTTTTCACAAACTGTTATAATTCCTGATTACCCAACAGAACTTCTTAATTTACAGTCTCCTATAACTATGATGGAAATCACACAAGCTATTAAATCATTACGATTTCACACAGTCCCAGGGATAGATGGTATCCCACATGAGTTTTATAAAACCTTTGGCAATCTGATTATAAAAATCTTATTTGTGACTTACACATATTGGTTTAGGATGAATACTATCCATCTCTCCTTTTCTGAAGGATTATTATATTATTTGTATAAACAAGGAAATCGTTTTCAGATAACTAATTGGAGATCTATAGTTTTACTCAATTCTGATTACAAAATATTAGCACACATTTTAAACATGCGGCTAAAGTCATATGCCTCTTTAGTTATTTCACCCTTTCAATATTGTGGACTACCTGATAGAAATGTTCAACAAGCCTTAAGGACTTTAAGGGATGTTATTTTTCATTGTAATAACTCTGGTCAATCAGGCTGAATTATTGCAGTGGATAAAGAGAAAGCCTTTGATAGGGTCTCTCTGGAATACTTATTTTTAGTTTTACAAACTTAGAAAATACCTGTGCCTTTTTTAAATCAGTTGCGGTTATTATACTCCTTCTTTACTGTTCGACCTTTTTTAAAAGGTATAGCGGGTCATGGTTTTGAGGTTCCTTGTGGTGTTTGACAGGGGTGCCCATTAAGCCCTTTATTATATGTTTTTTCCCTTGATCCTTTGCTTTGTTCCATTGGATCTCCACCAAAATGGAACGGGACTACAGGGATAGGAATCCCATAGTCTTTATGCATACAAGCCTATGCGGATGACATCTGTGCATTTTTTTCACATCCAGAACATATCAACATTTTTTGGGCAGAAATTGCTCATTACCAAAAGGTTTCAAATGCAAAATTAAACATGGATAAAAGCAAAGGATTATTCATTGGACACAACATACAAAATGATGCCATTTGGCATGGTATTTTAATATCCTCTATACCTTTAAAAATATTAGGGATTTTTTTTGGATCGCAAAACTTGCCTGATGTGAATTGGAATTTGGTTCGGCAGAAGGTGGAAAAAAAAAATTATTAGATGGAAACATTGGAAGCTTACCAAATTAAAACACATTGCTTTTAAAAAAATATATATTTTACTAATATTGCAATACGTAGCAACATTGTATCCCTTACCAATAAAGCTAGAAACAAAACTCTATCGTTTGTTTTTTCAGATGCTTTGGGGTACCAGACTAAATCCTATAAAAAGACATTGGCCCAGATATTCAAAAGGGTTGCGCCATGCGCAACAGGGTTGCGCCATGCACAAGTCCAAAATGCGCCATTCTGCGACATTCAGCAGGAGGCAGTTACGCCACTGGCAACAGGTTGCGCAAGAGAGCAATGCAAATGAATGCATGCTCAACAGGAGGGGGAGGATCCATGCATAACCTGCGCAACCGATTCAGTCGGGTTGCGCGAGTTCTGCTGCAACCCCAACCTGCGCCTGCACAAGCCGAGTCAAAAAAAGGCTGAAGTTGAGGGCCACCACAGGTGAGCTGCTGCATTGCAGGGGCGCACACAGCAGCTGCCACCCTGGCTGGCCCCAACTCGGTCCCTGTGCCCCCCACCAGCCCGATCACGGGCAGAACACATCACATGTCCCCTCCCACACACATCTCCACAGCCAGTCGCGGGCAGAACCGCATACATGTAACCCCCCACACATCACCCACAGCCCGATCGCAGGCAGAACCTGTATGAACCCCCAGTGCCCGATCGCGGGGCAGAACCTGTATGAACCCCCGGTGCCCGATCGTGGGCGAGAATGTAACCCTCCCCAACCCGAATAACTCCCTGGTGGTCAGTGGACCATAAAGCCCGATCGCGGGCAGAATGTCACAACAACCCCAAACATCTTCCTGGTGTCTAGTGTCCCCCCACCCACCCCGAAGCCCCTCCACCCGCTCCCCCTGCAGCGTGAGGCGAGGCATCACCCGCCTGCCGCCCGCGCCCGCCGACTGACTGTCGGTAGGGCTGCCGCCCATTGGTGCAGAGCTACAGCCTGTGGGGAGTACTGACACCAGGGAGATGTTTGGGGGTTGTGCTGTGACATTCTGCCTGCGATCGGCTTTACGGTCCACTGGACCACCAGGGAGTTATTCGGGTTGGGGAGGGTTGCATTCTGCCCGCGATCGGGCACTGGGGGTTCATACAGGTTCTGCCCACAATCGGGCATGGGGGTTCATACAGGTTCTGCCCGCTATCGGCTGTGGGTGATGTGGGGGCGATATGTACGTGTTCTGCCCGCGATCGGGCTGTGGGAGATGTGTGTGGGGGTGTCATAACTGTGATGCCCGCTGATTGGCTGCATTAGGCGTCAGTCCTCGATGGCTGCTGCCTGGCAGGGTGGCCAGGAGCAGTCCGGGATCGGCGCATCTACATGCAAATGGTATGCAAATGGGCTATAAATAGATGCAATGGCCCCTGCGCTTTGCATAAATTATGGCCCCATTTGCATGTCACCTTTTGAATATCAGAAATTTGACGCATGACGCAATGGTACTTCCATACACTAAGTTTAATGCTCAACTCTGGCACTTCGCGTGAAAGCGCAGTTCCACTGCGCCATCGCGCAAGTGCTGTGGTCAGGGGGTGATATTCAAAGGAGTTGCTCAACAGCGCAACTCCTTTGAATATCACCCCGGCCACACCCCTGCGCAACTATTTTGAGCAGCGCAGGGACTTGCGCCTCAGACTGGCGCAGTTTGAATATCTGGGCCATTATACCTATTTGCCCATTAATTCAGGGGGCCTTCACATGATAGAACCAGTAGTTTTCCTCCATTCTTAATTTTTTAAACATTCGGTAGGTACTATTTTGAGTACTATTGAATTGGTGTCACAGGTCTGGACTAAAAATTCTTTTTCTATTTATCTCCACTCATGGTTACAGGTGGCACCTAAAGTACATCCCCGACTTAATGTCCCTCCCTATTTTATTCCTGCAGCTCAAAAGTTATACAAATGGGTAATTACGAAGACTTGCATTACTTCTCATACAACTAAATCTCTTTATGAAAACATAATGCATAAATTTTACCCCAGGGAACCTAGTTTTAAAAACTGCCTCTCAGTTGATAATGGCTATATTATTCATCAATTGACCCATTCAAGAATACCACAGAAGATGTGGGGGAATTTGTGACTATCTGTATATGGAAGATTAAATGTGAGAGGAAATGCTAAGCACAAGAGTGGAATAGAGAGAAATTGTCCTTACATGGAGTGTATATAGCTCAGCTAGAATCTATGGAACATTTTTTATTAGAAAATGGGCTTTTTATTTCCTGGCATCTGATTGGCTGATGCCCTTGCCGAGGGGGTACATTAACTTTTAATAGATGCCCAGGAATTAAAAAGTACCAGCCCCAGTGCCCCCTCACCCACTCATGTACCCCTGTGCCCACCCTGCTTCCTGACTGGCTGAAAATACACAATTTAATTTTAAATCGCCACCATTTTTACTCTCGCTTAGTGAGAGATACTGGCCCTCAGTGCTCTGTAGTTCACTACCAGCTGGCTCAAAATTCTGTCACACAACCTAAGCTGCTCTCCTTTCAGTAACATTTCTTCATTTTGTATGTCATTATGGTACCCTCTTGAGCAGTTCTCTGACTCTCAATACCTGTCGCTCTCTGTCGAAAGTGTCCTGGACACTGAGCAAGGCAGCGCACCCCCCCGTGACATAAGTGATCTCCCATTCACCATCAGCTTTTTCAAATAATTTAAAATATACACTAGCCACACAAGAAAAAAGAAACCAGTAAAACCAAAGCTGTCTGATCCACTTCATGGAACCGCCTGTAATCAGTGTGATTTTGAAAATGTGCAGTGCTCCGCGTGTGTGCCTTTCCAAAAGAAGACTTCCTTTTCTCCTCTCACTGCTCCCTTCTGCCACTTGTTTACACAGTATTCTGCACCGCAGAAACATAACCAGCCCCCGGTACTCTACATAGAAGTGCCACATACTGATACTGGCTCACCTCTGTCCTATGTCCTACAGGCAAAAAGAAAACTCTTTTTTTATTCTTACTTTTGTTTGATGCTGCTCGCTTCTTTGATCTGTAGCTGAGCCCCGCTCCGGTACATTTACCGACTGCAACTGCAATGCCACACTATCGTGCTAAAGTAAAAAAATAAAACAAAAAGTAACAGCGGTTCTCCGTTTGTGCACACCTATAACTGGCACCTTTTTTGAAGCTGCAGTAAAACCACAGTTTCTGCCTCTCCAACTTTGGCAGTTAAAAAAAATCTTAATGTCTTGTTTTAGATGGTGGGGCAGGGGGTAGGAGAACAGAATGGCTCTGTCACCTGAGTGTGTGTGTGTGGGGGGGGTAGGAGATAGAACAGCACATAAACTGAAGGACTACTTTATCAAAAAAACATTTACTTTCTGATATTTCTAGTAATGTTCAGTCATTTCACTTGTTGTTTTACAACCTAACTAAAATTTACACATATGCCCATTTTCTGAACGCAATAATACCCTCCAGGGTGGGCGGTATTGGGTAATACCGGACCGCCCAGGGGCTATAAGGCCCTCCACCTGTGGCATCGAGCCTCATTACACCCCTGGGCAGTTCGGTATTGCCCAATACCGCCCACCCTGTCGGGTATTATTGCTTGCTTACATTGTTCTTATGTTAAAGCTTTGTGGACATTCTTAGCAAAAAAAATGGTCTTTGCCTTGGCTTAACCACTTAACATATGATGTTTTGGTTGTAGGAAAATATGGATCTGCTCTAGCCAGCTATCATACTGATACTTTAATAGTTTTTTTTTGTTGTCTAAGATTCTACTTATGGCAAGCACAATGTCAAAGGGTCTTGCAACAAAAGAAAATGTCCTATGAGTGTTTGAGTATTTTAGTTTCAAATGAATTTAGGAATGTTTAATTCTCAGACTGTTTATCTTATTCTTCACAGCAGGTGTGGAATTGTTGGAAGGGTTTCACTTTATTTGATAAAATATAAGTAAATTTTGAAAATTATGGAATGTTGTTTTATTAACTTCGAAACTAATTTCTTTTCTGTATTTGTTATGGTCAAGTTGTATTGTATGACTTTATCTTGTACATGAATTTGTTTGTTGATATTTGTTATTTGATGTGTTTCAATAAAAATTCCCCTACTCTTTTCGATAAGTGCCATGGGATCTTTAACATCCACCTGAACTACCACCAATCCAGGCAGATGGGACCTCGGTTTAACATCTCATCCGAAAGACGGCACCTCAGAAGTGCAGCACCCCTCTCATGCTGCACTACAGTGTCAGTACTAGGATATTAACCCAAGTGCCAGATGTGGGAACTGAACCCACAGAACTCAGATCTCCTGGCCTCAGAGGGCCATCTACTAGGGACTTCAACTTAGACTGGCTGTCCAGTGCGTCCACCCCACTTAAAATGTTCTGTGATTCCCTTGGGTTGTCACAGCTAATAAACGAATCTACTCGTCCTAACAAGCTCAACCCTAATAACAGTACTCTCTTGGATATCATTTTAGTTAACAAACCCCATTTATTCTCCCATGCTGGAGTCTTTTTCTCTGATATTAGTGACCATTGCTTCATTGTGTGTGTAAGATCCACCCTTAAATCCACAACTGCACCAAAATTCTCCTTTAAAAGATGCATATGCAACTTTGATCTCCATGGGTATATATCAGAGCTAAGATACTCCATGCAATGGCAGGACTTCTATCTAGCTAAGTCCCTGACTACAGCTTATGATATTTTCTCAGAAATTGTGCTGGGGCTCTCAACAAGTATGCTACTATTGTAAAAGTTCGTGCCAGAAACAAATCCTGTCAGTGGTTTACGGAAGACCTGAAAGATGCTTTGTGGAGTAGGGATGTACTCTGGAGAACTGCTAGGAAAACTAATTAAATAAATGACTGGAATTCTTTCTGGAGGCCGAGGAACCTCTGCACCAAAATGGTCAGAGAAGCCAAAGCTAATTTCTACCGCTCTCAGCTGGAGAGCTCCTCAAGAAATGCCTCCAAATTCTGGAGGATGATCAAAGACATTGAAGGTCACACCACTGTTAATTCCCTACCTACTAAATTATTGATCAACAATACTGTCATCTCCGACAGACCATCTATCCTCGACGCTCTCAATAATCATTTTGCCACTGCAGGGCTAGCCTTTGACTCCTCTCCCACAAATATCCTCCGCCAACAACTTGGATTGGATACATAAGAAAAACCCATCCGCAGTCCATCCTTCCCTCTGCAGCCTACCTCCCTGAAAGAAGTCGAAGATCTTCTCCTTCAGTTGGACATTAGGAAAAGTGCTGAGGCCGACATAATTGACCCGTACTTCTTAAAGGTTGGCTACCATGTCCTCGCAGTCCCAATTACTCATCTCTTCAACTTATCCTTGTCCCAGGGTGACCTACCGCCCATTTGGAAAAATGCACTTGTGGTCCCTTTCTTTAAGTCAGGAGATTCTAGTGACCTCAATAACTACAGGCCAATCTCCCTACTTCCAATCCTGTCAAATAGATGCTGGAGAAAATAGTGAACTCCCAGCTTCGGAAGTACCTGGAATCAGAAAAATTGCTCAACCTGTTACAATCCAGTTTTATAGCACAGCACAGTACAATCTCTGCTCCAGCCAAGGTGACAAATGACTGGCAGCTTGAATTAGACAAAAAAAACTTTGTCTGCACAGTTTTCTTGGACCTAAGCAAGGCGTTCGATACCGTTGATCACATACTGCTTCTGTCGTCCCTCCGGAACATTGGTTTGGATTCCTTATCCCCTAAATGGTTCTCCAACTACCTCTCGGGACAACTTCAACAAGTAAAGGCAGACAGGGAAGTTTCTCCACCAAAACCCCTATTGAGGGGTGTACCACAAGGCTCCATTCTTGGTCCCTTACTCTTCACCATTTGTATTAACAACGTAGATGCCCCTATCAAAGAAGCACAAATACACCTATTCGCGGATGATATGGTACTGTATGCTAGTAGCCCCACCCCTGATGCGACCTGTAAAGCACTTCAAAATGAATTTAAGCTGCTGCAACACCAATTTATAATCCAGACACTGCTCTTAAATGCAAAAACAAACAAAGCAATGTTCCTCTCGCCCCCTTCACAATGCAATAAATCCTACAATTGCTGGGACACTCCTATATATCACTACCATTCTAGGTGAACGGCTGGACTGCGAACCAAAGTTCAAGTACCTGGGGGTCTGGTTAGACCATAGACTTACTTTCACAGATCACTTAGAAGAACTGGCAAAGAAACTTAGACAAAGACTTGGCCTGTTCTTTAAGATTAATAATCTCCTCACAAGAGATGCTAAACTGAAACTGGTTCAAACTACCTTTCTTTCCCTATTGGATTACGTAGATTTTCTGTATAGTCAGGGACCTGCAGATACCCTAGCCAAACTCAATACGTTTTATCACAGAGCCATAAGATTTATCGTGGGTCTTCCTTACTCAAACCACCACTGTGTATTGTACACGGCAGTGGGATGGTCATCCCTTGCTTACAGACGGCAAAAAAATGCTGCGGTTTGGACATACAAAGCTATCTCAAATAAACTGCCCCAGTATATCTCTGTCTGTTTACCTTTTTGCACTCTGGGGAAGTATGCCCTGAGAAGCACCTCATATACAGTAGTAGCCACAGACACTGCAAGCTATTTCCCGAAATTTCTGTGATATTTCCAGAAATATCTGATGCTTTTTGCATTTAAACAGTAGGGGCAGCAGAGAGAAACTCTTCAGAAATTTCACGAAATATCTGGAAATAGCTTGCAATGTCTGAGGCTACCACTGCATCTACCTTTATGTTTACAAAGCAAAATCTTGCATTGGCAGAGCAGCCATCAGCTTTGTGCTCCCTCAACTGTGGAACAAGCTGCAAAAAACTTTGAAATTAACTCACCCCATCAGTCTAGCAGCTTTTAAATCTCTATATCTACATCATAATAAGGAGTCCTGTGCCTGTCTACCCTAAATAGTGACTCCTATAAGTCCAAGTGCACTCTAATTACCACTGTTAAAAGACTGATCACACCTATAATCGACTCTTCCCTCTCCCCTTTTCTGCCCCGCGTATCTGTCCCTTCCACATTCCTTTGACCCTGGTTCCAGCTCTACATTCTCCATACCATATGACTATATATCTTTTTATATTAGGTTTTATTTGTGTTCGGTGCACCTGATATGTATATTTCTTTACTTATATGAAAAATTGTGTCCTACCCAAAACTAGCTGTATCTTCTATTTCAAACATATACTACTGTCAATGCTACCTGCTGATACTTTGTGTATACTGTATTATTGTATCTCACTTTATTTTTATTATTGTTATTTTCTTGTGTGTTGCATCCCATGTATATTGTTCCTTGTTCCTTGTTGACAAACCCAGGTCCACCTCAAAAATGAGCTTGCTCAATGGTGATCGCCTGGTTAAATAAAGACTTTGACTGATTGATTGATTGATTGATTGATTCAGTCGCCCAGCCTTGCCTATGTTTGTTTTCTACCTTGTGTTCATGGCCATCAGGTTTTGCCATCAGCCTCCCACTACTCCTACACTTGGATGCATGCCAGCTAGAGATGCAGCAAAATAAAATTTTGTCTGCAAAATTCCAGGGAAATTAACAATTTCACTGGGTGAAATGTGACGTGAAATTGCGGCAAAATTTCTCAATTTCACCCTCAACAATTTCACCCATCACCACCACCAGCCACCACAAGTCCAGTTGAACCCCCCAGCCTTCACACACACAAGTTACCCTGCACCCCTCAACTTGTTTAAAAAAATCTCCACTCCCTGGTGTCTAGTAAGCCCCCAGCCATCACTGACCATTATAATGTTAAATAAGCACCCCCAAGTTACCCTGCACCTCCGTCTGTTTTATGAAAAAAAAAAAATCACCCTCCACTCCTGGTGTCTAGTGGCCCCCTACCCCCACCCATCAACAGATGTCAGAACCCACCCAGCTCCCCCAGTAACCCGGTCGGACCACCGGCCTGGCCCTTCACCTCACCTCCATGGCCGGCAGCTCGACTGAGTGCCACTGAGTGCTGAATGAATGAGAATGAATGAGCGCACATATGCACTCATTCATTCTCATTCATTCAAGTGCTCAGTGGTGCTCAGTCGGGCTACCGGCCATGAAGGTGAGTGGAGGGCTGTGCCAATGGCCCAATTGGGTTACTCTGGGGGGAGCTGGGTAGGTGCTGATATTTATTGATGGGGTGGGGAGTCCACTAGACACCAAGGAGTGGATGGTGATTTTTTTTTTTATAAAACAGATGGAGGCGGCAGGGTAACTTGGGGGGATACTTATTTAATATTATAATGGCCAGTGATGGCTGGGGACCACTAGACAATAGGGAGTGGAGGGTATTGTTTTTTTAATAAAACAAATCAGGGGGTGCAGGGTAACTTTGGGGGGGGAGCTCTTATTTAATATTATTATGGCCAGTGATAGTTGGGGGGACCACTGGACACCAGGGAGAATTTTGGCCAGTGGGCATTGGCCACAACATTTCACCGTGGGAGGCAAAATTACTCCGGCAGGTGGTGACATTTCACCGTGGGTGGCAAAATTTCACCCGTGGGTGTGAAATTTTGCCTGCAAGTGAAATAGTGCGGGCTTGGGGGCAAATTTTCGTGTCCAACTGTGGGCAAAATTTCACATTCCACCCAGCGAAATATTTTGTGGAATGCGCTAATTACGCAAAATATTTTGCTGGGTGAATTTTTCCAATTTTGCAAATCCCTAATGCCAGCCATGGCTATAACATGGCTTCCAGGGTTCCCTGCCCTTTATGCCAATGGTCTCCCTCTGCTCCCTAGAAATCTGCACCCTAAAGGTAGTAGGTCACTAGACTCAGGCAAGGTCTTTCTCTTTCTGCACCTCATGTGAGAATGTTCTGTGATCTGGGGGAAGCTTTTGCCATGCAGATCAACATGGCGGCACCTCTTAATGTAGCATTTAAGACTTCAGTTGCCAGAGTGTGGGACCTCTAAGTCCATGGTGGCTCCTTAAGCTGTACAGACTACATCACTAGCACCTTCGAAAGCTCTTCCCCCTATGGTCACTTAAGGTTCATCTGGTCTCCACTTGTTTCCCTTCTTCTGCCCCAAATGCTGAAGATCATACAGTTATGCAAGTCCCATCCCCTCAAGGTCCCAAATACTATGCCTTACCCCTCAAGGGTTCAGCTTCCTCTCTAGGCCTCCCCTCAGTGGAGGCCAGGTGAGTGCCTTTCAGTGTTTTTTCTCTCATCCTCTTGCCTTGGGGGGGTGGGCTTCCTTTGCGAGGAACCTCCTAAAGCTGCAGAGATCAGCTTGTGGCACCCCCACGGCATTCCTATTAGAGGGATAGAGTGAGAGCCTTTCCTCTAAAATTTTCCCCTGGAACTGGGTGTTTAAATTACAGTAGCTGAGCCATCATTAATTTTAGCCCAAACCCGGAGGGAAGGTGACCAAGGCCTTGGATCACCTGCGGTTTCCTCTTCATAGGGTTTTTTTCTCTCCTTTGTGCTGAAGGTCATAAAAGTTAGGTAGTGTCCACAGGAGGAGGAGATCCATAATGTAATACATTGGTGTTACTACTAGGATTACTACTATTATGATAGGGCAAAAGGGTGCAGCTTGGCCCATCCAGATTGTCCCCCACACATGTGGGTCATACTTAAACCATTCTAGAATTTGAGAAAACAACTCTATCCAGTGTATTTTTAAATTTCCTGAAACTGGTTGCCTCAACTACTTCCTTAGGCAGACTATTCCAAGCCTTAGTAACCCTTACAGTAAATTAATTGTTTCTTTTTGATGTTACAGAACTTGGGACAACTAGTTTCCTGTTGTGTGACCTTAAGCAGTCCCTTGTGTTACTGAATACAAGGTTACATTGACTATGTAAGTCTTGGGACTGTAGCAGTTTATATAAAAGGAAAAGGTCACCTCTTGGCACCTTTGCTGTAGTGAGAACAAACCTGTTTCTTTCAGTCTAGTGTTGTAAGGCATGCTTTTTATGTTGATTATGCGAATGTGCAAGAAACATGTTGCAGCAGCTTGCTGCAAAAGCAGGTTGTCGAGGTGTGGCACTGTTGTGGCCAGTGCCCCCACTGCCTTTTGAGGCTTGGCCCGCTTTCCCCAATGTGGTGGCACGGTGCTGCTGACACTAGTTCAGCCAGTGTGCCACCACCTTGAAATGTTTTAGCCACTGCAATCAGGGGCTGCCTCGTCATTGCAGCATCAGCCATTCCACTGTGTTCAGGGAGTAATCCATCACTGCAGGGTGGTACCTTGCATGCCCCAACCCAGTATGCCGACGGGGAACCCAGTCCACATCAGCATAATGTCCCCACCCCCAAGTTTCTGCTGTGTGCTAAGGGGGTGCCCAATCCCCCCGCATCATGACCCTTCTAATTTGCCGACGGGCACCCAATCCCCCATCAGCTTCAGTAACCCCCTTCCCTGTTGAAGTTGCCAATGGGGGAGCCCACTCCCCATCAGCATAATGTCTCCCCCCTAATGTTTTGTCTTCCAAGGGGGGTGCCCAGTCCCACTCAGTTCTCCCACCCCCTCAGTATCTGCCAACGGGGGTGCCCAGTCCCCCACCAGCTAAAGCCCCCTCCCCAAAACCAATCAGGTGGCACAATTATCCCTGAAAAAAAAAGTCCCTCAGTGCTTTTTTTTTAACCCTGTAAACAAGAAAACGGTCCCTCGTTGACTCCATGGCCCGCCCCAACCCACACCCACCCTCTGCGCCTCTGCCTTCCCACATTCCCCTCACCCGACACTTACCTCCGAGCCCAGCACGACGATCTTCGTGGACTGGGAACACGCCTGCACTCTTCAAAGTCAACCACAAACTGAAGAAATGCCGGTAAGCTGTATAATGGCATAAATAGTTATTTTTTTTAACTTTGGTGCATATCTCAGGCATTTTTGGTAATTTTGGCACCAAATTTTCAACATGGGGTATTGGGACCCCTCCTCATGAATTCAGCCACGGTCATGGTGTTATTCGGTCCCGAAAGGTGATTTTGTGGTCACTGCACGGACTCACCTTTCGGGACTGATTAATGAAATGACAGTGTCAGTGTTCATGAGATGGGCTCTCAAAAAGCCTAAATTGCAAATATGGTGGAAAAAATCCAAAAAATTACTGTTTTATGAGTGTGCATTGCACAGTTGCTATGCACACTTGTAACTTTGCAAATCTGCAATATTTTTACTCCAGATTTTCAACATTGGCATTTTTACATACCTCCTTATGAACAGCATAGCTGTCATTTTTCACATCCTGGCAGAAAGCCACACAAGACACAAGGCTAATAATGTCAGTCCTGCAGGAGATAAAAGCACTAATCATATACACTGAAACAGTGACAATCACAGAGGTTTGTGCACTCAGAGAATATTTTACTGATAACTCAATCAGTCACAGTTAAAGAATGAGACGCTGGAAGGTTTGATACCTTTTATTGGACCAACAAGTGTCTTATACAAAGATGGAATTTTACACAAACTTTCAGGGCCTCACAGTTCCCTTCTTCAGGTGAATGACAAACTGAGCAACACAAGAAATATTTATATATGCTATGGAGCAAGGTATAAAAATAATAGAAGAGAATTACAGGAAGGGTGGAATGGTAGGCAGTGTGAATCTCAGAAGTGAAGAAAGGAACACAGAGCAATAAAGCCCTGAGATAAGAGTCTATAAAAGTTGCAAAGTAATAAAAATAGGATGTGTGAGAAAAACTAAGCATGGGGTGATGTGTGAGGTGAGGAGGGGGTGGACAGGACTGAAGCTGAAAAGATATTTGTAAAAGAGGCAGGGAGGAACAGGTAATTAGAAGCAGCAGGTAGGAACACAGAAGAAGAGAGGAAAAAATATTGGGTAATAAGTAATAAAATAATTTCAGTTTACCATAGTGTGTCACTAATCCAATGTCCCAATTCACTCCACAAATAAAACTTTGCTTTGCTTTCCTGTCTCCAAAACAAACTTTCATTTTTAATTCATTCCTCTGCATCCTGTGCAACTCTTTGATTTGGTGTTTCTTTCCTGGTCTTCAAAATAGATGTTCTCTTCATATTTTTGGTATACTAATTACTTAGAGCCTGAGTTAGAGTTTGAGATCCCAAACAAGAGGACAAGTGCTGGATGCTCTACTATCTCACGCCTAGGACAATAGGTATGGAATAGCTTACCTAATTATCTTAGACCACAAGGAACAAAAATAAGTTGGCATAAAATTAAATTGTGGTTTTTGCCTCAAACAGAAGGACCAAGAGATTGCTGCCCACCTATAGACTCAGGGTAAATACCATTGTGTATACTACCACTTGGTTTCCCTGGTATGGTCCTAATTTTGTATTTCATATCAATGTATGTATATATATATATATATATATATATATATATATATATATATATACTAAGTCTTTTATTTTCTTCCAATGTATGTAACCAGGATGATTCTATACATGGTGTCCCTTGTAAATGAGCTTTTTACTCAATGGGAATTTTACCATGTTCATTTTATTGATTACTTAGGTTTACTTAGGTTGAGTAGGACAAAAGAAGACCAAAGACCCATCGAGATTGTCCCCCGCAATTGTGAGCCATTTATTCCTAGTTAAGTATTTTGTGTGAGCCATGTATCCAATTTATTTTTAAAGGAATCTGGATTTTTCACATCCATTAGGTCTTGAGGGAGAGTATTCCAAAGTTTGGCCTCTCTGATATTGAAGAAATTATCTCTTTTAGATATATTGGCCCATTGGACATCCATGATTTTGTTGTGGGATCTGCCTACAACCCATCTACCAGTTAGTTTTACATATAAATTACTTATCATATTGATATCCTTCAGAATTTTATGCATTAGGAGTAAATCCCCTCTATATCTTCTTAACTGGAGTGGTAACAGGTCTGTTTCTTTCAATCTACTATCATAATCCATATTTTGTATTCCTGACACCATTTTGGTGGCCCTTCTCTGAACCCTTTCCAACATTGCTATGTCACCCTTTTGGTATGGATTCCAGAAGGGTGTACCATAGTCCAGCTGGGGCAGGTTATAACTCCTGTAGAGTGGGATGAGGCATTGTTCATTTCTAGAAATAAAAGTTCTCCTTACTCTGTTTAACAGGCTGTTTGCCTGTTTATGGATTTGTATACAGTGGTCAGATAGAGTTAATTTGTTATTTATCATAATACCCAAATCTCTCTCACAAGTTGATTTGGAAATTTTCTTGTCAGCAAGGTAGTAGTCTACACATGTTTTTTTTTACCAAAATGGATTATCTTGCATTTATCTATACTAAAAGACATACTGTTCTCTTTAGCCCATTTCTCAATTTGTAACAGATCCTTCTTGATAGATATTACATTTTCGACACTATCCACTTTACCACCCAATTTAGTGTCAATCAGCAAATTTGGAGAGGATATTTGTGTTACTTATTGTCATGTCTGAAATGAAAATATTAAATAAAAGTTGGCCCAAAACTGACCCTTGAGGTACCCCACTGGTCACCCTACCAAGATTTGACACATGGCCATTTATTCTTACTTGCTGTGTTCTATCAGCGAACCATTCTTTCACCCAATCTACTAACCATATTGAAAAGCCACATTTTTTAAGCTTGTTAAGCAATTGTTGATGTGGTATGAGATCAAAGATAAGCAATTGTTGATGTGGTATGAGATCAAAGACCTTGCTGTAGTCTAATAATATTACATCCATTGGTGTCCCCAAATCAGTTTCTTTACTAATTTGATTATAAAAACAGATCAAGTTAGTGGTACATGAATATCCTTTTTTGAATCCATGTTGTGATTTGTCAGAAATACCAAGCTGATTCATTTCATTTTCAAAAACTTTCTTTATGATTTTCTCCATTAATTTGCAAACCGAGGTCAGGCTTATAGGTCAATAATTTCTAATCTCTATCTCATTTTATTTTTTAAATATGGGAACAACCATAGCTTTGTGCCACTCAGAAGATATTAACTTTTTGGTTAATGATTTGTTGAATAAAATAGTTAAGGGTATAGAAATGGCTGCAGCAGTATTACCTAGAAATCTCGGATGGATGTGATCTGGTCCAGGACTTGAATTTCTATGTATTTTTATGTTGAGTAATGCTGATAAGATGTCATCCTGTGTTATTGTATATGTTGGATTTGTTTGTTTGATACCTAGTTCAGAAGTATGATAATCATATGTACTTGACGTTTTGTTAAATACTGAACAAAAGTAATTGTTTAGACTATTAGCTATATCCTGATCATTTACAATTAGTTGTCCATTTTTCTTTTTTATAGGTCCAATCATTTTAACTGTTTGATTTTTGCCTTTTAGATATGAATATAAGGCTTTTGTGTTATCTTTTGAATGAGCTAATTTGAACTCTAATCTATATTTAGCATTCTTTATTACTTTCTTTAGAGTATTGACTAACTGCTTATAATGTTTGACGTTTAGAGGATCAGGATATTTTTTGAGTTTTTTAAATAATTTTGCCTTAGTTTTTATTAATTTGTGTATTGACTTGGAGTACCAAAGGGGAATTTTACCTCTCTTATTGTATTTCTTTCTAATAGGAACAAACCTAAATTACAAATCCAGTATGGTTTGTTTTGTATAATTCCAAGCTGCTTCAACTGTTAAAGAGTTTAGTACTGTACCCCAATCAATATTATTTAATTGTTTATTTATTTATTTATTTCTACAAAATTGGCTTTATTGTAGTTTATTAGTCTTGTTGAGGTTGAATTTTTAATAATTGTCATTGGTGTGTTAAACAAAACTGAATTATGATCGCTATTTCCTAATGGATCGGTGATTTCAATATTTGTTATAAGTTGATCATTATTGGTCATGAGTAGATCTAAAATATTATTACCATGTGTTGGCCGTTTCATTAATTGTTCCAAACCATTATTAGTTAACATGTTGATAAAAATATTATCCATTTTACCAGATCCTTTTAAAGTTTTTCAATTAATTCCTTGGATACTGAAGTCACCCAAAACAATGATGTTTCCTTTGTTGGTCATTTCAGTTATTTCATTAACTAGGGACACATTATATTTATAATTTGCTGTAGGAGGCCTATAACAGTTTCCAATTAATAATGTTCAATGACCCTTCAATATGATATTTACCCATATACTTTCATTGTCATCCATGTTTTCATGCATAAGTTGGTACAAATCTATATCATTATGTACATGTATACGTACCCTACCTCCTTTTTCCCTGCCTACTTTTATAGTACAGTTTATAGTTGGGAATGTTCTGAATCCATATAGAGCTATTATCCCACCACGTTTCAGAAACTGCAATGATTCCAAGATTCAGAATTTGAGCTTTAGCTTCCAGTTCGGCCAGTTTATTATTTAAACTTCTAGCATTCAGCATGAGACCTCTACAATTTACACTTTGTTTTTCATAGGGTCTGGTCTTTAGAGAAGGATAATGATGACATTCTCCCCCCTTCCAATTGATAAGTAAAAATCATTACTACTTACTTACTACTACTACTACTACTGCTACTACTTGCACCATTAGGGCTACAAAGATCTCTATTTACATGGTGATCCTGTCAAATGTAAAATGTACAACATTCACAAATTTATATGTGAAGACAAAAATAATATTTAGTCCTAAACAGAAGTATCACTGATATATATTGAAGTACACAAAAAATGTTCAACTTTTTTTATGTGCATCTGTGATGGATTGCTAGCAGAGAAAAGTCTACAAAAGAAAACTGTCAAAATCTGTGTTCTTTTAATGTGCACTTGTGATTGATTGCTTGCAGAGCAGAAACAGATCTAGCAGTAATAGGGCCATATTCATGAAATGAAATGTGACAAAGTTCCATTCTATAACTCTAGTTGCAGACAAAAATCTCTGCAGATGCAAAGATTTCCATTCACAGTCCCTTGCAACTGTGGAGATGTTCAGCCTGGCTCACTGCCCATAGCATTTTTCTATAGCTGCAGGGGAAAAAACACATGCCAGCTGCAGTAAACCATGGGGCTGGGCATAAACTGGCTCTGCCTTTCTGAATACCACAGCTGCAGGAAAAACTGTGACTCTACAAGTAGCAACTCACTTGTGCTGTTTTTTTCCCCAGCTGCAGGATTTTTGTGGGACTTTCTGAATCTGGCCCCTGTTTTTTTTTTTTTTCTTACTCTTAGAAAAAAAAAATAAACACACTTAGCAGTTCTCCCAAGAAACACTGAGAATTATCACACAAAAGTGTAATAAAATTCCTCTCTCTACCTTGGGATTTAGAAAAGGAAGAAAACTGCCATGATTTCTGCTTTTTGGCTAATTTTAACAATTGGAAAAAAGTAGACTGCTCCTTCACAGCAGCTCAGACATCTGTCTCTCTTCACTAGCACTGTTTGACCTTGAGTAACTGCAGGAGTGGTGAAAGCAATGAGTGATGTGCCTTAGGTCAAACAATACAAGTGAAAATAAATCATTTATTCCAACAAGGTCCCTGTTGTATATTTCATTTATGCAATAGGCAGAGACCTTGTATTGTGTGTTGTTTTTTTTTTTTTAGCTTTAATTTTATTTTTTTTCAGTCAATAAACTGTGTTGGACTTTTTGGTGAACTAGTGTCTGTCCCTGTTCTGTGTGCCCTGTTGGTATGGGCATTGCTAAGGAGGTGCCAGCATGACGCTGACACTGATGCTGCTACAGAGCAGCTGATTGGCTTTGCTGTTTAGGAGCCAATTTTTTCATACTAAGATGGCAGCACCACTTAGTGAAAGTAGCCAGGAGTGTTTTCCCTAGTTGTATGTAGAGTGAGTTACTTTGTTAGCAGATGGGGCAAAAATGAAAAGATTTATTTTGTTTAACCAGTAGTGTGGGCACGAGTGTGATGTGGGAGCTGCAGGGCTGTTATGTTGCAGTTTGTGCTTTAGGTTTAAAAAAAAATTTTCCCCCAGAGGAGTGCACCATTTGAAGAGTCTGAAGCGAACACTACGAGCAGCTGGAGTAAGGGGAAGGAAACTGTTGGCGGTTCTCAAGTGGTGGAAGAAATAATGGTATTTAGAAAAAAAGCTATTTATTTATTTTGTTCAGCAGAGCTCATGATAGGAATGCAGTTCACAGAGCTGGAAAGACACCTGAAGCTGACAGGCAGGTGGGGAGCAGGAAAGGAGCAGCGAGTGGTGTAAAAAGAAAGTGATTTTTTTGTGTAAATCTGTCCTGGTTTATAGCCAAGTGAGGTGGATGCTGCCTGTGTAAGTTATAAATGTAACAGAGTAGCAGCTTCTGCAGCTAGTGCTATTGACATGAGTTTCTATGACAGAGTGAAAGTAGGGAAGTAGTGCCAACCAGTCGGGTCGGGTGAGGGGAGAGTGACATAGCTACTATATACATAAGTGTTAAATGACGTAGATACTATGTACATAAATGCTGATGTATATGTACTATGTACATAAATGAAATGTACATACACAGTAGCTCAAATATCAGCATTTAAGTAATGGCTTTTGGGTCCAGGCCTATTATATAAATAATAAAACATATCATCAAGGTGCCATATTACATTAGTTGATTCCGACAATAACTCATCCATAATCAATTGAAATGCAACACAAGTACTGGACACCCCATAGGTCAACCAGTTAAAGTAAGTTGTTCTGCATATTGGTGGTGAGGTAAGGATCTGAGTTATTATCGAACACCACTTGTTGCTATGCTTGTCACAAGTGTAGCTTATGGGAGTTTCTTTTTCCAACTTGCATAGTAAACAAATGATACTGTCTTGAAATGTGGAAATAGTTCAGATCCATCCCAGGGTTTATTATAACTTAAGAAAGGACATTATTAGATTGGAAGTGGTACAGAGAAGAGCAACAAAAATGATACATGGCCTTCAGGAAATCACCTAAGAAGAAAGGCTTGGGGCTCTGAAATAGTACTCACTAGAGACTAGGAGGGAGAGCTGGGATATGATTGAGATCTTCAAGTTCCTTAAAGGCATCAATAAGGTGCCAGAAGCACAACTTTTACCAGGAACATCAATTCTACTACAAGAGGGCATGAGTGGAATTTGAAGGATGGTGTGTTCAAGAGGGACATCAGAAAGCATTACTTTTCAGAGAGGGTGGTGGAACCTTGGAATAGATTATCTCTTGATGTGATGGCTGCAAAGCCAGTATCAAGCTTTAATCATGAGTGGGACAAGGATTAGGAACAAGCACATGGCACTGGTACTGGCAAGGGCTAGGCTGGGAGTCTAGGAGGACAGAACACTGGTGCACAACAGGTCCAGGGATAGCTTGCTTGGGCAGGCTCAGTGGACCACAGGTACCCTTCTGCCAACATCTTCTGTTTCTATATTTATATAGCTTGAAAATTCCTAAATGTAATTCACTGACTCATCTGTTTTGAGCACAAACTATTATAGCACCACTAATTTGTTGTACAGTAAAAATCACATTAAACTGTTCCATCAATGAGCTGATTTTGCACTGTTTTTACAGCTGCATAAGAGAGCTATGCAAAATATTTCTATTATGTAGTACAGACAGGGGACCCTGGAAGCACATCACCAAATACCTCAACTGTGTCCTTCCACAGTGGAACTGAAGTACATTGCTGTTCCTCCTGCTCCCCACTTCCCACTGGGCACTTTATTTTCCTGCTCTGTGCTCACTACTGGTTCACTTCTGGATTGGGAGCTAGTACTTATGTTCCTCCCTGTTATCTATGTAATAATGTTTCCTTGGTGTCTAGTGGCACCCTTCACCTTCTAATGACCATCCCCATTATTCATATAATGTTTCCCTGGTGTCTAGTGGCACCCTCAATCATCAGATCACCATCCCCATTTTATACTAATCTTTCCTTGCTCCCCGTTGTATGGTAATCTTTCCTTATACACTGTACTAATCTTTCTGTGGTGTCTAATGGTACCCTCCACCCTCCAATCACTGTCCCCATTGTAAGGTAATCTTTCTGTGGTGTCTATTGGCAACCCCCACCCTCTGATCACTGTCCCCATTGTATGGTAATCTTTCTGTGGTGTCTAGTGGCACCCTCCACCCTCCGATCACTGTCCCCATTGTATGGTAATCTTTCTGTGGCGTCTAGTGGCAACCCCCACCCTCTGATCACCATCCCCATTGTAAGGTAATCTTTCTGTGGTGTCTAGTGGCAACCCCCACCCTCTGATCACCATCCCCATTGTAAGGTAATCTTTCCCTGGTGTCTAGTGGTACCCTCCACCCTCCAATCACTGTCCTCATTGTATGGTAATCTTTCTGTGGTGTCTAGTGGCACCCTCCACCCTCCGATCACTGTTCCCATTGTAAGGTAATCTTTCTGTGGTGTCTATTGGCAACCCCCACCCTCTGATCACCATCCCCATTGTATGGTAATCTTTCCCTGGTGTCTAGTGGTACCCTCCACCCTCCAATCACTGTCCCCATTGTAAGGTAATCTTTCTGTGGTGTCTAGTGGCAACCCCCACCCTCTGATCACCATCCCCATTGTATGGTAATCTTTCCCTGGTGTCTAGTGGAACTCCCCCCATCGTCATCCCCGTTGTATGGTAATCTCATGAGGCAGGATCATAAGAAGGCTACAGTATGTTAAAAATGTGGGGACAAAATAAATACAAATGGCAAAGTTATGTACATATGTTGATTTTTTCTACATTCACTTGTAACTTTAGTAATTTTAAATATTTTGTCCCTCAAATTATCAGCATAGCCATCTTTTCACACCACTTCATGAACGTGATAGCTGCCATTTTTCAAATCCTGGCTAAAATTTGTTTTTTTTTTGCACCTGTAGTGCGGAATAATGTTTCAGTGGTGAAGAATCACATTTCATCAGGGATTTGAAAAGTTTCACCCATTGAGTTCATGAGGTGGGGTAATAAGAAGGCTATGCTGAAAATCTGGTGTGCAAATACAGTAAAATGTCTAGCTTATGACTAAACTTTGCAGTATTTCAATGTTCACTCATAACTTTGCTAATTTTCAATATTTTGACTTGGAAGCATTTAACATACCCATTCTTCCACACCACCTCATAAATATGACAGGTGTCATTTCTTAAATCTTAAATGAGATGTCTTTTTGCACTTGTGGTACAAAATACCATTTCGGTCAATATACTTTAAATTCTACATGTCATAGGCCAGATATTCAAAACTTTGCACCAGGGCTAAATTAGCACTGCCCAGCGTGCTAAATTAGGCTGGACCCAATAGCCCACTGTATTCAGATGGGATAGCCCTGGTGCTAAACCTGCTGAATATAGCATGCTAAGGAAGCTGGGAAAACTTGGTTGGGCGTGCAGTTCAAACATAGCCTGGGAATAAGACAGCTCTGAATATAACAACCAGAAAGTGCTTACCACAACAGCAGCCAAGTGCACAGCGACGTGAAGGAAGGTAAAGGTGAACTATGTGGCCAAAGTGTGTGCCAGCAAAGGTGTGGACTCAGTAAAGCTGCACGCAGAAGAGCATGTGAAATTACATTGAGCAAGTATGTACAATATTTCCAAAACCTTTGCATGGTGCTAACACATTTGCGCAGGTGTAGCATGGAGCTAAGCAGTTTGCCCAGCGCAATCACGTTTGCCCAGGGCTAAACTTTGCTATATTCAAAAGTGACATGCAAATGAGCCTACCTAGGTAGTCTCTGGGCAAACATCCAAATTAGCAACTCATTATGACCTGATTTGCATGCAGTTTACCCAGCATTACTGCAGGGCCCCACAGCTCCACCTGTAGGTCAGTCTGGAAGTACAGGTGCTAGCTGGGTCTGCCCACAGCTCCACCTGTAGTTCAGTCTGGCAGTGCATGGTGGTAGCTGCAGGCTACATTTATACACTACAGCATAGCATATTATGTCCCAGGAGACTACACAGCACAGGCACAGGTGGTGGTGCTGTATGCAACTTTCAAATTGTAGGTCATGCTACAGTGCACAGCAGACACTTTTTTTTCAATTGTTTAACCAGGAGTGGCACACTAAGCTGAAAGCTTGTTTACAGGTGCGACCTGGGAGCACAGGAAAGTTAAGTGACTTGCTCAGGGACACACAGTATGCAAGTGGGGGCTGTGGGATTCAAACCCAGGTTTCCAGATTTGTAGCTCAGAGCCTTAAACTACTGTGCTATACTGTCTCAACTCTACAGTAGCAAGGGGGCTAATAGTGTGAGGGACACAGCAATGCCTATGGTATGTAGGGCAGTGATGACCTATGCACTGTACACAGTGACAGGCCCAACTGGCAGGTGTTTACTGACAGTGGACATTACTGTTATGCTGTTGTGTGACCCACAGATGCTGCACCACTGGCATGGGATGCTCACAGTGACATATACATGGCTGGCTGTGTGTGCTGTGGTGTCTGTACAGATGTGCAGTATGTGGCTGGGGGTACATACGATCAGACAGTCACAGTGGTGTTGGGGTATTCCCAACACTGACCCATGTGCACTGTGTGATGTGTCCCAGCCTTGTGGCTACAACCAGTCTGTGATTCAGGCATGCCACTTGTACACCTTCCCCTCAACTCCCTCCATGCCCACAGTGCTGCATGTGTGGGCTGGCAGCTGTTGGTGTCCACAGCAGGATGGTCTGCAGGTGTGTGCTATATGGCCACACTGCCTTGGTGTCCACTGGAAGCTGGGTCACCACTTACTGCCTTGCATGGCTGGGACTGGTGGCAGATGATGGCATCATAGTGATGCCATCAGTGAGCAGCATGTGTCCTCTATGCCTGGCTTATTTCTGTGTGTCATACTTATTGGTTAGGGTCTTGCAAAGCCACTCAAAAGTCACACAAATGTTGCACAAAGCCACAAAGTCACACAAAGCTGGTTTGCCCAGATTTAAGACTACCTTTTCCTGGGTGGTACTTTGCACCACGCAAAGTGTTGCACTAATGTCATGCAACACCACTTTGCATGACGCTGTTCACTGAATATAGCATTGCAGTGACACGTCCCTTCAGTTTTCCCCTTGCATACATTATACTTTTGCCCGGCACTAATGCACTTTGTGCGCACTGTTTGACCTTTTGAATATAGTGGACCCGCACTAACCCGGTGCTAAACCTGTGCAAATTTTTGAACCCAACACAAAGTTTTGAATATCTGGCACCATGTTTATAACGACAGTTATAAAATGACTATCTTGAAAATTTGGGGGTCAAAATAAAAAAAAGGGAATCAGTTAAGAGTGAAAGTGTTAACAGTTAACATGTAAAGAGTGAATGTATGAAGAGTGACTCTGTGAAGAGTAAATATCTAAGGAGTGACTGAGTACTGAATGCATAAAGAGCGAATGTATGAAGTGTGATTGTGTACTGAATATGGTATGAGTAACTATGTAAAGAGCGAATGTGTGAAGCTCTGCTCTTCTGTATGCAGAAAGTCTTCCCATAGTGTACATCCCAAAGTGCTCTGCACATCTGTCCTTGTTCACACATCAATGAAATCTTCAGCTTTCCTCATGTCTGAAGCAGCCTGTTACTTTCAGCTGCTTCAATACCATCATTTTGCAGCCATATTGGCTCTGACCAGAGTTTGTTTTCAGTTGGCAATGCATTGGCAACTCGTATTGTTCTTCAACACTTAACCAGCTCAGGAGCAATGTTTGTAAAATGTTTTTGCAACTCAATTTGAAAGCACCTGAAACCCATTCACAACGCAATGCATAAGGAAGTTGTAACTCTCAAGAAACAGTTGTGCAAGGCTTTGTACTGAATCCAGCAACACTCATGTAACACATTCAGAAAAGCAAAAGCAACTCATCGGCAGAACAGTTTAATGTGAATTGTATTCTAAGTTGCTGTGTACAATATGCCCTCCAAGTACAGCTGTCATTTGTTATTTTACAGCACTTATTTATCCTTAATCTGGGACCTACTTTGTTGCATCCCATGCAGTCACAATACATTTTAAAAGTAGAAACAATGTTCTGCTCCACTGATATCACGTGCGCTTTGTCAGAAAAAACTAAGTGCAAAACAAACACTGGCACCACTTAACGCTTGGCTATAAACAAACTTTAATTTAGTCAGATTAAACATACCACTGTAGAGCAAAAGCAGGTTGCCATTAGCCCAACCAGTTTTGTATGCCGTGCATCATCGGGGAGGTGCAAGTGGTAGTGCCATTATACGTCACTCTAAAAGGTACATAGCATTTTGATTACTGTGACAACAGTGTACAAAGAATAAAGTGCAAACAATTTAAAATAAACAGGCACCGTAACAGTCTGCTGGGAGCTAAACTAGAGAATGTGTGAATCTTCAAAGCAATAATGCACTAATTTTGATATGTAATATGTGCACTAGAAGAAAGAAGCAACATCAGTTAATAATGCAGTCGTAGAGAGGGTGTGAGGCAGTGACTGGGACCATCTCCTACTAAAATAGGAATCCTTTTGAATATTTACCTGGGGGGCAGGGGAATTGGCCAGTACCATGATAAAATGACAGCTCTGACATTGTTCACTTCTTTAGGAAATAATCCTGTAACTTCTTCATATATCTAGTACTGTTATGATTTTATTTTTTATTGATGTTTCTTTCTTCCAGTGCACACAAGAATGGATGCAGGGTATTTCCACCAGCACCTTCTACCATGAAGTTGTATAGCGAACAGAAGAAATTGGATTTGAATATTTATGTATTTAAATATTGAAATTAGTGCATTATTACTTTGCAGATTTATACATTCTCTAGTTTAGCTCCCAGCAGCTGTTGTTGTGGTGCCTGTTCATTTTAAATGTGTTGCACTTTGACCTTTTATACACTGTTGTCACAGTACTCAGATTGCTAGTTACCTTGAAGAGTCATATACAAATGATGCACTGTCACTTGCACATCCTCTCCCCCGATGATGCACTATGTCTGAAACTGGTCAGGCTGATGGCAACCTGATTTTGCTGCACAGTGGCAGGATTAAACTAACTAAATAAAGTTTTGTTTTCAGCTCAGTATTATGTGGTGCCCGCTTCTCTTTTGCAGTTACATTTAAATTCCTTTTTATCAAACACATGGCTATTTTTGACACAGAATTATTGATTGAACACAGCAGTTCTACATTATCTGTAACATTATGGCTTCTGGAGCAATTCAGCTTTAACTTCTGAACCCTATGTTGACCCATTTGAGAAAGGTCACTCCATTTTTGTGATGAGCATCTATAATTTAATATCTGATTCTTACAATTAACTCCAACATGCATTTTGGCTAACAGTTTCTGCCTGTGATTACTGTAAGTTTTCATCATGTACTTTGCAGTCTATCGCCGTCCTTTCCACATTTGTATTTCAGAAGTACAGTATTTTGGAAAATGAATGGCATTGCTACACACTTGGTATTTTCCAGCCCTATTTATTCATCAATAAGTCCTACAGTCACATACAGTAACTTTGTTTCACATACCCAGCATCACCAGTCCCAACTGAAGACAACACCGTATTTTCTGTTACCCGATCTGTGACCTACCCAAGGTGAAGAGGGCTAGAAGGCTGTGAGTTCTGGTCTCTCACCAGGGACTTTTGATTATACCTAGTACTGACATTGCAGTGGAGCACTGGGGTGATGCACTGTTGAAGTGCTGTCCTTCAAATGAAAGGTTAAATATAGGTCCCTTCTGTCCATTGTTGGTACCTGTGTACATGGAAGTAAAAAATCCTATAGCACATACGATAAGAGTAGGGGATTTTACCTAGTGTCCTGGCCAACATTTCCCCCTGTAACCCCCCCTCCACACACACACCAAAGGCGATGCTTGAAATCTGCTATCACAACTCAGTGTACCTTTACTGGTCAAAAATGACAAATAAATACACTTGCTTCTCCTTAGGATGTTCATTACTGCAAGGAGGTATGTAAGGCACTGTGTGTGCGTATGGGAGTTGTAGTTTTGAAACAGTAACTTCTCAGAGGAGTAATTTATGTGCACTGATCCATGGAGTACTGTGTGACTCCTTCTGTTTGCAGGTCTACTCCACATCTCCAGTAGAGATGCAGTGAAGTTTTAATTCACGGGCGAATATGCTGTGAAGTCAGCAAATTCGCCCCATGGAGCACTTCACATAATTTTGGGAAATTTCTCAAAATTTACCTTTTGTAACTTTACATTGCTTTTGTGGTTTTGAAGTACAAATCGCACTTAAAAAACCCAAAGCAAGTAGACGTGACAAATGGGAATTCCAACAACACCACCCCGATCTATTCCTGGTGTCTAGTGGACCCTCCTCTGACACAGTTACAACAATCACCCTCCACCCACCCCACACACACACCGATTGTCAGCCAGTTGGCCACATCATGTAAAAATACTATTTTTTTATTAAATTCCCCATTCCCTGGTGTCTAGTGGACCCCCACCGACACAGTTGCAACAATCACCTTCCTGCCCCCATACCCATCCACTGAATGTTGGCCAGTTGGCCACATCACATAAAATATATATATATATTTTTAAATTCACTATTCCCTGGTGTCTAGTGGCTCCCCTGCCAGACACAGTTACAACAATCACCCTCCCACCCCCAAACACCTCCATCAATCACTGGCCAGTCAGCCATAGCCCACATGTAAAAATATATATATATATTTTCTTTTAATTAAATCCTCCATTCCCTGGTATCTAGTGGACCGCCCACCAGACACAGTTACAACAATCACCTTCCCACTCCAAAACAGCCCCACTGATTGCTGGCCAGTTGGCACAGCCACGAGTAATATATATATATATATTTAATTAAATCCCCATTCCTGGTGTCTAGTGGACCCCCACCCACCCATCAGACCACTGCCACACCACTCCACCACCCCAGTCCACTTGAGTGAACCACCAACACAGCCCTCCACTCACCTTCATGGCCGGCAGCCCAACCGAACTCTAATGAATGAGTGCATGCGTGTACAACCACGTGCTCATTCATTGACTGCTCACGGTCTTTTCAGCAGCTTTTCAGAGGGCTAGAGAATGGAAACAGGCTGCTTCAGTCACCAGTAGAGGGGGCGGGTTGGGGAACAATGGCATTGTGAACCCCGGGGTCCACAACACCATTGCACCCGATCCCACCCCCCTATCAGGGACTGGAGCAACCTTCTCCCATTCTCTACCCCATGAAAAGCCCCCCAAAAGACTGTGAGCTGTTAATGAATGAGTGTATTTTTGTACAAGCACGCACTCATTCATTAGAGCACAGTCAGGCTGCTGGGAATGGAGGTGAGTGGAGGGCTGTGCCGGTGGCCCACTCAGGGTGAACTGGGAGGAGCAGAATGGTGTGGCAGTGGTCTGTATGGAGTGGGGTGGGTGGGGGTCCACTAGACACCAGGGAATGTGGGATTTAAATAAAAAAATATGTATGTATGCATGTGTGTATATATATATCTATATATATATATATAGATATATATATATATATATATGTATATATATATATATATATATATATTCGTGGCAAAAAACTCAGTTTAATGCATCAGTTAGGGTTGTCCCACAGTGACCAAAGTGAGGAAATTCAGTGTTAGGTTTGCTACCCCTTGCACCCCAAGCCCACGCTGTCCACACCAAGAGGCATCGGGGTGTGCGTTGGAGTCGTCGGTCCTAACTCTCACCCCATCCCATGTGTAAACAAGCTGAGGCAGTGTAGTATAGGAGAATGGGGTGACAGTTAGGACTGACGACCCCAATGCACACCCCGATGCCTGTTGGTGGGGATGGTGTGGGTTTAGTGCAAGGGTGGCAACCCTAACACAAATTCCCTTGCTTTTGTTGCTGTGGAACAACCATAACTGATGCATTAAATGGAGTTTTTTGCCATGAATTTCCCTTCTTTTTTAGAATGAGCACAATAAATGGTGAATGGAATGTGGTGGTGGAGGGCCCTACACTCCTATCGTCTGATTTTTTGTGACATAGTAACGCTTATGGTAACACAAATGCAAGCACAAATGGTAAAGCACATGGTGATGCAAATGTAAATGATAACGAAAATGGTAAAAGAAACACAAGCAAAAATGTTAATGAAAACAGAAATGGTAATGCAAACTGTAATGCAAACACTAACGGCAACAGAAACACAAACTATAACAAAAACAGTAACGTAAACGCTAACACCAATGGAAATGTAAACGGTAAGAAAAAATGCAAACGGTAAAACACAAATGCAAACAGAAATGCAAACGGTAAAGGTAACAGCACCACAGAAGGAAACAGTAACACAATTGACAATGGAAATGCAACCAAAAACACAAACGCTAAGGCCAACAGAAACGGAAACAGTGATGAACATGCAAACAGTAACAGTAACGCAATTGTAAATGCAAACAGTTACAGTAACAGCAACAATGATGCCAAAGCGAACAGTAACGCAAACAGAAACGCAAACACAAGCGCATATGAAAATGCAAATGGTAACGTGCACGGTCACTGTACCACAATTGGAAATGCAAAAGCTAATAGTAACACCAACGATGATGCCAAAGGAAACTCAAATGCAATTGGAAGCGCGTATGCAAATGTAAATGGTAATGCACACGGTGACGCAAAACGAAACTCAAACAGAAACAGTAATGGAAACGCAAATGGTAACAGTAACGCAAATGCAAGTGAAAACGAGGCCCCATGCTCCCACCATGTGATTTTTTGTGACATAGTAATGCTAATGGTAACACAAATGCAAGTGCAAATGGTAACTCACATGGTGACACAAACATAAATGATAACGCAAACGGTAAGAGAAATGCAAGCACAAACATTAATGAAAACAGAAATGGTAACACAAATGGTAATGCAAACACTAACGGCAACAGAAACACAAACAGTAACAAAAATAGTAACGTAAACGCTAACGTCAGCGGAAACACAAACGGTAAGAAAAGTGCAAATGGTAACACAAACGCAAACAGAAATGCAAATGGTAAAGACAATGGCACTGCAGAGGGGAAACAGTAGAGCAATCGACAATGGAAACACAACCGAAAATGCAAATGCGAAGGCCAACAGAAATGCAAACGGTGACGAACATGCAAATAGTAATGGTAACACAACTGGAAATGCAAACAGTTACAGTAACAGCAACGATGACACCAAAGCAAACAGTAACACAAACGGAAATGCAAACACAAGCGCGTACGGAAATGCAAATGGTAATGTACCAGGTCATGGTACCGCAATTGGAATGCAAATGCTAACGGTAACAGCAAAGATGACAGCAAAGGAAACACAAATGCAAACGGAAGCGCGTACTCAAATGCAAATGGTAATGCACACAGTGACACAAAATGAAATGCAAACAGAAACAGTAATGGAAATGCAAATGGTAACAGTAACGCAAATGCAAGGGCAAACAAAAATGCAAAGGGTAACGCACATGGTGGTGTAAACAGGAACGCTAATGCAAATGGTTATGGAAATGCAAGTGGAAACACTAACTGTAACAGTAACGGAAGTGCACACCCTTTTTTTCCCCAACAGCTGCACTGACAAACACAGTGAATACAAAGAATGTATGCGTAATAATGGACCTCAGAGCAGAAAAAGAACACTTGGAATACTAAATTGCTTATATCTCAGGAACCGTATGACGTGGAAAAAAAAAACTTTAAATAATTTATGACTTTTCTGGCTAGTTTTGCAGGGGGCTAAGTGTTTTTCTGATGAAAAGTCTGTATCTCAAAGCGTTTCGAGATTCAGGCCCCAAAAGGCGTGACAGACGCTGTAATGTTCGTCTGTGGGAAAAATAGTCAAATTCAGAATACCGTAACTTTGCAGCCCTCTAATATTTTGTCACCAAACCACCAAACGGCACATCTGTGGGATCTTGGCTTTCTTCCCTCCAAATTTCAGCCCAAAAGACCAAACTGTTCTTTTGCAGCAGGGTGGCAAAGACTCCCTATTCTTTTGGGCATAGTGTCACAAAGTAGTGTCTCAAATTACAACACTTTTGCAAAAAAAATCATGAAAGTGTCACAAGTGCGACACTACTTTGTGACACTACAGTTTACAAAAATTGGAAAAACATATTTCTGGGGTGTTTAACCCCCCCAAAAAGACATGGCTAGCATCCTCAGGGCTCGACTAGGTGAACACAAAAATATTTGTGTCCCTAGAGGGTCCCAAATTTAAATGCCAAGCATTTCTGTGATGAGTAACTGAAAAAAAAATGGCTGGCTCATGACACTACATGGGGTCATTTGCGATACTAAAAACTGCAATTGCGACACTGTCGAACTTTTTGTTAACTTTTCCCTTTAACTATAATGGGAAACTTGTTTATTTAATAACTTTTGAACCCTTTAATATTTTTTCATGAAATCGTCCAAAGGCACATCGAGGACCCCGGCTGCATGCTTCCTGAAGGTTTCAGTCTGTTCGCGCAAACCGTGCAACCTGTAGGCGCGAGCAAAAAATGTGCAAAAAAGTGTAAATATGACTTTCTATTGTGCTTTATAGCTCCGCAACCATATATTTGACCGTTACAAAGCTTGGCAGATCCAGAGATCTATAGAACCACTCCATGATGCCAAATTTCAGGCAAATCCATCCTACAGTGGCAAAGGTATTAAGCTGCAAAATTTCACACTTTAACCTTAAATGGGTACTCGACTCTAATTATAGTGGCACTACCGTGCCACTATAATATATATATTTTTACATGTGGGCTGTGGGCTGTGGCTGACTGGCCAGTGATCGGTGGGGGTGTTTGGGGGCAGAAGGGTGATTGTTGTAATTGTGTCTGGCGGGGGGGTCCACTCGACACCTTGTGGCCAAAGTTTGTGTGGGAAATGTGGAATTTCGGTGGTGAAATTCCACACTTTGCACTCAATCTGGCCTCAGTGAATTTGGCATATTTCATGTATTGTGCTTCATGTATTGAGAGCAATACGCAAAATATTTCACAGAGCGAAGTTGTCGACTTTGCCCGCCTCTAATCTCCAGTCTAGTTGCAGATCCTATACCAGAGTGAATTTAATGGAAAAGTCTGTAATCAATCCTACTGTGCAAGTGCCAGTAATGTTGTCTCTGACTTGCTCCTGTAACTACATAGATTACTAAGAAATTGCTGGCTGATAAGGACCACTTGGCCCACCCAGTCTGCTCATATTCCCTACCTCTGTAATACAGCAGACACTGCTTGGTCTCCCGCTTTACCTCCTCATTCTGAACTAATACTAATGCGATTCCTTTATGCATGCCCCATGCATTCTTGAAACCCGTTACAGTTTTTGTCTGACCACTTCTGCTGGGAGGCTGTTCCAGACATCCGCCACTGTCTCTGTGAAGATGTACTTTCTAACATTACTCCAAGTCTACCCTCCTCCTGCTTCATAGCATGTCTCCTTGTTCTTGAGCATCTATTTTTTTAAATACTTTTCTCTTGTACCCTTTTTATATTCATGAGGTATTTGAAAGTCTCTATTATATCCCCTTTCTCCTCCTTTCCTCTAGGTTATACATATTAGGTCTCTTCTCTTTTCCTCATAGGGCTTTTTATGCAGGCCCAGTACCATTTTAGTTGCTCTCCTCTGGACTGCCTCTGTCCTGTCAATGTCCTTTCAAAAATGGGGTGTTCAGAAATGAACACAGTACTCCAGGTGAGGTCTCACCAATGTTTTATGCAGTGGTATAATTACCTCCCTCTTTCTGCTGGTGATACCCCTTCCTATTCGGCATAGCATTCCACTAGTTCTCCCCATTGCCTTTTCATATTGCTTGGCCACCTTCATGTCATCAGAAATGATTACTCCCAGGTCCCTTTCCTGCTTGGTGGTCATCAGTGCCACTCCCTCCATCTTGTGCTCTGCACCTGGGTTTCTGTGCTCTAGGTTCAAGACCTTGCACCACTTCACATTGAATCTCAGTTGCCATACTTTTGACTACTCTTCAAGCTTTCTTAGAACCCTAGTCATTTGTTCCATCTTCCCCGGAGTATATACCCTATTGCAGATCTTTGTATCATCTGCAATAAAGCATGCATTTCCTTCTAGCCCATCTGCAATGTCACTAATAAAGACATTCAAGAAGACCAGTACTGATCCCCCTTATGGTGATCAGATCACCGGCATTACAACGCCGGACAATCAGGGCACTGAATGCAGGATTTGCCACCCTTCCCAGAAATCAACCCCCCCCCAGAGTAGGAATCATAAATAGTGGGGGGTAGGGGCACAAGTGATTGGCAACATTGTTGATTGGAGCCCTAACTGCCCGGCCCTGGAACACTAGCACATTCCGAGGGTGGAACCTTCTGATCCTTGTGGCACTCCACTGGTCACTCTCCCTTCCTCAGACTGAACTCCATTTACCACCACCCTCTGTTTCCTATCTGTCAACCAATTTCTTACGCAGCTTACCATCCTTTGACTGACTCCCAGGCTGCCCAGCTTGTTTGTGAGTCTTCTATGTGGAACTGTGCAGAAGGTCTTACTGAAATCTAAGAAGGCCACATCCATGGCTCCACTGTGATCCGACTCCCTGGTCACCCAGTCAAAGAAATCTATCAGATTTGTTTGACATGTCCTCCCTCTTGTGAACCCTTGTTGCCTCAGATCTTGTAAGCCCCTGGTTTTAAGATATTCCACAATCATTTCCTTCAGTAGTGATTCCATTAATCTCCCCACCACCAAAGTCAGGCTCACTGGCCTGTAATTTCCAGCCTCCTTCCTGCTACCACTTTTGTGAAGTGAGACTACATCTGCCTCCTCCAGTCCTCCGGAACCCCTTCTGTCTCCTGTGAGTGGTTGAACAGGGCAGTCATAGGTGCAGCTAGCACCTCTCTGAGCTCCTTCAATATCCTGGGATGTATCCCCTCTGGCCCCATTGCCTTGTTCACTTTCAGAGGGCCTTGTCCACTTTCAGATTTGCCAGTTCCTTCATGACTCTCTACACTGTAAATGGACTTGTGTCCACCTACCTTCCCTCTATACTCTTGTCCCTAATCAGTGGTCCCTCACCTTCTCCTTCTACTGAGAACACTAAACAAAGGCATTTGTTCAGGTTGTCTGCTTTTTCTTGGTCCCCTTCCACACACACACACACTCCCTACCTTTCCATGTTAATCAAGCCATCCCTCCCCTGATCATTCTCCTTTTGTTTACATACCTAAAAAATGACTTGTCCCCTTTCTTTACTGCCTGGGCTATTTTCTACTCTGTTTGCACTTTTGCACAGCTGACTGCTTTCCCTGCCTCCCTCTGCTTCTTCAGATATCTACCTTTCTATCCTCCTCTCTCTCTCTCTCTCTCTCTCTGACTCCTTATATCTCCTGAATGCTAACTTTTTTGCCCTAACCTTTCTAGCCACCTCTTTTGAGAACCATAGTGGCCTCTTTTTCCTCTTACTTTTGCTAACTTGCCTGATGCAGAGGTTTGTTGCTCTCACTATGCACCTTTTATTCTGGCCCACAGTTCATCCACTGCACCCAAATCCTTTCCTCCTTTCCAAGGCCTTTCTGAGGCATCCCCTATATTTGTAAAGACAACTCTCTTGAAGTATAGGACCCTTGTCTTTGTGTGGATCAGTTCTGCCATAGTTCTTATATTGAACCTGTCAGTGATCACTGGTCCTCAGGTAGCCACCTACAGTGACATCTGAAACACTGTCCCCTTTGGTGAGTATAAGATCCAATATTGTTCCCTCATGAGTAGGTTCTCCTACTAGTGGCTTGAGGAATGCCCCCTTGCAGGAAGTGCAAGTTGTCTCTGCTCCTAGCCAAAGCTGCAACTAGGATACTCCAGTCTGTATCTGGCAGATTGAAGTCCCCCACCAGCAGCATCTCCTCCCTTTTTTGCCATCCTTTGGCTGTCTTCCATTGGAACTTTATCCATCCCCCTGTGTTGGAGGTCTGTAGATCACTGCAATGTGAATAGCCGCTCCATTCTCCCTCTCCAGTGTGACCCACAGTACTCGGCCCCTCTCTGTATTCCCTGTATCTCTGTTACTTTAATGTTATCCCTCATGTAAAAAGACACTCCTTCCCCTTTCTTACTCACTCTGTCCTTCCTGAACAGAGTATAACATGGTACGGCTATATCCCAGCCATGGTTCCCTCTGCACCATGACTTGGTAATGGCAACAATGTCTAGGTCAGCCTCTACTATCATGGCTGTCAGGTCAAGGACTTTATTACCCAGACTTATAGCATTTGCACACATGGCCTTCCAAATACTGTTGCCAACCCTTCTTCCAGCCCGCCCCATTTTCCCCTTGCCTACTCACCTCATCCCCTCTGTCTTCATTTCCATCCCTCTTTATTTCTACCATTTTGTTCTTCTTGTTACTAGGTATCCATGGGGATTTCCTTCCCTTAGGTTTCTCTCTATTGACTACCACAGCTTGTGGGGGTCAGTTTATGCCACCCTGTTTCCTTCCACCACCCCCTTGGCTAGTTTAAGTGCTCCTCAATATAGCATTTAAACCATTTACTGAGGACTGTGGTACCCCTCCCAGATGGATGCAGGCCATCTCCCTTATACAGCATCTTATTCCTGCTGGTGTGACCCCAGTCTCCATGGTAACCAAAACCCTCCTCTCTGCACCACTCCTTCAACCATGAGTTAAAACTCCTGGTACAAAGTACCCTAACCTCCCTCGTGTCATAAACAGGCAGCACCCCAGAGAAAGTCATTGAGCATGTTACCTGTCTAAGATGCCTCCCCAACTCCCTGAACTCCTTTTGAACCACACAATCCTTGTCTCTAGCCAGGTCATTGGTACCTAGGTGGGCAATGACATCTAGCTCTCCCACCCTTCCTGCTGCCCTAATGATCCCCAGGATCTACTTCCTGTCCCTCTGAAATGTGGCATGGGGCAGGCACTTAACCTCCATCTCCCCCTCCCTTCCTGTCCCCAAATCTATCCCCTCACAGAGGAGTCTCCTACTAGGAGTTGTTTCTGCCTCCTCTGGGGTCTTTACTACCCTCCTTGGAGACTCCACTATGGTGGTCCTCCACATCCTTTCTTGCCACCACTGTGTGGGTGTTTCTATGGGGCAGTCATTCTCCACCAGTACAGCATAGGAATTGTGCAATGGTACCATATTAGGGATATGCCTCTGACCCACCACCCTCACCCTGCCCAAGTCTACCATAGTCCACCCTTCCTCCTTGGCAATCTTTGAGGCAGCAGTGGCAGACTTGGTGGTCCCTGGATCAGAGAGAAGGCTTCCCAAATCCCAGCCAGCTCAGCCTTGGGTCAAGCAATATCCCCCCTCAGCTCAAAGAGGTGCATGCAGATGGGACAGCACAGTAGTTTCTAGAATGTTTCCTTGAAAACTGCTGCCCCACAGTCAGTGGGGTAACCCATGCTGCAGTGACATGGAAGTAAGCAATGTAAACTACGGTGCAAGCAATATGCTGACAGCACCAACAGTGCCCTGACAATCTGCCACCTGTGAGCCACAGCACCACATGACAAAAAGAACCACAGTGCAATATTAAGGGGGGCTGCACTGCCTGCATGCCCCACAGTAAATATAACAAACTCCAGGTCTTGGCACAGTGGACAAAGGGCGACACTCAAGTGCACTCCAGCAACACAATGCTGTGAAACCACTGGAGCTGAAAACACAACGCGACAACAAATCAAGGTAGCCGACAAAGTCTGCAGCAAAATCCTGGTGACATAATCACTGCGCCAGAAATGAGTCAGCACATTAATGGACTACCCAGCCACTGCACTGCACCACTTCCAGCATACCTATTTTCTACCCTACTTAGTTTTGTTTTGCTTTCTGTGAACCTTATGTAACCCTTACTCCCTACTTGTTACTTTAGTGAGGCAACAAACCACAAGTTGGCAGAAAATAGATATCACCCCTGGCATTAAGGCAAACACCTGCCTTGGACATCTCAGAGGTCAGGGGGTAGAGCACAAAAAGTAACATTTCTATTTAATCCAGGTCCGGGAAAGAGGTGGGTAGCAGGGGATGGTATGTTTCCTATCTGTGGGACACCAAGGACATTTCACAAGTCACTCAAAGATGGATTGTCCGCAACAATGAAATCTGGGGTTGTACTGTATGGCTTTATTTCTGACAAGAAGGTAACAAGAAGGGTGGTCCCCCAAGGCTTTACTGTTCTGGACAGATGACAACATTTGCAGGCAGAAACACTACAGTCTGGCAGTACTGTAAATCCAAATAATTCTCATTCAACCATTCTTGGTGAAAACCAAATATGAACCAATTTTCACATTTTTATATATTTTATTTATTCAAAGGTTGCCCCAATGTTTCACCAGATAATGACTTATTCTGGGGTACTGTAAAAAATATAATAAGTTCATATCAGAATTATTGTTCAAACAGTATTTTCTATTTTGTTATACATGATGTATCATACATATTTATATCGCTTTTCGACAAGTCAAGCCGTGAATTAGTTTATCACTATTGTAATGATAATAATACATAACATTTTTACCATCCATAATAGGCATCAATCTAAAAGTGTATTTAGCCACAAAATGTGCCTTGTGCCAAATGGCTACCACCTATTTACCAGTGCAATTAGGTGCCCCTGCCACCATATTATGAGCTTTCAATATTTTAATAGTCATGTTCAGAAGATGTACCTTCAATTTCACCTGAAATGCAGAACCATTAGCTTCTTCAAAAGACTTTTTTTGTCCGGTCGTAATATAACCTGAATACCAAAAAATGTGTTTATTTCCACTGTCCTAAGTGAATCCTATTGTTACAAAACATATAGTACGTTTTAACATAAACATATATTTTAATTATCTTCGACCATTCATATTTACTAGAAAAATATCAACTCTTAACTCACTACTTAGGTCCATCTTAGATACACATTCTCTGTGTTTAAAAGTCTAATTAGCTCCAACCTTTCCAGTACATTGAAGGACATCAAACCTTTAAGATGTTTACTTTCTAACCCATGTTTATGATGCTAGATATTTCTCTTTGATATTTATTTCTTGTCCAAATATTTAAACATAGTAGTGTGAATAAGATAGGTTCCTAAATCCATACCTGTGTTCAAACACACTGTTACTTCGCTGTGTGTTTTTAACTTGTTTTCAAATGCATTATGCCGGAATGTCGCTGATTTTCTAATCTCTCAAGTGTAATTCATGCCACAATATTTTTCACCTACAATTTGCACCAGAAATAACCGTGTATCAAATTTTACTGCGTCATAACCAAAGCTTATATCTCTGTATTTTAGTTTTGTAAATATACCTGTTTCTTTGTTTCTTTTTCACATGTCTGTGTTTCAGGTTATCTTTATCCTGTTTAAACGTTGAAACAAGAGAGCACAAATAGCACTCATAATCATGATCTTATTAACCTCATAGATTCAAAAGTGCTTGTGCTTCTGTATTCAACAATTAAGCTCATGCTTGCCAGGCTCCTTTCTTGTTGTCCTCAACTGTCCATGTAGCAGCAAGGGAGCCTTTGCATTGAACTTCCTCTTATACCCACGTGTGTGCTGATGTAATCATCAGCTGATGGTGATGACATGCCATCATTTCCAGGCAACCAATGCCATGGAACCCTTTGAACACATGGGTATATTGTGGCTTGAATTGTTTTTTACGTTAATGCCTCCAAGGGAAATTGAATTTAAAAACGGATGATTATTTGCACTCTCAAAGAAAGGGCTACAGTTGTACCTATACCTGTTTGAACAATAATTCTGATATGAACTTATTATATTTTTACAGTCCCCCAGAAAAAGCCATTATCAGGCGAAATGTTGGGCAACCATTGACTAAATAAAATATACAAAAATTGGAAAATTGGTTCGTGTTTGGTTTTCACCAAGAGCGGTTGAATGAGAATTGTTTGGACTTCAAGGAATCATACCAAGCAACCAGCTCCACTTCTAAGGATCTTGCATATGTATAGAATTTCCCTTGGGCCTTTGGATTTTAGTACTGTAAATCCAACATAAACACTTTTCCCAATCAACTTATCCATCCCTGTGCCGAGGGATCTCTGGATCTGTAACCAGTGCATATATTGTGGGGGTTGCCACACATAAACATGAGCATACCTGTCGCTATGACGTGTGTTAATACCTGCAGGAAAACTTTTCCTACCTAGTAACCAGTTAGATCCACTATGAAACCATCTATGAAGGGCTGCTCACTCTAGGCAAAGCTTGCTTCTCTGCCATTACCTTAGGAAACCACTGGATTTTCTAGCCCCACTGGGCTGCTAGAGACATCCACACATTCAGTACATTATCAGCACATATTTGTGGTGACAAGTTCTGAGTATCTGTCATTTAGCCAGCTGAGGGCACATACAAAGGCATCAGACAACCCACAGTCTGTTCTCAACTAAACCTTGCACTCACAGTTTGGTATTCACTTTTAAGGCATTTGAAAGAACACTTTAGTCCACAGTTCTGTCACAAATTCATAGCTATTAAAGTAAAAACACACATAGCCTCTTCACTCTGGGCAGCTCTAACAGTCTTTCAGACTTTCAGGGGATTGCCCCAAAGATTCACTGACCTCTCAGTCCCATTCCACTTTTTTGTGTGAAAATCTCACACCCTCGGGGCTTCACAGGATCTGGTAGTCACCACTTCCCAGGAAACCAGCCTTTGGATTACTGTACTATGGCAGGAACACAAAACAAAGGGTCCTTCCCTCTTGACAAGAGTACCAGCAGTCCAGCTCTTGCCCTCAGAACTCTCAGTGAGCTCCTGTCCCTTCAAACTCCAACTTCAGAACACTGACTCCCCACTCAGCTCAGCTACTGGCCAAGTGTGCCTTATGCTGCTGCAGGAGTTCCAAACAGCATTACCTCATCCTCTGCTCAGCAGAGTCAGACAAATGATGATGTAATGTTTAACAGAGATCATTTAATCCCTCTGAACACTGCTCAGACTATCTGCCTGCTGTAATACTGATGGGATTCTAGTAACCCCAGGAACTGTCTGGTTACACTCACCGCCACCAGACAAACTTGCTGGCCATCACCTCTTCCATCCTGTTGCTAGTGGACTATGGCTTGCCCATTTACCCTGCGGTGGACAATACCGCCTTGACTAAAATCCATCTCTCAGTCAATAAGGCCTGCAGGCTCCTTACCGGAGACCCTAGCCGCACTCACACTTGCCTGCTTTACTCCACGACCAACCTGCTCACCTTTGAGGAGCATCTGCACTACCAGACCTACCTACTCACCAAAAAATCTCTTCTAGGGCTATCCCACCAGGGGTCTCTGCTTCCCTATGGCGTGCATCCTCGTCTGTTGTCCTCCCATAGCTCTGTCAAGGCCACCTTTCTGGTGCCCAGAACCAAGACCTCGCTTGCCCAGAGGTCCTTCCATTGCCGAGCCCCTGCTTGGTTCAACTTCTTCCCACCCTGCATCACAGACATTGCCAAAATTGGTCCCTTCAAAATCACCCTCTGGAACCATCTCTTCGATGCTCATTGCTGTAGATGCACCTAATCAATCCCACTGTGGGATCCTCCTGTCAGGCCTCCCTGACTTGACAATGTCCTCTGGACAGCCTATCCTCTCCCTCCTCCCTCCCACCCCACTCCCCAGCCCTACCCACCCCCTCTCCAGGTATTATCTAGGTATGTCCAGGGCTGTACCCCCAATGTAACCCTTGGGTACCTTGTATATGACTGTAACCTATAATAAGTAACATTATTATGTAACCTATGTGTACTCTGTGTTTAATGTTCTGCACCTGTACTGTTCTCACTGTTGTAACCACACTGTGTAACTCTGTCTACCCCCCGCCACGATGAGGTGCCTTTATAAATGAGTCCATGACTCAAAGGTTGGAAATCTGACTTTTCTAATAAAATAAAATAAAAGGACTGCAACACAGGCCAACCAACCCATTGGCCCCCTACAGGGAGGGATGATCAGGTCCTACCCTACCTAAGAATTTACATAGGCAGGTTACCACAAGGAACTCGGAAGCATGCTGAAGCAAACTTCAGCCATCTACTGACAAACTAGCTTGGGACTCTTCCGCAGTGGCTCAAAGGAACCTTCTGAAACATGCCCTGATGGAACAGAACTGATGGCCTATACTCGAGTTAGGACCGCCAGTCCATCTATCCCCCTAACCCCACTATGGAAAAGCTATCTAACCACAGCACTACTGAAGGGGCAGTCTATACCAACCACTTCACATTTACACTGTATACTGCTTTAAAAACATACATATGACATTGCTATGCACTTCCCAAACCCAAATACTACGCACTTTAAACCTGAAGAGCAAAATGTCTAACATTTCCCAGTTAAAACATTTCAAACACCCAAAAGGACTCCACTGAGCCCCAACATTCTCTTCTGGTCTTCTTTTCTTATCCCAGGTGCACCTGTAAAAGACAACATCCTGCAAAAAAAGAAACAACCTGCAAGAAACACATACCTGCAAGGGAAAAACAGCAAACAAATCTCCCACCAGCAAAATACAATCCAATCCCAAAACATTTTAAGGGTTTTCTACAAAAAGCAGTATAAAAGTACAAAAATAATACATACAAAACTTTCTTTTTTGGGGAGGGGGTAACCTTCCAAAGTCCTTCTAAGGAGGAAATGTCTCAAGTGCACAAGGCACTCACATTCAAGAAAGTCACTGTTGGCCAAAGCCAGTCATGAACCATTCTTGCAACAGGCACGAGGCCTACTGGAAACTTTTGTCCAGATCCAGGTGTCTAATGAACCAAAAGAATAGGAACATCTCTGCCTTAGTAGACATTCATTTAATCATAAAAAGTAAGAGAAACTTTGCCTTACCAGTTACGAAGTGCAGACTGACTGTTCTGTATCACACCTCTGGATCTGGTCAGGACCTCTTCTCTCCTTTGCCTGAAGACAAATCTCGGGGCACACTCTTCCACGACACCTCTGGACCTGGTTTCTACTGATCAAGGAAGAAATCTGCTATCACAACATCCCTCGTTGCTCCAAGGGGGGACACTGTACTCCGACTTCTGAATCTTCTTTCTTTAGCCAATTGCTTGCTGATTGTGTGGCCCACTGACCACAGATCTTGCTCATAGTTGGTTCTTCCAGGTACTTTCAGGGGTAGCACCATCTGGGATGAGGACCATGGATGATCATCCCATTTGGACGAGCAATCTTTATGAAGTGCACAGTCTCTTTGCCTCCACTTTGCCTTTGTCAGTTACTATTACTGAGTCCAGGTAGAGGGTGCGACCCACCTTCCAAGACTTGACTTTATCTTGACAAACTTTTTTTCTGGTAACTGAACCAATGCTTTTCATCCAGCACCAAAGATCACTGGTGGATGGCCTGACTTCTCCCAGCATCCACTGCTCTCTACAGTCCTCAGTTTTCTCCCACATCCATCTTGGCATACATAAATGGATATTTGACACCAAACTCTTTCTCAGCTGTTCTCCTAATTACTCGTTCTTCTTTGCTGCTCTTTGGTAGATGCAGGCCCACAGCCTGGCTTGAGGGTGGCCAGAGATGTTGCAATCAAACATCTTGGTTCCTCACAGATAAAAGGCAGTCCACAGCTGTGTCTTTCTCCACTTCTTGCACACTGGAGCCCCTCCCCTTTTCTGAGGGCTCAAAAAGTTCTACAGCTGCTGCATCTGATGGCCTTGTCTCACCATCAGACACCTCCAGCTCTCTCAAGGCTTCTATATGGGCTACCCAGGAGCCAGTTACTGCCTCGACCCCGTGAACATCCATTCTTCACTGCTGCTGGAGGATGGGCTTCCCATGTGATGAGGTCTTCCAGCTCCTCATCTTCCCTGAGCACACTTGGACTTGGACCCTCTACCCAAGGGTCCACAGGCTCAAGTCCTGCTACTGCCAAACCCCCTCTAAGCCTCTTCCTTGGCCAAGGGGCTACATGCTGTTTGCACCTCCTGCACATTGCATTCAGCCACATTTAGAAAAAAGTCCAACAAGAAATCTTCAGCTTCCTCCTGCTTTTCTTTGTCATCAATGTGCCTTCTGCAGTCATGCTCCTCACTGAGGGTCCACGTGGGAGCCAACCAGATACAGCTGACTATCTCTCTGGGTGGACCACTAGCCATACTCATCCCAAACTTTACTCTGCAGACCTGGCAGTGGGGGATGGCTATGACATCCCATCCTACTTTCGAGCATATTGCACAGTCACTGGATAGCCAGGGAGTGCTATGTCGAGTGGTGCTCCCACACAATCATATTCCTCCTCAAACTTCCTCAATTCCTGTTCCTTTTGTGCTACCCAAGTCTTGACATACAGTGGATACTGTTGCCTTCCGCTTGCCATTCTTGCTTTCTGAAAAAGACAGTTCCAGAAAAATGTTATTACCATGTGCACACTATCAGTTTGTTGTACTTGCAAAAATTATTTTATTGTCTGCCTGACCACTTTATCTGAGCGACTTACGATTTACATGTGCTTTGCTGTGCATTTGGTTACATTTGCTTTAGACCCCCACCCCAGCATGGCTGCTGCATTCTGTTCTGGGTCACTCCCTGAATTCGCACTTACTCAGACACTTTTTGTCACTTGCTTAGACACTTTCTGCATCTCAATACTGCCCATATATTGTTTCTTTGTTTAAAAGTCTTGTTTGTGTACTTACAGAAGTAGCTCATTCCAACTTGTTGCTGTAGCCTGCCACCGAGTTGACGGCACTTGCAGTGCACATTGCAGATGGTCCTTGCCCACTGATCAACAGAAATACACTGCAGTGGCTTCTGGAATCATCACTTTCACAGGATAAGCCCAATTTTACAGTTTCAGTACCTTTTAGCACAAACTAATCCACAGTCCACCAATGCTCTACTTGCTATAGACCTGATGTATTGCATGCTCCTCTCACTCCTCTTCAAACAACTAAGCAGTACACGGAGCTCCAGCAAGGGGGCAGAGCTTACGCACCAGGGCCAATCACTCGACGCCGTGCAAATAAGCTGGGGGCTTTCTCTCTTCTCCTCAAGCTGTGGAGCCAAAATTTAAACTGCAAAACTGACTTTTTTCTCAGCTGATTTTTCACAGTTTCAACAGTGCTTTTAGGGCAATTCAGTCATGTTTAAACACAGTTCCTTTGGCGACTCCATCACTTTACTCCACAAGCACTTGGAAATTTGTAATCCACAGTAAACAAATGTTCTCTTGCCCAAAATCACACTGAAGCTTACAATCTTGTCAATTTAAACAGTTTTTAAGCCACTTTTGCTGTTGTTGTTGTTAATTATTAGGAATAGCCATAAAGCATATGCTCATTTACAATAACAACCTAATGTGTACGGTACAATCATACAATACATTGACATAAATACAAATATATGACATACAGATATGAATACAATTCATCATTCATTAAAACATTTGCACACCTGTACATTAGAGAGCAGATACTTCTTTAGTTGAAATACAGACAAGGGTTTAATGTGAGGGGTCCTGAAATAGTTTGGAAGCCTGTTCCAAAATATTGGAACCAATTTATTAAAATATTGCATAGCCCTTTTAGAATTTGTTCTGGGTACAATTAACTGAAGGAACTGGGAATTTCGCAATGATGGACCAGTGTCATGAAATATTAATTTATCACATAAGTACTTGGGAATAAGACCCAGATCAGACTTGTACGCAAACAAACTCATGTGGATATCCCTCCTAGAAGCCAGAGAGACCCAATCCAGAGATTTATACAAAACACAGTGGTGAGTAGTTATTGGACACTTTAAAATTAACCTGGCCAATTTGTTATACAGTACATACAGCTTGTGCAGTCTATCTTGTGAGGCATCACTATACAATACATTCCCATAGTCTAATAGAGGCAAAATCTGAACCTGTATTATATAATTCATGGTGTCTGGATCAAGACGTTTCTGGTTTCTAAATAAGCAACCCATACTTTTCCCTACCAGAACCACTAAATTATTTATGTGAGTGTTCCCCAAGCCAAACCGGTCCAGCCAGAATCCCAGGTACTTATATGCTTCAACACGTTCTAAGTATGTCCCTGTCAGATCAGATATCTCTAGCATGACATCCCTGTTTTAACTTGGATGCCAGACTAAATAATATAGTCATTGTCTTGGAGGTACTCAGCTTTAGTTTTAAATCTTGAAACAAATTCTGCAATACGTCAAACTTAATTTGTAAAGTTGACTGAATTTCTACAGCTGAACTGTTTGAATAATATAGAATCATATAATCTGCATACAGGTGATAATTTATCCCCTCCATGCATTCACCAAGATCTCTTAAATTAATTAGAAAGAGAAGCTGTCCCAGTACTGAACCCTGGGGCATGCCCCTTGGCACTTTCAGAATGGAGGAATCCACCCCATTTACCCATGCCACTTTCAGAAAGGAGGAATCCACCCCATTTACCCTTGTGTATTGATGGTGATCACTTAAGTAAGAGCAAAACCAAGTCAGGGCTTCCCTGCTTAATCCTATATCTGAAAGTGATTGTGACAGGGTCTGATAGTCAACCGTGTCGAAGGCCTTGGGCAAATCGATCAGTATGGCTCCTGTATAATGCTGAATTTTCAAGCAGAGTTCACAGTTTCAACAAAGCAGTCTTTGGTATCACATTTTTCGACAAAGCATCACAAGGCAGCACATTTTCAGGTGACATTTTACTTGGCAGAAACTCAACTTTTCTTCACAATGATCCTTTTGCACGGTGCACCGCCACTAGACAGAACAACCACGGACATACCCTCAGCATGCAACCTTGTTTTGTCTCTCCCCAAATCCTAGGACAAGCCCCCAACTTTTGTAAGTCTTACCCCCTACTTGTTACTTTGGTGAGGCAACAAACCACGAATTGGCAGAAAATAGATATCACCACTGGCATTAGGGCAAAACCTGGCTCAGGTATCTCAGAGGCCAGGGGATATGTTTCCTATCTGTGGGACACCAAGAACATTTCATAAGTCACTCAGAGATGGATTGTCAGCATCAATGAAACATGGGATTGTATTATATGGCTTTATTTCTGATAAGATGGTATCAAGAAGGGTGGTCCCCCAAGGCTTTACTGTTCTGGACAGATGACATTTGCTGGCTGAAACACTTTATACTCTGGCGGTACTGTAAATCCAGCATGATCATTTTTCCCAAACAACTTATCCATCCCTGTGCTGAGGGGTCTCTGGATCTGTAACCAGTGAATATACTGTAGGGGTTGCCACACACATAAACTTGAGCACACCTGATGAGATGACATGTGTTAACACCTGCAGGAAAACTGTTCCTATCTAGTAACCAGTTAAATCCACTCTGAAACCATCTATGAGGGGCTGCTCACGCTGGTCAAAGCTGGACTGTCTACCATTACCTTAGGAAACCACTGGATTTCCCAGCCCCACTGGGCTGCTAGCGACATCCACACATTCAGCACATTATTGGCACATATATGTGTCGAAAAGAGGTTTTGAGTACCTGTAATCTAGCCAGCTGAGGGCACATACAAAGGCATCAGGCAACCCACAGTCTAGTCTCAAATGAACCTTGTACTCACAGTTTGGTATTCCCTTTTAAGGCAATTGAAAGAACACTTTAGTCCAAAGTTCGGTCACAGATTCATAGCTTTTAAAGTAAACACACACACACACACACACACACACACACACACAGAGTCTCTTCATTCTGGGCAGCTCTGACGGTCTTTCAGTCTTTAAGGGGAATTCCCCAAAGAATCACTGACCTCTCAGTTTTATTCGACTTTTGTGTAAAAATCTCACCCCCTCGGGGCTTCACAGGATCTGGTAGTCACCACTTCCCAGGAAACCAGCCTTTGGATTACTTTGCCATGGCAGGAACACAAAACAGAGGGTTCTTCCCTCTTGACAAGAGTGCCAGCAGGCCAGCTCTTGCCCTCAGAACTCTCAGTGAGCTCCTGTCCCTTCAAACTCCAACTTCAGAACACTGACTCCCCGCTCAGCTCAGCTACTGGCCAAGTGTGGCTTATGCTGCTGCAAGAGTTCCAAACAGCATTACCTCATCCTCTTCTCAACAGAGCTAGACAAATGATGATGTAATGTTCCATAGAGAGCATTTAATCCCTCTGAACACTGCTCAGACTATTTGTCTCTTCTAATACTGATGGGAGTCTAGTAACCACAGGGACTGGCTGGTAACACTTATATAACCCCTACCCTAAAAACAGTAGACAGAGTTCATTAATTAAGCACTTGTCGATAATGAGCAGCTAAACTTCAGTATTAAACTCCCCCAGGTCATGCCTGGAAAAGGGCATTTGGATGCCTAGTGCATCTTGCCTGATACAAAAAACCATATGAATGAATAAATAGATCCATTTTGCACTGTATTTTATTCTCTGTTAACAATCATTGTCCTTAGCACTCCATCAATGTTCATTTTAATGTGCCTCTGGTAGTGAAACAGTTGTATGGCATGGTTAGTTGCATCAATGGTATTGGCTGCTTCAAATGGCATATACAGGATAGAATATTAATATGTGATGAATTTTGTAAATGGCCTTTAAGCTTCTGATTGGTGATACTGCATATTAACTGGCCTACCAGTTTTTCTTGAAGTATGGTTCCCAGTTCACAGGGGATATCAGTTTTTTCAAGCTTTCAAGAAACTGCACTCTGAGATGGTTTGACTCAGCTACTTTTTTTGAGTATGAAACTTAAAAGGATTTTCCAGGTTTCTGCAAAACATTACTGCTGGCTTTGGAAGGACTCAAATTTCATAAGATCCCCCAAATGTGAATTTTCTGTATATTTTATTCATTATTACTAAAGGAATGTTCATTTATTTATTTATTTTATTTATTTAGTCATGAAAACAGGTAATTTACTCCAAGACTTCCATAGTCACCTCCGCTTATCCTGCTTTGAAGTCACAAGCCTTTGTGACAGCAGAATTATGTCCATGGCAACAGGCTGTGTTGTCACAAGCAAAGGATTATGATTTCATATGAGGTATAAGCTATGGGAAAAGATGGAGTCTAAAGGAAAACAATCCTGTTTCAATTAAAATATCTTCAAAAAAACAAAATGAAAGATCCAGAAATTCAAATTTGGAGGCACTTTTAAGTAATTGACTTCTGTTGATACCAAAAGCGGATTTTGTGTTGGAAATTGGTAACTCTCTTTAAGCCTTTCAGTAATCACATTTCTCTGCAACACATTGAGTAGCTCAAAAATTTAATGTTTCTCTGTTCCTTGGTAATGGTCTTTAAACAGTGTAAATGTTTCTGCCTTAACCACATATATGGTAATGCAATGTCTTCCTCATCACAAAAAGCTGCTATATATCCACTTAAGTGAAATTGGATCAGTTCCACGAAACTGAAGTGGGGGGGGGCAAAATCAGTAGTTGACTTTGGTGGAATAACCTAAAACTGGCATTTTCTGGCCTGGCAAAGCCATTAACTCCAAAGTTATCAGAGACATTAGCACTTCTGCTGAATGAACTCAGGACAAGCTCTATGCCTCTCCAGGTGGCCAACACTAGTCCTGTGGTCATCCCCTCCCACACTCCAACCATTTCACACCCTTCTCTGTTCTCCCACACATGTGTTTTTGAGAAACAAATGACAGTTCCTGGCACTGCACCAGGAGATGATGGTATCTTTTCATAGGCATCCCCCTCACTAGCCCAACCTCCCTCAGTCCCCACAAAATATTTAGTTTATAGAGGTTTCATGTCAGCTGTTTGACAGAAAACTTGTTGACTGCTAGTACAGAGATGGCTGTTATGCCGACAGTCGCAGACAGCCTACATGGAAAGGAGTCTTTTTTTGCGGGGGGCTCATATATGTTATAATCAACTCTGAGTCAGAGTTGATTTGGGGAGTGATGCATGTCCTCAAGAAAGCACTGCCATGGTCCCTCAGATACATTGCATTGACATGGTGGATTTGTCACTGTAATGTACCTTTGCTGTAAAGGTTTTGCTGTAACGACAGTATACGGTTTATAGATGACCCTGTCTTGACCCATGATCCATGATTATGGGGTACAATAATCAAACACTCCCAGTTAATTTAGTCCCCCTTTCCTCAGTGTGTCATCTCCCATAACCAGTCATCTGACTGACTTGGAGGTCAATGTGCCTTGTGTTTCCCACTGTCACAACATGGCATTGATGTGAAAAAAAGCCCATAACCAGTTGACATGAAATATGCTGCACCATGTGAGAATGTCTCTGTTCTCCATGTGACAACTGTTTTATGTGCTTACTGTATAGTATGTGTAGCCTTGTTGAAGAAAACCATTGACTAATGTTATGTATATCTACGTCATGACGTCTATATATCCACATGGCTTGTACTCATTGTATAACTTGTCACTACCTCTGCAACTGCTGCCTGTGTGGCCTGAGCCATGCCTGAAAATGATCCCCTGGATCAGTGCACTTACCCGGTTACCAAAGACTTATATATAACAAATACATAACATTTCTGATACACAGATTATCATGGGCAGTGTAGGTCCAAATAAAATTTGGCATCTTGTATGTAGTTGTCTTCATGGCAAACCTCTAGGATGCAGTTTGGCTCATGGGTAGCATTCTGTATAAGTGTGCCTCCTGCTTTGTGCACACACAGTAACCTGGCATCCCCCTAGCAACACACACTTCTCATATCATACACTGGTGTATAAGGCCAGGGCATAGAGGCTAGGAGGCAAATACAAAAGAGATTTTTAAATATTTGTATTTCACATTATATCACCTACATGCCAACTCTTGCATGCCCCATACACACTGAAATCCAAACCAGTAAGGCCTGATCTAGGCAAACTTTAGTGAGAATGGAAGGGGGGTATTCAATGTCTATGACTCTAGATGCAATTTTTTATTATACAACTTTGGACATAAGCCAATTTACCTTTATGACCAATTGTCAAAGCTTGAACATAGTTAATTCCAGTTTTCAAAACTCTGACATAGTTATGTCCAGTATATAAAGTTCAGATAGAAATGCTACTGTACACAGTTTTCAGACTGAGTATAACCTGGTCTATCATTTCTATCCATGTGTAGCATTTTATTAATGGAAAACTGGATATAATCTACCATAAAACAACTAGAAATTCTACAGATAAGGCCAATTTTGAAAACAGCTCCAACAAAACAGAACATGATCTAAACATAGCAGGGCAGTTTCCATTTTATGATTTTTGAAAATCTCACTCATTATCTTCCAGTAGGTAATTCTCAATGAGGTATAGCATGGACAACTCAATAAAAAATGGATTGTCTTCCATACCTTTTCTATTGCAGATGCAAGAATGAGACAATGCAGACAATCTAATACTGATTAATCATATTTGCAATTGAAAGAGCATTAACATAAATTTTTACAAAAACAGCACAGAGGAGATTCCAAAGTCCAACTGATACTCCTAGCAGTGGTTTATTTTAATAATGTAATACAAATGAGCAACTAAATAATGTCTGGTGAAATCATGGATCCTATTTTTAACAAGCTCGCTCTCAAATATTCTATCATTACATTAGCTATGTAGCTAAAGATATGCAAAACCTGAAGTGCTTGAAGTGTCTTGTATTAATTTTAATCAGTAAAACGGAGAATAATGTATGGGCATCCCTACACAACAAGTCTGTATCTGCATCAAGATGTTTGGACAGTATGGCAAACAGGAACCTCAAGAGCGAAGCTCAAGATGTCTCCTGGTTGCCATAGAACCTTAAGATGCAGACACATGCTTTTCTGTGAATGGTTACCCATATATTATCTTTCATAGTGTATGGGCACCACTAAAACAAGCCTGACTTTGTTGTTCTTTAAATGTGGGACTACCTGGGGATGGTGCTGTGACAGCTGCTCAGCCTTCCGATGCCGACATTTTGGGGGGGTCAGCTGCCTTCTCTCATTGCTGTGGCCGCTTGCAACAGGCACTCTCACTGTTGCAATCCAACTGTTCGCTGCTCAGGCAGAGATCAGAAAGAAACTGCTGCCAGCTTTGTGTGTTGGGAGAAGGAGTGCAGGGACAGTAAATAAAGGTAAAACCTTTGTCCCTGCTCTTCTGTCTGCTGCTCCTTCTCTCCCTCACAGGCCATTTCTCCACAGCCCCAACCACTTTTTGAATAAGGTGGCTGTGTGACAATGTTGTATGTTTTGCTGCAGTACTAATGTCTTCAGTGCAGTACAACATTGCAATGTCACGACTGCAGCACAACAAGGATATCTAGTTATGGATTTTTATCCACAACAGCATTCCACTATACACTATATCTGATTCTCATGTGAATGGAGAAGTATAGATTCTATAAAATACAAATGGGGTACTCTTATAGAAGCTGCAGTATGCAGATACGTTGTAATCAATAATTACTAACTCTTATTATTGTCTGCATTGATATTGTAAATGTACCAGTTTTAAGTCTTAAGAAATGTGAAGGAGTCAAAACAGGCACTTTCAAAGGATTTCTTAAAATCTTCTTTTGCATCCTTTCAAGACATCATGAAATAACTGTTCCCCATATGTATGAGGCACAGAGCATTTGTGATTCCATTTTCATATTAAAGACTTTGAGTGCAGCTGCAGGAGTATAACTACTAAACGTTACACTGAGTTTAAGGATGGCATTTAGATGATAGACACTGCTTACTCTTAATGCTAATGTGCCGTGTGCAAGACACATTGTTGGAAAAATTTAGGCCTGAAACTAATCAGTTTTCACACTGTCTATTTTACTTCCTCCTATAAACCAGCTGAATTTACTTTTTTTTGAGGCAAAGAAAATTACCTTAGTTTCCTTTTTTTTTAATTAATCTGCAAATACTACCTACAGTATTATTCAGTTTATTTAATAGCTGTAATATTCATTGCAAACCTATTTGGGACACTGAAAACAATACAAGATCATCAGCCTATAACAATAATGGTATTCTAGTACTGGAGTATATCTGCAAAAAAAATATTTGCTGAGATGTTATATAACTTTTTGAGTAATAATTGGCAGGGTCAACTCTAGAACCCTCTTCAGGTGCCAACAGCATAGCTGTTAACACCGATTATGGTCATGCATATTCTTTGGGGCATTTAGGCAAGTTTAAGGTTATAGTCCCTGTGAGAGATTTAGCTGTATGATGTCATTGATGATGTCAATTAAAGAGCTTTTAGGGTTCGGCATATGGTTTCAAATCTACACAAGCCTTGGTTTGATCCCTTGCACTGCACATTTTTTTTTCTTTCTCACTACAACTTTTGCTGTATGAGAGAAATTGATAGATGTCATTGCTGCTGTAGTGAAGGGTTTCAGCAGAGCTAAGTAGTAGACTTTCATATAACTGCGCTTAGTTCTACAGTATATTGTGGTCAATTAAACTAGTCCAGGCTGAGGCTTGTCTAGGTTTGAATACAATTTGAGTCACATGTTTTGAAGGTTGTAACATAACCACTACACCATAGGAACTGCAACGTACTTACCTGTAGCTCAGTGGCACACTGAAAGTGTGTTTGCTTAACAGGCAAAGGATCAGTGGGCCAAATCTTGGCAGGGGACATAAACCTTTCTTTTTTTTGTAAGATGGAAACTAACTTGAGTGGCAATTAATGGTAGTGTGGAATTAGAACAGTAAATTATATTAGAAGTAAATTTAGCTAAGAACAACAATTTGTGAAGGTAAATCACATGTTGGGATTAGATCTCCAGTCACATGTTTTGCAGGATGTGACAACCATTACATCATGCAAAATGCAGTTCACTTACCTGCAGCCGAATTGCACACTAAATGTGTGTTCGATTAGCAGACAAAGGATAAGTGGCTCAAATTAAGGTAGACGTAGTCTGAATCCAGACAAGAGATAAGGTTGCATTCTGGTACTAACCCCAGGTGTAGCCGGAAGGAGACATGCTATCCCCCACACAATTGAAATGAGCAAGAATCCAGCATACTCAATGAAGAACCAAGAAATGTTTAAATATGTTGCATTAGCAAGAGTCCATTTGTCACATGGCAAAAAAGTGCAAACAAGCAAACACCTAAGCTCCAGGCTACCTGCATCAGTGCTTTGATTCAGTCACCTGTTTTGCAGGTTGTGACATAATTTCTGTGTACAGTAAGCAAATTTAGCTAAGAACAATAATTTGTTAATGTAAATCACCTGCTGGGATTAGACCTCTAGCAGCCTGTTTTGCAGGTTGTGACATAACCGCTATGCCATATAAAATGCAACTCACTTACCTGCAGCTCAGTGGCACACTGAATATGTGTTCATTTAATAGGCAAAGGATCAGAGGTTTAAATTCAGGTAGACATAGTCTGAATCCTGGCAGTGACATAAACATTTTTCAGCATTTTTTGTAAGATGTAAACTCACTTAAATAGCAAAATATAGTGGTGTAGAGTTATAATAGTAAACTATATAGGGACATTCAGGTAAGAACGACACTTTGTGAAGATCAGTCACCTGTTGGGATTAGCTCCCCAGTTGCCTGTTTTGTAGGTTGTGACATAACCTCTACACCTCAGGAAATGCAGTTTGCTTACCTGCAGCCAAGTAACACACTGAATGTGAATTCACTTAGCAAAGGATCAGTAGTTCAAATCCTGTCAGGAACTCATGCATGTGTTTCATTTGTTTTTTTTATAAGATGGAGACTTACTTGAGTGTGGATTCATGGTGGTGTGGAGTTGGAATAGTAAATTATATGAAATGTAAATTTAGCTAACAATAACAATTTACAATGGTAAGTCACCTACTGGGAATAAATCCCCAGTCATCTGTTTTACAGGCTGTGACATAACCACTACATCATAGGAACTGCAGCTCACTGATCTGCAGCTCAGTGGCACACTGAATGTGTGTTTGCTTATTAGATAAATCATCAGCAGTTCAAATCCTGTCAAGGACAGATTCACAGGTTTCAATTTTTTTTTGTAAGATGGAAACTCACTTGAGCTGCAATTCCTGGTGATGTGGCGGTGGGATAGGAAATTAGATGAGAAGTTAATTTTGTTAAGAACAACCATTTTTGAAGGTATATCACCTGAAGGTATTAGATCCCCAGTTGCCTGTTTTGCAGGTTGTGACATACCTCTACACCATAGAAACTGCAATTCACTTACCTGCAGCTCAGTGGCACTCTGAACATGTATTTGCTTACTAGGCAAAGGATTGGTGGTTTGAATCCAGGCACGCACATATTGTACTTTAATACATAATTATTTCACACTTTACATACCTTATTTGGCACATTAGTACCATTGGTACTTTAAGTAATGACACCACAGTATTAGCTTTCTAAGATAATAGCATGGAGCTTGAGATGATAACTAAATTAAATAACTTAGTCAAAATGGGACCCAAATACAAGTGGTTAGAAATATAAAATTTGGCAGGTATCCCATTTGCCCCTTGGGCCTTACCCATTGAGTGGAGCATTAGGTAATGAGAGACTAGGGTCCAGATATTCAGAATTGTGCACAAGCACAATGTTTGTGCTGTGCCTGTGCTTGCTCTGGTCCCTTAGCATGTAATATTCAGAGGTATTGTGCCAGCGCTAAACCCTATGAACATAGGGTGCACAGCCAATGAGCACTAGAGAAGTGCACAGCAGCAGCACAGCTCTGAATATAGCACTGAGGATAGCGTTGAACACAAGGGACCATGCAGTGGTGCAGCCATGACCAGAGCACTAGGTACAGAGCTGCACACTGGGGGGCAGCTGTGCATTGTGAGGAGGGCACTAATAACAGACACATGACACAGCAGCATATGTAGCAAAAATAAACTTTAATTCTGCAAACCGGCAACAGGCCTTATGATACAAAAAAGAAAACAGCAACATTATAAAAAAAGGGGGTGGGAGCCATCCCAGTGGCGTTGAGGGCTGAGGCCCTGGATGCCTTACCTCAAGCCACGCCGGCAACCCATGTTTGGGAACGAGCATGGGTCATCGGGGGTTGGCAGGGAGGAGAAGGATCAAGCATCTGTTGGACTGCTCTCCTTCTCCGGGGTGGGGAGACATTAGCTGTCAGCGCTCCACTGGCACCTAGTGGCTGCTGGGGGGGTGGCGCACTGATGTTACAGCCGAAGGGGAGAAGATGGGGCAGATGCTTGGAGAGAGCGTGTGCGGAAGCGTGCGTGCTCTCACCGCAGGCGTCATTGCATGCCCCGCCTCCACACAAGGGGAGAAAAGTGGAAAAAAACAGCTCCAACAGAATGAAGTGATCCCCGCAGCACCACCTCTGAGAAGACACCTCCCTGGCATGGATCCATTTGGGGTGGGTTGAGTCACTTCCCACCACTCTGCCACGAAGGGTAAGTTATGGGGTGCACAAGGGAGGGGGTCTAACCTTCGGGGCTGTGCTGGGGGACAACTGAAGGCAGGCTTGCAAGCTGGGAGCTCTGGAAGAAATAATACATAAAAAAAAAGGGGGGTGGGGAAAACAAAACCGGGGCAACTGCCCATAAATGGGGGGGAGAATCTTACAGAAACACCAATTCCCCTGCTAGTACCAGTACCACATCAGGGTTCCACTGTTGTTGTCGGTGGTGGTGATGGCTGTTGTTGCTGCTGGAGAGCTGTGTCCAGATCCCGGATGGTCTGGTTGGTGTCTTCCACCCACCTGATCAGTATGCCCTGCGGGCGCATCAGCCTGCACAGCAGGTTGTCCAGTCCCTCGTCATCCTCAGTATGCCCCTAACAACTAGCAGACCTCCGGGCACCTATTGACAAAAATACAGTGAACTCAGCCGGCTGTGTACACAGGATGAGAGACTCAGCAATTGCCTAATGTGTGCATCCAAAGTACAAAAAGCTGACACATGGGCCACCATGCCACACATGGGTGATGGGAGTCAAGCAGCAGCAATGGACCAGTCATAGCATACCAGAGACAGCACTGTGGACCCTTGCAGTAGAGGAGTACACATGCAGTGGGTGTGCAATGCTGCCCCAGAGTGAGCCCAAGCCACAGAATGGACACAAGCCACTGGCAGTCATGCCTGATCTATGAACGCAGCATATGCAACAGCAGCACCAAGCCAGAGCCCAATAGGACTTGTCATGTCCCAGTGGCAATGAGTCACAACCACACACTCTGTGACCACTGCCCAGGCATCCAGCACACAGGCCAACACTGGCATGCAGGACACAGACATCCATGAGCCACCCTGGGTGGTGACAGAGGCAGGTCACAAGTCCACACATGTGATGCACACAGCAGAGCTTTACATGGCTGAGACCATCAGGGAGCACTGTGTGCAGCAGGTATGGTAACACTCCAGTGCAGTGGTGGTGTACATAGGTGGGTGCCTGACACACTGTTCCCCAGTCACCACAATACTGCTGTATGGTGCAGAACATCCTGGAGGCAACCTCCGACCCAGTGGACACTGGTTCCACCCAAAGTAGAGGTTGTCCGTCACTACAGAGCCTATGCAGGTCATTGGTCCTGAAAAGCTCAGTCATGTACAACCGTATGGCTGGCCCCACCTGTGTACAGTGGAGTAGTCATGCCCTAATCATCCCTGTGTTGGCTGGACACCTCCACATCTCAGTAACAATGTCAATCATGTATGGTACACTACATGCACCACCCACCAATAGCCCCATCTTCCACTGACCCCATGCCACAAAGGCATGACATACAGTGCATAGGACATCAGAGATGGCACTCCTGCAGGTGGACAACCACAGAGGCCATCTGGCACGTACTGCAGGATATGGTGGTGTACTGATACTACAGTGGCCACTGCTAACCATCTGATGACAACCATGCATATGCAATCCCAAGTATATGGCAGTACACACCTGACTGACACTGCTGGGGTCACGACCTGGGCTGTGAGTACTACCGCTAGCCCTCTGTGGCACCTGGTTGGTGACACAAGGGCACACCACCACATGGTGGAAGGCATACCACGGCATGATAGATATACACAGGGCACCATCCCAGTAGCAGGCAGGTGCACAGATGTATACTGCACAGAGCAAAACACACCACAATGGCACTGGTGGGCCAATGCCCTAACTGCAGGGTGAGTGTCCCCTGCCACAAATCCAGAGGTGATGCACCCACAGGCATTCATCCTGCATGGAGGGCCACACAGAGACATCCATCACCGGCCACAGAGGCATGCAGTATAGTGTGGACATGGGTGGTGGAAGAGTCTACATAAAGGCAGGGCTAAGGTTGAAAGGGGTGAATTCCCCCCCTTGATTGGGTTCACCCACACCATATTGTTGCCTCAGTCAGGTGTAGAATGTGGTGTACCTCCCCACACTCACCAACATCATCACCCTGTGCCATGCCGCCTGACAGCCAGGCCCCTCGGCAACACTGGTAAAGTCTATCCACAAGGGGCACAACCAGGATGAAATTTTGGGAGGGGTTCGGCATTTTGCAAAGGGGGTTCTTTTTCATAAATGCCAGGGGCCTGGGAGCCGCTAGGCCCCCAGAAGCCCTGGGGAACTAGATGCTCTGTGGTACATTTTGTAGCTTATTTTGAAGCTAAATAACTCATCTCTGGGCTCTCCTCCACCATGGAGGAGAGTTCTGAGATGAGTAATTTAGCTTCAAAACAAGCTACAAAATGCATTGATAAACCACTTCTATTGCATATCTCAGACAAACCAGAAAGTCTTAGTAAATCTTCTCCATCCAATATCTTTCAAAGAGTAGACTTCCTCTGTACCTGGACTGTAGCCATGTGCTGAGGTTTTACAGCATTTTTATTTTGATGTAATAATGAACCAGTCATGAAGAGTGCATCCCTTTTAAATGGAACTCTTCTTTTCTACGCAGGTTGTTCACTGCTCCCTCCCTCCCATCAGCCCAGCTCTCTCCCTCACGTCTCTGACTCTCGTCTCTTGCTCAGTTGACTACCTTATTTATTTTTAGTTCACAACAGTGACAAGACAAAAAAAATAGCTCTGAAAAGAGCTTTTTAAGAATCTCAAAGATTTGGACTAGAATAGGCAAGGCAATCCCCAGACCTCAACAAGTACAGCGGAACAGTCACACACGTCACACCATCCAAGTCATAACAGTAGTATATGACTATCTGTCATGCTGGCACTGCGCACCTAGAGATGGGAGGGGTAGACAAGGAAGGAGGACACACAGTTGGTGGCTGCTAAGCAACCTCACTCCTGCTATTGTGTGTCCCACTTGTCAAGCATGCTGGGACTGGGAGGCAGGGACACAGGTTGCACATCTCACGTACTTGGTCAGCTGACCTACAGTTCAGTGTGTCCCATGATCGTTGACTGTGCAACGCGCCATCCCGATCAGCCACCAGCTGGGTTGTAATCCTCCTGGGCATGAGCATGTGCCACAGTATTGAGATAGCTCACAAAAAAAAAGGCACTGGCACATGCTTGGTGCGGTCCTGACCCTCTTCATTTAACAGACTGCTCCTTTCCTTATCGGCTCAATGCTCATACTTGCCACAATTTTACTATAAGGATTCCGATTCCTTATAGTAAAACTGTGGCAAGCGCGAGCAGCGAGCCAATAGTCCAACACTGCAAATGCATTTAATTTCGGGAGGGGATTTGGGGGGCTATAGTCCTCTTAGCCCCACCTCGTTGCACCTCTGCCACCCACCATGCAGTAACCCAGCAGGTCATGACCCCTGCACACCCATATCAACAATACCAAGGCCTTTACTGTCTTTAGTTCTGCTGACACTCTGCATGCCACACAGACAATGCTGTGTATGTAACACTGTGAACAGCACATGCTGCAGTATCAAGGCACCCCACACTGGTGTAATAAATCGTCATGACTGAAACAACAGCTAGAGCCAGGCCCTAGCACCTATGAAAGTGGTAGGGCCATGGCCATAATGGCCCAACCAGTTCCACCACCTATATGTGTAAACATGCAACCTCGGGTGCAACACACAATGCAGGGTAGTGACAAGGATACCACTCCCATGATGAGATTCTGCAGACCCCATCATGGTCTGGAGATCTAGACTGGTCCTTACCATGGTTTGACTGGTCCTGCTGACCTGTGCCCCTGGCTGGGGCCATCGGTCCACTGACGTCTGTAGATAAAGGAAAGGGAGGTGCTTTCAGTATCCTGCAGTGGAACACAGTACACTGTTATGTACACACTGCACAGCATAAACACTCATATGTCAGTACTGTGCAACAGCCACCACATGTGCATGATGCAGATTGACATGTTCGAGCAGGCTGCAGCTTACCTGTAGGACCACCTGTGACATCATGCACATGCATGCCTTGGCTCAGGTGCAGCAGGTTATGATACCTCCCTGTAGTAGGTATGGTCTTGCACAGTATACACCGGATTGTGTAGTGCCCACATCATGTCTGCCCATTAGCCCCTGTACAACAGACCAATATAAGTTGGCTCTAGACCCTTTCAAGGCATAGTATGAATTTCTATGCATGGTGCACCAGTCCCTAAATGACAAGGGCAGGTACAACATGCCTCCACAATGGCTGTGGGGCAGAATTCAGTAGCCATGGCCCTGCACTGTGGCCGGTACATGTCCAGAATGCCATGTGCAGTGACATAGTATTCCATGCTGTACCTGCAAGTGCTTACAAATGCTCATGCAGGTTGTGCAGACAGTGTACATAACACAGACGGTGGTCACATCCATGTCCTGCTGTGGACACCTATCAGCACAGCCACATGTAGGACACATGTGACTCCCTTCTGGTTCATGCCAGGTAATGAGCAGTGACATGGCCAGGTCACCGTACCCAGTAAACAGACCCCGCATAATATGCCATGACCCAATACATGGGCCTGTCGTGCACCGTGACACAGCCGCCATGTCACTGTGGTAGGTCACAGCCGTGTAGTCCAGGCAGGAGCACACCTCAGGCAACCACAGTGGGTCCTGCTATGTACAGAGCATGGAGATGTCCCATGGGATACAGGGCTCAGACACCTGCATACGTACAGGCAGGCAGGCCATGCATTGGGTCATGTCCCATAGCACACAGGGGAACAACATGGACACACAGGTACTGTGCACAGTGCCTCAGGGACAGTAACCCTGTTGCATACTATCATGACACAGGCCTGCTTACAGGCCAGTACACACACAATACATACAACCATCTGTACTCATCTGACCTGGCACAGTGCCACCCTTCACCATCACCAGCAGCTGCTGCAGGCAACATGCCTCCCTCAAATGGAGATCATTATGTTGGTGCCTACACTGGTCACCGGTTCAGGTGACCCCAGTGTAGCATGTGAGACATCACCCACAGATGTTCACAGCTCCCTACAGAGCCTGTTTGACCCTGCCACTTCCCCCAGCAGCTGGTCCTCTCTGGCCACCACCAGGTCAACCAGATTTGCTAATTCAGTAGTAGACCATCTGTGGTCCCGCTGTTGCATGGCCCTGTCTCCTGCCTCACATATTGTCATCCACTGAGTAGGCCTATCATGTGTGAGATGCATTTACCAGGTTCTGGGCTGTTTGGGTGTGTCCTGTAGTGTTGCTAAGCAAGCTGGCATGGTAGCGCTGTCTTATGTCATCTTGTGCTGTCCAACAAGCTTTTCTGGGGTAGCCGAACCAGGAACACACACCAGGCATGGGTGGCACTTGCACAGGGCACGTGTGTGTGTGTTGTGCATGTGCAGCCCTGGGCTGTGCAATGCACCACTGTTGTGCAACTGTATGTATTCTACCCCTGTCTGTAATTTTTCTCCCAAATTGTTAAGGTGCAAGCCTTTGTTTGTTTATCATTTGCACTGTCTATGCATTAATTTCAAGCTGTGTATGGGGGTCTCGGCCCCCAGGTCGCATCTGGAATCGACCATGTTGCTCAGTATGCTTTCCTGGTAAAATACGTAAATAAATAAATAAATAAAAATAAATAAAACCTGGTGCACAAAGCTGCACAGACTGACGATATCATAGGTGGCAAGTGACATCATGCCTGCACCATGGCCTGACATTGCGCAAGCTGAGGTGCAGCGCAAAGCAGCGTGCTAGTGCAAACAAGTTAGCACATAGGACAAAAGTGAGATATTCAGCAAAGGTACACAAATGTGGTAATGTGTATTTTTTATTTATTTATTGAAATGTTTCACCAGGAAAGCACACTGAACAACAAGTTGCTCGTCTCCCGGTGTGACCTGAGGGGGATACAAGTGGATGCAAACAGTGACTATACATACAGTTACAGTTAACATACATGAGGGATTTAGTACAGAGAATAAAAGTGACAAAATAGCCAACACATTGGTGTTACAATTAAGAAACAGGCAAACAGTACAATTAAACAATTAAAGTGCTAGTGGAAGGAGGAGTAAGAGGGATTAGGGAAGCTAGTTGGGGAAAGAAGAAGCAAGTAGACAGGGCCAGGACCATACCAGCAGCAGGTGCTAAGCCCTGAAGAGTGAGGCATTTTAGAACAGGTCTACGGTGAGCTGAAGTAGCAGCACTGACAGTACAAAATGTGAAGCGGAATTTAGCTCAGGACATTAGGAACAGGGGCAGCCTATGTAAGTGCAGTGGGGCATGAAGGAGGGACAGTGGAAGAGGGGGAGAAGTGGAGGTTAGGGAGGGAAGAGTAGGTCATGCCTAGATCTAACTCCTGCAGGATGCTGAGAACCCTACCAGGGGCAGAATCAGGAGATGACAATTAGGATGAGTAGGGAGGGGGAGGGGGAGGAGGTTTGGGAGGGAAGGGCAAGTCTTGCCAAGAACTAACCCCTCCAGGATGCTGAGAACCCTGCCAGGGGCAGAACTAGGCAATGACAATGAGATGAGAAGGGGGGGTGCAGGTGTATGACAGAGGAATAGTAGGTAGGGAGGATGGGTATATGAGGGGGAGAAGGAAAGGAGAAGACATGCTTAGAACTAGCCCATCCAGGATGCTGAGAACCCTGCAAGGGAGTAGAAGTAGACAAGGACATTAGTAGGAGAAGTTGGGGGGGGGTGCAGGAGTAAAACAGTGATATAGGCAATGGGGGCTTGATGGGAGGAGGAAAGGGCTAGCGTGCAGGGGAATAGGCTCATAGGAAGGAGTTGAGGATTAAAACAGGAGCATCTAGAGGAGAGATGGGTATGTAAGACAGAGGCAAGGGAGTAGAAGCAGGAGGAGGAGTGCCGTATTTGGGGTGTGTGAGAGTTCCAGAGTTTTGGGAAGCTGTGAGCAAAACCAGTCTGACCAATGAGTATGGAACAGCAGGGGACCAGCAAAGTGTGAGTATCTGCAGATCTGAGGGAGTGGGAGGGAGGAGGAGGGGTAGAGAGGGAGCATGAGAGGTGGGTGGGAGTTCTCCAAGCCAAAACTTAGAAGTGAGTTTGGCACAATGAGAGATATAACTGTTTGCAAGCAGGGGGAAAGGACAGGGCATGGTAGAAGTTGCAGTGATGAGTTTGGGATGGGGCATCAAGGGCGAAGCAACTGAAGGAATTAAAGAGTGAGTCCAATCTGGTCAGGGAGGATTTGGGAGTGGTATCATAGACTACATCACAGTAGTCAAAAATGGGGAGTATCATCTTGTGGACCAGTTCATGCCGGGCCGTAGAAGGGAAGCAACTATGGTTCCTGTAAAGGGCACCAAGATTGGAGCTCAATTTGTTCAGAAAAGTGTCAATGTGGCCAGAGAAGTTGAGGTGCTGGTCCAGCCAAACCCCAAGGTATCTGAATGAGGAGGTGTCCTCAAGGATTGTCCCACCCAGGGTGTGGAAGAAGGGTAAGGGATGAAGACTAGAGAGTCTCTGCCTAGTGCCAAAGGGCATGGTGGCAGTCTTCTTGGCAATCAGGAATAGTTGTTGTGAGGCAAACCAGAGCTGAACCTGATGGAAGTCATGCTGTAGGGTGGTTGCCACATCAGCAGGGTGTTTGCCAGAGGTAAACAAGACAGTGTCATCGGCATACATGTGGATAGAGGAGGAGGGGGAGCAGACTGAGGGCAAGTCATTGAGGAAGACGGAGAAGAGAACAGGACCTAGAACTAAGCCCTGAGGGACTCCAGTGGTGATGGGGAGGGAAGGGGAGATTGCATCCTGGATCTTGACTGATTGCATTCTGCCTGCGAGATAGGCTCTAAACCAGTTATAGGCAGGAGCAGACAGTCCAACTGCTGTAAGGGAGTTGAGAAGCAGGGCATGAGAAACTATGTCGAAGGCCTTGGCGAGGTCAACAAAGATGGCAGAGGTGATGAGGCCCTTATCCATTCCAATAAGGATGGAGTCAGTGAGCCTGAGAAGTTAGGAGGTGATGGTGAAGTGGTTCTTCCAAAAACCAGACTAGAACATGGTGAAAAATCAGGAGTCCAAGAGAAATTAGGTAAGTTGGGAGAGAACTAGGTGTTCTTGGAGTTTGGCAAGGGAGGGGAGGAGAGAGAGATTGATCGATAGTTACCAGGGGAGGAGGGGTCGCCACTCTATAGGAGAGGGAGGACCAATGTCCCAGTAAGTGAGCAAAAAAGCCCATTTGCATGTCATTACGGCAAGTATGCATACATTAGCATGCCTGATTGTGCCTGGAGTATATAAGGTGTACAGTATACCACCTAGATTTCACAGCTGAACTGCAGGTGAACGGAGGTAGGTGTGCAGTGGAATGGCCTAGAAAGATATGGGAGAACACTAGAATATGTCTATGTGGTGGCTACAGCATGGCTTCAAGATTGATTTGGCATTTTCCATATACCTCCGGGGTAAGTTCCTAACTGTTCCTGTAACGTCCAGTACGTACTATGGAGAACAAAATAGTCAGTTGTCCCCTGTTGCCAATATAAATCTATGGGAACACTTTCCCTGAACGTGCCTAAATTGCCCTGAACAATACATGAAGCCCTGAACATCAGGGGGCCCTGCCACACTGAAAATACTTGTGGGGGGGGGACCCTCACATCCATATTTCTATGTGGTGGATGTGTCCATTGTAGGTGGTGGAAGTTGCCTAGAGTAGTCAATAAGACAGGATGACAGAGTTGGTAGACCTGTCATACATGTTTCGGTGAGGTGATGGAACAGAGTTCCTGTGGCTCCTGCCCAGTGTTACCACTGTGTGTATTCTGTGTGCAGTGGTACCATGGACATGTGGCAGTGATGGTCATTGGCATCTACATCTAGCGGCGTCGATGCTGTCATGCCTGGGTGTAGGCACCCTCCTTCCATAGTCCATGTTGTGCACTGATAGTGGAGTCACCTCTCACATACATGCGTAGGTAGTGGTGGCCCTGGGTTCCAGAGGGCCCCTGCCCATTCCTACCTCTGTCTCTCTGTGACCTTGACAGTGGCTGTGTCTGCATATGGGCAGTCCTGTGTCAGGCAGCCGATGGCTGTGTTAAGACACGCATTGCCAGGAAATCTACATAGCGGGGGACTACAACACAGTCCCGTTCTGCTGTGTGCCACTGTGTGTACTCCCAGGTCACCTTTACTCCACTCCCCTGTCCAGCAAGTACCATGGAGGACACCAATAGAATGTGGGCCCACTGGCTCTCTGTGGAGGAGTGGCAAGAGCAGGCATAGGTCTACATGTCCTGGGAGGTTGTCCTGGATGCAGGCCCTGGTACAGCAGGCCTGGGAGATTACCAATGTGGTCAATGCCATCGGCAGCTGCAGAAGGCCTATGGAAGCCATACAGAAGCACTTTGGGGACATGAGGAGGCAGATGAAGCGGATTATGGCAACACACTGCAGGGAGCCACAAGCCACAGGCAGGAGCCCACAGGCATCGGAGGTTGCATCTACTCTGGATCCTGCAGAGGAGGCCATAATATCCACCCTATGGCACATGGAGATGATGGGAATGTCAGGTGGTGGCCAAGTGGGACCTGCCCAGACACATGAGTGACTGTCAATGCGACATTCCATCAGTCATGTGTGTGTGTGTGTGTACCTATGGGTGCATAGTCCTGGGTGACACATTGGCTGAAGTCTGTACTACTGTTTCAATGTCACCCATTGTGTAGCCATCTGTGTGCAGATCCACAGCTGTGCTCCATTTGCTGCTGACTGTGTGCTCACTGATTCTGGGATGTGTGCTCCCTGGGGCTGGGGTGTGTGCACACTGGTGCTGGGTGTATGATCACAGGTGTTGGTGTGTGTGTTCACTGCTGCTGGGACATGTGCTCACTGGTGCAAGGTTGTATGCCCCATGGTCATGGGGTGTGTGCTCACCGGTGTTTGGGTGATTTGTGTGTACGGACACAGGTAGTATGGGTAGTGCAATGCATGCACAGTATGGATGACATGTCACCGTATGCCGGGCCTGCATGCTGCCTGGGCTGGCACATAGCTCTGTACATAATGGTGCTATATAATAGATCCCTCTTCTCTTCTCCCAACAGCACACCACGTTGTACTGGACATGGCAGAGGACAACCCAGGACCATCTCAGTGACAACTGTCCCCTGCTGTCTACCCATCTGCCCCAAGCCGGTGGACAGCAATGAGGATGATATCGAGGAAAAGGATGATGAAACCTACATCAGGAGCTGGGGATAGGATGGTTCTACCCCTGACCAGAAGGGGTTGTCCCCCCCAACAGCTTCCATACCAGTGGGGCCCAGCCATTGTCCCCAAGCAGCCCAGTGGGCACAGAAGTACAGCCACCACAGCCCTTGGCATAGCCACTGCTGAGCGACCCCATGACTCCAACTATGGTATGACCATCACCCTGCCACCTCCAGATGATACCGCAGGGCCAGCCACCATTGTGCCTTCCCATGATCCATCCTCCAGCAGGGCCACAGCCCTGCTGCTCCATGCCCATCCTAGTGGGCTGGCCACAACCAGCCCACAGCACCCGCAAAGGACTGCAGCACCTACCGCGGTGCAGTCCCAACCCATACAATGGCCAAGGGTGCAGCCTGACCCTGTCCCAATGAACAGTGCCAAGTAACAGCGGGATGCAGATGACAATCTGCAGGTGCTGTGGTTGGCCATGGAGGCACAGAGTGTCATGCAGCAGGAAATGACATGCCTCCACCACATGTTGCACGAGGACATGCAGCGCACTGAAAAGCAGGTGGAGGCATATCATGCAGAGCTCATGATGGCCTCACGCAACCTGTACCAGGATCTGGTTGCCAGCATAGAGCTATAGCACTGGGATATGAATACCTGCATGGATCACCTGTGTGCCACTGTACTATGCAGCAATAGTGGGAGGCATGGCAAGTGCCTACCATAGCCCCGGCCTGTCCAGTGAGAGTAGTGCCACCCAACAGTGGACACCATGGCATTTTCCCTCACCAAGCAGCACTGGAAAAAGACCACCCAAACACACCTGGGACTTCCAGGTCACCAAGGACATCACGCACACCAGGTCGCAACCTGCTCATCCTCGGGGCCAGTACCCCACAGACCCATGGCCGGGGGCAGGTAACACTGTTCCCACAATCATCCCCCATAGCATGGCTGAGGTCCCTCCCAACCATGCCAAGTACGGTGCAGACGTACTGGGCTCGCTTTTCAAAAAACCCTTAGAATGGCACAAACTACGCTGAAGCCCCACTTGTGGCAAACTCCAGGTAGGTCAGGGACCCTGCAATGGATTTTGTAGCTAAAGGGTCCTGTCGCCAAAGTCCCCAATGCCATCCCAAGTGGGCTCTTGCATCAAGCAATAGCCACAAGGGAGGCAATTGATAGAGGCTGTGAGCAACCCCAGGTAGTGGAACAATCCAGTGAATGATGGCCAACAGTGCAGCAGTATGGGGCCATGATGTGCCCAGGTACTGAGCCTGCACCATACATGCCCCATATGCCACTGTACCACATGGCAACCATGAAGCCACAACTGTGACAGGTGTGGCACTGGTGCCAAGAGACAGGGGGGTGGCTGAGGAGGCCCACAGAAACTAGAGACATAACCTACATGATGTGCACACTGACCAGGAGGGTGGCAGCACAGGCAGACCCCCACAGACCACAGCATGCCACACTGGTATGGCTTTGCAGTCCTTTCACAGTGCCACAGTGGTGCCAGACACTGGGTCTGGTATGATTGCCTGACATGTAAATTACCGATGCTCAAAATACTGACTCCATTTTCCCAAATCAGATCTTCCCGACGGGTACATTGTACAGATGCACATATGGCCGACACACAGCTGAGGCCAAATCATGTTTTTACTGGGGTTCTGCTTTCAACAATTTTACACACTATTTTAACAAAATACTGTATCTAAACTGAGATGTTGTATTTTGTTTTCAGTGGGGTCCTTTCCATACCCATTTTTACACTGTAGGCACACAGGATATATCAGCTCAGCTGCAATATCTCACCAGCAGCATGATCATAATGCGCCCCACCGGGCTGAGTGCTGAATGCGTCGTAGTACTACAGAATTCAATATTTTCACTGGTAAAATAACCTCGCTATGTTCATGGTTATGAAGGGAGCGCAAACTGGAAAAAAATTCAGTAATGTTCGTAGTGTTCCTAACTACTGCTATATACAACTAAATGAATACAACAGAAGTGTCATTGCCATGCACGATCCTGCTGTCAGTCTAGCATTAGGAATGCAAACTTTAACTGCAGCCAACAAGTACCAGACATTCCGACTGCTAAATTAAGCCAGCGCGGTATATTTCAATTCAACAGTACTTACCCCGATGGCTAGTTGGCAGCTCTATCTCATCTGCCTTTCTGGCTCTCTCATATATTGTCATGCTGGTAGTTTTGTGGTTTGTTTACTTTTTTTAAAATCAGGTAATGACCTTGCGATTGGCGATCAGTGGTGGTTGTAGTGGGTGACAGTATTTAAAAAAAATTGAGTCACTTGTAGGGACTGGTGCACTGATGGCACAAGTGGGATTGTGGGGTCCTTTGCTTTTCTTTCTTTTCTTGTTTTGTTTTTGAAGATTCGCTGAAGCCGTGACTTGCTCCATCCCACACCATACTCTCTGGCAGCAGACATTAGCAAACATGTATACAGGTGGGATTGTAACAACATAATTATAGGAGGGGATCTTAAAATTAAATGTGCTATTATTTGATGTTGCAAAGGGAGGTGAAGTTTTAGTCAGGCAAATAAATATTGGGATTTGTGTTGCTGGGGAATAGTACCAGACAGGAAAATGGTGTGGGGAAATTATTTGTTGGTAACATACATGTTGGGAAATCATATGGATCCCCAGACACTAGCACGGGGCAGTAGCATGGCTACTGTAGACACCTACAGGTGTGGGTTTTCCAAAGTGTATGGGAATGATTGCAGTTGTCCATGTTCATCAGCAGCACAACACATGTGGGTAGAGGGAGCCACCACAAACCATGCAGATGGCAATAGATGTGCAGTACCAGTGGCAGACCCTCCCATCTCCCATAGTCATGCTTGACAGCTATAGTTTCCAGCTGTGGCACCTACCTGTTGGTGTACCAGCCTTGTGACATGGCTGTCTCTGCTGTACCAGCCGTGGCCAGACCCAGTTCCTGTGTCCCCTATCAGCACTGTACTGGCGCCTGCAAACTGCACACAGGCACTTGCTGCCCTCTGCAGCACTGCTGCCCTCCATGCCAAGTATGTCCTTCTGGCATATTGTGAGCTGGGGCTTGCAGACTACATGGACAAGTATGCACAATGCTGGTGAGCTCTTCCACATCCACTACATTGTGCAGCAAGTGCAGTAGGTGCAGCATCATCTGCCCTTCTCTGGCTGCTCCAATGTCTTCGATGGGCATGTACCCTGCATGTCCTGGTGCCACCACTTTGTCCGTGACCACTGCAGTACAACCCGAAAGGTAGGGCTCCACCTACCTAGTACTTGACAGCAGCCAACATCTACAAATGGAGGTGGCGCAGAGGGAGTTTGACCTGCTCTGGCTGGTCTAACTGGGTCCACCTTCTTTCAACACAGGGCACCAGCTGTCCCATCTGGGAATCTGTGAAAAGGGAATGGTGCATCACTTCAGTGGCACATACCACTGTACAACATGATGCACCCTCATGTTTGGTGCAGGGCTGGTGCACAGTCAGTCTGGCACAAGGGCACCAGATGTCTATGCAGCCTGCATTCGAAAATCAAGACTGCCACAATTGTTTTCTGCAGGGTGCTCCTTGTGTCAATTCTGTTTGATGCAGGCACCTTGCATCAGTTTTGGGACTTTGAAAATTGAGCCCACTGTCCATACCTGGAGAGGGGGTAGAGGACACATAGGTTGCTAATGGCCACCCCTCACCAACATGTTCCCACTCCTTCCCCCCAATACCCATGTGACATGGCCATCTATGCCAGTAATCTAGCCCAGTCAGTCCTACCCCTGGCATGGATGGCCAGTACTACTGCAACCCCTTCCCCCCCCGGCTGGTGAATATCTATGTGTACAGCCCTTTGCCCCCTTCAACATGCCCTGTCTTCATGTATACCCATTTGTTACCCCTCACCTGAAAGGCCTGTATTTCTGTCAGTGCCCTCTTTTGCCCTTCTGCTTGGATGGTATGTATCTATCTTGATGCCCCCCTTAGGACCCCTGCTAACACTAACTTAAGTTGTTAGTGCATGCTATTTGCTACCCCATCACCTGGTTGCACTGCATTTCTGTTTCCCCCTTTTGTTAAATCAAATCAAATCAAATCAACTTTATTTTTATAGCACCTTTCAAATCCAAGGCGCTGTACATAAAAACATATACATAATAATAAAAATTTAAAACAAACATTAAAATGTATCAACCATAACTAAGTAAAAGCTAAACTAAATAAATATGTTTTTAAACCAACTTTAAAACTATCGATGGTTGGGCATTCTCTCAACCAACGAGGTAGAGAATACAACAGGGTTGGTGCTAAAAAAGCAAAAGCACTGGATCCTGATGTCTTTAATTGAACCCTGGGAATCTCCAGCAATCCCTCGTTGGTGGAATGGAGAGGACAGAGGGGGCAGTAGGGAATCAGGAGATCTTTCAGGTAACCGGGTCCCTGATCATGTAGGGCTTTAAAAGTTAGTAAACCAACCTAAAAGGTGATCCGCCACCAAACAGACAGCCAGTGCAGTTCGCGGAGCACAGGTGTAATGTGACTGGTTCTAGAAGTCCTAGTCAAAAGCCTGGCCTCCGCATTCTGCACCAGCTGCAGGCAGCAGATATCAACCCCAGGTAGCCCTAGGTAGAGGGAATTGCAGTAATCAAGATGGGTAGTGACAAAGGCATGGACCAATGTTGGAAGATTACCCGGAGGAACCAGGTGTTTCACCCGGACGATATTCCTCAGATGGTAAAAAGAAGATTTGATAACAGCCGACACCTGAGACTTTAGGGTCAGACCGTCATCAAAAATAATGCCCAGATTTTGCACCTGATCGGAGGTAGAGAGCGGTATACCACCAAGTGACAGACCTGATGGTTGTCCAGCTCCCAAATCCACCCCAGGACAACCTGGGTCCACTACCAATACTTCAGTCTTATCCGGATTCAGTCTCAGCCAGCTGGAACTCATCCAAAGTCTGATCTCAGCAAGGCAGTTATTCAGCACGGAGAGTGCATCATCCTGACCGGGCAGAAAGGACAAATACAGCTGAGTATCATCTGCATAGCAGTGAAAACCCAGACTGTATCGCCTGATGATTTCTCCCAATGGCAGCATATACACTGCAAACAACATGGGAGCTAAAATGGAGCCCTGCGGTACCCCACAAGGCAGGGAGTGAGCGCCAGAGGAATAAATTCCAGTGGCAACTCTCTGGGACCTGTCCGTGAGGTAAGAATGAAACCATCTGAGGACTGTACCCGACAGCCCACAAAAACCCCGCAGGCGCTCCAACAGCACACCATGGTCTACAGTGTCAAATGCAGCAGAGATCGAGAAGGACCAGAATGGTACATGCCTTTTGATCTCTAGCCATTAGGAGGTCACTCAATACCTGGACAAGGGCAGTCTCCATGCTATGCTTCTTCCTAAAACCAGAATGGAGAGTATCATAGACATTGTGAGTTATAAGATGATCATCCATTTGCAACGCAACCGCCTTTTCAATAACCTTACCAACAAATGGCAGGTTAGAGATAGGCCGGTAGCTAGCTAGACAATCTGGATCCAAGGAGGGTTTTTTAAGGAGTGGTCGAACGACCGCCTCCTTGAGGAGGTCAGGAAAGACCCCCCTCTCCAAAGACTTCCAGACAATGTCAGCAAGGATTGGGCAGATAACTTCATGCACATCCTACTAAGAGAGGTGTAGGGCCTGGATCCAAACTACAACTAGTTGGTCGCAATGTTTGGATGATCTTCACAATGTCACTGAACTCCAGCCGGCAAAAATCTGACCAGACAGACCGAGTACATGCCACTTCCTGTCGACCACTGCAGTCCCCCATAGGGGAGGTCGGACCGATGCCAGACCTGATGCTGGCAACCTTATCTGCAAAAAACCAAGCGAACTCCTCGCATCTTAGCTGAGAAAAAGCTTCTCTGGGCTGGAGACAGATTGGATTGCACAATCTGTCCCCGGTCCAGAAAAGCTGAGCCGGTCGATTCTGTGCAGCAGAAATCTCCCTGGACAGGAACTCTGCCTTCTTACGGGTGATTTCTGAATGATAGCCATCATAATGTGCCATCAACCTAAGCCTGTCAGCATCATGGCCTGACTTTCCGCCAGGCTCTCTCCAACCTTCGGCCAGCTCGCCTTAACTCCTTCAAGGAGCCATCAAACCAAGGGCTCCTTGGATGGAGGAAGAGAGGCCGAACACGAACAGGAGCAATTTGTCCAGAGCATCTCCCACAGCTTGTATAGGCTGAATCTGAGATCTCATCTGGACTCATGCGTCACCGACAAGCCCGATAGATCCAGTACCGCGTTGGGTCACTGGGGTAATACCCCTTAAAGGGCGGTACCGAACCATCTCCGTAGGGGCAGACCTTTGGGGGGGGCCCTGAAACTGAACCTTATGGTGTGATGGTCAGACCAGCTGACTGGTTCCACCCTCAGATCAGCGATCTCCATACCCAAAAGAAAGATCAGATCCAATGAATGACCCCCTACATGGGTCAAGGAGGTAACCACCTGTGTTAGGCCCAGCGTCATCATCAGCTGGAGGAGATTTTGACCAAAATGCGAGAGTTCATCATCGACCCAGGCATTGAAGTCCCCCAGGACTATCAGTCTGGGAACCTCAACACCATGTCGACGATGAAGTCTGCTACCTACTGCAGGAATTCTCCACCGTCATCTGGTGGACGGCAGATGAGGAGAATCCCACAGCCTACACCCTCTCCCAGGATATATTCAAAGGATCTGGTACTTCCCAATGGCACATCCACAAGGCCCAGCTCAGTCTTAAACATAATGGCCACACCCCCACCCCTACGATCCAACCTTGGATGGTGTATCATCAAGAACCCGTCTGGAATTGCCGAGGCCAATATGGGCCTGTATTTTCATCCAGTTAGGTCTCAGTGATGCAAGCCAGATCAGTTGATCCAACAAGATCAGCCATAATAGCTGTCTTGTTTTCAATAGATCTGGCATTGCATAACACCGCCAAGATGGGATGAGCTGTCGAGGAAGACAGCGGCACCTGTCCATTAAAATTGGAACCCTTAGGTGTGGGGACAAGACAAGAATAACCTCTATCCTGACCCCATTTCACCCCAGGGTGTCTCCTGAACCCCAGAACCTCAATCCACCCACCATCCTCCAGTCCCCCAGCAGGCCCAGCTCTCCACCTTCACCTACGCTTCCTAAGAATGCCCAACACACGACACCTAAAATAGGTGTCGGATGACAGTAAGGGACATTCAAAGGAATGTAATTCCCTGAGCCTGGTGGGGGAATAATGCCCAACCGTCGCTGAACCTCCCCAACACATTATAAATAAACAAATAAACTGGAGAGGAAAAACAAAATAATAAACAAAAATAAACCTATCAATATCAAATAACCAAAAATAATAATTCACTCCTCCTCTCTCTCTCACGCAAGGAGAATCAAACAAAAACCAAACACTATTACACATTAAAGAAAGAAAAAAAATAAATAAAACCCAACCCAAAATATAACCCCAAAATAACAATAAAATAAAATTTTGATAACTGCAACAACAAGTTAAATCATCTGTTGTCCAATAAAACGCAAAGTTCAATGTCTTCAAAAGTTACTGAGTTTCATTAAAACAAAAGTTAATGAATCCAAACTGAAAAAATGTGGCGCTCTCACTACCAGAACAAAGGATAATAAATCCAAACTGAAAATTGTGGCACTCTTACTACCACAGCAACTGCAATTAAATTGTGCTTGAATCTCTGGTATCAATGAAGCTCTCTCACTGCTTCCAATAAAATGTAATTACAGTACCTGAAAATGATGTAGCACTGAATAAAAATAAAAATGAAACAGCAAGCCTTTGAAGGTCAGATCAAAGGAGAGTAGTACAGGTATTACTGGCCAGAAAAAAAGGGGCCCCGGAACAAGAGATACCCCACTTAGCCCGCCAAAGCCGCCCAGTAAAACTAGGAGGCCATAAGGAGCAAAGGAGGAAGATTATCCACCAGCCCTCTGACTGGTAGCCTCAACCCCCACAGGGAGTCTCAGGAACCGGGTGCCCAAACTCTGTTGCCAAGCCAGTTCAGGATCCTCGAATTCTCGGCCAGATGCAGCTCCACACACTCCCTCCAGATAAATATCAGGTGAGGCTCAAACGGCAGTCAGCCAAACAGTACCGACACGGCGAATCGAGGAAACTGCAGTCAACACCCAGAAAACTGCAAGCCACTCAAGGAATCCAAGTCCACAACACAGTCAGCATGAAAGGCAACCACCGCCAGAGAACAAGGACAAGGATGCCAAATCCAGATCCGAACCCGAAAGTCCCAAGCATCAGGCAAGTATCCCAAACACAACTTGATGAATAATGCAAGTTTAGAAGCAGCAGGTGTAGCACATTTAGAAGCATCAAGGTAACAGAGCTGCTCCTCTGCCTGGCATTATGCTCTGCATGTAATGATATTCGCCTGTGATAACACATTGAGTATACATATTACAGCCTTTTGTGTGGTCTGTACTAACCCTCCATGTCTGGAAATGTCTCTTATCAGTCAGGCTCTGTACTCCCTGACCATTCTGGGATCATGCCTGTCAAGTTGCTCCAGTAACCTTTGGTCCTCTGGTTCTGAATCCACTGCAGATTGTTCCTCTAGGGCCAGCATCCATATCCCTCGGTTGAGTATGCCATGTTGTGTAGTATACAACAGGCAAAGAATATGGCACAAGCCTTCTGAGGGGTATACTGTAGGGCACCACCTGAACAATCAAGGAACCGGAACTGTATCTTGAGCATTCTGAAGACACACTCAATGATGCTACATGAGGCCCTGTGTGCCACATTGTACCTGTCTGCTGCAGCGGATGCAAGTCGTAGGATAGGCATGAGGAGCCATGGATGTAGGGCATAGACACTGTCCCCTATATAGGTAAAGGGTATTGGTTAGTGTCATCATGCGCAACATGAGGAGGAGGGAGGTCCTTTGTGGTATACTCACCGACAAGATGGCCACTACAGATGTCCCCACTTTCAAACCTCTGACACAGGATGGAGTTGTGCTATATGAAGGCACCATGGACACTGCCATGGTACCATGCCAGGATACTGATGATGTGCCTGTTCCATCACACACCACCTGGCAAATGATGGACTCCTGTTACCCCTTCCTATTGGCATACGCCTTCACTTTATCACCAGTGGGTGCCCAGATAGCAACAAGAGTGCTGTCAACGGCACTGAGTACAGATGATAGGAGCACAGCTCTATAGAACTGCTGCATGATTGCTGTTCCCTCTGCTGTTGTAGTGGGGAATACAATAAACTCCCCAGCATGGGCCAGCAGTGCCTCTAGGAAGTGACCCAACAGGCACAAGATGGTTGACTGGGAGATAAAGCTGGTGTCCCTCACTGGTGTCTGGAATGTTCTGTTGGCCAGGAAACACAGTGTAGCCATCAGTCTGAGCTCTACAAACAATGCTTGCTGTACTGGGTGTCTGTCTGGAGCTGGTCATGTAGCAGCTTACACAGCTGCCTGCACATGGACCTGCTGAGCCTGTATGGGCCCATGATCCAGATATCATTGAGGATTTTGAATGTGACCCGTGGACAGCACTGTGTGCTTACAGCATAGCACCTCCATGGCCTATGTCTGAGCACATGGTGGGCATTGGCCCTCTCCTCATCCTTCAGGACTACTGTATAAGGTACATGATGTGTGCTCCCATGAGTGCCATCTTGGAGTGTGGCCTGCAGTGTCCCTGCCTACCTCTTCACTTTGCCTTGGTTTAAGATGCCTTTTTTTTAGGCAGTAATTGCAAAGCACTAAGTGACCTGCACTAACCCATTGCAAGGTGCTAACGCAGTGAATATCATGCTGCACTGTTCTGCATGGTATCAACCCTGCCTTTACGCCTGCATTATCTATACAGGGGTGCTAACGTTGTTAGCGTGTGCATCAGTACCCTTTGAATATGGGATTTAAGCACAAACCCATGTGCAGTGTGGGCACAGACACTTTGTGCCTGGCACAAAGCTTTGAATATAAGGACCTATCATGTTTCGAAAGTAAACATACAGATTTGATACACAATCTACAACATTATTTTTTTTTTCTCCAATTGTTTAACCAGGAGTGGCACACTAAGCTGAAAGCTTGTTTAACAGGTGCAACCTGGGAGCAAAGGGAACTTAAGTGACTTGTTCAGGGTCACTCAGCAAGCAAGTGGGGGCTGTGAGATTCAAACCCAGGTCTCCAGATTTGCAACTCAGAGCCTTAAACCACTGCACTATACTGCCTCCCTTTATTCCCTCCTGAGCTCCCTCCCATTATTCGAAACATAGTTCAGATTGCCCCAAATTAATAAGATCTTAACTGAATGATTTTGAAATATGAAGGTAAAATGATGTACCCAAGAGATGCAGATATGTTAGAATTCAGAAGATTCCCACTTTTACTAGTGTCCTTATAGCCAACATCCAAATTATATGTGCATCATTTAATCTAGCTGCTATTGTCAAATTCATTCCATTACCAAACTTTTCAATCTTCTTTATCCTGCCTGATTATTTTGTATGTGATTTATCATAATTTTTGATTAATAATTTACCTTCAGACTGATTACTATCTGTATTTTAAACTTGTTTAGTAAAACATTTGTGCTCTAATATTTTGTTAAAACATTCCTTGTCAAACCAGTAGCAGATGAATTCTTATTTTTGCAAGGTAGTTGTTTTAGGCAAAAAAGAAGAAAGATGATCAACCATACAAAGTAAATGAATCATATGTGGATTCAGCATCATCAGTGTACAGCATAAAATAAATATCTGAACATTTTTCTCAAACCAAAGAAGAAATATGAATTAATCAGTTCATGTGGCATTGTATGATTCAGTTTTAGTCTCTTTTGTAAGCAGTAGATTTTAGATTTTCACTGTAAATCTTGAATATGATAGCAAAATTTAATTTTAATGGAAAACATGTTTATTGGTGAAATTAAAAAAAAAACACAATTTTTGTGATTACTTAAAATATAATAAAAAACAGTAAGGAAAAACTGTATTATTATAATGCATTTTGTTTTGAATGTAAATAAACTATCAAAATTAAATTGTGTAACACTAACTATGCTTGCAGTTTTCACTGTCAAGAATTCTAGAAGAAATTTTATTGTCAAACTGTTGATTCTAACTTTATTTCTGTTTTAGTGTGCATTTAATATGGTGCCGTCTTTCGGATGAGACGTTAAACCGAGGTCCCATCTGCCTGGATTGGTGGTAGTTCAGGTGGATGTTAAAGATCCCATGGCACATATCAAAAAGAGTAGGGGAATTTCCCCAGTGTCCTGGCCAAATTTCCCTCATTCACTACAAATACCACCAACAGCTTAATCTGGTTCAAGGTCAGTTGGCATTCATCTGTATACCCCTCCCCCAGGTCATGCCTGAAAATAGGCAGGATTTGTCTTGTACACTTGCCCGGTCAACAAAAACTAAAATAAAAAATACAAAATAAATAAATAAATATTATCCTTTTGTTTCTTTTTTTATTTCCCCTCCCCCCACTGACACAGCATTACATGTTGATGTTGGCTCGCACTTGCCCGCCAGCCAACATATTGCATTAGTGGCAGATTTGGAGGTGGGGTCACTGTTGGGCGAATGCAGGGCACACATCATTAGGTGTGTCCCTCATTCCCCAATAAGCCAGCATGCAGGTGCCACACCAGGAATACATAATGTGGTGAGCACATCAAACAAAACATCTGCTGGAATGACAGCCAAGCTTGTCATGCAGCGGCACCAAAACATGCCCTCCTTACATGCCTTTCCTGGTGAAACCCTTCCAGAAACATGGCGGCACTAACTGCCACCCTGTGGAGAGCTGACCTCAGGGTGCCCAATCCCCCTGTCAGCATGTCATCATTCAGTTCATGTGCAGACGGGGAAGCCCACTCCTCATCAGCATAATGACCCCACCCATTTGTTCTGTGCCGAGGGAGGTGCCCAGTCCCCCTCAGTTCTTGCCCCCCCTTGCTATGTGCTGACGGGGTGCCCAATCCCCCACCAGCTAGCCCCCCCAACACTCAGGTGGCACGCTGGAAGCCCAACCCAGCATGCCAAATGCCCTGTATAAAAACAAACATCCGCAATGTTTTCCCCCGTGAAAGAGAAAGCGGTCCTCACAGTCTGTCCTGCTCCATCCCCAACCTGCACCCCACCCTCTCGCTTACCTCCCCCACACACCCCCCTCACCCCCATGCCTCTGGGCCTGGCATGATGATCTTGGTGGACTGGAAACACGCCTGCACTCTTGAAGCAGACCGCAAACTGAAGAAATGCCGGTAAGCTGTATAATAGCATAAATAGGGTTTTTCCAACTTTGGTGCATATCTCAGGCATTTTTGGGAATTTTGGCACCAAATTTTCAACATGGGGTTATTGGGGACGCTCCTCCTGAATTCAGTCACTGTCATGGTGTTATTCCACCCCGAAAGGTGATTTCACAGTCACAGCGTGGAATCACCTTTCAGGACCGATTAACGAAATGACAGTGCCACTGTTCATGAAGTGGGCTCTCAAAAAGCCTATGTTGCAAATTTTGTAAAATAAAAATGACTGTTTTACAAACGTGCATTGTGCAGTTTCCATGCACGCTTGTAACTTTGTGAATTTGTAATATTTTCACTCCAGATTTTCAAAATTGCCATTTTTCCACAACTCCTTATGAATAGTACAGCTATCATTTTACATATCCTGGCCAAAATGTGTTTTCGCATGTCCGGCACAGAATAGCGCCATTGCTGTGTGAAATCAGCTTATGGGACAGTTTGAGGAAATGACGGTGTCACTGTTCATGAGCAGCAGTCTCAAAATGCCTTTGTTGAAAAATTGTTGATGAAAGTCCATAAAATGACTCTTTTACAAGCGTGCATTGAGCAGTTTCCACACACCCTTGTAACTTCGCAAATTTGCAATATTTTCATGACAGATTTTCAACACTGGCATTTTTTCACACCTCCTTATGAACAGTACAGCTGCTATTTTTCACAGCCTGCCCAAAATGTGTTTCTGCACTTGTGGAGCATAATGGCGTGGTCGCTGTGGGAAATCAACTTTTGGGACAGATTAACAAAATCACAGCACCACTGTTTATGAGGGGAGGTCCCAAAATGCCTATGTTGAAAATGTGGCTAAAAAAATCCAAAAAATAATCGGGTTACAGACGTGTGTTGCTCAGTTTCTATGTATGCTCATGATTTTTCATATTTTCACTCCAGATTTTCAATGTTGCAATTTTTTTACACCTCCTCATGAACAATACAGTTATCATTTTTCAGATCCTACCCAAAACGTGTTTTCATCCCTGTGTCACCAAACGGCATAGCCGCTGTGCAAAACCACCTTTCAGCTAACAAAACTGACTGTGCCACTCTTCATGAGGTGGGGTGACAAAAAGCCTATTTTGACAATTTGGAGTGAAAATACCAACAAACGCCTATGACGTTAGGGTTTCCAACTGTAACACCCCACCCTGTAGAGACTGACAGGTGTCAGAGGTGTGACTTGGGATCATTGGCTGTAATGCTCACACAAGTTCACCCCCACCCCCACCCTGCAGCCAGTGACAGGCATCAAGGTGTGCCTTGAAGTGTTCGGCCCTAACGTTCACCCCATTCTCCTATGCTGCACCTGTCTCAGCATATTTCCTTATGGAATGGGGTAAGTATAAAGCCCAAAGACCCCAAAGCACACCATGACACTTGTCAGTGTCTACAGGGTAGGGAGAGGTAAAATTACATGAGCATTATAGCTGATGATCCAAAGGCACACCCCAATGCCTGTCAGTCTCTGCAAGGTGGGGGTGGGGTTGGCATCAGTTCAATACTTCACTGCCATTCCTATTATGCATCTTTAACTCCTGCACTATCAATACCAATGCCAGCGAGACAACATTCGGCATTGACAAATGCTTATTTTATATTGTTATTAGATTTTATTATGATCAAAATACACAACAGTATGAAAAATACAACATTTTGATTCCATTCAGCTTATAGTCTGTATAGTTTCCATAATGCAATCCCTCTTTATTTCTAGGGGGGCATTTACATGAAAACAGGATCTTGGTCAATTTTTCTTCTGTTTCTGTAGCATTTATATATTAGAGATTAAAGTTCTCTGATTTTGACATCACAGTCCATTTCATAACAAAAGGAAGTGATGCTCTAACCAGAAGGAGAAAATATCACATTTTCATGCAAATGTCCTCAGATGGGAAGATGAAGTAATGAAGATGAGCTCTTTCTATAAATTATGTTTCAATGCTTTCCCTCTCTTGGAGGAGGGCTTTAAAAAAAATATATTAATTATTGAATTGACATGTTTTATGTATCAGTGCATATTCTATACAGAGGTGTGCGGATACTGTAGCTAACAGCTACCCCCTGTCACAGATACAGTAGTTCTTTGACTACTAGAAATTAGCTGAGCTAAGTATCTGATGGATACCTTGTCTGCCTGTAATCTGCAAAAGAAGCTCCCAATGGTTGTTCACCCCACATATTTCTTGTTATGGCAGCCTGGCCTAGTTGTTAGCATGCAGAGTTATAAACCTAACTGTTTGAATCCCACACCACCACTCTTTAACTCACCATGAGATCAAGAGAAATTTCTCTAACTTTCCTGCAGATTACCTCCCTTCAAGCTCTCACGCTCTCTCTTTCCCTTCCTCTTCCACTGTACTTTGCCCTCTGGGCTTTTCTTATCCTCACTCAATCTCAAACTCAATTAACCTCTCTGTGTACACATAGTGGCTGCCAGCTGTTCAAGGATTCAAAAATATATATGAAATGTACCATATTTAAACCTGTTCCTTTCCTTCCTATGTATGAACAGAAATTCAATTAATATGAGTTTGTGTGAGGGCCTCAAGAAAGTAGTTGGAAAACCTCCAAAATAATCATAAAATGCTATTCTAAAAACTATGTGCAATATTATGCTTGCAAAGATTCCTTTTCAATGGTTAATTACCACACTTTCTTACGCCTGTAATTTGTAACATAGTTTCCATTACCTTGTGACTGTTAAGCATAATCTTTGAAAATCAGAGAAGCAGTTAATAAATAGCAACCTTAAGTATACTCATGAGTTTATTATCTTATTTATTTATTAAATGTTTCTGACCCATTTAAATGCAACATCTAATTTGCAAGAGGGTCCTATAAACCAGTGGTTAGCATGCATTAGTCCCATATTGATTATGAAGTCGAGATTTATCTTTTAAATTACTGAAATATGAAATAACATCTGTTTGCTTCCATGTTATAAACTAGAGGATTTGCTTTAGTACCAGCACCCTCAATATTAAGATACAATATTCAGGTGCATAGCGCTATAAGAGCAGTGGCAAATGATGACAGCCAGGTACAGTAGGTATTGACAAATTATTTAACTCTGGTTTAACAGCAAGATGGAACCCACGTTGTCTCCCTGAATGGAAAATGTTTTGAAGGAACTGGGAACTATTTGTTCTAACACTACGTGAGGTGAAAAAGCTTGTTAGCGCTGACATCAGCTATGCTCTGGTCAGTTAAAGTGCCAAATGGCATAAATTGTGCTTCATCACTCTGTTACTTTGTTAATACACCTCATGAGTGCCCTTAAGGAGAAAGTAAAATCAAGCAGCCAAGGGCTTACATTGTGAGTATTTATCAGAAGGGGATCCACTGCTTCTTAATTTCAGTACATGGTGGTCTAAGTTGCTGCAAAACATCATACCTGGGTGAATAGGAAATGTAGAGACTAAAGAGTACAGTGTGTTCATCTGCTCTGGAAGCATTACAGTACTGTATACATATAGCCACTTATGAAAGATACAAGCTTATGATATTAATAGGCTGCGCTAGAGCAAGTATGCTTAGAAAAAAAAAGATTTAGTACAATTCAGCTCAAACTAATATTTGTAGTTTTTTAAACCTGTCTTCTGCAGTGAGATTTGGTGGCAAGCAGGCTGTTTAGCACTGGGAAAATATCATCAACAGCCATCAGGCAGATCAGTTATTGTGACCTGATTATGTATGTGAGTGGCACAGATGACAGTTTTGCAGCAACATGGTTAGACGTGCATGTATTGTTTTTGCCCCTTTTGAATGCAAATCACATTTTAAACAAGGCCATTTTTGCAGTTATTTTTATTCAATGTTTTACAGTCAGGATACAGCAGAATAGTTACAACAGCAATACAGATATGCTCACACGTTGATCATACTTGCAATGCAGATCAGATACCATTACAAGAAAACATAGATCACAAGTGTATAAAGACAGTGTCAGTAGATGCTAGAACAGGAGATCAGCAAGTGTAGGTCACTGGTAATGGGTGCTCTGAACGGGGGGGGGGGGGGATAAGAAGAGGCAACCTGAATGTGGGTATCCTCTGGCATGGGAAAGGAGGTACCATCCACAGGAGTGGGTGCTGGGCCTCGTGCAAAGTAGGAAAGTGGGAATGGATCTCAGACACTTTGATGCCTTGGTAGATTTTTATTTGCAAAATGAGACATCCTGTCTAAGATGGCCAAATTCCTCAGCGCAGTAAACCACTGGGCCACTGAGGGGAAGTCCGCTGACCTCCATCTCTGGAGTAAAAGCCTTGTGGCTTCAATGCTGAACATCAAGGGCCACTGCATCCCTTTTCATGGAAAAGGAGTGCCCTGTTAGAGCAGACCCAGAATATGTAGTTAAGGCAAGGTGGTGAACTGTTCCACTCAAATTTTTTTGAAAACACTCATGGATACTGGACCAAAAGTGAAGGATCCTGTGGTAACTCCATAGACCATAGAGGAGGTCAGCCCCAGATGTCTGACATCTCCAGCAGTCATTGCAGGACATAAGGACCAACGAACTTAAGCCTCACTGGTGTGTGGTACCACAAGTTCATAATTTTATTTTGAATAAGGAGACTTCTGAAGTCTGGGCAAGTATTATAGGCGAGCAACCAGAGCTGAGACCATTGGGCCTCAGATATGTTAGTTCCCTGGGCATGGGACCATTTGCTCCTCTTCCTTTGTAAAGGATCTGGGGAGGCCTGCAGAATCTGTTTGAAAATCAGGTCCATCCTACCCATGGGGGCTCTCAGCCATGACTGTAGGGTGTATGCAGGTGTTAATGGAATCTGGGGAGAAGTTTCTTTTGGCATTCACATACGGTACTCCTAATTTGGAGGTATCTCCAAAAGTTACCACTAGGGAGGGCAAAACATGTCCTAAGATTCTCAAAGGTATCCAGGTACAAAGTGATTGAGTGACATGAGGCAGAGAGGAGCATTATACTCCTATCCAACTTATGTCTTCTTTGGGCCTCACACAGGTAGTTTCCACTGCTACACATAAATCTGGGCACTCTCTGGATTTAGTCTTCCTCTTGGGGATTGATTCATCTGATGTTGGGGTGGAACCAGTCGCTTGGTCTGACCACCACACTGTGAGGTTCAATTTTTGCACCCCCCTGAAAAGGCCTTCCCCTGTGGAGATGGTCAGGTACTGCCCATTACGGAATATTACTTCCCAGGGCCTTGCAGCAGTCCTTGACCTCTCATCCCCCGGGTTGGCTAGCAGTAACCCAGGGGCACTGGTGTCGGCTTATAATACAGCTGTTACGGTGGCCCTGGATCTTATTGCTCCTGTTCGTGAGCGCCCCCTATCCCTTCACCCCAGGTTCCCTTGGTTTGATGGGACATTGAGAAAGTTGCGGAGACAGGGGTGAAGGTTAGAGCATTGCTGGCGCAAGTCCGCCCTTGATGCCGACTACCTTAGATTGATGGAACATTATTCTGTCTATCAATCTGCAATCACCCATAAGAAGGCAGAATTCCTGTCCAGGGAGATTGCAGTTGCACAGAATCGACTGGCTCAGTTGTTTCGGACTGTAGACAGACTGTGCAACTCAGCCTGTCTGCAAGTCCGAAAAGCTTTTTCGCAATTGGAGTGCGAGAAGCTCGCTCAGTTCTTTGCAACTAAGGTGTCTGACATCAGGGCAGGCTTGCATGCGGCAGTCTGTAAGGGTGATGTTGTGGAACAGTGCAAGTTCACAATACCTCAGTTCTCTTGGAGTAACTTTTGCCGACAGGAGGTCATGGATATTATGAGGATCATCCATAGTGTGCGTCCCACGAGCTGTAGTTTGGACCCTGGACCAACTCTCCTAATTTTGGGTTGTTTTGAGATCATTGGTCCAGTTATGGTGCAAATAGTCTGCTGCTCCTTAGAGTCAGGTGAGTTTCCTAACTCCCTGAAAGAGGCAGTAGTTACACCCCTGCTGAAAAAAGCTACTTTGGACCCAGACTGTTTCTCAAACTACAGACCTATCTCTAACCTTCCCTTTATTGGGAAGGTTATTGAAAGAGTGGCAGCCCAATTGGAAGACCATTTAACCATCCATAATGTCTATGAATCCTTCCAATCTGGTTTTGTAAAAGACACAGCACCGAGACCACGCTGGTTCGGGTGCTTAATGATCTTCTGAGGGAGAGGGATCAGAAGAGACATTCCATTCTAGTTCTTCTTGATCTCTCATCAGCTTTTGACACTGTGGACCACCTGGTGTTGTTAGCACGCCTGAGGTTACTCTGTGGAATGTCGGGAACTGTTTTAAAACGGTTCACTTAATTCCTTAGTGGGAGATCACAAAGAGTTATGTTGGGGGTTTATTCCTCCAGCCCAACTTCTTTGTTGTGTGGGGTCCCTCAGGGTTCAGTGCTGTCACCCATGTTATTCACAGTGTATATGCTACCCCTTGGAGACATTATAAGACGGTATGGGCTGAGGTTTCACTGCTATGCAGATGATACCCAGCTACACCTGTCTTTTGCGCCTGACCAGGATGGAGCTCTCTCAGTGTTTAATAACTGTTTGGAAGAAATCCAAGGATGGATGGATTCTAGATGGTTAAAGTTGAACTCAGAGAAGACAGAGGTGTTAGTGGTGGACCCTGGTGGTCAGATAGCGAGGTCGCATGATGACACACCCTCTGGAATTTTACTTGATGGCGTGTCACTTCCGACCTCTGAACGGGTGTGCAACCTTGGGATTGTCCTTGACGACAGGCTGACCCTTCAATCTCAGGTGTCAGCCATTGTCAGGACTTCCTTTTACCATCTTAGGAATATTGCCAGGGTGCGTCACCTTGTTCCGTCTGAATCTTTGCCAGTGTTGGTCCACGCTTTTGTGTCCTTGCGTCTGGACTACTGCAATGCCCTTTACTTTGGGCTTTCTGGGGTTGAAATCCATCGCCTACAGCTGGTGCAGAATGCTGCAGCCAGGGTGTTGACTGGGATAAGGAGATCCAGTCACATTACCCCGGTACTGCGCGAACTGCATTGGCTTCCTATACGGTGGCGGATCACCTTTAAAGTCATTTTATTGACTTTTAAAGCCCTTCATGATCAGGGTCCGACCTATCTGAAAGAACTTCTGGTTCCTTACTGCCCCGGACGATCTCTCCGCTCGGCCGACGAAGAGTTGTTAGAGATTCTAAGAGTGAGTTTAAAATCTTCTAGCAGTAGATCTTTTTCTTATGCAGCACCCACTCTTTGGAATTCTCTACCTCGCTGGTTAAGGGAGTGCACCTCCGTGGAGGTATTTAAGAAAAACTTGAAGACTTACCTGTGGAATATGGCCTATTCGGAAGATTAATGAAATCTGAGTGCTGACATTATGCTCTGATTGTATGGATGATTTCACTGTTTATTTTTAACATATGATGTTGTTATGCATTTATCTTATTTATATGTTTTTAATTAGCATTGTATATTGTGGCTTCTGATATGTAAAGCGCCTTGATATTTTGAAAGGCGCTTTAAAAATAAAGTTATTATTATTAAGTTATTATTATTATTATCCTTCCAGGTGGCCTACTGTTGTAAGAAGTGGGTTCCCCCAGAGTGGGATCTAGGACATTGAGGAGAGATGCATATGTAGACAGCCTTCTAGTTTCTTCCTTGCCTTAAGGGTGGGGCAACTGTGGGGCCCACCTTCCTGACCACTGGTTGGGCAGAGAAGAGGCAAACACAGGGATCCACCATCAGCCATGATCAGCTCTATATTTCAACCCATAGAGGGGACCCACTGGAAGAGAGTGGAGAAAGCCTTTGCAGAGTCTGGGCACACTGACAAGCAGTGAAGTATGCAACAAACCAGGGTACTGTAAGCCCTATCGTCCACTCCTCCAATTGGCCCTAAGTTTTGCTGTGCTATACCAGGGCTGTTTGCCTTCCACAAAAAATTCCCCAGCAATGCATCCATTTTGGAGAACCATCACATGAAGATGTCCACCTCCAGGTGGCCAATGCAATGTATCAGTTTAGGAACCAAAATCATTTTTATAGCCATTATTTTCCCAGCCAGGGAGAGGTGTAAACAGCTTCCAGTGGTCACAGTTCTCTTTGAGCTTTTTCAGTTAAGGAGTTAAATTATCAGACACTATTCCAGTGAGCTCAGAATGGACCCATATTCCCAAATACTTGATGCCTTTAGGTGACTGGCATAGCCCAAATGGTGCTATAGATTCATGGGTGCTTTGAGCATACAGAGGGAGGATCTCCACTTAACTAGGGTTAGTCTTGAGGCTGGATACATCCTGGAAAGTGTCAAAAACTTTGAGTAGGGTGGGAAGGCTGGAGGAGGCATCTCTCAGTAACACTACACAGTCACCTGCATAGAGCAAGGTGCATATTTCTTACTAGCCCAGATGGATGCCGTGTAGCCCCAGTTGCTGATGCAGGGCAATGGCCAAGTGTTCTATGGCCAGGATAAAAAGCATGGGGGAGAGGTGGCAACCTTGATGAGTACCCTGTTCAAGGGTGTAAGAAAAAGAGAGGACTGAATGTGTTAAGGTTTTAGCAGAGTGTATAAACAGTGCCCAGACCTACCCCTGAAATCAGGGGCCAGATCCCATGCTTTGCATTATAGCCTGCAGGTACTGCAACTCCAATGAGTGAAAGGCTTTTTCAAAGTTAATGGCTAAGGCGGCGGCTGGAGTGAGGGTAGACACTGCTCGGGATAGCAGGGAATACAATGCTCAGTGATGATCCAAGATAAGATGTCCCCTCTTGAACCTCACCTGAGAGGAGTGAATAAGGTGGCAGAGGACCAAATTCAACCTGGAGGCCAGGGTCTTAGCAAGAATCTTAGCATTGGCATTTAACAGCGATAAAAGACCTATAGCACCCTGGAAGAGTAGGGTCCTTTCCTTCTTTAAGCAGAATGGTAATCACTGTTTCTCACCTGGAGGGGAGAAGAGAGCAATCATGAGATTCATGAAATACAGCTTGTAGATTGTGGACAGCATATTCAGGATCTGCTGGTACAGATCTGCTGGGATGCCATTGCTTCAAGGAGCTTTGTGTGGAGAAAGGGCAGAGATGACAGCTTGAGTACATTAATTGATATTTTCTGTTCCTCCATCAGGGAGTGCAAGAAAATGACAGCGAGAAAGATATTTAGCCCCGCCTTGTTCAAGGGGACTCTGGAGATGTACAGCTCTATGTAGAAGGTGTGCATCACTGGATTAATCTGCTCAGGGTGAGCCTCTAGGGGGCCTGAACTACCTCTCAGCCCATGAATGTACCATTTGGCCTGCTGTTTACTCAGCCTGTAGGACAACAGCCTGCTCGCCTTTATCCCAGTGCCTGTGTCCCAGCCTCAAGACCGCCACCTCAGTCTTCCTGGTTGCTAGGGTGCTGAACTGCATACGCAGGGAGCAAATGGCTCTGAGCAATGCAGGTCTAAGGAAGTAGGGCTTGGCCCTTTGGGAATCTTTTCTTTCTCAACAGGTTCTGTATCCAGAGCTTTTTGCTCTGCCTTTCTCTTCCTGCATGGGGCAACTGCAAGGCCCATGAATTGGCCATGAAAAAGCTTTAAAGGCCTTCCAAAGGGTGGCTTTAATAGTGGCCCCATTGTCATTTAACTCAAAGTAGATGGCAGCTCCCTTTTGGAGCCAGGGAAAAAAGTCTTTGTCCTGTAGCAGTAAGAGGTCCAGCCTCCAGGAAGCATACTTCAGGGCTGCAGGGCCCCAGGTAACAGATAATTCCACTGGAACATGGCTGGAAAAATATAGGGGTACTATGTGTGAGTCAACTACTATCTGGGAGACAGAGGGAAAGGTCAGCCAGAAGTCAGCTGACTGGAGGTTAAGTGAGATGCCAAAAAACAGGAGTAGCCCAGGGTATGTGGTGCAGCTGGAACCATATGTCAGCGAAGGTGTGTACAGACATCATGTCCTTGACTGCCACAAGGGCTCTAAAGTGAAACTCAGGGTTACCTGAATTCCTGTCTATACAGAGCTCCAAGGTGAGACTGAAATCCCTCCAAAGAAAAGGGTGGTAGTGGGAGTTACCAGTTCCTGTAGGACTTGGCTATGGAAATTGAACAGATCTGAGTCATCACAATTATAGCCATGAACACTTCCTATAACCAGTGGACCTCAGAGGTGGTGGGCAGAGGGCTTTAGGAACAAGGATGGAGACACCAGCTTTAGACATAGATGCAAAGATGTGGACCTACAGGCTCATCCTCTCCCATTGCAGCTTAGCGGATCATCAGGACGGTGTCTTGTAGTAAAGCTACCCTGGACTTGAGGACTTTGAGTCTAGATAATATGCGCTTTCTCTTAACTGGGGAATTTAACCCCCACACGTTCCATGAAGTGTACTTAAAGGTAGCCATTATGTGAGCAGTGAGGTAAGGGCTGTGATAAGGACCTGGACAAATAGGATTCTCTAGGAAATGTAGCCAGGTTGTGACCCCACCAGGACCCCAGGGACCTAGCCTTATAAATGAGAAACCATCTACTGAACCTGTCTGCAGTCGCATACCTCTGAGATACCCAGGACCTAGAACCTGCATAATATGACCCATAAAGAATACAGTTTGATAGCTGTCCATAAATACTTTGAAGTCATAGTAATAAGAGATTGCAACAGTAAATTCAGACACCCAAGGGTTCTCTGGCCCCCTAAGGGCAGGAGATGCCAGGGATTCTAAGGCCCAGGGCCAGGGGGATAGGAAGATGCGCAATAAGATAGTGACTCATGGAGTAGGTAGTAACAACAACAGTGGTCTCCACAAACTGTCAATCACTGAGGAAGCCACTCAGCCATAAGTGCGGGTGAGAGTAAGGCATTCCACATAAACTTATACTCGAACAATAAAAACAGTGTTCCCTACTGGTATTGGAGGGGGAGCCCAGTCCATTCAATTTACAAGGGAGCGTCAATGAGGAAGGGGACATGACCCCAAAAGGGAATGGGGGGATTTGCAAGGGGGTGGGATTGGATATTAAAAATAAGCAACCCTTGTGGAAGTGTCAGCAGGCTGGCATCTGCAATGTTCCGGTAGACTGGAGCTAGTTGTGGAGATCAGTCGGGGTACTGGCATTGAGAAGGAGGGCACAATGGAATTAACACTACCTGCTGAGTCATGTTCCATCATGGAAGGTCACTTACTCCCCTCAGCAGCCTTTTAGCCAGGACCCCTGGAAGGAGAGAAGGACGTTTCCATATGGTTAGTATATTCAAGGCTGCTATGCTCCTCTGAGAGGATTTCCAGGGCTATAGCCATCCCTTCTCACCTACCCATCTGACTTCCCTCATATCTGGAATAGGCAGGTATGCCAAAGTTGGTGGCCAGTATCAGGGAGAAAGAAAGAATGAAGCCAGTTCAGATGTCAGTTTGGTGATTCAATCATAGTGAGTGCAATTTCAGCTAAAAATATACAGTGACAGCAATAATAGCAAACATCCATTATAGTGCATGTAATTTCAGTTACATGTAGCTAAACGTTTTAAGCCAATCTCAGTTCACTGATTTCTTTGGAGTATATAACACTTCACTGAATCATGCAAGGGGGCTATGCCCCTCTGTACCCCCCGAACCCTGCGCTATTTCTAAAATAACATCCTCAGAGGCGCTCCTGGACCTAGGAGGTAGGTTATGTCCACCGGTTTCACTAAAGTTGTGACTCGCTGATATTCAGCACTCTCTATTATTGCAGTCGCTGTAAATGAGTCACTGTAATTGACTCACTGTAATTGAGTAGCTGAATTGACGTGCTACCGTCATCTCAGATTAGATGTAGGCCAGGGGAGTGGGGGAGGGGCAGGTGAAGAAAAAAAGGTTGGACATGCCAGATGACAGCTGTGAGAGTGAGATACAGCTGCATAAAGAGGCAATGGCTGCACTTGTTAAGTGAGAGGTCACCAACAAAGGAATGACAAGTAAATGAGATACAATAGAGGCAAAGTGCCCAAGCTGTAGCTGTGGGGAGGGAGGGAGGAGGAGAACTATTTCTCAGCACTGGGCAGCTACATTGGAGGCCCCTACCCATATTCTTGAAGTCAGAACAAGTATTGTATATTGAAATAACTAATATAATTTGAATGAAGAAAGCACAAATATATGCCACCAACTGGGTCAGCATCAGTCAAACAGAGTGCCAACACATCTACACAACAAAGGGACAATGTCCTGGCTCCATATAGCAAGGCAATCTAAGTTCAGCAGTCTTTCCAGTTAACCAGCAAATGACTCAAAGGTTTGCAGTGGGGTGCCACCTGCAAGCTGGAAATTGAAGGTCTGTACTGCCACCCCTCCCGATGGTGCCACCGTGCTATGTGACAGGACCACATCTCATCTTGGAGGAGGGGGAGTATGGTCTGCACAGAGTCTGGTGTCTTGATCCAAAGCTGCTGGAGAAGTTGCAGGCTGGTTGAAGTCCTCTGGCTAGATGGGCTGCAAAGCTGAGTTATCAAGGGAGGGTCTGAAGACTGTACCAGGCAGAGGGGGCCAAACCTGTTTTTTGTGGTTAATAGGAACTCAGTCATGGTATTGCTTGAGACACTTCAGGAGGGGGACTCTCACTGCTGACTGTTTGATCTGTTTGGGAATCTCTCCGCATCCAAATGCACCTTGGCCTTCTGATGCTTCCTATCTCAGTCACACCATCACTGGATACACTGGGAGTCATCATCCAGATACAACTGACTTACTCCATGAGGAAAGGATGAAGATGGCCAGAAGGGTCCATTGCTAGAGGGTGGGATCTCCTAGTGGTAGTATCGTATAGAGCAGAGGGAAATCTGCAGTTGGGCCAGTGCCAGGCAATAGCATCATCCACAGTCTCATGCATTTCAAATTGTTAAAATACTCCATTCACCATAATTCTGAGCTGGACCAGGTATCTGAGGGCTGTTGTTACAGCAAGATGGTGCAATTCCTATTCAACTCCCAAATAAGCTCTGTGGTGGTGGGAAATGTCAGTGGGAAAATCCTGAATAAAAGAGAGTTAGTGGCCCTCCCAACTTAGAGGTCCCCTTTCCATTACTAATTGAGGGATATTCTATTTTGCAGAATAACGGAAGATCTTAAGTAAGATGGATCATAGGCAGTCCCTTGGCTTTGGACAAAGTGCCAAGGACCTATGCACCCTTTCAGTCTCCAAGGGCAGATAGTTTGGAGCATTGAGAACCAAAAGAATTAGCTATCTGGAGAAAGAGTATTAGATGCTTGCTCTCTGCTCCTTCTAGATGTCCAACCAGCCTAATAATTTTCCTCCTTGTCCTGTTCATCTGGGCATTGACTTTCAAGAGCAGGACTTTAATTGTCCTGTCCTACTCTTGGAGGCAGCCTTGTGTGTCTCACTCCTTCAACTCAAGCTGGCTGATGTGGTGTTCATAGCCATCCAGCCTCTGGCCTAGGGTGGCTAGGTCTTTATTAGTCTGGGCTGCTGTCACCTTTTATATCTGTTGTGTCCTGAAAGATGCATTGCAGGAGGACAGTAATATTTGCCATGTCTGTGGCAGCTGTCTGAGGGGCCACTGTTCTGCTGGTAGAATGAGCTAAAGGTTTGCTCCCAGTGAACTGTATTGTGCCACATTCCCTACACTTTTCATTGTTTTCACTATCAGTGGGAGATGGAACAACGTGAGTGTGATGCTTAAACTGCAGTTTTATGAGTCCCGACGTATTCGATCCAGTCCAAACAGGTATCTCCATGATCAGCGTAGCACTGGTTATTGAGTACAGCACTAAAGGTGAGAAAATACCTGTGGAGATGAATGGATGACCAGCAATTCCTCTTCAAGTGTCAACAGCTATCAAAATGAAGCTGCCATCTTGCTGGAGACTAGCACTCCCCCTTCCCCCAGACAAGACCTTTACCTGCACAACACTTGTAAAACCTAGAATGATTAATAGTTTATAAGACCAAATGTGATTTTGTAGAGGTGGTGAGGCAGGAAACCCCCAGTCTGAAGTCTTGTTTTTACTTACATTTGTGTCCTGCTGCAAGCTTTGCAGAGCTGCAGATCTGTTCTGAATGGATCTGTCTGGACATGTGTGGCAGCAGTGTTGAGATGACTGGGTGTGGCTCGTCTGTGTTGCTGCAGTGGCAGGGAGCCAATGCTACAGGCGATTTCAATCACAACATATTCATGGGATACAGGTTAAGAGTTGGGGTTGGAAGCTGACAAAGAGGCAAAATGAGTTTCTTAAAAAATCAAACAGGAAACAATACTGCAAATGGGGTCAGATGAGTGTGGTAACAGAGGGAGGAGTGGCAAGAAAGAAGAACGCACCTGTACCAGACTGAGCTCTCTCATAAGCCTAGTGTGGAACATGGGGATGGGACTGTTCCGTATGTCTGGATCCTCTGAAAATTCACAGCCCTGGGAGGACAGCAGAACCAGCAAACAAGATCAGAGCTTACAAAAACTCTAACATGCATTGCAGTCTATTCAGTTTCCCATTGCTTCAGCCCTGCTCTGATGTCAGCTGCAGGGGATTCTGGGATTTCTGGTGACAGCAAATGTCAGTTTAGAAATCAACAGAATTAGCTGATACCATCTACTATACTGCAGTACACAGTAAGGGCAAATTTTTTTTGCACACCAATTGCAAATCGGGACAAACCCCACACATGAGTGTTGGGGATCTTAGTGCTGACTGTTCCCCTTTTAGTAGGGGTTAGGCGGAGAGCAATTATCATCTAAGTATTACCTAGTTTTCTCAAACAGAGAGTGGGGGTGAGCTGTCACTCTGTTATCAATGATAACTGGTCTCAGATCATTGCATGAATCTAAAATCTGCACTGCATACTATCAATTTGTTTTTGTTTTTTTTTACATTGCAGTCAATGAATGAAAATCGGGACAGGCAGGATTTCTGCATACAGACCAATATTGAACAAACTGAATTGAATACAAGTGGAATTAACTGCATGTTATATGTAATAGTTTTCAGTTGATGTTACTGCATCATTTGCCACTTTCAAAATCGTGTATCAGAGGGTAGAGATGTGTGAAATTAGCAGTCTTCACTTTAGAAATTAATTTGAGAAATTTGCCAACATTGCGAAGTGAAAAGTACTGATTTCAAAACATTTTTGGCAGACAAAGTAACACTTTTACAAGTGAACACCTGCAAATTCACCAGCAAAAGTTGCAACTTCACCTGAAAAATTGCAAATTTATCAGGAAAAGTCATTGCAAAGTGGCGAAGTGATGGAGTGAGAACTTTGCAAAGGTGAATTTCACAACTTTGCTGGAACTTTGCCAGTGAAGTCAAACTTCACGATATTGTTACATGTCAGAAAACCTTGTATTATAGTTAGTACAATTCAGTTGAGCTGTAAATTAGGGTATAGTGTCCTTAGAGAGAGACTGTTTAAGTAGCTATCCTTGTGTAATCCCCCTTAAAAATGGGGTTTCCCGAAAACCTTCCTTGGATGTGCCTAAATGCCCTTTGCCAGGCTGGTGTCCTGTGTTTTACCTGTTTAAAAAGATATTGCATGAGTGTGCCTAATCGCCTCTGTGCCTGTGTCTTTAAGAACTGCCAATAATCTGGTGCTTATTTAATCTGGGAAGGGGCTGAGTGTTTCTATGCTCAAGTCCCACCCAACTGCCAGATAATCACTCCATTCTGCCATCGCTATTTGCGCAGAGGGAGCTCTGTTAGAAGCTATACTTATTTGCTGATTATCTATTAGCATAGTAATGATATAGTTTGTCTAACCTGCCTTCTTTGCGGCATGGACAGTTCTATTTATCACCACCATTTTGGTTTTGGACTGCCTGTCAGCACCAATTGGTACCTTTGGGGACTCTAAAATGGAGCCTGTCCCTACGGGTCTTGTGGGAGCAGATTTCTGTAGGAATTGTAGTTTTTAAATTTTGGTGCCAAAACAGACCTGGAGGGGAAAGCCTTTGCTTTGACAGACAGATGGATTAACCAACCAGAACCTTTTGGACTGAAGGAGAATTCCCAAGCTGCCTGTTGCAATGAGTCAGTTTTGAGTTAGAGTTTGAAGAGACAGCCTGAGTGATTCAAGCAGCTGCATTTTTGGCCTGTCTGCCTGCAGTCCCTTGAGAGGGAATCCTTTGAAAGGTTTAGCAATAGGACTGTATCCGAATTGGAGCATGACAAAACCATTGGAAAGTGACCACATTTGAACCTGAAGAAGACTGAAGATTTCCTGTATGCAATCAGTCTGTCAGGACATCCATTTACCATGGAATTCCCGGTTTTGCTCAGAGACACTAATATTGCGGTCGGACTGCCTTGCGCATTGTGGTATGGTGATTGCTTTAATATAAATGTGTTGTGTGCTGTTAGTGGGTCACGATTTGGTTCCCTACTGTGTAAATGTGCCACGCTTGCTGGAAGCTGCATCCAGCACTACCAGACTCAAAATCTGAACTGTTCCACCCGGCCTGGGCCTTGCCATCTGGCCCAGCCAGGTACTTCAGGTACAGAAACCAGCAACGATGAGAAACTCACCCAGGGATCAGCCCCCTGCTCAACCATCTCAAATAGGAAGGACACCTCGGTGATTCGTGTGGGCCTCGCTTCTCCTGACAAACCCGTCATCAACCTGCAGTCTCCATTTCGTCTAACCTGTGACTCATATTGCGTAGTGTGAGTAACAATCGGGGTAGCACCCTGCAACAACAGCTAAATCTAAAGGGTTGTCATCTGTTTGCATTGTTGTTTTTTCTTTCATGAACTGAGCCTTCTGGTTTTGGATTACAAATTGTGTGTGACTGTGCATGCATTTTCTTTTCATCACAGGGCTCCAACCAGCTGCGATGCTAGCCTACCCTAGGCAATGTTCCAGGCTAGCCCACCTTACTTCCAACTGGGTACCCAGAGTGTTTGACTGTGTAGGGTCTAAAAGTGCATGCATAATTGTCTGACTAGATTAGTTTTCAAATTAATCAACCTGATTACGCACCTTCCTTGTTCAATTCTCCTGAATAAATCAGATCTAACTTTTTTTGAATTTAATCTGCCTGTGGTTCCAGTTTGTACCAAAAGCGCTGTACTGTTGTTATTTGCTGTACCTAACCTTGTTTTACAGGGGGGTCTCCAGGGTCGAACTGGTAGAACCAGCCCTGGTGGTAAGTGCAAACAGTGTGGGGAATTGTATGCTGAATGGGGGCTACTGTGAAAGTGATTGTTGCATATTGTCTAGGCCACTAGAGGGGAAAAAGGGGGATTACAGTATCCTGGAAGGCTGTACCCAGGTTAGTCTTGTTACTAGCAACCCTGTACTCTCGGTGGAAGTACCCGTTTCAGTACCCAGGCCCCTTAACCTGCAACTAGCCACGCAGGAGGCGGTAGTAGCCCTTGGGATAGCGCCACCTAGGGGTTGCATCTTGGAGGCACCAATGCTGGGATTTGCGCATTCTAGTGGTCAGAAGTGGGTACTACAACCCCATGCTTAAAAACTGTGGTAAAATGGAGGCGCTCACTACACCCAAGTTTAAACTTGCTCCCCACAAGCTGCTAGTGCACCATATGATGGGGTGGAGTGAGGCGGAGGGGGTGGATCCCCGGCAAGCTCTGCTATTAATGGACGTACCTTTGGGGACCAATAATGCCACTATTATGGAAGTGGTCAAACAAATTAAGTTTTTGGGGAAGGTTGAAGTAAGGGGAAGGGATTCCGACCTGTTTGATCAAATTATGGCAGCCTTACTCTCCTGCAGCCTTCCCATTGAACCAGAGAAGGTACCCCCTGGCATTTTGCCTGAAGGGTCAAAAAAGGGGTGGAGGGTCATTCATTTACACAGTGACCTGGCTGCTCCTGGAGGGTCTGCCCACATAGAGGGATTCAAAGACAAGCTGTTTAAACTGTTAGCCTCTGAAGGGCACTCTGCCATAGAACTAGTGAAAATGTTAGAGCTTTCTGAGGATGTCACTCCCGTGCAGTCCCCCATAACCTCTCTGGCCACCCCTACAGTTGCTTTTCCCATAGTGATACCTACTGTACATTTGGAATCATACCACAGACTTAGGATCTTTTCGGGCATGGTCCCTGTAGCCATGGGGGAGGACCATCCGGAAACAAGGACGGGCTATGCCACCCCATTGGTCCATGAGTGGCAGTGTGCTGAGGGGAAAAAGAGGAAGAGACTCATGGAAAGCTTGAGGGGCCCTGCACTAGAGGCCATTCGTTCCTGTGATCCACAAGCCCAGCGGCCACAGCCGCCGAGTACCTCTATGCCCTGGAAAGGGTATTTGGTAGTACTGAATCGGGAGATGACTTGATATGGAAGTTTAAATCAACAAAACAGTGGAAGAATGAAAAATTGTCAGTGTTTTCTACTTGAATTGAGTAAGCTTTGCAGCAGGACCACCAGAAAGTAGGGGTACCCGCCAGTGAACTGAACAGGGCCAGGCTAGATCACATCTTAAAGTCAGCAAGGTACTCTAGTGTGATGTTGTTGAAGCTTAAACTGCAAGACAGAAGGGGTAATCCCCCCCAATATTGTGACCTAATGAAAGAGATCTGTGAGATTGAGAATGACGAAGTGGGATGGGAGCAATATACTGGGGCTGCCCACGCCTGCCAGGCCCCTGAGAGAGGTGAGGAGGCTGAACTGCAACAGATGAGAGAGCAGATCAAGGAGTTAACAGAGTTGAGAGTCAGTCAGCAAGCTGTCGAGGCAGCCAAAGATGCTAATTCCTGTCCAGCCCCCCCCCCCATGAGATAAAGAGGGAAGTCCTGCCTGGAGGGGTGGGGGTACCATTGTTTCTTCTGAAACCTGGCCTGAAGACAGCCTGCGGGAAGAGGTATGAGAACTGAGAGCTGTGTTGGAAAACTTACTCCAACTCCAAGCTACCCAAAATGCTGACCCTTGGAGAACCTCAGAAAGTCAAGAGAGCAAACCTCCGACCAGAGAGAGACTCCAAGACTCCCCCGCTATGTTCAAGCAGTGGAACTTCTCCTCTTCCCCTCGAGACTCTAAATATCCTGTTTTCTGTTACCACTGTGAAGAGGATGGGCACACTCGGTTCACCTGTTGCTCGCCTGAGAATCTGAGAAAAGTTAGCACTAGGCTACTGGCATTGATTCGATGGAACAACGTACGGCCGTAAGGTGGGGCTGCCCGGAAAAGCTATTCATCTAAGGCAGCTGTAAAGCCAACGTCCAAGTCCAAGTCACCTGAGAAGTCTGAGGTGGTGGGCCCTTCAATGGAAACTACAGTGATGGTGAATGGTGTGTCTGCCCGGGCCGTGCTTGACAGTGGGTCTCACGTAACCATAGTATTTCAAGATTGGTACCAGCAGCATCTGCCTGATGTGCTCCTACAACCCTTGGAAGGTTTGCATGTGTGGGGATTGAGTGAGAAGTCATATCCATTCTCGGGGTATATCCGGATCTGGCTGTCATTCCCTACCGTCGTGGCTGGGGTAGATGAACAAGTTGAGACACTTGCCCTAGTGTGTCCCCCACCAGACTGTATGATGGAGTTCCCCTGTTAATTGGAACAAACGCAAACATGTTTGGGAGATTAGCACAACTCTGCCATGAGAAACAAGGACAATGGACTGGACAGGCCCTAGGAATTCCAGCATTAATCAAAAGGCCTTACGACTTGCAGCAGAAACCCGATGAAGTGGACCGAGATGAGCCAGTGGGGATAGTGTGGAAAAAAGATTCTGACTCTTTGGTGTTGGCCCCCAACACCCAATGTACGATCCATGGAGAAGTCCGCCTAAGGAGAGATGTAAAGAACAAAATATTGATGATAGACGCCCCTGATGAAGGGAAGCTGCCAGAGGAGTTGATGGTTAAGCCCAGTATACTACCTGCATGTGCCCATGCTTATGCCCGCCGAGTAATGGTGCAAGTGAGAAACATGTCAGACAGGGATGTTCGTGTGAACCGGGGATGTACACTAGCTACAGTACACTGCAGAGACACTGCAGTATTGCCCAGTAACAAGTAGTCTGGTGAAAGGGAGAAAGTGACCCCAGACTTATTTGACTTCAGTGATTCCCCCTTGTCCACTGAATGGAAGATCAGAATCAGCAGGAAATTTGCTCAGAGACCAAGTATTCTCACTAAAAGAGTGGGACGTGGGATGTGTCCATGGGGCTGAATATAACATGCGCCTGCATGATGACCGACCATTTTGAGAGAGGTCCCGATGCCTTTCCCCAGTGGACATAGACAATGTTAGGAGGCACCTACAGGAAATACTCACTGCTGGTATTATTCAAGAATGAAGAAGCCCCTATGCATCTCCCATCATAGTGGTGTGGAAAAAGAACGGATCTGTGAGGATGTGTGTGGACTATTGGACCCTAAACCGATGGACTATCCCAGATCAATACACCTTGCCATGCATACAGGGTGCCGTGGATTGCCTGAACGGGGGTCAGTGTTTCTCAGTACTGGGTCTCCACAGTGGATATTATTAGATTCTAATGGCCCTGGAGGACCATGAGAAAACAGCCTTCATCTGTCCTTTGGGGTTCTACGAATTCCTGAGGATGCCACAGGGGATTTCGGGTGCTCCTGCCACCTTCCAGAGATTGTTGGAATGTACGGTGGGAGACATGAACTTGCTGGAATGTTTAGTGTACTTGGATGATGCCATTGTTTTCGGACACAGGCTGGAGGAACATGAGACCAAACTGTTGAAAGCCCTCAATCGTTTGGAAGAATTCGGCCTTAAGTTATCCTTAGACAAGTGCCAGTTTTTTCAAACATCTGTGAAATTTGTGGGGCACATAGTGTCTGCTGAAGGGATACAGACAGATCCCAGTAAAACTGAATCTTTGTCCACTTGGCCTCGGCCCAATAACCTAAAATAGCTACAGCGTTTCCTGGGGTTCTGCAGCTACTACCGCAGGGTCATCAAAAACTATTCAAAGGTGATTTGGCTGCTCCTTAACCTTACCCAAGGCTACCCCCTAGCAACTGCAAATGCAAAAAGGGGGCTGTCAAAGATCAAGAGAGAGTGTATTTTTGAACAGGTAAGCCTTTTGAGACTCAGTTGATACCCGAATGTGAAGCAGTGTTCTTTGAAGTCATATACCAGCTCACCCACACCACAGTCCTTGCCTATGCTGATCCTACCAAGCCCTATGTTCTGCATATGGATGATAGTTTGCAGGGCCTTGGGGCTGTGCTATGTCAAGACTACTAAGATGGCTTGAGACCTGTAGTTTTCACCAGCAGGAGCTTGAAGATGTCAGAGCGGAACTATCCAGTCCACAAGTTGGAATTCCTCACCCTATAATGGGCCATAGTTGACCAGTTTCATGAGTACCTCTATGGGGTAAAGATATTAGTGAAGAGTGACAATAACCCACTGACCTATGTGCAGACTTCAGCTAAACTGGATGCCACTGGGCACCGTTGGCTCTCTGCCTTATCGACTTATGATTATGCTGTTGAATACAGACCGGGACTAAACCACATTGATGCTGATGCCCTGTCATGAAGGCCAACTTCTAAGAATGATTAAGTCAGATTGTCTGAACCTGACATCAAAGCATTATGCCAGAATTTTGATAAAGATGAACAAATGTCTGCGGACTCAGTGGACTGCCTAGTAGATTGCTTAGGCCCTCCCGATACCTGTATACCAGCTGCCTATTGCCATTTCTCTACTTTAGATATTAGTGCATTACCTCAGTTCGATGATGACAGTATTCAGTGGGCTCAATCCCAAGATCCCATGATTCAACCAGCACTTGACGCCCTGCGTGTGGGGATAGATGTGTCCAAGTTGCATTCCCCTGACTTGTGAACTGCTCTGTTGTTCAAGGAAGGCCCCAGGTTAAAGTTGGATGATCAGTTGTTATACAGAGAGAGACAGTGGATCATTGTGGTCAAGTAGACAAGCAACAATTGGTTCTACCCACGGCCTTTAAACAGCTGGTACTAAGGTCCCTCCACAATCACATGGGGCACCTCGGTATTGACAGAACTCGTGACTTGGTATGATCCCGATTCTATTGGCCAAAGATGGGGGCAGATGTCGAGCACCATGTAAAGACCTGCAGTCATTGCCTGAAAGAAAAGCCCTGCCTCAGAAGGCTACCTCTCTTATCAATATCATTACCACTGCCCCTCTAGAATTGGTCTTCATAGACTTCTTGTGCCTAGAACCCAACCAAAAGAACATTGGCAATGTGTTGGTAGTTACTGTTTATTTTACAGGGTACACACAAGCCTTCCCAACTAAAGATCAAAAGACCTTTACTCCGGCCAAGGTGCTGGTGGAAAAATTCTTTGTCCACTATGGTGCCCCCCAGCGGATCCATTCTGACCAAGGCAGAGACTTTGAAAGTAGGTTAATCAAAGAAATGCTCTCTCTGTGGGGGGGGTGCAGAAGTCAAGAACCACCCCCTGTCACCCACAGAGGGACCCTCAACCAGAACACTTTAACTGCACCCTTCTAGACATGCTGGGCACCCTCCAACCAAAAGACAAGCATAAGTAGAGCCAGCAGATTAGCACCTTGGTACACGCATACAATTGCACCAAAATTGATGCTATTGGATTCTCCCCCTACTGTCTCATTTTCGGGATGGAGGCCCAGCTGCCAGTTGATGTCTGCTTTGGGGTATCTCCAGATGGAGTCCAAGCCAAAAACTACTTTCAGTACGTACTGAAATTGAAAGATCAGTTGAATCATGCCTACCAGCTAGCTCAAATCTATTGCTGCTAAGCGAAATCTCACCAACAAAGAAAGAAATGATTGACGAGCAAAAGCCCAGGAATTGTTACCTGGAGATAAGGTGCTACTACACAATTTTGGACTGCATGGAAAACACAAAATTGCTGATAGATTGCACCATCTTCCCCATGTAGCTGTTGATTAATTGGATGATCTGCCGGTGTACAAGGTGCGCCCAGAAAACAATTCAAAAGTTGTGAAGACCATGCACTATAATGACTTACTGACCATCGGCCAAGTTATTATTGATGCTGAACCAACACCTGACATGTCTTCTGGGCCAGTGACTCATGCTGCTGCAAAGAGGAAACACAGTCAACCTGTCCGTGTTGTTCCAGAACTAAGGCTTTCTCCTCAGCAGGCCAAGAGTGATAGTGATGACTGTTCATCTGTCTCTGATGAGAGTGACTGTGATAATGCCTATTATCCCTCATATGAACTGAGCCAGTTGTTTTGAGGCAATCCTCTGCAGAATCATGGGGATGAAGCTGGGCCTTCAGAACTGACTAACCCCCCAGATTCTCCCTTGGATCCAATGCCCCCTGAAAGTGAGGTGCAAAGTATCACGTCTGAGGTTGCGGTCTCCCTGTGTCTTGTAGAACTGTTTGACTTGCCTGAAGAAGGGGCTGATGTCTGAGTCTACCTGGTGACATAAAAGAACTTGAAGAACAATATGAAAGTGTTGACAGCACCCCTTCAGTGCCGCAAAGCTTAACTGTTCCAGAGTCTCCTCGGAATGAGCAACCTGGGCCCTCTTCAGAAGATAATAATGAGCAAAGTGCTGTGGAAGCAGAGTCTGCAGAGCCAGAAGCTGATAGTGTTCCCAATCTGGATATTTCAACCAGTGCAGAGTCATTCCTAACTACAGGAGAATAAATTAGTGCCAGTGTTGACCACCCAGATCCTGTGTCTGTTCCCCCTAGAAAATCTGGGCAACCTATTAAGCCAGTGCTACATTTTAGTTATGATTCCCCTGGGAGGCCTGTGGACTATATGGTCCATAAAGGTGTTTATGTTTCCAAGCGCTCACTGCTCAAACTCAACCTGACTGTCACCTCCCAATTAATTGTTCTTCCTTCAGAACATGGTGTCCCTGTCCTATCTAGTCCCAAGTTAGCTGATAGGGAAGGGCCCACTTCTACATTGTTTACCATACAAGAAGTTATAAAGTGAAGTCATAGGTAACTTTTCATAGTATGTTAATCATAATAGAATCAGCATAGAGTGTATGAAACATGCATAAGTATTGTCAATGAAGATATGGTAAGTGAAATGTATAGTAATGTAGTAAGTTTATGTTAACTGATGCATCAGATATTATTGCCATAGTATGCTAATGTCACGTATGTCTCGTATATATTGCTTCTTCAATATTGTGATGGTGTAGCCTTGACACGAATGCCAAGTTTTTCAAGGCAGAGAAGGGTGTAACCCCCCTACAAATGGGGGTTCCTGAAAACCTTCCTTTGGTGTGCCTAAATGCCCTCTGCCAGGCAGGTGTCCTGTGTTTTAGCTGTTTAAAAAGAAATTGGATGAGAGTACCTAATGAACTGGAGAGAATTAAGCAATAAGGCATGACCAAGGGTTATGTTAACGGTCTGTTAATCACCTTCTAGGGATGTACTGTGGCACGAGGAGTAGCAGAGTGCCACATGCCCCTAGAAGGTGATTAACTGACCATTAACATAATACCTGGGAGTGCCTTATTGCTATTATAATAAAAAATGTTTTTAAGCAGTGCTAAACCTTGTTCAGCATATGGCTAAGCTCTACATGTATGTTAATAAAAGATTAACATAAGGCTGTTAGAATGTTTGCAGCCAATCAGAAAGCTCCATTTCTCAGACCCTTCTTATAATCTATATAAAAACATGCCATATTCTGGCTCTGGTTACTATAAACACAGTGCCCTATTTATTAATGTAAATAGGAATTAGATTTTGGTGATGGAGAGTTAGCTGCCTCTTTATTTGGAGGCACTTGGTGTTGAAATGTGCTTTAGTTTGTCTGCAACCCTCCCCTTCTCTTACATTTCCCGATTTCTTTTTATTGATAACTATCAGCCCATTTCTTATGCTTTTAGCATTTGTGACTCTCCTTTCATAGGCATGTTATAAAGCTCTTGCTATTTTCTGCATGTTCGTTTCTGTCAGTTTTTGTATCCTAATCGGCATGTCAGTGTTTCCTTATACTTTCGTGAAGAATTGTAAGTGTAAAAGTAGGCCTGTATTCAAATATGCAATTACCCAGACCAGGTAACTCAAGAAAAAAACAGACTCCAGCTTATACCTAAAGGATACATTTACAGCATTGGTCAAATTGTGACTCACGACTATACTCAGTTGCTAACTGTCATGCAAGCCCAGCCTCGGGAGGTGATGCCTCTCTGCACCACTAAGTACCCAGTTTGCATGTCCTACTGTATATAATGTGCAGAGGAGAAGAGTTCAATTTACCTAAGGTTAATTTCTTCATTGACCAGGATCGACATGATGTTTGGGAGGTTACCCACGGGGTAGCAGCCACACAGTAAGACAGCAATAGCAGCCACCTCGTCCAGAGCAAAGATGAGCGCCATCAGGAAGGTGACCAGTGGCATGATGATGAACTGGGTGATGAGAGCCAGCAGAACCCCGATAGGTCTCCGTATGTGCTCCCTGATGTGGCTCATCTCTACCATGCAGCCCAGCCCCAACATAATGAAACAAAGGGTAAACCCCACAAACACATTGATGCTGTGACTGAGGGGAGAGTCCCAGAAAGGCAACTCCTGCAGGCTGGTGTCAGTGGAAGTAGCAGCAAACTGGCTTGGGGTAAGGGCAATGGTCTCCACTGACACCACTCCTTGAGCCATGGAACTCGACTCTTCTGAGGGTGCTTGGCTTCTGAAGTCCATAGCACTGGAGAAGTCTGCTTCTAAAGTACTGGTTTGGGGCAGGTCGATGAAGTTCTCAATAAGAAATGTGACAGAATTTAGGAACAAAGAGGTAAAGGCAATGACATTCTCCATGTTAAAAAGATCCCTGGTGACCCTTTTTGTCTCTCTTGAAGGATCCTTGCTGCTTCAGTGTTTCACAGTGATGAAGGCATTTGTTTCCAGTCTCAAAGGATGCAGGGCTCTTTCTCCAGTGTATAGCTGTATCCATTGTGGGGGGTTAGTATTTGAGGCACATGGGCTCTCTCAGTGGTTTGTTCCAGAGGGGAGAGCTTATTAGAGTAAGAACTATCTCCCACTCAGACACATGCTTCAAATGGAAGGAGGGCTGCCGATCATCCACTTAGAGAGATAACAGGGCAGCTGATGGTTTCTTTCTTATCTCGGAGCTATTATGGTTGGTCTTTTAGGATGTCGTGCTCAATAGTTCACCGTCTTCATTCTGTATTCTGTAGTTACTGCAAATGTTGCATAAGACTGCAATTTTTTTTGAAGTATGCTTTACTATTTTCCAACAATGCCACACAGAGACAGTTACATTACGTTACTGTACATACACATACTGCATTACAACTCTCAAATGGCACCTCACATAGCAAGTCTACAATACTGTTATTCATGCATTTATAAAAGGTCAGAATCATATCATTAGGCATAATACAAGATGGGTGGACATCCTTAGAGCTCTGGATTTATGTTTTGTCTGCTACACAGACTAGTGTGTGTAGTTTCTCCCATTTTTCTGTAAGTGTGAATTCTATTATTGACACTGACAGTTATCTTTCCCATGCCAGGTGCCACTAGGATCTCATTGTACCATTCCCTATATGGTGGTATCTCCGAGTCCATCCAGTGTCTCAGGATAATTTTTTTAGCTACTGTTAAATATCACTACAATATAAACTGTAAGTTGCCTTATTTTACGGATGTGTATTTGTAACAAAATATTCTTTATTGAAAAGCCTCTGCTGAACTTTATCACTTCACTATGATTCCAGTTTGAGCTACAGCTGAGATAGGTGAAACATTGTCAATGGCTCAGTAGATAGCATACTTGCCTCTGAGGCCGGGAGATCAGAGGGCTGTGGGTTCAGTTCCCACATCTGGCACTTGGGTTAATATCCCAGTACTGACACCTGTAAGTGCACCAGAGGGGTGCTGCACTTCTGAGGAGCCATCTTTGGATGAGATGTTAAACTGAGGTCCCATCTGCCTGGATTGGTAGTAGTTCAGGTGGATGGTAAAGATCCCATGGTACTTATCTAAAAGAGTAGGGGAATTTGTTATTGAAATCTGAACGAATCATAACAAAGTTATACAAATCAATATTATATCATACATAATCATAATAAGGAAAGAATCAAAAACATAAATAAGTATTAATTCATACAAATAGCCTAAACATAAGGGAAACAGTATAAACCCAACCCCTCCCCTAGCCCACTACAAGAGTAGGGGAATGTTTTATGAAATCAAAAACAAACTCATAACAAAGTATTTACAACTTAGTAATACAATGCACAAGACCATAAGAAAGAAAAAACACAAAACTAAAATAAGTGTTAATTCATACAATGGTCTCAAACATAAAACCCTTCCCCCACCCCACTCTAAGAGTAGGAGAAAATCAATACAAAATCCCTACAAAAGTAGTTACATATCAGCAAGACATTTTACCTTTCCCTAAACAAACTAAGAAATCTCAAATACAAACAAAAACCCTTTTTTTTACTATATAAAAGATAGTTCATTAAAGCCAATCAAAATATTTCCAATGAGTCTCCCAATTAGCCGGAGAAAGCTTTAAAGATTCCGCATGTTTAAATGCTTTTAATGCAGTGAGTATTATAAAGTTCCCCTCCCAAAATCTCCGTAAGTTGAAGACACTAGAGTAACAATGACTTGTAATTTTAGTAAAGTTTTAGTTACAGTTAGTCCAATCCGACATAGTGCCCTCAAAACAAACGTCCTGAGACGTGTTCTCCTCACACATTTGGTCTGGAATGTTTTTTGACTCCGGTTGAGGTAAAGATTCCGAGCCCCCCCCCCCAGGCGTTTACTTACTTCCTGTTGAGGGCTAGCCATAGACCGCCTTTTTTTTCCGTTGTTCCTCAAGCTTCGATTTTCCATTTAAAAACTCCTGTTTTGCCACGGACAACATCAACAAAAGCTGTTGATTTTCTTGTTTAGTTCTGCCCGTAGTAATACCTCATCTTCAGCAATATCCTCCTCTACGATTTAATCGGGAGGCGGCATAACAACCAGGGGATCCATAGTAGCCAGATGTTCCACATTATGATCAGATACTTCCACAGTCTCCACCAGTCCAGACTCCATAAGTCCCGCAGCATGTCCTTCACCCTCCATGTCCAGAATCAAACTGAGATCCTCCTACCTTCCTGCAGAGTGGCAGCGCCCCCTGCAAAGACTAGGGGAATTTCCCCAGTGTCCTGGCCAAATTTCCCTCATTCACTAAAAATACCACCAACAGCTTAATCTGGTTCAATTTCAAGTGCTTACCATCTGTATCCCCCCTCCTTCCCGGTCACCCCTGAAAAAGGGAATTCTAGGCCCAGTGGGCTTACCGGGTCAACAAAATTCAAACAAACAAACAGGGAGCAACAGCAGTAACCACAGTACAAACATGGGAGTCTAGTACAACCAATAGTCAGGGGTGTCAATAGAAATTGCTGGGCCCAGGACACACCTTTAGGACTGGGCCCCCCTTAGCCTCACATCCCCTGTTACAGGTCCCCCCTATGGGCCCCTCTGAGCCACTGGGCCCGGAACAGTTGCCCCCTTCATCTGCTCTCCTGCCAATAGTAGTACAAGTGCAAGAACCAGAACTTTTAAAACATATAAGGAGGGCCAGATGGAGGAAAACAGTGAGGAGTATGGCAACGAGCTTAGAATATAGCCAAAAAAGTGATCCGAGAGACAACAGTAAATAGAAACATAGAAACGTAGATATTGTTGGTGGATAAGGCCCACCTGGCCCACCTAGTCCGCCCTGCTAATCCTGTCTTAGCCCCCTATAAGTCCACAGCTGCAGCCCAGAGGGTGTCGCAGCCAGCAGCAGGTCTGAACACATCTAGCAGCATGGGTCATGCACACTAAATTTATTCCTTATAAGGTCAAATCCTGCAAATGTTTTTGCTCTGACCAGAATTTGTTACATTTTGGAGCCAAAACAGACCTGGAGGGGAGCCCTTACTTTGACATACAGATGGATCAACCAACCAGAACCTTTTGGACCGAAGGGGAATTCCCAAGCTGCCTGTTGCAGTGAGTCAGTCTGGAGTTATAGAGTTTGAAGAGACAGCTAGAGTGATTCAAGCAGCTGCTTTCTTGACCTGTCTGCCTGCAGTCCCTTGAGAGGGAATCCTTTGAAAGGCTTAGCAATCGGACTGTATCCGAATTGGAGTGTGACAAAGCCAGTGAAGAGTGACCAGATTTAAACCTGAAGAAGACTGAAGATTTGCTGTACACAATCGGCCTGTCAGGACATCCATTTACCATGGAATTCCCAGTTTTGCTCAGAGACACTGATATTGCGGCCGGACTGCCTTCCGCATTGTGGTGTAGTGATTGCCTTACTATAAATGTGCTGTGTGCTGTTAGTGGGTCGTGATTTGTTTCCCACTGTGTAAATGTGCCACGCTTGCTGGAAGCTGCATCCAGCACTACTGGACTCAAAATCCAAACTGTTCCACCCGGCCTGGGCCTTGCCATCTGGCCCAGCCAGCTACTTCATAGAAACATAGAAACATAGAAGTTGAAGGCAGATAAGGACTGCAAGGCACAGAAATCGATGAGAAACTCACCCGGGGATCAGCCCCCTGCTCAAACATCTCAAACAGGAATGACACCTCGGTGATTCATGTGGACTCTGCTTCTTCTGGCAAACCAGTCATCAACCTGCAGTGTCCATTTTGTCTAGCCTGTGACTCATATTGGGTAGCGTGAGTAACAATCAGTGTAGCTCCCTGCAACAACAGCTAAATCTCAAGTGAAGTCATCTGATTGCATTGTTGTTATTCCTTTCATGAACTGAGCATTCAGGCTCTGAATTACAAATTGTGTGTGGTTGTGCATGCCTTTTCTTTTCATCACAGGGTCCCGACCAGCTGCAACGTCGGTCTACCCTTGGCAACGTTCCAGGCTAGCCCACCTTACTTCCAACTGGGTACCCAGAGAGTGTGACTGTGTAGGGACTGAAAAGTGCATGCATAATTGCCTGACTAGATCAGTTTTCAAATCAATCAACCTGATTACGCCCCTCCCTTGTTCAATTCCCCTGAATAAATCAGATCTAACTCTTTTTGAATTTAATCTGACTGTGGTTCCAGTTTGTACCAAAAGCACTGTACTTTTGTTATTTGCTGTGCCTAACCTTGTTTTACAGGGGGTCTCCAGGGTTGAACTGGTGGAACCAGCCCTGGTGGTAAGTGCAAACAGTGTGGGGAATTGTATGTTGAATAGGGGCTACTGTGAAAGTGTTTGTTGCATACTGTCTAGGCCACTAGAGGGGGGAAAAAGGGGGGTTACAGTGTCCCGGAGGGCTGTACCCAGGTTAGCCTTGTACTAACAACACCTGTTTCAGTACCCAGGCCCCTTGACCTGCAACTAGCCATGCAGGCAGGGGTAGTAGCCCTTGGGATAGCACCACCTAGGGGTTACACTTGTACTGGGGTGGGGATGGGAGTTCAAATATGCATTCATTTTCTGTATCTTTTTGACTGAGAAAATCCATTGGAACCAAAGTGTCTTTTCCCATGGCATATGCATAGTCCACATCAACCTTAAACTATAAAACAGAAATTACTGGGATCACAAGATTATTTAGTTGGAAAAATGTTAAGCATCTTTAATATATTACGGTATGTACTGTATGTTCTGTGTAGATCTAACACTTCCTACAACCTATAATACTGACATATCACCTGTATAATGTTCATGCTTTTGACAATATGCATCAGTAAAGCTGAAAAGAACACAGCTTGAGCTTGCAAGAGTGAAGTTTCATAATGAGAGCTGAGAGTATTTGTGCATGCTGATGTGTTTTATAATAGCTAGGGCGAATAGACATGAACTAATTGAGGAACAGGATTCCTGCTGGGGTCAACATATCACCAGTTCAAATCATAGGCACTAACAATGATTCACATTGGTGGTCTGTCACTCAGGAAAATTATTTCTCAGGTCTGATTGGTATCCAAGGGGGTTCAATTCCATAGAGAAACAGAATGCCTAAAATGAAATTGAAAAACATCTGTAACTTTTGCCCCAAACTATTTAATTGATTTCATAAATTCAAAACTCTATTCCTCCCTTTTTGTTTTAGTCTTCCTTGAACATCTACATAAGGCAGGGAGTGACATCACTTCCTGCAATACAATGATGACAATGACACTTGCTTGAGTAGACTGTATAGGCCTTGCAATCCTTTTCTGCTGACAAAATCTATGTTTCTATTCACACCAGCTGGATGTCAGTTATCATTTTTTCATATCCTTCCAAAAAATGTTCTCTGTTGCACAGCTTTTGTATCATCATTATTATTGTTGTTTGTTATAATTCATGCAGTCTTTTGTACTTTGTGAGCTGCCTGCATTGAATTGTATTATAATGTATGATGGAACATTTTTAACATTGAAATTCTATAAAACCCCATTATAATGTATGGTAGAACATTGTTATAGGCAGAAACCTACCTTTTTATAACAACATTTTACCATCGCTGTGACATCATGATGTTGTTAACCTATCGATGGTACGTCACATCGATGGGTTAACAACCGGGAGCAGTCAGGGCATGCGCGCAAATGGATTGGATGGCCTAGAAACGGCCGCGACGGTGAGGGCAGAGCAGCGGCAGCATTAAAAAAACTGCAGTAAGGAACTGCTTTCTTTTGTATAAAACCTAAATTGTACCATACATGAAAATATAATGTAATGATACATCGAGAGAATCCGTTTGTTAACTCATCTCAAGGTTGCCATGGCGACCTAAACCTCTTGAGCTTTGCTCTCGAGGTTTATGTGGTCACCCTAACAAACCTCTCGATGGTTAACAAACCGGTAAACCATCGATGACCATACATTATCCTTTATGTTGTGCACAGTATACAGCTGTCTGTTAAGTGTTGTGGATGGCAGAGAACTGCATTTTGCATGGAATGATTATTAAATCAAATTCACACAGCAGCTGATTGACAGATATCATTATTCCATAACATTCCACGCATGTTGGACAGCACAGCAGCTGTCATTCTTAACCTACTCCTCCAGGAAGTCACACCAACACAGGAAAAACAAAATCTGGTCAAAACCAGTATGGCTGCTAGTGCAGTAACCTGATAAGGGATACAGAATAATGTGTGACTTAGTTGTTATTTACTTGTTGTAGTATTGTGATGTAAAATTCTTACATTTATTGGACAACAGGGAAAAAGTTTATGTGGCATACTTGAGGTAGGTTGGGGAGGGGGGTCAAGCAGCAGGTATGCAGTGGTGTAAATTCCTGCACAATCTATGGTATTGCATGACAGCTGTTCTGTGATGGATAACACACTGATGTTTTCCTCAAAGGGGTTAAAACAGCAAAGTTAACCTTTTTTTGGTTTTTGGCTATGCCCAATGGACAGCTAACAAGAAGTCAATTTTCGGTGTTGAAAAGGAAAACAATTCGTTGAGGGAACATGTCAGCTTTGATTTACTGTTGAACATAGCTGATGGTGATTTTGGGAATCAAATGATGTGTCAAAGCTACAAGCAACACCCCAACACAGCTCTGACACCCACCAGACAATTTTCTTTTAATGAGATCTAACAAGATCTGCCCCTGCCCCTGCCACAGTATGCTGAAATTGTGCAGGTTTCACAAACGTATTCCACACAGAAAAAGTTACAGCCCTCGTAAAATTACTTAAACTAGGTCACAAGGACTTCCAGTTTTTTTGCAGCCACCTATGCTCCACCTCCACGCTCACTAACATTATGACGAAACGCTAGGGACAGCATGGGAGCACACTCCATTATAATCAATAGGTGGCAGTTTCACAATCTTTTTTAAACATTATATTGGCCACTTGGTAATGAAACGTGAGCACCAGTTGACTAAAGAGGCCCTTGTTAGTCGACCAGTGCCCACGTTGCATTACCAAGTGGCCAATATAATGTTTAAAAAAGATCATAAATCTGCCGGCTATTGATTATAATGGAGCACACCCCCGCGCTCTCCCAAGCATCTCATCATAACATTAGTGAGTGCTGGGGTGGAGCATAGGTGGCCGCAAAAAACTGGGAAGTCCTTGGGACCCAGTTTAAGTAATTTTAGGAGGGCTGTAACTTTTTCTGTGTGGAATACTTTTGTGAAACCTGCACAATTTCAGCATGCTGTGGTGGTAATGCACAAATTTAGCAGGGGTAGGGGCAGCAAAATATAGCATGGTGAATCTGTTTAAATAACTGCAATCCTTTTAATATTGCCGGCATTTTCCTTTTTTTTTTGAAATTCAGTATATTTTATTGTTTTCATGACTGATGAAACAAACATCACATTGCTAAGTAAAAACAAACAATGACAACCCCCAATCCCCCAACCCCCACCCCCAAGGCGGAGTGAAATCTATCCAGTCCCCATATGTACAGTCAAACAACATTAAACGCATAGGGACACACAACAAAATAAGTAAATACAATTATGAGTCAAAACGAAATACCTATTGTAAATAAAAAAGGGAACATGGAAAGCTAAAGAAGCAAACATTATAATTTATAGATTGAGACAGTTCCAAAGTGCATTAGATCGCATACAGGGTATGCAACTTGATTCACTTCTTATCATAGGATGGAAGGCTATTACGAATACTGGCTGTCATCCATTCTATGCGAAGATTAAACAAAAGTTCCTGCAACCATTCATGATATGTGATTAGTGTTTGATCCAGCCAATGATGAAGGACCACTTTCTTAACTGACAGAGAAATCATAGCTAGGAAATATCTGTAGTCCCCAATTATACAAATTCCTGGAGTGAAATTATTTTCAATGCCAAGAAAAGGGTCTGCCCTGGACTTAATCAGGTTCCATAAAGGAACCACTTTGGGACATTCCCAAAAAATGTGCAACAATGTACCCTCAGCCTGCCCGCACCTTGTGCACAGAGGGGAGTGCAACCTATCCATCTTAACCAATTTGGGAGGATTAAAATAAATATTCTGCACATATGGAACTGTATAAGACATAGTTTATCTTGGGAAATACAAACATAAGATCCTCCCATATTTTATGCCACCTAAAAGCACGTTGTGAATGAATGAATAACACTTTTGTTGATCAGTCATTTGGCCTTTTCAAAATTTTAAGAAGTAACATATTCAGAGGGAGAACATATAAAAGATAACATTCAATAAATACATAATATAAATACATGTGATAAAGAGTATACACTTTATCCATCCATATACAATTTTAAACCACATAAAACAGTTTATTACACTTGTAGCCATTTCTTCTTCTTGATGATGTAAAATCCCCTTTGTTGCTTAACTTTAAGTACTATATGCACATAATTTATTACTATATATACTACTCTCTTTTAATTCTAATACGTATTCTGTCTATACTTGACAGATAGTTTGCAACAGAGTGCACAAAAATTTCATCATCTATAGTTAGAGATTTAAGAGCAGATTTTGATCATTTGTAAGTATAGAATTACATATTGGCTCTAATCATTTTTTTGTTGGGCTATTATACCAAGGACAAGTGAAGAACACATGTGGTAGGTCTTCAATATTTTCCTTAGTACATGAACAGCATTTACTATGTGGAAGTGTATTTTTATTATATCTTGCAGTAAGGAAATTACTTAAAAAGACCTTAAATCTGTATCTTGTATAAAGTGTGCATAGTCTATTGTCTGTAAGTATATCTAGATAAGGTCTATAATAATACTCATTATCATTTCTATCAGCCATGGAGAAATATGCAAACTTGTGCTGTGTATCTAAATTTTTATAATATTCAATTATTTTATTTGTAATATACTTTTGATATTTTGAGCTGATAGCAATTCTCTTGATAATATAGTTCTTGAAATATTCCAGTCCTAGTTCTTGCAGTAACTTATAAATAGTAGAAAACCATGATGAATGTAAATGTCCAAGATTGGTCCACAGACCCTTCTCTTTTAAACATAGTGCCGTAAGTCTCTCAGGGCAGTGCTGTAGAATTTTTAGCCAATAGCTAATTTTTCTAGCATAAAAATAAGCTTTAAGTTGAGATAGACCCAATTCAGCTCTGACCAACTTAACTGGTACCAAGTTGTTAAGACCCAAACCGCTTCTCAATAATTTATCTAATGGTATCTCTGTCTTATTAGAAGCATTAATATCCCAGACTTCACATCCATATTGGGCCTGGGAATAATATTTGGCTTTAATTATTACAAGCAGTGGCCTGGTGGAGTTACCACGATATTTACTATTAAAGGCAGAAAGGGAAGTGGCAGTTTGCTTTAGTTTAGTTATTAGTGCTTGTATATGTTTAGACCATTTTCCATCTGATGTTAAAAGTAGACCCAGATATGAGTAGCCCCTAATTGATTCAAGCATGACACCACCAACCATAGCAACATTTTTGGTCTTGTTAGTGCCATAAGTTAAGACCTAGCTTTCTTGTATATTTATTTTAAGATTGTAAAGCTTTTCATAATTATTCAGAATATCAAGTTTAGCCTGCAGTCCAGATTGAGTTAAAGAGAGTAGGACCAGGTCATCAGCATATGCCAATACACCGCAATGTTTATTCAACACTTTAGGGGAGTCAGACTGCGAGAAGCATGGTGTGACAAGGTTGCATTCCAGTACAGAGATTCACCGAGAAGGTCAGGGAATAATTTAGGGAAAAAAAGGAAGTATGATTTGGAGACTGCATGTGGTTGTGATGCTACCTTTATCACTGATTGCAGGAACTCTGCATAACTGAGGTCCCAGGGCATAGAAACAAACCAGTGGAGTAATACATGCCGAAGCTGAAATATTACCTTTTTATCCAACTGAAAAGAAATAAGAATATCCTGACATGAGTTTAATAGCCCGTTATGGACCAAGTCACAAACCCTGACATCAGCCAACTGGGGAAACTAGGTGTTTGTCAACACCTGACCCCCTAGTTTAAGATTAGGGTTGGAAAAAAATAGGTTGCAAAACATTTTTAGGAGGCTTATACCTCACATGCGTACACAACTGTAAATGCACATGCACAGAAGTGCCTATCACAGAGACCTGAAGACCAGCAGGGAGAACTTTGGGAGAAGTAAACAACATCGCCAAGGAAGAGAAACCAGATTGATTGATCCAGTCTCTTTCCAGTTTGAGCCAGATGGGAGAATAAACAGTGGCTCCTGCTTCTGGGATTGGACTAGACCATCTTAAATACTCACTAGCATGGTTAGCAAAATAGTGTACAAAACAAATGTGGTAGTCGAAGACCACCAAGTCTTCTGGGAGCCGCAAGGCAATTATATGCTCTTCAAGGCATCTTACCCAGCCAGACAAAATACGTCAGCAACCTGTGAATCTGTTTAAACCACACTGAGGAGAGCCATGCATTAAGTATATTGACTGGGTAAAATAAATGGGGGAGGACATTCACTTTAATAATGTTTATTCTTCCCCAGAGGGTCACTGGCAAAGATTTCCATCTCTTTAAGTCTTACTGTAATGTAACCAACAAATCATCTAGGTTGAGTTTTTTTGAGTTGTGTCATACTTCTCGAGAGAAAAATACCTAGATATTTAATCTGCTTTGGGGCCCAAGATAAACCAAGGGCCAAAACATCCATTTAAAGACAAGCAGACTTTAGGGGCATAACCACTGATTTATCTAAGTTAAGACTGTAGTTTGAAAGCAAGGTATACTCCTTGATAGTGGACAAAGCATCTAAGATAGATACTTTAGGGTTGGACACATGGAGCAGTATATCATCCGCATATGCAGATAACTGTAAATTCCAGGACCCTACCTTTACCCCCATCAGGTCAGGGTCATGCTTAAGTCTCAATATCAGGGGCTCCAGATACAAATTAAATTACAGGGGATATAAAGGACATCCTTGCCGGATGCCAGAATATAAGGGAAAAGTCAAGGACAATACCCCATTACAGTGGATTCTGGCACTCAGAACAGGAATAGATAACCCTAATCCAATGGAGTAATGCTGGGCGGAACCAAACTTCTCCATGGTGGCAAACAAAAAGGCCCAGTGGACTCTATCAAAAGCTTTCTCCACATCCATGGAAACAAAAGCAGCAGGAACCTTGGAGTCCCTGGATGTGGAGAAGTTGTGAGAGAGCTTACGCAAATGATCAACCGAGGAGTGAGTGGGCATAAAGCTGTCCTGCTCACATCTGATAAATCCAGCCCAAACTGAATTAATCCTGGAAACCAGGATTTTAGCCAGAATTTTAATATCATAATTCAATAATGATATGGGTCGATAACTGACTATACGATCTGGGGATTTACCAGGTTTAAGGAGCAGTACTATCATGGCTTCAAGGAGAGTGCTGTCAGGGATACCAGCTTTGTACAGAGACAGAAAAAAAATGATGTAACAGAAGGACAAGATATTTGGCAAATACTTTATAAAAATTAGGGGTGAGGCCATCAGGCCCAGGAGCTTTATCAAGTGCTAGAACATTAATAGCAGCCAGAATTTTGTGTTGGGTTAAGGGTTCCAGTAAATAGGCCTGTTGACTGTCAGATAGAGTAGGGAGAGGAGTATTTGCCAGGTAATTACTAATATCTGATAACATCATAGGGTTAGACATAGGCCCATAAAGTGTCTATAATATACTGTATTTCAAACTCCCAGGCAATATCTCTTGGTAAGGTTTTAATAGAATTGTCCTTATCAGATTTAATAAAGGAAATAGTATGAGCAGCTTCTTGTTTCCAAAGGTGCAGAGCTAAGAGACAGTGTGATTTTTCACCCTGATCGATGTATTTAGAGCGTGTTTTAAAAATGGAATAGTCTGCTTTCTCCTGCATCAGCTCCGTGTATTTGGTCCAGAGAGACAACAATTCAATGCAAAGAGCTTCAGTGATCTGTGGATTCTGATATTTCTCTATCTCCCTAACGTGATTTAAAAGTAAAGAGGCCTCTTTCTCCCTGTGTCATTTCCGTATGATTGCCAATCTTATGAATTCACCTCGGAGAAAATATTTGAAGGCACTCCATTCCATGTCACCCCCCCCACACACACACACACACAGAACCTGAATTCTGAGAAATAAAAACCTCCATCTGCTCTCTAATTCTATTAAGGAAAAATTCATCTTTTAAAAGCCGATTGTTTAATTTCCAGGAAGTATCTCTCTGGATATTGGACATCAAAGTAAGCCTTGGCCAAACAGCTGGAGGCAGTATAGCGCAGTGCTTTAAGGCTCTGAGCTGCAAACCTGGAGACCTGGGTTTGAATCTCAAAGCCCCACTTGCATACTGTGTGACACTGAGCAAATCAATTAACTTTCTTGTGCTCCCAGGTCACACCTGTAAACAAGCTTCAGCTTAGTGTGTCTCTCCTGGTTAAAAAAGAAAACAAGAGAGTGATCAGAAAGAGCTCTACAGGCTATCTTACAACCCAGCACCCCACTCAGTATGGTCTGACTAATCAAGATATAGTCGGTATGAGAATAAGACCCATGGGCCGAGGAAAACAAATGTATATTCTTTATCTGTAGGGTGTAAAATATGCCAAGGGTTACATAGTCCTACAGAATCTACCATGTCCCAAATAGAGCGTTGGGTAGCAAATAAGCTGGCAGGTGCTTTACCAGTCCTGCCAAGATCCTGGGTAAAGGAAATATTCCATCTCCCTCAATAACCATAGGGAGTGTGAAGAATGGAGCTAAAAGAGAAGCCGACTCCATAAAAAAGGATGGGCTATCTACATTGGGCCCATAGATGCTACCTAGTAGGATATCTGTACAATCCAAGGCGTCTTTGATGAAAATAAATCTACCTTGGGGTCCTCAAGACTCTGAGTACATTGTAAATTAACTCCCTTGAAGAATAAGATGGCTACCCCTCTATTGTAAGTGCTGACTCCAGCAGCAAAAATTTGTCCAACTCACTGTCTACGAAAAAAGAGTGCCTTTGGAGGCAAGCAAATGAATTTCTTGTAGAAATGTACTGCTGCACTGTAATTGTTTCAAATACTTGATAATTTGGTATCGCCTCACTGAAACATACCCCTTTTACATTCCACGAACATAATAATGTTAGCCATAGAATTGCCCCCAAATTATAACAAGCTGCAGTGTCTCCCAAACCAAAACCCAAGTAAGCAATTCGAAAAATATCCACTCCGCCACTCTCCCCCAACCCTCATTTCCTCTCCACCCCCATCGAATGGATAATATCCCCAACAATCAGAATAAAAACAGCAGGAATGAAGATTGAGTATCAAAGCAGTAAAGGACCCCTTAGCCCACAACAGTATTATAATAAGGTATAAAACAGCGCAAACTAAGAGCCAGGACTAAGGAATACCCCTCAGCCCACCCCCTTCCTCTTATAAACACAATAGACCATAAAAGCCCCAACCACCACTAACAAGTAAAATCCCAACCCAAGTAACCCACCCATACAATCTGTCTGGTGCATGATGAACACTGGCTCAACAAAACTGCCCTCCTAGAAGCCTCCCGCTCCCATCCCCCAAAATATCCACAAAACAGTAATATCATAACAGTGCAGAAAGAAAATGAGCAGCAGTGCCCTTCTTACATCCAATGGCAGTACGATATTATAGGAAACAAAGCCAGCTATAATCAGGCATTATGATATAAAATAAAAGGATATACAGAAAAAATATAAAAGATAAATCAATACAGAATGTCCAGTAGAACTCTCAATTCCTATGGAAAATGATAAAATTTACAATTAGTCAACCAAACAGAGGGTGCACTGTAAAGAGTCCAGGCAAAAAAGTAAAGCAGTTCAGAGACTGGTCAAAACAAATCAACGTGGTCCAGCAGAATAATATAACCGTAATGAGCAGGTACAGTAATAATAGTACAAAAGGCCAGTACATCGGTGTCAGAACCCACCTTGCAGAATTAGGCACAGTGTTCAAAAGTCGGGTATGACAGAGAGATCCAGGATAACCCACATGAAGTAAGTGCCTGATGATAGCCGGGAATGAAATGAACTCTGGAAAACTTCAGGATCTCCACCGTGCAGGCCTCCATGAATGCAGACAGGACCTAGTGAAAGTCGTTATTCAAAACCACTACAAACAGCAATAGAGATGATGATGCTTGGCCAATTAAATAGTTGTTAAGGTGCCACACAGCAAATCCACTTAAGAGGTCAAATATTAAATAATATAATTCCAGGTTTAACTTTCCAGCTGAGGCTGCAAAGGGTGATGATCAAACAGAGATGCTGCAATTCTGAGAAACATAATGGAGTGACTGCAGCATAGGGGAGTCGACCATATCTGCAGCTATGTAAAACACATAGTAAAATCTCAATCCCGGTGTGTGAGAAAACAGATGAAAGTAGCGTGCCAGACCTAACCATGGAAATACTTCTTTTGAACACATTTTGGCATTCCTAATAACTGGCCATATTGGAGCTGCTGAAGTGTAGCAACACAACTTAAAGATCCATTAGGCATTCAACTCGTGCCACATGGAAGATTAGCATGTAAGCTAAGGGGCACAGGACGGGGACAAAATTGGTGGAATGGGTGGAGAACTGGCTGCAGGGATGGCAGCAGAGGGTGGTGGTGGGAGGTGAATTATCATCCCCAAGGGCAGTGATGAGTGGGGTCCCACAGGGGTCAGTTCTGGGGCCAGTGTTATTTGGGGTATTTATTGCAGACATCTCGGTAGGTGTAAATAGCAAGATCAGTCTATTTGCGTACAGCTCCAAGATGGGAGCAGTGGTGGATGACCAAGGGAGGTGGCAGGGATTGCAGAAAGATCTAACAAGGCTGGAGACATGGTCTGACACCTGCCAACTTGGCTTTAATGCCAAAAAATGCAAGATGCTGCATTTCGGGGCAAAGAATCCAAAGAGGAGCTACCATCTGGGGGGGATGCAGCTAGCTGTGACTGAGAAGGAGACAGATCTGGGGGTGCTCATTACAGGAGCAATGAACAACTCAGCACAGTGTAGGAAAGCAGCAGCAGTGGCCAACAAAATGCTGGGTTGTATTGCAACGGGTATAACCTCTAGCAGGAGGAAGGTGATTCTGCCATTAAGCAGATCACTGGTCAGACCCCACCTGGAGTACTGCGTTCAGTTTTGGTGCCCTTACCCAAAGAGGGACATTAGATTGCTGGAAGGGGTGCAACGCAGAGCAACAAAGATGATCATGGGTCTGGGGGAGTTACCATATGAGATTAGACTGAGGGAGTCGAACATGTACTCTCTGGAGGACAGGAGGGACGGGGGGGATATGATTGAGACCTTTAAGTACATGAGAGGAATAAACAGGACAGGCACAGAGAGACTGTTCAAGGGGAGGGTGTAGAGAGACACTTGATATCATGACATGAGACTGGAGGGTGAAAGGTTTAGGGGGAGATGATGAGGCATTTCTTTACTGAAAGGATGGTAGCAGAGTGGAATGCACTACCAGCAGATGTGGTGGCCTGTAAAACAGTAGGATGCTTCAAGAGGGTTGGGATTCAGCAAAGGGAGGGTCATGGGAGGGGTAGGGTGGGAGGGACAGCTGCAGAGTAAGGATACTAGCTGCAAAATCGAGCAGGTTCGATGAGACCAAATAGCCTTTTTCTGCTGGTAGTTTCGTATGTTCGTATGTTCATAAAGTTCCAGCCACATACAGGGCACATATAAGACAGGTAGTCCAAATCAGTGATCCTTAAATAAGTCAGGGAACAAATCTTTCACCTCTGCGGCTGCTTGGTCAGCAGAATCAAAGGATTTCCGTGAACTCTGCACTAAAATCTGGATCCGGGCAGGGTATAACATTCTGAAATGGATCCCAGCTGCTATCAATTTGTTTTTTGATATTAAATCAGCTTTATTGATTTTTTACAGTACACATTCATAACAATATACAGAGCAATGAACAAGGAAGTCAACCTCCCTCTCACCATCCCCTGCCCTCCCTACTTCCCCCTCCCTTCCACAAGTAATCCCCCCACCCCTATGGAGTGAGCAACTTTCCTACCAGGTATACTTCTTATCATAAAAAAATTTAAAGTAGTCTGTTGTTTATCATTCTAGGCTGAGGAACCAGTGGGAGTCAGTAGGTGCTAGTGGAGATACAAGGCATAAAGTTTACCCCATTTTTTATTGAAAAGGGGAAGGCAGTGTTGGAAATTGGCAATCATGCGCTCTGTCCTAAGGGAGAAGGATAGCTCATGTAACCACTCATTATATGAGAGAGGTGACTGATCTAGCCAGTGTCTGAGGACCAATTTTTTAATAGCCAGAGAAATGAGTGCTATATGGTATCTCCTCTCTTTAACCAGGGTTTGGGAATAGTCCCCAATTATGCATACTTCAGGGGAGAAAAGACCTTCTAGCCCCAGTAGGGGATCTATGTGTTCTTGAATACTCGCCTATAAGGGGGATACTTTTTCACATGACCAAAAGATATGTAGCAGTGATCCATCTTCCTTATCACATCTTGTACAGGTGGGGGAAGGGAGGCAACTCATCTTAGCCATTTTGACCGGAGTGTAATACATGTTATTTAATATATGATATTGAGTGAGCCTTAGACGGTCTTGAGTTAAGTAAGTATATACAGTCAATTCCGCTTGTATGCCTCACCCTGGGACTACATGAATTTGGGCATACAAGCGGAATGGCATACAAACGGGAGAGCGAGTTTTGTTTAGTTGTCGGCATCACAGTAGCTGTACAGAAATTGCGGTTTTATTAGAACGGTCCTAACATCTTGGGCCATATTTATAGAAGGAGACAGCATGATAATCGTGCTATTTAATTTAACCACAATGAAATTAATCACCTTGAGATCGGTATTTGTTTCATACCTTTGGATGTGTATTTTCAAAAGTTTAGAACCACTCGTAGTCACGGCTTTCTCTGGAAGCCACATACCGATGTATGGAGCCAATCGGAAGTGGTTGGGGCCGTCTCCTCATCACACCTAATTAAAAGCTTAGTGCAACAGCTGCGATCAAGCAAGACAACACCTAATTAGGTGATCAGTGACCGGCTGAGTGCAACCTAACTAGCCCATTCACATTACAAAAAGAGGCATACAACCAAAAATGAGGTGGCATACAAGTGATTTTTTTAACATTGTTAACATAGGAAATGAATCGGGACCACGTAGAAAATGGCATATAAGCGGAAAAGGCATACATCTGAAAGGCACACAAGTGGAACTGACTGTAGATCCTTCCAGAGACGTGGCCGGTTAAAGGTATAATCAGGTATTAATGATTCCCAAATTTTGGAACCAACTGGGGGGGAACCTGAGAGGTAGTAAGGAGGGAAAGAAATAGCACCAAGATTCCATGAGGTATAGATGCGAGATCTTGAATTTGATTAAGAAAATCATTAAGTATTGAGGTTTTGACAGATGGACCAAATTGCTTCAAGAATAGATGGCGGAGTTGGTAGATTTTGAAAATACTCGTTGGGCCTAGTTGGAGTTTGACCAGTAGTTCCGACGATGTGAGCAGAAATTCCTAGGAGTAGAAATCTGCTACCTTGAGATCCTGTGTTATGGGGAGCCACCTAGGAGGCAGTGAATATCCACCTATTTTTTTTTTAAATTACATTTTTTATTATTATCTCTTGTCCTAACAATAAAAAACATACAGTCATACTCAAAAGGGAAACAAGGATTAAACAATGAAAATACAGATTACAGGGAAAGAAACCCCCCCCCAAAAAAAAAAACAACCAATTGTCTTTTACAGATTAAAAGTATTGTCAACTAGATAACGAACATAAATTGATACATAATCACTAGAACACCTCCCCTCCTCCCGCAGCATGGTGTTGAATGAATCCTGATATATCTGACTGCAGAGTTCTAAAACCTCCACGTTCTTTAGCCATCTTGAGCAGCAATAGAGCAATCTCAGCATTATACTGTATGTGGCTAGTGGGTCTTCTTCTACTGCGTAAGGGCTGACTTTCTGGAGACCAGAGTTTACAAAGCAATACAGATTCTCAGTGATCCAGGGTCTCCCTGGCCAAGATCTCCAGAACTGGGACACCCTCCTTGATACTTAAAAATTCAAAGAAAGGTAGCCAATGAGCCTTATAAGTTTCCAGCTGAAGCCTTAGGTTGGTCATCAGCCTGTCCATGGATTTAATTTGGTGGCAGCAGGCCAGCCATTGTTCTTCACTGGGCGGGCAGTCCACCAACCAAAGTCTAGTAATGGATTTCTGCGATGCCGCAATCAGAATGGAAAAAAGATATATAGCCTTAGCACCCTTCAACCTGGGCGGGGGTTCTCCTAGCACTAGAAACTCAGAGCTAGCGGGGATTAACACTTGAAAAATTGAGCTCATATGATCTGTGACCTTGCCCCTTGCTTGGGGCAGCTCCAGAAAACATGCTCATGAGTACCTTGTCATCCACATCCCCTCCAGCATTTTCCAGACCTATTGTGCCCAAAATGCTTAGTCACCACTGGGGTTCTGAAATACCTGGAGAGTAGTTGCCACCTAAACTCCCACCAAGAGGGAGAGGCTGTGATCTTCTGCACCATCATCCAAATCTTGTCCCAGCTTAGATGGCTTTCGCTTACTTTCATCTCTGTCTCCCATTGCTTCTGAATTCTATCTTTGCTAGATGAGTACTCCACCCTACCAGCCAAATAGATCCTGGAAATTAAGTGAGTTTTTTGTGTTACACCTGCAGAGATCTCCTGAAGGAAATCTATCAGGGGTTGCAATGAATGTGGCCTCTCAAAGCCCACTACCCTTCCAACTTGAAGGTAGTGCCTGACCTGTAAATAGCCATAAAAGTCTTTTGCCAGAACTGCAAAATCCTGCTAAATTTGGGTAAAGCTTTTTAGTGTAGCTCCTGTGTATAACTGAGAGAAACAGTACAGCCCCTGGGTTTCCCACCAGGTAAACACCGGACTGTCCCTCCCAGGTGAGAAGTCCCACCTATCTGTTATTTTACCATATCCTCACATAATGTGTTAAATTTTCTTTTCCTTTAGTAATTGTACCCAGGTCTGAACCAAGTTTTTGAGCCAGGGAGTCGGCAAGGTCTGAAGTAACCTGTGATCCCATTTATTAAACAATATAGGCTTGATATTGTCTTTCTTCATAAGGTCTAATTCCATTTTGACCCAGCTTTGTATCTCTTCCGATGTGTCATAGGCAGCCAGGTATTGCAGTTGGGCTGCCCTGTAGAAGCCCTTAATATCTGGTATTCCCAGTCCTCTCTTCCCCTTGGCTACCTTAAGCATTGACCAACTTAGTCTCAGTGTTTTTCATGCCCAAATAAATTTACTTAAAAGTCTAATGATATCCTACCAAAATTTCTTCGGTGGATAGAGTGGTATGGAATCGAAGAGAAAGAGCAGACGTAGGAGAATGTTCATCCTCACAGACTCCACCCAACCAACTATGGACAATGGCAGGGCTGCCCATCTATCACAATCCTTTCTCAGTTCATCTAAGACTTTCAGATGGTTAAATTGGTACAGTTTACTTAAATCAGTTGGGATTTGAATTCCCAAGTATCTAAAGCTGGTGGTGGACCATTTCAGACTAGTTAAGGATTTCACAGCCTCAGGGATCTCAGCACCGATGGAAATTATTTCAGATTTAGTCTCGTTGATTTTAAAACTGGAAATTTGTCCAAATTCCTCCAGCAGAGCCATGGCTTCCGGGAGCAATGTTGTCGGGTTTTGCAGGTAAAGAAGGGTATCATCTGCATATAGGGAAATTCGTTTGTCTACTGAGCCTACTCTAATCCCTGTTATTGAGGGATGGGATCTAAAAGCTTCTGCCAGGGGTTCCATACTGAGGGCAAATAGGAGGGGTGAAAGGGGGCACCCCTGCCTAGTACCTCTCTGGATTGAGAAGGGCTGTGAAAATGCTCCGTTCAGCCTCACTTGGGCTATTGGATTTGTGTAAAGGGCGGAGACCCAGGCTTGGAATTTTGGCCCGAAATTGAGTTTTTGAAGTATCGCCCCCAAGTATCCCCATTCCAGGTGGTAAAATGCCTTTTCGGTGTCTAATGTGATTACCACTGCTTGATCTTTCCATATTTGCTTCTTTATTATGGCCATAATGGTCAGCAGTCTCCTGACATTATCATGGAGATGTCTGCCAGGCATAAATCCTGCCTGGTTGGCATGGACCAATTTAGTTACTACCCCTTGGAGTCTGCTGGCCACCATCCTGGCAAATATCTTAACATCTAAATTGAGGAGGGAAATGGGTTGATAACTACCACACAGGGTGGGATCTTTACCTTGCTTTGGAATGACCGTCATCAAAGCCTTCACCCTGGTATCTGGGACTTCACCTGGCTCATGTGCTACATTGCAAACCTGCAATAGTAGTGGCGCCAGGTCTACCTGGAACCTCTGATAGAATTCGGCAATAAAACCATCTGATCCTGGCGCTTTATTATGTTTTAAGGGTTTTAATGACTGTCATTAGTTCAACCTGGGTGAATGGGCAATCCAGAACTTCCCCCATTTCTGGGGAAAGCTGCGGTAACTGCAATCTGTCCAGGAAGGTTCTGATTTTTCCTAGTTGGTCTGGGTGCACCTCTGAGGTATCTAGATCCTTATAGAATTGTCTGAAGCAGTCTGCAATACTACCTGACTTTGTTTCTATTTTATTCAAATGTTGGGTGTTCTTTACACCCGAAATGTGTCTGTCTGCAGCCTGCTTCCTAAGCCGAAAGGCTAAGAGTCTGCCAGCTCTATTACCCCTTTCATAGTTCTTTTGTGCTGTAAACCAAAGAGTGTTTTTGGTCTTAAATGTGAGGTGCTGGTATAATTGATCTCTCACCCTCTTGAGATCACGTAACACATCTTCTGAGCCTCTCCTTTTATGGAGATCTTCTAGTTCCCTGATTTTTTGTTCTAAACCGTCTTGTATCTGCTGTTGCTCTTTCTTTTTTTGCGCTGCATAGGAGATGGCTTCCCCTCAACCCCACAGCTTTGAGACCATCCCACAAAAACTTAACCTTCGACACCGACCCCGTGTTTTCATTTATATAATTAGTTATCACTTCCCTCATTTTCAAATTAAATGCCTTTTCTTTAAGGAGTCCGGCATTAAGACGCCATAAGGAGTGTCTCTGCATGGGACCCAAATTGATGGTCAGACTGATTTTTGCATGGTTGGACAGACAGATGGGGTAAATCTGTTGGTCCGAGATAGAACTTGCCCATGATTTTTGGGTATAAAACCTATCTATACGTGATTACATATTTTGGGCATGGGAGAAGAAGGTGAAGTCCTTGCTAGAGGGGAACTGCTCCTTCCAAAGATCAATCAATCCGACCTCTGTCCAAAGATTGAGTAAAATTTTTGAACTGCCACCCCTTTCTGATCCTGCCCCCTGTAAGCAGTTCATAGCTACAGACTCCACACAATTCCAGTCCCCTCCTAAGATAATTTGACTTTCAGGAAGTGAGGTCACCACATCAAAGACATATCTGAAAAATTGTGGGTTACTGGGTGTGGAAGCATATATATTGATAATGTGTGTCCCTTGTTTTCCCAGAAATGCCCACTAATCTGCCTTTCTTGTCACAGAATGAGTTGGTCAGTGTAAAATTCAAACCCTTTCTAATAAGAATGGCAACACCTGCCTTTTTTGTCTTAGGATAAGAAGATGCATGGACCTCTCTGACCCACAGGCATCTCAACTTAGTGTGTTCCACCTGGGATAGGCGCATTTCTTGCAAAATACCTATATCACATCTCACCCTATCTAGATCTTGGAGAATAGTTTATCTTTTTATTGGTGAGCCAAGCCCTTTGACATTTAGGGAGACAACTTTCAATGACCCCGTATCTGGGTTGGTGCAATGGTAACCCGATCTTTCCACTCAGCGAGACTCATGAAAATAGGGAGTTTCATCCCCTGGTCCCTCATAGCTTTATATGTAAATCCATTGTCCCACGCTGCATAGGCCCCCCCTCTCCCCCAACCAAACAATTCAATAACAGGTATATCGAACAAAGAACTATGTACAAAATGACTAAGTAAGTCATGTTCAGAAGGATGCTCCTCCTGCTTTGGAGCACGGGTTATACTAGTTGCCCCTCACTCCCGTGCCCCCTCCCCACTCTAAGGAAGGATGGAAGGGTGGTCTCCAAGGATGAAAACCTTCAGAGCAAGGGTATGGGCACCCCATTGTGGCTACTAAGAAACGGTTGACCACTGGCATGTACACCTCCCTCTGAAGAGGCTTCCGGTGACTCTGAATTAATTTTTAATTGTTTAACCTTAATCCTAAAATCAGACAGGATGAATACGTTACCCAGTAGTATTGTGTATACACCTATATTCCTGGGTCAATTTCACTTTAAAATTGTGATTCGGCAGGCATGGAACAGGCACACTGTGCACTGTGGCCTTGTCAGATCTCTGGAAAAAATGTGCTGCATTGCATAACCAAACATGAAAGAATAACAATCATTAACAAGAAACTTTTGAAAGTGTCCCAACAGTGTAATTATAGTCATTTCAGCTTGAAGGTATATGTGAAAGGTATGGGCAGCGTGCGCAAATCAAGCACCTATTCTTGCGGGGGATCAATTAACTCCCGTGCTCTATAAAAGCCGCACTGTCCGATGAAATAAATAAGATGCCCTACTCCGTCTCATGATCATACCTTCATGTATCTCAAAAGATCACTGCTAGCCCTTGCCGTTCCTCATTTTGTCCTCCCTCAACAAGGAGAAGAGGGAAAAAAAAGATGGAAAAGAAAAAGAAACCCCTTCTGTTATACAAACTGCAGAACGTCCTTCTCGAAACATTGCACCGCTTCCCAGTGTACTATTGCTGCCAGGGATTTGAACTATCAGCTGGGTATACCACCTTTAAACTTAGGAGACCAAATGTTGAAAGGAGAAGGAAAATAACTTACAGTCTTCTCAATGCAGACTAGACCTCCCTCCTGACTTCTGATCCTATAAGGCCTCAAGAACTTAAACTGATGTACTGTCTTTCAGCGCTTTACTGATGTGAGTGAGATCTTTGCAAAACTGATCATCTGGGCCTGTGTTTCTGGTGCCCGGTCCTCTCCTAGCTCTTCCACCCACTGTTTCCAACTGTAGTTGAAGCAGGGATTGCTCCGCTAGCTCTTGCTGGAGGTCAGGGAGCATAACTCCATTTTTCTGGAGCAGTTTGGTGGCTTGTGTCAAGGAATCATAGAGCTTGCTCCCTGATTCCCAATGGATCAGCAGCTTAGCTGGGTACCTGAGCTGGGCCCTAATGTGCTTCTCTTTTAGCTGTTTAATGATGGCCAAGAACTTTCTCCGTTTTTGCATGGTGGCAGGCGGGAAATCATGATCCACATACACCCGCTCCCCATCTAAATTCAGAACTTTTTTATCCCAGGCTTTTCTTAAAATCGATTCCTTGACTGGATACCGATTAAATTTAACAAGGATGGATCTTGGGGAAGCATCACTGTTAAGTTTGAGTCCAAGAGCCCGATGCACTCTTTCGAGTTCAAGTAGTTCAGAATTCGGAATATCCAGCTCCTGTCTCAGCCAGGTAGGGACAAATTCCAGCAGATCATCCTGCTCTGCTTCTTCCGGCAATCCAAAGATTCGGATGGTCTTTCTCCTTCCTCTAGATTCGGCATCTTCCGCCCGCATTGTTCTATCTCACACCTAGCCAGGTGCAGGACAGCACAATCCAGCTGTATGGAATCTTCACTGAGCACATTGAGGCCCGTCTCCAGGTTGGTAGCCCTCCGTTCAAGGTGTTTCAAATCTTTTTTAATGTATTTTACACTGGAATCAGTCCTCTGCAACATTTTGAAGATATGTGCTGTGGCTTTACTGTCCAGCAACCTGTGTCTTGACTGATTTTCTTCTTCCTCTCCTCCAGAGCCTGCCACGGATTCTGAGGCCCGAGAGAGAGAAGCACTCGGGCTGCGTTCCATCTGCGATCGTCGCCTGGAGAATACTTTCAGTTTACTTCTACCTCTCAATTTTGTAAGTTGACTCATTATTAATATACTCTTCAGCTTCTGAGATATAAAATAGTTATTGCAGATAGCGGATTAAAGTAGATTGATCACCGAAGCTTACAGAGCTCTGCCCTATGCTTCCGTTTGGTTCAGTGACATCTCCGGAAGTCCTCAATATCCACATGTTTTAATGTTTAAGTTAGAAAAAATGGGTTGAGAGAATTCCTTACTGGGGGAGGCTTTCAGGAAAGCACAGATTTTTGTAGAACACTCTGATAGAAACATCAGTTGGGGAAGATCTCAGCTAGACAAGGAGCATCTTCCAGGAAGAAAAAAGTATAGCAGCCAGAGAGATGTTGTGGGCTACAATCAAGTGTGATTCCATCTTTAACCAGATAGGGGTATAGGTGTCATCAGCTGGATCCTGAGGAATAGAAAGCCATTTTCCATATTTGTAAAGATGACTAGCCCAATAGTAGAATAAAAAGTTAGGTAGCCTAAAGCCTCCTGAGTCCTTAGGGAACCCTAGCTTAAGATAAGAGTGCCTTGGAGATTTCCTGAGCCATATAAAGGAGGTGATAAGTGAGTGAATGTGTTTGAAAAAGGTTAAGGAGAGCCAAAGATTAAGCATATTAAGGGGGTAGAAAAGTCTGGGGAGGATATTCATCTTAACTATGTTTATCCAGAGCAGAGAGGCTATCAGCCTACCCCCCAAGTCACACCACTCATCAAGAGAACACTTAGCAGCAGGAAAGGACGGGATGGGGCTACATGTTGGAAGGCTTTGGTTGCAAATGCCAGGAGCCTGGGGAACAAAATGGGAAAACTGGAGGCCACCATGACAGAGGAGAACATAGACATTGTAGCAGTGAGTGAGACTTGGTGGAATGAGCACTACACCTGGGAGACGTTGATCCCAGAGTATCGGTTGTTTAGGAAAGATCAGAAGGGGAAGGGGAAGGGGTGGCATTATATATTAGGGAAGGGATTGGGGCCACGGAAGGGCAGGATGAGGAAGGGGAAACAGAGATAATGTGGGTCACCCTAGACAGGGGACAGGGGGAAAACCTGAGTGTTGGGGTAGTCTATAGGCCTCCTATGCAGGGGGAGGAAGGGGATAGACACTTTGCAGAATCAGTAGTGAGGATGGCAAGGAAAGGGGAAATTGTGCTAGTTGGGGACTTAAACCTTCCGGACATCAACTGGGAGGCCCAGACAGCAATCTCCACAAGGAGCAGGGGCATCTTAGAGGCTCTTCAGGGCATATTCCTGCAACAAAGGGTCAGTGTGCCTACTAGGGGTGTAAACCTGTTGGATGTGGTCCTCATAAATGGGGACAGTGTGGAGGAGGTGGAGGTGGGGGAAAAGCTTGGCACCAGTGACCACAGGGCTGTCAGGTTCAGGGTGAAAGCGGGCAGGGAGAGGGTTAGGACAAGAACCAAGGTAATGGACTTCAGAAAGGCTGACTTTCATGGAATGAGGAAAGTAGTTGGGGAAGAAATGTTGAGGATAGGGGATGTGCAGGGGATGAAGGAATTATGGGCAGCCATCAAGAGAGGGGTATTTAAAGCCATGGAATCATGTATAAGAAGGGTAAGAAAGAATAGAAGACAGAGATGACCTCTATGGTCCACTAGAGAGGTGGTGTTAGGGGTCAAGGAGAAGACTAGAGCATTCAAGAGGTACAGGAGGACACAAAAGGATGAGGACAGGCAAACATACAGTGAAAAAAGAAAGGAGGCTGGGCAAAAGATAAGGAGGGCTAAGGAGGCCACTGAGGAGAGGATAGCGAAGCAGGCAAGGAGGGGGGACAAAACCTTCTTTAGGCACATTGGAGAAAGGAGGAGGAGGGCACAGCATGGGATTGGAAGGATAAGGGGAGAAGTGGAACAATACTGGAAGGGGACTTGGAAAAAGCAGAGGCATTAAACAGCAATTTCGCCTCAATCTTCATGGAGGAAAGGAAGGGTAGGGGACCAGGAAGGGGTGGGGAGGGTGACAGCCACAGGCAGGTGTCTGTGGCAGAATTCACTGCTGAAGGAGTAAGGGAAGAGCTGGGTAGACTTAGGGTAGACAAGACAATGGGGCCTGATGGAATACACCCAAGGGTTCTCAAGGAGGTGAAGGATGAACTGGCGCTGCATCTAGCGAGGCTGTTTAACTTGTCCTTGGTCACAGGGGTGGTGCCAATGGACTGGAAGAGGGCAGAGGTAGTTGCACTACATAAGAGGGGGCAGGAGGACAAGGTCAAAAACTACCATCCTATTAGTCTTACCTTGGTGGTGGGGAAGGTAATGGAACACTACTTAAGATCGGGTTGATAGAATACTTGGAGATGAATGGCATGCAGGATGACAGGCAGCATGGCTTCACCAAGGAAAGGTCCTGTCAGACTAACTTGATAGAGTTTTTCAATGGGGTGACACAGATAGTGGACCAGGGAGTAGCAGTGGACATGGCCTATCTGGACTTCAATAAGGCCTTCAACACCGTTCTGCATGTTGGAATGGTACATAAGCTGGACAGACTGGGGGGGACAACAGGATCACCAGGTGGGTGGAAAACTGTTTGAAGGGAAGGAGTCCGATGTGGTGGTAAATGGGACACATTCCAGGGAACGGGGCGGTGACCAGTGGGGGGCCACAGGGTCAGTGCTAGGACCAATACTTTTTAACATCTATGTTAGTAACCTAGCGGAGGGTCTGGAGGGATAGGTGTGCCTGTTTGCAGATGATACAAAGGTCTGCAAAAGGGTGGATTCACCTAGTGGGGTGCAAGCCATGAGGCGGGACCTGGAGAGGCTGGAGAGGTGGTCTGACACCTGGAAATTGAAGTTTAATACATAAAAGTGCTTGCTGATGCACCTGGGGAGGAAAAATAGGAGGGAAACTTACTCCCTTGGGGGGTTGGTGATTAAGGAGAAGGAGAAGGAAACAGAAAGGGACCTGGGGATTATGGTATTGCGTGACCTCAAGGTGGGCAGCCAGTGTAGCAGGGCGATGAGAAAGGCAAATGGAATGTTGGCCTGGGTTTTGAGGGGTTTTAATAGCAGGAAGAGGGAGGTGCTAATGCCATTATAGAGAACCATGGTTAGGCTACATCTCGAGTATGGGGTGCAGTTCTGGAGGCCTCACCTACGAAGAGATGTTGAGCTGATGGAGAGGGTGCAGAGAAGGGCAAACAAAATGGTACGAGGGATGCAGAATGTACCCTATGAGAGAAGACTGAGAGGGCTAAATTTGTACCCTCTGGAGACTAGGAGGAAGAGGGGGAACATGATTGAGACCTTTAAGTTTCTAAAGGGAATAAATAAGGTAGAAGGTAACAGCTTGTTCAAATTGAAAAAGGGAGTGAACATAAGGGGACATAGCTTCAAACTGGAAGGTGGTCAATACAGAGGTAATGTCAGGGGGAAGTTTTTCATGGAGAGGGTGGTGGAGGCCTGAAACAAGCTGCTGGAGGAGGTAGTGGTAGCTGAAATGGTGGAGGGGTTCAAGAGGGCTTGGGATAGATTTAAGGGGTTAGGAAAAGAGGGTGGAAGCATAACAGAAGGGGGGAGGTAGGCTGTTGGGCAGACTAGATGGGCCGTGGTGCCTTTCTCTGCCATCACATTTCTGTGTATTTGTGTATGCTTCCCAACAGTGAGAGTGGGAGATTCTTCCATCTAGTCAAATCTTGTTGTATGATAACCAGAAGATCTTCCAAATTCAGCTTCTGTAGTAGAGAGGAATCAGTAGTGAGAGCGATCCCAAGGTAATTGATAGAGCTGGGGAACCATTTCATCCCGAAGAGGCTGAGGTCCTGCTTGCATACTAAGTGGTTGAGAGGGTATATTTCAGTTTTATTAAGATTTAGTTTGGAATTAGAGTAACAGCTATATTGATCAATCACTTGCAGAGCCTCATGAAGCGATGAAACCGGGTTAGAGAGATGTAGTAGGATGTCATCCGCATATACCGAGAGGAACAGGGTTAAATTCCCAACAGGGTACCTCGCATGGCATTGGAATATTTAAGATGTCTGATTAGTGGTTCTAAATATAAGTTAAATAAAAAGGGGGAGAGGGGACAACCTTGGTCATGTGCCCATACGAAGAGTGAATGAAGAGGAGAAAACACCATTACAATAGATTTTGGCTAATGACGAGGAGTATATCACTTGTAGCTACTGAAGAAAAAGGGTAGGGAAACCCATCTTCTGTAGGGTTAGCCATAAGAAGGACCAGTCAACTTTGTCGAATGCCTTCTTGGTGTCAAGTGATATCAAGGCCATAGGTATAGGGGAGGTGTCGGCTGTTTGGAAAAGATGACTTATCTTACGGAGATGGTCGGCAGAAGATCTCCTTGGGACAAAGCCAACCTGTTCAGGACTGAGTAGACACAGCCATACCTTCCTTATTCTAGTGGCTAGAATTTTGGTTAGGATCTTAATATCACAATTTAATAAGGAGATGGGTCGATAGTTAGCAGGTTGTAATGGGGGTTTATCCAGATTGAGCAATAATACAATAATAGCTTATAAGAGTGAGGAATCTAGAGAGTCTGCAGAGAAGATAAATTGGTATAGGCGAAGCAGAAGGTGGGAGAGATCTTTTATGAAAAGTTTATAAAAATTTGATGGGAAGCCATCTGGACCTGGGGCCTTGTCTAGAGCCAGGCTGGTGATGGCAGCTTCTACTTCAGCCAGAGAGATGGGAGTGGAGAGAAAGATGTGGTGATGATCTGATAGGGTAGGGGAGCAGAGTCTAGATAGGAAGTTATCTCTCCCAGGGTAGGTGGATTTGGATGTCTGCTGTATAGATTAGAATAAAATTGTTCAAAGACTGAGACAATTTCTCTAGAAAGAGTTTTTAATGACCCATCAGGGGCCATAATGGAAGATATAAGTCCCGATACTTCAAGCTTCTTCATCCTAAGAGCAAGCAGCCGCCCTGCTTTGTCATCTACTTCAATGTATTTAGACTGTGTTTTCAGAATTGCATATTCAGCTTTCTCCTGCAGTAAGGTGAAATATTTGTCCCATAGAGAGAGAAGTGCCTGTACTGCATCCTGAGAAGAGTTGGAAGAAAGGGATTATTCAAAGGAGCGGATTTGTCGAAGTAACGACAGAGCTTCAGATTCTCTACGACATTTCCGGGTGGAGGCTAGATGAATAAATTCTCCCCGCAAAAAAAATTTTAAGGCACACAATTCATGATCGATTCTCGAGACCGTGTTTTTATTAGTAAGAGTAAAAGACTGAATAAGATTGAATATTTTGGAAACAATATCTTCATCTTTAAGAAGCTGAGTGTTAAGTCTCCATGAAGTGTCCCTCTGCATATTAGCTTCAGGGTTAAGTGAGCTCCAAGCAACCGCAGGGTCAGAAAGTATGACAGGTTATAAACCTGCCTTGCATAGGCCTGGGAGAAGTGAGGAGCTGGTAAGAATATAGTCGAGTCTGGAGGAGGTTTGGTGAACCGTAGAGCAGAAGGAGTACGAATTAGATTGTGGGTTGAGGATCCGCCAGGGGTCGTAATGACCCGTCAGATCCATGAACTTCTAGGGGCTCATTGTGCTGGTGAGAGTTGCTTGAGGGCACTATTGGATCTGTCCAGATCCTGGGTTGGGGTATGTTCCAGTCCCTGCCTGTAATCAAAGGTATAGAGAGGTAGGGAGCTAGTTTATCGGCTACTTCCATAAAGAAAGTTGGGTCGCCCCCTACTGGCCCATAGATACTGCCCAGGACCACCGCTCTGTGATCAGGTAATCCTTTAATGAATATATATTGCCCTAATGGGTCAGAAATAATGTGGTCTACCCGTAGGGGTGTGGTACGATTTACTAGTATTGCCAACCCTTTCCTTGAGGTTGAATCCCCTGCAGCAAATACCTAGCCAATAATCTGCTGGTGTAATTTGTTCACCTCCTGAGGGAGGAGATGTGTTTCTTGAAGAAACGAGATATGGCTATTTAATATGGAAATGTGCTTGAAAATTTGGTACCACTTGAGCTTCTCCCTGATTCCTCTGACATTCCACGTTGAAAATTTAATTAGTTTACTAATCATATTCAGAGCACCAACTTAAACATGCTTGAACAATAGTATCCACAATGTCCACTCCATCCCACCCCCCACCCCCAACCCCATCCCCTTGCGACCATCTTACCCTCCTTGTTAGGAAGGCGAGAGGTACAATTTGTAACATATAGAAACTGGTCATATTCATTTTGACGCTCCCTCCTGTGTTCTTATAAGATGGTAGTGGGCCCCCCTTCCCCATCCCCCCGACCTCCCTCTGCCAATTGTCTTAACAAGTATACATACTGTACAGGTCTACCAGTAGAATTCCCAACCCAAAAACAATCCCCCTCCCTTACCCCAAAACTACATACAGTGATCCTTTTAGTTACTGAAGTGTCCCCATAAGAGACAAATGAAGTGGAGCCTAAGGACCAATCCCATAAGACCCTGCATGCCCTTATTTTCCTGTCCGGGAGTCCGGGGAGTGAATCAGACAAGGGGTCCTGATCGGGGGCATAGTGGACTGCATCATTCCACAAGGACATGGGATATGTAGCCTTGTCCCAACTAGTAGTATAAAGCCCCAGTCTCCAGTCTACAGCAAGGCAGTTTAGGAGCAGTAGAGTGCTCAGGATCAGCCCCCCCCATGAACCAGGACATGAGGCTCTCTAACCACAGGCTTTCCAACCCACTGACCCCCCCCCAAACCCCCATCCGTCCAAAGGTTAAAACCCATCACATTGCTATTATGTATTTTGCATCCCATTCATCTTAAAGAGAAAAACATCAATATTAAACAGCTGAACTCTGACCTGATCATTGCGTTCTGAAACGTTCTTGTAGAGGAGCTGGAGTCAATAGAAGACTACAAGATAATGAGAGGCAGAACAGCAGAAAATTAGCTTTAGTTATGCCGAGCAATAGATTGTGAAAAAAGAGCATGAAAGAGGAGGTGATATAGGGTAGCTCAAGGATGAGCCACCGGAAGGGTTGAAAAAAGGGCTCAGAGATAAGAGAAGCTGCAGTGTAAGAGAAATTAGGTTAGTGGACCCAGCTAACTCCAATAGAAGTTGAGATCAGGAAGCATAAGCACTAAACTACTTATTTTGAACATCAAAAAATGGTTAACACTATTAAATTTATAGATCTCAGCAGGGTGAAACGCTCCCCTTTTAAGAAACTAAGGTGGTCCGGTTCAACAGGGACCGAAAATACAGCCAGACCAGTGCATCTAAATTTCAGTCCTCCAGGAGTGGGGACGCATTAGGCAGTTCCTTGTCCCTTTGAAAAAATTAAGAGTTCCCAGGGTGGGTCTTCGTTGCAGGGATCAGGTAATGTCCCTCTGGACAGACCAGACAAGGCATCCCGGGGGCCAGGGGAATTCAAAAGAGCAAGTTTTGCCAGACAGTCTAATCAGACGAGTTCCAGTCTTCAGACCCAAAGACCATCACACTAAGGTAAGATCCAAAACACTAAATAACCTTTAATTCTACTAAACAGAGACAAAAGGCAGACCAAAGAAAACTCCTCAGGTATCCTTGAACAGGGTTGGTAGTCTGCTAGTTATGTCCGAGAGGGCCTGAGTTGGAGAGTTATACGAGTGCCAGGATCCATCGGTGTGGGTTTGCAGATGTGCAGGATAGGCCATTTTAAACTGCAGGCCTGCTGTGATCAATTTGCTCACAATCGGGTGGAGAGCTACCCATTTCTGACGGATCTCCAATGGAAGATCTTGGGTAAATCTTAGACGTTTTCCCTCCCACAGGATAGATTGCAGCTCTCTGATTTTAGACAAAACATGCTGTTTCTCTAGGTAGTTTAGGAATTTTATGGTTATAGGCCTGGGAGGGGCCGAGTCCGGGGGTTGGGGCCCGAGGGAATGATGAGCCCTTTCAGTTAAGTATGTTATGTTGTGAGGTGAAGGACCCACTATTTTCATTAGGAACTTCTGTACAAAGGTAATAGCGGAGGTGCCTTCCTCGGTCTCCAGCAATCCAAAGATCAGAATGTTATTTCTTCAGCTGCGGCCCTTGAGATCCTCGGTCTTGAGCTGCAGCTTTGCTATTTGTTGCCTTAATTTGTGGATTTCTGGCTCTGTTTTGTCTAGCCAGGATTCTAGGGAGGTGGTGCATGCTTCAGAGTCAGTAATCTGATAATTCATGTCGCCCATATCACCCCAAATGGATTTCAGTTCTGCTGCGATATCCACCAGAGATTCCTTGAATGTAAGAGCTCTTGAAGAAATCGCTCTTCTGTGAGTGGAACAGCCATGCTGGGTGATCCGAGTTGCTTTGTGGGCTGCTGTGATTGTGTCTTGATTTCTTGGTTTGCTTCTCAGGAGACACTGGTGGGGTATGCCTTGGCAGGGCCTGTTTCATTTCTGCTTCCATCACGGCTTAATAAGCCAATTGCGATGTTCCGGGCTGGATATTTGGGTGCAGCAGGCAGTTAGCAATAGATTTTTATGTTCCTGTTATTAGTATTTGCTGATTAGCCACAGATTTAAGTGGATGAGGGAGGAGGGTAGCGGGAGTCGGTAAGAGAAGCTGCTACAGCGCTGAACTCATCATGTGATTTCAGCTGCTATCAATTTGGACACCACAGCATGACATGTGGCTCTCTTCTGCCACACAGAATGTGGCAAATCCTGCACTATTTGTAAGTGCACACCTTCCCAGGAAACTCCTTAAACTCTTTCATTTTATTAAACAAATGTTGTTTATCTAGGATGTTGAGAAACTTAAAAATGAAAGTTCGGGGAGGAGAACCCTCCGGAGGCATGGGCCTTAAAAAGCAATGGGCGCACTTGATAACATTAGATGGCCCATTAGGAGAAGGGCCGGCAAGCTTGGAAGAAAGTTTCTAGGCAAAGATCACTGGATTAGAGTCCTCTACCTTCTCCAGGAGCCCAAGAACAAGAATGTTATTTCGACGACTCCATCCTTCTAGGTCCTCCAGTTGGAACTCTAATCGGGCCTTTTTTGCCTTAGAGCAACAAAATCAGGATCCAACTTAGACTGTAAAGTTTCTAGTGAGCTTGTTTGTGCTTCAGTGTTTCTGACATAGCAATTGAGATCCTTAACAGAGACCCTAAGTGCCCTGGTCTCCATACATAGGTTACATAGGTTTCTACAGAGTTATACAGACTTTCGTCCTTTGTGCTCACATATTACTTAAAAAGTAAACTTTCCCATTCTGTGTAGTTCATCTAAATTCAACTTGAAGCTATTGACTGAAGAGCTGCCCACCCTTTCTAAAGGTAGGGCATTCCACTATGGTATCACCCTCTGGTGATACCATAGTTGACTTTTTCATGATCTGCATTTCTCCCCATTCAATTGAAGTGGGTGTGCTCTAGTGTGATAGGATTTCTCTCTGAATTTGAGCCCCAATCTGTCCCATAGATCATCATCCGTTTGGGCCTTAAATAGCAGGCACATGTCTCCCCTTACCCTTCTATAATGCAATGAGAACATATCTAGTGCCTTCAATCTGCTGGTATAATCCATCCCTTTAAAGCCTGATATAGTGAATGTTGCCCTTTTTGTACCCTCCACAGCATGTCAATCTCACCTTTTTTTGTAAGGCGACCACACTTGTGTGCCATACTCTAATAATGGTCTGATTAGTGAGCCATACAGTGGCACCAAAACCTCTCTCTTCCTGCTAGAGATGTGGCGAATAATGCAATTTAAAACACAGTTTGCTTCCTGGCACACTTTCCTACAATGTGTTCTGAATTGCAGATTGTTAGAAATAGTAATGCCCAAATCTCTTTCTTCATTTACACTTCTAAGAGCTGTATTGACCAGGCAGTAGGTGATTCTTGGATTTTTCCTCCCTAAGTGCATAACTGTGCACTTTTCTTGGTTTAATTGTAGCTTATGAATGTTACACCACTTGTCTGTGTGGTTCAGGGCCTCCTGTAGACTAATTGTATCGCTTGGGTTTGTTAACTCTGCCCCCACCCTGCAATCATCTGCAAATTTTGTCATCCGTAAATTTGGGTGTTCAATTTGAAGGGATGTAGCATAGATATTGAAAAGACATGGACCCAGAACAGAGCCCTGAGGCATCCTGCTTGCAATATCAGTCCAGTCCGAGAGTACACCCTTTATACTGACCCTTTGCTTCCTGTCTAGTAACCAGGGGTGAACCCATGAGATGGCATTTTCATGTAAGTCCGTTTTAAGGAGAACCTGAACTAACTCATCATGAGGTAACTTATCAAAGGCTTTAGTAAAGTCTAAGAATACTACGTACACTGATCTACCTGCATCTAAGCTCTTGCTAGCCCTGTTGTAGAACTCTAACATATTAGTTTGGCATGATCGACCTTTGGTAAAGCCATGATGTGAATTATCTGCTAGCGTATGTTCTTTTTTTTTTTTTTTAAATAATGTACTGTACTTTAATGTAGCTGCTCTGCTGATGCCGTGTTTAACTTCTTTTTTTTTTTTTATAATTCATATTTTATTAACAGATTTTCACATTACAGGGGACAGAGAGTTACAACATACTCTGCATATATTCAAAGTGTTACATGAGATGTCCCCATCCCCCCCTTCCCCCCACCCCATACAGCAGCAGAGTCCATACTGTAATAAGATAGGAGTACTATATAGTATCACAAATTAAAGATCCTTGATTACAGTAACTCATATACCTGATCTGGTCATGATTAGCGTGTGAAGGGGTCCCAAGTATCCTTGTACCACTGCAACTTATTATGGAGGCTCACTATCGCTTTCTCTGTACGAAGGTCAGCTAGAATTTCATTAACCCATTCCTGATATTATGGGCTTACCGCATCCTTCCAATGCCGAAGTACATTTTTTTTAACAGATAATGCAATCATGGAAATATGAAATCTCCTGATTCTCACCTTGATAGAGGATAGATCTCCCAACAAACATACGTCTGGGGTGAAGCAATCTTGCAAACCTAATATAGGATCTAGGTTAGTCTGTATGGCTACCCACAAAGACCTTATCTTGGGGCATGACCACAAGATGTGAAGAAGTGTGCCATCCTCTTGACATCCTCTGGTACAAGCCCCCGATCTTATAAGGCCCCATTTCTTCAGCTTCACAGGGATGTAATACATGTTATGTATAATGTGGTATTGCATAAGTTGGAGTCTGTCCTGAGAAACGTATTTATGACAGAACTTCCATAAAACCGACCAGTTGGGAGTGTATTGGGGAAAAAAGGAAACCCAGAGCCTAGTGGGGACTTCAGGTCTCCATATTTCCAATAATAAAATAAAACTCGGTATATTTTTGGAAATAACGCCTCGTGACCCAACAAGGAGGAGAGATCAGATACAAATAGAAAGGCAGGTATGGAGGAATATTACCAAGTACTGTAGAGAGCAGATGTTTTAATTGGACCACCCTGAAGTGAAAAGCTAACGGGACGTCAAATTTAAGAATTATATTGGAAACTGAGAGCCATTCCCTGCGTCATCCAGAAAAGTAGAGATTACCCCATCCCCAATTTGGGGCAACCATTTATGAGAAATCATCCTTTTATTTATTGTGAAAGACAGGGAATTCCAAATGGACTGAGACAAGTCCAAGTGTGGGGAGTACCACAAAAATGAACAAAGCTGCACGTGAACTCTGAGGGACGTTCGGAGGGTGGGACAACTACAGGTGTCAGGAAGGGATGCCATTTTAACATAGAGCATAGTCGGGGGGTCCATGTTCTTGGACTGAATGAAGTCTAACTCAATTTTGAGCCAGACTGGTCTTAAGTGTTCCGGACCCGGATTCACCCAGCGCATATACTTTGCAATATGACTAGCCCAGTAATAAATTGCCAGATGGGGGATCCACAGTCCTCCATCCGTTTTCTGAGCGGCCAGCTTATAATATGCTAACCTGGATTGCTTATTGGACCAGATAAAATTTGTGAAAGTTCTGTGCATTTTCTGAAACCATGATAAAGGAATGAAAGAGTTAAGGAGCGAGAGGGGATAAAACAAGCGAGGAAAAACATTCATTTTAATTATATTGATGCAACCCCAGAGAGAGACAGGAAGTTTAGACCATCTATTGAGGTCCTGAACTATCACTTGGGAAAGGGGCTCCAAGTTTTCTTTGAAACAGGAAGAGGGGTTGCGCGTCAAATTAATACCAAGATATCTGAGAACACGAAGAGACCAGCCGAGACCAAAAGGGGACACATCATTTTTGAAAACCTTATGGTTAAGAGGGAAAATGGAGGATTTATTAATATTCAGTTTATAGTTTGAGAAAGTACTGAACTTGACGATTTCTCCTAACATGACGGGGATAAATGTTTTTGGATGAGATAAATGGAGGAGAAGATCATCAGCATAAACCGTGATCTTCACCTCATTATTACCTATCGGGATACCTCGTATCTCTGGATTATTGAGACTATTTCAGATAAGGGGCTCTAAGTATAAATTAAATAAAAGAGGGGAGAGGGGACATCCCTGCCTGGTACCGGAAGATAAGAGAAAGGGTTTGGAGAATGCTCCATTGCTGGAGACTCTGGCAGAGGGAGTTCGATATAAGGCCCGAATCCAGTCTATAAACTTGACTGGAAAACCAAATACTTTTAGGACCTGAAACAGGAAATTCCAGTTGACATGATCAAATGCCTTCTCGGAGTCCAGGGAGACCAATCCTGCAGGAAAGGCGGCATCCTTGGACATCGAGACGACGTGTGACAGGGTGCGTAAATGGTCAGCCAATGAACGCCCCTTCATAAATCCCACCTGAGACATACTAATCAGGTCTGGAAGGACCCGTGTTATTCTATCGGCCAATATCTTAGAGAGAATTTTAACAAATTGGTTCAATAAAGAAATTGGCCTATAGCTTTGCACTAGCTCTGGGTCTTTATCGGGCTTAGGAAGGAAAACAATCAGGGCTTCAAACAGATGTGTATCCATTCTTGCACCAGAAAGAATGTGACAATATAACCGGTGAAGAACCGGTAATAGTTGTGATCGAAAAGTTTTATAGAATAAAGCATAAAAACCATCTGGTCCCGGGACTTTGTCTGAGGGCAAAGCCCCGATGACCTCTGATATTTCCTCCAGAGATATTGGGGAGGATAGGAACTTCCTTTGTGGTTCAGATAAAGAGGGTAGAGAAGAATCCCTCATAATGTCTCGAGCGCTTCTAAGGAAGGGGGGTTATCCATGTTCCTATATAAATGCTCATAGTATGAGGCAAACTCTTGCACAACCTCAGAAGGGGACACCTTCAGGGATCCATCTGCCTGGGCCCTGATTGGAGGTATGAACCTAGCAGATTCCTGCTGTTTTAACCTTAAGGCTAGCAAGCGACCTGCTTTTTCCCCCTGGTCGGTATAGCTTGCTTTGGTGCAAATAATAGATAGCTCTGCTTTCTCCCTCAACAGATCTAAATATTTATCTTTAGCTACCAAGAGCCTCCTCATATCCTCTTCTGAGGTATTAGAGGATAACTTGGTTTCCAGCGACCTAATTAGAGATAATGAAGCGTATGTTCTTGAATATGCTCCATGATGTACTCCTTAATAATCCCTCCAATACCTTACATAGGGTGGACATTAAGCTTGCAGGTCTGTAGTTAGCTGGGCATTTTTCACTACCTTTTTTGAAGAGTGGAATCACTGTAGCTATTCTCCATGGGTCTATCACTTCCCCCCTATTTAACGAGTGCTGAAAAATGAAGCTAATGGTGGGTGCTAGTTCATTTGCCAACTCCTTGATGAGTCTCAGATGTAAACCGTCCAGTCCAGGGGATTTATTTTGGTCTAGCTGTTTAAATCTGTCTCAGATATTTTCCAGATCAATTAGGATAGGGCTGCTTGTAATGTTAAATGTATTGCTCTTACTATTATTATGTTTATTTTTATCAGTAAAAACAGTGGCACAATATTTATTTTGAATGTCAGCCATTTCTTTTTGCACTTCAAGTTTCTATAAAGCTTTTATTTTTTACTAATTAGCTTTTTAATTTTTTTATTTAGCCAACAGGGTATACTTCCTCCTTTACTGTACTTGGGTCTTAGGGATATGTGGTGCTTTATACATTTGTTTATTTTGTTACTAAAGATATCCCACATTACAGCTAGGCTGCAGTTAGCCCCTGTAAAGCCTCCTTAAAGGGAGTGAATTCCTGCAGGAAATGATCATCTGTCAATGGTGACGTCACTGCCGTTGTAGTAGCTGGCTTGCCCACTGAAGATGCTTGAGCCTTGGAACTTTTCAACGATTTGTCAGGAGTAGGCTGTGGGGTGTGCTTTGGCGTGCCATTTTCATTTCTGAGTCCATCTTCAGGACAAGCAATTACCTTACCGAGGACTGGGAGAGATGCAGACCTGGTAAGTGTAGCAGCACTGAAGGATCAAGCCAATAAAATAAAAAAAAAGTCAAAATTCAGGCAGGGGGACAGGGGCTGGTTAAATAAGCAGCTAGTCTGACCTGTGCATCACGTGACTCCACCACTGTTGACATTTTTCTGACTTACTGTTTGTTTGTACTCCTCTGTCTCTGCCTGAGCAGTTTAACTGGGAAATTTGATGATGGACAATAAGTTGGACCACCATTTACACTTACTGCCCTCTCCTCCTGAACGAGCCAAGGGGTCACAGCACAGCAGAGTGGGAGTGAAATCACTTGAGGTGGGTGGTTCTCCAGACAAACATTCTAGCACAGCTGTGCTCACAGAGGACAGATTTCTGTAGAAGCTTAGCCTCCTCAAAGGAACACTCTTTGATCTTCTTGGGGACATTAAGGTGATCAACCAGCTGTGGAAGATCTCACCAAACATCTTCGGGATACTGAAGCCAGGATTAGTTCTGTGGAAGACTGCTGTGCCAGAGCTGAACATGAGCTTACTGGGCTGTGATATAAAGTTATTAAATTGGAGGAGTGCTTACTAGACTTAGAAGGCCACAGCCGTAGGAACAGTATAGGTATTGTGGGCCTGTCAGAACAAGTGGAGGACATGGATCTCATTAAATTGATTCAGGAACTTTGTAATAAGGTGGTGGGACCCTCACCTAATGGTCTGAACTATATAATAGAGCAGGCCCACTGGGCATTACACCCCATACTGACACTGGAGGAGAAGCAAAATGGGGGCATTCTTCTTTTTGTTTGACATGTAGGACATTCTCCTTGGGTCTGGCGACTAGGCTTAGGCTTTGTGCCGGTTGCCTGTTTGAGATTTTATGCGAGGTCGCCTGCCTTGGGTGGTGCCACCTCAGATCTTGGGACTTCATTTTGTTAATCTTTCCTTGTCGAGGATGTCTCCCCTCCTCACCTCCTGAGCTTTTTAGCAGCCTTATTTTAAGACAGTCAGTTCTCTTGCTTGCTCAGGGGCCTGTACAACTTTTTGCTGGGGCTGTTTTTATATGGGCCCAGGACATTCCAGCAGGTTTGCTTCTGGCCTTTACTTGTCTTCCACTCCCAAACATGTTTACGGTATTCTTTTCTATTGCCCTGATGAGCAGGTCTGCGCAATGGAAGAGAGCTCCTTGGCTTAATCTGGGACCTTCTCTGTATCTCTGGTGCAGGTGATCGGGAACCCCCATTGCACTCTGGCGGGGCCCCTTGGTTGAGGGACTTCTGTAATATATTTGGGGTTTGCTTGGGGGTGCCTGGCATCTATGTCCCTGTACAGGCATTGCAGTTTATTTCACTGTTTTCCTCGCTGATGTTATATTCTGGGGGGGGTCAGACTGCTGGTCTGGGCACTGCTTTCTGGAACCGTTGTGGACCAGCAATATGGGCATGTGGTCTCTTGGACCGGGAGAGTATGGTGTGTATTCATTTCGGGTTCTTAATTTTTACCATGGGGTTTGTTTTTACTTATGGAGTGGAAAGTGTGTGTGTGTGTGTGGCAGGGTGTTGGTCCGGGTATTATCTGCATTATTTTGGAGTCTCTTATACCTTTATGCAGAGGTTTGTCATTTTTTAATCATTTTCTGTACAGAGAAATATGGGCAGTACCTATGTGTTTGTCTTGTGGAAAATTAAAGGGGGGCTCAAAGGAAAAAAGACATACTAAGCATCTTTGTAAACTAACTGCTTTCATAGCCTTTCTGAAGGAGACCCACGTGAAATTGGAGGATCTTAATTGCTTTTGATGGGAATGGTTGGGACACGTTAATGCTGTGGAAATAGTACAACAGAGGGGGTGGCTATTTTAATCACTAGGTCTGTGGCTTTCTATCTTATTAAAGTCGCTGGGGGAACTGAAGGGAGATATGTATTATTGTATGGGAGGTTGGGGCAACATGAAATTTTATTAAGTTCCATTTGTGGGCCTAATGTGGACACTCCTAGTTTTTTCTTGGGCCTAGCTATGGATTTAATTCCCTATGTTAATAGGTCTATGGGATTGAGAGGGAATTGGAATCTTGTGTATCAAACCAATATTGACCACACAGGGCTTAATCTATTAGGAAAGTATCTATACCTGGTCAGAGGGGTCTTCAAGATCTGATGGACATGGTAGAGCTGACAGACACATGGTGTTTACTTCATCCAAGCGATTGTGTTTATACCTTTTATACCAAGCTCCATAATGTTTTTGCCTGCATTGATTATATTTTGACACATCGGGAGCTTATTCACTATGTTTCTTATGGTGAAACTGAATTGCAAGGAATATCGGACCACTCTCTGGTGTGGTTGTGCCTTACCCTAGGATCGTGGGGATTACCTGACAAAGTCTGGTGCTTTAATCCCCAGCTGCTATGGAATGAGGTGACTGACAGCAAATTGCAAGATTGTATTAGAAATTTTTTGGCTTACAATAAGAGGAACTGTTGACTAGTTGGATATTTTGTGGCGGGCTGCAAAAAGTGTTATTCATGGTGAATGCATCTGGTTAGCTACCAAGTGCAAGAAGGAATGGGAGTAGAAACTGGATGATTTATTGAGACATGTTAGAGATCTAGAGGTCTCACTCTCAGAGCATATTGAGGAACCCACTTGGTGGCTCTCGAATTTCTTTAGGGCGCAATATGCAGATTTGTGAAAGGAAAAGGCAGAGTTGACCTTATGCTGGATGCAAATATATAGATGAAGGGCAGAAGGCAGGAAAGTTGATAGCAATGTGACTGCAACAGCAAGAGGCTTCTCAGGTAATGTTGGGCATTCAGGATGGGGACACTCCCTGATCTGGTTCCTCACCCAAGAGAGATTGTCAGAGTATTTCTGTCATTTTATTGGGAGTTGTACAAAGATGAATCAGAAAATGAGTGCTTGGCTCAGAATATTGGTGAGTATCTTGACTAGATCCAGCTCCCACAACTTACTGCTCACCAGCAAGAACTGTTGGTAGGACCCGTCTGAGATGTAAAGGTTTTACAGGCTATCCAGAGTTTGGCATTGGATAAGGCCCCTGACCTGGATGGGTTTCCTGTCAATTTTTACAGGCATTATAGGCTGAACTGGTTCCACTCTTAACCTGGGTTTTTAACTATATTCACACAGAAGGGATTCTAGACTATTGCGCCAGTTTTGGTGTCATCAGTGAATAGGCTCATTTTACTCTCAACTCCCCTTGTTATGTCAGCATTGAAGACATTAAAGAGCACAGGCCCCAAAACAGATCCCTGTGGGACCCAGCTGATGACTGCTCGGGGCTTTGAAAGCTTCCCCCCTACCACCACCATCTGCTGTCTATTGCACAGCCAGCTTTCTATCCGTGTAGCCAATTTTTCTCCTACACCCAGGGTTCTCAGTTTGCCTCCTAGTCTTCCATGCAGCACCAAATCAAAAGCTTTGCTGAAGTCCAAGTGTAGGACATCAACCACCCCCCCCCATTCCAATGCTCTAGTGACCCAATCAAAGAAATCCACCAGATTTGTCTGGCATGACCTCCCCTGGACAAACCCATGCTGTTGTTCATCTTGCAGACCATTCTCCCACATGAATGTCACCAGCCTCTCCTTCAGGATGGACTCCATTAGTTTAGACACTATGGATGTGAGGCTGACTGGCCTGTAATTCCATGGGTCATCCCTTGGGCCACTCTTATGGATGGTCACCATATGTGCTGTCCTCCAGTCCAGTGGCACACAACCCATGTATGCAAGGAGGTATTAAACACAACCGCCAAGGGTGCTGCCAGCACCTCTGCCAATTCTTTTAGCACTTGTGGATATATCCCACCCAGCTCGGGTGTCTTATCTGTCCATAAGGAATTTAGGCTAGACACTACCTTCTCCACCAGGATATCACAGTCTGTTAAGATTACTCCTCCACCCCCCTCCCTCCCTCCTCCCTACTGGGATGGGCCCATATCCTTCGCTCATAAAGACTGAGCAGAAATACTCATTAGGTACCTCTGCTGGTTCTGTCCCCTACTCTGCCCACCCATCATCCTTTTTAATTTTGGCTGTCTGTTCCCTGGTTTTCCTTTTCTCCCTAATATATCTAAAGAAGTCGTTCTCTCCTTTCTTAATCACCTGCACTAGTTTCCTCTCTTTTGAGGCCTTGGCTCCCCTCACAACTCTGGTCACCTCCCTTAATGTCTTTGTGTGTTCCTCCCTGTCCTCCTCCTTGCCTGTTCTCTTAAATTTCCTGAAGGCTGCCCTTTTCTCCTTTACACTCTCCTGAACCTCCTTTGTGCACCAACTATGTTTCCTGGACCTCTTATTCTTTCTGGCACACCTTGTGCACAGTTTTTTTGCCTCAGTCATATCCTTCTTTATAATGTCCCACTTTTTGTTTGTATCCATCTCATGCCTAATGGTTGCTACATGTTTTCTCACTATGGTTGCCATCTTTCAAAAATAAACCCTCCTGAAGTCTGTCACCCTGGTTTTACTGCAAGCGCCCACCATACCCATATCAAGGGAAAACCATACTGTGTTGTAGTCGCTTCCTGCCAAGGGGTCCTCCACTCTAACATCCTGCTCCCCCTAGATAATATCAGATCTAGGATGTTCCCTTCCCTGGTAGGTTCCTGTACTCTGTGTGTGAGGAATGCATCCTGGAACCCATCCAGAAAGGCCTGCTCCCTGGCACTAGTGGAGGTCATAGTGCTCCAATCTACCCCTGGTAGATTGAAATCTCCTACCACCACCGTGTTTCCCCTTTGGCAGTGCTCAGTGATACTTATCACTAATTCCCTATCAACTTCCTCCAACTGAGATGGAGGCCGGTAAACTACTCCCAATCTCATCTTCTTCCCCTTCCCATTTTGGACGTTGACCCATAAGGTTTCTGCTCTCCCTTCCCCATCTTCTTCTCTGTTACTCATTATTTCTTCCCCAATGTAGAAAGCCTCCTCTCCCTGCCCTCTTTCCTATCTCTTCTACATAATTTGTACCAGGGAATTGTGAGTTCCCAGTCCTGATACTGCTTTGCCCATGTTTCCATTATGGCTGCTATGTCAACTCTTCCTACAGTCTTCATTACTTGGAGTTCAGGTATTTTGTTTCCTAAGCTCCTAGCGTTTAGAGATACCACTCGCCAGCCAACCCCTCTGCTGTTTCCCCCTCTAATAGCCTTCTAGTCTCGCCTACCCCTGAATTATTTTTACTGTTCCTGCCACCATTTGGGGGAGGGAGGCTGGAAGCCTCCCATTTCTTGTTCCTTGTTCTGACTAATTTGTCTCAGCCCCCACCCACCCTATTTTAGTTTAAATTATAAGATTGTACAATGAATTCTCCCAGTTTTTGTTTGAGTCATTGTACCTTCCTTACTGATGTGCAGTCTGTCAGAGGCGTACAAACCCTTGTTCTCCCATAACTCACCCCAGTTTCCTACCAGTCCAAATCCCATTTGCCTGCACCAAAGATCCAGCCATTTGTTGAACTCTTTAATTATCTGTTTCCTAATGGTGATTGCCTTTGGAACTGGGAGCACCTCTGAGAAGGCCATGGATTGAAAATTATTCCCACAAGCCCTGGCTAGTCCTTTAAATCTAGCCTGCACTTCCTACATGCTATTTCCATCAATGTCATTTGTGCCAAGGTGTAGCAACAGGTGAGGTTTTCCCCCTGCCACCTCTCTTATGCTGGTGTAATGTGCCTTGCCTCATTCACTGTCATACCCAGTATGCAGTCCACCCATATTTCACTACTCTTATTACCCTTGCCTCCCCATTTGATTCCTCTTATGATTGAATCCCCTACTACCAGGGCCCTTTTATCTTCTCCTTGATGCTTGCTCTGTATCCTGCCAGCTCTCCACCCTCTCCTCACATCCCTCCCGTTTATCTTGTCTTTTTTCTCAGCTTTCCCCTGTCTATCACTTGCTATGCTATTAATTGGGCTGTTCCTGTCTTATCTTTCCCACCTGAGTTTACCTCCCTATTTGGTTCATTCGTTTCTCTCTTCTTGGAAACACTACTGTCCCCCAGTAACCTTTTTCCTCAACCCAACCTCTGTTCTATGAGAGTGTACATTGACCTCCAGCTCTCCCAGCTTCCCATCTCCCTTATTGCTCTTTCCCTCTGCCTTTGTCACTGTTTGTGCACCTTCCTCTATTTCCTTTGCCCCCCCATCTCACGAGCTACTATTCCCAGATCTGTCCATTCTACCTCCTTCCATTCCCACCCCACAGCTGGAGAGTGTACCTCCCCATCTGGAGAGTGAGTCCCTTGTTTGTCCCGTTTTCTTATTTTAGCACCTGCTGTCTAGGGAATTGCACCTCTATCTTGATCTGCTGAGAATTTCCTGACAATCTTGTTCCTGCTGTACCTTGGAGTCATAACCTTGGTTCTACTATCTCTAGTGGGTTTGTCATAGTTCCCCTCTTTCCACCATCAGTCATTTCTCCCCCTGACCTAGTGCTCTCTTCTTCCAGGGTTGTTTCCCCCCCCCCTTCACCTCCTGTGATACTTTCTCTCTCCTTCCTTCTCTCCCGCTGTATCACAGAGTCCCCCTTTTCTCCCTTATCCCTTACAACTGATCTCCTCTCATCCTCCCTCCCGCTGTTACCCCTTTGTCTCCTTTCATATCCTTCACTTACTTCCTTCTCCTCTTGAACCCCCCTTCTTGCATTTAGCTAACAGTGAATACCTGTCTGAGACCCATACACTGCCTCCTATGTTTGCCTGCCTGCACCTAGGTGTAATGTTCCTGTCATATGTCTGTGCCTTTTCTCCTGTTCCCCTTTCCCTTTTTTTCCCCATCTCCTTCCATGCATTTCCTTCCCTCCCTACCTCCTGACCCATCACCCATCCCTCCACACATCTCCTTTCTTCCCCTGCCATCTTTTTCCCTACTCCATCCCTTTACATAGTCAGCATCATTGCATGTTTCACCCCCTCCCTCCTTCTCCATACCCTCCACTCCATCTCCCATCTTAGCCGATTTAATTCAGCTGCAAGCTGACTCAGTTGTTGACATACTGGGCACCTCCCAATTCTCCATAGCATATCCATAAAAAATGCCACCCCACATCCATTGCAGTCTACTGTTCTCCCCCTACTCGTGGGTTCTCTAAATGCCCCTTGACCCCTGTGCCCCCTCCCGCTTCCAGGATACTCCATTCCCACCCTTTCTCTCCCGACTCTTATATGCCACGTATTTGAATCTGTGTTTCCTCTTTACCCTTGTTCCTAGCAAATTCCCTATGATAGTATATTTTACCACTTTTGCCTTTCACTTACCACCCATTACAATAAACAAAAGATTTCATAATATATTTTCCCCATTTACTTATTTAAAGGGTTCCTAATATATTTTTCCTCTATTACTGTACCCAGTCTTTGCTTAGTTTGGCTTATATATACATCTCCTTTGCTATCATAAGTCAAACTTTTACCTGTTCTGTATTGTTTCAATGCTAAATCACATGGACCCTTATACTCTGTCTCATTGACCCTTATGCTTTGTCAAATAGGACTTAGACCATTTCCATGATCCTCCACAACTGCAACAGTATAATCAACTCTCAAAATGCCATACTAGCTCAACCTAGCCAAGATCTGCCCAGCTCTAACTGTACTAGCTGTAGAAATAAATACTGTAGTAACTTACTTAGCTAGTATCTAACATGTCACTTTCCGGATCAACCATCATTTCTAGTAGATAGAGTAGGGCAGAGCATTCAGAAATGTGTGGAGAAGGTGGGAGGGAAGCCTCATATCATTGTGCACCTAGTAACAAATGACCTAGAGGGTAGTACAGTGGAAGAAGTGCAAGAGAGGTTCAGGGAAGTGGTGGGTATCTGCAATTGGGTGGGAAGCTCAGTGACATTCTCAGAGGTACTCCCAGTACCTAGGGCAAACATGGCGAGGAAGTTAAGAATACAGGAGTTTAATGGGTGACTGAGATGGTGTTGTGCAGAAATGGGGTATGGGGTAGTAGGGGAGTGGGGCAAGACATGGAACAATAAGGGGCTTTATGCCAAGGATAGGCTGCATCTCAATGACGAGGGTACAAGGGCATTGGGACAGGGGCTGGAGAATTGCATTAAAAACAACATAGATTTAAACTGAGAAGGGGGGAGGGACCTGAGTCAGATAGCAGGAAGGAGGCACCTTCCAGGGGAGATCGGAAGGTCTTGCCACCCCCAGAGAAAGAGGAGGAGAATGAGGGAGAGTTACCAAGACAAAAGTGGAAGTGGGAGAGATGGGAAGAGGAGGGGCAGGACACAAGGTGGACTGTAGTAACCTTGAATGCAAAGTGCTTAGCAAACAAGGTGGCAGAGTTCCAGGCAATGATGGTGGAGGGGAGGTAGATATTGCCACCATCTCAGAGACTTGGGCCACCCAATACCATGACTGGGATCTCACAATTCCAGGATACAAGGTGTTCCACAGGGGAAGGGGTGTCTATTTATGTCATGGAGGGGATACTGTGTACCAGGGAGGAGGGGGATTAGGGGAGGCCAGAAGCCATATGGGTATTGCTCCAAAGCCCTAAAGATAAGCTCAGGATGGGGGTGGTGTGCAGGCCACCCTCACAGAGCAAGGAGGTGGATAGGGAGCTGGGGGAGCAAATCAGGAAGGTCAGTGGCAAAGGGAATACAATTGTAATGGGAGACTTCAACCTACCTGGAGTTGACTGGCAGACGGTAACTACAGCAGATGCCAGGGAACAGGTGTTGCTGGAGGATATCCAAGGTACCTACCTAGTGCAAGAGGTGATGGATCCTACTAGCGAGGGGAACATACTGGACTTGGTGCTAACAAATGGGGATCAAGTCCAGGATGTGGTAGTACAGGACCATCTAGCAGAAAGCGACCACCGATCGGTGTAGTTCCTCCTCAACACAGGGAGGGAGTCGGCTAAGACCAGGACAAGAGTGTTGGACTTCAGGAAGGCAGATTTTTCCAGAATGGACAGTATCCTAGAGGGGTATTTAGCTTAAATTAACCCAGGGATGGATGCTGAACAGAAGTGGACAGTCACTAAGAAGGGGCTGAATGAGGCCACAAACATGTGTGCCAAATCTCAAAGTAAGCAGTCCAGGTCAAAAAAACCTAGCTGACTCATCAAGATGGAGGGGATGGCAAGGGAAAAAAGATTGTCCTTGATTAAGTTCAAAAAATTGGGGCATGAAGAGGATAGAGAGGTGCTCACAAAGGCATCTAGGGAGTTGACTAGGTCAGTCAGAGCAGCTAAGGCAGCAAAGAAGCTGAAGTTGGCTCAGGGGATCAGAGAGGTAGGAAAAGGGGTTGTTTAAATACATAAGGGACAAGAGGAGTTGTAGGGATAACTTACTTCTAAATATGTCCGCCAGGCTGGGCGTGCTGGAAAACTGCTCTAGGACCGGCTGCTTTGTTTTTGGATTTCTTGGACTTCTTGCCGTTTTTTGTGCTTTTTTACCAACTGACCTGTTTTTAGCGTTCTTGTTTATGTTTCATTCTTTTAGTCTTTTTTGTCTTATCTGCTGTTTCTCGCTGTCTGTGAAGTTCGTGGAGCCGTGGCTATTGGTGCCGCTGTTTGGATCAGTTGCCTGGATTTCTGGATCATTGGGGGCCTCCGTTCCATTCCGGTGTGAGGACTTTACAGACCTTTGGGGGAGTCTTTCAGTCCTGCAGTTTGGATGTTGTCCTGCACTGGGATTTTGCTCTTCCATTTATTAACGGATATTAAGATTATCCTTCACTACTGCAGCATTTATAGACCTGACTGCAAGGATTTTGCTATTCCCAGTGGGGCGCTGTTTTGGATTGCTGTGGGGAAGATGTTCCGTGGATGTCCCAAATGATGGGAATAGATCTGTGGGATGGTGTGAGTTTTTCGGCTACTCTCTTAAATGAACAGTAGGATTTGGGACTGTTGCAGCTACGGCGTGGAGAAGAGCTATTAAATCCCAGAACAATCCATTTGTGTGCTCCGATAATTGGGTTTTGAAGGCGTAGGAGGTGCCTTTTTGCGAAGTGGAGCAAAGTACTTGTGGGGCGATTCTCCACCAGAGTCTGGGGCTACTCGGGGAGTGAAGACATAGTTTTGCCAGATAACTGGCGGAACGGGTTATCGATTCCCTTAGGTCCCCCAGGGAGTCAACTGGTGGGCTGGTGCTGTTGGGGAACCGAGGTAGTGGCTGTGGATTATTTCCAGTGGTGACCCTTTGAAATGGATATTGCCAAAGCTGGTTGATGAAGACCTGAAGCTCCTGGATCTAAGGCTTGGTGACTATTGGATATGGTTCGATTTAATTTTATTTTTCAAAACTCATTCTGTTTTGTTTATACAGGCAGTGAGAGGGCCTGTATTTTATTTAGTTCCTAGTCGTGAGAGGGCTTGGACCTGGAAATTTCTCTGAATTTTTTTTTTTTTTAGACAGTGAGAGTGTCTACATTCAGTCATATTTCTAAGACAGTGAGAGGGCCTGGGGAGTTATGAAGAATTCTGATTATTTATTTATTGGTTTTATTATTTGAAATGTCTTATAATGTTTAGGGGATAACGTGGGTGTGTTTATTTAATTTTCTTTATATTTTTGGTTTATTATTGTGTTTGGGTTACTAGTTGAGTGTGGGTCATCTGTTAAAGTGACTATTAGTATGTGTTGGAGGCCTGCCCCCACGGTAGTGCGCTAGTCACCCTATGCTCTCCATGCTCTGTGCCCCTTTTTCTCCCCTCCATTGCAGTTTACAACTTACCAACACTGTAGGGCACTGGGTATTGCTCATAGGGGGAGGAGGGGAGTGGGGGGGCACGAATAGATGAGGGTGAATGAGCTGAGCCATCACATTGGGGTTGTGAGGTCCAGGAGATGCCGTGGGGTGAAATGGGACCAGGAACATCATCCGCCATGCCTGGTTTCCATACCCAAGGGCACCATCAATTTTGATGGGCAGTTGGTTTGGCCGGCTCTGGAGGTTCATCCAACTCGGGCAGTGTTATGTAATGCCAGGTCCACCAAAAACAAGACTGCAATTATTGCAGATCTTGTGGGATCAGTGGACCTGGCTTGTATCACTGAGACCTGGCTGGATGAGAACTTTTGGCCCTATTTTGGAGGCTTTAATTCCAGCTGGGTACTCTATGATTCACCGCCCGAGATTGTATAGCGGGGTGGGGGGGGTTGTGGTCTGTTTCAAGACCGAACTAAATCTTGCGAATGTACCAATTGAGGAGGCTGAGTCGTTTGAGTGTACTGTTGTAGCAGGTGCAGGTTGTAGGATTGCTCTTGTTTACCGTCCACCCGGTGATGAGAAGCGTTTCCTTCAGGAAGTGGAAGACTTTGTCATCGACATGACGTTTGAATTGCCCAGATTGATGGTTCTGGGCGATTTTAATGCCTGGGTCAATGACAAACTCTCGCTGTTTGGACAACACTTCCTCCAGTTAATGTCATCTCTGGGCCTGACACAGATAGTTACTACTGCTACTCATAAGTACGGTCACTCTCTCGATTTAGTTTTCCTCCTGGGGATCGAGGCCTCAAACTTGGGGATGGAACCAGTTGGATGGTCTGATAATTACATTGTGGGGTTTAGTTTTAGCACCCCCCTTCGTAGGCCTACCCCTGTGGAGATGGTCAGGTATCGCCCTTTATGAGGTATTAGCACTGAAGGCCTGGCGGCGGTACTTGACCTATCGTCTCTTCCAGTAGCAAACAGTGAATCAGAGGCCCTTGTTGTAGCCTATAATAATGCTATATCAATGGCTCTGGATCTCGTTGCTCCTGTCTGAGTTCATCCCCTCTCTCTTTGCCTTTGATCCCCATGGTTTGATGGGACATTGAGGGAGATGTGGCGACTGGGACGAAGGTTAGAGCATTGCTGGCGGAAATCCTCCCTTGATGCTGACCGCCTTAAATTGATGGAGCATTATGAGGCCTATCAATTGGCAATCTCCCATAAGAAGGCAGAATTCCTGTCCAGGGAGATTGCCATTGCTCAGAATCGACCAGCTCAGCTTTTTTGCACTGTAGACAGACTGTGCAACCCAGCCTGCCTGCAGGTGTGAAAAGCTTTTTCACAGGTAGAGTGTGATGAGCTTGCTCGGCTCTTTGCAGATAGGGTGGCTGACATCAGGGTGGCACTTCATCCAGCACACTCTGGTATTGTGGTAGACCGGCATGTGGCTGCCTCCCCTCTGTCCTCTTGGAGTACTTTCGACCGACCGGAGTTCATGGATGTCATGCGGCTTTTCCAGGGTATGTGCACTACATGCTGTAGTTTGTATCCTGGACTAACCTCCCTGATTTTAGGTTGTGTTGATTCTATCGGTCCGGTCCTTACACAGATAGTCAGGTGCTCCTTGGAAACAGGTGAGTTTCCCAGCTCCCTGAAGGAGGCGGTGGTTACACCCCTTCTGAAGAAAGCTTCTTTGGACCCCGACTCCCATGTTAACTACAGACCAATCTTTAATCTTCCCTTTATAGGAAAGATGATTGAGAAAGTAGTGGCCATTCAACTGGAGAACCATTTGACCATCCATGATATCTATGAACCCGTCCAGTCCAGTTTTTGAAAGAGGCATAGTACCTAGACAGCACTGGTTCGGGTGCTTAATGATCTCTTGATGGCTAGAGATCAGTAGAGCCACTCTATTTTGGTTCTTCTAGATCTCTCATCAGCATTTGGCACTGTGGACCATGACATATTGCTGAACCATCTGAGGTGCATCTGTGGACTATCTGGTGTAGTCCTCAGGTGGTTTACATCTTATCTCACCAGAAGAACTCAGAGAGTGGTATCTGGGATTTATTCCTCAGGTCCAGTCTCTCCGTCATGTGGGGTTCCTCAGGGTTCGGTATTGTCCCCCATGTTGTTCGCAGTGTACATGCTGCCCCTCGGAGACATTGTATGAAGATATGGGCTGAGGATTCACTGCTATGCTGATAATACCCAGCTCTACCTTTCTTTTGCACCTGACCAGGATGAAGCTCTCTTGGTCTCTAATAACTGCCTCAGTGAAATCCAGGAGTGGATGGATACGAACTGGTTGAAGTTGAACTCTGATAAGACTGAGGTGTTGGTTGTGGATCCAACGTGTCGGACTGGGGGGGTTCGGAGTAGGTTCACCCTCTGGGTTATTCCTTGGGGACATGTCTCTCCCGACCTCCGAACAGGTGCGGAACCTGGGGGTAATTTTTGATGATGGGCTTACGCTGCATTCGAAGATGTCTACCGTCACCAAATCCTCTTTTTATCATCTGTAGAGCATCTCCAGGATCAAGCACCTTGTTCCCCCGGTGATCCTCCTATGCTGGTCCACGCCTTTGTGTCCACATGCTTGGACTATTGCAATTCCCTATACCTAGGGCTATCTGGGGCAGAAATCCACCACCTGCAGCTGGTGCAGAATACTGCAGCCTGGCTTTTGACTGGAACATCTCGATTTAGTCATATTTCGCTGGTGCTGCATGATCTGCACTGGCTGCCTGTACAGTGGCGGATTACCTTTAAAGTCATTTTATTGACTTTTAAAGCCCTACACAGACAGGGACTGGACTATCTGAAAGAGCTCCTGGTTCCTTACCACCCCAGGCGATTGCTTCGCTCAGCTGACAAGGGGTTGCTAGAGATTCCGAGGGTGTGTTTAAGATCTGCTGAGGCCCAGGCATTTATGTTTGCGACTCCTCCTCTCTGGAATTCTTTTTTTTTTTTTTCCATTCACATTTTATTGAAGTTTTTCAATACAGAGAATACATCCAAGACAAGGGTACATAGTCGATTTAACATGCATGGATATAACAGAAAATGTCAGGATCCATTCTCTCCCTAACCTACACCCATCCCGCTCTCACACCCACACCACCCCCCCACAATTCGAGCACAGCAGGTTATCCCGCACCTGCGACGATTGGGATAAGGAAGAAATTCTCCTATGAGTGTAACGAGTATAAAGTGTACAAGGGACCCCAAATGTTGTTAAACTTTGGTAATTTATTCTGGAGACTAGCAATGGTCCTTTCCGTTCTAAGATTGGCGAGTATTTCCTATAACCACTCTGTATAGGTGATTTCTGAAGTGTCTTTCCAATGCTTGAGAACAACCTTTTTAACGGATCGAAATTAAAGCCATATGATATTTTCTATTTCGCTGGGATACCTGAGACATCCCCAGCAGACACACCTCCGCAGTAAAGTGATCATTTAGTCCCAGAAGGGATCCACCCTTTGTTTGATTGTGGACCATAATGGGGCTACTTTTAGGGCAATTCAGAAAATATGGAGAAGGTCACCCTTCCCCAGGTGACACCTGATACATGTAGAGGAGGATATAATGCCTAACCTTGCCAACTTCTGGGGAGAGTAGTAAATGTTATGTAATAGTTTAAATTGCATCAGCCTGAGCCTGTCTTGTGAAATGTATTTATGGCAGCTGTGCCATAGTGATGTCCAGTCAAACCTCTTATCAGGAAACAATGAGGACCAAAAGTTGGCCGGTGCAAGAGTTTGAGGATATGCACAACTATATAAAGTGCAGTACAGTTTAGATACAGCATGAGCCGTACCTGCTAGGGGGCCTAGTTCCGTTTGGAAATGCACCTTAGGCCTAATCGAGCAAGCTGTGCCCATCACTTTTAACAATAGGTGATGGAGTTGAAACACTTTAAATGTATCCACGCGTTGTAGCTGGAATTTACTCAGAATATCAACCGAAGAGAGCCACTGCCCATTCTCCGTGACTAGTTCGGTTAGTTGACAATCTCTAAGTTGTGGAAGCCAGGAGATGTTGAGAGGGTTACCGTCAAGTATGAGATGGGGATTACCTCCTAAAGGTTGTGATAGATCCTTAGTATGACTGTATTTTAAGAACTCACACAGCTGCGAATGGGTTTTAACAGAAATGCCGATAGGAGAGTTCTGAAGGGCGGCGGGAAGGAAACCTGGGTTAATGTGCAACAAAGCCTTGGGGGAAAGGCCATGCCCCTTAATACGAGATAGCTCCAACTTTAACCAAAATGGAACATATATGCTCTGATCCAATGGATCAATTATCTGCAACCATCTGAGATATTTGTTAGCATGGCTAGCCCAGTAATAAAGACCAAAATGGGGGAGTCTTAGACCTCCAACTACTTTAGGAGCAGCTAATTTATGGTAAGCCATTCTAGACTTTTTGCTATTCCAGATAAAATTGGCAATTGTGCTGTGGATTCTCTTAAACCATGTTAAAGGGAGCCAAATGTTTAACATGTTTAGAGGGTAAAACAAACGGGGAAAAACATTCATTTTGATTAAATTAATTTTCCCCCATAAAGAGAGTGGAAGCAATGCCCATCTCTTTAAATCTAATTCGATAACATGAATCAGGGAATCCAAATTTAACTGTTGAGTACGGGCCGGATTCCTAGTGAGGGTAAGCCCTAGATACTTTATATTTTCGGTTTTCCAAAAAATTCTTAAGGCGGCTACTTCATGTTTGAAAGTTCTGTTATTAAGAGGGAATACCACCGTTTTCTCCACATTTAGTTTGTAATTGGAAACTTCACTGAAACGCTGTATAATTTCTAGTAGTGCTGGTATAGACTCAGCCGGATGTGATATATGTAACAAAAGGTCATCTGCGTATGCAGCAACCTTAGTGGTGTGACCATACCACTGGATACCCCGGACTTCCTGAGCTTGTAGAATCCGCCTAATGAGAGGTTCGAGGTATAGATTAAAAAGAAGTGGAGATAGTGGGCAGCCTTGCCTGGTTCCTACGTATAACTTAAAGGAATCTGAAATGGCTCCATTGCAGGAAATTCTAGCAGAAGGGAACTTATATAAGGAGCCAGTCCAGTTCCGGAATTCAAGGGGGAAGCCAAACGTTTCCATTGCGACTAGGAGATAGTTCCAATGGACTCTGTCAAACGCCTCCTCCGCGTCCAGGGATACCAACACCATAGGATGGTCCGCCTCTCTGGACACAGAGAAGACATGCGCGAGTGTCCGTAAACGGTCTGCCGAGGATCTCCCCCTCATAAAACCAACTTGCTCTGCGCCAATTAAACCAGGAAGAACTGTACTTATACGGTCTGCCAACAATCTGGCAAGAATTTTAATATCATGGTTAAGAAGTGAAATGGGTCTATAACTTGTAACCAAGTCAGGAGGTTTATCTGGTTTGGGTACTAGAACAATGAGTGCTTCAAACAGTGATGCATCAGTTGCTTGGCCACTGAGAATATATTGAAACAGAGCTGTGAGTAATGGAGATAACTCCTTGGAGAAAACTTTATAAAAATTGGAGGAAAATCCATCTGGGCCAGGGTTTTATCGGAGGGGAGAGACTTAATCATGTGTTCTATTTCACCCTGAGAAATAAGGGTAATTAGCTGAGTTTGTTGGTGCTCCGAGAGGGAGGGCAAGTGTGATTCTCTTAAATAACAATGCAATTTTTTCTCCGAGGATGGATCTTTCATTGCACTGTAAAGATGCTCAAGGTAATTCTTGAACTCACCAGCAATTTCATTTGGGGAAGTTCTGATGGTATCATTTTCAATGGAGCGAACAGCAGCTATTAGTCTGTTAGATTCTAATTGCTTAATGCGCCTTGCCAGTATGCGGCCAGCTTTCTCCCCTGATCAATATATATATTGCCTTTGTTTTAATAATTGCTAGCTCAGCCTGCTCCCCTAATAAACTTAAATATGCATCACACATTTTGAGTAGCTCTGTCTATCGTCTTCAGATGAATGGGCAGAGAGCTTGGCCTCCTTATCCCGTATCTGAGAGAGGAGCTCAGAAATATGACTATCTCTTTCCTTCTTTCTCCGAGACGCCAAACCAATTAGAATTCCTCTCAAAAATACTTTGAGGGCACCCCAATCCATATCTGGATGCTTAGTGGAATTGTAATTGTTTGAGGTGAACTCAGTTATTTGGAAGAAATGTATTTTGCTACTACTGGATCTCTCAGCAACTGATTATTAAATTTCCATCTGCCACCCTTTTAGGGAGGGATGAAAAGGAGATTAAACAGGAAACGACTGAATGGTCAGAGGGTGGACCAGGGGCAATGCTCGAATCCACTACTCCCGATAGGAAGTTAGGTGAAACAAAAATATAATTGGAATTCTCTACCCCGTCAGTTATGGGAGTGCCCGACCATGGAGGGCTTTAAACAGGCACTGAAAACTCACTTGTGGAGACAAGCTTTCAGCGATTGAAGTCTTTCTGATTTTAGTAGTGGTTTTATAATTTATTCTATATTTATTTTTTACTGAGACTGTGTTTTATTGTATGTTGATTTGTGTGGTACCTTGGTTTTTGAAAGGCTCCTTAAAAATAAAGTTTTATTATTATTATTATTGTTGTTAGAATCAAGAGAGAGGGAGGATGGGTGGAACAAGGGGAAGACCAGGCAGAGGCACTCAATGAGTATTTCTGCTCAGTGTTCATGAAAGAAAGGGATTGCCCAATACCAAAGGGGAAAACGGGCAAGGGTGGAGGGGGGCAGAGATAACAGATGGTGTCATCCAAGAGGATAGAGTTCTGAAGGGCTTTAAAGCCTTGTGGGTGGATAAGGCACCAGGACCAGATGGTGTACAACCAAGGGTCCTGAAGGAACTGGCAGAAGTGTTGGCAGACTTTCTGATGGACCTGTTCAACACCTCCTTGGAGACGGGGAATGTACCCAGGGACTGGAGGATGTCTCGCGTGGTGCCCCTTCACAAGAGTTGACCCAAAGACCAACTGGGCAACTACAGATCAGTGAGCTTGACTTCCATAGTGGGGAAGTTGATGGAGACCATTCTGAAGGAGAGATTTATAACCTTTCTCAATAGCAATGGTCTGCAGGACAAGAGACAGCATGGGTTTGTCACGGGAAGATCTTGCCAAACTAACCTGATTAACTTTTTCGACTGGATCACTAGGGTGGTTGAGGAAGGCCATGCTGTGGATGTTCTGTATCTTAACTTCAGCAAAGCTTTCAACTCGGTGCTGCACAGGAGGTTAATGAGCAAGCTGAGGGATATGGGGGCAGGGGAAAAAATGGTGGGGTGGGTGGAGAGCTGGCTGCAGGGCAGACAACAGAGGGTAGTTGTGAGGGGGAGACACCAAGCCAAGGCCAGTAATGAGTGAGGTACCACAGGGTTCAGTGCTGAGCCCTGTTTTGTTCAATGTCTTTACTGGAAACATGGCGGGGGGGTCAAGAGTAATATCAGCCTGTTCGCAGAAGACAGTAAGATTTGTGCAAAAGTGGACAATGAGGAAGAGAGGCAGGCACTCAGAGAGGATCTAGCTAAACTTGAACACCAGTCTAGGGAGTGGCAGTTGGGGTTTAATGCAAAGAAGTGCAAGGTCATGCACCTCTGAGTCAGAAATCCCAGGAACAGCTACTGGCTGGAGGGAATGCAGATAACAGCTTCAGAGGAGGAAAGGGACCTGGAGGTAATAGTTACAGGAGACATGAAGGTATCAGCACAGTGTAGGAGGGTGGCAGCAAGGGTAGATAGGATGCTGGGGTGCATTAACAGAGGGATCACCTCTAAAAAGGAGGAGGTCATCCTGTCATTGTATAGATCACTGGTGAGGTCACACTTGGAGTACTGTGTACAGTACTGGTGCCCATACCTCAAAAAGGATGGGAGATTATTGGAGGGGGTGCAGCGTAGAGCTAAAAAATGATCATGGGACTAGGAGAGTTGCCATACAAGGAAAGGTTGAAAGAGCTCAACATGTACTCACTGGAAGACAGAAGGGAAAAAGGGTACATGATAGAGACCTTAAGTACTTGAAAGAAATAAACAAAGTCAGGGAGGGAGGAGGAGGTGTTCCACTTAAAGGGTAGGAAGGATCACTAGGGGCACAGTTTGAAGTTGGAAGGGGAAGATTTAGGAGGGAGATGAGGAGGCACTACTTCAAAGAGAGTGGTGGTGGGTTGGAGCACACTGCGGAGGAGTTAATCATTCAAAGGACAGTGGATAGCTTTAAGTGGGGTTGGGATTGAGTCAAGGCAGGTTAGTACAGGCAAGAACACAAAGGGAAAAGACCAGGAAAGAGGAGGAAGGAGGGTTTGGGTGGGGGTTGGGCAGCTGTTGTGATATGAAACTAAGAGCTGTACAATTGGGGCAGACTTGATAGACCTGTGGGCCTTTTTCTGCAGGCAATTTCGTATGTTCGTATGTAGATATAAAAATGGGTAATACTGCCTCAAATATTCTTGTCTAGCACCTAACATAAGTCGCTTTTCAGTTCACCATAATTAAATTGCCCTGATCAACAGATTAAAACAAAAGCAACAGATTCATGGAGGGGTGGATCTTGAGCTTGAGGCTCAAGTATATCCTGTTTGCTACTAAAGTTAATTCTGAATAGCCAAGTGGTGAGAGCTTCTGACTACAGTGAGGGAGTTAACAGCAGCTCAGGTTCAATTCCCATGCCAGGTAAGAACCTTGGCTAGTAGGTAGAGGCTGGATTAAATGGATGATTGGGCTTTTATATGCAAAGTGGTACTGCTATGCACCAGAGTATAAAGGGTAGCAGAAGTCCTATTCTATGAAGGCCCAAGGATGTAACAAAACTGCGCTGCAGTGACCCCTGGTGGAGAGGTGGAATAACCTGCAGCTGAGAAATGAGGGAGATTGGTAAATGAGGCGATAGATAGATAGATAGTCCTTCCAATAACTATTTACAGTTGCTCTCATGACACCAGCCAGTTCCAAAACTACTTCCTCTCATAAGGAGCCACCGCTCCTATAAATCTCCCAACGGACTGGTGGCCACACATGCCCAGAGTGCAGACCGCCATAAAACTATTTACAATTTTCTTCAATTTTTTTCAAAACCTTTCTCCTTCCTCCTTCAATGTAGTCCCAAGCCTGGCTGGCCCCAGAAATGACTAGACTCAGGATAAGGAGCAGCCACTCCGTTCACACTCTCTACTCAGCGGCCATGCATGCAGTGAGTGAGGACCGCTGAAACTATTTACAATATTTTTTTTCCATCTACAGCCCCTCAAAGCCCCCACAATATGTGCCTGGAGGTGCAGAAACAGCATACCTTGTACTCAGCCTCCCAACACAACCGAGCACCAGGAAAGGCAGCATGGAGCCACAAAAAGGGAGAGGAGCCACAGGTCCGAATCCCGCCTGGGACCCCTGACCATCCCAACAAGATTGGAGCACCATGACTCAATGGGTAAGACCAACTTGTGGGGCTTACATCTGTAAACAGGAAATTACAACCAATCCTCCCTCTACAACCGATCTTCAGGTCATGTGCCTATAAAGGTAGATGAGCCTGGGGTGGAAGGGATGGGGGGGTGGTATCCTCCAGTATTTGGTCAGAAACAATCAGCTACCTGAAATCTGATGCCTGCTGAAGGTACAGCCCAAGCCAGAATGTACCAGAAAGCCCTAGAAGTTTAGCAGCAAAAAGCAGGCATCTGTGCAGCCAGAGCAAAGGAACTCGGCAAACTAAATCAAGGTGGGCGAAATAAAAATTCAATTATCCTAACATTCAACAACTGCTTTCATTCCTCAGTTACTCCAGTACATACTCAGTTATCCCACCAACCAAGCAGTTATGTTGCTCAGTCATTATGCACTTCCCAAACCATTACTGCATGATGTCACATTATTGCATATGAAATTAGTCACTGGTGCAGTAATGGCCAGAGCTATACCTTTTTGAACCACAAACTGTAATGAGAATGAAATAATGTGATCTATCTGGGAATGAACACAGGCCCCAGAATGCCATCCCAGTGTTCTACCAATTGAGCTATCGGTACCGTTTGGCAAGCCAGAGCTTCCTGCAGCCTCTTCCCCTCAGGACTACAAATCCTACACTTAGGAAGACTTGAGATGGTAATTAGTTATCAGTGCAGTATTAGTCACTGCTGCAAATTTTTGAATCATACAGTCTAATGAGAAAGAAAATGTGTGATCTAACTTCTTCCTCATTACAATTTGTGTTACCAAAATTCATGCCTGGCTTTTGCAGAGTCCACACCTTACAGTGATAAGTAACGTGCAAACACCCCAGTATGAGCTAGACTCCTCCAGTTTGCATCCCAAACATATAAACTTACAAGTCATCAGTCGCTGACCAGGGTGAGTCACACTACAGCTAGGGACCATACCTGGTCAGCAACTGACTTCAGTGTACCAAACATGGAGTGGAGCCTTCCATTGGTGGCTTCAGCCAGAAGCAGGGCCATTCTTGACTCCCTACAAGGGACTTTTCTCAGACAGCTAGTCAAAGAACCCATTAGTGACAGGTAGTTCTGGCCCTGGTGCTTAAAAACATGAACAACATTGCAGACGTCAAGTGGGCAGTCCCCTAGGTACCAGTGACCACTGCACAGTGTGATTTAACCTAAAGACAGGAGCAAAGGCAAACCACACAAAGACAAGGGTCCAGGACTTTAGGAGGGTGGAGTTTAAAGAAATGGGAGACTGCCTCAGAAACTTCCTCCTAGGAAGGGATTGCTAGGGAAGGGTAGAGGCACAGTCGGGAACAATAAGGGAGTGCATAATTAAGACAACCAGGCCCCATCGCTGGAGGCCTTTAAGTGGGGTCTGAAATCCCATCTCTTTAGGGAAGCCTTCGGGATCAAATTCATATTGGCTTCATGTGTTTGACTGCTGCTATTTTATCTTAATAATGCAGCTATTAATTTAGTTGTTGTTTCTTTGAATTATTTATCTAACCCACAGTTCATTGTCTGTATATTATAAAGCACCCTGAATCTCAGGGATAGGGTACTCTGTAAATAAAGAATTACTTACATGAAGGAAGCACGTAAAATCAAAAGAAAAATAGACTGTTGTGGTTCTTTATGGAAGTGGAAAAGGTGGAGAAGGAAAAAGGGTGGCATTCATGAGATATAAGCAAATGGAGGGGAACGAGGATAGGATGATACACCACGTAAAACAGAGGGAAGCAGAAAAAGCAGTTAGGGGAGCAAACGACAAAGGAAATGATAGCCAAAGGGTTAGCTAAAGGGGATAAGACTTTTGTCAGATATGTGAGAAGAGGAAAGCAAAGGGAGGGATAGTGAGGATAAGGAGGGTGGCAGCTGGCAAGGAGAGACTGTGCAGAAGAGGACCATAAAAAAAATGTCATTCTGAACAGGTACTTCTGATCAGTCTTCACAGTGGAGGAAGGAGGAGGACTGACCACAAGGGAGCATAGATACATAGATACTGTTGGCAGAAAAGGGCCTATGGCCCACTCAGTCTGCCCATTTGAGCTTCTAAGTTCCCTTTACGTTTTCCTAGAAGTCTGTTGTCCCTTACCCCTGACCTCCAGAATTCCCTTATGTCTATCCCATGCATTCTTAAATCCTGTGATTGTTTCATCCCCCAACACTTCCTCTGGCAGGGAGGTTCACTTATCCACCACCCTTTCTGTGAAGAAATTCTTCCTCATGTTTCCTCTGAATCGCTCTCCCTCTAACTTCATCCCATGCCCTCTAGTCCTGGAACATCTTTTTCACTGGAAAATAGTGTATTCCTGCACCCTGTTCCTCTCTGTAAGGTACTTGTATGTCTCTGTCCCTCCCTCCCTCCTTCCTCTCCTCCAGGGAGTACATATTCAAGTCCTTTAGCCTGTCCTCATAGGACTTGTGATGCAATCCCTGTACCCATTTCTGTTGCCCTCCTCTGAACCTTTTCTACCCTGTCTATGTCCTTACATAGCTAAGGTATCCAGAACTGTACACTGTACTCAAGGAGTGGCCTCACTAATGTCCTGTATGGTGGAATTATGACCTCCCTTTTCTGCTGGTGATGCCCCTGCCTATGCATCCCAGCATCCAGTAGGAACAAAGGGATGCCAAGGGGGACTAAAATCCATTTTCGGAGGAAAGAGTCCTGAAGGCAGTTGCAGCTGTGAAGGTGGAAATGGATACAGAACCAGACAGGGTATACCCAAGGGTACTAATGGAACTCAGGGAGATGCTAGTTACTCCACTGATAGCCTTATTCAACAGTTCAATGGAAACGGGTGGTTCCAGAGAGCTGAAAAAGAGCAGACATGGTCCTTCTACATAAGAGTGGCAGAAGGGAGGAGGCTAGTAATTATAGGCTGGTCAGTCTCACTTTAGTGGTGGGAAAATTAATGGAAAGTTTGCTTAAGGAAAGGCTGGTAGAGTATCTTTAATCCAATAGGCTGCTAGACCACAGGCAGCATGGATTCATGGTGAAGAGAGTGTCATGCCAGATGAACCTGATCAATTTCTTTGATTGGGTGACCAGAGAAATATATCAGGGGAGGGCAGCAGACGTGGCCTATCTGGATTTTAGTAAGGCCATCCACACTGTACCATAGAGGAGGCTGATTAAGAAACTGAGCAGCCTAGGGCTGGGATCCAAAGTGGTGAACTGGGTTAGAAACTGGTTAATTGATAGGTGACAGAGGGTGTTTGTTAATGGCACTCACTTTAATGATGGGAGGATGATTGGTGGAGTGCTGCAGGACTCAGTACTGGGACCGGTCCACTTCAATGTCTTCATAAGTGGCACTGCAGAAGAATTGGAAAGAAATGCATGCCTTTTTGCAGTTGATACCAAAATCTCTAACAGGCTGGACACTTAGGAGGGGCTAGACAGAAGATGTGGGGATCTTGGAAAACTCAAGGAGTAGTCAAGAGCATGGCAGTTGAGATCCAATGCCAAAAAATGCAAAATCATGCAGTTAGGGCAGAGAAACAAAGGAGCAGAGTATAAAATGAGGATGTTGGGGTTATCATAACTGATGATCTCAAAGCACCAGGGCAGTGTGACAACACAGTGGGTTGGGCTAGTGGGATGCTGGGGTTCATGGTGAGGGAGATCTCCAGCAGGGGGAGAGAGATGCTGTTGCCACTGTGTTGCTCATTCGTGGAACCCCACCTGGAGTGCTGTGTCCAGCTTTGGAGACTGCACTCCAGAAAGATCATAGACAGGGTAGAGGTAGTCCAGAGAGGGGCAACTAAAATGTACATGAGTTTCACAAGAAGCCCTACAAGGAGAGACTGAGGGATCTCAACATGTACACCCTGGAAGACAGGAGAATGAGACATGACATGAGAGACCTACAAGTTCTTCACAGGGTTGAACAGGGTGTAGCATGGGAGTCTTTTTCAAATGAGAAACAGCACCAGGACTAGGAGGCATGCGATGAAGCTGGAGAAGGGGGAGTTTAAGAGGGATGTGAGGAAGTACTACTTTACTAAAAGGGTGATAGATTCCTGGAACAGACTACCAGCAGAAGTGGTAGGGGTGAAAACAGTGGGGTCTTCAAGCTTGTATAGGACAGACATACGAATATTAGTGTAACCCCACTACAAATGGGGTTTCCCGAAAAGTCTTCCTTGAGCTTGCCTAAATGATCACTGCCAGGCTGGTGTCCTGCATTTTAGCAGTTTAAATGTGATTGCCAGAGAGTGCCTGTATAGCCTCTGTGTACCGTCTCTTTAAGAGCTGCCTGGATTGCAGTCATAAGTAATCTGAGAGGGAGTTCTGTTGAAAGATGTAACTATCTGCTGAAAATCATTTAGAGTGACAATGATAATGTAGTTTGTCTAACCTGCCTTCTCTGCAGCAAGGACTGTTTTGTTTATCTCCACTATCTTGGCCCGGGACTGCTGAATTGGACCAATCCGTACTGGCGGGACCTAAAATGGACCCGGAAGGGGGGGCGTGGCCAGCCGCCAAGCTTAATGGATGCCTGAGCTTGGAGCGCTCGCAAATCCCCACCGCATACCCATGTAAAACCCGTTTCTTACCTGCGCTTTGCTCTTTTTTTTGCTCCGTGCGGCTAAAGTGAGTAGTTCTTCCTTTGGTTGCCCCGTTTTGGATCTCCCCCGGTGCGGGAAGTACCTGGAATACCCATTGCTTATTTCCCAGTCTGGTGGCCTGGCCTACCGTCGAAATGGAGCCTGCTCCTCCTCTCTCACACTCAGAGGGCGGCCTGGCAAAAATAAGGCAGATGTTCGCCGAAATATTGCATCGCATGGAGAATCTTGATACTGCTACATGGAAAAACACAGCGGACATAGTTGATCTATCTCAACGGGCATGTATTACAGAGTACAGGCTTTCAGAAGCAGAAGACAGCTGTCGGCAAACCGGGGCACGATTGCAAGACCAAGACCGACTTCTCCATCAGCGATGGGCCCGGGTGGAGGACTTAGAAAACCATAGTAGGCGGAACAATTTGAGATTTGTGGGATTTCCTGAGGGCTGTGAAAGGTCTGATACTATCGGCTTCTTATAGAAGGAGCTCCCCCCCTCGCTGGGCTGGCACGCTGAATCACCGCCAGAGATCGATAGTGCTCACAGAACTCCGGTACCTCGCCCTGCTCCTGGAGATCGTCCTCGTACCATATTGGCCCGCTTTCTTCAGTTTCAAGACCAAGAATCTATTACCAGGCTGGCACGCCAAAAAAAAGAGCTTATATGGAAGGGCCACAGGATCCAGATCTTCGCGGATTACTCCCAGGAGCTAACAGCACGCCGTAGGGCTTTCACTGCAGCACGCCGGGCCTGTGCTGATTTGGGGTTAGAATACTCCTTGAGATACCCAGCTTGCCTTCGCATTATCCTGAATGGATCTCCGCGATTATTTGACAGTCCGTCAGCTGCGGAGAAATTCTTGGCATCCCAGGCCCCTAAATTTAACAGGGGTATACTCAGGGAATCACAAAATTTGGGGGCCACAGCTATGGAGACTTCCACGCAAGCATCTAAAACCCCCCCTTCTGTGTCCACTCAACATGTAGCCCCACAGCCCAGGACCCCGTCCTGCTCTGCCCCTCAGAAATCCCCAGGAAGCAAAAAGAAAAATAGGAGGGCTCGTCTTGATGGGGCTCATATAGATAAGACTCCCCAGCTCCGTTCCCTGAGTCGCAGTGCCAGTCCTGATTCCTTGGCTTCACACTCCTCCTTGCAGCTGGACATGAGCAATAATCAGTTTTGAGCCTTAATGGACCTTCCAACTGATGGATCCCAGCTGGACCCACCCTTGCCGACTAGACTGTCTTCCAAGGGAAACAAATCCCACGCTGCACGTTCTCTCTCCTGGGCAGATGCCGCTGATCCGCTTGCTCCTGAGACTTCCATCTCTACAGATGTTGCATCCAGCCACTTCGCATCCCTCTGCCCTGCAGCAGCCTCCTCTCCCGCTCCCAAATTAGTGGGCTGAATGTGACTTGGTTTGTCTCTTGTTGTCTCTGTTGTTTTTTTTCTGATATTTTCGGTGGCTAGTCAAGCTCTCCTTTCTTGAGTACATGCCCTTTATGTTTGGGTGTTTTGGGTACTCTAGTACTCTAGGGGGCAAGGACCCAGAGATAGGGTTCCTGCTTGCTCAATTTTGTACCCTATCCCCCTTCTCTTGGGCCCCACCCCCCGCGTGGGCATGACTAGGAGACTCCTAGTCATACGCAGCATGATACAGCCCTTCCCTGTCAACTCACTAGCTCCTTACAGCCCCACAGCCTTTAACTATTGTATGGAGTGAATAATAGGGGTAGGGGGGCCTGTTTACTCAGACTGCTGCAACTTATATGCCGATGTTTGCCACTTTAGTCAAATTGATTTGCAGGATGTTGACTATATTAGTGGGATATTGCGTAAAGAGTCTCTGGGCAGTGGGTTGTCCTATTTCTGTCTCGCCATATTTAGATAACTACTTACCTCCCAGTGATCGCTGCTGGTATCTGGGCCGCAAGTCGGTTGATGCGTTCAGCAGGAGCTGGTCTGTTATTGGGGAAGGGTTTTGGGGAGGCCGCGGGGGTGGGGGAGAGGGATACTTGGATTTGTTGTTATTCAATGTTATGGTTGTTGTTTGTAGTTAACGTTCAGGCTCTACTGAGCCCTTTTCAGGAATGTGTAGTTTTATATATTGTTAGTAGTTTTGGCATTCTGAATTCTGAGATTCTGACCCGCTTCCATCAAGGTCTTTTTAGGGGAGAGGGTTCTCACCCTGGGGGATTATGCCTCTGGCCCGGGTGCTTTTTGATACATATCGCCTCTGCCATGATCCCATCCAGGTCAAATGGAGACTAACTATCTCCTGGAATGTCCGGGGACTTAACTCTCCTATTAAACAGAAGAAAGTCTTGTTCCATCTGAAAAAGTTCAGACCCTCAATGGTCCTCCTTCAGGAGATGAAACTCTCCTCTGCTGAAGCAAGGAAGCTTAGACAGGGCTGGGTAGTGGAAGAGCTACACAGTGTGGCTGACTCTCACAAATGGAGGGGTTTCAATACTTTTACATAAAACCCTGGGGTGGAAAGTTAAAAGACATTCCCATGACACAGAGGGGAGATGGATCATGGCTGAAATGGAGACACCAGAAGGCCCATTGGTCCTAGTTAATTTATATGCTCCCAACCAGGACTGTCCCCTTTTTTTCCATACGGTTAACCAGGCCCTCACAGATTTCAACACCCATAAATTCCCAATTCTTCTGGGTGGTAATTTTAATCTGGTAATCGACCATTCTATCGACAGAAGCAACAGGGCCCCCGAACCACATAGGCAGGCAAAAAAAGCCCTCCTGAGGCTAATAGATGAACATGGACTGTTGGACACGTGGAGAACCTTACACCCTTGGGTGCGGGGTTATACATGCTTCTCGCAAACTCATGGTTCATCCAGTAGACTAGACCTATGGTTAGTCTCCTCTGGACTTTATGATAGGGTGTCTTCCTCTTGTATGCACCCCATCTATGTTTCAGATCACGCCCCTCTGGAAATTCAGGTTAAATTGGAACAGGACCACCTCTACTCCCCCTCTTGGCATTTGGATCCTCTTCTCCTTGAGGACGGGGACTTTCAGAAGTGGATGGGCCCTGTAATTACCGAATTCTGGACTAATAATGATAATGGGGAAGTCTCGGACACCACCCTATGGGAAGCCTTTTCGGCGACAATAAGGGACGGAATAATGACTTTTGCTTCAGCTAGGAGATGCGACCGGGAAGCGGATCAGAGGGCATTAGAAAAACAACTTTATCTCCTGGAAACCCAGTATAACTCTCTCCAAGATAAACCTGCACCCCAGTCCCTGCTCGCACAATTGGCAAGCACCAGAATTTCCCTGAATGCTCACTTAACCTGCCAGGCTGAACTGAATCTTAGGCGTGTACGTCACACCTACTGGGAGGGTGGAGAGAAGGCTAGAAAACTCCTGGCATATCACCTTAAGCAGCAGGAAATGTCCAAGAGGATATATGCTTTAAAAGACCATACTGGGCTCCCGTGTTATTCCATCGCAGGGGTTAATGACATCATGGCCCAGTTTTATAGGCAGTTATATGCTTCCCCTTGCCCCCCTAATCTGCCTGAAATTCAAAAATTCCTGGATTCATTACCCATTCCTAAGCTTCCTCCATCCGATGTTAAATTGCTGGAAGCCCCAATCACTGTGGAAGACGTGGATAGGGCTATTCAATCCATGAATCTTCGTAAAGCCCCTGGGACTGACGGACTCCCCATCAATTTCTATCGGGTCCAGGGCATTAACCTTGCCCTGTATTTAGTCCGGATGTTCAGGCACTCCCTACTTACAGGACTTCTACCCCTTTCCCTGAGGGAAGCTACTATTACTGTACTCCCCAAGAAGGGGAAGGACCTACTTTCTCCGGGCAGTTACCATCCCATCTCCCTTATTAATGCGGATGCCAAAATTCTGGCAAAAGTCCTTGCCAGTAGGCTGGAACCTCTCCTATCAGGGCTGGTCTATCCCTCTCAAGCTGGCTTTGTTAAGGGGCACCTGGGATCTGACCATCACAGAACACTTCTTTCGAAAATGCACTACTCCAAATTGTCAAAAAAACCTTTTGTTGCTCTAGCCGTTGATTTTGAAAAGGCTTTTGATTCGGTAGAGTGGTCATACCTGTTTCATACCATCTCCTCAATGGAGGTAGGACCTGGCTTTCTCTCCTGGATTAAACTGCTGTATGCTTCTCCTTTAGCTAGAGTAGTGACAAATGGTAATCTATCTTTGCCTTTCCAATTACTGAAAGGTACGAGACAAGGTTGCCCCCTTCCCCCCTTTTGTTTATTTTAGCCATTGAGCCCCTGGCCATTGCACTCCGGGAATCGCCCTCCATTCCTGGAATACTGATGGGAGGCACCACTTTCAAGACATTTCTATATGCTGATGATCTTTTGGTCACCACTGAATGCACCCCACTGGTGATTCAATCCATTCTACATACATTGACTGTATTTTCGGGAATATCAGGCCTTAGGATTAACCACACCAAAACCGAGGTGCTCCCCCTAAATTCGGTACCCTCTGGTATAGATTTCGCTGCCTTGGGTCTCAAATGGTCCCCCAATGGTATAAAATATCTAGGTATCATCTTACATCCTAATCTGTCCAAAATGCTTACAGTCAACTTCTCTCCCTTGGTAGAGTCGCCTAAACAGGATATGGCCCACTGGAAGGCCTTGAGGCTCTCACTAGCTGGGAAAATAGACTCCATCAAGATGATGGCGGCCCCCAAGATCTTATATTTATTGTCCCATCTCCCTATACCTATTCCTTCGAAATGGTTCCAAAAACTGGAAGCTGTCATTGGCAACTTCCTTTGGGAAAGCTCCCGGCCACGGTATAACAAGCAAACCAGCCAGCACTGGAGCGGGGGGGGGGGTTGGGGACTTCCATGGCTTCAGGGCTATCATATGGCCTTCGTCTTGGCCCAGACTACCCTACGGTTCTCTAATATTGGTTTCACTTCACCTACCTGGCTCCCATTGGAGGCATCATTACTACAGGCCCCCTCCCCTGCGGTGGCCCTTATAGTAAGAAAAATCTCCCCTGAATCTCCCCCCTCCCATTCTGCTGTCCATTCAATACTGGCAAAGAGTCTTAACTCTCTTAGGCCAGGATTTGACACCTTGGAGGTTCATGCGTCTCTGGAACAATCATGCCTTGGTAGTGGGTAGTAGTATGATCTGCTGGAAAGCATGGGAATCTCAGGGTATCTCTTTGGTAAAGGATCTTCTGCTCCCAGATTCTAGTACAATGGACACCTTTGAGGCATTAAAATCCAGATACCACCTCCCGGCTTAACATTTTTGGAGATATCTCCAAATTAGGGATGCCACCATCTTCCTAATTTTCCTAAAAATAAGGGGTCACAATCAAGTTCGCATCCTATCACATCTTGGTTACATCACCCTAGGAACAGAGCCAGTGTGATTTATAATGCCCTTAGAGATGCCTCTGCAAATCCCACCTTGTCAGCTAGAGCCCAATGGGAAAAGGATTTTTGTTCTCCTATCTCTGAGCTCCAGTGGAACCATGCTTGGGTGAGATTACACGTGTCGTGTAGGGATGGGCGCACCCATCTCATTATGAACAAGATGCTTCATAGGTGGTATAGGGATCCGGTTAAACTTAAAAAGATGGGGCTCCTCCAGCATGATAATTGCTGGAGATGTGGCAGTCAAGGGGCTCATCTTTATCATATACTCTGGGAGTGTCCCAATCTCCAGCATTTCTGGATAGCGATTCAAGATATGTGTGCTTTCCTGTTTCCTCATGTAGTACCAGATCCCCCTCTCCTCCTTTTAGGCTGTGCCCGTTCTCACACACCCAAGCATTGTCCGGGGGCCCAATGGGTCACAGCTGTGGAGGCTATAGCCAAAAGACTTATCTTAATGAGATGGTGGTCCCTAGAGGTCCCATCCGAGAGTTCCTTCAGGCATTAGCCCAAGGAGCTATATATATGAGAGGCTCTCTAGTTTTGTGGGGGGTTCTTTGGTCCAATTTGACACATGCTGGCAGCCATATCTCCATTCCAAGTACTGTCATGATGTCCAATTCTAGGTGGTCTACAATCCCCTGGTGGCCCTTGTCCTATCTGGAGTGTATAGGCTGTCCCGTTTTTTTTCATTATCTGTTGAGGTCTTTTTTTTTATCTCAGAATCAGTTTGCCTTCTTTTTTCTTCTTTTGGTGTATATAGTTCAAATTAGTGTTAGGCCCGACCCAGGACTCAACTTCATTTACCATACCCTATCCTTGGCCTCATACGCCACTGTTATTTTGGGTTTTGCCAGTTAATAACCCACGACTCCCACTCTTTTTTGGGTGGGAAGGTCTAGGTAGGCCCTGACAATTTTGGGATACTGAGTTTTTTGGGTTTTTTTCTTCTGTTGCCCTTCACATGCAGATGCACACTATACTGTATTGTCTAGGATATATTCATTTCATGTGACAGTGCTTTCTCATTTACCCCCCTTATTCTTGGTGTTCTTTATGTTTGCATGTCTTATGTCCGTACCAAATGTTGCGGTATGGTTTCATATACCATCTCAGTATCATATATCTGTTTGTGTGTCCTATTTGAAATAACAATAAAATCTTTTACAACTTATAATGGACCTGGACAACAGGAGTTGTCTGGAGTCAGAATCTGTGGAAATTGTAGTTTTGGGCTTTTGGCCCCTTTTTGCACCTTAAGGGGGAGCGCCTATTGTGACTGACAGATGAATCAGCCAACCGAACCTTTTGGATCTTGGGGAAATTCCCAGGCCTGCTGGCAGTTGAGTCAGATCTAAGTTGGGAGCTGAAGAAGCAATAGCTTGAGACAGTCAAGCAGCCGTCTGAGTAGTTTTGGGCAGGAGAACTGTGGAAAGGCCTGAGCTCTGGCCTGCATGTCTGCCTGCTGCCCCTGAGAGGGAGAGAAGAGAATTATTTCAGACTAAATCCAAGTTTGTGAGAACAAATTAAGCCACTGATTTTTTACCAGGCTCGTACCTGAAGAAGACCGAAGATTTTGCTGAAAGTGATCGGCCTGTCAGGATTTCCAGCTGATTTTGAATCCCCGGTTTGTGCAGAGATTTTGCGATTGTGACTGGAGAGTGGTTTGCCTGGTACAGTATAATGTCCTTATGTATAAATGTGCTGTGAGTTGTTAGTGGGTCGTGAGTTGGTTCCCCACTGTGTGAACTGTGTTCTTCTTGCTGGAAGCTGTATTCAGCCCAAAACGGACTGTATCCGAATTTGCCTCCATTTGGCCTGGGCCTTGCCACACTGGCCCAGCCAGACTACCCGCTGCACAGAGAAAGCCATCAACAAAAGACCTGCCTGGGGATCAGCCTCTGCTCCACACTTGAACAGGAATGACGCCTGGGCAAATCGTGTGGGCCCTGCTTCTCCTGGCGCTCCAGATCAACCACCTGCAGTCTCAATTTTCGTCCAGCCTGTGTCCAGTCTTGGGTATCGTGAGTAATCATCAGGGTAGCTCCCTGCAACAACAGTCTAATCTAAAAGCGTGTCATCTGATTGTATTGTCATTTTCTTTTCACGAGCTGAGCCCTCCGTGTGCATGTTGTTTTCTTCCATCACGGGCCCCAACCAGCTGCAACGTTCCTGGTTAGCCCACCATTCTCCATCTGGGTACCCAGAGTGTGTGACTGTTTATGGACCCCGAAGTGCATGCATAACTGTTTGATTGATATAGCCTTTAAGCAAATTAACCTGATTACGCCCCTCCCTTGTTCAAGTCCCTTAAATAAATCAGATCGAACTCTTTTATGCATTTACCCTGACTGTGGTTACAGTTTGTGCAAGTGTACTGTACTGCTGTTATTTGCCATGGATAACCTTGTTTTACAGGGGGTCCCCAGGGCCAAGCCAGAGGAATGCCCTGGTGGTAATTGCAAACAGTGTGGGTACTTGTGTGGTGTATCAGGGGTATTGTGAAAGTGATTATTGTGTATTGTTCCTGCCACTAGTAAGGAAGAGGGGGTTACAGTGTCCCGGAGGGCTGTGCCCAGGTTAGCTTGACCACTACCAACCCTGACCTCCGGGTGGAGGCACCAGTTTCAGAACTCAGGCCCTGTAATCTGCTACTAGCCAAGCAGGCAGGGGTAGTAGCCCTTGGAACAGTGCCACCTAGGGGTTACATCTTGGAGGCACCACTTGGATTTTGTGCCTTCTAGTGGCCAAAAATTACAAATTATTGTTAAAGATTAATGGCTACCCCAGTAGAAATGGCTGTACACCAGTTGGTGGGGTGGTGTACTGGGCAGGAGATTGACCCCCAAAATGATCTGCTTATACTGGTTATTCCCCTGGGTACCAGTAAGGACACTGTAGAGGGAGCACTCTCCAAAGTTGAATGTTTAAAAACTGTGGTGGTGGGTCAACAGGCTGATTTGATCGCCCAAACTTTCATAGCCTTGGTAGAGTGTAGTGATCTCATGGACAGCTCTAAAGTGCCACAGACTATTGCCTCAGAAGGGTTTCCAGCTGCCTGGAGAGTGATAACAAAAGACAGTACAGAACCTGGGGAGGATGAGCTCCCACCATTATCTGAGACTTTTGAGGAGAAATTTGCTAAGTTGTTGCTGGAGGAAGGGAAATCCGTAGAGGACTTTAAGAAACTGTTCCTGCCACCTGGGGGTGTTCTTTTCCTAACACCCCTTCCCACTCCAGCACCTGTTACTTCCCCACCTTCTGTGCCTGTTCCAATGCTGGCCCCTATATCTGTACCTGCCACTAGTCATGACTCCTACCGAAGGTTGAGAATCTCCTCGGGCACCCTCCCCACCCCTCAGGTGGAGGATGACTGGGAGACCTGGATCAACTATGTTGCCCCCTTGGTACCCGAGTGGCAGTGTGCTGAGGCTGAGAAGTGGAAAAGAATCATAGAACGTTTGAGGGGCCCCACCCTTGAAGCCATTGGATTTTTGAGGTCCACGAACCCTGATGCATCTGCTCAGAAGTACCTATCTGTACTTGAAGGCAATCTTGTGAGCATTACATCAGGGGAGACTTTGATGTGGAAATTCCAAGGTACCAAGCAATGGAAGGGGGAAGTTTGTCTGCGTATGTTACTCGCCTGGAAAGAGCTCTGCAGAAAGCTTACCGGAAAGGTGGGGTAGCCGCTAGTGATTTGAACTGTGTGAGATTGGGGCACATACTACAACATGCCAAGCATTCTAAACTGCAGATCATCCAGTTAAGGCTCCAGGATAGGAAAGGAGAGGTAACCCACTTGACTACTGTGACTTGATAAAAGAACTCCGGGAGGTAGAAGGTGAAGATGGACATTGTAATTATGGGGCAAGTGCAGCCCAAGTAATCATGGCACTGGAAGGCCCTTCTGAAATGGAGACCACTAAGAGTGTCCAGCTGTAGGCTAAACGGTGGGGGAGGAGTTGCTGAAGGAAGTCAGAAAAACACAGCCGGGTGCGTTCACTGAAATATCCCCTGCTGACAGAGACCCTGGTCCCTGTCAGAACATGACTGTTATGAGGCTGGGAGTGCACCCTCAGGCATCCTCTTCTGGGGGTGGCTTCTTGGCTGAGCTCAAGGAACTGAGTGCCACCCTAAAGGAACTTTTGAGACATGGTACACTACCCACAGAAGTCAGATCACAATCTCCCATCAATGCTCCAGCATCCCTTGCTATGTTTTCCCCAAGTATGCCCGAGCGCACGTCATTTGTCACAATTGCGGCAAGGGTGGCCATATGAAGAGGGAATGCCAGTCTCAGAAGGAAGTAGAGAAAGTGGTGAACCAGCTTCAAGGAGAGCTTAGGAAAATGAGTCAGTGGTCAAGGGCTGCATGAAATGACCGCAGTAAAAGCTTCAGCCATCCTAACTCAAACCCCTCTGTGGCTAAATCGTCTGTCCAGGGCCCTGCTGTTGTCCCTCCAAACTGGTCCAAGATAGTGGGCCCTTCAATGGAGACTAATGTGGCTGTGAATGGTATTGAGACAGTGCTTGACAGTGGTTTGCAAGTGACTATTGTGTTTCAGGACTAGTATGACAAACACTTATCTGATGTGCCCTTACAATCCCTGGAAGGCCTACACATGTGGGGGATGAGCGACAAGTCTTATCCATATCTAGGATATGCCTGCCTCTGGTTGTCTTTTCCTGCAACTGTCACTGGCATAGAGGAGCAAGTAGAGACACTGACCCTAGTGTGTCCCCCCACTGGACTGTATGATGGGGTCCCCCTGTTAAATGGGACAAACGCCCATATGTCTGGGAGACTGGCGCAACTCTGTCATGAGAAACAAGGGCGATGGACTGGGAGGGCCCTGAGAATTCCGGCTCTGATCAAGAGGGCCTATGATTTGCAACAGAAACTCGAGGAAGTAGACCAGAATGGACTGGTAGGGACTGTGTGGAAAAAGGATCCTGATTCAATGGTACTGACCCCTAACACCCACTGTACCATTCAAGGGGAGGTCCACCTCTGGAAAGATGTCAAGAACAAAATACTGATGATGGATGCACCAGGTGATGGAAAATTGCCAGAAAGATTATTGGTCAAGCCCAGCATCTTGCCTGCTCATGCCCATGTTTATGCACGACGAGTGATGGTCCAGATTCACAATGTGTCAGATCAGGAGATCTGGGTGAACAGAGGGTGCACCCTAGCTATGGTACACTGCACAGACTCTGCAGTATTGCCCAGAAACAAGCACCCTGGTGAGAAGGAGAGAGTGACCCCAGACTTGTTTGACTTAGGTGACTCCCCGTTGCCAGCTGAATGTAAGGCTAGAATTAGCAAGAGACTTGCCCAGAGAGACCAAGTGTTTTTCATTGAAGGAATGGGATGTGGTATGTGTCTAGAGTGCGGAGCATCACATACGCCTGCATGATGAATGGCCATTTTGAGAGAGGTCCCAACGCCTAGCCCCAGCAGACATAGATGATGTGAGAGATACCTGGAGGAAATGCTCGCTGCTGGTGTGATACAAGAATCCAGGAGCCCATACACCTCTCCCATTGTGGTTGTGCATAAGAAGAATGGGTCTGTGAAGATGTGCATTGATTATCAAAGCCTGAACCGGCGGACCATCCCAGACCAATACACTATGCCTCGTGTACAAGATGCCATGGACTGCTTAAATGGGAGCAAATGGTTCTCGGTGTTGGATCTTTGCAGCAGATACTACCAGATCCCGATGGCCCCGGAAGACCGTGAGAAAACAGCCTTCATCTGTCCATTGGGGTTCTATGAATTTCTGAGGATGCCACAAGTGATATCGGGCACCCCGGCCACCTATCAGTGACTGATGGAACGTGCGATGGGAGATATGACTTTACTGGAATGCCTGGTGTACTTGGACGGTGTCATTGTGTTTGGGAGCACCTTAGAGGAGCATGAGAACTGACTGTTTAAAGTCCTAGACTGACTGGAAGACTTCGGCATCAAGCTGTCCATTGACAAGTGCCAGTTTTTCCAAACCTCCGTGAAGCATGTGGGGCACATAGTATCTTCAAAAGGGATAGAGACTGATCCCAGTAAGGTTGAAGCACTGACTACTTGGCCCCAGACCCATAATCTGAAAAACCTACAATGTTTCCTGGGGTTCTATGGCTGCTACCACAGGTTCATAAAAGACTATTCTAAGGTGATTCACCCACTCTTGAACCTTACCCAGTGTTACCCTGCTACCAATCGTAAATACAAAAAAGGGGCGGTTAAAGAACCAGAAAAAGTATACTTCTGCCCAGGTGAACCTTTCGGGCCCCGCTGGATGCCCGACTGTGAAGCAGCCTTCCATGAGATCTTATACCAGCTCACCCATGCCCCCATCCTCGTCTATGCTGACCGCACCAAACACTATGTGCTGCATAAGGATGCTAGTCTGCAGGGTCTAGGAGCAGTGCTGTATCAAGACCATGAGGATGGCATGAGACCAGTAGCTTTCACCAATAGGAGCTTGACCCCATCTGAATGAAACTATCCTGTGCATAAGTTGGAGTTCCTTGTGCTAAAATGGGCCATCATTGACCAGTTTCATGAATGCCTCTATGGGGCAAAGATATTGGGGAAGGCTGACAATAATTCGTTGACCTATGTACAGACTTCAGCTAAGTTAGACACAACTGGGCCCCAACCAGCTGCAACGTTCCTGGCTAGCCCACCATTCTCCATCTGGGTACCCAGAGTGTGTGACTGTTTATGGACCCTGAAGTGCATGCATAACTGTTTGATTGATACAGTCTTTAAGCAAATTAACCTGATTACACCCCTCCCTTGTTCAAGTCCCTTAAATAAATCAGATCAAAATCTTTTTTGCATTTACCCTGACTGTGGTTCCAGTTTGTGCAAGAGTACTGTACTGCTGTTATTTGCTGTGTATAACCTTGTTTTACAGGGGGTCCCCAGGGCCAGGCCAGAGGAAAGCCCTGGTGGTAAGTGCAAACAGTGTGGGTACTTGTGTGGCATATCAGGGGTATTGTGAAAGTGATTATTGTGTATTGTTCTGTCTACTAGGAAGGAAAGAGGGGAGTTACAGTGTCCTGGAGGGCTGTGCCTAGGTTAGCTTGACCACTACCAACCCTGACCTCCGGTTGAAGGCACCCGTTTCAGAACTCAGGCCCCTTAACCTGCTACTAGCCAAGCAGGCAGAGGTAGTAGCCCTTGGGATAGCGCCACCTAGGGGTTACATCAGTAAATAATCAGTGAGGAGGTAAGGTCACCAGACACCAGTTAGGGTCTACAGAGATAGAGTAAGTAGAGAACATCCAGGCAGACTAAGTGGGCCAAGTGGTCTTATTCTGCCAACAAATTCTATGTTTGTATTCTTCAACAAATCATTTTGCATGAATCTACTTCAGAATTAGAGGTCCTCCATACAAGTGAGTACACCATGTTTGTGTTTGGGATTTAAAGTTTGGAGTGGCTGCTCCAGAGGCATAGTTCCAACCAAGCTTCCAACTCACCCCTTTTGTGTGATTGACATCATCTAGTTTGTATGGGTTCCACGTCAAAACAATGAAACAAAAAAGGTGGTTTCAAACACGAGACTGTTCTTCTCCTTCTATAGTTTACTTATTAGTGGGGGCTCCCAGCTTGCATGTCGGTCTATTTTATGTATGCTAGTTCATCATCATCTTGCCGGCCCAGGATACTAATTCTTTGTTTTGAATCTCACCCCGTACTTGTGTTTTGAAGGAACTGTTAGGAGTTACTTTAGCCTTATCTGACTCCTAGTTGGCTGCAGTTTTATGTTAGATCGACTTTTTGGGTCCATAACTTTGTAACTGTGCCTTTGCCTCAATCGCTGGTTTGACACAGTTACACCGGGTCATTACTGAATTCTAGGGGGCTGCCCCTCCTCTCTGTACCTTCTTATGACTTTATTACAGACTGGACATCAAGGATATGCTGCCATTAGACTTACTGGAACATTCCCTTCTGGCAAGACATTCTGCTATTTCTGGACTCTTCACCAGTTTCCAGATGGCTTATTTTAGTACTATTTTCGAAGGGATTATGGTTGCTTTTCGTGACTTTTATCTAGATTTAGATATTCTGTTATTAGTCCTTTTTGGTGATTGCACTGTTTGCTATCTGTAGGACATTGTCCATGCTTTGATGTTTCAAATTTTACATAGCTTGTTGTTATTTAATTGTATTAAGGGGTGACTGAAACCTTTGTTTCCCCCAGTTCAGGTTTCATTGTTGTGGCATATGTTTATATGACCTCTTACTAATATTGAGGATATAACAGTTTTGCTTTCAATTTATTCATTTCTATACTTTGTTAAATGGGGGTTATTGAATTTGTTGTGCTATGGGTAATTCACCTTTTAGGGTATTAATGGTTTATCTCCTGTTAGTTCTTCTAGTTAATTCTTACATTTCCTAGGGTTTTTCAGATACTATAGTTACTAAGTTAGGAGGGTGGGATGGGGGTTGAGTAATGCAATAGTAGAATATTCTAGAGTACCATAAAATAAATTGTTGGGGTGCTTTCTATCTTTTAAGTTGCTTGTCCTTCCCTTGGAAGTGGGTGTTGTATCTCCCCTGTTTTTAGAAGGTATCCCCTGTAAAAGTGGGGTTGAAGTTCATCTCGCAGGTCAGACAGGGAGGGGAGTTTGGGAGGCAGTGGGGTAATCCCTCTGGCTTTCTAACTCTCAGGTTCAGTGTGAGCAGTGGCTTAATAGCCTCCCAACACTTTCCTTTCGGAAGTGACCAGTGTGCCTCTACTGGGTTTGGGACCTAGGGGCCTAGTGCATTTATCTTATATTCATTTCTTTTTGTTAGATTTTAGCTTTTGTTTTCTTTTAAGTTTTTGTTTTGTGCAAATTTTACCCATACTGCTTTGCTGGTATTGTACACTTAGTGTGTTATTGTTATTTTGAGTAACTTGTGTGGGATGGAAGGGGGGTGTGGGGTCTTGGAGTTTTATCTCTTTCCTGAGTTATTCTCCAACATCCTTTTGGGTAATGTCTGAAGTTACGTCCAAACCACATCTGCTTTGAGTTGTCTCATGGAATCTGTGGGGCTTAAATGAACCTAAAAAAAGATGAACGGTCCTTCAATTCCTCCGTGATATGCCTTGCAATGTGGCTTTTCTTCAGGAAATTCAACCAGTAGTGTCTGATTCTAAGCTATTGGGTAGTATCTGGGTGGGGCAATGTTTTTATAGTGCTTATACTTCTAGGCAGAGAGGGGTGGCTATTTTATGTAAAAAGAATATCCAGCTGGGCATATTACAGGAATTTAGGGATGCAGACGGTCGCTATGTTCTCATCTATGGCACTTATCATGGCTCCCCTTTGACTTTAGGTAACGTTTACATCCTAATGAACCTGATCTTTCATTTTTCCATGCTGTCCTGACCGACCTTCTGGCTGTCCCTGGGTCCATTGTACTGGGAGCAGACCTTAATTTAGCCCTTGACCCTTCACTAGACCACTCGGGCCCAGGACCTCGATATGAAGCTGCCTTGGCCACTAGAGTGTCTGCCTTATTTCGTGACCATGGTCTATGTGACTTGTGAAGAATGTTTCACCCATCCACTTTAGATTTCACATGTTATTCTGTGGCACATGGCTCTTTCAGCTGTATTGATCTTATTCTGTCCTTCTCAGACGTGTTATCTAAAGTGCAGGATGTCTCCATTGGTAATGTTTTGATTTCAGACCATACCCCTGTTATAGTTACCCTTGCTTGGGATACATTAGCTGGGAGTACAATTTGGGACCATATTCATCAAGTCATTTTAGACTTTTACCATTTCAATTAGCCCTCCGGTTGTTCGCAAGGTACCCTATGGGAAACACTGAAAGTGGTGGTTAGAGGGGAGTATATTGCTATTGCTTCCTATCACCATAAAGCATGTGATTCTTCTCTTAAGTCTAAGGAAGCTGAATTAAAAGCCCTGGCACTCTCCCTTGTCCAGCCCCCCCCCCCCCAGTCCATCGCCCCTTTGGTCTCGTTTACTTCAGCTGAAAACTGAAATTGAGTACCTCCTACAGGTTAGGATGGAATGGGATCTTTATCGGCTTTGCCATAAGTACTGGGAGGCAGGAGAATATCCTGGGAAGTTGTTGGCCTCTTGACTTCAGACACATGCTGCTGAAAAGTATATCCCACTAATACAAGATGCTGATGGCACACATTTTACTGTGCCTTCAGATATTAACCTGGCTTTTCAAAAGTACTATAAAGCCTTGTGCTCTTCAGAGGTCTTCCCCTTTCTGGATGAGTACACTTCTTTCTATGCAGGGTTAGTTCTTCTCCAAGTTCCTGATCAGCTCCTTGACACCCTTGTGGCCCCATCCATGTCTCTGAAGTTCTGCTTGCTATCCAAAGTATGGCCCAGGGCAAATCCCCTGGCCCAGATGGATTCCCTACTGAACTTTATGTGACTTTTTCTGATTTACTTGCTCTTAAATTAGCCTTGGTGTTCAATGAGGCCTGGGAAGTCAGAACCCTTCCCTCTACTTTTTCAGAAGCTGTTATTTATTACCCTGCTTCACAAAAAAGGCAAGGACAGTAATCTGTGTTCTCAGTTTCGGCCTATCTCCTTGCTCAATGTCGATGTGAAGATCTTGGCTAAGATTTTGGCTAAGCATATGGAACCTGTTATCCCCCTTCTTATCCATCTGTACCAGATGGGTTTTGTTCCTGGGTGTTTGAGGTCTGATAACATTAGACATACCCTAGGTATGATTCGGGAGGCTAGCAGATCTTCTCAGCCCACTGCCACCCCATCTTTAGATGCCGAAAATGACTTTGACAGGGTGGAGTGGGCTTATCTATTCGATGCTCTAACCAGATTTGGTTTCCCCTCCATGTTCATTTCTTTAATTCGACTTTTATATACTTCCCCAAAAGCCGCTGTCCTTACTAATACATTCCTTTCTCTCTACTTCTCCCTCCACTTCTCCCTTTTTTATTCTTCTTAGCAGTTGAGCCTCTGGCTATCAAAATAAGAACAGACACTTGCTTTCCAGGCATAATGGTGGGTGGCATTGCTAACAAGATCTCACTTTTTGCAGATAGTGTTACTCTGTGTCTTTCGAATATGTCTTCCTCTCTTTCAGCTCTGCAGGAGATTGTGGCTGAATATTCAGGGTTATCAGGTTACAAGTTGAACAGTGCCAAGTCACAAGTATTACCTTTAAACTCAACCTTTTTTTTCTCCTTACCCCTTTCAGTGGGCCCCAGATGGGGTTGTTTGTTTGGGCGTTGTTGTGAAGTCTACCATATCTATTAACGTGCATGCTAATGCCCAGAAGATGTTGGCAACTTTGGATGTGGATTTGACTCGGTGGAAACACTTGACTCTCTCTTTGTGGGAAGCGTGTGACTGGTCTAAAACTTGTGGCTTTCCCTAAACTCCAGTATGTGTTGGCCAATTTTTCTGTGGCAATACTGAGTACCTTTTTCAAGCAACTTTTGTCCAAAGTTTCCTTATTTATCTGGGACAGGAAGCCACCCAAAATTAAACTCAAAATCCTGCAGTGTTCTTGGAAAGAAGAAGAGCTAGGGCTTCCTGATCTAAAGTACTTTCATGATTTTACCATTCTCCGCCAAGCTGTTCATAGCTATGCTCCCAACCTTCTCCTGAGCAAGCCCAGCTGGCTGATGGTAGAACTGGAATAGGGCAGCTTCCTGCCCCTCAGGCTTTGCTTTTGCCAGATTGGTCTCTTCGGTCAGGAGTTTCACCGTGTGCTTGCTATATGCAGCATTTTTGGAATCACTACTCTGAATGGCTGGGGTGGGAGTCCAATTTGTCTCCTGTAAAACATCTGTGGTCTAAGCCCACTTTTACAGTCGATGGCCAACCTGTTCAATGGAGGGACTGAGAGAGGAGAGGTATTCATGTTCTCCAGGACCTTTTTGACCCCAAGATGGGCTGTATGTTTTCTTTCACAGACCTTTAACAGAAATGCGATTTACCCAAGACCCATTTTTGGTGCTATTTGCAGATTCGGACATTGGTGAAGCAAAAAGTTATGAGGTCCCTCTCTCTTCCCTCACCACACCCCTTTGAGCTGTGGCTATCTGCAATGACTGACCCTTATCACTTGACATCTAAACTTCAGAACTTTTTGGTGCAGGAATGCCCTCCCCTCTCCCTTAAGGGCCTAAAGGAAAAATGGGAGCTAGAGCTGGGTGTCCAGATATCAGTATCTGAGTGGAATCAGTTTTGGAATATTGCATGCTGCTCTGTCAGAGAGTTACAGGCCCAGTCTATACAATTCGAGGTTCTTCATCAGCTTATAGAACACCCCAGTGGTTATATTGTGTGGGCCTTCTAGGTAATAGTGACTGCTGGCGGTGTTCCTCCCTTCAGGCCTCCCTGACCCCATATACTTTGGTCCTGCCCTAGTATAGATGGGTTTTGGAATAGGGTCTGGGACACCTGTTCGGTGGTTATTCCAAACCTTGGAGTCAAGGTCCCATGTCTGGCCCTCTTAGGTCTTCCGCAGATTAATGTTTCCTAACATGTCACCAGATCTTTTGGCTGAACTGTGCCCTGATACCAGTTAAACGAGTATTTTTGTGTCACTGGAGGAAGCCCAATCCACACCCGTATGAGGAATGGTTTAATTTTCTGTCCCTTACAGCTCATTATGAGAAAACGTCTCATTGCGTACTGGGTAAACTCTAACTTTTTCAAAAGATTTGGCAACCATCTGTAGACAGGTTTTCATGAGCTACCCTTTTTCAGCTGCCTCCAAATGTTTGAAAGTCTGTTTTTGCCAGTCGGGACTCATGTTGTTTACTTAACCACTGTTTGAAGGTTCTGTGCCTGTGGTTCTTGCCCTATCTCTGCTACTTTGTCACCCTGGCCCTTTTTTTCCTTCGGTCTGCTTCCCCTCCCCCCAACCTTTGTCCGTTGTGTCCCTCTGAAGGATTGATCTTGTATTTACTTCTTTGTATTACTCATTTTATGTCCTGTTTGTTCTTGGGTTCAATTTATGGTACTGTTAACATTATCTGACTCTTTTACCTAACATTAATTGTTGTTACTGAGATGGATATACGGATTGTACTATCTGTTTTATCTATTATTGTACTGTAGGTATGCCTCTCCTTAGGACGTTGTGCTTACATATTGGGTGTAACCTTTCTTTTGTATCTCTGCTCTTGGTTTGTTGCTAAGGGATTTACATTTTCATGTTTGCAGTTTAAAACCAATAAAAATCTTTATGGCAAAGTAACAAAAAAGGTAAATGTAAAAACAGCAAACACATAACAGCGCCAACATAATGACCGACCATGCACAACAGCGGCCTCTGAAAACAGTGCAAAACGCAAGTCACTCAAATAAGTAAACAGCACTTTGAGAGACAACTCGGGAGGGGGGAAAATCTATTAAAACAATTCTGACATAGAACGCAACTCAGAGAAGGTGTCAAATAAGTAAACGGCACTTTGAGGGACAACTCAGGAGGGGGGGGGAATCTATTAAAACAATTTCCACACAGCACACAACTCGGAGAGGTGGACAAAGTGGGGGGGGGGGATACTAAATATTCCTACTCCAGGGGTGGCGCATAGAAACATAGAATCATAGACTTTGATGACAGATAAGGACCACTTAGCCCACCCAGTATGCCCATTTCCCTATCTATTGGATAAGCTGCAGATTCTAGTTAACCAACAGCCTACTTCCTGCAACCCCCCACTATAATTGCCTTATCTCTGTCCCATGCATGTTTGAATTCCCCCACTGTTTTAGACCCCACAACCTCTCCAGGAAGACAGTTCCATGTGTCCACCGCTCTCTCTCTCTCGCTCCGTGAAAAAGAATTTCCTCACATTACCTCTGAGCCATCCCCCCCTCTACCTTTAAATTGTGCCCCCTTGTTCTTACACATCTCTTTTTCTGAAAGATGCTACCCTCCTGGACTTTGTTGATTCCCTTGAGGTACTTACAAGTTTCTATCATGTCCCCCCCGTCCCTTCTTTCATCAAGGGTATACATATTAAGCTTTCTGTCTCTCTTCATATGGTTTCTGGTGTAGACCCTGCACTATTTTAGTTGCCCTCCTCTGGACTGCTTCCATCCTGTCTATGTTCTTGCATAGATGAGGTCTCCAAAACTGCACGCAGTACTCCAGATGGGGTCTCACCAACTGTCTGTACAGAGGGATAACCACCTCCCTTTTTCTACTTGTGATACCCCTCCCTATGCATCCCAGTATCCCCCTGGCTCTCCTTACTGACTTCTCACATTGCTTACCCACCTTTAGGTCATCTGATATGACTACCCCCAGGTCCCTTTCCATTATTGTTGTTGTTAGTACCTCCCCTGCTATTTTGTACTCTTCTCCTGGGTTTTTATTTCCCAGGTGCATTACTTTGCACTTCTTTGCATTGAATCTAAGTTGCCATATGTCTGACCATTCCTCCAACCTTGCCAAGTCCCTTCTCATTCTTTCTACCCCCCTTGTGTATCAACTCTGTTACAGATCTTTGTGTCATCTGCAAAAAGGCATACCTTTCCTTCCAGACCCTCTGCAATGTCATCTATAAAGATGTTAGAGGACTGGACCCAGTACTGAGCCCTAAGGTACTCCACTAGTAACCCCCTTTCTTGAATGTGTTCCATTCACTATTACCTTCTGTGTCCTGTTGTGCAGCCAGTTTGCTAGCCAGGCTACCACCCTGGGACCCATTCCCAGGCTGGCTAACTTGATTATTAATCTTTTGTGCGGGACTGCATTAAATGCCTTGCTAAAGTCTAGGTAGGCCATATCCACAGCCCCTCCGTGGTCTATTACTTTGGTCACCCAGTCAAAGAAATCAATTAGATTTGTCTGACATGACCTTCCTGCTGTGAATCTATGTTGCTTTGGGTCCTGTGCCCCTCTGGCCTCTAGGTACTCAACAATTCTTTCTTTCAGAAGTGATTCCATCATTTTCCCCACCACTGAGGTCAAACTAACAGGTCTGAAGTTTTCTGCTTCTGCCTTACTCCCACTTTTGTGAAGGGGAATCACATCTGCCCTCCTCCAGTCCTCAGGAACCACCCCATCCTCCCAAGATTTGTTAAAAAGTGTGGTCAGTGGTGTCACTAGGTCCTCCTTTAGTTCTTTTAGGATTCTAGGGTGAATCCCTTCAGGCCCCATTGCTTTGTCCACCTTTTTAGTTGCCCTCCACCTTGAGTTTTAGGAGTTCTTTCAGGACTCTTTCTTCTGTAAATGTACTGGTGTCAACCCCACTACACAGAGTGCTTCTATTGTTTGGTTTAGGTAACTCCTCCTCTTCTTCTTTTGTGAATACTGAGCAAAAGTATTCATTCAGTATCTCTGCCTTTTCACTGTCTCCCTCTGCCCACCTCCCCTCTCCTTTATTAATCTTCACTATCCCTCCCTTAACCTTTCTATGCTCTCTAATGTACCTATAAAATGTTTTATCCCCCTTCTTAACTGAGTTGGCTATCTTTTCCTCGGTTTGGGCCTTTGCTTTTCTGCTTCACTAGAACTGGTGCCTGCTAGACTTAAACCCATAGCACAAACCTGCACACACTCCCCACCCTAAGCACTATGCCACTATGAGTCCATGATCCCAACACAGCCAACAAAGCAACACAGACCAATAAAGGGCATCACACATTAACCCGCATGACAACTATGCCCCCTGAGCTACCCTCACTATAATTATCTAACTCCAAGAACGTACCAACCACCACAATATCCTAAACACTACCCCAGCACAAGTCACCCTCACTGCACCAATTCACTGACATTACATGTGCTGTTCTACACCAGTTGGTGTTCTGACAGGCTCTCAAACTCAGTCGCTCATATGGAGTCACCCACTTCTCGGGATACCATTTGTATGCCTGGTCAGTAGACTGAATATATGACCAGTCAACCCATCATCTTCCTAAAGCATCATGTTCACAAACCTTAGGAGCTGCTGACCTTGAATGTCCATGTATCTGGCAGGAACAGCTGCCCTGGAGCACAGCTAGCCTTAGAGGGGTTGTGAACTGTGCATTCGCACAGGGCCCCAAGAGCAGAGGGGCCCCCAAAAAAACTCAGCAGTCCAGCTGACCTCCTCCTTCTTCCTTATCCTTAATGTATTAATTTAAGTAAAGTGCAAAAATGGCACAAAACTAGCTAAAAATGAAGCTACAGGAAGACCATGATAGGGACGAGGATGTTCCTTGTGGGCTTCATGATTTCTGATATAGGACCCAACAGGAGGTTTGCACAGGGCCCCAGAAAAGCTAGGACCAGCACTGCCCTGGAGGAATAAGGGTGAGGGGTGGGGGGTAGAGGTGGAAGCATATCTGAGTCCCACTGAAGTGGACTTATTGGGCCACTAGAATATAATGACATTTCTGTGGGAAGGCACTAGTGTGACAGCTCTGATGTAACCAGAGGCAATTTTGGGGTAGATGTTTAACAGAGTGCTAGAAATAATAGCTACTGATGTCTAGGAGTGGTGTGGTCTAGTGGTTAGAGTTTTGACATGGAAATCAGAAGCATGGTTAAACCTCACTAGGGCCAAACACCTAATGCCTGACCTTGAGACATTTACTTCAGAGTGCTCCAGTCCACTCACCAGTGGAAATGGGTAGAAGCAGGATACTATTGCAAACAGGATGTTGCCTTTCAGCTGGTCTATCTTGGGGTAATAAATCTGTGAAATACAAAAAATTGCAGACATAGAAATTAAGGGGAAAACTATGGAGGAAGACTTAAGGATCAAAGGTAGCACTGGGCAGATAGTCAAACCCCATAGCAATCTACACGCAACAATAATCTGCATTGGCACATTCATGACTCTTTATTGGTAAGTGAGAACACTCTATTTTTATTCGGCAATTTAAAAGCCTAAAATGGCTAAACATCAGTCTGCTTACAAGAAATTACAACTACTACTAAATCATAATGATAGGCTGTTCCCTTTTAATGACTTCACTGTTATACACACACTGAACTTCCCGGCAAATATCTAGCAAATGATAAGAAGAGCGGGAAGTCAGCCAAGAGAAACTGAAACAACTTTATTCTGGCCATCTCTCACTGTAGCTTGCTCTCTAGAGCTAAACCTCAGCATTCCAATGAACCATTTATTATATATTACAGGGTCAAGAGGCTGTGTGTCATAACTACGTCCACTGCTGATGCACCACAGTAGGAAGTAGATGTTACTATTTTTGGTAAATCCTCTCCTTTTTGTGTTCTTTTTCATCAGGAAGTACTGTATATGGTTTGTGACAATAATCATCTCTGTTAGTGGACTTTGTATAGAGGAGCATGCCCACACCATTTATTAAATGCGACTTAATTATACTTATGATAAGGCATAGTGTACGCACTACTCTGCCAGTTAAATGATAGGACAGTGAAGACAGTAGCTAAAAGTTAGGATTATGTCAGAGGGGGACTTTACTAGTAACCTCCCAGGACACACACACACACACACACACACACACACACACACACACACACACACACACTCACACAGCAGAGTTTTTAAATTGTTAATCCAGCAGCCCTTCCCCACAGCAATACTTTTCTATTCTTTCTCCCAGTTTGATTTTATAAGTTACCACAACCCCAGTCCCAGTACTCTGCCAACACTGACAAAACCTGTCAATCTTTGATGTCCCCTACATCTGTTCCTAGTAGTGTATCAAATCGCAGTCAACAACAGTAGGAACCAATTAGCTTGTACAGGTTAGTTATGGGGCATTGCCGCATATCTAGTCAAATTGGTGTTAATAGGCGATGGTAGACAAAGGGCATTTTAAAGGCAGTTACAGCTTTAGAGATCCAGTATACCATCTACTCAGTATTTAAATGTGAAGACAAGGGATTTCCTTGTCAACCGACAAAAAAAAATACTATATTTTTATAAGACCTGGTTTAAAGAGAGATTCATGTTATGGCAATAATATATAGGATAAAGTATGGGGTGGAGTGTGTAATGAGAAGTTTACACACACACAAGGTGTTAGATGCTACATAAATCCCAAGAGTGAAACTCAAGGGGTTTGTGAAAGCATCTAACACCGAGGGTGCATGTAAACTTTGAGTTTAAACACACGGCCCCATATTTTATTTAATATAATTACTGGCCCTCATTTTTTTGACTTAGCAATTACATAAAATAAGTCTTCATGACTCACCTGCGCTGTGATCGGGTTTTCTCCTTGTTCGCGGTCGGAGGCGTCAGAGAGGAAATTTCCCTTTTTTTTTTTTTAAATTTGCTGAGTTTGAGAATTTTCAGGCAGGAGATTCTTTCATTTGTTTTAAAAAAAAAACAAACTTACTGGTGAGTTGGAGTGGTGGTGAGGCTTCTGACTGTAAGCCGTGGCATTGGCTCTTATAGAGGGAACAGTGGTGGCTGGCGCATGCGCGGAGGAGGGGAAACCTGGCACATGTTTGCCATTATAAACACTCCTTTATAATGGCAAATTATGCCGCGGGTTTCTTTAGGGAAAAAAAATGAGAGCCAGTTATTATAAATTAATATTTAAACAGAAACACTGCTGCCATTATGCACATTCTGTAGTTTCCTCAGGAATATTATGCCATGATAATTTTTAGATTGGCACCAAGGCAGAGGCAGTATAGTATAGTGGTTTAAGGCTCTGAGCTGCAAACCTGGAGACCTGGGTTTGAATCCCACAGCTCCCAGTTTCATACTGTGAGACACTGAGCAAGTCACTTAACTTCCTTGTGCTCCCAGGTCGAACCTGTAAACAAGCTTCAGATTAGTGTGTCTCTCACCTGGTTAAAAAATTAAAACATCATCAAGACGGTGCAAAATTGCTGTTTTACAATCCTTTCTCTGTACAAAAAGCAATACTTTGATGGGAATTGTAGAGAAGTTTGAGAAACAGCTCTGCAGTCAGCTGTTTGTTTGGAGATAAAGAGCAGCAGGGGACTTGTGTGGAGCCAAATGGCTCATCAGGACTGTGCTTGAACTGTTTCCTGGACTTCTGCAGTAGCAGGCTTACTTCTTTGTCACTACATCCCTGTCTCTTCATGTGTTGCCCTATTCCTCCAATTGTGAGACCAGATCGGGTTGGGGCAGAGCTGTGCAGATGTATTTTAACCTTATATCAGTCTGCAGCACTGTGGTCTGTAGTGCAAGGGCTGTAGCACAAGGGCATCTCACTGGGGACATCAGCGTGAGGCCGCAGTCATCAAGAGATTCTGCAACCCCAGTGTGACACTCTGAGCTCCACTAATGCTCTCCTGTTGACTAACTTTATTTGATTTCCATGCATGATATGTGGTGAAATGCTGACTTTTGCATCAAATTCTTTTGCCCTATATTTAATCATCTGAGGGTGTTTGTTCTCTGTTACCACTTGTGGGTCATTGTTATTTAAGGTTCAGAAGCATAAAAACATAGACAATAGTGGCAGAAAAGACCAGTGGTCCATCTAGTCTGCCCCAGTTCCCTTTCAAACCCCTGGAATTATTGTCCATACAGGGTACTAGCCCACACTATGTACCCTGCTATTCCCCTCCCTTTATCTGTCACCCTGACTAACCACTATACACTTCACTGTGTCCCAACTATGACTGAAACCATTAATGGCTTTGGCGCCAACTACTTTGGCTGGTAGACTGTTCCACGGTTTCAACACCCTTTCTGTAAAATAATACTTTCTCATATCCCTCTTGAACTTCCTTTCTGCCTGTTTTCCCTTTTCTTCTGCTGTCAGTTCCCTTCTTGATACATCCAAGCATCTTCTTTGCCTTAGTATAGGCCTTGTTTCACTGGCTTGGTTGTTTGAGGGAGTCACTAATAATAACTCCTAGGTCCCATTCCTTAGCCACAGTGCTAAGTCTTACCCCACCCATTCAGTACTCTGTCCTGGGGTTCTTGTTTCCTAGATGCATCAACTTGCATTTTCTGGTGCTGAATTTCAACTGCCAAACCGTAGACTACCTCTCTAGTCTTTGCAGGTCACTTTGCATTTCCCTGATTCACTTGCTACTATCCACCCTCCCACAGAGCTTAATGTCATCTGCGAAGAGACACAGCCTGACCTGGATTTCCTCTCCAGTGTTGCTTATTAACATATTGAAGAGGACTGGGCTCAGGACAGATCCTTATTGTACCCTAATCATGACCTCCCTCTTCTCTGATTTGACCTCGTTACCACAACCCTACTCATCTTACTATGTCCCTAGCCACCTCCATCTTCTTCAACAAGCATCTATGAAGCACCAAGCTGAAAGCCTTGCTGAAGCTGAAGTAGAGTAAATCCATGGTGTGGCCCCTATTCAATGCCCGCATCACCCAGTCAAGGAAAACTATTAAGTTAGTCTAACAAGACCTCCCTGCCATGAAGCATTATAGGTAGGGAATTTAGGGCAGACTAGGTGGGCAAAGTGGTCCTTATCTGCAGACAGCTTCTATGTTCTATGAACCCTTGCTATTTACTGTCCTGGAGACATTAATCTCCATGTAGCCCACGAGATACTCTTGACCAGTGACTCTATCACCTTCCCTACCACAGAGGTAAGACTGACCAGTCTGAAGTTTCCCACTTGTTCCTTATCCCCACTTATGGAGTGGAACTTCCACCATCCTCCAGTCCTTGGAAACTACCCTTGACTGCAATGCTCTATTGAATAGCCCTAACAGGGGCCAGTTTCACTGCCAGCTCCCTGGACACCCTCTGGTACATCTCTTCTGGTCCCAGAGCCTAATCTATCTTTAAGGCTGCTAGCCCGTTCTGGACCCTTTCATATGTAAATACTGGTTGCCTTATCTCCAAGACCACCTTTGTGGTGGCTTTGATGCTACTCTTTGGCAGAGACCCACTGTCTTCCTTTGTGAAGACAGAGCAAAACTAAACATTAAGGACAGTAGCCTTTTGCATGTTCTCCTCTATCACCCAACCCTCCTCAGGTAGCCTAAAAATGTCCCCTCGTTTCTTCCTTTTTTCCCTAATATACCAGAAGAACTGTTTTTCTGTGCCTTTGACCCTCTCCTTAATACGCAGCTCAGGGTCTGCTTTTACCTCCTTAACTGCCTCTTTGCCTCCTTATTTCTTAGTAAGTGTTCTCCTCATTCTTCTGGACCCTGTTTATCTCTGTACTTAATGAATGCCTGTTTTGACACTCACTGCTTCACTGACCCTTACCAAGAACCATAATGGTCTCTTGTACATGTTACTTTTGGTTGCCGTTCTCATCCATAGCTTAAATGCCTCAAGAATGGCCCCCTTTATTGCCCTCCCTTCCACACCTCCTATGTTGCCTACCCCAACTAACAGGTCCCAGACTGACTCTTTCAACTTGTTGAAGTCCGCCCTTCTGAAATCAAGGACCTTGGTTCTCAGTTGGGGTTTTTTGATCCCAAGGGCCAGTTCAAAACAAATGGATTTGTTGTTTCTGTTCCATAGTGGCTCCCTCACTCTCTCTCAGTTCCTACCATCTCTAAGTTGGTGAGCACCAAATCAAGAGTGGCATCCTGCCTGCCTGGTGGGTTCCTAAACTAGCTATATCGGTAGACAGTCCTAGAATATCTCAAGCAAGGCTTGATTTCTGGTGCTGTTGGCCGCTGGAACCCCCAGTCGCTATCTGGTAGGTTCAGATCACCCACTACCACTTCTTCTACATTTGCCACTCCCCTTTCTTGTTCTTCACTGAGCTCTGTGTCCCTCTCTTAGCCGTTCCCTGGTGATCCAGAGATTACCCCCAGCCACAGTTTCTTGCCTGATGCCACCCTGAGTTGCACCCACAGCAACTCTGTCTCCCCATTACTACCACTGTTGCACCCATCTTCCACAACCTAACCCTGACACAAAAGGCTACACCTTCCTCTCTACCTCTTCCCTCTATCCCTCCCGAACATTATGTACCCAGGGTCTGTCAAGTCCCAGTCATTATTTTCTGAGGCCCAAGTTTTTGTGATGGCCACAAGGTTCATGTCAGTGCCTGTCATCATTGCCTGGAGCTCACTGATTTTATTACCCAGGCTCCTGGTGTTAAGACAGACCCTCTTCCATCTAACTCCTGAACCCATTTTGCTATTTTCCTGTCTTTGTCCCTTATTATTCCCCCGGTCTTCTTAGTTTTGTGTTTTTTTGTGGTGAGTGCACACTTTGCTTTTCTCCTCTCTTTTTTTTTTTGTGTCGCCTATCCCGTATTATCAGCCTGAACTCCTGGACCCCCCCCCCATGACCAACTCCCAATCTGTCCTGGCTTACCCCTCAAGGCGGGGTTGCTGAGACAACTCCCTTCCCCCACAGAGACACATCCAGATTACTGGCCACATTACCACGACCAGCAGGGCTCCCTAGGCTTACCCCCCCCCCCGGTGGTGCCGCTAGGGTGAACCATCCAATGGAACACGGTCTCAGTCAGGGTCAGGCACTTCAGGGGAGCCCCACAGTACCAGGAGGTGGCATCATGCGTGGGGACAGGCAGCATTTTGCAGATGCTCAGTATTCCCCTGGGAGGTGTGATGTGCAATGACGCAAGTAGTGTATGCGCAATGTCTGCCAAACCTCTCCATCAACTCGGCACTGGTCATGATTGATCCCCCAGCCTCCACCAGGGGTCCATAGTGTGCCTGACACACTACCCTCCCCCCCTCCAGAGAAGGTGAGCTGTCCCTGGACACTCGAGCCTTCTTCCCTGGCTGGCCCTCTGATTCCAGGGTCCATTTCTGAACCTGGGAGATTGGCACTGCAAGCGGATGCCTTGCTGCTGCGCCGGTGAGCCGGACATTCTTCTCCTCTCTATTGTCCCTTCCCTTATGCTAGTTTGGACCTCAGCCCTATTTATACCCACTGTGCTGGTATGAGCCCCCATATATTGGGGCACACTAGCTAGGTTCAGCTTCCTTGCTGTTATTACAGTGGTTCTCCTAGTCTCCATCTCCCCCAAAGTCAGGTTAACTGTCTGATACAGACATCAAACATCTGGCCAAGCACACTGGCTCCTTCTCCTGTCAGGTGAAGTCTGTCACCTTTGAAGAGTCTCCTGTCCCAGAAGTCCCTCCACTCCCCCCCCACAAATTGGCACCTCTTCTCCTGACACCATCCCTTAAGCCATCCATTAAACTCCTCTATGTTATTCCTCCATATTCTATCCTTCTTCCCCTCCTTGCCCTACACATTGAAGATCTCAGAAAAGGCCAGTGAGGCTGAGTGTGCTGTCAATTTGTCCCACAGTCTGCGAAAGTTCCACTTCACCATCTCCACCAGCTGGTTTGCCAGATCATTGATACTCAGGTGTACCAGCACCCCCAGCTGCCCCTCTCCCTCTCCGTCTTCCCTCCCAATTCTGTATAAATCCCTGATGACTGATGCACCAGGAAGCACTTGACCATCCCCATCTGGTGCAAGTCCCCTCCCACTTCCTTCTCAACTCCCCTAATCTTTGAGTCTTCAATCAGTGAAACTTTCCTGCTAGACTTGCTCCTGTTCATTCCCCTGGGTGCCATCACATTGCCCTGCCCATTCCTCTGACTGACTCAGAGTTCTCCCTTCCCCCACCCATGGAGTCAGGTACCTGAGCCTTCTCTAGGGATGAGAAGTGGTTTGCTGTCTGGATGGTGTTGGGCTGGACAATGTCCATGTGGCTAACACTGCCTCCCTTCCCCCTCCCCCTCACAACCACTCTCCACCCCCCCGGACCAGGGGGCCTCTCAGGGAGTGTGGGTGTTGGGGGTGGACTCCAGCTTAGCTGGTGATGCAGCTGAGATATTTATCCTCTTGCTGTGACCAGCTGAGCATGGAGTTCCACCAAGGTCTTGTAGATGGGGCTGTTCCCCCTCCTCCAGAGCTTATCCCTAGACAAGAGTGACCCACACCTACCTCACTAACTGTTTCTTCTCTGTACCCCATCCCAATACAGGATTTATGAATAAGGCTATATTTATCTGATTAGGATATTTCATATTTAGCTATTAGCAGTAGCAACATGCAAACATTAAATTGACCCAGAATACAATTGATCAATACTAAACAAGCTATGGCCATAACTAAAAATAGAAATAAGGATATACCCACATAGGGTGCTGCTAGGATACCTAATTAGCTAACTAAACAGGCAACCACAATAGGTAAAACATGCACAGGCAGAATGAAAACAGCGAATATGTTCTAATAGTGGTGAGGCAAAAAACAACGTACAGGTTTTTATTTATTTAGTTTTTGTTGACCAGGTAAGTGCACTAGACAAATCCTGCCTATTTTCAGGCACGAGCCAGGGGAAGGGGGATAGGGATGAATGCCAACTGACCTTAAACCAGGTTAAGCTGTTGGTGGTATTTTTAGTGAATGAGGGGAAATTTGGCCAAGCACCGGGGAAATTCCCCTACTCGTCAGAGGGGGAACCTCTGTCCAAGATGGCGGACGTCCCTGTGGTTGTGGAGGAGGAAGCTATGGAGGTGGGAGTTCTGGTCTCAGCCCCCACCTTGGCTCTTACTGAGACCGACATTGCTGCTCATTTGCCTGTATATCAACCTTCTGAAGTTGCTGTGCCTGTCCTGCAGACAGAGCCTGTCCCTATTTTGTGTGATGAAGTTTTGGAACCTTGTCTTTTTTCTACTGACGTCGTCTCGGAGGATACCTCAGTACCCACTTCAAATGTGACTTGTTCAGTCAGGAAGGTGTCATGTGAACACCTGGCTGAAGCAGAACGTAGTTTTCTGCTTACTAAACGACAAATCTGTGACGAACTTTGTTCCCTACAGGATCTTCCCTCCTCTGCTGTGCCTCATCGATCTATTTTTTCCCCCACCACTTTGCCTGTGATGATAACCAAAACGACTACGGAGACTCACCAGATGGCTGTTGCTGTTTCAGATTCGGAGCCCCTGGATTTTCTCTTGATGGAGGCTGCTCCCATGGATTCCCGTTTGTCGGCAGTGGAGGGCAGTTGCGTGGTGGAACCTGCTGCATCGTCTTCTCTACAGCCATTGCCTCAGGTCTCGCCTTCCCTCACGCAGCGCCCCCGGTCTGTGGATTCAGCTCTACAAGGGGCTGGCTGGGTACAGGAACCGCTCACAGGATGTTGGATTTCCAGTCCATCACCGCTGCAGTCCCCCAGTCGTGCAGATTTCCCCGAATTTCAAAGTTCCAATGCTACACCTATGGTCTCTCCTGATCCCTTACAATTGCCGGAAGAATTGGCCTTGACGCAACACCCTACTCTGCAGCATCTTGTGGGAACTGACTTCCAGGCTTCTTCCCTTGCTAAGTCTCCTGGGGCTGCAGGTATTGTACAGAATCAATCTACCTCCAAAGCTACTACTTCTCGTCAGACAGAGCCTACTTGCTCGTTCTCCTCTTTATTTAAATTCCCGATTCAGGCTGCCAAGAGGCATAATGCCGTCCATTTGGTATATGGGGGGGGGGGTTACCTGAGCTCCCTGACCGTGTCTATGTGGCTCGGACTCTTCTAAAAGACTCTTTAAAGTTCTTCTGTCATGAAATTTATGCGATGATTCACATTTCTGGTGAATCATCCTTTGATATCAGTTTTCAGACAGTCCGTGGTTTAGAGTGTTTTTGGACGAAATATTCTGCTCTAAAGAACACTGCTCTTTGGACTCCGTTCCAAGTAATCCCTCTTTCAAAACCTGCCTTTAAGACTATTACTGTGTTGTTTCGGAATGAGGGGGTAGAAATCACTGATGTTCTTTACTGGTTGAGGCAACGATGTACTGTTCAGGGCCAAGAAGAGGCAATCCTGGACACGGAAAATATTTGGACCGGGGGCTGGAAAATTAGGGTTTTATTACATACTAATGAGTCAGGTCCAGTTCATCTACCTAATTCTTTCTTTATAGGCCGGGATAGAGGGGTCTTATTTTACCTGGGTCAACCTAAAGCGTGTTATCGGTGTGGTGATCCTACACATCTTAGTAATGTGTGTGACAAAATGAAGTGTAATGTGTGTGGTGAACTGGGTCATGTGGGGGCACATTGTGTTGATGAGTGCAAATGTAACCTATTGACGATATTGGGACATCACGTTCCAAATTGTCACTGGAGCAGCCCACAATCAGGAATCTCACGATGGGGGGTTGACCAACGTTTTATAATCACACAAGCACAGAAGGCTCGTTTACGCGCCACTCCGGTAACCCCGCCCTTGGCGATTTTTCAGTCCTCTGAACCGGTCCCTGTGTCTGTTACAGCTCCAGGGATTGAGGGGCCGAATGAGGTCACCCTTTCTGTTAGTACTCGGGTTCAGCCCTCAGCTGTGTTGGCCCAGCCTGTTGTATCATTTTCTGACCCTATCCCTGGTCCAAGTACTATGCCCCCCCCCCCAGGTATTAGTCATGACTAGTTGTCGCAGGTCTTTGAGAAATATGTCCCGAGCTATGCCTTCCCTTCTGGTAGGTTCAGCTTCCTCTCCTATACCTGTATCTAATCCTTTTGAGTTACTCCAATTTGTCTCTGATGATGCTGGGGATGAATCAGACTCTTCCTCAGTAGCTTCATCCCTCTCTGATGGTCCTACTGATACGGAACTTAACCTAGGTTCTGGCCTTTCCCAAAAACGGAAAGCAAGGGTGAAACTTAAAGGGCAAAAAGTAGTTGGGAGAAGGAAATTGTGATGTGTCTTTTTGCCTTAATCATTCTCTATGTCTTGTTTTACTTGTCATACTCTTAATGTAAACAGTATGATGCGACTGTCGAAAAGACGTTTGATTTTTTCCTGGTTACGTCTGTTGCCATTGGGGATTTTCCTTTTGCAAGATACCCATTTTCACACTACACAGGAAATACAACATGCACAGCGGGACTGGTTACAAGGACCTTCATACTGGTCCATTGGGCAGGATTCTTGTTCCGGTCTGGGGATTCTTATAACTGTCCCAGGGTTTCACTTATTAAAATTATATGATGCAGCTCCAGGTAGAGCACTCATTCTGGACTTTGTACTTGGGCCTTGTTCATATAGGGTGATTAATCTTTATGCCCCTCAGACTAAAACAGCGCATATAGAATTATTTTCCTTGCTCTGTCCTTTTTTGCATACTTCCTTACAAGTTATTTTTTCTGGTGATTTTAATTGTGGTTTAAGTCTGCATGATAAGAGTTCTTTTGCTACTACTTGTAAGTTGTTTTGTGACTCACATGAATTGGGAAAATTGGTTCATACGGCCCGTTTAAATGATGCTTATCTAACCTTTACCAATCAACATACCCCACATTTCAGAAGGGTAGGTTGCGGCGAGAGATTGATTTTGTGTTTTTGTCCCAATCTGCATATTGCCTCGGCTGAGTTACAAGCTGTTGCATTTTCAGATCTTAAGTTGTTATCAATTGGTTTGGGACCTGTTACCCTTTTCACAAAGGCCCTGGATTTTGGAAATTTAATACATCCTTGTTGCAAATCCCAGTATTCATGCAGTCCTTGTTATTGTTTATTCAGGCACGTAAATCATTTTTTTGTTGTTATGAGGACCCTATTAGGTGGTGGTTAGATACTAAGTGTGATTTAAGTGTTTTTTTGAAAACTTATAGTCGTAGGAAATGTAGACAGGAGTATTTGGATTATTTACAGAAGAGGGTTCACCTTCAATCCTTATTAACTACTGCATATCTGACGGGGCAGGACCTTTCTCACCAAATTAAACTGGTCCAGGATGCAAGGTTATGTTTTCAAACACAGTAATCACAGCAACTTTATTTTCAACAAAAATTTGGTACAGTTGGTACACATGCTGTTGTTTGCCCTTTTGAGACAAATTCCCATCAAATTTCCCAGAAAAACATGACAGGTTTGGTTGATTCTGATGGTAACTTATGTACTTCTCAATCTGATATTTGTCGAATTGTGACGGCCCATACATCGGCTTTGTTTACTCCCCCCTCAAGATTCGCAGTTGATTCTGATAGTTTATATGCTGACCTTGACATCCCTTTCCCCTCTCAGTCTCTTTTGGACCAGGTTAGTTTGCCTATTTCAGAGCTGGATGTGACCTCGGTCATTTCTTCTCTGCCTCTACAGAGGACCCCTGGCCCAGATGGTCTCCCAGCTGCCCTATATAAAGTGTTGGGTGCCCACTTGAGTTCAGAATTGGTTGTAGTACTTAACTCTTTGGTTACGTGCAAATTTCTTCCTTTGGAGTTCATGAAAGGTATTTTGATTTATATATATAAACACAAAGGGGATATATATTCCCTTGACAATTGGCGTCCTTTAAGTATGTTAAATACTGATTTTAAGATACTGACGAAAATAATTGTTAAGCGTCTAGTGAGAATAGCAGAAATAGTTTTGCATCCTGCACAGTCCTGTTCGGTGCCTACTAGAAGGATCTCGGATCACCTGATTCTCCTTCGGGAGTTATTCTCCCATGGTTTTGCCAATGAAATTTCAGGTTTCGTGATTTCTGTAGACCAGAAAGCGGCATTTGACTCTGTCGACCATGATTTCTTATGGGACGCACTTCGATTACTACGTGTGCCGGCAGTGTTAATTCGGTGGATTCGTTGTCTCTACCAGACTGCCACTGTGGTGCCAGTAGTTAATGGTTGGATGGGTCCTATGATTCCTATTAAAAGAGGGGTTCGCCAGGGGTGCCCTTTGAGCCCTGTTTTATATATTTTTTTTCTAGACGTTTTGCTTCGTCAGTTAAATACCCACCCTCGGATCCATGCTATTTCTAACCCTGTTTTATGCTCGCCTTACAAAGCCATTGCTTATGCTGATGATGTCTGTTTTTTGGTAGCTGATGCTCCCTCTTGGTCTCTCTTCAGGTCTGTTCTACTTTTGGTATGTACTCTGGTGCTGTCCTGAATTATGATAAAAGTGTGGGACTACGGGTGGGTTCTGCTTTGTCACAGCTGGATCATATTGGTCCTTTACGTTTGGTGGAAGGCCCTGTTCGTATTTTAGGGGTATATTTTGGAATGGTAGATTCTGATTTTTATAATTGGGATATTAAGTTACAGCAGGGCAAACTTAAGGTAGCCCATTGGAATAGGGGACACCTTGGGAAAAGGAAACGTGTTTTTTTGATTAAATCTTATTTGATACCGATTTTTCTTTATTTGAGTTATATTTTCCCTATACCCAGGCAACTTGAAACGACTGTCCTTAGTTTGTTTTTTCAGGCTTTTTGGGGGAGTAGGCTGAATCCGATAAAACGGAATGTCACGTATTTACCCATTTCGGAGGGCGGTCTCCTTATGATTAATCCCCTGTTATTTTTTTTCTCTATTTTCCTTATGGCCAACCTAAGATCTTTATTGATTAACACCCAAATGGGTTGGGAACCTTGGTTTTATGATTCTTGTCGCATCTGGTTTCGCCAATGGGAAATTAATTCCCTGTCTGTGTTACGTCATACTGTTGGGAGACCTGTATATGTAAAGAATGTTTTTTTACATCTGAAACAATGGCAGATAATGGCCCAGATGTTATTACCTTCCTCACATAAAGTCTCATATAAGTCTTTACTTTCCTCTGTTTGTGCTGTCACCGTACCTTTTGAAAAATGTCCTCGACAACATATCCCTTCCCTTTTGTCTTTATTACGTTGTACAAGAGTACCAGCCCATATGTGGGACTTTCATTGGTTATCATGCCATGAAAGGATTAATGTGAAGGCAAACCATAAACATAAGCAATTTCAAGACAGAATGTGTTCAAGATTGTTATGTGTCACGCAACCAGAAACCATATCTCACTTATATTTTGGCTGTTCTTTTATTCAGTCTTGGTGGACATTTTTAGCACATACCTGGCATCTTCCCTTGTTTCAAACGGTTACATATCTCAATATTGTTTACGGAGTTTTTTCCCCTCAATGGTCCTTATGGCACATTGATACTTTGAATTTGGTGTTTATTGTCATTAAGTGGAATATATGGATGGCTATGTGTTTATTTGCTTTACAACAAAAAGAATGTACGTATATTGCATTGGAAAGAAAAATTGTGCAGGATCTGAGGACTATTTATTTGCAGGAATGTACTTCCTTATCTGAGGCACAGCTTTTGGAACTTTGGAAGGCCCTTCCTTGGGTAACAGATTCTGATCCTGCTGTGACAAGAATGTATTTCTTTTGGTTACTCAATGTTTTCTCCTTTTTTTATTTCCCCTTGTTTACTCTTTTGATTTTGTTATAAGACTTGTTTTTGTATGCTTTTGTATGATTTCTGTTGCAATAAAACTTTCCCCTACTCTTTTCGAGAAGTGCCATGGGATCTTTAACATCCCCCTGAACTAGCACCAGAACAGGCAGATGGGACCTCTGTTTAACATCTCATCCGAAAGACGGCACCTCAGGAGTGCAGCACCCTTCTCATGCTGCACTACAGTGTCAGTATTGGGATATTAACCCAAGGGCCTGATGCGGGGATAGAACGCATAGCCTTCTGATCTCCTGGCCTCAGAGGCGAGTGTGCTACCTGCTGAGCCACTGACACTGCATGTTCTACTTAGGGAACAAGAAAAAAACACACTGCAGGCAGTATCAAAATAGCAATATGTTCTAGATAGTGAACAAGTGTGAACTACCCCGCAAGCAACGAAGTAAAAGATAAATGTTGTTCCCAAATTATACAAGACTTCAGAGTACCCAGCAGAATGAATGCAAGTTACTTAAGGAAACTGTTGAGAGTCTCCTACAGATGTGCAGAGTGAGTGGCTGTTGGCTGCCTCTTGTTGCTGACTCCTGGACAGACTGTATTGTCATCCTTTGTGCACAGACTCTGTTGTAATCCTTTGCATGCAGACTCCATCATTGTCCTTTGCGCTGCGGTCCTTAGTGCTCCATACCACAGCGCTCCAGACCACTAGGCAGAGGTGTCCTTATAAGTTGTAAGTGGTGTGGGGAACTACACCCACCCACCCACTTCATGTGACCAGACAACTGGCCCAATTTACACTAATGTGGGGTGGGAAAGTCCATGGATCATCTTCTGAAGAAGCCACTGAGCTAAATGTATCAGTGGCTGCTGACTGCAGGAAAATCCTTCATCAGTCGATAGTGGGAGAGAGGCTGAAGAGTTGAACTTTACCTCACTCTTAACCCCTTTACAGCTCCAATGGCAGCAGCATGTATTAACAAGGTGAGGGTTCGCTTTTGAGGCTATAAGCAGTGCAGGGAACTCTGCCTACCTGGTCTGTGTGGCCACCCAGTTGGCTCAATTTATACTCAGCTGGGGCAGGAAAGTCGATGGAGTGCCTTCTGAAGAAGCTGCTCAGCTAATTGTGTTGGTGACTGACTGCAGGAAAATTCCTTAGCAGTTGACAGAGGAAGGAAGACTGAAGAGCTCAGCTTGACCAACCTCTCAACCAGTTCACAGCTCCAGTGGCTTGGATTATCTGCTGCTTTATTAATGTACTGTTTATACTTTTATCATTTATGAGTAATTGTATTTAATGTTATAACCTACCCACTATTCTTTTGGCGTAGCTGCTGTATTTAGTATACTGCCTATTTACTTGGAGCATTTAATTAAGCAATAATTTTTTTATTTTATTTTATTGAAGTTTCGGAATTACAATCCTTTGAGTCAATGACTCTTTTGCAAAGGCTCCACGTCAATACAAAACAGACACAGCACTTAAGACAATTTTGTACATTGCTCACTAAGCGGGACATCACATTAAGACAATTAATACATGGTTACCTCGTACAGAATAATTTACATTGTTTAGATTTGTTTCACTAGGGTAGCTATGGATCCTAGATCGTCAAGTTGAAGACTGACTGGATACTGTTTCGGTGGGCCCATCCAGGCATAGGGGCAGAAGTCTACTTCCCAGCGGTTGCGTAGGCCTAGATTTGGGTCATTAGCGACACTTGTTTTCTATCAGAATCAGAAATGTGTGAGGGATGTTTGTAACAGCCACATGACTCCAAGTCAAGGGGCAGTCTCTTAATGCCCATTTTAAATAGGCCAAGGCTAGTGGCCAGGGTGATGGAGGAGGGAAGGTCATTTAGCCAGCGGGGAGCATGGTAACGGAAGGACCTTTGCACTAGTGAAGTCCTACAGTGGGGGACTAAGAGCGGGGTGTTATCCCGGTGTCTGGGGGTGCTCCTGTGTGGGGAAGGTTGGATGAGGGGGTGAAGGCCCGCGTGTGCAAGATCCATAAGGATCTTTTTGGCTTGGAGGCAGGTGTGGTACATTAGTCTCCTTTCAAAGGTCAGCCAGTTTGTTCACTTGTAGAGTTTGCACGTATGTGTTAATCTATCACAGCTTGTGACTAGTCAGCAGGCTTTGTTGAGGGCTAGATTGATGCTGTTTAGGGCTGTGTGGTTGGCCGTGCCATATATAATTATCCTATAATCGACCAGTGATATGACTGAGCTGGTAACTGCCAGCCGTAGGGCCTGGGGGGGGCAGTGTTTTTGTCTGTAGAGAATGCCAAGCCGGGTGTTTACTGAGAAGGAGAGGTGGTTAATGTGTAAGTGGTAGGTGAGGGATGAGTCCAGAGTGATGCCTAGGTATTTGAAGTCAGGGACCTGTTCAATACGGATGCCTTGGGAATTAGAGATGGATAGCTGGGCATTCCTGTAGGGGTTTTGGCAGTGAGCAAAGATCATTGATTTAGTTTTGTTGTAGTTTAGTATTAGTCGATGTTCGGAAAACCATGACTCAAGTTCTCTGAAGCAATCTTGCAGGGTGATTTGGAGTGAGTTCAGATTTGTATTTTTCCAATACACTACGGCATCGTTTGCATATAGCAACAGTTTACCACTGCAGGCCTTAGGAAGGGTGTTCAGAAACAGGGTGAAGAGTAGTGGGCCTAAAATGGACCCTTGAGGGACACCCGCAAGAACTGGTAGATTGGCAGACAGGGTGGTGTTGTTTTTGACTTGTTGTGTTCAGTCAGTAAGATAGTTTTTAAACCATGAGATTGCTTCAGAGGTGAGATGGAGGGAGGGGAGAGAGTGGATAAGCAGAGCATGACTGACGGTGTCAAATGCTTTAGTCAGGTCAACATAGATAGCTCCTGCTATTGACCCCGTTCCAGAGTCTCATGTATGTAAGATGTAAATTCAAGAAGAGCAGTGGTTGTGCTATGCACTGCTCTGAACCCGTGCTGTTCTGGGAAAAGCAGATTGTAGTTGGTCAGGTGTTCGGTGAGCTGGTCTGACACGATTCTTTCAAGGGCTTTCGATAAGGGGGGGAGGATAGTGATAGGCCTATAATTACCAAGGTCGGTCGGATCACCTTTTTTTAGGATTGGTGTGATTATTCCACTTTTCCATGGCTTAGGGAATTGACCTAGCTGTAGTGAGCAGTTTAGTATTTTGGTGAGGTGAGGGAGGGTCTCGTCAAGAGTTAGACGAAAAATTTTAAGGTCAAGGGAGTCGCTGCTGTACCTCGAGATGTGCAAGGCTTTGGTTAGATAGTGTTTAGCTTTGTTACACGAGATGATTCTCAGCTGGAAGGGCGGTAGGGTAGTAGTGGAGGAGATATTGGATGGGCCTTTGGGGATGGGGTCAAAGAAGTTTGGGGGTAGGATGTGGCTGAGATCAGAGAATGAGTTGTTCAATACATTGGATATAGTGGTAGGGTCTTGGGAGAGAGTTCCATGGTCAAGTATTTGCATAGGGGTTGGGGAGACAGTTTTCCCACAAAGCTCCTTGACATTGCACCAGAAGTTGTTCCCAGAGCCCCAAGTGGTGGTGAGAGCTTGCTTATAGTAGTTTGACTTGGCTAGCCGAATAGCCCAAGTGCATTTGTTTCTTGCCTCTCTATAGAGTTGTTTGTCATGAGGACATTGGGAGTTCAGCGCCCTTTGCCAGAGGTTGTCTCTGTGGCGCATCTGTTCAGTAGGGCCTGCGAGATCCACAGAGTGTCCCTGTTTTTAATAACCTGTTTTGTGAAAGGGGCAAATATGTCACAGGCAGTGTTGAAGATTTTAATGAAGGAGGTAAGTGCATCGTCGACTGACTGGGCAGTGTGAACCGGTGCCCAGTCGCAGGAGGAGAGATAGAGTTTGAGGCAAGAGAGGCTACCTTTTTTTGATGTGCCTTTGGATGGAGATTTTGGGTTGGCTGGGAGTAATTTTATTTGACCAAGAGCATGAGACCGGGGAGTGGTCACTTAACATGTCTGGGAGAACTTTAATATTGGAGACAGTTAGTAAAGATGAGGTCAATAAGGGTGGATGACCCCGATCTGGGATCTTGCCTGGAGCGAGACTGGACAGCCTGGGTCAGGTCGAAGGCATGTACTGCATCTTTGAAAGGGGCAGATGCGTGGGATAACCAGTTCACATTAAAGTCACCCATGATGATCAGTTCGCTCCTGGGGAGGGAGGGGGAGTTGGGTGATGCTGTCTAGGATTGAATCAAAGGCTAGCTTCTTGTTGGTGGGGGGATGTAGACAGCCATGATGTAGAGTGGTTTCCCAGGAGTGCCTAGGGTGGTTTTGATCATAATGGCTTGGGCCCCGTTTGCCAACGAGGGCAGTGGGACCAATAGGGGCTGCAAAAAGGTTCTGGCGTGTATGGCACATCCACCACCCCTCTTTCCTGATCTGTCAGCTCTGAAGATGGCATAGTCATTTAGGAAGACAGATGCATCTGGGAGATTCTTGGAGAGCCAGGTTTCGGATAAGGCCAAGATGTCAGGAGAGTGTCGGGCGATCCAACAAGCTGTGGGAGCTTCTTAGGAAGGTTGCAAATGTTAAGGGAGGCCAGCAGAAGTCCACCTTTTCCATACCCCATGGGGACACCAGTCCATGCAGGTCCAGGATTGGGGTGTATGTTATCCGAGAGGAGAAGGAGGAGGAGGAGGAGAGCATGTCGGAGAATAGCTTCCCGTAACAATTTGGAAGTGGATATACGGAGGCGAGGACTAGCGGTAAACTTATAGGGCCTGAGTGGTATGGGGATGGTAAGGACTATTTGGGATAAAAGTGCTTGGGAGAGGAGAGGATTGGGGCAATTTAGCATGTGATTGTTAATGGGGGGGTGGAGCTTTCGCCAGTAAGAATCCACTTTTAGTACCACTTAGGTCTGAGGTATAATTGATGTTGTTGCACAATGGTTGGCAATAATGTCACTGTGCACTAATTTCATTCCTTCAGATGGGTAAAGCCCAAGGCAGCAGACTGAGTGTGTTCAACACCCAAGAAGTGATGTTTTTCCACAACACACATCCTTAATGTGCATTACTGCCATTATACAATAGCTCATTTATGTGTAAAAAAAAAAAAAAATGTAAATACTTTTTACTTAATGTTCAATGTGTGGGTACTTGTATTAAAACAAGAGTCCACAGTATCTGTTTCTCTACTAGGTGGTGCTGCTACTAATGCTCGCTGTTCTCATGGTGCTGCTAGTACATGCTGCCTGTTCACTACTTCCCCAGAGCTATCTCAACCCTTTCTCACGCTTTCTCTTTTCCAAGGTGCCCCACCCCCATTTTTTTTTTACCTGCCCACCTGCCTGTCCACCTCCCTTTACTTTTACTGCTTACATCTCTTTGTCTGTTTCCTGGTATGTTTTTCCATCTCTCCTCCATGTCCTCCTGTTGATGTAGTTTGCATGGTTCTTGCACTCTCTCTCTTTCTCCCAGTATAGTAGGCTGTGTACTGGGAGAAGAAATTAAGAGTCACTGGCAAAGGAAAAAGAAGTCAATGATTGGTAAGTGGAGTGCAATTTGCTTTCAAAAGCACACACGCTCATGCCAGTGTTCATGGTTCCACTTTAGTTCCAGTCAGAGTGTGAGAGCGAGGGACAACAGGAATATGTTCAGCCATGAGGGCTTTGGTATTTATGCATTGTAGTGGTGGGTGGAGGAGCAAGAGACTGAGCTGGGGTTTGAAAAGAAATGCAGCTGGCAAGGGAATGTGAAGCCATACCAGCTACAATGGATTGAGCATAGATAGATTTCCTTCACTAGTCATGTGTGTGCCTGCCCTAGATCTAGTGATGTTATCATCAGATAACATCACTGTCTCTAGGGCGCAGCAGCCAGTCGTAATACTTGAAATAGTCACACCCTTGTATGATATAGGTTTAGTTGTACTAAGTGTTTTAATTCATTGCATATGTTTTTGCTTTCACATTTGTGTCAGCCCGCCTATCTAGGTGGGGCCCATTCACATTATTTTCTGTTGAAATTAACTATTTATTTTAACTGCCTCCCTATCTGGATGAAGCCTATTTGTGTGAGGCCTAACACCTTTTTTTATGAAATTGCTTTTAATAATTTGGTAACTTGGTAGACTTAGACAAAGTAGGCCGAGGCCCATTTAATTGTCTCCCACTCCTAGTGGGTTTATTTATTAATATAATGTTTACCATTTAAAAGCAAATGTGCATCCAACTCCCTTTTAAAGGAGTCAAATGTAGTTGCTTCTGCCACGTGTTTAGGGAGGCTATTCCATACATGGGAAGCTCTTGAATTAAAAAAAATTAAGTGTCTGCTTGTTTTGGGAATATTTATAAAGATTTGTTTTTCATGAGATCTTGAATTAAAAGTTTTATGATTCCTTACAATGTTACATTGCTCCATTAATGTTACATCTTCCAAAATGTGGTACAGAAATAGTAAATCACCTCTAATTCGCCTGAGTTCTAAGGGATACAGATTTAATGCTAGTAATCTGTCTTTGTATACCCTATTCTGTAAACCTTTTATGGATTTGGTTAGATGTCTTTGGACTCTTTCAACTTTGAGTATGTCTTTCTTTAAGTATGGGCTCCATATAGGGGAACCATAATCCAGTAGGGGAAGTACATAAGTTTTATAAAGTTTGAGCAAACACTCTTTGTTTCTTGATATGAATCCTTTTTTTATTGAGTAAATGATACCATTACATTCGCCTATCATTTTGGATATATGCATGTTAAAAGATAGTTTTGGATCTATCCAAATACCCAGATCTTTTTCTAAATTGCTATTTTTTAGCTTCTTATTATTCAAGTAGTAGGAATACTTTGGGTTATTTTTTCCAAAATGAATCACTGAACACTTTTCTTCATTAAATTTCATACCTTTTTTTATACCCCATTTTTCTATTTTGCTTAGGCTATTTTTTAGTTCTTCAAAATCACCAATAGTTTTGACTACCCCACCTATTTTGGTATCATCGGCAAATTTAGTTATGTGGGATTTAACCCCATCATTCATATCACTGATATACAATCCAAACAATAATGGACCCAGCACGGAGCCTTGGGGAACCCCATTAGCCACCTCTCCCTCCTCCGACAGCACACCATTGATACGCACTCTCTGTATTCTATCTGACAACCAATTTTCAATCCACCATATTATAGTTGTATTTATACCAAGTTTTATCAGTTTATTTATTAATTTATGGTGGGGGACAGTGTCAAAAGCGTTTCCCAAGTCCAGATAAATAACATCCATGGGTTTACCTCTATCCAGATTTACACTAATAAAGTTATAAAAGGCCAATAGGTTAGTATTACAAGAAAGTCCTTTTTTTAAAACCATGCTGAGTAACATCTTGTTTGTGAGGCCCTCCATCTGAGTCAGGCCTATCCCCATTATTTTCTTTTAAATTACCTATTTAATTTCACTGCTTCCCTGTCTGGGTCAGGACAATCCCCTTTTCTATTAAATTTCATTTTACTTATTTTTTCAGCCTCCCTATCTGGGTCAGGCCTACATCGCCCATAGCCAGGCCTACACCCCCTGTAGCCTTCTTCTGGGTAGGACCTACTTCTCCCATAACTTCCTTATCTGGGTCAGGCCTACATCCCCATAGTCTTCTATCTGTTTCAGGCCTACCTTTTCTGTAGTCTCCCAGTCTGGGTTAAGTATACTTCCTCTGTATCCTCCTTAACTGGTTAGGTCTACTTCCCCTGTAGCTTTTCTATATGCGTCAGGCCCTTTTCTCTGCTAATTCCCAATCTTGCTTAGGCCTCCCCACCCATACCTACAGTACTGTGCCTTCCCACAGTTTATCTCCTGCTAGGGTGTTGCAAATTTATCTGCACCGTTTATTCCACTATGCTACTACCTACACTAAATCTTCTCCCCTTCTTTTTCTCCCTCATCTCCCTCCTGTCTTTCACTGCTCCTTCTATCCACCTGTACTACAATCTCCTCCCTCCTCCTCACTCCTCTTCATATCCCATTCCCCGTCATCAATGGTTTTTATCTCCTACCTGCTCCTTATCTTCACCTTGAAGCCCTCTGGTGCCTTATGTCCCTTCTCTCCACTTATCCTCTCCTCTTCCCTCCCCACTTTTCCTCTAAACAGTTTATTGGTTCCATTAAGCTCCTTGGACGCCCACTGACTCTTATAGCAGGTGACATTGAACTTAATCCTGGCCCCATTTCCATTTCACACTTGCAGCTCCCCAAAGGACTGAGAGTGGCCACCTAAAAATCTACAGCATCCTCCCTAAACTGGATCAATTACAGCCTCCTATGGTCAACTTACAGCCAGATGTCGTGATCATTTAAGAGTCTTAGCTCTTCTATAAGGTCCAGGATTCTGCAGTGGAAATCCCTGGTTACAACATAACCAGATAAGATCCAACCAAGAGGGGCAGTCATGTTGCAATTTACCTCTCTTCTGGCAAACAGCTTGTTCCTGTGCAAGATGTTTCTCTCTGCCTATGAACTGCTCCTCCTCAAACTCTTACTTCCTGCCCCAATTCATATTTTTGTTGCTGTGGTCTACTGCTCCCTAGATTATTCCTGCATTGGTCAGCAAGTTTTTTTCCAATATCTGTTTCCACTCCTCTAAGGGGGAGTTGCTCATCACTGGAGACTAATAAAAATGGTCTCTCTCCCATGTGCAAATTTTCCAAAAATTCACAATTCTTGCAATTATCTCAGTTCATTTCTGATCACACTCACCTCAGTCATAAATCCTTAAACTGCTCCCTCCTGGACCGGGTCCTCTCATCCCACCCCAACTGTGTTGTGGAGGTGCATATCCTCCCTAATGTCCTCAATGAGCACTATATGGTCTACTGTGTGCACAAGATCTGCCACCTTATATACCCCCCAAAATTCACCTTTCTCCACTCCTTTCCTTCTCACTAACCAAATGGCCATAGACAGGTCCCCTGTCTATGCAGCCACCAATATTTCTGCCCTCCAGTTCTTTCAGATCAAATTCATGAATCTTTGGGACCACCATGCCTCCCCCCCTTAGGAAAACCAGAGTTTGAGGCTACTTCCTCCCCTTGATCTCAGCAGAGTTGCTAGCTTGTCTGTGTCAGAGACCTAGCATGGGGATTCTACAAGACCACTGGCTCCCCAGCTGCCATAACCAACTACTGGTCCTAGTTCAATGCTGGTATCAAAGCCAATAGTCTTGCAAAATCTAAGTATTTTGCATCAACACTCCAGAATAACCTTAATCATACATCCAAGTTCTGAAAGGTTATCCACCCCTTTTATACCCTCTGACCCAGCTTCATTCCCCTGTCCTGAAGGTTGGCAACTCTCTCATCTCAGGCTCTACTGCTGTGGCCTCTTCCTTTAACTGCTACTTCACCACCTGTACACTTTCCCTCATTTCCTCAACACCCTCAACTCTCCCTGCCTTCTCTCACACATTCTTTCTCCTTCTCTCCCATACTCTCTCTCTCTGCCTGCCTAAAGCCCTCCTTGCTCTCAACCCCCACAAGGGCATAAGCCCTGATGAACTCAACCTAATGCTTCATCTCTCTGCTCCCACCATCACCTTCCTTATTATTCACCTCATCAATCTCTCCTTCTCCTCTGCCACCATCCTTAATGCCTGGAAACATGTTGCTTTCATCCCCCTTCCTAAAGGGAGCAATCCTTCCTCTCCTGGAAACTACAAACATATCTCTCTCCACCCCATTCTGGCTAAGTTACAGAATCATCTTCTCCCTTCACAGCTTTCTCCCCTTTTTAGTGCCTCCTCCTTCTTCACTCCTTCCAGTATAGCTTCAGAGAATCCAACTCCATATTCACTTCCCCCCTCCGGCTCCCTGATTCCATCCATTCAGTTATGAATCATGGTTTGATCACCTCCACCATCTTTGTTAACTTGGCCAAGGCCGTTAGCATTGTTTCCAACCCCCTCCTCCTAGACAGGCTCATGGTGGTGGGCCTCTCTATCTACTCAGTCAGTTAGTTCTGCTTCTACTTTGAGGGCAGATCCCAACCTGTTCAGGTTTGAATTTGGAATCATCCCATCCTCCCAATCTCCATTTGCTCAGGCATCTCTTAACGGTCTGTCCTTGGCCCCATTCTCTTTTCCATATTCTCAGGGTAAGCCCACTGGCATGTACCGTAAGTAGCAAAAATGCATGCACAACAAATGAATTACATAGTGCCCCATTATGTTATACTTGAGCTAGCTCAGCCCCAGGAGCTATTGGAAGATATTTTCTCTTTAGATTTGTTCAAATTTTAGTTTGCAGCTCTTAAAAGAATTTTATCTATCACTTAGGGTATGTGACTGCTTTGTGTAAACACCCCTTGTACATACCCCTATGCATCTGCACTCAATGTAGTATCTGCACTAATCAGCTGTGTTTTCTATGTGCCGCAAGTATGTAATTTTCAGTCGGGTGTGTGTGTGTGTGTGTGTGTGTGTGTGTGTGTGTGTGTGTGTTTCATTTTCTGCAACAAGCACCCAAACATTTGTATGTATGTCCTCAAATGTCTGTGCAATTGCACCCGGGTCATGACTGAAAAAGGCACTTGGTGCCAGTGCACTTACCTGGTTACCAAAGTGAAAATAAATTAAATTAAATGGAGTGTTTTTAGTTAGTTTTCTCCTGGACACATTGAGTTCCTCAGTTCTCTACCTCTGCTCCAGTTTACTGTACTACCTCAAAGGCAGCACATTTTTTAAAAAAAGATCTGTCTAGTGCCGCCTACCCCTGTAATTAAATGGGCACAGAAGTCTGCACAGAGCTTTTAGTAACTGTGGTCATCACTGGTCGCTCCCTCCACTCCTTTGCAAGGCCGGCGGCCTGGCAGCATTTATTTCCCTCCCTCCCTATCTCTTGGCTCACTCCTTATTTTTTGCTTTAAAATATTTAAGATAGGTAGCTCTTAAAACAACTATTAATTTAAATATTTTTCACTCAGTCAAGTTATAGCTGAACTTCTCTAAAGCTCTTAAAATAGCAAAGCAAGAGACAATTGATCGCCAGTGAGCATGCTACTACAACCTGTCTAAGTTAACAGGTGAGAGTGGTGTGTTTTGCAGAGTAGAGGCAGCCTGAAAGGAAGGAGGTGCAAGAACTTAGAAAAAAATGACTGGCACTTGCACTCACAATCTTTCTGGCTACAACCTGACTCCTGATCCCCTTCTTTCACACCAACAGTCTGTCATTCATGTTGGAAGAAGGATGTCTCTCACACAGTCTTATAGCCTGCCTTCTTGTCATCTGTCCGAGTCTTGATTAAAGCCCTGTCAGCTGATAGAAAAAGACATGTCTCATGGTCTGAAGCACCACTGCATCAGCTCTTCTCCTACCTGCACACCCCACAAGGATGAGTCCTGAGGGGAAAAAAATGGACTTGGCTCCGAATTCCCTTAGGTGCCCTAGTGGGCAAGCATTAAATGTATGCAGGTGTTCAAATACAAAAGGGCCTGCCCTGGGACACCTAAGGTATGGGAATTTAACATCCTGCATATTCCTGAATGACCTCCCTATTGTCTGCTCCTCTACTTCCATTCATGTCAGTGTCAGTGGCTCAGCAGGTAGCACACTCGCCTCTGAGGCTGGGAGATCAGAAGGCTGTGGGTTCTATCCCCACATTAGGCACTTGGGTTAATATCCCAATACTGACATTGTAGTGCAGCATGAGGGGGGTGCTGCACTCCTGAGGTGCTGTCTTTTGGATGAGACATTAAACCAAGGTTCCATCTGCCTGTTCTGGTGGTAGTTCAGGTGGATGTTAAAGATCTCATGGCACTTCTCGTAAAGAGTAGGGGAGTTTTTATTGAAAAATACATGGTATAACAACACATACACATCATTTTAAGGAAATCATAACCAACGGTCAAAGAGTCTCATAATAACATAAGTTAAAAAAACAATATCAATAAGTATAAATTTCCCTAGAAACAAAAGGAATAAGAAATTGTAATTAAAAAAAAATTATTCCAACTTCTCATTTGTATTTTATAAAGATATTAAATCCTTTCTACCACCTCTGTACTTGTAATGTAGAGTATACTGATACATCATGTTGATATGATTTACCCATAAATTGTTCTATCAAAGTGCTAAATACATAATACGGCATTATTTTCTGCTGGAGTATCCACTGACATCTTGCTTGCCATAAGTAAACCATAAGACAACATTTAAATAAGTTCAACATATTCATATCATAAGACCATCGTCCAACAGGGTTATTTCCTAGAACTAAGATTCCATATGTCATTTTTGATAACCATATCATTTTCCATTTAGGTGCCAAGAGTTCCCATAATGGTTTTGCATAGGAACAGTCCAGAAAAAAATTTTCTATTGTTTCCGTCATATTAATACACTCCAAATATGGACAATTCCTTTCTTCTAAGACTTTATGTTTAGCATTTCCCCTCACATTAAGTCTCCCATACATAGCTAAGCATATTGTTTCCCACATAAACCCTGGAAGTCTATAATTATTTAATTGTGAGAGAGCTTTAGAGTTGTTTTCAACTGCACAATTTTTAAAACAAGGCTTTTGTGGATACATTAGGACCATAATTAATTTATGTAGAGTGGGTACAGTAGATTGTTGAATTTGTTGTTGTGTTAGTCCCCATTTATACAATTTCTGAGCAGTGGATTTAAAAAAATCTGGGACTGATAAATGGGAGCCCAATTTTGGTGGAACCACTGTCCAAGCTCAAAAATATTTAAATAACCGTCTCCTCAGCCATTGGCAATGTAGATCAATACTATCTGATAATCCGCACTTAACATTTTGTATTATAAATAGGACCTGTAAAAAAAACTGTTGGGTCCAGCATCCCAATGCCTCCCTTATCCTTTGGCAAATAAGTATAATATCATTTAATAGGATTCAATTTGTTGCCCCATAATAGCATAAAACATAATGCATATAATTTTGTTTCCCATATGTTTGGGGGTGGAAAAATCAAAGCAATGTATAGCAATTATGGAATAACACATTTTCTGAGAATTTGAATTCTTTTATATTTAGTCATTTTCCAATGCTTTCATCTAATAATATTTTTTTCAATTTGGGCAATACCCATTTCCCAGTTTTTTGTTGGGATATTCTGTGACCCAAACCAAATCCCTAATATTTTGATAGGTTGAGATGAAATCTGGATACCTTCAGTGTGTGCTGGTAACTCAGTACTAGCTCCTACATAGAGACCCTTACTCTTTATTTTATTCAGTTCTGCATTAGAAATTATAGAAAAAGTCTCGATTCTAAAAAAATTAGGTAATTCCCCTGGATCCCTAAAGAATAAGCAGATATCATCTGCATATGCTTGTATTGTAAGGCATTGTTCTGCTTCTATCCATTTCAAACTTTTCCATACATTTGCCTGGGTTAGTAGTCTCAATAAAGGGTCTAATTAATATAAATATAGTAAGAGGCTCAATGGCCAGCCTTGACATACTCCTGTGGAAATATGAAACCCTGTCATGACCTGTTTATGTATGATTGGAGATACCAATGCCTGTTTATACAGTAATTCAATGTATTGTCTAATGGTACTTGGAATCCCATAATGCTGCAAAGTAGCAAAGAGACAACTGTGAGATACTCTATTAAAAGTCTTGGCCTGATCCAACAAAATGATGGTAGCTGCCAGACTATTTAATGATAGATATTCAATTAAATCCCTAATTATCATTAAAATATGTTGTATTCTTCCCTTAATACCACAATATTGATGGGGAGACAGAGTAAAACTAGAATACTGTTTAATCCTGGTATTGATTATGCTAGCCAAAATGTTATAGTCCATATTTAGTAACGTAATAGGTCTCCAATTCGTAATGTTAGTTTTATCCCCGGATTTAAATAAAAAAACTATAATACCTTCTGTAAAGGGTGGTCTAATATTACCAGAGGTTAAGAAGTATCTGAATACATGGGTGAGGATAACTATTAAATCATCAGAAAAAAGTTTACAGAAGTCACTGGATAATCCGTCTGACCCAGGTGATGTGCCAGATTTTAAGGATTTAATGGCTTGCAAAACCTCAGTTTTAGAAATTATGGTATCAATAATAGAATTCTCTTTAGGAATCAAAGGGATCTGAATTTCCTGTAAAAACATTTGAACAGCTTCTGGTGTTGGGTTCTTCTCAGGTTTAAGTGATTCCATATGTGTTTTAATAATGTTATAAATATCAGCTAAAGAGCCCATAGAGTCGACTAAAAGTTTGATGGACATTGAATTTTTTAGTTCCTTGCATGCTAAGTATGGGTCTCTGACTGGGTTTTTTTTGTGTACCAGATTGTAACATAACATTAATAGTTTTAGCCCTATCAAATTGATAATTTAGCATAGCATTTTTCATATCTTTATTTGAGGTGAGTAATCTATCCTAGAGGTAGTAGCTATAGAATAAAGTCTCTGTAATTGAGAACGAAGTGTTAAATATTTTAAAAAAATATCATTCCTTATCTGTTTGCCTAGTTTAATGAACCATTTTTTTAAATCAAGTTTTGAATCTTCCCACCAGTCCCCCTTATCATCGTATAAACACATAACCGAGTCACGAGCTTTTATCAGGGACTTAACTCCTAATTGTACTCTAGGGAGCTGTAGAGTAGAGATATTTAGTCTCCACCAGTCCCTTTGTTTCTGATTATGTTTTTGATTATGTTGTATCTCACAAAGTCTTAATATCAAGAGTGAGTGGTCAGAAAATTCTACTGGTTCTATAAAAAAATGAAATTTAGGAATATTTTGTGAAATAAATGGTCAATGGTAGTCATATATTTACCTCTCTTATAAGTAGTTTTAGAATCATTTGATAGCCCAGCCCCACAGCATATAAGTTCTGCAGTATCCACCATGTTTGTTAACATGATTGAGTCACAATACATATTTTTTGTGGTACTGAAGTGTTGCCTTTTTTCTTGCTATCACAATCAAAATCTCCACCCAAAATTATTTTATGCGAGGATACCAAATATGGTTGAATAAGTGTGGATATTTTAACCCTTTCGGGCTTAGTTTGTGGACTGTACACATTAATAAATCTATATGTAGTATTACCCCACTTGCCACCAATAGTTAGTACCTTGCCAGGTACTAGATCTTTGGGAGTAACATCTTCATCTTTAGAAGGAGCAAATTCAATGTTTTTTACTGTTGTACAGTCATCTGAGGTTGATTTTTTTTGTCCTGTACAGCATCTGATCGTGTTATAGGGATACTATGTGACTGCCCAACTTAACCTTGTTTCTCCACTTCTCTTCCTGCTCTAGTGGTCCCCCCCCCACTGGATTCTACCCTCACATCTTGGTATACCCAATGCTGCACTTTTCACCCTCTCCCCACCCTTCCTACATTCCTTCTCCCCCCTCCTCTCTTCCCTCTTCCTATGATTCTGGCACTTCTTATCTGTTGTCTGTTTTCTCTGACAAATGCCGCTGGCTGCCTTGTTACAATGCTACCCTTGAATTGTATTAATCTGTACTCTGTTTGCAATGTCCACATTATTGTAATGTCTGTCTTGATGTTCCCCATAATTTGTATTTCTCTGACGTGGAACCTTTGTAAAAGAGCCAAGGCTCAAAGGTATTTGTAATCCTAGACTTGATAAATAAATAAAATAAAAAAAACTAGTCTTTATGTGGGTATCTGCATTAAATACTGCATCTGCTTTCCCTGAAACGCCATGGGGTGGAGTCACATGGTAGTCTATGTCCAATGCCGCTGGCTTCCATTCAGGTTTGGATTGCGAGAAATTTAAGGTTGGATCCCAAGCACGATCTGGTAGCCACTGTCTGGTAGAGGTTTGTTTCCAACCTGCTTCTTGCAATGCAGTTTGAGGTTTCCAGGTGTCATCAAACAGGTCTTTGTGCTCCATAGATATTGTAGTAGGAACATTATAAATGCCAAAAGCTCCCGCTTGTGGATTAGTTATAGAACTGTCTTGCATTTTGTGGTTTGCAAAAGTCCAGGCCGACCTTTTTTCCTTCCCGTCTCCTTTAGTGCTTATACTCGTCTGTTGCCTCTTAGAGAAAGTAGAAACAGAAACATTCTCCTGTCCACCATCACTTTTTTGAAAGTGTACCTTAGACTCAGTTCTTTGCACAGCCTCATCTTTCCCTGGTTTACTTTCTGCTTGAAAAACAAACCCGGAGTGTTTAGACATGGTTTGGGACTGAGTAGCTCTTAAGGGCTGAACATTCGAGCTGCACTGCATTGCATCTGTGCAGGTAGTAACTTCCATTTCCAAGCATTTAGTCCCGTCTTGCATGTTAACTATCTCAGCTTGTAGTGGAGCCTGCTTACTATATTCACAGATTACATCAGCACAATCGTTTGTTGGGATCTCTAAATCAGGTTTCTCAGTAGACACAGTGTTATTACTATCAGATGTCACTGTCACAGTTTCAGAGTTTGAAATCAACTCACCCAGCTGAGCTCGGCTCTTTGATGTTTCCACGTCATTAGAAGTTTTGACAAGCCGTTCTATTTGAGGGATAGTCGTAGCAATAACATGCAGTTTAGCAATTTCATCCCGAATCCTTTGTTGTACCTCATAATGGTGTTTTTCTTCTTCCAGTAGTTTCTCCTGTAAAACTTGCTCTTGTTGCAATATTGCTTTCTCAGGTTGAACCAATGGAAAATCATGAATAACTTCATCTTGGCTGAGGTCCTCAGTTTATACAAAAATCTCCTGCATGTCAGGATCCATATCAATACCCATAGCGTTAGTATTTTCAGTACTTGTGGCCTCTGGCATAATCAAGGCAGGAGAGGAGGCCATCTCCCCTGCCACATCAGCACTTCCTCCTCCACTGCTGTCCGTCCCCAAACTGAGCTCCTCCACTCCACAGGAAATCAAGCCCCCTGCAGGTAGAGTAGGGGAATTTCCCCGGGGCCCTGGCCAAATTTCCCCCCATTCACTAAATAAATACCACCAACAGCTTAATCTGGTTCATGGTCAGTTGGCATTCATCTGTATCCCCCTCCTCTGGGTCGAGCCTAAAAATAGGCAGAATCTGCCTAGTGCACTTACCCAGTCAACAAAAATTAAATAAATAATAAATGTATACACTGATGACACAGTGCTCTTTGCCTCTGGCTCTTCTGCCCCTGACCTTATTGCTCGGCTACAACTGGAATTTGACAATATTCAATGCTGGTTCTGGTTAAACCAGTTGGCTGTCAGTGCTAAGCAAATGGTCTCCATGACCTTTGGTTCTCATCAGTGGCTTCCCAGGCTCACTCTGGATGCAGCAATCCTTCCTCTCCTGGTAACTACCAGGAGCATCCTGTCATCCTCCTCCCATCATTTCATACTTGTGATAATGCCATGATAAAGGATGTCTCCACCTATTAAGTACTTCAGGGTCAGGCTGGACTGCCAGCTTGATTTCTCAGCCCACATTGATGCTATCTACCTTAAGCTCCTCTTCAAGCTTGGTGAAGTCTACTGGAATAAAGCATGTATTCTGCTTCCTACTCACTGAGAGTTTTTATTGAAGATGATCCTCCCTATTTTTAAGTTCACCATGCCTGCGCACGGTGACCTTATTGCTATGAGTAGTGTATGCGAAAACTTCAAAAGAACAAGTGTTCACCGTTTGGTCATAGAACAAATATGGGTGGAATGCAGCTGATTCCGCATATGCGCAGTAGTGCCACTGCTTCTGCACAGGTGCGGAAACGAACAACGTGGGAATGCACTCTATGGATTTTATTTGCTCAGTGTGCCTCACCTGGTGAAACATTTCAAGAAATAAATACGTCAGCCTGCGTGGATTTCTGCTCACCACGCACTCCCTGGAAAAGCTGACATCGGAGTGCCCAATCCCCGCATCGACATGTGTCCCCCCCCCACATTGTGGTACACTGGGATCCCACCCCAGTGTGACCAGACAATTTTCATAATTTGTTTTCCTGACACTGGGATTCTCACTCCCAGCGTCAGATGTCCCCCATCCCCCAAGCTCAATTTATTTGCCGATGGGGGTGCAAAACCCCAGTCAGCATCATGATTCCCTTCCCCCCAAGCTCACTTTCTTTGCCAACAGGGGTGCCCAATCCCAGTCAGCTTCATGCCCCCCCACCAAATTCATGTGGCACACTGGGAGCCCACCCCAGTGTGCCAAAAGTATTTTTTTAACCTGCAAAAAAGAAAACGGTCCTTCATCGCTTCACCCATCCCCCTCCCTCATCCTGACCTTCCCTCTGCACACCCATCTCCCTGCACCCCCCTCACCCCATACTTACCTCTGTAAGTCAGGAGCAGTGATCTTCTATGGACTGGGACACGTCTGCACTCTTCAAAGCCGAACTGCAAAGTGAGGAATTGGGTAAGCGCTGTATAATGGGAGTCAGTGGAGGGGGGTTCAACTTAGGTTGATATCTCAGACATTTTTAGGACTTTTGGTCCCAAATTTTCAACATGGGGTTCTTGGGACCCCACGTCATGAAAACTAGCACTGTCATTTTGTTTCTTTGTTCTGAAAGGTAATTTCGTGGTCACTGAACAGAATCACCTTTTGGGACTGATTAAGAAAATGACAGTGCCACTGTTCATGAGGAGAGGTCCCAAAAGCCCATGTTGCAAATTTGGTGAACAAATAGAGAATAATGGCTAGGCGGGTGTGTGTTGTGATATTTTTTTACACACCCAAGGTGAGTGATGAGCCATAAACCTCGAGAGCGAAGGTGTGTAAAAAAAAAAAATCATGGACACACACCCACCTAGATTTTTTTTATAATCACTGGTGCTTTTTAGTTCAACACCGCAAGAGCAGTTAGTCATGGGCAGTTTCCATTGCTAAAGCCCCAACCAGAGCACGAGTGCCCCAGCATGAGTACTGCAGGATCAGCCAGATATTTATTTGATTGCTCTGAAGGCAGGGTTAACTAATTCAATAGTTAAAAAAAAAATGCTTTACATTTGTGTCAATTTGTTGCCAGATAGTCAGTGCGGGTGCTCCGGTACTGGAAAAATGGAGCAGTCATGTTTCTCGTGTTGTGCGTCCCACCCACAGACCAACTAACAGCCAATAAGGTGGCGTGTTAGCATTGAGTGACAAACACCAGGGAACTGAAAGGATTTTTAAAGCAAAATGCCATAATAACCCATTTTCGGGTTATTACGGCATTTGACAATACCTGTATTCAGGTTGATAAATGGGGTCACCAGTAATTATATTCAAAAAAATGACTGCATTATGAGCGTGTATTGCGCGTTTTTTTACACACACTCGTAACTTCGCCAATTATTAATATTTTCACTCCAGATTTTCAACATTGCCATTTTTGCACAACTCCTTATGAATAGTACAGCTGTCATTCTTCACATCCTTCCCAAAATGTGTTTTCACACCTGTTGCACAGAATGGCGCGGTCGCTGTTGGAAATCAACTTTTGGGACAAAGTAACAAAATCATGGTACCACTGTTCATGAGGAGAGGTCCAAAAATGGCAATGTTGAAACTTTGGTGAAAAAAATTGCGTTACAGGTGTGCATTGTGCAGTTTCTATGCACACTCATAACTTCACCAATTTTTCATATTTTCACTCCAGATTTTCAACAGTGCCATTTTCTCACACTTCCTCGTGAACAGTACAGATGTCATTTTTCATTTTCTGCCTGAAATTTGTTTTTGCACTTGTGGAACCAAATAGAGCAGTCGCTGGGAAAAATCACCTTTTGGGACTGAGTAACGAAATGATAGTGCCACTGTTCATGAGGTGGGATCACAAAAAGCCCATGTTGAAAATTTGGATTGAAAATACCAACAAATGCCCGGGGCTTTAGGGTTTCCAGCTGTAATGCCCTACCCTGTAGAAACTGACAGGTGTCGAGGGGGTGACTTGGGATCATCAGCCGTAATGCTCATGCCATTCCACCCCCACCTTGCAGCCAGTGACAGGCATCGAGGTGTGTCTTGGGGTCTTCGGCCCCAGCGTTCACCCCATTCTTCTATACTGCACCCATCACAGCATATTTCCTTATGGAATGGGGTGAGCGTAAGGCCCAAAGACCCCAAGGCACAACGTGACACCTGTCGGTGTCTGCAGGGTAGAGTGAGGTGAAATGGCATGAGCATTATAGCCGACGACCCAAAGGCACACCCCCAATGCCTGTCAGGCTTTGCAGGGTGGGGTTGGGTTTGGCATCAGTTCAATATTTCACTGCCATTCCTATTATGCATCTCTCTAACTCCTGCATTACCAATGCCAGCAAGCAAGCATTCGGCATTGACAAATGCTTGTTATACTTTCCAGTGATGATTTTGTCAAAGAAATGCAGTTGCTTACCTAAGAAGGTCCTTGTTAGTTAAGCGACTGCCTTTCTTTGACAAAATTGTCACTGGAAAGTATAAAAACAAGCTTTCACAAATTTCCCCCATTAAACTCTATGGCACCCCTCTTCATGCTGTTCCTTAAGTAATGCGGTGAACTTTCAGCATTGACAAATGATTGTTGACTATGGTGACATACTCTATAGTGCTGCTCTCAAATCCACACTTGCCAGACTGGACTTATTCTTTCACTCCTGCCATTTTGCTTTGGACTGTCCCCCTTGTACTCATCACTGTTCTCTTTCCTCCTCCCTTTCCCTCCCTCTCTTGAGGTCAAGGGCCTCACTCACTGTGCTTCCTTCATTGTAAATGCTGGCTTGGCTCCCTCCCTACCATTTCGCTCTTCTTTCCTCCCCACTCTTACCTCCTACTGACTCCATAGCATTGTTTTCCATTCCCTTTTCACCACCTCTGGGAAATCTACTGCTGGTAAAAGTTTCCTTCTCATATCATTTCTCTAAACTCTGATCATCTCATCCACTGTCAGTCTGCTCTACCTCTTCCTCCTCCTCCCTTAAATATTTTCTTTATGACTTTACATCTCCCTCTTGCAACTGTTCTTGACCCCAGTCCTTAGTGGTCACTCCACCCCCTCCCATTCTTTGCTCTAGTTCTGATATTCTCTTGAGTCTTCCCGCCTACCGATATGTCTCAGTTGGGTTTTTCACTGAGTCTCTCCAAGCCCAACTATATCTACTTAAAACACCTTGTTGTACTGTTTTACCCTGCACTGAAGATTATTTTGTGCTTCTGTAACACATTGTACTTTTCTCCCTTTTTGATGCATTGTATTGCTTGGCACTGACTATTGTTGATGCATATCTGTTAATGTATTACTCATTCTTTCATCTTATTGTACAGTACATCTTCCTCACCCTCTCCCCCCAGGATGCATTTGGAAACTAGCTGTTAACAACTCAGTATATCTTTTCTGGTAAAGCATTTGAAAAAATAAATAAATACATAAATAAACAGGTAACTAACTAAATAAACAAATAAAATTTGAGTAACAAGAAAAAAATACTAAGAATTTCCAACCATTTCCAAAATTACATTTTTAAGGATATTTTATAGTTTTATTTAGTTTTTGTTTACTCGGTGGGTGCACTAGCCATAAAGATGACTGTTTTCAGGCATGACCAGGGAGGTTACAGGGCAGACATTGTAGGTATAATAAACAGTAGATTACATCGAGATACATAAACAAAGTGTTATGAAACATTAAACAATAGGCTAAGCAGCACAGGTAGTATACAGGGTATTTCAAAAACATTTAACAATAAGCGAAGCATTACAGGTAGTACACAGGGTGGTCCTGGTAGGATCATAGAGATTTTTACAGTCGTAGCATGACGAAAAACATACAGTAGCAAGAGTATTGCAGCAGTAGTCCTGAAAATACAACTTAGAAAGTTCAACAAAAATAGATAAATAAAAATGTGGTCAAATACTGACAAGTGCTGGGGGATAATGGGCAGAGGAATGGCAAGATTGTGAACAGTAGGGATAATAGCAGGTCAGGATAAGGGAAGGTATGGTATAGGATAGGAGCTGGTACACAGAGAAAGGCATGGCTGCAGGGGGCTAGTGTCAGGACAGAGAGCTGGGAAAGGCTGTACCGCAAGTGGGGTATTGTGGAGAAAAGGTAAGAGTGTTGGGATAGGCAGGATACCCAGAGGACTAAGGAGGTTTGAAACAGGAGCATTGGTTGGTGGAGCTGAGATGCTGATGGAGAGCTTTTTTAAAAGCATTGTGCATTTGGGGATGCATAGTAGGGATTTGTCAGCTGAGCGTAGGCCGTATTTGGAGGTCTGGTAGGTGAGTAACTCGGCGAGAGTTGTTGGGGTACGAGATCTCATGATGCTGTCGACAGTGGAGTTAAGGCAGTAAAGTCTAGCATCATTGAAGGACAGCCAGTTTAGATCCGAGTATAGTAGACAATGGTGTTTTAGTCTGTGAGAGGCTGAGGTGAACCTGCAGATGTTGTTATAGGTGACATCCCATCTTTGAAGATTTGATTTTGGTAAAGGAGCATAAGTGGCCACTCCATAGGTCAGAGTAGGTAGGAGTATACCTTGAGCTATAGCCACTCTAGCAGTAGGGGTTAGCGTGCGGCTGGTCTGGTATGACATGCATAGCTTGGAATTGACTGATTTGCATGTGTTGATGTGGAGTTCAAAATTTAGAGATTGGTCAAGGGTGACCCCAAGGTAAACAACGGCACAGGAGTTATGAGTGAGCCATCTAAGCAGGAGACCCTGAGCTTATCTTGGAATGTCTTGAGTTTAGGAAGGGTCCCAATTAGCATGGAGTATGTTTTTGCCTCGTTTAGAACAAGTTTGTGGTCCTGTAGCCAGGCTTGTGTGCATTGGAAATCGGAGGCGAGATGTAGGTTGATATCGGACACATCTTTTGCACTGACATACATGACTATGTCGCCCACATAGAGTAGAGATGAGGTGTCAAGGAGATTAGTGGTGATGTTGTTGATAGGCATTGAGAAGAGAAGTGGCTCAAGGATTGAGCCTTGGGGAACTCCAATGTTCACTGTCTTTAGGGTGGAGCATGTAGAACTGAATTTAAGTTTTGGGCCCTATTTGACAGGTAACTGTTAAACCAACTGACAACCCTAGGAGCAAAGCCCATAGAGTGGAGTGTGTCGAGGAGAAGTGGGTGGTCTATCAAGTCAAAGGCTTTTGATGCATCAATGAAAACTGCTCCCATGAGAAGCCCTGAGTCCATGGCAGTGAGGGTGTCTGCAGTAAATTTGAGTGGGGCAGTTGTGGTGCTGTGACCTTTTCAAAAGCCATGTTGTGCAACAGTTAGGAGATCATTGCCTGGGAGGAATTCAATGGTTTGTATGGCAATTAGCTTTTCCAATATTTTGCTTAGAACTGACGGGATGGCAATGGGCCTATAATTAGAGGGGTCTTTAGGGTTGCCTTTTTTGAAGACAGGGGTGACTCTCACTGTTTTCCAAATATCCAGGACTCTGCTATGACATAAAAAGAGGGTAAAAATTCTAGCCAGGGGTCTGGCAATGAGAGGTGTGGCAATTTTTAGCAGCCTGAGCTCGATATCATCTGATCCAGTGGCTGTTCTGTCTGAGATCTTTCTGAGGAGTTTTGTGACCTCCCTATGAGTAATGGCCTTAAAGTGAAAGAAGGGAATTTTTTATGCTTGGAGGGAGGGAGTTGAAGGACCCAGTTGATTCGAGGAAGGGAAAGTGGATGTGTATTTGGTCAGGTCTGTAAATTGGTCATTAAAGAAATTAGCGATGGTCTGAGGGTTGTTGCAGTGGATACCATTTAGTACCATGTCATTCAGGGTAGGGAAAAGGTTTTTTTTTTTTTTTGAAATTTAAATTTTATTGGTTTTAAGAAAAACACAACAACAACAACACAATACAAAACACATCAAAGAGAAACAAGAAGGAATTAAGAATAAACGGTACAACCAAAGAACCACCCCCCCAAACATAACCCAACCCCCATAAATAGAAACAACCCCCAAAACCCATTCCCCAATCCCAACAACCCCAATCACAAATATAAAAAGAAAGGGAGTGTACATGTGCACCATCAAAACCAAACAACGTCTGGATAAAACTACATACCAACATCACTTCCAGATCTTACCATTAGTATAAAAGCAAACATTCCTGAAAGCCAGGATTAATATAGTTCTTAGACTAAAAGGCAGACATAAGGAATCGGGTCCAAAACTATGGAAATAAAATCAGGTCAGACAAAGGGCTTGGAATTTACTCCATCTCCTCTGAAAAAGGTCCAAGCGACATTTAAAACTCACAATCAACCTTTCAGACTGGAGATATGAGGCCACTTCAGTCAACCAATCAGCAAATGATAAGGTCAATTGGTCAGTCCAATGTCTTAAAACCAATTTTTTAGCAGCCATAGACACCAAAGCCATATAGTATCTACGCTCAGCATTATCTATACTTGAGAAATCACTGAGAATACATATTTCAGGAGAGAAAAAGCTGGACAGACCCAGAAGAGGATCAAGATACTCCCGGACCAGAGCCCACAAGGGGGCGACTCTAGAACAGTCCCAAAACATATGAATTAAGCTACCTTCCCCCTGCAGACATCTAAAGCACTTTGAATGAGAGACCCTCTTGAGCCGAAAGAGTTTAACCGGTGTATAATAGAGATTATTAACAATGTAATATTGCGTTAACCGCAACCTATCCTGAGTATGATATCTATAAAGATCTTTCCAGATACCAGACCAATCCAGAGAAATATCAGGTAGGAGACGTGCCCACACACCCGAGCCTACAGCCGTATCCAGCAAGTTATAATTCAGAAGGAAAGAGTATATCAGAGAGATAGAATGAGATTGGGAAGCAAGTTTGATAATTCCAGAGAGAAAAGGATATACGGCCGAGTCCTTAAAAGTGGTACCAAATCTCCTACCGATCAAATGTCTCAATTGATATACTTTAAAAATGTCTCTCCTAGGTATATCAAATTTCTCCAATATATCGTCGGAAGACAAAAGTAGGTCCCTACTGAAGAAATGCTCAAGTCTGGCCTGTCTGATTTGCGGTAACCAATCCGGAGTAATCTATGAAGAGCCCAACTTAACATTGGGATTACGAACAACCGGTTGTCCCAAATCTGAAATAGCGAAAACACGAAAAAACTTAAAACATTGCATAAGCGACTTAAGAGCAGCATCATCACACTGTCCGACACCCAATGTGAAAGTACCTTTGGGATAAGTAGGTAAAGCAAACCTATCCGGTTTGATCTCAGAGAGAGAGGCACGTTCAAGCTGAAGCCAGATTGGGCAGGTTGAATCTGGTTCAGAAGAGAACCATCTTCCCAGCTTAGAGAAATGGGCTGCCCAATGGTATAACAGGAGATTAGGAAGTCTAAGACCCCCTTTCTCCCTGGGAAGTGATAATTTAGCATAAGAGCGCCTAACCCCTTTCCCTTGCCAAACGAAATTAGAGAAGAGCACATGAAATTGTTGAGTATAAGAGACAGGAAGCCAAAGGTTAACCAAACTCAGTGGATAGAAAATCTGAGGGAGAACATTCAATTTAAGAATATTTATTCTACCCCAAAGTGAAATGGGAAGAGCTGACCAGCGCTGTAAATCTTGAGAGACCGAGTCTTTGACTTTATCCAGATTTAACTTTCTCAGAAGAGAAAGATCAGTAGAAAAATGAATCCCTAAATATTTAATAGATCTAGGAGCCCACTTCATCCCAAAAGAAGAAAATTCGGACTTTTGGGTATGAACATAAGAGGAAAGATTTCAGATTTTGAAATATTTAGCCTATAAGAAGAAAAGTACGAAACCCTCAACTATCCGTATCACCGCCTTCAAGAACTCAGCCGGATCTGCTAAATGTAAAGAATATCATCTGCTATACAGAGAGAACCAGTTCCTTTGATATAATCTAAGACCCTTAACCTTGAAGAAGCCTTAAGCCTAATAAGTAGAGGTTCCAAGTACAAATTAAACAATAGTGGAGAAAGGGGACATCCTTGCCTAGTACCGTATATAAACGAAAAGGAGGAGAACACCCCATTACAGTAAATTTTCACAGAAGGGCAACTATAAAACACCGAATCCTATTTAGAAAAGCAGGTGGAAAACCCATTCTCCCATAACTGCCCAGAGAAAGACCAATCCACACAGTCAAAGGCCTTTTTCGACGTCAAGGAGACCAAAGCAGCTGGGTATGAAACAGATTGAGCATATTGAGAGATATACGACAAAGTCCTCAGGTGATCAGCCCCGATCTACCAGGGACAAAAACCAACCTGCTCAGGGCTCAACAGACCAGACCAAACCCTCCTGATTCTTTCAGCAAGTATTTTAGCAAGAATTTTCATGTCGTAATTTTGAAGAGAGATTGGTCTGTAATTGGCTGGATCAGTGTGGATCTTATCAGGTTTAGGGATTAAAACAATTGTAGCTTCAAACAATGAGGGATCCACATCTGGAGCTACCGGTAAGTACTCATATAATTTAAGAAGGGTAGGTGTCAAATCCTTGGCGAAGGCCTTATAAAAATTGGCCAGGAGACCGTCAGGACCCGGTGTTCGGTCAGAAGCGAGGGAAGCAATTGATCTCTCAATCTCCTGCGATGAGATTGGAGCCAGAAAACTAGCCTGCTGGGCCTCTGATAGGCAAGGGATATCAATCTCCCTCAAGTAATCATTTAGATCCAAAGGGGAGTACGATGTTGGGGATTTACTATAGAGCTCTAGATAATAATCCATAAACATACGGGCAATTCCTCTGGGTGAAGTGACAGCTGTACCGGATGAAGAGATTAAAGAAGGGATAATCCTGGAGCTTTCCAATGCCCGTAACCACAAAGCCAGGATTTTACCGGATTTCTCCCCTTGATCAAAGTACTTGGCTTGAGTTTTTAATAAGCAATACTCCATTTTCTCCTTCAAAAGGTCCAAATATTCATTCTTGACTGAAAGGAGCTCTTTAAGATCAGTTACAGAAGAAGCTAAGGAATATTTAGCCTTCAGATCCCTGATTTTACTCATCAAAAATAGGGAGTTTGCCAGTCCTTTCTTCTTTCTAAGGGAAGCCAATTTAATGAACTCACCCCTAAGGTAACATTTCAAGGCAGACCAAACCATATCCAACCTCGGAGTAGAATTAAGATTATCTACCAGAAAAAGGGAAATCAGGGAACTAATATCAGACATAATTTGAGAGTCCTTCAGCAATTGAGTGTTCAAGCGCCAAACTGAATCTTGGGAGAAATCCGGGGCCAAGGAGAGCTTAATCCAGACAACAGCATGATCAGACAAGATAATTGGATCAATACCAGATAAACAAAGACTCGGAAGAAAGGAAGTACTAATTAATACCATATCCAACCTAGATTTGGTACCATGTGACTGAGAAAAAAAGGAAAAGCACGAAGGGAAGGATTAGCATGCCTCAGGGTCACATAGCCCAGCACGATCTCATTCTGAAAAGGCTCTATGAGCCGGGAAGGCGTCTATCCTGAGGATCTCTATCTAGAATAGGTGAGCAGGGAATATTCCAGTCCCCACCCAGTATAAACTGAGCAGGAAGAAAGTTAGCCAATTTGTCAGCAAGGGACATGAAAAAACCTGGGTCACCCCCAACCGGCCATATATAGAGCCTCAAAACAACGCTGTCTCCATTAAGGGAGCCCTTAACCAACAGAAATCTCCTCTGGGTCTGACACAGCCATCTCTTTAGTAAATAAGACATGTTTTTAACTAAACTGCCACCCTTTACTAAAACAAGAATTACCTGAAGATAGGACTGGGAAAAGCCAGAACGAGATAATAGTTTGGTGTCACCATGGCTGAGATGAGTTTCCTGCAGGAAAAGAATATCAATTTGCATTAATGAACAATGTTTAAACAACTGCAAACATTTGACCCGATCCCTAAGTCCGCGTACATTCCAAGAGGCTATTTTGAGATTATTCATAACCATTTTAAATACATAATACAAAATTCAAATATCCAGACACACTCAGGATTATAAAAAAGGAAAAGGTGCACTCCAAAAGATAAGACTGGGAATATCATATAATACCCAAACAATCCAAATATTGGTCCCAACAGGGAAAACCCTCCCATTTTATTCTCACTAAAACAATAGAGTGAAATAAGTAGGGAGATTAAACTATTCCAACTGTATAACCCCAGTCCATTATTATTAATAGCAAAGTAAACCCCAAACCAGAGCAATCCCAAGCAAGAATCACAGAAGACAAGCTCCCCCCCTTGACTGCACGTATTAGGAAACCAAGTGTCCTCTAAAATACCAGGGAGAGCATTCATCGGGCCCAACCCACCCTCCCACCCCATAAAACCCAAGTTCCCCATAATAAACAAGAAACCATAGAGAACACAGAAAATGACATTCATAAGTCTCCCCCCTCACCCATCCAACAATAACCAAAATCCACGAAACCCAGAGTAGACCAGTCGGTAACAGGATGATCTCCCAACCCCTTAACTCCAGAAACCCAACATAGCCTACAAAACATCCAATCAGTCCCCCCACCCACAAACAACCAGCACCCCAAACAAAACAAAAAATAACTATATACACTGGGTGGACCGAGCATAATAAACTTATAAAATAATCTAAGGCCTAAAGCCTTGGACCACCCAACCCCCATTGCGAACCTCCAACTCCCCGGCATGGAATGTAAGAACCAGCATATAAAAAGATCCCAACAAAAACCAATGACAGCCACCATCCACCATCCGAACAAGTCCCACCCCAACAAACCCATTACCAGGGAGAGGTTAGCCAACCCCCCAACATATGGCTCGCAATTCCACATCCGGCGGGCAGACATACCCAGACCCGAGCCCCCCCGACCCACCTCCCAAGCACCAGTAACCAATAGAATGAGCAGGCAAAAGGGAAGAGACAATAGAAGGAAACCAGATAGGAAGAGGGATACAACTATATGACAGATCCTTCCTACAACAAAACCCCATCCAATTATATCTCACCCTTCCCCACCCAACAAACCATGAACAAGGCCCAACAAATCAGAGACAAAGAAAAAAAAAACAGGGACAGCTCCCAAAATTGGAAACATCAACCCGTGAAGTTGACAGCACAGGAGGCAAATCATAGAGCCACCTCTAAAAAAGAACAAGTCTATATTTCCGAAGCTGAGTGCCACCCTGTACCCATTATTCCCATTGCTCAGCCACAAAACGTATCACCAGGAAAGGAAGAAGTACAGTCCCTGGGCAAATCCGGAGTCAACTCTGAAAATAGAGAGCAGCCAAACGGCTCTCATCCAGCCCCAGTATAGCCAAACTCCTCCGACATCTACCCCAGAAAAAAAAAGGGGGTATTTAAGAAATTGCCAGCTACCCAATATCCAGGCGATCCACAAAGAAAAACACAGGATGCAAGGAATCTACAAGGCACTGGAACCTTAAAGGTAACCACCCAGAACCGCTGTTTCCAGAGGGACCGTAAAGTAGAGAACCAAACCGTCCGTCTCCAGGAAGTTTCTCGAAACAGCGATTCAAAATAAATGGTTCCGCCGAGGGAGGCCTAAATGGGAGCAGTGAGGGGGCCACCCAACCACTCAAGAAAACCACTCACCACGACTCAAATCAGACCAAACAACACACAGGGAAAGGACAGGAAAACGAGAAAGCGAACGAGGGCAAGAAAAAGGCCAGAAAGGAAGAAAAGGAAACCGGAGAAAAAAAAGGTAAGACCGAGAAACACCCTCAGACAGCCAGCACAGTAAAATCAGCCAATATTAGTCGAGGAAAGCCAAAATACACAATTTTAAAGATAGAGGAGGTAATAACCCCACAGGGTCACCACAACCCTGCGTTGAAAAAAACAGGGAAGGAGAAGTCCTTTCAACCGGTTGGTTTGAACAGGTCCGGTAGTTTAGTTGCCAGTTCCTTGCGGGCCGCTTCAGGGGAATTAAAACTAGTGGTTATGCCTCCCACAGTGACCTTAAGAATCGCTGATACCATCCTAAAGGGAATGGAGGCAGCTATTAGCTTCTGCACAATGGGATGATAAGCTACCCTCCTTTCCGTGTTTCTTTAGGTAGATCTTGTGATCCGAATCCTGGATGTGCCCCATAAGATCTCTTTAAGTTCACGCGATTCCGTGTAGACATGCTGTCTCTCCAGATAACTTAGGAATTTAGCAATAATGGGACGCGGGGGGGGGATCCAGACAAGGGTCTAGGTCTTAGGGAGCGATGGGCCTGTTCGATGTGATAACAGGAACTGATGGGAGATGGGCCACAACCTTACTCAAGAATTTCTGCAAGAAGGCCATCATGTCTGGTCCCTCCTCCATCTCAGGTAGGCCCAGGATTATTAAGTTGTTACGGCGATTACGCCCTTCGAGGTCTTCTGTTTTAACTTGCAGTTTCTTAATCTGGAGTTTGAGCCCACTGATTTCATTTTCGGTTTTCGTCCGCCATTGCTCAGTTGAGAAAATAAGAGCCTCCACATCCGAAACTCTAGTGGAAACAGAGGAAAGATCGCAGCGCAGGGACTTGATCTCGCCAGTCATTTCTTTCAAAATGTCCTTCAGAGGAGTGAGCTCTTGGAGGAACCTATCCTCCGTAAAGGAATGGCTTGCTGCATTCTATCCCCAGATCGCTCCGATTTGGTAGTACTCTGGTTGCGCTTGTTTCTTTGCAGCTTTCTCGGGATGCAGGAGGGTGTGCTTGACTGAGGCCTGCTTTCCATCCACCTCCATCCCGAAGTTATAAACAGCAATCTCGACCACACAGACTCGATTTGCGCTGGCAGGCAACTTAAACAAACGTCCCCTGACGAGATTTCTTGTTTAAATGCCAAGATGATTAAAAAAACAGGCAGGAAAGGTGGTTAGAGGGGAGAGCTCAGAAATCCAGCTGCTGCCTAGCTAGATGCCATCACGTGACCTCCAGGGTAGGGGAAAGGTTAGATCCCAGGAACTTTTTTATGTGGGACCAACATTTTTTAGGATCCCCTGATGCACTGGTTAATAAGCTTTTGAAATAGGAGCTTTTAGCTGTCCTGACCTCCTTTTTCCATGTATTTCTAAGTGTCCTGTAGGTGTTTTGGTCTTCCTGTAGTCTAGAGGACTTGAAATGACTCCAGCTTTTAACACACTGTTTTATTTTGTTTAGTAGATCTTTTTTTAGCCATCAGGTAGGCTTTCCTTTGACACAATGTGTTATCTGTGGGACGTGAGCGTCCTGAATGGCTGAGAAATTTGTAGTGAAGATGCTGAGAGTGGACTGCATGTTAGAGGTCAGATAGAGGCTGGACCAGTCTATGTTGGCTACATTGTAAAGAAAGCTTTCAGTATTCAGGTTAGCATAGTTTTGGATGGTGATGAAATGTGGTTTTTGTGGGAGTGATGGCGCTGGCTCCCAGGGTCAAAAGATTGGATGTTGGTCCGTGGTGGCATCTGAAAGAGTGCTGACAGAGAAGATACGCACAGTACAGTTTACTAGCATCCAATCAATTAAGGTGCTGGAGTTGGAGCTGGATGCAATCCTTGTAGGTTCAGTGATCATTTGATGCAAGTTGTAGCTCTGTATTTTAAGAGAGTGAGGTGGCCTAATACTTTCCTAACCAGTTTATATTTATATCCCCTAGTAGGAGTACTTCATTTTTGCCAGACAGCATGGCCATTTGTTTGAGGAGCTCATCTAAGCCACAGTGGCCACTGTTTGAGGGGTTGAATGCACAGATAACATGCAGCTGTTTTGCCCTAAGTGTAAGGAGGGAGTGAAGAGACTCGCACTGGGTTAGCAATGCAGTTATAGTTTGAAAGCTGATGAAGGTCCAGAGTGGATTGAAATGCTAGGGTAAGGGAGTGGGTATATCTTTTTCCAGTGGCTACTTTTGTATTTATTAAATGTTTTCTTTGTTTTTTAATTCAAATAAATGTGTTACGGCTTTCCTTACCTGTGTCCCATTGGTGTTGATCTATTGCTTGAGGGGATATGTTTCAGCTGGACAACCCTTCCAGGATCCACCTTTGTTTCCTCATGCATGTATCTTTTTGCCTGTATGTTTTCATATTTTGAGAGCTGTAACCTTTAAACTGTTAGGCTTGGAAACTTTGGAATTTTTTTTTTTATTAAAGTTTGAAGTCTGATCAACATAACCAGATCATAATGATACAGTTTTTACACATTGAGACATGTCTATATGTTGTGATATAATATGTTGTTAAAAATAACAATATAAAAATGGTTTTAACCATTACACATTTTTACGTATCAATATTTAAAGAATGCATCAACATCATGTATTAATGCATCAACCTAGCTGAATCCAAGATTTCATTTTATAAAATATATATATATATATATATATATATATTATGTTTCTAGCCCTAATTGTTTCAAAGTTGTCCCATTTTAAAGAAAGTACATTTGGAATAGGCTAACTTTTGAACTGCTGGGGCTAGAAACTTTTTTGTTTCTTTTTCTAATGAAAGCGTGGACTCAAGCCATCAAGAATCAGTTGATGCTGTTTATATGAGTCAATACTATTCTAAATGTATCAATACTACTTAAAACAGCTTTTGAGTATATTATTGATACATGTTTTTAATTGACAGTCAAAAAATGGCAACCACATAGTATCAATACTGTTTTGTTGTATAGATAAACTGTACAGAGAGAGAGAGAGAGAGAGAGAGATTCATTCTTTGCAAAAAAAAAAAGCATTGCTAATGCACCAGTTATGGTACATAAAAGTAGGGAAATGTGGCATCAGGGTTTCCAGCCCTAACTCCCCAACCCAACACCCCAAGCAGCAAAAGGAAAAACATTAGGGTTTGGGGTCTCTGGAGTCTTGGCGAATCAGTAGTTGAGTCTTCCTTGGGGTTGTCAACCCTAATATTCACCCATTCCATGAGCAAAAAACGTCACACATGATCTCCTGTGGGCCTTGTGTGAACTAAACTACAATGAACTGTGTTGGCAACATGGCAAGACATACTTCTCTACCTTTGAAGAGTGTATCACTGTGAGGCATTGGATTGGAGCTGCATCTTGTGGTTTGGATTACAGGCTATGGGTTGGGATGGTAGGAGTGAGCATTAGGGTTGACAACAATGTTTTTAAATGTGCTGCTTGAGGGGGTGGGTGGGAGTTAGGGCTGGAAACCCTAATGCCATATTTTTCTATTTTTATGGTCGTTAAGTTACCCTAAGTGGTGCATTAATGAAGTTCTTTGCAAATAATTTATTTTCTTTTTGAGACTGTGGAATCGTATCCTCAGTCATGCAGGTCCCTTTGGAACCTGCATGAACAGTCATGCACGGCCATCTGGGCCATGCACCTGGGGAAGACTCTGTTCGCCTATGGAAGTGCAGGGCCCTGCTGATCCTGCCCTTCAATGAAACGTGAATAGGAAAATGTCAAAATACCTTCATAACTGTGCTGTTTTTTAATATTTTGACACCAAATTTTAAACATAACCTTGATACTTACTTACCTCAAGAACCCAGTAGGTGAAAATATTTAAATCTTGGCTGAAATATCATTCTCCAGCATAAGTACGGAAACACATTTTGGCCAGGTTTTGAAAACTGACAGCTGCCATGTTTGTGAGGTGATATGATGTGAAAAAATGGCTATATTGAAAATCTGGGATCAAAGCATTTAAATTTACTAAAGTTATGAGCGTGCTTTACAAAATTTCAATGCATGCTCATAACTTTGTTGTTTTGTAGTATTTCTACTGCAAATTTTCAACAAAGTCTTCTTATGATCTCATCTCATAAACAGGGATGGAGGACATTTTCAAAACCCACCCCAAAGGCGATTTCATGCAGTGATAATGACAATATTATTCCACGCCACAGGCACAGAAACACATTCTGGCCAAGATTTGAAAAATGACAGTTTTCAAATTTATGAGGTGATGTGAAAAAATGGCTATGTTGAAAATTTGGGGTCAAAATATTTAATATTACCAAAATTTAAAGTGTGTGTTGCTAAATTTCAACATAGGCTCATAACTTTAAATTTTTAAATATGTAGACCCCAAATTTTCAACATAGCCTTCTTATGACCCCAGCTCATGAACAAGGGTGGTAAACATTTTCAAATCCTGCCTGAAAGGTGATTTCACCAGGCAACTGCGAAAATATCTCTCGGGCCTGATTTGCATAATTCCACCACCATTGGTCATGAAGTGGGTCCAAAAAAGGCCATGTTGAAAATGTGGGCTCAGAATATGGAAAAATTGGAAAAGTTATGCATCAAAGTTGAAAACTCCACTGAAATACATTGGACCACACTTAATTTACTTTTTCATATCGCTGTCATCGGTTCCAACAGCAAGACATGCCTTCAATTGAAGAGTAGATCCATGCCTTGGGACATGTTCAGGTGATTGAGGGTGTGTGGAGGGTGTGTGGGAGGTGTGGGGTGGAGGGTGCTGAGTGGTAGGTTGAGGTGGCTGGGTCAGAATGGTGAGGGGTCATTTTCTTTTTTGCAGGTTAAAACCACACAAAAAAAAATAATGGAGGGACTGTTTTCTTAATTTCAGGTTAAAGTCCAAAACTGGTATTGGGCATCCCAGTATCGGAGCACTGTACAGAAATGGGGTTGGATGACTTTGGAGTGGAGGGGGATCCAGACAAGTGGTACCAGAGGTGGGCACCCCAGTCCATTTACATACAGAATAAAGGATGGGGAAGTGTGTGATATGAGAAATAATGTACACCCTCAATGTGGGATGCTACATAAACCCTGAGGGTGAAGCCCGAGGGGTTTATCAAAGCATTCCACACTGAGGGTGTGCATTAAATTCTCATATCACACTTCCCAATCTTTTATTTTAAATAATTGCTGTTGAGCAGTGTTTTCCAGCCCAGTGCTCACACACACACACATGCACACACACACACACACACACACTCTCTCTGTCTCTTTCTCTTGCTCAATAACACCCTCCTTCACTCTGGCACCTACTCCATCAGTCCTCACCCAGGAGCCCTAAATGCAGCAGTATCAGCTTCCAGCCCCCACAATGCAGAAGCAGCAGCTTCAACCTCCCTGTCCCACAATAGATTCCCCAGCTGTGCAGCAGTCCCTTTTTTTCATGCACACAACAGCCTGCAGACAACACAGGAGCTTCCAGCTTTTGCTCCCACGTTAATTCATTCATTTTTTCCCACTGAAGTAAAAGTTCAAAATGCAATCACAACTGGGCTTACCTCTCCCTGAAGGTAGTCAGCCATGGACCATTCCCACTGACAGTGTGTGTGTCACATTACATGACGCTGGCTGGTAAAACAAATGATCAACCAGATACTTAAAAAAAAATTAAGAGTTTGGTTTACGGTCAGATTAACCAGATATAAAGAAGGAGTATGGGAAGATGAGGGTACTGTTGTGGTGGCTCCTCGCTAAGAAAGTTATGGAGCTGCCATGTTTTGGAACAGTTTAGACTGCCCACACACAGACAGGGGGCCAATGAAAAAGTGCTCCCTTTTGACTTATGGAGCGCATGAATGCCGTAATAACTGACTGGTTATTATGGTAAATATCAACTCAGTGAGCCCATTGAAAAAATTATTCACCAGTAATTATACATATTTATTAAAAATTAAAAACAAGATTAGGAAGGGTGGGCAGACGGGACACCTGGAGGTGGTGGGGGAGAAAAATGCGGTACCATGATGGGCACCATGGTCTGCTTAATAATATAGACAGACAGACAGACAGAATGGGGATTCTGTGCCTTACTCCTTTCACTGCAGCAAGCAACAGGACTCTAGCTGCAGTTGCATAACTCAACAAAGTCCCACTGTTCTCAAACAAAGCATGCAAGATAATGACTCCTCTCACTAAGCTGGGAACCCTAGATTTTGGGGTGTACAGGAAAAAAAAAAAACAGAACACCAGGATCTAGCTAAACAGGTCTCATTTAGCTAAGTTCAGATTTTTTTTTAAATTACACTATTTTATATACTGTTCATGTCTTTTATTTCAAGGGGAAAAGAAACAAGATGGCATCTCTCACAGCACGAAAAAGTATTTTGTGCTGTGAGAAGCAAGTGGTGAGAAACCAAAATAGTCTTACGACACAGAATTTTTGGTGTAATAGCAGAACATTATCCCAAGAACCCTACTGAGCATACTAGGAACAGAACAACACAAAAGTTTAAAGCCTTATAACTCTGGAACCATTTCATATTTTTGCATGAAACCTTTCAAAAGCATTACCTTGGGACATCACACCTGTACCTTGAACATTTTGGGAAAAATCTGTTTCATGTAGACTGTGAATGAGAGCAAACAAAAATCCCAGGTTAAGTAAAGTGGAAAAAAATAGGCATCTACAGAAAAATGACATACAGTATGTGGATCTCCGAAACTGCACAGACTGCCATCACAAAACTTTCCAGAGATTTAGATCTTGCATACTACACAACACATGCAAAATTTCAGCTGATTTTGTCAAATGCTGCCAAAGTTATTAAGGTACAAAGTTAGGGGTTTAACATTGAACACCCTACTCAACCCTAACTATAGGGGTGCAACCTTGCCCTTATGATACTTATACTGATGCATAAAATTACCTGACTTTTTAAAGTTTTTATTTACAAGATTTGATTTTTCATTTTCATCTGTATCTTAAGTTAATCAAAATTCTTCAAGAATTAAAAAAGTATACATTTATAATTCATCAAAATCCAAGAAAGAGTAAAACATAAAAGAACATTAGAACAAAATCAATGCATTTGTAGGACACTGCAGCACATTACAGTTACTTTCTTATTCAGCCACATTATATAAATACACTACATTCTGCTACTGAATAAAAACGCAACAGAATTGTTCTTAGCTAGATTTACACATGCTCGTCTCTTGATAAACCTGCCCTTTTTATTGAGTCCTGTGGCTATAACGTACTTTATTAAATTTCATGGTAAATAGAAACGTAGAAAAGGTGATGGCAGAAGGAGACAAAAGGTCCATCAAGTCTTCTCATGAGTTCTCAAGACCTTCTGAGATCCAGGGACCTAGCCCTCACTAGTACCCTCAGATTTAATCCCAACCCTGTTTGAATGCTGTCACAATCTTAGCTCCCACCACATCCATGGTCAGCCTGTTCCATGGCTCCACTATCCTTTCTGAGAAATTGTGTTTTCTGAGTTCCCGCTTGGATTTTCCACCCCCTCAGCTTCCATTCATGCCCTCTCGTATTTGAGCTGGAAGCCCTGATGAACAGTTCAGAGTAGGACACTACAATAATGCCCCTCATGAACGTGAAGTTCTCTGTCATGTCCCCTCTTTCCCTCCTTGTCTCCAGTGAGTACATATTCAATGCCACAAGGCACCCTTCATACAGTAGCCCCCGGAGCCCCGTATCATTCTGGTTGCCCTTCTTTGAATGGTCTCCAGCCAGTCCCTGTCCTTCTTAAGATGTGGGCTCCAAAACTGGATACAGTATTCCAGGTGGGGCCTCATCTGGGATCTATACAGTGGTAGTATCACCTCCCTGTGTCTGCTGTCAAATCCTCTCCCTACACACCACAACATTTTGTTGGCCTTGTTTTTATGCTGTGTTGCATTGGCTGGCCTATTTTATGGTGTCACATATGATAACTCCATTGATGGCCATTGACACCATTGATGGTGACAGGTGGTTAAACAGGTGTGCTGCACATTGCAACCAGGACCTTGAAAATCTAGATGAAAAGGTAATAGGAATAAAAATTATCTTTATTTAGACAAACAAGAAAATTGCATCAATGAAAATGAAGAAAGTTTAACATAAGCTTTAGAAGTAATTTTGCCTCATTTTCCAACTGCAGAATGTTTAACGACCCCTGAGGCACTAGCTAAATATATAACATTTGAAGAGAAAATATTCATGATTTACAGGTGAAGCAAAAAAAAACCTGAGTTTTTTTCAAATATTATTTGAATAAATGATCATTTAGAAGTAATTGGGATACCATATTAAGAAAAACATATTTCCCTCCATTGGCTTGTACTGGGAGACTGAATGCAGCTAGCCCATACCCCCACCCCCATGAAAGGAATTTTAAAATAATGTAAACAAATAATCTGTTTTAAGTTTGCAGGCTTGTTCCACCTGCTATATCACATATTTATTATTATTTCTTGTGTGAACCCAACTTCTTAGGTTTATATAAAAGACTAATATATATTTTTTATTCTTAAATATTATTACAGCTGAAGCATAAAGAAAGGAATTAATTTCCATGTATGAAGAGAAAAATGTCAAGAATATATCATATACAGAGGCTAATGCTCATTAGTCTGATGAAGGAACTATAGGTTCTGAAACGTTACTTTTTCAAAGAAATTTATGAAGAGCACAAAGAAAAGGAAAAATATTCAGATGCTTTTTCTGCCTGGAATCAAATTAATGTGGTTGAGAGAGAAACAGTGTGTGTTTTGTGGCACGTGCCTTCTTACTCAGGCTTCTCACATTTAGGCACACCCCAGTCCAAAAACTAGGAGTTGAAGTGTTCCTTCTGCCTGTTGGTTTATTCTTGTGTTTCTCGATTTCTTGGTCCTCTTTCCATTCCCTTAGATCCTTTTCTGCTTGCTATGATTGAGCCCATAGTGCAATCTAGAGATTCTTGCTTGTTGAGGAGTGACAACTAAGTTCCCATCATTTGTGCTATCACTGATCGGTTTCCTAGCACCAGGCTCATCCTCTCCTAGTTTAAATGCCTGAGGTGGATGCTGACTTTCTGTCCCAACGCACTCACTCTTTTCCTGTTTAACTGAAAACCGTCAAACTTGAAAAGTCTTCTTTCCCAGAAGCTCCCACAGTCACCTATGATGTGGTAACCTTTTTCCTTACACCAGTCACATAACCAGATGGTGAATTCATCTATTTTGTTCTTTCTGAGATTGTTCCTGCAATCACCTTTTCCCCACACTAAGAGGACCTCTGAGAATGTCAGGGAGGATGAGCGAGCTGCCAGTAATTCCCCCAGTTTTTTGAAGTTGGGCTTGGTCTCTTCCACCGTTTCATTTGCTAGGTCATTGGTACCGAGATGGATCAGTACATTGAGTCCCTCTTCTGTTTTGTCTATGATTCTCCTGATACCCTCAGTGTTTCTCTTGGTTGACGTGCCGGGGAGGCATTGGCCCTCCAACTTGGGATGCATAGATTTACTCAAGTGGAACTCAACTCCTCTAATCATTGAGTCCCTCAGAAGGAGTGTTTGCTTCCATTTATTTATTTTCCATTCTACTTTCCCTTGCATCCCTTGGTTGCCTTTATACAGTTCTGCTTTGTCTCCTCTGCTGATTCAGTGTTGGATTCAGTGTCTGCCTTCTCAGAGACAGAGTCCTGTAGCATCTCCAGGGGTGCAAAGTGATTTGCAGTCGAGTTGTCACTTGGTCAGACTGGTTTCACATCCTCTATCCTTGCCAGTTTGCTCCCCCCTCATCCCAGCACTCTCCACCCCCTAGACCAGTGGGCCTCAGGGGAGAGGACAAAGGGGTGAATTCCAGTACAGTTGACAATGCAGCCTTGCAATTTCCTTCCTAGCCCCATCCAACTGAGCCTGGAGATAATTTAGATTCCTGCACACAGGACTATGCCCTATCCTCCAGAGAAGTCCCCGGAAGGCAAGTGCCCCACACACCCGGCACTTACCACGTCCATAATTGATAATGCAGCTTACCCTTGGAACGTTTTTTTTTTTTTTTTTTTTTTTGTGTTTCTTAAATACTTATAGGGTTAGTTCTTTCCTCTGACAGGATGTGTCACTTAAAGCCTCCCTATGATTAGTAGGTTCCTGTATCAGTTATTACTCCCAATAAAGTATGCAGTTTGGGAGAGCTGACATGGAGGATCCTGCTACCAACGTATAGCCATGCCAGACAAAGTAGAACAGAACAAGGTGCGCAGGTGTAGCAGCTGTTGGAAAATGACAGTGGGAGTTTCCGTCTGTCAGTCAAACTGTAATGCCTATAGTGGTAGAACAGGAAATGGGTGGGCAGGTGAAGGAGCAAAAAGCAGGTACAGTTGAGTATACTCTGTCATGTAGATAAACTTATGTAAGCCAAACAACAGACAGCCTTTAGGGTTTAAAATTCTGCCTTTCTTGTGTTAGGAACTTCCCCTTTGTAGCCTGCTGCAGTAAGCTGTGGGGGGCCCAAGGGTTGCATTCTGTCCCCATATTGTTCACCAAATACAGGTTTGCCATTGAGAGATGTCATTAGGCGATACAAGTTGGAGTTTTAGAGCTGTAGTATGCTGAGTATACTCAACTGTACCTGCCTTTTGCACCAGATAGGCATGATGCTGTCTCTGTACTAGACCAATGTCTTGAAGACATTTCTGACTCTGGTTGAGTTTAAAGAACCGACATGCTGCTTAAAATAAGATTCACTGTCAAGACTAGTGAACTGTTACTTCTTATAGTACATGTAAAGTATTTTTTGTTTTAGTTTCCCTTTTGCTAATTATAAGATTTGCCACCTGACAGTACTAGATGTGATATGTGAAACAGTACCCAGGGGCTGAGATACAGTAGTTAGTTCTAATTCTCCTCAAACATCATCAGCCATATGACCTCCATGTCTGCAACATCAGTGACTAAGAGTCATTTACCTACTGTAAGACTGATAACTTGGGATGCCACAGTAAATGAATTCATAATGCTGATGATTATAAAGAGAAGTAGAATTAGATATAGTACAGTATGACTGTCTCCAGGTAAATTGCTGCTCTTCACAGCTCTTCTAATAGTAACAGATAGAAGGCCTTTTAATGATCCTGTGGAATAAGAAATGTACTTAAGAAATAGAACTTTACACATGACTACATTTCAAAATTATTAATGTCTTCTACCTGCTAGTTTTGGCAATGCTAGCCCTTTAAAACCCTCATGTCCCCAAGTTCTGCTTCTACTCCATCACCCCCAAAGACACCACCAATTATATAAAACGTGTGCTTAATAAAACCAGAATGGGAGGACACCCTAGATATGAAACTAGTGGCCCTCATGGTTGAGGAGCTAGCCCACCCCCTAACCAAACTGTTCAGCATCTCCCGTAGATTCTCGCAGTTCCCTCAACTATGAAAATCTGCCCTTATTACCCCTGTACACAAGAATGGTGACCATACTCTGGTTTCAAACTTCAGACCAATATCAATCCTCTCACCTCTATCTAAAGTTCTAGAGAGGATGGTTTCTGACAAACCTATATCCTACATCAGCCAGCACAACTTCCTTTGTGCCCACCAGCATGGCTCCCTCAAGCTGCACAGCATGGCCCTAGTAGAATACATTTAACTTCCTCCAGTAGTCCCTAGATGAAGGCCATCTGGTGGGGTCTATCTTTATTGACCTAACCAAGGCCTTTGACCTGGTAAACCATGCACTTCTACTTAACTAAGCTACACACACTTTTGTCTCTCTGTTGACACTGTCCAGTGGTTTAGCAGCTACCTCACTGATCAACCACAGCAAACCAGGATTAATTGAGACTGCTCTGACTCCAGATTAGTCACAGTAGGGTTTCCACAAGGCTCTGTACTGGGACCTCTCCTCTTCAACCTCTTCATCAACACTCTCCCAGTAGCCTGTCCCGCTTCAATGATGCTACTCTATGTGGATGACGCAGTCATCAGCACTACTGGACCCAGCCAGGAGGCCCTCACACGTGACCTACAACACAGTTTTGCATCACTTGAACAGTGGTTCCTGCAGAACAAATTAGTTCTAAACTACAAAAAGACAAAGAAAGCTTTTCTCTAGCATACAGAAAAGAAACAAGTCCCCCTCCCAACCATCCTCAATACAAATGGGGTTGCCCTAGACCAGGTATACACATTTAAGTAACTGGGCTTCACAATTGACTAATCACTTACCTGCGCTCCTCATGTTAATCGGCTGGTTTGCAATACAAATAGGAAACTTGGAGCACTCTATAGGCTGAGACATAACTTTACCACCAAGGCCTAAAGAATGGCTGTCACAAGCTCTGTCCTCCCTATTAATGATTAAGGCATCCTAGTCTAGGAGGCTGCCTCGGAAACAGTTCTAAACAGAGTTAAGATGGCTATGAACAAAGCATGTCACTTTGTCACAGGGGCAGCCAAAACCACCCACACCTGTGCACTTTATACACTCACAAACTGGCTGCCCATTATTAGCAGGATAAAATATCAGACCTGTCTGACGGGAGTGAAAGCACTCCTGGATATCCCTTCCCCTGGGATCCAAATTCTCCTAACCCCCTCGAAAAAATGCCTATGCCACCAGGGTCTCAACCCACGGCTACCTCTCTGTCCCTGTTTGCAGAACTAGCCTGGTCAAGTGCTCATTTGTGGCCAGGGCCCCTCATTGATTAAAAAATTTCAATATGCCACTTCAAGGGCTCTCAAAAATTGGACCATTCAAAAGAGATCTACTGAGGGCACTCTAACCTGGTCCATGTAGTTGTCCCTAGCAATTACACCTCCCATCCCACCTAACAATCACACCACTCCCGCCATTTCCCCTTAGCCTACCTGTATAATCTAACAGTACTGCAGGCTATTATGCCTCACACATCTTGTCCTGTGTGCTCTGACAATGCCTACATTGGTTGCTTCTTTGTTGCTTGTTTCCTGTTGTAACCTACCTTCTGTATGTACCCTGGGCTGTTGTACCACTTTGAAATTGACATGGAACCTTTGTAAATGAGCATCCATGCTCAAAGGCATTTATCCAATTTGCTTAATAAATAAAAAAAAAAAATCCATGCCTGGCCCGGTGGTGCAGAGGGCTGAGGCGCTGGCACCTTACCTCAAACCACACCGGCGACCTGAGTTCGGAAACAGACTCGGGGCACTGGGGGTCGGCAGGGAAGGAAAGAGATAGCTTCACTCTGCAGCGGCCTCTGGTAGAGACTGGGAGCACTGCATGAGTGTCGCAACAGAGGGATGAACCAAGAAAAATGGAAAAACAGCCCAGGATTGCCTGGATGATGGCAGCCAGCCTATCAACACCTCTGAAGGGCCTCCCGTGGAAGTTCCATCTACCTTAGCAGCACACTGGGACCGAGAGAAGAGGTTGCTGGGTGTCCCTACCTGTGCCTTCCCCCTCGGATAAGGGGGGACTCACCCAGTGAAGGGTTATGCCGGTCTACCCTGGGGTCAGGCTGCAAATATGAGGTAAGGATGACTCCAGGGGGAGGAGTAGTAGGGGGACATCAGGGACTGTGGCTGCCCGAAGGAGTGGCAGATCCTGGGCACGTAGGGGCAAAAGAAGAAATAATGCAAAAAAAAAATCCTGGAAAGATACTACTGCTGATAGAACTGGTCCCTTATGGGTTAGCAATGTCTAATGTATTGCCAGCGAGTCCATCTTTAGGTGTCACATTGCTAGAAGCCATGGTTAGGGTTAAGCATCTTGAGGTCATTGTGGACTGCAGGCTGCCACTGGAAAATCAGGAGGCGGCACTGCAGTAGTGGTCTTCAGTGGGTTATTTCAACTTGGAAACATTGTCCAGATCAAGCCTATCTAGCACATGAGGGCTTGGTGACCAACATACATGCATTCATCAGATCTAGACTCAACCACTATATTGCTCCTTACCTAGGGCTATCTGGTAAGTTGGTGTATTTATTTATTTCATTTTTGTTGATCAGGTAAGTGCACTAGACAAATCCTGCCTATTTTCAGGCATGATCCAGGGAAGGGGGACACAAATGAATGCCAACTGACCTTGAACCAGATTAAGCTGTTGGTGGTATTTTTAGTGAATGAGGGAAATTTGTCCAGGACACTGGGGAAATTCCCCTACTGTTTGCCAGTAGGGGGACCCTTTTGGCTGTCGAAGGATGGCTCAGTCAGTTGTTGTGCTGCTGCTTGAGGGGATGGACATGCAGCAGGTCGAGGGGACTGTCTCCTCCACAGCTATGGCACAGTTAACGTTGGATGCTCCTGCTGAAGTTATTGTGTCTGAACGGCTCTTTGAGGCCGCTTGCTAGTCAGCTTTGCCGGTTTTGGATCATTCGGGTGAGTCTATATTGCCTACTGTGGAGTCTGAATTGCCTACTGTGGAGTCCCCTTACGTGGAATTACAACAGCTCTTGTTGGTGGAAGAACAACAGTATTTACAAAAGAAGAAGGAACTTTTGCAACGTTTTTGATTGAAATGTTCGACGACTACGGCTGAGGCTCCTGGACTTATTGTTGACGCTACACAGTTGGTTGCTATGGTTATGGACTGAACGGAGGTTCCGACTGAGCCGAGCGTAGTCTTTCAGCGCTCAGTCCAGGATCAAGCTGCTGCTACGGTGTTTTCCTTTACCGCTGCGCCGGACAAACCTCGCATGGAGTGAGTTACTCGAAATGGGTGTCCCAGCAAACTTCGTTGGGCTGATGCTCCTGTTGGGGAAGGAGGTCCCTGGACTGTGGAAGATTCGTTATGGGCTGCAGGCTGGGTGCACTCCCCTGATACAGGATCATGGATCTCGGGCTTTGCACCCATTATGATTTCCAGAGTCAAGCTTTCATCTTCTCCTTCTCCTGGTTCGTTATCAGAGACTGTAAGTACTAACCCTGGGACTAAGGCTATTGTATTGACTGATGGGGTTTCTCAACCTGATTCACCTAAGCCCGCTCATGAGCAGGATCCCCTTCAGTTATGGACTATTCACAGCATTCTCCTCTTCACCTGCCCTCAGATTTGGAACTTTCTCAAACCCCAGTTTTACAGCCGCTTAGTACTACAAGGGCTACTTCTCCACAACGAGAGGTGGAGGCAGCTGCACTTAGTGATATCTCTGACTTTTCGGATATACCTAGAAATATTCCAGCTGAAGTTAGGAATTTTCCGCAGGACTCTCCTGGTGAAGACGAGCAGCCCCCTCCTACTGCCCCTTGGCCTTTTGCCTCCCTTTTTCATAATTCTGCTTCTTCAGCTAAACGCCATAATGCAATTCGCATCATATATAAAGGGGGTTTAGATGTTTTTCCTGACAGGGTTTATGTGGGTCATACATTATTGAAAAACAGTTTGCATTTTCATGTTTCTGAACTGTATGCTCTAATTCATGTGTCAGGTGAGAATGTATTTGATGTCAGCTTTAAACTGGGCAGTGGCCTTGACAAATTCTGGGTGCGTTATCACCAGGATAAGGCCACTCCATTATGGGCCCCTTTTGAGGTTCTTCCTCTTACTAGGCCTGCTCACAAAACTGTTATAGTTCTCTTCCGAAATGAAGGAGTCAGTGTTACTGATTTACTGTTTTGGCTGAAACAGCATTGCACAGTGACAGGCCATCCAGAGGCTATATTTGACTCTGAGGGAATCTGGACTGGAGGTTGGAAAATTAGGGTGCTTTTACATTCCGAGGGTGGCTGTCTCTGCCATCTCCCTAATAGTTTTTTTCTAGGTAGGGATCAAGGTGTTCTATTCTATCCAGGTCAACCTGGGACTTGTTATAAATGTGGGCTCCCAGAACATATTAGTAGTGCTTGTGACCAGATGAAATGTTCCCTATGTCACAAAACTGGTCATCTTAGTGGTCAATGTTTCAACTCGGTTTGTTGTAACCTTTGTGGGGAAGAAGGCCATGTTTACATAACTTGTCCTAAGGCAGCTCATAGGACATCCTCTTCTGCTGATGGAGATGAACAGCGTTTCTTGGTTTCTTTAGCCCAGAGGAATTTTAATAAAACTTCAAGTACACGGTTGGTTGAGGATGTTCCTTCTTCTAAATTGTCTGTTCCCACTGCCCCAGACCTTCCTCCTCCCAAGGTGTCTGTAGCTTGTCCTGTTCCAGTTTTACAGGAGACTTCTCTTCCTCCAATAGTAGAAACTCCTGAACACTCCCCTGTTCTATGAACAGCCTCAGTGCCCACCTGTGTTTCTGAAGTTCTACCTGGCTCTATGCCTCCCCTCCTGAAATCGAGGGCCTTCCTGCAAGGAGAATGTCGAACAGGAAAAGGTCTACTGGGGCCCTACCTACCCCTAAAATGCCTAAAACTTCACTTCATGATTCCTCTAATAGATTTTCGTTTTTTTTTTGGATGCTGATCATTCAGATACTGATTCAGTCTGTTCCTCAGCAGATTCTGTTCTGCCCAAGGATACTACTGATTTATTGATGACTGATGAGGGCGGTACTGCTTCCCAACCCTCACATCGGAAAGGGAAACCTAGGAAGAAAAAACATTGATTTAGTCTCCCCTAATTTTTCTTTGCAATATGCCTTTCTCCCCTCCTTTCTTAATTTTGACGTCTAATGTCAATAAGTATTAAGAATGCAGTTAAACGAAGTGTGGTGTTTTCCTTTTTACCGACTTTCCCTCCTGGAATCTTTCTTTTACAAGATACTAGGCTCCACACTACTTTTGAACTTACTCTTTCCACTAAAGCATGGCTCTCGGGGATTTCTTTCTGGTCAATTGGCCCAGAACGTTGCATGGGAGTTGGCATCCTTTTTCACCATATTCAGCCTACTCTGGTTCAGGTGTTGGACCTCATCCCTGGTAGAGTTCTGTTACTAGATTTCATCTTGGACACAGTCTTTTTTCAAGTTATTAACACTTATGCACCCCAGACTAAAGCAGAGTGTACACTTCTTTTTCAACGAATCAGTCCCTTTTTGCATATTGCTCATTACATGATTTGGGGAGGTGATTTTAAATGCGGATTAAGTAAGTGGGACCGGGGTTCCACCACCACAACGGAAAAGATATTTGGTGATATGGCTGCATTGAATAAGGCTGTCCGAGATGCTCGTCTCAAGGATGCTGTTTTTTCACATACAGGTGTGCGGGAGCGACCTTTTTTTAAAGGGACATTATCTACCCGTATTGATTTTTTTTTCTGTCTCTCTCTTTGATACTTCAGACTGTCTCTGTAGAACCAACTCCTTATTCTGACCATAAGCTTTTGAAGGTTTCCTTGGGCGCAGCAGTTGCTCCTATGGACCCAGATACTGGAGATTTAATTCTGAGCTTTTGCAGCAAGCTGATTTTCTACGGCTCGTTTCTACTTTTTTGGCCTGTAGGAAATCCTTATATCCCTTATATGATGATCCAGTGGTTTGGTGGATGGAAACAAAATCAGATCTACACTCCCTACTTATTTCCCATGGCAGATATTTCCGGAAGGGTTCTTATTTTTCGTATTTAAAGGACAGAAAACAGCTACAACATTTGTATTCCCTTTCGCAGCTTACCCGACATGATTTTTCAGCCCAGATTGCTCATTTTCAAAAGAACATGATGCAATATCATTTAAATTTGTCTATAGATCTTCAGTCCCCGCCAACAACGTGGTACACAGGGACCATTTCTTACTACTTGTCCGTTACTTAGCCATCAGGAAAGGGTACAGACTAAATCAATTTCTGCTCTTTATGACCAGCAGAGGGTGGTCCACAATGACCAAGGTAGTGTTTTACGTATTGCATCTGACTATGCTGCTTCTTTATTTTCTGCTCACGCAGTACAGCCTTTAGATTTTTTTTCTTTTTTTAGTAAAATTCAGGTTCCTCGGGCACCACAAGACCAGCTTTTAGGCTTAATGGCTCCTTTTCAAGCTCAGGAAGTTGCTACTGCCATTCAATCCTTATCCAAAGGTAAAGCCCCTGGTCTAGATGGCCTTACTTCTGACCTTTACCATCTTTTACATGGTGAACTTTTGGATGAACTAACTTCGGGTTTATAATACTATTTTGCAGACTCAAACTGTCCCTTTTGACATGACTACAGGAATTCTTATTTTTATCTTTAAGAACAAAGGTGATAAATTGGCTCTATCTAATTGGAGGCCTATTAGCCTCTTGAATAATGATTTTAAAATTATTTCCAAACTTTTGAACACAAGGTTGTTAACAGTGGCAAAGTTCTTGATTTCTCCAGCACAATCTTGTACTGTGCCTGGGAACTCGATAACAGATCAACTACTTTTATTAAGGGACATATTTTTTCATGATTCTGTTTCACCACTAGATGGATATGTGCTTTCCCTAGATCAGAGGCAAGCCTTTGATAATGTGGCACATGTCTTCTTATGGCAAGTACTACGTCATTATGGTATTCCAGCCACTTTTATAGCCTGGATCCAAGCCCTTTACCATACTGCCACTGTCCGCCCCTGTATTAATGTTTTTTTAGGCACTCATGTTCCTTTTAAAAAAGGTGTTCAACAAGGGTGTCCGATCAGTCCCCTTTTATATGTCTTTAGTATCGATCCGTTATTGAGGCTTCTTAATTCCACACCCGGTATTGCCCCAATACAGATACCTAATTTTATAGTTCCTTATACTGCCTTGGCCTATGCGGATGATGTAGTTCTTTTGGTCGGGAATACCCAGTCTGCTGAAATAGTGTTGACTGTTTGTACCACTTATGGTACATTCTCAGGAACCAGTTTGAACTTATTAAAAAGTACTGGGAAGCCTCTGGGTGGTCAGATTGTTCCTGTGGATCACATAGCTGGTCTCTCCTATACTTTAGGTCCTTTAAAAATCTTAGGCATTGAGTACGGGTCGTCCCAAATGGATATTGCTAACTGGGACAAGAAATTGTTACTTGGATCACACATGGTTCAGAACTGGAATAAGACTAAAATGAGTTATTGCAAACGTGTTTATTTGATACAAACTTACTTGGTACCTCTTTTTTTATTTCTTAGTTCTGTTTTTCCTGTTCCCAAGTCAAGAGAAGTTAAATTATATAGTTTATTTTTCCAGTCCTTCTGGGGCAGTCGTCTGAATCCCATCAAGAGAAATGTATTATATTTATCTCGCAATCAAGGTGGACAACAAATGATTAACCCAGTCTTGTTTTTTTTCTGTCAGTTTTTGTATGCTAATTTGAAACCTTTGTTTATTTCTCCTGACAAATACTGGTGTGGTCTTTTTATTCAAACCATATCACCCTGGTTTGCGGCTTGGGATTTGGGTCAATTACATCGTATTAAACAGGGAGCCACATCTCCTATGTATTTGCGTGAGGTCTTTGTCAAACTTCGGTCATGGGGGATCACTAGTAGACTTGTGATCTCGAAATCAAAAAAGCAGTTATATGCAGTTGTTATGGAGAATCATTTTAGTGAATCGGATGTCTTTCCAAAATGTCCGGTGCCTTGTTAATCTCTCTGAATGAGAAAAGAATCCCGCAAAAATTTAAAGATCAGCACTGGCTTAATTGTCATGAGAAACTGAATGTTAAGGCTAATCAAAAGCATAAACATGTGGAGGAACGTATTTGTTCTAGACCTCGGTGCATTACTCAACCTGAAACCCTTCTGCATTTGTATTTTACTTGTACTTATATTGTTGATTTTTGGAAATTCCTATATGACAAGTCCAGTTTGTCCTTTTTTTTTACAGCTTACATATCCTTCACTTATGTATGGTAGTTATCCTAGTAACTGGGATATTTGGGACAAAAGTACATTGACTGTAATTTTTACTATTATCAAATGGTTTATTTGGCATTCTAGATGTTTGTTCACTCTTCAACAGCATGAACTTTCTTATCATGATTTATATGGTAATATTTTCAAATCCCTACAGGGCGTGTATTTTTCTGAAACTAAAAGTCTCAGTAGGAATTGTTTGCTGGCTCTTTGGCGGAATTTGCCCTGGATTATGGATAATGACTTTCTGATTACTTGAAGACTCTAGTCAAAGCTTGTTTTTTCCTTTTCTTGTGTTTATTTAGTAGGGTTCCTATGGGAACTGATTGTGATTTTGTTGATGTATGTGATTTTTGTTTTGTATTGTATGATTTCTTTTTAATAAAGTCTTCCCCTACTCTTTTCGATAAGTGCCATGGGATCTTTAACATCCACCTGAACTACCACCAGTCCAGGCAGATGGGACCTTGGTTTTACGTCTCATCTGAAAGATGGCACCTCAGAAGTGCAGCACTCCTCTCATGCTGCACTACAGTGTCAGTACTGGGATATTAACCCACGTGCCAGATGTGGGAACTGAACCCACAGCCCTCTGATCTTCTGGCCTCAGAGGCGAGTGTGCTATCTACTGAGCCACTGACACTGTGGGGGGGGTATTGCTTGCAGCTGGCACAGAAGGCTATGGCCAAACTAATTGCTGAATTTGCTGAAGCAAATGAACAAAACAAAATGAAGGAAAAAAACAATATGGTTCTCAAAAGAGGTGACAGGGAAGGTTAGGGAGGAAAAGATAGCATTCAGGAAGTATAAGGAATCACAGAAGGAGCAGGACAGAGAACTGTATCAGTTAAAGCAGAAAGAAGCGGGGAAGCAGTCAGAATAGCAAAACCCAAAACCAAGAAAAAGATAGCCAACTCAGATAAGAAGGGGGATAGAAACTTTTATAGGTACATTACTGGGGCACATGCCCTGGCGGGCCCTGGTGTAGAGCCGCCACTGTGTAATTCGCACCTCATTCAAATGGATAGCTCTGTTACATACTATTCAATTTCAGGATAATACTTCTGTGAAACTGCTGGGGGACAAGTTGGGAGTCTGTTAGACAGGGAGTTGCAGTCAATGAGGGTTTGGATAATCGGGACTCTACTGTACTTCCACATCTCTTTCCTGCTTGGTAGTCATCAATATCACTTCACCCATTTTGTACTCTGTCCCTGGGTTTCTGTGCTCTAAGTGCATTATTTTGCACTTTTTGCACTGAAACCCTGCTGCCATACCCTACACCAGGCATTCTAACAAATTCATATCTCCCACTGCATGTTCCGTCAGTCTCTGAAAGGTGGCTGGGGCACCCGATATCCCCTGTGGCATCCTCAGAAATTCATTGAACCCCAAAGGACAGATGAAGGCTGTCTTCTCATGCTCCTCCTGGGTCATCGGAATCTGGTAATATCCACTGCAAAGATCCAACACCGAGAACCATTTACTCCCATTCAAACAATCCAGAGCATCTTGTATAAAGGGCATGGTGTATTGATTGGGGATGGTCCACCGGTTCAGGGTTCGATAATCCACACACATTCCCACAGACCCATTCTTCTTGTGCACAACCATGATGGGAGAAGCATATGGGCTCCTAGATTCTTGTATCACACCAGCCGCAAGCATTTCCTGCAGGTGTCTTCTCACATCATCTATGTCTGCTGGGGCTAGGTGTTGAGATCTCTCTCGGAATGGCCGTTCATCGTGCAGGCATATGTGATGCTCTGCACCCTGGATGCATCCCACGTCCCATTCCTTCAATGAAAACACTTGATCTCTCTGGGCAAGTTTTTTGCTAATTCTAGTCTTCTATTCAGCTGGCAGTGGGGAGTCACTAAAATCAAACAAGTCAGGAGTCACTCTATCTGTCTTACCAGGGTGCTTGTTGCTGGGCAACACTACAGTGTCTGCGCAGTGTACCGTAGCTAGGGTGCATCCTCTGTTCACCTGTATCTCCTGATCTGACACATTATGAATCTGGACCATCACTCATCATGCATAGGCATGAGCACAAACTGGCAAGATGCTGGGCTTGACCAATAATCCTTCTGGCAATTTTCCATCACCTGGCACATCCAACATCAATATTTTGTTCTTGACATCTTTCTGGAGGCAGATCTCCCCTTCAAAGGTACACTGGGCATTAGGGACCAGTACCATTGAATCTGGATCCTTCTTCCACATGACCCCTATCAGTTCATCCTGGTCTACTTCCTCGGGATTCTGTTGCAAATCATAGGCCCTCTTGATCACAGCTGGAATTCGTAGGGCTCTCCCAGCTCATTGCCCCTGTTTTTCATAGCAGAGTTGCGCCAGCCTCCCAAACATATAGGCCTTGGTCCCAATTATCAGGGGAACCCCATCATACAGTCCAGTAGGGGGAAACACTAAGGCCAGGGTCTCGACTTGTTCATCCACTCCAGCCACCGAGGTAGGGAAAGACAGACTGATCTGAATACACCCTGAATACGGATAATACTTCTCACTCAATCCCCAGGCATGCAAGCCTTCCAAGGGTGGCAGGGGCACATCAGGCAAGTGCTTCCGATACCAGTCTTGGAACATAATAGTCACTTGAGACCCACTGTCAAGCACGGCCTGGGTGGACACACCGTTCACCTTTACTGTGGCTTCCATTGAAGGACCCACCACCGCAGACTATTCAGGTGATGCAGACTGAGACGTCGATCTGGCCACGGCCTTTGAAGCCTAACTTTTTCGAGCAGCTCCACCTGGTGGCCGGTTGTTGTTCCATCGAATCAAGGCTAATAGTCTAGCGGTAAACTTTCTTAGATTCTCCGGTGAACAACAAAAGAAACGGGTGTGTCTGTCCTCCCCACAGTGGTGGCAAAATGTGGGTTCTCTCGGGTCTTGGAGGGGTTGTGGGCCATCTCCTGGTTTGGGTACATCAGGGGCACTTTGCAGTCCTTCTTTGACTTGTGGCTTGAGTTTTTGATCCTCTGGATTCCCACCAAGTTTGGGGGTTTGTGTGGCTCGTAGTAGGTCCCCCACCAGTGCTTTCAAATCTCGTACTTTTTCCTATAGGTTACCTGCAGTCCAGGTCTCTGAAGAGACAACATGCACCCCCCCCCACTTTTTAACTCAGGGGGGTGCCTGGTAGAGGTCAGGATCTGGCCACCTCGGTGGCTTGTGGGTTACCCCCCACTCTGTCAATTCTTTAATAAACTCTCTCAACTGCTGCGCTTCATTTTCATCACTTCTCTCAGGGGTCTGGCATGTACAAACAACTCCAGCACAGGGCTCCCAGCCCTCTTCATCATTCTCTGCCTCACAAATCTCTTTCATGAGGTGACAATACTCGGGAGGGTTAGCCTTCTGGTCTTGCAACTTAAGGTTTAGTATCATCACACTGGAGTACCTGGCTGACTTAATGTGGTCCAATTGGATCTGGTTCAATTCCTTAGCCGGCACCCCTTATTTTCTATGGGCCTTCTGCAGAGCCCTCTCAATTCTAGTGACAAACAGAGACAACTTCTCATTCTTCTATTGCTTGGCAGACTTGAATTTGCACAACAAATCATCCCCCAACTCAGTGCTCCTTAACACTCCTTCCAATGCAGAGAGGTATTCAGCTGCAGTAACCTCTGGGCTAGTGGCTTGTAGGAAGCGGATGGCCTCCAGTGCAGGGCCCCTCAAGCTTTCCATGGGTCTCTTTCTTTTCTCCCCCTCAGAGCACTGCCACTCCTGTACCAAGCAGGTAGCATAGTCCATCCAGGTTTCAAGATCATCCTCCCCTGTGGGCAAGGGACTGTGCCAGAGAAAAATCTAAGTCTATGATAAGAGTCCAGTTGCACAGAGGGAATTATTATGGGGAAGGTGACCATGGGGGAACTCTTAGGGGAAGCAGAAGATGTGGCCGGGGACTGCAATGGTGTGGGTTCCTCAGAAAGGTCGAGCACCTTCACTAACTCTTGGTCGGTTCGCCCCTCAGAAGCTAATAGCTTGAGCAGCTTGTCCTTGAACCCCTCTACACTGGGTGACCCACCCAGGGTAGACAGATCACTATGCAGGTGAATGACCCTCCACCCTCTCTGGGCCTCTTCTGGCAGAATAACAGGGGGTACCTTCTCCGGATCTACGGGAAAACTGCAGGAGAGTAAGACTACCATGGTCTGCTCAAACAGGTCTGAATCCCTCCCCTTCACTTCAGCTTTTCCTAAACCTTTGACATCTCCCACAGCTTCTACAATAACAGCATTTGTAGTCCCTAAGGGGACATCCAGTAACAGGAGGGTCTGTCATGGATCTAACCGCTCAGCCTCACTCCACCCCATCATTCAGTGCACTAACAGCTTATGGGGGTGATTTTTAGCTTTGGCATAGCAAGCTTCTTCATTTTCCCACCAATTCTGAACATAATGGGGTAATTCCCTCCTTTGGTCACTACAGGACATGAATCCCAGCGGTGCCTCCAAGATGTAACCCCTAGGTGGTGCTATCCCAAGGGCTACTACCCCTGCCTGCTTGGCTAGTAGCAGGTTTAGGGGCCTGAGTTCTTAAACAGGTGCCTCCACCTGGTGGTCAGAGTTGGTGGTGGTCAGAATAACCTGGGTACAGCCCTCCAGGACACTGTAACCCCCTATTTCCCTGCTAGTGGCTGAAACACTGTACAATAATCACTTTCACAATACCCCTTATACACCAAGCAATTGCCCACACTGTTTGCACTTACTACCAGGGCTGATTCCTCTGGCTCGACCCTGGGGACCCCCTGTAAAACAAGGTTATGCACAACAAATAGCAACAGTACAGTACTCTTGGCATAAACTGGAGCCACAGTCAGGTTAAATGCAGAAAAAAGTTAGATCTGATTTATTCAGGGGACTTGAACAAGGAAGGGGCATAATCAGGGTGATTTACTTAAAGGCTCTATCCATCAAACAGTTATGCATGCACTTCAGAGTCCCTAAACAGTCACACACTCTGGGAACCTAGGTGGAGAAGAGATGGGCTAGCCAGGACCATTGCTCGGGGTAGGCTGGCATCACAGCTGGTTGGGGCCCTGTGATGGAAAAACATGCACAGTATACACTATATGTGAGCCAGAGTGCTCAGTTCGTAAAGGAAAAGAAACAACAAGACAATCAGATGACACAATCGGATTAAGCTGTTGTTGCAGGGAGCTACCCTGGTCATTACTCACGACACCCAAGACTGGACACAGGGTGGACGAAAATTGAGACAGCAGGTGGTTGATCTGGATTGCCAGGGGAAGCAGGGCCCACACGAATTGCCGAGGCATCATTCCTGATCAGGCGTGGAGCAGGGGTCTGATCCTCAGGCAGTTCTCTCGTCAATGGCTTTCTCTATGCAGTGGGGTAGTCTGGCAGGGCCAACGTGGCATGGCCCAAGCCACATGGAGATGAGCACGGATTCAGTCCGATTAGACTGGATACAGCTTCCAGCAAGCAGAACACAGTTCACACAGTGGGGAACTAAATCATGACCCACTATCAATACACAGCACATTTACATGTAAATAATTCTATAATACCAGGCAAACCGCTCTCCGGTCACTATCGCAAAGTCTCTATGCAAACTGGGAGTTCAGAGGTAGCTGAAAACCCTGACAGGCCAATCGCATTCAGCAAAATCTTCGGTCTTCTTCAGGTTGAGCCTGGTCACACTTCAGTAGCTTACTTCATTCACACAAACTCAGATACAGTCCAAAAACAATTCTCTTCTCCCTCTCAGGGCTGCAGGTAGACATGCAGGCCAAAACTCAGGCCTCTCCACAGTTCTCCTGCATGAAACTACACAGACGGCTACTTGACTGTCTCAAGCTGTTGCTTCCTCAGCTTCCAACTTAGATCTGACCCAGACAGCAGGCACCCTGGGCATTTCCCCCAGATCCAACAGGTTCAGTTGGCTGTCTCACCTGTCAGTCACAACAAGGCTCCCCCCTCCAAGTGCAGAAAAGGTGCCAACTGCCCAAAACTACAATTCCCACAGATTTTTACTCCACACAGCCCTTGTAAGCAGGCTCCATTTTAGAGTCCCAAAGTACTGATTGGTCCCATTCGGCAGTTCAGGACTGAAACGGTGGAGATAGCCAGAAAAGTCTTTGCTGCAAAGAAAGCAGGTTAGAACGAACTACAATATTATTATTACTCCAATAGATAATCGGTGAACAAGCACATCTTCTAACAAAGCTCCTTCTGCGCAATTAGCAATAGCAGAAATGGAGTGATTATCCAGCAGTCCTGGCGGGACTCGAGCATGGACACAGCCCCCCTTCCCAGTTTAATTATACTACAACCAGGCAGCTCTTAAAGAGACAGTACACAGAGGCTTTACAGGCACTCTCTCTCTCTCTCTCTCATTAACATTTAAACGGCTAGAACGCAGGACACCAGCCTGGCAGTGAGCATTTAATGCAAGCTCACAGAAGACTTTTGGGAACCCTCATTTGTAGCAGGGTTACATATGTTTCCACTGGGAGATGTGATCTAAAGGTATTGCTTGAGTTGTCACTGCTATGCAGATGTCACTCAGCTTTACCTCTCATTTAGACATTGCCAGGGGGATCTGATGTGTGTGATTGAGAAGGTCACAATGGAGATCAAGTATTGGAAGAGTGTGAGTTAGCTGAAACCCAATCCCAGCAAAACAGAATTGATACTGGTAGGCTCAGACTGACTGGTGTCTGCAGTAATGGAAGATCTTGCCCTCCCCATTTGTGATGGAGAAATATTGCAGTTTAAGAAGGAGGTTCGCAATCTGGGAGTAATATTTGACAGTCAATTGAATTTTACATCCCAAATTACTGCTGTCATTAGAAGTGGCTTTTACCACTTGAAAAATGTAATCGGACTGCATCCCTTCCTTGACCATGGTGATCTCCGCACACTAGTACAGGCTTTTGCTTACTCGTGAATCGACTACTGCAACGATCTGTATTACAATTTCCCAGCTACGCAGTTATGCTGCCTGCAATTATTGCAAAATTCAGCTGCCAGATTGTTAACCAGTGTATTAAAAATGTAATCATATTACTCCTGCTTTGAGGGAGCTGCACTGGTTTCCAATTAGACGGTGCTCTGAATGTAATATTCTTTTTGCTGGTCTATAAAGGCCTTAAATGGACTGGGCCCCCTCTACATTTGTGAATTACTAGCAACCCATCAGGAGGACTATCAGGGTACCAATATTCTCCACTTGGACAACCAGGAGCTTTTGTTAGCTCCAGTATCAGAATGAAACCTACCCAGTTACAACACCACTTCCTGAACAGTGCCATCTAAACTGCACTGCAGGAACCGCGTATGTCTGAATAGCGACAGGGGTAGAATAGCATGTGTTAAAACTGCTACCCATGCCAATATCCAGGCAATGTGTCACTGTGAAAGAAGACAAGGAAGTTAAAAATCCAGAAGCTGGCCGAGTTGCTCCCATGGCGAGAGGCCTAAGGGAGAAGCAGCTTGGGCAGCAGAGAGCGGAACACCAGGGTTCTGTTCCTGGTTTCCCTGACACATGCACTAGTACTTTTCCACCTGAAGTGTAAATATTTTGTTTCTGCCACCCGAGATAAAAATGATCTCCCCCCAAGTTTCTCCTTTTCCCTGAGATCCGCGCCCCCCCTTGGAGTTAGTATATTAGTTGGGGGTGGGAGGCCAAGTCCCCCACGTCACCCGAGGTGCGGGGTTCGCCTCAAAAAGTTTATTTTTGTGTTTTAACCATGGCAGTGATCATCGATATGGATTTGGACCGCTACCATTGGCGCTTGTTGTGGTTCTGCGATGTTTAGTCCTGGCACCATTGTTGACATCACTGTTTATACAGCGCTATTGTTGACGGCACCTTTGTTGTTGGCCCTGTTGTGACCTAGTGCCGGATGAAAATCTGATGTGGACTGAGCAATTTCTGTAGCTGCACCGAGACTCTGGAATTTTTTCCTGAAAACCATCCATTCTGCCCCCTCAATGGAGAGTTTTAAATCACAGTTAAATACTTGGCTGTTTAGACAGGCCTTCTTGTGGGACTGATTGCTCCATTAATTTCTTTGTAATATGTTTGTGTTTAATGTACTGTTGGAACAGAGAATTACTGCCTGCTGTGATGCATTATTTGTAATTTAATTCTGTAAAGCACTTTGAGCTCTGGAAAGGTGCTATATCCTATCCTATCCTATTTACATAGAAACATAGAAACACACAAACATAGACTTTGAAGTCAGATAAGGACGCTTGGCCCACCCAGTCTGCCCATTTCCCTACCTATTGGATAAGCTGCAGATCCTAGTTAACCAACAGCCTACTTTCTCCTACCCCCCACAAGAATTGCTTTATGTCTGTTCCATGCATTCTTTAATTCCCCCACTGTTTTTGACCGCACTACCTCCTCAGGAAGGCTGTTCCATACATCCTCTACTCTCTCTGTGAAAAAATACTTCCTTACATTGCCTCTGAGCCGTCCCCCCTCTATCTTCAAATTATGCCCCCTTGTTCTTGCACATCTCTTTTTCTGAAATGTGCTACCCTCTTGGACTTTATTGATTCCCTTGAGGTACTTAAATGTTTCTATTATGTCCCCCCCCCTTCCTTGAGGATATACATATTAAGCTCCTTTAGTCTCTCTTCATATGGCTTCTGGTGCAGACCCTGCACCATTTTAGTTGCCTTCCCCTGGACTGCCTCCATCCTGTCTATGTTCTTGTGGAGATGATGTATCCAGAACTGCGCACAGTATTCCAGATGGGGTCTCACCAACTGTCTGTACAGAGGGATAACAACTTCCTGTTTTCTACTGGTGATGCCTCTCCCTATGCATCCCAGTATCCCCCTAGCCCTCCTTAATGCCTCCTCACATTGCTTGCCTACCTTTAAGTAATCTGATATGACTCACCCCAGGTCCCTTTCCATTTTTGTTGCTGTTAGTACCTCCCCCACGTTGTGCACTCTTCTCCTGGGTTTTTTTCCCAGGTGCATTACTTTGCACTTCTTTGCATTGAATCTAAGCTGCCATACTTTTGACCATTCCTCCAACCTTGCCAAGTCCCTTCACATCCTTTCCACCCCCTCTTGTGTATCAACCCTGTTGCAGATCTTTGTGTCGTCTGCAAAGAGGCACACTTTCCCTTCCAATCCCTCTGCAATGTCACCTATAAAGACATTAAAGAGGACGGGTTCCAGTACTGAACCCTGTGGTACCCCACTAGTAACCCCCCTTTCTTCAGAGTGGACTCCATTTACTATTACCCTCTGTGTCCTGTTGTCCAGCCAATATTTTACCCAGGCTACAGTCCTGGGACCCACTTCAAGGCTGGCTAACTTGTTACTCTTTTGTGTGGGACTGTGTCAAATCCTTTTGGTTCATCTAGCTTGCAAGAAGTTGCCAAATTGCCCTTTTCCCATGCCAGCATTGTGAATACTAATTAGGTGGTTCTGTTCTGAGTTGCTGTGCTCTAGATTACTATTTGCACTCTTTATTATAGTGACTAGAGACAACCAATGATTTAAAGACACATCTCACTGGATTTAGTTTATTTTGCTTTACAGGTTGTATATGTAAAACTATTGCTGAGTCCAGTTCACCAGCTTTTCTTAACTATACAAGAAAAGGGCACCTGATGTCACAGAGGAAACTTAGACAAAACACATGTTTAGACACATTTCAGCTTTTTCACATATTCTTTTCATTTCAATATATCTTTACAAATTATTGGGGAGATGGGGTGCATGATATGAATACTAATTCAGAAATGCCATAAACATTTAGGTTTACTTGATCTGGATATTCGTCACTATTCCATCATATACAGGAAACAACATTCTGCAAGATTTCAAATTATCAATCAGAGGCTATTTCCAGAGCTCACTGAAGGCAGATAATGAGATTCTCTCTTTTTCTCACTCACTCACAAAAGAGAAGCACAGAAAAAAATGTCTGAGTGGAGTTCTTTAGTCTGAACTCCAGTCATACCAAATAAGAGATTTTTTCTACATGGATTGTGTGGTAAGATTTATATCTGACTGCTGTTTGTGAGTCAGACTAGACTTCCGGATGTGTGTCATTTTTTGGGTCCAAGGTTGTCCTGGGCTTGGGTGTGTCAGTATCTAAGGACTGAAGTAGTCCGATCCTTCCCCCCTCTGCTCACTGAACACAGCTTCAGTGTTTGCTTTTTTCAGGGGAGGGGGGGAGGCAAGTGGAGGGCTGGTTTGAGATCCAGTCCTGGGCTCGGTGCCATGTGTGATAGAGGAGGTCAGTTGGCCAACTTCCCCCTGCTGCCACTCACTACAGGACTTGCCTGTGTATGCATTTTTGGGAGGTTTGTGAGACTGCTCCCTGCGTATGAATGGCTGTGTACAGTTTTAAAATCTGCTTCAGCATTCTCTATGCCAGACTTGACAACCATAATTGTATGCTCATATGTGCCATCTAGTTCTGTGTGTCACTGAGAAGGGCCGTTAGCTGGGCCCCCCAACACACACACACACACACACACACACACACACACACACGCACAGCAGCTGTGTAGTTGACCAGTAGCTACTAATTCAGTTTGCTTGGGGTTTTGGCTTGAATGTTGTATTGTAAGCATAACACAAGCAGCACACTCATGTCCAGATTTATAATGCTTGATAAAGTCTGCAAATATGCTTGGTACAGCCCCAGCAAAACATCATCTGTACTGCAACCCCAAGTGGTCTTTATGGAGTGGGTTAGTGATGGCCAGAGAGTACTTGCTGTACTAAGATCTTTTTCTCTGGTTTTAGTTTGAGTAGCAGTGGGAATGGGAAATGTAGTGGTAACATCAACAAGCATATACAGAGAGGTGCACAACGCATTAAACAGCCAGGGCATGACCTCAACAAACACTATGCAGTGCCACACTCCAGTCCCCATAAAGAAGAAAAGGTATTCACCATATCTTTACTATTCCTTGATAAGAACAGCCAGTCAAATTTGTGCATCATCTCCACGGGGTACATAGTGCCAGGAACTTAGAATATTTTTTCACTGTTTTAGTTTTGTTGCGCTGATCTTGAGCCCCCAGCATTGTAACAGTAGGTCTTTGAACTGAAAAGGCCAAAAGACTTGAGACCTATGGAAACAATTGTTGCTCCGTGCTCAGAACAAGCGTTGTACTCTGTCCTAGGCCACATGACAGACAATCTGAAACAAACTGCACCGGAGTGCAACCCCCCATATAGGGGACAAGTATGGGCACACAAGCCTCTTGCAACTTTTCAGCAAATTTATTAATTGTGTGAAAGTCAGTACAATTGTGCAGAAAACAGTTCTTGTGCAAAAAATCAGCAGATAGTCACTTTTCACAGACACACATTTTAGCAGCCTTGTAACTTGTCAGCAGCATGTTTATACATCAAATCATTCATATTTATTTGTCTATAACAATCTGATAGTCTGGCCTGATAATTAGATTTTAAAGTGCTAGTGCCTACAGGTTGAGAACACCACGTTCCAAAGTGTAAATTTCACATCGGCTGACTGACTGGACTGCTTGCTCCAGGGATTCTTTGATTAAAACTCCTTTTTGGTATTCTTATAGTGCCTGCAAAGTTATTCACCCTCCTGCTGGTCTCATAACACACATCATGTGACTGGAGGGAGGGCGAGCAACATCGCAGGCACCAGAAGGACTCCAGGGGAGTTTAAATTAAAAAATCCCTGGAGGAAGCAGTCCAGTCAGCCAGCCAATGTGAAAGTACACTTTGGAATGTGGGGCTCTCCACCTGCAAGCACCAGCACTTTAAAATCGGCTGCCATCTAATTATCAGACCTCTCTATAAGAGTACTATGGAGAAATAAATGTGAATGATTTGGTATATCCACACGCCACTAACAACTTACAAGGCTGTTAAAATATTTGCCTGTAAAAACTGATTGAGTAGCTGCTGATTTTTTTGAAAGAGAATTGCTTTTTGTGCAATTGCATTGACTTTTGCACAATTAATAAATCTGCTAAAAAGTTACAAGAAGAGACATGTGCCCATACCTATGCCCTGTATGGAGGGTTTTCACTTCAGTGCAGTTTGTCTCAGACTTGAGGCCTAATTGGGAAAGAATTACAATGATGATATTATACATTTCAGATTAAAATATTTTAATGACACAGAAAAACAAGAACAATCACTAAAAGCTCAAGCCTTACTAATCATAGATGATTCTGAAGAACCTGATTACTTTACCATAACAAGCATTTGTCAATGCCAAATGTTGATTGCGTTGGTCTGTTGAGCTCACTCAGTGGCCCTCTGTCACTGGCTCAGTCTGTTTGTACCGGTGCTGCAGGCTGCTTTTTTGTAGTGGGCTGCTGCCTGCATTGGCACCTTGTTCTGCTGAGGAAGAAATACGCAGCTGTCCCGACAGAGCTCCATTGAGGTGGCTTACTCCCCCTCTCTGACTCACTCATTCTGTTTCTCCTGGCGCTGCAGGCTGCCCTTTTGTACTGTGCTCCTGCCTGTGTTGGTGGAATTTTCTACCCACAAAGAAATCCACAGCTGTCCCGACAGAGCTCCGTTGAGGTCGCTCACTCCGCCTGTCTCACTCACTCATTCTGGTTCTCCTGGTGCTGCAGGCTGCCCTTTTATACTGGGCTCCTGCCTCTGTGGCGCCTTTTTCTGCTCACAAAGAAATGTGCAACAGTCCCGACAAAGCTCCGTTTAGCTTGCTCACTCCCCTTCTCTCACTCACTTATTCTGTTCTGCCGGCGCTGCAGGCTGCCCTTTTCTACTGAGCTCCTGCCTGTGTTGCTGCCTTCTTATGCCCACAAAGAAATTTGCAGCAGTTACAATACAGCTCTGTTGAGCTCACTCACTCGCTCATTCTGGTTTTCTTGCCACTGCAGGCTGCCCTTTTGTACTGGGCCCCTGCATGCATTCTTGCTTTTTTCTGCCTACAAACAAATCTGCAGCAGTCCCAACAAAGCACCGTTGAGCTCATTGACTCCCCCTCCCTCACTCGCTCGTTCTGTGTCTCCTGGCGCTGCAGGCTGCCCTTTTGTACTGGGCTCCTGCCTGCACTGGTGGCTTTTTCTGGCCAGAAAGAAATCTGAAGCAGTCCCGACACAGCTCCACTGAGCTCGCTCACTCCCCCTCTGTCACTCTCGCATTCCGTTTCTGCCGGCACTGCAAGCTGGCCATTTTTACTGGGTTTCTGCCTGCATTGCCGCATTTTCTGCCCACAAAGAAATCTGCAGCAGTCACAGTAGAGCTCCATTGAGCTCGCTCACTACCACTCTGTCACTCGCTCATTCTGTTTCTCTTGGCGCCACAGACTGCCCTTTTATATGGGGTTCCTGGCTGCGTTGGCACCTTTGTCTGTCCACAAAGAACTCCGCAGCTGTCCCAAAAGAGCTCCATTGAGGTCGCACAGTCTCCCTCTCTCATCGCTCATTCAGTTTGTCCTGGCGCTGCAAGCTACCCTTTTGTACGGGGCTCCTGCCTGCATTGGTGCCTTTTTCTGCCCACAAAGAAATCCCAGCAGTCCTGATAAAGCTCCGTTGAGCTCACTAAGTACCCTTGTCTCACTCGCTCATACTGTTTCTCCCACCGCTGCAGGCTGGCCTTTTGTACTGGGCCCTTGCCTGTATTGACTCCTTTTTCTGCCTACAAAGACATCCACAGCAGTCCTGACAGCACTTCGGTGAGTTCACTCACTCCCCTTCCCTCACTCGCTCTCTCATTCTGTTTCTCCCAGTGCTGCAGGCTGCCCTTTTTTACCGGGCTCTTGTGTTGGGGCCTTTGTCTGCCCACAAACAAATCCGCAGCAGTCCCGACAGAGCTCAGTTGAGCTTGGTCACTCCGCCCTCTCACTCTGTCGATCTTAATCTGTCCCAAATACTGATTTCCCAGAGTGACTGTGCTACTGTCCGGCAGGAGTACAAAAACATATTTTAGCCAGCATGTGAAAAATGACAGCTGTAGTATTCGTAAGGAGCTGTGAAAAAATGCCACTGTTGAAGATGTGGCGTGACAGTATTACAAATTTGTGAAGTTACAAGGATGCGTGGAAACAGTTCAACACACGCTTGTAACACAGTCATGTTGTGGAGCTTCGTCACCAAATTTTCAACATAGGGATTTTAGGACCTCTGCTCATGAACAGTGCCACTGTCAATTTCTTAATCTGTCCTGAACACTGACTTCCCACAGTAACCACGTTATTCTGCGCCGGAACTGTGAAAACACATTTCGGTCAGGATGTGAAAAATGACAGCTGTACTGCTTTATAAGGAGGTGTGAAAAAATGGCAGTATTGAAAATCTGGTGTGACAATATTACAAATCTGCGAAGTTACAAGAGTGCTTGGAAAGTGCGCAACGCACACTTGTAACACAGTCAGTTGATGGGCTGTCATCATCAAATTTTCAACAAAGGCATTTTAGGACCTCTGCTCATGAACAGTATCATTGTAATTTTCTTAATCTCTCCCGGACAGTGATTTCCCACAGCGACCGCTCTATTCTGTGCAGGAAGTGCGAAAACACATTTCAGCCAGGATGGGAAAAATGACAGCTGCACTGTTCATAAGTAGGTGTGGGAAAATGGAAATGTTGAAAATCTGGAGTGAAAATATTATAAATTCGCGAATTATGAGTGTGCGTGCCAACTGCACAATACACGCTCGTAACACAGTCATTTTATGGAGTAATGTTACCAAATTTTCAACATAGGCATTTTAGGACCTCTACTCAGGAACAGTGTCACTGTCATTTTCTTAATCTGTCCTGAACACTGATTTCCCACAGTGACCACGCCATTCTGCGCCGGAACTGCGAAAACATATTTCGGCCAGGATGTGAACAATGACAGCTGTACTGCTCACAAGGAGGTGTGACAAAATGCCAATGTTGAAAATCTGGCATGAAAATATTGTAAATTCATGAAGTTACGAACGTACATAGCAACTGAAGTATAGCGTAAGTAAAACGGTCATTCTTTGGATTTTCCACCAATTTGCAACATAGCTTTTGAGAGCCCACCTCATGAACACTGGTACTGTCGCTTTGTTAATCAGCCCCAAAGGGTGATTCCACACAGTGACCACGAAACCACCTTTCAGGGCCAATTAACACCATGACAGTTCAAGAATTCATGAGGAGGGGTCCCAAAAAACCCATGTTGAAAATTTGGTGAAAAAATTCCCAAAAATGCTCAAGATATGCACTAAAGTTGAAAAAATCCAATTTATTACATTATACAGCTTACCGGCATTTCCTCAGTTCGCAGTCGGCTTTGAAGAGTGCAGACGTGTTCCCGGTCCAGCGAAGATCGTCGCGCTGAGCTCCGGAGGTAAGTATGGGGTATGGGGTGTGGGAGGCAGGGCGGCGAGGGGTGGGTGCGGGTTTTGGGGGCAGGGAGACTACTAGGACCATTTTTTACGGGTTGTAACAAAAAGAATATATCAGGGACCGCTTTCTGACTTTAACGGGTGCTTTGGCACGCTGGGGTGGTCTCTCAGCATGCCACCTGTGTGGGTGGGTAGCAGATGGGGGATTGGGCACCCTCGCCAGCAAACAAGGCAAGGGGAGGGAGCTACAGGAGCAGAGAGGGATTGGGCATCCCCTCGGCTACAGCAATGGAAGGGGTATCATTATGCCAATGGGGATTGGGCACCCTGTCAGCAGGAACAAAAGGGGGATAATCACGCCAGCGGGATTGGGCACCCGTTGGCAGGAACAACAGGGGTGGGGAGAATCATTATGCCGGAGGGGATTGGGCACTCCATCAGCAGGAACAACGGGTTACAGAATGTCATGGGGAGGGCTCTCCCATCTAAAAGTAAACACGGTGGGGAGGGGTATATGTTTGTGAACATGGCAACAACCCACCATCATGTTCACAAACAATATCAGGTATCCCTCATCCCGCCCTGCAATGACAGGTCGTTCCCTCATTGTAGCCGATGGCTGACGCTGCAATGACGAGGCAGCCCCTGATTGCAGCTGCTGATTTTTTAGAAATTTGTGGCACGCTGGCTGAACTAGTGTCAGCAGCAGCATGCCATGGCATTGGAGGATGGGGGACAAGCCTTTGCAGGCTGTGGGGGCATTGGGCACAACAGTGCCACGCCTCCACAACCTGCTTCTGGAGAAACTTGCCGCAACATGTTTCTTGCGCATGCACTCAATCAACATAAAAAGGGGATGCAGGGAAGAATAGTTTGACTGATTATTACAATCCATTAGACTAACAGATGTAACAATGATTAGTAACTCTTCCTTCTAACCACACAAATTAGAATAGCATAGTTGAACTTGTGCAGATTCCAAGCAATACCCTGGGTTGGAAGGTTTTAGGATTACTTTGGGAATAGGTTCTGAAGTACAGAAATCCCACACCTAGCATCCTCTCTTGACTGTGCATTCATGCAATAGTGAGATGTGAATGTGTAGACTATGAGCCAGGTAGCATCTTTGCAAGTTTCCAACAGTGGCACATTCCTTCGAGCTGCCACTGATGCTACTGTACTCCTAGTGGAGTGTGCCTTAATGCCATCTGGGTGTGCATTACCTGCCTTGTGATAACATAAATGTATCTTGAAAACTATCCATCTTGCTGTGGTCTACTTAGAGGTTTGGTGTCCTTTGACACCTTGCCATATGTAATGAACAACTGTTAGTTATTGTTCCTAATGTCCTCTGTTTGGGACTTCTAAAAACTGTGGGATCTTCTTACATCGAATGCATGATGTTTTTCCTCTCTTCTATTTTATTTATTTAAAAATTGTTGACCAAGAAAGGCACAGGCTTCCACAGACTGCATAGCACAAGCACAGTTCTAAGTATACCAATTACCTCCATGAGGCCCTTGACAAGGGTCACCTGATTGGCTCAATTTAAGTCAATCTAGCAAAACCTTTTGACCTTGTCAGCCACCCCCTACTAATTGCTAAGTTACACTCCCTGGATCTATCAGCAGATACAGCGTCCTGGTTTAACAACTGCCTCTGTGGGGGGAAGCAGTGCATCAGAATAAATGGGGTACTATCAGATCCTAAAGATGTGACAGTCGGGGTACCACCGGGATTGATTCTGGGTCTGCTCCTCTTTAATCTATTCATTAACAAACTCCCGGAGGCCTGTCCAAGGTCTGAGGTACTACTATATGTGGACGACACTGTGATATTAACTAGCTCCCATGCCAGGACTCTCTAACCAACAATCTCCAAGGAGCCTTCAGATCACTTGAGGGCTGGTTCAAGAGAAACAGACTAGTCTTGAACTACAACAAGACCAAGGTGATGTTATTGTTTGGGTGACATATAAAGAATAGGATGCAGCCAATGGTCATCATAAATGAGGAGGGTAAGCCACTGGGGCAAGTGCAATGTTCAAGTACTTGGGAGTAACCCTGGACAACACACTCTCATTTAGTCTGCATGTGAACCTCTTAGTAAATGCAACCAATAGAAAGTTGGGGTTCCTCTGTAGACACAGGCACAACCTAATCAAGGAAGCTAGGTGACTGGCAATCACTAGCTCACTCCTCCCCATCACTGACTATGGGATCACTGTCTATGAAGCAGCCTCAGATACCACCCTCAACAGTGTCATGCTGCTCCTGAACAAAACACACACCAGAAAACTATGCACGGTATCGCAGAAGCTCCGAGTCACTGAGGTGTAGAATCCAAAGTTTATTGCAACAAAGGTGCCCAGAACAACACCTTACTTCCCCAGCACTTCAGCCCAACACATGGCCTTCCTCAGGGGCACCCCCCTTGGATAAACTTTGGATACTACACCTCAACGACTCTGAGCTTCTGTGATAGAGTGCATAGATTTCCTGTGTGTGTTATGTTCTGAGCTGGCAGCCCTTCCTTTGCACCTGGAGTCTTTCCTGAGCCCACCAACCTTTGCGCCTTGTTTGCTCCTGAACAAAGCCTGTCACTTCATTCTGGATGCTGACTGGCTTACACACACCTGCATGCTATACTCCCACTCTAGCATGCTCCCCCTACAGGACAGAGTAAAATTCCACATCTGCATACTCAGAAAAATAGCACTACTGGGCCATGTACCTATTGGGGTCCAGAACCTTCTAGCACCCTTCCAAAACCCATACCCCACTAGGACCATGACCAACAACACCCTTAGCATTCCTTTCCGCAAAATGGTACAGGCATTGTGAGCTTTTGCCGTTAGAGCCCCACAGTGGCTAAACAAGTTCCCAGATGCCACACTAAGTCTAAACAAGACTGGACCATTTAAGAAGCAGCTTAGACATTTACTTACACCCCCAGATACCTGTAATTGCCATTGAACCCCCCCCCCAACAGAATGACAGGGTTCTAGGAGCTGCCTATAACTCAACGTTGGCTTCTTCTTCTTCTCTTCCCTGACAAAGCCCTGATTGGTGCTACCTCTGAAATGAAAATGTATTATTATGTTGTATAATCTGTGGTATGCATAATTATGTTGTAACCCAATAATTAAATGTTGTTAGCTGTTTCACTGTTTCTGCCTATTCATCCTGTAGACCTTAAAAGTTCACCTATGATCTGTAATTGACGTGGAACCTTTGCAAACGAGCTTACTCGCTCAAAGGTGTTTCTCTGAATTAATAAATAAAAGAAATTAAAACACTGAGCTGAGGCTCATTTCTAGGTGCGACCAGGGAAGGGGAGTAAAGGATAAAAAAAAAGCAATACATAGCATAGTCAAATTCAGTGTTACAAACAAGTGCAAAGTCAGAGCACACAGAGACCATAGAAAGTGCACAATGAGCAAACAAGTCATACGCAGGCAGCTGAACATTTCAGCAAGTATATGGGGGACTGTTAAGGGGGAAGCAGAAGCAAGGAGGGAGGAAAAGAGTCTCAGCTGGTATCTGAGGGAGGCAGGGGAGGTACTGAAGCAGAGGGAAGAGGGTAGTTGGTTCTATTGGCATGTGGCCTTGTGAAATACACTGGCAAAGTAATAGTTTAGGCTGGTAGTATAACCTGGAGGCTAGCGTAACAAGCTGTGAATGAGTTTGGTACATCCGGTAGACATGGGTTTGATTCAAACAAGCTCCACCTGCGTACTTTGTGACTGAGCAAGTCACGTAACTTTTCCAATACTCCTGGGTCACCCCTGAAAACAGGCATTGTGCCTTATGGGCCTTACCTGGTTACCAAAGAATAAGAAACTATAGTCTGATTCAAATGGAATTCTGATACTATCTTTGGGAGGAGTTCTACATTTCTCCTTAACAATACTTTTTCTTTGTGGAAACATGTATGAGAGATCAGTGCTGAGTGCCTCTCCTGCAGCTCACTGATCCTTCCTGCTAATGTTTTAGCCACCAGGAATAAGGTTTTTCAGCTGAGGTACTTTAACTCAGTAGTGGCCATAGGTTTAAGTGGTTAAGTCATCAATTGCGTGAGGGCCAGGTTCAAGTCCAAAGCTGTTTTAGGTTTCTTCATAGGGGGTGCATATGTGAGAGGTCTTTAAGCAATCTCTTAAACACTGGATGAGCAAACAAAGGTCCAACTGAGGCCTTAGACAAAAAAAAAAAAAATAGCAGAGAAAGGCATCTTTAAAGATGCTGGCCTTAAGCCCCAAGTCTTTAAAAGTAACAGATACTGAAATCCATGATTAATCCAGTCTTTGCATTCTTAGCTGAAAGGGCATTGTTCCCACACCAGACTGAGAACTTGTTCCTTTTAGAATTGTATGTTTTCTTTTTGGATTGCTTTCTGGCCTCCTTAAGAGACCCTTTTTTCAAAAGACAGTTAGGTGTACTCGCACTCCAGAACCAGGAGCAGGAAGCTCCAGTGAAGGAATACAAATATCCAGAGTTTAAAGTAAGCAGATAATTTATTGCTGCCAAATAGCAAGTCAATGCAATTACCATATAGACACTGGAGTGTGGCAAACAAACCTCTTTATGTCCAACAGCCCCGGGGCTTTGCCAAGTAAGGTTTCGTCATGGGTCTCCTGATGAAGCCTTACTTGACGAAGCACCTGGGCTGTTGGACGTACGGAGATTTGCTTGCCACACTCCAGTGTCTGTAATTGCATTGACTTGCTGTTTGGCAGCAATAAATTATCTGCTTACTTTAAACTCTGGATATTTGTATTCTTTCACTGGAGCTTCCTGCTCCTGACTCTGGAGTGTGAGTGCATCTGTCTTTTGATGTCTTATGAAACGGGCTGCCACCCAGCACTCACACCCTGCCCTGGTTCCTGAGTGCAGCACAGTTGTTCCTGTTTGTTAAGAGCCTCTATAATCTGGGTGGAGAGATTTAGTTCATGAAATTCTTTCCCTTCAGGAACCATACTCTCAGGAGATGGGACTCAAAGCTTGTATTGCTTATCTGGCATTTTGAGATTGTCACTGTGTCTTTTATTATGGATCAAGGGAGTGCTCCTGACCAATCGGAACACTCCTTTCCCATGTACATGAGACACTCTTATTCTGTGAAGAGTGCCTCATGTGCAAATACCGTGGAAATGGGCATGTTCCAGGACAGTTTTTTTTTAAATAACATTATTGATCATGCTCGATCGATAATATAATATGTCCCCTGTCACCACTTGTTTCAGGTAAGAGTGGTTTCACTTGCATTCTGCTTGAGCCAGAACAGCTCAGCTTCACTTTGCTGTTCTCTTTCGAGCAGAATGCATGTGATACCACTCTTAACCCACAACCAGTGGCTCCGGGGGACGTATTAATATATAGGACAGCTTTAATAACGGTGAGTACCATGGCTGTTTGGGCCTGTCTTGTGATAGTATTTATTTATTGAAAACTTTGGAGATTACCTTTGAGCAGAATTGCTCATTTACAAAGGTTATATGTCAAATACATAGACACAGAAAACATTACAAGTGAAATAAGCATTTCCAGGGGAAATGCAGTTGAATCAGGCTCAAAGCAGTTAAGGCAAAACAATTACTTACAGTTTTGACAATAAATCCATACAGATCCTTGTATAAAAAGTCACAAGTTATGTACAGAAAGAAATCATATAAAACTGTTTTAATGATTACAGTTGCACTGGATTGCAAAGTCAGACCACTAAGGTCTGTTAAACTGATTAAACTTGGAGAGATTCAGTAGTGTGTGTCAAGTATTTGTTTATGCACTTAGCGGCCCTGACAGTAAATGACTGCTCTCCTAGCTGAGTATGCCAGAAAGGAGGCTTAAGGGCGTTCTTGTTGTTGTACTGGTTGGAGAGGGTGCAGAAACAATTTGTTAAAACAGGGGATGTTAGAACCAAGAGCACCTTTTTAGCTAGCAAACAGGTATGGAGCTTTATTCTGTTGGGTAGAAGTAGCCAGTTAGTGAGTGCATAAAGGGTACAACTATGACTGCAGTTATCCGCACCAAGTACAAAGACGCACTGCCTTATTACAGATCAGCTAACTCTGTTTAGCACCATATCACAGGCAGCTGTGTAAACAGGGAGCCCATGATCTATATGGAATGGAGCTGGCCATAATAAGGCATCTAGCATCCCATTGAGATTGTTCCTGTTTTGGTACGGAGCATCCAAGCACCCAGTCTTCTGTTAACTATGGCCACCAGATTGTCAACATGAGGTGCAAAAGATAAGGTATCATCCAGAGTTACTCTAAAGTGTTTAAAGGTCTCCACCTGTTCAAGGTTATGTCCTTGACCATTCCTGATGACAAAGGGTGGAACGTTTCTCTTCTGTGGGAGGCTAGAGATGAGCATGGTCTTTGTTTTTTTGTAATTGAGGACCAGTTTGTTATTTGAGAACTGGCTTTCAAGTGACCTAAAGTTACTTATGAGAGCAGTTCTAAAGCTGTCAGGGTTTTTTGGAATAGATGACTGCATCATCAGCATAGAGGAGTATGTTGGCTGTCGGACAAGCATCATGCAGTTCATTTAAGATGGGGCCAAGGAGCAGTGCCCCAAGATGGAACCCTGGCGGACACCAATAGATACTCTCCTGATGTTGGACAAAGGTTTGTTAATCTTCACCCACTGGAAGCAATTGGTGAGATAATTGTGGAATCAGTCAACTGTGTTCTGTGACAAACCCAGGCCAAAGAGTTTGCTATGTAGAAGCTTATGGTTGACCAGGTCAAAAATATAGCTCCCACAAGGTCGCCATTGTCAAGGGCCTTATGAGTATAGTTGGTGTATTCCAACAGGACCGTGGTGTGGAGCTTCCAGAAGCCATGCTGCTGTACACACTAGACACTGTATTGTTTGAGATCTGTGACAAGTTAGTCAGAGACTATTCTCTCAAGGGCCTTGAACAGGCCCAGGGGAGAGAATAGAAATGGGTTTGTAGTTGGAAGGGTAGTGCAGTCTCTGCTTTTTAAAAGTGGTGTAACCAGTGCATATTGTCACTTTTCTGGGAACTGCAAGTACCACAAGGAAAATTAAAAAATTCTAGAATTGGGGTGGGAAAGATAGGCTAGGATCATGATTACATGCTCCAGCCTCACTTTCAGGAGTAATATCTGTGTTAGTGGAAATGGGAAAATGTATTGGAACCTTTTGTCCCAGTATGTGCTGAAAGCATCCTCTCGAACTGTTCCCTGATATAGGACTGTGCAGGACAACAGTGGCAGTTTCCTAGTTCTCTGATGAAGTGAACAGATCCACATCTCAAGCACCCATCATAAAGCAATCTGTTTTAGGGTCCATTTGTGGGTGACATGATCCATTCTGCTGAGGGGAGTCGGTGAGTACATTTTCTTTCCCCAAATCATGGACTGCAGAGATATGTACCCTTGGAGTATTAGCCAGATCCCCAACTTTCAGTGCTTCTCTGCACTGAAGCTCTCTGTCTGATCTCCCAAGAGAGGTGTCATCTGTAGCCTTATTCTGAAGATTCACAGGTTATCCTGTGTTTTCAGCCATGCATATCTTCTGCTAGCTACTGCTTTTGCCAGAGCTCTGGTTCTCTCTGGTTCTCCCTGGCCCTGTTTGCCCTTCAGGGATATACCTTGCTCCCAGGGTTATACCCTCTTTTCTGGCCCATTGACCTCAATCTGTCATGGATTCAATGCCTCCCCCAACATCCCTGACAACTTTCTCTTCATGGCAGGGGCTCCGGGGAAAGGGTCATCCCCACTGAGGCAGCCTACTATTTGGGATAGAACCTGGTGTCAAGCAGGCACTAGGACTCAAGGGGAGTCCAGAAACCCAGACATTGTTCCCATCAGGCCTCTGATGCACACAGTAGCATCTTACAGAAGTACTAAGCTCCCCTGGCCCACCTCAGGGATCGCTGCAGCACCGGGAGCTCTGCATCATCTTTCCATGACTGCATGGCAATGCCAAGTGGCATCTACTGCAGTCAGGCCTGCCTCCTGATGGGGCATCCAGAGCTCGCTCCCAAACATGGGTTGCCTGCAGGACAGGGGGATGTGCTGCTGCTGTGCCACTGGGGTGGCCAGGTTACTGTGGCTCTACTGTCTACAGCCATTTGCAGTTGACGGGATCACATGCTGTAACATCAGCAACCTCTCATCAGAGGGCAAATTGTCACAAAAGGTTAGCACAGATTTCCAGAGTGTTCCTTGGTAGTGTGATATGTAACTCAGAAGTTCTGCCTCCCTCATGATGAGAGTGTAAGAATAATTTTTTGCTAAGTGTGTCAGATTTCCAGGAATCTTTATCAGGGAATGTTATAGAAAGGGTTGTTTTTCTTTTCTCATGCATCAGCCTGTATTAGACACTCTGGGTGGGGTGTAGATAAATATATTCTGAGTCATTCCTGGTTACCTTATATATTTTCTTTATCTTCTTATCAACTGCTGTTGCTGGCAGTTGTAAGCATTTGCTACTCATATTTTTCAGTGTGTCATAAATGGGGATTCTGATTCTTTTGGTTGGTGTCAGTACCCACATGCTTAAGAAATCAGTCTCCCAAATGTCAGACTTTGTTCCCGCCATGAGGATATTAATGGTAGTTTACTCACCTGGTAAAGATGATTGTGGGGGTATAGATCTCTGAGGCAATTTCTGGCATTGGTTGTTGTGTCGTGATGCCATAAGGTCTTGTTCCGCTGGTCCCCATTTTTTGTTGATCATGTTGAATACCTGGGGGTGTAATTTCCATTCCCCTGGGTGAGTATGCTGACGGCTCAGCCAATCTGCTGCGGTGTTCAGGTTTCCTGCCAGATGTATGGCTGTGATTGATTTTAGATTTATTTGTGCCCATGATATGAGCTTTGTTGTTTCTGCCATCATTGCTCTGCTCTGCTCTTTGTTCCTCCCTGTTTGTTTATGTATGATACAGTCACTTGATTGTCTGATTTTATCCTGACATGTTTGTTTTGTATTTGTTTTGTGAAATAGAGTAGTGCTAGGAAGACCGCTCTCATCTCTAGTACATTTATTGACCATTTCTTCTCTGCTAGTGACCATGATCTCCTGTGCTGTATGGGTTCCCATGGCTGCTCCCCATCCTAGTAAGCTGGCATCTGTCTCGAGGATTGCCTCTAGTTGAGTGTCTAGGGGGATGCCTTTTGTCAGTTTGTGTTTGTTTGTCCACCAGGATAGGCTGAATTTTACTCTGTTTGGTAATGTACCTTTTTTGAAAAGTCAATACCGTAGGTAGAGCGTTGCTTTATGAGGAATGACATGAGTGGTCTCATGTGCCATTTTGCCCATGGTATTGTGTCTATAGTAGATAACATGAGTCCCAATACTTGTGATATGAGAAGTAGCATAGGTTGCTTTGATCTTTGTAACTGAGATGTGAGTTGTATTGTAGTTTTTACCCTGTTGTTTGATGGGAAGACTAGGCCTGCCTCTGTATCTATGATTGTGCCTAGATGCTCTATAGATTGAATGGGTACCAGGCAGCTTTTTGCACTGTTTATTACCCATCCATGATTCTACAGGCATTGTAGGACTGTATTTGTCTCTCTTACTGCTTGTTGGTGTGACCGTGTTCGGATCAACCAGTCATCTAGATAGGGTATGACATGCATGCCTTGCTCCCTTAGTTTTGTAGCCAGCACTATAGAGACTTTTGTGAAAACTCTGGGGGTTGAGACCAGTCCGAATGGCAGGACCTGGTACTGATAGTGGCCTCCCTGTATGTGGAAAGTGAAGGAACTTGTAATGACTTGGTCTAATCGGTATGTGTAAGTATGCTTCTTTCAGATCTATGGAGGTGAGGAATTCTCCTAGTCTAATTACTCTCAGTGTTGATCTGATTGTCTCCATTTTGAATGGGGTGCATCTTACTGATTTGTTTAGGTATTTTAGGTCTAGGACCGGTTGTAGATCCCCTGTCTTTTTGGGCACCATAAATAAGATGGAGTAGAGTCCCTAGCCCTGTTCCTGCATCGGTACCGGTGCTATCGCATTGTTCTGGATGAGTTTCTGTAACATCCTGTCCACTTGATGAGGTGTTATTTATTTATTTGTTTTTGTTAACCAGGTAAGCACACTAGACAACGAGTGCCTATTTTCAGGTGCGACCCGGGAGGTTACAGTACAGAGAAACAATAGTACATGTACAGGGTGACATACAGGCCCGCAACTACAAGTAGGCCAGAATGGAGTACAGTACATTGCACATAGAATAGACAAAGAACGATCTCACCCACAGACAGGTGGGGCCAGAGAAACAGCATATGGACAATAGTACATTATTCAGAGCAACAAACTAGAATACAACTACAGGCTCAAGGTATAAGTTCACATTAGGCGGTAGGTGGGGAGGGTCGGGACAGAGGGTAGCAAGATTAGCAGTGGGCAGTATGAGGGCTGGAACCAGGGGGAACCACTCAGGCAGAGGCGAGCATGGCAGCAGGGGGGAACTGACCAATCTAGAGACAGGCCCAAGTAGGCAGGTCTGGAGATGGCGAAGGGACCCCTCAGGAGCCCCGAGGGAGGGAGAAGGAAAGGGGAGGGGATCCAAGACAGTGTGGGGGAGGAAGAGGGTGCATTCAGGAGGGGACGGTGGGGCTGGGAACTGCTAGAGGGCAGGGTGGCCATGGGAGCGTTTAAGTGCGAGGGAGTAGAAGAGGTTGAGGCCGAGCTGTGAGGTGGAAGAGGAGACGGCAGCCAGAGGTGACAGCTACACGTTTCCACAAGGGCAGGTGGAGGCCCCTTTGAGGAATTTTCAGAGGGACATTTTGAAGCCAGAGTGTGAGGGGGCAGCTCGAACAGGAGAAGGAATGGAGTTCCAGAATCTGGGGGCGAAGGCGGAGAAGGCCCGATCCCCGGTGAGGGAGCGGGTCCTGGGGACTTTGCAGGCGAGAGTCGAGCTGGGCCTAAGCCGATAGGCCGGGGTGCAGTGTTGTAAGGGGAGGGCAAGTGCAGGGGGGCAAGCAGTACGGACAATGTTGTCTACCAAGCTACCAAAGACAAAAGCTCGGTGTTTGTCAGGGGGAAACCACTCCAGACGGGCATAGAGGGCACACCGGTGCGTAAGCCGATGGGCAGAGAGGGCAAAGCGACAGACATTGTTATATGCTGTGTCCCATTTTGCTAGGGAGGCATTCGGGACTGGTGCAAACCCGACAAGCCCATAGCAGAGCGTAGGTAGGAGGATCCCCCTGGCTATGGCGAGCCAAGCAGCAGGAGTGAGGCAGTCCTTGGCCCTGTAGGCTAGGCCAAGCTTACAGTTTGACACCTTGCAAATGTTTCGGATATGCTCGGTGAAATCAAGCTGGGGGTCAAGGGTCACTCCTAGGTACCTGGTGGAATTCAAGACAGGCAGGAGAGAGCCGTTCCCCCCATTTATGGTGAGGGGGGAGGGGCAAGAAGCAATTTTAGCCGCCGACCTGAATACCATGGCATGTGTTTTGCCCAGATTAATGGTAAGCTTACGTCCCAAGAGCCAGCCTTGGATCTGCCCAAAATCAGAATTGAGTTGGGAGTTGATGGTAGCGGGGTTCCGGGCGCTAGATAGTAATACCAGATCATCCACATGTAGAGTAGTAGACCCGAAGGTCGTGACTGAGGGGAGTTCATTTACATAGAGGGAGAACAGAATGGGTCCAAGAACAGACCCTTGGGGTACTCCACATCTAACTGGGGAGAGGCCCAAGAGGGCACGGTTAAAACAGGTGTATTGTTGTCTCCCCTCAAGGTAGCTGGTGAACCAGTCAAGCACTCGGGGGGAGAAGCCTTGCCCAAGTAGGGTGGAGAGAAGGAGATTATGGTCAACTCGGTCGAAGGCCTTAGAGAGGTCGACAAAGATGGCCCCGGTCAGTTTACCTGCGTCGGTGGCAGCTCTAACCTGGGAGGTGACTGTGGCGAGAGCGGTGGAGGTGCTATGCCCCTTCCTGAAGCCATGCTGGGCAGGGGAGAGAACTGCATACTCTTGCAGGTAATGGGAGATTTGGCCAGCTACAGCTTTCTTAAGTAATTTGCTGGTAGCTGGGAGTATAGCAATGGGGCGGTAGTTAGTTAACTCCTTGGAGTCACCATGCTTAAGCACTGGGACAACCTTAGCCACCTTCCATAAGTCAGGTACAATTCCAGAGGTGAGGGAAGAGTTAAAAATGTGGGTAATCGGCCGAGCGAGGTAGGGCGCCCCTAGACTCAGGAGCTTAGGTTCTAGGAGATCAAAACCCGCCCCAAGTGGTGAGAGAGCCCGGCTAGGAGAGTTAGAGTTTCTCTGGCCGAGACTTGCCTCAGGTAAAAAGGAGGCCAAGAGGAGGAGCCAAGTGTTACTTTGTGTGGTGATATGGGAGATTTTACTATGTGATTGTGCCATGGTATGTTGTCAAATTCTGTTGCGTATCCTTCTCGTACTATTTCTAGGATCCACTTGTCTGTGGTGGGGTTCTCCCATGTCTTTTTGAATAGTTGTAGTCTTGCGCCTGCGGGGGGGGGGTCTGATATCATGTAGTAGTGATAGTCATGGCCTGGAGTGATGTATCCATGTAAACTGGCTGCCTCGGCCTCTAGGGGCCAATCCTCTGCCTCTGAATTTGGTGTGTTGGTATGAGGGCATATACTGTTGTTTGAAGTTTGAACCTCTGTAAGATGTGTTGCCTCTCCTTTTATCTCAAAATGTTGATGATTGAGAGTGAAATCTATGCCTGGTGGGTAGGTATGCGTGTCGTGTACTGTCTTTGGCTAGTGCTTTTCCCTCTTTTTTCCCTTTGAGATACTTCTCCAGGCCTTCTCCGAACAGTAGGTTGCCTTTGAAGGGAAGTTTTTGGAGTGTCGTTTTGGACTCTCCATCTGCATCCCAAAGTTTCATCCATAGAGCTCTCCGTGTTCTGTTGGTTAAGACGGCTGATCTGGAATTAATTTTGAGGGAGTCGACTGCCATATCCTCTAGGTATTTTGTCGATAGTGTTGCATTGTCTAGTAGGGCTGTCTCCGCAGATTTAGGAGGCAAGGCTTTTATGAACTCTTGTAGATGGGTTAGCTGTGCCCTTGTGGCATAAATAGCTGTAGAGGCAGCCCTTGTTCCCAGCCCTGCCAGCTCTGCATTTTTCTTGAGTAGGTCTTCTAGTTTTCTGTCAATAGGGTCTTTGAGCCCTGATGTGGATTCTGTGGATAGTACTGTTTTCTTTTTGAGTGATGCTATCTGAGGGCCTATTGTTGGTGGAGTGTACCTTAGGGTTAATTTGTCTGCTTGTAGTGGGTACATTTTGTCCCACGACCTGCACTCTGGAATGCATGCTGGTTCAGTGGAGCCCCATTCCTTTAGTACTACTTCCTCTATGGCTTCGCATACGGGGAATACATCTGCCAGTTTTGATTGTGGTTGTAGTGAGGGGAGTAGTTTAGACGTGGGTGCTGGGGTTGGTATTTTGAACCCCACTGTAGTCATGATATTTCTGACTAAGGTCAGAATTTGGTCAGGGAAGCACCATTTTGCAGTGTGGGTCTGGGGTTCTGATTCCAGTTCGCCCTCCTCTTCAGACATCTGTTCTGTGTCATTCGTGTCTGGTTGTACCTCAGTAGGTATGGTACTGGAGGGTCTATTCTGAATCCCGGTGGCTCTTTTTTTGGCTGGCAGGAGCTTGTGAGTTTGTAGTGTTGATAGTTCATTGAGTTTAGCTAGCATGGCAACTAACACCTCTTGTTGTGCTAACATCAGTTGGTTATTCTGTATCATTATGGCATTGCTGTCTGGATCATTAACTTTATTATTTTTGCCCTTATTGTTGTTATTTTGTACTCCACTAGGTCCTTCCCCTGGGTCCTCAGTGTTGGTAGGGGAAGGGTTGTCCTCTACACATGTGGCGCAAAGGCAACCCCATTGTTGAGAAGGTATGGGGACATTACAGTGTTTGCAAGATTTATTCTTTGCCATTGTGATCTGTGAAAGATATGGCACAGATCAGATATGTCTGTGTTAGGAGGGAAATGTCTCTAACAGTAAAGTTATCTTAGTGCTATTACATGTATTAAATGTAAATATAAATATACCCAGCTGTCTCTTTATATAGCTGTGGCTATGATAATAGGAACTGTATAACAGAGTTGTGAGTAATAGAGGAGTGTCGCTTTAATTGGGGAGATGCTATTTTAAGTTGTTGATTTTCAGTCATTTGAGCACTTGTGAGGTAGTTAGGCAATATGATAGTCCTACATCTATAGGTTTAATCTGAGTATTTTGCCAAGCACTAGCATTATGCCTGGTTACAGGGGGTAGCTATATGCTGGGGATTGCAGATGCCATAATGCTGGCATGAAATAGCGTGAGATTTCTGCAATGGCGAGATCTCGCTATTGTGCCCCTCAAACAAATGGTGGCCGCAGTATCACAAGCATTCAGAGCCAATCATGGGGTGGATCACTCACAGCGTGAGATTTCAGGATGGAAAAGAAGGACAGTGGGAAGGATGGCTGCCTGAGAAGCTCTACGGACCTAGGGGCCATAAAAAAACATTGTTCTAGGCTCCATTTTGGTCCGTAGAGTAGCTGCTCACCCTGAGAAGAGAAATTACGGAGCAGTCCACGGGAGTGCTGCGATTTGGTCGATCATCGAGGGAAGAATGGCCAGGATGAAGGATTGTTTCTCCTGATGTATTTCTTGCATCGTTATTGTGCCCAATTAACAGTGCACTCAGTTTGCAGAGAGCTGTAGTGTACAGCACTCAGACACCGCTGGAAGGGGTGTAAGGTGCTATATGTAATTGGGATCTTTGTTTTTAAGTTGTTTTAGGCTGGAGAGGAGCTTGTTTGTATAGAGCCTCAGTTAGATATGACTTCAATAGGTTTTTATTTTGATATTTGCTCCTGGGACCACTGGCAGGGGTTTCCAGGTAGTCAATTTGTGAAATGTATTGGGCTTGTATCTTTGTAGTACTTATAAGCAACTCCTGGGACCGCTAGTAGGGGTTACCAGGTGTGCATAGCGTAAGGTAATGTTGTAGGTTTTTACTTGGAATCGCTAGCAGGGATTTCCAGGTAGATAAAGGCTTCACTGTAAGATTATGCTGATCTATAAATTTCCTTGTAACCCGACGTTAATAGATGCAAGCTTAATCACATTATGCAAAGAAATTTTTATATATTCTCTGTCTGTCATAGTCTCATATGGTAATAACATATATATAAAAATATTTTTATTATATATGTGTGTGTGTGTGTGTATATATATATATATATATATAGTATAAAAATATTTAGAGAAGTATTTTGAGGCTTACCTTAGCCTGCAGATTCTAGTTGTTGTTGGAGGTATAGTGTGCTGCAACCTCGGATGCACATCTAGAACTGACCCATGATGTCATGAATGTGGAGTGCCTCAGAGATTATCCCCCACAATCATAGTTACCATGCATGTAAGGAAGGCAGAATAGAAGTAGTCCTCTAATGTATGCAGATGTGAACCCGTTTCCTTATCAGAGTAATAGTAATATTTTCATAGTAACATTCCTCCTCTGTGACACATGGGACAGTTTAGAAAAGAATGTTGGATTACAGTTGTTTCATAGTCTGGAAGCATTTGTTTGAATTCCTCTATGGAGGGCATCTGAGCATCACCAGCAGGCTGGACAATTGGCTCATTTGTCTTTTCTTTTCTGGCTACAGGCTTTTCATGTTTGGTCTTTTTGACTGTTGTAACAGGATGACTCCTCTGCTTGCCTTTTCTTGGATTCCTTTCTATCTCAGCGTTCCTCAGCAGAGGATGTATGCTCTTTCAGGGCTTCCATGCAGACTCTGCTTTAGACTGGTCATTAGGAGAAGTTGCTTTCAAACATTACCACAGATATTTTCTCTACCTTTTCACTAAGGAAACAGTCTTTGGAGCTAAAAATAGAAAAATAGAAACAGAATTTGACAGCAGGTAAAGACTGTTCACCCACCCGGTCTGTCCATTTTTCCCTATGTGCAGTATCACCGTAGATCCTACTTGATCTCCAGCTCCTGACTCTGACGCTAGACAGAGAGGCTGGGTTTGATGATGACTGCCTTTTTGATTGCCATTGGTCTCTTTTTCTGTGTCTTGAGACAAAACCCTTTTCACGAATCACAGTTTAACCAATCATGATCTGGGCCCAGACCCTTGTTGCATGCTACATGCCAATGTGCCTTAGGCAAGCAGTAACCACACTTTTGACACTTTTTAAAACCTATGGGCCCAGTTTTCTCTTTAGGTTTTTTGTTTCAATTCTGACTCAGATATGAGACCAGATATTTGGTACCACTGTAAACCACTGACCTCAATCACTGAGAGCCAATGTTAATGCTGACCATAATTGCTGTGAGCCAATCACCTTAATACTTCATTTAACCACAGTCATTGTGAGCAACAAAACTGCCTGAAGTGCTTCCAAAAGTAGGCATAAGCACTTTTCTATCATTTTTGTTTAAATTAAACCATAAAAACGGAACCACTAGACTGACATTTAAACTGCAATCTCCTCAGCAGTCATTGTAAGTTGAGTATACTGGTTCCCTGAACCATTCAGGACTGTAAAAAAAAAAAGGTGAAAAACTGACTCTTTGTGTTAAAACACGTCAGAAAAGAGAGCAACTGTAATTTAAATTAATGAAATATTTTATAAAGCAACAACTCTTTAGGACTTAATTGAACTAAATTAATGAAATAATTTATAAATAAAAACAACTTTTTTGGACTTAGATAGCCACCCCATGAGCAGGGAGCAACATCTGGGTGACTATTCCCCAGCAGAAACTAAAGATCTACCCTTGGAATGCTGGGAGGTAGTGAGAGAGCATCTTTGAAAAAACATTTAAATTGCAGGGTATTATTCACCTCATGAAGATGCTGCACAAGTTTAACTAAGGCATTCTAATTCATGTCAGAAAACTGTCTGTTGTCATGTTGGTCCTTGTACAATAAGATGCACAGAACAGGTGATTTGATACTTTTTATTGGACCAACAGAGATTTACAGAAAATCATTTACAGGTAATTCTAATTGACGTAATTAGAAATACATGTTTTAATACTTGTAAGAAGGCATAATTAGGAACAAGTGTTTTCACATTGATAAAAAGGCATTCCTTGATTAGCAAATAGACATCCAAAACACAGGCTCCCAACCAAGCATTTCTCATCACTTACTGAGACTTCATAATGGAGTGATTTATTATTTGGGTTTTTTGAGGGTCTGGAACCCCCCCTTATTCTCAGACCCACCCCACCCATGGCCCCATTCCTGGCTTGCCCCTCTGAGCAGGGCTGCTGGGAGGCTCCCCTCCCAATGGACACTATTGGCAGAGCCCGGCTTACCCTGGGTTGGGGCAGAAGTGGGACACCCCCCCCGGCGGATGTTGGAGGCAGTGGGTGACGGGGCGGAGCAGGTCATCGTGCTGGTGGGCCAGCTTTTTTGTAGATGCCTGCTTCTCTCACGGTGAAGACATACAATGACATACAGCATCTGCCCCACCATGCCCCCCCCAACGTTATACTGCTTGTCACAGTGGTACCCCTAGCCTCCGCCAGGAGTCCATAAAGTGCTGGACACTCTTCCCCACCTTCCCTCTGGAGGAGAGCAGCTCAGGATGCTTGATCCATTCTCCCCCAGCTGGCCTCTCTGACCCCAGGTCATCGACGCTACAAGCAGAAATCCACCACTGCACCGGTGGGCAGTTCATAAGGGAGTGGTTTAAGAGAAATGCATTTGGGAAACCATTGTTTTCAAAATAGTGGTACTACTATTAGTTCTAGTGGTGCTAGTACTAGTGGCACTAGCACCACCATGGCTTTTCCAGATCCACCCTTCTATAGTAGACGTTATTGTAGTAGTAGGGCTTGGAACCCCCACTGTTCTGTGTGCAGCCACCACCACTATTTTTTCTGCAACCACCACTATGACTGTGACATCCCCAGCCACTGTGACCACTGCTATTTCCATAATTATAGTCACTATGACTGTGACCACTACCACTGCAACTAATATAGCCCCTATGGGTATACCGCTGAAACAGCGAAACTAAAACCGCAAAAACCATTACAGTGACAAAAGCGGCAGTTTGCTGTAATGGCCTTGTGGTACCTCGACACTGCTTCTCCCAGTATTGCGTCCTCTCCCTGAAACAACTCCGACCTGGAGATTATTATATTAAAATCTGGGGGGTGCAGGGGGCACATCCCCCTGCATGGGGGATGTGGGGGCACACCCACCTGCAAAAAAAATTGCTTTTCTGATGGCACAATGCCGACTGTCATCATTGTGCCACCACTGTAATGCCTTTCAACATATTTACTGTTGAACTGGCATGGTGGAACTGCCCCTATGACCACCACTACCATGACTATAGTTGCCAGTCACTGTCACCACTGCCATGGCCACAGTCACTGCCAAGGCCACAGCCACTGCCATGATTGCAGCCACTTCAATGACTGCAACAGTTGTCACCACTTTCCTTGCTGCAGTCCAAGTTCAATGGCCCCACTATCTGCAGGGCACTTCCTGCTTACTGGCTGTAGCATTGGGGAGATGTGTCCTTAGGCCCCTTCCTGCAGTCCTGAAGGGTCAGGGGTTAAATAAATTAGTTTTAATTTTACAATTTATTTTATCCAAGATGTTGAAACTGAGATTAAACATATAGTTTCCACTGGAGTCCAGTTTCTACCCATTTCAGTAGCTGGGTGGACTGGAGCCCTGTGTGGTTAAGTGACTTACCCAAGGTCACACAATAAGTATTTTGGCTCATGCAGAGTTTGAATTTTTAATATTCCTGTTTCCAAACCAGTGCTCTAACAAATAGACTACACTGCCTCAGTGATGGCCATACTATCCATGTATGGATATCCATACAGATATTTTGAAATGTTTTTAAATAACTACATCCCTCAGAGTGACTTCCACCCATCTCTGGGGTGCTGTCCAGCTCCACCAATCAAAGCCTGCCAGTGTTTATAGTTCTCAAGCCCTTATCCCATTTGTTGGGGTTAGGCTGAAGGATGGCGGGTCCTCAAGCCCTCCTGATGCTCTGCCCTCAGTTGTGATCATTCTGCACTCCATGGCAGCTCATGGCAGGATGCTAACCTTTTTAATTTTTATATCCCCCATTATTGGAATGTGCATCTGCCTCAAATTCCTAAGCAGTGACTCGAGCAGGACTGTGATGTGAACCCAGCAAGTGTGAAGAGGGAACAAAACTGCCTCCGTTGTTTTCCCACTATAGTCATGGGGACCTGGGAGAAATAAAAGTTAAAGTGGCTGCCAGCCTCAAAGAGGAGGTTTACAGCAATGGGGAGGAAGGGGTTCTCCCATGGAGGAAGCTGGAGGTAAGCCCCCTTTTGGAATTAGGATACAGTTCCATTCACTGTATGTGACATTTCTTTTAAAATAAAACATTGATTTTGGGAAGGGTTTATGTTCTTCCCCTTGAGTAGAAATCCTATTCATACCAAGTTAGAAATGAATAACAGGACTAAATAAAAAGTGTTGGTCAGTCTAGTTATTCCCTTACTAGGTGAAGAGCATGTTATTCTCCCTGTAGTCTATGTTACTGTCCCTGTGGCTGTCAGTCATGCTGGTTCTCTAAATATACCAATTTGAGTTGTGGCCCATGGTATAAATAGGACATTCCATATGCTGTCCAGGAATAAGCTTTTTAGTCACTCTAGAATTTTGTCAGCACTCCTGCCCTAGCACTCACTGATTTGCTTCACTCTGCAACTTATTGCTAGGTGGCATTTTTGTCAACACTGTTGAATGACTAAAAAGCCTGGACCCCTATGAAATATCTTGTTTACTTTGTTCCTGAATACACAAGTAGTTCCAGCTCCTGGGTTATGATGGATTGTTCCCTAGCTGGACCACTGACCTAGGGACAATCTGACACAGGTGCAGTTGATGAGAAGCACTAACCCAGCAGCAGTGCTTGTGTCTTAGCATCTCTACAGAGCTGAACAGATCAGCGGCTGGCATAGATTAGCCATATGTCTTCAGTTACATAATTCCATTTGGGAAGTATTTAACTTCCAAGAATATATGATAAATAAATTCTAATATCAAGGGCATATAAGTATTTGATTCCCAAAGAGAAGACAGGAAAATTAGATGTCCTCTCATTTTACTGCATGAAAGTCAAAAATAGTTGATTATTTTTCTGTAAGATAAAGTGTTTTACCAGCAGTTTCATATGAGCTTCTATAATTGATTGTCTCTTAGAATATAGGCTTTGAAACCTGGAACCTGAGCAGTATTTTGATTTCTAAAAAGCCAGAATGACTTCCAGATTCAGTCCCATGGGTGTTTTTGACTTCCACTAAAAATAATTATCCAAACTATTGCTTAGTGGTTAGGGTCCTGGAATGGAACCCAAGAGATCAGGGTTTGAATTCCGGTTTACCTCATTTTACTTCTGCCTTTAATTTTACCACTGTGGTGATCCAAGCCTTGAAGAAAACAGGATCTGCAGATTGTAGATTACTGCACAACATTCTAAGGATCTGGCCAAGTCAATTAGAGTATTCTTGTAAGGGGGTATGAACAACACAAATGACATCTGGAGCCACCCCTCCAATAAAAAGAACAGAAAACAAACTCTCATGATCCAGGGCTAGATATTCAAAACCTAGCCCCAGGGCTAAATTAGCACTGCCTGGCATGCTAAAATAGCCTTGAACCATTAGCAAGCTACATTCAAAGGAATAGCCCCAGTGCTAAACCTGCTGACTATAGCGTGTAAAGGAAGCAGTGCAAATAGGGCTGGGAGTGCAGTGCTAAAATAATCCAGTAAATGCAATAAGACCACTTGGAATATAGCAACAGGGGAGTGAAAAATGCAACAGCAGCTCAGTGGACACACAGGTGGAGTAGGGCAGAGCTGAAGTTGGTGGACAATGTGTGTGACAGCAATGAAGTGTTTCACAACTGCAAACAACAATGCAGGTCACACACTGCAGAACTGTGCTATGCCTTTAAAAGGTTTGCCCGGGGCTAACCCGACTGCACAGTGCTAACACATTAGCCCAGTGCAAACAGGTTAGCCTGGGACAAAAGTTTGCTATATGCAAAAATCCTATGCAAATGAGCCTACTTGGGTAATCCGTGGGCAAACAGTCACATTTACATCTCATTATGGTCTGCTTAGCATACAGTCTTTTGTAGTTTGCCCAGTACTATTGCATGGAGCGCACAGCAAGCCCTGTTGGTTGGAACAGAAGTACAGTGCAGGCAAGGCAAGGCAAAGTTTATTTTTCGAGGCGCCCAATCCCAGAGGCTCTGGGCACTGCACAAATAAATAGAAACTAATCATAAAACTACCATGCATACATAAATAAAACACTAATAAATAGGCCAGGCAGTATAAAACAGCTAAAATACAGTAATCATCAAAAGGCAATCCCAGAAATGAATACTACCAGACAGTGCCTGAGAAGGCTTGACTAAACAAGGAGGGCCTTGAGGCGGGCCGTAAATACTTTCACTGAAGGGGCCTACCTTACAGACGGTGGCAGCAAATTCCACAGGGCAGGGCCAGCAACACTAAAAACTCTGTGGCTGGCGGTCTTTAACCTCGTCCTGGGAATTGCAAGGAGGCTCCTCTAGGAAGAACGGAGGGAGCGGGTTGAGACAGCAGTTGTCAGAAGGTCAGACAAGTATCCAGGACCCAGCCCATGTATGACCTTAAAGGTGAGCAAGTCCACCTTAAAGAGGATCCTCCACCTGACCAACAGCCAGTGCAGTTCATGCAGCACCGGGGTGATGTGGCAGTATTTAGGCTGCCCTGCCAGCACCCTGGCAGCTGCATTATGCACTAGCTGCAGCCTGTGGAGGGTACCTCCAGAGACCCTGAAGTAGTGTGCATTACAGTAATCAAGCCTAGACATTACGAAGTTATGCACCAAAGTAGGGAGGTCCATAGGCGGAACTGGGGGCTTGATCCTGGTGATGTTCCTAATATGGTAGAAGCTGGTCTGGACAATGGATGACACTTGATCTTCAAATATCAATCTGCTGTCAAGGGTATGCCAAGATCTCACACCCTAGGAAGGTTTCAGTGACACAGACCCCAGGAATAACCCAGTTTGGTCACAGCCAGCTGGAAGCCATCCAGTCATTAATCTCAGCAAGACATCTATTTAGCACTTTCACTGCATTGGCTGTACCAGGGGGCAAAGGAAAGATACAGCTGGTTATCATCGGCATAGCAATGAAACCCTAAATTGTATTTCCTAATGAGCTCTCCAAGTGGCATCATGTGCATGGCAAACAAAATCAGTGACAAGACCGAGCCCTGAGGTACGCCACACGTCAGGAGGCTAGGGGAGGAAAAAACATTCCCCATCACTATCCGTTGCCTGCTGTTCATGAGAAAGGACTCAAACCAGCAGATGAGAGTGCAGGTAAGTCCACAAAATTCCCTCAGGCGGTCGAGCAACATACGATGGTCTACCACATCAAATGCTGAAGAGAGGCCGAGGAGAACAAGAATTGTCCCTTCTCTTTGATCTTGAGCCCTGAGGAAATCATTAAGCACCAGAACTAATGTGATTTCCATGCTATGCCTCACCCAAAACCCTGACTGGAGGGGTGCATACAGGTCAAAGGTCATGAGGTGCTCCTCTAGCTGCTGCACCACAATTTTCTTAAAAACCTTCCCCAAGAATGGGAGGTTGAAGACTGGACAGTAATTTGCCATGATGCCATGTAATGCCATGTAATTTACCAGGGTCTAACAATGTTTTTTTTCAGAAGCGGCCTAACCAGAGGCTTCTTCAAGGCATCTGGAAAGACCCTCTCTGAGATTGAACACTGGACAATCAAGATGAACACTGGGCCAACGGAGTTGACACATCTCATCAGAAAATGTTGTCAGCACTGGGTCCAGTTCACAATATGTGTAATTCAGCCTGAGGGCTGCCTCAATAACCTCAGCCACCTCCACTGGTTTAAACTCCCCCCCAACTAGGTGGAGTGTTCTTTGAATGCCGAAGGCAATCACTGATAGCCACCATGTGGCACACTGGTGGAACGCCCTGCCAGATAGTTGACACCCTGTCCGAGAAGAAACAGGCAAACTCTTCGAACAAAGTGTTGGAAAAGGCTTTTTTCAGCTGTAGACAGGCTGGATTTAATAGCCTGTCCACAGTTCGAAAGAGCACAGTTGGTCGATTCTTCCTGCAGCAATCTCCCTGGACAGGAACTCTGCCTTCTTATGGGTGATTGCCCCCTGATGCTCATCATAATGAGAGCGCAGGGCCAGTCTGTCCACATCTAGCCCGGACCTCTGCCAACAGCGCTCTAACCTCTGACCCATAATCTTCATAACCTTGAGCTCCCCATCGAACCACGGTGACATCAAGTGAGAATATTTGGGTCGTACACAGACCAGTGTGAGAGAGTCAAGCACAGCCAAGATCACCCTATTATAAGTGGCAACAGCCTCGTCCACACCCCCTATGCATACACTACTCACACTGGATAGATCTGCTACCACCAGAAATCCCTCCGGGGTCAAACCCCTCAAAGGGCGATAGGTTACCATCCCAGCAGGGGGAGGGCTGTCAGGGGGGGCCATGAATAAGAACTCCACTGTGCGATGATCAGATCAAACAATCTGATCAGTCTTGAGGTTACTAATCTCAAGCCCAAGTGAGAAGACCAGGTCCAACATGTGGCCGCCCTGGTAGGTCACAAAAGAAACGTCTTGTGACAAGCCCAGAGATGACATCATCTGGAGGAGGTTCTAACCTAGCCTAGAAGATTCATCATCGGCCCAGACATTGAAGTCCCCCAGAACTAAGCATCTGGCGGACTCCAATGTCTCGCCAACGATGAAGTTGGCTACGTCCTGCAGGAATTCACCTGCCACCCGAGGGGGGCAGTAAATCAGGAGAATCCTGGAGCCTGCGCTGGGACCCCCACGTACGGCCACACATTCAAAGGAACCCGTCTTTCCACTTGGTGCACAGTGAAGCCAAGCTTAGATCTAAAACAGATGAATACGCTCCTGCCCCTCCATTCCACTCTGGGGCAGTGTACCACCGAGTAACTGGGGAGGACGGCGGCCTCTAAAACTGGGCTAGCATCATCACCCACCCAGGTCTTGGTAATGCATGCCAGATTGACTGTGGAAGCCAAGTCTGCTATAATCGCAGCCTTGTTCCTATTTGATCTGGCTTTGCAAAGCACTGCCTTCAAGGGATTGGTGAGCAGTGTAGCCTTTCTGGGTACTAGTCCACTCAGTCCAGTGGAAACCCTGGGGATGGGGACCAAACACATCTGGTCTCTCCCCAAGGCCCGTCATCACCCAGGGCACCTTCTGCACCTGACAACCTCAATCCGACCCCCCCCCCAGAATGTCCAAGGCACCCAGCCAAAGTCAATCAGTATGAGCTCTCTTAATTCTGACCTCCCTACAGCAGCGAGCTGTAGCGCTGGAAACAGGGAGGTCAGCAAAGGGCCACAGATCGAGAAGCCGGGATGCCTTGTACACAATCCTAGCCTGCCCCAGATCCCCTGATTTCCCCAGAAACATACTGTCCCAATCAGGAAGCTTCAATAAATAGCGAATAGCTATCAATCATACAAACATCCACACATCTAATATATACAGAACTAACCAATCATACAACACACACTGTCATATAAACTAAGCCACACATCCCAACCCCTCCAACTCAAATCCCCAAAACACCCCCACGGAAGAGCAAAAACAGACAAGGAGTCAAGCTTCTCCGCCCTTCATGGACAGCAACCTTCAAAGTTAAAATAATGCCCCACGAAACAGGGCTAAATGTCTTTTAAATTTGCAAAAACAATCAACATGTGAAAAAGAAACCAGTTCCAGCCTAGGATGGTCAGGAGGCCACATGCCCTCTCACTGCCCCTAGTCTCTGCTGGGTAAAAGTCAATGAAACTGACAGTAAACGGTGTACCTGTGCAGTCCACACGAAGAAAGCACCTTCCTTAATGACCTGGGGCTCCTCTCACTAGCTCCAGGAAGATGAAAACATTACAGGGCACAGAGTCTGCCAATTATCCTGTAACAGTCCACTATCATGGCAAAATCCCTCTAACAGTTGCCAAAAAACTCTGAGAGAAGTATCCAGAGTTTGGAACTAGTCACATCAAAGGTTTCCTCACCTGTACTCCAGATTTAAAAGTCCCGGGGCAAGGAAAGAACATGGACGATGCCCTCTATGCACTCATGTTCCCCCAGGAAAGGAAGTCCAACCACAGCACACACCAGTCAAACCTTTGGCCCCCTTATATGGTGGCTAAGAGGCACCTCCACTTGTCTTTGGGGCATCTGTCCTCTGGTTCCTCCAACACCAAGCACCAGTTCGGGGAATACCTCAACCCCAATTGCAGTCGACCCCTGTCAGAGCAAAGCAGGCACCTTCCATACATGGGTTGGATATCGGGACTAGCACCTCTCCATCATCGGTTATCTGCGGGTGGATGAACAGGTGGAAAACAGCGTTACAGTTGGCATCCAGGCAATGGCAGCCTCTGCAACTCCATGGGATGCACATGTAAAAATAGGTAAATCTGCAGGTCGGCTCTCCCCTAAAAATAAAAAAAAACAACTCCTACGACTGTCTCACTTCCCTGCCCTGCCTATTACTAAAAACCCTAACTCAGCACTAGCTTTGCTAAAAAGTCTCCTTCACAATTTTAGGTGCACTAGTCAACTCTATTAACTAGGCACACACGCACCAGATTATGCTGTCCTAATATTATTAGTGCTTTCTAAAATAACAATTTAGAAACAATAGGCAAAAGAGGCTTTAAGCATAAACACTGCTCTCAATTCAGAAAGCAAAGACATGGCAGCCTAGCATGGCTGCCATCTTCCTTCATGGACTGAGTGGTTACAGGGTGGAAAAAGCTCTTAGGAGACTGGAAGCTCCAGGCCAGGGTGTGCTCACAGCAACTCCCTTTTGGTGGGAATGGAAGCACAGTCTGGATGCTGCAGAAATTGGGTGTTTGCAGGCACAGCCAGTGCATACCACTCACTCATGAAGCACTGCCATGGGGGACACAGACACGCTGACTGAAGGGCAATGAGGGACAATGACTCTCATGATGAGGGACACTGCATCACCCATGGAGATACAAGCCCAGGACACAATGAAACCATAGCCTCTACTTGTACAAGGTGTGCATCATCCTGTAGCAGTGTCGAATATTGTCAATTGCTGTCTGATGGTAAGAATGTACAACACATCCTCTGTGTGTGCAGCACCTTATCCATGAGGAACAGTTGAGGGATAGGGTAATTTAGAGGGCTATATTGAGGGATGTCCCTCATATTGAGGTATACTAGGGAGGTATGCTCCTGTTCCATACATAGTCCACTAATTCTCTGGTAGTCCAGTGGTCCCTCCACCCCCCCCATCACAATCCCAGCCCCAGTAGCTTAATAAAATAGAGCAATTCCCAGGTAGTCTAGTGTGTCCCCCCCCCCACTATGATCTCTGGTCCCCGTACCATACCTCTCAACCACTTGCCTCATAAATCAGGGACAAGGTTTAAAACAAATCGGGGACTAAGGACCAAAATCAAGGACATAACTCAGAAATTGGTAATATTCACTCAGGAAGCTCACAGAATAAAGAAAGTACTATAAGATGCATTTTCTGAAGAAGAAAAAGTCTGTAACTGTAATACTTGATATTATTTTGTGCTTACAGTCCCTGCCATTCAGTCACACAAACATGTATTCTATGATGGACAGCAATACGTTCTGAGGCAAGAACTGGGATGTCCCTGACAGTTGGGAGGTATGCCCCATAGTGTAATAGCATACTGCAAATTCCCTGGTAGTCTAGTGGTCCTCCCTCCCCATGATCCCCAACTTCATAGCTGCCGAAAATAACCCAATTCACTGGTAGTCTAGTGGCCCACCCACCTACCCCATCATGATCCCCGACCTCATACCTGCCAAAAATAAACCAATTTTCTGGTAGTCTAGTGGTCCCACCATCCCCTCCAGTCACAATCCCCGACACCTGTAGGGTGTATATATTGGTTTATTCCCTGGTAGTCTAGTTGTCTCCCCACCCACCTATCATGATCCCTGACCCCATATCTGCTGATAATAAACTAATTCCCTGGTAGTCTAGTGGTCCCCCCACCTCCCCATCATGATCCCTGATACCATAGCTGCCAAAAATAAAACAATTCTGTGGTATTCTAGTGATCCCCCCACCTGGCAGTGCTGACCCTCCACACCCCCCAACCATCCCCGAACAGGGCCGGTGATTGGCTCAACCCACTGCTCACCTCCACGGCCAGCTGCCGACTGAGCGTTGTATGACCATACTGTAGTGAGGAATGAATGAGCGCTCATTCATTCCTCACTTGCACACTCACACAACACTCAGTCGGCGGCTGGCTGTGGAGGTGAGCGTGGATTGAGCCAGTTGCAGGCTCTGTTCGGGATGGTTGGGGTGTGGGGTTAGGCTGCTGGGTAGGGGGTGGGGGGACTACTAGACTACCAGGGTTGGACATGGACTTAATTTGAAGTTACACATCTAATTACTATGGTAGTAATTCAAAGTGTCACTCTGAATTACTTCGGGTTCCACCGCCAATTACCACATGTTTTTTTGCAAGCAGTATTTAGCACTGCACTACGGGTGGTGCAACAACCTGTTGTGTGGCACTAGTATTTTGAATATGCTGGTGTACCACCATTCATGGCCACTCCTCTACCTCCCTCCCCTACATACATTAAGTTTTAGCATCGGTGCTAAAAGAGCTTTTGCATATTGCAGTCTGGCGCAAATTCAGTGCTATTCCGGCACTACAGGTTTGTGCCAGGCACAAAGCTTTGAATATCTAGCCCCAGAGGTTTAAGACACAGTTTGATCTGCAGATGAAGCCAATCCCCTTATGCACATCAGGTCTCTCTATGAAGTTGCAGTCAGATTTGTCAATATATTTGTACTGTACATGTCAGAAGTTTTTCTTTTTTCAATATTTCTTTTTTTTAATGTTCACATCTCCCCAGCCAGCCCTTTCTCCTGCCAGTCCTCCCAGTCCTATCACACCGGCTTCTCTCAGGGTTTCTACCATAGTTTCCCATGGCTTTCCCTCCATGGCAGGGTGGTAGGGAGTCTCTCAACCCACCAGGTCCAGATGCAGATTCTGGGGGGAGCCTGACTCACCAGGTGCAAGGCCTCAGAGGACAGTGATCATCTTTGCAGTGGCCAGGGTGCTTTTCCTGTTTGTCATCCCTGCAGGAGATGTGGAGTGCAATGACATCATGGAACATGCACTGATGTCTGCCATGCCTCCTCAACCTTCCAACTTGGGCTGCCTTCCCCCTCTGCTTTTGCCAGGGGCCAGTTGAGCATTGAGCTCTTCCGCACCCTGCACCCTGGAGGAGCAGTGCAAGCCTACAGACTCTGTATCCTCCTTCTCCCTACAGCTGGTCCTCTGACACTCCAGGCTCACTTCCAAACCTGAGTCATTGGCATTGCAAGAGGTAGTGCAGCTCTGGACCATTGGGCTGGCCAACAGTACCTCATTTCTAATAGGACCCTGCTTTGTTTCTTCCAACAGAGAGAGCTGAAGCACAGGAAGGTCAAGTGACTTGCTGAAGGTTATACAGGGAGTCTGCAGCTCAGGGGGGATCTGAAACTGGGAACTCTTGTTTAATAGTTCAGTCCTTTAACTGGTGTAATAAAAAAGGTTGGGTAATGTGGTGATTTGGCCACTGCTGTGTAATATTGCAACATTACTTTACTGTTAGGTTGGCCACACTTTGGAATGCACTTCCACAACAGTTATTCAATATCAATAATTTTAAGAGGTTCAAAAGTGAACTTGATAAGTACCTACTGGAGAATGGTAGCTAAATCTGCCTCACATGGTGTGGGGAAGTCAGTCTCAATGGGCCTTGTGCCTTCTTCCACCTTAACAAACCGAGTAATAGTGCTGTTATAATTTTCTATGATCTTGGTTATGTTTAAAATTCCCAAACAGACCAGAACTAAGGGTTGCCAAAAGAATGCCCAGTGTTACTGAAAAGGTCACAGGAAAGAGAGAATGTATTGCAAAATATATGGCATTCCTCTCCGACCTGAGGAAAGGCTTCCTTAACAGGAAACTGAGATTACATGTCAGTAGGACTGGAATTTCCTGATAAGTTAGTCAAAGGCAGAGGTATCGTAAAGTGACAGGACTTGGAAGCCATGTCCCATCATAAAACTCTAAGACCAAAAGGGACAGAGATGTAATAAAATTTCAGGAAATGGGAGCAACTATCACCTGTAATAAACTTTACACTTCAAGGGAAAAATACTTTAAGTTCCAGTAACAATCATAGTATAATTACATTTTATTAGGTGGCAGGAAGGATAGGGGGATATCTACTTGGAAGTCTATTGTGAATTCACTTTAGGTGTCAAATTCATCTCCATTCAAAAGTGGCAAAAGGGAGACTGTTTTTTTGTGGTTCACTTAAAATTTGGGAAAGTGCAAGAGAGAGACCTCTGCTGTCCAAAAAGATAAGGCCACAAGCTGACAATGGGCAGTGTTGCAGACTACAGAACTCTGGGTATATAAGACCCTCAACAAGGCATTGCATTGCACACATTTTCATGGGACACTCTTCCTGACTCACCGAGCAAGACTGCCACAACAAAGAGACAGACTAAAAACCAGTAAATGTAAGAGAGAACTGGGTCTTTGCAGCCTTCATGTATGTTCTGGACTTTGGATTTTCCACAGATAAGATAGAAACTAGAGTTACCTTTCAAAGTGTGTTTTGTATTTTGTTTTTTTCCAATTTAGTTTTGTTATTCTGTAATCAGATTTCTGAAATCTTTTGTTTGTAAATTTTATATGATAATTATTTAGAAGTAGTAAAAGCGCTTTGCTTTTAAAACTGCCTGTGAGTGATTTGTATGTGTGTAAATATGGAAAGTTTATTCAAATCTGAGACCAACCTGGTTAATGCAAGGTGTCACCATCTCTACCAAAGATAGGATCCTGGAAGGGAAAATCTGGGTGTCTTAAGTAAGGGAGATATACAGGTCTCGGGAGGAGTCTGTAAGGGAGAACTAGGTCACTGTACCACCAGTGGGAGAAGACACCAAACAGGGTTACGAAAGGCCAGCCCCGAAGAGGTCATAATGCCTGGGGCCCCCCCCCCAAGTACAGCAACCAAGGAGGGTCCACTCCTGGCTAAAGACTTGAGACTGTATTTTACCTTTCCCAGATGTTAAAGAGGAACCCCTCAGACCTAGTGATGAGTGTTCAGCTGTGAACTCAATGAGCACTCTATATGGACATGTTTAGGGTATTCCTGTTCCAACCCTGTCACGGAGCATACGTAGGGGTGCGCACTGTGAGCTCAGTGGACCTGGCCCCCAGGAGTGGGTTCATGGCAGGTAAATCCAGTGTTGTGATTGGTGGACTCTGATCACATAATCTTGCATTATTCCAGCGCAACAGCTCAGGTCAGAAATGCTTAACTTTCTGAATCTCATTACATTAACCCCAAGTGAAAAATCAGGGTAGTAATTTTATAATCCCAGTAAGGCATTCCTGGGTATCTGTAACTGTGAGTTAAAGGAACTTCTTGGGTGTCTAAGGCACTCAACTTTATCTCATGTAACTTATGCCCCCCCCCCCCAGTTGCATCTGGAAATGAGCTGCTATTTATCTCAGTATGTCTTGCCTGGTGAAACTTTTGAAATAAATAAATAAATAAATTCTTCACTTCCTGAGTAGTGTCATTATCCCACAATAAGGTATACACACTGTCATGTCTTCCTGCTTAACTGTATTACTGTACCTTCCATTTGTAAATTGGCTTGTACCGGTTTCTGGTTGCTGTTTTTTTGTTGTTGTTTTTTTCAGTACAAATGCTGTAAATTCACAGATGAAGTCTTGTTGATGCTGACACTGGAAAGCAATGGTCTTGTTTAGCGTCTGGAACCTGTATTTAGGAAATTGAACTGCTTTTTCAAGCTGCCTTGGCACATTTGACCTTAACTTGTGCTGCAAAATTTACTGCATGTATGCTCCGTAAGGAAACCAGATGTGGAAGTTGCACCTTGTTTAGCTCCTAAGAGAACTGCTTTGCTGTTTTTGACATTCTGTGCTCCCTGAGAAAAGTGCACTTCAGGACAGCCACAAGGATGGGGCCAATTTGTCATAGAGCCTATATATACACACATAAAACAAAATCATACATGCTGAGACAAAATAGACTTGGCTGAATTAAAACTATTACCAGTAACAATTTTGTTGCTAGAAACAGTAGTTAATTATTTATGGAGTTACACAATATATATTAGAGATGTGTGTGCAATGAATAATAATCCCAAAATAGTGCAGGTAGATGAGCAAGACTAAACTCCTGCATTAGTTTTCAAATTGTTCCTTTTTTTAGTGCCACTAATCACCATTACCAACATTTCATGACATTATTATGCCACTTCGTTCTGGGCTGTGGTGGTCATATTTATTTATTTTCCCAGTCGTAACTCTGCGTTACTGCAGTGATGTTTATATCTTTAGGGTTTTTTCAGCTTTTCTGTCTGGAGCACATTCTCTGATTGTGAATTTAGTTTGGGCTCCCTGCTTTTAACATCTTTGTGGGCCCAGGTGCCTGCTCCCCTGCTAAAGTCAAAGACTGATAAATAAGTAAAACCATGAAACACTGGCAATGTTGATTTGCTGCATTTTGTAAATAGCTATAATTGAAAAATAAAAATGTTGATGCCAGCTCAGGATAAGAGTCTTCCCCATCTGCTTACACTAGCTGGCAAAGTATCACAGAGGGGGATTCTTTCACATTCAAATATATTCCCATATTAAGAAGGGAAGTGGACAGCCAGTTAAACATCCCACACAGATATTAATTCCTAAAAACCCAAATAATTAGGTATTCAGTACTCAGATCCAAGTGGCAAGTATTTTCCCTATTCTGGGGGTATCTGAGGAAGCTAAACAATTAAAAAAAATGTAAACAAACCCTCTGTTCCTCCCCTGGCAGCCAGGTCTAGTCCCATAGCAACCCCTTACCATTTCTTGCCCTACCCCCACTCCATATGTGCTTTTTAAAATTGACCAGGTTTCTAGAATTGTACCAGGTGTCAACTGACAATATGTTTTAAAACAGTCCCTCTGCCCTAGCCCAACCTCCTGCAGGCCCAAATTAGGCCCACCTTCCTGACATGATCCACCATTGGGGGGGGGGGGATTGTAGTCCAAACCCCAGCTGGTTCTATAATCCCCAAGAACCCACAGTGTATCTTCCCATAGATTTCTTACCTGTATGTCATCTGACTGTAAAAACATGCCCAAAAGCAAATTATTTGATACTTTTTAATGGACCAACATAGATGTAACAACAAGAACAAAGTACTCTAGCTTTCGGACTAACCAGTCCTTCTTCAGAAGCGTAATGCAGTTATTTAGAAAAAACAATACTTTTAACAGCAAGATCATGCAGAAAAAACTGAAAAAATCCCCACTGGTTTAAAATACTCATTTAAAAAAAAAACAGAAGATGATGTCAGAGAAGTTTAACAGTACCATGTTACCTTAAGCTGGGAGGGTCCTAGGGTCAAAGGTGCTTGGTGCAAAACACATACAAAGAATCCTGCTGCACATAAATTTAATTGACATAGGATAACACTGCCCGAGTAGATGACTCTTAAATCAAGCTATGAGTGTCACAATGTGTATAAGGATGTGATTACTGAAAAACAACCCCCACCCAGATTAAAGACACACTAAGATTGTCTTAGAACTCCAAGAAGTTTCAATATATGTATTACATACAGGAAATTACCAGTAAAGCTGTCTTAAAACCATCAGTGCACACTGTGTGATGTGCAAAACTTAGCTAGACCCATTACCTAGCTATACTCTCCAGCTAGATATCATGCCTATAAACTTCAAAAACCTCTAGTGTAGTGACAGGACTTTATAAATGATAATTTAAATATAAATTGACACTGTTAGTGACAAAAAACTCTTGCCGAGGACCACCAAGGAATTAAGACCATGCAGCCTGGTATGTACTGATGTCAATAAATTCTCAGTGTATAACAACTTGATGTACCGGAAGTGTCTAAGGAATCTGAATAAGAGATAAAAATGTAATTTCTCTCCTCCTCTTCACACACTATACACCCTACACTACCCCACATCCCCAAAATGCCGGGGGGGGGGGAATAACTAGTTTTAAGGAGACACACACACACACACACACACACACACACACTCACTCCTAATGAACCTTCATTCACATCAGTCACTGCAATTGTTCCCCAAAGGAATTCAACTTGCATTAAATCCCAAGTAAAAGGGATCATGAATCCTAATACCTACAGAGCAAAAATGTGATACTATTTAACCTTACTCCTATCTGCATCTGGATAGAACCACAATGAAATAAAACTGCCACCATCCCCAGGGTAAGGTAACTAGAAGTAAATATAAAGTATGTGTGTAAGACCAGAAGTCTAACATACCTACATGTCCACAAATCACTACAACATTAGCCTAATGTAAAAAAGATTTGTCCAGAACCCCCATGCAGATGAGCTCTTGCACCCCAATATGTTCAGAGTTAAAAAAAAAAAAAATATGTGACAGTCTATGCTAACACTCCTGTATGTACAGTAACAGGCTAGGTAATCTAAATATGGTGCAATTGAATCAACCCCACTCCCGGGTGAAGGTAAAATGTAAGGAGGAATTAATATTCAGTATGTGTGTGAAGTAAGAGTAGTAACACACTGTAACTCCATGCATCTAAATAGAAGCCTACCTCAATGGGACAGCAAGCCTCACACCTGCTATATTCACATACCTCACAACACATACCCACACACGTACACCCATATATACACACACACCCACACCCCACACATGCTGAAGTTCTATAATATTTATTTATTTATTGAAATGTTTCACCAGGAGAGGCACACTGAGCAAAAAGATGCTCATCTCACGGTGCAACCTGGGGGGTACAAGGGAGGAGGGTATGCATACAACAATCAATAGGTTGAACTTGGAATTGAGCAATACAAACAATTGTTACATAGTTAAATGTGGTTAATTACAACTTGTTACAAGGGGAGTCAGTACATACATGTGCCTCACACATGTGCCAGTCTGAAGAAGAAGAGATCTGTGGATGTCAATTTCTGTAATGCCCCATGAAACCCAGATCTATGTTCCTCCCATCTGCTACCATGTTAAGATGTAAAATAAGTTTAATCTCAAAAGCTCGTCTCTGTTGTGTGTTTTTGAGATTTCCTTTTAAGACCATTACTGACATATCCGAAATTGAGTGGTCAGGCTGGGAGAAGTGGTGCCCCACTAGTTTTTCAGTTTTCTTTGTTTTAATAGTATATCTGTGCAAGTTCATCCTAGTGCGGAGATGTTGGCTTGTCTCTCCAACATAACCTGTTTGTTGACATCTCTTGCACTGAATGAAATAAACAACATGCTGTGATGTGCATGTATAACTACCATGAACCTTGAATTGTCTGTTTTGTGATGTAACCACATAGTCTGAGGTGGAAATAAGCTCACAGATCTTACAGGTGTGTTGACTACAGTGCTGTGTGCCATTTTGTGTCATGGTATTCTGTTATGGTGAAAGCTTGCTCCTAATAATCAGGCTGGCTAAATTTGGTGGTTGTTTAAAAGATAGTAGTGGTAGTTCCTTAAGAATACAATTAAGGGTCTCATCCTCACTAAATATTGGGTGGAGGTCTTTAATAATCTTATGCAGAAGTTCAAGGTCTGGATGATGTGTGACTACTAAGGGTATTCTGTCTGTAGCTGTCTTGTCTTTATATTAAAGTAGTTGTTGTCTGGTACTTGTGTTGCACGTTCTGTTATCCCATCAATTTCTCTGGAAGAGTGTCCCTGCTCAATAAAGATGTTTTTTCAACATAGCCAAATGTGTATTTCTGACATCCTGATTTGAACAAATACGGTGACATCGGAGTGCTTGACTGTACATGACAGATTTTTTTTGTGTGGTTTGGGTGATTACTTTTCTTGTGTAGGTATCTCTGTCTGTTGACTTCCTGTAAATACATGTATGCAAGGTTCCATCCTTAATGGTGACTGAGGTGTCTAGAAAATTAACATTGGTGGTAGAATACTCCAGGGTAAGCTTTATGGTAGGGTGAAGGTTATTTAGTTCTAGATGTAAATCTTTAAGTGCATCTGTGCCCTCCGTCAAGATAATAAATCATCAATGTAACTGAAATGAGCTAGTGGTTTGTGGGGACAGTGCCTTAAAAAGTCATCCTCTAAGTCTGCCATGAAGAGGTTAGCATATGGTGGAGCCATCCTGGTGCCCATTGCTGTTCCCATAGTTTGAACATATGTTTGCCATTGAAGTTGAAGTTGTTATGTGTCAAAATGAATTCCATAAGTTCCCCCACCACTTCAGGGTTGATGCTTTGTTCCAGTCCTTTCTCCTGTATGTATTTAAGGCATGCTGTGATGCCATCCGTGTGTGGAATATTAGTGTATAGGGATGCTACATCCATCATCACTAAAATGGTATCAGGTGGCAAGTCCTTAGAACCAGAAAGTAGAAGCAAAAAGTGCATAGTGTCCTGGATATAACTGTCTCTTTCCATAACCAGCGGTTTCAAAATGGTTTCTATAAACTCTGAGATCCCCTCAGTCAAGGTACCATTACCAGAGATTATGGGTCTTCCCGGATTGCCAGGTTTATGTATTTTAGGCAGCATGTTGAATGTCCCTGGCCTGGGGTCAGCAGGAATGAGGTCAGTTAGTTTTTTTTTTGGATATGGTCTGGAAAAGTTCCAATTAAGTCATGTAGTTCACTTTTATGTTGCTTGCACGCATGTTCAAGAAACATAGTGCCATCATCCGAGTTTTCGGAGGTGTGGCAGCCCTCTTCCAATTCAGTCAGTGTGTTTGCAGGCGCGGCTGCAGTTCTCCAATCGCTGCTGGAGCTGTCTATGACAGCAGTCCAAAATGCAGTGAAATACAGTTGAAAGGGGGAGCTATGCTTCAGTAAGCAGCAATAAGATATCGCCTGCTCATGCGCACTCCCCTTACACACACACACACACACACACACGCAGGCATACTGCGTGCTCGCCCACCCACACACACACTGTATAGCCAACGGGGGTGCCCAATCCCCCGTCAACTGTGCTGCACTCCCCCCCCAAACAGAGTTGCACATGCCACGCTGGGTGCCCACCTCAGCTGGCAACACAACAGCCACGGAAAGTGCTGCAGTTCTCACTATCTCTTTTTCTTTTTGTATCTGAGATAAAATTAAATTTTTTTTTTGCCATAATTTTTCTTTAAGAGCACAAAATACATAGGATTGTAATAAATGAGAAAATGTGACAATATACAGTTTAACATGCAAGTATTAAAGAGTGAATATACTTGTAACATATTAAATACAACTTTAGTAATAGATGATTAATTACCTGGAAAAAAAGATAAAACTGATTTGAAGTCTTGGAGCATTTTAAAAGCAGTTTTCACATGTTAGAATGAAATAATATCCAATAGGTTGATTTTCTGGAGTGCGCGTCACATAAATTTGCCTTTAGTTGATTTGCTATTGCTCCGAAAAACGGCATCACTTCATGGTTTACACTCGATGCCACCAAACTTAATTTTAAATTCTGGTTGAAGGTGCGGAATGATAATCCCATCTGGAGCTCGTCTCTGGTGACCCCCCCTTCCCCTATAAGATGCTTTCCACAAGACGAATTACATACAGTGAATTGTAATACTACTTGAATCAGAAAAACATTTGCCCTGAAAGTGGCTGCTTGCGCCCTAGTTGGCCAAGTAACCTACTTTTTTTAAACTTGCACGATGAATTAACATTTTAGAAGTGGTTCTAAAAAGACGTTTAAACTTGGAGGTGAGAGACAGAACTTGACATGTATCGTCACACAAGCAAACACTAATTTAGCATGCTTTTGAACAAGTCCAGGCAGTGTACCTCCTGATTCAGACTGTCGCTGCTTAGTATTAAGTAATGCAATGAAACGGGAGAGGAACAGCCACTCATTTTGCTAAATTCAGCTAATTCTATTTTATCTAATTTGTCTCTGAACAGTTAATTGCTGATCATTCACAGGTAGCATTTTAAAGCTACTAAGTATCAATCGGTAACATGGTAAAACTATGACTCCAGTGTGTAGGAACCTTGCGTTACAACGTAACGGTTTTTTTTATGTTTTTTTTTTTTACATTGAGAGTTTTTAATGGAAAACCGAGCAAGGAACACACAGAACACATACTACACTGCAGTTATGTAGGCAGTGTACTAGTTTTGATAATGGAACAAAACTAACATTTATATACCTCTAAACCTGTTAAATGTTAACTGTGCATGTAATGAATCCTGTCTCCTTAGGTAACACATGGAATGGCTATGGAATATTGGAAAAAAAAGAGAGAGAGAAAAAGCTAGAAATGTGAATAGTTGTTACATTTGTAGAATTCAAATTTTATGTAAGGGGATTATTTATTTAATATTCTTTGAGTTTACTGCATAAAGTCATCCTGTCCCAGCACTTTCTCAAGTATGTGCTGTAGAACTGCATAATGAAAAAACAGGTTGAATCATTTAAAAACAGATGGAGGGCTATACTGTAGCCCTGACAGGGATACTGATTTACTCGGGGTCACACAGTTTATCAACGGTTTGGTAGGATTTTGAACCCAGGTCTCATTTTCCATGCAAATGTATTATAACTACTGCAATTCTATGCTGCTGCACATTTCAGCCAAGATCGAAGAGCAAGTTTCCATCACCCTACTAAGATGTATATTTGTCTGCCTCCTTCGGGAACTTGGACCATTTTTACTCAGCATTGTCTCGCACTGCCACCACAAGAAACGCACACAACTCCTCCTCGAATTGCAGAGAAAACTGACTACGGTTTTGGGAAGATGGAGTAAACTTAGTAGCAAATTGTATCACTGATTCGGGGGACAGGGTAGTGGAATTTGTTATCATGGGGGTTCTGAGCCCAGGAGTAGCTGCCAAATGTGAGGTTGGGGTGAATATCATTTCAAATCAAGATGCTTTTATTAAGCGCCACTCTTCTTGGCTGTATTTTCGGTTCTAGTTGCCGATTGCCTGTAGTGTTTAGCAGCTATTCAGAAATAACTATGCCTTAGCACAACTTGGGAGTCACATAAGTGGCTTACTGAGAGCCAAGTAAATTACTGTGTGCACATATTTGCAATTGTTCCGGCGTACTTAGTATAGGAGCAGAGAACAGGAAGGAAAGAAAAACCTAAACTGCATCACTGTTTAACTTGTCTGTTTACTCCTCTTTCACCGTGTTGGAAACTGAAGAAGAAATCGCTGGCGAATACACCAGCTGTGCTATGAAAAACTCCTCTGACCTCTGCACCGATGGAGAAAATGCAGCTGATAGGTTTGCGGCACAGATACATCTCCATTCTAGGGAGACCTAGTGCTGCCACTTCATGCTGTTTGCTGCAGCGTGTGTTTCTGTACCACCCCCTCCAGTTTAATGACCTATCTTCATGTAGCAACTATGGTAGGCTGTTGTGGCTGCTTAAAGTGTTTAAAAACATAGTTGATGTATTGGCATGAGAGACACAGGGTGAGAGTGCAGAGGACTGCTTGACAGGGAGAAAGACAGTTTTTGTCCCACCGGCCCTTGCAGGTTCACTTTTTTCATTGAAAACTAGCTAGATTATATATACCCCCTACCACCTGTTGGCAACTGTTCCTGTCAATAAAATGGAAAGCATCAAATAATCGGTCTACACTGTTTCCTCCAAGCCCCCTTCTACGAAATGATTGTATTTTATTCTGTACTGACCCCCACAAACACTTTTAATTTATAGGTCCCTTTTCCAGTTTTTGTCAAGCGCTACCAAAATGAGAGAAGCCAGTATTTATCTTGACAGACAGCTATATAACTAGTCAGACAGGAGTACACATCAGCACAAACACAACATAGAGAGTGTAAAAAATAACTATTCCAATATTGCATCATATGTACTTGGAAATTGATAAATACAGCAAAGCTTGAAGGTGAACACAGCTAATAAAAGTGGATCTTATTTTTAGTCTCAGCCCCAGGATTTGCGTTTGTTTGCTCAATGGAATGTTACACTTAAAGATTACACTCTTTGAAAAAAGCTATTTAGCCTATAAATCTTATAAGGAGTTTCCCAACTTGTGTTTTAGGAAGGGGAAAGTTACAGATTCTTAAGTAATACAGTAGCAGGATGTTAGCAAACAAAAGCATGCCTTATTTAATTTATCTGTCTTGATGGTCATTAAATCTGGGCAAATCTTTTTTTCTGTCACTATTTCAGTGCTTTTATCCTTATATTAGTAGGCATCCTCTTTCTTCTCTTAACCAATGACTTTACTGACACAGTCAAGTACTGCTGTTTCCCAAGCATCTTTATTATGAAATGCATCCATGCCTCTGGAAGGGATTTTTGTGACCCGTAGACCTGTAGTTTCCTGATTTTTCTCTACCTATGTTTACAATGTTATATTGTAAATCATATTCCATTTAGTGAATCTCAGTTTTTCAAGAGAGGAAAATACCAGGGGAGATCAGTACTTTTATATTGCCTTCATCTGAATAGTTAGCCGCATTGAGCAGGTTATTCTGCTTATTCTTGGCTCTTTATTTCCATGTAGCTAGTTTTCCTATGTACTCAAGGCAAGCTGATGGTGTTTCTGCATCTTCTATGTTTAATTCAAAATCAGAATTCTAGACAGTCTTGCTCTTTGAGGTAGAACCCATTTTCTTCTTTTCTGAAGTGAGTAATTAACAAAGTGTTTTGTTAGGTGCTGCAGCAATGTAACCTCTGCTCTACAGGCAGCTCCACACCAATAATGCCCAAGGCTGCTCCACCAAGCGATTTAAGCAACGCAAACAAGAAGGTGAGCTTACAGAGATGCAGGGCCTGGTGCAAATATAGGGATCTCTACTCCCCAGAGCAAAGCCAGGCAGACAGGGAAGCAGAGCATTCATACAACAGCCAAGTATTTCACCAAAAAAAGACATCAAGAGGCAATAAGCTTACTGCAAGTGTATTACTTTGGACAGCAAAATGCTCCTATAGGAGAAAGACAAAACACTGTTCAACCCAAAGCTCTGGTGCTTCACTTATAACCTTGGTCAGGGGCGTTGGTTTATGTGTTGAATACCCTCTCTTTAAATAGTGTTCAGGTAAGCTGACAAGCCTATCATTTTGAAAGTTAGCAGCAAATACTTTTGTTGGTCACCACCATAGCTAGTAGAATAGAGGGAGTAGAACAATCAGAACCAGATACAGATAGAAATGAGTCATACAGAGAATCTGATTAAAATAAGCAAAACCACTCTCCCCACATTAATCCCCAACCACTCTAAATACCACCCCTCCACCAACTCCGACCAAAATCAACTCCTTTTCCCCGAACCCTTCCTCCCATGCCCTGATCCCCACCCCATGTACTCATTTTGATGTGATTCTCTCTAGCTCACTTCTACCTGCATTTGGTTCTGATTAGTTGCCTCCATGTTTCCAGTGACCAATTCTACTATATGTTGTATAAATTTGACAGACAAATTAAATTGCTGACTATGTTAGACATTGTTAATGTGGCTTATTTTTGTTGCCATGCAACTAATGTCTGAATGTTTTTGTATTCTTGCTTTAACACAAACTGTTGGCACTCATATGAATGTTGACTGTTTGTGTTGCACTTGTTCTACTCCCACTGTTCTAGTAGCCATGGTGGCCACCAACAAAAGCATTTGTAGAAAACTCATGAGCCAGCACCCTAATGTGGTTTGTGAGTGAAATGCTGGAGCTTTGCATTGAACTGAGTCTTGTGTCTCTGCTTCATCAGCATTTTGTTATTTAAGTAAATCAACTTGCAATAAACTGACTGCCTAGCTGTCTTTTTGCTGAAACACTGCCTGCTCCATGAGTGCTATCATTCTATACTAAATGGCTAAAAGCAGGGTCCCATTGCAAATGAGATATTGCATCCTTGCTAAATTCAGTGTAAAAATAGGCAAAGGTGGGACCCCAGTGAAAACATCACACTGCATCTGAGCTGTACTATCCTGGTTAAATACAATGTAAACTGCTATTAAACAAGGGCCGCTTTGAATATAAGATACTGCATCTCAGCTGAGCTATCCTGTGTAAATATTTTGTAAAACTGTGTAAAAGCATGACCCTGTACCAGTACCCCACTGAAAAGAACATGCTGCATTTATGCAGATCTGTCCTGGAAAAATACATTGTAAAAGTAGGACCCCACTAAAAATGAGACATTGCATCTCACTTTTACTATGCTGGATAAACATAGTTTAAAAATGCATAAAAACAGGACCCCATTGCAAATAAGATTTCCCATCTCATTTGGTATATCCTGGGAGAAATAGTAAAAACGTGTTAAAGTAGAACCCACCAAAAAAAAATGTACATCTATGCAAAAGCAAAAGGAAGCTGGGAAGGCAGTCAGAACAGCAAAGGCCCGAACAGAGGAAAAGATAGCCAACTCAGTTAAGAAGGGGGATAAAACCTTTTTTAGGTACATCAGAGAGCAAAGGAAGACCAAGGGAGGGATAGTGAGGCTTAATAAAGGGGAAGGGGGGGAGCGGAGGGTGACTGTGAAAAGGCAGAGATACTAAACAAATATTTTTGCTCAGTATTTACAAATGAAGAGGAGGAGGTACCTAAAACAAACAATAGAAACACTCTGCATACAGAAGTTGGTACCAGCCCATTTACAGAAGAAAGGGTTCTGAAAGAACTCTTAAAACTGAAGGTGGACAAAACAATGGGGCCTGATGGGATTCATCCGAGAATTCTAAAAGAACTAAGGGTAGAACTAGTGACACCACTGACTACCCTCTTTAACAAATCATGGGAGGATGGGGTGGTACCTGAGGACTGGAGGAGGGCAGAAGTGATTCCCTTCACAAAAGTGGGAGCAGGGCAGAAGCAGGAAACTACAGACCTGTTAGTTTAACCTCAGTGATAGGGAAAATGATGGAATCACTTCTGAAGGAAAGAATTATTGAGTACCTAGAGGCCAGAGGGGCACAGGACCCAAGGCAGCACAGATTCACAGCAGGAAGGTCATGCCAGACGAATCTAATAGATTTCTTTGACTGGCTGACCAAAGTAGTAGATCAGGGAGGGGCTGTGGACATGGCCTGCCTAGACTTTAGCAAGGCATTTGACCCAGTCCCACACAAAAGATTAATATACCAGTTAGCCAGCCTGGGAGTGGGTCTCAAGATGATAGCCTGGGTAAAGAATGCTGGAATAGACACAGAGGGTAATAGTAAATGGAGTCCACTCTGAAGAAAAGGGTTACTAGTGGGTGCCGCAGGGTTCAGTATTAGGACCGGTCCTCTTCAATGTCTTTGTAAGTGACATTGCAGAGGGACTGGAAGGAAAAGTATGTCTCTTTGCAGATGACACAAAGATCTGCAACAGAGTTGATGCACAAGGTGGGGTGGAAAGGATGAGAAGAGACTTGGCAAGGTTAGAGGAATGGTCAAATGTATGGCAGCTTAGATATAATGCTAAGAAGTGCAAGGTAATGCACCTGGGAAACAAAAATCCAGGGGGAAGAGTACACAATGGGAGGGTGAGATACTAACAACAACAAAAATGGAAAGGGACCTGGGAGTAGTCATATCAGATGACTTACAGGTGGACAAGCAATGTGAGAGGGCAGTAAGGAGGGCTGGGGGGATACTGGGATGCATAGGGGAGAGGCATCACCAGTAGAAAACAGGAAGTTGTTATCCCTCTGTACAGACAGCTGGTGAGACCCCATCTGGAGTACTGAGTGCAGTTCTGGAGACCCAATCTCCGCAAGAACATAGACAAGATGGAAGCTGTCCAGAAAAGGGCAACTAAAATGGTGTAGGGTCTGCACCGGAAGACATATGAAGAGAGACTAAAGAAGCTTAATATGTATACCCTCAAGGAAAGGAGGGAGAGGGGGGATATGATAGAAACTTTCAAGTACCTCAAGGGGATCAACAAAGTCCAAGAGGGTAGCATCTTTCAAAAAAAGAGGTGTGCAAGAACAAGAAGTCACAATTTGAAGATAGATGGGGGGCAGCTCAGAGGTAATGTAAGGAAGTATTTTTTCACAGAGAGGGTTGTGGATGCATGGAACGGCCTTCTGGAGGAGGTTGTGGAGTCAAAAACAGTGGTTGAATTCAAGCATGCATGGGACAGCCATAAGGCAATTCTAGGGGGTGGGGGTAGAAAGAAGTAGGCTGCTGGTTAACTAGGATCTGCAGCTTATCCATTAGGTAGGGAAATGGGCAGAGTGGGTGGGCCAAGTGATCCTTATCTGCCGTCAAATTCAAATTCTATCGTATAGCCGACGGGGGTGCCCAATCCCCCATCGGCTCCACTGTCACCCCCCCCGAGAGTACACGGTGCCATGCTGGGAGCCCACCCCAGTGTGGCAACAGATGCTATAGCTGATGGGGTGCCCAATCCCCGTTGGCTCCACGCCCCCAAACAGCCATCCTTGCCACTCTGGAAGCCCACCCCAGCATGGCAAACCTCTGCATCATCCTCCTGTTTTTTTACAAAAAACAACCTGCAACACAAAACAGGTCGGTCCTCGCTGTCTGGGCCCCACCCGCCTCACCCACTGTGCAACCTGCCTCCCCACATCCCTTCTCACCCCATACTTACCTCCGACTCTGGCACGACACCGTGACCGGGAACACGCCTGCACTCTTCAAAGCTGACCACTAACTGAGGAAATGCCAGTAAGCTGTATAATGTAATAAATTGGGTTTTTTCAACTTTGCTGCATATCTCAGGCATTTTTTGGAATTTTTGCACCAAATTTTCCAAATGGGGTTTTTGGGACCCCTTCTCATGAATGCTCTCACTGTCATGGCATTAATCAGGCCCGAAGGGTGATTTCGCAGTCACAGCGCGAAATCACATTTCGGCACTGATTAATGAAATGACACTGCCAGTGTTCATAAGGTGGGCTCTCAAAAAGCCTATGTTGAAAATTTGGTGGAAAAATTCCTAAAAATGACTGTTTTCCGAGCGTGCATTGCGCAGTTCCTACGCACACTTGTAAGTTCGTGAATTTTCAATATTTTCACTCCAGATTTTCAACATTGTCATTTTACCACACCTCCTTATGAGCAGTACAGCTGTCATTTTTCACATCTCGCCCACAACATGTTTCCGCCCATGTAGCGCACAATGGCGTAGTCAGTGTGCGAAATCAATGTATGGGACACATTAAGAAAATCACAGTGACATTGTTCATGAGCAGAGGTCTTAAAATGGCTATGTTGAAAATTTGGTCACAAACTTCCTAAAAATGACTGTTTCACGAGCGTACGTTGCGCAGTTCCTACGCATGCTCGTAAGTTTGCAAATTTTCGATAGTTGCACTCCACTGACTTCCAAATACCTACACAGCACATACAAACAAGCAACATTCAGCAATGACAAATGCTTGTTATATCTTGTAGTGGGGTCACTCTCCAGTTCTCTGTAGTAGGTAAGATCAGTTAGCTGTATGTTAGCTTCATTAATATATTTTTTTTTTATTTAGTTGTTTAACCAGGTATGGCACACTAAGCTGAAAGCTTTTTTACAGGAGCGAATATAATACTCTCTGTTTAAAATCACCACTGCAGAGCCTTTATCAGCATTTTGCATGACAACGCTGTGGTTTGATTTCAGTGTCTGTACAGCTCTCCGTTCCAGTGGAGAAAGGTTATAACGGGCCTGTTTTTGCCTAGTAAGGATCTGACCACTGACTTGTTGACAGAAACAATGAATGTAATAGTCTAGTTTTTTGTTACGCCCACTTGAGGGGGTAAATTCAGGTTTCTTTTTCTTATCCATTAAATTTTTACTGACTGCGATGTCTTTGCTACCAGTGATTTCTTCCTCGCCATGAAAGAAGTCTTAATCTACGGAAGTATTCCTCCAGTTCGACACAAAACTGTATTTTATCCAGTGGTTGTTTTGGGCAGAAAGTAAGGCCTTTTGAAAGTACATTTCGTTCTCCAGTAGTCAGTGTGTGGTTGGACAAATTAACAATGGAAAGGTGCCTATCTTTGTGGTGCTATTGTTCAGTGACTCCATTATATTCTTCATGGTTATTAGGAAGTATAAAATGTTGAAGGGCATCCAATTCCTATTTTTCATAAGCATGGCTTTTCTTAAGGTCCTTTGGTAGTGAATGTGTGTCTCTCACAAAATTTCCTGGAAGGTTCCCCAGACATCCTTTCCAGTGTGGCAACAATTTCATCAAACTCTTTGTTCAGAACCACTTTTCTGGCATATGACTTGTGAATACTGTGATTTCTCAATTTCTCAGAGGTCCTATGACAGAGTTCTGCATATATAGAATTGTCTGTATTTTTTAGTGGATTCCAAATAGTAAGACCTTTAGGGATTATATTTCTCCTCTTGCACTGGGTTAGAAAATAGATGTCATTGTCTAGCTGTGCCAGTTTCTTCTTGATGTTATGTAACTGCCATATTCTACAGTGAATTCCGTTATCTTCCATGTTGAAATCTAGATTTAGTATTTGCCGTATTGGTCCTTGTAAAAATGGATCCAGAAGCAAATGATTTGATACCTTTTAATGGACCAACATAGATGTAACAACAAGAACAAAGTACTCTAGCTTTCAGACCAACTAGTCCTTCTTCAGAAGCGTAATGCAGTTATTTAGAAAAAACAGAACTTTTAACAGCTAGATCATACAGAAAAAACTGAAAAAATCCCTACTGGTTTAAAATACTCATTTAAAAAATATAGAAGATGATGTCAAAGAAGTTTAACAGTACCATATTACCTTAAGCTGGGAGCGTCCTAGGGTCAAAGGTGCTTGGTGCAAAACACATACAAAGAATCCTACTGCACATAAATTTAATTGACGTAGGATAACACTGCCCAAGGAGATGACTCTCAAATCAAGCTATGAGTGTCACAATGTGTATAAGGATGTGATTACTGAAAAACAACCCCCACCCAGATTAAAGACACACTAAGATTGTCTTAGAACTCCAAGAAGTTTCAATGTATGTATTACAGACAGGAAATTACCAGTAAAGCTGTTTTAAAAACATCGGTGCACACTGTATGATGTATAAAACTTAGCTGGACCCATTACCCAGCTATACTCTTCAGCTAGATATCATGCTATCATGCCCTATAAACTTCAAAAACCTCTAGTGTAGTGACAGGACTTTATAAATGATAATTTAAATATAAATTGACAGTGTTAGTGTCAAACAAAAAACTCTTGTCGAGGACCACCAAGGAATTAAGATCATGCAGCCTGATATGTACTGATGTCAATAAATTCTCAGTGTATAACAACCTGATGTACCGGAAATTTCTAAGGAATCTGAATAAGAGATCGTTTAATTTCTCTCCTCCTCTTCACACACATAATCCACCCTACCCCACCCCACATCCCCATAATGCGGGGGGGGATAACTAGTTTTAAGGAGACACACACACACACTCCTAATGAACCTTCATTCAAATCAATCACTGCAATTGTTCCCCAAAGGAATTCAACTTGTCATGAAATCCCAAGTAAAAAGGTTCATGTATCCTAATACCTACAGAGCAAAAATGTGACACTATTTAACCTTACTCCTATCTGCATTGTTACATCTCCAAGGATTCTGGATAGGGCCACAATGAAATAAAACTGCCACCGACCCCAAAGTAAGGTAACTAGAAGTAAATATAAGGTATGTGTGTAAGATCAGAGGTCTAACATACCTACATTTCCACAGATCACTACAATATTAGCCTAATGTAAAAAAAGATCTGTCCATTATTTTTTATTTGGGCAAAAAGGGCCAAATAAAAGGCCCCTGCATTTTAAAGCATGGAATAATACAGAAGCTCCCCATTATGTAATGTCATGGCCAATGAGAAATCCTCTACAGAGTGTGATGTAATCCCTAGTGTACAAATAGGGCTCGCCACTAGGGGGCCATAGATAGTCAGGTCAGTCTGGTGCTGACAGTGAGAGGAGAAGGATCTTCTTTGGAGTGTGTTGATTTTCACACAGACGATTGAAGTGTAACAGGTATTACACTGGGCTATCTAGGCTGAAATGAAGCCACTGACTCTTCTGGGAAAAGCAGAGTCCTGAAGTTATTTTGTTATGCAGGACTAACATTTTTTTTGTTTCTTCTGACTTCTGTATATATTTATTGCTTTTTCTACAAAATAAATTGACAAACGCATATGTGCGTTTTTTATGTACTTGATCCCTGCTTGGTTATATCAGTTATTTATTCCACACATTCACACTGGTATAAGAAATGGGATACTTGGCTTATTCAATCTGCTTGGGAAATGCTGATGGGGGTGTAGTAATACACCCAGCACATGCACAGGATAAAAAGTGTGGAGCCGAGGAAAATCCAATGGACTCGTGCCATGGCTGATAAATTGGGTTTGAAGCTTATGTCAAGATTGGAACCAGGAGCTCAACCAAAGATGGCAGCAAAAAAGAAAGAAGAGGGACGCATGGATGAGGACCTGACCGAGGAAGAAAAGAAGAGACAGCTGGAGGAAAATGCCCAGAGGATCCCAGTGACCTGTTGCGATGGTTATGCTTATGACAACTAGAGATGGTGCATGAGAGGGATGAGGAGCGATGGCTACAAGAGGACTGGAGGCTACAAGAGGAGGAGAGGAAAAGGCAAGATGAGAGGTGGTGGGATACCTTGGAAGCCATCCAGGCCCTGACCCCAGGACAACCTGGCAGAAGTATACCCCGAGACATTAAACTTACCAAACTGACAAAGGTTGATGACATTGAGGCCTACTCGACAACATTTCAGCGCATAGTACAGACCTGTGCATGGCCCCAAGACTAATGGGTCATCAGACTGGTCCCTTATTTATCTGGATGGGCCCAACTGGTATACAGTCACCTGACTGCCCCTGTCTCTAACAATTATGATCGGGTCAAGGAGGAAATCCTCCATAAGTATGACATTAATACCGAGACATATAGGCAGCGATTTTGACCACAAAGGATGCTGGGCCAAGACACCCCCAGAGAGACATTTGTCAGTCTGAAAAGCTTTTGTTTAAAATGGTTGCAACTGACGGTCAAGACCCTTGACCAGATCATAGAGCTAACCATTATAGAACAGTTTATTCACATTTTACCCCAGGATGTCCAAGTATGGGTGAAGCAGCACAAGCCCAACACAGTGGAGAAGACCATTGCTCTGATGGAGGATTACCTAGCAGCCAGACCAACAAAATCCCGAGGATACCAGGGCTCTTCACCTCAACCAACAATACCAGTAAGACCTTTTGATACTTCTTATCAGAGACAGTCCCATAGTAGGGGTAATAACTGGCAAGGGGACCGAAGGTAGAAACCTTATCATGCTGATCTTATATGTCGCAACTGTTTAAGAAAGGGACACATAGCCCGTAATTGCCCCAATAAAAGAATTGAAGCAACGCACCTATCTCTAGCCAACTGGGGATATGTCACTAATGTGGAGATTGGCCAGACTGAACTAATAGAACTATTAGACTCTGGCAGTAAACAGACTTTGGTAAGAGCAGATATATTGAAAAATTACAGCAGTAACGGGCTGGATGCAATAGTTACATGTGTCCATGGGGATATCCACCAGTGCCCTACCACCACCGTGGAAATGACTGTCGAGCAGGACACACAGTTGATTACAGTTGGCTTAGTACCCAGGTTACCAGTACCTATCATTATTGGGCAGGATCTTCCGAACTTTGATCGGTTAATAAAATCTCAACAGGCCTGTGGTCTACTAGTGGCAGTTACCACTCAGGCCCAGACAAAAAGAGAGAACAGTCCCAGGATGTTTTCCCTTTTGATGAAGGTCTATTTGAGGACCCCGGGAAAGCATGGAAATCTAAAAAGGAGAAAAGAGCTGAAAAATGAAAATGGAGGGAAACACTTCAGGAGAGAATACCTGATATTGACTCTGAGTTAGCTGGGACTAATATTATAACTGAATAAAAATTGAAAGAAACATTAAAACTTTTTTTTTTTTTTTTTTTTACAGGTGGACCAGGTGGTTGTAGAAGGGCAGCCACAGTATGTTATAACTAATGACATGTTGTACCAAATTTGTGTTAACCCTGTTACAAGGAAATGTATTAAACAAATGATGATCCCCCAGTGTTTTAGAAAGAAACTCATGCATTTAGTCCATGATGTACCTATGGCCAGTCATGAAGGCTGAGATCGGGCACTAGGTAGATTGTCAAGCCTTTTTTTCTGGCTGAGTATGCATGAAGGTGTGGCTGAGTACTGTCACACTTGCCCTGAGTGCCAGATGGTGGTCAAAGGGGGAAGACAGGATAAGGTGCCTCTACAGCCAATATCTGCAGTCATGACCCCATTTGAAAGAATAGCCATGGATGTGGTAGGACCCCTAATGAAAAGCTCTAAAGGTAATCAGTACATATTAGTGGTTTGTGATTGCACCACAAGGTATCCGGAGGTGATACCCCTTCAGACTGTAATGGCCCCTCAGATTACCAAGGAACTGGCCAAAATTTTTAATTGTCTGGGTATCCCCCAAACCATACTCATGGATAGAAGAACAAACTTTACTTCATTACTCCTTAAAGAGCTTTACCGATTGTTAGGGGTTTCAGCTGTAAGAACATCTCCCTACCACCCCCACCTCACCAGAATGTGGTTCACAGACAGGTGAAACAGAAGCATTGGTATGATAAAGGGTTGAAAGATAAAACCTACCAACCAGGCGATAAGGTCTTATTATTGCTGCCTTCATCTGAAAACAAGCTATTGATGAAATGGCAAGGACCATTTGTGGTTATCGGGCAGATTGGAAAGGTTAACTATGAAATTGAGATGCCAGGCTGATGATCCCAGAAAAAAATATATCACGCCAATTTACTAAGGAAATGGCATAATAGGCAAGACCCCATAATCAGTTATTTTATCCATCCTGAACAGGAAGTTACTGAGTTGGAGGAGGCCTATGAGAGGCTTGAGATGGAAAAATAAGTCAGAGGTGCAAATTAACCCTGGTTTTGATGTAGCCCAAAGACAGGAGGTAGACCAATTGCTGAAGTATTTTGGGGCCACCTTCACTAGTATACCAGGGAGAGCAAATGGGGTGGTGCACACCATTAAAGTGTCCCAAAAAAAACCTGTTCATCAGAAATCTTATAGACTCCCCAAAAGAGTTCAACAGGAGGTCATACAGGAGATCAAGAGAATGGAGCAGTTGGGGGGTGATCAAACCTTCTCGTAGTGCTTGGGCATCACTTATAGTTGTAGTGGACAAGAAGGAATGGGGAATTCAATTGTGCTTAGATTTTTGAAAAATCAATGCCATTTTGGAATTTGATGGGTATCCTATGCCATGTATAGATGACCTCTTAGACAAGATTGGGAATGCCAGGTACATCAGCACACTGGACCTTACAAAAGGTTACTGTCAGATTCCCCTAGCCAAACAGGCTCAAGAGTATACTGCCTATAGCACCCCCATAAGACTGTACCAATTCACCAAAATAATAAATAGTAATAAATAAATAAATAAAATAAAAAAATACCTTTTGGATTGCATGGGGCCCTAGCGACTTTTCAGTAGTACATGGACCAGATTTTACATCCCCATTCCCAGTACAGTGCTGCCTATCTTGATGATGTTGTCATCTTTAGTCCTGACTGGCAGATGCACCTCGTACACCTCAGTGTGGTCATTCAATCCATATGCGACTCTGGGTTAACCATTAATCCCAACAGATGTGCCATTGCCTGAGCAGAGACAAAGTATTTGGGCTTTGTTATTGGGAAGGGTACTGTAAAACCAGATGTCAGTAAGGTCCAGGCAGTAGCAGACAGTCGTATACCCCTGACAAAGAAGCATATACAGTCCTTTTTGGGTTTGGCTAGTTACTATCATCGGTTTGTACCAAACTTTGCCACCATAGCAATGCCCCTGACTGATCTGTTTAAAAACAATTGCCCTAATAAAGTGCGCTGGTCCCAGCAGTGTGACAAAGCTTTTAGGAATATTAAAGCTATACTATATTCCTCCCCTCTACTACTCAGCCCAGACTTTTCTCTCCCTTTTGAAGTGCACACCGATGCCTCTGATGCTGGCATCGGTGCAGTTCTTTCCCAGACCAAGAAGGGGGAGGAGCACCCAGTGATTTATATCCGCCACAAACTTCACGAGAGGGAGAGAAAGTATTCAACCATGAAGAAAGAATGCTTAGCATTGAAATGGACAATGGAGGCTTTGAAGTATTATTTTTGGGGCACAGAGTTTAAGGTTCTTACAGACCATAACCCTCTGTGCTGGCTCCAGCAGATGAAGGACAAGCATGGTCATATAATGCGGTGGCACTTGGCTCTGCAGCCTTACCGCTTCACCATTCAGCATACAGCAGGTTCAAAACACTGTAATGCAGATTTCTTGTCTCAATATGGGGCCCATACTGAAGAAACTTGATGAAATGTGTGTATTAATGTGTTGTTGCTTTCTGTATAATATGATACTTGAAAGAAGTGAAGTGATATGGTATGAAATGTGAGTGTAGGGTTTGTATTCAAACCCATGATTTTAAGCCTTAGGGAAAAGTACAGTATTGTAGAGATTGCTGTGTCTGAATGAAGATACTGTACATATTTATAAGGGTCCCTGAGACAGAGTTTCTGAGAGTGGCTGGGCGGAAGCGCCAACCCTTCTAGGGTTTCAGGAGGGCGTCTGACAACAGTAATACTGTTGTCTCTTGGTGGGGGAAGTGTGTAACAAGGAGCTCCTGTTATTACCAGTAAAACAATGTACAGAAAGTCAGATATGCAACCCCCCATCCCCCCCCACACACACATTTTGCCCTTTCACTCTTTCCTATCTCCTTTTTCTTTTTCTGTTTTTTCCCTTTTTTTCATGTCAGGGTGGCCAACCTGACATTCTCTTTTTTCTGTCCCCTGTTTTCTTGGAACCCTCCCCCACCGCTTGCACATTAAGTGCTGAAAAGCAATACTCCTTTATCTCCCGATTTGGAGATAATGTATATGCGCACATTGCGCTTTAGGTTTAAAAGCAGCTGGTGCCCCCTGAGAAATAAATATTAGCTGTGTGCCTGATTTAGAAGCACTGAGCACCAAAGTCGCAGCTGCATGTTGTAGCTTCACGTGGAAAAAAAATTACTTTGGTGCCCGACAATGCTGTCGGTTGCGAAGTGTGACACAGGAGCAGAATTTGTTTCAGAGCAGGATGCTCTGGAGTGAGTTATGTCACACCATGTGGCTAATGAATGGCTCCTTGATCAGAACATAATTAAAAAATGAGTTTCTGCAGCCCCAGAAATGTTGTAATCGGGTGTTCCCTGTAGAAATGAAGCATATTTGGGCAAAAAGGGCCAAATAAAAAGCCCCTGCATGTTGAAGCATGGGATAATATGGAAACTCCCCATTATGTAATGTCACGGCCAATGGGAAGTCCCCCACAGAGTGTGATGTAATCCTTAGGGTATAAATAGGGCTCACCACTAGGGGACCATAGATAGTCAAGTCAGTCTGGTGCTGACAGTGAGAGGAGAAGGATCTTCCTTGGAGGGTCCTGATTTTCACACAGACAACTGAAGTGTAAGAGGTATTACACTGGGCTATCTAGGCTGAAATGAAGCCACTGGCTCTTCTGGGAAAAGCAGAGTCCTGAAGTTATTTTGTTATGCAGGACTAACATTTTTTTTGTTTCTTCTGATTTCTCTATATATTTATTGCTTTTTCTACAAAATAAATTGACAAATGTATATGTGCATTTTTTATGCACTTGATCCCTGCTTGGTTGTGTCAGTTATTTATCTCAATCGTTCACAGGGTACAGTGTACAGACTGCCAAGGAAGGACAATGACTGGGCACTAGGCTCTCAAATTAAGAAATTGTTTACAAGGGGGAGGTACAGTAGTTAGTAATAATGGGAGACCTGAATCTATTGGAAATAGACTGGGTGATTTGGAAAGCAAGTAGTGCCAGAACCCAACACTGGAAGAGCTGCTAGTGGACTGTTTTCCTGTACAGTGGGTCACGGAAAACACCATGGAGTAAGCTGTCCTGGATCTAGTACTCTCCAGTGGGGCTATCACTGGGGACTTCAGGGTGATGGAGCTGTTGGGGTCCAGTGACTACAGTTCAGTTTGGTCACAAATTGACCTGGAGTGTGGAGATCCATCATTCCAGCTCAAAAACAAATAGAAGGACAGTTTCTGATAAAATTCCTAAGCTGCTCAGGAATAGTTTGGCAGAGATGGGGAGGGCAGAGCGGGTGGAGGAATATGATAAAGATTGGGGATAGCTCAAGTGACCTGACCAGTATTAGGCAGATGGTAAGAAACAAGGTACAGGAAATCAATTTGGTTTACCCAAGGAGTAGGGGAGGTGGTTAGAGGTAAGAGAGAAGCATTCCAGAAGTATAAGGGAAAGGGAAATGACAGCAATAAGGGGGAGTGCAGTATTTAGACAAACTAAAGGAGGACAGCAGAAAAGTCAGAAAAGCAAAGCCATACACTTAGCTAAGAACTGTAAAAGTGGTTAGAAAGGGAGCTCAGCTCTTTTATGGTTCTGAAATCAGCGGTAACACTTCTGAGGCAGCAAAAAAGTGTTAAATGCCAAGTCCATAGCTCCTCTGCTTTATGGTTCTGAAATATGGCATATGTAGTAACAGACGATTTGGAATCAACAATGAATATTTTTATGGATGACTTTTGCGACTTCATCTAACATTGCCTGTATACAGTGAAGATCAGTGCTAGGCCAACCAACAGTTAAATTCAGCAATTGCCAAGTTGCTAAATCATTTTGTTTCGCACTTGACATACAAGGGATTCCACTGTTATGTTAACATTACAAAATAGCTATTTTAGAAAATTAAAAATGCAATGCACCTTGGATACACTTCATTCTCTACCTCATCAGGTACGAAATTGCCCGACTGTCCAGAGCTTTAAAGGAGCTTTGAAAACCTACCTTTTTAACAAAGCTTTTAATGACTGTTAATTATTTAATCTTAATCTTGTTTTAAATCTTATTTTAAATATTTATTGTTTTATGTAATTTGTAAAGGCGCCTTGGTTTAAGAAAGGCGCCTTAAATAAAGAAAGATTGATTGATTGATTGATTGATTAAAAAACATTTATGGAAAAAGGCATGGGCTTCCAGTGGACATGGTATCTTAAAAGTATCAAAATTTCTTAAGCATATAGTCCAAGCCTTAAACAGAGAATTCCTGTTATAGATAAACAAAATCATCTCTGCATGTTGTCAGTGAATACATTTCATCCACCTTTAGCTAAAATAAAAACTGAGTTTCTCTTTGAACATTACCATAAAATACTTACAGACCCAGAAACAAGAGCAGTAAATACCAGATTTCAATTTGGGATGTCCCCAGGGAAGGTTCTTGATAACAGAGACAGCAAAAATAAAGATAACCAAGTGCATACTTATTGTACATGCAATCTCTGTCATAAAGAAGACATTCTGCACATTATACTAATTTGGACATTTTATGGCAGCCTAGAAATAAATGGCTCTGCAACATTTTGAAAAATATGTACATACCCAGCTGGGAGATCATTTCTAAATTATTTAAGACAACCTACTTGGATATTCTTCTAAAACTGGTCTACATTTTGAAAGATGTATAAGAAAAGTACCATTATTACTACTTCATAAATTAACAATGGTGTAATTTCCATTTTAGGACTCCCTAATTTGTGAGTCTCCCATCCATTAGGAATTTGGGACTATCAGTGTTAGCCGAGTGCTAGGGTATAGGTAGCTGGCCTGAGTCGCACTTAATGTTGGTTTCACTTGGGATATGCCAGGTTTGCTAAAGAATGGTGTACCGTTGCACTTCAAGTACAGAACATTCCCACGTTATATTATATGTCCTGTCTGTATTTGTGATAAGTAATTTCCTTGTTTATAATTCAATGATTATTGAAAACCTATTTATCAATGTACATCATGATATACAATGGGATACTTTTTAGTATGTTAAACTACAGGCTTTATAATGTTATAAATTGTATTAATGTGTTATTGTATGATACTATACCTTACTTTGCCTTGCACTTCCTTTTTGTAATGACTTTTATGAGTCAGTCATAAAAAATTCAATCTGTTACAGTGGGAGCAGACGGATGGTGGGGGACAGTACAGAGGCAAATATCCTGCAAGAATATTTCTGCTCAGTGTTTACTGCGGATGAAGGTAGATCACTCCCAAAATGTGGAAGACTGTGTAATTAGGGCCTTAGGAGCCCATGGAAGCAATCCAGGTATAGGAATGGTATCAGAGGAAAGAGAACAAGGGGAAATAGGGCCCAGAAAATGAATAAATCATTGGTACCTGACAGCATGTACCCTAGGATGTTGACAAAGGTAAGTCGGACACTGGCAGCACCACTGGCTTACTATTTAACTGCTCCATGAAAACAAAGGTTGTACCAATAGATTGGACAGCAGCTAATGTGTTACCACTTTATAAGTGCTGCCCGTCAGTGGCATGGGTGAGGCAAGGGTACTTTGCACCATGCAGTTTAACGAATGGTTGAAAAAATGGTGTGGAGCACAGGGGTTTGGCTTCATTGGGGACTGGGGTTCCACCTGAAGGGACACCAGCCTATACTGGCAGGATGGTCTGCCTCTGTCCAGGAGGGGAACAAGTCTTTTGGGAAATCGGTTTAAATGCTTCATTGGCAAGCTTTTAAACTAGTCAAGGGGGGAGGCACTGATAAGCAGCAGGAAAATCCCAGACTCCCCCTACAAAACAGGGTACTACATGAGAAAAAGACCAAGGTAGAAAGATCAGTGGGGGATGCTGCTACAGAAGGTAAAGCCATCAAAAAATGGAGAGCAATGAGTAACAATGACCGTAGTCTGGGTAACAAGCTTCCTGAATTAGTGGCCTTGATGGAGGAGGAACATCTGGATATCATGACGGTCACAGAAACTAGGTACACATAGAACCATGACTGGGACATAAATATACCAGGATACACTATCTACATGAGGGACAGGGAGGGTAAAAGAGGAGGAGTAGCTCTCTACATAAGGGAAGAAATCAAAGCAACAGAACAAAAGGGTAAACAGGGAGGAGAAGAAGCACTGTGGGTCAATTTGGAGACAGGCAATGGCACCACAATCCGCACAGGGGTTGTATACAGACCCCCCTCTCAGGGGGCGGAAATGGACAAGGAAATTACAGAAAGTATATTTAGAATGGCAGAAAAAGGGGAGCTATTGCTGATGGGTGATATGAATATGCCAGATGTTAACTGGAGTGCAGTTGCAGCAGCCACTTCTAAGAGTGGGGTTATTCTAGATGCCCTACAGGGGGCATGCCTTAGACAACTAGTATTGGAACCCACTCAAGAGGGAGCAATCTTAGACCTGGTTCTCTCAAATGGAGATGGAGAGAGGATCACAGATGTAGAAGTGGGTAGCCATCTGGGAACTAGCGACCATCGAACAGTATGGTTCACAATAAACACATCAATAGAGTCAAGCCATAGAAAAGGCAAAAGTACTGGACTTCAGGAGGGCTGACTTTGCCAAAATGGGTGAGTGCCTAAGGAATGCACTAGCAAATGAGCAGGAAGGAGGGGTGGAAGAACAATGGGGAATAATAAAAACTGCCATCACAGAGGTAACAAGCCTTTGTGTGAAGCAAATAAACAAAACAAAACTAAGAAACCACTATGGTTCTCAAAGGAGGTGGCAGTGAAGGTTCAAGAGAAAAAGAAAGCATTCAGAAAAGTACAAGGAATCACAGAAGGAGCAGGACAGATAATTGTATCAGTTAAAAGCAAAGGAAGCTGGGAAGGCAGTCAGAACAGCAAAGGCCTGAACCGAGGAAAAGATAGCCAATTCAGTTAAGAAGGGATAAAACCTTTTTGGGTACATCAGGGAGCGAAGGAAGACCAAGGCAGGGATAGTGCAGCTTAATAAAGGGAGGGGTGGGCAGAGGGTGACGGTGAAAAGGCAGAGATACTAAACAAATATTTTGCTCAGTATTTATAAATGAAGAGGAGATACCTAAAACAAACAGTAGAAATACTATGGATACAGAAGTTGATACCAGCCCATTTACAAAAGAAAGGGTTCTAAAAGAACTCTTAAAACTGAAGGTGGACAAAGAAATGGGGCCTGATGGGATTCATCCGAGAATTCTAAAAGAACTAAGGGTAGAACTAGTGACACCATTGACTACCCTCTTTAACAAATCATGGGAGGATGGGGTGGTACCTGAGGACTGGAGGAGGGCAGATGTGATTCCCCTTCACAAAAGTGGGAGCAGGGCAGAAGTAGGAAACTACAGACCTGTTAGTTTAACCTCAGTGATAGGGAAAATGATGGAATCACTTCTGAAGGAAAGAATTGTCGAGTACCTACAGGCCAGAGGGGCACAGGACCCAAGGCAGCATGGATTCACAGCGGGAAGGTCATGCCAGACTAATCTAATAGATTTCTTTGACTGGCTGACCAAAGTAGTAGATCAGGGAGGGGCTGTGGACATGGCCTACCTAGACTTTAGCAAGGCATTTGACACAGTCCCACACAAAAGATTAATATACCAGTTAGCCAGCCTGGGAGTGGGTCCCAAGATGATAGTCTGGGTAAAGAACTGGCTGGAGAATAGGACACAGAGGGTAATAGTAAATGGAGTCCACTCTGAAGAAAGGGGGGTTACTAGTGGGGTACCGCAGGGTTCAGTATTAGGACCGGTCCTCTTCAATGTCTTGATAAGCAACATTGCAGAGGGACTGGAAGGAAAAGTATGTCTCTTTGCAGATGACACAAAGATCTGCAACAGAGTTGATGCACAAGGTGGGGTGGAAAGGATGAGAAGGGACTTGGCAAGGTTAGAGGAATGGTCAAATGTATGGCAGCTTAGATTCAATGCTAAGAAGTGCAAGGTAGTGCACCTGGGAAACAAAAACCCAGGGGAAGAGTACACAATGGGGGGTGAGATACTAACAACAAAAATGGAAAGGGACCTGGGGGTAGTCATATCAGATGACTTAAAGGTGGGCAAGCAAAATGTGAGAGGGCAGTAAGGAGGGCTGGGGGATACTGGGATGCATAGGGAGGCATCACCAGAGAAACAAGAGTTGTTATGCCTCTGTACAGACAGCTGGCGAGACCTCATCTGGAGTACTGTGTGCAGTTCTGGAGACCCAGTCTCCCAAGGACATAGACAGGATGGAAGCTGTCAGAGGAAGCTAAAATGGTGCAGGGTCTGCACTGGAAGAATATGAAGAGAGACTAAAGGAGCTTAATATGTATAGCCTCAAGGAAAGAGAGTGGGGGACATGATAGAAACTTTCAAGTACCTCAAGGGAATCAACAAAGTCCAAGAGGGTAGCATCTTTCAAAAAGAGAGGTGTGCAAGAACAAGAGGGCACAATTTGAAGATGGGGCGGCTCAGAGGTAATGTAGGAAATATTTTTCACAGAGAGGGTTGTGGATATATGGAGCGGCCTTTCAGAGGAGGTTGTGGAGTCAAAAACAGTGGTTGAATTCAAGCATGCATGGGACAGTCATAAGGCAATTCTAGGGGTTGGGGGTAGAAAGAAGTAGGCTGCTGGTTAACTAGGATCTGCAGCTTATCCATTAGGTAGGGGAAATGGGCAGACTGGGTGGACCAAGTGGTCCTTATCTGCCATCAAATTCTATGTTTCTATGTTTCTATGTATAAGTGCTGGAACAGAGATGACCCAGAAAATTATAGGCTAGTGTGCCTGACTTCAGTTGTAGGGAAGTTGCTTGAAACCATCCTAAAGAAGTACCTGGTGGCGTTCCAGGGTGGCTGATGGACCACAGGACAAGATGTGGCATAGATTTATGTCAAGCAGGTTGTTCTAGACTAATGTAATAAACACTTTTGATTGGGTTATGAAGACAGTGTATGGGGACAAGCAGTTTATGTGCTATACTTGGACTTCAGCAAGGCCTTTGACTCTACCACATAGAAGGTTGTTTAAAAGACTGGAAGACCTGTGGTGGGGAACAAACTCACAAAATGGCTGAGGAACTGGTTGGGGTAGGACTCAGTGAGTGGTGATTTATGGTGAATTCTCAGTGGCCAGCGGGAGTTACCAGTGGGGTACCACAGGGATCAGTTCTGGGGCAAGTGTTGTTCAACATCTTCACATGTAACATAGCAGAGGGTATACAGAGTAAGGTCTGTCACTTTGCTAATGGCACAAAGATCTGTGGAAGGGTAGACACAGGGATATGAAAAGGATTTCGAAAGGTTGGAAAAGTGATCTAAAGTGTGGAAACTTAAAGGGGAACAGTCAGCACCAAGGGCCGCCACACTCAAGTGTGGGGCTGATCTCAAACATGCACTTTGTGTGCAAAAACATTTTGGTTTACTTACTCTTTACTGTAGTATAGAAGATTGTTTCAGACTAATTATGCTTAGTTGTAGGATGATGTCTTCTTCTGCTACAAATCCCAGTATCCCCTGCAGATGACATCAGAAGACCAGGTAGCAGTGAGAAGATTCAATAGCCTGTAGTGCATGTTACAGTTTATATAAGCTCTGATCTTTTGTTTTCCGGTCCCGCAGTCCTCCATGAGCTATGTACAGTTACAAAGGACTGTACTTATCGCCTGGAGAAAAGCAGTCCTGGAAAACATCTGATCAGAGATTATAAAAGCTCTAACATGCACTGCAGACTATGGTGACAAATCTAGCTGCCACATTCTGCATCTACTGGAGACAGCAGATCTGACCTGCCAGAAGGTCCAAGTAGAGCACATTGCAGTAGTTGAAGTGAGAAATAATGAAAGCATGCACTAGTGTTACAAGGTCAAAAGGTCATCCCAGTCCAGGTAGGGGTGCGATCCTGCTATGTTCTTGAAATGATAGAAATCACTCCTGATCACAGCCGATGCCTGTGGCACAAGTGACAGCTTTTGGTCAACAGTGACACCCCAATTGTGAACCACCTACCAAGCCAGGAGTTTATAACCCCCAGGGAGCGACAAATCTTAAAATTAAGTACTTGTCCATTGACAAGTTGCTTGACTAAAAGTAGTAATCCTGGTGCTTGAGTTGCTAGTCCAGTTAAAAACAGGCATATTTTAAAGAAAAAATACTGAAACTAAAAAGAAAAAACACATGTTCAGACCCAGATATTCAAAGGGTTTATGCATAGCAATAAGGGTTACACTGCATAAAGTCCGAACTTGCTCCATTCTGCGATATTCAGCAGGAGGCAGTTGCGCCACAGAAAACATGCTGAGCAACAGCGCAATGCAAATGAATGCATGCTGAACTGGAGGGGAGGAACCATACGCAAACTGCACAGCCGATATTCAGCCAGGCTGTGCAGAGTTGTGCAGGCGCAACCCCAACCTACGCCCTGCGCAACTTTGAGCCAAAAAAAGGATCAAGTTGAGGTCATGCACAGGTGAAGCTGCTGCATTACAGGGCGCCAACAGCAGCAGCTGCCACCTGTGGCTGGCCCTCACCCACTCTCTGTGCTCCCCCTCCACCAGCCGATCGCGGGCAGCAATGTATCCCAACACATCCCAGGGTGGTCCAGTGGACCGATAAGCCCGATCAGCGGGCTGGGTTTTCAAATACACACACCCCCCCACCTCCGATCATATCCTGGTGGTCAGTGGACGGAAATCCCGATCGGCGGGATGGTGGCATAACCCCAACACATCCCTGGTGACCTAGTGTCCCCCCACCCCACCCACCCGCAGCCCACCACTCCGCTCCCCCCGCGGCGGTGGGCAGCATCCACCAGCCTGCCACCCCGCTGCCTGCCGACTGCATCGGGTCCACTGGACCACCAGGGATGTGTTGGGGGGATATATTACTGCTGCCCGGCGATCGGGCTGGTGAGGCGGGTATTTACCCCATGCCCACGATCGGGCCAGTGGAGGGTGGTGGTGGGGTTTTAAGCTCTTGCCCGCGATTGGGCTGCAGGGGGCGTCCTTCCCCGATGGCTGCTGCCTGGCAGGGCGCCAGGCGCAAGTCCTCGGGGATCGGTGCACCTGCATGCTAATGGCATGCAAATGGGGCCATAATCAGATGCAAATGGCGCCCCTGTGCCTTGCATGAATTATAGCCCCATTTGCATGTCACCTTTTGAATATCGGGATTTTGCACATGGCGCAATGGTACTAGCGCCACCGCAAGTTGAATGCTCCACTTTGTCAACTGCGGTGGCACAAGTTCCACTCGCGCCATGCACATGGTTGTGGCTGTGGGTGATATTCAAAGGAGTTGCTCAATAGCACAACTCCTTTGAATATCGCCCCGGACTCACCCCTGCGCAACTATTTTGCGCAGCGTAAGGGCTTGCGCCAATAAATGGCGCAGTTTGAATATCCAGCCCATTGTATGTAATTTAGAGTGGTAATAGTAAAATACTGATATGTAAATATATTTAGTTTTTTTGTTCCTGAGGTCCAGAACCAACCAATCCTTCTTAATTGATGACAGCAGTGAATATAGAACCAAAGTGTCTGTAGGAGTATGACCGAAGTAGCAGCAGCAGCAGCGGTGCAGTGCAGTGAGCACACAGCCAAAGATATAAAGAAAGTACATCAGTCAGAATAGTGAGGAGAAGAACCAGCAGCATCAGCAAAAGAGTCAGCAGGAGCTGGATCATCATCAACACTAGTGACAGAGACAACAGTATCTTGAGACGTAGCAGCAGCATGACCGTGACCGTGAACATGGCATGTGCCAGGACCAGACAGGAGCCAGTGGTTGATAGTGGGATTGGGATCAAAACTTTCTAATGCAGGACCTTCAACTGCTATATGCAGAAGTGACTGGAGTGTGTCATTGGCAACTCTTGTTCTTACTTTGGTCTTTATAAGATTTTGAATGGAAAATACTCTCTCACACTTAGCAGTAGACACACTCATAGCCAGTAGGATTTCTATGAGGTCAAGGATGTGAGAAGAGTTGGGTTCTCTCTCTCTCTCTCTCTCTCTCTCTCTCTCTCTCTCTCTCTCTCTCTCTCTGTCTCTCTGTTTCAGTAATCTGGGATAGACTTGCAGATATGGCTTATCAACTGTAAATTTTAGTAGTGCTTTTATTGCAGCATACTTTATTTTTATGTTGTCTTGCGCCTGCGCAAGAAACATGTTGCGGTAACTTTGGAATAGCAGGTTATGGAGGTGCGGTTATGTTGTGGCCAGTAGTGCCACTGTTTTTTCTGGCTGGGCCCCATGGCATGAATTAGATTGCACGCTGTCTATGACAGCAGTGCAAAAGCCTGCCGCCAACTTGAAACAATTTAGGCGCTGCAATGAGGGAGCACCCCCTCATTGCAGGGTGTGCCTTCCATGGTATAACATTTCAATAAACATGGTGGGCTCACTGCTAGCTGCTCGCAGTCCCTAGAAGCCGACTTCGGGGGTGTCCAATTCCCCAGTCAGCATATGTGGCCCCTTTAGTATTGTGCTGTGTGAGGGGGTGCCCAATCCCCCTCGGCATCATGCCCCCAACACACAGACATGCTTGCCGATGGGGGTGCCCAATCCCCCTATCAGCATGTTTAACCCCTCCATTGTGCCAGCATTTTCTTGCGTGGCCCCACCCCAATGGCCCGATTGTGTGCCACACTGGGAGCCCACCCCAGTGTGGCTAACATGCCTCCCAAAAAAACAAATGTGCCATACTGGGAGCCCACCCCAGGGTGGTGAAAACCTGCAAAAAAGCAGAAAATAGTCCGTGGTAGGTTTTTTTCTGTTACCTGCAACAAAGGAAACAGTCCCTCGCCATCGAGTCCCCTCCCCCCAGCCCGCACCCACCCTCTCGCACTCCATCTCCCAACACACACACCCCTCACCTCATACTTACCTCTGGAGCCCAGCGCAATGATCTTTGGTGGACTGGGAACACGCAAACCGAAGAAATGCCGGTAAGCTGTATAATGGCATAAATAGGTTTTTTCAACTTTTGTGCATTTCTCAGCCATTTTTGTGAATTTTGACACCAAATTTCCAACATGGGGTTCTTGGGACCCAATCTCATGAATTCAGTCACTGTTGTCTCATTATTCGGTCCCAAAAGGTGATTTTGCGGTCACTGCGCAGAATCACCTTTTGGGACCGATTAACAAAACAACAGTGTGACTGTTCATAAGGTGGGCTCCCAAAAAGCTTATGTTGCAAATTTGGTGGAAAAATTCCAAAAAATTACTGTTATGAGCGTGCATTGCACAGTTTTCACCCACACTCATAACTTCGAGAATTTTAAATATTTTTACTCCAGATTTTCAACATTGCCAATTTTTCACAGCTCCTTATGAACAGTACAGCTGTCATTTTCCACATCCTGCCCGAAATGTGTTTTCATGCATCTGGTGCACAATGGCGCAGTCGCTGTAGGAAAACAATGTTTGGGACAGAGTAAGAAAATTACAGTCACACTGTTCATGAGCAGAGGTCCCAAAATGCCTATGTTGAACATTTTATGACAAAACTCCACAAAATGACTATGTTACGAGTGTGCATTGTGCAGTTTCTATGCACAGTCGTAAATTCAAGAATGTTTAATATTTTTACTCCAGATTTTCACATTGCCATTTTTGCCACCTCCTTATGAATAGTACAGCTGTCATTTTTCACATCTTGCCTAAAATGTGGTTTCGCACATCTGGCACACAATGGCACATTCACAGTGGGAAATCAAAGTTTGTGACAGATTAAAAAAAATAATAGTACCACTGTTCATGAGCAGAGGTCTCAAAATGCCTACATTAAAAATTTGGTGAAAGAATTCAAAAAAATGACTTACGAGTGTGCATTGGGCAGTTTTCATGCATGCTCGTAACTTCAAGAATTTTTAATATTTACACTCCAGATTTTCATAATTACCATTTCTTCACACCTCCTTATGAGTGGTGCAGTTGTCATTTTTCACATCCTGCCCGAACTCTGTTTTCACACGAGCGCAGAATGGCGCTGTTGCTGTGGGAAATCAACATTCTGGACAGATTAACAACATCACAGTGCCAGTTCATGAACAGAGGTCCCAAATGCTTTCATGAGGTGGGGGTCACAAAAAGGCCATGTTGAAAATCTGGAGTGCAAATACCAACAAACACCAGGGGCGTTAGGGTTGCTAACCATAACGTCCGACCCTGTACAGACTAACAGGTGTTGGGGGTGTGCCTTTGGATTGTCAGCTGTAATGCTCACACCATTGCCCCCACCCCCACCCTGCAGATACTGACAGGCATCAGGGTGTGCCTTGGACTCTTCGACCCCAAAATTCACCCCTTTCTCCTATACTGCACCATCTCAATGTACTTCTTTATGGAATGGGGTGAGCGTGAGGCCCAAAAACCCCAAAGCACAACATGACACTTTTCAGAGTCTGCAGAGTAGGGTGAGGTGAAATGGCATGAGCGTTATGGCTAACGACCCAAAGGCACACCTCAATGCCTGTCACTCTCTGTAGGGTGGGATGGGGTTCACATCTGTTCCATACTTCACTACCATTCCTATTATGCATCTCTCTAACTCCTGCACTACCAATGCCAATGCCAGCAAGACAACATTCAGTATTGACAAATGCTTGTTATGCTGTGTTTCTGATCTTCAGTGAAAAAAACATGAAAGTATTTTAACAAATGAGTTAATTTCAGTTGTCCCAAATTCTGCAAGTTCTTCTCTTGGCAGATCGAAATTTTTGAAATCTAAACAACTGAACCATTTCAGAGGCTCCTCTGAGAAAGTTTGAATTCTCTGGTCTATGTAAGATATTGCTGCATCTATTGAACTCTGCAGTTGTGCATCGAGTGTAAAATTTATATTTCTGGACAATTGCCTTTGAAGGTGAAAGGAACAATCCTGTCCACACTGCCTCGCTTTGAAATGAGAGTTTATGCGTTTCTCTTTTGGATTATATTGGTTTTGAAAGGATGTCAAGAATTTTCCAGGCTTTGCTTTTAGCTCCATCAGCTGGAGTAAGCAGGTCTCGATGAGTTGGAGGACTTCTAATATTAGCAGGTTATCCTTTTGAAATTCAAGTGACAGATTTTTCAGTATTGGTGAGAACTCTTGGAGCACTAAAAAGTGATTTCACAAATTGTGCACTCTGGACATCTCTTAGAAGTGCCTTTGCTTTGGCACCATCATCACCACCAGTAGAGTTAGAGACATACGAACATATGAAATTGCCAGCAGAAACAGGCCTCGTGGTCTATTGAGTCTGCTTGAGTGTGCAGCCAGCCCCTCATCATGCAGCTGCCCCTCCTGCCCCCTTCCCAGTATCCCTTCCCCTTACCCTGTCCCAACCCCTCTTGAAACTGCCCACCATCTTACAGGACACTATCTCGTCTGGTAAGGTGTTCCATTTGTCAACCACTCTTTCCATTATAAAATGTCTCCTCATCTCCCTCTTGAATCTTCCCCCCTCCAAACTCAGTCCGTGCTCTCTAGTGTCCCTTCTCCTTATCATCTGAAAAATCTCTTCTGTGCTGGTTTTGTTTATGCCCTTCAGATACTTGAATGTCTCAATCATATCCCCCCATCACTCCTCTCCTCCAGTGAATACATAATCAACTCCCCCAGCCTGTCCTCAAAGGGCTTGCTCTCCAATCCCTGGATCATCTTTGTGGCTCTTCACTGCATCCTCTCCAACAATCTGTTGTCCTTCTTCAGGAATGGGTGCCAGTACTGCATGCAGTACTTCAAGTGGGGCATACAAGGGCAGGATAACCTCCCTCCCTCCTTCTGGAGGAGATCCCTCTTGCAATACACCCCAGCATTTTGTTGGCTTTTGCTGCTGCCTTCCTGTACTGAGCAGAGTTGTTCATGTTCCCCATAATGATCACTTCTAGGTCCTTCTCCTATGTGGAGCTCCCCAACTGTACCCCATTCAAGTGAAAATCCCACCTCTATTTCCTGGCTCTGAAGTACGTAACCTTGCACTTCTTGGCATTGAACCCCAACTGCCATGTGTATGCCCTTTCCTGCAGCTTAGTCAGGTCCTTTCTGCAACCCCTTCCTCCCCTCGGCATCAACCACAGCTCCCATCTTGGTATTGCCTGCAAACAGGCTGATTTTGCTGTGGATCCCGTGTGAGATATCTGCAACAAAAATCCTAAACAGCACTGGCCCCAGTACCGATCCCTGTGGCACCCTGCTCATCACCGATCTCAGTGATAAGAGGTTCCCCCACCACCTTTTGCTGCCTTCCCTTTAGCCAGTTTGTGATCCATTTTGCCATTTTTGGTCCTGCCCTCACATATTTCAGTTTCCCCTCCAGCCTCCCATGTGGCACTGAATCAAAGGCCTTGCTGAAGTCCAAATACAGGAAATCCGCTGCATGGCCCTTGTTCAGTTCCCACGTCACCCAGTTATAGTACTCCTATAAGATTTGTCTGGCAGGATCTGCCTGCTATAAATCCTTGCTATTGACAATCCTGGAGAGTGTTTTCCTCTAAGAAGCTCACTAGCATCTCTTTTAGTATGGTGTCCATGAGCTTTCCCACGATCGATGTGAGGCTCACTGGCCCATAGTTTCCTGGTTCATTCTTTGAGCCACTTTTGTGGATGGGCACCACATGGGCCACTCTCCAGTCCTGTGGTACACATCTCATGTCCAGATGCCCAGGGAGGTATTGAACAGGTGGGCCAGTGGCCCCACCAGGACCTCTGCCAACTCCCTTAGTACCCTGGGGTGAATGTCATCAGGTCCAGGTGCTTTATCCACCCTTAATGCCCTCAACCCATCTAGTAGCCTGTCCTCTGTAATCTTTACGTCTGTCATCCCCTCTTCCCTACTCACCCACCCTCACCTGTGATATCTGCCCCCCCTCTTGTGTGAATACAGAGCAGAAATATTCATTCAGTGCTTCTGTCTGCTCCACCCCTTTCACCACCCACACCCCATACTTCTTAATACTCACCAGCTGATCTTTGCCCTTTCTTCTCTCTTGATATAGCAGAAGAAGTCTTTTTCTCCACTTTTAATTCCCTGCACCAGTCTCAGCTCCCTGGACACCTTGGCTGCCCTGACCCATCTGGTAACCTCCCTAGACATCTCCATATACGTATCCTTATCTTCACCTCTCCTCGATTTCCTGTACTTTTGAAACACTGCCCTCTTGGCCCTTAGCCCTTCCACAGCCTTCTGTGTCAGCCAACTGGGTTTCTTTGCCCTTCCCTTCTTGCTTTTCTTCCTAGTACAATACTGTTGCCTCCACCAACCCTTCCTTTATGATGTCCCATTTCTGGTCTGCATTCATGTGTGGTTGCATTCCTGCAAGGTGCCAGCCCAAAAGTTCCCCATCTTCTTAAAGTCCACCTCCCTAAACTCAATCACCCTTGTACCTGTGCCCCCTGTTACCTTCCCCATATTGAGAGTGAACCACACTGAATAGTGGTCACTACCAGCCAGTGGTTCCTCCATTTCCAGATTTCTTACAGCTTCCCCATTATTCAGCACAAGGTCCAGAGTCCTTTCTAACTGAGTTGGCCCCTGGATCAGCTGTATCAGAAAGCTGTCTTAAAATGCTTCTAGCAGGACCCACTCCCTCACACTCGTGGTGGATAGGTGCCCCACTCCATCCCTGGTAAGTTGAAGACCCCCACCACCACTGTGCTCCCCTTCCTGCAAATTCTACTAATCTGTTCAGCTAATTCCTTATCCAGGTCAATCCCCAGAACCAGTGGCCTGTACACCACCCCCATTCTCAGTGTCCTATTCTTCGCATCTTGGAACTGAATCCATAGTGCTTCTGTCCTCCCCTCATCCCCTTCCTCCCATACACACTTTGTCCTTTCCCTTACATAGATCACCACTCCTCCCCTTCCCCATTCCCCTTAGCTCTATCCTTTCTGAATAACCTGAACCACGGGATCATCATATCACAGTCCTGGAATTGGGTGGTCCACGTTTCTGTGATGGCCGCAATGTCCACCCCTCCACTGCCAAGAGAGCCTGTAACTCCATTGTTCTCTTCCTTAGGCTTCTTGCATTCAGTGAGACCACCCTCCAGCCTGTCTCCTCCCCTTCCCTACCTCTATTCTTCTCACTTTATCCCTCCCCAGGCCGCTCCCCACTGCCGCTACTCCATAAAAGGGGTGCCTACTAGACCTCCTCTTCTGGACTCTTTCCTATAAGAGATCCCCTCACCACCCCTTCCTAGTTTAAATCCACCTTTGTTGATATATACCCCTCTATTCCCCATTTTAGTGCTCCCTTCCCGCTCAACTGTAACCTGTCTCCTACTATTGCCCCAGGTCCTGCCCCAGTCTGATACTAATCTGTACTCCCTGGTATGGCACCAATCCCTCAGCCACTTATTGAACTCCTCTATCCTTTTTTTCCTCCCTGTACTCACACATGGTACCAGGAGTACCTCAGAGAATGCCACCGACCCTCCCACCTCCTTACACTGCCTACACAGCTCCTAGAACCTCCCCTTTACCACTTCTACCATCTCCCCACTGAGTCATTTGTACCTACCTGCATCACTATGTGAGATTTCTCCCTCCCCCTCCATGTGCACTTGAGAAGTGCTGGCCCCGCCCTGCCTGTGGTCAACCCTGGAATAGCCTCGACCCAGATGAGACTGTGCCTTTCTCCCCTTTCGCCCCATCTGACCCCTTTCAGTATAGAATCCCCCAGCACTAGTGCCCCCATCTTCTTGTCCCATAACACCCCTCCTCCTTTTTTCGCCATCCACATTTCCAGAGTACACATTGCCCTGCTCCTTATTACTCCTATTCACACCATTTGCAACTCCTACTTCTTCCCCCACCCATTTCTGCCTCTTCCCTGCTCTTCCCTTCCCCTTCTTCCTTTCCCAGCCTAACTCCTGACTCCTGGGCCTTCACTACCCTTCTCCTCTCTTCCCCCATAATCTCTGACACCTCCACTACCACCTCCAATGTCAACACTGCAAACCTATTACTTGTTACCCCTGCAGTAGTGCCCATCTCCGCCTTCCCTCCACTTACTGCCCTTCTGCTCTCCTCACCCCCACCTCCTCTCCCTACATCCTTATGAAATTTAGCCCTGCTGTTCCTTCTCTGCTTCTTCCAGCTACTCCTCTCCGGGGTCCCTCCTGCCCCAGCCCCCCTCACTCACCCTCTCCAACTCCCTCTGGAGCCCCTGTACCTCCTCTTCTTGTCTCCTCAGCCAGTAACAGATTGGACAACCTCCTAGTTTCCATAGTATATTCATCCAAACAGCCACCCAACAGCTATTGCACCCCACTATCCTCCCTGTGCCTGCCACCCTCACTCCAAAGTACCCCCCTTCCGTCCACTATTCCGATGTCTCTTGCCACCCTTATTTGTTCCCCTCCACCTCTCAGTGTGATCCCCCCACAATGCCCCATTTTCCTTCCCTCCATAATTCACACTTAAACGTAACCTCAATTCCTTATCATACAGTTTATATGGAAATAGCTGGAGACCATATGTGACCCTACTAGCTTGCTTCTGAGTCCTTCTTTACCCCAGTGTCCCTAGCTTGCTAGCTCAGTAACTCTAGTTAACACATTTATACATGACCTTGTTAGTTTGAACTTTAGACTTTCAACTTTAAAATATGTAGTTACATTTCCTTAACCCAAGCTTGTCAGTTTGACTTTCAAACTTGTAACTTTAAAACATTTAAACCCTAAAATCCAACTAGTAAATGCTTGAGTGTCTGAACTTATCACCACCTGACTATTAGCTTTAAGAGCTGGTTCATATGGGCAGTTTGTAGCTCCCCAAGCTCCTCCCTCACAGCCTTCAAGCCCAACCCCCAGTGGCTTTCCAGTATTTAAGAAAAGTTGGTGGAGCGGGTGGGTGGAGGGGGATTTTACTCCAGTCAGCAGCAGTCCTCCTCATACCTCTCAACCTCCTGCCTCATAAATCAGGGACAAGGCTTAAAAAAAATCAGGGACAAGGGACCAAACTCAGGGACACATCTTCAAACTTGATGATATCCACTCAGGAAGCTGGTAGAATATGGGGCTTAGTGCAAAATGCATTTTCTAAGGAAGAACAATTCTTTAACTTTAATGTTTGACATTATATTGTGCTTCAAACTCCCACTGTTTGGTCATGGAAACACAATTTTTAGGAGGGACAGAGTACAGTTTTGAGGCAAAATCAGGGACCTCCCTGAAAATCAGGGACAGTTGAGAGGTATGGTCCTCCTGAAAATCAGTTACAGAGTTAAAGAAAGTTTTAAGCTACTCCCAAACCAACATCAAACTCACAAAAAACATCAGTTACAGAGTTAAAGAAAGACTTAAGCTACTCCCAAACCAACAGAAAACTCCCCCAAAAAATCAGATACAGAGTTAAAGAACATTTAAGCTACTCCCAAACCAACAGCAAACTCACAAAAAAATCAGTTACAGAGTTAACGATTTAAGCTTCTCCCAAACCAACAGCAAACTCACAACAAAAAATCAGTTACAGAGTTAAATATTTACTGTAAACAAATCCCAAATCAACAGCAAAACTCACCCTCCTACCTCTCTCCACAGCAAGCAGAATGATCAAGATGATGAACTACTGTGGGCAGGTTGACTTGGACAGCGTGAACTGTACGTGTCTTACTTGCAAGCCAACAAACTTGCATTATTGCACTGAAATGTACCAAATATGTGCTTATGACATGTGCTATTTCCTAAAGTTCTCTGTTTCTTGGGGCTGTAATGGTAAAATTAAAAAATGCCTCTAAGAGTGTTTTCTACTTTATTAACAAAATGATTTTTTTTTCATGACATCAAGAACTGCCAGCTCCAGTTTATGGACTGCACAATGCAGAGCTATTACAGTTGGAACATGTTCTCTGATGTTTCCTATGGTGCTACCTAGGCTCTACGACACCGGTTGGATAGCTTTATTGGCGATTGACGTTACAGCAATGGCTTTATGTTGACCACATTCACGATGACGTAAACCGTCCTACAGACATCGTTTTCTCTGCCCCCCCACTTGTAGGTTGCGCCAAGGTGGGCTACACCACCCACTACACCCGCAACCCACTGCGGCATGGCACAAGGGTGGGTTACGGCCCTATTCCAAAAGGGCAGCTGCTATAACCAAGGTACACCATTCCAAGTCCCGCTATGGCACTGCAGGTTAGACCAGCATGGAGGTGATCTAAGGGGCATCCATCCTGACAGAATGACAGATGCCCCCCACAGTGCCGTGAATCACACATTGCTGTGCCCCATGAACCCCCCAACAGTGATGCCCTCAGCCCCCCGCATTTCAGGGTGCCACCCAGGTCATTGTTATGCCATGCACCCCTTGTACCTGTGTCACCCTGCCTACCCCTCCATGGCCCACAAGGGATTGCAAGCATGTTTCAGGCTGAGGGGGCTCAGGGGAGCTGTTCCCCGTGGTCTCCCACTTGTGGCACACAGGTCCATTGCACCATTCCCGTGGTGCAACCCTGCACCTGCTGCAAGTCATGGGACATAGGTGCCGGGGACCCTGCCTGTCCTGAAATAGGGCGCAGGATCCCTGCTGTAGTGGCACATGGCACAACTCGCATACACCCACAAGTTGCACCATGCATTCTGGGATAGGGCCCCTTATGTTATAAAAAGTACATAAACTGCCTTTTTTAACTGAAGATTATTTAAATATCTGTAAAGGAAGCCATGGACTTCAGTGAGAGGAGTGCAAGTGAGTTCTGTTGTTGTAGTGTAGCGCAACCGAGCAGTGTTAATGGTAGTAAAGGATGTGTTGCCAGAGGTTTGAAATCAGTCAACTTCTGTTAAAAAAGTATATAAACTCCTTTTTTAGTTACAATTTGTTAGATATCTGTAACAAAAGCTACCGACTGTGGACCAGCAATTCTGTAGCCATGGATACCTAAGGAATTACACATGGCAGGATGTGTAGCAATGCTAGATTACCGTACACCCCAGCCGTGTGTTATTGCTTATTTACAATTTGCAATGTGATCCTATGAGAATCATGTACTGCATTTCCCAGGTGGTAGGAGGCACTTGGCTGCACCTCATACCTCACAGCCCACCTGGGGGCATGCAGTAATTCAGCATTGCCACACACCTTGTCATGTGTTATTCCTTACTTACAATTTACAATGTGATACTACTGGAATTTTTTACCACACTTCTCAGGTGGTGTGCAAGTGTGCATGCGTATCCATGGCTACAAAAGCACTGGACCATGATGATGGATGTCTCTTGTGTCATATTTATTTGAATTTTGATGACCAGGTAGGCCCACTGAGACAGACAAGTCTTTTTTTCAGGGGCGACCCAGGGAATAAAACAATTCCACAAGATAGTACAATAAACCAAATCTCCAGCCTGATAACTTTCGAGGCAGCTCCCCCCCCCCAAGCTAGGCACTCGGGACAATCAAGCAACTGAAGCACAAGCAGCTCACCTGAGTAGCTGAGGAAGCCAAATCTCCAGCCTGATAACTTTCGAGGTAAAGAGAGCCTCTTCTCTTCTCTTCATCTGGACGCCTGCAGAGGGGTGCTACCTGATGAACACTTACATTTTATGAACTTTGTTCCTGTTCACCACTGGGTGGGCTTGTTATTTGATTCTCTTTGTGCTGCTAATTGCTGAAGTGTAAAGCTAGGGACTCACTGGCTTTTCTAGAGTTGCCTTGCTGATTTCATCTTAAAGCCAGATATACCAAGCAGCTAATATAGATCAGACTTGTTTAATATGGTGGTATTTGGAGCTAATTGCTGATTTCATCTTAAAGCCAGATATACCAAGCAGCTAATATAGATCAGACTTGTTTAATATGGTGGTATTGAGCTAATTGTGCTTGTTACTGAAGGCATTAGGTTAGCTGGGTCCTTGTGTGACCTCATTTTGGAATAGCCCTGTTTGCTTAGAGTGGAGCTCCTTTGTGTAAGTCACAACATATTCTCCCGCTGCATAGTAATGAGAGGCTTTGTTTTCTCCACAACATAGGCAGCTCCCCCAAGCTAAACTCGGGACAATCAAGCAACTAGGCACAAGCAGCTCACCTGAGTGGCTGAGGAAGCCAAATCTCAGCCTGATAACTTTTCGGTAAAGAGACCTCTTCTCTTCGTCTGAGCGCCCTGCAGAGGTGATAGCCAGATCGCGCTCGCGCCTGCCCTCCGCCTACTCCCAACCACCCTCCCACCCAGGGGCGGCTGTCAATTTAAGGATCCACCTGTGACATCATATCCGGTGATATCACATCCTGTTGCCCAGAACCTATCTCCCCACTTTCCCATTTGCAGATTATACTGCTGGCCACCAGAGGGACCTATGCGCCTCACACTTCCTACTCCTACCTGTACAGCACTACTTCCCTGGGATCTTGCTCACCACAATGTATGGCCCTGCCTCACGCCTGCCTGTGCCTATCCCCACTAGCAGTGCACTTACCCACTTACCCATCCTGCTAGTCCACACTGTGCCCTGGCACCCTCCTCCCTTGCTCCTGAACCTCCTCTCCTGCCCCTTGGGACCTCTGTGTGTCCCCATCCCCTGCCCTCCCCTAGCTTTCTTCTCACCTCAGGCACATCTGGGTGTCTTCTTATTCTTGCTTCCCTCCTGTACCTCCCTGCCCACCCCTGCCCCTAGCCTCCCTCCCTCCCTCCATGTCAATCGTAGGAAAACCTCTCACCATCTCCAGCCAGGGTGTTAGTCATGCTACGACTCCTGTCAGGAACATTCATCAAACCCTGGCCCGGTTCCAAGAACCCCCAACTCGCACCACAGGCCTATGCATGGTCTCCATGAATATCTGTAGCCTCCTAAAAGTTTGACTCACTACAATGCCTGGTCACATCAATCTAACCCTGATGTCATCACCCTGGTTGAGACTGGTCAAAATCCTCCCTGGCTCCCTAGTCTCCCTTCCTGGTTTCACCCTTTTCCGTCCGACCGTGTTGGGAGACAGGGCGGTGGCTGCGCTATTTATGTCAGGAATCTCTCCCGCACTAGCCCTGCCCACTCCCATCCTCTGACTCCAGGGCCCAGGCGCTACGCTTGAAACTAACTCCCTACCCTTTAAAGGCCCCTTTATCTGACTATCACACGTGCCCCCAGGGACAAACGCAGGCCATTGCCTCTTACAGAATACTCACTCTACCTCCTTCCGCTGATCAAATTCTGGTGGGTGACTTAAATGTCAACTGGCTCAGCCCCTCCTCCTCCTCTACCCGAGACCCTTTTCTGCAAAGACCCAACGCAACTAGCTACCCACCCTACCAGGACTAACCTCAAGAAAGGCTCCAGCACCCTGCTTGATGTGGTACTCACCAAACACCCTAATCGGATCCCCCAATGTACAAGTCCTCCCAGACTCTCTCAGCGATCACTCCCCCATTCTATTCCACTGGTCAACCTCAGTCCCCAAACCCATAGCACAGTCCACATGCGGCGGCGTCTAATACCTGGTGGACTGATAAAACTTAAGAACTTCTGTCCAAATTGACTGATCTCCTATACAGGCAACTCCTGACATATACAATTCTCTCCTTCTTTACCCAAACTTTTAATAATGCCTGTGATATCTTTGCCCCAGTGATGACACCGCTCTAAAAGGAAGAATGCCCCTAGGTTACCCTGGCTTTGATCCACCAGCTCAAACATAGGAACAACCTATGGCACCGTGCCATTGAGACTGCCGGCCCAATGACAGACGGTTATATGCTGCCGCCCCAAACAAGTGCACTTGGGCCATCAGAAAGGCCAAGTCTGAGCACCATCAGTCCTCACTCACTGCCTCATGGGGAATCCCAGAACCTTCTGGGATAACATTAAACAGTTAAATGGGAGTGCACACCCCCACCCACCCAGATCAACATTAATGGTGTGACCCAGCCCTCATATGCCACCTCAACACCTCATTCACTGACCTTAGCCCTATCCTCCTACAAATTTTTTGACCCTCCTCCCCCCAGCACCTGCGTAAATCTTTCTCCCTTATTTTCCTCCTCCGTGTTTCTGCCCAAGAACTAGGTCAAGCACTTTGTCACTGCCCTCAAGAGTAATAGTACAGGCAGTGACACCCTGGATCCGTGTATCCTACAGCTGGTCTAGACACAGTCCTCACTCCCCAATCACATGCCTCATCAACCACCTCTTGCCTGGGGAAGGTTCCAACTGCCTGAAGTCGCCACTGTCACCCCTATCTTTAAAGTTGGGTGGTGATAGGACTGTGGCTGGAAACCATCGACCGATCTCCATTCTCTCTCCTCTCCAAGGCCTTGGAAAAAGTGGTGGCCTCTCAAATCTCTGACTACCTCTCTCACCTACAATGTCCTTTTGTACTGAGCAGCATGGCTTCGGTGGGGCCACAGTACCAACACAGCCCTCCCAGAGTTCTCCAACTTTCTCCACCCTCCTTAGACACTGGTTCTCTTGCACAGTATCTTCATTGACCTCTCGAAAGCTTTCGACACTGTCTCCCACCCCTCCTTCTTGATGTCCTTAGTCTGTCTGGTTTTGCTGCTGGGCCTATCTCCTGGTGCACCAGTTATCTGTCTGACCGCTCACAGCATGTAAAAATTAATGGGACCTACTCAGACATCTGTCCCATCTTTTCTGAGTTCCCAGGGCTCCATTCTGGGCCCTTACTATTCTCCCTTTACCTTAACACCTTCCACGCTCTTGCTCGGGAACATTCTATTGTACGCTGATAATGCAGTCATCTTGCCTCAAGTCGTGAATCCCTACTGCCCTCCAGGACTTGCTGCAGAAGTCCTTCACTGAAGCCGAGGGCTGGTTCAAGGAACATAGATTGGTGATAAATCTTAAAAAACAAAACCATGTTCTTCACTCATCCCCAAAACAAGTCCTGCAACTTCAAACTACTCATTCACTCTGGGTCCTCATTCCCACTGAACAAGTTTTCTCCTATAAATACCTAGGATCCATTTGACCCCTCCCTCTCCTTCCATGGACACATCGCTGCCCTAGCCACTGCCACTACCATATCTGATTGGGCATCTTACATCGGTATAAACACTGCCTCCCCGGAGGATCTTCGACTCGCAGTCACCTCCTCTATCCTGCCCCTAGTGGACTATGGACTGCCGTGTATGGTGCTGCTGATCAGACCGCACTCCATAAAATTTCTGCGACTACTCTGAATAAGGCCTGCAGGTTAATTACTGAGCACCTAGATGACACACCTGTCTACTGTATGCTAAAGTGCTGGTACTTGATCTCACGAGCGCCTCAAATATCTTACCTGTACCCTTACAAAAAGACCCTCCTTGGCTTTCCCACCAGGACTGACCACCACCATACGTCAGCCTGTCCCACTAGTCTATACTGGACTTCTGGGAAACCTCTCTTGTTATCCCTAGAGCTAGGACCTCTCACGGCCAAAGAGCTCTTTCAGCTTAGGGCCCTCCTGGTTCAACACACTGCCTCTCCATCTCCGAAGCTCCAACTATATCGTGGCTCAAAACTTCCCTACGAACCACCTTATTAACACCGATGCTGTAACTGCTACTAGTCAAAGCCGACTTAATACTTATGACAAAGCTTATTACTAAGCTTCTACATGACCATATAACTGTGGTATTGTTTGCATCCATCCTACCTGTACCAGCTTGTTTGTATCTATGTCTTAATTTTACTGTTATACTTATGTGTTGTACTGCTATACTGTGTATTTTGGTTTGTCTTACTGTGACAAGGTACTTTTGTAAATGAGCCTATGGCTCAAAGGTTTTCCAAACTGCTGTTTAAATAAAATAAATAAATAAAATAAATAAATAAATAAACATTTGAATACAAGTGGTAAAACAATAAGGATAAAAACAAGTACAATCTGAGGATTTAGACAGTATAAATACAGAAAAATAATACAACTGTTTGCTGTGGGCATAGGGTCAGCTGCCTTAGAAGCCGGATGAGGATATCAGATTGGTCTGGAGGAGTCCTGCATCAGTAATCCTTAGGTTTGGCTAGTATCAGAAGACCTTGCTGATTCTTGGTTCCCTTGTAATTGGAGAGGTGGGACAATCCAGTGCCACACAGATTACTAACATTGTCTAAATATATTACATATTTACAAAAATATAAAAGTGGAAAGAGATTTTGCGGGAGTAAGGTGGAAGGGGAGAGATCAGGAAAGGAAGGGACTGGGGGAAGAGAGGAGGGTCTGAAGGGGTGAGGGAGAGGAGGAAAAAGCAAGGATAAGAGAAAGGGTCAGGGATGAGAAGGACAGCAGGAGAGGGCAGGTAAGGAAGGAGGATGTGGAATGAGAAAGGGTTTGGGATGAGAAAGGATAGCTAGGGAGGGTAGGTAAGGGTGGAGACGTTCACAGAGGCCGACTGAGGGGGAATTAAGTGCAAGTACAACTGCAGATTGGGGGTGTAAAGAAGATTTCCTTGAAATGTCTCATAATTAGGGGAAGAGGCATACTTGAGAGTAAACTAGGTGGTAGAATATTCCATTTATGCAGTGCAGAGAAAGCGAAGGACCACCTGCCAACGGCAAGGCGGGCTTTGGGAAGGTTCAATAGTGGGAAGTGGGAGTGGCGGGGAGTCCTGGGGAGGGTCTTCAGCATGAGCAGGTTGGAGAGTATAGGTGGTGACTGAAGATGAGTAAGTTTGAAGGTAATGCATAACACCAGGAGGTCAAGTTTGGGCTCAAAGGATAGCCAGCTGAGGGACCTCAGTACGTCGCAGAGATGAGTCCGAGTGGGTGAGCCAGCAGTGAAATGAGTAATCCTGTGGTATGCCTGTTTGAGTTTGATCAGAGTAGATGTCTTGACTGAGTGAATTATAGATGCACTGTAAATTAGGCCGGGGGGAGGGTAGTGGTGGAAATGGTCCTTCTAGCACAGGGGGTTATGTAGGGGGTGGTGCAATAAAGCAGGCTGAGCTTTTGGTTAATAGTTTAATAACACTGTTGACATGAGTGTTGAGGGATAGATGTACGTCAAGAGTCAGTCCCAGATATTTGAAAGATCCCACCCCTTTGAGTGGTTGACCTGAGGAGGTGTTAATTGATAGAGGGGGCTGGGCAGTTACATCAAAGGAGGTATGATGAAACAGCATGGATTTGGTTTTCTTAGTGTTGAGTACCAGTAGGTTCACCTTGAACCAGGCTTCCAGGTTTTGGAAGTCTCTTTCCAAGTTATATTGAATGGAGGAGATGTCTATGCCATGCCGGTATAAAATGGCATCATCTGTGTAAAGCTGGATCGATACCCCCCCCCCCTACAGTTTAGGAGCAGGTCATTGATAAAGATCGAGAATGGTAAAGGTCCAAGGATAGATCCTTGGGGACCCCATCTGTAATAGGGATAGGGGAGAGGGCGCATCCCACTTGACACATTGGACACAGTTAAATAAATAGTTAGAGATCTAGGAGGAGTTGGAGTCAAGCCTAGGGATTGAGCTTGAAATGAGGAGGGATGGTTTACAAAGTCAAAGGCCTTTGTGATGTCAATGAATACTGCTCCCAGGACTTTACCCTGATCCATGGCATGAAAGATGTCTGAGGTTACTCTTAGTAGGGCAGTCTCGGTCCTGTGAGATTTTCTGAAGCCGTGCTGGTGTATTGTAAGGGCTTTAGTTAGCTCAAGGAAGGAGTACAACTGATTATATAGGATTCTGTCTTGAATTTTCATGCTAGGACACAAGATGGATGTGGGTCTATAGTTTACAATGAGGTTAGTCAGACCAGAGTTATGTACGGGCATGACAGTGGTGATTTTCCATTTGTCCAGAATAGAACCAGTAAGGAAAGATCTATTGATCAATTAAAGCAATCGGAAGAGCTAGTGCTGGTGCACCTATCCTAAGGAAATGTGGGGGCATGGTTTCAAAGCCAGGAGAGCTATCTGGCTTGATTCCCATCAGGAGCTTTAGGACTTTCTAATGTGTGGTAAGTTTAATATGAAAAAGGGGGTGATAATCAAGGTGGGGGGGATTGCAATGTGGGCAGGCATCAAGGAGACCTTTCTTGTATACATCGAAGGATGTGAAGAAACTATTTATTCCTGCAGCAATCTCTGTGGGGAGAGGATAGTTTTGAGCCATTCAGGATCATAGTCTGAGGGGTTCTATGTTCACAGCCCTTAAGGAGTATATTGATTTGTGACCAGAAGCGTTTGGGATCACTGAGGTTACTGGCCAGCAGGGATTGTAGATATTTTCACTTTGATTTGTTGATACTAACTTTTCAGACATTTCGCAGTTGCTGCTAGGAATGCCAATTGGTAAGGAGCCGAGATTTTTTATAGGTTCGCCAAGCCTTGTCTCTTGACCGCATTAGTAGCTGCAACTCCTGGGAGAGCCAGGGGGAGTAATTGCCTTTGGCCCTTCTTGACTTGAAGGGGCATGGAGGTCAGGGATGCAGATGAAAGTGTTAATTAAGTATTCAAGATCCTGATTTATGTCAGACAGCATGAAGATGAGGGACCAGTGTGTGACTGTGAGGCTATGCAGGAATTTGGAGGTATTGAAGTGAGTTAGGTCTCTTGATTTAATGGTTTTTGGCGGAGGGTGGGGAAAGTTGTTTCTCCATATGCAGAAAGTTGGGAAGTGATCACTTAGTGCATCAGGGAGGACTCCCACAGCCCAGATGTAGGACCTACAATTAGTTAACATCCAATCAAGTAGGGTGTGGTTCCCAGACTTCACATTGAGTCTAGTTGTTTGGTTGATTATTTGTTCCAACTTGGCATCAGATATTACCGAACAATATTGGGCATTTTTGGGGCCAAGCCAGTTAAGGTTGAAGTCACCACAGAGTATGGTGTCCATGTGAGTGAGGGTGTCAAGACTGGTGAGGAGTTTGGCAAGGGAGGAGGATGCAACTTTAGGGGGCAGGTAGACACAAACTATTGTCACCTGTTTGATATTGCCAAGGGTGATTGATATAAATAGGTGATCAATGTCACGGTTGATGTTTATGTCAGGTAGTTCACTGACAGCCAACCCAATCTTGGTGTAGATCAATACACCCCCGCCTTTCTTTCTGGGATGGTCCTTGTGATAGGATGAGTATCCAGGAAGAGCGACTTCATGAGATTGCATGGTTGGTTTTAGCCAGGACTCTGTTAAACAGAGGACATCAGGTATTTTTCGTCTGAAACTTTGTATGGTCATGTGGGCTATCTTGAGCCCTTTTGTCTCTGACCAATTTAGGCAGGAAGACAATAGGTGGGACTGAGCCTTCTTGCAAGGTCCAGGGTTTATTTCAATGTCACCGGATAGCAGGAGTAGGCATAGATGGGAGTGGATATAGGGTGGGCAAACATATGGAGACTTACATAGAAACATAGAAACATAGAATGTGACGGCAGATAAGGACCGCTTGGCCCACCCAGTCTGCCCATTTCCCTACCTACTGGATAAGCTGCAGATCCTAGTTAACCAGCAGCCTACTTCTTCCTACCCCCACCCCCCAGAATTGCCTTATGACTATCCCATGCATGCTTGAATTCCACCACTGATTTTGACTCCACAACCTCCTCCGGAAGGCCATTCCATGCATCCACAACCCTCTCTGTGAAAAAATACTTCCTTAAATTACCTCTGAGCCCCCTCTATCTTCAAATTGTGCCCTCTTGTTCTTGCACACCTCTTTTTTTGAAAGATGCTACCCTCTTGGACTTTGTTGATTCCCTTGAGGTACTTGAAAGTTTCTATCATGTCCCCCCTCTCCCTCCTTTCCTCGAGGCTATACATATTAAGCTCCTAAGTCTCTCTTCATATGTCCTCCGTGCAGACCTGCACCATTTTAGTTGCCTCCTGGACAGCTTCCATCCTGTCTATGTCTTTGCGGAGATTGGGTCCCAGAACTGCACACAGTACTCCAGATGGGGTCTCACCAGCTGTCTGTACAGAGGGATAATAACTTCCTGTTTTCTACTGGTGATGCCTCTCCCTATGCATCCCAGTATCCTCCCAGCCCTCCTTGCTGCCTTCTCACATTGCTTGCCCACCTTTAGGTCATCTGATATGACTACCCCAGGTCCCTTTCCATTTTTGTTGTTGTTAGTATCTCACCTCCCATTGTGTACTCTTCCCCTGGGTTTTTGTTTCCCAGGTGCATTACCTTGCACTTCTTAGCATTGAATCTAAGCTGCCATACATTTGACCATTCCTCTAACCTTGCCAAGTCCCTTCTCATCCTTTCCACCCCACCCTGTGCATCAACTCTGTTGTAGATCTTAGTGTCATCTGCAAAGAGACATACTTTTCCTTCCAGTCCTTCTGCAATGTCGCTTATAAAGACATTGAAGAGGACTGGTCCTATACTGAACTCCTGCGGCACTTCGCTAGTAACCTCCTTTCTTCTGAGTGGACTCCATTTACTATTACTCTCTGTGTCCTATTCTCCAGCCAATTCTTTACCCAGGCTGTCATCTTGGGACCCACTCCCAGGCTGGCTAACTTATATATTAATCTTTGTGTGGGACTGTGTCAAATGCCTTGCTAAAGTCTAGGTAGGCCATGTCCACAGCCCCTCCCTGATCTACTACTTTGGTCACCCAGTCAAAGAAATCTATCAGATTCGTCTGGCATGACCTTCCTGCTGTGAATCCATGCTGCCTAGGGTCCTGTGCCCTTCTGGCCTCCAGATACGTGACAATTCTTTCCTTTAGAAGTGATTCCATCATTTTCCCTATCACTGAGGTTAAACTAACAGGTCTATAGTTTCCTGCTTCTGCCTTGCTCCCACTTTTGTGAAGGGGAATCACATCTGCCCTCCTCCAGTCCTCGGGTACCACCCCATCCTCCCATGATTTGTTAAAGAGGGTAGTCAGTGGTGTCACTAGTTCTACCCTTAGTTCTTTTAGAATTCTGGGATGAATCCCATCAGGCCCCATTGCTTTGTCCACCTTCAGTTTTAAGAGTTCTTTCAGAACCCTTTCTTCTGTAAATGGGCTGGTATCAACTTCTGTATTATGCTAGTTTCGGGGCCAAAAAACATGCATAATAGTTTTATCTCGGTGAGTGATATCATGCAGACCGAGGTGAGGGATAGGCAGCTTAGGAGTAGTAGGAGAGTTGAGCTGGGGAGACTGGGAGGGATTGAGGAGGAGTGCGGAGGAGTAGATGCAATGTCCTTGTAAGGCAGGAGAAGATGGAGATAGGCCAGGAAGGAGTAGAGCAGGAGAAAGCCTTTTGTCATTGGGAATATCATATTGCCTAAAAAAGAGTGGATGAGCTTGGAGAGAATTGGGTATGAGTTGGGTGGAAAATAGGTCAGCCTAGGCAGATGGAGAGACTGAGTTAGCACTGACAGTGATAAATAAAAGCTAGGCAGGGGGACCTATAAGCCGGGGACAATGTCTTAGCTTGTGAAACTTTTATAGGGATTCCACTCAAAGAAAAAGAGAGAGAGAGAGAATGTTCATACTAATTTGGTCACAGAGCCCTGTGGCTAGGGACAGAGATCAATAGGGGAGTAGAACTGAGGAGGGCTGTTGTCATAACAGTCCTGAGATTATAATTAATCCACTGTTTAGGAGGCAGGAATTAGTTACATCAGGCAACCGGACTACGTTAAGCCAGGAGAGTAAACAAGAGCAGGAGATTTTAAACCAATAGGGAGTTTGATCATAAAATATGGGCAGGTCTAAAGTAGTAAAGGTGACTTAGAGCAGGGGTGGAGAGGGAGGGAGAAAAACTGACACAGTGCTGCACAAAGTTGAAAACAGCTGCCGGAGAGAAGTGGGCCCGATTCGTCCAACAAAGCCATGGAGATGTAACCCCAGAGAGCCAGCAGAATTCAGCAACCAATCAAGGTTTAGCTACAGCTGAAAGCAGTCAATGGGAGTCCTACTCCAATTCGTCAGGGAGCCAATGGTATCCCTGGCTTAGTAGCCAAATTCAGGATGCCATACCTGGGGCTAAACAGCCTGGGAGAGATCCTCAAGGTAGCGGTCCGGCTGGCGGCTTCCTCCCTTCAGTACCAGAGCATGGTTGGCCCTGAGGGGCTAATGCCTAGGGGGAAGAGACAAGAGGATTAAGTTATGCAGTTTACTAAATAAAAGGCTGGGCAGGGTACTAAAGTATCAGGGCTGGGATTAAAGGATTAGTTGAGTGATAGACGGGCTAGGGTGGTAGTTCACAGGGGGTTCGACTCCTTGGCGCCAAAAATCAGTTTGGGTTCAGGGATACCAGAGGCCAGTCTGAGTCCAGGGGGCAGAAGCAGGAAAAAGATTTACAGAACAGGTTGAAATTAGAACAAACAGTAGGTTCAGAAAGAGAAAAAAAAAATGCATAGAGCAAGGAAGCAAGCTGGCAGCTGGTCAGGCGAACCAGGGGTACAGAGTGGGTTAGTAAGAGAGTGGTCTCGGGCTAGGTAATGGAAGGGGAAGGTAGGAAAGAGGGTGTAACAAAAAGAAACAAAAATACAGAGATCTAACCAAACACTGAGAAATAAAAACAGCAGGTAGTATTTCTAACAATAGAAATCGCATTTCCCTGATGTTAAGCAAGGATTTAGCAAAGGTATAGAGATCTAGCCAAACACAGATAAGAAAAACAGCAGGCAGTATTTCTAACAGTAGAAATCACATTTCCCCGAGATTAACATTTTACATTTCCTTAATTCATTCAAGGTACATAGTGCGAAAAAGTTGCCCCTGGCAATGTCTACACTTCCAAAACCGACACATTGCTGCACAAAGTTAAAAACAGCTGCCGGAGAGAAGTGGGCCCGATTCGTCCGACAAAGCCATAGAGATGCAACCCCGGAGAGCCAGCAGAATGCAGCAACCAATCAAGGTTTGGCTACAGCTGAAAGCAGTCAATGGGAGTCCCACTCCAATTCGTCATGGAGCCAATGGTATCCCCAGCTTAGTAGCCGGATTCAGGATGCCGTACCTGGGGCTAGACAGGCTGGGAGAAATCTTTGAGAAGGCAGGCAGGGCAGTGGTTTCCTCCTATCGGTACAGGAGTGTGGTTGGCCCTGAGGGGCTAATGCTTGGGGCTAGACAGCCTGGGAGAGATCTTCAAGGTAGTGGAAAGAGTTGTATGTTGTTCGTCTTATGATGGATGTCTGTGGTTGCTTGTGTTGCTTGTGTTACCTTTCCTCCTTTGGCTGCTTGAGGGGGAATGCAGAGTCAGAGTTGAAAACCCTAACATCGCATTTCCATACTTTTGTCACTTTAATAGCAATGCAAACTGATGCATTGACAGAGTTTTTTGCAAAGAAAACTTAAAGGATATGCAACTCCTACTGGAAATATTGTTATTTTTTGTTTGAGTATCGACTGACCCGATCACATCACGAATGGTGAAGCCACGAGTGATGTCATCAGGTCAATCAACATGAGAACAAAAAGTATCAACAATATTTCCAGTAGTGGGTAGCATATTTCATTTATGTGCCCAGAACTAGGACCTCCCGGGCTCAGAGGTCATTCAGCTACAGAGCCCCTACCTGGTTCAAGTGATTCCACGCAGCCATTTCCAACACCGCCAAAATTGCCCTCTTCAAAGCTGCCTTACGAGACCTGCTGTTCAACACCTGCTGCTGCACCTGTCACTAAATTATACTCTGCTGCTCTTCTGGCACCATCGACATGGCCCACTAGGATGAACACCCACCCACCCCACCCTCCCAATCCTCCCGGCCCCTCTCTCCTCTGCCACTACCTGCTGGTACTACTTGAAATGTTTATTTAACTACACATGTGTTCAAGTAATTGTATGTAATACTATGTATCTCTGTTCATGCAACCGATTTAAAACTATGTTGATTCTGTATGTCTGTATTCTGTAAACATGTAAAAATCTGTTATTCTGTCTTGACTGTACTCTGTAAATTATGTTAACCATGTGTGTCCTCTCTGTGACGAGGTACCTTTGCAAACAAGCCGCTGGCTCAAAGGTTGTAAATCCGATTATACAATGAATAAATAAATAAAATGTATGCCATACTTCCAAAAAAGTGAAAAAAAAACATTGAATATTCTGCTATTTTTTGCTGATAATAAAATCTCAAAAGGTATCTATAAAGGAAACACCACTCATTTGGTAGATATTTTTGTGCTGAACAACTTTTGTGCTCAAAGTACCATGCTATCAGTTTTCATTTTAAAACTATTTGCATTTGTTTATTGCAAAAAGTGAAAACAATTGAATTTTCTGCTAATTATAAAAAAAGGCATCTGTAAATTAAACAGCACTCATTTTGTAGATATCTTTATGCTGAACATAATGTCGTGTTCACAGTACCATGCTATCATTTTTATGTTGGCACGCTTGCACAGCCAACATCTTGCGAGTAGTGCAGCTTTGGAGGCGCGGTCGTTGTTGGGCGAATACAGGGCACACACCAGTAGTTGCGTCCCTCATTCCCCAATCAGCCTGCATGCCGGTGCCACACCAGGCATACATAATGTGGCGAGCACATCTAAGAAAAGTTCCACTGCAATCCGATCAAAGCTCGTCAAACGCAGCGGACCTTCCCTGGACATGCTCACCAACATTGTGTATGTGGTGGCCACCCAACTGCCGACTTCGTGGGCGCCCAATCCCCCTGCCAGCTTCCCATGCCCCAATGTATGTGCTGACAAGGGAGTCCACTCCCCATCAGCATAAAGCACTCTTCCCCCCCATTTGTTATATGCCGAGGGGGGTGCCCAATCCCCCTCGGTATAAATTAACCCCCCCTTTTAATGTGTGCTGACGAGGGTGACCAGTCCCCCGTCAGCTGCAGCAACTCCCCCAAAACAGTTAGGTGGCATGCTGGGAGCCCATCCCAGTGTGCCAAATACCCTGTAAAAAAAAAAAAAACTGTCCCGTGATGTTTTTTTTCTTTCACCCTGTAACACAAAAATAGTCCCTCATAGTCTCCCTGCCACCCGCACCCACCCACTGTGCACCCTGCCTCTCCACACCCCTTCACCCCATACTTACCCTCGGAGTCCAGCACGATGATCTTCAGTGGACCAGAACATGTCTGCACTCTTCAAAGCCGACCGCGAACTGAGGAAATGCCAGTAAGCTGAATAATGTAATAAATAGCGTTTTTTCAACTTTGATGCATATCTCTGGCATTTTTTGGAATTTTTGCACCAAATTTTCAACATGGGGTTTTTTGGAGACCTCCTCATGAATTCTGTCACTGTTATGATGTTAATCAGTCCGGAAAGGTGATTTCTCAGTCACTGCATGGAATCACCTTTTGGGACCAATTAATGCAAGGACAGTGGCAGTGTTCATGAGGTGGGCTCTCAAAGCAACATATTAAAATCTGGTGGAAGAAATCCAAAAACTGACTGTTTTATTTAGCCGCATATAGTTGCTACGCAGACGTCAGAATTTTCATGGATTCTTAATATTTTCATGCCAGATTTTCAACATTGTCATTTTTCTACACCTCCTTGTGAATAGTACAGCTGTCATTTTTCACAACATGGCCGAAATGTGTTTCTGCACTTCCGGCGCATAATAGCGTCGCTGTGGGAAATCAGTGTTCGGGAAGATTATGAAAATGACAGTGACACTGTTCATGAGCAGAGGTCCAAAATGCCTATGTTGAAAATTTGGTGACGATACTCCATAAAATGACTGTGTTACAAGTGTGTGTTGCGCAGTTGCTACGCACACTCGTAACTTAGTGAATTCTCAATATTTTCATGCCAGATTTTCAACATTGTCATTTTTCTACACCTCCTTGTGAACAGTATAGCTGTCATTTTTCACATCCTGGCCAAAATGTGTTTATGCACTTCTGGTGCACAATAGCACAGTCACTGTGGAAATCAGTGTTCGGGTCAGATTACAAAAATGACAGTGACACTGTTCATGAGCAGAGGTCCTAAAATGCCTATGTTGAAAATTTGGTGATGATACTCCATAAAATGACTGTTACAAGCGTGCGTTGCGCAGTTTGCACACACGCTTGTAACGTGCATTTGTAATATTTTCACTGTGGATTTTTACCATTGGCATTTTTCCACACCTCTTGATGAACAGTACAGCTGTCATTTTACATATCCTGCCTGAAATGTGTTTTCGTATGTCCGGTGCAGAATAGCGCGGTCGCTGTGTGAAATCACTTTTTGGGACAGTTTGAAGAAATGACAGTCATGAGCAGAGGTGCTAAAATGCCTGTGTTGAAAATTTGGTCCCAAAAGTCCATAAAATGACTGTTACAAGCGTGCGTTGTGCATTTCCTATGCACCCTTGTAACTTCGCAAATTTGCAATGTTTACATGCCACATTTTCAACACTGCCATTTTTTTACACTTCCTTATGAACAGTACAGCTGTCATTTTTCACATCCTGCCCAAAATGTGTTTCCGCACTGCACTGCCAAAGCCAATGCCAGCATGACAACATTCGGCATTGACAAATGCTTTTTTATTTTAATGTTATTCACATTTGAATATGGTTAGTACAGCTAATATACATCTGCAGAGCAATCAGAGCAGCCTGGGTCTCAGTCACGCCCCCCCACCATGGCAGAATAAACTGTAGTTAACCATTTCCTGTCCAAGGTTTTCACAAACTCAGTCTCTGGTCTATGCTGAGGTAGATTAGAATCTACAATTCCCATCATGTCTAAAATGGATATGCCTGCATCACTGAGGCTTTCAAGAGAAAACATCTATAATTTCCATCACGTTTAAAATGGATATGCCTGCATCACTGAGACTTCCGATTAACAGCTAGCGCTGCTTGCAATCCAGTCCCAGAAGGGAGACAGAGCACTGAGACAGAAGGCAAGCCAGCTCCATTACTGACTCAGGAACATTCTAACAATGTCCCCAGTTTAGAAATTTTGTACACAGTTGCGTACACCGCATATGCCTGCCAAGACCCCTGAGAGAGAGAGAGAGAGAGAGATAGATACCCTGGATGTTTGAAATTGCAGGCTGATCAAACATATCAGCTCTGCTGCGTAGATCAAAGGAAAGAGCTGACCCATGACTGGGTCAGCTTTTTGTTTTCAAGTACATGATTTCTCTGCCCAGCAAACCAAAATTCTGTCATGATTAGCTGGGATGATGATTGGTGTGGCACTGACTCACCTCTTAAACACTTCTCTGCATTGGGAAGACAGTGTCACACCCTTTAAAAGGCACTATCATAGCAAGATGTTTGCTGCACACACACACACACACACACAGCAAACATAAAAATGTACCTCACTGGTAAATAAACACCCCAGCCCTTCAACATCCACTAGGGTTACCCACAACATCATGTGGCGATCCTCCCACCTGCACCGGAATTCTGCCTCCTGATTGAGTATAGCAGGGAGAACATGGCTGAGCTCCAATATGAGTCACAGAGACTGATATGTCTGAGCAGTGCTGATGGTGCAGCAGTGATCCAAAAGAATTTGAGAATGGAAATAAGGATTCTGATAGACAAAAGAGGGTTAGTGGTGAGTGAATATGGTGGAATAAAGTGTACAAATAACAAGAACACATTACCCATTAATCAAATTTAGCAGCTTATAAAGTCAGTTCATCATAACAGAAAATTCAGGAAGTCTGAGGAGAGTGGCTGGCTGATTAACATGTATCTTAAACATGTGCCAGATTCAAATGTACCAAATGGATTCATTAACAAATCTACTACTGGACATAACTGACTAAAGGAATACTGCATAACTATAAAAATAAAACATCCCTTGGCATTTGGGGCCGGCAGTATCTCCTAAAGGTTGGAATAATGAGCTGTGAATGAGCTTGGTACATCCAGCAGACCTGAGTTTGATTCCCACAATCTCAGCTTGCATATTGTGTGGCTCTGGGCAAGTCACGTAACCTCCCCAGTGTTTCCAGGTCACCACTGAAAACTTGTACCTAGTGGGCATTATCCAGTTACTACAAGAACAAAAAAAAATTCTACTTACGTGCCTAAAGTCCCTTGCATGCTCCCACTAAAAGTATCTGAAAGTAATTTTTTTTAACAAAGCAAATTATGCTAATTGGAAAATATCCCACACAACATAAATATAAATATCTAAACAACACTGAAAACATTTTTTAATCATCCAGACTTCTTTCAGCTGTCTATTGTACTCTCAAATCAGCCTCCCTCTGGAAAGTCAGTTTTTGACCCTGGTCATTCTAATCTCACCCACCTCTTTTCATTTAGTTCTCACAGGGTCTACCCCTTTGGCGGGGCTTTAACTTTCAACTGCTGTGCAGAAGATATAGGAATATAGGCAGTTCAGACAAAAGAATGCTACTTGCTGATCTAGTTTGTCTGTTACCACTCAGCAGATACATCTGCCAATATTCACATTGTTCATGTGTGAATCTATTTTGGAAATCCTCAACAGTACTACTGTTGATCACTTCTATTGGTGAGCTATTCCAGGTTGATACAGCCCTCTTGAATAAATCAAAGTTTCCTGTTTTCAAACTTAAAAAGTTTTCCCTTAAGTTGGTTACAGTGTCCTTTACAATTCTGGTCTCCTGGTCTTGGTGTCAGGTTAAGACATTTTTACAGATCAGGTTCTCTTGAGGCTCTGAATACTAAAGTCTTATCACCACCTAATTTGCTCCTTCGATTGAGAATAATTTTAAATCATTAAGCATTGTGTTATAATCTTTCTTGTGCATGCTCCAGATTATTTTTGTCACTCTCCTCTGCATCACTCTAGTCTGCACATGCCTATCTTATTCTGAGGGTTCCAAAACTGCCCACAATATTCTAAATGGGGTCTTACCAAAGATCTTTAAATGTGCAGGGTAACATCACTTTCTGTACTGATGAAGTTATTCCTAATGCAGGCCAGTATTTGATGACACGTTTTAACCACACTAACACATTGTGACCCTTTTTTTAAAGTGACTGAAATTATAATCCTCAGGTCAATGTCCTTACATAGAAACATAGACTTTGACAACAGATTAGGACCGCTTGGCCCACCTAGTCTGCCCATTTCCCTACCTACAGGATAGGCCGCAGATCCTAGTTAACCAACAGCCTATTTCTTCCTACCCCCCCCCCCACAAGAATTGCCTTACCTGATGATTCCATGTTTATTTCATAAATATTATAGATTGCATTAGTATTTTTAATTCCAAAGTGAAGGACCATACATTTATTTGGAATAAATTTCATTTTAGCCTGTTCAGTCAACTTTAAGATATTGCCCAATTTATTTTGCAGGCTTTTATTTCCCTTCTAGTCTACCACATAGCCTGCTTTTGCTATCATAAGCAAACTCTGCCATACATCAAACTTGGCTGCACTACACATCACCAACATATCTATTCAGCAGGGTGAGGCCAAGCACAGACTCCTGAGGAAACCCACTATTCTTGTTTTTGAGCAAGGAATGAGACAGGGGTTTCCTCTTTCGCCACTGTTATTCAACTTGTATCTAGAGCCCCTCCTTCATCGACTGCAACAAAACCCTCACATCTGGGGGATTCATATAGGTGGAAAGGAGTATAAACTCTCAGACTATGCAGATGACCTGTTGCCTCACTTAGAATATCCTCAGACCTCCATCCCGGGTGGCCTTTCTTGAAATTCAGCAGTTCATTAAATATTGCTGGGTACAAGTTAAATTGAGGGAAAACTAAGGTTTTAGCACTTAACACTCTAGTCAGTAAATAGAAGATTTCAAACCTGGGACTAAGTTGGGAGACACATACCCCTACATACCTGGGCATTAAACTGTCCATACACCCCTCAGAATTGCTCAAGAATAATTTGAACCCACTATTACATGCTATTAAACTACATCTCCAATGATGGTTCCCTCTCCCTTTGTCATTGTGGGACATATTAATGTGCTCAAAATTAATATTCTCCCCAATTTACTACAGTATATATCCCCTGGGCATGCTTAATGTTTTCCTCCCCAAACAATGGTTTGCTTGCCTTCGATCTCGCCTAAATGATTTTCTTTGGCAGAGAAAGGCATACTATAAACTTACAGTTCCTGCTCAGTTTTGGGAGGGAGGGGGTCTTAAACTTCATAAATTTTTTTTGTACTATTGTGCTCTTCACACCAGTAAATTTTCACATTGCGTGAACCTGGGGATGTGCCTACCTCGTATCTCCCTCCTTGATTACATATTGAGAGGGACCTTTGTGGGGTAGCTGGATTACAGTTTGAGTCTTCGTTACATTAAGCCTGCCAGACTTCCTGTAAGTCTCAAGATGACTCCTATTTTTTGGTCACTCAAAGCTTTAGTACAGCTTGCTTCCTACTTCCACCTAAATCTCCTGCTTGACACATCACAGCTGATATATGACAACCCTAATACTCAGATCAATAGACGTGGCATATTCCCTAATTTTTGGCCATAGGTTACTCCTCCCTCTGTGGAATCCCTGCTTTTAGATGGGATATTTCTCCCTTTCCATGAGTTTCAGGCTCGATACCAGGTGCCTGGATCCTTGATATTTAAGTATTTTCAGCTAACACATGTTATTTCTGCACATTGGGGACCCGAACCCTGGCCCGCAGGGGCAGGAGAATTTCTAGACACCTTTTCAGATCTTGTGGTCTGACCCCACTCTGTTTCGAATTTGTATAAAAGGTTTCAGTCCCTTGATCCTGTGGGGCCAACGGGTATTTGTTATTACTGGCAATCTGTGATTGGTGAGAGTTAGGATGTTAAAGAATGGCAGTCTGTTTGGACAGCATTATATAAGCAGACAAAACAGGATTGGTACCAGCTCATTCAATGCATAATTTTACATAATCTCTACTTCACCTCTTCCCGTTGGCTCAAATGGGAAGCTTGTCCTCTCCCACCTGTACCCGGTATGGCCTAGAGGAGGGAACTCTTAAGCATATTTTGTGGTATTACACCAAAGTGTGATCATTTTGGGCCTCTATTCAGGTATGCCTAGACCTCTTGCTGGGACTCGATGACCTAGTCACCCAAGGAACCTGTTGATTTGGTCACTGCCATGATACGGTCTTCAGCCCTAGGAAGCAGTACATGACTTTGATAGACATTACAGCTAAATTGGTTATTTAGTGGCTTTAGCAAGATGACGGTGTTCCCTCCTTTAGGGAATGATGACAGGAAATCCTTCAGGCACTGAATATAGAAAAACACTATATGGAACAGACCTGACTTGTTCCGGACTAGATGGGAACCCTCATACATCATTTTGGCTGTTATTTAAAAGCACTCTGACGTTCTCCTTCACTAATGTATTTTTATTTTTTCCTGGGTTATAGTCAAGTGGCCCTCTGTTCTGAGTTTATATATGTGAAGTGCACTGGAAGGGGGTGAGGGCTGGTAGTGGATAGGATAGTGTTGCCATAGTGTCTCTCTTTGTTACTTGTATGTTACCTGAGTTCTGAACTGTACTTATTGCTGGTATTATGCTTTGTTGTGGCAGTTATAAAATTAATAAAGTATACTAAATAATAAAAAAGGAAACCCACTAGTCACTTTGCCCCCATTTGGTAAAAAGCCATTTATGCTGTCTGCCATCTTCCATTAAATGAGCATCTGATCCCCTTACCGATATCATTATTTAATCCCATACTGTTCAGTTTATAGATCATATTTTTATGGGGACAGTGTTGACAACTTTACTGGCTATCTATCTAAAGACTAGACTGGGAGAGGAAGAGAGGTAGAAGATCAAAATCTTGAGTGGCCTGAGCAGGGATACTACGCTAAGAGATATCCTGTCATCTTGAGGCAACATAAATTAGAGTTTTACAGCCTTTCTCAGCCCATGAATAACAGCCTAAAAGGAAATGTTGCATGTGTGTGTGTGGGGGTACGTGCCTTTCCCAGATCCTATTTTTTATGATGACTCCAGCCCAAGTGAGAGATATGGTCTGGTCTGGCATGGGGTGTGGGTATGATTTACTGAGGCCCAACCCCTTTTCTGTGTTCTCCACTCCCCTCGTTTTGAGGCCGAATGGAAATGGGTGGCACTAAACTGTATTGCTGATTTGGCCCATTGTGTATGCCACTGTGACCCTCCAGAACCCAGGGGGCAGCAATTCTGCAAGGAATGCCCCCCTACCCCCAAAGGAGGAGGAGGATAGTATCCACAGAGGCTTCAATCCTCCTCCAGCTTGCCTGCAGTGACCCAGGTTGTCAGCTCAGAAAGCAGTGCTCCTCACCTTTGTGCTAACTGGCTGACGGTGTTGAAAAATGGTGCTGAGCATTATACTTTATTTTCATCTTGGCCAGCATCTTGTGGAAAATCAGAGATTTTCCAAATGCATAGATCTGGTGGAATTGCAGACTTCCAGAAGCAAATAATTCCACCCATTTCTATCTACGGAATGCAGAGTACTGCAATGCTGCCAAATTCCACAGAAGTGTAACGAACCCAACTCCACGTGCATTTCACAGGTGGCATGCAAATTCTGCACAGCATTAGTAGCAAATATTTTCTAAAATTGCAGTATTAAAGGGGAACTGTCAGTATGCACTGTATAATTTTTTCCGACAACTATGCTGGCACATAGGAGTCCTCCTCAGCTTAGCCCATTAGTCGAGCCAACAGAGGACTGGCCAGACATAGAAACATAGGCTTTGATGGCAGATAAAGACTGCTTAGCCCACCCAATCTGCTCATTTCCCTACCTATTGGATAAGCTGCAGATCCTGATTAACCAACAGCCTACTTCTTCCTACCCCCCACCAGAATTGCCTTATGTCTGTCCCTTGCAGTCTTGAATTCCCCCACTGTTTTTGATCCCACGACCTCCTCAGAAAGGCCATTCCATGCATCCACTACCCTCTCCATGAAAAAATACTTCCTCATGTTGCCTTTCAGCCATCCTCCCCTCTATCTTCAGATTGTGCCCCCTTGTTGTTGCACATCTCTTTTTCTGAAAGATGCTACCCTCCTGGACTTTGTTGATTCCCTTGAGATACTGGCAGTGTCAGTGGCTTAGTAGGTAGCACACTCGTCTCTGAGGCCAGGAGATCAGAGGGCTGTGGGTTCAGTTCCCACATCTGGCACTTGGGTTAATATCCCAGTACTGACACCAGAATTTCTGCAAACCACTTCCCTGTTTAAAACTGACATCAAATACCAGTTCTCCTGAAATATGAATCAAGGCATAAATTTGAACTGCTGTAAAATGCATGGAACCCTTAAGTAAAGCCCTAGCCACATGCTTACAATCAGGGAAAGTTTCTAAGCCCCCCCCTCTTATAAATTAGTCTAATTGCATTGTGACGTTTAACAGGGAAAACTGGGGCTCGAAACAAAGCAGCAAAAGATTTAGTGGGTTCAGCAGAACCTTTTGAAATGTTCTCTGTTTGGCTCTCGCTTGGAACAACAGAACAGTGAGACCTATTAGGTCGAATTTCTACAGCGTGTCGTAAGGGCAGAACAGGGTGCTGAGTTAGTTAGAAGCCCTCTGGTACATGTAGAGGAGAGGCAGTATCTATTTCTGAGCCCCAATCCTTTGGTCTAGCAACGTCTGGTAACAAACAGTTCTGTGTATCAGAAATAGATATGTTACTCGCAGCAGTGTTAATTTTTGAAGGTCCTGAAACCCAGGAGCCAGTTGTAGACTGTTCCCAGCCAGCTGCAATCAAGGCTTGATCTACCAACCACCGTGACTTGTCTTGTAACATTTCCCCAGAATCTATTGAAACCTTAGTCCTGGAGCCTCGTCTTAGGCCAGGTAACATCATACCTGAAGCTGCCATTCCCAGTGAGGCTCCCTTCGATTCTTGAAAAAGAGTCCCCACAAAGGCAAACAAGGGCCCTTGCCCTGTACCTGAAATGAAGGAGAACGAGCACTTGGGATCCTCCTGTGTTGCTGTCTGTGCATTCTCCGCTGCAGATGTGGCCGACTGCAAAGGTACTGTCTGAGGAGATGCCACGTCAGCGTCTAGACCCATAACTTTCACTGCTATCAGTTCCTGCAGCTCAGGAGAGGAGCGCTGATCCGCTGCTACAATTGCAGCCTTCAATTTGCACTGTCTTTTCCAAAAACGAGCTTCTTCCTCCAAGAGCTGTTTCTGCAAAGAAACTGAATCAGCAGAATCATCCAGTTGAGTTTTAGTCTCCACGCTTCCATTTGCTTTTGAAATAATAACCTCCTGGTATTGTGGTAAACCAGTGTTCTCAGGCAAACTTTCAGAAGTGTAGTCATTCCTTACAGGCTCAAGCTCCACACTTGGTGCATCAAAAAAAACGTCAGCATCCATCAATTCTGTTCTCTTAGAAGTAGCATTCTCTGCAGCTTCAAGCACTTCCATCCTCTCTGCCTGCACAGCACAAGTGGCCATCACACTGGCCAGCAGTTCCCCTACAGGACAGTAGGGGAATTTTATTGAGAAGAAGTGGGCTTCATTACAAAATACATACAGAAAAGAATCACAAATATAATACAAAAGCATAAAACAAAAGCGAACAAAAAATAGTACAATAAGTCAGTTCAGTTTCCACAAGTCACAGTTAGACCAGAAATGACGAAATTGCAGCCTGGAACATTTTGAAACATCAGCCTGTTTCACAGCATGAACAGCATTCCCAACATTCTGTACAATTTCCAGGATAGAGATCCACTTTTGATGTAGAACCAGCAGGCACCTAGCCTGCCATAAAAAATAGCGCATCAAAATAAGAACAATATATACAGTTTCAGCCTGATACTTTGTGTTTAAAGCCAAGTGAGTCCCAAACATAATGTCAGCATATGACAGTGTATAGAAAAGAGGTTCAGCCCAGGTAACAGCAATGGTGTTCCAAAATTCACATGCAAAATTACACTCAAGAAATAAATGTGGCTGAGTTTCAAGAATGGAAGGACAGGATTCCCTAGGACAATATCTATCAATCAACATTTTATGTTTATGATTTCCTTTAACACTGAGTCTTCCATAATTACTAAGCCATACCATGTCCCACACATAATGAGGGATCCTAGGATTCGTGAGGTGCTTCATAATCCATGCCAGATGATCAGGAGGACAGGACAGAAACACAATAGGGTCCGGAGCACCCTGCCTCCAAATCCGTTCATACAAGGCCTTTCTGCTATGTATACAAAAATCTCGAGGTATAAGACCCCAAGTCATAGCCAATTTCACAGCCTCCAAACCATAGGCTGGAAGGCCAGGGAGTTTAGCTAACAACCCCTTTCTGCCTTGTTCCCAAGGAGTAAGACAAGGCAGAAGCCATGAACAAATAAAAGGCTTCCAACCCTTAACACCAGGTTTGAAAGCCCAACCAAAATTATAATACAAAAAAATACTATAAAAGAAAGCCACAGGGTGTAGCATCCCTACCCCTCCCTCACTAGGTGGTCTATAAGTGAAACCTCGTTTAATAGGATTCAGCTGAGATCCCCAAAATCCCTGAAAAAAAATACTATACAATTTAGTAAATAGTTTCATGGGCGGGAGAAAAACATAAGAGGTACAAAAAAATAGGAACCATCAAGGTTTTAAGCAAATAAACCTGTTTCTTCTTACCTATCTGCTGCTGCCTCTATCCAGCTAAGAGCCTATCAGCCCTCCCCAATGCATTGTTCCAGTTTAACAACTGTATATCACCCGGCCCGAACCAAAGTCCAAGTATCTTAATAGGTTCCAACGAGCCGGATGCCGCAAAGGATCCTGACTCAGGTACAATAGGGTTTCCTAAGGAAGTCCAGTACTTTTACAAAATTAATCTGGGAACCCACGACTAAAGAATACTGGTGAAGAACATCAAACAGAGTCTGTTTGTCTGAGTCGAACACCACAGTCAGGACCAAATCATCTGATGCTAATATTTTAACAGGGGCAGGGTTATGTGTCCCTTGCAAACCAAGGACCCCAGGACAATGGAGGACAGCCCTAACCAAAATATAAATACAAAAAGTGTATAAAAGGGGGCTCAAGGGGCAACCCTGTCGCACCCCTCATTTAACCAAAACCTGATTCCCCAACCAACCATTGACATTGGGAAGAAGAACAGCATCAAAATAAAGGGCTCTAATCCATCCAATAAATTCAGAGGGGAATCCAAAAGCTGCTAAAATAGAAAACAAAAACTTGTGGGAAACCCTATCAAAGGCTTTGTCCTGGTCAATCCCAAGTGGACCAGAGGAAACACCAAGGACTCCCACAGGAGAAACAGTAATAATAGGCACAGAAATATCCCCAGCAGTAGTACAAGGAAAAATATTGGAGTCCAACACACAAGGAGAAGAAGTATTACCCCGGGGCAAGATGGAGCTCATAGGTGTAGAAGGTGTGGTGGCCACCGGGTGTGACAGCATTCTTTAACAGGGTGATGTAGGATGGATCCTGTGAATCAGGCAACCAGGAACCACCTTCCAACTGTTCCCAACCAGCACTCCTCAAGGCTAGCTCAGGAGACCATGCCGACCCATCCGGTAAAACAGCAGGTGGCAACACAGTAGACTTGTCCGGTAAAGCAGTAGAGGGAACTCCCGGTAATTTACTCCAGCCAGGCCGTTGTACACTGGAGCCAAAAGAGAACAGTGTACCTCCTGGAGCAGCTCCAGGTGCCGAATCCGTAGATGGCAAAGGAGCTACAGTGGCTGTGTCAGGAGGCATAATTTCAGGAGGTGGACAAGGCGAAAGGGGCTGTAGGCACTCGGGGGCTAAACCAGACAAACTGCCAGCCCTAGAACCAGATGGAGACGCCGTGGTAGACAGCGGAACAACCACTTTCAGAGGAGCAGCAGGACAAACCGGTCCAGTCGCAATAGCAGACCTACTGGAAACAGCAGCAGACGAAACTGGAACAGAAAGCACATCAATCGCAGAAAAATCAGCGAGTTCTTGATCAAGTAGGTCCATTTGTTGTAATAACTGAGATTTTGCAGCCAGTAAACATTCCTTATCACCACCAGAAGGAAGAACAAAGTTGCCCACGGGACGAGATATCCCAGTCGAAACTGAATCCTCCAAAATACTAAGCTCAACCAGGTCAGCCACTGAACAAGCTTCCTCAACAGCCTCTTGCGTTGATAGCACAGGAGAGGAGGCCCACTCTCCTGTACCAACTGCATCCATCTCCTCCAACATCCCAGGCAGACTGGCCATCGCAACGCTGACGGCCAAGGGGCCCCCTACTGACAGCAATGCCCCGGTGTCCTGGCCAGATTTCCCTCATTCACTAAAAATACCATCAACAGCTTAATCTGGTTCAAGGTCAGCTAGCATTCATCTGTATCCCCCTTCCCCAGGTCGTGCCTGAAAATAGGCAGGATTTGTCTAGTGCACTTACCCGGTCAACAAAAATGAAATAAAATAAAATAAATACTTGAAAGTTTCTATCCTGACCCCCCTATCCCTCCTTTCCTCGAGAATATACATATTAAGCTCCTTTAGTCTCTCTTTGTATGGCTTCTGTTGCAGACCCTGTACCATTTTAGCTGCCCTCCTCTGGACTGCCTCCATCCTGTCTATGTCCTTTTGGAGATGGGGTCTCCAGAACTGCACACAGTACTCCAGATGGGGTCTCACCAACTGTCTGTACAGGGGGATAACAACTTCCTGTTTTCTACTGGTGATGCCTCTTCCTATACATCCCAGTATCCCCCAGCCCTCCTTACTGCCTTCTCACATTGCTTGCTTATGTTTAGGTCATCTGATATGACTACCCCAGATCCCTTTCCATTTTTGTTGTTGTTAGTACCTCCCCCCAATGTGCACTATCCCCCTGGATTTTTGTTTCCCAGGTGCATTACTTGCACTTCCTTGCATTGAATCTAAGCTGCCATACATGTGACCATTCCTCCAGGCTTGCCAAGTTCCTTCTCATCCTTTCCACCTCCCCTTGTGTATCAACCCGGTTGCAGATCTTTGTGTCATCTGCAAAGAGGCATACTTTTCCTTCCAGTCCCTCCACAATGTTACTTATAATGACATTAAAAAGGACCAGACCCAGTACTGAACCCTGCGGCACCCCGCTAGCAACCCCCCTTTCTTCGGAATGTACTCCGTTTACTATTACCGTCTGTGTCCTGTTGTCCAGCCAATTTTTTACCCAGGCAAACACTCTGGGACCCACTCGCAGGCTGGCTAATTTATTAATATTTTGTCTGGGATGGTGTCAAATACCTTGCTAAAGTCTAGGTAGGCCATGTCCAAAGCCCCTCCCTGGTCTACTACTTTGGTCACCCAGTCAAAGAAATCTATTAGATTCATCTGACATGACCTTCCCGCTGGGAATCCATGCTGCCTTGGGTCCAGTGCCCTGCAGGGCTCTAGGTACTCAACAATTCTTTCTTTCAGAAGTGATTCCATCATTTTCCCTACCACTGAGGTCAAACTAACAGGTCTGTAGTTTTCTGCCTCTGATTTGCTCCCAGTTTTGTGAAGGGAAATAACATCTGCCCTCCTCCAATCCTTAGGTACCACACCATCCTCCCGTGATTTGCTAAAAAGGGTAGTCAATGATGTCACTAGTTCTTCCCTTAGTTCTTTTATAATTCAGAGGTGAATCTCATCAGGCCCATTTCTTTGTCCACCTTCAGTTTTAGGAATTCTTTCAGAACTCTTTCTTCTGTATATGGACTGGTATCGACCCCCCTATCTAAGCATGGGGAACTCTGGGAAAAGAATGGCTGGCAGGCGAGGGTCACAGGGTCAACCAGATAAACTTACATATTTCAGCCATGTAAATGATTAAACAATGTTTAAACTAGTATGTCTTAGCTACTCAGGGCCTATAGGTCCCGCATTTTTGCTCTTGGAATGCTGACAGTACTCTTTTAATGCCTTGCACTGCTTATCTGCTTTTGAATATGATAGCTCTTATCAGTTCAAGGGCAGGCATTAGTAATTCATTACTAACATTTTCTCAGGAAGCTTTGGCTGGTACAGGATGTGACAGCAAGAACCATCAATTACTACCTTATCATTAAAGACTAAAAAGCTCTGTATTAGCCCCCAGGAGAAACATAAATGAGTACCAGGAAATTAGGACCTCATCAGAGGACTCAAACACAGTTAATGATTATTTTATCTGCAAAACCTTGAACAAGTTTTAAATGACTCTTACAGTTGACTTATTTAAAATAATGTAAATAGGCCTGGCACAATCATGTGGCAACAAATGTTATTTAGGTTTTCAGGTACTTAGTGGAAATAAATCAGGGTGGGGCAGTGGATGTGGCCTCTTTAGATTTATTTCAGTAAGGCTTTTGACACTGTTCCACATAGGAGGTTCATAAGTGTAACCCCTAGATGGCGCTATCCCAAGGGCTACTACCCCTGCCTGCGCGGCAAGTAGCAGGTTAAGGGGCCTGAATTCTGAAACAGGTGCCTGCACCCGGAGGTCAGGCTTGGTAGTGGTCAAACTAATCTGAGCACAGCTCTCCTGGACACTGTAACCCCCCTCTTTCCCTTTTAGTGGCCTGAGCAATATACAAAAATCACTTTCACAGTACCCCTTGTACACTATACCAGTACACACACTGTTTGCACTTACCACCAGGGCTGGTTCCTCTGGCTCGACCCTGGGGACCCCCTTTAAAACAAGGTTATGCACAGTAAATAGCAACAGTACAGTACTCTTGGCACAAACTGGAACCACAGTCAGGTTAAATGCAGCAAAAATGTCAGATCTGATTTATTCAGGGGACTTGAACAAGGAAGGGGTATAATCAGGTTGATTGGCTTAACGGCTATATTAATCAAACAATTATGCATGCGCTTTAAGTCACCACACAGTCACATACTCTGGGTACTTAGGTAGGAAAATGGTGGGCTAGCCAGGAACGTTGCAGCTGGTTGGGGCCCTGTGATGGAGGGAAAGCAACATGCACAACACACACTACTTGTAATCCGGAGCCAGAGGGCTCAGTTTGTGAAAGGAAAAGCAACAAGACAATCAGATGACAACACTTTAGATTTAGCTGTTGTTACAGGGAGCTACCCTGATGTTTACTCACAATACCAAATACTGGACACAGGCAGGATGAAATTGAGGCTGCAGGCTGTTGAGCTGGAGTGCCTGGAGAAGCAGGCCCACACGAATCACCGAGGCATTGTTCCTGTTCAAGGCATTGAGCAGGGGGCTGATCCCTAGGCTGGTCTCTCGTCAATGGCTTTCTCTGTGCAGCGGGTAGTTGGGCTGTGCCAGTGTGGCAAGCCCAGGCCCAATGGAGATGATTTTGGATTCAGTCCATGGGGCTGGATGCGGCTTCCAGCAAGCAGAATACAGTTCAAACCACAGTGGGGAACCAAATCGTGACCCACTAGCAGCACCCAGCACATTTACACCTAAAGAAATTCTAATGCATCTTCCAGTAAGCAGAACACAATTCAAACCACAGTGGAGAACCAAATCATGACCCACTATAAGCACACAACACATTCACATGTAAGGAAATTCCACTGTACCAGGCAAAAGGCTCTGCGGTGGCAATTACAGAGTCTCTGCATGATCCGGGAGTTCAGAGGTGGCTGGAAGTCCAGACAGGCCGACTGCATTCAGCAAATCTTCAGTCTTCTTCAGGTAGGAGCCTGGTCACAATTCAGTGGCTCACTTCGCTCTCCAAGTTCGGATTCAGTCCGAAAAAGGCAGTAGTTCCCTCTCCAGGACAGCAGGCAGGCATGCAGGTCAAAACTCAGCCCTTTCCACAGTTCTCCCATGCGAATCTACGCCGGGGCTGCTGCTTGAATCATTCAAGCTGTTATCTCTTCACTTCCCAACTCAGAATTGAAACTAGCTGCAAGCAGCTTGGGAATTTCCCCAAGATCCAAAAGGTTCAGTTGGCTGATCTGTCTGTCAGTCACAACATGGGCTCCCCTGCCAGGTTATTTTAGGCACCAAAATGCAAACACTACAATTCCTACAAGTTTTGACCTCACCAAGCCTCTGAAGGCAGACTCCATTTTAGAGTCTCAACAGTACTGATTGGCCTATTCTGACAGTCCCGGGCCAAGTTGGTGGAGATAAACAGAACAGTCCTTGCTGCAAAGAAGGCAAGTTAGAACAAATTGCACTATTATTACTACTCTAACAAATGATCAGCAAACAAGCACATCTTCTAACAGAGCTCCCTTTTAGATTAACTAAGACTGCAATCCAAGCAGCTCTTAAAGAGACAGTACACAGAGGCTATACAGGCACACTCTGGCAATACATTTAATCTGCTAAAACACAGAACACCAGCTTGGCAGTGAGCATTTAGGCAAGCTCAAGGGAGACTTTTCGGGAACCCCCATTTGTAGAGGGTTACATAAGGAAACTGGGCAACTTACGGGTGGGTCCAAAGGTGGTAAATTGGGTAAAAAAACTGGTTAAGGGGTGGACAATGGAGTGTGGTGGTAAATCAAGTTAACTCCGGGGAAGGGAGGGTGACCAGCTGGGTGCCACAGGGCTTAGTACTGGGATCAGGCCTCTTTAATGCCATTGTAAGTGACATTGCAGATGAGGTGGAAGGGAAGGTGTGCCTCTTTGCAGATGACACCAAAATCAGCAATAGGGTGGACACCCCAGAAGGAGTGAAAAGAATGTGCAGAGACCTAAGAAAACTCAAGGAGTGGTTAACAGCATGGCAGCTGGGTTTCAATGGAAGAAAATGCAAAATCATCAAGTTTGGGCACAGAAACCCAGAGGTTTACACTGGAATACAAAATGGGAGAAGATGTACTGACAGTCACCAAACAGGAAAGGGATCTAGGAGTAATCGTATCTGATGACCTCAAGGTGGCAAAACAGTCCAAAAAGGCAGATGGTAGGGTCAGTAGGATGTTTGGATGCATAGGGAGGGGTACCACCAGGAGAAGGAGGGAGGTGGTGGTATTGCCACTATATAGATCACTGGTGAGACCCCACTTGGAATTCCATGTCCATTTTTTTTTCAATTCTTTTTATCCCCTGACACTGTTGGGTAGGTCCTCCTTTGGCTGACTTCAGCGCCTGATCCCTCCTCCCTGAGATCCTCCTGGGCCTATGAATCTAGCTCCCCCAAGACAATCTGCGACTCACCTGCTTGGGTACCCCTGGGCTTGGGGCTGCCTTCAGCTGCACAACCCTCCCATGCCCTGATCCAATGCCCAGAAGGTAGAGGTGAAGACCAGAGGGTTGACAGAGCCTAGGAGGACAGGATCCAGTAGTGCATGTGAGGGCAGGAAGCAGCGTTATATGCCCAATTAGTGGGGTAGTTCCTGCTTTCTGATTCCCTGGAGGAGATGTCGTGCAATGACATCATGGTGACATCAGACATGCTGCCATTCCTGGTATGCCAACATCCTCCTTTCTATCAATCCCCTTACATAATGTTGTCTCATGCTCACTGACCTCCTGCCATTACTACGGGTAGGAATTTCACCCGAGCGCCGTAGCCCACCTGCTCTGGAGGAGGTGAGCAGTCCCTGGAACACTCAATCCTCCTTCCCCCCCTGCTGACCCTCTGATGCCCTGGGCTTGTTCCAGAAACCAGGGACTGTATTCAGCTCTGTAACTGGTAGTGCCACCACCGCACCAGTGGGCTGACCCCCACTGTCCAGTCCTGGAGACCACATCTCAGGAAGGATATAGAAGAATGGAGGCAGTCCAGAGGATGACAACTAAAATGGTGCAGGGTCTGCTTCAGAAGCCCTACGAGGAGAGACTGAAGGATTTCAATATGTACACCTGGAAGAGGGGGATATGATAGAGACCTATAAATACCTCACAGGGGCAAATAAGGCACAGGAGGGGAGTATTCATCAGCAGAAAAGATGCATGAGAACAAGGGATCTGCAAGTAGCTGGAAAGGGATAAATTCATGAGAGAGATGTGAGAAAGCACTTTTTTACTGAAAGAGTGGTGGTTGCCAGGAACAGTCTTCCAGTGGAGGTGGCTGGGGCAAAGACAGTGGCGCGCTTCAAGCATGCATAGGACAGCACAAGGGAATCTTAGTGGAAAGCAGGGGTTGGGGTTGGCACAGATCAAGTAGGGTCTGCACTGACAGTATAGGCAGGGAAAAAATGGGCAGACTGGGCGGGCTTACCATCAAATTCTATGTTTCTATGTGTATCAAACCACCTTTTTCTGATAGAAACATAGACAATGACAGCAGAAAAAGACCAGCGGTCCATCCAATCTGCCCATATTCCCTATAATCCCTGGAATCTACTGTTCCTCCAGGGTACTAACCCTCCCTGTGATCTCTGTTCTCTTCCCTGGTCCTGTCACCCCCGGTAACCACTAGTCCCTTCATTGTGTTCCAGCCCTGTCTGAATCACCTGACTGTTTTCACACCCACCACCTCAGCTGACAGACTCTTCCAAGGTTCCACCACCCTTTCTGTAAAGTAGTACTTCCTCACATCCCCCTTTAAACTACCTCCTGTTAATTTCCATTTGTGTCCACGTGACCACGAATTGGTATTCAAGCTAAAAAGTTCCCTGCAGTTCACTTTGTTAATTCCTTTAAAGAACTTGTAGGTCTCTATCGTATCTCCCCTCTCCCTTCTGGTCTCCAGTGAGTACATATTTAGTGCCTAGAGGGGCTCCTCATAGGATCTCCTCTGCTGGCCCTGAATCATTTTTGTTACTTTGCACTGCATTGTCTCCAGCCTATCCTTATCCTTTCTGAGGTGAGGACTCCAGAACTGGGCACAGTACTCCAGGTGAGGCTTCTCCCGGGATCTGTAGAGGGGAAGTATTACCTCTTTTCTTCTGCTATCTATACCCCTCCTGATACATCCCAGCAACCTGTTAGCCTTGCTGTATAGGCTTTGTTGCACTGACTTACATAGATACATAGATACATAGACAGTGTCGGCAGATAAGGGCCTATGGCCCACCCAGTCTGCCCATTTGAGCTTGTAAGTTCAGTTTATGTTTTCCTAGAAGTCTGTTGCCCCTTACCCCTGACCTCCAGAATTCCTTTATGTCTATCCCATGCATTCCTAAATCCCGTGATTGTTTCAGCCCCCACCACTTCCTCTGGCAGGGTGTTCCACTGGTCCACCACCCGTTCTGTGAAGAAATTCTTCCTCATGTTTCCCTGAATCGTCTCTCCTCCAACTTCATCCCATGCCCTCTAGTCCTGGAACATCTTTTCGCTTAAAAATAGTGTATTCCTGCACCCTGTTCCTCCCTGTGAGATACTTGTATGTCTCTATCATATCCCTCTCCTCCTCTCCTCCAGGGAGTACATGTTCAGTTCCTCCAACCTGTCTTCATAGGACTTGTGATGCAATCCATGCACCATCTTTGTTGCCCTCCTCTGAACTTTCTCTACCCTGTCTATGTCCTACGTAGGTATGGTCTCCAGAACTGTACACTGTACTCCAGGTGGGGCCTCACTAGTGTCTTGTATAGCAGAATTATGATCTCCCTTTTCCTGCTGGTGATGCCCTGCCTATACATCCCAGCATCCTATTTGCTTTACCTGCTGCCTTGTCACACTGTTTCCTACCTTGAGGTCATCAGAGATGATAACCCCAAGATCCCTTTCCTGCTTGGTGCATGCTATATCCTCACCCCCCAACTGATATATTGTGCCAGGGTTTTTGTGCCCCATATGCATTATCTTGCACTTCTTCGCATTGAATTTCAACTGCCAAACCCCTGACCATTCAAGTTTCTGCAGGTCCCTTCTCATTCTGTCTACACCCTCTGGTGTGTCTACTCTTTTACAGAGCTTTGTGTCATCAGTGAACAGTGAAATTCTGTCTTCTAAGTCCTGTGCAATGTCACTGATGAAGATGTTGAATAGAACCAGTCCCAGCACTGATCCCTGTGGTACCCCACTGGTCACTCTTCCCTCTGTGGAGTGACAGCCATTTACCACCACCCTCTGTGTCCTGCCGCCCAACCAGTTACCTACCCACCACACCACTGTCCTGCCCACACCCATATTCCCCAGTTTGTATAATAGTCTTCTTGTGGCACAGTGTCAAAGGCCTTGCTGAAGTCCAGATAGGCCATGTCCACTGCCCTCCCCTGATCCACCTCTCTAGTCACCCAGTCAAAAATTCAACGAGGTTGGTCTGACATGACTTCCCCCTGGTGAAACCATGCTGCCTTGGGTCCTGTAGTCCATTGACAACCAGATGTTCCACCAATCTCCTTCAGTAGTGCTTCCATGATCTTCCCCACTACCGAGGTGAGGCTGACTGGTCTGTAGTTCCCTGCTTCCTCTTTGTTCCCGCTTTTGTATAAGGGGACTACATCTGCTGTCCTCCAGTCTTTGGGTACCTCCCCTGTTTCCAGTGATCTGCTAAACAGGATAGCCAGAGGTTCAGCCACCACCTCTCTTAGTTCTTTAAGGACCCTGGGGTGCACCCCATCTGGCCCCATTGCTTTATCAACTCTTATTACTTCCAGTTCCTTCAGGACTCTTTCTTGACTTAATTGCTTTAATGTGTTGCTAATGATAACTCCCAAATCCCATTCCTCGGCTGTAGTGCTGAGTCTCTCTCTCCTCCCATCTAGTACTCTGTCTCGGGATTCTTTATCCCTAGGTGCATGATCTTTCACTTTCTAACATTGAATTTTAACTGCCAGACCTTTGACCACCCCTCTAGCTTTTGTAGGTCTCTGCATTTCCCTTATTCCCCTTGTCACTATCCACCCTCTCACATAGTTTTGTGTCATCTGCGAAGAGACAAAACCTGCCCTGGATTCCCTTTCCAATGTCACTAATGAACATGTTGAAGAGGAATGGACCCAGGACTACCTTTTAGTTTGGTTGCCTGTGACAATAGAGAACCCATTTCATACGGCACGGGGTCATTTCACTGTTGACAAAAACAGTGCTACTACAAACGCCGCAGCAACAACAGTGCTGACCACAAACAGAGTCGGTCACAACAGCGACTGCTCACAAATAGCGCCCCAATTGAAAACAATGGGAGTACATGTTTTTCTGTGGGGGACTTTGCCACCTGCACCCCCCAGAATTGAAATAACTAACTCTGGAGGGGGTACTTCAGAGACAGGGAGGAAACTCAAGAGGAGGGAAATTTTTTTTAACAAAAAATTGCCAGCGAAAGGAGTAGCAGGGGAGACCGGGGGCAAACCACAGTCTTAGATCTCCCAGTTGTGCCATGTGCTGGTGCCCTCACCACTCCACCATGGGAGTGGCTCAACCAGGCACCTAGCATATGGCAACTTGTTCACTCCCCACAACAGGGGTAGCTGTATTTCCCTACTGCTGTTCTACCCCTGTTGTTGTACATACAGATGCAGTCTCTACAGTGCAGTTAATACTGTGCTGTCTTGCATGCGTAGTATTGAACTGGTATGATTTCATACACTGGCTGTACCTGGTCTTTTAGATAAACACAGAGGGCTCGATTTTCAAAGGATTGGGACTGGTGCAAGGGGCTTACATAATGGAGAAATGATGCAAGGGCTCTGTGCACCACACCTTGCACCAGTCCCAATTTTCAGATGCCCCCTGTGGCAAACGGGGGTCCATCTGCACCGGCTGGACCTGTGCCATCCTTGCAATGGATGCACTGGTGTGGCAAGGCAGAGGGGGGCTTGCAGCAGGGCAGCACTGCAGTATCCTTTTAATTTGGATTCTGCAAACTCATGTAATGGGCACATGGCCCATCAGAGTTAGACTAGCCAGGAGCTTGTCTAATTGCCAGTGCACCGCTCCAAGTGCCCTGCCATGGTAGGAGGTGGTCCATGCCAACATTGTCACTGCTGCCAAAGGACATCTGCTGCCCTCCCACACCCAGACATGAGTCCCTGTAGTTAATTCCAACATGAGCAATGGATGTTCCTCACAGCTGGTTAATTCCAGAGCCCCCCCACCAAAGTCACAGTACTGCTCCCCACCCACTGGCTGTCATGGATGCATGGATGGAGCCGTGCCAGTGCCACGATGGGGTCTGTTGCCACCCTCCAACCTCCCCCTGCCTGCCCTCCATGGATCCTGCCAGCAGCTGGCAGATCCCCTCCATGGTCGACACTGTTGCCCAAAATGCCCACAGTCTGCAGCATTCCCCACCTGTGCGGCAGTTCTTTGGTGCACTGGATGACTTGCAGCAGACTTGGAGAGTTTGGTGCTGGGACCTCAATTTTTGCAAAATCGGGTGCAGGGTCCCTGGCTAACCCAAGTTTGCCACATTTTCAGAGTATCAGGACAAGGTGTGCTGATCTAACAGGGCTCTGAAAATCGAGCCCAGAATGTCAGTCTCTAACACTGTCAGTCTTCCCCTTTACATTGATGCCTAATGCATCACATTTAGAAAAGTCTAGTATCCAGTGGCACTGACCATGTTACACAGATGAGCATTTCCTACCAGTTTCTAGACTTTCCCATTGTCTCTCTTGTTTTTCAAGTGGCTGGATGCAGGCTAAATAAATACAGAATAAATTAGAGTAAATGATTCTGTACAAGAGAATATTGGTATTAAGGAGGTCTAACGGGGTGATAAGCTTCAAGCCCGGAAGGCAAGTGACAGTTATGACCCTGTAAGACCCCAAGATGGCAATGTACTGTACTTGAATACCATTTTTGTTTTTTATATTATAAGAGGGTAGTAACTCCATGGCTGTGTTTCAACTTTTGCTAGAGGTTTTAAGCGTATTTCATCAGTGAAGGAGTAAATGATGGATTGTTGACTTTTATTGCTTCGTTAATTTAACAGGTGTGTGAGACTGCAGTGAGTTGAGTGCACCATTCTTGAACCATCTTAGTGAAAGGAAGTGTAAGGCTGATGAAAAGCTGAACTGTGTGTGTTTGAAAGATGATTTTCAGCTCCCAGTTCTGCTTTTTTAATGGATTTGTTTTCAATGTGTGTGAGCACTGTTTCGTATAGTACTGTTTTCACAGATGCTGCATTTAGACAGGATTTAAATTGTTTCCCCAGTGTTTAGATCATGTTTTCAACAGCTTCCGGAACATGGTACAACTGTAAATATTAGAGAAGTAAAATCCATTTTAAAGGAGAAAGGATTGTATTTTGTCTTAGTTGTGCATTACTTTATCTTTTGTCTAGCATTTACTTTGTGTGGGTAGGGGTTGTATTTCAAATGTATGTCTAATGAAATGTTTTATGTTGTCTTGTCAACCTAGAATATTTCAGTTCAGATGTAACTGTTCATTACATTCACCCCTGTCAGTTCAAAGCAGGGCAGTCTGCAAGGGGCTCAGCAGTGTCAGACCAATCATCAGCCAGGCTGATCATGACACTGTTCTGGTCTTGCTGGGTGGAACTTTGTGCAGTTCAAAGAAAAGAGCTGCTTGAATCATAGAGCTTCTCTTTCCTTTGATCTGTATAAGCTGCCCAGCAAGCAGAGCTGATCAGCATTATGATCACCCTGCTGTGGTCCTCCCATGATAAGAAAAATCCCTCCCACCATCTGCCAAATATCCCGCCCATCTTTCATTGCTTCCCCTTCTTAACTTTACAACACAGGGATGCCCAAAATCCCCAGTGCCAGCTAGTATCCCCACACCCTGCCTGTTTGCAAAGTGTGACACGTGGAAGACCACCCCTGGTGCCACCAAACATCATACTGACACTGGGGTGCCCAATCCCCCTGTCAGTATCTGAAATAAAGAAAAGTGTCACTCGTAGTCCTTATTATTTTTATTCACCCTGTAAAAAAGAAAGCCGTCCATCGATGTTCATTGTGACTGTTGGCATACCATTGCCTACCACTCCCACCACCCAACCCTCCCATTCAGCACCCACCATCCAAACCCCACCTTCCCTTATTTTAAATTTTCCAGTACTGGGGTGCCCAATCCCTGGTGCTGGCTATTATCCCCCACCTCACCCATTTTCACTGTGTGACACCAGGGAGCCTAGCCCCAGTGCTGCCAAATGTAACCCCAAAACTGGGGAGCCCAATCCCCAGTGTTGGAACCTGAAAGAAAGAAAACTGTGCTGCATAGTCTTTTTTTTTATTTTTATATACCTATAAAAGGGAAAACCATCCATTGATGTTTGTTGCAGCTGCTGGCATACTGCCATCATTACCCTGCCCCACCCAGCCCTCCTACTCAGCACCCATCACCTCACACCCCTACTCCCCTTACTTTAAATTTTCTGACACCAGCATATCCAATCCCTGGTTCCAGCTACTACTTCCTGCCCCACCCATTCTCACTGTGCAACACTGGGGAGCCCACCCCCAGTGGTGCCAAACATAACATCAACACTTGGGTGCCCACTCCCTAGTGTCAATACCTGAAATAAAGAAAAACATCTGTCATAGGCTTTTAAATTTTATACACCCTGTAAAAAAGGAAATCATTCATCAATGTCTATTGCTGCCCCCAGCACACTGCTGTATTTAACCTCCCCCTCCCAACCTTCCCACTCAACACCCACCACCCCACACCCCTTACTTACCTACCAGTGGTCCAACACTGTAATCCTCTGTGGACTGGGAACATGTCTTCACTCTTCAATGCCAGTCCGGGAATAAAGGAAATCAAGTATACAGTTCAATGTATTTCAATAGGTTTTGAACTTGTCTTCATAACTTGGTCATTTTTAAATATTTTTTCCTAAACTTTCAGTGAGGCCTTTTTGGGAACCCTCCTCATGGACAAGGGTGGTGAAATAATGCAAATCCATCCCAAAAGGTGATTTCCCCATTACTGCATGAAATCAGCTTTCAAGCAGGATTTGAACATTTTCTCCACCCTGGCTCATGAAATGAGGTCATAAGAAGGCAATGTTGAAAATTTGGTTTAAAAATATTTAAAAACAAGAAAGTTATGAGCCAATGTTGAAAATGTTCAATGCACACCCATAACTTTGGTCATTTTCAATATTCTGACCCAACATTTTCAACATGGGCATTTTTTCACACCACCTCATGAACATGACAGCTGTAATTTTTCAAATCCTGGCCAAAATGTGTTTTCACACTTGTGGTGCAAAATAACCTTTTGAGCAGAATTTGAACATATTCTCCACCCTTGTTCATGAGGTGGGGTCATCAGAAGGCTATGTTGAAAATTTGGGGAAAATATTAAAAAACAACAAAGTTATGAGTGTATGTTGAAGTTTTTCAAAGCACACTCGTAACTTTGACAATTGTCAGTATTTTTACCCCAAATTTTCAACGTTGCCATTCTTTCACACCACCTCACGAACACGACAGCTGTAATTTTTTCAAATCCTGGCCAAAATGTGTTTTCACACATGTGGTACAAAATGACATTTCAAAGACAATTTTACAAATGACATATGTCATGTTCAGAAGGAGTGGTCATAAAAAGACTTTCTTGAAAAAGTTGAGTCAAAACGTAAAGAATACTTCTAAGTTATGAAGAAATGTTGAATTGGTCCAACATTTACTCATAACTTTATTTTTGCAGATTTAGGTGCATAAAGTTCAACATATCCCTTGTACTACCCAACCTCCTGAACATGACAGATATCATTTTTTAAATTCCATCTGAAACATTTTCGTACTTTCACTGCAAAATCTACTTTTGGATGGGATTTAGAAAATTCCACCTCTCTTGATCATAGTGTCGGGTCATAAAAAGACTGTTGGAAATTTGGGGTCAAAATGTGGGAGCTCGTGGAAAACTAGATATTGCCTCTCAGCTGACCTGGCCTGGGTAAATACAATCTAAAAATATCTAAAAGCAGGACACCACTGAAAATAAGATGCATTTCTTCTGGTCTATCCTGGGTAAATATATAGCAAAAATATGTACAAGCTAGACCCAGTGCAACAGCAATCCAAGTGATGAACATTCATCATTGCCAAATGTTTGTTTTGTTGTGTTGATTAATACCAATTCTAAACTGGGTGAAATACAGTGTCTGGAGGTCAAATGCAATGCAAAAGCTCATGCAGTGAGGTTTTTGCTCTAACAGGTTCCTTTTTATTTAACACTGTGTGGGGTTTGTAGTCTTGTTAGGTTGTGAAGCAAGGTTTACAGACTTTTTTCCAGAAAGTATAGTTTTAAGCAGAAGTAGCAAACTTGAAAATCTTTTTATAAGCAAAATAGTAAAGCTCAAATAAACTACCCAGCTAAACTGAAAATTACAACTGACTCTGGACTCTCATTTTTTGAAAATTGAGCATTAGCTTCACCACAACTTTGCAAACAAAACAACTCCCTATCTCTCTTCCTATCCTCATTTTGCTGCCAGTTACACTTTGCTAAATTTTTTTATATGCTGGCCCAGATATTCAAAAGGGTTGCGCATGGCACAACACTGTTGCACCATGCACAACCCACTGATGTGCCCTGGTGCGATATTCAAATGGGAAACGTGTGCGGCACAAATCCTGATGCACCGGAGCACATCAGTAATGTATGCAGGCGCAGGTGGGGGGGCGTGCCCATGCATACCCTGCACAGCCCGATATTCAGCCCGGGATGTGCAGAACCATGCATGCACAACCCCTACCTGTGCCAGCACAAAGTTGATCCAAAAAAAAAAGGAACGGATGGCCACTCACAGGTGAGCTGCCGCATTGCGGGGCGCAACACGGTAGCTGCCACCTGTGGGTGGCCACCCGAGCTCCGGCTGCACCTCCGTGGTGGTGCCCCCCCATGCGGGCATCAGTAAAAAGGATTTATCCAATATCCCTGGTGGTCCAGTGGACCTGCCTACCTGATCGCGGGCTCAGTAAAGAAATAATGTCCCCAATATCCCTGGTGGTCCTGTGGACCTGCCCGCCCGATTGCGGGCTCAGTAAAGAAATAATGTCCCCAATATCCCTGGTGGTCCAGTGGACCCCCACCCCACCTGCCCACTGAATCCCACCGCCCTGCTCCCCCTGGTCAGCGGCAGGTGGCAGCACCCCACCCGCCTGCCACCCCGCCACCCATCGACTGACACTGTTGGTAGGGCTGTATGCCCATTGCTCCACAGCGTGAGCCAATGGGCGTGCAGCCCATACTGTACTACACATTCCAGATATGTGAATGGGATCTGCGATTGGGCTGTGGAGCACATTGCCAGCTGCAGGGGGTCGTCGGTCCCCAACGGCTGCTGCCTGGCAGGGCGCCAGGTGCAAGTCGCAGGGGATCGGCGCACCTGCATGCAAATGGGGCCATAATGACATGCAAATGGCCCCATTTGTGCCTTGCATACATTATGGCCACATTTGCATGTGTACTTTTGAATATCGAGGTTGCTGCGCATAGCGCAATGGAACTTGGGCTAGCACATCCCTCTGCTCCACTCTGGCCACTTGCACTGGCTCAGTGTCATTGTGCCATGCACACTGTGGGTGGCCAGGATGCGATATTCAATGATGCTGTGCCATGGCGCAGCCCGTTGAATATCACCCAGTCCACACCCCTGTGCAGCCAAGTTGCGCTGCACCCAAGCTTGCGCCACAGCCTGGTGCAGTTTGAATATCTGGGCCACTGTGTTTTGCACTACTTGATCACTGTGTTTCACAGTATCATAGTAAAAGCCAGCAGAATAGGCCACATGGTCTATCGTGTCTGCTCGGAAGCTAGCCCTCTACTGGGAGCTCACTCCTCTACTCCCCCAGTCCCAGAGATGGCCTTCCCTGGCCTCAGCTTCCCCTGTACCTGTCCCAACCCTTCTTGAATCATTCCACTGTGATCTCTTCCACCAGACTCCTGGGCAGTGCGTTCCATGGTTCCACCACCCTCTCTGTGAAGAAGTGTCTCCTGCGCTCCCCCCTGTACTTCCCCCTTTCCAGCTTCCACTTGTGGATCCTAGTAATTCCCTCCTTCTTAAGCCTGAACACTTCCCTGGCTCCACCCTTATTTATCCCCTTTACATACTTGAAAGTCTCTATCATGTCCCCTCTGTCCCTCCTCTCCTCCAGTGCGTACAGATTGAGTTCATCCAGTCTCTCTTCATAGGTCCTACCCTCCATGCCCTGAATAATCCTGGTCACCCTCCTCTGGACCCTCTCCAGCAGTGCTATGTCCCTCTTAAGATGGGGTCTCCAGGACTGCACACAGTACTCAAGATGCGGCCTAACCAGGGTATTATACAGAGGAAGGATCACCTCCCTGCTCCTGGAGGTAATCCCCCTGGTTATGCAGCCCAGTATCCTATTTGCCTTTGCAGCCCTTTGACAATTCTCTGTGTTATTCATTTTACTGTCCACCACTATCCCTAAGTCCCTCTCGCCTGATGTGACTTGCAGTGTGGTCTCCCCCAGGGTGTATGCATGTCCCCAGTTTCTGACTCCCAGATGCAGCACCCTACATTTCCCTGCATTGAACTTCAACCCCCACTTCCTTGCCCACCCCCCCAAGGGTCTTCAGATCCCCCTGAAGGGCCTCTCTCCCCTCCTGCCCATCTGCCAGTGCTCCCAGTTTTGAGTCATCCGCAAAGAGACTCAACCTACTCCTAACACCCCACCCTATGTGTGAGATATAGGAATTGAACAGGAGTGGCTCCAGGAATGAACCCTGGGGGACCCCACTGATGGACCTCCTGGGGGAGGAGACTAGCCCTCCAACCACCACTCACTATATTCACCCCATAAGCCAGTTTTCCACCCACCTGAGCAACTGCCCCCACCCCCATCCACCCAGCTTTGTTAGTAGGCTGTTGTGGAGTACCGAATCAAATGCCTTACTGAAATCCAGATAGAGGACGTCCACCAGCCTATGTCAGTCCAGGGCATCCATCACCCTGTCATAAAACTCCACCAGGTTAGTCTGGCATGACCTCCCCAGAACAAAACCATACTGCCTGTCATCCAGATGTTCCAACCTTTCCAGCTGCCCCCCCAGCCTCTCCTTGATAATGCCCTCCATAACCTTGCCTATCACAGACATTAGGCTAATGGGCCTATAATTCCCCATCTCCTCTCTGGACCCCCCCCCCCTTGTGGATAGGCACCACATGAGCCACCTTCCAATCTTGAGGCACACACCCTGTCATCAGGGAGATGTTGAAGAGTGAGGCCAGTGGAGCTGCCAGCACATCTACCAGTTCCTTCAGCACCCTTGGATGCAGCCCATCTGGCCCCGGCACCTTCTCAGCCTTTAGCAACCGGAGGGCCTCTCTCACCCTATCCACTATGATTTCACCCTCCCATCCCCACTCCTCATGCATCCTCTCCTTCCCTTCTAGATATGACCCATCTCCTGCCCTAGTCTCATCCAGTGCTTCCTGATAATTGTCCACTGCATACTTTTATTACTGTTATTTAATAATTGTTATTATAACTGAAACACTGCTGATATAACTGATTGCACTCTCCTCATCCCCCTTCTCCCCAGGACACATCAGGAAATGAGCTGTTTAGCTCCATGTGTTTTTTCCTGGTAAAACTCTTGAAATAAATACATACATGCATGTATAAATACATACATACATGCATGCATGCATGCATAAATACATACATACATATATAAATCAATAAATATAAATCAATATCTAGGGGCTTGAATGTCCCAATATATACAAGGAGGGTTTGGTGGTCAAACTCATGAAGACAGCATGGATGGCAGCTGGAAGGGGAAGAAAGAGACCTAGAACAGAAGACATGCTGCAACACCACTTAAAAAGAACATTGTTGATCTGTTGATACAATACCAAGATTCCAGTCACTTCCTCAACATTGACCTGGGCATCTGGTGAACAGGACAGCTAAAGGGCAGTCAAGCAGACAATTTGTATTAACAGCCCAGAACACTCGCACCATACAAAGCATGGCAGTCATACAGCCTGGACTCACAACATTGCTCACTGTTGACAATATTGTAAAGTACTAAGTCTGGAGAGCATCAAAACTGCATCCTAATTTCCAATAGTACATGGTAAGACAATAAAGCAGATTCTTCTTCTGTGGTCTTGGGAACAAGGACCTGGGACTTGGGAAGCTTCTAGCCACCAACGGATTACACACAATGGAGCCATATTTTGTCTCCTTTTTGCCAATCACACCATTTTTACAAGGGGGGAGGGAGCTGTATTCCTCATCGGTGACCCTAACTAATAGGCAGTTTTGTAGCCTAAACATACTATGCCAACAGCATGGCCATAAGGAGCCCACTGAGCCATGATAAGTGGCTGTGATACAGGATCTTAGCACAGTTGGGATGGCTGGGGCAACCACTCGCCCACTGAACTTCTGCCAGGTAACTTCATCCCTAACGCAAGTTCTAAGAGTAATGCCAAGCTGATATCAGCAAAGGGCACACAGCATATAGTAGCCACCAAAGTGGGCTTGGGGTCATCTGGAGGGGCCACTCCTTCCTTGTGCCATGTCTCCTTACTTTTACTTTTTCTTTTTTCAGCTAACCTGAATAATACAGCAGGTGAAATGGGGCACAAAGGGGTGGCAGAAATTAAGAGACTGGGGGGACCTCCATGGAGACCATAGAAGAGAGCAGGCAAGGGGTTCACCACAAGGACCTTGCACTGATCCTCCAAAGGGACAAAGCAGATGCTTTTAGTATTAGATCTGATAAACTGCTAACAGTGTGGACATAATAACTACCAAGAAGGTGGGGTCTCAGAGTGGAGAAGAACTTGATAACAATCTCACCTACACAAAACATAATGTCTCATTTGTAAAAGGGTTTCAGACCCTCTGCAATCAGGGCTTAACCTCAGAATTGAAACCTTGAGGGGACTCTTAACATTGGTTTGGCATCTGAGGGTCAACGGGACTAGTAGTGCCATTCACTCAGCCTAAATACTCCGTCAAGTCACTCTGAAGTACAGTATGTTACATCTTGCCTCTCCGGGAAGAAGCAAAAGGAGAGGGATCACCTCTAGAGGGACTCACTGCTTCTCACACATATTGTTTCAAATTTATTGTTCTTTGCTCCATTTTCATGTTGCTGTTTCTTGTTAAAATGCTTTACCTGCTCCATAATATCATGTGTATCACAAGTTAAAAGGATCAGCAACATCAGAATTCCAGAAAACATATATGCTATAACATATCATGGGTAGCATAAGGCGAGTGTTGTACAATATCAAAGAATTAAACTTATTCATTAAAAGAATTAGAGTATTATCTTAACTGAACAAGTTAAGATGTGATGTGGCATTTATATAAAAATCACTCTTATCTGATCTGGAGTGCATGAAACTACAGTCTGCATGGGTGGGGAAAGTAATGGCAGTTTCTCACCTCTCAGCCATGAAGAACAAGACTACCATCCTATTCAGAAAAGGTCTGGTTATTAAAAATTAAGGCATGGATTCAGACACTGAAGGTCATTGAATCATGTGTCAGGGGAAATCCAAGGTTTTAAGCTTCATTTAATTAACATCCATGTCCCATATACAGTACACACACAGATCCCTTCCTCAAAGATTTGTCTCACAGATTTACTGAGCTATCAACAGGCTGCATATAATAATTGGTGAAGTCTTCAATTGTGTTATCAACCCCCAGTTAGACAGACCATCTAGAAATCTGCAGACAAATAAACTGGCAAGTAAAACACCGAGGGATTGCTTAGACTTAGAACAAGGTACGATAGATATTTGGAGGCACCCATCAAAGACAGAGGGATTATTAATTTTTCTTGAATCTTCACCGAGTATTTGAAAATATTTGAGTATTTGTGAATCAAAATACTTTAGTGCACAGAATAGAGATACATACAGTAGACTTAAGAACTGGTTTTGATGCTGCATTTTGCTGACCTGTGAAATGGTACCTAGCCATGAGACAGGCACCAGCAATTTCTTAACTGTCCTAATCGAACTGTGCATGTGTTTTTATAACCATTCTGTGTGGGACATACCTGCTAGCTGTGGAAGCAGAAAACAGGAAGAGGCAGCTTCTGTAGTTTGTGGGTGAACCTCACGAACTACAGAATGACTTAGCACAGTAGTTTTTAAAACCAAGGGGCAATATCAGCCCTCTGGGACTCAGCGAGCTCTGGTTACAAGAACTCTGCTGTATTTTATCATATTTTAAAGGGCAGATAGCCTGTGTGCATGTCGCAAACCTGGGAAGATGTCCAGGTCATTGTATTTTTAAAACCTTGCCCATCAGCGAGTGGGGCATTTGATGCTGCATTTTGCTGACCTGTGAGACGGTATGTAGCCATGAGACAGGCAACAGCAATTTCTTAACTGTCTTAATTGAACTGTGCATGTGTTTTTATAACCGTTCTGTGTGGAACATACCTGCTAGCTCTGGAAGCAGGAAACAGGAAGGGGAGGCATTTTTAGTTCGTAGGTGAGCCCCCACAAACTATAGAACAACTTAGCACAGTCGTTTTTAAAATCAAGGGACAATATCAGCCCTTGAGGACTCATTGAGCTCTGGTTACAAGAGCTTGGCCATATTTTATTATATTTCAAAAGGCAGATAGCCTGTGGGCATGTCGTGACCCTGGGAAGACTTCAAGGTCATTGTACTATTAAAACCTTGCCACTCAGTGAGCAGGGCGAGCTCGAGTGGGGCATGTGCTTTTCTGCACATGGAGACATGCACCAAGACAAGCACTGTCTCGTACATGTCAGGCATGTCCAGTGGTTCACAAAGGTACAAGGCCATAGAACTGTAAGGTCAGTGAATTCAACTGTGTGCATGCCATAATTAAGTACAATACTTAGGTAGGCCTGTCTTCATTTTGGTCTGCACTTGTACATTAGTCTACAGTGTTTGGTGTCTACAGTGTGTCTATAGTGTGTGTAAATGTTGTTCGCTGTTAAACAAAAAAAAAATTCCTAACTGTAATTCCTTTCCTTACTTTTCTACTTTTAAAGGCACTAATGGCTGATATAATTAAGGCACTAGACGGAGACTGGGGATTAAAGTGTGGTTCTTGCTCTATGTATTTACTATGTGAAACTGATCTTATCCAGAAACCTTTCACATGTAACAAATGTCTGCTCATTAAACAATTGGAACTGGTAATTAGTTCCCTTAAGCCTAAATTAGATTCAGTTGAACTGAACCAAAAGCATACTGTATGTACCAAACAATCTTAGCTATAAATGACACAGCTCTGGGGGAATACAAATATACACATAGATAAACAACCCATACACTGGAATGACTTGGAAAACAGGGGCTTAAAGCAGGTGGGAGATATTGTTACAAACAGCGTAACACAAACAACACGGCTCGGGAGACATAAGCTGGAGCCACTCTCAAAATGGATAAACCAACAAAAACGAGCAAAAGCGGGCTGACAGCAACAAGAAAATTCAGTGAAGCTAAAATAGCAGAATTAGAATTTATTATTGGGTACTTTGTGCATTTACATCAACATTTCACGCCTGTTTTTTTTTTTAAGAAAAAACGCCAGGGCGGCGTGAAATGTTGACGCGGGTGCACAGGGGTTGCTACATCTATTAAAGTTTCTAATTTGTTGCTATTTTAGCTTCACTGCATTTTTCTTGTTGCTGTCGAGCCTGCTCTTGCTCGTTTTTGTTGGGAGATATTGTTACCCTGACTGCCACAAGCATAGCTACCTTTGCTAACCTACAAACCCACTGAGGACTACAAGCAACAGACTTCTGGAAGTACCTAAGGATCAGCAGTGCAGTGCAGTCCTACATAAAAGGACACTTGAAGAAACCCCCCCACAACATTGCTACCCTCATGGCTATCCAAATCCAAGGGGAGGGCCAGTTTGATGTATGGTTTGCTAAGGGATACCCTGCCCAGCCAAACTGAAACATCCAGCCTTAAGTGGGAAAAGGCCCTGGGGACAGTCATCACCAAGGAGCAGTGGAAGGAGTGCTGGGTTGGTGCCTATAAGAATTTTGTGGATGCAAAGAGCACCCTGATACAGAACAAGATCCTGCACTTCTGGTACCGTACCCCAGTGATACTGACCAGAGCTGGAATCTTGGCTTCAGACCTCTGCTGAAGGTGCCATCTGCATGCAGGAGACATTCTACACCTCATATTTGACTGCTCTGGGGTTCAGGCACCATGAGCACTTGTCTGCAATCTCAGATCACAGGTTTTAGGCAAACCCATACCCAAATCGGCAAAGCTGTTACTTCTGGGCATAAGATTGGAAGCCCCTCACCTCAAGGCCCCTGAACACAAATGGCTAGTCCTACTGGCAATGCAGGTGAAAAGACTTCTCCTATGCAGATGGAGAAACCCTGAGGTGCCATCCACACAGGAGATCACTGCATAGGTGCTGGAGCCGGGGGTGGGGCGGAAGGGGAGGTAGCCACTCCACTTTTTATTTCTGTATGGCAAAAACTAGTATAGAAAACGTGCCCTTTGTTCCCCCATAAGTGCCATTTTGATTCTCAGCCCCCTCTGCTTTTACCATCTTCCAGCACCCTTGGATCACTGCCTCACTAGTAGTGATTGCCTCCATAGACAGACTCTCCCATCTGGCTAGAGACATGATACCACAACATACAGAATGCTGGGCCCCCTTTCTAAAGTACACTACTCCCAAGAAGGCATTGGATAAAAGGATGGCCATGCTCTGAATTGATGCCTGGCTATGTGAAACAAGAAAGTTGAAACAGTTTGAGTTAATTTCCAGTATGAACTCCCTGTATGTATATAGTTGATGTAGTATGTAGACAAGAATAGTGGTTCTCTGCATTCTCTCTGTTTAGGGTGAAGGTTGCCATGACACTGCCATAGGTCTCTTAAAGACATTAGGATCCACAGTGGACTTCTGACACCATGGCTTTCCACTTACAATGCAGTAACCATATATAGGTGAGTCCTTTTCCACATATGGTTCAATTTGGTTGCACAAATGTATTGTAAAGGTTGCATCTGTAACCAGCAACCCTCACCCTACAAATACTTAATCATTGTACCTCATCTAATTGAATACAGGAGGACAGTTGTATATGCAACCAACACCCCCCAACCTGAAAGTTCCATTTTATGTATTAGTTGTAATACAAATGGCAATAAAACATTTAACTGCTATAAATGACACAACTGTGAAAAATGTGAGACGGGGCAATCACCTCACTCAGGCATCTTACTTTTGGGTCTAAAGCACTGCCCTTGATAACTTCAACTCCCAGTAACACCTGCCCTACATAAAACAGGATAGTGAGCAAGAAATGGATACATCAGATGATGGTGACTGGTCCACTATTGAAGTCACACATAGACAAAAAAGGGACATAGGGCCATGAACTTCAATTTACCTTTAAGTAATCACTTCATGGTATTGAGTGATACAAATAGTAGGAGTCCTAGTAAAATAATAAACTCATCTAACATTGATAAGGATTTTAATGAACAAAACTCACTTAATATTCCCATACCTGCTTTAATCAACAAGCAACAAGGTAATCTTGATACTAATACCTATATGCTAGAAATGGAGGTAGAAACTGTTAATGCACCAAATAACAAGGATTCAAAGGACTGTGTCTTGGTGACATCTCCCTTAAATTTTAATAATCCAATAGTCCCAGTTTCCACGCAAACTGCAGCCAGTTATGCATCTTTAGTGATACCCCCTTCCCTTACTAAAGTGACCAACCAAGAGGATATTCAGCCCAGAATAAAAAAATATGCAAGGATCAAATGGAAGAAGATAATGTTACTGAAGAAGGAACACACAAACTAAATCAAGTATAAGTACTAGGGGACTCAATACTAAAATATACTGATAGATACACCTGTAGAGGTAATAAAGAGAGTGTCACTACCAGTTACTTCTCCGGGGCAAAAATAAGGGCTGTACAAAAAATGATGCCAAATATAATTAAGGAAAAGGACGAGACCACAGCAGTTCTACTGCACCTAGGTACTAACAATTTACAGCAACAAGGTACAGCAAAAATAATAGACGAATTTAAAAACATAAAACATGAGCTACGAAATATGAACTGCAAACTATATTTTACCGAGATTTTACCAGCCCCACGTGCAAGGTTTACTAAAAGAGAAAAGATTAAGTCAATAAATAATGGGGTAAGATATTGGACCCAGAAGGTATTAGGTGTATAAAACACTGGGAGGAATTTGAATACAACATGCAGTACTTTTGCAATGATGGATTACACCTGAACAAAAATGGAAGTAGGAAACTGGGAAGAAAGTTGAAAGAAACAATTAATGAATGTTTAAACTAAAAAAATAAGGAGAGTGGGGTGTCTTCAAATATCCCCAATCCTGGCAAAATAGTCTCTCAAACAAAAAAACAAGTTTTTGTAAACAACAAAGGACTCAGAATTTTGTCCCTAAATGCTAGAAGTCTTAATATTAGCCAAAATTCTGTACTTGAGGTATGGCTGAATAAAGATGTTATTGATATCTGTACAATAACTGAAACATGGTGGGATAGTCAGATCACTTGGAACAGAGACATAATGGTTACACTCTATATACTATAGATAGACCTGATAGGAAAAGTGGGGCATGACAATCTATGTTAATAATTTGATTAATAGCTTCAGATATAGTGCAGGTAATAGTAGTTTAGACATTGAGTCACTTTGGATAACAGTTGATACCTACCAAAAAAGGAGATTATACATCGGGGTCTATTATACAGCTCCAGATACAATGGTTAGAGAGATAATGATATACAACATGACATAGCAAGGATGGCAGATATTGGTGATGTATTTACAACTGGTGATTTCAATCATCCAGACATTAACTGGATCAATCACACATCTAAAATAGGTATTGAAAGACAATTTATTGATACACTATTAAATGTAGGGCTACAACAAATGATCTACAAACCTACCAGAGATAATAATATGCTTGATCTATTGATAACAAACATTGGAGAATCAATTAAGAACATAAATGTTAGAGAAAACCTGGGAAATTGTGATCATAATATCACTGAATTTACTCTAAAGAAATGGTGCAGAAGAGTGTAGGATCAACAATAATTAAAAACTACAGTAGGGCAAACTTTCAAAAAATAAAATCCATGCTGTCACATTGGAATTGGGAATTGGCATTTAGGGATAAGACAGTTGAGGAAATATGGAATACCTTTAAGACCAAACTATTATACACAGAGGACACATTTGTGCCCAGTAAGCAGATGTATAACAGCAGAGGAAAAAAGCCAATGTGGTGTACTAGGAAAGTTGTAAGGCAGTGTAATAAAAAAAAGAAAGCTTTTGATTTAATGAAAAGAAAAAAACACAAATGAGACTACTTTGATGGCCTATAAAAGCAAGTTGAGAATTAAAGAAAATGATTTGGCAGGAAAGAAACAAACTTAAAATAAATATACTACATAGAAATGACCATCATAGGTATCATAGGTATCATAGGTAGATCAGAGCCAAGAAGACCGTAGTCCATAATGCTCGTCAATATAATTAATCATAACCCTTTATTGATTTATCTCTTAAGAAATTATCTAATCGTGTTTTAAATAAATTCATAGTTTCACTGGTCACCACAGAGAGTGGCAGTGCATTCCAAATTTTAGACACTCTAACAGAGAACCAAGAACTTCTCTGTTTAGTTCTGCATCATTCTACCAATAATTGTAGTGGGTGAGCCCTAGTTTCATAAACTACTTCTCTAAAAACCAGTCCCAAAGAATCCCATAAGGTACTATCATATAGGGCTCTATACACGAGACACAAATCTCCTCTTAGTCTGCAATAATCAAGACTATAGAGTCCGAGTTTTATAAGTCTATTTTCATAATCTAGTCCCTGAACCATGGTAAAAGTTTTATGCCTATGTTAATAATCAAAAGAGCAATAATTCCCAAGTGGTGCCATTGATACACGAAGGCCAGGACATTAAAGATTCTGGAAATATGGCTGGTTTATACAATACCTACTTTTGTTCACGTATTTCAATCAAGGTAAGGTAGAGAATAATAGTATAGAAGGTAATAGATATCCAGACCTAGTCACTTGAGATTAGTCCACAAGAGGTATTAGAGTTATTAGGAAAACTTAAAAGTTAATAAATCTGCAGGGCCTGATTTATTTCATTCCAGATTTCCTAGAGAATTACAGCACCATATAGCTGCACCACTAGCATTTTTGTTTAATGCATCCTTTGCATTGGGAGACGTTCCATTTAATTGGACAATGGCTACCATAGTACCACTGTTTAAAAGGGGGGATAAAGCCTTATTATCTAACTACAGACCTATTGGTTTGGCACCTGTAATATATAAACTGGCAGAAAGTTTTTTTCAAATCCAAAACAGAGGAGAATCTAGATATAATTAATTATAAGGATAATAAACAGCATGGCTTCAGACAGAATAGAGCATGTATTACTAATCAGCTGTGCTTTTACAAGAAAGTCAACAGCAGCATAAATAATAATATTCCAGTAGATAAGCTTTACTTGGGTTTCCAGAAAGCTTTTGATAAAGTCCCCCATAGCTTATTATTGGAAAAGTTAATTAAACTGGGAGTTAGTTAGTTAATTAGTTTATTGATCAGTCATTGACCATGTCCAACAGTACATATCCAAAATATATAAAGCACATTTAAAACATCCTTTCTAGACAGAAGCAATGCATAAATACAGAGTCAAATATATTGTCAACTTTGGTTTAAAAGTACCCATTTTACATAAATTAAGCAATGTTTCATTTCCTAACTTGATTAGACTTTTCTAAGCAAGTTTCTCTAATCATTTAGACATCTTGCTTTAAAACAACAGCATAAAGCAGCATCAAAATTAATGTTTTCAATAAATTCCTGGAATACAGAACATGACCGGGACCATAATATTATCAAGTGAATTTATTTGCACTTCATACAAATTTTTGACATAGCAGCAAGATAACCTGCTACTCCCTTTATTATCATTTCATCATTCGTTGTGAAGAATAAGTTTAATAATATTGACTCTTCCAAAGTTTGAATGTTATCCCATAATGGTACTAGCCAATATACCCTGGGTTTACTGTACCATGGACAGACAAAGATGACATGATGTAAATTCTCCAAATATTGGTTTGAGCAGGAACAGTAACATAATTGTACAGTAGTAGCCTTGCTATATCTAGCTTTAAGAACATTACTATAGAACATTGCCAGTCTATATCTAGTATATAGTTTCCTTTGTTTGTGATCTATCAAGACATCCAAATAATTTTTAAAGTAATACCTAAAATCATTCTGTACCAACCATGGTGATATTTCTAATACCACAATTGATTCCAGATCTATCAATTTGAAGTAATTTACAATTTTTTGAGTAATGTAGATTCTGTATTTACAGCTAATAGTAATGCCTTTGGAAACGTAGTTCCTCAGAAACTCAAGGCCAGTTTGTTTTAGAATAGAAAACATTGTCTTGAGCCATGTAGATTGCAAACATCCTAATTCATCCTGGCCATATTTTACCTTTAAACAGAGATAGGGCAATCTGTCAGAATCCAAACACAATAGCTTAATCCAATAGTTTATTTTCCTGGTACACATTAAAGCAGGGAGTAGACAGTAGGCTGGTCACCTGGATCAGGAATTGGTTAAACAAAAGAAAGGAAAAAGTCAGGGTTAGGGGCTCATATTCTAATAGCGGTGAGGTGACTAGTGGAGTGCCCCAGGACTCGATCCTGGGCCCTATATTGTTTACACTATTCATCAGTGATCTGCATCACAGTATTGAAAGTTGGATAGTAAAATTCACAGATGATGTGAAATTAGGTGGATCAGTAGATACAACATGTAATATCACCAAACTGATGTCCAACTTAGAAAAAGTGGAACGATGGGCCAAGGATAATGGAATGATGTTCAATGTAGAAAAATGCTCCATTTTACACATTGGAAAAAACAATACTAAACAAGACTATATCCTTAATGCTACTGTTTTAAGTAAGGTCAAATCAGAAAAGGATTTTGGAGTATTTATAGACCAGGATCTTAGTTTTAACGTGTACTGCACCAAACTAATACAGAGAACAAATGACATGATAAGTAATATCAAACACGCATTTATAAACAGATCTGCAAAATGTCTACTTCCTTTATATAGATAATTTATTAGATCTCATCTAAACTATGGCTCTCCATTGTGGAGCCCTCACCTGAGGAGAGAGAGGTGGCGAGGGTTGGGGCAGTACAGTGCAGGTCACAAAAATGATGGGAGGAACGAAGGGATTACACTACAATAATAAGTTTAAGATACTGGGACTATATAGTATAGAACAATGAAGGACTGGGGTGACCCCCTAATGATGTATAAATTCATGAAAGATGACGATTTATGTGAAGAAGTACAGTAGGTATACAAATCCAGGGTAAACCTAATGGTCTAAGAGGACACAAACAACAAATAAAACTGAAAAATGTAGTTATAAAGGGAAGATATAATTGTTTCATACATCGAACAGGCAAGATTTGCAATCATCTTCCTAAAGAAATAGTGGAAAGTCATAGCATAAATATATTTAAAAGCAGACTAGATAAGTTTTTGCTGGAGAGAAGAACAAATTGGACCCACTGATATGGGGGAGCAAATTTAATGGGCATTTATAACTTCTGTTCACTACCCAGTATGAATACCCAGCATGAAGAATAGCACCATTCAACAAATCATAAATTGAAGAAGAAGAAGAAAAGGAAGATGAGAGCAGCAGTGTAGGAATCACTGGAAAACAAACTAAGTGAATTAGCAAAAAGGTAGGTACAACAACACATGCCTGAAATAGACATAGAGTTAAAAGCAATTAGGAAAGAAATATCCGAAGTACAGTAGAGGAAAGCACTTAAATTACAATATACAGCACACCAATATTACAAATTGGGAGAGAGGGCAGCTGCACTCTTGCCAAACCAACTAAGAAAGGAGAATACGGAAAAAACAATAACCAAAATCCACCTATCCAAAAAAAATACTAGTCATAACACTGATTCTATTGACACAGCACAAGCACTTTCCCATATTTATACCATCCTATGTAAAGAAAATAAAACCCCTAATAAGTGAGGGAAAATACAGTGTCCTTTTTGTGGCATTTAAATCTCCCCCAACTCTCTGAAGAGGACAAAAATTCCTTAGAAGCTCTCATTACCATAGGGGAAGTATATGCTACAATTAAATCACTACACACAAAGCATTAGGCCCAGGTGCGTTTAATGCAGACTTTTATAAGTCCTTTCAGGAAAAGCTGGCACCTCTGTAGCGTACCTTGTTTAGGGAATGACTGGAGACTAGTCACATGCCCAGCACATGGGCGGAGGCAGTGATGTCTATCTTGCCAACACTTGGGATGCATAGGGAGTACTGTGGATCATGCAGACATATTAATCTTCTGAACCAAGACCTGACGATCTACGCAAAAGTTTTAGCCACACATCTTCAGAAAATAATTCCAAAGGTAATTAATGCAGACTAAACTGGGTTTATCCTGGGCAATACCAGAGTGACAATAAAAGAAGAATTTAAACAGTCTGGAGAAGGGCACGCTGGCACACAAAACCCAAATAGCTTTGTTAATCAATGTGGAAAAAGCCTTTGATAGACTAAACTGGACCTTTCTGCAACTTACTGTAGAGCATATAGGATTCAATCCCACTTTTTTGAGGGGCTAGCAATGTTATATTCCACACCATTAGCCAGAGTCAGGGCCAGTGGGATCCTATCAGGTAGAGAGGATTACAAGACAGGGTTGCCCCCTTTCCTCTCTTCTTTGTGCCATAGGCATGGAACCCCTGGCAGAAGCAGCACATACAAGTGATAGGATCCAGGCAGTGACAGTGGGGGGTATATTTCTATATACACATATGATACAGTGATCTGTTTAAAGGATCCAGAGAGGATTATGGAGCACATCTTACAGCTCATTAATAGCTGTGATAGCATTTCAGGTGTCAAAATTAGTCAAAAACTAAAATAGTTAACATTAGGGGGAAAGTATCAGCACACTTCCAACAGGCTATACCATGTAAATGGGAAGTAGATTCTGTCAGGTGTTTAGGAGTGCACATACCACAGCAGAAAACTAATTTAGAAAAAGCAAATTATGGGAAGCTGAAGCAGAAGATTTTCACAAACATTAATAGATGGACTCTGTTATCTTTGCCCTTCACTAAAAAAAAATAGATACAATAAAGATGAATGCCCCCCCCCCCGTTACTTGTTTCTGTTTCAAACAATGCCTCTTCCGCTGCAAAGAGAGGCTTGGATGGAGTTAATAGGTATTTTATTTTTTTAATTTTTATGTATCTTTTTTAATGTATTGTGCTTTTTGCCACTGGCCGCCTCTCCTATAGCTCATTCCCCACCATCTGCCTTGCTCCCCTAGCACCATGCCCCTGCCGATACCCTCTGACTTGCCCCTCAGGGTGGGGTCACAGCTCCAATCCAGCCCATCTACTATGGGAGAAGGTGTTGGTAGAGACCGACATTACTGCCCTGGATTCCTCCCCAGGGTGGGGTTCAGGGATAGTTGGCACAGCAGAGTTGTGTTAGGTCAGCAGAGAGGTGGGGAGCCATTAAGACCAGGCGTGCTTCATCTTGGTGACCAACTAGATTTTGGTGAGCTGCCCCAGCGGTGGGGACATGCAATGACATCCAGCATCCACCCCGTCCCTCTTATTTCAAGATGCCAGTTGCCTGTGGTTCCCCTGGCCTCCACCAGGAGCCCATTGAGCACTGAACGCACTATCCCTCTCTCCCCCGGGAGAAGGAGAGCAATCCATGGGATGCTCAATCCTTCTCCCCTGGCTGGCCCTCCGGTTCCCCGAGTCCATTCCCAAACCTGGGTCACCGGCATTGCAAGTGGAAATCCAGCTGCTGTACCAGTGGGCTGGAGAGTTAACAGGCATTTTAAAGAAATTTGTTTGGCATGGACTCAGACTAAGGAAAATGGGAGATATTCATGGGACAAAACAAAATTAGGGGGATACAGCCTGCCAAACTTCAAAAGCTATTGTAATGCAGCCTACATCTTGCCATTGATTAACATATTAAGGACTCAAACAAAAGCAAAATGGAAGGAAATGGAGGAGAATGCAGTTAGAGGGGCTCACCTGAAGGTCTTAGAATGGTTAACCACCTCAGTAAAGGATTTAGACCCTGTTAAAAATAAGTGGACCAAACACATCATTAGACTTTAACAATTAAAAAGATGAAGGGTGTTAAAGACAAGCAGCTTCAGTGACTAATTATTTAGAGATATTCACCCTTCACTCAAGCCAGGATAGCTACTTCATTCTGTAGATGGGGACACAAGGGGCTGATATATTTTTCGCAGTTGTTCATAGACGTCAACTTGAAGTCCTTTAGGCAACTACAGAAAGAGTTTGAGATGGTCAACACTGGTCAGTTCAGGTTTTTACAGGTTAGTAGTAAGTTAGAAAATAAAGGAAGCCTCTTTGAATACCCAAAAGAGGTGCTAAACATTGCAAGAACAAGCTCTCTCCAGAGTGACAGTAAGCACTTAAGATCCAAATTATATATGGAAGTAAATAGAGAGATGGAGAGGAAAGATGTAGAACAAGCACAAAAGAAATAGAAAATGGAAGCACAGAGCACACTACCCCAGAAAGCATAGAAACAAATATGGGAAGCTATACATAAAACAACCACTTCAGGTAGCTAGTGGGAATTCTGCTGGAAAATTATAAGCAGGTACTTTTTAACCCAGATAGAGTGAAACATATAGGGTCTAGTCGTTAAGACATTTGCTGGTGAGGATGCAGCAAGAGTGGAACCACATGTATTGTTAAGTTACTGAGCTTTTCTGGATAGAGGTGGAGGCACAGATAAAAAAACTTTAAATATAAATCATGTTTTGAATTATATGTATTTGGTTTGTGGTTTACAACTTAAGGGCTCCAGGGGAATGCTAAAAGGTATGTGTATAATATAATGATAGCAACCCTAAAGGCACTCATGTAACAGGGCTCCAGCCCAATTAGATCATAATAGCTTTCATACAGCAAAAAATAAATCAGTGGGGGGTGTGGCTTGGGAGCCAACAATGGTGGACGGGATAAGATGGGCTCCAGCAAGCACCAAATAAAAAATAGCAATAATCATCTTTTATCTTATGGACTGCACTTTAATAACTTGGATTAAGCATTGGGTGTCTAACGGCAACTGGAAAATCGGCATAACTATAAGCAACTATAGATTTTGAACTGATAAACAAGACTGTTAAGCTGCCGGGTGAAACAAGGACAAGATCCCCGCAGCATGATACAGGAGGTGGGAAGGGAGAATGACAGAAAAAGAAGCCCAAATGAAATTGGTTACGGCTGTTGTTATGAACTTACAACAAGATGTAAAAGCTGGGTTTGAAAACCTTACAGCCCAGATCACCCACATACAAACTGTGGTGAGAGGGCTAGCTGAAACATCTGCATTGCATGCCAAATGGCAAGTCGAAGCCAAATCCCATATACTTTAGGAGAGCTTGAAGACCTGGTGGCTGATCTGTCAAGGGAGTGTAATTCACTTAAAGATAAACTCCATACCCTGACTAAATGAGCAGAAGATCAAGAAAACAGAGGTCGGAGATCTAATATCTGATGAATTAGACTTACAGAAAATGTTGAAGGGAGAGAGAAAGTGGCAGAAAAATTCAAAAATGGCTTTCAGGCTAGCTCAGATTTAAACTAGAGGCAGCAAAGTATGAGTTAGAGTGAAATGAATGAATGGGAACCAAATCCAGCCAAGGGGACAAACCTAGACATTATTTAATGACATATCTTTAGTTCCTTGAATAGGAAAAAAATCCTGCTGGCTGCCCAATCATGAGGTTCATTAGAAATTAATGATGCCAAAGTATTCATGGTTCAGGATTATAGCTGTGATTTGCCCACAATGTGGCAGAAATATGTTGGTGTTAAGTACACTCTTCGGACCCTGGGGTGGCAGTACTCATTTTACTACCCAGCTTAACTCAAGACCGTTTGCCTGGGGCACCCACCTAAGTTTTTTACCAAACCCCAGGATGCCGAATCATATGTGAGATCTATGGAGGTGGCACAGGAGTGCCAGATGCAAATCAGATTGGTTCAACTAGCAAAATGAAATAAATGGTCCAAAATGACTAAATTAAATGACTGAGAGGGGAGCTGGTGGGAAAGTAATCAATGTCAAGCTGCAGTGGCGGTAGTGGGGTTTTGGGTGTCACCACATGGCACAGCAGAGGCCATTTTGACTAGCAGGGAACAGAAGCCATGTGGAACTGTACCACTGATGTAGGTCTAAGACTGTATTAGTGCCACACAGCTACCCAGTACTGATTAGCCAGATCCATGGAATTCTCTAATGTTTACTGATGTGCAGAGAGCTCTCGGAGTTTATTGACATTTTTTTAAAGAAAAAGAAAACAAAAAAACTATGACAGCTGCAGGGGAAGCCCATGGGATAGTGCATGGGGAACCCCGGAGTGCCCTTTTTCCATGATGCTTCACCATGCATTCAGTTTCCCTCATGTAAGAACGGATGGTACGTCAGAAGTGAGGGTCATAATATTGAACCGTACTGCCCCAATTTCAATGTTTGCTTGCTAAGGATATTGATGAATGGTCAAGGCACACTAATCATGCCACATTCAAGTTGCAAGGACATAGTTATGATGGTAGGCTCCATGGGGCATGGCATGGGAACCCCTGTACCATCCTCAGCACCATGAGACATCCATCAGAGCAACTTCCTGTACCCCAGTCCTATGCAAGTGCAGCTCTGTCAGCGTCCCAACTTTTAATGCTTGAACCGAATCCTATATGGGACAATCTGAAGTATATGCAATATATGTCCACTCTTTCCTGATGGTGAACTTTGTAAAAATGATAAATTAATCAGGGTAAATCTTTAGAGGTCTGGATGTGGAGTGAATAAGCTGTGGAACACCTGGTGGGCAACCCTGCAGCTGTACTTCACTCTGCTCTACATTTTCCTTCTTGGCGGTATGAAATATAATGCAGAGGTTTCCATATTACCAAACTGCAGTAAGGGACCCCATCTGGAGACCAGAAAATGTAAAAATTGTTTAAACTAATGAAGGGCTATGCTGTTTCATGTTTCTGTGCCACTAGACTTATGCATATGCAGCCTAAAAATATGCTCTGCTACTGCAGCTACCGGTGGTGATCAGGCTCGAGTCCTGACAAGCACCTACCTCTGACTGTCACTGGGGCAGCAGGTACCAGCAGGGGGGAGGGGGGACAAGACATTTGGATTCCACTCAAGGACTCGAAAGCTGGAGGCATCCTAGAGTGGCAAGATGAAGTGGAATGATTATTCTGACAATTACTCTGTAGCCAGGTGTTGTGGCTAGCAATCTGCAGTACCAAAGCTGTGATTGACACTGCTACTGACCTCACCAGTCCCTCTACTGAACTGACCATTTACTAATGGTTAAATTTCTTAATTCTTTAATTTATTTTTAATGTTAAAGTGTCTCTCTGACATAGAAGAAGGAGGTAAGGTGATCTATGGGATGCCACACTCAAGTGGAGTGAGGCAGAATGTGTATTGGGGCAAAGTCAATCCATTGCTGGTATTACTGCTCTTCTGACAGTTCTGACCTACTGGTTAAACCATAGAGGTTACCTCCCCCCCCCCAATAAAAGGCATTTGAGCCTCCTGGACCATTGGCCACGGGAACAATGATTTGTCAATAAGGGGTCATGGGACTGTCTACTCCATAGAGGAGGAAGGGTTTATTAACCCACTGAAAACATTGCTGTAAATTTAATAGTTCAATTTCAAGTTGCTGTTATAATAGGTGCACAGCCCAAACTAATTCTCCACCACAGAACAGGTGGGATGCTGCACTACACTGGTGTGTTGCGGAGGTGGGGAAATAGGTGGGATATAATAAGGGGTTACATAGTAGGGATCAGTATGTTAATAATGTCATTTTCAGATAGGGAATGTGGGAGGGGAGGGCAGGGGAGCCCTTTGCTGCAGCCACATCCAAGAGCAGGGCCATTCTCGATGCCCTACAGGTAGCATGCCTCAGACAGCTAGTTTTGGAACCCACTCATGAGGGAGCAATCTTAGACCTCATACTCTCAAATGGGTACAGTGAGAGGATCTCAGATCTAGAAGTGGGTAGCCATCTGGGAACAAGTGACCACCAAACAGTGTGGTTCACGATAAACTCAGTTACAGAGCCAAGCCATACAAAAGTGAGGGTACTGGACTTCAGGAGGGCTGACTTTGGCAAGATGGGAGAGTGCCTTAGAAAAACACTAGCAAACAGGCTAGAAGGAGGGGTGGAACAACAATGGGGAAACATCAAATCTGCCATCACAGAGGCAACAAGTCTTTGTGTGAAGCAAATAAACAAGTCAAAACGAAAGAAAAAGCCACTATGGTTCTCAAAAGAGGTGGCAGAGAAGGTCAGGGAGAAAAAGATAGCATTCAGGAAGTATAAGGAAACACAGAAGGAGCAGGACAGACAGCTGTACCAGTTGAGGCAGAAGGAAGCAGGGAGGGAATTTAGAATAGCAAAGGCCCAAACTGAGGAAAAGATAGCCAACTCAGTTAGGAAGGGGGATAAAACCTTTTATAGGTACATCAGGGAGCATAGAAAGACAAAAGGAGGAATAGTAAGGCTGAATAGAATGGACAGTGGGTGGGCAGAGAGGGACAAAGAAAAAGCAGGGATACTGAACGAATATTTCTGCTCAGTATTCACAAAAGAGAAGGAGGGGGAGGTGCCTAATCCAAGTAACAGAACCACTCTGGATAGGGGGGTCGATCACAGTTCTTTCACAGAAGAAAGGGTTCTGAAAGAACTCCTAAAACTGAAGGTGGACAAAGCAATGGGGCCTGATGGAATTCACCCCAGAATTCTAAAAGAATTAAGGGGAGAACTAGTGAAACCACTGGCTACCCTTTTTAACAAACCATGGGAGGATGGTGTAATGCCTGAGGACTGGAGGAAGGCAGATGTGATTCCCCTTCACAAAAGTGGGACCAAGACAGAGGCAGGAAACTACAGACCTGTCAGTTTGACCTCTGTGGTAGGGAAAGTGATGGAATCACTTCTGAAGGAAAGAATTGTTGAGTACCTAGAGGCCAGTGGGGCAAAGGACCCAAGACATCATGGGTTCACAGCGGGAAGTTATGTCAGACAAATCTAATTGATTTCTTTGACTGGGTGACCAAAGTAGTAGACCAGGGAGGGGCTATGGACATGGCCTACCTAGACTTTAGCAAGGCATTTGACACAGTCCTACACAAAAGATTAATAGTCAAATTAACCAGTCTGGGAGTGGATCCCAGGGTGGTAGCCCTGGTAAAACATTGGCTGGACAACAGGACATAGAAGGTAAGTGTAAATGGAGTCCACTCTGAAGAAAGAAGAAGAAAAATCAGCATTTATATAGTGCTTTTCATACACAATATCCCAAAGTGCTTTACAAGCAATGCTAGACTGTTACTGAAGTGACTGAATGTGTGGTGGCGGCCATATCGAACATCACCCACACACAACCTGGATAATTGCATGAACTGGTTTATGGGAAGGGGAATGTTGGCCAGGACACGGGGAATGTTCCCTACTCTTTGTGAAAAGTGCCCTGGGTTCTTTTACTTCCACCTGGACACCCATCAGGACAACACCAGGATGGGTAGAAGGGACCTCGGTTTAACGTCTCATCCGAAGGACGGCACATCCCAGCAGTACAGCACCCCCCAATACTGCACTCGGATGGCAGCGATTTTTAGGTACAAGTCCAATCCCGGTGTGGGACGAGAACCCACAACCTTCTGGTCCAGAGGCAGATGTGTTACCAACTGAGCCAAGAGGGGTTACAAGTGGGGTACCACAGGGTTCAATACTGAGTCCAGTCCTTTTTAATGTCTTTATAAGTGACATTGCAGAGGGACTGGAAGGAAAAGGATGTCTCTTTGCAGATGACACAAAGATCTGCAACAGGCTTGATACACAAGGAGGCGTGGAAAGGATGAGAAGGGACTTGGCAAGGTTGGAGGAATGGTCAGAAGTATGGCAGCTTGGATTCAATGCAAAGAAGTGCAAAATAATTCACCTGGGAAACAAAACTCAGGGGAAGATTACACAATGGGGGGGAGGTAGTAACAACAACAAAATGGAAAGGGACCTGGGGTAATCATATCAGATGACCTTAAGGTTAGCAAGCAATGTGAGAAGGCAGTAGGGAGAGCTGGGGGATACTGGGATGTATAGGGAGAGGCATCACCAGCAGAAAACAGGAAGTTGTTATCCCTCTGTACAGACAGTTGGTGAGACCCCATCTGGAGCACTGCGTCCAGTTCTGGAGACCCCATCTCTGCAAGGACATAGACAGGATAGAGGCAGTCCAGAGGAGGGCAACTAAAATGGTGCAGGGTCTGCAAGAGAAGCCATACGAGAAGAGACTAAAGGAGCTTAATATGTATACTCTTGAGGAAAAGAGGGAGAGGGGGGGAATGATAGAAACTTTTAAGTACCTTAGTGGAATCAACAAAGTTCAAGAGGGTAGCATCTTTCAGAAAAAGAGATGTGCAAGAACAAGGGGAAACAATTTGAAGATAGAGGGGACATGGCTCAGAGGCAATGTGAGGAAGTATTTTTTCACAGAGAGGGTGGTGGACGCATGGAACAGCCTTCCTGAGGAGGTTGTGGGGTCTAAAACTGTGGGAGAATTCAAGAAGAAATAGGCAGTTGGTTAACTAGGTTCTGCAGCTTATTCTGTATGTAGGGAAATGGGCAGACTAGGTGGGCCAAGCGGTCCTTATGTGATGTCAAAGTCTATGTTTCTATGTTTCTCTCATAGCCCATGGGGTATAGATACTAAAGATTTAAGTATTGTACCAAGTTGCTGACTGGTAAAGGTGGGGTTGGGGGGCAGGGGTTGAAGTGTTTACATGTTTATTCTTCAAAATCTCTTCATGGTTAGAAGGGTCTGTTAGGTATTTGGGAAATAGGTTGAATGGGGAGGAGGGGCTAGGAGTCATTTGGAAGTTGCAAGGTTATTTGCTTTTTAGTGCTTTTTACTTTCTGTTAAAAAAAAAAAAGTACTGAATGATTATTATAGTTTTGGTTAACCAGCTGCTTAAAGTGGCAAACTGTGATGATTTATGTAAAAAATGACAATGGGTGACAGTATATTGTGAGTTCGGTCATGGAACATATGTGGTCTAAAGTCCCATAACAAATGTAAAAGAGTACTGGCCAAAATAAGGGCCATGAAGTCTGACATAGTCTGCCTACAGGAAACCCATATGGCAGAGAAGGAGGGAAATCACATGGCTAAAAATTGGGGAAGGGAGTGGCATGGTGCATATTTCACCTCTAAAGCTAGAGGAGCAGCAATCTGGCTATGCCTGTGGTTCTCTGGGTGGTAACTAAGACATATTCAGATCAGGGGGCAGGTATGCTTTAATACAGCTACAGCTCAACACAGGGCTGACACTGGCCATTGGTTTGGTGTATGGGCTGAACATTAACTGCCCAGAGTTTTTAAATAAACTCTTGGTACAAATGATGGATTTTGTAAGCCATTGGATACTTTCTGGGGGTTACAACTGTGTCAAAGACACAATCCTGGATAGATCCTCTACAGCTGTGCCACCCCTATTGGCTAATGCTTTTCCATTTAATGGGTGACCATTCTCTGGTAGATGCTTGGAGATACTCTAACCACACTGGCAGGGAGTATACCCACTACTCCCACTCTGCATCACAATATGCCAGACTTGACGCTGTACTGCTCTCACAAAATCTGCTTACCTCCTTACGGAGAACCAAGCACGACAGCATAACAGTCACAGATCATGCCCCGTCTTAGTAGGCCTCCAAGACATGGGAGTCTTGTTCAGCCCAAAAATGTGGAAAGTAGACCCAGTACTACTTAAAAAAACTGACTTTATGACTCGTGTAAAAGAAAATATTTTATTATATCTATAACTTAACAAACAACCTCTGGCCAGAGCTGATAGGGCTGCATGGGAGAAATTTGTGATAAAAATATTGAAAATTACCAAAGTCAAAAGCCTGCGTTAGGAAAATGTAATGTAGGCTCATAAATTTGTTGTTTTGTAATATTTGTACACCAGATTTTCAACATAGCCTTGTTATGACCCTGCCTCATGAAGAACGGCAGAGCAAATGTTCAACTCCTGCCCACGTTGGGAAATGTGAAGACAGGAAATAGATTGCGGGAAAAACAAAGTCGGGAAATTTCATGATGGGCAATCATACTAGACCCTAGGATCATACGGATCCCTTGGGAACATCTCCAGATACCATCGGTGGTGTTTGCTCCTTGATCGACAGCCGGAGATGGATACAGATATGCAGCAGGTGCCCCCACAGCAAACGCCACCCTCCACCCTGGACAAGATTTCTAAAAACCCAGGGCCCAGTCTGCTGTGGCAGGCAAGTCTTCAACTGTCACTACAGAGTTGACCCCTCTATCTGAGGAGTGCTTCATGGAGGTCTTTAATCCTCTCAAGGATTCCTTAACAGAGCTTACAATGGAACTTAAATCTCTCCAAAAGGTCTTGGGGGACCTTAACATGAAAGTGGGGGATGTGGATGCCCATACTGTTTCCCTAGAGAGATGGCAGGATCGTTTGGACACTGACATTTGTAACCTTCGCCAAAATGTGAGCAAGCTAGAGGACAAGTTGGAGGATTTGGAAGGGAGGAGTGGAAGGAACAACATTCTCATTTTCAGCCTCCCTGTGTCCGAGGAGGGTTCCAATACTATTGTCTTTATTCAAAAACTGCTTGTTAAGATTGTGGGTCCATCTTCTCACAACACTGCCTATGTCATTGAGAGGGCCCACCACTCTTTGAGGACCCGTCCTCCAGAAGGGTCTCCCCCCTTCCCTTTGATTTTGAAATTTCTGAACTATTCAGAGAAGCAGCAAATGTCATCTAAAGTAGAAGAGTTAAAAGAGATCTTGTGGGAGGGGACCCATCTCTGGATAACCCAGGATTTGCCAGTCGCCACCCAACAAAAGCGGGTGGCATATCACCCATCATCGCTAAGCTTCTTGCTGCAGCTATTTGCTTTAAAGTTTTGTATCCGACAAGGCTGTAAACTCTCCTGCATGGCACCTGGCACACATTTGACATGGCGGACCATGCCCTGAAGGAGCTTAAATTATTACTCCCTGATCTGTTTAAGGACTGCTGAAGCTTAATTTTTAGGCCCCTGATGTTTTTCAGTTTCAACAGCTCCTGTGGTGATTTTTATTTTATGCCTTAATATCTCTATGCATGGATGTATAGTGGACAGCATCTACTTCTCTGCTGCCCCCTTATGGAATTTTATTAGGGCTCTCTGTTTCTGCACTCCTGTTCATGTGGGATTTCACCTGTGTGGGATCTGGTTCTGCATTTTTCTGCGTACCTCCCCTGCAAGCAGTCCTTCTCTGGACTTCTGAATGGGTGTTGGAGGCTTTTCACATGATTACCCAGATCCTTAAATTGGATGTCTTGTCTGATGGATGATTTCTGCCTGAGTCCCTCTTTTGTTCTGGGCTCTGTGTGGAGAAGACTATTTATTGTTAGTCCTCCTGTTCCTGCTCTTCTACAATCCTGGTTGAACTTTTATGGGGTTGGCTCCAGGACTGAGGCTTTTCCCAACTTGTTCCACATTCTGCTGTCTGCCTTTTGTGGATCATCGTAGAGGTGTGGCGGTGTCTGGATCTTCATACTGCTTGTGTGGGGAGTACTATAATTCTGCTGTGGTCATCCATCCCACTTCGTACCATCCTGATGTTTTGTACTTAGACTGTTATTACCTGGGACTTGGGTTTGTCCATAAAGTATCTTTCTCCATGTTCTGGCAGCTGGTCCCCAGTTTACATTTGGGCTACATCTGCACTCTCATCATTTTTTTTATGCTTCTTCCACTCCCAGGCTGGCCACTACTTTGGGTCACCTGGGGACCATGCCAGCACTCCACCCTGCTGCCAGCCACCACCACCAGCTCACATCGCAGCCCTCCAGGTAACCCGGTGCAATCCTTCACTGGGTTTGCCCCCCTTCTGCGAGGGGGAAGATCATCAGGAGGGGGCCAACTAGAGCACTTCTCTACAGTTGGCCCAGGTGCTGCTGAGGTGGTCTGGAACTGTCTGGGGGCTTCTGTCATGCTGGGGGCTGACAACCATCATCTGGCCAGTCAGGAGACCTTTTTCCAGTGTTCTCCCCCGGGGGTGTGGTGTGCCACTGACATTAAGGCATACGCCAATGTCCACCATGCCCCCATTGAGTGGATCCCAATTCATTGCCATTCCCCCCCGGCCTCCACCAGAAGCCAGCATATGCCAGGCCGCATCCCCCACTCCCCCCCCCAGGAGAAGGTGAGCAGTCAACTGATGCTCAAGCCTTCTCCCCGACTAGCCCTCAATCAACCCGAGTCCATTCCCGAACCCAGGTCACCAGCATTGCAAGTGGAAATCCAACCACTGTGCTGACTGGCCGTAATCATTTTTTGAGGGCTTCTACAGACAGTCATCTACCTGAACTTTATGTTCTATTACTTAGAGCCTGGTTTATGTACTGGTTGGAGTTTCTCTCCACTCTGTTTAACTATTACTGTTAATTGGAAAAATTTGAATTTTGCGGTTGGTATTTTCAGTGTTGCTCTTTATTCCTTGCAATTATATACTGTTAGGGGTGCCTTTACTGGTTTGTTTTACCCGCTTGATTTTATATATTCGCTCCTGGGTTAGTACTAGAGGGAGCTTAATGTTAGCCTAGCCTGTTAGAAGATTGTAGGTAGCTTGTTTAATTAGGGTTAGTGTAGCGTGAGATTTACATTGCACTAAAGGTTGCATACAGGTGTCTCCTCTTGTCTTTTCTTCCTTTCTGGGGTGGGGATGGGGGTTGGGAGTTTGTGCAGGTTCCTGTACAGCACTGTGGCTATCACACATTGGATTTGGGTGGGTTTGTCCCCTTTACGATTGGAAGTTGTATGCTTAGCTCATGGGTATTTAACTTTGGGTTTTTGGGCACTTGGTATCTGAAGTCTGGTGGCTGGGGGGGTTGTTGGTGTGGTTGTTTCTTGTTGGGGGTGTGTGAGGTTGTTGGGCCTGGGTTTAATCCAGGTTGGGTGTGGAGGACTTTGGGGGTGGGAGGGAAGGGCTTTTTTGGGCTTTCAGGAGGTGTTCTTGTGGGTGGTGTTTTTTTTTCACATACTGGTTGGTTATGGAAAGTGGGGGTGGTTCTGGAGGGTGGGCACCACTGGAGGAAATTGGTAGATGGAGAAGTCACAGTTAATTTCATCCTGTTGCTTCCCGTATACCTTGTTATGGCCCCTGACTACCATCTGATACTTTTCTATGGCTGACTATTAATTGTATATTTGGAATATCAAGGGAGCTCAGACCCCTGTTAAGTGGGCTAAGATTTTTATCCATTAACAAAAGCTACAAGTCAGCATAGCCTTTTTGCAGAAAACTCACCTGCTTCCATCCAAGGTACTCCTTTTGAGGTAAACCTGGGCGGGACAGGTGTTTGGTGCTGGCTTGGACGCCCGTAAGAAGGGAGTAACAATTCTAACAGCACAACGAGTTCCCTTCTGTCTCCTACAGCAGGCAGCGGACCCCCGAGGCCACTATATTATACTCCATGCTATTTTAGGTCATTTAGAGGTGATCTTAGAAGCTGTTTATGGCCCTACCAAGGAAGACCCATCTTTTTTCACCACTCTGATGTCCCTCTTAGCTCCCTGGACTTTCTGTCCCATAATACTTGGGGGAGATTGGAATTGGTCCAGTGTAATGACCTTGATCAGACTGGGACGGCCTGTGAAGTTCTCTCTCATAGTCAATTGGCACTCAGGGAACTGATGGACTCTGTGGGTTTGGTGGACCCATGGAGGACCTTGAACCCTGATAGCCATGACTATTCATTTCATTCATTGCCACATAACTCTTTTTCCCGAATAGATTACTTTTTAATCGGAGCAGAATGTCTTTCTGTGGTCCTTCTGTGTCATTATTCAGCCAAGGTAATTTTCAACCACCATCCAGCTGTCCTCCAATTAAACTTTACCCTTTTGTCAAATAGAGATAAAATGTGGTTCCTAAACAATCAATTACTTAAATAGGAAGACCTGCTAAAGCATCTCCAATCTTTCATTACCTCCTTCATGGAGGTTAACCCTCCCTCTATGCCCACCCTGGATATTCTTTGGGGCGCACTTAAATGAGCTGTTAGAGGGGAATTAGTCCATTTAGTGGCTACCCAGAAGAGACAATGCTCAGCTGCCTTAACCTCCTTGCTAGTCCAGATCTGATCCCTGGAAGAACATCTCTCACAGTCCTCTCCATGTTCTGACTGGGAACAACTAGAATGTCTTCACTTCCAATATAACATCTTACTAGGGGAAAAGGCTAAGCACCTTTTACTCCATTCCAAGGTGAAATATTTTGATCAGGGAGAAAAAGCAGGGAAACTGCTTGCCCTTCAGTTAAGGTCCCAAACCCTGGATAAGATTGTCACTTCTATTCGTACTGACTCTGGCTCCCTTCTCACCTCATCTCACGACATTAACTCATTTAGGACCTTTTATCAATGGTTTTATGCCCCTTCCTCTTCTCCATTCTGCCCTGCCCAGCTGGAAAATATTTTGCAATACATACCTCTCCCTCACCTCTCAGACCCACAGGTAGCTATTTTGCAGGCTCTGTTGATTCCCTGGCCCCTGATAAATAATCTGGCCCAGACAGGTTTTACACCAACTTTTACAAGGCTTTTAAACACCAACTGGCCCCTATTCTCTTGGCTACCTATAATTATATCCTTAGGGCCAGCCTCTTGGATGTTTCCCTCACCGTGGCAACCATAGTAGTTCTCGTTAAGCCGGATAGGGATTCCTTACTGGTATTCAATTACAGGCTGAGTTCTCTTATAGGTGTTGATATGAAAATTCTAGCTAAGGTCTTGGCCTGTAGACGAGGGCTGGTGTGGGAGTCCCTAATTAGCAGGGAACAGGTGGATTTCATTAAAGGTAGACTTTCATCCGATCACCTAAGGAAGCTATCCTATCTTATATTGGCGTCCAAGGATTCCTCTTTTCCTGTGGCTATGGAGTCCCTGGATGCCAAAAAAGCCTTTGATCGGGTTTCATGGAACTACTTATTTATCTTGTTGCCCAAAAACCATATTCTCCAAATGTTTATTCAATGGATCAAGGTGTTATATTCGTCCCCGACAACTCGGATCCTCTGCAGTGGGGTTCTGATCTTGTCATTCCCCGTTCACCAGGGCACCAGGCAGGATTGTCCTCTTTCCCCTTATTTGTTTAACCTTTTGGAACCTCTTATACATAAGCTTAATTTCTCTCCTTGAATATCGGGTGTTTCTATTGGCTTGACTGACTACAAACTGTCAGTTTATGCTGACAATATTTTGTTGCATATTTCCTCTCCTGCTACTTCCCTGCCTGCTGCTTTCCAGATTATCTCCCAGTTTGGTGCTTCTCCAATTACAAACTGAATCTTGCTAAAACTGAAATTATGCCCCCCAATAATGTTACTTTGAAAGCCGATACTGAACACCTTGGTCTAGTTTGGAAAAAAGACAAATTAAAATATTTCGGGATTTACCTTAGTACGTCCCCTCTTAAGATGTAAAACTTCAACCTTGATTCCTTGATAAACCAAATTAAAATAGATTTAGCTCTGTAGTCCTTATTACCCCTCTCACTGTGGGGCCACATCCTAACCCGGTTATTATATCCTCTTCAAATGTGTAATATTGCCCTCCCCAAGTCGTGGTTCCATCAAATTAACAGAATTATTTATTATTTTCTGTGGCAAGGTAAAGCTGCCTGTGGAGCATTAATCAAATTAACATGTGCTAAATTTGATGGGATTGCAAGGTCCAAATTTTTTTCTTTATTATTTGGCCTTGCATCTTACCCGTCTCTATTACTGGTTAGGAGTAGCAGCAGATGATTCATCCAGACCTTATACCCCACAATGGGTGGACATAGAGGGCTCCCTGTGTGCCCACAATGGCCTGGATGTTTGATTGCTTCCTTACTTTCCTAGGAAGAAGCTTCCTCAATCCTTATGAGACTCACCTTTAAATATATCTCTTCATGTCCATCTCCAACTCTGCTCGTTTTTTTAAATTTGCCCATATAAAGATGTGTCCCAGCCACTGTTTGGAACCATAATCTATGCATAGCTGGACACCCTCTTTCTCGACAGTTTTGGATGAATGTGGGTGTTTACACAGTTGGGGACCATTACTTCTAACCAAAGGTTGTTGTCATTTCTTGAAGCTTGTGATAAGTACCATTGGGCTACCTCCCTCTGTTTCCTGTATTTTCAGGTTTCGCACTTGCATCTGCAATATTTTGGTCCTGGCCCATAGTTTAGTCCTTTAAGTACTCTACTTCTCCCCCTTATTCATCAGGCTCCCACTTCGCATTATATTTATTACTATCAGGCCTTGCAAGACATCATGGTTGGCATGGACAGCCCCCGGTTCTACTGTTGGGACCAGTCCCTCCCGCCTTCCAGTATCACAAGGAACTGGACTATCATCTGAAAACATTTATATACCTACATTAAAGGGGACAGATACTGGCTTATGCAATTTAAAATTCTACACAACCTCTGTTATACCCCAGTAAAATTGCATAAGATGGGTAAACTCTCTGAAGGCACATGCTCCAGATGTAATAAGGAACTGGGATCTATCCTGCATATCCTGTGGTCCTGCAAGGACGTAATTCCTTTTTGGAATGCAATATGTGTGCGCCTCAATCCCCTACTGGGTCTATTAGATGCTTTCCCCCCCTGGAATATGTATTTTGGGGAATATACAAATGTCCTGTTTAGAAATCAGAGACCACATGTAGCATTAGTTTCCGCATATGTGAAGAAAGTTATTCTTAGACATTGGCTTGACCAATGCACACCCCAGTACCTTGAATGGTATGAGAAAATATTATTTGCCCTGCAGGCAGAGCGCCTTAGAGCCAGCATGACTGATCGATTATCTAAATATAGCCATATCTGGTCTCCCTTACAGGCATTACTGACTCTTTGATCCTTATCCCTAACATTTCCTGTTTTCTTTCTGTTAACTTACTGTGCTACTTTTTTCTGATTTCTTAATCTTGTTTGTATTGGGGGCCCTTTTTGGTTTTCCTCCAGTGGTGGCAGTGGGGGTTGGGGGTTGGTGGGGGGTATTGGGGATCTGTATTATAGAATGAACCTGTATATCTCCTGGTTTCTACCATTGTCCGCTGTCTTTTTTGTCTGTACTACCAGGATCTGTATATTGGTCATGTGTACTGTGTCTTTTATGGTTCTTCAATAAAGCTTATTAAATTTGAAAAAAAAAAGTATTCCTGTGGGAACAGAGGACTGGGGACCCATAGAGCAAGGAGGAGAGTAGGGTGGCATTTACAACATGATGCCTGGACTCTATTGTGAGGAAGGGAGGGAGCAAAGTGGTATAAGAGACCCAGATTTTGGTTTAGCGATTTGGTTAGATGGTCCGTGTGAACCCAGAGAGTGCAGTAATGATCAAAATACACCCCTAGGTACTTAATGGAATATATAACTTCTATTTTAGTATCATTTAGGGGAGTGGGAGTAAATGTGTGCATTCTGTTTGGATCCGAGCTTCTGGGGGCGAAGAGTATAGCCTTGTTTTTTTTTTTATCATTTAGTACCATTTTATTGGTGTGGAACCAGGACTCCATGTACAGTATGTCCTTTGTGAGTAGGTGGGTTAGGTGGGATAAGCTGTGGGAACACCTGTATACAGTACAGCTGCATCATCTGCATACAGAATCAGGTTGGTATCCCTGCAGCTCTTTGGTAGGTCATTAATGTACAAGGAGAAGAGAAGGGGCCCTAGGGTTGAACCCTGGGGTATGCCATCCCAGATAGGATATGAGGCTGATAGTACCCCTTACATTTGACTTTTTGTGACCTGTTTGAAAGGTAACTCAAGAACCAACTTAGTGCTAAGTCATCTAAGATGACGTATTTCATTTTTGCTGAAAGGTTTTGGTGGTTAACCAGACTGAACGCCTTTGTTAGGTCTACGACTATTGCTCCAGTCATCTGACCAGAGTCTAAGGCTGAGAAGATGTCCGAAGATAAGCTAACCATGGCAGTGTCTGTTACATGATGTTTTCTGAATCCATGTTGATGGACTGTTAGAGAAGTATGTTGTTCTAAGCAGTCCTGGAGCTGATCGTATATAATCTTCTCCAGTATTTTGCTAAGTGTGCTGAGAACTGGTATGGGGCGGTAGTTCTCAGCTAGGTCCTGTGATCCATCCTCATGAATAGGGATTACTAGGGCAATTTTCCATGCTTTAGGGAATGTCTCCTTGAGTAAGGACTTGTAAAGGTGTTGGGTTAATGGGGAAGCTATGACTAGTGCTGCAACATGAAGCAGCCTCGGGTCTAGCTTGTCATGATCCACAGACCCTGTGGTCTGGATTTTCCTTAGTAGCTTTAGGACCTCACTTCTAGTCACTAACTTGAGGTGAAAATTGGGGAAGATAGGGGAGGCTTTCAGGATAAACTTGTTAGGGCAGTGGGGGGTTGAATTTGTCTAGATCTATGAGGAACTCATTAATAACATCGGTAGAGTCTTCCGGCTTAGTGAAGTGCACATAATTTGCTACGATATTGGGTGGTTGAGGCCTGGTGTTTCCTTTCAGTAGGGCATTGATTTGTGCCCAGAATGTTTTGGGATTGGAAAGTTTTTGGATTGTAATTGTTTAAGGTAGGTTTGTTTTGCTGTTCTAATATTTTGTTATACTATCCTTACAAGGTTTATACAGGCAGGGAAGAAGACCAGAATAGCTAGAAATATACTATAGCTGCCTATTAAAAAAGGTGGGCTGGCATTGCCAGATTTAAAATTTTACTACTGGGCTGCACAAATAGCACTCCTAACAGACACAAGGCTTGAAAGCACCCCGGATTGGCTAAAATTAGAGGCTAAGAGGGATGTTTCAGGGCTGCTGAGGGGCTTACCTTGTTCCAGGGTTAACTGGTCTCCAAATGACATGGAAAGTGAATTTCTGTACTCATCAGCTTAGTAGGATATGGTTCAGTACCCATAAATCCATAAAACATCCCAGTGGACCGTCCCTAAGATTTAGTCTGGTAGCCATCTGTAAAAGGATGATTGGGTACCATGTTCCCTTGCACCAGGTTTTGATGAGGTGGAGTAAAAAAGGATTGAACTAGTGGATGATCTATATAAAGGGGGTATGTTGAAATCCTTCACAACAGTTAAAGATGAGTTTTTACTACACACTGGTGGCTTTTTTGCCTTCCTTCGAGTTAGGCAATATCTAGCCAAGTGGAATACTGTATCATCACCTATTGAGGAGACGTTTGTATAGCCCTCAGCCGGGCTCTAGACCACTAACTGCCCTATACAGGTTATTTTTGGGTGCAGCCCCCTCACCACAGCTGAAGGCTAAAGACCGATGGAGTGATGATTTAGATATCACTTTGAATTCTGGGCCCTGGGAATCTGCACTTAAACACATGCATGCTTACTCTAACTCTAACAGGCTAAGAGGAATCCAGTATAATTTCTTACACAGAACATATTATACACCATTACAGCTGCACCGTTATGAACCCTCCCTAAACCCTCAGTGCCCTAAATGGCAGGTTGAGGATGGAGACTTTATTCATATGGCATTAACCTGCAGCAAGGTTGCCCCTTTCTGGAAAGAAATCTGCAGAATCATGGAGAGGGTTGTGAAGGGCCACCTGCCTTTCTCTCCATCTGCTTGCATGTTAGGAATAAAAGACCCACAATCCCACCTCAGCAGGGAGAGAAGAAATAGTAAGTTCTGGGATATAGCCCTGGTTAATTCTTAGAAAACAGTAGCCCAGCACTGGATGAATACTTCACCCCCTACTCTGGCTCAGTGGGTCAACAACATGGTATTTTGTATGAAATTGGAAAACTGTCACTACAGTGTTAAAGGTCAGGGGAGGCAATTCAAGGCAAAATGAGATCTGTTGGTTCAAGCCATAGAGGACAATGTTGACCCAATGTAATTGATATTATAGTATGTCATTATAAACCAGCTATTCTAATTTATTGTATTGCAAATCCTCATCAGAACCCTTTGCTTGCACCCGGCCCAGTGGCGCTGAGGGCTGAGGTGCTAGATGCCATACCTCGCATAATGCCGGTGACCCATGTTCGGGAATGAGCACAGGCCACTGGGGATTGGCAGGGGAGGAGAAGGATTGAGCATCTGAGGACTGCTCTCCTTCTCCAGGGAGGGGGGGACACCGGCATTCAGTGCATGACTGGCAAACCGACACTCTGAAGGGGGACAGACAAGGCAGATGCTCGGAGGTGCGCGTGCGGAAGCGTGCATGCTCTCTCCTTGCGGCATCATTGCACACCCCATCGTGGGAGGAAAAAAACAGAGGAGAAAAGGGTCTTGGCATAGCCAAATGAAGCTGATCCCTGCAGGCACCATCCCGTGATTGGCAGTAACCTCCAGCACCAGATCCATGTGTTTGGTGGGTTGAGGGATCCCCGGCACCCTGCCGGGGGAGGGGTCACAGCTGTGGGGAAGCTGGAAGGTAAGCTACGAGTGGGGGATGGGGCTGGGGGATCAGGCAAGAGGTATCACCACCAGGACCAGGAGGATAAAATAAGTATAAAAAAAAAAAAAATTTGCTTGCAAGAATTCACGGGTGTAATTTGTGTGAAGCCAGTGTGAGGTTATTATTACAGTAACTAAAACTGCTAGTTAGGTACTTAAGTTGGACCAGCATAACACTCTGTGGTGATTTGCATATGCAGCCCATGATGCTTTGCATTGCGGGGGCATGTGTGACTTTGTATTTTCTTGAAACTTGGCTTCCCAGCCAAATGCCCTTTGGGGTAACCCTTGCCTCAGTGTTTACGCACAGAGGTTCTTTGTCTTTTAAATGTTTTTTTATTTTAATGGGTTCACCACAATATATCCCAGGCACACTGCCTTAGGGGTAGCTGGTCCAGTCCACTGGGGTGTTAAACAGACGAGGCATACTGATGAGTCCTGGTAGGATGAAACACGTGTCTATGTCTTCTGTTAGCACCCTTTGCAAACTGTGTGAGAGGCCTTTCGGCACCATGCAATTCTGCTTAAAGTTGGACCAGCATAACACTCTGTGGTGATTTGCATATGCAGCCCATGATGCTTTGCATTGTGGGGGCATGTGTGACTTTGTATTTTCTTGAAACTTGGCTTCCCAGCCAAATGCCCTTTGGGGTAACCCTTGCCTCAGTGTTTACGCACAGAGGTTCTTTGTCTTTTAAATGGTTTTTTATTTTAATGGGTTCACCACAATATATCCCAGGCACACTGCCTTAGGGGTAGCTGGTCCAGTCCACTGGGGTGTTAAACAGACGAGGCATACTGATGAGTCCTGGTAGGACGAAACACGTGTCTATGTCTTCTGTTAGCACCCTTTGCAAACAGTGTGAGAGGCCTTTCGGCACCATGCAATTCTGCTTAAAGTTGGACCAGCATAACACTCTGTGGTGATTTGCATATGCAGCCCATGATGCTTTGCATTGCGGGGGCATGTGTGACTTTGTATTTACTTAAGTATTGATGTACTAGATGTCTCCATACATTTTATATATGTATATATATATACTGTATATATATATATATATATATAAAATCTGAATGCCACACTTTGTATGCTAAGATAGCTACTTGTATGTAATGTTTTCCTTTGTAGTACCTTAATAAAATAAAAAGAGAAATCAGTGAAAGAGATCACTGCTTGAACTTGTTTACAAACAATTTATTCAACACCAGATGGTTACCATTTGCTAATGTAATTGAAGACATTGAAGGCACTTTAATATTGGAACAGTTACTGTATTCAGTTTTTTTTTTTTTTATCTGTGCACATTTTGAATACTAATGTTTGAAGCAGGTATCAATTAAATACAGTTTTAGGTAAGCCCATGTTCAAAGAGCTTTAACCATAATGGACTTGAACACCAGAGACAAATTAAGTGAAATTTTCACATAGCTAATGGATAAGTTAGAGATCAAATAGAAAGACAGAAAGATAGAAACAAAGAATTTGTTGGCAAAAAAGGACCAGTTGACCCACCCAGTTTGCACTATTTTTCCCAGCCTATTCCAATACCTCAGACTCCGTTTGATCTACGGTGTCCCTCCCACTTCCCTTTCCTCTACCTGTTATACCTGTGTGCTTATCTCATGCTTGCTTAAAGTCCCCACTGTTTTCATCCCACCCTCTCTGATAGGCTGTTCCAGGTGGTCACCATCCTTTCTGTAGAGAAGTATTTCCTCACATCCCCCTTAAATTCCCCCCCTCTAGTTTCATTGCATGCCCCTCTGTTTTGATACTTTACCTCTTCTGAAAGAGACTCCCCACCTGCACCTTGTTCACCCCTGTGAGGAACTTATAGGTCTCAAACTAATGCTCTTACACTCTCCTCTCCTTCAGGGAGTACATGTTGAGTTTCTGCAGCATCTCCTTGTATGACTTCTCATGCAACCCCAGCACCATTTTGGTAGCCCTCCTCTGGGCCGCTTCTACCCTGTCAATGTCCTTGAGGAGGTACAGAACTGGACACAGTACTCTAGGTGGGGTCTCACTAGAGTGATACAGTGGCAACACTGCTTACCTTCTCCTGCTACAAATTCCCCTCTCTATGCACACCCCAGCATCCTACTAGCCTTGCCTACTACCTTGCCACACTGCCTTGCCACCTTGGGATCATCACATATGATTACCTCAATGTCCCTGTCCTGCTGTTGATAGCAAGTACCTCGCCCCATTATACACAACTCCCAGGTGCATGCCTTTGCACTTTTTGGCATTGAAACCCAGCTGCCATGCCCTAGACCACTCCTCTAGTTTCCCCAGCTCCATTAGCATTCTCATTACCCCTTTCTGAGTATTCACCCTGTTACAGATTTTTGTGTCGTCCGAAAAAAGACACACCTTCCTCTCCAGTTCCTCAGTTACATCACTTATGAAGATATTAAAGTGAAACTGTCCCAATACAGATGCCTGTGGTTCCCCCGGTAGTCACTCTCCAGTCCCCTGAGCATCCACAATTTACCACCACTCTCTGCCGCCTACACTTCAACCAGTTTGTTACCCAGCTTACCATTTTCTCCCCAACCCTCAGGCTACTTAGTGTCCTTACTAGCCTCCTGTGTAGCACAGTGTCAAAGGCCTTGCTGAAGTCCAGATAGACCATAACCACTACCTTCCCCTGATCCACCTCCCTGGTCACCCATTCAAAGAAATCTATGAGATTTGTTTGGCATGACCCCCCCCCACCCCCTAGAAAACTATGCTGCTGGTAAATCTGCATTTCATATGACTCCAGGTACTCCACTAGTCTCTCCTCAGCAGGGTCTCTGTTAATTTCCCCATCACTGATATGAGAATGACTGGCCTGTAGTTGCTAGCCTCCTCCCTGCTGCTGCACTTGTGCAGAGGGACCACATCATCCAACCTCCAGTCCTCTGTAACTGCACCCGTCTCCAATGAGCTGCTGAATATCATTGCCGGGGTTGGGGGTTAGCACCGTGCTCAGTTCTCTGGGTGCATCCCATCCAGTCCCATCGCCTTGTTCTTCTTTACGGCTTCCAGTCTCTTCCAAACACTCCTTCAAAGATGGACTTCTGTCCACTTTCCCTAGTGTTTGCCAATACCTGTTGTTCCATCCCCCCTACTGGGAAGACTGCTCTTATTTCCTGCCTCCTATCACTGAATGATCATCTCTCTCTTTCTCTCTCTTTCTCTCTCTGGAACCTAACTACTGTAATATGTAGCACTTAGCATGGATGGTATGCAAAATATTTAGTACCTATGATTGTATGAACTATGCACATTTTTTCCTACCTGTTTTCTAGCATCATATCATCATTGTTATTACCTGAAATGTCTTGTAGATTCTCTCTTTCATGTTGTTGCTTATCTTCTGTATGAATGTCTGTAAATTGTTTGACTGCCTAAAATGTCTGTAACGTCCTGGGTTGTGTCTGTAAATAGTCATAATTATGGCTATGACACCTTACCTGATTAGCAAAAACTAAATAAATAAATAAAAATAATGTTTTAAGTTTTTTCTGATCTTCCTTTGCACAGTCCCCCCGGCCTTTATTCGGCTGACTGTCCCATTGCTTTCCTCTTTTCACTCAAGTACCTAAAGAAAGTCTTAGCCCCCTTTTGACCTCCTTAATGATCCTCTGTGCCATTTCTGCCCTCACCCTCCTTCTTGCCTCCCTCTGCTTTTCCAAACATACCGCCCTGTCCACTTCCATCTGAGTCTCCTTGTACTTCTCAAATGCTGTTTTTCCCCCCTTCACAAACTTAGCCACCTCCTTTCAGAACCATAGACGCCTTTTCCTCCTCCTTCCCTTGCTTACTTCTTTAAAACAGCATACCATTGCCTTAGTATTCCCTCCTAGATCTTTTTCCATCAGGTCTACACTCTCCCGCCCCAGCCACTGCCATCCCGTCTTCAAGGTATTCACTGAGGCAGTTACCAATTTCTTTAGAATCTGCAGTCCTGAAGTCCAGGACCCTTGTCTTAGTGTGTTTTTCTCCTGCCAATTCTGTATGCCAAAGCACACAGTACGGTGATCACTTGTACCCAGAAGTCTACCCTTTGTGATGCCTGCAATGCTGTCCCTGTTCATAAATACCAGGTCCACCTCTGCCCCGTTCCTAGTGGGTTCCATAGCCAGCAGTACTGACACTATGTCTGATGTGCACTCTCGGATACTTACTTGTTATATACATGTGCTTAATACATGTACCTGAAGTTTTGTTGTCTCATAAAGACTTGAAAGTCAAAAAAAATATATGATATCACAAATTAGTCATTAGTTCAGGTATTGTATATTAATAACAGAATGGAATCATTGTTTTAGCTGTATTGAAGGGTTGATGTCTCAAAGGGATACTGTCAACTTCCATAAGCCTCAATGTATGCCTAGTTTGAAAAACACATTCATGATTTCTCACATTCTGTTTGATTTGCTGATGTAGCTGGTAGTTTGATTCCAATTTCTTTTTTCCTTTTGAAAGTGAAAAACAAACTGCCCACCATACCGGTGTTATGTCCACACAAAAACGTCTTTGTGTACAGTCTTTGATTAACTCCCACTGCATCTTTCTTGAATTTGGGAACACCCCAGCAGTCTAGCAACTCACAATGCAGTGGAGGGAGAGGAGACTATTGCACCATGAGTGGCTGGGGGTGCTCCTAATGTCCAGGATGTACGCAATAAGAGTAGTTCAAGGATTTGAAACAAAACAAGGCTGGTTATAATTACAGCATTGCATGCATTTCAGTTCTATTAAGAAAGTAAGCAGATGAAACAACCGGCAACATCAATGAATTTTAGAGAAGGTAAGCAATCATGAAATATAGGTTTCCAACTAGAAATAATATGATGTAAAACGGGTTGACAGTGTCCCTTAGAGTGATGTGTTAGGATGGGCTCCGCAGTTATGATGTCATATTTAGTTAATTCAGTCTTGATATTGGAGTATATTGGTTCCTTTTTCCCCATAAGAAAAATACCTTTTAATATACTATGAGTGGCATCAAAAAGGTGTGTGTTTGTGTCTGTATACTTGTGTGCATGCGTGTGTGTATGTGTGTTACAGCTTCTGCACTGACCTGTACTTACATTAGCTTGAATAAACCAAGGACTGTAGTGACTCACCATTCACCATTGCCAAGTTCATATTTTGAAAAAGCTTAACCACATTGTAATGGGACTGTAAATAAGTTGAAGATGTCAGCTTTCAGCAGCACTAAATTAACTGCAGTGTGCAGAATCTGTACTCTGCCTTCTCTGTGCCTCTTATAATAATAAAGAGAGATTTAGCCATTGCTGCTGTTGTCTCTCACCTTTCACAAGCACTAAAATTAATTACAGCATGTTGAAGTAGTTTTTATTGTATTGTACACTTATAATTTACTCTGTATGTATAGTCTTTTGTTATACCTGACTCTAAACCCTTTGAAAATAGGCTCTGCCTAAAGGGTTTTATGTGAAATAAAAAACAAACAAGTCTGCACTGTGACTGCCTTTCCGTGTTCCTGGCCTGTATATAAAAAGTATTTGATCACTGGTGCTCTCAATCCCTCATCTTTCACCAGCAGAACTGTTGGTTCTGTGATTTCCTGCAGTGTTCTTGGTCTGTGGTTCAAGAGGTCTTGTGTCACAAGTGCTTTCAGCTCCTCAGCTTTTTCAAGTAGAAATGAATTACACTGATGATCTGTGCATTATTACTGCCTGCAGTGCACCTGCCCTGTGAAAATGAGGGTTTCTGCCACCAGTGCTGTCAGTTCTTTCCATTTCACCATCACAAATGTGAAACTAACTTTAAAATGATTGCAGTGCAGTGGCATGGCGTCTGTCTGCAATGCCGACATCCTGAGTTCGGGGACAGACTCAGGAGTCAGAGGGCTGGCCAGGGAAGAAGGATTGAGCATCCCAGGGACTGCTCTCCTTCTACAGGGGAGGGGGGGAGAGTGTCTGGTGCAATGCGGACTTCTGGCAGAGGCTGGGGTACTGCCATGGCCAGCACCACATGTCGGGGGGGGGGGTGAATGCTGGTGTCATTGCAGGTCCCTGCCCCCAGGGAAAATAGTGCAAAAATGCCAGTCGCTAATGATGGCCCCACTTTTGCCTCTGCTCCGGCTTATGACTAAACAAAGAGCAAAAAGAACTGCAAAACCCTTGGAGCAAACACAAAAACATAATTTTTGGAAACAATTTTGGGCGATAGTGGAGAACATTGGACCACCATGGACCTACGCATTAGTGAAGCATACCGATGTACATTGTGGTGTAACGTCTTGATGCTTTACAGTTACATGTTTATTAGTTTATTTGAGTTGGTGGGGCTTTGCCTCCCACAACCCAGTTTTAAAAAAACTAGGAGTGTGTGGGGTAGAGCCCCCCCAGCTCAAACAGGTGAAACCTAAATCAACCGCAAATGTGACTAGTTTATTTGAGTCGGGAGCTTCCCCCCCCCATGTTAAAAAGACAAGGGGGTGTAGGGGCAGAGCCCTGTACTCAAACAAACTAACAAAAACTAACTCAACATCAAACACATGACAAAAGTAGTCTCAGGCAACTACAGTACAGCACAGCAAGCACACAACGCTGTATTCACTATAGCTTTACGTTACGCTAGTTGTGTGGTCTGATGTTCTTCATCTGTGCCCAATTCTGCTGGTGTGTGCCAGGGCTTTTTAGGATATTCTGTAAGTACTATATCAGATTCTTTTTTTTGTTTACTTGGTAATTGCATTTTGCCATATTTTAAGAGAATTTAACAAAAAAAGTGAAAATCTCCTATTTCCTCCCCAGGTGGCTTGGGCAGACTCAATGAATGCTTGGTCTCCTTCTGCTGTATGTTTCTAGTTCCATGGCCACCCCTTCCCCATCCTAGTAATCTCCCATCCTCAACCCCTCACCTGTACCCTCATACATTCAGTTTATGAGCTCTACATGCTGACTTCTGGCCCTGTGCCAGGAGCCAATGCCATATTCAACATAACCCCCCACCTCCTACCACCCCTAAAGTCCCCCCAATATTATTTTGTAATCCAGCCCCCTCCTTACCCTGAGTCATGATTGTAGCAGGTGGGGCAATCCGATTGAATCCAGGCTAGCCCAGTTGTCACCCTCCCGAACCCATAGCCTTTGTGAAAATATAGCCTCCTGACTGTATTAGTGTGAGGGCACATCACCACAAGGTGGGGAGGGCATTTAAATTCAGTCTGCCTGTGTCATGAATGCTGCAGATTACTACCCACCCCCACCTAAACAATTTCAGATAGTTCAGACAGTGGCGTCATAGTGGAACTTTATTGGATAGTGTATTTCAATATGCTGTCCACTTCATTTATTGAATTTACAGAGCAGACAATTCATTAGCCACACTAGCCTCATAAAAGCAAAGAATAAGGGAAGATGAGTAACAGACAATTTCGATGTAGGTGGAATACTTTATTATTCAAAGTTTCCATGAAGCATCAGCAACTGTCTTGTATCAGAGAGAGGTAGATGTCTGTGGAGTTAAAGTCCCACCACTTCTAAATCACTGAGAATTCCACTTAAAGACAAAAAATGAGACTGGAGAGACAGACATGGATACTTCCAGAACAGACACTATTTGATAAAATAGCGCCAGTACACAAAAAATATATAAATTATTGTAAACTGAGTTATATAAATGATACAATAGAAATTCATAAGTCTTCTAATCCTTAAGCTACAGCATTAAACTCTTTATTTATTTGTTTATTGAGAAGAATTGGACATACCTTTGAGTCAGGGACTCTTTTACAAAGGTTCCACATCAATGAACAGTTATACAGACAAATAAGGAACAGTCATGCACAGCGACAGGTGACAGCACTAAGCAAAATGCATCACTGGTTACTTAGAGAATCAAGCGAGATCATACATTAACTCATTGCCTCCTGGGCAGCCATTTTGTGTCAGGTAAACAATGGATAGTTTGAACTTTATATGGAACTATTGGAGGCAATTAGTTAAGTAGGGATACAGGTAACAGAGAATACAGTATACAATGGGGATAAGTCAAACATGTGGTTACAATGTAATGGATTAATTTCAAACAATTGTGCTATGTACGTATGCATACTGTTTATGTATGTATTTCAAAGATTTTAGCAGGAAAGTCATACTGAGCTAACAGCAGCTCATTTCCAGATGGGTCCTGGGGGAGAAGGAAAAGAAGAAAGAAGACAACAGATCCAAGCTACAATGTGCAAAAATAATACTCTGCTATGGAAGTATTTAAAACAATATATACAAATTATGAGAAAACACTACAGAATAAAAATGACCAATCTGTAAATTAATGTACTGTACATTTTAAACCAGGCAAAAGAACATTAAACTGTGAGCAACAAAACACTAATATGAGGAGTAAAGTAGTGACTGATTAATGGGGGCGGGGGGGATAATCTAGTGTTAGTGTAAGGGGAAAGGCTGTTGACAGCAGTCCACCCCAGTATGAGAAACAACTGCAAGATCGAGTGGAGAAATCACAGAGGAAAGATTTCAGAATCGGAGAGGAAGGAGCACAGCGAATGGAAAGGGGGAGAGATCCATGTATTTTAGGGAAGCAGAATAAGAAGGCAGCTTGACCAGCAGTAGATTCCATTTGAGGGACAGCAAGACAGAGAACCCAAGCTTTGTAAAAGAAGTAAGAGTTAAAAGTGAGGAAGACAGAGAGAAGCAAGATATGAGTGGAGTGATCCAAATCAAATGTTGGAGATAAATGAGGCACACAAGGTAATGTGCTTGGCATCAAGAGAGGGGAGGGAGAAGGAGTTATACAGAAAATGATGAGTACACAGGGGTTTGTCAAGGGCAAATTGAGAGAAGGAGTGAAAGAGGGAGTCCAGTCTTGGTAATGTGGATTTTGGAGCAGCACTAAAAACAATGTCTCCACAGTCAAAAATTGGGAGAATCTTAGTGGGGAATTTTCTTCGAACAGGAAGTAGAATGCTTCTCTTATTTCTGTAAAGGGCTCCATGTTTGGGGTAGAGCTTCTTGTTGGTTACATCCACATGAACAGAAACATTAAGGTGGTGATCCAACCAGACCCTGAGATACTTGAAGTAGGCTACATTTTCAATAGTTGTACCATCTAAGCTAAGGAAGGAAGGAAGGAAGGAGACACCAAGGTCTGCAACAGAGTGGATCCTCCAGAAGGGGTGCAGAAAATGAAGAGGGACCTGGAAAAGCTTGAAAGATGGTCGGAGGTGTGGCAACTGAGGTTCAATGCAAAAAAGTGCAAGATAATGCACCTGGGTAGGGGGAACCCTATGGAGAGCTACAGGATGGGGGGGAGGTGCTGACTGTCACCAAAGAGGAAAGGGACCTAGGGGATATCATATCTGATGACTTTTAGGTATCAAAGCAATGTGCAAAGGCTGCAGGGAGGGCCAGTGGCATGCTGGGGTGCATAGGCAGATGTAGTACCAGTTGGAGGTGGAAAGTGGTGATGCCATTGTATAAAACACTGGTAAGGTCTCACCTGGAGTACTGCAAGCAGTACTGGAGACCACACATGCATAAGGACATAAACAAGGTGGAAGCTATCCAGAGAAGGGTGACAATACATATGAGGGGAGACTAGGGACCTCAATACGTACTCACTTGAGGAGAGGAGAGAGCAGGGGGACATGACTGAAACTTTCAAGTACCTCAAGGGTATAAACAAGGTGCAGGTGGAGGACCTTTTCCAATGCAGAAAAAATACTTGAACAAGGAGGCACGATATGAAATTGGAGGGGGTAGATTAAGAGGTACTGTGACAAAATTTTTCTACACAGAAAGGATAGTTGATGCTTGGAATAGTCTGCCACAGGAGGTAGTGGGAGCAAGCACAGGGGTTTAAGCATGCCTGGGACAAGCACAGGGGAACCTTGGATGGGAAGGGAGTAATGAAAAGCCATTGACCCCTTAGGGTCAGTGGACGCATACATGTATAGGGCCTACGGGCAGACTGGATGGTCCTAGTGATCCTTATCTGGCAACAATTTCTGTGTTTCTATGTTTCTTAGCAAGCCTCTGTCTGCTGCCAAAGGTCATAGAGACTGTTTTCTTTGCACTGAGGGATCACTGATTTTCTTGGAACCAGTGCTGGATATTGTTATGGTCCACTTGGAGCTGGTCCATGGGGTTAGAGCCAGAGGGAAAGAGAACTGTGTCATCTGCATCCATATGAATGGACACAGAGGAGCAGGCAGCAGGGAGAACATTTAGAAAAAAATGGAGAAAAGAGCTGGGCAAAGGATAGTCCCTGGAGAAATGCTTGAGATAATTGGAGTGGAGGAGAGAGGAAATCTTCAACATGGACAGGTTGTACTTGCCCTCAAGGTAGGAGTGGAACCAATCAACTGAAGACAGACAGAGAGCCCAGCAGCCTGAAGCTTGTTCAGGAGAATGGGGTGGGCAACAGTGTTGAAAGCTTAAGCTAAATCAACAAAAATGGTGGAGAGCATCTCATGAGCAGAGAGGATAGAGACGGAGAGCACAAACTCGAACTGGATGTTTGAGGAGAGGCATATGGCTATACCACTACCCCTCTTAGCTTGATCCTGACAAATAATAGTGAAATTAGGGATATCAACAGAAGCAGCAGGGATCCTGGGGAAGATCCAAGATTCTGAGATCACCAGCACATCAGGTTTGAGGTTAACCTTAAGTGATTGCCATAGGTCGATCTTAGAGAGAAGGCTTCAGATGCCGACATGAACCATACTCAAACCTTTGGGAAGAGGTGATGAAAGGGAAGGTCCAGAGTCAAGCTTAATGTCTCCAGCAACTAAAAGCAACAAGGAGAGGAGGAACTTTAGAGGACCTATGAGATGTTTATAGGAAGAAGAAGAGGAAGGGGGGGGGAGAATAGATAAGAGTCAGGCAGAAAGGAGGGTAGGAGGGACCTGAGTATTTCAAGAGGAAGGCAAAGAGATGTGAGGAGACTGCAATCTGGATGCCAAGGAGCGTGATGTAAAGAAGGGAGACTGGAGGAGTAGAGGGTGGGAAAGAGTGAAGAAGCGAGGGTGACAGACAAGAGGAAGTAAGGATAGATGGAAGAGGGAAGGAAGGTGAGCGAACAAGGGAGAGAAAGAGACAAAGTGAAAGGAACATCATAGTGGAACGGTAATAAAACAAAAGGACACCCTGCAGTGTAACACAGTTAGTCTGGGGGAATAAACTGCACTGAGATGGAGCGAATGCTAAGTAAGGTTAAATACAGTCTTAACCAGATGTAGGATACCAGAATTAAAAATAATTACAAGGAGGCTGGAAATAAATTAAAACTAGGAGTAAAGTAAAATTAGTTTAACTCTAGTATAGTAGAAAATTGGTAAAACAAAAAGGGAAATTTTAGGTTACACCCAGATAGGAAGGGGGCTAGGATTTAACATTTGAAAATGGAATATACTGTATAAGCTAAACCCTGATAGGAGGACACTAATAAAAAAAACAATGACAAATAAGGGCTCACCTAGAAAAATAAATTAATTGGACTTTAGGAGGAACTGAATTAGTTTCACAATGGTATTATGGAAAAGCTGAATAAATCAAAAATTAATGTGGATACAGCCAAATAGGGAGAAGGCCAGCAATTTAAAATTTAGAAGGAAGGGGATTAGTGGCCTCACATGAAAAGGAGGGGGAACAATTAAAATAAAAAAGAAGGATATGAACTAACACAGATAGAAATCTATAGTAACAACCCCTATCAAACAACTGAATTAGGAAAATCTCCACAACAATGTAAACAAGTATGGCAGTAATAGTAAATAACTGTAGGCAGTAGGTAGGAATTCTATATTTAAGTTCTAATACAAAGCACATCAACAGATAGAAATGCAGTTGTTTAAATACAATCCCAGGAAAAGGCAATAGAAATAATTACAGCCTATTGCAATTGCAGTCCAGCAACAACAGTTAAAGTCTTTGAAACACAATAGAGAGAAGGGGAATCAACCCTGTACTTACTACTGAGAACAGCAGCAAGCTTACACTGAACAGGCAGAGTGGCGTGCTGATGGCTAACTACACTGCTAATGCCCAGAGTGTGAGGCCCTTGTGCTCTGGCCCTTTGACTATGGACCGCAGTGGAGGAATGCCAGCAGCAGGCCAAAAACAAAGCTAAACCAAATCCCATCCACTCCACTGACAACCTCCCAATTGGAGGAAATATGGAAAGGGGTGCAGCCTGGTACACCTGCTAAAGTAGATAGGGGATGACAGTCACAGAGTCCCAAAACGAAGGTTAAATCCAGTCAAGCAGAACCCAACTGGCTCCCAAAACAAGCAGCAGTTTCCTTCGAACAGCACTAAAATACAGCTCTGATTCAAACTCTGCCGGACTGAAACCAAGCCCCGCCCATTTAGCTGATGGCAAGGGGCACAGCCTGGGACACCTGCTAAAGCAGATAGGTGATGACAGTCACTGAGTCCCAAAATAAAAGTTAGATCCAGTCATGCAGAGCTCAACTGGCTCCCAAAACAAGCAGCAGTTTCCAAAAAACAGCAGTAGAAATCTGAATCACAAAATTGTTACATTTGAATTATAATTTGTTGTCTGTGGAGAGACACATTGAGCCAGAGCTTGCTTCCAGGGGTGACTCGAAGATGGGGATTTCAAGGTGGTAAGAAATACAGTAACCAAAAAGTGACAGACACAATGTGCAATACTGTAAAACATTATAAGTGCAATATAATATACAGAATATCAGACAGCACAAGGTTCAGCATTTATAAACTGGAAAAACTCTACAGTGGAAAAAAGGGACAAATGCAATATATGCAATATACAAAAGAGAATATCAGATGGCACAAGGTACAAACATTAGCAAAGATGCAAGAATTTGCAATCATTAAATTATTTAAGTAGTGTAGACACTGAAGTAGTGGTACAAAATTTAAAACAAAAACTTTTAGTATGCAAGGCAGTGATCCATGATAGCTGACTAGGCAGCAGTGTGTGTGTGTGTGTGTGTGTGAGTGAGTGATCACCTCCTTCCCCTACTTAACTTATGGATTAATGGGGAATGATCAGCACTTTAAGCCCCACACATAAGTGTGGGGCTGATCCCAATTTGCAGTTTGTGAGCAGAAACCTTTTTTTATTATTTACTGTTTATTACAGCACAATAGATTGTATAAGGTTGATTTTGCTGACTTCTAAGCACAAGGTTCAGCATTTATAAACTGGAAAAACTTTACAGTGGAAAAAAGGGACAAATGCAATATATGCAATATACAAAAGAGAATATCAGATGGCACAAGGTACAAACATTAGCAAAGATGCAAGAATTTGCAATCATTAAATTATTTAAGTAGTGTAGACACTGAAGTAGTGGTACAAAATTTAAAACAAAAACTTTTAGTATGCAAGGCAGTGATCCATGATAGCCAGTGTGTGTGTGTGTGTGTGTGTGTGTGAGTGAGTGATCACCTCCTTCCCCTACTTAACTTATGGATTAATGGGGAATGGTCAGCACTTTAAGCCCCACACATAAGTGTGGGGCTGATCCCAATTTGCAGTTTGTGAGCAGAAACCTTTTTTTTATTATTTACTGTTTTTTACAGCACAATAGATTGTATAAGGTTGATTTTGCTGACTTCTAAGCAGATATTTGCTTTAACCAGAAATACCGGAACCTCCTGTTGCTGACATCAAAGTAGAGCTACATCAGTGGGAGATTGTATAGCCTGCAGTGTATGTTAGAGAATTAATAAGCTCTGATCTTTTGTTTGCAAGTCTCACTGTTCTGTAGGGGCTAGGTACAATCACAGAGGACTGAACGTAGCCCTGGGAGAATAGTGAGACAAGCAAACATCTGATCTGAGCTTATAAAATTGTAAACATACAGTACGCTACACTGGTTGACTGAGTCAATTTTTGTACACCACTGTCTATAGCTGCTATTTTTAAAATATTTATACAATGAAAGTATTTTTTTCATCAACTTGCACAAAAACTACTGGAGTGACTCTTTATGGCATGTGAGCTGGGGCTGTTTTGTTCAGACTTGCATTTGTAATTGTCGATGTGCTCTATTAGATTCCCCTGGTGGGCTCCCTGGTTTGCATTGATATTATTTCAGCAATCTAATGGGCAGTCCAGTGGGCTTTGTAGTATTATGAGAGTATAACTGCAAAGGGGTGGGTGGGTGGGTGGGTCTGGGGCTTGTTTAGGCTTACAGAATACCAATCTAATATAACAATATATGGAAGAGTGTGATGGGGGCACACAGGAAACATAACTTGATAACTTGAAACTACAGCATTTAGGGGATACAGAAAATATGCTGCAATGGGACAATTAGGACAGTCAGGCTTCATAAAATGTAAGTAGATGATACGCATGATACAGTTCTCATTTTGGGAATTACCATGTGTCTCATGCATATTATGGGTAAGTTGTGGTTTTGGTCATTTTTGAAAGTGTATTATTAGGGTTGTGAGGGTTGGCTGGACTGGTGGGAAGGGGTGCCCCTATGGTTTTAAAACACTTTACTTTTCTGTACTTTCTCTACAGCGCATTTTGAGATAGGTGAGGAAGAAATTTGTGGGGTGACGTTTGGGTGATGGGATGGAGGTGTCTGTCCACTAATACTGTACAGAATGTTTACATTCCCATGGATCACAATTCCTTGGAATTTCTCGGAAAAATAGATTCTAGGTGTATTGGTCCTTGGAAAACAGGAGACACTGGAAGGTTTGATACCTTCTATTGGACCAAAAAGAGTCTTGTACAAAGATGGAATTCCACACAAGCTTTCAGGGTCTCACAGGTCCCTTCTTCAAGTGAATGACAAAACTGAGCAACATATGCAGTATTTATTTATATATGCTGTGGAGCAATGTATAAAAATAGCAGAAGAGAATTCTCATGTCTTCCCACCCTCCTGACCTCTACTGCCTCTGTCTCTAGCTCTTTTCCCCCCACCACCACCTTCTATCCCTTTGGTTCCTGCTGACAGTAGCCTTATATAGCATTCGATGAGTACTATTCGATCTCTGTATCTCATGTGTCTTGCTCTGACTTGGTCAACACTTCCTAAACTTACCTTTATCTTTTTATTGTTGCATTGTACATTTATACCTGTACTCTTACTGTTGCATTGTACATCTTTACCTGTACTCTCATTGTATAATTTAGTTTCTTGTTATTGCCCATGTATGTTATCACCTAAATATGTTCTAGTACACTGATACCTGCACACTTACTGTATAATTTAGTTTCTTGTTATCACCTATATATGTTCCTGTAATGTTCATTTTTCTTTGCTTATGTAACACCCGGGTCAACCCTGAAAATGGGTCTGTTTTTGTCTCAGTGGTCTTACCAAAACTCAAATAAATAAATAAATAAAATTACAGGAAGGATAGAATGGTAGGCAGTGCAAAGCTCAGAACTGAAGCATAATACTCTTGTACAAGACTTTTGTTGGGCCATTAAAAGGTATGAAACCTTCCAGTGTCTCCATGGAATTTCTGAAAATTCAGTGTAATTATGCAGAATTCCATCAGCAGCAGATTCTGAAATTAAAAAAGTGGAATGGTTTCCACAGATTATAAATTTGCAGGTTACATAAACTGCAGATTTCTTTATTCACAATCAGTGGAAGAGTATTCCATAGTTCTGTTATCCATGGAAAATTATTCTGCAATTCCAATAGAAATTTTTATAGAGTTCAGCAAAATTCAAGAAGAAATTCCAAAAGCATTTTGGAAGCAGAATTGCCATTCCACACGGATTCTGTTGGTGGAATTCCACAGCTTGCACAACTCTACTGCTCACTTACTGTATGGGAAGAAAAATGGAAAATAATGGCACAAGTGTTTCTTTACAAAGGTACCATCAAGTAGCAAGCAGCACAATGCAGCCTGCAGCTTGAAAACCATTTCCCTGATTTTGTTAGATACAGGGAGGGACCACAACACAGAGGAATGCAAATATTGTGATGTCCTTAAATACTGTGTAATGGAATAGGAAGGGGCTCAAAAACCTCTCGAAGGTATGAAAGATAATCAATTTAGTAGTCAAGAAAAATACAAATTGCAGATGCCTGCACCAACACCAACTATTCCAACACCAGAGGGGTAACAATCTTGTTAAAAAATAAATAAATCTGTCAGTATTAGCAAAACAGTTATGGATAAGAATGGCAGATATGTAATCACTGACAGTATGACACTCACCATGCCAAACATTTATATATTTATTTGGTTTTTGTTTACCGGGTAAGTACACTAGACAACAATGTTGCCTATATTCAGGCACGACCCGGGAAAGTACAGACAGGGGAGACCAGAGTCAACATTAAAGAGTATTTCATGACGCAGCATGAGGTGAGAACAAACATTTGAACAGCATACAGCCAGGTACAGTCATTATCAGTGATGACAAAGAGAAACAGATAACATTACATTAATTATTTTCATCTGATGATACATCAATGACTACATTGAAATGACAAACAGCAAACAAAACTTAAATGAAGTAGCATTATAACAATAGGATTTCTGCTGGATGTGGGAAACTTTTCAGATTTTGGAGACCAGCAGGAAATCAGTAAGTGCCATAAGGGAGGAGAAAATGCTAGGAGAGAGGCTCAAGTAACAGCACAAGAGCAGCAATTTATGATTGCAACAATAATGACCAAGGCTTCTTCACTAATTTTTTTTTTTTTTAATTTAGCAATCTTTTCTGGCCTGTACATTATTGGGGGGGGGGGCTTCTTCCTAGTACTTAATAATATTTAACATTCAGACATTCTCAAGGAACAACTGACCTTGGTCACTAAAACAGTTATTAATTTTATGGATATCTGATTGGTAGATTCCTAGATACAACATAGCCCTCAAATTAGACAATTTTAATTTTTACCAGCTCCCCATCAGATGTACTTTACACAAGCAATAATACCCGACAGGGTGGGTGGTATTGGGCAATACGGACTGCCAGGGGTGTATGAGACCGACACCACAGGCGGAGGGCCTTATACCCTGTAGGTTCTGGTATTGTCTATGTACTCACCACTCCTGGAGGGTATTATTGCACTTTATAAAATGGCACTGTGTCAAATTGATTTAAAATATATATATTTTTAAGTTTGCATGGTGAAATTGTTACTTTATTTACTTGTCTGTTAATAAAGTAATCCCTACATGTCCTGTTTTGAGGAGGTTGTCATGGTTACCCTCTCACCCCCACATGCGCGTTGTCATGGTTGCACTTCAACGTCCCCCCCCCCAGCGTGCGCAGACACACAAGGACTATTGGCAATTTTAAAATGTATTTTTTTATTGAATGTTTTTTGGCTTTGTTTGTTTGCAGGGTAGTGGAGAGGCAGTAGCGGGTAGTAGGCGTAGTGACCGGAAGTTTAGGACAACGGTCATGGAAGATGACATTCCGAAAATGAGTGAGCGAGGGTGAAAGTCGTGGGATTCACACAGAAAAAAAAAAGTGAAGAATAGAGCGAGGAGCAGAAGCTTGAAGTAGGAAATGTTTACATTCATTTTGAAGCTTCAGATTGGCACGGCAGGTGGGGGTAGGTGACACTTAGCATATTATGGATTTAAGTTGTGTATGTGGTGGCTCACTCGTCTCGCTAAGTGGCAAAGAAAAAATGGTGGCAGTTTTAAATTTTTTGCCCAGTTCTTTAGCCAATGACAAAGCAAGCTGGGCACAAGGATACAATGTATGAGGCTGGCAGGGTTGGCATGGCTGGTACCTTTTAATTACAGGGCTCTCACTGTAGGTTAATGTATCCCATGCCAGCCAATCAGATTTGTTTATTTGCAAAGCCCATTTTCTAATCATGTATAGGCTACATTTGGACACTTGAAACCATTGTATACCAAATAACTCAGGTGGATTATTTGGGAGTTATGGGCTCAGATTACTCCCTAGTACTCGTAAATATACTGTAATCATAATCATCCCTAACTCAGATCCATCTATCCGTGTTTGGAGGCTGTATCCAACTCTACACAGAGACAGAACACTATTAGACAAATTAAAATAGCAGTCTCCATTTTATTTGTTACTATCAATAACATGTCTAGTACTCCCTACAGCATTTTCTGGAATATGATCATGGCGTTCCTGAGAGGGATCCTTATAGCACATTCCTTTCATAAGAAAAGAACTAATAATGCTGAACTAAAATTGTTAGAAAACAAATTTGAAAACACAACATTCAAACTCCCCCAAACCATTAGTCTTCACAGAATTTAAAAAAACTTAAAGAGCCATAATATTCTAACTTCAGAAGAAGCAGAGAGGTACATACTCATTGACAGATCCATGAAGTATACTATGGGCAATAATCTGACAAACACATGACCTGACAACTTAATAAAAAGAACAGCAACAAAAAAAAGACATTACTAGCATCTAAGATTTTATTTAGAATTTTGATAACCAGGTAGGCCCGCTCACATAAGTGTAACCCCCACCCAGGTAAGCCGTTTCCATCTTGACAGCACTACCTGGTGGGCTGGGTTTGGGGAGAAATATGTCACTCAGCACATTGGCTAGGTTTGGCTACTCTGCAACAGGGGCACCCAAGTAACTCCGGACACAGGAAGCAATAACTGTAATGTCCAATACCAGAAGTGGGATTCTAAAGTGTGGCTTTTATTCACATCCAACTGAATAACTAAGCATAGATGGCCCCCCATGGGGCTACACTCCTAGTAATGCAGATTTATGGAGATCAGAACACATTCACTTTCACTTTAGCCCTCAGGCTTTGAAACACATTGGGCACACAGCCCGAACTTGTACTCTGCTTTGGGTTTCTCTGGCTTGGCTCCCTTGCCAGCCACTTGGACTACCTTCCTTCCGCGGCTCAGCTATCATGCCAGCCTTTTGGACACTTCCCATATAGCTTGGAAACATTTACTGGTGGCTCCCTAAACCACCTATGAGCACTTCTGGCTCCATACGGGAATCTTCCTAATAAATCCCACGTCTGGGTACTTTCCTCAGGCACTGGCCAAGTACCTGAGAGAAAGCAACAGGTGTCCCAAAGCAAACCCGAAGAGGTGAATTTGGTTACTACTAATGGGGGGTCTCCCACCTCTCGCTCCCATAATTCATACCCGGCCATTTCTCTGGACTGTAACACCTCATCCTTGAAAACACTTTGCCGTGTCTGTTCTCTTTAAATGTATTCACATTCAATCTACTGTCTTTACATTCCATTTGTACTGAACTTGAACATACTTAATAAGTGGCTGTGTCCATTACTCTAGACCCCCCACAGAGTTAAGCAGTCCAATCCCCACATCTTCCAAACTGTACTTGGCTGTTTTTTCCTGACTCCACAGTAACAGTTACTTTAGTTTCATCTTGTTTCAGGTGAAAACACATTGGCCCTTTAGCAGAGTGAACTCACCCCTTGGTTGCAGGTGCCCCACGGGCATTTTCTCTTTAAAGAAATCTCGTCCAGAACTTCTGGTGCCTCAGCATGAACTTAACTCAGGCAGCTTCTTTTTCCCTAGCTGGACCAGGGGAGTTGCCCCCGGAAGCAGGCTGATTCCTTCCCCCCATCCCCGCAGGGATGAGGACCTGAACCACTGAAAGCAGTCTCTACCACGTCACTGGGCTCTTCTTGTGTTCCTCTTCAGGTTAGAACACACACCTATACAAAAAAATAGCTCTTTGACAGAGCTTAGGACTCTGAGAGCCTGCTTACAGCAGAGCACCTCCTTCCTCTACTACAGACTGCAACAGACTCTTACAGCCTAACTTCAAATTCCCCAATGTTCTACTCTAACCTCCAACTGCAACATTCCAGTGTGGCTTATGCAGCTGCGACAGTTCTAAAATGATGTCATCCCTCAGTCTCAGCTGAGACTGAGAACAAGTGAGACAGTGTGAAATCCATTTTTAACTGGAGTTTCTGGCTGCCTTCCTGCCTACCACTAGGTCTAACTGGGATTCTGTAACCCTGGGTAACAGGGGGTTATACTCACTGCCCTGGGCCAGGAAAATGACTGTCCACAGTCATTAGCCACCTGGCTTAGGCCGTCTCACCCCATGTGTTGACTACGGGGAGGTAGCGCTACCTTATCCCCTACCATGTGCTAGCACAGGCAGGCAATACTAAGGGCCTAGAGGCCTTCGGCTGATGCATCAGCCTCTACTCTACCCGCTGACTATGGGTACCTAGTGGCTCTGGTAGAACTGTCCAGAGCATAGCCCTAACAGATCAGTACTGTGGCCCCCTTCGGCCATTCAGGACCACAGCCTGTCTATCCCCCCTAGCCCTCTAGGGAAAACCTGTCTGCCTCTAACTCAAAATTCCCAAAACAAAACAAACAGGGGACCTCCCCCCAACTGGGGACACCATGTAACCACACACTAGGAGCTAATACCATACACTATGCATTACTCCCACACTCTCCCACAACCATACCTGTGGAAAAAAAGTTACACTCAGTAACAACAACAGTACTTTAAACACTACACTCTAAAGTACTACTGAGGAACTCTGCCGAGTCCCTCCTCCTCTTCTTGTCTTCTCTTCTATCTTCTTCAGGAACATCTGCAAGAAAAAGAAAGACAACACACTCTCCTAATCTGCACATACAGTCTATTTAAACCCCTACCAACTAAACACTGGAGAATCCCAAAAAGATTATTTTAGAAAAGTAGAAAAAACAGTATAAACATTAGAAAACAGTAGAAAACAATGACATTATTTACAATACACAATATTTGGGGGATGGAGTGTCCTAAAAGTCCCATCTAGTGACCACAATGCCCGAAGGCAAGTTCATTAAAGAGTCTCTCCTGGGCCGGATCCCGGTGAAGCACAGTTCTAGCAGGCCAGAGTCCCGAAGGGGAGAGTCTTTGAGGACAGTTCAAACATCTGGAGTCTGCTAGTGTAGGGTGCGTACTGCAATGTCATAAGAATAGAAAAGTCTGGACTTACCAGTCCCTTGTAGGACAACACAATACCACATCTGGTCCTCGGCCGAAGACTCTCCCTGGCAGCATTCGTCCAATACAGCTGGGCGGACATCTTCCAGGAAACGACAGGAGGGCACATCTGGAAACTGCTGAGATGATGTCATCTCTGGAGATGGAACCTTGAAACAGGAACAAAAAGGAAAACAGCTGGTCTGAAGTCATCCGATACCCAGGCAATGAATCAGGATACAGCTGGGATGGTGTCCTCTCTGGATCTGAAGTCATCTGGTGGGCCAGTCAATGGATTCTGGAAAGCCAGTACACTGCAGAACTAATGAATGTGGGGCACCTGAGTCCTGGACATCAGACTGGTGGAACAACATAGAATGCAACAGCGGCTGGGTGGCAGCACTAGTACCACTGCTCTGCTTTCCATTTGGTAGGCTTGGGCACATTACAGGAAGGTCTTTGCATATGGCCATAGCGACTACGGGTCAGGTGCTTGAATTATCACCCCATCTGGGAGCTTATAATTCACACTGTGAAAGGTTTCATGTCCCTCTCCATCCACAATTCATCCCTTCCAGCATTTAAGCACATCACAAATACTCACACTGGATATCCAGGAATCGCCACACAAGGAGGCAGTCATCCTCCATAGTAACATTTCTCAATGTCCCTTAACTTGTTAACTTCTACTGCTATCAAAGCCCGGGCATGATCCGGGTAACGAGCTGGTCCTGAAGCCATGACTGCAGAGAAAAAACAAACAACACTCACTGTTATTTCAAGCCGCATAGCACTGAAAACTTTCTTTCTCTTTCAAAATGGCTCCTCTGCTGCTGTGTTTACATTACTACCCCACCCTGCAATGGCGGCGGCAGCACTCCTGCGAATCAACATTCTGTAATTGGGTCAAACCACTGCATCCGATTTACACTCTACTGATAACTTTGCTCAAACTGCACAACTGCACTGTTCTTTTCCTAGCACATTTATATGATTTACCATGGACTTTTTACTCGCTGAAGACATTGCTCTAACACAGTCCCTTAAAGCCTCAGTATTTCATAGCACAGGATTGCCTGTATTTCTTGCTGCATATCTGACACAACTCACATCTCTCACATGGCTTGAAAATTATACTGACGCTGAACCTATAATTATGCTCACAGTTGATTGTTTAGAATTCTTGCTTTTGCTGGTAAAACTTAACACAGTCCTTCTTTGCAAAGTGATCACACTGCTACACACAGATTCAGCTGGTTTTTGGTGAAATCACACAGTTTGAGCAATTATTTCGGTTGATACTCACTGTTATCGGTAGCTGTTTGCTGTGATGGAAAACTGCCTGCAGCCAGTCTTGGAGGCCTCTGGAAGGAAGTGGGTTGGCAGTCCTGCCGATCGTCCCTCTGAACACCACACTCACAGTCCAGTCGATCAAGATGCAGATTGAGCCCGAATTTAAACAGAAAAGTCAGTTTTTAAACTTTTTACAGCACTTTCAATCACCGCGACGCTCCTCCTGGTAAGCCAGTTTGCACCTCACCCTCTCACTCAAATGTTGTGCAGTCGCTCTAGAGGAAGCTTGGCGAGGCAGGACTAATTGCAGTCTCACCAATCACTCGATTCCATGCAAATGAGCCTCTTTCCTCTCGAATGCTCTTCTCCTCACAGCGATCGTTGAGCAGACAAGTTTAAACTGCAAACCACACTTTTTTTTTTTTAACTGACCATGGTGGGAGCACCATTTTAACCATTTTTAATGGCCATTAAGCACAACAAGTCTCTCAGTCCATACAGGAAGCATTTCCAACGTCTAGGGCACAATTTTCCTTTTACTACCCATAGTTTTCCACACTTTTCTTTGTCACAAGCACTTTTAAAAGCTGGCAAACGCTGTAAATTTGATGCAGGACAAGGGCATACACTCTCAGGCTTTACTGCTCCTTGGTAAACAGTTGGCATTTTAACAGCCGCACATGGATAACAGCACACAGTGGCACATTAGTTAAACGGTGCTTCTGTTGTTTTGGGCTACCCAATGCCAGATAGCCAAAACGCTAGCCATTGTCTGAGCGACCTTTCTTACATTCCTCCCTAAATTCTAAATCCAAATCCTCAGCGGAGCCTTCATTTTTGTAATCCCACCCAGGTATGCCATTACCATCTTGACAGCACTACCTGGTGGGCTGGGTTCAGGGGAGAAATATGTCACTCGGCACATTGGCTAGGATTGGCTACTCTGCAACAGGGGCACTCAAGTAACTCCGGACACAAGAAGCAATAACTGTAATGTCCAATACCAGAAGTGGAATTCTAAAGTGTGGCTTTTATTCACATCCAACTGAATAACAAAGCATAGATGGACCCCCACGGGGCTTCACTCCTGGTAATGTAGATTTATGGAGATCAGAACACATTAACTTTCACTTTAGCCCTCAGGCTTTGAAACACATTGGGCACACAGCCCAAATGTGTACTCTGTTCTAGGTTTCCCCTGGCTCGGCTCCCTTGCCAGCCACTTGGACTACCTTCCTTCCATGGCTCGGCTATCATGCCAGCCCTTTGGACACTTTCCATATAGCATGGGAACATTTACTGGTGGCTCCCTAAACCACCTATGAGCACTTCTGGCTTCATACAGGAATCTTCCTCATCAATCCCACATCTGGGTACTTTCCTCAGGCACTGGCCAAGTACCTGAGAGAAATCAACAGGTGTCCCAAAGCAAACCCGTAGAGGTGAATTTGGTTACTTCTGATGGGGGGTCTCCCACCTCTCGCTCCCATAATTCATACCCGGCCATTTCTCTGGACTGTAACACCTCATCCTTGAAAACACTTTGCTGTGTAGATTGTCTTTAAATGTATTCACATTCAGTCTACTGTCTTTACATCCCATTTGTGCGGAACTTGAACATATTTAATAAGTGGCTGTGTCCATTACTCTAGACCCCCCACAGAGTTAAGCAGTCCAATCTCCACATCTTCCAAACTGTACTTGGCTGTCTTTTCCTGACCCCACAGTAACAGTCACTTTAGTTTCATCTTGTTTCAGGTGAAAACACATTGGCCCTTTAGCAGAGCGAACTCTCCCCTTGGTTGCAGGTGCCCCACAGGCATTTTCTCTTTAAAGAAATCTCGTCCAGAACTTCTGGTGCCTCAGCACGAACTTAACTCAGACAGCTTCTTTTTCCCTAGCCAGACCAGAGGAGTTGCCCCTGGAAGCAGGCTGATTCCTTCCCCCCCCCATCCCCGCAGGGATGGGGCTCTGAACCACTGAAAGCGGTCTCTACCACTTCACTGGGCTCTTCTTGTGTTCCTCTTTAGGTGAGAACACACACCTATACAAAAAAAACTCTTTGACAGAGCTTAGGACTCTGAGGGCCTGCTTACAGCAGAGCACCTCCTTCCTCTACTACAGACTGCAACAGACTCTTACAGACTAACTTCAAATTCTCCAACGTTCTACTCTAACCTCCAACTGCAACATTCCAGTGTGGCTTATGCAGCTGTGACAGTTCTAAAATGATGTCATCCCTCAGTCTCAGCTGAGACTGAGAACAGAGTGAGACAGTGTGAAATCCATTTAACTGGAGTTTCACAAGCTGCCTTTCCCTGCCTACCACTAGGTCTAACTGGGATTCTTGTAGCCCCGGGTAACAGGGGGGTTACATAAGCATGTCCCTTTTTCAGGGGTGACCTGCAGAAATACAATTCCAGTAGGTACAATTCAATAAGTGCTACAGTGAGCAGTGCTTATAACAAAAGATTGTAAACAACAGTCCATAAGTGCTAGTGTCAGTGTACAATATACACAACATAGACAAACTTAAGAAGGATAAGAAGTGTTAGGCGATAAACAACTTTTTAACATACGTAGATACCAGAGAGCCAGACTGAAATGTTAATATAAAATTAAGTACAATATGTACAATTCAAGCCACTGTTTAACATATGATATAGGAGATGAAACTGAAGAGCAGAGACCAGTAGAGAGGAAAGTAAGGCTAAGCAGAGCAGAGGGTTAAGGAATTGGAAGCAGGTGGGGGGGGGGACGGAGGTAAGGAGGAGGGCTTATTTACAGGCACAGATAGGTGGGGGAAAGAAGTGGTCTTTGAAGTATTTTTTGAACTGGGGAAGAGTTGTGCAAGAAAGTAGTTCCTGTGGCAGGTTATTCCATTTCTGAGGTGCTAGGAAGGTGAATGATTTCCTGCCTACCGCTAGCTGTGTTTTGGGAAGATACAGATGGTAAAGTGTTTAGTAATAATGTGCTTGCAGATACGTACAGTATACTTACCTATGTATATCAGGACACTCTAAATTACCTGATGTTGTTATCTATTTCCTACAAGGGATTAAATTCCCATAACCTGCTGAACTTGCTTAATGTGATATTCATGAATTTGAACTGAGCGTGACTGAACAAGAAGGGATAACTACAGTACAGGAACTTGGTGCAAGTGAAATATGTAGCCTAGAGGGAGTAACTTTGAACTTTTATAAATCATTTGGAATCCAGATGGAACCACATTTGACCTCTTTACTTGATCATCTCCTGGAATCGGGGACCCTCCTTTTTATGTTTACTTGTGCGCCCAGTGCACAAGAAACATATTAAGGTTAGTAGAGTATTGCAGAGATATGGCAGTGTTTGGCCAATCCAGCGAACGCTTTCAGAGGCGTGTCCCTCTACCACCAATCAACAGGGAAGCTGCTGATGATGGCAGTATCAGAGCAAGCACCAGACTTGAAAGAAATCTGCCACTCCAGTCATGGACAGTTTCATCATTGCAGAGGCAGAGCTCTCCCCACTCCACCCCCCCTTCCAGGCAACCAGGCACATTCCAGCCATGTGTATTACAGTGTACAGTAATGCGCATGGCTGGATTTATGAGCAACTTGTTTGCTCAGTGTGCCTTTCCCGGTGAAATAAATGATCCCCACCATGGCTTTGCATAATTGGAGGCTCCTGCCACCCACCACACACTCCCCCCAAAGCCGACATCTGGCTGGCCCCCCAAGTCCAAACATATCTTTTGCCGACAATAGGGTGCCCAGTCCCTGTTTCAGCTTGCTCCCCCCCCACTATTGTGGCACACTGGGAGCCCACTCCAGTGTGCCAAAGTATTCTTATCTCTTTCCAACACCGGGATGCCCACTCCCAGTGTTGGATGTGCCCCCCATGCCCCATTTTTTTTCAGCCGACCTCGGGCCGGCAGTGATCCCCCCTTCACTTTCCTGGCACACTGGGAGTCCACCCCAGTGTGCCGCAATTTATTTTTCATAGTATTTCACCTGTAAAAAAATAAAACTGCCCCCGAGGTCTTTTTTTTAAACCTACAGAAAAAGAAAATGGTCCCTTGTCATCCTCGCTGCCCCCTCCCCCATCCCGACCCTCTTTCTGCATACCCCACTTCCCTGCACCCCCCATGACCCATACTTACCCCCGGATGTTCAGTGCTGTGATCTTCTGTGGACTGGGAACACGTCTGCACTCTTCAAAAGCAAACTGAAGAAAATCACGGTAAGCCCTATAATGGCAGTCAATGGGGGATTTCAACTTAGGTTGATATCTCAGCCATTTTGGGGAGTTTTGGTCCCAAATTTTCAACATGGGGTTCTTGGGTCCCCACCTCATGAAGACTGGCACTGTCATTTTGTTTCTCGGTACCAAAAGGTGATTTCATGGTCATTGCACGGAATCACCTTTTGGGATGGATTAATGAAACAACAGTGCCACTGTTCACAAGGTGAGGTCCCAAAAAGCCCATGTTGCAAGTTTGGTGACAAAACTCAAAAAAATGACTGCGTCATGAGCCTGTGTCGCACAGTTTGTACGCATGCTCGTAACTTCACTAGGATTGTAATATTTTCACTCCAAGTTTCCAACATTGCCATTTTTTCACACCTCCTTATGAACAGTATAGCTGTCATTTTTTGTATCCTGCCCAAAATGTGTTTTCGTACCTGTGGCGCAGAATGGTACAGTCACTGTGAAAAATCAACTTCTGAGACGGATTAATGAAATCACAGTGCCACTGTTCATGAGGGAAGGTCCCAAAATGGGCATGTTGAAAATTTGGTGAAAAAATGCTAAAAAATGACTGTTACCAGCGTGTATTACGCAATTTCTACACATGCTCATAACTTCGCCACTTTTTCATATTTTCACTCCAGATTTTCAACATTGCCATTTCTTTACACCTCCTCATGAACAGTACAGATGCAATTTTTCACATCCTGCCCAAAATTTTTTTTCGCACCTGTTTCACCAAATGGCGCATTTGCTGTGCGAAATCACCTTCCAGAATTGTGTAACGAAATGATAGTGCCACTGTTCATGAGGTGGGGTCCCAAAAAGCCCATGTTGAATATTTGGAGCAAAAATACCAACAAACGCCCGGGGTGTTAGGGTTTCCAACCATAACGCCCCACCCTGTACAGACTGACAGGAGTCGTGGGTGTGACTTGGGGTCGTCAGCCGTAATGCTCATGCCATTCCACCCCCACCCGCACCCTGCAGCCACTGACAGGCATCCAGGTGTGCCTTGGGATCTTCAGCACTAACATTCACCCCCATTCTCCTATACTGCACCCATCTCAGCTTGTTCCCTTTTGGAATGGGGTGAGCATAAGGGCTGAAGACCCCAAGGCACACCATGACACCTGTCACTGTCTGCAGGGTGGGGTGAGGTGGAATGGCATAAGCGTCATGGCCGATGACCCAAAGGCACACCCCAACACCTGTCAGTCTCTGTAGGGTGGGGGTGGGCGTTAGTTAAATATGTCACTGCCATTCCTATTATGTGTCTCTCTAACTCATGCAGTACCAATGCCAATAGCAGCAAGCATACATTCGGCATTGACAAATGCTTGTTGAAGTAAATACTGATAAAGACCCAATTAAATGCTTATCATATAGGCCTATCTCACAGTCAAACTCAGATATGAAAATATTATCCAAAATACTAGCCACAGACTTAAGATAATTATCCCAACTTTCTCAGTTTGGGAAGTTCTTCCATCTCAGACCCTCAGAGGTCACTAATGCCTTTTAATAACTTCTCCACCTCCTGCACTCTTTCCCTCCTCAAACATCCCTTCTACTCCTCCTCTCTCCAACCTCCACACCCTCTCAAACGCTTCCCCTCTACCTTCATCTCCCCTTCCCTCTCTTCCTCTTTTACCTTTCTCCCCTTCTCTGTTCTACACTCTCTTGATCCCCCCCAAAGGTCACAGCCCTGATGGTCTGGATACCAAACTCCTTTACCGCAGCACTCCTTCTATCACTGATCCTATTGCCTCCCTCCATTCTCACCCTCTGTTTCCAACTTGCAACTGTCCCTTGAGTTTGAAAATCCTCTTCCCTCCACAAAAGGAGAGACTCCTCATCCCCTGGGAATTGCTGTCTTTTCTGCCTCCTACCCACTCTGGCGAAGGTGTGTGAAAAACTTGTACTCTCTCACCTCTCCTCCTTCCTTGACTCTTTCTCCTTCCTCTCAACTTTCCAGTCTGATTTCTACAAAAGTTACTCCATTGTCCCCTTCCTCCATCAGGTCACTGACTCCATTTTTGGAAGATATGGACCATGGTAAAATCATTGCAGCCATTTTTATGTTTGCTTGCATGCATGTGCAAGAAATATAGTGCCATCATCCGAGTTTTCGGAGGTGTGGCAGCCATCTTCCAATTCAGTCAGTGTGTTTGCAGGCGTGGCCCCAGTTCTCCATTGAATACCGTAGCTGTCTACAACAGCAGCTGAAAATGCAGTGCCGTACAGTTGAAAGGGAGAGCTCCGCTTCAGTGAGCAGAGCTCCCCCCCTCCACACGCACACACGCACATTGCGTGCTCATGCGCCCCGCACACACTGCATGTCTGACAGGGGTACCCAATCCCCCGTCGGCTCCAGCCCCCCCAAACAGCCTTCCAGCTGCCACACTGGGAGTCCACCCCAGCGTGGCAAATGTCCTGTGTAGTCAGCCTTCCAGCTGCCATGCTGAGCCCACCCCAGCATGGCAATAGATCGTATGGACAACGGGGGTGCCCAATCCCCCATCGGCTCCACGCCCCCAAACAGCCTTCCAGCTGCCGCGATAGGAACCACCCCAGTGTGGCAAACGTCCCGTGTCATCAGCCTTCCAGCTGCCACCTGGGAGCCCACCCCAGCGTAGCAAATGTCCTGCATCATCCAAGAAATAACGAGCATTTGTCAATGCCGAACGTTCGCTTGCAGGTATTTGGCACTTGGACATGGCTTAAAAAAATCAGTGACAAAGAAGCAAAATGAGGGAGACAGTTTCACAAGTGGTTCTATTGCCTGAAGCAGGCAGCATAACAGTATTGGTGTAAAATACTTTGTCTGCAGAAGAGCAAGTCTGTAACTCTGTTACCCACTGTTCAGTCACAGAAACAAATTGTAGGAGGGACAGAAACATGCTAAGGCAAAGTCTTGGACATCCCTGAATATACATATATATATCTGCCCCTCTAGCCCTCTCTCTCCCTCCCTGTCTCCCTGTCTCCCTCCCACCCCCAAACCCCCACTTCTACAGGTGCTTTTCAGGCTTAGCTGTACTCTGCCTGGGAAGCTCAGAGTTGAATGGCAGAGGAGTAAGTGCATTAGGCGTTTGGGGGGTAATCAAGCGATGGAAGATATTGGCTGCACCAGAGAGGGTATTAAAATATAAGTAAAACAAGCATTTGTCAATGCCGAATGTTGCTTGCTTCTATGTGCTGTTTAGGTATTTGAAGTCATTGGAGTGCAAATATTGAAAATTCGCGAACTTCTGGCGTGCGTAGGAGCTACTTAAAAGCACGCTCGTAAAACAGTCATTTTTAGAATTTTTCACCAAATTTTCAACATAGCCATTTAAGACCTCTGCTCATGAACAGTGTCACTGTGATTTTCTTAATGTGTCCCATACATTGAGTTCGCACACCAACTGCGCCATTATGCGTTACATGAGGCAGAAACACGTTTTGGGCAGGATGTGAAAAATGACAGCTGTACTGTTCATAAGAAGGTGTGGTAAAATGGCAATGTTGAAAATCTGGAGTAAAATATCGAAATTCACAAACTTACGGCGTGCGTAGGAACTGCATAGCATGCGCTCGTCAAAACAGTTATTTTAGGAATTTTTCACCAAATTTTCAAAATAGCCATTTTAAGACCTCTGCTAATGAACAGTGTCACTGTGAGTTTCTTAATGTGTCCCATACATTGAGTTCACACACCGACTATGCCATTGTGCGCTACATGGGTGGAAACACATTTTGGACAGGATGTGAAAAATGACAGTTATACTGCCCATGAGGAGGTGGGGTAAAATGGCAATGTTGAAAATCTGGAGTGAAAATATTGAAAATTCATGAACTTACGAGCGTGTGTAGGAACTGCACAACGCACGCTCGTAAAATGGTCATTTTTAGGAATTTCTCCACCAAATTTTCAAAATAAGTGTTTTGAGAGCCCACCTTATGAACACTGGCAGTGTCATTTCGTTAATCATTCCGGAAAGGTGATTTTGCACAGTGACTGCGAAATCACCCTTCGGGCCCGAATAACGCCATGACAGTGACAGCATTTCATGAGAAGGGTCCCAAACCCCATGTTGAAAATTTGGTGCAAAATTCCAAAAATGCCTGAGATATGCAATAAAGTTGAAAACCCCTATCTATCCCATTATGCGCAGCTTACCGGCATTTTCTCAGTTCGCGGTCGGCTTTGAAGAGTGCAGGCGTGTTCCCGGTCCACCGATGATCGTCGGCGCTGGAGCTCCGGAGGTAAGTATGGGGTGAGGGGGTGTGGGGAGCAGGTGCGTAGTGGGTGGGTGCGGGTTGTGGGAGGGGTGGGGACAGCGATGGAACGTTTCTTATTTACAGGTTTTTTTTATTCAGACGACGTGGGACATTTGCCACGCTGGGGTGGGCTCCCAGCGTGGCAGCAGGGAAAGCTGTTTGGAGGGACGTGGATCCGACGGGGGATTAGGCACCCCCATCAGCCAAAACAAGATTTGCCATGCTGGGGTGGGCTCCCAGCATAGCACCAAAGCTTTGGGGGGGGCGTGCAAACTTGAAGCCGACGGGGGATTGGGCACCCCCATCGGCTATAACAGTTTTGGCAGCTCATACAGAGGCGCTGCCAGCACTGATCGCAGCAGTGGTTTTCTTTGAAGTGAAGACCACTGCTGTTATACACAGCACCCGCATCCATTGGTGCAGGACCGCCATGCCTGCTCAACGGAGCAGTGGATTGCACAGGACAGTCACACCTCCAAAGTGTCCTATTCTCCCAAGACGTTCCTTGCGCATGCGCACAAGCGAATGTAAAAAACAACCTGTAAACAAAAAAAGTTCCCTCGACAGTCTCCACGGTCTCCCTGCCGACCTGCGCCCACTCTCTGTGCACTCTGCCTCCCCACGCCCCCACCTCACCCCATACTTACCTCCAGAGCTTGGCGCGATGATCTTCGGTGGACCAGGAACAAGTCTGCACTCTTCAAAGCTGACCGCGAACTGAGGAAATGCCGGTAAGCTGTATAATGCAGTAAATAAGGTTTTTTCAACTTTAATGCATATCTTGGGCTTTGTTTTGAATTTTGGCACCAAATTTTCAACATGGGTTTTTTGGGACCCCTCCTCATGAATTCTTGAACTGTCATGGCGTTAATCAGGCCCAAAGGGTGATTTTGTAGTCACTGCGTGAAATCACCTTTCGGGACCAATTAATGAAACGACAGTGCCGTGTTCATAAGGTGGGCTCAAAAGGCCTATGTTGCAAAATTTGTGAAAATTCCTAAATGACTGTTTTATGAGCGTGCGTTGCGCAGTTCCTATGCACGCTCGTAAGTTTGAATTTTTAATATTTGCACTCTGGATTTTCAACATTGCCATTTTACCACACCTCCTTATGAGCAGTATAGCTGTCATTTTTCACATCTCACCTAAAATGTGTTTCCACACATGTAGCGCACAATGGCACAGTCGGTGTGCGCAATCAATATATGGGACACATTAAGAAAATCACAGTGACACTGTTCATGAGCAGAGGTCTTAAAATGGCTATGTTGAAAATTTGGTGAATAAATTCCCCAAAATGACTGTCTTAGGAGCGCACATTGCGCAGCGTTCTCAAGACGCTGGCAAGTTTGCGAATTTTTAACATTTATATTCACATTTTCAACATTGCCATATTATTACACTTCCTTATGAGCAGTACAGCTGCCATTTTTCACATCTCACCCAAAATGTGTTTCCGCACATGTAGTGCACAATGGTGCAGTCGGTGTGTGAAAGCAATGTTTGGGACAGATTAAGAAAATCACAGTGACACTGTTCATGAGCAGAGGTCTTAAAATGGCTATGTTGAAAATTTGGTAACAAAAGTCCATAAAATGACTGTTACGAGTGAGCATTGCACAGTTTCCACGCACCCTCATAAGTTCATGAATTTGTAATATTTTCAGTCCAGATTTTCACCAGTGGCATTTTTCCACACTTTCTTATGAACAGTACAGCTGTCATTTTTCACAACATGGCCCGAAATGTGTTTTCACACTTTCAGTGCAGAAATGCGTGGTTGCTGTGGGAAATCATTGTTTGGGACAGATAAAATTACAGTGATATTGTTCATGATCGGAGGTCCCAAAATGCCTGTGACAATTTGCTGTAAAAAAAAAAAAATCCCCAAACTAATTACATTACGCGTGTGCGTTGCATAGTTTCTACGCACGCTCATGACTTCACTAGTTTTTTTTAATATTTTCACTGCAGATTTTCAACATTGCCATTTTTACACCTCCCCATGAACAGTACAGCTGTCATTTTTCACATCCTGTTCGGAATGTGTGTTTTTGCACCTGTGATGCTAAATGCTGTAGTCGCTGTGCAAAAGCAACTTTCAGCTAGCAAACTGATATTGCCACTGTTCATGAGGTGGGGGTCACAAAAAAACAATGTTGAAAATTTGGAGTGGAAATACGAATGAATGCCTGAGGTGTTAGGGTTTCTGACCGTAACGCCCCACACTGTAGAGAATGACAGGCATCAGGGGTGTGACTTGCGATACCCTGCAGCCAGTGAGAGGCATTGAGGTGTGCCTTGGACTCTTCGGCTCGAAATTTCACCCCATTCTCTTATACCGCACCCATCTCACCATATTTCCTGATGGAATGGGGTGCGCATAAGGGCCAAAGACCCCAAGGCACATTGTGACACTTGTCGGTGTCTGCAGGGTAGGGTGTGGTGAAATGGTGTGGCCAGTATGCCTGATGACCCAAAGGCACACTCCAATGCCTGTTAGTCTCTGAAGGGTGGTGGTGAGGTTGGCTTCAGTTCAATACTTCACTGCCATTCCTATTATGCAGCTCTGTAACTCCTACACTACCACTGCCAATGCCAGCAAGCAAACATTCAGCATTGACAAATGCTTGCTATACATTTGGCTTAGGCCTTTGACACTGTTGCCCATTCCCTCCAGGATGAGCTAAGAAAGACAGAAATCTCACATGACTGTCAGGTGGTTCCACTCCAAGCTTTCTGACAGATGTCAGTCACTGTAATGTTTTGCAAATTTGTATCTCTACTTTAATGTTTCCACTACTTAAGTGGTTTAATGATCCGTTACCATTAACACAATACATTTGCATACCTTACACTGTCTGTTAATATGGGTTATTAGACTATGTTTGCCACTTTTTACAATTGCACATTCTTGCAAGTTGGCAAATTTACCTTGTGCCCACTGATATTCTATATTTTATAGTGCAATTGTCACCCTATCTGATATTGTGTTTGTCACTTTTTGTTTATTGTATTTCTCATGACCTTGTAACCACTACCACCCTCATGGGGTGCACCTGTAAATGATCTTTGGCTTAGTGGGTCCTTCCTGCTCAACAAATTTTAAATAAAGAAATAAATAAAACCTTTGATCTAATCCAGATCAAAATGGATTTATTAAAGGTCATAATTTATCTAATAACATCAGAAGAGTACTCAATGTTATTAAAAATAACTCCTTAAATGACACTCTGCTACCTTTGATGCAGAGAAGACTTTTGGTCACATGGAATGTGCCTTTATCACAGTGATTTATGAAATAAACTAGTCTGGCTCCTAAATTCAGAAAGTGATTGGAACTACTGTCCTGGGAGTCATGTGATGCTGCCTACGGAGTAGCAGCTCTTGGACCATGCTCCCTCTCTCTGCTGTATTTAACAGATTTACTTTCTAGCAGCTTGGTGTTTTGCCAATTTTCGATTACTGGAAACTGTGGCTAAGACTTTTCTCTGACTTATTCTGCAGGCTTTTGGCTATTAAAACTCCTCTGGATGGATTCCGAAATGTGTCAAGTGCTGCCGCGGCGTACTCCACCATCGAAACCCAATAAAACTGCCAAACATACCAAGGCTCAAAATTCTACTGCAGGGAAAGCAACTACTACTACTACTAGACTGGCGCAGGCCTCGTTTACAGAGGAGAGATTTTTATCGGAGCTGCAGCCATTTAAAGAATCCCTTCAGGAGATCACGGCACAGCTAAAGTCTCTGAGATCAGATTTAGGGGATATGAACCAGAGAATTGGAGATGTGGAGACACGTACCTATTCCTTCAACCAGTGGCATGATAGAGTAGAGCCAGACATTAACACTCTCTGACAAATGTGTACTAAAATGGAAAAGCAAACTGGAAGACCTAAAAGGCCGAAGCCATCAGAATAACATCATTATGTTTGGCCTTCCAGAAGATGCAGAGGGCTCTATTTCTATTCTCTTTGCCCAAAAGTTGCTAGCCAAGATTGCTGGGCCCTCTCTGAACAACTGTGTCTATGTAATCGGAAGAGCGCACCAGTCATTACGTCCTAGACCACCCAAAGGCTCACCACACCAACCTCTGATAATGAAGCTCCTTAATGTTTTAGATAAGCAGGACGTCTTACAAAAGGTACAGGAACATCAAGAAATTTTATGGCAAGGGTCCTGACTCCATGTCACACAAGATTTGCCTGCTTCAATGTGACAGAAATGGGCAGTGTATCACCTGGTGGTAACTAAACTGATTGCTGTGGGGATTCGGTTCAGAGTGATTTACCCAGCTCGCCTACAGGTTAGGCACCAAAGGATTTGACACTCTTATTAGTCAGCTGACCAAGCTTCCACAGAACTCAAACCCCTTCTGCCAGACCTCTACAAGGATCACTGATTGTAAGTAACTCAGTGATATCTTTGGTGGAATATGGAGTAAGACGCACGTTTGGTAATTTTAGTCCACTGCTACAAATCTAAATCCTGCATCGGACAGGGATCCTGCACTGAAGATGAATCCTGTTCTAGATCTTTGTTTTTTTATACTTCAATCTTTATTGTAAACTTTTATGAAAACAGACTATAATTTAAGCAGATAACAGTGTGCAAATCTATATTATTGCAACATTCTAAAAACAATGAATTTAAGTTGGGCATCATTTAATAGAGGAAAGGAAATTAGGCTGTAATTATCAACAATATAAAAACAATTAAATAATTACCCCCAAAAAAACTGAAAATAAATAAGCAAAAGGTCTAAAAATAGAAATAATAGGCTTCCTTCTGCTCTAGATCTTTCTACTTTGCGACTCAGTTTGACTGTTTATTATCTGTTCTGCCTGAACTGTCTAGCTCTATTGAGTCCTACTGTTAATTTTCGGGTATTGCTTCTGTTGAGCTGGACTATACTACTTTTTTTCTACAAGTTGGTTTGTTATCTTTTTCTAAGCCTCCATGTGTGCTACTGGTGCAGCCCTATAATGTTCATGAATTGCACCGCTATCCTTGATCGAACTAGGCGACTCAACCTTTTTGTGAGTCAGCTGAACAACTTACTTAAGAATTTAATACCTGTCTGTTGGATCTCTACTTGGACCACAGAATGTTAATCAACAATTGCTATCCTTTAAACAGATGGTTTTTGACTCGTGTACAACAATGTCCACACTCTGCTATAACCTCACCCTGCATCGAACAGGGATTCTGTATCGAAGGGGGATCACCTTCTCAACTCCTTGATGTCGCTGCCCAGTATGACTGAAATATTTATTGCCCTGACTGGACTGTCTGGCTCTGTTGAGACCTCCTGATTGCCCCCTGGGAAAACTCTGCTTGCTCTACCACTGCATTGCCTTGTATGGTAGCTGAGTGTCGGGTTGGAGCAGCAAGTCGGGTTGGAGTGGAGCTGTATCCAAGCAGAGTAGAGTGGCCCTCTATTTGACCCTGCATTTTATCAGACTGGTGTGAGCTGTAAATCTTCTCTCCTTCCTCAGACTGTGTAGTCATCTGTCACAGTTTGGATTTGTGTTCCTGTACCAAAAGGACTTATTGGTTATTTAAAGAACTACCAGTGTCCTTACATCTCGGTGGCCCCACAAGTTTGGACCTGGGTTTACTCGTTTATGAGTCCTCCTGACTGGTAACATCTGCTCCCTTAAAAGTACCAGTAAGAGTGGAACTTTTCTGTTTTTAAGATCCTTGATGGTCCTAAGTGAGTAAGAGTGTACATGAAAGATTGTTGTAAGTTTCTCTCTGGCACCTGTGAGAGAAGTGTTAAGTCAAGCTTTTCAAGTTAAACTTCTTGAGGTTTTCTCTTTAAATTGTGCTTGCCTGAAATCATTCTACTATCTTTGGGTCATGGTAGTGGTGTGAGTACCATTTCCCAATCTGTTGCCTGAGACTATGGAACTGGTTTACTGGATCCCATTACTAGGATTGAATTGATTGTTGGCTGTTATTGTGGAAACTATATTATCATTCAAACCTAAACTGGTTAAAATCCCTCAGTGGATTGGACTCATTTATAGAACCTTGCATTTTATTAACTCTCTCTCCTTATTTGTTTTAAACTGTGTGTATTGGGGTAAAGGGGTGGTAGGACTGGTTTTGGGTGGGAAGTTATTGGGTCCGTGTACGGGTGAATGTTTGGGGGGGTGAGTAGTTAGTAATTTGTTTATTAGTCACTCAGCCCAGTAGTTTGCTAAGGATGTGCTGGTTGAAAACAATGGCAGTCAAGCACTACTCTCCCACCAGGCTCAGGGGCCTCTGTCCTTTTGATTGTCCCCCATAGTCAGCAGAGATGTACAGGTGTTGTTGGGCACTGGAGATAGTCAAAAGGAGGAGAAAATTGGGGGGGGGGGGCTGGACCTGGTGGGATAGTGGAGCGGGGTGGTCGGATTGGAGTAGTAGGGACAAGAAGACACCCTGGGGCAAAATGGGCCTAGGAGAGGGGTCCCCCTGTCTAGTTCCCATACCCAAGGGCTCCACATCAAGTGGGAAAGGCACTCAGTCTACCTCTTCCACCTATCCTACTCAGGCAGTGTTGTGCAATGCCAGGTCCATAAAACACAAGACAACTATAATTGCTGATCTTGTTGGTACAATTGATCTGGCTTGCATCACCAAGACCTGGCTGTATGAGAATGCTGGCCCCATTTTGGAATCAGAAATTCCAGCCAGGTACTCAGGGAAACACCACCCAAGAGAGGATCATAAGGGCGGGGGAGTTGCTGTTTGTTTTAAGTCAGATTAAGGCCTTGTAGACACCCCAGTGTGAGTGACCAGATCTTTTGAATGTATTGTCATAGCAGGTGTAGGTTGCAGGATACGTCTCATCTACTGTCCACCCGGTGGTGAGAAGGAATTCCTGCAGGAAGTCGTGGACTTCATCATTGACCTGGAGTTGGAATCCCCCAGATGGTTAATTCTGAGGGATTTCAATGCCTGGGTAGATGATGAACTCTCACAGTTTGGACGGGACTTCCTCCAACTGATGAGTTTATTGGGCCTGACACAAGCAGTTACCTTTGCTACTCACAATCACGGTCATTCACTGGACCTGGTTTTCCTACTGGGGATGGAGATCACAGATCTGGTGGTGGAACCAGTTCATTGGTCGGACCATCATACTATAAAGTTCAGATTAGAGGCATCCCCCAATAGACCTGCTCCTATGGAGATGGTCCGGTACCGCCCTTTAAGGGGGCTTGACTCCAAATGGTCTTATGGTGGTGCTGGACCTATCAGGTGTGACTAGCACATGCAGAGAACTGGAGAAACTGGTACTAGCCTATAATAAGACAGTGACAGGGGCCCTTTACTTTCAAGCTCCTGTTCGTGTCTGCCCCCTTACTCTTTGCTAGAAGTCCCCCTGGTTTGACTGGACTTTGAAGGAGTTGAGGTGAGAGGGTCGAAGGTTGGAGAGGCAGGCCATAAACTTAGATTGGTAGCCTATTATAAAGACTACCAATTGGCAATCTCCTGTAAGAAAGCAGAATTCCTGTCCAAGGAGATTGCTGTGGCGAGGAATTGACCAGCTTAGTTCTTCTGATCTGTCGACAGGCTGTGCAGTCCAACCTGTCTGCAGTTACAGGGAGTGTTTTCACAGGATTACTATGATGAGTTTGCTCAGTTTTTCCCCGATAAGATTGTCACCATCAGATCAGAGATCCATTCAGCACCCTCAAATGGGTATCATGGAGATCAGCAAGAGGTTACAAGCACCCGATCTGTCTGGTCCAATTTTGGCCGGTTGGAGATTGCTGACATGTTTGGGTCGTCCAGGGTATGTGTCCAACCTACTGTAGTTTGGATCCAGGCACAATGTGCCTCCTAGTGGGGTGCGTTGAAGTCATCAGCACGGTGCTTGCTGAGATAGTCCAGTGTTCATTGAAGATGGGTATTTCTGGATCCCCTGACGGAGGCAGTAGTGATACCTGTCCTGAATAAATCTTCTCTCAACCTGGACTGTACAGCAAACTATGACCTATCTCTAACCTGTCCTTTGTGGTCAAGGTTATTGAGAATGTGGTTGCAGTGCAGCTGAATGACCATTTAACAACCCATGATGTCTATGATCCTCTCCAATCTAGGTTTAGGAAGAGGCACAGTAACAAGACTGCCCTTGTTTAGGTACTGAATGATCTCCTGATAGCGAGGGATCAGGGGAGCCATTCCACCTTGGTCCTCCTCGATCTGTCTGCAGCATTTGACACTGTAGACCATGAGGTGCTGTTGCATCACCTGAAGATTTTCTGTGGACTTTCTGGTACAGTTTTCAGGTGGTTTTGATCTTTCCTCACTGGCAGGACTCAGAGGGTGGTGTCGGGGATTTATTCCTCAGCCCCTCTCCCCCTGTCATGTGGGATTCCACAGGGCTCTGTACTGTCCCGCATGATGTTTGCAGTGTATATGCTACCGTTTGGAGACATTATAAGGCAGTATGGGCTGAGGTTTCACTGCTATACAGATGATACTCAGCTGTACATGTTCTTTGTGCCCAAGCAGAGTGGGGCGGTCTCTGTTTTTTAATAGATGCCTCTCTGAGATCCAGGGTTGGATAAGTGCCAATTGGCTGAAGTGGAACTTGGGCACTGCTGGGGTGTTGGTGATGGATCCAGGTCGCCAAGGTATCGGGTTGTCAGCTGGTCAACCATCTGGGCTTTGACTCGGGGGGAATCAGCTGCTTACCTCAGACCGAGCGTGAAACCTGGGCGTTGTGTTAGATAGCAGCCTGACATTAAAATCTCAGGTGTCTGCTGTCATTAAGACCTCTTTTTACCATCTGAGGAACATCACCCGGATTAAGTGCTTGGTTCCGCCTGGCGATCTGCTTACGTTGGTCCACGCCTTTGTAACCTCGCACCTTGATTACAGCAATGCCCTATACCTAGAGCTACCGGGGGTTGATATCTTCAATTGCAGTTAGTGCAGAATGCAGAGACCAGGTTGTTGACTGGCTTATCAAGATCTTGCCATGTCACTCCTGTGCCCTGTGATCTGCACTGGATGCCTGTTCATTGGCGGATCACCTTCAAGGTTGGGTTACTGACCTATAAAGTCCTACATGGTCAGAGACCATGCTACTTGCAAGATCTTCTTTGCCCCTTCTGCCCCCTCTGTTCACTCTGTTCCTCTAAAGAAAGATTGCTAGAGGTTCCCAGGATTCAAAGTCCTCTGGTCCCATTCTTTTGCTTTTGTGGCCCCTACCCTGTGGAATTCTCTACCTCATCAGATCAGAGAGTGCCTGACCGTCAAGAGTTTCAAAGCTGTCTTACAAACCCATCTGTTCTGCCTGTCATTTCCTGATTCTAGCAACGTTTAGTGTATCGCTATTGTTATTTATAACTATGTTTTAAATTCTGGTTTTCAATTTTATTGATGTTTTTATGGATTTCATAGTTGATGTACAGCGCATTGATCATTTTGGAATTGCGCTTATAAATAAAGTTTGATATGATATATGATATGATATGATAGCTTTTCAGATCGCAATTTTGCTGATTTGGACTGTAATATCTGGCTGCAACAGTTGGTTTGCTACTCTGGTATCAGCTTCTCATGTGCTTCTGGTGCGGTCCGGCATCAAACTACAATCCTAGATTGAACTAGCAGGGTTTTAAATAATTGATTAGCAGTTTTTTTCTTGGGATAATACTAACTGTACAGAAAGCATTTATATGGGTTTTCTAGAAGTGTTATGTTTGTTAAACACAGTGAGGCAAGTGTTATGCATTTTCACAATGTTTTATAACTTTAATGAGCAAAACGCTAATCAATTTTTAGAGTTAAATAAAACCCTGAACTAGGTCTGCGCCATGCACGGAATTTACTATTGCAACTCCCTGCACTACACCCCAGACCTTGCAGCTGTGCTCTGGTGCACAAAGGTTTGGTCACTCTGCAATACCATTTTTCACTGGACTGCTTCTTCAGAAACTATGGTCATGGCGATAGTGCTAGTCTAATGTGGGGCTGCACTGAATTAGAAACTTATCTCTGAGCTACAGACTGGAGTGTATTTACATGCTGAATTGATGAAGGATACTTACTTTCACCATCTCACCCCGATTTTGGTCATATTGGGAAGCTGATATCATGGGGGGGGGGGGTCAGTCTCTGAGCTGGGTGTTCTATATGCCTGTTGTGTTCTGCCAGTGTTTGTGCAGCCACGATGTTTCTTTTTTGCACTATTTCAGAACCCCAACCCGAAGATTGAGAATGGTTCCAGAGATCCCTTGATTGAGATCTGTATTCACAGTTGTCTCTCTCTGGGGTGCACTTGATTAGCAAAGGCCGGATTACTTTTGTATGGATACTGCCTGGCCCTCATTTATTTTATGACATTATGCATTGACTTGGAGCCAACTAGCTGGAGAGGTTCAGAGCTGAATTGTTTCTTACATGTCCAGCGTGGCTACATGGACTTGATTCTGTTTTTTTTTTTTTTTTTTTGTTTTGTTTTTTTGATCTGTATGGGTATCTTACGTTGGAGCTGTAGGAGGCAATATGTGTTAATAGTTGGGCTGTTATGATGGGTTCGTTAGATCATTTTTGGGGCAATACCAACTTTTACAGTTTTTGTCTGCCTAGTTTTAATGAGAGGGGTATACATGGGGGCACAGGCTCCCTTAGGAGTAGTAGAACCTCTAAATGTCTCTCAGGATACCGGGGGAGTGGGGGTGGAGTTGATGGGGATATCAGCTGTTGGTGAGGATGGCTATCATGAACCAGTTTTGGGGAGGTTGAATCTTCTCTGCTTTCAACAAGGAGGGGTACTGTTTGGCTTCTGAACCTGGGATATAGTTTATATTATTTGTTTGTGCGATGAGAAGTCATGTTCTTATGTTTATAGCTAACCTGTTGCCTCTTTCAGGGGAGGTTCATTCTTCTTATGCCCTTCTGGTCTTCTACGCTTGACTTATGTAGTATTGTAGAAGATCGGGGGATGCACCAAATTGGGGGGAAGGCGTGTTCATTTACTGGGATTTTGGGTTGTGGGTGAGGTTGGGGGTGGGCCTTGCCTTGTTTTGTTCTCATGCTTGATATGACTGGAATAGAGGGTAAGAGGGGACGGTTTGATGAGGGCTGGGATATGTGGGTCTTGTGCTATAATTTGGAAGGTATTTCAGTGCATTATTTGTCTACTGCTCGAGGATGGTTGAATTCTGCTACAATATTGGTACTCGGTTTGGGGTTTTGGCTAGCTGTACTTTTATACCTGGTGAGGTATGGGGATGGTGATTTGGGGTTTTCTAGGAGTGGTTGGGGAGGAAGGGATTTTATGGAGCAAATCATTTTGGTTTTGGAGGGGGGAGGTGGTGGAGCTGATCCAAGTGGGACTGTATTTAGTATTTTATGTGATGTGGGCATTGTTCTATATAATGTTCTTCAATTGTAATAATGGCTAGTTCTTTAATGTATACCTCCTGGAATGCTAAAGGAGCAAGATCCCAGGTCAAGTATTATCAAATACTTAAGCACTTGTTGCAGTTACAGTGTAATGTAGCTTTTATTGCAGGAAACCCATCTGCTGGTTGCTGAAGGGAATTTATTCCATAGGCAAACAGTGGGTCAAGATTTTGCAGCTGGCAACAGCACGTCTAGTAGGGGTGTGGCTATTTTAATCACCAAGAATGTCAGTTTTCAATGTAATCATTGTCTTTCAGACCCCCAGGGTAGATATATTTTTGTAAGAGGGGCTTTGGATTGGGTAGATGTAGTTCTGGGTAGTGTTTATAACCTCAATTCGGACGATCCCGCCTTCTTTATGGAACTGGCTGGTCTCCTTGCCCCGGTTTTTCCAGTCCCTCTGGTTGCGGGGGTTGGAACATTTCTATTACCCAGGACCTGGACAGGACTTGCAGATTTTTGGCTGCTCTGTCTCCAGCCCAACATTCTATCTGGGATATGATCAAGGCCACTGTTTTTCGTTTTTTACCAGAAAAGCCGGTAAAATTCCGGAATGACGGCTGCCTGAAGACCGGTAAAAACAAAGATTTCACGGAATCTGGCATTTTATATCAGATCATTAAATCTATAAAATTTGTGTTTTTATATTAATTCCTTCCTGTACTATTTTCAATTTGCTTTATTTAATGCTCTGTATATTAAGCTGTCTTTAATTCTGATTATTTATGCTCATACTAAAAGAATGATAGCAGAATCCTGGTAAAATCCGGAAATTAGAGTAACAATCACCATTGTATTCCGGAATCTGAAGTCTTGAAAATGGAATTTCATTGTTTTAGTCACCGTAAATCAGTGGCCTTGGATATGATTGGCTCACTCGGGCTCCGTGATCCTTGGCAGGTTCTTCAAGACAGAGAGTATACCTTTTATTTCCCTGTCCATGGCATGTATTCTCAAACTGATTATATTTTGCAAGCAGAGATAGGAGGAGTGATTGATGGTGGGATTGCCCCCAGGGTCCTGTCAGATCATTGCCTGGTATGGTTAAGGTTTTCCCTGGTCCCTAACATCCAGAGGGATACTTTCTGGAAACTGAATAATCACTTCCTTAAAGATCAATATATTTTTGCCAGGATTAGCGAACAAATTGAAGATTCTACATCACAGAATGCCAGTTCCATAGATAAGGGGGCTCTTGAATGGTGCACCTTCAAATGTTTCCTATGAGGAGAATTTAACAGGTTAGCATCTAAATGGAAACAAGTCCAGATGCAGGAGGCATCAGCATTGTTAAAATGTATTACTGTACTGACTTAGAACACTTGTTATCCCCTCAAACCTCAGAGGAAATCCATAGGAACCTCCTACTTCTCAGGGATAGATATGCAGATCTTCTGAGAGAAAAGGCTGAGCATATTATCTTTAAACACAGTCTAAATATATAGATCAAGGGGAGAATGCTGGTCACCTGTTGGCTTTACACCTTCCAAAACAAGAGGCATCCCAGTTGATTTCCTCTATTAAATCAGTGGATGGCATAGTTAAAACCCTACCTAGGGATATTGTGAAGGAATTTGAATCTTATTATAAAGATCTCTACGGGCCTATGATTACCCCACTGGCAGACTCCTCGGTTAAGGAATATCTAGATACTATTGTTTTGCCTCAGTTATCTGATGCCCAGCTGACCCTCTTATCTCAGCTCCTGTCTTTATCTGAAATTATGTCAGCTATAAATAGTTTACCTCTTGATAAAGCCCCTGGACCTGATGGTTTTACCTCTAATTTTTATAAGCTATTTTTTAAAGAGCTAGCACCTATGCTACACTGTTTTTTTCTTTATATAAGTTCAGCATGTCAGACCCCACTATTCTTGAGGCTATGATTGTTCTCTTGCTAAAACAAGGCAACTCTCAGGATATGGTTTCTAGCTACCGGCCTATCTCTTTATTAAACAATGATGTTGAAATTCTCATGAAGATCTTGGCCTCGAGAATCAATGTGGTCTGGGCTGGGCTCATTAGTCCAGAACAGGTGAGATGTATGCCCACCCACTCTTCAGTAGATCACTTACACAAATCTAATCATATTTTTTCTGCAGCCAGGGATTTGATCACCCCTATGGCACTCATCTCCCTGGATGCAGGAAAAGCTTTTGATAGAGTCGATTGGAATTTCATGTTTCTCACTTCGGAAAAATTTGGTTTCCTTCATACTTCCCTCCACTAGGTCAGAGTTATATAGTCTTGTCCAAGTGCTAGAATTTACTGCAATGGGGTTTTCTCTTCTAATTTTGCTTTATTTTCTGGCACTCAACAAAGATGCCCCCTTCCCCCCAACTTTTAAATTTATATCTAGAACCCTTGATATGGAAACTTAAAGCCTGCCCAGAACTGACCAGGGTCGAGGTGGGTTCCAGAAATCTTCAACTGTCAGTGTATGCTGATGATATTTTAATGCATATTACCCACCTTCAGGTTGCAGTCCCAGCAGCATTAGGTGTTATTAAAGAATTTAGCTATTTTTCTAATTATAAATTTAAGTTGGATAAAATGGAAGTTATGCACCTTACCTTAACTGTTAAGTCAGATATTATCTCTCTCTGGATGAGGTGGACCCTTCATCATATTAAGTATCTAGGTCTTCTCAGCCAGCCCACTGGCTCAGAGGTCTGATCGCCGTCTGCAGCGCTGATGAACTGGGTTTCGGGAATGGATCCAGGAGTCGGAGGGCCGGCCAGGGAAAGTAGGATTGAGCATCTGGTGGACTGCACTCCTACTCTGGGGGGGGAGGTGGATTGTGTGTCCGATGCATGACGGACCCCTGGTGGAAGCCGGGAGTTCTGCTGCAGTCAGCACCTGCACATTCAGGGGGCGGACATGGGTCGACATTGTACGTCCCTGCCCCCCGGGGTTTACAGCACACAAAAATACCGGCCCCTGCTAATGAGCCAGCTCCATTGCTGTCCCCTCTGGCCACCAGCGTTCACCTACTGGCAGCCCCATTCGGGAAGGGGGGTAAGCCTGAGTATGAGGGAGTGGCTGCTGGAGCCTGCCAAGTCTGCCTTTGGGCTTGGGGAGCCAGCTCCCCCCCCAAAAAAAGGTATCTTGGTCTTCACCTTTCATGGAGTATATCCCTTATATGGAAACTTAACTTAGACAATCTGATAATTACAATACCACAGGATTTAAAGAGATGGAGGACCCTGCCTTTAACTCTATGGAGGAGGATTAGTATTATCAAAATGAATGTTCTTTCCAGACTGTTTTAGCCTAATAATATGCTCAATTTCTGGCTACCCTCTTTGGTTCCAATGTATCCATGGCCTAATTTAAGATTTTATATGGTCTAATAAGGCACTGAGGAGATCCTATAAAAAAAATTGGCTTCACCCAAAGAAAAGGGGGGCCTTAGACTTCCACACTTCACAGTTGATTATTTTGCCAGCCATATTAATAAATTCTTTAAGTGGCTCTCTACGCCTTTCTAGGATCATGCTCAATCTTATGTTCCTATATGGTTGGACCTAGAATTAGAACTGATCGGCAGATCGTGTTTATCTGTGCCATCTATGTTTTTGATGCCTCTGAAGACACTCCCTGCTGGTTATAAATACTCACTATGTGTTTATTCACAGTTTTGCTCTTTGTTAAAATATCTATTCACTAATGATATCTTGCAACCCTTCTTCTGTAACTCTAACTTTAAGATTGGGGCTATGTTATGTTTGAGGACTAGTTACCCCAATTAGCTGTTATTAAGGTGTGATTTACTTCAGCAAGGATTTTATTGATCAATTCCATTTGGGTACTGCTGCAATTTTAAGACATTTCAGTTATGACGTGCTTTGCTTCAATGGTTTGGGCCTGAAGTTGGGTAATTGACCAGTCTGAGCTCCTGCATTCCATCAAAGACCTGGTTCTGAAACAGCATGTGGTTGCCAGATTGTACTTATTGCTTTTTGAAGCTTTTCCCAGAAATCGATGGGATCTCTCCACAATGTGATGTACATTTCCTCTTAGTCCGTCTCAGTGGCAGAAAATTAGGAAGGCTCTATATATCATTCATTTCCCAGGATAGGTTGAGGCTACCCACATTATTATTTTAAATAACCTATATTTTATGCCTAAGAAACTTTTGTTAAAATGGGTAGATACTACATATTTTTGGACCTGCTCTAAGGTGGCATCACTGTGGGGCTTAATTGAGGCTAAAGTGGACCCCTTGTTGAGGTTGAATGGTCTGTTTACACCAGAAATTTGCACACTTGGGGATTACAGTCCAGTACATGTGAAGGAGAGAAAGTACTACATGGCTTTAATCTTCCACTCTGTGAAGAAAGTAGTCCTAAGGCACTGGCTTGATCAGGTTTTCCTCTCATATAGGGAGTAGTTGCAGGAGCTCTTGTTCATCCTTCGTGTGGAGCACATGACTGCTAGTCTCCATCATGGATATAAGTTGAGAAGAGGTGGGGCAAGCTACACACCCTATACACAATCCAAAATACCGGCCCCTGCTAATGAGCCAGCTCCATTGCTGTCCCCTCTGGCCACCAGCGTTCACCTACTGGCAGCCCCATTCGGGGGGGGGGTAAGCCTGAGTATGAGGGAATGGCTGCTGGAGCCTGCCAAGTCTGCCTTTGGGCTTGGGGAGCCAGCTCCCCCAAAAAAAGGTATCTTGGTCTTCACCTTTCATGGAGTATATCCCTTATATGGAAACTTAACTTAGACAATCTGATAATTACAATACCACAGGATTTAAAGAGATGGAGGACCCTGCCTTTAACTCTATGGAGGAGGATTAGTATTATCAAAATGAATGTTCTTTCCAGACTGTTTTAGCCTAATAATATGCTCAATTTCTGGCTACCCTCTTTGGTTCCAATGTATCCATGGCCTAATTTAAGATTTTATATGGTCTAATAAGGCACTGAGGAGATCCTATAAAAAATTGGCTTCACCCAAAGAAAAGGGGGGCCTTAGACTTCCACACTTCACAGTTGATTATTTTGCCAGCCATATTAATAAATTCTTTAAGTGGCTCTCTACGCCTTTCTAGGATCATGCTCAATCTTATGTTCCTATATGGTTGGACCTAGAATTAGAACTGATCGGCAGATCGTGTTTATCTGTGCCATCTATGTTTTTGATGCCTCTGAAGACACTCCCTGCGGGTTATAAATACTTCACTATGTGTTTATTCACAGTTTTGCTCTTTGTTAAAATATCTATTCACTAATGATATCTTGCAACCCTTCTTCTGTAACTCTAACTTTAAGATTGGGGGCTATGTTATGTTTGAGGACTGGTTACCCCAATTAGCTGTTATTAAGGTGTGTGATTTACTTCAGCAAGGATTTTATTGATCAATTCCATTTGGGTACTGCTGCAATTTTTAAGATATTTCAGTTATGACGTGCTTTGCTTCAATGGTTTGGGCCTGGAAGTTGGGTAATTGACCAGTCTGAGCTCCTGCATTCCATCAAAGACCTGGTTCTGAAACAGCATGTGGTTGCCAGATTGTACTTATTGCTTTTTTTGAAGCTTTTCCCAGAAATCGATGGGATCTCTCCACAATGTGATGTACATTTCCCTCTTAGTCCGTCTCAGTGGCAGAAAATTAGGAAGGCTCTATATACATTCATTTCCCAGGATAGGTTGAGGCTTACCCACATTATTATTTTAAATAACCTATATTTTATGCCTAAGAAACTTTTGTTAAAATGGGTAGATACTACATATTTTTTGGACCTGCTCTAAGGTGGCATCACTGTGGGGCTTAATTGAGGCTAAAGTGGACCCCTTGTTGAGGTTGAATGGTCTGTTTACACCAGAAATTTGCACACTTGGGGATTACAGTCCAGTACATGTGAAGGAGAGAAAGTACTACATGGCTTTAATCTTCCACTCTGTGAAGAAAGTAGTCCTAAGGCACTGGCTTGATCAGGTTTTCCTCTCATATAGGGAGTAGTTGCAGGAGCTCTTGTTCATCCTTCGTGTGGAGCACATGACTGCTAGTCTCCATCATGGATATAAGTTGAGAAGAGGTGGGGCAAGCTACACACCCTATACACAATCCAAAATACCGGCCCCTGCTAATGAGCCAGCTCCATTGCTGTCCCCTCTGGCCACCAGCGTTCACCTACTGGCAGCCCCATTCGGGGGGGGGGTAAGCCTGAGTATGAGGGAATGGCTGCTGGAGCCTGCCAAGTCTGCCTTTGGGCTTGGGGAGCCAGCTCCCCCCCCCAAAAAAAAGGTATCTTGGTCTTCACCTTTCATGGAGTATATCCCTTATATGGAAACTTAACTTAGACAATCTGATAATTACAATACCACAGGATTTAAAGAGATGGAGGACCCTGCCTTTAACTCTATGGAGGAGGATTAGTATTATCAAAATGAATGTTCTTTCCAGACTGTTTTAGCCTAATAATATGCTCAATTTCTGGCTACCCCTCTTTTGGTTCCAATGTATCCATGGCCTAATTTAAGATTTTATATGGTCTAATAAGGCACTGAGGAGATCCTATAAAAAAAATTGGCTTCACCCAAAGAAAAGGGGGGCCTTAGACTTCCACACTTCACAGTTGATTATTTTGCCAGCCATATTAATAAATTCTTTAAGTGGCTCTCTACGCCTTTCTAGGATCATGCTCAATCTTATGTTCCTATATGGTTGGACCTAGAATTAGAACTGATCGGCAGATCGTGTTTATCTTGCCATCTATGTTTTGATGCCTCTGAAGACACTCTCATGGTTATAAATACTTCACTATGTGTTTATTCACAGTTTTGCTCTTTGTTAAAATATCTATTCACTAATGATATCTTGCAACCCTTCTTCTGTAACTCTAACTTTAAGATTGGGGGCTATGTTATGTTTGAGGACTGGTTACCCCAATTAGCTGTTATTAAGGTGTGTGATTTACTTCAGCAAGGATTTTATTGATCAATTCCATTTGGGTACTGCTGCAATTTTTAAGATATTTCAGTTATGACGTGCTTTGCTTCAATGGTTTGGGCCTGGAAGTTGGGTAATTGACCAGTCTGAGCTCCTGCATTCCATCAAAGACCTGGTTCTGAAACAGCATGTGGTTGCCAGATTGTACTTATTGCTTTTTTTGAAGCTTTTCCCAGAAATTGATGGGATCTCTCCCCAATGTGATGTACATTTCCCTCTTAGTCCGTCTCAGTGGCAGAAAATTAGGAAGGCTCTATATACATTCATTTCCCAGGATAGGTTGAGGCTTACCCACATTATTATTTTAAATAACCTATATTTTATGCCTAAGAAACTTTTGTTAAAATGGGTAGATACTACATATTTTTTGGACCTGCTCTAAGGTGGCATCACTGTGGGGCTTAATTGAGGCTAAAGTGGACCCCTTGTTGAGGTTGAATGGTCTGTTTACAGAAATTTGCACATAGGGGATTACAGTCAGTACATGTGAAGGAGAGAAAGTACTACATGGCTTTAATCTTCCACTCTGTGAAGAAAGTAGTCCTAAGGCACTGGCTTGATCAGGTTTTCCTCTCATATAGGGAGTAGTTGCAGGAGCTCTTGTTCATCCTTCGTGTGGAGCACATGACTGCTAGTTTCCATCATGGATATAAGTTGAGAAGAGGTGGGGCAAGCTACACACCCTATACACAATCCAAAATTGATGATTCAATTTTAGCAGTGATATGGCTTGGGTTTAGTATGGTTTTGGCTTTTATTTGTAGGCTTGTTCGTTACTCTGTTTCAGTGCTTTGCTACTTTATTTTATAGGTTCGACTACGGGATATTCATGGGTCATTCTGCTGGGGTTTGATGAGGGTCGGGGGTTGTTCTTGATGTTGGATATCTGTTTTATCATTTTATTCTGTTATGTTTTCTGTATTTCAGTAATACCGTTTATTAAATTTTAAAAAAAGGAACTGCTGTCCTCTAAATCCATTACTAAAGATTTGTACTATGGATCTGTTTTTAACAAGTATAACCCTGTTTTAAGTCATATAGCAGGATTGCCTACTCTCTCCCCTAACATTTCATTAATAATTGAACCTCTTGCTATTTTAATCCACTGTCATCAAGAAATAAAAGGTATAAACATTGGGGCACAGAATAAAAAAATAGTATACATACTGGTGATGCCCTGTCATTTACATCTAATCAACAAACATCATTGACAATTTTATTTCATGTAATTTCAAGGCAAAACAGGCGTGGGGTCACTGTGGGCTGTGCATAAAGCCACAACACTATTGCTTTATGAAGAATATTACTTTATGTTATCACAACCCCCGGTTCACTGGTAAAGTAAGCCATCATTATTTAACATGGTTTTGTATACTCTTACCACAGTGCACAGGCAGTCAGCAGACAGAGAACGTAGAGCTGAGTGGGTGCTATAGACTCTGCATAGAAAAAAAAAAGATTAAATATGCCCTATTATGTGCTAAAGAGAGGCAAACTTTTTTATTTTATTTATTTTATTTTATTGAAATCTAGGATTACAAATACCTTTGAGCAGGAACTGCTCGTTTACAAAGGTTCCACGTCGAAGGAATGGGGGGTATACATACATACAAAGGTCAACATAATAATACATAGTTACACAATAACAAGAAGTAAGAGACTGAGGCTTAGGAAATTCCGGTAATTCAAAATGTGCCAAATGTTAGGTAGCATGACATAACCAGCCAAGGGCAATCCTGGAAATAAGCACTGCAGGTGAGAGAGAAGGGGGTATGCAGACAGGAAGGCCATTGTCGGAGGGTAGAGGGTGAGGGTAAGAGCTCTAAAGCAGAGAGAGAGAGCGAGAGGAGGGATAAAAGTCAGGAAATGCCCCGGGGGAGGAAAGATAGAGGGGGCAAGGGGGTAGGCAGGTAGAAGGAGGCAAGGCGGGGAGAGATAGCTTTCAAGACTGAAGTGGAGGGCAGTGAACGGTGGGCCCCCGATTAGGCGAGGCAGTCACAACGACTAGTTGAAATTAGATGAAGTCGGAGTTGTCTCTTAAAGGGCCAAGAGCAGCAGCAGTAAGAGTTTCTTTGTTGAGAGTATTGTACCACTGTGGTGCTCTGTGGGCAAAGGTCCTCTGGCCCATGGTAGTCCGCATCTGGGGACAAGGAAGGTTAGTTGTTGTGAACTTCTAGTTCTCTGGGTGCTGTGGTGGTCAATAAGTAGCTTTTCAATGCCTGGGGGCATGACCCGAGGAGGACTTTTTTGGCTAAGAGGCAGGTTTGATACTGTATCCGGCTGATGAAAGGTAGCCATCCTGCCCGAGTGTACAGGTCACAAGTGTGTGTAAGTCGATCAGCCTCAGTTAGCAGCCTGCATGCTTTGTTGAGTGCAACTGTAATTCTGTGGAGGGCAGAGGGGGAGACAGAACCATAAATTGCTAGCCCGTAATCGATGATGGAGGTGACAGAGCTGTTGATAGCCAACCGGAGAGTGTCAGGAGTCATGCAGTGTTTGTGCCTGTAGAGCAGGCCTATACGGATGTTGGTGGCTTTGGCGACAGAATCTATGTGCCGATGGTAGGACAGTGAGCTGTCCAATGTGACACCTAGGTATTTAAAATCAGGAATGTGTTCAAGTAAGGTCCCTGTTTGGTTTAGGATGGTGAGGTCACGGGATTTGTACTTGCTCCTGGTGTTGTAGAAGGTCATAACCTTTGTTTTGCTGTAGTTCATGACCAGTTTGTGTGACTTGAACCATTCTTTGATGCGCATGAATTCAAGCTGTAATTGTTTCTCGAGGAGCTCTGCATTTGGTGGTTGGTGAACATGACTGCGGCCATCGGGCGAGCAGTAATTTCTGGTGACAGACACTGGTAAGGTCATTGAGGAAGAGGCTGAAGAGTAGTGGCCCCAGGATGGACCCCTGTGGGACCCCTGAAAGGACTGGCTTTTCTTCCGAGGTAACACCAGCAATCCTAACCCGCTGGACCCTCTCCCCAAGGTAGCTTGAAAACCAGAGCAGTGCTTCATTGGAGAGCCCAATGTTTGATAATTGCTTGAGTAGGAGTGGGTAGTTCACAGTATCAAAGGCTTTCGTAAGGTCGATGAATACTGCCCTACACAGTTTCCTTGATCAAGTGTGGTATGGATGAAGCCTGTGAATCTAATAGTGCAGTGGTGGTACTGTGCCCTTTCGGAAACCATGTTGCTCAGGACACTGGATGTCGATTTTCCAGGTACTTGACTAATTGGTCTGAGGCGAGCGCGCCCAGGGCCTTAGACAATGGAGGGAGGATGGAGATAGGTCTGTAGTTGGAGTGCAGTGATTTGTCTCCACTTTTGTGTACCGTGTGATGGTCGCCTGTTTCCAGCGAGATGGGAACTGGGACATCCTTAGTGATAGATTGAGGACCTTTGTCAAGGGTTCAAGGACTTCTTCAAGGCCAAGTGCTAACAACTTCAGGTCAAGGAGTCACCGCTGTAGCCTGCATTGAATGGCCTTCTGAATATAGGTTCTGGCTTCATGTACTGGGATCTCCTTGAAGTAGAATTGTGGGGCAGGGTGTAGGAGCGGAGTAGTTGCAGGAGGGTTACTACCAGAGGGGGCATCAAAGAAATTAGAAGGGAGGACACTATCCAAGTTGGAGAACGCATTGTTAAAGGTGTTGGTGATGGTGTACAGGTCAGTTGTTGGTGTTCCATTTATGTTTAGCATGGTGGGTGGTGACTTAGGGTCCTTGCCTGTAAGGTCTTTCAAGTTACTCCAAAATTTTTCCATCACCCCAGGAGTTGGAGAGATTTCCTTGAAGTATTTGCTTTTGGCTCTCCTAACTGCCCACATGCACTCATTTCTGCAGCTTTATATTTATGAATATCCCCAGGTTTGGATGTTGCATGGGCACAGTGCCAGAGATGATCCCTATGTTTCAGTAAAGTGATTAGATCAGGGGTTATCCAAGGGTTAGCTCTGCCCCTGACCTTCAGCTTTTTGAGAGGTGCAAAGATATTGCAGGCCGCAGTGAAGTGGCTGATGAAAAGGTCTAAGGCTTGGTTTACATCAATGGCAGAGTCGATTGGTGTCCAGTCCAGGTGGCTTAGGTGTGTCTTTAGTAGCTCAAGGTACCCCTGCTTTAACACTCTGGTGTGGATTATTTTAGGAGGGGGCTTAATGAATTTGTTTGTCCAGGTACATGTGACTGATGAGTGGTCACTGATCCCATCAGGAGCACTGAGACTTTTGAGATCTGCTTCAGGGTGATTAGTTAGGATCCAGTCCAGAAGTGTTCACGACCCTGTCCTGTAGTTGCATCTGGTGGGGTGGTAACAAGCTGGGTGAGGTTCTGTGACGTGACAGCATCCTTGTAGTTACTGGCCTCCAGTGATAGCCAATTTATGTTGAAGTCACCTAGTACTATGAGTTCAGAGTTATGGTGTAATCCTGTAAGCTTTTCAATATGCTCTTAAATCCATTGTGCTGATCTTTAGGGGTAGGTACATAGAGGCAATGGTGAGCTCCTTGTTGTGCGCCGAGTAGAACTTTAATAGCGAGAACCTGTGAGGGTGGTTTAGGGTTTGAGAACGGAAGACTTGACCCAGATAGAGAATTCGCGAGTAGATGGCACAGCCCCACCTCGTTTGAAACCCTGTCCTGCCTGAATATAGAGTATCCAGGGATGGTGACTGCAGCGCCTGGTATCTTGGGGTTATGCCATGTTTCAACAACAGAGAGTACATCAGGGCTATGTTGCTGGACCCAGGTTTGCAAGATGTCAAGTTTGTTAAGGAGGCTGCAGACATTGATTGAGGCTAATGTGAAGGATCCCTCCCTCCTTTTTGTGGCATGGGGTGCTAGGCTGGTAGGCCCTGGATTAAGATGAACATTTCCAGATATCAGAAGTAGCATAAGTAGTATCCTAAGAAGGTACTCTTTAATCATTTTGCAGATTAGTTTTGTTGTAGGGCATCTAGTCTTCTTGGCCTTGCTGGTCTGCATTTGTCCCGTGATACTGCAGAGCACAATATATAAAGCCATGTTCTCAGAGGTGCCACGTGATTGATGAAAAGTAATCAAATCCACAAGAAATGGTGAAATACCTGTGACCAGAAAACTGTTATTGTAGCTCAAAGACCCAGAATGTGATAAATTCCTGAAGGGGTTAAATTCCTGAAGGTGATGAACACTGGCCTGGGCATATGCAGGATGTAAAATCCTTTGTTAGTCTCTTCCCTTTGTTCTCCAAAATGGTTTGAATAGACCTCAAACACTAGTACACATCTTTTAAGACCAAGTCAGATGGAAATGTGGATTCAATGCAGCACTCCACAACTCAGTGCTTGTATAAGAGATTTACTGACCTTATTTTTGGCTTTGATGGCTTCAAATAAGTTGATTTATGATGAGAATGCCAATACCTAGTGTTGATGTTTTGCAGTTTCTTAGTCCAGGAAATGTTCATAGATGTTATATCCAAGAATGGTCTAGTTCCTCCAAGCAGAAACACATGAAAATCCACAAAAAACTAAACTACTGACAAGAGACAAACACAAACAGCCAGCCACACAGGCTCTATTCCTCGAACCTTGTATCCTGTTAAACTTCATTTAATAAAAAGTCCTTTTAAGGGCTAATTTAGGAAAAGAATCAAGCTGAATAACAATCTCTTTTAGCAAAAAGCCCCCAGTGAGGAAAGATACTTACTGAGAGGATCCATGGCTTCAAGTGTAACCAAAATTCAGTGAGTGAGCATCATACCTTGGATGGTAGTTGAATATCTAGTCACAATTAAACCAGGTAAGTCCCAAGAGGTGAATAGCATACACCCCAGGATCAAAGGGCCATAGTGCAGATAAAGGAATAATTGGGTGGGGGCAGCTTGCAAGAAACCTTCTGGAGTCCATTTGAGTAGCTGTGGTGTCCAAGAACTGGAAAATTAAGTCAAAGTTATGAAGAAACATTGAGAAATATCAACATTTCATTGCAACTTTGCTGTTTTTTGAGATGTAGACCCACATTTTCAACATAGTCTTTTTATTATCCACCTTATAATCAAAAGCGGTATAATTTGTTATATCCCATCTCAAAGGTGATTTTGTGGAGTGACTGAAAAAACAAGTTGTGGAAGGGATTTGAAAAATGTCACCTGTCTTGTTCATGAGATGGGGAAAAAGGCTATGTTGAAAATCTGGGGTCAAAATCTTATAACACGGTAAAGTTATGAGTACAAGTTGACAAATGTTAAAGTTTCTTCATAAATTTGCTGTTTTGTGATATTTTGACCCTAAATTTGTAGTATAATCTTCTTATTACCCTACCGTATGATTAAGACAGGTTTAATATTGTAAATCCCATCTAAAAGTGGATTTCATGGCATGACTGTGAAAACTTGTTTAGGAGGGGTTTTAAAAACTTTGTCTCATTTGTTTATGTTGCAAATGTGTGGCAAAAATGTTTAAAAAATTATAAAGTTATGACTAAAAGTTGAAAATGTATAAAAAGCCAGTAACAGGACATACCTTGTTTTCAGACAGTTCACGGTCAGGCTCGTTAGCAGCAGGATGTTCCCTGTCTCAGCAACAATTACTTTGTTGGATTATTGTTAGGTAAGTGAGGAATTGGCGGGGGGGGGGATTAGGGTGGTTGGTGCTGAGAGGGGAATCGGGGTTGGAGGGTCAGGTAGGGCTAGAAGAGATTGATGGATGATTTTCTTTGTTTTGAGTTAAAAAAAACTAAGGAACAACAAAAGGAGGAAAAAGGCAGAGAGTGGGCCAAATTAGTAAGGAGATTTGGTTTCCTAAAGCTGTGACAGGTGGAGGAAGGGCAAACCCCCAAAAGACTGCTCACTGTTCATACCGATCACGATATATCAGCTATTCTTTGGTAAGCAAATATTTAAAAAAAAAAACTCTTAAAACAAATTAACATATTGGAATTCTGAGTAGATAGATCAGTCTGCAGCACAGCAAAAAGTAATGATTGGGCTAGGAGTTTGGTAGCACTGGTACCTGTCCATTTCACTTGCCATACCACACTGTATGTCATTGCCTGTTAAACGTGATGTTAAAACACTTACATTTTCTTCAGGATCAGACACATAAAGCAGTATAGGGGATGCTGTCAGTTGGCCGCCACTTTACTTGCCATGGTGTGTAGTTCTTTGTGTCCTAAAGGGTAGTTGCTGTTTGAAATAATTGCATATTTATTTCTTCATTATCAGTGGATGACTACTACAACTCACCAGATAAACATTATAAGTGTTTATTCATTGCTACATTTATAATGCCCTCAATCTGTCCCAGCAACAACATGTGGTGGCCCCTGCCACTTCTTCAGGGTGGAATTTGGCATACTATGACTCTTAAGCCAGTGTTTATTAGAAATTAACCACATTGATTTATTAATGGTACCACACTCTTATCACATAGAAACATTATGTAGTTCTTTTACTTTTTCACTGCCCCCCATTGGTGGGTTCATGTTCCTGATAACCTTTTCCTGCTGAAGCAGTGCCTGTGAGGTAATATCTGACTAGTATATCTTTCAGTGAAGGTGACAAAAAGATTGACAGAGGCAAGGTCTCCAGAAGACTGATGAGGAAGACACTTCACATCAGGGAGAAAGAAGATACACTTACACACATGCAACAAAACCAGCAGGGTCTTGGCCTTGAATGCACTCAAACTGATGTAAATGTAACCATTTAGAATATTTTCTATGCTGAACAGTGGGGTATCCATGTATTTCATGCAGTGGCTAAATGTATCCACACAGTTGTGCCAACACCCCTGCTCTGACAAACTTTTTGAATTCCTGTCTGTCAGAGAGAACCAGTTCCAGGGTTTGCAACAGCCATATCAGGACCCAGTTAGGGAACTCTTAAGCCGTCTAAGGTAAATCTAATGTTAATCCTGGATGTTAGTCAGGAAAAGGTATACATATTTTATGTGTTGTATTAAACTCAGTTTGAGTATTATGGTGCAAATACTGTTGAAGTATACTGTAAAAATTTCAATGTACTGTATGCACCTGTGTTACTGATACTCAGTTGGATAGATAGACTGTTACATATTTTCATACTGAAATAGAATTTGCTGTTATTTATTTATTTATTTATTGAAATGTTTCACCAGGAAGGGCACACTGAACAACAATTTGCTCATCTCATGGTGCATCCTGGGGGGGTAGGGAATCAGGGAAATACATACAAACAAACCGTCAATATCATTACTCAAATTACAGTAAAAGCATGACAACATAACTAATGATTACAGAAGTAATTAACATAACTCCTATCTGTCAGAGAGAACCAGTTCAAGGGTTGCTACAGCCATACCAGGACCCAGTTAGAGAAATCTTAAGTCATCTGAGGTAAATCTAGGTATTTAATTTAATGTTAATGCTGGATGTTGGTCAGGAAAAGGTATACATATTTTATGTGTTGTATTAAAGCCCGTTTGAGTATTAGGGTGAACACACTATTAAAGTACACTGTAAAGATTTCAATGTACTTTATGCACCTGTGTTACTGATACTCAATTGGATAGACTGCTACATATTTTCGTACTGAAATAGAATTTGCTGTTATTTATTTATTTATTTATTATTGAAATGTTTCACCAGGAAGTGCACACTGAACAACAATTTGCTCATCTCACGGTGTGTCTTGGGGGGGGGGGGGGATTCAGGGAAATACATGCAAACATACAGTCAACATTATTACACTAACTACAGTAAAAGCATAACAATGTAACTAATGATTATAGGAGAAATGAACGTTATAAGTGGAATATAGGAACTAGTGTACATTCCACAGTCAAGGGAACCCGATAAGAGCTAAATACTGGTGTAGAGCATTATCTGAAGTAAGTTAAAAACCACACTGAACCAACTAGCAAAGGAGAAAGAGTGGGGTAGAGGATTAGGAGAAAAGGGATACCGGATCAATAGCAATAGGAATCAATGAGCAATGGTATAGGTGAAAACTGGGAGTCTATGGAATGAAGGGTGGGTTAACTGCAGGTACAGTTCACTGAGAGGAAGTTGTGTAGGGCAGAAGAGATGGAGTAGGGCAAGGATGAGTGTTGAATCTGAGAAGGAAGTGCATTCCATAGTTTGGGGAGGCAGTGAGAGAAGGCAGCCTGGCCAACAGTGGTCAATCGACGAGGGACTATCATTAAACAACAGTCATATGATCTAAGGGAGTGGGCAGGAGGAGGAAGGGTGGAAAGTGAGGAAGAAAGATAAGTGGGGAATGTACCAAACCAAAATTTAGACACAAACTTCATACAATGGAAGAGATGTTGGTTTTCTAATGATGGGAAAGCCAGAGAGTGGTAGAGTTTACAGTGGTGAGTGTGAGAGGAGGAGTCCAGGGTGAAGCGACAAACTTAACGTATAAGATGCTACAAATATGGAACATTTGATAGAAAATAAATATATCTCTGTTAGTTTGATTCTTCTGTGTGTTGCAGGGAGGCCACTATCACCTTCCTATTTCCTACTGTTTCATAACAAATAACATTAAAACCAACCTTTAAACCCAAGCACCTATGTGATATATTCCTTGATTAAGGCCAGTACGTGGAAAACACATAGAGACACATTTATCTGTGCCATCTTGATTTCCATGGCAGTGACAGTGAAAAGAATGACAATAGAGCACTTAATTGTTTGGAACATTCAGCGTGAGAACTGAGAGATCACAAGTTCAAATTCTGCTAAAGCCAAACAGTATCAACACTCACTAGGTGAGCTTGAGCTTGGACAAACCATTTAATCTCCATTTGCTTTGGCTCTGCAAAAATAAGTAGAATCAGGACCCAAATGAAAACAAAATGCTGTCTTTCAGCTGGCTAACTTGGGTAAATAAATTGTAAAACTGAAAAAAATAAATAAATGAAAAAGATGACTGAGTGCAGTAGTGGATTTTTATATAATTGAGAGAGAAACATCCTTGTGTCTATTTTGTGCGTATCTTCCACTCTTCCTTCAAAATGGCATTTGTTGAACTGATCAGACCAAAATATTACACCTGTATGAATGTGCCAGTGGAACGGGGTGCGTGTGATGGCACAGATTGATGGGGAAATAGTCATTGCTTCACACTATCCTTTTCAGGGCAGTAGATCAGCAGCTGCTGTGCAATATTTATAGTTTTGTTATGTTTTTAAATGGATTGTGCCATTTCTAATGGGAGGGCTAAAGCCTGTAGTTCAATGTGGGGAAATGGCTCTTACCACATCCCAAACAAAATCCAACCTGTCCCAGCAGCCCACACTTAATGTGTTTCCAAACAATACTCATTTGGAGGCACTCTGGGTTCCTTGCATGGCTCATGCGGCTGAGCCTCCTTGAGCCCCAGTTGGTAACTCCCCCCCCCCCCGAATGTCCACCAACTCTTGAGTTACCTTAGAGTTTATAAGTATCTATATTGGCTCTGTTGTTGTGTGCTCTGTAATTTTTTTCTAGTCTAGATGATCCTGTCATATACACTGTTCCTATTGTAAATACCATTAAATTCTGTAAATATTGTTTTTACCTTTTTCTCTGTATTATCGAATTTTTGTACCACTGGACTTTTGTGAAAATGAACATTTTTGTCCACATACCTTCTAGTATAAAAATAAAATTGAATTGAAATTTAATTAAATTTTCTGTTCTTTGCTCCTGTCTTGCTCTCTTTGTCTGCCTTTGTTTGCTCTTTGTTTTTTGCTCCTCTGCTGTGGTTTCCTCGTCTCCTCATTCCTCACCTTTCTCATTTCATCTGTTGTCCCCCCTGCTTCATCTCACTCCTTGTTGTTCTGTTCTCAGTCTGCCTCTCTCCTGCCTGTCCCCCCCGCCATGTCTTTTCTGTTTTTTTATTTATTATGCTTCTTCCCCCTTCCCTGTGTTCCCTCCCCACTCCTGCCTTCCATTTTGTGGTTTCCCCTAGCCCCTTCTGTACTTCACTTCTGCTTTATTTTCACTTTGTGGCACTTTACTCTCTTGGAGCCACCACTATCTCTCCACCAGCACTTCCAGGTTGTCTGTGCTCCCGAAGTGCTCAGCTGACAGGTATACAAGACACACATGTGCTCATCCACTGGATGAACTTGTACTTTCAAACACCTCCACACTACGAGTGATATTTAAACGCAGTACCCGTAAGCATATGACTTTTAAGCTGTATTGATATTTCTACTGTTAACACAAGCAAAATTAATCGTAATGCTTGCACCTTTGCTATATCCTATGGCTTTTCAGCTCCAATTTACACAGCCTGTACCCCCTGAAATTTCTCCAGATTGGGTTGCTCTCAACATTATTCAAGGGTCCTGATTTAGTAACACCTAACGATTAATTCTACTACTACATTTGTTCACCTGTTTTATGTTGCATGTTTTTGACAAACCTAGTCAAACCAGGATGTATGGCATTGTGTTCATTTTCCCTCATACACCCCAATTTCACTCTCCTAATGCTCTGTTTTGCTGTGCCTTCAGTTTGTATTCTCGTTTGTCTGCCAGTATATGTTCATCCTCGCTTCTTACTGTTCTCCATTCATTCTCCTTTCCTTGCTGATTACCTGTTTTTTATGCTAATTAAGTCTGCTTTCTTACTTTTATCAAAGCAGCTGCCAGCTGCTCTATCCTTGGTCAGCCCATACCAGCACTCTGGCAGTCTCCATCCCTAACTCATACCTTCTGAGGTATTTGAGTGAAGGTAGGCTTGCCCTGTCTACAGAGGATGGGAGTCTGTTTTATCTAATTACAGTTTCTACCAGCCATCAGTCTCCATCCCTAACTCATATCTAGTGAGGTACTGGAGTGAAGGTGAGCTTCTCTGTCTCTGGGCATGGGAGTCTGATCATCCAATTATTTTATTTGAAATAACACGTCGATACAGGAATATAGATAACATCACGCCTCAGGCAGTTGGGCACGAGGCCTTGCGCCCAGTGTGTCCAACAACCGAGTGTGTGACGTTATCCCAAATGACACACACCCTGGAGGGCATTATTGCTATTATAATAATGGCTCGTTGTTATATATAAAATAAAAAAAATAATTTTAATGAATGTTTTTATTAGTGTGGAAAAATATTTTTGTTTCTTAAGAGGAGATGCAAAAAAAGAGCTCTAGGTCAAAAAAATCATCTACAGGTTCACAGTGAGGCTGAGACTAGACCCGTGATGTTGTACTGGGATAACATCATGGGTCCAGCCCAAGACTTGACCAATCAGAGTCCAGGATTTTTTCTTGCCATTGTATAATTAATTTTTTTTATTTTAGTTTTTATTGACCGGGTAAGTGCACTAGGCAAATCCTGCCTATTTTCAGGCACGACCCAGGGGAGGGGGATACAGATGAATACCAACTGACCTTGAACCAGATTAAGCTGTTGGTGGTATTTTTAGTGAATGAGGGAAATTTGGCCAGGACACCAGGGAAATTCCCTTACTCTTTTCGAGAAGTGCCATGGGATCTTTAACATCCACCTGAACTACCACCAATCCAGGCAGATGGGACCTCGGTTTAACGTCTCATCCGAAAGACGGCACCTCAGAAGTGCAGCACCCCTGTCATGCTGCACTACATTGTCAGTAATGGCATATTAACCCAAGTGCCAGATGTGGGAACTGAACCCACAGCCCTCTGATCTCCCAGCCTCAGAGGTGAGTGTGCTACCTACTGAGCCACTGACACTAAAGTTCCAACCTATACCATCAGTCCAACAGCCTCCATCCCTAACTCTACCTTGTGAGGTATTCAAGTGCAGGTAGGCTTCCCTGTCTACTGGGAATGGGAACCTGTTTCATTCAGTTACAACCTGTGCCATCCATTTACAACCTATACCATCAGTCCACCAGCCTCCATTCCCAACTGTATCTTGTGTAGTGTTGAAGTGCAGGTGGGCACTGTCATTCAGGGATGGGAACCTATTTCATTCTATTACAATCTATACCAGCAGACTGACAGTCTCCATCCCTCTCTCATACCTTGTGAAATATTTGTTGCAATTTTGGGCTTCCACCTACTGAGGAGGGGGAGTCTGTTTCATTTTGTTCTAGTTTATAACACGTTATAGTCCATACCGGCTATCTGACAGTCTCCATTCCTCAATCATATCCTGGGAGGTATTCAAGTCCAGAAAGGCAGTCCGATCTACTGGAGCTAGGAATTATGTAGTTAATCTTTCAATCTGCTCCATTCTCCATACTACAATATGCAGCCTATTGGCATTTGGCTCCTTCCATGCCTTTAGACTCTCCGACTGCATCCACTGACAAAGTTCCTGCAAGGTCCTCAGACTTCTTACTGCTCTCAGCACTACATAGCACCTTCTCAGTTTAACACCTCTCTGCCTGCAGTCATTCTAATGTCCTCCAAGGTCTCCTTGAACTTCTTCCCATTCCCAGAGGAATGCACAGTACTTTGGTATCCTGGCACCTTCTACGTATACTTTGGCTGTACACCCTGATGCAGTTCCTGCAAGGTCTCCTCAGACTTATTCCAGCTCCTCCACTTTGCTTTGCATCACTCTACTCCTTATGATTGGACTGCTCCCACTTCATGGACAAATCAAAGAACTCTGTATCCTACACTCAGCTTTTAACCACAGATGGAGTCACATGATGTCTTCCAGGGCTTTTCAGTCTCTTCCTGTTCAAGGTCCTGGTCTCATTCTACCACGCGTCAGCCAGAACCTCATTCTTTGTCCACAAATATGGGCTTCATTTCTCATCTCACCTCACCTCACCTCTTCAGTTTCCATCTTGCCATCTCATAGGTGGCTATCATGGTCAGCTTCCAGGCTTCACTTTCTCCAGGCTCTGAACTGTCAGTTTCTGCTGTACTGCCATCTACTGGCCCTGTTGCTGTGTCCTCTGCTCCCCCAAGTTCTCTTCCAACCTTTAGTGCTCCAATCATTGCTTCCATCTGACGTCATACTCTGTAGTCTGTGGTGAAGGATCCTACCATCATCCATCAGCTTCTACATGGAACTTATAGAGAGCTCTCTCCTAGATCCTTTTCAACACTGCCATTCCCTACTTATCACTATACTACCTTAAGTGTTGCTTCTGGATGAATTCCTGCATGACAGCCTCTTCGTTGACTTCTCTGTTTCTCGATCCTCATTCAGCCCATGCATCAGGTCCTTACCTTTGCCAAAAGAATGTCTCTGTCCTATGTTCCTATTCACTATGTACTAGTGCCCATCAACTGCTTTAGGCCAGGCCCTGTAGAGATGAGAACAGGACGATTGTACAGTCTTCCCCTTGAGGGGCAGGATCAACTACTTCAGCACTGGCTCCTTGCTATCATTCCCAGCTATTAAGCATGCATTTACTTCATTCCTGATCCGTCCATCTTCAACATCTCTAAGATCTCTCTGGGAAGACTGTTATTGCTATGCTGATCATTTGATCTTCAGCCCTAATGTGGCCAAGGCTTTTTGATTTGTTTTCTGAAATAATGTTTTGGGCCTTTCTCTACATTGGCTGCCATCCAGCAGTTGTTCTCTCTCTTCCCAATGGATCCACCATAATTCAGCTGTTCTGATAGCTGTCAGTTCCTCTGTTCGAAGAGAAAATCTCAGGTCCAGTAACATTCCTCAAATTTCTTGGCATACCATTGGATATACAATGTGTGGAAGTGAGGCTACCTCCCGTCAACTTCACAGGATACTAGATTACTAAAGTCCTTTCGACCAGTTCATCTTGCCTAAATAAGAACTTCTTTCCCTCCTGCGATACTTCATCTGAGCGATGTATATACTTCCTCACAGTCAATCATTCAGTTCCTCCTCCTGACATTGGCATCACTGGTTCCTGAGCTGCACTATCATGTTCCAAATTTCGGCCACTGCAAAATCTAGTCTAGTTATCTAGTCCCATTTTAAGCTTACTGGAACACCTGCCAAACCTACTACAAATATTCTTTCCTGTCTTACTCATTGGACTATGTCAGTGCATCTTCATTGTACAGCTATGTTTCCATTTTCAAGCAGTCCTGAATCGCTGCTCCCCGGCCTCCGGATGTCATATCTCTTCGAGATCGTCATTAACATTTCTTCTATTGAGATTACCCAATAGTGGCTGCTGTCTCATATGGGAATATTGCTGTCCCTCCAATCAGTCTTAATTTTACTGTCAATCAAGCCAAAGCACACATCTTCAAAAAGGGAGGTTTCCATCGCAGTCTATCATACAATTCATGTGTAGTCTGACTTGGCTTCTCTCTGTTTTACATTGCATTGTTTCCACACTTTGGGCTATGCTAAATGAAACAGCTGATTTATTATCCCAAATCCAATTGCAGACCTTTCATTGCCTCCATCTTTCAGCAGCCCGAGTCATGGTGTCTCCTCCTTCATCCATCAAACTCATAATTTTCACCAGCGAGACATCATCGTCATTTGAGCCATCCTAGCTCAAGCCACTGCACTGTGTATTCTATAGCATACAAAAACTACACCTCCTCCTGTGCACAGCAATTCTCCCAGAGTTTTTCAGCTCATATAAAAGCACATTCTCGCATTTACCATCAGCCATGAACTTATCATACAGGAATGATAAGCAACATCTCTTAGATCATCACTCACAACAACTCCTCATCATCTCACCATAGATGGCTCCATTACAAAATCTCTAGACCTACTAAAGGCAGATCCTTCAAAATATTATAGTCACTCCACCTTATTCTAGTCTATATGGATTCCTGCATCCTGGAAGAATTCTCTGTTCCAACATCTTCCTCTGCTAAATTTTCTTAATGATTCCAATTTACAGAAGTAAGCTATAACAATGGGGTCTATTCATGAAAGGGGGAAGGGGTATGAGCGAAAGGCATGTAACCCACTCGCACAGCTTTGTACCTTCTGGAGATCCACGTGGTGGCTGTATTCCCATACACCGGCCAATGTGGGGCCCCCATATGCATCCTGTCCCCCAGTGCACAGATTCACTGTGGTGGTAAGATGTGAAGCAGCGGACCCATGCAGGCAGCCAATCAGCTATCTGACACGGGTCCCACAGTAGAGCACTTGTGCCTGTGAGACACCCTGTTGGCAGCTGGCACACAGCGCATTGACAGCAAAGGGGGAGTTAGCCCAGTTGTCTACCCCCAGCCCTCCCTGAGTGCCCCAATGGCTGAGGTAGCCATAGTTGGAGGCCTGATGACCTCCGCCATCCCCACCACAGCATGTGGAGGCATCCTGCGGGAAGCGTATAAGGGTTACATCTGCTCTCATGCACTGCACTCTACATCTTTGTGAATGGTGTGGAGTGTGGCCACACCACCTGACCAGGCTGGATGACAAACTATCATCCATTTCATCCAGCATCTCCTTCTCTGAGATCTTACCAGTCTGGGAAAAGGGGAAAGATGGACAAAAGGTCAGAGAAGGGGAGATATGGTAGCTAAACATGTGGCTCAAGGGCTGGTACCAGGAAAAAGGACACAAATTTGTAGGGAACTGGCAACAGTTTTGGGAGTGAAAGTTCTTTATATTTTATGGACTGCACTTGACTAAGGAGGGAGTCAGTGCATTTGGGCAGAAGTTTGAGTCTTTGCTGAATATTTAAACTAGCAGATGGGGAGAGGGGTGCAGCACCCGATATGGCGAATGGGAAGAACACCCCTCCCCCCTCAGCTAGTGGTCAAACAGGAGTTCAGCATGTTTGTAGTTCATTTGCATCACCAAATAAAGAAAAAATTCCAGCTCCCCATACGATGCACAGAGGAAACGCCGGACCTTGCCCAACAACTAACACACGGAAATCTGACCAATGGAAAATCATGTACACAAATGCTCGCAGTCTGGAAAACAAGATTCCAGACCTGCAGGCAATAATGACAGAGGCTAAACTGGACATAGTAGCCATTAGCGAGACATGGTTTACCTGTAACCACACTTGGGAGACTTCAGTAGCTGGCCACGTACTGTTCAGAAGAGACCGAGGTGCAAAAAGTGGGGGTGGAGTGGCCCTTTATGTCAATGAAAATATCAAAGCTACAGAAATTCAGAATGCACATAAGAAGCCAGAAGAACTGTGGGTCACCCTGGAAACAGGAAATGGGACAGCCATACGAACTGGGGTTGTGTACAGTACTCCAGACCAGGGGGAGGACATAGACATGTTACTGTTAGAAGATATACAAAACATGACAGCTAAAGGGGAGGTTCTGATAATGGGAGACGTCAGCATGCCAGATACAGATTGGTCAGTACCAGCAGGGACATATGCCAGAACTAGACACATGGTGGATTCCCTGCAGAGGGAGGGCCTCAAACAACTGGTATAACAACCCACAAGAGACAGGGCTATCCTAGATCTAGTACTGACTAATGGGTAAAGGATCACAGATCTCCAGGTAGAAGGTTACCTGGGGGCCATTGACCATCACATGGTATGGTTCAATTTGGCCACTAGAACAAAATCATCCCATTCCAAGGCAAAATATGTGACTTCAGAGGAGCTGACATTGATAAGATGGCCAACAGAGTTAAGCTAGCCCTGGCAAAAAGAAATACAGGTGAGGGGGTACTGGCAAAGTGGGCAAGCATTAAAGATGCAATACTTGAAGCAACATCCCATTGTGTTAGTGAGAAAAGGAGGTGAAAAAGAAGAAGGAAACCACTTTGGTTCTCAAATACAGTAGCAGAAAAGGTCAGAGCCAAAAGGCTGGCCTTCAGGAAATATAAGGGAACGCAGCAGGATGAAGAAAGGGAGGCATACCAAACTTCCCTAAGGGAATCAGAGAAGGCAGAAAGGCAGGCAAAGGCCCAAAACGAGGAAACACTAGCACAAACAGTAAAAGAAGGTGACAAGACTTTTTATAGCTACATTAGTGAAAGGAGAAAGTCCAGAGGGGGTATTGCTAAGATCAAAGGGGATAAGTGGGCATGTGAGGAGGAGCACCATGTAAAAGCATCTATCCTAAATAGATACTTCTGCTCAGTATTTACTGAACAGAAGGTGGGGTAAGGCCCACAGCTCTGCACCATGGACACAGGAGGGAGGTGTGCACTTATCCCTTCACAAAAGAAAGGGTCCTACAAGAGCTCGATAAGCTCATGGTGGACAAGGCAATGGGACCTGATGGCATACATCCCAGGGTACTAAAGGAGCTAAGGGTGGAACTAGCAGAGCCATTATCAGAACTATTTAGTGAGTCTCTGAGCACAGGAGAGGTCCCAGATGACTGGAGAAGGGCTCATGTGATCCTGCTCCACAAGAGTGGTAGCAAGGAGCAGGCAGAGAACTACAGACCAGTCAGTCTTACCTCAGTAGTGGGCAAGATTATGGGGACACTCCTTAAGGAAAGGATAGTGCAACACCTGGAATCCATAAGAGCACAGGATCCAAGGCAGCATGGGTTTACAAAAGGAAGGTCCTGTCAAACTAATCTCATAGATTTCTTTGACTGGGTAACCAGAGTGGTGGACCAAGAGGGAGCAGTTGATGTTGCCTACTTTGACTTCAGCAAAGCTTTTGATACTGTTCCACATAGAAGATTGATTAATAGGCTGGGTAGACCCGGGGTGGGTCAGACATTGGTCAACTGGGTGGCAAACTGGTTGACAGGCAGAAAACAGAGAGTGGTGGTAAATGGTAAACAGTCAGAAGAGATGCAAGTCACAAGTGGGGTACCTCAGGGATCAGTCCTGGGGCCAGTCCTCTTCAATAGCTTCATCAGTGACATTGCAGATGGACTGGAGGGTAAGGTTTGTCTGTTTGCAGATGATGCCAAGATCTACAACAGAGTAGATGATCCAGATACGGTGGGCAGAATGAGAAGAGATCTGGATAAACTAGCAAAATGGTCAGAAGAGTGGCAACTGGGGTTTAATGTGAAGAAATGCAAGATCATGCACATAGGGAAGAGGAACCCTGAAGCCACCTATAGGCTAGGAGGGGAGTTGCTGGCAGTCACAAGGAAAGAAAGAGACTTGGGCATCATCATCACTGATGACCTAAAATCATCCATGAAGACCTCTAAAGCACTAGGTAAGGCTAGAGGGATGTTGGGGTGTATTTGTAGGGGTATCACAAGTCGGAAGAGGGAGGTAGTAATCCCTCTTTACAAGACACTGGTTAGGCCCATCTGGAGTACTGCATGCAGTACTGGAGGCCACAGCTTCACAAGGACAGTAGTCAAATTGAGGCAGTCCAGAGAAGGGCAACCAAAATGATGCAGGGACTGCATCAGAAAACATATGAGGACAGATTAACTGAACTCAATATGTATACCCTAGAGCAAAGGAGGGAGAGAGGTGATATGATTGAAACATTCAAACACCTTAAGGGCATTAACAAGGTGAAAGAGTCTAACATGTTTCAATATAAGAAAAATAGCAGGACAAGAGCACACAGCATGAGATTAGAGGGAGGCCGATTAAGGGGTAATGTGAGGAAGTTCTTTTTTACAGAAAGGGATGGTGGATGCATGGAACGGCCTACCTCAGGAAGTGGTGGATATGAATACAATGCAGGGCTTGAAACAGGCATGGGATTGGCATAAGGGAGCAATACAGATGAGTATGAATAGATAGGCCATTGACAGAGCAAAGGCCTATGGCTCATTCATAAGGTAGAAAAAGAAATGGGCAGACTGGATGGGCCTTGTGGTCCTTATTTGCCATCAACTTCTATGTTTCTATGCCCTTCGCACCAGCCCCTGGCCTGCCCTTGAGTGGAGCTGCGTGATCGACTGGGGGTTTGGGCATGTAAGGGGGGGTGTATATGCTTTTTGCATGCTGCATTGGGGACACAGTTGATGTGGGCAGGTGCGGGGTGAGCTAGGTGCCAGAGTTACATGATGCATACCTACTCCACACCTTCATGAATAGGGTCCATAATTCTTTCACTCCTTTCTCAGACTGACAGATCTCATAAAGAAGCTCAAACATCCTACTACCTGTCTGGTGTCCAATAACTTATTTGACCAACTCATGCTTTTTCTTGTATGCTCAGATACTTCCACAATCTTCCAATCACAGATAACCAAACACTGACACTGACAAAATGGTTCCTGGAACACATCAGAACCCTGCTTCGACTTGGCCTCAGTTCTCATTCTTCTTCAGGACTTTCCATTCCAATTGGAGCAGCGTCTTCAACATCAAAGAATAATATTCCTACACAGATCATAAAGAGTCAGAGAAGATGGACTTTGCCAGCCTTTGAATCTTACAGTTCTAATCCAGAAGAGAAATCAGACAAACCTATAGGATCATCTTCTCTTAGCTTGCCCAGAGGACTGGCAGCTCAGTAGCCATGGGTCCTCAGAGGTTTCCTCTACAGGGGGGTTTTCCTCTCCTGCATGCTACTGGTCACACTCTCCATGAGTTGAAGGAGGTAATCTTTTTAGGCCTTCTGTTCCCTACATGCTACCTGGCTTATGTATCAAGGATGGGAATAGAGAAAGGCCAAAGTTTTCTACAAGTATACACAAGCACTACGCTAGTCACCAAACATTACATTTAAGATACAGTATTTTACATATCTGCTTCTGGTACTGATTTTCCTGTCCTTTCAGAGCAGGAAAAGAGATCCTCACACCCCAGTCTGAATTGTAAATGTCACATCTTTTGAGACATGCCAATAATAAGTATTAGTTAAACAGTCCATAAGTGGTATATTTTTATGTGAAAGTAGAATCAAAGGACTACTTTTATATGTTAAAAGGAAACAGGTTCTTCCACATTTGGGCATGATGCACCCATACTTATATATTTTATACTGTCAGTCCCTACAGTTTTACCCAGGCTAACTGTAGCACAGTGTGGCAAAGCCTGTATTTTGTCTGCCCATTGATCTTTAGTCTCTAGCATGAGTAGGCAGAGATGAGATTCGAGCAGGAGAATCAAGCAACCCATAATAGGATGTTTTCAGATCCAGGGAGTGGTTGGAGCCCCACACACACAGATTGCCATGTACATCTGGAGTACGGTGTGCAGTTCTGGAAACCCAGTCTCCGCAAGGACATAGACAAGATGGAAGCTGTCCAGAGGAGGGCAACTAAAATGGTGCAGGGTCTGCACCGGAAGACATATGAAGAGAGACTAAAGGAGCTTAATATGTATAGCCTCAAGGAAAGGAGGGAGAGGGGGGACATGATAGAAACTTTCAAGTACCTCAAGGGAATCAACAAAGTCCAAGAGGGTAGCATCTTTCAAAAAAAGAGGTGTGCAAGAACAAGGGGCACAATTTGAAGATGGGGGGCTCAGAGGTAATGTAAGGAAGTATTTTTTCACAGCGAGGGTTGTGGATGCATGGAACAGCCTTCCAGAGGAGGTTGTGAAGTCAAAAACAGTGGCTGAATTCAAGCATGCATGGGACAGCCATAAGGCAATTCTAGGGGGTTGGGGGTAGAAAGAAGAAGGCTGCTGATTAACTAGGATCTGCAGCTTATCCATTAGGTAGGGAAATGGGCAGACTGGGTGGGCCAAGCAGTCCTTATCTGCCATCAAATTCTATGTTGCTATATGTTTCTATGTTTACACACATATAATTACAGTATGTGTGCATGTCAGACAAGAACTGCACTGAGTTTGTGTGTGCACACACACAAACACACACACACACACACTACTGCAGGGGATGGGAGTTTGAACATTCAAGATTTTAACATCATAACCTACAGTGTGATCCTCAACTCTGAATAGCTGAGCTGTCCAGCATACCATTAGTTGGCAGTGCTGTCAGTCCAGCCTACACCTGCAATTGATCTGCCCTGCCAATAAACAAGGGGTTTCAGGGTTCAGTACTGCCAATATGTCACCTTTCACTAGTACTCAATTTATCACAGTATGGGAAACTCTTAAACAGTGGTACCCACCAACACTGAACCTAGCCTGTGGACAAACTGAGGGTTCAGTCTTCAGTGATATTATTCCTAATACTTTCAATGATAGATAGACAGACAGACAGACAGAGAGTGAGATAGATAGATAGATAGATAGATAGATAGATAGATAGATAGATAGATAGATAGATAGATAGATAGATAGATAGTGAGATAGCTAGATAGGTAGATAAAGTAGATATTAGTTTTAGCTTGCACTGTTTGCTGCAGCACAATTTTGTATTTATTTTCACTATACTTTTTGCTGTACTGTTCTATGCCATCTGTATTTTTGCCCTCTCTATCCTTCTCCCAGGTCACACCTGGAAGTAAGCCTTTGCTCACTGTGCCTTCACCTTTTGCACCAAATGTTGCTGTTTGTGTAAATTTAAAATCTGATATGCTGATCCAGAAGAAGCTGCACAAAGCAGAGGAAATAAAGCACTGGAACAACTGTAAGGGTGTTTGTGCTTTCTTTGTCCTATGCTCAAGGTTTGTGAAGGGTGGAGTTTTATATTTTTTAAGAAACACAGCCCCCACCTGTATACTGTGTGACCCTGAGCAAGTTGCTTAACTTCCTTGTGCTCCCAGGTCACACCTGGAAACAAGCTTCAGCATAGTGTCCTGGTTAAACAATTTCCCCTTTTCCTTTCCCTTTACACTATAAAAAAAACTGGATGGGCAATTCTATGCAAAACCAGTGTGTTCTGCCACCTTGGAGTTCTGATTCCCACGGACCTCTTGAGCTCCACTCTCAAGATCAGAGGGAATCCGAACCCCTCTGTGGCAGAACACATTGGTTGTGCATAGTTGCCCATCCAGTGTTCTCTGTTTTTTTTTATAACTCAAGTTTATTCAACCACCTTCAATTAACAACAGCATACAGTCACTTGTAATGACATTTAGTTTTTTGTTTAACAGAGAAAAGAATAGCATATCTGTTAATACTTCGTACATAGTGGCAGATAAAAATCCACATAGGTAATTTCTAAAATTGGACAAATAAGTCATTAGTAAAATTCCATACTGTTCTCAAAAAATATAAAAAAGAAAAAATCACAACAACAAGGGAGCGTACATGTGGTCACCATACCATGTAAGTGTATGTCAGGTATAGGCTGCTTAAAAGGTAAAGTAAAGAAAAAGGAGGGGAGAAAAAGAAGGGATGGAAGAAAGGTGAGATAAGCAAATAGGAAGTCAGATAAAGGAGAAAAAGAGGAATGTGCATACGACTAAATATATGAGTCTGATCTATCTCATCCAACTAACTCCAGAATTTATTGATTAATTAATCTGGGGGGGGGGGACCCTTTTCCTGGTCTGCTTATGTTTTATGGCAGGCAATCGAGGGGGTCCAGACCACTCTAAACTTTTCTTCTCTCATATGCAGTCTGGCCATGATGGATTCCATATCTATGATGTTGCTAACCCTGGAGACCCATTGCCCTATTTCTGGAGACTCTCAGCGCAGCAGGTACATCGTTAAGCATTTTAGAGCTGCAGCTTTAAGGACCAGGGCCAATTTCCATTTGGATGGGGGAAGTTCATAATGGTTGGAAAACCCAGAACCCAATCTGTGAAAGTGTCTGGAATTTGTTCTAACAACACTTCTTTCACTGCCCCCTGTACGCCCTGCCAGTATTGGGCAATGTTTGGGCATCCCCAATAAATATGCCAATGCATGCCCACTGAACCACACATTCTCCAGCATAAGTCTGTGTTAGCATTACTGTGATGTTTAGTCACCACTGGGACCAAAAAGTAAAGCACTAAAATTCTCCAAAAGAATTCTCTCCAAATGGGAGATGAAGTCACCCTCCACCCTTGTTTTAGCCACAGCTCATCTGGCATATTCTCTAACATCTCTTTCCCAAGCTAGCTTTATTATCTTGAGGGGATGTGTTTCCCCAGGGCCTATTAATTTATATAACTGAGAAGTCTACCTCATCTTATCTTTTGATTGCTGTACCAACTGCAAGAAATTTTCCCAGGGGTTCGGTTGACATGTGAGTTCCTTCATCTTAGCTGGGGTGTTAATGAAGTGGTGTATCTGCAAATATCTGTGAAAATCCAAATCCTGCAAGTCAAATGTCTCTTTAGGCTGGGCAAAGGTGAGATAAATCCGCTGTTCCACCAATTGCAAGAATTGGATCAACCCCTTTGGTTCCCACCTAGCATATGTGCCATCTAGACACGGAGGGAAGAAGCCTGTATGCTGGCGAATAATGGAGAAGGGGCCCAGGATCTCTTCTGAGTTCACTCGGCGCCTACACCTTTTCAGAACTTGCAAAGTGTGTTGCATCCATGAATTGTTGGACAACGAGGATATTGGGGATGCAGGCAGTGAATATGCCAGGGAACACAAAGAAACCTCCATGGCATCCTGTTCCTCTGTGTCCAATCAGCCCGAGGAACTGTGCCCTGTGATCCAGGTATGAACCACTTGGAGTTGGCAGGCCAGATAATACGAGTAAAAATCAGGCAGTCCCAAGCCCTCTCCATCCCATGGAAGTGATAATATCTGTCTAGAAATTCGAGGATGGCGGCTCCCCATATGAACTTGGATAGTCCGGCTGTAATCCCACGTCAAAATATCGGGGGAATCCGTATTGGGAATTTAGCAAATAGGAACAGAAAGTGGGGTAGTAAGTTTATTTTGATCTAATCTATTTTCCCAGCAACTGTTAAAGGTAGCATGGACCATCTGGCTAAGTCTTGTTGTGCTATGCCCCATAATCTATTGTAGTTGATCTCAAACAATTTCGAGACATCCACCTGGACCTGTATACCCAGGTAATGAATCTGATTGTTTTTGACCCAAGAAAAGGATAATTCTGTCTGAAACCCCATTGGTGTGTTCCACTTAATTTAAGAGCTTCCGACTTGTCATAATTTAGTTTATAACCGGACAACTCTCCAAATCTCCCCACAATAGATAAAAGGTGAATGACAGATCCCTGTGGGTTACCCCAAAAAAACAGGAAGTTATCTGTGTAAAGAGCAATTTTTTGTTCCTTTCCAACAGCCATCACCCCGATCACCCATGGGTCCTGGCGCACCACCGCTGCTAGAAGTTCCAAACAAACTGCAAAAAGAACAGGGGATAAGGGACAGCCCTGCCTCATACCCCTGGTTAGGGAAAAGTTTCTGGAGTTTATTCCATTTACCTAAACTTGAGCTTGTGGCAAGGTATACAGGTTTTGGAAATATTTTAAGAATTTAGGGCCAAATTGCATTTTCTTCATGGTAAGTTTTAAAAATTGCCAATTAACCCAATCAAAGGCCTTTTTGGTGTCCATGGAGAAAGCTAGCAGAAATTCTGATTTATAGAAACATAGAAACATAGAAGTTGACAGCAGATAAGGACCGCAAGGCCCATCCAGGCTGCTGGGAAGTAAGGATGTTAAGTAACCTTCTTATATTGTCAGACGAATATCTGCCTGCCACAAAGCCGGTTTGAACTGGATGTATGACCATCCCTATTACCCATTGCAGTCTGTCTGCCAGGATGCCAGTGAAGAGCTTCATGTCCACATTCAGGAGTGATATGGGCTAGTAGGAGGGACAATACAATGGGTCCTTACCCTCTTTAGGAAGCACCACTATCTGCGCCTGTTTCCAAGACATCGGGATCCACCCCCCGTACATGATGAAAGCATTTTAACAAGATAGGCAGCAGATCCTTCTTAAAACATTTATAAAATTCAAACAGCAAGCCATCCAGGCCAGGAGACGTGCCTGATTTAATCTGTGCAATTTTCTCCAGGACTTCCTGGGTAGAAATGTTCCCCTCTAGTATGGTCCTGTTGCGCACCTACAGGGCAGGAAGCACAGTACTATTCAAAAAGGATCCTACTCTGGCTTCATGGTCAGGAACAGGTTCTTGCCTATACAGGGCTGCATAAAAGTCTGCAAAACAAGCAGATATGTTTATAGGATCTGATACCACCACCCCACCCCGGGGTCCTGTAGTTGAAGGAATGCTCTTGAGGTCATTTGCTTTCTTAGCGCCAAGGCAAGGAGATGACCTGCCTTATTACCTCCTTCATAGAATTTTTGTGCTGTTTGCCTAAGCATACCTTCAGTGTGAGTAGCTACTAATGATTCCAGCCTCTTTTTCCTTGCCTGCCAAAGTCTCTTACCCTCTGGATTTAGGGTGAGCTTGTATCGAAAGTCTGCTTCCCTCAGCTCCTCCTCTATCTGCCCTTGTAATTGTTGGCAAGCTTTTTTTTGCTGGGAACTGCACTGTATAAAGATACCCCTCAAAACAGCCTTCAAAGCGTCCCAATGGACTGATGGAGTTGTATCCAAGGGTGGATTAAGCTCTAGAAATTCCTGAATGGAGTCAGAGATTTTCTGTTTGGCTGAAGGCTGGTTCAGGAGCCCTATATTTAGCTGCCAAATACTATTCCTCGGGCTAGGGGAAAACAGCAGTTTTAACAACAGAAGAACATGATCGGACCATGTCATGGGGAGGATGCTACAGGTATCCAACATACAGGCCCGCTCACTGGAGACAAGGAACATGTCAATCCTGGACAAGTGGCATGTCTGTGCAAGTAAAAAGTGTAATTAGCTACATTAGGATGAAGATGTATCCAGGCATCAAGGAGTCCCACCTCCCCCAACAAGCGTTTCAAGAAACTTTCCTTGCCCATGTTCCCCATGGCTGTCCGAGGGACCCTCCTATCTTTCCTAGGGGATAAAATAGTATTAAAATCCCCACCCAGGATATAGATGGCATCTGGATCTTCTACAGTATTAAGGATTTTTTTTGAGGAAGGCTCTATTTTCTGACTGATTGTTTGGGGCGTATAAATTTAAAAAAAGTACACTTCGTATTAAAGAAAGTGGCCTGTAAATGAACATAATGCCCCCTAGGGTCCAAGTCTACTCAATCCACTTTAATTGGAGTGTTTCTCCTGATTAATATGGCTGTCCCTCTTCTGTGAGGATGCTCAGGCCAGGAGGCAGCATAAACCTCCCCCACCCACATCCTACGCAGTTTGGCGTGCTCAAGTGCATTTCTTGCAGAAATGCCGCTGCGGCTTTCGATCTGCCTATTTCTTGGAGCACTCTAGCCCATTTAATGGAGCTATTCAGTCCTTGGACATTGTAGGAAATGAGCATTAAATCCATCAAGTATTCTTACGATGTCCATAGATCCCCTTAACATGAACCTTAAATTGGCTCCCCCTGCTGAGCATCCCCACGTTCCCCCAACCCCTCACAGCGTGATGAGCATTCTCTCCCAAGAATAACAGTGAACTATAAAAACAACTTGAACAGTTTCACAACCAAATTTGAAACTGCAATGAAACCAATGGAACTTTAAACTGTGACTCCCAAACATACCACCGTGCCCCAACCTCTATGTGTGGAGATGGGAAGGTATAACCATTCTTCGCACCCGACTCAGGGCCATATTCTAGGACCCCATCTCGAGTGGTGGATCGCGTCACTCTATGCATGGCACCACAAGTCCCCAACCCTCCCCCCAGACAAAATTTTTAAACCCCGGAAATGAAATACAAAGGTTAATACCTCCTCCTTGGGCTGCCTTGCCCTGTTATGAACAATTATGTTCCCCGGCCCACTTAAACCAAAGTATGGCTGCCTAAGGGCTCAGAGGATGAATCATCACCCCCCCCCCCCTGCTGCCAGCACACTTCCTGTTAGATACTGTAGCCTTAAGAAAGAAGGTAAGCAAGTGTTGGGGCCCAATTAAGGTGTTTTCCAATATCTCCACCTTTATGTATAACATAGAAATAGAGTGCCCATTCTACAGTTCGGTTTATCTCCCCATCAGCAGCACAACTAAACAAGGAAGTGTTTATGTATGGATTACTGTCTTGCAGCCTGAAAAAAACAAATAAGGGAATATCACCCCCCCCCCAATACAGCTTGTGCCATCTTTTGACTATTAAGTCTAAGCAGTCACATACGGTGAGGGGCGGCAAAGTAGATTCCTTTCTCGGCTAAAGATCGGTTTTGGGTAACTCATGCAGCAGTCCTCTGTTTATCAGGAGAGAAACCCATAAGACTTCACAATCATCATGGGCCAAAAAGTTAGTTCGCACTCCTGGTTCCCCAAGTTATTGAATTACAGCCTCGAATTCCAGAACTTTCAAAGTGCAGAAAGCAGATCCAACTCACCAACACTCTGCAATGCGGTTCAGCTCCCAGCCACCTCTGATTTCTTGCCCTTGTTTCGGTTGCGTTTTCTGCCTCCATCTCTTTGCTGCAGTGGGTGAGCCAATGGGTCACCCCGAGCCTCTGAGAGTGATTCCAGCAGATTAGTGGGGGCGGATCCCCCACCTGCAGCCTGTTTCCTAGCAATGCCTGGGTTTTTCACAGTGTACCATCTGCGGCAATCTAATTCCTTCAGAGTTTCCAAATCAAACACCTCATCAACCGCGATACTCCATTGCTGCAGGAAGATCTTCACCTCAAACACCATCGGAAATAGGTGGGTGCCTTTATCCATGGTGATGTGCAGGGTAGAGGGATAGTCTATTCGTGCTTTAACCCCTTTTTCCCTCAGTAATTTCAATATTAGGAGCATCTTTTTCTGCGATCCATAGTCATGAGAGCATAATCATGCTCAAAGAAAAGTCCCATGTCCCCAAAAATAAGCTGTTTTTTCTGCCAAGCCTTTTGTAGAATATCAGATTTGGTTCTGTAGTCAAGGAAGGCCACAATGACAGACCGAGGGTGGGCCTTGGGGTCAACGGGTCTAGGACCCAGGGAACGATCGGCTCTGATGATGTAGAGGGTAAAGTCTGAGTCCAGGTTTAATATTTCTTTAATAAACCTTTCCATAGATGCGTTCATGTCTCCAGACTCAGTACCTTCAGGAATTCCATGGATCCTAACATTGGTCCTTCTGGATCTATTTTCAAGGTCCTCCACCTTTTGCTGTAACCAGATTTCCCTATCGTGCAGCTGGAGAAGAGCCCTGTTGTGGAGATCTACAGATTTGGAGACCTCGGTGGTGTGCTGCTCGAGGTCTGCCATCTGAGTCTGCTGGTGCATTTGCTCTTTTTGTAGGTCAAGGAGTCCCTGTTGGAAATCCCCTATTCTATCTCCCAGTCGCCGAAGTTTCTGGTACAGTTGCCTGGAAGATATCATTATCACCTCTTCATCCTCCGAACTCGATTCATCCAATTAGGGCCTGGTGTGGGGGAGATGTGCAGTTCTTGGCCTCTCGTGGTGTAGGCCCCTGATCAGGATTTTTTGTCGGAGTCTCCAAATCAGCCCCCAGGCCCATCGGGGCCGCAAAATCTTTTAATTTACTTCTGGTGTTAGTCATTAGGAGGTCTAATTTATGTTTTTTAAGCAAGACAGTCAGTTTTTAGTGATGATTTGGCTGGATTGTAGCAGGAGGGTCGGGAAAGCTCAGTAGAGCTAGTCTGCCATGTCTGGTGATGTCACCGGAAGTCCCAGTATTCTCTATTTTGACACAATCTACACCTGTGATATAGTAGCAACAATCTACATGCTGCCTAAAGTTCACAAATACGTTAATGTCCCCCAGGACATTGAATCATGTTAAGAATAGGATCTAAGATGGACAATTCATTCAAATGTATTGATTTATTTCTTAAAAACCTGGTTAAGTACCTGAAGGCCTATGTCCATGACATGAGGGATGTCCTGGAGAAACTCAGTGCGGTAACATGGCAGCAGGATTTTCTATGGACAACAGGTGGCACTGAATTTCTTTACACAGCTGTTGAAAACAATTTTGGCCTTCATGCAGTTAAGAACATTAAGTAAGTTTGGTATGACAGGCATTATTCATCCAGAATTCGTCGTGACAGGCTTAGCGTTGGTGTTCAAAAGTAATCACTTTTTATTTGATAGTAAGTACTACTATTAATGCTGAGGAATGGCAAATAGGGTATGGTGTTGTTGTATGCCAATCTCATTATTCTGCCATGCACAGAATGTTTTATCCTGTCTGACAATTCTTAAGCCAATAATCTACATCAATGGTATAGATACATTATGATGCATTAATTATATGGCAAGGTGACATTACTGACGCAAGAGGGTGTGTCTCACGGCTGAATATAAATAATTGGGGCTTGAAGTTTTAAGATACTATTAGCACAGATAAAGTGCATTTCCTAAACCTTACCCTTAATGCAATGGGAAGCAAAACAGAGATGAACAGATACAGAAAAACTCCTGCAGGAAACTCTCTCCATTTGACATCCAGTGCTCACCCATGTAAACTAAACAAAGGTATCCCCTACAGACAATTTCTCCATCTTCAGAGGTGAAACTGTTCAAACAAAGAAACTAGGAGGAAATAGGAGTTCATTTTTCCTCCCCCCTCCCCCCCTTCACCCGCTGGCCTGGAAACAGAGCAGGAATTGTGGTTACTTTTTTGTGTGTGTGTGTGTTATCGCTTGGAGCTGGACGATTCTGTGAGTGAGATTCGGGCACCTGCAAAGGAAAGGCAGAGTCAACACACTCAGGAGTGTGTAACACTAACAGGTAAGCACGGTCACTGCAAGTAATAGAAACATTTTTGTGTGTGTGGTGATGACGAACATATATCATCTTATGGTACTTCATGTACAAAGTGTGTGTGTGGGTGGGATCGGTCACTTGCTAAGTGAAGAAAAAATGGCTGACAAACATTGCAATTCTATTGGGCACATTGATATTTGGTGCATGGGCAGACTGCCACAGGGGCTTGTTATTTCTCAGTCTCTATCAGCACATAACTGTACCCCTTAGCAAGTGGTTCAGCTAGTCACAGGCTGCGAAGTCTCCCTACCAATTTTTTAGAAGTACATACTGGGTGGGATATTCAGACTGCGCCAGGCAGGGGCGCAAGCCTGGGTGCAGCACAACTGGCATGCACCAGGGCATAGCCCAGGCAATATTCAACGGTGCTGCACCATGGCTCAGCACCATTGAATATGGCACTGAGGGCGCATGCACTGTGCATGGTACAGTGGCACTGCGCCAATGCAAGTGGCAGCAGGGGAGCAGGGGGCTGTGCCAGTGCAAGTGCTGTTGTGCTAGGCGCAGCAAGAGCGATATTCAGCCGTGAGCATGCAAATGAAGCCATTATGTATGTAAGGCACAAATGGGACCATTTGCATGCCGTTATGGCCCCATTTGCATGCGATGCACCGATTCCTAGTGGCTTGCACCTGGCGCCCTGCCAGGCTGCAGCCGTCGGGGACCATCGCCCCCTGCCACTTGGTGGGCAACATGCCCCATCGTCTGATCGCCGGCATAGTAAATACGTATCCCTGGTGGTCAAGTGGACCGCTATCCCCTGCCCGATCACGGGCATAATAAATATAGAACCCTGGTGGTCCAGTGGACCCTATCTCCTGCCTGATTGCGGGCATAAGTGATTACAAACTATCCCTGGTGGTCCAGTGGACCCAATCCCCTGCCCGATCGTGGACATAGGTGACTAGACACTATCCCTGGTGGTCCAGTGGACTCTATCCCCTGCCCAATCGTGGGCATAGGTGATTAGACACTATTCCTGGTAGTCCAGTGGACCTGATCTCCTGCCTGATCGCGGGAAAACGTAAAAAAGAGCCCTGATGGTCCAGCAGTACCCCCACCCCACCCGCCCAATGAGCTCCGCCACCCTGCACCACCCCAGTCAGCAGCGGGCGGTAGCACCCCGCCACAAGCTGTCCGGCTGCCTGCCAACTGACAGTGTACAGTACGGCTGTATGCCTATTGATCCACCACATGGGCCAGTGGGAGTGCAGACCGTACTGTACTACATAGTCCCAGAATGTGAATGACCAGTATTTCCAAGATGGCGGCTAGGCTGTGCTGCCAGTAAGAGCTCCGAGTCTGCGTGCCTGAGTTTGCATGCTGTTTAGTTTTTATTCCTTTACCTGGGGCTTGCTCCGGTGTTTTCTTGTGTTTTCTTTTGTTTTGTTCGTGTCGACCTTGCCAACGCAGCCTGTGGCGTGTGGAGCGGGCCGGAGATGGGAAGAGCGAGAAAGTGAGGGAGACGGCAGCTATCTCCACGCCGGAGAGCTTGAGGTCCAGGTGCCAGCGGCGACGGACAGCGTGCATCCCTGCGTAGGCAGGCAGCCAGCCTGCGGCTCCGTGCTGTGGGGGCGGACCCCCAGGGTCGGGTATCGGAGGTGGTACTGGCGGCACGCGATGAGACAGCAGAGAAACTGTGTGTTGGAGAGACAGCTGCTGCAGCTGGCCCCAGTCTGGGACTGCTCACACCCTCACCTCTCTGCTGCCGAACCTACAACTAGGACGGTGATCCTGGATTGATTCTGGGAATTTTTTTTTTTTTATTAAATAAGTGAGGAGATGACATAAAAGTGATTACCTCGGCTGTATTTTTATTGCCCCCCCCCGCCTCCGTTGTCGCAACTCGCCCCATATCGTTGGAGGAAAGACCCGGCTTTAGAGCGCAGCTCCCCAGAAGATACGCTGCAGTTTTGATTGTTTGCTTTGTCTTATCGACCGCTTGGGAAGATAAAATGGATTCGGCTTCTTTTGAATTTTCTGCTATCCTGGGAAGGCTTTGTTTCTAAGGAAGGTGGAACTCTTTTGAGTCAGTTCCTCAACGCTGGTTTTGACCACTTCGTGGGTGTTGTCTGGATTGGGGACTTTGCATTTATTTCCCTGCTTTTATTGCCCTATCTGGTGAATCCTAACTCTTCTGACTGTAGTGGTGCAGAGGTGGGGCATCCATCACTGGGGAGTCAGTGGGCGTAGTCCTTTCTTCTAGGGAACCCCTGGGAGCCCATTTGGTTGAGCTCCACTGGGGTCTCGTAGTACCCACTGTAGCCTGGTGATGGGCTGGGTATAACCGTTTGGGTTTTAGTAAGGGGAATATAGCTAGTCCTGAAGATATTTTTAACGTTTTCTTCAGTGGACAGATTGTTTCTGTGACTTAAGACCCTTTGAATCAAGAATCGTTGTGCCTTTTGGAAGATCTTGCAGTGAGAGTGCTCAGGACTGGGATTCCCTGATTTTAGTGGTTTCATTACTAATATAATTTATTAACTATATATGGTAGTGAGAGTACCATTTATTCCTCCTGGCTACCATAGTGAGAGTATGGTGTAGCTTGGGGTTCATTATTCTTTTTCTTTTGGTTTATTAAGTTTTCTTATTTAGTGGCACCAGTTAGTGAGAGTTCCTGGTTGCCTGGGATTTATTTTGTTAATTATTGTTTAGTTTGATAGCTATCTGATCGAATTTTGGGCCTAGATCAGTTGGACTCTCTTAGATGTGCATAAAATTGTTTTAATATTTTAAGGGTATTTTATTTTATTTTATTTATTTTTCTTTCTTTGGCTATTATTATTTAAGTCGAGTGGAGGATTGTTGTTTGTATGAGAGTAAATAAATTGGTTTAAAATATGTGTTGGGGTTTAAGTAAAATGGTTAGGCAGTACTCCCCCTCAAGACTTCGGGATCTCCGTCCCTTTAAATTACCCCCACTTACAGTGGAGGTTTATGCTAGATGCCGAAATCTTGGCATTTTAAGATCAAAAAGTAGAAGGATACGGGGATCTTGGAACTCTTGGGGGGGATGGGAGGGAAGAGAACGGATACGGGCAGTGAGGGCTAGGAGACGCCCTGGGGCGAAATGGGTACTGGAGCGAGGTCCTCCTTGCCTAGTTCCCATACCCAAGGGCACTGACTTGGAGTGTGTCAGGCAGGAAGTGGGATCACCCTTGGATTTCCGTACCTTTTGGGCGGTGTTAAGCAATGCCAGGTCGATTAGGAACAAGACTGCAGTGATTGCTGATCTTGTTTCCTCAGTCGACCTGGCTTGCATCACTGAGACCTGGCTAGATGGAAATGCTAGCCCTTTGTTGGACTCCGTGGTTCCGGTTGGGTTCTCGGTGATTCACCGCCCGAGAGTGGACCGGAGGGGCGGGGGGGTTGCTGTCTGTTTTAGACAAGATCTGGATCTCAGGGAAGTGCCAGTTGGTGATACCAACACCTTTGACTGCATAGTGGGTGCAGGTGCAGGCTACAGGATCCTTCTTATCTACAGTCCACCAGGGGATGAGAGGGAGTTCCTGAAGGAGGTTGCGGACTTCATCGCCGACATGGTATTGGAATCTCCCAGATGGATAATTCTGGGGGATTTCAATGCCTGGGTCGACGATGAATTCTCGCCATTTGGTCAAAATCTCCTCCAATTAATGGATTCATTGGGCCTGTCACGAGTAATTACTTCTGCAACCCATGAGGGGGGGCATACATTGGACTTGGTTTTCCATCTGGGGATGGAGATATCTGATGTGGAGGTGGAGCCAGTCGGATGGTCTGACCATCACACCCTGAGGTTCAGATTTGCGGCCCCCCGAAATAGGCCTGCCCCCAGGGAGTTAGTACAGTTCTGTCCTTTAAGAGGGATTACCTCAGAGGGCCTAATGACGGAGCTGGACTTCTCGGATTTTCCAAGGGATAGTATGGATCCAGGGCCACTGGTCTTGGCCTATAATAAGGTTGTGACTGCGGCCCTGGATGCCATAGCTCCAATTCATGTTCGTCCCCGTACTCTTCATCTAGGGGCTCCCTGGTTTGACGGGGAGGTCCGTGAGTGGAAGAGAAGGGACGTAAGATTAGAAAGACGTTGGCGGAAAACTCAACTGGAGGTGGATAGACTTGAATTGTTAGAACATTATAAATTCTACCAATCAGCAATTTCCCATAAGAAGGCAGAGTTCCTGTCCAGGAAATTGCTGCAGCTAGAATAGACTATCCCAGCTCTTCCGGACTGTGGACAGACTGTGCAATCCAGTCTGTCTCCAGACTGGTAGAGCATTATCACAGGTACAATGTGAGGAGTTTGCGAAATTCTTTGCTGACAAGGTATCCACCATCAGGGATGAGATCAGCCAGTGTCTTTCTATTGAGCATTGTACTGATCAATCGGGTGGTACTAATGTCCAGTTGTACTGGTCTACCTTTAGACTACCAGCAGTAATAGATATTGTGAGGATTATCCAGACTCTGCGACCTACCTATTGTAAGTTGGACCCAGGCCCTACTCACCTGGTCGTGGGGTGCGTAGATGTTATCGGCCCAGTCCTGGCTGGGATAGTGGTGGTGTCATTAGAGAGAGGGATCTTTCCGGATCCCTTAAAGGAGGCGGTAATACACCCCCTTTTGAAAAAGCCCTCTCTTGACCCCGACTGCCCAGCAAATTATAGACCAATCTCTAACCTCCCTTTTGTAGGGAAGGTTATTGAGAAGGTGGTCGCTCTGCAACTGGAGGATCATTTGTCTATCCACAATATCTATGACCCTCTCCAATCCGCTTCAGGAAGCGGCACAGTACAGAGCGGCTCTTGTTCGGGTATTGAATGACCTCCTGATGGCAAGAGATCAGAGGACCCATTCCATCTTGGTTCTCTTAGATCTCTCAGCAGCATTTGACACCGTGGATCATGGGGTATTGCTCGACCGCCTGTGGTTTTTCTGTGGTCTGAGGGGAGCAGTCCATAGTTGGTTTCGATCTTTTTTGGAGGGCAGATCTCAGAGAGTGGTATCGGGAGTTAACACCTCGACCCCTCACTATCTGCTCTGTGGGGTACCGCAGGGGTCGGTGCTGTCACCTATGTTATTCGCGGTGTATATGCTTCCACTGGGGGACATTATAAGATGGTATGGGTTGAGTTTTCATTGTTATGCTGATGATTCTCAACTCTACCTGTCTTTTATGCCTGATCAGGAGTCGGATTCCATCACTATTTTTAACAACTGCCTTCTGGAGATTCAGGATTGGATGAGTGCTAGTTGGCTTAGGTTGAATCCAGGGAAAACTGAGGTGTTGGTTGTGGACCCTGGAGGGAGGACAACAGGGGCTTGGACGGGGAAACCCTCGGGTTTATATCTTGGGGGGGCCCAGCTTCTGGCCTCTAGCCAAGTACGTAACCTGGGAGTAATTTTTGATGAAAGCCTGACTATGAAGATGCAAGTGTCGGCCGTAGTCAAATCTGCCTTTTATCATCTGAGGAATATTGCCCGGGTGAAACACTTGGTTCCACAGGAAGATCTTCCCACTTTGGTCCACGCCTTTGTTACCAGCCGTTTTGATTACTGCAATGCGCTCTATCTAGGGCTGCCGGGGGTGGATATCTGCCGCTCGCAGCTGGTGCAGAACGTGACGGCCAGGTTGTTGATGGGAGTTTCATGATCTAGCCATATAACACCTGTGCTGCGTGATTTGCACTGGCTGCCAGTACAGTGGCGGATCACCTTCAAGGTTGCATTATTGACCTTTAAGGCTCTACATGATTTGGGACCCCACTACCTGAAAGAGCTCTTGGTGCCTTACTGTCCTGCCCGCTCTCTTCGCTCCTCTGACGAGGGATTGCTAGAGATTCCCAGGGTACATCTAAAGATGTCAGGAGGTAGATCTTTTGCCTATATGGCACCAACCCTGTGGAATTCTCTACCTCGTCAGATACGAGAATGCCAAACTGTTGAAAGTTTTAAAAAACAATTAAAAACTTTCCTTTTTGCCTTAGCATTTGTTGGAACATAATGAGTAAGTGTATTGTGTGGTTGTTTGATTTATTGTTTGAAATTTGATTTTACTTGTTTTATTGTAAAAGCGCCCTGAGCTTGGGAAGGGCGCTTAATATAAATAAAATTTTACTTACTTACAAATCGGGACTGTGTAGTACAGTGAGGGTCTGCATGCCAATTATTGCAGCGGTGGGCCAATAGGCATACAACCCGTGCTATGTCTTTGTCAGTTAGCGGCGGCTAGGCGGCTTCTGGTGCTGCCACCCACCGCTGACCAGGGGAGGGTGCAGGGTGGCGGGGCTCAGTGGGCGGGTGGGGTGGGGGGTACCGTTGGACCACCAGGGTTCTTCTTTACATTTGCCCACGATCGGGTAGGAGATCGGGTCCACTGGACCACCAGGGATAGTTTCTAATACCCTATGCCCACGATCGGGCAGGGGATCGGGTCCATTGGACCACCAGGGATAGTTCTAATCATCTATGCCCACGATTGGGCAGGGGATCAGGTCCACTGGACCACCAGGGATAGTTTTTAATCACTTATGCCCAAGATCAGGCAGGGGAGCGGGTCCACTGGACTCCAAGGGTAGTTCTAATCACCTATGCCCATGATCGGGTGGGGGATCAGGTCCACTGGACCACCAGGGATAGTTTTTAATCACATATGCCCGCGATCAGGCAGGAGTATGGGTCCACTGGACCACCAGGTCTATAATGTGTATATGCCCACGATCGGGTGAGGGGGGCATGACACCCGGACTGTGTCCCAGGAGGTCGGGTGGCCACCCACGGCAAGCGGCTGCCGTGTTGCGCCCAGCAATACAGCGGCCCGCCTGTGGGTGTCCCCTGATTTGTTACGGGCACAACTTTGCGCCCCCCCAATGCGGCACATGGCGGGTTTGTGCCTGCATATGCGCCACACATCCTGGGCTGAATATCAGGTTGCCCGCATATGCATGGACCGCCCCTGCATTTCGCGCGCGCGCCGATACTGATGCGCTCCGGCGCATCGAGGTTGCGCTGTGCAACCTATCCCTTTGAATATCATGCCGGGGTGCATCAGTGGGTTGCGCATGGCGCAACACTGTTGCGCCATGCGCACCCCCATAGAATATCCCACCCACTGTTTCCATATTATCTTGTATAGCTGCCAGTTGCTATATAGTATATGGTTAGCCCCTATTGTGTAAGAATTTCCATACACATAATTTTCTTACTTTGGTATAGTTCAAAGGTCATGAAAAGTTGTGATATCATTCTGACATCACAGTGCTACCACAACTTTTTAGCCTTGATGTTAGTGCAAGGCAGATGATCAGCTGAAAATGAACCTCCTTGAAAAGCTAAGGAAAAATAGCGACACAGTTTAGTGAGCCAGTGACTAAGACAGTTTTGATAAGGGGAACCATGAATGGCTTTGTGGTCCTGAAGGTTATTTATTCATTGCAGTTTCATTTTTTAAGTGTGGCTGTGGATATTGAGCAAGACAGCAAGAGTTTTCAGTTTTCAGAGGGTGAGGTGCTTGAGTGAACAGGAGTACTGATATAATGCTCAGTAAGAGCTTTTGAGTGAGTGAGGCAAATACAGCCACTTGAGTCTATAAAACCGCCTTTCTTCATATTTCATGCACTGTTGTATTATATCATGTTTTTCAATAGGGGCTAACCATATACTATATAAAACAGTGTATGGGTGACCATACACAACTAAGGCTGTGTTTCCATCTTTGGCATGTGATGCCATCATAGAGAACCTCTTGAGCTTTGCTGTCGAGGTCTGCATGATGTCATCACATCCCCTCAACAGAAACGCAGCCTTGTTGTGTATGGTCACCCATACACTATCAAATATTTAAGTGCATGACAATGAGAATGGTAAACAGTTACAATAACAAACACAAGCAGTTTACCAAACAAAACGTGATAACTCTGTAGACAATCATTTTAAAATCATTCATAAGGGAAATGTACAATCTTTATATTTCATGGCTGTAGACCATATTCTTTGCAAAAAACTGTGTTATTGCACCAGCTAGGGATCAACTTAATGCCACAAAAGTAGGTTAATGTGGCATTAGGGTTTCCAAACCTAACTTCCCATCAACCCACCTCAAGTAGCGAAAGTACAAGACCACACAAGCAACCATAGACAGCAATCATCTGATAACACACAACTGTTTCCAGATGACACAAATGCAGTAGCACTGATGTGATACCTTTGTAGATTTGTATCTACAGCTACAGAAGCACAGTCCTACTACACTGCTGTGCATTAATTTGTTTAAGAACTCCTCCCCCCTTGCAATCTCCCACTATATATAATTCTTACCTGCTCTACTTTTCTACAGCTGCTCCCAGGATCCAGAAGGGGTCCATCAAGGTCGCGAGGGCTGGATAGCAGGAGCCCTCCCCCAACCCCGAGACCACCATTCAGGAACGGCATTGAGCATAGGCAGGCCACACTGTGGTGCATTGAGGATTTGTGTCTTGTGTTGGCCCCGCTGATACGCCACATTGGCTTCCCACTGCCCCCACCACCACCCTTGGTCGGCTCACCCTTATATGGGGCTAAGGCCGAGTGCTGAACCAATCAGCCCACTTCTCCACTAGCAGCTTATAGCCTATAGCCACTTGAGGCAGTACTGTTCTGCATCTCCAATTACTGATTCCCTTTGTCCTATGCACACCTTTTTTCTTTTTTTTTTTTTATCTCGTCTACCAACTTCATTACTGTGCCACTACAGGCAGTTTCTTCTCTACTTATCCAATCCTTGGCATCTATCATTGTCCTCAGCACACTATTTCTTGCTCTAGAATGCTCACTTTAATCTTCACCTCAGTCATCTTCCTCCTCCAGGGACTGCCCAGTCCTTCGCCTGTGGCTCAACTTTCTGGCACCCCCCTACACAACATCGGCTCCCACCTACTCTCCCATACTCTGTAGTTCACCTGTCCTCCCCACCATTCATCTCCCAGCTGTCACCTTCCACCACCACCCACCATGTCAAATTATGTTCCTCTCCTTCCCTACTCTCGTCTCCCTGACCATTCCTCGTTCATGCGGCACATCTGTTAAGAAGCATCATGCCAACGCCAGCAAGCAGCGAGTGCTGGCCCTCCTCAGAATCTTTGCTCTACTGCTTCTATTTTTCAGGCAATGTGCATCCCAATCAGGGTCCCTTCTCACACAATCCTTGCACCTCATACCATGGGCTAAGAATGGCTGCAACGAAGATCTGCAGCTTGCCCAAAAAGTTGGCGACACTACAATGCTGGATGCTGCAGCATCAACCGAATGTACTAGCCCTCACAGAAACCTGGCTATCAAAGAAGACCCCTGACACCTCTGTCGCACTCCCAGGCCTCACCCTTTTTAGAGCTGACAGAATTGGAAATGGGGAGGGGGGTATGCATATTACATCCGAGACTCCTTGTTAAGCCAAAACCTACCGGCTCCCTCCCTGGATCACGGGGCACAAGCCCTGACAATAAAACTCACTCCAGACCCCTCCAGAGCCGCTGTAACTATTACTGTGGCCTACATCCCACCAAGAAACCAAGTCACAGCCTTTCAATCCCTGGCCAACTATATCTCCAGCTTCCCTCCCAAAACTGAGCACATTATATTAGAGGATTTTAATGTGAACTGGCTGTCTAGCTCGGTCTCCCCTATAAAAGACACTCTTTCTGCTCTAGACCTGGCCCAGTTAGTTAATCAGCCAACCAGGGTGAATCACAGAAATGGGTCTAGCACCCTGATTGACCTGCTACTCACCAATCGTCCAAACAAAATTTCAAACCTGACTGTACTCCCAGATTCATTAAGCGATCACTCCCCCATCCTCTTTACCAGGTCATGTCAGCGGCAAATACTTCAGCCAAATAGTTTTATCTGATGCCATTTTCAACCTGGAGACCTCATTAAACTAAGGAGACATCTAGCCCAGTGTGATTGATCCCCTATGAGCTACGCCCCTTCCATAGATGAAGTCCTTGATTACTTCACCGCACGTTCAACAATGCGTGTGATAGATGTGCCCCCCTCACAAAGGTTCAATCCAAAAAACGTAATGCCCCCTGGGTCTCACCAGCCCTGCTTCAGCAACTAAAGAACCGTGATGATCTCTGGCACAGATCAGTTGCCTCTGGAGTGCTGGCAGACAGGCTTGCCTACAAGGCGGCTCACAATAGGTGCACCTGGGCCATAAGGATGGCCATCTCAGACTACTATAAAACTACCCTCGCCTCCTCCTGGGGGAATGCTAGGTTGTTCTGGGACAACCTAAAAAGAACTGAATGGAAAATCCAGGATGCCACCCCCTCCCAGCTAACTGTCAACAATGATAATACCTCGGACCCACGTACTATCACCAACTGCCTAAATGCTGCATTCTCTGATCTGAGTGCAGTTCTTCCAAACAGCTTCTTTGATCCCACCCCTACGACCCCTGAGCCAAACAATGCCTACCCCCGCCTTCCACCTCAGGGTTATTACAATGAGTGAAGCAAGGCCATACCTTGCAAATGCCCTCGGGGGCTCAAACTACTGCAAAGACTCCTTTGATATGAAAATCCTTAACTTGGTGCTAGACTCTGTGATATCCCCACTGACTAATCTCCTTAGCCACTCTCTATGTCTAGGGCCATTTCCAACTCACTGGAAGATGGCCACTATCACACCAGTACTGAAGAGTGGGGAACTCACATCACCCAATAATTACTGGCCCATCTTCATTCTTCCACCCCTCTCAAAAGCCCTGGAAAAAACCGTTGCCACCCAACTCACTGACTACCTGCTTGCACACAACATACTATGTAGAGAACAACATGGCTGTAGAGCAGGGCATAGCACAACAACCACCCTCACAGAGTCCTCTAACTTGTTGCACAATGCCCTAGATAAGAAACATCTAGCAGGAGCTGTATTTATAGACCTGTCAAAAGCATTCGATACTGTCTCACACACCCTGCTCCTAAATACTCTCTGCCTCACCGGGCTGTCCCCTGGACCCAACACGTGGTTACAAGTTACTTCTTAGATAAGTCCCAATGTGTAAAGATAAACAGCACTCTCTCGTCTACTCTGCCCATCTGCTCTGGGGTCCCCCAGGGCTCCATCATCGGTCCATTATTATGCAGCATCTTCCCGAACACCCTTCCCAAATCCTGCCCAAATAATCTTCTGCTCTATGCAGAAGAGGCGGTACTGTTTGCCTCCCACTCAGATCCCACAATCCTACAGTCCTCCCTGCAACTTGCCTTCAACCACATTGAAAACTGGTTCACTGACGACAGACTGGTGGTCAATGTAAAACAGACTAAGTCAATGCTCTTTGCCCACCGACAGAGCAAGAACTGCGATGCCCAACTAAAAATTTTTTCCAAAGCTCTCCTCCCGCTGGAGCAGGTCCATACCTATAAATACCTGGGCCTTACATTTGATCCCAGCCTCTCATTCCACCCACATATCAATAATCTTTCTTCAGCCATAAATATTCGCACAGGACTACTGTATCGGCACAGAGACTGCCTGCTGCCAGAGGCCCTTAACCTTGCTGTTACCTCCTCTGTTCTCTCTCTAGTAGATTATGGGTTAACCATATACTCGGCCACTAACCACACTGCTCTAAATAAAATCCACTTAGCCATCAACAAAGCATGTAGACTTCTCGCCGGAGTAGACAGGCATACCCACAGCTGCACCCTGTATGCCCTAACTAATATCCTCACTCGATGAAAGAGTTTGTTACCAAACAAGTCTACTCACCAAATAAATTCAACTAGGCCTTACCCCACTTGGAGTTTCTGCCTCCCTCTGCACTGCTCATGCCTCAGCAGACACCGACTCAGCAAATAAACTGATATGGGCTGTTCCCAGGGTCGTGACCTCACTAGCCCAAAGGTCCTTTTCCTACAGAGCACCGTTATGGTACAATGAACTCCCCCAACCGTTACCTCTGTCACCAGACTAGGCCCATTCAAAATAGCCCTCAAATACCACATAATCTCCACCTGCCGCTGCCAATGCACTGGCTAGGTATGGGCTACTGCGTAGCACCACCAATACCTGGCTTCCGGGCCCTGACTAGGCCTGTCCAGTCCTGTCTCAGTAGCAGAGCTGGGATGTAGATGCCTGCAGGTGCATATAATCCATCAGTATCACCTATACCACATGGAGTAAGTTTAGGCTAAAGTGCTCTGTATCCTACTGCTGTTAATTCTCTACACAAGAGTGACTGTGTTAATGACAATGTCGGTATCTCGACAGCTTGCATCATGGCAATTACAAGCTCCTTAGCCGGACCTGTATAACTACTGAATTGTATAGACCTCACCCTCTTTATTACTGTACGTTGACAATCACAAGTTCCTTAGACGGACTTGTAAAGCTACCCAGTCGTATAGGCTCCATCCTCATTATTGTATGTACTGTTCATACCCTGTGTTTCCTTTTTCCTTCTTTGTATTATTGTATACTGCTTGCTTATTGATCTGTATTGTACTCTGATGAGGAGCCTTCGTAAATGAGTCTTTGACTCAAAGGTTGTAAATCCGATTTATTCAATAAATAAATAAAAATAAATAAATAAATAAAACATTGTGAAGTATAAAGCTAACCAGGGGCTTAGTGCTGGTCTCCTATGGTGCACAATAAATTTCTGATTCACTTTATACTTCACAATTAGTGAGTATTAATTTTTCATCTGATTTTGTGAGTGCTGCCTTTTGTGTTTCTATCCAGGCTCAGCACCCATTCGTACCATGACTGCAGGTCCGTTTGTGTGTTTTCATGAGCACAGGCCACACAGGGGCTTATGCTTATACAGTCACACCGATGCGTGTTTGTCATACAGCATGCATGAGTACCTGTGTCTGCAGAAGCACATGCCTCTGCAGACAGAAGTACTGTTGCAATGCTGCAATGTGGGTATCATGATATCAGCAGTGGATGTAGAAATCTTTCAAGGTGGTAGCACTTTTGTTTAGGGGTAGCACTTTCCCCGAAAAGTAAAATGTTACTGTTGAAAGCTCAGATTAGGTTAAAACAGCTACAGTATGTTCTGCTGGCCAAAGAGGGTAGCAGGTGCAGAAACAGTTGTATGTTGTATATTGTTTGTCTTACCTGATGATGGATGTCTGTGGTTGCTTGTGTGGTGTAACAGTGTGGGATCTACAGATGGACACAGAGGCAATAATTCTGGTGCAACCCACTGTTTGTCTTAGTGGGATGTTTATTAACTTCATAAACATATAGCTGGAACAATCAAGCAATATAAAATAAAACAATCAAAAACAGCAAAAGAAAATCAATTCTGTAGCATAGAACCTCTCTCACTACTCGTCAGAAGGAGCTGACCACATCTATCTCTTACCTGTTCAGGTAGTGCTTGATATACCTGCCTACCTGAGTCAGGTGACCTAGCATCATCAAACTTTAAAACATGTTCTAAATCCCTACAATATAGGTTTAGACAGGCTAAACATATCAGAGATGCAAAACAATAACCACAGGAATTCCATGGGTGTAATAATAATCCCTATTTGGAGTACTTTACTAACCACATTACTTCCCAAAAAATGATTGACAGAAAGGTTATTATAAAACTGGGCCACAAGGGGCCACTGTCCCCTATAGTGCTTCTCAGTTCAGAGGCAGAGCACACAGAGACCAGTCCTGTTATGACTGTATGGCAGAGTTAGCTCCAGACATGCAGTGGCAGCAACAACTTTTAAATAGGACCACTAGGAGTATTTCTTTGAGGCAGCAGAGCCATCCCAAGGTACCATATGCCATAATGTATACTTTATTGAAAGTTTGACTGTTTGTGGGCATCTGGTTTAATCTGCATAATATTACAATTACCCAAACTCTGGAACTTTATTATGCTGACCCCAGAAAGGGCTCTAATTGAGGTTATAATGTTACAGTCCTCAATTTGTAGGTAAAACAGAGCTGATTCAAGGTTGTAGAGCAGAACAGCAGCAACACCACTGCTGAAATGTCAAGCCGTCGGCTGAAATTGCAAGCTGACAGCTGACACTTTCACTTTTTACCATTGTGTTCAAGGGAGTTAAACAATTGTCTTTTCTATTGCGGGGAGCTGTATTTACAAGCGCTCCATTGCGTGATGCTCCACTCCACAGCAGACACTACCCGAAAGGCAGAAAATTGAAATAAATAGTCCTAGCACTACACGATGGGGTGCACGTTCGTGAGGGCTTTGCAATCGTGTGAACATTCGCGCAGCAATCAAGCAGCACTGACTGACCAAATGAACTCGGGATTCATAGCGCTGAGCCAACAAGACTTCTGTTTTCTTTTTAGTTTCAGGGCTCTCCCTTTCCTATCCTACCTTATCATACCAGGAAGAAAAGGAGGAGACTCCAATCATACTACTCCTTCCTCCAAAAATAAGGCATTTGTAAATCCATAAACCTTGTCAAGATACAGCAAGGCAAACATTTTTTTATCACCTTCATTAAATAATAATAGTAGTAGCAATGCAGCACAGGGTACAAAAAGAAAAAGGGAAATGCAGCTTGTGTAAACTTGAAGAATTAATGCAGTTATTCTGCTATTCCTCTATTAAGCCTAGAAGTTCTTTACACTGCTAGACACCTACCCAATCGCGTCTATCCTAAATACATTCAAGGTCTCCTTTCCTAGACCTTTTTATTAAGACCCAGAGAAATAACAAGATAAACAGGATGGAGACAAGAGAGGGGAAGGGGGGTTGTATGGAGGTGGCCTGCCTCCAAACAGAAAAGAAAGGGAAAGCCATAGCAGAGAGAACAAGCATTTGTCAATGCCGAATGTTTGCTTGCTGGCATTGGCAGTGGTAGTGTAAAAGTTACAGAGCTGCGTAATAGGAATGGCAGTGAAGTATTGAACTGAAGCCAACCCCACCACCACCCTGCAGAGAGTGACAGGCATTGGGGTGTGCCTTTGGGTCGTCAGGCATAACGGCCACGCCATTTCACCACACCCCACCCTGCAGACACTGAAAAGTGTCACGGTGTTCCTTGGGGTCTTTGGCCCTTATGCGCACCCCATTCCATTAGGAAATATGGTGAGATGGGTGCGATATAGGAGAATGAGGTGAACTTTGGGGCCGAAGAGTCCAAGGCATACCTCGATGCCTCTCATTGGTTGTAGGGTATGTAATGGTATGAGCATTACAGGCAAGAGTCCCAAGTCACACCCGTGATGCCTGTCATTCTCTACAGGGTTGGGCGTTATGGCTGGAAACCCTAATACCTCAGGCATTCATTGGTATTTTCACTCCAAATTTTCAACATGGTTTTTTTGTGACCCCACCTCATGAACAGGGGGAATATCAGTTTGTTAGCCGAAAGCTGCTTATGCACAGCGACTCCGGCATTTAGCACCACAGGTGTAAAAACATTCGAACAGGATGTAAAAATGACAGCTGTACTGTTCATGGGAGGTGTAAAAAATGTCAATGTTGCAAATCTGCAGTAAAAATATAAAAAAATGGTGAAGTCACGAGCGTACATAGAAACTCTGCAACGCGCACCCGTAATATAATTAGGTTGGGGATTTTTTTACAGCAGATTGTCAACTCAGGCATTTTGGTGCCTCCGATCATGAACAGTGTCACTGTGATTTTCTTTATCTGTCCTGAACAATGATTTCCCACAGCGACCACGCATCTCTGTGCTGAAAGTGTGAAAACACACTTCTACCATGTTGTGAAAAATGACAGCTGTACTGTAAATAAGGAAGTGTGGAAAAATGCCACTGGCGAAAATCTGGACTTAAAATATTACAAAGTCATGAACTTACGAGGGTGCGTGGAAACTGCGCAATGCTCACTAAGTAACACAGTCATTTATGGACTTTTGTCACCAAATTTTCAACATAGCCATTTTAAGACCTCTGCTCATGAACAGTGTAACTGTGATTTTTCTTAATCTGTCCCAAACATTGCTTTCGCACACCAACAGCACCATTGTGCGCTACATGTCTAGCTAACATTTTTGGTTGGCATATCTGTACTGTTCATAAGGAAGTGTAATAAAATGGCAATGTTGAAAATCTGGAGTGAAAATATTAAATTCATGAAACTTACGAGCATGCATAGAATCTGCTCAGCATAATCCGTGAAACAGTCATTTTAGGAATGTTTCACCAAATTTTCAACATAGCCATTTAAGAACCTCTACTCATGAACAGTGTCACTGTGATTTTCTTAATGTGTCCCATACATTGATTTGCACATCAACTGCGCCATTGTAGCTACATGGGGAAACACATTTTGGGCAAGATGTGAAAAATGACAGCTGTACTGCTCATAAGGAGGTGTGGCAAAATGGCAATGTTGAAAATCTAGAGTGAAAATATTGAAAATTTGCAACTTACAAGCGCGTGAGGAACTGCACAACGCACGCTCGTAAAACAGTCATTTTTAGGAATTTTTTCACCAAATTTTCAACATAGCCATTTTAGGACCTCTACTCATGAACAGTGCCACTGTGATTTTCTAAATTTGTCCCATACATTGATTTCACACACCGACTGCGCCATTGTACGCTACATGGGCAGAAACACGTTTTGGGTGAGATGTGAAAAATGACAGCTGTACTACTCATAAGAAGGTGTGGTAAAATGGAAATGTTGAAAATCTGAAGTGAAAATATTGAAAATTCGTGAACTTACGAGCGTGAGTAGGAACTGCGCAATGCACGCTCGTAAAACAGTCATTTTTGGGAATTTTTCCACCAAATTTTCAAAATAGGCTTCTTGAGAGCCCACCTTATGAACACTGGCAGTGTTGTTTCTTTAATTGGTCCCAAAAGGTGATTTCACGCAGTGACTGCAAAATCACCCTTCGGGCCCGAATAACGCCATGACAGTGACAGCATTCATGAGAAGGGGTCCCAAAAACCCCATGTTGAAAATTTGGTGCAAAAATTCCAAAAAATGCCTCTATCCCATTATACAGCTTACCGGCATTTCCTCAGTTCACAGTCGGCTTTGAAAGTGCAGACATATTCCCTGTCCACCGATGATCGTCGCGCCGAGCTCGGGTAAGTATGGGGTAGGGGTGTGGGGAGGCAGGGTGCGCAGTGGGTGGAGTGCGGGTTGTGGGGGCGGGAGACTGCGTGGGACCGTTTTAATTTACAGGTTGTTTTTTATATTGACGACCACGGGGCGTTTGCCACGCTGGGGTGGGCTCCCAGCATAGCACAAGGCGGCTGGTTGGCGGGCCGTGGAGCCAGACGGGGGATGGGCACTCCCGTGGCTATATTGAGTTGCCACACTGTGGTAGGCACCCCAGCGTGGCTCGTGGAAGGCTTTGGGGAGCACAGCAATCCCCCATCGGCTATAGGTGTGTGTGCGTGGGGGCAGCCGCGGTATGCGTGCGTGTGTGTGTGTGTGTGTGTGTGGGGGCTGCGCGGGCAGGCGTGTCTTATAGCTGCTCGCCAGGCATAACTCCCCTTTCAACTGTGGCCACTGCATTTTGGAGTTGTCATAGACAGCTCCCTGCGTGCATGGCGGACTGGGCCACGCCTGCCAATGCACCGACTCGAATTGGAAGAGGGGTGACACACCTCAGAAAACTTGGATGATGGCACTATGCTTCTTGCACATGCGTGCAAGAAAACATAAAAATAGTGGTTGCAACCATAGAACAAGCATTTGTCAATACCGAATGTTGTCGGGCTAGCAGTGGCTTTGGTAGTGCAGTGCGGGAAAACATTTTGGGCAGGATGTGAAAAATGACAGCTGTACGGTTCATAAGGAGGTGTAAAAAAATGCCAGTGTTAAAAATGTGGCATGTAAATATAGCAAATTTGCGAAGTTACAAGGGTGCGTAGGAAATGTGCAATGCACACTTGGAACACAGTCATTTTATGGGCATTCGGCACCAGATTTTCAACATAGGCATTTTAGCACCTCTGCTCGTGTACAGTGTCACTGTTATTTCCTCAAACTGTCCCAAGAAGTGATTTCGCACAGCGACCGTGCTATTCTGTGCCGGAAGTGCGAAAACACATTTTGGTCAGGATATGTGAAATGACAGCTGTACTGTTCATGAAGAGATGTGGAAAAATGACAATGGTGAAAATCCAAAGTGAAAATATTACAAATGCACGACGTTACGAGCGTGTGTGCACTCTGCCAACGCACACTCGTAACACAGTCATTTTATGGAGTATCGTCACCAAATTTTCAACATAGGCATTTTAGGAACTCTGCTCATGAACTGTGTCACTGTCATTTTCATAATCTGGCCCGAACACTGATTTCCCACAGTGACCATGCTATTGTGCACGGAGTCTGGAGGCACATTCAGGCAGGATGCGGAAAATGACAGCTGTACTGTTCACAAGGAGGTGTACAAAAATGGCAATGTTGAAAATCTGGTTGAAAATATTGCAAATTTGCGAAGTTACGAGCCTGCGTAGCAACTGCGCAATGCACCCTCATAAAACAGTCATTTTTTGGATTTTTCCACCAAATTTGCAACATAGGCTTTCGAGAGGCCACCTCATGAACTCTGGCACTGTCATTTCATTCAGTCCCAAAGGTGATTCCGCAGCAGTGACTGCGAAATCACCTTTCGAGACCGATTAACGCCATGACAGTGATAGAATTCATGAGGAGGGGTCCAAAAACCTCATGTTGAAAATTTGAAAAATTCCAAAATGCCTGAGATATGCAGCAAAGTTGAAAAACCCTATTCATTCCATTACGGCATTTCCTCAGTTGCGGTCGGCTTTGAAGAGTGCAGACATGTCTCCGGTCCACTGAAGATCGTCAGTGCCAGACTCCGGAGGTAAGTATGGGGTGAGGGGTGTGGGAGACAGGGTGCGCAGTGGGTGGAGTGCGGGTTGTGGGAGGGGCCTGGGAGAGCTCAGAGGGACAGTTTCCTTCTTTACAGGGGAAAAAAATAAAAGACATCGGGGGCCCGTTTTCATTTTTAATAGGTGCTTAGGCACTCTGAGGTGGACTCCCAGCATGCCACTTGTGTGTGTGTGGGTGGGTGGGTGCTTTAGCTGATGGTGGATTGGGCATCCCCCATCGGCAAACAAGGAAAGGAGGGGGGGAGCTGCAAGAGCCAAGGGTGATTGGGCACCCCTCGGCAATCAAAAGGGGGTGTTACATGATGCTGGCGAGTTGAGCACACATTCGGCATCTAATAAAGGAAGGGGTTGACAGGCAACAGCGGCAGTCACTGCTGCCATGTTGCCTCACGTAGGGAGGCGTGCTGCATGTGATGCACGCTGCGTGAGAGCTTCGCTCTCATTGCAGCGGACCTTTTGATGGATATCTTCACCTCATTAGCCAGGCAGGGTGTCAGCCCCTGCTGCTGGCTGATTGGTGAATGTGGGACGCACCTACTGGTGTGTGCCCTGCATTCGCCCAACAGCGACCACGCCTCCAAATCACCACTGCCGCAAGACGTAGGCTGCGCAAGCGGGACAACATAAAAAAGAAATGATGGGTCCAAACATTAGTGGCAGAGACTGACCCTATCACATTTACCTCCCCCCCCTTTTTTTGAGGGATGGTGTGAATAACAGATTCCCTTCTCCAGATGCCCTGGAGAGGGCAGAACTCCCGCCCACCCACTCTCAGGAGTTCCATCCCAGGGTCCCACAGACATAATTATACTGACAAAGGATTTGCCAGAAACTAACATACTCTGGGACTAGCATACACAGGTACACAGCGTACCTAAACATCAGAACATCAGAGAATCATTTTATAGCCAGGAAGGCTGTTTCTTAAAGTCCAACCCCCCTTCTTTAAGAGGGTTGGAGGAGCTCCGGCCCACCCACTCCGTGAAGCTCCATCCCAGGGTCCCATTATAAACTAAGCTAACACCAAGGTGTATAATAGTCAAAACATACTTATTACAGCGTTACCCTGGGATCTTTAACACAGTTGTTACCTTAGAATGAAAACAGACTATAGACAATAGGTACAATAGTTACACTGCTTCAGCTTCAGCAGATATTTGTGACTCCTCAAGTCCTGCACCATATTGTGACAAGAAATCGGCATTGGCATGCTCGCTTCCCTGCCTATGAGAGACAATAAAGCGGCACGGCTACAAGGCCAGATACCACCTCATAATGCGTTGAGCCTTTTCCTGCATCTGCTGCAACCAATAGAGTGGGTTGTGTTCTGTCACCACTTCAAACTCAGCCCCCCAAAGGTAATATTTTGAAGAATCCATTGCCCATTTGAGGGCGAGACATTCTCTTTTAATTGTAACATATTTCCGTTCCCTCTCAGGTAGATTTCTACTAATGTAGATGATGGGACGTTCTTCTCCCTGAATATATTGGGTTAACACTGCCCCTATGCCCACAGAGCTTCTCAAAACCGGGTATGCACATAAAGAAGCTTTAATCTGTGTAAAGGATGCATCATAGTCAGGGGACCATGCTACCCTGTTTGCATACCTTTTTTTTGTTACGTCAGTTAGGGGGCCTGCTATTGCTGAAAATTAGAATAAAGCATCTTTAGTTACCAGCCAGCCCTAAGAAAGCTCAGACTTGTTTCTTGGTCCTGGGTATAGCACAGTCAGACACTGCTGACACTTTATCCATTTCGGGTCTAATAACCCCATTCCCTATAATAAACCCTGGATATCTGGTTTATGTTTGAGCCAGACAACACTTTGTAGGGTTAATAGAGACACCTGCCTTCTGGATTGCTGCAAAAACCTGTTTCAAGTGTTTCAAATGTGTCTCCCAGTCAGGGCTAAACACCACCACATCATCTAGGTATGCAGCACAAAATTCTGCATGTGGACTTAGCATTTGCTCCATGAAGTGCTGAAATGTCGCAGGTGCTCCATGAAGACCAAAGGGCATGGTGGCAAATTCAAATAACCCTATGGGAGTGCTAAATGCGGTTTTCTCTCGGGATTGTGGTACAAGGGGTATCTGCCAGTATCGTTTGGTGAGATCTAGTGTGGATATAAAGGCTGCGTTCCCCAGACGATCAATAAAATAGTCTATCTTAGGCATAGGGTACCTGTCTAGAAGGGAGGCAGCATTCACCTTCCGAAAATCAAGGCAGAGGTGAATACCTCCTTCCTTCTTGTTTACCACAACAATTGGAGAAGACCATGCACTTCGGGAGGGCGTGTTGATACCTAAGTGTTCCATTTTCCTAACCTCTTTTATTACTTCATCCCTAACATGTACAGGTAATGTGTAAGGTTTTTGGTACAGAAGGGTATTTTGAGTGACTCTGATGTCATGCTCTGTACCAATAGCTTGCCCTGGGACATTAGTGAAGGTCTTTGAAAAGATGACTAAGAGTTGTTGGACCTGTTCATGTTGTTGTGTGCTTAATGCAGGGTTTATTCTTACCTCCTGTATTTGACTAGCTTGTTCAAGTCTGCTGTAGGCTAGATCTAGCTCAGATTCATGTGTCTCAGTCTGTATGTAGCAACTTACTTTAGGGGACTCTGATCTCTCATGCCACAATTTCAACAGATTGGCATGATAAATCTGCTTGCTACATCTTCTGTTGGGCATTTGAACCTCGTAAGTTACTGGACCTACCTGTGTGAGGATGGTATATGGGCCCTGCCATTTCATAAGCAGCTTGTTTTCAGTAGCGGGTAAGAGGAGTAATACCTTTTCTACTATGGCAAACTGCTTATGTTCCACCCCCTTATCATACTCTGTTTTCTGCTGGGTTTGCTTCTCGAGTAATGACTGGTGGACCAGACTGACATACCTGAGCAGACGGTTCCTTAAGGCTGTCATATATTCCAACACCCCTTGTTTTCCTATCTGAGTGTTTTCCTCCCAATGTTCTTTGATGACATCCAAAGGCCCTCGGGGGTTTTGGCCATACAAGAGAGAGAAGGGGGAAATTCCTGTAGAGGCTCGGGGTACCTCTCAGTAGGAAAACAAGAGGTAGGGCAAAAATGTGTCCCAATTCCTTCCCTCCTCACTGACAAATTTTTTTAGCATCTTTTTAAGTGTTTGATTGAACCGTTCCACCAACCTATCTGTCTGAGGATAGTATGGTGTGGTTCGCACAGCATGAATTCCTAATAGATGATACAACTCAGCCAACATCACAGATGTTACGTTTGTACCCCTATCCATGAGAATGACCTTTGGGATACCCATCCTACTGAATACTTTGGCTAGCTCCTCCACCACCCTGGGGGCTGTTACTGTCCTCATGAGTATCGCTTCGGAATATCTTGTGGCGTAGTCTCAAATGAATAGAATGAATCTATTACCTTTGAAGCTAGTCTCCAGGGAGCCCACTACATCCATGGTGATTCTCTCAAACAGCTGGCTGATTAGGGGTATACTCTGGAGGGGTACCATATCCCTTTTCCCAGTCCGAGCTACTCTCTGGCATACAGGGCAGCTTTGCACATATTCTGCTACCTGGTCATGAATACGTGGCCAATAAAATGTATTCAAGATTCTACTTAGAGTCATATCCCTCCCAGATGACCTGCTAGGGGAATATCGTGGGCCAACTGAACAATTTCCTTACAATATCTCTGTGGGACAACTAGTTGCATCACTGTATTCCCCATTTTTTTGATTTGTATATTCCCTATATAAGATATCATTTAATACAGTATATCTTGGGGATCCATCCTCTGGTTTCTTTCCCACCTGTGAATAAAAAGGAGTTAATGAAACATCCTGCTTTTGTTCAAGTGGAATTGTCTCTGGTTTAATGTCAATAGGGCCCACAAACCCTCTATCCTGCCAGTCTCTTTTTTTCCTTTCTTTTGACTGTTTTCCCCTTCCAGTCTTTACCTGGGGTCTCATACAGTTCCTCTGAAAATGGAAAGATCTTAGCCAACTCTGCTTGCTGCTTCGCCCTTGACCAGGTTGTTACTGCAACCAAAGGAGAATAATCAGAATTTGCCAGTAATGTAGAAAAGTCAGGGTGATCTTGCCCAATAATGATGGGTACAGGTAAATGGGGCACAATCCTGACAGATACTTCCTGCGTCTTCCCATTCACAGTCAGGTCCAACAGGGTGATGGAATAATAATGAGTATCCCCATGTATACAAGTTACCATTGTCCCAGTCCCTGCTATTTCTACACCTTCCACCAAGTCAGCTCGAACCAGAGTTTGGCGGCTTCCAGAGTCTAACAAGCCTAAGACATTATGTGGCCCTACTTCCACTGTGGCTACATAAGGTGCCCAGCTGGCTAATGCAACTGTCCAGAGTCTCTCTTCACTGATGGACAGTTCCTGATAATATGCCCCTTTTTCTGGCAACCATGGCAAATAATCTCTGACAATGGTACACTCTCCCTCCTGTCTCTCCTTACATCCGGATTGGTTTTATAGTTATTAGTTGAAAATGTAGGTCTTACCGGGTTGGTGGAGGGGGATGATGTGGTTCCTTCCTCTTATAGGTCATGCAGCCATGAAGTCCTCTGCCAGGGCAATGGTTTTCTTAACTCCTTCTGGCTTATGTTCATGGACCCACAATTGCACATCCTACGGTAAGGCTTTTATAAATTGTTCAATGGTGATGGCTTTCATGATTTGCTAGACTGTTTTATTACCAGGCTGCAACCATTTATCATTCAAGTCCTTCAGGCGTGCATATACTTCCCTCGGGGCATTGGTGGATTGCATTTTCAGATAAGGAAAACGTTGCCGGTAGGTCTCTATATTGATGTCATACCATCTCAGGATCTCCCTTTTAACATGATCACAATCATCAGCAACTTGTATATCCAAGCGACTATATATGGCTTGAGCTCTTCCTGCCAATTGGGGGGCGGGGGGGGGCGAGACGTACCATCCATTGTTCCCTTGGCCACCCACACGTTTGTGCTACCCTCTCAAATGTAGTGAGGTATGCTTCTATATCATTAGTGTCCTGCAACCTTGCCAGTTTAATGTCTCTTTGGCCTTGTGGTCATTCAGCGTGCTCTGTCCGGATGGCCTGGAGCACCCGCATAGTGTCCACTCACTTGGCATCTTGTCTTCTACACTCTGTTTCTCTTTCTTTATCCAATTGTACTTGCCTGACACATAGCCATTTACGTAGTTCCCCAACATCTTTGACCAGATCTTGCTCAAGGTATGAGGCATCCACATCCTTTTCTGAACCCTCAGCTTCCAGGGGTTGGTCCACGGGCATCTCTTCCCCATATTCACTGTACTCTTCATCCGACTTCTCAGAGGGCTGAGCCTTTATATGTGGGCACACATCTGGCAGACCAGATAACAACTGGGTCCCTGTCTGTGCCATCATCTTCCTCGTGCGGACGCCTTTTGCCTGGCCACCCTCCGCCATCTGTCCACCTCGGATACCAGGTAGTATCTGCTGCAATGTCTCACTTCCCTGGCAAGACACTGCAGGCAGTAGATCTCACTTTTGAGACCAGAATGTAATGGTGTGGGATCTACAGATGGACGCAGAGGCAATAATTCAGGTGCAACCCACTGTTTGTCTTAGTGGGATGTTTATTAACTTCATAAACATATAGTTGGTACCATCAAGCAATTTAACAGACAAAAATAAAACAATCAAAAACAGCAAAAAAAATCAATTCTGTAGCATAGAACCTCTCTCACTGCTGGTCAGAAGGAGCTGACCCTATCTATCTCTTACCTGCTCAGGTAGTTCTTGATATACCCACCTACATGAGTCAGGTGATCTAGCACCATCAAACTTTAAAACATGTTCTAAATCCCTACAATATAGGTTTAGACAGGCTAAACATATCAGAGATGCAAAACAATAACCACAGGAATTCCATGGGTGTAATAATAATCCCTATTTGGAGTACTTTACTAACCACATTACTTCCAAAAAATGATTGACAGAAAGGTTATTATAAAACTGGGCCACAAGGGGCCACTGTCCCCCTATAGTGCTTCTCAGTTCAGAGGCAGAGCGCACAGAGACCAGTCCTCTTATGACTGTATGGCAGAGTTAGCTCCAGACATGCAGTGGCAGCAACAACTTTTAAATAGGACCAGTAGGAGTGTTTCTCTGAGGCAGCAGAGCCATCCCAAGGTACCATATGCCATAATGTACAATTTATTGAAAGTTTGACTGTCTGTGGGCATCTGGTTTAATCTACATAATATTACAATTACCCAAACTCTGGAACTTTAATATGCTGACCCCAGAAAGGGCTCTAATTGAGGTTATAATGATACAGTTCTCAATTTGTGGGGAAAACAGAGCTGATTCTAGGTTGTAGAGCTGAACAGCAGTGACACCACTGCTGAAATGTCAAGCCGTTGGCTTCACCCTGTCACATGTGGTCTTGTCCTTTTGCTGTTTGGAGAGGTGGGTGGGGAGTTAGGGTTGGAAACCTTAATGCCACATTTCATAACATAGAAACATAGAATTTTATGGCAGATAAGGACCGCTTGGCCACCCAGTCTGCTCATTTCCCTAGCTAACAGATAAGCTGCAGATCCTAGTTAACCAACAGCCTACTTCCTCCTACCCCATTAGAACTGCCTTATGTCTGTCCCATGCGTTCTTGAATTCCACCACTGTTTTTGACTCCACGACCTCCTCAGGAAGTCTGTTCCATGCATCTACAACCCTCTCTGTGAAGAAATACTTCCTCGCATTACCTCTGAGCTGTCCCCCCTCTATCTTCAAATTGTGCCCCCTTGTTCTGGCACATCTCTTTTTCTGAACAGTGCTATCCTCTTGGACTTTGTTGATGCCCTTGAGGTACTTGAAAGTTTCTATCATGTCCCCCCTCCCTCCTTTCCTCAAGGCTATACATATTAAGCTCCTTTAGTCTTTCTTCATATGTCTTCTGGTGCAGACCCTGCACCATTTTGGTTGCCCTCTTCAGGACAGCCTCCACCCTGTCTATGTCTTTGCGGAGATGGGGTCTCCAGAACTGCATGCAGTACTCCAGATGTGGACTTACCAACTGTCTGTACAGAGGGATAACAACTTCCTGTTTTCTACAGGTGATGCCTCTCCCTATGCATCGCAGTATCCCCCCAGCCATCCTTACTGCCTTCTCACATTGCCTGCCCACCTTTAGGTCATCTGATATAACTACCCCCTGATCCCTTTCCATTTTTGGTGTTGTCAGTATCTCACCCCCCACTGTGTGCTCTTCCCCTGGGTTTTTGTTTCCCAGGTGCATTACTTTGCACTTCTTTGCATTGAATCAAAGCTGCCATATATTTGACCATTCCTCCAACCTTGCCAAGTCCTTTCTCATCCTTTCCACTCCACCTTGCATCTCAACCCTGTTGAAGATCTTTGTGTCGTCTGCAAAGAGACATACTTTTCCTTCCAGTCCCTCTGCAATGTCACCTATAAAGACATTAAAAAGGACCAGCCCCATTATTGAACCCTATGGTACTCCACTAGTAACACCCCTTTCTTCGCTGTGGACTCTGTTTACTATTACCCTCTGTGTTCTATTTTCCAGCCAATGTTTTACCCAGGCTACCACCCTGGGACCCACTCCCAGGCTGGCTAATTTGTTTATTAATCTTTTGTGTGGGATTGTGTCAAATGCCTTGCTAAAGTCTAGGTAGCCCCTCCCTGGTCTACTACTTTGGTCACCCAGTCAAAAAAATTGATTAGATTCATCTGACATGACCTTCCTGTTGTGAATCCATGCTGTCTTGGGTCCTGTGCCCCACTGGCCTCTAGGTACTCAACAACTCTTTGCTTCAGAAGTGATTCCATCATTTTCCCTACCACTGAGGTCAAACTGACAGGTCTGTAGTTTCCTGCCTCTGTCTTGCTCCCACTTTTCTGAAGGGGAATCACATCTTCCCTCCTCCAGTCCTCAGGTACCACACCATCCTCCCATGATTTGTTAAAAAAGGGTAGTCAGTGGTGTTACTAGTTCTCTTCTTAGTTCTTTTAGAATTCTGGAATGAATCCCATCAGATCCCATTGCTTTATCCCCCTTCAGTTTTAGGAGTTCTTTCAGAACCTTTTCTTCTGTGAAAGGACTGATATCAACCCCCCCCCCCCCATCCAGAGTGCTTCTATTGACTGGATTAGGTACCCCCCTTCCTTTGTGAATGCTGAGCTGAAGTATTCGTTCAGTATCCCTGCTTTTTCTCTGTCCCTCTCTGCCCAACCACCCTCCTCTTTATTCAGCCTCAGTATCCCTGCCTTAGACTTTCTTTGCTCCCTAATGTACCTATAAAAGGTTTTATCCCCCTTCTTAACCGAGTTGGCTATCTTTTCCTTGAATTGGGCCTTTGCTATTCTGACTGCCTTCTCCGCTTCCTTCTGCTTTAATTGGTACAGTTCTCTGTCCTGCTCCTTCTGTGTTTCCTTATACTTCCCGAATGATATATTTTTCTCCATAACCTTCCCTGCAACTTCTTTTGAGAACCATAGTGGTTTTTTCTTACATTTTGATTTGTTTATTTGCTTTACACAAAGGCTTATTGCTTCTGTGATGGCAGTTTTGATGTTTCCCCATTGTTGCTTCATCCCACCTTCTTGCCTGTTTGCTAGTGTTTTTCTGAGGCACTCTCCCATTTTGGCAAAATCAGCCCTCTTGAAGTCCAGTACCTTTACTTTTGTAATGGCTTGACCCTACAGCTAAGTTTATTGTGAACCACACTGTTTGGTGGTCACTTGTTCCCAGATGGCTACCACTTCTAGATCTGAGATCCTTTCTTCATCCCCATTTGAGAGTAGCAGGTCTAAGATTGCTCCCTCCCAAGTGGGTTCCAAAACTATCTGTCTGAGGCATACCCCCTGTAGGGCATCGAGAATGGCCCTGCTCTTGGATGTGGCTGCAGCAAAAGTGCTCCAGTTAATATCTGGCATATTCAGGTCCCCCATTAGCAAGATCTCCCCTTTCTCTGTCATCATAAGGATGCCTTCCATCATTTCCTTGTCCATTTCCTCCCCTGAGACGGGGGTCTGTATACAGCCCCTGTGCGGATTGTGGTGCCATTTCCAGTCTCCAGGGTGACCCACAGTGCCTCCTCTCCTCCCTGTTTACCCATAAGTTCTGTTGCTTTGATCCCTTCCCTTACATAGAGAGTGCTACTCCTCCTCCTCCTCCTCCTCCTCTTCTACCCTCCCTGTCCCTCCTGTAGATTTTGTACCCTGGTATGTTGACATCCCAGTCATGGTTCTCTGTGTACCATGTTTCTGTGACTGCCATGATATCCAGGCATCTCTCTTCCATCAAGGCCACCAGTTCAGGGAGCTTGTTACCTAGACTATGGACATTGGTACTCATTACCCTCCATTTTTTTGATTGCCTTATTCCTTTTTGCCCCATCCCTGTCCTTACTGCCTTTGTCTTTTTCTCCATTTACCCCTGCTTTTCCTCCTATCGACTGCTCTATCTTGGTGTTTACCTCACTTATTACCCTGATGTTTGGGGGGGACTAGGATTTCCCTTTTCCTTTTCAGTGCCCCCCCACCTTGGCTAGATTAAATGCTTGCCAATGAAGCATTTAAACCTATCACCTAGGATCCTGATTCCCCTCTTGGACAGATGCAGATCATCACACCAGTATAGGCCTGTATCCCTCCAGGTGGAGCCCCGGTCCCCAATGAAGCCAAAACCCTGAGCTTTGCACCAGTTTTTCAACCACTGATCAAATCCCATGGTGTGGAGTACCCTAGCCTCACCCATACCATAGATAGGCAGCACCTCTGAGAAGGTCACTGTGCATGCTACTTGTCTAAGGCCCCCTTCTCAATTCCACAAACTCCTCCTGCACTGATCTGATCCCTTTCCCAGCCAGGTCATTTGTCCTGCTTTCACTGTGTTAAGTTTAACCCTTACTGGTGCATTAACGCAATTTTTTCAAATCATATTCTTTCTTTTTGAGATAGTGGAATTGCATTGTCATGCTTACAGGTCCCAAGAAAAGATGTAGATGTGCAGGGCCTTCTGGGCCCTGTGCCACAGGAAGAGTCTGTCTGTCTGCAGAAGTACAAGTCCCTCTGCTGCACCCTGCACTTCCATGTGTCAATAGATATCAAGGATTTGTTGGGTTGTCGGGTGACCTGTGGAAGTGCAGGGTTCTCTGGGTCCTGTGTTTTCATGTGGCTACTAATACAGACACACAGAGTAAAGAGTTCATCTGTCTGCCAAACTGTAGGACCCTCTGGCTGCCATGGGTGCAGAGGGTCAGGGCACAATGCCAAGAGAAGGTTTCTCTTCACTGTATGGTACTTGGACCCATGCAGGCAACCCTGAACCTTCCTTTCCCAGACTGGGGTGGTGGTGCCACTTGACAGTGCTGTCCTCCCAGCCCCCACCCATCCAGCTGGCTCACTGAGCATTACCTCAAACTTAGTTCAGTGGCATGGGATCACAAAGCACTACCCACTGTAAAGTCTGTAACTACACACAAATGTTTCTTGATAATTATATATTTTTTCAAATTTTTACCCCAAATTTTCAAGATAGTTGTTTTATGAGCCCCCCCCCCTTATAAACATGACGTGGTATTTATAGAACAGTGGATGATGTTGAATGTTTACAGTCAAAATACTGAAAATTAGCAAAGTTATGAGTAAACGTTCAAATATATCAGCGTTCACTAATAACTTGGTTGTTATCTTTTTACACCAGATTTTGAACATAGTGTTCTTATGACCCCATGTTATAAACCTGGTAGGTAAAAATCTTTATTTATTTTAGTCTTTGGTAACCAGGTAAGGCCCACTAGGCACAAGTGTCTGTTTTCAATGATGACCTGGAAGCACTGGGTGGTTAAGTGACTTGCTTAGAGTCACACAGTATGCAAGTGGAGGTTGTGAGAATCAAACCAAGGTCTGGTCTGCTGGACGTACTAAGCTGGTTCACAGCTCATTACTCTAATCTCTAGGCTATACTGCCAGGCTATACTTCAAATCCTGCTTGAAACTGCGATTTCAAAGAGCAACTGTGAAATAACTGCTTGTCTTGATTTGAAGAAATTCACCTGCTTGTTCATGAGGTGGGGTGCCAAAAAGGCCATACTGAAAGTTGGGTTGAAAAATATTGTCACTTAATGAACTTGTGCATTAACACTTAAGAATTTCAATGTTCACTCATAACTTGGTAACTTTACCATATTTTCTACTAAATTTTCAATATAGTCATCTTATGATCCCACCTTGTGAAGTCGGTAGGTGACATTTTTCAAATCACACCCGAAAGGTGATTTCATGGAGTGAATAGTTAGAAAATCACCTTTCAATATAGATTTGAAAAATTAAACCTATCTTGTTCATGCAGCAGGGTCCCAAAAAGGCCATGTTGAAAATTTGGTGTAAAAATATTGAAAAATGACAGTTATGAGTGAAAGTTCAAAATGCATTGAAATACATTGACTGGCTTACCTTGTTTTCTCATATCTCAGCTGTTGGTTCCAGCAGCAAGATGTATTTTCAATCGGTGAGTGGATCTGTGCTGTGAGCCTTGTTTAGGCGAGTGATGGTGTGTGTGTGTGGGGGGTGGTGTGTTGCAGAGTGGGAGGGTCGGGATGGAGTGGGTGGGGTGTGGGGAGATAAGATTGGTGAGGGACCATTTTCTTCTTTGCAGGTTTGTTACAAAAAAAAAAAAAAGATTAACGAGGGATGGTTTTCTTTATTTACAGAGGGACCAAGCTGAAACTGGGGATTGGGTACCCCAGTGTTGGGATAATCTTCAGTGACACTGGGAGTGGGTACTCCCAGTGCTACCATTTATATTTTGGGGTGGGCAAGGGTTCTGGAAGGGAGGGAGTAATTCAGCAGTTCTTTGGATGAGCACCCCAGTCCACTTTCAAATTATATTCATAAGTACGGTAGATAGATGGATACATGGATAGATGGATAGATGAATGGATGGATGGATGGATGGATAGATGGATAGATGGATAAATAGATGGATAGAGCAGAGAGAGAGAGACAGACAGACAACTAAAGCTGCACTGCACAGGAATGTAAGAAAGACCACCAGCTCCCTGCCGGCAATCAAGACAGCAGCAAGTCTTCATCTGTGATTGCAGCAATAAAGAAAGTCCCGCTGTTCTCATACAAAGAACACGGTTCCCTCCCTGCTGGCTAATGCTGGCCTTGGGGTGCCCAGAAAAGCTATTTCCCAGAAAAGCTATTTCTGGGCACTATTTAAAAAGTTAAACAACAGAATCTAGCTAAATGGGAATTCAAGTGTTTGTTTTTAAAATCATTTTTAGGTATTGTCTACATTTTTTAGTTTAAAAAAATGGTGGTCATCATGAACCAAAAAAACCCAAACATTTAGTTTGTGAGAGCAGTTTTTGGCTCATGACAACTTAAGGATGCTACCAAAAATGTTCTCGTGAACTGAAAATTTATGATTCATATCAGAGGCGTATCCAAAACCCCTACAGATCATGCTTGGAAAAAAAATGGTTAAATCCTTATAACTCTGGAACTGATTGATATTTTTCCACAAAACCCACAAAAGGCATTACCGTGGCACAGGCCACTTCTACCCTAAATGTTTCAGAAAAAATATTTTGTACAGGCTAGGCTATACATGAAAGAAAAAAAATGTATTCAGTACAGGAGAAAACACCATAATTCATTAAAAAGTGATGTTCTGTATCTTGGAAACCACACAACATGCAATTGTAACACTTTTCATATCTTGAGAACCTGTTAGCCAGACCACACATCCAACATTTTGTACTACTGTATCTTGTCAACTGCTGTCAAAGTTATTAAGGTGCAAAAATTTGGGTTTAACATTAAACACCTTACTCAACCCTACTGTGCTGGTGCTACCTCACCAGTGTAATACACCCAGAGGTGGTGATTGTGAGAGCAAATTAGCCAGAAGGGAATTTCAATAGATATAAAACATCACACAGTTTTGCCCACAGGATTCAATGAAACCCTTGACTTAAGTGTATTTTTATGATTCGCAGCAGATATGCAAGCTACTCTTTTTAGACAATAACCTTTTTTAAGTCTCTAGGTTGTTATACTTCTTTTGTAGTAAACTTCATATTGTGTTATATTCTATCTGATGCTGACACTTGCATGAAATCTCAGTCTCTAAATAGTAGTTAAAGTATTTTGCCAGAACTAGTATACCTATATTTTCCCGTTAGATTTCTGTCCTGTATAATGTGAATGACTTCTCTCTAAGCATCAGCATTTATAGAGGTTACTTATTGTAATGCAGCAGCTACAACTGTACTTTATGTATTCTGGCAGGCATCAGTACGATATTTTGCTCTTTAAAATGACAGTTTCTAAAATTTGTCATAAAAAAAGGATCAGTAGTGTCCTTTAGGAAGTTTTCCAGCCCCATGTATTACTTCCTGTGGCTGACACTTGATTAGAGAAAACTTGCATAACATTTTGAACTTGAGAGTGTCGAGCTCATCAGGAATAATAATCTGTAAACTTTAATTTCAATCTAATTCCTGAGCTGTTAACATTTACCCTGAAATTCCTTTAGTTCTAACTTGTAGCAGTTTGCATGCCATCCTTAAAAGTTTTTTGCGCAAAGCTATTATCAATCTGTGCTGTGAAAGTCCTGTCTGTGTAGGACAAAATGATACTGAAACCATCTGTGTGAGCACTGGACACAAGTTGCCATTTGGCTGTGTCAAGAAAACAATTGAATGAATTTTAGATCCCAGTCTATCTGTGTTTGATAAAACTGTACTTGTATAGCAAAAAGTGTTTCTCTGATCAGATCGATATAACAGAGTATAATAAAGTAAGGAGACAGCAAAAGTAAATAATCTAGATGTATGTTAAGAAAGTTAATGTAATAATTTTTAAGCAGGTATGCTATTTAAGATTATTTATGTTAATAGCATCAAATTGTTTGAAAATTTGCATGTGCACAATTTTACACAATTAGAATTGGCCTGTGTCTGTTTTTTCCACCTCAGATCTTTAGTACTGCATGGGGGGGGTCTCATTGAATTTAAGGAAGGAGACACTAATAAAGCCATTTCAGCACATAAATATCTTGCTAGTCAATTGTCAGCACTACATTTAAGATGATGGATCTTTGTGAGAAAACAGCTCCCTGATGAAACCTCACTGTTGGAGACGAGCACTGGGTTGTCCACACTGTACTGCCTCAGTGTTAATTTCACTCTGTGGACCTCAACTTTTTCGCAAAATTTTGCTGTTTGTGTAAATGCTGGCTCAGAAGAACCTGCACAAAGCAATGAAAATAAAGCTCTGTATTGACTGCTGCAGTGTAAATAAATCAGTCATTCCTTCACCTTTCACCAGTACAGAATTCAGTATAGTGTGGGAAAGCCTGCTTTGCTTCTGCCTGCATTCTACTTTTCTGTGAATAAAAAGAGAGCCTCAATCTTCCATGCTATAAATCCCTCCCATAGCCAGCCCTAAATACAATAGAGCAAGGGAAGACTGTGCTATGCCTGCCCAAACTGAATCACCTGGTCTGTGGATTACAAGAGAGCTTCCATTTCTTGTGATATAAATCCTTCACCTTTCCCTCTCACAGAATTAATTGTACACTGGGGAAGTATGCAGTGTGACTGTTGCACTGAACTAAGCCTGTGGCTACATGGAGGGTTATAGTCTCCAGTGCTGTCTGTTTTACCTGTCCTCAGCACTAAATCGGGGAAGCCTGTACTACACTTGTCTGCACAGCACCCTAGCCTGCAGGTAAAATGAGGATCTGCTTCCAATTTTACTAGTCCCTGTCCTGTATTTTTTTAGGCTTAAGCTTAAAATATAATACTTAACTATTACTTTTTGAATGCATGGGTTTCTGACACATTTGAGAACCATGCTGGGAAAGGTTAGCTTCTGCAATGTTTCCCGTGGGAACTAGCTACTTACATTTGGACTCCTGCCAGTATTTATAAGTGGGCAGTCTTGAAGTAATTTATGCTTGAGGGTCCGGCAGGCCGGCACCAAATTAGGGGTATATAAGTAATAAGAAAGACAGTTCAGTACTCACATTCCATGTGACATTTCTAAAAAATGTCTTTAGTTAGAGGAATGTCATATCTCCTCTGATACTGTGGGGCACTGTAACCAGGTTAGTGGGTGACTTCCATGGGCAAGACAAACATGTTGCCTTTTTCTGCTCCTCTAAATCTGTATACAGAATGTTGTATAATAGCAGCACATTCAATAAAAGGGCATCTAGAAGGTAAAACAGGGCAGTCATGTGTCTTGCCTCTACACTCTGGATGACTTAGAGATTTTATGCAGGAAGAAAATTCTGATAATTACACTAGCTACATCCTTGATCTGACCAGAGTACACTAGATACTCTTTTTGTCTCAATTCTTAGTTTTCAGAGGCTCCCTGTTTGTATGTCTTTGCTGAAGGGGTTTATCAGCTCTACTAACCTATGATGACTCTTCCTTTACCTGCTGAATAACTGGCAATAGAATATAATAAAAGAGTTCCTTTCATAAATGTTGGCATCATACTGCTGAACAGACCAATGAATAAGATACAGATACTCTGGCTCCCTTTTTTATGTTGTCTTGTGTGCACAGCGCAGACAACATATTGTGGTTGCTTCAGTGGAGAAGTGGGTTTCAGAGGTGCGGTCCTGCTGCAGCCAGTGGTGCCACTGCTTTTTGTGGCTGGGCTCTGTGCTGCCAATGGCATAGCACGCTGCCTATGACAGCAGTTCAGAAAATGTGCCACCACCTTGAAAGAAATTAGCAGCTGCAATCAGGGAGTGCCACCGGGCAATCCCTGATTCCAGCAGCCAATTACTGCTTGCCTCGTCTGGTGTCCCCTCAAGCAACACGGCGACGGCCTCCCATCAGCTTTTCAAAGTCCCCACAGAAGCCGAGGGATAGCTGCCACCTTCCACAATCCCTCTGAAAGCTGATGGGGTGCCCAATCCCCCTGTCAGCATGCCCCCTCCTAAATTAATTTGCTGATGGGGGTGCCCAATCCCCATCAGCATAATGCACCCCCCTCCATTTCTTGTGTGCTGAGGGGGTACCCAATCCCCCTTGGCTCATGCGACCTCCCCAACTCTGTATGACCAGCGGGAGTGCCCAATCCCCCATCAGCTACAGCCCTCCCCCCAAAAAAACACTCAGGTTGCATGCTGGGAGCCCACCCCAGCATGCCAAATGTCCCTGTAAAGAAAAAGAAAGTCCCACGATGTTTGTTTGTTTTTAACCTGTAAACCAGAAAACGGTCCCTCATTGAGTCTAGTAGCCCCTCCCCCAATCTGTGCCCACCCTCAGCACACCCTGCCTCCCCACATGCCCCCTCACCCCATACTTACCTCCGGAGCCCAGCGCAATAATCTTCGGTGGACCTGGAATACATCTGCACTCTTCAAAGCCGGCCGCGAACTGAAGAAATGCCAGTAAGCTGTATAATGGCAAGAATAGGGTTGTTTAAACTTTGATACATATCTCAGGCATTTGGGGGAATTTTGGAACCAAATTTTCAACATGGGGTTTTTGGGACCCCTCCTTATGAATTCAGTCACTGTCATGGCATTATTTGGTCCCGAAAGGTGATTTTGTGGTCACTGTGTGGAATCGCCTTTTGGGACTGAGTAATGAAATGACAGTGTTGATGTTCATGAGGTGGCCTCCCAAAAAGCCTATGTTGCAAATTTGGTGAAAAAATTCCAAAATATGACTGTGTTACTAGAGTACATTGTGCAGTTTCCACATGCACTCGTAACTTTGCCAATTTGTAATGTTTTCACTCCAGATTTTCAACATTGGCATTTTTCACACCTCCTTATAAACAGTGCAGCTGTCATTTTTCACATCCTGGCCAAAATGTATTTTTGCAGTACTGGTGCAGAATACCACTGTCGCTGTGGTAAATCAGTGTTCAGGACAGATTATGAAAATCACAGCAGCACTGTTCATGAGCAGAGGTCCTAAAATGCCTATGTTCAAAATTTGGTGATAAAGGTCCATAAAATGATTATGTTACAAGCGTGCGTTGCACAGTTTCCAGGTGCACTTATAACTTCGACAATTTGTAGTATTTTCACACAACATTTTCAACATTGTTAATTTTGCACACGTCCTTATGAACAGTACAGCTGTCATTTTTCAGATTCTGCCCAAAATGTGTTTTCACACAAGTGGTGCACTATGGCACGGTCGATGTGGGAAACCAATGATCAGGACAGATGAAGAAAATCATAGTGACAGTATTCATGAGCAGCGGTCCCAAAGTGCCAATGTTAAAAATTTGGTGAAATAATTCCACTAAATGACTGTGGTACGAGTGTGCATGGCGCAGTTTCTAGTATGCGCGTAAATTCAAGCATTTTTAATATTTTCACTCAAGATTTTCAACACTGCCATCTCTTCACACCTACCTATGAATGGTACAGCTGTCATTTTTCACATCCTGCCTGAATGGTGTTTTCCCACATCTGGTGCAGAATGGGGCGGTCGCTGTGAGAAATCAACATTCAGGACAGATGAACAAAATCGCAGTGCCACTATTTATGAGCAGAAGTCCCAAACACTTTCATGAGGTGGGGTCACAAAAATGCTGTGTTGCAAATTTTTAGTGCAAATACTAGCAAACGGCCGGGGCATTAGGGTTTTTAACCATAACATCCCACCCTGTGCAGACTGACAGGCATCAGGGGTGTGTCTTTGCATTGCTGGCCGTCATGCTCAAGCCATGCCATCCCCCTCACCCTCAAGCCACTGACAGACATTGAGGTGTGCCTTGGACACTTCAGCCCCACAATTCACCCCATTCTCCTATGTTGCACCCATTTCAGCGTATGTCCTTATGAAATGTTATGACTGTAAAGCCGAACACCCCAAGGCACACCTCGGCACTTGTCAGTGTCTACAGAATAGGGTAAGGTAAAACGCCATGAGCGTTATGGCCGAATGGGGTCAGCATAAGGCCCAAGGACCCCAAGGCACAACACGATATTTGTCACGCTGCAGGACAAGGTGAGCTGAACTGCCATGAACATTATGGGCGATGCCCAAAGGCACACCTCAGTGCCTGTCAGTCTCTGTAGGGTGCTGTGGGGTTTGACATCACTTTCATACTTCATTGCCATTCCTATTATGCATCTGTTCAACTCCTGTGCTACCGATGCCAATGTCAGCGAGACAACATTCGGCATTGACAAATGCTTGTTTCTTTATGTACTTTGATGAAAAGGGGGTCACAGGATAGTTACAGTGAGCTAGTAGGAGGGAGGAACTCCAAGGACCAATGGTCTTCTTTCCTCCTCAGAGCTGCAGAACTGTGAGTACAGGCCAGGGTCCTGAGACAGCAATGTAAGGTTTTAGTTAGTAGTTAGGGAAAAGGGAGCCACTGAAGCCCTGTGCTTAAACTGAGATTTTGTGTTGGATAGCTCCAGACAGAATAGTGATGGAAATAATCCAACCAATCATTTGTAGGATTACAAATATTTATTTATTTATTTATTTATAGTCTAGGATTGCAATACCTTTGAGTCAGGGCTCTTTTACAAAGGTTCTACGTCAGCTTGGGAAACAACACAAACACTACAAGCTTTGAAATAGGCAATTCAAGCAGTTGAAATACAATACATTTGAGGGGGGACAGAAGGTACAAGACAGAAATATGTATGAACAATGCAGTACAAGGAATTGAACAATGCAGTACAAGGGATTCTAAGCAGTCTGAGGCAGCTTGAAAACAGCCAGAAGAGGGAAGGAGAGATACCAGGGCAGAGCAAGGATTAACAGGGAAACTTGAGGGATAGAGTGGACAACAGAAGCAGAGGAGCAGCCGAGGGCATTGTCAGGTTTAAAGTGCTAAAGCCAGGGAAGGGAGGGGGGTAGGGAAAAGGTGTCATGGAGAGGGAGATGTAAGTGCAAGAGGGGATAGCAGATTAGGAGCGACAGTCACAGGAGCTGGAGGCAGACAGGTGGAGTCGAAGAATGGTTTTGAACTGGCCAAGCCTTTGCAGCGAGGTGATGTTTTTGTTGAGTCCATTAAACCAGGAGGGTGCACTGTGCATAAACAACCGTTGTCCCTGCGAGGTGCTGCACCGGGGGATGTGCAGAATTTGATTTTTAGAATCCCTGGTGAGGCGGGGGATGCATGCTACACATAGGAGTGCTTGGACTCCTGGGGGTGTAAGGCCTAACGTGATCTTCTTGGCCATTAAGCAGGTATGGAACGTAATACAGTTGGATAGTTGGAGCCAACCCATTTGGGCGTAGAGTGCACACATGTGGGTGAGACGATGGGATCCAGTAATGAGACGGCAGGCTTTGTTTAGGGCCAAGGATAGGCGCCTAAGGGCTGTCTCAGTAGCAGAGCCATAGACAACCAGCCCAAAATCAGCTAGTGAGACCACAGACCTCTGCACAGCTATCTTTAAGGCATCTGAGGTGAGGCATTGCCTGTGCCTGTAGAGAAGGCCAATGTGCTTGTTAAGTTTAGCAATGGTGTCAGTGTGGATGCCATAGGTTAGGTGGCTGTCAAGAGTGATTCCAAGACATTTAAAGGAGTGTACTTGGTCTAGGACAGAACCATGGCAGTTTGCAATTGTGATGGGTTGAGACCTATGCTTGTTGCGGGAGCCACAGAAAAGCATCACCTTTGTTTCCTTGTAGTTGAGCACCAGCTTTTGTCTGTTAAACCATTTTTCAATGGAGGTGAATTACATCTGGAGCTTTTCTTGGAGTAGTAGGGGGTCATGGTGAGAGGCATGGATGACTGCATTATCCGCATATAGCAGGATTTGTTCAGGACAGGATTGTGGAAGATTGTTCAAAAAAAGGCAGAAAAGGAGTGGCCCAAGAATGGATCCCTGCAGGACTCCTAAACGGATGGGTCTAGCATCAGAGAGGATGTGAGCAATTTTCACCCTTTGTGAGCGGTTTTCCAGGTAGCTGTTAAACCAGGGTGTAGCCTCAAGGGACAGCCCAGCATTTTGAAGCTCAGTGATGAGTAGCTGGTGATGGACAGTGTCAAAAGTCTTAGACAGGTTAATGAAGACTGCACCAGTCAGTTGATTATTGTCAAGGGAGTTGTGGATTGCTCCCGTGAATTCTAGGAGGTCCCTTTTCTAATTGTTTTCATTGCATATTCACCAATGTTCAAACTACCATTCCATCCATCCATTTATTTATTTTTTTTTATTTTTTTTTATTTAAAATTGGTAACCAGGAGAGGCACACTGAACTAAGTCTCTTCCAGGTGTAACCTGGGGAAGGGAAAGGGGAAAGGCACAGTTACAAAATACTGCTGGTCAGGTGATGTGGTTGCAATGAGGATGGCATAAAGTGCATATGCTGAGTGCAATACAGACAAAAGGGCAAAACATTGCCTGTGGAGGTCAAATAAATCAGAAATAAATCACAAAACAGAGGTACAAATGAGGAAAACTCAAAAAGCACATAGTGACAGAGTGAAGGGAGGCTGAGCTGGTGCAGAAAGTAAGAGACAAAACAGGTCGATAAACTTCAGCAAGGTTGCCAGTATGCAGTATGGGTGGAGGGAAAGGTAGGGTGTTATCAAACACCAGGTAAGGGTAAAGAAGCATTCAGGAAGAGGGTTGGCAGGAGCAGGGAAGGGGGGAGGAGTTTTTAGCTGGTGTCTAATGAAGGGAAGGGAGGGAGTGAGGGGATGGAGGAGAATAACTGGTTCCAGAGGGAGGGGAAGCAGTATGAGAAAGTAGATTTCCAAGCTCAGGAGTGTGTGTGGGGAAGGGAGAATGTGTGCAGGTCCCTTAAGTGCAGGGGGGAGGAGGAGGAGGAGGAGGAGGAGGAGGAGGGGATGAAGGAGAGGAGATGGGACAGGTATGAGGGGAGGGACCCAAACCAGTATTTAGAGATGAGGAAAGCACAGTGGAACTGGCGACATGAAGGAAGAAGAAGAAGAAGGAGGATGGATAGGGAGCAATAAAGGGAGCAGTAGTGAGTACAAGAGGGTGAGTTGGTAGCAAAGCAGCTTAAGGAATACCATAAGGTATCCAGTTTGGCAAGAGAGGTGGAGAGGCAAGTGGCATAAACCACATCTGCATAGTCGAAAACTGGAAGAACCATTTCGGTGACCAGCTCCTGGTAGACCTGGGGAGAAAGGCAGTCCTGACTGTGGTACAGGGCATCCAGTTTGGGGTGGAGTTTGGCATGGATGGCATCAATGTGGGCAGAGAAGTCAAGCCTGCTATCTAACCAGACACCAAGGTACTTAAAAGCTGGGACTACTTCAAGCGGTGTGCCATCCAGTGTGGAGAAGACGTGGAGGGGGTGAGTCAAGCCAGCTTCTGGCTGGTGCCAAAGGTCATAGACACCATTTTTATTTTGTATGTCTTGACTTGAAATTGGTTGGACTGGAACCAGTGCAGAACATTGTGAAAGTCTTGCTGAAATGAAACTTCCAGAGATGCAGCTGAGGAACTGGAGCTGTAGAGAACTATCATCTGCATACACATAAATATGCGAGTTGGCACAGGCGGAGGGGAGGTAATTTAGGAAGATGAAAAAGATGACTGGACCCAGAGAGGAGCCCTGCAGGTCCCTGGCCTGGATAGAGAGGGGTGTGAAGATGGCACCTCTTACCTGTACTGACTGTTGGCGGTCCGAGAGGTAGGAAAAGAACCAGTCAACAACAGGGGCTGAGAGGCCGACAGAGCTCAGCTTATCCAGGAGGAGCAAGTGGGACACTGAGTCAAAAGCTTTGGCTAGATTGATGAAAATGGCTACTGTGATATTCCCCTGATCCATCTCTGAGAGGACAGAGTCAGTGATCCTAAGTAGGGAGGAGATGATGGAATGACCCTTCCTAAAGCCGGAAAGGAAGGGGGAGAGGAAGTTGGAGGAGTGGAGGATGTCTGCAAACCATGAGTAGACTAGTTTTTCCTGCAGCTTTACGAGAGAAGGGTGGAGGGAGATATAGTGGAAGTTGCCAAGAGTGGAGGGGTAATCCCCTTTGTCAAGGGAGAAAACCTTGGTAGTCTTCCAAGACTGAGGGGCAGTGCCAAGGGTGAAGGAAAGGCTTAGGAAGCGAGTAATGGGGGAGGAGATGACAGAGCCAACAGATGGAGAAATTTAGGGTCCAAGCCATCTGGGCTAGATTTGAAAGGGTTGAGTGAGGAAAGGGTGATCAGGATCTCCTGGGGAGTGACAGGGGGAAGTCAAATCCAGGGTGGTGAGGTAAGGAGGAGGGAGGAGAGGAGAAGAGGGGAGAAGAGAGCAGCCAGGAAGTGGGAGGGAGAGGAGAGCACAAGTGGTAAAAAACTCATTGAAGTGAGCAGCAACAGAGGTAGGGTCAGACACTGATGAGCCATTAACCATGAGGACAGGGGTAGAGGCGGGGGAGGGGGGTCAAAAATGGAGTAAATCACCTTCCAAAATTTGGCAGAATCAAGTTGGCACCCACTATATGTGTGTGTGTGCACGCGTGAGTGTGTGTGTGTGTGTAAACTCAAAACTTTCACACAGAGCTAAAGATGGTTTCATTAAGGTCTGCCTTATTGGGAAGTTGATCTGGATACTGAGGTTATTCGCTTCTCTTTTCGAAAAGTGCTATGAGAATGTTAATGTCCACCTGGAAAATTGCTAGAATCAGACAGAAAGGACCTTGGTTGAATACCTCTTCCAGCTGATGGCATCTCCAGTAGTGCAACACACCACTTGAACTGTACTGTAGTGTCAGCACCGGATATGGGCCCAAGTCCCTGCTCTGGGAGTGGGACCTTAACCCTCAAACCTTTGCTTCAAAGACAAGGAAAATACCCACTAAGCTACTCTGACTGAGTGTTTCATATGTAGTAGTCAAGTGCTGGCACTCCCTCCCAGTAGCAGAAAAGCAAGGAAATATGGAACAAGAAATCTGGAGTTTGTGAGGTTGGCCTTGGACCCTGACTTTGGAATGTTTCTCCATATCTCCTATTTCATGACCTGAACTACTTAATCTATTGTGCACGAGTGAAAATCTACTGTGCATTTTCCACTTGGGTAGATGGGCTTACACGTAAGGGGAAAGGGCCCAATTGCTCAGAACCTCATTGATGTTTGGATGATCCAAACAAAACTGAACATGCTTGAGTTTAGGGTATTCAGTTCTCTTGTCCAAATCACTGCAGACCACACCTATCATCCCACTGTGATAAAGTCCCAAATCCAGAAAAATGCAGAGGAGGAGATCTGACTGATGATGGGGAGTGCATGTACATGGGACTTTGGCAAATATAAAAGGGCAGATAGGGGTCTATGTGATAATGGCGATAGTGGGAAGGTGATCGCCGCTAGGGCGAATGTACATCGGTGAAAATCCATTTCACGATTGTACAATACCAGTCTTTAACAAAAGTGTCAGGAACTTGAATTTTTTGTTTATGCAGGTTGCCCCCGCACCCCTCACAATAAAGATTCTCAACTCAGGGGTCAAAGCAAAAGAGCTTTTTTTTCGGACTGGCACAAAAATCTTGACGCTCCCAGCACCAAACCCAGCACCCTCCCAACCATAGCCTGCCATGAACCCATCATGCCACACAGCCAGCTTGGCAACCCACCATTGCACTACACCTCACAAACCCTCCCTTCCCTTCTGCCCATCACACGGCGTGCTTATCCCCCCCCCATGCACGTATACATATAGTGACAGGATGTCGCTATATCCGCATTTGTCCCCCCCCCCATCCACTAGCCCTGAGAACAGGCACTGCTATTGAGTCTCCCTTTTTGTAGGTGCTCAATAGCAATCACCCTTCTCACGGGATACCAGCAGATAGATGCTACTGTTGCTTTTCAGGAACTGATCTTTTGGAAAATTAATTTGTTAATCTGTCTTGGTAAAGGATTTCTCCATCTCCCAGACAGAGAACCACTTGGTGTGAGTCTTTACGGGGCCTGGAGAGTGGAACAGATTAGCTAAGGGCAAGCGAGCAGAGACTGATTATTTGTGAGTAATTCCATATGGATCAGCACTATGGAAATGCCAAGTCTCACTCTGCAAAAGTGATGATGAAATTCACTCCTTTGTGCTGAAGGATTCATCCAATGTTTAATTCTCTCACTCTTGCAACACTTTCTCAGGTGATGAAGTATTAGAACATCATACTCTAGATATTTATACAGCTGTATTTTCTTCCTGTAGGTTAACTGTGGGCTTGTTCCTCTAGAGGGTTTAGGGCCTGTACCAGTCCAGATGAAATCCTCGAAAGTAATCTAGCATTGCTAGTGCAATGTGCAGCAGCATTGCACTTTGCTACCATCTGAGGGACATGGGTTTTTGAGCACAATCCTGCTTCCAGGCTTCAACCAGAGTGTGATAGACCAAATGCTTGCCAACCCTCACAGTTTCAGGGCTAATTTGGAACTACTATGCCCCCAGCAACACCTGTGGCCATTTATCCACCTCCCGGTCCCCATCTTAGGATGTTACTGCAGCAGGGATCAAATGAGCAGGCAGGAGGGAGGAGTCTATGCTGTCTTCAGCCCTGCTGAGTTCTTTGTCTTCACAAATGGCGAGTCAAAAGTAATCAATATTCCTGACCCCACAGTCGGAAGCTGGGCCGGGACCAAACTGACTGCACCTTCAGGTGCTAGTGGAGGAATGGGTGCACCCTGCCAAGAATGGATTAGAAAGCAGTTCTACTGCTGCACAACCCACTGGAGACATTCATGGCACCAGGACAGATAGAAGTGACAGCACAGAAATAAATCAGCTCCTATAACATTCTTTAAAACAGTTGCCAAAGCTATTAATTGGACACGAACACAGAGGACAAAGACATAAACAAAGAAGATGGTGTCCAGTCAGCCAGAGCCTTCTCCTGTAGTACTCATGGGAATTCAGGTCAGGCATCTTGACATAGTTTGCTCAGGGACTTCCAGCCAATTTTGAGCTGGAGACTTGCAGAGCATATATGCAGTATGTCTCTGCACTGTTTGTGCACACCTTTGCCTGCAAATTTTCAGTCGGTGAGGTGACAGCTGTAAAAGTCTATAAGAAGCTGCAGAACCTGAGATCTGGGCTTGGTGGTGCTAAGTCTGGCTCAGAAGGGAATGAAGGCTGAGAAAAGGAGAAAAAGAGATAGAGAGAGACAGAGAGAGAGACAGAGAGAGACAGACAGACAGAGTGATTGGCTACCAGTGGACCATTAGGGACTGTTAGGCCACTGAGTGTGTGTGTGCACACTGAAATCATCAGAAATAAATAATTCCAGCCTAGAGCTGCAGAGGAGATCAAATATTGCTCAGAGCTCAGCAGATTTATCTTAAAGAATTTTCCTAATGTAGGGATCCAATCCAACCTTGTTTACCAGAGAGCAACTGCCAGAATAATTTGAATATTACAGATAGAGCCAGTGAGAACAGGGAGGGAGAAAAACCATGATCAGCTAGTGCTTGCACCTTCTCATAGCTGAAGCAGGTGTTTCTACCTGATGGGGAGTGCTGCCTTGTGTGAGCCCAGTAAATTAGATAGGCCAGTGCCCTGTGGTCCAAACCCAATATGGAGTAAAGCTGTCAAATGACTCTTTGTGGGTGAACCTAACAAAGCTAACGAACAGTATCCAGACATCAGCTGCTGTGGTGAACCAACAGAAAGTCATCAGTTTCTCAGTGCTGTAGAATTGTGAGTACAGGCCAGGGTTGTGAAACAGCAGGAACAGTAAACTCTGCACTCCACTACAAGTAAAACAAGAATCCAGATGCAAGTATCCAAGAAATTTATTTGTGGCAGGATCACCCAGGAGAGTACCTTATATCCCCTGTGAAACAGCAACCTAGGGTTTTAGTCAATAGCTAGGGAAAAGGGAACCACCGAAGTCATGGGCTAGAACTGAACCTTTGTATTGGAAAGGCCCAAGCAGAAAAGTTATGGAAGGCAATCTACCTAGTGTAAGATTACAAACAGAGGTCCCTTTTCTAATAATTATCATTGCATGTTCACCAAAGTCCCATCTGCCATTCCATTAAGCTAGCATCGACAGTCCCAGTAAAGTACCTACAGCAACTTACTCAAGGAGCACTCACAAGGCCTTTGGGATATCCAAAGCCGAGGGCACTCAAAGGGGACTGGGACAAATACTTGGGTTGGACAGTGGATGGTTAAGGCATTGTAATACTCTTTCTGTAGGAAGAATCCTAGCTGCTGATTGGTTAAGATAGGCTGGCACCAATACATTTATCCCAGCCTAATGCCTGCAAAGCAGTGTAACAGTGGGATCTGGAATTTGGCAAATTGTGTTCATAATTCCTTACCCACTTCAATTGTCCCACATTTTCATCACAAACATGGCTGCAGCCTTTATTACTGAAAACCTTTAACAAGCACCTTTAAAGTAAGACTCCTTTAAATTTAAATAAATAATCTTTCCTCTTGTGATCCTCTATTTATACACGTAAGCAAATTTTAAACAAATTGTGGTCAGATCCACCATGGCTGCATAATGAAGTTAGTGAAGTTGTGTGGAATTGTTAAGGAGGTATGGAGAAACAACACAATGATTTGTAAGTAGGAAGATTTGTTTTAGTTTCTGTTCTAAGGAAGGCATACACATATATTAGGAAAATATATGGAGGTGTACATTTTAATGGAAGGAATAGGAAGCAATGTAGGTTTACAAAAGAACCCCAGAGCAAATGCCACTGAGGTATGTGTTATCCCATATGATATTGGCCAGACAGCCACATTTTAAAGAAAACACAATTGCATATACCCCAATAATGCAAAGCATCATGGGAAACATATGCAACTCCCCATGATGGTACAGAACGTGGCAGTACATGAAAAAGTAATGGCTGGCGTATGTTCAGCCTTGGGATTATTTACAGTTTTGTTTTTTTTTAGAGAAACAGGGTTTTTGTCCATGAGGTGATGTAAGTTATATTTAAGCAATGTGTTGATGTCAGAAAGTCAGGTGTAATGATGGACTGTTAGCAGAGAAAATGTGATAGTAACTTTCAAAGGGGGTCACTTTTGATAAGGGCAAGGTAGTTATGCTTGTGATACTGGGAATATTAGGAAAGTATGAGGTCTATGCAGAAGTGGAGTACAAATATGCACAGTTTCATAAGTATGTGCTCAGAATACAGGCAAATGTGATATGCAGGTTATTTTAGAAATGGGAAAAAATAGCAATACATGCAATTGATAGGAAGATAGATAATTACATAGACATACAGATAGAGAGAGAGACAGACAGACAGACATGCAGGCAGGCAGAATAGGAATGGCAGTGAAGTAATGAAGTGACACCAACCCCACCCCCACCCTGCAGAGATGGACAGGCACTGGGATGTGCCTTTGGGTTGTTGCCCATATCGCTCATGCCATTTCACCTCACCCTACCCTGCAGACACATACAAGTGTCGAGGTGTGCCTTGGGGTGTTCAAACTTTACACTCACCCCATTCCATAAGGAAATACGCTAAAATGGGTACGGTATAAGAGAATGGAATGAACTTTGGGGCTGAAGAGTCAAAGGCACACCTCAATACCTGTCACTGGCAACAGGGTGGAGATGAGGGTGGAGATGAAGGTGGAATGGCATGAGCATTACTGTTGACAATCCCAAGTTACACCCCTAATGCCTGTCGGTCCCTATAGGGCAGGGTGTTACGGTCAGAACCCCTAATGCCCTGGGCGGTTCTTGGTATTTTCACTTGAGGTTTTCAGCATGTGCTTTTGTGACCCCACCGCATGAACAGTGACACTATCAGTTCATTAGCTGAAAGGTGATTTTGCACAGTGACTGTGCCATTTGGCACCACAGGTGCAAAAACACATTTTGAACAGGATGTACAAAATGACAGCTGTACTGTTTATGAGGAGGTGTTAAAAAAAATGGTAATGTTGAAAATCTGGAGTGAAACTATAAAAGAAATTGGTGAAGTCATGACACTACTCCCAGGGCTTCAGTTAATTCAATTTTGTAAGTATTTGACTTCCACAAATAAGGCAAAAACTTCCAAAATAAAGAGGGAGGAAGTCATTGACTTCCAGATGTAAAACCAAAAATTAGATGTCTTCCAAAATTGCAGGCATTGAAATCAAAAATTATGGATTTTTCTGAAAGAAACTGCATTTTACCACTAGTATATTATATTAACATCCATAAATTTGTACTTCCTAGAATACTGACTTCCAAAGGTGGGATTCTGGAGGTATTTTGACTTCCAAAAAGTTGGAATGACTTCCAGATTTCAACTCCTGGAAGTTTTAGACTTTCACTGTAAACAAATTAACTGAACCCCTGACTACTCCTGCTACTGTATACTTTTTTTCAAATTCCTATGCATCCCATTGTTTTCATCTCTAATGCTGTTATGTGACTCCTTAACCTAGCAACAGCATTTAATGCATTACATTATAAGGACAAGTAAATGTTTTTAATACATTTACAGACAGTTACATAAACTTAATTTCCTTCATAGAATAACTTAAATTTAGTAACAGTGGTAGTACAAAGCAATTATTCAGATAACTTGAAAACTATAACTACTTTATATTGTACATTGACACCCCATAAGGACCTCCTTGAAACTGAAACACAAATGTCACACATGTATCAGTTTTCTAATATTTTACTATCCTAAATACATTTCTTACTTCAGTAACTGCTCAGCACATCTATTGCATGACCTACTTATTGACATTTTATACCTGCTACACAATGTACTGCTGCTTACTACACCAACATCATGAACCATAAAACAGACTACTGCCATAACTAGGGAGGCAGTATAGCATGGTGGTTTAAGGCTCTGAGCTGCAAATCTGGAGATCTGGCTTTTAATCCCACAGCCTCCATTTGCATACTGGATGACTCTGAGCAAGTCACTTAACTTATGTGTGCTCCCAGGTTGCCCATGTAAACAAGCTTTCAGCTTAGTGTGTCACTCCTGGTTAAACAACTGAAAGAAAAAAAAAGCACAATATATTATTGTTCTTGCTTTATTTTGCTACTACAAGCTTTGACTAATACATCCATCCTTAAATGTATTTTTTATAGTTTATATGTCTGTGACCTAGGCAGAACTACACTTAAAATCTTACACATAAATAAGCATAAGAATAGCATTTATTTCAGTAGTATCTCCTTCCTTTTCAGGTGCCCATGACACTGTGTATATATATTTATATCTTTTAACTTCAAAGCACTAAACCTATTCTAATGCACAAAACACAAGACTTTATTCTCTTCACATATTACTGTTAAACTTCAGGTCCCAGAATGGCCAAGAAACAATTGTTAGACTTCACTCTTGCATGGCACTGTCACACCTACTTCTCATGCAAACAACAATCAATTAGGTAAACCCTTTCGTTTCTGTGCTATGCACTCTTACATCAGAGAGACATAAATCTTACAGAACTACTAAAAAACAAATTTATCAAGACTGGATTTCTGAATTAAAACCTATCGTTTACAGTACCTATGTAATAATAGTTTACTGACTACAAACGATGTTACAGACATGATGATAACAGCATTTCTGTTTTACATGGAAAACATTCATATAATCCTATCAGAGATCAGAGGGCTGTGGGTTCAGTTCCCACATCTGGCACTTGGGTTAATATCCCAGTACTGACACTGTAGTGCAGCATGAGAGGGGTGCTGCACTTCTGAGGTGCCATCTTTCGGATGAGATGTTAAACTGAGGTCCCATCTGCCAGTTCTGGTGGGAGTTCAGGTGGATGTTAAAGATCCCATGGCACTTATCGAAAAGAGTAGGGGTATGTTTATTAAAAGCAAAATCAAATATACAATAATCAAGTACAAAAAAATTACATAGGTGTATACATCATGAAAACTGAAAACATAAGCAGGTCTGAAAGAAAACTAAATACAATAGAGGTAAATCAAAAAAAGTCCCAATATCGTTCCCATATGTTTCTCTTCAATATTTTCCTTTCTCCTTCTTTCAATCGATCACGATACAGTAGAATCCTTTTGAATAAGTATTCGGAAGTGAAACGTCGTTGCTGAAACAAAAAAACCACATCTGACCTGCCATACCCAATATAGAATCACAACTGCTATAATATTCAAGGTACTGGAATTACATCTGGACCAGGATTCTGGAAATAAACCAAAGAATAAGGCTCTTTGATCCCATTGACACCAGACCTTATCCCAAAAATGGCGTTTCCATAAAAACCAAAAATGCAAAATAAAAGGGCAAGAAAAATATAAATGAGTCATTGTTTCCGTGAGTTCCACATGATTCCCGGAAACAATTTCTATCCATTAGCTGTTTATGTTTTGGTTCCTCGTACATTGATTTTACCATGTGCACTTAACCATGTAATATCCCACATTGATACTGGGATACGGGGATCCATAAAGCGCTTACCAATCTGTAGTTGCTCTACAGGTGTAAAACTTGGAAATACATCCACTTTGAAATGGGATTCTACTATCTCTAAATACAATTGTTTCCGAGACAATTTTTTAATCATAAGGGTCGAAATGTTCCATATTTTTAGCATATCAAATACCCTTCCCCAGTCTATCGACAGGACATATTTCCTTTTATTTTTGTGTAAAAATTTCCCACTATTCCATTCATGAAAAATGTCTTTAACAGACATATATACTAAAGGAATCCAAGTCTGAATAGAGTCTTGGACCAAGGGTTTTAAGTTGGTTGTGAAAAAAATTGTATAAAAAAATACAACTGGATGAATCATAGAGACCCCTCCTTTTCGATAGGGTTGTAATAGAACATTCCGTTGAATAGGATTAAGGCGGCTTCCCCAGAAGCATGAAAAAAAGAGAGCTAAAAGAGGTACAAAATGACATTTAGGTATTGGGAAAATATGCGCTATATGCAAAAATATGGGTAGTAAACAAGTTTTAATCAAAAAAATACATTTCTTTTTCCCCAAAGACCACCTATGCCATTTACTAATTTTGTCTCTACCGGTATTCAGAGCAATTTCCCAATTATATTTAGCTGCATCTGGAACTCCAAAATACACTCCTAATAACTTATGTGGGGAATCTACTACCTTGATTCCTCGAATAGAAACCACCGTATCAGTAGAAAGGGTCAAGTCAAAACACACACTTTTCTGCAAATTCAAACTGGACCCAATAACTGATAAAAAAACTGGTAGCACATCACTTAACAAATGACCTTCTGCAATGTTGGGTACTAGAACACAAAGATCATCTGCATAACAAATTATTTTAGAATAAATGCCCGAAAGACCTGAAAATCTTGGAGATTGATGAAGTAGTCAAATAATAGGGTCCAAAGCTATCACAAATAATAAAGGACTCAGAGGGCATCCTTGCTGCACTCCTCTACGTATATAACAAGGTGGTCCTAGTCTTCCATTAATATACGGCATAACATAGGCCAAAGAATAACATAAAATAATCCAATTTATAAAAATTAGCGTAAAACCATAACTTTTAAGGGTTAATCAAATAAATTCCTGAAAAATGCTATCAAAAGCTTTCGACAGATCAAAATTAAATAAATATCCTTTTAAAGAACCATGACAACCTTGAGAAAATAGTTCTCTAATTAGTATTAAGGCATCATGAATGGATCTACCAGAGATTGAACAATACTGAAATGGTGAAAGCAGAGAAGGCAAATATTTAGAAATCCTATTCCCTAACAACTTGGCGAAAATTTTGTAGTCTGTATTTAACAATGTAATAGGCCTCCAATTCCTCAAATCCTGTCTATCTCCTTTTTTATATAAAAAGAGCATTAAACCTTCGTACATCTGATCTGTCAGTCGATCCTCCTGTAAAAAACCATTAAAGACAGCTACCAACTGACATGGTACAAGTCGCCATAAAAACTTATAAATCTCTGCCGACAAACCATCAGAACCAGGGACTACTTTATTCCGAAGACCTAAAATAACATCTTTCACTTCTTCACAAGAGAAAAGCTTTATAAGTCCTTCTTGTTGTGATGTTTTTAATGTAGGCATATTTAATATTTGTAATAACATTGTCATATCTGTTGTAACAACCTCTGGTGTGTCAAATGTGTGCTGTATAAATTTTGTGACATATGCCATAAGTTTTTCTTGCCCTTTGACAACTTGGCCTTGTTCATCCAATAATTGATATATTTGTTTACCACCAGTTTTCCCAACATCGACCCCAAAGGGTTAAACTGACTCTGAGTTCAGTCGTTTGAATTTTGTTCAAAAAGTATGGATTTTGCCAATCATACTGCACTTTAGCCAATGCGTTTGACTTCTTGTATACGGGCAGAATTATCCAAACCATATAAATGAGAGTCGGTAAATAATGTCAATAAGTCCACAGATGCTTGGAGGTATGATGTCTTTCATCAGCTAAGGACCGGGCATATGATTTGAAATATGAGATCACATATAATTTAGTATCAGTCCACCAATCAATAATGGAATCATATAGTAATTACTGTAGTACGGTCTGTGATTAACTCTGTAAAACCTTGAATAAAAGCAGGAAGTAACAACAAAGATGAGTTAACTCTCCACACCCAGGGCCCTGTGATAACACATCTTCCAATTGATTTGTATTCCTATCAAAAGATGATCAGAAGTTGCCATAGGTATTGTAAGACCTTTTACTATGCCAGTGGTTTGTGAACATAACCAATAATCAATCCTTGAGTGCAATTTCCCTTTCCTAAAGGTAGGCCTCGGGGACTGGGCAAAGACATCCACTAATTTTAATTCTGTAATAAGATTATGTAGAGCATGGGTGTCACAATAAGTTTTTCTACTTGAAGGGATTTCTAAACTAGTATTAAAATCTCCACCCCATAGAATAATTCGATTTGTGCACAGAAAGGTTTAATTTGGCATAAAGCTGAATCTTAACTGCTTTCTGCTGTGGTGCATAAATATTTATGAGCCTATAAGGAAACCCATGCCACAGAAGATCTAGTAAAAAACTCTGCCTGGTACTAAATCCACACTCTTTGTAAAATGAAGTTAGAAGTAGTAAAACAAAACCAACACCAGAACAAAGGTCTTGTCCTAATGACCAATATGACGGTCCTAAACCCCATTCCCTGGAAGCTATTGTAATTTCTTCTATGGTATACAACCGAATATCTTGTAAAAAATAAACATCATAGGCCAGACTATGTAGTGCCGAAAAAGTTGCTATTCGTTTATAGTTTGAACGAATACTATTTACATTCAAACTTGCAAGACGTATGGCTGACATGAGAAAAACCACGAAAAAAGGAAGAAAGCTTTGTATAGATAACCCTCTCATTTCTTTTTTCTCACTCTAGCAGACTTCTTTTTCGAAATAGCCCCAGAACTTTTAGTCAAAGGTAATGATGTGGAGGCCGACATGGAAGGAATAGTAAGAGATAAATTCTCTACGTCTCCATCTTCTTCCTCCATGGCATCACCCCAACTCTTTGTAGGGTTCATAACGGTTAGGATAGTGTGATGGATACAGCGCTTACCTGTTTGGCAGAGTGAAGTCTCCGAGCCACTGGTGGGGACGAGTTTCTCCATGCTCCTCATCATCTTTTGAGTACTAGAAACATCTGCTAATTCTTCTACAGAGGAGTGTTCAATAATTCCAGAAATATCAGTGGGGTCAAGGGAAATAAGGGATGCAGGGGGTTCAGGAAGTTTAGGAGATTCAGAAGTTGCAGGGGGTTCAGGCAAAACAGGGGCATTTTCAGTGGAGGTAGTGAAAGAAGGAAGTTTTCCTTTATTTTTAACAGGTGGTATTAAATCCTGGGGGGGGGGTTCCTATAACAGAGGATTTAACAATATAAACATCATGTTCTGCATAGCCTGCAGTGTTATGTGCCGCCATGGGCAGGCTGAAAATACATGTGAAGTATCACGCATAAATTACAAGGGAGGAACTTGTACAAGCCAACACAGTATGACCTATCATACCGCATGAAGTACATTTCAGTTTATCACAATCAGAGCTCAGATGGGACAATGAGCCACATCTATAGCATGATCTCGGTTGCCCTGGGTAAACAATATACCACGGTCTCAACCTAGAAAAAACAATTAGGAGATGCTGAATACCAAACTCATTAATTTTAAGTTGCACAGTAAATTTCCACCCTCCCGTCCAAAAACCATTTTCATCAATTAAAGCATGTGGTGTGCCAGTAACTGTGCAACGCTGTTCCAACCAATACAATATATCTAAAACATTTACTCCTTCATTCCTAAAAAGGACAGTAATGACTTTTGCAGTAGGCCTAGTAATGGGAATAACCACAAAATGCTTCCAGACAGGGTCCGCACGTGCATTATAGTAAGCAGACCAGAATTTATCTAGCAATGCAGCAGTACGGAAAGAAACATCAAAATTAGAGTCTCCTGAAGAGGGTATTAGAGCATACACTTGAGGGTTTAATCTTTAAAGATTGTATTATTAAAGTCTTTCCTACAAAGTTCGGTCTGGAGGAAGGTCCATATCCCCTTGTAATGTATCACGGGCTACAAATCTTTTTCTCAGTGGGACCTCTGACTGTTTAAAAAGAGAAGCATAGCTGGCTGGTTTACTAGCAAGCTTAACAGCAGAAGGAGTAACAACTGGGTTCTGCAAAGCAGTAACAACGTTCATGTCCTTTTGAAAGTACTGACCTTCCGACTGTGGTGGTAGCTCAATGTTCTGTTTCAGCGATGAAACGATATCCATGTCTGCAGGGGTTTGAAATGTAGAATTGGATTCCTCCGTTGTTTTAGGCAAATCTCCATGCTGAGAATCGGGAGCTAGCAGCGGAAGTGATGAGGCAGTTTGGTCCGTCACTGAAAAGTGTTCTCCTGCTGCACTCACTGCATCCAAACGGTCCATCTGGTTCTCCAATCCTTTCCCAGGCAAGGGAAAATTAGGATCTGGTATCCATGCAGTCGGGTCCTAATCCAGCCACCTGCTTTCTCTAAGCGCTTGCTCAGGGGACCATGTGGAAGAGCAGGCGAAAAATGAAGGTCCTCTACCGTGTACTGGTCGTCGCATCTGTTTCCATAGGGGCTGTAATTGCATGAATGCTGCTCCTTTTTACTGTACTCTTAGAAGCTGTTTGACCATTCTCTGGTCGTTTCCTTTTTTTCTCCTCTTCTGGTATAAGAATTTGGTCACCATCTGGTTCTTCCTGGGTGTCGATGTTCTCCACTGAAGACATCTCCTTCACAGGTATTTCATTCTCATTACATTCTGAAATGCTAGTGACTGGTAGGGATATCTCTGCAGTCTTGTTCTGGTCCTGCAGTCCAGCACTCCACACCTCTGTCCTCTCCAATGGTTGAGACATACTGAGGTTGAGTCAGATGTCTCATGGGAAGGGTCCCCCACCCATCAGAGTAGGGGAATTTCCCCGGTGTCCTGGCCAAATTTCCCTCATTCACTAAAAATACCACCAACAGCTTAATGTGGTTTAAGGTCAGTTGGCATTCATCTGTATCCCCCTCCCCCGGGTCATGTCTGAAAATAGGCAGAATTTGTCTAGTGCACTTACCCGGTCAACAAAAACTAAATAAAAATAAATAAATAATGAACTTGTCATACAGGAGTTTTGACCTTCTGTCTGCATGTATCTGACAAAGGAAGAGGCACCTGCTTGATCCTTTTTTCTATTTTATTTTTATGCCCAACTTGCCGATACTGTTAGAGCCAAATATTGACATTCTTAGAGTTAAAAAAAAGAAAAAAAAATCATGATGTCTGTGTGTGTGGGGGGGGGGGGAATATGCCTAGATGCAGTTTCAGGCACTCCTCAATTACTTCCCCAGGCAGCTCTGATAGTCAGTTGTTACAACATGATAGATTCACCTCATGCCCCTTCCACATGAATAAAAAAAAAAGGTGGGGTGGATCTTTAGGAGCTTCTAGGGTGGAGGTGGGGGTGGATCTTACTCCCCAAAAAAAAACTAATGCTGCCTCTCACTGCTCAGGTTCCAGTTCTTGTACCTCCCATTTAAGAAAGAAAATAGTGCCCTGCAACCATTGACTAACATGAAAGCATATTTATTTGAGGACGGAAAACATTTGTTGGAGGAGGGTAAGGTGGAGGAGACTATTTACACCTTCAGTCAGTTCCACGGTCAGAAAGCATGACATCATTCCATTAATTACATGCAATACATCTGCAAGCTCCACCTACTGCAGCCATAAAAAATGAAGTACTATTCACAGTTTTAATTCTTAGTATTTCTTTGATGGCAATGAAAAATCCCCCTGCTATGCATACCAGCTTTCCATCTCTGCTGTTAACTGCCACAAATAAAATGGAAATCTTGGCTCCATATAAGATCTTTTGTTATGGGTAAGGCATTATACCAGAGAAATTCTGCAGAAGTTTTAATTTGTGTATGTCATAATACACAAACATTCCATTTACTGAATGTGTAGAAAGACAGATAATTGACAGGTAGGGAATGACTGTGTTTTAATAGCTATTTTTAACAAAATAAGGCCTGCTTTTAATTAAGAGAAGTTGACATTTTACGTTATTTAATTTGTTTCTCTGTTTACCCCTTTTATAAGCACAATAAGACACTCCAGGTTGTGGGTTAGGCTAGATAACTGCCATTCCATAAGGCCCTCAACCTGTGGTGTCAGACTTAACTACATTAAGGGCAGAAACTGGTACTTTGGATCTAGCTACAAGAATCCTTTAATGCAGTATCGCATTCTGGTTAAGTTTTAATATATAACTGCTGGGCAAGACAATGGAAAAAGGATAATACCTGGTTTGGCAAACTAAATAATATGTTAAATAAATATGGGCTGGAAAACAACTATGTTTTTGAACCGTATGGAGACTGTACTGAGTTTGGGAAAATTGCATCTCAAAGAATAGGGGATGTTGCAATACAAAAAGATCAGGCAAGCATCCATGAACTTGAAGAAATTAATACATAACAAATTAGTAAAATGGGAGTTGGTACCTGAAGAATATTTACTGTTCTGTGATAAAGCCAAACATAGGAAAGCTGTAAATAAATAGAGATTTGGACCTTTATCCAAATGGTGGATACAAGAATTGAATAAGGTCTTTTCTGTTGCCTATTGTTCTGAGGCTCACACCAATATGTTTACAGTCTTCATACACTTTATTTTGTAACTAGCCACACAGCTCAAATGCCAGGGCAATGTTTTGTTGCCCACATACCACTTTGTTTGGACCCATTATACTGTGTTCTTAAAATGATCTTTAAGATGCTATTAAAAATGTCTTGGGAATACTCCATACTATTCAAACAACCTTATCTTAATCTCCATTTCAGTGTCATGTACAGCCTGATCAGTATGGCACATGAATTCTTCCTGTCAGCATTCCATTCTGCAGCACTGCTGAATGACTAGAATGATGCTTTCTGATTCTGAACCAGCAGTTCCACAATTGGTGGATAAACTTACACATCTCTCTCTCTCAATGAGGAAAACATTCAAAAGGTACACTTCTAACATTTTTCTTTTGACATTTTTTTTTATTTGTAATTTATAGGTTTCCTCCCTGGCCCAGGACTCGGGCAGACACATATGCGTGTGTGGAGGCGCACGTGCATGCCAGGTACTGGCTCAGTACCTTCTGCCCCGGCCCTTGCTATTACCGCCACACCCTTCATACCTACACTTCGCACTGGATCTCCACTCAGTGGGAGCAGAACTACAGAGGGTGCGGGCATCCACCCTGGGAAGGGATAGCTGCCTTGTGGCTGATCAGTCCTGCTCCCCCCCTCCCTCCCTCGCCCCCCATGCCAGCTCCCCGATGATCCAAGGTCGTTCCCAAACCTGGGTTGCCGGGGTGGTGTGAGGTAAGACATCCAGCACCTCAGCCCTCAGCACCACTGGGCCGGCTATGACATAAGTTTTTTATAGTAGCAATAAGGCACTCCCAGGAGATAGATTAACAGCAAGTCACCAACTATAGGCAATATGGCATGCGACTACGCCTATTGCCACTTTACACCCCTAGGGGATGTATAACAGGCTTTTACTCTAAATTCTGGTCATGACTTATTGCTTAAATGCAACATTCTCCTAAATGGATTGATTTCTTTCTAAACATCCTGATTCTGTAAGAGACTTTGCTGTGTCAAAGGGACTCACAGCAAAGTCTGTTACAGAATCTTTATGGAGGAATTTGAGCAACTGTATTTAGGAGAATGATGCATTATCTTAATGATCACTTATAAGAGCACAGCATAATAGGGTCAGCCAAAGTGGCATGTGGGAAAGGAAATGTCACCCTGGAGGTTTTGTTTGTGTGGCTGGTTACAATATAAAATGTATTAAGACTATGGAACTAGTAGTGAAATACCTATACTAGTCTGCTAAACATTTATGATTTTTAATTAGAAAATGTTGTTTTCTTTATGAAATATGAGCAAAAAAACCAAAACATACTTCCAACTGATGTGTACTGATATTGTAGACAAACCTAGTGTGCAGGCTGAAGTATAGAAATTAAATTACAGTAAAATAATTATACTCTTGTACCTGTCTTTTAGCCAATCAAGAGACTAGAAACATCTTATCGATGTTATAATTCAGCCAAACCCACATCCTGTCACGACTTGTTGCTTGCTTTTGTATTTTTTGTGTTTATTTGTTTCACCAGGAAAAGGTTTAGTTGAGCAGGCTCATTTACAAAGAGGTCCTGAGCAGGACAGTATACATAGATCAGAAACAATGGTACATGATCTATAGGTATACAAGACATAGAGCAGTATTTACGAAAAGAAGTAAATTCACTGAAATTCCTGTCGCTTTCGGGTCTAAAACTGAAGCAACGATATAGAATGCAAGTATACAAGATATAGCATGATATACAACAAGCATTTGTCAATGCCGAACGTTCACTTGCAGGTATTTGCACTGGTATTTGGCACTTGGACATAGCTTAAAAAAATTAGTGACAAAGAAGTACAAGCATTTGTCAATGCCGAATGTTGCTTGCTTCTATGTGCTGCTTAGGAATTTGGAAGTCATTGGAGTGCAAATATTGAAAATTCGCGAACTTACGAGCGTGCATAGGAACTGCGCAACGCACGCTCATAAAACAGTCATTTGTAGGAATTTTTTCACCACATTTTCAACACAGCCATTTTAAGACCTCTGCTCATGAACAGTGTCACTGTGATTTTCTTAATGTGTCCCATACATTGAGTTCAGCACACCGACCAGCCATTGTGCGCTACATGGGCGGAAACACATTTTGGGCAGGATGTGAAAAATGACAGCTGTACTGCTCATGAGGGAGTGTAGTAAAATGGCAATGTTGAAAATCTGGGCAATGTTGAAAGTCAGCGAACACGAGGCGTGCGTAGGAACTGCGTGTACGCTCGTAAACAATCATTTTGAATTTTGCCAAATTTTCAACATGAGGTTTTGGGACCCCTTCTCATGAATGATGTCACTGTCATGGCATTATTCAAGCCTGCAGGGTGATTTCATGCAGTGACTGCGGAAATCACCCTTCAGGCCGAATAACGCCATGACAGTGACATCATTCATGAGAAGGGGTCCCAAAACCATGTTGAAAATTCAAATTAAAAAATGCCTGAGATATGCAATAAAGTTGAAAACCCTATCTAGCCCATTATACAGCTTACGGCACTTCCTCAGTTCGCGGTCGGCTTTGAAGAGTGCAGGACGTGTTCCCGGTCCATCAAGATCGTCGCGCTTGAGCTCCGGAGGTAAGTATGGGGTGAGGGGGGGTGGGGAGGCAGGGTGCGCAGTGGATGGGTGCGGGTTGTGGGGGGCTGGGAGAAGCGCGTGGGACCGCTTTTAATTTATAGCTTTTAAAAAATAAAAGACGACGTAACATTTGCCACGCTGGGGTGGGCTCCAGAGTGGCAGAAGGATGACTGGGGCCGTGGAGCCGATAGGGATTGGGCACCCCTGTCGGCAGACAGCGTTGGACGCTTGCCACGCTTGGGGTGGGCCCCAGCGCGGCAGAAGGATGGCTGGGGTGGATCGTGGAGCCGACGGGGGATTGGGCACCCCCATCGGCAGATGACGTGGGACGTTTGCCATGCTGGGGTGGGCTCTCAGCGTGGCAGCAAAGATTTGGGGGGGCAGCGTGACGCGGTGCAAGCATACAGCGGTGGGTTTCTTTGAAGAGAAGACCACTGCTGTCATACACAGCACCGCGTCCGATTGGTGCAGGACTGCCACACCTGCTCAATGGAGCAGGGGATTGCACAGGAGGGGCACACCTCCAAAGTGTCCCATTTTCCCAAGACGTCCCTTGCGCATGCGCGCAAGCGAACGTAGAAACAGAAGTTCACTGAATTCAAAACAGCTATCAGAAATCACAGTGGGGACCACACCACAAAATTAGTAACCAGTTGTGTGATAGTAGGAATAACTGAAGTATAGTCTAACCACAAGAGCAGGTCTCAGTACATCATTTTTTATCAAAGAGCACCTTAAAGGTGCTGGGTCTGACCAGTGAGGTGTGTTTTAAAGAGGCTTGCAATGAGTTCCATACTGTGGGGATGAAACAACTGATTACAGAGTTTCCTATCTGCATAGCATGTTTTAGAATGTCCAGGAATATGTCATTATTTGTTCTAAGGGAGTAGCTGCTGCATGATAGATGAATTAGTTCAATTATTTATTTATTTATTTCAATCTAGGATTACAATACCTTTGAGCCAAGGCTCTTTTACAAAGGTTCCACGTCAGCGTGAGCAACAGTCATCATTTTTAGTTACAAACATATAGTCATTGACTTACAGACATGTAATTCCAGTACATAGACTTGAGCTATGAGCAAGACAAGAGAAGGGGGGTGGGTGGAGGGAAGTGAGGTAGGAGATCGGGAAGGAGGTGCAGGGGTAGGGAGTATGGGAGGTGGTAGGTTGGGGGCAGGGTGGAGATCTGGGAGGTGGGAAGGGCAGGAGACAGTGCAGCCAGGGGGCCTTGTCGAGGGAATATGACAGGTAAGGTGCTAGGGGTGCAAATACTGTAAGTGCTGGGTGCTGGGGCAATGACGAATATTGAAAGATGTTTTAGGAGTACCTTGTATGCCCAGGTGAAGATTCAGTAGTCTCCTGGTAGTTAATGAGGGCCAGCAGACTGCGGCATACAAAACACAGTGGAGAGTCCTGGGCCCCGATTCCATAATAAACTTGAGTGCTCTGTGGTAGAGAACATGTAACTTGGTGAGGCAAGTGGCAGTACAGTGACTGTAAATTTGGTCAGTGTAGTCTACATTCAGTAGGAAGGTGACCTGGACCAACTGTTTGTGGGTATTGCATGGGAACTAGCACTTATTTCTATAGTAAAAAGCAAGTCTGACCCACAGCTTTTTTTTTTACATATTGCCTCTATATGGGTAGTGAAGGATAGTTTGATGTCAATCCATACTTCAAGGTATTTGTACTTTTCTACTACTTCAAGGGAGTCTCCTAATAAAGTAATGATAGATGGGGCTGATGTACATTGTGAAGCTGTGTTGTGTAAGGTGAAGAACATGACCTTTGTTTTAGAGGCATTTAGTAGCATCTTAGACTGGAAAAGGTTAAGTTGTAACTTATCAAATGCCAGTTGAAGGCCAGAGCAGACAATGCAAATATTGGGCCTACAGATGTACAAGGCAGTGTTATTTGCATACAAGTGTAATTTGGCATCAGTAATGGTCTTTCCTAAATCTTTAATGTATAACATGAAAAGTAGTGAGCCTAGTGCAGATTCTTGAGGGACACCCCCGAGAAGGGGGGTACAAGCAGAGTACAGACCTTCAGCTTTGATCTGTTGTACCCAGCCAGTTAAGTAGTTAGAGAATCAATGCAGTGGTGCAGTGCCTATTTCTATTTTTGACAGTTTTTGAATCAGAATGTTGCGGTCAACGGTGTCAAAAGCCTCACTGAAATTGAGATAAATAACTGTAGTGGTTTGTTTATGGTCAACAGCCTGTATCTTATCATTGGTAACTTTAGCCAGGGCAGAAATGGTACTATGTATAGATCTAAAACCAGATCAAAGGGGAGGTAAATTATTTGATCGTTCCAAGACATCTCTTAATTGAGCGTAAATAAGTTTTTTCTAGTAGCTTTGCCCATCCTGGAAGAATGAATATGTGTCTGTAGTTGTTGAGAATACGGGCATCACTGGATTTTAGGAGGGGAATGGTGTGTGCTGTTTTCCAAAGTAGGGGTATATCATTACTAGAGAGTGATAAATTAAAATAATGGGCTATGGCCATGAGATGCCTCAAGCCATTTCTGAGGAAAACGGTGTTCCATCCATCAGTGCCTGCACTAATTGTCGTGTCTAGCCCTAGCAGGAGTTGCTCTGTCTGTTTGAAGGTAATGGGTTGAAAGACTAATGGGTCAGCAGTGAGGCTACAAGATTTTTTAGAATCCAGTGGGAGAATCGTTCGGAAAATGATCCTACCAATTTTCGATTATTGTGACGTAGTCTACAGTGCCGCACCGCTCTCCTCCATAACCAGATTGGATACCCTTTTTAATGCCTTCTGTCTTTTCGCCCTAGACTCTCCTTCTCTTATATAGAAACATAGAAGTTGATGGCAGATAAGGACCGTAAGACCCATCCAGCCTGTCCATTTCTTTTTCTACCTTATGAATGTGCCATAAGCCTTTGCTCTGTCAATGGCCTATCTATTCATACTCCTCTGTATTTCTCCCTTATGCCTATCCCATGCCTGTTTGAAGCCCTGCACTGTATTCATATCCATCACTTCCTGAGGTAGGCCGTCCCATATATCCACCACCCTTTCTGTGAAAAAGAACTTCCTCACATTACTCTTCAATCGGCCTCCCTCTAATCTCATGCTGTGTTCTCTTGTCCTGCTATTTTTCTTATATTGAAATATATTAGACTCTTTCACCGTGTTAATACCCTTAAGGTGATTGACTGTTTCAATCATATCACCTCTCTCCCTCCTTTGTTCTAGGGTATACATATTGAGTTCAGTTAATCTGTCCTCATATGTTTTCTGATGCAGTCCCTGCACCATTTTTGTTGCCCTTCTCTGGACTGCCTCAGTTTAGTTAATGTCCTTGTGAAGGTGTGGCCTCCAGTACTGCATGCAGTACTCCAGATGGGACCTAACCAGTGTCTTGTAAAGAGGGATTATTACCTCCCTCTTCCTACTTGTGATACCCCTACTAATACATCCCAACATCCCTCTAGTCTTACCTACTGCTTTAGAGGTCTGCTTGGATGATTTCAGGTCATCAATGACAATGACGCCCAAGTCTCTTTCTTCCCTTGTGACTGCCAGCAACTCCCCTCCCAGCCCATATGTGGCTTCAGGGTTTCTCTTCCCTATGTGCATGATCTTGCACTTCTTTGCATTAAATCCCAGTTGCCACTCTTCCGACCATTTTGCTAGTTTATCCAGATCTCTTCTCATTCTGCCCACACCATCTGGATCATCTACTCTGTTGCAGATCTTGGTGACATCTGCAAACAGACAAACCTTACCCTCCAGTCCATCTGCAATGTCACTGATGAAGATATTGAAGAGGACTGGCCCCAGGACTGATCCCTGAGGTACTCCACTTGTGACTTGCATCTCTTCTGACTGTATACCGTTTACCACCACTCTCTGTTTTCTGCCTGTCAACCAGTTTGCCACCCAGTTGACCAATGTCTGACCCACCCTGAGCCTACCCAGCTTATTAATCAATCTTCTATGTGGAACAGTATTGAAAGCTTTGCTGAAGTCGAGGTAGGCAACATCAACTGCTCCCCCTTGGTCCACCACTCTGGTTACCCAGTCAAAGAATTCTATGAGATTAGTTTGACAGGACCTTCCTTTTGTAAACCCATGCTGTCTTGGACTCTGTGCTCCTATGGATTCCAGGTATTGCGCTACCCTTTCCTTAAGGAGTGCCTCCATAATCTTGCCCACTACTGAAGTAAGACTGACTGGTCTGTAGTTCCCTGCCTCCTCCCTGCTACCACTCTTGTGGAGCAGGATCACATGAGCCCTTCTCCAGTCTTCTGGGGCCTCTCCTATGCACAGAGACTCACTAAACAGTTCTGATAATGGCTCTGCTAGTTTCACCCTTAGCTCCTTTAGTACCCTGGAATATATGCCATCAGGTCCCATTGCCTTGTCCACCCTGAGCATATCAAGCTCTTGTAGGACCCTTTCTTTTGTGAAGGGACTAGTGCACACCTCCCCCCCACCGTGTCCATGGTGCTGAGCTGTGGGCCCTGCCCTACCTTCTCTTCAGTAAATACTGAGCAGAAGTATCTATTTAGGATTGCTTTTACATGGTCCTCCTCCTCCTCCTCACACACCCCCTTATCCCCTTTGATCTTAGCAATAACCCCTTTCTCCTTTCACTACTGTATCTATAGAAAGTCTTTTCACCTTCTTTTACTGTTCATGCTAGTGTTTCCTCAGTTTGGGACTTTACCTGCCTTACTGCCTTCCCCGCTTCCCTTAGGAAAGTTTGGTATGCCTCCCTTTCTTCATCCTGCTGCGTTCCCTTATATTTCCTGAAGGCCAACCCTTTGGCTCTGACCTTTTCTGCTACTGTGTTTGAGAACCAAAGTGGTTTCCTTCTTCTTTTGCACTTCCTTTTCTCACTAACACAATGGGATGTTACTTCAAGTATTGCATCTTTAATGCTTGCCCACTTTGCCAGTACCCCCTCAGCTGTATTTCTTTTTGCCAGGGCTAGCTTAACTCTGTTGGCCATCTTATCAAAGTCAGCTCCTCTGAAGTCCCATATTTTTGCCTTGGAATGGGATGATTTTGTTCTAGTGGCCAAATAGAACCATACCATGTGATGGTCACTGGCCCCCAGGTGACCTTCTACCTGGAGATCAGTGATCCTTTCCCTGTTAGTCAATACTAGATCTAGGATAGCCCTTTCTCTTGTGGGTTGTTGTACCAGTTGTTTGAGGCCCTCCCCCTGCAGGGAATACACCATGTGTCTCGTTCTGGCAGATGTCCCTGCTGGTATTGACCAATCTGTATCTGGCATGTTGAAGTCTCCCATTATCAGAACCTCCCCTTTAGCTGTTATGTTTCATATATCTTCTAACAGTAACATGTTTCTGCCCTCCCCCTGGTCTAGAGGCCTGTACACAACCCCAGTTCGTATGGTTGTCCCATTTCCTGTTTCCAGGGTGACCCACAGTTCTTCTGGCTCCTTATGTGTATTCTGAATTTCTGTAGCTTTGATATTTTCATTGACATAACGGGCCACTCCACCCCCCCCCCTTTTGCACCTCTGTCTCTTCTGAACAGTACATAGGCAGGTACTGAAGTCTCCCAAGTGTGGTTACTGGTAAACGATGTCTCGCTAATGGTTACTATGTCCAGTTCAGCCTCTGCCATTATTGTCTGCAGGTCTAGGATCTTGTTTCCCAGACTGTGAGCATTTGTGTATATGATTTTCCATTGGTCAGATTTTGGTTTGTTAGTAGTTGGGCAAGGTCTTGCATTTCCCCTGTGCATTGTATGGGGAGCTGGACCTTTTTCTTTACCTAGTGATACAAATGAACTACAAACATGCTGAACCCCTGTTTGAACACCAGCTGAGGAGGGAGGGGTGTTCTTCCCATTCGACATTTCGGGTGCTGCACCCCTCTCCCCATTTGCTAGTTTAAATATTCTGCAAAGACATCAAACTTCTGCCCCAATGCACTGACTCGCTCCTTAGTCAGATGCAGTCCATCAAATTTAAAGAACTTTTGCTCCCAAAACTGTTGCCAGTTCCCTACAAATTTGTGCCCTTTTTCCTGGCACCAGTCCTTGAGCCACAAGTTTAGCTCCCCTACCTCCCCTTCTCTGACCTTCCGTCCATCTGTCCCCCTCTCCCAGACTGGCAGGATCTCAGAGAAGGAGATGCCGGACGAAATGGATGATAGTTTGTCACCCAGCCTGGTTAGGTGTTCCTTGGTCTCCACAACTGACTGGCTGGTGAGATTGTTAGTCCCTATGTGTACCAGGACATCAATGTTTTCTCCTGCTTCCTGAATAATTTTAGCAATGCAGTCAGTGTCTCTCCACGCTGATGTACCTGGGAGACATCTGACCATTACCCCTGGGTGGAAATACGTATCAACTCCCTGAATCATAGAATCTCCTATGATCAGAAGTTTTTTGGATTTCCTTTTTTTGCTTTTTTTGTTTTGGTTCCTGTTTTGGGCACATTTTGTTGTACTAGCTCCTGTGCTACAGTGTCCTGCTCCGCAGTGTCCTCTGCTCCTTTGTTTGATTTTGGAGATAGAGGCAGATACCTGTTTGTCGTTTTTATATGGTTTGTGGAGGTGATATGTTGGAGACCACTGAATGATGGGGCACCCGATTTGCCCCTCCTAACCACCTGCCAACCTCCTGGACCAACTACCCTTTGCTGTTGAGGTGCTTCTGTTGGATGTTGGGGAAATGGCAGGCAGTTCTAATAATATATTTCCTCTTGAATATGCAATTTGAGGCACATAATCTCTGCCCATGCTGCCTGGAGCTGTGCCCTTAGATCTCCAATGGCTCAGCATGTATGACAGTGTCCTAAATCCTGTAAAACTGCCCTTCTGAAAAGTGTTCCACAGTACCTGCAGTTAATGATATCCATTCCAGGTAAGTTGCTGGGTTTATAAACTGGTCAGAGTAATTAGAAGGAAGAAAATGAAAGCAAAAGTTTGATTTTGTGTTTTGTTTGTTTGTTTTTGTATAACTTGTTATAACAAGTTAAATTACTAGTGCCCTTGTAAATGAGGTCACTGTGTAGATACCTCTCTGATCCGCCCCTTCCTGCTTTGCTACAGGAAATGTCACGACTGAGCTACCCTATAAAAGGAGTGTAGTGTGGGGTGGTTGGGGATGGAGGTGGGTGGCTGGGCCCTTCCCCTGCTGAAAAAGAAGAACCACGGATGAAAGAAACAAGGAGGTAAGAGCAGAAACAATCAGCCAGCAACAAATGCAGTAGCCCTGAAAGCTTATCCTAATGACAGTTAAAACTATGAAACTTGTAAAGCACCACCTGTAATAATTTCACAGAAGATATACCCTGTAAGAAACACTTTGCTACAGAGAAAAATAAAGCAGTAACAGAAAAGATATACCTTGCAAAAGACAGTTTGAATCAAAAGATTACAGCAGTAATCTGTAAGCACACACCTGTAGACACACCCTGTAATAATGCAGCAGAATGTACACCCAGCAACAACAATTCGAATCAGAGAAAAATAAAGCAATAAAATGTTAGCAACAAACAGTAACAATCCCTGTGAGTACAAAATAAAAATAACAACACACAGTAAACCTGTCTAGGCAAAAGAAGCCTTAATCCTTATTGTGGCTCTGGTAAGGTTATTTGCTCTGTCCTTTCAAGCAACCTAGAAGTAAAGAGCTCATGTGAAGCTAGGTGCTTTGGCCAGCAAACCTAGTTACCCACCATTGTTCTGTCTATTGATCTCTTGCTCTACCCTCACTGGAAAACAGATGCCTATTACTCTGTATGAAGTTCATCTCCAAACTCTGGTTTGGTTCCCTTCCCCCTTACCTGTCAGCTTCCCTGGTCTCTCACCTTCCATCCCAACTCTCTCTCAGATCAAACGATTCCCACATCTTGGTCGTTCCTAGATGCTCCACCGCAATAGGTCAAACTGCTTTCTCACATAGGCTCCCAAAGCTATGGAATGCCCTGCCTAGTCGAATCAGACACTCCCCCCCCCAACCTGCAATTGCTCCTAACAACCCTTCCTTCCCCCCTTCCTATTTCAGTCTTATTCTATTTAGGTTATTCTCTACATATGCACTTAGTAAACTTTTGTACAACAATTTGTTTGAATGTTTTTGTAATCTATGTATTTTACCCCTGTGCTGGGTACATTTGACTGTATGCACTTATTCCTGTATTTTTATATTTGATCTTGCATAGTTTTAGTTTTATATCTTTGCCTGTTCCATGCATATCTGTGCCGTGTAGGTTTTTGATTCATGTCTTGCCTGTTAAAAATTAAAAATGACAAATGTACGTTGTTGGATTCATACTCCTCTGTATCACCTCCCCCAGGATGGTCCATGAGATGAGCAATTGTTAGTGTTCAGTGGACCTTTTCTGGTGAAACTTTTCAATAAATAAATAAAATATTTGATATGTTGCAGCAGGGACCTATCCAACACCAGGTCATCTGATGCAAAATGGGAGTTTGTTTCTTCCAAGATGATTTGTTTATTTCTTATAAGGTTGTCGTTGATAAAGGTTTTCTGTGGTAGGATAGGGGCACACGAGGAGCCTTCAACTGATTTGATTCCTTTCCAAAATTTAGCTGCATCATGTTTGTTTGTGTACAGGATACTTAAATAATAATTGGTCTTTGCTGTCCTAATTAGTTTGGTGAAGGAATTTCTTATTCATTTTAAATTGGCCCAATCTGATTCAACTTCACATGCCTGGCAGTTGCCCAGAGTCAGGCCCTATTCCTCTGTACCTCATTCAGTTCCTTGTTAAACCATGGACCCGATACTTTTTTTACTTGGTGTTTGACCATAGGATAATGCTTATTCATAGCCCACAACAACAACCTACTGAATATTTCTGTCACTTCATGCACCATGGGGGCAAGGTAAAAATGTTGCCTATTTATTTATGCCAATTCATTAGAGAATTCATGACACTGAAGCTGGCAAAATGTCTTTTTAATATGAATTTAGGTTGGGTTAGCAGAGTTTGTGTCCCCCTGGAGCATGTGACTACATTATGATCACTTACATCATTGTGAAAAACTGCTGAGTGAGTGAGTTTATGAAGCCTGTTGGTTAAGGTCAGGTCTCTTAGGCCCTGTGCACACTGACATCAGTGTTTAAAAACATTTTAAAACATGTTTTACTTTCTGTGCTTGAGCACAATTATTGGAGTGTCCACATTGTTCTCCAATACCGTGCTTGCCTGCTGAAGTTCCCAGGCATGACTGTGGCAGTACCGTAAAGCATTGCAGGTGCTGAAATGCATGCCGGGATACTCACATTCAGGCACGGTAACCAATTTGTGAAAAAGTTACCGGGCCCCATATTCAGAGCCAGCCAGATGAGCACACAAAATAGTGACTCGTGCAAAAAAACGTGGGCCAGCCAGCTCTGGTGCCATATTCAAACAGATTGCACAATCCAAACATACTGTGCAAGCTGTTTGAATATCGGACACTGGTTGTGCGGCGCACAGCAGGGGGTCACTGTGTTCCATGCAGTGCAACCAGGGTCTGGGGCTGACGATTGCCCATAGGGGTACTGCGTGGCACACACTGGTGTGCACCTCGGCCCCCATGGGCGATATTCAGCCCAAACATGCAGATGAGACCATTGGGCATGCATGGCACAATGGGCCATTTGTGTGCCCATTATGGGCTCATCTGCATTTGTGCGCTGCCGTGGAGTGTGCCGGGCCCATCCCCCACCCAGCCCTGATCCTTGTCACAACACATATTCCACCCAGTGTCCCTGGTAGTCTAATGGTCCCCTCCTTGGCCCCAATCACTGTCATAATAATAAAAAAACTTCCTTCTGCTCCCTGTTTTTCTGGTGGTCTAGTGGGTTCTCCCCTGGCCCCAATCACCAGCAGAATAATAAGAACCCCCCCTCCCGATCCCAGTATCCCTCTTAGCCTAGTGGTTCCCCCCTTCCCAGCCCCGAGCCATATAATAATAAAAAAAGTCCCTGGTCTCTGGTAGTCAATTGGCCCTCCACCCCATTAGGCAGTGACCCACCACCCCACTACCACCCAGACCGACCGGAGCTGGTGACTGGCACAACCACCTCACACCACCAGCCAGCTCGACTGAACTGTACAGGAGCATGTAGTATACAGTACATGCCCATTGGTTGACAGATCAACCAATTGGCATGTACTGTATAATGTACGTGCTCTATACAGTTCAATCGGTGGCTGGTCGGTGCGGTGTGAGGTGGGCCATGACAGTCACTGACCTGGTTGGGTTGGGAGGGAGCAGGTGGTGGGTCACTGCCAATGGAGAGGGACCACCTGATCACCAGGGACTAGGGACTTTTTTATTATTATATGAATCGGGGCTGCCGAGGGGGGGGGAACCACAAGACTACCAATGATACGGGGATCGGGGGTTTCTTATTATTCTGATGGTGATTGGGACCAGGGGGAACCACTAGCCCACTGGGGATATAGGGATACAGATGGTGTTCTATATTATTCCGACAGTGATCGGGACTTGGGGGACCACTAGACTACCAGGGATACAGGGATTGGGAGGGATTTTAATATTATAACAGTGATTGGGGCTGGGGGGGGACCACTAGACTACTGGAGATGCAGGGAGTGGGAGGGATTTTTTACTATTATTACAGTGCTCAGGGCTAGGGAAGGACAGCTGTACCACCAGGGTTCCCTGCCGTTAACAGTGGGCAGCTAGGTTTGTGCAGTAGTTAGGGCTGGGTTTCAGAAGCATAAATCTGCACCATTGCTGGGGGCCATTTTGCATTTCTGAAACATTTCAATATTGTGCTGCAGTGCATATGCATGGGGATCCCTCATTTGTATAGGTGCAGCACAATATTGTGCATGTCAGCACTTTTGGGGGTGTGCGCGTATCTGTACCCTTTGAATATAGGCACACTCGAAACAGCTGTCACATTTCCAGGTTTGAGCGGAGCATCCTGGGTTGTGCCTGCACATCCCCTTTGAAAATGGGTCCCTCAGCATGTTTCTCTGGATCTCATTGAGGGTCCAACAATGTAGGTAGATTGCTTCTTTTTGTTTTTGCCAGGCTGAAAGAAGTAATGGAAGTGCGGCAGAAGTTGCCTTAAACCATGCTACAGCATGGTTTTGATCCACACTGCTATTAACACAGTTTTTATTTTTTTTATTTTATTTTTATTGGAGACAATCAGTTTTACAACCTTTGAGTCATGGACTCGTTTACAAAGGTACCTCGTCGCAAGGGGGGGGAGACAACAATTAAGTGAATAGAGACAGGGATGAACACACGGGTGAAAATACATAGACACACTTTAAAATAAAGATTACAGGCAGCAGCTATACTGGTACAAACATCTGTAGGGTTACACGCATTGTAACAAAGCAAATAGATACATCACACAACTAGTGGTTAGACTTAAAAAACAGTGGGCGGGACCGGATTAGCTACAGGCATCTACAGCATCGGCTGTCAATGATATGCTTACGGAGGGTGGTTTTGAAACGGCCAATCCCCGGGATCTTGGAGATAGATTCAGGGAGGGAGTTGAACAAACGCGGGGCCAAGTGGTGAAAGGACCTTTGGCAGCGAGAGGTCTTGGCCCTCGGAACAACGAAGGTGGCAGTGGAGGACTTGCGGGTGGGCATGGACCTAGTAGCCAGCTGCAAGGGTCCAGAGACCCCAGGAGGGCAAAGGCCTGACAAAGACTTTTTAGCCAGCAGGCAGGTTTGATATTTCAGTCTTTCCTCAAGAGTGAGTATATTTGTGCTGGAATATAGCAGACAGGTGTGGGTTCTGCTGTGGGCACTGATAAGGAGCCTACAGGCTTTGTTAATAGCAGTCTGGACCTTGGATAGGGCAGTGGTGTCAGCAGCTGCATGAGATTGGAGCCCGTGAGTTGGCCAGCGATAATACCGGCTGAGTAAGGCGATGGCTAATTTTAAGGGGGTTCAGGGAGGCAGTCTTTGTGGCGGTAGAGAAGCCCGATCCTGGAGTTCATGGCAGATGACAAGGCTTTGAGGTGGACATGGAAGGTAAGGCCGGAGTCAAAGGTGATGCCCAGGTACTTATAGGATGATACTTGTTCAATTGGGAGGAGCATGCTGGTGGTGATGTGGATGGGAAAGTCCTTGGCGCTGTTTTGCCTATGTGAGAATAGCATGGACTTTGTTTTCTTCAGATTAAGGACTAGACGATGGTTGTTGAACCCATTTTCAGTTTGAAGGAACGCGTTTTGTAATATGCCTTGCAGAGAGAGAGGATCCGAGTGAGTAGCTAGGACTACAGCGTCGTCTGCATAGAGTAGCATTTTGCTGGAACAGGAACTAGGGAGGGTGTTCAGGAATAGGCTGAAAAGAGTCAGTCCAAGAATGGAGCCTTGAGGGACCCCAGAGAGTACAGGTAGGTTGGAGGAGAGGGTTCCATTTAGCTTTACTCTTTGGGTCCTGTCGTGAAGGTAACTTTTGAACCACTTAAGGGGGATGGGAGAGAGGCCCAGTTTGCTCAGGGAGAGTAAGAGCAGGGGGTGGCACACCGTGTCAAAGGCCTTGGAAAGGTCTATGAAAACCGTCCCTGCAGGCAGGCCATTGTCAAGTCGGAGTGTATGTGGTGGGAGAAATCCAGAGGGCAGTAGATGTTGTGGCCAGGACGAAACCCATGTTGCTCCGGACATAAGAGGTTGTGTTTGGATAGGTATTCCGTGAGCTGCGTGTTTACGATTTTTTCTAACGCTTTGGATGGGGGAGGATGGAGATGGGCCTGTAGTTGTTTGGCAGAGTACGGTCCCCAGACTTGTGGATGGGAGTTATTTCAGCATGCTTCCAGGCCTCCGGGAATTGGCCTAGGCATAAGGATTTATTTATGATAAGCGTGAGGGGGATAAGCATGACATCAAGCGTGAGGCGAAGTATTTTGGAGTCGAGAGGGTCACTACTTGGGTTCTGAGAGGCAAGGGATCTTAGTAGGAAAGATTTGGCATCATGTGGTGAGATCATTTGGAATTGGAATTGTGGCCAGGGAGTTGGAGTAGGAGAGGGTGTGGCAACCGGGTCAAAAAAGTGGGCAGGAAGGACAGCACTTAAATCTGTGAAAGTCTTATTAAGACAGTCAGCGATACACGGCAGGTCAGTGGAGACAGCCCCATTTATGACAATCTGGGATGGGGTGGGGAGCGGACATTCCCATTCAGTTCTTTTATGTTGTCCCAGAAAGCTCTGGACGAGCCCCAGGAGGATGTCAAGGCTGCCTGGTAGTATTTAGCTTTAGCCTGCCTGATGGTCCAGGTACATTGATTGCGGCGATTGATTGAGTTTAAGGCAACTGTGTTGGTCAAAAACCATGCTAAAGCCTTGCTCTGAGCAAGGTTTTAACAGTTTTTAAAAACAGATTGTAGCACAGTTTTACCATGCTATGGTGTGGGTGCAAGTCTTTTAAACTGGTTTAACAGAGTTAAAATGGTTTAAAGCACTGCAAAATGTGTCAGTGTGTACAGGACCTTAGACAGGCATTAGCAGGGTTATTAGGATTTGGTCTTGTTGCTTCCAGTATAGGCTGTACAAATCCTAGATCATCACACAGACTTTTTAGTTTATTAGATTTGTGAGTGAGCCAATTCCAATTTAAATCTCCAAGTATTATGCATTCATTAAGGTAGGAGATGACTATGTTATTAATATTCTGAAGAAGTCAGAGCCACCCTTGGGAGGTCTATAACAACCAATCACGTTTAAAGATTCATTACAGGTCAGGATTATCTTTACCATCATACATTCAAACTCACAGCAAAACTTAGAAGAGTGCACTGGGATGGTGGTGCTCACGATAAAAAGTCCATGGAAATGCATTAGAATTGGGCACGCACCAGCTTTGCAAAATCAGGACCAGTAGTTTCTGTGCATCTGAAATGGATTTCTGTAAATAAAAACTTTTGGAATATACACTGAAGCTGTGAAGTCTGATTTTGCAAAGATGGTGAGTGCCTGATTCTGATGTATTTCCATATATTCAGACTCATCTGACATTGAGTGGAAGCTGATTATATCCGAGTGGAACTTTTCTTTGATATATATAAAGCTAGGCTGCCACCCCTGGAGGGCCTTTCTAGTCTATAAAGGTTGCAAGAGGGAATGGTTATCACATGCAAAAGCACTGAACCATTTGACCATGTTTCAGTGAGAAGGAAGACTTCAGTTTAATGCATATAGCCTAGGTTTTTACCTCATCCTTTTTTTTTGTTATAGACTACACACATTTAATGACATTGGGCCCAATTCTTAAAGCTCCAAGAATGGTGCAAGGGGCTTGCACCACAAAAAATGGTGCAAGGCGCCCCTTGCACCAAAGGATGCCCCTGGAGTGATTCTCAAATGCAGCCTGTATCAACCAAAGTCTGCATGCACCAAAGGGGGCTTGAGCCATTCATGCTGCACAAAATGGGCTGCGGCATGGTGCTAGGGGACCTGAGGCAGATACAGGCTGCCAAACTCCTAATTCGGGATTCTCAAACTCTCCCAGAGGGTATATTTCTAAGTGCCATTACACCAGCTACAGCTAGTCTAAGGGTACTTAGAAATATGCCTTCTGGGAGAGTCTAGCACCTTGTGGAAATGTGCCGTGGTACCCCCTCCCCAGCCCTGATCCCAATATCACTAATATAAAGAAGTCCATGGTGGGCTAGCAGACCCCCAGCCAATCTTCCCAATTAATAATAAATACATTCTCTGGTGGTCTACCATACCGCCCTGACCAATCTGCCCGATTAACAATATATGCATTCCCTAGTGATGTAGCGAACCCTCCCACCTGATCTGCCCAATTAGTAGACACCTGTGTTTTTCTTAAATAAGAAATAACAAGAAATAATAAAGAAATTCAAGGTATAAAAAGAAATAAAACAAAAACATGAAAAAAGTTAAAATATTGCTAGTTTTTTGGAAAAAACTAAATAAATGCTTGCAGCAGTTGTTGTTTAGGCTCCATTGTTGCCACAGAGGTTGTCCTCAAGGAAGCAGCAGTGGAATTGTCTGATTTACAAAACCTTTCAAGACTATAGCATAATGCTACTTAATACACAGTAGTATGCTAGGAATGTGATTTCTAGTGTGTATCAGATCTTTTTGAGGTATTTTATGAATGTAAATGTGATCACAAGAAAGAAAACTACATTCTCAATGAATATAAAGAAATAATATCATTTTCACAGGGCTCTACCAATTAGTAATGTATACATTCCCTGGTGGTCTAGCAGACCACCCCACTGCCCAGTATGCCTGATTAATAATACTGAATATTCATTCTCTGGTTGTCTAGCGGACCCCCTCCCTATCCCTGATCAGCCCATATAAGTATACTTTTTGTTACCCAGGTGGTCTAGTGGACCCCACCCCCTACCCCAACAGGCAGTGCCCCCCCACCCCATCTCTGAGCAGGTGACTGGCACAGCCCTCCTCTCCCCACCATAGCCAGCTGCCAACTGAACTGCAAAGAGCGCATACTGTATACAGTATGCACTCGTTGACTGACATCTCTGTCACTCAACAAGCACATTGGTAGGGAGAGGAGGGCTGTGCAGTCACTGGCTTGGGGAAGGGATGGGGAGAATGGGGTGGTGGAGCACTGCATGCTGGGGTGCTGTGCCCTCTGTTTGGTGCATGGCTATGGTTGCCACAAGCCATGGAACATTGCCACTTAGACCCTACCCGAAAAGGAATCAGGTGCAGAGTTCCCAGTGCACCAGTAATCAGCGCAAGCTGCCTTTGGTACAGCTTGTGTTGACTTTTGAGAATCAGGCCCATTATCTTTAATCCTTTAAGAGAGGCAAATTATATTGGGGAGAGCACTTGGGAGGGAGGGACATGGATTTACCTCCATGTTACCTGAACATGATAATAGAATAAGAACAAAACATTTACACATATGAAGAGTGTCATAAGTAGACCTCTGATGTAAGAATTTAGCCTTGACCTTAGAGCTGGTTGCAATGGAAGGAGCAGTGAAGGGTGGCTTCCTGTGGTAAAGATCGAGTGCTATAAGGCTTGCCCTCACCTTATGTGGGAATACATAAGTTAATAGAACTGTCAGGACCATGGTACTATGGGTCCAGAGAGAGCCAGGAACCTCTGTGAGGTTCTGATAAGATAATATAGTGGACTTATGGTCGGTGCATCTAGAGGCTAGTGATATCATTAGGCAACAGAGGAGAATTACTCCTAGCAACCACATTGTAATAAAATAATTAAACCACGGTGGTTGGTGGCAATGTTCTGGCTACTAATAAAATAACAATAAGTTGCATCAGTTGAATTCCCTCTGTATGCAGACAAACAAATAATCAAAACGTTATGGTGTCTGGACCACCAGTTCTATGATTATGAATTCAAGCAGACTAGGCAAAGCCACCAATGGTTTATGTAGGAACACTAGGTTGAAGTGCAGTTCAGCTCAGATTATTTGTTTGTTTTGCCTAGTTGAACAGTGCAAAGCCTTCAGGGGTATTAGAGGCACTTCTTTATAAAATAGTAACTATCATGATGAAAGAAGACAACCCAAATATGGTGTGTCTGTAGATTAGTCTATAACAACAGATCAGATTCTTATGGCATCAGCCACAGCAGTACAATTCAACTAAGCAGATACAGGCACAGTGGTATTCACAGATAATAGTATAGGAGCTAGGATAGGCATGCAGGCACAGTGCAGCAAATGAGAATAACAGCTTATGACGCCTGGATGTGTAGCATATTTTATGGATACATGTACATTACTCTAGGCAAAAGGCTTAAGTCTATGATAGTCCTGATTGCAGTCAGCCTAGTTGTAATACTTTGTGCATTAGGTTCATGGTTACCTGTTAGTTCTATTGTCCAATGTATTCATTGATATTTTCCTCTCATGTTATCTCCCTGTTTAGCCTGCTTCCCTGCAGCATTTCACGGTACAATGCAGAGGTTCAAAGCCAGCTGTCTGCTGTGTGGTCTGAGCATTTTTGGGCAGAGTCTCCAGCTGACAGCGGTCGCCATGGCTGATGCCCATGGTAGATGCCCTTATTCCATGGCCCTTAGCACATCAGCCCGCCATGCAGAGACCTGCTTGGGACAAGAGCCTGAAGAAATAAAGTATTGGAAGTCCCCCCTCCTAGTCCCATTGGCTGAGACAGGAGAGGGAGCTTGGAGATGGTCCTAGACTGCCAGACATCTGTGCAGTGATCAGTGACAGGGAGATGGTACACCCAGTCAGAACCTTCCCCACAGCTCCTTGCTGCAGACCACAATAGCTTCCCACCATTATGTGGCAGTTTGCTAAGTCCTTCATTGCAAGTTGAAACAGCCATGCTTCTTTTGTCTTGCCATCTGCCTGCTCCTATTGGCTGAGGAAGGAGAGGGAGCTTGGAGCTAGTTCTAGACAGCTGGAGGTATGTGAGGTAATCTGTGGGTTGGAGTGGGTATATCCAGAGAGAACCCTCCTCATGACCCCTTGCTGCAGTTCACAATGGCTTACATAACAGGTTGGGAAAAGCCAAGTTACTAATTGGCTGATTCCAGCTGCAACCATATGTGTAGCTTATTTCCCTAATGTCCAGTTAAAAAAGTACCAATGAGCCAGCCTGGTGGTGCAGAGGGTTGAGGCACTGGATGCCACACCTTGTGCCATGCCAGCGACCCGGGTTTGGGAACAAGCCTGAGTCGTTGGAGGTCAGCTGGGGGGGGAGGATGTGAATGGCTGCCGGCTGGCAGTTCTCCACCTCAGGATTGAGTATTCCACCTCCTCGGAGCATGGCCACCCCCTGGTGGAGGCCGGAGTGAAGGCATCGCACTGAGGAGTGCCAGCACTAGACTGAGGGAGGGCGTAAGAGGCTGGTACTGGAGCTGCAGTTCACATGTGTGCCTCTACGTGCATGTGTCACCGCTTCCACGGTCTTGGGGTTAGGGCACCTGGGGAGAAAATGGAGGAAAAATCAGGGTCCACCCAAGGGTGACACCTCTGGGTCGGGCTCTGGGGTTCCACTGGGGTGCGCAAAGCACTACAATCCCCCGAAAGACCCCGAGTTCCAGTAGGTTGGCCCGATGACTGGGGGACCTGCTGAAGGAGTATAAAAAAGTACTGATGGCATTTGGAATTTGGACAAATCGCACACAGAACTCATGACCTATTTCATTCATGTCTAATTGGCCCACAAATGTAGCTGCCTCCTTTACTCACTGAAAACCCTCAAAAAGTCCCTAAAAAGTAACATTTCTTTCCTCTCATGAACCCCTTTTATACAGAGAAAAAAATTTAAAACATGAATTACTAGTTACCATTGTAATTCCTTGTGTTTCTTTGGAGATCATGAAAAATTCCCCTCTTACCTTACCAGCATGCCAGAACAATTTCTGCATCTTACCATGCTACAGATAAAATTCAGACCTTGATAAGCTTCATACAAGGCCCTCTTTTATGTGTGAGGGGGTGAACATTCTACCAGAGAAATTCTGCAGAAGTCTGAATTCCTGTACTATTTATTTGAAACTGCGTTACCAGATGAGCATATAAAAAAGAAACAGTTTTGTTTACAGATAGAACATGCAGGAGGGGAAGGGTAGATGGGTGAGGGAGGAAAACACATATAAAATGATGTAACAGCAATAACAACAATTCAAATATCAGGTATCAACAACATTGTATTCAAGAATTACATGATACATTATATTTCAGAAACATAATTTATTAATTTTGGCAATTTATTATTCCATTATAAAGGAAATGTTTTTTTATTGAAGGGGTGGAAAGGGAAATAATTGACAGGGGGGGGACTAGTTACATTTAACCAAAGAAAATACTTGCTTTTAATAAAATAAAGTTTGCATTTTTTTCTGTTGTTTAGTTTCTCAAGTTATCCATTTTATAAGCACAATAAGACACTCCAGGGTGTGGTCAAGCTACAGGACATAACCACCCTTCCCAGGACTATAAGGCCCTCTGCCTGCAGCATCTGGTCTCACTATGCACCTGGATGGGATGGTTATCTCAGCTTAAATACACCTTTTGAGTCTTACTGATTGCTGATCTACTGCTGTCTTCATTCCAATTCCTTGTTCCTTTGTACTCTATCCCTTACCTTCCCCTGTTAAAAAATCTGCTATTTATCTGCAAGATTGGAAGGTCAAGGGTTCTAGTCATACAACAGGTACTTTGGGCAATACACAGTTGTTTGCTGGGCAGTGAGGGCACATCTGAATTGCCACAGGTAATCTTTTAAAAAGCAAAAACAGTCCTGTCTAAGTACTGGGGTGGTATTTAGCCCAATTATGAGACACAATCCCCAGTATCAGCTCCTAATAATACAGTATCAGAAACAGTTATTCTTTCCATTGTGAAGCAAGGTAAGTACAAAAAGCTTGTGTGTACATTGAGTTAGGGTGAGTGATGGCTGTTGATTTTAGTAACATGGCTGCCAGAAATGTTTTTCTCAAGATTTCGGAAGGTCATGGGTTCTAGATCTGCAACAGGTATTTGAGGCAATACCCATAACGGACACTGTAGTGTAGTGGGGGGGGGGGGTGCTGCACTGTTGCGGTGTTGTCCTTTGGATGAAATGTTAAGCAGAGTTACCTTCTGCCATCTCTGGGCACTCGCCAGGTGAAAGTTAAAGATCTAATGGCACTTATTGAAGAAGTGTAGGGGAATTTTATTAAAAGAAAAAGATCAGTACAAAGAAAATCACAAAAAAGTACAAACCAAACCAAGGCAATCAAGCTCACTGCCAATCATGAACAATCTCTGTGAAGTAAAACTAAATCACAAAAAATAAACTGACCAATATAATCTAACAGACAACTAATCATGCGTACAACCTAAGTTAATCATAAGCAAACCATGTTGTATTTTTTCATTAAGTTACCAGGGGAAGACCCCTAGTGCTATATCTGTTAATATGAAACTTCGTAAAGCTGAGGTTACACCAGACAAGACCACAGAGAAAGCCACAGTCTTTTGCTGTGTAGTGAGGGCACATCAGGATTGCCACAGACAATATTTTAAAAGTGCAAAAGTACAAAGTGCTGGGGTGGTATTTAGCTCAATTATGAGACACAATCCCCAGTCCCAGATCATTATAATACAGTGACTAAAACAGTTGTTCTTTCCATTGTGAATCAAGGTAAGACTAAAATGTTTGTATGTATATTGGGTTAGGGCAAGTAATGGGCACGGACTTTAGTAACATGGTTGCCAGAAATGTTTTTTTTTTTAAACTTTCTTGCAGGCATGGATCTCCTGGTGCGCTGCATCTTGATTGCCATAAGTAGTAACAGTTGGCATAATATGTGCTCACAAGGACATGACAAATGGTACCTCTTAGCTAATCAGAATTAGTGGTGGGTGAAGTGGCCTCAATTCGCTCCGTAGAGTGATTCGTGGTGTGAAGGCAGATTCGCAGAGTGCTCCACAGCGCAAAGCGGAGTACTTCACGTCATAGGAGGAAACACAAAAACAACAACTTTGCATTATTCTGCCATCTCCAAACCACTACTCCACAAAAATTAAGGTGAAGTACATTGAAAACAGTGTACTTCACCTCATTTTGCCTTGTTTTAAGCTCCAAAGGTGGATTTTACAGTGATTCATGGGATTTCATGTCACAGACAGCTCTAGATTGTTCCGCATAGCCTTAGTTCAGGGTAGTGTATGTAGGAAGCTGTTGGAGACAGTCTGCTGTGAGAGCTCTCTGTGATTCAAACCTTCTAAAAGCTGTTAAAAAGGCCTTTCTGGGTTATTTGTTTTGCTGAAACTTAAGTTTATCGAGTGTAGGAGACCCTCCTGTGTTCATATCATTGAGCGTTTATTGTTTGTGTGTGGATTTTGAATGTTAAGGTACAACATTCAGTCTGTGTACTGAAAGACAGTGGAAGTGTGCTTTGGGGAGGGGCGTATCTGGGGTGTACGTAGACTTAAGTAGGAGAAATAGGGGGTTCTTTGTTTTTTGGTTATTTTTTTTTGTATAACTGTCTGTGTTAATGCACACACAGTAATATTTTCAGTAATTGTTGACATTTTTTTAGCTGATTGTGTGTGTTTTGGTCTGGAGGACCTGGTGCAGCAGTGCATAATTTCAGGCTGTTTAAAATATATTGTATATTACTAAAGTTTTCAATTTGCTACGCATTACTTGTAGATAAATTGTATGAGTGTGTGTGCTGTGCATGACATCAAATAATACACCTTTTATTGTGCCACAGTGTAATTGCAGGTGCAGCAGTGTGAACCAGCTATCCACTGCACCTGCGTGATTTTGTACTGCCATAGTGGTATCTTTTCTTGGTTTTGCACTGCTATAATTTGCACTTAGTGCCCCCTCACCCACATCGGCAAAAGGTATTCTTTTCCACATTGGATTGTTTGTGACTTGAGAGCACCACTGGTTAGTTAAGGTGTTGTTGAACTTGTTATGACTTTGCTTCTGTATCTCTTGTTGAAGTCACAGCTGTTTTTTCGGCTTCATATCCAGCTTCCCGGCCCCCAGAGTGAATGTTCCAAAATCTAAATTTGTTTAGAATGTTCTTGCTGATCCTCCAAAAATTCCTGCAAAGAGACGTGCAAGCAAAGCTGTTTCTCGCCATGGCATTGCTGCCAGTGGTAAGATTGTCTGTGGGCATGGTAGTACGCAGTCGCAGAAGTGCATTGCTGATGTGAGGAAAGGTATTTCTCCTTCAGCGTATTTTACAGCACAATCAGTAGCTTCACTCATAGTTGAAGGAGATGATGTTGTCCCAGCTGGAGGTGTTAGTGCAGTTGCTGGTGGTGGTGTGAGTATTGCTGCATCAAGTTCCAGCTCTTACCAGTTTACCGTGTCCAAAAATATAGTGGAGTGTGAAGCAGTGCCAGTGAGTGACAGTGTAGATGATGTCATACTCCCCAGTAACATCCCAGTAACTGAACATGAAGATTCTGATCATCATGTCAACGATAGCACACAATGTCACATTTCTTCCACCACAGTTCAGGTCACACATTTGCCATGCAGTGATTTACAGTGTGGTGAAAAAAGTTTGGGTGATGGTGGTGCTGATGATGATGATGTTGCTGTGGTTGCAACATGCAGTCCACATGCCAGCATCCAAGCAGAAGATGTGGATAATGTTGATGAATATGATAATGTCCATGACCCCTGTTATGAACCAGAGAAAAAGAAATTCAAGGTGGTTGTGTCTGGGTCTGTTTGCATCCCCCCCAACCATAAAAATTTGTGATGTACCAGTTTCAGTTGATGATGATGACCCTGTAATAATGATAGGTATTCATGGTGGCCATTGCAGTCCAAGTGTGTCTGACCTGAAAAATCATGTAGCACACCCTCCACTTCATAGCTCAAAAAACGTAGTCCAATAAACAGCGTCAGGGGGAACATGTTAAAACTAGAGCATCATAATCCCATGTTTAGGATTTTTTTTTTGTGCAAGATGCAAATGATGAGTCAGTTGCAATCTGCCAGCTTTTCAAGTGCATGTGAGTCAAGGTAAAAAGGGGAGTCATCTGGGCACAGGGGGACAGCATACACATCTTAAGAATAGGCACATGGTACTGTGGACCCAGCACAAGATGGCAGCTAATACCTGTACCACAGTGGGCGTTCACCCTCGTCATCAACCATAATGAGCATGTTATCCCCTTCCATGACTGTAACATCAAGTAGAAAATTAAATGTGTGCAGTAGTGATGAAATAATAGCAGAGGATTACAACAGGCATGATGAGGTGGAGGAGCTGAATGATTTTGAAATCTTGTCCAGTGGTGGCGAGAGTAGCAGTTTTAATGGTGGTGGTGGGCAATGCATTATGTCTAGTGCAAGTGGTATATCAACCCCTGTACGTAAAATGGGGAAAATAACTGCATTTCTGGGTTTGTCATTGCCTGTGCAACTGTTTTCATCACACATCCACACTCTACCCCCTGCGATTCACAGAGCAGAGCCATTTGTCATCACACCCCATGTATTAAGTCAGCCCATGTTACAGAGTGTTTTTGCTCACAAGCTGAAGTACCCACCCAATCATACAGTGTCAAGTGAACTTAATGCTACTGTAGCTGAAATGCTGACAATTGATCTTTTGCCCTTCTAGTTTGTGGAGAATTCTGGGTTCTGGTAGTTTGCTGCACATGCCTGTCCAAAATGGAAAGTCCCATGCAGGACATACTTTTCAACCCATGCTGTCCCCAAGTTGTACTATACTGTGTCCGATTCAATAAGACATGCCCTTCAACATTCCTCCTCTCCATTCATCCATTTAAGTATGGATATGTGGACAAGTGGAAAAACAGCGGGGAGTTTATATTTGTGTATAACTGCACACTGGGCGTAGGTGCCGGGGGTTGTTTGTGCTGTTGGTAGTGTGAATAATCAGTGTAGTAAGGTGGAGTGTCGTGGTAGCAATCTTCCAGGAATTTGACAGCATGCAACAATTGCTATGCACAATGTGACCTGTTCACACACTGGTGAAAACATGTTGGACGTGGTACTAACTAAAACTGACAAGTGGCTGAACCTCCTGTCCCTGAGAGCTGGGTTCATAGTAAGTGACAATGGGTCAAATGTGGTGAAATACATCCTGAATGGTGGCTTTTTTGGGGTTCCATACATGGCCCACTGTTTAAATCTTGTGGTGCAGGAGTTTCTGCAGCACCCTGATATAAAAGAAATGCTGACAGTTGCACACCTCATCTGTTCTCACTTTTCACGCTCTGCAAAGGCCCATGACCAACTTCGGCAGTTGCAGATCCAAAACAGCCTCCTGCAGCACCGTTTGAAGCTGGAAGTTGCCACCCGATGAAATTCCACTTTATACATGGCAGAGAGGTTGGATGAACAGTACAAAGCCATCTCAGAATATTTTGTCATGTCACTAGCCTTGACAATTCCAGGACCTCCATGTCTATGAAGACTAAACAGTGGTGCCTCATGGACTCTGTAATAACAATCTTGAGGCCTTTTGAACATAGAAACATAGAAACATAGAATTTGACGGCAGATAAGGACCGCTTGGCCCACCCAGTCTGCCCATTTCCCTACCTGATGGATAAGCTGCAGGTCCTAGTTAACCAGCAGCCTACTTCTTCCTACCCCCACCCCCTAGAATTGCCTTATGACTGTCCCATGCATGCTTGAATTCCACCACTGTTTTTGACTCCACAACCTCCTCTGGAAGGCTGCTCCATACATCCACAACCCTCTCTGTGAAAAATACTTCCTTAAATTACCTCTGAGCGCCCTTCTATCCTCAAATTGTGCCCCTTGTTCTTGCACACCTCTTTTTGAAAGATGCTACCTCTTGGACGTTGTTGATTCCCTTGAGGTACTTGAAAGTTTCTATCATGTCTCCCTCTCCTCCTTTCCTCAAGGCTATACATATTAAGCTCCTTAAGTTTCTCTTCATATGTCTTCCGTGCAGACCCTGCACCATTTTAGTTGCCCTCCTCTGGACAGCTTCCATCCTGTCTATGTCTTTGCGGAGATTGTCTCCAGAACTGCACGCAGTACTCCAGATGGGGTCTCACTAGCTGTCTGTACAGAGGAATAATAACTTCCTGTTTTCTACTGGTGATGCCTCTTCCTATGCATCCAAGTATCCCCCAGCCCTCCTTGTTGCCCTCTCACATTGCTTTCCCACCTTTAGGTCATCTGATGACTACCCCAGGTCCCTTTCCATTTTTGTTGTTGTTAGTATCTCACCCCCATTGTGTACTCTTCCCTGGGTTTTGTTTCCCAGGTGCATTACCTTGCACTTCTTAGCATTGAATCTAAGCTGCCATACATTTGACCATTCCTCTAACCTTGCCAAGTCCTTTCTCATCCTTTCCACTCCACCTTGTGCATCAACTCTGTTGCAGATCTTTGTGTCATCTGCAAAGAGACATACTTTTCCTTCCAGTCCCTCTGCAATGCACGCTTATAAAGACATTGAAGAGGACGTTCCAATACTGAACCCTGCGGTACCCCACTACTAACCCCTTTTTCTAGAGTGGACTCCATTTACTATTACTCTCTGTGTCCTATTCTCCAGCCAATTCTTTACCCAGGCTGTCATCTTGGGACCCACTCCCAGGCTGGCTAACTTGTATATTAATCTTTTGTGTGGGACTGTGTCAAATGCCTTGCTAAAGTCTAGGTAGGCCATGTCCACAGCCCCTCCTTGATCAACTACTTTGGTCACCCAGTCAAAGAAATCTATCAGATTTGTCTGGCATGACCTTCCCGCTGTGAATCCATGCTGCCTTGGGTCCTGTGCCCTCTGGCCTCTAGATACTCAACAATTCTTTCCTTCAGAAGTGATTCCCATTTTCCCTACCACTGAGGTTAAACTAACAGGTCTGTAGTTTCCTGCTTCTGCCTTGCTCCCACTTTTGTGAAGGGGAATTACATCTGCCCTCCTCCAGTCCTCGGGTACCACCCCATCCTCCTATGATTTGTTAAAGAGGGTAGTCAGTGGTGTCACTAGTTCTACCCTTAGTTCTTTTAGAATTCTGAGATGAATCCCATCAGGCCCCATTGCTTTGTCCACCTTCAGTTTTAAGAGTTCTTTCAGAACCCTTTCTTCTGTATATGGGCTGGTATCAACTTCTGTATCCAGAGTGTTTCTACTGTTTGTTTTAGGTACTTCCCCCTCTTCCTTTGTAAATACTGAGCAAAAGTATTTGTTTAGTATCTCTGCCTTTTCACAGTCACCCTCTGCCCACCCTCCCTCCCCTTTACTAAGCCTCTCTATCCCTCCCTTGGTCTTACTTCGCTCCCTGATGTACCTATAAAAGGTTTTATCCCCCTTCTTAACTGAGTTGGCTATCTTTTCCTCGGTTTGGGCCTTTGCTGTTCTGACTGCCTTCCCAGCTTCCTTTTGCTTTAACTGATACAGTTCTCTGTCCTGCTCCTTCTGTGATTCCTTGTACTTCCTGAATGCTTTCTTTTTCTCTTGAACCTTCACTGCCACTTCCTTTGAGAACCATAGTGGTTTCTTACTCGTTTCATTTTGTTTATTTGCTTTACACAAAGGCTTGTTACCTCTGTGATGGCAGTTTTATTATTCCCATTGTTCTTCCACCCTCCTTCCTGCCCATTTGCTAGTGCATTCCTTAGGCACTCACCCATTTTGACAAAGTCAGCCCTCCTAAAATCCAGTACCTTTGTCTTTGTATGGCTTGACTCTATTGCTGTGTTTATTGTGAACCTATACTGTTCGATGGTCGCTAGTTCCCAGATGGCTACCCACTTCTACATCTGTGATCCTCTCCTCATCTCCATTTGAGAGAACCAGGTCTAAGATTGTTCTCTCAAGTGGGCTCCAATACTAGTTGTCTAAGGCATGCCCCTGTAGGGCATCTAGAATAACCCCACTTAGAAGTGGCTGCTGCAACTGCACTCCAGTTAACATCTGGCATATTCAGATCACCCATCAGCAATATCTCCTTTTTCTGCCATACTAAGTATACTTTCTATCATTTCCTTGTCCATTTCCTCCCCTGAGAAGGGGGTCTGTATACAACCCCTGTGCGGATTGTGGTGCCATTGCCGGTCTCCAAATTTACCCACAGTGCTTCTTCTCCTCCTTGTTTACCCTTTTGTTCTGTTGCTTGATTCCTTCCCTATGTAAAGAGCTACTCTCCTCCTCTTTACCCTCCCTGTCCCTCCTGTAGATAGTGTATCCTGGTATGTTTACATCCCAGTCATGGTTTTGTGTGTACCATGTTTCTGTGACTGCCACGATATCCAGATGTTCCTCCTCCATCAAGGCCACTAATTCAGGAAGCTTGTTACCGGACTACGGGCATTGGTACTCATTGTTCTCCATTTTTTATGGCTTTACTTTCTGTTGCAGCATCCCCACTGACCTTTCTACCTCGGTCTTTTCCCATTTAGTACCCTGTTTTGTAGGAGAGGTTGGGATTTTTCTGCTGCTTATCAGTGCCTCCCCCCTTGACTAGTTTAAAAGCTTGCCAATGAAGCATTTAAACCGATTGCTCAAAAGACTTGTTCCCTTCCTGGACAGATACAGACCATCCTGCCAGTATAGGCTGGTGTCCCTCCAGGTGGAACCCCAGTCCCCAATGAAGCCAAACCCCTGGCTCCACACCATTTTTTCAACCACTCATTAAACTGCATGGTGCAATGTACCCTTGCCTCACTCATGCCATTTACAGGAAGCACCTCTGAGAAGGATACTGTGTGTGCTACTTGTCTTAGGCCTCTCCCCAGTTCTACAAAGTCCTTCTGCACTGCTGTAAGCTCATGTTGAGCCAAGTCATTTGTCCCTAGGTGGACAATGACATCCAGCTCAGACTCCCGTGCAGCTGTTCTCGTGATGCCACACAGGCAGTGAGTGGTGAGTCTGCCTCCATTAGCCCATCAATTCCACTGCAGTGTGTGCTGAGGCAGACATTGGTGAATGTACGGCATAGATTTGATGTTGCTGGAGAGAGTGCTAGCAGTGTGTTGCTGAAACACATGCTGACAGTATTTGACCAGAATTGTCACATCTTGAGCATTCAGCGTAGTGACAGCTTTTCAATAGCAACAATGCTGGACCCACGATACAAACATGGAATTGCTTCAGTACTGGAGGGTGGTCCTGAACAGGTAAAAACTGTCAGTGGGCAACTGGTGTGCTTGGTTCATGGGGCACAGAAGTCACATGCCAAGGTCAGCAAACCTCAGCAGCATAATCAGGCTGAAGGTGAACCTGGAGGAATGGTATCAACCATATCCTGTAAGGGGAAGGGGACTGCAGTTCCAGGTGGGCTGTCATCAACAGCAGTTTGCATTAACCCACTTTGTCCCAAGTCAGAATTTGTGACATAAATGATTCCAGAGAAGCGGATGATGCATCAAACGCTGGAATTAGAACAGCACAGTGAATAGTTGAGTCATATGTGTCTGAAAACAGACATCTGTCAATCACTGATGATCCCCTTTTATACTGGAGTGGAAAGGGCAGCGAATGGCCAGAGCTGACCGCTGTGGCACTGAAGTACCTGATATGCCCACTCTCTAGTGTGAATGTCGCGAGGGTATTCCGCTCAGCAGGTGCAATAGCTCGGGATAGTCATATGAACCTCTCTCCTGCAAATGTCAGTTTGCTGACATTCATAAAAATGAATGAGAGGCACATACCAGCTCAGACTGCAACCTCAGTATTCATACCCTGGCATAGTCATGGTTTAGCTGATGCCGTAGAAATGGACCATCCTGGTGACAGTGGCAGCATGAAACAGCCTACCACTGACGTACATGATAACACAATGGAGAAAGAATTTCCCAGTGGTCAGAATTCAGACATTGAAGACTGCGAGGGCAGCTTTCTTTATGAGGCTGACGATGAATGATGATGAGGTTAATGTTGGCAGGATTTAACTTAAGTGGTTAAAAGGCAGTCACATTTCTTGCATGATGCATGTTTTCTTTTTCATAAAGTTAAATCAGTGACCCACTCATAGTGACTCAAATTCCATATGTCATGTCACATTCATAACACAGAGCACAGTATATCCTGGCCCCTGGACTACCACCACCATAACACCGCTGTTACCTGTTTGCCACTGGCAGCATAGGGAATGTTACCGTGTGTCCCCCTGGACTACCACCCATCCACCACCATAAAAGATAAGACCACTGTTCACAACTGCCAGCATAGGGAACATGACTGTGTGTCCCCCTGGTCTACCACCCATCCACCACCATAAGAAATAAGACTGCTGTTCACAACTGCCAGCATAGGGAATGTGACCATGTGTCCCCCTGAACTACCACCCGTCCAACACCATAAGAGATAAGACCGCTGTTTGCAACTGCCAGCATCGGGGATGTGACTGTGTGTCCCCCGGGACTACCACCTGACCACCACCATAAGAGATAAGACCACTGTTCACAACTGCCACCACCACCACCAGATGCAGGAAGATGTGAGAGGGAATGTCATCATGCGTTTCAGCTATGACCACCAGTCCACCACCACCACCCACCACCATCATTGTGACAATGTTTTCCATTACACATCTTGACCATGCCAAGGCAGAGGGAGTCTAACAGGAGACCACATCCACCAGCCACAGGCACAAAGCTTCTTACTATTAAAACTATAAAGTGCGTATGTGTACTAATGTGTTCATGCTATTCAACTTCCTGTAGCTGTGTGTTTTGTTTTCTGTTGCTTTTCTGAGCTGCAATGGTCAAACACATACGGTCAACTTATTTTTTTTTTACAGGTTAATAACAAACTACTCTCCTTCGCTGAAGGTCTGTATCAATAGTACAGCAGCTGTACTGTCTACAGGAACCTATGGGATATCCATTTCCAATCCATACTTGTAAGTATATAAATTTTATTTATTCTGTTCCTTTTTTTTTCATAACAGTGTAACAAGTCCAAGTGATAATTCATAAACTAGGTGACATGCATGCCACAAAAAATATTTCTGCAACATATCGTGCACTGTATTCCAAATTTGCAGCTGTGCAGCCATGACAGTGTTGAAAAGGTTGGACCCAGGTCATGTTACTTGACAAGATTGTGGTTTTAAAAAATAACTTGAGTTGAAATGCAGGGACACTGACACAGTGTATTTGTTACGCAGCCTGGTACTAAATTTATTTGTGATCTGATGATTGCAGTGGGACAGCTTGCAATCTGTGTTAATCCAGATACCCGTAGTGGAACAGCCACGGCTTAAAAATAATGTCTTATTGCTGCAATCAAGTTGCAATAAGTCCTTCATTTCTTTTTTAGGAAACTTCCAGATGCTTTGTTGTGTCATAGTTGCCTTATCCAAAGAACTTCTTCAACATCATGCCCCCCCTCCCCCCAACTGGGGCAGACATGTAACAAACAGAAGTCATTTCAATCAATGACCATGACCATCATTACTGGACTGGAGAAGGATGCAGATGAAATCTGTGAAGACATAACCAAATAATAAAGCATTAATGAGACCTACTTGCAAATATGCTCCCCCCAAAAAAAATACTTACCTTCATTGGCTTGAAAGCATTCCATTTCCAATTTCAAAGCCAACATTTCTCATCAAGCACTGCAATGTGCACACCAACAGTATGTGACCTGTGATACAAAACAATACAATGAGTACATGTATATATATGTAAACCCCCACCTAGAAAATATATATATATATATATATATATACATATATACTATATACTCACCAAGGCTACTATTAGTGTACACACAAAAGGCACCCTTCCATCTGGTTGAGGTGATGGCATCGCATTTGCAGGAATTGCAGCACACTTTACACCAGCAACAGTTCTCTCACGGTCATCATTTCCGATGAAAAACTGAATGGATTCATGTCATGTTATCCCTCCTTCATGCAGTTTGACAAGACACTGTGCATCATGATATCATCATCACAGTATGTTAATTTTCTGGACAACAGACAGTTGCATTTTGGGGATGCAGAAAAATTCTGGGTACTTTGTGAGACCACTGCGCCCATGAGTGACTGCACAAGAAATTCTGAGGGACTTTGCATGTGATGTAATGCTCCCATTTCACTTTGTCAGCAATTGGGAATTTTCTGGACACAAGATAGTTGCATTTTGGGGATGCAGAAAAATTCTGGGGACTCTATGTGACCACTGCACACATGAGTGACTGCTCAATAAATTCTGGGGGACTTTGCATGTGGTGTAACGCTGCCATTTCACTTCATCAGCACTTGGGAATTTTCTGGACACAAGACAGTTGCATTTTGTGTGTTGTGATTGTTAGCACATAATGTCATAATTAAATTATAAATTAAAGCAGCAGTGCACCAATGTGGTGAAAATTTTGACCCATACTTTTTTATGCTATTTTAGATTGCCAGCCACTAGTTACCACCTGACTTGTAGGATACCCTTCTTTTCACAGTTTGTATCTGCTTTAGTACTTTTTCTCATGTCTGAAAAAATAAAAGGAGCACTGCTTTTAATATGGCTTGGATCAGGTTTTCATCACTATTTGCAGTTGTTTTTGAACAAATATTGTTCTGTGAGGTCAGAAAACACTGCCTGCTGCATAATTGTTAATTTTACTCACAACAGAAGTGATACATAAACAACTGATGGACAAAAACAGCAGAAAATGCTGATGAAGACCTGGGGCCCGATTCTAGAAGGGTGGTGCAAGTTGCTACCAAACGCAACCTGCGCCACCCACAACTGTGACATTGACCCTGTGCCCTATTCTAGAAGGGACAGGGTCTCCACAGCAAAGTCCTGCAACTTGCGACATGCGGCAAGGTACGCTGCACAGAGTGTGTACCTGGCCAGCATGTTGCAACCCGCTGCCACAGGTCACAAGTGCATCCCCCGTCCATGCCCCAATCCCTGGGTTGCCCGCTGCCATTGTGGTACATCACCAGTCCTGGTAGTCTAGTGCCCCCCCAAACTGTACAGTAATACCAAATATATTTTTTCCCATTTCCCTGGTAGTCTAGTGGGCCCCCCCGAACTGTACAGTAATATATTAATAATTATTCCCATTTCCTGGTAGTCCAGTGCCCCCAAACTGTACAGTAATATATTAATAATTATTCCACTTCTCTGATAGTCTAGTGCCCCTCTGCACTGTACAGCAATATAGTAATAAATAGTCCCATTTCCCTGGTAGTCTAGTGGCCTCCCCCCGAGCTGTATAGTGATAAAATGTGAAAACTCCCTATTTCCCTGGTAGTCTAGTGGCCCCCCAGCCCTCCACCAAGCTGTGCCAGCCCACACAGCACCCCCCACACTTCCCCAGCCAGTGACTGGCACAGCCCATCTCTCATCTTCATGGCCAGCCACTGACTGAGTGAAGTATTAGTGCTACTGCACAGACACGCTCAGAAATTAATTTCTGAGTGCATCTGTGCTGAAGTGCTAATACTGCACTCATTCATCAGCTGGCCGTGGAGGTGAGAGGTGGGCTGTGCCAGTCGCCAGCCGGGGAAGGGTGGGCTGGCACTGCTTGGTGGGGGGTTGGGGCCACTAGACTACCAGGGAAATGGGGAGTTTTCACATTTTATCATTATGCAGTTCAGGGGGAGGCCACTAGACTACTAGGGAAACAGGACTATTTATTACTATATTACTGTACAGTGTGGGGGGGCACTAGACTACCAGAGAAATGGGAATACTTATTTATTATATTACTGTACAGTTGGGGGGGCACTAGACTACCAGGGCTGGCATATTGCCACATATGCGGTGGGCGACTCACGGTTCAGGGCACGGGAGGATGGCAGCGATGCCCTGCGGGGCTTCAGCCAATAGCTGTTTTGGGGGTTGGGGGTATGGGTAGCCCTGTGAGGCCACACTGGGGTGTGCTGTGCAGGGGGGGAAGGAAACTGTGCACTGTCCACTGGATAGCTGACGGGTCCACAGGACCCCTTGGGGCATCCGTAGTTTATACTAGCTTTTAGCTGGTATAACTTATGTTGCTGGCTCTCCTCTGGGGGTTCTTGTAGAATCCCGATGTGGGCACTTTGTGGCTGCCCTTCTAAAATAGGGTGCAACTGCTGCCGTAAACTTCCTAGTGCCATGTCTCAGGGGGTTTCTGTGGCATAACAGCTGTTTGGCGCAAGTGGCCTGCGACATGTCGCAGGTCACTTTGTAGAATCGTGCATGTCGCAACTGCCAGCGTAAGTTGCTAGATGCGCCATTCTGCTTGGTGCAATTGCTGTTAAGCCTGGTGTAATCCTTCTAGAATCTGGCCCCTGGTCTGCACCGTATTAAAAGGAGCACTCCTTTTATTATTTCAGACATGAAAAAAAGTACTAAAGCAGACTCAAATACTGGGAAGAATGGTATCATACAAGTCAGGAGATAAGTAAAGTGGCGATGTAAAATAGCATGAAAAAGTATAGGTCAAAATGTTCACCTGATTGTTGCACTGCTGCTTTAATGTCTATTTCTAAAAAGAAATATTTGTGGAGCCTCAGTAATGTTCACTTTGTGTCGGGGCTCGTGAAGTGTTTGTCAAAAAGTAGGACCGAGCAGTGCAAGTATGCTGTGCTAAACTGCATGTGTGCCATCAGTGTTCTTTCCTGTGTGTGCAGATATTGTCCAGCTTTGTGCAAACATATATATGGTGTGACTTGTTGCACTATGTAAAGAATAAATAACAAAGAATATATGACATATATTTTATTTTTTTTACCACCAGCACTGGTGAAGTAAGTGATATGAATTTTTTTCAGAGGTCTCGGGTCACTGTGCACCTCACTCACTCACAGTGCACACATGACTTTGCGGAGATAATAGCACAAAAAACACACAAGCTCTCCTAAAAGTCATGTGTGCAGTATGAGACTAAGGTGCACTCTGGCCATACATCTCTGAAAAAATATCATATCACTTAGTCCACTGAGGATGATGGTGACAATAAAATATACATTGTATATTCTTATCTCTATTCTTTATACCATAAACACTGCAACAAGTCCGCATATATACTGTATGTTTGCAAGAAGCTGGACAATGTCTGAAGTCACACACACAGAGGAAACAACACTGACTGCACACATGTAATTTAACACATTATACTTGCACTGCTCAGTCCTGCTTTTCCACAACCACTCCACAATAGAAAGTAAACATTACTGAGGTACCGGATTATAATAACAGGACAATAAGGAGCATGTATGTATGTATGTATGTGTATGTATATATTTAAAGGGAAGTAGTCAGTAACAGGAGCTCCAGCCCCCTGCAAGGCTTACCCTCCGGTTAAGCCTTTGAAGTATGTTGCAGCATTTTTCTCGTGCCGCAACATGCTTTATTTTAAAAGAGAAAAATCTGTGACCCGGAAGTATGATGGATGCTATGGGGGCTCCATGATGTGTAAAGGTGCGGCGACACACCATGTACTTCAATACAAAAGTATTGAAGCGTAAGGTGCGTGGCCACACCTGTACACATAATGGAGCCCCCATGCTGTTCGCCATACTTACGGGTTGCGGACTTTTCTCTATTAAAATAAAGTATGTTGCGGCACGAGAAAAATGCAGCAACATACTTCAAAGGCTTAACCAGAGGGTAAGCCTTGCAGGAGGTGGGAGCTGCTGTTGCTGACTGCTTCCCTTTAAACTACTACTGTGGCCTTTCCTATGTCTGTTATTAAACATAAACAAAAGACAAAATAATACAGCGGTGGGGTGAGTGCTGAAAAAAAAATGAGGATCCCCTGATGGTCCAGCAGCAGATGGAGCATCAACACAGTCTGTAAATGGTGTTGCTCTATCTGCTCCAACTGCAGCTGGACAGCACCCACCCTCTCATTATTCTCTTCCACCATGGCCCACAAAAAGTCCTATACATGCCTGAGTTGCAGGCATTTTGGGATCCACTGATGGGGGGAACACCAGGTAGATGTGGTGGTGAGGATGGTGCTGGTGGTGGTACTGGAGCAACTGCTGCTGTGGCCCTCCTCCAGCTGTGATGAAGCACAACAGCAGCTCCCTCTGCCACTGCCACAGAATGGCCAGCAGGTGGAGGCCTGGCCTGTTCTGTGGCAGTCTGCCACTCCACCTTGTGGTGGTTCAACATATGGATGCACTGGCCCCCGGTCCCCAGATGTGTCCCCTGGGGGCCACAGCGCACCTGCACCCCACAAAGCAGACACACCACAAGGCTGCTGTCCCCCCAATCACAGTTAAAAAACTGCCAAACTGGGGAGCTGCGGGGGGGACCAGGCACAGGAGGGGCAGATGCACTGCTGGCAGCATGTTCATGGATCTGGGGCTCCCCCTGCTGCTGTGGAGGTGCTGCTGCTGGAGCTCTTGCAGCTGCCACTGGTGGTGGTGGTGAACTTATTGCACATGGCACTGGTGGTGCTGCAACTGCTGCTTCCGGAGGGGTTGGGGATGACCAAACACTCTGGACCAGTCCAACTCCACCCGGCTACACCCTCTATGCATGTGCACTGCTCCCCTCCTGCCACGGGCCACATACTGTCCCTGATCCTACATTATCAAAAAAAAAAAAAAAAACACTCCTTCCCTCTCTGACGAATCCCAACTTCACACACACAACACAGAAACACACACAGTCACACACACACACACACATACACACACACACACACACACGCACACACACCAAAACTTATAAAATAAAGAAATCAGTCACCAAAAAGAAAAAAATGAACTGACAAAACAGTACAAAAAAAACGAAACAATTAGTTTTTAAAAAAGCTTTTGGGTTTTGAATCTGATCGGCTTTCAGAACAAGCAGCCAAGAACTCTCCTCTCCACAAAATGCTTCCTCTCTACCTCTGCAAAGGAGATAGTGAAAGTATCTGCTTCTATGACTCACTTCCTTCCTGCCTGCCTGGCTAAAGCATGTGACTTACAGTACTGTAAGCCATGTGATGTGTGGGGGCCCTACCTATATTGTTGCCATTCCACCTTACTTCACATTAAGGCAGAATGACAATGCGAAGTCATAATAACAAAGTGAAGTGAGCACTTTACAATGGTCACTCTAAGTAGCGCTGGACAACTCAAAGTGGCCACTTCGTGTTCACTTTGCTGGCAGAATTTAAGGTAAGGTAAGCACCTGGTTAGGAGAAAGGTTTTCTCTGCAGTTCCTTTATAAAATTTGGCAAGGACCCAACCAGGTTCCTAATGCCAAGTCGCAGATTCCCTGCATGCCAAAGGTGATGCCAAGGTTCCAACCGTTTCCCCATTAGAGATGACTGGAAAGCTACAGCCTGTAGTTCAAGGGGGCGGTGCAACTGGCCACACCCCCATTTGGACTATTTAAGGGCTGATTGCTACGCTCCACACACAAGCATTTTTGCTTGCCGGTCGGAGGCTCTGTTCATCTATCTTCTCACTTTGGGCCTTGCCTCCCCCGATATCTAGTTTGTTTGTGCTCTGGACTCTGCTAGGTTTCTGCTGGATGTGTTCCTGAGTTTCTTCTACTTTGGTAAGCATTTGTTTTGCTTCTGACTGCTGTGTGCTGTTTTTCTATTCTACTGCATTTATGCTTTGGTTTTGTGTATCCTTTTTTTCTTTTGGCTTTCTAGTTGCCTTTTTCTGGTACTGTGTTACTCATTTGCTGTGCTCTGGCTCCCTGTCCTCCTCAGGTACCTGGCATCAACAGTCTCCTGTATTTGTTTTATGACTCAGTTCCCATTCCAGCCCTCTGCTGCTGTTACCACTTAATTGCCTACACCTGGCTAAGTTCTTGCTCTCAACTAGCTGCAGGGTGTGCCAGCAGGTACTGCTGCGTTTCTTTTGCAACTCCAGGTAATTTGTGTTGCTTTTGCTCCTTCCTTCTTTTCCTTGGGGATGTCTAGCTACAGTATTCATTATGTTTACAAATTATTCTACCTGTCCACTGCATTTACTCAGCCTGTGATTGCACTTCCTTATTATTTGTGCAGACAGACCTATTTCAGTTTGTTGGCTTTTCAGTGCTACTAGCTTACAACAGAATCTCACCCAGTTCTCCTACCCTTCCATGTTGCTCTCCCCTTGTGTACAACCCTTTTGGGGTTCTTAATCTGCTCAAATATATACCAGCCCAGCCACAGCTGCAGATATTCATCAATTTAATTTCATCTACTACGAACATACAAAATTTGCCAGCAGCTAAAGGCCTAGAGGTCTATCAAGTCTGCTCGAATGTGCAGCTAGCACCTTCTCTGGACTGCCTCCCTCTAATCTCATGCTTTATCTTCTTTTCCTGCTACTAGCTTAATTCAACTGTTGGTACTTAAATGATTTTATCCTACTGGTTTAATTAGCTGTTTGGCATCATGGTGCCTCTCTGTAGCTTCTCCATTTTGCCCACAGCAGGGAACTGTGTTGTTGCAGTGGGCAACGTGGCTCCAGGCAGTGGGAGCAGCTTTCAACTTCTTATATGTTTTTTTGGTCCCTGACTTGCCCCGGCCTTCAATTACTGCGCCACACAGCCTTTATGGCATTCCACATCCAGCTATTCCAGGCAACTGTCTGCCTTAGGGCAGCTGGCTTCATCCAGTCTTCTACCATCCTTTCCCTGCTAATCAGCACCTGATTTAAGCAGTCATCCCAGCCTTCCTGTCCCCTGCAGTCCTCCCAGCCTTCCTGCCCCTTGCACTACCAGTATCACTCATATACCAGCCATCATGGCACTAATGCAATCAGCTTACAAGTCCGTTCATTCCAGGACCTCTCCCCTTTCAACACTGGCGTCCTCTTCCAAGTTTGAAAGCATATCATGTTTTTTTCTGCTTTGAACTGCATCTCCTACCATACCGGCTTTGCAGTCTCCTCCTACCTAACTGGCTTCACAGCCTCTTCCTCTCCAACTGTCGGACCCAGGCTTTGCCTGGTCTCACCATTCTCTTACTCATAATATACAATCCAATTCACTCCCAATTTGGCTTTCTAGTGGACTTGGTCAACACGCATTGTGATGGTTGGCAACTGCTATTTGCCTTACCTAGACCCATGAGAGGGTCCCTATTGCTCAGCCTGACCTACGTACAGGTCTCATCCAGTCAAGACCCACAAGAGGGTCCACAGTGCTCAGTCTGACCTATGTACAGGTTTCCCCATGTCTGCTATCATCCATCATGACCAATGTATGGGTCCCAAGCTCCTTACCATGTGCAGGTATCATGCTCATTACAACTCACTGTCCACATTTTGGAGACTTGCTGACCATATGCAGAAGCTGACGGCTGATAAGAACCGCAAGGCCCATCCAGTCTGCCCATTTCTTTTGCTACCTTATAAATGTGCTATCGGTCTTTGCTCTGTCAATGGCCTATCTATTCACACTCATCTATATTGCTCGTTTATGCCTATCCCATGACTGTTTGAAGCCCTACACTGTATTCATATCCACCACTTCCTGAGGTAGGCAGTTCCATGCATCCACAAGCCCTTCTGTGAAAAAGAACTTCCTCACATTACCCCTTAATCGGCCTCCCTCTAATCTCATGCTGTGTCCTCTTGTCTTGCTATTTTTATTATATTGAAACTTGTTAGACTCTTTCACCTTGTTAATGCCCTTAAGGTATTTGAATGTTTCGATCATATCACCTGTCTCCCTCCTTGCTCTACGGTATACATATTGAGCTCCGTTAATCTGTCCTCATATGTTTTCTGATGCAGTCCCTGCACCATTTTGGTTGCCCTTCTCTGGAATGCCTCAATTTGGTTAATGTCCTTGTGAAGATGTGGCCTCCAGTACTGCATGCAGTACTCCAGATGGGGCCTAACCAGTGTCTTGTAAAGAGGAATTATTACCTCCCTCTTCTGATTTGTGATATCCCTACTAATACACCCCAACATCCCCCTAGCCTTACCAACTGCTTTAGTGGTCTGCTTGGATGATTTCAGGTCATCTGTGATGATGATGCCCAAGTCTCTTTCTTCCCTTGTGACTGCCAGCAACTCCCCTCCCAGCCTATAGATGGTTTCAGGGTTTCTTTTCCCTATGTGCATGATCTTGCACTTCTTTGCATTAAACCCCAGTTGCCACTCTTTCAACCATTTTGCTAGTTATCCAGATCTTTTCTCATTCTGCCCACCCCATCTGGATCATCTACTCTGTTGCAGATCTTGGTGTCGTATGCAAGCAGACAAACCTTACCCTCCAGTCCATCTGCAGTGTCACTGATGAAGATATTGAAGAGGACTGGCCCCAGGACTGATCCCTGAGGTACCCCACTTGTGACTTATATCTCTTCTGACTGTATACCGTTTACCACCAGTCTCTGTTTTCTGCCCATCAACCAGTTTGCCACCCAGTTGACCAACTTCTGACCCATCTCGAGCCTACCCAGCTTACTAATCAATCTTCTATGTGGAACAGTATCGAAAGCTTTGCTGAAGTCAAGGTAGGCAACATCAGCTGGTCCCCTTTGGTTCACCACTCTGGTTACCCAGTCAAAGAAATCTATGAGATTAGTTTGACAGGACCTTCTTTTTGTAAACCCATGCTGTCTTGGATCCTGTGCTCCTATGGATTCCAGGTGTTGCACTATCCTTTCCTTAAGGACTGCCTCCATAATCTTGGCCACTACTGAGGTAAACCTGCTTGGAGCAAGGTCCTTCTCACATGACCCATAGTTGGGGATATCCTTGCTTCAGGTGGACCTTTAGTCATCAACCATACTGAAGGCACCTCTTGATGTAGCATTTAGGACTTCAGTGATGAAAGGGTTGGGCTCTCACAGGAAGGTCCCCTTTAGCTGCCCAAGTGGGTTCAGAGGCACCCTTTCAAGCTGTTCTCCCTACAACTGCCTCTGATTCACCTGGTTTGTTCTTAGATTGCTAGGCTGGCTGAGCACCTCGGCGGTCATTAATCTCCTCCTCCCACCTTGGTTGCCCATTGTTGTAGAGTTAGCTCACAACCTTCCATGGCATTCTCATTAGACGGACAGAGTGAGAGTGTTCCCTGAAATTGTAAATCCCTTGGACTGGTCTACCAAATTGCAGTAGCAGAGCCGTTACTAAACAAAACTGTCCCAAAGCCTTGAGGGAAGGCGACCTAGGCCTTGGATCCCCAGAGGTTTCCTCCTCGAAGGGTTTTTCCTCTCCTCCATGCCAATGGTAATAATACTAGTTGGGTGTAGTTGTAGTCTCTAGGTCACTTAGTTAGGTTTCCACTGTTGGATCGATTTGGATGGCTGCCCCATGTGTGTCCCTTCTCCCCCTTTGGATGTTCTCTCTCTCCTTAAGAAGCCAGGCCTCCTCATCTTACAGTCATACCTCCAAGCAGGTCACTATTCACCTGTTCTTTCCTGCCTACTCTACTCAAACAATACAACCAACTGACCAATGCAGCTAACTGAACCCATACTACCAACTCACCTACGTATAGGTCTTCGAGCCCGATAAGTGTTCACTACCTTGTATGCTTTGCTCGACACTCTTTTTGGGCTACTACCTAAGGTATCTTTAGCCAAGGGAATCACTCCCATGGCACCTCAAGGGGTGGAACCCTCCCCTACGGTTCCTTGCCTTTGTACCCCTACAGGGTGGTATATCCCATGGATAGAGAGGTGAACAGCCAAAGTTTATCTTCGTTACACAAGCACAAAACCAGTAGCACAGTCACACTGAATTGGAAGGCTACAGCTTGTAGTTCAAGGGGGTGGTGCAACTGGCCATACCCCCATTCTGCATGTTTAAGAGCTGCTCACCTCACTCCACACACAAGCATTTTTCCTTGCCCCTCCATCCACCTTTCCTCCTCCCACAGCATGCCTCTGTCTCCCGTGGGCTTCTTCCTAAGGTACCTTTAGCCAAGGGAATCACTCCCAAGGCACCTCATGGTGTGGAACCCTCCCCTAGGGTTCTTTGCCTTTGTACCCCTACAGGGCGGTATATCCCATGGACAGAGAGGTGAACAGCCAAAGTTTATCTATATTACACAAGCACGAAACCAGTTGCATGGGTACATTGAACCGCACAGTTGTCTTTTTAACCAACACAGTACCAACATTTTTTGTAATAAAAAGACTGTAGAGTAAGGCAGTTTACATGGTGTTGTGGCCAACGTCCCCCCCATCAATAAAACAGATTCATGCAACTCACATCCAGGATACACCTGAAAACATGCTATTACAGCCTAGTGGGCCTTTCCTGGTCAAAAGTTACAAATACCTCTTGTGCAGTAATAAACTGTGGTTACTGTATTGATTATTTGTTGGGTTACTGCATTGTGGGCTGGTATGGCGTGGGCTAGGAGATTTGTCATTGTTTCCTAGGAGGTCATATCCTGAGCATTGGCAGATTTTTCACAGGGACTACCCCAGGTAGAGACACTGTGCCATTTAACTTTAGTTACTGCAAGTATTTCACAACAAGAACCTAGGCCAGCCCCATCAGTGGGCTGGGGGAGATGTTCCCTCCAAGGACCCTTGGCTTATATGGATGTCCAATAAAAAGTCTGACATATGGGTGAAACAGAGTAAAAATCCTCTACCTAAAGATATTATGCATAACCATTGTGGTATATTTTAAACCTCAGAGAGATTGTCAGCCACTCAGTTCTTACAACCAGAGCACAATACAGGGAGTACCAAGTTATTAATTTTTCTCAATGTGTTTGGAGGTTGTTGGATCTAATTGTGTGACAAGTGCTATGCAGAAAACCCAGGTTCAGTCTTTGAACCTGATCCAGATGATATATGAGGGCTTCGGGAGGTGGTGGGAAGTAGTGAGTCCACTGGATCTTCTCTGCCTTCCAACAAGAAGGATGACTGTGTGTAGCTCCAATCAGAGAATGCTTGTGGGCCCTTAAAGTTCTAAAAGAATGATTGAGTTGCTGGTATGTGGTAAATAAAGCTTGAAAACCAAGCAAAACAAGACAGCTTCCAGTGCTTTCTGTTTCAGTGGCCTCACTTATTTTGTTTGCATTTGAAGCCTTGTTTTCAGTTCACCTGTACTGCAGCCAAGACCCATTTCTGATGGTACAGGCACTTATCGTGACCTCCTTCCATGACTCTGGATTTTGTCTATCCAGTCATCATGTTGTTGGAGTCAAGCAGTACAGGGGCAATCTTTGGGGGGGGGGGGGAGTCCACAGGTGATTCCAGATGAACTGTGGTATGAGGGAGCTTCCTGGCTGAATGGGAAAGGAGGTGGCCCAAGGAGCTAAAATAGAGAAAAACATTGACGAAGGTTAATAATGTCAACAGGTCAAAGCAGACATTAAACTGAGGAAAGGCTGTTTCTTAACATCACGGTATGCCTTATCTCAAAGGTTGCTAGGTTGCTAGAAAAGGGATTATATTGCTTCTCTACAATGTTGCAAACATCAGAGGAAAACCTTGCTGAGTCTCATTTATCCTCCAGGCCTTGCAACACAATATAATGTAATACTATGATAATGTTGGTGAAATAGGAGTCCATCGATATCTCTTCCAGTGGTGGGGCCTCTTTCGAATTTTTCTAAGTCAGTAGAATTCTTTGGACCAATGGGACATCAACATTTATGGCTGCTTATGTGAAATCATGTTATTTGCACTGGAACGTTTTGGACAACTTGTTTTATTCCCAATGTGGTCCTTAAGAGTGCCCCCCCCCACACACACACACAATTCTATTTTTGTAGGAAAGTAATTATTTGCAACATCCTGTTGTCAGGCCTACCAAATAACGAATTGTTAGAACTTCAGTCGGTCATAAATGCAGCAGTTAGGATGGTTTCACAAGCTAGGGAACAGATTTCACCTATAATAAGAAGCATGCTGAGGCTCCCTTTTTGTTTTAGATGAGATTTTGTGATTTTACTGGCAATATTTTAAATTCTGCACACACAATCACCATTCTTGAGGTTTTTTTTTTTACTGAATGTGTACCACAAAGAATGCTGAGGTCACCAATTAAGTGTTGAGATTTACTAAGTCCCACAATTTAAACTAAGTATGGGCTTTTGCAGTCACGGCTACAGTTTTGTAGAATGCACTGCCCTCCAAAAGACAAGAAACAAATTCAGTGTTGTAATTTAAATGCTTGTAAAAAGACGCACTTGTTCGATCCAGCCTTTCCTTGCACATTATTATTCAGTATTAGGATGATACGCTCTTTGCTATCCTTGGCATGGATCACATGGACAGTCTGAAATGGTTTTATTGATTTTACATTTAGTTGTGCCACTCACATGTTTCTAGACTGTAATCTCAATTAATGTTCTATGTATGAGAAACAGACAAAGTGCTTTGAGCCTCTAGAGAAAGGTGCTATATAGAGAGAAAAATGCATAGGCAACCATGCACAGCAAGGCTGTGTTTCCATCGAGGGGTTCTGATGACATCATAGGGACCTCAAGAAAGAAGTTCAAGATGACTTGGGTGTCATCAGAACCCCAAAATGGAAACACATCCTAGATGTGCATCACTGCCCATGTGTTATTTTGTATAGTATATGGCTTGAAACTTAAAATAAAAAAAATAGTTTTTTTCTTGCCAAGAAATCAGTGGGTGTCTTGTTTATTATTATTATCATTATTATTTTTATTATTATTAATACAAAAAATCCTTACCTAGCTGCTCAGAATTCACAATGATGATGGGTATGTTTCTGGTTTTTAAAATGATGAAATGAGAAAAGTTTGTGTAAGAAGAATGCATAGGTGCTGTGTTTGTGGGGAGGGGTGAAAGTGAAACAGCAGGTGGCACGATTTTCCATTCTAATTAAAAATGTTGTTGTACCACAGAAGGGCACAACAACATTCTATGGCCTTTCAACTATGGTACAACAGCTTTTTAGTTAGGATGGAAATCCACACACAACAAGGGGTAATCATATACTATAAATAGAATGGCTTGAGTGAGAATAATCCCACAAGTGGCATGTGGTGGTGTGGGTGCTGGGGGCTGCCAATGTACAAAGAGCACCATACCCCACCCACCCCTCTTCTACCACCCCCCTCACAACCCATTGAACTACCAGGACATTTTTTCTTGTTTACAAAAAACATAAGATTTATCAGAGGTAGCACAGATGATACCAACTAAGGCAACAGACAAAATCGGACAGTAATTTGATCAAATTGATTAACTTAGAAACATAGAATTTGCTGGCAAGAAAATGCCCTGTGGCCCATCCTGTCAGCCCATTCTGCCTACTTAATGTGGAATTTGATAGCCCTAGTCAGTGGTGTAGCTAGAAAAAAAAACAGTTGTAAGCTCAAACCCCTTGGTGCCTCTTTGCCACCCCTCCAACAGTAGACTTGCCCATATTTTTTTACTCAGACTCCTTGTACACCCCATGTTGTACTCCAGGAACTGCGCAATAAGGAGACAAGATGGCTGATACTGAGAAGCAGAAAAAGTGCACACAAGGACAGTGGTACACCGAAAAATAAATATTGCAACTCGGTATTCACGCACACACCAATCTCTAAATAGGGACACCACAATTCAAATATCAGTTAAAATGTCATCCTTTATTGAAAGCTCACGTCCTGCCTCATGGCTGATACTGACCGGCTGTGTTAGGAGAGAGCTCTGAGTTACTCTGACTTTCTTTCTTTTCCAATGAATTTCACCATTATTTCAAACTGTAATGACAGAGAAAAAGAAAAGAAATAAATACCTCTAGTTCAAGTGAGACATTCATTTCTCTGACAGTACACCCTTTGGAGAAATACCTTTGGCCAGGATTCAGCTCCATGAGTGGAGCACAGTCTGGGCACCTCACAAGCCCACCCAACCCTTCAGAAGCCCTCCCTCCCAGATCCAAGCAGGAGTCTGTTTCCTCACAAGATAATAGTAGCAATACAATATTCCTCTCTGGAACAAGCATACCTAGAATACCTATCACTTCTGCCTTTTTAACAGCTTGTGGTTTGTCTGAGGATGCTCCAAGCTTGGGATACAAGCCATTGATTGAACTGCTTCCTTTACAAAAAACAGTGACTTCTTCAAATATAAGCAAAGGCAGTGAGCAGCCCACTACACGGAAAAAGCAGGGAACTTGATTATTGACAGTCAAAGTGCTCAAACTAAAGCAACAAAAAAACAATTCAACAGATTCAATAATTCAGTGTCCGGAGCAAATTATGGAGGCTGCCACTTCCATTTCTTCACCGAAGGGTGCTTCAAGAAATCCTGTGCCAAAAAACTATACCACTGAAACATTGGGAATGACTTTGGATCGGGTCTTGGCAATGTTAGAGAATCAGGACAGAAGACGTGATGCACTGCCCACTAAAACTGATTTCTTGCAGAAAGAATTATAAATAACCAAGGAAAAACAGAAGAAATCAATGCAGATGTAAAGAAGAACACAGAACAAATCAATAGCAATCAAAATAGGATTATGGCAATGGCAGCTACTACTACATTTGTGGTGAAGGAAAATTATAAACGCCAGTGAAAAGTAGAGCATTTCGAAAATCAGGTCTGCATAAGAACCTGAGACTCGTTGGCCTTTTGGATGCACTTGACAAAGAACTTGATATTTTCAGGGGCCTTGTGAAGGACATTTTTGCATTCACTTGCACTTGCGCAAGGAACGTCTTGGGACAATACAACATTTTAGAGGTGTCAAGAATGTCAAGAATGGCCTGCCTTATTCACAGTTTCTTAGACTTCGCAGGTTATGCAGTGAAGAGGATGATTTTGCTGAGCAGACCCAAATAATGCATAGTTTTTTTATCAACAGGGGATACCCTAAAAGCACAGTGGACAGAGCACTCTCGGTCAGTAAGCATGCCCAAACCTGACCCCAAGAGGAGGATACTGTCACACAAGAACAACTATAATTCCACTAGTTCTTCCTTTCCATCAGAGCACACCTTCTCTTCACAGGATCATCACTAGTAACTTTCCCATTTTGCAAACTGACCCTAACATTGGTGCTTCCTTTACAGAACCACCTATTGCCTCCTACTGCTGGCCACCTAACCTGTGGAATCTCCTGGTTAAAAGCAGCCTACCCACTCCTAACAGTTCCTCCCCCCAGGTACCAAACCTTGCAACAGGGCTCGCTGCTACACCTGCAAATTTATTTGCAGTGTGACTGAGATTCAGGGGCCTACAGGTGTTTTTCACATCACCAAGGAGTTCTCATGCACCTCCACTAATGTGGTGTATTGTATTCTTTGCAGGAAGTGTTCAGCTATTTACATCGGAGAAACTGGTAGGCGTCTTGCTGACCGATTCAGGGAACATTACAGAGCAGTCAGGAATGGTGAAACTGCTAAACCCATTGTATCCCACTTTATCTCCAGGGACCACAATGTCAATGACCTTTCTGTTTGTGTCCTTCAGCAGGGCTTCCGGGATCCTGACCATAGAAAAAACATGGAAGCCAAGCTGATCATCCGCCTTGGCTCCCAGCAGCCCTCTGGTTTAAATGATAGACTTATTTTCCACTATCATCTTTCAGCCTTCCCTTTTTTTCCCTAAAGTTAATTTGTTTTTGTACTCATTTATTTTTCATTTTCACCATATGTCTCCATTTCTGTCTCCTTCCCACACATTTGTTACCTTTCAGCCTTCTTACAAGGCCCTGTTAATTAGTCTCCACCTGGGAACTTCCCCAGCTCTTTCTCTCCCATTATGCTTTATCTTTCCCATCATCACCTTTTTGTTTCTCAGATTCTCTCTTAATCTTACCATTTATCACTTCTTCTCCCTTAGCCTCCCCCTTCTTCTTTCTCCACATATATATCTCTCTCATGTTACCTCTCCTCTACACTAACTTGTTTTTTTTCTCTTTTAGATATTTCCTGAAGAAGACCTAAGGTCGAAACGTAGATTTTTAACTCTATTTTCTATTTTCAGCGTGCATTTAATATAACCATTTTGTTTTGATTTTAGAGGTGTGTCACAGCCTGAGCCAATTACAGCTGAAACTGCAATGGGCTTGGCAATGTACACCAATGACCACACACTCTGGTCATGACAGCCGTTCAGCTTTGCTGACATGGCGCATGCTGGACTTGGAAGAAATGAACTGCTCTAATGGGAGTGATTCATTTCTTTCTGTGGTCGTAAGTCTGGGCATGCACATTACAGTTGACAGTAATGTGCATAGCTGGTGTTACGGTTTGAGATATGAGAAATCTCAAGTAGTGCAGAAACTCTCAGACACCCGATGCAACAGTGACCAGTTAGGTGATTGATGCAATATGGGTAGCACCACTGCTTTACATCTGCACCGTGTGGCTTGTATCTTGCCCCACCCACCCACACATTACGACCATTGCCCTTCCACCTAGGAGTCTTCCCAGCCACCTGCCAAGCACAGCTTGGAACACTGAGTACAGAGCGAAACTGGACATGATCACTGTTCCACTGTGTACCCCAGGCAGTCAGAATCACCTTGTTCATGCATAGTTACTGTGCGGCTCGGTGTCTCCCCAACTACATGCTCGGCGCACATCGCAGCCCCAAATAGGAACACTCAGTCTCTGCACAACGGCTGCTCGGTAAGGACTCACTGTCCAGTAGGAGCTGAAGTAGCCACATCGGTACCTGTCATCTGATCCACACACTCATCTTTTCAGCACACAGGGCTCCTGGTGTAATGCTGTCCCCTGACACACGGGCCCCTTCCCCCTCCCCCCAACATATCCAGCACCTGGTTTTCAGCACGTACGGCTCCCAGTGTAATGCAGTCTCCTGAGATACAGCCCTCTCCCCCACCACAACATATCCAGCACTCAGCAGTCACAGTCACCTAGTGCACCCATAGTTAATGTGCAGCTTGGTCTCTCTCCAGCCACATGCTCAGTGCACATCACAGCCTGCAACAGTAATGCTTGATCGCTGCACAGCAGCTGCTCAGTAAGGACTCACTGTCTGGTAGGAGCTGAAGTAACCACAGTGGTATCTGTCACCCAATCCTCACTTTCTTTTTTTCAACATGCAGGGCTCCCAGTGCAATGCCATCCCCTGACAAGTGGGTCCCTTCCCCCCCACCCAACATATCCAGCACCTAGTTTTCAGCATGCATGGCTCCCAGTGTAGTGCAGTCTCCTGAGATACAGCCCCCTTCCCCACCACAACATATCCAACACTCTGTAATCCAGTACTTGTCCACAGTGTGCAACAGAAATCATTGCATGTCTTTGTGGCCTCAAACCCCCGACGAGCAGGAGATTTGAAAGTGGCACCCACTATCACTGCGACAGGGAGAGAAGAGACAGAATGAATGGCACCAGTGGATTCTGTCTCTCTTCCATTTTTTCTGGAGCAAGCAAGAGTCAGTTCAGCTATCGGGCACAGAGACAGCAGAGGAAACTATAATTTACACTCGCAGGTTGCACTATCAGCTGTTGCCGCTGGGCTGTCAGAAGGAGAGTGAGGTAACTGGGAGATAGGGGAACATATAGGCAGAGCATAGTTTGAGAACCTTGCATGTCACTGCACAGCGTACGATGTAAGCCTGTGTGTGTGTGTGTGTGTGTGTGTGTGTGTGTGTGTGTGGTGGAGGACGGTGATGGTTGATCCCAGGCTATCATTGAGTGCTCCTGTGGTGTGGCTCTCTCTGTGACTGTATTTCACTGAAGTGCACACCAGGAATCAAGAGAGAGAGAGAGAGAGATGGGGTGAGCAAATAAATGACATGTGCTAGGCGTGGTGTTGCTGACAGCCTCCCACACACCTCCCCTGTCAAGGCTTGCCACAATCCAAGGGGGGGGGAGCAGTAGCACACACATTATCATGCAGCATGGCAAGTGCTGTGAGCTTGGGATGTACAGCACAGATACAGCCATCACAGGATGCAAGAGGTACAGTACTACACTGTTCCAAACACTGTCGTGGTCATTAGTACACAGTTTGTGAAGCCCTTGGGGGATGGGGGGAGTGTTCCAGGTGATCTCCTGACCGTCACTGTCAAGTAGGCAGCTCTCCCGAAATCCACCTGATAAGTAGCCCCAACCAGTGGTGATCATTAATGCACAGTTTGTGAAGGGGAAGGGATGAATGACATTGTAGGCATGGTAGCAGAGGATGTTATGCACAGAAAATGTCACAAACCATGTCAGCACTGTATCTGTAACATTTCAATGTGCATAATGCAAGCAACTGTGGCTTTTTTTCTTAGGGACTATTTTGAAAGGTGGCAGGATACAGTACCTTTTTTGCTATTTAAACAGCAAAAAAACACCTTTCTTGTTTTTTTTTTTTGTTTGTTTAAACATTCCCATGTAATAAGTGCATTAACATAGTCCAGGGTGTGCTGATAATGTGGATTAATCGGGGGATTAACGTACACCCCGGGGGCTGGGAGGGCACCCCAGCTGTGCCCTCATGCCTCACAATGCCCCTGAGGTGTGCGCTAATCCACATTATCAGCACACCCTCTCGTGTGTTAATGCTTACTTATGGGCTTCTGTGCTCCACCAGCTTTTGCTGACAGTTTTTGTGATAACTGTAACCTGGTGCCCCATGCCATCTGTATGTTATGTGATGGCATATCTGGCACCAGAGTAACAAAAAAATCACAGTGCTGTATTATTTTTAGTGAAAATTGTAATGTTGCCATCCCAGATACAAGTGATCTGCACTCCTGTGCGCTTCCAACTGCATATAGAATCAGAGTGCCAGTGTACTCGTGCATGAGCAAATATTTTTCCTGTAGTGCAAGCTAAATGGAGAAAATGACAGAATGATCCACTGAGAGGTGTACAAACTAAGGGCCTTTGTATAATGAGGGGTCTTTGCTGTTGAAATCTGTTTTTGAAAAGTGAAGCCATGATTTAGGAATGGAGCAACAGCAAGCAACTAAGTTACAATAGGGATGTGGCTGCCCCCTTTGCACCCCCCCAGATCCTCCACTGTTGTGACCAATATATTTACAATACTTAATAGTGATGTTTCACTGTGTTTCGTGGTCTCTCATTAACAACTTCAGGTAATTCAGCACTTATTTCATATTGTCTTTCAAAAAGCATCTAACTATCCCCAGCTGACCTCAGAATTGCTGTTAGTAGCACATACAAGACATGTCAGCTGATATCATAGTTTTGGGATGAGGGATTCACTTTTTTAAGTGTTGTTTTTACTTATGTTTCATCATTTAAGACCAGTTCCAAGGAATTTCATTTAAACGTGACAAAGTGTTTGTAAATCTCCAGCAATGCTGATTGTAAATTATCTTGTTGGTATTTAAAGGAACACTGTCAACCCCCTTAGGCCTCAAAATGTCCCTAGTTTAAAAAACACGTCATGATTGGCCACATTCTGTAGAGATTGTTGACTTAGCCAGTAGTTTGACTGGTATTCTCTTTTTCTTTTAAAAAGTGAAAAACAGACTGCCCACCGTAATGGTGTTACCACACCAAAACATGTTTGTTTATAGTCCCTGATCAACTGCCACTACATCTTTCCTGGACTAGGGAACACCAAAACACAGTCTAGCCACTCATGGTGCAGTGGGAGAAGAGGGGACTATTGTATCACAAGTGACTTCCCTGTTTGGGGGTATTCCTAATGCTCTGGAAGTATGTAATAAGAGTAGATAAAGGATTTAAAATAAAACAAGGTTGGTTATAATTACGCCACTATCATGCATTTCAGTTCTACCAGGAAAGGAAGCTGATACAACAATAAGCAACACCAATGAATTTGGGAGAACATAAGCAATCATAAAATGTGGGGTTTTACCTAGAAATAGCATGATGCAAAAAAGGTTGACCGTGTCCCTTTGAATTTCTGCTAGGTAAAAAGAAATAGTTTGCACAAAAAAAAAAATATCAAACTGTTGCTTCTTAATTGAGAATAGTCTAAAAAGTAAAAGGCCGGTGTGCAACATAATATAGCATTCTCACAACATTGTAAGTACTGCATGTAACAAGTGTTAAGCTCTGCAATAATACATTTTTCTACAAGAGTTGACAGTATGTTCACAACAGAGTTGTACCTGTGTAAACATTTACTTTTACTTTCAGATTTGCTCTGCTACAGTGTTGGTCCGCTTTTCATCAATTTTTAAAGCTGCTTAACAAAGTTAAAAACAGATTTCTTGCTGAGGGACTGATGGCCGTGGCCGAAACAGGAAAAAGCAAATTACCCTGTTTCCTCCCTCCAAGGAATAGAAACTCAGAAAGAGATGACCTCTGTGCGGCTATAACACAAAGCTATAAATGGAGTAGGGATCTGTAGCATTGCACAGCAGGCTATTTCGAAACTATTTGCAGAAAAATGCTGACTGGGATCTGGGAACTGTAGTTGTTCTCCCTTTGAAATTAATGGTATAGTATGCATCATATAATTTCTGTAAAACAGGAATATTTCCACCCACCACACTCTCTCTCCCCAGTCCCCGCTTCTATGCCCCCCGCCCCCGCAGCCTTCTAAATTAGCTGCAGTACAGCTTTACGTATTGGTAGCTCCTGCCACCCACCACACTCTACCTCTCTCTCTCTCTCCCTCCCTCCCCTGTCCTCACTCCTCTGAACACCTCCCCCCCAAGGCTTCTACAATAGCTACGGTGTGGCTTTACTTACTGGCAGATTATGCCTCCCAGTGCACTCTTTCTCCCCGGTCAACTATGGCCAGCAGGAGCGGCTTCTCTGACTAGCTGCTGCTTGCTGCATTTACAGTGCAGCTTCCACCATGCAGCACCCTCTGCTCTCACTGCTGCCTCCTCACTCCTCTGAAGCCACTACCAGCACCAAACACCACTGCAAATACCTGCCAGTGAACATTCGGCATTGACAAACGCTTGTTATAGTAGTTTTAGATTTGCCAGCAGACTATCTCCCCTTCATCATGAAGGCTTTCTATCTTTTCAAAAGATCTTCTCCAGTTAATGACAATATAGTACTTTACAACATCAGCCTTCTGCATCAAACTCTGCCACAAAATCCACTGTCCTTGTTAGTTTTGCATTTAAATCTGATCAAGACTTATTGGTCAATCTTTCAAGGATTAAAGGTCAATAGCTTTACAAAGAACACCATTTTTACAGATACCCATACTTTTCATACCCCACCCTGTGCCAGAATGAGGATTTAAAACAGGCAATCCCCTTAGGTGTTCTATTTCACTCTGTCCTTTCTCCTTTTTTTTTCTGATTATCCTTTCTTTTCCCTATCACGGTGGCCAACCTGATATCTATTTTCTATTCTTTTCTATCCCCTATTTGTTAAAATGCCTGTGTTCCCATTTAAAAGCAGCTCCTGAAAAACAAGCATTTGTCAATGCCGAATGTTAGCTTGCTAGCATTGGCAGTGGTAGTGTAGAAGTTACAGAGCTGCGTAATAGGAATGGCAGTGAAGTATTGAACTGAAGCCAACCCCACCACCACCCTGCAGAGAGTGACAGGCATTGGGGTGTGCCTTTGGGTCATCAGGCATAACGGCCACGACATTTCACCACACACCACCCTGCAGACACTGACAAGTGTCATGGTGTTCCTTGGGGTCTTTGGCTCTTATGCGCACCCCATTCCATCAGGAAATACAGTGAGATGGGTGCGGTATAGGAGAATGGGGTGAACATTGGGGCCGAAGAGTCCAAGGCATACCTCGATGCCTCCTACTGGCTGCAGGGGTGGAATGGTATGAGCATTACAGTCAAGAATCCCAAGTCACACCCTGATGCCTGTCATTCTCTACAGGGTTGGTGTTATGGTTGAAAACCCTAATACCTCAGGCATTCGCTGGTATTTTCACCCAAATGTTCAACATGGTTTTTTGTGACCCCACCTCATGAACAGGGGAAATATCAGTGTGTTAGCCAAAAGCTGCTTATGCACAGCGTTACTACGGGTATTTAGCACCACAGGTGAATATTATCGAACAGGATGTAAAAATGACAGCTGTACTGTTCTATGGGGAGGTGTAAAATGGCAATGTTGAAAATCTGCAGTAAAATATTTAAAAATGGTGAAGTCACGAGCATATAGAAACTGTGCAACACACACCCGTAATATAATTAGGTTGGGGATTTTTTTTACAGCAGATTGTCAACTCAGGCATTTTGGTGCCTCCGATCATGAACAGTGTCACTGTGGTTTTCTTTATCTGTCCCGAACAATGATTTCCATCAGCGACCACGCATCTCTGCACTGAAAGTGTGAAAACACACTTCAGCCATGTTGTGAAAAATGACAGCTGTACTGTAAATAAGGAAGTGTGGAAAAATGACACTGGTGAAAATCTGACTTAAAATATTACAAAGTCATGAACTTACAAAGGTGCGTGGAAACTGCGCAATGTTCACTCGTAACAGTCATTTTATGGACTTTTGTCACCAAATTTTCAACATAGCCATTTTAAGACCTCTGCTCATGAACAGTGTAACTGTGATTTTCTTAATCTGTCCCAAACATTGCTTTCGCACACCAACAGCACCATTGTGCGCTACATGTGCGAAAACACATTTTGGGTGGCATATGAAAAATGGCTGCTGTGCTGTTCATAAGGAAGTATAATAAAATGGCAATGTTGAAAATCTGGAGTGAAAATATTAAATTCGCAAACTTATGAGCATGCATAGGAACTGCACAATGCACGCTCGTAAAACAGACATTTTTAAGAATTGTTTCACCAAATTTTAAACATAGCCATTTTAAGACCTCTGCTCATGAACAGTGTCACTGTGATTTTCTTAATGTGTCCCAGACATTGATTTCGCGACACCGATGCTGCCATTGTTGTGTGCTACATGGACGGAAACACGTTTTGGGTGAGATGTGAAAAATGACAGCTGTACTACTCATAAGAAGCTGTGGTAAAATGGCAATTTTGAAAATCTGGAGTGAAAATATTGAAAATTTGCAAACTTACGAGCGTGCGTAGGAACTGCGCCACGCACGCTCGTAAAACAGTCATTTTTAGGAATTCTTTCACCAAATTTTCAACATAGCCATTCTAAGACCTCTGTTCATGAACAGTATCACTGTGGTTTTCTTAATTTGTTCCATACATTGGTTTTGCACACCAACTGCGCCATTGTGCACTACATGGGCGGAAACACATTTTGGGTGAGATGTGAAAAATGACAGCTGTACTACTCATAAGAAGGTGTGGTAAATTGGCAATGTTGAAAATCTGGAGTGAAAATATTGAAAATTCACGAACTTACGAGCATGCATAGGAACTGCGCAATGCACGCTCGTAAAACAGTCATTTTTAAGAATTTTTTCAACATAGCCATTTTAAGACCTCTGCTCATGAACAGTGTCACAGTGGTTTTCTTAATTTGTCCCATACATTGGTTTCGCACACCGACTGCGCCATAGAAACATAGAAACATAGACTTTGACGGCAGATAAGGACCGCTAGGCCCATCTAGTCTGCCCATTTCCCTCCCTACAGGATAGGCCGCAGATCCTAGTTAACCAACAGCCTTTATCTTCCTGCCCCCCACAAGAATTGCCTTATGTCGGTCCCATGCATTCTTGAATTCTCCCACAGTTTTAGACCCACAATTCTCTCAGGAAGGCTGTTCCATGCATCCACTACCCTCTCTGTGAAATAATACTTCCTCACATTGCCCTTGAACCACCCTCCTTCTATCTTTAAATTGTGTCCCCTTGTCCTTGCAAGTCTCTTTTTCTGAAAGATGCTACCCTCTTGGACTTTGTTGATTCCTTGAGGTACTTGAAAGTTTCTATCATGTCCCCCCTCTCCCTTCTTTCCTCAAGGGTATACATATTAAGCTCCTTTAGTCTCTCCTCATACGGCTTCTCTTGCAGACCCTGCACCATTTTAGTTGCCCTCCTCTGGACTGCCTCTATCCTGTCCATGTCCTTGTGGAGATGGGGTCTCCAGAACTGGACACAGTATTCCAGATGGGGTCTCACCAACTGTCTGTACAGAGGGATAACAACTTCCTGTTTTCTGCTGCTGATGCCTCTCCCTATACATCCCAGTATACCCCCGGCCCTCCCTACTGCCTTCTCACATTGCTTGCTAACCTTAAGGTCATCTGATATGATTACCCCCAGGTCCCTTTCCTGTTTTGTTGTTGTTACTAGCTCCCCACCCATTGTGTATTCTTCCCCTGGGTTCTTGTTTCCCAGGTGCATTATTTTGCACTTTTTTGCATTGAATCCTAGCTGCCATACATCTGACCATTCCTCCAACCTTGCTAAGTCCCTTTTCATCCTTTCCACGCCTCCTTGTGTATCAACCCTGTTGCAGATCTTTGTGTCATCTGCAAAAAGGCATACTTTTCCTTCCAGTCCCTCTGCAATGTCACTGATGAAGACATTAAAAAGGACTGGACCCAACACTGAACCCTGCGGTACCCCACTAGTAACCGCCTCTTTCTTCAGAGTGGACTCCATTTACAATTACCTTCTGTGTCCTGTTGTCCAGCCAATGTTTTACCAGGCTACCACCCTGGGACCCACTCCCAGGCTGGTTAATTTGACTATCAATCTTTGTGTGGGACTGTGTCAAATGCCTTCTAAAGTCTAGGTAGGCCATGTCCACAGCCCCTCCTGGTCTACTACTTTGGTCACCCAGTCAAAGAAATCTATTAGATTCGACCATGACCTTCCCGCTGTGAACCCATGCTGCCTTGGATCCTGTGCTCCACTGACCTCTAGGTACTCAACTATTCTTTCCTTCAGAAGTGACTCCATCACTTTCCCTACCACAGAGGTCAGACTGACAGGTCTGTAGTTTCCTGCCTCTGTCTTGGTCCCACTTTTGTGAAGGGGAATCACATCCGCCTTCCTCCAGTCCTCGGTACCACACCATCCTCCCATGATTTATTAAAAGAGTAGCCAGTGGTTTCACTAGTTCCTTCCTTAATTCTTTTAGAATTCTGGGGTGAATTCCATCAGGACCCATTGCTTTGTCCACCTTCAGTTTTAGGAGTTCTTGCAGAACCCTTTCTTCTGTGAAAGGACTGGGATCGACCCCCCTATCAAGAGTGCTTCTGTTAATTGGATTAGGCACTTCCCCCTCCTCTTTTGTGAATACTGAGCAGAAATATTCGTTCAGTATTCCTGCTTTTTCACTGTCCCCCTCTGCCCACCCACCGTTCATTCTATTCAGCCTCACTATCCCTCCCTTTGTCTTTCTACGCTCGCTGATGTACCTATAAAAGGTTTTATCCCCCTTCTTAACTGAGTTGGCTATCTTTTCCTCAGTTTGGGCCTTTGCTATTCTGACTTCCTTCCCTGCTTCTTTCTGCCTTAACTGGTACAGCTCTCTGTCCTGCTCCTTCTGTGTTTCCTTATACTTCCGGAATGCTATCTTTTTCTTCCTGACTTTCACAGCCACCTCTCTTGAGAACCATAGTGGCTTTTTCTTTCGCTTTGATTTGTTTATTTGCTTCACACAAAGGATTGTTACGCCTGTGATGGCAGTTTTGATAATTCCCCATTGTTGCTCCACACCTCCTTCTAGCCTGTTTGCTAGTGCTTTTCTGAGGCACTCTCCATCTTGCCAAAGTCAACCCTCCTAAAGTCCAGTACCCTCACTTTTGTATGGCTTGACTCTGTAGCTGAGTTTAACGTGAACCACACTGTTTGATGGTCACTTGTCCCCAGATGGCAACCTACTTCTAGATCTGAGATCCTCTCACTGCCCCGTTTGAGAGCAGAGGTCTAAGATTGCTCCCTCACAGTGGGTTCGAAACTAGCTGTCTAATGCCTGCCACCTGTAGGGCATCAAGAATGGCCCTGCTTTTGGATGTGGCTGCAGCAAATGTGCTCCAGTTAACATCTGGCATATTCAGGTCTCCCATCAACAGTATCTCCTTTCTCTGCCATTCTAAGAATGCCTTCTATCATATCCTTGTCCATTTCTTCCCCCTGACATGGGGGTCTGTACACAACCCCTGTGCGGATTGTGGTGCCCTTTCCAGTCTCCAAGGTGACCCACAGTGCCTCCTCTCCTCCCTGTTTACTCTTTTGTTCAGTTGCTTTTATCCCTTCCTTTACATAGAGAGCTACTCCCCCTCTTCCCTGCCTGTCTCTCCTGTAGGTTATGTACCCTGGTATGTTAACATCCCAGTCATGGTTCTCTGTGTACCATGTTTCTGTGACTGCTACGATATCCAGGCATCCCTCTTCCATTAAGGCCACCAGCTCAGGGAGCTTGTTGCCCAGACTACGGCATTGGTACTCATTACCTCCATTTCCTGATGGCCTTACCCCTTTGCCCCATCCCTGTCCTTCTTGCCTTTGTCACTTTCTCCATTTACCCCTGCCCTTCTCCCTATCGACACCTCCATGTTGGTGTTTGCCACACTTACTACCATGATTGTTTGGGGGGGGCTAGGATTTTCCTGCTCCTTTCCAGTGCCTCCCTTGGCTAGTTTAAAAGCTTGCCAATGAAGCATTTAAACCTATCACCTAGGATCCTGGTTCCCCTCCGACAGATGCAGCCCATCATGCCAGTATAGGCTTGCATCACTCCAGGTGGACCCCAGTCCCAATGAAGCCAAATCCCTGAGCTCCACACCAGTTTTTCAACCACTGATTGAATCCCACAGTGCGGAACATCCTAGCCTCTCTATGCCATAGATGGGTAGCACCTCCAGAAGGTTACCGTATGTACATTGACTAAGGCCCTCCCTACTTCCACAAACTCTTCCTGCACTTCTCTAATCCTTTCTTAGCCAGGTCATTTGTCCCTAGGTGGACAATGACATCCAGCTCCTCCCTGTGCAGCTGCTCTGGCAATCCTGAGGATTAGCTCCTGTCCTCCAAGCCATGGCGCCAGGCAGGCACCTTACCTCCCTCTCCACTTCCTTGCCCAGTTCTACCTTCCTAACAATGGAGTCCCCCACCAGGAGTTGTTTCCTTCCCCTGCAGGGTCCCCTGCCACCCTTCTGTGGGTCTCCTTTGTGGAGGTTCCCAGCATCCTCCTTGGTCTCCACTGTAGGTGCCTCCATAGAGGAACCACACTTTGCCAGAATGGCCATTGTGCGCTACATGGGCGGAAACACATTTTGGGTTAGATGTGAAAAATAACAGCTGTACTACTCATAAGAATGTGTGGTAAAATGGCAATGTTGAAAATCTGGAGTGAAAATATTGAAAATTCACGAACTTACGAGCGTGCATAGGAACTGCAAAATGCACGCTCGTAAAACAGTCATTTTTAGGAATTTTTCCACCAAATTTTCAAAATAGTCTTTTTGAGAACCCACCTTATGAACACTGGCAGTGTCATTTCGTTAATTGTTCCGGAAAGGTGATTTCGCACAGTGGCTGCGAAATCACCCTTCGGGCCAGAGTAATGACATAACAGTGCAAGAATTCATGAGGAGGGGTCCCAAAAACCCCATGTTGAAAATTTGGTGCAAAAATTCCAAAAAATGCCTGAGATATGCAGTTCAGTTGAAAAACCCCTATCTAGCCCATTATACAGTTTCCTGCATTTCCTCAGTTCGCGGTCGGCTTTGAAGAGTGCAGATGTTTTCCCAATCCACTCAAGATCGTCCGCACCGTGCTCCGGAGGTAAGTATGATGGGGGGGTGGGGAGGCAGGATGCGTGGGTGGGTGCGGTTGTGGGAGGGGGCTGGGAGACCGCGTGGACTGTTTCTGCTTTACAGGTGTTTTTTTTTTTTAAAGACGACGGGACATTTGCCACGCTGGGGTGGGCTCCAGCGCACAAGGATGACTGGGGGCATGAAGCCGACGGGATTGGGCACCTCGTCAGCAATAGCATGGGGGGAGAGACAGTGAAGCTGGACGGGGATTGGGCACCCGTCAGGCTATACCATCGACTAGTCATGCTGGGTTGGGCACCCAGCTGCATTTGGAAGGCTTTGGGGGGAGCGCAGGCCGAGCTGTTGGGGATTGGGCACCCGTCGGCTATAGAGTGTGTGCTGGGGGCAGCACGATGGCATGCGTGGTGTGTGTGTGTGTGTGTGTGTGTTTGTGTAGGAGCGCGCATGAGCAGGCGATATCTTATCAGCTGCTCACTGAAGCCGTAGGCCCCCCCTTTCAACTGTATGTCACTGCATTTTGGAGCTTGTCATAGATAGCTCCAGCATGCATTGGCTTACAGGGGCCGTGCTCCAACACACTGTCTGAATTGGAAGAGGGGTGACACCTCCGAAATCTCAGATGATGGCACTATGTTTCTTGCACATGCAAGCAAACATAATAACTGATGCCCATATAAAGAAATGCTGCGTGTCAGTCACAGCAAGAAGCTAGTTTTGCTGTCAAACAAAACAGGGCTGAAAATGAAATGGGAGCCGATGGCTGAAAGTTTTCAGCCAACAGCTGTTTTACAAAGCTAAGTTTGGTACAGAAAAGGTTTATTTCTCTTAAAAAAACAGTAGGTTCCTAGTGCTTGCAAGAGTAAACAGATAAGGAGCGCGCCCTTTTCTGCTTACATTTTTCAAGCCTGAGTGATAGCTACTGAATATTTTTCATCTGGTTTAAAATATACAATGAGCTAGAAATAACAGAAACAAGCATTTGTCAATGCCGAATGTTTGCTTGCTGGCATTGGCAATGGTAGTGTAGAAGTTACAGAGCTGCGTAATAGGAATGGCAGTGAAGTATTGAACTGAAGACAACCCCACCACCACCCTGCAGAGAGTGACAGGCATTGGGGTGTTCCTTTGGGTCATCAGGCATAACGGCCACGCCATTTCACCACACCCCACCCTGCAGACACTGGCAAGTGTCATGGTGTTCCTTGGGGTCTTTGGCCTATGGCACCCATTCCATCAGGAAATATGGTGAGATGGGTGCGATAGAGAATGGGTGAACTTTGGGATCAAGAGTCCAAGGCATACCTCATGCCTCTCACTGGCTGCAGGTGTGGAATGGTATGAGCATTACAGTCAAGAATCCCAAGTCACAGCCCTGATGCCTGTCATTCTCTACAGGGTTGGGTGTTATGGTTGGAAACCCTATTACCTCAGGCATTCGTTGGTATTTTCACTCCAAATGTTCAACATGGTTCTTTTGTGACCCCACCTCATGAACAGGGGGAATATCAGTGTGTTAGCCGAAAGCTGCTTATGCACAGCGACTACGGCATTTAGCACCACAGGTGCAAAAACATTCCGAACAGGATGTAAAAAATGACAGCTGTACTGTTCATGGGGAGGTGTAAAAAATGGCAATGTTGAAAATCTGCAGTAAAAATACTTAAAAAAATGGTGAAGTCACGAGCGTACAAAGAAACTGTGCAATGCACACCCATAATATAATTAGGTTGGGGATTTTTTTTACAGCAGATTGTCAACTCAGGCATTTTGGTGCCTCCGATCATGAACAGTGTCACTGTGGTTTTCTTTATCTGTCCTGACAAATGATTTCCCACAGCGACCACGCATCACTGCGCTGAAAGTGTGAAAACACACTTCGGCCATGTTGGGAAAAATGACAGCTGTACTGTAAATAAGGAAGTGTGGAAAAATGCCACTGGTGAAAATCTGGACTTAAAATATTACAAAGTCATGAACTTACGAAGGTGCGTGGAAACTGCGCAATGCTCACTCATAACACAGTCATTTTATGGACTTTTGTCACCAAATTTTCAACATAGCCATTTAAGACCTCTGCTCATGAACAGTGTAACTGTGATTTTCTTAATCTGTCCCAAACATTACTTTCGCACACCAACAGCACCATTCTGCGCTATATGTGCGAAAACACATTTTGGGTGGCATATGAAAAATGGCAGCTGTGTTGTTCATAAGGAAGTGTAATAAAATGGCAATGTTGAAAATCTGGAGTGAAAATATTAAATTCGCAAACTTATGAGCGTGCGTAGGAACTGAGCAATGCACGCTCGAAAAACAGTCATTTTTAGGAATTCTTTCACCGAATTTTCAACATAGCCATTTTAAGACCTCTGCTCATGAACAGTGTTACTGTGAATTTCTTAATGTGTCCCATACTTTGATTTCGAACACCTACTGCGCCATAGTGCGCTACAACGGCGGAAACACATTTTGGGCAAGATGTGAAAAATGACAGCTGTAGTACTTGTAAGAAGGTGTGGTAAAATGGCAATGTTGAAAATCTGGAGTGAAAATCTTGAAAATTCGCAAACTTACGAGCGTGCGTAGGAACTGTACAACGCACGCTCGTAAAACAGTCATTTTTAGGAATTTTTTCACCAAATTTTCAACATAGCCATTTTAAGACCTCTGCTCATGAACAGTGTCACAGTGGTTTTCTTAATTTGTCCCATACATTGGTTTCTCAGACACCAACCGCGCCATTTGTGCGTTACATATGAAAACATTTGGGTGAGATGTGAAAATGACAGCTGTACTGCTCATAAGAAGGTGTGGTAAAATGGCAATGTTGAAAATCTGGAGTGAAAATATTGAAAATTCTCGAACTTACGAGCGCAGAGGAACTGCAAAATGCTCATCTAAAACAGTCATTTTTAGAATTTTGCCACCAAATTTTCAAAATAGTCTTTTTGAGAGCCCACCTTATGAACACTGGCAGTGTTGTTTCATTAATCATTCTGGAAAGGTGATTTCACACAGTGGCTGCGAAATCATCCTTTGGGCCCGAGTAACGCCATGACAGTGCAAGAATTCATGAGGAGGGGTCCCAAAAACCCCATGTTGAAAATTTGGTGCAAAAATTCCAAAAAATGCCTGAGATATGCAATAAAGTTGAAAACCCCCTATCTAGCCCATTATACAACTTACCGGCATTTCCTCAGTTCATGGTCGGCTTTGAAGAGTGGGAGCGTGTTCCGGTCCACCAAAGACTGCCGTACATGTTCGGGAGGTAGGTATGATGTGGGGGGGTGGGGAGGCAGGATGCACAGTGGGTGGTGTGGGTGCGGGTTGTGGGAGGGGGGTTGGAGACCGCGTGGACCGCTTCTGCTTTACAGGTGTTTTTTTTTTTTAAAGACGACTGGACGCTTGCCACACTGGGGTGGGCCTCAGCATGGCACAAGGATGGCAGGAGGGTGATGTCGACGGGATTGGGCACCCCTGCCGGCGATAGCATGGGGAGAGACAGTGAAGCTGACGGGGATTGGGCACCCCGCCGGCTATGTTTCGATCGATTGCCACGCTGGGTTGGGGCACCCAGCATGGCATTTGGAAGGCTTTGGAGGGGAGCGCAGCCCAGCCGATGGGGGATTGGGCACCCCCATCGGCTATAGAGTGTGTGCTTGGAGGGGGCAGCACGCAGTATGCGTGTGTGTGTGTGTGTGTGCTGCGTGTGTGTGTGTGTGTGTGTGTGTTTGTGTAGGGCGAGCTGCGCATGAGCAGGCGATATCTTATCGCTGCTCACTGAAGCGTAGCTCCCCCTTTCAACTGTATGTCACTGCATTTTGGAGCTTGTCATAGATAGCTCCAGCATGCATTGGCTTACAGGGGCCGTGCCTGCCAACACACTGACTGAATTGGAAGAGGGGGTGACACACCTCCGAAATCTCAGATGATGGCACTATGTTTCTTGCACATGCGTGCAAGCAAACATAATAACTGATGCCCATATAAAGAAATGCTGCAGGTATCAGGTACAGCAAAGAAGCTAGCTTTGCTGTCAAACAAAACAGAGCTGAAAATGAAATTGGAGCCGATGGCTGAAAGTTTTCAGCCAACAGCTGTTTTACAAAGCTAAGTTTGGTACAGAAAAGGTTTATTTCTCTTAAAAAAGCAGTAGGTTCCTAGTGCTTGCAAGAGTAAACAGATAAGGAGCGCGCCCTTTTCTGCTTACATTTTTCAAGCCTGAGTGATAGCTACTGAATATTTTTCGTCTGGTTTAAAATATACAATGAGCCAGAAATAAAAGAAACAAGCATTTGTCAATGCCGAATGTTTGCTTGCTGGCATTGGCAGTGGTAGTGTAGAAGTTACAGAGCTGCGTAATAGGAATGGCAGTGAAGTATTGAACTGAAGACAACCCCACCACCACCCTGCAGAGAGTGACAGGCATTGGGGTGTGCCTTTGGGTCATCAGGCATAACGGCCACGCCATTTCACCACACCCCACCCTGCAGACACTGGCAAGTGTCATGGTGTTCCTTGGGGTCTTTGGCCCTTATGCGCACCCCATTCCATCAGGAAATATGGTGAGATGGGTGCGATATAGGAGAATGGGTGAACTTTGGGCTGAAGAGTCCAAGGCATACCTCGATGCCTCTCACTGGCTGCAGGGTGTGGAATGGTATGAGCATTACAGGCAAGAATCCCAAGTCACACCCCTGATGCCTGTCATTCTCTACAGGGTTGGGTGTTATGGTTGGAAACCCTAATACCTCAGGCATTCGTTGGTATTTTCACTCCAAATGTTCAACATGGATTTTTGTGACCCCACCTCATGAACAGGGGGAATATCAGTGTGTTAGCCGAAAGCTGCTTATGCACAGTGACTACGGCATTTAGCACCACAGGGCAAAAACATTCCGAACAGGATGTAAAAAATGACAGCTGTACTGTTCATGGGGAGGTGTAAAAAATGGCAATGTTGAAAATCTGCAGTAAAAATATTTAAAAAAATGGTGAAGTCACGAGCGTACATAGAAACTGTGCAACGCACACCCATAATATAATTAGGTTGGGGATTTTTTTTATAGCTGATTGTCAACTCAGGCATTTTGGTGCCTCCGATCATGAACAGTGTCACTGTGGTTTTCTTTATCTGTCCCGAACAATGATTTCCCACAGGGACCACGCATCTCTGCGCTGAAAGTGTGAAAACACACTTCCGCCATGTTGGGAAAAATGACAGCTGTACTGTAAATAAGGAAGTGTGGAAAAATGACACTGGTGAAAATCTGGACTTAAAATATTACAAAGTCATGAACTTACGAAGGTGCATGGAAACTGCACAATGCTCACTCGTAACACAGTCATTTTATGGACTTTTGTCACCAAATTTTCAACATAGCCGTTTTAAGACCTCTGCTCATGAACAGTGTAACTGTGATTTTCTTAATCTGTCCCAAACATTGTTTTCGCACACCAACAGCACCATTGTGCGCTACATGTGCGAAAACACATTTTGGGTGGCATATGATAAATGGCAGCTGTGCTGTTCATAAGGAAGTGTAATAAAATGGCAATGTTGAAAATCTGGAGTGAAAATATTAAATTCGTAAACTTACGAGCATGCATAGGAACTGCGCAACGCACGCTTGTAAAACAGTCATTTTTAGGAATTGTTTCACCAAATTTTCAACATAGCCATTTTAAGACCTCTGTTCATGAACAGTGTCACTGTGAATTTCTTAATGTGTCCCATACATTGATTTCGCACATCGACTGCGCCATTGCGCGATACAAGGGCGGAAACACATTTTGGGCAAGATGTGAAAAATGACAGCTATAGTACTCATAAGAAGGTGTGGTAAAATGGCAATGTTGAAAATCTGGAGTGAAAATATTGAAAATTCGCAAACTTACGAGAGTGCGTAGGAAATGTACAACGCACGCTCATAAAATAGTCAATTTTGGAATTTTTTCACCAAATTTTAAACATAGCCATTTTAAGACCTGTGCTCATCAACAATGTTACTGTGATTTTCTTAATTTATCCCGTACATTGATTTCGCACACCGACTGTGCCACTGTGTGCTACATGGGCGGAAACACGTTTTGGGTGAAATGTGAAAAATGACAGCTATACTACTTATAAGAAGGTGTGGTAAAATGGCAATGTTGAAAATCTGGAGTGAAAACATTGAAAATTCGCGAACTTACGAGCGTGCGTAGGACCTGCGCAACGCACACTCGTAAAACTGTCATTTTTAGGAATTTTTTCACCAAATTTTCAACATAGTCATTTTAAGACCTCTGCTCATGATCAGTGTCACAGTGGTTTTCTTAATTTGTCCTGTACATTGGTTTCGCACACCGACTGCGCCATTGTGCGCTACATAGGCAGAAACACATTTTGGGTGAGATGTGAAAAATGACAGCAGTACTACTCAAAAGAAGTTGTGGTAAAATGGCAATGTTGAAAATCTGCAGTGAAAATATTGAAAATTCATAAACTTTCAAGCGTGCGTAGGAACTGCACAACCCACGCTCGTAAAACAGCCATTTTTAGGAATTTTTCCACCAAATTTTCAAAATAGTCTTTTTGAGAGCCCACCTTATGAACACTGGCAGTGTTGTTTCGTTCATCATTCTGGAAAGGTGATTTCTCACAGTGGCTGCAAAATCACCTTTCCGGCCCGAGTAACGCCATGACAGTGCAAGAATTCATGAGGAGGGGTCCCAAAAACCCCATGTTGAAAATTTGGTGCAAAAATTCCAAAAAATGCCTGAGATATGCAACAAAGTTGAAAAACCCTATCTATCCCATTATACAGCTTACTGGCATTTCCTCAGTTCGCAGTCGACTTTGAAGAGTGCAGACATGTTCCCGGTCCGCCAAAGATCGTCGGCGCCGAGCTCCGGAGGTAAGTATGGGGTGAGGGGTGTGGGAGGCAGGGTGCGCAGTGGGTGGAGTGCGGGTTGTGGGAAGGGGCAGGAAGACTGCGTGGGGCGTTTTTTTCAGGTTTTTTAACATGACAGCGTGGGGCGTTTGCCACGCTGAGGTGAAGCTCCCAGCGTGGCACAAGACAACTGGTTTGGGGGTGTGGAGCCGGGGATTGGGCACACCCCATCGGCTTTATTGAGTTGCCATGCTGGGGTGGGCACTCAGCATGGCATTTGGAAGGCTTTGGGCGGGAGCGCAGCACAGCCGATGGGGGATTGGGCACCCCCCTTGGCTATAGAGTGTGTGCGTGGGGGGGGCACGTAGTATGCATGCGTGTGTGTGTGTGTGTTTGTGTGTGTGTGTAGGGGGAGCTGCGCATGAGCAGGCAATATCTGATCACTGCTCACTGAAGCGTAGCTCCCCCTTTCAACTGTATGCCACTGCATTTTGGAGCTGTCATAGACAGCTCCAGCATGCATTGGCGGACAGGGGCCACGCCTGCCAACACACTGACTGAATTGGAAGAGGGGGTGACACACCTCCGAAAACTCGGATGATGGCACTATGTTTCTTGCACATGCATGCAAGCAAACATAAAAAGGGTCATTACCTGATGTTTCCAGAGGTCCTGCTATAGGACTGTCAGCTGCTGAACTGACTGTATTTATGGGAGAAGCAGTCAGTGACATCACAGTAGGGGAGGAGTCAGTTCCCAAGTGTGATGTCATGCCCTGTAATTAAGGATTTATTTAGCCTTTTTCTTCAGAAGAGAGACTTCTTAAGAGCCTGTACGATGGACATAGAGAATTGCATTAAGCTAGGCGGGCTAGGACATTGTTTTATGAAATGTAGAGGTTTAAAATAAAGTGTTCCTGCTAATTGATGTTGTCACCTGACCTCTGATGCCATGTCAGGCTGCCATAAAAGGATGTCCACCAGAGGGCTAGAGTTAGATAGGAGAGAGTATGGAAGATGGTCAGTTGCTTTCTGATCAGAGACTGAGCAAGAGCTAAGAAGAGCTGAGTGTGGAGGTTTACACACTGTCAAGAAGGAAGATCTCAGGAATTCTTTTGATTTTGATGCTTAATGGAAGAAGAATGATGTCCTGATGATTTACATTGGTGTGAAGAATTAACAGCCCTTATTTTCCTTTTTGTAAATATCCTTTATTTTCTTTATTTTGCTTTTTGGACAATAAATTGACAAACGCAGAAAATGTGTTTTTTATGCACTATATTCCAGTTGTCTGTCTAAATCTGTTATAAAGAATCCTCGCTACCACACACCCAACAAGTAAAAGAAAGTTGCTTACCTGTCATCAAGAAGTTCTAGAGCTGGGAGGAACTTTTCAGCTATTGGCACCAGCAAAAGTCCAGATAAACTACAAAGGGAGGCGACACACCTTTTTCAAAATAGACCGGCTACAGTAGTTACCTTTCTTCGAGCACTGTATGACCCAGACTCTTCTCACGAAGTGGAGTCCCCTACTGACTCTGAAAAAGATATGTCTGCTTTGGCACAGGAAATGGAGGACATGCAAAAATAATATGTCTGATAACGTATAAAAACCTAATGCTTGAATGCCATACTTAATTTCTTCTGTAAACATTGAAGTTTCTTTTATTTATATTAGGAGATGAGTTAGTGAGGAAACTTGCCCAATGGGAAAATAAAAAAATAATATCTTTAAATAACTTATTTTGTTAATCATGTAGGACTCCTGTGCCTAATTTTGTTTAAAAATATATAAGTCTGTTAACCAATATATTTAATGCATGCTATTAAATGTACTAATTGTCTATACTGATACACAGTATACTCTTTTTTTCCCTCTTGTCTCCACCCACCATGTCATGACCTAATATATATCCTACTGTATATGTAGTTGTTTTTGCATATTAAGTTAATGAAATTAATAATATGTTAAAAAAAAGGAACTACATAATAAGAGTAAGAAATACAGCAGTACTTAGTTTTATGCATTTAGCATTATGTGTAATTAAACAAGCCATAGCAATCATTTTATAACACCAATATGGGTGGATATCAGACAGTAGGAGTAACCATAATCAATGGCCAAGGCCCAGAATGCAACTCTCTCTCCATTCAGCGTATAAGCCCTGGTTTACTTGGCATCTGCATTCTACACCCATGGCCCTGGAGACTCTTCACTCCCCTTTCTTTTCTGATACTGTCAAAGCCCTTGTTTCTGTCCAAGCCATGTTTGACACACCCCCCCCCCCCACACACACACTGTTTTGCACAGACCACCTCTTTCTGCAGCTTACTTCACCCCTGCACCACATTCTCCATGAAAAAGCATTTCCTTGTATCTCTCTTAAATTTGTCCCCCACTGGATTTATAATGTTACCCATTATCTGTGTTCCCACTCAGTGTAAACAATTCCCCACTATCCACTTTTTTTACCACATGTAGGTATGAGTCTGTTTTAATCATGTCCCCTCTCTACCTTCTCGCCTCCAGAGTGCATATGTTTAGATCTGCCAAACTCTCATCGCAAGTCCTTTCCTGTTGCCCCTGGATCACCTTGGTTAGACACCTCTGTAATGCCTCCCCCTTTGATCCTGTCATTCTTTAAATGCAGGCTTCAGAACAGCACACAATTTTCGAGGTGAGGATGAACCACTGGAGTAGTAGCAGCACCTCCCTACTTACTGTCCTACTGCATTGAGCAGATGTCTTCAGACTGTCTGAAAGTATTATGGTATAACCAGGTCTTTTTCCTTCCTAGTAATTTTCACTACTACCTAGAAACATAGAAACATAGAAGTTGACGGCAGATAAGGACCGCAAGGCCCATCCAGTCTGCCCATTTCTTTTTCTACCTTATAAATGTGCCATCGGCCTTTGCTCTGTCAGTGACCTATCTATTCATAGTCATTTGTATTGCTCCCTTATGCCTATCCCATGCCTGTTTGAAGCCCTGCACTGTATTCATAGCCACCACTTCTTGTGGTAAGCCATTCCATGCATCTACCACCCTTTCTGTGAAAAAGAATTTCCTCACATTCCCCTTAATTGGCCTCCTCTAATCTCATGCTGTGTCCTCTTGTCCTGCTATTTTCTTATATTTAAACATGTTAGACCTTTCACCTTGTTTATGCCCTTAAGGTGTTTAAATGTCTCGATCATATCACCTCTCTCCTCCTTTGCTCAAGGGTATACATATTGAGCTCCGTTAATCTGTCCTCATATGTCTTCTGATGCAGTCCCTGCACCATTTTGGTTGCCCTTCTCTGGACTGCCTCAATTTGGTTAATGTCCTTGTGAAGTGTGGCCTCAATACTGCATGAGTACTCCAGATGGGGCCTAACCAATGTCTTGTACAGAGGGATTTACCTCCCTCTTCGACTTGTGATACCCCTACTAATACACCCTAACACCCCTAGCCTTACCTACTGCTTTAGGAGGTCTGCTTGGATGATTTTAGGTCATCAGTGATGATGATGCCCAAGTCTCTTTCTTCCTTTGTGACTGTAGCAACTCCCTCCCAGCCTATAAGTGGCTTCAGGTTTCTCTTCCCTATGTGCATGATTTTGCACTTCTTTGCATTAAATCCCAGTTGCCACTCTTCTGACCATTCTGCTAGTTTATCCAGATCTCTCTCATTCTGCCCACCCCATCTGGATTATCTACTCTGTTGCAGATCTTGGTGTCATCTGCAAACAGACAAGCCTTACCCTCTAGTCCATCTGCGAGGTCACTAATGAAGATGTTGAATAGGACTGGCCCCAGGACTGATCCCTGAGGTACCCCACTTGTGACTTGCATCTCTTCTGACTGTATACCATTTACCACCACTCTCTGTTTTCTGCCAGTCAACCAGTTTGCCACCCAGTTGACCAACTTCTGACCCACCCGAGCCTACCTAGCTTATTTATCAATCTTCTATGGAACAGTGTCAAAAGCTTTGCTGAAGTCAAGGTAGGCGACATCAACTGCTCCCCTTGGTCCACCACTCTGGTTACCCAGTCAAAGAAATCTATGAGATTAGTTTGACAGGACCTTCCTTTGTAAACCCATGCTGTCTTGGATCCTGTGCCCTATGGATTCCAGGTGTTGCACTATCCTTTCCTTAAGGAGTGCCTCCATAATCTTGCCCACTACTGAGGTAAGACTGACTGGTCTGTAGTTCCCCGCCTCCTCCTGCTACCACTCTTGTGGAGTGGGATCACATGAGCCCTTCTCCAGTCTTCTGGGACCTCTCCTGTGCTCAGAGACTCACTAAACAATTCTGCTAACGGCTCTGCTAGTTCCTCCTTTAGCTCTTAAGTACCCTGGGATGTATGCCATCAGGTCCCATTGCCTTATCCACCCTGAGCTTAGCAAGCTCTTGTAGGACCCTTTCTTTTGTGAAGGGAGTAGTGCTCACCTCCCCCCTGTGTCCATGATGCTGAGCTGTGGGCCCTGCCCTACCTTCTCTTCAGTAAATACTGAGCAAAAGTATCTATTTAGGATAGATGCCTTTACAGGGTCCTCCTCCTCACATGCTCCCTTTTCTCCATTAAGCTTAGCAATACCCTCTGGACTTTCTCCTTCACTAATGTATCTATAGAAAGTCTTGTCACCTTCTTTTACTGTTTGTGCTAGTGTTTCCTCAGTTTGGGACTTTGCCTGCCTTACTGCCTTACCTGCTTCCCTTAGGGCAGTTTGGTATGCCTCCTATCTTCATCCCGCTGTGTTCCCTTATATTTTCTGAAGGCCAGCCTTTTGGCTCTGACCTTTTCTGCTACTGTATTTGAGAACCAGAGTGGTTTCCTTCTTCTTTTGCACTTCCTTTTCTGTCTAACACAATGGGATGTTGCTTCAAGTATTGTATCCTTAATGCTTGCCCACTTTGCCTGTACCTCCTCACCTGTGTTTCTTTTTGCCAGGGCTAGCTTAACTCTGTTGGCCATCTTATCAAAGTCAGCTCCTCTGAAGTCCCATATTTTTGCTTTGGAATGGGATGATTTAGATGTAGTAGCCAAATTGAACCATACCATGTGATGGTCACTGGCCCCAGGTGACCTTCTACCTGGAGATCTGTGATCCTTCTTTGTTAGTCAGTACTAGATCTAGGATAGCCCTGTCTCTTGTGGGTTGCTGTACCAGTTGTTTGAGGCCCTCCCCTGCAGGGAATCCACTATGAGTCTAGTTCTGGCAGATGTTCCTGCTGGTATTGACCAATCTGTATCTGGCATGTTGAAGTCTCCCATTATCAGAACCTCCTTTAGCTGTCATGTTTTGTATATCTTCTAACAGTAATGTGTCTATGTCCTCCTCTGGTCTGGGGGCCTGTAGACAACCCCAGTTCTTATGGCTGTCCCATTTCCTGTTTCCAGGGTGACCCACAGTTCTTCTGGCTCCTTATGTGTATTCTGAATTTCTGTAGCTTTGATATTTTCATTAACATACAGGCCACCCTCCCCTTGCACCCTCGGTCTCTTCTGAACAATACATAGCCAGGTACTGAAGTCTCCCAAGTGTGGTTACTGGTAAACCACGCCTCACTAATTGCTACTATATCCAGTTTAGCCTCTGACATTATTGCCTGCAGGTCTGGGATCTTATTTCCCAGGCTGTGAGCATTTGTGTACATGATTTTCCATTGGCCAGATTTTGGTGTGTTAGTTGTTGGGTGAAGTTTGGCATTACCCCTGTGCATCGTATGGGGAGACAAACCTTTTTTCTTACCTGGTGATGCAAATGAACGGCAAACACACTGAATTCCTGTTTGACCACTAGCTGAGGGGGGGGTGTTCTTCCCATTCGACGTATGGGGTGCTGCACCCCTCTCCCCATTTGCTAGTTTAAATATTCTGCAAAGACGTCAAACTTCTGCCCCAATGCACTGACTCCTCTTTAGTCAGATGCAGTCCATCAAATTTAAAGAACTTTCGCTCCCAGAACTGTTGCCAGTTCCCTACAAATCTGTGTCCTTTTTCCTGGCACCAGTCCTTGAGCCACGTGTTTAGCTCCCCTATCTCCCCTTCTCTGACCTTCCGTCCATCTGCTCCCTTCTCCCAGACTGGCAGGATCTCAGAGAAGGAGATGCGGACGAAATAGATGATAGTTTGTCACCCAGCCTAGTCAGGTGTTCCTTGGTCTCCACAACTGACCGGCTGGCGAGATCATTAGTCCCTATGTGTACTAGGACATCAATGTTTTCTCCTGCTTTGTGAACAATTTTAGCAATGCGGTCAGTGTCTCTCCATGCTGATGTACCTGGAGACATCTGACCATCACCCTGGCTGGAGATGGGTATCAACTCCCGAATCATGGAGTCTCCTATGATCAGAAGTTTTTTGATTTCCTTTGTGCTTGTTTAGTTTTGGTTCCTGATTTGGGTGAGTATTGTTGTGCTAGCTTCTGTGCTGCAGTGTCCTGCTCTGCAGTGTCTTCTGCCTCTTTATTTGATTTCAGAGATAGAGGCAGATACCTGTTTGTAGTGTTTATATGGTTTTTGGAGGTAATGTGTTGGAGAGCAGAGAGTGATGGGGCACCTGATTTGCTCCTCCTAACCACCTGCCAACCTCCTGGACCAACTACCCTCTGCGGTCGAGGTTTTTCTGTTGGATGCTGGGGAAATGGCGGGTGGTTCTTATTATGTATTTCCTCTTCAATATGAAATTTGAGGCAATCTCTGCCCATGCTGCCTGGAGCTGAGACCTAAGATCTCCAAAGGCCCAGCATGTAGGACAGTGTCCTAAATCCTGTAAGACTGTCCTTCTGAAAATTGTTCCACAGTACCTGCAGTTAATGAAATCCATTCCAAATAAGTTGCTGGGTTTGTAACCTAGTCAGAGTAATTAGAAGGAAAAAAATGCAAGTAATGGTTTAATTGTGCTTTGTTTAACTTGTTATAACAAGTTAAATTACTAGTGCCCTGTAAATGAGATCACCTTGTGGAGGCCCACTGATCCGCCCCTTCCTGCTCTGCCACAGGAAATGTCACAACTGTGGTACCCTATAAAAGGAGTGTAGCTGGGGTGGTTGGGGATGGGGGTGGGTGGCTGGGCCCTTCCTGCCTAAAAAGAAGAACCAGACGGACAGAACAAGGAGGTAAGAGCAGAAACAATCAGTCAACAACAAATGCAGTAACCCTGAAAGCTTATCCTAATGTTAGATAAAACTGTAAAACCTGTAAGCACCACCTGTAATAATTTCAGAGAAGATATACCCTGTAAGAAACACTTTGCTCAGAGAAAAATAAAGCAGTAACAGAAGATATACCTTGCAAAAGACAAATTGAATCAGAAGATTACAGCAGTAATCTGTTAGCTCACATCTGTAGGCACACCTTGTAATAATGCAGAAGAAGGTATACCAGCAATAACAATTTGAATCAGAGAAAAATAAAGCAATGAAATGTTAGCAACAAACAGTAGCAATCCCTGTGAGTAAAAAATAAAAACACCACCACACAGTAAATCTGCTTAGCCAAACTAAGTCTTAATCCTTCTCCCTTGCTCTGGTAAGTTTCTCTACTCTGCCTTTCAAGCAGTCTTAGAAGGAAAGAGCTCAGGTGAAGCTAGGTGCCTTGGCCAGCAAACCAAGTCTTCTACCTCCAAGATATCAACTAACCTGACTTTTTAACCCTTCTTTCTGTTGGAAATTACTGACAGTTTGCCAGCTCCACCCCCACATACACACCTAATCCTTTGGAAGAGCTGTGGGAGGAAAAGCAATTAGCTCCTTCAATGTGAGAAGGAGACTGAAACACCTCTGAGACAACAAACCTTTTCAACAAACAAGAATAAAATACAACACAGTGTCAAACAGTAATTTTGCTTAGCCCAATGATAAAAAGTCACAAAATGTAAGCTCCACCTGTAATACAGTAATTTCAGAGAAGATATACCCTGTAAGAAACACTTTGCTCCAGAGAAAATAAAGCAGTAACAGAAGATATACCTTGCAAAGACAATTTGAATCAGAAGATTACAGCAGTAATCTGTTAGCACACACCTGTAGGCACACCTTGTAATAATGCAGAAGAAGGTATACCAGCAACAACAATTTGAATCAGAGAAAAATAAAGCAATGAAATGTTAGCAACAAACAGTAGCAATCCCTGTGAGTAAAAAATAAAAAATTAAAACACCACCACACAGTAAATCTGCTTAGCCAAACTAAGTCTTAATCCTTCTCCCTTGCTCTGGTAAGTTTCTCTACTCTGCCTTTCAAGCAGTCTTAGATGGAAAGAGCTCAGGTGAAGCTAGGTGCCTTGGCCAGCAAACCAAGTCTTCTACCTCACCATTCTATTTACTGTTTTAGGATTCTGTATCCCTGTGAGTATCACCTTGCACTGTTGGGTATTAAAATTGCTCCACTCAATCATTTTTTTCACCTAAGAGTGATTGGTGATTACTCACAGCCACTTATTATTGATTATGTTTTAACTGCCACATTTTTGACAACTTCTGAAATCACCCCAGATCCTCTTTCATAATTTTGACTAACTCATCACTAACCACTCAGCCACAGATATTAGTATAATCTGCAAAAAGGCTTACAGTATCTTGCTCTGTACTCCAACATCATTATCTGAGACATAGTGGTTGGGATGCAGGGTATACAGTATCTTGCCCTATATCACTGCCACTATGTCTCTCATAAAGGTGTTGAAGGGCACTGGTCTCAAGAATAATCCCTATGGTGCCCCACTAGTGATCCCCTGACCCCACAAACTCTCCAAGTATTACTGCCCTTTGGTCTCCATCACTTAACCAGTGTCCCACCCATCTATTGACTTTGTCCCCTACCCCAAGGTCCTGCATCTTTTTAACCAACCATCCATTTGGAATGGAATCAAAGGCCTTGCTGGTGTCTAGGTACGTTATGTCCACCACCTGTCCCTTGTACCCTGCCTTTGTCACCTAATCAAAGAAAACAATCAGAGTTGTCTGACATAACTTCCCCCATGAACGTATATAGTCTTTTGTTCAGCAGTCCATTTGCCTCCAAAGAACTAAATATCCTTTCATTTACTATGGTCTCCATCAGCATAAACACAAGAGACATTAGGCTGACAGGTCTATAGTTCCTCAGTTCATCGCTACTCCTGCTCTTCTGCAGGATAACTACATTCACTGACCACCAGCTTCTGAGTAATCTCCCTATCTCTAGTGCTCTGTAAGCACCTATTGTTTTCATGCATACTCTTTTGTGCATTTAGTCAAGTTCGAGGTTACATTCAGTGTGACTGAGTTGGCTGCATGATGTCATTGATGATGTCAGTGTTAGGGATTTTAGGTCTTGGCATAGGATTTCAGACCTGCACAAGCTGGGGTTCTATCCCCAGTGCAGGACATTTTTTTCTTTATCACTAGGACTTATGTAATATAAGAGAAATTGCTAGATGTTATTGTTGATGTTAGTGATATAATTTCAGCAAGATCTGAAGTTCTATTTTGCTGATAACTTGAAAAGTTCCAGCTGAGACTCTGAAGTTTGAATGCAACTTAGGAAACATTACTTTTAAATTGACAGACCAGCACTCATTGCTAGATGGCCTTTGCCACAGAACGCATTTCCTGTCAAGGAGCTTTAGTACAGTGGCTAAGCCACAGGATATTAAACAGCAGTGGGTAGGTGTCTTTTTCTTTTTTTTTTGTTTCTTTGTTTTTTTAGTTAATCATATTTTATTTGAGCTTTTTTAAGTATTGAGAAAACAAACATACACACACTGCATGTACAACAGGCATCAGTAATGCAGAGTGTTGTCCAGCTGGAAGGGGTTATATAGGGTAATAGTCAATGCAAAGGAGGTACATGTGATTGAAATGCAATAAATATAACCTGGCATTTAATCATGGTTATGCTAATCTGGATGTGGCTTTTGCTTGATCCCAGTATTGGACATTTTTTTCTTTCTAAATACAATTTATTTAGATTGGGAGAAATTGTTAGATGTCACTGCTAATGTAAGTGATAAAGTTTAGCAAGATTTGAATTTATATATTGCAATAACTTGAAAAGTTCCATCTGATACTTTGAGGTTTGGATGCAGCTTTGGAAACATACTTTAGATTGACAGGCTTCCTCATTAATAATCCACTGCATTGGGGGGGGGGAGTCTGCACTCACTGCTGGATGTCCTTTGTGACAGAATGCATTTTTTTTTTGTAAAAGAGCTTTGATGCAGTGGTAGAGCTATAGGCTACCACACGGGGGTGTGGTTGGTGGCCTGGGTTTGATCCTTAGTCTGGCTCACTTTTTACTTTCTCACTACAAGGTATGTAACATAAGATCATTTTTCAGATGTCATTGGTGATGTTAGTGATACAGTTTCAGCAAGATTTGAAGTTCCATGTTGCTGATAACTTGAAAAGTTCCAGCTGAGACTTTGAGGTTTGAATACAACTTGGGGAACATTACTTTAAATTAACAGACCATTACGCAGTGCTGGATTTCCTTTGCCACAGCATACAATTCCTGTCAAGGAGCTTTAGTACAGCAGTAGAGCTACAGGCTGCCAAGCAAAAGTGGGTATGGGGTCTGGTTTTGATCCCTATTGCAGGGTGTTTTTTCTTTAATCTTTCTCACTGCATTTTATGCAGTGTGAGAGAAGTTGTCAGATGTCATTGTTTATGCTAGCGATAGAGTTTCAGCAAGATTTGAATTTCTATATTGCCTACAACCTGAAAAGTTGCAGCTGAGACTTTGGGGTTTGAATGAAACATGGGATACATTACTTCAAATTGACAAACTTTCTCATTAATAAATCCACTGCATCTGGGAAAGGGGTCTGCACTCAGTGCTGGATGTCCTTTGCCACAGCACACAATTCTAGGCAAAGAGATTTAGTATAGCAGAAGTACTACAGGTTACCAAGCAGTATGGGGTAGAGGGCCTAGGTTGATGCCCAGTGTGGAATATTTTTTTTTCCTTTTCCCTACAATTTATGTAGTGTGAGATAAATTATTAGGTGTTGTTGCCCATGTTAGTGATAGAGTTTCAGCAAGATTTGAAGTTGTACATTGCTGATAACTTGAAAAGTTCTAGCTGAGACTTTGTTTAAATGCAACTTGTGAAACATTACTTCATATTGACAGGCTGGTCCATTGACCCTTTTAGTGCCTCTGGATGTATACTGCACTTCCTGAACTTTATTTTGATGTTTTCGACTCATTTGGACACTTTTTAATGCACTATCTGTTACTGTGAATCCATAGGACATCATATAAAATTAATATAATAAAGTATCAAAAACTCTGTGGAACAGAAACCAGTTAGATAAGTAAAGCATAAATATATTTATAATCAATGTGCTTTTCTTTTAAAAGACACTTGAACATGCAAATTCTATGCTTCTGTTCCATTTGAAAGTGGTCTAGTTTAATCTGTTTTAGCCACATTTGCATTAGAAAACTTACCATCTGGGCAATTCCTGTAGCAGTTTTGTGAAATCTGATGTTTAATGCCACCTCCATTCAGTGCTTCCACTTTCTTGTTCCAGACTGTAGTCCTGACTCACAAGATGCCTGATGATGTCATTCTAGCAAGACAGCACTGCAGTGGGACCCATGTTGCATAATAGTGTGTTCTGTTGTATGACTCTTTAGGAACAGTAGAACCTGCAATCCAGAGTTATAAAACAAAATCTTCACAATGTCTGAAGTAGAAGAATTTGAGGACCTTGATGTTATTTATCTCAACTTCCCAGTTGGTGTTGAGCCATATCAATTTGAGATCATATGAGCTTGGCATAAAATTCTGCCTGGGGGCAGAAGCTGCTGATGAATCTGGCAGTAAGGATAGCAGTGGTGATTCAAGTAGCATAGACTGGAGACTGTCCTTGGACTGGTGAGCTGCTTTTATTTTTCAAAGGTGCTTTTTATAAAAAAAAAATCTATGTCATAATAAAAAGTATTTTATACTTGTTTTGCTTTTGAGGGATGTTATATTGGTGGTGGTGTCTTGGATGCCATGTGCCACTCTGATGGGGTGAATGCTTTATATGAAAAGTGGCATATCTGTCATTCATTTCTGCCAGGCTTGGTTGGTTGGGGGATCTTTGGTGCACTTCATTTCTGCAGTTGTGACAGTTCTTATGCCACATGTCTTACTGCTTTCCTCCACCAGGGGGGAGGCACTGCATCCTGCTGTATGTCTGCCACATTAAGTGCCTGCGTGGCAGTGCAGTGTGACCACAAAGGAGGATGACCCTTCATGCTGGGCCCCCAGGGCCAAAACCAGGAGTAAAAATCCTGGACCACAGGACGAAGCCTGATCCCTCGCAGTCCCTTCACCAGCAATTGCCCCCCCCCCCACACACACACACACACAATCCTGTGGCAGAGGACAATGAAGAGAAGATGAGCCTCAGAGATGCTGGGTGGACCAGTCAGAAATGTGTGGTCGGTGGTGCAGTGGGCACAACTTCTTGCCACTGACAAGGGACTGTGGGTTTGTTTCTGTTCTTCTCAGACCTGAGGGCTGCCTGTATTGCAGGGAGAAACAGGTACTACTTCAGATGCAGCATAAGGTTTTATTTATGGAGAAATATAAAGGTCACAACTACATTCTTATATTCCTACAGCTGGCTCACTGGAGATGCTATATAAACAACTAACTTTATGAGACTACTATACTCTATGGCAGTATCAAATAATTCTAAACTCTATAACAGTATCAAATGAGTCTAAACTCTATACCGTGGCCAGGGATTGTTCAAGTACAGTCTGGTTAACCTTCGTTTCAGCTGTAAAGGAAGCTTAGTTGATTGGTTAGGCAAATGGGTGCACCAAGAAAGGGGTTCCAGAGAATGAATGCACCAAAGTAGGACGAAATATGAACTTTCTGGAAGAACAAGGAAGACTTTGTTTCCAAGGAGGGGACTGACAGAGGAGGCTCTTTGTCCCCAAACTGAAGATTCAATAGCCCAGAAAACAGACAGCCACAATGGATGTACTTCAAAACTTTGATATCAGTAAAAGGTCATAGCAAACTGCTGATCAGCAAGGAACAAGGGGGTTTTCTCGTCACCAGACCATCTGGACATCAGAGGGAGGTCATGACAGACTGCTGATTAGGGTCACCAGAACACATGCAAGATTGGTAATCCAGGTTTCTTGAGCTTTCATAGTCCTTGGTCTTGCAGTTTTCATCATCCTTGGTCTTGCAGCTTTCGTCACCCTTGAAACAAGAAAATTCTCACCCCACTGTACATCGGAGCCCTCAACTATCGAGCTAGGGCAGCTTCTAGTCTTACTTCACTTTCCTTATCAGGGTAGGGATGCAGCAAAGATACGTAGTTTAGGGTCTATCCTAACTATTCTCTAACTTTATCTAGAATGGCCACCCACTTGGTAATCCACAAAGATGAAGGTTAAGCAGTTCCTTTACAGTCAGAAGCCAGCACCAATCTGGCTGCTTATTTGCAATAGGGGGAAAAGACACAGTCTCCACAGTTTAATTACCAGGGTCAAGCAAAACATTGGCAGCTTGGTGCAGTAGGATACCACATAGAATACCACATAGAACTAACAGTTCCGTAGTCTTCAGGGGAAACACAAACTAGGCAGTTCAGTTAGCATTAGAATAACAGAGTTCATGTGGCCATTCATTAGGCAGTAGGACAAATGCACAGTTCAGTTGGCAGTTCATGAACACCAGGGCAAATGCACAGTTCTGTTGGCAGTTCATGAAAAACAGGGTAAATGCACATTTCAACTGGCAGGTCATGAACAGCAGGGCAAATGCACAGTTCAATGCAGCTTGTGAGCAATATGGGAACTGCAGAGTTCAATGCAGCTTGTGAGCTATATGGTAAATTTACAATTCAATGCAGTTTGTATTTTCCCCACACCTAAAGACTGTTTCCTCTTATGGCTGCTTCTATGGGTGGTCCATAGGTAAGAAAAGTGAAGGATAATCCTTCCCACCCTTGCGGCTTCAGACGCTGTAACTAGCACTCCAGGTGTGAATTAATAATAAAAAAAATATTTAACTTGGGGCTCTTCTCCCATCCCTTGTGCTCCACCCACTTTTGGGAGCTACTAGGTTCTGAGGGGCTACCGCATATGACTCCACCCCTGGGTGGCCCTAATCAAACTGTGGACTGCTCATCCCTTGTGATGGCCTTGGTCATTCTGCCGGTCCATGGTACCAATTCTCACCCAGGTGGCCTTTCCTTTTCTATGGTGGACTGAACAACCTCTTCAGTGCCACAGCTGACTTGCCACCCCATCCCAGGGAGAAGGTTTCTTGGTTTTAAGCTGGAGGAGGGTGGATCTGGAGGTGGGGCCTGGCTCACATTGCCACGCTGCTCCTCCCTTTCTCTGGCACTCCCTCCTGTTTCTGCTGTTATTGAGTCCCGACACAGTGACACCACTGATGAGGGGCTGTAAACTTTTAAAAAGAAAACAACAAACAGGACATATATAGCCCTCACCACACCCAGCTGACAATGGGGACATGCTGACTGGCTGACCAGCTGACTGAGGAAGGGACAGAGCCAATGGCCCCATGACCAAGAAAATGCTTTTTTGTTGGAAGGGTTCAGTTGAGCTCGCATCCTCTCCCCTGTAGGTTCAGCTCTGGTCACTGCCAGGGATTCCTCTGGGTACTCGGGGTTCCAGAACTTTAACCTCAAGTCAAACTGCCCAGAAAGAAATAAAAACACTCTGAAATAGAATGTCCATATGCTGGGCAAGGACAGCCATCACAGCACATATCCTGCCTGGCTCTCGTGCTGTCAGCCTAGAAAAAAAAGGGGGGTCTCTAAGAGCAGCTCAAGGGAAAAAAAAGGAAAAAGCTGTAATTACATTTTGATTAAAACATGGGTCAAGCTTGGGCTCGGAGGACAAAATGCTGACATGGGGGGTCCAGTCTCCTGACCATGACATCCTACCAACCCAGGGCCCCTGTCCACTACCTTCCCATGACTACCTTTGGGGATCCCACTACATAGTTCCCACTGTAGGGCACCAACTTTGGGGCACTACAGATTTGAGTCCGCCAAAAAATACATGCCCCATGTATAAGATATAATTGATTACTAACTTAGGCTCTATTATTTCTAAATACATCTAAATAGTTACCATATGATATCTAACTAATGTTTATCATTTAACATCAAGTGGCTATCATGACACTTTACTATAACACTTGTATTACAAGAAATGAGGTTTTCATTTCCATGGGTAGGTTCTACCATTGAGCTTGAGCTGACTCCATGACAAATTGTTCTGGGGGTATCCCAAGGTTTGCTCACTGAGACTGTCTCAGCAATCACTTGGTCATCACTGGTTCTGTGGACGTATAGTAGGACTGAGGAATAGCAGGGATATTCCAGATCCAAGGTACCACAGGACAGCTTTCTAGAGAGAGAGATCTAGCAAATCTTCACTGAAGCGGCTCTGCTTCTCACTTGCAGCTGAGTCTTTGTCTTCTTGGTTTGTTCCTCCTTCTCCTCTATACTTCTAAAGGTGCATGGCTTAAGAAGGTTGTCGTGCACAACCTTTTGGAGTGGAGAACTGGATTTGGCTTGGATTCAGTAAACAGGCATATCTGGGTATGGAATATCAATGATAATGTACAGATCTGAGTCCCACTTAGTTGTTTTAGTGTTTGTCAATTGTGAGTGCATGTGAACAATACTCCTTCTGCAATCAGTAGCAGTTCATCTCGGTTCCATGTGATAACGGCAAGTGCATAACAGCGATCACCGTTGGGACGAGTCTACATCACTGAAAATGAATTTCAGAGATGTAGACCCGTGGCGCAAAGTAAAAGGGCACCAGACACTTGCATTTTTGTTTTTATGCGGGGAATGCCCCCCACACCACCTACCAAAGGATTCTGAACTCCAGGGGTGCATGTCAGGGGTTGCAAAGCGAGGGAAAAAATGAATTCCGACCAGTGCAAAAGTGAGTGGCTGCCCAGAACCGAACCCACTACCCTCCCAACCCTAGCCTGACACCAACTCCACCATGCTACACAGCTAGCTTGGCAACCCACCACCGCACTACACCCCACAAACCCTTCCTTCCCTTCTACCAGTTGCACGGCGTGGTCCCTCCTCCCCCACGCATGTACATAAAGCGACATCCCATCTCTATATTTGCCGACTCTCCCCAATCCGGTCACCCTCCCTTCCCAGTAGCCCTGTGTAAAAGTGCCATGATTGACTAGCCCTTTTTGAATGCGCTCAATCGCGGTCACTTAATACATGGGCTACCATTCATCTCTAGCTCTTTTGTCATACAGGACCTGCAGTTGCTCTCTTGCTTTGGCCATTTGTTTAGAAACTCCATCACCAGCAATCTGTAGTCAGTTATGATGCTCTTAGAACCATTCCAATTTAGATTCTACAGTAGGTCCGGCAGGTATTCAGAAAACTAAGTCCATTTATAACCGAACATGGTGTCCAAACATCAAATGGTATTGGGTGCATCATATGAAACCGTGTATCATTATTGTACAGGTATACTAGTTCTGGAAGGATATTAGATCACTCTTCGTGCTGTAGTTCTGGAACAGCTCTTAACATATTGATAATCGTATGGTTGGCATGCTCACAGAGTCCATTTGTTTGTGGGTGATAATGGGAAGGCTTTAAGCCTAAGGTTCAATGGGCGGAGCATCTACGTCACTCCCCCATCAGGCCTTAAAAGGTCACTCCTCCTGGACTGTTCCAGGATTTGTCTCTTCATCATGGCCGGAGGTGCCGCCGGTCTGCCTTTCTCTCCCTGTTATTCTACTTCAGGCTTTTGCCTGTGCATTTGCGGTCACCTCCGGCCTCCAGCTTGTTCATTTTACTCAGTCCTGTTCCCTGCTTCAGCCCCCCCCACACTTCCTCGTACCTCCCTGCACTTCCTTCCTGTCTGCCTTGATGTTCCTCCTGTGGCTATCATTTAGTTCTGTTACCCTGCCAGCAGCTTGTTCCCTGGCTGCCTTACTCTTTTGTGCCATTAGTCCTCCTCTGGTCCCGTGGCTCCTTCCTTTGGCATCACTCCCATGGCTCCCATCTCGCTTCTGGGTTGGTGCACCATTCCGCCCCACCCCGGCTCGCCCCATCACTCTTTCCTCTGCTGGCCTTGGTGCTCTGTGCTACGCTTTGGTCAGTGCTCCCTGTTCTGCTTTCCATGCCTATGGACCTCTGGAGCCTTCCTCCATTCATTCTGGTCCATCCTGCTTCCTGTTGGAGCCCTGATTTGTTTGGCTTGTCAGAATGCCAGTGCCGAAGTTCCCCACACTCTGCTGTTGCCTGCCCTTCATCAGTGTCCTTTCATCCATCACTCTCTGCCTCTCATCCTGTTTTAGGGTTCAGCCCCTCCTGTCTCGATGGCCACACCTCTCAGCTGCTGTGCATCGTACTATGATTTTATCACTCAGATTTGCCCTTGCTTGCATGGGTTTGCTATGTTCCTCATTCTGTTGACTCTATTTCTGGACTCACAGAATATTCACTCATTGGACTGAGTTGCAAGTGCCATTCCTTGTCTCTGATTATTTGGGTCCAGCTGTCTGTCGACATGTTGTTGTTTCAGGTGGGATAGTAATACGCATTCTGGCCCCTTGCTGTGATTTTTACCAGCCGGTGCTATGGTTTTAATGCTGAGAGGTTGAGGGGTGTGTCCATAGCTCTGCCAGTCCCGGTCCTGGTTCTCCTCCTGCTTCTCCCTATTCACAACATGCTCTTCATTCATGTGCCTGTCACGTCGGGCCTTCATGGTAGTCCAGCATTCAATGGGCACCCCTCATGCTGTTGGTGCTCTTTGTGGTTGCAAAACTGGACATGTCTGGTGCTCTGCTACATTCCTCACAATTGAGTGGTGTGGCTGCCTCATGGGTCACTCCTAGGCTTTCCCCCTATTCCCATTCATCTCGCCCTCTCGAGGTTGCCTATCATAGCACTGGCCTTCGTAGCTCTGGCCTTCACTTCTCTTCGTTTATTGCCTGTATGTGTAGCACTTTTTTAGTTTTAGTGTTTCTTCGGAATTGATGTGCTATGACTGTGGTGTCATCTCGGTAGTGTAGTTTTCTATTGGTACCCCTCACGCTGTTTGAGTTATCTGTGGACGCACAACCTGTCCCATCATCAGCCTCAGTTGATTGCCTTGATCCTTCTCTCCACCTCTGTCCACTGTTCTGAGGGTGTCTGCCCATGTCTGCTCCACTTGTTGCCCTCCTCCCCCCATTTCCACCACCCTCCATTCTGCTCCTTCTATGCCCTTTAGTTTCTTTGTTTTTTTTTCCCTATCCTGCCATCACCTTCCTTATTCATATCCTCCTCTCACTTTAGTCCATATGGTGTCCAGGTGCCTGAGTCCAGTTCTCCTTCGCTCAGTCTGATCTCAGGGTCTACTCATTCCCATCGATTAATCGAGCATATCTCCCATTGGGTTCTATGCTACCTCATCAAATTGCTGCACTCCTGCGGTTATCACCATCAGTCTTCTTATGCCCGCAGCTGGGTATCCATCACTCATCCAACCTTTATGTGGGTCCATTCCTTCATATCAACTACTCGAGCATAACCCTCTCAGGTCCATGCTACCTCGACTCGACCTGCTCTCCACTTGAAGACATGTCTTCATGTCTATTGCCCCTTTGCTCGGGGCTGGCCGGCTTCTCTCCATCATAGTACATTGTTCATTTCGTGTCTCACCTTAAACTATTCAGGCCTTCAATGCTTCTTTCCATCATCATACTTCCTGTTTTGCTTTTGAGCATCTAGTTGCAGCCATTGCTCGTATCTGTCGACAACTGTCCATTAGAAGGACATCAAGTGAACTGCCTCTAAAATTGGACTTTTCCTCCTTCCTCGATCTCTACTTTAAATTGCTGTAGTGGAGCCATCCCTACTCCAAATGTCCTTCAGCCTGGAGGGAAGGTGACCTAGGCCTTGGATCCCCAGAGGTTTCCTCATCAAAGGGGTTTTTTCCTCTCCCCTGTGCCAATGGTCACAATATTAGTCAGGGCTAGTGCTTTCATAGGTCCCTTAGTTAGGTTCCTCTGTTGGATGGAGTTGGGTGGTGGCTCTGGCTGTTTCCTCCCTCCTTAGGAATTCCGCCCTTCTGCATCTTGTCAGATTTCCTTTTGTTCATTGTCCTCACCTTTGGTGGTTGTTCTCCTGTCTTTCCTATCTATGTCTGTCACATCTATTTCTGGTCTAGAATTCTTCTGATTTCTTGCTTCTTCGATGCTCAACACCCTTTGGGTATTCTTTTTGGGCTTTTTCCTAAGCTACCTTTAGCCAGGGAGTCATTTACATGGCACCTATAGGGGGAACCCTCCTCTAAGATTCCTTGTGTCGTACCCCTACAGGGTGGTATATACCATGGACAGAGAGGCGAACAGCCACAATATATCAAAGTCACACAAGCATACATCTCATCCAGTTGCATAAGCACAACTGAGTGGGAAGGCTTTAGGCCTAAGGTTCAATGGGTGGATCAACTACATCACTCCCCCATCAGGCCTTAAAAGGCCACTCCTCCTGAACTGTTCCAGGATTCATCTCTTCGTCGCCCCACCATCCACCCCTCATCCTCCAGCAGCTCATCTCTCTTTTCCATGAGCTTCTTCCTAAGCTACCTTCAGCCAGGGAATCATTCCTGTGGCACCTATGGAGGAAACCCTCCTCTAGGGTTCCTTGCGTCGTACCCCTACAGGGTGGTATATCCCATGGATAGAGAGGTGAACAGCCACTTTGTATTGAAGTCACACAAGCATATATCTCATCCAGTATCGTAAGCACAACTGAAGCACTTTTTCGCCTTTTATGACACCCATACAAAGCACACACTTTGGCACCGTTTGCAAACTGTGTAAGAGGCCTTTCGGCACCATGCATTTCTGCTTAAAGTTGAACCAGCATAATATTCTGTGGTGATTTGCATATGTAGTCCATGATGCTTTGCATTGTGGGGTTATGTGTGATTTTGCACTTTTTGAAGAGTTGCAATTCCAATGCTGATCCTTGCTCCGTCAGGATTTGAGTCAAGCACCAATATGGCTTTTCAAAATGATCCCAAAAAGTTTGAGCTGTAGTCTTGGCTGTGTGGTCTCACACTGGAACTGCTACAAATAATTTGCTATAATGATCAGTTATAACAAGGAGGCACATGCATCCATCCCAGCTGATGTACGACTTGAGATGGTCTAATGTAACTAAGTCCAAAGAAGCTTTACTGATGATGGTACTAAGGGAGCTCACTCTGTAATATGCGGACACACTTCAGATTGCAAGTTTTATAATTTTCACACCATTGCACAATGTCTACTCTCATTCCAACCCAATGGAAGTGTTCTCTTAAGTTACTTTCAGTCCTTTTATGACCAAAGTGTCCAGACAAGTCATGAAATACCTCTACAGCAATAGACACTGCTTAATGGGGAAGGATAGAATAGCTATGAAATCCCAAAACTCCATTTCCTGTACTCCATAAGTTCAAGTCCAGGAGACCAAATTTCAGAAGACCAAAACGGTCTGAAGTACAATGTGGGGGGCTTTGCCTCCTGCATCCCCCTGTACCTCAAATAACCAACTCAGAGGGGGAGTGGACCCTGGGGTAAACAAACATTTGTCAGTGCCGAATGTTTGCTTGTTGGTATTAGCATTGGAAATGGAAATGCAGGAGTTAGACAGATGCAGAATAGGAATGGCAGTGAAGTATTGAAGTTCACGCTAACCCCACCTCCACCCTGCAGAGATGGACAGGCATTGGGGTATGCGTTTGGGTCATCGCCGCCCATAATGTTCATGCCATTTCACCTCACCCTATCCTGCAGACACCAACAAGTGTTGAAGTGTGCCTTGGGGTGTTTGGCCTTACAGTCACCCCATTCCATAAGGACATACACTGAAATGGGTGCAGTATAGGAGAATGGGGTGAACTCTGGAGCCAAAGGGACCAAGGCACACCTCGATGCCTATCACTGGCTGCAGGGTGAGGGGGGTTGGGGTGGAATGGCATGAGCATTACAGTAAGTAATCCAAAGGCACACTCTGATGTCTGTCAGTCTGTACAGGGTGGGACGTTATGGTTAGAAACCCTAATGCTCTGGGCGTTTGTTGGTATTTGCACTACAAATTTTCAGCATGGCCTTTTTGTGACTCCCACCTCATGAAAGCATTTGGGACCTCTTCTCAGGAACAGTGGCACTGTGATTTTGTTAATGTGTCCCGAACTTTGAGTTCCCACAGCGACCATGCCATTGTGCGCTAGATGTACGAAAACACAAATCGGGCAGGATGTGAAGAATGATAGCTGTACCATTGATAAGGAGGTGTGAAGAGATGGCAGTGTTGAAAATCTGTAGTGAAAATATTAAAAATGCTTGCACTTCTGAGCGTACATGGAAACTGCAACGCATGCGCATAAAAACAGTCATTTAGTGGAATTATTTCACCAAATTTTCAACATAGGCATTTTGTGACCTCTGCTCATAAGCATTGTCGCTATGAATTTCTTAATCTGTCCCAAACACTGATTTCCCACAGCAACCACACTATTCTGCACCAGATGTGTAAACGAATATTTCGGACAGGATATAAAAAATGACAGCTGTACTGTTCATAAGGAGGTGTGAAAAAATGCCAATGTTGAAAATCTGGAGTGAAAATATTACAAATGCACAAAATTACAAGGGTGCATGGAAACTGCACAATGTACGCTCGTAACACAGTCTTTTTATGGACTTTTGTCACTACATTTTCAACATAGGCATTTTAGCACCTCTGCTCATGAATAGTGTCACTGTGATTTTCTTAATCTGTCCCAAACACTGACTTCCCACAGCAACTGTGCTATTGTGTGTCGTAAGTGCAAAAACAAATTTCGCCAGGATGTGAAAAATGACAGCTGTACTGTTCATAAGGATGTCTGAAAAAATGCCAATGTTGAAAATCTGGAGTAAAAACATTATAAATTTGCAAAGTTACGAGGGTGCGTGGAAACTGCGCAATGCACACTTGTAACACAGTCATTTTATGGACTTTCGTCACCAAATTTTCAACATAGGCATTTTAGGACCTCTGCTCATAAACAGTGTCACTGTGATTTTCTTAATCTGTCCTGAACACAGATTTCCCACAGTGACTGCGCTATTCTGCGCCAGAAGTGCAAAAACACATTTTGGCCAGGATGAGGAAAAAGACAGCTATACTGTTCATAAGGAGGTGTGGAAAATGCCAATATTGAAAATCTGGAGTGAAAATATTACAGATTCGCAAAGTTACAAGTGTGCATGGAAACTGCGCAATGCACACTCATAAAACAGTAATTTTTTGGATTTTTTTTTTTTACCAAATTTGCAACATAGGCTTTTTGAGAGCCCACCTCATGAACAGTGGCACTGTCGTTTTGTTAATCAGTCCCAAAAGATGATTCTGCGCAGTGACCATGAAATCACCTTTCACGACTGAATAACTCCATGACAGTGAGTGAATTCATGAGGAGGGGTCCCAATAACCTCATATTGAAAAGTTGGTGCCAAAAATCGAAGAAATGGTGAGATATCCACATAAGTTGAAAAAAACTTATTTATGCCATTATACAGCTTACCGGCATTTCTTCAGTTCACGGTCGGCTTTGAAGAGTGCAGACGGGTTCCTGGTCCACCGAAGATCATCGCACTGGGCTCCAGAGGTAAGTATGGGGTGAGGGGGGTGTGGGGTGGTAGGGTGCGCAGAGGGTGGGTGTGGGTTGGGGAGGGGGCACGAGACACCACGAGGGACTATTTTCTTGGTTTCAGGGAGAACAAAAAACAATACATCGCGGGAAGGTTTTTTTTGTTCAGGCTTCCTTTGGTCACACTAGGGTGGGCTACCAGCATGCCACCTGCATTTTGGTGGAGGGGGACAGGAGTCGATGGGGACTGGGCCCCCCATCAGCAAAGAAAGACTGTTTGGGGGGCATGATGCTGAGGGGGAATGGATACCCCCTTGCCACACAACAAATGGGGGGGGGATTATGCCAACGGGGAGTGGGCTCCCCGTCGGCAAATATAATAATCATTTTTATTTATAAGGCACCGTACATAAATAACAGTTAAAACAGTTAAAACATTAAAAAGAATTCAGCCAGACCAAACATTAAACCAGTCAGTATTCTGGAAATGCAATATCCCATAACAAAGGTCTTCAAACCCCTCTTAAAGTCCTCCACAGAGGTGTACTCGTGCAACCAATGGGGTAGAGAGTTCTAAAGGGTGTGGGCAACATATGAAAAAGCCCGAACACCAGAAGATTTCAAATACACGCTTGGAACCTCTAGCAGCCCCTCATCAGCTGAGCGGAGTGATTGATCAGGGCCAGACAGAATCAGAAATTCTTTCAGATAGACTGGGCCCAGATCGTGTAGGGCTTTGAAAGTCAGCAAGCCGACTTTTAAGGTGATCTGTCACCAAATTGGCAGCCAGTGCATTTCGCGCAGTACCAGAGTAATGTGACAGGATCTACTAGAACCTGCCAAAGCCGGGCTGCAGCGTTCTGCACTAGCTGCAGGCGACAGATTTCAGTCCCAGGAAGCCCTAGATAAAGGGTGTTGCAATAATCCAAACACAAGGACAAGAAGGTATGGACTGAAGCTAGCAGGTCGGCAGACGGAAAAAGATGCCGAATCCTGGCGATGTTCCTAAGATGATAAAAGGAAGTCTTGACGACTGCTGACACCTGCGAATGCAGTGTCAGCCTATCGTCAAGAACTACCCCCAAGTTCCACACTGTTCAGAGGTCAGGAGAACGACGCTCCAAGAAAAATTCGAAGGCAACATCACCCGACCCCCATCTGTCGGCCCAGGTCCACAACCAGTACCTCAGTCTTATCAGAGTTCAACCTCAGCCAGCTAGAATTCATCCACTCCTGGATTTCTCTTAGACAGCTATTAAAGACCAAGAGCTCCCTCCTGGTCGTGGGCAAAAGAAAGGTAGAGCTGGGCATCATCTGTATAACAGTGAAACCTCAGCCCATACTTCCTTACACTGTCTCCGATGGGTAGCATATACACCGCAAATAACATGAGTGACAATACTGAACCCTGAGGCATCCCACAAGACAAAGCCTTTGTATCTGAGGAAAAAACCCTGGACACAACTCTCTGTGATCTCCCAGTGAGGAATGATGTAAACCATCTTAAGACAGTTCTGGATATTCCACAAAGCAGCCTCAGGTGTTCAATCAACACCATGTCATCTACAGTGTCGAACGCTGAAGAAAGGTCGAGGAGAACCAAGTTGGAATGGCTCTTCTGATCTCTAGCCATCAAGAGATCATTGAGCACCTGAACCAGTGCTGTCTCGGTGCTATGTCTTATACGAAATCCGGACTGGAGGGGTTCATAGACATCATGGATGGTCAAGTGGTCCTCAAGTTGTGCAGCCACTACTTTCTCAATCACCTTCCCAACAAAGGGAAGGTCAGAGATAGGTCTGTAGTTTTCGAGACGGTCAGGGTCCAAGGTAGCTTTCTTCAAGAGGGGTGTCACCACCACCTCTTTCAGGGAGCTAGGAAACTCACCAGATTCCAAGGAGCACCTGACTATCTGCACAAGGACTGGACCGATGATGTCAATACAACCCAAAATTAGGGAGGTCGGTCCAGGGTCCAAACTACAGCACTTAGGGCGCATATGCTGGATGATCCTCATGACATCTATGAACTCCAACTGACTGAAAGAACTCCAGGAAAACTGGGGCACCGTGCTCTCACACCGGTCCATGGCAACCCCCCAGGAGTGTGATGGCAGCAGTTCTGCCCTAATGTCGGCCACCTTATTTGCGAAGAACCGAGTAAGCTCATCGCACTCCAATTGCGAAAAAGCTTTCCGAACATGCAGAAAGGCTGGGTTGCACAGTCTGTCCACAGTTCAAAACAGCTGAGCTGATCGATTCCGAGCAACCGCAATCTCCCTGGACAGGAATTCTGCCTTCTTATGGGTGATTGCAGATTGATAGACCAAATAATGATCCATCAATCTAAGGTGGTCAGCATCAAGGGTAGACTTTTGCCAGCATTGCTCTAACCTTCACCCCTGTCTCTGCATCTCCCTCAATGTCCCATCAAACCAAGGGGACTTGGGGAGAAGGGAGAGGGGGCGAACACGAACTGGAGCAATGGAATCCAGAGCCCCCGCAACGGCTGTATTATAGGCCAATATGAGGGTCTCTGGATCACTGCTTGACAACGCGGGAGATGAGAGGTCAAGCACTGCCACAAGGCCTTGGGAATCTATATCCCACAAAGGGCAGTACCTAACCAACTCCACAGGGGCAGGCCTTCTAGAGGGGGTGCAAAAACTAAACCCCACGGTGTAATGGTCTGACCACCCAACAGGTTCCACCCCCACATCAGATACCTTGACCCCTAGAAGGAAGATTAGGTCCAAAGAGTGTCCACATTTATGTGTAGCAGAGGAAACCACCTGTGTAAGGCCCAGTGTTGTCATTAACTGGAGGAAGTGTTGACCAAATTGCAAGAGTTTATCGTCGACCCAAGAGTTGAAGTCGCCTAGAACTATCAATCTGGGCGACTTGAATGCCATATCAACGACAAAGTCCGCCACTTCCTGAAAGAATCACTTCTCATCACTGGGTGGACGGTAAATGAGGGCGATTCGAAAGCCTACACCTGCTGCTACTATACACTCAAAGGACTCAACCCCCCCCCCCACTAGGACCTCCGTGAGGCCGAGTTCAGTCTTGAAACAGACCGCAACCCCCAACCCTGCGATCCTATCTTGGGCGGTATAACACTGAGTACCCGGCTGGAGTCATAGCCTCCAAAATGGGGCCAGAATTATCGTCCAACCAGGTCTCAGTAATGCAAGCCAGGTCCACAGTACCAACAAGATCAGCAATAATTGCGGTCTTGTTTTTAATGGACCTGGCAATGCATAACACTGCCCTAGTTGGTCGAACCTTGTGGGCCGCCCAGGCCATCTGCCCACCATAATCGGTGGTGCCCTTGGGTTTGGGCGCCAGACATGGAAAACCATGATCTGGATTCCATTTCGCCCCAGGGCACCTTCTGGTCCCAACCACCCAATCGCTGACCCCCTCAGTCATCCTCTCCTGTTGCATTGGCCCCACACCCCTTCTTCCTTTCTTACGTATAATGTCCAGCGCTCTACAACACTGGTAGATCTCAAACTGGAGAGGGGGAGAATGAAAAGGGCGAAAGGCACGAAGAGAAGAGGATGAGTAGTGCACAACTATGGGGACTGAAGGCCAGTACATGCTGTAAGCTATACTGCAAAAAATAAAAATACAACAAATAAACCCTAAAATAAAACTAACAAGTCAGAGCATTAATTTAGAGACCCTGACAACCCCCCCCCCTTAAACACAAAATAATCAACAAAACAAATAAACAACAAAGCAAAACTTAGGGACTCTCATCCCCAGACCCAACACATAATGCAACAAAATACAATGAATAAATTAACCCCCAATCCTCTCACCACTGGAGAGAGGATAAAAAGGCACTCTCACTCCAAACAGATAAAACTGCAAATAAATATAAACAAAGCAAATTATTCCAGTCCACAAAAGTGAGAAGTAGATTTATAAACTCCCCAGTCCTCTCACAACCGGGAAAGGGATAATTACAATCTTCTTCACTGCGGGAAAAGAACTATGAACTCCAACAAAATAAAAATAAATAAATAAAGTACATGGGCAGGGGTCCTCACATCACCCGAACGTCCAAGCAACAGAAATGAAGTAATCCACAAAAAGTCAGGAGGAGTCAGCAGTCTCTCAATCCAGGCCCAGAATTGAATACAAGCAAAACCAGGTGAAAGGCAATATTACTGTCCCAAATAATGTCAGCCCCCAAGTCCTCTCACAACATACATAACATAGAGAGTCTAAGTTTAAAGCAGGTACTCTCACTACCTCCAGAAACAGTAAAATTATAAATCTGCCCATGATAGGCAGAAGAGTTGGTCCACCTCTTGTAATCCAAAAGAAGCAGGGAAGCATGGCCTAATACCCGGACAAGGGAAACCACAGCCAAAAATACCCACAGCACCACTGTAAACCCCAGTTGGCACCAACTCACCAGTTGGCCCCCTGGAAAGTCTAGAGGACCACTGGCTTAGTCAGCTGACTACCCAATGATGACTAAGCCAGGCCTCCATGGAGCCGCAAGCTCAGCCATTAAAACCCTGCCGGGTTAGGACCACCGATAACTTTACCGACCACTGGGTCAATCACTCCTTCTCCTCTGGGCTTATTTCAAAGAACAGCAATGACTGCCTTAAAATTTGGCCAGATGTGACGGGACACTCAACAATAAATTTCCACAGAACTGGGTCAGGGGCATGCTGACAGGGGAGGATTGGGCACCCCCATTGGCTTTCATGAGGCTCTGAGGCGGATGGCAATAGACGCCGCCATGTTCATGAAACTGTTACACCAGGCAAGGTACCGCCCTGCAATGACGGGTCGCTCCATCAACACCGAGTACCCGGCTGGAGTCATACGACCCCATGGATGTGATGAAAGCAGTTTTCTCTTGACCATCTCAAGGGATTGGCACCTGCCAGTATCCACTGGCTATGTAAAGTGTTGAGAAGAGAAAGGTGGACTTTAAAGTGGTGAGTGAATCCTCGATTCTAGGTAGTGGGTAGACATCCTTATGGGTCACTTGATTCAGTTTTACGTAATCAATGCAAAGTCTCAATATCCCATCTTTATTCTTTATCAAAATAATGGGTGCTGCCCATGGGCTGTGACCTTCCTGGATAACTTTGGTATCTAACATCTCTTGCAGCATCTCTTTCTCTGGCAGATACATGGTAAGAGGAATTGGCATGAGCCTTTCTTGACTTGGTGGATAGTCTCCAGTCAGAATATAGTGTTGTACAGTTTTGGTACATCCAAAGTCTAGAGGATGTTGTGCGAAGGCACCTTGGTGTTTCTTCCATCAATTTTAATACTTCTTGCTTCTGTCAACTGTGCCTAAATGAATCTCTTTCAGCCATGCTTCTGTAATGTCACAACTGGAAATATCTGTGATTACAGCAGAACAATTTGCATCCAGGACTTCCATATGTTTTCTGGGACTTGCTCCTATATTTCATCTGGTTCTACTTGCAACAATCACTCAATGGGTTGGTGTCTGTACAACTGTATGGTGGTGGCTCCACAGATGAGTACTCTCACTGGTACTTGTCCCTTCTTGACCATCATCAAACTTTGTGCAACCATTACTGGGCTGTCTTTGGAACTTAGGCATGGTTCCAGCAGCACTGTGTGATTCTATCCTTGGATTCCCACCTTTGCTTTGCATGAGTATCATCTTTGTTCCTGGGTCCAACCACACTGCTTAACTGTCCACAATTCTCACCGTGCTAATCTCTCCACCTTCATTTGCAAATTGCCAATAACTCTAAATGAGATTTATTGTCTGCTGCCATGCTCATTTCTCTGTGTTAGGTAACTAACCTGAGTCTCTTGCTGTTTCTGGGCAGCTACCGGTAGCCCATATATTAAGCGACTGTGATTGAGCACTTTCAAGACTCAATCACGATGCTTTTACACAGGGCTACTGGGAAGGGAGGGCGACCGGATGGGGGGTCAGTAAATATAGCAACGGGATATTGCTATGTGTACACGCACACGGGGTGGGGGAGAAGGACCATGCCATGCAATGGGCAGAAGGGGAGGGAGGGTTTGTGGGGTGTAGTGCGGTGGTGGATTACCGAGCTGGCCGTGTAGCATGGTGGGTTGGTGGCAGGCTAGGGTTGGGAGGGTGATGGGTTTGGTTCCAGGCACCCGCTCACGTTTTGCTTCTGTCGGAGTTTTTCCCCTCGTTTTGCACACCCCTCCCCGACATCACCCCTGGAGTTAAGAATCCTTTAGTAGGGGTGTGTGGGAGGAGAGTGGAAGTCTTAACCGCATAAAAGAAAATTACAAGCATCTGGCACCCTTTTGGTGTGTGCCGTGAAGTCTAAATTTTGGCGATGTAGACTCGCCAAAAATGGTGATCACTGTTACACAGTCACCATTATCACATGGAACCGCAGCTGCCAGTTCTTAGCAACAATGTCAAAGGAAATTCATTCCCACAATGACTGATGGTAAATTTTCAGTAGCAGCATCATTGACAATAAGTCCTTTGTTCTGATGAGTGTTGTCTCCCAATTGAATGCTAGCTTCTATGTATCTCACATCAGGGATTGCGAGACCATTGCTTCTACTAAGTTGATCCATTTCAATGCTGGCTTCTGAAGCTGTGTATTCAGCCAATGTTGCAAGAAATACTTGTTTTGTGTGGTTGTGACTTGCAAACCTGGGTATAGGACTGCATGGAGTTCAAGTCCATCAATTTTCACAGGGACAACAGGACATTTCCCCACAAAACTGTATCGATCAGGACATGTTGGACCTAGATGTACTCTGCCTGAAGTTTGGTCCTCTGCCTTGAGAACTCCCCGTTTAAACTCACAGTGGTAGGTCTTTGGTCACATCTTCATTTAATATGTCCATTAATGTCATATTGTCTGCATATGGGGCTCCCTTGGGCATCATAATGGTCACTGGGTCATCTGCCTTAACTCCGCCTCTCTACAGGACTGGACTGTTGAGTCTGCTCATCTCTCTGATTCAGGACTTGGTCCGTTTCTCCAACCATCATTCAGGATTCTTTTTTTTATAATTTAAAGTTTATTCATACATTTTCCACCATAAAGGCAGCATACAGAGAAACTGATAGAGACACATTGATACATAGTGAAAGGATGCCACCCTAACCTCCCATGCTGCAGTAACCCATCTCAGTACCCGTGGATGCTGAGCATCTAACCAAAAACCATGCAGGAACAATAACCCTAATATAGGTTTAGTTTGGAACCAGAGAGATTAGTGAGTGAAGGGGATCCCAAATTCTAGTATAAACTGCCAGACTATTGTGCAGACTGGCTATTGCTTTTTCCGTGTGCACGTTGGATAACACTTCTCTTACCCATTCCTGGAGAGAAGGGGAGGACCTGTCTTTCCAGTGATGGAGAATTATTTTCTTAGTAGACAGGGCAACCATGGAAATATGAAATTTGCATACCCTAACTCTAATAGAGGACAGGTCCCCTAACACACATATCTCAGGGGTAAAATATTCTTGGAGGCCCAACAGGGGGTCTATGGAAGTTTGGATTGAAACTCATAAGGTGGAAATTCTTGGACAAGACCAAAGCATGTGAAAAAGTGTGCCCTCATCCTGTGAGCATTTGTTGCACTTGAGTCTAGGTAACCCCACCTGTGAAGTTTAGCAGAGGAGTAATATAAGTTGTGCAATACTTGATATTGCATGAGATGCAATCTATCTTGAGAAATGAATTTATGACATGACTTCCAGAGAGAATGCCAATCCAGCTGAAGGTGAGGGAAAAAATTACTCCAAAATCTTGATGGCCCAAATGGACCCCCAAACTTTTTATGAAACAAAACCTGATATAGTTTAGAAATTGCACCGGGAGAGCCAGAAAGTGAGGATACCTCGGGTATCAGAGAAGAGATATTCTGAGAAGGAGGAGTGCTACAAAAGGTAATTACAAGTAAATGTTTCAATTGCAGGACTTTAAAATAGGAAGAAGGCGGGATGAGAAATCTCCTAATCATCTCTTCCACTGATAACCAATGCCCCCACCATCAGTAAAAGCCAAGAGCTTCCCCTCTCCCAGCTGAGGCAACCAAAGACGGGAAATTTGACTCTTGTTAATAGTAAATGATGGAGAGTTCCAGATAGACTAGGCCAGGTCCAGATGAGGGGAATACTGCAAAAAGGAACATATCTAAGAGTAGACCTTTAAGGAGGTCCTTATCGTGGAACACTCTACTGCCACACTCACTTGGGATAACCTAATTAAAAATAACCCAAGAGGATCCAGATTTTTGTCTTTGATTGCATCCAATTCTATTTTGAGCCAGATTGGTTGCATTTCTTCTGGGCCAGGAGATACCCACCTCAAACATTTCGCAAGATGACTAGCCCAGTGATATGTAGCCAGATGGGGGATTCGCAGCCCCCCTCCAGTTTTGGGGCTGCCAGCTTATGATAAGCCAAACGGGGATACCTGTCGGCCCAGATGAATCTAGTGAAAACACCATGTACCTTTTTGAACCAGAGTAAAGGAACAAAGGTGTTGAGAAGGGACAATGGGTAGAAAATCCTAGGAAATATATTCATCTTAATTATGTTGATCCGACCCGGAAGAGAAATAGGGAGTTAGACCACCTCTCAAGGTCATGCGTAATCCCCTGCAATAGGGAATCTAAATTCTCCTTGAACCATGCTAGGGGGTTACGTGAAAGTTTGATACCCAGATATTTGAATGACCTGGGTGTCCAACATAGACCAAAAGGGCTAATATCAGTTTTGAAAACTTTGTGATTTAATGGGAAAAATAGGGACTTACTGGCATTCAGTTTGTAATTGGACAGACCACTAAACCTTACTACTTCCCTTAGTAAAGCCAGGACGGAGGATACCGGGTGGGACAAATGTATTAACAGGTCATCTGCATGTGCAGTGACTTTGACTTTGTGCTGCCCAATTCTCACCCCTTGTATGGAATCATTATTGAGAATATTTTGAATAAGCTAAATAATAGAGGGGAAAGGGGGCACCTCTGCCTAGTACCCGAGTGAAGCGAGAAAGGATGGGAAAAAGGAAAAAGCCCCATTTGCAGAAATTCTTGCTGAGGGATTTTTATAAAGGGCGTCAATCCAGGAGATAAACAGAGAGGGGAAGTGGAAGGCCTCCAGAGTGCGGAACAAGAAGTTCCAGTTCACACGGTCGAATGCCTTCTCAGCATCCAGGGAAACCAAGCCCGCAGGGAACTCCACATCCCTGGTAGCCGAGAAGACACGCGACAAAGTGTGTAAATGATCGGAAGATGAGCGCCCTTTCATAAATCCAACCTGATTTGTACCTATTAACCCAGGAAGAACCATTGCCAGCCTTTTAGCCAGAATTTAGCCAGAATTTTAGAGAGGATCTTAATATCCTGGTTTAAAAGCGAGATAGGTCTGTAACTTTAAACCAATTCAAGACCTTTATCAGGCTTAGGGAGCAGGACAATCAGGGCCTCGTAGAGATACGGATTTGTCTCTGCCCCATATAGGATTTGCTGAAATAAGCGACCAAGTATTGGTAAGAGAAGGTCTCGAAAGACCTTGTAAAATAAAGCAGAAAATATATCTGGACCAGGGACCTTGTCATCAGGCAGCTCACTAATAACCTTAGCAATTTCCTCCTGGAAAATAGGGGCAACCAGAGCGTCGCTACACCGACCAGCGAGAGAGGGCAAATGGGAGTCCCTTAAATAACCCTCTATGTCTTCAGGACGGAGGGGTGCTCCATGTCACTATACAATTTAGTATAATAAGCAGCAAATTCTTGAGCTATCTCAGTGGGAGACACCATAAGAGATCCATCTGCCACTGACCTGATGGGAGGGATGAATCTCATTGATTCCTGTTGTTTAATATGCAATGCCAGTAAATGTCCCGCTTGCTCCCCCTGATCAGTGTAGTTAGCCCTGGTACGAATAATGGCTAGTTCTGCTTTCTCTTGAAGTAGCCCCAAGTATTTATCCTTTAACTCCAAGAGTTTCTGAGTATCCTCATCTAGAGGACTGGCCAGAAGATTAACTTCCAGAGATCTGATTTGGGTTAATAAGGATTTTAGTTCCTTCTCCCGTGCTCTTTTCCTACCAACCACCATGCTAATAAGTATCCCTCTCATGAAGGCTTTGAAGGCCCCCCACAGGATATCGGGTTTTGCCCTATCTAAAGGGTTTAATAAAAAAAGGATTCTATTTGTTCCTTTATAAGTTTGCAATATTTAACATCTTTAAGGAGCTGGTCATTGAGTTTCCATCTAGTTTCCCTATTAGGTGAATTGAGCAGTACCAAATTGCATACTACTAGTGAGTGATCGGAGATTGGGCCAGGTTGAATTGAGGAGGTCTTCACCCCAGGCAGGAGACATTGAGAAATGAGTAAGTAGTCAATGCGGGACTGTGAGCCATGTGCCATAGACCTGAAGGTAAACTCCCTAGAATCTGGGTGTAAAACACGCCAGACGTCGCAGAGCCCACATTGGTCTAATAAATCCTTAAATACTTTCTGTCCGGGGGTAGCTCCACCCAGGCCACTGCCCAGTCTGTCTAAGTAAGGATCAAGTACTTGATTGAAATCTCCCCCTAAAATAATTTTAATGGGAAGCATTGGGAGAATGATAGATATAAGCCTCATAAAAAATCCCGGGTCATCCAGATTAGGGCCATAAACACAGCCCAATAATATTGGGACAGACCAAAGGGTACCTTTAACCATGATAAACCTACCCTCGGTGTCGTTAATCACTTGTGTGGAAACAAATAGAATACTCCTGTTAATCATGAGCATGATCCCGCAACTATTTGTGGTGCCCTGGGCACTATAAATCGATCCCATCTGTTGCCTCCTTAATTGCAAAGCTTCTGCTTCTAATAAACGGGTTTCTTGTAAAAAGGATATCTGTGAACTGAACAAACTTAAATGTTTGAGAACCTGATATTGCTTGTGTTGTTTTCTGATCCCTTTAACATTCCAAGTCGCAAATGTTAGCACATTAGCCATCTAGGAAAAATAGTTGAACTAAAATAATTGCACTCAGCACATAAGATGTATATCCCCTGTAACTGTCTCCCCAGGGTTACTGCAGTAATGCCCACCTCCTCCTAGCCCCCAAAATAGAAGCCCTCTGTCCCCCACCCTCGAACCATACCCCAACCACCCACCCCCACCAAACGGTCACAAGCAACGTTCAGCACAGTACTGGTTCTAATCCCTCTACTCCTGCCCCCTAATAATGAACCCAGACAATTAGCGCTGTTGCACTCAAATCGCAGTCTGTAGAAACCAAACACTGCCAGTTATACCCCAACAAAAGAGAATGGTCCTGGACCTTCACCTCGATCCAGCCAGAACAAGGACATAAGGGATATTGTTTTAGAGGGACCATAGGGAGACCACTACACTACCCAAGTGTTCGTGGTAACCCGGATTGAGACGAGAAGCACAGGGTGAGCCACCTGTAACCAAAACCAGACCAGAAACCCCTAAAGGGGAAGATACCTCAGCTCGTATTGAGAGCAGGAATTGAGATGAGAAAAGTTGGGATCGCTCCACCGGAGGGGAAGGTATTATGAATGCCTCTACCCAGTACGAGCCTACATCCAGTGCACAGGTCCTCCCTGCAAAATTGAGAGTACTACGAACCAATCAAACAGCAAAACACTGCCAAATCCTCCTCGAGTAGTGCTTCCTCACGAGTCCCCAAAGGTGGGAACACCCTCTAGTGGACAGTTCCCTGACCTGACTAAATGAAGATCAGGAATGGAGAAAGCCCAGGACCATCCTAGTACCCATCCAAACAAGGAAAAATGAGAAACTAGCCCACAACCACTCAAACTAGGCTCCTTCTACCCCCAACAAAAGTAACAGCCAAGATTTGGCACACAGATCCCCCCCCGAGGAGGCCCCAAACCCAAGTGTCTACTGCTTCAGACCAGCATGGGCCCAGTATGCGACGGAAAGAAAAGAAAAGTCAGGGCGGTCCACAATGATCCCCCCAGTCCAAAGTGGTAGATGCAATTTCCCAAGTCTTCACACTTAGAAGATTTCTCTAAGGGAAAGAACGAAAGTTCAAGCTCTCAACTCCGTGTAGTACTCCAAACTGCGCCACAACCATCCAAGAGTCCTTAAAGAGATCTGGCAACATGGATTTAAGGCTCATCAAAGCCTCTTCAGGGTCTTTGTAGCTTTTCCAGGATCCGTTAGTTGAAATCTGTAGTCTGGCCGGGTAACCCATCCTAAACTTCAAACCTGCTGCAATTAGCTTAGCAACAATAGGGTGAAATGCTTTGCATTTCAAGCGAACCAAGATGGGTAGATCTTGTGAGATTCTCAACTTTATATTTTCCCAGCAAACCTCTTGCAAGGCTCGCACTTTTTGCAGGAAATGCTGTCTCTCCAAATAATTCAGAAACTGGCACACAATAGGGTGGAGGGGATCCTCCGGGGATGGTTTAGGCCGTAAAGCCCTGTGGGCACACTCTATAATGTAGCCGGGACCGAATGGAGATAGGCCACCCACCCGCTTAACCAGCTTCTGAACAAATGCTACAACATATTGGCCTTCCTCTCCCTCCGGTAAACTGAGAATCACTACATTATTTCTTCGGCTCCGACCCTCTAGGTCCTCGAGCTTCACTTCAAAATGAGACAATTTCTGGCGCATCAAGACCAGGTCAGGGTTGAGACTACTAATTCTTTTCTCAATAGAAGCAATTCGAGCTGTATTATCAGACACAGACAGCGAGAGTTCATCTAGCTTTCTAGATAGCGATTTCAAATCCATTGCCATTTCCTTCATTCTTCTCGGAAGGGTTTAAACTCCTCAAGAAATCCGGAGAGCATTAAAGGCTCCTGATCACCAATTTGGCTCGGAGGATCAGGTCCAGAACCACCTGAGGCCCTGGATTTCTTAGGGGCCTTCTCAGGAGTTGCTGGAGGGGTATGCTTCTGTGGGGCTTTCTTCATATAAGCCTCCATCTGCCCGAGACATAACCAGACCAGAGTGCCACAGCTATTACACAACGTTAAATCTCAAAAACAAGAGAAAATAGTGAATTAGAATCCCAAAATGAGATAAAATAATAAACGGGAGGCAGGAGCTTCTTGAGGGAGCTGCTACTCAGCACTCTGCATCACGTGATCTCCATCATTCAGGATTCTTACTTCTTGACATATCTCTGCTATCTTTTTGGTCAGCTCAGTTATCTGTACCTGTACCATCTGAGTTGCGCTAAGGATGGAGGACTTGTCTCTTCGGATGAACCTCCCCAACATCTGTGCCATAATGTGAGTGGCATACTCTTCTCGAGCGTGTTCTCTTCCTAGACTGCAACATTTATAATTCTGGGAAAAACCTGTAGGTTCCAGTCCACACCTTGCACTGAGATCAGTATGTGGGGCATCCCTGGACATGCCATTGCCAGGCCATGGCATGGATGATGGCTGCATATATTGTTGGTACACGGCTGTGTCTCATATCTGATCATCCTGTCCCAAATACTTTTATTGCCTTCTCATAGAAATCCAAGAAAGTCTTATCTGGAGCTTATAGTGGCACATCCTGAATTCTCATCTATGTGAAGCACTCCAGAGTCTCTCAATGAATGTGTCCATCAGTATCTTGTCAGGATCTCTCACATCTCTGGAGTTGAGTTGTTCAGTCACCCTCAGGTCCTTCTTTAGACGCAAGGCATATTCCCTTAGACTTTTTCTAGGTCCTTAAGTTCTATTCAAGAATCACGTTTTGAGCTCTGATAACATCCAGATGTCGAAGGTACAACCCAGACTCATTAAGATTTGCTCAGCCGTGGTCTTCTCTCCTTCTGGCCATGAGACCACTTCTCTGTTTGTTGCTCCTCACAATTGTCCAATAAAGGTCTGGACTTTTTGGTATTCCGGAATTTTATACAGTCTGAATATAACTTTCATTTTTGATCTAAATTCTCAGAGGCTGCGGCAGTGGAATCCATTGGTTCTCCTGTTTACTGAGGTAGCAGCCATCAGGTGGAAGACTAGGTTTGCTGACCAAGGCACCTAGCTTCACCTGAGCTCTTTCCTTCTATGTTGCTTGAAAGGACAGAGCAAAGAACCTTACTAGAGCAAGGGGAAGAATGAAGACTTCTTTTGGCTAGGCAGGTTTACTGTGTGTTATTGTTTTTATTTTGTACTCACAGGGGTTGTTACTATTTATTGCTAACATTTTATTGCTTTATTTTTCTCTGATTCAAATTGTTGTTGCTGGGTATACCTTCTGCTGCATTATTACAAGGTGTGCCTACAGGTGTGTGCTAACAGATTACTGCTGTAATTTTCTGATTCAAGTTATCTTTTGTAAGGTATATCTTCTGTTACTGCTTTATTTTTCTCTGTAGCAAAATGTTTCTTACAGGGTATATCTTCTGTGAAATTATTACAGGTGGTACTTAAATTGTTGTGACTTTTTATCATTAGGCTAAGCAAAATTACTGTTTGCCCCTATTTTATTTTATTTTATTTTATTTTTTGCTGAAAAGGTTTTTTGTCTCAGAGGTGTTGCAGTCTCCTTCTCACATTGAAGGAGCTAATTGCTTTCCTTCCACAGCTCTTCCAGGGGATTAGGTGTGTATCTGGGGGGTGGAGCTGGCAAACTTCCAGCAACTTCCAACAGAAAGAAGGGTTAAAAGGTTAGGTTAGTTGATATCTTGGAGGTGGAAGACTAGGTTTGCTGGCCAAGGCACCTAGCTTCACCTGAACTCTTTCCTTCTAGGTTGCTCGAAAGGATAGAGCAAAGAACCTTACCAGAGCAAGGGAAAGGATTAAGACTTCTTTTGGCTAGGCAGATTTACTGTGTGTTGTTGTTTTTATTTTGTACTCACAGGGATTGTTACTGTTTGTTGTTAACAATTTATTGCTTTATTTTTCTCTGATTCAAATTGTTGTTACTGGGTATACCTTCTGCTGCATTATTACAAGATGTGCCTACAGGTGTGTGCTAACAGATTACTGCTGTAATCTTCTGATTCAAATTGTCTTTTGCAAGGTATATCTTCTGTTACTGCTTTATTTTTCTCTGTAGCAAAGTGTTTCTTACAGGGTATATCTTCTTTGAAATTATTACAGGTGGTACTTTACAGGTTTTACAGTTTTATCTATCATTAGGATAAGCTTTCAGGGTTACTGCATTTGTTGCTGACTGATTGTTTCTGCTCTTACCTCCTTGTTTCTTTCGTCCACGGTTCTTCTTTTTCAGCAGAGGAAGGGCCCAGTCACCCAACCCCATCCCCAACCACCCCACACTACATTCCTTTTATAGGGTAGCACAGTCATGACATTTCCTGTGGCAAAGCAGGAAGGGGCAGATCAGTGGGGGTATCCACACGGTGACCTCATTTACAGGGGCACTAGTAATTTAACTTCTTATAACAAGTTATACAAAAACAAACAAACAAAACACAAAATCAAACTTTTGCTTGCATTTTCTTTTGTCTAATTACTCTGACCAGGTTATAAACCAAGCAAATTATCTGGAATGGATATCATTAACTGCAGGTACTGTGGAACACTTTTCAGAAGGGCAGTTTTACAGGATTTAGGACACTGTCGTACATGCTGGGTCATTGGAGGTCTTAGGACTCAGCTCCAGACAGCATGGGCAGAGATTGTGCACCTCAAATTTCATATACAAGAGGAAATATATTATAAGAACCACCCGCCATTTCCCCAACATCCAACAAAGCACCTCGACTGCAGAGGGTAGTTGGTCCGAAAGGTTGGCAGGTGGTTAGGAGGGGCAAATCGGGTGCCCCATCACTCGGTGCTCTCCAACATACTACCTCCACAAACCATATTAAAACTACAAACAGGTATCTTCCTCTATCTCTGAAATCAAACAAAGGGGCAGAGGACACTGCAGAGCAGGACACTACAGCACAGAAGCTAGCACAATAAAACTCACACAAAACAGGAACCAAAACAAAAAAAGCAAAAAGGAAATCCAATATACTTCTGATCATAGGAGACTCCATGATTCGGGAGTTGATACCCATCTCCAGCCAGGGGTAATGGTCAGATGTCTCCCTAGTACATCAGCATGGAGAGACACTGACCGCATTGCAAAATTGTTCAGGAAGCAGGGGAAAACACTGACGTCCTGGTACACATAGGGACTAATGATCTCACCAGCCAGTCAGTTGTGGAGACTAAGGAACACCTAACCAGGCTGGGTGACAAACTATCATCCATTTCATCCAGCATCTCCTTCTCTGAGATCCTGCCGGTCTGGGAGAGAGGGACAGGTGGACGGAAGGTCAGAGAAGGGGAAATAGGGGAGCTAAACATGTGGCTCAAGGGCTGGTGCCAGGAAAAAGGACACAAATTTGTAGGGAACTGGCAACAGTTTTGGGAGTGAAAGTTCTTTAAATTTGATGGACTGCATCTGACTAAGGAGGGAGTCAGTGCATTGGGGCAGAAGTCTGACATCTTTGCAAAACATTTAAACTAGCAAATGGGGAGAGGGGTGTAGCACCCCATATGTAGAATGGGAAGAACACCCCTCCCCCCCCCCTCAGCTAGTGGTCAAACAGGAGTTCAGCATGTTTGCAGTTCATTTGCATCACCAGGCAAGGAAAAGGGCCAGCTCCCCATACGACGCTTTGGAAGCTTGTGAACCTCACCCAACAACTAACATACTGGAATCTGGCCAATGGAAAATCATGTACACAAATGCTCACAGTCTGGGAAACAAGATCCCAGACCTGCAGGCAATAATGACAGAGCAATTAGTGAGATGTGGTTTACCAGTAATCACACTTGGGAGACTTCAGTACCTGGCTATGTACTGTTCAGAAGAGACCGAGTTGCAAAAGGGGGTGGAGTGGCCCTGTATGTCAATGAAAATATCAAAGCTGCAGAAATTCAGAATACACATAAGAAGCTAGAAGAACTGTGGGTCACCCTGGAAAGAGGAAATGGGACAGCCATAAGAACTGGGGTTGTCTACAGGCCCCCAGACCAGGGGAAGGACACAGACACGTTACTGTTAGAAGATATACAAACCATGACAGCTAAAGGGGAGGTTCTGATAATGGGAGACTTCAACATGCCAAATACAGATTGGTCAATACCAGCAGGAACATCTGCCAGAACTAGACACATGGTGGATTCCGTGCAGGGGGAAGGCCTCAAGCAACTGGTACAACAACCCACAAGAGACAGGGCTATCCAAGATCTAGTACTGACTAACAGGGAAAGGATCACAGATCTCCAGGTAGAAGGTCACCTGGGGGCCAGTGACCATCACATGGTATGGTTCAGTTTGGCCACTACAACTAAATCATCCCATTCCAAGTCAAAAATATGGGAGTTCAGAGGAGATGACTTTGATAAGATGGTCAACAAAGTTAAGCTAGCCGTGGCAAAAAGTGGGCAAGCATTAAGGATGCAGTACTTGAAGCAACATCCTATTGTGTTAGAAAGAAAAGGAAGTGCAAAAGAAGAAGGAAACCACTTTGGTTCTCAAAAACAGTGCAGTGGCAGAAAAGGTCAGAGCCAAAAGGCTGGCCTTCAGGAAATATAAGGGAACGCAGCAGGATGAAGATAGAGGGACATACCAAACCTCCCTAAGGGAAGTAGTGAAGGCAGTAAGGCAGGCAAAGGCCCAAACCGAGGAAACACTAGCACAGACAGTAAAAGAAGGTGACAAGACTTTTTATAGATACATTAGTGAAAGGAGAAAGTCCAGAGGGGTATTGCTAAGATCAAAGGAGGTAAAGGGGCGTGTGAGGAGGAGGCCATGTAAAAGCATCTATCCTAAATAGATACTTCTGCTCAGTATTTACTGAAGAGAAGGTAGGGCAGGGCCCACAGCTCATCACCATGGACACAGTGGGGAGAGAGGTGAGCACTAGTCCCTTCACAAAAGAAAGGGTCCAACAAGAGCTCAATAAGCTCAGTGTGGACAAGGCAATGGGACCTGATGGCACACATCCCAGGGTACTAAAGGAGCTAAGGGTGGAGCAAGCAGAGCCATTATCAGAACTGTTTAGTGAGTCTCTGAGCACAGGAGAGGTCCCAGAAGACTGGAGAAGGGCCCATGTGATCCCGGCCCACAACAGTGGTAGCAGTGAGGAGGCAGGGAACTACAGACCAGTCAGTCTTACCTCAGTAGTGGGCAAGATTATGGAGGCACTCCTTAAGAAAAGGATAGTGCAACACCTGGAATCCATAGGAGCACGGGATCCAAGACAGCTTGGGTTTACAAAAGGAAGGTCCTGTCAAACTAATCTCATAAATTTCTTTGACTGGGTAACCAGAGTGGTGGACCAAGGGGGAGCAGTTGATGTCGCCTACCTTGACTTCAGCAAAGCTTTCGATACTGTTCCACATAGAAGATTGATTAATAAGCTGGGTAGGCTTGGGGTGGGTCAGACAATTGTCAACTGGGTGGCAAATTGGTTGACAGACAGAAAACAGAGAGCGATGGTAAACGGTATACAGTCAGAAGAGATGCAAGTCACAAGTGGGGTACCTCAGGGATCAGTCCTGGGGCCAGTCCTCTTCAATATCTTCGTCAATGACATTGCAGATGGACTGGAGGGTAAGGTTTGTCTGTTTGCAGATGACACCAAGATCTGCAACAGAGTAGATGATCCAGATGGGGTGGGCAGAATGAGAAGAGATCTGGATAAACTAGCAAAATGGTCGGAAGAGTGGCAACTGGGGTTTAATGCAAAAGTGCAAAATCATGCACATGGGAGGAGAAACCCTGAAGCCACCTATAGGCTAGGAAGGGAGTTGCTGGCAGTCACAAGGGAAGAAAGAGACTTGGGCATCATCATCACCGATGACCTGAAATCATCAAGCAGACCACTAAAGCAGTAGGTAGGGCTAGGGGATGTTGGGGTGTGTTAGTAGGAGTATCAGAAGTCGTAAGAGGGAGGTAATAATCCCACTTTACAAGACACTGGTTAGGCCCCATCTAGAGTACTGTGTGCAGTACTGGAGGCCACACCTTCACAAGAACATTAACCAAACTGAGGCAGTCCAGAGAAGGGCAACCAGAATGTTGCAGGGACTGCATCAGAAAACATATGAGGACAGATTAATGGAGCTCAATATGTATAACCTAGAGCAAAGGAGGGAGAGAGGTGATATGATTGATACATTTAACCACCTTAAGGGCATTAACAAGGTGAAAGAGTCTAACATGTTTCAATATAAGAAAAATAGCAGGACAAGAGGACACAGCATGAAATTAGAGGGAGGCCAATTATGGGGTAATGTGAGGAAGTTCTTTTTCACAGAAAGGGTGGTGGAAGCATGGAACGGCCTACCTCAGGAAGTGGTGGATATGAACACAATGCAGGGCTTCAAACAATCATGGGCTAGGCATAAGGGAGCAATACAGATCAGTATGAATAGATAGGCCATTGACAGAGCAAATGCTAATGGCACATTTATAAGGTAGAAAAAGAAATGGGCAGACTGGATGGGCCTTGCAGTCCTTATCTGCCATCAACTTCTATGTTTCTATGTTCCTATGTAGCCATTGGGTGCCAAAATAATAGGGTATTGTGAAAGGTGGCATATGCATAGTGGGATCTCCTGCTCCGTCTCTTCGGGTAGACCCACTGACACTTTCCAAACTGAAAGGTATCATGTTTGAAGCGAGTACTACTTTGGACCCCTTGACTTTCAAATATCCTGCTGACTATGCCAGATTTTCTCCTACTTGCGGTAGACACAATCTCTTGCCACCAACAGGACTTGTGACTGTTTTAAGTGTACTTAAACTGACACCTGATTTTATAGTACAGATTGGTATTAACTAAATATGCAGCTTGATGTTCACTCTGTACACCAAGAAAAGTTTTAGTTTTAAACCAAAACTGTTTTTAGAAATAATTATGAATAAGAAAATAGCTATAACTTTCATTGGAGAACTACTGTTAAGCTCTATCTCCGAGTTAGACACTAGAGCTGATTAAAAAAATGGACGAGTAGCCAAAGCTCAGTCAGTGGGACTTATCACTGCAGTTAAATCTCCCCAAGTCTAAAGACAATAAAAAAGTTTTTATACCTATGTGGGCTCATTGCATGGCAATAAAGCTAAAATTGGCCCACTAGAAATCGATGCAGAAATAATCAGTGATGAAACTGAAATGGCAATTCAGTTCAATAAACAATGTATAAATATATTCAATCCTAAAGAAATGTTACCTATTCTACCAGTTTGCAGTAGTTTAGAATGAATATCTTTTACTGAAACTGAGACAATGGAAGCATTTTATCACCTAAAAGGTCCTGATGGGATACACCCCAAATTAATGAAGGAGTTATCTCTTAAATTAAAGGATCCCTTTACTGTTCTCTTCAATACTTCTTTGAAAGAGGGAAAAACTATTTCAAACTGGAATGAGGCTATAGTAACCCCTATTTACAAAGCTGGCAATAAAAAATATGTCAACAACTATAGACCTATAAGCCTTACATCTGTTATTTGCAAAATATTAGAAAGATTTATACAGAAACACGTAGAATTACATATTCTTCAGAATAACTTAATAGGTGTCAATCAGCATGGTTTCCAACCTGGTAGATCCTGTTTAACAAATCTGATTCACTTTTTGGAATCTGTGAGTGCAGCCTTTGATGAAGGTTTGCCCGTGGATGTCATATATCTTGCCAATTCTAAGGCATTTGACACAGTTTCACATAAAGTTTTGATTGAGCAACTTATTAAACTTAAATTTCAAAATAATATGGTGAATTGGATTGCCTCATGGCTTGCCAACTGGAGACAGAGAGTATCCTTAAGAGGAGACCTGTCATGAGTGGTGTACCCCAGGGCTCAGTTCTAGCAACTACACTAGTTAAAATCTTGATCTCATCCATGCAAACTTCAGATGAGACCTGATCAATTAAGTATGCAGACAATTGTAAACTGGACTGCATAGTGAATAATATACGGTCTGCAAAATAACTTAAATCATCTCGTACTTTGGGCACATAAAAACAAAATGAGCTTTAATATTAAATGTAAGGTTATGCACCTAGGGCACAATAATACCAAAAATATTTATAAGATAAACAATACAGAGTGGTAATGAACAATACATTAACCTTTGAGATGCATAATAAAACAGTTGTTAAAAAATGCCAGGGTATTATCAACTGCATCTTAATAAAAATTCAAAGCAGAGACCCAAAGGTTTTAATAGCTCTCTATTCAACTTTAGTATGTCTGTATCTTGAATATTGTGCTCCATTATGTACACCAACAACAATTAGATGTAACAAATTAGTGGAGGGGTACAAAGAAGAATCACAAAAACAAGTTAATATTGTGCAAAATTTAAGTTATGGCCAAAGACTTGAACAACTGGGACTATATTCATTACAATATAGACAAATCAGGGGAGATCTTTGCTTACTTATAAAGCTATTAAAGATGGAAACTCTAGGACTGGTAAGATACGCTAGCACTTTTACCACAAGATCTCATAATTTAAAACTAAAAGGGAACATTTATAGGACAAACAGACACAATAACTGGTATAGCCAGATAACTATTCCAGTCTGGAATGCATTACCATTTGATGTAGTTAATAATGAAAGCATGGTAATCTTTAAAAATATGCTTGATTGTTTTATGGGGCAAAATAAGATATTATTTACCAGATAAATGTGCGTTTCTTCCACCTATATATAGGTGGCGAGTTTCTTATGGACCTATGGTCCCCTTAACTCGTAACAGCCTATGATCCTATGATAAGTCCACTCTAGTGGATCTGTAGAAACAGGGAGAGCAACTTCTCCAACAGTGGCATAAGAACACTAACCCCAATCACAAAACAAAGAGGGAGGGCAAGGATGCAGTAGAGGCATTGTTGCTCTGGTTTCATAATGCCCATATCCGAAATGCCCTCATTAGCAGTACCTTGCTGGCAGACAAAGCCAAGCAACTTGTGGCTGCTTTAGGTCATCCCAATTTTAGTCCATCAGAGGGATGTCTTCAGCAATGGAAAAATCGAAACAACATTGGTTTCAGGCATGCCCATGGTGAGAAGGGAAATGCTGACACCTAAAGTGCAGAATAATAGGTGTCAGATGTTCTGCCTGGACTGTTGGCTGGCTACCCTCCTCATGACATCTTTAATTGTGATGAAACAGGCCTTTTTCAGATGCATTGGGTATGGGACACTGGCATTTAAGTCAGAAGCTCTCTTTGGGCAGAAGAAAGCAAAGGAGAGGATTTCAGTTCTGGCATGCTGTAATATGGATGGGGCTAAGAAATGTGAGCTCCTGGTTGTGGGCAAGTTGGCTTCCCCATGATGTTTCAGGGGTGTGAACAACCTGCCTGTCACATACAGAGCAAACAGGTCAGCCTGGATGACAGGTGACATTTTTACTGGATGCGCATGCTCCTGGGATAGAAAGTTGAGAGGATGTAAAATCGCCCTAATCTTGGACAATTTCTCTGGTCACCCAGCGATATAAGTGCTAAGAAATATAACATTGATTTTTCTGCCACTCAACACGACATTAATAATCCAACCCCTGGATCAGGGCATAATCTATGCCATGAAACAGCACTACGTAAGTGCTATGAGGCAACATGTAATTGAAGAGTTCGATTCTGATGCTGTTCTCACAGCTGCTCTGTGCATACCTCTCAACTGTACCACATTACGAGGAACATTCCTCATTTTACTTTAAAAAAGCTCCATGTTCCACATTGTGAGGACTTGTTCCACATTCAAAGTCAACACTTTAAAGCAAAAATCCATAGTAAATAATGGAAAAAATAAATTATTCAATTAATAACAGACTTTCTGAACATAAATGCAACATTTTAACAGTGTTTTGAGCCTCTTAGGTAAAGATTTGATTAAGTGTTCCACATTTTGCTCATTTGTTCCACATTTTGACAGGCAATGTTCCACATTTGCGGGACAAAAGGTTGAGAGGTATGGCTCTGTGCTTGTTGCAGTGAGAATGTTTAAACAGGCATGGGATGCAGTTACACAAACAACCATGAATTGCTGCTTTTTAAAGGCTGTTTGTTTAATTCATGATGACCCAGAGGAAGGTACTTCAAACACAGGGTATACCGTTACTACCGTGACAATATGACAGTGACTGACACTACAGCGACAACAGCACCAGGTCACTGTAGTGTCGACATGAGACCCCGTCACTGCTCTCCAGAGGAATTGCACCCCCTTCCCAAAACAACTCTGACTCGGAGTTGGACAGTTTAGTAGAGGGAGTTCGGGAGGCAAATCCCCCCAAAGAAAACAATCTCTGCTCTGACTCCCTCATGTCGACCGCAAAATGCAGTCGACATAAGGGTGTTACTGTTACATCGATCGATGAAAAATTTGTTGACCAATCATCATGGATCCCAAACACACAACATCTGTCATCTGCTGAGGAAACATTTTCAGAGGAGGAAATCACTGCCTCAGTTGACTTAACTCTGGTGGAGTTCATGGAGCTTTGTCACCGGGGCAACAAAGATGCCGAGCCTGCACTGAATTATATCAGCCAGGTGGATGAAGGAATGAGAAACCCGGATATGCAAGAGCAGGGGGATGATGAAGATGGCAATGTGGACTGTGGTGAGAAAGCCATGGTTGCACCAGCCGATGTGAGGTGTACCCTTCTCACTCTGCATTGGGCAGTGGAGCAGCACCACGCAATTGCACTGAGCTAAAGCGCACTTAGTAGCAGAGAAGGTGTGGGAGCCATATTGCTGGAAAGCCACAGTGCAGGCAAAAATCATGAATACCTCACATAACAAGTACACTACTGTACATTATACTAAACTGAATCATTGCTGATCAAAGTACTTTTGTTTCTTATGTTTACCACCGTTTGCATACTGAATCAGGGTTACTGGGGGTGTTACTGAACTAGTAAATGATGCACTTTCATCACAAATCTTGTTGCCGTATTTTGTTCCTGGCAATACTGTAACCATGGTTATACCAACCAGTTCATATAGTGGGCAAATTGTATATGCATGAATATGCCCGTCATAAGCGGTGGGGACTGTAAGTACTATTTCATCTCATAGTGCCTTTGTCATTTCATTAGAAAACTGCTTTCATTTTGTATGCAATTGTTAAAAGAGTTTTTCAGTCTTCTGTGTTTTCCAATGTTTGTATAGCTAGTACACAGTTAAAAGTGACATGATGTAATGTGATGTGATGTAAATTATGTAATACTTTGTAATGTATTTTATGTTTTGATAGTAATTGATCTGTAACATACACAGGACCATCTTGTAATCAGGGATTTTGTTCCCTAACGACATGCTTATTCCTGTATAAAAAATAAAGACTATCTGCAAGGGACTGTGGATTCATTTCCTGTTCTCAGATTTGATAGCTGTCTGTCTTGCAAGGAGAGGCAGGCACAACTTCAGGTGCAGCAAAAGGTATTATTTATGGAGAAGTGCAGGGGTTAGGACTAGGTTATTAGATTCCTACAACTGGCTCACTGGAGATACTGTATAAACAACTAACTCTATGAGCCTGCTAAACTGTACTGCAGTATCCAAATTCTAAACTCTATAATAGTATCAAAGAATTCTAAACTTCTAAACCAGTCAATGTAAATACACTGTACTGTGTTACCTATGTATAATATGATTAAATGTAATGTTTCTGCTTTTGTACTGACGTGGAGCCTTTGCAAAGGAGTCTATGACTCAAAGGATTGTAATTCTGATTTTCAATAAATAAATAAAAATAAATAAACTCTACAGTAGTATCAAAAAATTCTACACTCTATAGCCCTGGCCAGGGATTATACAAGTACAGTCTGGTTAACCTTCATTGCAGCTGTAAAAGAAGCTTGTAAGTTGACTGCTTAGGCAAAGGGGTGTTCCAAGAAAGAGGCTGCCAGGAAGTGAATGCACCAAAGTAGGATGAAGCATGAACTTTCCAAAAGAACAAGAAACACTTTATTTCAAAGAAGGGGACCAACAGAGGAGGCTTCTTGTCCCCAAACTGAAGAGTCAATAGCCTGGGAAATGTCATAACAGGCCACCAAACTGGATGCACTTCAAAACTTTGATATCAGCAGAAGGTCATGACAGACCACTGATCAACAAGGAACAAGGGGGTTCTCTGTTCACCAGGTCATCTGGGCATCGGTGGGAGGTCGTGGCAGACCACTGACTATGGTCACCAGAACATGCAAGATCTGTAATCCAGGTTTCCTGAGCTTTCACTGTCTGTGGTCTTGCAGCTATCAGCACTCCTGAAACAAGAAAATCCCCCCGCACCCGCACTGTATTTTGGAGCCATCAACTATTGAGCCTATGCAACTCCTAGTCTTACTTTACTTTTCTTATTGAAGTAGGGACACAGCAAAGATAAGTAGCTTAGGACCTATCCTAGCTATTTCCTAACTGTAGCTAGAATGGCCACACACTTGGTAATCCACAAAGATGAAGGATAAGCAGTTCCTTTACAGTCAGGCCCATCAAACTGGCTGCTTATTTGCAAGGGGGAAATTACACAGTCTCTGCATTTCAGTGGCCAGGAGCAAGCAGAATATTGGAAGACCAGTGCAGTAGGATATCACATAGAATTAACAGTTCAGTAGTTATCAGGCAAAACATAGACTAGGCAGTTCAGTTAGCATTAGCATAACACAGTTCGTGTGGACGTTTGTTAGGCAGAAGAACAAATACACAGTTAAATGCAGTCTGTATTTTCCCCAAGCCTACAGGCTTGCTCTGCTTATGGCTGCTTCTGTGGGTGGTCTGTAGGTGAGAAAAGTGAAGGATAACTCCTTTCACTCTTGCAACTTCAGCCACTGCAACTAGCACTCCAAGCATGAGGCAATAATAAAAAATATATATATTGATTAACTTGGGGCTCTTCTCTAGTCCCTTATGCTCAGCCCACTTTTGGGAGCTACTAGATTCTATGGGGATGCTGCCTATGGCTCCAATACTGGGTGGTCCTAATCAAACTGGGTACTGCCCACCCCTTGTAATGGCCTCTGCCATTCTCCCAGGTCCCAGGCATCAATTTTCACCCAGGATGCCCGTCCCTGACTAAGGCAGCTGGCATGACCTCTTCAGTGCTGCCGCTGAGTCACCACCCCATCCTGGGGACATATCTTGGTTTTAAGCTGGATGGAGGGGAAATCTGGAGGCATGGCCCAGCTCACATCGCCACAGTGCACCTCCCCTTCACTGGCACTCCCTCCTGCTTCTGCTACTACTGAGTCCTGATGTAGTCATGCCACTGACGAGGAACTGCAAACGTTAGGACTTTTATAAATGTAACCACCCCTCTGTCCCCCTCATCTAGAGGCATAACTTATCATTGCAGGGGAGAGGAATACACAAGTGCAACAAGCTCAACACTCCAAGCCAGTACACCACCAATCAAAATAGGAAAAAATGACTATCCTACCTCTCCACAGCTTCATCTCCATGTACACTCTCGAGCTCACCTCCAAAACCTGGATTCACCTGAACTCTAGCCACCAGGCACAGGATCTCCACCCTGCAGCCTCCTGTCACTTCTGAGTCCCCAGATCCCTCAATCTCAATGCAGCATAATGGATGCCTTCTGGAATTACAATTTATGAAATAAATTAGACACAAGGGGGATTACCATTTCATTTACCCCCCTTCCAACTTAAATAAAGAAAGAATAACTACCAAGTTTCTTCCCAACCAGCATCTTTATTTTAGCTCCTGCACCACAAATGATTCCAAGAGTGTGGGGGTCTCATCTTTCACCACATAAAGAAAGCAGCTCCATGGGGCTATTGTTATATGTAGTACAGCTTTAAGAAATGTTAGACAGTACAGCTTTAAGGAATGCATTTACTGTAACACTTCCTCTGTGTGCGTGTGTGTGTGTGTGTGTGTGTGTGTGTGTGTGTTGAGAACAGTTTTTCTCTTACGTCTGTGCTGAATGGAAGTAAACAGAGAAGGCCTACATTTCTGTGGTGCATGTTATTCATTCTACCAAGACCCTGATGTGTTTACGGTACTTATTTTCGGTCACCAAATACAACAAACTGGTGAAAAGGATGGTGAAAATGTTCATAGCTACAGCTTTCTGAATTACACCATTTTGTGACTTTCTGCATTGGAGGCAAGTAAGCAGTTTGGAACAGTGGAGTATCATGGCAACTTCAGCCAGTTTTGAGATTTTTACAGGAAAGGACTGGGATATGTGGTCCAGACGGTTTTGATCAGTGGTTATTATTTAATCCTGCCATACAAGCTGCTAAAAATAAACAGCTACAGGGTGAGCTTATTCAAGCTGTTTTTTGTACTTTCTTGGGGAATGAAACCTTTAAACTTTTATGCAGTCTGTGTGCACCGGACCAGCCGGAGTATTTGTCATATCACAAGCTAAAGCCTAATTTGAATGCACAATGCAGTTCAACAACTTTCCCAAGGGTTGAACATTTTAAATTTTACAGTTACCAGCAGAAACCAGGTCAGTCATTACAATCTTATTTGGCTGAGATCAAACACTTAACTTTCACATGTGAGTGGAGCAGAGAGCATCTTGAATCTAATTTAGCTGATAAGTTTATTATGGGGTTGAATAATGAACATCGTATTCAGCAGTTACTTTCTGTAAGTGTCAAGAAGTCTGCTGAGGAACTTTTACAGTTGGCACAAATGTATGAGGCTGCAAGAAATGAAGCACATGCTAAGATGAATACTAAAAATGAGGTAAAAGTAGCTGTAGTAAACCCCAAATTGAAACAGCTCAAACCTAAGTCTAAACCACTGTTTTCAAAGAAAAATACAACCACTCCACCCAAACTGTATGGCCAGTACAAATGTGCATCATGTAGGTTGTCTCAGCATAGCAGGGACCAGTGCAAATTCATAGAAGTTCAGTGTCATGCATGTAAACATCAGGGGCATATTACTAAGGTTTGCATGAGCAGGAGAACCACGGTGGTTGGTTCAGAGAGCCAAGACAGTGCAGTGGTTCCTGTTGTACCCCAAATGCAGACTAAAGATGTTCCTCCTTTCCATGTGTTACTTCAAATGCCACAAGTGAGGCATCAGTTGTGTTTAATGGTAGATTCTACTTCCCCAGTTACTTCTATTAACCATCAAACATGGTCAGATCTGGATAAGCCACTATTGTCTCCTTGTAATGAGTTACTGCATGCATTTGAAGGGCAACCAGTTCAGCCACTGGGCTAGTTTACCACTTTAGTACGCAGGACTGATTCTCCTAGTACACCTTTAACTTTTCTGGTTTCAAAAAAGGATGTCAACATTTTGGGCAGAGATGCTCAGGTTCTTCTAAATATTCATATTGATCCAGCAGATGTTGGCCTACTTGCTGCTCCCCAGGTACCACAAAGCAGTAACTTGCCCAAGCTTAGGGAGATTTTAGACTTGTATCCAGAGTTGTGGAAAGTCCAGGGTTGTTGCACAACAGCTAAAGCCAAGCTAGTTACAAAGCCTAATGCAGTCCCTAAGTTTTGTAAACCACGGAAACTTCCTTTTGCCTTAAAGCCGGTGGTTGGGGCAGAATTGGACAGACTGGAAAAGCGGGTGTGCTGGAAAAGGTTTCAAGTTCATATTGGTCTACTCCAGTTGTGGTGGTATCTAAACCAGGTGGAAGGTTTGAATGTATGGAGATTTTAAGTTGACACTTAATCCAGTACTTAACACAGATGTCTTTCCTTTACCCTTACTTGAGGAACTTTTTCATAGGCTGAATGGTGGTGTGGGGTTAGCTAAACTGGACCTAGCTGATGCATACCTTCAAGTGGAGCTGGATACAGACTCTCAGAAACTGGTATTGACTCATATACACCAAGAACTGTACAAGTACAAATGGTTATGTTTTGGCCTTAGTTCTGCACCTGCTATTTTTCAGAAAGTGATTGAGTAAACAGTGGGTGATAGACCAGGTGCTGCTTGTTATTTGGATGACATCATTGTCATGGGCAAGACAAAAGCAGAACATTTATTTTACTTAGAAAAGATTTTAGAGAGATTGCAACAGATTGGATTCAGACTCAGGAGAGAATAATGACAATTTTGTCAACCAAGTGTCACGTACTTAGGTCACACTATTGAGAAAGACAGAATTCATCCAAATGATGAAAAGGTGGAAGCCATTGTGCACATGCCTGAACCACAGAATGTTTCAGAGTTGTGCTCATTCTTGGGTATGGTGCGCTACTGTGACCTTTTCATACCTGGCTTAGCCACTAAATGTGCTATCCTAAATGAACTGTTACATAAGGGTACTCCATGGAAGTGGACCACGGGCCACAGTAAGGCAGTTCAAGCCATAAAGCTCTTTCTAACCGATGTGATTAATTTAACTTATTATGACCCTAACTTACCTATCACATTGGCCTGTGATGCTACTCCTGTGGGTATAGGAGCTGTCCTTTTCCATACAGATCCAGAAGAAGTTGAGAAGCCGATAGCCCATGCTTCATGCAAACTCACTGCAACTGAAAGGAATTATGTCCAGATTCAGAGTGAGGCATTAGCAATTGTGTTTGGAGTCCAGAAATTTTGCCAGTACTTGCTAGGTCACAAGTTTCACCTGAAGATGGATCACAAGCTACTAGTGACAATTTTCAGTCCAAAAAAAAAAAGGAATTCCAGAGACAGCTGCTAGCCAACTTCAGCAATGGGCATTAATTTTGTCTGCAAAATAATTTTGAGGTTACATACCAACCAACAAACCAGCATGGAAATGCAGATGCCTTATCGAGGTTACCAATATCCAGAGAAATGGAGTTCAATGTGGGACTTAAAGAGTAGTCACTAGTATGCCAGGTGGGGACAGATAGTTTTCCAGTGCAATTCAAAGATATGGAGGTTTCTACTGTTGTGTGTGCAATGGAGCTGCAACAGTTAGATCAGCTTCCAGTACCAGCCAAATACATTGCAAAAACGACTAGTCAAAACGTAATTTTGAAACAAGTGTATCAGTATACGCTTGAAGGTTGGCCACAAGGCACTACTTATTCAACTGCACTACAACCCTACTATACAAAGAGACAGCAGTTGTCTACTGCTGAGGGGTGTCTTCTATGGGGATTGCGTGTCATAGTACCCCAATGTTATCACTCAAATGTGTTGACTCTTTTGCATGCGGGCCATCCAGGCATTGCTAACATGAAATCCCTAGCTAGACTGCATGTATGGTGGCCTTCCATTGACAGAGACATATACCAGCTTGTGCAAAGATGTGAAGGTTGTGCTGTATCGATGTGAAATCCAGCAAGAGCTCCAGTTCACCATTGGGAATGACCTGAAAAACCCTGGCAAAAGTTGCATATTGATTTTACAGGACCTTATTTAAATTCCATGTGGTTACTCTTAACTGTTGCTTATAATAAATAGCCAGAAATTCATCAAATGTCTTCAACAATTACTGAGAGTACCATTAAAGTGCTGAAATCTATCTTTGCTACCCATGGTTTTCCCCAAGTGATTGTCTTGGATAACGGACCACAGTTCACGTCTGTTGAATTCCAAGCATTTTGCTAGCAATGTGGTATCTACCATATTTTCTCCCCTCCCTATTATCCAAGTTCAAATGGTGAAGTGGAACACCTGGTTCAGACTTTTAAAAAGAGTATGGATAAAGCTAATCTTACTACTCTGACAGCAATACAAATAGTCCTTTTGGATTTTCTTGCGATGTATCAAACAACACCATATTGTGTCATGGGGAATATCCCCTGTAGAACTGTTGTTTGGACGTCAGATTCAAACTCAATTGGACCTTTTTCACCCTCTAGGCTATAAGTCCGTAACTGAAATGCTTCCTAAGACCAGATCCTTCAAACCCAATGATCTTGTGTGGGTCAGGATATATGCAGGCATGAAGAGATGGATAGAAGGCGTGGTGGAAAAAAGTTCGGAAATGTTGTCTATAGTGTTCGACTGACTAACCAGAGGAGAGTGAAAAAACATGTGGACCAATTACGTACTAGAACTGAGACAGAACAAAAAAGGAATACCCAGAGTCAGGATACTTATCCAGCATTATTTCTTTCAGAACAAGAAGAGGAAGAGATAGTGGAACCACAGCAATTGAGACAAGATGTGACTGATGCTAATCAGATTCCAGTGCAAGAGCCTCAAGTCCTACTACACCGGTCAGAACGTATAAGACGTCCACCAAAAGAGGATGGACTGGTAGAGATATTGCCTAATGACATTACTGACTAAAAGAAACATTGCAGTAATAACTTTCATGTACTTTCTAGATAAGTCGGGAGGGATTGTTATGTGTAGTACAGCTTTAAGAAATGCATTTACTGTAACTCTTCGTGTGTGTGTGTGCGTGTTAACAGTTTTCCCTTTATGTTTGTGCTGAGTGGAAGTAAACAAAGAAGGCCTAAATTTCTGTGGTGCATGTTTTCTTTCTACCAAGACCCTGATATGTTTAAGGTACTTATTTTCAGCCACCAAATACAACAGCTACTTGAACTTTTTACAGTTAACCCAGACTGGACATTTTGAGCAGCATAAATGGTTTACGGGCAGTGCAAGCAGGGTATCTTCACTCTGACTTCTTGGATGATTTACACAAGGAACCTTCCTACTTGAAAACCCCACAAGCTCCTGGCTCACTTACACTGGTAAGCCAAACTTCTCTCCTTCTTACTTTAATGGGTTACCTTTTACTCAATCTGTTTGGTCTGGCACTGGTCAGCTGCCCTATCTCTGGCACGGAGAAGGATGCTGCTTCCCCCAGCTGGACTTTGGCCCAAATCTCGAAGGGTACCAGGATTTTTCCTCTCTGACCATGGCCCTGTAAGCCAGTCTCTCTCATTTTACATGGAACCTAAACTGCCAGTGCTCCCAGCCTCACGGCACCAGTCCCCATGGCCACGACTCAGCTCTCTCTTTTCTCTCTACTGGTGCAGCGGCCCTTAAACCTGGCCCTGCTCCAGTGCCTGAGCTACCTTATGTAGGCTACCCTGCTATGGGAGGGCCCTGAGCCTTGCCACCACCCCAGGCCCCAAGCAGCCCACTCCTCCACAGATGGCACCTAAAACTCCTCTCTGCACTGCCAGATGACCAATTGTGAGGGTACACAGCCTCTGGCCCACATCCCTGCAAAAACATCCTGGGCTTGCGGTAAGCTCCTGCCACAGGCACACTCCTGTAGCCTGTCCTAAGACCTGTGACCAGCCCAGCCCTTTAATGCCAGTGCCCCAGGACCTGCCCCTCCATGAAGGTCCCCTGAAATAGGTGAAGGGCCCCCTGGCCCCCTCTACTCTCAGGTCACCCTGCCACTCCGGGTGCAGGGGACAACCACTGCCACTGGCCTCCCTCCTGTGGGGACCCTGCCATTGTCCCCACAGCCCTGGTGGCCCAAGCCACTAGTCCCCAGGATTTGAAGCAGACTTAGTCTGGCTCAGGTAGATTTACCTTTCTGTTGTTGCTAAAATTGTGCCGGGGCAGGAGTGAAGGATTTAGTTGCTGGTAAACTTGGAACTGTTTGTACTTGTTTGAGTCTGTTACCTTTAGGGCAGTTGTTGCCGAGTTTGTTTAATACAGTTTATTTTTTGTGTGTGTGTGATTTATATTGTAAGCTTGGGATTCATTTATTTTTTCAACTAGGCATTGGTAGCAGCCTTCTGGAATATTCTGCTATCTTCCCTCAGCTAGGATCAATTTACAGCTAATTGTGGTTTAAATACCAGTGGGTTCTCTCACACAACAGTAGGGCTAAAGCAGACTTGGTCTGGCTTAGGTAGTGTAACCCCCCCCTTCCCACAAATGGGGGTTCCTGAAAAGTCTTCCTTGAGCTTGCCTAAATGCTCACTGCCAGACTGGTGTTCTGCATTTTATCAGTTTAAATGTATTGCCAGAGAGTGCCTGTATAGCCTCTGTGTACTGTCTCTTTAAGAGCTGCCTGGATTGCAGTCATAATTAATCTGTGATGGAGCTCTGTTAGAAGATGTACTTGTTTGCTGATCATTTGTTAGAGTAGTGGTAATAATGTTGCAGTTTGTTTTAACCTGCCTTCTTAGCAGCATGGACAGTTCTGTTTGTTTCCATCATCTTGGTCCTGAACTGTAGAACAGGCCAATCAGTACATTTAGGACTCTAAAATGGAGCCTGCCTATAGGGGCTTGGTGGGGCCAAAACTTGTAGAAATTGTAGTTTTGGGCTTTTGGCACTTAAAATAATCTGGAGTGGGAGCCCTTGTGACTGACAGACAGATCAGCCAACCGAACCTTTTGGATCTTGGGGAAAGTCCCACACTGCTTGAAGTTTCAGTTAGATCTGAATTGGGAAGTGAAGAAGTAACAGCTCAAGATAGTTAGAGCAGTAATCCATAGTGGATTTGTGTAGGAGAACTGTGGAAAGGCCTGAGTTTGGCCTGCCTGCTGTTCCTGAGAGGAACGTGTGCTTTTTTTGGACTGAATCCGAATTTAGAGAGCGAATTAAGCCACTGAATTGTGACCAGGCTTTAACCTGAAGAAGACCAAAGATTTGCTGAATGCAATCAGCCTGTCAGGACTTCCAGCTACCTCTGAACTCCCAGATTGTGCAGAGACTCTGTAATAGTGACCAGAAAGCCATTTGCCTGGTACAGTGGAATTTCCTTACATGTCAATGTGCTGTGTGTTTATAGATCTTCAATCTCCGACTCAAAGCTACAACCTGCATCAGATGGTAACAGTGCCAACTAGAAGTCTGTCTTCATCACCACTAGGCACACTATTGGATTGGGTGCTGGTAAACCGGATCGAACACATCTCAGCTGCTGGTACTCTTACTGATGCCTTAACTGACCATTCTCCTACTTTCTGCATCCTGTCCTTGGGGGCACCTCCATCTCCTCCACCATGCCTCATCACTCTCACAAACTTTGCTCACCTAGACCAAGAGGTGTTTCTGTATAGGCGTCTCCAGAATTGATTGGTGGAGATCTATCTATCACACTGTTCTCAGGATGCTCTTAACCTCTTCATCACTAAATTCCTTACGGTTCAATGTAAACATGCCCCAAAGATCACCCAGAGAGTGAGGGGTAAATAAACAAGATGGCTAAACAAAGACTTGCTCAAAAGATTGCATTTTAGAGATAAACTTTGGAAGCGCTACAAAACATCAGGCCAGCAAACAGATTTCAACGCTTACCGTACGCTACGGAATTCATGTAAAAAACAAGTCAGAGCTGCTAACAGCAAGTACTGTAAAGACCTACTGATTAACTCGGCCAATGATCCCAGAAAATTCTGGTCACACATCAAATCCTTCCTAGGATCCTCACAGTCAACTACCCCTGGTGATATGCTGATAAATGATGTGCATTGCAATGACTCACAAACCAAAGCTAATTCTTTCAACCTGCATTTCTCTGATCTCTCCCAATCTACCTCTTCCTTCAATCCCACTGCAGTGTCCTCCCACTCCTCATCAGGAACCTGTCTGGATAAGTTGGAAGTGTTGTCCCCTGTGCCTCATATACTCCTCCATTCTATTTTAAGGCTGTGTCTAGAAAGGAGTCCTGAAGCTCCTGAGGTCCATCTCTGATCATACCAGCTCTGGCTCAGACTCCTTGAACCCCACCTCTTGAAACTTGCAGCTCCCCTTATTGCATTACCGCTGGCCAAAATTTATACATTATCACTTTCGGGTGGAGTGGTCCATGACCTCTGGAAAGCTGCTCGGATTACACCTGTACTTAAAAAAGGGGATCCTAAGGTTGTCATGAACTACAGACCAATTGCCATACTCTCAGTACTGAGCAAAATCCTGGAGAAAATAGTCACAAATCAGACAACTGACTATCTACTTAAGCACAGCCTGCTCTCGGATACCCAACATGGCTTCAGGAAAGGACATAGCACGACGACTGCACTCCTTAAATTCACCACTGACAGTCTTTCAAAAATGGATACTGGCAATCTGACTGGGGCTGTCTTTATTGACCTCACAAAGGCTTTTGACCTTGTTGATCACATTTTGCTTCTCTCCTCGCTTTGACACCTGCATTTCTCCTCCTCTGTTGTTTACTGGTATAAAAGCTACCTGACAAATAGAACTCAAGTGGTGAAATGTAATTCCTCTCTATCGAACAGTACCACCATTAACACTGGTGTACCTCAGGACTCCATCCTAGGGCCCCTGCTATTATCTCTTTATATAAATAACATTGGAGCTGCTCTAAAATCCTGCTCTGCTATTCTATACGCTGATGATCTTGTCATCTATACACGTTCTACTAATATAGACACTATCAACACAACCCTTTCCTCTGACTTTAACAATATCCAAAACTGGCTATATGACCACAAACTGGCTGTCAACACTAGCAAAACTAAAGCCATGCTGTTTGGATCAGCCCCAAAGCTCCGGGCTTGCACAACAGCACTGACAATGCAGGACTTAGAAGGTCAATTACTGGAATGTGTGACCTCTTTCAAGTACCTGGGCATCCTGCTGGATCAATCTCTTGATCTTAATCTTCATGTACAGTCTGTTTGCAGAGCGTCAACTCCAAACTGGGTGTTGCATATAAGACTAGTTATATGCTCATGCCATCAGCTAAAATGGCCGTGACGATTCTGCTCCCCACTAACCTATGGGGCTTCCTTATTTGGGGCTGCTCATAAAACTGACCTACTCAGATGGGATATTACGTATAATAACATATGTCACTATGCCTCTTCTGCTCCTCGGCTTAAACATCACTGTCAGCTTTATAATGATCTTGGTTGGCTGTCTCCGTTAGCTAGTAGGAAATACTACTTTGGCTCTCTTATTGATTCGATAATTCGAAATCAAACCCCTAGGTGTCTTGCAACTATGCTTGTTCCTCAGGACACACTCCATGGTCTACGATCAGTTGACAAATCCTTTCTGAATTTGCCGAGGTGCCGCACGAGGAAAGAAACTGTTGCATTTGAACATGCGGCTCCACAGCTGTGGAATTCCCTTCCCCTCGACATTAGACTTTCTAGCTCCCACACATGCTTTAAGAGAAAACTGCGCTCGAATCTGCTGATTGCTGATACCTGTTCCTGCTTTCACCCTACCTAATGACTGATGTCTCTGGCCATACAATAGTATTTCCTCACCTTTATATAATCCTCTTACTGCCTCAGCCTGTACCGGCTCCCTTTCCCTGCCCATATACAATCTTGCACTGCAGGCATCTCCCATACACTCATATAATCTAATTTCATGGCTTGCTCCCCTCTTCCTCACTTACCCACCTTTTCCTTAATGACACCCCCTGCTCTCAATGGTTACTTCTTACTTTTGTATTACCTGTTTTTGTTTTTGTGTACCTTGTTTCTGTTCATATGATGTGCCACCTGAACATTTATTGTCCAAGGTCCTCTCTATTCATTGCATAGATAGACACCTATGAACTTATGAATGGTCTACTCTGTATGTCTCTGATATATTGTATCCACTTTAACTCACTGTATGCAAAGTGCTTTACTGTGTATGTTCAGATATATTGTATCCTCTCTAACTCATTGTATGTAAAGCACTTATAATTTGTTATCCTGTTAAGTTTCTGCATGTCTGTACTCTCCCGGGTCGTGCCTGAAAATAGTCATTTTATGGCTAGTGCACTTACCCAGTTAACAAAAGCTAAATAAAATAAATAAATAAATAGTGGGTTGTGAGTTGGTTCCCCACTGTGTCTGAACTGTGTTTTGCTTGCTGGAGGCTGTATCCAGCTCCACGGACTGGATCCGTATCCATTTCTATTTGCCTGGGTCCTGCTACACTGGCCCAGCCAGAATACCTGCTACGCAGAGAAAGTCATCGACGAGAGACCAGCCTCGGGATCAGCCCCCTGCTCAACGCCTTGAACAGAAACAACGCCTTTGTAATTCATGTGGGCCCTGCTTCTCTGGGCGCTCCAGCTCAATAGCCTGAAGTCTCAATTTCATCCTGCCTGTGTCCAGTATTGGGTATCGTGAGTAAACATCAGGGTAGCTCCCTGCAACAACAGCTAAATCTAAAAGTGTTGTCATCTGATTGTCTTGTTGCCTTTTCTTTCACAAACTTATCCTTCTGGCTCCAGATTACAAATGGTGTGTGTTGCGCATGTTGCTTTCTTCCATCACAGGGCCCCAACCAGCTGCAACGTTCCTGGTTAGCCCACCATTTTCCTACTTGGGTACCCAGAGTGTATGACTGTGTAGGAACTCCAAACTGCATGCATAACTGTCTGATCAATGTAGCTTTTAAGCAAATCAACCTGATTGAGCCTGTCCCTTGTTCAAGTCCCCTGAATGAATCAGATTTAACTTTGTTTGCATTTGACCTGACTGTAGTTTCAGTTTGTGCCAAGAGTATTGTACTGTTGTTATTTGCTGTGTTTAACCTTGTTTTACAGGGGGTCACCAGGGTCAAGCTAGAGGAACCAGCCCTGTTGGTAAGTGCAAACAGTGTGGTTAATTGCCTGGTGAATAAGGGTCATTGTGAAAGTAATAATTGTATATTGTTCAGGCCACTAGAAGGGAAAGAGGAGGGTTACAGTGTCCCGGAAGGCTGTGCCCAGGTTAGCTTGACCACTAACAACCCTGACCTCTGGGTGGAGGCACCCATTTCATTACCCAAGCCCCTTAACCTGCTACTAGCCAAGCAGGCAGGGGAAGTAGCCCTTGGGATAGCGCCACCTAGGGGTTACATCTTGGAGGCTCACCACTTGGATTTTGTGTCTTCTAATGACCAAAAATTATGAATTATTGTTAAAGATTAATGGCTACCCCAGTAGAAATGGCTGTACACCAGTTGGTGGGGTGGTGTACTGGGCAGAAGATCGACCCCCAAAATGCTCTGCTTATTCTGGATATTCCCCTGGGTGCCAGTAAGGACACTGCAAAGGGAGCACTCCCCAAAGTTCAATGTTTAAAAAACCCTGTGGTGATGGGTCAACAGGCTGATTTGATCGCCTAAACTTTCATAGTCTTGGTAGAGTGTAGTGACCTCGTGGACAACTCTAAAGTGCCATAGACTATTGCCTCAGAAGGGGTCCTACCCATCTGCAGAGTGATAACAAAAGGCAGTAAAGACCCAGGGGAGGATGAGCTTCCACCATTATCTGAGACTTTTGAGGAGAAATTTGCTAAGTTGTTGCTGGAGGAAGGGAAAACCGTAGAGGACTTTAAAAAAACTATTCCTGCCACCTGAGGGTATTACTTCCCCAACACCACCTCCCACTCCAGCACCTGTTGTTGCCCCACCTTCTGTACCCATGCCAATGCTGGCCCCTATATCTCTACTCGCCATTAGTCATGACTACTACCAAAGGCTGAGAATCTTCTCAGGCACCCTCCCCACCCCCCCCCAAGGGAAGGTGACTGGGAGACCCGAAAAGACTATGTTTCCCCCTTGGTACCCGGTGGCAGTGTGCGGAGACTGTGAAGAGGAAAAGAATCATAGAAAGTTTGAGGGGCCCCGCCCTTGAAGCCATTACATTTTTGAGGTCCACGAACCCTGATGCATCTGCTCAGAAGTACCTATCTGTACTTGAAGGCAATTTTGGGAGCATTGAGTCAGGGGAGACTTTGATGTAGAAGTTTCAAGGTACCACATAATGGAAGGGGGAAAGTTTGTCTGTGTTTGTTACTCACCTAGAAAGAGCTCTGCAGAAAGCTTACCGGAAAGGTGAGGTAGCCGCCAGTGATTTGAACTGTGTGAGATTGGGGAACATACTGCAACATGCCAAGCATTCTAAACTGCAGCTCTTCCAGTTAAGGCTCCAAGATAGGAGAGGTAATCCACCTGACTACTGTGACTTGATAAAAGAACCCTGGGAGGTAGAAGGTGAAGTGGGAGATTGTAATTATGGGGTGAGTGCAGCCCAAGTGATATGGCACTGGAAGGCCCTTCCGAAATGGAGACCACTATGAGTGTCCCACCGTGGGCTAAATTGTGGGGGGAGGATTTGCTGAAGGAAGTCAGAAAAGTACAACTGGGTGCATTCACTGAGGTATCCCCTGCTGACAGAGACCCTGGCCCCTGTCAGGATGTGACTGTTATGGGGCTGGGGGTGCACCCTCAGACATCCTGTACAGAGGGTGGCTTCTCGGCTGAGCTCAAGGAATTGACTGCCACCCTAAAGGAACTTTTGAGACATGGTACACTACCAGCAGAAGTCAGATCACAATCTCCCGTTGATGCTCCAGCATATCCTGCTATGTTCTCCCCAAGGATGCCCCGAGAGCCTGTCATTTGTGTCAATTACGACAAGGATGGCCATATGAAGAGGGAATGCTGGTCTCAGAAGAACTTAGAGAAAGTGGTGAACCGGCTTCAAGGAGAGCTTCAGAAAACAAGTCAGTGGTCAAGGGGTGCACAAAATGACCACAGTGAAGGCTTCGGCCATCCTAACTCAAACCCCTCTGTGGCTAAATCATCTGTCCAGGCCCCTGCTGTTGCCCCTCCAGACTGGTCCAAAATAGTGGGCCCTTCATTGAAGACTACTGTGGCTGTGAATGGTATTCCTACTTCGGCTGTGCTCGACAATGGGTCACAAGTGACCACTGTATTTCAGGACTGGTATGACAAACACTTATCTGATGTGCCATTACAATCTCTGGAAAGCCTACATGTGTGTGGGGGCTGAGCGACAAGTCTTAGCCCTACCTAGGATATGTCCACCTCTGGTTGTCTTTTCCTGCAACTGTAACTGGTGTAGAGGAGCAAGTAGAGACACTGGCCCTAGTGTGTCCCCCCACCGGACTGTATGATGGGACTCCCCTGTTAATTGGAACAAATGCCCACATGTTTGGGAGACTAGCCCAGCTCTGCCATGAGAAACAAGGGCAACTGACTGGACGGGCCCTAAGAATTCCAGCCTTAGTAAAAAGGGCATATGAATTACAATGGAAACACAATGAAGAGGACCCAAATGAGCCAGTGGGGATAGTGTGGAAAAAGGAACCTGACTCTTTGGTATTGGCCCCCAATGCTCAGTGCACAATCCATGGAGAAGTCTGCCTAAAGAGAAATGTAAAGAACAAAATATTAATGTTGGATGCACCAGGTGATGGAAAGTTGCCAGAAGGATTATTGGTTAAACCCAGCATCTTGCCTGCCCGTGCTATGCCTATGCATGACGAGTGATGGTCCAGATTCAAAATGTGTCAGATTGGGAGGTCCGGGTTAACAGAGGGTGCACTCTAGCTACAGTACACTGCATAGACACTGCAGTATTACCCAATAACAAGTACTCTGGCCAAAAGGGGAGAGTGACCCCGAACTTATTTGACTTTGGTGATTCCCCACTGCCAGCTGAATGGAAGGCTAGGATTGGCAGGAAACTCACCCAGACAGACCAAGTGTTTTCGTTAAAAGAATGGGACGTAGGGTATGTCCAGGGTGCAGAGCATCATATACTCCTGCATGATGACCGGCCATTTCAAGAGAGATCCCGATGCCTCGGCCCAGTGGACATAGATGGTGTGAGGAGACACCTGCAGGAAATGTTCGCTGCTGGTGTGATACAGGAATGAAAGAGCCCATATGCCTCCCATTGTGGTTGTGCATAAGAAGACTTGGTCAGTGAGGATGTGTGTTTATCAAACCCTGAGCCGGTGGACCATCCCAGATCAATACACCATGCCCCGTATACAAGATGCCCTGGATTGCTTGAATGGGAGCAAATGGTTCTCAGTATTAGATCTTCACAGCTGATATTACTGGAATTCCAATGGCCACAGAGGACCATGAGAAAACTGCCTTCATCTGTCCTTTGGGGGTTCTACAAATTCCTAAGAATGCCACAGGGGATTTCAGGTGCCATGGCCACCTTTCAGCAACCGATGGAACATGCGGTGGGAGATATGAACTTGCTGGAATGCCTAGTGTACCTAGATGATGTCATTGTGTTCGGACTCACATTAGAGGAGCATGAGACCTGACTGTTTAAAAGTCCTAGATCGATTGGAAGACTTCAGCCTCAAGCTGTCCATTGACAAGTGCTAGTTTTTTCAGACCTCCGTGAAGTATGTGGGGCACATAGTATCTGCAGAAGGGATATAGGCTGATCCTGTAAGGTTGAGTCACTGATACTTGGCCCCAGCCCCATAATTTGAAACAACTACAATTCCTGGGGTTCTGTGGCTACTACCGCAGGTTCATAAGACTATTCCAAGGTGATTCGCCTGCTCCTGAATCTCACCCAGGGTTACCCCCCTACCAACGTTAAATACAAGAAAGGGTCTGTCAAAGAACCCGAGAATGTATACTTCTGAGCAGGTGAACCTTTTGGGCCCCACTGGACACCCGAATGTGAAGCAGCCTTCCACAAAGTCATATACCAGCTGACCCATGCCCCCATCCTCACCTGTGTTGACCCTACCAAGCCCTATGTGCTGCATATGGACACTAGTCTGCAGGGTCTAGGAGCTGTGCTGTATCAAGACCATGAGGATGGTATGAGACCAGTGGCTTTTGCCAGCAGGAGCTTGACCTCATCAGAACTAAACTATCCTGTGCAAAAACTGGAGTTCCTTGCCCTAAAATGGGCCATTGTTGAGTTTATCTTTTTATTAATTTTAAGTATATAAAAACATACAGGCATACATAATGAAAGAGAAACCTCATATAGATTACAAAAGGGTATCACTTAACAAAACACATAGCTTAGGTTGAATATAATGAGGATGCCTTAAATATACATACATATAAAATAAGAAATACAAAATGACACATGCCCATACAATGCAATCCATCATGGGCTGCATATGCAAATCACCACAGAATATTATGCTGGTTCAACTTTAAGCAGAATTGCATGGTGCCGAAAGGCCTCTCACATAGTTTGCAAAGGGTGCCAACAGATGACATAGACACGTGTTTCGTCCTACCAGGATTTATCAGTATGCCTCATCTGTTTGACACCCCAGTGGAATAAACCAGCTACCCTAAGATGGTCTGGCTGAGTTCTGTTGTGGTGAACCCCATTAAAACAAAAAACTATTTAAAAGACAAAGAACCTCTGTGCACAAACTTATATCATAAGTAGTGAACAAAGAGTTACAGTTATTAAAGTATTATGAATTCAGAGAGATCAGTTAAGTGCAAGATGAGTATGAGAACAATTTATAGCAGGCTTTCAAACCATTACATGAAGTGATACCTATAAGAATACAAACATTATACAGTGGAGGAGGAATATAAATAAAAGAGAAATGTATGTTGAAGGTAGAAAATAGTGCAGGGTAGAAAAGGAAGGAAGAAAGAAGTAGGTGGGAAAGAAAAAGAGGGGAGATATCTGTGCACAGAGTGCTAGAGAGACCCAGATATAATTAAGAGTAAATATATACCAAAAGAAAAGCTAAACAAGTCTTGAGGATTAGGGTCTTAAGAACCAGCCGTTTCAATGAATTTAAAGTAATCCTGCCAGCACCAATAATATATGGTGAGTCAGTCATCAATAACATGGGATAGACAGTCTAGTGAGGCGTATTGAGAGAGGCTTTGAAGAACACCAAAAAGGGAGGAAACAAGGATAGATTTCCATTTAATAAGAATCAGACATTTAACCAAAAAAAAAAGTATATTTAGCCATCTAAAATGTGCATGTGAAAGGGAAGAGTTACTCGGAGTATAGAGGCCTAGGAAGAATAGTTTTGGATCAAAGGGAAACTTTTGTCCTATTACTTTGGAAGCAAATGAATGAATTTTATGCCAAAGCGTATTAATGGGAGTGCAGGACCAAAGAATATGAAGCAGATCACTGTTAGCTTGGTTGCAGCACCAACAGTTATTGTTATTTAACAGGCCCATTTGGTGAAGTGCCGAAGGTGTTCTGCACCAAAGATACAAGACCTTGATTGGTATTAGGGAGCTGCAGGTATCTTTAAATGTGTTGTGTGCCAGATGCCAACATTTACTCCATTGTGTATCTGAGATATTGCAGTTAAAGGTAGTGCTCCATTTATTTTTAGCTTGTATAGATGGATCAGGAAGATTGTCAATAATGTTTTTGTAAATGATGCTGCTTAATTTTGTAGAGATATTACCCCAGTGCGAGACGTGTGATTCTAGAAAAGTATGCTTGTGTATATATAATTAGAAATGGAGTGGAAAGCTGCTCGAATTTGTAAAAACTTCCAGAAGTCCTGTTTAGGAAGTTTCCATTTGACCTGTAAGTCTGAGAACGTTCTAAGGGTGAGAGAGTTCAGATCCAAGATATCGCCAAGAAAAAAAATGTCATTATTCTTCCACGAGCGACAGAAAATTGGATGATTTTCCAGTGTGAACAGTGGGTTGCCCCATAAAGGGGCATAAAACCAAGGTTTGGGGTTATATTTCAAAAATGTATGGGTTAACTTCCAATATAGAACAGAAGCTGATATGATTGGATGAGTTTTTAATTTTGAGGAAAGGGGGTTAAAAATAAAGAAAGTGAGAACCCCTCCATGACTCAGTGTGGATTTCCTAGCAAACAAAAGTGGGGAGTGAGGAGAAGGTTTCTGAAACCATTTAATGGTTTGTGCCACCCGGAAGGTCCATAGATAACCTTTGAACCAAGGGAGTCCATATCCAACTTTTTTTCCAATGAGATCGAAGTTTGTTACGATTAAATCTTGGAATTTTTCCCTCCCATATAAAGCTACCCATCAGTTTATCAATTTTAGCAAGGAAAAAGGATGGAAGAATTAAAGGGATGTTGGCAAAGAGGTAGAAAATTTTGGGGGATATGGACATCTTAATGGCCACAATTTTACCCATAAAGGAAAGATTAAGAAGCCTCCATCTGTCTAGAATTGTTTTGATATTATCTAGTAAAGGATTAAGATTACTATCCCATATTTTCTTAAGATTACTAGTTATTTTGATTCCGATATATATGTTATGCCACGTGGCAACCATCAAAATCGAAAAAGGTGGTTCATAAAACTTTGCAATGGTCATTAAGAGGTAGAGTTTCTGACTTACCATAGTTTAAAGCAAGGCCTGAAATACTTGTAAATTTGCTAAGTAAGTCAACCAATAGGGGTCCTGCCTCATCCAGATTCTCAAGTAGAATCAGGAGGTCATTGGCATAAGAAAGGGAAACATATCTTGAGCTTCCCACTGGGATGCCATTAATATCAGCAGATTGGCGTAAACAGGCAGCTAGGGGTTCCATGGCTAAAATGAAAAGGGAAGGTGATAGGAGACAGCCTTGCTTGGTTCCTTTTTCCAGTTGAAAGCAGGAGGAAAGGGTGAAATTAGTAAGTACCTTAGCAACAGGGGAGTTATATAATAATTTAATCCAAGAGCAGAAGTTAAATGGGCCATTGTTGACCAGTTTCATGAGTACCTCTATGGGGCAAAGATATTGGTGAAGATCAACAATAATCTGTTAATCTATGTACAGACTTCAGCTAAATTGGACACCACTGGGCACCGGTGGCTCTCTGCTTTATCAACCTATGATTATGCTGTTGAATACAGGCCAGGACTGAACAATATTGATGCTGATGCCCTGTCACGAAGGCCAGTCTCCAAGAGTGATTGGGTCAGGCTGTCTGAGCCTGACATCTGAACATTGTGCCAAAAGTTTGACAGAGATGAACAGATGTCTGCGGACACAGTGGACTGTCTAATAGATTGCTTGTGCCCTCCTGGTACCTGCATACCAGCTGCCTATTGCCATTTCTCTGCTCTAGATATTAGTGCACTACTTCAACCTGACAATGACAGTATTCAGTGGGCTCAATACCAAGATCCAATGATTCAACCCGCACTTGATGCCCTGCGTGTGGGGAAAGATGTGTCTAAGTTGCGTTTCCCTGACTTGCAAACTGCCCTATTGATTAAAGAAGGCCCCATGTTTTTTTTTTTTTTGGCCGGGCTTCCAGTCATTTTTCGGCCCGGGAAGCCTCAGCCACCATCTATGTGCTGGGGTCCCCAGTCACCCCTGCAATACCCCCGAGGGCGGGCCGTACACAGCCTCCCCCAAGAATAATGGAACTGTATCTAGTCGGGGGACCTGCAGCGATGGTAGCCACTCGAGGTCTTTCCCAGGAGGGCTTCATAGAGACTGTGGCCCTGCCCCCTGATTTTCTATTTTTCCTTTACGGAGGTGGGGACGTGCAATGACGCCAGCGTCCGCCCCACCTCCCAGATGTTAAGCGTCGGATAGCGTGAGATCTCCCGGCCTCTGCCAGGAGTCCTCAGTGCTCTGAAAGCTACCCTCACCCTTCCCCGGGAGAAGGAGAGCGGTTCATAGGACGCTCCATCTTTCTCCCCCGGCTGGCCCTCCGATGAACCAGGTCCGTTCCCGAACTCGGGTCGGCGGCGTCGCAAGCAGAAATCCCACCGCTGCGCCAGTGGGACAGCCAGAAGAAGGCCCCAGGCTGAAGTTACTCAATCAGTTGTTATACAGACAGACAGTGGATCATAGCGGTCAAGTAGACAAGCAACAATTGGTCCTGCCTATGGCCTTTAAACACTTGGTACTGAGGTCCCTCCACAATCACATGGGGTACCTCAGTATTGACAGGACTCTCGATCTGGTATGATCTCAATTCTACTGGCCCAAGATGGGGGCTGATATTGAGCCCCATATAAAGACCTGTCGTCGTTCCCTCAGAGGGCTGCCCCCCTTGTCAATATCACTACCAGCACCCCCATTGAACTGGTCTGAAAAGATTTTTTGTGTTTAGAACCAGATTAGCAGAATATTGGCAATGTGTTAGTGGTTACAGATCATTTCACACATTATGCACAAGCTTTTCCAACTAAAGATCAAAACTCCTCTACTGTGGCCAAGGTGCTAGTGGAAAAATTCTTCATCCACTATGGTGCCCCTAGCGGATCCACTCTGACCAAGGCAGAGACTTTGAAAGTAGGCTAATCAAAGCAATGCTTTCTCTTTGGGGGGTGTGGAAGTTAAGAACCACCCCTTATCACCCACAGGGGGACCCTCAATCAGAACGTTTTAACCACACCCTTCTAGACATGCTGGGCACCCTCCACTCAAAAGACAAGCATAAGTGGAGCCAGCAGATTAACACTTTGCTACACGCATATAATTGCACCAAAAATGATGCTACTGGGTTCTCCGCCTACCACCTCATGTTTGGGAGGAGGCCCGCCTGCCAGTTGATGTCTGTTTTGGGGTCTCTCTAGATGGGGTCTGAGCTGAAAGCTACCTGCAGTATTTACAGAAACTGAAAGCTCAATTGAACTGTGCATATCAACTGGCTCAGACAATGGCTGTGAAAAGAAATCTTTCCAACAAAGAGATGTACGACAAGAAAGTAAAGGCTCAAGAGCTAAGGCCCGGAGACCGTTTGTTCTTACACAATTTGGGACTACATGGCAAGCACAAAATTGCTGATAGGTGGCACCATCTTCCTCATGTAGTAGTTGAATGATCTACCAGTATACAAAGTACACCCAGAGAATAACTCCAAAGCTGTCAAGACCATGCACCGTAACCACTTGCTGCCTATCGGCAAAGTTATTATCAAAGCTGAGCCTGAAGACATTGCCTCCCCTGGGCCGGTGACTCATGCAACTGCAAAACAGAGACAGAGTCAACCTACCCCAGCAGTTACAGAATTAAGGTTTCCCCCACAGCAGGCCCAGAATAATAGTGACTGTCATTCCACCTCTGATGATAGTGAGTGTGACAATGCCTATTACCCCTCCTATGAATTGAGTCAGCTGTTTCAAGGTAACCCTATGACTAATTGTGGGGATGAAATTGAGCCTTCTGGACTGTCTAACCCCCCCAGCTTCATCCTTGGAGCCAATGCTCCCTGAAAGTGAGGTGCAAAGCATCACATCTGAGGTTGCAGACTCTGTGTTTTGCGGAACTGTGTGAATTGCTCAAAGAACAGGCTGATGGTCTGAGTCTCCCTGGTGACACACCAGAGCTTGAACAACAATATGAGAGTGCTGACAGCCCCTCTTCAGTGTCACAAAGTCTAATTATGCCAGAACCTTCTCTAAATGAGCGAAGCATTGTGGAAACAGAGCCTACAGAGCAAGGAGCTGGCAGTGCTCCCAGTTTGGACATTCCCATCCATGCAGAGGCACCCCCTCATGAATGACAAAAGCTCCAAAGTTAGTGTTGAAAGTACAGAGACTGTGGCTGTTCCCCCAAGAAAGACTGGTCAAGCTATCAAGCCAGTATTGTGCTTCAGTTATGATTCTCCCGGGAGGCCAGTGGATTTGCCTCTCAATATGGTTCACAAAGGTGTTTATATTTATCAGAGCTCACTACGCAAACTGAGCTTAATGGCCAATTCCAGGTTGATTGTTCTTCCTTCTCAGTATGGTGCCCCTGCCCCATCCAGTCCCAAGTTAGCTGACAGGGAAGGGCCCCCTCCTACATTGTTTAATGTACAGGAAGTTATAACATGAATCAGTATTGTGATGTCACAAAAATGTTAATCAGTGGAATCAGTATTTCCTGTATGAAACATGCATGAGTATTGTCCTTATGGATACAGTATCATGAAGTGTAGGGAATATGTATAGTAAAGTAATAAGTTAATGTTAACTGATGCATGATGGTACAGACTTGACGTGGATGCCAAGTTTTCTCCAGGCAGGGAAGGGTGTAACCCCCCTTACAAATGGAGGTTCCCCAAAAGTCTTCCTTGAGCTTGCCTAAATGCTCACTGCCAGGCTGGTGTTCTGCATTTTAGCAGTTTAAATGTATTGCCAGAGATTGCCTGTATAGCCTCTGTGTACTGTCTCTTTAAGAGCTGCCGGGATTGCAGTCATAATTGAGAGGGAGCTCTGTTTGAAGATGTACTTGTTTGCTGATCATTTGTTAGAGTAGTAATAATATTGCAGTTTGTTCTAACCTGCCATCTTTGCAGCATGGACAGTTCTGTTTTCTTCCATCATCTTGGTCCTGGACTGCAGAATGGGCCAATCAGTACATTTGGGATTCTAAAATGGAGCCTGCCTACAGGGGCTTGGTGGGGCCAAAACTTGTAGGAATTGTAGTTTGGGGCTTTTGGTGCCTAAAATAACCAGGGGGGGGGGAGCCCTTGTTGTGACTAACAGACAGATCAGCCAACCAAACCTTTTGGATCTTGGGGAAAGTCCCACACTGCTTGAAGTTTCAGTTAGATCTGAGTTGGGAAGTAAAGAAGTAACAGCTCGAGATAGTTCGTGCAGCAATCCATAGTGGATTTGAGCAGAAGAACTGTGGAAAGGCCTGAGTTTGGCCTGCATGCCTACTTTCTGTTCCTTAGAGGCAACTTGTGCTTTTCTTCGGACTGAATCTGAATTTAGAGAGCGAATTAAGCCACTGAATTGTGACCAGGCTTTAACCGGAAGAAGACTGAAGATTTGCTGAATGCAATCAGCCTGTCAGGACTTCCAGCTACCTCTGAACTCCCGGACTGTGCAGAAACTCTGTAATTGCAACAGGAGAGCCATTTGCCTGGTACAGTGGAATTTCCTTACATGTGAATGTGCTGTGTGCTTATAGTGGATTGTGATTTGGTTCCCCACTATGTGTCTGAACTGTGTTTTGCTTGCTGGAGGCTGTATCCAGCTCCACGGACTGAATCCGTACCCATTTTCATTTGCCTGTGCCCTGCTACACTGGCTCAGCCAGAATACCTGCTAAGCAGAGAAAGTCATCGATGAGAGACCATCCTGGGGATCAGCCCCCTGCTCAACACCTTGAACAGGAACAATGTATCAGTGATTTGTGTGGGCCCTACTTCTCCTGGCACTCCACTTCAACAGCCCGCAGTCTTGATTTCATCCTGCCTGTGTCCAGTATTGGGTATCATGAGTAAACATCAGGGTAACTCCCTCCAACAACAGCTAAATCTAAAAGTGTTGTCATCTGATTGTCCTGTTGCCTTTTCTTTCACGAACTGAGCCCTCTGGCTCCAGATTACAAATAGTGTGTGTTGTGCATGTTGCTTTCTTCCATCACAGGGCCCCAACCAGTTGCAACGTTCCTGCCTAACTCACCGCTTTTCTACTTGGGTACCCAGAGTGTGTGACTGTGTAGAGACTCAGAACTGCATGCATAACTGTCTGATTAATGTAGCTTTTAAGCAAATCAACCTGATTGCGCCCCTCCCTTGTTCACGTCCTCTGAATGAATCAGATTTAACTTTGTTTGCATTTGACCTGACTGTGGTTCCAGTTTGTACCAAGAGTATTGTACTGTTATTTGCTGTGCTTAACCTTGTTTTACAGGGGGTCACCAGGGTCAAGCTAGAGGAACCAGCCCTGGTGGTAAGTGCAAACAGTGTGGGTAATTGCCTGGTGAATAAGGGTCATTGTGAAAGTAATTATTGTATATTGTTCAGGCCCCTAGAAGGGAAAGATGGGGGTTACAGTGTTCCGGAGGGCTGTGCCCAGGTTAGCTTGACCACTAACAACCCTGACCTCCGGGTACAGGCACCCATTTCATTATCCAGGCCCCTTAACCTGCTACTAGCCAAGCAGGTAGGGGTAGTAGCCCTTGGGATAGCACCACCTAGGAGTTACAGTAGATTTACATTCCTGTTGCTGCTAAGTTTGTGGAGGGGCAGGAGTGAACAATTTAGTAGCTAGTAAGCTTGAAACTGTTTGTACTTGTTTGGTTCTGTTACCTTAAGTGCAGGTCTCTTATTTCAATGAATCTTGTGGGATATTTTTTTCTTTTTCTTTTTCATTGGAGCTTGTCCTCTGTGAACATAGGGTAAAGGTATCCTCGGCTGATTGTTTCTGGACTCTGCCAGAAGGTAATCAGACCCACCCACCACTGGGCTAGTCCTCCTTTATAGGGTGTGGGCCCATAGTGTTACACCTTCCTACACCGCACAAGAAGTTCCACACCGTGGAAAGGGAGTAGCATAGGGGTTCATCTAGAGGGTGTACCTAGATTATATTTCAGGCCAAGTCACGTCAGCCATGACAGGAGTGGTGCAGTGCAGTGGCTGTGGAGCAGCAGTCTTCAGGGAGACATTCTGGAGGCTGCAATGCTGCCCTATCTGCAAGCACCTCTCTGGGCTGAGGGAGGAGGTTGCTTGTTTCCATGCTGAGGTGACCAGGTTACAGGTGGCATCCACCCCCACCCAGAGACCACTGGATCCACAGCATCAACCTCAAAGGTTGCCCAGGAAGAAGGGTGACTGGACCTCAGTCGGCTCAGGAAGAGGGGGACGGGTCAGAGGCATATCCCCCAACCAATCCAGCTTAATAACTCCTACGCTGTTTTGGAGGAACGGGAATGCCCCACACTGGCACCCACTGCTAAGACCAGGGAGGATGGTTGGGACCTCCAAGCTGGAATCCCACGGAAGGGGAGCAAGGGACCCCAGAGGAGGGGGAAGCGTCTCCTAGTGGAGGACTCTATTGTACGGGGTCTGAAATAGGACAACAAACAGGGGGGAGATGGAGGTCAAGTGTCTCCCGGGAAGTGCTGCATGGAGGGATGGGAAGCAATTCCATAGGATCACTAGGGCGATAGCCAGAAGGGAGGAGCTGGATGTCATTGTCCACCTGGGGACCAATGACCTGTTGAAGAGAAGTGTACAGTTAACCAGTTTCCAGGGGGATTTCAGTAAGCTGAGAGGGGATCTGAAACAGGTAGCACATTCTGTCTCATTCTCAGAGGTGCTACCTGTCCAAGGCATGGGGGAGGCCAGGGCACTCCACATCCGAACCTTTAACTCCTGGATGAAGGACTGGTGTGGAAGGAAAGAATTTGTCTTCATAGGGGACTGGGGCCCAACCTGGGCAGATGTGGGCTTGTATCAGGAGTATGGCCTGCATCTGTCCGGGAAGGGGACCTCAGTCCTTAGTGAGAAGTTGGAATGCTTCAGCAGAGGGCATTTAAACTGGCCAATGGGGGAGAGCCAGAAGAGACAAGTGGCTTAGGAACACCCTCCCCCTCAAGAAAACATGGAAAAGTACAAGTTGGCATCAGGAACAATGAAAGCGAGCAGTGAGGGGCAGGCAGGGGAAATGTTTATAAGAGGGGGCAAAAGCATATGAGCATGAATACCGGGGAAGGGGGAAGGGGGAAGAGGCAATGTAGAGAAAACAGGAACAGAGGGAGGGCAGAGAGTAAAAGAATGGAAGGTCATGTACGCAAATGCCTGCAGTCTGGGAAATAAGGTTCCAGACCCTGGAAGCCTTGATGACGGATGCAGACCTTGACATAGCAACAATAACAGAAACATGGTATTCTGCTAATCACAGTTGGGACATCAATGTACCAGGCTATACACTGTTCAGAAGGGACAGGGAAGGTAAAAAGTGAGAGGTGGTGGCCCTGTATGTAACAGAGGGCATAAAGGCTACAGAAGTACAGGGAAGGCAGGGGGAGGCTGAGGCAATGTGGATCACCCTTGAACCAGGAAATGGCATAGCAATATGTACAGGGGGTGATCTAAAGACCTCCAGCACAGAGGGAGGAGGTGGACATGGTACTAGTGGAGGAAATTCATGACATGGCAGCTAAAGGTGAAATTTTGTTGATGGGAGATTTCAATATGCTGGACGTGGATTAGACCACCCAGGTGGCTGCTTCAGCCAGAAGCACAGCCATTGTGGAGTCACTGCAAGGAGCTGGACTCAGCTGGTGCATGAGCCAACCAGGGACAAATCGATTCTAGATCTGGCATGAACCAATGGGAAGAGAGTCGAAAGAATCCAGGTGGAAGGGAAGCCGGGATCTAGTGACCACCACATGGAGTGGTTTGACATGGAGACAGGGACTCAATTAAGCCATACAAGGGCAAAAGTATTAGATTTCAGGAGAACAGATTTCAATGAAATGTCTAGATGTTTAAGAGCAGCCCTGGAGAAGGTAAAGGTAATGGACGGGGTGGAGGAACAGTAGGGGAGATTAAAGGAGCCATTCTGGAGGTAACTAACCAATGCATTAGGATAGTGGCCAAAGGGAAAAGAAAAAAGAAACCACCATGATTCTCTAACGAGGTGGGAGACAAAGTAAGGGCTAAAAGAGCAAGTTTCAGGAAGTATAAGGAGACCCAAAGGGAGGAGGACAGGGAGGAGTACCTTGAATATCTCAGAGAGACAGGGAAGGCTGTTAGGAAAGCCAAGGCACAGACAGAGGAGGATTTTGCGTGGACTGTGAAGAAAGGGGACAAGTCATTCTATAGGTACATCAGCGATAGAAGAAAAATTGGGGTGGGTGGGATTGTGAGTCTCAAAGGGGAGGAGAGAGAGTGTAAAGAGGGGGATCTAGACAAGGCAGAAATACTTAACAAATACTTCTGTTCAATAGTCACTGAGGAGGGAGAGGGCCAAGGACCACAGTTGGGGAGCAGAGGCAATTGGGGGTGAACACCAGTCCATTCACAGTGGAGAGTTCAGGAGGAACTCACAAAGCTGAAGGAGGATAAAAGCCAAGGGGCCAGATAACATACACCTGAGGATATTAAGGGAGCTGAGGAGGGAACTAGCAGCACCTCTGGCCACCCTGTTCATAGTCACTCAACACAGGCATGGTTCCAGAGAACTGGAGGAGGGCGCATGTAGTCCCAATGCACAAAGTGTCAGTAGGGTGGAAACAGGGAACTACAGGCCAGTCATCCTCACCTCAGTGGTGATGAAGATCATGGAGACACTGCTGAAAAAAGGATAGTGGCATGCCTGGAATCCATTGGTACCCAGGATCTGAGGAAGCAAGGATTCACATCAAGAAGGTCTTGTCAAATGAGTCTGACAGATTTTTTTGATTGGGTGACTAGGGAAGTGAATCGGGCAGGGGACGTAGACGTCGTCTACCTGGATTTTGCAAAGCCTTCAATACTGTCTCACACCGAAGATTGGTTGACAAGATGAGTAGTCTGGGCATGGGGCATAAGGTGATGCAGTGGGTTAGAAACTGGCTGATGGACAGAAGGCAGAGGATGTGGTAAATGGGATCCAATCCAGGGAGAGAGAGGTGACCAGCGGGAGTGCCACAAGGATCACTACTGGGACCAGTCATGTTCAATATCTTCATTAGTGACATTGTAGAGGGGCTGGATGGAAAAGTCTGCCTATTTGCAGATGACACCAAGAACTGCAACAGGGTGGATACTCCAGAAAGGGTGCAGATAATGAAAAGGGACCTGGAGAAGCTTAAAAGATGGTCGGAGGTGTGGCAACTGAAGTTCAATGCAAAAAAGTGCAAGATAATGCACCTGGGTAGGGGAACCCTGGGGAGACATACAGGCTGACCATCACCAAAGAGGAGAGGGACCTAGGGGTTATCATAGCTGATGACCTGAAGGTATCAAAACAGTGTGCAAAGGCTGCAGGGAGGGCCAGTGGCATGCTGGGCTGCAGAGGCAGAGGTATTACTAGTAGGAGGCAGGAAGTGGTGACGCCATTGTATAGAACACTGGTGAGGCCTCACCTGGAGTTTGCATGCAGTTCTGGAGACCACACATGTGTAAGGACATAGACATGGTAGAGGCTGTCCAGAGGAGGGTGACAACGATGATGCATGGTTTGCACCATAAAACATATGAGGAGAGACTAAGAGACCTCAATAAGTACTCACTGGAGGAGAGGAGGGAAAGGGACGACATGATAGAAACTTTTAAGTACCTCAAGGGCGTAAACAAGGTGCAGTTGGGAGATCTTTTCCAATGTAGAAAAGATACCAGAACGAGGGGGCACGATATGAAATTGGAGGTGGGGAGGTTAAGAGGTAACGTGAGGAAGTTTTTCTACATGGAGAAGATGATGAACACTTGGAATAGTCTGCCACAAGAGGTGGTAGGGGCAAGCACAGTTGAGGGGTTTAAACACACCTGGGACAAGCACAGGGAAAACATGGGCAGGAAGAGTGATGAAAAGCCGTTGACCACTTAGGGTGAGTGGATGCATACATCCACTCACCCTAAGTGGACCGAAGGAACTAGAAGGGGGACAGGATCAGATCTACAGTACAGTAGCTTCTTGTTTTACATTGTTTTTCATGGATTCTACTTGGTAGAATGCTATTTCTTTTCTTTCTTACTACTAAGGGGCTAGCAGGGTATTGTTTGGGGCTGTTGGAATTTTGAAACCTGTTTTGGTAGCTATAAGTTGGCACATTTGTTTGGTTCACTGTGTGGCAGGCTGCATTTGTAGAGGCCTATTTCTTCTGTTTTAAAACATTATTGGTGTAATTAACTGGGTCTGTTTCTTTGAATTGGAGACCTACTCTTCTAATTCAAGCCTATTTTGATGTGTTGTTGGTAAAGCTGTTTGAATTGGAGTCCTGTTTCTTTGGGTAGAAAACCTATTTTGGGGCTTTGAGGTAGAATTGTGATTCACTGTTGCTGGCTTCACTAGCTGCAAAGTTTGAGTGCACAGTGGGGAAGGGGTGCTAATGGTCTGACCAGAGGCCTCAGCTACCTGATTGTTTCTGGAAGACTTGGGCTGGTCCCACCCCAAACCCCTCACCCCATCCACCTCTGGTCCATTATTTCCATTATACTAGGGTTCTGACATCACTTCCTCAAACAGGCAAGGATATGCACCTGTCATAGCAGAAGCAGACATCCAGGAAAGGAACAGCAGCAAGTGAAGGTGGTGACTCTCTCTCAGTGGAAGGAAGTAAATGCAAATCTAGGAGCTTTCATTTACTTCTTCACATTGATATTGCATTGGGAAAAGGAGGAGTAGGAGTTTGAAGAAGGTTGTGCAATGGCTACTTAAAGTCTCTTTTTTGAGTGTGGATAGGAAGGATAGGAAAATAAAAAGCAGTTGCTCAATATATCTAAGCGTGTGTAACAAAGGTAGGGAAATAAAGAAAATGTTTTGCACTGATAGAGGTGGGAGAGGAGACTTGAGAGTGTTTGGTATCCTGCATCTGGAAGGGGGTGGGGGTCGCTGGTGAGCAACGACAGCAATGGGTGAGGGTGGTAGGCTGCAACAACTGCGGTGCACCAATCTTTCTAAACATTGCCTGGAGTGTGGGAGGATGTTAGTGTGCAACCACATGAAAAACTTAGAAAGGAGATTGAGGGTCTGCAGGAGGAACTAAGACAGGCAAGGCAGAATGGGGTGGGTTTAGCCCAATACTGGAGAGAGGAAGAAGGGAGATGAGGAATGGCGATTTAAGCCAACAGTGGTGAGGAGAGGTCAGAAGAAGGAAGCAGAGACAAGGGCCCAGGCCAGGAAGAACGATTGCCGGAAACCAGATCGGAGACAAGAGACAAATGGAAGGAGGAGATAGGGACTTGTGAGGGGAGGCGAAGAAGTGGCAAAAGTCATGGAGTGGAAAGGAGAGAACAGGTTACTATGAGAGAGGAGGCGAGCATTTGTGAAGGGTCTTCAGAAAACAGCTGTGCACTGTTAGAGAGGAAGAAAGGAGGAGGGAAATGATGAAATTAGAGGAGTAATTGATAAATGCCTGGACCAAACTGGGCGAGAAAGTTCTGCTGGGAGAATTGCAACAGGGGTAAAGGGAAATAATGTATAGGAGGAAGAAGAGGAGCTGGAAATGAGAGAGGAGATGAATGGAAGCAAGCAGGGGAGTAAGAGGGTGGAATCTTAGTGCTGGGGACTCAATACTAAGAGGAGTTAGGTGGGTAGCAAGGGGAGAGGCATAGTTGCATTTGGGTGGAAGCCATGCCAGGAATGACAGTGGAAAGAGGTGGGACAGTCTGTTCTGAAATATGCTAGAAGGGGTGGGGACAAGTCTCATTTAATTATCGTCTTGGGACAAATGACCTGGCTGACAAGACAGTAGATATAGTCAGAGGAGGTTTGAGGAACTAGCACAATTATGTAGGGGCAGGAAGATCAGTAACTTTCCGAGATATTCCGATTGCAAAGGCAAGCACAACAAGAAAGCTGAGAATAGAGGAATTTAATGGATGGCTAGAACCTGGTGTTGTGCTAAAGGGTATGGGCTGTTGGGGGTGGGGAGGACCTGGGAGGACAGTAGTCTCTATGCCAGGACAGACTACACTTGAGTGAGGAGGGAAGAAAGTGTTAGAAACAGATGATGGAAGAGTATATAGAGGAAGTTGGGAATTTAAACTAGGAGTGGGGGTGGCAGTTGGGAAGAGATATGCAGTGACCACAGGTTGGGAAATCATATGAGCTACCCCCATAACAGTGACAAAGGACAAATGGCAAGTACTATTGGTGATGCTAGGAAAGGAGGGCAGGATTGGGGGAGAGGTGGAAGGTGGTTACCCTTAATGCTAGGAGCCTTGGGAGGAAAACTGCAGAGTTACAGGTTCTCATAGCAGAGGGAGAGGTGGACATTGCAGCCATCACGGAAACATGGGCCACTCAATATAATGACTGGGACCTGTCTGTACCAGGGTACAGGTTATTTCATAGGGACAGGGTGATTGGGAAAGGAGGGGGGTGGCACTATATGTGAAGGAAGCACTGAAGTGTGTAAGGGAGGAAGGGGAGCAGGGTAGTATGGAGTCACTTTGGGTGCAAATCCAGGATTCCAAGAATAGGATTCTTAGATTGGTAGTGGTGTACAGGCCACCATCTCAGACGGAGAAGTTAGACAGGGAACTAGCGGGACAGATCAGGAGGACCTGCGAGAAGGGTAGTGTGGTGATTGTGGGGGACTTCAACATGCCAGGAGTGGACTGGAGCACCCCAACAACCAGGACAGAAGGGAGCAGGTACTGCTGGATGCCTTCCAGGACAGCTTCCTGCTGCAAATGGTCAGTGAACCAACCAGGTTAGAGAATACCCTTGACCTTGTGCTGGCAAATGGGGACTTTGTGAGAGAACTTACAGTGGAGGAACCGCTGTCAGGGAGTGACCACCACTCAGTATGGCTCACATTGGATATAGGCAAGGAAGGGTGGAATCTGGCACAAGAGTGCTGGACTTCAGGAGGGCCAACTTTGGGAGGATGGGAAGTGGTAAAGGGTACCTGGCCAGAATTCAATCTAGTATGGATACTAACCAGAGGTGGGAGCTCATAAAGCTGGGGATAGTGGAGGCAACAAAACCTGCAAAGCCCAGAGCAAGAAGGCTAGGGCTAAGAAACTAAGCTGGTTGAGCAAGGAGGTCATGGAAAGGTAAGGAGGAAAAGAGCTGCCTTTGGAAGTACAAGAAAACAGGGAGAGGGAGGACAGAGAAGTACTTGACAGAATCGAAGGAGGTGACAAGGCAGTAAGGGAGCCAAAGCGTCTACAGAACTCAGGCTGGCACAAGGCATTAAGAAGGGAGAAGGACTTCTTTAAGTACATCAGGGAGAAAAGGAGCTGTAAGGACCACATAGTAAGGATTGGAAGGAGGGTTGGGTGGAAGCAGGGTGCGATAAAGAGGGGAGCACTAAATGAGTATTCTGCTCAGTATTTACTAAAGAAGGAGGTGACACCAAGGTGGGAGAAATGGCAGAAGCAGGGGAAGTGGTGACAGATGGGAAATCATGGAGGGCAGAGTTCAAGGGGGTTTGAAGGCACTGAGGGTGGACAAGGCGCCAGGCCCAGATGGCATCCACCCCAGGGTACTGAAGGAGCTGGCAGAGGTTCTTGCAGGACCTTTGGCAGACCTATTTAATGCTTCACTACATTTGGGGTGTGTACCTCAGGAGTGGAGGATGGCTCACATGGTGCCCCTCCACAAGAGTGGCCCCAAGAATGAACCGGGACATTACAAACCAGTGAGCCTCACATCCATCGTGGGTAAGCTAATGGAGACTATCCTGAAGGAGAGGCTGGTGGCCCTCCTAGAGGCCAAAGGACTTCAGGACAGCAGACAGCATGGCTTCATGCGTGGCAGATCCTGCCAAACCAACCTGGTCGAGTTCTATGACTGGGTAACTAGGCAACTGGACAGGGGCCATGCAGTGGATGTCCTGTATCTGGACTTCAGTAAGGCATTCAATCGGTGCCATGGAAGGCTGGGAAGAAAGTTAGTAGGCACAGGGGCGGTGCAAAGCTGGTGAGATGGGTAGAAACTGGCTGCAGGAAGGCAACAGAGGGTGGTGGTGGGTGAGGAGCTCTCACACCCAAGGGCAGGTGGCGGTGTCCCACAGGGCTCGGTGTTGGGACCAGTGTTGTTTGGGATATTCATTGCAGACATATCATGGGACATCAAAGAGCAAGATCAGTCTGTTTGCTGATGATACCAGGTTGGCGCGGTGGTGGATGACCTAGAGGATGACAGGGTTGCAGGATGATCTGGCAAAGCTTGAAACCTGGTCAGACACCTGGCAACTGGGCTTTAATGCCAAAAGTGCAAGGTGCTGCATTTTGGGATGAAGAACCCAAGGAGGAGTTACCAGCTAGGGGAATGCAGCTAGCCCAGACAGAGGAGGAGAAGGATCTGGGTGTGCTCATTACAGGGGTCAATGAACAACTCAGCACAATGTAGGAAGGCAGCTGCAAGGCCAACAAAATGCTGGGTTGTATTGCAAAGGGTATATCCTCGAGGGAGGGAGGAGGTGATTCTGCCACTGTATAGGTCATTAGCTAGACCACACCTGGAGTACTGCGTGCAGTACTGGCGTCCGTATCTGAAGAGGGACATTAAGTTACTGGAGGGGGTGCAGCGCAGGGCGACAACGATTATCAAGGGGCTGGGGGACTTATCATACGAGAGGAGGTTGAAGGAGTTGTACATGTACTCACTGGAGGAGAGGAGAGACAGGGGTGACATGATTGAAACCTTTAAATACATGAAAGGAATAAACAAGATGGGTACAGAGGGGTGTTCAAAGTAAGGGAGGGAGGGCCACCAGGGCCATGATATGAGACTGGAGCGAGGAAGGTTCAGGAGGGAGATGAGGAGACACTTTTTTACAGAGAGGGTGGTGGCTGGGTGGAATGCGTTACCTGCAGAAGTGGTATGCAGTAGAACAGTGGACTGCTTCAAACGAGGATGGGATAGGACAAGGGGGAGGGTTAATGAAGGGGAAGGGTGGAAGGGAGGGGCAGCTGCAGAATAAGGGGTGCTAGCTGCACATTCGAGCAGACTTGATAGACCTCTAGGCCTTTATCTGCTGGCAAATTTCGTATGTTCGTATACATGTATAGGGCCTACGGGCAGACTGGATGGGCCTGGCGGTCCTTATCTGCTGACAATTTCTATGTTTCTCTGTTTCTATCACACAGGCTCCTGCCTATCCTGGCATCCTCCTACCATCTGCATCTCCATTCTGATGACGCAGGGACCTGGCTGACCATCCTTCCCACGGAGCTTCCTTCCTGGCTCCTGAATGCCACATCGCTGCAGAGGCCGTCCCTATCTGCCATTGTTGGGGGGGTTCCCCCACAGGCCCACCCGGAGCGCCAAACTCCCTTCCTGCCTGCCTACTCGGCTCATCCAGCTGCCCCCCCCTCCAGCCCCAGGCCTAGTGCCTGGGCAGGAAAAGGCCCTGAAACTTCCTGTCTCCAGCCTTATATGCCTTCCTTAACCTGCCCACTGCTGCCACCTTGAGGCATCCATCTGGGATTAACCCTCCCGGAGTACTAATAAATTTCCTAATCCTGGGGGAGGGTAGGAGGGGGAAAGGTGTTCTTAATGGGAGCATAAGCCCCTCCTGCAAGGGGGGCTTACACTCTTCACCCACCAGGAAAATCATTCCCTCTTGGGAATGATGGCAAGGGTCCAGTGTGATGGTCTCCTCACATGAAACTGCATATGCACACTCCTCAGCCTTCAAACTGTAGACACATCATACCTGGCCATAGCACCTCCCAATCTACCTCTCAAAACCCAAGCACACCCTACCAACTAAAACCTACTTGCGCCAGCAGATAATCTTAAAACTGTTAGAAAAACCTTCATTATTTCTTTATCAAACAGATAACCACAATCATTGTTTCTGTAATGATTTGACTTTACCATTAAACAGTAATGAGGTATTTTCTAAAACTATGACTACTCCCCAGCATACTTCCCACCAATTAGAAACAGGTTACTCTGTGTACAATTCCCCCAATCACTCACTCACTCACTTACTCACTCACTCACTCGCTTGCTCGCTCGCTCACTCACTCACTCACTCTCGCACCAGTCTCCACCAACTGCCACACCAATATTTTCTCCATGATCATAAAATTTTTTTAATAGTTGACATCATTTTAAGTCCCATTTTTTTTCAGGAAAGAACTATATGCAGTCACCATGTCTTGCTTCTTGGAGCAACTGTCCTGGCGCAGTTCATAAGTCTGAAATCCAGGAGGCCCAAATTGCAGGCCCCCCTCCTGGAGGGAAATAATACTCTGGGTCTGGCTTGGTAGTTACATCTCTAAAGGAGTCTCTGTCCAAAATGTAATACTTGGAGTGTGTCCCAGCCAAGTCCTGAAATCAAGGCAAAGGGCTAGATTCCAGTAGGCATGGCGCAACTTGCAGGCATATGCGAGCTGTGCCATGCACCGCTACGCCAGGGACCCTATGCCATATTCCAGGACAAACAGGGCCCCTGGCACTTACACCCATGACTTGCAGCAGCTGCCGGCTAGCGCCACACGCATGGTGCACCAGAACTGGGTGCTGCAAGTTGAGGCACGCATTCTACTGCCCCCTGGAGCCCCCCACCAGGGAGCGTGGGGGGGCCGGACAGGTGGCACTGTCATTCAGGGGAGACATTTCAAAAAACAGACTCCGGGGATTTCTGACGTTCGAGGGGTGGGACACATGTATGTGCTGTGGGGTGCACAGGGAGCATGGCTGGGACATTGCCACTGCGTAGTGGAGTGGGCATCCATCAATTGGCATGGACGGATGCCCCTTAGACCATCTCTATGATGGTCTAACTCTGCTGCGCCAATGCAGCTCTTGGAGTGGCATTCATGGGTTATGGCAGCCACCCTTCTCGATTAGGGCGCAGTTGCTGCCGTAACCCATCCTTGTGCTATCCCGCTGTGGGTTGTGGGTATAGTCTGTGGTGTAACCCACACCTGGTGCAACCCACATTTGGCATGGCGCAAGGCGCCTTTCAGAATTGCAAATGGCATAACGCATGGCGCAAGTCACGGGTCACACCATGAGGTTTGCCATAACTCAGCTTGCGCCATGCGTAAGCCATCTTGGAATTGGGCCCCAAATGTTTAAATAGAGTCAGATCAGACCAAGTCCCTGTGCGACACATTGACCATGCCTGCTGTATCAACTGTTGAGATGGGGCACCTCCTACTCCAGGGCGATTCTTCAAAAGTTCCATTTGTTCTTTTTTTTTTCCTCCTCCACCCCTCCCCATCAGCCTCTCCTTCGTGCCACCAGTGGGCCCCACAGATCACTCCCACCTCCACTACTAGCCACCTCCACCACTGCACATTGCAGCCATCCCTGGGGTGAGTAAACCAGTGTAACCCTTGCACCGGGTGGGTCCCCCTCCTCTGTGGGAAAATGCGCCAATGGGGGTCAGCTCATGTGCTCCTTCCTTGGCTCCCCCAGGTGCTGCTGTAGCAGTCTCCAGGGCTAACTGGGGCTTCTGTAGCAGCAGAAGACCAGGCAGCTTCATCCAGTTGAGTGGGGAGCCTTTTTCCTGCTTTTCTCCCTGGGGACATGGTTTTCTCCAATATCAAGGCCTATGCTGACATCCACCAAGCCCTCCAAGTCACAGGCCGACATGCTGCTGTACTCCCAACCTCCACCAGGAACCAGTAGGTGCTGGACCACATCCCCTTCCTTCCCCCGGGAGAAGGCGAGCAGTCATCGGACGCTCAAGCCTTGTTCCCTCGGCTGGCCCTCTGACATCTTGGGTCCATTGCCGAACCAGGGTCACAAGTGTCACAAGCAGACCATTTGTTCTTTGAAGATCCACTCTTCCCTCATTTCCTCAATAATGTCCCATATCCTCTTGGGCACATATGGATAATTCCTATGGGGATACTCCACACGCAGCCTCCTTTGGACCCACCTCTCTGCCTGGCTCCATTTTGGCAGATCTCTGACACTGGTCCTCCTGGCTTGCCCACCTGATAACCATATCCCCCTTCAATAGTTGATGTTCAATGGGAAACTGGGATTTAACCCATCCATACGTGTTTGGAGGATGTTGACCCGGACAAGGAGCTATGGGGTACAGTCTGCCAAGGTGATCACTGGGCGATGGTAAGACCTGGGGATTGCCCTACTCACTTGGTAATCCTGGAACTGGAATTTTCTACCACTGAACTTCTCCTTATCCAGCTCCTCCAGCTCTCTTTGGTTGCCAACACTCTGCTTGGGTACTGTCAGTGCAGCAACAGACTCTGAGCCAAGCCTGCTGGGCTTTATCTTAAACTTGGCTCCAGATGTAGGCTCTGAATTAGCAGACAGAGCCAATGGGCTACCGCTGGAAAGGGGCTAAGACAGAGACCTCCTGGGATCTCCTACTGGTTTTCTGAGACCCCTGCCTCTCCCTCTGCCACTGGGATAGCCGGTTTCCGACGACAGGGAGCGGGCCAGACAGCTGTGCTCCCCGTCACCTCCTTGCCTTGGTTTTTCTCCTGCACCTTTCTCTTCCACTGCCTCCATGATGACATGTGGGGAAATGCTACTGGTCTCATCCACATGGGCATAAACACTTTCCCCCAAGGAGAGTATCAAAAGTCCTTGAATCCCCACTAGCTAGTGACCACAGCACATAGGAGCTTGCAGTGGAACTGGGAGGAAGCCCCAAATTTATTTTTCCTCTTGGCTCTGCTCCATCCGATCTTTCCCAAAGATGGCACTTCTTCTGCAGTTGCTGTAGCATCTCTTCTACCATCAACCAATCGGAGTTCACCTGAGAATCACGTGACCAGCTGGTTACGTGCGCACACCACACCAGGCATGCTGAGGCCTACTTCTGGTTCAGGCCTACCTCACAATAAATTGTTTTGGCACAACAGGGCCTAACTAGGCTGGGAAGCCTGCCAACACATTGGACCTAAGGACACAGGGTCTGGCGGGGTTTCAGGGTATAGGGAACATCCCGGATGAGCCCCCACATGTAACCCCCATCCCTCTCATCAAGCGGCATAACTTATCATCGCAGGTGGTCCAGGGGGCATGGGAGAGGGCTACACAAGCACAACACTCCAAACAAGTGCACCACCAATAAAGATAGGAAAAAATGGCTATCGTACCTCTCAATGGCTTCATCCCTATGTGCACTCTCGATCTCGCCTCCAAAACCTGGATTCACCCCGAACTCTGGCCATCAGACACAGGATCTCAAATCTGCAACCTCCCATCTCTTCTGAGCCCCCAAGCCCCTCGATCCCGATGCAGCATGATGGATACCTTCTGGAATTACAACTTACGAAATCAATTGGACACAAGGGAGATTTCCATTTCATTTACCCCCCCCTTACAACTTAAAAAAATCACTACCAAGTTTTTTCCCAACCAACTTCTTTATTTTAGCTCCTGCACCACAAATGATTCAAGGAGTGCAGGGTTCCTATCTTTTGCCAGATAAATAAAGCAGCTCCATGGGGCTATTTGAACTTTTTACAATTTACCCAGGTTGGACATTTTGAGCAGCAAAAATGGTTTACAGGCAGTGCAAGCGGGGTATCTTCACTCTCACTTCTTGGATGATTTACCCAAGGAACCTCCCTACTTGAAAAACCCACAGGCTCCTAGCTCACTGGTGCTGGTAAGCCAAACTTCTCTCCTTCTTACTTCTATGAGTTACCCTTTTCTCAGTCTCCTTTTCTCAGTCTCTGTCTGGTCTGGCACTGGTCGGTTACCCTATCTCTAATGCTGAGAAGTGTACTGCTTCCCCCACCTGGCCGCTGGACCTAGGCCCAAATCTCAAGGGGTACAAGGATTTTTCCTTTCTGACCCAGGCTCTGTAACCCAGTCTCTCTCACTTTACATGGAATCTAAACCTGCCGGTGCTCCCAGCCTCACAGCACCAGTCCCCACGGCCACGACTCAGCTCCCTCTCTTCTCTCTACTGGTGCAGTGACCCTCAAACCCAGCCCTATTCCAGTGCCTGAGCTACCTTATTCAGGCAACCCTGCCATGGGAGGGCCCTGAGCCCTGCTACTGCCCCAGGCTCCCCAAGCAGCCCACTCCTCCACAGGTGGCACCCAAAACTCGTCTCTGCACTCCCAGATAACCAATTGTGAGGGTACACAGCCTCTGGCCCACATCCCTGCCAACACATCTGGAGCTTGCAGTAAGCTCCTGCCAGAGGCACCCCCCCAAGGCCTGTTCTAAGACCTGTGACCAGCCCAGCCCTTTAATGCCAGCACCCCAGGACCTGCCCCTCCACGCAGGTATCCTGAAATAGTTGAAGGGCCCCCTGGCTCCCTCTACTCTAAGGCCACCCTGCCACTCTGGGTGCAGGGGAGAACCACTGCCACTGTCCTCCCCACTGTGGGGACCCTGCCACTACCCTCACAGCCCTGACAGCCCAAGCCACTACTCCACAAGATCACACAGGCTCCTGCCTATCCTGGCATCCCCTTACCACCTGCACCTCCTTTCTCCTGATGACCTGGCTGACCATCCTCCCCATGGAGCTTCCTTCCCGGCTGTTCGATGCCATGTCACTGCAGATGCCATCCCTATCTGCCATTGTTGGGGAGGAGTTCTCCCACAAGCCCACCTGGAACACTGAGCTCCTTTCCTGCCTGCCTACTCTGCTCTTCTAGCGGCCCCCCTACAGCCCCAGGCCTAGTACCCGGGCTGGAAAAAAGCCCTGAAACTTCCTGTCTCCAGCCTTATATGCCTTCCTTAACCTGCCCACTGCTGCCACCTTGAGGCATCCAGCTAGAATTAATCCCCCAGAGTACTAATAAATTCCCTAACTCTGGGGAAGGGTAGAAGGGGGAAAAGGGTTCCTAATGGGAGCATAAGCCCCACCTGCAAGGGGAGATTACATAAAGAAAGCAACAAATGGGGCATACAAAGCCCTCACCGTGCCCTGCCAACAATGGAAACACACCAACTGATATCAGCTGACTGAGAGAAGGATGGAGCCAATAACTCCATGACCAGGTAGGCATTTTTTTGTTGGGGGGGTTCTGTTGTGCTCATGTCCTCTCCCTTGTTAGCACAGCTCTAGTCACTGCCAATTTTAAGAACTACACTTTTGTAAAACTGCTAGGGATTCCTTTGGGTGTTTGGGATTCCAGAACTCAAACCCCGAGTCCAGCTGCCCAGAAAGAAATAAAAGCACTCTAAAATAGAATGTTCACATGATGGGTAGGGTCAGCAGTCCCAGTGCGTGGCCTGCCTAGCCCTTGTACTGCCAGCCTAGAAAAAAAGAGGGAGGGTTCTTAGACTAGCTTGAAGAAAGAAAAGAAAAAGCTGCAATTACATTCTGATTAAAACATGACCCAAGTTTGGGCTCAGGGCACAAAATGTTGAGATGGAGGGGGTTCCAGTCTCCTGACCATGGCACCCTATCAACCCGGCTTCCCTGTCTACTGCCTCCCATCCATGAGTAACTTGGGGGGGGGCAATTACACAGTACTTACTGTAAGGCACCAAATTTGAGGCACTGCAGTGGGAACAAGGCTTCTTTGTGGAGGGGGTGTGGTTTCTTTGGTGCCAAATGCATGTCTACTGTTGTGATAGTTCATGTGCCATATCTCACTGCTCTCCTCCCTCTGGGAGGGATGGGCAATGCATCCTGCTGTTTATCTCTCACACTGAGGTGTCTGTGTGGCAGCGCAGTATGACCACAAAGGTGAATGTACCCCTCATGCTCCTCATCAGGGGCCAAAACCAGGAGGAAAAATTCTGGACAACAGGAACAAGCCCCATCTCACAGTCCCCTAACTGGTGACTGACCCTCCCCCGCACAGTCCTCTCTCAGAGGACAATGAGGTGAAGGCGAGCCCTGTAGAATCTAGGTGACAAGGCTGAGTGGACTGTTCAGAAGTATGTGGTCAATGGGAACAAGGATTCTTTTTGGTGGGGTGGGTTTATTTGATGCCAAGTGCATTTGTGCTGTTGTGATGGTTCATGTGCCATATGTCTCTGCTCTCATCCCTCAGGGAGGGGAGGACAGTGCATCGCCCTGTTTGTCTGCCAGATTGAAATGTCTATGTGGCAGCACAGCGTGACCACAGAAAAGTGGATGTATCCCTCACTTAGGGCACCTGGTGCCAAAATCAGGAGGAAAAATCCTGGACTGCAAGATGAAGCCTGACCCCACGCAGTCCCCACACTGGTGACTGCTGCCCCCCCCTCCAGCCCACAATCATGTGGCACAAGACAATGAGGGAAAGGCAAACCCCAGAAAAGCCAGGTGATTGGACTGAGTGGACCAGTCAGAAGCATGCAGTCAGTGGGAACAAGGAGTCCTTGCGGTGGGAGTGTGGTTTATTTGGTGCCAAGTGCATTTCTGCTGTTGTGCTGGTTCATGTACCATATGTCTCACTGCTCTCCTCCCTCAGCCAGTGGTGGGCAGTGCATCCCACTGTTTGTCTGCCACACAAAGGTGGACGTACCCCTCATGCAGGGCACCCGGGGTCAAAACCAGGAGGAAAAATCCTGGACAACAGGATTTATTTATTTAGTTTTTTTTTCTGGGTGGGTGCACTAGCCATAGAGATGACTATTTTCAGGCATGACCCAGGAGGTTACAAGGAAACATTACAGGTATAGTAGATGGCAGGTGACAACAGGATGCAAAACAAGGTATTATACATAGGTTGTGCAGTTATTAACAACATGCAATTCAGCTCAAAGCATTCACAACATAAAATGCAGTAATTAACAACATACAATTCAGGTCAAAGCATTCACAACAAAAAATTCATATCAAAGCATCAGGACAGTCAATTAGGCTAGAGCAATGCAGTGAACTTTAATGACAAGCCAGGAGAAAGCTCTAGAAACTTTAAGCAGGACTAAAATAAAGTAAAAATACATAAGGTATAATCCTGCAAGACACAACAGAAAGATCTTAGAGATTATATGACAAAATAACTGATAAGTGTGACGGGGATATGGAGCAAGGGGTAGGAAAGCTGCAACAGCTGAGGTACAAGAGTGTGCTAGGTCCAGAGATAAGTTCAGACAAGGGGATAACAGCATGCTACAAGGAGGGGGGAGATAAAAGTAAGGGGGATGAGGCTGGGGACAGGGCAGGGAAAGTGAGGCTGTGCTGGTCCTCCTAATAGTTGGATGGACAGTTAAATAAGGTGAGGAAAGAAGTTCGAGAGAAACTTCAGGGAGAGAGAGGGTGCTAGGTAGAGAAGTAGATGGGCTAAAATCCAGGCAGATTTGCAGGGCTCTTAGGGCGGGGAATCTTAGGTGGGTTAAAACGGGTGCATATGGCAAGGTCAGCAAGCAGAGTATGATGCCTCTTTTTGAAGATGTGGTGACTAGGTGCCTCATGGACCTCAAGCAGTAAGGAGTTCCAGTATTTGGGTGCAGCATGGGAAAAGGCACTGGTACCTTTAACAGTTTTGCATCTAGGGACTTGTAGCAGCGATGTGTTCAAGGAACGTAGGCCATACAGTGAGGTCTGGGGGTGAGCAAGGAGGCAAGTGATAAAGGAGTATTTGATCTAATGATACCATCCAACAGGCACCCTAGAGCAAGTAGCCAATGGGAGACCGGAGAGGGCCAGTTGAGGTCAGCATAAAGCTGGCAATGGTGTTCGAGACGGGGAGACACAGAGGTGTAATGGCAGATGTTATCGTAGGTAACATCACATTTACAGAGGGAAGCTTAGGAAGCATTCATATGGACAATAGATCCATAGGATAGAGATGGAAGAAAAATGCCACGAGCAATTGCTAGTCTGGCTGAGGGCATGAGAGCATAACAGGTTTTGTAGACAACTCCCAGTTTGCTGTTAACTGACTTACAAATAGTCTGGATATGCATGTCAAAGTTGAGAGTAGCATCAAGGAGAACTCCCAGACATTTAACGGAGGTAACGGCCATGAGGGAGGAGCCATTGGCACAGGTTACAGTGAAAAGCTTAAGTTGCGGCAGTCTTTCAGTTTGGCAGCTGATCCAAATAGCATAGCTTGTGTCTTGGCCACATTGAGAACTAACCTATAACTAGTTAGCCAGGATTGGATTTCCTGAAAGGCAGTGGAGAGGTTATGGTTAATATCAGTCACACACCTGGCGCTAGAGTACAGGACAAGGTCATCCGTGTAAAGGATAGAGGTGCAGGGGTGGGTACTGAGGGATATGTGATTTACAAAGATAGTAAAGAGGAGAGGGCCCAAAACTGAACCCTGAGGGACACCAGTGTTAACACAGGTTTGTTCCGATAGAGCATTGTTGAATTTTACCATTTGTATTCTAGTAGATAGATAGTTTTGGAACCATGCCACAGATTGGGTTGAGAAATCAAGGGATAGGAGATTTTCCAGGAGGAGAGGGTGATCAACCAGACCAAAAGCCTTTGTCAAATCTATAAAGATAGCAGCACCTGTAAGAAGGCTGTCATCCATAGCTCATAGTAGGCCATCTGTTAGTTGAACCAGGGCAGTAGAGGTGCTGTAGCCCTTCCAGAATCCATGTTGGTTGGGTGACGAGATTATATTTGGTGAGGAAATCAGTGACTTGCATCGATACCAGTTTCTCGCGTTTCTTACTCAGGACTAGTAATATTGCAATGGGCCGGAAGTTAGCAATGTCTTTTATCCCCCCTTTTTAAAGACTGGTGTAATCTTGGCAATCTTCCATATGTCAGGAATGTGGCCTTGGCACAGAGATACTGTGAATATTCTGGCCAGGAAGGGAAGCAATGATGGGTGAAGCCAGCTTTAGGATGAAGCCCAGTCTCTTGCAGTCCCTGTACTGGCTCCCGGCCCCGCCCATAATCCTGTGGCAAAGGACGATGAGGGAAGGCAAGTCCCGGAGAAGCTGGGTACAGGGCTGGGTGGACTGGTCAGAAGTGTGCAAGCAAGGAGAACAAGGATTCGTTGCAGTGTTTGTGTAGTCTCTGTGGTGGCAAGTGCATTTCTTATGCTGTGATGCTTCATGTGCCATATGTCTCACTGCAATTGTGACACATTCTTCATTCATATCTGCATGAGTGGTTATGTGTCCTGTGAAGAGCCTCCCTGCATCGTGACCTGCATAGGTTCTGTGTTCTTTGTCGTGTGCCTGTCTGTAGGGTCTGCAGTTATTTATGAAATGTGTCTCCACATGCTGTAAGTCACCAGTATTCATTTTTCTGTTTTTTCCCCAACTAAAGGTGTTGATGTAACCACTGTGAAGTGATGAAAACATCAGTAGAATGTCTGCTGCCATGAGGTCAATGTGGTATCATCAGAACTTGATGAAGACATACAGTCATCCATAACTGAAGTGGAATGGAAAAAATGGGCCCTATGCAGTATTGTGCAGAGTGGATACACGCCGTGTATCTGTGGTGCTTAGCCACTCCACACCCATTGCGTCCCCCCATGCTGAATTCATCAATTGGGGCATGCAGCCCCTAGGCACCTGATCCCCCGGCAGCGTGGACAGCAAAGCACTGGAGGCAGACAGGGGACATGTCAGGGGCACATTCACAAATGTGTGGAGTGCTGGGGCGCACCTTATGCTGGATAACACCCAGCCGTAAGGAATATGTGACCCCCCAGATGCCACCGCCAGCAGCAGTGCTGACGTGGGGGCACTACAGACCCCCCCACATGCTGTTCCAGCCCATGGATCAAGAAGGAGGGCTAGGGGCAGCTGACCAGGCACCCACCTGCCCCGAGCTGGTAGTGCACATCGCTCTGTTGTTTTCTGTGCTTCACAGACACATGAGATCCATTAGTAAACCAGCTACAGACATCCCATTGCATGTGCGCCCAGTCTGTGGAAATGTCCCCCATTCATCTGCACACAGGGGAGGTGGAGATGGGGACAGGTGGTGGCCGGTAGTCAATACCAGCTGGTGCACACCTGTCGGCAGATGCAGAACTCTCCGGGCGGGTAACGTGCCTCCAGGGCATATTACCCACCCATTTGTACACAGGGCCCATAGGACCCATCCCTACCCAGCCGGCGACTGGCACAGACCCACCTCTCACCACCACGGCCAGCCGCTGACTGAGCTCCACTGAAGCGCGTACTACTGTACATAGTATGAGCTCCAATGGAATATTCATTCAGCGCATACTATGTACGGTAGTATGCGCTCTGGCGAGAGTTCAGTCGGCGGCTGACCATGGTGGTGAGAGGTGGGTCTGTGCCAGTCACCAGCTGGGTAGGGGTGGGGGGGGCAGGGTGGTCTTCCACTGCCAGATGGGGGGCCACTAGACTACCAGGGTTATGTGGTGCAGTGGAACAGGTATGGAGGCTGCAGTTTGTGGGTGGCAGCAGTATGGGGATCAGGGCATTAGGAGGGGGCATAAATAGCACTGTAGGATGATAATGTGCATATACTGGGGTTGGGGCATTCGGGGAGGGACGGGGATAGCCCTGCTGGGTTTTGGCTGGCACTTTGAGGGTCGGACATGAGGAGGACAGTAATAGCCCTGTGGGGCATTACCCAAAACCTTGGGATCAGGGCAGGGAAGCTGGTGAGTCTGGCATACCATTGGGGGATGAGCCAGCTGCACATACAGCAACCCCTGGGGGAATAAGTACAGTTACACCAGCTATATCCTGGTGTAACTTATGTTGTTGGATGTCCCTCGGGGGTTGTTAGAGAATAGCGCACTGGGAAGTTTGTTGCTGCCCTTCCTCAATTGGGCACAACTAGTGCCATAAACCCCTAGTGCCATGTTGCAGGGGTTCTGGCTAGTAATTAGAAGTCCACTTTGGTGCAAGCAGCCTGTGGGATGTCATAGGCTGCTTTGCAGAATAACAAATGCTGCAACTGATGGCGTAACTTGCTACTTGCGCCATTTTTCTGGGCATAAGTCAAGTTACACCAGGTGTATCCCTTTCAGAATTGGGCACATAGACTTTGACCACAAATAAGGACCGCTTGGCCCACCCAGTTTGCCCATTTCTCTACCTGTTGGATAAGCCGGAGATCCTAGTTAACCAACAACCTGCTGCTTCTTAACCCCCACCAGAATTGCCTTATGTCTGTCCCATGCGTTCTTGAATTCCCCCACTGTTTCTGACCCCACGACCTCCTTAGGAAGGCCGTTCCATGCGCCCACCACCCTCTTTGTGAAAAAATTCTTCCTCACGTTGCCCCAGAGCCATCCCCCCATTATCTTCAAATTGTGCCCCCTTCTTCTTGCACATCTCTTTTTCAAAAAGATGCTACACTCTTAGACTTTGTTGATTCTCTTGAGGTACTTAAAAGTTTCTATCATGTCCTTCCCACTCCCTCCTTTCCTAGAGGGTATACATATTAAGCTCCTTTAGTCTCTTTTTGTATGGCTTCTGGTGCAGACCCTGCACCATTTTAGTTGCCCTGCTCTGGACTGCCTCCATCCTGTCTATGTCCTTGTGGAGATGGGGTCTCCAGAACTACATGTAGTACTCCAGATGGAGTCTCACCAACTGTCTGTACAGAGGGATAACAACTTCCTCTTTTCTACTAGTGATGCCTCTCCCTATACATCCCAGTATCCCCCACAGCCCTCCTTACTGCCTTCTCACATTGCTTGCTTATCTTTAGGTCATCTGATATGACTATCCCAAGGTCCCTTTCCATTTCTGTTGTTGTTAGTACCTCCCCCATTGTATACTGTTCCCCTGGGTTTTTGTTTCCCAGGTGCATTACTTTGTTGTTTATTTAGATCTAGGATTACATTTACCTTTGAGCCAAGGCTCTTTTACAAAGGTTCCACGTCAGGAGAGTACACACATGTTAAACATGCTAAACAAGTGCATACAACATTAAAGAGAGCATAAAACAATATTCATCAGTTCAGGTACGGCATCACGGTAAATAGGATACATGAATAACACATACTTTGCACTTCTTTGCATTGAATTCAAGCTGCCATACTTTTGACCATTCCTCCAGCCTTGCCAAGTCCCTGCCCATCTTTTCCACACCCTCTTGTATATCAAGCCTGTTGCAGATCTTTGTGTCATCTGCAAAGAGGCATACTTTTCCTTCCAGTCCCTCTGCAATGTCACTTATAAAGATTTTAAAAAGGACTGGTCCCAGTACTGAACCTTGCAGTACCCCACTAGTGGACTCCATTTACTATTACCCTCTGTGTCCTGTTGTCCAGCCAATTTTTTACCCAGGCTACCACCCTGGGACCCACTCCCAGACTGGCTAACTTGTTTATTAATCTTTTGTGTGGGACTGTGTCAAATACCTTGCTAAAGTCTAGGAAGACCATGTCCACAGCCCCTCCCTGGTCTACTACTTTGGTCACCCAGTCAAAGAAATCTATTAGATTAGTCTGACATGACCCTCCCACTGTAAATCCGTGCTGCCTCAGGTCCTGTGCCCCGCTGGTCTCTAGGTACTGAACAGTTCTTTCTTTCAGAAGTGATTCCATCATTTTCCCTACTACTGCGGTCAAACTAACAGGTCTGTAGTTTGCTGCCTCTGCTTTGCTCCCACTTTTGTGAAGGGGAATCCCATCCACCCTTCTCCAGTCCTCAGGTACCACACCATCCTCCCATGATTTGTTAAAAAGGATAGTCAGTGGTGTCACTAGTTCTCCCCTTAGTTCTTTTAGAATTCTGGGGTGAATCCCTGTCAGGTCACATTGCTTTGTCCACCTTCAGTTTCAGGAGTTCTTTCAGAACCCTTTCCTTCCTTCTGATCCCATTTTACTCTCAATTCTGCCCTTCTTTCTTTCAGCTGTACATTCTCCTCCAGCCAGTACGCACTCCTTAATGCTGTAGCACTTTTTTACTATAGCAATTTCTCTATGCATTGTTCCAAGTTACATGTATCCACCTAATCTGGCCACAGTAAATGACCTACATAAGTCTTTTTGCTCAGTTCTGCTATCCCCTTCTGCACAATTTTATATTCTTGATTCTGTCCATCCACTGCACACATGGCTTGTCCGGACCCTAGCGCACAAATATTTTACCCTACTTATTCACCTTATGCCTATCTCTGCTTCCTTCCTGGGGCAGCTTTGGTCTCCCCATTCAGAGTTCCACGTCTCTGACTTGGTGACCAGTGGGTGTGCTATAGTTAGGGTGCTGTTACAGAAGGACAAGCTTCACTGTCATAGCAGCACCAACCTAAAAGCTGCTCCTGGTGCTTGGTCCCTGCCCCAGAGCCACCCTCTGTCCCACTTGGTGTTTTGGGGGCTTTCTCCTCTGTAGCCACTGCATTCCACAGCTTACTTGGGTCTGTTTACTTGTACCTGTAGCGGTTGCTGCACTATATGCTCCATTATTTCTTTCATTGCTATTTAATGTTATTTTTTTTCACAGTGTACATACTAGCCTTTTTTAGGTGGTTCATATAGTCACTTGCTTAGATAGCCAACTTTAAACTCCACACCGAGTCACTTACTTATCTAATGAATGTTATTGAACCTATACTGTACCTCCACAATTATTTTTTTCATTTCCAGTATTTGTTAAAGATGTTTCTGTTTGCATTGAGCCATTCCAATTTAGTTCAAACCAGATTCCTTATATTCTAAATCGCTACAGGTATTTTTGAATCACTCTTTCTAATAGATTTTCAGGGCCTGGGTAGTACATGTTTTTTGCCAGACCGTCATGCCCATGGAATTGGGGAAGGGCATCTGCACTGCGCCCCCCGTACTGCATTTTGGGCAGAGGAAGGGTCATGAAAGTGTAAGTCTATACCCTCCCTTTTTAAATTTTTAGGGCTGTGAGTGAAGCCTTCAGCCCTTCTGTCATCTGTAGCTCTAAAATGGCTTTTCCTGGAACTTCAATTTTAGACATTTGTATGTATTCCTCCACAGCTGCAAAGTAGTGCACCCCCCCTCTGATATCTGCTATTTGTTGCTCTATGTTGAAGGCATCTGAAGGGGGAAGGGTGATGCTACTGTATTGTATCTCAGAACTTCTCAGGATAGTAACAACAAAAACCTTTTAAACTGCTGTTTCTATCATCTGTCCAGCTCAGTCTAACAGATTTGTTCTATTTCTTTCAGCAGCCTAGGGGACTCATTTCCTCTTGTTTTTTGTGAAAACGAAAGTCAGACTCAGTGTCAGATTACAGACAGTGGAATGCAGGTTGTTAGCTGCCTGACATTCCTTTCCGCAGAACAGATTGGAGGCAAGCACTGGAAACAGAAGTCTGTTTTTTTTTCTCATTTTATAATATGATGTACTGAGTGTGCGTTTAATTGCAGGCTCAGGGCCTTGAAGAAAATAATAACATTTATGTAACTCATTCAAGATTCCATCAGGTGGTCAGAAAAAAGTCTGAGAGAATTTGTTTAAAAACTAACAAATGAAACATGCAAAAAATAGCATGCATACTGGCCTCTGAGACTGGAAGATCAGAAGGCTGTGGGTTCTATCCCCACACTAGGCATGTGGGTTAAAGAGCTTGTGTACTGCCTAAAACTAATGTTAGATTTTAAAAGCAGTCAGCCATTATCTTTTATATTTGAGGTACTTTATCTTTTCCCTTTGTTTTAATTAGAAGATTGTTTACCAGATGTTAATATGTGTGATGTGTGGAACAGCACTCTGTGTGGCAGCTGACATAGCTAGCTATACTACCCCCACTACGTCACCAGCATCATGACCTCACTGACTGTGATATCACTGCTACTTAGGAACATTATTTCAGTGACTGCCAGGTCATTCACATGTGATTTCACTGTCAGCAAAATTACAATGCTGATGACGTAGCGGGGGGGCAGTAGAGTTAGCTATGTCAGCTGCTATGCTAAGAGCTGTTCCACACATCCACCACAACATTATGACATAGACAACTCTCTGATGGGCAAAAGGCAAAAGAAAGGTACTTCAGAAATAAAATGTTATAACTGACTTCTTCTTAAAATTTATATTATTTCCCTATCTGCCTGGTTTGGCTCCACTATGTCCTTAAATCCCAATACTGACACTGTAGTGCAGCATGGGGGGGGGGGCGGTGCTCCTGGCTTTTCTGTCTGTCTGTTCAGGTAGATGTTAAAGATCCTATGGCACTTCTCAAAAAGAGATGGGGAATTTCAATGGTGTTCTGGCCAAATTTCCCCCAGTCATTAAAAATACCACCAACTACTTAAACTGGTTCAAGTAAGGATTGATATAATGTTACAATTTCAGTTGGTTACCATCTGTACCCCCCCCCCCGTCACCCCTGAAAAAGGGGCTTCTAGTCTTCATGGACCTACCTGGTCAACAAAATTCAACAAATAAATAAATCTCCCCATTATGCCTTATGGATTCCATATAAATCCAAATCATTCAAATACCATCTTGACATATACTTTTAATACTTAACAGCAAATCAGAGCCCTTTTCCTGATAAAAGGCTGCCAACATATTACATTTAAACAAACAACAAAGTCACAAATAGGGAACTAGTGGCTTATGGAAAAATCTACAGGGATTTATACAGGGATTTGATTCTACCTCTACAGGGAAGATACAGGAAAAATTAGGGTTTGTTACAGGAAAATTATTTGGATCTGGGAGCACTGTGATGATTGTGACTAAACAACACTACATGGCACCAACAAGAAAATGACTTTGGTCATTTGGTAGCTCTTCACAACCCTATCAGCTCTGGCTAGATCCTATTAATTGTCTGCCCCACTCCTCAAAAAATAATTTTGGCAATACATCCCTTTTTCTAGCATGCTCTTCTTTGGTTTGCCTTTCTTGTGTTATTCTTCTCTTTTGCTGCTTCATAGCTCCATTTCAGGGTGCCCCTTTTTCTCTCTTTCCCTACATTCCATTGTCTGGGTTTCTGTGTATCTGTACTGCCTGCTTTCCTTCTGATCCCATTTTTCTCTCAGTTCTGCCTTTCTTTCTTTAAGCTGTACATTCTCCTCCAGCCAGTACACACTCCTTAATGTTGTAGCACTTTTTTACTATAGCAATTTCTCTATGCACTGTTCCAAGTTACATGTATCCACCTAATCTGGCCACAGCAAATGACCTACATAAGTCTCTTTAGCTCAGTTCTGCTAGCCCCTTCTGCACAATTTTATATTCTTGATTCTGTCCTTCCCCTTCACACATGACTTGTCTGAACCCTAGCACACAGATATTTTACCCTACTTATTCACCTTATGCCTACCTGCTTTCTTCCCAGGTGCAGTTTTGGTCTCTGCATTCAGAGTCCCATGTCTCTGACTTGGTGGCCAGTGGGTGTGCTATAGTTAGGGTGCTGTTACAGAAGGATAAACTTCAGTGTCATAGCAGCAACAGCCCAAAAGCTGCTCCTGGAGCCTGGTCCCTGGCCCAGAGCCACCCTCTGGACACCAGGGGCCCGATTCCAAAAGTGTTCCATCGGACACAATGTGCTTGCACCAAACAACAAAGATGCAAGTCACACCTTGTGTCCTCCTTTATGGCTTTCACTATTCCGGAACGTGGGCTATGCTGGACTGGGAAGCTGCTGCACCAAACGGGCACTGTGCCACCCTTGCAACCTGCATCTGGTTACACCAGGTCGCAAGGGGGCTTGCACTATGGTGGGCTCAGATTTCTGATTCCGAAAGCCCTGCCATGGCTGTCACAAGGTGCTCCACTTAAACCTGCCAGGAGGTGGTATAAGCCCCTTATGACTGAGTAGAACACTGTTTTGGGTGGGCTTCAAGTGGGGTCCATGGGCAGGAGGGGCACAGAGGGGCATAGGCAGGGTTGGTGTGGCAGCTGGGATGTAAGGGATTGCTTTGGCACCTGGGGGATGCATATGCCTCTGTATATATAGGTCATAGGCATATGCACCCTGCTGGGTGCTGAACCAATATCCAACCTCTCTGCTGGCAAACCAACCCACCCTGTGTCCCCTTCTGTCCCCTCACCCCCTCTGAGTATGTGTGTACACCCCTCACTGACACCACCAGTGCTGCCTGTTCTGTGTTGTGCCAGCAGGAGGGGTGCCAGATCCTTGTGGCATGTGCCACTGGTTGGGTGCTGTACCACACTTGTGGAAATCCCAGGGAGTTTGGTGCAGGGACCCTGTTTTTTTTCGGAATACAGCACAGGGTTCCTGGTGCACTCAGTATTGACATAGCCCTTGGAGTGGCACAACTTGCATCACTCCAAGAGCTCCTTTCGGAATCTGGCCCCAGGGATCTTCTGTCACATGGAAACATTTAAGAGATGGTTTACTGCTCTGTGTAATTCACATGCTCAACTTCCAAAACCTAAGCCTATCCTAATTATCCAGCCCCAGAAACTTAACAGTGATACTGGAGTGTGCCTAATCTCCCAGTGTCATGATCATGTGCAGCTGTACCTTTTTTCAAATTTATTTTCTCCCTCCACCTGACCCTCCCCTCTCAGCAGCAGCCCCAAAAACATAACAGGAGTGTCATGAATGGAAATCCTTTTTTTTTTTTTTTTTTACAGTGACACTAAGGGTACCAATCCCCAATGTCATGATCATATGCATTGTTCCTTTTCATTTTTTATTTTCTTCCCCACTCAACCCTCCCTCTCAGCACCCATCACCCTACCCCTGCAGAAACATAACACTGACACTGGGGCACCCAATCCCCAGTGTCATGAATGGGAATCTTCAGTCTTTTTTTTTTCTTAAATCAAAAATAAGAAAACTGTCCATTGTTGTCTGGTGTGCCTTTACTCCCCACCCAACCCTCCCACTCAGCACCTACCACCCTACCCCCCAAGCCCTTACTTAACCAATGGGAGGTCCAGCACCATAATCTTCTGTGGACTGTAGACACATCTTCACTCTTCAGTGCAGAGGAACAAAGTTGGTAATGGATATCAGTGCATTGTCCTATGAGGAAAGGCTGAAGGATTCGGGATATGCTCCTTGTGTTATAGAAGGATGAGAGGTGATATGTGCCTTGTATATAGGGCATTCAATGATCCAGATCTGTGGGGATGTCTGGGCTTAAAATCAAGACCAGAGAATATTCGGGTTAGGGGTCATCACAAGATGTTAAGGGGATCACATTATAAGAAAAATAAAAGTGGTAATTGGTTCTCCCAGAGGGTAGTGAGTATATGGAAATCCCTTCTAATTTCAGTGATATCTAAGGAGACAATGGAACAGTTTAAAAGAGTCCTGGATTCACATTTTTCAATAAATAGTTATTTGATGAAATTGTAATCAGTGCAGGTCAATAATGGCTAATGCTATGTACCTGATCCCAATCTTATGAATGTTATGAAAAGCTGGATCACAAACTGATGAAACAGGTATACAGTACAATGTATTTCAATGGGGTTTTGAACTTTGTTCCATAACTTGGCAATTTTTGCATATTTTGGACCCAAATTTTTGATATGCCTTCTTTGGGACCCCACCTCATGAACAGTTAAACTGTCATTAGGCAGATCTGTCCCAAAAGGTGATTTTGTGGTCCCTGCACCAAACCGCCTTTCGGGCAGGAGCTGAAAAATATATCTGTCCTTGTTCATAAGGTGGGGTCATAAGAAGGCTATGTTGAAAATCTGGTGTTGAAATATAAAAAAGCAACAAACTTATAAGCTTACATTGAATTTTGCGAACGCAGCCTCGTAACTTTTGTGATTTTCAATATTTTTCACCCAAATTCACAACATAGCCATACCTTTATGGCACCTCATGAGCAGAGCCACTGAGAAACTGCGGAAAAGTTTACCCAGAAATACAGAGCATTTTGCAAAAATTGCGGGAAATTACAGGGGTTCTACTATAGACTGAGTGCTTCACAATAAATCTTTTAATGTTTTCTGCAGCATATATTAGTCAGTATAAGTTGCTAAATGAATACATTGACACCTGAATATGTTTAAAACATAAAGAAAAGTTTATGTTCCTAAAAAGAATACTGAACTGGTAAGCTATCGTAAGCATTGCCTAGCTTCCAAAATTTAAAAGTATCTGCCTCATACAGTGCTAATATATATTCTATAAAGTGAGCCACAGCAAATTAATATTAAATAAAACCAGAAGAAATATATTTGTTGTTTCTGGCTGTAGAATAATGCAGCCTAATCAACAGTTGTTTACAGTGCCCTGCCAGCTATTCACCCACTTTGGTACAAAATAAAAATAAGCAGATAGAGTGGTGAATAACTGAGTTTTAGTAAAATGTTAAAGTGTTTAATGGTCATAATTTGTACTGTAGGTGCTGTACACTATTTTTGAAATCACATATTTAAACATTAAAACTGAAGGTTATTGGGGCTGGCAGTATAGATCAGAGGTTAGAGTAACAAACTGTGAATGAGCTGAGGACATCTAGCAGACCTGGGTTTGATTCCTACAACTTCCACTTGTGTACTGTGTGAATCTGAGTAAGTCACTTAACCTCCTCAGTGCTCCTGGGTTGTACCTGAAAACAAGAACTTGTGCCTAGTGGGCCTTACGAGGTTACCAAAAAATGTAAAAAAAAATACCAATATATTTTTACTGCATCACACAGTAGTCAGGGTACCCTGTAATTTACCTTTGTTTTACTCTGGCTGCAATGATTTTGTTTAGTTAAAGATAAATGTTCAGATACATTTTGTGTTTTATAAGCTTGTTTTTAGACTTTAGTAAGGTTTTTATTGTAGTCTTTGCATGTGAACATCTAGTGGGTAGTTGCTAAGAGTGATATCACTGTTAGCAACTAGCTTATTCAAGTTTAAAATTGGCAGAGCCATCCAAAAATCCTCAGCTGTTTGAATCAAAACTAGTCTGAATTACAGTATGCTCACAAGGAAAAACTTGCCCTACCACTTGCAAAAAGGCTTCATAGTTAGCACCCCATTTAAGTGAATGGGATAATTTGCACCTTTTATCCCATCTTTTGTTTCAGTCTGTGTGGCGACAAAAAGTTTTCTAATAGACTGCTTCAACACAGAACAAATGTTAAGTGTTAAAGTGTACTTATGCTTGGCCAGTGGATTTGGAAACCAAACAAGACAAGGATTCAAAAGAAATCAGTGTCACATAAAAACCCTTGCCCTACCTTGCATGGCATTGTTTTGGCCAAACCCAAGTCTGCATGCAAAATTGTCAATATATTTGAGAGTATTTTATTAAAAATGTTAATACTTTTTACACAGTTCAATATAAAAACTCAAAAATTGCAAGAAATTGTGGAACATGTCAGTTTTTGCGGAGAATGGTGAAAACTGCGGATTCTGCAAAAAAATTGCAGGTACAATTTTCCAGTGGCCCAGCTCATGAGTGTGACAGCTGTCATTTTATAAATCCTGGCCAAAATGTTTTTTATACCCTGAAGTGATTTTTGCAGTCCCTGTACAAAATCACCTTTCAGGCAGGAGTAGAACATTTTCTATGCCCTTTTTCATAGGTGGGGGTCATAAGAAGGCTATGGTGAAAATTTGGTGCAAAAATATTAACAAACAACCAAGGTATGAGTGTATGTTGACGTTTGCAAACACAGGCTCGTAACTTTGGTAATTTTCAATATTTTCCCCCAAATTCACAACATAAACCATATCTTTACAGCACCTCATGAGTGGGACAGCTGTCATTTTTCAGATCCAGATTTCTTTTATATCCCAAAAGGTGATTTCTCTGTTGCTGTGTAAAATCACCTTTTGGCCAGAGGTTAAATATTTTATCTGCCTTTGTTCATGAGGTGGGGTCATAAGAAGGCTATGTTGAGAATTCTGTGCAAAAATGTTAAAAAAACACAACAGTTATGAGTCTACGTTGATTTTTGTGAACACAGCCTCTTAACTTTGGTCATTTTCAATATTTTTGCTCCAGATTTCAGTATAGTTATTTCTTTACAGCACCTCATGAATGTGACAGCTGTTATTTTTCAACTCTTGCACAAAATGTGTTTTTGCATCCTGAAAGCTGATTTCACAGTCCCTGTGCAAAATCACCTTTAGGTCAGGAGTTGAACATTTTCTCTGCACATCTTCAGGGTCTTAACAAGGCTATGTTTCAAATTTAGTGTAAATATGTTAAAAAATGAATTTTCCATATTTTTACACCAACTTCCTCACCTGTAGCCCTATTGGCTCTGGCCAGGGTTTGTTTTTTTTGTGGGAGTCAAGGCTGTTCTCTCCTTGTTCACAGTAATTTATTTGCTGAGGTGCACATGAGTCAGTGGCTGTGATGGGAGTCACAACTGTTGTCTCAGTGCTACCAGTACTTGGCTTGCTCATATGCACACTGCGAGTCAGTGGCTGTGGCGGGAATTGACTCTGCTCTCTCCTGGTACTTGCTATGTATCTTGTCCATGTGTGCACAGTGAGCCAGCATGTGTTGTGGGAGTTGAAGCTGTTCTCTCCTTATTCACAGTAATACACTCACTGAGGTGCACAGAATGAGTCAATGGCTGTGGTGGGAGTCAAAGCTGTTCTCTCAATGCTGCCAGTACTTGACTTGCTCATGTGCACGTGGTGAGTCAGTGGCTGTGGTGGGAGTCAAAGCTGTTCTGTCACTGCTCCAAGTAGTTCACTTGCTCAGAAACACTCAGTGAATCAGTGGCTGTGGTGGGAGAGGAAGCAGCTTTCTCCAGGTACACATTACTTATCTTGCCCATGTGCACACAGTGAGCCAATATGTGTTCTGGAAGACAAAACTCTTCTCTCCTTGTTCACAGTAATTCACTTGCTGGGGCACACACAGTGAGTCAAATGGCTGTGTTTTGAGTCAAAGCTGTTCTGTCAATGCTTCCAGTACTTGACTTGCTTATGTGCATGTGTTGAATCATTAGCTGTAGTGGGATTTGAATCAGTCTTCCAGTGGAGGTATTGGGGGTGAAACAGTGGGTTGGGATTCAAAAAAAGTGTGGGATAGGCAAAGGGAATCATAAGGGAAAGGAAAGGGGTGGAAGAGAAAGTGCCATAGACCTAGAAGGGTCTGCAACAAAAGCATCTCAATGAAAAAGGGTAGACTGGATGGGCAAGTAGTGCTTATCTGCCATTGGTTTCTATGTTTTCTCTTGGTACATGCTATGTATCTTGGCCATGTGCCCACAGTGAGCCAATGTGTGTTCTGAGAGGTGTATCTGTTCTGTCCTTGTTCACAGTACTTCACTTGCTCAGAAGCACTCAGTGAGTTCTTGTTCAGAGTACTTCACTTGCTAAGGTGCATACAGTGAGTCAGTGGCTGTGGTGGGAACGAAAGTTCTTCTGTCATGGTACATGCTACATCTCTTGCTCATGTGCACACAGGAAGCCAGTAACTGTGGTGGGAGTAAAATCTGTTCTCTCCTGGTATGCAGCAATCCACTTGCTCACAGTAGTTTGCTTGCTCAGTGTAACACAGTGAGTCTGTGGCTGTGGTTTAAGTATGACATTTTATCTATTATTTTGAAATGTTTCACCAGGAAGGCACACTGAACAACAAGTTGCTCATCTCCCGGTGCAAGCTGGGTGGGGGGGTACAATTGGATGAAGAATTAGACATACAGTTTAACATTTATCATATCCAAGAACCTGAACATTCAGTTACATTTGTAACAAAACATAGTTAAAAAGTATCATAAATAATCATACAGTTGCATTTGTAACACAACTTACAATTAAATAGATCATACCTGTGGAATATGCCTTTAATTACAAGTGGCATGTCTGAGGAACATAGTACAGAAATTTAATGTAGCCTTGTAGCCAACTCCTTGCAGGAATGGATCATGGTTAACAGGCAGATTATTTAGCAACTGTTGAATAAATGAGGTCCAGTGGGGGGACATCAAGGAGGGTAGAGGGGTAGACAGGGGAAATAAGCTGGGGGAAGGAGAGGATAAAGATGGGGGAACATTACCGGAGAAAAGTGAACAAAAAAAATAAGAATAATCAGTTGTGAAGGGCAAGTTAACACAGTGTTAGTGCAATCTGGGAGCACCTCAGATAGAACAAAAAGTGCAAATTATTGGCTTAAGTGAACTAATTCCTTTGATTAAGTGCAGGGAGGTAGAGGGAGGCAGGAGAGAGGTGGGGATAATGGATAGGGAAGGGAAGGATGAGTCATAACTAGAACTGGCCCCTTCAGAGTAAGGAGATAGCTGCCAGTGGCGGAATGAGGTGAGGACTTAGAGTAAGGGGCAGGAGTAGGCAAGGACAAGTTGGGCAGAGATAGTAGAGAGGATGGTAAAGGGAAGGAAGAGGAGGGATGGGAGAAATGTGCTCAAGACTAGGCCTCTTTGGGATGCTGAGAACTCTGCCAGAGAGCAGAGTCAAGTGAGGATGAGTTAGGTAGAGAGGATGGAGAGGAAGGGGGAGAGAAGGAAGAGTCATTTCCCAGTGCTGGACCCCTCCAGGATGCTGAAAAATCTGCCAGGGGGCAGAATTAGGCGAGGACAAGTTGGGAAGAGAGAAAAGAAAGGATGAAGGGAAAGGAGGGAAGAGGAGGGAAAGAAGAAGCTTGCCTAAGACTAGGCCACTCCAGGATGCTGAGAACTCTGCCAAAGCGCAGAATCAGGTGAGAACTAGTTGGGTAGAAAGGATATAGGGGGTTGGGGAGTGAAGGAAGAGTAATTTCCCAGTGCTGGGCCCCTCCAGGATGCAGAGAACCCTGCCAGGGGATAGAATTAGGCAAGGACAAGTTGAGCAGAGAGAACAGAGGGGGTAGAAGAGAAAAGGAAAAAAGATAGAAGGAGGGAGGGAAGAAAACTTACCTAAGAGTAGACATCACTAGGGTGTTAAGAATCCTGACAGAGGGAAGATTTAGGCAAGCACAAGTTGGATAGAAAGGAGCGAGGGGGGAAGGGGAGGGAAAGAAGGAGGCTTGACCAGTGCTAGACCCCTCCAGGATGCTGAGAACCCTGCCAGAGGTCAAAACTAAGCCGGGGCAAGTTGGTAATGGGGGAATAAAAAAGGTTAGGTGTAAGAGTGAGGGGGTAAGTGGTGAAGGGAGAGCATGCTGAGAAGCAGGCTCAGGGGGGATAAAGGTTTAATAGGGGATGTGAGTTATGGAGAGGAGCAGAGGTATAGGAGGACAGATAAGGAGGGTTAAAGCAGGAACAATTAGATGACAGAAAGTTATGTAAGCCTGAGGCAAGGGAGTAAGAGGAGGAGTGCCATATTTGGGGGGGAGTTCCAAATTTGCTGGAAATGATGGATAAAGCCTGACTGACCAATGAGAGTGGTTCGATGGGGGACCAACAAAGTATGAGTGTCAGAGGACCTGAGGGAGTGGGAAGGGGGGGAAGAGAGTGAGCATGAGAGGTAGAAAGGAAGTTCTCCTAACCAAAATTTAGAAGTGAGTTTGGCACAATGAGTGAGGCACCTGTTGGCAAGCAGGGGAAGGGACAGGGCATGGTAGAGGTCATAGTGATGAGTGTGTGATGGAGCATCAAGGGCAAATCAACAGAAGAAGTTAAAGAGAGTGTCCAATCTGGTAAGGGAGGATTTGGGAGTGGCACCATAGACTACATCACAGTGGTCCAAAATGGGGAGGATCATCTTCTGGACTAGTTCTCACTGCACCGTAGGAGGGATGCAACTACGGTTCCTGAATAAGGCACCAAGCTTGGGGCTCAATTTTTTCAGGATGATGTCAATGTGGCCAGAGAAGTTGAGGTGTTAGTTCAGCCAAACCCCAAGGTATCTAAATGAGGAGGTATCCTCTAGGATTGTCCCATCAAGGGTATAGAAAGATGGTAAAGGGTGGAGCCTAGAGACTCTGCCAGGTGCCAAAGGTCATGAAGACAGTCTTTTTGGCATTTAGAAATAGTTGATGTGAGGCAAACCATAGTTGAACCTGGTGGAAGTCATGCTGAAGGGTGGTTGCTACATCAGTGGGGCATTTGCCAAAGGAGAACAGGACAGTGTTGCTGGCATACATATTTTATCTCCTCTTTCACCATATAATGTCTGTTCATACTTGTTCGCATCATGTATAATAATGATTCAATGTATATTCCCATTAGTAATTTATCTGTCTCTCTCTCTATCTGTCTATCTGTCTTTTTATTTCAAAGGTTTTACCAGGGAAGACATACTGAGCTGTTAACAGCTCATTACTAGATGCACCCTATGGAGAAAGGAAGATAAGAGAAGAAAACATATGCAAAACACAGAGAAAAAAAATACATAGAATGGAAATGTGTATAACACAATAAACATGTCAATAATGCTTAAAAATCAATCGTCAATTGGCAAGATACATAAAGTAAATTGTGGAACTGGCAAAGAAAATAATCAAAATCTCAAAAATGACCGGAGGGAATAACTGATGCTAGAGAAGCGGGAAAGTGCTGAATGTCAGAGACTGGTGAGTTACAGGTGAAAAGAGTCCAGCCCAATATCAGAAGCAACTGCAGGAGTGTGCAGAGAACTCATGGTGGGCAGATTTAGGAGCAGAAAAAGAAGGAGCAGAGCAAATAGAAGGGGAAGAGAACCTCATAGTTTAGGAAAGTGAAATGCTTGGGCAGCTTGTCCAGCAGATGATTTCATTTGAGGGAGAGCAAGAGTGAGAGAAAGCATTGCGAAGAGAGTAAGAGGACAAATGGTTAGGAGAGGAAATAGACAAACTATGAGGGGAGAGAGCCAAACTATGTAATCTAATGCAATGTAAACCATGAGTAATGTAATTAAAAATGTCAATTTTTTTCTACATTTCAGAACTTTCCGTCATGTTGCCTATCACCCTTACATGTGGTGGATCTGTCAGAAGCTGGGACATGGAAACCAAAGGGTAGTACGTCAATTCAGTGATGGAATAATAGTGAGGACAATATCGGTGATGGCAATGTCAGCAACTGCAATTACGGTGCCCGTAAAGATGGGCGAGCACTATTACAGCGACAAAGGTATTCTCCCCTTCCTGAGGTGCTACGACCTCGGAGTTGTCTATTTTAGTAAGGGGGTGTGAGAGTCAAAGCCCCCCCCCCATGAAACCAGTATTTTACAAACTGTTGCCGTAACGGTGTTCATCCATATGTACTGGGTGCCGTAATTGTACTTGCCGTACTGTCGTCACCGATATTGTCTTTGCAATAATTCCATCACTGAATTGACATGGAGCCAATCAAAGTTTTGCCAGCATGTGTAGTTTCTGCAGTGTGCAACATGCTCCTGTGTGATAAATACACAGGATTCCTTCCACCCAGTTGAGAGCGAAATAACAATTCACAAAAACAATTGAACAAAAGTCAACTGAAAGTAATCTTTAAGGATAAATGAACTGTTCACTTTATTGTTGTTAACAAGTTTGCTGTTTTTTTTTTCAATTTTGGACAGTATTCTTATGCATCCTCACTATATGGAGTACTATTGCCAGTTTTAGGCCTCATCTAATAAGGCTGGCATAAGAAGAGTGGAGGGCATTCAAAGAAGGGCATCGAAACTAGTATCCAACCAAAAGAGTAGATTATATGAGGAGCGAACAAAGGACCTGGGCCTCTGTTCATTGCAGTACAGAAGATTGTGTGGCGATATATGCCTGGCTTTCAGGGCATTCAATAGTGAAGATCTATGGGAATGTGTGGGACTTTTTTTTTTTTTAAACTTTGTTGACCGGGTGAGTGCACGGGTGCCTTTTTCAGTCACAGCCCTGGTGCAATAGCACATACAATGAGGTAGGATAATATACAACAGTTCACGTTCAACAAAATGATACAGTAAACTATAATAGCAAAAGCAATGACACTTGTCTTGAGAATATGTACGAGAAAAAGAATATCTGATTTATGGTACAAGGGGGAGTACAACAACGTAACAGAAAACAAGTAGATAAGTAAATACATGGTATGTACGAGTAAAAGAAAAATAGAAGAAAAAAGAAAAAGAAAAGACAACATTGGAGAAGAAAGGTACAAGTCAGGTAAGTTAGCAAACTACCGGCCTACGGTCATAAAGAGATGAGAGATAACAGCATTGAATAATGTAAAAAGAAGATTCTGTGAGGATGAACAAAGGGATAGAGGGGTATGGACTTTATTTGTGGCATTACATTAAGACACAATTAGAGGACACAAAATGATGCTGAAGGGAGAATTTTATAGAAAAAAATCCAAGCAGTTGATGGTTTTTGCAGAGGGTGGTATCCACATGGAATGCACTTCCTGATAGTGTAGTGACTAGCACTAGTATAGATCATTTTAAAACATCCTTAGAGGATGCATTGATAGATCAAACCCAAATAGACTATTTTACTATAAGTAATTGGTTCAGGTCAATAAAGGCTAATGCTAGAAGACGTGTATTTGATCCTATGAATGCTCCCCTGTGAACATTATACATTATCAGCCATTGGTCATCATCATCCAATCGTAACAGAGAATATAAAAGAACAACATTGAAATTAATTATTGTAGAGACAATGGAAGTTAATTGCAGCAGGTGCCACACATTATCAATTATTTAGTGTTCCTTGTAAAGGACGTATAGTTGGTCTGTTCCCAGTTGCTGATCGCTGTGATTGTAACCCAGTGTATGTAGGTCTTTATTAGGTACCGTACCTGCCAGTTGCAACATGTCAACATTCTGTTCTATACTGCCACACTTAGCTTGTCTCTAGAGGGTAACATTATGGCACATGTGACATGTTGGCCTGGTACAGCTGTCAATATCTGGAACCATGTATATAACCTATTTCCTTAATCTGGATGACAATATGAGAGTGAACACTGTCTTTTCTAAATTGAATAGCAATATTGACTGCAAAGTTTATATGGCACACAATCAATATAGGTTTTAACACATCCCCCCACTTGGGTCATCTTTTCTCCCTCAGGTGTTTACAGCCTTAGCATTGAACCACCTATTGTAGTCTGCATTGACCCCAGCCACTTGAGGTCTTGTAGTACCATTGTTCATTTAACCGTGCTATTGAGACCGTATCCATAGTAGTTTAGTACCCTTCAATCCATTATTGTTATTTAGTCATATGTGTGATATTCTACTGAAGCCACTAGGGTGCCTTTTCAATACCATCCTTAGTGCAACTGCAAATAACATAGTTGACCTCTGCAACACCTGCAGCAAACAGTTACCTTTACTAATAACTCAAAAACTATGTACAATAATGGCATTGTCCCTCTAGATAGTATTTCTAATAACTGATTTCTGTTGAATATAATTCATATACATCAAAATGTATTTCACTATAAATGGTGTTAACATATAAACAGTTTGAATAGTAACTAAAATCATGTAACTGTACAGTGCACCATCAACTTAATAATCAGAAGAATTTAACTGAACTGTTGTCCTGTGTAACAGGAGTGATTGTAATTGTAACAAGAGACTCAACATGTGCTATCCACTACATTTCATGATTCAGGACTCTACACATGCTCACTGAGGTTTTGTGCTGTATGAACAGGGAATGTGAAGTGATGAGCATGTATTAATAAATCATACGTTGTTACATTTGTAGCTGAGCTCTTTTCTTCTAGGTTGCTTGAGAGGATGGAGCAAAGGACCTTACCAGAGCAACAATAAGGATTAAGGCTTCTTTTGGCTAGGCAGGTTTACTGTGTTGTTATATTTATTTTGTACTCGCAGGGATTATTACTGTTTGTTGCTAACATTTTATTGCCTTTTTTTCTCTGATTCAAATTGCTGTTGCTGGGTATGCATTCTGCAGCATTATTACAGGGTGTGTCTACAGGTGTGTGTGCTTACAGATTACTGCTGTAATTTTCTGATTCAAATTGTCTTTTGCAGCAAGGTATATCTTTGGTTACTGCTTTATTTTTCTCTGTAGCAAAGTGTTTCTTACAGGGTATATCTTCTGTGAAATTATTACAGGTGATGCTTTACAGGTTTCACAGTTTTATCTGTCATTAGGATAAGCTTTCAGGGCTACTGCATTTGTTGCTGGCTGATTGTTTCTGCTCTTACCTCCTTGTTTCTTTCATCCGTGGTTCTTCTTTTTCAGCAGGGGAAGGGACCAGCCACCCACCCCCATCCCCAACCACCCCACACTACACTCCTTTTATAGGGTAGCACAGTCATGACATTTCCTGTGGCAAAGCAGGAAGGGGCGGATCAGAGGGGTATCCATACAGTGACCTCATTTACAGGGGCACTTGTAATTTAATTTGCTATAACAAGTTATACAAAAACAAACAAAACACAAAATCAAACTTTTTGCTTTCATTTTCTTCCTTCTAATTACTCTGACCAGGTTATAAACCCAGCAACTTACTGTACCTGGAATGGATATCATTAACTGTAGGCACTGTGGAACATTTTTCAGAAGGGCAGTTGTACAGGATTTTGGACACTGTCGTACATGCTGGGCCATTGGAGAGCTAAGGGCTCAGCTCCAGGCAGCATGGGCAGAGATTGCACACCTCAAATTGCATATTCAAGAGGAAATATATTATAAGAACCACCCGCCATTTCCACAACATCCAAGAGAAGCACCTCGACTGCAGAGGGTAGTTGGTCCGGGAGGCTGGCATGTGGTTAAGAGAGGCAAATCGGGTGCCCCATCACTCGGTGCTTTCCAACATATCATAGGAGGCTCCATGATTCGAGGAGTTGATATGTATCTCCAGCCAGGGGTAATGGTCAGAAGTCTCCCAGGTACATCAGCGTGGAGAGACACTGACTGCATTGCTAAAATTGTTCAGGAAGCAGGAGAAAACATTGATGTCCTGGTACATATAGGGACTAATGATCTCGCCAGCGGTCAGTTGTGGAGACCAAGGAACACCTGACCAGGCTGGGTGACAAACTATCATCCATTTCATCCAGCATCTCCTTCTCTGAGATCCTGCCAGTCTGGGAGAGGGGGACAGATGGACGGAAGGTCAGAGAAGGGGAGATAGGGAGCTAAACATGTGGCTCAAGGGCTGGTGCCAGGAAAAAGGACACAGATTTGTAGGAAACTGGCAACAGTTTTGGGAGTGAAAGTCCTTTAAATTTGATGGACTGCATCTGACTAAGGAGGGAGTCAGTGCATTACGGCAGAAGTTTGATGTCTTTGCAGAATATTTAAACTAGCAAATGGGGAGAGGGGTGCAGCACCCGAAACGTTGAATGGGAAGAACACCCCTCCCCCTTCAGCTAGTGATCAAACAGGAGTTCAGCATGTTTGTAGTTCATTTGCATCACCAGGTGAAGGAAAAGGTTTGGCTCCCCATACGATGCACAGGGGAAACGCCAGACCTCGCCCAACAACTAACACACCAAAATCTGACCAATGGAAAATCATGTACACTAATGCTTGCAGTCTGGGAAACAAGATCCCAGACCTGCAGGCAATAATGACAGAGGCTAAACTGGACATAGTAGCCATTAGCGAGACATGGTTTACCAGTAACCACACTTGGAGACTTCAGTACCTGGCTATGTACTGTTCAGAAGAGACCGAGGTGCAAAAGAGGGGTGGAGTGGCCCTTTATGTTAATGAAAATATCAAAGCTACAGAAATTCAGAATACACATAAGGAGCCAGAAAGAACTGTGGGTCACCCTGGAAACAGGAGATGGGACAGCCATATGAACTGGTGTTGTGTACAGGCCTCCAGACCAGGGGGAGGACACAGACACGTTACTGTTAGAAGATATACAAAACATGACAGCTAAAGGGGAGGTTCTGATAATGGGAGACTTCAACATGCCAGATACAGATTGGTCAATACCAGCAGGGACATCTGCCAGAACTAGACACATGGTGGATTCCCTCCAGAGGGAGGGCCTCAAACAACTGGTACAACAACCCACAAGAGACAGGGCTATCCTAGATCTAGTACTGACTAACAGGGAAAGGATCACAGATCTCCAGGTAGAAGGTCACCTGGGGGCCAGTGACCATCACATGGTATGGTTCAATTTGGCCACTAGAACAAAATCCCATTCCAAGGCAAAAATATGGGACGTCAGAGTAGCTGACTTTGATGAGACGACCAACAGAGTTATGCTAGCCCTGGTAAAAAAGAAATACAGGTGAGGGGTACAAGCAAAGTGGGAAAGCATTAAAGATGCAATATTTGAAGCAACATCCCACTGTGTTAGTGAGAAAAGGAAGTGCAAAAGAAGAAGGAAACCACATTGGTTCTCAAACATAGTAGCAGAAAAGGTCAGAGCCAAAAGGCTGGCCTTCAGAAAATATAAGGGATCTCAGCAGGATGAAGATAGGGAGGCATACCAAACTTCCCTAAGGGAAGCAGGGAAGGCAGTAAGGCAGGCAAAGGCCCAAACAGAGGAAACACTAGCACGAACAGTAAAAGAAGGTGACAAGACTTTCTATAGATACGTTAGTGAAAGGAGAAAGTCCAGAGGGGGTATTGCTAAGATCAAAGGGGATAAGGGGGCATGTGAGGAGGAGGACCATGTAAAAGCATCTATCCTAAATAGATACTTCTGCTCAGTATTTACTGAAGAGAAGGTAGGGCAGGGCCCATAACTCTGCACCATGGACACAGGGGGGGAGGGAGGTGTGCACTAGTCCCTTCACAAAAGAAAGGATCCTACAAGAGCTCGATAAGCTCAGGATGGACAAGGCAATGGGACCTGATGGCATACATCCCAGGGTACTGAAACAGCTAAGGGTGGAACCAGCAGAGCCATTATCAGAACCGTTTAGTGAGTATCTGAGCACAGAAGAGGTCCCAGAAGACTGGAGAAGGGCTCACGTGATCCCGTTCCACAAGAGTGGTAGCAGGGAGGAGGCAGAGAACTACAGACCAGTCAGTCTTATCTCAGTAGTGGGCAAGATTATGGAGACACTCCTTCAGGAATGGATAGTACAACACCCAGAATTCATAGGAGCACAAGATCCAAGATAGCATGGGTTTACAAAAGGAATGTCCTGTCAAACTAATCTCATAGATTTCTTTGACTGGGTAACCAGAGTGGTGGACCAAGGGGGAGCAGTTGATGTTGCCTACCTTGACTTCAACAAAGCTTTCAATACTGTTTCACATAGAAGGTTATGTTTTATACTGTATTTCATCTGAAGTTCTGTGTAACATTAAATTGTAGTGAAGTAGCTGCTGAGGTAGTGTTCCATGTTCTTCAAAGTTAACTTTTACAATTGATTTAAAAATAGGTATATTTCACTGTATTATATTAGTGTCATAATGTCATCTGAAGGAAACAGTTTGCAGTGACATTCACTATATCGACAAAAGATTGAGAATACCAATATTGTCATCATCGAGTAATTAGAAATAGAGCTTCATGGATGTCAAAGTACTACAAGTGCAATTTCTCATTCAGTTTCAGTGCTGATTATCTGGTTCAATACAGACAGACAGTGCCTTTGAAAAGTTATCTTACTTTTCTCGGCCTTTGCCAAAAAGCATGGTGTACTATACATTTTGTAGATCAATATGCCACATTACAGTAAATTACAGTAATTGTCCTTCTGGATACAGTCAATGTTCTCCTTCAACACTTGCATTCACTGTTAGAAGAAATTTTGACTTGTGTTTTGCAGTAAATTTGATTTTCTTGGGGTGGACATAATGAGACTACATTGCAAAAGCAGCTTTGTAAACAGTGTTTAAAACTCTTGCTCTTTTGTGTGATGGGTACCTCTCCCTCAGCAACATGACTTCATCGATAAGGTCCTGAATGTAGTCTGTGATAAAAGAAAAAAGTATGAAAAGTCATAATTAATAGTAAATGATTTCCACTTTAATTCCATAAGGTCAGTCAACATTTATAACATTACACTGTGTATGCAACCAATTGTTTCTTGATAGAATTACTGGTTGAGCAGTAGTGTCTGCACTTAGTTGAGATCATGTAAACAGCAATGTAAAAATGGATGCCATGTGCAAGACAACTTTTCAGCTGCTGCTGTTCATGGCTTCATCACCCCTGGTTGATGCCAGTGGTTGTGGTATTGTCCGTACTTGCATCCATGACTGATGACACCATTCCACTGGACCATTATCCTCACAGCTCCTGATGCACATCTGACTCTAAAGGTTTGCTTCCAAACCCTAGTTCTGAATGTCGAAAACATTATCACTAACTGTGCAGCTGCGTTGATACAAAGTAAAACTGATGTTCACATTGTGTTCGTTGATACAGATCTGCAAAGAACAGGTGGTATACTTATGTTATTTCAACTTTTAGCAAAAAGCATTACTTGATAAAAGTGTGTAGCTGTCGTCATCTGTGTGTAGCTGTCATAAGATGCAGTGTTACACAAGCACTGCAGATGTAATACACATTGATGATAATGGTGTATCATGATAATCCCGCTCTTGTCATCTTAAGATATGTGTTACCAAATTCAAACATAAACGTATTTCAGAACAGCAAAACATATTGAGCCAGATATTCAAAACTTTGCCTCTGGGCTAAATTAGCGCTGCCCGGTGGGCAAACTTAGCCCAGAGCACAAAGCAAGCTATATTCAAAAGGAACAGCCCGGTGCAAACAACTTCTGAATATAGCATGGGAATGAGGCTGGGCAAACTGGGCTGGGAGTGCAGGGGCAAACTTAGCCCTGGAATAAGACAGCTCTGAATATAGCAACCAGGAAGTTCAGACCACAACAACAACACAGTGCACAGTGATGTGAAGGCAGCTAGAGGTGAACTATGTGGCCAATGTGTGTGCCAGCAAATGTGTGGACCCAGTACAGCTGCAGGCAGCAGCAGATATGAAAGAACAGCGATCAAAACGGTATAACATTCCCTGAACCATTAGCGCCGCGCTAACACATTAGCATGGCTTTAGCACGGATCTAAGTTGTTTGCCCAGTGCAAACACATTTGCCCGGCACTAAGATTTGCCATATTCAAAAGTGACATGCAGATGAGCCTACTTAGGCAGACTCTGGGCAAACAGCCTGATTAGCATCTCATCATGCCCTGATTTGCATGCCGTTTGCCCAGTGTTACTGCAGAGTCCCACAGAGCCACCTGTAGGTCAGTCTGGAAGTACAGGGTCTGGCCAGGTCCAACCGCAGCTCCACCTGTAGGTCTGTCTAGCAGTGCACTTTGATAGCTGCAGGCTACATGTAAACAGCACAACATAGCATAGCATATTATACCCCTGGGGACAACACAGCATAGGCACAAGTGGTGGTGGTGCTGTATGCAACTGTCACACTGTAGGGCATGCTACAGTGCACAGCAGACGCTACAGTAGCAAGGGGGCCAGTAGTGTGAGGGACACAGAACTGCCTATGGTGTGTAGGGCAGTGATGCTGACTGCACTGTACACAATGACAGGCCCAACTTGCAGCCATTTATTGACAGTGGACATTACTGTTACACTGCTGCACGATCCACAGATGCTGTACCTGTGGCATGGGATGCACACAATGACACATGCATGGCCGGCTGAGTGTACTGTGGCATCTGTACAGTTGTGCTGTATGTGGCTGGGGGGGCACGTAGGATCCGTCAGGCACACAGGTGGTGGGGTATTCCCACTACTGGCCCATGTGCACTGCGTGCTGTGTCCCAGTCTTGTGGCCACACTTGGGCTGTGGTGAAGGTTGGCCACCCGTACACCCTCCCGTCAATGGCCACTATGCCCACAGTACTGCCTGTGTGTGCTGACATCTGTTGGGCACTGCAGATGTATGGACTGCAGGTGTGTGCTGTATTGCCACATTACCATGATGTCCTCTGTGGGCCCGATCACCCCTTACTGCCTGTGCATGGTTGGGACCTGTGGCCGCTGTTGGCATCATGGTGGTGCCATCAGTGAACAGCATGTGTCCTCCATGTCTAGCAGTTTCTAAGTGTCATACTCATATGTTAGGGTCGCACAAGCCACGCTAACGCTGCGCAATCACCGCACAAAGCAACAATGTTGCGCAAAGCTGTTTGCCCAGGGTTAAGACCAGCTTTTCCTGGGTGGTAATTCGTACCGCTCTATGGGTCATGCTAAGTCACGCTAAACACCTCAGCACGGCGCTAGTCACTGAATATCTCATTGCATCTATATTCATGTTCACTTTGCCCCTTGCATATAATTATGGTTTGCCCGGCGCTAATGCGGTTTGCGCGTGCTATTTGGCCTTCTGAATATAGCAGACCCTCGCTAATCCCGCACAAACGTTTTTTGCCCAGCACAAAGCTTAGAATATCTGGCCATAAAGTTACATACTATATGTGATCTCAGTTTTGACTGGTTCACCACAATCTATGTTCCCTTTGCCTTTGGGAAACTCATTTTATATTGCTGACTCCCATCCCGTTTCAGTGCATGACATCAGTTCACATTCTCATTAAAGTGTAGTGCCACCATGATGCATCTAAAATATTGTAAAGACAAATGTTTTGACCAAGTTATTGGGAAGTTATTGACATTTGTGTTTGCCAACAATACCACTGTCGACTAAACAGAATGTAAAAACTATGAAACATTCATAATCATATATTGCCATATTTATACTCTTACCTGGCATAAATTGCTCCATAAAAGAAATGTGAAAACTTGGGAACAAAGTGGCACACCAAACTATGAAATACCTCCAAGTCAAGTATTTAATATGCTGGTGAAATCTGACGCATGTCTCGCAGTAGGTAAGGGCTGGACACAACTTCATCTACAAGTTTGAATTTACATGATCCTACAAGGAGTGTTGCATTGTTAATAGAATTGTGCAGGTCAGGTAAGTATTATTGAATCATATGGTAGCTAATGTAGTGCCAGACACACAGCTGGCCTGTGTCTGCATCAAGACATTTCCATGGCAACCAGGAACCTTGCTACCGAACCTGGAGAGGTTCCATGGTTGCTATAAAAACCTTGACATGAAGACATATGCTTGTCTATTTATGGTGCCTACACATCATGTCTTATTGTGTATGTGCAGCCATGCCAATTTCAGACAATATGGTTACTTTCAGTGAACTGGATTTTGTGGGTGGGAAGAATCATGATTGGTGGCAGGCTCTAACTACTGATTCAATGTGCTGCCAAAGTTTCTGTACTATTGACAGCTTCCTGCTCAATGAGATAGAGGGAAGCAGCAGTGTGGAACCACTGTAAGTTGGTTTGCTGTAGAAGTCACTTCACTACTGCAGCACAACAACAACGTCACTACATCAGCACAACTAGCATATTAATGCCATAGAGTTGTATGCATAACAGGATTACACCAGACACTAATAACGGTTTCAAGCAGAGTTTGCAGATTATTTATTGAAATACTTGTAGGTGGGACAACTGAAACTTGGAGTGGAATAAGCTGTTTGATGTGTAGGGCTATGCCCATAGATTGACAATAGATCCCATGGTTGCATATGGTACCACCGGTAGACTGAATGTACCGTTGTTCCTTTTCTGCTGTAAGGCTATATTTCACTGGCATTAATATGTGTGTGTGTGTGTGTGTGTGTGTGTGTGTGTGTTTAAAATGCTTCATTAAAACAGCATAAATTGTCATTAGTGGCATGAGTAATGTCATATGTCTTCCAACTTTAAAATCAAATAAGTGAGCATGCACGGTACAGTGTAAATACATACCTTGTCTAAGCCACTCCCTGGCGTCAACCAATGGTCCACAAAAGCAAAGAGGGAATTGTCACCATGTCCTGTGTGTATATTTGATATATGATTGTGAACCCTACGTCATTTCTGGATTATTGTCTCTGTATCACTATCACTAGGCATGGCAACCCAAAACAAATGATTACTTATTGATTTTCTCCAAAGACCGATTTGATCTCAATCTTTTTTTTTATGCCACGTCTATTTTTTCCCCAACACCTAAGACAGTAACATATAAAAATGATTACTTATAAAAGTTAGATATCTATATGTGAACTGTTTTGTACATATTTTCAAAAGGCACATCACATTCAAAAGTACAGTAGCAGTAGTGCGCCACTCATGCACCCACAGCCCTTCATACCTCGCAGGACACCATATGAATACTATAACCTTCTGCTCCCACAAATGATGCACGGACAGTCTGGGGTGACCAGAGACAGGAAAGAGCAACAGCTAGTGAGACTGGCAGACAGACAGGGACATTGAGCAGCCAGAAGGAGTGGTAGGTGGTGGGGGTTCCAGGGCAAGGGGAAAAATGACTAACTGCTTTTTATCCATTTTGCACAATTGAACATGAGCATCCTCTATGGGTGGGTGGTTGATATGGATGGAGGCTGGAGGCCCATATTCAATCTCTCTTTCTTGTTGAGCCACCACACCTGTTCATTCCAGAAAAAAACTGCGGTGTTATCAGCTGAGGAATGTGGTCACAGTCATACTCAACCACAACCAAGTCAACAAATACAGTCATGCCAGCAATCATCAGCATTGTACTCCATGGCATAGAAACATAAAATGTATTGCTAGAGAAAGACCGGTAGGCCCATCAAGTATGCCCTATTTTTCCTGTGTAACACTACAACACAGACTCTATTTGCTCGCAGGTGTCCCTGTCTCCTCCGTTACCTCTAATATACCCATATGCCTGTGAAACACATGCTGGCATTCCCTACTGTCTTTGCCATCAACACCTCCTAAGTTAGGTTGTTCCTGGTGTCTACTGTCCTTTGTATGAAGAAGTATTTCCTGACATCCCTCTTAAACTTCCCAGTCTCAGGCTTCATAGAATGCCCCCATGTTTTGGTTCTTTTCATTGGGTGAAAGAGATGGCCCTACTGCACCTTGTTCAGCCCTGTGAAATAGTTAAAGCTGTCAATCATGTCCTCTCGCACTCTTCTCTCCTCTAGGGAGTATATGTTGAGGTCCGGCAGCTTGTGCTCGTATGGTTGATCATGCAACCCATGCACCATTTTAGCAGCCCTCCTCTGGACTGCTTTCACCATATCAATGTCCTTAAGAAAGTGTGGCCTTCAGAACTGGACACAGAACTGCAAGAGTTGTCTCATAAGTGAGCGATATGGGAGCAACACCACTTCCCTTCTGCTAAAGATTGCCCTCCCTATTAACCACAGCATCCTGCTCACCTTGCCTTCTGCCCTGTCAAACTGCCCTGGCATGTTCAGATGGTCAGATATGTTCTCCACAAGGTCCCCTTCATGCTTAGTAACTGTAAGTACCTACCACTATCTTATACAAAGACCCCATGTTTCCATGCCCTAGTTACATTACTTTTCACTTTTTTGCATTGAAATCCAGCTGCCACTACCTAGACCACTCATCTAGTTTCTCCAGATCTGTTTGCATTCTCCCCACTACCCTCTGTCTTTGATAAGGTGATGAATAATGTTGCCCGAGGGGCAGCTAGCACCATACTCAGTACCACTAGGTGAATCTCATCTGGACTAAATGTCATGTTTACCTTAAGGGCTTCCAACCACTGGCAGACTCTGTTCCATAAATGGACTTGTGTCCATTACACCCTCTCCCAGGTGTCTGTTTATGAATGATGGCCTGTTACCCCCCAACCGCCCACCTTTCACAGTGAAGACGAAGCATAATCAGTCATGTAAAATTTCAGCTTTTGCTTGGTCATCTTCTGCACATTCCCCCTCACTGGTCTCCTGATCTTCAATATAGTACTTCTTTCCTTCATCTTTTTTGCCCATGTACATGAAGAAAGTCTTATCCCCATTTTTAACTTCCTGGGGTTCTTTTCCTCAGTTTAAGCCTATGCTGGCTTTACCCTCTTGCCTGCCTCCCTTTGTTTCTCTAGGTATATCTCCCTTTCCACCTCCATTTGGATCTCACTGTGTTTCCTGAAACCTTTTTTTTATACCCCCCCTCGGAAATGGCAGGCGGCTCCAGCACCCTCTCAGAGGGCTCGTCTTCAGAGCCCGCTCACCCCTGATCCAGTTCTTCCCCGGTGGTTCCCCTACAGATTACCCTCCACGGCAGGGCCGGAAGGAGGAGTGCCGGCCCTCGCCCCCGGAGCACAATCCAGAAGCCAGGCCAAGCCAGGATCTGGGACATGGCCAGGCCATCATGGAGCCTGCCAGTTCCATTTTCCATTTTTCTACCCACCCCTCCTTCCCCTTGCGGCGCGAGCGTGAGAATGTAGAGGCACATGCATACCACTGTACCTGCGTTCCAGTGCCTCCCTAACTCCAGTGCTGCCCACCGGCCTCCACTAGGGGGCAACCAAGGAGTGGGATGACAACCTTCCCTTACAAGGGAGAGGACAGCAGTCCATCAGATGCTCAGTCCTCTCCCTCCCATGCCGACCCCAGGTCATTGGTATGGCACAAGGTGTGGCGTCCAGTGCCTCAACCCTCAGCGTCACCAGGCCGACTCCTGAAAGCTATTTTTAATCTACTTCACCACCATAGCCACCTCCTTCAAGAACCACAGGGGCCTCTTTCTTCTCTTACCATTGCTGATACCTTTAATCATATTGCCTGGCTGGCTCCATGGTGCTTAGTGATGTGGCACGCTAGCGACCTGGGTTTGTGCCCCGAGCCTGGGTGTCAGGAGTGGAGGCCAGCAGGGAGGGAGTTAAGGGCTCCAATTGGATGTTTCCCTCCTGGAGGTAGGTTGTTGCGGACCACTCTTGGAGCGACTTCTGGTGGTGGCTTATGGAGATGCTGTAGGCTGCATGGGTGACCACACACAGAAGAGCATCCCCACCCCCAGGCGCTTCCACAGATGCATACATGGGAGGTGGGTAGGAGCCCAGAAAAGCAGGAAATGCCAGACCAATGCAGGATGCCACCGACCACATACTGAGGGCCTACACAGCATACCCTGAGGTGCTTCCCACAGAAACTGAGTTGAGTACGTCCACTGGGGTTGTCCATGCCCTGGGAGCCCCCACATTGGGGAGGCAAGCCAGGGAGTAACACCGTGGTGGAGGTAAGTCCCAGGAGGATGGGCCAGATGCGTAGCTGGGAACATGGGGGCAGGTGGGAGAAAAAAAAAACATGTTGCCATTACCACTGCTAATCTCTTTATTGTATTCCATCGTGCCTCCATAACCCCCTAATATCACCTCTTCAAGGTATTCCATGAGGCAGTCTCACATTTCTTTAAACTATGCTGTCCTGAAGTACAGAAGCCTCATCCTGGTGTGTTTTTTCACCTGCCCAATCCATATGTCAAAACACACTGTATGATGATTACTTGAACACAGGGGGCTACCCAATGTGATGTCTGCAAGCTGTCCCTGCTCGTAGCTATCAGATCCAGCACTGACATGTCCTCAGTGGGATCTGTTACCAGCTGCATGAGAAATGTGCTGGCAATATAGCCTAAAGGTTAGAGTAACTAGCTGTGTTTGCACTAAGGACATCCAGCAGACCTGGGTTTGATTCCCACAACTTCCACTTGCATACTGTGTGACTCTTAGCAAATCACTTACCCTCCCCAGTGCTCTCATGTTGCCCTTAGTGCCTAGTGGGCCTTACCTGGTTACTAATAAAATAAAAAAATGTCCCTTGGATGATTAGTTGTAGATGCAGCCTGAATGTTCTAGTCCTCATCCGGTAGAGTACAGTCACCCATAATTATTACTTCCCCTTTGTTTGCCATGGCAATGCTGTTCTTGGAATCAGTGCCGACTGAGAGCATGGAAGATTGAGTACTACAAAAACTGGACAACAGTTGTTTACCAGCCTTTTCACACATGTCATATGGCAAAGTCGTGCTTGATCTCAGAGTTTTGTTTTTTTATAAAAGCATGTCTATCGGTGACAAGCTGATCAGTGTGAATGCCATATGTTTACAAGTACTGAATTCCTTTCATCAATCCCTCCAGCCCCATGGCTGTGGAGTTTTTGACCTCAGATAACTTAAAATAAAAAAATATTACAAGTTAACAGCAAGCTTATGTTACATTAATAAGTCAAAATATGTGAAATGACACATACCATCTTTGAGTCACACTGCAGCCACAGTCAGTGAGTGAGCATGAGCAACTGAAGTACTATGTGCAATGAGAGCACAGCTTCCGGTTACAACACAGCCACTGAATCACTGTGTGTACCAGAGAATGTGAGTAACTGGGAGTAGTGAGAGAACCGCTTCATGTCCACGCACAGCCACTGACTCACTGAGTGTACATGGGCAAGTGAAGTAACGGCATTGAGTACAGACCTGCTTCAAGTCCAGTCACAGCCATCAAATCACTGCACATGCCTGAGCAATTAAAGTACTGGGAGCAATGTGACAACATGTTAAAGTCCCACCACAGCCACTGACTCATTGAAGGTGCTTGAACAAGTGAACTACTGAGATAGAGGAGATACCATCTTCAAGTCCTACCACAGCCACTGACTCACTGCATGTACCTGATTAAGTGAACTACAGTCTGTAAGCAAGTACAGAACAGCTTGGAGTCCCACCACAGCCACCGACTCACTGCATGCACCAGAGAAAAAGTGAAGTAACATAGTAACATAGTAGTTGATGGCAGATAAGGACCGCTAGACCCACCTAGTCTGCCCGTATTCCCTGCCTGCATCAGCAGCCACTGACCCTGCTTGGTCATTGACTTTTGCATCTCTTCCCCACATCTAGGGTTCCCTTATGTCTATACCATGCAAGTTTGAAGTACTGTGAGCAATGAGAGAATATCTTCCAGTCACACCACAGCCACTGACTGACTGCATGCACCAGAGCAAAAGTGAAATAACATAGTAACATAGCAGTTGACAGCAGATAAGGACTGCTAGGCCCATCCAGTCTGCCCATATTCCTTGCCTGCATTAGTGGCTGCTGACGCTGCTTAGTCATTGGCTTTTGCCTCTCTTCCTCACACCTAGGGTTCCCCTATGTCTATCTCATGCATGTTTGAAGTACTGTGAGCAATGAGAGAGCATCTTCCAGTCCCACCACAGCCACTGACTCACTGTGTTCACCTGTGCAAGTGTAGAACTGAGAAAAAAAAAGAGCACCGGTTAGAATACATAATGCTTACTATCCACAGCGATTGTATATTTATAAGATTCAATTGTGATATTTAACACGTACTTGTATAAGATCCATGGTGATAATGTTTTTGCTTCCCAGGTCCATTAGTGTATACAGCCTATATTTTGCTGAGTGTCCTGGCGAGTCATACCTTGTCAACCCCTAAAATGACAGGCTTTTCACATAAGTCAGACAGCAGTTATTGTTGTTGACATTCACAGACATTGCTCACTGCAGGCAGAATACAGGAATGCTGATCACTGCATAAGTCTGGATTGAAGGGACAGGCAGTTTGAGTATTTGTAGCAATTGCAGTCTTTGTTGGAGTTATTCTGCTGCAGGAAACTGCAGAACATGTGAGCATATTACCCCACGGTATGTTCCCATCAGTCTCCTGACTGTCCCACACAAAACAGCAACCACTGTCACAAGTTTATTTATTTTATTTATTTAAGGGTTTCACCAGGAAGGGCACACTGAACAACAAGTTGCTCATCTCACGGTGCGTCCTGGGGGGTTGGGGAGTTGGAAGGCATACAATAAGATGTAATCAACACAATAGTGTACATTGCCAATAAATGGGAATTGGAAGACGTACAAATAAGTCATAGGCAAACAACAAAACAGTATATAGTGCCAGTTATGCATAGGGTACATTACCAAGTACAGAACAATTAACAAGCAGTAACAGGCATCAAGAAATTACAGTTGGTATGTATATTCCATTACATTATAGTGAAGAGAAGGTCCGCAAGTGCAGTAATAGGATAACTATTACAGTCCATTTAGATGCAACGTAGTCTGCTCGGTTGCAGTTCACAGATAGGTAATTGTGTAAGGCAGAGGAGACAGAGGAAGGGAAAGAAGAAGAAAGGTGAATCGAGGTGGGGGGAGGGAATGCCACAGTTGAGGTGACAGTGGTGATTGTACCCAAAACACATGGGGCCCATTTCTAAGACACATGTCCCAACTCGCGGGTATACGCGAGATACGACATGTGCCACTACACCAAGAACCCTGTGCCCTATTCCAAGACAGGCAGGGTCCCCGGCACTTATGCCCTGCAACTTGTGGCAGCCGCAGGGTTGCACCATGGGAATGGCACAACGGACCTGGGTGCCACAACCTGCTGACCATGAAGAACAGCCCCTGAACCCCCCCAGCCACAAAAAAAACCTGCAAGCCCCCATGGGCCATGGGAGGTTGGTAGTGTAGCAGAGGGGCAAGGGTGGCGTTGGAAAAAACTGGATCCAGATGCTGGAGGGTGGCACCCTGGTATTGGGATGGGGGGGCATCACAGTGATAGGGGGTTCCATGGGGCACAGCTGTTTGGGTGCTGCAGCCTTGCAGGGGGGGCAACCACCGTTTGGCCAGGACAGATGCCCCTTAGACCAGCTAACAGTTGGTCTAACCCCGCAGTGCCATAGTGTGACTTGGAATAGCTTAAGAGGGTTATGGCAGCCGCCCTTTCAGAATAGGGTGCAGTTGCTGGCGTAACCCCCTATTCAATCAATCAATCAATCAAATCTTTATTTATCCAGGCGATCACCTTTGAGCAAGCTCATTTACAAGGTGGACCTGCTGTTGGCAGGTAAAATTGTACAGTTACATATAAATATACATAATACAAAAGGAACAACATGTTTACAATACTGATAGGAGCAGAGTATTTACATTCCAAGTCACATGTACAAAAAGACACAAAACACAAGCTGAACGTTATATATGTTATATGTATATATATATATATATATATATATATATATATATATATACATACATACACAGTTCCCACAGGAGGAGCAGGATGTGTATGGATGTCATATACAAACCATAGAAGAAAAAAGAAAGATTATTTATATTCCTGTCCAGCAGAAACACGTTACAAGCCTGGATGGAAATTCCTAAGCTATGGCGGTGCGCATAACAGTGTGTAAGCCTTAGGTAAATGTGGCAAAAGGGGGTTAGTGAATAAGAGGGATGCAGAGAGTGCTAAGGGCAAGTGGGGCAGAGAAGGGGGGAGTACAGTGACAAGGGCTGATTTGGATAAGCAGCTGGGACTAGTGTTGAAGAAAAGAGGAACAATAGTCAAGCTGCTAGGAGCGATAGAAGCAATTACAGATTTCAGCAAACATTTTGTCATAGAGGGTCTTAAAGAAGGCAGGACTGACAGGTGAGCTAAGTCTCAACGATTTTTGTATCCTATTCCAGAGAGTAGGCAGGGCATAGCTTATGACGGCCCTTCCAAGGTGAGTGTTGGCCCTTGGGACATTCAAAGAAATCAGCGATTGCCTTCTTAAGGCATAGTTCCTAATAGGACTAAGGGAGAGACAGTCAACAACGTATTGTGGGAGTTTGTTGGTAAGGGCTTGGAGCGTCCATAAGGGCTGCATTTCTATATCGCCTGTATTGAAGGGAGGGCCACCCTACGGCTGCGTGTAAAGAGCAGTGATGTGTGGAGTACGGGAGGTCAGTTATAAATCTCAGTGCTCTATGATATAATACATCCAGTTTTGCAAGATATGAGGCAGGGCAATGGCCATAAATGAAGTTGGCGTACTCAGTTAAAGAAAGGAATGTAGATTGGGCAAGCTGTCTTTTTGCGTCTGTGGTCAAGAGGCGTTTAATTCTTGAAAAAAAGACCAAGCCTCTGCCTCAGTTTTTTCAGCACTTCTTCTGTGTGTTGCACAAAAGAGAGTTTGTTGTCTAGCCAAATACCAAGGTATTTGAATTTATTCACAAATTCAAGATTTTCTCCTAATAAAGTAGAGATTGATGGTAATGGACTAGCGACAGCAGAGTAAGCCCCTGGGCCTGATGGTGAGAAAAGAATGACCTTGTTTTTTTTTGTATTTAGTAGTAACTTTTTGCTAAGGAGCTGGTACTGCAGAGTATTAAAGTCAGCTTGTAACTCAGCTCAGGCAGCTTCAGGAGATTCCTGGCTTAAGTAGAGCACCGTGTCATCAGCAAACAAGTGAATACTGGCATCTTTGATGCCTGCATCCAATCTGTTGATATAAATGGCAAACAGTAATAGGCTCAGTATGGAGCCCTTGGGGACACCTCTTTTTATCGGTTTAAGTGGAGAAATCTCTCCATCAGCCTTAATTTGTTGCTGTCTATCAGAAAGGTAGTCTTGGAATCATCCCAGTGTGGTTGAGCCAATGCATATAGTTTTTAAGGTGGAGAGGAGAAGGCAGTGGTCGACAGTGTCGAAAGCCTTACTGAGGTCCAGAAACACAGCACAAACAAATTTTTTGTTGTCTAGGTCCCATTGCCAATCAGTAGTAACTTTTGCCAGTGCCGTAATTGTACTATGCTTAGCTTTAAAGCCAGACTGCATTGGGTTGAGTAGTCTAGTATTGTCTAAGAAAGATCTCGGCTGCATATCCACAGTTTTTTCCAGAAGTTTTGAAAGAATGGGAAGAAGGGAGATTGGTCTATAGTTATTTAGGTCACAGGGGTCCCCTGCTTTAAACAGGGGAATGACGTGAGCAGTTTTCCATGCCTTGGGGATGAAGCCTTGTACTAGGGACAGATTGAATAGGTGTGTTATAGGTGTAGCAAGTAAATGGTATGCTATTTTCAAGAAATATGGGTCGAAGGAGTCCGCCCCAGCACTTTTTTTAGTATCTAGTCGTAGAAGATCTTCAACTTTTTTTATGGTGGTAGGTGAAAAGGAGACGTCCGCGTTATTGCTACTTGGTTCTGAAGGCTGGGTGTTGGTCTGAGGAAGAATGCTACTTACAGGTGCGTTATCAAACGTCAGGCCAGCAGTGGCAAAATGAATGTTGAAAGCCTGCAGTATCTCTAATATATCGTTAATGATAATATTATCAGTGGTAATTTTGGAAGGAAGCGCACTTCCTGGAGAGTGGCCAGATAGCTCTTTTATGGTGGACCAGAACTTGGTAGGGCAGTTTGACGCAGAGGGTAGCTTGGTTTGATAAAAGTTGGCTTTGGCCATTATTCCGCCATACCATGGTGCAGGCCGCCTCTCAGAATCACAAACGGCATTACGCATGTCACAAAGTGTGACTTGCGCCATTGGGTTTGATGCATGTCACTTTGCAACATACGTAACCCATTTTAGAATCAGGCCCATGATATTTTACTCATGGTAATAGAGCCACATATTGGGCAAGCTTTAAATAGCTTTGCCAGACTTTGTTGAGAGATCATAAAATTCTTCTAGTCATTGGGTCTTATGTTGTCGAGTTTGAGTAGAATGGCTGTAGATGCATTTAAAGGTTTTACTTTCTTGCTTGAATTGACACTGCCATTTGGATTCTAATTTGGGTCAGAGTTGTCTTCTTCAGTTCTCATTCCTCACTTTCTGTGTCTGGACTTCGGAATTTGTCAGCACCAGTACCACTGTCAGATGCTTTGTTGTGCACTGTGTAACTGGTAGTGTCATGCAACTGTATTTCTTCATCTATGTTACATTGCACTGCAACTGATGTCATCTTTACAGTTTGTATTGCTGCAGATAAGGGTGGCTTCAGCAAATAAAATGCAGCAATTGAAGGTGACACTTAACTTTACAATTCTCACATATTGAGACAACACTGCTGTTATTGTTAGCCACTGTGATGGCACCTCGGTCTACAATCATGTTATTTTGAGGCATGGACAAAATACTGCAAAGAGAATTTTGATCAGTGTCTTCAGTTGCTTCCAAAAATATAGGATTCATTCACAGATTCAGAAAAAGTACCACAACTTATTTCTGAACATTCTACATGCAGTGTTTCACTATTTAATTAATCTATGGACACTACTGATGCATCATGCTGACATTCAACATTCACAGTTGCTGTATTTTGATCATCTGAACTTTTTGCTTGTCTTTTCTGCAGCTGCTGGTGTGTTTTTAGTCACCTTTGAAAAAAAATGGAATCCAGAATCTGAAAATAAATTTGCTTTTATTGATTAAAATATATTATGACAAATAATAAAGACATTATACTCTAGCATGATATGGTCGTGCCTCAGTACTGGTTTGCTGTAAATCATGACTCGGTGGTGGACATGATATACATGTCCACCTGTGCCATGATGCCATCTACATTAGGAATCAAATTTACTAGATGTTTTACATTTGCACACACGAGCTTCCACTCTGCCTGCAACCCATTGTTTTCCTTTTTTTCAATTCCTGATTTGCATCTTTATTTTTATAGCTGGTCTTCTTGTTTAATTTCAAACACTATGTATTGTTGTGTTATTTATCTCTATTGGGAAATTTCAAACATTACAGTTATACTATCTCAACAGCAGTCTGTGATGGGTGTGGGGTGTGTTATTTAAGCAACAATGCACGACAGGGTGTGGGTTGTGCTGAGATAACCTCACACCTGGGTGGTTGGGCATGAAGCCACAGGCCAAGTGCGTCCAACATCTTAGCAGTGAGGTTATCCCAGCACAACCCACACCATGGAGTGCATTATTGCTACTATACAATGGCTCATTGTTATACAAAATAAAAAAAATTTAAAAAATGTTTTTAGTAGAGTTTCAGTGTGGCAATATATCTTTGTTTCTTAAGAGAAGAGAATGCTACAATGCACAGTGAGGTTGTACTCAGATAACCTTACTGCAACAAGTACACACTGACCAATCAGAGTCCAGAAAATTTTTTTGCCAGTGTATAATTAGACTTTACTTTATGCATCCCTTATTTCTTTTCCAACCCCGAATGGACTATTTCATTGAGTACTACAAGTCACATAGTGGAAAGATGCAGCCCAACACTTCTATACTCACACATGATGCACCAGGGAAAGATATATCCACTTCCCTGAAGATGAACAATGTTTGGAAGCTAACCCAGCAACTCAATGGGGTGGCAGTGATGCTTGTGTATCTGTGCTGAGTGTCACTGCTCTAAGACAGGGGCAGTAGTTCCCCTCATTTTGACAAGGTAGCAACCCTTGCAGTGGGCTACATGAAATTGTCTAAACCACAGGACATTGCTATGTGTTTGACATTGAGCACTTGTGGCATTGCACGTGCCATGATGGAGAGGTGGAGTGAAGACGACAAGGATGAACAAAAAAACAAACAAATAAATAACATAAAAAAAACTGCTTAACAGACTCATTAAATGACTGCACCAGCTCTCTCTGGTACATCTACATGTGGATCACTGAGAGAAGGAAGGTGAGTGGAGTGCAGGTTGTAACTGAGGGACTCTTGAATCAGACCAGAACCAGCTAAAGATCCCATGTGTGGGCAAACAAGGTATATAGTGAAAGAATGGCCAATGTGGTTCCAGATTGCGATACCCAAGATGAATGATATTGTTACCATGTGTGCCATATTCTGAGGACACTGTTTCACACACAAAAAAAAGCTATGGTAAGTAAACTCTTGACACTGGAGTGAGAATTGGGTGAGGAGATGTGTGAGCAGGTGGCATGGTGAGTGCATGGGACACATGTTGAGAGGATAAGAATCAGAAAAGGATACAAGAGAGCTCTGTTACTGAACTGTATTGACATATCATCAAGCCATGTGAGACAACTGACCACCAGTAATTATAACATAAGTAAATGGAATGTGCAGTCTGTGGTAAGGGGTAACACTGGAAAACAAGGTTGTTTAACCAATATTAATTAATTGTGACATGGGGTTGGGAGGTGAAGCCACTTCTTGGTGATATGAATTGTGTGAGGAACAACAGCACATTTATGTTGTGGCAGTACACTCTGTTATGGTGCATGCACTACTATCACAGTTCTACCCTTAGCCCCACTGCTGACATACCATGCACTTACCAAAACCTCCGGTGCTCCACTACAGAGTCTCACAAACATTAACCCCCATCAACACCCTCTCACCTGCCAGACAATGGATACCAACCATCTTCCAAAAGGAAAACATACAGTATCAATGAAATATAAATACATATAGTAAGAAATTATGTCATGTAACTAACCTTGCATCTAAGGGGTTTTAAATATGCCAATTGCTTCATCTCTGGTGATGATCGATGAGCTTTCTGCAGGATTAAAGACAGATGAGATGGCATCCTGCTTCAGTTTGGGTTTGGAATTGTCCTAGCTAAGTTGTACAAGTTTCTCAGGGTCTCACTCATAACAGGACTGTAGAAAATGCACTGAACAGAAGTAATGGCACTGTGTGGGTTTAAAATCTTTACACCAACAAAAAGAAATCCAAGTGGCTGGCCCGCCGGCACAGTGGTAGGGTTACCACTCACGGTGCCAGTGACCTGGGTTCGGAAATGGACTCGGGAGGTTGGAGGGTCAGCTGGGGGGAGGAGGATCGAGTGCCCAGTGGCTGCTCTCCTCCTCTGCAGTGGATGGCTGCTTTTTCTGCCACTATACCACCACCTGGGTGACCACGGGTGGAGGTACAGCGGGACAATGGGAGGAAGGATGTCAGCCGGAAGCCAGAGTGCACGCATGTTGTGATGTGCACTGTCTATTGGCTCTCCCTAGCATGCCGATATCCTGAGGGGTGGACCAGAAAACCAGAAAAAACCCTGTAGTGCTCCCAGTAGACGAAGCACCAGGCCCCCCTCTCCAATGCCCCTACTGGCACCAGTGACAGCATTCCCGACGAAACACAGACATGTTGGGGTAGAAAGGGGGTCCCGCCCCATACCTGCCTAGAGGGTATAACCAAGGTTCCGTGGGGGGATGGACTGCACTGGTGTCTGGCTAGTTGAGCGGGGACGTACAGGGCCATAGGTGCTCCTGAAGAAAGTGGAGCTCTGCGGAGAAAGAAGGGGCATAAAGTGAAAAAAATAAATAAATCCAAGTATAACAAATTTTTGAATCACATGAAAAACTGAAAAAATGCAGGCCATAACCACAGCTACTTTTATTTTTGCAACCAAACACCACACAGTAAGGCATTTTAAAAGAATAGTAAATTTGTTAAACACCAATATGTTTTGATTCAAACTAAAGGAAATAAAAATATATGAATTCAACGGAAAAGTTGAAAAGCTGTAACATGTACAGTAACCTCAATGTAACACCAAGTGTAAATGGTGTTTGCAGCTGTGTTTTTACCGCCCAACTGTTATAATTTTCCTTCCAAAACCTGTCAAATGACTCATTAGAATGTGTAAACACTGTCCCTCAAAATCATTAGTTTTTGAATTATAATAAAATTGACAGTCATTCATGAAGAAATATGGAAAAATGACAGACACTCAATAAAGGAAAATACTTTGGCCTGGATATTCAAAGCGGTTGCACCAGCACAAGTATGGAACTGTGCCATGGAGCCATATTCAGTGGGAGCCAATGCCCAGTGCAAGTACCAGTGCACCAATGCACAATGACAATGAATGCAGGTGCAACAGCAGGGGGCGTGCCCATGCATATCCAGCATAGTGCGAATATTGAACCATGGAGCATGTGAGGAGCAAAGCCAAGATGCGCAGAGCAGACTTGAGCCTATAAAAACCAGGCACAAGCACACGGACAGCACTTGCACCAGGTGAGAGAGGGAAGAGGAGAGAGAGAGAGAAGGAGACAAAGAGAGAGAGAGAGAGAGAGACTGACTGAGAGAGACAGCCGGACCAAAGAAAGACAGGAATAAGGAAAGAGAGAGAGAGAGAGAGAGAATGAAAGAGGAAAAGAAGGGCACAGAGAGACAGACAGAGGCTGCCACATTGGGAGTGTGACACAGGTGCCACTGGAATGGGAGAAGGGGCACTGGGAGTGAGAAAGAGCAGCAACACAGTGCCAGGCGGTGCACCAGGGTGCCACACACCCATCTGCAGCCAACCGCCCAGGGAGTGACGACACAACAGGGGCCATGGACAGTGCACCATACATGATGGAGGCCATAATGAGGGGTGTGAGGGGGCAGGTGGAAACAGCGATGTGGCCGAGGAAGGGCCCGACGACAGTATGCCCAACATAGGTGTTACCATGCTCGAACCACATTCGAGAGCTCCACCAACACGGAGATTGTGGGCCAGTACCACCTGAACAGGGCAATTCTGAGGCAGCTCTGCAAGCTGTGCAGTGAGAAGATGCAGGCACTCACTAGATGGAGTCATGCATTGTCAGTGAAGATGAAAGTCACAGCAGTCATATGCCTGCTCACCGTGGGCACCTTCCAGAGACCAACAGGGGACACCACAGGTATAACCCAGTCAGCCACGTCATGCCTCCTCACACAGTTCCTCAATGCCCTGCTGCCATGTACTTTGGAATACATTCATTTCCCCAGCACACAGGCAAAGCGTACAGCAGCCATACAGGACTTCCACAGGGTAGCATGTATGTCTGGCATGCTCGGGGCCATTGACTGCATCCATGTGGGCCTCTGCATGCCACCTGGGCCAGAGGACCTTGTGTATATCAACCAGAAGGAGAGCCCAAGCATCAACTGTCAGGTGTCGTGCGATGGCATGAGGCGTATCACTAAGGTCTGTGCCACACACCCCGGAAGCGCACATGATGCTTTCATCTGGCACAGCTCTGTGCTGCACAGATTCAAATGTGGGGACATCCCCACAGGCCACCTAGTGGGTGAGTATCGGATGGGCAAGGGGTGACGGGCAGGCAATGGAATGAGGGAAGGCAGGGTGGGCATGCAGGTGAGGGCACCTGGGCAGGCAATGGGCACAGCAAAGGCAGGCAGAGAGCTAACCATGTCCCTATCCACACAGGTAACAGTGCCTACCCATTGAGGCCCTGGCTGCTCACCCCCTACCGGTGCCCATTGTCCCCATCCAAGGAACGCTACAACGAGGCACACGCCAGGACACGGAACATCATAGAGTGTGCATTTGGAATGCTGAAGGCATGCTTCTGTTGCCTGGACAGGTCTGGTGGAGCCCTACAATACAGCCCCTCGAAAGCCTGTGGCCTATTCCTGGCCTGCTGCATACTGCACAACATGCCCATTGACCGTGGGATAGCTGTCGAGGCTGATGTGGGCGACAGTAGTGGGGATGATGGAGGCAATGTGCCGGAGGGTGGTGGACAGCTCCCCCACCCCCCGGGCAGAGGGATCCAAGGCTGATGAGGCAGGCCCAACAACACCACAACACCATCGTACAGGAGCACAATGGTGCACCAAGGTAGGTGGCACCATACACATGCAAGAGCCACACACACAGGCACAGCACACAGGCAGGGGCAAGCATAGCGATAGGCATGCACATACAGAGGCGTGGTGCAGGGACACGGGGATGGCGGCACACCACCACACACAACTGCACACAGCAGCACACAGCAACGCACGCACGGACGCACGCATGCACACACGCACGCACGCACACACACACACACACACACACACACACGCCCTGGCGTCGGCATGTGGCACGGATCAGAAGCATAGCAACAGTGCACAGGCATGACCAGCACAGGACAGCCCTCATCACGCCCGTATCACATGGGCCAGCGACCAGGTAAGCATGCACACAGGCTGTATGCGGCGTGACACACAGGTGCCACCCATGCATGCATGGGCAGCAGCAGCTGACTGGAGATAAGGTGGGCTGCACATCAGGGCCACCGCACAGATCCCTGGCCACCACGGCCACAGGGCCGTTCAGCAGCCACAGGCTGCTCACCAGTGGCAGGGGGTGTCTGCAATGCCCCCCCAGGGGTTGACCCATGGGACCATGACTGGGGGATGCATAGGTGACTGAACAGGCCCACCCCAGGTGTGCCTGGGATACCAGGAGCAGAGTCTGGCATCGACAGTGTAGGTGTCACCCGACGCCAGAAATGTGGGGTGTATGATGCACTGTGTGGTGTCTGCGGTTGCTGGCCATGCCCTGTGGCAGCCAGCTGTGCAAAGCCATCTGAAACCGCCTGGGCAATGTGATCCATGGATGCAGTCATGGCCTCCTGCATGCGCTGCATCCCCACCAGGAGTTGTGCAATGTCCCTCTCACGCTACTCGCCCAGCTGGCGCACCTCCACACGCAGTGCATGCAGCCCACCAGTGACCTGCACCTGTTGCTCAATGGAGGCCTGGAGCAAGCGGGTGTGCTCAGCCATTGGGGTCGGCATCCTGGGGAATCTGGGCAGGACGCCAGCCCTCCTGTGGTGACCGACCATGCTGCACAAGCCCCCTCTCTGGTGGAAGCTGCACAGTGGGACCCTCTTGGGATATGTCCCTACCTGGCACCCTGGCGGCGGACTCTGCATCTGGCAGCCCTGTAGTTGCAGCAGCCTGCTGCCGCTGACCCTCCTGCCACTGACCCATGCCCAGAACCTGTGCGGCTACACCACCATCACTGCACATCACTGCTGTGACGGTGCACATGACGGCACCCGCAGTGGTGGCTGGCAGCTGGTCCCCTGGCGACAGGTCGCTGGGCACACTGCCCATTCCTGGTATGTGTGTCTCCCCTACTACACCGCCCATGCTGCCCAGGATTATGATGAGGTCATCATCAGTGTCGGACCCCGGCCTGACCTGTGTCTCCATGCACAGGACACCATGTCTGGCATCCTGTAGGATTGCATCCAGGGCTTCGTCTGACCCCATGCCCAGGACATCCATCTGAACAGTGGTGGTGGTGGTGTGCTGTGGCCTCCCAGGCCCCTGGATGCCCGTGGAGGTGGACAGCTGGTTGTCTGGGGCTGTACCAGCCTCCATAGCCGCTGCTGGTGCTCCATCCTCCTCATGCAGGCATGCCGGTGTTGTAAGACAGAAAGGGTGTGTTAGTGAAGTAGTGGCCACATGTGCCCCCCCCATCAGCATGCCACAGCATGCTGCATGATGCTGCCATATGTACCATGCAGGGATGGGCTGCCACCAGTCTGGAAGCCACCACCAGGAACACCCTCCACCCTCCATGGTGCTACGGTGCATGGTGGCTGCCACCAGCTCCTCTTGCGCCGTAAGCTGTGGCGCTATATCAGGTCCCCCTCCAGTGGCAGTCAGGGCCGCATGGATGGCCGCCACCTTCTCTTTAATCCACCTCCCGTCAGTGCCCACCTTCTTGTGGCACTTCTGCACCGACTGCTGGTGGCTGCCCTGCTGATTGATGCAGTCGGCCACCTCCACCCAGGCCCTGGCCTTGGCCTGTGGTGTGCCTGTGGCACCACTCAGGAGCAGCTCCCTGTCGAGGTAGGCCTAGAACAGGGCATTTGTCTCTGCCTTTGTGAAGTTGGGCCAGCGCTTCTAGGCAGACCTACCCTCCCCAACCTCCTCAGGTCCTGACTTGTAGCTTCCTGTGGTAATGGAAAGCACAGTTCATCAGTGGCTGCAGCACACAGTGCCCTCCCCCATGCTGTGCCCTCTGTACTTAGTGTGCTCCTGCAGCATGTGCAACTCACCTCACAAGGATGCAATACCGGTCCATGGCCTGTGCTAGTCCATGGTGCTTATATGGTGCATTGCATGCAAATGTGAATTTGCGCAACGGCAAAGATATGCTAATTCCCCCATTGTGCCATGCATTGGCTGATGAGTTCATTAGCATGTGGCGGCTGAATATCGAGTCTGTGAGCCATGTGCAGTGAGAGTGCTTCAGAGCAAGTCATTTGGATGCGCCGGAGCATGCCGTGGTGCATTATGCATGCATGCGCAGTGCACAGTGGTGCTGTGCGCATGCTCTGCAAGGTGCTCTGCCACCTACTGTGCACATTGTGGTGACTGTGCAATAGCAGCCATGGCACTGTGTGTGCACCATGGCTGTTACTGTGCACAGTGCAGCAACTGTGCAATAGCGGCCATGGTACAGTCTGTGCACCATGGCTGCTACTGCGCAGTCGCTGCACTGTGCACGGCATGCCCCGACCCCTGGCCCCTGCAGTGACCTCTCACTCTGACCAAGCCACACACATGCCCCCCCAGCCATGTCAATGTCACGCATCCATGCCGTTGTGCAATTGGCGGGCACAGCGCATATCCCCTCGACCCGCGCATCTGGCGCATGTTGCTGGCATGTGCAGCTATGGGCGCCATTTTTTACCTTGGCACACAGCAGCATTATGGCACAGCAGAGGGCTGTCCATTGTGTGAGCAACTGGACACAGGTGGAGCTGGCCAACCTCATGGCCTGTGTCCAGCCCCATGCACCACAGCTCTTCGGTCAGGTCCCATTGCAGCAGCCCCGTGTCGCTGTTTGGGACGTCATTGCTGCTGCACTAGTGCAGCATACTGGAGTGGCCAGGACCAGTGGCCAGTGCCGGCACTGATATGGGGACCTCCTGCGCAGGGATCCAGGATGCCTCCGATGCCTGGAGGCGCACATCAGGCATGGTTGAGTGCCACAGTCAGGTGAGTAGGCCCAACATGCATGTGTGCCCTGGTGCTGTACTGTGGTGGGCTATGGGCCACCTGGCGTGTCCGCAGGGTGGTGGGCTGTCATTGTGTGCATTGTGGGGATGCATCACCCACCACCGCTTACGTTGCCCTGTTGCTGTGCGGACCACGCCAGGCAGGGGACACACTGTGTTGGGGGGCCTTTCCAGTGGCTGTGTACTGATGTGTTCCTTTTCTTGTTCCATTCCCAGGTCCAGAGGATTGGAGGAGAGCTGACAGAGCAGGCGGCTGTGGGACAAGGAGGTGGCGCCAGAGTGGCCCCAGCACCTGCAGGGCTGCGGAGAGTAGGTAGGCACTGGCATGGGCCTCCACACGTCTATGGGGGTTGGTGGGGGCATGGGTTCGGACATAGCCGCCTGTGCTGGGTACCGTGGGGACTGGGTGTGTTGCACTGTGCTTGGTGCCTGCCACTGTGGTGTGTCCATAGTGCACATGTAGCAGCTGCTGGTGGGGTGGGTGTGCACCCGGCCTCCTCTGTCAATGCTGTGGTGCTGCATGGGAACTGTGCCATATGACTGGCAATGCGCAGTCGGGTGGCTACTGTGTGGCGGGTGCCACCAATGTGCACTGTTGTGGTGTTCCACGTTGCTGGCTGGTGTAGGTCCATCCCCCTGCGGGTGGCCTGTGCAGGCCCTCTGGGGGGTTGTGGTCCCACTGCCCTATGTGCACAGTGGTTGGGCATGGTGTTGAGGGTCACTGCACTGACAGCCTGTCCTGTCCCTTCCCCTAGGTGTTCAGAGGTGGAGGAGGTTGCCGCTGTACTGCTGGCTGTTGCGGCGGATCATCTATCATCAACCACGATGGAGGCAGCAATCCAAATAGACCAGCGGGTGTTTGCCGATGGACACCGGGGATGACACGGGCCAGCACAGTGTGGCTGCTGCTGATGGACGCCCTACCATCTTGTGTCCCCTGCTGTTCCTCCCCCACCAGTCCCCCTTCCCACTGTACAGTCCCTATTCCCTGTCCCCATCCCTCTCAGCCCTAGGCCTTCCCTCCCCCATATTATTGTACATAGTTGGCTGTTGTGTTTCTCATTACATTGTTTTGCCCTACCTGCATGTGTCAGTGTCTGCTTTGCAGGTGGCATGCGGCGCCATGCTGCAGTAGCCCAGTGCCTGTCCATGTCGTGTGCATGTGTCAGGGTGCCTGTTGTGCTGCGTTGGGTCCCTGATGTGTGCCGTGGTGTGTCCCACTGTGGTGGTGTCCCCCCCTTGGTCAGTGGGTGTGTCGTGGGGGTGCCCATGAGTGGCCTGTCAGGGGTGTGTTGTGGGTGTGTGTATGGCTGCTTGGTCCTGGGTGTGTCCTGCACTGGTCTGGTTGTGGAGGGGTGGCACGGCATGCAGCCTGCAGGGGTCCCATTGGTGGCCCTCAGTTGCCCACTGGCTTCTCCTGGTGCCTCACTACAGTGCCACTGTTGTGCATGGGGGTGGTGGAATGGGTGCCTGTTCACACCCTGCCATGCCCTGCTGATGGTGGCCTTCTGTCGCCTGTAGCTGTGCCTCCCTTGTTCTGTTTATGGATCCGTCTCTGTGCCGTGCCCTCCCCATTGCTCTGCTGCTGTTGCGTAGCTGTGTGTGTTTGTGTGCCACGGCGCACCAGTCCTTGCACCATGGCACATTGTCAGTTGTGTCATTGCACAACAGTGCCATATTCAGCCGGGTTGTGCTGGGGCAATTCAGCATGCGCAACTTCTGAATATCACTCCTGTTGCACATCTGCGCATCGGACTTGCACTGCGCTGGTCTTGCGCTGCACTCCAGCGCAGTTCTGAATATCTGGCCCTTTATGTTTTATATTAGATTTTTTTGCTTCACCCTCTGTAAATGTACCTTCTCCTAATGTGCTCTACTAACTTATGCATGTGTAATTCAGATGTAATATATTTGCTCCACTATGTATTTGTAAGGTATAATCTGTATATGTCCCCTGACTATCTTTGCTGATGTCTGTATTGTGCTCATGATTGTATTATTTTAAATATACTTTACTGGCTCTGATGTGGAACCTTTGCAAATGAGCTATCAGCTCAAAGGTGTACTCTGAATAATCCTATAAATAAATAAATATCACTTCTGGGCAGGCATTAGCACTTGGGAGCATTCCCAAGATATATGTGCATGTCACAACCAGGAAGAAGGGCACAATATGATGGTCACTAACAAATTACTTTAAAAAAAAAATACTGCACAAAACAAAATGCTACTAACTGTAACCCTGGCGCGTTTGGACAAGCTCTCTGGCCTTGTCGGGGCAGTCCACAAATGCATAGCCGCTCTTGACCAGCACAGGGCCACTGACAGGGATCTGTCAGTCAGCAAACACCCGATGTACAGCTTGTTCATGGTGAGGAGAAGGGACTGGGATTGGGGGGGAATACAGCAGCAGCTCCCGTGGGCTGCGGGGTTCGGGACCTGGGACAAAGAAAGTTGCCGAAGTTCATGGGAAGTCCTGAATGGCAGTGGTGGAAGAGGGGGTGGTACCACACTGGGCCGATGGCTGGTGCCGATACGTTGATGTATCACTGCCGATTCCTTAACGCGGCTCCTGTCACGGGCGGCTAGCCTTGCCCTGTGTGGTGGGCTGCGCTTCTCTTCCACTCATGTTCGTCAGAGCGTTACACTCACTGGGCCGATCACCAAGGTATTACTGCTGCCGACTACTGAACGTGGTGATCCTTGCCGCTCTGCTGCCCTGTGGGCATTGCCGTGCTCCCACCTACTCATGTCGGACCAAAGAAAGAGGGGCAGAGCCCGTGTCTCAATCTCTATATTGTCTGAGCGGCCGGGACTCGCTGCTGCTGCCATTACCACCTCTCTTTACTACAACCTGGCCTCAACAATTGAGTAAAACAAGGCTGACGGTGTCTCTTTAAGCAGAAACTCTTGCTCCAGCATCTGGTATTTTGTGTAGGGGCTGGGGGCAGCCCTTCTTTCTAGTGGAGCTAACATGGATCCACTTTGAGATGCAGTGGCCTACAGTTGAAATCAAATGACCACTGAAAATAAGCGGTGGTAACGTGTAGGTAATTTGCATATTTAGCCCGGCGTCATACCGATCAGCTGAAAACTGATCGGTGCGACCACAGGTTAAATATGCAAATGACCTACACGTTACCACTGCCTATTGTAGCAGTCGTTTGCTTTCAGCTTTACACCACTGCAACTGAACTGCTGTCATAGACAGCTCGGACATTAATTGGTGTGGTGCAGCCACGCCTGCAAAAAGGATCAGGACATTGGAAGCGGGGTGACACACCTATGAAAACTTGTATGGTGGCACTATGTTTCCTGCACATGCGTGCAAGCAAACATAAAAATGACAGCATTTTGGAACCTTACAACTTACTATAATTAGCTCCTTGAGATTATGATATTCTACTGTACTATATTTCTGCTCAAATTCACCTGAAATACACAGCAGCCTTAAGATGGTATATATGGTAAATTTTACCGTATTACCAATGAAAGTGGCAAACGGAAAACATGATCCGCCCATAGTAGCCAGCTGTCCATGATAATTGCAGGTGGTATAAATGATGAGGACTGTATCCTTTAAATGGGAGTGAAACAATGGCCACAAGGTGGCAATGCAGGATAAGGAATGAAATAAACACATATACAATGTATAGGAAGAAACTTAGAACTATTGAAACTTTATGCACTTACATGTAAAGAATATTTCCTTGGCAGCAAATGGACTACTAAACCCACTGCAGCTGAAGAGGCTGGGATCTACACTCGGTGCAGGATGACCTTTGCCATAGCATGCATTTCCTGTCAAGAAGTTGTGGTACAGTGGTAGAGTGGTAGAGCTATAGGCTACCAAGCAATAGTGGGTAGAGGCCACCTCAGTTGACGCAGAAAAATCTGTTTTAGTGGGAGAAGCCCTAATCCAGTCACAGCACAAACAAAAAGAAATACTCTTAAGTTTGTTTGTGCCTATAGGGATTGCAGGTCATGGGGAGGGCAGGGGATTTGATATTTCTTTTTTTTTCATCCGGTGTTCGTCAGTAGGTCTGGGGACTATATCTGTTATAGACAGTGTTGGATAAGTTACTTTTTCTATTATTTTCTATTATGTTTGGAAACTTGTTCCAGGAAGCTCTGTGCAGTCACTAGCAAGGATAGAGAAGTACTAGAAAAAGTAATACACCTTACAATTATAGTTACTTATTTCTTTTTATACAGAAACAATACAAAAAAATAACTGTAACATATTACATTTTTTGAAAGTAATAAGTTGGTTACTAGTTACTTTCAAATACATGTAATCATTTACAGTTACGTATTTCTTTTGTATAAAAAGACATAAGTAATTGTAACTGTAAGGTGTATTACTTTTTCCAGTACATCTTCATCCTTGCTAGTGACTGCATAGAGCTTTCTGGAACAAGTTTCCAAAAGTAATAGGAAGTAATAGAAAAAGTAACTTACCCAACATTGGTTACAGCTTTGCTGGTTTGTTTATTTGTTAATATTTTGTCATAATTATTTCTCTTTCCCTTTGTTAATGTTCTTTCTCCTGTGTAAAAATTTCAGTAAAGTATATTCAGTTTTCCCCCATTCCCACTAAGTCACAGTATCTGCTGTTCACCGTTGATTTATATCCCTCCCCTCTCAGATCTCTTCTCCCCCTCAGATTGTTGCCATTCTTTGTATACATTGGCTGCTCAGCAGCTGTTACTCTCTTCCCCCAGCACTCAAATGTCTTGCCACTCCTAGTATTTCATATTAGCCATTGTGTGCCATTTGATCTCTGCTCCTTGTCTCTTTCATCTCCTCCCTAACTACTGCCATTCTCCATATACATGACGCTTTCCCACTCTGTCTCTGTTCTATACCATCGCTGATCTGCCCAAAATACCACCATCCTCTGTATACCTTTGTTGCTCTGCAGCACTTGCTCTGTCCCCACTCCTCAATATCTGCCTCCACAAACAGCCACCATTCACTGACATTCACATTACCTAGTCTGTGCCACTTGCTCTATATCCATTTGCTCCCAAATCTCTATCCTCCCACAACATGCCAACATTTGCTCTATAGATTAACCCACTGTGCAGCATTTGCTCTTACCACTTTCCTTGACTTCTGCCCCCTCAAATGCTGCCATTCCCTGTCATTCACATCAGCTGACTGCAGCACTTGCTGTCTATCCCTCCCCTCCCCATATCTGCCCCCTAAAAAATGCCAGCACTGTCCCTACACATTAGCCTTTCTATGGCACTTGCTGTCTCCCTCTCACCCTAAAACGTTTCGCCACTTCTGATACTCTGTATCACCCATTGTGTGCCATTTGCTCTGTCTTCCTTGCCTCACTGATCTTTCCCCTAACATACTGCTATTCTCCATACACATGACGTGCTCTCCAGCTTTATTCATGTTCTACCCCATCTATGGCCCCCTAATATTCCCCATTTTCTGCTCAGTGGCACTTGCTGTCTCCCCCTCCCATGTGCTCCATTCCCCATCATTCAGATTACCTACTCTGTAGCACTTGCTTTCTCCCCCTCCTCGATATCTACCCCCCAAACTGCTGCCATTCACTGTAATTCACATTAGCTGCTCTGCACCACTTGTTCCATATCCAAACCCTCCCCAATCTCTACCACCCCACACCGTGCCATCAATTTCTATATACTACATTAGCTGTTCTGTGACACTTGCTCTTCTCCTGTCCCCAGTCTCTTCTCTCCCAAATGCTGCCATTTACTGTAATTCACATTAGCTGCTCTGCTGCACTTACTCTCTATTCCTCCCCTCCCTGATATCTGCCCCTCCAAAATATCAACACTGTCCATACACATCAGCAGCACTGCAGTAGATTCTCTCAACCACCCACCCTAAAATGTCTCCCCATTCCTGGTACTTCATATTACCTGCTGCACACCTATTTGCTCTCTATTCCTCCCTTTCCTGATCCCCCCAAACATACTGCCACTCTCCATATACATGACATGCTCTCAGGATCTGTCCCTGTTCTAACCTATTTCTTTATCCCCCAACATGCCTCCATTCTCAGTATACACTTGCCACTCTGTGGCAATTGTTTTCTTCCCCCTCCTCAAGCTCTGCCCCCCAACATGCCCCCATTACCCATCATTCAAATAGCCTGCTCGAAGCACTTGCTCTCTGCCCCCCAAACTGCCGCCAGTCACCGTAATTCACATTAGCTGCTCTGCACCACTTGCTCCATATCCATGTCTTCCCCAGTCTCTACCGCCCCACACCGTGCCATCAATTTCTCTATAGATTAGATGTTCTGTAGTACTTGCTCTATTTCTATCCACTCCCTGGTCTCTCACCCCACAACTTGCCATTTTTCTTATACATTAGCTGTTCTGCAGCACTTGCTCTTCCACTCCTCCCTGATTTTGCTTCCCTAAATGATGCCATTCACATTAGCTGCTCGTTTGCACTTGATCTGTAATATCTGCCCCCCAAAAAATGACAGAATTGTCCCTCCACACTAACTGCTCTGCTGTACTTACTCTGTCTCTCCCCCCCTCCCCAGCTTGCCAGCATTCATCATCTTTCACATTAGCCACTCTGTGGCACTTCTTCTCCATTCTTCCCCTCCTCGATATCTGATGCCCAAATGCCAGCACGGTCCCTACACATTAGCTGCTTTGAGACACTTGATCTCTCTCCTTCTCATAGATACATAGATACAAAGACAGTGTCGGCAGATAAGGGCCTATGGCCCACCCAGTCTGCCCATTTGAGCTTGTAATTTCAGTTTATGTTTTCCTAGAAGTCTGTTGCCCCTTACCCCTGACCTCCACAATTCCTTTATGTCTATCCCATGCATTCTTAAATCCCGTGATTGTTTCGGCCCTCACAACTTCCTCTGGCAGGGTGTTCCACTTGTCCACCACCCGTTCTGTGAAGAAATTCTTCCTCACGTTTCCTCTGAATCGTCCTCCCTCCAACTTCATCCCATGCCCTCTAGTCCTGGAACATCTTTTTCGCTTAAAAATAGTGTATTCCTGCACCCTGTTCCTCCCTGTAAGATACTTGTATGTCTCTATCATATCCCTCTCTCCTCTCCTCCAAGGAGTACATGTTCAGTTCCTTCAACCTGTCCTCAAAGGACTTGTGATGCAATCCATGCACTATCTTTGTTGCCCTCCTCTGAACCTTCGCTACCCTGTACACATCCTTACGAGGTAAGGTCTCCAGAAACTGTACACTGTACCCAGGTGGGGCCTCACTAGTGTCTTGTATAGTGGAATTATGACCTCCCTTTTCCAGCTGGTGATGCCCCTGCCTATGCATCCCAGCATCCTATTTGCTTTACCTGCTGCCTTGTCACACTGTTTCCCTACCCTGAGGTCATTAGAGATGATAACCCCAAGATCCCTTTCCTGTTTGGTGCATGCTATATCCTCACCCCCCAACTGATATATTGTGCCAGGGTTTTTGTGCCCCATATGCATTATCCTGCACTTCTTTGCATTGAATTTCAACTGCCAAACCCCTGACCATTCTTCAAGTTTCTGCAGGTCCCTTCTCATTCTGTCTACACCCTCTGGCGTGTCTACTCTGTTACAGAGCTTTGTGTCATCAGCGAACAGTGAAATTCTGCCTTCTAGGTCCTGCGCAATGTCACTGATGAAGAGATGTTGAATAGGACTGGTCCCAGCAGTGATCCCTGTGGTACCCCACTGGTCACTCTTCCGTCTGTGGAGTGACAGCCATTTACCACCACCCTCTGTGTCCTGCCGCCCAGCCAGTTACCTACCCACCACACTACTGTCCTGCCCACACCCATATTCCCCAGTTTGTGTAATAGTCTTCTATGTGGCACAGTGTCAAAGGCCTTGCTGAAGTCCAGATAGGCCATGTCCACTGCCCTCCCTGATCCACCTCCTAGTCACCCAGTCAAAAATTCAATGAGGTTGGTCTGACATGACCTCCCCCTGGTGAAACCATGCTGCCTTGGGTCCTGTAGTCCACTGACAACCAGATGTTCCACCAAGCTCTCCTTCAGTAGTGCTTCCATGATCTTCCCCACTACCGAGGTGAGGCTGACTGGTCTGTAGTTCCCCACTTCCTCTTTGTTCCCACTTTTGTATAAGGGGACTACATCTGCTATCCTCCAGTCTTTGGGTACATCCCCTGTTTCCAGTGATCGGCTAAACAGGATAGCAAGAGGTTCAGCCACCACCTCTCTTAGTTCTTTAAGTACCCTGGGGTGCACCCCATCTGGCCCCATTGCTTTATCATCTCTTATTACTTCCAGTTCCTTCAGGACCCTTTCTCATGTAAAGGGACTTGTGTCCATTTCTGCACCATTCTCACCCATTGTACTCCTTCAGACCCATTACCCTCCTCTTCCTCAGTAAAGACTGAGCAGAAATACCTGTTCAATATGTCAGCTTTACTGTTGTCATCCTCCACGTATGCCTCCATCCTCCCCTTCAGTCTCACTATCCCTCCCTTTGCCTTTCTTTTTTCACTTATGTACCTGTAAAAGGTTTTGTCCCCTCTACCCCACTGATTTTGCAATGTGTTCTTCTGTCTGAGCTTTGGCTTCCCTTACTGACCTCCCTGCCTCCCATAGCTTCTCCTGGTACTTCTCCCTATCCCCTTCTGCCTGTGTCTTTTTGTATTGCCTGAATGCAATCTTTTTGGCTTTCACTTTCTTTGCTACCTCTTTGGAAAACCATAATGGTCTCCTCTTCCTTTTCCTCTTGCTAACATACTTAATGCATAATTCTGTTGCTCTTGTAATCCCTATTTTAAATACTGCCCACTGTTCCTCAACCCCTGATTCCTGCCCCATTCTTCTTAATGCCTCTTTCAAGTATCTCCCCATTTTCCCAAAGTCTGCCCCCCTAAAATCAAGGATATGTGCTTTTGTGTGGTTTAGTTCTGCTCTTTCTGTGATTTCAAACCACAATGACTGGTGGCCACTGTTCCCCAGGTGCTCCTCCACTGTTACCCCCATCACACTGTCCCTGTTTGTGAACACAAGGTCCAGTATTGCCTTCTGCCGAGTTGGTTCCATGACCAGTTGCTTGAGGAAGGCACCCTGAAGGGAGTCCAGGATAAATCTGCTCCTAGTTGATGCTGCTGCTGGGATGCTCCAGTCCACGTCTGGAATATTGAAGTCTCCAACCAGTACTACCCCAACCTTGTCTGCCATCCTTTGGATGGCTAGAATCAGCTCCCTATCTGTTTCTTTCTCCTGGGCTGGTGGTCTATAGACCACACCTGTGTGGATGGCTGGCCCCATTTTCCTTTCCAGCTTAACCCACAGTATCTCTCCCCCATTTTGTTCCTCCTGGAGTTCTGTGGCCCTTTTGTCATTTTTCACATACAGTACCACTCCTCCCTTCCTGCCTGCCCTGTCTCTTCTGAATATGTTGTAGCCAGGTATGGCCATCTCCCAGTCATGGTTATCATTACACCAGGTTTCAGTGATGGCCACAATGTCCAGGTCTGACTGCATCATGACAGCCTCCAGATCTTCCATCTTGTTGCTAAGGCTCCTGGCATTTGCACACATGGCTTTCCATGATTTGACCTCCCTAGAATGTTTCGCTGTTCTACTCCAGCCCCTTCCTTGGTTGTCCTTTATCCCTGGTTCTCCTTGCTGTCTGCCCTTCTGCTGAATTTTGCCCCTTTTCTGCCTATCCACCTCTTGGGCGCTAATCTCCATCTTTTGCACACTGCTTTGTAGAGATAGCCACTCCTCTGGTTCACTGGTTCCACTGCTAGCTGTGGGGGGTGAGCAAGTAGGTACCCTCCTTGCTGGCCTGCCACCCCCCTTTGCTAGTTTAAATGCTTGTCAATGTAGCATTTAAACTTATCATTGAGTGCTTGGATTCCCCTACAGGATGGATGCAGGCCGTCAGGCTTGAACAAACCTCCATCCCTCCAGGTGGGTCCCCAGTCACCAATGAATCCAAACCCTTCCTCACAGCACCAGTTCTTCAACCATGAGTTAAAGTTCCTGGTGCATGCACCCTATGCGCTCCCTTGCCTCTCACAGGTAGTACTTCTGAGAAAGTGACAGAAGTAGCTACTTGCTTGAGACCCCTCCCCAATTTCCTAAACTCTTCCTGAACTTCCTTTGCTCCCCATTTTCCAGGTCATTAGTACCCCGGTGGATAATGACATCCAGCTCACCCTCTTGTCTTGCCTTCCCAGTGATCCCTAGGATCTTCCTTCCATCCCTCCATGCTGTGGCACTTGGTAGGCACCTCATCTCCCTGTCCTCCCCCTCCTGTGTTCCTAGCTGGATCCCTCTTATGATGGAGTCCCCCACCAGGATTCCCTTCCTCCTCCTCTGGGGTCCACTGCTTTCCCCACCGAGGTCACCTCCTTGGCTAACCTCCACATCCTTTCCTTCCACTTCTCTGGGTACCTCTATTTGGTTGTCCCCATTTGCCAGTGTGGCATATGAGTTCTTGAGTGGAATAGGATCTGGGATGTGCCTCTGCCTGACTGCTCTAACCCTCCCTGAGCCCACTGTCATCCAAGTGCTCCTCGTTCTCAGCATCCTTTGAGGCAGTTGCATTGGACTGGGTGGTCTCTGGATAGGGGTGATGGTACTCCTGACCCAGTTTACTTCCACTCTGAGTCTGGCTACTTCATCCCGCAGTCCAGAGAGATGCATGCAGATAGGGCAGCACCTTAGTGTCCAGAAGGTCTGCCTGAATATGCCTGCCCCACAGCCACTGCATTGCACCACTCCCCACATTATACTGCCCCAATCTCTGCTCCCCTTCATAAACCTGCTGCCATTCACCATCATTCACATTAGCTGCTCAGTGGCACTTGGTCGCTATCCCTGTCTTCCCCAGTTTCTGCCCCCAACATAGTGGAATTGTACCTACTCTTTAGCTGCTCTTAAGCACTTGATCTCCGATCTCCAATCTCTGCCCCTCAATATGCCACCATTGACTGTAATTCACATTAGCCACTCTGCAGCATTTGCTCTCTGTTCTCCCCCACCACAGTCTCTGTCCCCTCCTTCAGCATGCCTTTTTTCTCCCTATACATTAGGTGCTCCATGGCACTTGCTCTCTCTCTCCTACCTAATCTATGCCCCCCTTCCCCAACCTGTGGCCACTCACCATTATTTACATTAGCTGTTCTGCCATACTTGGTCTCTATCCCTCCCCTCCCCAATTTCTGCCCCCAACATACTGGCATTATCCCAACATATTAGCTGCTGTTTGACACTTGATCACCTCCCCCCTCCAAACTCTGCTCCTCCAGTGTGCTGCCATTCACCATCATTCCCATTAGCTGCTCTGTGGCACTTACTTTTTTCCCTCCACTCCCCAATCTCTGTCCCCTAAACATACCTCTGTTCTTCTTATACATTACCCACTCTGTGGCAGTCCCCCCCTCCATCTCTGGCACTTGCTCTCTCCCCCTTCCTGAGCTTTGTTCCCACCAAGTCTGCTGCCATTTATCATAATTCACATTAGCCACTCTGTAGTGCTTGCTCTTCATCACTCCCTTCTCTGATCTTTTCCCCCTAATGCTACCGCTGTCCATATACTGTATACTACCTGTTACTTTCTATTGCTTGCTGCTGTTGTTTGTAATGTTTATATCACACTTCTACTGCTAACATTCCTTTTGTTCCCATTCCCTTCCAAATATTTCATCACCACATACTTGCTGTCTTTAGGTATACCTCCTTTCATTTCTACCTACATTTCTCATGTTGCCCCAATTAATGTGTAATTTGGTACATCACCATGTCAAACTATCTTTATTTACTCTATTTAACTGTTCATTTTCTGTTTATTGAAAAATATGCATATCCTGTCTTTCTTTTATCCTACTATGAAAGCTAAACTAATCTTGCTCGTTTTTATAATTGCTGGTGCAAGAAGTTAGTGCAGGAGGCTTTTTCCCCCAGACAGAACTGTCATTCCTGCTGCCCAGTCACACACACACACACACACACACACACACACACACACACACACACACACACATGCACCCTGGGCAATAAGGAATTTTCTATTCTTTTTTTCTTAAGAAAAATGGTACTGCTGACTGGGAGGACACAGTCATCTTTGAGATTGCACTGGGTCAGACAGAAGCCCCGACTGAAGCGCAACAACAGCATGATCAACCAGATAGCCTTCCTTTTTATTGTTTCTCCAATAGGCAGGACAAATCAGATAATTTAAAAAAATAATAACTTATTGCAGCCAGGCTACGGTTACTTTGGGGAGTAGTCTGGTCATCGCTAATGGGAAATTGTATCCGCCATGTTTTTTGATGTGTTTGGCCCACCCACACAGAAAGTAAGGGCCAATAACGTGGCACGCTACAAATGAGTGACACTTCTAGTGAGAGTAGATTTTAAGAAATGCCATAATAACCCGATTTCAGGTTATTACGGCATTTGAAAGATACCGTAATCCGTTTGATAAATGGAGTCACCAGTGACCATAAAATGTTTACAGTGCATATGCATGTGGAGGATTCACATTATCATCTGCTCAACACTTGATCTTTATCCTTCCCCCCCCACTGATCTGTGCTTCCTTCCAAATCGCTGCCATTCTCCATATACTTCAGCTGATTTCATCTTACCCCCTCCCTCATCACTTAGCCCTCCAACATACTGCCATTCACCATATATATCACACATTCACAGGTAGGTGCTCTCTCTCTGTCCATCCCTGATCACTTCCTTCACCTGCATAGACACATAGATACATAGATGTTGTTGGCAGATAAGGGTCTTGTGGTCCATTCAGTCTGCCCTATCCCTTTATCTAATGCTTAAGGTACCCTAGATGCTACAAGCCCCCCCCCACCCCAGCTTGATAATTTCCATGTGCCTATCCCACGCATTCTTGAATCCCCGAGCCGTGGCCACCCCCACCTCTTCCTGGGGGGGGGGACTGTTCTATCTCTCCACCACCCTTTCAGGGAAGTAGAATTTCCTCAAGTTCCCTCTAAGTTTACCACCTTTTAGTCTCATGCTGTGCCCCCTTGTTCTGCTATTTCCCTTCATATGAAAGATGCTCCCCTCTGGTACCCTGTTGATCCCCTTTCAATATTTGAAGGTCTCTATCATATCCCCCCCCTCTCTCCTTTCCTCCAGAAAGTACATATTTAGAGCTCTGAGTCTCTTCTCATATGACTTCTGCTGCATCGCCGACACCATTTTTGTCACCCTCCTCTGTACCGTCTCCATCCTATGTCTTTTTGGAGATGGGGCCTCCAGAACTGAACACAGTACTCCAGATGAGGCTTTACTAGGAAGTTGTACAACAGTACCACCATTTCCCTCCTTCTACTTGTTACACCCCTTCCTATGCACTCTAACATTCTGTTAGCCTATCCAATTGCTTTGTTGCACTGTTTAGCCACTTTGAGGTTGTTTTCTATGACTATCAATCCCTAGATCCCTTTCTTCTGTGGTGGCCTCCAGTGTTACCCATCTAATTCATACTCAGCCCTAGGATTCCCTCTCCCTAGATGTATAATCTTGCACTTTTTTGCATTGAAACCCAACTGCCATTCATTGGACCAGTTTTCTAGTCTCTTCAGATCCCTCCTCATTTTTTCTATACCTTCCTGTGTATCTACCCTGTTACATAGCTTTGTATCATCCACGAACAGGCTAACCTTCCCTTCTAGACACCTCGTGCCATTTCCCATACTTTACAGTACCTGGTCTATGCCACTTCTTCTCTCCCCTCCTATCTCTGCCCCCTACCCTACTGTATTCAACACTACTTCACATTACCCTGTGTTGCACTTCCTCTGTGTCTCTTTCCTCCTCCTCCTCCTCCTTCTCTACCTTCAGCCCTAACATGCCACTATTACCACTATACATGAACCACTCTCATCACTTGCTTTCCACTGCTCTTCTATTCCAGCTCTGAACCCCCCCAACATCCTCCCAATCTTGATATATCTTCACAGCTCTGTACCACTTGCTTTCTCTCCCCCCTGATCTCTGCTTTTTCTAAGCTTCACCATTCATCATTCACATTACCTGTTCTCCCTTATTTGCTTTCTATACTTCCCCTCCCACCCCCCACTCTCCACAACATGCTGGCATTGTCCCTACATTTACTTTCCCAAACAAATTGAATGCGCTCCAGTACACCTAAATGTAAGAAATATACATAACCTAGAACAATTCAGACTATACACTGTTACTGTGCAAAATAACATATGACACTAGATCAATGGCAATACTTTTAATTGACTGTGCAGTTTTCATTCATTGCATGTTCATGTCAATTAAAATGTTCATATGTTTTCAAATTTTGTAAGGCTACAGTCATCGTTTTACTCTTTACATAGTTATACAAGAATCATTTGACTCCATCTGTACTAATCTCCAAGTTTTATTTTTCAGCCCTGCTTGCAACATTTGAGTCTACCATTGACATCAAACAAAAAGTGCTGATCAATGTGGCAGCATGAGTGAGCTTAACTGCTCTTAACAGACTGCTCACACTGACCAGACTTTTTCCCAGCAAAATTAAGTGTTCTGATTTCTGTGAAGTTTTATGGAGGAGTCCATACACAGTATTATGATAAATTAAAAAAAATACACTGTTGTCTTAAATATTAGTGGTGCTTCTTGTTCATAGCATGACAGCAATTTTTAAGACCCCTGCTCTCACGTGCTCAGTGTCTCGTGAGGACCCGATATTGGTATAACAAAACAGACAAAACACTTCTGAATCTAGGTCTACTAAATAAAGCGGATTAAAAACTGGGCACTCATCACCATTATAAACATGGCCCTCAGTCTAAATAATCATTTATGGTGCCATACGTTATTCAGTGCAATGAAGTACACAGACATCCACTATGCCCACTATTGTCTGTCACATTTTGGATTTTCTCAGTCCTTTCTCAAAGGCCTTTGAGAAAGGACTGAGAAAATCTGAAACACATCAGGTGATTGTGGGCATCTGTGTACTTCATTGCACTGAATAAAGTATGGCACTGTGAATGATTATTAAGACTGAGGGCCATGTTTATAATGGTGATGGTGGCCCATTTTTTAATCCAATGTGTTTGTCTGTATGACCAGGGAGGGGCTGTGGACATGGCCTACCTAGACTTTAGCAAGGCATTTGACACAGTCACACATAAAAGATTAATCATCAAAAGAACCAGCCTGGGAGTGGGTCCCAGGGTAATGGCCTGGGTAAAACATTGGCTGGACAACAGGACATAGAAGGTAATTGTAAACGGAGTCCACTCTGAAGAAAGAGGGGTTACTAGTGGGGTACCGCAGTGTTCAGTACTGGGTCCAGTCCTTTTTAATGTCTTTATAAGTGACATTGCAGAGAGACTGGAAGGAAAAGTATGCCTCTTTGCAGATGACACAAAGATCTGCAACAGGGTTGATACACAAGGAGGCGTGGAAAGGATGAGAAGGGACTTGGCAAGGTTTGAGGAATGGTCAGAAGTATGGCAGCTTGGATTCAATGCAAAGAAGTGCAAAATAATGCACCTGGGAAACAAAAACCCAGGGGAAGATTACACAATGGGGGGTAGTAACAACAACAAAAATGGAAAGGGACCTGGGGGTAATCATATCAGATGACCTTAAGGTTAGCAAGCAATGTAAGAAGGCAGTAGGGAGGGCTGGGGGATACTGAGATGTATAAGGAGAGGCATCAATAGCAGAAAACAGGAAGTTGTTATCCCTCTGTACAGACAGTTGGTGAGACCCCATCTGGAGTACTGCATCCAGTTCTGGAGACCGCATCTCTGCAAGGGCATAGATAGGATGGAGGCAGTCCAGAGGAGGGCAACTAAAATGGTGCAGGGTCTGCTAGAGAAGCCATATGAGAAGAGATCAAAGGAGCTTAATATGTATACCCTTGAGGAAAGGAGGGAGAGGGGGGACATGATAGAAACTTTTAAGTACCTCAGTGGAATCAACAAAATCGAAGTGGGTAGCATCTTTAAGAAAAAGTGATGTGCAAGAACAAGGGGACTCAATCTGAAGATAGAGGGGGGACGGCTCAGGGGCAATGTGAAGAAGTATTTTTTCACAGAGAGGGTGGTGGACACATGGAACAGCCTTTCTGAGGAGGTTGTGGGGTCTAAAACTGTGGGTGAATTCAAGAATGCATGGGACAGACATAAGGTAATTTTTGTGGGGGTAGGAAGAAATAGGCTGTTGCTTAAATAGGATCTGCATCTTATCCTGTAGGTAGGGAAATGAGCAGACTAGGTGAGCCAAGCGGTCCTTATCTGCTGTCAAAGTCTATATTTCTGTCTTTCTGTTATTGAGAGCACCACCTTCCCAGTGAGAAGTTTTTTGCATCTCATCTACTAAATAAATACAGTACCAGATCCATGTTATATTATATTGATGCTGTATGTGAACTCCTCCACAAAGCATCACAGTGATCGAGACACTCAATTTTGCCACAAAACGAGTGGTCAGTGCGAGCAGTCTGTTAAAAACTATTATTCTCACTCATGCTGCCGCAGTGAACATCACTCCTGTTTTACTTTTTGAACCTGCATTTTAAACACAGCCATTTATTACCCCGTCTCATGAACATGGCATGTGTCATTTTCAAACCCCCTCTGAAACCTGTTTTTGCGGTTGTTCGCAAAATCATGTTTCCAGTGGCATTTGATAAATGACACCCATCATATTCAAATGCTGGGGTAATAAGAAATACTACTCTGACAACTCAGGGTCATAGTCTATAAAAACAACAATGTTATGTGTGAACCTCTTCATTCCTAGTCATGACAATTTCACTATTAGAACTCATTAATTTGTTAATTTTTAACTACTGCACAATCTTTGCCCAACAACTATACAGCTAATACAAGTAAGTGAACATTGGAATTGGCCAATGCCTGTTTACTTTGCCCTCACAGCTGCTGCTACTTCTCTTGTGAAACACAATGTTTTTTCACCCCTCTATGTTTTCCTCCCTATTACCCTCACACAGAGGCTTGTGACATCTGTTGTTCCATTTTTCATCAATTCCCACTTTGATTGCACCCTCCCCACCTCCACTGTTGCTCTTACCATCTCTAGTTTCCCCTAGAAAAGATCCCTCATTGTTTTTTAAACTAAGCCCTTCTAAAGTCCAGGACTTTATTCTGGGACTAATTTATCTTTCTTTTAAGTCTGATGCCATGCTAAACTGTCTGCTGATTGTTGGTTCCCAGTGGTCCATAGAAATAAAGAAACGTAGACTTTGTCAGCAGAAAAAGATTGCTTGGCCTACCCAGTCTGCCCCGATGATCCCTGCCTAGTCTGTCTCTGCAGACTCCAACTGGTCTCTGGGGATCCTCCCTCCTCCCTGCCTATTTTACTACGATGCTCCAATATCTAGCCCATGAATGCTTGAAGCCCCTGCTGTTTTTGCCTTCACCACTACCACTGAGTCTGTTCCAAGCATTCACCACTCTTTCAGTGAAGTAATACTTTCTCACACCCTCTAACCCCCCCCCCCTTAGCTTCAACACATGCCCTCTGATCCTGGTGTTCTTTCTCATTTGAAAGAGACTCCCCTCCTGCCTACTGGGTCAATCCGTCATATGTAAGACGGCGCACATCAAAACCATGCAACACAGACAGCATGGGCAGGAATAGCGACAGGGTGCAAAACTGCTAAATGGTGTATGCGCGGTTGTGTGCCCTGTCACTGTTCTCTGGTAGAGGATAAGTTCTCTGCTGGGAGGAGGGTCTGCTGAGCAGCTGCTGTGGCTCAACAGGATGAGCCACAGGCAGCAATGGAGGTGGTGTGTCTGTGGACCAGGTATTAAATCCTGGTCCCAGACACATGAAATTTTTCTTTATTTCATACTTTGTGTGATTTAAGTTTACAACACCACCACCCCTGGAGTTGATTATTTACATTGGGGGGGGGGGTCGTGGGCAGAGCCTCCTGCAAAACATACAGAAATGCTGCTGGCAATATATTGTGCTATTTTGAGAGCGCGGTACATTGCTGCAGTATTGTGTCATGCGACATTATGACCCCATGCCCCCCTCCTGCACCCTGTCCCCCCCATAAAGTACTTGGTCTCTATCATGTCACCTGTCACTCTCCTCTCTTCCAGGGCGTACATGATGAGATCCCTCAGACTTTCCTCATAGGACTTTTGATGCAACCCCTGCACCATTTTAGTTGCCCTTCTCTGAGCTGCCTCTACCCTGTCTATGCCCCTTCTAAGATGCAGCATCCAGAACCGGACACAACACTGTAGCTGGGGTCTCATAAGTGAGCAATACAGTGGCAACACTGCCTCCCCCCTCCTTCTGGAGAAGCTTCTTCCTATGCATCCCAGCCCTACCCACTGCTTTGTTACACTGCTCTGCCACTTTGATGTCATTAAATATGATAATCTCAAGGTCCCTTTCCTGCCTAGTGACTGTCAATGTCTTCCCCCTCATACGATCAGCTCCTGGGTTCCTATGCCCTAAATGTATGATTTTGCACTTTTTGGCACTGAACCCCAACTGTCATGCACTTGACCGCTCCTCAAGTTTCCCAGGGTTCCTATACATTTTCCCCACCCCCTCATGAGTATCTATCCTATTACGGATTTTGGTGCCATCTGCAAAAAGGCATACCTTCCCAATTCTTCTACAGTATCAATTATGAAGACATTGAAGAGGACCAGTCACAATACTGATCCCTGCATTACCCCGCTGGTCAGTTCCACCTCAGTACAGTGAATTCCATTAACCACCACCCTCTCTTGTCTATCCATTAACCAGTTCCTTACCCATTTCACTACTTTGGATCCCATCCTTAGGCTGCTCAATTTCTTTAGCAGCCTCCTATGTGGCAGTGTCAAAGACCTCACTGAAATCCAGGTAGGCCACATTCACTGGCCTCCCCTGATCTGTTTCCCTGGTCGTCCGGTCAAAGAAATCAATCAGATTCATTTGGCATGATCTCCTCCCATGAATCCACACTGCTTTGGCCCTGTAGCTCACTAGATTCAAGATACTCTACCAACTTTTCCATTAACACGATTTTCATTATTTCTCCACCACTGATGTAAGACTGACTGGCCTGTAGTTGCTAGACCTCCTCCCTGCTGCTGTTCTTATGGAGAGGGACCATGTTTGCTCTCCTCCAGTCCTCTGGAACCATGGTATTAAGTGAGCTGTTGAATAAGGCCATCAGTGGGGCAGCTACCACCACCCTGAGTTCCTTTAGTACCATAGGGTTTATCCCATCTGCTCCCACAGCCTTGTCCACTTTCAGAGCTGCAGGTCCTTCAGGACTCTTTCCATTTGGACTCTCTCCTCTGAACATTGACTTAGGTCCTCCACCCCACCCACCCCCGTTCCTGCTACCCCTTGGTGATCCCCCGATCACTGAAGACTGAGCAGAAGTACCTGTACAGGATGTCTGTTTTTTCTTGATTCTCTTCTGCCCAATCCCCCCCTTCCAGCCCTCACTTGCTTTCATTCTTCTTATTTATGTAGCTGAAGAAACTCTTATGTCCCTTAGCTATCTCTTTGGCTATCATTTCTGCTGGCTGTGCCTTTACTGCCCCCATTCCATTTCCTTTTACCCTGTATTTTACTTGGTATATCTCCCCATCTTCTTCCCTCTGCATTTCCTTATACCTCTTGAATGCCACCCCTTTTTCATTCACTACCTTGGCCACTTCCCTAGAGAATGATAAAGGTCTCTTTTTCCTTCTACTTTTACTCTCTTCCTTCATGCAGAGGTTGTTTGCGTGAATTATACAGTACCCTTACTTATTTTTTCCAATTCTGCCTCTACCATTCCTGCAACCCCAATGAAACAGTTTCTGAGGCAGTCTTCTATTTCGCCCTCCTGAAGTTCAGGACCCTCATCTTCTTGTGATTTGCCTCTGTTCCTATCTTAATGTTGATCCACATTATACGGTGATCATTGGTACCTAGGGGACTATGCACTGTGTTGTCTGCAATGACAGCCTTGTTTTATAAGTACCAGTTTCAGCACTGCCCTGTCCGTAGCTGGATTCTTGGCTAGCTGCCTGAGAAAAGCCTATTGTAGGAAGTCAAGGGTGGCCCTGTTCCTTGCTAATGCTTGAAAACAAAAAAGAACTGGGCTACCGCACACAAAGCTAATAACAATACTTGTGATTCAATGCAAAAATACTTTTTATTTGTTAAAAATATAAACCCTGGTAGCACCCCCTCCTGCCGCTTATGTTTCATGCACTGAACTGTGTGCTTTATCAAGGCCTTGATAAAGTGCACAGTTCATTGCGTGGTATTGGCAGTGGGAGGATCTACCACGGTTTCTGTTTTTAACTAATAAAATGTATGTTTTGCATTGAACAAAAGTATTGGTATCAGTAGCCCAGCTCATTTCTGTTTTCGAATATGTGTTCCACTTCTCACCTGAGGCTTGTCGCTACATGGAACAGTTGCCGCCTAGCAGCTTTTTTTGGTGTTTTTTTTGCCAAAGCTGCAATTGGAAGGCTCCAGTTCACATTTGGCAAAATGAAGTTCCCAACTAGCCACACCTCACTCTCACTTGCCACCCTGACGATGGCTTCCCCAAGTGCCTTATCCAACTCCTCTTCCTGTGCAGTAGGTCTGTATACTAATGTACCACTTTACTGACAACGGTCCCAGTACCTGTCTCCAGGATGACCCACAGCACTTCCAACCCTTCCTTTTCCTCCGGGTGCCCCTTTACTTCCATGGTCTTGATTCCCTCCCTCACATATAGTACAACCCTTCCTCCCCTCTTCCATTTCCTGTCACTCCTGAACAGAAACTAGCCAGCCAGTATGGCCATATACCAGTTATGGCTATGAGTGTACCATGACTCTGTTTTGGCCACAAAATCCTGACTAGTCTCCTCCATGATTGCCTCCAGCTCTGGAACTTTATTTCCCTGACTACTTGCATTTTTGCATATGACTTTCCATACCTTACCCCTCGCTGCCTGCTTCCCTGCTTTCCCCTTCCCCTCCAGCACTATGACCTCCTCAACCCTGTCTCTGACATTAAGTACTAAGTCACTGATGGCTGCCTCTCTAATGTGCATCCTGAAAGACTTCTCCCAGCAGTTGGCTTCTTACATTTGCTACTACTGTATCCTCTATCCAACATCTGGCATGTCAAAATCCCCCATTAGCACCACCTCCCCAAACTTTGTTGCCCTATTTGTCTCCTTCCCTAATTACCCACCTGCCTCCTCCTTCGGAGATGGTGATCTATATACCACCCCATTCTGATATTTCTTTCCCCTTATGTTACTGTCTGCATTCATATTGTTTCTATGATTGCTCCTTCCATTTCATCAATATCTAAAGCCTCCATACTGTCCTGTACATAAAATGTCACCCTTCCCCTCTTTCCCTTTCAATTTCTCCTGAATACAGCGTACCCCAGAATGATCATGCCCAGTCATAGAACTGGGTTTTTCATGTTTCCGTTATTGCCACTAGGTCCAAGCATGCCTCAGTCACCACTGCCTCAAGATCACTAATCTTGTTCCCCAAGTTCCTAGCAATCGTGCACATAGTTCTCCAGTTCACCTGCCCCCCCCACCTCACTTTTTGGGCACAATCCATTTTAAGTTACATGAAGTCTCTGGGAATGGGGTTCCTGTAGCGGAAGGATGGGTACCCCTTTCCCTTCTCAATTACCCACAGACACGTTAGGCAGAAGGATCGAGAAGTAAATCCAGTTGGGAGAAAAAAGTCTAGACATGACCCTGCACTGGTACCCTCTTAAATGCCGAAATGCTGTAAATCAGCTCAGGTGGTGGGCCTGATGGTTGGAATAGGTATATCCTAATATATGCAAACGGTCCAAGGTAAAATTCAGTAAGTGTCTGTACTAATACAATATCTGTATAATACTATGTAAAATCTGTGTAAATCTGTATGTTCCACCTACTGTAATTTTGTAACACTGTGACGAGGTACCTTTGTAAACGAGCCTCTGGCTCAAAGGTTGCAAACCCGATTGTACAAATAAATCAATAAATAATAAGGAAAACCTGTAAAAGGATAAAGTAGATGAATGTGATTTCAGACCCTGTGCTGGGGGTAACACCACTACTGTTTATCATCAGGTGTCTGAAACTGTACAGAAGATAAAATATGAGACACTGTGGGCATACGTAGTGAGTGGAACCTAACAAAAGGGCCCATACTTAGTACCAACACATCTGGTGGGGATGGCTAGGGCAATTAGCCACCCTAGGTAAGTATGCTACATGTTGCAGATACAGATTGTGTGGGGCATGACCCTAAGCTGTGTCAAATGTTTGCTTAGAAGGTTAGAAGTTAGGAGTTGATTAGAACAGGGAAAACCAGCGTTTCTCTTATGGTTCCCGCTTGACCGGGGGTTTATGTGATAGGGTCAGTAGGTGACCTATCACAGGTAAGAGCCAGGTTAGAGCCTGTAGGGATGTGCAGGTAGTGATGCGATCCACCTGGACATCAACCCAGGCTAATGTACATCATCGGGTTGCCCCTCAAAAAGGGACCTCTTGGGCCCAGTGGGCCTACCTGGTGAAGAAAATTAAATAAATAAATACATTTTACAGTTGGGATTTATTTTAGCCCCACCCCCCCCCGGACTGCAAACACTGCAGCCAGCAGGGAAAGAGTTAAAACATGGAGCCATGTACTGGACCCTTCCTGGGCAAGCATTGCAGCCTGAGCCTAGGAGCTTTGTAGAATTCAAAAATAATGGTGTTTCTTCAGGCCAGCAGGGAAGGCTGAGCCCTGAGGTTGAAAAGGGACCAGTATGTAAAGATTATTCAGCCTTAGAAGACCTGGTGCTGCCTGTCTAAAGCTAAGGTGTCCCTTTCACCTGGAACTCATGGCTGCCTGACAGTGTAAAAGGCTGTAGGCCAAGCCAGTCAAATGTAAATAAAAAAGTAATTGTTTAAAGTCACAGTTTAAGTTCAAGCACACACTAGGTGATATGGAGAACATGGTTGTAGTAATGTACTGTATGTTTAAATGCATATGTTTAAAGGTATTTTGTGTGATTTAACATCCTGTCCTGAGCACACATTATTTTTGTATGAAATAATGTATAAATCTTACCTTAAAGGGAGCCCTGCTTCTCAGAAGTCAGTCTGCCATAAAAATGAGGCAAGAGTGAGGCAGCTCATGTGACCCAGAAGGGAGGTGTATAAAAACCTGTGAACCTGAAGCTGGTCAGTCTGTCTTTGATCTGGATAAGGGAAAGACCTCACTGCTAAAGAGGAGTCTGAAGCTCTAAGAAAGACAGGTTTCAATCTGAGACAGTTGGTTGACAGTGCCAGAGAGAGGGACTCTGTTAACCTGAGCTGTTCTTACAAAGAATGACCTGTACTGTCTGTAAAGTGGTCTCAAAGACTTGTCTTTTTATGAAAAATTAACACTGACAAGTAAAACCACACCAGCTGCATGTTAAGCCTGACACCTGACATCTGTTTTCCTTTTTAAAGCCACCACCCTCCCACATACCCACTTTTGGGCCCAACCCATTTTCCTTTTCCTGAGGACCTACTCAGCCTTGCTCCTGTCTCCCTTCTCCTACCTCCTATCTGTATTACCTACAGATTCTCTTCTGTAACTTTTCCTAGCTTCCCTTTATTTCACCTGCTGCTGCCTGTTTGAGCCTTGCCCTAGCTTCCTAATTTATTTTATTTATTTATTAGAATTCCGGATAAATACCTTTAGTAGAGAGGTGCAAAGAATAGGAGTAACTGCCAGGGAGGTTAGGAGAAACAGTCACAAGTGGCTCTGGACACAAGCGTTTGACATAGCTTGTGTTTGAATGAGCAGAGGGTGCCTAAGTTGGTGAGTTTGCTGCCCAGGGAGTTAAACATCTTAGGGGCTCTCACTGCAAAAGACTGCTTGTCTTGGGTGATACGGCAGCGGGAAACAGATAGAGAATAATTTGTCAGAGCTTCTTGTGTAACAGGTGCAGTTGGCTGGGCTTAAGATACTAAAGCTATCTATAAGCTTTCCAGAGGTCTGTAAGCCATGTCATTGGACCCAGATGGACTGGACAATCATGCCAAGATTACTACCACTTCCCACTTCCCTTACAATCCTTTCTACCTTGTCTGCATCCCACCCAACTGATGATCCTGGCAGGCATTAACTATCCTGCCCCCCGTTCCCACTAACCCTTCCATCCTGCTTTATAATAGCATTCCCAGCACAAGTACTTTTCTAGTTCTCTCTTTTCCCCTGGACTTTAATTGTATGTCAAGTGCCTTCTTCCCAACAGACTTGTGCTCTGAGTGGCAATAGGCAGTGGCCTCATCGCTGCGAAGAGCTGAGCAACCAAATCACACAGGGGTGTGAATTTACAAAGAAACATAGAAACACAGACTTTGATGGCAGATAAGGACTGCTTGGCCCACTCAGTCTGCCCATTTCCCTACCTATTGGATAAGCTGCAGATCCCAGTTAACCAACAGCCTACTTCTTCCTAGCCCCCCCCCCCAACTAGAATTGCCTTATGTCTGTCCCATGCATTCTTGAATTATCCCACTGTTTTTGACCCTACAACCTCCTCAGGAAGGCCATTTCATGCGTCCACCATCCTCTCCGTGAAAAAATACTTCCTCACATTGCCCCTGAGCTGTCCCCCCCTCTATCTTCAAATTGTGCCTCCTTGTTCTTGCACATCTTTTTTTCTGAAAGATATTACTCACTTGGACTTTGTTGATTCCCTTGAGGTACTTGAAAGTTTCTATCATGTCCCACCTCTCCTTCCTTTCCTTGAGGGTATACATTTTAACCTCCTTTAGTCTCTGTACATATGGTTTTTGGTGTTTGGCACTAGGTTGAAAGAGAGCCAACAACAATAGTGTCGGCAAGGAGCATGCCAGAATAACAGCGCTGATTTTTCTTTTGCAGGGGGATCCACCCCCCAGACCACCCAGATTTAAGGATTCTAATTCCAAGGGGAGCGGATCACAGGGAAAGTTAGAAACCCTGGAGTTGTGGAATTCTGGTCCCACGTAAAATAGTCTAAGTCCCAATTGCAGTAAAAGTGTTGGAGATCAGGATTATAACCTTGGTCTCCAATGGCGCTGGCCAGGCTGCTCGATACCCCAGCCCTCCATGCCACGGGAGCAGCTTGGCCAGCCTCCTAGATCCCAATGCTCTTGTCTGTCCTCAGCACCATGAACAGTGATCAGGGGAGCGCTTACAGCAAGGGCTATAAATCCCCCCTTACTGTCCGTGGTAGCGCTTACCAGACTAGTGCTGTGAATTGCGGCTCTATTCTGGTAGTGCTCTTCTAACCGGGTACCCTGGGGTTCACTGTTTATCTTTTGAGGGTCTCCACCTACCTCCACCCTCCTTCTGCCCCCTCCTTACCAGCCATAGTCCACTCCCCTCCAAGTTCTGCTGCTCCAATACTACTATTTGTTCTTTTGCTGTAAAACCCCTTACCTAGTAATTTCCTTTCTCTGCTGATATCTTTCCCTTGTCTGGAGCCATGTTATCAGAGTAGCCCAGATAGGATTTTTCTAGGACACTTTATAACACTCAGAATCTTTATCTTTACTACCCATACTGCTGGACTACGCTGGTATTTCCCTCCTTACCTCCATTACTTCCACTTTGTCTTTTTACGGACATATGAACATACGAAAATTGCCAGCAGATAAAGGCCTGGTGGTCTATCAAGTCTGCTCGAATGTGCATCTAGTTCTTTTTAGTTTATGGTATCTACTGCTGCCTACCCACTGGACCCCCACTGTATTAGTCCTTTCCTATGTTCCCCATCACTGCCTCTCCATGCTTGTTTTGGACATCAGCTCTCTCTTTCTCTATGGGAAGATTCTATTTCTGTGACACTGGCCTACCTTAAGTAGAGTTCCCTGAGGAACTGCAACCTACCTGCAGACTCCCTCCCTTGCTGCCATTACCCTTATGATCCATGACCATAATGCTCTGGGATCCCAAACACTGCGGGGTTGATTATCCCAATGAGTTTAAATATAGTGCTGCTAGTGCTTGATTGGTGCTAGGCATTCAGGTGGTACAGCCCCCTTGCAAGATGGTGCCACAAGTAACTGTCGACTTCCAACCCTAACCACCCTCAATGCCCTTCCTCTTCTTAATGTCCCTTTTCCTCACACAGACATCACCACAGCTCTGTTGTAAAATAAAAATCACCCAAAAGTTCACTGGCTTGGGCTTACAACCCTTTCACCTCCAGTCCTTATTGACTCCATGCTTTGCCTGCCCCAGTCAGAACTTTCTGATGCTTTTGGTGAAAGGGCTACTAGCACCTGACTGACACAAGGTAGTCACATAGTTCAGCCTCTCCTACAAGATGCCACCACAAGTGGCCATCAACATCTACCCCTAACCGTTCTCAATGCCCTACCTCCTTCTGTTCCTTTCCCTCACACAGATATCACACCACAGCACGTTTGTAAAATAAACAACCCAATATCCACTGTGTTTGGCAGACAACTCTCTCACCACCACTCCCAGACAGCTCCTCTCTTCTTCTGCTTATTTGATGATGTCCATAATTGCTCAAGCGACTTATGTTGACATCAAATAAACAAAACTAAATTACACCAACATTTCCATATGTTGGCATAGCAGTTGTTACAATATATACTTTCTATAGTACTCCCAGGCTTTTTTTTTACATGTAGTCAGTTCCCTCTCTTTCGTCATTTGAGCCACTGTAGCTTCCACATCTTTCTTTGTCAGTGAATCCCTTGGCACCCACTCAGTCTACACTCTTAAACGTCACCATTCTGTTGTTAGAATGGCATTCTGCATGTGTTCTGCTGGACAAGGACAGGCAAGCAGAACAACCTACATGATGTGCAGAGCACAGCAGACCAACTGATAGCCCAGGCAGCAAAGGAAAATATAGAATGAAAATCCACGTGATTCTAACTGCATTATCATTCTCTGTACATTCTCAAATTATAAGTACTGTACATAAAGTAGATGTGGGAGTTGCTAGATTGTGTAGTGCTATCTCCATTGCTTTCAAAGTGACATTTGTAAATTCTGTGGTCGGAGCTCTATATACTCACATTAGACCTGTGCTAGTCCTGGTCTACAGCCTCGCATTGACTAGCTGTAGTAGAAGCCCACCCTGCACTAATACGGCTCCAATCATAGAATTTTTAAAAAGGTTATTGAAAGCAATCAGGCCAGTGCAGTAACAGCCATATCTGTTTCTTTATGTGACTGGTACTGGTGTAAAACCAGCTGTTAGATGTGAATGCTGCTGTATAGACTAATTAGTCTGCTCATTCAATGGCAAATGAGCTTCTGCCCTGGCTGTTGTGCAGGCAACTTGGAGTATAGGGCTTGGGATCTCACTGCATCTGTGTCATGTGAGCAAATGGCATCAACAAGTTTCTGAAGGGCAAGTTTTTCAACGTCATGCCCAGCTAGATCTTTAGTAGTGTATTATTTTTTTCACCTTCTTGCCCACTGTACCCACCTCACAATTTAGGTATGCTGCTAGACTCTTACTCTGGCTGGGATGGTGAGCATGCATCTTTTTTTATAGCCAGTGCTGCTCCATTATTAGTCAGCAAGGGGTGCACAACACCATCCCTCACACTCCATGCACAGTGTCTTAGCTTGATTATACACACTTAGCACTTAGTCACAGTCTAAGGTTTTAGGCCTCAAATGCAAACTCTGGTCTCCCAGGCAGCAATGTAGTATTCTGCCACTGGGCTGGCCAAAACTGCATTTTGTAAGGTGCATGGACTCCACATGCTCCTGGGAAGTGACCCAAACTCTAGCTAGTGCACTTTCTGCTTTTCTATCACATTGCTGCAGTTGTGTCGAACTGACCTTGGAAGTGCGTTGGAAAAATGTCAACCTACTGTCAACCACGGAAAGGGAACATTTTCTCACAAATGACAACAGAAAATAGCAGCACTTGTACAAAATTACCCACTCTGACTGGCTGAACTATTTGTGAAAGATTCAGCAGCACCACACAGATGCACAGCATGCTGTTGTAAAATCTTGTCCATAAAATCGTATCCTATGAGCAAGACAGGGTGGCAGTACAGTACAGGTACTGTATATATGCAATATACCAATGGTAACTCTTTCCCATAGGGAAAGAATGGCATTTATTTTTTGTAAGCAGAGCAGAGTTTAAAGACCAGTTTATTTAATGCCTGATCTTTAAGGTCACCTTAATGCTTTGATCTTAAACTGTACCCGGGGAAAGCTGTGTGAGAGAGGTCACTGCTGGTGAGGCATTGTGATCCCCAATTGCTTTGCATCTTTATGTTAGAACATTATGCAGATACTGGCTTTCATAGACTTAAGCCTGAAGGGGATAACTTAAGGTGTGTTTACGTGCACCAGGCTCAACTGCTTCCATCTGTGCACCCACCCGCTGTTCCCCCCGCAATGTTAGTGACCACCGTCTAGATGGGTAGAGCTGTGCACCATGGCAGGGTGGCAGGCAGTACTTCCTGGGTTTAATTTCATTTCTTCCAGAGACAAGAAGTAGTTTAGAGTTGGTACATACTGCCACTGGTGTATTCTGCCAAGTTTTTGTGTTTCAAGTTAGTCATTTCACTAGCCACGTCTTCCCCCACTGTGCTAAAGCACTGTGCTGCAGCTGTGTAGGGCTCTTGGATGGGGGATCAAAGCTGTAGAGGGAACTAGGTACTGTATAGCTTGTAAAAAGTATATACAATTGTCAGATGATGGGCAGAAGACCATGCAACAACTGATCTAACTTTCAGTTCAATGGGCATATGCAACTTAGGGAGGAGTTATGCTTTTGCAACTTTGTTGATATCTGAAGGAATTTGAATAAATGTGTTGTTGACTGTCATCTGTGGATACTTTGGCCATTCGCACTCTCTGTTGTATGGGAAACTACCATCCTGTCTGGGTACCGTGAAGGCAAAGGTACTCTCTTGAGGTAGATTCTACCCTTAGAGGCACCATGGGAACATAATTCTTCTAGGCTAAAGGTACCTTAGGAAGCAGCCCCAAGGAGAGAGATGCACTGCTGGGGGGGGGGGGATGGCAGGGCAAAGAAACAGTGCTTCTGAGTGAGGCTGGAGGAAGCTGGCTTAAATATCTCAGGCAGAGGGCATGACTGGTTGTTCCCACTCATTGAACTGCAGTCATAGCCTTTGAATTCAATGGGTGTAGGCAACTTAGTGAGGAGTTATGCTTGTGCAACTTTGTAGATACAGTATCTGAAGGTATTTGAATGAATGTGGTGTTGACTGTCATACGCTGATAATTTGGTCATTCGCACTCTCTGTCCCATGGGGAACTACCACCCTCTCAGGGTACCGTGGAGGCAAAGGAACCCTCTTGAGGAGCGTTACACCCCTAGAGGTGCCACAGGAACATAATTCTGTTAAGCTAAAGGTGCCTCAGGAAGAAGCCAAAAAAATACTGTGCAGCAGGTGATGAACACAGAGCCTGAATAAGGACAGATTGATGGCAACGAGTGATGTCTATAATAGAGACTGAACTGAGCAATGACTGTCAGTAATTGGTAACGGATAGCAGAAGAGGCATAAATTCCATAAGGAAAGAGGGAATGGCAAGATGGAAAGAGGGCCACCATCCAACCCTAGCTCACAGTGGAAACCTACCTGGGTAAGCGCTACAATAATATAAATGTACTATGCTATGCTATGAACCACCTCCTGCAGAGATGGCCTAACTTTTATGACCTTCGGCATGGAGGAGTGGAAAAAAACCCTATGAGGAGGAAACCTTTGGAGATCTAAAGCCTTGGTCACTTTCCCTCCAGGCTTAGGATAAAATTAGTGATAGCTCAGCAATTGCAATTTAGAGACCCATGTAAAGCAGAAATATTTAGAGGAAGGGCTCTCACTGTATCCCTGTAATGGGAAAGCCATGGGGGTGCTGCAAAACAATCTCTGCAACTAAAGGAGTTTCCCATGAAGGAGGCCTGCCCCCCAAGGTGAGGAAGAAAGCAACAACCACTGCAAGGCATTCACCTGGTCTCCACTGAGGGAAGGCCAAGAGAGGAAGCTGAACCTTTGATTGGTAAGGCATTGGAGCTGGGCCCTTAAGGGGCTGGGACTTGCAAAATTTTATGATTTTCACCCTGGAGGGGCAGAGGAAGGGAAGCAGGTGGAGACCAGGTGAACCTTAGGCAGCCATGGGGGGGGGGGGATAGTTTTTGAAGGTACTACCTACATGGTCTGCACAGCTAAAGGGTCACCCATGGACTTGGAGGCCCGACCTTTCAGCTGCTGAAGTCTTAAATGCTACATCAAGAGATGTCGCTGAGTTGATCTGCATGGCCAAGCTTCCTCTGGAGCATAGGACATTTTCACCCAAAGGCAGAAAGAGAAGGCCCCCACTGAGAGGGACCCACCGTTAAGATGTGGACTTCAAGGGAGCAGAGTGAGACTATCAGCATAAAGGGCAGGGAGCCCTAGATGATATGATAGTGGCTGGCATGCATCTGAGTGCAGGAGAAAGGGTGTGTGAATACTTTATCTCGTATATTCATCTGAAATAGTCTGTTTGAACCCCAACATATTTGGGCATTTGGTATTTGCATTTGTATTAGTTTTTAAAACAAGATAAAAACAGCCCCCACCCCCTCTAGCCAGATCCTTTCAAATATACAAGCCCCTGTCCCTCCACCCTCAGTTTAAACCTCAATCTGACCCTCCCCTCCTTCAGCACACACAGTTTGATAAAACTCCAATGAGGGTGACTGGCACAACCCATACTGCTTCTGGCTAATGCTGTCTTTCAAGCTTGCTGTCCTAAAACAAATATGTTCCCCACCCCCACCCCTTACAGTGGAAGCAGTACCTTCCCACAAACACACACACCCATATCATGAAATGCAACTGATAAAAGAAACAAAAAGGCAACCAGACACAGTCCTCCCTCCTCCATGGCCGGATCCCTCTAGTGAATGAAAGTGCTCCTGCACTTGCTCGCATAGTAAAACAGCTGATCATTCATTAGAGGGTGGCCAGCTGTGGAGGAGGGAGGGCTGTGTCAGTCGCCTTCTAGCTTCTCTTATCCAGTTATGTTTCACAGTATGGATGCTAGGGGGGAAGAGAATGCTGCTGCCAGCGTGGGGGGACATATTTGTTTTAGGTCAACAAGCACTAAAAGATAGCAGCAGGCTGAGGAGGTGAGTGGGTAGTGCTGGTCGCCCCTCATTGGAGTTTTTTTTAACCAAGTTATGTGTGCTGGAGGGGAGAAGGTTGGGATTGGGGTTCAAACTAAAGGTGGAGGAACTGGGGGTTTGTATATTTGAAAGAACCTGGGCTGGGGAGGAGGGTGGGGGTTGTTTCTTTAACTTGCTTAAAAAAAAGTACTGCCCAATGAAATAGGCATGAATAGTGCCACTATTCATTACTCATGATCCAAATAACCAATTGTGCATTATTCATGGTATTCAGGAAATAATATCCGTTACTCGCACACCCCTTTGCAGGAATAGTGGGAGGCCAATGGCAAAGCCTGATGGCCAAGAACACAAGATAGAAATAAAACATAGGCAAGCTGAATGATTGAGTGAGACAGTAAATGACAGCTAGGATGCTGTATGAGACTGAAAGATATGTACTTGGACTGAATGATGAATGCATGCCAACCAGTTCCATAAGAGAGATCAGTGTAAGTTATTGATGCGCTGCAGGCCAGGTAGGCTGAGGCAGTAGAGAACAACAAATTATACTGCTAGGGAATAACAGGAGCACATGAGAACTGAAAACTAGGAAGCAGCATGTTGCGGAACTCAGCACCTAATTAAACCACCAGAACACAAAAGGGAGCGGCTACCTATCTAGGAGCCAGGCGCACACATTTAAGGATTGCAGCTGAACTGGGAAATTGAAAATGGTAATGAAAAAATAGCAAACATGGGAACCTGAAATAGGACAAATCAAACAAAAAACAACAAAGGCAGGATACTGTGAAAACTAGAAGCACACAAAAACCAAAACTGAAAGAAACAAAAGGTACATGAGAACAAGAGAGCAGCAGGAATAGTTGACTGAGAGGAGCACAAACTGCAGCCTGGTACAGGGTAGGTAGAAAATAAAACACTGACCTAGAAAGCCAGTGGAGGCACACACCAAATAGAAAACCCAAAAGCACAGAGGAAGTGGGAGAGAAACACAGGGAAGGGAAGGGAAGGGAAGCTCTCAACCTCCTGCCTCACAAATCAGGGACAAGGCTTAAAAAAATCAGGGACAAAGGACCAAAATCAGGGACACATCTTCAAAATTAAAGATATCCACCCAGAAAGCTGGTTGAATATGGGGCTTAGTGCAAAATTCGTTTTCTAAGGAAGAACAAGCCTGTAACTTTAATGCTTGACATTATTTTGTGCTTACAGTTTCCACTGTTTAGCCATGGAAACACACATTTTAGGAGGGACAGAGTAAAATTTTGAGGCAAAATCAGGGACAGTTGAGAGGTATGAAGGGAAGGACAGGACAGGGCACAGCCTCTGACTGCAACAAAGACAATGCTTCTGAGTGAGGCTGGAGGAAGCTGGCTTAAATATCTCAGGCGGGGGGGTGGCTTGTTCCTCCTACTCACTGAACTGCAGGCATAGCCTTTGAATTAAGGGGGGGGGGTCTGACTTAATTCTGGAAAGGAGGAATGCTGCAGGTACTTTGAAATTATTGTTGGAGATTGGATACACAGGAAACTTTCAAGTACTTGGCATGGTTGTATCATGGGGCTGCACTGGTAAAGACAGAGCAATGTGTTTACACGTTGCCAGAAAACACCTGCACCGGTACACAGTCTCAAGAAAACAGGGATCGCTAAAAGCTGCAATGGAGCGGGTATCTCAAGCAGCATTCCTGTGTGTTGGGAGTGTTTGCAGTCATTTAAGCAAAATAAATGCTTTATTTTTCTTGAAATTAAACTGTATCGTTACTTATGTGGGCACTTAACTGCCACCTTCACCGGGGTTACACTCCCCTGGCTCTGGAGTGCAAGTCATCTTTTGATTTTTTGGTTATGTTAGGGCGGCAGCTCCTGACTCGCACCCTGCCCAGCTTGCAGTGCACAAGTTTGTTTTCTTTTGGAGTCCTTTACCACATATTCTGCAGCTCAGGCACCACTGATTGAGTGGTTAGAGATGAAGGAACTGGGACAATATACCACAGGATACTCACCAGCGTGCAATTCTGGAATATTTCTGCTACTTACAGTATGAATAATTCACAAACGACAAAGGTGGAAACAGAATACATGGAACCGGTGTGCTGCTTGATCATGGATAATTTAACCACTCATTTGGCTGCAGCTGCACAGAAGTTGTCCACTCCAACTGAAGGAGCAGAAATTGGTGAGCTTAGAGCGTTGTTTAAAACACTTGAGCAGCAGCTTTTCACAGATATTAATATCACATATAATATAAGCAGCCTACAACAATACTTAGAGAAGCAAATTGCCCCAAGGAGTCTAAGAGTAATGAAAACCCCCTCTGGCGGCATTGAGGATTTTTCTTGGGTTGCAGATTGGGAGGAGGCAGCAAATCAATGTGCCCTAACCTTTATTAGGCTAATCATTAAATATGACTCAATTATATACGAGTCTCTAACTAAAGAGATAAATGAGACTAAAAGCAAATTGAAAACCTTCATCGGCCACCCAGAATTTAAACTGGATCAAGAATTAAGAACAAGCAGATACAATTAAGCGCAAACAACACAAACTGGACAGGGACTTACTTGACATTGAGGAAGGACAATGATTTAGATGGTCCAGATTTAATTCAGATAGACTGCCATCTTGCCAGTGTTCTGAATCCCACCCAAGGTGTAGACCGAGGGGCCGATCCAAGAGAGGATGGAACTAGAACTAGGGGACTGCAAACCACACTCAGGATGGAGGTGTGGATCACCCTGCATCCAGAGGGATAGCTGAAGCCTCCACATCAACTGGCATGACACAGGGTTGTTCTGCACACACTGTCACTTTTCAGGAGAATCCTCAGCAAGCACAACAAGGAACTCAATCAATGAAGCAAAAAAACTGAAAAAGACAAGGAGGGGCATGAGGGGCAGGCAGCGACCCAGCTACTCAACCCAAGACCAGGAATGGGAGATAATCAATTTATCACAGGTAGAATTGATAGAATAACAAATCAAGCTCCTGAATAAGAGTCTTTCATTTGTTCCCTCATACCAGCCTAGGGAATTTAACATCATTATTGACTTGGAAAGATTCTTTCAAAAACTAAAACTTAAAAATGTCTTTGCCAGAAATCCTTCATCCACCATGGATGCATATACAACACCTCTTCAAACAGAAAACATCAAACCACACCTGCGAGCTATACAGGCTCACAAACTGGTTAACCTTTAAGGGGAGACTAAAGTACCACACCTGCTTGCTCACTAAGAATATCTATCACAGGCTAGCCCCACCTGAACTACACAATCTTATCCTACCTACCCCTCAGCACAGGGCCTCCAGAAGCGCTACCAGGGCCTCCCTCCTAGTTCCCCACAGTAGGACATCCCTGGGCCAAAGAGCATTCTTCCACAGAGCCCCCCCCTCTGCTTAATGGCCTCCTGCTACAATCTCACTAGAACCCAAGCTTGGCCTCTTTAAGTCCAGCCTTAGGAATCTACTCCTCGAGTCCTCAGCCTGTGACTGCACCTAGCCCCATATCTGCTCTACACTTCCAACCCCTATTTCACCCCTCCTCTCGGATAGTCTTCTCCCTGTATTATTTTCTTAGGTAATCTGTAAATGCTGGGTCAACTTCTACCCTAGACTGTGTTATCTGGACTATCATTTTGTACATTTGTAATGTTTACTGCTGCTTTCTAATGTTTACTACTGTATCCTGACATGGAGCCTTTGCAAAGGAGTCTCTGACTCAATGGTTTGTAATTCCGATTGTTATAAATAAATAAAAACAACAGCTGACACAGGTTTTTCTCTTGAGTTGCAAATGGATTATAGTTTGGAAATGGATGCTTTGGACCTTCAGAGCTTCGATATCCTGATGGATTCATATGCAAACAACACGACGCAGGAACTAACAGTAAGAAGTGACTTTAATGTTCATTTATATGACATTAATCTTTCTAATTTGAAAATGGTTAAAAGCAAACTTGTAGACCAAAGTCTTCCTTTTCTCCCCATAGCAACAATATTTTTATTAACAGTTATAAAGAAACAGTACTTAAAGAAGTAAAAAATTTGCTTAGAGATGATAGAAACAGAGTAAGAAATAATCTGTTACAGGGAGAATGTCAGGCATTGGAACAGCTTAAAATAGAAAAAAATGTGAAAATGAAACCAGCAGATGGGGGGGGGGGCAGATCTGGTGCTAATGGACAGGAATTTCTACAAGGCCAAGGTACTAGAATTACTGAATGTGGATGCTAATTATGAGAAATGGAATGCACACCCATTTAGCAGATTTAAGGCAGAATTACTAATTTTACTTGAAACGGCCAGATCTAATGGGGAAATGACAGAGAGTGAATTTTAAATTTTGTTACCACAATTTCCTATTACCCCTACTCTATACATCCTTGCAAAAATACACAAAGACTTAATGAATCCACTTGGTTGTCCCGTTGTTTCAGGTGTGGGCTCATTAACAAATAATTTATGTGACTTTCTGGATTTCTTCCTCCAAAGAAGTGTGCAGTGTCTTCCATCTTTCACCAGAGATACAATGCATGTTCTTGAACAATTATCAGATTTTAAATGGGAAAACTATTTAAAATGGGTCACAATTGATGTAGAATCACTCTATACTTCAATTAGGCATGCAGATGGAATAGAAGCATGCAACTTTTTCTTGAAACAGGATCCATTGTATAGGTATTTACCCTGCGACTTTATAGTGAAAAGACTTTAATTTGTACTTAAAAAGAATTACCTTGAGTTAGATGGTACCCTTTATTTACAAAAGTGCAGAACAGCAATGGGGGCGGTCATGGCTCCTCCATTTGCTAATCTTTTTCTGGGACGCTGGGAGCACACAACAGTTCTCAGACCTGATGCAAATACTTATTATCAGAAAATTAAAAAGTGGATGCGTTTTATTGATGACATCCTGTGCATCTGGTCTGAAACTGATGTTGAGTTGAATGACTTCATTTGTTGGCTTAATAGGAATGAAAAAATCTACGTTTCACCAACAAACATGACACCGATGAAATTGAATTTTTGGACATTATTTTGTCACGTGACGGAGTGGGTAACATCATAAGTAGAGGCTATAAAAAACCTACAGCCACCAATAACTTGCTATTAGCCACAAGTTTTCAGCCAATCTCTCTGGAAAACTCCAACCCCTACAGCCAATTCCTCAGAATTAGGCACAATTGCAGTGATTTCAACACATTTTTAGAACAAGCAGGGGATCTAAAAGAGAGATCTTTGGAGAGAGGCTATCGTATATCAATTCTGGATGAGGTTCTGGAGAAAACAAAACATTTAGACAGAAAGACATTACTTACACCAAAAAGGAGACTTACTAATGACAACAAAGTTGTCAGCTTTGTGACAGATTTTAGTAACATTGCAGGGAAGTTAGGAAATGTCCTGACCAAGTTTTAGCCAATATTACAGAATGACCAAGTACTGTCTGAACACATTGGGGCCAAACCCATGATTTACTTTAGGAGAGGTAGAAATCTGGGGGATATTCTGATTAGGGGCCATTTCTCAAGCCAGATTATAGACAATACAACATGGCTGCCAATAAATCCACCAGGTTCATTTAAGTGTGGCAACTGTAACATTTGCTTATATTGCAATCAGGGCAACATATTTGAGGCACCCAAAAATAAGAGACTGGTACACATTAGACAATTCATCTCATGTGTCACTACTTTTGTGGTATATGCATTATGGTGTGGTTGTGAAAAACTTTACATGGGCAGAACCTTGAGACAACTTAAAGTAAGAGTCTAAGAACATGTTAGAGACATCAGAAATGGCTCTATACTAGTGTCAGTGGCTCAGTAGGTAGCACACTCACCTCTGAGGCTGGAAGATCAGAGGGCTGTGGGTTCAGTTCCCACATCTGGCACTTGGGTTAATATCCCAGTACTGACACTGTAGTACAGCATGAGAGGGGTGCTGCACTTCTGAGGTGCTGTCTTTTGGATGAGACATTAAATCAAGGTCCCATCTGCCTGGATTGGTGGTAGTTCAGGTGGATGTTAAAGGTACCATGGCACTTATCGAAAAGAGTAGGGGAATTTCCCCGGTGTCCTGGCCAAATTTCCCTCATTCACTAAAAATACCACCAACAGCTTAATCTGGTTCAAGGTCAGTTGGAATTCATCTGTATCCCCCTCCCCCGGGTCGTGCCTGAAAATAGGCAGAATTTGTCTAGTGCACTTACCCGGTCAACAAAAACTAAATAAAAAAAGAAATGTGAATTTAGAAAGCCCTGTAGCTACACACTTTTGGGAAAGTCACAGCAGTAACCCAAAAAACCTATGTTTCACATGAATTGAACTAGTGAAGGTTGGAAGAAGAGGGCGAGACAGACAGAATAGATTACCACAAAGAGAATTATACTTGATCTATATGCTTAAGGCATTATCCCCTGATGGACTAAACCAAGAATGGGACCCCACACCCTATCTATAGGGACTTGAAGTCTGCTCCACATATCCTCTACCACCAGCCGTGCTGAGCTATGTCAGATAACTTACATTTCCCCTTTGAATTTCCCACAACAAAATACCCCCCCCCCATGAGGTCTCCCTCTTTACATTTCCATTCATAGTCTTTTGCAATAGCTGGCTTAGGTGCTGTCAGTACTCTAATACAACCCATTATCTAATGATTTTGTATATAAAAGTAGTAATTGCTATTATGGATTTAAAAATATTAAACATCAGAAAGTTAGTATGTGTCTCATTAAAATATCTTTGTTTATATTTCCTTTTCACAGCCTTGGAGCCAAGTGAGCGCAGATTTACTGCATTTATGCCCGAGAGACCATGCTGTAATGGAGATGGCTGGGACTTGGGCTACAGGCTCCTTAAACTAAATTGACTGTAAGGAATATTTAAAACTCCCCTCTTTTTGTTATTAACCTTACTTGATTTAGTGAGAGTATAAACTGTGCCATCAGCCGTAGGTGTTGTCTTGAATGATATTATGATGAATGAATTATTCTGAATTTACTAACTTAAGTATGCTATATGAAGGAATTATTACTTTAGATTGCTATTCATTCATTAGCCTCATGATAAATAATAAGATAAGATATGAAAAGAAGTTGATGATTTTGTTAAAAATTGATTTATAAGGTTTAACACTCGTAGCAAGTTTTGAGTGTCTAATACTTTATTGTACATATTTTTCAGGTTAAATTTTATCAATAAGTGGTTGTTCTGCCGTAAATCACTATAGATTTGAGAAACTTTATTATTGGATATATATCATAATATTTTGAAATTAGATTCAATTGAATGGCATTTATTGGCAGACTTATATAACTTTGAATATGAAAGTCTTCTTTTTATTCCTTTTATTACCTCTTTCCAAATAGGCCTTAATATATTTTGGAGTGAACAGTTAATTTAAACTTAATTTTGCATGAAATTTGCTACATTTGGACCTCCTTGCTGTGTTTACATCACCATAGCACTTAGAATAACCATTCAACAAAGGAACAAAATGATAAGCAGTCCTAAAATTAATTTTCTTGAATTTTTGAAATGCTGAGATCTGATTGGTCGATCCATCATTTTTATTTCAAACATGAAAATTTGTTGTGGATCTTGTAAAGACACTTGTTTGATTATGATAACCTGGTTTAATTTTTGTTAATTCCCTTTTTTGAGCAAATAAAAGCGATTTTTGGATCTTTGCTTGTGATTGGTCAAAATGTACAATGGTTTAAGAAGTTAATTACCATGCATATAAAAAGGGTCATCATCCTCAGATACACACCCCCTGATGAAACCTTAATTGGCAAAGCGCCTGGGTATCTGAAGCAGCATTCCTGTGTGCTGGGAGTGTTTGCAGTCATTTAAGCAAAATAAATGCTTTATTTTTCTTGAAATTTAGCTGCATTGTTACTTATTTGGCATGTAACTGATGCCTTCACTGGGGCTACACTCCCCCTGGCTCTGGCCAGTGAGTCATCTTTTGGTGTTTTGGTTATATTGGGGCGGCAGCTTCTAACTTGCACCCTGCCTAGCTTGCAGCACAGAACTTTACTTGTTTTCATTCAGGGACCTTGCCTGGCCTAACCTTCTCTGACACAGTACTTTCTCTTCAAGGATTTTATTTTCTTTATTCATTTCACATGATGTGATGGAATGCCCTGCCCACTGAGCCAAAGCTTATACCCCACTGAGTGAGCACAGAGAGGAAGATGACAAGATGAATGACTTCTTCCAGCGGGGGGGGGGGTCCACACAGACAGTATGCAAGAAAGTGGCACTGTTGACTGGTTGACAGATTTTATTTCACACACTGACACAGAATTGATGTCACACACCACCTAGATTAAGGGTCAATGCAGCAGGCACTGCTGCTACCCACAGAGATTCAGGAACCCTGCCTGGCCTAACCCACTCTGACACAGTACTTTTCCCATCAAGGACTTTTTTTTATTTAATCCACGTGATGTGGCGGAATGCCCTGCCCCCTAAGCCAAAGCTTATATACCCAACTGAGCACAGGGAGATGACAGATGACTGACTTCTTGGTTGGGAGGATCAAACAGACAGTATGCAAGATGTGGCACTGGTGACAACTGGCTGTCAGATTTTATTTCACACACACACACACACACACACACACACACACACACACACACACAGTATTTCACACACCAGCTAGGCTAATGGATGATGCTGAAGGCACTGCTGCTACCCATAGAGATTCAAGGACCCTGCCTGGCCTATCCCTCTCTCAGACAGTACTTTCCCTTCAAGGATTTTTATTTATTCCATGTGATGTGACAGAATGCTCACTGAGCCAAAGATTGTATAATAAAAAATAAAATAATAATAAATCCCTCCTGAAGTGACTGAGCAGTGAGCACAGGCAGGAGATTTGAGAGCTGACTTGTTGTTGGGGGCCACCTGGGCAAACAGCAAGAAGGCTAACTGGGAGCGGTGTTTTATGAGTGACACAGTCCCCTGCTGGTCAAAAAAAAAAAGCTGGCAGTCTGGCTCTGGCACTTCAATTTTTTCTCTTCTTGTCTTTCTTGACTCACTCACTTGCCCCTAGTCTCCAAGTTCCTACTCCCCTCCCAGAGTCTTCTCTCCCAACTCACCAATCCCCAACTCCCACACCCACACCTGACCTAGTCCTTGGCTCTAATCCTGAGTCCCCGACTCCCCACCCCCAAGTTTTCTTTTAGTTCTTTTTTTTTTCTTCAAATAATACAAAGTATATAACAGAAAACATTTAATTCTTTCATTTTTTTTGGTTTTTTAACAGTCTGTGAGTCAACTTCTTTCTTGCCCAATGGGCAAACACAAGCAGCACAAGCACAGAGTCACAGAGCAGCCTGTAGAAGCTGCTGCTCCTTCTCCATCCTGTATTGCTCTGCATGGCTCCTAAGGTGGACCACATGGGTTGCTAGAGCAAACCCAGTCAGGTGCCAACTTAGGAAGACAGACAGCTTAGCCATCCAGTGAGGAACCAGAGTCTTGTCTCTGCTCCTTCCTGTGCTTTCCTCTTTCTCTGGCACTTCTCGCACCACATTCCCATGAGACAGCAGCTGCCCGAACTGATCAGAACAGCCAAAAGTGATTGGAAGCCATTCAGTTGTGAATATTTCAGAATGTTTGGGCTAGTTCATATTTTTGATGAACCAGTTCACCCATCCCTACTGCACACCCCAGACTTCTATTTTCCCACCCTACTGCTATATTACACTGTCTTGATTATTTCAGGTTGTCTCTAATTGTTACCCCAAAGTCTTTCTTCTCAATTGTCACCTAAAATTCAACACCCCTTTCCTGCACTCTGTTCTGAGGTTTATGGCCCCAGTGTGCAACCATGTACTTTTTTGCATCACATTTCAGTCACCAGACCTTGGATCATTCTTCCAGCTTCTCCTGGTCCTCCCTCATTGGCCTTACACCCTCCTCACTGTCCATTGTGGCATAGAGTTTCATGCATCTCCCCTCCCCAGTGTCACATATGAAGACATTAAAAAGAACCGGATCCAAGACCGATGCAAGGAGTACCCCCCACTTGTGACTTTTCTAGCCGTTGAGAATTCCCCATTTAATGCCAACTTCTGTGACCTTCCTCTCAACCAACTTCTGACCCACCATAAAATTCTGTTATCCACCCATAAATCCATCAATTCTTTAACCAGCCAGTCATGTGAGACTGAGTCAAAAGCTCTGCTAAAAGTCCAGGCACAACACATCCACAGCCTGGTATTTACTAGCACCTTTGTGACCCAGTCAAAAAATTCAGATTCAACTGACAATAAGCTGCATGCTGCCTTTTGTATTAAATTTCAGTTGCCTCCAGAAAATCCACTAGTTCTTTTGTGATGGCCTACAGAATCTTAAACAACGGATGTCAATATTACCAGGAAATTGTTCCCTCACTCATCCCTTTTACCATTCTTATGCAGGGGTACCACATTTGCTGATTTTGAATCCCACGGCACCACTCCTGATTCCAATGAGTTTTTAAAAAGTTCTGCCAAGGTTGTGGACAGTTCCTGTCCTATTTTGTTTTGGCATTCTGAAATGCAGCCTGTCCAGATCCATTGCTTAATCAACTTTTAGAGACCCTTCAGCACCCTTTCCTAAGGCATGGGTTCCATGCTGATTTCCACATCCCTCCACTGTCTTACAGTTGACATTTTGGTAGTGAACCCTTGCCTTCTACTGTAAATACAGAGCAGAAATACTCACTGAGTATATCTGCTTTTACCTTATCCCCATCTCCCATCCCTCCCTCCCTCTCTCTCTTCCTGCTGACAAGCCCCTCCTTGGAATTACATTTACCCTAATGTAGCGGAAAAACATCTGGTCTCCCTTCTTTACTCTCTCCACAATCCTTAACTCAGCACCTGACTTTGCCCATCTCACCTTCCTGTATGCCTCCCTTATTCTGCTCCTGTTTACTGCAGTTTGTCTGGCATTGACATTTTTGAAGGCTTTTCCTTTCTCCCTCATGCCTCTCCATTTCTCTGTGTTCTGCAATGGCTGCTGGTGCATTGGTGTATCAACTTCAAGGTGTGCTTGTTAACGTACAAGGTTCTACATGGTTTGGGTCCAGGCTACCTGAGAGACCTCCTGACCCTATACACTCCTGGCTGTTCCCTTGGATTAGTGGAGGAAGGCCTGTTAGCCAAATCCAAGATCCAGGTTAAAGTCTTTGAGGGATAGGGCATTCGGAGTTGCTGCTCCAATTCTCTGGAATGCCCTTCCCCTGGGGGTAAGAGGCACTCCATCCCTGAAAATGTTTTAATAAAGATTGAAAACACATCTGTTTACCTTGTGTTTTGGAGCATAAGGCTGCTGTTAAACAATTTTTCTGTGTTTCAATTGTTAGTTGATTATTATTCATTGTTTTATTTGTATTTTGTTTTACCGAATTGTCACTGCTGTGATGCGTCCAGAAGCCCTGGGATTGGGCGTCATATAAAAAAAGCTGCCTTGCCTTGCCTTCTTACTTTTTAAAACAGAGAATCATAGCTTCCAGAACACCCTGTTTAATTAGACCTGATTTGCTGTCTACTCCCACAGAATTCCCCACCCCCACTAGCTTTTCCCTGAGTAACTACTGCATCTTGGTCCCATCAGCCTCCTGAAGCCCAATACTTTTTCTAGTGACCAGTTTTTTCTGCCACCAGTCTTATTTTGAACCAAACAGTCTACGGGTCATTGGATCCCAGACAATCACAAACTGAGACCTCCTCAATGCTGTCCTGGTTTGTGATGACTAAATAGAACAACCCCCTCTTGTGTTGGTTCTTGTACCTTTAGTACTAGGAAGGCCTACGAACATACGAAATTTGCCAGCAGACAAAGGCCTGGAGGTCTATCAAGTCTGCTCAAATGTGCAGCTAGCACCCCTTATTCTGCAGCTGCCCCTTCCTTCCACGCTTCCCCTTCATTAACCCTCCCCCTTGTCCTGTCCCATCCTCGTTTGAAGCAGTCCACTGTTCTACTGCATACCACTTCAGCAGGTAACGCATTCCACCCAGCCACCACCCTCTCAGTAAAAAAGTGTCTCCTCATCTCCCTCCTGAACCTTCCTTGCTCCAGTCTCATATCATGGCCCCTGGTGGCCCTCCCTCCTAACTTTGAACAGCCCCTCTGTACCCATCTTGTTTATTCCTTTCATGTATTTAAAGGTTTCAATCATGTCACCCCTGTCTCTCCTCTCCTCCAGTGAGTACATGTTCAACTCCCTCAACCTCCTTTCGTATGATAAGTCCCCCAGCCCCTTGATCGTCTTTGTCGCTCTGTGCTGCACCGCCTCAGTAACCAATGTCCCTCTTCAGATACGGACGCCAGTACTGCACGCAGTACTCCAGGTGTGGTCTAACTATTTCTATACAGTGGCAAAATCACCTCCTCCTCGAGGATATCCCCCTTGCAATACAACCCAGCATTTTGTTGGCCTTTGCAGCTGCCTTCCTACATTGTGCTCGAGTTGTTCATTGACCCTGTAATAAGCACACCCAGATCCTTCTCCTCCTCTGTCTGGGCTAGCTGCACTCCCCCTAGCTGGTAACTCCTCCTTGGGTTCTTCATCCCAAAATGCAGCACCTTGCACTTTTTGGCATTAAAGCCCAGTTGCCAGGTGTCTGACCAGGTTTCAAGCTTTGCCAGATCATCCTGCAAACCCTGCCATCCCTCTAGGTCATTCACCACCACGCCTACCTTGGTATCATCAGCAAACAGACTGATCTTGCTCTTGATGTCCCAAGATATGTCTGCAATGAATATCCCAAACAACACTGGTCCCAACACTGAGCCCTGTGGAACACCGCTTGTCACTGCCCTTGGGTGTTAGAGCTCCCCACCCACCACCACCCTCTGTTGCCCTGCAGCCAGTTTCCTACCCATCTCACCAGCTTTGCACCCTCCCCTGTGCCTACTAACTTCCTTCCCAGCCTTCCATGTGGCACTGAGTGGAATGCCTTACTGAAGTCCAGATACAGGACATCCACTGCATGGCCCCTGTCCAGTTGCCCTGGTGCCCAGTCATAGAACTCGACCAGGTTGGTTTGGCAGGATCTGCCATGTGTAAGCCATGCTGTCTGCTGTCCTGTAGTCCTTTGGCCTCTAGGAGGGCCACCAGCCTCTCCTTCAGGATAGTCTCCATTAGCTTACCCACGATGGATGTGAGGCTCACTGGTCTGTAGTTTCCCGGTTCATCCTTGGGGCCACTCTTGTGGAAGGGCACCACATGAGCCATCCTCCAGTCCTGAGGTACACACCCTGAATGTAGTGAGGCATTAAATAGGTCTGCCAAAGGTCCTGCAAGGACCTCTGCCAGCTCCTTCAGTACCCTGGGGTGGATGCCATCTGGGCCTGGTGCCTTGTCCACCTTCAGTTCCTTCAAACCCTCTATAACTCTGCTCTCCATGATTTCAGCATCTGTCACCACTTCCCCCCCCCCCTGCTTCTGCCATTTCTCCCACCTTGGGTGTCACCCCCTCCTCTTCTCTTTAGTAAATACTGAGCAGTACTCATTTAGTGCTTCCGCCTCGCACCTACTTCCACCCAACCCCCCTCCTTCTAATCCTTACTATATGGTCCTTACAGCTCCTTTTCTCCCTGATGTACTTAAAAGTCTTTCTCCCCTTCTTAATGCCTTGCAAGCCTGAGTTCCGTGAGTAGTTTGGCTCCCTTACTGCCCTTGTCACCTCCTTCGATTCTGTCAAGTACTCCTCCCTGTCCTCCCCCTCCCTGTTTTCTTGTACTTCCTAAAGGCAGCTCTTTTCCTCCTTACCTTTTCCATGACCTCCTTGCTCAACCAGATCGGTTTCTTAGCCCTAGCCTTCTTGCTCTGGGCTTTGCAGCAGGTTTTGGTTGCCTCTACTATCCCCAGCTTTATGAGCTCCCACCTCTGGTTAGTGTCCATATTAGATTGAATTCTGGCCAGGTACCCTTTTACCACTTCCCCCATCCTCCCAAAGTAGGCCCTCCTGAAGTCCAGCACTATTGTGCCAGATTCCACTCCTTTCTTGCCCATATCCAATGTGAGCCATACTGAGCGGTGGTCACTCCCTGACAGCAGTTCCTCCACTGTAAGTTCTCTCACAAAGTCCCCATTTGCCAGCACAAGGTCAAGGGTATTTCCTAACCTGGTTGGTTCACTGACCATTTGCAGCAGGAAGCTGTCCTGGAAGGCATCCAGCAGTACCTGCTCCCTTCTGTTCCTGGTTGTTGGGGTGCTCCAGTCCACTCCTGGTATGTTGAAGTCCCCCACAATCACCACACTACCCTTCTTGCAGGTCCTCCTGATCTGTCCCGCTAGTTTCCTGTCTAACTCCTCCATCTGAGATGGTGACCTATACACCACTCCCATTCTAAGAATCTATTCTTGGAATCCTGGATTACATCCAAAGTGACTCCATTACTACCCTCCTTCCCATCCTCCCTTACACACTTCAGTCCTTCCTTCACATATAGTGCCACCCCCCTTTCCCCAATCCTCTGTCCCTAGAAATAATCTGTACCCTGGTACAGACAGGTCCCAATCATTGTATTGGGTGGCCCATGTTTCGTGGCGACTGCAATGTCCACCTCTCCCTCTGCCATGAGAACCTGTAACTCTGCAGTTTCCTCCCAAGGCTCCTAGCACTATTAACCATCTTCCACCCTTTTCCCCCCTCCCATCCTGCCCGCCTTTCCTAGCATCACCAACGGTACTTGCCATTTGTCCTTTGTCACTGCTATGGGGGTAAGCTCATATGGTTTCCCAACCTGTGGTCTCTGCATATCTCTTCCCCAACTGCCACCCCACTCCTAGTTTAAATTCCCAACTTTCTCTATGTACTCCTCCATCCTCTGTTTCAACACTTTCTTTCCTCCTCACTCAAGTGTAGTCTGTCCTTGGCATAGGACTACTGTCCTCCCAGGTCCTCCCACCCCCCAACAGCCCATACCCTTTAGCACAACACCAGGTTCTTAGCCATCCGTTAAATTCCTCTATTCTCAGCTTTTTTGTTGTGCTTGCCTTTGGCACAGGAAGTATCTTTGAAAAAGTTACTGATCTTCCTGCCAGCTCACATAATTGTGCTAGTTCCTCAAACCTCCTCTGGACTGTATCTACTGTCTTGTCAGCCAGGTCGTTTGTCCCAAGATGTATAATTAAATGAGGCTTGTCCCTACCCCTTCTAGCATATTTCAGAACAGACTGTCCCGCCCTTTCTGCTGTCATTCCTGGCATGGCCTCCACCCAAATGCGACTATGCCTCTCCCCCTTGCTACCCCACCCAACTCCTCTTAGTATTGAGTCCCCCAGCACTAAGATTCCACCCCTATTACTCCCTGCTTGCTTCCATTCATCTCCCTCTCTCATTTCCAGCTCCTCTTCTTCCTCCTGCACATTATTTCCCCCTTTTACCACTGTTGCAATTCTCCCAGCAGAACTTCCCCCCGCTCCAGTTTGGTCCAGGCATTTATCAATTACTCCTCTAATTTCATCATTTCCCTCCTCCACCTTCTTCCTCTCTAGCAGTGCACAACTATTTTCTGAAGGCCCTTCACAAATGCCCGCTCCCTCTCTCTTCATAGTAACCTGTTCTCTCCTTTCCACTCCATGACTTTTGCCACTTCTTCGCCTCCCCTCACAAGTCCCTATCTCCTCCTTCCATTTGTCTTTTGTCTCCTGACCGGGTTTCCCCGGCAATTGTTCTTTCTGGCCTGGGCCCCTTTGTCTCTGCTTCCCTTTTTCTGACTCTCTCCTCACCACTGTTGGCTTAAATCACCCTCCCTCATCTCCTCTTCTTCCTCCCTTCAGTATTGGGCTAAACCCACCCCCAATCTGCCTTGCCTGTCTTAGTTCCTCCTGCAGACTCTCAATCTCCTTTCTAAGGTTTTCTACGTGGTTGCACACTAAACATCCTCCCACACTCCAAGCAATTTTTGGAAAGATTGGTGCACCGCAGTTGTTGCAGCCTACCACCCTACCCATTGCTGTCATTGCCCACCTCAGCGACCCCCACCCTTCCAGATGCAGGATACCAAACACTCCCCAAGTCTCCTCTCCCTCCTCTATCAGTGCAAAACATTTTCTTTATTTCCTTACCTCCTTTGTTGCATAATGCTTAGATATATTGAGCAACTGCTTTTATATTCCTATCCTTCCTATCCACACTCAAAACAGACTTTAAGTAGCCATTGCACAACCTTCTTCAAACTCCTACTCCTCCTTTCCCCAATGCAATATCAATGCGAAGAAGTAATAATGAAAGCTCCTAGATTTGCATTTACTTCCCTTCCACTGAGAGCAGTCACCTCTTCACTTGCTGCTGTTCCTTTGCATATCCTTTGCCTGTTTGAGGAAGTGATGTCAGAACCCCTGGTATAAAGGAAATAATGGACCAAGGGTGGGACCAGCCCAAGTCTTCCAGAAACAATCAGGTAGCTGAGGCCTCTGGTCAGACCATTAGCACCCTTCCCCCACTCTGCACTCAAACTTTGCAGCTAGTGAAGCCAGCAACAACGAATCACAATTCTACTCAAAGCCCCCAAAATAAGTTTGCTATCCAAAGAAACAGGACCCAATCCAAACAGCTCACCAACAACACATCAAAATAGGCTTGGAATTAGAAGATATATGTCTCCAATTCAAAGAAACAGACCCAGTTAAATCACATCAATTATGTTTTAAAACAGAAGAAATAGGTCTCTATAAATGCAGCCTGCCACACAGTGAATCAAACAAATGAGCTCACTTATAGCTACCAAAACAGGTTTCAAAATTCCAACAGCCCCAAACAATACCCTGCTAGCCCCTTAGTAGTAAGAAAGAAAAGGAATAACCTTCTACCAAGTAGAATCCACAAGAAACAATGTAAAACAACAAGAAGCTACTGTACTGTAGATCTGATCTTGTCCCCCTTCTAGTTCCTTCTGAGAAGCCAAAGCACTGAGTTCCAAACTCTGTGATTTCCCTTGTGCTGCTTTCAAAATCAGACAGTTCCAAACTCTGTGACTTCCCATGTGCTGCTTTCAAAATCAGACAGTTCCAAACTCTGTGCCTCTTGTTAGGTTTTGAACACCATCATGTTTCTTACACTTGCTGCTGCTGGGACACTCTAGTCCACATCAGGCATGTTAAATTCTCCTACTAGCAACAGTACCTAACTTCTTCTGCCTTCTGAGCTTCCCTCCATCTTCTTGTCTGCTTCCTCCTTCTAAGAATGTGATGATGATTACTCTCACCCTTGCTGTGGCTACCTGTACCCATAATATTTCCACATCGTGCCCTTCCCCACTCTTGATCTCTGTGGCCTTTATGCCATCCCTCATGTATAAAGCCATTTTTCTTTTTTGCCCAATGTACCATCCCTTGCTTCTATTCCCTTACAGTCATTACCCTTCACTCCGATAGGTGTGAGTTGCTGCTTGAAGGGGGCGTGCCTGCATGGCCTTCTTTGTCTAGTAAAATAATATTTCAGCCTTCCCCTTTGCCAGTTTAAATGACCAGTGATGAAGGCATTAAACCTTTGTGCTAAGGTCATGGTCTCATCTGCTGTAGGACGGAGACTGTCCTGCATGAATAGCCTCTTGTCCCTCCAGAACTGCCCCCAGTCCACCACTATACCAAATCTCTCTTCCTTGCACCACTCCTGCACCACTGTTTAAAGCAAATGATAAGGAGGTGCCTACGGTCTTCCATGAACCACACTTGTAGGACTTTGGAAAAAGTAAGAGAGGTCACAGCCAGTTTGAGTCTCCAGCCCATCTCCCTTCATCCCTCTGGCCAGATTGTTTGTCTCCAGCATCCAGCTCTTAACTCCCCATCTGCTAACAATCCATACAATTCTACATGTATACCTTTATACCAATACCTTCCAGGAAGCACCTGATCACCCCCACTTTCCTGGTCCCCTGCACACATAACCCCTGCTATCCCTCTTATGATGGAGTCCCCTACTACTGGCTAGCTACTTCCTAATCTTTGTCCTGCCCTTGGACTCCAATGTTGTTCCAAGTGCCTCTCTGGGGGACATCCTAGTTGCCTGCGTGGTAACAGGTACTGTCTCCCTGTGGGGAGATAAAGGATGAAGTGTAACCAAACAATTGCCTGTTACAATTGCTGATGTCTCACCACTCAACTCATGAATTCCCTTTCTCCCTTCCCCCTACTGACTGTGCTCCACCCTCACATTTCAACCCTTGGAGTCCATTGTGGAAGCATGGTAGTAGCTGCCTGCTGCACTCCCATATGGCCTTGCTACAGAGAAGGTTGAATTCAGCATTTACTGCAATCAGTTCTGTTGTGAGCACTGCAAGCCTACTTCACCCTGGGCAACAGCCTATATTCTAGAGCATCCCTCTGAAGAAGGTTGCCCAATAGCCATTGCAGCACACTAGGCACCCTCCCCACCCCAACTATTCTGCCACCTTCTGCGGTCTTCATGCCACCCCTTTCATTGGAAGTTTTTTACCTTCCAGTTACTGTATTCTTCACATCATTTTAGCTGTCATTCTTTAGCCTCTCTTTCAGTAGGACTTTTCCTAGTCCCAAACAGACACCTCTTTGTTAGGGTGCCCCAGATAGAGTTTAGCCAGGAGTCTACAATTTCAGGTCCTAGCTGTAACTGCTTTGCAATTTATCCCCACTGACACTGAAAAGCAAGATCCTCCCTCAATGGAAAGAACCAGGATCTTACCTTTTGAGAAGTCCCCAAGGAGCAGAGTTCTATGCAAACCTGCAAAGTCCTAGTGGATGGCCCTACAGACACCATTGTATTTCTTTGTAGTCACTAATTCAAGTTGTCACTAGGACATGTGGAAGTTAAATAAGGGACTGCAAGAAACATAATTCTGTCCCTGAAACACAGCTCCCTTCAACTATCTGCAAATCCCTTTTTTCTTGTGACCTTATTAATCCCCATCCCCCACACAGCTTTTCAGCAGGCTGTTTTGCAGCAAATTAAAAGCAGTTAACAGCCCTGTATAGCTCCTTATCACAATCTTTACTTGTCTCCTCAACTCTCACTTTTAATAAAGACATAAGATTTTTTTTTTCATAGAGCAGGTCATGGATGGATAGAATAGTCTACCCAGCAATGTGGTCAGTTCTGAGATTATAGCTGTGTTCAAATCACAGAGGGACACCTTTAATGGGGGTCATTAGAAGGCAATTAATTAGGGCATCCTTAGGAAGTAATCAGTTATTAGGTATCAGGAAAGGTTTGATGGGCATATGGACTTTTTCTTTCTATAGGGCCTGATCCACAGAAGGGTCATTGCTCATTTGCACATGCAGAGGGCCACAAAAAGCCATGGAGTGACCCCTTCATGTATGATCTACACCACTAAGGTACTCCATGGCATCCACAAATATAAATGTGTGCCCCCTCCACATCTGATCCTGAGCCATGCACCTAGTTGAATGGATGGCCTAGAAGGGGTCAGCAAGGGGGCTAGAGCAGGCATGCACCCTATCCCCAAGGAATGCCTCATGTTATGTAAAAGGCAAGATAAGGATCTTTAGCCTCCCAAGTGAGATAAAAGGTATGAAAGACTCCCACCAGGATCAGGGAAGCAATATAGCGCAGTGGTTTAAGGCTCTAAGCTGCAAATCTGGAGACCTGGGTTTGACTGCCACAGCCCTCATTTGCATACTGTATGACCCTGAGCAAGTCACTTAACTTTCCTGTGCTCTCAGGTTGCACCTGTAAACAAGCTTTCAGCTTAGTGTGCCACTCCTGGTTAAACAATTAGAAAAGAAAAAAAGGTATGGTTCGGCTACAAGCTGATTGCATTTTAAAATAAAAGAAAAATGAGTTTAAAGAGAACATGCAACCTGATCATGCTGTAGTTTTATTTCAAGTCAAACGAGGTAAAAATGAATGAAACTGTGTGAACCCTTAATGAATAGAAATTGTGACTTGATTTCTGGATCGTCTCTGACAACAGTTGATTTTGCTGCATTTGCATTAAAATATAAATAGTGGAGAAAGAACATAAAAACTTGATGTCTGATTAGCAATTATAGTTTTAATTTCAGATTCAGAGAGATGAAAGAGAGTAAAAGTGTGCAAGCCTTTAAAAGAAAGAAATTAGGACCTTGGGCTGGATTCACAAACATTTTTGGGATTAAGCCCCACACCGCTACTCCACTTGCAGACCAAAATCTTCGCAGCTGCAGAGGCTGCTATGCAGAGCTGCAGCAGCTGTGGAAGATGTTATGGCTGGTCCCACCAGCCATAACAGTATTCCGCAGCTGTGAGGATTTCCTCGACAAGCTGCCATACATCGTGGAGCTTGTCGTAATTCAGTTCCACCTTTCTGAATACCTACAACTGCGGGAAACAGTGGAAACCTGCAGATTCACAACTGGCAACAGACTTGCACCAGGTTTTTCCAACAGCTCTCGGAATTTCAGATGTTTTGTGAATGTTGCCCCTTACCTTTGTTATATCTCTTATAAGCAGCTGATAATGCTGTGACTAGTATACTGTACAAAGCCAAAGAAGTTTCTTTTTTCAAAGAATTTAAAATAATTAAACTTAACTGTCATATTTTGTAGGTTAAACATGGAGATTGTTATCAAGAACCTACAGAACTGCAAAAAATAATTGGATTAAATAGTGCCTAGGTTTTTACATTATTCGTTTGCTGGTTTTGGTAAAAATAAAGGGACAGTAATTTGTTTTCATTTTATTTTATAGTGCTTCAAGGCTGGTATATCAAGAGAATAAAACGTACTATTAATTGAAAATAAAGTCAAAAAGCTGAAAATTTCATGTCAGTTAAATATTGATTTCTACATACAATAATTTCTTCATATAATCTTGCACTGAGTTACCTGATGTATTCACCTATAACTGAGTCTGCTTCATTTGGCTAAACTATGTGTGTAATGTACTGTGTTGTCACCCATAATATGCTGTTCCTTTGTATATATTTCTCCTGGGTCATGCCTGAAAATAGGCAATTGCTTTTGTCTAGTGCACTTACCCAGTAAACAAAAACTAAATAAATAATTTGTAAAGCTGTGTCATGATCTGAAATAAAGCTAAATCTGTTTTAATGCAGACTCTGGAAGGTCAAATGTAAAGTGAATTAAGAAAGTCCTTATTAGAATTTCATATCACCTTTCAGTGGACAGGCACTAGAACGTGTTACATTCTGGTCCCTTGTTATGTTAAGAATGAAAAAAGTAGTATATACATTAGACATAATGATTTTATGATAATGTTAAATTTATTTTAGATTGCATAGATACCCACTTAACTTTGAAGAATACTTTTTAGAGCAAAACATTGGTCTTGTTATGTTGGTGATTTCTTAGAGAAAAAAAAATAGAATATCATTGAGCTGAGTTCCAGTTCTTATAGATTTGCTCAGTACACTGATACAAATTTTCAGAGGAGAGAGTCTGAGCAGCAAAGCTGAAGAAAACAAATAAACGAAGTAGGCAAGTGACCAACATCTTTTACACAAATGCAATTTAAAATGGAAAAATATATGGAAGGGTCAAATAATAAAGTCAATAATAAACTAGAACCCCGAGACTGAATGATGCTCTTAGAATTTATAGTTGGCTATTTTTATTTTACATATTATGTGGATAATCTGGTATAACATACTGAGGATAAGTGTTAGTGTAGGTATATGTTACGCAACTAAGAACATAGTAGTTATTTTCTCACATCCTCCAATTCACCCCACTCATCTGTTGAAACTCTCACTGACCACAAATTAAACACCATTTTTTTTATTTTTAAATGTAACTTTTTTCATTCAGCTGCTAAATTACAGACAGCCAGAACGTGTGCATTCACGTCGTTGATTGCAGAAACGCCAGTGCTTTGGTTTGTGAGTCATGCTGATCACTGAGCAGTGGTATTATTACAGAGTGCAGAGTGAACTAAGGGACATTCTGCCTGTAATTAAAAAGCTAAAGCAAACAAATTCTGTTTCTGGAATTAAAATACTTTTGTGGGTCAGGGTGGGTTTCAGCAGATGGGTTGGGAGCCTTGGGGAATGGGGGAAGTGTAATGATGGCTGAGTGTTCTTACGGTACTTATTCTCAGTTCAAGTGAGCATGCACTTTGTTTAAGAAAATAATTGACAACCATGGTGATAATTCACAGTTCCTACATGACACTCAGGGAACTATGGGATTCATGGTGTCAACATGGTGAATTACAGGGTTTGAGAACAATGGTCACTTTGTGAGTTGATGACCTTAAACACATACTTAAAGAGGACAGGAAATGAGTTCTAATATGCAGCTGTTTATAATGTTACCACTTACAAAAATGCTATCCATCAGCCTGAAAGATTCATATGTAAATGCATCTCAATAAAAAGTGATATGAAAAACAATATTTTGCATTGTTTTGATTTTATGGGCAGCATTCTGTTACAGTTCTCTTCATGGAGCCAGTGATGCGAAGTTTTAACTATGTCACAGTTTGAGCAAAGAACTCCAAGTATGGTTCTGATAGGACAATAGCTCACATTTAGCATTCTGTACTCAAATCGTGACACAGTAAACACTCCAAATTGCTGGTTCCATGAAGAGGACTGTGCAGAATGTTGTCCATAAAAAGAAAACAATTGAAAACACAGTTTTTCACATCAGTGTTATTAAAGTACTGTTAAATATGGCTCTTTTGGAGGCAAGCTTATCACTTCTCTTACTAGGAACATTACTAACTGCTCCCAATTAGCACACATTTCCTGTCCCCTTTAAACACAATTCAGACCTTCAGAGACAAGGCAAAACTTCCATCTAAGGATACTAGTGACAACACTGGAACCACCTGAGCTTCGATCTTGTGGTTATGATATCACCAGAGTCCCTCAATGGAAGGGGGTCTGACCAGTTCTCTTCTTGATTGGTTGAAACCAGGTCACATGGGGCTATGTTAATGGGCCATAACACACAGAAAGGGGATATGTTATTGACAAACAATACTATCCCAACATGAATAAGCAAATCAAACACACCCACATACCCCATACCTGTCCAAGTTAGCTAGTGTGAAGAATTACACTGAAGTTACTTCTCTTTCCGTTGCACCCTGACCAAGTAGACAAACAATGAGCTTCAGTCTCCAGTATGGATAGTCCCTCACCTTTCACCAGCAGTGACTACATTGCAGTGTGGAAAAGCAGGCCCTATACCTGATCCACACTGTACTGTAGATAAACAGAAGGCTTCAGTTTCCAGTGATGTCAGTCCCTCACCTTTCACCGGTACTGAATAAACCAGCTGGTAGGGAACATATGAACATAAGAACAAGCCAGCAGAAGAAGGCCATGTGGTCTATCATGTCTGTTCGTATTGCAGGGTCCACAGCTTGAGCTAATGTCCCTGCCCTCCCTCCCCACTCCTCCCATCCTCCCTACCCATGATTCTTACCTTCTCCCTATGCCTATCCCAGCCTCTCTTAAAGCTGCCCACTGTCTTCAATGAGATGACCTCTTCCAGCAGCATATTCCAAGTGTCCATCACCTTCTCTGTGAAGAAGTTCTTTCTGACCTCCCTCCTAAACCTCACACCCTCCAGCTTAAGACTGTGCCCCCTCGTGTTATGGTTGCCACTCAGCTTAAAGAGACTCTCCTTATCAGCCTTATTTATCCATTTCAAGTACTTGAAGGTCCCAATCATGTTCCCTCTCTCTCCTGTCTTCCAGGGATTACATGTGCAGTGCCCTCAATCTCTCCTCATATGCCTTACCCTGCTGACCTGCTATCATCCTTGTAGCTCTCCTCTGGACCTTCTCCAGCAGGTTAATGTCCTTTCTGAGGTATGGGCACCAATACTGAACTCCACACTCTAGATGTGGCCTTACCAGTGACCTGGACAAGGGCAGTATAACCTCCTCTCTCCTACTACTGATCCCCCTAGATATGCATCCCAGCATCTTGTTTGCCTTTGCTGCTGCTTTCTTGTACTGCATGGAGTGCTTCAGGTCACTAGTGATCATCACTCCCAGGTCCTTCTCCTCCTCCTCCTCCTCCTCCTCCTCTGATGCAGATCCTCAGACTACACCCTGGACAGGGAAGCCTTCACTGTATCTGCCTACAATATATCTGTTCATTGAATGAATGGAGATTTCAGATAAAAGTTCTGTCGGTGTGGCGTCTTTGAGATAGTTTTCAGTCTGCAAATGACTTGGATTTAAAAAAAAAATGTTTGCTGCAAAAAGTAAATCATGTTACTTAATAAAGGGCTGGATGTTATTTTTGATGAGAAAAATATCACAGTAACACTTTTGAATGTTGTTTACTTTGAAAAAGCCTAAGTACATCACAGTGTGGAAAAGCCTGCATTTTAAATGACCCTGTGGATAGACAGTTTGCTTGTGTTTTTGAATACAGCTGATTGTGTAAGTCACCCTTTCCTCACAACTGTCCTTAATTCTGGACCTCAGACTGAATGGCAGCCTAAGTGCTTAACTCCCTTACTGTGGGACTGCATTCTTCATCATCCGACTACTGGGGGAAGATTTCTTCTGGTTTTCTCCTGCAACTATTGAAGAGGGACCTACCTGCTACAATTTGGTGTCCTTATTTTCTTTAGCAATGGGCAGTTCTCCACCTGATTACAGGTATCCTCCACATCCTCTGTGGCCTGCAAGATGGCCTCCTCTCCTTCAACAACTGCAGATTCTGCAAAAATTGAGCAGATGTTTAATCAGCTGCTAGCTCAAATGGCACAGATGACTACGCTTTGAATACCAACACCCAAACCTTACAAGCCACTGAAACCTGGCTTTTCCACACTGAAAGGCATCTTAAAACCCACGATGCTGCAATACAAGATTTCACTGCTACAGCTAGAGAGCAGGCCCATCTTATCCACATTTTGCAGGACAAAGTAGATGACTTAGAAAACCGTAGTCGCCACAATAATCTGTACTTTACAGGCTTCCCTGAGGGGACAGAGCAGCGGGACACGGTGACCTTTCTTCAGAATGTGCTTCCTCAGATTCTAGGCCTCCCACCAGCCACTATCCTACAGACTGAATGGGTGCACTGATCTCTGGCTCCCCCGCCCAAACCAGGGGAGTGCACTCATCCTGTTTTGGCCCACTTTCTTGACTTTAGGCAAAAAGAAATGGTCGCAGCTGCAGCTCGGGAAAAAGGCTCGCTCTCCTGGAATGGGAGACCTACTCACATCTTTCAGGACTATTCGAGGGACTTGCCCGAAAAACATAATGCTTACTCTGATTGCAAGAAGATACTGCATGCTCACCAGCTACAATTCTCCCTGTGATACCCCGATACTATGCGGGTCATAGTTAATGGAGCCCCCCTGCTGTTTGCCACCCCAGAGAGCCTTATGGATTACCTTTGCAGAGAATTTCCCAAGGACTTTCAAGATCCTGGCCTTTTTAGCTTCTCTCCTCATTCCTGCGATCCAGACCAGTGCATCGATGATCCACCTAGCATGCCTGTACAAGACATGAGGCCCTCTGTCCAGTACTTCAAGGCCTCCCTTCCTCCCCGCAATGGAAAGCGACGCACGCCGTACTGGCATGTAAGAAGTGCCAGCATCCGCAAGATCGGCACCTTAGGTCGCAGCAGGACGATACACTTCCCAGCAGTCTGGTGCACTTCTACTCCCGAACAAGTTCTCCCCTCTGCGCACAATATCAGAGGACTCTGCAGAAGTAGGAACGTCATCTTCTCCCCAAACATCACTGGGTCTGGAGGCCTCATGGGCTGCAGTTTTAGCAGATGAAATGCCCGGTGAACACAAGGAGACACAGTGCCCAACTCCTCATGGTGATTCACAGCAGCAGCTACGGCGCCTGGAGGATCCGGAATGCTCTTCCAGCCTGCAGAAGCCTGAGTTGCTGACCTTATTTCCAAGCTAAGTGTTTTGTTTTGCTTTTACTGTCTTTCTCCTCACTGGGCTGGCTGCAGTTGATGAATTTTTTAAGGTTTTGACTCCCTTTCCCTGCTGGCTCACTCTTCGGGCCCCTGGCTTGTGTGGTTAAGCTCCGGTTTTGGGGATTGCATGCCTGCCATCGCCCCATCTGGCTCTCCCTCCTGATCCACCTCCTAATAAGATCCTTGGGGTAATGGCTTTACTGGAGTTTTAACTGACTTAATCTACTCTACAATGGAGTCCTTATTGGATAGCTGCAGGACTTCAACACCTACTGCATATATACCCTATGTTTTGCTCGTCTACTATATTCCCCTCTGCTCAGCACCAAACTGTCCTTACGGACCCCTCATCATCATCCTAACCTTATGAACGCTATTCCCAGGATGATTCCAGGCTTCTTCCACTGGTTCCATCCTCACCTTAACCTATTCTGGCTGTGGGATATTTATTATACTTGTGAGACTGACTGTATAGCCTGTTTTGTCTTTCATTCATGCAGGTATCAAGTGCTTCTCCCTGGGTGACCCAATGCATATGTGGGCTTAACTCCTCCCGCTCCCATTTTTTTATCTGGCACCACTCGGTCACCATGCTTGATGTACCTCCCTAGGTCAGGAGGTTGTTGTTTTTTTTCTCCCAACCGGTTCCCCGAGCCATACTGGGGTTAACCACCACCCCCCCCATATATCCAGTGTAAAACTCCTTCCTTCCTTAGCTGTGGGTTGTTCTAGCCTTGCCCCACTTGAATATGGAGCCCTTAGCTGGTCAGTATGGGACACTCTGCTGGGTCATCATATGATGAGTAGCCCCCTCCTTTTCCTTTTGGCTCCCTCTTCTACATTCCCCTTACAGCACTTTTCCCACAGGGAGGTCAAGCGGATTGGGCTGCCGGTGTTAGCAAGGTGAGCACACTCCTTCGGTTTTGGCTCACCACTCTCTTCTCTCCTCCCACTCCATGAGAGGGACTTAGGTGGCCTTGGCAGGATATCTGCTGGCCTTACTGCCTCCCTCCACATAAGATGTGCTACTGTTTGACTGTAAATAGTTTGGGTTTATTTCGAGCCTGTTGCTCGTTTACTGTTATTATCTTTGGTTGTGACCGGGTTATGTCTTGCTGCATTGTCTTTCTTGAAATACCATGGTGTTTTCACAGTAGCCAACAGGGATCTATTGGGTTCTTCTTGGGGGCAAGGCTAGCTGACCCCTCGGCCTTGATCACTTTTGCTGTCTATATCTCACCTGGCACTATGATAGCTTTTACTGACAATGGGAGACTTATATGCTTACACCTGGAATGTGTGAGGCCTGAATACCCGATTAAATGTAAACAGGTGTTATCTCATTTGAAAGGCCGGGGCCACGCTAGCCTTCCTTCAAGAAATGAAACTGATTGCACAAGACCATGACCATTTGAAAGAGATTGGGTGTGCCAAGTGTTTTCCACCTTTCCCCCCCTAAGAAGAGAGAGAGTTGTCTATACTCCTGCATAAATCCCTCACCTGGTCACCACTCAAGTTTGATCTGACCCCCATGGCAGATGGGTCCTAGTTTTGGTGAGCACTCCTGAAGGGCCTTTGATCTTTTGAGCTATCTATCTGCCAAATGAAAATGCCCCTACCTTCTTTCATGAAGTGACCCATGAACTAAGCTCGTTGGCTACTATGCCCATGCCAACTATACTGGGAAGTGACTTCAACCTCGCCCTAGTGCCCCCGTGAGATCGCAGTGCTTCTTCTTCCAAGCAGCACCCCAGGGCCCATCTGGCACTATAGCACCTAATGACAGAGTTCAGCCTAACTGACATCTGGAGAACCCTGCATCCCAGACAAAGGAATTACTCCTTCACATCACTGGTGAATGGGTCCCATAGTCAACTAGATTTCTATTAGTCTCCGCAGAGATCTCCCGGATTTCAGTGGACTCCGCGAAATAGTGCCTAAGATCATCTCTGATCATGCCCCTGTTCACCTGCACATCCTGTGGGGCCCTCTGCCCCCTAAATCAACCAGGTGGAAACTGGATCTCCGCCTTCTTAAAGACCCTGATTTTGCCCAATGGATATCCTCAGAACTGACTCATTTCATGGCTGAGAACCCTCCTGAAGACACATCCCCAGGAATCACATGGGAGGCACTGAAAGCCACCCTACGGGGGGCCATAATGGGATATGCCTCCAGGCAGCACAAACAACATGAACACCACTTAAAATCACTGGAGCCACAATTAAAAACCCTAGAGACACAGGCCAAGCATACTCCCAGCTTGCAGCCCTGTTCTGCACTAAACAACCATTTGCCTAGAATCTGATACAAAATTAATGATCTGCTGTCCCATAAAGCAGAGGTTGCGCTGCTGAGACTTCGTCAATGGTACTGGGAGAGTGGTGAAAAAGCCGGCAAACTGCTGGCTTACCACTTACGCAAACAGCAGGCAGACCGCCACATTCCAGGGCTTAAAGATCAGTCTGCTGCCATTCACACTGACTCCCAGAGAATTAACTCCATCATGCAACAGTATTACATGTCCCTTTATTCCTCCACTAGGAGGCAGGAAGGTGTCACAACTGCGCCTTTTCTCTCTGTTCTTCAACTCCCTACTCTTCTGCCCTCCTAGGTACAGGATCTAGACCGACCTATTTCCCCTACCAAGGTAACTGCTGCAATCAATGCCCTAAATTCTGGTAAAACCCCTGAGGGAGACAGCTTCCCCGCAGATTTCTGGCAACTCCTCTCTCCTCAAATTGCCCCTCTCCTTTTCTCAGTACATAACAGGGCTCTTGACAATGGCATCTTTCCCACCACCCTGCGGGAGGCTATCATCATGGTCTTCCCAAAAAAAGGTAAAGACTCCACGCTTCCATCGAGCTATCATCCCATATCGCTTAAAAATGCTGACAGCAAGATCTTTGCCAAGGTCCCAGCCATCTAGTTAAGCCCACTTCTTTCTTCCCCTATTCACCCCTCGCAAGTGGGTTCATTCCCGGGCATTTCAGTCGTGATCACATTCGATCCCTGGTCAACATTATTTATCACACCCAGACCATCCCCTCCCCGGCCGCGGCTGTGACCATTGATTTTGAAAAGGCATTTGATTCCCTAGAATGGGACTACCTGGGGCTAGTGCTTCAACAATTTGGTTTTGGGTCCCGGTTTTGTGGCTGGATACAGGCACTCTACCGGCTGCCCTTAGCCAGTATAAGGACCAACATGGTAGCTTCTCCCTATTTCCAACTGGGCAGAGGCACTCACCAAGGCTGCCCCCTGTCCACTCTCCTCTTCATTTTGGCTGCTGAACCTCTAGCTGCCACTATTAGACAGCATCCTGTCATCAAGGGAATCACAATTGGGACATGCTCATACACTACCTTTCTGTATGCAGATGACCTCTTGGTTCCAGTGGAAGATGCACCCACTTCCATCCCAGCACTTCTGTCCCTCCTTGCAAATTTCGCCATTCTGTCCGGTCTTAGGGTGAACAAAACCAAAACTGAAGTGCTCCCTCTCAAAACCAAGTGCACTTAGAACATGGTAGCCCCCTAGGACTTAGGTGGGCTTCAGGGGGCCTTGTTTATCTTGGTATAAATATTTCCTCTGATCTGTCCAGTATCTGGGATCTCAACATGCAACCTCTAGTGGCTGATATCAGAACTGAGCTGGATAGATGGCGACCACTCCATCTTACTTTAGCCAGTAAGATCTCGGCACTGAAGATGGTAACAGTCCCTAAGCTTCTCTAACCCCTCTCTCATATTCCTTTGGCCCCCTTCGGTCAAGTGGCTTTGTATTGTTGACAGCCTAATAGGGAACTTCCTCTGAGAAAACAAAAAAACGCGGTACAGTAGGAACAAGCTCTGTTCCCAATGGAAGGATGGTGGGTGGGGCCTTCCATGGCTAGACGGCTATGTATGGGCCTACTCCCTTTCCCACTCTCCAAAGTGGTTCTCTGCCCTGTCTGTGGAATCCTCACAGTGGCTACACACAGAGAAATCCATGGCTTACATGCACTGTCTCCCCCTTCTGATCTTTAACCACTTGCCCAAGGCCCTGAAAGGACATCCTATGATGACTCCAGCAGTCCAGATATGGAATAAGGTACTGGCCAGACTCAAGATCAATCCTAGACCTTTATCTCTTGCCCAGACAGGATGGAGGCTGTCCAGAGGAGGGCAACTAAAATGGTGCAGGGCCTGCACCGGAAGACATATGAAGAGAGACTTAAGGAGCTGAATATGTATAGCCTCGAGGAAAGGGGGACATGATAGAAACTTTCAAGTATCTCAAGCGAATCAACAAAGTCCAAGAGGGTAGCATCTTTCAAAAAGAGGTGTGCAAGAACAAGGGGCACAATTTGAAGATAGAAGGGGCGGCTCAGAGGTAATTTAAGGAAGTATTTTTTCACAGAGAGGGTTGTGGATGCATGGAATGGCCTTCCGGAGGAGGTTGTGGAGTCAAAAACAGTGGTGGAATTCAAGCATGCATGGGACAGTCATAAGGCAATTCTAGGGGGTTGGGGTAGGAAGAAGTAGGCTGCTGGTTAACTAGGATCTGCAGCTTATCCAATAGGTAGGGAAATGGGCAGACTGGGTGGGCCAAGCGGTCCTTATCTGTCGTCAAAATCTATGTTTCTATGTTTCTATATTCGGTAACAAGCTCATCTTGGTGGATAACAAACTTTTTTTTGGTCTCAATGGTAGCATTACAGCATTCAAAAAGTGTCCAATGTCCTAGATACATCAGCGCAAACAATTCAATCCTTTCAACAGCTCGCTACTGCCAAAGGCATCCCCAGGAATGACTTTTGGAGGTACCTGCAACTACGGAGCTGCATCACTGACTATCTAAAAACCTCTCCCCTCTACCCCGCCAGCCCGAAGAAACTTTTCAGCTAGGTCAAGACTCCAAAAGGCCTTGCTAGCAAGATATACGCAGGCATATGAGAAATCATCCCTTCACAGTCAGATGTATCCAAGCGGAAATGGGAAAGCGCCCTGAAAATACAGTTAGATGAGGCCCGCTGGTGTCTATGCTGGAAAATGGCACACTCAAACTACCCAGATATGCACAGTAGGCTTATGCAGAACAAAATCCTGCATCACTGGTACAGGACCCCTGAGGTGCTGCACAAAGCCAAGCTTCTGAGCATCAACCTGTGCTGGAGGTGCAATTCCCACTCTGGGGATCTATGTCACATTCTCTGGCAGTGCCCCCAGCTGACCCTCTTCTGGCAGAAAGTAGTGCAGCTGGCCTCCCAAGTTCTGGGCTGTACGATCCAGCTGGATCCACAGGGCTGGATACTGGGCCTTCCTCCCTCAGGAACCTGACTAAAAGCCCAACAACTCCGCTGGCTTGCATTTCTCAGCATTTCTGCCAAGCGCCTTATCTTATGTCGCTGGAGAACTACTGAAGTCCCATCTCCTTTGGAGCTCCATCATGCACTTATTTGGCTGGTGTCATTAGACCGTATGTCCCATGTAGTAACTGGCAAGCTCAATGATTACTCTGCTTGTTGGACTCCCTTCCTTACATACCTGAAGCTCACCATGGACAAGGATTGGATGAGGCCTTGCTTGTCCATATCTTGCTTTTTTTTTTTTTTGTCTACATACTTCCCTCTGATATAGCCCTGAGATTCGCTAGAATTATCTAGTATCTATCACCAATCTGGTATTCTAAGACACTAATTTGATACCCTTAACCCCGGTTCTCTATGCTGTTTGCTTTTCTTGATGATAATATTACTTGCTGCAGAGAATCTGCCCTTCCCAGGCCCCTTGGTTTGCAGCCTGATTCGTTTAGGCTCCTAGCTTCCGTACCTAGCTCTTGTATGCTCTCATAAGGGGGTCACCCTCCTTTCATTTGCCATGCATGCCTCTTTTGTTACTTCTTGATGTACGCCACTGTTTATGGAGTATAGCATATGTGTACGTATGATCCTTCTCTGCCTGCATTTTTGCCAGTCTGTCACGTTTGTTTTATCTCTATATACTTTGTGAAAAACTATAAAACTATTAACTAAAAAAAAATAAATAAATAAATGTCCTTATTTCTATACGTCTTGAATTACAATACATTTGAAATCTTCGGACAGCCTGGGGGGCTTAAAATATCCTTCTCTTTAGAAACTTCAGCTAAAAGCAATAAACCAGGCTTATGCATGTGCACTATGCCTGGTTTGTGTAAGCAATAATACCCTCCAGGGTGGGTGGTATTGGGCTATACTGGACCGCACAGGGGTGTAATGAGGCCCAACGCCATAGGAAGAGGACTGTATAGCCCCTGGAAAGCCCAGTATGCCACAATACCACCCACCCACCCTGGAGGGTATTATTGCACTTACAAACTGGGTTATATGTCACCTTTTTGTAAAATGTATAAAAGGTAAAAAAAAGATATATAAAAATAAATTTAAAATCACTTTTCTGGTAATGTAGCCCCCCTACTGGTAGACTCACCAGTAGAAGGCGCTGCTTTCTGCTTTTTTTGTGCCTGTTTGAAAGCTATTATTGGGCTAATGGATCAATAATGGGCACTTTCATTTTTTTCTGCTGCTTTTGAATGCCAGTAGTGATGAACAGCATAAGGAGACTGCACACTCAAGATACAGACAGTTATCTTTTGGCAGTGGGATGTGTGTGCATTATTTGGTAGCATGTAATAATGGTGACTCAAAAACAGCAACTACAATAAGGGTGACGGCAATTTGGCGACTGCAAAAATGGTGATGGTAAATTACGGCAACTGCATGAATGGCAAAAATGGCTTCCCCCTTCCGAGGTGCTTCGACCTCTGAGTTGGTTAAATTAGTAAGGGGGTGAGGGGGGCAAAGTCCCCTGCAATGGGGAGGGCACGAGGGGGGCAAAGCCCCCACATAAATACAAATGTCGCCGTTAATGCAGGTGCCGACATTTACCATTACCATTATTGCAGTCGCCGTCATTTACTTGCCGTTTTGACATGAAGACCATTATTTGGGAGCTTCCAGTGACAGAGAGTGTCCTGGAGTGTATCACTAATGTAGCACTGGTGTGGTAAGAACCTGAGTGCTGGCGGACGGAGGTAGCAGTTGAGACAAAAAAAAAATCCAAACTTGTTTGTGCCTGTTTTGGGAGTAGGGCTGGGTGAAATTTATCTTCTGATGTAAGAATTTTGCTGAAATGCTGATTTCACTTCCATGACATTTTATAAAAGTTTCTTGAACATTTCGCAAAATTACAGTATGCCATAATTATTTCAGTTATTTCCATATAACTTAAACAGTATGTGTCCCACTTCTATCAAATTTGGTATGTTGACTTTGCCATTTCCCATACAGAAGTGTACCAAGTGACCGATCTCTATCTTTAAATATGACTGAGTTATAAGCCTCCAAACTTTCAGAAATTTTACAATTACTGTTAACAACTATGTAAACTAAAAATGATTGTCCACATTGCACCAGATTTGGTAAAGTGACTTGAAAACTGCTCATCCATATGTGTGCCATGCTTCAGATTTCTAGCTCTAAAGGTGACTGAGATATAAGCCTCCAGACGTTTGGAAATGTTAAAATTACATTTTGCAATTGCGTAAACTGCTGAATTTTAAGCCCTTATCAGTTTAAAGTTAGAGAATGGAATCTCACCAATGCTGTTAGGTTCATTGACACTAAATATTAGGCTTTAAGGTAAGCCCCAAGGCCCAGCATCAGAGCTTCATGCCACCATGCTGACAACCCAGGTTCAGAAGCGAACCTGAGAAGTCGTGTTAGGAGGTAGGCCATGGCTGAAACTTACTGTACAATTTACATAACCAGTACCTCTCTATTTAGCAGTTTCTATGACTCTTCCAAGAAAGTATGCATCTAAGTTTTCAATTTTCTAGCTTCAAAGGTGGCTAGGTTGTAAGCATAGAAATATTTTCAGAAATGTTCACATAAATATTAAATTGATTTGAGCCCATATAACTGCTCCAACCTTCATCCAAATGTTATGAAACTTGACATGCATTTAGGGACTATACCAGACAATATGCAGACCAATAGATGCAATATGGACTGAGTTATGGCTAATTAAATAATTTCAGAAAATTCCAAAAAAAATCACAACATTTTTGGAAGTTTTGTGGTATTTTGCAAAAATTCTGCAAATTCAGAATTTACTAATGTCACCCAGCTCTAGTTGGGAAACGAGACACAACTGAAGACACATTTGGAGAATGTAACTATGAGTGGTGTGCCTCTGTGCATATGGCATGTTTTATTTCTTCATGGACAAGAGGCAGGACTGAGCAGGGGGTTGACAGCAAATGCATCACATGCTGCCTGTGCTCTGCCCTGCAGCACTTGCTGCCTCCCAATGGTACCCGCCCCCGGACCAACACCAGAGTCCTCCATGAGCCACCTGTAGCAGCGGTGCAGCTCTATTGAGGAGACTGAATAGTTGTCTCTTTTGCTCTTTACAGAGAGCAGCCTGCCACCACCTCTGCTGCTTCACAGCCACTTAGGGTGATTACATGTGCAGATGGAAACTGGCCTCCTCCACCTTCTGACAAGTTTCCATCCTCCACTCCTGCCCACAAGGAGCAGGCCACAGCCTGAGCTCCATACGGGCTGGGAGTACAAAGTGCTGCCTAGCCAGTGCCAGCATTTGGCATACAGCAGTGCAGCTGCTTGGGGTGCCAGGGCGCAGAAGGCTGACTGCACAATGTAGTTAGGAATGTGGGGAGGCAAAGTTTAACATAATCCCTCCACTTATCTTTGTTGACATCGGGGGGGGGCCCAAGCCCCGTGTCGGCAATGGAAGAACTCCCCCAACAGTATGGGACACTGGGGAGCCCACTTCCAGTATCCCCAGTCATTAGTACCCCCACCACCACTATAGAACACTGGGGAGCTCATCCTCAGTGTCCCAAAACATTCTTGTCCCTAAAAAAAAAGAAAGCCGTCCCCCAACGTCTTTATTATTTTCTTTTAACCCTGTAAAAAGGAAAGTGGTCCCTCGTCACCTCCCCTGTCTCCCACCCCCATCTCGACCCTCCCTCTGTGCACCCACCTCCCTGCACCACCCCCTTACCCCATACTTACCCTCTGAGGTCGGCAGCTGCGATCTTCTGTGGAATGGGACATGTCTGCGCTCTTCAAAGCCAAACCGTGAACTGAAGGATTCCAGGTAAGTGCTGTATAATGGCTGTCAATGGCGCTTTCAACTTACCTGTATCTTGATATCTCAGCCATTTTTTGAGATTTGTGCACCAAATTTTCAACGTGGGGTTCTTGGGACCCCACCTCATGAACACCGTCACGGTCATTTCATTACTGTGTCCCAAAAGGTGATTTCACAGTTGCTGTGCAAAATCACCTTTTGGGATTGATTAATGAAACAACAATGCCACTGTTCATGAGGCGGGGTCCCAAAAAGCCCATGTTCAAAATTTGGTGCAAAAATACCAAAAAATGGTTGAGTTACATGTGCTCACTTAAATTTTTATACGTATGCGCGTAACTTCAGTTATTTTTAATATTTTAGCTCGACATTTTCAACATAGTCATTGTTTCACACCACCTCATGAACAGTAAAGTTGTCATTTTTTACATCCTGCCCAAAATGTATTTTCGGACCCGTGGCATGGAATGGCACAGTCGCTGTGCGAAATCACCTTTCAGTATAGAGTACTGAAATGATAGTGCACTGTTCATGAAGTGGTGTCCCAAAAAGCCCATGTTGAAGATTTGGAGCAAAAATACCAACAAACACCCAAGTTACATTACATATGCTCATTTAAATTTTCCTACGCACAAGTGTAACTTGGTCAATTTGTAATATTATCATTCCAAATTTTCAGCATAGCCATTTTTCCACACTACCTTGTGAACAGTGCAGCTGTCATTTCTGACATCCAGCCCAAAACATGTTCTTGCATCTGTGGCGTGGAATGGCACAGTCGCTGTCCCAAACCACCTTTCAGGAATAAGTAACAAAATGATAGCACCACTGTTCACGAGACAGGATACCAAAAAGCTCAGGTTGAAAATTTGGAGCAAAAATACTATCAAACGACAGAGTTACATGCGCTCATTGAAATTTTCCTACGCACGTGCATAACTTTGCCAATTTTGTATATTTTGACTCCAAATTTTCAACCTAGCCATTTCTTCACACAACCTCATGAACAGTACAGCTGCCATTTCACACATCCTGCCCAAAATGAGTTTCCACACCTGTGGCACGGAAAGGCATTTTACCACAGATTAAGACATTTTCACCTATTGGGTTTAATAGGTACAGTGATAAGAAGATTATGTTTAAAATTTGGGGTCAAAATGTGAAAAAATTACAAGGGGTGCATAGGTAGGAGTGTCACCAGCAGAAAGAGGGAGGTAGTGATGCTGTTATATAAAACCCTGGTCAGGCCTAACAGCGGGTAGGTTGTATCAGATGAATCTGATAGATTTCTTTGACTGGGTGAAGAAGGAAGTTAATTGGTTGGGGGGTGTGGATGTCACCTACCTCTGTTTCAGCAAGGTCTTCGACACTGTCTCACGTAAGAGGCTTGTTAACAAGATTGGTAGTCTGGACATGGTAGACAAGGTGTGAACTGGGTTAGGAACTGGCTAACAGACAGGAGACAGAGGATGGTGGTAAATACAGTACAATCTGGGGAGAGGGGGGTGACCAGTGGGGTACTGCAGGAATCAGTCCTTTGGACAGTCCTGTCCAATGTCTTCATTAGTGACATTGCAGAGGGGCTGGAAGGAAAGGTCTGCCTGTTTGCAGACAACACCAACATCTGCAACAGGATGGATACTCCGGAAGGGGTGGAGAAAATGAGAAAGGACCTAGGCAGACTTCAGAAATGGTCTGAGGAGTGGCAACTGAGATTTAAGTCAAAGAAATGCAAAATTATGCACCTGGGGCATAGAAACCCTGGGGAGAGCTACAGGATGGGGGGGCAGTTGCTGACAGTCACCAAGGAACAATGGGACCGTGGGGTTATAATTTCACATGACTTGAAAATGTCAAGGCAGACTATAAAGGCAGTGGGGAGGGCCAGTGGCATGCTGGGGTGCATAAGCAGGGGTATCACCAGCAGAAGGAGGGAGGTAGGTAGTGATGACGTTATATAAAACCCTGATCAGGCCTCATATGGAGTACTGTGTGCAGTTCTGGAGGCTGCACCCTTGAAAGGGCATAAACAGGCTGGAGAAGGACCAGAGATGGGTGACTAAGAAGGTACAGGGCTTTCACCTTTTCACCACAAAACAGATGAGCAGAGATTAAGGGACCACAATATGTACTCGCTGGAGGAGGAGGTAAAGAGGAGACATGATACAGACATTCAAGTACCTCAAGGGTATAAACAAGGTGCAGAGGGAAGACATCTTCCAATACAGGAAGAGTGGGGGCAGGACATGAAATTGGAAGGTGGCAGGCTAAGAGGCAATATGAGGACATTTTTCTTCATAGAGAGAGGGTGGTGGACATGTGTACTGGTCTGCTGCAAGGGGTGCAAGGAGTGAGTACTGTAGTGGGAGTTAAACATGCATGGGACAGGCATGGGGGAACCATAGAGGTACAGCTGAGGGAGGGTCAGAAGCTGTAGTCAAGTACACGGCTTATGGTCAAACTGGATGGGCCTAGTGGTCCTTATCTGCTGACAATTTCTTGTTTCAGCCTCTGGCAGCGATATTCACAGAGTCACTCAACACAGGAGTGGTGCCAGAGGATTGGAGGATAGCACATGTGGTCCCTCTACACAAATCCAGCAGTAGTGAGGAGGCAGGGAACTATAAGCCAGTCATCCTCACATCCGTAGTGGGGAAGATCATGCACGCACTGTGGCAAAAGGAGGAAAATGAGGCGTTAGGGTTTCCAACCCTAATGCTCCAACCCCACCCCCACCTTGCAGGGACTGACAGGCATCGGGGGGGTGCTTTCGGGTTGTCAACCATACTGCTCACACCATTCCACTCCCACCCTGCAGACACTGACAGGTGTCGGGGTGTGCCTTTGGGTCCCTGGCCCTAACGCTCACTGCATTCGATAAGTAAACAAGCTGAGATGGGTACAGTATAGGTGACCGGGGTGAGTGTTAAGGCCGATGACCCCAAGGCACACCCTGACTCCTGTCAGTGTCTGAAGGGTGGGGGTGGGGGTGGAATGGCATGAGTGTTACGGTAGACAACCTCAAGGCCCACCCTAATACCTGTCAGTCCCTGCAGGGTGGGGGTAGGGGTGGAGCATTAGGGTTCAAAACCCTAATGCCTCATTTCCCTCCTTTTACTGCTATAGTACTCACTGTAACTGATGCATTAACAAAGTTTTTTGTAATTAATTTTTTACAAAATAATTTGCCGCCTATACTACTCATACGTTTCCCCTTTATTAGTCCCAGCATTCATGAACCTTGCTCAGCATACCAATTCTGATTTCACCTCATTTACCAAGGGTAACCACATGAAAACAGAAAAGGACCCTTGGCACACCTACTGTAGTCTGTTATAAGGTCCCAACCTACTAGGTTACCATAAATCCTAATTGCTATTCAGCCTTACCCCGGCCCCAGCCCTGTTACCAAGGTTCCCTTTTGTTGATTACCAGGCACCATCACATACACCATGCAAGGAAACATTCGGCATTGACAAATGCTTGTTCATTTTGATAAGAATACAAACTGGTCTACAAGTTTTTTTGTTTCTTTTTGTTCCATCATTATTGTGTTTTTGCTTCTACTTTGATAATTTTTCAATAAAGTGATTGGATAAAAAAAAAAACTGGTCTACAAAGCAGACCAGCCCTAAAAGTAAAGTTATACAGCACAGAAAACCTAAATCTGACAGAAAACAAAGCTACATTAAAACCTTCTTTAACACAGCAAACACAACCCTCCCCAAAACACATAAAACTAGCTAAGCTTTTTAACTCTTCCAGTCTGCACAAATACTGCTTCATCAAACCAGCACAAAACTCTCTACCACACAAAAAAGACTCAGAGTACCAATGGTACTGGGCAGTGTCAAGGTTTGAATGACAGTACATCTATAAATACAAACTCACACAAATACTTGCATAGATATACACACACACACAAACACACACACACGCGCCGTGCATTAAAGCTTGCAGTGACAGTGTTTTGCCCAGAGGGGATTTATTGATGCTGCAATATGCAATGGTGTCTCCTGCTCCAGGAACACGTTCTAGATAGTGCTACCAGTAGTAGTGACTCCCTGCCACAGACAGCATTTATCAATGTAGGCAATTGGACAGGGGCCATGCAGTGGATGTCCTGTGCCTGTACTTCATTAAGGCATTCGACTCGGTGCCACACAGGAGGCTGAGACGTAAGTTAGAAGGCACAGGGGCAGGTGCAAAGCTGGCTTCGGGGAAAGCAACAGAAGGTGGTGGTGGGTGGGGAGCGCTCATCCCCAAGGGTAGTGGCGAGTGGTGTTCTGCAGGGCTCAGTGTTGGGATCAGTGTTGTTTGGGATATTCATTGCAGACATATCATTGGGCATCAAAAGCAAGACCAGTCTGTTTGTTGACGACACCAAGAAGAGAGCGGTGGTGGATGACCTCAGGGGATGGCAGGGGTTGCAGGATGATCTGGCAAAGCTGGAAACCTGGTCAGACACCTGGCAACTGGGGTTCAATGCCAAAAAGTGCAAGGTGCTGCATTTTGAGGCGAAAAACCCAAGGAGAAGTTACCAGCTGGGAGGAGTGCAGCTAGCTGAGACAAAGGAGGAGAAGGATCTGGGGGTGCTCATTACAGGGTCAATAAACAACCCAGCACAATGTAGGAAGGCAGCTGCTAAGGCCAACAAAATGCTGAGTTGCATTGCAAGGGGTATATCCTCGAGGGGGGGGAGGTGATTCTGCCACTGTACAGATCATTAGTTAGGCCACACCTGGAGTACTGTGTGCAGTACTGGCACTCATACCTGAAGAGGGACATTAAGTTACAGGAGGGAGGTGCAGCACAGGGCAACAAAGATGATCAAAGGGCTGGGGGACTTACCATACAAGAGAAGGCTGAGGGAGTTGAACGTGTACTCACTGGAGGAGAGGAGGGACAAGGAGGATATGACTGAAACCATCAAGTACATGAAAGGAATACACAAGACAGGTATGGAGGAGGGGCTGTTCAAAGTAAGGGAGGCGAGGGACACCCAGGGCCATGATATGAGACTGGAGGGAAGGAGGAAGGTTCAGGAGGGAGATGAGGAGACACTTTTTTACGGAGAGGGTGGTAGCTGGGTGGAATGCATTACTGGCAGAAGTGGTATCAAGTAGAACAGTGGACTGCTTCAAAAGGGGCTGGGACAGGGCAAGGTGGAGGGTCAAGGGAGGAGAAGGGAGGGAGGGAGGAGCAGCTGCAGAATAAAGGATGCTAGCTGCACATTCGAGCAGACTTGATAGACCACTAGGCCTTTACCTGCTGGCAAATTTTGAATGTTCATAATGTTGCTACCAGCTGTGGTGACTCCCCAGACTGACAGTTACCTGAACTGATCCCCCCCCCAAGTCTAAGGTCTTCTTCCAGCTACCAGTACATTTTTCTGGGTTTAATAAAAGGCCACCCTGAGAAACTTACAGTGACAGTTTCAGTTATGAAAAAACAGAGTGTGAGCAGCATTGTAAGCAGTTGCAAGTGAGCTGAAGATGTTCCTGTCAGGGACTCCCAGATCTGTTTTGGACATGTGTGCTAGTAACCTGCTGTACAGGAAGAAGTTATAACCAGTACTACAGTGTGCTGACTATTACACTGACTACACAACTACGGCTGATTCACACTAAAATGTAAAATTAATTTTGACCAAATTAACATAAAGCACCAAAGGTACTGGCAGGCCCCAAAAGGAAGTGATTTGTGTTATATCTGATTTGCTTTATAATATAAGTAAATGGGTTCAGGAAATGTCTCTTGGCTAGTAAGAGTATCTCCATGTGACTTCATATAGTTCAAAAACCAAGAAGCTTCCGGAACTAATTAAGTTGGCTGCAACATAAAACTAACAATTCCATGGTCAAAAAACTTATTCCAAGTCCCTAGAGCTCTATCACTGACATCAGCTATGACAACATGCAACCAAGTTACTCAGAGTGAATGTAACACTAGTCTTTACTAATTGCAGAAAGAGTACATATGACTACAAGAAGTGTTACAAGTTTGCTTGTTGGCAGCTAAAACAAGAAAACTATAGCTTTCTTCCAGTATGATGGAAGCCAAATTCAAAAGCGGTGAGGACACAAAGTCACCTAAAAGAAGTAAGCTTTGCTTAATTATTATTCAGTTCAATACTTATTATTCATGTAGGCATAAAGCTGGTCCTCCCCAATATTTATTAATTTCTAAAAGGCACAATATTAGTTCTATTCATATTGCATGTTCCTGATTAACAAAATAAAACTTAAAACTGACTAAAGGCATTATATAAATGGATGCTGACAATTGGTTCCAACAGGAATTCATCAGGACACATCTGTCAGTAAATCAAGCAATTTTATTTGTCAAGGTTGACAAAGTTTACCACACAGATACAGCAGAAATCCAGGCTACTCTATGAGGGGTAGTTACTCCAGTGCTTCGCTCTCTGTAGCTTCCTCAGGCAGTGACTAACTGCATCCAAAACCTCTCTTAAATAGCAAAAAATAAAGGGAGTGTCATCAATTACATCATTTTCTCCCATAATGCTTTACCATTTATGACATCACAATAGTCCAGTGACAAAATATTTTTTTTTTTTGAAAACTCAATAATAGGTATAGACGAATGTGTAAACTTAAATCTTTAGATGTTAGAGGCAGATCTAAAGCAACTTTGTAAACAAAATCACGATAATGAAATTTATTTATAAAAAGATGAAAAATAAAAAAAAATATATAAGGACAAAAATACAAAAGAATTATTCAATGCTGCCTATGCTTTTATATGCATTTATTTTGCCAATCATCACTAATCATTCCTTTAAGGTATATGCACATTATATCAGTATCTATTTCTAATAACTAAATTATGCAAAAAATACATCTCAAGGAATAACATAATCAATGCAAGTGCAACTGGCATAGGCATTAGTCATTCAATTCTTTGCACAAAAATGGACTCATTAACTTTTTAGTTTATAGTTACATAAGGATTTTTAAAAATCACAGACGGAAAATGAAAACAAAGCCACAGTGATTCAAACTGAGAGCTACAGAAAGACAACAGCAACCAATAGCTATTTCTTAGCTTCCAGTGACCACCCCCAAAGAAATAAACATTTGATCCCATATGGGCAGTTTCTAAGACTTTGTCGCAATTGCTCAGATGAATGTGAATTTCAGGTTCAAACTTTGATACTTAGGGACATGTTCCTGGAAAGGAGTTACTTTATGAATGTGCTGAATGAGGCTATAGAGAAAGTAAAAACAATTGATCGTAGCACTCTGTAATACCCAAACCAAAAAATAACAAACTCAGTCTGAACAGATCTGCTTCAGCACAGAGTTCAACCACCTGTCAGGGAAATTGGGCTCGATAATACATAAATATTGGCCTATCCTACTAAATTTATTTTATTTAAAATGTGTGACCGGGAGAGGCGCGCTGAGCCAAGGCTCGTTTCCAGGCGCGACCCGGGTACTGAGAAGTACATAGAAGTTACAGAAGAGAATTAGTGCTATAATACATTTAAGTGCACTACAGGCTGGACTTGTACAAAGAGTGCTGGTTACAGGCAGTAGATAAGCATACAGAGCTTGCAAAAATTGGAGCAACTTTGTTGTAGTATTAAGTTGAAAGCAGGATCAGGTGTAGTACAATAGTGATGAAGGTAATATGAAATAACCTGAGGTAAAGACTTGTGCAGAGATAATTAACCAGCAAGGGAAAACTAAATGACCCTGTACTTGCACAACACATTGGACCTAAACCACTTGCTACCTCTAAGAAAAGTAACAGCATCAGGGACTTCAGGGACAGTCTAGTCCGAAGTGAATTTAGAAGGGAACAGGGGGCCAACAGAACATAGCGTCCCATTAAACCACCTGGAGTGTTTCATTGTGGTAATTGTAACATTACACCATGGACATAAGTGAACAGCCAATGAAATGGTCAGACTGGCAGTTTACCACTGGTGTAAATCCTCTGATAATCAATGGCTTTTGATGAGTATATCCAAATCCTAATCCAAATCATCTGCAGCGCAGGAATAAATTAAATAACAATAAAAAAATAAAGCAAACTTTTTAATATTTGTATTTTGTTATAGTAAAAAAAAATTAACCTTGGTATAATTGCAAAAGGCCACTTGGAGGATGTGGGTTATCGGGGGATTTACCATAGCTGGCGAGGATTTACACACTCGGCTGCACCTCGTGACCAAACCACTCCAGCCGTGGTAAATCCCCTGATAACCCACACCCCTCATGGCTTATTGCTTAGTTTGTTGCTACGGTCAGTCTGGTAAAATCTTCACCCACCCTAGCAAATCCTATACAGTTAGCATATGCCAGTTTATCACATGTGTTACTGCATTCATAGTGTATGCCACTTGGTGCCCCTGCGATTGCATGTACTGTATATAGGATGAACATGTCCCATAAAGCAAAGAATTCAGGAGCAAGTCAGAGGCATTAAGAATTTTAATCTGGAAAATGCTGTCTCTGACCACTTCTTCACACATCATAACAGTGATTTATCTGGCTTCAAATTTATGGGACTATAACAGGTTAAAGTTGGCAAACGTGGAGGCAACAAATTACAGCGGTTATTGCAGCGGGAAACCTATTGGATATACACTCTGAATGTACTGACTCCTGATGGTATTAATCAGGAAACAGATTTCAAACCTTACTTATAATGGTTCCATTTTTGGTAATTAATTGATATTTTTCTAATTCTTTCACTTCACTTCACTTCTGTATTTTTTATTTAACCTTTTTGCACTTGCACTATATATATATTTTCTCACCATCATTTCCCTTTATCCTCCCCCTTCCTTTCCCCCATAGAAACACAGACTTTGATGGCAGATAAGGACTGCTTGGCCCATCTACTCTGCCCATTTCCCTACCTATTGGATAAGCTGCAATGTCCCCCTCACCTCCATTTTCCCTTCCCTACCCCCAAACCCTCCCCCCACACTACCTTCCCTTCCCCCCTTTCCTTGGCACACTTACAACACTTCAGTCCCCATCTTCTTTTTTCCCTCTTTCCTTTACACTGTTCTGTTCCCTCACTATCATTCTTTCTTTCCCACTCAACTTTTTCATTCACTTTTTTCACACTTTCTCATTCTTTCACTCTTCCTTGTTTGTTTCTTGTTTTTATATATCTTTTACTCTCTGTCATTATGATGTAATTGTATACTCTTCATGTTATTAACAATTCTAATATTTTTCTGTTTTTCTTCCCTTTACAGTTGTGAGAATGGTGAAGCGCAGAAATTGCACTAACAATGGCCACTGTTAAGCTCCCGAATTCACCTGTTTTCATCTTCAGTTTGTTATCTTTAAAAAGCCTCATGCAACTACAAACTAAAAAGTTAATGAGTCAAGTTGTGTGCAAAGAATTTAATGACTAATGCCTATGCCAGTTGCACTTGCATTGATTATGTTATTCCTTGAGATGTATTTTTTGCATAACTTAGTTATTAGAAATAGATACTGATATAACGTGCATATCCCTTAAAGGAATGATTAGTGATTATTGGCAGAAGAAATGCATATAAAAGCATAGGCAGCATTGAATAATTCTTTTGTATTTTTTCCTTATATAGATTTGTTTTTCAACTTTTTATATACAAATTTCATATCATGCTTTTGTTTACAAAGTTGCTTTAGCTCTAACTCTAATATCTAAAGATTTAAGTTTACACATTAGTCTATACCTATTATTGAGTTTTCTAAAACATTTTTTTTTCCTTTTCTCACTGGACTATTGTGATGTCATAAATGGCAATGCATTATGGGAGAAAATTATGTAATTGATGACACTCTCTTTATTTATTGCTATTTAAGAGAGGCTTCAGATGTAGTTAGTCACTCCCTGAGGAAGATCCAGAGAGTGACGCGCTGGAATAACTGCCCCTCGGTATACTGCTCTGGCAGCGACATTTCGACAGCGAGTGACACTACAGTGACTACAGTGTCAAGTCATTGTAATGTCAGCGCTGGACCCCGGCACTGTTCTCTGGGTGTCTTGTACCCCTCCCCTAATCAGCTCCAACTCGAAGTTGATTATATTTAGTGGGGGGTGGGAGCACAGTCCCTCGTATGGAAGGCTCGAGCAAGCCCCCGGGTTAGAAATCAAGGTAGACAGTGAGAATCTTTATGTTGACCATAAATGCAGTTGACATAATGGTTTCGCTGTACAGTCATTCGACAAGATTTTTGTTGATGACCGATCGTAGATCCCTGCCCCTCACAGAGTAGCCTGGATTTCTGATGTATCTGTGTGATAAACTTTGTCAACCATGACAAATAAAATTGCTCAATCTACTGACAGATGTGTCCTGATAAATTCCTGTTAGAACCAATTGTCAGCATCTACTGCAAGCTTCTGAGTGCAACATCACTGTGAGTCTTGAATGTTTATGTTTGAGGTTGCCTACTCCTTGTCTGCACCACCTCCCTACCAGTGCGTAATGTTTTTGGATAGTCCTTTGGATTATATAAATGGAGCAAGACACTCAAGATGGTAGGTGATACCCTAACGTCCCTTGTTGTGGCTGAAGCCCCTCAACCTTCTGGTTCAGTACTCCAGACTACTACCTGGGATGTTACTGGGCCATTACCTCTCAAGTGTCTTATACTAATCATTTGTAAATATTTTAGCTTCTTTGTAAATACATTTGCTATTTTATTTTATCACTATAATTATTGTCATTTGCTCTTGTACTGTCTACCATACCCCCTTCACAGGATGCATCTGATAATGAACCTCAGCTCAGAGCGCCTTTCCCAGTCACCAATTTTCAAATAAATAAATTAATCCTTACATATATTATTTGCCATCTGTTATTCCTAATATATGGGTGGTTATTTTTCCACATAGGGAAAATGTGATATCTAAACCCTTTGATACCATTAATGTAACATCAGAAAGTGATAATGCCATAGATCTTCTGTCACACTGATGGTATTACGAGATTGAATGTTAATCAAAATCCACATGCCCAGCACGGGTCAGCTTTTACTGCAACCATACAGTAAAAATGGTGACGTTTCTCACATAAAAAACATAACTAATCAGATCCATATACAGTATTACAAAAAATAAAAAATTGGGAACTATCAATAACTTGCCTATAATTCCATTTTAGGGTTCAGGTGACTTTATGGAACCACTCCAGTTTTGCTCTCGTGACTGTGGTGTTAACAATACCCCTCGATGGAATTCTAGCCTTGTAACTGATAGTATCCGCCTATTATTCTATACATATTTAATGCAGCACTGAGTCGCTTACTGCAAGGAAGGACACCATGCCCTCCAGCCATACCAGTATACCTACAAGGATGATCAGTAGCCCCCTCACTGTCCACTTACTCATTATACAAGCATGACAGACCACCTTTCCATCTTCCTGCAGAGAAAATCCAGACAAAGAACACATCCAAACCCTGGAGATAAAATATCCAAAAGTCCAGGAGTGAGTTAGGGACTAAGGGCTCAATCCTTAAAGTGAACTGGGATACCTTCAATTTGAGTACATTCTGACTGCAGCACTCCATACCCCTATGCCTGTCCACACCAGATGGCATCTACAGCCCCTGCCCTCTGTACTCCACTAGTGAAGAGATGCACATGGTGGTAGGTGCAGCGAGGGGATCCAGCTGTGTTGGACACCAAGAATGTAATCAGTGCCTGGGCTGACTAGATAATGGATTCCTGTCTCCACATGGAGCAGAGAATGGCTTAATATGGCAGCTTTCCAGGAACTGCTGTATCCCTACAAGAACTGTTCAAATATTGTGATTTGTGATTGGCACCTGGCAGTGCCAGTACACCCTCATCCCACTGTGAATGCTCTAAGAGGTGGGATCTGCTGGAGGGAGCTGACTGAGCCCCAGGGATTCAGCAATGGCTGTGAGGAGGGGAGTGTAGCTGCTAATGTGGCCCTTAGGCATAATACTGTCCACCCCCTCTGCCAGTCCTCCACACCATGGAGTCCAGTCCATAAATGGAGCATATGCTAACCCCTACCTATGGATGGGCAAAAGCTGCGAATTTCGCCCTGGTGGAACTTTCGTGGAATTTCGGAAATTCCACAAAAGTTTTTGCACTTTCCCCTATGGCGAGATAGAAAATTTCCACCCATTTTCAGCAGATTTTTGCTCTTTTCCGCGAAATGTTTGGACTGAGCTGCGTAATAATACATTAAACTGCAGAATTTATTCCATTTGCAGTTTAATGCATTATTTAGTAATTTAGCCCACCCTTCCCGCTCCAGTCTCTGGTCCCTGGTTTCTTGTGCTCCCCCAACTGATCACTGGCATATACAAAAAAATATTGGTGTCCAGTACCCCCACCCACCCACCCACTGATCCACCCTCCATATAAAAATAATAATATCTCCATTCCCTGGTGTCTATTGCCTCCACCCCCACCCGCCCGATCACCAGCCTCATATAAAAAAATTGTTGGTGTCCAGTCCCCCACCCACCCACCAATCACCCCTCCATATAAAAATAAAATATATCCCTTCCTCATTCCCTGGTGACTAGTGGATCCCCCACCCCCTCACCCTGGCAGTAGTCCATCATCACCCCACTCCCCCATCCCAACCCTGAGTGGTCAACCAGCACAACCCTCCTCTCTTGTCCGCAGCTGGCCACCCACCGAGCTGAATGAACGAGCACACATGCTCATTCATTACAGCTCCTGGTCATATTACAACACAGTTTTCAGGGGGTAGAGAAGAGGATGAGGCTGTTTCGGTACCCTGCGGGGTGGGCGAGATGGGGGAACTACCTCATCTTGGCCACTCCTGTAGCCATGCATGTGACACAGGACTGGGTGGGAGGGGACCAGCAAGTCGTAGTTGCTACATATCCACCGTGGGTGTGTGGAAGCAGCTGCACGGCTGTTGTGAGTCAGGTCCTAAGTGTTATGTACAGCTCCCTGGTGTGAGGGGGAAAGCTTTACATTAATGACCTGCAGAGGAACTGCTATATTCAGCGGTCATACCAGGTGTAGCATGTGCACAGAAAGATGCTCACACACCATAGAGGCACCCCTTTTGAAAATCACATGCATGCATGCATGCATTGCAGCATGAATTGTGAGTGTACAATGGGACCCCTGTTGTGCAACTTTCTTTGCCAAATGTGTGCAATTTTTGGGCCTTTAAAAATTGGATCCCTTGGTCTGCAAGTCCTTGCAATGTAATTCAAGGAAGCAGTATGGTGCAGCTGTTTAAGGCTCTGAGTTGCAAACCTGGAGATCTGTGTTTGAATCCCACAGCCCTCACTTGCATACTGTGTGATCCTATGCAAGTCACTTAATTTCCATGTGCTCCCAGGTCACACCTGGAATCAAGCTTTGGCTTAGTGTGCCTCTCCTGGTTAAACAATTTCCCCTTTCTAATGTGATGTCACTTTGCAATCATACTCATTAGAGTACAAAAGCCCTGTACGGTGCTGAAATATGGAGAACTGCTGTTAAAAATATGATAGGTTTCTAAATCATTTCAGTTTTTTTCCAGCCATCTCAGTGTAAGAACTCTGCCTGAAAAGACACTGCATCTTGTGCCCTGTGCCTGTCAAGTTGAAACAATCTTCACTGGCCGCTGCTGGTTTTTGGTGCCTTTTTTATAACTTTGTTATCCATTCCCTAGTGGCAACACTGGTGCTTCCCACCACTGGAAAGCAGAAGGTCCATGGCAGGAAATTCAACAGTTGCAGTCCACCTTGCTGCACTTCAGCCCACAAATAAGTAGTTGTGGTTGGCGGTTTATTTTGAAAGACATATTGGCTGCGATTCACTAAGGGGTGGGTTACCTGTGCAAAATGCACATAACCTGCCCGAGTGGCTCCACACCCATGGATGGGTGCACGGTGGCTGGCATTCATGATCACCAGTCACTGCGTGCCTCCCATCCATGGACCCTCCCCCTAGGTGCCCTAGTGCACATGGGCAGATCAGCGGACATTGGCGGGCAGCCAATGGGATGCTCTGACCCAGTCCGCTAGTGGATCCCCGGCCCCACACAGTGCAAGGGTTATATGGACCTGCAAACTGAGTCCTCACAGGGATGCCAGACATGTGCCTGGGAGGCTTCCCACAGCCCCGCTCTGGTCCATGGGACTGTGGCGGCATGGAGAAGTGGCCAGCATTTCTTTTGCTGCAGCCGGCGGTGGCACCAGGATGGGGTGCAACTGCTACACCTGTGTCCCCCCTGCATAGTGGCTACAGCCCAGAATAACACACAGTGCTGTAGTGAATGGATGCAGTGCAGGGCACTCCCCTGGCATGTCTCCGTCCCTCCCCTTGCACAGTGCCCCATGCCTGACTGGGGATCCATTGTGTGGGGCACTAACATGTCCATTAGTGAATTCTGCAGGGCTGCATAGGGCACCACCATGCAGCATTCAGTGGTGGGAATGCCAATGCACTGCCTATGTGCAGCGTGTAAGCATTTGTGAATCGCAGCCATTGTGGGTAGTGGGGAGAGGGGGCAGGATCCTATAACAATGTGTGAAAAATCTACCCACATTAACACCACAACCACTATCACTTGGGGAACAAGGTGCCCGCCCAAATTTTTACAAACTGAAAAATCTATATTTACAGTTTTGTTTCAAGACTACCATCACATAGCCACTCATGTCTGCAAGGTACAGCTGGTATCTGGGCCAAAGATGTGACCACAGAGATCAGCATTTGGTACATATGAATCCCTGGTTACATGCTTTCAATGTGCTACTGTATATGGTTGAAACTGAATAAAAATCCCACAACAGGAGAAAGGAAAGAAACTATTACCTAATCTAGTGTGTGATATATTATCCCCTACAAAAGTACAATATTAATGACAGTACAATATTAATGAACTGAACAAGGTAGAGTTGCACACTCTCTGTAAAGAACACCACATTGTGTCACCTTATCTAAAGTTTCACTTTACCTCATACCACTGTACAATATTAATCAGCTGAACTGGGTAAGTCAATACTCTGAGCAGACTATACAGTACACTCAACACCTTACCAAGTCTTGTACATGTTACCCTACTTTGTGTTAAGATACTGCATCTTTGGTTAAGTTAGGGCTCTCAAGTCAGTACCCCATTGTAACTATGCATGTTCTCTGAAACCAAAGGAATATGGTTCAGTGTTGGTTATGCACTGTATACTACTTGGAAAAGCAACCCACCTGCAGTAATTGGCAGAGCTGGTGCAATAACTTTGAATTTCCAGATGTTTTGCTGTTAATCTTTATGTAGTTCCTTATTAATACATTTTACATGCTTTTTCCAAAAGTAACAATTTACATAAATTCCCTCCACCCTGTACCACTCTCACCACCACACCAGACCAGAAACTAAATTGCCCTTCTTCACTCAGTCTCAAAGCAGCTGTATCCCCCTAACCACCCACCCTCTGTGTGAGTGAGCCCATCTAATGTAAATTAAAACAAATCTCCCAAACTGCACATAATAAAACAAAACGTGCCCTTATGTACCAGTTACTATACAATTCCACCTCACCTAGTTCCATGTAAATAAAAAATCCCCCACCTGCATCATGCTCACTTTGCAATCCCACCCCACCCTACATAAAAAAAGAATCCCTCCTACTCTGCATACTGCCACTGTGCAATACCCCCTCAAACATAATCAGCCCAGCACTGGAAGTCCAGTACACTACAACCCCCCCTTCCCCCACCACTGAAATGTGTGGCTCTGACAGCCTATTCCAGATGCTAGTATATAATGCTCTAACCCAATGAAAGATCAGTCTGGTACCAGGAGCCCATTCTTGGTGCTAGTATATAATCCTTACCCCAGTGATAAATACCTCACAGTGAATCCACACTGACTGCCAGTATGAATTCCAAAATCAGTTCAGAACCAAAAGCTCATTTACGATGCTAGTATACAACAACCCCCCAACTGATCAGTTGGAAGACCATTCCTGGTGCTGAAATGAAACATCTCCCTATGATCATTCCATTACTGGGAGCCCCATTTATTTTTGTTATACCTCCCCAAGACCAGTTCAGAAGCAAGACCATATCCCCAGTGCTGGAATACAGCAACGCACCCTCACCCATATTATCAGTCGGGTGCTGGAAGCCCATCCTTGGGCTGGAGTTAAACACCCCCCAATAATTAGTCCATCACCAGGTGCCCAAATATTACTGGTGTGTGACCACCCAAAAATCCTTTCTTTCAGTACTCAAGAGCCTATTTCCATTTCTGGCATACGACCCTCCCCCAAACTACTCAGTTAGACACTGGAAGACCGTCCCTGGGGCTGGAATGAAACATTCCTGCCAGTGATCAATCCATCACCAGGAGCCCACACCCATTGCTAGTATACCCCACCTTCAAAAGATCATCTCAGCATAACAGCCTATCCCCAGTACTAGTATACAACCACTCCCCCCAATGATCGGGGGGGCACTATGGTCATCCCTGGTGATGGAATGAAACATCCCTCCCCGCTACTGATCAATCCATCACCAGAAGATAACACCTAGCTGGTATACCATCCCCCCACCAAAGTTCAATTCAGTACCAAAGGCTATCCCCAGTGTTGGGATACAGCAAACCCACCACCAAATGATCAATCCAGCAATAAAAGCCTATCCCTGTAGCAGGCAGGAAACGCCCCCACACACACACACATCCACCCCCACACACATACATAAAGCTCAGTTTGACAACTGAAGTCTTTCCCTATTGCTAAGATACAGCATTCTATCCCCCATAAAGAAAATGAGTCCTGTACCAGGAACTCATTCCTACTGTAGTGCTGGTATACAATTACCTACTCTACCTACTCCCCTACATAAGCTGAAGCCAGCACCTGAAGTGCCTGTAAATCCTCTCTCTCTCCGGAAAAAGCGCACATCTATCACCCGCATCCCACCCACTACATAATTTCACCTCAACTCAGCCTCACAACCCCAACAAAAATGTTATCTGTAAATGTCCAGTCCCTTGACAGGCACCGCCCTCATCCATGATGATCTGAACACAGGCTTCCCCTTTCCCCACAGTAACAAATTACTGAATAGTAGTTTGTGAAAGTGGAGTCAGAGGAGAGCTATATGGCTTGGTGGATTGGTACTAGGTTGAAAAGCCTTTTACCTCTTGGACATGGGTTCAAATCTAGCACAGGTCAGTACTGGTTGAAAGTCATTATCACCTGAGGGCTGTTGAGTGGTCTACTTGAAATGTTGTGGTGGCCTCAGTCCAGTTCTCAGTGGGCAGGTGCCCACATCACAAAACCACCAACACAAATGTCACTAATTGGCACTCTTGTTGGCAGTCTCACATAAGAGGCCAAGGACTGTGGGGGCATAGAGTCTAAACTACCCTCTCACCTACGTGGGGGTCCCTCTTTGACAGGGTTGGGGCACATTAACAGGGCAGTGTGGGGAATCTTGCACTGTGATTGCCCATGCTGTACCTGTCATGTGAATAAATAGAGGACTTCAAGTTCCAGTGCTGTCAATCCAGCACCTTTCACAAGCACTAAATTCACACACAGAAAAACAAAAAAATATTTTAAAAAGAAAATAGAGTCATAAATATCATAACTGAGATGCACGCTGCAACATGTGTCCCAGTTGCCCTTTCAGGCTCCTCATCTGTGAAGCACTGATCAGTGGTTTGCACTCATAGAGTTCTGGAAGTCTATGTCTACAGATCGTAGAGGACATGTAAGAAATAAGCCACAGAGAGTGTGCATTAAAGGATTATAATTACTGGCGAGCCCATTTACTGACTGGACTGACACCATTTTCTAGTGCTGTAATAACTGGCCAGTTATTACGGAATGTAATCCAGTTATTATGGCATGGGTGTCAGCCAGTCAAAGTGAAAGTGTAAGCTACTACTTTATCCCGCTCACAGAAACAAAATGCCACAGAAAAGGAAAACTGCCATTTTTTAGCATACAGCACTAAACCAGCCGGCAATTATACAAAATAAAGAATGGGATGTTACATTATGAGTTTTTTTTTTTTTTTTTTTTAAACACACTTTGTGTGTGTAATAGTGTACCATCACAAACCACTCATCCTTCGCACTCATGGTTTATTTGGTTTTACACACTTCAGGTGTGTAAAAAAAACTCATAATGTGCAACACCCTCCATTATTCTCTGTTTAAATAGATTTGCCAAGATTAATGTATGTCTACATTTTTTTTGTTGCTTTTATTGGCAAAGGCCCATCTCTGTAACTTACAGTATATTCAGTGCTGTCTTTTTGGAAGTGAAAGAGATCATATTTTGGCCCTGCCGAGGTAGCCAGCTGATCCCTTCCACTTCTCCATCAATTGATCCACCCCCACATTCAGGCACATAATGACGTGTGTCCAGGGAGAGTGCAGGGGTGCACTCTATTAAATTCTACTGGGGGTGGTTTTAAGAATGCTTTATATATAATAATGGCCATATTGAGATTAATCAAAGGCACAGGTTGACTAACAAGTCTCTTGTTAGTCAAGCGGTACCCTTGAACAGTCATCAAATGGCCATTATTACTTTGATGGAGCACATTCCCCTGCTCTTCCTGGATATATGCCATTATGTGCCTGAGCATGGGGGTGGATTGATTGATGGGAAGTGGGAAGGACTGGCTGGCTACCTCAGTGGGGCCAAAATATAATCCCTTCCACTTCCAGAATGACAGCACGGATTATTGTAAAAGTTACAGAAATTGTCTTCCACCAATATAAGCTACAAAAAAATGTAAGGCATATCTTATTTTCATAAACTTTGAAATTCACTTTGATGTACACCCCCCAGGGTAGTGAGGTATGAGGCCAAATGCTGAGTGTCCTTACACCCATGGGAAGTGCATTCAAATCCTTGAATGCACACCAAGAAGTGACTTATTGCGGTTATAAAATGGTTACTTCTCTTATGTATTACACATGAAGTGAAACATTTTTATTATGAGTTTTTTACATAAAACAATTTGTTTGAATACATTCTAAAACACTAAACTGTAATGAAACAGTCCCTTATTTTATAGTTAATGAATCTTTTTTTGTCTTGATAATGAGATCCAGCAACTGCCTGTGTATTTCTAGCTCTTTAATGCAGAGTCATATGATGTCTCCCACCAAAAAAGTTTCTGGATTTTTCTGTTCCATTTTCTAAATAGAGAATAATGCATGGGCAACTATGTACAACAAGGCTATAGTGAATGGTGGAACGCTGTTGAGTATGGAAATCTATGCTCTCAACAGTGTTGTTGTGCTGCACTAGCTACGTCATCGTAGCTGTTGTGCTGCACTAGCTACATAGTTAGTGCAGCCAAACACCGAGAAGGTGGGTGTGCATGCGTGAAAGAGGGGTCTGCATGCGTGATTGGGTGACCGGCGATGCGCCAACAATGGCTGCGGCGGTGAAATAGGACGGAGTAACAGAAAACCACACCGAAATCTGAAGAAAAGTAAGGGCAGTCTTTTTATGAGCGACCATACACTATAAAAGACTGTGTATGATTGCTCATACACAACTAGGGTATTTTTCAACTCAAGGTTTCCATGGTAACAAGACCTCTCGAGCTGTGCTCTCGAGGTCTCCAGTTACCAAGAAAACCTCTCGAGTGAAAAATACCCTTGTTGTGCATGAGTGATCATACACAATCCTCTATGTGTGTCCACTGAGAGGTTCTGATAACATCATAGGGACCTTGGGAGTGAACCTTGAGAGGTCCATGATGTCATCAGAGTCCCAAGATGAAACCACAACCAAGTTGACATGGTTAACCATGTTTTTTTTTTTTTTTGTATAGTATATGGTTTGAAACAAAAAATAAAATATTATATTTTTTTCTTGCCAAGGCATCTTCAATTTATTTATTTATTTATTTACAGAAACCCTTCCTCACCCAGCTGCTGAAAACCCAGATGGGTGAGGCATAGATTTCTGTGTTTTCAAATGATGAAAGAACAGAAGAGCCTGTGTTAGCGGAGGGTCTGGATTCTGTGTGTGTGTGTGGCAAATGGAAGTGAAATGGCAGTTGGTGTCTGGTCAGATTCTAATTTAAAAAGCTGTTGTACCCCAGAAGAGTACACCAGCCTTCTATGACCTTTTAGCTGTGGTACAACTGCTTGCTTATTAGGATGGAAAGGTGTGCACAACAAGAAGTAACCATGTACTATATAGGGAATAATGAACCCCCTTCATGAAGAACAAGCTGGTATCTTCACACCGAGGGAGCGACACCATGGGCATTAGAGAGAAGCTCAAGTGCCTTCATGATGCCACCACACTCACAAGGCGTGAAGTTACTAGCAAGTTCTTCACCAACATTTTTTATTATTACTATATACAATACTCAAGCAGCCTGTTTTAGAAGACACTTTCAAAAATATGAAGGTAATGTGTCACTCACGTTAAGAACAGTTTGTTGTGTTTTTTTCCACTTTTTATTATGACGCAAGTTTTCATGTGGTTTCTATACTAATGAGTGCCATTTATAGAGAGAGCTCATGATGGTTCTTTGAGAGGAGCTGTCCTAATCAGCTTGCACTCCAGGCTTTGAGACTAGTTGGCAGGAGCGTGAATCTGATTAAGACAGCTGTGTGGAGAACTAATTCACATCCTAAACCAGGAATTATTTCTCCAAACATTCCAAGCATTATTTTATTGGTTTTCACAAATACCACTAAAACAGTCTCAATGTGTATTATAAGGACAGTGTCTAAGAATGCTGGAAATGTTTAGTTACAGTTGATATGGGGTTCATGAGGCGGGACTGAGGATGTGGTTGCACAGTGGCTGGGATGCAGGCAGAGGATTGCTGGTACCGGGGTAGGCTACCGATACTGACTGCAGCACTTAAGAGGGGCTGTGCCAAACTGATCTTTTTTGTTGGGAGGTGATGTTGGCTGGCTCAGGAGATTGGTTTCTGGTGCATCACTAATCTTGGGGGGGGGGGGACTGTTTGCTGGCAGTAGAGATGAATGCAAGGTGCCAGTGGGGTTATTTGATTGTGTGGGTGTGTTGTCTGACAACACCTGATGTGGATCCAGGTGCTAGCAGGACTGTTTGTGTGTGGGAGTTTTTTTTCCAACTCTTGGGAAGGGCTTCCTGTACAGTGCCATTATTAAATGAAAGTCTTAAGTTTAAATAAAAAATATGTTTGCTGTCTATGCTGGTATACTTAGCAGACGTTTCTCAATGAGAGTTTTATTACAAATACCAGCAGCTGCCAGCCCAGTGGTGCAGTAGCAGAGCTACTGCTCACCAAGCTGGTGACCTAAGATCAGGAGCAGTCTCATTTTCCTGGAGTCGGCCCAGGGGGGAGAGGACTGAGCATCCACTGGACTGCGCTGCTCTCCCAGGAGGGAGGGTTGCTGGCTCAGTCGCAAGACTGCCACCAGGCACGATGGTAGGACAGGACAGGAACAGTACAGACAGGGTGGGAGCTGCAGGATGTCTGCGATGCATGCATGACTCTGCATGCATGCACCAACGTGTGCACCCCAGCTACAGGGAGGGACAAGAAACTAGAAGGAAAAACAGCGAGGCAGGAGTGTATAACATACTGCATGCCGACCCTCCACTAGCACCACTGCCAAGGCCTAAGCCACCCCAGGACATTGATTAGTGACTCCGAGGGGAGAGGGAGGACTGCCCTCCCCATCCGGACCCTGCCTGGGGGGGGGGGGGGGGGGGATCTGTGTGGGACACAGGGCTGGATATGGTAAGTCCTGCGAAGGTGGTTGTTGGTGGTGGCGGTGGTGGTGGCAGAGACAGGACCTACAGGAGCTTTGCCTGTCTTGGTTAGGGTGCAAACAACCTTGGTGAAAAAAAAAAATTACCAACACATAAGCAGTACAATAGCAAGTTTGTTCTGTGCTCAGTTTATACATACTGTGCAGGTACAGCATTCTGTTTTTAACCCCAAATTACTCAAAAACTGTCAAACTATTTAAAAACGTGAACACCAGAAGACCTACAGGAAAGTAAGGACCATCCCTCTGAAATGTGTATGATTTCTTGTTTGTAATTTTGGCCACAGATAAAATCATGTTGGCCTGCAAGACTCAATGAAGTTATTGCTTAAACCTAGACAATGTCAGCAGTGGGGATAAGCAAAACACTGGGATTTCAGAAAATGCAGTCTTGTTTTTCCCCAAGTGCAGAGTTCTGGAAATCCACATTAATAAGCATTACATACAGAAAGCAGAGTTCTGTTTGGACAGCCACCTCTCATCATTTTTCAGGAAGTGAGCTGTGTGATGTAAATAAAAAACCAAAACTGTTATCACTTTAAAAATATGTTTTGTTTTTAAAACCAACATCCTGCAGATGGTGTAAGATACAGTAATGACCTTGATGAGCTGATAATGATTGGCAGGGTTCAGAGTTTGAAGCTAGACTGCTCCAGTCTGTTTTCGACCACCATTAGGCAAGAAGCATATACCAGTCATTACCATTTAATTTGTGAGCTCAGTGAAAACGGCAGTGTTATCCGGTGCATAACCCAACCACCACCACCATGCACGTTCCATTGCAGTGAGAATGTGCTGTTTAAAACAGACAGATGGACAGATAGATACACAGGCAGCATATTACACTCACAATACTGTGTATCTACTGATCTGTGCAGTGTGCTTATATTCTACCCAGAGCCTCTAAAAATGGGACATCTGTCTGAGAAGATGCTTTCCATCCTACTTTGGCAAGGAGAAAATAAATATAAAAAAAGCTTTCATCATTTATTTTATGTTTTCTTCCCAAATTCTTCTTCTGCCTCCCAACTGTACTGCACCATGTCCTGTCATCAACTTTGGGCTGTGAAAAGAAGTGTGAATAATCTTCTCTAAGTCCCAGGCTAGGTCATGGATGTTAATTGGCCACAAGCAGTGATAGTTCGATATGAGCACCAGAACCTCCACAGAGGGTGAACGTATTACCTGCATGCCATGTCTGCCCTCCACTGGCCCCTGGAGCAAGATGCCACACTGAAAATCACATGTCACATTACTAAGATGACATTTTCAACTGCCAGCCCAGTCTAATAGATGTCACTATGTCTCTTAGTGATAGAGTAGGGAGTTGTTGTGACACTGTAAGCAAGCAACAAGTCGGATGACTCGAGGGGGGAATGCAGCACATTTAAAGCAACTGAGAGAGCCTCTAGCTGAACCCAATTGCTAGGATATACTATACAACTGAAACTGAAATAAGCCACTGCTTGGACAGCCAAAGTTAACATTAAAAGCATAACACAGTAAGTGAGCCTTATGAACCAGGCATTAGTTTTTGTCTCCAACTGAAAGATGAGGCATCTCATTCTCTGTCCCCCGCTACCTCTCATTCTTCTTCTTTTACATCTCTAGCTCCTTGCTCTAATCTCCAGCCCTCTTGTTTTCCTAAATCCATACTGTCTCCTTTCATCTTTCTAATTCTCTGGCTCCCATCTCTGCTACTACTGCTGCTCTCTCTCTCTCACATGGTCTCCCTGTCCCCTATCTCTGCCCCTTTGCCCCACTCTCTCTCTCTCTCTCTCTCTCTCTCTTTCTGACCTCACCCTCACCTCTCCTCCCTCACTTTCTCTCTCCCTCTCTCTGTCCCTTGCTTCCCTTTTCTCTCTCTGCCCCTCTTCCTCTCCTTAGTGCTTGACTAGCTTCATTCCAGCTCAAGTCACTCTGCCCTTTTAAGGACATGGAAACTCAGGAGTTGCCAGAGGTACGAAATAGAAAAAAAAAGAAATAGCTTTGATTTTTCACCACTAAGAAAGATGGGAAAGATATCTGAAAATTACTTGAGATTAAGCAAGAGCAACACCAGATTTTTTTCAAAGTGATACTGTAAATGAAAAGTTAGGCACTGAGGAGAAAACATTGCATTCTTTGTAAAATTTTCAGAGATTTGTTTTCTTTTCATTCTTTTAAAGTGGCAGAGTACTATTGATAAACACAACTCAGATATATAAATATAACTCTTGCCAAGTTTATTGCAGCATAGAAACACAAAGCAAAGAGGTGTCGGTTTAGAAGTGAAAAAAATCACTTTGATATATAAATAATTGCTCGAGTGTCTTTTTTAATATACACACTACCTTTTCATTTTAAAAGAGTCCTAAGCCATTCTTTAACAGCTCTGTTGTCCGTATCATTTCTTCCTCGGTGTGTGACAGGCTACAGGACTGAATCCATCATCATGGTAAATCCTTTGGCAGTGTAAAGCTTCTCCTGGTCCCCATGGCTTTCTCCCTTCATCTCCCACTGGAGTAGATCCAACATCCCAAAAAGAGCAAGGAACTCACAAACTCCCCGCTGCCTCTCTCTCTCTTTTTTCTTTCTCTCTCACTCACAATGCCAGTCCTGAGCAGTTCATCCCATGCTGTTCTCATCCGAGGGCTGATGCTTGACCACTCATGGTATCCCAGTGGCACTCCTGCCATCTGTTGCATAGGCATAGGTAAAACTCAGTGTGACTTGCTGTCACCCATGGATGCCTTCCAATTAAGCTGTAACATTTCTTGTGTGATCCCTTGTTATCCTCTTTATGAAGTCATGTATCCCCCTGAGAATAGTCTAAGTCTGAAAATGCTTCTCTGGCTTCCTCAGTCATAGAGCCATTTTTTAAAATCCCATGAACTGGTTCTGATTCCTTCTCTTGCTCCTCTTGGTTTTCCTCAGCCCTCGCAGCCATTATCTCCTGTGCTCCTTCCCCAACCAAAGTTACTGTGTTAGCCACTTTTGGGGGAGTCTTGGCTGGGTTGTGGTCATAACAAAATAATTTCAGCCTGGTCAGGTGGGCCATGTTGGGGAACTTGGTTATTTTGTTCTTGTCCACATCTAAGATTTCCAGGAATTCCATTTTGAGAAGCACTTTGGGCATATCTTCAAACCTGTTAGTGTACAACCAGAGGCCTCTGAGGCTGGTCATCCTTACCAGATCCTCAGGCAAGCTTTTCAGTCTGTTGTCCCCCATCTGTACAGACTTCAGGTTTGGCAGGTCTAGTAGCTGCTTGGGAAACTTTCTGAAGTAGTTGTTTTCTACCCATAGGCACCTGAGGTTTTGAAGGTTCCTAAACTCAGGGGGGATGGTCATCAGCCGGTTATTGCCCATGTAGAGCCTGGTGAGGTTTTCCAGTTGGCAAACAACCCTGGGCACCTCATCAAACTTATTGAAATCCAGAGCAAGTATCCTGAGATTGGTCAGCTCTGCAAACTCATCAGGCAGCTCCCTGATGCGATTATTGCTAATGTAAAGCTTCTCCAGTTTTGAGAAGCAGCAAAACTCTGCTGGCATTGTCTTCATCTTTTTGTAGCTCAGATCCAGGATGTTGTCAGATCTCAGCAACTCCTCCAATTCTTGGGGCAGGTGCACAGCCTGCCCAGACCCACACACCTGTGTTGCGTTGCCCATCTTCATCCTTGGGCAGGGGTCCACAAAGTCCCCCTGCACAGACCCCAGACCCCTGTGGCACACACCTGCTGATGCATCTTGTTTTTCTTACCCAAGGATTAGATTTATAATTTAGCCTCCAGCCCTTAGTGGCAATCTGTGGACACTGGCTTCACGTTGGACTGCCGCACACTATCAAATCCATGAAGGTCAGCAGTTTAGACACACATCACAGTCCTTAAAAATGCAAAAAAGAATCAATAAAAACTTATGTAAGTCCCTCATATAGCTTAACGATTAGTTCTGCAACCCAGCCAGTGATCAGTGCTTCAAACCCTTTGCTCTGTCTCCAGTTTAAAAGTTCACAACTTGCCAGTGTTTCATAGAGCTACACCACCAAATGGAATTAGTTGCATTTCTGTTTCTCTCGCTCTCTCTCTCTCTCTCTCCTTCTCTCACTCTCTGTCTGCTGTGCGTAAAGGTTGCTAGGATGCAGCTCCCTTGGCAACCAGAGGGAAAAAAGGAAAAAAAATATTCTGATCCCAATCACATGGACCACAGGGGCTAGAGAAGGAGGAGAAAGAGGAGGAGAAAGAGGACAGATAGAATTGCTGGCTGCAGAGAACTGGAGAGATTACATTACAGACAAATGCAAAATGCCAAAATGCTTCATACAGAGATAGATAGATAGATAGAACAAATTTATAGTCTGTTAGTATTTGCAATAGAGATTATGAAAATATAGTTCTGATTTCAGATAATATTGGTTACATTGCAAAGTTTCAACTATAATCTTTCTGTTGTAGCACTTCATTTGAGAAACACAATTAATTTTCTTTTCCATTTTGTTCTCTACTTCTCTGCTTTTTAGTCTTTTCAGTCATTCTGTATGCCAGTCAGTCTGTCTGTCTGACTGACAACCCAGTTCTTTTCAAGATCTTGAAAGATGAATGGAGAGTTGGCAAAACATGCCAGCTTCACAGAAGAGGGAAAGAAAGGCACTCAGCTTTCTGGGGGAGTATGTCAATAAGGGTTCCTGCCAAAATGTAAGGGCAAAGTGTATCTGAGCAGAGATTCTGGCTTTCCTGCCTTTCTGTTTGCTTATCAACTAAGTTGTGTCTTGAGCCTATGTATGTTTTTCTTAGATAGGTGGGTTTCTCTAAAAATATACATTATTCAATGAAAAAAGTTTGCGTGTGTGTGTGTGTGTGTGTGTGTGTGTGTGTGGTTTATTTCAAGTTCCATTAAAATACTCACAGCATACTGAAGAACCTTTATTGTTAGCAAAAATCATGTGCTATACATAGCACGACCCCAGGTGCTGTCCCGCACAGCAATACAGGAGCCAGCGCAGTTTCAGTTTAAAGACAAAATTGTTTACATTTCATTTTCACATTGTTCCACTGCCTTGTTTTGCCATGATGTCACTGGTTGAGACTTCTACTGTACTTTTTCATGGAAGCTTGCATTTCCCATTGGCCTGTTTACTGAAAGAAGGGGATGTGAGGTGCCACAGGCATCCCCTCTGCTGATTCCGCTCAAACTCCTGCTTGACCCTGATGTTTCCGAACCAGTCCCGAAACAGGCATAGCAGAAAATGCTCTTGGATAAGTTAAACAGGACAACCAACAGTCTGACGTTCTTACTATGTGTATGAAATGGGTTTTAGAGAAATGTTTGAAAATGCAAAACAAAACTTAAAACATTTTTAAAATAAGTATAGATGAGTACAAACTAGTCCCTTTGAAGGTGGGTTGTCACCAGGGTGTACTAGTGCGTGGCAAAGGGAGAGCTACAGTACAGCACTGTGCTTGCCTAAAGTTGATATTGTTGGCAGCCTCTTTTTTTTTTTTCCTTATTTTCTATACTGTATGTATTTTATTTCCTGACCAGCTATTTTCTTTGCAGGGGTAAACCCATTAACAAGGGATACACTGATCCGGCTAAGGAACCCCTCACCTCTCCTCACCACCTTACCCCCCCATCCTACCCCCCCCCCAACACTCCTTCTCCACCCTTTCCTCTCTCCACCATCTTTGCCAAGTCCTTGTCCCCTTGCAGGGTTCTCAGCATCCTGAAGGGGTGTAGTTCTTAGCATGTCTCTCGTCCCTTCCTCCCCTACCCCTGCACTCACCTTTCCCCCTCCCACTCCCCTTTTTTACTTTACTGCCATACTATTAAGCAGACTTGGCACTTGTCAGTTCCTTTACTCAGCCTGCCACTCCTAGCAATTTAAGGTGTACTCCATCTACTGGTATTTACCTTACCTAGTTACCTGTTTTTACTACTGTGCTCATGGTATTGATACCCTATGGTATATCTATACAATACTGTCTGTCTCTGCTCTTTTCATTGTCATGGACATTGTCATATAGATGACATAGGTCCCCCCAGCCCCAGCATGAGTGATTCCTACTGTATGTCAGCCTTGCCACACACAGCTTCCCACTGCAGTATGAGCAAGCACTCTGGTCTAGTCACTGGGGTTGCTATGGTGGCAGAACGTGCCGTCAGTCCTCCCTCACCAAAAAAAGCAAGAACTTTGTAAGACTGGTACAACATGCAGGAATATATGCTGACATATGCAAGTTACATGCAACTTTTTATGGGACAACTATATGAAAGGAATATGTAAGGAAAGTGAGAGTTTACTTGAATGAAAAATTCCTTGGCATTATCATGAGATACAAGAAAACTATGTGTTGCTGTACTGTACTACAATATTCGTTTTACAGTACATCCTGATGTGGGGCAAGAACCTACAACCTCCTGACTCTATAGGAGGGCATGCAACCTATTCAGCCACTGACACCATGCTGTTTTAGTGTTTTGCAAAAAAGTAAACAAACGTATGCGCAAGCATTAATCTTGATAAATACATATTTGTTTGTATTTTTAAAAGAAATGACTTCATTCTGCTCCCAATATTTTTGATTTGAATGCACATAGCCAGTCATATAACTGTTAGCGTGCTCTCCACACCAGTATTAACATACACCTGAGGTCATAATACTTTACTTGTGGCACCGCAGTCACAGCCTTGACTAATTATGACATAGCTATAGAGGGATATGAATTCAAGGGTATCCAATGATGATAGCCACTGTAAATGAGCGAATGTCAAAGCACTGACTCATTTACAATGCTACTGTTTTGGGCTACCCTGAAAGGGTAGCGACAGAATGTGACGGCGATAGTAGGGATGAGCAAGGGAGGGCGACCAGAAGGGTAGGTATGGGGAGGAGACAGGGAGGGATAGGGAAGAGGGTTTGTGTGGGGTAGTGTGCCATGCTGCCACCGAGCTAGACATGTGGTGTGGTGGTGAGGGTGGCTAGCTTCGGTGCACCAGGTACTGGGTTTGATGTTGGAGACCATGGAAAATTTTACTGCTGCCACAATTTTTTTTTTATTTTGAAACTGTCTTCCCCTCCCCAACATACAACCCCCTGGAGTTGGTTATATTTAGTCAGGGGGGTGCTGGGTTGCAGCCCCCTGCATAAACACTATTTTAGCTTGCCAGATGTGTTGTCGCCCACTAGTGTACATCGCTGATTTGTTTTTCGGCGATGTACACTCGCCATAACAGCGATCGCTGTTTTGTGATCACTGTTATGACATGGAATCGATTCCATGTGGGGAATAAGAAACACGAGTAGATAAACTGTAATGGATTAAGATCCTATTTTTATACAAACACCCTCAGTAATGACGGAAAGGAGAGCTCTAAGAAAGATATATGTAATATTAGGTGAATAGTACTTAAATAGTACATTGCTAAAAAAGATGCTACTGAACTGCAGGTAGCTTTTTACAACTCAGATTGTACCTAAAGATTTGAACTAGCACCATGAAGACATGGGGCAGGATTTTCAAAGAAAGGCACAATGGCACTTAGGATCTGGTGGTGTTCCAAACCTCTTTGCCACAACTGTGCCAATTTTTTTTTGTACTTTCTGTTTATGCTCCCCCCACACCCTGCACTCCATTTCCTCTGGAGTCACCTATGGTGTCTGTCCCTTGCCCCCTTTTACCTGAACCTGCAGTAGTCCCATTTAGCCCTGGTTTGCCCCCTAGACAGGGACGAGGTGGGGCCTGTACACCCCAAACATCTTCCATTTGTCCGGGCACTGGCCCAGGACAGGCAGGGGAGCTGTGGATCTGTACCTGGGTGTTCCATCTCCCTGTCATGCAGGGAGCCATTTTCCTTGTTTCTGGGCGTGACATGCGCCCCGACGTCAAGGTGTGACTGCTGACATCTGTCACAGCTTCCCCTCTCTACATGGCTGGGCACTTGCTGTATTCCAAGCCTCCACTTGGGGCCAGTCAAGCACCAAGCCTCAGCCCCCCTTCCTCCCTGGAGAAGGCAAGCAGTTCCCTGGACACTCAGCCTCCTCCCCCCGGCCGGCCCTCCGACTTCCTGGGCTCATTCCCGAACCTAGAGTCACTGGCATTACGAGCGGTAGTGCTACCGCTGCACTGATGGACCAGCCTAACTGTGCCCAATTTTGCAAACTTGAGTGCAGTTGTGACAGTTCTCACAATTTATGGCAGCTTGTGCCACATATTTGGTGCAAGTTCCTTAAAAAACATCCTTGGGATTGCCACAAGCTAGACCAAGAAAAGTTGGTCTAGCTTGCAGCAATTGGTGCACGAGGTATATAATCCTGATTGCTGGTGGGTGAATGCCACAAGCTCCATGCGCCATATGTATGGCATACCCAGTGCTTGCGGTATTCACAAGCACTGGAAAACTGCTGCCCTATACATTCTTACCTGCATGTACTGTATACTTAGTAGATATAATTTCCTTGCATAATTCTTACAAGATGTAATCCTTAAACACTACGGTCTGGATATTCAAAAGGATTGCACCTGGCGCAATGGAGTTGCGCTGGTGCAACCCCGCATTGCGCCCCAGTGGGATATTTAGAAGGCTGCCTGGTGCAGCGTAAATCCATGACGCTAAGGGCGCATTGATAATGTATGGGCACAGATGCAGGGGTCTGCTCGATGAGCATGTGGCAGCATCCCGATATTCAGTCCGGGATGTGTGGCGATATGCTGGCGCACTCCCTGCACTGCGTTGCACGGGGGGCTCAAAGTTGAGCCTGTGCAGAGTAGAAGCAAATCCCGGCCACCCATAGGTGGGTTGCTGTATGCAGGCTGCAACACAGCAGCCCAGCCATGGGTGGCCACCCCGCCAGAACACAGTCCTCAAGCACTCCACAACCCTGGTGGTCTAGTGGACCCCCCCACCCACCCTTGCTGCGATCGGCGGTATATGTTTATAAAATCCCTGGTAGTCTAGTGGACCCGCTCCCTGCTCCTCCTCCCCATCATCGGCGGGCAGCTGTATCCCACCCGCACACTGCACAACCTCTCACCGAATGACAGGTACAGTATGGGCTGTAAGCCCATTGGTCCCAGTGTGGACCAATGGGCTTTGAGCATACTGTGCTGACAGTCCCAAATAAGTGAATGGGTAATTCACAGTTTGGACTGTCTGCATAGTATGTTGCTGGCTTCCATTGGTCCACACTGGGGACCAATGGGCTTACAGCCCATACTGTACCTGTCATTCGGCAGGTGGCAGGGGCGGTGTGTGGAAAGGATGCAGCCACCGCTGATGATGGGGGGGAGCGGGGTGGGCAAGAGGTTCTGTGTGGGTGGGTGGTGCCACTGGATCACCAGGGCATTTCAATATGGGACTCTACCGCGATTGCGGCAATGGGCGGGGGTTCCACTAGACCACCAGGGACGTCATATTGTCATTTATTGGGGAATCGGGGACTCGGGTGGGAAGGGGGACCACTAGACCACCACAGATGGACATGTTTCATACTCATCAGGGAATCGGGGACTGGGGGGCTAATAGACTACCAGGGATTACGTTATTAACACATACCTCGCGATTGCGGCTACGGGGTGGGGGATGCCCCAGGATCCCCACAGCGCACATCATGCTGTGCAGGGCGCCAGGCGCAAGTCGGCGGGCTGCCCTGCACAAGGCATGCAAATGGGGCCATAATGACATGCAAATAGGCCCATTTGCACCTTGCATATATTATGGCCTCATCTGCATGCCCCCTGCTGAATATCGCGGGTGATGCACCTAGCGCAACTGCACTTGTAGTGGCGCATCCCTGTGCTCCCTATCTGTGGCTTGTCCCGGCACAGTGCCACTGCGCCATGCACAGTTTGTGTGCTGACTGTGCCATATTCACCGTTAAATATCACCTGGACCTGGCCCCAGCGAATCACAATTGCACTGCACCCAGGCTTGCGTCACTGCCTGGCGCAGTCTGAATATCTCTGCCTACATGTTATATCTGCATGTTTCTTGACTAGTGTAAGCTCAGGGTATTTGTCTTGCAATAGTCTTACAAACATATATATTTGTTTGTAGAAATAGTGCAAGAAAGAAACCCTGTGCTAACTCTAGTCAAGAAACATGCAAGTACAATTATTTTGTACTGCACTACATTTTAAATTTGCAGATTTCTTGACTGGTGTTAAAACCTATATTGTGATCTTGCAAAAAACCAACTTATGTGTCCTTGCAGGACCCTTCTGTTTATTCATGGAAGAAAAATGACAGTTTGTGTATCTAATAAAATGCTTGCAGTCATGCAAAGAACTTATGGTAATTTTTATTTATTTATTTTATTTTTGTTGACCGGGTAAGTGCACTAGACAAATCCTGCCTATTTTCAGGCATGACCCGGGGGAGGGAGATACAGATGAATGCCAACTGACTTTGAACCAGATTAAGCTGTTGGTGGTATTTTGTTTTAGTGAATGAGGGAAATTGGGCGAGGACACCGGGGAAATTCCCTACTCTTTTCGATAAGTGCCATAGGATCTTTAACCACCACCAGAACTACCACCAATCCAGGCAGATGAGACCTCGGTTTAACGTCTCATCCAACAGACGGCACCTCAGAAGTGCAGCAGCCCTCTCATGCTGCACTGCAGTGTCAGTACTGAGATATTAATCCAAGTGCCAGATGTGGGAACTGAACCCACAGCCCTCTGATCTCTCTGCCTCAGAGGCGAGTGTGCTACCTACTGAGCCACTGACACTTTTAAGTACATTGTATTATGTTATTCTTACAAATCATGCAGGATCAGTCATAAACCTTAAATTATTTTTAGTAAGGGCTCCACTGGCTGAGATACACTACTGTGTGGTAGCTGTCTAGACCAGGCCTACCCCCCGACGTATTCCACCGAGTTTAAGTAACAAAAGAGAGCTCAATTAAACTCCCAGTATTTGAGGTAGTAGTAGTTTCGAGGTACTGTGTCATTGAATGGTACTGCAGTCACTGGTAGGGCAAACAATGTGGATTCAGCTTGGCGTTGGCATTGGAGGTTATGCTGGCGCAAATGTGGGCAAAACTAGTTCAAGTGAGGGTATTAGGCTTTGTGGTTTGCCAGGCAGTTTGCCCTGAGCTGATGGCTGTTGCTGTGAAGCCTTTTTGCAACCAGTAAAGGAAACTCAACATTTGGCTGATACAAACAGAGCTGTTCTTGTTTTTGTGTTGTTATGTTTGTTAATCTTTGTGGGTTTTGTGTAGTATTGTGTGTAAATATGTTAGTATAATGGTTATTGTTATGTAAGACGGTACAATATTGTATGTTTTTACATTTTTGTTGTAGGCCTGTCTCACAATATAACTGTTATTTATTTCATGACCATCTCCATCCTCAGACAGTTTTGTTTTGTACAGTACCCATAAAGGAGGGTTTTAACACAGCAACACTTCTTTCTAATGCTACTTACACAGTACATGGTGGCTCAACTCCCCCCTGCATCATACAATTATGGGTTCATACCTCTCATGCACCAGATTCACATATAGAACATTCCCCCATCACTAGATACACAGGCTTATCATCTGTTCCAGCTTCAGACATTTTAGGCACCCCCCAATCACCATCACCATACAAACAGGTTTAACTCACACACAAGACAATATGCTTTCATACCCCAAAGCATCAGACTAATTTATAGCACAGCTCTGAAGCACAGGACAAAGTAATTCAACCTACTCCACCAAGTTTGGATGCACTTGTAGCCCCTCCTACCAGACACACAGGTATAACCCCTCAATACCTCCTTCTTCACCCTGTGCCATACAGCATTTCCTGGTGTCCAGTGGTAACCCCTCCTTCACCCTGCCTCAAGCAGCATTTGCTGGCATTCAGTTGTATGTCCCAACCTCACCCTGCCCCAAGCAGCATTCTCTGGCATACAGTAGTACCCTATCACTCACCCTGCCCCAAACAGCATTCCTTGGCATTCGGTGGTACCCCCCCTTACTATGCCACAAGCAACAATCCCTGGTAGTTAGTAGTAACTCACTCTCTCAACCCACCCCAAGAAACATTCCAAGGCAGACAGGGGTACCTTTCCCTCACCCTGCCCCAAGCAGCATTCCTTGAGGATCACGGGTACCACCCTCCTTCACTCTGCCTCAATAAACATTCCCTGGCATCCAGTGGTACCTCCTCTCTGTGTGGTAATAGTGTAGGTAGGGAGGAATGGGCAGACTGGATGGGCCATGAGGTCCTTATCTGCCATCCAGTTTTATGAATTTATGTTTATGTTTCTATATTTATCTGCCTGATGCAGCACTTCCTAGTGTCCAATAGTAATTGCATCCTTCTGCCTGTTCCTCCACCCCTGCAGGGCAAATGACCACTCCCATCCTCAGGTGCCATGGTGTGCATGCCAGCATGGCTGGTGTTTTACACAAGGAAAAAAGTTCAACTGCTGCCGGTCCACAAATGACAGAACTGCTCAGTCACTGTTTTGTTTTTTTTGTGGGGGGGGGGGCATTTGAAGTGCCCTGCAATGTGGAAGTCCCCAATAACCATGGGATGCGAGTCACAGTACTGCACGAATGTCAAAGTCTCAGCTAGCCCAAGGACTCTGACTGATCCATGCCAGCCTAGCAATACTAGCAAATGTAGGAAAAGGAAAGTCCCCACTAGTCTGGGGACTCCTGCTGCATCCTCCCCACAATCCAGCTCAACATCAATTGCTGGGAAAGGGAGGCGCACTGGGGGAAGTTGAGTGACTATTTTCTTACCAGTGGCATGGCTGACTGAGTGACACACCTTGCTGGGTGAACAACCACTCCTATCCTCAGGATCCGAGGCCTGGGTACTGCTATGACCAGTGTTTTGTACGGGAGGAAAGGTTAAAGTGCCAGGGAGTGACAAATGAGAGAATGGCAGTGCTGATTTTTTTCGGGAGGGGTTGCAGCGCCACTGAGTGGCAATGGGAAAGTCCCTGCCAGCTCAGAGACCCAAGAGGCACTGCCAGAGGAAACTGACTGTCTCTGCAAACCCTAGAACTCCTGCTGCTCCTCAGCAAATGTGACAGCCCCTGCCAGCCCACGGGATGTGAGCAGCATTGCTAAGGGAAAGTCTCCACTGGTCCTGGGACTCCTGCTGCTCTTCCCCACAGTCCCATTCAACATCAACTGTCAGGATTCAGAGCAACCATGGTGCTAGTCAGTAACTGTATACTTCCTGGAAGTACGCCCCCCAGGCTCCACTGTTAGGATGAAAAACATACAACACATGTGCATTCACAATACCTTTTCCACTGTATTCTTGAGAGGTTCACTGCTCACACATACCATTCGTATGCACAGTTACTGCTGCAGCCAATAGTAGGGTTGTACTATGGTACAGACAGCAGTAATGACAAATGGCAAGTGAGTTAACCTACTTGTCTTCCCAAACAAATCACAGACTCCAGTGCATTGCTATATCACAGCTGAAAAACACTTCCTGACTTCGATCACAATAGGACCTGGTCTGTTATGAAGACTAGCCCTAAAAAGTCATCAATTTTCAGTGTGAGGGTGATCTGAGGGCGACTGGCAGCTGAGTGAAAGAAAAAACTGCTGAAAATTTAGAGGTGCTGATTTAGCGGGCCACTGATTTTTACTACATGTTTATGGCAATTATGCTAACTGCTTTGAAGCAGAAGAGCTAAAATGTTTTATAAAAATGTTGATTGAGTCTTGACTGAATAGATGTTGAACTGGTAACAAGTGGGATCAATTTAATCTTTTGGAACTGGGAGGTCATGTGATGGCTTGCCTGAGCTGACAGGTTTTCTGTTCGCTCAGATCCCCCGTTTGAGAATCTACTTAATTCTTGCTATTTTCTTTTCATAAACTCAGTGTACTCCCCCCCCCGGGGGCTTACCTTGAATACCCCCTTGTTTCTCCCATTTTCCTCCCGCTGGCCTGCTGGCATCCAGCTTTTCCCCTCTCCACAGCCGGATTATTTCTCGTGTTCCCCTGGTTCCCCGATGCAGCCCTATACAGTATTTTAGCCCAGTTTCAGCTTATCTTTTAAACTGCAATCTCCCACCATTGCAAGTGCACCTATGTGCAGCGAGGATCTCGCTGGCACAAGCGGCGCCTTTAATGTTGTCACTGCCAGTTTAGCAGGCATTCTTTGAGTGCTGCAGTGGTCCCAGAGCCCCTCCTCAGTTTAATGGGGCCCAGTGACCACAGTGAGGCAAATAAAAAACCTCATATTTATTTTAAAATAAGTTCTGAGTGAGGGCATTCTCGGTGCTCATTAATACACATACACCTCTAATTAATATTCATGAGATGCTGCCTGGGGAATACTATGTTTCAGCAGCTGCAACAGCAAGAGTGTTTGGGGCAAATAAACATGAGTGGGCTCATTCAACAGGGCATAGTTAGGGCCATCAGTCAAGGGGGCAATTGTAAATAAATAACTTTATTCCTGGCTGCACCAGAACTTTAAACTTGTAGGACTGCATAACTTGTGTAAAACTGTTTTCAGCAGCCACCATCTTTGCAGCTAAGCAGCCAGTCAGAAGCCAGGATTTATCTTAAGGACTTATGGGACTTAATACGGACATGTGGGAGATAAACAGGAACAAACTTCTGGTGCCTAAAAAGTAACTAATAGGAAAACCAGAACTATTTCAGACAGCTTGAACACCCAATCGGGTTTCTTTGACTTTGCCCTTTATTAAAAGGAAAGCTGTCATTAATGTGAGCCCCCGCCCCTGAAAACATTACCCTCCAGTTAAGCTTTTTACAGTAAGAGCAGCGTTTTTCTTGCACCGCAGCTTACTGTATTTTAATTTGCAAAAGTCCGAAAGCCAGAAGTATGGTGGATGCAGGGGAGGCTCCATTTGCTGAAAAAGTGCAGCGCCGCACCGCTCGCTTCAATACTTTTGTATTGAGGCGAGCAACTTAGACCACACCTTTTCAGCAAATGGAGCCCCTCATCCCTATCTCTGATTCAGACTTTTGCAAATTAAAATACAGTAATTTGTGGCACGAGAAAAATACCGCTCTGACTGTAAAAAGCTTAACCAGAAGGTAAGCTTTTCAGGGGTGGGGGCTCACATCAATGACAGCTTTCCTTTAAGAGGGACTATCTGAATTCAGTGAGTCTGAGATCTGTGGAGACTCCAACTTGAACTACCAAGGAGCGTGGAGCTTGTAGGCTCTGCAGGGATCCAGCCTGAGAGAGGCCTAGTTTTCCCCTGGTGTGCATCTTGCACTCCCAAAGGAGGGATCGAATGGCAGGAACAGCCTGAATGCAGATTAAGAGATTTGCTCAGCAAAGCAGCTGACATTGCAAACTGGCAAGGATTCAACAAAGGAATCGGAGCATTTGATGTTTCTGGAAGTAAATGTGCCGAATGCTTATTATGCATCAATGGCTACCGTCCAGGGACTCCTGATTGCCATTGAGGAGCCTGCCTTTACCAGTGACCAAACTGTCTACCCACTGGAGGGGTCACCAGCAAATAAACTGGACTTTGCCAGAGGTAATCTGTTAAACTTCATCCCATGTCCAACCCGGCTCATGCCATCTGTTCTTATGCCAGCTACAGTTTTATCAGCGAGAGACCAGCTTCAGGGATCCAGCCCCTGTGCACCAAGTCATCGCAGGTTGCGGCCACCTACAGGGAAAGGCTGTGAAGTGGAGGTGACTCATGACGGCCCAGCTTCCCCATGTGCAGCAAATTCCAGTTATCCTCAGTAATGATAGGAAGGAGAGCTTTAAGAAACATACATGTAATATTAACTGAATAGTGCCTAAATAGTACATTGCTAAAAAGATGTTACTGAAGTGCAGATAGCTTTTTACAACTCAGATTGTACCTAAAGATTTTACTAGCACTATGAAGACATCGGGCAGGATTTTCAAAGAAAGGCACACAGCTTGCAACAAGCTTTGCACCATGGTACTTAGGATCTGGTGGTGCGCCAAGCCCCTTTGCCACAGCTTTGCCCAATTTATTTATATTTTTACTTTCTGTTTATGCTCCCCCCACATCCTGCACTCCATTTCCTCTGGAGTCACCCACGGCATCTGTCCCCTGCCCCCTCTTACCTTGAGCCCGCAGTAGTCCCCCCATATAGCCTTGGTTTGCCTCCTAGGTGGGGACGAGGTGGGGCCTGTACACCCCCAAACATCCTCCTTTTGTCAGGGCACTGGTCCGGGACAGGCAGGGGAGCTGTGGATCTGTGCCTGGATGTTCCGTCTCCATGGAGTGCAGGAAGCCATTTTCCTTGTTTCTGGGCATGACGTGCACCTCAATATCAAGGTGTGACTGCCAACATCTGTCATGCCTCCCCTCTCTACATGTCTGGGTGCTTGCTGTAACCCAGACCCCCACCTGGGGCCAGTCAAGCACCCAGCCTCAGCCCCCCTCCCTCTCCGGAGAAGGCAAGCGGTTCCCTGGACACTCCACCTCCTCCCCCCGGCTGGCCCTCCAACTCCACGGGCTCATTCCTGAACCTGAGGTCACCAGCATCGTGAGTGGTAGTGCTACCGCTGCACCGGTGGGCTGGCCTAACTGTGCCTGATTTTACAATCTTGGGTGCAGTTGTGACAGTTCTCACGATTTATGGCAGCTTGTGCCACATATTTGGTGCAAGTTCCTTAAAAAAGGTCCTTGGGATTTCCACAAGCTAAACCACAAAATGTTGGTCTAGCTTGCAGCAACTGATGCACGAGGAATAAAAATCCGATTGCTGGTGGGTGAATGCCGCAAGCTACATACGCCATATGTACGGCACACCCAGTGCTTGTAGTATTCACAAGCACTGGAAAATCGGTGCCCTATACATTCTTACCTGCATGTACTGTATACTTAGTACAGACAATTTCCTTGCATAATTCTTACAAGATGTAATCCTTAAACACTACATGTTGTATCTGCATGTTTCTTGACTAGCGTAAGCACAGGATCTTTTTCCTGCAATATTCTTACAAACATATATATTTGTTTGCAAAAATAGTGCAAGAAAAAACCCTGTGCTAACTCTAGTCAAGAAACATGCAAGTACACTTATTTTGTACTGCACTACATTTTAAATTTTCAGATTTCTTGACTGGTGTTAAAACCTATATTATGATTTTGCAAAAACCAAACTTATGTGTCCTTGCAGGACCCTTCTGTTTATTCATGCAAGAAAATGGCAGTTTGTGTATCTGCTAAAATGTTTGCAGTCATGCATAGAACTTTTGGTCATTTTGGCACTAAGTACATTTTATTATGTTATTCTTACAAATCATGCAGGATCAGTCATAAACCTTAAAATTATTTTTAGTAAGGGCTCCACTAGCTGAGATACACTACTGTGTGGTAGCTGTCTAGACCAGGTCTACCCCCCACCCCCCGACGTATTGCACCGAGTTTAAGTAACAAAAGAGAGCTCAATTAAACTCCCAGTATTTGAGGTAGAAGTAGTTTAGAGGTACTGTGTCATTGAATAGTACTGCAGTCACTGGTAGGGCAAACAATATGGATTCAGCTTGGCGTTGGCATTGGAGGTTATGCTGGCGCAAATGTGGGCACCGGTAGTTCAAATGAGTGTATTAGGCTTTGCCCTGAGCTAATGGCTGTTGCTGTGAAGCCATTTTGCAACCAGTAAAGGAAACACAACATTTGGCTAATACAAACAAAGCTGTTCTTGTTTTTATGCTGTTATGTTTGTTAATCTTTGTGGCTTTTTTGTAGTATTGTGAGTAAATATGTTAGTATAATAGTTATTGTTATGTAAGAGGGTACAATATTGCATGTTTTTACATTTTTGTAGCAGGCTTGTCTCACAATATAACTTATTTATTTCATGACCATCACCATCCTCAGACAGTTTTATTTTGTGCAGTACCCATAAAGGAGCATTTTAATACAGCAACACTTCTTTTCACTAATGCTACCTACACCATACATGGTGGCTCAACTCCCCCCCCCCCCGCACCATACAATTATGAGTTCATACCTCTCATTCACCAGACCCACATATAGCCTATTCCCCCCATCACTGGGCACACAGGTTCATCATCTGTTTCAGCTTCAGACATTTTAAGCCCCACCCCACCACCACCGCCATACACTCAGGTTTAACTCACACACAAGATAGTATGCTTTCACACCCCAAAGCATCAGACTCTCTTATAGCACAGGACAAAGCAATTCAACCTACTCCCCCAGGTCTCGATGTACTTTTAGCCCCTACCGAGTCAAAATCTCACACGCTCTACAGCACACGACATGACCGCAAGGTAGGAACAGCGTAGTAGGTAAAAGTGAGAGGGTGCAAAACCGTGACGAGAAGTATGTGTGGTAGTGCACTCTCTCACTCTTCCCAGTGCAGGGTAAGAATCCTGCTGGAACAGGGATCTGCTGAGCAGTTTCTGTGGCTCGATGGGATGAGCCACTGGCAGCAAGAGAAGCAAGCAGTATGTTTGGGACCGGGTTTCGATTCCCAGTCCCAGGCGCATGGAATGTTTTCTTTTTTTCACACTTTGTGCGATATTAAGTGTTAATCCACCCCGGAGTTAGTCATATTAGTTGGGGAGGTTCATGGGGGCACAGCGCCCCACAAAACAAGAATTATGGCATTTGCAATACATCATGCTGTATTGTCAGCACGGTATATTACTATGGCATAATGTCTAGCAACACTACGACACCATGCTCTTTTAACCCCTCCTAGCAGACACACAGGTTTAACCCCTCAATATCTCCTCCTTTACCCTGTGCCATACAGCATTCCCTGGTGTCCAATAGTAACCCCTCCTTCACCCTGCCTCAAGCAGCATTTGCTGGCATTCAGTTGTATGTCTCAACCTCACCCTGCCCCAAGCAGCATTCTCTGGCATACAGTAGTATCCTATCACTCACCCTGCCCCAAGCAGAATTCCTTGGCATTCGGTGGTAGCCTCCACCCCTTACCATACCACATGCAGCAATCCCTGGCAGGTAGTGGTAACTCACTTTCTCAACCCACCCCAAGCAGCATTCCAAGGCAGCCAGAGGTACCCTTCCTTCACCCTGCCCCAAGCAGCATTCCTTGATGACCACTGATACCACCCTCCTTCACTCTGCCTCAATAAACATTCCCTGGCATCCAGTGGTACCCCCCTCTCTCTCTCTGTGGTAATAGTGTAGGTAGGGATGAATGGGCAGACTGGATGGACCATGAGGTCCTTATCTGCCATCCAATTCTATGATTTTATGTTTATGTTCTATATTTCTCTGCCTAATCCTGCCTGATACAGCACTTCCTAGTGTACAACAGAAATTGTGTCCTTCAACCTGTGCCTGTACCCATGCAGGGCAAATTACCACTCCCATCCTCAGGCGCCATGGTGTGCATGCCTGGTGTTTTGCATAAGGAAAAAAGTTGAATTGCTGCCAGACCACAAATGACAGAATGGCTCAGCCAGTGCTTTTTTTTTGGGGGGGGGGGGCACTTGCAGTGCCGCTGCAATGTGGAAGTCCCCAATAGCCATGGGATGCAAGTCACTGTGCTGCAGGAATGTCAAAGTCTCTGCTAGCCCAAGGACTCTGACTGCTCCCTGGCAAATGCCAGCCCAGTAACACTAGCAAATGTAGGAAAAGGAAAGTCCCCACTAGTCTGGGGACTCCTGCTGCATCCTCCCCACAGTCCTGCTCAACATCAATTGTTGGGAAAGGGAGGAGCACTGGGGAAGTTGAGTGACAATTTTCTTACCAGTGGCATGGCTAACTGAGTGACACCCCTTGGGGTGAACAACCACTCCTATCCTCAGGATCAGAGGCCTGGGTACTGCTGTGGCCAGTGTTTTGTACGGGAGGAAATGTTTTGAAGTGCCAGGGAGTGACAAATGAGAGACCTGGCACTGCTGATTTTTTTTGGGGAGGGGCTGAAGTGCCACTGAGTGGCAATGTGTTAGTCCCTACCAGATCAGAGACCCAAGAGGCACTGCCAGAGGAAACTGACGGTCTCTGCAAACCCTAGGACTCCTGCTGCTCCTCAGCAAATGTGACAGTCCCTGCCAGCCCGCGGGATGTGAGCAGCATTGCTACGGGAAAGGGAAAGTCTCCACTGGTCCTGGGACTCCTGCTGCTCCTCCCCACGGCCCCATTCAACATCAACTGTCAGGATTTAGAGCAACCATGGTGCTGGTCAGTAACAGTAACTGTCTACTTCCTGGAAGTATTCCCCCCAGGCTCCACTGTTAGGATGAAAAACATACAACACATGTGCATTCACAATAACTTTTCAACTGCATTCTTGAGAGGTTCTCTGCTCACACATACCATTCACATGCACAGTTACTGCTACAGCCAATAGGGTTACACTATGGTACAGACAGACAAATGAAAAGTGAGTTAACCTACTTGTCTTCCCAAACAAATCCCGGACTTCAATACATTGCTATATCACAAATGAAAAACACTTCCTGTCTTCGATCACAATAGGAACTGGTCTGCTATAAAGACTAGCTCTAAAAAGGCATTGATTTTCAGTGTGGGGGTGATCTGAAGGTGACTGGCAGGCGGCAGCTGAGTGAAAGAAAAAGCTGCTGAAAATTAAAGGTACGGACTTAGCGGGCCGGGGCCACTGATTTTCACTACACGCTTATGGCAATTAAAATAACATTATACCAACTGTTTTGAAACAGAAGAGATAAAATGTTTTATGCAAATGTTGATTGGGTCATGACTGAATAGGTGTCCTACTGGTAACAAGTGGGATAAATTTAAGCTTTTGGAACTGGGAGGTCACGTGATGGTCTGCCTGAGTTGATGGGTTTCTGTTTGCTCCCATTCGCCCGTCTAGAATCTACTTAATTCTTGCTATTTTATTTTCATAAACTCAGTGCCGCACCTCTGGCTTACCTTGAATACACCCTCGTTTCTCCCATTTTCCTCCTGCTGGCCTGCTGTCGTTCAGCTGTTCCCCTCTCCACAGCCCGATTGTTTATGATGGTACCCTATTTCCCCGATGTAGCCCCATACAGTATTTTAGCCCAGTTTCATCTTATCTTTTAAATTGCAATCTCCTGCCATTGCAAGTGCACCTATGTGCAGCGAGGATCTCTAAGGCGCAAGTGGCGCCTTTAATGTTGTGACCGCCAGTTTAGCAGTCGTTCTTTGAATCTACTTAATTCTTGCTATTTTCTTTTCATAAATTCAGTGTAACTATTCCCTCCCCTGGGGGCTTACCTTGAATACCCACTCGTTTCTCCCATTTTCCTTCCGCTGGCCTTTTCCCCTCTCCACAGCCCGATTGTTTCTGGTGTTCCCCTGGTTCCCCGATGCAGCCCCATACAGTATTTTAGCCCAGTTTTGGCTTATCTTTTAAATGTGATCTCCCGCCATTGCAAGTGCACCTAGGTGCAGCGGAGATCGCGCAGGCGAAAGTGGCGCCTTTAATGTTGTGAGCGCCAGTTTAGCAGTCGTTCTTTGAGTGCCGTAGTGGTCCCGGTGCCTCTCCTCAGTTTAATGGGGCCCCAAGACCATATTTATTTTAAAATAAGTTCTGAGCAAGGGCATTCGAGGGGCTCATTAATATGCATAAGCCCCTAATTAATATTCATGAGGTGCTGTCTGCCGCCTGGGAATACTATGTTTCGGTGGCAGCAATTGTGTTTGGGGCAAATAAACATGAGTGGGCTCATTCAACAGGGCACAGTTGGGGCCATCTGTCAAGGGGGGAAATTGTAAATAAATAACTTTATTCCTGGCTGCACTAGGACTTTAAACTTGTAGGACTGCACAACTTGTGTAAAACTGTTTTCAGCAGCCACCATCTTTGCAGCTGAGCAGCCATTCAGAAGCCAGGATTTATCTTAAGGACTTACGGGACTTAATACAGATTTGAGAGAGATAAACAGGGACAAATTTCTGGTGCCTAAAAAGTAACCAATGGGAAAACCAGAACTGTTTCAGACAGCTTGAACAGCCAATCAGGTTCCTTGGACTTTGCCCTCTATTTAAAAGGGACCGTTTGAATTCAGTCAGAGATCTGTGGAGACTCCAGCTTGAACTCGTACCTCTCAACCTTTTGGTCCTCCAAAAGTGGAACATTGCCTGTCAAAATGTGGAACAAATGGGCAAAATGCGGAACACTTAATCAAATCTTTACCTAAGCAGCTCAAAAGACTGTTACAATGTTGCATTTATGTTCAGAATGTCTGCTATTAATTGAATAATTTCTTTTTTCCATCATTTACTATGGATTTTTGCTTTCAAATGTTGACTTTGAATGAGGAACAAGTCCTCACAATGTGGAACAAGGAGCTTTTTTGAAGTAAAATGAGGAACGTTCCTCCTAATGTGGTACAGTTGAGAGGTATGCTTGAACTACCAAGGAGAGTGGAGCTTTTAGGCTCTGCGGGGATCCAGCCTGAGAAAGGCCTAGTTTTCCCCTGGTGTGCATCCAGCGGTCCCAATGGGGGGAATCAAGCGGCAAGAACAGCCTGAATGCAGATTAAGAGGTTTGCTCAGCAAAGCATCTGACACTGCTAACCAGCCAGGAGTCAACAGAGGAATCGGAACGTTTGATGTTTCCAGAAGTAAATGTGCTGAATGCTTATTTTGGGTCAAGGCCTACCGCGCAGGGACTCCTGATTGCCAGAAAGGAGCCTGACTTTACCAGTAACCAAATTGTCTACCGGCTGGAGGGGTCACCAGCAGATAAACTGGACTTTGCCAGAGACATTCTGTTAAACATGGGCCCATGTCCAACCAGGCCCGTGCCGTCTGTTCTTTTGCCAGCTACAGTTTTACTGGTGAGAGATCAGCTTCGGGGATCAAGCCCCTGTGCAGCAAGTCATCGCAGGTTGCGGCCACCTATAGGGAAAGGCTGTGAAGTGGAGGTGAGTCATGACAGCCCAGCTTCCCCATGTGCAGAAAATTCCAACAACAGGTCTTCATTTCGCCAAGCCATCCTGAATCAACTGCTACTGTGAGTAAATCCATGGTAACTCCCTGCAACAGGCCTCTTTATTTCCTAATGGTACTATCCAGTCATTGTCAGACTAATGTTAATGATTTTGAATGGACTAGGCCAGCCAGCCAGCCTCGGATACAAATAATTTGTTCTGCCTTGCATAAGTAAATAATCATTTTCTTCAAGAGTCCCAACAACAGCTGCATCCCCGGGCAACGATTCTGGCCAGCCAGCATAGATCCTAGGTACCCAGTAACAAAGGGACTAAACTGATTATATGTCAAATGTAACGCCCCTGCAAATGGGGGTTCCCAAAAGTCTTCCAGGAGCTTGCCTGAATGCTCCAAGTCTGGGCGGTGTTCGGCATCTGAGCTGTTTAAATGTGGTTCCAAGTGAGTGCTATTTGAGCCTCCACATACTCTCTCTTTAAGAGCTGTCTGCTTGCAGACTTAATTAGTTTGTTTGGGGGGACTGTGTATTTAATGCTCGAATCCCGCCCGGGCAGCTGTCAATTCGCTCTGTTTCTGCCGTTGCTACATGTGCAGAGGGAGCCTTGTTGAAAGATAAAACTGTTTGCCAGAAATCATTTAGAGTGACTGAGAAAATGTAGTTTGTCTAACCTGTCTTCATTTCAGCACAAACTGTTTCAGTGTAACTCTTTCATTTTGGTCCTGAATAGCTGACTTGGACCAATCAGGATGATAGGGAGACCCTAAAATGGAGCCTGTGGATGAATCAGAACTTAAACTCTTAATTTTGAGCCAACCACAAGGGAATTGTATGGGCAGTGACTCTGGGAAATGTAGTTTTGACCTTGGCGCCTTTTTCTACCAACAGAGGGAGTCTAATTGTGAGTGACAGCTGAATCAGCCAACAGAATAGTGTGGAGCTAAAGGAAATGCCCTGCTCTGTGACTGGAAAGATCAGATCAGTTGTGGCAGTGAAGAGAGAAGGAGCTGTGTACTTCTACGGTGTATAGTTTCGCACGGGAAGCACGTGTGAGGCCCTGAGTTTTGGTCTGCAGCCTTTGTGAGTGCCAGTTTGGACTGAATCTGAGTTGTGAGGAGAAAGAAGCACTAGAAGTGTGGAAACCAGGCTCACCCTGTAGAAGACTGGAGAAACTGCTGAATTGCACTCGGTCTGTCAGGAACTGAAGCTGCTGTGTGTTCTCCCGGGTATTGTGCAGTAATTGCGATCGGGATAGAGAAGCAGCCTGCCTGGTATAGTACTTTCTGTTTTACCATATAAATGTGTGAAGAGGCTTGTGCACTCTAAGTGAATCCTGCTGCCATTAAAGGACTTTTTGCCTGTTACTGTTCACCATATAAATGTGTGAGGAGGCTTGGTTAGCTCAAGTGAATCCTGCTGCCATTAGAGGACTTTTTGCCTGTTGCAGTTGCCATATAAATGTGTGAGGAGTCTCGTGGAGCTCAAGAGTAGCCCTGCTGACATTGAAGGACCCTATCTTGTTTGGAGGTCGTGAGTATTAATTCAGGGTCGCCTCCTGTTGAATTGCCACATTGAATCCAAATGGAATCACTGTACTGCTGACTGTTTTAAACTAATTTTCTTTTCTCTGTGGGAAGGGGCCCCTACCAGCTGCCACGGTTTGGACTAGCCACTAGGGCTTGGGTACCCAGGGACAGTAACTGGTAGGGATAGGCCTATGCACAGAGCCATAGGTAGATGAGTAAAGTGATAAGCTAATTTACCTGATTTCCGCCCTAGTTATATTCCCCTAAATAAATCAGAGCTGCTTGTTTCAGCAAAGTTATACTGCCTGAGGTATTTGTCTTGTTAAAGTATTGTACTGTGATTGTTGCACTGTATCTTATTTTACAGGAGGTCCCAGTGCCTGAACCAGCCCTGGGGTAAGTGTATACTGTGAAGGTAATTCTGACATATTGTGTGGGCCACTAGTGGGAAGAAAGGGGGCTTGCAGTATCCCAGAGGGCTGTGACCAAGTAAGTTTAACTATTGCAAACCCTGACCTCTGGGTGGAGGCATCCGCCATTGGATCCAGGCCCCTCAACCTGTTAGTGGCAAATCAGGTGGGGTAGTAGCCCCTGGGATAGCGCCATCTAGGGGTTACATCTTGGAGGCTCACCGCTGGGATTGTGTGTCCTCTAGTGGCCATATTTACGAACCACTGTTAAGAAAAAAAAATGGGTACCCCGACAGAAGTGGCTGTGCACCGGCTGGTCGAGTGGTGTACTGGGGAGGAGATTGACCCCCAAAATGCTATGTTTATCCTGGACATCCCCCTGGGTATCAATACGGACACTGTACAGGAAGTACTTTCCAAGGTGGAAGGTTTACAAAACCTGTGGTGGTGGGTCAGCATGCTAATCTGCTCACCCACACTTTCCTGGCCCTAGTAGAGTTTAAGGATCCCATAGATAGCTTCAGTGCCACAGACCATTACCCCAGAGGGAGCCCTCACTGTCTGGAGAGTGATAACTAAGTACAGTAAAGACCCGGGGGAGAATGAGCCCCCACCACTGTCTGAAACTTTTGAGGAGAAATTTGCTAAATGGTTGCTGGGGGAAGGGAAAACTGTGGAGGACTTGAAGAAACTATTCTTGCCACCCGGAAGTTGTTCCTCCCCAACACCCTCTCCCGGTCCAGTACCCGTATTGGTCGCTGGAACCAATGCAGACTCCTATTTCCTGCACCTGCCATTAGTCACGACTCTCATCAAGGTTGAGGATCTTCTCTGGCACCTCCCCACTCCCCAAGGGAGGACGACTGGGAGACCTGGATAGACTATGCTGCCCCTCAAGTGCTAGAATGGCAATGCTCGAAGCCGAAAAGCAAGAGGGTTAGTGAGAGCCTCCGAGGTCCCGCCCTGGCTACCATCCGCAAGCAATGGGCCAGTAACCTGAAGTGACTGCACAGGCCTATCTTGAGGCCTTGAGAACGTGTATGGGAGCCCAGATTCTGATGAGGATCTATGGTGGAGAGTAAGAATGCACAACAGTACCAAGGGAGTTGTTGTCTGTGTATGTATCTCGGCTGGAAAATTGTTGCAAGAATGCCTCAGAAAGGTAGTTGCCAGCGATTGAACTGGACCGAACCAGGCTGGACAGGATCCTTAAGTCTGCCCCCTTCTGGAGACTGCTGTTGCTTCAGTTCGCCTGGCAAATCGACTGGAGTCCCACCCTCTATGATGAGTTAATGAGAGATTGAGGAGTTGAGAAAAGCGACCTCGGGAGGGACCTGCACCAATAGCTGCGGCTACGACCCGAAGTGACTGAGGGTGACCCATCAATGAAGTTCAGGGCAGAGGTTGACAGTCAGTGAGTGCTTGACAAGGAAAAGATATGCCACAATGGGACGAACTGTTGAGAGAGATCCGGAATTCAAAAACAGTCCCTTTATGAATACGCCTGCAATCTGAGCCCCTGACCTATATCCGACTGCATCTGCTATGGGGTGGGGTACCCACCATGTATCTCCTGCTGATAACAGCTCAAACTCAATTCCTTGACCATGAAGTGGAAAAACTGACGAGATCGTCTCCAAATGCTTATCACGTCAAGAGACAGAGAGGATGGCACCAAGGTTTCCAGTTAGTAGTACCTGCCCTGGCTCCCAGTGTGTGGCGCCCCTGCCATCAAACTCCAGAGTATGTTTTGCTATAATTGCGGGAAGGATGGGCACATGAAGAGGGGAATGCGGTCCCAAAAGACACTGACAAAGTTGCATATAGGCTACAAGGAGAGCTTGGAGAACAAATCAGTGGTTAAGAGGTGCACAAAATGATCCCAGTGAGGGCACCAAAAATGCTAACTCACGTCCTTTGTGGCAAGGTCAGTTGCCCAGGCCCCCACTACCACCTCTCCAGACTGGTCCAGAATAGTGGGTCCTCCATAGAGACCACTGTAAAGGTGAATGGAGTGTCTACAAAGAGCTGTATTAGACAGTGGCTCCCAAGTGACAATTATATTCCAAGACTGGTATCAGAAGCATTTGTCAGACGTGCCTTACAACCATTAAGGACGACTGCATGTATGGGGTTAAGTGAGAAGGCCCCACTCTTCCTGGTACATCCGAATTTGGCTGTCTTTCCCACCTCCGGCTGGAGGGCTTAACAAGTAGAGACTCTATCTTTAGTGTGTCCCCCCCACTGGACTGTATGATGGTGTTCCTTTGTTGATTGGAACAAATGCTCATATGTTGGAAGGCTGGCATAGTTATGTTATGAAAAAAGGGTAAAGACTAGTAGAGCTTTAAGAGTTCCGGCTTTAATTAAGAAGGCCTATGAGGCACAGAGAGATGCTGAAAAATAGAACCAGAGGAACCGGTCGAATTGTATGGAAGAAGGATCCTGAGTCCCTGATCCTGGCGCCAAATGCCCAGTGTACCTTACAGGAGAGGTCTGTATCAGAAAGGATGTTAAGAATAAAATATTAATGTTGGATGCACCAGGCGATGAAATTGCCAGAGGGACTGCTGGTCAAGCCTAGTATTTTGCCCGCTAGAGCCCATGCTTATGCCAGAAGGGTAATGGTCCAAGTTCATAATGTGTCTGAAGAGACATTCGAGGTAAATAGAGGTTGCATCCTGGCTAATGTGCATTGTTAAGACACTGCAGTGCTACCCAGCAGCAAGAGTTCAAGGAAGAATGACAGAGTAGCATACAACTTGTTTGATTTGGCGACTCCCCATTGCCAACTGAATGGAAAGTGAGGATCAGTGAGAAGCTTGCCCAGAGAGACCAGGTGTTTTCTTTAAAGGAATGGGCATTAGGATGGGTACGAGGAGCTGAGCACAATATCAAGCTATGACGAAGACCATTTCGTGAGAGGTCTCGGCGCCTGGCACCTGCTGAGCATAGATCATGTGAGGCCGCATCTGCAGAGATGTTGCTGCTGGTGTAATACAAGAATCCAGAAGCCCTTATGCTTCCCCATTGTGTAGTGAGGAAAAGAATGGGACAGTAAGGATGTGTGTGGATTATCGTACCTAAACCGCCGGACTATCCTAATCAGTACACATTGCCCGCATTCAGGATGCTTTGGACTGCCTAACGGGAGGAAGTGGTTCTCTGTGTTGGATCTCCGCAGTGGGTACTACTAGATCCCGATGGCCCCAGAGGACCGTGTGAGAAGACAGCCTTTATCTGTCCGCTATTTCTATGAATTCATGAGGATGCCTCAAGGATTTCAGGTGCCCAGCCACTTTTCAACGATTGATGGAGCGTGCAGTGGGGGACATGAACTTACTAGAGTGCCTGGTATACCTAGATGATGTTATTGTGTTTGGCAGCTCACTGGAGGAACATGAGCAGATTATTTAAGGTATTGGACCGACTGGGACTTTGGCCTTAACTGTCCATTGATAAGGTGTCAATTCTTTCAAACATCAGTAAAGTATGTGGGACACATAGTATCCACGGGGAATAGAGACCGATCCAAGTAAAGTTGAGGCCTTGACACCTGCCACAGCCCAAAAATCTAAAGAACTGCAAAGATTCCTGGGATTCTGTGGTTATTATCGGCGTTTCATCAAGGACTATTCAAGGTGATCCGCCTTTACTTAACTTACTCAAGGGTATCCCCAACCCACAAAAATACCAAAGTCAGCGTCCCTCAAGACTGAAAGAGTGTATTTTCATCCAGTGAAGTATTTGGGGCCGCTGGACTCCTGATTGTGAGACTGCTTTTCATGAGATCATATATTAACTTACCCATGCTCCAGTGCTGGCCTATGCCGATCAAGAAAACCTACGTCCTGCACACTGATGCTAGCTTGCAAGGGTTGGGGGGCTGTGTTGTACCAAGAGCACGAGAATGGCCTGAGACCAGTGGCACTGCCAGTAGAAGCCTGACCCCATCCGAAAAGAACTATCCTGTGCATAAGTTAGAGTTCCTAGCTTTGAAGTGGGCTATTGTTGACCAATTCCATGAGTACTTGTATGGGGCTAAAATACTAGTAAAACTGACAATAATCCTTTGACCTATGTGCAGACCTCAGCTAAGTTGGATGCCACTGGCCACAGGTGGCTTTCTGCATTATCTACATATGACTATGCTCTCGAATACCAGCAGGTCTGAACCACATAGATGCTGATGCTCTCTCCCGGAGGTCTGTTCCCCAGAATGATTGGGTCCGATTGGCAGAACCTGACATTCGGCACTCTGCCGGAAGTTTGACAGGGAGGAACAATGTCCACGGACGAGTGGACTGCATGGTGGATTGCTTGGGACCTCTGAGAATTGCATACCTGCTGCTTATTGCCACTTTTCTGCAATAGACATTGGTGCACTGCCTCAGCTGGACAATGACAGGCACCAAGCGGGTCAATCCTCACGATCCTATGATCAACCAGCTAGAAGCCCTCTATGCAGGAAAAGATGTGTCCAAATTACGCCCACTGATTTGAGAACTGCACTGTTATACAAAGAAGTCCTAAGTTGAAACTGATCAATAAACTGTTATACAGAGAAACAGTAGACAGAGGGGACAAGTAGACAAACAACAACTGGTGCTGCCCACTGCCTTTCGAGACTCAGTATTGAGGTCCTTGCACAACCACATGGGGCACCTTGGTATAGACAGAACACTTGACTTGGTGAGATCCAGATTCTATTGGCTAAGATGGGGGACTGATGTGAGCAACACATTCGAACTTGTAGTCGCTAAGTTACAGAGGAAAGCTTTGCCCCAGAGGGCTGCCCCCCTTGTTAACATAACCACCAGTGCACCCATGGAGCTGGTCTGTATTGATTTTCTGAGTTTGGAGTCAGATCAAAGAAATATCAGTAATGTGCTGGTGGTCACTGACCATTTCATGAGATATGCCCAAGCTTTCCCCACCAAAGACCAGAAAGCATCCACTGTAGCCAAAGTACTTGTAGAAAACTTTTTTGTTCACTATGGGGCTCCACAAAGAATCCATTCTGATCAAGGGAGAGACTTTGAGAGTCGTCTGATCAAAGAGATGCTTTCTCTGTGGGGAGTGAGAAAGTCCAGAACCACTCCTTACCACCTCTAGGGGACCCACAGCCTGAACGCTTCAACCATGACTTTGCTAGATATGCTAGGCACCCGCACCCAAAGGACAAGACTAGATGGAGCTAACAAATTAGCACCCTGGTACGTGCTTATAACTGCACCAAAAGTGATGCCACTGTTCTCCCCTACCGCTGATGTTTGGAATAGAAACTGGACTACCGGTAGATGTGTGTTTTGGGGTCTTTCTGATGGGGTTCAAGCTGACAACTGTTTACAGTATGTGCAAAGTTAAAGGCCCAGCTAACTCATGCGTACTAACTGGCTCCAAACCATGGCTGCCAAAAGAAATCTGGAAACAAAGAAAGGTATGATAAAAAGGTGAAAGCACAGGAACTCCAGGAGGGAGATCGGTATTACTAAGAAATCTGGGACTGTATGCAAGCACAAGATTGCTTGACAGATGGCACCATCTCCCTCATATTGTAGTGGGCAAACTAGATGATCTGCCAGTGTACAAAGTAAGGCCTGAGAATAATTCAAAGATGTAAAACAATGCATAGAAATCATTTACTGCCCATTGGACAAATCTTAATTGAGTCTGAGCCCTATAGATGCCCCTCTGGACCAGTGACTAGAGCTGCTGCTAAGAAAAGATCAAGAAAGTCTGCACCTCACAGAAGCAAAGTTAAAGTGTCTCCTCCACAAGTCCCAGTTGAGCATGACTGTCAGTCCATATCGGAAGAAAGTGAGAGTGACTTTGAATACTATCCTTCTTCATTAACTGAGTCAATTGTTTCGGGCAATCCCTAGTCAATACACTGAGATGAAGCTGGGCCTTCTGGACTGTCCAAGCCCCCAGCTTCGTCCCTGGAGCCAATGTTCCAGAAAGTGAAGTGCAAAGCATCAGATCAGATGAAATGGAATCATTGTGCATGGTTGAACTGTTTGAGCTTTCAGGGGAGGAAAATGATGGATTGGGTCAGACTGGTGATACACCAGAACAAGAAGAGTATTTTGAGTGCCCTGACAGTCCACTGCCAGTGTCCGAAGCTCTCCATGCGAGCCAAATGTTGTGGACTCAGAAACTGTAACTCCTGGAGCTGAAAGTGCCCCAAGTTCTAGCCTCTCTACCCCCATGGAGACTCCCCTGACAAGTGAGGACAATGCTGAAAATGAGGCTCAGAGTGCAGAGACTGTAACAGTTCCCCCTAGAAAGACTGGTCGAGCTGTAAAGCCTGTGGTGCACCTCAGTTATGATTCCCTGGGCCGGCCAGTGGATCTGCCTCTCAATGTTGTCCATAAAGGAGTGTATGTGTCCCCGAGCTCATTGCCCAAACTGAGCGTCAGTGCTAACTCCAAGTTACTTGTGTTGCCCTTTAGTATGGTGCCTTGCCCCATCCAGCCCTCAAGGTAACTGATAGGAAGGGCCCCTCTCTTCAGGTTTCATGTACAAGAGGTAATAATTTGAGTTATGGTACAATGTGTATGTAATACTGTGTAAAGAGTGACGTACTGCAATGTTTCAGAAATGTGTTCTTGGTAAAATTATATATTGACTGATGATTACATGTGTGAGCCTAATGCAAATGTATATGGTTGCAGTTAAAACCTATGGAGGTACTTGCTTGACGCGGACGTCAAGCTTTCCCAGGCCAGGAAGGGTGTAACCCCCCTGAAAATGGGGGTTCCCAAAAGACTTCCAGGAGCTTGCTTGAGTGCTCCAAGCCTGAATGGTGTTTGGCGTTTAAGCCATTTATCAGTGAGTGTTTTAGAACCTCTGGTACTGTCTCTTTAAGAGCTGTCTGCTTGCAGACATAATTAGTTTGTATGGGGACTGTATGTTTCTTTGATTGAGTACCACTCGAGCTGCTGCCAATTCACTATTTTTGCAGTCACTAGGAGTGCAAAGGAACCTATCTGAAAGATGTAACTGTTTGCCAGAAACCATTTAGAGTAATAATGAAATTACAGTTTGTCTACCTGCTTTGCAGTCAGAACTGTGTCTGCCTAGTTTCTCATTCTGGTTTTGAACTGCTGAACTGGACCAATCAGTGTGGGTAAGCTAGCTCTAAAATGGTGCCTTGGACGAATCAGAACTTGGACTCATAATCTGAGCCAGCCACAAGAGGATTGTATGGGCAGTGACTCTGGGAGATGTAGTTTAGACTTGAGCCTTTTTGGACCAACAGGAGCAGTCTATGTGAGTGACAGCCAATCCAGTCAAGAACTGGGAGGAACTCAAAGGAGTGCTCGGTTTTGTCTGTTGGAGTTTCAGTTGAGCTCTGGCAGTGAAGAAGGAAGGAGCCCTGTCTTTTTCAGTGTGCAGTTTTAGTCGGAAACGTGTAAGGCCCAGAGTTCCTGTCTGCAGCTTGTGTAACTGCTTGTTAGGACTGAATCCGTCCTGTGAAGAGAATCAAAGGATATCTGAAGAGTAGAAACCAGGCTCACCCTGTAGAAGACTGGAGAAATTGCTGAATTGCAATCGGTCTGTCAGAACTGAATCTGCTGTGTGTTCTCCCGGTATTGTGCAGTAATTGCATCGGGATAGAGAAGCAGCCTGCCTGGTATAGTACTTTCTGTTTTACCATATAATTGTGTGGAAGAGGCTTGTGTACCTCAAGTGAATCCTGCTGCCATTAAAGGACTTTTGCCTGTTACTGTTCACCATATAAATGTGTGAGGAGGCTTGGTTAGCTCAAGTGAATCCTGCTGCCATTAAAGGACTTTTGCCTGTTGCAGTTGCCATATAAATGTGTGAGGAGTCTGGAGCTCAGAGTAGCCCTGCTGACATTGAAGGACCCTATCTTGTTTGGAGGTCGTGAGTACTAATTCAGGTCGCCTCTGTTGAATTGCCACATTGAATCCAAATGGAATCACTGTACTGCTGACTGTTTAAACTAATTTTTCTTTTCTCTGTAGGAAAGGGCCCCTACCAGCTGCCACGGTTTGGACTAGCCACTAGGGCTTGGGTACCCAGGGACAGTAACTGGTAGGGATAGGCTGTGCACAGAGCCATAGTAGATGAGTAAAGTGATAAGCTAATTAACCTGATTTCCCCTGTCCTTGTTATATTCCCCTAAATAAATCAGAGCTGCTTGTTTCAGCAAAGTTATACTGCCTGAGGTATTTGTCTATGTTAAGTATTGTACTGTGATTGTTGCACTGTATCTTATTTTACAGGAGGTCCCAGTGCCTGAACCAGCCCTGGGGGTAAGTGTATACTGTGAAGGTAATTCTGATATATTGTGTGGGCCACTAGTGGGAAGAAAGGGGGGTTGCAGTGTCCCAGAGGGCTGTGACCAAGTAAGTTTAACTATTGCAAACCCTGACCTCTGGGTGGAGGCACCCGCCATTGGATCCAGGCCCCTCAACCTGTTAGTGGCAAATCAGGCAGGGGTAGTAGCCCCTGGGATAGCGCCATCTAGGGGTTACACTTATGAACAGTATAACTGTCATTTTTCACATCCTGGCCAAAATGTGTTTTCGTACTTCCAGCGCAGAATAGTGTGGTTGCTGTGGGAAATCAGTGTTCAAGACACATTAAGAAAATCACAGTGACACTGTTCATGAGCAGAGGTCCTAAAATGCCTGTGTTGAAAATGTTGTGATGAAAGTCCATAAAATGACTGTGTTACGAGCATGCATTGAGCTGTTTCCACGCACCCTTGTAACTTTGCAAATTTATAATATTTTCATGCCAGATTTTCAACACTGCCATTTTTTCACACCTCCTTATGAACAGTACAGCTGTCATTTTTCACATCCTGACCAAAATGTGTTTTCACACTTCCGGCGCAGGATAGCGCAGTCGCTTTGGGAAATCAGTGTTTGGGACAGAGTAAGATCGAGCAAATGAGAGTGGGGAGTGAGCAAGCTCAACTGAGCTCTGTCAGGACTGATTCAGATTTCTTTGTGGGCAGAAAAAGGTGCCAGCGCAGGCAGGAGCCCAGTACAGAAGGGCAGCCTGCATCTCTGGGAGATACAGAATGAGTGAGTGAGAGAGGGGGAGTGAGAGAGAGCTCAACAGAGCTGTGTCGGGACTGCTGCAGATATCTTTGTGGGCAGAAAAAGGTGCCAACGCAAGCAGAAGCCCAGTATAAAAGGGCAGCCTGCAGTGTCGGGAAAAACAGAACGAGCGAGTGAGAGAGGGGGAGTGAGCAAGCTCAATGGAGCTCTGCTGGGACTTTAGAGTTGCCCACCTTCCCGCCCAGGGTCATCTGTGGTCCTATATTACATCAGGGTCTCTGGAGTGGAGACAAAGCAATGATTGGATACTTTTAGGATTGCTGTAATAATACAGATTTAGTTGTTCTGTTTATTTGTCTAACTGAGCTGAGTAATATTTGGAGTGCAATAGGATTTCTAACTGGGCTAAGTGAAATTATATGAGAGCTGAGAACAAAAAGTATGGTAGCTGAGGGGTTAAAAACAGACAAGGAGGCTTTAGGAATGCTACAGTAATACAGTATCTAATGGATGAGATTTGAGACTGAATTAACATCGGTCGGCAATGGGGCAGTAGGGGGACTAGTGTGTGAGGGGGGAACAGGAATTTGAGTAAATAGGGGCCTAACAGTTGTAGTAGGGTACAGAACCTGGGAGTAAGAGCCTGTAACATAAGATGGGGGCCAAAATGGGGTGGGTACCACATGTCAATAGGGCGGGCATCTTTGGAAGGGTGGTGAGGTGTACAGGGTGTGGGTCTGCCATAATCCTGTACAGGCTTGGAGGATGGGGGGGGTTGTATGGTCTGTAGATGACTGGCTAGTTGGAGGGAGGGACTGTAGAGGTTAGGGAGGAGTCTAAGTGGCAGGGCAGATGAGTATGGTAGGCATCCTGGGGGGGAGTAGGGGATGGCAAAGGGGGATGGAGGAAGAACAACTAGGGAGTGAAACCTACCCCAGTATCAGAGGCACTAACAGAAAAGACAGGAGAAGGAGGGATGCCGAGGCAAGGGGGTGCCCTGATAGGGAAAGAAAAGTACCAGGGAGAGAGCAGATGGCTGCGGTGGGGAGGGACCAGGGTGGCAGGAGGGAACAAGTAGAAGGGGGAACTGATAGGGGGAAGAGATGTAGGGGTATCGACAGGAAGGATTTGAACCTCTGCAGTGGGAAGAGAGGGACAGGAACATACTGAAGGGGGAGGACAAGCGGGGCATGAGGGATGGCAACAGCTAGGGAAGAGATGGCGAGGGGACGAAAGGGTGAAGGGGCTAGTAAGGAAGGAGGGTTGTGACTGGAAGAGAAGTCTAGGAAGGGGGAAGGATGGGAGGGGCATCACTATCTGGGTAGAAGGGAATGGGGTCTCTAAATCGACAACAGCAGGGATAGAAGAGGGGTTGGAAATCCGCAGGGAGGAGGGGAGGTCAACATGGGAAGCCCAGTAGGAAGTAGTCAGGCTGGGAAGGGGTTCAAGGGGGATGGGAGGAATAAGGCAGAGAAAAGTGGTGAGGTGGAAGTAGGGGTGCAGATACAGAAGTCACAGAGGGTGCAGCTGGGGGGGCAAGGGCAGGAAGAACGAATACTGGGGTGGTGGAAGGGGCATTAGAAGGAATGGGGGTAAGGACGGGGTACTGCGTCCTGGGGGATTCTATACTGAAAGGGTGAGATGGGTCGGAAAGGAAAGGTACAGCTGTATTTGGGTTGAAGCTGTCTCCAGGTTGACTGCAGGAGGGGCAGGGTAGGCACTGCTCAAGTGTGCAGCAAGGGGGAAGAAGAAACCTCATTTAGTGTTGCATGTGGGTACAAACGACTTGGCGGGAGAGACTGTGGAAGTAGTGAGGGGGAGGTTTGAGTAGTTGGGCAGGCAGTGTGAGGGGGTGAGGGAGTTGGTGGCATTCTTGGAGGTACTGCCGGTACCATGTGCAAGCATGGGGAGGAAGGGTAGGCTTGAGTAGTTCAACAAGTGGCTGAGGGATTAGTGTCACACCAAACATTATGGGTTAGTGACTAACTGGGGTAGAGTCTGGGGGTAATAGGGACTTGTACACAGGGTACAGGGTACACTTGAGCAGGAAGGGGAGGGGAGTATTAAAGGCAGCATTACTGCCAGCCCACTGGTGCTGAGGGTTGAGGTGCTGGATGCCACACCTCGTGCTACGCTGGCGACCTGGGTTCGGACGCAAGCCTGGGCCACCAGAGGTCGGCAAAGGAGGGATAGGATTGAGCATCTGGAGGACTGCTCTCCTATCCCGGGCTGGGATCCAGGGACCCACCGCTTTGTAGTGGCCCCTGGTGATGACCGGGGGTGCTACTAGAGCAGTGTAGTAAAGGGGGTGGAGTGTGGTGAGCGTTGTACGCTGTGCCTAAGCGTCATTGCCTGCACTTTGCAAAGGGGAGAAAAGTGGAAAATGGGCTACGTTCAGGCAGCATGAGCTTCCGACCCCTGTTTCCCACCCCGAGTGGCGCCTCCTCAACTGGATCCTGCTCCGGTGGGTTGAGCTGGGAAGCTCCTCACCACCCCGCCATGGGGGTAATCCATGGAGGTGAAGAGGTTGGCCTGATGTCGGGGGCAGGGCTAGGGGGGTCAGTCGGGATGGCCAAGCCAACAGTACCCCAGAGAGAAAATATGTAAAAAAAAAAAAAGGCAGGATTAGAGGGATATACCTCTACTAAGGTGGATTTAAACTAGTGGGGGGGTGGCCAAAAGACTGAGGTTGGTAGAAAGGTCCGGACAGGGGAGCCTAATGAGCTCACTGCCCTAGATATAGGCAAAGACGGAGGTGTAGTAACCATGAAAAGGGGCGGGCAGAGTGGCCTGAGTGTAATGCAGAAGGCACCACCACCCGGTAAGAATAAGGAGGAGAAAGGGTGCAGACTACTGGGAGGAGGGACACAGGCCAAGGAGGAGAAGAGTGAAGAGAAGGAGGGGTACGGGTGGAATGGTGGCCTGAATAAATGAATAGAGAACTGTTTACAGGGGAGTGTGCAGAAGGTGGTGGTGGTGGGGTAGCTCTCGGCACTTAGAGCAGTGACAAGCGGGGTGCCGCAGGGCTCAGTGCTTGGCCTGGTGCTATGTGGGCTCTTTATCTCCGATATAGTACCCAGAGTGGGGAGCAGGGTTAGTCTGTTTGCACATTATACCAAACTGGGGGTGGTGGTGGACAAAGAGGACAGATGGCAAAAACTGCAGGGGGACCTAACCAAACTAGAGACATGGGCAGTGGAGTGGCAGCTAGGATTCACTGCAAAGAAGTGTAAGGTAAAGCACTTCAGGGCTGAGAACCAGAAGAGGGACTATTGGTTGGAGATCACAGAGGAGGAGGAGAAGGACCTATGGGTGTTGGTAACTGGGAGCATGAACAACTTGGCCCAGGGCAGGAAAGCAGCAGTGAAGGCAAACAGGATGCTGGGGTGCATCACAAGGGGTTCTCATCCAGACACAGGGACATGATCCTACCTCTCTATAGATCATTGGTCACACCACACCTAGAGTACTGTGAGCAATGCTGGAGGCCATACCTGAGGAGAGATATAAAGTTACTGGAGGGGGTGCAAAGGAGGGCAACAAAAATGTTAAAGGGGATGGAAGGAAAGGAATATGAAGTTAGGCTGAAGGAGCTGAACATGTACACACTGGAGGAGAGGAGGGATGGGGGGATATGATTGAAGTGTTTAAATACCTGAGGTGGTAAATAAACCTAACACCGAGAGGGTGTTTAAACTGAGGAGTGGAAGAGAGACGAGGAGGCACGGACTAAGGTTGGAAGGGGGATGTTTAAAGAGGGAAATGAGGAGGCACTACTTCTCTGAGAGGGTGGTGTCTAGTTGGAATGCACTGCCAGAGGAGGTGGTAACATGTAGGACACGCAATAGCTTTAAGGAGGAGTGGGATAAAGCAAGAGGAAGAGTCGGGGGGGCAGGGGCTGGGGCAAGCAGGGGAGGAACTGAGAGGGAGGTGGCTGGGGCAGCTGCAATCTAGGGTGCTAGCTGCACACTGGTGCAGACTTACATAGACCGACTGGTGTGTTCTGCTGGCAGATTCATATGTTCGTATGTAAAATCACAGTGACTCTGTTCATGAGCAGAGGTCCTAAAATGCCTATGTTGAAAATTTGGTGACAAATGTCCATAAAATGACTGTGTTACAAGCGTGCATTCTGCAGTTTCCACGCACCCTTGTAACTTCACAAATATGTAGTATTTTCAGTCCAGATTTTCAACATTGGCATTTTTTCAGACCTTCTTATGAAAAGTACAGCTGTCATTTTTCACATCCTGCCCAAAATATGTGTTTACACATCTGGTGCAGAATACCGCGGTTGCTATGGGAAATCAATGTTCGGGACAGATTAAGAAAATCATAGTGAAAGTGTTCATGAGCAAAGGTCACAAAATGCCTATGTTGAAAATTTGGTGAAATAATTCCACTAAATGACTGTGTTACCCGCATACGTTGCGCAGTTTCCACGTACGCTCGGAAGTTTCAGCATTTTTAATATTTTCACTACAGATTTTCAACATTGCCATCTCTTCACACTTCCCTATGAATAGTACAGCTGTCATTCTTTACATCCTGCCTGATCTGTGTTTTCGTACATCTGGCGCACAATGGCACGGTCACTGTGGAAACTCAAATTTCGGGACAAATTGCCAAAATCACAATGCCACTGTTCATGAGAACCGGTTCTAAATGCTTTCATGAGGTGGGGGCCACAAAATAGCGATGTTGAACATTTGTACTGCAAATACCAACAAATGCCCGGGGCGTTGCGGTTTCTAACCATAATGTCCCACCCTGTACAGACTGACATGCATCAGAGGTGTGCCTTTCGATTGCCGACTGTAATGCTCATGCCATTCCAACCCCAGCCCCCCACCCTGCAGCCACTGACAGGCATCGAGCTGTACCTTGGACTCTTCGGCCCCAGAGTTCACTCCATTCTATTTTGCACCCATTTCAGTGTATGTCCTTATGGAGTGGGGTGACTGTAAAGCCGAACACCCCAAAGCACACCTCAGCACTTGTCAGTGTCTGCAGGATAGGGTGAGGTGAAATGGCATGAACGTTATGGGTGACAACCCAAACGCATACCACAGTGCCTGTCCATCTCTGCAGGGTGGAGGTGGGGTTGGCGTGAAGTTCAATACTTCACTGCCATTCCTACTCTGCATCTGTCTAACTCCTGCATTTCCAATGCTAATACCAGCAAGCAAACATTCGGCATTGACAAATGCTTGTTTTTGTTGTTGTTGTTGTTAAAGTTTTTATTAAGATTTTCAAATTTGACAGAGTCAGCATATTTACATACAGGCAGTATGGCAGAAAACCAGTGGCTGTAATACATTCATTGCATTCTATCAGCAGTATATGGAAGTTTACATCAATCCTGTAAAACCGTGAAGGCTGATAGAATTTCGGCCCTATGCAGAGAATTGGTGGGACCCACATTTAGGAGACATGTATTGGTACTCAACTTGCCACACAAGAGTGGGAAGCAGGACCTCACAGAAGGTCAACAAATTCAGATCAGTATAACAAGGCACCATCTTCTTAGCCTCCAGTGGATCCACACCTTTCATCCTCTGTAAGGGAAAAGAGATGTCCACAAAGTAACATAGTCTTACAGCAAGTGATCAAAACCCAAAAGATACAACAGAACTATATACATTGTGCAACCTGTATTCTTACAACACGGAACAGCTTGTTCTGACATAATCATGTGGGTAAGAAAGTATCTCAGCCAATCACAGAACAGGAAATCTTGTACCCGTTTCATAAACTTGAATTAAAGTCAATGTGAGAAACTAGAAATGTAGAAAATGTTGGCAGATAAGGACTGCTAGGCCCATCCAGTCTGCCTTTAAGCCCTATACTTGTGCATTGTAATTTTTTTTTTTATTAGTACGGACAACAGTCTACCATTCTCTTCATAGAATCAGGAATTTGTAATTATCACTGTCATTTCATGGGTACAGAACTCTGAGAATGAGCTTTGTAACATGGCAATGAAACGTAGAGTCCAATACAGAAATGCCATTGGTCAGAAAACAACTCGTGACAGTAAGTGAACTGGGTATTAATCCACAAATAATGCCATGTTGAGAGCGTGAACACGCTTACAAAGTTAAAATGCAGTGCTGCATGTAGTACTGCTAGTTGGAGCAATAGGTGGCGTGAGGAAGACAGACCGTGAAAGCCAAGCGGGAGACCCGACAGAGAGAGTGCAGCGGTGTGTTCCCTGATGGTGCAAGTGTGAAGTAGTGCAGAGAGCAATGAAGGAGAAAGTGTGCTCTTTCCCACCCACCGACTTGATACTGTAGCACTCACACCACAATGGAACACACCAGTGGCAACCACAAGTCAATAACACATAAGATGGAAACGTAGCAAAAGTTTTGCCTTCTTTCAAAGCGCTACCTATTGGTCGGAATAATGACCAAGCGCTCTGCAAAATGTGCTGTGTTGGCCAGTGCTGTAATTCTGAGGGACAGCACACAATAATGAGCAGGACACAGTATATTTATGTAAGTGAGAACTGTGCTGGTTTCCAGGGAGCGAGGTACGTGAGTCACATAGTAGTAGTTGGAGCACAATGCCGTAGTAAAAGTATGAGCGCAGAAAGACATGATTGCGAAAGAGAACAGAAGTGCTATGCTATTTTGAAAGCGCCACCTATTGGTTGGAATAATGACCAAGGCTTCACCCAAAAGCTGGTGTGTCGGCCACTCGTTCAATTGTCAAGGAGTCCGCAGAGCAATCGGCAACAAATAATAGATGTATGGAACCTCAGAGTCTGCTGTGTCCCGTGGACCGAGGCAGGCAATTCACACAGTAATAGTTGCAGCATAATGGCATGTGAGAAGTAAGACTGTGGCTAACACATCATTGACAAACACATTAGAACTGTTCTGGTCTGGTCAAAGCACCACCTGTTGGTCGAAATACTCACCGCTGAGGTGTACAGTCAGTGCACAGAACTCCTTTCAGTCTTGGGGCATAGTAAAGTATGCAGCTAGTACATTTTCCTCACACTCCACAACGGCATGAATCTCAGGTAGAAACGGATGCACACCAATAGAACACCCAATTACAACTACCAACTTGTGAGATCTCATCATTATTTTACGTCTATGTTCCTACGTAAAGCAAACTTGTAACATGTGATAAAGTGGTGCACACTATATTACTCAATGTGGCCACTGCAACGTGCACACGCATGCTTCCATTTAGACACAGCCTTAGGAAGTAGCACATCTGAAGCATAATTCTGTAAGTCAAATAACTCTTGCTGCTCATGTGTGTTTCATAGCAACCAAAAACAGTATCTAAGTAATACTTGCCTTGCACTTGCCATTCGGCCTCGTGCCACAATGGTCTCAACCATGCATTTATTCCCCATTAGATGCCACCTTCGTCGGGGCTTAATGCTTACTTAGTGCACTCTACAATACCCTAACCTGTGGTCACATCTGATGCCTGCATCTAGTGTTGAATGCTGCAGGTCACCTTCTGAACTCTTTGAAGAGGTCAGAGCACATTACACCAGTACTGTGCAACTATGCAGGCTGCCAGTTAGACGAGCTCTTATCAGAGCTACAGTGGGTAATGCTGCAATAGTATTGAAGTAATGTGGATGTACAAACTCATAAGCTGAGTGCGTCTTGTTCAGACTCGACTCCCATTTCCTGAAGCAGCTACCAAGTTTGCTACCGCATTGTGTGCAACTGGAGAGGTGAGTCAGTTCCACAGCACTGGGGGTGGGGGAGGGGGGCTCCCAAACTGTCCACCACATGGAGTATGGTGTGGGGCTAGCAGTGAGATTGGGTGGGGGTGGGCAATCAGCAGCAAGGGGGGGGCTTATGTTGTCTGCAGCCGACAGGCAGGTTTGGCAAGGGGGGGGCTTCTATGCCACCAGTGGGGAGGTTGGTTAGGAGGCTGGCATGTTCAACAGCAAGGGGAAGGGTTCTTTCTTGTATATGGCCAGGTCTGAGGAGTGATTGGATGAATAGCAGGTGGGTTTGGTACCTACCCAGTATTTACAGTGCCTCTGAAAGTTAATTGTATGGTGGGGGGGAGCTTGTGCGCAGCCAGCAGGCAGGATCAACAGCAAAAGGGTTCTTCTGTGCCACTAATAGGGAAATTGAATGGGAGGTGGGTGGTTCAGCAAAGGGGAAGGGTGTTTCTTGTGTGCAGCCAGGGGAGAGATGAGATAGAAAGCAAGTGGTTCAGTAGCACCGGTGAACATGCTGGGTCAGGGAGGAGAGGCTCTGGGAGGGAATTTTTATTGCTAGGTCAGGTGGGAGAGGGATAGTGGGAGTTGGAGAAGAAGTGAAGGGCATACGATTGGTGTGACATGCAGAGGGGAAAGTGACAAAAAAGGGGATGAGACAGAGAAAAAGAGATGGAGAGGAAGCATGAGTGGGAATAGAGAGAGACACACACAAAGAGAGAGGAAGCACACTGATTCATGCATACTCATTATGAGCTTGAACTCCACTTCATGGAACAAACATTATGTGATGTGTTTGGTACCTAGTCATGCCCTTCCAGACCCTTTATCTTCTCTCCTTCTATGTTAGCAATGCGTTAGCATTCTTCTCGCTATGCAGCCATAAAAAGCCCTTAGCAACCAAAGGGAAGCTGCAGAATAGAAGTGCCTAGGCACTGCACAAGGGCACAAACATAACAAGCATTTGTCAATGCCGAATGTTTGCTTGCTGGCATTGGCATTGGTAGTGTAGAAGTTACAGAGCTGCATAACAGAAATGGCAGTGAAGTATTGAACTGAAGCCAGCCCCACCACCCTGCAGAGAGTGACAGGCATTGGGTTGTGCCTTTGGGTCGTCAGGCATAACGGCCACGCCATTTCACCACACCCTACCCTGCAGACACTGACAAGTGTTACGGTGTGCCTTGGGGTCTTTGGCCCTTATGCGCACCCCATTCCATCAGGAAATACAGTGAGATGGGTGCGGTATAGGAGAATGGGGTGAACTTTGGGGCCGAAGAGTCCAAGGCATACCTCGATGCCTCTCACTGGCTGCATGGTGTGGAGTGGTATGAGCATTACAGGCAAGAATCCCAAGTCACACCCCTGATGCCTGTCATTCTCTATGGGGTGGGGTGTTATGGTTGGAAACCCTAACACCTCAAGCATTCGTTGGTATTTTCACTCCTGAACAGTGGCAATATCAGTTCGTTAGCCGAAAGCTGCTTATGCACAGCGACTACAGCATTTAGCACCACAGGAGCAAAAACACATTCCGAACAGGATGTGAAAAATGACAGCTATACTGTTCATGGGGAGGTGTAAAAAATGGCAATGTTGCAAATCTGCAGTAAAAATAAAAAACTGGTGAAGTCCACGAACATGCATAGAAACTGTGCAACGCACACCGTAATGTAATTAGTTTGGGGATTTTTACAGCAGATTGTCAACACAGGCATTTTGGGACCTCAATCATGAACAGTGTCACTGTGATTTTCTTTATCTGTCCCAAACAATGATTTCCCACAGCGACCACGAATCTCTGCATTGAAAGTGTGAAAACACATTTCGGCCATGTTGTGAAAAATGACAGCTGTACTGTTCATAAGGAAGTGTGGAAAAATGCCACTGGTGAAAATCTGGACTGAAAATATTACAAAGTCATGAACTGACAATGGTGCGTGGAAACTGCGCAATGCTCACTCGTAACACAGTCATTTTATGGTCTTTTGTCACCAAATTTTCAACATAGCCATTTTAAGACCTCTGCTCATGAACAGTGTCACTGTGGTTTTCTTAATGTGTCCCATACATTGATTTCGCACACCGACTGCGCCATTGTGCGCTACATGGGCGGAAACACGTTTTGGGCAAGATGTGAAAAATGACAGCTGCACTGCTAATAAGGAAGTGTAATAAAATGGGAATGTTGAAAATCTGGAGTGAAAATATTGAAAATTCGCAAACTTACAAGCGTGCGTAGGAACTGCGCAACGCCCGGTCGAGAAACAGTCATTTTTAGGAATTTTTTCACCAAATTTTCAACATAGCCATTTTAAGACCTCTGCTCATTAACAGTGTCACTGTGATTTTCTTAATGTCCCATACATTGATTTTGCACACGACTGCACCATTCGCGCTACCTGGGCGGAAACACGTTTTGGGCAAGATGTGAAAATGACAGCTGTACTGCTCATAAGGAGGTGTGGTAAAATGGCAATGTTGAAAATCTAGGTGAAAATATTGAAAGTTTGCGAACTTACGAGCGTGCGTAGGAACTGCGCAACGCATGCTCGTAAAACAGTCATTTTTAGGAATTTTTCCACCAAATTTTCAGCATAGGCTTTTTGAGAGCCCACCTTATGAACAGTGGCAGTGTCATTTCATTACTCGGCCCTGAAAGGTGATTTAGTGCAGTGACTGCGAAATCACCCTTAGGGGCCGATTAATGCCATGACAGTGAGATCACTCATGAGAAGGGGTCCCAAAAACCCCATATTGAAAATTTGGTGCAAAAATTCCAAAAAATGCCTGAGATATGCAGCAAAGTTGAAAAACCCCTATCTATCCCATTATACAGCTTACCGGCATTTCCTCAGTTTGCGGTCGGCTTTGAAGAGTGCAGAGCGTGTTCACAGTCCACGAAGATCGTCGGCGCGGTCAGCGATGAAAGTATGGGGTGGGGGGGTGTGGGAGGCAGGGTGCACAGTGGGTGGGTGCGGGTGGGGACAGAGACACTGAGGGACCCGTTTTGAGTTTCAGTGTTTTTTTTTAAATAGCAGCGACAGGGCGTTTTGCCACACTGGGTGGGCTCCCAGCGTGGCACAAGGGCTAGGCTGGTGGGGGGCGTGGAGCCGACGGGTTGGGCACCCCGTTGGCGATAGCATGTGTTGCCATGCTGGGTGGGCTCCCAGCGTGGCACCCTGTACTCTGGGGGCGGGAACCAGTGGAGCCGACAGGGATTGGGCACCCCGTCGGCTATACTGATGTGTATGCCTGGGAGTGGGCACTAGCGTGAGCATAGAACTCTGTTTTGGGCGCAGCACAGCCGATGGGATTAGGCACCCCCGTCGGCTACACAGTGTGTGTGTGGGGGGGGCCAGCACGCAGTATGCGTGCATATGTGTGTGTGTGTGTGTGTGTAGGGGGAGCGCGCATGATCAGGCGATATCTTATCGCTGCTCACTGAAGTGTAGCTCCCTTTCAACTGTACGCCACTGCATTTTGGACTGATCATAGACAGCTCGAGCAGGCATTGGAGAACTGCAGCCGCGTCTGCAAACACACTGCCTTAATTGGAAGAGGGCTGCCACACCTCCGAAAACTCAGATGATGGCACTATGTTTCTTGCACATGCGTGCAAGCAAACATAAAAATGGTTCACTATTCTGTGGTATACAACTAATGCTTTTCCAGCCACCTTTTAACCACTGGGATATTACAGAAATTTGGCTCAAAATTAACAGTACAATGCACTATTTCATGGATCACGAGCTGCAACTTGAGGTCAGTTGTGCCTTTTCACTAAATAAAACTGTGATTATTTAATAATATTATTATGGTTGTATTGTTACAAACACTAGAGACCCCAGCCACAAACATGGGTCAAACAGAAATATGAATGACCACTGCATCCATGTAACATCTCAGATAGCACCACCACCCGTACCATATAATAACTTCACAAACACAAGTTCGGCATTAAACTGCAGCATGTTACCTACATAGCTGTCTGATATATTTTACATACAAAACATAGAATTTGCCATCAGATAAGGACCCCTAGGCCTACCCAGTCTGCCCATTTTCCCTAGCTGTATCAGTGGCCGCTGACCCTACTTGGTCATTGGCTTTAGCCTCTCTTTCCCGCCACTAGGGTTCCCTTGTGCCTATCTCATGCATTTTTGAATCCCCCCACTGTGTTTGCTCACACTACCTCTTGGGGTAGGCTATTCCATGCATTCACCACCCTTTCTGTGAAGGAAAAACCTCCTCACATTCCGCTTTATCCTGCCCCCTCCAACCTCATATCGTGCCCCCTCATTCTTCTACATCTCCTATACTGAAAGATGGGTCCCACTTGCACCTTGTTTATACCCTTAAGATACTTGTAGGTTTCTAACATATCTCCCCGTTCTTTCCTCTCTTCTAGTGTATACATAATAAGGTCCTTTAATCTCTGCTCATATGTCTTCTAGTGCAAGCCCTGTACCATTTTAGTTGCCCTTTTCTGAAGTGCCTCCACCCTGTCTATGTCCTTATGAAGATGCAGCCTCCAGAACTGTACACAGTACTCCAGATGAGGCCTTACCAATGTTTTGCACAGTGGCATTACCATCTCCCTTCTTCTGCTAGTGATACTCCTTCCCATACATCCCAGCATACCACTGGCCCTCCCCACAGCCTTGGCCTCTTGCTTGGCCACCTTTAGGTCATCTGAGATGATTATTCCCAAAATCCCTACATAAGTGCCTACGTTGCTCACTGACAGCACACTACCTGCTCCCTTCACCAGTAACTGTTGCATGGCTGCATGGAGATGTTGCAGTAGAGCAGGGGTCAATTTTCAACATTATTTAACTTGTCCTGAGCATAACAGTGCACATTGCCCAGGACTAGTGCAGTCCCAGGGCGGGATGGGCATCCTAATCGTGAGCCTCAGCAAGGCAGAGTGGGGCTACTAGTAGAGGGGCCAGCGGGTGGCCGGGCAGGCTCCCTATCACCAGTGGCAGACTGGCCAGCAGCCAGCCAGACATTAGTCTGCAAAGCACTGCTGCATCTCCATTTCAAGCTGCTCCTGCACCACAACTGCACCTGCTGAAAGAGACACAGCCCTGAGTATAAAGAAATGCAGAGTCAAAAACAGTGGGGGAATTCAAGAATGCGTGGGACAGACATAAGACAGTTCTAGTGGGGGGTAGGAGGAAGTAGGCTGTTGGTTAACTAGGATCTGCAGCTTATCCGTTAGGTAGAGAAATGGGCAGACTAGGTGGGCCAAGCGGTCCTTATCTGCCATCAAATTCTACAGTATGTTTCTATGTTTCAGATCTCGCATCCAGCCAAGAAGCACCAGCTCTAGACAGATGGCTGGAGTGCTCCCTTGCCCCAGCCAGATTTGAAAGCAGCTCACAGAGATGGCATTGATCATATCCAGCCAAGAGGAGAACCCCTCCTCTGTATCCAGCTGAGAGAGTACCCCTCCACCATATCCAGCCAAGACGAGAACCCTCTCCCCCCAAGCAGCGGACACCTGCTGCTTAGAAAGAGACCTTGTGAATAGCAGGATGGCAATGAAACATATTACTACAGTGGCAATGATGGAGAACCCTTAACAGGCTAAGGCTTATCATGACCGCAGAATTCAGGAGCAGCTCTCCTGCAGGGTGCTTGCTGCAACCACCCAAGATGAGGAATGAGCGAGCATGGAGCCCTCTCAGCAGTAGCAACAGAATCGGTAAACTTCACACTGCATGCACATTTTTAATGATACCTTTCATCTTCTTAGGTTTCTTTACCTCATTAAATTAGATCTCAGGAACCAGTCTGAGTAGTTGCTGACAAAGTGGCAGTTCATGGAGAGAGTCCATGGCACTAATTTGCTTGTGCATCAATATGGCAGCCAAAAACACAAAGAAAGATTCCATGACACAGAGTCAGCTACCAGGGCTGTATCTATAAAAGGATAATGAAGTGCGAGTGATCAGCTGGGTCGAGCAGAAAGGGCCAGGCAGGAAGGGCTCTGAGAGTGATTTTTTTTTATTTCTGGATCGGGCAGGCAGGACGAGGAGGGGCAAAACCAAGAACGCAGGAAAGAATTGCACTACAAAAAACAATGATGTTCAAGCTAGATTCTAAACAAGTTTAGATGAGTTGTAATGTAAAATAAGGTAAGGTGGAAGGCAAACTCAACAAGCCCCAGCTCTTCGATCGTATGGCCCCTGTTGAAGATCTACACGATCAAAGCGGTGGGGCTTCTGGTTAGAGTTTGCCTTCCACATTTGCTTGTTATTTTTTCCATTGCACAAAATAAATTCCAAAGCTTGTTTAAGGATTTCCTGACTTGAACATCATTGTTTTTTCCAATGCAGTTCTTTCCTATGTTCTTGGTTTTGACCGTTGAGGTTAGCAACCCCCGGACTGCACCCTGCCTGATCTCTGGAGGTACAAGCTTCAATTGTTTGTTTTCTAGGAGGAGGAAAGGGACAGAGAAGAGGAGACAGAAAGTAAGCACAAGAGGATATATATATATATATATATATATATATATATATATATAGTATCTGTTGCAAAAAACTTCATTAAAGCATCAGTTAGGGTTAAAGTGACAAAAGCAGGGAAATGTGGCATTAGGGTTTCCAACCCTAACACCCCACCCCCCCCTTCCTGCACAGATGAAGAGGCATCAGTGGGGGCAGCACTGGGGTTGTCAGCCCTAACACTCACCCCATTCCATTAGTAAATAAGCTGGGTGGGTGCAGCTTTAACCCTAACCGATACATTAATTAAATATGTTTTGCAACTTATTTCCTTACTTTTTGAGATAGTGTAATCACATCCTAATGTGCTTGTCGGAGGGCCCTGCACTCTGATTCCTCCATAGAAGCATATATGTACAAAGTTATGGGAGCGCAGATGCATATTTGTCCTTATCTATGGAAGCGCAAGACCTTCCAGGCCCTGCTCTTGCATTTATAGGCCAAGTGATAAAGTTGTTATCATAGCCTTGTTATTACCCCACCTGATGTACCCAGTACAGGAAAAATTCAAATCCCCACTGAAACATAATTCTGAGCAACTTCAGCGCTATTTCTGCACCACAGGAAAAATGACAGGTATAACATACATTTGGTGGGGTAATGAGAAGTCTGTGTTACAAATTTGGTGAGAAAATATTTTAAATTGACAAAGTTACAAGCGTGCATTGCACAATTGCAATAAACCATCATAACTCAGACATTTTTTGACATTTTGACCCCAAATTTTCAACGTGGCCTTTTGAAACCCCAACTCATGAACAATGTGACTGTCATTATGCAAATCCTGCCTGAAAGGTGAATTCGCCAAGCAACCTCAAAATCACCTTTTGCATAACAGTTGCATTATTCATGAGGTAGGGACCCCAAAAGGCCATGTTGAAAATTTGGGGTCAAAATCTTAAAAAATGATGAAGTTATGGACCAAAGTTGAAACCCCCATTGAAATACATTGAACCACATTTACCTTAGTTTCTCATATTGCAGTTGCTGGTTCCAGCAGCGAGATGTGTCTTTAATCAGGAGAGTGGGTCTCGAACCTGGGACCTCTGCAGGTGAATGAGGGTATGTGGGGGTGACATGGGGGGTATGGGGAGGTGGTTGCACAGTGGGTGGTTGGTTGGGGGTGCGGTTGTGATCAGCAATGGACTTTTTTTCTTACAGATGACAAAAATATAAAAAAGAACATCGAGGGATGGTTTTCTTTATTTCAAGGGGAAATAAACATAAAAGTCTGGGGTAAAGCCACTGACCACCAATGAGGTTGAAATAACCATTGAAGGGTGGGGGGGGCCACCACTAGACACCAGGGATTGAGTGGCAGACTGCCTCCATTATTATTAATGGCACTAATATATATATATATATATATATAAATATATATATATTATACCTGCCCAGTAGAGCAGGGATAGTTAGGGTTACACTGCTACTTCTATGTTAAACCCCAAATTTTGCACTTTAATAACTTTGCAACCGTTCATCCGCTTTGCATGAGATTTGGCATGTGCGGTGTCATACCATAGTGAAGACCTCTGGATCTGGAAATTTTTGTTATGGTTGGATTTGAGGTTGCGGTGCTGTGGAGCATTGAAAAGTGTGAAAAATCCTCAACTTTTGTGAATTCTTTGCTCGTCTCCACAGCCCGAATGGTTTGTCCATCTGGATTGAAATTTTCAGGGTATATGGAGACTGGGTCAGGGAAGTGCCTTTTGAAGGTTTGGTGAAAAAAATATTAATCCGTTCAAAAGTTATTACAGTTTAAAGTTTCCCCTTATATCCTATGGGAAAAAATATATGTTCCGCACAAAAGCTGTACTGTCGTGAAAGCACCTTTTTCTGTCACAAATGCCCTCAGTACTGTCATGCGGTTGCCATCTTGTTTTAAGTTAGAGGTGGAAAAAAAAGTTTTAATTTAAAGTAGCATGCCCCTTGACAAACACCAGCTGTTGTGTTTACCTAAACGGGGCCCTAGGAACGCTATCCTGGCATCAGATTGTGAAAATGCTGCCCAGAAATGTGTTTTCTACTTTTTTCCATCTGTACTGTCGCAGTTTGCGACAGAACAGTATGACACTTTCATGATTTTTGGCGACACTGTGGTGGCATGGTGTCGCAAACTGCGACAGCCTTTCGTGACTACTTTCACAATTTGTGACAGTACTGCCCCAAAAAACACCTTTCTTTGGTACTTCACTGCAACTAAACGGTTTGAACTTTTGGGCTGAAATTTACAGGGTAGAAAGGGCTTGCCTCACAGATGTGCCTTTTGCTGGTTTTGTGGAACAATTTACACTGGTTCCAGAGTTACAGCACTCCAAAGTTGCAATTTTTCCCATAGGATAACATTGTGCTGGAGGCGCCTTTTATAGAAACATAGAAGTTGACAGCAGATAAGGACCGCAAGGCCCATCCAGTCTGCCCATTTCTTTTTCTACCTTATAAATGTGCCATCGGCCTTTGCTCTGTCAATGACCTATATATCCATACTCATCTGTATTGCTCCCTTATACCTATCCCATGCCTGTCTGAAGCCCTGCACTGTATTCATATCCACCACTTCCTGAGATAGGCCATTCCATGCATCCACCACCCTTTCTGTGAAAAATAACTTCCTCACATTACCCCTTAATTGGCCTCCCTCTAATCTCATGCTGTGTCCTCTTGTCCTGCTATTTTTCTTATATTGAAACATGTTAGACTCTTTCACCTTGTTAATGCCCTTAAGGTGTTTGAATGTTTCAATTATAACACCTCTCTCCCTCCTTTGCTCTAGGGTATACATAGTGAGCTCCGTTAATCTGTCCTCATATGTTTTCTGATGCAGTCCCTGCACCATTTTGGTTGCCCTTCTCTGGACTGCCTCAATTTGGTTAATGTCCTTGTGAAGGTGTGGCCTCCAGTACTGCACGCAGTACTCCAGATGGGGCCTAACCAGTGTCTTGTAAAGAGGGGATTATCACCTCCCTCTTCCAACTTGTGATACCCCTACTAATACACCCCAACATCCCCCTAGTCTTACCTACTGCTTTAGTGGTTTGCTTGTATGATTTCAGGTCATCAGTGATGATGATGCCCAAGTCTCTTTCTTCTCTTGTGATTGCCAGCAACTCCCCTCCCAGCCTATAGGTGGTTTCAGGATTTCTCTTCCCTATTTGCATGATTTTCCACTTCTTTTGCATTAAACCCCAGTTGCCACTCTTCCGACCATTTTGCTAGCTCATCCAGATCTCTTCTCATTCTGCCCACTCCATCTGGATCATCTACTCTGTTGCAGATCTTGGTGTCATCTGCAAACAGATAAACCTTACCCTCCAGTCCATCTGCAATGTCACTGATGAAGATATTGAAGAGGAGTGGCCCCAGGACTGATCCCTGAGGTACCCCACTTGTGACTTGCATCTCTTTTGACTGTATACTGTTTACTACCACTCTCTGTTTTCTGCCCATCAACCAGTTTGCCACCCAGTTGACCAACTTCTGACCCACCCTGAGCCTATCCAGCTTATTAATCAATCTTCTATGTGGAACAGTATCGAAAGTTTTGCTGAAGTCAAGGTAGGCGACAACAACTGTTCCCCCTTGGTCCACCACTCTGATTACCCAGTCAAAGAAATCTATAAGATTAGCTTGACAGGACCTTCCTTTTGTAAACCCATGCTGTCTTGGATCCTGTGCTCCTATGGATTCCAGGTGTTGCACTATCCTTTCCTTAAGGAGTGCCTCCATAATCTTGCCCACTACTGAGGTAAGACTGACTGGTCTGTAGTTCCCTGCCTCCTCCCTGCTACCATTCTTGTGGAGTGGGATCACATGAGCCCTTCTCCAGTCTTCTGGGACCTCTCCTTTGCTCAGAGACTCACTAAACAGTTCTGATAATGGCTCTGCTTGTTCCACCCTTAGCTCCTTTAGTACCCTGGGATGTATGCCATCAGGTCCCATTGCCTTGTCCACCCTGAGCGTATCGAGCTCTTGTATACCCTTGAGCAAAGGAGGGAGAGAGGTGATATGATCGAGACATTTAAACACCTTAAGGGCATAAACAAGGTGAAAGAGTCTAACATGTTTAAATATAAGAAAAATAGCAGGACAAGAGGACACAGCATGAGATTAGAGGGAGGCCGATTAAGGGGGAATGTGATGAAATTCTTTCACAGAAAGGGTGGTAGATGCATGGAATGGCTTACCACAAGAAGTGGTGGCTATGAATACAGTGCAGGACTTCAAACAGGCATGGGATAGGCATAAGGGAGCAATACAAATGACTATGAATAGATAGGTCACTGACAGAGCAAAGGCCGATGGCACATTTATAAGGTAGAAAAAGAAATGGGCAGACTGGATGGGCCTTGGGGTCCTTATCTGCCGTCAACTTCTATGTTTGTAGGACCCTTTCTTTTGTGAAGGGACTAGTGCACACCTCCTTCCCCACTGTGTCCATGGTGCTGAGCTGTGGGCCCTGCCCTACCTTCTCTTCCGTAAATACTGGGCAGAAGTATCTATTTAGGATAGATGCTTTTACATGGTCCTCCTCCTCACACGCCTCCTTATCTCCTTTTATCTTAGCAATACCCCCTTTGGACTTTCTCCTTTCACTAATGTATCTATAGAAAGTCTTGTCACCTTCTTTTACTATTTGTGCAAGTGTTTCCTCGGTTTGTGCCTTTGCCTGCCTTACTGCCTTCCCTGCTTCCCTTAGGGAAGTTTGGTATGGAAGTGTCGGCGCCTATATCTTGAAAACGGTTTAAGATACGGATTTTTCGCTCTGCATAAAAGCATGCATGGAGGTGGCTAGGTCATGAATACAACTGCAAAATAATTTCTTCTGCAGTTGCTATGGTTACTGAGATATTGCCAAATGAGCATTACAAGGGTTACTTTGAATACCTCTAGGTCCGTGCTATGTGTCTGTACTTGTGGGTAGGTCAGAGTGCAGGGCCCAGAGGGCCCGCACTCCCACCTATGCATACTACTTATGCTAAACTGGGAGCACTGGGCCCTCCTACACTATGCCTGTACACTCATGGGTGGATGGGAGCACAGGGCCCTGAGGGCCCATGCTCCCACCTATGGATACGATTTATGCAAAACTAAAAGCACAGGACCCTCCTGCACTACGTTTCTATACTTATAGATAGGTGGGAGCATAGGGCACAAAGGGACCATGCTCCCACCCATGGATACCATCTGGAAATACAGTGCACTCCACTTATAGTGCCCACGGTTAATCCGGGCAGTTGGTTATATCGGGCAGATTTTGAAAACCAAAAGCCAACTACACTGAAATCAATAGGAAAACTGCCGTTTATAGTGATCTTTGCCCGCCTGCTACTTTGGGCAGATTTCGGCAGTTTGACACTGGTGCCAGCAATAATCGCACCTTGTTAATGGTAATTACAGTAGTGGCTCATAAAATACACTACCCTCCCACTCAAAAGCAATCCCTTCCTGAGTCAGTATTTTCTGTAAGCGGTACAGTAATTAGCAGTTCATAAAATACACTGCCCTCCCCCTCAAAAGCAGTCCCTTCCCGAGTCAGTATTTTCTGCCGCTCCCTCCTCAATGTCACCGTGGAGCTTATCTGAGCAGGATGAGCACACAAAAGAGACCACTGTCATGGACACAGAGTGATGTGGTTTGTGGCTCACACGAGTGATCATAGATATGACTGAAAATGGACCTGCAAAAGAGGGCACTTGTTGCTGGAGGAGTGATGTGGCTCGTGGCTTGCACTGCTTATGGACACCTGCAGGAGCAGAGGGATCATGTCAGTAGGGGTAGCAGGAGTAGATAAAACTGGGTAACTGCAGTTGTAATACAGTTTGCTGGGAATTAACTACGGTATTGCATACTTATTATTTTTCAGCAAAAATGGCTATAGTGCCCACTTGCTATAGCAGACATAATTCAGCTGCACAAACATGCCTGTTATAAGTGGTGGGCACTGTACTGAGAGCACAGGGCCCTCAGGCATTATATCTCTACACTTAAGGGTGGGTGGGAGTGCAGGGCCCAGAGGGCCCAAGCTCCCAAATATGCATCCCATTATACAACACTGGGAGCACAGGGTCCTCCTCTGCTATGCCTCTACACTGATGGTTGGGTGGTAGTGCAGGGCATGGAGGGCACATGCTTCCACCTATGGATACCATATGAATAACATTTCACTTTCTCAAAAAGTCTAAATCTAGATTTCAAAAAGAAGAGAAATTCATTGCAAAAAACTCTGTTAATGCATCAGTTAGGGTTGATTCCACACCAACAAAAGTCTGGAAATTCGATGTTAGGGTTACCAACCCTACCCCCCCACACACCCCACCACCATCCACGGCCCAACAGGCACTGGGGTGTGCCTTGGGGTCATCAGACCTAACTCTCACCTCATTCTCCTATACAGCACCATCTCAGCTTCTTTACACATGGAATGGGGTGAGAGTTAGGCCTGGCAACCCCAAGGCAAACCCTGGCACCTGTTGGTCTGTGGATGGTAGGGGGTGTGGAGGGTAGGGTTGGTAACCCTAACATCGAATTTCCAGACTTTTGTTGGTGTGAAATCAACCCTATCTGATACATTAATGGAGTTGTTTGCAATATCCAGCTTAAAGTTTTAAATATATAAGCACTGCAGGACTGAAGCAAGGGGTGGGAGCTGACAGGGGTGGTCAGGTGGGGAATGAGGGTGAGACTGGTGAAGGACTTTTTTTTCTTTCAGCTTACAGTGTTAAAAAGTAAACCTTGTTGGCAGATTTTTTTTTTAAGGTGCCGGAAGGCTCGTTGGCAAAGGGATGGGGGGAAGACACGCCACCAATGCGGTGAGGTGGGAAGGGGGTAAATCTTTTTTCAGACAGTGTGGGGTACCACCAGGGAGAACTCTGATGGGGTAGGGAAAAATATAAATAAAAAATAGATATACAATAATATCCAACAATTAATTTATATAAGGGAAAAAAAAAGAAAAGAAACAACACAAGTGCAATGAAGGTGTGTGTGTGGAGGGGTGCCACTACACATCAGGGAGAACCCCAATGGGGGTTAACATAATGAACATACAAAAAATAAGGAAAACTATTTGCAACATAGAGTTTTATTATCCTTTTTCGTCAAACGTTGTCATCCTTTTTCGTCATGATGAAAAAGGATTATGACATCTGACGAAAAAGGAATTCATCTGACAAAAAAAGAATACCGGCAGGGCCATCTGGTCAGAGAAGCCCTAATCCTTTTTCGCCATGGTGAAAAAGGATTATGTCAACTCACAAGAAAGGAGTTTGCTGACGAAAAAAGTTTAGGACATCTCACGAAAAAGGATGGATTTTTGTAAATCCTTTTCTTTTTGTGAGATGTCCTAATACTTTTTCATCAGAGAATTCCTTTTTCATGAAATGACAAAATCCTTTTTCGTTATCATGAAAAATGATTAGGGCTTCTATGATCAGATGGACCTGGCAGTCATCCTTTTTCGTGATGATGGAAAAGGGTTTTGTCATCTCACGAAAAATGAATTCACTGGCAAAAAAGGATTAGGATGCCTCACAAAAAAGGATTACTTTTTTAAAACCTTTTTTTATGAGACATCCTAAACCTTTTTCATCAGAGAATTCCTTTTTGTGAAACAACAAAATCCTTTTTCATCATCATGAAAAAGGATTAGAGCTTCTCCAACCAGATGGCCCCTCCGGTAATTCTTTTTTGTCAGACAAATTCCTATTTTTTGAGATGTCATAATCCTTTTTTGTCATGATGAAAAAGGAACGGAAGAGAGTCACGGTAAAGGATTAAAAACAATAAAAAATAAGAATTCTGAGACCACATAAAATTAAACTAAAGGCACACAATAAAGGACAACCTGATGAACAAGATACATACTTATATGTCTGCAGAAGACACCACTGGGCACAGTTATGACAATTTGGGTTAAAAAAAAAAAACAAGATGGTGGCTGATGAAAAAGGAATTTTTTTCTAATGAAAAAGGATTCTAAAGATCCTTTTTCATGAGGTGTTAAAATTATTTTTCGTCATAGCAAAATCCTTTTTCATTCCATGCAGCATACTCAGAACCCAAAATTGCAAAATGTAATAACTTTGGAATGGATTAATATTTTTTTTCACCAAACCAATGCTGCTTTTTCTTTGTGGTAAGCTCTTTCAACCCTGAAAAATTCAGACCAAAATTCCAAACGGTTTGGCTGAATCGCAATGAGGTAAAAAGGCAAAAAAGGCACATTTGTGCATTTTTTCACTATTGGCAGCACAAAATTCACCCATACGATCAAAACTAAACTTGGTACATCAAGAGAACTGTCCCACAGGACAGTGCATGCCAAATTTCGTGCAAATCTGCTGAACAGTTGCAAAGTTATTAAAGTGTAAAATTTCAGGTTTAACATTGAAGTGCTTACTCAACCCTAACTATAGGGGCTCAGCCACACCCCCATAATAGAGAGAGAGCGAGAGAGAGAGAGAGAGAGAGATAGGAAGGAAGTGCACTGATTCATATATACTCCTTATGTGCTTCAACTCCACTGCATGTGATGCATTCAGTGTCTGGTCATGCTCTTCCAGATCCCATATATTCTTTCCTCCTCCTTTAGCAATATGTGAGAGCTATGCTGACATATTGCTAAAGAAGGAGGAGACAATATTCTGGATCTGGAAGGGTGTGATTGGATACCAAAACATAGAAACATAGAAGTTGACGGCAGATAAGGACCGCAAGGCCCATCCAGTCTACACATTTTTTCTACCTTATGAATGTGCCATAGGCCTTTACTTTGTCAATGGCCTATCTATTCATACTCATCTGCATTGTTCCCTTATGCCTATCCCATGTCTGTTTGAAGCCGTGCACTGTATTCATATCCACCACTTCCTGAGGTATGCTGTTCCATGCATCCACCACCCTTTCTGCGAAAAGGAACTTCCTCACATTACCTCTTAATTGGCCTCCCTCTAATCTCATGCTGTGTCCTCTTGTCCTGCTATTTTTCTTATACTGAAACATGTTAAACTCTTTTAATGCCCTTAAGATGTTTGAATGTTTCAATCATATCACCTCTCTTCCTCCTTTGCCCTAGGGTATACATATTGAGCTCTGTTAATCCGTCCTCATATGTTTTCTGATGCAGCCCCTGCACCATTTTGGTTGCCCTTCTCTGGACTGCCTCCATTTTGTTAATGTCCTTGTGCAGGTGCGGTCTCCAGTACTCCAGATGGGGCCTTACCAGTGTCTTGTAAAAAAGGGATTATACCTCCCTCTTCCAACTTGTGATACCCCTACTAATACACCCCAACATCCCCCTAGCCTTACCTACTGCTTCAGTGGTCTGCTTGCATGGTTTCAGGTCATATGTGATGACGTTGCCCAAGTCTCTTTCTTCACTTGTGATTGCCAGCAACTCCCCTCCCAACCTATAGGTGGCTTCAGGGTTTCTCTTCCCTATGTGCATGATCTTGCACTTCTTTGCGTTAAACCCTAGTTGCCACTCTTCTAACCATTTTGCCAGTTTATCCAGATCTCTTCTCATTCTGACCACTCCATCTGGATCATCTACTCTGTTGCAGATCTTGGTGTCATCTGCAAACAGACAAACCTTACCCTCCAGTCCATCTGCAATGTCACTGATGAAGACATTGAAGAGGACTGGTCCCAGGACTGATCCCTGAGGTACCACACTTGTGACTTGCATCTCTTCTGACTGTATACCATTTACCACCACTTTCTGTGTTCTGCCCACCAACCAGTCTGCCACCCAGTTGACCAACTTCTGACCCACCATGAGCCTACCTAGCTTATTAATCAATCTTCTATGTGGAACAGTATCGAAAGCTTTGCTGAAGTCAAGGTAGGCAACATCAGCTGCACCCCCTTGGTCCACCACTCTGGTTACCCTGTCAAAGAAATCTATGAGATTAGTTTGACAGGACCTTCCAGTTCTAAACCCATGCTGTCTTGGATCCTGTGCTCCTATGGATTCCAGGTATTGCACTATCCTTTCCTTAAGGAGTGCTTCCATAATCTTGCCCACTACTGAGGTAAGACTGACTGGTCTGTAGTTCTCTGCCTCCTACCTGCTACCACTCTTGTGGAGCGGGATCACATGAGCCCTTCTCCAGTCTTCTGGAACCTCTCTTGTGCTCAGAGACTCACTAAACAGTTCTGTTAATGGCTCTGCTAGTTCCACCCTTAGCTCCTTTAGTACCCTGGGATGTATGCCATCTGGTCCCATTGCCTTGTCCACCCTGAGCTTAGCGAACTCTTGTAGGACCCTTTCTTTTGTGAAGGGACTTGTGCGCACCTCCCTCCCTCCCTGTGTCCATGCTGCTGATCTCTGGGCACTGCCCTTCCTTCTCCTCAGTAAATACTGAGCAGAAGTATCTATTTAGGATAGATGCTTTTCCTTGGTCCTCCCCACACACTCCCCTTATCCCCTTTGATCTTAGCAATACCCCCTCTGGACTTTCTCCTTTCTCTAATGTATCTATAGAAAGGCTTGTCCCATTCTTTTACTGTTCGTGCTAGTGTTTCCTTGGTTTGGGCCTTTGCTTGCCTTACTGCCTTCCCTGCTTCCCTTAGAGAAGTTTTGTATGCCTCCCTATCTTCGGCACGCTGCGTTCCCTAATATTTCCTGAAGGCCAACCTTTTGGCTCTGACCTTTTCAGCTACTGTTTCTGAGAACCAAAGTTGTTTCCTCCTTCTTTTGCTCTTGCTTTTCTCCCTAACACAGTGGGATGCTGCTTCAAATATTGCATCCTTAATGCGTGCCCACTTTGCCTGTACCCCCTCACCTGTATTTCTTATTGCCAGGGCTAGCTTAACTCTGTTGACCATCTTATCAAAGTCAGCTCCTCTGAAGTCCCATATTTTTGCCTTGGAATAGGATGATTTAGTTCTAGTGGCCAAATTGAACCATACCATGTGATGGTCACTGGCCCCCAGGTGACCCTCTACCTGGAGATCTGTGATCCTTTCCCCGTTAGTCAGTACTGGATCTAGGATAGCCCTGCCCCTTTTGGGTTGTTGTACCAGTTGTTTGAGGCCTTCCCCCTGCAGGGAATCCACTATGTGTGTATTTCTGGCAGATGTTCCTGCTGGTATTGACCAATTTGTATCTGGTATGTTGTAGTCTCCCATTATCAGAACCTCCCCTTTAGCTGTCATGTTTTGTATATCTTCTAACAGTAATGTGTCTGTGTCCTCCCCCTGATCTGGAGGCCTGTAAACAACCCCAGTTCGTATGGCTGTCCCATTTCCCGTTTCCAGGGTGACCCACAGTTCTTCTGTCTCCTTATGTGTATTCTGAATTTCTCTAGCTTTGATATTTTCATTGACATAAAGGGCTACTCCCCCTTTTTGCACCTCGGTCTCTTCTGAACAGTATATAGCCGGGTACTGAAGTCTCCCAAATGTGGTTACTGGTGAACCATGTCTCACTAATGACTACTATGTCCAGTTTAGCCTCAGTCATTGTTACCTGCAGATCTAGGATCTTGTTTCCCAGATTGCGGGCATTTGTGTACATGATTTTCCATTGGCCAGTTTTCGGTGTGTTAGTTGTTGGGTGCGGTCCGGCATTTCCCCTGCGCATTGTACAGGGAGGCAGACCTTTTTCCTTACCTGGTGATGCAAATGAACTACAAACATGATGAACTCCTGTTTGAGCACTAGCTGAGGGGGGGAGGAGTGTTCTTCCGTTTGATGTATTGGGTGCTGCACCCCTCTCCCCATTGGCTAGTGAACGCATCACATAATGTTTGCTCTGTGCAGTGGAGTTGAAGCACATAATCAGAACACATGAATCAGTGCACTGTCTTTCTCTCTCTATCCCCCCGTGCATTCTTTATGACTATATATATTCTATATAATCTTTTTGTGAAATAAATACAGTTATTGCAATTATATTACTGTACATCTAACAAAAAAAAAACCTTATTAGAAACCCCTAGACTCCCATACATGAATGTGGGGCTGAGCTGAGAATAAGGCATCTTAAAAAATGTATCTGGAACCTGAAAGTTGGGAGCAGGTTTGGAGAAATCAGCAACCTTTGTAAATCACACATCTTAGCATTTTGTTTTGTAATTAAAAAAAAGAAACACATGCAAGCAATCCACAAGTCCATGTATAGCAACAACATCAAAAATGCAACTGGGAAGTTACTAAACTGTTAATCTCTCTCTCCCCCTCCCCTGCTGCAGTCCATCTATCTCTCTCATTTAGAGGTTCAGAACCTGCATCCCCAGGAGCTTCCTTACCTCCTGCCTCCCACCGTCAGGGATTCAGTTTCCCCTTCGCTGGCTCCATTACCTACAGTTGGGTGCCCACATTCCCAGTTCTCTCCAAGTAATGCTGCAGCAGCTGCTGTGCTGGTTGCTGGGGGTAGAGACTGAGTGATGGGGGTCAGAACTGCAACCTGAGCCCAGCTCTCAGAGGGAGAAAGTGTGGGCTGTGGTGTTGCAGAGGACAGAAGTGCTGTGATTGAACCAGGATGCATTAGGCTGGGAGCAGACAGAAGCAGGAGAGCTGCAGAGGGAAGAAAAGAAGTACAGGGGGTAGGGATAGATGCTCTGACAGAGAAAGATAACAAGGAAGCATGGTGGAGATAGGAAGAAAGGCACTGGGGTGGAGGCTGAGTGAGAGGGTCAGAACTGCAATCTGAGCCCAGCTCCATGCGAGGTGGGAGAGAGAGTGGGCTGTGGAGTTTCAGGGAACAGGAGAGCTGTGATTGAACTAGGGTGCATTTGGCTGGGAGCGGACAGAACCTGGACATCTGCAGAGGAAAGAAAGGAAGTGCAAGGAGAGAGAAGAGACAGAGTGAGGGAGAGACAGAGAGGAAGAATGGGGGGTTAGAGCGAGAGAAAGGAAACAAACTGATTCATCCTTACTTTTTGTACTTTAACTCCCTGGGTGGAGTGCAAAACAAACATTATGTGATGCGTTCAGGGTCTGATCACACAGCCAGACACCTTGTTTCTCTCCTCCTCCCACTCATAATATGTCAGCATAGCTCTCGCTATGCAGCCATAAAGAAGGATTGACTACAGGAATATTGTTTTGACTTTTAATGCCTTGACTGGACAGTCCCACCTACCTCCATGAACTCCTAACCCCCACCATCCATGTTGAACCCATTGATCCAGGGACTAGGATATACATGTGGTGGTCACTCGTTAAAGACTGAAATCAGGAGGACATATGGCATGATTAGTAGCAGCGTGTGTGTGTGTGTGTGTGTGTGTGTGTGTGTGTGTGTTTGCATGCATGTGTGTTTTTCAGTGTGTATTAGCTGTGTTTCTGTCTGTGTTTGACTGCTACCAATGCCCCAGCCAGCAACAGAGCATTAAAAGTAAGAGAGAAAATTGTGTGGTGTGTGTGTGTGTGTGTGCGCGTGTGTCTGTGTGTCACCCATTTGGTGTATGTGGCTGTTCTTGGAAAAAATTAAAAGCTGTTTTTCCATGTAAAATTGTGCATTTGATGTCCAGTTTATGACTGCTATTTTATTTTTAGTGCTCTATATGATATATATGTTCCCTCTTCGCTGTTGTACTCTACATTTAGAACTGCAATGGTTGCACTCTACAAGCTGTCAGCATGTCAGTATTTTGTGTGTGTGTGTGTGCGTGTGTGTAAATGCATGTATTAGTGTATCTATGTATGTTTATTAGTCTGTGTATGCATATGTGTGTGTTAGTGTATGTGTATTAATTTGCTTTGAAGACAATACAAAGTATAGCAGATGGACTTCACCCTTTCCCACATTGCCCTATCAGCCCTTTGCAAACTGTTGCCAATCAGTGACTCCCCTCCTTACTGCATTTGGGCCTTTACAAACAGTCACCAACTTGTGGATGCCCAGCCCTCCTGGCCCCATAGAGTGTTCCCAGCAGCTGGTAGTTTCCCTCATGGCCCTGGTCCAGGTCCAGTGCAGAGAGAGGCACAGATGCTACCTGACATGACATTTATCCAGATTATGCATCTCTTGTGCATGTCTGTTTGTAGTACAGTCTCTGTGTGCAGCAGTCTATGTTTCTGCATCTATATATAGTGCTGTGTTGTGTGTGCATCTTAGTACTCTATGTTGTGTGCCTCAGAGTATAGTGTCTGTATATGTTTAGCTGTGTATGCATATATGTATGTGTGAGTCTGTGCATGTTGTGCTGTCTGTATGTTTGTTGTCTGTGTGCAGTAGGCACTGCTGCTGTGTGTGTGTGTGTGTGTGTGTATGTAGGCAATGCTGTTTGTGTGTGTGTGTGCGATTGTGGTTGTGCTGTAATGCTGTCTGTGTGTAATCTATGTGTGTTTCCCCATGGGAGATCAGATGAAAAGAGATACAGGCAGAAGGCAGGAACCAATTTATGAGAAGGAGGCAAGAGAATGCTACTGATACAGATGTGAGGGTTTTGAGAGTGAGGCTTACTGGGACCAGCAATGTATCCTGAAATGGACTACAATTCAGGTGATGGATGAAAGAGAATGCTACTGATGTGTGTGTGTAGGTATGAGGTGTATATATATATGTGTGTGTGTGTGTGTGTGTGTGTGTGTGGTCTCAGCTAGCAACAGCTGCTTCTGCATTAACTTGATGTGTAAAGTTTATTTTGTTGTGCTGTTCCTGTGGTGTATGTGCGGGATTGTTACATATAGAATAATACATGGGGAGTACTCTGTAATGAGCTTTTTTTACACAAGAGGTGTGTGATGCCACTTAAAGTATGAGAGTGATGCTCAGGTGGTTTAACCATTGATCTCACACCAAGTGTGTAAGAAAATGAGCTACAATACACCCCATGTTTTGTTTAGTTTTATAATGGATGGTTCTCTCATTTTAGGAGAAAACAAAAGTAGTGTGTCAGCAGTTAATGGGCTGCAGCTGTTTATTTCTCCATTATACACAAGTGTAACTCAATCACACTTATGAATAATGGAGAATTACACATACTGATTTCATTGTGTAATCAAAGAAGCTAACCAGTTATCATATCACAACAAATAAATTACAATCCAGGTCACACATTAATTCTATATCCCTTATCAAATGTAATAACAGCCATTTTGTTTCAGTATTTACCAGTTCAGCAACCTGGTGACATCAGTTGAGCAGAAGCCCTGAATGGAATATTTCATTGTATAGAAATGGAGAAATTTCTCAGGCAGAAGACTGAAGTCTATCAAGGCTGCTCTGTGCCTACCTATCCTGCCACACCAGTCTATTGCTGTAATGCCAACCCCTACATCTTAATCTTGTTTCAGTTTGTTCAGTCCCTTATATTTGGCCCACACCCTCTTGAAACCCTCCATAGTTTGCAGCTCCACCACCTTCCCGGCAAACTATTCCATCCCCGCACTACCCTCTCAGTAAAGTAGGGTTCAGTACTGGGTCCAGTCCTTTTAATGTCTTTATAAGTGAAATTGCAGAGGAACTGGAAGGAAAGGTATGCCTCTTTGCAGGTGACACAAAGATCTGCAATAGGGTTGATACACAAGGAGGCATGGAAAGGATGAGATGACACTTGGCAAGGTTGGAGGAATGGTCAGAAGCATGGCAGCTTGGATTCAGTGCAAAGAAGTGCAAAACAATGCACCTGGGAAACAAAAACCCAGGGAAAGATTACACAATGGGGGGGAGGTAGTAACAACAACAAAATTGGAAAGGGACGTGGGGGTAATCATATCAGATGACCTTAAGGTAAGCAAGCAATGTGAGAAGGCAGTAAGGAGGGCTGGGGGGATACTGGGATGTATAAGGAGAGGTATCACCAGTAGAAAACAGGAAGCTGTTATCCCTCTGTACAGACAGTTGGTGAGACCCCATCTGGAGTACTGCGTCCAGTTCTGGAGACCCCATCTCCGCAAGGACATAGACAGGATGGAGGCAGTCCAGAGGAGGGCAACTAAATTGGTACAGGGTCTTCAAGAGAAGCCATACGAGGAGAGACTAAAGGAGCTTAATATGTATACCCTTGAGGAAAGGAGGGAGAGGGGAGACATGATAGAAACTTTTAAGTACCTCAAGGGAATCAACAAAGTCCAAGAGGGTTGGCATCTTTCAGAAAAAGAGATGTGCAAGAACAAGGGGACACAATTTGAAGACAGAGGGGGGACAGTTCAGGGGCAATGTGAGGAAGTATTTTTTTCACAGACAGGGTGGTGAACGCATGGAACTGCCTTCTTGAGGAGGTTGTGGGGTCTAAAACTGTGGGAGAATTCAAGAACGCATGGGACAGACATAAGGCAATTTTTGTTGGGGGTAGGAAGAAACAGGCTGTTGGTTAAATAGGATCTGCAGCTTATCCTGTAGGTAGGGAAATGGGCAGACTAGGTGGGCCAAGCTGTCCTTATCTGCCGTCAGAGTCTATGTTTCTATGTTAAGCAGTGCTTCCTCACATCCCTTGTTCTGAAATTCTCCCTCATGAGTTTGTATTTCTGCCCTCTGGTGGTGGAACCTACACATTGCCTGAACAGATGCAGGCTGTCAACTGTCGATTCCCTCATAAACTTGAAGGGTTCTATCATGTTCTCCCTCCTGTTCTCAAGTACATATGTAGCCCTGCAATCATTTTGGTTGCTCTTCATTGCACAGCCTCTAATGTGTGCTTCTGCTCAACTGATATCACTGGGGTCTGGAAGTCATAAGTAAATAAAAAATGAATATTGTGTTGTAAAATGCAGCATTGCAAAGAGAAAGCATTCCAGTATGTCCTCTGCCTTTATATAGCTCACTATGGATATAGGTCAGAGGAGGTGATTCTAATGGCTGCCAAAACAGCAATTTATGAAACAGAAAGGAAGGCTCAGCACCCTTATTTTGTCATAAAGTTTCTTTAAAATTGTTATTTTACACCTTCATACTAAATGCAGTGTTTTGTGGCAGCATGGTGGTAAACAAGTCTGAAGTAATACACCATCCCAGGTCGCATCTGGAAACGAGCGGGCCCCGCTCAGAATGCTTATCTGGTAAATCTCTTAAATAAATAAATAACTTCTCTCTCACTGACAGCTCCTGTCAGCCACCAGGCCACAGCTTTTAGGACTCTTCTATACTGAGTTTACATAGTGGAGAACCAGCCAGCAGTAAGTGATCAATATAATGAGCAAAACGGATCAATTGGACCTAGAAAGCTGTCACAACATTTAAGGTGACTACCAAGACATTTTTTAATATGTATTTTATAAAATGTGGGAATATTTTTTAGTATGTATTTTATAAAATGTGGGAATGTGGGTCACGTGACATATTTTATCTATATAAGTATGAATTGATCTGGTGCCAGACTTGCCTTGAGAAAGCGTGAAAACTTTTGGCAGCTGGGGTAGGGGTGTGTGCTACTTTTATCTTTTAATGAATAAAACTTTGTTGTAGTAATCCTGCAGCCAATATATGTCTCCTTTTTTCCCATACCGCTGTGTTGGGTAGTCACCTGTCTTCTGACTTGTCAGTGTGACTTTTCATAGTTTGGGTTGGCTCTAAATGTGGATCTCCTGAGCTGCTTCTTTGCTCAGTACTTTTTATGTTTGCTTGCATGCATGTGCAAGAAATATAGTGCCACCATACGAGTTTTTGTAGTTGTGCCACCCCTGCTTCCAATGCCCTGAACATTTTTGAAGGCGCGGCCACACCGGACCAATGAATGTCGGAGCTGTCTATGACAGCAGTTCAGATGCAGTGTCGTACAATTGAAAGAGAATGACCGCTACAATCAGCTGTGGTAACGTGTAGGCAATTTGCACACTGCTGTGCTGTCAGCAGTATGCAAATTGCCTACACGTCACCACCTTACCAGTCATTGTCATTCAACTGTACGTCACTGCACCTTCCGTCGGCATGATGCCCCCCTTCCGATTTGTTGTGTGCTGAGGTGCCCAATCCCCTCAGCACATGCACACTCCCCCACCCCAAGCACACTGTATGTCTGACAGGGTGCCCAATCTATCGGCTCAGTGCCCCCAAAAAACAAAATTTAAGGTGCCACACTGGAGCCCACCCCAGCGTGGCAAAAGTCCCGCTCATCATGTACTCCCCAGCACACTGTATGGCCAATGGGGGTGCCCAATCCCTGTTGGCTCCACTGCCCCCAAACAAACTTCCAGGTGCACGCTGGGAGCCCAACCCATTGTATGGCAAAGTCCACGTCGTCTTTTTAAAAAAAAAACCTGTAACAAAAGCGGTCCCTCGTTGACTCTCTGCACCCTCCCCAACCCGCTCCCACCCTCTGTGCACCCACCTTCCTACACCCTCACCCCATACTTACCTCCAGAGGCCAGCGAGGATCTTCGTGGACCAGGAACACGTCTGAACTCTTCAAAGCCGACCACGAACTGAAGAAATGCCGTAAGCTGTATAATGGCATAACTAGGTTTTTCAACTTTGGTTCATATCTCAGTCATTTTTGAATTTTGCACAAAATTTTCAACATGGGGTTCTTGGGACCCCATCTCATAATTCAGTCACTGTCATCTGGTTATTCAGTCCCGAAGGTGATTTTGCAGTCACTGCGTGGAATCACCTTTCAGGACTGATTAACAAATGACAGTGTCACTGTTCATGAGGTGGGCTCTCAAAAGCCTATGTTGCAAATTTGGTGAAAATCCCAAATGACTGTTTTATGAGCGCATTACGAAGTTTCCACACGTCAGTTAAAGTTTGTGAATTTGTAATATTTCACTCCAGATTTTAACATTGCCATTTTTTCACCTCCTTATGAACAGTACAGCTGTCATCTTACACATCCTGGCCGAAATGTGTTTTTGCACTTCCAGCACAGAATAGCGCAGTCGCTGTGGGAAATCAGTGTTTGGGACAGATTAAGAAAATCACAGTGACGCTGTTCATGAGCAGAGGTCCTAAAATGCCTATGTTGAAAATTTGGTGACAAAAGTCCATAAAATGACTGTATTACAAGAGTGCATTGCGCAGTTTCTACGTTCCCTCGTAACATAGAAACATAGAATTTGACAGCAGATAAGGACCGCTTGGCCCATCCAGTCTGCCCATTTCCCTACCTGATGGATAAGCTGCAGATCCTAGTTAACCAGCAGCCTACTTCTTCCTACCCCCAACCCCTAGAATTGCCTTATGACTGTCCCATGCATGCTTGAATTCCACCACTGTTTTTGACTCCACAACCTCCTCTGGAAGGCCGTTCCATACATCCACAACCCTCTCTGTGAAAAAATACTTCCTTAAATTACCTCTGAGCTACCCCCTTCTATCTTCAAATTGTGCCCCCTTGTTCTTGCACACCTCTTTTTTTGAAAGATGCTACCCTCTTGGACTTTGTTGATTCCCTTGAGATACTTGAAAGTTTCTATCATGCCCCCTCTCCTCCTTTCCTCAAGGCTATACATATTAAGCTCCTTAAGTCTCTCTTCATATGTCTTCCGGTGCAGACCCTGCACCATTTAGTTGCCCTCCTCTGGACAGCTTCCATCCTGTCTATGTCTTTCTGGAGATTGGGTCTCCAGAACTGCATGCAGTACTCCAGATGGGGTCTCACCAGCTGTCTGTACAGAGGATAATAACTTCTTGTTTTCTACTGGTGATGCCTCTCCCTATGCATCCCAGTATCCCCCCAGCCCTCCTTGCTGCCCTCTCACATTGCTTGCCCACCTTTAGGTCATCTGATATGACTACCCCCAGGTCCCTTTCCATTTTTGTTGTTGTTAGTATCTCACCCCCCATTGTGTACTCTTCCCCTGGGTTTTTGTTTCCCAGGTGCATTACCTTGCACTTCTTAGCATTGAATCTAAGCTGCCATACATTTGAGCATTCCTCTAACCTTGCCAAGTCCCTTCTCATCCTTTCCACCCCACCTTGTGCATCAACTCTGTTGCAGATCTTGTGTCATCTGCAAAGACATACATTTCCTTCCAGTCCCTCTGCAATGTCGCTTATAAAGACATTGAGAGGACCGATCTAATACTGAACCCTGCGGTCCCACTACTAACCCCTTTTTTCAGAGTGGACTCCATTTACTATTACTCTCTGTCCTATTCTCCAGCCAATTCTTTACCCAGGCTGTCATCTTGGGACCCACTCCCAGGCTGGCTAACTTGTATATTAATCTTTGTGTGGGACTGTGTCAAATGCCTTGCTAAAGTCTAGGTAGGCCATGTCCACAGCCCCTCCCTGATCAACTACTTTGGTCACCCAGTCAAAGAAGTCTATCAGATTTGTCTGGCATGACCTTCCCGCTGTGAATCCATGCTGCCTTGGGTCCTGTGCCCTCTGGCCTCTAGATACTCGACAATTCTTTCCTTCAGAAGTGATTCCATCATTTTCCCTACCACTGAGGTTAAACTAACAGGTCTGTAGTTTCCTGCTTCTGCCTTGCTCCCACTTTTGTGAAGGGGATCACATCTGCCCTCCTCCAGTCCTCGGGTACCACCCCATCCTCCCATGATTTGTTAAATAGGGTAGTCAGTGGTGTCACTAGTTCTACCCTTAGTTCTTTTAGAATTCTGGGATGAATCCTATCAGGCCCCATTGCTTTGTCCACCTTCAGTTTTAAGAGTTCTTTCTGAACCCTTTCTTCTGTAAATGGGCTGGTATCAACTTCTGTATCTAGAGTGTTTCTACTGTTTGTTTTAGGTACCTCCCCCTCTTCCTTTGTAAATACTGAGCAAAAATATTTGTTTAGTATCTCTGCCTTTTCACAGTCACCCTCTGCCCACCCTCCTCCCTTTATTAAGCCTCACTATCCCTCCCTTGGTCTTCCTTCGCTCCTGATGTACCTATAAAGGTTTTATCCCCTTCTTAACTGAGTTGGCTATCTTTTCCTCGGTTTGGGCCTTTGCTGTTCTGACTGCCTTCCCAGCTTCCTTTTGCTTTAACTGATACAGTTCTCTGTCCTGTTCCTTCTATGATTCCTTGTACTTCCTGAATGCTTTCTTTTTCTCTTGAACCTTCACTGCCACTTCCTTTGAGAACCATAGTGGTTTCTTACCTCGTTTCGTTTTATTTGCTTTACACAAAGGCTTGTTACCTCTGTGATGGCAGTTTTTATTATTCCCATTGTTCTTCCACCCCTCCTTCCTGCCCATTTGCTAGTGCATTCCTTAGGCACTCACCATTTTAGCAAAGTCAGCCCTCCTAAAATCCAGTACCTTTGTCTTTGTATGGCTTGAGCTCTATTGCTGTGTTTATTGTGAACCATACTGTTCGATGGTCGCTAGTTCCCAGATGGCTACCCACTTCTACATCTGTGATCTCTCTTCATCTCCATTTGAGAGAACCAGGTCTAAGATTGCTCCCTCTCAAGTGGGCTCCAATACTAGTTGTCTAAGGCATGCCCCCTGTAGGGCATCTAGAATAACCCCACTCTTCGAAGTGGCTGCTGCAACTGCACTCCAGTTAACATCTGGCATATTCAGATCACCCATCAGCAATATCTCCCCTTTTTCTGCCATTCTAAGTATACTTTCTATCATTTCCTTGTCCATTTCCTCCCCCTGAGAAGGGGGGTCTATATACAACCCATGTGCGGATTGTGGTGTCATTGCGGTCTCCAAATTTACCCACAGTGCTTCTTCTCCTCCCTGTTTACCCTTTTGTTCTGTTGCTTTGATTCCTTCCCTTATGTAAAGAGCTACTCCTCCTCCTCTTTTACCCTCCCTGTCCCTCCTGTAGATAGTGTATCCTGGTATGTTTACGTCCCAGTCATGGTTTTGTGTGTACCATGTTTCTGTGACTGCCACGATATCCAGATGTTCCTCCTCCATCAAGGCCACTAATTCAGGAAGCTTGTTACTCAGACTACGGGCATTGGTACTCATTGCTCTCCATTTTTTGATGGCTTTACCTTCTGTTGCAGCATCCCCCACTGACCTTTCTACCTCGGTCTTTTTCTCATTTAGTACCCTATTTTGTAGGGAGAGGCTGGGATTTTCCTGCTGCTTATCAGTGCCTCCCCCCTTGACTAGTTTAAAAGCTTGCCAATGAAGCATTTAAACAAATTGCTCAAAAGACTTGTTCCCTTCCTGGACAGATGCAGACCATCCTGCCAGTATAGGCTGGTGTCCCTCCAGGTGGAACCCCAGTCCCCAATGAAGCCAAACCCCTGTGCTCCACACCATTTTTCAACCATTCATTAAACTGCATGGTGCAAAGTACCCTCGCCTCACTCATGCCATTGACAGGCAGCACCTCTGAGAAGGATACTGTGTGTGCTACTTGTCTTAGGCCCCTCCCCAATTCTACAAAGTCCTTCTGCACTGCTCTAATCTCATGATGAGCCAAGTCATTTGTCCCTAGGTTGACAATGACGTCCAGCTCAGACTCCCGTGCAGCTGTTCTCGTGATCCTGAGGATGCGCTTCCTGTCCCTCCAAGCCATGGCACCAGGCAGGCACCTTACTTCAGTTTTCCCTGCTCCCCCCAGTTCTAGCCCCCTAATAATTGAGTCCCCCACCAGGAGCTGCTTCCTTTCCTTGTGGTGTCCTCTGTCTCCTTCCTGTGGGCCTCCCTTGTGACAGCTGTCCTCAGCCTCCTTAGTCTCCTCTGCGGGTGCATCCATAGGGGAGCTGTGCTCCCTCAGAATAATGTATGGATTGTGGAGTGGAACAACTGACTGGGTGTGCCTCTGTTCCACCATCCTCACCCTTCCTGAGCCCACTGTGGTCCAACTGCTGTGCTTTCTTCACAACCTCTGAGGTAGTGGTGGTGGCTCTGGTGCTCCCTGGATGGGGGAATTTCCCTTCCTACCGTCCAGTGTGGCCTGGGGAAGGTTCCCTTACTACTGTCCAGCATGGCCTGAAGATGGGCAACTTCCTCCTCAGGGCAGAGGTTGTCTGCAAATAGGGCAGTATCTCAGCCTCCAGAAGATTCCTGGAAGACTGCTGCCCACAGCCATTACATTGTACTACTTCCACATGTTTATCTACTTTTTTCTTTTTGTGTGTGTGTGATTGGTTTGTTATATAGAATATATATATTATACAGCGTGTATGCTTATATTGTCAGTACAGTGTGCTAGAGAGGATATGACAGTGATATGCACCTTGCACTCTTGAGAAATGATGTCAGAACCCCAGGTATAAAGGAACTATTTCCAGGGGTGGGTGAGTGTGAGGGTGGGAAGGGGTTGGGCCTAAACTGTGCCCTCACAAAACAATCAGCTAAAAGCTCTGACCCAGCGCTGCGATGAGTGCCTTCCTGTCAGTAAGATGCCCTACACAACAATTTGACAGAGAAAATACCCTGCTAATCAAACAGAGAAAAATCCAGACATCCAAGTCAGACACAGGTAAACCTCCCCAGCCCCAAAACAGCCTGGTGGTTTGTGCTCTGAAAGCAGTCAGCCCCAAAATAAGTCAGCTGTGCTTTACACTCTTTCTGCACTGAAAATCTTAAGAATTAAGCCAATTGATTGACTAGTGACACCTGTAATGTAAGCAGGCCTTTCAATGTAGGCAGTCTGCTATGTCTGATTCCAATACACAAAATCTTTCAGTGAAACCAGGGATAAAAACTTAACTTCTCAGCCAGCAGGACACTTTTAAAATGTTGCAAAAATATCCTTCCAAATCCTAGGTCTCAACCCCAACAATCAAGCAAATTCAGTTGTACCTCACTCCCTCAGGTTATAAAATTACTACACTTTTAATGGAATCCTGAAATTCTCTGCTTAATGCCAATAAGGAAAAAAAAAATGAAACTTTTTGTAGAAAGCGTAGCTCCCCTGCTTTACAATATTATGCCTTACCAAGTTTCCAGCTCCTAAATGGAGTTATAGTTTGTTCTTTGCAGTGTAGCTAGGTTCTCAGCTTCAGACAAATCAAAGTCAGACACTACAGTAACTTCACGAATTTGTAATATTTTCACTCCAGAGTTTCAGTACTGGCATTTTTCCAAACATCCTTTTGAACAGTATAGCTGTCATTTTTCACATCCTAGCCAAAATGTATTTTTGCACTTCCGGCGTAGAATAGTGTGGTCGCTGTGGGAAATCAGTGTTCGGGTCAGATTAAGAAAATCACAGTAACACTGTTCATGAACGGAGGTCTCAAAATGCCTATATTGAAAATCTGGTGCAAAAAATTCCCACAATAATTGCATTAAGGGTGTGCATCGCACAGTTTCTATGCACGCTCGTGACTTTACCAGTTTTTTTTATATTTTCACCCAGATTTTCAACATTACCATTTTTTTACACCTCCTCATGAACAGTATAGCTGTTATTTTTCACATTGTGTTCCAAATGTGTTTTCGCAACTGTGGCGCCAAATGGTGCAGTCACTGTGCAAAATCACCTTTCAGCTAACAAACTGATAGTGTCTCTGTTCATGTGGTGGGGTCACAAAAAGCCCATGTTGAAAACCTGGAGTAAAAATACCAAGAAATGCCCAGGGCATTAGGGTTTCTCACCATAACACCCTACCCTGTAGGGACTGACAGGCATCAGGGGTGTGATTTGGGACTGTCGACAGTAATGCGCATGCCATTCCACTCCCACCCCCACCCTGCAGCCAGTGACAGGCATTTAGGTGCACCTTGGACTCTTTGGCCCCAGAGTTTACACCATTTTCCTATACTGCACCCATTTCAGCATATTTCCTTATGGAATGAGGTTAGTTTAAAGCCTGAACACCCCAAGGCACACCTTGACACTTGTCAGTGTCTGCAGGGTAGGGTGAGGTGAAATGTCATTACTGTTATGGGTGATGACCCAAAGGCACACCCCAATGCCTGTCCATCTCTGCAGGGTGGGGATGGAGTTGGCATCAGTTCAATACATCACTGCCATTTCTATACTGCATCTGTCTAACACCTGCACTTCCACTGCTAATGCCAGCAAGCAAACATTCGGCATTGACAAATGCTTGTTGAATACTGAGACAGTAGCTCAGCAAGAGAGACGGTCATGTGTATAAGTTCAATACTGCATACCACTGTTTCATCATGAAGTGGTTTCTACCATGAAACACTGGATTTAGTACAAAGGTGGAAGATAACAATTGTAAACAGGCTTAATGACAAAATGAAAGAGTGGATCATTCTTATCTGTTTCATTAAATGTTGCATTAGCCGTTAAGATGGGACACAAAATAAGGAAAAGTGGACTTCTTTTTACCTTAACATAGCATTCCCTTACTTTAGTGGTGTTAGCGTTCAACCCAAACTGATGATTTAATGCAGTTTTTTGTTTGCAATAAAATTCCAAATTGTTTAAAAACAGATACAAAGTGTATTCTGTTGACAATGCTGGTGTTTCAATAGCAGGCAGTTTGTGGAGTACAGTCACGCCCCTTACCACATACTACCCAACACCAAGCATCTCTGGGATCTAGTGACACCCTTTCCCCACACCTGCCCCCACGGCAAACATCCTGTCATCCAGTGGCAACCCCTACACCTGACCCCGTGCCAAGGATCTCTGGTGTGTGTGTAGTACCACCCCTCCCACATCTGACTCATGCCCATAGCCAAGTATCCCTGGTGTCTAGTGGCAACCCCCTCCCTCACCCTTTCCTAAACCAATTTATTGCCTGGTGTCTAGTGGTACCCCTACCCTTACCCTATTTATTTGTAGTCCCCATAAGGAGCTCTGCTCCTTATGTAGGTCTCTATGACTGTTTAAAATCATGTCAGTCTGTGTGACCTTGTTAAAATCCTCTAAAGGGTTCATTCCCAGGTGTCTAAGTGGGCTGCACCAACTGGCCTACTCCAGTTTCCTGAGGGGAGGATCCAGCTGCCTGTGGTTGAAAGAGCTACAGGAAGTTAGAACAGTGTGTTTGGTTTGGTTTATTTATACTCTGGAAAAGTCCATGGGCAACCAGAACAGATAAACAATACAATCAATTTAAACACAATACAAAAAAACAACAATACAAACAATATTAAAAAACATCAAAAATGTAAATAATTGAAATATAGTGTGTCTGGGAGGTGTATGACAGGCAAGCAGTGCCTAATCCTGGAAGCTGAACCTGTATCTCAGTGTAAAGGGCCCAAATAGGACTTGCCATATTGTGGTAGCTGCCATCACCATGGATCCCTGCAGGGGGAATTATCTACTACCTCCAGCAAGTCAGAGGCTGAGAGATGAATAACACAGAAACAGAGAATCTATTCTGCAGGCAGATAAGGACCACTTGGCCTATCTAGTCTGCCATTTTTCCCTGCCTACAGATCACCGCAGATCCTTCTTAATCTCCAATCTGATACCCCTTCCTTTCCCCTAAAATTCCCTTGTGCCTATCCAATGCATTCTTGAACCCTACCACTATTTTCAGCCTCCACCACCTCTGTTGGAAGGCTGTTTCAGAAATCCACCACTCTTTCTGTGAAGAAGTACTTCTTCACATCTCTCCTGAATATACCCCCCCTCCAGCTTCATATCATGTCCCCTTGTTCTTGAGCATCTTTTCTGAAAAATTCTTCCCTCCTATACCTTATTTACCCGTGAGGTATTGAGGTATTTAAGGGTCTCCGTCATACCCCCCAACAGAAAGAGTGACAGTGCAGTGGTCTGGGACATGCAGTGGCAGCAACAGACTTACGAGGAAGAAATGAGAAGAGGAGTCACATAGGTACACTTTACAACAGGAAGAGTGACAGTGGTCTGGGGCATGCAGTGGCTAAAACAGAATTATGACAGAAATGCGAAGAGGAGTCACATGGGAAAAATTTACAATAAGAAGCAATAGTGGTCTGGGATATACAATGGCAGCAACAGAATTATGAAGGAAACAAGAGAAGTCACATAGGGACAATTTACAACAGAAAGAGTAACAGTGGTTTGGGGCAGCAGTGGCCACAACAGAATTATGAAATTATCAAGTCACATAGGGACAATGTAACTGTAATTGCCATAATGGTGGCATGAATTATGAAGGAAATGCAAAGAGGAGTCACATAGGGAAAATTTACAACAGGAAGAGTGAAAGTGATCTGGGGCCATGCAGTGGCTGAAACAGAATTATAACAGAAAGCGAAGAGGAGTCACATGGGGAAAATTTACAAGAAGAAGTAACAGTGGTCTGGGATATGCAATGGCAGCAACAGAATTATGAAGGAAATGACAGAAGTCACATAGGGACAATTTACAACAGAAAGAGTAACAGTGGTTTGGGGCAGCAGTAGCCACAACAGAATTATGAAATTATCAAGTCACATAGGGACAATGTAACTGTAATAGCCATAATGGTGGCATGAACAGAAAACAGAAAACTCAGACTAATATTGTTAGTGTAACACTTACAGTAGGTGTGGATCTGCTGCCCTGAAAAGGTTGGTGTACACTAGTGGCATAAGTGTCTTTCTCCGTCTGTTCCATCCCACCCACCCTGCTCCACTGGTACAGTCTCACACAGGTGTAATATTTGGGCCTGGTCAGAGCAACAAATTGTTATCTTGTAAGGGGTGAATGGAAGACATGCAAAGATAGATAAAAGCTGTATTGTATGTAACTTTCTTTTCCAGTCATTGAAAGCGATGGCATATAACTGCTGCCAGTATGTGTATGAGGAATATTTTGTACTGACTTTCAGTGACAGTGACAAAGACAGCAGGAGGAGTGACAGTCATCTGGGGTGTGCAGTGGCAACAACACAATAGTGAAGGACAACAAGTAAACGCCTACTGTATATATGTGAAGAATAAGATATCATTGAGGATGGGCATCGGAGTAAAATCACTGAATCTGGGTTGTGCTGTGCACACAGAAAAAAACAAACATAACATTCTGCCGGGCTCAGTAAGGGAACCTGTTTTGTTGGGTCAAAAATGTAAGGTTTCATTTTGAGACAGTGGCAGACAGAGCAAAGCCTATTTGAAGAACTCAGCAGCAGACAGCAGTAAGGCTTTTGAGATCGAAATCCATCCATGGTGCATTTTCTTATGTACTTCCACTAAGTTGGAAAAATTAGAGTAGCGCAGAGTTTTTAGTCAACTAGTGTTTTGATATCCGACTCTTTTTCATCTTGCTGTACATAGTGCAGGTCGTAAATGTAATTCAGTTTGGGTAAGTTGAGCTGTAAAACTGCCAGTTGTTCAACACGTTCAGGGAGAACTGTCACTCTGCTTGGAGATACTACAGTATGTCACCAGTGCTGCTGCGGAATAGCTTTGAAGTTACACCAGTGTGTCGACAGCCAAGGTAATAGGCAGCAGCCTGAACAAGAAGTTGCCAAATGGATCCCTGTGACTTCCAGTACAGCAAAAGATCTACTTCAGATTTGGGTCTTAGGGTTTATTAAAGCAGCAGTACAACAAAACTGGCCCTAAAATATGACCCTACCTTTTTTCCTTATAAAAGATTCCATGCAACTTTCTGTTTTGTTTGACAGTACAATTTTCTTGTTCCACCAAAATGTGAGTATTTTCTACACATTTATATTTAGTTTTCTCTCAAGAAAAAGGTGGTCCCCACGTTTGGCTTAGAGATACTGTAGCATCCAAAGTTTTCAGTAATAACTAAACAAAATAAATAAAAGAATAAATAAAGCATTGTAGACCTAGCAAGGGTTAGGATCGAAAAAATAATAATAATGAACAAAAACATGCTGAACAGCATAGGAGGTACCTAGAAAAGTTATTTTGACGGTCATGCTGATATTTTTAATTACTGTGGTGAAAATTAGCTTTTTTGGAAAAACAGTTTTTGTTGCACAGCTGCTGTAAGATATGCAGGACAGGATTTTCAAAATGCCAAGAATGCCGTAAGCTCCAGGCACACCGAGTGTACGGTGCACGGGGCCTGCGGCATTCTCCTGGCCGGCATCAGGATTTTCTATCCCGTGCGCTGATTGTCACAAGCTCAACCAACTTTTTGTGGTCTAGCTTGTGGCAGCCAAAAGGGCCCGTTTCATGGAGCTTGCACCAGATATTTGGTGCAAGCTGCAGTAAAAGATGGAAACTGTCGCAACTGCACCTGAGTTTTCAAAACCGTGCGCAGTCGTGGCAAAGAGGTTCGGCACACTGCCAGAACCTGTCAGGTGGCACAGGGCTGGCACAAGCCCTGCACCACCCTTCGAAAATCCGGCCCACAGTGTGCATCTTTTCAACAGTGAAGTCCCCTTGTGACAAGATTTCTAAATGTGACCGTTTTTTCAATCCGACTTGGACAAGTCCAGATATTTTTAACATGGTGTGTGTGATTCTCATCCTCTGTAGCTGTGCTAGAGACAGGCACACTCCTGGAGGTTTCAGTATGGAAACTGGCACTTGAACTCCGTGCCTGAGCCCGAGGATTGTTTCTCTGTTGTACCGGAAGAAGATGACTTTTCAAGAGTGCTTGAGCCACTTGTACCTCTTGGATTGTGTGCTGTCCATATTACTGTAAAGCAGTGGGATCCTGAACAAGGAAGGCATCCTTTAAACAAGGACCTACTATTGTAGCTGTGACATTTTTTGTTATCTTTCAGCATCTTGTCAAACTGCCTGTGGAGCACATCATTCAGTATCTGTGCCAGGTGTAATAAATCAGAAGAACAGTCGTCATTGTCAAATATTTCATTAGCGAAGCTGAGGAGAATACGCACAATGGGGATTACCTCACTAACAGAGGCACTGCTGTGGAGTTCTCAGGTAACACTGTCAAATTGTTCAAGGATGTGACAAAGTGTGTCCATGGTTGTTAAGCGGAAATTAGTTCCAACAATGTCATGTGACATACCCATTGCATGTATGTTCTTTTTGTTTTACCAATCTTTCTGTCATGTAATATGCAAAACTTCCATCTAGTAGTGATGTTTAGCTTCAAGGAGTGTTGAGGCAGTTTTACTAACTGCTGGAATGTGCGTACTGTAGCAGCCGCTTCGACAGGCCAGTGGAAGTGGTTGGCTATTCTATGTGCTGTTGCAATAAGATTGCTGGTATTTGTGCTCCTGTCTAAAGCTTGGTGGACAACTAATTTTAATGTGTGTGCAAAGCAGTTCACACTTTGTGTCTCCTCCCTGTCACTGTCACCGAAAGCCTTTATTATGTTAGCTACATCTTCAGTCACTGTCACTCCTACTCATTATCCATTTCTGAGTATCCATTCCTCCCGCAGTTATTCAAGGGCGTTACGTATGTTCACTGCTGTGTGCTCATCAGCCATAACACGGGCTCTAAGCAATGCCATTCCTCTGTACTGCCCTTTTGGTGTCAGATTAGACTGCTTTTGTGACTGTGAGAAAGAAAGTCAGCGTGCGGCCAGAGAATATGCCCATGAGTTGATGCACTTGTCTAAATATCCATTGTGAAGTGTACAGCCCCACCCTCTGCCTCCTTAAGTGCAAGCACAATGCAGGCTTTGAGTGCTTGGTAAATCTCCGGAACTACTCTGCTTTATTATTTCATATCTTGGCTGTAAAAATGCAAGCAGCCTTTGGAATACATTTTCCACAATGGAAAAGGGCTGTAGAACTGTCCATATCATTTCACCAATAAGCCATGTAATTTGGGAAGCAATCAGATGCCTGGAGTCAAATTTGGTCTTGCAATCAATTGGCTGAGCTATAGTTAATTGCTTGGCTTTTAGAAAAGGACTGAACAAAGAACTGGTACTTCTGCTCTGCCATAGCAGGGGTGTTGGTGACAGGAATACTGTGTCAACTGATGCTGCCGAGTTCACAGAAATTTACCTGCTTCTTACATGTGATGGAGGTGGAGACCATGTAACTGATCTCCCTCTGCCACCACGGTTACGTGGGGGGACTGACTGCTACTGCTACCATGATACAGCTCTGACTCATCAAAATGATTGTTATCATCTGAATCGCTCCTACATGGCTCAGTGAGATCTGCAGGACGAGCAAGTACATGAGAGTGCTGCCACATTAGGTCACATCTCATGGCAGTGGTTCCCATGTCACTCAGTTTCTACCCCCTACTAATGGTTATTTTATAGTGCACACATAATGCTTGAAGTTCATCAGTGGAAGGTATCAAACAGTGATTCCACACAATGCTGGTACTTTTTTTGGTTTTATTTCCAGACAAGGAATATGACTATGCTCAGAGTCACAGGAGGTACAGGAACCAAACTAGAGCTGGTAGCAGCAGCAGGTGGTAGCTTGGTGGCAGAGGGACACAGTAGGAGGGAACCTATGGAAGTAATAGTAGTTTGTCTAGTCACTGTAATCACTGTGGCACTGGGCAAGGAAGCAGAGGAAGGGGTTTACTCTTGCCACTACTGGGTGCAGTTGTGACATCATTATTTTCATGTGACTATGTCATCATCATCAGACACATCATCAACAGTATCATCACCATCACCATGGTCAGGGCGAAAATCAATAGGTATATAGTCTCTGCAAGACACACGTGAGGAGTCAGCGTCATTTTCAGAGGACTCATCATTCACAGAATGGGAGTCAGACTCAGAATCAGATAGAGGGTTTAGCTCAACCACTGCCAAATCTGTATGTGGTAGAACTGGAGATGAGGGCACTTGAACCTGAGCTGGAAGCTGTGAGGATCAGAAACAAACTGCAGTTTGGTTCTGCAGTGGAATACATGTAGGACTGCTTATTCTCAGTTTAATGAAGATGATGAAGATGATGTTCCGGCAGTGACACCTGATGTCACTGGCAGTCCCTAATGTTTCACGGGGCTGAAGCTTTTGGGATTTATAACCCAACCTGACCTGCTACCTTTCACCAGCTGGAATGGACTTGACGGTCTTCTTTGCTTGTTTTGCTAAATCAGACTCCTAAGGCCATTCATTTTTGTTTTTGGCTCTGGGTATGGCTCAGCCAAGGATCCAAGGCAGACAGGTGCCCCACCTTTACTTTCGCCTCTACAGGCGCAAGTGTTCATGTTGTCATATTGTTGTTGGGCCCACAACTGTACGTGACACACAGATGGGGATATTTCTCTGACTGCACACTTGGTTTAAAAAAAAAAATAGCCAAGTGCTTAAACTGCAACTAGCACTTTGGGCAACTGTGACAGAGCAGTATGCGTGTGGACATGACATCAGACAGCCAGACACACTAGGTGGCAACAAGCAGAGGCATACTATAGAAACTGACTGGTTGTACTAATTTTTTATTAAAGGAAAGATAGCCAAGTGCTTAAAATGCAACTAGCCCTTAGGCAACTGTGACAGAGTGGTAGACAAGTGGATGTGGCAGCAAGCAGCCAGGCACACTAGGTAGCAACAAGCTGAGTCATACTACACTGACCGTCTGGTCCTACACATTTAAAAAAAAAAAAAGAAAACTAGCTAAGTGCTTAAAATGCAACTAGCTCTTCGGGCAGCTGTGACAGAGCAGTACACATGTGGACATGACAACAGGCAGCCAGGCACACTAGATGACAGCAAGCAGAGGAATACTACAGTGACCAACTGGTCGTACAAAATTGTTTTTTAAAAGAAAAATAGCCAAGTGTTTAAACTGCAGCTAGCCCTTTGGGCAGCTGTGACAGAGCAGTAGACAGGTGGATGTGACAGTAGGTAGACAGGCATGCTAAGTGGCCATTTTTCCTTAAAAAAAATAAACAAAAGTGTAAGACCAGTGGGCATGGGTGCGCTGAATTACGTCTCTGCTTGTTACCACCTAGCATGCCTGTATGTCTGCTGTCATGTTCACTTGAACACTGCTCTGTAACAGTTGCCTGAGGGGTTAGATGCAGTTTAAGCATTTGTCTATTTTTCCTTAAACAAAAATTGTAGGATCAGTCCTTAACTATTCTTTCAGGCAACTGTGATAGAACAGTAGACAAGTGGACATGATAGCAGGCAGCAAGGTGTCCTAGGTGACAACAAGTAGAGGTATACTACACTGACCGACTGGTTCTATATATTAGATTTTTTTTTTCTATGTATTAGATTTTTTAGGAAAAACAGCCAAGTGCTTAGTTGCCCTTTGGGCAACTGTGACAGAGCAGTATACATATTTTCTTTCAGGTATTTTTTCAGCGTAATTTAACTCTAGCCCTCTACTGCCACCCTGGACTGCCTTCTGCCATGGCCTTCTTCTGCTCTAGCCTCCAAAAGACACTATTTTTTAGGTATTTTATACAATGCAGTTTAGCTTAGTCCCCTCCTGCCCAATGCCCACAGCCATCCTGGACTGCCTCTTGGCAGGCCCTGCTTCTGCTCCTGTCTCTGTCTCTTGCTTTGACTTTTTTAAATATTTTTTCGTTATTTTCTAGTGCAGTTTAGCTGTAGCCCCCTGCCCACAATCCCAGTGCCCAATATCCAGTGCCCACTGCCTGGACTGCTGCCCGACACTTCTGCTCCAGCCCTTCTCTGATTTTTTTTTTTAAGAATATATTTTAATTTCTTGAGGTATGTTTTCAGTGCAGTTCAGCTGCATTATCCATTCTCCCAATGGCCCGGATCTGACTTTGACTGCTTGCCCTTGTCAGCCTGCCATGTTCAGCCACTCTACTGCTCTAGTAGTCTCTCTATTTTTTTTTAAATGTATATTTTTTCAGTCCATTTTTTGTTCAAACATTTTTTTTTCTCTTTTTAGTTCAAATTCAAAAGTCTTCTGCAGCCGCCAAGCCGACCAACACTGTCTCTGTCAGTCTCAGTCCTCTCTCTCAATGTGAGTTCTGTCTGTAACTGTGCTGCCTGCTACTGCAGCATGTGATTCGACTCCCACCTGTTTCCCAGCTCCACCCAAGAAGAGAGCCAGCCAGCTATTCAGAACTACTGTGATCCCACCCTGTTTCCTCCCCTGACAGACACCATGGAGCCCGACTGCATGCCCTCAGTCTAACATAGTCATCAAATGATTTGTTTAGTACTTACAGTCCCCTCTCCAATCTCAGTCTCATCACTGCCGCCACCGGGTTCCACCTTCTTCAGTTGATTCCACCTCCTTCTGCTGCATTAGCACACCAGTGCCAGTGCTAGGTACTCCTTATCCATGTAGTTCACTTTCCTTTCCCCTCCCCACCGAGTTCTCCAGCAGCTGCCCACTCATTTAGCCCACACAGTCCACTACCCCCCTTCCCCACAGCCAGCCACAGCAAGACCAGGCTTGTTCTGTCAGTTTCCTCTCTCCTCATGCCAGTGGCTACCCCACAACTCTCTCTCTCCTTCTCTGCCAAACAATGTAACTCACTGGTCAGACTAGGAGGAATCAGGATTATGTGGTGTCCTCGTGCTCTACCATCTTCCTGCCTGCCTTGGAACCACCTCTAAGTAATTTGAACTATGGCAAAAGAGCATCATTTGCAGCAGTGGGCAGTTCAAAAAGAGGTCGGACTGGCCATGGTCCAATTCTGTCCTACCAGATCTCGCCAGGCAATACCCGACAAACTCGAATTTCCAACCCAGCTCGCTGCATCCCCCCCCCCACTTCCAAGTCTGGAATTTTGTTTCTCAGACTCCATGCACTGGTGCACATAGCTCTCTATACCTTACTCATAGATACATAGATGTTGATGGCAGATAAGAGCCTATGGCCCACCTAGACTGCCCATTTGCTCACGTAACTTTGCTTCTTCAAGCTTCTCCAGAATTTGGTTGTCTGCCTCCCTGCCTGCTTCCCTGTTACCCCCTTCCTGCCTGTTCTGTTCCCTGAAGCTCCCCCTGACCCACCCACCTCTTCCATTGTTACCTTCTCCATTCCATTTCCTTGTTTCCTTTAATCCTTTACTTTTGCTTACCTGATTTCTAACTCCCCCTTTCCTCTGTCTTGTCCCCACCCCAACTTCTTGCACCCCTGCCCTAGGTTAGTTTACTCCCCTCATGCCCTCCCTCTGTGATTCTCCATCATCTGGGGAGGCAATTGTTTCCTACCTTGGTTTTACACCCCCCCCCCGGCTAGTTTAAATTCTTATCCAAGTAGAATTTAAACCTCCCACCAATGCCTGCAGTCCCTTTCCTGAAAGAATGCAGACCATATCTGCTATAGAGGCCCATATCCTCCCATGTTGGTCCTCAGTCCCCAATGTAGCTGAAACCCTCCTCCATGCACCAGGTATTCAGTCAGTTGTTAAATGCCCTGGTACAAAGAACCCTTTTCTTTCCCTGGCAGTACACAGGTAACACCTCGACAAATGCCACTGTGCATGCCACCTGCTTGAGGCCCCTCCTCCAGTTCCCTGAAGTTACCCTACACTACCCCTACCCTGTCCCTTGCCAGGCAATTTGTCCGCAGGTGGACAATAATGTCCAGCTCCCCCATCTCCTGTTGGTCTAGCAGTCCTCAGGATACGCTGTCCATGCATCTGAGCTGAAGCACCTCTCAGGCTCTTTACTGCCATATCCCTTCTTTCCCAAGTGTGTCCCCCTAACAACAGAGTCCCCTAACAGGAGCTGCTTCATCCTTGGCTGGGGGCCTCTTCCACCCTCCTTGGGACGTCTGCCACTCAGGACCACCACTTCCTCCCTTCCCACTGCTGTGGGTGCCTCTTCTCAGCTGCCCTGTCCCACCATTATTGCAAAGGAATTCTGCAGTGGTATAAACTGAGAAGCATGCACCATTCTCTCCATCCCATCCTCCTAGGTCCTCAAAGGTCCTTCTACTCTGCCTTGGCAACCTGTGGGGGAGTGGTGGCAGACTTGGTGGCCCATGGGTGGGGCAAGGTCCTCTGCACCCTTGGTAGTTTGGCTTGGAGTCTAGTGACCTCTGCCCACAACTCAGAGAGATGAGTACAAATAGGGCAGTACCTCAGTCTCCAGAAGGTATCCTGAAAGCCTGTAGCCCCAAACCCATTGCACTACACCACTACTATGAGCTTTCCTTAGTGTATATTCACACTCCTCTTGTACGCCTATATCTCCCTTTTGCTTGCCTGAAACTTATTTTGTTACCCTACCCTAGATAGAGTGTCTTTTCGTTTCTTTTTTCCAATTCTCCTACCTGAACCTACCTTATTCTGGATGTCTACTACTCCTCACTGATCTGTGGTTAGTGTACAGCATGTAACTACCTTCCCTGTAGCTGGTTGTTATTTATTTATTGAAATGTTTCACCAGGAAGGCACACTGAGCAACAAGTTGCTCGTCTCCCGGTGCGACCTGGGGGGAGAGGGTACAATGAGGATGGAACAGTAATACATACATACATACATACATACAAGTTGCATAAGTCATCATTAACATACATTAGCAAAAGACAGATGTTACATACAGTGTTCCGTACAATAAGGGACAATTGAGAAAATATCCATTTGCATAGGACAGGTTTTTCATACATACATTTGCATAAGTCAGGTGTTACATACAGTGTACCATACAATAAGGTTAATTGAAAGAACTAATAATTATGGCAAGGGGAGTGGAGTAAGGGGACACACAGGTATAGGCAGACATAGAAAAAATAGAAAGAGGTAAAACCAGTGCTAGAGGGACGGGGGATCCCAGGGTGCGTGGGCAAACAATATATGGTAATTGTGCAAAGAGTAAGTAAGTAAGCAAGTGCAAATGAAAAGAGGTAAGGTGAATGGAGGAGAAGAGAGGAGAAGCCTAGCCCCAGAAGGACCCCCTCAGGATGCTGAGAACCCTGCAAGGGGACAGGGAGGGCTAGAGTGAAGGGGGGAAGGATGGCAGTAGAACTTTAGAGAGTGTAGAGGAGGGAGGGAGGAAGTGTGGTACAACACCTAAGGGAGGATTAGGACCTAACCCAAAAGGAACCCTTCAGGATGCTGAGAACCCTGCAAGGGGGCCGGGAAAGGCCAGTAGAGGTGGGTAAAGGTGAGAGAGAGAGAAAGAAAGCTGAGTCCCAGTAGGACCCCCTTCGGGATGAAGAGAACCCTGCAAGGGGCCTGGGAAGGCTAGTAAGATAGAGGGGAGAGCTGGTTGTAGGAGTAAAGAGAGGGGTAGGGGAAAGAGGGAGGAAGGGTGAACGTAACAACTTGGGGGAGACTAGGGCCAAGCCCATGGGACAACATCAGGATGCTGAGAATCCCAGTAAGAGTGCAGAGACAACCAGTAGGGGAGGGAAAAGGGGGAAAAGAGAATGAATGTTAGATCTAGGGGGGAGGGAGGTGGAGTTGCATCAGGGAGAGGCAAGGTATAAGTACCGAAAGGGGGAGAGGATTTGTAGGGAGCTTAGAAGAAGGAATTAGGGAGGATCATAGCAGGAGCAGCTAGGTGCTAGGTAATTATAGTGGGCAGTGCTGATGGAGTAGAAGGAGGATGAGTGGGGGGGGTCCATATTTTAGGGAGGTGGTGGCAGTAACCAGACTGGCCGATGAGGGTGGATCTGTGGGGACAGCCAGAGTACGGGAGTCAGTAGATCTAAGGGAGTGGGGGGGTGTTAAAAATGAGTAGGAAAGGTAGGATGGGAGTTCACCCAGCCAGTGTTTGGAGGTGAATTTAGCACAGTGAGAGAGGCACCTATTTGTAAGAGAGGGGAAGGACAGGGCTTGATAGAGATTGCAGTGGTGGGTGCGAGAAGGAGCAACAAGGGCAAAACGCCAGAAGGAGTTGAAGAGGGTGTCCAATCTGGTCAGAGAGGACTTGGTTGCAGCACTGCAGATTACATCACAATAGTCAAAAATGGGGAGGATCATTTTCTGGACGAGTTCAACCCTAGCCATAGGAGGGATGCAACAATGGTTCCTGAACAGGGCACCAAGCTTAGGGCGCAATTTTTTCTGGATGGTGTCAATTTGGCGTCCAGTCTAACAGTAAACCATAATGTACTATCCTCTGCCTTGGTCTGGTGTCTCCCCTGTAGAGTTTCCTGCAGACTTGGGACTATCAGTAGAAGCCCTGCAGAAGTCTTTAAAACAGATGCTCCACTTCTGCTGTGTCCCACTCAGGTAGTGGGACTGAAAGACCCCATTCTGGGCTTACCTGGCTTGCTCCTGTTTCCACGCTTCCCTGTTCTGCTCACCGCCACATGGCCTGAGTCCCATGTGCCCTGTGTTCTCTGTCCGGGCCCCACATTGTTTCCCTGTTAGAAAGGGGCTGGAGGAGTGAAGCCACTGAACTGCCACGAATGTGGACGTAGTAGTCCGCGCATGCGCAATAGCTCATTCCAGTTTTTCTACTGCCGCTATTGCTAAGCAGCAGCCTCTCTGTGCTCCCGGACCCCAAATTGGGCAAATCGTGGTCCAGAGACACAGAAGAGGCACTGGAGAAAGTATAAAACTATTTAATTTAAGAGCACTAATGAGTGTTTAGGGGCTTTGTAATAAATATTAATAAGGGCACCTGAATTTTAATGAGAGCCTGTCTGTTACCTGGGTGCTGAGATGATCGGCAGCAGTGACAGGCAGCGAATTGAGTTAAACTAATAAACTCTGCATGTGGGCTAAAGGGCAGAAGGTCTATTCTGACCTTTGGGGGAAATAAATGTTACAAATATTATGTTTGGCTGCAAGGGACTTGAAAAGTTGACACTCTGTTTTAGGACTGCATAAACTGTTTCCTATAGCAGCCATAATTGTCACCTTTAACCCCTGCTCATCCAATCAAGTTCAAGTTTAAGTTTATTGCAGGAAAACTCCATTGAGCAAGCTCATTCACAAGGAGGTCCTGTGACATAAACACTTAAAGTACAAACACAGATAGGTAATAACAGTATATACATGAAATGCACGTTACATGATACAGGCTGGATATACATACAAGGGTACCACATAGGGTGACTGCAGGTGGTAAACATTGATATGAGACAGGGAAGCGACTTACAGGTTGCATACTGATAAATGAAACATGATGACTGGTGTGTGCAATACATATACAGTATTTTGGCAGCTAGAACAAACAAAAGTCTACAACTGATATGGGGGGAGGAGTGATTTGATAGAGTAGCAGTGGAGCATAAGCATAGATAAAGCCAGGAGTAGAAGGGGAAGGGAAAGCAGTTAATATGACAAATCAATTATACCGTACCAGTGGATAAATATGGCACACATGGGGAAGGAAGAGACTTAATGACAGTTACAGGTGTCTTTTATTTTGGCTGAACTTAGCGATTTGTAGAAGTTTATTGAAACTGTGCTAGTTAGTTTCAGTACAGTTTGTAATTAGTTCCAAATGGAGGGAAGGGCATATGCAATAGCACGTTTACCAAAGGAAGTCCGCGTCCTTGGTATGTCAAGCATAATAAAGTCAGATTTTCTTACCGAGTATGCACTATGTGAGATACTAATAAGGGAAGAGAGATAGCTTGGCAATTTTTGCAGGAGCAGTTTAAGAGTCCATAGCCCAGCATGGAGCAGGCGTCTAGTAGTAAGGGATGTCCAACCAACAGCTGCATATAAGTCACAGTAGTTCTTGACAGTAAGGAGTTGGTAATGAACCGTAGCATACGGTGATAAAGGATGTCCAGTTTACTTAGATTTGCAAGAGGGTGGAGGAATAGATTACATCGCCATAGTCGAGTAGGGGAGAAAGTGGCCTGTACAAGCTTGTTTGTGAGTTTCAAAGGGGAAAAGGGCCTATTTCTGTAGAAGAAACCTAACCTTGCTTTTAACCTTCTAGAGACATCTTGACGTGGTCACTGAAAGATCATTTATTGTCGATCCAGATACCTAGATATTTAAATTTAGTTTACAACTTCTAGAGGCTCGTTTAGCGTGGTGACAATGAAGTCTTGGACAAGGGTATTGGGGGCCTCTGTGACAGCCTGCAGAGAGAACATCATCGCTTTAGTCTTCTTAGCATTGAGCAGAAGCTTTGCCTTTATTAGATTATGCTCAAGTTGTGCGAAGTCCGCTTGAAGCACTCCCTTGACTTCAGATAACGATGAGCCAGAAGTATACAGCACGAGTATCATCTGCAAAAAGTGCAGATTGGACGTAGATATGTTAGCATCTAAGTCATTAATGTACAGAGAAAACAAGATAGGGCCTAAGATGGATCCTTGGGGGACTCCTCTTGCAACTGGCAAGGCTGCAGAAAAAAAGCCTTCCGCCTTTACTTTTTGGAATCTTCCAGTTAGGTAGCTAGAGAACCACTGGGTGGTATGGTATGTGGCACCCAACTTTGCAAGGCAATTGACTAATAGTCTGTGATCAACAGTATCAAAAGCTTTGCTGAGGTCCAAAAAAACTGCACCAGTTACCTTCTTAGCATCTATAGCAGAGATCCAATCATTGGTTACTTTTGCTAGTGCAGTGATTGTGCTATGATTAGCCTGGAAGCCAGATTGAGCTGGGTTAATGAGAGAGAAGGTTTCAAGTAGATTTTAACTGAATATGGATCAGTTTTCGAGAACTTTAGAAAGGATAGGCAATATGGAGATAGGCCTATAGTTGTTTACATTGCATGGGTCACCAGATTTAAATAGAGGGAGGATATGTACTGATTTCCAGCAAGACGGCGCAGTAGCAGATGTAATGGAAAGATTGAAGATGTGGAGAATTGGGGCAGTGAGATGGGCGTAGCCTGACCTTAGGAAAAAGAGTTCCAAGCCATCATCCACTGTGCTTTTTTTGGTGTCTAAGTTAAGAAGAGAATCTTCTACTTCTTTATAAGTTATCTCGCGCAGTTGGAAGGGGCTGGGTGCAGGACTAGATGTGGTGGGAGGGGTATGCTGGCTCACCGCAGCACCAGCATAAGGTGACGAGTCAAAAGCTAATCCAGCTGTGGCAAAGTGGGAGTTAAGTTCCTCCAGGATTAGGGACTTGTTTTTCACAATCTTGCCACTTGCAACTATCTTTGTTGGGACAGAGGGGGCCATGGGCCGTCCTTCTATAGCTTTGATAGTCTTCCATATTTTATGAGGGTTACCTTTAGCTTGTTCGAGGGTAGAAATATAATATTTAGCTTTAGCAGAGCGAAGGTTTTTCACACAGTTATTCCTGGCTGTTCTAAAGGCCTGCCAATCCGAAGATTCTTTGGAATGTCTAGCTTTAGCCCAGAGCTCAGGAGGCAAGAATTTGTCAGAGGGCTCATGGGACTGAAAAAGAGGACTTGGGGAGTAACAGGAGGGTCATTTCTTGGCACCCAAACTAGGAGCCAATAGAGCATCATGTAAGCCAAATGAATATTAATTTGTTCAGAGGGACAACTGCTGCAGCCAATGGAAAGGGGCTACTGGAAAACTGATGAAAGAGACTGTTTTGCCAGACAAAGGGGGAAGTCCTGAGAGAGACTCTGCCAGAGGAGAGAACAGGACAGACTGTGTGGTATTCCCATGCCCTATAACTGCATTCAGGCCTCAACGGCCTAACAAACCCAGAGATACTTGAAAAGACAACAAGAGAAAGAGCTTGGAGCTTTGCAGCAGGAACAAGAGAAAGGTTTTGGAATTTGCTACAGATGACCAGGAGCCAGTCTTTCAGCAAGAGAGAGGGAGAGAGAGATGAAAGCTGGATTGAGAGCAGAGAGACGGTGTGTGTGTGTGTGTGTGATGCCTGAGTTTCCAAGCACTGCAACCCCGGCACAAAGACTGAGCTACTGAGCTCCCTCACTGAGAGGTAACTGTGGCGAGTGTAAATTTTGGCAAGGGGAGAGCCTGAAGTGTGCTGTGGCTTTAGGCTATCAAGGCCCCGATTATTCTATGGCAGTTTGGGTCTAAATTCTGTGGCAAGTCCCCCTGTTGCCACAGAACCTCTGCGGCATTAGTTTCTAATTTCTACGGAAATTCTGCAGTGGCAGTTGGGGGCTTCATTAGCTGTCAGAACACCCCTCCCTCCAAGCACCCAGGTAGGGGAAAAATGTTAGTTTTGGTGCTGGGACCTACAAACAAAAGAAGGTAGTCAATTAACTCCTGAGTTCTTAGTATTAGAAAGTAAAAAATTCACCCCATCCATCTCAGCCTCTTCACCCACCCCACCCCAGTCTGAGAGTCCCCAGGGCCACCAAATTTGAATGAGTAATATTTTTAGTGGTTACCTCACTGCACAGTGATCCTTATCCTTCTAGTTTTACCTCTTGGCCAGAATGCCTGTTTTTCATTCCAGTAGTGCTTTGTGCGGCTGTGCTCAAATCACTTCTTGAACAAGAAACCGGAATTCGGACAGTTGGTGAAATTAGAAGGATGAGGACTGCTGCACTGCATGGGACCTGATAAAACTACTTCTACTTCAAATAAAGGGACTCAAGGAGGTTCCCAAGGTGGGGTAAGGAAGATGGTGGGGCTGATCTGAGTGTGGGGGGTGGAGGATTTACCTGTTTTGATTTTTAAGGTAAAGCCCTAGCAGACAAACCAATGGGCAGGGGCTGTTCCAAAATGCTTTTTGGATTTTTGTTTTTAAATTCCATGGAATTCCAAAAAGCTTTCTGCAGAATTTAATATAAACTATGGAACAGTTTTCCAGGGTTTATATGATCTGTGGAATAACTGCAGTTTATATGATCCATGGAATAATTTTCCTTGGTCAGAGTCAATGTTAACTGCAGATTTGTTTTACTCACAGTTTATACTGACTCTTCATTTTGTTATTTATTATGCTTTAACTCCTCATCTGCCAACCCACATTGGTCTGATCTACACAAACTCAACCCCACTACACACCTCGAGACTTACCTCACTCCCAAACACCCCAGGTTTATCCCCCAGGGACGGGGATGCTGGGGGCCCCTCCCCCAACAGAGACTGAATGGTAGAACGGGAGCAAGAGCCCAGTTGGTGGTGCGAGGTCTGCATCGTGGGGGCAGATGTCATCGTACGGCAGAGGAACCTCAATTTTCACATTTTCTCCCCAGGAGGAGTGTTATGCAATGATGTTGGGGTGGCACACCAAATGTCTGACCTCCCACTCAAACATAGTCAGTCCCGGCTGTTGTTCCCCAGGCCAACACGAGGGGTTACCTAAACACCGGTGACTTCCCTCCCTTCCCCCACAGAGGAGGACAGCAGTCCATAGGATGCTCAGTCTTCCTCCCCCAGACTGGCCCTCCAACTTCCCAGGCTTATTTCTGAGCCTGTGTCATCAGCATCTCAAGTGGTAGTGGTACCGCTGCACCAGTGGGCTGGCTAAATACTGACTCTTCAGTATGAATTGCGGAATAATATTCTGCATTTCATGTAAACCAGTTCATGTAAACGGTGGAATAATATTCTGCAGTTCATGTAAATTGCGGAATAATATTCCACGTTTTTTCATGGTTTACATTAAATTCTGCTGCAATTTCCACGGCCGCGGAATCGCAGAAAAAATCAGGGCCTTAGCTGTAGGCTGTGAAAGGTCCCAGCACTGCTGTGAATAGAGAAGCCAGGAGCAAGAGTGCTGGGGTAAGAGACTATGCAAGCACCCAGCTATAATTGTGTGACCAAGGTGTGCAACAGAGGGGTCTAGGGGACCACGTCCATCTCTCCTCAGACTGAAGAACAAGAGGGAGACCACCGGAGAGGAAGACATCGAGAGGCCTGCCAGTTGAACACCACATACAAAGACTCTGGGGGCAAGATTGGAAAGGCCTGGCAGGTGAAGACCAGCTTTCATCATTTCTTCAAACAACTGCTGCTTTATGCACCAATAACTCCTGATGCCAGCATGGTACCATGGAAACAGTTTCTGCCACCCCCTTTTAAACTGCTGAACCATATGTACCCTGGGCTGCGGCTTTGGGGAGTCTTTATTCAGCTAGCTAGCTAGGTGGAAATTAAAGCAGGTTAATCCCTGGGCAAGACTCTACCAGAAAACTGCACCCAGGTCTGGACGTTAGAGTTAAATTTGTGAATTTAAAGTTTGGGCCCCAATGAAAGATCCCCCTTGATGACTTCTACGTCACGGTGAGATACCCACCGAAAAGACTGTATAGACTTTCTGGACAGCTGCCAAGGGAAAGACGGGTGCATCCACAGGTGGGAGGTGGGGATTGGCTGGGGCAGAAATGTTTAGCCAATTGTTATTGTTGTTGCTGTTTATTTCCCCTGTTTTCCCTATCCCTCACAATAAAATACTGTTGTTGTTCATGTTAATTGCTCCTATCGAGTGTTTCTGTATGGAAGGGGAATATTGTCAGAGTGGGTGGAGATCTGTTTGGGGGGCAGCGAACATATTTTCCTGGGGGGGCGGTAACCTGCTATTTGCCTACAGGTATTCCATACCGCTTCCTCAGCTGGAGGCTCTACACCACTCTACACCTATCTATCCTAACCCAGGCCGGCCCCCTAGAAGGTGATTGCTAAGAGGACCTCGAGGTCCCCAGAACAGACAAGGGTGATTCTAGGGGCTGTTACAACTAGAGGCACCACTGGGAACTTCTGTCTCCTTGAGGATACCCCACCAGAGTGCAATTTTGAAAATTTGGTAACCCCCCCCAAAGGGTTAGAGTCTGGGAGACATACAATGGAGCAGGAAGAGTTGCTTGATTGGTGTCAAGAGCAGTGCCTGATCCTTGCGGAAAGCTATCCTGGTGACAGGAGTCCTCAAGGGCATGGACAGAAAGGATCTTAAATAAGCCCTGGAGACTATACCCGAGATAGGGAAATTGAAGATCCTGGGTATGAGGTATAACCAAGTTATTCAGAGTATGGTGATCCTGGTTGAAAGTGCCAAAGATGTGGATATGAGTAAACTGCTGGCCACCTTCACTGCTGAGGGGGTGGAAGGCACATGGCACCTGTTTGGTAGGGTGAACAAACCACAACCGGCCTCCCTCCCCTCGCCAGCCCCAAAATTGAATTTGTTGGAGAAAGTGGAGTCCGTCCTGGCCGCAGAGGGAAAGACCCTCAATGATTTATAAGCTTTTCTGCCAATGGGAGTGACCCCTGTGGACTCAGGGACAACGCACGCTGCCAGCTTGGATTATTACAGGAGTCTGAGGATTTTCTCTGGCACACTCCCCACTCTGGTGGGGGAAGATGATTATGAGACCTGGCTATACTATGCTGTCCCTATGCTCCAGCAGTGGCAGTGTTTGGAGGCTGAGAAGAGAAAAAGGCTAGTAGAGAGTTTGAAAGTGCCTGCCTTGAATACTATTCAGTGCTTGAGGGCCACAGATCCAGAAGCTGAAGTGAAAGAGTACCTTGCTGCCTTGGACAGTGTATTTGGGAGTACAGAGTCCTGTGACGACCTTTACTGGAAATTCAAGACAACCACGCAGTGGCAAGGGGAGCTCCTTTCGGCTTACCTCCATAGACTGGAGAGGGTATTGCAGAAAGTGCACAGGAAGGGAGGAATAGCTACTAAAGACCTGAATAAAGTACGTCTCGAGCAGGTGGTGAAAGCTTCCCAGTTCTCCGAATTACTGGTATTAAAGTTGCGTTTGAGAGAAAGGCTGACTGACCCACCTTCCCACAGTGCCTTACTGCAAGAGGTCAGAGCAGCTAAAGAGCAAGATGGGTAATGGGAACGACCATGGGCTGCAAGTGCTAGTATCCAGGTAGCAGATAAGGGAGCCTCTTGAACAACTTCTGAATTTCAGAGTTTGATCCGAGAATTGAAAACAGTCATGCAGCAAGTGTGCAGGTTTGGCATCACCCCTACGGATTCAGAATCAGTGGTATCCAGTATGCTCATGGGTCGGAAAGTGGCTGCCCTGCCCTTGGAATCTGGAGCCCGAACTGCCAAGGCCATCACATTTGCAGAAATGTATGCACAGCTAATGGGACTAAAGAAGATGATTGAAAGCCCCTGGCAGTCTTCTGCCCTGCTGCCATCTGAGCCTTTCCCCTGAGCTCCTTGTCTCCAAGGGCCGCCACCAAATACCTTCTGCTTCCAGTGTGGAGAAGATGGCCATATAGCCCGTGGATGTCTCTGTCCCAAGAATCCCCCCATTGGTGGAAGAGAAGAGACAGCACCAGCAGCAGGGAAAATAGAGAGGGGCCCACTGAGGGAGTGAACTGGGTCTGCAAAATTAGAAAGTTCCATCAAGTGGACAGAGACAGAGATCCCTCCAGGCAGTAAGGTGCCGCAATGATTAATTGGGCCCCAAGCTGAAGTTGACAGCCTAATAGAAGGGGTGCCTTGTGTTGCCCTGCTCAACAGTGGATCGCAGGACACAATAATTCACCAGGCCTTTTACGATCAGCACCTGAGACATGTGCCGCTTCTACCCTTGTCTGGCTCGTCTGTGTGGGGGATAGGGTATGCAAATTGCCGCTACAACGGCTACTGTAGAGTGACAATTGCCTTCATCTCCAAGGAGACAGATGAGTCACCCCAGCTAGAGACTATGGCCATGATTTGTCCTGAGACCAAGGGGAGGAATGACACATCTGCGTTGATCAGCACAAACATGAATATGTTCAGCAGGCTGGCGAAACTTTGCCAGAAAAGGGGTTGGGGAGATACTCTGCTGAACCCCTCTGTCCGAGCAGTAGTGAGTAGAATCAGTCTATCTGTGGAAGTCACTGTGCCAGATCTTCATGTGACAGAGAAACCGGCTGGAGTGGTATGGAAAGTAGACAGTCGACAATTGGTTTTGCCACCTAACTCTGAATGCAGGGTGGTAGGCATTGCAGATTTTGCCCAACTGCCTGAAGGGCGTGCTTTTGTTGTTCATGCTCCCCCAGAGGGCAGTCCACCAGAGGGATTGATGGTGCAGCAGGGGGTGCTGCCAACCCCAGAGACCCCTGGGCTATATGCGTAACTGTGAGAATGAAGAATGTATCGAATAGACCCATAATTCTACGAAGAGGCTGAGTACTAGCAAACATTTTTAAGACTGATATAGTCACAGCAGTGGACCCCAGAACAGCTCCTGAAGCCAATATAGATCCCACTATGTATGACTTTGGGAAGTCACCCATTCGTGATAGTTATAGGTGGATTCTGAGTCAAAAACTGGCCAAGAAGTGCAAAGTCTTTCACTCCATGAGTGACATCGGGTGCGTAAAAGGAGAGAACATAGAATCCGCCTCCGAGATGACAGACCCTTCCAGGACAAGTCCCAAAAACTGGCCCCAGGGGACATAGAAGATGTACAGAAACATCTGCAAAAACCTGCTGGAAGCTAGTATTATTAAAGGATCTCGGAACCCCTATGCATCTCCCATTGTTGTGGCACGGACAAGAACGGTGCCGTTAGGATGTGTATCGACTACCGCACCCGGAACAAGAAAACCATCCCCAACCAGTATACGGTACCCCAAATTGAAGATATACTGGCCAGTCTGTCAGGGAGTAAGTGGTTTTCAGTATTAGCCCTACTGAGCAGATATTACCAGATCCCCATGACAGAAGAAGATAAAGAAAAAATGCTTTCATCTGCCCCCTTGGGTTTTATCAGTTTGAGCGCATGCCCCAAGGGATCTCTGGAGTGCCCGCCATGTTTCAGAGATTAATGGAAAAAGTGGTGGGGGATGTGAACCTCTTGGAGGTCTTTGTATATTTGGATGATCTCGTCGGCTTTGGCAGCACCCTCGAAGAACACGAACGCTGGCTGATGAAAATGCTGGACAGACTGGCGGAGTCTGGTCTGAAGGTTTTGATAGTTAAATGCCAGTTCTGACAGCCATCTGTAAAATATGTGGGGCACATCATCTCGGGGCATGGGGTACAGACAGATCCTGCTAAGGGTGAGGCCCTTACCACCTGGCCCCATCCTCATTACTTGAAGACTCTTCAGTCATTCCTCAGGTTCTGCAGGTAATACCAAAGGTTCGTAAAGGACTTCTTGATGGTGGTGTGCCCCTTGAACAAGCTGCCTTAAGGTTACCCACCAACCAATCAGAAAAAAAATAAGATGCAGACTCAAAGAGATGGACCCCAGAAAGAGTACCTTAAGGTGAATTAGCCTTTTGGAGACTGGTGAACCCCAGAGTGTGAAGCTGCTTTCAAAGAGATCATCAAGAGACTGTGTGAGGCACCTGTCTTGGTGTTTGCAGACCCCAAAAAGCCCTATATCCTCTACACAGATGCTAGGCTGGATGGGTTGGGAGCAGTGCTGTACCAGGAGCATCCTGAGGGGCTCTGCCTGGTCGACTTTGCAAGCCACAGCTTATTGTCATCCAAGAAATATTATCCAGTTCACAAATTGGAGTTTCTGGCACTGAAATGGGCCATGACAGAAAAGTTCCATGACTATCTGTATGGGGTACCATTTGTGATGAGGACAGATAACCCATTGACCTATATTAACACCATGGCCAAATTGGACGCTGCTGGGTACCAACTGCTGTGTGCGCTGTCCATGTACAATACACCTTAGATTATAGAAGTGGAAAAATGAATATTGATGCAGATACCCTGTCTAGGTGCCCCCACAATGAGCAACCTGAACCTAGTGTACGGTTGTCAAGTGAGATTGGTAAGGTGCTGTGCTCCAAGTTTTCAGTGCAAGGTGACGGCACCCTGGGTAACCCTGACAGAGCCATCAACATGCTGGTGGTATGCCATTCCCAATGCATACCTGAATTTCATGAGGCTTGACTTATCCTCTCTCCTGCATCCAAGCAGATCCGAACTTCAGCAGGCACAGAGAGAGGACCTTGGCTTCCGGAATGTCATCTGGGTCTTGGAAAAGGGGCTCGACCCTGAACAGGTACACTCTTTCCACCCTGATACAAAGAAATTACTCTGGGAATGGAACAAATTGGATATGCAAGATGGGTTGTTGGTTCATGAAGTCCACGGTGCTGATAACTCTAACCACTCCAAGACACAACTGCCCTGGAAGTATTGTAAGGCTATTTGTAATAGTTTCATGAGAAAGGATAACTCGGGACACAGTAATTCGGTACAACACACCACAGTATAGCTCTCCAACTTCTGGGAAAGTCCCTCCCATAACATCCAATTAGTTCTAGAATTGGTCCCTAAATAGGGAAACTCTTCCTCTATCATATAATGAGGTTTTACTTATGGGAGTCCCTCTATAGGAAATCCCCTTTCCTGAGGTCTTGCTAACAGGTCAGCACCATATTTTCTATATATGCAAACATTTGTTGTATTTATATATGTGCTGTATTGTTATCGTATATGGACACTAGCCCTTTATATCTCAGGGCTCTATAAATATATAATGGGGCTCCTTTAGAGACCTGCAGTGTCTCTTCATTTTTTAATTTGTTTAATTTCTTTATTGTGTTTAGTTTATTTTGCAGCCCTCTCCTTATTCTGAGGGCTGCTTCAACTGTATAGCATTTCCACATACATAGGGACGTTCCTGTCCCTTTAAATCATTTGTTTTCTATGTTGTAGCAGAGCAGCAGACTGCTGGACAATCATTATCTAGCTGCTCTGCTTGGGGCTCTGTATAACTTTTATGTCCAGGGACATCATAGTCTCTTTTTATTTTCAAGTGCCTACTTTTCAGAGTGTACAGATTACTTGGGGTCGCCTGCATCTCTAGCAGCCTGGACTGGCTGCTCACATGCCACAAACTCCTCCATGGCTAGCTGGCACAATTGTAAAGCATATTTTATACAAAGCCAGCAGCCAGGAGTCCTAATAATACAGGGGCATCAGTAATTATTTACACAAATACCAAGCGGCAGCAAAAGTAACAGTAGAAGTTTGACGCTCAGTTAAAACAGGTCCTGCTTCAATGAGGGTTTCTTTGGCATAGCATTCTACATAACAATGGAGCGGCAGCAAAATAATTCAAACAACACAAGCATAATGCCACTGCATTTGTATTTAACTACCATTTTAAACATTTCTGAACATTCCTGCAACATATACATAAAAATGGCACAATCATTACCTTAATTAAGTACTGCAGCACTTTAAACTCATAATATGGCACAAAATGCACTCCATACACTTTATTCCAAAAAATGCACTTTATTCAACCAGCACCTTATATACTTAAAGGCGCTTTATATCTTTTGCATTTAATGCCATAAATGTACTTTATTTCATTCTTGTCAGCAGGCTTTAGCCCGGTGCATTATTCTGGGGAGTTCTTGGTGAGGGATGGATATACAGAAACTAGAAATTAAAGTAGTAGGGAAAAAAGATTTAGTGAGAAAATAGAAAAGACTGACGTAGGTGGCCAACCTACACCAAGAGTGGAAAAGGGTAAAGTATAGTATAGGAAGATACTGTTGCACAACAGATTTCAGTAGGAAAAAGAAGATAGGAAAGGTATCCATCCACCAGGGTTATCGGACTGGCAGAATGAAGTTCTGCCACACTGTTATGGTATCTCTCCATTATTAGATGGGCCACCTGGACTTTGAGAGAACCCTTGACCTGGTAAGGGCTAGCTTCTGTTGGCCCCACATGAAGAAGGATATAAAGAAGCACGGCAAGGGCTGTTTGAGGTATAATGAAAGGAAGACTCTCCCTAAGTGAGCTGCACCATTAGTTAACATCCAAACCAGCAGCCCTCTAGAGCATATTTGCACGGACTTCCGGTTGTTGGAGCCCGATAGAAAAAAACAAGTCCAGCATCCTTGGCATAACAGACCATTACACCCGGTGTGCCCAGGCCTACCCAATTAAGGATCAGAAGTTGAGCACCATGGTTAAGGTCCTTCTGTAGTTTGTTAATCATTATGGTATACCACATTCTGACCAGGGCAGGGACTTTGAGAGTCAGCTAGTGAAGGAATTTTTGGCTGCCTACAGATAAAGAAATCCAGAACAACACTCTACCACCCCCAGGGGGACCCACACCCCGAGCGCTTCAATAGGACTATCTTCGACATGCTGGGTACCCTGGACCCAGCCGACAAGACTAATTGAAGTCAAAAGGTCAACTATCTTGTCCATGCCTACAACTGTACAAAAACTTATGCCATGCAAAGATCCCCCTTCTTTCTCATGTTTGGGCATGAAGACAGGCTGCCCATAGACCTATGCTTTGGCATGTCATCTGACGGCAACTCGGAGAAATCATATCTTGAATACATCCACAAGCTCAGGGAGTAGTTATGGAAAGTCTACCAGCTGGCAGCAAAGGTTGCAGCTAAGGCCAACTAAGACAACAAGCACAGATATGACAAAAGGGTGAAGCATCAAGTCCTGCAAGTGGGGGATCAAGTGTTGCTCCAGAATCTAGGCATACAAGGGAAACATAAGATCCAAGATCGGTGGGGCCCCTGATGTCTGTTTAGATGTGGAACAGTTGCCAGATTTACCAGTGTACAAAATCTGCCAAGAACAGGGAGAGGGTTAGAAAAGACAGTGCACAGAAATCACCTGCTCCCGATTAGTGAAATTGTCCCTGACCCAGCTCCAGAAATTGGGACTCCTGTTGTGAGAAGGCTAAGAACAAGAAGCCAGGCTGTACAAAAGCAAGACAAAGGCATTGTTTCGTCCCTGCCTCCTGAAAGGACCACTTTGAACCTGAATACTGATCCAACTGAGCCTTCCGAGCAGCCTGAAAGAAGAGATACTGTTTTGTCCATGCCCCAGAGAGGACCACATTAAACCTGAATACTGCTCCAACTGAGCCTCTCAAGTGGCCTGTATCAGATCCTGATTCATGTGACACAGATCCTTCTGAGTGAGAAGATACGTCATATTGGGAGTGTGTGCTAGAGACCAGACAAGATTTGGATCAGTGGCAGTTGGACAGTAGAAATTCACAGCCCTCCACAAGCATAGCCCCTATTGAACCATGGTGAACTTTGAATCCCAGTGTGGTACCCTTTACCCCAGTGAGAGGGCCCAGTACCCCAGTGCCTGAACAAGAAATGGACATTGAAATGGACAATGCAGTTGATCCAGGCTCTGGGGAGCAAGTTCACAATAATGGTGCTTTGCCAGATAATGCTCCTGAGCTGCCAGCAGACCTAGGACAGGGAGAGGTGCCCCCGTCCCTAATGAAATGACCGCATCAGACACAGCACTACCTATACAATCTGAAAGGCAGCACAAACCCATTATAAAGTTCACCTACAATACCCTGGGTGCCTACACTGACACCCCTCCCCCCCGTATATCACCCATAAACATGTTGTAGCTAGAGTACATGCCCTTCCCATTGTCCCCAGATACAGCTCTGAGGTAAAGTTTGATGTGGGGAAATGTGGGATTTTATTAGAAGTGTAACCTGTTGATAGCACTTGATGTTTGGTCAGACCATGTCATTCTGATTGTGTTTTGAATGTTTGCATGTTCATTATCTGCTCTGCTAGACAGGAAACGGGTGTCTAGTTGGGAATATGTTAAAATGCTTTATTGACCATAAGGCTGGGTTTAAATAGCTTGTTGGGATGCCAAGCATTTTGGCAAGAGGCGTGTGTAAGCCTCCCATTCTGGACTTATCTGACTCGAACCCATTTCCCCGCTTTCCCGTTCTACTCACTGCCGCTTGGCCAGAGTCCCATGTGCCCTGTGTTCTCCATCTGGGCCTGCATTGTTTCCCTGTTAGAAAGTGGCTAGAGAAGTGACGCTGTGGAACTACCATGCAGCTCACAGCATGAATGCATGAGCAGTGGTCTGCATATTCTATTTTTTCTGCTGCCATTGTGGCAAAGCAACAGCCTCTCCGGTGCTCCTGGATCCCAAAATGGGCAAATCACTGCCCATAGATACTGAGGAGGCGCTGGAGAAAGCATAAAACTATTTAGTCTAAGAGCATCAATGTGCACTTCGGGCTTTGTAATAAATATTAATAAGGGCACCAGAATATTAATGAGAGCCTGACTGTTGCCTGGGGGCTGAGGTTATTGGCAGCAGCGACAGGCAGGGAATTGAGTTACACTAATAAACTCTGCATCTGGGCTAAAGGGCAAAGGGTCTAATTCTGAACTTGGGGGAAAATAAATGTTAAAAATATTAGGTTTGGCTACAAGGGACTTGAAAAGTTCAGATTCTGTTTTGGGACTGCATAAACTTTTTCCTATAGCAGCCATAATTGTCACCTATAACCCCTACTCATCCAATCAGGAGGCAAGGATTTGTCAGTGGGCTCATGGGACTGAAAAAAAGGATTTGGGGAGTAACAGGAGGGTCATTTCTTGATGTCCAAACTAGGAGCCAATAGGGCATCAAGTGAAACAGATGAATTTTAATTTGTTCAGAGGGACAACTGCCGCAGCCAATGGAAAGGGGCTGCTGGAAAACTGATAAAAGGGACTGTTTTGCCAGCCATGGGGGAAGTCCTGAGAGAGATTCAGCCAGAGGAGATGGCAGGATAGACTGTGTGTGGACTTTCCATGCCCTAAACTGCATTCAGGTCCCAATGGCCTAACAAACCCAGAGACACTTGAAAAAACAGCAAGAGAAAGAGATTGGAGCTTTGCAGCACGAACAAGAGAAAGGTTTTGGAGTTTTCTACAGATGACCGGGAGTCAGTATTTTCAGCAAGAAAGAGCGAGAGCTGAAAGCTGAAAACTGGATTGAGAGCAGAGAGACTGTGTGTGCTGCCTGAGTTTTCAAGCACTGCAACCCCTGCACAAAGACTGGGCTACTGAGTTCCCTCATGGAGAAGTAATTGTGGTGAGTGCAAATTTCGGTAAGGGGAGAGCCTGAAGTGTACTGTGGCTATGGGCTGTGAAAGGGCCCAGCACCACTGTGAATAGAGAAGGCAAGCCCCAAGAGTGAGAGTGCTGGGGTAAGAGACTGTGCAAGCACCCAGGTATAATTGTGTGACCATGGTATGCAACAATGTGGTCCATCACTCCCTAGACCGAAGAAGAGGAAGAAGACCGCTGGAGAGGAAGATGTCAAGAGGCCTGCCGGGTACACATCGCATACAAAGGTTCTGGGGGCAAAGACTGGAAAGGCCTGGCAGGTGAAGACCAGCTTTCATCATTTCTTCAAACAACCGCTGCTTTACACCAACAACTCCTGATACCAGCATGATATCATGAGAACAATTTCTGCCACCCCTTTTTGAACTGCTGAACTCTTAAATACCCTGGGCTGTGGCTTTGGGGCGTCTTTATTCAGCTAGTTAGCTAGGTGGAAATTAAAGGGGATTAATTCCTGAGCATGACTGCCAGAAAACTGCACCCAGATCTGGATGTTAGAGTTAAGTTTGTGAATTTAAACTTTGCCCCAACGAAAGATCCCCTCAACGGCTTCTGTGATGTGGTAAAGTACCCACCGAAAAGACTATATAGACTTTCTGGGCAGCTGCCAAGGGAAAGATGGGTGCACCCGCAGGTGGGAAGTGGGGATTAGCTGAGGCAGAAATGTTTAGCCATTTGTTGTTGCTGTTTATTTAATTTTCCCTGTCCCGCACAATAAAATACTATTGTTGTTCATGTTAATTGCTGCTATAGAGTGTTTCTGTACGGAAGGGGGATATTGTCAGAGTACGTAGGGAACTGTTTTGGGGGCAGTTAATATATTTTTCTGGGGGTAGTAACCTGCTATTTACCTAAAGGTATTCCCTACCACTTCCTCAGGTGGAGGCACCAAACCATTCTACACTTACCTACCTATCCTAACCTAGGCCAACCCCCAGGAAGGCGATTACTGTAAGGAGCTCGAGGGCACATTGTTACTAAAAAACTGCATGTATTAGAAATTCCTGCAATCTGCATTATGTAGTTTGTTCACTGCTAACACTTTGCCTGTCACTGCCTGACATGAATGGAACTCAGGTAAACAGCTTTTCTAACTAACCTGGGCACCCTAGATTTTGGATTCCCAGATAACATATTTCTGGCAAATGTAAAAACAAACACCAGAATCTAGCCAAATGGGTCCTGTTTAACTAGGTTCAGACAAAAATACATAATTTGATTGTACTTTTATTAAGTTTAAAAGAGTAAAAAGGAAATGGCGGCCATCTTGAGTGATTTTTCCCCTCAAGGCCAAGTAAATCATGCAAATAACTACTCGCAATGTGTTTTTTACCTTTTACGATCAGTATTTCTCTGCACATAAACAGTAAATCATGACCTGTTAACACTTGCACACTTTATCATTCAAACTGTTTTTTTTTTTAACTTGAACGTTATCCCAAGAATCGTTATAATTCAAAAACTGTATAATATTTTTTCTAACACCATCCAAAGGCACACCCTTGCCACATGCCCCATCATCCCTGAAGATTTCATGAAGAAATTCCATACCATCTGGGCTGTAGGTGAGAGTACAAATACCCAGTGTTGAGTACAGTGGAAAAATACTTTTTTTTAAACTTTTTTTGACCCTCTCTGTCTTGAAAACCATACAAGATGCCATCAGGTAACTGTTCACATCTTGAGACTCTGATAGCCTGACCATGCATGCCAAATTTTGTGCTATTTTGTCAAACAATGGCAAAGTTTTTAAGGTGCAACAAATTGGGTTTAGCATTGAACTGTCGACCTAACCCTAACTGTAGGGGTGTTACTGTGCCCCTATAATGTACAGTCAGTTAGAAAATGTGCCAAGAATCTAAGGATTCTGATTGGCTACCACGTATACCAGGAGGGTACATTAACTTTCAGTTAGAGCCTGAAAAAAAACAAGAGCTAATTCAGGGTGCCCTATTACTCTGGGAATCCATGGGCACCCTGAATGTTCAGTCTTAAGAGCCGCCATTTGTTTTCTGCTCGCTACATGAGATTGAAGCCGGGAGGGCCTCCCTCACCCTTTTTATAGCACAGCAAGATCCTCTGTCCAAAATGACCCCCTCCCCAAAAAATCAACAATTATTTCAGAATTAAGGCAAAGCTACACTGTAAACGGTGTTTATCGAGAGACAGCGGTAGTTACGGAACTGCTAGTCTGCATGAGAGCGCCGGTACTTTCTTGATTTTCCATACTGCAGATGGACGTCCATCTGTGATATGGAAAATGAAGAAAATATCAGTCCTGTCATGCACACTAGTGGTACCTCAGGTACTGCTCTGTCTCACTCACTTGATAAACAGTTAACAGAGCTCAAAAGTGCAACAATCCTAAAAAGCCAACTCCCCAAGTACTTTTTTTATTTGTTAAAAATACACTAGCCATGCTTGCTGTCCTTTTCTACAGCCACTCACCCTTCAGCCTTCTCCCACAAGATTCTGACCATACCTCCATGCTTCCTGCAGCAGCCCTGCTTGTTAATGCTGCTGACACACAGAGAGACTCAGACACTTTTAAAACAAAGTTACTGATCCACACAAGGTCCTGACAGTACCTCCATACGTCCCACATCAGCCCCGCTTGTTAATGCTGCTTGCACGCATACAGTTTTAAAATAAAGTTACGGATCCACATAGCTCTCTAAGTAAACAAGGCTCCTTCAGTACTCCACGGACTCTGTTGCTGCATTCAACCAGCTTTTTTTTTTTTTTTTTGTAAACTACCGAGTCTGTGCTCGCACATATACAGTTTAAAAATAAAGTTACCGATTCACATACTGTAGCTCTCTAAGTAAACAAGGCTCTTTCAGTACTCCACGAACCCTGTAACTGCATTCAACCAGCTTTTTTTGTGTGTGTGTGTAAATTACTGAGTCTCCACTAGGACAAAAGTCCTTAGCTCCCAAAGAAACACACATCATTTCTATGAAGGCGGAGGAACTATTGTGTTACAAAGCTTACCATAAAGTAATTTTTATTATAATTTTGGTATTAAAGTTATTTTTTTACAGTGCCCATTTTCTAAGCGCAATAATACCCTCCAGGGTGGGCAGTATTAGGACCATAGTGAGATAGTATTTTTTCCAGAGGGAAATGGTGCACTTGTCACCCAGTTCACTGTAATTTACCCTCGGTAGAGGCAATGTGCATTTTAATTTTAACGTTTGGATCTTGAATCCCAGGAGGAATTACTGACCCATGCCCTTCAACCTTATTTGAGTTCATAAGGCAGGTATAGTACTGTGGATGCCAAGTACATCTCTGGAGGCACCCCTGTACTCTCCTGTGCACTTGTGTGTCACTTGAGTGGACTCCTGAGAGACTCAGGACAGTTTGGTCCCACCCAACATTTCTGTAAGTCATAAATGGCCTTCCAGGATGTCTAGAACTGAGGTTGTACCCTTGCTCAGCAGAAGGAACACCCTGTATCATACCACAAGCCAATCTTAGATGGAAGACTGGGCAACAAAGGCGAAGACTTGATTGGTTAGTGAGGGAAAGATTGTACAGAATATGCATGTTGACATGGCAACAGATGGAAACATAGTGACATTTCCTCAAGTCATAGAAACATACTGTAGAAACTCAGAAACATAGAAACTTAGAAAGGTGATGGCAGGAGACCAAAGTTTCATCAAGTCTACTCTTGAGATCCCGAGATCCTAGGTGATCCTGGGTCCTAGCTGGCAAATTCCCTTGTGGATTTGATTCTAGCGTACTCCTTATCTCAACCCCCTTTGAATGCTGATACAGTCCTAGCTCCTACCAGCTCCACAGGTAGTTTGTTCCATGGCTCCACAATCCTTTCTGAAAAATAATGCTTCCTAAGATCCCTCCTGAAACTCCCACCCCCCAGTTTCAATCCATGCCCCCTGTGTTTGAGTTGGGAGCCTTGGTGAATAGTTCAGCGTAGGGTTCTGAATGTTCTCATGTACTTAAAGGTTTCTGTCATATCCCCCCTTTCTCTCCCCTAGATTCAAGTGAGTTAATATTTAATGCCTCCAGCTTCCCCTTGTACAACAGCCCCCAAAGCCCCTGTATCATTTTGGTTGCCCTTCTCTGAATGGTCTCTATCCTGCCCCTATCCTTCCTAAGGTATGGTCTACAAACCTGTTTGCAGTATTCCAAATGGGGTCTCACCATAGATCTGGACAGTGAAAGTATCACCTCCCTATGCCTACTGTCAAATCCTCTCCCTATGCATCCTAGCATTTTGTTGGCCCTACTATATGCTGCCTTGCATTTATTTATTTATTAAATTTTGATTACCGGGTAGGCCCACTGAGCCCCGAAGGTCCCTTTTTCAGGGGCGACCCGGGATACAGTAAAGATGACAGGTGTAAGGTACAACTTGTAACAGGAGAGTATAATTGCTAACCAGGTTACAGTAAAAGCAGTTAAACAGTTAAATAGTGAGTCAGTAAGTAAGAAACATATACAACATAAAAGTAGTGATTGACTGAGACAAGGCCAAGCCTTGCAGTCTGTTTGGGTGACAAAGGGATGTGGTAGGCTTTGGTTGTTGGATCGGGGGAAGACTAACCTATTCTTAGACAGTGACAAGTGCTGGTCTCAATCATGTGGGCTTTGAGCCTAGTACGAAAGATCGGTAAAGAGGGGGCTTCCTGTACAGAAGGTGGAAGATTATTCCATAGGTAGGGGGCTGTACAGGAGAAGGATCTGCCACCGGCAGTTGTACTGACTCGGGGGGTTTCAAGTAGAGTCTGACCAGAGGTCCTGAGCATACGAGATTTGTGCTTGAGTGAGAGGTCCCTTTTAGGCTAGGGGGAGCAGCTGGGCTCAGTAATTTGAATGAAAGGCAGAGTAGGAGGTACTGAAGTCTAAAAGCAAAGGAAGGACACTGCAGTTGGGCAAGCATGTCGCAGGGGTGGCTTCTTGGGTGGTTCTGGATAGTGAACCGTGCAACCTTGTTATACAGAACCTGTAGCCGGTTGAGCTCTTGCTTAGGCATACCCTGTAGTACTGGGGCAGCGTAAGTGTTGGGAGCAGGACACTGGAAGCAATTGCCCGCCTTGCCCCCGGGATGAGCTGGTCTTTTAGTCGGTACAATGTGCCAAGTTTACAGTGGATGGTCCTTGTTACTTGATCTACATGGGACTTGAAGGTGAGGCCTTGGTCAATTTGTAGCCCAAGGTATTGTATGGTGTCCGCCACATCTATACTTTTTCCTGCTAGAGAGGTTAGCTATAGGAGTTTGGACCTGTCCTGCCCAAGGGATCTTGGACCAAACAGCATAGCTTTCGTTTTGCTTGCATTGAGGACCATTCTGTTGGATATAAGCCAGGTCTCCAATGCCTTTAGGTCAGCTTGGAGGAGCGGACCTAGTTCCGGCAGATTTTCCATAGAGCGGTAGATTACTGTGTCATCTGCATATTGAACAACAGAGCTGTCTCTGCAGTGAAGGTTGAGGTCATTTGTAAAGAGAGAGAACAAGAGGGGACCGAAAATTGAGCCCTAAGGTACTCCCTCATTGATAGGTAGGGGATCCAATTTCACACCCTTCCAGATGACCCTCTGAGAGCGAAATGGTAGGTAGCTCTTGAACCACCGATAGGCATGGGGATCAAGACCTATTTTGTCAAGCTTAGTCAGCAGGAAGCTGTGGTCCACAAGGTCGAAAGCCTTGGACAGGTCAATGAAGATTGCACCTGTCGGCCTACCTGTGTCCATAGCTCCAAGGACGTCCACTGTTAGATTGGTGAGGGCAGTATCAGTGCCATGGTTTGTCCAGAAACCATGCTGGGAGTGGGCAAGGAGCTGGTGGGACTCCAGGTAGTCCCTCAGTTGCCCATAAACTAACCTTTCCTGTAATTTCGCAAAAGTGCATAGCAGGGAGATTGGCATGTAGTTGCTGATAAGTTACCTTGTGCCACCCTTGTGAATGGGGACCACGTTAGCCTGCTTCCACTGGTGAGGAACAGTTCCTTCCAGTAGGGATCTGTTGATAAGCCAGGTCAGAGGTCTGGCAAGAGACTGGGCTCCTTCCATTAGTAACCTGGGGCTGATACCATCCGGGCCTCCTGAGCCTTTGATTTTAAGAGCCTTAAGAAGAGGGAGGACCTCTTTGGCCTTGACAAGTCTCAGATGAAATTGGGGTCTATTTAGGCAGCAGGGTTCATCCATGATTGGTGCCAGTGTGGAAGGAGGTAGGCCATTCTTGTATTCTTCGAGGTTAGTAAAACGGCGGTTTATTTCTGAGGCAGTTGTCTGACAATCACTCTCAAGCTGTCCGTTTATCTCTATTTGGCCCAGTGCCTCCTTGGGTTTGCCCCTAAGTAGTTCATTGATGTGGGACCAGAACAGCTTGGGGTTGCCTAAGTTGGTCCGTTGAAGGTGTGTAACGTACTCCTTCTTCGCAAGTTTGATGGATCTCTTACACTCATTTCTTAGTGATTTATAAGCCACCAGGTCTGCCGGGAGAGCAGACAGCTGGAACTTCTTCCAGGCCTTGTCCCGGTTTTTCATAATGGATTTTACTGAGTGGGAAATCCACCTGTAGCAACTTCCCTTTGCTCTGAGTTTCTTGAGTGGGGCGGCGAGGGAAGCTGCCTTGAGGAGTGTGACTTGGAAATATTCCAAGGCCTTTTCCACAGTAGGGAGGAGCCTGATGGGACTCCAGTCCAGGTTACTCAGGTAGTCATTAAATTTAGCTGTTGTGAAGTTTGAATAGTCACGGGTGGTGAATAGCCTAGATGGAACCTTTGGCGCCCTGTTCTTCCAGATGCAGAATATAGGGGAGTGGTCGCTAAGGGCGTCGGCCATTAACCCGGCTTTCTGGATGTTGAAGACATTAGATACCAGAGCCCAGTCCAGGATGGAGTGGTTCCCAGTTTTGTGATTTAGCCTGGTTGGTTCTGAGATAACCTGTATCAGGTTTGCCTCATGGGTTGCTGCAGAGAGGACTTTGTTGGGATCTGAAGCCCAGTTAAGGTTGAAATCACCCAGGATATGGAGTTCCGTGGATACTTCTTTGCCTACAGTTTTTGTAATCCACTCCAAGGCTTGGAGAGCAGTCTTAGGGGGATTGTAGATGCAGCCAAGGGTGAGATGCTTAGCATGACCAAAGGTTAATCGGATGAAAATAGATTCCCCGTCCTGGCCATTACCAGGGTTCACTGTCAGTTGCGACACAGTGAGGGTGTCCTTCACATAGATTAGGACCACGACACCTCTGTTGCTCACCCTGTCCTTTCGGAAGGTGTTATATCCTTGGACCATGATCTAATAGTCTAGGATGTGGACCTTGAACCAGGTCTCTGAGACCGCAAGGATATCAGGCTTGTATAGGTCAAACCAGGCTTGTACCTCTTGAATTTTTGGTCTGAGGCTACAGACGTTCATATCGGCTGGTTTGTTTAAGGGTGTTGCTAATAATAACTCCTAGATCCCTTTCCTCTTTTGAGTCACTGAGTTTTACCCCATTTATCCAATAGGTTGTTCTAGGGTTATTCCTGCCAATATGCATCACTTTACATTTCTTGGTGTTAAATTTCAGCTGCCAGGTACTAGACCATTGTTCTAACCTTTTCAAATAATTTTGTATGATTCTCACTGCTTCTTCACTGTCCACCCTTCCCCCTAATGTAGTACAGTCTGCAAAGTGCAATCTTGCCCTGGATACCTACTCGTATGTCACTGATGAGCATATTAAACAGGATTGGACCTAACACTAAGCCCTGCAGGATCCCACTCATCACTTCTCCCTCCTGTGACATCTTCCCATTGACCACCACCCTTTGCCTCCTTCTGTTCAACCAGTTTCCCACCAACTTAATGATGCAGCTTGCTATCCCCTACCTTCTTCAGCAAGTGTTTGTGTGGTACTGAATAAAAGGCTTTGCTGAAGTCAAAGTAGAGGCTAACCACTGGCCGGCCACTATCCACGTCCCTAGATACCCAATCAAAGAAAGTAATCAGGTTTGTCTAGCATGACCTGCCTGTAATGAAACCGTGCTGTTTGTCGTCCTGTAGTCCGTGCTTATCCAAGTAGCCTACTAGGTCTTGTTTAATCAGGGCCTCCATTTGCCTTCCTAGCACTGATGTGTGAGTGACCAGCCTGTAGTTACTGGCCTCTTCCCTGCTATCACCCTAATGCAAAGGCAACACGTCAGCTCTTTCCAGTCATTAGGTACGACTTCCATCTGGAAAGAATTGTAATACAGGTGCGCTAAGGGGTCTGCTAACTCACTTGCTAACTCCTTAATTATCATTGGATGTATTCCATCTGGACCAGGAGATCTGTCGATCTTTAAATGCTCAAGCACCTCTCTGACCCTGCCTGCGGTAATACTTGGTGTTTCTGTTTTTGGCACTCCCCTGCTGTGTGCTGTAATGCCAGTCAGGCATTGGGTCACTGTGTTCTTTGGTGAACACTGAACAGAAGTATTTGTTCAGAACGAAGGCCTTCTGCCTGTCCTCTTACACTATCCTGTCACCATCCCTGATTTTAACTACCCCTCCACTGTTCTTTTTCTTTTCTTGCAAATATCTGAAAAACTGTTTGTTCCCCTCCCTGACACCTTTAGCTATCTGAAGTTCTGCAACCAGCTTTGCTTGTCTCACTGCCGACTTAACCTCCTTATTCTTTAGTATGTATTCCTCTCATAGATCATTACCCGTCTTACTTTTGAAGTTGTGGAATGCTTCCCTCTGGGAGCATGTCAATTCGCTCCTGCTAATACATTCCCTGACAACTCACTCCCGACAGTTCATTCCCTACTAACTCGCTCCCACTCCTTCTCGCTCCACATCTTTTCACTCCCTGCCTAATGTTCTCAGTACTTTCATCGTGCACACAGTGTGTTTACACTTTTTTCACTCCCTGACTAATGTTCTCAGTACTTTCAATGGGCACACAGTGTGTTTACACTTTTTCACTCCCTGCCTGATATTCTCAGTACTTTCAACGGACACACAGTGTGTTTACACTTTATTACTCCCTGCCTAATATTCTCAGTACTTTCAACGGACACACAGTGTGTTTACACTTTTTCACTCCCTGCCTAATGTTCTCAGTGCTTTCAATGGACGCACTTTTCAATTTCAGTTGACAATAAGAAACATTAAAGCTTGAATTGTCTTTTACCTTATCCGTTGTCAGGCAGTTGTCATGCAGTCCTTGCGCACAATGTGACATTGCTGATGTCGTTGTCATAGTAACCATCCAATCCAATTTAAAAGGAAACAGTCTTTTGTCTATTCACTCTCAATATTCAAAACAGTGTGAGATGCCTCTTAGAAATTATGTGGTCGTGCGCTCCTCAAATTTCCCCAGTATCGTTTCAAGCCATGTAGCGCTATCCTTGTATGCCCTCTTTGCTGTGGTAGGTTGATTGCCAGTGATTAACTGCTCAGTTTCAGCATCTCTCTTTTTTTGAATGCACTTAATACCATCAATGAACTTCCATAATGTTGGGTGTGACATGCAGAGTATTGCCTTTATCCCCTCTGTGAAATGCCTAGACAGCGTTGTTTGTTCGAGCGTGTTTCTCAGTGACAGTCTCATGGTGATTCCACAATTGTATGGCATATTGTGGCTGCCTACGCCCTGTTCCCTGTCTGTTCCTATGACCCACTCATGTGTCTTCAAAATAGTCAATGACGGGCTCTAATTCAGCTGGTAAAATGTTTAGGGTTTCGTCAGTGATGTCATTGAACCGACTAATAACCTAATTCGGGGAATAGAATGCCAATGATGGTAAATAACGGCACTTCACTGTCCTGGGCATATCTCTTACCTTGTCCCTCTGATTGTATTTTGCAGTACACGCATTGTAAAAAATGAAAAAAACATCCGACTTGAGTAGCATTGGGGAACACTGTTCTGAAAGCTTGAATGGTTGCCTTCTTGAAGTCAGTCATGATGACTGCAGGGTCAAGACGGGGGTTCAGTTCTTTCAAAACATTTAGTAGCCTTTCGTATGTATCCCTGCATTTACCAGGTAGCAATGCAAATATAGGTGGCTGGATACTTCCAAAGCATTCCCCCAATATGTAGTACAATTGATGAAAAAGCAGGGGAGCTACGCTGAAGGTTCCATCAGCGTACCAATGTTTGCATTGCTCCAAAAAATGAAGGTTGGAATCAGTTCCAAAGACTAGAATTCTGTCAGTGCTGTCATATAAAATAAAATTAACCTCACTGCCATCTGCACACTTAAATGACCTGTACTACTGGGGTATAACAAGCTCAGTTAGGTCTCGAGGGTTTAAAAGAGCTCCTTGACAGTGGACGCGCTGTATAGTGCGCTTAAGATTTTTGTCCACAATAGTGCCCTGTGCAGCTAAAGGCACATTATCCTTACAATACAGAACAACCTGTGCAGTTGTATCTTGTGTACATTCGGCTCTCTCCTTAGCAGTGTTGACAGCCTGAGCTCTCTCAACCGCTGTTGAGTCCAGTGCATGAGTGTGTTTGCTAAAGGTTGAAATTATGCAGGGGACTTCGTAACTTTCAGTATGAACTCTGGCATTGCATGTTTTTAACTTCTTAACCGCTAACTCACACTGCCATATAGACTTGCCATTGTAGCCCCGCTTGTGATGAGTGTACACATTGTTGTTAGCATCCACCAATTTATTTTTGTTATGCTCAGATAGTATGAAGTGTGCAGACATGCTTGCAGCTTTAGGTATAATGAGGGACACTGGTCACTACAATGGGTTCATATTTAAGGAATTACTAAATTGCCCAGCCTATAATTGATTAATTCTTTAAGTGCTTGTGTTACAGCAAAGTGGCACTACAGGGAGCGAATTAACATGGAGTGTAATTAGCGGGAGTGAATTGAGTTGGGAGCGAGCAGTCGGGAGCGAAATGACGCGGAGCTAATTGACCAGAGTGAATTGACATAGACCCCTTCCATCTTGACCCTAATGGCTGTCCTAACTTGACTCATGAACCAAATGGGGCATTTGTGGTTGTTTCTTTTGTTCACTGTCCTTGTACATGCCTTTGTGGCCTCTGTGTTGGTTTGTTTAATCATTCCCCAAATGTCTTCTACTACAGAATGTTGGTGAATCTTAGTTAGTTTTTTTCTTTCTTGTTCCCACATTTTATCAAAATTTGCCCCTCTGAAATTTAGAACTTCTTCCCTTGACTGAGATTTGACATCTTTCAGGGCTATTTTAAACCAAACCAAGTTGTGGTCGCTGTTTGCCAGCAGCTCCCTGACTCGGACTGCCTCAGTTTTTTCTGAGTTAGTGTGGACCGCATCCAAGAGGTTGTTCTGCCTAGTAGGACTGGTGACTAACTGTATGAGAAAGCAATCCTGTAAGGCTTCTATCACTGATTGACTCCTTGAAGATCTAGCCACCGGGATGCCCCAGTCCACATCTGGCATGTTAAGGTCCCACACTGCCGCTAGTTCTTCTTTTAGTGACATTTCTTTATTTCCTCCAAAAGCTCCTTATCCTTGTCCTCTGCTTGGTTCAGAGATCTATATACCACCCCGACCTGCATTCTCTTTCCTGAGGATAAACTAACCTGAAACAACAGGGATTCTGCTCCTTCTCTAAGGCTCATTTCGCAGGATGTGGCCTCTATCCCCTCCTTAACATAGAGTGCTACCCCCTTCCCTGACACCCCTCCTGTCTTTTCTAAAGAACGCATACCCAGGGGCTGCAAGATCCCAGTCATTGCTAACAGATACCCAGGTCTCTGTGACTGCCACAAGATCCATACAGGACTCCGCCATCCACGCCTGAAGGTCACTCATCTTGTTACTCAGGCTTCTGGCATTAATGCACACCCTCTCCACGAGCTTGTGGCTGAACTGTTGCTTCTTCCACCAGGTAAATTCCTGTGTTTCCCATTATCCTGAACCCTTTTTCGGTTCTTCAACACCTTTTTTTTGCTTATTCTGCTTGTACCTGTTGTGTGATTCAGAACAGTATGTCTTGTTTGTGGGGGAGTGGCGACTAAGTGCCCATCTTCTAAACTATTGTTGATAGGTTTCCTAGTGCCATACTCCCCTTTGCCTAGTTTAAACGTCCAAGGTAAACATCAAACTTCTGTCCTAATGCACTTGTTCCTATTACTGAATGCAGTGGGATCTTTGATGGAAAAGGCCCTGAAATCACCAGAAGACTATAAGGAATAGAGTGAGAACATTCTCTGAAATCAAGCCAACTCCAGATAGGGAGGGAGGAGGACTTTGATATATGGCTACACAGATGGTGCAGTATCTGAGGACCAGCTCTGAATGCCATCCAAGCTTTGAAGATAACTGGATCAAATGCATCCCTAGTTGCTTAGATGTCTATGCTGTAAAGAATGTTCAGTAGTGTGGAGAAGACTGGTTGAGTTTTGGGAAGACTAGCATCAACTGAGCAGAGAGAAGTGGAGAAGCTCTCAGACTACCTCATCAGACTTGGTAACTTGGTACAAAGGGTGCACCAGAAAGGAAGTTGGCCCATTGTGGACATGGAGGAGTCTGAGTGGAGCAAGTGTCACAAGCACCAGTGTTTTCTGACCAGATTCTGACCAATCTGTGAGAGACAGAATGGATCAGTTGCCATCCTTTAGAGATCTCATATGAGAGGTGCAGGAGCAAATGGACAGAGTGGCCCATGCATGGACAGACTGAGTACCATTAAGGGTAGCTCATAGCTGAGTGCCAGTGCATGCAGAGATGCCAGTTTCAAGTGGGCTGATGAGGACTTGCAGGTATAGATCAATGACTTGATGAAGTTGCAAGTAGAGGTCAATGACACTGCAAGTATAGATCAATGACTTGAAGAAATTGGTGTCAGAGCTCTAACACTATAACAGCAAGTCGCAGCCAATGGTGTTATATATGGAAGGAATTACTGAGTAAGGTTCTGCTGCTGCAAATGCCCCAATTAAAGTGCTAAGAGGTAACCACCCTATGGAAGGAGCAGGGACTGAAAACCAGTGAATAGACCATTACATTATTAAATGACTAGAGAGACATTGTATGCTACCACTGTGGAGAAGATGGATATTTGATGAGAGACTGTCAACCCCCTAATGAACTGTAGAAGGTGTACAAACAGATCAGGAAGAGAGATCTGAAGCAGGAAATCTTCAGAAGGGCCCAGTGAAGCAGTGCATAGTTTCTCCTGATGCCAAAAGCTCCATACAGTTGGTTTCTCTACAGACAGCAACTCAGCATGAAGTGCCCAAAGAACCAATATCATCTTGACAGCAAAGGCAGCCAGCAGGTACCATGAGAGAAGTAGGGAAAGCTTTTTGCTCCAAGAATCAACAATGGAGAAAATGAAAGGTAAGTTTGGGGAAGGGCCAGGCCACTGAGGCCCTAGTAGAACTGAAGAAGGCATAGATCACCTTTTAGCTGATACAGGATCAGAAGTGTGATCAATCTACTTGGGCAGTTTAAGCTCCACTAGAAGAGGAAGATGGAGCAGTTGCAGTTTGGGGAGCAACTGAAGAAGTCTATCAGTTGGGCTTTGGAGGTTGTGACTTGCAGTAGTAACATTTACCTGACATAAGATGATGCTCAGGAACCTGTCATTGAAGAACTAATCAAGGTTAAGAGACTAGCAAGAAGGAATCAGAGCTCTATTGTTGCTGTAGAACTGCCAAAATGGCCTGTACCCAGAGCTGCAACCTGCAGTCATAAAGCACAAAAAGCAAATTATCAAACTCCACCTGACACCCAAGCATGGGCACAGGACACCAGGTGATGAGCTGAACCTTCTGTGATTCTATTCCACTGTGGATTTTCCTGGTTCATGTTCAGACCCAACAAGCACCCTTGAGAATATATTTGTAGAGAAATCCAACATTGTAGACCCTCAGTTGGATACCAAATGCAGAATCTTTTGTACCTTCAAGAACAGGACCTGCACCAAGGGATATTCCTACTGAGCAGGGAAATGAAGACCCAGTTTTCCCATGGGGAGAAATGGAACCAATTTTCTCTGAGGACACTCTTCCTTGGTTGAGGAAAGTGGAAGGCATCATCCAGATAATTCTGAAGGAAAAGTGACAGTTACCGTCTGCTACTCTAAGAAAGAAGTCAAACCTATCATTAGTCTTTCTTCCTATTGTCCTTGTGCTACCACTGATCTGCCTATGCACATAGTAACTAGAGGCATATACCCATAACCACTAGAGCTATGCTTGCATTTGATTCATTGTTACACCATTTTCTCTTTCATTCAGACCCTTTATGGTTTATGGAATGAGTTAATCAATACTAATAGGTGACTGCTACTGAAGTCATGTTGTGCCATGTTTGACAGGCTCAAGTATGACACATTTGTCTAAACATGAAATTGTTGAACCATGCCAAATAGGAAGCATTTGTCTAGATAGCCCTGTATATATGTTCTGATTATGGACTCTGATGATACAGCATTGATGGGGACATCAAGTATTCAGCAGGAGGAGAATACAACTCTCCCTGCAGTGGGTGCATACCTTGATAGGTACCCTGTCCACTTCTGCCATCAAGTTTCTGTGTCTGAACCCCTTGCCAGGGCTTGGACTGTGAAGGTCTAATTCAGGAGAAGATTGGCGATGAAGAATATGGACTTTTTTGTTGTATCCCCAGCGTGCATTCAAACCAAAGTTCCATGCCACAGTCAATGATATAAGCTGATGATGGATCAGATGTGCACATCTGTCACCTCAGGGACAACCCCTGACACCACTGAAGACTTAGTTGGTCCCATACAGAGACAGCAAAACTGTAAATATGGACTCATACACTAAATAGATAACTGCAACAGCTGAGGAGCTTTGACTCTGTAGGAGCTGACCATATTTGTTATCTTTGACACTTTCATCCTGGCAACTGGGACAGAAGGCTGGATTGACAGCTAATCAGGTTCTGAGGAGCCTGCACAACATCTTGTGCTCATGGAGGACTGTGATTCACCTGGGCATTTGTGGAACTGATTAGATATGCAGTGTCAGCCAGAAAATCCTCCCCCTGAGAAACTGATTGATGGACATGCGGGATTCTTGAGTGGAGAGAAAGACAATCTGGTAGTAGTATCTGGTCAGTGCTAGTCTGCAGGACAATGCAGTCTCAGTCAGTATGTACCTGTGTGAAAGTGGGTTTGAAGGCAGATGTGTTCTTTAACATCAAAAAGATGTATAAACCTAGGAAGTAAGAAGCATTATTTTAAAGGAGAAACATAATCTTTAAGGGTAAGCCACCCTGCAAATGTGTTCCTCAGTGTTACCTAACAGACTTTTTCTGAAACAGATCTAATATCTGCAAGATGTGAAAACACTCAGTACTTCATGTGTCAAGTGTGAAACATAGAAGTTGATGGCAGATAAGGGCCTCTAGGCCCACCTTTTCTGCCCTGTTACCCTGCCTACAGTGACTCAGCAGCCCCCTTATCAGCCTGCGGTCCCCTCCCCTTACTTTTTCAAGACCCTTTTGTGTCTGCCCCATGTGTTCTTGAAACCTGTAAGAGTTTCTGCCTCCACCACTTCCACTGGCAGGCTGTTCCATTTGTCCATCATCCTCTCTGTGAAAAAGTACTTCCTCACATTACCTCCGATTCTACAACCCCCAGCTTCATATTGTGCCCCCTTATCCTTGAGCATCTTTTTCTTTGGAAGATAGTACCCTCCTGTACTCTGTTTTTCCCCATAAGGTATTTGAATGTTTTAGTCATGTCCCCCCTTTCACTCCTGTTCTCCAGGGAATACATATTTAACTCCCTCAGCCTTTCCTCATAGGGTTTATGATGCAGGCCCCTCACCATTTTTGTTGCCCTCCTCTGTACTGCCTCTGCCCTGTTTATGTCCTTTCCAAGATGGGGTCTCCAAAACTGGATGCAGTACTCTAGGTGAGGTCTCACCAATGATCTATACAGTGGGATTATTACCTCCTCTCTTCTGCTGGTGAGTCCCTTACCTATACATCTCAGGATCCTGCTGCCTTGTCACTTTACTTTGACATTGTCAGGTCATCAGAGATGACTATCCACAGGTCCTTTTCCTCTTTTGGTCCTGCTATTGCCTCCCCTCCCAGGTGGTAAAGTGCCCCGGGGTTTCTGTGCCCCATAGGCATTATTTTACACTTTTTTGCATTGAAACCTAGCTGCCAATCCCTCTACCAGTCCTCCAGTCTTTTTAGGTCTCTTCTCATTCTATCCACCCCTCCTGGAGTGTCCACCATGTTGCAGAGCTTTGTGTCATCTGTGAACAGGCATATTTTCCCTTCCATCCCCTCTGCAATGTCACTGATAAAGCTATTGAAGAGGACTGGGGCTAGCAAGGATCCCTGGGGTACCCACTGGTCACTTTGCCCACTCCAGAGCATGTGAGGATGGCATTGACACATTACACATCGGACTATAAAAGGTTGGCTGAGATTATGTAATGCCAGAGTTCACACTAGAGCTGCTCTGAAAAACTATTTCAAAATTATATAAATACAATAAAATAAAGAACTTGTTTCTTAATAAATTAAGAGCTATTTTAAAATTATATAAATACAATAAATTAATTTATTTATTTATTGAGATCTCGGATTGAAACAACCTTTGAGCAGGAGCTCTTTTACATAGGTTCCACGTCAGAGTGATTAACAAGGGTAGTAACACAAAACAAGGGATGAACAATGCAACAAGGAATTACAAAATACAGGTGAACAGATTTGATTAGCATTGTGCAATATCTTCCAGGAAGCATGGTATAATGTTGCACAGTAGATAACAACAAAACTAAAGCAGCCAGGAGGCTTTGTCAAACAGTATCAGACAAGTGGGAAGGAGGTGAGGAAGCGAGAAGGGGAAGTGGTGAGAGCATTTGACACAAAAGGTAATTGGGAGGTAATGTAAAGAGAGTGAGTGTGGAGATGAGTGTAGGGGGAGAAAGGTAAAGGAGTGTTGAGCAGAAGGAGTAGGAAAGGTGGAGGAAGGTTCTGAATGATAGGAAGGGTGAAAACAAGAGCTCGTGGAGTGGGGCAGCGTAATAAGTGCTAAGGTGAGATGGTGTGGATGAGGATATGTACTGCTTAAAGGAAGCAATCACAGCTCTTGTGCAAAGTTAGGTATTGTCAGAGTTTATGTTTAAAAGGGTCTATCTTGGTTACTGAGGAGATGTCGCAGTATAGGGAGTTTAGCCAGAGTGGGGCTCTATAAGCAAACAATCTTTGTCCTTGGGTAGTACTGCAGCGGCGGACCAGGAAGATCTGATTTTTAGAGCACTTTGTATGACTCTGATCACAGGATGGGCTTTGAATGTCCTGAACCCCTGGTGGCATGAGTCCTAGACTAACTTTCTTAGCAAGTAAACAAGTTTGGTATTTAACTCTATCTTTTAACTGAAGCCAACTTGTCTGAGCATATTCTGTGCCTGCAAGGAGCCTACAGAGCTTGTTCAGTGCCATGGAGATACATCAAAGGGACGTGTCGGTGGCAGAGCCATAGATAACAAGCCCATAGTCAATGATAGAAATGACAGAGCTGTGGATTGCTAACCTTAAAGCATGAGTGGTCAGACTCCGTTTATGCCTGTGCAGCAGTCCAATACAAATATTGGCAACTTTGGCAACATTTTCTATATGTTGAGAGTAGGATAGTGTGCAGTCTAGGGTGACCACAAGGTGTTTAAAGTGCTGTATCTGCTCCAGAGGACAGCCCACACAATTGCTGATGGTCTTTGTGTGGGATCTATATTTGTTATGCGAGCCATGGAATAGCATAACTAGCATAATAAATATATAGTATATGGTTAGGACTTATTGTTGATGAAAACTGGTGGCTTTCTAAATCTTCTTGTAGGGCAGTTCAAAGGTCAAAAAAGTTGTACTATCGACGTGACATCAGAGCGATAGTACAACAGCTTTTAGCTTTGAACTGCCTTCTGATTGGCTCATTCCAACAAGCTCGACATAAAAAAATACTGGAAACATGGCGGCGGCAGTTTAGCGAGCGGCAAGTAGAGGACTCTGCCCATTTTGACATGAGGAGCTACCATCACTCCGTGTCACAAAAGTGATTTTTTTTTTATTTTAAAAAGTACTAATGGTGACACCGGACGGAGCAGAAGCGGCAACAAGTGAGACAAATGCCAGCGGGAGCAGGGAGAAGCAGGAGCGAGTGGCAGCAAGAGCGGGACAATTTTGAAGGGAGTGGGAGCGGGGATAGTTCGAGTGAGAAACATGACGGTAAAACAAGCCAGCAACGGAAACAAAAAATGTACATCAACAATAAGCCCTAAGCCATATACTATATAAAACAGTGGATGGTCGCCCATCCACAACTAAGGCTGTTTCCCTCTCGGGAGTTGATGACATCAGACAGACCTCTCGAGCTTCGCTCTCGAGGTCTCGATGATGTCATCAATTCCCTCAAAGGAAACACAGCCTTGTTGTTGATGGGCGACCATCCACTATTCTGTATGTTTAGTTAAATATTGACTATGTTATTATTTTACCTCCCAAATATAGCAACATATGGGTAAGGTACAGGCCTCACGGTGAAATCTATTGTTGTGGCTCGTGTCTTAGTCTGAAATTTGAAAGTGGCTCATGTCCAAAAAAGGTTGAACACCCATGATATAAACTGTCTTTATTGGCATTAACAATAATGTAGGGTATCAAGTATTTAGGCTACATATGCAGATATTAGCAATCATGCAAGGCATTAAATATTTAGGCAGTCTTGCCAGTCTGTGTAGGCATTAGCACATTTTCAAGGGACCAGGTAATTAACAGTTTATGCAGGAGTTAAACAGTCAAGTGAAGTACTGTATTGCAGCATGCCCGACAAATATCAGTTTGTACAGACAACGAAAAGACCAGGTAATGTAGGGATTTCAAGTGAGTATCAGTTCATGCAGGCATTAACTAGGCAGATTATTGCAGGGGTTCCAAATAAAAATTAATTCATGCAGGCATTAACTAGGCAGTGTGTTGCAAAATATCAAACAAATATCACTTCGTGCAGGCAATAACTAGGCAGGTGGCTGGGGTACTGTCCCTTTAAAGTCAATCTGTGTCAGAGTGCTAGGTGGAAACATAATGCATGTTTGAATGTCTATGGGCCTCAGCCCTGCCATCTGATCCTGCTAAACCATGCAAACTCTGCCCTCTGTGTGATTCTGGGCTTAGGATGCGGCCTGCCCCTCTGTGAGGTTGGCTCCAGTGGAGTGCTACTATTCCCTGCACCTGTGGGCGGTACTAGCATGGGGCTTAACTGGCCTGTTTGCAGTAGCTGCTGGTGCAGTCCTTAATTATGGGTGGTTCTATGTGGTTTGGAGCCTCTACAGACCCATACAATGTCATTGCTTCACTGTGTACTGGCTGGAGTGATTCATTTTTAACACAGAAAAACCTAACTTTTAACTTTCGCAGTGGATGACACTGCCCTTTTGGACTTCTCACCACTGCCTGGCTCTGAGGGACAAGTCTTTTTGGGAGTCACTGCTCCCACCGAATCTGCTGCTGCTGAAGTTGGTAACCAGGAGCCATGGAACTATTTCTGAAATGAAGCAACAGGAGAAAAACGCAAAACATGCCCAAAATGTACCCACTGGCATAATCTACACTGGACCATTGATGGACTCCACTGGCTTGACTGGAGAGCATTGTTGCAGCTGAGCCAGCAATGCAGCTTCAACCCAGAAGGTAAGCTCTAGTCTTGTGCTCGCTACATCATCACCTCTCCTGCTCTCCTGACAACTGCTCCTTTGTCAGCTGCCAAACTGCTCATTTCAAAAGAACACCCGAGCACCACATGCCTCGCATGCTTACAGTGGCAGCTACCCATACACCAGCCTAACATGTGATAGCAAAGCTCCTGGATGTCTGCTAGAGGAATGTTCTTATTTCAAAGCAGGTAGCAGGAAAACACAGGTGAAACCAAAGGGGAAACAAAAGAAAAGGGGTTTACAAAACAGCTCTGCAAGGGTTTAGCAAGGGGTACCCATGATCTGGATTCAGGGGTACTGGAGGGGCTACAAAGTAGGCAGGGTACTCTTACTAACTGAGATGCCTTTGCCACCCTGCATGCAGGGTTCCAGCTCAGTATTGAATGGCCCAGAGGGGTTCCTGAGCACCATCTCTGTTTCCTCTGTTTCTCTGGGGTCCCCGTCCACTGGGTCACTGTAGTACCAGTGAGAGTCAGAATGTGGGGCCTATACAGTGTTGGAGGGTGAGAAGGAAAAGGAAGGGCATTGGTTAAAGAACTGCATTCACTCATTGTTAGTATTATTTGATTTTACTTATATTTAACTGTTTTCTTTCCAGATCTTTGTATCTTGTTTCCCCAATAAACTGCCACTTAGGCTTTGTACTATAATACTTTATCTAGTGCATTTATATTGAGACCAAACTGTGATCTGTGGATACTGGTTTGGGTCCTCTTGCTGGTTGTTTTTTTGATAGTGTTGTTTTTCAGGGAACAATGTTACACTTGTCACCTAGCCCACTAATACTTTCCCTGGGTGGAGGCATCATGCATTTTTTTTAACTCCCTTTATCTCTCTGGTTAAGGCAGGAGATTTACCCCCTGTTCATCCCTTGGGCTAGCCCACCCAGCCAGCTGCCACAGAGTCCTCCCCAAGCCGCCCAGACTGGGTGGCCTACAGCTTGTCCCCTCAAGGTGGGGCTTCCCCAGAAGAGAGAGACTGAGTTCAACCAGAGGTCCCAGCTGAGGCTTACACCTGGGGCAACATTCAGGAGGGTACTCAGGGAGCATCATCCTGTTTCTGTCCCTGAGGGGTTTCCACTTGTGGTTTCATGTTCAATGGCAATAGCACATGGATGTACGTGCACCCATTAATGTTCTTCAGATGTCTGCCATGCCTCTGCCCCTATTGTATGTGGTTCTGTCTGGTGTACACCCATTCACTCATGCACTGGGAGCTCACAGTCCTCCCACCCCAGAGGAGGGGAACTGTCCATAAGACACTCATACAACTTCCCCCTTGACAGCCCTCTGATGCTCTGGGCTTGTTCCTGAATCCAGGTCACCAGCACCGCAAGTGGTGGCTCTACATTTTAATTTCAACCACTTGATCTCATTCCCCAGCAGGAGTTAACATCCAAGGTCCCTCAATCTTATTTGAGCCCATAAGGCTAGATAGTACGATGGAAGAAACAAATGAACTGAGTATGCACTTGGGATGCTAGCACAGGGTGCAATGGAGGGGGGGGGCAGACCCAATATGTCCACACAAAACCACAAGGAATCAGCTGCATGCTGAAACAGGTACTGAGCCTGGGAACAAAACCTAACTGGTGACAGGTAAATGCTATGAGTTTAATGCAACAAAAGGATAAGACACTAATTCAAAGTACAGAGTTAATATGATTCAAAGAAGCAAAACAACAAAACTAGAATATGTTCTACAGTCGATGTTTTCCCTCACCACAGGCCAGGTGTCCCAGTGCTTTACTCTGTTGAGGTTTGACAGGAGGTGGGCTCCTTGTCCTCCCTATTGAAATGGACCCTATGATAGGCAACAGCTGGATCACTAGGGAAATTAGTTAGTGCAGATATAATTACAAATTAATGGTCATGCCAACAGGGGGCAGTGGATGGTGTCAATCTAAGCTTCAAATCCAGTGTGAAGTGCAAGAACAACGTCATAGATTTAAACTCAGAACACTTACAAACCTAAGTGCAAAACAATATTTGATACAAAGAAAGAGGAAGCTGAAACAACCACACATCATGTAGAGCTGCAAATGGCCACATGCAAACATAACTTCAAGCATACCAAAATGGCCACAATTTAAAAAGGAAATGAGCATGTCACCACTGGGATCCCCTCCAGTCTCAGGACAGATGCCATGATCATCTAAGACATACTCCAAGGCTGCATAAGCTGACCTTGGGATCCATTAGTAGCCTACACCCAGTGGACCCCTTCCTAGGTATTCTTCTGGTCCAAGGGGTGCTTTTCAACAGTAAAGAATGTGTGTTTGTTTCAAAAGTGCCCCTTCCTGGGTATCCTTTCTGGTCCAAGGGGTACTCTCGCAACAGTACAAGATGTGTGTTTGTTTCAGCATTCTTTTTTGTATCATATACTGTTTTGAACTTGGGTTTTTAAGTATTCCAAGTTGAAATTGATTTTACTGGTTTTGCACGTTACACTAGTTTTAAAGTTGGGTTTGACTCCCTCCATGGTCACCTGGTGGTGTGGAGCACTAATTTGTAATTGTATCGGTACTAATTAATTTCCTTGATGAACCACCTACTGCGTGCCATGGAGCCCATTTCAATGGGGATCACTTTTCCCAGGAGCCTGCCCACTTGATTAAGCTCAAATGAGCAAAGTGCTGTGGTATCTGACCAGTAGCGAGAGTATCCACTGGCTGTGGAGTGAATTCTTGTTTTGTTACTGTATTTTGCTACTTTGAATCATAGTAACTCTGGTGCTGGTATTTTACCCTTTCCGCTACATTAAACTCACATTTATCTTTCGCCAAGGTGGAGTTTACCTATTGCTCCCAGCCTCTGTGTTCCAAGGATACCAGGTACAGCAGCAATTATTCTATTTGACTAACCGAGAGTGTGTGAAATAAGTCTTTGTTGATCAAATAAAATTTATGACAACCAACTTTGTTCTCTAAATAGAAATATGTAATAGGATGACAGCCATCTCCTGTCAATTAGCAATATTTAATGGTTGGTTGACATCCAGAACTCTGGAATACTGGCATTCATGTTGATGAGAGAGGAAATAACTCATTAAAATAAGAAACGTTAAACATGAAGCAGGGTTTCTTTTTTTATAATATATATCCATATTTTCTATATAACAAGGATGTGCAATGTTCATTCTTACAAACTCAAAATTTGTCAGATTATTTTTCTACATTATGTACTGTGCATATCTGGAAAGGAGTCAAACTTCTATTATTTACTTTAAACTTATAATTATGACTTTTTCTGTCTTATAGTCTGTAGTCACTCCAATTATGTAGTTGTCATAGTACAGCTATTATTTACAGTATGTTAACCACGCTGAGTTCATACTGGTTACAAAATCCAGCAAGAAGAGAGTAATCAGAACAGGGGCACAGCTTGGACGGTTATGTATGTGTAAGTGTTGTGAGTAACCTTTAATGAAAAAACAAGTCCATCTGATCTTTGCAGAGTATATTCAAGTTCTGAGTTACGTAAGGATTAACCCACGACAGAGCGTGGGTCTCTCAGGGATTAATGAATAGCTGTGGGGGGGGGGTTGGACCACAAGGCCAAAGGCAGAGTGGTTCCAACCACCCAGCCATGCATTAAACAAGCAATAATACCCGACAGGGTGGGCGGTATTGGGCAATCTCGGACCGCCCAGGGGTGTAATGAGGCCCGACGCCACAGGTGGAGGGCCTTATAGCCCCTGAAGGTCCGGTATTGCCCATACCACCCATCCTGGAGGGTATTATTGTGCTTAGAAAATGGGCAGTGTATGAAATGTATTGAAAATGTATATATATTTTTAAGTTTGAACCAGGCTTTTGTTTTGCTAAATCCCCACCTGGCACCTTTGACCAGACCTCTCTGCAGGAACCTTTTCTCTCCCACTATTTGCACCTACTTCTGCCCTGAGCACTGAATTGCCCAGGGCCCACCCACCAATTTACATGAGCTTTGTCTTTGACTTTTTAACTAATGGCCCAGCTTTTTGTTTTGCTTGTTTTTTAGCCACAAGCCCAAATAAGGCTCTCCACTTCAGCCGAGTGACCCCGGCGCTGCTACCTGCCAGCGGCCGGACCTCTGCATCCAGCCTGCCACCCCCTGACCAAGGAAAGCAGGTACGATTGGTCAGCTCCTAGCTCGGAGCTGTCAGGCTTCAATTCCCATAATTAGACTGGCTCCTGGGGACTGTGGCTGCTTCTTGATTGGATGCTGCAGATCACCATTGAGAAAGCAAGTGCCCAAGACACCTTTTTCAAATCACAGCTCGGCCACTGCCTTGCTGTACTACTCTCTGCACATTTTTTTCGCCCTCCCCTTTTATTAAATACACTTCCCCAGAGATCCCTGCCTCCTGAGGCCTCATACTAGTCAATTACAGCAACTTCCTAAAGGGGCTTTCCTTTCCTGCAACTTTCTAAAGGGGTTATCCTCTGTCGTGCTCAAATGTAACTGCAAAAATGCTGCTTCATCCGTTCAGCATAGAATTTCTACTTAGTGTAACCATCACATACCATGGGTCTCTAAACCCACAAAATTTTCAACACCCAGGCATATTCACAGGCTACCTATACCTTATACACAAATTTCTAAATGTTTTCCTCCCACTGCCACTTACTCAACCTGGCCTCTATACTACCATACACTGCTATACTCATGTCAGGTACCAACTGCCTCTCTCTCATGGGTTTGCTCTTTCAATTAAAGCTATTCTGTATGCTTACTATCATCCCTTGCCTCACTGTTGGGCCTTGGAGAAAAGTTTGAGAAGCTGCCCATGCCTCAGGGGCAAAATTGGGCCATTCCAACTACTTCTTAGTGCTATAAAAAAGATGCTCCTGCTGCTACTCATCTGTGCTGGTAGCGTCGAATTAAACCCCGAGCCCCCCTCTCCATTCCTGCCCCAGCTGACCTACCTCTACTAAAAGGGTTATAATTTTTGCATTTGTATGCCTGCAGCCTTCTGAAAAAGCTCAATGCTATCAAAACTTGGACCCTCCACTGCTCTGCTGATGTTCTTGTAATCTCCGAAACTTGGCTAAGACTAACAACCCTGGACTATGAGGTTAACATTCCTTCGTACAACTTGTTTCATACTGATAGGAAATCCCGGGGGGGGAGTAGCCATCTATGTCCGGGACAACATTACCACAACTATGGTGGACATGACTACAGTCCCTAAAGAGTTCGGGTGCTTCACTCTAAGAATTAAATCAGCCAAATCAACCTCTATCTGCATTAGTGGGTGCTATAGGCCCACCTCAGCTGGCCTCTCTCTACTCAAACACCTACAGTAAGTGACATACTAGCTACCACCTCATCAGAAGTATCCATAATTGGTGACCTCAACCTTGACTGGTTCTCTCCAGTCTCCTTACCATTGAAAGAATTCTGTGATGCCCATGGATTTACCCAGATCATTAATGAAGCTACCCGCCCAAACACCAAAAACCCAGAGTGTAGCTCCCTTCTTGATCTAATCCTTGTAAGCAAGCCTCACCTCTTCTCCCACTAAGGTGTATTCTTTAAAGACATCAGCGACCACTGTGCCATTGCATGCGTAAGGTCGGCGCAACTCCAAACCTTCTCTTCCTCTAAATACATCCATAAGAGATGTAAACGGAACTTCTGCCCAGATGCATTTCTCTATGATCTCCAGTATGCTAACTGGCAGAAATGTTACCTCGCATCTTCTGTGGAAGAGGCACATGACGTACTTCATAAAATACTCATCGGAACCCTAGATCTCCATGCCCCATTACCAAAAGCAGAACCAAAAGAAAATCCCGTCCCTGGTTCACCTATAACCTAAAAACAGCCTTATGGCATAGGGATGCTCTTTGGAAAAGAGCCAGAAGCTTTAAATTGGCCACAGACTGGTCTGCTTTCTGAACCGCAAGGAATTTCTGCATGAAAACTATCAGAGCTGTGAAGTCTAGTTATTTCCACTCTGAGCTTAATACATCCATTAACTCTGCTTCAAAGTTTTGAAAAACTTTAAGGGAGGTAGAAGGCCATAACAGTGCTGGCACGCTTCCCCACAAAATTTCGACTGGTGGTACCCACACCACAGATAAAAATGAGATCTTTGACCTCCTGAACAATCACTTTGCCACAGCAGGGATGGCTTTTGATACTTCCCCAGCAAATGCCATCAGGGCACAGTCCCTTAGTCAGTCATCTGATTGCCATGATCTGGAATCTATTGACCCTTACCACTCTTTCTCCTTCTGTCCGGTCACCGTCAAACAGGTTGAGGATCTCCTCCTTCAACTTGATACTAAGAAAAGTGCGGGTGCGGATATGATTGAACCTTTCTTCCTAAAGTTGGCCTACTATATTTTGGCTCCCCCATTACCCACCTTTTCAGTTTGTCTCTCAATCAGGGCTCCCTCCCCAAGGTCTAGAAGACAGCCCATGTCATCCCTCTATTCAAATCAGGGGACCCTGCAACCTAAATAATTACCACCCAATCTCCTTGTTCCCGGTCTTGTCAAAACTATTGGAGAAGGTAGTAAATGAACAGCTCAGATCTCATCTGGAAAAGTTTTAATCTACTAAATCTGCTTCAATCCACTTTCCATCCCATGCATAGTACCTCCACTGCCCATGCTAAGGTTATAAATGACTGGCAGTTCGCACTTGATAATAAACAATACGTATGCACCTTGTTTCTGGACCTTAGCAAGGCTTTCGACACAATGGACCATGATTTACTCCTACTGACCCTGAAGAAAGTTGGGGTGGATGACCTGGCCCTAAGTTGGTTCGCAAACTAGCTTGTGGACAGAGAGCAGCAGGTCAAGACTGAAGGAGACCTATCGCCGAAAAAAATACTTCTTAGAGGTGTCCCCCAAGGATCCATACTTGGTCCGCTTCTCGCTGCCATTTATATTAATCAAATTGACACTGGCCTAAAGTCATCTAGTATCCATCTCTTCGCTGATGATACAGTGCTATACATTGACAAATCAACTCCGGATCAAGCCATTTTGGGCCTCCAGAATGATTTTGACATCCTCCAAAAAAATCTACTCAACTTGAAACTCCTGCTCAATGCCAGAAACACTAAGGCCTGATTTTCTCTCCACTGGCCCCTCATCTCCAAAAAACCAAAACCCAGATAATGTTCCTCACATAAGTACCCTTTTGGGAGAAGCCCTGGAGTTTGTGGAAAAATTCAAATACCTGGGGTCTGGATTGACTACAAATTGTCCTTCATTGATCACATTGATGAACTCACTAAGAAACTGCATCAAAGGCTTGGTATTTTCTTCAGGATCAAGCACTCACTAACCCAGGAGGCTAGAAAACTCCTAGTCCAAGCTACCTTCTTGCCTCTCCTAGACTATGCGGACCTCCTATATGGCCATAGTACTAACACAGCTCTCTCCAAGCTTCATACCCTATACCACAGAGCCCTTAGGTTCATTTTGGATGTCCCTTATGACACGCACCACTGCATCCTTTATTCTTCCATAAGCTGGAGCTCCCTTAGCTTCAGGAGGCAAAAGAATGCTATTCTATGGACATATAAGGCAAATCACTCATAAATTATCTCAGTACCTCACAAGCTGCCTAACTCCCTGCATCCCTAGTGCCTATTCTCTCAGAAGTCTTACCATCTTATCTCTGGCTATCCCTAAAGTTAACATGCGCTTTGGTAGAGCCTCAATAAGCTTCACTCTTCCTACGCTCTGGAATAAGACCCAGAGAACTTTAAGGCTCGCTACCCCGTCACATTCTCCCTCTTCAAATCCTTGTTCCTGAGGACCTTCTCCGAGGTTTGTCATTGTTTCAAGTCAAGGTCTTAACATCATGATTTGTTACTGCTGTAAATTCTGGACTTAAACCTCAACCATTGCCTGAGATATCAGTTGAGTCCTCCCTTCTGTCATTGTCCAAATCAAGGCCCCAACATCACAATCTGTCTTTGCTTCAAATATTGAACTTAAACCCCAACCATTGCCTGTGGCATCTGTCATGTTCTCCCTTCGAAACAGTCCTTCCTCCCTAGGCCATCATGTCCAGCCCTCTCCTATCTCAGCTGAACTTCCCTTCCCACTCCTTATGTCCCCACTCCCCTTCCCACCCCACTTACCAGGCCATGCCTACAGTACTTATCAAAGGACTCTTACACCTCAGTCTTCTTCACACTTTGACGTTAGAGGAACTGCCACTCCTGATCACTATGACTCCTCCAATGATGATTACTGTATAAATTTTAGCTCATTACCTTACGTCCATATATCTGTATCCATGCAATTGTATTTAAATGGCACTACCTCCTGTTAAACCTATTGCTATGTTCTGGTGCAAATATCTTGTCACACGTGATGGTTATATGTTATTATGTTATTATTATTATGTAATTGTTATGTATGTTCACTCAACCTGTGATGTTTTAACCCTGTTGGCAATTGTTTTGCCCCAGGTCCATCTTGTAAATTAGCTTGTCCCAATGATGTTCCAACTGGCAAAATAAAGATTTTGATTGATTGATTGACATGCATCAGTGGTTCATCCTCACCTCAAAGGGCACAGAACTCAGGCATTGTTAGTGGACTGTGCACACACTCATCAGTGATTCATCCTTACCTCAGAGGGCACAGAACTCAGGCATTATTAGTGGACAGTGCACAGAACTCAGGCATTATTAGTGGACAGTGCACACATCCATCAGTGGTTCAAGTTGTTGCTGCAATTCCCTTGCCGACCTGCAGATGGTAGTACACTGAGACTTACATCTTTTTTATCTGTGATTTTTACACCCAGCATTGCACATTAATAACTTTGCCTCCATTCAACTGATTTACATGCAATTTAGAAAGTGCAGCCTCTGTGTCAGGAACTCTTTATCCTGTAAATTCCATGCAGATCGGTTCAGGGGAGGCAAAGTTTCAGAGTACACAGAACTCATGCATTATTAGTGGTCAGTGCACACATGCATCAGTGGTTCATCCTCGCCTCAGAGGTCACATAACTCAGGCATTATTAGTGGACAGTGCACAGAACTCAGACATTATTAGTGGACGGTGCACACATCCATCAGTGGTTCAAGTTGTTGTTGCAATTCCCTTGCCGACCTACAGATGGTAGTACACCGAGGCTTACATCTTTTTTAGCTGTGATTTTTACAGCAAGCATTGTACTTTAATAACTTTGCCCCCTTTCAACTGATTTACATGAAATTTAGAAAGCACAGCCTCTGTGTCAGGAACTCTGGATCATATAAATTCCATGTAGATTGTTTCAGGGGAGACAAAGTTAGAGAGGTGCAAAGAAATGCAAAAGTCTCAATTTTTTAAAAATGTTAAGCCTTTTTTTGCCACCCGATAACTAAAAAAATAGGAGACTTTGAAACCTGAAACTTTCTGGTTTGAGAGACATTGGTCCAATGTGTGTACTTTTGTTGTTTTTAGGTTCCACTGTTACAGTATTTTTTTTTTAATATTTAATAAAAGACGTGGAGGCAATGTGGAAAATCATATGTGGCATACATTACTGTGTAGTTATTGAAAGGGTATGTGTTTCTGAGCCAATAGACCAAGTAAAACAAAACCAAAAACATTACATAGTCATATAGATGTTTTCAGGCTACTTATGACGGAACTACAAGAAATTTCACTCAAGCATATGTATTCTTGTTTGACAGCCATCTGTTGGTAGACTATGAATTGCAGGCTGACTGTTTTGGGACAGGAGACTAAACTAAACAGAAATGTGGGTGCACTTAACCATTGATTAATTCTCAGGCAAGCATGGGTTACTTGAGAATTAATCAATGGTCACCTGATGCTGTTGGACCAATCCTGTGCAACCCTTTCTCTTTCCCCATGTTACAACTGTTTTTGTAAAGGGAAGTGCAGTAAAAACTACCAGAGCTCAAATCTTCTCTGCATTTAAATATATGCATTTCCCATAATGCACAGCAGCCAAATCCCATACATCAAACATAGCAGAAAAATGGAGATGATTCCACAGTTTAAAACAAAGTCAGTCAAAATGAGCACATATTCTGAAATGCTGATCACATCTGTATGTAATAAGTAATTGTTCACCGTTGCAGCCACAATATAAAAAAGTTAAAAATGCACTGCAGTTTCTCCACTCAGGTACAACCCTCATTCTTTTCCCCATTGTAGGAACCTTAATATCTTCCTGGAACCTTTGTAAGTCTGCATTTTAAAATTACTGTTAAGCAACTGTAACATGAGAAAGAGAAACATATAAAAAGAGTGCTGAGCCCTTTCTCTTCACCATGTTACAAGAGAATTAACCCACTCCCAAGTATGGGTCTCTCAGGGATTAATGTATGGTTGGGTGGTTGGAACCACTTGGCCTCTGCCCAGCCATTCATTAATCCCTGAGAGACCCATGCTCTGTTGTGGGTTACTCTTTACTTATTTCATGCAGCAGGCTTCTGACCGGAGGTTCCCTAAGATTGGGGGAAAGGGACTGAGTGTCATTTTTCAATGTGCTCTACTGATCAGTCACATTGTTTGTCCATCATGTGCCATTGTCTACCTACTGTATTTCTGAAATAAAATAGGTTTCCAAACCACAGACATTCACTTGGTAAATCAGTCCACAGTTGACAGTGTGACACTTGGACAGCTGGTTCTGATTAATCTACGCTTTTTGTAATATAAAAATGTGTTATTGAATGTCTCTTATGAGAGATGCTGACAGCCTGTGGAATGACAACCCCCCCCCCAAGGTTTTAGCTACAACGTGTTACCTGGAAGGCCAAGAGATAATTACAGGCTAAAAAAGGCCTAAATTAAGCATCTCCTGTTTATCTAGCTTATTTGTGGCTTGCCAGCTGCTAAGATGGGAAATCATAAACTTTTATAACATTTAGAGGAAGAAGAGCAGGTTATGACGCCTTAGTGCGAAGTCATAAATGTTTCCTTGATGTCTGTGAAGAACAGGAAGACACTCTACATCAAAGGGTCATATGAGAAAATGAGTTGTGCTGAGGTCACAGAATTTAATACTTTGATAAGACATCCTGTTTTGCATTGATATATTTTTTATATTCTGACAGGGAGGAGCTAGGTGACCTCATGCAAAGAGGTTGGCAAAGCCAGTTTTTAAACAGTATTCTGTTTTCCATTTACACACAAATGTTTGGACTCTGAAAAAGCAACATCAGGCACTGTTAGAAGAATATACCTTAGAAGAGACAATTCTAAGAGTACTGTGGTAGGAGATTTAGTCTGCACTTTTAAACCTGTTTTTTTAAGTGATTTGTATGTTTTGTGATATATGGTTCTGTATTTACATTTTTTTATCTATTTTTAAGTAAACCTCTACTTTAGAAACTACTTGGTGTGCCTTTGAAATTATTTTTCTTGACAAGAGAAGCATACATGTTTTTTTTTTCCAATTCCAACTTTATTAACAGATTTTCCACAATACAGGGGACAGAGAATTACAGCATATGTGACATATGTATAAAACAATACATGATCTGCCCCCAAACCCCCCTTCCTTCCCCCCACCCCATACAGCAGTAAGTATCCATGTTGTAGTGTAATAAGACATTACAGTAAACTTGTATAAATTGAAGTACACTATAACAATAACTCATTTGTCCATACTGATCATGATTAGGGTGTGAAGGGGATCCCAAATACGCTTGTATCTCTGCAACTTATTATGGAGACTCGCTATAGCTTTCTCTGTACGAAGATTAGCAAGAATTTCATTGATCCATTCCTGATATGTTGGACTAACCTCATCCTTCCAATGCCTAAGTACAATTTTTTTAACGGATAGTGCAATCATGGAAATATGAAATCTCCGGATTTTAACCTTGATGGAGGATAAATCTCCCAGCAAACAGATGTCTGGGGTGAAGCAATCCTGCAGGCCCAAAATAGGATCTAAGCTAGTCTGGATTGCCTCCCACAATGGCTTTATCTTGGGGCATGACCAGAAAATGTGAAGAAGTGTACCATCTTCCTGATATCCTCTGGTGCATGACCCCGACCCTATAAGGCCCAATTTCATTAACTTTGCTGGGATGTAATACATAGTGTGCATAATATGATATTGCATTAACCGTAATCTGTCTTGAGATACATGTCTATGACAAAACTTCCATAAAACTGGCCAATTGGGAGTATATTGGGAGAGAAAAGAAACCCAGAGCTTGGTGGGACCTTCGGGTCTCCCGGACTTCCAATGGAATAAAACTTGGTATATTTTAGAAATAACATTTGATGAGCCCAGTAGGGAGGAAAGCTCAGGAATCAATGAAAAGACAGGCGGACGGGGAGGAGTATTACCAAGCACTGTGGAAAGCAGGTGCTTTAATTGGACCACCCTAAAATGGTGAGTTACCGGGATGTCAAATTTACGAATTATATTAGAAACTGAGAGCCATGCCCCCTCACTGTCCAGAAAAGCAGATACTATCCCATCCCCGATTTGGGGCAACCACGTGCGAGAGATTCTCCATTTGTTTATGGTGAAGGACGGGGAGTTCCAAATGGACTGGGACAGATCCAAATGTGGGGTGTACCGCAAAAATGAGCAAAGCTGTACATGGACTTTTAATGACGTCCAAAGGGTGGGGCATCTGCAAATGTCTTGAAGGGACGCAATTTTAACATGAAGCATAGTCAAGGGGTCCATATTCACAGACTGGATAAAATCGAACTCAATTTTGAGCCAGGCCGGTCTTAAATTCTCAGGATCCGGACTCACCTACCGCAGGTATTTTGTTATGTGACTAGCCCAATAATAGATTGCCAGATGTGGAATCCGCAACCCTCCATCCATTTTCGGAGTGGCCAGTTTGTGATATGCCAACCTGGATTGCTTATTGGACCAGATAAAGTTAATAAAAGTTCTGTGCATTCTCTGAAACCAGGATAAAGGAATGAAGGAGTTAAGGTGCAAAAGGGGATAAAACAAACGAGGGAAAACATTCATTTTAATTATATTAATGTGGCCCCATAGGGAGACCGGAAGCTTGGACCATCTGTTAAGGTCTTGAACAATCAACTGGGAAAGAGGCTCCAAGTTCTCTTTAAACCATGAAGAGGGGTTGCATGTTAAATTGATACCCAGGTATCTAAGAACGCGGGGTGACCAACAAAGACCAAAAGGGGCAATATCATTCTTAAAAACCTTGTGGTTAAGAGGGAAAATGGATGATTTGTTGGCATTCAATTTATAGTTTGAGAAAGAACTGAACTTAGCTATTTCCTCTAACATAGCGGGGATAGATGCTGTTGGGTGAGACAGATGGAGGAAAAGATCATCAGCATATGCCGTGATCTTCACCACGTTGCTCCCTATCGGTATGCCTCGTATCTCCGGATTATTAATATTTTGGATAAGGGGCTCTAAGTATAAATTGAATAAAAGAGGGGAAAGGGGACAACCCTGTCTGGTGCCGGAAAATAAAGAAAAGGGTTTGGAAAATGCTCCATTGCCAGAAATTCTGGCTGAGGGGGTCCGATATAAAGCCCGAATCCAATCTATGAACATGGAGGAGAAATCAAATGCCTTAAGAACCTGGAACAAAAAATTCCAGTTGACACGATCAAATGCCTTCTTGGCATCCAGGGAAACCAATCCCGCAGGAAAAGTGGTGTCCCTGGACACTGAGAAGACATGCGAAAGAGTGCGTAAATGATCTGATGATGACCGTCCCCTCATAAATCCCACCTGAGACATACTAATCAGGTCCGGGAGGACTCGGGTTCTCCTGTCGGCCAATATCTTCGAGAGAATTTTGACATCCTGATTCAAAAGAGAAATGGGCCAGTAGCTTTTGATTAACTCGGGGTCTTTATCAGGTTTGGGAAGAAGAATGATCAGGGCTTCAAACAAATGCACATCTACCCCTACCCCAGAGAGAATATGGAGGTACAACCGGTGAAGTACCGGTAATAATTGTACTCGGAAAGTTTTATAAAATAACGCAGAAAAATCATCAGGCCCCGGGACCTTATCCAAGGGCAGAGCCCTGATGACCTCCGATATTTCCTCAAGAGATATTGGGGAGGACAACAGCTTCCTCTGTAAATCTGACAGGGAAGGGAGAGAAGAGTTCTTAAGGTATGCCTCCAGCGCCTCCAAGAGAGGAGGACTGTCCATATCCTTATATAATTGCTTGTAGTACGAGACAAATTCCTGTACAATCTCTGAAAGGGATACCTTCAAGGATCCATCTGCCTGGGCCCTGATTGGAGGAATAAATCTTGCAGATTCCTGCTGTTTTAATCTTAAAGCAAGCAAGCGACCTGCTTCTTCCCCCTGGTCGGTGTAGCTTGCTTTAGTGCAGATAATGGATATCTCTGCCTTTTCCCTCAACAAGTCTAAATATCTATCTTTAGCCACCAAGAGCCTCTTCATGTCCTCATCCGAAGTACCGGAGGATAAATTGGCTTCCAGAGACCTTACTAGTGATAGTGAGGAAAATAATTCAGCCTCTCAAGCCCTTTTTCTGTTTGTAGCTAGACTAATAATAATCACTCTCATATAGGCCTTAAAGGTGCCCCATAAGATATCAGGTGCCATACCCTCCATAGAGTTGGTGGAAAAAAAGAAATCAATCTGTTCTTTTATTAAGCTACAATATTTAACATCTTTCAATAATTGATCGTTTAATTTCCATTGGGTCTCTTTTTTGGGAATATTAAGGAAAGCCAGATTGCAAACCACCAACGAATGATCGGACACTGGGCCTGGCTGAATCGAAGCTGTTAAGACCCCAGGTAAGAGCACCTGAGAAATTAGGAGGTAGTCAATGTGAGACTGGGTTCTGTGCACTGGCGAGTTAAAAGTATATTCCCTGGCCTTGGGGTGTAATACACGCCACACGTCACACAGTCCGCACTGGTCCAGTAAATCCCTGAATGCTCTCTGCCCGGGAGACAGACTCCTCAACTCACTACCAGACCTGTCCACATCAAGGTCCAAAACCAAGTTAAAGTCTCCACCCATAATCATAGCAATGGGAAGAATGATGGAAATAAGCTTCATAAAGAAGCCCAGGTCATCTGCATTAGGCCCATATATGCTGCAAAGTAAAACTGGCATGGACCAAAGGTTCCCCTGAACCAGGACATATCTACCACCTGGGTCCCTAAGGACTTGCTTAGTGACAAGGGGAATGCCTCTATTGACCAGGACCATAACCCCGCAACTGTTAGTGGACCCCGGGGCATTAAACACCTGTCCGACCTGTTGCCTCCTAAGTTGCAGAGTTTCACACTCTAGTAAATGAGATTCTTGCAAGAACGTAATCTGGGAACACAATAAGTTTAGATGCTTTAACGCTTGATATTGTGTAACTTTTTTCCTTATCCCCTTCACATTCCAAGTGGCCAGATTAATACTGCTAGCCATCTAAGTAGGAAGAAAAAAGTCCCTTACATAACATTCGGAGATTACAACAATAATTAAATGTCCAGTACCCCTGATTGCTGCTGTATCACCCTCCCAACTCTGCGCCCTCCTCCCCAGCTCTAATCCCCCATGAACCCCCCCCTCTAAAGTGCCTCCCAATATCCCATAGATTGAATAAACCGAATGTCCTAAGTTTAACCTTAACCCTACCCACCCTACCATCCCAACTATCACGAGCAATGTTCAGCAAAATACCGTTTCTCTTCCCCTTCCCCAGCCTCCCCAATATGCGCCCCCAAACCCTACCCAATTATGCAACACCTTCCTGTAGGAACTGATAACTATTACTGTATGTGCAAAGGAAATAATGTTATAAGTAACATCACTTAAACATTAAGCTCCTGATAGCCAGAGGGGAGCATTCTCTGTTTAGAAACTAAGCTGACAAACCAGAATGCTGGTGTGGTAAAATGGTAACATACAATATGATAGCTGAGCATGCTGCCGTAACTGCTGCTACCAGCAACAATGAAACCGTTTTAAAGCTGTCCCAGGCCAGCAGCAGATCTAAATACTCCTGGATGATAAAAAAAACCAAAAAAAACTAATATATTCCCAGATCCCCACCAGAAGGCTCCATCAGGAAAAAATAGACTCCCGGATTGTCTGGTGGAGCTGAACCTCTAAATTAATAACTAGGGTGCCCTCTGGCAATAGAAGCACGAAAACACATGGCCATACAAAAATTATACAAAGGTATCACCCTCCTGAATATAGCCATTGTGAAATAAAACGTCGAGTTGAAAGGCATCATTCTGACATTTTAAAAAATGCCCTAGTGCCCCTGCAAGTAGTTATCAAACACAGCCTTTATAGGGAAAGAACCCTCCATCCAGTCAAAGTGCACCTTTATTGAAACAATCTCTTAACACATGCAGCTGCCCCATAGTGTTAAGCAATAGAATATACTATGAAAATAACATGGTCGCAGCAAAAGAAGTCCCTTCAGTCATTACTCTCAAGAACACACAGGATCAGACGAAAATCCTTTTCTCATTTCTGATATTTAACTCGAGAAGGACTTCTCCCTTCCAGCTCTGATTTTACTAATACCGAGGAAGCAGATCATGTGTCCCGAAACAGGTCAGGCAAGGCAGACTTTAGCCCCATAAGAGCAGCTTCAGGATCCTCGTAAGTTGACCAGGTATCAGCCACCTTTACCTGCAACTGAGCTGGGTAGCCCATCTTAAACCGAAGCCCTGCTGCTATGATCTTTGAGACAATAGGATGGAATGCTGTACGTTTCAATCTAATGGACCCCGGTAAATCTTGTGCGATTCTGAGCCTGGCATTCTCCCACTTAACTTCTTGCAATTCTTTAACTTTTGCCAGGAAGTGTTGCTGCTTCAAATAATTCAAAAAGTGGCATATAATGGGACATGGCATTGCTCCTGGGGAAGGCTTTGGTCCCAAGGACCTATGTGCCCTCTCTATAATATACTTGGCCCTGAAGGGAGAGGGGCCGGTGATCTTTTCCACCAACTTCTGCACAAAAGTGATTGTATTCTGGCCCTCTTCTCCTTCTGGGATCCCCAGAATAACTATGTTATTCCTTCGGCTGCGACACTCTAGATCTTCTAATTTAGCTTCCAGACGTGAGAACTTCTGCCGCATAGCCACAAAACTGGGGTCAGTTTTTTCCACTCGTTTTTCAAGGGAGAAACTTTTGGGCTGTGTTATCTGAGGTTGCTATTGACACCTCTTCGAGCTTTTTAGAAAGGGATTTGAGCTCTGTTGAGATTTCTTTTACTTCCTCACGGAAAGGCTTAAATTCCTCCAAGAATCTGCTCAGTGTTAGCAGTTCTTGTTCAGCGATCAGGTTCAAGAGCTCCAGCTTATCTGCTGCACTCGAGGCCTGTGATTTCTTCGGGGCCTTCTCGGGGGTGACCGGCCGGGTATGCTTCTGTGTGGCTTTCTTCATATAGACCTCCATCACTGCCGAAATCTACCCAGCAGGAGCACAGGATTCTAAGAAGGCGATGTGAGGCAGTTTTTCAGGGTTTTAGGTGAGTATAGCCACCCAAAATACAGAATTTTAAAGTTGGGAGGCTGGAGCTGTACAGAGGAGCTTCTACCTGGTATCCTGCATTACGTGATCCTCCCCGGAAGCATACATGGTTAAAGCTGACACTGTATAAAGCTTACTGGTTTTACCAAACTGGGAAAAGGTAAGAATTTATTCCGAGGTCTTTATTAGAGTTTTAAGTGTTCATTTTGTACGCCTGGTTAGGTGCCCATAGGCAAAAGATATCTGGCCCTCCCGAAGAGCAGAATTATCTGAGCCTGTATATTGGGTACACTAACAAGAGGTTCACAGTTTGAATCCCTCCAAGACTTGAGACCAAAGGTTGATTTGAACCCACAAAACAGACAGGAGGGTTACCCTGTTTCTGTTTCCTGTTCACAAGACTGCGCTCGGAGGTTGGCAGTGTGGGAGCAGAGGGCCTGACCTGCTGAGTGGGTTTGTGACAGACAGCACTGGCAAAACTGAGATGAGAGGAACAGAGTAAGACCACACTGGACTGTGGTAGCTGAATGGGCCATCTGTCAGCAAATGGGTAACTACAAATGTTAAAATCTACTGTTTTATCTTTCAAGTTTAATTTGACTTTTCTTTCTAGCTTTGCTGTTACAAGATTTATTTTCTTTCTTCTTTCAAGTGACATTCTGTATGTTTGTTTGTTTGTCTGTTTACCATTTCACCAAGAAGGCCAGCCATACCTCTCAACTGTCCCTGATTTTGCCTCAAAATTTTACTCTGTCCCTCCTAAAATTTGTGTTTACTCGGATAAACAGTGGGGATTGTAAGCACAACATAATGACAGGCATTAAAGTTACAGACTTGTTCTTCTTTAGAAAATGCATTTTGCACTAAGCCCCATGTTCTACTAGCTTTCTGGGTGGATATCTCTTATTCTGAAGAAGTGTCCCTGATTTTAGTCCTTTGTCCCTGATTTTTTTAAGTCTTGTCCCTGATTTATGAAGCAGGAGGTTGAGAGGTATGAGGCCTGCTGAGCAGAGAACAGTTAATTTCCAGCTATATCCTGTGGGGAAAGGGTACAAGTGAACACGTTGAACATTATGGTACAACAAAGTGGACAAAAATTAAAATGAGATGGTGAAAATAGGGTGAAAACAGTGCAGAACCAGTGCAAAAACAAAATGCAGCCGGTATGTACAGGACAGTAGCAAGAGATTGGAGTTCCTTGTAAAGAGTAATAAAGCAATTTTGCACTGCACCAAGTATGAGCAGCCAAAACAAACAACTTAAGCAAGACAAGGGTAGACGAGATGGTAACAGCACGGAGTAAAAAATAATAATAATAATGGACACCCAGAAAGAAGAGAGGGGGGAGTAGGAGTGAAGGTGAATGAGTGTAAAGTAGACAGAGAAGTAAGAGGGGGATGCTGCTCATGCTGTCCATTTGTATTAACTACAGTTGGACGTAATGCAGAATTCCACCACTGGAATTCACCTGGAATGGCAATTCTGCATCAGAAATGCCTTTTGAAATGTCTTTAATTCTACAGAATTCCAAAAAGCATTTCTGTGTAAACCACAGAATAATGCTTCATTTTCATTTCAGTTTTATTTTTATATGGGATGGCATGTGAGCAAAATTGCTCATTTTCACAAGTGTTCAGTAACAGACAATCAATAATTACAATAAAACAAACATGATGTAAACATATACATTAAAACAATAAAACATTAATACATTAAAACATTTACATGTGAGCAAAATTGCTCATTTTCACAAGTGTTCAGTAACAGACAATAATTACAATAAAACAAACATGATGTAAACATATACTTTAAAACAATAAAACTTAAAACATTAATACATTAAAACATTTACATGCATGTCTCATGAGTGGGAAACATTTTAGTCCATTTTTAAACAGTTCCATGGATTACACGATTCATGGAATATTGTTCTACTGTTTGTAGAAAGTGAATCTGAAGTTTACATAAACGTAGAATATGGTTCCATGGTTAATATTCTTATTTTCTCCACATTCATTTATTTTATTATTATTTATTTGAATTTTGATAACCGGGTGGGCCCATTAAGACCACATGTCCCTTTTTCAGGGCGACCGAGATTTAATTACATTCGATGTACACGCAATAAGAGATGATGCACATTAAATAAATTGTATGTATAGTACGTGGTAAGTATTGCACATGAATTACTAGTAAAAGAGGAAGACACAGTGTCATAAGTTAGTTACACATGCTTGGTTTGGACTAGTGCAAATAGAAACAGTTTACGTAAGATAGCGACGTAACATTGGTCCAACATAACAGATATCATGTACACATTATATGCATTACAAGAATAGTGTATGCAATAATTTTAGGCTTTGTGAGTCAAAGTATTGCACACTGTGGCAAGTGGAGGAACAGGCTTCACCAGGAGAGACAATGAAAAGCCCAGAGGGATGAGGTAAGAAGATGGACCCCAGCCGTTGCACCCACAGTGATTTACCACTGCAGGGTGAGCGTTTAACTTTCTGAAGGTTACAAGTATGGAACAGTTCAGAATCTCACTTGAGAGATTGTTCCAGAGCGATGGGGCTGTGAAGGAAAAAGCCCACCTACCAGGCACAGTAATTAACCTTGAGATTTCAAGCATGCACTGGAATTGGAGTGGAGGTTTCTTGTGTGGTGTTTGAGCTTGGGGACACCCTCAAGGAAGGGTGGGATTAAGACTTTCATCAACTTGAAGGCTCAGCAGAGTAGGGGGAACTCCATATACATAGTAAAAGAAGGCCACCCATGGCCAGTGAGGACTACACAGTGGTGTTGCTGGGGGGACCTGCTGCAAAGTGAACATCCTTATTATAAAGGCAGTTGAGTTTACTAAGTTCTGTAGTGTGAAGGGATTGTAAGATAAGTGCACGTCAAACAGAAGAACTCACATTAGTGTGCTATTTGCTATGTCTAGCCTGGCTTCCTTAGAAAGGTAGGAGAAGAGTCTATACGGTAAACCCCGTTTCTGGTGTATAGTTTTAGCCACAGTATCTACATGGACACTGCATGATAGATCATGGTCAAGCATAATCACTAGGTACTTTAGAGAACTCACCACGTCCAGGTGAGAACCCCCCACTGTACCCAGTTTGAGAAGATTATTCCTCTCTGCACCCAACCTTCTGGAGCCTAAAAGCATGTCTTTTGTCTTTTTTATGTTTAACATCATCTTGTTCCTCAGAAGCCAGGTCTCTCCAGCTGATTGAAATCATCCCCCAACTGTGCATTGATCCAAATGATATCAGCAAAGGACCTGTAGAGGACAGTGTCATCTGCATACAGTTGCAGGGAGGCCCACCACAGTTGTCAGGCATATTATTAATAAATAGTGAGAATAGACCCAGAACTGAACCTTTTGGCACACCATCCATTATGTCCCTGGGTTCAGAGAGAGACAACCCTGCCACCTGACAAGTTGTTTGCAATTAGACAGGTAGTGACTGAACCAGCAGTAAGTCAGACCATCAAGTCCAGCAGCTCTACATTTTTCTAGCTGGAGCACATGGTTCACCAGGTCAAAGGCCTTTGTGGGGTCAATAAAGAGTGCACCAGTGGTCGTATGATTCTCAGCTGCTTCCTAGATGTCTGTTGTTAATTTCACCAAAGCAGTATCTGTACCCTGACTTTTTCTGAACCCATGCTGGCAGCGAGTGAGGGACTGGCGTAGCTCCAGGTAATCCTGCAGTTGATTATACGGTAGCCTGTCCTGTATTTTTGCTATGGTACATAAGAGGGAGATAGGCCTGTAATTTTCAATGGAATCTTTGAGCTCACCTTTATGGATAGTGACCACAATGGCAGTCTTCCATTTCTCCGGGATGGCACACAGGAGGAGGAATTTATTGATAAGGAATCATAGAGGAGTGGCAATGATAGGAGTTGCAATTTTTAGGATTCAGAGTTCCAGAGTGTCTTATCCAGGGGAAGCCTCTATTATTTTCTGGCACAATTGCAAGAGTACTTCCTTCCCATTGACCAATCTAAAATGAAATTTGGGTTGGTTCGCCTGGGTCAAGGGTTGGGAAAGAGGATGGGGACCCAGAGGGTTTACATTAGAAGGGAATTTTAATCTATCCAGGGCCATAACAATTTATTGAAGGACAATGTCAAGGTGTTGTGATCTGATATTATTTGGCAGTTGACAATAATGTAATGAGTAGGAGGGCTGGAATGTCCTTTTAACAGGATATTTATTTGTGTCCCAAAATATTTAGGGTTGAGTAAGTTTTTGACCTAGAGGTTCCAGAGGTATTTCCTTTTGGCACATTTAAGATTCACTTTGCAAGCATTTCTTAGGTTCAGATAGAAATGTCAGTCAGACATTAAGCCAGATTTTTGAACTGACCCATGCCTTTGTCACTCTATCTCATGGCAGAGTTGAGTTTGGTGTCCATCCACCTAGAACAGTGACCTTTATCTCTTCATTGTTTTATGGGGGTATGCTTATTGATGACATTGGTGAAGTTGTTGACAAGGAAATATAGGGCACTGGTGATATCAGGGAGGTCACTTATAATCCCCTAGTTTATTTCCTTAAGGCTAGTTAAAAAGGAGCTCTTGTCAAAATTTGAGAAGTCTCTGGCCTTAATGCTTTTTGGAGGCGGGTTTGGAGTGTTATTTTTCCAGATGCAGATTACAGGGTAATGATCACTGATAGAGTCTGGGAGGATTCTAACTGCCCTGATCCTGTCTAGTCTATTTACTAGAATCCAAATCAGGAGTGAATGGTTGCCAGTTCTATTGTTGATTCTGGTAGGTTCTCCAATAATTTGGAATAGGTGCAGGTCAGATAGGGCTGATTTACTCCCTTTGTGATTATTATTCAACCAAGTTAATAATATTTATTTAAAAAATGTCAGATTGTATAACACAGTACATGCAGGATGACTTTGCTTGCATACAGGAGAGTGTCAAACAAGTGCATAGGTAGTATCAACGTACAAGCAATCCTGAATAACTTAAATAGGCCCTTTGCTTTAGGGCAACCCTGCCAAAAATATTCTGATAAGCAATAAACTTGGTACAACAGAAGCACAAATGTGAGAAAGCCTTGAAAAGAATTTGCTAGCCTAAGAAAAGTGTGGTTATCAAATGTCATCACATTTGGTAAGACAAAGGTACAGACCAGAAACTGGGGAAATAGAGTTACCTGGTCTAGCAGGTATGCTACTGATAGGGAGCAAAATCTCAAAAACTTTGCAACTCTCCCAACTGAGGGTAAAAGATGGAGTGCAGACTTATGTGTGCATTTAAAAAGGTATATCTTTATTACACTTCTCTATAAAGTACATTTTTGTAGTAAATAGCAACAAGCCAACCCTGCTAAAATGGGTCTTAACCCTCAGTTGGGAGAGTTGCAAAGTTTTTTGGATTTCGCATTTACTGATTTAACTGCCCACAACTGCAGCTGGTGGGTGACCTCTTTTTGTTTCAGATCACTGACAGGGAGCCCTGGCAGTGTATGAGAAGGAGGAGGAAACACTGTTTTCCTGGAGCCAGACAGTCACTCTGAGGGTCCTCCTGTTGAGATGCTGTTTGTCACATACATTAAGAAGGAGGCCCAGCTTTCATTATATGTGGGCATAATAAGGTGTGATAGGCTTTGCAAGTTAGCTAGATGCCCCATGGAGGATCTCCTATGTTCCATGGAGGGAATGCCTGTGGAGCACCAGCACTGGAGGAGTAAAAACCATTAGCCTCCACTGAGGCTGCCATGCACCAGCAGTAAAGTGGTCTGAGGAGGGGCACCTCTGGAGTGGGAATACCTAGAATCCAAAATATGGTGATGTGCGATGATGGGCACTTAAGTATTTTAGAGCATGCTGCACTGACCTTGCACTAGAGAGATGCAATCTTTGGACATGGCCATAGAATGTGTGCTAAACTCCCACCTGGGCTTCAGCATCTCAAGCCCAGATCATTGATAGTGACCTGCATGGACTGGAGTTGGAATGGAATCCTGTACCAGTGATGCATTATTTTGTTTTGGATGAGAAGGGCTCATCCCTCTGTGCAGGACTCGTGTGAATTTCCAGCAGTCCAACCATTGGATATCTGCAGTTTATCAAGACATCTGAGTTTCCCACTTCTGCCTGGACAGATGGGATTGATCAGGAAGGTAGGCGAGGATGCCTTTGTATAAAGCCCTGACTCTGCCACTGTCGAGATGCAGCCAGGTGTGTACTACTTGAATGTACCAATGCTGGAATGAGATGTAACCCTTATGACCTGACAAAGAAGGTAACTGCACTGCATACCTGCAGATATCTCCAAAAATCATGGTGGAGTATTCGGAGGTTAGACAATTTTGAAATTTTAGAATTCTGCTTCCCCATGGAATTCCACTGAAATCAGCAGAATTTCTGAAATTCTGTTGGAAACAGAATTTGAAAATTCCACACTGCTCTAGTATGAACAAGTGTGTACATTTTGTAAATCTTATTAAACAATTTTAAAACTTATCTGTGACTCAGTTTTGCTGAAAGGGACACATTCATGCCCACTGACTATCATAGTCTGAAAGCCCATGAAAAGCTCTTTCAAATGAGGTATTGGGCTCATCTGTAGCTTAATGCACTCCTGAGATATAGACGACTGAATTTGCTCAACATTAATACTATATTGCAGCTATTTGTAAAACATTATGATGTCATCAAGGGACAAACTGTGCCTAACTTCATTGACTCAAGCAGAACTTGTTCCACAGTGACATCACAATGTTCTATAAATGGCTGCAATTGATCAGACTCAGTCATGTGTGTCTCTGGAGTACTTCCTGCTACAGTACAGGTGAGCCCAATACCTCATTTGAAACAGCGTTTCATGGACTTTCAAACTGTCAGCCACTGTACATGAATGTTTCCCTTTAATACAGAACAGGTAACCATTAACTGACAACTCCGTATCTGCCTTTTGAAGATACAGCACCAAGTAAGTGTAAGGCCCTTCTGATTAGTGGCAAGGGTCAGTATGTTTGTGGAAAGTTTCTTTTTCCTGGTTTTCTTCCTTGTGATGATGATGATGATGGAACCCAGTGGTTCAGCCAGTGGGTAATGGTCTTGAGGGTGCTTGGCTTTGAGAGAGTAGATGCACATCAGGGAATAAGTGATGAAGAGATCAGGGTTTGACAAACTGCCTTGCTCTTTACCCACACCCCCTCTCACTTTTTCTTAAACTATCTTTTCATTCCTAATGGCTTCCACCTATGGTAAGATTCTATCTATGGTAAGATTTGGAGGGTGTTTTGCCGGAACTCAGTGAGAGGATGCCAAGAGAGGGAGGGAACTGAAAGGAGGAAAACGTAGGTCACGTGACTTGGCAGAGCCAATAGGGCAGCCAGAGTCACTGTATGTTTCCCATGGGATCAAGCAACCACTTACATGAGTGCCACAGTGTAGGAATGTGTCATCTGACTAGGTGACATCTGTAGGATATCTGCGGGGAGGATCGCAGGCCACACTGGCCAGGGCACGGAAGGAGTCAGGAGAGTAGATGATATCCTGAGGGGGAGGAGGCTGATGCGCTACTATTAGGAGTGTGATCAAAGCAAGGATAAACTAGATAGGGATTGCAGGGAAAATGGCGGAGCCTAGGAACTGGGGCAGACAGCACTCATGGGGAGGGGCATGGGGTGGGGGATGTTTGGTGGCAGTAATCCAGGAGGGGAGGCAGGACGGGTGGTAAGCTGTAAAGGTTGTGAGGCAGTTGTCTTCTTTGGGATTGCATGGAGGGCAGGGGATGTATGGTGTATAGGCAGATGGGGCAACTTAGGAAGGAGGTGGGAAGGCTGAGGAAGGGGAGCTGAGTAGAAGGGGGGTGGTGGGGTTGTGGGAACACCAGGTGCCAAGTGACCTGTGGAGGGCTCCCAAGACATAGCAGCAGGTGAGCAAAGGGGTAAACAAGGAGGGAGGATAAATCAGGCTAACTCAGCAACCACTCGGGAGCAGTTAAGACCAGAGGCCAATAAGTGGAAGGTGGTCAAGAATAGAGGAATATGGGAACAGAGGCAGAGCATGGAAGGAAGTCACAGGGAGAGGCAGTGGGGGAAGCTCAGGACAAAGGGAGGTAGTATAGGAACAGGTTCTCAGTGCTGACTAGCATGGAGGATCAGGAGAGTCGCAGAGAAGGTGGGGAGGATGGTAGTAAGGGCTGGGGGCTAGCAGTGAGGCAGGAAGCAAGGTGAGTATACCAGCAGCAGGTGGCTGGGGGACTTAAAGTAGGAGGGGTCAGCAGATTCAGGAAGGGGGATCTGCAGGTAGGGAATGGTGAGCCACAGTCAGCCCAGGCAGGAGTAGTATGTGGAGGGGGGCTGAAGGTAGGGAAAGCAAGGACTGGAGTGAGACACTGGGGACCCAAGGCAAGGGGGTTTTAGGTGGAGAGGGGAAGCAAATTCAGGAAGGGAGGATGAGCAGCTAGGGAATGGTAAGGCAGTGGACACAGTTAGGCTGAGCAGGAGTAGTGGGGGGGGAGTGGGTGGGCCAAGGACAGGGTGAAAGTAGGGAACAAGTGAGACAATGGTGCCAAAAGGCATGGAATCAGGGGTTGGGAATCAGGGCTGGGAGTAAAGGAATGGCAAGCATCAAGAAGGTGAGCAGGACAAAGGAGGGAGGATCATCATTTTGGGGGACTCAGTACTGAAGGGTGCAAGATGGTGTGGCAGGGGCACGCTGAAAAGTTGCATATGGGTGGAATGTATGCCGGTCATGATGGCAGGAAGAGTGGGTCAATTTATTACTAGGTGTGTGGGGAAGGGAGGGGAGAAACCGCATATTGTCGTGCACCTGCGAACAAATGAGCTGGAGGAGAGTAGGGTAGAACAGGAGAAGGAGAGATTCAGGGAAGTAGGAAGGTTATGCTGAAAAGAGGGAAGGTCAGTTACTTTCTCTGAGATTCTCCAGGTACCAAGAGCTAGTGCAACCAGGAAGCAAAGAATTGTAGAATTTGATGAAGTGGCTGGGGGAATGGTGTATGTCCACAGGTAACAGAATGGTGGTGGGTGGGGTAGGATGTGGGAGAACAAGGACCAGTATGCACTGGATAGGCTGCACTTGAGTAGGGAAGTCTCAGGGGTCCTAAAGCAAAAGCCGGGGGAGTACATGGAAGCTAGATATAATTTCAACTAGGTGGGTGGGGGGGCAATGGGTTGGGCAGCAATCAGTGGCACCAGGCAAGGGAGTCCATTAGGTCTCCCCCCATAACTAGGCAGGAGGGGAAGAAGTGGAATTCAAAAATGGGGAGGGATGGGTGAGGGGAAGGGCAAGGAGGGGAAAGGACCACACTGGAGGGTGGTCTCATTGAATGCAAAGTGCCTGGGTAACAAGGCAGTAGAATTGCAGGCACAGATGGTGGAAGAGGTGGTGGACATAGCCACCATCACTGAGACATGGGCCACTCAATACCAGGACTGGGACCTAGCGATCCCTGGGTACTCACTGTACCATAAGGACAGAGAAAAAGGGAAAGGGGATGGGGTGCTATTTATGTAAGGGAAGGGATATTGTACAACAGATAGGAAGAGGAGGAGGGCAGGGCTGAAGCCCTATGGGTGCAACTCCAGAACCAAAATGGTAGGAAGGTTAGATTGGAGCTTGTGTATAGACTATCCTCTCAAAATGAGGAGAGTGACAGGGAGCTGGGGGAGCAAATAAGGAGGCTTAATAGTAAAGGCAATACTGTGGTGGCTGGGGACTTCAATCTGCCAGGGGTACACTGGAACCCCCCAGCTACCTCGAGTGTCAGGGAGCAGCCCTCCTGGAGGCGTTCCACAATGGCTTCCTGATGCAGAGGATACAGAGCCAACCTGGGAGGGGAGCATTCTGGACCTGGTGTTGGTGGATGGCAAACATGTCCAGGATGCAGGGGTGGAAGATGACCCCCTTGCAGGAAGTGACCACCGCACAGTGTGATTTTCCCTCAGTCTCCCTCAGTATAGGAAAGAACAAAGGCTAAGGTACCGGACTTCAAAAGGGCAGACTTTAGCACGGTGTGAAATACACTGGAAGGACACCTCACCAACATCCTCCCAGACATGGATGCCAAGCAGAAATGGGCAATTAGCAAGTTAGAACTGGCAGAGGACGCTAACTCATGTACAAAGAGCCAAAGCGAAAAAGTCACTATCTATAAACTGAGCTGGTTGAGCAGGGAGAGAGCTGCCTTTAGAAGTTATAAGAGAGCAAACCAAGAGGAAGACATGGAGGAATAAGTGAAGAAATCCAGTTAGGTGAGTAGAGTGTTAAGGCCAGCTAAGGCTTCAAGGGAACTGAGGCTGCCACAGGGGATCAGAGAAGGGGAAAAGGGTTTCTTCAGGCATATAAGGGAGAAGAGAAGCTGTACGGATCAGACTGTAAGGCTCAAGAAAGATGGAGAGCGAGCAGAAAAGGGGGAGGAGGAGCAGGCAGAAGTACTCAATGAGTACGTCTGTTTAGTGTTTACCAGGAAGAGGGAAGGGCCTGTGTCCCAAGGAAAAGGTGGGGTGGGTACAGAGAAAGAGGGGGTTATGGATGGGGTGATCCCAGTAGGCAGGGTGCTGGACGGCCTTAGGTCCTTGTGGGTAGATAAGGCATCAAGGCCCGATGGCATGCATCCAAGAGTCCTGAAGGAGTTGGCAGAGATCCTGGTAGGACCACTGGCGAACTTGTTCAACACCTCCCTGTGTACTGAGTGTGAGCCCAGGGACTGGAGAATGGTGCATGTGGTGCCCCTCCATAAGAGCAGATCCAGGAATGAACCAGGGAACTACAGACTGGTGAGCATTACCGCCATTGTGGGGAACTAATAGAAACTATCCTTAGGGAGAGGCTGGTGAGATTTCTGAAAGAGAATGGGCTCCAGGATGGCAGGCAACATGGGTTTGTCTCAGACTGATCCTGTCAGACAAACCTGGTTGACTTTTTTGATTGGGCACTGGATAGGGGCCATGCAGTGGATGTCCTTTACCTGGACTTCAGCAAGGCCTTTGACGCGGTGCCTCATGGAAGGTAGACCAGCAAGTTGAGTTGCCTAGGAGTGGGGGAAGGGTAAACCTGGTTGGGGAGTGAAGAGTTGGTTACAGGACAGGCAGCAGAGGGTAATCATTGGGGAACAGCTTTTGGAGCCCATAGCTGTAACCAGTGGGGTCCCACAAGGCTCGGTGCTAGGACTGTATGCTGTTTAACATCTTCATTGCCAACATATCAGATGGGATAAAGAGTAAGTCAGACAACACAAAGATCTGTGTGGAGATGGATAGTGGGGAAGAGGGTGAAGTACTCCAAGAGGATTTGGCAAGACTTGAGCACTGGTCAGACACATGGCAACTGGGGTTCAATGCAAAAAAGTGCAAAGTCGAGCACTTGAGTGCCAGAAACCCTGGGAATAGCTGCTGGTTGGGGGGGGTGCAGTTGTCCACTTCAGAGGAGGAGAAGGATCTGGGGGTACTAGTTAACAGGGGATATGAACCACTCAGTGCAGTGTAGGAGAGCAGCAGCAAAGGCAAATAGAATGCTGGGGTGCATCACCAGGGGAATCACCGCCAGGAAAGAGGAAGTAATTCTGCCCCTGTACAGGTCCCTAGTGAGACCGCATTTGGAGTACTGCATGCAGTTCTGGTGCCCTTATTTGAAAAGGGACAGTAAGCTACTGGAGGGGGTCCAGCATAGGTTGACGAAGATGATCCTTGGACTGGAGGATAAACTTTATGAGGAGAGACAGGGAGCTCAACCGGTATTCCCTGGAGGATAGAAGGGAGAAAGGAGATATTATTGAGACCTTAAAGGGCATAAACAAAGTTAATACCAATGGTATATTTAGATTATGAGGAGTGAGGGACACCAGGGGACACAGTTTGAAACTGGAGGGGAGGAAGATTCAGGAAGGAAATGAGGAGGCACTGTTTCATGGAAATGGTGGTGACGAGGTGGAATGCGCTGCCAGAGGAGGTGGTATCATTGAGGTTGGCGGGCAGCTTTAAGAGGGGGTGGGATAAGGCCAAGGGGAGGATCAAAACTGAGAAGGAAACTGGTGAGGGGGGTGACAGAGGTAGGAGGAAATAAATCGAAAGGGTGGGCAAGGGGAAGGGGGGCAGCTGCAGTTTAATAGACTGGGTGCTGCACACTCGAGCAGACCCAATAAACCGTAAGGCTTGTATCTGCTGGCAGTTTTGTATGTTCGTATAGTTCATGGATTGCAAAGCACTTTGGCATACAGTCTGTATGAATAACACTGTTTGAAACTAAATTTGTTCCTGACTTGCTTTTCTTAATAACCCAGATGTGTCTCAGGACTCTCTCTTGACTCATAGTTACCACTTTTCCAGACCAATAATACCACACTGCCTGGAAGCTGAGATTGGAATCAAAAACTCTTGGATCACAATCCTTTGCTTTACTGATTAGACCTCCAAGCCCATGAGCTGGGATTTCAGCCAGGATCTTCCAGTTCAGACGTTAATGCTAACCATTAGACCATACTGCCTGGGAGAGGAGCTGGGATTCTGAACCAAATCAGCTGGCTCATGATGCTGCCTTTGGGCCATTAGCCACCATGTAAAAAATGGTTATTATGGTAAATAATGCAACTCAAACCATTTTAGCCTACTTGTTATGTGGTGCCAACTAACTAAGCCCCCTCTCTTCGGAGGGGCTCATGCTCCCATTAGAGACCCCCTTCTACCTCCTACCCCCCCCAGAGCTTAGGGGTTTATGAGTACTCTGGGGGTAATCCCTTCTGGATACCTGAAGGTGGCAGCAGAGGGCAGGCAGAGATAGTGTATAAAAGGGGAGGAAACAGGAAGTTCTGGGTCTTTTCCAGCCTGGGCAGTAGGTCAGAGGCTTGAAGGGGTGGTTGGAAGAGCAGGAGAGGCAGGCAAGGTAGGAGCTTGACGGTCTGGGTTTGGGCCTGTGGGAGACCCCCCCAAAAGTTCAGTAGTTAGGAATGGCTTCTTCACAGAGACTTGGCATCGAGGAGCAGTGATGGGAGCTCTGAGGGAGGGTGGCCAGCTAGCCTGTACTGCGTTGTTTGGATGGAGGAGGCCTCATAGTGGGCAAATGACAGAATAGGTAGAAGCCCCATTTTAATCCTGTGCAAGTGTTGCTTGGACTGCCAGGGATGTGGGGACGGTGACAGGGTTCCTACAGGGGAGGGGCCGGTGACAGAGGCTCCCTCCTGTACCCAGTGTGACAGGGCAACTCAGGTAGGTAAGGGGGCAGGGCGTGTCCTTCACCCACAAAAAAAGGGCCTGTGTGGAGGGGCAGTTTCTGGCATCTAAAGGACCAGGCAGGCCACAGGTCTTTTTGACAGGCCTTGGAGGACAGCTCCTGGCTGGGAGCTTATTTCAAGCCAGGATGCGTTGGCAGAGATGTGTAAAGGAGGCTGGGGCCATCTCTGGAGGGTCATCTGGGACACCGTTGAAGAAAAGAGGCAGGGCAGCTCAAGGGTTCATCTGGGTATTGAAGCTGGGCCTGGGTACGTTAGGTCCTTAAAGGGTCCCAGCACCATGGGGAACAGGAGAATGAGAACTAAAGGAGTAGCAGTGCCAGTGTGGGGGTTGTTTGGTGCACTGGGGTTCTTCAGGCTCGAACTAGAGCCAAAAAGACAAGGGTTACAGAGCCTGGATCGTAAAGGAAAAATCCTGGAACCCCTTGAGATTCGGGCCAAGGTCCAGGGGCCCAGTGGGAGAAGCAGCTCACTTCTCCATGCCGGAGATAGGGCAGCCGACCAGTGCTGAGGAGAGGAGATCAGGGAAATGGTAACCAAAGAAAAACAAAGCTTGGCTTACCAGTGCCAGTGAGAAAGGAGCCTGATGATTCTTCAGATATGAAGGATCTGTTTGGGTAAGTCAGCTGAGCTTCCAGAAATTGAAAACAGATTTGCATGTACTGCCTGTATGCCGTCTTGTGTCTGCTCGAGAGTTCCAGCTGGGTGAGCTTGTAAAAAGTTAATAGCCCAATGGAGCGGCTTTATTTCTTAGAGTAAGTTGGTACCCCTGTGCCCCCGGAATCATTTGTGGCACAGGAGCTAATTGAAAGGCTTGCCTGTAGTTCAGTGGCCAAGCAGCCAGCCACTCCCACTTACTGAGATATATAAGCAGTTCCTCTAAGCTTCACTGTGAAGTATTTTTTCTTTGCAGCCGAAGGCTCTGTTGGTTTGTCCTCTGAGCTGGTTGGGCTTCCCTGGCTTGCAGGGGCCTGCCCCCCCCCTTGCTGCTCCTGCTTGTCTCTGCTGGGCTGCTGTATTTCTTTTACTGCTTCTGGTTTGTATTTTGCCTTCGGTTATGTGTGCTTCCTTCCTTTTTTTGGTGATGTTTTTCTAAGCTCCTAGCATACTGCTACTTCAGAGCTCATACTGCTTGCTTTCAGTTACTCACAACTCTCAAATTACTTGCATTGCAAGTGCAAACCTGATCTGTGTGTTTCAGCTCAACTATAGCTGGTCCATGTGACATATTCTATTACTTTCACCTGACTCAGATTTACTTGAACCTTGTATACAGCTTACTCATGCTTATTCTAATTACCTCACTGCTGCAGTCTCATTGCACTGCCTGTTGACAGTGCTTAAGAGTATTATGCCTCCTTTTATTTTTACAGTTACAACTCAGTGTACTCATTTGTTTTTACTACTGCTGCACAGGCCTACTTGCTTCCTGCTGCTGCTTTGTTTACTCCCATTGCTATTGTACCTTGTTTTACTCTGAGGTTAGCTGAAGCTCCTGCTGAGGCTATTAAATTAGCTTTTATATCTGCATGTGATTCTCGGCCTTAACATCACTTTCTTGTTTGTCCTACGGAGGGGACTGGGAGGTGTTTGGGGGGTCGTGGCCTATGTGGCTAATTAATTCTGTTCTAAATCCTGTCTTCACTGCTGAAAATCCTCAGAGTTTGCCACCTTGATTTGGCTTTTCATGTCTGGCTGGCTTGCCCCCAGTTCAGTGCTGTTTAATTGCTACACAGTATTTATGCTGGTCCACCTATCACTACTACTGCTTACTGACCTCTGTGCAGGTCCACACTTGCTTACGCAACCATTGCTTCTTGTTTACGCAACCCATTGCTTCATGCCTACTGCCATCCCCTCAGCTTCAGCCTCTGGGATTCTGCTGCACTCAATCTGCATTTGACCTTGCAGGTCTCAGCTCTCAATGCTCATTATGATCTCAGCACACCATGCTCATTCAGCTCACCAGTTTTCAGCTCTCAATCAGTTTCTGGAGCATGCCAGCCATTCTGTTCTGGCGCAGGGTTCCTGCAGCCAACGGTCTCACTCTGCATTTAGTCCGCATCTCAAGCGTGTCCAACTTAGGGCGGGATCCTTCTCACCTGGCCCATAGCTGGGAATGTCCTCACCCTAGGCTTGGCTTTGGCTGCCTGCTATGTGACAGCAGCTCCTGGTGTAGAAATTAAGACTAGCGGTGAAGGGTGGTTGCGATGATCTCCTTTGGCTTTAGTGTTCCACTATAACGGTTAGCCATTGACTTTAGTGGTTTCCCCTAGCAAGGCACATTCACCGCATTCTCCCTACGACTGTCTCTGGTTCACCTGGTTTGATTTTAGGGTGGATAGGCCAGGTGAGAGCCAAGTTGCTCTCCTCCTGCAGCTTGGTTGCATGTATTGTTGCAGAGTTTTCTCACAACCTTCCACGGCATTCCCGCTAGAGGGTTTGAGTGAGAGCCTTCCTCCAAATTGGAATATTTTCCACCTCCCTTTAATTGGGTTTTCCAAATTGCAGCTGCAGAGCCGTCACTAAATAAACTATCCCAAGCCTGGAGGGAAGGCGACCTAGGTCTTGGATCCCCAGAGATTTCCTCCTCATAGGGTTTTTTTTCCTCTCCTCCGTTGCCTCAGGTCATAACACTTAGTTAGCATAGTTGTTTCCCCTAGTTTCTTTAGGTAGGTTCTGCTGTTGGATGGAGGTGGAAGATGTCCTGCCATTCCCTCTCTCCTTAGGGGATCCCCTAATCTCAAGCAAACCATCAGTATCATGCTACGCAAACCTGGGCAGTCCTTACTTTATCCAACTGAACATCTCATTGCATTATCAAACTGCCTATGCTTCTCTACTACTATGTTACAGTTACTGCTCCTATGTCTCAGTTACTGCTTGCTCATATGCTTCATGTTGCCTCCTTTTTGGGGATGATACTACATTTTTGGGGGGGATTCCTAAGGTACCTTTAGCCATGGGAACCGTCCCGTTGCACCTCTGGGGTGGAACCCTGTCCGAGGGCTCCTTGCCTTTGTACCCCTACAGGGTGGTAATTCCTCTGGAATAGAGAGTGCGAACAGCCAAAACCAAGCTAACACAGTTGCACAAGCATAACAATATACTGGCTACATAGGTCAGTGAATTGAAAGGCTTGCCTGCAGTTTGGTGGCCCAGCAGACGGCCACTCCCACTTCCTGAGCTATATAAGCAGTTCCTCTAAGCCTCACTGTGAAGTATTTTTTCTTTGGCCCACCATTCTCCCCTCCTCCTCCTCCTCCAGTGGCAGCACTCTCTCCTTAGGGGGATTCCTAAGGTACCTTTACCCACAGGAACCGTCCCGTTGCACCTCTAGGGGTGGAACCCTCTCCAAGGGTTCCTTGCCTTCATACCCCTACAGGATGGTAATTCCTCTGGAATAGAGAGTGTGAACGACCAAAACCAAACTAGCACAGTTGCACAAGCATAACACTATACTGGCTGCGTAGGTCAGTGAATAAAGAGCTGTTTGGGAAGAAACTGTCTACTGATTTCCTTTATTTAAGTTAGAAGGGGGTGTGAATGAAATGGAAAGCCCCTTATATTTATTTCTGCCATGAGCTGTAATTTCAAAAGGTGTTACAGCAGTTTGCACCGGGATCATGGGGTTTGGGAGCCTGGGGGAAGCTGAAAGCTGCAGATTGATTGAAGGTCCTGTATCTGGTGGCAAGAGGTTTGGGGCAAAGTCAGACTGCAGAGGTAGAGATCAAGGGTGCACTGAAAGCTGAAGCCATCAACAGGTAGGTTACATTTTCCTACTTTTATATTGTGGTGTACAGGCTCAGAGAAGTTTCTCAATGTTGTGGACCTTTTTTCCCCCGGACCAACTGCGAATATTTCATACCCCAGATAGTGGGGGAAGGGGGGCTACATAATGAAGAAATGGGAAAGAAGGAACTTGTAAGGAGAGGGAATCACTCAGGAATCTGATAAAGGTAGTGTAGTCATGTATGCACAGGAATTTAAAGAAACAAGAATTTGTCAATGCCAAACATTTGTTGCTTGCATGCATCTCTTTTTTTTTTTATTTTGACCTCAACTTATGAAGATACTTGTTTTAGGATTTGTTTTATAGACATGACATGTACCATTTATGGTATATTGGTCGAAATGTCATTTTGCACCAGAGGTGTGAAAATACATCTCATCCAGGAATTAAAAAATGACACGTTACGTTTATGAGGTTTTGTGGAAAGATGGCTATGTTGAATGTTTGGAATCAAAATATTCAAAATTAGCATAGTTATGAGTGAATTCTGACATCGTGTAACATCCAGTCATAACCTGGGCATTTTACTATATTTGTACACCAGATTTTCAGCATAGCCATCTTATTAGTCCACCTAATGGACCCGGCAGGTGAAGGTTTTCAATTCCTTGCCAAAACATCATTCTGTGCCACCGAAACATCATTCCATGCCAAAGGTATGCAAGCACATTTTGGCAAGGATTTGAAAAATTACAGCTGCCATAACATTTGGGGTGAAAATATTGACAATTACCTTAGTTACAAGCCTACGTTCATATATTTCAGTGTAGGCTCATAACTTTGTTTTTTTTTTTTTTTTTGTATTTTTACCCCAAATTTTCAACATAGCCTTCTTATGGTCCCCCCTCATGAACAAGTGCAGAGATAATATTCAACTCCTACCCAAAAGGTGATTTCATGCAGCGACTGCTAAATCACGGTTCAGGGCACGAAAACACATTTTGACCAGGATTTGGAAAATGTGCTGTCACATTTATGAGGTGCTATAAAGAAATGGCTGTGTTAAAACTTTGGGGTGAAAATTGACCAATGTCATGAGCGTGCATTTGCAAATGTCAGAGTAGGCTCATAACTTTGTTGTGTTTTAATATTTCTACACCAGATTTTAAACACAGTCTTCTTATGACCCCACCTCACAAACAAGGGCAGAGAAATTTTTCAGCTTCTGCCCAGAAGGTGATTATGCGCTGTGACTGCAAAATCACCTTTAAGGAGAGATTCATTTAAAATAACTTGCATTGTTTACAAGTTGGTGTCCCAGAAAAGGATGTTGAAAATCTGAGGCAAAAACATGGAAAAATGGTTAAGTTATTCTACTAAGTTCAAAACCCAATTGAAACAATTGAACGACATACCTGATTTCCTCAGGTTGTGGTCCAGCTTTGAAGAGTGAAGATGTGTCTGCAGTCCAGAGAAGATTACGGCATCAGACCCCTAGTGGGTAAGTAAGGGCTTGAGGGGGTGCTGAGTGGGAGGGTCAGGTGGGGAGATCTAACAGCACAACAGACATCGATGGGCGGTTTTCTTTTTTTGCAGGCTTTAAAAAAACACACAGAGGGAAAGTTTTCTTTATTCCAGTTTTCGATACAGGGGACTGGGCACCCCAGTGTCAATGTTATGTTTGGGTGGGGTGGGGTGGGGTGGTGGGTGCTGAGTGGGAGGGTTGGGTGGGCGTGACAGTTAAGCGGGCACCAGCAGTGGACACTGGGCGATTGGGCACCCCAGTGTCAGTGTTATAAGGAGCGGTCTTATTGTAAAACAGCACCAGCTGCTTTATTATTATTTATTATATTTTATACATTGAAGCAGAGCTCTTATAATTATTTCTGCCTTGCAAGACCCTGCATGTGAAATAAGTCTGGAGTGGACCAGCCAGTTTTTTTTTCTCTCAGCAACCAGACCGAGCCCTAGGGATGCTTCAGTTAATTTAAACATTCACTCTCGGAGCTGGTCTTAGCCCTGGAGGGCAATCTTTAATTTTAAAATCCACACTTTCAAGTGGGGCTCAGCACACCATAAAAGTGCAACTCTGCCCAAATGGTGTGCAAAATAAGAGTCGGGTAGGCAGCGAACTTGCAAAAGAAGGTGACCATTCATTGAGTGCACTAACAAACTTACAGACACTAAAGCCCCTTTAGCTGCATTAGTGGCACATTTCCTGTGCTGCCAGGGTGGAGGGGGTTTGCGTTAACTCACACAGGCTGATGGCTTTGATGAGGGGGGGCATGCAGTAGCACAGCCATGGGAGCCAACTTTTATTTTTCCCAGGGAGGGGGGGCTCAACAAATGGCTGAGGGTCTGGGGGCCTTGGCAGCCCCCAGAAGCTCTGGGGTTTGGGGTGTTTTGTGGTGCATTTTGAGGGTTCTACTGGCGAGATAGCACAGTATGAACAAACACCACTGAAAATAAAAAAAAAACTGTCCCTTAAAGATCATTTTTTTCCTACATTAACAAGAAGAAATGGTCTCTCACTGATTTGAATTGGATCCTGTTCAGCTTGAGGCTGTTCACAAAGCAGATTCTTAACATGGAAAAGGCAATCTTAGTAGAATTAATAGAAATGACCCCATACAAACCTCAGCCTCCCAATACTTAAAACTGGCATGAAATGAAACACACTAAGACTTGGGATAACAATGTTAAGAAAACTAACCCTCTCATCAGCCAAATAACTCCTTTGGTATTAGTCAAAGGTCTAAAGCAAAGCCATAGGGAAGGCTTCCCTATGGCTGCCTTGGCTGTAGACCGTCAAGTAAAAGAAGGGTGGGGCTTGTGCCATTTACTTAAATGAAACCTAAAAAGCCAAAGTCATCCCAGTTGACCCCCCCCCGTTGGCTATGCACAAGCCCTAGCCATCAGAATAACCCTCAGACAACAGGGGAAATTGCTCACTATAATGTCTGTATATATCCCTCCCCATGACCAAGCACCTGGTTTTAAGATAGTTACTGATTACCTGGAAAACATCAGTAAATGCACGGAGACAGTGGTCTTAGGTGACTTTAACATCAACTGGCTCACCCCTGAAACTGACCCTATAAAGATGATATCATGGCCATTGACATCTCTCAGATGGTATCTAACCCTACCAGGATAAATTAAAGAACAGGCAGTAGCTCTCTCCTAGACCTAATTCTCACCACGTATCCCAGTAGACTCTTTAACACTACTGTTCTTTCTGACTCACTGAGTGATCACTCACCTGTAATATATCAGTGGTCTAATAGTACTCCCAAATCACAGGCAAAAGTTTCCTACCAGCGTGTCCTTAAAAAAGGGATGATTAAACAATTTCAAGCCTTCCTTGCCCAAACTGACTGGTCCCCTCTTGATACATCCAACAACATGGATCAAGCACTAAATTACTTTATAACACAATTTAATGTGGCATGTGACAAATTTGCCCCATATCAGAAAAGAAAACTAAAAGACTTCACAAGCCCATGGATCACTCCTGCCCTATTAAGCTTATTGAAGGATAGAGACAATTTCTGGCACCATGCATTGGCATCTGGCCAGCAAGTTGATAAGCAGCACTATAAGGCTACATGTAACCTATGTACCCGAGAAATCTGCGGAGCCAAACAGGAGTATTATTAGAGTGTACTCACCAACTCTTGGGGTAATAGCCAGAACTTGTGGGAAAACATCAAAAGTCTAACAGGCAAGCCCAATAAGTCATCCCCCTCACTGATTGAAGTCAATGGTTCCACCATACAGGACCACAAACAAATTGATGACACCTTTAATGTCGCTTTCACGGACCCATGATTTATTTAATGTTTCTCCCTTGAAAGATGATGACGTAACACTGACTCCCCCCAACAAGACGCCTCCATTCTACTTTAGGAAAGTCACACTAGCAGAGTCCAAAAAATATCTTCAAAAGGTGCTTGGTAAAACCAGGTTTAGTAGCGACATGTTGGACCTAAAACTTCTCAACCTCTCACTCGCTGTGACTCTAAAACCTCACTCTAAACTTCTGAACCTATCGCTCTTCCTTAGACAATTCCCCCAACAATGGAAAGCCGCCATTGTCACACCCGTACACCCAGTGATAGGGCAAAACACTCCAACTATAGCCCCATATCAATCCTTCCCCGTCTATCTAAAGCCCTTGAGTGCATCGTCACCAACCGGTTGGCGGAGTACCTAGATAAATATAAGATTCAATGCCCGCAGCAGCACGGCTTCAGAAAAGCACATAGTACAACAACTGCCCTTCTTGAGTTTACTGATCACATCCACAAGGCCCTGGACAATTCTAACATACTTGGTGCAATCTTCGTTGACCTTACAAAGGCCTTCAATACCGTCAACCACCAGCTCCTTCTTCAATCCCTCCCTGCCCTGGGAATCTCAAATGAGGTAACTTGTTAGTTCAGTAGCTGTCTGCATGGTAGAAGTCAGCAAGTGAAAATTCATGATACCCTCTCTAGTAGCCTCCCAGTCAGATCAGGAGTCCCACAAGGGTCGATCCTTGGCCCCCTCCTTTTTAGCCTCTTTATTAATAACCTCCCGAAGGCCTGTAACAATAACATGATACTCTGTGCAGATGATGCAGTCCTTTTTTCAAGCCATAAAGACCTGCTCTCTCTCTCTCTCTCTCTCTCTGTCTCTCTCTGGTGATCTGCAAGCCAATTTCACTCTAGTCAAGAACTGGTTTGGTCAGCATAAGCTAGTTATGAACTATAAAAAGACCAAGGTAATACTCTTCTCAAGCCTTCAAAACAAACATAAAACAGCTAACCTTACCGTTATGAACAACCTGAACCGAACACTAGAGCAAGTTCATGATTTCAAATACCTCAGGATCATGCTTGATAGCTGCCTATCATACAGCCTCCATATTAACCAAATCTTGAAGGTAGTCAACTCTAAACTAGGTGCACTTTAACAACACCACCATTGTATGACCCATGAGGCTCTAACATTAGCTGTAACTAGCGCCATCCTGTCTACCATAGACTGTGGATTAGCAGTTTACGTCTCTGCTACTGACTCTACCTTAAGATGTATCTCAATTGCACTGAATAAGGCCTGTAGGCTTATAACAGGTGCAGATAGACTAACGCACACATGCGACCTCTATAAGCTGTCCAACTGGCTCCACCTAAAAGGTAGGCTCACCTACCGGACCTGCCTACTTGCAAAAAAAATTTGCCTTGGCCACACTGCCCCCCCCCAACCTGGCCCTTTTTCTAATGCTGGCACCAAACCCCTGTAGCACGTGCAGTGTTTCCAAACAAACCTACATGGTCCCATTTTGTCAGACCTTTCAGGTGCAATGTACTTTCAGCTATAGAGCTCCCACCTTGTTAAATGGTCTCCCACTGATTCAAAGCTTGGGCTATACAAGTCTAAACTACGGCAACATCTCTCCACTCTTAGTTGCTGTGATTGCACCCCATAAACAGTTCCCTGTGAGTCTCTCTAAATGTCTCTAGTGCTTCCTCCTCTCCTTTACGCTCATCTCAAATCTAACACTTAACCTATATCCTCCCCACATCACTCCCTACTCACCACCCCTCTTGCATGCTCGACCTTGTTCACTAACTCACCCTAATCCTTCCACTAGCCTCACTCCCCACTACCCCTTGTCTTCCACTTACACACCTGTCTTCCACCCCTTCCCCCTTTTTTTATTGTTCTCATATCTATGCCTCAACTTTCCTACCTGCTGCCTCCTTTTCATCCCTCTACTTTCACAGCTGTTCTCTTCCTCTTCAGAATAGCTACACAGTTGTTTTCTTCTCTATCATATTGTCCCCTTGGTTTCGTACACTCCACTCCCCCTCCCTTTAAGTCCCACCACCCACTACTGTAGTTCAGGACCTTGCCCCTCAGTGTCCCCCATCTCTTTTCTCTCCAGCTGCAACCCACCTCACCCACTTCTTTCTCCCAGCACTTGCTATGACACTAATTACACCCTTGACAACATCACTGCCATGACGGCCTCTGATGATAACTACAAATTGGCTCCATTGTAACCATGATTAAAACTTTTAAGGCTTGTATGTTTGACTGTATGTATATTTATCTGTATTTCTGTTTACTTGTGAACCTTTGTAAAAGAACCATTGGTTCAAAGGTATTGTAATTCCTAGATCTTAATAAGTAAATAAATAAACGAGGTTGATGAAATGTATCCTCTCGGTATCTGGTTAATTCTGAATGATTGAGGGGAACCATCTCACCTACAAACCTGATCAGCTAGGATGTGTTTCCTCAATGTTACTTTGGTGGGTTGATTTCTGAAGCAAGGTACCATAAATAACATCTACCAAAGGGCTAGACCTGGCTAAATTGTTACACTCGCCAAGACACCACACACATTCCCTGTTAGGGATGCAAGGGGAGGAGAAGTAAGACAAAAAAGGTAGCTGACTGCCTGACAATGCTGCTTTTGTCAAGATTGCATCCTGTGATTATATTATCATTTCTCATGTAATGAAAAACAAGAGACTTTACTTATTGAAAATCCCCATGGAAGAACTAAAAATGGCATGTTTTTCAAAAGCTGTACAGTTCAGTCATATCAGTTCATCTCAAAAGCACTGCTCATCAGTGTTGAGTTTCAATAAATTCTGGCCATCTGTTAGAAGGCTGCCATGTGCACTGTAAGCAGAAGCTGGAAGGATCTGCTGAGTGCAGACACATGCATAACACATGATTATTTTTTAGTATGCATCTCCATTTCATGAGGTTTATTTAAAAACAATAACAGGCAAGGTTTAACAACCTTTCCTTCACCCATTCAGAATACTACATTTTTAAAAACGATTCCACATCTTTTTGTTCATGAGTCTCACCCACCAACAGTTCTGTAACAATGTTTCCAGTCAGATACTATGGCAAGCCGTTAGGGACATAATTCAGAACCTCTGGCTGTATAGTAAAACACATACACTATATGGTGAAATACATACATCACATAGTGAAATATATACATTATTTAGTGAAATACATACACATTATAGTGAACCACATATACTAGCTACTGAAATATATACATCATATAGTGAAATACATATACTGTATACTGAAATGCATATATCATATAGCGAAATGCATATATTACAGTATATAGTGAAATACTTACATTATATAGTGAAATATATACACTATCTACTGAAATCCACATACAGAGTACTGAAAATCCACATACACTATATACTGAAACAAATGTACAATGTACTGAAATATATACACTACCTATTGAGATACATACACTACAGACCGAAAAATCCACATAAACTATCTATTAAAACACTTTACACATTGTAACACATACACTATATACTGAAAAAATCTGCATACACTATATACTGAAACAAACACACTACATATTGAAATACATGCACTATCTATTAAAATACATACACTACACATTGAAAAATCCACACACACTGTCTACTGAAACAAATACACTATATATTGAAACATCTACACCTCATATTGAAATACATACACTAGCTATTCAAATAAATACACTATGCATTGAAAAATCTGCATACACTATATACTGAAACAAATACACTATATATTAAAATACTTACCCTATCTATTCAAAAACTGTGCATATTCTATATACTGAAAGAAATATATTACATATTGAAACACATACACAGTACAGTTAAAAAATCTGCATACACTATATACTGAAACAAATACACTACATGGTGAAACACATGCACTATGTATTGAAACACATACACTATAGACTGAAAAATCCACATACAGTATATATTGAAACAAATAAATTATATACTGAAATGGACTACATTCTGAAACTACCCAGCCCCCCAGCCCCTCCCCCCTGAATGGCCTGCCCTTGCACTCATTTCCTGTTGCATTCAGTTAGCTGCTGGCTTGATGAGAGGATGTCTAAAATTGCAGAGCAGAAGGCAAACAAAACAGTGCTATCTCTTATTCTAATTCTTTATGGGGTTTTTCATCTTGTTTTGCTTACACACCTTTAATCAAATTTCAGAACATTGTGATGTGACAAGAAACTTTTAGAACTAACTTTTAGAACTAATTTAAAATGCTGTAGTTTATTCTTTTAAATAAGTGCTGCCCTCATTTACTGTAAAAACACATTTGTATGGGAAGCTAATATTCCTAACATAAACATAGGGGGCTGCATGCATTTTTCCAAGTTACATTTTTGATCAGATTTACTGTATGTGTAATTAATTACTGTGTTAGTCCAGCAACTTATCTGAGCTGAATGCTTGGAAAGCAGTGCAGAAACTGTACTAGTGTAAGCCAAAAGCTTTGCTAGTTTGTACTCTGTGGACTATGTTTTGAATTAGTATTTGTTTAATTAAATTTTCTTGGTTAAGAAACAAAAATATATATTTTTGCTGCAATCCCTCAGTGCCCAATTCTCATCAGGAGCTTAGCTGACATATGCATATAATTTGCATGTTTCTATGCTAAATGTCTTTACTGTGATGCCTCACTGGAGGCATTCACAGTCTGTTTTGGAGTTTGAGCTTCTTAAACTGTGTTTGATTTTTTTTTTTTCATTGAAATTTTAATCTCCTTAGTCACCTTGCGATCCCCTTGCCCACTGACATCTCCAGCCCAACCACCTAACATCCCCAGGACTTACCTGCTCTGAGATTCCCCTTCCCCCACACACACATCCCCCGTGTTGGGGCCAGGAGGGGGAGGGCCATTGACAAGGAGACACATATTCAGATAGGAGCAGAGCCTGGTTAGTAGTGCAGAATCTGTGGCAGGTCGTTGGATCATTCTGCCATTAGAGGGTTTCTACCTTAGATTTCATCCCCTGGCAGCCAAGCATGCAGTGATGCAATTGCATATAAAGGCACATACTTGCTTTGTGCCTGCCTGAGCCCTGCCCCTTATGCAACTCCACTGCCCTACCAGCACTCCTCAGCTTAGTGGATGTTGAAGAACAGGATGGTCAGACTCCCCCTCCTGGAGAGGAGAGCAGTCCCCGAGATGCTCAACTGTATCTCCCCCCAGCTAACCCTTGCGCAACATAGGTCCATCCCCACAACTGGGGCCACTGGCATGGGAGGCAGTACAGGTACCACCAAGCTGCTAGTCCAGCCCACCAGACTGTGTTTTTATAAGTAAATAAAGATAGTATTCAGATGAAAGAAGAAAAAAAATATATTTTACTGGTTTGTTATAAACGTTTAAAGTCACATCACAATGTTTTGAAATCGGATAAAGGTTTTGCAAGCAAAATACGATAAAACAATACATAATGAGTTAGATAAGATAACCCTTTTATGTTTACTTTCTGCATCTTAAGAGACATCGGCCAGGATTTTTAGTCAGTTAGGGACCCATTTTCAGAAGGTTAGCGCAGTGCTAAACATTACACTATTAACAGCATGGTTGGATTAGTGTCATATTCAGCATCCCCTGATGCTAACCTGATCATGTGCATGTGCATATATGCTACTACGGCCATGCAAATGAGTAATCCTCTCCTGCATACAGAGAACAGTGCTATGTAAAAGGTTTCCTTCTTAGTGACCATCAGTACCTCCCCCACATTTTATACTCTGCCTCTAGGTTTCTATGCCCTAGATGCTTGATTTTGCACTTTTTGGCTTTGAACCCGAGCTGCCATGTCCTGTAGTACTCATCGAGTTTTCTAAGGTCCCTATTCTTTCTCTCCATCTGCACCTATCAACGCTGTTGCAGATTGTGCTGTCATCTTCAAAAAGGCACATCTGCCCTTCCAGTTCTTCTGTAATGCCACTTATAAAGTTATTGAAGAGGACTTGTCCCATTACTGAGCACTCTAGCACCCTACTTGTCACTCTCTCCTCACTGGAGTGAGTGCCATTTACCACCACCTTCTGTGGCTGTGTGCTGTCTCAGGTGCAGCACTTAGGAATGCACAACCCTAATGACTGGCTCTGAAAATGAGGGCCCATGTACCACTGTAACAGGATTAGGACTGTGCTGTGATAAGCATGCTGGTGCTGTTTTAAAAAGCATTCTTCTGTGCAGTGCTAACCTGTGAGTGAGGCACTTTTTTTTTTTTTTTGCACAGGATTACTAATTGCTTCCAGGTGCCCATACAACTGGGGGTTACTCTAATGCATATAAGGTGTACGGGTATATTAAATGCTTCCTGGAAGTGCTAACACACTGCCTGGTTAGTGCTAGTTAATGATTCTGAGAATCATGTTTTAAATGCACAAACGCAGCCTGCCAGCAACCTCCCCCACATGCACACACACACACTGTCAGTCTTGGACACAATAAAAAAAATATATAATTCCTTGGTAGTCTGGTGGTCCCCTGCTCACCTAATCCAGGTAGAGCTAGAACATTTATCCCTCATTTATGCTGCTGTTATACTACACACATTTCTCAGCCTGTCTGGTGCTGGGGAAAGCAAGTTTCAGCATTAGCGACCGGCTGGAAAATAACTAAAAATACTAAATGTTGTATTGGGCCATCAGAGGGAAAAGGCTACTAAACAGAAGAGCTTCAGTGAAGACTCTTGGGGGAACAATACCAGGGACAAGCTGGGTGCCTTTTTCAGCAACCAGTGAGCTGTTGAGGGAACATTGTACATGTTAATTTTGGTTGAGGATGGTGGCTCCTGCCAATGGGGAGCTGCCAGACAGCTCCCAAGGGGGAAGAACTTTGGTTCCTGAGTTCAGTTCAGTGGGAGTCCCTCCACAGGGAGGGGGTCTCCAGACCCTAGGGAGAAGGTGGGGCTGTAGGGCTGTGAGGGGGGGCTGCCTGGGGGCTACCAGCAGTCTGTCCCCCAGAGCTTGTTGTGCCTTTCCCCATCTAGAGAGAAAAGAGAGGGTTTCGCGGGCAGCTCTGTAGAAAGGGAGAACTACAGTATTCTGTTGCTGCTCAGAGAAACTGCACCACAGTGGTGAAAGTGTTCAGAGTAAAGGTTAAATGGATTGTGAAAAAGGATTAATGAACTGGACGGATTTGTGCCAAGAGGATGGGGAGAAAGCCTCTTCAGTTTCATCTGCGCCACATCGGTGAGACACAAATGATCAAGGATTTTTAATGAGAGAAGTAAGAAAAAGTGTATAAGGTTCTGTCTGACTCTGCTAACAATGAGGCGTCTACAGGAAAAGTGAAAAAAAGGTTAAATGACTGTTTTTTGGCAGAGAAAACTGGATTGTAGGAAATGGATATGAAAACTGGTTTGGAACCCAGGTTTTAAAAAGCTTAAGACAGATCCTCTTCTGTCTGGAGTCAACTAGCACCTGCGTGGAGAGAAAAGGGACTTTCTTGATGTATTTCTGAAAAAGAGTTGCTGAAGTGGGGCCTGAGGTTAATTGCAGGGAAATGCACGGTACTGCACCTGGACATCAGAAACCCGGGCCAAGTGTATAACCTGGGGGGGAAATGCTACAAGTCTCGATGGCTGAGAGGGACCTGGGGGTGGTAGTGGATGTCAAGATGAACAACTCTGAGACTTGTAGGAGGGCAGTGGCCAAGACCAACAGGATGCTGGGATGCATCGCTAGGGGGATTACCTCCAGAAGGAGGGAAGTGATATTCCCTCCATATAATTGCTTGATTAGGCCACACCTCGAGTACTGTGTGCAGTTTTGGAGGCCACATTTTAAAAGGAACATTGCACTCCTGGAAAGGGTCCAGAGGAGGGCAACCAAAATGATCTGGGGCTTGGGGGAAAGGACCCATGGGGAGAGGCTCGAGGAGCTAAATATGTACACGTTGGAAGAGAGAAGGGACAGGGGGACATGATAGAGGTCTTCAAGTACATGAAGGGGGTAAATAGGGGAGGCTAAATCAGGGTGCTCCGAAGGAAGGAGTGGGGGAAACTAGAGAGCATGGGTGGAAGCTGGAGGGGGGAGACTCAGAGGGGAAAGGAGGAGGTGCTACTTGACTGAGAGGGTGGTAGAACCATGGAATGCGCTGCCTGGGGGACTAGTGGAGGCAGAGACTGTGGAGGAGTTCAAGAGAGGTTGGGACAGATGCAGGGGAAGGGTTGTGCATGCAAAGTCTAATGCAAGGTGAATACCCTGGACTGAAATGTGAAAATAATATACATATATATATATATATATATATATACATATATATGTATCTATAGGGTTGCTTGGTTCAGGTGGGCATGCCGGCGCCAGCCAACCAGCTGCACTTCAGGCCTGCAGCTTGGCATTTAGGTACCCAGGGACAAAATTCAGGGCATCATTCTGAACTGGTACCAGTGGGTTTGGGTTTGGGTTTGGTAATACCTGCAGCAGTTAGATTGTCAGGTAGTTTGGTGGCTGCTTTATAAAAAGGTGATTTGGATTAAAATCAGAAGGGGAATGCTGTTTGGGAAAATGTTAAATCTTTAAAATGCAAATTTAAAATGTTGCTTAACCTCTGTTCCATTCTACCCCATCCTAACCCGACCTGTGTAAATAAAATATGCTGTTACTGTTTTAAAAAGGTCTGACTAAAAAGTCTGATTTTAGTAAGCATGTTAAAGAAATGAATGATGGACGATGTGGAATGTGGGGATGTTCAGTTCTGGTAAGTCCATGTATGGGGCAACGGTTGGGGGGGTGGGCTGGTAAGACAATACAGGGGGCTGTACTGGTAGAGATCTGACCCACTTAAATGCACTCTTGGTGGCACTGCCATTTTCTTTGTAATCTTGGGAAAGGATCCCAGTAGTATCAAGTATGGGAACCCAGACCCCTTAACCATGGTCAGGCCTGCATGGCAAAGGTAGTGGCCCTCTTTAGGATGGCGCCTGAGAGGGGCCACAAGCTAAAAACACAGATTTTGGTAGTTGCGGTTGTCTTAACCCATGTTTCAACACAAATCACTTCCACACTGATGTCAGCATGGGTTAAGGCAACAATGTTGGTCTAAAATTGTGCTCTTGCCTACCACTGAGAATAGTTTAAGCACAGTTTTAGAACGTGGATTGTAGCATGGTTTTTTTGTAGCATGCTACAGTCTGGAAATTTATTTATTGAAATGTTTCACCAGGAAGGGTACACTGAACAACAAGTTGCTCATCTCACGGTGCATCCTGGGGGAAAGGGGAATGGGAGTGTACAGCAAAATTCATCAACATGACGCAGTAGAAGGTACATTATTGTATTGCAGCATACAGCAATTAAACATTAGCAACTACAGACATGAAGGCACAGAGCATACTGGCATGACATCAAGCCAGACATCATAGAGAATGAACATACATAGAGTTAAGCATAGAAATAAACCTTTTAAACCATTTAACAGAGTTACAATGGTTTTAAAAAGCCCTAAGGCATAATATTCAAGCTTTTTTGTGAGTGTTAGGTTATCAACTTGCTAATCCCAATTTGCACCTCTAAAGCAGGATAGTACTGCAACGTGCCATATGACTGCTTGGTTACCAAGTCACTAGCCCATTTGTAAGTGGCCCTAATCCATCTTTGTGCACCTGTGTAAAGCAGCTGACAGCACCTTGCACATAGGCACATCGGCATGCTGGGAGGTTTGGGGAGGTGTAGCTATCCATTAGTGCAACATTAGATACTGGTTCCCCAAATCAGGTGTTATGGGCTGTGCGTTCCTACACTCCTAACACCTGGCCATGTCATGCTACCACTAGCCCTGGTTCCCCCACTGGTATATGATATAACTGTTCAGGTGTTCAGTGCCCCATCCCCCAGATTACATGCCTGTGTAATAAGACATCTGTCCATGTGTTCAGCAGACCCCACCACCCCTGATCAACTGGGCCCCAATCAGATACTTGATAAGATCAGTAATTCCTCTGTACCATTTGTCTGATATCCAGACCAGGGTTCCCCATGCACTCCAATTAGTAGTCTGGCAAGAACTGTAATTCTTCCATATCACATCCTTGATGTTGAGTGGTTCCTCCACCCCATAAGTATGATATCTACCTCTCCCCTGCCAGCCCACCCAGTACCACTACAACTGTCCCCAGTTGACCCCAACCTGTGGTATACAGTGACCAGCACAGACCCTCAACTCACATCCATAGCAGCCACCAATTGAATGACAGTTCACAATCAGATGGCTACTGTAGTAAAAGCTGTTTCTATAGTAGGTGTGCGATCATGAACATAGAAGCATAGAAACACTGAATTTGTCATCAGAAAAGGATCGCTTGGCCTACCTAGTCTGCCTAGATGTTTGCTGCTTCATCTTCCTCCTCACATGCTGCCTGGTCTCCATCTAGCCTCCCGCCTCCCAGACCCTTCTCTAATATACCGCTATGTCTATGCCACACATGCTTGAAGCCCCCTACTGTTTTAGCCTCCACCACTTCAGCTGGCAATCTGTTCCAGGCATCTACCAATACTTTCTCACACCTCTCTTGACCCCCCCCCCCCAGTTTCATTGCATTACCCCTGGTCCTGGTGCTCTTTTACATTTGAAAGGGACTCCCATGGACCCTGTTCACTCCTACGAGATACTTGTAGGCCTGTGTCACGTCACTTTTATCTTTTCTCTCTTCTAGGGTGTACATGCTGAGATCCATCTGTCTCTCCTCTTAGGACTATTCAAGTAAACCCTGCACCATTTTAGTTGCTCTCCTGTGGACTTCCTCCACCCTGTCTATGTTCTTTTTGAGGTTTATTCTCCAAAACTACATTGTACTCCATGTGGGTCTGGCAACACCATCTCCATCCTCTTGATGGAGATATCCTCCCTACACACTCCAGCATCCAACTAGCCCTCCCCACTGCTTTGTCACAGTGCCATCTTGAGGTCCTGAGACATAATAACCCCAAGATCCCTTTCCTGTTTATTGACTGCCAATAACAGCCCCCCCCCATCCTATAATCAGCTCTTGGGTTCCTATGCCCTAGGTGCATGATGTTGTACTTTTTGGCATTGAACCCAACTGCCAAGCTTTTTACCACTCCTCAAAATCCACAAGATTCCTGATCATTCTCTCTCCCCCACTCATGGGTGTCCACCCTATTGCAAATTTAGATACCATCTGCAAAAAAGGCATACCTTCCCTTCAGTTCTTCTGCAGTGTCCCCTACATTTAAAAGGATTGGTCCAGGTACTGAGCCCTGTGGTACCCCACTGGTCACTCTCCAAGCATTAGAGTGAGTGCCGTTAGCCACCACTCTGTCTCTTATCAATTAACTAGCTACTGTACTAATTGGAAGGCAAAAGCCTGTACTTCAAGGAGGTGATGTAACAGGACACATCCCCATTCAGCCCATTTAAGGGCTGCTCTCCTCACTCCATAAACAAGCATTTTTTCCTTGCCCCTCCATCCACCCCTCCTCCTCCAGTGGCACACCTCTCTTTCCCATGGGCTTCTTCCTAAGGTACCTTTAGCCAAGGGAATCACTCCCGTAGTACCTCAAGGGGTTGAACCCTCCTCTAGGATTCCTTATCTTCGTAGCCATGCAGGGTGGTATATCCCATGGAGAGAGAGAGAGGTGAGCAGCAAAAGATTATGTATGTTATTTAAGCACAAAACCAGTTACACAATCACATTGAACCCAATTAACCATTTTGGATCCCACCCCAGGCCGTTCAGTTTCTTTATCAGACTCCTATGTGCCACAGTGTTGAAGGCCTAGCTAAACTGCAGATCAATCATGTCCACTGCTGTCCCCTTACCTATTTCCCAGGTCATCTAGTCAAAAAAATCTACCAGATTCATTTGACATGACCTTCCCCCATGAATCTGTGCTGCCTGTGGTCTTGCAGTCCACTGGATTCAAGATACTCTAACAGTCTCTGTTTTAGTATGGATTCCATTAATTTCCCCATGACTCAAGTAAGACAGGATGGACTATACTGTACTTGCTAACCTCCTCCCTGCTGACGCTCTTACAGAACGGGACTATGTCTGCTCTTCTGTAGTCCTCTGGAACCACTCCTGTTTCCAGTGAGTTGTTGAATAAGACCATGAGTAGTGCAGGAAGCACCTCCCTGCCTAGATCCCTTAATACCCTTGGGTGTATCCATCTGGTCCTATGGCCTTGTCCAACCTAAAATTTGAAGTCCCTTCAATAATACTCTTTCCTTTGAAAATGGACTTGTGTCCACTTCCCCCTTCAGTGTTCGTGCTGCTCCTTGGTGGTTTGCCCCTGTCTCTCTCCACTGTGAAAACAGTAGAAATACCTGTTCAGCATGTCTGCTTTTTTCTGATCCTCCTCTGTGCAGTCTCTCTTTGTCATCCTCTTTATCCTCAAAATCCCTCCACTTGCCTTTCTCTCCTTGCTTATGTACCTAAAGAAAGTCTGGTCTTCTTTTGATACCCTTTGGCTATGCTTTCTTCTGTATGAACCTTTGATCCCCTCATTACCTTACCTGCTTCCCTCTGTTTTACCTGGTGCACCTCACTATCCTCATTCTTCTGTGTTTTTTCATACCTCCTGAATGCCACCCTTTTACAAGCTTCTGACGAAGGCTATTCTGATGTATCTTACCATGTCAGTGAAGTCTGCCTTCTTAAAATCCAAAACGTTTGCCCTCGTGTGACTGGTCTGGATCCCTGTTCCCATGCTAAACCACACTATGTGGTGGTCACTAGATCCCAGTTGCCTCTCCACACAGACATCTACATTCTGTCCACTTTGGTCAGTATCAGGTCAGGAATGGCCTTTTCTCTGGCTCAAGCACAAGCTGCCTGAGACCTACCCCGTGTGGAATCCAGGATGCTTCTGCTTCTGGCCGAAGCAGCTGCCTGGGTGGACCAGTCCACATCTGGCATCCATAAATCCCCCAGCAGCAGGACTTCACCTTTTTTTGCCATCTTGTGTATTCCATCCACAAGCTCCCTGTCCACTTCTTCCCCCTGTGCCGTAGGCCTGTAGATCATCCCTGTGCATATAGCTGAGCCTTTGCCATGTTCAAGGGTGATCCACAGTGCCTCAGCCTCCCCCTGTCTACCCTGCACCCCTGTCGCCTTCATACCCTCTCTGATGTATAGGGCCACACTCCCTCATTTTTTAACCCCCATCCATCCTGAACAGAGCATAACCCAGTACATCAATGTCCCATGATTAACAATGTACCATGTCTCAGTTATTGCTACTATGTCCAGGTCTACCTCTACTATCAATGCCTCCAGGTCTGGAATTCTATTTCCCAGGCTGTGGGCATTAGTTACCTGCATTCCATGTTTTGTATCCCATCCCTCTCATTCCTATGCTGCTGCTCCCCTGCTTCTTTCCTCTTCCTGTCCTCTGCTTCATCCCCACTCCCCAGTTGTCCTTGTGTGGCCTAGAATTCACTGCTTCCCACTCTACTTCTGCTCACACTGTCCCAGTCTTCAATTCATTTTCCTGCATGTGCCCCCTGTGGGAGGTGATACTAAGCCACCTGACCTTCCTGACTCCCTCCCCTGGCCAGTTTAAATGCTTGTCACTGAAGCATTTAGACTTCTTACTCGGGTCCTCTTCCCTGATGGATGCAGGCCATTATCTTTTTACAGGCTCGCATCCATCCAGGTGGGGCTCCAGTCCCCATGAAGCCAAAACCCTTCCTTCCACGCCATTCCTTCAATGAGGAGTTGGATTTCTGGATGTGGAGTGCTCTAGCCTCACCTCTGCCATGGACTGGTAGCACCTCGAGAAGGAGACAGAGTGTTCTACTTGCTTCAGGCTCCCCGCAACTTTCTGAAATCCTTTTGGATTCTAGCTACTTCCACTTTGTCTCCTGCTAGGTCATTCATCCCCAGGTGGACAATAACATCCAGTTCCTTCCTCCTTGTCATTACCCTTGTGATCCTATTGATCCGCTTCTCATCCTGCCATGCAGTGCTTTCTGAAATGCACTTTACTTCCCTGTCCTTCCTGTTAGGTTCCCCTAACTTAACTCCTCGGACAACTGAGTCCCCCACGAGGAGAAGCTTCCTCCTCCTCTGGGGTTCTCTTTTCCCCTTCCCTAGTGCTGCATCCTGGTGAATCCACCCATCCTCCTTGGTTTCAGCTGTGGGAACCATTCTGGGGCTGTCCCACTCTGCGAAGCAGCATAGGAGTTGCTTAAACTGACCGGTTGGGGATGTGCTTCAGACACCTTCTTGGCCACTTCCCTACAGTACCATAATGGTCCTTTTTATGTTGTCTTGAGCACAGCCACAAGAAACATCTTGCAGTAGTACCACATTGAGAGGTGTGTCAGTGCTGGCGAATGCAGGACATGCTTTAGTAGGTGGGTCCCTCATCTTTCAATTAGCAAGCATGCTAGCGCTGCCACAGAAATTATGGAAAGTGCCACCAAGTTGAAAGAAATCTGCCGCTGCAATCAAAGACAAGCTTGTCATGCAGCAGCAGATGACACACCTCCCCAATGTGCCTTTCGTGGTGAAACCTTTCAATAAACATGGTGGCTCCTGCCATCTGCCACACATGATTCCCATACCGACATCAGGGGTGGCCAATCCCCCGTGTCGGCATGTTCCCTCACACTACACACTTTCTTTGCCGATGGCGCCCAATCCCCATCGGCATCAGTCCTCCACACGCACACACACACACACATATATATATATATATATATACGCCCAATCCCCATCAGCATCAGCCCCCCCAAAACTCATGGGGCACACTCGGAGCCCACCTCAGTGTGCCTATTATCCCCCCAAAACTCATGGGGCACACACTGGGAGTCCACCCAAGTGTGCTCAACATTCCCCCCCAAAAAAACTCATGGGGCTCATTGGGAGCCCCCACTGGGAGACCACCCCAGGGTGCCCAACATTTTTTTTAGTTCACCTGTAAAGAAAGAAAACCATCCTTCGATGTCCGTTTTTTGTTTTTCCCTGTAGAAAAGAAAATGGTCCTTCATAGTCCCCGGCACCCCCCTTCCCCAACCCGCACCGACCCACTGCACACCCCACCTCCCTGCACCCCCCTCACCCCATACTTACCTCTGGAGGTCTGGGTTGTGATCGTCTGTGGAACAGGATGCGTCTGGGCTCATCAAAGCTGAACTGCAAAATGAAGAAATGCTGGTAAGCTGTATAATGGCATCAACTGGGGGGTTTCAACTTAGGTGGATATCTCAGCCATTTTTTTGAATTTTGGCTCCAAATTTTCAACATGGGGTTCTTGGGACCCCACCTCATGAACACATGCTCTGTCATCTTGTTATTCTGTCCCAAAAGGTGATTTCGCTGTCACTGCACAGAATTACCTTTTGGGACCAATTAACGAAACAACGGTGCCACTGTTCATGAGGTGGGGTCCCAAAAAGCCTATGTTGCAAAGCTGATGAAAAAATTCCAAAAAGTGACTGCGTTACAAGTGTATGTTACACAGTTTCCACGCACGCTAGTAACTTTGACAATTTTTTATATTTTGACTCCAAATTTTCAATATTGGCATTTTTTCACACCTCCTTATGAACAGTACAGCTGTCATTTTTCACATCCTGCTCAATCTGTGTATTCGCACATCTGGCACACAATGGTGCAGTCACTGTGGGAAATAAACTTTCTGGATAGATTAACAAAATCACAGTGCCACTGTTCATGAGCGGAGGTCCCAAAATGCCTATTTTGAAAGTCTGGCTAAAAAAATCCCAAAAATAATTGCGTTACAGTTGTCGTTGCTCAAGCTTTTGCATGCTTCGTGATCTTTACCAATTTTTCATTTTTTCACTCCAGATTTTCAAGTGACATTTTTTTACACCTCCTCATGAACAGTACAGCTGTCATTTTTCACACCCTGCCCGAAATGTGTTTTTTCACCTGTGACACCAAATGACGCAGTCGCTGTTCAAAATCACCTTTCAGCTAATGAACTGATAGTGCTGCAGTTCATGAGGCAGGATTGCAAAAAGCCCATGTTGAAAATTTGGAGTGAAAATACCAACAAACGGATGGGGCATTAGGGTTTCCAACCATAACGCCCCACCCTGTAGAGACTGACTGGTATCAGGGGTGTGATTTGGGATTGTCGGCTGTAATGCTCACGCCATTCCACCCTCACCCCCACCCTGCAGCCAGTAACAGGTACCGAGGTGTGCTTTGGAGTCTTTGGCCTCAAAGTTCACCCCATTCTCCTATACTGCACCCATCTCAGCATATTTCCTTAATGGGTGGGGTGAGCGTAAGGCCCAAAGACCCCAAGGCACACTGCGACACTTGTAGGTGTCTGCAGGGTATGGTGAGATGAAATGGCATGAATGTTGTGGCCGATGACCCAAAGGCACACCCCAATGCCTGTCAGTCTCTGTAGGGTGGGGGTGGGGTTGGCATCAGTTCAATACCTCATTGCCATTCCCATTATGCATCCCTCTAACTCAAGCACTACCAATGCCAATACCAGCAAGACAACATTCAGCATTGGCAAATGCTTGTTTCCTCCTGCTTTTGCACACTTCCTTCATGCAGATGCTGGTTGCCCTCCCTATGCTGTTAATTAATTTTCTCCACTGTTCCTCTACCCCTCTCTGACAATCCTCCCCTGCTAGGCTGCTTCTGAAGCAGTCTCCCATTTCTTTAAAATCCAACCTACTAAAGTCCAGGGCCCTCATCTTTTTGTGGCTTGCCTCTGCACCCATCTGAATATTGAACCACACTGTACAATGATCAGTGGTTCCCATTGGATAGCCCACTGTGACATGACTAGGCACTATCACAACCTCCAGTAGGACAGGGATTCAGAGGAGCAAAGGGAGACAGCATGTCCCAAATAGGATAGCACCTTTACTCCATGAGTCATTTTCAACTCTCAGTATGCTAAGTCCATAGGGCAGGAAAGGTGCTAATAAGACATTTGCCAGCCCATATGGGCTAACTAATATCTATGTACAATGCCTCTGTGCATGACTGCATGGAGGAATTGTACAGAGCAGTACCATTCCCCACCTCCTGATCACCATTCAGATGCCCCTGAATTATAATAAAATGATCCCTGGCAACTAGTAGTTCCCCCCAGTCACATTCAGATGACCCCAATTAGTAAAATGATCCCTGTCATGTAGTATTTCCCCACCCCCCAATCACCATTCAGATGCTCCTAATTAACATATTAAGAAGATCCCTGGCATCTTGTTCACCCTGACTGCAAGTCTGTGCCACCTCTCAGTTCCACCCATTAAGGTCCTTCCACCCCTCTCCCCATGGTGGCCCATAAATTACCTCAGCTGCCAGTCCCTCCCACTGCGACAGTGACAGGCCCAGCCCCTCTGCTCGCCACCTCAGCTGGCTGCTTTCTCAGTGACAGGGAGTGAGTACACACCTACTGTACTATAGAAACAGATGTTCTACAGTAGGTGCCCACTCACTCCCTTTCACTCAGACAGTGGCCAGCCAAGAAAATGAGCCGAGAGGCTGTACTGATCACAGTCACAGGGAGGTGGCTGCAATCTTGGGTAAATGGGAGACCAATGGGGAGGCGGTGGAGGGACCTGGCTGGATGGCTTTGGGAGGGGGCTCAGATTTGACACTGGGGGTGGGGCTATTAGATGTCAGATCATGGAACAATAGAAACACAGAAACATAGACAATGTTGGCAGAAAAAAAAAACAATGGTACTTCCAGTCTTCCCTTAGTTCCCTATTAAACCTCAGGACTTACTGTCCATAGAGGGTACTAGCCTTCATTATAAACTACCCTGTTCCACACCCTACTACTATCAGCCTGAGTAACCATTATACCCTTCACTTTGTCACAGCCATGCTTAAAACCATTTATGGTTTTGGTGCTTGCCATCTAAGTTGGCAGACTATTCCACATTTCCACCACCATTTCTGGAAAATAAAACTTTCCAATGTCCCTCTTGAACCTCCTTTCCATCAGTTTCTACTGTGCCCCTGTCCTTGAACTGTTACTCATGCTAAGTAGTTCTTCTCCGTTCACATTGTTTATTCCTTATAGGAACTTAAAGTTCTCTGTCATATCACTCCTCTCTTGTCTGGTCTCCAGTGAAGACATGTTCAGTGCCTTGAGCAGATCTTCATAAGATCTGTCCTGTCAGCTCTGAATCATCCTGATCACCCTTTGTTACACAGATGTCAGCCTGTCCTTATCTTTCCTGAGGTGAGGTCTTCAGAACTGGGCACAGTACACCAGGCGCAACCTCACCAACGATCTATAAAGAGGCAGTAAACCTATTTTCTTCTATTATCAGAACCCCTTCTGGTATACCCTAGCATTCTATTTGCCTAACTAGAGGCCTCACTGTACTAGCTTGATTGTTTAAGAGAGTCACTAATGATGACTCTTAGGTCCCTTTCCTCAGCTGCAGTGCTCAGCTCTATCCTTCCTATCCAATACCCTGTCCTGGGGTTCTTGTTCCCTAAGTGAATCACCTTGCACTTTTTGGCATTGAATTTCAACTGCCAAACCTTAGGCTACCTCTCTACTCTTTGCATGTCACTCTGCAGTTTCCTACTTCCCTCATCACTATCTATCCTCCCATGAGCTTGGTGTCATCTTCAAAGAGCCACAGCCCCAGATTCATTCTCAAATGTTGATGAGCGTATTGAAGAGGACAAGACTCAGGTTCGATCCCTGTGGCATTCCACTTATGACCTCCCTCTCTTCTGATTTGACACCATAGTCATGACCATCTGCTGCCTCTCTTTCAGCTAAAGCACCCTCATCCCCACCAAAACACTGCTTATATTTTCCTTCAAATCCCTGGACCTCACCCCCTTGCACTGTGACCTAAGCCGCTCTGATTGGTCCCCTATCTCATTGGTCTGCTCCATTGACTCCATGCCAATGTATTTCAAAATGAAATTCCTTGAAATATGGGACTGCCATGCCCCCTCCCCCCCCAGTGCAGGACAGAAGAAAAGGTACCCCACCTGTCCTAGATCACGGCCGAACTCGTAGTTTGCTTGCAAGTGAATGATTTGGCCTGGACAGAAAATAAATGTAACCTATCACCCATGGCCTCCAGAGGTATCTTCACCTCTGTAACACCTGTACCAGGGCAATAAGACTTTCCAAAGGCGAGTATTTTACATCCACCTTCAGTGCCAACATTGGTCACCGGTCTAAATTTTGGAAGATTGCCACTTGTCTCCCCTCTCACTCAATTCCGTTTGCCTTTCCTTTTTTTAATCACCTGAACCTCCTCTCTCCTCTCCTCCCTCCCTCTCCCCCTTCCCTTCCTCACCTCCCTCTCACCCCTGCCAGCCTGCATGACAGTCATCTCCTTCCTTCCCCCTATTTTTCCTTCTCTCCAGTAACTCCATCCTTCATCACAGACATCCTTCCCATCCTTCACCCTTCCAAGGGTAGGAGCCCAGATGGCCTGGATAGCAAGCTCCTCCATTTCTTTGCTTCTTCAATCACCTTCCCATTGGCTGACCTACCTAACCTCTCTTTCTGCTGTTCCTCTGTCCCTGCTGACTGGAAGACTACCACTGTTACTCCTCTTCCAAAAGATGGTGACCCATCTGCTACTAACAGCTACCGACCTATTTCTCGCCTCCCTTCAAAATACAGGAACAAATTGTCTTGTCACAACTCTCTCCCTTTCTGGACTCCTCTTTCTTCTTCACCCACTACAAGTCTGCCTTCGCTTCCACAAGAACCACTCCACCACCATCACTCTGCTTAGGCTCAACAAATCCATCTGCAGTGGTATGGATCACAGCCTAGTCACCTCTGCTATCTTCGTTGATCTAGCCAAACTGTTCAACACTATCTCCCATCCTAGTTATTAACCAAAGTCCAGGCTGCAGCCCTCTCTGACTCAGCCTTTGGCTGTTCCATTCCTACTGCATGGGTAGGTTCCAGGCATTTAAAACTGGTGACCCCCTCTCTCCTCCATGTCTGTATCCACTGGGGTCCCACAAGGATCTGTGTTAGGCCCACTACTTTTCTCCATTTTCCTTAATGATCTCCCTCCATATGCTTGTCTGCATCCATTTACATGCACACGGATGACACGGTCCTCTTCACAGAAGGCCCACAGACTCCGGCTGGACTTTGATCAAGTTCAACCCCGGCTGCACACAAATCAGCTTTTCCTCAGTGCCAAGAAGAATATCTCCATGTCCTAGCTCTCTCCCCCTTCCTACTTTCCCATCCCTGGATGGCTCCCCTGTGGAGGATGTTACCACCTTTAGGTATCTTGGTATCTGGCTAGACCAGCACCTAAACATTTCTGAACAAGTGGATGCTATAGTAAAAAAGCTGCTTCCCAATTTGGTGCACTTTACAGGAACTGTGACTGTATCCCACCTCCAGCATACCATGCTATTATCCAGAGAATGATCCTCCCAATCTTTCATTATGGTGATATGGTCTACAGTGCAGCCCCAATCACTACCCTTGCCAGACTGGACACACTCTTCAACTATTTCTGCCATTGCACTCTTGACTGTCCTCCTAGGACTCATCACTGTTCTATGTATAAATTTCTCTCCTTTTCTTCTCTTGTGGACAGCCACCATGCCCACTGTGCCAGTTTTGTGGGCAAATTCTGGTTTGTTTCCCTTTCCTCCTACCTCTCTGTTCTCCCCCCCCCACAGCCATACCCTCAGAAATTCAAATGTTCGAACCCTAGCAGTCCCTTCAGTCTCCATGACCATTGGCAAAGCCGCTTTCAACCACTGCTTCCCTAAAATCTGGAACTCCCTCACCCCAGCCATTTACCAATCTTCCTCCCCTGGATCCTTTCAAACCACTTCAGAGGTCTCACCTCTCCCTCCTGTGCTTGCTAATAAATTTTCCCTCCTGCTCTCCTATAAGTTGTTTTCAATTTAGGTACAGCTATAATTTAGGCACTTATGCTCCCACTCTAAGCATTATGCACAAATGTTTACAACTCGTGTTGATTTAAACTGCTCTGTATTTGATAGCCAGCATATGTTTGTGGCTCCTGACTGCACTGTATGTGCATTGTCGATTGTTTGCTTGTCACTCACGTCCTCACATCTTGCATTATCATTCCCAATGTAATTTGTATTTGTGTGCCACTCTCCTCTGCTCTGTCAATGGTCTTCCAACATATATGTTATGTATTTTGAACTCTTGTGCTACCTAAACCCCACTTGTACAAGTTCCCCTTCCTCCAGGATGCATCTGGAAATGAGCTCCCAGCTTAGTATGCCTTTCCTGGTGAAACTTTTAAATATGTAATTAAGTAAATAAATTCTACACCCATATTATTATAATAATCAGGTCATCTGAATGGCAATTTTTTTTGGGGGGGGGGACTAGACACCAAGGATCATTTTACTATAATAACTGGTGCCATTTAAACTGTGGTCAGGAGTGTGGAACCTTTAGATGCCAAGGATCATTCTTGTGTGCTACTTGAGAGCATCAGAGTGGTGACCAGTGGTAGGGTGACAATATGCACCACTGTGTGCTCAAATGAGGGCAGGATTTGTGGAGGCAGTAAACAGTATTGCAATTTCAGTTGTTAAGAACTTTCAAAACCTTTTATAGAGCACTGTGCTCTTTATGCAGCAGGGGATCCCTTATTTGCATGGCCGCAGTAGTACATACGCACATGCATATGATCAGGTTAGCATCGGGGGCTGCTAAATATATGGCACCTGTTCAACCATGCTGTTCTCCCACATGGCACGGTGCTTAGATATTTAGCACTCCACTAACCTTCTGAAAATGGGGCTCTAATTGACTAAAAATTCCCTGCTGATGCCTCCTAAGATGCAGAAAGTAAACAAAAATGGATTATCTTATTCTGTATCTTTATCTTTTTGTTTTTTTATGTTATTTTCCTTGGAAAACTTTTTTCCAGTTTCAAAACATTGTGATGTGTCTTAAAATATTATAGCAACTGTAGCTAAAATACAATTTCTTCTTTTATCCGAGTGCTGTTTTTATTTACTTTTAAAAATGCAGTCTGGTGGGCTGGCTTAGTGGCTTGGTGGTAGTTGTACTGCCTCCCATGCAAGTGGCCCGGCTTTGGGGGAGGACTTGGGTCAAACAAGGGTTAGCTGGCAGGAGAGATGATTGAGCATCTTGGGGACTGCTCTCCTCTCAGGGAGGGGGGTCTGACCACCCCGCTCTTTAACAGCCACCTAGATGAGGAAGGTTGGCAGGGCATCAGAGTGGCATAAGGGGCAGGGCTCAGGCAGGCACAGAGCAGTACTTGCCTTTAATTGGATTGGCATCATTGCATGCTTGGCTGCCCTGGGGATAAAACAAAGGTAGAAAACCTCCAGTGGAAGAAAAATCCAGCAACCTGCCACAGGCTTTGCATTACTAACCAGACTCTGTTCCTGTCTGATAATGTGTCTCCTTGCGAATGGCCCTCTCCCTCCTGGTCCCACCATGGGGGTGGTGGGGAGGCCATGGGAGATCTCAGAGCAGGTAAGTCCTGGTGATTTTGGATGATGGGATGGACAGATCAGTGTGCAAGGGGGTCAGTGGGTGACCTAGAAGATAAACATCTCCATGGAAAAATAAATAAAACACGGTTTGTGAATCTCAAACTCAATAATACAGTCATACCATACAAACTGCGTAACTATGCACTATGCGGCTAGACCAGGGCAGGTTTATTAGTGGTGACCAAGTGCCTGGCAAAGCTCTGTCCACCTTGCAGTGCTCCACAGATATGTAATGCGGAGGTTAGGTACCGTGCGTGCCACCAGTGAGGCATCACAGTGAAGTTTTTCAGAACAGAAATGTGCAAATTATGCATATGCCAGCTGAGCTCCTGACGAGAACTGAACCCTGAGCAATTGCTGCAAAATATATATATATATTTTTCTTAACCAAGAACCATTATTACATAAAACATTAGAATAAAAACAAAAACTAACTCAGTAGAGTACAAACTAGGAAAGTGTTTGGCTTACACTTTTAAAGTTTCTGCAGTGCTTTCCAAGCATTCAGCTCAGATAAGTTGCTGGACTAACACAATATTTAATTACACATAAATCTGATCAAAATTTTAACATAGAAAAATGCATGCAGACCCCTATGTTTATATGATATGACAGTGATATGTTAGGAATATCCTAAGTATTAGCTTCCCATAGAAATGTGTTTTAACAGTAAATGAGGGTAGCACTTATTTAAAAGAATAAACTATAGAATTTTAAATTAGTTCTAAAAGTTTATTGTCACATCAGAGTGTTCTGAAATTTGATTAAAGGTGTGTAAGCAAAACAAGATGGAAAACCCCATAAATAATTAATAAGAAATAGCCCTGTTTTGTTTACCTTCTGCTCTGCAGTTTTAGACGTCCTCTCATCAAGCCAGCCGCTAACTGAATGCAACAGGAAATGAGCGCAAGGGCAGGCCATTCAAGGGGGAGGGGCTGGGGGGGCTAGGTAGTTTCAGAATGTAATCCATTTCAGTATATAGTTTATTTGTTTCAGTATATAGTGTATGTGGAATTTTTAGTATATAGTGTATGTGTTTCAATACATAGTGTATGTGTTTCACCATGTAGTGTATTTGTTTCAGTATATAGTGTATGTAGATTTTTTAACTATACTGTGTATGTATTTCAATATGTAATATATCTTTTTCAGTATATAGAGTATGCACATTTTTTAAATAGATAGGGTAAGTGTTTTAGTATATAGTGTATTTGTTTCAGTATATAGTGTATGCAGATTTTTCAATGCATAGTGTATTTAGTTCAATAGCTAGTGTATGTATTTCAATATGAAGTGTAGATGTTTCAATATATAGTGTATTTGTTTCAGTAGACAGTGTGTGTGGATTTTTCAATGTGTAGTGTATGTATTTTAATAGCTAGTATATGTATTTCAATATGTAGTGTGTTTATTTCAGTACATAGTGTATGCAGATTTTTTTAATATATAGTGTGTGTTACATTGTATAGTATATTTGTTTCAGTAGATAGTTTATGTGGATTTTTCAGTCTGTAGTGTATGTATCACAATAGGTAGTGTATATGCAGTGCCTGCTAAAAGTTCTACAGCCCAGAGTGTTACAATTACAAACCATCAAATGGGAAGCATCAGTATCTGCACATAACAGAATCTTGATTTTAGACAGGGACTTTTTGTAAAAAGGTAGACAAATAATACTTTTGTCCTAAATCCAAATCGCAGTACCAATTTAACCTAGGCCAGCCCCCTTCCCCCTACCCATTTACCTTAGTGAATATGATCTCTGCCATCCTGCATAACTGTAACAGCCCCTCCTTCTCCTACCTGTTATAAACTCTTAGTTTCTGTTCTCCTTTACAGTTGGAGGTTGTGAGGGCCTTTGTGTGTCCTGCACTCCCCCAAAAATGGAGCTTCCACGCCGGTGACTGCTGCAGGTATGATCGAATGAATTGCCAAGGCCGAGCAGCAGTTTTTTGTGAAAGCTGCAGCTGCCTGTTTGAGTCCCCACTGGTGCTATGCGCCGGCTGCCCCACCACCCTTGGTGAGCACCGCCTTTTATAGGCTGGGTCCCGTGCGCAAAATAACTAATCAGCTCACTTCCTCATTTGCAGGTTATACAACCTCACCACTAGTGGCCGCCCCATCATTTCCCAGCTGCATAACACAGCGCCTCACAATGCTGCCACTGCAAATTGCTTTATTTAGTCTCCTCATCCCCCTGATATCCCTCCCGCCTGCTATCTACCCAGAAGCACAATACTTCCCCACTATAGACTTCACTTGGGCTACTTCTCCCACCCCTCACACTACTTCCTTTCCCGGCCCATTACCACAGGCCACTATATTCAATTGGGTCCTAGGCGCTACCATCCTGCCACCCTCTTTCCATGCTGGGCTGTCAATTTTGCACTCATCACCTTCAAACAATTTTTCACAATCCCCTCAGAAGTTATCATTCCCCTGCAAAGCTAGATAGGTGTCACTCATACCAAAACTGCTGATATCACTACTGCTACTCCTGGCAGGGGACGTTGAACCCAACCCAGGGCCACCTGCCCCCCCCAACAACATCACCTCCCCAGGTCTCCAGTTACCATGTGGGCTTAAAATTATGCATCTTAACTTATGCAGCATCCTGAATAAATTTACTACCCTACAACCATGCATCCTCTCCCTATGCCCTGATATCCTCATCATCACAGAAATATGGCAGAAACCCCATAACTTGGACACCGAACTATCTCTTCCAGACTACTCACTCACTCGCTATGACTGCCCAGGCAAAAAGAAGGGTGGGGGTGTTGCCATGTTCATCTCCTCCAAGTTACAATTCTCACCAGTCCAACTCCCCATACCCACGCATCCCATAGACTCTCTCCTACTCAATATATCACTCCCCCACTCCAACCCACTATATGTAGCAGGGTCCTACTGCTCCCTGGACACTCCCCTGCATGCCATCCTAGAAGACCTAGGCACCCTGAAATCTCTCGCCTCGGGGGGTGAACTACACATCCTTGGGGACTTCAACTTTAACTGGCTCTCTAATACAAGCTCCAAGCTAAAAAAACAGGTGACTGCACTAAACCTGTCCCAACAAATCACGGAACCCACTCACTTAAATCATAAATCCCTAAACCACTCACTTCTTGACTGGGCCCTCACCACTCACCCCGATCGGGTTCTAAAAGCTAGTCTCCTACCCAACTCCCTAAGTGATCACCACATGATTTATGTAGTAAGGAAAATTTTCAAGCCCCAGGGGCCACTCCCATGAACACTACTCACTAGGTCTTACAAATCACTAGACCTTGCCGCAGTCCTAAACGACTTATCCAACACTGACTGGTCATTCATCCAACATGCTTCCTCCATTGACTCAGCCCTGGAATTTTTCAAATCCAACTTCCTCGCAATCTGGGACCACAACACTCCTCTCAGAAGAGCCCGGGTAAGGGGTGCCCACCTACCCTGGATAAATGCCAACATTGTAGATAAACTCCATGCTAGGGACAAGGCTTGGAAATCTCATGAGGCTACTGAAAACTACTGGGGACTTCAAAGTGGAAGCTGAGGTTCAATGCAGGGAAATGCAAGGTACTCCACCTGGGGGCCAGAAACCCAGGCCAAGTGTACACCCTGGGGGGGGAAATACTACAAGTCTCAATGGCTGAGAGGGACTTGGGGTGGTGGTGGATGTCAAGATGAACAACTCTGAGACTTGTAGGAGGGCAGCAGCCAAGGCCAACAGGATGCTGGGATGCATCGCTAGGGGGATCACCTCCAGAAGGAGGGAAGTGATACTCCCTCTGTATAACTGCTTGGTGAGGCCGCACCTGGAGTACTGCGTGCAGTTTTGGAGGCCACACTTAAAGAGGGACATTAACCTCCTGGAGAGGGTCCAGAGGAGGGCAACCAAAATGATTTGGGGCTTGGGGGACAGGACCTATGAAGAGAGGCTCGAAGAGCTAAATATGTACACATTGGAAGAGAGAAGGGACCGGGGGGACATGATAGAGGTCTTCAGGTACATGAAGAGGGTAAATAGGGGAGGAACAGTCAGGGTGCTTCGAAGGAAGGAGGAAGGGGCCACTAGAGGGCATGGGTGGAACTGGAGGGGGAAGATTCAGGAGAAAGGAGGAGGTGCTACTACTGAGAGGGTGGTGAGCCATGGAATGCACTACCTAGGGGGCTGGTGGAGGCAGAGACAGTGAGGGGTTCAAGAGGGGTGGGACAGGTACAGGAAGGGTTCTGGAAGCAAAATCCAATGCAGCAAGAATATCCGGAACTGGGAAGGGAGAAGCCAGAGAAGGCGAGGGGGACAGCAAGGTCAGCACCCAGGGTGGGGGCTGACCAAACGAGCAGACATGAAAGACTGTTAGGCCTATTCTGCTGGCATTTTAGTATGTTAGTATGTACTGGCACACAGGCAGCACTCCAACACTACCGCACTCTCCACAGTGAATGCACCCGGATAATCCATCAGGCTAAAGTAAACTATTTCAAGGCTGCCTTCCACTCAAATCTCAACCACCCAGCTAAATTCTGGAAGACAATGAAATCGCTACTCTCCCCCCCTTCCCAGCCACCCAACCCTGCCCTAAATGTAGCTGGTTCCATGGTCACCGACTCAGGTGAAGTGGCTACCGTTTTCAACTCATTCTTCACCAACTATGCCGCCTCCCTTCTACCCACAAACCCGCACCCCCCCCACGATCCCACTCCTCCCAATGACTCCCCCACCATGGACCACTACTTTCTCATTTCACTTGGTCTCCCCAGCCAAAGTACTAACTGCCCTGCTGTCACTCAATCCCTTCAAAGGTAAATGCCCCTCCGGCCTCGACTCCAAGATGCTACATTTATCTGCCCCAGCCATCGCCACCCCACTGGCCTCCCTCTACAATCTCTCTTTTTCTCTTGCCAAAATCCTGGCTGACTGGAAGCATGTCACAGTCATCCCTCTCCCTAAAGGAGGCGACCCCTCCTCACCGTGAAATTACCACCCTATCGCCCCGCTTCCTATTCTAGCCAAGGTTCAGGAAAAACTCATTCTCTCCCAAATATCCATCTTCCTCGACTCCCCCTCCTTCCTCTCACACTACCAGTCTGGCTTCTGGAAATCACACTCCACTACCACCTCCCTACTAAGGCTAACAAATGACATCCTCACTGGCATGGATAAAGGGCACATCACCTCAGCTATCTTCATCGACCTAGCTAAGGCCTTCGACACGGTCTCCCACTCACTCCTGCTATCCAAACTCACCATTGCCGGCCTCTCAGGGGTGGCCATCAGCTGGTTCCAATCATACCTGGTAGGGAGCAACAAGCAGTTAGAATTGGATCCCACTCCTCTGTCCCCTACCTGTTACAATAGGAGTTCCCCAGGGCTTGGTCCTTGGCCCGGTACTCTTCTCTGTCTTTCTGAATGACCTGCCCTCAGCGTGCCATCTTTCATCCATACACATGTATGCCGATGACACTGTAATTTATGCCACAGGTCCCTCCCCCGCTGAAGTGTCTGCTAGACTCCAGCAGGATTTTAATGCAATCCAGCTCTGGTTCCGCTCCAACCAGCTGTTTCTAAACCCGAAGAAAACCGTCTCACTCACCTTCGGATCTAGGAAAAGGCTCTCCCGAGTTCTATCCTCACCAACCTTCCACACTTTAGATGGGTCCCATTTGGAGACCTGCATCTCGTTCAGATACCTCTGGGTCTGGCTCAATCAGTACCTCGACTTCTCCGTCCATATTGATGTGATCCACAAAAAACTCTACCCAAAACTGGGCACCCTATATTGGAACAGTGGTTGTATCCCACTGCCAACTCGCAAAGCAATTGTTCAGAAAATGATTCTCCCACTATTTGACTATGGGGACGTAGTTTATAGCATGGTCCCTAAGTCCTCCCTCGCCAGGCTCAACCCTTGCTTACATTCTTTCTGCCATTTTGCTCTGGACCGCCCACCCACAACTCACCACTGTGACCTCTACAGATCCTTAGACCTACCTTCTCCACAGGATCGGAGAATGGCACACTCTGCTAAGTTAATATCTAAATACTGGACCCAGTCCCTCCCCCTTTACCTTGCAGCTACCCTAGCTACCCAAACTCCTTCAACTTGCTCCCTCCAGAGCACCAACGCCAGGCTGCTCCAACATCCTCGTATGACCTCTGCCAAAGGTCAGCATGCCTTCAAGTACTGGATGCCTCATGTATGGAATTCCCTCCCTGCTGAGATCAGACACTCCACCTCCACACAGCAGCTCAACCTTCTCCTCAAGCAGCATTTCGTAACCACCTGCTCGTGCAGCTAGCCCCATATAAGCCAAATGTTTCCAAATGAGTTCTATGTTGACTACGTGTTTGTTCATAGCTATTCCCCTGTCACGAGGCAGGAGTATCTTGTACACTGTGAATAATTCAACAATGTAATGTACTACCGCATGTATAATTCTCTCCCAATCCCCCTCCCCCAGGACGCATCTGGAATCGAGCATTGCATCGCTCAGTATGCCTTCCTGGTAAAACTTTTAAATAAATAAATAAATATGTTTCAGTACATAGTACATTTGTTTCAGTATATAGTGTATGTGGATTTTCAGTACTTTGTATGTGTATTTCAGTAGATAGTGTATATATTTCACTATATAATGTAAGCATTTCACTATATAATGTATGCGTTTCACTATATGATATTATGCATTTCAGTATACAGTATATGTATTTCACTATATGATGTATATATTTCAGTAGATAGTGCATGTGGTTCACTACATTGTCTATGCATTTCACTATATAATGTATATATTTCACTATATGAAGTATGTATTTCACCATATAGTGTATGTGTTTTACTATACAGCCAGAGATTCTGAATTATGTCCCTAATGGCTTGCCATAAGATACCATAAGGGTTGTTTATCACTAATTGTTGCTAGTAAAATAATCCATCCAAATTGAACTGGTCCACTTGTTTTTTCCCCTCATTTTTTTCATTTAGGCCACTGAGATTTGACCAGTGCTAACAGTTACACTGTGTAAGTACACTTTCTGAGTTTCTAAGCTATTGAGGCATCAGGCGCCACCACAATGTCACAGAGGGAGCAGGGAAGAGATTAGATTACTATCTCTAAAGAATGTTGCGTCTGTGGATAATACCTGTCAGTGTTAAACTCAAGAGCAATGATTTGTCCTCTACCTTTTAATGATGGTGACTGCAAAACTTGCACAAGCATAAAGATAATGCTATGATAATGCATTGCTGCTAGCCTACTACATCGATTTACATACTATAGTTGCTTGTCTGGAACTGGGATTTAGAGTCATAGTAGGGACCACTGTGGTCAGTATATGATGAAAGTGTTTTTTAATGGTCATTGGTTCCTGCATGCACTGACTCCAGAACAGAATGGAAAATAAAACATTTTTTTTCTTTAAAGCTGTTCTCTGTTTTCAGTCCTCACTACTGACCTCTGCTCCGGGTCCAAGTCCTCAAGTCGACGACAAGGGAAAACAAAAGAATGGGTAGGGTACTGGGTGTCTCTGGGGCTGCCAGAAGGCATCCTGTTCCTAGTCCTGAGATGACGGTCCCAATCATAATTGATCAAAATCCAAGAACAAACTCCGGTTCCCGAGTCCCAGTCCCGCGGTCAGAGCCAGCCACTCCACGACCGTGACATTGTCCTCAGTGCAGGTGGCTCTAGTCTTGAGGATGCAGCCACCACCGGGATAGATATAATTAAGGTGCTGACTTGATGCCATTGGTCGCTGACTGTAGAACAGCTAGCCTACAAGCTGAGCCAACTCCCCGAGCAGCAATTTGCAAACAAATGGCGCCAAAACTGGTACTGTTGGGTGCCACGCGTGTGTGAACCCGGGCCATGAGTGTGACTCATGATGTCACATCACAGCAAGTCAAGTGACAATGCATGGTGCCATCATGGTTGCACCTGGGAAGGCTTGGTCCACGCCGTAGTATGTAGGCTGTAGCTATGTGACCCCCCCCGCTGCGGCGTCATGCTCTACTGTCCACACACCTGATCGAGAGGATTAAAAAAAAGAATTAAATTGCAGCATTGTACAATTCCCGCCCTCTGGGGGGGGGAGCTGAGCCCCTACCTTAACGTCCCTGGGGGGTGCTTCAGCCCCTCAGCCCCCCCACCATAGTCGATGCCTATCAGTGCAGCAGGTCTCTTGCCTTGCAGCAAGAAAAGACAAGGTAGGACATACAAGTTTTTTTCAATAAGTAGCACTCCACTCAGCTGGTTGTTGGGCGAAGTCATGTATATGAAACGAGCCAGCAGCTGTCTGATAGGAGCGGCTGACTCCTTCCACGTACACAAAGTTTCTGTCCAGCAAGCAGTGAGAAGTGTCACAACCAGAGTGTCCCATAATTGGTCTGCACTGCTGAGCCCCTTGGAGTTTGAGCTGCAATTGGCTTGGCAGTAGCATACCTCTGAAAATGGCATTCATTGTTGCAAAATGTTTGGTGTGCAAGCGCAGCAAACTTAAAAATGCTGCCGCACAGCTCAAGGCGGGGGGAAGGGGGTTGGTGAAATCTTAGGGCCTACTGGTCAAACATGTTAAATGTAATTTTCTTCAATTTATTGAGCAATACAATGAATCCAAAGTCCAGAAAGAACTACCACTCAGTCACTGTCTTGTCACTGTTAATAGATTTTTTTTTTATTTATTGAATTTTGCAAGCAAAACTTACAATCTCCCACAGAGTGATAACAGCAGTGTAATAAACAAACAATACAGTTCTCTTACAAAAGAATCTTATAAGACACCTCCTCTTGAATTACAGCGTGGGGAGGCAATGCAGTGTGCAAAAAGGGCCATAAGGTGAGTAGCACAGCAGAAGACTGGAACAGACAGCATGCAGCAGTACTGTAAAACGAAGCAGCAGCTAGAAGGCTCTAGGTAACCCAAGGTAGTAGGTCTACAAAACAGGAGGTTTGAGATGAATAAGGAAACAGACATACATATACACAGTCACAGCAGCAATATGTCTGCACAGAGGATCTAAATGTGGCAGCACAGCACATTATCCTTATTTTGGAGTCTGCCAAAGTCACAGACTAGATTGTAGCGTGATGAAAGTAATTTATTACAGAACCAGGATATTCTTTAGCAAGCCACTTTTCTTTTTTATTGTTTCATAGAAACATAGAAGTTGTAGGCAGATAAGGACCTCTTGGCCCACCTACTCTGCTCAGTTTTCCCTGCCTACTGTGCCACCACAGACCCTACTCATCTCTGGTCATCTCCTCCCCTTACCTTATTACCAAGGTTCCCTTGTATCTGTCCCATGCATGCTTGAATCCCATCACTGTTTTGACACCCACCGCCTCTGCTGGGAGGCCGTTTCAGGCATCCACCACCCACTCCATGAAGAAGTATTTCCTCACATTTTCTCTGAGCCTATCCCCTTCCAGCTTCATATCATGACCCCTTTTCCTCAACCGTCTTTTTCTATGGAAAATGCTACCTTCTTGTACCTTATTAATACCTATTTAGATATTTGAATGTTTTTATCATATCCCCCACTTCCCTCCTCTCCTCCAGAGTACATATTCAGTTCCTTGAGTCTCTCCTGTCAGGGCTTTTGGTACAGGCCCTACACCATTTTGGTATCCCTCTTTTGTACCGCCTCCACCTTAGGAATGTACTTCCAGAGGTGGGGCCTCCAGTACTCGAGGAGGGGTCTTACCAGTGATCTGTACAGGGGTAATATTATCTCCTTCTTCCTACTGGTGATACTCTTCCCTATGCACCTGAGCATCCTGCTAGCCTTCCCCACTGCCTTATCACATTGCTTGGCTACCTTCAAGACATCAGAAATAATTACCCCCAGGTCCCTTTCCTGTTTGGTGGTTGCTAGTACTTCCCCTCCCAGCTGGTACATAGACCCCAGGTTTCTGTGGCCTAAGTGCATGGTTTTGCACTTTTTTGCATTGAAACCAAGCTGCCAAACCCTTGACCATTCTTCCAACCTTTTCAAATCATCCCTCATTCCCCGCACCCCCAACCCAGTGTGTCTATTGTGTTTCGGATTTTTGTGTAATCTGTGAACAGGCATTCTTTCCCTTCTAGCCCTTCCACAATGTCACTAATAAAGACACTGAAGAGGACCAGGCCTAGTACTGAGCCCTGAGGCACCCCGCTGGTCACCTTGCCTTCCCCAGAGTGGACACCATTTACCACCACCCTCTGACTCCTGTTGCTTAACCAGCTTCTTACCAAGTTCATAACTTTTTGACCCACTCCCAGACAGGCCAGTTTGTTCACCAGTCTTCTATGTAGAATGGTCTCGACTTTACTGAAATCCAGGTAGGCCACATTTACCACTCCTCCCTAATCCACTACCCTGGTCACCCAGTCGAAGAACTCTATCAGATTTGTCTGACAAGACCTGCCCCAGTGAAACCATGTTACCTTAGATCCTGTAATCCGCTGGTTACAAGATATTTCACTATCCTTTCCTTCAGTAGTGTTTCCATTACTTTGCCTACTACTGAAGTTAGGCTGACAGATCTGTAATTTCCTGCCTCCTCCTTGTTCCTACTTTTGTGAAGTTGGACCACATCTGCCCTACTCCAGTCCCTTGGAACCTCCCCTGTTTCTAATGATAAGTTGAACAGAGTTGTCAGAGGTGCAGCCAGCACCTCTTTGAGTTCCCTCAGTATCCTAGGGTGCACCCCATCAGGTCCCATTGTCTTGTATACTTTTAATTCAATGTGTGATACATAGCTCAGTGCTTTGTGGTACTTAGCTGGATAAGGTAAGGTTAGTGCTTAGATACATTTGAACTTAATGGTAAGTAAGTCAGTATTAGCAGTATACAGTAACAAACCACTGTGGTTGGTGCTTAGAATATGTTCAGTTGGAATGTTACATAGGTCAGTACTTGTAGAACATAGGAACTGGATGAGACATGGTTGATGCTTAGATGCGTTAGAGCTGTATGATATATAGTTAATGGTAGAACTTGATATTTGTCTTTTCTCTGTATCCCACCTTTGGTGGGTTGCTAGGTAAGTGTAGAATTAAGGCCCAGCACTAGGCGGGATAAGAGTGCCAGAGAAGGAGGAGGCAGAGGAGGATGGAGGGCGAGTCCCCTCGCTCTAAGCAGTGGGAGCAGAAGTTGGACAGCTAAATAGAGGAGATATGTCTCCCCCATCTAACTACAGGCAAGCCTTCCAATTCAATGTGTGATACATAGCTCAGTGCTTTGCAGTACTTACCTGGATAAGTTAAGGTTAGTGCTTAGATACATCTGAATTGAATGGTACGTAAGTCAGTATTAGCAGTATATAGTAACAGAGTACTGTGGTTGGTGCTTAGAATATGTTCAGATGGAATGTTACATAGGTCAGTGCTTGTAGTACATAGGAACTGGATGAGACATGGTTTATGCTTAGATGCATTAGAGCTGTATGATATATAGTTAATGGTAGAACTTGATCTTGGCCTTTCTCTGTATCCCACCTTTGGCGGGATGCTAGGTAAGTGTAGAATTAAGGCCCAAAAAGAAATGTAATAACCGATGTGATTACCTCTCCAATGCCAGAGAGTGTGGCCAGTAGCATGCAGGAGAGGAAAAACACCCTTGGGGGAAACCTCCGAGGACCCATGGCTACTGACCTGCCCATCCTTTGGGCATACTAAAGGAGAGTAAGCCTAAGGTAGACAGTAGTGATAGTTTAGTATAATTAGATCCAGGGTGTTATTAGGAGAGGCATATCCTGAGTTAAATTGCAAGCTGGTAATCCTGGAGATTTCTCAAAAGGAAGTCCACCAAGGAGAGACATTAGCATAAGGGTTAACGAACCCAAGTCCATACAATGAACGATGTAGACGGCAAGGAGTTGTTCCACGGAAGATGTCCAAGTCCTGTTGATTAGTCAATGATGAGCAGGAAGGCAATGCTGAAAACAGAGATTCGGTAGATGAAGATATCCAAGTAGGAGGGGTGAGAAGATGGAAAAACTATGGTTAATCCCTGATCGAGAAGTAGAGTTCATGGACAGTTAGCATGTTAAAGATGAGTACCAATGGAATTATTTGAGGACATAGAGTCTTTGAGGAGGAAATGGTCAGTAATGATGCAGTAGAGAAAGGTGAGAAGGTAAGAGTTGATGACAATGGAAGCTTGCAGAAGCTGGAATTCCAGTGCAATAGGAGGTACATTCAAGTATTATAATGGAAAGGAGAAGTGTCCTGAATGTCCAAGGAGTTGAGGTATACTCTATGAAGTGTACTGCGCAGATACTAGGTTGGAACTGGACTAGAATGGAAAGATTTGCAGTAGATGAAGGTATGTACCAGGAAAATGTGTAGCCCTGACGGCAGCTGGAAGTTGATGTCCTTAAGGTCTAGTGCAATCAACTTGTGATGCTTGAGCGATAGAGTAGGATCAGGTGATCAGCTAGAGAAAGACTAGACCCATGAGTCTACATTGTAAGACAGAGGCTAGTTAAGCAAGGAATGTCCTGAGGCCAATAGGATCGGGAAGGCACGAACCCAAGAGGGCTTCGCCATTGCATGTATAAATATTGAAGTATTAGGGGACCACCAGGCAGGTCAGCCTGCAGCAACTCGGGTAGGAGTACACCAAGAAGTGAGCCCCATGTGGGCGTATAGAATTGGATGGCGGGAACTCATGAGGCCCACTGCGCCATAGTAATGCACTTTCCGGTTAAAGAATGGCAAGGTCCCCCCGTGGTCTGCCATAAATATAGTGGCACAAGGGCAGAAGGTCCAGTAGAAGGAAGAAACTCCAGAGAGTCCCACATCAGAAGGAATAATATTGCACTGCATTCACAGAGTCAGGATGGCAAGGCATCAGGAGAGCATGAGTCGAGGTTGGACCCATCCAGGTAATAAAGGGGCCATGGAAAGCACAACAGAGGACCCCAGGAGGTCCAGCTAATGACAGCGGGCAAAGCGAATGAGTAGCGAGCTAGGCCCCCATGTGGGCTAGCCGGTACAGCAGGTGAGTCAAGCAAGACCTGCATGTAGGCGTGCCTGAATGCCTGAATAAGCAGAAGATAGAGTAGAGCTAGGCCGCAGTACGACTAGCAGGATAGGCAAAACCTCCACGTTGGTCTGCCAGAGGCAGAGAAGAAGCTAGTAAGGTGAGCTAGACCTCCACGTAGGCTAGCTGAACCTGCAGGGCCCCACTGTCAGAAGTCTTTGTTAACGTAGGGACCTCAAAGTAAGGTAACTAGCTCAGGACATCCGAGGGATGAGATGAACTACTGCGAGCTGCCTGTGGATGCACTTGAGCTGGAATAGGGAGAATCGCCCTGCTGAAGGGCATAGCAGAAGGATAGCAGGCTCACATATGATTGTCATATGAGACGTCCAGAAGCACTGAGCAATACCCCTTTCTAGGGTATAGGTGGAGAAGTGGACCATGCTTAACAAGGCACAGTACTTAAGGGTAGCAAATCAAGGTGAGTATACTACAGAATGAGATAAATCAGCTTAGACTGTAGAGTAAGCCAGAAGGGACGGGTGACTGACAGGAGAATACTGTAGCTGCAGCTAAATGAGACATTGGATCTGTGAAGCCCTCCATAGCTCAGGTAACAATGAGAAGTGGCAGGGCATAGTGGTGATGTCACACCTGAGGTGCCGGCAAGTGAACTATGGATCCATGTGATGCTGCACGTAGTTCCAAGGGAATCCGAATATAAGTAAGTTAGAGATATATCCTGCACTTTTGGAGTCGGGTAGAGGAGTCCTGATGCCACACATGGTAAAACAATTGGAAGGCTGAAACATTTTCGTGGGTAATGGCAGCAGCTGATAGGATGTAGTTGGAGTGGCAGTTGAGCAGAGGGCACAATCAATGGAGACAAACACCAGGAAGCACATGGAAGCAATGCAAGTAAGGTAGGCTATGAAGCCGCTGAGCATAGAATGCAACATAATGGCTCTCCTCGCTGCTGCAGGACTGACTAGAAGCGACTGGAGCAGCACTGAGAATCCAGGGAGGCGCTGAGGGTGAGGAGTCCAGCGGGTGTGCATTGTGGCTGGTGCAAACGGCAGCATCGGGGAAGTGAGCAGACTACATGGCGGCATGGTGCGAGCAGCTGCACAGAAAGAAAACAGACTGCAGCGGAGGCAAGGAGCGAAAAGCAGCAGAGCAAAAAAAAAGCCCAAAAGAGACAGAGACAAGGCAAGGTACGGAGAGAAAACAAGGAACAAAGGAGAGGGGGAGACTAGCAAGGGAGGAGAAAACACTACGGGAGGGGAAGGGGCAGGCAACGAAGAGTGAGGACGGAGAAGGCACAGAAGAAGAGCAACAGGGGGAGGAAAACAGAAGACAAAGGAGCAGCCAGAACGCAGCAACACAACCAGCATGTCCATTCGCTCTAAGCAGAGGAGCGGAAGCTGGACAGCTAAATAGAGAATGGGGGAGGAGCTATGTCTCCCCTATCAAACTACAGGCAAGCCTTCCAATTGTGCTAGTACCATGAGAACTTTCTCCTCAGTAAAAGGACTGGTGTCTACCTCCCTATCATTTATGCCCTTGTCCCTTTTCTTTGGCCCACCACCCACCCTTTCTTCTGTAAATACTGAACTAAAGTATTTGTTCAATTTGACTGCCTTCTTTTGGTACTCCTCCTCACAGACCCCTTCTTTCCCTTTTATCCTTACTATCCCCCCTTTGGTCTTCCTCTTTTCGCTTATGAATCTAAAGAAAGTTTTATCCCCTTACTGATTGGACAATATTCTCCTCTGTTTGTGCCTTTGCGCGTCTGACTGTCTTCCCTGCCTCCCTTTGTTTCTCCTGGTAGTTTTCCCAGTCCTTCTCCTTTGGTGTCTTTTTGTACTTTCTAAATGCTAGTTTTTTTGGTCTTACTTGGTCTACTATGTCTTTAGAAAACCATAGCAGTCTCTTTTTTTCTCTTGCCCTTGTTAACCTGTCTGACACAGAGATTTGTTGCTTTTTCAATGCCCCCCTTTATTTTTGCCCATAGTTCCTCAATTCCCCCTAGATCCTCTATCCCTGCTAGGGTGTCCCTGAGGTATTCTCCCATTTTCCTGAAATTCTTGTTTCAAACCACCCTCATTTCACTAAATTTCATTCACTAAAAATACCACCAACAGCTTAATCTGGTTCAAGGTCAGTTGGCATTCATCTGTATCCCCCTCCCCCGGGTCGTGCCTGAAAATAGACAGGATTTGTCTAGTGCACTTACCCGGTCAACAAAAACTAAATAAAATAAATAAATAAATAATTTCAAAATCAAGTGAAAGAGGTAGTGGAACATAAGAACATAAGAATTTGATGGCAGATGAGGACTGAGTGGCTCATCTAGTCTGCCATGAACCTAACCCCCCTCCCCTAAATTTTACTGCTTTTGTTTATACCATAGTGCCGGTCCCATGCGTGTTTAAATGCATTCATCATCTTTGCTGCAACCACCTCTGGGTGCAACCTGTTTCACGTGTCTATTACCTTCTCAGTAAAAAAGTACTTCCTGATATTGCCTCTGAGTCTTCCCTTTCTCAGGCATAGGTTGTGTTCCCTTGTACGTGCCTCTCCGTTTGCATGGAAAAGTTTGTCTACCTGAACAGTGTGTATATCTTTGATGAATTTGAACATTTCTATCATATCCTCTCTGTCCTTTCTCTGTTCCAGGGAGTACAAGTTTAGTTCTTGGAGTCTAGACTCATATGGCTTGTGACCGAGGCCCTGCACCATCTTTGTGGCCCTTCTCTGAATTGATTCCAAGCGCTGTATGTCCTTTATCAGGTGGGGCCTCCAGAACTGGATGCAGTACTCCAGGTGTGGCCTCACCAGGGATCTATAGAGTGAATTGATCACTTCTTGTTTGCTGCTAATTATTCCCCTGCCTATGCATCCGAGGATGCTGCTTGCTTTTCATGCCACTTTTTCGCATTGATTCCCTGCTTTAAGGTCGTCCAATATATTACGCCTAAGTCCTGTTCAGTCCTGGTCTCTTTAAGCTGATGCCCATCTAGAAAGTATTGAGCTCTTGGGTTCTGTTTTCCCAGGTACATCACTTTGCATTTTTTAGCATTAAATCTAAATTGACAGTCTTTGGACCACTGTTCAAGTTACTTGAGATCCTCCTTCATACCGGAGGCTCCCTCCTGATTGTCCACCCTGTTACATAGTTTTGTATCATCTGCAAACAGGCAGACTTTATCCTCAAGACCATCAGCAATGTTGCTGATGAAAATGTTGAAGAGGACTGGACCCAGCACTGATTCCTGAGGGACTCCGCTGGTCACAAAACCCTCTTCGGACATGACACCATTTACTGTGACTTTCTGAGTTCTGTCCTGCAGCCAGTACGCTACCCAGCTTACTATCTTATGACTGACACCTGTGTGTTCAAGTTTCTTGATCAGCCTCCTGTGTGGGATGGTGTCAAAGGTCTTGCTGAAGTCCAGGTACACCATGTCCACTGCCCCTCCAGTCCACTGCTTTGGTCACCCAATCAAAGAATTCAGTCAGGTTAGTCTGACATGATCTACCTGCAGTAAATCCCTGTTGTTTGGGGTCGAGTTTTCCTGTCTTTTTTAGGAAGTCTACTATACTTTCTGTAAGGAGTGTCTCCATGACTTTACCCACCACTGAGGTCAAGCTAACTGGGTGGTAATTTCCTGCCTCCTCCCTGCTGCCACTTTTATACAAGGGTACCACAGTAGCCCTCTTCCAGTCAAGTGGTACCTTGCCACTTCCCAGAGATACATTGTATAGCTCAACTAATGATGCAGCTGTTTCTTATCAAAGCTCTCTCAGTATTCCTGGGTGAATTCCATCCAATCCAATGGCTTTGTCTGTCCTCAATTTTTCTAGTTCTTTCAGCACCCTTTGCCTTGCTAAGGGGCTTGTGTCTGCCTCCCATGCAGGGTGCTCTGTTCTGTTTAGTGCCAGACCGCTACCATTCTGCTCATTTGTGAAGACTGAGCAAAAGAATGCATTGAGTGCTTCAGCTTCGTCTTCATCTTTTTCCACTATCTGACTGTTGCTTGTTGACATTCTGACTATCCCCCCCTTTGATGGACTATCCCCCTCCACCTTGGAGTAGTAAGTTGTTGGAACAAACCACCAGCCACAAGTCATTAGCAGAACGGCTGTCATCAGAGAACCCCTGGGAACTGTGGCTGGTGGTTTGTTGAACCATTTTATTACTCCAGTACAGAATGCTTGTGCTATTGAATCCAAAATAAAGGATAAAGCAAGATGCACAAAAGAGCTGTGCTGCATTGCTTGTTCTGTACGTCCTGTATGTGAACAATACTGTAACAGTTATGATTGCTTGGATTTTTATGATTATTGGAGTTGGCATGGGATGTGGTAAAAAATGGAATTGCTTCAGAACTGGAATGCACCTGCAACTGAACAACTGCCCTGTATGCCAGAATGCCATCTACCTCACCAACATAGCCTCCCTGTCACTCACAATGCCTTTATCCCCACTGGAACTGTGTCCCATGCCCTTGAATGCTGCTGACCAGACAGAACAGCCACCATGACCCACCAGAAGGCCCAGCCCCCCACGACAGACACTCCGATGCCAAAAATAACCATTCTGGTGGATAAGAATTAGAAGTCCGGCAAAGGCGGGCATTCTGTGGCTCAATGCAGCTGTTCTGGTGGTTTGGGGAGCATTTTATTGATTTTGGAATCCTGTTTGGTAGGGCGAGCAGCATTCTGGGGCAGAGGGGCTATTCACTTGTGCAGGCAGAATGGCATGTATTGGCAGCTCTTCACGCCATAGATGGGATTCATACAACCTAGGACAAGCTGCACTCTGTGCACAGGGACAGATCTGGGATCATGGAACAGAGGGCAGTGTAGCAATAAATAGGAATGCTGCAAAGGTTTACTTGGTGGATGAATTGCTGGTTGTGTGTGAAACTTTGTGCTATGCATAACTCTGGCAAGTCACAGCATGAAGTTGTTCTTCATAAACTGAATTTAGTTCATTTGTTTTTGTTTACTTAAATGTTCCCTCCTCCCCACCCTCTTCAATTACCCTATGCCACTCTCCTCCCCTCACCCAGCACTACCCAGTTGCTTGTATAAACACCTCCTTGCCCCACCCAACAATCAGCACCCCCTCCTTTCCCCAGCCCTGTCAACATCTTTGATGGAACCCACCCACTCACACCACACAGTCTCAAACTCCTTCCTTCCCAGCTATGGATGAATAAATTACAGACACCCCTTTCCTACCCACCTGCTCAGCATCCGTCTACCATCCACCAAGTGATACCGCCTCAACAAAAGCATACAGCAAAGAAGAAAAGGGATGGTGATGGGCATAGACCCTCCTCTTACCATCTCAGCTGCCTGTTGTCTGAATAAATGGGATTATGCACTCAAAGTAGAAACAGCTGATTACTATGAGCGCACACTTCCATTTATTCAGGTGGCAACCAGGTGACATGTGGGTGGATGGTTAATGGGTGGGTGGTGGTTTCTGTAAATTCTTTTTGCCATGGCTGGAAGGAGGAGGCTGGGATTGAGTTGTGCAAGTGGGTGGAGGGAAGGTTTTTTTTTCAGTGATTTTGCAGCTGCTGGGGGGAGAGGTGTGTGGAGGAGGATGCTTAATGGGTGGGGGGAAGGGGGTCTATTTCAAGTGTCCAGATAGGGCTGAGTTGGAGGAGGAGAGTGAAATAGAGAGATTAAAGAGGGTGGGGGAGGTGAATTTTTTAATCCAAACAAGTGAAAGAAGTGCCATTCACAGTCTTTACAGGGGAAAGCGCTATGCTAAGTGTCACTTCACAGGTGAAGTGCCACTTCATGTAAACTTTGGCTGGTGAAGTTGGCACTTTGCTACACATTGCACTAAGTGAAGGGCTGCACCAGGTAACAGCACTTCACATAGCACTCCTTGTATCAAAGTTTTATTACTTTACACACACCTGGCAAAGGACAAGCATCCCTCTGTTCACCAGGCACATAGGCTCCCTGGATGTAGGGTGAAACCAGAATACACAAAAGTGCTACAATCTGGAATGCAGTCAGAACTGGCCCAACAGCACAGTATGTCCTCCCCATCTACTGCCCCTGCCACAATACCACCCAACCTCACTGGCCCAGCTACAATCCTCCCCCCCACTCCCCCCACCACACACACACACACAAACTTCTGCCTAGCTGGAATGCTCCCTCTCACCTCACTGTCCCAGTCAGAATGCTTACTGGTCTCAGTGACCCAGACAGAATCCCCCACCCTTCTACTGAGACAGAATGGTGGGGGGATTCCAGTTGTGGCCCAGAGACCAGGGATCATTCTGGGTGGGCCAGTGACGTGGGGGGAGGATTTAGGTTGGACATAAGGATGAGCAGGGAGCAATTTTGGCTGAGACTTTGAGGTCATCTGATATATCAGCAGGGACAGAGGGTGAGGAGGGCATTCTGGGTAGATTAGTCCAATTCTGGTTGTGTACCGGATTGTAGCATATCTGCGCATTCCGGTTCTGGACACATTCTGGAATTCCAGTCGTACCCACTCCCAGCTATCATGCAGAAATAAAAATGCATGCGAGTCATTGTCCAAAATAATGGATTATATATTTTAAATACTTTACGACTCCCTGGTCCCTTGGACAACTAGTATTAATACTTGTGCAATGTGGAAGTATTTGTGCTACCCTGAATGAGGTTAAATGGTTAAATGTATGCGTTGCTTTTCACACTCTCTGTTCTAGATGATCTACTCCACGTTTGGGGGTACCGATGGCACAGAACTCTCTTGAGGAAAGTTCCTTCCCTAGTGGTGCTGCTGGAGCAAGGTTCCTTGGCTGGAGGTACCTTAGGGAAGATGCCCAGATGGAGAAAGGTGTGCTGCCAGAGGATAAGGGAGGGGATAGTGGGAGCACAGAAACAGGCATCTAAAGGCCACATTGAGCATGTGTGCTAAATATAGCACTCCATGGGGATGCGGGAAGGTTGTCCACTGTTCCACTGCACACAGGCACAGCCTGCCAACTTACTGGTCCATTGGATGACTAAGTAAATGGATGCTTGTGCAGTGTGGCAGTCCTTGTGCTACATTGGATGAGGTCAAATAACTGGCAATATGTGTGGCCTTTTCTGTTTTTTGTTCTGGAGCAATCATCACTCTTTTGGGATACTTATGGCATAGAATCCTGTTGTGGAGGGTTTGACCCCTAGAGGTGTTGCAAGAGTGAGGTCCCTGGTCTGAAAGTACCTTAGAGAAGATTCACAAGACTCCGAGATGAAGGCTTAGAAAACTATCGGGACATCATTCTGCTAAACAGTGAGAGAAGGCCACTTATGGACTGAGTGAAGAAGCCACTATCCAAATCCCAACTTGACCAATTGATGAAACTAACTTACACAAGCTAACTATCTACTTTTGTGACCTTTCACATGGAGGACAGGAATCCACACCCTCTGGAGGAAGAAAGGAAACCTCTTTGGATGCGAGGCTTTAGGTTGCCATCCCTCCAGGCTACATGAATGTACAGTATTTAATTCTGGGTGTACTTGGAACCACTAAAGCTGGATGCAAAGAGGCAAGGAAAACAAGGAAATTCAAAGAGCTTGAGCTTTTGTACAAGCAAAGAAGGGACAGGGACGTGGCATACATTGGAGGACTTAAGAACTCCATCTATCTAACAGGATGATCATCCTTGACTGTGTCATAGAACTGACATCATATGACTAAAGGGACCAAGAGAAGAAGGTCACACTCTTGAAGTAAAGAGGCTCGGCTCCCTTAATAAGAATGAGTAGCCTGCTGCACGGAGCTGAACATCTGAATGGCAGAATGTCCAATTTGCAGACTGTAGGAAGTCTAAGCTGAGACGGGTGTCATAGTGTTGCAGTTGTATGACCAAAAGAGCCTTTGGTCATGTGGGCCCTGCTCTGGTGGTTAGGGAGAAAGGTCCCTAGAAAACAAGGTTCCACTAAAGGAAAGGGAGCAGACAGAGACCAGGCATGTACATAGCAAATGTCGTGGACAAATCCGTGTCAAGCAGAAACAAGCTGCTCAAACACCTTCTGTGCTAAAAAGGTTGAGGGTGTCACAGAGTTGCAGTCATATGATCAAAGTGACCCTTACAGAGGGTTCCATCCTTGCACTGTATTTGTACTGCTGGACAACTAAGTTTCCACTTGAACTACAGAACAGCTTGGGCTAGGCCTACTGACTGCAGCACAAAAAGAGAACTCCGACTACCACCTGCCCCTATCAATCTAGGCCCTCACACTTCCCTAATCAAACTAGGCCCTAACTGATCCCAGGTGTAGCACAGATAGTGCTAGGAGGATGGGTACAGTAAAGGAGCTATGCAGGGAGCCATATGAGTGAGCAAAGTGAGCCCAGGAAAAGCTAGGTCAGTTGCAGTACGATGCCATGAAGGACAATGCATACTGTATCCTAAGGTAGTCAATGGGGTAAATCCTAGCTGTCACTGGGGAATGAGGCTGACAGCCGAAGCATGAGGCATGAGCCTGGTGGTTGATTAGGTACAAGCCCAGTCATCATTGGGGTGTAAGCCCGGTGATGTTTGGGCATGTTCCCAGTGGTCATAGGGGTGTGTGCCAATGTGATTGTGATTGCCTGCGGAAGAGTAATCAAGACTGATGGGAAGGGTAATTAGGAATGAAGGTGCAAACAAAGTTGGGTTCAAGGCCCAGTGCAGGGAGACAGGCAGGCAGGTAGGGATCAAAGGCCCAAGGACACAAAGAGGCAGAGCATGACCACTGCAGTGGTTATACAGGTAAGGCTGTGTGCTAAAACTGACCCCCATGGGCCCCCACAGAGCAGCAGCAGTGTTGGAGCAGCAGGGATAGGCAGAAATGACCCTCAGGCAACTCCTGGAGGAAGATGGCCGGGCAGCCACAAGATTGGCTGGCATTGGGAGAAGAAGCAGCCACCACAGGTCTAGAGGCACGCACCAGTAGAGAAGGAGGAAGCAGGATGCACACCAGCCTGACACAGCTTGATGGCAGGCCAGCAGAGGGAATCCCTGGAGCAGGGTATAGCACAGAAAGGCAGGACAGAGGTTGAAAAGCTCCAGGCAAGCAATTGAGCTGCAGCACAACAAGCAGCAGTTGACAGGCAGATGGAAAAGTTAATAGGAAATGCCCCCAGCAGAACACAATGAAGTATCACCAGCAAGCCAGAAGAAACAGGTTGCTTTCAGGCACAAGAAGAAAGTGGAACTCACCAGAAACCAGGATCTGGGCCTGAGAGAAGCGCCCTCCCAACAAGATGACACAAGCTGCAGCCACATGGTCAAAGGTAGTAGGAGGGCAAGAGTGGAGGCAGGAGGAGTCTAGCAACTGCATTTATGGAGGCAACAAAACAAGCATCAGGGCATGTGCATTACATATAGCGCTCTGTGGGGGCTGATGAAGGTCATCTGTTACACCATCAAACTGCAGGCATAGCCTGCCTGTTAAAGTTTAAAACACTCTCTAAATTATGAATTAATATCAGCCACACACAATCAGGAATTTATTTGGGATCTTGTCAGTGGTTTAGTGTTATGTACTGTTGCTGTATTGTTTATTTGTTCACTTTTATAATATAAATTATTAACTGTAAAAAAAACAAATGATTTGGGATCGGATGCACCCACTCTTTTTGAGACATATAGAGGGTTGTGTATGGTCACCCATATACAACAAGCCTGTGTATGACTCAAGAGGTTGCCATAGCAAACAGAGACCTCAAGAGCACAGATCAAGAGGTCCACTGGTTGCCAAGGCAACCTCTAGAGTTGGACACAGGCTTGTCTATGTATGGGTGACAATACACAATCTTTTATAGTGTATGGCCACCCACCTGGATGTGTCACTCTCACTGATGCAGCTGTTGGTCACAAGGCCACCAAAAAAAACATGGCTTTCACGATCGTCAATGCAGTTTTGCAGCATCAGTCAGAGCTGCAGTTTGAACGGGATCCGTATGAAATCCTGACTCTAATGCAAATCAAACAGCAAAACACTTCATTGTCTGCATTTTGAAAGGGGACAGGAGACCAGAGTACAGCAGACAGCAGGGCACAGTTTAAATTTTAATTTGCAAGGACACAGTTGCAGACGTGCTCACAGAAGGGGGGACAGGAGACCAGAGTACAGCAGACAGCAGAGCACAGTTTAAATTTTAATTTGCAAGGACACAGTTGCAGACACACTCACAGAAGAGGGGACAGGAGACCAAAGTACAGCAGACAGCAGGGCACAGTTTAAATTTTAATTTGCAGGGACACAGTTGCAGATGCGCTCACACAAGAAGGAGCGGGTGTTTGCCACCCCCCCAAAAAAAAAGAACAACAACAAAACAAAGGCGGCAACACTTTGTCCCTTTTGCCAGTAAAAGATTGCATATTGTCGGGATTTCAAAAGTCAGCATTTTGTGTGTGACGGTATTTTGGTTGATGGGATTAAGGAGTCGGGCAATAGTATGTTGGGATTGTAACTGTTGGGAAATCATACCTAACCTGTTTGAATGAGGCATCCGAGTGACAACGTTCGATGTTGTTGTGCTGCAGTAGTGACATCCTCAGTGCAGCACAACAATATCATGACATAGCTACTGCACCACAAGGCTGGTCCAGGCATGGATTTCCATGTGGAACAGCATTCCGCTATACACTATATAGTAGTTTCAAGGTGCTGTCATAGAGATTCATTGGTAACAGTAAGGACCTTCTCATCCAGTTCTCCATGGGACCTGTAATTTATTTTTAATCTTCCCAGGTCCATCTGCCCTCTTTTGAAAGAGATATGTACAGTAAAAGAGATATTGACTTCCAGTTTGGCTGTTGGTAAGATGGCCACATGAAGCTCTGGTTCTCAGCCTTTGGCATATAACTCTAAATACCACAACATTCCAAAAATCTTTCTTCTGCATTTTTTATTGGAATTCATTCAAGTACAATGGGCTGAAAGCCGGCCCAGTGACATAGAGAACTGAGGCATTGATGCCTTACCTCTTGCCACACCGGCAACCTTTGTTCATGGTGCGAGCAGGTCACCGGGGGTCAGCCGGGGAGGGAGAGGATTAAGCATCTGGAGGACAGCTCTCCTCTCTCAGGGAGGGAGCCTCGCAGTCATGCCAAACGACTGCCCCCAGGTGAAGGCTTGAGGGCAGAATGGGTCAAGGGATGCCAAGGAAGGAAGGGTGCTGTGGGACTCCACAGTGTGCATATGCCTCCATGTACCCCGCTGGTGTGTCACACCCCAGCAACAGGGAGGGAAGAAAACAGAGAAAAAAGTGGTGACCAGCGGGATGGCACTGGTCCTCCCTGGACTCCACACCCAGCCAGCTGGGCACCTCTGTGCCTACGAGGTAAGTCCCGGTAGGAGCCGGGGTGATGGGGCTGGAGGGACTGGTGGATGGGACCACAGCATAGGAGCATAAATAGAAAATGAAAAAACAAAGGTACAATGGGCTGAAGCAAAAAAAGTTGTTTTGCAGTGGATCTCACCAAATTTTTCTTTCAGAAATATTTTTTGAAAGTTTGTACACTCATGGCTGATGGAGCAGGATCAGTGACAGTGTTGACTGCAGCCATTGCAGTTGACCCCACAATCAAGGAGATGTTTGACAAAATACCGAAAGAAGTCTCAGGCTTCAAGTCAACGATGTCTATGATTGAGGAAGAAATGGAAAAACTGCAGATCAGAGTTTTTGACACTGTGGGGACATTATGGCAATTAGATATTTAGGGCCACAACATGAGACACTGAACCGCAACAGTTAAAGTCAGAAATAGCTCTTATTTGGGCAACTTAGATGATCTAGAGTGTGGGGGACTCAGAAACAGCTTCAGGATAATATGGTAATAGAGGGGGCAGAGGTGAAAATTGTTAAAGACTTTACCTAGAATCGTAACTCTGAGCTTTTCAGTCTCAAGAATTTCCCTCTGGAAATCCAAAGAGGCCACTGGACATTGCCCCCTAGACCTAAAGTGGGTGAAAAACCATGATCCTGGCACTGTTCCTAAGATATGACACAAAGGAGAAACTGCAACTAGCTCGAGAAAAAGGGGCCCTTATCTAGCCCAGCCGCCATATATCTCTCCATCAAGACTATTTAGTCAGATTGAATAAAAGAAGGGCTGCTTTCATTGAAATGTGCCAGTCCCTTCCACAAATTTGGGTCCACTACAGGATGGCTTACCCTGCAGTTTTTAAAGTAGAGAGGAACGGGGTCTCATGCAGCTTCACAGACCCCTCAGAGGCCAGTGTTTTCATGCAATGGAGTTGGGGATCCAACAGCTCACATCCACTGGGGGTACAGCCAACTGACATAAGTCACAGGGACATGCCAAAAGAACCCACCCTTATGGACACTACTCCATTCTCCCTGGCTCCATCCATAAGTACTGCCCCTCCAGAGCAATGGCAGAATAAGAAAGGGTGCCAAAAGAAATCCACACTAACATTTGCTGCCACATCAGGAAAAGTCACACAAAAAAGCTCCTCAGGCCCACAAAATTGGAGTAGAAGCCCGGGCCCCAGAGACTCTGTGATAAAATTATCTAATCTGGACTTGCCACCAGAGTGATCCAAGTGATCCTCCCTCCCTCAGCTTCTACCTGATGCCACTCACCAGAACTCTGTGAACAAGATACATGCAAAACATTTCTTAAGCCATGGTGATATGGCCACTTGGGCAGAGGTAGCTCAGAGACAAGAGCATTATGAACCAAGACTGCAGGGAGGAGAAAATGTGCCCCAGCTAAAACCTGATCAAAATACATGAATTAACTGTTGCTATGATATGCGGTTATACAGGTTTAGAAAAAGTGTCTTGATGCTCCTGTCACATATCCTTTGAGAAAGTTATCTGTACTGATCTTATTGGGTTTTATTTTTTATTTACTTACACCTCTCATGTTTTTTTTGAAGGAGGACACTAAGTAGGTCATGAGAAACCCTTTAGTCTGCTACCTGCACCTGCCTCGTTGACTAAGCCCTTTCAACCCCTCCACCCTGGCCCAACCTGGGCTGTAATGCTGTCCTGAGGATCACACACTGAGCGGATTCTTCTGTGTTGCATAGCTGAATTACAATCCATAGGGCCCAGATGCAACTGGCTGCTCCCACTCCCCTAATCCTTGTGTCCTCAATACATTGGTGAACCTTAGCTCAAACCCTAGGTCCCCAACAATGTGTCCCCTGGTTCTCCGGTGCTTTCTATCATTGACTGATTAAAAATTTATTTTTATACAGGATACAAATTGTTAGTGTTTTATCCCCATTTTCAACAATGTCCTGTGGTGCAAGTTGTACAAAATACATAAAAAACAAAACATCACATCACTTCATAATAATAATCTATCTAAAACAAGAGCAAGTTGAGCTGTTGAGCTAAAGCAATTAAACAGTAATACCTTAAAAACTGCTAAACTGGTTACTGATTTCAAATCATATGGAAGATTATTCCAGTGCCTGGCTAAGCTATTTTGTAAGATAATATCTCCTAATCTATTGCATGATTTCATCAAAGGGACTTTCTAGGAGGTTACTCTTAAACAAGCCAACTGTTTGGAGTGAGGTGCTGTCGCTACCAAATAAGCTAAGGGGTGTTTTTCATTTAAGTATATGAGCTTGTGACAAAACATTAGTCACTGATAAGCTCTTTGTTCTTCTGGTTTGAGCCACCTAAGCTTGATATATATATATCACAATGATGTGTGCCTTGAGCACATTTTGTGATAAGTTTCCCCAGTCTATAATATATTTGATCCAATCGGACTAAAGCTGTCCGAGCTGAGTTCATATATACGATGGTACCATATGCTAATATTAGCATTCGCAATTGCTGTATCAATTTTATTCTTACTTCTACTGTAAGAGATCCAGACATCCTTCTTAATGCCCTCAATATCTGGCTTACTTTCTTAACTTGCTGTAAAATGTGTTCAGCATATGTTAATCTGGTGTCCACTATAACTCCCAAATATTTATAGTTTGAAACATTTTGATATAAGTTCCATCAACAAAATGAAGCTTCAACTCTGACTTTCTTTCTTGGGTATAACCCACGGAAAACACCATACATTTTTTTGCATGTTTGTATTGAGTAGCAAGCCAGAATTTCTCATCCATTTTTCCATAAGTATTAAGTCCATCTGGAGCTGCTGTTCCAGACCCTTATGATCACCTGCAGACACCGCTAGTACTGTGTCGTCTGCATATAATCTTATCCCACTGTATTTTATTAATACTGACAAATCATTGACATATATATTAAACATCAGTGGGCCCAATATTGAGCCCTGGGGGACTCCTCTGTTAATTTCAACCAGGCCTGAAACAGTAACCCCACAGGACACATGGGGCCTGATTCCAGAAGGTGGGTGCAGGGCTTGCGACATGCCCTGCGTCCACTGCAAAGTTTGACTCGACTGTGTCAAAGCCCTTCCACACAACTCTGTGCATTCCAGAAGGGTTGACGCAATTGTGAGTTTTCTCACTTTATGGCATCTTGCCCCAAATGATTGGCGCAAGCCCCATAGTGAGGGTACTCCCATGGATGCAATGTTAGACCATCGGGGAGATGATCTAACATTGCTGCGTCAGGGACTTGTGGCATCGGCTTCTGGAATACCATGTCTGACACAAGTCAGCACTTGTGTCAAACAGTCTGCCGCAAGTCCCCTGTAGCAGTCGCAGCCACTTTTGGAATCAGGCCCACATTGTTTGTGGCCTACCATATGTGACTGAAACCACTTTAGTGGCTACTCGTGAACCCCCACCCTGCTCAATTTCTCTAGTAGGCCTTTGTGTTGTACCAGGTCAAATGCTTTGCTGAGGTGCACAAACACCACCCCAGTGCTCCTCCCCTGACTTAGGGAAGTTGCTACTAAGTTGCTAAAGTCTACTAGGGTGGTGTCCGTGGACCTCCCTGCCCTGAAACCGTGATGATGCTCTGTCAGTATCTGGTTTTGCTCCAGGTACTGAGTGAGCTGATGATGTACTCTTTTCTCCAAGACCTTAGACAGGATAGGGAGCAAGGTGATTGGTTTATAATTTGAGGGAATAATGCTATCATCCCCCTTGAAGATGGGAATTATTTTTCTCAGCTTTCGTATCTCTGGAACTGTTGAGCCACATAAACTCCAGTTAAGCAAATAAGTTATAACAGGAGCCAGTACATTTGCCCCTATTTTCAAAAACCTAGCTTCCAAACCATCTAACCCCCTGCCTCATGGACATTCAATTTCTGTAGCGCCTGTTCAACTTCCTTAGTTGTTAGTTTTACAAATCTAAAGCAAGGTGCTGTATTACTTATTAGTTCTGTCTTATTATTTTCTCTTTCTTCAATTATTTTAGCTACTGAGATGTCAGCTGTTTTTTAGTTAAGTTTAGATATTTTTAGATCAGGGAGGTCCAAAAAAATAGGCGTTAAACATATGAACCACCTCTTTTGGATCTTCCACTAAGATTTTCCCCTCTACTAGGTTAACCAAATTATTTGCTTTAACTGGGCTTTTTAGTTCCAAGGCACACCTCCAAAACTCCTTGGGATCCTTTGCATTATTTAACTTGTTTAAGTGATCGTACCTTTTTGCTTGTTTCACTTTATTTTTACATTTATTCCTCCAAAATTTATACTTATCCCAGCCCTGTGCTATTTTAGTTCTTCTGGCTTTTTTCCAAACTCGATCTTGTATCTGTATTCAGATGTTTACTTGTCTGTTAACCATGGTACATAATTTTTCTGTTTTTTTTTGTAGCACTTTAGGTACATGAAGTTGAATTATTGTCATTAAGGAATGCATGTGACTGGGCCCGTGAAAATGTACTTTTAAAATTGCAATTCTTTGACCATGCCCCCCTCCCCCATTTAAACCGGTGTCAGGGTGTCTATGCAGACCAACTGCACATGTGTTGCAGAATGCATCCTCTCCTCAGACAGATGGGGGCATTGTAAGGCTATCCAGCTGCTCCATTAGCTGTCACACCCCTACCTTCCCCTCAGTGGTCTTTACAGTTTCATCCCACACCCCCGAGGCAAATATTGAGCCATGGCTGTTTTACCTCATCTCCTTGTTGTCTGCATGCAGGAGATTTCAGCACATCCAGCACCTCTTCTGGCCATGCTACTATTTCTTATGCACATGGGGGGGGGCGTGACGTTAATGCCATGATCACTGTCAATGTTTTCTGCCTGGCATGCTAGCTCCTCATGGGTTCTGTGCAGGAATATGGTGGTAAAGTTTATACAGTAGCAATAAGGTGCACCTCAGGAAGTGGTCCCCCCATGGCTCAGCCCTGTATGCAGCTTCTCATTCCTGGGCCATAGATCGTGAGCTTGAGGAGGCTGATCCAAATGCTGGAGCTGTGCCAGATCTGGAAAAAAATTAAAAAATACAAAAAAGCAGGTAATCCCTCTTGTTTTCCATCTGCAAGTAACTCTCTTAGCTGATCAGCTGGAGGTGGACCATGGGGGTGGAGGGGGAGGGCATGAACTCAGTTAAGGTCTTCTGCCTGTCCTAGGATGTTAATAGGCAATTGTTCTAATCACAGAGAGGAAACTTGATCTGTTCTGGTAATTAAATCCCCTCTCACACCCCTAGCAAATTGCATTAATATGCTCAGTTCACTCAGACACAGGGTTTATAAGGCACTGCAGGGACGTTTTAGACGTCTTAGTAGCATGGCACACAGTATTAATCACACTGTGCCCGGCCAACTAATGAGCCTTCACAGAACCTTTTCAGGCAGTATTCCAAGAGGCTTAATCTCTCTCTCCATGTATTCTATGTTATGCATGCCGCTAGTACAAGCTTCTGCATGTCTACAGGGGGGTTACTGTCCTGTTTTTGAAGCTATGGCAAAATTTGCTGCTGGTGGGTCATGGAGGACTTTAGAACAGGACCTACAGGTTTGGGGTACCCCCCCATCCCCATAGAATAGGCTGACCCTCCAACCCTCCTAAATATAGGTCAGTACAGGGTCAGTTGGTAAAAACATACCCTTACCTGCAAAATAAAGACACATCATTCATGTTACCCCAGAGAACTGAGCTAGAGCGGTGAGTGCTCCTACTGTTTTCTTTTTTTTTTCTCTCTTCTTCAATTGGTTTATACATAGAATGTGTACTCTAAAATGCCACCTGCTCTCTTGAATGTAAGGAAAGACCTTTTTCTTTCTTCTGGAATTTTGTACATGGTATTACTATAGCCTGTGGGAGTTTTTGGGAGTTTAGCTGAGTAGAATATTAGAGCTTGGTTAAGCCAGAGTCTGGTGTGTGTCATTAGGGGGACATTGGATTTTTATCTTTTAGACCCTTTTGCCAGTCTTCCCTTACTGAGCATTGTCAACTATTTCTTATCAACCGTTACCTGACTATTTACTGTTTTGTGTGTTTCCAGATTGTATTTTTCCCGAATTAGGTCTTATAAGTTCTTTTTACTATGTTTGTGTCTTGGTATTTGTTTCAACTACAGGTTAAAAATTAATATTTTAGCTAGCCAGCCATTGCAAGATCTTGGTATATGTCTGTCTTTGCTCATGAATACCCCAACTTTGTTAAACTTATTCACCCACCAGTGGGTAACAACTATCAGTACATTCCCCCTGGGCAGAGGGTCCTTCCTCTGGCGAGAATGGGCACACAAATATTGTGCTATCATGAATCTAGTGGTGGTGCAACTATTACAAAAAGCTATTGATTCACCTTCTCAGCCCCTTACATATAGCCCCTTTTCCACACGTCTCTGCTGCCACACACATGGGGACTAGTATCTATGGTTTAATCTTCTGGAATATCTAGGGGTTAAATTCCCCCATAAAAAGAAAACAGGTGCTAAATCATCTTAAGAAACAGAAGTGCAACATTGGATTTCTCCAAGAAACCCACTTATTGGAAGCAGAGACCCAGAAACTAGCCAGAGAATGAGTAGGATAAGTCATGGGAAGTTCTTATTTAACTAAGGCTGGAGGTGTGGCTATCCTTCATAAAAAATCTACAAGCACAAATAATAAAAACTGCTCACTCTAAGGAGGGCTGATGGGTGCTAGTGAGAGCCCAAGTAAATACAGGTACCCTTCTTTTGGGAGATATTTATGGACCAAACTCAGACTTGGAAACATTCTTTCCAGAGGTGGCTCAGGCCCTCCCAGACAGTATACCGATAATACGGTGGCTGAGATTGAGCGACTCAAATATGTGTGACTCAGTCTTAGCACCTGTAATGTCAGCCACCCTGAAAGGGTTGCAATGGGGAAGGACAGGGTGAAGGGAAGAGCAACACGCTGACCAGAAGAGGAGGGAAGGTATGTGAGGGGTGGTGAGGTAAAAAGCCACCAAGCTGTCTGCATGGTGTGGTGGTGAGGGTGGTTGGCTACAGTGGGGAGGGTGCAGGGTTTGGGACTGGGGAGGAGACCAATATTTTGTGCTCCTTATAGGAGCGGGTGTTAATTTTTTTTTAATTGCAGTTGTCCCCCTCCCCGACATGCACCCCACCTCCCAGAATTGGTTATTTTTAGTGAGGGGATGCAGGAGGCAAAGCCCCCTGCATAAATATTTAGAGAGAGTTTCCTCATTGGGAGTGTACATCATCATTTTGTTTTTTGGTGATGTACACTAGCCCTAACTGTGATCACGATTTCGTGATCACTGCTTTCACATAGAACCCTCTCAGACATACAGTGTATGAACAAGGAGATAGGCTACAACAAAATGGTGACTTCAACAAAGGCTGAGACCCCATTTGTGATCAGCTCAGGAGCCACTACCATGGAAATACCAAAGCTAGGGCTGCTCTGCATGCTTGGCAGCAGAATATGACCTAGACAACCCCTGGAGGGGTCTCAACCCCACAGGAAGAGACTTCACCTTCCTCAGCATGAGCAGTCAAATAGATGTTTTTCCTGCTCCTTCAATCTAGTCTGCAGTCAATCCAACACTCCTCAATAAAGCCAATCATTACATCAGACCACACTTGTATCTCCCTTACACTGTGCCTGGGTCCAGACCAACCCTCTACTCCCAGATAGTGCCTGATACATTCATGTTGTCCCAGAAAGATTTCCAGGAATGATTTGTCAATGAGATGGAATACAACTCCCTTCCCTCCCACTCTCTACAACTGCATTTGGAGATGATGCAGCTTTATTTTAAAATCAACACCCTCACCTCTACACAAGCCCAAAAGGTGGTGCTGAGAACCTTTCATGAATATTGGGAGTCTGGTGAGAAAGAGGGCAGACTGCTAACATCATGTGAAATGTCAGCAAATATCAAAGTGCACAGGCTCTCTGCATCTCACCCATGGCAAAGCAGTCACCCAACCCAAAGACATAGCAAAGGCCTTTCTGGATTTTTATGAGGCTCTTTACACCTCCCAGAGAGGGCAACCAGGGCTGGACTTCTTGCCTTTTCATAAGGACTGACCCTGCCAAAGCTTCTCCCCAAGCAGGTGGCCGTTCTTGATTCACCTATCTCTATACAGGAGTTGCAGACTACCATCAAAGCCCTCCCCAAACAGAGAACTTCAGGGTCCAGTGATTACCCAGCTGAATTTTACCAGGTCTTGCTGGCAGTAATCAAGAAGTCTTTGCACAATGCACTCCTAGAAGCCCTTAACAATGGCCACCTGGCCACTTCTATGATGGAGACATTGATCACCCTGTTCCCAAAGTCTGGTAAAGACCTCAGCTGGTGTGGAATTACAAGCCAATATTTTTACTGAATGTTGATGTAAAAATCCTAGTAAAAATTATGACTGCCTGGTTGCAAAACTATATCCCTCAGCTTATAGATAATCACCAGGCGGTATTTGTCAAGGGCTGCATGCAACAGATAATATCACAGCAGCCCTGAATGTAATATGGAATTCAGCTCCACACAAAGTCCCATCTTTCCTGGCTAGTATTGATATGGAGAAGGCTTTTGACTCTGTGGAAGGGGACTACCTCCTCAGGGTATGCGAATAATACGTATTGTCCAAAACCTTGTAGCCTGAGTGCAAACTTTATATTTATGTATGTATGCATGCATATATGTATGCATGTATGTGTTTATTTATTTATTTAAGAGTTTCACCAGGAAGGGCACACTGAACAACAAGTTACTCGTCTCATGGTGCGTCCTGGGGGGAAGGGGAGTTGGAAGGCATAGAATAAAACGTAATCAACACAACAGTATACATTGCCAATATATGGGAATTGGAAGACATACAAATAAGTCATAGGCAAACAACAAAATAGTATATAGTGCCAATTATACATAGGGTACATTACCAAGTAGAGAACAATTAACAAGCAGTAACAGAGAGCAAGAAATTACAGTTGGTATGTATATTCCATTACATCATAATGAACAGAAGCTCCGTAAGTGCGGTAATAGGAGAACTATAACAGCCCATTTAGATGCAACATGGTCTGCTCAGTTGCAGTTCACAGATAGGTAATTGTGTAAGGCTGAGGAGATAGAGGAAGGGGAAGAAGAAAGACAAATCTGGGGGGAAGGGAATTCCACAGTTTAGGAAAGAGAGGCTATTAACAAATGGTAACATTTCTCCTCCCTTTCCCCTTCAGTGGGGCACATGGCAGGGCTGTGCCTTCCTGTTAGCTATGGAGCCCATGCTGCTTAAGATCTGAGTCACTCCAGCTATGGAAGGCATATAATGAGGGGAGGTCACTATCAGACTCTTACCTTTGCAGATGACCTACTACTGGTGCTACAGAACCCAAATCTGTCATTCTCAGTAGTTTTAAAAATTCTAGATGACTTTAAGCACCTCTCTGGTCTAAAGGTCAATTGGTCTAAGACTGAGTTTCTTCCACTGAATACTTACACCCAGGAAGGTCCTCTTACTCCCTTGGGACTCAGATAGGTACCTCATTATGCTAAAGAGCAGCTGATACCTTCAGGACAACTTTATCAAAACATAAAATATAGTCACAGTTCAGCTTGTATGTCACATTAGTTCAGTATTCCTCTTCCACATTATTTACTACTGAGGTCATTTGCATTTAAAACAAAATATTTGTTCCTGAAGAATTTAGCTATTCCTGTTTCTTTCTCCATACCTGAGGTTATAATGCACTGCTAGTGATACACAGTTACTGTCCTGCTAACATATTGTGATGTCACAACAGGATTATGACTTGAAGTAGAAAGTAAGCTACAGAAGCAGATGAACTGTAACTGAATTTAAAGGATAAAGATCATGGGTCGGATTTTCAAAAGGCCCTTAGAGTCACTCAAGCTGCGTCAAATATCCAGCTTGCATCAGATCTAGGTGCAACAAATACTGTGCACCATATTTTGCAAGAAAAGTGTTCTCCGTGGCAAAGTTCCCCAAACTGATGCAAGAGATCCACTGCATCATCAAAAATGGTACAAGGAATGAGAATGACACAAGCTGCACCCAAGATAATGGTGCAAGTTGAGTAAAAAAAAATGGTGCAAATTGAGTAAAATAAATGACTCAAGGAATAAAAATTATGCGAGCTGAGTCAAAAAAATAGTGTAAGCTGAGTCAAAGAATGGTGCAAGTCGAGAAAAAAATGACGCAAAGGACGAGAATGACACAAACTGAATTAAAAAATATGGCAGATGAAATGACCAAGACTAAGCCCCAAAATGTTCTGAACTAGTCCTACAAGGGAATTTTGGCCCTTAAAAGTAGTACAGTCAGATCTGACCACCTATTGTTAACCTCTTTATATCCTCTTGTGTCCCTTAGACCAGCTCTGGCTTGTCTAAGAGCGATATGCATCTTAAGCACAAAGACAAGACTCGCATTCCTTGAAAATCCCAAATAAGAGGATTGTGCATCATTTTGGTGATGCAGGCATCCCTTCTGACATGGTGAAGGCATTTTTCTGGTGCAAGCATGGCGCAAGCAGACCTGTTTTTGATGTAAGCACCATTTGAAAATAGAATTGACGCAAGGTTTGACACATCCTGCTCCTTGCATCGGTTGTTTTTGACGCAACCACCCTGCGTCATTCTCTGGCCTTTGAATATCCGGCCCATGTATTCATGCAGATTTTCTCAGTAATAAATAATCAGGAAGAGAAATATATAGAATATATATGTAATGCAAGCTGAATTGTATCTAATTATTATGTTTTTGAAATTTTTCTTTGAGGTGTCAGTAGCATTAAATTGTCACCAAACCTTAATCAATAATTAGACTTACATTTAAAGGCTCTTCTACCTGCCTTGGAAGCATAATTCAGTTGTTGGAAAAAGCTTAACCTCACCTTTGGGTGGAAATTGCAGCCTATATCATGATGGTCTTACCCAGGATCCTGTTTTATCTGAACAATCTTCCAAGCCCCGTTCCACAAAAACTCCTCCTTCACCTAGAAAACCTCTTTACCTCATTTCTATGGGAAGGAAGAAAGCCAAGATTTAGTCTCCAGAAACTCAGGGCATCTGGGCAAAAGGGAGGATGGGCTCTCCCATGGCTATTGGCATACCATCAGGCAGCAGAGATTTGTTATAACTTGTTATGGCTTTCCCCCTCAAGGGCAGACTAAGTCAGAACATGGCTCAGATAAATTCCCACCCTGGGTGACTCACTGTAGAAGCTGCCTTAGGCTACACTCCCCTAAGCCATCACCACTACAGGCATATTCCCATCAAACTTGGAATTCCCTTATTAAGTTCCACAAATGGAAAGCAATGCACCTGGGTAGATGGGAACCCATTTGACACAACCCACATATACTGTAATAATAATAACATTATCCACTGGCCATCCTGGGAAGTGTAAGGCATCACCATTGTAGGGCACCTGATAGATCCCACCACAGGAGTGTTGTACTCCCTTTACAGACCTAACAGACAGATACATGGTACCTAAACAAGACTTTTGGAAGTACCTCCAGTTGAGAATGGCACTGAATAAGAGACTTAGAACCAATTTGAAATCTCAGGACTCAGCCTTCCCCTGCTCATGACCACATGGCTAGACCACCTCACCAGATTAAGAGACAACATTTTTGAATACCTCTTATCCCCTCATGTCCCACAGCTGTTGCAGCACAAAACTGCATGGGAATAAGAGCTGCAGATAACCATCTGAGACATGCAGTGGGCAAAGATCATCCGAAATTCCCATTCAAACTTTAGAGACATGCACTACCAGCTCATACAGAAACAGATACTTCACTGGTGGTACTGTGCCCCTGAGGTTCTCATAAAGATGCACCTTATGACCACAGGTCAATGCTGGTGGTGTCACCACAGCGTAGGAATATTAACTCACATTTTATGGCCTTGTCCCAACATGAAACAATTCTGGCAAGACATATTTCAGTTTAACAACTCAATGTTAGGCATTGCTTTGACATTGGAACCAGTGTTTTGGCTCTAGGGTGGCCCTATGGAGGTCAGGGTGATTTCTGCAAGAAGTACAGCATGACTTCTTCCTGCAACCCTTGAAGCTAAAGGGCAGATCTTACTTAAATTGAGATCTGATACTCTTCCTTCATTTACAGAATGGCTTTCAGCCCTAAGTATGTTAGACAAATATGAAAGGTTGACCCATATGACCAACCATAACTTAACAAGATTCCATTATATATGGAACCCTTTTCACAATTATATAGCTAACTGAGCTGGCAAGGAGATTACAATTCCATTACTTTTTAGCATTATGTTGATGCTAGAATTTGTAATATGCTGTTATTCAAAGTATTCCCAGTTTATAATCTAAGTTTGTAGATAAATAGTTCTTCCTAGTTTGTTGTCTCTTTTTTTTATCTGCCTTGTGTTTTTCCTATATCTGTACTACTCTTGGAAAAGAAGAATGAGGAGTGATATCTTGATTATGTATTCACTTTGCTGTTTGATATGTTTATTGTTGCCTGTTCTGTTATGCAATTTGTTTCTGCTATTTTATTACTTAATACATATAATTAAAAAAGAGGAGATATCAAGCAGTACACTACAGAACATCAGGTAAAGGATAGCAGCCAAGATGCATTTTTGTTTCACTGACCACAGGGATGTATTAAACCCAATAGCTTTAATTTTTGGTGAATGACAGTACACTTATGTAAGTGACTGACTCCATGTGAATAATCTGTCGCTATATTTAGTGCCTGAGCAACAATGGGGCACATATCCAATACCTACTAGCAGTGGCAAATGCTGTCAAAAACTATTCTCCATCTAAGGAGACTGCAGGCATGTTGTGGGAAATATTGTAATATACACTACAGTAATATTCTTTATTTGTATGTTGAAGTTCTGGAAATCAAGTATTCTTGTAGTAGTCCTTGTTCTCTATAGTATTGTGGAAAATTCCTGCAGAGAAAACATTAGTAAGTGGTGACAATGCATAGGATCATGTTTGATATGGAAACTGTATACACAAGTATTTATTTGATCATCCCAATAATATATATTTGATTATAATCTCAATTTGAGCTTAACTTTATAGTGTAAAAGGCTTTCTAATACATTCTTCATGTTGCTGAACTTGATAAAATGAAATAACAGTCTATTTCATCCACATCTCTCTCTCCTGCTCACCTCCGGTAGCATTAAAGTTTGTTTCTCCCACAATTGCTGCTCACCCCTGGTGGCATTAGACATGGTTTCTTCTATTGCTTCCGGTTCCTTGGTTCCCCTGGTTTTACCTTTAGCTGTTTCCACATGACCTGCTCCATTACCATGGTAACAGGGTGCTTGCCGCATCATGGGAAACGTTCGTCAGATCCCTGCCTCTTTTCATTGCAGTCTGGAAAGACAGGATGCTTTTGAACACCGCCAAATACAGTAGCTCAACAACAGCATGGCTTTTAAAGGAAAACTGCAGTCATCTGCCCCCAACACACCACTCCCATACACACAGTCATTCATTCATTCATTCATTCATTCATTCATTCACACACACACACACACACACACACATTCAACTAACACACCCACATGTACAATATATAATATGCACACCCATTCACCTACACACAAACATGTGGGCATGTGCTCACTCATTTTCTAGCTCACATGTACTGTATACACATAAATACCAATGCTGAACCATTCAAAGGGATATACTAGAATGTACTATATCACACTTTTATGCATATTTGTACAATGTAAGTTACAGTAAAACCTTAATGAATTATTCTAGTCACTGGAGCAATCTAAATGAGGATAAATAATGTATCTCAATAATGGGTACATCCTCGGCATTTAAAGCAACAGTGCAAAAAGAGTTTTTTTCCCCAAATAAGCTAGTTTCAGCGACAATTAATAAAAATATCTGCATACCTGTTAGATCTATTTTTCTAGGCACCTCTTATCCTGTGCACCATAATTTGTTTTTTTTTTTATTTCCTTAGTCCTAACCCATGCAAGGTTTAGAATGGCATTTCTAAACCAAGATGGGGTGGCCATCTTTTTCTTGAAAAAAAATAAATTAATTAAAACAATTTTGAAATAATCACATTTTTGTGAAACTAGAAAATTCTACCTCAAAATAAACTTGAAGATGCCTAGAATCTTGTATAGTGAAAAAGGCAAGGTCAAATTTTTGCCCAATTTTGTTGCACTGCTTCGTTAATGCCACTTTGGGTTGGTCACAATGGAACACTTTACCAGTGGTAAAGCAAGTTGTACAATGCCTGATGACATTAAAATAGCTTCTGCTGCACTCAAAACTGAACACTGAAATCAAACAGAAACAGTTAAATTTTCATGAAAAGGACTTATTTAAACACTTTGCCATTCAAAATAAATTATACTGTATAAATTGGGCACACAATGGCCTGACACCAATTATGGTATTTTCCATCATTTGTGTGGGGTAGGACTTTTATAACTCACTCATGGCTCCACCTCTCAGGAGTTATTATCCTGTGCTCTCATGCACAAGGATAAATGGCATATTCAGGCCATTGCATAGCAGATAGTTTTTGCAGGCATGGTATTGCCTGCATGTTAGGGTTGAGTTAGTGTTTGTGATGTTAGTGCAAAGTTAGTGTTTGTGTCAGTATGGGGGTTTTGACAGCTTATATCCTGATGATTTTAGCCCCTAGGACTCTGAAATTTGAAGTGCATGGTCTCAGTTGGGGTGAGGGTAATTATTTTGGAAGTTCAGCAAAAATCAGTTTGGCAGTTCAAAAGTCATTAATTAGTGAAGTTACAAAAAGAAATCTCAAAGTAAACCCTTTTTCCCCATGAGTAGCCCTCCAAAAATTGCAAAGTTTAAAATGATGAAACTTAGAGGTTCTTAAGAGTTTGGCCAAGAACAGAGCATTTTCATGTTTTCAGAGTAATCTTTCTGTTTTCAGTTTCTGAGGTTTTAACATTTTTAAAATCTCATGCATGTGTGGGCCACTTGAAAGAATAGGTGAAAAAAAAAAACTCTTTTTGAGTTAAACTTGAACATGAACAAAAACTTTGACAACTAAAAATGTAAAAGCTGCTGACACCTTCAGGAGAACTTTAACAAAACATAATATTTAGACACAGTTCAGCTTGTTTGTCACATAAGTTCTGTATTCCTCCTCCACATTATTTATTACTGAAGTCATCTGTATGAAAACAGGGTATTTGCTCCTGAAGAGTTCATCTATTCCTGTTGCTTTCTCCCTACCTGAGGTCACAATGTGCTGCTTGTGTCATCATAGTTACTCCCATGGAAACAGATTGTGATGTCTCAACAGAGGATAATGACTTGATGTAGGGAGTGAGGTATAGATGGAGATAAACTCTAAGGGAACTCTAACGAATACAGATAATTTATTCATGCAACTTTACTCAGTAATAAATAATGGGGAAGAGAACTATATAGAATATATATGGAATGCAAGCTGTATTGTACCTAACTATTGTGTTTTCAAAGTTTTCTTTGAGGCGTCAGTTGCTCTTTAACCCTAAATGATTACAATTGTGCAGTTTGTCAGAAGACAGTCTAATGAGATGTCTGAGCTCACCTAAAAAAAATTATATTTTAACTACAGTAAAATGCTCAGAATAGTGTCAATCAAGAGTGGTGGAACCATGGAACAGTTTGCCAGCCAAGGTGGTTGGTGCTAAAACAGTTTATGGTTTCTTTTCTTTTTTTTTTATGTAAGCATTCATGCTCCTTCTCCAGTCACCCCCTTCTGTCCGATCCCCCCCAGCCCATCACCCCGGGTATCACCGGGGCTTACCTTCAGCCCAGTCACTGGGTGCAGAGCCTGCAGAGGTTCAGGCATCATCCTGCAACTGGGGTTTTTCCTTTGTTTCCTCTCATTCCCCATTGCTGAGGCACACACAGCCAGATGTGTGTGTGTGGAGGCACGTGCACATCAGTGGAAGTCCCACAGCATCCTTCCTTTCCCTGGTGCCCTGCAGACCCACACCACCTGCAGGCTTCCACCTGGGGGTAGTCATTCAGTGGGAGCACCAGTCCTTCCTCCCTGAGAGAGGAGAGCTGTCCTCTAGATGATCAATCCTCTCCCTCCCCATCCGACCTCAGGTGGCCCACTCACACCATGCACATGGGTTGCCACCGTGGCAGGAGGCAAGGCACAGATGCCTCAGCCCTCCATGCCACTGTGCCAACTAGCAATTTATGGTTTCAAGCACAGCTGGGATTGAGCGAAGGGTATAGTGGTAGTGTGGGATGGCAGAAACTGGGAGGGGAATGAAGGGGTGGATGGAGAGGACAATTACCCTGGATGGACAGTAAGTCCTGGGGTTAGATAGGGTACCATGGGCAAATTGATGAACCATTGGTCTTTTCTTGTCATCAGTGTCTATGTTTCTATATGTCAGCATTCATCAAGATGGACTTTAAGGACCCCATGCAAAGCAACTTGGGATGCCTCCTGCCTCATGTAGGACTCAAAGAGCCATGTGTGAAGCAAGTTTCAACTCTGCTTTTTTTGAAAAGTAAGGAAATTAATTGCAAAAAAACATATTTTAATGCATATATTAGTGTAAAAAAACATAAAAGGAGGGAAATGTGGAGTTAGGGTTTGTCAACCCTAACAACCACCCCCACTCCTAGCCTCATTACCCAGGGCCATTCTACAGGTCTGGGGTCATACCACATTGAGTCTGCTACTTCAAGCTATAGATTTGGGACCCTGTGCAAAGAAAGTCATGCCTCGCCTTCTAATTCATGCAGGACCCATGGGGCCCAGTCCAAATAAATTTATGGCTGATCTTGAGCTTTGTGCAGGGTCCACAAGGTTGTGTGCAAAGAAAGTCATGACTCATCCTGAGGGCCTTAAGTAAAGTAATGGACATGAGGGGCTCAGCTTTAGACCTGTAGCTTGAAGAAGCAGACTCATGGGGTACAGCCCTGGTCCTGTAGTTTGTCCTTGGGTTATGAGTATATACATGTGTTAAACTGGTGCAGTAGTGCCTATAGAAATGTAGAAACATTTTCAGAAAAGAGAGCCAACATAATCATAGGTTGGCTCTTTCCTTTGATCTATGCCACCCAACAAGCACAGCTGATCTGTCATGATCAGCCTGCTGAGGCATTACACCCTCTAACAAAGAAAATCATCCATTGATGTCTGTTGCTACCCCACCCTTACTGTCAACCCCACCCGAACCTCCCACTCAGCACCAAAGACCCCACATACCCCCACAAACATAACACTAACACTGGGGGGTGTCCAGTCCCCAGTGTCACCACCTGAAATAAAGAAAACTGTCCCTTATAGTTTTTTTGTTTTATACACCCTGCAAAAAAGAACTAGCCATTGATGTCTGTTGCAGCTGCTGCTGTAATTGTCAGCCCCCCCAAGCCCAACCTATGTTAATATTCTGGCACGGGGTGCTCAATCCCCTGTGCTGGCTGCTACCCCCCACCCTGCCTGTTTTAGTTAGGCAGCACCAGGGAACCCACCCCCAGTTCTGCCAACCATAACAGTGACACTGAGGGTGTCCAATATCCTGGTGTTGCCACCTGAAATAAAGAAAACCATCCCTCAGTTTTTTTTCTAAACCCTGTAAAAAAGGAAAACATCCATCAATGTCTGTTGTTGTCATTACTGACCCCCCAATATTCCAGCATGAAGGTGCCAAATCCCCATGCCAGCTGCTACCCCACCCTGCCCATTTTAGTTATGCAGTACCAGGGAGCCCACCCCTGGTGCTGTCAAAAATAACAGTGACACTGGGGGTGCTCAATTTCCCAGTGTCACCACCTGAAAAAAAGAAATCCATCCCTCATCGTTTTTTCTAAACCCTGTAAAAAAGAAATCCATCCATCAATGTTTGTTGTTGCCGTTACTGTCCCCCCCACCTGAGCCTCCCACTCAGCATCCATCCCCACCCCTCCCAAGCCCTTACTTACCCACCAGGTGTCCAATACCATAATCATCTCTGGACCAAGACACATCTTCAGTCTTCAATGCCAGACTGCAAACTGAGGAAATCAGGCTTGCGGTTCAATGTATTTCAGTGGGGTTTTGAACTAAGTGGCATACTTTGGTCATTTTTGAATATTTGTGCCCCAGATTTTCAACATGCTTTTTTTGGAACCCCACCTCATGAACAGTGGCAGTGAAATTAGGCAAATCTATCCTGAATGGTGATTTTGCAGTCACTGCATGAAATCACCTTTTGGGCAGACTTTGAACAGTTTCTCCACCCTTCTTCATGAGATGGGTCATAAGAAAGTGATGTTGAAAATTAGGGTTAAAAATATTAAAAAAACAATGAAGTATTGAGCCTGCATTGAAATTTATGCTCGTAGGCTTGTAACTTTGGTCATTGTCAATATTTTGACCCCAAATTTTCAACATGGCCATCTTTAAACAGCACCTCATGAATGTGACAGCTATACTTTTTCAACTCCTGGTCAAAATGTGTTTTTGCACTTGTGGCACAAAAATCACCTTTTGGGCAGGATTTGAAAATTTTCTCTGCTATTGTTCATGAAGTGGAAAGCTATGTGGGGTCATAAGAAGACTATCTTGAAAAGTTGGGGTAAACATATGAGAAAAACAACAAAGTTATGAGTCTACATTGCAGTTTTTCAACACGTGCTCATAACTGTGGTAATTTTCAATATTTTGACCTCAACTTTTCAACATAACTGCCATGTTGCTAGCTTTTGACAGACAGCAGTCTTGCTGTCAGAGCAAGAAAGCATCTGACTAAGGAGCTAGAACTTTGCTACTAGAACACTTCTGACTCAGCAAGAGAGTCAGAGCTTGTTACAGGGTCTGCAAGGTAAATTGGGACCTTCAATTAGGGTAAAAAAACAAACAAAAAAAACAAGAGTTAATGTGCTTGTCTGAGTTGGGGGAAGGAAACTGTTATAATCTTTGCAGTTAGCTAGGTGAGGGGACGCTGTAAATTGGGTGTGTGGCTTAGGCAGAAGTAAACCAGGTGTCTGCATTTAGACTTCCCTGTTGTTAACTTCTGGTAGAGAGCAATCTTACTATTGGAGCAAAAAAGCAACTGACTAAGGAGCTAGAACTTTACTACTAAAAGGGCTTTGTTTTCTGGGTACAGCAACAATCAGCGGCTAGGTAATAAGTGTAGGATGACACTGCTGATTATTTTTACTTTGTAGGTAGATCACTGGATAAGTGCTGTTTGTCATAGCAGGGGATTTACCCTTCAGGGGCAGGTTCAGCCACTGACTGCAGGCGGACACAGGGGGACAGTCAGTGCCATAAGAGAGACCACTTGGGAAGCAGCAGCAGCTTCAACACCCTAACTACTCACAGTCCCAGTCACCCACCCAGCAGAAGTCCTATTTTTATAGGCAACAAGAGTGACTGACTGCAAGTATTTCCTGGGCAGAAACAAGAAGTGAGGGAGTAAAAAAAAAAATCTTTGTTTTCAGGATGGAGGTGTTAAGTTGCAGGGGCTGGGGGGCACTCATCTTCAGGAGTCAGCTATGTTGGATAGGCCAATGTCCTACATGCAGGAATCTGAATGACCTTCAAGCCCAGCTGGATGCAACATGGAGGAAAATTGCCAGCCTGCATTACCAGCTACACCAGAGTTCATGCCAACCACGTCCTCTCCCCCAAAGACCCACTGACCCTGGGTGTTGGATGGTAGTGGGTCAGGGAAGAGAAAGATTTCAAGGGTGGACAATGCAGGACCTGTTCAGTCTAATACCATCCCAACAAAGAACTGCTTTTCACCACTGAAAAAGATAAAGGATCCTAACTTATTGAGGGGTGACCCTGAGCTCGATCAAGGGACCAGGCAGATTGGAGAGACAGCATCCAAAGGAGGCAAGGAAACAAGAGCTGGAGCCAGTAGTAAGCAATTTCTTGTTCTGGGGGACTTAATGGTCAGAGGAGTCGAGTCACACCTCAGAAAAGGTATGCAACCTAAGGTGATGGTTAAATGCCTCCCTGGAGCAACAGCTCAGTGAGACACTGAATGCATGGGTAGGTTAGTTGACAAAGCAGAGGAAGGAACCAATGCTGTAATTAATCTCAGTATGAACAACCTTTCTGCTCGAACAGTGGAAGAAACAAAGCAGAATTTCATTAAGGTGGGGGAATGGGGGTGAGCAGGACCACCCTGACATTCTCGGAGGTCCTCCCAGTGTGAGGCAAAGGGGATTGTGAAAACAAAATCAGGAATAAGAACACCAAGGAATTCAATGCTTGGTTACACTGATGGTGTCGTGAAAAAGGCTATCATGTTATAGGCTTATGGGGGAGCTTCTGGGAAAGGAAGCTATTCAGATTTGACAGACTTCACCTAACAAAGGAAGGAGTGAGTACGCTTTAACAGAAATTAAGCATTCAAACTGACCATTTAAACTAGGAAAGGGGGAGTCTAACACTAGGGAAGCCATCAGAAAGTACACTTCTGATAGCATCGTAGTCGTCACTCCCTCACAAGCTGGAATTTATTTTCCACAACCTAAGAAATCACATAGGAAGTGGTTGGAAACTATCTGGAACCAGACACAGGGCCACACATCCGCAGGCCCAAGGGCAGAACCAATAGTAGGGAATATCAGCAGGGGTACCAGACTTGGGAAAGGGATATGCATCAATGCCAGAAGCCTGGGGAACAAAATAAGTGACCTGCAGGCAATGATGGCCGATTCCAGAGAGGACCTGGTAGCCATCATGGAGACTTGGGCCACAGAGAAAAATGACTGGGACCTTTCAGTCCCAAGCTATGCCCTCGTCAGATAGGATAGAAGCGAAGGCAGGGGGGAGGGGTTGCGCTATATATAAAGGATGGAATGATGGCCATCACAATAGATAGCATCAGAAAGGAGGGTGTGGAACACCTGTGGATGCTTCTCAGCTTGGCAAAGGGATAGAGGATCCACATAGGAGTAGTATACCAGCCTCCAGGGCAGGCTGAGAGCAGGGATCAGGAGCTCCTAGAGGAGACTAGGGGTGTAGCAGAAAAACAGGATATAGTGGTGATAGGTGACCTGAATATGCCCGATGTTAACTGGAGCATCCCTGTGGCAGGTTGTAGTAGGAGTCAAAAAGTTGTTGATGCCCTTCAAGATTGTCTACTTACACAAATAGTTAGTGCCCTGATTAGACTGGACACCATCCTGGATGTAGTCCTCACTAATTCAGAGGGAGTAAGTGTTACAGGGGCTGGGGAGTCACAGGCCAACAGTGACTACAACTCTCTATGGTTTGAATTAGCTTTAGGGGTAGAAGAATCACAATCCCAGACTGACGTTTTAAATTTTAGAGGAGCCAGTTTTGAAAAAATGAAGGAAGTAGTTAGAAGCAGGCTGTTAAGGATACAGGAGCAGTTAGATGTGGAAGAAATATGTGGGCTACTTAAGCTAGCCATTTTAGAGGCTACCAGGATGTGTGTAAGAACAGTGACCAAAAAGAACAAACATAAAAAACAATATGGTTCAGTAGCCAGGTAAAGTCTGCAATTAAGACAAAAAGGGGGGCCTATAGGAATTATAAAAGAACTCAGGAAGACTATGCATGGGAAGCTTATGTTCAGAAGAACAAAGACACAAAGACTGCCTCGATCTCAAAATCCTGTCTCTCACACTTGATGAAGTGCTTAGTCCTCTGACCAGAATTTTCAACCTCTTCCTCAGCCTTAGCCAGTTCCTGGACAGATGGAAATCTGCCACTGTCACCCCAATCCATAAAAGTGGTGACAAAACTGCCCACGATAACTACAGACCTATCTCCCTACTACCCCCACTCTCCAAGGCACTAGAATGCATTGTCTTGGACCAGCTCACAGAATACCTGGATACATACAACATCCTGTGCAAGCAACAACATGGGTTCCACAAAGGTCACAGCACCTCCATAGCCCTACTTGAATTCACCGGCGCAATCCACAATGCACTTGACTCCGGTGAACTACTAGGCTCAATCTACATTGACTTAACTAAAGCCTTCGACACCATCAATCACCGCCTTCTGCTTGTCCAGCTTCAGAACACTGAGCTGTCAACTGACTCCATTGGCTGGGTTAAGAACTACTTTGAAGAACGGTCCCAAACAGTAAGAATCGCTGATACACTCTCGGACCCTAGACAGGTCCACTCGGGAGTCCCCCAGGGCTCCATTCGGGGACCCCTCCTCTTCAGCCTATTCTTAAACTCACTAGCGGACAGCTGCCCAGAACAAATAATTCTCTACGCCGATGATGCTGTGATCCTCACCTCGGACCCTGATCGAATCCAATTACAGAATAAACTTCAGCAGGCCTTCTCCTCCATCAAATCCTAGTTTCTAAATCATAAACTGCTTCTCAATCAGAAAAAAAACAAGTCTATGGTCTTCTGCAGCCCTCACAACAAAAACAAACAACTTCACCTGTCCATTGCAACCAAACAAGGAGCCATCCTAGAGCAAACACAATCATTCAAGTACCTCGGCATCGCCCTTGATCCCCACCTTTCATATGCTGTCCATATCAGCAATGTTGTAAAGTCTGCCAGTGCGAGGTTAGGCATATTATTCTGGCACAGGAAACACCTAACCCCAGAAGCACTGGCAGTGGCTGTCCAAAGCTCCATCATCAGCATCATAGACTATGATCTTATCATATATGGGTCTGCAACTACCTCTGCTCTCAAATGTATTCCAGCCTCCCTGAATAAGGCCTGTCATCTCATCACTGGCTCACATCGCCGTACCCACACATGTGACCTTTATTCCCAATCTGGATGGCTTCAACTGGACAAACACATAAAATACCAAACCTGCATCACGGCCAAGAAAATTACAGTGGGTCTGGCCCCACCTGGTGTCTGTGCCCTCCTTAAGCCTAGACATAGGAACATCACTACAAGGAGATCCAGTTCCCATCTACTACATATCCCACGATGTCACACAACCCAAGGACAAAGATCATTCACCTATCGGGCATCCAACTGGCTCAACTCTCTTGGCAGTGACATAGCAACTGCTCCAACACTCGGCCTCTTCAAGTCCAAGCTGTGCCTCTCACTGCTTGTATCCTGTCATTGCCCATCTTAACATTTCCACCATTCCAGCTGCAAATGCCCCAGCACCCAGCACTTACAATCAGTCTTTGCACCCCTAGCACCTTACCTGTCATATTCCCTCAACAAGACCCACTGGCTGCACTGTCTCCCACCCTCACCCACCTCCTCCCATATCTCCACTCCTTCCCCCACCCAAACCACCTCCCGTACTCCCCTTATCCTCTGCACCTTCTTCCCCCCTGATCTCCTACCCTCACTTCCCCCACCACCCACCCCCTTCCCTTGTCTTGCTCATAGCTCAAGTCTTTGTACTGATTATTACATGTCTGTAAGTCAATGACTATATGTTTGTAACTAAAAATGATGACTGTTGCACACGCTGACGTGGAACCTTTGTAAAAGAGCCTTGGCTCAAAAGTATTGTAATCCTAGATTGAAATAAATAAATAAATAAAGAGTATGGTGAAATCAGCTAAGGCTGTACTTGAGCTTTGATTGGCAGAAGGGGTTAAAGAGGGGAACAAACATTTTTTTTCAATATATACAAGAAAAAAGAAAGAAAAGGGGAAGGGTAGTTAGGTTCAAAGACAGTGATATAACAGTGGAGGACAATCAGAAGGCCACTGTTCTAAATAACTTTGTTTGCTCAGTGTTCACCAAGGAACACATAGGCCCTATACCATACAGTGGCATTAAGGCTGCTGACAAAGGTGTCCCACAAATGGAAACATAACAAATCACCAGCAGTTGGGTTAGGGAGGCCCTGTATCAACTCAGAGAGGACAAGTCCCCAGGGTCTGATGAAATACATATGAGGGTGCTAAAGGAACTAGCAAGTGAATTGGCAGATCCCTTAGCACATTTGTTAAGCAGATCACTTCAGATGGGGGTAGTGCCAGGGACTGGAAAAAAGCTGATGTGGTGCCTCTCCACAAGGGAGGGAGTTGGAAGGAAGCAGGCAACTACCAACCAGTAAGTCTGGTGCCAGTAGTGGGGAAACTGATAGAAACCTTAATAAAACATAACTTGGTAGAGTACCTAGATAACAATGGTCTGCAGGATGACAGGCAGCATGGGTTTGTGGCAGGAAAGTCATGCCAAATGAACCTAATCACATTTTTTGACTGGGTCACTAAGGAACTAGACAGAGGCCACCCAGTGGACCTCCTCTACTTTGATTTCAGTAAGGCCTTTGGTTTGATGCTGCACAACCACCCACTGAAAAGGTTGGAGGACCTGCGTTTAGCCAAGAGCATAATCAGTTGGGTAGGTTATTGGCTTAGGGACAGAAAACAGAGAGTAGTGGTCAATGGGGTGAGGTCTGATGAAGGTGCGGTCACTAGTGGTGCGCCCCAAAGCTCAGTATTGGGGCCAGTCCTGTTTAATGCCTCTATCAGTGACATCAGCATAGGTGTTCTGGGCAAAATTGCCCTATTCACAGATGATACCAAGTTGGGAGGAAGGGTAGACAGTGAGGAGGTGGTTAGGGACCTACGAAAAGACCTACAGAGGCTGGAAAGATGGTCTAACATCTGGCAGCTGAGGTTCAACTCAAAGAAATGCAAGGTGATGCATTTGGGTAAAGGGAACCCAAAGACAGAATACTATCTCAATGGAGTCCAGTTCAGCGCCATGCAGGAAGAAAGGGACCTGGATGTCATTATAAGCTACACTCTTAAACAGACAAGCTAATGCAACACAGCTTATAGCAAGGCTAACAAAATGCTAGGGTGCATAGGGAGGGGATTGGACAGCAGGAGAAAGAAGGTGATACTGCCACTCTACAGATCTCTGGTAAGGCCCCATCTGGAGTACTGTGTTCCATTTTGAAGTGCACATCTGAAAAAGGGTAAAATCAGTTTGGAGGCTGTACAGAGAAGAGCAACAAAAAGGATTCAGCGTCTGGAAGGGCACTTGTATGAGGAGCGTCTGGAAGCATTAAATATATTCTAACTGGAGACAAGGAAGGACAGGGGGACATGATTGAAACATACAAGTTCCTGAGAGGAATAAATAAGGTGCCATCCTCTGACTTGTTCAACAGAGTCTCCAACTCAAATACTATGGAGCATGAGTGGAAGTTGAGCAGGGGGAGCTTCAACAGGGAGCTTAGGAAACACTATTTTACAGAAAGGGTGATGGAACCATGAAATAAACTACCAGCTGAGGTAGTGGAAACAAAGACCATTCAAACTGGGGTGGGACAGGGCTAATGCAAGATCAAAAGCAACAGGAGAAGTAGGAGGCATTAGGCAGGAGTGGGGTTAGGTCCTGGGATCGAGTAGGTCCAAGGAACACATGTGCAGATTAGATGGACCCTTGGTCTCCTTCTGCCATTTCTTTGTTTCTGTAACCACTTTTTTCACAACACCTTATGAATGTGACAGCTGTCATTTCTCAAATCCTACTCAAAATGTGTTTTAATACTTGTGGCACAAAATTACGTTTCAGCCATTGTTTTATAAATGACACCTGTCATGCTCAGAAGGAGTGGTCTTAAAAAGATTATGTTGGGGTAAACATTTGCAAAAACAACTAAGTTATGAGGAAACGAATTGTTCCAACATTTACTCATGACATTTTTTGCAGATTTTGGCCCCTAATATTCAACATATCCCTTGTGTAACCCCACCTCCTGAACATGTCATTTTTCAAATCCCCTCTGAAACTTGTTTCCACAGTCACACAGCAAAATCACATTTTAGATGGGATTTTAAAAATTCAATGTGTCTTGATCATAACATTATGTCATAAAAAGACCGTTGGACATTTGGGGTCAAAATGTGGGAGCACATGTAAAAGTAGAATATTGTTTCTCAGCTGCCCTATCCTGGGTAATTACAATCTAACAATGTGACAAAGCAGGATGCCACTGAAAATGAGATATTGCATCACAGCTACTCTATCCTGGGTACATATATATGTACAAGAAAGACCCAGTACAACAGCAATACTGTACCAGTGGTGAACATTCGGCATTGACAAATGCTGGTTTATACACTACATGGTAGTGATGTTGTCTGTCCTGATCTGGACAGGTTGACCCCTGATGTGGGAGGAAAAGGCTTGCATTGCCTGGTACACTACCGTGAGCTCCAAGAGGTTATGTGCTCCGAGACTTCTGTGGTCTCTACATACCACTTACAGTGAGACCCTCCAGGTGAGCACCTCAATCTAAGATGGAGGCATCTGTGGTGAATATGACTGTGGGTAATTGCTGGAAGAAGGGAACTCTCTTTTGGAGGTTGTCTTCTTCCCTCCTCCACTCTAGTGCTGTCAGCAGACACCTTGTGACAGGCATTAGTTTCAATAGTGGGTCCCACCTTTGGGACCAATAGCTTCTTAGGTGGTACTGGGTCTCTGTCATTTGGAAACTTCCACCTGGTACTACTTCAGTAGAAAAGACTATGTGCCCCCAACTACTGGAGAAAATCTCTTCCAGGCATGGGCTGACTGGATTTGAAGGATCTTGCTAGTACTATCAGATTTTCCACCCTTTCTCAAGGAAGGAATGTCTTCCCTTGGTGGCATCCAACTCTGCACCTATAAGGTCCCAAACCTGAACTGGTTCTGTTTGGGACTTTTGGGCACTTATCAAGAAGTTCAGGTCCTCCAGGATGTGTTGAGTGAGGAGCACAGAGGATCTGACTTCCTGATGTGACTTTCCTGATACTAATCGGTAGGGGTGGCTGAACTGGTTCGTCAAAAATATGAACCAACCCAAACATGCCAAAGTGTTCATAAACGAATGGCTTCCAAACACTTTCAGCTGTTCAGATCAATTTGGGCAGCTGCTGTATAGTGGGAATGTGGTGTGAGACATGCCAGAGCAAGAGAAACCCACAGGAGGTACCAGAGACAAGACTCGGGTTCCTCATTGGATGGCCAAGCTGTCCGTCTTCCTAAGGTGGCACCTAATTGGGCTTGCTATAGCAACCTACGTGGTCCACCTTAGGAGCTACACAGAGGAATACAGGACAGAGAAGGAGCAGCAGACTCTACAGGCTGCTTCGTGATTCTGTGCTTGTGCTGTTTTTGTTTGCCTGTTGGGCAAGAAGTCAACTCGCGACTCTTAAAAAAAAAAAATAAAGAATGTCTTTTTTTTTATATTTTATATTATTTAAAAAAAGAACTGAAAAGAAAACTTTGGGGTGGGGAGTTGGGGACTTGGCAGGGGATTAGAACTGTGGACTGGGTGTGGGAGTTGGGGATTGGGGAGCTGGGAGAGAAGACTCGGGGAAGGGAGGAGGAACTTGGAGACTGGGAGCAAGTGAATGACTCAAGAAAGAAAGACAAGAAGAGAAGAGGTTGAAGTGCCAGAGCAGCAGAGGGGGTGAACTGTGCTAGTGCCACCCATACCACTCCACTCTCAGTTAGCCTTCTTGGTGTTTGTGCACTTGCCCCCCTAACAACAAGTCAGCTCTCAGTTTTCCTGCCTGTGCTCAGTCACTTCAGTGGGGATTTATTATTTTATTTTTTTTATATTACACATTCTTTGGCTCAGTGGGCATTCTGTCACATCACATGGAAAAAATAAATAAATAAAACATCCTTGAAGGGAAGGTACTGTGTAACAGAGGTTTAGGCCAGGCAGGGTCCCTGAATCTCTATGGGTAGCATCAGTGCCTGTGGCATCAGCCCTTAGCCTAGGTGGTGTGTAAAGTAAAGTAAGTGTGTGTGTGTGTGTGTGTGTGTGTGTGTGTGTGTGAAATAAAATCTGCTAGCCAGTCACCAGTGCCACTTCTTGCATTCTGTCTGTGTGCCCCCCCGAGAAGTCAGTCATCTGTCATCTTCCTCCCTGTGCTCGGTGGGGTATACGTTTGGCTCAGTGGGCAGGGCATTCCATCACATTACATGTAATAAATAAAAAAAATAACCACTTTTCAACCCTGAACAAGCAACAGACTGGCATTATGAGTACTCCAGAAAATAGTAAACCAAAAGCCATAGGCAAAGGAAGTAAACATAAAAAAAGTTTATTCAGGAGTCAGAAAGAAGTGGCCCAAAAAGTAAAGTACAACAACAAGCACCACAGTCTGTTGCAGGATCTGAACTAAATGCTACTACTATCCATGTGCAGGCTAACTCTCAAAATACTGAAAACACAGCACTAGTTGGTGGACTGTCTGTGTCAGAAGGGCTCAGTAGTGCAGAAAACAGTTTCAAAAGACAGTAGCCATAGCAAGTCGTCTGAGAAAAAATTGTAAAAAGAGAGAGTATTCCAATTGTACATAAAGTTAAAGCACTTACAGGTACAACTTGCAGTGGAGTTACTCGATTTGCAACAGATGCATATTGAATAACTCAATCTGTAATTGCAAATGTTAGCTCTACTGAATTTGATGATGATGAAGGTGATGTGACGACCATGGTCATGGTGAGACTGATGATGATGAGCTTGTGACTTCACCTTTAGCTATGTCTCGTTCTGGTTCTGAAGTGACAATGCGGATAAAGATAATGACAGTAGATAGTACAGTGTCAAAAGGGAAAAAGTCACAGGCACAGCCACACAAAGTGACACACAGTGTGACAGTAGTGATGATGATGACAACGGTGCTGCAGAGGATTCTATGATTGTCTCACATGAGGAACCTGAATCCTCCACTGATATGTCTTCCCCATGTAAACCCAGTCACTCAACCACTAGTCCTACAGAGTTTGTTACTAGACATAAACAGTTCACCTCTACAGTTTGGAATCATTTTTATGTAAACCCCGAAGGGTTTGACTTGTCAAACTATGTGTGTATTGCAACACTTGTGTTAGTAGGGGGAAAAATAAAGGGCATCTTAGAACCACAACAATGATGCAACATCTTACACAAATTCACCCTAGCGTTGTATATGGTTCAAATAAACAATCGAACATTGATGGCTGGAAATCTAGCAGGGCTCTCGGTGAACAGGAACATTCCACTAAAACAGTGGGAGAAGATCACCAGGCAAGATCCAAAAGTCCACCTTCGCCTCATGGTCACGATAATTCTGTAAGCTCTTTTTTTACCAGGCATGGCATGTAGTCATATAACACCCCCAGCCATGGATTCAGTTAACTCCATTTTGGGAGTCCAAAAATAAGGCAAAAACTTCCAAAATAAAGAGTGAGGAAGTCATTGACTTGCAGATGTAAAACCAAAAATTAGATAACTTCCAAAATTGCAGGTTTGGAAGTCAGAAATGATTGATTTTTCTGAAAGACACTGTATTTTACCATTAATATATTACATTAACATCCATAAATTTGTCCTTCCTAGAATATTGACTTCCAAAGGTGGGATTCTGGAAGCATTTTGACGTCCAAAAAATTGGAATGACTTCCAGATTTAGACTCCTGGAAATTTTAGACTTCCACTGAAAATAAATTAACTGAACCCCTGCCCCCAGCCAAATGTAACCCCCCCCCCGCCCCCGATAACAGGCAATTGAAATTAAAAGAAGTGTTTGAAAGAAAGTCTAAATATTCACGAAACCATCCCACAGCACTGGCAATAAATCTTGAAATAGCAGAAATGACTGTACTTGATTTGCAGTCTTACTCTGTTGTGGAAGATGTGGGTTTCAGAAGGCTTATGGAATATTTAGAGCAACAATATTTAATGCCAAATAGAAAATACTTATCAGTAACTGCTGTGCCCAGAATGTATGACAGCTTAGTAGTTCAAGTAAGGCATGCTCTCTGACAGGCTGAGGACAAGGCAGTTCGCTTCACTACTGATATGTGGATCAGCAGCCAAACTGTTGCCTATCTTTCTCTTACTGCACACTGGGTCAATTTTGCAGGCAACTCATCATCATCCTCACTTACTAGTCTGTCTGCTACCAGTTCAGCCAGTACTATTACTACCACTACTATCTCTCAGAGCTTAAAAAAACTGTCACATTTCAGAAAATGATACTTCTCCATGTATGTCACTTTCAAGACACACACAGTGCAGCACATTCAACAAGAACTGGAAAGACTACTTACTGCTTAGGTCACGTCATGGTATGAAAGTTATCTTTTTGTTGTTGCTGTCAATGGTTCAGATATTAAAAAAAGCACTTCACTATGGCAAGTATGTACATATATACTGTTTTGCACATTGTCTTAACCTAATCGTTCGAAGCTTCCTCAATAATGACCAGCAAGTATCGACAACTGTGGGTACAGTGCACAAAGTGAGGGACCACTTCAATCTTTCAGTAAAAGCCCATGACGTCCTTGCTGATATCCAGAAGGACAAAGGTCTTCCTCATCTCCAGCTTGTTCAGGATATAGCAACAAGGTGGAATTCAACTTACTTTATAATCGAACGCATCCTTGAACAAAGACAGCTATCACTGAGTACATCATGTACAATGATAACGGGGAGGTCATTGTACTCCATTCTACTCAATCGTCTCTGCTGAAACAGTTGTGTCACATTCTGAAACCATTCATGAGTGCAACAAATGAGGTCAGTGCAGAAAAGGCATCCCTTAGCCAAGTTATTCCACTCCTTGGAGAAACTGAGGAACCACTTAGATATGAACCAATCTCTAGTCAATAACATGCTTACCAGACATAGCAATGATGAGAAATTATCAGCTATGACATGGAGCAAAGAGTATCTCTTAGCAACATTGCTAGATCCACATTTCCAGAACAGACATCTTCCTGATGTAGTTTCTAAGGATATGGAGGAGTTGAACTACAGGCAAATGACTGATGCAGTAGATGAGGGTTCATTCGGAGGACTGGCAAGCAGTACTACAATGACACCACTTCAAATTCAAAAGACTGCTCCAAAAACCAGTACAGAAGCAGACAATGACGAGGATGACATTTGGGGCTAGTTGCAAGGCATTAAAATTCCACAAGGAGAAAATGCATGCTCAGTAGTAAGCATGGTAGATGCATATCTGTCTGAGCCTATTAGTATTAAGGATGACCCTTTAGCTTACTGGCAACAGAAAAAAATCATACTGGCCAAAGCTGGCTACTCTGTCTTGTAAGTATATTAGATGTTCACCCTCCAGCATCTGTTGCGAATGTTTATTTAGCTCTGCTGGAGATGTTGTGACTGTTAAACGAACAAGATTAACACCAAGCAATGTGGAGAAACTATAGTTCTTGAAGGTTAACTTTCCAAACTTTGGCTACATAAGTGATACTAATCTTAAAGAAGATGACACTGACATCAGTACCTGTGCTGACGCTTTGGAGTGACACATCAGCTTTCAATTTTGAGACTGGATTGCTTAAAAGTAGAGATCTGGGACTTGCCTGCCTTTCGACCACATTATCGTCATCCTGGGGGTGGGTGAGAGGTGCAGCCAGTACATCACGTCATCATGTACGGGTAGCAACTAGGCAGACAAGTCCCTGATCTCACACACAGTCACTTTCTCATTCTGATGAGATCATTTACCTAAATGCACCTAAGAATAATTATTTCTTATAGAACCATATTGATACAGTACATGCTGCTTGCTCCATTTTTTTGTCTCCTAATAGTAGTGCTAGTATCAGTGATGAAGTGATCAATTTGGACTGCCTGGTGCTCTTCTTTCACATTACTTCATGTTGCGTTCCATACCAAGACCCATTGCTATGCTAAACATAATTGGTGACATACAAACACATTGACCCCTTCTAGAAAAAGCCAGACTCAGGAGACTGGTTTAAAAAAACAGAGATCTGGGACTTGCCTGCCTTTGGACCACATCATCATCCTGGGGGTGGGTGGGAGGTGCAGCCAGTACATCACGTCATCATTGTACTGGTAGCAACTGTGGCAGACAAGTTCCTGATCTCACACACAGTCGGTTTCTCATTCTGATAAGATCATTTACCTAAATGCACCTAAGAATAATTTCTTATATAACTGTATTAATATTGATACATGCTACTAGCTCTGTTTTTTTTCCCCTGATAGCAGTGGTAGTAGTAGTAGTGGTGAAGTGGTCACTTTGGACTGCCTGGTGCCCTTTTTTTACATTGCTTCGCATTGCGTTCCATATCGAGACCCGTTGCTATGCTAAACATAATTGGTGATGTACAAAAAACACACTGACCCCTTCTACAAAAAGTCAGACTCAGGAGACTGGTTTAAAAAAAATAGAGATCTGGGACTTGCCTGCCTTTTGGACCACATCATCGTCATCCTGGGGGTGGGTGGGAGGTGCAGCCAGTACATCACATCATTGCACTGGTAGCAACTGTGGGAGACAAGTCCCTGTTCTGACACACACAGTTGCTTTCTCATTCTAAGAAGATCATTTGCCTAAATGCGCATACTTAAATAACCAGATTGATAAATGCTCCTAGCTTTGTTTTTTTTTTTCCCCCTGGTGGTAGTGGTAGTAGTAACTAGTAAGAGCGGCGAATTAGTTACTTTTGGACTGCCTGATGCTCTTCTCTCATGTTGCTTCACGTTGCATTCCATACTGAGAGAGAGCCTTTGTTGCTAAACAAAAAACACATGTGGTGCCCGTGACTGAGAAATAAAACTAGTAAACAACTATACAAAGTACAATTAAACACACTATCCCCTTCTAAAAAATCAGACTCAGGAAGAGACTATTTCATTTATTTACAAACTAGAGATCTGGTCTGGGACTTTCTTGTCATCACAGTCACCTTCTCATTCTTTTCTAAGCAGTCATTTTTGGTAAACGTGCCTTAACCATATTGATTTCAGTGCTGGTAGACTACTTCTGGTTTTCCCCTGATTGTAGTAAGCAGGGGTAGTAGCAGTCTTGAAGTGGTAGCTAGCTCACTGGCTCTCTCTGACTGGCTCTTTCTGACTGGCAATCCTCTTCTCTGGCCTGGTGCTGTTTTTGTGTTCCTGGCTTCTTCTTCATCCCTTAACTGTCTAAGACACATTCTCACTGGTGCCTGCCTGTGCCTGTTGAGAAATAGAAATCACTACTGTTAATAACATACGCACATTATTAGTATTACTTTCTTAAATGTCAGAAACAGAAGAGTGATTAGAGAGCATTCTCTACTACTAAACGGTGATTTAATTGTTTTTTTTTTCTACAGATATGTTGATTAAAAGCGGTTTAAAATGATTTTTAACATATAGTTACCATAAAACAATAAAGCTTATAAAAGGTTCAGATAAGGATCCAAACTTTGTTTTGCTTATCAGAACCTTTTAAAACCTCAGAACCTTTTGAGGTTCTCCCATCCCTACTAATCAGTTGTCTAGGTAGGGAAAGACCACCACTCTTTGTCTCCTCAAATGTGCTGCCACTATAGCTAAAAACGTTGTGAACACTGGGTGTTGAGGATAGGCCAAAGGGGAGAGCTGTGAACTGATAGTGACAGCTCCCTACCCTGAATCTGAGGTACTTTCTGTGAGTGGCCCTGACTGGAATGTAAAAGTAGGTATCTTTCAGATCCAGTGACCCTAGGCAGTTTCCTTGTTGCAGTGATGGAATTACTGAGTCCAGTGTTACCACCTTGGAACTTTCCTTTTTTGAGTATTTGTTCAGGTATCTTAGGTCTAAAATGGGTTGCCACTCCCCATTTTTCTTGTGGGTCGGGAGGTATCTGCATTTGCTTGCAGTAACTTTTTTTTACCTCCAACTGCAGCAGGAGTGTCTCTGTTGGAGTATGATGGGTGAAGGTTTTGTGACCCTGCAGTCTTGACAATTTTTTGAACTGCAAGGTCAGACCCGGATTCACTATTTCCATGACCCACCTGTCAGTGGTAATTCTTTCCTGTGCCAGGAAATAGTGAGTCAGCCTTCCTCCCACAGGCATGACAGGTGCAGACTTGTCAGGGGTTCTGTGTCACCTGGGCTTTGGGGGCTGGTGTTGCATCCACATGCATAGGACCCCTTCTGCCTCTGTCTCTAAAGAATCCTTTCTAAGGGGCAAAGTCATAAGTAGTGTAAGGGTGGGGGTAGAAATCCCTGCCCCAACCTCCCCTTCCATAAGGCCTGTGGGAAGTGGGGGCCTTTTCCTTCTCAGTATTGGTCTTGAAGGTAGCCGTCTGGTACTCATCTACCTTTTTCATGTAAGCCTCTGTCTTGTCACCATACAAAGAATTTCCTTCACAAGGGAAATCCATTGCTTTTGTTTGAGTGTCCTGAGAAAGGTTTGTAGTCCTGAGCCAAGCAAACCTCTTAGGGACACTGCCTGAGCCATGACCCTAGATGCAGTGTCATTGGCATCTACTGCATGTAGAACTGGTACTTGGTGGTATCCATGGTGAGCTTTGTTATAGCCACCAGATCCTGTGCCAAGTCACCAGCAGCTTTCTTGCTCATTGTCAGAATGGAGCTCCTAGGGCTAGTTGGTATTGAGCTGTGTAGGACATGTGTGCTACCTGCCTTCAAAGCAGGTAAATTGAGGTATAGACTTTTCTTACCATACTATCCTGCTTCCTGGAATCCTTTTCAAGAGGATGGGCAGAAAGGGATACCTTGGCCTTATCACAGGTGGCAGTCTGGACCACTCCCTCATGATCAGTGTGGAAGTAAAGGTACTAAGGGCCCTGCTTGTCCCCTTGATATTTATTTTCTATTTTCTTGTCAGTGCCAGCAGCTGAAGTGGGAGCTGACAGCACCTTGTAAGTGGCTTTATTGAGGGATTTATGGATGGGCAAAAGCAGCCTTTTTGTGGGTGTTATGCCCATAATATCCAAAAACTCCACCTCATCCTCATCTTCCATAGTCTCCTGCGATGAGAGAGTAAGAGTGTTGACCATTTGCCTCAAAAAGCTGTAGTGTGAGGTGTAGCTGTCTGAGGGACAAGAAGAAGAACTGAACTCTTGTTCACGAGAACCATCAGGCTTTATAGGTTATCCTGCCTCATCCTCCTAGTAGTAAAATTCAGCCTCCTCTGCAGGCACCCAAACCAGTATTAGGGCCTGAGGAAGGGGGGGGGTTAGGCATACTCATGAAGCTCCTCATAGCCTGGAAAACCTGGAGGAATTGCTATACCTTAGTCATGTCCTGTATTGAGGGCATCTTATTTTCATCCACTGATGTCTCCTTTCCTTCTTCAGGAGGAGGGACAGTGACATGCTTTTCTTTTTTTTTTCTTAGCAGACACTGAATCCGATACCTGCTCAGAGGCTCTTTTATTTTTGTTGGGTTCAGGGTTCCCTCATTCAGACACCCTGATCTCTGAACCATCTTTAGCAGCCTTATTCTTCTGCTTACTTTGAGAGTCTTCTGAGTCTTTAGGAAACATGAAGGCAGACTGAGAATCCATACGGTCTTCCAATTTTTTAGCCATTTTCATTTGTGTCTTAGAGCAAAACTTAATGCAGAGTTCACAATTGACAAAATCATTATCTGCACCCATGCACCACAAACACAACTCATGGCAGTCTGCCTTAGCCAGGAGTTGAAAACAGATTTTGCAGTCTTAAAAGCCTGTCGGTCCTGTCCTCTTTTCGGGTCTGTCAGTCATATGCCAAACACCGACAAATGAAATAATCACAGTTCCCAATGCACCAGAAAAATAATAAATTGTGGTTCAGTTCCTTTCTGAAAGAAGAACCACTATAGAAAAGATTGAATAGAAAAATATACCCAAACAGCATTTCAGTTCCACTAAAAAGGGAACCAGGACCAAGAAACAAGGAACCACTAAGTGGTTTCTAAAGTTACAATTTTTTTTTTTAACAAAGCTCCATGTTGGGTCCAGTATTGTTTAATATTTTAGTGGCATCAATAACTAGTAAAAACAAATCATGGATCACGAAATTCGCAGACGATATAAAAATGGGGGCCACAGTGACAAATACAGAAGACGCGGCCCTATTCCAGGATGATATAGACACATTAGCCAAAACAGCATGGGACAAGAAATTAAGATTTAATTTAGCCAAGTGCAAAATAATGCACTTTGGAAATAGGAACCAGAAATTTAAATATTATATTGATGGTCATGTACTGCAACAGACAGATATAGAAAAGGATCTAGGGGTCATGGTAACAAACAATCTAAGCTTTAGTGACTGATCCTTGAGGCAGTGTAGTAAAATCAAGCTGTAACATATTAACTGCTATTAGGTGGAATATCAGGAGTAGGAACAGGGAGGTGGTGTTGCTGCTGTATACATCCCTGGTTAGGCCTCGTCTGGAGTACTGCTGTCAAGTATGGGCCCCATATCTGAAGAATGATGTGGAAAGAGTAGAGGGTGTCCAGAGAAAGGCTACCAGATTAATATCTGAAGTAAAAAAAACAGCCATACGAGGAGAGACTGGGGAACTTGGCTTATATTCATTACAATACAGAAGGTTTTGGGGAGACATGTATATGGTCCACAGGGCTTCCAGGGATACTGATCTTTGGGAATGTGTAGGGTAACAAAAGAGACCGGAGACAAAAACAATAAGGGGAAATAAAATGATGCTTAAGGGAGAATTGTTTAAAAGAAATCCAAGAGGTCAATGGTTCTCACAAAGAGTAGTGTCAACTTGAAATTCACTGCCAGATATAATTGTAACTTGTACCACTACAAATGAATTTAGAAGAGCTCTTGATAGCTATTCAAAAAAACAGACATTTGAATGTAAGGCTTAGACCATGGGTCCAGGTCATATATGGCTAATGCTATAGACCTGTTACCTATCTCATCAAGCTTAAGAAAAAAGTAAAATGGTTCCTGAAAAGCAGGTACCACAGCGCAAGAGGCCTTTCTCCATTTCCTAGGAATTGATGTGAAACTACAGAAAACACAGATAATATGTCAAATAACAACACAATACACCCTAACTAACACAGAGTTATCAAAAATGAGTAATTATTAGAAAATAAATAAATGGTAAACAGCTCTGAAGTGGGAAAGATGACTTCGGGGTGACTGCTTTTTCAGGTGGAGAAATAAATTGCCTTTAGAGGGTAGAAGTGAGCGTGACCACACAGCAGAGTTTTGAATTTCCTTCTAAGATTCCATAATTAGCATCAAATTCTAGGCTCCAGGGCAGATCATTCCAGAGGAATGATTGCAGCTGCTAAACATAGTGAGGGATTCCTGGGGGCTTAAAGAGTGAGTTACAAGTGGGCCAACAATAATAACATAAATGCAATTCAAATATTTAGATAATGTCAACAGAAAAAGAAACTGGTCCATCCATTATGTCCTGTTTTACCTTAGCCTACCTTGAGACCTGTTGCCAAGATGGGTTTTTGCCCCTCCTCCCCCCTTGCCCCCCGCCTTACTGCTATTTTTCTGAGTAACTGTTAAGCTCTTAACTCTGTCCCAGCTATGCTTGAAACCATGAATGTTTTTTGTGCTCACTACCTCTGCTGGCAGGCTGTTCCATGGCTTCTCTATTCTGTCTGTAAAATAAACCTCTCACATCCCTCCTAATTCTCCACCCCACCGGCTTCCATTTATACCACTCTGGGTTTGGCTTGTTATTCCTGCTGAGCACTCTAAACTTGCATGTCTCTCCCCATATCTCTATGTGACCTCACATTGGGAGGTATCATCCATAATGCTGTGCAAAAGCAGCTGCTCTCGTCCCTTGCCACAATTCTCCTGCCTTGTAGAAGCATCTACCTCTTAGGATCCTCTGATCATGGCCTCCTATCCATGCCTAAGACAAGAATGAAACTACAATAGGTGAAATTACCTTCTCCTCTTTTGCCCCTAGACTTTGGAATTCACTTCTGGCAGTGGTTCGACAATGCAGCTTTCCATAATTGTCACCGTAATTACCTGCATAAATCATTAATCTGCTCTTGCCCATAGCTGGTTTCTGTCTCTGTGTGTTTCTCTGAAATGTGGTGGTCATAATGTTTTTGTCTCCTATGTTCTTTGCACGTATTAATTGGGCATTTGTTATATAGCTTGTACCTTGCTTCATTTTTACATTCGATTGCACGCATGCACTAGGAACGTCTTGCAACAGTACTGCTTTTGGAGGTGTGTGACCCTCCTCGCCAATGTAGTGCTCAGTGTAGGAGGCGTGACCTTAGGGGACCAATACATGCCGAGCTGCGTATGACAGCAGTTTGACTGTGTTGGTCTTCACTTCTAACAAAAGGTCTGCTGCAGTCAGCATTTGTAGCATGTATGCAATTTGCATACAGATCAGCCAAGCTGCTGTCATGCACAGCTCGACATTAAAAAAAACCTCCCGCTTCCTCCCTCTGCTAATGTCCTCCCCCTCCCTCATTACTGTTCTCCCTGCCCTGATGTTGTGTGCCGATGGGGGTGCCCAATGCCTCGTCAGCGGCAGACTCCCCTCCCCCAAGAAACAACCAGTTGGCATGCTGACAGCCCACCCCAGCATGCTAATGCCTTCCCCCACACACACTGTATGGCTGGCAGGAGTGCCCAATTCCACCAGCTCCAGCACCCCCCAACAAACACATAGGTGGCATGCTGGGAGGGCACCCCAGCGTGCCAAAAGCGGAATCCCCGCCTGCTCCAGCCCCCCCAACAAACACATAGGTGGCACCCAGGAAGCCCACCCCTGCATGCCAAATGTATCCATTTCTTTTTTTTTTAACATGCCCTGTGAAAGAAGAAAATGATCCCTCATTGAGTCCCTGCCCCTTTGCCAACACGTGCCCACCGTCCGCGCACTCACCTCCCCATACTCCCCCTCACCCCATACTTACCTCTGGAGCCTAACGTGATGATCTTTGGTGGACTGGGAACACGTCTGCACTCTTCAAAGCTGACCGCAAACTAAGGAAATGCCGGTAAGCTGTATAATCGCATAAATAGGTTTTTCACAACTTAGGTGGATATCTCGTCCACTTATTTGACTTTTGACACCAAATTTTCAACATGGGGTTATTGGGACCCCTCCTTATGAATTCAGTCACTGTCATGGCATTATTCTGTCTCAAAAGGTGATTTCACGGTCACTGCATGGAATCACTTTTCGGGACCGATTGACGAAACAACAGTATTGGTGTTCATGAGGTGGCCTCTCAAAAAGCCTACATTGCAAATTTGGTGAAAAAATTCTAGAAAATGACTGTGTTATGAGTGTGCATTGCGCAGGTTCCACACACACTCGCATGTTCGTGATTTTGCAATATGTTCACTCCAGATTTTCAACATAGGCATATTTCCACACCTCCTTATGAACAGTGCAGCTGTCATGTTTCACATCCTGGTTGAAATGTATTTTCGCGCTTCCGGCACAGAATAGCACAGTCACTGTTGTTAATCAGTGCTCACTACAGAGTAAGACAATCGCAGTGACACTGTTCATGAGCAGAGGTCCTAAAATGCCTATGTTGAAAATTTGGTGACAAAAGTCCATAAAGTGGCTGTGTTCTGAGCATGCATTACTCAGTTTCTATGAGCACTCGTATGTTCATGAATTTGTAATATTTTCACTCCAGATTTTCCATATTGGCATTTACCCACATCTCCTTATGAGCAGTACAGCTGTCATTTTCCACATCCTGGCCAAAATGTGTTTTCACAATTCCGGGGTAGAATAGCGCGGTCGATGTGGGACATCATGTTTGGTACAGAGTTAGAAAATCACAGTGACACTGTTCATAAGGAGACATCCTAAAATGCCTATGATGAAAATTTGGTGCAAAAATTCTGAAAAATGACTGTTAAATGAGCATGCGTTTCGCAGTTTCGATGCGCACTCGCACCTTTGCGAATTTGTAATATTTTTCACTCCAGATTTTCAGCATTTGCATTTCTCCACACCTCCTTATGAACAGTACAGCTGTCATTTTTCACATCCTGGCCAAAATGTGTTTTCACTCTTCCGGCACTGAATAGTGCAGTCACTGTGGGAAATCAGTGTTCCGTGCACAGTAGAAAATCATAGTGACACTGTTCATGACCAGAGGTGACAAAATGCCTATGTTGAAACTTTGGAGAAATACTTCCACTGAATCACTGTGTTACAAGCATGGGTTGCGCAGTTGCCACACAGGCTCGTTCCCTTGAGCACAACCAGGGCGTTAGGGTTCCGACAGACACTTAAGAAGTATGACAGTGAAATGTTAATCAGATGCAAGAAGAATTGCATAGAGGTACTCTTTTGGGATATCGATGCTGAAGGGACATGGATACAACTTGGGGGGGGGGCTGCATAAATGCCAAACACCAATGCACATACCTGCAAGTGAACGTTCGGCATTGACAGATGCTTGTTTTCATAGAAACATAGAAGTTAACGGCAGATAAGGACCGCAAGGCCCATCCAGTCTGCCCATTTCATTTTCTGCCTTATAAATATGCCATCGGCCTTTGCTCTGTCAATGGCCTATCTATTTATACTCATCTGTATTGCACCCTTATGCCTATCCCATGCCTGTTTGAAGCCCTGCACTGTATTCATATCCACCACTTCCTGAGGTAGGCCGTTCCATGCATCCACCACCCTTGCTGTGAAAAAGAACTTCCTCACATTACTCCTTAATCGGCCTCCCTCTAATCTCATGCTGTGTCCTCCTGTCCTGCTACTTTTCTCATATTGAAACATGTTAGACTCTTTCACCTTGTTAATGCCCTTAAGGTGTTTGAATGTTTCAATCATATCACTGCTCTCCCTCCTTTGCTCTAGGGTATACATATTGAGCTCCATTAATCTGTCATCATATGTTTTCTGATGCAGTTCCTGCACCATTTTGGTTGCTCTTCTCTGGACTGCCTCAATTTGGTTAATGTCCTTGTGAAGGTGTGACCTCCAGTACTGCACACAGTACTCCAGATGGAGCCTAACCAGTGTCTTATAAAGATGGATTATTACCTCCCTCTTCTGACTTGTGATACCTCTACTAATACACCCTAACATCCCCCTAGCCTTACCTACTGCTTTAGTTGTCTGCTTGGATGATTTCAGGTCATCAGTGATGGTGATGCCCAAGTCTCTTTCTTCCCTTGTGACTGCCAGCAACTCCTCTCCCAGCCTATAGGTGGCTTCAGGGTTTCTCTTCCCTATGTGCATGGTCTTGTACTTATACTAGGATTCATACTAGGATTGATGGAGAGCTAGGGAGCAGTGAGGCTCATAAATGCTCCCATTTATTAATAATAATTTAAGAAAGGTTTGAGACAAAATATATGTATCCAACCAATTTTTAAAGGAGACTGTAGTACTACTAATAATAACATCTATTGGCAATAAATTCCAAGGTTTTACTACTCATAGAGTGTAATAATACTTGCATGCTAAATGAATGAAACGTTTCTGTTGTAGCTGTAACAGGTGGCCTCTGAGACTGTACTTATCTTCCTTAAATAAAAGCCCTAAATTTACGATAAACTGAGGACCTTTAATAATGTTATACATCATGAGGAGATCTCCTCTTAATCTACGAGTTGATAGTGACATCATTTTTAATGAATGAAGTCTGTGATCATAAGGGACATCTTTCAATCCTTTTATAAGTTTAGTAACTCCCCTTTGTACTTTTTCCAACTTTACAATATCCTGTTTTTTATATGGACACCAAAACTGTGATGAGAAATCCAGATGTGGACAAACGTAAGCACGATAGAGTGGCATCAATACTTCGCACTCTCTAGATTTGATATTCCTCTTAATAGCCCAGATAACGCCATTTGCTTTTCATATAACTGTACTGATTTGTAGGTCTGGAAGAAAGTTATTAGTAACAACAACCCCCAGGTCCTTTTCTAATTCTGAACTAATCAAGGGTATATACATGCTTAGGGTTATTAACTCTTTGCATTAAATCCCAGTTGCCACTCTTCTGACCATTTTGCTAGTTTATCCAGATCTCTTCTCATTCTGCCCACCCCATCTGGATCATCTACTCTGTTGCAGATCTTGGTGTCATCTTCAAACAGAAAAACCTTACCCTCCAGTCCATCTGCAATGTCGCTGATGAAGATATTGAAGAGGACTAGCCCCAGCACTGATTCCTGAGGTACCCCACTTGTGACTTGCATCTCTTCTGACTGTATACCATTTACCATCACTCTCTGTTTTCTGCCCGTCAACCAGTTTGCCACCCAGTTGACCAACTTCTGACCCACCCTGAGTCTACACAGCTTATTAATCAATCTTCTATGTGGAATAGTATTGAAAGCTTTGCTGAAGTCAAGGTAGGCAACATCAACTGCTCCCCCTTGGTCCACCACTCTGGTTACCCAGTCAAAGAAATCTATGAGATTAGTTTGACAGACCTTCCTTTTGTAAATGCATGCTGTCTTGGATCCTGTGCTCCTATGGATTCTGGGTGTTGTACTATCCTTTCCTTAAGGAGTGCCTCCATAATCTTGCCCACTACTGAGGTAAGACTGACTGGTCTGTAGTTCCCTGCCTCCTCCCTGCTACCACTCTTGTGGAGCGGGATCACATGAGCCCTTCTCCAGTCTTCTGGGACCTCTCCTGTGCTCAGAGACTTACTAAACATTTCTGATAATGGCTCTGCTAATTCCACCCTTAGCTCCTTTAGAACCCTGGGATGTATGCCATCAGGTCCCATTGCCTTGTCCACCCTGAGCTTATCGAGCTCTTGTAGGACCCTTTCTTTTGTGAAGGGGCTTGTGCTCACCTCCCTCCCCGCTATGTCCATGGTGCTGAGCTGTGGGCCCTGCCCTAACTTCTCTTCAGTAAATACTGAGCAGAAGTATCTATTTAGGATAAATGCTTTAACATGGTCCTCCTCCTCACACTCCCCCTTCTCTCCTTTGATCTTAGTAATACCCCCTCTGGACTCTCTCCTTTCACTGATGTATCTATGGAAAGTCTTGTCACCTTTTCTACTGTCTGTGCTAGTGTTTCCTCGGGTTGGGCCTTTGCCTGCCTTACTGCCTTCCCTGCTTCCCTTAGGGAAGTTTGGTATGCCTCCCTATCTTCATCCCGCTGTGTTCCCTTATAGTTCTTGAAGGCCAGCCTTTGGGCTCTGACCTTTTCTGCTATTGTTTTTGAGAACCAAAGTGGTTTCCTTCTTCTTTTGCAATAACTTTTCTCTCCAACACAATGGGATGTTGCTTCAAGTATTGCATCCTTAATGCTTGTCCACTTTGTTTGTACCCCCTCACCTGCATTTCTTTTTGCCAGGGCTAGCTTAACTCTGTTGGCCATCTTATCAAAGTCAGCTCCTCTGAAGTCCCATATTTTTGCCTTGGACTGGGATGATTTAGTTGTAGTGGCCAAATTGAGCCATATCATGTAATGGTCACTGGCCCCCAGGTGACCTTCTACCTGGAGGTCTGTGATCCATTCCCTGTTAGTCAGTACTAGATCTAGGATAGCCCTGTCTCTTGTGGGTTGTTGTACCAGTTGTTTGAGGCCTTCCTCCTGCAAGGAATCCACCATGTGTCTAGTTCTGGCAGATGTTCCTGCTGGTATTGACCAATCTGTATCTGGCATGTTGAAGTCGCCCATTATCAGAACCTCCCCTTTAGCTGTTATGTTTTGTATATCTTCTAACGGTAATGTGTCTATGTCCTCCCCCTGGTCTGGGGGCCTGTAGACAACCCCAGTTCTTATGGCTGTCCCATTTCCTGTTTCCAGGGTAACCCACAGTTCTTCTGGCTCCTTATGTGTATTCTGAATTTCTGTAGCTTTGATATTTTCATTGACATACAGGGCCACTCCACCCCCCCCCACCTTTTTGCACCTCACTCTCTTCTGAACCATACATAGCCAGGTAATGAAGTCAACCAATTGTGGTTACTAGTACACCACATCTCACTAATTGCTACTATGTCCAGTTTAGCCTCTGTCATTATTGCCTGCAGGTCTGGGATCTTGTTTCCCAGACTGCGAGCATTTGTGTACATGATTTTCCATTGGCCAGATTTCAGTGTGTTAGTTGTTGGGTGAGGTCTGGCATTTCCCCTGTGCATCGTATGGGGAGCTGGACCTTTTTCCTTACCTGGTGATACAAATGAATTGCAAACATGCTGAACTCCTGTTTGACTACTAGCTGAGGGGGGAAGGGTGTTCTTCCCATTCGACATATGGGGTGCTGCACCCCTCTCCCCATTTGCTAGTTTAAATATTCTGCAAAGACGTCAAACTTCTGTCCCAATGCACAGACTCCCTCCTTAGTTAGATGCAGTCCATCAAATTTAAAGAACTTTCGCTCCCAGAACTGTTGCCAGTTCCCTTAAAATTTGTGTTCTTTTTCCTGGCACCGGCCCTTGAGCCACATGTTTAGCTCCCCTATCTCCCCTTCTCTGACCTTCCGTCCATCTGCCCCCCTCTCCCAGACTGGCAGGATCTCAGAGAAGGAGATGCCGGATGAAATGGATAATAATTCAACACCCAGTCTGGTCAGGTGTTCCTTGGTCTTCACAACTGACCAGCTGGCAAGATCATTAGTCCCTATGTGTACCAGGATGTCAATGTTCTCTCCTGCTTCCTGAACAATTTTAGCAATGCAGTCAGTGTCTCTCCACGCTGATGAACCTGGAAGACATCTGACCATTACCCCTGGCTGGAGATAGATATCAACTCCCCGAATCATGGAGTCTCCCATGACCAGAAGTTTTTTGGATTTCTTTTTTGCTTTTTTTGTTTTGGTTCCTGTTTTGGGCGAGTTTTGTTGTGCTGGCTCCTGTGCTGCAGTGTCCTGCTCTGCAGTGTCCTCTGCCCCCTTGTTTGATTTCGGAGATAGAGGCAGATACCTGTTTGTAGTTTTTATATGGTTTGTGGAGGTAATATGTTGGAGAGCATCAAGTGATGGGGCACCCTATTTGCCCCTCCTAACCATCTGCCAACCTCCCAGACCAACTGCCCTCTGCAGTCGAGATGCTTCTGTTAGATGTTGGGGAAATGACAGGTGGTTCTTATAATATATTTCCTCCTGAATATGAAATATGAGGCACGCAAACTCTGCCCATGCTGCCTGGAGCTGAGCCCTAAGATCTCCAGTGGCCCAGCATGTAGGACAGTGTCCTAAATCCTGTAAAACTGCCCTTCTGAAAAGTGTTCCGCAATACCTGCAGTTAATGATATCCATTCCAGATAGGTTGCTGGGCTTATAAGCTGGTCAGAGTCATTAGAAGGAAGAAAATGAAAGCAAATTTTGATTTTGTGTTTTGTTTCTTTGTTTTTGCATAACTTGTTATAACAAGTTAAATTACTAGTGCCCCTGTAAATGAGGTCACCATGTGGATATCCCACTGATCCACCCCTTCCTGCTTTGCCAAAGGAAATGCCATGACTGTGCTACCCTTTAAAAGAGTGTAGTGTGGGGTGGTTGGGGATGGGGGTGAGTGGCTGGGCCCTTCCCCTGCCGAAAAAGAAGAACCTCGGATGAAAGAAACATGGAGGTAAGAGCAGAAATACTCAGTCAGCAACAAATGCAGTAACCCTGAAAGCTCATCCTAATGATAGATAAAACTGTAAAACCTATAAAACCCCACCTGTACTAATTTCACATAAGATATACCCTGTAAGAAACACTTTGCTACAGAGAATAAAGCAGTAACAGAAGATATACCTTGCAAAAGACGATTTGAATCAGAAGATTACAGTAGTACTCTGTTAGCACACACCTGTAGGCACACCTTGTAATAATGCAGCAGGAGGTATACCCAGCAACAACAATTTGAATCAGAGAAAAATAAAACAATAAAATGTTAGCAACAAACAGTAACAATCCATGTGAGCACAAAATAAAAATAACAACACACAATAAATCTGCCTAGCCAAAAGAAGTCTTAATCCTTTCCCTTGCTCTGGTAAGGTTATTTGCTCTGTCCTTTCAAGCAACCTAGAAGGAAAGAGCAGTGGCAGCAACTTCCCACAGGGCCAGGGTTAAAGTATGTTATTGGGGCACCTCCAGCCCCTCTTCCTGGTCCCCTTCCCAGCCCCCCATTTTGAGATCTAAAACTTGCTAAACTTATGTTAACCACTTTGGACATATTATAAATTAGCTACAATTTCTGTTTCCAAGCCTTTGTTCAGCAAAGTGGCAGGACCAACAGTAGTAGTAGTAGTAGTACAGCATTATTTATAAGTTAGGGTTTTTATTATGTTAGTGTGGTCGTTATTTGGATTTGCTTGTCATGCCTTTTCAAAAAGGACCTACAATCCAAAATGCATTAAGGCGGGTTTCAGTTTTTTGGTATTTAATAAAGTTGACCTTTTTGTTTCAGTTCTGAGAGCTGCACCTTTGATATAAGGTGAAGAGTGATAGATTCTGCTGCTTTGTATATTTTAAATGTATCTACGTGCACACCATTCCAGTGTGTGTCCCTATTCTGTTCTCATGATTACAATCACCCAGTCGTAATTTGATGTCACAACTAAGTGGTTGTATCCACTGACTGTCAATCACACTCACGTTTATCTCAGTGCAAGCAAATCCAAATGACTACCACACTAAAATAATCAGAACCCAAACTTATAAATAATACACTATTACTACTACTAATAATAATAATAAACAAAACAAGGGTGGATGTGTCACTCAGAATTTTACACACACTCTCAGTGTGGGGTGCTTCTATAAACCTCTTGAATTTTGTTCTCTTGCGACAGAGGTGCCCATGTTCCAGGTTGCAAGGGGGTTTGCATCATGGTGGGGCTGCAACATCCAATGCTTTTCTATTTTGGAACCCCCATCTTGGATGCAGCAAGGGATTCAACTCAGAGCATCCAGGAGGTGGTCTAAGGGACTTTGCCTAGTACCACACACTGTGGTGATTTGGGGTGGGGAATCTGAACATGATGGGCTGGGGCAGAAGAGCATGGGCTGCCCTGGGAACATCAGAAAGACTGCTGGCATAACAGGGAGAGATGTGGTACCCATCAGGAGTGTCCTTTGCAAACCCATGCACCTGATCAGATGGGACCACATTGTGGAGGGTTGGCAGGGATGGAAAGTGAGATGGCCCCAGGTGGTCACAGCCCTGGCAGCTGCCCCACAGGTGCAAAAAGGTGAAACAGGCTACTGGAGTACCATTCTCCAGGCTCCATCACAGTCCGCCTAGTACCCACACTCTACAATGTGGCAGGCTGTCTCCCACCTACAGGGTTTTGCCTTAGTATTTCTATGGGACAGCTGCCAGGGCTGTGCCTACCTGAAGCTATATCACTTTCTGTCCCTGGCAGTCCCCCACAATGTGGTCCCATCTGATCATGTGTATGGGTCTGCAAAGGACACCCTTCAATGGGTGCCACATCACTCTCTATTATACCGGCTCTCTCCCCAATACCCTCTTGCCCCTTGTGCCCCGGCTCCCTTCTGCCACGCAGATTCTCCTCCCCCAACCCTCATGACCCCTCCATTGCTGTGCAGGGGGGCAGATCCCTGCAGCAATTCCCACAGGTGCACCAAATGTTGGGCACTAGCCTGCAGCAGTAGCAACTCCTGGGCTTTTTATGCAGAACCCTCTCCTTTTTCACAACTGCGTGCAGGGTCCCTGTCACTCCTGCAGTCATCACAGCCCTAGGGAGATGCAGGAACTTGGAAAGGGCTCTTTGAAGATCAATCCCAAGTTTTCATCTAGATGCCCTTAGTAATAAAATGGAGTTGCTTTAAAGGTAGTTTTGAATCAAACTGAAACTGATGACAACAAATTCCAAAAAAAAGCCACTGAGGAATGGAGATTTGTGAGGACATGAGCACATAAAAACACAATCAGCAACGGCGGATATGAGCAGAGGTACATTTTTTAATGGATCACACTGGCCAGAAGGGAGATGGGAGCGGAGCCCAAGGACTGAATGTTTATTTTTTCATTCATTAGCCCAGGAAACTCCAGCAGGATCCATTAAATTGACCCCTTCCCAAGCTGGCTGAGGCAGAGCTGAGGCACTTTTGTAATGAATCGCGCCAGCTGGGAGGGAGCAGAACCCGAGAGGATTGAATTTTTATTTTCATTTGTTATCCCAGCAGTATCCATAAATTAACCCTAAATAAGCTAAATCCTTAACCCTACGTAGTCAATGTCCTGCTGCGGCCTCAAACCTGCGACCATCCGTCACTATCATGGCCTTGTCGGCTTGTCTCTCAACTCCACCACTCTCTCTCACAAGCTCACTGCAGGCCAGGGCCAGGCTGCGCTGCTGCTAACTGTACTCTCTCAGTCTGCGCCGTCCCACACACACTACTCAAACTGCTGATGAGAAGGCATGCGATTTGACAGGCATGCACACTTGTTTCCTCCTCCTTCTTTTGCCACATGACTCCACTCTCTTGGTGCTAGTCACATAGCAACCACGCACCCCCCCCCCCACGTCGATGATGAAGACAATGCTGGCTCCTGGCTTCAGAGGAAAAAAGACAAAAAAAAAAAATCAGCTACAATAATGTGACTCGAGCAAACAAATTCAAGGCCTCCCTAAATACTCCAGGCCCGGGTGCGACTGCACCCCCTGCACCATTCTAGTTACGCCCTTGGGAAAGAGCTCAGGTGAAGCTAGGTGCCTTGGCCAGCAAACCTAGTCTTTACCATTATCTCAATATCTATTCTCTGTACCTCAGACATTTTATATGCCCTAAGTATGTACTGTATGTAATGCCACTGTCAATTATTGTACTGTTCTCCCTGTTGTAACCTCTTAGGTCATACCTGAAAATAGGTTACTGTTTGTCTAGCACATCCACTGTACCTAGAAAATAAAAACTAAATAAATAGTTCCTCAGAGTTCACTCTGTCCTTTCCTTTCAGGAACTTGAAAATCGTGGTCATATTGTCCCTCTCTTTTCTGGCCTCCAGCAAGTAAATGATCAGTGCCCTATGTCAATCCTCATAAGATCTAGCCTGTTGACCCTAAATCTTTTTTTGTTCCCATGTGCTGCACTGTCTCCCACCTGTCTTTGTCTTTCTTTAGGTGGGGACTCCTGAATTGGGCACAGTATTATAGATGGGCCTCACCAGTGATCTGTTATCCTAGTTGCCTTACTGGGAGCCTTGTTACATTGGCTAGATTGTTTTACTGAGTCACTTTGCTCAGAAGTAGTGCCCAACTTAACCCCTTCCAGACAATATTCTCATCCTAGGTTTCTGGTTCCCTATGTGCATCATCTTACACTCTTGTAGTGTTCAATTTCAACTACTAAATCTTTCATCACCTCCCCAGACTCTGCAGATCCCTCTTCATGTCCTTTACCTCCTCCTTGCTGTCCATCCTGCCACAGAGCTTGCTGTCATCTGTGAAGACATACATCTTTCTCTGTATTCCATATCCTATGTCACTGATGAAAATATTGAAAAGGACTGCACCCATAACTGACCCTTGCTGCACCCCACTTGTGACCTCCCTCCCCCAGACTTGACACTGTTTACCACCACCCTCTACTGCCTCCCCCAACCAACTACCCAGCTATCTAATGAGGTCCTTCACTGCACCTGGATCCTCTAACTTCTTCAGCAACCTTCTATATGCCACCAAATTGAATGCCTTGCTAAAGTTGAAAAAGAGGAAATCCACTGGTTGTTCCTTACCCACTACCTTAGTGACATAGCAAAGAATACTATCAGGTTGCTCTGATAAGATCTCCCTGCCACCAGCCCATGCTGTTTACTATCTTGGAGCCCACTTCTCTCCAGGCATTCCACTAGGGCCTCCTTGACTAGCATATCTGTTAGTTTACTCATTGTGGAGGTAAGACTGACAGGCCTGTAGTTATCCGGTTGCATCTTGTCCACTGTCTTGTGTAGAGAGACTATGTCCACTACTCTGCAGTCTTTTGGTACCACCCCTAACTATACTGAGTTATTGAATAGAATTGCTAGGGATTCATCCAGTTCTGGTGCCAGTTTGATGAGCCCCCTTGGATGCATCCTATCTAGCCCTGAAGCCTTATCTATTGTCAGGGCTGCAAGCCCTTTTCTGACCCTTTTACCTACAAATACCACCTGCCACATTGCTGGGATTCCCCTCGCAGCAGGCTTTATGCCACTTTCTGAAAAAGGCCTGCTGTCCTGCTCCACTGTGAATACAGAGCAAACATAGTCATTAAGAACAGATGCCTTCTGCTTGTCTTCCTCTATTATCCTGACTTCCTCCGTCAGCCTTACAATTCCCCCTTTCTTCTTTTTTCCCTAATATTTCTGAAACAATGTTCCCCTTCCTTGGACCACTAGTCAGTAGGCATCTCTGCATCTGCTTTTACATCCCTAATTACTGTCTTGGCTTCCCTCACCTTCACTTGGTATTCGCTCCATTCCTTGTCCTCTTGCTTTTCTTTGTACAGTATCTGATCAAGGCCTTTTTCCTGGCCCTTAATGCCTCTCTGACCTTCTTAGAGAACCAGATTCATCTTTTGTGCTTGTTTCTCTTGATAACTGTCCTTAAGCATGACTTAATTGCTTTGAGAATGGTCCTTTTCATTATTCCCCGGCTTTCCTCCACCCCCCCCTGGTTTTGTCCTTTCCTACCAACTTATCCTGGACTCATTCCCTCATCTGGTCAAAGTCTGCTCTTTTGAAATCCAAAACCCAAGGTTTTGACAAGGATGCACTGGTACCCAGACCTGTTTGAAACATAGAGGATTGCATATGGCTCTCCATACACACCAAGGGCTTGATTTTCAAAGGGCTCCCTAGACTGAAACAAGCTGCAGCAAACAGCAGCTTGCGTTGAAACCCAGTGCACCAAGGACTATGTGCCAGATTTTGGTAGAAAGCTGGCCCCTGTGCCAAAGTCCCCAGCACTGCCACAAGCAGTCCCTTGCATCAGACAGATGGTGCAAGGAAGAGAATTGATGGAGGCTGCCATCATCCCCTGCCCCGTGCCCCAAGTAAGCTGGTAACAGCAGACACATTGAAGATGTCCCACAGTGGCATGCCATAGAAAAAGGCAAGCAGCAGTGTAGCGTGCCCACTGTGTTCATTGAATGTTAGCAGCAAGACCCAGGCGCACAGAGAACAGTGTGGGAGGATTGGGGAGCAGGGAGTGCCCAGGGCTGGACCATCTGCAGTATACCCTATTGCCCAACATATAGCAAAGACCTACCCATATGGACACATCATGCAAGTGCTAGGCTGGAGTGACTGGGAGCAGAACATTAGTGGGGTGAGACGGTAGTGCGCTATGCAGTGCAGTGCAGCTACTGCCACGTCAACATTGTCAAGCAAGGCACCCGGGTCAACCTGCAATATCCCGGCTGCACCATACACCGATAATAGTATCCCAGACATAGGCTGGGAATGGATGCGTGTCCACCAACTGTAATAATCTCCTATGTCAGGGACAAAGGTCAGTATTAAAGCCAGGACTATTGGCCATGAGAAAAACATCTCGCTCCACGTTGTGCAGTGGTCCTATGTCATACTATGAAAATTATATCTATGGCCTGGATATTCTGAGGTGCTGCCCTAGACATGATGGCCTCTGCCAATCAGAGTGCTGGGACAGCTATCACACCTGTCAGTTGGCATTTCAGTGTAACCCCTTGGTGGCACTATCCCAAGGGCTACTACCACTGCCTGCATGACTAGTAGCAGGTTAAGGGGCCTGAGTTCTGAAACAGGTGCCTCCACCTAGAGGTCAGGGTTGGTAGAGGTCAAATTAACCTGGACACAGCCTTACGGGACACTGTAACCCCTCTCTTTCCCTTCTAGTGGCCTGAGCAATATATGATAATCACTTTCACAGTACTTCTTGTACACCATACCAGTACCCACACTGTTTGCACTTACCACCAGGGCTGGTTCCTCTGGCTTGACCCGGGGGAACCCCTTCAAAACAAGGTTATGCACAGTAAATAGCAACAGTACAGTACTCTTGGCACAAACTGGAACCACCGTCAGGTTAAATGCAGCAAAAAAGTCAGATCTGATTTATTCAGGGGACTTGAACAAGGAAGGGGCGTAATCAGGTTGATTGGCTTAAAGGCTATATTAATCAAACAGATATGCATGCGCTTTAAGTCCCCACACAGTCACAAAATCTGGGTACCCAGGTAGGAAAATGGTGGGCTAGCATGGAACGCTGCAGCTGGTTGGGGCCCTGTGATGGAAGAAAGCAACATGCACAGCACAAACTACTTGTAATCTGGAGCCGGAGGGCTCAGTTTGTGAAAGAAAAAGCAACAAGACAATCAGATGAAAATACTTTAGATTTAGCTGTTGTTGCAGGGAGCTACCCTGATGTTTACTCACGATACCCAATACTGGACACAGGCAGGATGAAATCGAGACTGCAGGTTGTTGAGCTGGAGGGCCCGGAGAAGCGGGGCCCACAAGAATCACCAAGGCTTCATTCCTGTTCAAGTGTTGAGCAGGGGGCTGATCCCCAGGCAGGTCTCTCGTTAATGGCTTTCTCTGTGCAGTGGGTAGTCGGGCTGGGCCAGTGTGGCAAGGCCCAGGACCAATGGAGATGATTTTGGATTCAGTCTGTGGGGCTGGATGCAGCTTCCAGCAAGCAGAATATGGTTCAAACCACAGAGGGGAACCAAATCGTGACCCACTAGCAGCACATAGCACATTTACACGTAAGGAAATTCTAATGCAGCTTCCAGCAAGCAGAATACAATTCAAACCACAGTGGGGAACCAAATCATGACTCACTATAAGCACACAACACATTCACATGTAAGGAAATTCCACTGTACCAGGCAAAAGGCTCTCCAGTCGCAATTACAGAGTCTCTGCACAATACGGGAGTTCAGAGGTGGCTGGAAGTCCGGACAGGCCAATCACATTCAGCAAATCTTCAGTCTTCTTCAGGTAGGAGCCAGGTCACAATTCAGTGGCTTACTTCGCTCTCCAAGTTCGGATTCAGTCCGAAAAAGGCACAACTTCCCTCTCAGGGACAGCAGGCCGGCATGCAGGCCAAAAGTCAGGCCTTTCCACAGTTCTCCCACACAAATCTACACTGGGGCTGCTGCTTGAATCATTCAAGCTGTTATCTCTTCACCTCCCAACTCAGAACTGAAACTAGCTGTAAGCAGCTTGGGAATTTCCCCAAGATCCAAAAGGTTTGGTTGGCTGATGTGTCTGTCAGTCACAACAAGGGCTCCTCCTCCAGGTTATTTTAGTCGTCAAAATGCAAAAACTACAATTCCTACAAGTTTTGACTCCACCAAGCCCCTGTAGGCAGGCTCCATTTTAGAGTCCCAAATGTACTGATTGGCCCATTTCAGCAGTCCAGGACCAAGATGATGGAAACAAACAGAACTGTCCATGCTGCAAAGAAGGCAGGTTAGAACAAACTGCAATATTATTACTACTCCAACAAATGATCAGCAAACAAGCACATCTTCTAACAGAGCTCCCTTATAGATTAATTATGACTGCAATCCAGGCAGCTCTTAAAGACACAGTACACAAAGGCTATATAGGCACTCTCTGGCAATCACATTTAAACTGCAAAAACGCAGGACACCAGCCTGGCAGTGGGCATTTAGACAAGCTCAAGGAAGACCTTTTGGAAACCCCCATTTGTGGGGGGGGGTTACACCCTTCCCTGCCTGGAGAAAACTTGGCGTCCACGTCAAGTCTGTACCATCACAATATCAAAAATGCAATATAAACAAGACATATATATGTCATTAGCTTGTTACATTACTATACCTTTCAATATACTTCACATTACTACATCCATATTGTCAGTGTCAGTGGCTCAGTAGGTAGCACACTCGCCTCTGAGGCCGGGAGATCAGAGGGCTGTGGGTTCAGTTCCCACATCTGGCACTTGGGTTAATATCCCAGTACTGACAATGTAGTGCAGCATGAGAGGGGTGCTGCACTTCTGAGGTGCCGTCTTTCAGATGAGATGTTAAACCGAGGTCCCATCTGCCTGGATTGGTGGTAGTTCAGGTGGATGTTAAAGATCCCATGGCACTTATCGAAAAGAGTAGGGGAATTTCCCGGTGTCCTGGCCAAATTTCCCTCATTCACTAAAAATACCACCATCAGCTTAATCTGGTTCAAGGTCAGTTGGCATTCATCTGTATCCCCCTCCCCCGGGTCGTGCCTGAAAATAGGCAGGATTTGTCTAGTGCACTTACCCGGTCAACAAAAGCTAAATAAATAAATAAATAAATATTGACAATACTTATGCATGTTTAATACAAGTAATACTGATTCATTTAATAACTTCTTGTACATTAAACAATGTAAGAGGGGGCCTTCCTTATCAGCTAACTTGGGGCTGGATGGAGCAGGGGCACTATGGTGAGAGGGAAGAACAAGTAACCTGGAGTTGGCCATTAAGCTCAGTTAGGGTAGTGAGCTCTGAGAAATATAAACACCTTAGTGAACCACATTGCGAGGCAAATCCACTGGCCTCCCAGGAGAATCATAACTGAAGTGTAATACTGGCTTGATGGCTCAGCCAGTCTTTCTGGGGGGAACAGCCACAGTCTCTGTACTTTCAGCACTAACTTTGGATGGAGCTTTCGTCATTTGTGATGGGTGCCTCTGCATGGATGGGAATGTCCAAACTTGGAGCACTGTAAGCTCCTTGCTCTGTAGGCTCTGTGTCCACAGCACTTTGCTCATTATCTTCTGATGGAGGCCCAGGTTGCTCATTTTGAGGAGGCTCTGGCACAATTAGGCTTTGCGGCACTGAAGGGGGGCTGTCAACACTCTCACATTGTTCTTCAAGTTCTGGTGTGTCACCAGAGAGATTCAGACTGTCAGCCCCTTCTTCGGGCAATTCACACAGTTCCACAAAACACAGAGAGTCCGAAAAGTCAGACATAATACTTTGCATTTCACTTTCAGGGAGCATTGGCTCCAAGGATGAAGGTGGGGGGTTAGGCAGTCCAGAAGGCCCAGCTTCATCCCCACAATTAGTCATAGGGTTACCTTGAAACAGCTGACTCAATTCATAGGAGGAGTAATAGGCATTGTCACACTCACTTTCGTCAGAGGTGGACTGATAGGTACTATCATTCTGGGCCTGCTGAGGGGGAAACCTTAAATCTGTAACTATTGGGGTAGGTTGACTGTGTCTGTTTTTTGCAGCAGCACAAGTCACCGGCCAGAGGAATCAATCTCTGATGGTTCAGCCTCAATTATGACTTAGCCGATATGTAGCAAGTGGTTATGGTGCATGGTCTTGACAGCTTTGGAGTTATTCTCTGGGCGCAGCTTGTACACTGGTAAATCATTCAACTTTCCAACTATTACATGGGGAAGATGGTGCCACCTATCAGAAATTTTGTGTTTGCCATGCAGTCCCAAATTGCGTAACAACACACGGTCTCCAGGTCAAAGCTCTTGAGCCTTTACCATTTTTATCATGCCTCTCTTTGTTGGCGAGATTTCTTTTGGTGGCCATTGTCTGGGCCAGTTTATAGGCATGGTTCAATTTAGCTTTCAGTTTCTGTACATACTGTAGGTCATTTTTGTCTCAGACCCCATCTGGAGAGACCCCAAAGCAGACATCAACGGGCAGTTGGGCCTCCCTACCGAACATGAGGCGGTAGGGGGAGAACCCAGTAGCGTCATTTTTTGTGCAATTGTATGCATGGACTAAGGTGCTAATCTGCTGGCTCCACTTAGGATTGTCTTTGGGATGGAGGGTGCCCAGCATGTCTAGAAGGGTGCGGTTAAAACGCTCTGGTTGAGGGTTCCACTGTGGGTGATAAAGGGTGTTCTTGACTTCCGCACCCCCCATAGAGAGAGCATTTTTTTGATTAGCCGACTTTCAAAATCTCTGCCTTGGTCAGAGTGGATCTGCTGAGGGGCACCATAGTGGACGAAGATATTTTGCACTAGCACCTTGGACACTGTAGAGGTCTTTTGATCTTTAGTTAGAAAAGCTTGTGCATACCATGTGAAATGATCCATAACCACTAATACATTGCCAATATTCTGCTGATCAGGTTTTAAACACAAAAAGTCTATGCAGACCAGTTCCATGGGGGTGCTGATAGTAATATTGACAAGCAGGGCTTTTCTGCCATACAAAGACAAGGATACTGGACTTTAGAAGGGTTGACTTTGGCATAATGGGTGAATACCTGAGGAATGCATTAGCAAATGGCCAGAAAGGAGGGGTGGAAGAACAATGGAGAAAAATCAAAACTGCCATCATGGAGGCAACAAGCCTTTGTGTGAAACAAATAAATAAAACAAAGTGGAATAAAAAACTACTATGGCTCTCAAAAGAGGTGTCAGGGAAGGTTAAGGAGAAAAAGGCTGCATTCAAAAAGTATAAGGAATCGCAGACGGAGCACGACAGGGAACTGTATCAATTAAAGTGGAAAGAAGTGGGGAAGGCGGTCAGAAAAGCAAAGGCCCAAACCGAAGAAAAGATAGCCAACTCAGTTAAGAAGGGGGATAAAACCTTTTATAGATACATTAGGAAGCATAGAAAGGTTAAGGGAGGGATAGTGAAGATTAATAAAGGAGAGGGGAGGTGGGCAGAGGGAGACAGTGAAAAGGCAGAGATACTGAATGAATACTTTTGCTCAGTATTCACAAAACAAGAAGAGGACGAGTTACCTAAACCAAACAGCAGAAGCACTCTGGATAGTGGGGTTGACACCAGCCCATTTACAGAAGAAAGAGTACTAAAAGAACTCCTAAAACTCAAGGTGGACAAAGCAATGGGGCCTGACGGGATTCACCCTAGAATCCTAAAAGAGCTAAGGGAGGACCTAGTGACACCACTAACCACACTTTTTAACAAATCATGGGAAGATGGGGTGGTACCTGAGGACTGGAGGAGGGCAGATGTGATTCCCCTTCACAAAAGTGGGAGCAAGGCAGAAGCAGGAAACTACAGACCTGTTAGTTTGACCTCAGTGGTGGGGAAAATGATGGAATCACTTCTGAAAGAAAGAACTGTTGAGTACCTAGAGGCCAGTGGGGCACAGGACCCAAAGCAGCATGGATTCACAGCAGGAAGGTCATGTCAGACGAATCTAATCGATTTCTTTGACTGGGTGACCAAAGTAATAGACCAGGGAGGGGCTGTGGATATGGTCTACCTAGATTTTAGCAAGGCATTTGACACAGTCACGCACAAAAGATTAATAACAAGTTAGCCAGCCTGGAAGTGAGTCCCAGGGTGGTAGCCTGTAGCAAACTGGTGCACAACAGGACACAGAAGGTAATAGTGAATGGAACACATTCTGAAGAAAGGGGTTACTAGTGGAGTACCTCAGGGCTCAGTACTGGGTCCAGTCCTTTAACGCCTTTATAGGTGACATTGCAGAGGGTCTGAAGGAAAGGTATGCCTCTTTGCAGATGACACAAAGATCTGTAACAGAGTTGATACACAAGGGGGTAGAAAGGATGAGAAGGGACTTGGCAAGGTTGGAGGAATGGTCAGACATATGGCAACTTAGATTCAATGCAAAGAAGTGCAAAGTAATGCACCTGGGAAATAAAAATCCAGGAGAAGAGTACACAATAGCAGGGGAGGTACTAACGACAACAATAATGGAAAGTGATCTGGGTGTAGTCATATCAGATGACCTAAAGGTGGGTAAGCAATGTGAGAAGTCAGTAAGGAGAGCCAGGGGATACTGGGATGCATAGGAGGGACATCACAAGTAGAAAAGGGAAGTGGTTATCCCTCTATACAGACAGTTGGTGAGATCCCATCTGGAGTACTGCGCAGTTTGGAGACCCTATCTACGCAAGGTCATAGACAGGATGGAAGCAGTCCAGAGGAGGGCAACTAAAATGGTGCAGGGTCTACATCAGAAACCATATGAAGAGAGACTGAGAGAGCTTAATATGTATACCCTTGATGAAAGGAGGGACAGGGGGACATGATAGAAACTTTTAAGTACCTCAAGGGAATCAACAAAGTCCAGAAGGGTAGCATCTTTCAGAAAAAGAGATGTGTAAGAACAAGGGAGCACAATTTAAAGTTAGAGGGGGGACGGCTCAGGGGTAATGTGAGGAAATTATTTTTCACGGAGAGAGTGGTGGATGCATGGAACCGCCTTCCTGGAGATGTTGTGGGGTCTAAAACAGTGGAGGAATTCAAACATGCATGGGACAAACATAAGGCAATTATAGTGGGAGCTTGCAGGAAGTAGGCTGTTAGTTAACTAGAATCAGCAGCTTATCCAATAGGTAGGGAAATGGGCAGACTGGGTGGGCCAAGTGGTCCTTATCTTCTGTCAAAGTCTATGTTTCTATGTTTCCTTTGCAGGCAATGACTGCAGGTCTTTACGTGGTGCTCAACATCGGCCACCATCTTGGGCCAGTAGAATCGAGATCGTACAAAGTCGAGAGTTCTGTCAATACCAAGGTGCCCCATGTGATTGTGGAGGGACCTCAGTACCAAATCTTTAAAGGCCGTGGGAAGGACCAGTTGCTGCCTGTCTACTTGACCGCCATGATCCACTGTCTCTCTGTACAACAACTGATTGAGTAGCTTCAGCCCTCGGGCCTTCTTTAAACAATAGTGCAGTTCACAAGTCAGGGGAACGCAACTTGGACACATCCTTCCCTGCATGCAGGGCATGAAGTGCAGGCTAAATCATAGGATCTTGGGATTGAGCCCACTGAATGCTGTCATTGTCAAATTGAGGTAGTGCACTAATATTTAGAGCAGAAAAGTGACAATAGGCAGCCGGTATGCAGGTATTAGGAGGGCCCAAGCAATCTACTAAGCAGTTCACTGAGTCTGCAGACATCTGTTCATCTCGGTCAAATTTTTGGCACAAATCTCAGATGTCAGGTTCAGACAGCCTGACCCAATCACTCTTGGAAACTGGCCTTCGTGACAAGGCATCAGCATCAATATGGTTCAGTCCTGGCCTGTATTCAACAGCATAATCATAGGTTGATAAGGCAGAAAGCCACCAGTACCCAGTGGCATCTAACTTAGCTGAAGTCTGTATATAGATTAACAGGTTATTGTCGGTCTTCACCAATATCTTTGCCCCATAGAGGTATTGATGAAACTGGTCGACGATGGCCCATTTTAGCGCAAGGAACTCCAGCTTGTGCACAGGGTAGTTTCGCTCCGACGGGGTCAAGCTCCTACTGGCGAAGGCCGCTTGTCTCAAACCATCCTTATGGGCTTGATACAGCACAGCTCCTAGACCCTGCAGACTGGCATCTGTATGCAGCACATAGGGCTTGGTGGGGTCAGCATAGGTGAGGATGGGGGCGTGGGTGAGCTGGTATATGACTTTGTGAAAGGCTGCTTCACAATCGGGTGTCCAGCAGGGCCCAAAAAGTTCACCTGTGCAGAAGTACACTTTCTCTGGTTCTTTGATTGCCCCTTTTTATGTTGGCTTGCTGCGCCAGCACGCAAGTCAACATCTTGCGGTAGTGCAGCATTGGAGGCACTGCCGCTGTTGGGTGAATGCAGGGCACGCATCAGTAGGTGCATCCCTCATTCCCCAATCAGCCTGCATGCCGGCAGCCACACCATGCATGCTAATGTGGTGAGCACATCTAAGGAAGGTCCACTGCAATCCAAGCAAAGCTCGTCAGATGCAGTGGACCCTTCCTGCGTCTTCGCACATTAGCAGCATGGCGGGCAGCCTCCCAACGGCCGACTTCAGGGGTGCCCAATCCCCCAGCCAGCTTACTGTGGCCGCACACATTTGCCAATGGGGGAGCCCACTCCCTGTCGGCATACAGCAGCCCCCCCCATTTCCTATATGCTGAGGGGTTGCCCAATCCCCCTCAGTTGTTGCCTCCCCCCCGCTTTCATTGTGTGCCCGATGGGGAGCCCACTCCCCGTCTGCATAAATCAGCCCCCCCATATTTCTTATATGCCAAGGGGGGGGTGCCCAATCCCTTGGCTCTTGCCTCCTTCCTGACTGTCATTGTGTGCTGACGAGGGTGCCCAATCCCCGTCAGCATAAATTAACCCCCCATTGTCTGCCGACGAGGGTACCCAATCTCCCATCAGCTGCAGCAACCCTCCCCAAAACAGTTGGGTGGCACGCTGGGAGCCCACCCCAGCATGCCAAGTCCCCTGAAAGAAAAAACTGCCCGCAATGTTGGTTTTTTTTCCTTCCTGTAACATAAAAATGGTCCTCGTAGTCTCCTGCCCCCACCGCACCCACCACTGCGCACCTGCCTCCCCACACCCCTCACCCCATACTTACCTCCGGAGTCCAGTGCGATGATCTTCATTGGATCGGTAACACGTCTGCACTCTTCAAAGCCGACCGCGAACTGAGGAAATGGCGGTAAGCTGTATAATGGAATGAATAGGGTTTTTTCAACTTTGCTGCATATCTCGGGCATTTGTTGGAATTTTGGCACCAAATTTTCAACATGGGGTTTTTGGGGCCCCTCCTCATGAATTATATCACTGTCATGGCATTAATCGGCCTCGAAAGGTGATTTTGCAGTCACTGCGTGAAATCACCTTTCCGCACCCATTAACAAAATGACAGTGCCAGTGTTCATGAGGTGGCCTCTCAAAAAGCCTATGTTCCAAATTTGGTGGAAAAAATCCAACAAATGCCTGTTTTACGAGCATGCATTGCGCAGTTGCTATGCAGGCTCGTAACTTCGTGAATTTGCAATATTTTAATGCCAAATTTTCAGCATTGCCATTTTTGTATACCTCCATGTGAACAGTACAGCTGTCATTTTCCACATCCTTGCCGAAAAGTGTTTCCGCACTTCTGGCACATATAGCACAGTCGTTGAGGGAAATCAGTGTTTGGGCCAGATTATGAAAATGACAGTGACACAGTTCATGAGCAGAGGTCCTAAAATGCCTATGTTGAAAATTTGGTGATGATATTCCATAAAATGACTGTATTACGAGAGTGCGTTGGCAGATTGCACGCACGCTTGTACCGTCGTGCATTTGTGGTATTTTCACTCTGGATTTTCACCATTGCCATTTTTCCACACCTCTTGATGAACAGTATAGCCGTCATTTCACATATCCTGCCCAAAATGTGTTTTCGCACTTCCGGCGCAGAATAGCGTGGTCGCTGTGTGAAATCACTTCTTGGGACACTTTGAGCAAATAACAGTGACACTGTACATGAGCAGAGGTGCTAAAATGCCTATGTTGAAAATTTGGTGCCGAACGCCCATAAAATGGCAGTGATGCAAGTGTGTGTTGCATATTTCCCACGCACCCTTGTAACTTTGCAAATTTGCTATATTTACATGCCACATTTTCAATACTGGAAGTTTTTTACACCTCCTTGTGAACTGTACAGCTGTCATTTTTCACATCCTGCCCAAAATGTTTTCCCACACTGCACTACCAAACACCCAAAGGGACACCCCAATGCCTGTCAGTCTCTGCAGGGTGGGGGTGGGTTGGCATCAGTTCAATACTTCACTGCCATTCCTATTATGCATCTCTCTAACTCCTGCACTACCAATGCCAATGCCAGCAAGACAACATTTGGCACTGACAAATGCTTGTTTATATTTATGGTTGGTAGGAGGGTAACCCTGAGTATGATTCAAGACCGGGCGAATCACCTTTGAATAGTCTTTTATGAACCTGCGGTAGTAGCCACAGAACCCCAGGAAGTGTAGTTCTTTCAAATTATGAGGCTGGGGCCAAGTAGTCAGTGATTCAACCTTACTGAGATCAGTCTCTATCCCTTCTGCAGATACTATGTGCCCTGCATACTTCACGGAGGTTTGAAAAAACTGGCACTTGTCAATGGACAGCTTGAGGCCGAAGTCTTCCAATCGGTCTAGGACTTTAAACAGTCAGGTCTCATGCTCCTCTAATGTGCGCCCAAACACAATGACATCGTCTAGGTACACTAGACATTCCAGCAAGTTCATATCTCACACCACACATTCCATCAGTCGCTGAAAGGTGGCCGGGGCACCTGAAATCCCCTGTGGCATTCTCAGAAATTTGTAGAACCCTAAAGGACAGATGAAGGCTGTTTTCTCATGGTCCTTCGGGGCTATCGGGATCTGGTAGTATCCGCTGCGAAGATCCAGTACTGAAAACCATTTGCTCCCATTCAAACAATCCAGGGCATCTTGTATACGGAGCATGGTGTATTGATCGGGGATGGTCCACTGGTTTAGGGTTCGATAATCAACACACATTCTTACCGACCCATTCTTCTTATGCACAGCCACAATGGGAGAGGCATATGGGCTCCTTGATTCTTGAATCACACCAGCAGCGAGTATTTCCTGCAGGTGTCTCCTCACATTATCTATGCTGGGGTGAGACGTTGGGATTTCTCTCAAAATGGCTGGTCATCACACAGGCGTATGTGATGCTCTGCACCCTGGACACAACCCACGTCCCATTCTTTTAATGAAAACAGTTGGTCCCTCTGAGCGAGTTCCTTGTTAATGCTAGCCTTCCGTTCAGCTGGAAACGGGGAGTCACCAAAGTCAAATAAGTCCAGGGTCACTCTCCTTCGCCAGAGCACTTGTTGCTGGGCAATACGGCAGTGTTGGCACAATATACTGTAGCTAGGGTGTACCCTCTGTTCACCTGAATCTCCCGATCTGACACATTCTGAATCTGGACCATCACTCGTCATGCATAGGCGTGAGCATGAGCAGGCAAGATGCTGGGTTTGACCAATAATCTCTCTGGTAACTTTCCATCTCCTGGTGCATCCAACATTAATATTTTGTTCTTTACATTTCTCTTTAGGCAGACTTCTCCTTGGATTGTGCACTGGGTGTGGGGGGCCAATACTAAGGAGTCAGGTTCCTTTTTCCACACTATCCCCACTGGCTCATCTGGGTCCACTTCGTCGTGTCTCTGTTGCCAGTCATAAGCCCTTTTTACTAAAGCTGTAATTCTTAGAGCCCATCCAGTCAGCTGCCCTTGTTTCTCATGGCAGAGTTGTGCTAGTCTTCCAAACATGTGGGGCGTTTGTTCCAATTAACAGGGGAACCCCATCATACAGTCCAGTGGGGGGAAACACTAGAGCCAGTGTCTCTACTTGCTCCTCTACGCCAGTGACATTTGCAGGAAAAGACAATCAGAAGTGGGCATATCCTAGATATGGATAAGACTTGTCGCTCAGCCCCACACATGTAGGCCTTCCAGGGAATTGTAAGGGCACATCAGATAAGTGTTAGTCATACCAGTCCTGAAACACAATGGTCACTTGCAACCCACTGTCAAGCACGGCCCAAGTAGGAATACCATTCACAGCCACATTAGTCTCCATTGAAGGGCCCACTATCTTGGACCAGTCTGGAGGGACAGTAGCAGGGGCCGGTACAGACGACTTAGCCACAAAGAAGTTGGAGTTGGGATTTCCTGAGCCTTCACTGCAGTCATTTCCAGTACCCTTCGGCCATGGTTTTGCTTTCCAGAGCTCCCCTTGAGGTCTGTATACAACCTTATCTAAGACTTTTGGGGACCGACATTCTTTCTTTACATGCCCCTCCTTCCTACAATTATGACAGAGTATGCTTTCTAGAGTCTGGCGTGGCCGAGGCATCACATTGGGGGCTGGGGTTGGGGTACCACCAACAGAAAAGCATGATTCAACTTCTGTCTGGTGTGTGGTGAGCATGGAGAGATGCCTCAGTAATTCCCTCACTTTCATAGTCAATTCATCAATCTTTGAACTGCTGTCAACAGGTGATGCCTGGGAGTGCACCCCCACCCTAATAGTGGATACGCTCTGAGAGGGGTTTGGGCCCATTGTATCTCTGAATGGGCTTGTAGGGAAACGGTAGCCCCTTACTGGACCTCTTGCAGTATCTCGCCCCAGGGCGGAACGCTTGCTAGCCTCCCAATGTTCACCTGGCACTGTATTTCGCCCCTGAGCATCACTCACATGTGCATCCTCGGTCATCTGGGCAGCAGCAACAGCAGATACAGGAGGGCCCCCCCTCCCAACGTGGCTGCCTCCTCTCAATCCTCCAAATTTCCTTCATCAGTCCATCATATGTAGGAGGCGCATCCAACCAAGCAGCAAGGTGTAGTTGGAGCAGCAATAATTCAGAGAATGGGGCTGACTTGAGAAGTTGGTCCAACCTATTCTGATCTAACTTAGCTAGGGCCATGCCACCTTTCTTTAGGCATTCCTGTAGCACCACTTAAAGTTGAGGCACATACACAGATCAGGGCTCCCCTGGGTATTGCCAAGTGTTTTTGACACTACCCCACAGGTCCTCATCCGAATCGGGACTCCCATACACATTTCCCAATGAATTAAAAAATCTTGAGCAGTTGCTTCTGGATTACTAGCCTGTGTAGCATGGATAGTAAGTTGGGTTGGGCCTCTGAGGCTTTCAACCACCCTTCTCCTCTTCTCTGGTTCGGGGCATTGCCATTCTCGGATTTGAGGGGCAACATAGTCTATCCAAGTCTCCCAATTGTCCTCCCCCTTGGGTGTGGGGAAGGTGCCTGAAAACATCCTCAGCCGGCAATATGAGTTGTTACTAATGGTGGGTACAGATATAGGGGCCAGCATTGGCATGGGCACAGAAGGTGGGGTAGTAACAGGTGCTGGAGTGGGAGGGGGTGTTGGGGAAGGAACACCCCCAGGTGACAGGAATAGCTTCTTAGAGTCCTCTACGGTTTTACCTTCCTTCAGCAACAACTTAGCAAATTTCTCCTAAAAAGTCTCAGATAATGGTGGGAGCTCATCCTCCCCAGGGTCTTTACTGTCTTTTGTTATCACTCTCCAGTCAGCCAGGACCCCTTCTGAGGCAATAGTCTGTGGCACTTTAGAGCTGTCCATGAGGTCACTACACTCTACCAAGACTATGAAAGTTTGGGCGATTAAATCAGCCTGTCGACCCACCACCACAGGGTTTTTTAAACATTCAACTTTGGAGAGTGCTCCCTCTACAGTATCCTTACTGGTACCCAGGGGAATATCCAGTATAAGCAGAGCATTTTGAGGGTTGATCTCCTGCCCAGTACATCACCCCACCAACTGGTATGCAGCCATTTCTACTGGGGTAGCCATTAATTCTTAATAATTCATAATTTGTGGCCACTAGAAGGCACAAAATCCCAACGGTGAGTCTCCAAGATGTAACCGCTTGGTGGCACTATCCCAAGGGCTACTACCCCTGCCTATGCGGCTAGTAGCAGGTTAAGAGGCCTGAGTTCTGAAATGGATGCCTCCACCTAGAGGTCATGGTTGGTAGGGGGCAAACTAACTTGGGCACAGCCTTCCGGGACACTGTAACCCCCCTCTTTCCCTTCTAGTGGCCTGAGCAATATACGATAGTTACTTTCACAGTACCCCTTGTACACCATACCAGTACCCACACTGTTTGCACTTACCACCAGGGCTGGTTCCTCTGGCTCGACCCTGGGGACCCCCTGTAAAACAAGGTCATGCACAGTAAATAGCAAGAGTACAGTACTCTTGGCACAAACTGGAACCACAGTCAGGTTAAATGCAGCAAAAAAGTCAGATCTGATTTATTCAGGGGACTTGAACAAGGAAGGGGCATAATCAGGTTGATTGGCTTAAAGGCTATATTAATCAAGCAGTTATGCATGTGCTTTAAGTCCCCACACAGTCACAAACTCTGGGTACCCAGGTAGGAAAATGGTGGGCTAGCCAGGAACGTTGCAGCTAGTTGGGGCCCTGTGATGGAAGAAAGCAACATGCACAACACACACTACTTGTAATCCGGAGCCGGAGGGCTCAGTTCGTGAAAGAAAAGGCAACAAGGCAATCAGATGACAATACTTTAGATTTAACTGTTGTTGCAGGGAGCTACCCTGATGTTTACTCACGATACCCAATACTGGACACAGGCAGGACAAAATCGAGACTGCAGGTTGTTGAGCTGGAGTGCCTGGGGAAGCGGGGCCCACACCAATCACTGAGGCGTCGTTCCTGCTCAAGTGTTGAGCAGGGGGCTGATTCCCAGGCAGGTCTCTTGTTAATGGCTTTCTCTGTGCAGTGGGTAGTTGGGCTGGGATAGTGTGGCAAGGCCCAGGCCCAATGGAGACGATTTTGGATTCAGTCTGTGGGGTTGGATGCAGCTTCCAGCAAGCAGAATACAGTTCAAACCACAGTGGGGAACCAAATCATGACCCACTAGCAGCACACAGCACATTTACATGTAAGGAAATTCTAATGCAGCTTCCAGCAAGCAGAATACAATTCAAACCACAGTGGGGAACCAAATCACGACGCACTATAAGCGCACAACACATTCACATGTAAGGAAATTCCACTCTACCAGTCAAAAGGCTCTCCGGTCGCAATTACAGTCTCTGCACAATCCGGGAGTTCAGAGGTGGCTGGAAGTCCAGACAGGCCGATCGCATTCAGCAAATCTTCGGTCTTCTTCAGGTAGGAGCCTGGTCACAATTCAGTGGCTTACTTCGCTCTCCAAGTTCGGATTCAGTCCGAAAAAGGCACAAGTTCCCTCTCAGGGATGGCAAGCAGGCCAAAAGTCAGGCCTTTCCTCAGTTCTCCCATGCAAATCTACACTGGAGCTGCTGCTGGAATGATTCAAGCTGTTATCTCGTCACCTCCCAACTCAGAACTGAAACTAGCTGCAAGCAGCTTGGGAATTTCCCCAAGATCCAAAAAGTTCGGTTGGCTGATGTGTCTGTCAGTCACAACAAGGGCTCCCCCTCCAGGTCATTTTAGGCACCAAAATGCAAAAACTACAATTCCTATAAGTTTTGACCCCACCAAGCCCCTGTAGGCAGGCTCCATTTTGGAGTTCCAAATGTACTGATTGTCCCATTTCAGCAGTCCAGGACCAAGATGATGGAAACAAACAGAACTGCCTATGCTGCAAAGAAGACAGGTCAGAACAAACTGCAATATTATTACTACTCTAACAAAGGATCAACAAACAAGCACATCTTCTAACAGAGCTCCCTTTTAGATTAAGTATGACTGCAATCCAGGCAGCTCTTAAAGAGACAGTACACAGAGGCAATATAGGCACTCTCTGGCAATCACATTTAAACTGCAAAAACGCAGGACACCAGCCTGGCAGTGAGCATTTAGACAAGCTCAAGGAAGGCTTTTCGGGAACCCCCATTTGTAGGGGGTTACATCAGTGAATGACCTCTCTGAGACAGCCGTTGTTTGTACTCCTTATTGATCTGCCCTTTCCCCCATCCAGTTCAAGCAGCAGGACAAAACACGGTGCCAGATATTGCCCTATTGGAATGATGTACTGCTCCAGCGACAGGCACTGCAGACAGCTGACATGCCATAAGTGTATGATGTATACAATACAGGAAAGCTCAACAACTATAGTTAACTGTAGCTGCCCTCATGAGACATGCCTGACCATGACAGCCCGATTTTAGTTCTGCTCATGCACACGCAAACAGGGATGCTATGAGGAGCACTGTGGGGACGGAAATGTATATCTTGTGCAATGGATGGTATTCATAAGAGTACAGCATGTTACAATGGATGGTATTCATAAGAGTACAGCATGTTACAATGGATGGTATTCATAAGAGTACAGCATGTTACAATGGATGGTATTCATAAGAGTACAGCATGTGCAATGGATGATATTCATAAGAGTACAGCATGTGCAATGGATGGTATTCATAAGAGTACAGCATGTTACAATGGATGGTATTCATAAGAGTACAGCATGTTACAATGGATGGTATTCATAAGAGTACAGCATGTTACAATGGATGGTATTCATAAGAGTACAGCATGTGCAATGGATGGTATTCATAAGAGTACAGCATGTGCAATGGATGGTATTCATAAGAGTACAGCATGTGCAATGGATGGTATTCATAAGAGTACAGCATGTTACAATGGATGGTATTCATAAGAGTACAGCATGTTACAATGGATGGTATTCATAAGAGTACAGCATGTTACAATGGATGGAAGGCTCAAATCTGGTGACCTGTACCTCTCGGGCTTATATCTGTGGATCTGCCCTATACAGAAGACAGTGTACTGCCTGCTAGCCACCATTCACAGCCTGCAGCATGCCATCCACCATAACTCATATCAGGCCAGAGTTGCATGGGCAACAGCACAGGTAAAACTGGCAAAGCCCCTCACGGCACAGGCTAATGTGATGCTCGGGGACAAGTGCCGCTAGATGGACGTCATAGCATACCTGGCAGGTATGCAGGTACATGTGCTGTCTGCAGTACCCAGGCATGCCAGCACTGCTGTAGCACAGGCACACCACAGGGGGTGCAGGGTGGTTGCTGTCAGTGTGACAGTGTTGACAGGGATGGCTGTGCATGGCAGTGGGCAGAGTACAACCATGTAATCTGACAGAGCATGGGGGAGATGTGTACTGTCCCCACACTGATATACCTGATCCCCTGTCCACTGACCAGTGGACAACAGCTGTCCTGGCTGCCTAGCACACATCAGCACTTCCACAAGGCAGATCGGACTTATACAGGACCGTGTAATAGCTTCACTCTATAGGGGCTACAGGTATGGTTGGTATGAGGTAAGCAACCACGCACATCACTGGCAATGCAGCTGGTGGGTACTGGGGTCTCAACTGTTATATGTGATTTGGTACTCAGTCCGAACAGGTGGTCCCCAGATAACGAGTGTTAAGATAGTACCCTTAGACTTCAATCCCACAATGGAGACTGCCAACAGCATACGACTGGTACTGTGGACAGTATCCCTAGTAGCAGTGCTTTGTGGGACAGTGTGGTCATCTGTTCTGGCAAGGCCCCATGCACTCCACCAGTCACAGGCCCCTTAAATGCCATAGGACCTGGCCGCCCCCCCCCCCCCCCACCTGATTGTGACCAGTGACAGCACCCAGTGCAAAGTACCTTGCAGCACACATCAGCATTGTGGCCAGCTCCTCCCCAGCCTCAGTTCCACATACCACCAATATCCTCAACAACCTGCTGACCGATACACTGCAGATAGCTGGCTGCTACTGACTCATGCACTTTGACACAATGAAGGTGTTCTGGCAGTGAGAGAGGGACCATGTGGGAGATCCAGGTATATCACTGTCTTTGTTGCATGTTTCTGTATACTGGCATATGAGGTGATACTTACCGCACTTTCCTGTTATCAGGCCACATGCTGGGCACTGCAGGGGGACAGCTATGGGGGCACTATTCACCCCAAGTGTGCACCTCCTGGGGATGTTGCCATGCTCAGTCAGGATGCCAATGTGTCTTTTGCACTTGTGAATGTGTATCAGTGGTATATCAATTACCCTTTAATTTTGCCACTGACACCTGCATGGCTGCTTACATCACTGTACTAACACTTAGGACATTGCGGCATGCAGTGTTCTGCCCATGTCCAGGCACAACGCCTCACCCCCTATGGGTGGGGTGGCAGCTCACAGGATGTTAGACCAGCCCTGGCTGGTCTAAGCACTGACCAGACCTGCAGCAGTTGGGTGCTCTGAAAAATCCCATGGAAGGGGATGTTGCAGCCATGTTTTGGTGCAAGTCCCCCATCCACGATGGCATAGACTGCATCTCAGCACAAGCCTGGTGCAAGACAGTCTGGTGCAGGTGGCCACACTGGGGATGCAGGCTGCATTAGAAAATTGTGAATGGCGCGCGGTGTGGCACTGGGTCTGTCACTTATTTTTGATGCAAGCACCATGTATCATTCTCGAGCCTTTAAAAATCATGCCCCAAGGCTGTGTCTGAATTGAGAGGTTGCTGTGGCAACCAGAGACCTCATGAGCACAGCTTGAGCGGTCCTATAGTTGTCAGGGCAACCTCAAGATTCAGACTAAGCCTTGTCTGTGTATCTTTTATAGTGTATAGCACCCAAATACACAGAACGTGTATGATGGCAGTATAAAATATCTTTGTGACATTTTTACTCTACTGTGTTGTAAAGATGTCCATTCACCAAGGCAAGTGTGTTACAAGAATGAAAAGGTGAATGGATGCAAAGGAACAGCTGCCTCAAAGTCACCAAACTTGCCTTTTTTTATAAATCCTGATGTCTGTGAGAAAACACCAAACCCGAGTAGAAGAGCAATGTAAAAAAATGCAGCTATTATGCTCATCAGTACTGTCTTGTATGTGCAAACATCAGCAATCACAGCCACAGTTTTAAAAAAGCAGCCGCATGGGACCATTAGATTCTGTTGTGCGGCAGTCGTGAGGTACTCAGTGCAGCACAGCATGATGACATAGCTACTGCAGTGCAACAAGGAAATTATAGTAATGGATTTCAATCTGTAACCACATTCTACCATACACTATATACAGAATAATATATGGGGTGGTGTGTGCAATGAGAATTTTATACACACAAGGTGTTGGATGCTACTGTACATAAACCATGAGAGCAAAGCTCGAAGGGTTTATTTAAGCATCCAACACCAAGGATGTGTGTAAGTTTGATTTTACATACCACCCCATGTTTTATTTTATTTATTTGCTTGGGAATGTTCTTTTGCCACAGCAATTATATAAAATAGAAATACCTCATTGTTCAGCCATGGTTCGGTCTGGCCTCAGGTCGAGTCGAAAATGTTGCTGAAACTTTTCACTTTTTTTTTTTGAAGTCGGAGGTTTAAAAGTCAGAAAAGTCAGAGGTTAGAAAGGGTTCATCAAGTTTAACAGTCCATTTTTTTTTTTTAAGTTTAATTACCGCCAAATACAAGTGGCAGCAACATGTTCACCTGAGTGTGCAGTGTGACTATGGAAAATCGGCCGGCTGGTGCGTGCACATAGCAAAGGGAAATCCAGCACGTGTTTGCCATTATAAACACTGCTTTACAGCAGCAAATTGCAAATCGGGTTTCCCTTAGGGAAAAAACATTCACCGGTTATTATATATGGTGTTGTGGTCACTGGACCCCAGTTGTTCCCCAATCCACACTCTGCCTACCATTTCTGTGTTGGTGAGCACCACCTCAAGAATGGCAGCCTACATTGTGGGTTCCCTGACCAGCTGCAGCAACAGGCAGCTCTGCAATATTTCCAGCAGGCTGACATCTGGTGCTCTTAGTGCTAGAATGCCCAAATCTATGTCTGGCAGGTTGAGATGACCCCCACCACTATCTCCCCTTTTGTGGCCCCTTTCTCTATATCCACCCCAAATTCCCTATTGCCTTCATCCCCCTGTCCTTGCAATCTAAACACCGCCCCCATTCACAGCTTCTTACATGCTGCTATCATGAGCTATACCCAGTGTGATTCTGTTTCCCATTTCCCTTCCCTGATGGACTCATCCTATACTGACTCTATGCCTTCTTTGACATATAGTAGAGGGCTACCCCTCCTCCTTTTTTCTTCACCCTGTCCCAGCTATGGATGGTGTAGCCTAGTACTGCCAGATCTCAGCAATTATTCCCAGTACCTCATGTTTCTATACTGGCTACGAGATTTAACCCTGTATTTGCCACCAGCACCTTGACCTCACTAATTTTGTTTCTTGGCATTAAGGCAGACAGCCTTCCAGATTGTGCCTATACCCCTCCTCTTTTTACGGCTCCTCTCCCTTGGCCCTTCTCTTCTTTCCTTCATTTCCTGATTTTCCTATTCATTGTCACCTTGTGAGCTCTCCCTGCCTGGCACCTTTTCATAACTTATTATGAACCCCTGCCTTGCTGCTTCCCTCTCCACAGTTCCTAGCCACCATTTCTGAGGGAGCCTGAGCTAGATTTCCTTCTTGCTCTCTGCCCTCTGATGTTTCCCTAGCCTCAGTCTTCCCCCAGTCAAAGTGTCCACAAATGTACACATCAAACCTCCGTAATGTTAGTGTTGATTTTGTGCTGGTGTCAAAAATGGGGTATTTGGGGATCACGTGATGCAGCCAATGTGGTAGTACATCTCTTACAACTGCTCCCGCTTGCTTCTCTCACAAAACCACTAAATAATATAACTTACGGGCCGGCAAAGTTCGGTAATCCATCGGGACTTAAGCAGATAGTGATCCAAGTCCTCTGGGTGCAATTTTGACAGTTGTAGCAGATCCATAGAACCAGAAATGCATCTTGCACTGCCCCACCACACGCCGCCAAGTATGCCAGAGAAATTGAGCAAAAAAACAAAGGCCCAGTCTCACTCCTCTTCTTCGCAGGCTGCAGGGTGCCAACAGCCAACTCCCCTGACTCTTGAACTACTTCGAGAGGAATTTAGGCCATTTAAGTAAGAGCTGCATTCCTTGGCCACGGATTTCAGGAACCTCTCTGGGGCCCTACAGGAACTCACTAGATGCACCAGTGATAATGAAGCCAGGATAATTTCAGCGGAGAAGAAGCTTGCAACATTTGACCCAGCCATGGCAGCCACAAGATCCAGAATTGCCATGTTAGAAGTGAAGGTCAAAGACCTTGAAGGCAGGAGCCACCGGAATAATTTGATACTGATCGGGCTCCCCGAGAAGTCAGAAGGTGAGAACCCAGTACTTTTTACACAAAAGCTTCTTACCATGTTAGCAGGCCCATGACCCTTTGGAACTGGGTACATGATCGAACGTGCTCACAGGGCTCTGCGGCCCATGCCCCCTCCCGGTGCCACCCCTCGCACATTTATCTTCAAGTTCTTAAACTATCAGGAGAGGCAGCATGTACTGAGCAAGGTGAAGGAACTAAAAGAAGTGCTTTGGGAGGGACCATGCCCTGAGTGGCTCAGGATCTCCCTTTGTCAGTCAGATGGAAAAGGGCATCCTACCATGTGGTGGTTACCAAGCTGATTGCGGCTAATGTCAGATTTTGAATGGGCTACCTGGCCCGATTTCAAGTCCTGATATACAGGTCCTGGCAGACTTTTGAAGACCCAAAAATGGCTGAAGAGTCCTTGAAGGAATCCTTTCCTGCTTTGTTTAAAGATCACTGAGGACCTGCAATGTCTTATGGGGGAAAGAAGTTTTTTTTGGAGGTTTGTTAGCCATGTTCTGTTTTCATTTTCTCACATTACTCGTGGCGCAAGATGAAGTTTCACTTGGCTAAACAACGCCAAATTCTTGGTACATCATTTCCACCCTCTAATTTTGAATTGGGACATTGTTTTTAGTAACAACCTTGGGGGCAACAGACTTGCAGCTTGATGCAGGGGAGGCCTGTGGTAAGGCTCACTGATAGGCCCCCTTCAGTTATGTGCACTGTCTTGAGGAACAGACTCCCTAGGTGAATGTTCATGCTGGTCCTGGATGGGGACTGACCAGAGTTTGCCTGCTAGGAAAGCTCGAGATAATTCCCGCTCTGGATGTTTCGGAGAGACCTCCAAATACTTTTCGTTATTCTAGGACCCCTTTTCTTTTTTACCAGGCTCATTGTGTAAGCCTCGTGAAGACTCAAAGTCGACAGTTTTGTCTCAGGCACTGAACTACCTGCTATTTGTTTTTATTAAGGTAATATGTGACCTTTTTCTTTTCTGTTGCATCAGGGGACGTCTATGATGCCAAGCCATGATATCGGTCATATGCAGTTCAGAGGAGCTGATTCAGACTCCGCCAACTATTTTATTTCTATTTTTATTTTCACATACTGGACTCTGTTCTGGATACCAAGGGGTTTTGTGGGAGGGAGGCGGGAGGGGGAGATGAGTCCTCCATGTGAAGGTGGATCACGTACCGCAATGTGCAGTGGGTTGGCAGAAGGGGGGGTCTATTACTGGGGAAGGTGTTCTGGGATATGTGGAGTATGTTGGTTGTTATTGGGGTACATGTTTCAGGAATTGTGGAGGGAGTTGGGGGTTGCAGTAGTGGGGGACCGGCTTGGCAGGGGAGTGTTTTTCCTGCGGGTGACTTATCTAATTACAATGCTTCTGACACATTTATTTTATAATGGGGTGTGATGCTGAGTGCCACTAGATTTTCTAATGTGGAACGTTTGTGGAGTGAGGAATAAGAACAAAAGATATCAAATATTTAAGCATGTAAAATTATTGCAAGGGGATGTCACATTCCTTCAAGAGACGCCTCTGTTAGAAGCTGAGTGAAACCTTCTCCAACAGCAGTTTGTATGGCAAGTTTTTCATGCAGGGAATAGCACCCAGTCTCGGGGGGGGGTGCCCATTTTAGTGGCTTGGGGCATACCATTTCTTAGTGAACAAGATCTAGGGGATCCTGAAGGAAGGTATATCCTAGTGAAAGGATTATTAGACAGGCGGACTTTAATTTTGGGCAGTATTTATGGTCCAAATGCTGATACACCCCAGTTTTTCATTGACATTTTTCAGGTACTGGCACCATTCACCACAATACTGATAATATTAGGGGGCAATTGGAACCTTCCCTTTGCACCTGACCTGGATGAGTCAGATGTACAATGGAAAGGCCTTTCCCCAGCCCAAAGAGCTCTTAGAGAGTTGACTGACCATTTGGGACTCTATGACCCATGGCGTCTCCTCCATCCTAACCTTAAGGAATTCACTTTTAGGTCGGCAGTTCATGGAACCATGTCACTTATCGATTATTTCCTGATGAGTCATTTGTTGTTGAGGGGCCTCACTAATTCCACAATTGACCCAGGGGTGATATCCGACCATTCTGTAGTGGCTTGTTCCGTATCTCTTCATGCGGATACCCCCAAGGAGTCAATATGGAAACTCAACAATCAATTGCTTAAAGATGAGAAAATAGTAAACCAGATAATTCAGGAAATAAAAGACTACAATAACATGAATCTCAATTCCATACGGAGAGCTGATTTAGAATGGAGCACCTTAAAATGTGTACTTCATGGGGTGTTAATCAAATTGGCCTCTCAGCGAAAGAGGCAAGGAGACCAGGCAGCAATGTCCCTATTGTCCAAGATTCAGAGCTTAGAAGCCTTCTTATCCCCCAACACAATGGAAGCACAGCACTCCATCTTAATAGGGCTTCGGGATGAGTACTCTCATCTTTTGCATGAGAAGGCAGAACATGCAATATTTAGGACAGGCACGAAATACATTGATCAGAGGGAAAAAGCTGGGCACCTCCTTGCATTATGGCTTAAAAAGGCGGAACAATCCAGGTTAGTTCAAGGTATCCGATCCCAAGCTAGTGGGTCCCCGTATCTCTCCCCTAAAGACATAACGGAAGAATTTGCAAAGTTTTAAAGAGAACTATACAGTCCCATGCCCAATCCCCTGACAAACGAGAAAGTTCAGGAATATCTCAATGCTATCCCCCTTCCTTCCCTTACTCAGGAGCAGCAGCATTTTTGATCACCCTGATCTCGGAACCTGAGATACAAGCTGCTATTTCCTCCCTTGACTCCGATAAGGCCCCTGGGCCTGATGGCTTTTCTCCCAATTTTTATAAAGTTCTTTCTCCCCACCTGATTCCCTAGTTGAAACGCTTATTTGAGTGGATACTGGATTCCAACCTTTTGGATTATTCTCTGTTGGAGGCATTAATTGTTGTAATATCCAAACCTGGCAAAGACCCGGAAAACATCAGTAGCTACAGACCTATCTCTTTACTAAACTGCAATGTGAAAATATTGGCTATGGTCCTTGCTAATAGATTAAAACATGTCTTGCCCCACATAATCCACCCAGACCAGGTAGGGTTCATGGGGGGCAGACACTCGGCCGACCACTTCCACAAACTTGCGCATATCTTCTCTGCTTCCAGGGACTCCGAGATTCCAGTTGGACTGCTTTCCCTGGATGCAGAGAAGGCATTTGATAGAGTCAACTGGCATTTTCTATTTTTAACTATGAAATGATTTGGTTTCCCACAGACATTTATCTATTGGATCTCTTCCCTTTATCAACATCCCCGTGCCCATATTTACTGCAACAGAGTGTTTTCTAACCTATTCTCCCTATCTTCTGGCACCAAACAAGGATGCCCCCTTTGAATATTTACCTGGAACTCCTCTTGACCAAGATAAGAGAACATGGTGAGGTCATAGGAATCAAAATAAACACTCAAGAATTTAAGTTGTAGGCCTATGCCAACGACATCCTACTTCACCTGCTATACCCTGAGCAGACATTCCCAATAGTCTTTTTCCTATTATCAGAATATGGAGCAGTCTCCAATTATAAGGTCAACCTAGAGAAGACCATAGCTTTTCCACTCAATCATAGGCTTACCAGAAGTGCAGTGGAACCCCTGGGGGTGCAATGGAGTCCCCAAAATCTTTAATATCTAGGATTATTTTTTGCTAGAACTGAGACAGCGATAAGGAAATTAAACTTAGATTCCCTCCTCCTAACCATTCAATTAGACTTGCAAAGATGGCAATCCCTTCCGATCTCGCTCTAGGGGAGAATACATGTAATTAAAATGAATGTGTTACCTAGACTATTTTACCCTGTATGTATGTTTGTTGAACTCATGGATCCCTGTGAGTTGGTTTAGGAAAGTGCATGCTATTATCTCCACTTTTATATGGCTTGGGAAATGGCCCAGACGTTCTTACAAAAAGCTGGCAGCCTCCACATCTAGTGGGGGTCTGAAGGTCCCTCACTTTAATCTGTACTTCTGGACCAGCCAGGTGGCTAAATATCTGAGATGGCTCACCCCTCAAGAGGAACTCGCTTCTCACCTTTATGTCCCGAAGTGGTTAAAATTAGAGAGACAGTTGCTAGTGGATGCCAAAATTTCCCCTGAAACTATTTTGCATGTGACAGCTAAGGCCCTTCCAATCCACCTGGTTAACTCCCCAATTGCTGTCTCACTGAAGATACACGCACAGCTATGCACCTTCCTGTGCTACAAATACACCAGAGACCCCAGATAGCCCATGATTGAAAACCCCAACCTGAGACTTGGGAGACATAGTATTCCCTCAGAATGGTTACCCCGCCTAGGGGACTATGAAGTCATAGATTTTTTCCCAGACAGGAGGTGCCTGGACTTGAGGAGAATTATGGATAAACTTCAGTTGAGTAGGCCCTGTTTTTTCAAGGTTCTTCAATTGCGTCACCTGTTAGTTCACTCCCTGTGGGACCTTACTACAGATCCTGAAATGAGTGATTGCTTTAAGGCACTGACATCCCTCAGTGGCAAGCCCCATGCTATTTCTAAGCTGTATGCCCTCCTCAGGGAAAAAGCCTTGGATCCTCATAGCAATATCCCCAGGGCCTGGACAGATTACAATCTGGGTATTGCTAATAGATGGGAGTTTATCTGGAAGGCTACCTTCACTTACATTCCACAGGACAGATTGAGACTTACCCAGTTTCAAATATTAAATGATATGTACTGGACTGGACCCCCATCAAGCTCCAGAAAATGGGCAGATCTCCTGATGCTTTATGTAATAAGTGTCGGCAGCAGGAGGGCTCCCTTAAGCATATTTTTGGGGACTGCCCGGAGATCAGGAAACTGTGGGACCAGATTAAGCACAGGGCAGGCTCCTTACTGGGTCTTGGTGAATTGTTCACTCCTGAGATATGCTTGTTGGGGGACCTCTCCCAAATACCAGTGCAGATCAGAAGGCATCATATGGCACTCTTATCCTTAACCATAAAGAAACTTGTTCTATGCCATTGGTGGGATGGACCGCCCATATCATACCTCGAATGGCTGACAGAGCTTCTCTTTAACCGCCATGTTGAACAACTGAGAGCAAGTCTTTGGGGCTCATTGCCTCATTATAAAATGATATGGGACAGTTTTCACAGACTTTATTTGCTCCAAGCAAGGAGTCATAATAATGATAATAATGGTCAAGAGGTATAACATCCAGGGCATATGCTACAAATTTTATTACCTCACCCATTAGTCACTCTTTAAGTTTAGGGTAGAGTCCAACTTGAACTCAACATGGTACTGATGCTTTTTTATATTATACTCTGTTCACTCTGGTTTTTACTCTGGTTTCATTTTACTAGGGATTGCCAAGCCAAGAGGGAGGGAGGGGTAGGGTTAGTGAGGGGGGGTCTGACATGGGCTGCCGATTATCATGTCCCTCTTGGTTATATATTGCTTCCATGTCATGGCCTATGTTGGTTAAAAATCAATAAACTTTAATTAAAAAAAGGGGGTATTTGTCAGCTATACCAACAAACTCTGGTCAGAGCCGATACGGCTGAGGAGAGCATTTAGGAATGGCAAGAGCGTTGAAAAGAATATGTGGTGCTCTCGCTGCACAGGAGTCAGCCATAACTGATATTGCAGTGATTACAGTACTGTGCATGTGTGATACTCATGCATGCACAGTTTGTCCTAGAGTCAGCTATGCGCAGTTTGCCCCAGAGTCAGCCAGCGCATGACTACGTATGCACGATACTCATTCATGCGCAGTTTAAGTCAGCTCCACCACATTGCACACAGCAGCTGTCACTTCCACAACTGTGGAATGGAAAAGTAGTACCTGGAAAGGAGGTGTGTTTATGTGTCCCCAGAGGGGAAGGGCTGCATAAACAGAATCATTGGAAACTATGCCGGAGCACTACGGCAGCACATCAGACAGCGGTCCAGTCAGGTGCTTCCATGGTACTGTTATACAAATCTGATGATGGCATAACATCTGCGGAGTTTGGCCCACACAGTCATAAAAATCTGACTCAGGAGGAGACTATTAACAAACTAAAAATCTGGTCTGGGACTTGCTCATCATCACAGTCATTTTCTCATTCATTTCTAAGCAGTAATTTTTGGTAAATGTGCCTTAACCATATTGATCTCAGTGCTGGTAGACTACTTCTGGTTTTCCCCTGATTGTAGTAGGCAGGGATAGTAGCAGTCTTGAAGTGGTAGCTGACTGACTGGCTCTCTTTGACTGCCTGTCCTCTGCTCTGGCCCGGTGCTGTTTTTGTGTTCCTGGCTTCTTCTTCATTACTTAACTAAGAGACATTTACAGTGGTGCCAGTACCTGTTGAGAAATAGAAATCACTACTGTTAATAACTTATATACAGTATTAGTATTACTTTCTTAAATGTCAGAAACAGAACAGTGGTTAGAAAGCATTCTGGGAGTTACCTGCCTTTTGACAAAACAATCCGTCAGACAGTATGCAGGTAGCTGTCAGAGTTTCATGGTTCACACTGGTGCTTTAACTACTAAGGTATAAGGGCTGGTCAGAGTTCTGTGACTTGCATCATCGTCATCTTAGAGGTTGGTGGCAATTGTACCTATTACAGCACTGGCACCTTCAGTAAGCTCATCCACAGTCACATCACTCACTCTTTCTCATCTCATTTCACTAATCATGCTGTTTATTACTACTATACAGTGGTTTATTTTTTCTACAGATATGTTGATTAAAAGCAGTTTTAAATTATTTTTAACATACAGTTACCATAAAACAATAAAGGGTATAAAGGTTTGGATAAGGTTCAGATAAGGATCTAAACCTTTGTTTGCTTATCAAAACCTTTTAAAACCTCAGAACCTTTTGAGGTTCTCCCATCCCTATTCCTCAGTCACCTTGGGGAAATAGGTGACAATAATGAGTGCATGTCTTAAGGCAATGCAACCCTTACCCTGGCCAAGAGCAGCATCTTGCAGCCAGGACCCCCTAACTTGTACACAGACAAGGCATCAAACCACATGTTAGCATACAATAGCCATCACCCCAGGCACTGAAGCAAATACCTGGCTCAGCATCTAAGAGGTTGGTGAGTTAGAGTGCAAAATAACATTTAGATTTACACCAAGTTCTGGGAGAGAGGTGCTAGGGCTATGCTATGTCTGCTCTTTGAGGGAGCTCATAAACAAGTTCACACTGGGAAGCACAGATGGAATGTCCAGTACTGGAAATGGGATTGTACAATATGGCTTTATTCTGACAATGACGGAAAACAGAAGGGGTGGTCCCCCAGGTTGGAAACTGTACACACAGGGTTCACATGATTACTTATTTCCTTTCCAGAACAACACAATTTGGCATCTCTTATATTTTCTCACACAGAAACATCAAACTGTTCATCCCTCTGTATTAGGGACCTCTAGACATTAGTTTTCCCATAAGTGTCATTTAGTGGGGCTTGCCACACACTTACAAATTTCATCCTCCTGACCTCATGGGCTTAGTTAACATCCCCAGGGTAACCATGTGCCCTTCCATGAACCAGTTAGCCCTGACTGGAGTTTTAGATGAGGTTCTGCACACCCTAGCCAGGTTACATAAACAGAGCCTTCAACCCCCTTGGATTGCTAAAGGTTTCTACACTTTCCAATGCCCTGAATGGTGTACTCTAGATGTGTCTCTGGGCACATACACCACCAGGCAACTCTGTCTGAAACATTCCAATGTATCTGTACTCATGGTTTTGTTTGTCCCTTCATTACAGACATGGATCTTGGAAGAAACACTTCTTTTCTTTGTTGGTAGCTTTCATAGCTTCACACTGAGTCACTCTCTGTCTCTTCTCTGGGCAGCTAAACACTCTTCTGGACCCTCAGAGGATTGCCCCCTGGACCCACATAAACTACAGTCCCATTTTACTCTCTCTCTAAAATGACCCACTGGGGTCCTGAAATTACAGGTCTCCACCACTTCCTATGGTACTGTTGTTGTCTCACTCTCTGAGGTGAGACATATGGCCTGAGGTCCTTCACCCAGCCTCAGGGCAGACTGGCAGGCATCTCTCGTCAGAGCACTCCACTCTCAGTACTGCTCTAATGTTGTTCCTCAACCATGTGGAACAGGTATTAACACCCCTGAAAACCTAAAGCCAAGGAATGAAAGATCATGATATAGGAAAAGAGGCAGAAACAACAATCTATAATGTCTCAATTTCAAATACGTATGAGGCATTAGCCAACCATGAAAATTGACTGGACACAAAAGATAATGTATTTAGGGAAATGGATCAATCAAGGTTATTGTTGGTCTCATGGAATATTTCAGGTTTAGCCAATAAATTTGTGGACAAGGAGTGGAAGGACTTTATAACAAAGTTCAATATAATTTGTTTACAAGAAACGTGGCATAGTACAGAAGCAGATATTTCACTAAATGGCTATATAATGTTCTAGTCAGTTGGTATGAAGGAAGCTAAAAAAGGTAGATTGGCAGGTGGCTTAGTATTGTGGGTCAAAATAGAGAAAGATGTTAGTGTGGATCTACTATACTGCAACAATAATATAATAATAGTGTATGTTCAGCTTAGAGGGAAGAAATTTTGCCTAGCTAATGTTTATGTTCCATCTGGAAACTCAAAGTTTTATGATCCTACTATTTGGGAACAAATTGAAGACCTGATACATAAAAGTTAGGCTGTCACTTCTTGCAAAGAGTTTCTTCTTTGTGGGGACTTTAATGATGAATTGGATATTTTGATGGCTATGTAGACAATTATTTCCACAATTGGGTACATAGTGAGGCTGCTAACTTCCTGAGAATATCAAAGGATGTCAGGATAAATAGTATGGGTCATAAACTTATTGAGGTGTTAAATCTGCTTAACCTGGCTCCCATAAATGGCAGAGATCAACCTGGTAATGACACTCATTTAGCACCGAAAGGACACTCAACATTAGATTATTTTTTTTGGAACAGAAACATCTTATTCTGGGACTCTTTAGTAATTCCAACTAAAGTGATCATTTCCCACTAGTGCTAAAATCAATATTGTTGGATAAGCAGTTAACTAGGCAGTCGCAGCCTTTTGATATAGAGATCAGGAATAGTAAAATTAAATGGAATGAGAGTGCCTCTGTCCAGATTAGGGATATACTTTTTAGTACATTTACAGAAAATCCAGAAAAGAATGCAAACATTATTTCATTAAAGCAAGAAATGGCAGTATGCTTAGAGAAAATAAGATCCCTTCTATCTATTACATCAATCAAGAAGCATGGTTTAGAGTCAAAGAATGTAACCTGGTTCGATGAGTAATGGTGCAGAGCAAAAAAAAAAAAACCTTAATAGGATAATAAGGATGGTTAGTGCAAATAAAAATGGAATTACTTATAAAGAGCTTAATGAAAGTAGAGAGGAGTAAAAGAAATTTCTAGCTAGAAAAAAGGAAGTTTTTCAGCAAAAACAATGGCAAGATATGTTAGCAGTTATTAATAAGTGGATCATCAGTCATACTGGCTCTTAGTGGCTAAGGGGACAAACAATATTAAATATGAAATTAATACACATATAATGCCAGATAAATTGTTAACGTACTATTCCTCTAAATTTCATAGTGAGGAGATAGTCACCACATCTGTGGTGTTAAATTATGAGATGAGGTACTTTGCACCATTTTTCCATGCAGATGTTTATAAGGCGATTGCTTCACTGAAACCTAAAAAGGCACCCAGACCAGATCAGATCCCTTCAGAGATCTATTTGGACTCCCCCTCACTGTGGGCTAAGTATCTTACAGCATTTTTTTAATTACTGCTGCAATAGATTGGATTTTCCCCCCTCATGGAAAGGTGCCACAATAATCTCAATATTTAAGAAGGGCAACAAAATGGATCCAGCTATGTATAGGCCATTTTACCTCTTAGATCATATGGGAAAGATTTTTTCTAGATTAATCTTGAATAGGCTTAGGGAACAAATTGTTAGGTTAGGGGATTTGTCAGAAGCACAGGCAGACTTTCAAGCTGATTATTGCACCACAGATAATTACTTTGTAATCAGACATCTGTTTGAGAAATACACTACATTACATAAACAAAAACTGTATGCTGCATTTATAGATTTTAGCACTGCATTTGACACCATTTCATGAAATAAACTATGGGAAACTGTGAAGGAAAAGGAATTTATTCATGAAATAATAGCTGTCATCAGGGAATTATATACTTCTACCTGGGTCCAAGTTAAGCTTGGAGATACGGGGCAGATTTCCTCTACTTTTTAACTAATATGGGAGTCATACAAAGATGTGTCCTTGCCCCAGTTCTATTTTGTATTTACATTGATAAACATCTGATGGAATTAGAAAACTCATTAACTGACTCTCCAATTATTTCAAATAAACACTGCGCTGCCTTAGCATACACAGATGACTTGGTCCTGTTTTCCCTTACACAGTCTGGGTTGCAGGCCAAACTTAACATATTAGATAACTATGCAAAAGAATACAATTTAAAGGTTAATGATCAGTAAAGTCAGATATTCATTTTTGGAGGTAAAAGTAGAATGAAAAAATGGAGGATAGGTACAAAAAAACTGGAAATGGTTAAGGATTATACCTATCTAGGTCTGCAACTTTTGAATGATGGAAAATGGATTGAGCATACACAGAAATTAATCCCCAAACTAAAAAAAAACAGCTGCATCATTACACATGTTTAACAAAAAATATGGTGGAAACTCAATTAAGCCCCTCCTGCTAGCCATTAAGGCCAAATATAATGCCCAAGCCCTATATAACGGGGAAGTGTGTCTGCCCAGAGAGGTGGATAAATTAGAAGTTCCATTAAACAAACTACTCAGAATCAGCTTGGGATAGGGCAAATCTGTTCCAGCTTCCATATTAAGAGCAGAAGTGGGGATTCCTGGCATTAGAGCGTATTTTTCAATTAGGAAAACTAACTACTGGATCAAAATACTGCATCACAAACAACACAGATGCACTCATCTTTGTTTGAAAGAGAAATATACCTGGTTAAGTTTGGGGCATTTGAAATCTAAATGGTTGGTCTCAGTCTTCCAGATACTGCAGAAGACAGGTCTAGCATATCTAAAGAACTATGTTGATTTGGGTATTTCAATTAGCTTAAAATATCAATCCTATGTATCGACTACAATTATAGATTATTATAGATCACTGGATCTTGACAACAGTATGAAATTAAAGATCTCACCATGGTTTAGGATTAGTGACAATGTACACTTCTGTAGATGTCATTATGATATACTTACAGATTTACCACAGAGAGTATATTATACTAGATATAGGCTAGAGTTGTTGCCTAGCAATATTTTGGAAACTACATACAGGAAGGATTATTCCAAGCAGGCTAAATTTTGTTCCTGTTCTCTAAGTTCTATTGAAGATCTAAAGCATGTAATGTTTGTATGTAGTTGGTACATCATGCCAAGGGAAAAATGGATTCTGTCTTTATGTAACTCCATATTAACTACAGATCAAGAACTTCTGTTAAGGATATTCTTTACTACTAATGATGCAATAATTGTTACAGCAGTAGCTAATTACTTAGTAAGCATTGCTAGAGTTCGCCTTCGATATAAAACAAATAAGCCAAGTGAAGTTAGGAATGTAGTAAACCAGATAGGATAGTCCAGCTAGTGATTAAGGGGTACAACAGTGGGATATATATTGCACTTTCTGAATGCTATTACAATTTACAACTGTGGAAGATATTAAGGTGTGTATGTACAGTATGTATGTATCTGTTTATTGATTTATTGAGGCAAACTTGTATTGTGATTTGTATTCCCAAACTGATTTTATATTGATTTGCATGTGTATTGCTAAGATGTTTGTATATTATATATATATATATATATATATATATATATATATATATATATATATGTATCACATATGTGTGTGTGTGTGATATATATATATATATATATATATATATATATATATACATATATATTTGAAATGGTCTAAGATCGATCAATAAACTACAACTACTACTACTGCTCTCTCTGAACACTGACTGACTGCATCCAGCATTCTAAACTGTCCCCAAGCAGCTGATTCCAATGTGGCTTAGCTGCTGTTAGAGTTCTAAATGACCTCATTAATTTCTCACCTAGTCTAGCTAGGTAAACAATGAGAGGTCTGCAGATAGCTTCTAATAAACTCTCTACCAGCTGCCCACTACTTTCCTAATCTAACACTGATGGGATTTTAGCAATCCCAGGGGACTGGGTGGTTACACTCACCGCCAACAGATGATCCTTGCTGTATACAGCAAGGGCTTTGTACTGCAACACAGGCCATCCAACCTCTGGGCACTCTACAAGGCGACGTGGCCAGGCTCACCCCTACCTTAGCAAAGAGAAGCAGACTGAGGTAGGTCGCCTTAGTGCAGAAAAGGTCCAAAATATAAAAACACATGAAAAGTGAAACACAGGACCAAGCACTTAGGAAAGTGTTATACATTTTAGACATTTTCCAAGGCATGGTCTGAATTGACATATAAACTTTAAAATGTAAAGAAATAGTGAAAACCCTATTGATTACCATTTGGTACAACCAATAGCAGTCAAGTAATTAAAGTGTACATTCCCTGAAGAAGGAGGTTTTCTTCAATACGTAGGAACTGATGTACAGCAATATTCTTACTTGACTTTAAAAAATAAAAGAATCTGATTGAACATTGGTGAGTGGCCTAGTTTATACAATCAGATGCTCTTCACCCCTACCTATGCTTAGGCATAGGCAGGTTGCACCAACGAGCAGTGGCCCACTGAAGAAACTTTAGCTCTACCTAACAAACTATCTCGGGACTCTTTCAGTGGCTTCAAGAGATTGCCTGAAGCATGCCCTGACAGAACATCACTGAAGGCCCATACTCAAGTTAGGACATCCAGCCTGTCTATCCCCCTAGCCCTCTAGAGAAAGGCCATCTAACATATGCTACATACGGGGTACCTATACCCACACACATTTCATATTTCCAAACTGTAGACTGCTTTAGAAACATGCATTGGACATTGCTATGCACTCCCCAAACCCCAGTACTACACACTGTAAACCAGAAAAGCAGAAAAAATGTTTATCATTCTCTAGTTACATATTTCTAAAACCCCAAAACACTCTAAAGGAGGACACCACTGAGTCCTAAACATCCTCTTCTTGGCATCTTTTCTTCTCCCAGGCACACCTGTAAATGAAATCCTGAGAAAACAAGAAACAACCTGCAAGAAAAAACAGTGACCAAACCTCCCACCAGCAGATGCTACACAATCCCAAAAAGATTTTAAAGGGTTTTCTGCAAAAGGCAGTATAAAAGTACCAAAATAACACATTCAAAACATTTGGGGGGGAAGGGGTCCCTACAAAGTCCTGGCTCTAAGGAGAAGAGTACTGAGTGCACATGGCACTCACATTCAAGAATAGTTTTTTTTAAAACTGTTCTTGGCATAGGCTTGAGGCCCGCTAAACTGTAGTCCAGCTCCAGATATCCCTTGGACCAAACAGTTTAAAGGGCACCTTCTCTTTTGCGCACAGTCAAAACATATACAGTAAAGTAAGAGGAGGTTTTATCCTACCATGTCAGACATGCAGGTAGACTGTCTGCATCACCTCTCTGGATCTGGTTGAAGACAAATCTTTGGATCAGGCTCTTCCACTCCACCTCTGGATCTGGTTGCTGCAGACAGAGTTTGAACTGGACTCACCAGGACAGAAGAAACCCACATTGGTCTCCCCCTCTTGGTGCTTGGCAGGAGAACTTCCCTCACAGAAGCTGGCTCCCATTGGCAGGATGCTGACACGGGCCTTCAGATCTTCTTCTTCTGCTGTTTGCCTACAGAGTTGGGTAGTGGACCCACCTAGTTGCACTGCCTCTGGTGTGGCTATCTTTCAAGCCAGCAAAATGCTGGTAGTGGCACTCGGGGTAGTACTACTTAGGATGAGGATCATAAACTATTGTCTTATCTGGACGAACAAGTATTTGGGTGTGGACTGTTTCATGACCAGCTTTGTCAGTTACTCGGACTGAATCTAGATGGAGGGTGCGACCTAGTCTCCAAAACTTCTATCTGTCCTAACAGAGTTTGATTCCCATGAACTTATACACTTGGGGTTTGGTGGTGGCTCGGGCTTCTTCCCATAACCATTCCTCTCTACGGTCCTCAATGGCTTCCCATATCCATCTAGGGAAAAATGGATATTTCAGTCCATACTCTGCCTCAGCCCTATGTCTGATTAGGCATTCCTCTTTGCTGCTTTTGGGCAGACTCAACCCAGCAGCCCGGCTCGGGGGTGACCAGACCTGGTCAAGCCAGCTTTGGATGTTCCAAACAGGGAAAAAGCAGTCCATTCCTGTACTTGCTACAACTTATCTTGAGCCCTGTACAGTCTCTTGTGGCTCACTTGCAGTTAGGACCACTGGTAGCCCATTCTCACCACCAGTTGCCCTTGCTCCATTTCTGCTTGCTTTACATGCTGTGACCAGAAACTGATAACTGTTTCAGCCCCAGGCACAGTCCACTCCTCGCTATGTTCTGAGGCAGTTGCCTCCCAATGCAAGGCATCTTCTATTTCATCTTCACCAATTAAACTGGGTCTTGGGCCTCCTACCCACAGATCTGCTGACTCAGTCTCTTGCAGGTCCCATTCAACCTTTTCTGACAAGGCCCATTGGGCTGTTTCCCCTCTGTCTTGTTAATCCTATAACAATATTGTGATTTAACTTAGAACCTGTGATTGTTAGACCTTGCTCATTTTAGGTGAATAGTTATATAACCAAGTTCCAGTCCTTTACCTGATACTCATTGTACTGATTTTGTCATTTCATTTGGTGCATTCTTTATTTTCTTATATGCTTGTAATGTTCCAATATGACACTAAACCTTTGTAAAAGAGCTCTTAACTCAAAGGTATTTTGTAATCCAAGACTCAATAATTAAATAAATAAAAGGAAGACAAAATGGACACTGAGAACAAGGGCAGCATGTGAACAAGTTTTGCAAAAAAATCCCTTCACAATTATGCTAAATATTTGACAAGTGCTAGGAGGTACTAAAGGACCCTCTTCAAGTGTGTCATACATAGGGGTTCATGTGTGCATAATAAATATTCTGGATTTGGACCTTGATTTGCATTCAATGGCATTTGGTCCATCTGCTGGTCTGCTGCAGACAGTGTGTATTAGCTGGACAAGAACATTATTTTTTCTTCATGAAACACATGCACAGTTAATGATTGCCAGATATTATGTGCACAGCTCCAGCCACTTTGGAAACATTGGTGGAAGTGTTTTTTATGTTGATTGCGTGCATGTGCAAGAAACATGCTGCGGCAGCTTGCTGCAGATGTAGGTTGTGGAGGTGAGGCACTGTTTACCCAATGCTCCCACTGCCTTTTGAGGCTTGGACCACTTTCTACAATGGGGTGGCACCCTGCTGCTGACACTAGTTCAGCCAGCATGCTGCAACCTTGAAAAGTTTTAAATGCTGCAATCAGGGGCCACCCCGTCATTGCAGCATCAGCCGTTCCGCTGCAATGAGGGAGCAACCCATCTTTGCAGGGCAGTCCCTTGCATTCCCCCAACCCCGTTTGCCAACGGGAGCCCAGTTCCTGTCGGTTTCTGTTTTCTGCTGAGGGGGTACCCAATCCCCCTCGGCATCATGTCCCCTTCCCCTGTTTCTTTGCTGATGGGGGTGCCCAAACCCTGTTGGCAAATAAACACTGTTGTGGGGGGGACACATGGGGCCCCAATCCCTGTCAGCTTCAGTTCCCATCCTAATTCATGTTGCCGACGGGGGAGCCCATTCTCCATTAGCATTATGTCCCCCCTTCCAGTTTGATTTGCCAATGGGAGAGCCCACTCCCTGTTGGCATAATGTCCCCTCCCACAAAAAAACAGTAGATTTGTGCCAAGGGGGTTCCCTAGCCCCCTTGGCTTTTGCACCCCCCCCTTTTCTGCCGACGGGGGTGACCAATCCCCCATCTGCTTCAGCTGTCCCCAAAAAAAACAGTCAGTTGGCATGCTGCAAGCCCACCCCAGTGTGCCAAATGCCCCTGTAAAAAAAACTAAAAAATCCCACGATGTTTTGTGTTTTTTGTTGTTAACCTGTAAAAAAAGATAATGGTCCCTTGCGGTCTCCCTGCCCCCTCCCAATACCCGCACCTACCCTCTGCACACCCTGCCTCCCCACACCCCCCTCACCCCATACTCACCTCCGGAGCCCTGCACGATAATCTTCGGTGGACCAGGAACACGTCTGCACTCTTCAAAGCCGACCGCGAACTGAAGACATGCCAGTAAGCTGTATAATGGCATAAATCGGGTTTTTTCAACTTTGATGCATATCTCAGGCATTTTTTTGAATTTTGGCACCAAATTTTCAACATGGGGTTTTTGGGACCCCTCCTCAAGAATTCAGGCACTGTCATGGTGTTATTCAGTCCCAAAAGGTGATTTAGTGGTCACTGCGCGGAATCACCTTTTGAGACCGATTAACGAAATGACAGTGCCAGTGTTCATGAAGTGGGCTCTCAAAAAGCCTATGTTGCAAATTTGTTGGAAAAAAAATCTAAAAAATGGCTGTTTTATGAGCCTGCATTGCGCAGTTGCTACGCACGCTCGTAACTTTGCGAATTTGCAATATTTTCACTCCATATTTTCCACATTGGCATTTTTTCACTCCTCCTTATGAAAAGTAAAGCTGTCATTTTTCCCATCCAGACCGATACGTGTTTTCGCACCTCCGGCACAGAATAGCGCAGTCACTGTGGGAAATCAGTGTTCAGGACAGATTAAGAAAATGACAGTGACACTGTTCATGAGCAATAGTCCTAAAATGCCTATGTTGAAAATTTGGTGATGATATGGTCCATCAAATGACTGTGTTACAAGTGTGTGTTGCGCAGTTTCCATGAACCCTTGTAACTTTGCAGATCTGTAATATTGTCACGCCAGATTTTCAACACTGGCATTTTTTTTTCACACTTCCTTATGAACAGTACAGCTGTCATTTTTCACATCCTGACCAAAATGTGTTTTCGCACCTCCAGTGCAGAATAGCGCGGTCGCTATGGGAAATCAGTGTTCGGGACAGATTCAGAAAATGACAATGAAACTGTTCATGAGCAGAGGTCCTAAAATCCCTATGTTGAAAATTTGGTGACGAAACTCCATAAAATGACTGTGTTACAAGTGTGCGTTGATCTGTTTCCTCGCACCCTTGTAACTTCGCAAATTTCTAATATTTTCACGCCACATTTTTAACACTGGCATTTTTTCACACCTTCCTATGAACGGTACAGCTGTAATTTTCACATCCTGGCCAAAATATGTTTTTGCACTTCTGGCACAGACTAGCACAGTTGCTGCGGGAAATCAGTGTTTGGAACAGATTAAGATCGAATGAGTGAGGGGGGTAGGGGAGTGACTGAGCTCAACTGAGCTTTGTTGGGACTGCTGCAGATTTCTTTGTGGGCAGAAGAAGCCCCCAATGCAGGAAGAAGCCCAGTACAACAGGGCAGCCTGCAGTGCCAGGACAAACAGAATGAGAGCGAGTGAGGAAGGGGGAGTGAGCAAGCTCAATGGAGCTCTGTCGGGACTGCTGCGGATTTCTTTGTGGGCAGAAAAAGGCGTCAATGCAGGCAGGAGCCCAGTACAAAAGGACAGCCTGCAGTGCCGGGAGAAACGGAAGCAGCGAGTGAGAGAGGGAGAGTGAGCGAGCTCAATAGAGCTCTGTTGGGACTGCTGAAGATTTCTTTGTGGGCAGAAAAAGGCGCCTACGGAGGCAGGAGCCCAGTACAATTCAGGCACTGTCATGGTGTTATTCAGTCCCATAAGGTGATTTAGTGGTCACTGCGCGGAATCACCTTTTGAGACCATGTGCAAGTATGGGGAAGAAGGGTAGGCTTGAGGAGTTCGAGAGGCTGAGGGACTGATGCCACACGAAACATTATGGGTTACTGATTAACTGGGGTAGGCTCTGGGGGAATACTGACTTATACGTGGGGGACAGGGTACACTGCAGCAGGAAGGGGAGTGGAGTATTAAAGGCAGCACTGGTGCTGGGCTACTGGCACTGAAGGTTGAGGCACTGGATGCCACACCTCACGCCATGCTGGCAACCCGGGTTCGGATGCAAGCCCGGGCCGCCAGGGGTTGGAAAGACAGGGATAGGATTGAGCATCCAGAGGACTGCTCTCCTATCCCGGGGCCGGATCCAGTGACTCACCGCTCTGTAGCGGCCCCTGGTGGTGACTGCGGGCGCAACTACAGCTGTGTAGTAAAGGGTGGCAGAGTGTGGCGGACGTTGGCACACTGTGCCTAAGCGTCATTGCACACCCGCACTACGCAAAGGGGGAAAAAGTGGAAAATAGGCTACGATCAGGCAGCATAAGCTTCCAACGCCCCCTGCCCGCCTTCTCAACTGGATTCTGCTCTGGTGGGTCACCCTGGGAAGCTCCTCACCACCCCACCATGGGGGTAATCCGTGGAGGTGAGCAGGTCAGCCTGATGTCGGGGACAGGGCTGGGGGGGGGGTCGGTCAGAATGACCAAGCCAACCATAGCCCAGTGAGAAAATATGTAAATAAAAAAAGAAAAAGGCAGGATTAGAGGGGTATATCTCTACTAAGATGGATTTAAACAAATGCCGGGGGGGGGGGTTGGCCAAAACTCTGAGGTTGGTAGAAAGGTCCAGACAGGGGAGCCTGATGAGCTCACTGCCGTAGATATAAGTAAAGGCAAAGGCGTAGTAACCCTGGAAGGGGGCAGACAGAGTGGTCTGAGTGTAATACAGAAGGCACCACCACCCAGTAAGAATAAGGAGGAGAAAGGGTGCGGACTACCGGGAGGAGGGACACAGGCTAAGGAGGAGAAGAGTGAGGAGAAGGAGGGGTATGGGTGGAAGGTGGTCTGATTAAATGGATAGAGAACTGCTTACAGTGGAGGGTGCAGAGGGTAGTGGTTGTGGGGTACTTCTTGGCACCCAGAGCAGTGACAAGCGGGGTGCCGCAGGGCTCAATGCTTGGCCCAATGCTATTTGGGATAGTACATGGAGTGGGGAGCAGGGTTAGTCTGTTCGCACATTATACTAAATCAAAAGCAAATAGTTATAGTAGCAGAACCCTCACACACACACACACACACACACATACACACTTCCCAAAAAGCTGTTTAAAACCCTGCAATTCATTCAAATCAATTCCATTTTCTTACTTACTTGGGGTTCAATGCCAACAACTGTAAAATCATGTACCTAGGGCATAAGAACCCCGATGCTGGGTATAGGATGAGGGGAGGTACTGATACTCACTAGACATGAAAGGGTCCTTGAGGTTATTATATCAAAGGACCTCAAGATGGCAGTACAGTGTGACAAGGCTATGGGCCGGGCAAATTGGATTCTGGGGTGCATAAGGGAGTGGCATCTCCAGTAGGAGGAGGAGGGATTTTGTGCTGCCATTGTCTCACTCCATGGTATACCCCCAGCTGGAGTACTGTGTCCAGTTTTACAATCCACACTTCAGAAAGGACATAAGGTGGAAGTTTTCCACAGGAGGCCAACTAAAATGGTTCAGAATTTTCACAGGAATCCCTACAAGGAAAGGCTGAAGAATCTCAACATGTACACTGGAAGAGTGGAGGGCGAGAGGTGACATGATCAAGACCTACAAAGTACCTCACAGGGGTAAAGAGGGTACAGTTGGGGAGCTTCCTCCAAATGACGATGAGCACCCAAACCAAGGGATATGCAATGAAGCTGGTGGGGGAGGGAGCATTCAGGATAGATGTGAAGAAATATTTCTTTACTGAAAGGGTGATAGATGCCTTGAACAGACTGCCAGGAGAAGTGGTGGAAGCTAAAATGATAGGGGGCATGAAGCATGCATGGGAAAAACATAGGGGTATATTAGAAAAAGGGGAAAGGAGGGGGTCAACGGAGATCAATAGGGCTATGGAAGTGGAGTAGGTTCAAGTTACTTGCAGGAAAAATCCATTAAGCTAGCTCATTCACAAGGAGGTCCTGATGGACGCAGGCAGAATAAAACATACAGTAACATATACAGGCAGGAGTTACAAGTAGGTAGAGAACACGTGGGCAGACTGGGTGGGCTGAGCAGTCCTTTTCTGCTGACAAATTCTATGTTTCTATGGCATTATGTGTTAATTCAGGTGCAGTGTTTATTTAAAGCTGGGCCTACCTTACATCCAGATGTAAGGTACAGTAAATTATTGAATTAGATGCAGCCCATTTACAGTACAATAAACAGAACCCCAGTGCTTCGAGAAGCCTTTACTCTTCATAATGCTGCTTAAAGAGCTGGGGTTCTATTTGCAGTGTCCACACCAGTATGCTGATCTTAAAATCGATGCCACATCTGAATGAGTACTTGATTCTTGCTCACTCCATTTCTTCCCCACTTTGAAACCTGCTTGTCCTGAGTTAGTTTTGGGCTGGCAGCGCCTCCCCCGTGTTGGAAGATGACCAATTAGCGGCACCCTTACCAGTAAAAGAACACTCTAAGAAGTTTTTCAAATGGCAACACAATCTGATGAGCCCTCTGTCTGCCATCTGACACCAGGCATCAACCAGCATAAAACTTCCTAAAGAAGGCAGTGTGGTCATGTGGTTACTGAAATACTGGAGATTACAGATTTATAAGAACAAAAGCATATCACACAGAAGCTGGCACATATGCCTATAGCAGCTGTCTCCTGCTTCTCAGTAGTTACATTTATACCCTTGATGTACTTGAATGTTTCTATCATATCCCCTCTTTCCCTCCTCTCTTCCAGTGAGTAAATATTGAGGCCCCTTAATTTCTCCTCATAAGTCTTGTGTTGCAAACTCTGTACCATCTCATTCGCTGTTCTCTGGACCATCTCCAGCCTGTTAATATCCTTATGAAGGTGCAACCTCCAGAACTACATACAGTACTCCATGTGAAGCCTGACCATGGTTTTATATAATGGCATCACTACCTCCCGCCTTATGCTGGTGATACCCCTGCCTATGCACCCCAGCATGTCACTGGCCCTTCCAGCTGCCTTACCAGTTTGACATTTTCAGGTAATCTGAAATAAGAACCCCCAGGTCCCTTTCCTTCTTTGTGTCTGTCAGCAACCCCCCCCCCCAAATCTTGTACTTTTCCCTAGGATTTCTGTGTCTCAAGTGCATAATTTTGCACTTTTAGAATTACACATCAGTTGCCAGTCCTCAGACCATTTCTCAAGCCTCCCCAGGTCCCTCCTCATTGTCTCCACCCCCTCTGGGGTATTCACTATGTTACAGATCTTGGTGTCATCTCCAAACAGGCAGACCTTTCCCTTCAGCTCTTCTGCAATGCCACTAATGAAGACATTGAACAGGACTGAACCCAGGACCAATCCCTGCAGCACCCCACTGGTCACCCCCTCTCCCCAGACTGCGCCCCATTTACCACCACTCTCTGCCTCCTGTCTGTTACCCAGTTTCTAACCCAGTTTACCACCCTTTCCCCCATGCCCAGCCTACTCAGCTACTTTATTAGCCTCCTATGTGGGACGGTGTCAAAGCCTTTGCTTTCATCAAGGTATGCGTTGTCCACTGGCCCACCCTGATTTACTTCCTTTGTCACCCAGACAAAGAGATCAACCAGATTTGTCTGACATGACCGCCCCACTGTGAATCCATGTTGCCTATGGTCCTGGGCTCCAATGGCTTCTAGATGCCCCACTATCCTTTCTTTAACCAATGTCTCCATGATCTTCCCCACTACTGAAGTGAGACTGACCGGCCTATAGTTCCCCGCCTCCTCCCTACTGCTCGATTTGTATAGAGGGACCACATGTGCCCTCCTCCAATTCTCTGGTGCCACCCCTATGTTGAATGACTCAGTGAACATGGCTGCCAGAGGTACTGCTATTTCCCTTCACAGTTCTTTTAATATCCTTGGGTGTATGCCATCTGGTCCCATCGCTTTGTCCACCTTCAATTTACTCACCTTCTGCAGGATTCTTTTGCCTGTGAATGGACTATTGTCCATATCTTCACATCTTCGCAGCTACTGTACTGCTGTGCCCCTTGCCCTCCCCCTCTTCTGTGGATACTGAACAGAAAGACACAGTGGATGTCTTGGCGGGGGGGGGGGCACATGACAGTTCTTAGGCATGGTACTTTCACTTCCAAATACCTAAACAGCACATATAAGCAATCAACATCCGGCATTGACAAATGCTTGTTTAAGTTTGTGCTTTGGAATATTTTGGTTCTGTACAGCTTGACTATTAGGCAGTGAGAGCAAAATACTTTTACCATGGTTTTGACTTTTGATTGCATGCCTGGGGACATCAAAAAGAGAACTGTGGCAATTGACACATGCTGCCTGCTATTATCCAAAAGAGAGACAGACATTTAGGAGACATGGCCAAACAGTTAGTTTGTGTCTTTAAAGGTTTTGCACATTCCTTACATTCTTGTTCCACACCAGAATTGTTTGCTGGCCCCAATATTTGTTTACTGGCCCCCATATTTAGAGTGGCCTAGTGGTTAGAGCAGGAGTTTGATAACTGGGACAGTGGAGATAAAAGATCAGAGGTTCACAACCCACCAGAGTCAATTTGGTTCTGGTGCGGTTTGAACCTGTAATGTCAAATACTTTCTGACCTTGATCTAGCCAGTTAACTTGCAAGTGATTCAGGCCATCCTGCTGTGTGTAAAAGGTTAAACCCGGAGATAGTGGGGGAGGGGGAGGGGTGATATGTCAGCAGTGCTTGTGCTCATTAATTTGGTTAGCTGTTGCAGCTCTCTTCTCCAGTTACAGTTGTCTCCAACCCCCTCCACCCTAGCCATTGTGGAGCATACACTGACTTTTGTGTCAATGGCAGCTATGAAGCAGAAGAAGTGTATCTTATAGAGCCTAGTTTAGTGTCACTATTCCTCTTATCTGCAAATATAAGTTATTTACTCTCTTTAGGTGACCATACTTCAAGAGTCCTGCATAGTCTCGAAGGAAAGAAGAATATGTGTGTGTGGGGGGGGCGCGGGGGAGTACTGATCAGATTTGTGTGTGTGTTTCTCTCTCTGTTATCTACTATTACCAGTTGCTTATTTTAGTTATTTTTTTAACAAATGAGACACTGCTATTTTTACGTACGTAGAGATTTTAAGATACTAAGTGACAGTTATCCGGAACATGACGTGACTTACTAGCTACAGCAGGTGCTCACACCAACTGTCATTTGGTTGAATGATTCCGATAAGGATGTAAGCATGATTTACAAGTGTCTTTGCTTTGAAATAACCATCCCTTTCTGACAAACAAGCAAACTTACAGCCTTACATTAAACAAGCATTTGTCAATGCTGAATGTTGTCGCGCTGGCATTGGCAGTGGCGGAGCTAGAGATGCATAGCGCTTTGATTTTGTTAATGTGTCACAAAAGGTGATTTTGCACAGTGAGAACGCCATTGTGCGCCACAGCTGTGGAAACGTGTTTTGGGCAGACTGTGAAATGGCAGCTGGGCGGTTGATAAAAGAATTGTGCTGCAAATGCCAGTGGTGAAAATGTGGCATGAAAATATTGCAGATTGACGAAGTTACAAGGGTGCGTGGAAACTGCACAATGCACGCTTGCAACACAGTCATTGTATGGACATTCGGCACCAAATTTTCAACATAAGCATTTTAGGACCTCTGCTCATGAATAGTGTCACCGTCATTTCCTCAAACTATCCCGAAAACTGATTTTGCACAGTGACCATGCAATTCTACGCCGGATGTGCGAAAACACATTTCAGCCAGCTGTACAGTACTGTTCATAAGAAGGCATGGACAAATGCCAATGATGAACAGCTGGAGTGAAACTATTACAAATTAACAAAGTCACGAGCATGCGTGCAAACTGAGCAATGCACGCTCGTAAAACACTAATTTTATTGACTTTCGTCCTCAAATTTTCAACATAGGCATTTTAGGACATGTGCTAATGAACAGTGTCACTGCCATTTTCATAATGTGTCTGGAACACAGGCATTCCACAGTGACCGAGCTATTCTGCGCCGGAACTGCGAAAACAGATTTTGGTCAGGATGTGAAAAATGACAGCTGTACTGTTCATTAGGAGGTGCAGAACAATGGCACTGTTAAAAATCTGGAGTGAAAATATTATTTTGCAAATTTACGACCATGCGTGCAAACTGCGTAACGCACGCTCGTAACACAGTCAATTTATGGAGTATTGTCACCAAATTTTCTACATAGGCATTTTAGGACCTCTGCTCATGAACAGTGTCACTGTCATTTTCACAATATGTCCCGAACACTGATGTCGCACAGCAACCATGCTATTCTGCGCTGAAAGTGCAAAACACATTTCGGCCAAGATGTGAAAAATGACAGCTGTACGGTTCACAAGAAGGTGTGGTAAAATGCCAATGTTGAGAATCTGGCTTGAAAATATTGCTGAATCGCTAACTTACGAGTGGGCATAGCAACTGCGTAACGCACGCTCGTAAAACAGTAATTTTTTGGATTTTTTCCACCAAATTTACAACATAGGCTTTTTGAGAGCCCCTCTCATGAACTGTGGCATTGTCATTTCATTACTCAGCCCCGAAAAGTGATTCCGTGCAGTGACTGTGAAATCACCTTTCTGGACTGAATAACAACATGGCAGTGCAAGAATTCATGAGGAGGGGTCCCAGAAACTCCACATTGAAAATTTGGGGCCAAAATTCCCAAAAATGCCTGAGATATGCAGCAAAGTTGAAAACACCCTATTTATTCCATTATACAGCTTACCGGCATTTCCTCAGTTCGCGGTCGGCTTTGAAGAGTGCAGACATATTCCCGGTCCACCGAAGATCATCGCACCAGACTCCGGAGGTAAGTATGGGGTGAGGGGTGGGGAGGGCAGGGTGCGCAGAGGGAGGGTGGGTGGGGGCAGGAGACTACTAGGACCATTTTCATTTTACAGGTAAAAATAAAATTAGACATCGTGGGACAGTTTTTTGGGATTTGGCATGCTGGGGTGGGCTCCCAGCATGCCACCTAACTGTTGGGGGGTCTGTAGCTGATGGGGGATAGGGCACCCTCGTCGATACACAACATGGGGGGGATGTTATGCCAACAGGGATTGGGCACCCCCGTCAGCACACAAAGCAAGTGGAGGGGCCGAGCCGAGAGGGATTGGGCACCCCCTCAGCATTTAACAATGGGGGGGTTCCTTTATGCTGACGGGGAGTGGGCGCCCCCGTAGGCACACAAAGAAAGTGGGAGGGCCGAGCCGGGGGATGGGGCACCCGTCGGCATTAACAATGGGGGGTGATTTATGCTGATGGGGGTAGACTACCCCGCCGGCACATACAGAAGGGCAGGGTAACTGACAGGGATTAAGACTCAAAGTGGCAGTTTGGCGGCCATTGTGCTGCTATGCTCATAATGTCAGCAAGCATCGTCCAGGAAAGGTCCGCTGCATCTGACAAGCTTTGCTCGGATTGCAGTGGACCTTTTCCTAGATGTGCTCACCACATTATGTATGCATGGTGTGGCGCTGGCATGCAGGCTGATTGGGGAATGAGGGACACACCTACTGATGCGTGCCCTGCATTTGCCCAACAATGACCGCACCTCCAAATCCCCACTGTCACAAGATGTTGGCTGCGCAAGCGCGCCAACATAAAAATGACAGTGTCTCCTTCTAAGAAACAAAAATTACCTCTATAGCTCAACAGTGTTTTAATAGACAGTTTTTTTTAATTTTCTAATGTAATGAAAGCTCAGTAGTATTTCAATGTTATCTACTGAACAGAGAGAAGGGATTAGTAGTAGTAGTAAACATTTTTATTCATAAAATATAAACTGGGATAAAACTCTGTTGAGCACAAGACTCATTTTCCAAGAGGTCCCTTGATTACAGTTTACATGTTTCACACATTTATAATAAACATAAGGAATCCAAACATAAATTGTGTCATCAATACAAAAAGGATCCAAGACATGTATTACATCATAATAATAGTACATACATTTACAAATAAACAGCATAATACAGTACAAAAAACAATTTTTTTAGACATACAAACAATTAGCACCAGGTTCCCCAAAACTCTAATGTCAGAGAAATGTATTTACTGTCTTGTACAGCATAACTTCTGTGTATCAATTAAATTAAGAAACCATTTCTTTATCAGTCCTTAACTAATAGGTGTTGAATCCCTCTCAGTTCTAAAGGGAATGTATTCCACAGTGTGGGGCCCCTACTAAGTAATGAAGATCTATCAATCCACAGATTACACCGAGGGACCATAAATTCAAAGAGAAAGGGAGTATTTCATTCAACTGGCGTAGTGATTTGCACTTGTGGAAGGATACACTGAAAACTCCAAAAATGTATGCTTCGGTATCGCATTTTTTCAGCTACAGCAAGATGGCTGCAGGCTCCACCCACAGCTGTAAAAATGGGATAGTAAAACAATAGATAGAAACTGCACTAGGCTGGGGCACTCTTGGTAAATACGTAAATAACCAGTTCAAGAAAATAAATTGGGCACTCATTCTTGTTCAAAATGCAGTTGGAGTTAAGATGGCTACTCTGCAACAGCATCTGTCTTAAGCTGTGCGCTGGCTTGGATGATATTATTGATTATTGGAGCTAAAAAAAACTCAGATAAACCAGTTAAATGTCGGAAAATGTAAGGAAAAACCTCAGTCCAGTTTTTGAGTTTGTCTTTGCCAAGTCAGTACAGCTGGAACAGTGGCTATGTCCTGTTACAGGCCCAGAGAGTGGAGTCGGGGCAGTATCCCCAGCCACCCCACAGGCAAGAGTTTTTCTTCCTCCTGGTAAGCCAAGTGCCTTGGCAGTTCTCTCAACTTCGACTGGAATGCATCCCAGCTATGAATCTTCTCCAACGGAACCTAAATGTTATACCACCAAAACATTGGGGAAAGCTTTGGACAGGTTGCTGGAGTGGAAAGAGAGAAATGATTGTTGGTTCAAAGCACTGACAAAAAAAAAACAGACTTTTTACAAATAGCAGTTAAAAAAGTTCAAGAAAAATTGGTAGCAACTGATCAAATTCTGGTGGACCAGGCAACTAAATTGGATCAGCTGGAGGGAAATTTGCAAGCAATGACTGCAACATTACAAGGGGTAATAAAGGAGAATGTCAATATGTCATGTAAACTGGAACAGAATGAGAAGCAAATAAGATATAGAAATTTTCGTACAGTTGGAGTGCCGGATAGTATGGATTCTGAATTTGAAACTGTTTGTGACTTAGTGAAAGATATTTTAGTTACCACCTTTGAACTACCATCAGATAACCGCCCATTGTTGGCCTGAGCTTTTCGAGTTCCAGAGCGGAATATGGAGTCAAGCGCATCAGTGAAGTCTACTATCCTTGCAACCCTGGCATTTGACTCAGATCGTGACTTTATTTTCAGATTATCAAGATTAAAAGGAGTGTTAATTTATAAAGGCTGCCGATATTACATTTTTCCAGACTATTGTTTTCAAATACAACAGCATCGTTGCAAGTTCCTTACCTATCAGCAGAAAGTGCTCGAGCTGGGGGCTCAGTTTTTTCTTCTACCACCAACTCAAGTCAAGGTAGTGAAAGATGGTAAGACTTACATCTCTTTTGAAATTGACCAGCTAGTCTCCTTCTTGAGGTCACAATATTCTTCCACATCGGGACATGATCTAACTAGCTCACCCACGCTCTCTGAAAAAGAAATGATTGCCTCCGTGGAAAAGATGGACATATAATTGTTTAGTATTTTAATGAAATGTTTCAGATTGTAAGATTATTTTGAGTTTATATTGGGGTTGTCTTTGGCTTAAGCAGGTGGGGGCGTTTTTGTTTAATTAAAAGGACTGATAGTTTAAAAATTTGCAGTTGCAGAGTTAAAAAGTTAATTTTGGGGGGAAAAACTGTGTAACTCCTCCTCCCACGAAATGCAATGGACTGGTATTATTCTTAATGTTTGGAGACTAATTCATTATTTATTGGTGAATATTTAGCTTACATATATGTAAACATTATTAGAAAAACTGGAAGAAAAAAGAAAAAAAAAATGAAAAGTTGACACTGCTCAAAAGTAACTGCAATGCATAACTGTGTTATTTTATTCAGTGCCAACAGAAAAATTGCAGCAAAGCCTGACACATTTCAGAATAAAATTCCTTTTTTAAAGGCGATCACCACAGATAAGATACTTCCTTATATACTTAAAATGATGCCAACACACAGTGGCAGCAGTCGCATACCAGAGTGATAATTTATGATTCAAATTGCTATACACAATATGCAGTGCAAAGTGAACTGCTAAAAATCTTATACAAAGTGCCTAATGAAAGACTAACAAACATATACAGTTTAAAACCAATTATTTGCAAGAATATCAGTATGTTCAATCACTACTTCTTTCATACCAAAGCAACATCATAAATATGCTTAAATACACTTTATAGACTGGTATCAGTAGCTACAAATATATTACTGTACATAGATACTTCTGTTAAATAACATCTACAATAATAAAATACAAGTGCAAGTTGATGACAGAGTAATCCTGCCCCAGACAGGAGGCAAATTGAAATCCTGGTGCAGACCATCACTGTAGAAAAGAACAAGAGACAGCCATGTTAGTTGACAAAATACAGTATGATGTATCAGAACAATTAAATATGTCCAGATAGATTAATACTTGGACATGTACAGAGAACACACTCAATATGCCTCTTTCAGAATTCATTTAAGGAAATGTGCCAGATCAAAAATGATCATTTAGCCTAGGTGCTCGAAGGTGCCCAAGTTAAAAACCCAAACTGTTTTCCATTTAAGGGTTCACTTAAACCAACCATAATGCCCTATTCTGTAGAGACTGACAGACATTGGGAGTGTGACTTGGGATCGTCGACCATAATGCTCACACCATTCCACCCCCACCCTGCAGCCAGTGACAGGCATGGAGGTGTGCCTTGGGGTCTTCATCCCCAGCATTCACCCCATTCTCCAATACCACACCCATCTCAGTGTATTTCCTTATGGAATCGGGTGAGAATAAGGCCCAAAGACCCCAAGGCACACCGTGACACCTGTCAGTGTCTGCACGGTAGGGTGAGGTAAAATGGCATGAGCGTTATGGCCGATGACCCAAAGGCACATCCCCAATGCCTGTCAGTCTCTGCAGAGTGGGGGTGGGGTTGGCATCAGTTCAATACTTCACTGCCATTCCTAGTATGCATCTCTCTAACTCCTGAACTACCAATGCCAATGCCAGCAAGGCAACATTTGGCATTGTCAAATGTTTGTGTACAGGAGGGTCTAGACAAAGGACTAGCAGCCTCAACACTCAAGGTACAAGTGGCAGCTACAGGGGCAGCAAGAGGAACAACAGACAGAGCCACACTAGGTGCCCATCAAAATGTAATAAGGTTCCTAGGGCAGCAACAAATATTAGACCAAAAATAAAGCCAATATCAGCTCCATGAAACTTAAATCTTATACTCAGGGCAATGATGAATACACCATTTGAACCACTCGAATCAGTTGACCTCAAATGGTTAAACTTAAAGACCACATTTGTGGTGGCAATAACATCAGCCAGATGCATAGGGGAACTACAGGCACTGTCATGCAAAACCCCCTACCCAATATTCTACAACAATTGGGTTTCCCTAAGAACCATACCTTCCTTTGTACCAAAAATAGCAACACCCTTCTACATGGGACAGATTATATGCTACCGGCACAAATGGCATCACAAACATTGGTACAGGAACGTCAACTCCAGACACTAGGCATGAAGGGAGTATTGTCCATTTACATCAACAGGACCAATGACATATGGAAGACAGATCGCCTTTTCATAATAGTACAAGGATACAAAAACGGGCATCCCGCATCATGCTCCACAATCGCCTCCTGGCTTACGATGGTGATAGCAGAAGCATACAGACAAAATAATGTGACTCCTCCAGAAGATATTAAAGCACACTCCACCACAGCAATAGCATCCTCATGGGCAGAGAAAAACCTAGCCACCTTAGAGGAAATTTGTGCTGCCACCACCTGGTCATCGCTGCACACTTTCACAGGACATTACAGGATTGATGTTTTATTAGACTTTGGCAGATCAATACTCCTGGCAGCAAAGAACAATAATCAGGAAAGTGACTGTCAACCCACCCTTAAATCCAGGTACTGCTTTTTAGAACCCATGATGTAATGATTGTGGAGTGCGTCAGAGATTATCCTCCACAATGGTAGTTTACTCACCTGGTAATGGTGATTGTGGGGGTATATGTCTCTAAGGCACTCCACATCCCACCCGGCAGACAGTCACATGCAAAGAATAGAGATAACCAGCATGCCGTATGGGCAGGTCAGTAAATTAGAATGTAGCAATAGGAAATAAAATAACTTCTTGTTTTTTAACTACAGTGGCAGTTCAGTATACTTTATTTAACCACAAGCCAAACAGTGTCCAGTTAACTCTATTTCCAAGCAAGGTACAGCTTTGGAAGTCTTCATACTGATCAAGGATGAGAAGGGCCACAGAGCAAAGGGGTCATTCTTCTTTGGAAGTCACATGTGCATCAAGCAACCTATCAGGCGAGCACAACCCATGATGTAATGATTGTGGAGTTTCTCAGACATACATACCCCCACAATCACCTTTACCAGGTGAGTAAACTACCATTCTGAGCCACTCTGGTCTGTACTAGGACTGAATGAGACTGTCCTGTCTCACTTTAAAATACTCCTATGACCGTTAGTTTTTTTTTAAATATATATTCTCTATTAAGATCGTAATCTTCTTTGTCTCTAGAAAATTTTTCTGCTTTGCTGCCTTTAGCTGTTGGTCAAGTTTAGTTACAGAGTCCTTAAATCTTTGATTGAACTGATCAAATTCTGTATGGTTGACAAAATTCAGTACTACTGCTTCTTTCTGTTTGATTTCCTCTACTAGTTGCTCATTACACTGTTTGCCATACTGACTAATTATTTTAATTAGTTTCTCTGAAGCTTCATTGAGTTTATCTCTCCATTTGTTCATGAAAGTAGTTACATCCTGGCCATATGCAGGATTTTTTAAAACATCTTAGGCCTCTTGGTATACGTGATACCTGTATATACACCTCTAGACTAATTTGATTCCACTGACTATAGCGGTTGTGCTTTAAGCAACACTTTCTCAAGTCCTTTGAAAGCTTCTTGTACTGTATGTGCTTCTTTACTGATTGGATCTACCTATATTTCTTCAGTCTTAAGTAAAAATGGATCAGCTGTACCGGTGGCAGTTAAAAGACTATTAACATATGATAGCAGGTCATAGCTTGTGGGAACTAAATAAGGCATTCCCACTGACAACATGCTATGTAGGTCAAAAATTGGTTGGTCACTAAAAAACTAACTGCGTACTCCAAGTATCTGAAAATGTGTGTTTTTACACAGTATCAAAATCATGAACAGTATGTAACCTGTGTGATGTTTCAAAAACTGGCAATAGTAAAACATTAGCTACAAATCATACTAGACTGGAATGCTCTCAAAAATACATAAATAACCAGTTCAGGAAAAAAATCAGCACTCACCCCTCTGCAAAATGAAAAGACGATGATGATGAAAAGTGATCATGTGATTTTAGGTATACAAGAAAGTGTCTTACCTGCAGTGGGCACCTTTGAAAAATAAATTGTATTCCAAAATGCATCAGGTGTTACTGCAAATTTTCTGGTTGGCACTGAATAAAACGGCACAATTTTGCACAGCAATTACTTTTTAGTAGTGTCATCTTTTCATTTTGAAGAGGGTTGAGAGCCCGCTTTTTTCTTCAACTGGTCAAAAATGGGGTATTTGACAGCTATATCACAAATGGGTATTTGGCAGGTTATATCTCTGCTGTTTTAGCCCCTATGGCTGTTAATTTGATGTGCACACCCTCAGATGTAAGAGCTAACGTTTTTGAAAAAATTTTTGAAATTCAACTTCTTTATTAATTTTATAATAAGAGGAACATACATAGTAGTAGAGAGTATGAAGGGTAACAGATAACACACAGTACTATCTAACCCCTCACTTCCCCCCACCACCCTTCGCCCACCCCCACCCCTTGAGTGTGCCCTTAGTAGTTAAATACATATGCAGGCTTCTTCACAAAAGAAAATACAGAAGGGACAGGATAAAAGAGGAGCCAGGGAAATATGGTACAATTAGTGCAAGTAAAGAGCATACAGCTTGCCCCATCTTTTGTCGAAAAGTTTAAGTCCGTTACAGGAGCTGGCAATTAAGCGTTCAGTCCTGAAGCACATTGGCAGATCATTCAGCCATTCACTGTAAGAAATTATGAGTTGGTCCATCCAGTGCTTGAGTACCAGCTTCTTGACCACCATGGAAATTAAAGCCATAGCATATCTTTTCTCTATGACCTTGATACTGGAATAACAACCTAGGATACAGATTTCTGCTGTAAATAAACCCTCCAACCCAAGCAGGGGGTTCATGTTATCCTGGATTAGCTGCCATAGGAGAGAAACCTTTTTACAATGCCAGAAAATGTGTAGAATATTCCCTTCTACCTTGCCACACCTTGAACAAAGAGGAGAGGGAAGATGGTCTATTTTGGCCAATTTAAATGGAGTATAATACATGTCATTTAAGATATGGAACTGGGTGAGTCTGAGCCTATCTTGGGTATTGTAAAAGTATAAATCCTTCCAAATCCATGGCCAATCCAGGGTAACTTCCGGGAGCAGGGAGCTCCAGACCTTGGAACCTGAAAGGAGCTCAGGATAACCAATAACTAGGAGACAGGAATATAAACTGGAAATAGCATGTGGATTGGGAGCTAACACCTTCAACTGCTCCAAGATAGGGTTCAGCACCGAGGGTTTTGGAGTAGTGCCAAATAGTTGGCTTAGCAAGTGTCTAAGCTGGAAGATCTTGAAGATGTGCACTTGGTTTATGCCATATTTCAGGAGAGTGTCTGGAGATGAGAGAAGAGATTCATAAGAGTACAGGTCAGCTACCGTGGCTTCTCTTAATTGTGGTATTCAATTAGGGACCAAGCAAGAATCCCCAATCTTAATGTTAGGGTTTAAAATGATAGATTGAATAAAATCTTTCCAGGGAAGAATTTTGTGAAAGGAACAAAACTGGGAACATACTCTGAGTGAGGTGCCAATCACCGATTGACGAATTGTATATGGTAGGGATTTCCATGGGAGACAGAAGATGGTTGGGATGGTAAGATTATGGGACTGCAAAATCTGGTCCTCAGTTTGCAGCCAAGCAGGGATATAATCCCTTTCAATGCTCGAGAGCCATCTGCCACATTTAGAAAAATGACTAGCCCAGTAGTATAGTAGGAAATTGGGTAGGCGCAGACCCCCCATGTCTTTGGGAAGGCTCAACTTACTGTAGGAACATTGGGGATGTTTATGCAGACAGAAGAAGTGGGAGATAAGGGAGTGTACCTGTTGAAAAAAGGAAAGAGGAAGCCATAGATTCAACATATTCAAGGGGTTAAAAAGCCTGAGGAGGACATTCATCTTGATGATGTTAATTCTGCCCCATAAAGATATCGGTAGAGATTCCTATCTCTGGAGATCTTGTTGGAGGTGAGACACCAGGTCAGTTAGGTTTAATTTCTTAGTGAGGGAGGAGTCAGTAGAGAGAAGTATCCCCAGATACTTGATTGACTTCGGAGACCATGTCATGCCAAATTGGTGGAAAGCTGCTTTGTGAGTGTAATGGTTGAGGGGGAAGATTTAGGTTTTGTTAACGTTCAGTTTATAATTGGGAAGACTACTGAACTGGGATATCACTTTTAGCGTGTGATCAGGGGAAACAGCTGGGTGCTCTTGGTGAAGGAGAATGTCATTGACATATGCCGAGAGTGTTAAGGGGCAACCAAGCACGGGAATGCCTAGTATCTGGGGAGTCATTTTGATGCATCTCAAAAGAGGCTCCAGGTACAAATTAAAAAGGAAAGGAGACAGAGGGCAGCCCTGTCTAATGCCAGTATAGGGAGAAAAACAAGGAGAGAAAACCCCATTACAAAATATCTTGATGGAGGGAGAAGAATATATGGTTCTAATCCATTGAAGGAAAGTTTGCAGAAACCCCGTCCTCTGCAGGGTTGACCAGAGGAACTCCCAGTCCACCCTGTCAAAAGTCTTTTCTGCATCTAATGAGATCAGATCCATGGGAGAGGGGGAGGACTGAGCGACTTGGAAGATATGTTTAAATTTTCTTAGGTGATCCACAGAGGAACGTCCTGGAACAAACCCAACTTGTTCTGTACTCAGGAGGTGCATCCATACCTTCCTAATGCGTAGGGAAACAATTTTAGTGAGTATTTTGATATCATAGTTAAGAAGCGAGATAGGACAATAACTTGCTGGGCTGATATGTGGTTTGTTGGGTTTAAGGAGAAGGACAATAGTGGCTTCTAGTAGTGAGGGGTCAAGGAAATTGGAAGTAAACATATATGAATATAACCTAAGTAGCAAGGGAGAGAGAGTTCTTTGGAGAAGGATTTATAGAAATTAGAGGGGAAGCCATCAGGGCCAGGAGCTTTATCCAGAGTTAGATTGTTAATAGACTCCTCCACCTCTGTCAAGGAGATGGGAGTAGAAAGGAAGGCCTGCTGGTGAGTGAGAGATCAGGGGAGATCCACCAAGTCTAAATAATCCTCTATTTCATGGGGATTCGGGGAAGAAGGGTTCTTCCCATATAGATTGTTATAAAATCCTTCAAATACTAGGGCTATGTCCCGAGGTGAGGTCTTGATGGGGCCATCCGGAGCCAGAATAGAAGGAATCAACCTGGAGCCTTCCAGCTTACGTAACCACAGAGCTAGAAGCCTGCCGGCTTTCTCTCCTTGCTCCACATATTTGGCCTGTGTTTTAAGGATGGCATATTCTGCTTTCTTTCTCAATAGATCAGCATATTTATTTCTGAGTGAGAGCAGCTTCACTAGTGTATTGGGAGAAGTAGATTAGGAAAAAGTGAGTTCAACCGACCTGATTTGGGTTAGGAGGGATAGGGTCTCTGCTCCTCTCTGTCTTTTCCTTCTAGAGGCAAGTTTAATAAACTCCCCTCGGAAATAGCATTTAAGTGCACACCAAACAAGATCCTCCCTGCTTACCAAGCCTCTGTTTGAGTCGATGAAGGATTGTATAAGAGATTGGATTTTGGCAATAATGGACTAATCTTTTAATAGCTGAGCGTTCAGCTTCCAAGCTATGTCTCTTTGTAATGTGGGGTCTGGGGAAAGAACAACCCAGGCCACTGAGTGGTCAGATAAAACAATAGGTTCTATACCAGCCTGGCATAGGCCATTCAAAAGAGGAAGGTTGACTAAAATATAGTTGAGCCTGGACCAGGACTGATGAATATTGGAGTAAAAGGAATAGAGGCGGTGAGAGGGGTTAAGGATGTGCCATGGATTGCACAAGCCAAGTAGGTCTGTAAAATCCCTCAGCGCTCTTTGGGATGGAGAGGGAGGGTTCAGCAGGAGATAGGACCTGTCTAAATCCTGTGTGGGAGGGATATTCAAGTCCCCTCCCAGAATTAGTGGTGTAGGTAAAAGAGATGCTAGCCTATTGTCCAGGTCCATTAGGAATGGGGGGGTCACCCCCGACCGGCCCATATAATCATCCGAGGACAACCTCCATGTGGCAAAGAGAACCTTTAATCAGAATAAATCTACCCTCAGGATCAGAGATAGTAGATTCAGCCTGAAAAGTAGTATTGCCCATAATTAAAATGGCCACGCCTCTACTCAAGGAAGAATTTCCAGAGGCAAAAACTTGAGAGATCCCCTGCCTATGCAGCCAAATAGCTTCTTTTGCTAACAAATGCATCGCTTGTAAAAAAAAAATGATACCAGCATTAAATAAAGTATAGTGTTTCAGGACTTGGTATCACTTGGAGGTGTCCTGAACTCCCCTAATGTTCCACATTAGGAATTTAGTGACCTGCCCTGTCATGATGACGGTATAAGCAAGATAGCCCTTATAACCATTACCTTAGTATAACCCATGGGGCACACTCCAAACCCCCCCCCCTCCATCCCACCTGCCTCCCTATCCCACCATCCAACCATCCAGACTAATACCAATACCAATGTAAACTGAGTGGATGGAACAATAACAACAAACCAGTGATTCGAACCAAGATTCTGTATACATATAAACCTAGTCCTAGAATGACAGTTGGAAGACCCCCCCATAGTCCTCCTCCCCAAACCCACCCTCTGCATTTTGGAAGCCATACAGCAACAGTACAGTACCACCCACCCAATAACTACTATCCCTTCCCCAACAGATAAACTATTTACAAGCCCCACCTCCCAGGAACAAAACCAAAATAGGAGCTGACAGTTTGCTATATGGAGGGAGGGAGACCCATTGAGCCTGGTTCCACTCAGATTAGTGAAGTACAGGATAAAGAAATAGTTCAGCTTGTCAACCAGACTGAGTAGAAGCAGGCCCAACCCCCCACGTACCAGAACGTAATACTGAACAGATCCGACAACAAACACTTCCCAGAGCCCTCTTCCTCCCCTTCCCAAATTAAGGCATCTCTCAAAGTTATTGAACAGTTAACAGTATACAGCAAGGAAAGCTTATACTCCACTTGCCTCTCTCTTGAAGTTGGACCGGTTATTGCATCTCCAATCAGGGTAAGTCAACAACGCCCCCCGCAAACATGGGGAATCATTATTCCTTCCCTTCAAATTAATGGTGAAGTGGGACAGCCCACTACGTGACAGTACTGAAGGGTGAAAAAAGTCCAGGCCCTCGTGAAAACAAATGGCCATCAGGACTACTGGGGAACTGAAGCAGGGTTATAGGTCACCGACATAAGAAGTCAACCAGATCATTAACAGTACTATGGCCCTCAGGTTGAAATATGTAGTGTGGAAAGCAGGCAAGGAATCGGCCTCCAGTGCTATTCCAGTTACTGAAATGGTTGGGGCCAGAGGAAGGGAGCCAAATCTATCCTGGACCAGTGCATGTAAATTCTGGTCCCCGGAAACACCAACCCCACCCAAGGTTCTGGGATATGAAATGCACAAGTAAGGCAGTCGGAGAGTGCCTAATCTGCCCCACTAATCTCACCCATTGTCTGGGGTGATAGGAAACTGGAAAACTGGAGATCCAGGTCATGGCCCAACCCAAAATTGATTAGCCCCTCCCCCCTTTTACAACCCCACAAGCCTGGGAGCTATACAAAGAAATGGATTGACACCAAAAGAAAACAACAACTGCTACAGGTACCCCATTTGCTCATACATGTGTAATGATGTGGCTCCATTAAAAAATATAAAGCAGTTCAGGTGTCTCCGAACAGGTTGGGCATACGTTGGCACAGGTCTTTCTTGGCAGAGTCTGGACAGTCATAGGAAATCCCAAGAGTCATTTAGGAGGATCTGCAGGTGAGCAGGATAGGACATTTTGAATTTTATGCCTGCAGCTATCAATTTGGAAATGATTGGATGGAAGGCTGACCACTTCTGCCTGGTTTCGAGGGGTAGATCTTGTGTAACTCGCAGTGGTTTTCCCTCCCAAAGCATAGACTGCAACTCCTGGGCCTTAGTGAGCACATGTTGTTTCTCAAAGTAGCTTAAAAATTTTAGTATGATGGGACATGGAGGAATACCATCAAGGGGTCGAGGTCGGAGCGACCAATGAGCAGGCTCAATTTGATAGCTGGTGTTAAAGGGAGAGGGTCCCACTACTTTGACTAGCAACTTCTCTGTAAAGGCAATGATGTTGGGGCCCTCTTCTGACTCTGGTAGCCCGAAGATAAGGATGCTATTTCTGCTGCTCCATCCCTCAAGATCTTCAGTTTTTGCTTGTAGTTTGGTAATTTGTTGGTGCAGTTTAACAATCTCTGGGTCCAGTTGCTCTTTCCAGGACTCCATGGATTTTGTTCTAGCTTCCACATCACCCAGCTTACGGCCCAGGTCTCCCACATCTGACCTCAGAGATTTAAGCTCGGAAGAGATGTCTGCAAGGGCTTCCTGAAAGGGAAGCAATTCCTGAAGAAAACGATCCTCAGTAAGAGGACCTGAAGAAGGAGGTTGAGTAGAAGACTTCAAGCTCTGGGCACCTTGAGCTTTGGCTTTTTTGGGAGCTTTCACAGGCGAGGTAGGAGGCGTGTGGTGCGGTGGGGCCTGCCTCATGTCAGCTTCCATCACAGCGATTCTTGCCGATAACGATAGGAAAATCTTCCAGACAAATGCAGTAAGTAGGCAGGCAGCAATAAGCAGTATAGAAATCCAAAATCATTGATAATTAAAGAGGATTAAATCAGATTTAGAGAAAGAAGGAGAGAGCTCCAGTAGAAGGCTGCTACCAGTCTGCAGACATCACGTGACTCCCCTAATGTTTTGGAAAATTTGATGAATATCAGTTTTGAAGTTTGAAAGTTGTTAATTTCTAAACTTAGGCAAAAATCCTTGACCTTTGCTTTTACTTTGTTCACTGATAGCAAAAACATTAAGCAGAGTTAAATTATGGAACTTACAAGTTCATTCCAATGAAGTGCCTTCACGTTGAAAATTAAATTTTATTTTGCATTTAATTTATAAGGTTTTAAAGTTGCCATATGTGTGCATCACTTCAAAATAATAGCTGAAAAGAACATGACCCCCATCCCCTGCGTTAAAGTTCAGCATGGACAAAATCTTTGAAAGCTGCAGGTATCAAAAAATTGTATCATAAGTAAATGGGGTTTCAGAGATGTCTCTTGGCTAATCAAGACTTTCATCTCAAAACTTCTTAGTATTTAAGAACTGTGATGTGAAGCTGAGCAGTTCTGAAACACTAAGAAATCTTGAGATTATACTCTTCATGCTACTCTTAATTAGCCAATAGACATCTTTGGGACCTCATTCACTCTTTATAAAGCATTTCTTCTTTTAAATATTTATTGTGGTACAAATAATTTAGATGGCTTGTTGTCAGGCCATGCCACATCAACTTACCCCTACACCAGCTCCAGCTCATAAGCTCATGTAGGTACATTAAACACAGAATCAATTAAATAAAGTGGATTACTTATATGGTCTCACTAATGGTGTTCCAGGATCCTTTAAAACAATGGGCAGCAGTGAGAGGCATTATGAGACTGGCAAGGCAGAATCAACTGACCCAGAGACTGCACTCTACATGTGCGGGTGAGGCAATAAGAAGCATTGGAATAGGGGTTTCCAGAACATGACATAAGTGTTTTATTATTTTTCATTAACACAACACTCTGTAATGTGTGAGTCTTACCTGTTCAGCAACTGGTGCTTTGTCAGTCCCATAACCAGGCCATCTTCTCTCTGCATGGCACTGTACATCCCCTGGGATCCAGGTATGCTGTGTCTTCCCTTTCTAACCGCAGAACACACACCATCAAAGCACCCTAATGCTCAAGAAGAATAAATTGTCTTTATCTTAGATTGTTTAACAGTTTTGAAAGCAACCCATTTAGCACTTCTAAAAAAGAAACTCATTATAAAGGTTGATAGTTGTGTGGTTTGTCAAGACAGTCTAATAATACATCTGGGGCTCGATATTCAGAAATGTGCAAAACTGAGTGCAAAAATTTGCACCCCGCCTTGTGGTTGCTTGGGTGTCCACAAATGCTATATTCAGTGGAATAGCACACGAGTGGCATTACACTGAATATAGAGGCCATGTTGACCTAGTGCTAAACCACTTAACACTGGGCAGACAGGGCTCCCAAAAAAGGGCACCACAATGGCTTGCACCCTTGCTAAATTTCCCACATTCAAAGGGACGCATGCAAATGAGCTCATTTGGCATACAAGGTGCTAAGGGGCCATTTGCATACCCATTATGGGATCATCTGCATGGGTTACCCAGCAAAGTAGTGTGGCATTGCCCCCTACTAACCCAGTCCCAGAGAGCTATCCCTGGTGCTAGTGGCCCTCCTTCCTATTGCCAGCCTGATCTTGAAAATGAAACATTCCTTGGTGTCCAGTGGTCCCTCCCACCACCAATCGCCAGCCTGATGATAAAAAAAAAATCTTTGATGGCTAGAGGTCCCTCCCCCTACCAATCGCTGGCCTGATAATTAAAAAAATACATTTTTCTGGTGGCTAGCAGTCCCCACTCCCAAAACCCCATCCACTGTATATGTGTTAAAAGCTCCCTGGTGGTCTAGCCATCCCCCTCCCCGATCAATCGAAGTTCCCTGGTGTTCTAGCCATCCCCCCCTTCCCCGATCAATTGGTTTTATAATAGGTAACCTTCCCTGGTGGTCTAAAGGTCCCTCTTCCCTATGCCCATTCTGTCAGTGTCAGAAGATGTAACCTTCCCTGGTGGTCTAGTGGTCCCCCCTCCCAAACCCTGACCTTCCCATATAATAAATAGATCTGTCCCTGGTGGTATAGTGGACCACCCTCCCTATCCCAAACGTCCCCCATACTAATTCAATCTGTCCCTGGTGGTCTAGTGGCCCCCCAACCTGGCAGACAGTTCCCCACCACCCCGCTCCCTCCATGACGACCCTGAGCTGGCGACCGGCACAGCCCTCCAGTCTCCACCACGGCCAGCCACCGACTGAGCTGTCAGTGAGCACATACTGTAAACAGTACATGCTCATTGATTGATGCTACTCACAGAGCTGTCAGTCAATGGCGTGTACTGACACAATGTGTTTCAGTCGTCAGTCAGTGTCTGGCCATGGTGAAAGGAGAGGAGCTGTGTTGATAACCAGCTCAGGTCAGAGATGGGGAGTGGTGATGGCGTTCTACAAGGGGTGGGGGTCTCTGAACCACCTGGGACAGATCAAATTCCAAATATGGAGGCTGGGATGGGGTGGGAGAATCCACTATACACCATGGACAATCTATATATATGGGAAAATCCAGGAGTTAGAGAAACAAGACTCTTGACCACTGGAAAGGATATCTTATAACACCAGCAGAGCGGGGATGAGGGGACTGCTAGACCACCAAGAAAGGTTACTTATTATAAAACTGGTGGACTGGGGATGGGAGGACGCCATACCCACCAGGAGTTTTACCACATATACAGGGATCGAGGTTAAGGAGGGACTTATATAGCCACTAGGAGAATGTGCACCATGCAAGGCCATTTTTGCACTTTCCCCTTGCGTGGTGCACATACTGCCGATCAGTGACTCATGAACTCCTCCCCAGAAATGACACTTATGAATCATTAGGCTGGCAATTAGTGGGGGTAGGGACAACTAGCCACCAGGGAAATGTATTTTTTCTCATCAGGCTGGTGATTTGCAGTGGGGAGGGACCACTGGATGCCAGGGAAATGCTATTTTTATCATCGGGTTGGTGATTGGTGGGGGACAGGACTGCTAGCCACCAAAGAAATGTATTTTTTTCTCATCAGGCCAGTGATCAGCAGGGGGAGGACCGCTAGCCACCAGGGAAATGTATTTCTTTTCTCATCAGGCTGACGATCAATGGGGGGGAGGGACCACTGGACACCAGGGACATTTTATTTTTATCTCTGGGCTGGCAATCCGTGGGAGGAGTACTAAACAACATTGATGCTGTGTTTGGGGTCAGGGGGGCTGCTGCACTTCTTCCAACAACTGCTAGGGTTGCACAGGAGTAAGTCGGGGTTTCAATCAGTGGTATGTGCGCCATACAAGGTGACCATGCAAAATGGCCTTGTGTGGTGCACATATTCTGAATATTGGACTGCATAAATATTCAGGTCCCTGCCACTTCGTTTGTATTGCACCCCCCTCTGACTATTGCCAAGGTGCAAACAGAGGTTGCCCGCACTAACCAGGCTTTTCAATATTGGTCATCCACGCTGAACCTGGTTTCCATGGGCAAACTAGGTTTTGCACCTGGGCAAAGTTTTGAATATCGGGCTGCTGAGCCGACTTTCAAAAGAAATTAGACAATATTTAAATTTTAAAAAATGTTCGATTGTTTAGAAAAACACTGAGACAGTTTTTCATGGACTATATGCATGCATAACATATTGCTCATGAACTTAGTAACACATAAAAAAAAGACAGAAAAAATTGAGAAGACATACCAAAACTAGATAAATGTAATTTTTAAGGGGAGTTTATGAGTCAAATTGTAAAAACTGTTGTGAAAAACTGCACTAAGCCCTACATGAGCAAAATGTTCAAAGCCCCAAATCACAAAAAACAAGTTGTGAACATGACAAAAAAAGCATACAGCTTGCAGTACAATTAAAGTCATATACAAGCAAAATATTTATTGTCCCCAAACAACTAACATAGTAGCTCCTCTGCTACTCAAACTTTGCTTTGTGCAGGATCCTGTAGGGTTTTTGATGAATGCCCTGCACCATTTTGGTAGCCTTCTTTTGTGCACATCCCTCTCCTTCGTCTCCTGGTCCCACTCCCACACTATCCTCTGCTGCTGCTTCTTGGTCTCACTCACCCGAAGGCTTCCAAATTGCTCCTGTCTCCCCTCATGAAATCTTCAGCCTTACCTCTCCAAACCCAGCTAAGTCCAGCCCTGATGGCCCAGACCCCAAACGTCTCCGCATTTCAGCTCCTGCCATTGCCTCTCCACTCTGTCACCTTCTGAACCTTTCATTTTCCCTCAGTGCTGTCCCTCAGGCCTGGAAGAGTGTGAAGGTTCTGATTCTGTGCAACAATGGTGACTCCTCCACCCCTGACAACTTCCAGCCTAGCTCTCTCCTCCCCTCTTTTGCAAAGCTTCAGGAAGGTATCATCTACTCCAGGCTTGCTGACATCCTTCACTCCTCCAATTTCTTCTCCCCCTTCCAGATGGGTTTTAGGATGCAGCACTCCACAGTCTCCTCCTTGCTATGTTAAACTGATGCTATCCACACTGGGATAGATCAGGGACACATAACTGCATCTACATTTATCGATCTGGCCAAAGCTTTTGACTCAGTGTCCCACCCACTCCTCCTGGACAAATTAAGTTTTGCTGGCCTCTCAGCTCCTGCTGTAGAGTGTTTCCATTCCTGCCACATAGACCATGAACAGTTAGTACAGGTGGAGGTGTCCTGTCCCATGCCCTTCCCATCCGAGCTGAGGTCCCACAAGGCTCCATCCTGACTCCCATCCTTTTCTCAATTTTCTTCAGTGACCTTCCCTCCACTTGTGTCCCCTCACATATCCAAATGTATGCAGATGACACGGTCCTTTATGCCTTCAACCCCTCATCCATGGCTGTTGAAGGTCTACTCCAGCAAGACTTCCATAACATACTGCATAGGTTTCATGCCAACCAGCTCCAGGTCAACAACAAGAAACCATGTCCATGACTTTAGGCACCAAACTGAAACTAGCTAGGCTAGCGCCCCCACTTATCTTCTCCACACTGGATGGCACCCCTCTCAAAGTACTCCCTGCCTTAAAATGTCTTGGTGGGTGGCTTGATAGTAAGGTTGATTTCTCTGCCCACATTGATGCCATCCACACCAAGCTCTGCCTCAAACTCTGTGCCCTGTATCGCAACAAGGACTGCCTTTCTCTCCAGGCCTGCCGGGAGCTGGTCATCAAAATGGTTCTCTCAGTCTTTGACTATGAAGATGTGGTCTATGGTACCGCCCCATCCTCTTCCTTTGGCAGACTAGATACCATCTGCAATGCTTTCTGCTGCTTTGCTACCAACTCATCCCCTTGTACTCATCACTGTTCCCTCCTTTTCCATTCTCCCTTTTCCATCACATCACCAGTACAACTGTGCCTCCTTCATATCTTCTGGTTTGGGTCCCTTTCCTCCAACCTCTACTCACTTCTCTCTCACATCCGCTCCTCCTCCTCCTCCTCCTCTCCCTCTCCCTCTCTCTGTTCTAGGGATCCACATACCTTTTCCATTCCCTACCATCACTCCTCAGCTGGGCAAGCTGCTTTCTGCTACCATATCCCCTCCTTCTGGAACCTTCTCCCCTCCTTCATACACCTTTCCTCCTTTCTCCCTATCCTCAGGTACTACCTAAAGCACCTCCCTGGCCCCACCTGGCCCTGTCAACCTCCCTCTTGACTCTCCCTCCCCCCTTCTACCTGCCTTTCTTGCATTCTCCCCCCTTTATTAGGCTGTGACAGTGGCTGTTTTCTGTCAAGCTACAGCACCGTCACCACCTCTTTTGGCACTGCACACTTTATTCTGTACCTGCAAGTTTGTGCTACGAGCCCTTGTCATGACCAATAGTTGTTGTTTGCCTGTTTGTGCATCTTTTGCTCTTGCACTTTAAGTTGTTACTGTAATTGCTTACTGATGTAGCACTGAAATCTTGTTCTCTTTGTACTCCCCTTCCCCTCTTCCTTGGGTTACACCTGGAAATGAGCCTCAACTCAGTGTGCCTTTTCCAGTTACCAATTTTCCAATAAATAACAATACTATAGATATAGATAATATAGATACACACATATGTAAATAACAATACAGGATTTTGAGTATTTAAATGTTAAATGTCAGACTTGATTAAGGTCCTAAGTTGGAATGTAAAGGGCTTGAGAAATAAAGTTAAAATAAGAAACATTGTTAATTTTGTTAATTAATTGATTGATGCTCCAGGAATTGCATTATACTACCAATAAATTTAGTTTTATGCAGGTTGCATGGGCGAAAGGCATAGTATCTTACTACCAACCGAATTCTAGAGGAGTGGCAATTATTATAGATAAAAAACAATTTAATATATGGATCTTTAAATCAACACTTTGAATTAAACATAAATCCATGCATTATTTTTGTATAAAAAACTTCTTTTTTTAATTTCAATGTAATGCATCCAATACAAAAAAGCATGACATTCATCAAAGAGACAAAACAGTACAAAATGTAAGTGCAGGTATTCGGCAAGACTATGTTAGCGATAAAAATAGCAAGGAAAGAACTCCTATTGCTACATAGTTGTAGTACTATACAAAGAGACAAACAAAAAAGAGTATGAAGGGATGGCAATTCATACTGCTACAGCTACACCCAAAGGGTGAAAAGACCTTATGTTTCGCTCTGTCTGGGCGGGGCTTCTTCAGCGGTTAAGAAACCATCATATCATATCCTCTTTTATAGCTCCAGCAATCAATTAAACAATAAACAACAATATTTAAAGTGCTAAATTCTCATCCCAATAAAACTATACATGTACTCATTATGTACTAAATACTATAACAAAACATGAAGGAATCTTAACAACCCATACTAATACATCCCTACCAATTAATTTAGAACAAACAGCTCATAGAAATCGAATAGTTTTAACTAAACAATGAATAAGGACATATATTAAATGCAGCACATTAATTAACATTGATTTATATAGATTCTATTTACTTAAAAAGACTCTCAATAGAACCATCCATACTTCATTAACATGGAAAATTATGCCCACTGAATAAGATATATTAAACTTATATAAACATTGCACATTGAGGGCCAGGTATTCAAAGCATTGAGCCAGGCGTTTAGTGCGGGATCAGCGTGGGTCTGCTATATTCAAAAGGCCAAATAGTGTGAGCAAACCGCATTAGCGCTGGGCAAACCATAATTATATGCAAGGGGTAAAGTGAACATGAATACAGGCGCAGTGAGATATTCAGCGACTAGCACCATGCTAAGGTGTTTAACGTGACTTAGCGCGACCCATAGCATGGTACAAATTACCACCCAGGAAAAGCTGGTCTTAACCCTGGGCAAACAGCTTTGTGCAACATTGTTGCTTTGTGCATGTTAGCGTGGCATTAGCACGGCTTGCGCGACCCTAACATATGAGTGTGACACTTAGAAACTGCCAGACATGGAGGACACATGCTGCTCACTGATGGCACCACCATGATGCCAACAGCTGCCACAGGTCCCAGCCATGCACAGGCAGTAAGGGGTGATCGGGCCCACAGGGGACATCATGGTAATGTGGCCATACAGCACACACCTGCAAACCATATGGCTGTGGTGCCCAACACATTCCAGCACATACAGGCAGCACTGTGGACATGGTGGCTATTGACAGAATGGTGTACGGGTGGCCAGACCTCACCACAGTCCAGGTGTGGCCACCCGGACTGGGACATAGCACACAGTGCACATGGGCCAGTAGTGGGAATACCCCACTGCCTGTATGTCTGTCGGATTCAATGTGCCCCACCCCAGCCACATACAGCACAACTGTACAGATGCCACAGCACACACAGCCGGCCATGTATATGTCACTGTGTGCATCCCATGCCACAGGTGCAACATCTGTGGATCACACAACAGCTTAACAGTAATGTCCACTGTCAGGAAACACCTGCAAGTTGGGCCTGTCACTGTGTACAGTGCAGTCATCAACATTGCTCTACACACCATAGGCAGTGCTGTGTCCCACACACTACTGGCCCCCTTGCTACTGTAGTGTCTGCTGTGCAATGTAGCATGCCCTATGGTGTTACAGTTGCATGCAGCACCACCACCACCTGTACCTATGCTGTGTTGTCCCCTGGGGTACAATATGCTATGCTATGCTGTACTGTGTACATGTAGCCTGCAGCTATCATCGTGCACTGCCAGACAGACCTAAAGGTGGAGCTGTGGTCAGACCTGGCCAGCCCCAGTACTTCCAGACTGACCTACAGGTGGCTCTGTGGGACCCTGCAGTAACGCTGGACAAACTGCATGCAAATCAGGGTATAATGAGATGCTAATCTGGATGTTTGCCCAGAAACTACCTGAGCAGGCTCATTTGCATGTCACTTTTGAATATGGCAAAGTTTAGCGCCTGGCAAACGTGTTTGCACTGGGCAAACAGCTTAACTCTGCGCTAATCCCATGCAAATGCATTGGCTCTGCGCAAATGGTTCAGGGAATATTATACTGTTTTGCACACTGTACCTTCCCATAGGCTGCTCCCTGCAGCTGTACTGGGACCACGCATTTGTTGGAACACACATTGGCCACATAAGTCACCGCTAGCTACCTTCACATCCCTGTGCACTGTGCTGCTGTTGTGGTCTGCATTTTCGGGTCATTATATTCAGAGCTGTCTTATTCCAGGGCTAAATTTACCCTGCACTCCCAGACCAGTTTGCCCGGCCTCATTCCCATGCTATATGCAGAAGCGGTTTGCCCCGGGCTATTCCTTCGGAATATAGCTTGCCTTCCTTTGTGCTCTGTGCTGTTTGCCCACCGGGCAGTGCTAATTTAGCCCAGGGGCAAAGCTTTGAATATCTGACCCTGAATGACATTACTTCATAATTCAAATAACAAAAAATAAAACATCAAAACTTATGCTGTTACATTATTTTCGTTCAAGGATCCATTCAACAAACGATTTATAGTCTCAGACATATTATATTGCACACAGTTCTTAAATACAGCTCTTCAATATATTTCGTTTTTTTTCTGAGTCCTTCTTATTTTTTCTTTTCCAGTTTCTATCTGATGTCTCTTTCATTTGTTTCCATAATATATCTAAAAACGAAATACTGAAATATATCAAACAAGCATTTGTCAACGCCGAATGTTGGCTTGCTGGCATTGGCATTGGTAGTGCAGGAGTTAGACGCATCATAGGAATGGCAGTGAAGTATTGAACTGATGCCAACCCACCCCCACCCTGCAGAGAGTGACAGGCATTAGGGTGTCCCTTTGGGTGTTTGGTAGTGCAGTGCGGGAAAACATGTCGGGCAGGATGTGAAAAATGACAGCTGTACAGTTCATAAGGAGGTGTAAAAAAATGCCAGTGTTGAAAATGTGGCATGTAAATATACCAAATTTGCGAAGCTACTAGGGTGCATGGGAAATATGCAATGCACGCTTGCAACACTGCCATTTTATGGGCGTTCGGCACCAAATTTTCAACATAGGCATTTTAGCACCTCTGCTCATGTACAGTGTCACTGTTATTTCCTCAAAGTGTCCCAAGAAGTGATTTCGCACAGCAACCACGCTATTCTGTGCCGGAAGTGCGAAAACACATTTTGGGCAGGATATGTGAAATGACGGCTGTACTGTTCATCAAGAGGTGTGGAAAAATGGCAATGGTGAAAATCCAGACTAAAAATATCACAAATGCAGGACGGTACAAGCGTGCGTGCAGTCTGACAACGCACGCTTGTAACACAGTCATTTTATGGAGTATCATCACCAAATTTTCAACATAGGCATTTTGGTCCTCTGCTCATGAACTGTGTCATTGTCATTTTCATAATCTGGCTAAACACTGATTTCCACAGCGACTTCGTTATTGTACGCGCCGGTCAAGGAAACACATTTCAGGCAGGATGTGGAATGACAGCTGTACTGTTCACAAGGAGGTGTACAAAATGACAATGCTAAAAACCAAGCGTTAAATATTGTGAATGCAAGAGATTCTGAGCCTGCACGTAGCAACTATGCAATGCGCATGCAAATAAAACAGCAGGCATTTGTTGGATTTTCACAGAATTTGGAACTTAGGCTTTTAAGAGGCCACCTCATAAACACTGCCACTGTCATTTCATTAATGGGCCCGAAAGATGATTTCGGCAGTGACTGCGAAATCACCTTTCGAGGCCGATTAACGCCATGACAGTGATAGAATTCATGAGGAGGGGCCCAAAACCCCATGTTGAAAATTTGGTGCCAAAATTCCAAGAAATGCCTGCGATATGCAGCAAAGTTGAAAAAACCCTATTCACTCCATTATACAGCTTACCGGCATTTCCTCAGTTCGCGGTCGGCTTTGAAGAGTGCAGGCGTGTTCCGGTCCACTGAAAGATCATTGCGCCAGACTCCGGAGGTAAGTATGGGGGTGGGGTGAGGAGGCAGGTGCGCAGTGGGTGAGTGCGGTGGGGAGGGGCATCGAGACTACGAGGGGCGTTTTTAGTTTTACAGGAAAAAAAAAAAACCATCGTGAGACAGTTTTTCTGTTGCAGGGCATTTAGCGCTGGGGTGGGCTCCCAGCGTGCCACCTAACTATTTTTTTGAGGGAGTCAGTAGCCAAGGGATTGGGCACCCTCATCAGCTCTAGCAGAGGGGATAATGCCAATGGGGATTGGGCACCCGTCGGCAAACAAAGACAGCAGTGGGCGCAAGCTGAGGGGATTGGGTACCCCCTCGGCATTCAACAATTGGGGGAGAGGTGATGCCGGCGGGGTGGGCTCCCCGTGGGGTGTACAAAACAGGCGCCAGCGAGGATGGGCACCTCGGCATTCCACATGGGAGTATGCCAATGGGGAGTGGTCTCTCCGTCAGCACAGTAAAACAGCGGAGGGTACCCGACAGAGATTAGGCACCCCCAATGTCGAGGCCATAAGCAGCAGCTTACCGACCATACTGATAATTATGGTGAGCACAAGCAAAGGTTTGCTGCATATGATGAGCTTTGCTCGGATTGCAGTGGACCTTTACTTAGATATACTCACCCGTATCTATATGCATGGTGTGGCACTAACATGCAGGCTGGTTGGGGAATGAGGAGACGCACCTACTGATGTGTGCCCTGCATTCGCCCAACAGCGGCCGCGTCCCCAAATCTGCACTGTCCCAATATGTTGGCTTGCGCCAGCGGCAAGCCAACATAAAAAGGGGAAAACCTAAATCATTTGTCCATGACATACCTGTAAATGTCTCAATAAATCTTTTTAGAACCAAAAACATTCTTTCCAGAATTGTTATCAATGCCATCACTAATACAAAATTCTACTCTGATATTTCCTATATAATTTTTATTTGTTATAAAATTAATTCTACTTTGAGCATATTGTAGATAGTGTACAAGTTCAACAGAATCATTAAGACCCGGTGGGTGATATGCCCAGGTCCTAAATATCCATTCTGTTTCCATTCTGCTAACCAATGACTCTCAATCTCCACCTCGAGGATTTTTTTGAACTTGTTGAATGCCAAAAAAGCTAATTTTATGCAAATTTTTATCTTTTCCTTGAACATGTCTAGCTATTGCATATTTCAAATTTTCATACCTCCAGGCTCTAACATGCTTACCAATCCATACTTTAACGCTCTGAATCATTTGACCTATATAAAATGCCTTACATTGACACATCAGAATATAAACAACTCCTTCTGTGTTGCAATGGATAAACAAATTACAATAGATGTACCCCCTCCCCTTGGATGAGCCACAGAACTACCTCAAATTAAATAAATGCAATACATACAATGTCCACACTTTTTATTTACAACAGGGACAACCCATTGTGCATTTTGTTGTTTTTCTGGTTTGCATAGTGCTGAAACTACTTTATTGCCAATATTATTGGCTGTTCTATAAACAAAATTAGGTTCTTTTTCAGAAATGTGCAATAATCTAGAATCAGTGGACAAAATGGACCAATGTTTAAGTATAATTTTTCTCACTTCATGTACCCCCATAGTAAACATTGTAATAGATCTAGGACTGTCTGCTTCCACTCATCACTTGTCTTTCACTTTAGGAACTAGTAAATCAGAGCGATCAAGATTTTTTACTGCTTCTGTTGCTATAGTCAAAACCATTTTAGAGTAGCCTCTTTGTTTAAATTGATCAGTTCCTTCACTTTCTCTTTTTTTGTACACTTCCCCATCAGTACAATTTTGTTCTTCACAAATAAGCTGCCCCTTTGGCACAGCTTTGATTACATGTTTTGGTTGAAAACATGAAGCATGTAATAGAGTATTACGATCTGTACGTTTAGAAAAAAGATCAGACAACATATTCCCATCATTGTCCCTATATAACCTCACATCCAAAAAAAAAATATTTCATGCTTCCCCATAGCTAATACAAATTGGAGAGCAGAGTTTATCTTGTCCCCCCTCTCCAAATAATCAAAATTTTGTCAGTAAAGCGCCTCCCAAATCCAACTCAGAAAGAAAAGTTTGTGGGGCGCTTCTGACATCTTTATATCTCCATCTAGCCAGGAATAAATTTGCATAACTTGGTGCAAATTACACACCCATAGCAGTCCCCCTCACTTGTAGGTAATATCCACCTTTGAATATAAACATATTACATTTAAGAATAAACTTTGATAATTCCAACAATAATTATGTAGGTGGATGTGTAGGTGGATTGTTTACATCCTCTCTTTGATCCAGAAAAAACTTTAAAACTTCCAGCCCCTCGTCATGTGGAATACATGTATAGAGGGGCTGGGTATCCAAAGTTGCAAAAATTGAATCCTTGTCCATGTAGATGTCATCTACCACATTTAACAAATCAGCTGTATCTCTGATATAGGCAGGTATTTTCAAAACAAGGGGTTTCAAATGTGCATTGACAAAAATGGATAATGGCTCAGTTAACCAACCAATACCTGATATAATGGGGTGTCTAGGATGTTTATCTAAATGTTTATGTATCTTAAAAAAGACATATATAGTTGGTAATGTTGGTTTATCTACAGTTAAAAAAACCTTTTTCTTTTTTATTCAACCAACCCCTTTCCTCTGCCCCAGCTACATATTCATCGATGCACTGTTTGAAAACTCCTGTTAAATTTCCAGTGAGTTTACGATAGAATGTAATATCTGATAGTTGATTCATTATTTCTTTTCATAATCAAAACTATTCATAACTACCACTGCTCCCCCTTTATCAGCAGATTTTATATCAATGGACTTATCATCCTAAAGTGATTTTAAAGCATTGTTTTCAGACATAGTGAGATTATGATATACTTTCCTTTTGTCAGTAGATTCCAAATCCATTTTCATCAGATCATTTTCACACATTCTTAAAAAGGTGTCTACTGCTGCACTGTGTTGTGGACAAAAAGTAGACTTCGCTCTAAATTTCATACCATTTTCTTTTATTTCTTCTACTTGGCTGCAGGAAACACTCTCTTGCTGAAAAATAGTCTTTAAAGTTAATTTTCTGGCAAACAAATGAAGCTCTATTAATGCTTGACTGACATGAAAACCTTTAGTGGGCACAAAAGACAGTCCTCTGTTTAAAACCTTGGTGTCCATGGTAGTGAGTGATCTAGATGAAATATTGACATTATTCTGCGCTGCAAACTCAGTGCCCTCCTTCCATTGCCTATTTAATGTCCTCTTCCACCTCTCACCCCACCATCCCGTTTTTTTGTTGTTGTGGAAATCTGAATCGAGTTTGCCGTTTGCTCTGATGAGGGCTAGAATTGCTCTGACCTGCATTTGGGGGTGGGGGGGTACTGACGATTCCAATCTTATTTGTCCTGCCATCTGGGAAAAAAAAACAGAGCTATTGCTCAAAGTATCTGAATCAGGTATTGATGTATAATCCAAAACTGCAGCATCTCTATTCATCATATTTTTCTTTAAAATTTATCTTAATTGAGTGCTATCTTTTTTTATTACTCAAATTAAACACTGTTCCATTCTTATAATCATTTGCATCTCTTAACTGTTTTTTCTCTTTTGCTTGTTTCAATCTGGCATCATAACGTTTCATTTTTTCATCTCATTCTTGTTGTAATTTATTTAGCTCTTCTGTTGTAGAATTATTAGCTAAAGAACTTTCCAATAATCCAGTCTCCTCTGAAATCTGCTGTCTAATTGGAGCTGCATTCCTCAAAATCAGTTCCATTCATTTAAGCGATGCTTCATGGCCAGTCTCATGACAATCAGCTAAAAAATCTGCCTGATCAGTTCCAAATGCTGCCAATTGTATAATTCTTAAACCCAGTGGAACTTGTTTTAAAGCAATATATGCTTCCTTCAAAGTTTTGTGCCAGTACATCCTTCTAGCTTTTTTCACTTTCTTTTCTAATTGGAAATAAATGGTTCGATCATTATTTTCACCTCTGGTATCAGGGTTTTCAGAATGTTGGTCCTCATTAAGCAATGGGTTGCTAGAACCCTCATGTGAAAATACTTGCTGAGCATAATGAAACTGCCTATTTGTTCTACTCCCGTCAGCGTTCTTGTCTTTATCAGTAATGGCATTACTATGTATGTTATCAGATGCCATTTTTAGAGAGATTATTAATCAACTATATCTTTCAATGTACTGAAAGACAATTAAACAAGAAAAAACATTTTATGTCTCAAATTACCCTAAGTCTATGCCAAAGAAAAATACCATTTAGAATAAGCACTTACTTGACTGTTTTTTCAGAATCCCGGAGTGCACCATAACAGAGACAAACCCACCATCAAAAAAAGGCGCTCCCGGGAGCCATCCAAATAGAATGGTGCTCACAAACCACCTACTGAAACAAAAATCGAAATAGAGCACCCACTCTGGATGGTTAAATCAACACTTTGAATTAAACAGAAATTCTTGCATTATTTTTGTATAAAAAACTTTTTTTTATTTCAGTGCAATGAATCCAATACAAAAAAGCATGACATTCATCAAAGAGACACAGTACAAAATGTAAGTGCGGGTATTCAGCAAGACTACTTTAGTGATAAAAATAGCATGGAGAGAACTCCTATTGCTACATAGTTGTATTAATATACAAAGAGACAAATAAAAAATTGGTAGGAATTTGTTGGTGTGGGTTGTTAAGATTCCTTCATGTTTTGTTATAGCATTTAGTAGATAATGAGTATATGTATAGTTTTATTAGCATGAGAATTTAGCACTTTAAATATTGTTGTTTATTGTTTAATTGATTGATTGAGCTATAAAAGAGGATATGATATGATGGCTCATTAACCTCTGAAGAAGCCCTGCCCAGACGGAGCAAAACGTAAGGTCTTTTCACCCTTTGGGTGTAGCTGCAGCAGTATGAATTGCCATCCCTTCATACTCTTTTTTATTTGTCTCTTTGTATAGTAACACAACTATGTAGCAATAGGAGTTCTAGCCTTGCTATTTTTATCGCTAAAGTAGTCTTGCCAAATACCTGCACTTACATTTTGTACAGTTTTGTCTCTTTGATGAATGTCATGCTTTTTTGTATTGGATGCATTACCTTGAAATTAAAAAAAAAATTTATACAAAAATAATGCATGAATTTATGTTTAATTCAAAGTGTTGATTTAACCATCTAGAGTGGGTGGTCTATTTTTATTTTTGTTTCAGTAGGTGGTTTGTGAGCACCATTCTATTTGGATGGCTCCCAGGAGTGCCTTTTTTTGATGGTTAATATATGGATCTTGAATTTAATACTCTAGTAAAGCATACAAAATTTGTCGGTATTATTATCACTCCTGAAGTGATAATGCCACACTTCAAGAGTGATAATACTATTGTTCAGGTCCCGTAATAGTATAGTTTGGGACCTGAATGATAGTAGCTCAACAGCACAAGCGCACAACTCCCCAAATCAATAAAGCTTGCAAACACCAATCAAGCATTCACATTCACAACATGGCTCAACATTGGCCACTTTCTGTCTGTGGGTGGCCAAAACAGTTTCAAAAACATGGCAGCGGTCTCATCTAGTAAGAGTGTAAAGTGGTATTTATTTTTTTTTTATTTTTTTTTTATTTTAAAATCATACCACAAAAGGATTTATCTGGCAGATCCTGTGCTCCCCCCAAGAAAGCTAAAGATAGGACAAAAACAAAGCTGTCCATGTGTGCATGTGGGCAGGAGGGAGAGAAAGAGAGGCACAGACTGTCTGAGAAAGTACGGCAGTCAGCTAAGACTGAGACAGTCCTTCACTGAAGAATTGACCACCCATAACAAAACAATACAGGGAAAAAACAACTATCATCAATATATTAAAAAAAATAATAGATATCTCACAAGGCATTACCGCTGCGCTACCATCTCGAAGGTTCTAGATGCTGTAACCTATCAAGCTTTGCTCTCGAGGTTCCTACATGTCCAGAACCTCTCAATGGTATTACTTACTGGTAGTGCTATGCGGAATTTTCAAATTCCGGCAGAATGAAATTCCGTGGAATTTTCAAAATTCATCAAAATTCCATCGGATTTCACCACAAATGGAATGGTGAAGTTCCACTGTAGAAAACAGTTGTGGAATTATTTTCCATGGGGGAAAAAAGCAATATTCCGTGGATTTCAATGTTTTCCATGAAAATTGTTGCAGAATAATTTTCCTCTGAAAAATTGCTTTTCTGCAGAATAATATTCCGTGGATCACAGTAGGCAGAATTCCACTGAAGAACCAGTGACATTCCGGTGGAAATTCCGTACCAATTCTATTGGTAGAATTTCGCATTCTGCACAGCATTACTCACTGGTAATATCCAGTGAGCTATCAATTATTCTCTTTATATTGATTATCTTAAGGCAGACATTTACAGACCTGGGTAGGAAGTACTTAATACAAGAACTGGTTTACCCTGGGGAAATGTAAACCCTGGTAAATATCTATGGATCAAATGAAAATAACCCAAACTTCTTTACAGATTTCTTTTTAAATCTTACTCTTTTTTTTTTCTTTACCATATCTGATAGGTGGATACTTTAATTTGATGAACAACAACTTATTAGATCAAGGAGACCTATGGAAAGAATACCTTCAGCAGTAGTCACCTTAAAAAAATGTTATGATGGAATTCAGGCTGGTTGATCCATGGAGGAGAAGAGATCCTCTGTGCACTCAGAATTCATACCTCTTGACAATCCACTAGTTCTGTTCATGAATAGATTTCTACTTAGACACTAATACATTACTTCATCAAATAGACTCCATAGTTTATGATATGTAGCATAAATAAAATGTAAGGGCAGTATGCAAGGATGTATAACCATTGAGGGAGCTAATTAGGGTTCTAAGGCCACAAGCCCAAATACTGAATATAGTACAAGAAACAGAAGAAGCAGTAGCTCAAAGAACAAAAATAAGTGTCACAAGTTGGAGGTTGCACTTACCCTGGTATAATTCACAATAGAGACACAAAAGCCCATTAAAGAGCAGGGTGGGTCAACACTCCTTGTAGTCCTTCTGTATTGAGTAATCCAAACTGTGTTTCAGAATATATTCCCAATGTATCACAGATAGGTACTGAATCAAAAGTTAATTATCAGCAAGAGTTTATTAAATGATTCAAAAGTAAGCAGTTTACAGGTATCTCACTTCAGGAGCCAGGAAAACTTTAAACAGCACAGCAAATAGTATATTAAAAGACTGAAAAAGTGCACAGAATCACCATTGCTTCCATTGCTTCAGAGATTACATTGTTGCTACCTGGCCACACCTGAATGAGTTCCCAGCTCCCAGTCTTTACGTTTCAGCATCAGGTGATGCCTTCATCAGAGAGTGAGTATTCTGAAACATAGTTTGGATTACTTACTCAATACAGATGGGCTACAAGGAGTGCTTACCCATGCTGAATATAGTACATTAGGATGGTTATTATTATGGCAATTGCATTTGTGATCACAGTGTGCACCTGAAGGCCTCTTGCAGCACGGAGGGAATGGTGTGTAGTGAGTGCAGGTAGGGGTTTGGGGGATTTCTGGCTTTGGGAGGGTTTTGCTTTTCTTTTTTCCAGGTTTATTTGCAGCTTGTTAATTGGTTTAGCTACCTTCCTAATGATGTTTTAATTGTGTTATCAGTAATCATTAATTGTTTGATTAGTATAGGTTTATAACTTTAATTAGTGTAGGTATACAGCTGTAACTGTTGATTCGTGCAGGTATATACTTTTAATTGATAGATTAGTCATAGGTATACAGGGAAATAAATGATGGCCTTTTCAATAGGAAAAAGTTCCAATCCATGTATTATAATTAGAGAGGCAGTGAAGTTTTACTTCGCCGGCAAATTTTTGGCGAAGTCACCAAATTTGCCTCCAAGGATCATTTTGCAAAGTTGATCCATTTAATGAAAAATTCACCTTTCGCAACTTTGTCTTGCTTTTGCAAAAAAAAAAAATGAAGCAAAGAGAAGTTAGAAATGGTGAATGTCAATCCCATTCCCTCGTGTCTAGTGGTAACCCCCCTCCCACACACACACACACACACACACACACACACACACACAGCAATCACCGTCCACCTGTGTACAAAATAAGTAATTTTTTTAATTAAATCCCTGGTGTCTAGTGGTCCCTTCTTGCTGATCACCAGCCCCAAATGAAAATCCCTGGTGTCTAGTGTATGTGCCCCCCGGCCCCGCCAATCATTGATGGCTGTAAAATATTAACTAAATCCCTGGTGTCTAGTACCCTCCCCCTCCCCAATCACTGGCCCCAATTACAAATACTGTAAGTTATGTTTTCAGTTAAATCCTGGTGTCTAGTGCCCCCACAGATACCAGCCAGCCCCAATGTAAACCCTGGTGTCTATGGTCACCTCCCCCACTGATCGCCAATCGATGTAAAATATTAATGAAATCCCTGGTGTCTAGAGGCCCCCCTCGCCAATCACCAGCACCCAATGCAAAAATAAATTATTATTCATCATTAAATCCCTGGTGTCCAGTAGAGCCCCCACCCCCAACCCATCTGGTAGTGCCCCACCACCCCACTCCCCCACCCCTCCCCGACCCCGAGTGGGTGAGCAGCATAGCCCTCCACTCTCCACCAAGGCTGGCTGCCCAACTGAGCTGGAATGAATGAGCATGTACTTGCATAAGTATGTGCCATTTATTCTAACTCAGTCAGGGTGGCCAGCCATAGTGGAGAGTGGAGTGCTGTGCTGGTCGCCTGCTTGGGTTGTGGTAGGGGGAACAGGTGGTGGAGCACTACCTTATGGGACTGGGGTGGAGGGTCCACTAGACAGCAGGGATTTTAATGATGAATAATAATTTCTTAGGGTATTGGGGCCAGTGATTGAGGGGTGGGAGACCACTACACACCAGGGATTTAATTAAAAATAATTTATTTGTGCATTAAGGGCTGGCAATCTGTGGGGGGGGGACCACTACACACCAGGGATTTAATTAAAAAAACATATGTATTTGTGCATCGGGGCCCGCTATCAGTGGGGGGGGGGTGCACACTAGACACCAGGGAAGTTTCAAAGTGTGGAACTTCACCCACAAAGTTTCACACTTTGCGCTCTATCCTCGGTCTACAAATTTAGCAAATTTCGTGAATTGCATATCGCAGATTGCACCACATTCATGAATTCATTTGCAGAGTGAATTTTGAAGACTTCACCCATCACTAATTATAAATAGAATAATAGGCGAGTGTATATTAAAAGGGAGTAATACTATCAAGAGGTTCCCTTGTCCCCAGAACCTCAAGATGGTATTACTCCTGAGTGATACACACTCAGCTATTTGTTATTTTTTGTAATATATAGATCCAATTTCAAACTTTTGCAGCTCTGAATTTTTTTCTGGCATGCTGTGAGGCCAGCCAACCACCGCAGCAAGGACTCACTCACTCCGTCTCCACCCCCACCAGTCTCTGTTAACTTGTACTAATTTGAGAGTGCCTCCGGTTATTATGTTTGGTAGGCAGTCCTCCCTTTCATTTGTTTTCAGGACTGAGTGAATGCAGGATCAACCAGAGAATTCTTTAAAAGTAGAAAAAAGTATTGGCAAAAGAGTGAAAATGACGAATTACTCTCTGTAAATGAGAGATGGATGCCATGTTTTCAGAACTGTTCTACCTACCCACAGACAGAAAGTGGGCAATCATGAGGAGTGCTTTAAAAAACATCATGTCGCGTGTGTAGGAAGCGTACTTGGGAGCATAGCATCCAGTGTACATTGTGAAACAGTCATGCTCTTGTGCTCTTCAGTTTCTCTGATAATACTATCATTTAGAGTGCCAAATGATAGTATTGTGGGCTCTGAACAATAGTATTATTGGTCATCATCAATAGTATTATCACTTTCTAGACAGTGGTATTCTAGGATTTTTTTTGTATGGCTTACTGACATATTAAAATGAGTTATCCATATAATACAAATAGAATAATACATAAAATTCCCTGCAGCTCTGATTTTATTTTTTTCTCACACATGCTTCGAAGCCAGCCAACAGCCGATGGGCTGGCTGACAGACACACTGAGCACTTCTTTGCTCTGCTTCGCCCCTACCCCAAGAAACTTCTACTGAAGTGAGAGTGGCACCGGTCATTAAATTTTGTAGGAGTCCTACCTGTGAGGCATTTTCAGCATGAGCAAATGCAGGATCAACCAGATACTGCTTTACATTAGGGGGAAAAATACAGTCGAAAGAGCAGCGGGGATGAAGTGCTCTCAGTGAGCGAGAGATGGATGACATGATTTCAAATTTGTTCTGCCTTCCCACAGACAGAAAGCAGCTAATCATGAGGCATGCTTTAAAAAACGTCAGGTCATTCATCCTGGGTCCGAAGTTGGGAGCTTAGCAACAAGGGGATAGTGGTGCCCTTGCGCTCTTCAGTTTGTTTGATAATACTATTGTTCAGAGCACTGAATGGTAGTATTATGGGTTTTGAATGATAGTAATATTGCTCATCATCAATAGTATTATGAATTTGTGAACAGTACTATTACAGTGATTTTTTTGTATGGCTAATGCCATATTAGAATCACTTATACATACATTACAATAGACTATATGGACAGTGTCTATTAACCCCTGTTTTCAACCATTTTATAACCTGTTAATCCCATCATTATAATGTCAGTATGCTGTAAACCTTGCTCAACTATATCGTAATGATAGGATTACAAGATAGGATGTCACCACTTGTCAAAATTCTTGGAAAGGAAAGGAAAGGTGATCTGCTGCTTGGACATTCGTTCAAACCACACACATTCCATTCAGACAGTTACAGACCCACTGCAGTATAGGTCACAATGGCTAATGTCAGCACTTCAGTTGCTCAACATTCAAACCAGGAGGCATTCATAGCCAAGCAGGAGAACAAATGCATATTGAAAAAAAATTTATTCCCCCCCTCCCCAGTGGCTAGTTTTTCCATACACTGTAAAATACAATGCCTGAGTAATGGTGGACAACTACGGATGTAATCATCTCTCATGGTTGACATGACAACTGTAAATGTCTCGAGCTGCACTTTCAAGGTTTACTTGGTTGTCCTGGCAACTGCTTGAGGTGATTACATAGAGAATAATGGCTATGCGAGTGTGCGTTATGGATTTTTTTTTTTTACACACCCGAGTTGTGTGATGACCCATAAACCTTGAGAGTTAAGCTCGAGAGGTTTACAGGGTCAGCACACAATGAGGGTGTGTAAAAAAAACATTAACGCACACTTGGCATAGAGCTTTCTCTCTACTTAAAGAAAACAAAAGACCCTGACTGAGCAATGCACATTGTATTTACTGTGAAGCTTTACAACACTGCATTACTACTGCAAGTATGCTACCTGGATGATAAACAGCTTAAAACAACATTTTTCTTTCAAACATTTCAAACCAAAAATTGTCAAGTACAGTCAGATTTAGTATTAACTGGTTTGCAGTGGTATACTTATCACACTGGGAGTTCATTTCAGATGATGATAGGGTTCGATAGCTTAGACATTAAAGAAAGAAAACTGTAAAATTTAAACTGGATAAAAAATTAAAACAAAGTTCATCTTAGTCGAGCTTATTTAAATACATCAGGTGAAGTCTTTCCATTTTCGTGAGAGGAGGTGCTTCCTGTCTGGGTCACGGAGATGCTGGATCCGATGAAAATCACTGTGAAAAAAAAACATTAGGGATCATGAACAAATTACGTTGTGGTTGCTACTAGACTACTTGTTTTCTCAGGGTGTTCTTTTTTTGTTGGGCGCACTAGACTAGGTTAACTTTTTGATTTCCACATGTATCGTGTGCCACCGCCGAGTTAAGACATACCACTGATGGCGGTTGTAGAATATTGCTAGACGCTAACACTGGTTTGATAGCAGCTGCATTCTCAAGACAGGAACTGCAGGTAGGAATGCAAAACTAAGCACAGAATGTAAACTGGATGCTGTAATAACTGGTTTGCCCAGTTATTATGGCATCTGAAACTAGTACTGAAACCAGTCATTAATAGGGGTCACCAGTAATTATATTGTGGTTAACCACTGTTACTCAGGCAGTATCCTCTATATAATAACTGGTGTCCCTTTTATCATAATTTGTCTAGTGCACTTACCCGGTCAACAAAACACTAAAAAAAAAAAAAAAAATCATACTGATTATCATTTTGATCAAACACGTAATAACCCAGTATGATGTCATACCCAGTTATTGAAGTGTTTGAAGTGCTCATACTTCACTTTCCCTTTCTATAGTTCAACAGTGGGAAACTTGACTCACATGGATCTTGCTGGTTGACTTCTTTTTTGTGATTATGTCCCTGCACCAGTATTATAAAAAATAAAATATAAGTGACTGTGTGCTTATGAAGTTATAATTACTGGTGACCCCTTTAAGCCTACCTGCTTTCCCTATTTAATCTTCCCTCGCTTCTCCTCTCTTCTCAGTAGGTTGTGAGGGCCTCGGAGCCAGCCCTCCCCCGAAATGGCAAGATGGACCCCGTGAGCCCCCAGTGAACAGGTACGCCATGGCAGCCTTTGTCCTTCCATAGTCCCCTGCAGCAAATCCTACCTTGGAGTGCAGAGAGGCCCCGCTGGCGCTTCGTGATGGCTGCCCGACCACTGCCCTAGGTGAACTCCGCATTATATAGGATGTGTCGCGTGATGTGAAAAAACCTACCAGCCCTCTTTCCCATAAGCAGCTTATCTGCTCTCTCCACTAGTGGCCGCCCCAGTGACTCAATCTGTGGTACTGTGATGCCCAGTACTAGCGTAACTAAATATGCCCTGTCTTCCCCCTCTCTGAGAATTAAAAAAGTATGCCCTGTCTCTTCCCGTCTAAGAAATCATTCCTCACTCACATAACTTCTTGGAAACAGTAGGACTCTAACGTGTAGCTGAAAGTACCGCTAATCCCTATTGGTTGGGCTGGATAAGGCATACCATAGCCACCCAAACCATCTGCGGTATTGTCACTTGAGCTATCTGCCCTTACCAACATCCCTGTGCTGGTCACTCAGGCTCTCAGAAACATGTGGTTGCAAGGGCATGCTGCTTGCATAGCTATCTTCACACAAGTTGCCTGACACACACCCTGCCGATCTTGGTTGCAGTGCTGCTCTATCAGAAATTCCCATAAACGTGGTTTGCGCTTCTGTTGCCATGACCCTCCCTGGATTGGCTGGGGTAATGACTAACAATCTAGGGCTACCTGGGGCTATGGCCAATACTCAAGGACCTCAGGTCACCTCACCCTAATACAAGTCCCCCTCTACCTGGCTGTCTGCCAATGGCCCAAAAATGGCACACCTTAGCGTTCGCAGTATCCTGCCCAACCTAGCTGAACTTGTGGCCTGGGTGGCATACTACAACCCGGATATCCTGGGTATCTCGGAAACATGGCTAAAGCCTCACATCCCAGACTCTTTGTGTGCTCTACCTGGCTACAGCCTCATCAGACAAGATAGGGCCGTGAAAACACGTGGGGGAGGTGTGCTCCTATACTTTAAGGTGCACCTAAATGTGTCTGCTATTGATCATACACCCACTACTTCCCTAGCCTGTGAGTTCCTGCATGCCTGCTTCCTGCTAGGGAATGCAAAAAAGGTACACTTGGTCTGTGTCTACAATCCTCCGAGGGGAGGAGTACTAGGGCTCTCCTCGCTGCTCGACTGCCTTATTGACAAGGTGGGCTCAAATGAGGTACTAGTCCTGGGGGACCTTAACCTTGATTGGATGGGACCCAACTCAAAGCACTACGAGCCCCTTCTCTCAGGTCTTGCCCTCAGCCAGCTCATTACTGAACCCACAAGGCTCTCCCCAAAGGGAGATAAAGGAACCCTCATTGACTGGATACTAAGCAATAGACTGGATAAAATAGTCTCCGTAAGAATTCTCCCCGATGTCATCTCAGATCACTCACCTACCTACTGCATATGGGGTATCTCCTCACAAAAAATCCTCAGTAAAGTGATCCAGATGAGGGACTATTCTAAATTTAAACTAAACGACTATCTAGTGGACCTACAACATGCTGACTGGTCCAGGGTCGTCACCACTAACGACCCTGCAGGAGCCCTTGACCACTTCCTCATGGTGTTTTGCCCCTTGCAAAACAAACACGCACCCCTCACAAAAAGGAGGGTGAGGGGTACTGTCACGAAATGGCTCTATGGTGGCCTGCTTTCCATCATGAAACAAAGGGACTAATGCTGGGAGAAGTATAAGATCTCCCGCAACCACAACAACCTTCTTGAATATCGGCAGCTCAGAAACTCTTGTAAAAGAGCAATCCACACTGCCAAGAGTGAGCACTGTCAATCTGCCCTGCTTTCCTCAGCCAGAAATCCAAGGAGTTTCTGCCAAAACATCAAAAACTTGGCTGGAGGGTCTGCCAGGGCTCAGGTCACTGACATGTATATTAGTGGGGTCAGCTGCAACAACCCACGTACCATCGCCAATGCTTTCAACTCCATGTTCACTGACCTGCCTGCCCCCCCCTCCTTCCCAACCTCCTACTCCTAAGTACCCTATTGGGCACACCCCCCGACCTCCCTTCTACCTAAAACGGATCTCTGTCATGGAGACCCAGAAGCTCCTTGCAGGTCTCTCCCACCACACAGGGGCAGGGCTTGGCCGCCTTGAACCCAAATTGCTCAGCCTGGGTGCTCCCCTCCTAGCCTGGCCTATCACACATATCTTTAACTGCTCTCTAATCTCGGGGATCATCTCTGATATGTGGAAAGTGGCCATGGTTGTCCCTGTCTTCAAACAAGGTGACCCTAAAGAGATCAAGAATTACCGCCCCATCGCCATCCTGTCTGCAGCTTGCAAACTTCTCTAAAAGGTTGTTGACACGCAGATCTCCCACTACCTACACAACTATGGACTTATCTCTCCTGCTCAGCATGGGTTCAGAAAAGGGCATAGTACTTCCACTGCACTTGCCATGGTCACCTCTGAGATCAGATCCACTGCTGATCAAGGCCAGTTGACCGGAGCCATCCTTGTTGACCTCTCAAAGGCCTTCGACCGTGTCGACCACTCCCTCCTGTGCTCCACTCTTCGCTCTCTCGGATTCTCTCCCCCTGCCTACGCCTGGTTCTCCAACTACCTCACAGGCAGGCAGCAATTCACCACTTTCAACCATGCCCTCTCTGACCCCTCCTCTGTCACCTGTTGGGTCCCCCAGGGATCCATCCTAGAACCCATTCTGTTTTCCCTATTCATTAATGAACTGCCACCGTTGCTACCCAGGGGTGCACCACCCTCAACACTGATGATCTCATAGTCCTGACCAGCTCCTAAGACATCACTAGCGTTAACTCCAGACTAAATTCTGACTTCAAAATTATCCAAGACTGGCTAGTGGGCCATAAGCTGACCATCAACCTGGAAAAGACCCAGGCTATGTTCTTTGGCTCCCTGCTCAAGACAAAAACGTACCCTGCTCCCTTAAAAATCTATGGATCTGATGGTACCCCTCTGCAGGCCATGGATTCAGTCAAGTATCTGGGAGTAACCCTTGACCCCCAACTGGATCTCAACCTGCACATTCAGAACGTATGCAAGTCAACCAACTGCAAGCTCAGACTTGCCTACAGAGCAAAAAGTTGTCTCACTACGGCCACATGGGTTGCCCTAGCAAGGGGGGTCCTCCTGCCCACGCTCTGCTATGGGCTCGTATCCTTTGCTCCAGTCCCAAAATCGAGTCTTACAAAATGGGATACTGCATACAATAATATTTGCCGCTTTGCGCTCTCTGCACCTCGCCTCACGCATTGCTGTAATCTATACTCGCAGCTGGAGTGGCTCCCCCCTGAAAAGTACCGCGTTTTTGTACTCGGCAATTTCATCGACAACATTGTTAGAACGGCTACCCCTTCTGCACTTGCCCTCCCCCCTAAACATGGAACCCCTGCCTACCACTTAAGATCCAGTGCAGCACTGGACCGCTAAGTTCCCAGGACTCGTACACTTGCTGGAGACCGAGCTTTCTCCGTCCATGTGCCTAGGGTGTGGAACTCCCTTCCTGCATCAACTCACTCCTCCCCCTCCCATCCCTGCTTCAAAGCCTCACTATGGAGCTTCCTAAAATCCACCTCCACCTGTCTCTGTGCCATATAAGACCCCAGATGTGGCAATCTCATCCCAAACTGACTGATAGGGGGGGTCACACTTTTGTGCGCTTGGTCCCACAATACGCTGAAATTTGCCTTTTTTCCCTGCTTACTTGTCCCTGAGTGGGGTCCTCTGTGGCTTAACCCATATCTTTAGCCTTGTGGACAGTGTCTGTATATTGTTGTTGCTCTGCCTAGCTATATATTATGTATTCTGTTGCTATCTTCCTATCAGCCTGTTATGCCTGTAGTCCCGCATGCTTTTATCTACATAGCTACTTATTATGCTGGATGTTCTTGTATATTACCCTGTCTCAACTTGATGATTTGTATGTACCTTGTATCCTCCCGAGTCGCACCTGAAAATAGGCACTTGGCTGTCTAGTGTGCTTACCTGGTTAACAAAAGCAAATAAATAAATAAATAATATATGGACTACAGCCATGTTTCAAACACCATAATAACCCATAGAGAGGATTATTACAGCGTTTGCTGTCACTCATTTAAAGCGCATCACCTCATTGGCCCTATGTCTGTTTGTGGGTGGGCAGAATACCTGAAAAACGCAGCTCCATTTTTCCATTACAGAGCACCCACTCCACACTTTGTCACTTACTGCCCTGGCAGATACCTTTTAAATATATTTCTGAGTTTATCTGGTTGATCCTACCTCTCCTAATTGGAAAATTTATCTGGTTGATTCTGCACTTCATATTGTTGAAGCGGGGCTTGACGGCAGTTACATCGCGAATGGAGCATGTTGTGGACCGAGGTACATTGTAATAAAAAAAAAAGAAACTCAGTGTGTGTGTGTTTGTGTGTGTGTATGTGTCTGTGTGTAGAGCTGCTCCAGTGGTGCTAACATTAATTTCCTTGCACCAGTAAATTATGAAAAAATAATGCCAGTGCAAGGTGTGTGTCAGTAGGATTTTTCACACACCCTTGGCATGTGATAATCTCATAAACCCCTCAAGCTTCGCTCTCATTGTTAATAGATTATCATGCACCTTGGGTGTGTGAAACACCCTCATGATACACACCTGCATAGCCATTATTCTCTACTTTTTGAACCCTCAGCGTGTGATGTCCACATAAACCTTTCGAGCCTTGCTCTTGAGGTTTATGGGACATCATACACCTCAAGTGTGTAAATAAAACAACTTAGTAACTCGCAGTTGCCTATGCATTATTCTCTATACAATCTCTGATTATGCCCTAGTAATATTATTTATTTTATTTATTTATTTAGTTAGTTTTTGTTGACCGGGTAAGTGCACTAGACAAATCCTGCCTATTTTCAGGCACGACCCAGGGGAAGGGGATACAGATGAATGCCAACTGACCCTGAACCAGATTAAGCTGTTGTGGTATTTTTAGTGAATGAGGGAAATTTGGCCAGGACACCGGGGAAATTCCCTTACTCTTTTCGATAGGTGCCATGGGATATTTAACATCCACCTGAACTACCACCAATCCAAACAGATGGGACCTCGGTTTAACGTCTCATCCGAAAGACAGCACCTCAGAAGTGCAGCATCCCTCTCATGCTGCACTACAGTGTCAGTACTGGGATATTAACCCAAGTGCCAGATGTGGGAACTGAACCCACAGCCCTCTGATCTCCCGGCCTCAGAGGCCAGTGTGCTATCTACTGAGCCACTGACACTGAGAATCTCACAGAATCTAAACCCAGCAAGAACATTTAGATTGTGGCAGCTAGAACTGTTGTTGATTAAAGACAACGGCTAAATTAGCCTCTTAAATAAAGAGATCCCAAAGTTTTTTTTGAATAATGACACTGGTGAAGTTTTTCCGATAATCATCTAGGATACATTTAAGGCATACCTGTGAGGCATTACTGTTACCTGCTCATCTCATAAATCTAAGCAGGCCAATATAGAACTGAATAAATTAGAGCAAGAAATGACTTGTTCAGAACAGCAGCATCAATTAAAACCCACAAGTTAGAGATATAATGAACTTGCTAAGGTTAAAGAAAGATATAACGTACTTGCTGTAATGAAAGCAAAAGGACAAACACTTCCTGCAAAAATGACCTACTATAATCTATGGGATAAACCCAACACTAGTTACTGCCTTTCAAACTAAGAAAGAACAGTCGTAGAGAACTATAAACATTATACAAAATTAAAAGGCGAGCTTGTAGACCACCCAGATGGAATAAAATTACATATTTACCAGATGGTACCAAACTCTCCATACATGAGAAGGCAAAAACTGCTCATAATGGGAGTTTCTCCAGGGCCTTCATCTACCCAATTCTGTTGCTGAGAGCGTTTACACCCAGAGGAGGAAATCACTGAAATTACAGTTCTAAATGTTATTCAAATCCTTCCACCTGGTAAAGACCCTAGAGTACATGGCATCCTATTTGATATTTATAAAATATGTAGTAATAGTTTAGTCCCCTGACTGCATTCTCTATTTGGCCAGTTTCTTTCTTTAGCTTCCCTTCTAAAATAATTATATGATGCCAATATCTTAGTTTTCCCAAAAAAGCATGACTACCTAAAAAAGTGTTCCTCATACAGGCCTCTCTCACTCCTTAACAGTAATGTTAAAATATTAGCAAATACCCTTACTATATGACTAAAAAATATTAGAAATCTGATTGTAGAAATGAAAGGAAAAGTGTGACTCCCAAAAAAAATATCGGCATTAATATAAAAGGATTAAACAGGAGCAATGCTATTTGCACTATCAATCTGATTAATATGGGACAAGAAAAAAATTACTCACCATCATAGTGTTGTTTCTTCCAAAGGGATCTGTCAAAATGTTTAAAAAACAGCATCATTCTCCTCTAAAGGGCAACCCCAGCACTTTAGAATGTTATGCAAATTATGGCACTTTGGAATGTTATGCAAATTGTGGAGTTTGGAGTGAAATTCAAACTGCTGTGTGGTCATGCGCACCGCTGCACTCTAATGTCAGATTTATTTCTCAAGCTAGGGTGAGCTGTGTCAACTAAAACTAGGTAAATAGTTATCAAAAAAATTCCAAAGATGTTATCAAACATTTTTTAAATAGGTAAAAACAAGGCAGAACAAACTTATTTGCTATGAAAAAATAAAATAATTCATACCACTCAGTAACAATTGTAAAGGCATTGTAACAAGTAATGCTCAAGCAAACAGAAAAAAAAAACTGATTCTTGTCTGAACCTTTTACCAGGTTCTGGAAGGGGAGGCAGGGATTGTGGATTGTTAAACATGTTGTGGTATCTCTTTGGAAGAAACAACATTACTACAGTGAGTAATTTTTTCTTCAAACCCCAGGAATCCCTCACTTATGTTTAACAATAGCAGACTCCATAGCAGTACCTTGGGAGGCTAGGTACAGAACCTATTTAGGAAAAGGTTCTGCAAGATAGCAGTGCCCAATCTGACATCCCTTCTGGACTGTATGTCCAGACAGCGGCGTTTTTTGAAACTGTTCTGTTTTCCAGGTAACTGCTTTGCATGTTTCTTGCATGGAGATACTCCTTGATGCTACCACAGAGGTAGAGGTGCTCCTTGTACAGTAGAGCATGTCCTGAGGCCTATAGGTGGCAGTTTACCAGCTTTGTCATAGTAGAACTGTATGCAGGAGACTAGCCAGGGAGAACATTCTCATGGAAACTGCTTTGCTTTTCCCCACTTCACCATAAGTGACAAACAGCTGAGTGCTAGTATATCCTACATTTTTTGTGTGGTCCAAATAGTAGCTCAGTATCCTTTCACATCCAGACAGTGGACCTTTTGCTCATCTGAGTTGGATTTTTCTGTACAGAAAACAGGAAGGGCAATTGATAGATTTAAATGGAATTCAGGCACCCTCTTGATAGGAATTTCCTGTTTTTTCCTTAGGACTACCTGTACGTTGTTCCTATGGAAGATTATTTATTTATTTATTTAAATTTGTTTACCAGGTAGGGACACTGGATCAGAAGTCCATTTTCAGGTCCGACCCGGACGTACAGTACAAAATACAGACAAAACAGTACAATGTAACTTTAATAATTAAATAAAACAATTGCAAACTTCCTGATCCAGCAGAAATTATTTAAAATTTAATTTAAATATTTGAAAAATATCAACAGACTGAAGTGCTTTGGGTAAGTCATTCCAATATAAAGGTGCTGTTATGGAAAAGGGTATCAGTACAGGATCCCGACATACAGAATCCCGACCCTTGAAAGCCTGATGCCGAAATCCCAACAGCTGGAATCCCGACGATGGAAAAATCCAGATGTGTGGTGATTTGTGCAGTTTCAGGAGATGTTTGTACACATGATGGGGGGTGTGGGGGCAAAGCCCCCCTCAAACACTTTTTCCAAATTTCTCTCCCCTTATCTGCAATCATCGGGATTCCAGAAGTCAAGATTTTGGCATTGGGCACCCCTCTTGATAGGAATTTCCTGTTTTTTCTTAGGACTACCTGTACGTTGTTCCTATGAAAGATTATTTATTTATTTATTTAAATTTGTTTACCAGGTAGGGACACTGGATCAGAGGTCCATTTTCAGGTCAGACCCAGATGTACAGTACAAAATACAGACAAAACAGTACAATGCAACTTTAATAATTAAATAAAACAATTGCAAACTTCCTGATCCAGCAGAAATTATTTAAAATTTAATTTAAATATTTGAAAAATATCAACAGACTGAAGTGCTTTGGGTAAGTCATTCCAATATAAAGGTGCTGTTATGGAAAAGGGTATCAGTACAGGATCCCGACATACAGAATCCTGACCCTCGAAAGCCTGATGCCGAAATCCCGACAGCTGGAATCCCGACGATGGAAAAATCCAGATGTGTGGTGATTTGTGCAGTTTCAGGAGATGTTTGTACACATGATGGGGGGTGTGGGGGCAAAGCCCCCCTCAAACACTTTTTCCAAATTTCACTCCCCTTATCTGCAATCATCGGGATTCCAGAAGTCAAGATTTTGGCATTGGGCTTTTGAGGGTCGGGATTTTGCATGTCTGGATCCTGTACTATATCCATGGAAAAGGCCCACGAACCAGCCTTTAGATTTATAGGAAACAGTCTTTAATACTGTACCCTTTGCTGACCTTAGTATAGAAAAAACAGATCTAATGTAAACAAGATCAGACAAAGGAAAAAAACGGACTTAAAATAATTCACCCAAAAAATACTTAATCCTGGATCTTGGTGATGGCCATTGAATTTGGGAGTAAAGATCACAGTTGTGAGTTCAGATGGGGCAGTCAAAACAAAATGACGAATGTTGTTGTGACAGAAAGAATGTTGTGCTCCTTACAACCCAAGTTAAAACAGAGACTGAACAAAGTCAAAATTTGGAAGGAGGGAACCATTATGTCCAGATGTCACTGCCACCAAGAAAACTGCTTTCCTGATGACATACTTCAATTCAGCAGTGGAAATGGGCTCGAAAGGGACCTCCGTCAGATGAGCAATGTACACATCCAAGTCTCAGGGAGGGACAGGGTCCCTCACTGGAGGGTACTAGTGATTAAAACCTTCAAAAAAATGTTTAAATGGGTTGTGATGCTACTGACCTGTCTTTGCCAGCTGATGTGTAAGCAAACACTGCTGCTAAATAACCATTAGGGTTGAGGACCTTAGGCCCTGGGACAGTAGACAGAATTGCTCAGACGGCGATGATCTAACTATGAGTACACCAGAAGGAAAATCTTTTCCATTTTGAAGAATAAGTTTTCCTTATTGCTAGCCTCCTTGAAACCTTCAGCACCTCCATTACTTTCTCCAAGAGATTTAGCCCAGAAAACTCTAGTTCTTCAAGAACCATGCTCTGAGGAACAGTTCTCAAATTTGGGAATGTTATCCCACCCTGGGACAGTGTCAGCAGATTGTATCTCCTGGGCAGGTTGATAGGAGGCCTGTTTGAGAGGGACAGGAGCATGGGTTACCAGGTCTGCCTGGCCCAGTCTGGAACTACGAGAATCACTGTTGCTGACTCCCTTTACAGTTTTATACATGCTGTCAGTAAAACTGAGAATGGTGTAAAGGCATATACAAAACTTCCCTGACAACTGCTCACTCATGCTCTCACAGTGGTGATAAAACTATTACCAGTAACTACAGACTGATCTCCATTCTCTCCCCTCTCCAAAGCCCTAGAGAGAATAGTTACTGACCAGCTTGCAGAATACCTTGCAAGCTACAACCTGCTATGTCCAGAGCAGCACAGTTTCCACAAGGGACACAGCACAACCACAACTCTCCTAGAATTCATCTCTTACATCCATAATGCTTTGGACCAGGGACATCTTGTCGGCACAACCTTCATCGATTTGACAAAGGTGTTCGATACCGTTAACTACTCATTACTGCTTCAACAACTAACTCTCCTAGGTCTCTCAAATGACACCACTCAATTGTTTCAAAGCTACCTCAGTGACTGAACCCAACATGTTAAAATTGGTGAAACCTCTCAACCTTCCTCTCTGTCAGCTCTGGTGTCCTGCAAGGTTCCATCTTGGGTCCTATGCTCTTCAGTACTTTTCTAAAGTCTTCCTACATCCTGCCCTGATAAAATCCTACTTCATGCTGATGCTGCAGTCATTTTCACGTCCCACCCTGAGCCTTCCTTTCTTCGGTCACAACTAAAATCCAGCTTTGCCAAAGGGGAGACATGGTTTAAACCTCACAGTCTCATTCTTAACTACAAAAAAATGAAATCAATGTTGTTTCATGGTATCCACAGCAAATACAAAAACAGAGGTCTCTCTATCACTAACGGGGACGGGGCTCTACTCGAACAAGTTCACCTGTTTAAATATCTGGGTGTGATCCTGGACTGCAAGGTTGCCTAATCTGAACACATCAATTACATTGCAAAAATCATGAATACCCATATTGTCCTGCTCTATAGACACAGGAACTGCCTCACGGCAGAAGCACTAAGTACTGCCATCCAGAGCTCTGTCATCTCAATAATTGACTATGGGCTAGTGATTTATGGATCTGCCACTGACACTGCACTTTGACACGTTACCACTGCACCAAACAAGGCATGTTGTCTCCTGACGTCAGCCCAGAGGCTGTCACACACCTGTGACATCTACGAACAAGCAAACTGGCTCTGACTGTCTGGTAGGATTAGGTATCAAATCTCCATCCTAGCCAAAAAGCTCACCTTGGAACTCCTATCCCCAGGGGTCCAGACCCTGCTAGCTTTTCATTGTGGTACACACCAAACCAGAGGCTCTAAAAGTCTTACTTTTATCATCTCCCGCTGCTGAACTGCCCAAGGTCAATGCTCCTTCAAATCCAGGCCTCATCCTGGTTTAACTCACTTCCATTAGAAATATTAAACAATTCAGCTCTGGGCGCCTTTTAGCACAGGCTGTGACAACACCTTGTCACGAGGGCCTCTTGTGACTGTTTCTCTTAGCTAGCCAATTCCTCCCTCCATCCTGTCCTTCCCTCTTATGTTTCCCCTTTCCTCTCCCCTTTCTTCCCCTGCTCCCCACCCTACTCTGATACTGCTCCTTCACCTCTACCATCCTACTCATGACTACTGACTCTCCCCCTGTCTCTTACCCCACCTTAGCTGTTGATCTCCCTGCGTCGCTGATGTTTATATGTTTTGTAGTGTATTTGCTCACTATTATATATATGTTTTGTAGGTCATTTGCTCATTATTGTACCTGACAAGGCCCATGGCTACCTATTGTCTTATTTCTTTGTTCAACTGACTGTGTTTTTATTTTAGTACTTGTCTGCTGACATGGAACCTTTGCAAAAGAGCCTTGGCTCAAAGGTGTATCTGAAATCTTGATAAATAAAATAAAATAAAGTTGAGGAATAGAGTATCCTCTGGGACTGAACCCACTGCTGGGGGCCTGCAACAAAAGAGTGGAAGCTGATTGACCTCCTAGGAAACAAACATATTTATTTCTAGTGTACCCCGCCATCTAAACATTGATACCAACCCCTGCTGGTTCTGGGTTTATTTGTCATTTCCCTGGCTGATCCTGCTCAGTGAGTCTGCCAGCACATTGTCTTTCCCTGGCAGGTGTACTGCAGATTGTTGAACTTCCAGGAAGAAGACTAGGTTCTAGATCTTCATGGCTTCTGTGCACAACTCTGAATATCTTGTTTCTCCCTACTTGTTTATGTAATACATTGATGTGGTGTTGTCTGTTCTGATCTGGACATACTGATCCTGAATATGGGAGGAGAAAGTCTGCATTGCCAGGTACACTGCCCTGAGTCCAATGCGATATGTGCAATAAAGACTCCTGTGTGCACCAAGTGCCACTCATGTTAAGGTCATCTAATTGGGTTCCCAATCCTATGAGGGAGGTATCTGTTGTGAGTATGACAGTGAGGAATTGCTGGAGGAAAGGAATTCCTTCTCTGAAGTTGTCTTCTTCCTTCCACCATTCCAGTTACTTTAACAAAGTTTTTGCAACTGGCACCAGTTTCTGTAACTGATTCTACCTCTGGGACCAATGGTCCCCTAGGTGACACTGAATATTCCTCATTTGGAAACTGGCATTGGTACCACTGCAGTGGCTGACGCCATGTGACCCAGTAAACGTAGAAAGTCCCTTGCAGGTCTTGGCTGATCTACCTTGAAGGATTCTGCAGTATAAATTAGATTTGCTTCCCTTGCTTGAGGAAGGAATGCCTTCACCTGCAGGGTATCTAGTTCTGTACCAATAAAGATAAGAACTTGAACTGGTTCTGTTTGAGGCTTTTTTTAAATAAAGGTTTTTATGCTCCTGGGCTGAACTGGGTGACTCATTCAGCACTGTTTCCAGGTGTCATTAACTGGCCATCTACTTCTCTCCATACCTCCTCCTTTCTGCCAGAGCAGTAGGGCGGGCTGCACACCTTAGGCAGGACTTCATGAAGCCTGCTGCCCCTGTCTATTTTCATCCTGTATTTCTTCTCGGCCAGCCCCGTGGTGCTGAGGGTTGAGGAGCTGGATGCCACATCTCATGCCACACCGGCAACCTGGGTTCGGGAATGATCCTGGGCTGTCAGGGGTTGGCAGGGGGAGAGAGGATTCAGCATCCAGAGGACAGCTCTCCTCTCTCAGGGAGGGATCCAGGGGTTAGCCTGGCACTGCAGTGGCCTCTGGCAGAAGCCAGAGGCACTGCCATACTATAGAGTTTAGTAGAGAGTTTCACAGAGCCACAGTGGACATTGTTAAGATGTCATTGCACGTCCAGGCTCTGAAGGGAGGGTGGGAGAGGGCATAAACGTACTAAGAAAATCCCTCCTCCCAGTGATATGCAAAAGCGTCTCCTCCCTCAGTCCAAACTCCCAACGTCGGGCACTCCTCTCTGCCCCCCCCCGGCCCAGAGCTCAATACTATAGAAAGAGCACCCTGGGTGGATAGGGCGGCCCTTCCTTGGAGGGATCAGGCCAGGGGGATGTGCCGGGTCGGGGGGTGCAGAGTGGGTAAGCCACAGCGGGAGGTAGAGACCGGGGAGTCAGGAAGTCACCGGACAGAGTTAGCCAGGGTGGAGGAGTTAAATAGAGTTACAAAAAAAAAATTATGTATTTCTCTTTCCCCAGAGCAACAGCAAACATGGATGGTGCATGCATGTGGAGGCATGCATGTGCTCTGAAACTGCCAGCCCTGTTCCGCCAAGCCAGCATACCGCCAGTCACCTGAGCATCAATGCTATTCCTGGACCACCACTCGGTGTCATCCAAGAGACATAATGACCTACCACCCCAATCTGGGAGAGCAGAGCTGCCAGGCAGCTGTTCAATCCTTTCCCATCCGTCTCCCCCCATTGACTCCCAGCAACCCAAGCTCATTCCCAAACTCAGGTCACTGGTGCGGAGAGATAAGGTGCATAGCAACTCAGTCCTCTGTGCCACTGGGCTGGCCTCTGTTTGAGACTTTTGAAGGTTTATGAGGAAGCGCTGAATGGGGGTGAACAGATTATGGGGGATGCAACTTAGGGGGCAAAACTAAGGGTTTGGCAGAACAGCTCCATGCACTTGGGGGAGACATTTGAGTGGGTGAACACCACACGGAAATGAACTCGGGGTTGTCACTCAGGGGAGGGGAAGGGAAGGGAAGTCATGAGGGGCTGGACATTGTATCCCAATTCTTAGGGAGGCCAACTTGGGGAGGGGACAGTGGGGGGAACGACAGCTAACAAAAAACAAAATAAAATCACTGGTGCAGGACCCAAACCTGGGTGAGCTGTAACAACGGCATTTATAGCTTGTCACCCTAACTTCTAAGCCACGCCATCAGCATGCCAAAGCAGCACACATTCAGCAGCTTAGAGTGCTAACAATCCACTACACTGAAGAGGGTTAAAATATTGAAATGTCTCTGCAATTTGAATTATTGACATGTCTCTGTAATTGTTTACTGCACCCCCCCCCACCCATCGGAGGGCTTTGCCCCCCAAACCCCCCTTCATCTAAATATACAAACTCTGAGACTGCATAAAATACAACAAAGTAAACAGTGTACCAGGACAAGTCAGTGAACTCATGGTACAAGACTACACTGTAATGTCTCCCTTGCTGCTATACCCTTTGTGCATTTCATTGCACGTTATTTGACATGTGCTAATCACACTCACAGAGTTGTTGTGCTACCTGAGGGAACCCAAATCCTCCAATGTGTCCAGTGTCAGCAGTATGGGGAACTTTGCTTCCTGCTGCATTTTTCCTGAGATCAGCCAGTCGTCCAGGTAGGGAAAAAAAACACCAGCTCTTTCCTTTTTAAATGTGCTGCTATCAGAATTAAGCATTTTGTGAATACCCTTTGAGCTGAGGTGAGGCCAAAGGGAAGGGCTGTGAACTGGTACTTGCAGTTGCCTAACCTGAACCTGAGGTATTTTCTGTGACTTGGCCTGACTAGTACAGTGACCCCAGACAGTCTCCTATTTGCAGAGATGGAATCACTGAGCCCATCGTAACCGTCTTGATTTTTTATTTCTTTAAATGTTTGTTCAGATATCTCTGGTCTACAATTGGTCACCACTCCCTATTCTTCTTGTGGCAGGGGTGCCGATAGAAATTTCTGGGCTCGGGACACACCTTTAAGACTGGGACACACCTTTAAGACTGGCCCCCCTCACCCTCCCATACCCTCATAAAACATATATAAATCAATAAATTAGTATATTTATATTTAAATAAATAATACGCTGCCACGCCGCTTGATGAGACTATAAAAATAACAGAATTAGTATCTAATATTATATTAGTAGTTCTAGATGGTATGGTAGCAAGGTAGGTAGAGCAAGGTACTGGAGGAGGTACAGACTGCTAAGTACACACAGTTACAAACAGTACAGACTACTACAGAGTGTAACAAGACAAGTGTAATAGTTAGCCCCGTCTGCCTCAGCCTGGCCTGCCTACTGCCCTTAATAATTCCTTATGGTGGTATTTTAGTCTTGGTAGGCAGGTAGAGCGAGTTACTGTCTGGTGGAGGAGGTAGATTATTAAGTACACAGTTACAAGTTTACAGACACTAGTACAGACTAAGAGAGTGTAACTTACTGTAAGCTGTAACGGTTAGGCCCCCCCACCGCCTGGCCCGCCTTAATAATTCCTTATGGTGCTGCATGCTAGGCTAGCTAGGTGGTATGGTAGCTTAGGTAGGTAGTAGGTAGAGTGAGAGGTACTGAGGAGGTAGACTATATGAAGTGTAACAGTTAGTTAGCCCCCCCCCCACCTGCCTGCCCTGGCCTACCTTAATAATTCCTTATTTCCTTCCAGTCCCAGCACAGCACTGTTATATTTACTTAACTTAACCAGTCCATGCTTCAGAGCCCAGCTCCATGTCCCGTCCACCACAGCTTGCCTCTTGCCCAAGTTGTCCAGGCCATGAATGAGGAATTCTCCACTCTGCAGTGGCCTCCTTGTCACTCTCACTTCCAACTAAGTTCAACATGACATGAGGACTGAGCAGCAGCAGCGTACGCACAATTGCAGATGTGGTGGTCATGGCCTGATGACCTGACCTCTGACCCACCTGAATGACCTCCCGACCCCTGATTCATCCTTGTCCAGGAAGTAGAGTGGAGGAGGAGCAGCCAGGACTCAGGAGACTGCTGCTGTCTGCTGCCAGCTTGTAGCCTCCTTGGCAGCTGGCACAGTCTGTTGGCAATGATGCTGCTGGCATTGGGTCGGAGACCACCGAATCTAGAGAGGGAGCAGGAGCTGATAAGGAATATAGAGCAGGCTGCAGCCTGTCCTTCTCAGCCTTTGAGCAATTACGGAGCAGGGGAATGGGGCCAGACGCTGGGAAAAAATTGATAATTGGTTGGTTACCAGGCCCTCCTGAGCCACCGGGCCCAGGACAGTTGCCCTGGCTCTCCCCTCTGTCAGTGCCCCTGCTTGTGGGTCAGGAAGTATGTGGAATAAAATTCCTTGCTCTAATGTGAAGCAAGTATTTTTTCCATTGCATTTGCTTGCGACAATTTCTTCACCTTCACCTTCATTTCCAACAGAATTTTTTCTGTTGGGGCATGAGGCTGGAAAACCTTTGGGTTCTGCAGTTTTGGGAATTTTCTTAACTACAGGGACAAACCTTGGCTCACTATTGCCTGCCTGCCTGGTGCCATGGCTTGGAGGGACAGGAAGCGCATCCTCAGGATCACGAGAACAGCTGCAAGGGAATCCGAGCTGGACGTAATTGTCCACCTAGGGACAAATGACTTGGCTCATCATGAGATTAGAGCAGTGCAGGAGGACATTGCAGAGCTGGGGAGGGACCTAAGACAGTAGCACACACAGTTTCCTTCTCAGAGGTGCTGCCTGTCAAAAGCATGGGGAGGCGAGGGTAATTGGCACCAAGCAGTTTAATGAATGGTTGAAAAATGGTGTGGAGCACAGGGTTTGGCTTCATTGGGGACTGGGGTTCCACCTGGAGGACACCAGCCTATACTGGCAGGATGGTCTGCATCTGTCCAGGAAGGAACAAGTCTTTGAGCAATCGGTTTAAATGCTTCATTGACAAGATTTTAAACTAGTCAAGGGAGGCACTGACAAGCAGCAGGAAAATCCCAGCCTCTCCCTACAAAACAGGGTACTAAATGAGAAAAGACAGAGGTAGAACGGTCAGTGGGGATGCTGCACTGGAAGGTAAAGCCATCAAAAATGGAGAGCAATGAGTACTAATGCCGTAGTCTGGGTAACAAGCTTCCTGAATTAGTGGCCTTGATGGAGGAAGAACATCTGATATCGTGGCAGTCACAGAAACATGGTACACACAAAACCATGACTGGGACATAAACATACCAGGATACACTGTGTACAGGAGGGACAGGGAGGTAAGAGGAGGAGGAGTAGTTCTTTACATAAGGGAAGGAATAAAGCAACAGAACAAAAGGTACACAGGAGAGAAGAAGCACTGTGGGTAAATTTGGAGACAGGCAGGCAACTACAATACGCCAAGAGAGAGGGGTTGTATACAGATCTCTCAGGGGAGAGAAATGGACAGGGAAATGATAGAAAGTATACTTAGAATGGCAGAAAAGGGAGATATTGCTGATGGGTGATCTGAATATGCCAGATGTTAACTGGAGTGCAGTTGCAGCTGCCACTTCAAGAGTGCAGTTATTCTAGATGCCCTACAGGGCATGCCTTAGACAACTAGTACTGGAGCCCACTCGAGAGGGAGCAATATTAGACTTGATTCTCTCAAATGGAGATGGTGAGAGGATTACAGATGTAGAAGTGGGTAGCCATCGGAGACTGGCGACCATCGAACAGTATGGTTCACAATAAACACAGCAATAGAGTCAAGCCAGCCAAAGACAAAAGTACTGGACTTTAGGAGGGCTGACTTTGCCAAATGGGTGAGTGCCTAAGGAATGCACTAGCAAATGGGCAGGAAGGAGGGTGGAAGAACAATGGGAATAATAAAACTGCCATCACAGAGGTAACGAGCCTTTGTGTGAAGCAAATAAACAAAACAAGACGATGTAAGAAACCACTATGGTTCTCAAAGGAAGTGGCAGTGAAGGTTCAAGAAAAAGAAAGCATTCAGGAAGTACAAGGAATCGCAGAAGGAGCAGGACAGAGAACTGTATCAGTTAAAGCAAAGGAGGCTGGGAAGGCAGTCAGAACAGCAAAGGCCCAAACCGAGGAAAGATAGCCAACTCAGTTAAGAAGGGATAAACCTTTATAGGTACATCAGGGAGCGAAGGAAGACCAAGGGAGGATAGTGAGGCTTAATAAAGGGAGGAGGGTGGGCAGAGGGAGACTGTGAAAAGGCAGAGATACTAAACAAATATTTTTGCTCAGTATTTACAAAGGAAGAGGGGAGGTACATAAACAAACAGTAGTAACACTCTGGATACAGAAGTTGATACGGCCCATTTACAGAACAAAGGGTTCTGAAAGAACTCTTAAAACTGAAGGTGGACAAAGCAATGGGGCCTGATGGGATTCATCCCAGAATTCTAAAAGAACTAAGGGTAGAACTAGTGACACCACTGACTACCATTTTAACAAATCATGGGAGGATGGGGTGGTACCCGAGGACTGGAGGAGGGCAGATGTGATTCCCTTCACAAAAGTGGGAGCAAGGCAGAAGCAGGAAACTATAGACCTGTTAGTTTAACCTCAGTGATAGGAAAATGATGGAATCACTTCTAAAGGAAAGAATTGTCGAGTATCTAGAGGCCAGAGGGGCACAGGACCCTAGGCAGCATGGATTCACAGCGGGAAGGTCATGCCAGACGAATCTGATAGATTTCTTTGACTGGGTGACCAAAGTAGTAGATCAGGGAGGGGCTGTGGACATGGCCTACCTAGACTTTAGCAAGGCATTTGACACAGTCCCACACAAAAGATTAATATGCAAGTTAGCCAGCCTGGGAGTGGGTCCCAAGATGACAGCCTGGGTAAAGAATTGGCTGGAGAATAGGACACAGAGAGTAATAGTAAATGGAGTCCACTCAGAAGAAAGGAGGTGTTACTAGTGGGCACCGCAGGGTTCAGTATTAGACTGGTCCCTCTTCAATGTCTTTATATGTTTACATTGCAGAAGGACTGGAAGGAAAGCATGTCTCTTTGCAGATGACACTAAGATCTGCAACAGAGTTGATGCACAGGGTGGGGTGGAAAGGATGAGAAAGGACTTGGCAAGGTTAGAGGAATGGTCAAATGTATGGCAGCTTAGATTCAATGCTAAGAAGTGCACGTAATGCACCTGGGAAACAAAACCCAGGGGAAGAGTACACAATGGGGTGAGACTAACAACAACAAAATGGAAAAGGGACCTGGGGGTAGTCATATCAGATGACCTAAAGACGGGCAAGCAATGTGAGAGGGCAGCAAGGAGGGCTGGGGGGATACTGGGATGCATAGGGAGAGGCATCACCAGTAGAAAACAGGAAGTTATTATCCCTCTGTACAGACAGCTGGTGAGACCCCATCTGGAGTATTGTGTGCAGTTCTGGAGACCCAATCTCCAAAGACATAGACAGGATGGAGGCTGTCCAGAGGAGGGCAACTAAAATGGTGCAGGGTCTGCACGGAAGACATATGAAGAGAGACTTAAGGAGCTTAATATGTATAGCCTCGAGGAAAGAAGGGAGAGGGGACATGATAGAAACGTTCAAGTACCTCAAGGGAATCAACAAAGTCCAAGAGGGTAGCATCTTTCAAAAAAAGAGGTGTGCAAGAACAAGAGGGCACAATTTGAAAATAGAGGGGGGGCGGCTCAGAGGTAATTTAAGGAAGTATTTTTTTACAGAGAGGGTTGTGGATGCATGGAACGGCCTTCCGAAGGAGGTTGTGGAGTCAAAATCAGTGGTGGAATTCAAGCATGCATGGGATAGTCATAAGGCAGTTCTGGGGGATGGGGGTAGGAAGAAGTAGGCTGCTGGTTAACTAGGATCTGCAGCTTATCCAGTAGGTAGGGAAATGGGCAGACTGGGTGGGCCAAGCGGTCCTTATCTGCCGTCAAATTCTATGTTTCTATGTATGTTTCTATTTCCAGGATCAAATTGTCTGTGATGACTTTTGTCCACTCCTGGAAGTAGTAAGCCAGTCTCCACCACCACCGCCCCCCCCTCCACTGTCAATGGCTGCGTGACCTGGGCAGTTGTATGCCTAGTGCCCCTTCTATCCCAACCCATATAGAAGCCCCTTTATGTAGGGTGCTCATAAGAAACATAAGCACAAGAGTAGTAATCCCTACCTCCATTTCTATAAGGCCTGTAGGAAGTGGAGGCATCTTCTTTCTCAGTATTGCTCTTATAGGTGGTTTTGTACTCATCCACTTTTTTTCATGTAAGCTTCTGTCTTGCCACCAAATGAAATTTCTCTCATAGGGAAAATCCATCATTTTTGTTTGAGTGCCCTTATGGGTTGGTGGTTCTAAGCCAGGCAAACCTTCCTAAGGACATTGCATGGGCTATGATGACCCTAGATGCAGTGTCATTTGTGTCTTCTGTAATATGGAACTGGTACTCTGTGACATCAGTGGTTGATCTTGCTGTGCCAGCCGTACCCTATGTCATCTACAATAGTGTTTTCACTCAGTGCCAGTATGGAATTCCACAAGGCTTTCTGGTACTGGGCTGTGTAAGCCAGGTAAGATGCCTGCCCTGGGAGGAGAGAAGCGGACATACAGTTTAAGCTCTTTTGCTCATACTACAGTATCCAGTTTCCTGGAATCTTTCTCAGGATGCTGGAAGGAAAAGGGTACTTTATTCTTATCACAGGTGGCTGTCTGGACCACTCCCTCATGATCAGGGTGGGAATACAGGTACTCAGTGCCCTGTTTGTCCACCTGATACTTTTCCTTAATTTTTTTGTCTATGCCAGCAGCTGAGGTAGGAGCTGACATTATTTTGCATGTGGTTTTCCTGGGGGAATTATGGATGGGCAGCACCAACCTCCTTGTGGGAGCTAAGCCTGTCATACCCATGAATTCTACTTCATCTTCATCCTCCTCAGTCTCATGAAAGGAGATGTTGAGGGTATTTGCCATATGTCTTACAAAGGTATAGTGAGAACTGTAGTCCTCTAAACGCCTAAGAAGAGAGCCAAATTCTAGCTCAGTAGAACTATTTGGTCCTATGGGTTCTACTTCCTCCTTATCTTCATAGTAAATTTCAGCTTCCCCATTTACAGGCATTGGGAATAGAACTGAAGCCTGGGGAGAGGAGGCAAGCATATTCATGAAATTCCCCATAGCCTGGAATGCCTGGAGGAATTGCTATGCCTCTGTCATGTCCTCTATTCATGGCACTTGTTTTAAGTCCACTGGTGACTCCTTACCTTCTTCAGGAAGAGGGACAGTGACATGTTTTTCTTTTTGTTTTTTCTTGGCAAGCACCATTTCAAGTGTTTTCTCAGAGGCTGTTTTATTTTTACGGAAGCAAGGGTTCCCACTTTCATATACCAAGTTCTGAACAATCTTTAGCAGCTTTATGTTTCTTTTCTGCCCCCTTTGACAGGGATTGCTGCTTCCTCTTAGGGGTCGTACCCTCTTCTGAGCAGTTTGATAACATGGAGGCAGACTGAGAAGCCATACAATCTTCCAATTTTTCAGCCTGTTTCTTTTGCATTTTAGGGCAAAATATTTTACAAAGCATTAATGGAAAAATCACGATCTGGATCCAGACATTTTATTCATAGCTCATGGCAGTCTGCCTTTGCCTTAACCTGTGCAAGAGGGTGATGGGAGAGAAAATAAAATGGGTTAACTTAAAATCGGTTTATAGCTATTGAACAGGAAAGGAAGGACTAGTGTGTCTAGTTTTGAGCAGTAGTAAACTTAGGAAACAATTTTTAAATGAGGCAATGGGCTTTTATACCCTAGGCATTAAGGTCAATGGAGACCTGACAATATTAATTAGAAAGGAATCAAGCAAAGGTGATAATTCTGCTAAGGAGAAACCAAATGAGAAGACAACTGCAAACAAATCCAAAAGATAACAATAAAAAAAACATTGGAAAAGCATAATCAAAAGAAGAAAAAAAAAGCAGATCATATCAGATTAGCAGGTAATTCCCTTAGTTTGCAAGATGATGATAAGTCTTCCCCATGTGAAAAAGGGATGTTTATTATGGACAGAAAATAGCATTCCAAGAATCAGTAATAGTGTGGTCCTGGAAAAGACAGAAACCTCATGTACTGAATGTGAGGAAGTTATTTCAAAAAATGAAAACTTGGAGCAAAAGGAGAATAGTTTGGACACAGATTTAACCATAGAATTATAATGACATAAACATGATCTGTCAGACAGTACAAATTCTGAGTTGGAATGTAGTGGGCATACTAAGCCACTTTATCTTGTGTTATGTATTTATTGGATGCAGTTGTAAAGGAGAGCGTTCTCTCAGTTTGCCCTCCAATAATTAAATGGTGATGATGATGATGATGATGACGACGACTAAGCAAAATGAATGATAGGAAATGGCTAGAGTTTTTAAATACATCTGATGTGACATTACTGCAAGAGACTTGGGTGAGAAACAAGGAATGCCTGCTAGAAGGGTTCCTTTGTTTTCAACTTAAAGCCATTTCACATAAAACATATGGTAGAGCTAGTGGTGGTTTAATATCTTTGTTTTCTTCCTCTGTATTTGAAAAGATGTGTGTCTCACCCTATGGCCAGCCTTTTTATTTGTGTAATATTATATATTTAAAATAATGCTGCAAAAATGATTGTTGTAAATGCTAATGTCCCACCTGTAGTTAACCCGCCTTTGGGTGACCTAAGTAAAATTTTAGAAGCCACCATAGGGAACTGGCTTCTGAATACCCAAGGATAACTTTATTGCTTTCAAGCAAATTTTAATGATAACATTGGCTCCCTAAATGAGATAAGTGGCCAGAAATGGAATACAGATGATATGCTATTTGTCCCCTTCATCAATCCAAAGATGTCCACCAGAACAAAATAGGAAAGAAACTCATGAAAGTCACTACTAACTCTGCTGTTGGAGTATTAGATTGAAGAAGTGCAGGTGATAGACATGGGCATATTACACCCCCCCCCCTCAAAAAGAGGGGAGTACATTGGACTTAGCATTTACAGATGTATTTTCATTCAATAAGGTTCTTCAGATGACAGTAAAGGAAGTCTGGGATAGTGACCATTTTCCTTTAATTGTTTCTGTACAAGTTTTGAATCTTGTAATCCTGAATAAAGACTATTGTATAAAAAAAGAGATAACACCTAATATGCTAATTAAAAATCACAAGACCATGATTTGAGAACCATATATGATGGATGAAATAATAGAACTAAGAGAAGAATGTAAAAATTCCCAGTGTATTGAATAGCCAAATCACATCCAGTAATATTCAGAGTAAAATAAAACTATTTGAACCATATGAAAATATAATCAAACTTTTGGATGAAAAACTAATGTTGTTAAAGCGAAATAATAAAGTCTACTATATAGGTTGAAATCCATGGTTTGACAAAAAGAGTGCTACTATTGTAGGAGAACTCTTTATAGGATTAATAGAAAATCAAGAGTTTGTTCAAACCTAGAATATAGAAGAGCTTATTTTTTTTCCTTTTTTATCATGGCTACTATTTATTCTTCTGCTGGTCAGCCCCCATCTGACTGCCCCCCCCAGCCCCATTCCCCAGAATCACCAGCTCTTACTTTGCCCAGCTTGGGAGTGGCACTTGAGGGGGTCAGTCTTCATCCTGCAGACTGGCATTTTTTTCTCCATCTATTTTCTCCTGGAGGCCCCAGGAGTCAGCGCGCATGCACATGAAGGCGCACATGCATCGAACAGCCCTGGTAATGGCCTCCTTCCCCCACCCCCTGGCCTATTGCCTAGGCACCCTCTGGCCCGAGCTTCCTCCAGCATCCACTGGGGGACGCCATCAGCCGAGGGAAGCCTCGCTTCCTCTCTAGAGAGGAGAGGAGAGGAGAACTTGCCTTTCGGCAGCTCTATCCAGCTCCACCCCCCCCCATGCCAACCTCCAATGCCCTGGGCTTGTTCCTTAACTCGAGTCACCAGCGTGAGTCGAGGTAACGCGGCAGCGCATTAGCCCTCTACATCACCGGGCCAGTTTAGAAGAGCTTATTTTAATATAAAAAAGGACTTCAGAGTTTTCATTAATCAAAAGAATGTGAAGCATAAAAAAACTAATTTGGGAAAAACTGCAAAGAACAATACATGAAAAAGATATAAAGGATTTTTGAACTTGATATCCTTTGGCACTGAAAACTGTATTCTCAATGTTCCGGGCACTATCAGGTTACAAGATTGGGAGGACTATTTTAAAGCATTGCACAATGATATAAGTTTAACTAAGGAGACTATTAATCCGTATATTCTGAAGAAGGAGAGAGGGAAATATTTTATACAGTTGAAAATGAAATTATTACACAGAAAAATAATAAACCCCCAGGAAAAGATAGGCTTCAAGTTGAAATCTTTCAGTCCCACCCAATTTGGTGGGGTAAACTTTTAAAGGCTATATATAATAACATGGAAAAATAGTTATCCCTACCATGGGATTGGGAGGTGGGAGTTACAGTCCCAATTCATAAAACAGGAGATGTATGTGACATAAGGAATTGTAGACCAAGTACTTTACAATGTGTTGAACTAAAGACATGTAACTCCCCTACAAATGGGGGTTCCCGAAAAGTGTTCCTTGAGCTTACTTAAATGCTCACTGCCAGGCTGGTGTCCTGCGTTTTAACAGTTTAAATGTGATTGCCAGAGAGTGCCTGTATAGCCTCTGTGTACCGTCTTTTTAAGAGCTGCCTGGATTGCAGTCATAATTAATCTGAGAGGGAGCTCTGTTAGAAGATGTACTTGTTTGCTGATCATTTGTTAGAGTAGTAATAATATTGCAGTTTGTTCTAACCTGCCTTCTTTGCAGCATGGACAGTTCTGTTTGTTTCCATCATCTTGATCCTGGACTGTAGAATGGGCCAATCAGTACATTTGGAACTCTAAAATGGAGCCTGCCTACAGGGGCTTGGTGGGGCCAAAACTTGTAGGAATTGTAGTTTTGGGCTTTTGGCACCTAAAATAACCTGGAGGGGGAGCCCTTGTGACTGACAGACAGATCAGCCAACCGAACCTTTTGGATCTTGGGGAAAGTCCCACACTGCTTGCAGTTTCAGTTAGATCTGAGTTGGGAAGTGAAGAAGTAACAGCCCGAGATAGTTCGAGCAGCAATCCATGGTGGATTCGAGCGGGAGAACTGTGGAAAGGCCTGAGTTTGGCCTGCATGCCTGCCTGCTGTTCCTGAGAGGGAACTTGTGTTTTTTTTCGACTGAATCCGAACTTGGAGAGCGAATTAAGCCACTGAATTGTGACCAGGCTTTAACCTGCAGAAGACTGGAGATTTGCTCAATGCAATCAGCCTGTCAGGACTTCCAGCTACCTCTGAACTCCCAGATTGCACAGAGAATCTGTAATTGTGACCGGAGAGCCATTTGCCTGGTACAGTGGAATTTCCTTACATGTGAATGTGCTGTGTGCTTATTGTGGGTCGTGATTTGGCTCCCCACTGTGTGTCTGAATTGTGTTCTGCTTGCTGGAGGCTGTATCCAGCTCCATGGACTGAATCTGTATCCATTTCCATTTGCCTGGGCCCTGCTACACTGGCCCAGCCAGAATACCTGCTATGCAGAAAAAGTCATCAATGAGACACCGGCCTGGGGATCAGCCCCCTGCTCAACGCCTTGAACAGGAACGACACCTCAGTGATTCATGTGGGCCCTGCTTCTCTGGGCACTCCAGCTCAACAGCCTGCAGTCTCAATTTCATCCTGCCTTGTCCAGTATTGGGTATCGTGAGTAAACATCAGGGTAGCTCCCTACAACAATAGCTAAATCTAAAAGTGTTGTCATCTGATTGTCTTGTTGCCTTTTCTTTCACGAACTGAGCCTTCCGGCTCCGGATTACAAATAGTGTGTGTTGTGCATGTTGCTTTCTTCCATCACAGGGCCCCAACCAGCTGCAACGTTCCTGGCTAGCCCACCATTTTCCTACCTGGGTACCCAGAGTGTGTGACTGTGTAGGGACTCTGAACTGCATGCATAACTGTCTGATTAATATAGCTTTTAAGCAAACCAACCTGATTATGCCCCTCCCTTGTTCAAGTCCCCTGAATAAATCAGATTTAACTTTGTTTGCATTTAACCTGACTGTGGTTCCAGTTTGTGCCATGAGCATTGTACAGTTGTTATTTGCTGTGCTTAACCTTGTTTTATAGGGGATCCCCAGGGTCAAGCTAGAGGAACCAGCCCTGGTGGTAAGTGCAAGCAGTGTGGGTAATTGCCTGTTGAATAAGGGTCATTGAGAAAGTGATTATTATGTACTGTTCAGGCCACTAGAAGGAAAAAAGGGGGGTTACAGTGTCCCAGAGGGCTGTGCCCTGGTCAGCTTGACCACTACCTACCCTGACCTCCGGGTGGAGGCACCTGTATCAGAACTCGGGCCCCCTAACCTGCAACAAACCAAGCAGGCATGGGTAGTAGCCCGTGGGATAGCATCATCTAGGGGTTACATCTTGGAGACTCACCGCTGGGATTTTGTGCCTTCTAGTGGCCAAAAATTATGAATTATTGTTAAAGATTAATGGCTACCCCAGTAGAAATGGCTGTACACCAGTTGGTGGGGTGGTGTACTGGGCAGGAGATCGACCCCCAAAATGCTCTGCTTATACTGGATATTCCCCTGGGTACCAGAAAGGACACTGTAGAGGGAGCACTCTCAAAAGTTGAATGTTTAAAAAACCCTGTGGCGGTGTGTCGAGAGGCTGATTTTATCACACAAACTTTCATAGCCTTGGTAGAGTGTAGTGACCTCGTGGACAGCTCTAAAGTGCCACAGACTATTGCCTCAGAAGGGATCCTAGCCGCCTGGAGAGTGATAACAAAAGACAGTAAAGACCCTAGGGAGGATGAGCTCCCACCATTATCTGAGACATTTGAGGAGAAATTTGCAAAGTTATTGCTGGAGGAAGGGAAAACCATAGAGCACTTTAAGAAACTATTCCTGCCACCTGGGGGTGTTCCTTCCCCAACACTCCCTCCCACTCCAGCACCTGTTACTGCTGCGTCTTCTGTGCCCATGCCAATGCTGGCCCCTATATCTGTACCCGCCATTAGTCACGACTCCGACCGTAGGCTGAAAATCTTCTTGGGCACCCCCCCCCGGGGGAGGATGACTGGGAGACCTGGATCGACTATGTTGCCCCCTTGGTACCCAGTGGCAATGTGTGGAGGCTGAGAAGTGGAAAAGAATCATAGCCATTACATTTTTGAGGTCCACGAACACTGATGCATCTGCTCAGAAGTACCTATCTGTACTTGAAGGCAATTTTGGGAGCATTGAGTCAGGGGAGACTTTGATGTGGAAATTCCAAGGTACCAAACAATGGAAGGGGGGAAAGTTTGTCTGTGCATGTTACTTGCCTAGAAAGAGCTCTGCAGAAAGCTTACCAGAAAGGTGGGGTAGCCACCAGTGATTTGAACCGTGTGAGACTGGGGCACATACTGCAACATGCCAAGCATTCTAAATTGCAGATCATCCAGTTAAGGCTCCAGGATAGGAGAGGTAACCCACCTGACTACTGTAACTTGATAAAAGAACTCCAGGAGGTAGAAGGTGAAGAAGGAGATTGAAATTATGGGGTGGTGCAACCCAAGTGAACATGGCACCAGAAGGCCCTTCCAAAAGGAGACCACTACAAGTGTCCCACCATGGGCTAAACGGTGGAGGGAGGAGTTGCTGAAGGAAGTCAGAAAAGTACAACCGGGTACATTCGCTGAGGTATCCCCTGCTGACAGAGACACTGGCCCCTGTCAGGATGTGACTGTTATGGGAGTGGGGGTGCACCCTCAGGAATCCTCTGCTAAGGGTGGCTTCTTGGCTAAGCTCAAGGAATTGACTGTCACCCTAAAGGAACTTTTGAGACATGGTACACTACCAGCAGAAGTCAGATCACAATCTCCTGTCGATGCTCCAGCATCCCCTGCTATGTTCTCCCCAAGGATGCCCCGAGAGCCTGTCATTTGTCACAATTACGGCAAGGATGGCCATATGAAGAGGGAATGCCGGTCTCAGAAGGACTTAGAGAAAGTGGTGAACTGGCTTCAAGGAGAGCTTCAGAAAACGAGTCAGTGGTCAAGGGGTGCACGAAATGACCACAGTGAAGGCTTCGGCCATCCTAACTCAAACCCCTCTGTGGCTAAATCATCTGTCCAGGCACCTGCTGTTGTCCCTCCAGACTGGTCCAAAATAGTGGGCCCTTCAATGAAGACTACTGTGGCTGTGAATGGTATTCCTGCTCGGCCTGTGCTTGACAGTGGGTTGTAAGTGACCACTGTATTTCAGGACTGGTATGACAAACACTTATCTGATGTGCCATTACAATCCCTGGAAGGCCTACATGTGTACAGGCTGAGTGACAAGTCTTATCCCTACCTAGGATATGTCTGCCTCTGGTTGTCTTTTCCTGCAACTGTAACTGGTGTAGAGGAGCAAGTAGAGACACTGGCCCTAGTGTGGCCCACCACCGAACTGTATATGGGGTTCCCTTGTTAATTGGAACAAACGCCAGCATGTTGGGGAGACTAGCACAACTCTGCCTTGAAAAACAAGGGCGACTGACTGGACAGGCCCTAAGAATTCCAGCCTTAGTAGAAAGGGTATATAACTTACAACAGAAACCCACTGAAGAGGACCCAGATGAGCCAGTCGGGATAGTGTGGAAATAGGAACCTGACTCCTTGATATTGGCCCCCAATGCCCAGTGCACAATCCATGGAGAAGTCCGCCTAAAGAGAAACATAAGGAACAAAATATTAATGTTGGATGCACCAGGTGATGGAAAGTTGCCAGAAGAATTATTGATTAAACCCAGCATCTTGCCCGCCCATGCCCATGCCTATGCATGACGAGTGATGGTCCAGATTCAAAATGTGTCAGACTGGGAGATCCAGGTGAACAGAGGGTGCACTCTAGCTACAGTACACTGCGCAGACAGTGCAGTATTACCCAATAACAAGTACTCTGGCCAAAAGGAGAGAGAGAGAGAGAGACCCCAGACTTATTTGATTTTGGTGATTCCCCGCTGCCAGCTGAATGGAAGGCTAGGATTAGCAAGAAACTCGCCCAGAGAGGCCAAGTGTTTTCATTAAAAGAATGGGACGTGGGGTGTGTCCAGGATGCAGAGCATCATATACGCCTGCATGATGACTGGCCATTTTGAGAGAGATCCCGATGCCTCACCCCAGCGGACATAGATGATGTGAGGAGACACCTGCAGGAAATGCTCGCTGCTGGCGTGATACAGGAATGAAGGAGCCCATATGCCTCTCCCATTGTGGTTGTGCATAAGAAGAATGGGTCGGTGAGGATGTATGTTGATTATCGAACCCTGAACCAGCAGACCATCCCAGATCAATACACCATGCTCCGTATACATGATGCCCTGGATTGCTTGAATGGGAGCAAATGCTTCTCAGTATTGGATCTTTGTAGCAGATATTACCAGATTCCGATGGCCACGGAGGACTGTGAGAAAACTGCCTTCATCTGTCCTTTGGGGGTTCTACAGATTCCTGAGAATACCACAGGGGATTTCGGGTGCCCCGGCCACCTTTCAGTGACTGATGGAATATGCGGTTGGAGATATAAACTTGCCAGAATGCCTAGTGTACCTAGATGATGTCATTGTGTTTGGATGCCCATTAGAGGAGCGTGAGACCCGACCGTTTAAAGTCCTAGACTGATTGGAAGACTTCGGCCTCAAGCTGTCCATTGACAAGTGCCAGTTTTTTCAAACCTCTGTGAAGTATGTGGGGCACATAGTATCTGCAGAAGGGATAGAGACCGATCCCAGTAAGGTTTGAGTCACTGGCTACTTGGCCCCAGCCCCATAACTTGAAGGAACAACAATGTTTCCTTGGGTTCTGTGGCTACTACCACAGGTTCATAAAAGACTATTCCAAGGTGATTCGCCCGCTCCTGAATCTCACCCAGAGTTACCCCCTACCAACTGTAAATACAAGAAAGGGTCTGTCAAAGAACCTGAGAAAGTATACTTCTGAACAGGTGAACCTATTGGGCCCTGCTGGACACCCGAATATGAAGTAGCCTTCTACAAAGTCATATAGCAGCTCACCCATGCCCCCATCCTCACCTATGCTGACCCTACCTAGCCCTATGTGCTGCATATGGACGCTAGTCTGCAGGGCCTAGGAGCTGTGCTGTATCAAGACCATGAGGGTGGTTTGAGACCAGTGGCTTTTGCCAGCAGGAGCTTGACCCCATCAGAACAAAACTATCCTGTGCACAAGCTGGAGATCCTTGCCCTAAAATGGGCCATTGTTGACCAGTTTCATGAGTACCTCTATGGGGCAAAGATATTGGTAAAGACTGACAATAACCTGTTAACCTATGTACAGACTTCAGCTAAGTTGGATGCCACTGGGCACCAGTGACTCTCTGCTTTATCAACCTATGATTATGCTGTCGAATACAGGCCAGGACTGAACCATATTCATGCTGACGCCCTGTCACAAAGGCCAGTCTCCAAGAGTGATTGGGTCAGGTTGTTTGAGCCTGACATCCGAGCACTGTGCCAAAAGTTTGACAGAGATGAACAGATGTCTTTGGACATAGTGGACTGTCTTGTAGATTGCTTTGGCCCTCCTGATACCCGCATACCGACTGCCTATTGCCATTTCTGTGCTCTAGATATTAGTGCATTACCTCAACTTGACAATGACAGTATTCAGTGGGCTCAATCCCAAGATCCTATGATTCAACCCGCATTCCATGCCCTGCGTGCGGGGAAAGATGTATCTAAGTTGCGTTCCCCTGACTTGCGAACTGCCCTATTGTTTAAAGAAGGCCCCAGGTTGAAGTTACTCAATCAGCTGTTATACAGAGAAACAGTGGATCGTAGTGGTCAAGCAGACAAGCAACAATTGGTCCTGCCCACGGCCTTTAAACACTTGGTACTGAGGTCCCTCCACAATCACATGGGGCACCTTGGTATTGACAGGATTCTCAACCTGGTACGATCTCGATTCTACTGGTCCAAGATGGGGGCCAATGTTGAGCACCATGTAAAGACTTGTAGTCATTGCCTCCAAAGAAAAGCCCTGCCTCAGAGGGCTGCCCCTCTTGTCAGTATCACTACCAGCACCCCCATGGAACTGGTCTGCATAGATTTTTTGTGTTTAGAACCTGATCAATGGAATACTGGCAATGTGTTAGTGGTTATGGATCATTTCACATGGTATACACAAGCTTTTCCAACTAAAGATCAAAAGCCTTTACCGTGGCCAAGGTGCTAGTGGAAAAATTCTTCATCCACTATGGTGCCCCCCAGCGAATCCCCTCTGACCAAGACAGAGACTTTGAAAGTAGGATAATCAAAGAAATGCTCTCTCTGTGGGGAGTGAGGAAGTCAAGAACCACCCCTTATCACCCACAGGGGGACCATCAACCAGAACATTTTAACCGCTCCCTTCTAGACATGCTGGGCACCCTCCACCCAAAAGACAACCATAAGTGGAGCCAGCAGATTAGCACCTTAGTACACGCATACAATTGCAACAAAAATTACACTACTGGGTTCTCCCCCTACTGCCTCATGTTTGGGAGGGAGGTCCGCCTGCCAGTTGATGTCTGTTTTGGGGTCTCTCCAGATGGGGTCCGAGCTGAAAACTACCTGCAGTATGTACAGAAACTGAAAGCTCAGTTGAACCATGCATATTAACTGGTCCAGACAATGGCCACTAAAAGAAAACTCACCAACAAAGAGAGGCATGACAAGAAAGTAAAGGCTCAAGAGCTATGGCCCAGAGACCGTGTGTTGTTACGCAGTTTGGGACTACATGGCAAGCACAAAATTGCTGATAGGTGGCACCATCTTCCTCATGTAGTAATAGACAGACAAGTAAGAGTGACAGAAACCTGGCCGTACTTCTTTGGCTCAAATAAAATGCTATTTTAACGTTTATACAACAGTTTGGAGTTGCTCTTACTTGTCTGTCTATTACATTAATTTGAAGTTTGCTACCTCCGTAGGAGCACACCCCTCATCAGTGGTGTGCTGCTTTGCTCTAATTTACTTTCCTCATGTAGTAGTTGGAAAGTTGGATGGTCTACCAGTATACAAGATTTGCCCCGAGAATAACTCCAAAGCTGTCAAGACCATGCACCGTAACCACTTGCTGCCTATCGGCCAAGTTATTATTGAAGTTCAGCCAGCAGACATTGCCTCCCCTGGAATGGTGACTCATGCTGCTGCAAAAAAGAGACAGAGTCAACCTACCCCAGTAGTTACAGAGTTAAGGTTTCCCCCACAGCAGGCCCAGAATGATAGTGACTGTCAGTCCACCTTTGACGATAGTGAGTGTGACAATGCCTATTACCCCTCCTATTAACTGAGTCAGCTGTTTCGAGGTAACTATATGACTAATTATGGGGATGAAGCTGGGCCTTCTGGACTGCCTAACCCCCCAGCTTCGTCCTTGGAGCCAATGCTCCCTGAAAGTGAGGTGCAAAGAATCACATCTGAGGTTGCGGACTCTCTGTGTTTTGTGGAACTGTGTGAATTGCCCGAAGAAGCGGCTGATGGTCTGAGTCTCATGGGGACACACCAGACCTTGAAGAACAGTATGAGAGTGCTGACAGCCCCATTTCAGTACCACAAAGCCTAATTGTGCCTAAACCTTCTCAAAATGAGCCAGCTGAGCCCTTGTCAGAAGATAGTAATGAGCAAAGTGTTGTGGAACCAGAGCCTACAGAGCAAGGAGCTGACAGTGCTCCCAGTTTGGACATTCCCATCTATGCAGAGGTACCCCTCACAAGTGACGAAAGCTCCAAAGTTAGTGCTGAAAGTACAGAGACTGTGGCTGCTCTCCCCAGAAAGACTGGCGGAGCTGTCAAGCTAGTAATATGCTTTAGTTATGATTCCCCTGGGAGGCCAGTGGATTTGCCTGTCAATGTGGTTCACAAAGGGGTTTACGTCTCGCCAATCTCACTGCCCAAAATGAGCTTGACGGCCAATTCCAGGTTACTTGTTTTTCCTCTCACCATGGCGCCCCTGCCCCATTCGGCCCCAAGTTAGCTGATAGGGAAGTGCCCCCTCTTACACTGTTTAATGTGCAAGAAGTTATTAGCTGAAGCAGTATTATGATGTTACTAATGTGTTAATCATAGTGGAATCAGCATTACCTATATGAAACATGCATAAGTATTGTCAATATGGATGTAGTAATGCGAAGTATATTGAAAGGTATAGTAATGTAACAAGCTAATGATATATATGTCTCATTTGTATTGCATTTTTGATATTGTGATGGTACAGACTTGACGCGGATGACAAGTTTTCTCCAGGCAGGGAAGGGTGTAACCCCCCTACAAATGGGGGTTCCCAAAAAGTCTTCCTTGAGCTTGCCTAAATGCTCACTGCCAGGCTGGTGTCCTGCATTTTAGCAGTATAAATGTGATTGCCAGAGGGTGCCTGTATAGCCTCTGTGTACTGTCACTTTAAGAGCTGCCGGGATTGCAGTCATAATTAATCTGAGAGGGAGTTCTGTTAGAAGATGTACTTGTTTGCTGATCATTTGTTAGAGTAGTAATAATATTGCAGTTTGTTCTAACCTGCCTTCTTTGCAGCATGGACAGTTCTGTTTGTTTCTATCATCTTGGTCCTGGACTGCAGAATGGGCCAATCAGTATATTTGGGACTCAGAAATGGAGCCTGCCTACAGGGGCTTGGTGGGGCCAAAACTTGTAGGAATTGTAGTTTTGGGCTTTTGGCGCCTAAAATAACCTGGAGGGGGAGCCCTTGTTGTGACTGACAGACAGATCAGCCAACCAAACCTTCTGGATCTTGGGGAAAGTCCCACACTGCTTGCAGTTTCAGTTAGATCTGAGTTGGGAAGTGAAGAAGTAACAGCTCAAGATAGTTCAAGCAGCAATCCATGGTGGATTCATGTGGGAGAACTGTGGAAAGGCCTGAGTTTGGCCTGTATGTCTGCCTGCTGTTCCTGAGAGGGAACTTGTGTTTTTTTTTTCAGACTGAATCCGAACTTGGAGAGCAATTAAGCCACTGAATTGTGACCAGACTTTAACCTGAAGAAAACTGAAGATTTGCTAAATGCGATTGGCCTGTCAGGACTTCCAGCTACCTCTGAACTCCCAGATTGTGCAGAAACTCTGTAATTGCGATCGGAGAGCCATTTGCCTGGTACAGTGGAATTTCCTTACATGTGAATGTGCTGTGTGCTTATAGTGGGTCGTGATTTGGTTCCCCACTGTGTGTCTGAACTGTGTTTTGCTTGCTGAAGGCTGTATCCAGCTCCACGGGACTGAGTCCATATCCATTTCCATTTGCCTGGGCCCTGCTACACTAGCCCAGCCAGAATACCTGCTAAGCAGAGAAAGTCATCGATGAGAGACCGGCCTGGGGATCAGCCCCCTGCTCAATGCCTTGAACAGGAATGATGCCTCAGTGATTCGTGTGGGCCCTGCTTCTCCGGGCACTCCAGCTCAACAGCCTGCAGTCTCGATTTCATCCTGCCTGTGTCCAGTATTGGGTATCATTAGTAAACATCAGGGTAGCTCCCTGCAACAACAGCTAAATCTAAAAGTGTTGTCATCAGATAGTCTTGTTGCCTTTTCTTTCATGAACTGAGCCCTCCGGCTCCGGATTACAAATAGTGTGTGTTGTGCATGTTGCTTTCTTTCATTACAGGGCCCCAACCAACTGCAACGTTCCTGGCTAGCCCACCATTTTCCTACCTGGGTACCCAGAGTGTGTGACTGTGTAGGGACTTTGAACTGCATGCATGACTGTCTGATTAATATAACTTTTAAGCAAATCAACCTGATTACACTGCTCCCTTGTTAAAGTCCCCTGAATATATCAGATTTAACTTTGTTTGCATTTAACCTGACTGTGGTTCCAGTTTGTGCCAAGAGTATTGTACAGTTGTTATTTGCTCTGCTTATCCTTGTTTTACCGGGGGTCCCCAGGGTCAAGTTAGAGGAACCAGCCCTGGTGGTAAGTGCAAGCAGTGTGGGTAATTGCTTGTTGAATAAGGGTCATTGTGAAAGTGATTATTGTGTACTGGTCAGGCCACTAGAAGAAGAAAAGGGGGGTTACAGTATCCCAGAGGGCTGTGTCCAGGTCTTCTTGACCACTACCAACTCTGACCTCCGGGTGGAGGCACCCGTATCAGAACCTGGGCCCCTTAATCTGCAACTAGCCAAGCAGGCAGGGGTAGTAGCCCTTGGGATAGTGCCACCTAGGGGTTACAGACATTTTCAAGAATTATACTATGACATCTAGAAGGCTGGGTCTAAAATACCAGTAATTCTTTGCACAACTGATCACATTTTTATTCTTAATACTCTATATGAAAAATATGTACTTTCTAAAAAGTTCCTTTATATGTGGCTTTTATTGATATCCATGGTGCTGTCATGGCACCTGTGATGAATCAGTGTTTGGTAATGTAGAGGTATTCTGTGGGAAAGACTGTTGGGACTAGGAATTGATGGGGGGGGTTGGATATTATTATAACAGGTCCAGTTTTTCTAAATTTTTCTAAATTTAATTTCTGCTATCTGCAACGTTGTTTCTCCAATGTCTCCGTCTGATATTGTACTGGGGCATAACCCCCACCTACTGCCCAGCTACCCAATCCATGCTACTGCCCAGCTACCCAATCCATGCTGCACTGCTATTCAACTAGGACTTCCCAACAAAAAGCCTGACTGAGACTGTTCCTCTCCGGTTCTGCTGTTTTATCACTGTCGTCTTCTCCCTTACGTACTCGGGTATTACCTGTCTCTTGCCCCTTTGCTTTTGCATCTGCTATACTTCGTTTGTATGTGTTGTCTATATGCTTTATGTATCATTAGCATCCGTTATATTGCATTGTATGTGTGATCTATGTACCTATGTATGTAATCCCAGGTCGCATCTGGAAACGAGCGGTTTACCGCTCTGTATGCCTATCTGGTAAATCTCGTAAATAAATAAATAAATAAATTATTATGCTCCATATGAATAATCTTGCCTATGCAAGAACTAGCAGAGATGGTAGATTACCAGCATTATAAATGTCATAAAGAAGGTGAAGCAGGGCTGCCTGTTGGCACCAATTCTATTCAGTTTATATAATGACCCCATAATACCTGCCTTAACAACTGTGGATACTTTGCACCTAAATTGGAAGGGGGGGTACAGGAAATCTAAATCATTGTATATGCAGACAATGCAGTTGTAGTCTCTGTAACTCCTCTGGGCCTGAAAAGGGCCCTAGCTACAGTTAATATGTAGCTTCCTAGTTTAAAGCTTAAAATGAATGTTAGTAAAATCAAAATAATGATCTTTGGAAATAAGTAGAGAAGACTATTGGAATCTGTAAGGGAAAAAAATGAAGTCGTTGAGACCAATAAATATCTTGGAACACAAATTCATAGCAAATTAGGGTGGAAAGTGAATCTAATGAAAATAAAAGAAAATGCAATGATATCTACCAAAGGTATACAAAGGTTTGCTTATTTACATGCAATGTGACTGAGATGTGCAATTCCAAAATGTGGGAGATATATAGTTGTGGGATGCGGCAAGGATATGCAGTTTTGGAATGTGATGTGGACAAAGAATCTCAGAATGTGGCAGGGGCTCACAGTTTCAGAATGTGGTAATCACCTTCAGTTTCAGAACATGGCAGGAATGCACATTTTGGAATGTGGGGGGATGAGTAATTTTGGAGCATGACAGTGAAATACATTTTTGGAATGTGGTGGGATGAGTAATTTTGGAGCATGACAGTGAAATACATTTTTGGAATGTGATTGGTACACATGATTTTGGAATGTGGTGGGGATAGAGATGTGAAGTTTTAATTTGCTGGTAAAGTTAAGGTGAATTTACCAACTTCGCTTTCATGGATCTATTTGCGAATTTTTTATATTTATTATGAAATCAGCCTTTTGCAACTTTACCTGTAACTTCAGTCTTTGGGCAGTGTTTTGTCAAAATCAGGCTACTGGTAAGCAAGTGTCTTATGGTCACATGGGAGAACTTCTCTAGGTCATATAGTACAGCTCTGCACAGTAAGACTGCTTCACTTTCAGTTTTCAGAGTTAGAGGAGGAGAAAGGAATCTGACAGCATTCAGTGGCTTAAATAGTTATATTAAAATCTATTTTTCAATACTGAAACAGCTTTTTTCTTATTCTTTTTTCATTTGTATTGATTTTTTGTCTTATTAATAATTTCGTTTTTTCTTATATATTATGTCTGTTTCTTTGAGAAAGCGCCATGTGCATGAAACGTGTCAGGTGACATCATCCCTCTGTGGAGTAGGAGCTTGTTACGCCAGCTGATGTTTGGGACTGTTGGGGCACTGCAACATTTTTTTGTTGATTTCCATGTATATTGAATCATTAATTTTAAAAAGGAATTGAATCAATAAGGAAGATTTTTATTGCTTAAACCAACCTTGGTCCTCAGTTCTTTCTATGAGCAACATTACTGCATGTACCCTGGTAGGTGCCAGTCTTTGTGACTGTTTTTTTTTTGTACTTTCTTTATTAAATATCCATCATGTACATTCCTTGTACCTTGTAAAATTGTACTGTTCCTAGCCTTGGTGTCTCTATGTATATATATTCCTGTACATATCTTAACTGTGCTTACTGTCTACTGGTTATGTTCACATGGTTCTATTTTGACTCTGTATACTGCCTAACTTGTGTCATGATGTCATCTGTATGAACCTGTATTTCACTGTATCTGTATCTCATTGTACTCTCCCGGGTCGTACCTGAAAATAGGCATATAACTTGTCTAGTGTACTTACCTGGTCAACAAAAGTTAAATAAATAAATTCACATAATTCTCTACAGTGTAGTCTCCAGTTGAACACTGCAAGTCCATAAATGGTACACAAACTCTTATACATAATTATGATATACCTGTAACAATAAAAATTATAAAATATATAAAAACTATAAAAAATAGGGCATATAGAACTAGAAAAGAGAAAAAATGTGGCTCCCATAGGTCTCCAGCCAGGGGGTAAAGGCTATAAGTTCACTTCCCTAAGGTATACCTTCAGATCATACCATATGTATCAAGCAGACTGAGTTGGCTCAACTAGCTCTTCAATTTAGTATTAAGAGGTGACCCAATTTTGGTATCCTTTTGCAAATCTATTCCTCCCCTAGTAATATCCATATGGTCCATCTGTCAGTAACTTTCTTTATTCTGTTGTGTATCTGATAGGTAATTTTTTCTATTTCCTGCATCTCTGTAATAATTTGTTTCCATTCAGGAACAGTTGGTGTGCCTGTTTTAAGCCATTTACGTGTGACAGACTTATTCAGGGCAGCCACCGCACATACCACATGTATTTAGCACTTTCTCCCTTCACCCCTAAGTGGGGAAGACCCAATATCAAATTATGAAATTGGATAGGGCCCTCAATCTAAAACATGGTCTCTATACTACTTATTATCTCTCTCTTAAAGGAAGTCAGAGTCTGGCAAGAATGAAAAATATAGAAATGCATCGCCTTCTGCTCTCCACAGCCTCTCCAACACTGGGAGGTGACAGTAGGGTCCCACTTAGCCTGAAATACAGGGGTGAGAAAATATCGTCCCTTCACCTTCTACATATATTCCCATCACCATGATGAGGAAGTGACTTAAGCTGTGTCCCCCCAAATTTTAATCCATTCTTCCTGTGAGTGGTGGAATTCCACCTCAGTCTCCCATCTAGTGATAATGTGTTTTGTGGCCACTGCTCTATGGTTATTAAGAAACTGGTATGTCTGTGTCATGGGTCATGGCCCCTCTTGGTGTGGTAAAAGACATTAATGCTGCAAGACCTGAGCCCTGGGATATAGTTAAATTTACCTTATGTTGCTGTTGAGCCTGCATGTAGGCCTTTATTTGCAGGCATCTAAACATATCCGTTAGTGACCTCTCAAAGGTCGCACACCATTCTATCAAAGAAAGAATAGAGAATCCCCTTAAGATTTGAGCTGGGTATTGCAGAGCCCTCCAAGCCTGTGGCCAGTACCACATATCCACTGTGCTTGGCAGGAATCCTGGGTTCCAAGCAAACCACCAATAGCACCACTGGTCAACTTGTACAAAGGGATATCTCTTAAAGCAATCCCAGGCAGGAAAAGTGACCTGGAGCGCTGTAAATAAATTTATCTTATTTGGTCGGTTTTGAGGTGTATCAAAAAGGAGAGATTGGAGTGGTCTCTCTGGCAGTAAGTCTTCTTCCACCTTTTGCCAGTGAGCCATGTGTGGTTGCCATCCCCATAAAAAAGCACATTTAATCTGTGTGGCAACCCAACACTCCTGTATGTCTGGGACCGCCCAGTCCCCCATTGTTTCTGTGCAAGAAAGAGAGTACCCTACTCCCTCAGTCTCTTATTTGCCCAAATGAATTTAGTTATCTTCCTCTGTATCTCAGAAAACAATTGGTTACTTAGCCTTACTGGTGCACACTGGAATATTTATAACAGTTAGGACAATAAATTCATTTTAATAGCCTGTATTTGGGCATATAAAGGTAAAGGTAATAATGTTCATCTTTTAATATTCTCACCTAATTGTTTCAGTAACGGGGCATAATTATCAATATGTAGATATTTATTAGAAGTTCAAAGTGTAATGCCTAAGTATTTTAAACTAGTGAGAGTTCAACACTCAGAAAATTGTTGTTTCATATTATGCAATAGCGTATAATGGAAGGTAAGCATTTCTGTTTTATCAGTGTTTACAGTACATCTAGACAGTGTGGAATACTCTTTTATTATATGCATTAACCTAGGGACGCAAAGGTCAGGATCCACCATGTGTAATAGAACATCATCAGCATACAGAGTGGTTTTATGCTCTTGCCCTGCAAATACTACACCTTTCACCTCAGAATATTGTCTTATCCATTGTGCAAGAGACTCAATATATAGGGCAAAGAGCAGGGATGAGAGACAACACACCTACCATGTGCCTCTACCTAAGGTAAACCCCTGGGAGGTCGTACCATTTGTTCTTACGAATGCCTGAGGGTTGGTATATAATTGCTGTATGATCCCCAAGAAAATCTCTGAAAACCCAAACCCAGCAAGAACCCCATATAAAAACTCCCAATCCACTTGATCAAAAGCTTTCTCAGCATCTAGACTGAGAATTAGTGCTGGGGTGGGATTTTTATTAAGAAGATCCATAATGTGTATGGTGCATTGAACATTGTCTGCCACCTGACGTCCTGCCACTATGCCCGTTTGGTCCTTATTGACTAGAATGGGAATCAGAACCTGCAGTCTCTTGGCTAGTATGGCCGTTAGAAGTTTATAGTCTACATTAAGGACTGAAATAGGGTGCTATGAGGAATATAATGATACTGTAGGTACTTGCCAGGTTAGGATATGACTGAGACCACCACCACCTGCCTCCAGGAGAGGGGGAGGACACTAGCCTCATCCAGAACCTCTTGATAGGCCTGTTGTAGTAATGGGACAAGCACAGGTATGGATTGCTTCTCAGATGAATTTTTATAAAAAATTCAGAGACAAGCTTGTCCCATTACTACATTGGGAGTTTTTATATGGAATGGAAATTTACTTAGCGATAGGGAACAGGCGGAGAGGCGTTCGCGGAAGTCCGGTCTGGATGATGACAAACTTAGTTTGATGGACCATTATATGGCCTATCAATCCGCAATCTCTCGTAAGAAGGCAGAATTCCTGTCCAGAGAGATAGCGGCTGCACAGAATAGACCAGCTCAGCTCTTTCGGACTGTGGACAGACTGTGCAATCCAGTCTGTCTTCAGCCCAGAAGAGCTTTTTCTCCAGAACGGTGTGAGGAGTTTGCTCTCTTCTTTGCAGATAAGGTTGCCAAAATCAGATCAGATGTCCGTTCTTCCTTCTCCAATGGGAGTGGTGATGGTCAGCAAGAGATGTCGAACACTCAGTTTGTATGGTCTGACTTCAGCCTCCCCACAATCAATGATACTGTGATGATCATCCGAGCATTGAGACCGACCAACTGTGATTTGGACCCTGGCCCCACACACCTTTTAGTGGATTGTGTGGATAAAATTGGCCTAGTCCTGGCTCTGATAGTCTGGAAGTCTTTGGAGAGGGGGATCTTTCCAGATCCCCTTAAAGAGGCTATAGTTAAGCCACTATTAAAGAAGTCCTCCTTAGACCCAGATTGTCTAGCAAATTACAGACCAGTCTCTAACTTACCCTTTGTGGGTAAAGTTATTGAGAAGGTGGTCGCAGTGCAGTTGGATGGTCATCTGACCAACAACAATATCTCTGACTCTCTCAGTCCGGATTTAGGAAAGGCATAATCCGAGACAGCACTTGTTCGGGTACTAAATGACCTCCTAATAGCAGAGATCATAGGACCCATTCTATCTTGGTACTTCTCGATCTCTCTGCAGCATTTGACACTGTTGACCATGGTGTGCTGTTAGAGCATTTGCGGTCCATCTGTGGATTATCTGATACGGTCCTCAGGTGGTTTCGATCTTACCTCGAGGGTAGGACTCAGAGGGTGGTGTCGGGAATTTTTTCCTCAGCATCAGTCTCCCTATCCTGTGGGGTACCGCAGGATTCTATCCTAGCGCCTATGTTGTTTGAGGTGTATATGCTGCCATTGGGAGCGATTATTAGACGATACGGTTTGGGTTTTCATTGCTATGCAGATGATACCCAGCTGTATATGTCTTTTGTGCCCGGCCAGGATGCTGCCTTGTTGGTATTTAATAACTGCCTTGCCGAAATCCAAGACTGGATGAATGGGAGTTGGCTGAGGTTAAACCTGGAGAAAACTGAGGTGTTGGTCGTGGACAAGGGTCGCTGTGAGGCGGGTCTGCTGGATGGATCACCCTCAGGCTTATGGCTTGGAGGCGTTCAGCTGACGACCTCAGATCAGGTGCAGAATCTTGGCGTAATAATTGACGACCGCTTGACGCTTAAATCTCAGGTGTCAGCGGTGGTAAAAACTTCCTTTTTCCATCTGAGGAACATCGCCAGGGTGAAGCACCTGGTTCCTCCAGAGGATTTTCCAACGTTGATCCACGCTTTCATTACCTCCCACCTTGACTATTGCAACTCCCTGTACCTAGGGCTATCGGGGGCGGAACTTCGCCGTCTGCAGCTAGTGCAGAATGCGGCGGCCAGGTTGTTGACTGGATCTTCCATATCCAGCCATATAATGCCTGTGCTCTGCAGACTGCACTGGCTGCCAGTGTTTTGGCGAATCACCTTCAAGGTCAGTTTGCTGACCTATAAAGCCCTACATGATCAGGGACCTACTTACCTGAAAGAGTTCCTTTGCCCCTACTGTCCTTCCCGCCCCCTCCGATCCACTGACGAGGGATTGCTAGAGATTCCCAGGGTTTGTTTGAAAACTTCAGGGGCTAGATCATTTAGTTTTATGGCTCCGACCCTGTGGAATTCTCTACCTCGACAGGTGCGAAATTGCCCAACTGTCCTAAGCTTTAAAGGAGCTCTGAAGACCCACCTTCCTTTTTAGTATAGCTTTTAATGATTTACATTAGTTTTAAACTTGGTTTATTTATTGTTTTATGAAATTGTACAGGCGCTTTGGTTTTGAGAAAAGTGCCTTTTAAAAATAAAGCTTGATTGATTGAACAGTAAAATTTTGGCTTCTAAAATTGAACGGCTGAGGGTCTCATTTTGTGCCTCTTAGAGACAGGGTAGGTTGAGGCGATCCAGAAATGCCCGCATCTGGTCAAAGGGGGGGGGGGTCTGGCCTTCTGAGCATATCATTTCTTATAGAATGAAGTGAATGCTTTGTATATATCCATTGCCCGGTGGATTCTATTTCTGGTAAAGGGGTGGGAAATAGTTGCTATTTGTGCTTTAGCCCACCTTGCACAAAGCCGAAGTGCCAGTAATTTTAGAGCCCTTGGTTCCCCACTCATGATACTTGTGCTTTAAGAATTTTAAGTTCCTTTCCACCTTATAATCGAAGAGTGTATTTAAATCTTTCCTCAGCTTTATTAACACCAGTTCTATAGAATTTTACCTGCTGCAGTTTCTTCAGAGCCTGGATTTGAGTCTCTAAATTTCTTTGTCTTTCTTGTCTTTGTTTTTTCCTCATGGTTGCAATTGCTATGAGTTTGCTCCTCATAATAACCTTAATCGTATCCCATAACATTCCCTTACTTATATCTGGTGAGGCATTGTCCTGTATAGCCTGGGTGATCAATTTTAGAATGTACTCCAGTACCTCTTTGTCATACAAAAGCGAAAGATTCAATTTCCAAAATGTAGATTTCTTGGGAATCTGTAGATCAGTTTTAAGAATGAGTGGAACATGATCTGAAAGGACTACAGGGCCAATTTCACATCGTGTTATCTGATTAATGGCTTCTCTAGACAAGATAAAGTAATCCAATCTAGAATATATATGGTGAGTGGCCGAACAATAGGTATACTCAGAGGTAGAGCCTTCCAAATTTCTCCACACATCTAAGAGGACTAACTTATCTAGGAGACCCCTCACCTGTTGAGCCACCTTATCCTGGGGATATGTGACATGGTGTCTATTATTAGGGTCCAAAGTAATATTCCAGGCTCATTGCAAATTAACTGACCTTCCGCTTTGTCAGAGATCAGCATCAATAACTTGCCATAAAAGGTGAACGGAGAATCTGGAGGAGCATAAACTAAAATCAATGTGAGCATCTGCCCATTTAGCCATCCTTTTAGAATAGCATATCTGCCCTCCCCATCCCTTACTCACTCTATTACCTCAAATGGGACAGAGTTTGGGACAAGAATGGCTACACACCTCCTCCTACTTCCAGTTTTATATGAGGAGAAGCAGACCTCCCCATTCCCAAATTCCTTCAGCTTCCAATGTTCTATGTCAGATAAATGAGTTTCTTGTAATAGGATGAAGTCCACCTTTGCTTGTTTGATATAGGTCATTATATTCTTACGTTTTATCGGGCTAGTCAAACAGTTTACACTGTAAATTAAGATCTTAGATCCCATGGTAAATAAATGAGATACTCCATCTGAGATGTGCAGACACTGGAGCCACTATTAATTATGCCCGGAATATTATGGTTTAACAATTTGCAACATAGAAAACATAAAACAGACTGCAACAAGAACCCACTTCTAACGGTTGGGGACATAATCCTATGCTCCCTGTCTCCAAAAGGGAGGTGTAATCTATACTTCTGAGTCAGAGTTGTAATGGTGCCACGTCCTCATCATTGGGGCTGCTGCAAAGGCTAGTCTCTGCAGTAGGGTATAAAAAAGGTTATAGTCCCTCCACCCTTAGCCTGGAAAAAACAGTATCCACCACAGCAAGATCAGCAGTTCCACCCTCTTTTCCCATTCTCCCTCCCCCCAGGGACCCCTTCTAAGTGAACACAATTTAAGAGTGATCCTTGCAGAGTTCAGCCCTGATTTCCCATACCATTAGGCCTCTGGGCTCCGCTGTTTCCTCATTCACTTCCCCCCTCACCCACTCCCCACCCTTCTCCCACAGTTTTCAATGAAATAGAGAAGGGACCAATCCACTTTACATCTGCGTCCTTCGAATGTTGTACCCCGGGCAATCATATACTATTTTAAATTGGCTTGACTTTGTGTATGCAAGGCAGTTCTACAGTCTTGGGGGGCTTCGTTAAGGCTCTGCTGTCCCTAATCCAATAGGAGGCACCCAAACTTCTTGTTCCTTCTCCTATCTGCAGTACCTTTTAAAATCTCCACCTGTAGCTTACTCCACGAGGGAATTCCTCAGTACAATAGGTGTCTGTCAGCACCTCCCCTTTTCTCCTCTCAACAGTAACCCCTTTTCTCCTTTACACCATTAGTGGGGTGTTTTATTTTGGCACCCCCTACCACAAGAGACAGTTGGTGTATGTTATGGGGCTGTACATTGAGGTGGAGTACGGGAAAATACATTCCAAATTCCACCCCCCCAAATGCTGCCTCATCTGCCTTCTAAAACCATGCCCATATATACTGTGGAAAAGACTCATCATCAACATCTTTATTTTTAAAAAGCACCCTTCCCTTGCTCAGGGCGCCCTTACAATAATAAAATACACATATACCATGATTAAACCCACCATATTGCACATATTATCCAATAAGCTAAATTAAAACAATAAACAATATTACACATATTACATACCAGCCTATGATAAAACATATCTTAAAACCGGGTTATATATACCCTCCTTTCACAGCAGCAATATTCTTAAACTTAAGCACCAGAAAAGGCCTAGTTGAATAAATATGTTTTGAGGGAAGTTTTAAATCCCTCCACGGTCAGGCTATCACGTATCAGACAAGGTAGAGAATTCCACAGGGTCAGAGCCATATAAGCAAATGGTCTACCTCCTGAGGTTTTCAAATGGACCCTGGGAATCTCTAGCAATTCCTTTGTCAGAGGATCAAGTTGGCGGGAGGGGCAGTAAGGAGATAGAAGGTCTTGCAGGTACTGTGGTCCCTGATCATGTAGGGCTTTATAGGTCAGCAATGTGACTTATAAAGTCTGTAGATCAAGTCAATAGATGCATTTTTATATAGTATGATAGAGTCACAGCAATGTATCCACTGGTCCCTCCACTTATCGTAACATCGTGAGCCTGATGGTAGGGGGACTTTGGTGAAAGAGGAGACACCAAGAACCAAACAAAGAAAATACTGCCCAGGCAACCTGCTGAAACTTTCTTTATTTCCATGGGGGTAAGGAACTGCTTACATCATCCACAAATATCTTTCAGTACATGTGGTGCCCAGCGCAATGTTTATATTTACATTCAGTACTTCACCAGACCAGGGAGAAGCTGCAAATCAAAGACGATCTCTGCTGGGTAGTTTAACCAAACCTCTTAGTCTGAGAAGACTGCCACTGAGGTAGCAACATTATTTGGAATCTGACTTTCCTGTTGCCGAGTTCTCTTATGCAGCAACTCCCAGATGTTGGCCATTGTTTTCCGTGCCAAGGTGCATCCCACCACTTTTGTGGCTCCTCTGGAAACTTGGTGCTGTTCTGAACTGGCGTTCCGGTTCAAGGCATGACAAGGTATTTGCGATTGTCTGTCCAGTGCCGTACCATGGGATTTCAGAGTGACTTCTTCTTTCTCTGGGGTAATTGTAAAGCTGAGCCCCACCTTCCCACAGGATCCTCATTTTGGCAGAGTATGGTGTCTGAAATTTGATTTTGTTTGTTTTTTAGCACCTTCATAATGGGACAATATTGTACTCGGAGCCACTGTATTTCGGGTGGTAATCCTGGTCTAGATATAGTCTAGCGCCATTGTAGGATATCGCCCCCTTCTTCCAAGCCAGTCAAAGTATCTCTTCTTTGATGTTGGTAGCTGGCAAATTTCATAATAATGGCCCATGGCCAAGCATTAGGATCCATCCGTTTGGGTTATAAAGAGCGGTGGGCACACTCAATCCTTGTAGGTAGTGCAAGCACATCCCGGTACAAGTCCTACACAAAATAGGCCATGTTCCCAGTCTCGGTACCTTCTGGTAACCAGTCTTAAATTATCTCACCAGGATCTAGCCTCCAGATCCAGGCACTTATCCTGTAGTGCTTCGGTATAATTTAAAATGGCATCCATTACAGAGGTGAGCATTTCTACGCCACTTTCTAAGTCTAGAAAAACGGGCTTCAACTTCTTGTATTTTGTTATCCAGACCTGCAAACCACTCATAGATTTTTTAAATTCCAGTTTGTTCTCTTTTCAGGATGCTTTAATCTCATGAAATAAGGTTTCAAATCTATTCCTCATCAGTTTTTCATCGTCCCGGTCTGTATCATAGGCCTACCCACTTGAGCCAGTAGGGGACAGACCGTGGCTATGGTCTTCTGAAAGAGTTCTAAATCGTGATACATCCATCTTTATTTGTAACTTTTCGGCTTCTGGATCTCATCACTTTGCTCTCCCCTCTCTCTTTTGCTGCCATATTTGCCGTTTTGCAAGAGATATAATGTTGAGAGATGTTTTTTTTTTTCCCCTGGCAGCATGGGAGTTCACACGTTAAGCTTCTGGACTCGCCATGATGTCACCAGAAGTCCCTCTGTGACTGTTTAAACCTGTACCTATTTTGACCTTGGCACTACAATATCCCCTGGCTGTGGTCTGACTCCTCAACCTGGAGTATTTCCTATTACACAACTCTAGTTTTCCTTTTCCCCTCCCCCTTTTTTTAATCTCACTTCTTTTTTCTTTCTCTCTCTCTCTCTCTCTCTCTCTCTCTCTCTCTCTCTTTCTCTCTGTTGGTGAGGCCTTACCTGGAGTACTGTGCCCCATTCTGGAGTCCTCAACTCAGGAAAGATAAGGACAGTCTGGAGACAGTGCAGTGAAAAGTGACTAAGATAATTCAATGCCAATAGGGCAGATCTTATGAGGAGCACCTCAAGGCACTGAACATGTACTAACTGGAGACCAGAAGAAGAAGAATCAGCATTTATATAGCGCTTTTCATACCCAGTGTATCCCAAAGCACATTACAAGCAATGCTAGACTAGTAGTGAAGTAACTGAATGTGTAGTGGAGGCCATATTTCACATCAACACCCACACACAGCCTGGACAACTGCATGAACTGGTTTATGGGAAGGGGAATGCTGGCCAGGACACCAGGAATGTCCCCTACTCTTTGCGAAGAAGGGAAGGGGGGACATCATAGAGACCTTTAAGTTCCTAAAAGGAATAAACAAGGTGGACTGTGGGGAATTATTTAGCATGAGTCACATTTCAAGGTCACAAGGGCATGAGTGGAAACTGACAGGAGGGAGGTTCAAGAGGGACATGAGGAAGTATTATTTACAGAAAGGGTGGTGGCACCATTGAACAGTTTACCAGCTGAGGTGGTGAGTGCTAAAACCATTAATGGTTTTAAGCACAGCTGTGACAGAGTGAAGGGTATAGGAGTTGCTTGGTACAGCAGAAAGTGAGAGGGGAATGAGGGGTGGTGAGGGCTAGGACTCCGAAGGGACAATAGGTCCCAGGGTTAGATATGGTATTATGGGCAGACTTGATTGATCATTGGTATTCTTCTGCCATCACTGTCTATGTTTCCATTTGCTCTTTCTCTTCTTAAGGATGGTGTCTGGGGGTCATGTTAGGACTCACTGTGGCACAATACACCTGCACCAGACAGGGCCTGGGGGTGATACAGAAGCTCACCCATAGTACCACAGCAGCCCCAAGTGCAGCAGCACCCCTCAGTTCCATCCCTGCAGCAGCTCCAGTTCCCAGCTCCACAGCAAACCCCACTTCAGAAGCTGCAGCAACTCCAATCCCCAGTGCAGCAGCAGCACCCAGTTCCTCCACCTCCACAGCAGCATCCCTCAGCTCCACAGCAGCAGCCTGAACCCCCGTGCCCATGTGGTACCACCACTGCTACCAGCTGTTCCCCTTGAGCAGCCACATTCATGATCTTCTGCCTTCTCAGTTCCACTATATGTTAAGCAGCCCAGGTCTTCCCTTGTTTGGGAATTTTTCATGCTTGATCCCCATGACAGCAGTGTTGTCAAGTGCAACCTGTGTGACATACTGGTCAGTCAGGAGAAGAAGGAGAGCCATCCATGCACCGGTGTGAAATTACACATTTCAAGATGCACCACCTGAGCCAGTGACTGGTCAGACAGTGTGAGGTAGCAAGTGGTGGTCCTTCTGTATCACTGAGGGGGCAGTGCACAGTCCATCGATGATGGTCACAGCATAGTGAAGGGTAGGGAACAGCAACAGCAGTACTGCCAACAACCTTTGCAGGGAGCTGGCACAACTGTATTTGGAGATGTGGGACCTCCACTGCAGAGTTTCTTCAATGGAAGAAACTCTCCAGAAATTACTGGAGAATGAGTAGGTTCTAACTGAAGAGATGAACGAGCTCCATCGTGGTGGTGCAGGTGCTGTTCCATCTGGCAATAGGCATTAAAATACCTTTTACTCCATCTTGCCTTTTCAGTCCTTTTATCCCCATTCCACAGTCATCCCTGTTCTATACTACATCCTTTTCTCTATCATATACTCCATCCTGTCTCCTCTTTGTCTTTCTTTACCCCTTTTTGTTTACAAAAAAAAAAAAGTTTTAAAAATCCAGAACAACAACTTTCCTGTCTTTGTCTATTACTGTTTAACACCATTCTTTCTCGATTTCAGTTCTGTCTCAATGCTCTCTCTTTTTCTTAAAAAACAACAAAAAAAAATCCATTTTCTTTCTCTGTTTATGCAGCATAATATTCTCTTCTCTCTTACTACTGCTTTTGTTGTAAAGCACTGTTGTTTGCATATATAATGCATATGAATAGGACCATATTTAAAATTTTCTGTTACCAAATATTTTTTTGTTAGTCCAGCAGCTGATGCTCCGCTATATCACATGCCCAGCCGCACTGATTCCCTCCCACCACACAGTCACATTTTTCACTGCTCTTAGTTTCTGAAATTTTTCCAGAAAAATAAATTATTAAGTGGTGGTTGCTACTGCTGCACTGTTCAAATTGCCATTTCAGACAGTATTTGTCAAGCACATTAGTTTGTTTGCTGAATTTTGTTGACCCGATAAGCCCACTGGGCCTAGAAGTCCCTTTTTCAGGGGCGACCGTGGGGAGGGGGCAGGGGTGTAGCCAGGGATTTCAGATCTGCACACCAAGTGGACTCACTGCTACCCCACCCCCCCTTGTTAGGGTGAGCTACTCCCCCCCGGTGTAGCCAGACAATATACAAATGTACATTAGGACTGTTTGTTGCCTCATTTGGCACAATAAATGCAGCTTTTGTATCTCATGACAGTGGTTGTTGCCATGCATGAGTATATACAAATGCCATGCATTGTTCCCTAAGACACCCACATACCAGCCCAGAGCCTGTAAAGTTGTATTGTCCTTGGGATGCAAAGAGAGTATTAGTGACCAGTCCTTCTAGTTTCGACTCCTATGAATAAAATTATAGAAAAGTTCAGTATTTTCTTTGTTAGTTTTCATGGAAAAAGGAAGCAGTTCAGAGCTTATTTACTACCCCTTAAACAAAATTGTACACCATGGAGTGCTTGGAGTATGCCTGCCTACACCCATGGGAGGGGGGATACAGATGGTAAGCAGCTGAAACTGAACCAGATTAAGCTGTTGGTGGTATTTTTAGTGAATGAGGGAAATTTGGCCAGGACACTGGGGAAATCCCCTACTCTTTTTGATAAGTACCATGGGATCTTTAACATCCACCTGAACTACCACCAATCCAGGCAGATGGGACCTCGGTTTAACGTCTCATCCGAAAGATTAGTGGAGTCAACACAACTGCTAAAGCGCAGTATATAAATTTCTCATTTCTTGAAATTTTCTCCAGAACACGAAATTATTAAATGGTGATAATAGAAACACAGAAACATAGAATTTGACGGCAGATAAGGACCACTTGGCCCACCTAGTCTACCCATTTCCCTACCTAATGGATAAGCTGCAGATCCTAGTTAACCAACAGCCTACTTCCTCCTACCCCCCAACCCCTAGAATTGCCTTATGTCTGTCCCATGCATTCTTGAATTCCCCCACTGTTTTTGACTCCACGACCTCCTCAGGAAGGCTGTTCCATGAATCCACAACCTCCTTGAAAAAAATACTTCCTCACATTACCTCTGAGCCATCCTCCCCTCTATCTTCAAATTGTGCCCCTTGTTCTTGTACATCTCTTTTTCTGAAAGATGCTATCCTCTTGGACTTTGTTGATTCCCTTGAGGTACTTGAAGTTTCTATCATGTCCCCCCGGTCCTTGAGGGTATACATGTTAAGCGCCTTTTAATCTCTTCAGATGTCTTCTTGGTGCAGACCTTGCAACATTTTAGTTGCCCTCCTCTGGACAGCCTCCATTCTATGTCCTTAGGAGATGGGGTCTCCAGAACTGCACGCAGTACTCCAGACGGGGTCTCACCAACTGTCTGTACAGAGGGATAACAACTTCCTGTTTTCTACTGGTGATGCCTCTTCCTATGCATCCCAGTATCCCACCAGCCCTTCTTACTGCCTTCTCACATTGCTTGCCCAACTTAAGGTCATCGGATATGACTACCCCCAGGTCCCTTTCCATTGTTGTTGTTGTTAGTATCTCACTCCCCATTGTGTACTCTTCCCCTGGGTTTTTGTTTCCCAGGTGCATTACTTTGCACTTCTTTGCATGGAATCTAAACTGTCATACATTTGACCATTCCTTCAACCTTGTCAAGTCCCTTTGCATCCTTTCCACCCCACCTTCTGTATCGACCCTGTTGCAGATCTTTATGTCATCTGCAAAGAGACATACTTTTCCTTCCAGTCCCTCTGCAATGTCACTTATAAAGACATTAAAGAGGACTGGTCCCAGTACTAAACCCTGCGGTACCCCGCTAGTAACCCCCCTTTCTTCAGACTGAACTCCATTACTATTATCCTCTGAATCCTGTTGTCCAGTCAATGTTTTACCCAGGCTACCACTTTGGGACCCACTCCAAGGCTAGCTAACTTGTATATTAATCTTTTGTGTGGGACTGTCTCAAGTGCCTTGCTAAAGTCTAGGCAGGAGATGTCCACAGCCCCTCCATGGTCTACTACTTTGGTCACGCAGTCAGAGAAATCTATTAGAGTCATCTGACACGACCTTCATGCTGTGAATACATGCTGGCTTGGGTCCTGTGCCCCACTGGCCTCTAGCAATTTAACAATTCTTTCTTTCAGAAGTGATTCCATCATTTTACCTACCACTGAGGTCAAACTAATGGGTCTGTAGTTTCCTGCATCTGTCTTGCTCCCACTTTTGTGAAGGGGAATCACATCTGCTATTCTCCAGTCCTCAGGTACCATACCATCCTCCCATGATTTGTTAAAAAGGGTAGTCAGTGGTGTCACTAGTTCTACCCTTTGTTCTTTTAGAATTCTTGGGTGAATCCCGTCAGGCCCCATTGCTTTGTTCACCTTCAGTTTTAAGAGTTCTTTCAGAACCCTTTCTTCTGTGAATGGACTGGTATCGACCTCCCTATCCAGAGTGCTTCTATTCTTTGATTTAGGTACCTCCCTCATCTTCTTTTACGAATAATGAAGAATATTCGTTCAGTATCCCTGCTTTTTCACTGACCCCTCTGCCCACCCTCCCTTCCCTTTATTAAGCTTCACTACCCCTCCCTTGGTCTTTCTTTGCTACCTAATGTACCTATAAAAGGTTTTATCCCCCTTCTTAACAGAGTTGGCTATCTTTTCCTCAGTTTGGAGTGTCGCTATTCTGACTGCCTTCCCTGCAATGTACTACTGTTGCTACTGCCACATGGTACTGTGGCGTGTCAGCCCCTGCCACATTTCTTGTAATGCACTTTAGAGTAAAAGGTGTGAGAAGAACAATATACATAAGCTGTGTGATCCCAACATTTTTTCTCAGCTAACAGAATGAATACGTCAGGCTGCTGCATGCTGCTTCTTTACAAGGTGCTGCACTGTATGACATTCCCCCACCACATTTCTTGTAATGCACTTTAGGGCAAATGGTACACAAAGCACAAGATACATCAATTCTGTGCTCCCTGCATTTTTCTCAACTACCAGAATAAATACTTTAAGCTGCTGCATGCTGTTACATGGTGCCAAGTTGTATGGCAGTCCCCCCACTACTTCCTTTGTAATGCGCCTTAGAGGAAATGATGCAAAAATCACAATATATACAAATTATGTGTGCCCAGAATTTTTCTCAACTACCAGAAACAATATGTCAGGCTGCTGAATGCTGCTACATGGATATGCACTGTGTGACAGTCCCCAAACCGCAGTTCTTGCAATGCACTTTAGGGGAAATGGTGAGAAAAGCACAGTTTACTGAAAATCTGTCCACCAAGAATTGTTTCAATGTTTGGTGAATAGAGTGGTGCTTGTGTATACTTATGAACTTTAAACTTTGGCCTTTCTCTATTGCCACCCTTGGCAGGTAAGCCAGGCATCATGTAGGGAATAGAAGGCCTAAAAGATTACCTCCTCCAACTCATGGAGAGTGTGACTAGTAGCATGCATGCATCCTCTGGGCAAGCTAAGAGGGTATGATCCTAAATGTGTAAACTGAGTTGTGATTCTGGTGAAGGATGTAATGTTCATACTGTGATGAAGTCCATCTTTCGAGTTCATTGGTGATGAGTGCAGGAAGGTCAGTTCTTGTGGTTGAAGAAGCAGATCCAATCCAAATGAATGTCCAGATAATGAATGTGGGTTAAGTCCATCTGTTGAAGAAAGAATTGAATAAGAACTCAGATTTATTTTGTGATATTAGGTGATAGTTTCAATGGAGGTACATCATAGATCTGACCATGAGGAAGAGCAAGAGTTTGTTCAGATAGGCTACCAGATTCTGGAAATTACAAGATGGATAATACAACATGCATACATACAAATGTGCCGGCAGAAACAGACCACCCGGTCTATCTAAGTCTACTCGAGTGTACAGCCAACACCCCTAGTTTACAGCTACCCCAACCCCCCTCCCTTTTGTCATCCCACTGCCACCCCCCACCCTCACTCTCCCCTGTTCCCTGTCCTATGCCCTTTTGAAGCTGTTCATAAATTTACATGATACCACCCATTCTGGTAGGGCGTTCCATTTTGCTACCACCTTCTCTGTGAAATAGTGTCTCCTCATTTTCTTCCTAAATCTTCCCCCCTCCATTTTTAGCCCATGCCCCCTGGTGACCCTCATCCTCCTTAACTTAAAGACCCCATCTGCCCCATCCTTATTGATTACCCTTAGATACTTGAATGTCTTTATCATGTCCCCCCTGTCCCTTCTATCCTCCAGAGTGTACATATTGAGGTCTCTCAGCCTGCTGTCATAGTCTCTCCCTTCCATTCCACATAACATCTTTGTTGCCCTCCTCTGCATCCCCTCCAGCAGCCTGATATCACTCTTCAGGTATGGCCTCCAAAACTGCACACAATGCTCTAAGTGCAGCCTTACCAGCAATCTGTAGATGGGCAAGATCACTTCACTTTGCCTGGACGAAAACCCCCTCACTATGTACCCCAGCATTTTGTTCACTTTTGCAGCCGCTCTCCTGCACTGGGCAGTGTTGTTCGTGGTCCCCATTATCACTACCTCAAGGTCTTTCTCCTCTTCAGTGATCCCCAGCTTAACCCCCCCAGCCAGTATTCTCTCTTTGGGTTCTTCACCCCAAAGTGCATAACCTTACACCTCTTTGCATTGAACCCCAGCTGCCACCTCTCTGACCACTTCTCTAGATTGCTTAGGTCCCCCTGCAGCTGCTTCCACCCCTCCTCTCCATCCACAACCGCCCCGATTTTGGTGTCATCGGCAAACAGACTTACCTTGCTCACCACCCCATGTCCAATGTCTGATATGAAGAGCCCAAACAATACTTGCCCCAACACAGAGCCCTGTGGCACCCCACTTGTCACCGGCCTTGAAGTTGAGAGCTCCCCTCTCACCACCACCCATTGCAGCCTCCCACTCAGCCTGCTTGTAATCCAGTTCATCATTTTTGCCTCTACTCCTACACCAGTTAGCTTCCCCCCAAGCTGCCCATGAGGCACTGAATTGAAAGCCTTGCTGAAGTCCAAGTAAAGAACATCCATCGCATGACCCTTATCCAGTTCACCTGTCACCCAGTCATAATATTGTATCAGGATGGTTTGACAAGACTTCCCTGAAACAAACCCATGCTGCCTCACATCCTGGAGGCCATTGTCCTCCAGGTATGACACCAGTCTTTCCTTTCGTATCATTTCTATGAGTTTGCACACTATGAATGTGAGACTTACCAGACGATAATTACCCGGTTCATCCCTTGGCCCACTCTTGTGTAATGGCACTACATGTGCCATCCTCCAGTCCAGTGGCACACATCCCAACTCCAGTGAGGTGCTGTACAGATCTGCCAGAGGCTCCGCCAACACCTCCTCCATCTCCCTCAGCACCCTAGGGTGGATACCATCTGGCCCTGGTGCCTTGTCTACCTTCAGTGCCCTCAGTCCCTCTAGGACTCTACTTGCCTCCAATTCTTCCCATCTGTCACCTCCTCTCCTCCTGTCCCCACCTCCCAGCCCATGCTGGTAATGGCCCCCCTTTTCTTCCATGAACATGGAGCAAAAGTATTCATTCAGTGATTCTGCCTACTCCTCCCCCTTTTCCGTCCACTCCCCACCCCTTTTATCCTCACTATTGTCTCCTTGCACTTTCTTTTCTCCCTGATGTCTCTGAAGAAGTCTTTCTCCCCCTCATTAATTCCCTGTGCTAATCTCAGCTCCCTCTGAGCCTTGGCTTCTCTCACTTTTCTGGTCACCATCCTGGACCATCTTGCATATTCCTTCCTGTTTACTTCCTTCCCTGTCCTCCTAAACCTCTGGTGAGCCACTCATTTTGCCCTCACCACGTCCACAACCTCACTGTTCAACCAGCACGGTTTTCTTGCTCTGCTTCTCTTACTCTGTGCCTTGGTGTAGGCTTCTGTTGCCTCTGTAACCCCCCATTTAATAATATCCCATTTCAGCTCCACGTCCATCTCATGCCTTATGACCTCCAGATTCTCTTTCAGTACTTCCTGCATCCTCCCAAAGTCCACCCTCCTGAAGTTTACCACCCGAGTAACTGATTTCTCTAGCTCCCCACACATCATGATATTAAACCACAATGTTTGGTGATCGCTGCCGGATAGTGGGTCCTCTACCTTTATTTCCCTCACTGCCTCCCCATTCGACAATACCAGATCTAAAGTGTTCTTTAGCCTAGTAGATACAGTAACCAACTGTGTCAGGAGACCCTCCTGGATTGCATCCAGGAGCACTTGCTCCCTAGCACTGGAGGTGACCGGAATGCTCCAGTCAACCCCCGGCAAGTTGAAATCCCCAACGATGACCACCTTCCCTTTTCTACATACCTTTTTGATTTGTTCTGCTAGCTCCCTGTCAAGCTCCTCAGACTGGGACAGTGGCCTGTATACCACCCCAAACCTTAGTTTCCTACCCCTTGAGTCTAGGCGCTGCAGCCAGATTGCCTCTGTTCTCCTTTCTTCTCCCTCGTCCCTTGTGCATTTGATCCCATCCCTCACATAGACTGCCACCCCCTCTTACGGTCCTTCCTGTATAATTTATCATTTGTAATTGGTCATGTGAACTCCTTAAGGTAATCTGTCAGACTTTGAAGAAGGTAAGGCAGGACTGAATGATAGACCCCTTCTGTAGAGTGGCAGTTTTACAGATTTTGACAAAGTTCTCAGAATTGCTTAAGGGTGATGAGATAATGAATCCTCAGGATGCATGAATCCAATGAAGGCTAGACAAAACAGTGGAAAAAATCAAGATGTTTAAAGTACAGTGAATTCGAGTTCCGTAAATTCACAATGTTTCACTATGGATTCTTCTACAGAGTGACAACAAGGATTCGAAGTGAATGAAGCTCTTGGATACCTAGTTGAAGAGTATAACTGGAAGATTGAAGACCAGGGAAGGTGAGGATGGGGTATGCTGTAAAGACTGCAACTGGATAGCTGATAGGTATAGTTGAATTGTTCTGTATGATAGTTTTGAGATTTGATAATGGGTTAGAAATGCTAGAACAGGGTTTGTATGAGCACATATTCAGAAATGAGGGTGATACACAAGGTAATGGATATGTTTCATGCTGTGGTTTACTAGTTCAATGGCAGGAGCTAGAAGGGCCTGTGAGGCATTGACTTGCTGATGATGAAATTCCAACCTGTTGAGGAAATACTAGAAAAAGAAGGAGTCCTAACAGAGTCTGCTGGTTGATGGGGCAATGAAAAGTTTGATATCAGAAACAGTATAATGTATCGAGTGAGTTGATTGCATAGTCTAATGTAGATCCATTGTGGTGGGAAACTGAGATAAGAGATGACCAAATCAGTTGTGCATCAGCAATGGAATGGAATGGAACAAAAGCTTGCCCTTGATGATGGTATTCACTGGAATGAGTATGAGGAAGATAGATACTGACTGATGGGATCAAAAGACCCCTGGGAAGGTGACTGGCTTGATTGAAGAATCTTGAAAAAGAGATGTAGATGACTTTGTGAAGTATGATGATGGCCAGAGGCCAACAATTGGTGATTCAGGATTGCACAAAGATAGCAGGATAGCTATGTGTAAGGGATATGTTGGTGCATATTCTGAGATGCAGGATGGAAGAAGGGTCCTAGAAGAACGTCAGATAGCTAGTCCAGGAAGATACGACTGGGATGACATGGTCAGTCTGAGTAGGCATTGCCAAGAACTGGATATAGTGAAAATGATGGAGCTAGTGCCAATAGGTAGGACATGAATTAACCCCTTTGAGGAATTATGGTTTAGTGCAGTTGAGGTATCCCAAGAGGGAAGGAAGTTCAAGTTTCCATTGTAAGAAGATGGATTGAAGAGGACTTCTCTAGAGCTTGGATCCTGTGTAGAACATCAGGAGGCAATGACCTCCCTATGGTTTCAGTTGAATAAATGTCTGAGGAATGATTCTGTAGAGGTGATCAAAAGGCAAGAGCTGCTATACAGCCCAAATCCAATAAGATGCCAGGGAATGGGGGTGCTGTTGAGCTGTTGAGAAAGAAAGTCACGTTTGTTTGGAGTGCTGCGGTTTTCTATCAAACCTGGTTTAAAAACATCTTTAAAACCCTTCTGGTTTTAAGTATTTTCTCTTGAAAACTGCTATTGGAGTTTGCGGGTTTCAGAATGCTAATGGATAAGTTTATATCTCCCAAAGTCTTTGGGAGAGAATCTTCGGTGCGGGGGTCCGAGGGTTCTCTTGCAATGGCTAAAGCTGGAACCCCTCCCGTTGTGCAGACATGCTCAAAACAGGGTGCCAAACCCAAACAGGGCAAGCCAACTTTGGCTTCAGTTCAGTCTCTCCTGACTGAATTTCAGGCAGAAGCTCATCGGTCAACCTCAAGGATTGAGATTTCGCTAGATGACATTATCTCTCGTTGTGTGGCAACAGAGAAGAGGCTTGAGAACATGGAATTGGCAGTAAAGAATAGTGATAATGAGATCAAAGCCCTAACTGTTAGAATTCTGACTCTAGAGGGTGCAGTTAATGCTTCTATTCATGAGCAGTTGGCTCAAGCATCAAGGCTACAGTGTCTTGAAAATAATGCTCTGAGGAGAAACTTACACTTAATAGGTTTCCCTGGTTCTATCTCTTTATCCAAGTTGAAGGTGACTGTGGAAAAAGCATTAACTTCAGTATTCGTGTTGGAATCTCCACTTCTACTTGAAAATGTTTATAGACCTCCCAGTCATCCGGCAAAATAACCTGTGATGGATCAACAGAAGGCAAGATTCATTATCTTAACTTTCTATAACTTAAATGATCATAACAAATTGTTAGAATTGGCATGAACTGTAAAAAAGTGTTTCTACGATGGACACAGATTTCATCTTTATCCAGATTTTTGTCTACAAACGCAGCGCAGATGCAAGCGTTTTCTCCCAATAATGACTGAATTTAAAGAGGTTGGACTTGCGGTTAGTTTGTTAGCCCCTGCAAGGCTTAGAGTATTGTTTCAGAGAAAACATATTTTTTTGAAGACATTGATTCATCCAAGTCTTTTCTTGAGATGAATGTGAGATTACTGGAGGATATAGGTTCCGATCTGGACGATGAAGAGGGCAAACTTACAGAATATCACCCAGTGAATATTTAGATGTTCTGTGGAAAGAGATAAAATGGGGAAAATTGTTTTCTTATGGTTTAAGTATTTAGTTTTTCTCTCTTATTGAATTATGATGAGCTTTGAAATGAATTCAGTTTGTGGGGCACTTTAATGTTAATGGATATTTAATTATAGTTCTTTTTTCTTAAGAGGGAAGTAAAAGCATGGAGCACATACAAGATGAAATTATTAATTAAATGAAATGTTTAGTAAGCTCATGGGTAAATAAAAATGTTTGTATTGTTTTTATTCTCCCCCCTCAAAAAAACAATATAAAAAATTCCTTTCATGCTTTATTATGTTAATTTTTATTGGTATAATTTTTTCTTATATTTTTTATTATAGAAAATTGTATTGTTATTCACTATTTCTCTTAAGGAATAATAAAAGTATAAACAAAAAAAAGATGCCAGGGAATAATGCTGTGGAGTTGATCAAGAGGTACATATCTGTCCATACAGACAGTCCAAAGATGCCGTGCAGTTGAAGGGATGTTGCTAAACCAGGGTTCTCTCTATGATGAGAAGAACTGATAATCCATGGAGCACTGAACAGGAGCAGTAATGCCAGCCATGGTAGTAGTAGTAGTAGTATGTGGCAGATCAACCAGGAGAAGTAATTGAATGGGTGATTGAATGCTGGACTGCAGTAAACAGGTAGAAATGCCCATGGAAAGTATGGAAGCAAATGTGTTAAAGATCCAGGCTGCTGGGATAGTGGAGTGGAAGATCTGTAACATCATAACAAATGAATGTCCAGATAATGAATGTGGGTTAAGTCTGGCTGATGAAGAAAGGATTGAACAAGAACTCGGATTTATTTTGTGGTATTAGGTGATAGTTTCAATGGAGGTACATCATAGATCTGAGCATGAGGAAGAGCATCAGTTTGTTTAGATATGCTGCCAGATTCCAGAAATTACAAGATGGATAAAAGGTCATGTGAACTCCTTAAGGTAATCTGTCAGACATTGAAGAAGGTAAGGGTAGGATAGAATGATTAGTCCCTTTTGTAGCTTGGCATTTTTACGAATTTTGGCAAAGTTCTCAGAATTGCTTAAGAGATAATGAATCCTCAAGATGCATGACACCAAAGAAGGCTAGACAAAATAGTTGACGAAATCATGATGTTTAAAGTACAGTGGATTTGACTTCTATAAATTCACAGTTTTTCACTATGGAGGCTTCTACAGAGAGACAACAAGGATTCGAAGTGAATGAAGTTCTTAGATACCTAGTTGGAGAGTATAATTGGAGGACTGAAGACTAGAGAAGGTGAGGATGGAATATGTTGTAAAGACTGTAACTGGATACCTGATAGGTATAGTTGAATTGTTCTGTATGATAGTTTTGAGGCTTAATAATGAGTTAGAACTGCTAGAACATGGTTTGTATGAGCACATATTCAGAAAGGATGGTGATACACAAGACAATGGATAAGTTTCATACTGTAGTATAGTAGCTCAGTGGCAGGAGCTAGAAGAGCCTGCGTGGCATTGACTTGCTGGTGATTGAATTCCAACCTGCTGTGGAAATACTAGAAAAAGGAGGAGTCTTAACAGAATCTGCTGGTTGATGGGGCAATGAAAGGTTTGATATCTGAAATGGTATAACACATCGAGTGAGTTGATTGCATAGTCTAATGCAGATCCATCTCAGTGGAAACTGAGATAAGAGATAACTAAATCAGTTGTGCATGAGCGATGTGATGGAATGGAACCAAAGCTTGCCTTTGGTGATGGCATTCACTGAAATGAGTATGAGGAAGATAGACACTGACTGATGGGATTGAAAGACACCTGGGAAGGTGACAGGCATGACTGAAGAATCTTGAAAAGAAGATGTAGATGACTTTTTGAAGTATGATGATGGCCAGAGGCCAAGAAGCGGTGATTCAGGATTGCACAAAGATAGCAGGATAGCTATGCGTAAGGGATATGTTAGTGCTTATTCTGAAATGCAGGATGGAAGAAGGGTCTGAGAAGAACATCAGATGGCTATTCCAGGAAGATACAAGTGGGATGACATGGTCAGTCTGAGTAGGTATTGCCAAGAATTGGATATAATAGTGAAATCGATGGAGCTAGTGTCAATAGGTAGGACTTGAATGAACCCCTTTGAGGAATTATGGTTTTGTGCAGTTGAGGTATCCCAAGAGGGATGGAAGTTCAAGTTTCCGTTGTAAGAAGATGGATCGAAGAGGACTTTTCTAGAGCTTGGATCCTATGGAGAACATTAAGAGGCAATGACTTCCACATGGTTTGAGTCAAATAAATGTCTGAGGAATGCTCCTGTACAGGTGATCGAGAGGTAAGAGCTGCTGTACTCCCCAAATCCAATAAGATGCCAGGGAATGATGCTGTGGAGTTGATCGGGAGGTACCTATGCTTCCATACAGGCTGAGTCCAAAGATACCATGCAGTTGAAAGGATGTTGCTAAACCAGGGTTCTCTCTATGATGAGAACTGATAATCCGTGGAGAACTGAACAGGCTCCCATCCCTGGTAGTTGGGGTGAGCTAACCTTTACTCAATACCTCACCAGGTAGAGTTAGGGACAGAGACCGTTGAGCAGCTGATATAGGAGTTGTAATTGGTAGATAATGGAAGCAGAATATATGACACCCATTCCCAGCAGACAGGGCAAGCCCACCTTCACTCAGTATTGCACAGGGCAGAGTTAGGGACAGAGACTGTTGAAGAGGTGATATTCAGTACCTGAAAGGCAGAGTTAAGGATGGGGACTGAAGACTGCTGGTATAGGCTAAGCAAGAAAGGAGGCAGCCAACTGTTGCCTAGTAAAATATGAGCAAAACAGAGAACTAGTGGATGAATGGGATGCTAGTAAATAAGGGAGGTTAGGGAACAAGGACAGGATGAGCACACTGTGGGACATGAAACAGATGGAACACATTAATATCATACAACAAAAAAACACCAAACAGACAGCAGGAAGGCCCTAGAATAACTTGCCAGGAAATATATGGAAAGGAGCACCAAAATAAAGCAGAACTGAGTAAACCAATGACATGGGACTAACAGTCTGGAAGAGCAGGTAGAGCAGCTTGCAGGAACACCTCAGCAATGGCACAGTATGCAGGGGTGATTAGGTTTGCTGCAAGGGCATGAAATACTAGGAGTACAGCCAAGTAAGTTACGTAGACAGTATGCTGCGCAGAGCATGGGAATGCTGAGACAAAGTAGTAGTGTAAGCAGGGTAATTTGGTATGAGTAACAGAGGTGTCAAACATAAAATGCTACTGCAAGTTATTGTCCAATAGTTACCAGAGCTCACTAAATCTTTAAAGCAGAAAAGCCAGAAGATGTCAAATTCAACTGCTTGGAGTTCCAGGTGCCAGACGAGGAATGAATGTAACTCAAGACTGTGATAATATAAGCCACTGTACTCAACAGATGTAAGAATAATGGTACATCCAAGTTTTTGATGTCACAGGTTACATGAGAACACAGACGCTGAGCATGTGAAGCAATGCTAGGGAAGTGAGAGCAACCAGGAGATGGTGATGCAGATGGAGCACCAATATGAGGAACGAGAAAAGCCCCAAAGAAAAAACAGGACAGAGAGGAACCAGTGCAAGAACCTGGTACAAAGGGGGGGGGGAACAGAAAAGACAGCAATGGGGAGGATGCGGGGGGGGCACAAGACTGGAGAAATGGGAATGGGAGGCACAAAGAAGCAACAAACAGGGAACAAGGGCAAAACAGACAACAAAGAAGTGGGGGGCAACAATCAGGGAGCAAACAGACAAGGAAAAGGAACAGCAGGAAAGCAGGAAAGAAGAAGACACAGCCCACAAGCCACACAGGAGCCCAGAGCGCTGAGAAACATGTGAGGTTCACAACACGCTAAGCAAAAACTGTTAGGAGAGGCTGACCTTTATTTGGGATGTGGGAAAAGCTATTCCCCCACATTAAACCTAGGACTTCAGCCATCCTGTGTAAATGACAAGGAAAAATATGTCAAGCTGCTTCATGCTGTTACTATCAACAGAAACTGGCACACACAGACTGATTATAGCTTATAAAAATGTACTACAGCACATCCACAGACAGGTATCAATTAGTGGCCATGCCCCCCCGACAAAGAGGCAGTGCACCTCGAAGCACTGGGGTACTGGAGCAATCATAACCTGTCTATGGATGTGTTTGAATAAATTTTTGTAACCATTAATTAGTCTGTGTATGCCGGTTTCTGTTAATAGTTTCTTAGTTCTGGACCATTTTTAGTGGCAGCACCTTCACTCCATTTGAGCACACCATGGATCTGTGTGTGCTTCATGTTGCCACATGGTGCCATGCTGTATGTCAGTCCCACAAAAACAGTTCTTCTAATACACTTTATGGGTTGAACCATACTGCCCAGTAAGGCTATGCAAAATTAAACTTCCACTGGTAACATTTTGGCAAAAGTCAGAATTTTGCATTCATTAAATTTTGGAATGCACTTTGTGAACTTTCATGAAAATTCTGACTTAGAACAGTGAAAAAAATGTATGCATTGTGGATCATTGTATTAAACTGCAAAAAAGAAATTCAGCATAACTGATCATTGTTAGTGGTCAGTTCTGTTGAATTTTTTTCCCGCAGTTTAATACATGCTGTGAATTTAGTAGGCATGTAATCCCTGTGTTATTGCATGTACTAGATGCATAATGCACTAATTGTAGCACATAATTTTCCTTTTCTTTTATTACTCATTACTGTGTTATTTGGTACTATGAAACTGTGGGACCTCATTGTAAATTAGCTTTGGCTCAATCAAGTTTATCCTTTGTTCATATTTGATATGAGTAAAAACATGTTTACTACTGCTACTTACTGCTACTACTGCTTTATGTTTTCACTCTATTAACAGAGTGAACTGGCAATGTTCATGCTGGCTCTGTGACATGTAGTCAGTGATGTACATGTATATCTTGTCTTGCTACTACAAAATTTTGCTTGAAGTGCACTTATTTCTTTTGCCGTTTGTAGTATCATGTATGAGAAAACAAGGTATTTATTTTGATATGGGATAATCGATTTTGAATTATAATGGCTTCATTGATATAATTTAATTGTGTAACTTTTCACTGCAAATCCCAATCAAAACATGCAGCAGTCATATTGGTAAACATTGACTGTTACAGCCACATTGCTGTCGATAATAGCTGGAAACTGCATCAGAATACAATAATTCACCTAATTATCTGCTGCTTAATATGAGTCAGTGTTACGAGATTCATTGGCTGTTTTTTTTTTTTTTTTTTATGAACAATCTGTTATCCTGATGAAAGATGTTAAACTAGCACTCATGGCAGTCACCTATGTATGGCTTCTTGATTCATTCATGAGTCACAGTTTTTTCCTATTTTTTCATGATAATGCTATGAATGGCAAAAAAAACAAGTGCACTTCAAGTAGAATTTTGTAGCAGCGGGACAAGATACATGTCACTGACTACATGTCACAGAACCAGTATGAACAATTCCAGTGCGCTCAATCAACAGAGCGAAAACATAAAAGAAAAAAAGAACAAAGATGTGCTTCTGTTAATGTGTTACACATCTAGTATACACAATAACAAAGGGATTATAAACCAACTGAATTCATGGAAGTTCTCATTTAATCCACAATTAACACATTTATTCCGCAGTTCAGTGAGTCACTGAACTGTGGAATGAATGTATGAATTGTGGATTAATGAATTATACTGCAGAAAGAAATTCAACAGAACTGATCACTGAACTGTGGAATAATTACATTTAGTGTAGAATAATCCATCAAACTGCGGAATAAAATTCTTTAGAACTGACATTTTGCAATGCATGTGTATCATTCCACAGTTCAGCTAGAAAATTCCATGCAACAGGGTGAAAATTCACCAAACGCATTCGGAAGATTACAATCTCGCTAATGACAGAAGTTCAGAAAATGTCAAAACATTTACGAAATTTTGCAAAAGTTCCACGAAAGTGGAATTTGCAATTTCCACCCTGCGCTACTGCCCAGAAAATCTCAGGCTAATAAATTCTCTAGTCTGGATATTTTTGCATGAGGAAACAAACTGAGATAGGCTCCCTTAATTATAATGCTGTTTCTCTGCTGTACAAGTACACCACCACAGCACCTATTCTGATGAACTACAGCACTTATTCTGATGAACTAAAGTGACCAGAAATTTTGGATATTTTCTCCTGAAATTATAATGCCAGTTGGTGGCATAGATCTGTATGATTATCTTCAAGTACTGCTGTGTGTCCTACCGGCAAATGTATTTATTTTTAATTTTTTACTTTTTGACAGTGAAACAATTACTTTCTTACTATCTTTTGTTTCTGTTTCTCTATTTTCAGGTATTTATCACTAGGGTGATGAAATCCTATTGCTGCATGGGTCTAGCCCAGATCTGGCTATTTAATTTAGCAGTGTTTTCTGACAGAGAAGGTAAGAATAATTTTTTATCCATTTTTGTTTTTAAATTCTTAACCGTTATTTGCATAACACTCTGTTACTGTTTTCTGCTCCTGTTTCTCTCATTTCAGGTAATTTTCAGCTGTGTGACCATGTAGAATCAGGCAGCAGCATCAGGTGGATCATTGTTATTCACGCTGGAGACAGAGGATGGATTAATTTTAATAAGGATTCATTTCACAGTAAATTATTTATAACCAAAGGTCAATGGTCACGGCAGTGTTTTATGATGTACGTTCACCACTTCATCAGTCCCAGAAAATATCTGTTCAAAAACAGTTTTGTTAATTACACAGTTTATACTTTCACAAAACACCATCTCCATACACCATTACATCTTTGCTTTAAATTATTTTTTTTATGTAGTATGGATCACCACCAAAATAGTAGTAACACAGTCACAAACAAGCACTTAAAGAGCAACTGACAGAACTGTTGGCTCCAGACAGGCAACCCATGCAATGCAGTTGCCGCCCCTAGGAGCTATTTGAGCCATACATTGAAGTCCACCAGGATGAAGCGCAGTGTCACAGTTTTCTGCATGACAGAAGGGATTAACTTCCATTGAAATTGCATTGTTTCCTGCAGCAACTCTGCTGTAGAGTGCTGCAGAATTGGGTTTTACCTCTCAGGCATCCCTGTATATTGAATTTTTTTACTATGTACAAAAAGAGATATTTCCTCTGTAAAGCATGGCTCATCACTTTCTTGTACGAGCCCAGCAGCTGCCGAGTGCTGATGCCCCACTCCTCAAAATAGCATAATTATGATGCTACAGTAGGTAGAGAACAGGGCTGAAGTGCTCTGTGGAGATTGTAAAAGGATTGGAGGGGGGGCCGCCTCAATGTACTTGGATTATCTTTGCTGGCAGGTATGCATGTATGGGGCTAATATATAGCAAATATTATAGCCCCATACATGTATACCTGCCAGCAAAGATAATCTAACTACATTTACACAGCCCCAATCCTAGTGTAATCTCCATAGAGCATCTGTAGCCCAATTCCCTACATAGCATCATAATTATGATGTTTTTATGGGTGGGGTCGCAGTGATCAGCTGCCACTTGACTCATACAAGAAAGTTATGAGCCAGGCTTTATAAAATAAATAACTCTTTTTGTAAGTAAACAAATAATTCAATATATGGCTCGAATAGCTCTTAGGGCAGGCAACTCCATTGTATGGTTGCCTGCCTGGAGTGTGTCAGTAGCTCTTTAATCAAATTATTAAGCAGTGAGAAAACCTACAACAAATTTATACCAAATAAAATTCATTATTAGTATCATGAGCCTTTGCTCTCAGTACATTTTGCTGAATTAAAGGAGAGCACTATTAATTCCATGTACAGTTTGCTTAGAATGTGAACTATTTAGTGGCTCTGCATTAGCAGAGAGATAGTACAAAGTATCCATTGTTTTATGGCATATCTATGCTCCATTCCATTTTTGCCGTATCACTTACAGGGTTTTTCCCATGTTTACAGATAAAAAGATTTTGAGGGTTCTGTTCCTTGATGCAGTGTGCTCCTACTGTGTCTGCAAGAAAGAGCATTATACTGCAATTGAAAAGTACAACAATCTAAACTAAAGAAAACATTTATCTTTATTTACACTTATGGTTTTAAAACAATAACTCTTTAACTTTACAGGTAGTGAGGGCCAGATAGAAGCCAGAGGCTTCATTAAGTAAGTCCTTCTTATTTAAAGAGCAGATCAGTAAAAAAAAAAAAAATTGATCCACTTGTAAAAAGAGCACTTTGGTTAAATAGTCTTTTTTTTATTTTGGCTGTAATGAGCACTAGTACATGCAGAAAATAAATTATTGAAAGAGTTTCAAGTTTTAGTGCCTTTGAAAAAAAGGAAAATATATTTTATTTAATTAATAGAATTGTTCTTTCTGGTCCTGATGTCATGGTGAGCATACACCATGAAACATTGATCTGATTTTTGACGTTCAGTTATTGAGGTTACTGAGGTGATTTGCATTAAAACAGGACATTTACAAATTAAGTGTACCTCTCAATAGTTGAATAGTTAATAAGCTTAATAGTTGCTCAGATTGCTAGTATTAAGGCATGGGGCAAAGGGGTGAGAAGGGGTAAAAAAAAAAAGAAAAAGAAAAATTTAGAAAGCAGGGACCCAATATTCAAAACTTTGTGAGGGCACAAACGGGTGTTTGCCTGTTCAAACCAGGTGTTGCACCCAAGTGTGATATTCAAAATGGGCAGTTGTGTGGGCAAACAGTTAGTGCCTATGCAAAACATAACATACGTGGGTGGGCAAAGGGAAGGGTGGGGTTAGAAATATCCACACAACCCCATATTCCATAGATTTGTGCCACACAAAAGGGCTTAGCACACCCCATTTGTGCAGTGCAAATACTGCTGAACAAAACCCAAACTTATTTCAGGCAAGTCTGGCAGATGCTGGAGTTACTGCAGCCAACATCCACATTGGCCAGTGGGGGAGCACACCTGCCACCCAGTGGTCCATGGCCCCCCCATCCGAGCACTGTTCTGGTACCCATGTAGAGATACTCCCTGGTGCCTAGTGGTCCCCCCTCCCTCCTATCACCAGCCCATAGACTAATTACATAATCCCTGGTGCCCAGTGGTCCCCTCTCCCACCGATCACCAGTCAGTAAATTAACTACATAATCCCTGGTGCCAAGTGGTCCCCTTTCTCTGGTCACCAGCCTCTACAAGAAATAATGACTCTCTGTAGCCTAGTGGTCGACCTCCCTCTGATCACCTTCCCATGACTGTCAGAACATGTCGCTGGTGCCAAGTTCCCCCAGCCCTCTGATTGATGGCCCAACCTTTGGAATAGCAATCCTTGGTGCCCAGTGGTCTCCCCTCACTGACTGCCAGCCCACACATGAAGGAAATAATCCCTGGTGTCTAGTGGTCCCCCCGGTACCCAATCCCCAGCCCATACAAGATGATGATACTCTGCTGGCTGGTGTCCCCTCCCCTCTGATCACTGTCCCCATTATGGTAGGAGATGTCATTGGCATCAAGTGGTCCCCCCTTCCTCGGTGTTCAATCTCTGACTCCCATCAAGCATGATGACAGCCGGTGGACTGGGGCCCTTTCCCCACCCCCCAATGTCCAGTCCCTGACCCTGGTACACATACAAATGTTCCAATGGTACATGCCCTGCTGTACAAAGCTGACACTGTGGTAATCTATGTGAAAGAATGTACACAGTACCCTGTGGTCCTGTAGTACCCATACCCTCCACTGACTGTTCCAGTTGCACAGTGCTTGTCCCTGGTGTTCAGTAGCCCACCACCCCCAACTGCTCAATGGGCCACATCAACCCAGTAGGCTGAACCCCCCCATGGTATGCAATGGTGCCGGTGGCAGATATGGCAACTGGCACAGCCCTCCTCACATTTCCTCAGCCAGCTGCCACATGACACTGCTGGGCTCATACGTCCTATGTAGAGCATAAGGCACATGCCCACTGCATCATATACTGTGATGTATACAGTACAGTGGATGTGTGCTGTATGCACTGCTAGGATGTGTGAGCCCAGCAGTGTCATATGGTAGCCAGTTAGGAGGTGTGAGGAGGCTGTGCTGGTCACTCATATCTGTCCACAGCACCACTGCATGCTGTGGGGGTAGCCTGCCAGGGTGACATGGCCCATTAATCAGTTGTGGGGGGCCAATAGACACTAAGGACAAGTGTTGTGCTACTTGAACAGTCAGCGGGGGGGTAGGGGTACTATAGGATCGCAGGGCATTGTGTACATTCTGTCACATAGGTTACCCTACACATAGATTAATTTTTGTGTATTGAGGTTAAACTTCCTTATGTACTTCCATTACTCTTATTGGGACTGTACCACCCACCTAAGATTAGGACAGAAGTATTAACCAATTTATAAGATGCACTGCGAAATTATAGATCTAGTCATGAAATCCTGTTGGCAGGGGACTTCCCTCACATAGCTTTAAAGATCTGTAAATTAATACAGGTATGGAGCAATTTATAGCTGAGCATACTAGAATTCATTACAACACCCCATCTCAATCAGCTAAAATTGATTTAATTTTCACAAATAGACCAGATAATTACAAATTGAGTGGGGTTTTATCAGACTCTTTTGGTGATGAAGTTTTGGAAAATTGCCTTTGAGTCAGGGATTCATTTACAAAGGCTCCACATCAGAGATACAGAGACAGTCAAACATAGAAACATAGAAACATAGAAGTTGATGGCAGATAAGGACCGCAAGGCCCATCCAGTCTGCCCATTTCTTTTTCTACCTTATAAATGTGCCATCGGCCTTTGCTATGTCAGTGACCTATCTATTCATAGTCATTTGTATTGCTCCCTTATGCCTATCCCATGCCTGTTTGAAGCCCTGCACTGTATTCATAGCCACTACTTCTTGTGGTAAGCCATTCCATGCATCTACCACCTTTCTGTGAAAAAGAATTTCCTCACATTCCCCTTAATCGGCCTCCTCTAATCTCATGCTGTGTCCTCTTGTCCTGCTATTTTTCTTATATTTAAACATGTTAGACTCTTTCACCTTGTTTATGCCCTTAAGGTGTTTAAATGTCTCGATCATATCACCTCTCTCCCTCCTTTGCTCAAGGGTATACATATTGAGCTCCGTTAATCTGTCCTCATATGTCTTCTGATGCAGTCCCTGCACCATTTTGGTTGCCCTTCTCTGGACTGCCTCAATTTGGTTAATGTCCTTGTGAAGGTGTGGCCTCCAATACTGCACGCAGTACTCCAGATGGGGCCTAACCAATGTCTTGTACAGAGGGATTATTACCTCCTCTTACGACTTGTGATACCCTACTAATACACCCTAACACCCCTCAGCCTTACTCTACTGCTTTAGAGGTCTGCTTGATGATTTCAGGTCATCAGTGATGATGATGCCCAAGTCTCTTTCTTCCTTTGTGACTGCTAGCAACTCCTCCCAGCCTATAAGTGGCTTCAGGGTTTCTCTTCCCTGTGCATGATTTTGCACTTCTTTGCATTAAATCCCAGTTGCCACTCTTCTGACCATTCTGCTAGTTTATCCAGATCTCTTCTCATTCTGCCCACCCCATCTGGATCATCTACTCTGTTGCAGATCTTGGTGTCATCTGCAAACAGACAAGCCTTACCCTCTAGTCCATCTGCTAGGTCACTAATGAAGATGTTGAATAGGACTGGCCCCAGGACTGATCCTGAGGTACCCCACTTGTGACTTGCATCTCTTCTGACTGTATACCATTTACCACCACTCTCTGTTTTCTGCCAGTCAACCAGTTTGCCACCCAGTTGACCAACTTCTGACCCACCCGAGCCTACCTAGCTTATTTATCAATCTTCTATGTGGAACAGTGTCAAAAGCTTTGCTGAAGTCAAGGTAGGCGACATCAACTGCTCCCCTTGGTCCACCACTCTGGTTACCCAGTCAAAGAAATCTGAGATTAGTTTGACAGGACCTTCCTTTGTAAACCCATGCTGTCTTGGATCCGTGCCTCTATGGATTCCAGGTGTTGCACTATCCTTTCCTTAAGGAGTGCTTCCATAATCTTGCCCACTACTGAGGTAAGACTGACCGGTCTGTAGTTCCCCGCCTCCTCCCTGCTACCACTCTTGTGGAGTGGGATCACATGAGCCCTTCTCCAGTCTTCTGGGACCTCTCCTGTGCTCAGAGACTCACTAAACAATTCTGCTAATGGCTCTGCTAGTTCCTCCTTTAGCTCCTTAAGTACCCTGGGATGTATGCCATCAGGTCCCATTGCCTTATCCACCCTGAGCTTAGCAAGCTCTTGTAGGACCCTTTCTTTTGTGAAGGGAGTAGTGCTCACCTCCCTCCCCTGTGTCCATGATGTGAGCTGTGTGCCCTGCCCTACCTTCTCTTCAGTGAATACTGAGCAAAGTATCTATTTAGGATAGATGCCTTTACAGGGTCCTCCTCCTCACATGCTCCCTTTTCTCCATTAAGCTTAGCAATACCCCTCTGACTTTCTCTTTTCACTAATGTATCTATAGAAAGTCTTGTCACCTTCTTTTACTGTTTGTGCTAGTGTTTCCTCAGTTTGGGACTTTGCCTGCCTTACTGCCTTACCTGCTTCCCTTAGGGCAGTTTGGTATGCCCCCTATCTTCATCCCGCTGTGTTTCCTTATATTTTCTGAAGGCCAGCCTTTGGCTCTGACCTTTTCTGCTACTGTATTTGAGAACCAAGGTGGTTTCCTTCTTTTTGCACTTCCTTTTCTGTCTAACACAATGGGATGTTGCTGAAGTATTGTATCCTTAATGCTTGCCCACTTTGCCTGTACCTCCTCACCTGTGTTTCTTTTTGCCAGGGCTAGCTTAACTCTGTTGGCCATCTTATCAAAGTCAGCTCCTCTGAAGTCCCATATTTTTGCTTGGAATGGGATGATTTAGATGTAGTAGCCAAATTGAACCATACCATGTGATGGTCACTGGCCCCAGGTGACCTTCTACCTGGAGATCTGTGATCCCTTCTTTGTTAGTCAGTACTAGATCTAGGATAGCCCTGTCTCTTGTGGGTTGCTGTACCAGTTGTTTGAGGCCCTCCCCCTGCAGGGAATCCACTATGAGTCTAGTTCTGGCAGATGTTCCTGCTGGTATTGACCAATCTGTATCTGGCATGTTGAAGTCTCCCATTATCAGAACCTCCCCTTTAGCTGTCATGTCATGTCAATACAACATACATACATGAAGCATAAGTACAGTCGCAATTAGGCAAGAACATTAATGACTAAACACTGCTGGTCACATAGTGGTACAAAATATTACCACTAGATTAAACCTAACGCATATAAATTGTCCTGAGCAGGATAATGGGGGAAAAAAGGGAGATTTGGAAGGGGAGCAGAGGGGAGAAATCAGGATTCTATGTGTAACCTAAGTCAAACAAAAATTAAACGCACACATGCCTACCTATTTGCAAGTGAAACAAATGCGGTTACTATCGTTCAGTTGTAAACACCTATAGTCAGAAATTGCAGGTTAAGAACATTCAGTAAAATATAAACAGTAGCCCAGAACTGCCTGCCTGAGAAAATTAAGTTGGTGTATTATTTGGAAACAGGCATCACAGGGACTCTTTGCTATGGAATGTCCTGCAAAGTAGCAGAATGACTGCTCTCAGGATGGTGGTGTCAAATGGCTTAATGAGGTGTTCATAGTGGCTGAGGGCACAGTAGAGCTTATTTGTTATGCAGAACGCTCCAGGAAGTGTTTAACCCATTCTTCTTCCAATAGCTTTCTATGATGTCTGTACTATCCATTGGTAATCTGACACAGAATGACTGCCAGAAGATAATGAGTTAACTTTCTGTGGGCTCAATTAACTCCTCAAGCCATAGGAATAATAGTGCTCTACAGCTTTCTATACACACACAGGCAGCGCAGTAATGAGGCTTCAGTGGAGAAATCTATGTTTAACACTCTATCATGTTGTTTGGTAGCAAAAATGACATCAGCCCTTTTCAGAATGCAAAACCTCTGCTGGGCTATGCCCACAGCTGTAAAAAATAGGTATATATTATATAGAGTGAAGAAGTGCATTTCTACAGAGGCTAGGAACCACGTTGTAAATACAATGATAATTCCAATTCCATATTATGGAGACATATTATTCTCTGGGGCATTGGGGAGGGAGCTGGTGAGGACAGATAGGCTGTACAATAGCCTTGACCACTTTATCCTTGATATGCGTCAGACTACACCATTGCCTCATGCATTCCGAACTGTGATGGCTAAACTTATATTAAAAAAAAAGAGAGTTTCACATAATCAAGTATATATATCAATATCTTAAAAATAGAGTACCAAGCTATATCTTAGATAAATTGGAATTTAGAAATATAAAGGAGGGTTAATGAGCTGCTGTTGGTGTAGAATTTATTTTACCTAAGAAAAGAACAAACCTTGGGAGTTCATCCTTTTTCCATCTTGGCCCGGAAATTTGGAACTCCATACCTTCTTATTTGGGACCAGTTAAAGGCCTGATATTATTTAAAAGAATCAAACAATGTTTTTTTGATACTGCTGTACAAAGCTCCTTTTACAGTGCTGTCCTAATTTTGATGTCCCATAAGTATTTGTTGGTACTGCAACAGGTGATAATTGACACACCAATTGACATGACTTAGAATATAGTAGAATAAGGTGCATCTTAAATGATTGTACCTTTAGGGACCTGTACAATATATTGTATTTTGTAATTTGCATTTCATTCCACATTTCAGTTTTGATATGTGTATTTTCATTTTAATGTATGTGTTATTTGCTATTTTGATTTCTTGTTTATTATTGTATTAGTTTATTTGTAACCTTGTTTATTTTATTTTATGAACTGGACCCCATTGGAAATGATCTTCAGCTCAACTGGGTTATCCACATTCATGGAAATTTTACGAAGGAATGAAATAACCTACTACTACTACTACTACCCCAGCATTGGTTTTGCACAGCAGTGGATGCACCACTGGAACAGTTGTATGTGTACCAGGGTCAGAGATTGGACATTGAGTGGGATGGGGAAGGGGCCCCAGTCCACTAGCTGTTAACATGCTTGGCCAGAGGCAGGGACCAGACACCAGGGGAAGGGGGACCACTGGACATCAAGGACTATTATGTACATAACATGGCTGAGATTTGGGAGTGGGAGAGACAACTGGATGGCAAGGACTTCTCCTACCATAATCAGAACAGCGATCAGATGGTGAGAGGACACTAGTCAGGGTGCCATCATCATGTGCAAGCCTGGGATCAGTTATTGGGGGGGGGCCACTAGACACCAGGGATTATTTCCTTCATGTATAGGCTGTTGGGCGGAGGGTACCACTGGGCATCAGGGATTGCTATTCCACGGGCTGGGCCAGCAATCGGAGGGTGGAAGGGTACTGGACACCAGGGATACGTTCTGACATTCACATGATGGTGTTTGGAGGAAGGGGGGGAACACTAGGGACACTAGGTCAAAATGCCAAACTCCACAACAGTGCAGTAAAAACAATGCACAGGAAAAATGGCGCTGTCAAAAACAGCGCCCAATGAACACAACATTGGCAACAATAACATCAATGGTAATGATCCAAAAACACACCGACAACCACTACCATGGCTTTTATTTTGTACCCTTACAGGTCAGTAATTGGGGGCTGGGGAACCACTAGGCACCAGGGCCACTTTCCCCTCACTAGGACCAGGCAATAGGAGGTGGTACCAAGCATGTCTGCCACCACTACCCATGCAAATGAGCCCATAATGGGCATGCAAATTGACCCTTAGTGCCTTGCATGCCCAATGGGCTCATTTGCATGGGTCCCTCTGAAAATCACAGTTAGCACTCTTGCACTAACCACTCTTGCAGTGCACTTCCCTGCACAGTAGGGCTCCATGTCAGGCCAGCACTACTTGACTTAGCACTGTGCCGACATGGCCCTATAGTCAGTCGAATAGTGCTGGTATGCTGTCTGACTGAATACAGTATCCTCGGACTCCTGGGCACTTGCAAAGCCCAGCGCAAGCATCTGCACTCTGCTTTGTGCTTTTTTCGATATCGGGCCCCAGATCTCAGGTAGGATTGGGAATAATAGGACAGACTGGAAGGACCAATGGTCTTTTCCTGCTGACATCGTCTCTGAGATATAGGCAATTTAATATGGAATAAATTCTCAATAACTATCATGTTTTTTTTTTGCTTAATTACTGAACATTTTAAAGTGCAAGTGCTGAACTAATTTACTAAACTTCTCTGGAAATTTGAGCACTAAATTGATTTCATGAACATTTAAAGTGCAAACATGCTGGTGGGGAATGTTAATCATTTAAAGTGCATTATGTTAACAGTTTGGTCCAAGTACTTTAAATTACAAGCATACTGAACATTTATTTCAAATCATTGTGCTGGTGATTTAAAGTGACTGTACAAACACTATATTAATGCATACCATTTACTGCAAAACTTGACATTTTCACTGTCAAATAATTTTCACTATTTTCGCGGAAGCAGTAATTTGCGCTAAAATTATTTTGCACTTATTAGCAGGTTTTCCATTATGGTGAAGTGGTGCTAATGACGTAGCACAAAATTTAATTTACACAATTATAGTTGCATTGGTCTTTGCACTAAAATTACTTTGTGTGAAAATAACTAGTTTTACAGTATTGAAAGTGACAGCTGTCCAGTTGCATTGCATGTGCTCAGCCCTGCCCAAGAACCTACCAAGTTCTTTTCTAGCCTTCCACTTTGCCAGAATTCCAAGCTGTGGACCAACATTCAGAGACCACATGCCAGCATCCTAAGCTCTTGACCAGCACCCTGAGATTCACCTTTAGTGTTCTTTGCCCAAGTCCTCTTTCAACCATCTCTTATAGTGGTCGTACAGCTAGTATAGCCAATAGTTAGGGCCAGAAGACTGCAACAAACTAGTTCTACACCCACAAGTCTGAACCAAAGAGAGAATCTAAAACCGAGATGACAACAGCCTGCACAAATCAATAAGTGTAAGAACCACCCACACTCAATATTTAAAGACTTCCAAAGCCCAGATGGTTTGGGAAAGTTTCTCCACAGGTTCTCTTGGGCCTAAAGGTTGCCATGGAAAGATGTTCCAGTGGCCTCCTGTAGGTTCTTTGCGGAAGAAAGTCAGGCTCCACAGGGGCTACAGGTTGATGCCTCAGAGGCAGCATACCATTCCAGTGGCTGATCATAGGTTCTTCGCCTATGACAGCCATACCTTACCTTCCCTGACTGCATTTGTTCTTCATTTTCTTTCATTCTCTTGGTGGTTGCAATTTTCCGAACTTCACATGAAACCCACTGCTATCCTCCCCTTCCAGGTCCTACTGACCATTTTTCAGCATCCAGCTTTAGACCCTCACTGTGGACTACAATTCCTAAAGTCTCAGGCTATCTAAAGTTATGCTGCTAGCATAACTGGGTCTTTTAGACCATCCCTCCTGGTAACTGAGCTCACCTTGAACACTAAGTGCAGTTGAAGACCACAGAATATCAGCACCTGCTTAACTTTCTTTGTTCAATTGGTGTATTCAACCACAGTGTGGAGTAATGCTTGTGCAATATTGTTGATAGTCAGAAGACTAGTTATATGATTAAACTATTTGACTGTTACATGTAGATGCTTTGGCCATTCACACGCTTTGTCCCCTGAGTTACTACTACCCTGTTGGGATACCAAGAAGGCAAAGGAACCCTTTTTAGGAGAGTTTCACCCTTGGAGTGCCTGGGAACATAATTCCTTTAGGCTAAAGGTACGTTGGAAAGGAGTCCAAAGAGAGAAGTGAGCCACTGGAGGAGGGGAGGATGGTGGGAGCAAACAAAACAGAGCATCTGAATGTCTGAATGAGGCTGGAGGAAGCTAGTTTATATAGCCCAGGAAGGGGGAGGGCTGCTTGCTTCTGCCCATCAAACCACAGGCTTAGCCTTTTTATTCGATGACCTTACATAACCACAGTGTGGATTAATGCTTGGGCAACATTTTTGATTGACAGAAAGTCAGTTGTATGCTTTGACGGTTCGACTGTTATATGTGGATGCTTTGGCTATTTGAATTCTCTATCTCCAAAGGGACTACCACCTTGTTGGGGTACCAAGAAGGCAAAGGAACCTTCTTGAGGAGGGTTCAATCCCTAGAGTTGCCTTGGGAATATAATTCCTTTGGGCTAAAGGTACCTTAGGAATGAGCCCAAAAGAACTATAAAGCAGAAGATGAAAACACAGATTGAGTAGAATAATGACACAGACAGCTGATTGCTTGTGATGACTGATGATTGATAGCAGACAAAGGCATGACTTCCAGAAGGAGAGAGGGAATGGCAGAATTACAGGATATGGTGAGCCACCATTCAGTCCCAACTCACAGCAGACATTCTACTGCTAAGTAAATGCTGTAATATAAAACTGCATTATGGCCTTTTGTACTTAGAAGACTGAAAAAAACTCGTAGAAGAAATTTCTGGGATTACATGGCCCCATCATGGTGTGTGTACTATTATAATGGGTCACCTTCCTAATTTGGAATTCCAAATCAGAGATAAATATTTAGGTGGAATAACAATCACTCTATCCCTCTGTGAGGGTGTCACACACTGATCTCTGCAACTGAAGAAAGTTCCACCGTGAAGGAGGACCACTCCCCAAAACATGGAATGAGAAGAATCATGGCTGCTGAAAGGTTAGCGCCCAACCTCATGGCATTGAAAAACCCTATCCTTGACTGAAAACTAAAGGAAGGGGATATGGAATGAGACTAGATTGACCTTAGGCAGCCACATGGAACATAACTTTTGAAGGTTCTGCAGATGTCATCTAACCAAATAAAAGAACCCATGTGGGCTTAGGGCCCATTCTTTGGCAGCTGAAGTCTTAAATACTGAACCATGATGTGCCACAGACCATGGCCAAGTCTAATTGAAAGATCTTCCTAGAATCATCCTAGAGTCATCAGATGATTTCATCATAGGCCCATCTTGATGTAATCTTCTAATCATCTTCCATATATGGCTGAAGTCATCCTAGACTATGCCTGTAGGCTGAAATATTTAAATTACATGACTCTAGCAATGACTTGAGAAGAAATCCCAATGACTATTCTAGGATGTCATCAAAATGATTCCAGGATGACATCAGGATTGATCCACAGTGACGCTGTGCAAATTATGGGCCTTATTTGACACATTGGACCATAGGTATGCACCGCCCCTTTCTGGCAGTATGGCGCCCAACCTGCATTGCTACCCAGGATTGCAGCAGACATGGCCCAGGGTACACCCGTGCAGAGAGGTATAATGCAATGCTCACCAGGAGCACTAAAAAGAGGAAGAGAGTTCAACTCCATAGGATAATTTTGTTATTTTAAATAAAATAACAAGATTATCCGATGGAGTCAAACTCTCTTTTTAGTGTTTTGTAGGGGTGGGTGTGAGAGTAATGAACCATATACAAATAACACAAATAATGCACTATTCATTATTCAGACATAAATAAATAATAGTGGCGCTATTCTTGCCTATTTATTCTAGGTAACAGTAAGCCACTAACCCCAAATGAGTTGATCATAAACGGTATCAATTGTAATAACCCCCACACAATAGCTAATGCCTTCAATGACTTCTTTTCCACTCTTACCACCCCTACCCCCTCTCCATCCTCCTCTCTCCTATCGCCCCAACCTATACCTGCTACTGCACCTACAGAGCTTGTGCTAGCCCCGGTCACGCATCAAGAAGTCCTTAAGTTACTAAGGACTATTCCTGTCTCCAGGAGTATTGGTCCTGATGGTTTAGATCCTAGGATTCTTAGAAAATTTGCCTATAGGCTTGTTGACCCAGTGACAAGACTGTTTAACCTTTCTATCTCCACAGCATCTGTCCCGTCAGTATGGAAAACTGCCAGGACTATACCTGTGTTTAAGAACGGGGATGACAAAATTCTATCTAACTATCATCCCATTTCTCTCCTGCCTATGCTCAGTAAGCTGCTGGAAAAAATCATACATCGACAGGTCTCTGAATACCTTCTTAACACTAATCTTCAATCCCCTATACATCATGGTTTTAGAGCTGGACACAGCACCACTACTGCCCTTACCCTCTTTACTAGCAATGTTAAATGCAACATGGATAAGGGGTTACTGACTGGAGCTGTGTTCATTGACCTCTCCAAAGCATTTGATATGGTTTATCATCCCCTACTACTGGACAAGTTGAAATCTCTCGAAGCCTCTAATTCTACCTGATCTTGGTTCGGCAGCTATCTAGATAATCGCTCTCAGACTGTCTCATTCTGCAAGGTCCTCTCTTCCCCTGCCAATATCTCCTCTCGCGTACCTCAGGGCTCTATTCTTGGGTCCCTACTCTTTTTGCTGTGCATCAATGACATTCCTAACCCTTTCCCTGTCTGTAATGTCATTATGTATGCCAATAATCTGGTTCTTTACTCTGCCTCCAAGTCAATAGCTGAACTCAACCAACAATTATCACATGCTTTTCAAATCTTCAAATCTTGGTTTGCCTCCAATTATCAACACCTAAACCTTCACAAGACCCAGACCATGCTCTTTGGGTCCTCTCGAAAGGTTCCATCTGAGTCTCCTAAACTCCTAATCCGTGGATGCGATGGGTCTCCGGTTTTGAACACTACAATGTTCAAATACCTAGGTGTGACTCTAGATCAGGGTCTGGACTTTGCCCATCATATTAAGGAGGTTTGCCGTACAGTTAATGCCAAGATTGGAGCAGCCTACAGAGTGCGTCACTCACTTACCCCAGCTGCCAGGATCTCTGTGGCGAGAGCTGTGTTGATGCCTCAACTACTGTATGCTCTTTCAGTGCTCTCCCATGCTGGCACGGGGGTTCTTCGTAAATGGGATATTATGTATAATCACATCTGCAGATTCACCTTATCGGCTCCTCGCCTTACACATCATTACCAGCTTTATTCTGCCTTGAATTGGTTGTCCCCTAGTGCCCTCCGGTCCTATGTACTGGATGCTTTGTGGACTCTCTAAACAGAACACCTCACCCCGCTGCCCTGGCTGATATGCTGACTCCAGTCTCTCACACTCGAGCTCTCAGGTCCTCCTCCTCCACCTTGCTCTCAGTACAGCCATGATCCAGCAAAATGGGTGAGCAGGCTTTTTCCTATTTTGCACCCAGATTCTGGAATTCACTTCCCCTTCATGTGAAGTCCTCTACAACCCACCTAATGTTTAAGAATGCACTTGTTTCCCACCTAAACACACCAGGTGTCTGCGTCTGCACTTAATGCACTTGAGGCTTCCCTATCTATTCCCCTTCCCTACATCTGATGTATTGCCATTGTGTATGGTGTCTACCAATCTCCTGTTTCCACTGCGTTGGACACAGGACCTCATATTCTGGTTACTTTGCTACTTATGTATATTCTGATCTAATGTTTATTCTAGCTTATGGTACTACAATGTTAATTGTACTCAATGCTGGCATTATGGTGTGCTATGTTGGTCTCCCGTTTGTACTTTCTACGTATTCTTGCTATTGTCATGAATTGTACGCTCTGTTGCCCTACTGTACTATTGTAAATTGTACTCTCCCGGATCGTGCCTGAAAATAGGCAGTTTTTTTTTTGCCTAATGCACCTACCCGGTCATCAAAAGCAAATAAATAAATATTTCTATTTGGGAAATTGTACTTGTAATAATAAAAAAAACAGAAAGAAAGAAATTTCCCACCTCTTCCTCCCTAGCCCAATTCTTTAAAATACAACCTCGTCCTTTCCACCCTCTGTTACATCCAATCCCACCTCCCCTTAACTAAGAATTTCGTGTTAAAAAAAACACTCCCACTATGGTCAACTGGCACAGCCTGCCCACCTACATAGCCGGCCACCATCTTTAGTGCTTTTTTCTTATTCAAATCAATATTTCTTCCCACCCTGGCAGCAATCTAATCATCTGCTCAGCTATTTTACTATCCAGCAAGCCTGGGAGTGCTTTTATTCACTAGAGGGTGGGTGGCCGCGGAGGAAGGCAGAGTGTGTTGGTCGCCTTCTTGTTGCTGGGGGCCTTCTCCTAAAAGAAAAATTGGTAGCTGGGTGGGAGAAGGGTTCTGCCAGGGTGGGGGGGGAATAAGGATTTTGATTAAAAAAAGCATTAAAAAAGGGAAGCAGCCAGGGAGGCAGGGGTTTGCCCATCGTGGAAATTTTTTTAAACATGAAATTGTGGGTGCAGGAGTAGGGGGGGGATTGGGATTGTAGCAGAGGGTGGAGGGATGAAGGATTCGATTTTAAAGGATTGGGCTGGGGAAGGTGGGGGTCTGATTCTTTTTCTTTCATTTTTTTTTCACAGGCACATGAATATTGAATACAAATAATGAATACCCAAATATTTGGGGCCCAAATGCAAATACTCAGCTGAATATTTGAAATAGGTTATTTGCACACCCCTAGTGTTTTCAACTGTTACCACTGGTGTTCCTTCATCAAATTGCACTCGCCCACCAGGGGTGTGGGCATCTGGGAAACCTCATTTTGTTGTTACACTCACCAGAAGCCCCTTGTACTCAACACTTATGGATTCACGTAGCCTTCAGTAGGAGATGCTGGATGAGGGTATCTTCATGGGTGAACAGAACTCATGGACAAACAAGCACCTGACTCTTTATTAGGATGCTGGTACAATTCTTAGGGCAGAATACATCATTTTCTGGTCCATGGACCATAATCATTCAGTTTCTGTATAGTACATTACAATTCTTCAACTATCTTATCCTGAGCAACATAGCCACGGCAGTAAATGTCCATTCTCTCTTCATGTGTCCTGTACTTCAACATAGTTTCTGGGTTGTTCCTGCTCTTTCACCTGGGGAGGTATCACAGTGCCTGGGGACTCTCTAGCCCCCTCCTTTATTAGCCCTGGATCTGGTAATTGCGTGTAATTCACCAATGCCATTTTCCATTTGATGTTCACTAAAGGGTTTACTACTGGCATGCCAGGGTGGCACTCACACTTCAGGGTGTACTTTTACCTATGAGGGTACATCAGGCTGTCATTTCCTAACCATGCCCCATCACCCTACCGCTTTGTGAAGTCCCAGCCATTGGACTGGGCCAGTCTTAAACTATACATGGCTATGCAGCAGGTGCCCCTTGACCTGCCCTCCCAGGGTAACATTCCAGCAGACAAGCAACCCACACTGCTATTACCCTTTAGGGGATTCTCCGATCAACTTACTTTCCTTCCTCATTATCCCAGATATAGAGATCTGTGTTTAAAAAATGCCAGCTTCAGCCAGTCCACCATCACAATGGTAGTGCTACTGCTCCAGACACTGATGACCCGGGTTCAGAACAGAGCTTCGATCACTGGAAGCCAGCTGGAAGGAGGACTGAGCATCCCAGAGGACACTGTTCTCCTCTGGGAGGGAGGGCAGTCAACTCTGGTGCTATACTGCCGCCTGAGTGACCACAAGTGGCAGTGCACCTAGAACATCTTTCTAGGAGGGAGAATGATGATGTGCTGTGCACATTTGGCATGCTTTGAGCTTGTGCACTCCCTCACATCAACGTACCACATGAGGTGAAAATACAGAGGAAAAACTGGGAGGTCCATATGAGGGTCTGATCCCTCCCAGGCCCTCAACAAGCAATGTTTCCTGGACCTGAAGACCCATGTCCTGTACCAGCAGTTGGGGGACCTGCTGACACCACCACAGGCATAAGCTGTGGGGTAAGATACAGGGAAGTCCAGCAAGTCCACGGTAAGCCAGGCAAGAGGGCTGGGGGTTGGAGCAGATGGGTGGTTTTTTTCAGAGGGTAAAATAAACAAATTCACTAAAATATAATACCAACTCCACCCAGCCCAGTGGCACTTGCTGGTGGTGCACTGCACCACCATCATGTGGGAGACCTGGGTTCAAGACTCGAGCCCAACTCCCCCACCTCTGGCTGATGTGGTCTGGGATGCAATGCAGAGGCATTGTGTGCTGACCCTTGAGACAAGGGCGGTGTGTGTCCTGCTCTATTAGCACCTTCTCTGGTGGGAGCACTTCAGGCTTTGATGCTGTGGGTGTCCACACTGTGCCAGCCAGCCCCCACCAGACAGGTGGTACTACATCGTACAATTGATTAAAGCTAGGGGTGGAGGGTGGGCAGGAAAACCAGGGAGAAACCCCCTACATGGACAAATAATGATGGAGGGAGCCCTGACCTATTAGATACCACAGAATGCCATGGAGGCATTCTAACCTGAAAAGATCTTCACTGCTCTTTGGTATTCAATAGCATGCTGGCTGAGCGTCAGAGCCCTGCTGGTAAAAGGGAGAAGCAATTTCAGGGGTAATAGATGTAGGGACTATGAGTGCATTGGAGAGTAATTAGGTGTGTGTGTGGAGGTGAATGGGGTCTCTGATTGTAAAGCAAAGCTAAGTGAAATAATGAATAAACTATAAAAAATGAATGCCAACGGTCTACCCGATGGCCCAGAGGTAGGGAGGTAGGCAAGGTCAATGGAATGGAAAATGGAAATACCTGCAGCAGTCCCAGGATAATCTCCCAGTTGCCACAGCTCCTGCACCTCCTACAGGGCCCTGAGGAAATCTGGATTGTGCTGCAGGGGGAGGATGGCCCTCTCCCCCTGACCCTGCCACAGGGGTATATCTGTGGGGTACCTTCCCCCAGGTAAGTCCCTGGAATGGTGTGGGACAGGGGCGGGTGACCAGGGAAGAAGGAAGCAGCTGTGCTAGACAGGAAAAAAGCTTAGGAAAAAAAAAAAAAAAATTAATGCCAGCTTCTGGCACTCTGCCAACACTGTCACTTACATTAACTTTATTTTAATGCTAGGTCCCTTCCCTTTCCCAAATCTGTGATTGGGTGAGGTGCCAAGAGTAAGAAAACCTGGCTTGCCCAGTACCCCCCCCCAGGCAGTGCACCATCTTTTCAGTCTCTGTCCATCACTGGTATAGCACAAGAATGTGCCAAACTAGGAGGGAAGGGATGAATGGTGTACATTATTGATGAGGCAAACCGCTCTGCTGCCCTTCCAGTTTTAAAATACTTTATTGAATGGGTACTGGCTTGCAGTACTCCCACCATGCTCCACCAAGCGCTTTCGAACACCACCCCTTGTTCTTTTCTCAAGGTGTGAAGTGGAGGCTGTTATCTGTTCCCTATTAGTTTTTATGCATTTAGGATACAATGTGTTAGTTTTGTTGTACACTTGAGGATGTTTGTCATCTTATTGATTTTATAATGATGTATTGGATTTGTAAATATGTGTATGTGTCTTTAAATGTTCACATGAACTAGGGAACAGCGCTTGGCTGGGCATTATTTTTTAATTTTGCCCAACTACAGCTCAGGGCTTATCAGAGGACAGTGTTTTTTTTTATGTTTGCCCAATTACAGCTCAGGGCTTAGACTGTACTTTAAACCAACTGATTTAACGAATTTTGCCTCCTTGCATTAGAAGCCGAGTCCCCTCCGGCGCTAGTGCGCTGGCTCCCACCCACCCCACCCGCTGCCCTATCTCGGCATTTCCTTTTATAGGCTGCTGAGCATGTCAATTTCAGCTGAGTGTTCAATTTCAGTTTAAACCTAACAGGCTACTTTTCCATTAGCTCCTTATCTTTGGCCACCACGAGAGGTCGCCGGTTGTTTCTTCCACATTTTTCAGTACGCATGCCCTGATGCTCTCTACTGCTCTAGACAGCTTAAATTCTTCCCACTTTTTCCAACTGCTCTCTCCTGGTTCCTCTATGGCGCACAAACTTCTGGTCCATCTAGTAACCGGTCTCTTACTTTTCTCCCTTGCTAAGCTCTCACTACCACCCAGTCCCTATTGCAACATCACACCATATCACGCCCCTGGTGATTTCACTTTCTTGAACATGCTGGTTAGACCAGACATTAACCCAGATCTAACTCCTCTACTCATCTCTAGATTCATTAGCTATCTACTGGCCTGCTACCTAGATCACAGACTCCGCTTCAATATTACCATGGTATCTCACATTTCGTACCGAAAACTCTGGTATCTATTGCTACTCGCGATTCTTTTGGCAGGGGATGTTGAACAAAACCCAGGTCCTACACACCCTCAGCCATGTCACAATACCTCTTGGGTCACTACTGGGGGTCTACGTATAGCTCACCTAAACATTAGGAGCCTCATGTGCAACTTTACTGAGCTGGAGGCTTGGGTCTCCACCCATAACCCTGATATTTTGTGCCTCTCTGAAACATGGCTCAAGCACTCCATCCCAGACTCTATGTGCTCGTTATCTAACTATAGCCTTATCAGGAATGACAGGTGACCACCAAAGGTGGGGGGGTTGCGCTGTTTTACAAAACTCATCTTAACATCACACATACTGACTTACCCCAATCCTCTGCCTGCGAGTCTCTACATGCTCTCCTCCATTTGGGTGCAAAAAACCTACATATAGTAGTTGCCTATAACCCACCCCTGAGAGGTCTATCAGCCTTCCTAAATCTACTAGAGGACTCGGTAAAACTAGCAGGTTGTAATGAACTGCTTATTTTAGGGGACATGAACCTAAACTAGATGGGTCAAATGCAGATCCAGCTTTTATCTGCAATCCAGAAGTTTAGCCTACATCAAGTCATCACTGAGCCCACAAGGATCTCCCCTAGCAAAACATCAAGTACACTGCTAGACTGGGTGCTAACAAACAGAACAGACAGGATAGTGGACGCTGGCACACTACCTGACTCTATATCAGATCACTCCCCCATTTACTGTATTTGGCAACACTCGAACTCCCAGTCCTCGCCCCCATGCTACATTACTTTTAGGAACTATGCTGATCTGAATCAGGCTAAATTCCTGTACGATATCTCATCCACAGACTGGTCCTACCTTTTCCAGCCCTGTGATGTAGAGACTGCCCTAAACCACTTCTTAGAACACTTTTGTTCTATCCAGGACAAACATACACACCTAATGACCCGAAGCATACGCTCCACACCTACAAAATGGCTGCACAAGGATCTACTGGCAACCCTACATGCCAGAGACAAATGCTGGAAGCGTTTCAGGAAAACTGGCCTTGCTGCCGACTACCACTCCTACATGCTAAAAGCTCCTATTGCAAGGGGCTCCTGATGGAAGCCACAGGTGACTCCAGAAGATTTTGGTCTCACATAAAATCGTTCCTAGGTAAAAAAACAAACCAAGCTGGCAGATGATATGATCATTAATGGTGCTCATTGCAACAACCCAAAAACCATAGCAGAGGCTTTTAACACAAAATTCTCTGACCTGTCAAGCTACACCTTGGTCTTCTTGAATAACCAACCTCTACCCACCCTCCCCCCTACCACAGAACCTACCCCTCATTTCTATTTCAAGGCAATATCTAAATCTGACGTTCAGGACCTGCTTGACACCATTCCGGATGCTACCAGTGTTTGCTCCGATGGGCTTGAACCCCAACTCCTCAAACTTGCTGCACCATTTATTGCCCAGCCACTATCTAGGACCTTTACCCTGTCGCTCTGCCATGGCATAGTCCCTGACATATGGAAAATCGCTCGTGTCACCCCGATCTATAAGAAGGATGACAAACGAGATATGTCCAACTATCGACCTATAGCTATACTCTCAGTCCTAAGTAAGATCCTGGAAAAACTAGTACCTAGACAAGTCACTGTCTTTTTGTCTAAACATGACCTTCTCTCACCCACCCAGTACGGCTTTCGTAAGGGTCATAGCACCTCCACTGCCCTGCTTCACCTAACAAATGACACCCTAACCACAATGGACAAAGGGCACCTCACGGGAGCTGTTTTTATTGACCTAACGAAGGCTTTTGACCTTGTTGATCATCCTATTCTGCTCGACAGACTACTAGCTCTCGGTTTCTCTCACAATGCAACTGCCTGGTTTAAAGACTATCTGTCTAATAGGACTCAGCTTGTCAGGTTCAACTCTGCACTATCAAGCCCAGTGACTATCAACATAGGTGTTCCCCAGGGATCTATATTAGGACCGCTTCTCTTCTCTATTTTCATTAACAACATCTCCCTGAATACCCCTGGCTGCTTGGCTATCCTTTATGCAGATGACCTGGTCCTTTACTGCAGTGATAAGACTATACAAAATATAAACCATACCCTCACTACTGCGTTTAAGTCCACCCAATCCTGGCTCCTCCACCACAAGCTAATCTTGAATACCGACAAAACGCATGCCATGCTGTTCGGCTCTGGGATCAAACTAAACAAAATCCGTGACAAACTGGCTGTCTCTGGTCTGGATGGCACTGTCCTTGCACCAGTGCGCTCCTTCAAGTACCTAGGTGTACTCCTTGATGAAAATCTCAACTTTGGACAACATATAACGTCCACCTGCAAATCGGTAAATGCCAAGCTAGGAGCAGCTTATAAAACTAGCTCTGCTTTCACACAGTCAGCAAGACTCGCAGTTGCCCAAGGGATCCTGCTCCCATCTCTATCCTACGGGGTAACCACATATCTTAATGCACCCAAAACTCTCCTTAAAGAATGGGACACAACCTACAACAGCGTATGCCGCTATGCATCTGCCTCTCCCTGGTCTAAACACCACTGTAATATCTATGCTGATCTGAACTGGCTCCCTCCTGCTTCAGCTTGAACCCTTGCACTTGGCTCCTTGGCAGACAATATCATTAGAGCTGGTTCCCCAATCTCACTGGCATCCCTACTCACTCCACTGACCTCCTCCCATGGACTTCGATCAGCTGATAAGGCACTGCTGCAAATACCCAAATGTAAATCAAACAAAGGAGCTCTTGCTTTCTCTCATTCTGTGCCCAAACTCTGGAACTCCCTGCTTCTTGAGGCCCATTTAGCCCCCAGTCATGCCCTGTTCAAATGAAGGTATCGCTCTTTCCTCTTCAATCAGACGTCCTGTTCCTGCTTCAAGCCACCCTGAATCTCAGCCCACTCTCACCATTAACCCAAGCCACCTAAACCGATTGCCTCCCTCTAGTCAGTTTGACTTCCCCGTGCACTTATCTATCTCAGCCTGTCTGTATAGCAGCTACCCTTAATAATAAACTATCAGCTGTATGCTATTTCGCTCACTGTCTCTCACAATGTATTGTAACTACCGAACCTCTATCTTCCCCAATTAAGTGATTGTACACCTTGTTGTTAAGCTTTCTTACCCGCCTTGTATCTGTAAAACCTTGTTTAGCCTGTTAGCACTATGTCTCTACCCCAAATCAATTTGTATTCTATTTGTTGCACCCTGCTTACCTATTAGTGATTGTAAAACCTTGCCTCAATGTTGACTTTTACCTAATTGTATAATCTCGTTTTGCTCTGTCTGCATTTTGTCTTTACCCCAAATCAATTGTATTTTCCATTGTTCACCTCTGCCTATTGTAAATCTCCTGGGTCGTGCCTGAAAATAGTCATGCCTTGGCTAATGGCACCTACCTGGTAAACAAAAACTAAATAAAAAAAAATAAATAAAATGATGGGAATGCTGCAAGTCAATACCCATTCAATAAAGTATTTTGGAATCAAAAAAGCCAGCATGGTTTGATTTACTCCTATGAAGCCTTAGCATGGACTTCTGTATGAATTTCATGAATTTTTCTTCCCAGAGCTTGTCAGTCAATTCTGGTTACCGCCTTAGTTGTCTCTGCTCTATCTAGGGCCGGATTAACGCACAGGCCTAGGGGGCCTGGGCCCAAGAACCCTAATAAAATTAGGGCTACAACTCAGCCCAGGCAGCAGGTACTGGAAACACCGGGAGACAGAGGAGGGAGGAGATCAGGCCCCTTAAAGTAATGGGTCCCTAGTTAGCCCAAATTATTGGCTGCTGCTGTGCTCAGTGTGCTCTGCAGTTGTCAACACTGACTGACTGAGTAAGTTGTTCAGCAGGGTACTGTATTCTTTATTCAGACCTTAATAATGGATACCCTATTACTGCTGGTATTTGGGAATTAAAATCACTATTCAACTTTACTGGCTAGGTCACCTACAATCAAAAAATTACACCATCACTTTTGACCCTGGTTCATGCCCAGAGTCCAAAATGACAGAAACAGAGGCCAATAGGGCGGGAAACAAGCATTGGAGAGGATGGGTGGCAGACTTTATATGGGTTAAAATGAAGTTCTGCAGCCTCAGTCAGCAGGGCTAGTGGCTGTAAAGATCCACAGATTCCATTGACATTCCACTGGACCAACTAGTGTACTTATTGTAATTTTACCTCCTCCAATTCAAGCCAGGAGAGCAAGTCCAAGGAAATTTTTGCAAGCCCATTACAAAATGTACTAGTATTTGTCTACTGAGTTGATACCATTTTCCAACCCTACTTTATCACCGGGAAAGTAGTTCAAGGTGGTAGCATGGTGGTGTTGCCTTCACTGGTGTGTGACCACGTGCCATCATCTGGCACTCCCTAGGATACCTACACATGTTTGCTTTCATGGTGATATGAGATGGAGGGACCAGAACAGGGAAAAACGGCCTCTGACTGTGCATGCTGCATAATTGCCCCCTGCCCCCATACCACCAGTCCCCTTGGTGCAGCACTGCAATCCCCAGTCTACTAAGATGCTTCTTCCCCTGACTGCAGCAGGACAACCCCCTCCACACAACTGGTTACTGCAAAACAGGGAGAGGAATCAGGATCCTAGGAACCTGGAAATTGTGAGTGGCAAGTGGATCCTATAGCAGCGAGGCTTATTATGCTCAAAAGAGTGGAATATCTGGGAGGTTCAGCAAAAAAAAACAATGTCTCTTGCCTGTCGAGTAAGGTGTGGTATCAGTTGAGCAAATCAGATCATGAGTAAACCTACTACAACATGTTTGGGGGAGTGCTTAGCAACATGAGGTATCCTATGCTGCTTAGTGCAGTGCCACCATGCCACTGCCAGAGGTCACCATCTGAGCAGTTTACTGCTTGATTGCAGGAGCCTCCAACTAAATGTTCTTCTGTGCTGCTGCCAGCCTCTGCTTCTTATATCCAGAGCTCAGAGCACAAACCCAGGCTGCTAGAGTGCCAGAGCAGTCAAACACCATTTGGGGCCATGAAACTGGCCTACACTTCTGTTTTTTTAAATTTACTTTTTTTTTCTTTTTTTTTTTTTTTGGCCCCTACCTAGGTGTTTTTTTTAAATTTACTTTTGTTTCTTTTCTTTTTTTTTGTCCCCTACCTAGGTGATGGCTATCTGCCAGCTTTCTCAGGCTACTTTTGCCAGCACATTTTGTCATCAGCCTCCATCTACCATACAGTATTCAAACCCATACCCCCTGATAAATGGTGATATCCTGAAACTTACTCCATCAGATAGGGTATAAGCTACAGGTTGGGGATCATCTGAGGAGGTTATTATGTCATGCAAGCATGGGGAGGGGGTTCAGGGCAGTGCAAGTGATGGGGTAGGGGGCTGGTATAAGACCAATGGCAAGGCTTTCACTCCCTATAGAGCATCCCTCCTTGGGGTGGGCAAAAATTGTGAATTCCGCTTTCGTGGAACTTCTGCAAAATTTCAGAAATTTCACTGAAATTTCGGAACTTTCGCGATTGGAAAAACTGGGATTTTCCGCAGATTTTCACCGGGTTCCATGGGTGTTTTTTGTGAACTACAGGAAAATGCATATAAACTGTGGAATTTATTCTATCCACAGTTTAATGAACTGTCAGTGAATGAGCACTTGCTTGCACAACCATGCAATCATTCACTGACAATTCAGTGGGCCACTGGTAGTGGTGGAGGGAGGGAGGAGGGCTGCACTGGTGGCCTGCTCAGGGGCAGGGTGTGGGGAGAGCAGGGTGGTGGCAGATGAACTGTCAGGGTGGGGGGTCCACCAGACACCAGGGAATTGGGATTATTTTTTTTTACAAGGGATAAGGGATGGGGAGGTCCACTAGACACCAGGAAATACTGGGAATAGAGGGGGATGAGTAGGTGGACTGCCAGCTGTTTTTCTGTGGATTAAGGAATTCAGGATAGGGAGGGGGTCTGCTAGACATCAGGGAAATAAAATGTTTTGGGGTGCCATAATCACTGGGTAGGGGGCCACTAGAAACTAGGAGGGTCCAAGGAAGGGAACTGGAGGTATTTATTTATTTACTGGGACCCCGGATCAGTGGAGGGTGGATTCATGAATTGAACTGTGGTTAAGAAAAGCCTCAGAACTGACCACTGGCAGTGATCCTTTCTGCAAATCTTTTTCCTGCAGTTTAATAAATTAACCAGCAGTTTTTATATTTATTCCGAAGTTTTATGGCGGAATTTCCATGAAAGTTCCGGAATTGATTTCTGAACTTTCACAGAAACGAAATTCGCACTTTCGCTGAAATTCCGCCAACAGAAATTTTTATTCGCCCACCCCTACTCCCTCCATCTCATGACAAAGGAAGTCTATGCCGCTCTTGCACTTGGCCTGTGGTGGAAGAACTTACTTTGTATGATTGCCCAGTTCCTCAAAATCTAGAAGAGGCACTGTAGAGCAAGCAACAATAACCCACCCTCCTCAGGGTTTGCATATGCTGCAACGTGCCCAGAAAGCTGCCAGCCTGGAGCATGGGAGGCAGGATCAGGTTTCAATCCAATGTCTCGGGCAGCACACTGTCAGGCAGCACCACCGTGCCAGCCTTGACCTGCACTTTTAAAAACATTTATTTTATTGCATATAATTACAGAACGAACTGCTCTGTAAAAGGTGAAAAAATAGAACTGTCACAAAATGACACTTCACCCTTCACTAAATTGGTACATTGCTGAGGGTAAACGTGAATAAATAAAAATACTAAAATTAAGTCAGTTAATCACATGTAGCAAATAAGACATAGAGAAAGATATCCAAAAATAATTTAAAAAATAACTTGTCTTCCATCAGTATGGTCTACAGTGGGTAATTGTGCCATACATTGTAAGAAAAAGCAGCTAGCACGAACTGGAAAACAAAAACAACTAAATCAGGAAACTGTCAGTTGTAAACCTGAAGAAATAAAAATACCGATTTTTTTTTTTTATTATTTTTTGGTAACCAAGTAATGCCCACTACGCAAAAGTGCCTGTTTTTCAGGGGTGAATCAGGAACACGGGGTAGGTTAACTGACTTACTTAGAGTCACACAGTATGCAGGTGGAGCTTCTGGGGATCAAACCCTGGTTTGATAGGTGTACTGTACCAGGTTCATTCACAGATCATTACTCAATCCTGTAGGCTATACTACCAGCCAATTAGCTATATATGACAAATAAGATGTAAAGAAAGACTTTCAAAAGCAATGTTAGAAATTCCTCTTCTTCTGGCATATCAATATGATCTACAGTTAGTAACTTGAAATATTTTCACATAAATTATGACACATATTTTAAGAAAACGCAGTAGCATGAACTGGAAAGCAAAAACAGCTAAATCAGGAAACTGCAGAAAGGCAGGTACTGTAGTTTCCCTTTCTGCTCCACAGTTGGGATACGCACATTGCAAACCACGTGGCCATACTGTTCAACCAAACTACCTTTGAAATGCCTTTTTGTATAAACTGGTGTCCCTATCCCCACATTTTAATATTTTAGTGAATTTCCCACTGTTTTAAGTTCCCTATTTCTTGATATACCAGCCAGTTGCTTCAGAATCTTGGCTGTTTCACATAGCACTAGCTGGCTAAACCACAGCATTGGCTAAACCTTACCTGTCTGGCAGATTAAGCATATTGGGGACCACTGAGTAAAGCTGATTTTTTTTCTTTACAGTAATTCTGTTCTCTTTACTTTCTGCAGCAAGGAAGTTCCCCCCCCCCACCCCCATTCCAGCCTTCCCTGGCTCATCGCCTTATACAGTCCCAGACCCTATACACCTACTTCTTGCCTGGGAATAGGAAGGGGCAGGGCATAACAAAAAAAATGACTTCTTTATATTATTTTCTTCTCTATTTTGTCCACTGTATACACCACAGAAACCAGACAGAAGGGACATTGTCAATTGCTGGCACTATGGAACCATCTTGAACAGGATTGTTATCCAATGCTCGGGTCACTGTTCTACATGCTGGACACTCGGGGACCTAAGGGCTCAGCTCCAAACAGCATGTGCAGAAATCACCCACCTCCATTCCCAGTTGCAGAGAGATGATTACAACAGCAATCATCCACCACACCTCCAACACCAAATTGGTGCACCTCATCCCCAGAGGTAACCCAGTCCTGGGGGTTGGCAGGTGGTTGGAAAAGGCAAGGTGAGCATCACATCAAGCAACCCATACAACCTCAACATCTAAAAAAAAAACAATACCAACAACAAACAGGTTCCTACCTCTGATATACAAGCCAAACGCCGAGGCAGAGGAAGTAGCAGGTCAGCAGCCACCAAAACAAATAACAACGCCCAACAATCAAAATGGATCAAAAAAGGTTAAAACAAAATAAAAAAGAACCTTTTGATCTTAGGAGATTCCATGATTTGGGGAGTTGGGCCCCATTTACCAACCAAGGTAGTGGGCAGATGTCTCCCAGGATCATCCGAATGGAGGGACACTGACCACATTGAAAAAATCATATTTTGTGCAGCAGACAATACAAACGTTCTTATCCACCTAGGAACAAACTACCTGGCCAATTGGTCAGTAAAGGAGACCAAGGAACACCTGACCAGACTGGGTGATTGGTTGGCATCCATTTCGTCTGATGTCTCCTTCTCTGAGGTTCTGCTTGTCTGGGAGAATGTTGGCGGCAGGCAGAAGATCAGGGAAGGAGAAATAGGTGAACTAAACACCTGGCTTAGAAACTAGTGCCATAAGAAAGGACACCAATTCATAGGAGATTGGCAGACCTTCTGGCAGAGGTAGTTTTTTTAAATTTGATGGCCTCCATCTAACAAAGGAGGGGGTCAGAGTGCTGGGGCTAAAGTCTGATGTTTTTGCAGGTCATTTAAACTAACAGACTGTTATCGTATAAGGGTAAGTAGCCAGCGACATATTATGATTGTATGCAACATTGCTAAAAAACTTATTGCAAGTACTGTGCCGAGATACACTTATCATCATCAATCAATCATCATTTATTTATAAAATAGCGCTATTCCAAAACCATACCGCTAGTACATAGCCATAAAATACATTAAAACAACTACACATATAAAAACATCTGCAGTATATCAAGTAAAAGCAGGGAACACTAAAGTAAATAAATAAGGTTTTAATGCAGATTTAAAGCTCTCCACTGTAAGGCGCTGTCTAATCTGATGAGGTAGAGAATTCCACAGAGATGGGGCCACAAATTCAAATGCACGGGCCACAGATGACTTTAAACGAACCCTAGGAATCTCTAGCAATCCCTCGTCGGTGGAGCAAAGTGGCTGGGAGGGGCAATAGAGATGAAGAAAATCTTGCAGATAACTCTGTCCCTGTCCCTGTCCGTGTAGGGCCTTATAGGTCAGTAAACCAACCTTAAGGTGATCCGCCACTGAATGGGCAGCCAGTGCAGATTGCACAGCACAGGTGTGACATGACAGCTACGAAGTAGCCCAGTCAACAACCTGGCTTCTGCGCTCTGCACCAGCTGCAAGCAGCAGATATCAACCCCGATAGCCATAGGTACAGGGCATTACAGTAATCAAGGTGAGAGGTTACAAAGACGTGAACCAAAGCTGGTAGGTCATCAGGCAGAACTAGGCGCTTGATCCGGGCTACATTCCTTAGATGATAAAAGGCAGTCTTGACAACAGATGACACCTGATGTTTAAGTGTCAATCCGTCATCAAGAATCACACCCAGATCCCACACCCGTTCAGAGGTTGTCAGCTGGTGACCACCGAGCCAAAGCCCTGAGGCTCGCCCCTCCAATGGCCCCTCTATCCGACAGTCCGGGTCCACCACCAGGACCTCAGTCTTATCCGGATTCAACCTCAGCCAGCTGGCACTCATCCACTCCTCAATCTCAGAAAGGCAGTCGTTAAAACTCGAGACAGCTCCCCCCTGATCGGGCACAAAGGACACATAGAGCTGAGTATCATCTGCATAGCAGTGAAAACTCAGCCCATACTGCCTTACAATGTCTCCCAATGGCAGCATATACACTGCAAACAGCATAGGGAACAGTACAGAGCCCTGTAGAACCCCACATGGCAGGAAGACCTCATCAGAGGAGTAAACCCCGCAGACAACTCTTTGAAACCTGCCATTGAGAAAAGAATGAAATCATCTGAGGACTGTACCAGACAGTCCACAGATTGACCGCAGGCACCCGACCAACACCCCAAGGTCCACAGTGTCAAATGCCACGAGAGAGCAAGAAGAACCAAGATGGAATGGCTCCTCCGATCTCTTGCTGTTAGGAGATCATTGAGAACCCGAACAAGGGCCATCTTAGTACTATGCTGTTTCCAGAAACTGGACTGGAGAGGATCGTAGATGTCGTGGATGGTTAAATGATCCTCCAGCTGCAGCACAACCACCTTCTCAATAGCCTTACCCACAAAGGGAAGGTTAGAGATGGGTCTGTAGTTAGCAAGACAGTCTGGGTCTAGAGATGGTTTCTTAAGAAGGGGTACCACTAGCATCTCCTTCAGGGTGTCTGGAAACACCCCAGATTCTAGTGAGTACCAGACTATCTCAGCAAGGACCGGGCCGATGGCCTCAACACACCCCACAAGGAGGCACGTTGGGCCAGGGTTCAAACCACAGCAGGTTGGCTGCAAAGACTGGATAATCTTCACAACATCCCCGATCGCTGACTGTCTGAAGTCAGACCAGGCAGACTGAGGAGCTGCCACCTCCCACCGATCACCGTCCGCCCCATTGGGGAGTCCCGTGCGAATCTCAGACATGATGTCGGCAACCTTATCGGCAAAAAATCAAGCAAATTCTTCACACTTCCTTTGCGACAATGCTCTCTGAGACTGTAGACAGACTGGATTGCACAGTCTGTCTACAGTTTGGATAAGCTGAGCCGTTCGATTTTGTGCTGCAGCAATCTCCCTGGACAGGAACTCTGCCTTCTTACGGGAGATAGCCAATTGATCGTCCTTATAATGGGCTAGCAATCTAAGTCTGTCAGCATCCAGGCCCAATTTTCACCACCGACACTCCAGCCTTTGTCCCACTTTCCTAAACTCTCTCAAGGTCCCATCAAACCAAGGGGACCGAGGGCGCTGGGTAAGGGGACGAACACGTACAGGAGTGAGATAATCCAGAGCCCCAGTCACAGCATCATTATAACCCTGGACTAAGGAATCTGGGTCACCACTATTCCTCGGCAGCCCTGATAGGTCCAGCATCGCCAGTAGGCCCTCGGTGATAAACCCCTTAAAGGGTGGTACCGGACAATCTCCATAGGGGTAGGCCTATACCGGGGGGGCCTGGAAATTGAACCTTATGGTGTGATGGTCCGACCAACTGACTGGCTCCACCACCAAATCAGAGGTCTCCATACCCAGAAGGAAGACTAGGTCCAAGAAATGACCGTGCCTATGGGTTGCAGAGGTAATCACCTGTGAGAAGCCCAGCGAATTCATCAACTGGAGGAAGTCTTGACCAAATTGCGAGAGTTCATCATTGACCCAGGTGCTGAAGTCCCCCAGCACCATCCATCTGGGGGACTCCAACACCGTGTCAACGATGAAGTCCGCGACTTCTGGCAGGAATTGCTTCTCACCCCAGGGTGGATGGTAGACGAGAATAATCCTGCACCCCACACCTGCACCCACGATACATTCAAAAGACCGAGTCTCCCCTACTGGTACCTCCACAAGGTTCAATTCTGATCTAAAACCAATGGCCACTCCTCCACCCCTACAATCCAACCTCGGGCAGTTTATCACCGAAAACCCGGCCAGAATTGCTGACTCCAAAATAGGGCCAGAATTTTCATCCGGCCAGGTCTCGGTGATGGAGGCCAGGTCTGAAGATCCAACAAGGTCAGCCACCACTAGCGTCTTGTTTTTAATAGACCTGGCATTGCATAACACCACCCAGGTTGGATGAGACCCTGAGGTCGACCACGTCATCTGCCCACATACAGTGGAGCACTTGGGTATGGGAACCAGACTGGGCAAACCCCTATCGGGAACCCATTTCACCCCAGGGCATCTCCTAGTCCCCACTACTCCAATCCGGCCGCTTGGTTCCACTCTCCCAAGAGGTCCGCTACCCCTGCCCCTATACCTTCTCCTAACAATCCCCAGTGCATGGCAACGAGTATAGACCTCAGCCGGCAAATAAGGGTGGTCAAAGGGACAGAGGCCACGGAGCTCAACAGGAGAGTATCGCCTGATGGGGAGAGACCCCTGCCAACACATAATAAATAAACAGATAAATTTACCAGATAATTTAAACAAACTAGCAATGATAAATTAAAAAGTCCCCCAATAACCTATAAAATACCCACCTTCCCCAAAATTCCCAACTAATGAAAAAAGAACTCAAAATAGAAAGAAAACTAAATAATATATGAATATGATACACTGGAGTTCTATCACCACTCCAGCTTAATTGTCCAGAAAAGTCACCTCCACTGCCTCTCACACAGGAGGAAGAAAAAATAGTGAACCAGAGTCCTCTCATCACTCCAGATCAATATTCAATGAAATTGAAGTTACCCCCACTGCCTCTTGTGCGGGGAGGGGGGAGAAGCAATGAAAAAACACAGGAAACCAAAAAAAAAAAACATATTAAACATACAGTTGCGAGGCGGGAAAGAGACCACCACAGAATAATCTGCCTCTCTCTGTCAAAGGTTCTTCACTGGGCCATAGGCCTAATGCACAATCAAATCATTATGTACTCCCTGTTATTCTTCTGAGAAGTTATTGTATAGCCTATACTACCATCATGCAGATTTATGTAACACCGCATTTATCTCCCGCTTTATAAGTACCTCTTTGTTCTTATTTTTAGCTGACTTTACAAATACTGTATTGTATATCTATAGATAACACTGTGCAGCCACATAACTTTTAGCCAATAGGGCCCATTTTATGAATCTAGTCTTTTAGTTGTCATAGTAATTATCTAGGTATATAAGCTACTGTATTATGTATTCCTACTGAGACCATCTTCACTCCTAGGGGTATTGAGAAAATTCGGCTCCCAGTATCTATTGCTAATGCCTGTTTTAGGGCATCTGATTACTTTTGTGTAATAAACAAGTTTATCACAAATATGCCACCGGTCTGTTGTCTCTTTTGCTGATTTACTACCACAAAGAACCTGAGCAGGGCTGAGCACCCTGGCAGGACGGGGAAAGGGGTCTGACACCAGTTACATCACACAGGGTAACAGTCACCCCTCCCCCCAAGCTAGCAAACTACCAGCCGGACAAAGCACGGAGTGCACCCCAAATGGTAAGAAACACAGATATCCAGAGGAATTTAAAAACAGTAAAAATGACACGCAATGGGAAAAGGGTAAACTCACGAACAAGGTAGGAAACCTGGTTGGAAGGTAATGTGCACCAACGCCTGCAGTCTGGCAAATAAGATACTAGACCTTACTGCCATGATGGCAGAATCAAACCTAGACTGGGAAGCAATTGACAGAAACATGGTTCAATGAGAACCATAGCTGGGATGTCACCATCCCAGGTTACAACTTGTTCAGAAGGGACCGGAACGGGAAAAAAGGGGAGGAGGGTGTAGCTATCTATGTAAATGACAAAAATCAAGGCTAGAGAAATCCAGAGGACTCACAGTGAAGCCAATGCCCTGTGGATTACTCTCCGAACTGGAAACAAAGCTCCCATACAGGTAGGAGTGATATACAGATCCCAGTCTCAGGAACTAAAAAAAGACAAGGAAATTCTAGAAAACATTCAAAAGATGGCAGACAAGGGTGAGCTACTATTGGTCGGAGACTTCAATTTACCAGATGTAGACTGGATCTCCTACATGGCTGCTTCAGAAAGAGGTAAGGAATTCCTAGTGGCACTCCAAAGAGCAGACCTAAGCCAACTGGTGGAAACCTCCACCAGACAGGAAGCAGTCCTGGACCTTGTGCTAACCAACAATAGCAGAGTCCCAAATGTACAGGTGGGAGTCCATCTGCGATCAAGTGACCATAGGACTGTATGATTCACAGTAAACATGACCGAAGACATCAGTCACTCTAAACAGATGGTCCTGGACTTCAGAAAGGTGGACTTCATCAAAATGAAAAGCTGTGTGAAATAGAATCTGGGTTGCTGGCCAGAAGGGGGAGTAGAAGAACACTGGAGGAGACTGAAGGAAGCAATTACACTAGTCACATCACAGTGCACCCGGCTACTGAGCAAATCCAAAAGGAGAAGGAAACCACTCTTGTTCACAAAGGATATAGCATCCAATTTCAAGGAGAAGAAGAAAGCATTCAGAAGATACAAGGAAACAAAAAAGGACAGTGACGAGGTATATAGGGAATTACATAAAGAGGCTGGAAAAGCAATTTGAACTGCAAAAGCTCAAACAAAGGAAAGGATAGCAAAGGGAGTCCAACATGGTGGCAAAACATCCTACTGATATACGAGAGAGAAAAGAAAGAGCAAAGGGGGAATAGTTAGATTGGTTAAGAACAATGACCAGCAAACAGAAGACGATGGGGAGAAAGCAGAGGTTCTGAATAAATAATTCTACTCAGTTTTTACACAAGGGGAAACAGGCAAGGACCATCGCTCCACAGGAAGGCACACCACCTCAAGGGAGCTGACACAAGTCTTTTCACAGAGGCAAGAGTCCTGGAAGAACTCAAGAAATTGAAAGTCGACAAAGCAATGGGGCCAGATGAAAATACACTCAAGAATACTGCAGGAGCTTGGGGAGGAACTAGTTTCACTGGCGGAGCTCTTCAACAAATTGCTAGAAAGCAGGGAGGTCCCTGAAGACTGGAAAAGGGCTATAGTAGTACCCCTACACAAAAGTGGCAGTAGGGAAGAAGCGGGAAACTATTACCCAGTCAGCATCACCTCGCTGGTAGGGAAGCTGATGGAATCCCTACTAAAGGAGAGGATGGTGACATTCTTAAAAGATAGTGGACAGCTGGATCCAAAGAAACATGGCTTTATGGAAAGAAGGTCCTGCCAGACTAATCTAATCGAATACTTTGGGTCACAAAAATGCTAGACAATGGGGATAGTAGACGTGGTGTACCTAGATTTCAGCAAGGCTTTTGACTGTTCCACACAGGAGGCTAATAAACAAGCTGGAGCACACAGGCATTGGGCCAAAAATTGTAAACTGGATCCAAAACTGGCTCAATGGGAGGACCCAGAAGGTATTGGTAAATGGCACACTATCAGAGGAGGGTAGAGTCACAAGTGATGTTCCACAGGGTTCAGTGCTGGGTCCAATAGTTTTCAATATATTCATCAGCGACATAGCTGATGACCTAAATGGGAAGGTGTTTCTATTTGCAGACAACACAAAGCTTTGCAGTAGGGTGGGCTCAGCTGAAGGAACTCAAAAGATGGAGTCAGACCTTAGTAAAATTGAAGAATTGTTAGGGAATTGGCAGTTGAAGTTCAATGTCAAAAAATGTAAGGTTATGCTCCTAGAAAGTTGCAACCCAGGGAGAAATTACTTTCTATGGGGTACAGCTGGCAGTTACAAAACACAAGTATGATCTTGGGTTGATCATTGCAGATGATCTCAAGGTTGTCAAACAATGTGAAAAGGCAGCACAAAAGGCCAGCGACATCTTGGGTTGCATAGGGAGGGGCATAACCAATAGAAAAAGGGAGGTGATTATACCAGTGTACAGCTCCATGGTGAGGCCTCACCTGGAGTACTATGTTCAATTCTGGAGGCCTCACCTTAGGAAAGACATAGAAAGACTAGATACTATACAAAGAAGGGCAACAAAGATGGTGGGAGGTCTGCATCACAAGCCATATGACGCAAGACTAAAACAGCTCAACATGTACTCACTAGAACAAAGAAGGGATAGAGAGACATGATAGAGACATTTGAATACCTGAAGGGTATCAACAAGGTACAGACACAGGATCTCCTTCAGGTAAAGAACTGCATCCGGACCAGAGGTCATGACATGTGCCTAAAGGAAGGCAGGTTCAGGAGCAACACAAGGAAGAAGTTATTTTCAGAAAGGGTGGAGGAGCCTTGGAATGGCCTCCCCCGCAGGTGGTGGAGTCAAAGACGGTCAGAGAATTCAAGCTGGCATGGGACTGACAGTGTGGAAAACTTAGCACAGCAGCCTGATTTGGGGGGTTATTATACATGGGACGACTAGATGGTCCACATGGACCCCATCTGTCAACACATTCTATGTTTCTATGTTTACAGTATGTCTAACAAACTTGCCTGGATGTTTTGTGCTGCGTCTCTCTCTCCAGCCATCTCTGCTCCAACTGACTTTTAAAAGATTTGTTTTGCCTGTTATACAGGAAATGTAAAGCAGTCTTATTTAAAATTTCCTCCTCAGAAATAATCAAGACAGATGATTCTTGTATGAGCTTAAACTGATTGCATGATTATTATTTAACTCATCCTGGGAACATCGTGCAGTCATCAGGTTATTTGTTTTAACATTTTCTGATTACGTCTTGTCTTGATGATGCTTGAGAACACTGGAATGACTTCTAAAGTAATCCAATGATCATCAGATTACTCTGGGATGATTTCTAAAGAAATCTGATTTGACTCAGGTAGATCTGAATGACTAAAGCTTCACGCCATCCAAAGAGTTGGCTCAGGAGAGACCACTGGTGCCATCACATATCAATTGCTAAAAGAATGGAGTGACAGCACCTAGCTTTACCGTAAGCTCTGAGGAAGGTGTTGCTGAAATGTTAGCAGATCCTGTGCGTCATCATGTATGTGGGCTGTCTGCCTGGCCATCTGGTCTTTGATCCTGCTTCGTGTTAACACCATTATGGTATTTATGGCTTTGTTGTTTTACCGCTAAAGGTAGTTCTGTCGCCTCATCATTCTACTAACTAAGGTAAAGAAAGTTTTGAGCACTTTAATAAAGATGAAGAAGCAGTAAGACTGTTCAATGTTTATTCATTTTAAGCTCTTACTATTGGTCTAATGCAGTTTTTGTTTGGGCTTCAGTGCCCTAGGTGTGTATAATAACAAAAGGGGACAAGAACTTTTTCAGGTATTAGTGAAAGAAAAAAGACTAAGAGTGGAATTGTGAGAAGGGAAGGCAGCATGTTCTAGTTCTTGTAATAAGCTCAGAACAGATAGGAATAAAGAATTGGAACTTTACAGCCCCATTGGTGAATAGTGATCAGGCCTGTGTTACTTTTTGGGTGGATAAATACCATCTCACTCCCAAAGGTTGTACTGAAATCTATTTATGTAAGGCTGCAAATATAGAAGAAATAAACAGAGAAATAAATAGCACCGACTGTAACACTGTACTAAGGAATACAGCAGTGGATGAATGTTGGAACATAATAAAAAATACCATATTATCAGTAATAAATGACCATGTAAAATGTGTCAAGAAATATAATCATAGAGGTATAAAACCTAAATGGCTACACAAAGGCATAATTAAGCTGATAAAAAATTAAAACAAAGCTTATAGAGTCTTTAAACAAAATAACTCTGAAAAAACTGGGAACTATTTAAATCAATGCAAAAACTATGTAAAAACAAAATTAATAAAGCTAAAACACAATTTGAACTAAAATTAGCTACATCTGCCAAGAAATCAATCAGTAAACAATTTTATGGTTATATAAATTCCATTAAAAAGAAGGACAATGAATTAACTGTTTTTCAGGAAAACAAAAATCTAATAACCAATCCAGTGGAAATTGCTGATACACTCAACACGAATTTTTGTTCTATTTTTTTCTCAACAGAACAATGATTTAGCACAACCAAAAACAACTTTGGAAATGTGTACTCATCAAATTGAAACACAGGATACGTATATAGATGGTTTAAAGCCCTACAGTGCACCAGACCTTGATGATATTACCCCATCCATGTTGAAATTAATGAGAAATAGCATATGCATATATTTACAAATGTTGTATGAAAAATTTATAAATATTAGTGTTGTACCAAGGGAATGGAAGAAAGCAAAGGTTACACCAATTTATAACAGTCTCTGGTCAGAGCTGATATGGCTATGGAGAGCTTTTGGGATGCTTTTACCAATTATTTCTAATGAATTTGCACAGTGCAGATCTGCTGAGAGGCAGTTTCAATGTGGTCTTCCTTTTACACATTTTTACAATGCATTTTCCTAGAATTTGCCTGCTGATTGCTATATATTTAGCCTGGATAGTTCACAGAAGAAGTGGCATCTTATTTTCGGGTGGCGGAGCACTGGCAGTAGGTTGCTGGAAGGTGTCATACATAGGCATGAGCTGTGTGCAGGCAATAATGCCCAATGGCCATACACCTCAGGCGCTCACATGCGGATCCATCATCCTGGTGCTGTTACACTGCTCAGTGCGGGTGACAGCCTGTGCTGTACCCACTCACACAGGTCCCAAACAGGCATGTTACAGGCAATCTCCTATTTGTTTGTACAATTGGGGAACCACGGGCACACTATCCATAGCCTGGAGCATACACTACAAATGGCATTGCAGGATACTGCACCCCATGACACCCAGGATACCTCAGCAGTCCAGAGTGTGGCATGTTACACAGGGAAATGGGGGAGAGTGTGGGCCTGCAATGATGTATGACAGCAGGAAGATACAGTATCGACAAGGCATGCATTGGAGGTATGTCAAGTCCCTCTTATGGTTTGCCAGGGACATACACACGGCTGCATACACTGGTGGGTCCACAGCTTGTGTTAGTGCCCCAATGCACAGTATAGCCACTTGGGTCATTCCAGAGTGCAGGTCCCCGGCCTGGGTCCAGTACAGTCAGCAGCTGGCCATGGCAGGGTGTGGAGGGCAGTGCCAGTCTCAGCAACAGGTCGAGTATGGGGAGAGTGGGGGTGTCTATGTACTGAGGCAGTGGGTGGGGGTCCTCTGTGCTATGGATATGGACCATGGCTTCCTCTTGTGTGACTGGGTCTGGGTTGGGGCCCTACACTATGGAGCTCTTCGGGAATGGAGTTGGATCGATCGGGGATGGGAGGGGGTACCTCTAGTCCACCAGGGCTGCCAGGCTCCTGTGCACCTGGGTGCACTTCCACAGCCCACCGCAGCCCACCTGTGGGTGGCTGACTGGGTTAGGCCAGCTATTCATGGCCTAACTGTGGGCCGCACTGCTCTGGACTACGAGGGGTGCATTCCCACTGAGTATGTCGCAGCACGGCATATGCATGGGAACGCACCCTCAGTTTGCATGGCATACTATTTGTGTGCACCTTGGTCTATTCCCTTGCAGCCGGTGCATTCCGCACATTTAAATATGATGCTGCTGCGCATTGTCGGAGTTGTGCGGTACATCTCCCTTTTCTGCTGGGATGTGCCACGCATCTCCTTTGAATATGGGGGCCCTGGACTAGGCCACCCTGAAGAAATACATTATCAAAATGGTAAAATCATGATCCCACTGAAAACAAGAGATTACATCTAATCTGGGGCAGCCTGCGTAAATACAATGCAAAAATGTAAAGAAGATCCCTTTGACAATGAGATGTAGCATCTCCCCTGCACTATCCAGGATACAAAATATAGGATAAGAAATATTTAAAGGAAATCTACTCTAAACTGAACTTCACTGTGTTCACTGACATAAACAAACAGTTTCTTTATTGTTTTATAACATATTAGAATGCAGTATTTATTTTGACTGTTGTGGCCATGAGAATGGTGTGTACAGTGGTGTGTGTGTGTGTGTGTGTGTATCCAGGAGGATACAAAATATAGGATAAGAAATATTTAAAGGAAATGTACTCTAAACTGAAGTTCACTATGTTCACTGACATAAACAGTTTCTTTATCGTTTTATAACATTAGAATGCAGTATTTATTTTGAATGTTGTGGCCATGAGGATGGTGTGTACAGTGTGTGTGTGTTTGTTGTAGCTCAATATGTTTCCCAAAAAGCTTAGTAGAAAATGCCTTCTGATTGCTACGTATTTAGTCTGAAGAGTTCACTGAAGACCTGGCATATGTCTGAGACAGTGTTTATCAGATGGTGTCTTTAGTGGTTAAAAAACAGTGTTACTTATAGATTTGCCAGGAAAGGGTGACATTTATAAGGTATACATCTTCCTTGAAAGACAATACATTCCCAAGTGAAACTAGTAGCAAGAAGCCCTTGCTTCAGGTCTGCCTCAGGACAAACAATGGTACAGGGAAGCAAGGAACAAATGTACCTATGCCCTGCGACAGGCTAAGGCCACTTCTTATCGGAATGCCCTCACCTCTGCAGGGGGTTCTGGTCATAAATTCTGGGATACTAGCAAAGAACTACATGGTAAAACTTTATCCCGCCCACCCTCCCAACTCTCAGTAAATGGGACCATAACCCAGGACCCCTGCAACTTGCCAGTGCCTTAAACTCCTCATTTTCTGACCTCAGCAGTGTGCTTCCCTCTAACTTTTTTGACCCCCTACTCCCTACATGTCCCTCTTCTCCATATGTTCCCCATCCCCCACTGCTTCCCCGCCTTTCAGGTTTCAAGTAGTATCACTTAGAGAGGCTAAGACTTACATCTCTAGTGTCCTGGGTAAGAGCCGCCACAGCGGAGACACCCTGGATTTAAAACTCCTCCACCTCTCTCTTGATGCTGTCCTAGCCCCCCTCACTAAAATCCTTAACCACTCCCTCTGTTTGTGGAGTTCCCCACCCCTTGGAAAAGGGCTGTCATCACACCACTTCTAAAAGGTGGTGAACGCACCTCACCTACTAACTACCGGCCCATCTCCATTCTGCTCCTTCTCTCCAAGGCCCTTGAAAAAATAGTAGCTGAGCAGCTCACCGAACACTTATCAAAATATAACCTCCTGTGTTCCAAGCAGCATGGGTTCCATAGGGGCTACAGTACCACCACAGCCCTACTTGAATATACCTCCTACATCCACAAGACCCTGGATCAGGGACACTTAGTTGGGTCGATCTACATCGACCTAACTAAGGCATTTGATACTGTCCATCATGCCCTTCTCCTTAAATCCCTGACTGCCATGGGGCTGACTCTCAATACTATGACCTGGTTTGAGAGCTATCTAACTAACAGGTCACAGGAGGTCAAAACTGACCCTAGCCTCTCCTCCTGCCTCCCAATTCACTCTGGGGTCCCTTAAGGCTCTATCCTGGGCCCTCCTCTAGTTAACCTTTTCTTAAACTCCCTGCCCAGTGTCTGTTTCGCTTGGTTACTTCCTTATGCCGATGATGCAGTCATTTTCTGGAGTAACCATAAGCCTCTACCCTTGCAGGAAGCCCTCCAGAAGTCTTTCACTGAAGCTGAAGCCTGGTTTACAGAGCACAGGGTAGTATTAAACTGTAAAAAAACTAAGACAATGATTTTTGCTGACCGTCAGAACCCCTACAATGACTCTTCACTACTGATCTACACATCCCAAGGCTTCCCACTTGAGCAGGTCAGCTTCATCAAATACCTGGGCATCACCCTTGACTCCTCCCTTACCTATCATGCACATATCCACTTCCTCTGTGACACCATCAACTCCAGAATTGGCTTTCTTTATTGGCTCAAACACTGTCTGTCCACTGATGCGCTATGCCTCATTGTATCATCCTCGGTCCTCTCTGTGCTGGACTATGGAATTATGTTCTACAGCTCAGCAGATAATACTGTTCTCTGTCACATAAAGATAGCTCTAAACAAAGCCTGTCACTTGGTGACAGGTTGATATAGAATGACCTACACGTGTGACCTCTACAGTCGCTCAAACTGGCTAAACTTTGAATGCCGCCTTAAATGTTACACTTGCCTCCTGGCTAGAAAAATTCAGTAGAAACTCACCCCGCCTAGCCTGCATTGTCTCATCCAACCTTCCGTCTCCCAAAGAGTCTCCAGAAGTACTTATAAGGCCCCCCCTTCTAGTCCCCCATTGCAGAACATCCATGCGTCAAAGGACCTTTTATTACAGGGCCCCTGGCTGGCTAAATGGCCTACCTGCTGCTTTTTCTGCCAGCACTAAAATAGGCCCTTTCAAAACCTCACTCAAGGAATTTCTCACCAAGAACTCAACTTGTGACTGCCCCTAGTATCCTTACACTAAAGCAGCCCCTGCCATCCCCTTCCCTGCCTTCTAATCTCATAGTATGTTATGTTATATTACTTGGATTATGTAATTATGCACACTATCTCTGTTAATCTACCAACTGTTTTATTCTCTTCATTGTAATAATTTACTATGGGGGAACTCATGCCTTATTACTGTATTTTTCTGTTTACTGTATTTTCCTGTTTTGCACTCTACTCTGGGCTGTCTCTGCCCTCTGTTATGGAATATTGCTTAGTTTTGCTACCTTCCTTCCAGTACTCCTAATGTAACATATTGACTGATTGCTTGTTTTACCATCATTTAACTCCACGGTGTTATTGTCTGTATACTATGTTAATTGACGAGGAGCATTTGCAAAAGAGTTTATGTCTCAAAGGGTGTAATTCCGATTTCTCAATAAACAAATAAAATAAATAAATGGTAAGTATTTAAATGTGCAAGTTGCTGCATTCTGAAGGAGGTAAACAAATCTCCAGTTTAATAGGCAACCAATATTTAACAAATATTTAACAAGCTGTTTCAATTTCCTAATAGCATATGATAAGCAGCTTGGAGGTATGTCTCCAAAATTTTTAACAGAAAGAAGGGAACATTTTATTTCAGTTGGCATGGAAGGATACATTGAAAGTCCAAAACATGTGTTCCACGATACTCCATTTCCAGCTACAGATAGCAAGATGTCTGTAGGCTCCACCCACAGCCATAAAAAAGGATGTAAAATGGACAAGAAGAATTACAGATCAATAAGTTTAACATCAATACCAGGTAAAATCCTGGAATCCATAATAAAAGAAAAAAATCTGTCCCATTTATCTAATCTTTCATTATTTGACACAAACCAGCATGGTTTTATTAGTGGACATCTGTGCACTACTAATATCATATGTTTTTTATGAGCATATTAATAAGCTTCTTGACAAAGGTCAACCCGCAGATGTTATATTATTGGACTTTAGTCGAGCATTTGACTCTGAGCCACACTGGACTATTAGTGAAAAAGTGTGCCGCAGGGGTCAGTCTTAGGACCCATTATCTTCCAACTCTTTATTGTGGACTTGGAAGAAAATGTCCATAACTATATAACTAAACATGCAGATGATACTAAATTGGGCAGCCCCTGTTATACTACAGATCAGATTAATCGTTTACAGAAGGACCTGGATTCAGTCGCAAGTTGGGCATCCACATAGGGTATGACTTTAAATACAGATAAATGTTGCATCTTGCATATGGGGAAACATAACCCTTTAAATAAATATTTACTAAATTATCACATTATACAGTCCAAAACACATGAAAAAGACCTTGGGATACTAATCGACAACAACCTGGATCTCAAGACTCATTGAACAACTGCAGTGGCCAAAGCAAACTATACATTAAGAGCCATTATGAGGAATATAAAAAGTGGGTCATCAGAAGTTCTAATGCCTTTGTATTTGCCATACATGAGGCCTTAGTTGGATTATGGCAGCCATGTATGGAGGCCTTACACAAGAAAGGAAATAGATAAACTGGAAAAAGTACATCGATTTACAAAATCAATTAGGAATTTAAAAGATCAAACACATACTTCCAGATTACAATGTCTAGGACTTCATAGTTTAGAAACTAGAAGGCTTAGAGGCGATATGTTCTTTTATCATAATATTATGAATGATTCATATTTAATAACACAATTGAACATAGAATACAAGAACATCAATTCAATAACTAGGGGTCATCCGTTGCAAGTGAAAATAAATCTGTTTAAAACCCAAACAAGAACATATTTTTATACACATAGGGCAGCAAATTTATGGAACAAACTTCCTGTGGATATCATTTTAAGTGAAAACAAGGAAACTTTCAAAAGAAATTTGGATAGATATATTGCAAATAATAACATGTGCTTTTATACTTTATTATAAAGGAGCTGTTTTATGGGCTACGGCCTTCTCTTGCTCCTTCATACATTAAGTGGCATTAAGGAGGGAAGTGTGCAGAGGGGGGGCCGAGAAAAAGCAGAAATCCTGAACAAGTCTTCAGTATTCACAGAAGAATGGGAAGGGAAAGGGGAAGGGGAGGAACAAAAGTTAGGTGTCAGAAGCACCAGTGGGAGAGAGAGATGGACACCAGTCCATTTAAGGAGGAGAGAGTCTTAAAGGAACTCACTAATCTGAAAGGGGACAAGGCAATAGGTCCAGATGAGATACATCCCAGAGTATTAAGAGAACTCGGGGAGATGCTGGCAGCACCACTGACAGCCCTTTTCAACAGTTCGCTGGAAACAGGAGTGATATCAAGGGACTGGAAGAGGGAGAATGTAGTCCCTCTCCACAAAAGTGGGAGCAGGGAGGAAGCTGGCAATTACAGGCCAGTCAGCCTGACCTTGGTGGTGGGGCAACTAATGGAATCACTACTAAAAGAAAAGTTTGTGATATATCTTGAATCCAGCAGAGCACTGGATCCGAGGCAGCATGGATTCACAGCGGGAAGATCTTGTCAAACAAATCTGATAGATTCCTTTGACAGATTGACTAGGGAGATGGATCAGGGAGGGGCGGTGGATGTGGCCTACCTGGATTTCAGCAAGGCCTTCGACATGGTCCCACATAGGAGACTAGCAAACAAGCTGGGTAGCCTGAGAGTGGGTCCCAGGGTGGTAAACTGAGTCAAAAATTGGCTGAGCGATAGGACACAGCCACAGATGGTGAATCCAAAGAGAGGGGGGTGATCAGCAGGGTCCCTCAGGAATCAGTGCTTGGACCAGTCCTCTTTAATGTCTTCCTAAGTGACATTGCAGAGGGGCTGGAAGGGAAGGTCTGTCTCTTTGCAGAAGACACGAAGATCTGCAACAGGACTGACACTCCAGGAGGGGTAGAGAAAATGAGAAGGGAGCTAAGCAAACTTGAGGAGTGGTCAAGGGTGTGGCAGCTAAAATTCAATGTAAAGAAGTGCATGATGGTGCTTTTGGGGCACAGATATGCAGGGAGGAGTACATGATGGGGGAGGGGGAGGTACTGATGGCCACCAAATAGGAAAGGGACCTGGGAGTAATCATATCTGATGATCTAAAAGTTATCAAACAATATGAGAAGGCTGTGAGGAGAACCAGTGAAATGCTGGGGTGCATAGTGAGAGGTATTTGCAGCAGAAGGAAGAAGGTGGTGATGCCACTGTATAGAACATTAATGAGACCTCATATAGAGTATTGTGTCCAGTTCTGGAGGCTGCATCTCCAGAAGGACATAGAGTAGAAGCGATTCAGAGAAGGTTGACAAAAATGGTGCAGGGTCTGCACCAAAAGTCATATGGTGGGAGACTGGAGGATCTCAATATGCATTCCCTGGAGGAGAGGAGTGAGAGGGGGGATATGGTAGAAACTTTCAAATTCCCCAAGGGTGTAAATAAGATACAAGAAAGTGGCATCCTTAAAATAAATAGATGTTCAATAACAATGGGCCATGATATGAAAATAGAGGGGGAAAGATCTAGGGGTAACATGAGAAAGCGTTTTTTCACGGAAAGGGTGGCGGATCCATGGAACAGCCTCCCTGCAGTGGTTGTAAGGGCAAAAATGGAAGGGGAATTTAAAAACACATGGGACAGACATAAAGGAACTCTAGCATTAGGAAAGACAGGGTAAACTGTAGATCATTTAGGATCTGTGGTATATGAAACAGGTAGGGAAAATGAGCAGACTAGATGGGCCAATCAAATTCTATGTTTTTATTTTTGTATGTAATCACAACACACACTACAAGTGCAGCCTCATGGTGCTGGAAATCAGGTAAAATAACTCATCACAGGTAGTAACGTTAAAAATATAAATTTTATTTGTGTAAAATAACAAAGGCAATCAGAGCAGTAGTTCCTACCAGCCTGACATTTTGAGTAGACTCCACGCACTTTGTCAAAGACTCAAAGGTGAGACTTTGATAAAGTGCACAGAGTCAGTGCAAAAACGTCTGGCTGGTAGGAATGAGTGCTCTTGTCACCTTTGTTATTTTACACAAATAAAATTTGGTATTTTTAATGTTACTACTTTAAGAACAGCCCACTTTTTTTGCGGCAAATGAGACGTTCTTATAAGCAGGCTCCACTGTACCTGTAAGGAGTTATTTTACCTGACTTCCAGAACCATGAGGCTGCACTTTTAGTGTGTGTTACAGCTGAAGTGTCCCCTGGAGCTTTGGACCTTATCACCACCCAGTGGTACTGTCGGAAGGCACAGCAGGAGACAAGTGGACTAGAGAAGGACCCCCACCCGAGATGAATGACTGACCTTCAAGATGTGGTCTTCAAGGAGAGTGGGTGAGCAGGTCTACCAACAGAGAGACCCCAAGGGCAAGATTCTGGGAATATGATTATGGCCAGTGGGAAAGCATTTATAGAACCTAACACTAACTTGTTTTTTTTCTCTTTTAGATATTTCCTGAAGACCTATGGTTGAAACGTAGATTTTTAACTCTATTTTCTATTTTCAGTGTGCATTTAATATAACCATTTTGTTTTATTTATAGAACCTGTTGACATTATGCAAAAATGGACTGACTGAATGATGACTGCTGAATGAATGATTGATAGATTGGATTGGACTGAATGAGGATTGTTGAAGAATGACTTGTATGATTAAAATTTAACAGAATTGGCCCAGTGGCGCTGAGGGTTGAGGTGCTGGGCACCACACCTCGCGGTGCACTGGTGACTCGGGTTTGAGAACTAGCCCAGGTCATTGGGGTTGGTGGGGGGGGGGAGGAGCTGGATTGAGCCTCTCTGGGAGAGGGTTGGGCACTGATCCAAATGGCTGACAGTGTCGGAAAGGGAGGGCACTGTTAGACACTTGGTAGAAGCCATGTCTCTGCACGGCTTCCCGCCTGGACCCCGGTCTTTCATGCCGGCACTCTTGTGGGGGAGGAGGGTTAGTAGGGCTTACCACTAATACTTCAGTACCTATGAAAAATTCACACACCCTGCCATGCACCATGATCCCCGCAAGGGGGGATGGAACGGATGGACGGTATGCCGTCACCGAGCCTCACCGGCAATTGGGGGAAAAACTGTCCCTATCAAAAAAAAATTAACTGAATGACAAAATACTGAAATATAAATGCATATTAAAGGCCAATATCATAAAGAACATTCAGCCATGGGCGGGAAAGGCAGAAAGCTGTACAAAAAAAATATGACTGTGATAAAAATACTGAAAAAGACAGATTGAATAAGGATGGCTGACATGACTGAGTAAGGCTGGCTCAGATGGCTTACAATATAAGTGGTTGTAGCAGTCTGTCTGTAGCCAAGTAAAATTAATTAAATGAATGCAAAGGAACTGAAATAGCAAGTTTGCAGGTGACTTTTTTGTGAACAGCAGGTAAACAGACTGAATAAACAGAAGTAAAATATAGCACAATGACATATGTTATGTGGAATCAGGTTGGCAACTTGGCACTCCTAAAACAAACTACAGGTAAGCACAGGAGTTATGTGAGGGCATGAGTAACAGATATGAAAGCAAGAAGCACAATGGTATAGCCAGGGAAGGTAACACAGACAAAATACTAATCTAAAGAACCAAAAAAGTCACAGACCAAACAGAAGCTGAAGGCAAAAAAACAGAAATGCCCAAAAGGCCATGAAAAAAGCAGCAAGCAGCAAACATGGAGGGGGCAGGAGGCAGAGCTTCCAGCTGCAGCAAACAGAGCTTGTGAATGAGGCTGGAGGCAGCTGGTTTATATAGCCCAGGAAGGGGAGAGGTGACTGGTTGCTCCCAACCATCGAACCATTGTGGGCATAACCTTTTAAGTACCAACAAGGACTCTGTAAGCTTTGCACTTATTGCACTAAGATCCTTTTAGCATAAGATCCTTTTAAAGTGTGAAGATCCATGAAGCATGAAGATCCTTTTAAAGTGATAAGATTCTTCTAAAGATAAGATCCCTTTAGAGCTTTAAGATACATTTGAAGCATTTTTAGAGTAATAGCAAAAGTATACCTTCTGTAGATAAAGGGTATTTACTGTTCTTTAATTCTTGTATGTTCATCCTCTCCTGGAATATATCAATCTTGATCCCTGAGTATGCTCCTCACCTCTTCTTCCAGATTTATGTTACCTAATACTCTATTAGATGAGTCACGTGATGCATCTGCCTGGGTGAACAGCTCAACTCTACTGTTCTGCTCCTCACTCCAATAAATTTCAAATTATTACTACTTTACCACAGCTCCTGGCATTTCTACTGGAATGTACTATGTTTCTCTTACCATCAAGACTTTTCCAGGAGGTTAATTGAGTAACAAAATGGTTTTGGAGATGAAATGTGCAGGCATATGCCACACACCACCTGCCACACTGAGAGGGGCAAGGCCGCAAACCGGAGCAAAGCTCAGGCAGCTGCTTCCACCAAACCTTTGACTTTGTCACAAGCCTTGTCAGAGGAACGTTTTTAGCAAGAAATTACCCCACTAAAAGAGGCTCTCGAAACCATTACTAAGGAGATTAAAAATAGTCGGCTCACCAACATAAAGCTTGCCCAACACGTTGGTGATGCCAAGACAAGGATCAGCTCCATTAAGGACTGGCACAACCGGCTTGACCCCGAGACTGTGTCCCTCCGGCAGAAGCTTACACATTTAGAGGAGAGAATAGAAGAACTGGAGGGATGCAGTCAGAGGAAAAATATCATGATTATTGGGCTAGCGGAGGGGATGGAGGGCAAGAAAGTGATCTACCTTGTGCAAAGATTTTGAGAGAAAATTGCTGGCTCATCCCCCAACAGTCCTGTCTACATTGTGGAAAGAGCTCATAGAGCTCTCCGGCCCACTCCTCCACCTGGTTTGCTGCCATGTCCTTTAATTTTCAATTTTTTTAACTACTTAGACAAAGCTCATCTTCTCACAAAGACTCATGAAATTCAGGAACTGACATGGGAGGGCAATAAAATTAGAATTGCTTAAGCTCTACCCTAATCTATTAGGCTGAAACGAGCCAAATATGGCCGGATCAACTCCATGCTTCTAACAGCCCAGATCCACTTCTGTATGCTCTATCCAGCCAAGCTTCAATTGACTTATAAAGGAGCCCTTAAATCCTTTGAATCAGTTGAGCAAGCCAGAGTGGAGATGCCGAAAATTTATCCAGATCTTTTTAAGACAGCTACATAATTAGGCACAATTTTAATTCACTGGTGTTGCACTGGCGGCCTTTGCTTTGTTTCACTTCATTGAGAGACTTTTCCAAGCTGTGGGGAAGTGAGCTCCTGTTTTTCAGATCCATGCACATAGTAGACTGGTGCAACAGGAATATATGAACATACGAACATACAAAATTTGCCAGCAGATAAAGGCCTAGAGGTCTATCAAGTCTGCTCAAATGTGCAGCTAGCACTCCTTATTCTGCAGCTGCCCCTCCCTCCCACCCTTCCCTCCATTGACCCTCCTCTTTGCCCTGTCCCAGCCCCTTTGAAGCAGTCCACTGTTCTACTGCATACCACTTCTGCCAGTAACGCATTCCACCCAGCTACTACCCTCTCTGTAAAGAAATGTCTCCTCATCTCCCTCCTGAACCGTCCTCCCTCCAGTCTCATATCATGGCCCCGGGTGTCCCTCCCTTCCCTCACTTTGAACAGCCCCTCCATACCTATCTTGTTTATTCCTTTCATGTACTTAAAGGTTTTAGTCCTGTCCCCCCGTCCCTCCTCTCCTCCAGTGAGTACATGTTCAACTCCCTCAGCCTCCTTTCATATGGTAAGTCCCCCAGCCCCATGATCATCTTTGTCACCCTGCGCTGCACCCCCTCCAGTAACTTAATGTCCCTCTTCAGATACGGGCACCAGTACTGCATGTAGTACTCCAGGTACAGTCTAATTAATGATCTATACAGTGGCTGAATCACCTCCCGCCTCCTCGAGGATATACCCCTTGCAATGCAATCCAGCATTTTGTTGGCCTTTGCAGCTGCCTTCCTACATTGTGCTGAGTTGTTCATTGACCCTGTAATGAGTACCCCCAGATCCTTCTCCTCCTCTGTCTTGGCTAGCTGCACTCCCCCCAGCTGGTAACTCCTCCTTGGGTTTTTCACCCCAAAATGCAGCACCTTGCACTTTTTGGCATTGAACCCCAGTTGCCAAGTGTCTGACCAGGTTTCCAGCTTTGCCAGGTCATCCTACAACCCCTGCCATTCCCCTAGGTCATCCACCACTGCTCCCATCTGGTTGTCATCAGCAAATAGACTGATCTTGCTCTTGATGTCCAATGATATGTCTGCAATGAATATCCCAAACAACACTGGTCCCAACACCGAGCCCTGCGGACACCGCTCGTCACTACCCTTAGGGATGAGAGCTCCCCACCCACCACCACCCTCTGTTGCCTTCCTTGAAGCTAGTTCCCTACCCATCTTACCAGCTTTACACCTGACCCTGTGCCTTCTAACTTACTTCCCAGCCTCCCATGTGGCACCAAGTCGAATGCCTTACTGAAGTCCAGATACAGGACATCCACTGCATGGCCCCTGTCCAATTGCCTAGTTATCCAGTCACAGAACTCCACCAGGTTGGTTTGGCAGGATCTGCCATGTACAAAGCCATGCTGTCTGCTGTCCTGTAGTCTTTTGGCCTCCAGGAGGGCCACCAGCCTCTCCTTCAGGATAGTCTCCATCAGCTTATCCATGATGGATGTGAGGCTCACTGGTCTGTAGTTCCCTGGTTCATCCTTGGGGCTGCTCTTATGGAGGGGCACCACATGAGCTATCATCCAATCCTGAGGTACACACCCTGAGTGTAATGAGGCATTAAGTAGGTCTGCCAAAGGTCCAGCAAGGATCTCTGCCAGCTTCTTCAGTACCCTGGGGTGGATGCCATCTGGGTCTGGCACCTTGTCCACCCTCAGTGCCTTCAAATCCTCCAGAACCCTGTCCTCCATGATATGAGCAGTTTTCTCTGTCAGATATTTGTTTACTTGGTTATTGTCCGTTGTTATAGCTTGTTTTACTCCCATTTCGAAGGAAATTTCTGCTTCGATTTACCCCTTCGTGATACACCGTTATCCTGCATCGATCTACCAGGATTAACATGTTGGACTTGTATTGCTTTAATGTTTTCTCTCTGGTAGCTCCAGTTTTTTATCCCCAGACTTTTTCTTTGACACCATGATTACTGCCTCTGCACGGACCTTTTGCGGTAGTATTTACAGGAGAGGCAGAATATTTTGTTCAGTCCATTTTCTTGCCACTCAGCCAGCTTTGTTTTTAGATCTTGCTTCAGATCAGGACTTCAACTTGAAGTGTCTAGCTGCTACGCAAGTCTAGATGAGGACTTCTGGTATCTGGAACTGTGGGGGGCCCTTACTGGACTTTACCCCTCTCTCTTCCATACGGACTGTCCTAACATACCAGTCTTGGCAGAGCTGGCCTTTCTACAATGTAGGATCTGGATAATTTCTAGGGCTTACTGTATTCGATGCAGAACTTCACAGGACTTCATGCAGGAGTTCACTATGCTACAGTACACTGCATGGGCTTTTTACTTCAAGTAGGGATTGTGATCTAGACACTCCACAAATCTTGTCCCTTTAGAATACCGGTCTTCTGTTTGTGGACTTTGGCTGTTCAGACTTACTCAACAGTCCCCTATCTCTGGACCACAGATTCATAATATTTTATTTGGGACTATCTTCTGGAGCTGTTTTTAATCAGACATGACAGGAAACCAATGGACAAGCCCCCTGGGAGTGGTCGGAGACCAGTTGTGTGAGTTTTGTCCTCCCTGTCAGTTTCGGAGGGCTGAGGGATAATCCTTCCACTGCTTGGTATGGGAAGGGGAGCTTTATTACTGGTGGTTCCTAGTTGTTGTCTTTTCATATGCTACTCCTCTCTTGTCACCCACAGTCTATGTATTCATTAGAAAGCTCTCTCGGAGAGAATGCCTCTCTTTATCACCCTGAAGGGGCTCATTGCTGTTCATAATGGATCAATCAGGGTACAGTGTCAGGGAGGGGAGCTAAGTTTCAGGTTCTTCCCCTGAGGAAACCGTGCAATTATACAAACAGGTGTGTGGGTCCTGAGAACTTTGGTTGTACTCAGCGACTTCAGCTTTGCAAAGGTGGGGATATTGAGGGAATGAGCAAGTACATGCTAAGGATTTAAATACCAGCTTGCCCTTAGAGATGTTGGATAGCAGTGTTGATGTGGACTCCCCCAAGCTTCTGGAAACAAATGGTGGGGTAGGGACCATCTTGATACTGTCACTCCGGTTTCCTTCCCACTCCTAGAGGGTAAATTTCTGCCTGTCTCATTTTGAGTACTGCCAAAATTCAAAAGCTGGAATGTACCTGGTGGGGGAACTGTTTTTCATGTTAGTTAAATGTTTATAACTGCTTTATAGATGTTAATAGATTTTGGTGTGTTGTACTCTGCTATATTTTACTTTCCGGGTGTCGCAGAATTGTCTGTGTTCAGTTTTTGATTATTTCAGCTCAGGTTATACTTCTGAGAAAGCTGTGGGGTTTTGCAACGCTGTTATTATGCAAATGTATGCATGCTAAGTGGTTTCTTATGTAGGACAAACCATCCTCTCTGTTATTGTACTTGGTTTGTTATTTCTTCTTATTCATTGTTAAATACATTACCACTTACTTGTCTCTACATGTGGAGTTGAGCAATGGAGGGAGGAGGGCTCAGTGTGAGTGATTGTTAACATCATGGACCTACTGTTGGTCGGGTGTCAGTCACACACAGACCCAGGGTAGTTTTCTTGTTATTATAGTTTGGTGCTATGGCCTAACTTTGGGGGGAGGGTGTTGTGAGTTGGGGATGGGGAGGATTAAGGGAAGGGTTCCTTGTGCAGCACTTTTTAGGAACAGGAAGTTTGGGGAAGAGGGTGTGTGCCAGTATGACGCAGGGTGTTAACACTGTAATGTGGAACATAATGGCGGGAGACACGATAGGAAAAAATATTAAATTTTGAGACATTTAGCTAAACTGTCTCCTCAGTTAGTCTTTCTACAGAAAATGCACCTTTTCGACTACCAGGTTAATCAACTGTGTAAAACTTGGGTTGGGCAGGGAAAAGCCCCAAATGCTGTAGGGTAGTCTTATTAACAGGAAAATATTTTCCCTTCCAATCTAAAAAAGAGATCAAGGACTCTGAAGGGAGGTTAATTTTGGTTCAGGAGATACTGGGTCATACAGAAATGGTTTTGGGGGGATATATGTGTAACCCTGGGCGGCACCACCCCCCAGTGTTACACCCCTGCCTACTACCCTGGACATAGGCTGAGGGGGTTGGGTTCGCTAGCTAATAACATTTTTTAAAATCTTTGCGCAGTACCTCCACTCAGAGTGCTTTACGTGGGTGAGATGGTGCTGGGTGTAGCTCCCTGAGTTGCTACACCACCCACGGTGACCAGTTACCTTCCCCAGACATGCCCCAGGACACAGCTCCCCACATTTCAACATTTTGAATTAAAGGCTTTCTCTAATAATGTGCTCACACATGATTTCAAACAACAAATAACAAGATATTTATTTTGGGGGATTAAAGGAGCTAGGAAGGGGAAACAGGAAGAGTAGAGGTTATCTTACCATATTTACACATGTACAGAGATCATTTTGAATTTTGCTGGCGAACCCTCCAGCTGGGTGGCTACATATTAGCAGGCAGACATAAATCACATTTTACCATTTGACTTAAGACATCCAGAGCCCTGGCTATCTAGCTGCTGATAAATCAGATGTTAAACACAGTTATTAATAATACCCACACTGGTACCAGTCCCAGATACAGCAGAAACCCGCAATCTCATACCATACTGGTTAAACAGATACCACAGTCCAAGATGTTGCAGGCCTGATGGAGTTGCAGCTGGTCAAGGTGGACAGCTATTAATTTGAGGGTGGGGGCAACTTGGAAACAGATTTTTGTAAAGCAGCAAATTACTATATACAACCACAGCAGGGATTGCCTGGCACTTTAGCAGACAAAATAGGGATTGCCCTGCACTTGCAGACAAATCAGGGATTGCCCTGCACTCACAGTCTTTTGAACATTCCAGAACAAACTATGTGGATTTTACATCCAGAACATTCAACACAATACTTGAAAGTCCCATCCAAAGCAATAAGGGTGATACTTTTGTCAAGCATCCTATATGCAATTCAAATACGGTCACATCCAGTACTTTATATACCAAAAGGCATCAATCCAGAGTAAGTTGGCAATGACACTTTTATCAAGCATCCCATACTTTAGTTACAGGCAGTCACATCCAGTACATTCTATATACCAAGAACATTATCCACAAGCAGAGCCCTATCCAGCACGTCTAGACATTGTACACTTATCCCAAGCGCTCTCAGACGAAATTCTGGTCAAACACCAGTACATTCTCTTTAAGGTATCTTAGACATTAATATGCTCTAGGGCCTCCTGTCTCATGAAGTGGCAAGCACGTCTTGGCAGACAGCTCCATGATAGCAGGAATCTAACCCACAGCTACACATTTATATGATTCACTAAGACCAGCATCTTGCTGTACCTGCAATTTAGCCATTTGGGCCACAGACAAGATGCATCCATTACTTGAACTAGGCAGTCTCTTATGGGGTTAGTAGCCCAGACTGATGACTTCAATACTTCACAATTAACAGCACACATTTCTTAATGGGGCATGGAGCCCCCAAGATTACTTGCTTAACTTCTCCCTTGCACCGGGGGGGTAAAAGGGTACTCACTCGGGTCCTCCATGGGTCTCATCTGCAATTGAAGGCATCCTGAAGACGTCTTCATCTCTCTCACCGCTGAGGTATTTGGTCAGTGCTCTCACCACTGCATGATGTCATCTGGTCTGGTCAGCGCTTTCACCACTGCTGGACATCTGATTCTTTGGTCCACATCTTTCCCTGACGTGGGAGGGAAGGCTAGCCTCTGGAGGACAATACTGGCAACCTCCAGACTAGCTGTTGCAGAAAGTCCAATTATTGTAACTAGATAACTGTTAACTCAAGAAAATAACAAATGCCCTCTGAAGACTGAAAGGGCTTGAATTAAGTGGCCCAGGCCTGATGGCATAGCTGGAGCCTGAGACCCTCCCCCATGAGGGGCTCCCAGCAGGCTGGAGCCTGCTCTGCTGCTCTCTCTCTCAGCTCTGAATCTCCCTCTGAATCTCCAGACAAACTGGCAACATTGTCTCTTTATAGAGCTCCTAGCTCAACTCCTGATTGGTAGCAGGGATGAGGTGACATGTCTCCAAGTTGCTGAAGGACCTGTCAATCAGAACACTCGAGGCACAATTGAGTTGTGGAATTTGCGCCTAAAATAATGTCCCTGTAAGCCGCCATAAGCAATTGGGTGCTTACCCATAAGATGCAGTGAATGTCCCACAAGTCCTGGTTCAAGTAATGGATGCATCTTGTCTGTGGCCCAAATGGCTAAATTGCAGGTACAGCAAGATGCTGGGCTTAGTGAATCATATAAATGTGGAACTAAAGGTAGAACTAGTGACATTGCTGACTACTCTCTTTAACAAATCATGGGAGGATGGGGTGGTACCCAAGGACTGGAGGAGGGCAGATGTAATTCCTCTTCACAAAAGTGGGAGCAGGACAGAGGCAGGAAACTACAGACCAGTTAGTTTGACCTCAGTGGTAGGGTAAATGATGGAATCACTTCTGAAGGAAAGAATTGTTGAGTACCTAGAGGCCATTGGGGCACAGGACCCGAGGCAACATGGATTCACGATGGGAAGGTCGTGTCAGACGAATCTAATAGATTTCTTTGACTGGGTGACCAAAGTAGTAGATCAGGGAGGGGCTGTGGACATGGCCTACTTAGACTTTAGCAAGGCATTTGATACAGTCCCCCACAAAAGATTAATACACAAGATAGCCAGCCTTGGAATGGGTCCCAAGGTGGTAGCCTGGATAAAAAATTGGCTAGAAAACAGGACGCAAAGGGTAGTAGTAAATGGAGTACACAGTGAAGAAAGGAGGGTTACTAGTGGGGTACCGCAGGGTTCAGTACTGGGACCGGTCCTTTTTAACGTCTTTATAAGTGACATTGCAGAGGAACTCGAAGGAAAGTATGTCTCTTTGCAGATGACACAAAGATCTGCAACAGGGTTGATACACAGGATGGAGTGGAAAGGATGAGAAGGGACTTGGCAAGGTTGGAGGAATGGTCAAATGTATGGCAGCTCAGATTTAATGCAAAGAAGTGCAAGATAATGCACATGGGAAACAAAAACCCAGGGGAAGCGTACACAATGTAGGGTGAGATACTGACAACAGTAAAAATAGAAAGGGACCTGGGGGTAATTCTATCAGATGACCTAAAGGTGGGCAAGCAATGTGAGAAGGCAGTAAGTAAGGAAGGCTGGAGGGATACTGGGATGCATAGGAAGAGGCATCAATAGTAGAAAACAGGAAGTTGTTATCCCTCTGTACAGACAGTTGGTGAGACCCCATCTGGAGTACTGTGTGCAGTTCTGGAGACCCCACTTCCGCAAAGACATAGACAGAGTGGAGGCTGTCCAGAGGAGTGCAACCAAAATGGTGCAGGGTCTGCACCAGAAGACATATGAAGAAAGACTAAAGGAACTTAATATGTATACTCTTGAGGAAAGAAGGGAGAGAGGGGACATGATAGAAACTTTCAAGTACCTCAAGGGAATTAACAAAGAGGGTAGCATCTTCCAGAAAAAGAGATGTGCAAGAACAAGGGGGCACAATTTGAAGATAGAGGGGGGACGGCTCATGGGTAATGTGAGGAAGTATTTTTTCACTGAGAGGGTTGTGGATGCATGGAACAGCCTCCCTGAGGAGGTCGTGGAGTCCAGAACAGTGGGGGACTTCAAGAATGCATGGGACAGGCATAAGGCAGTCCTAGGGGTGAGTAAGAGGAAGTAAGCTGTTGATTAACTAAGATCTGCAGCTTATCTGTTAGGTAGGAAAATGGGCAGACTAGGTGGGCCAAGCGGTCCTTATCTGCCGTCAAATTCTATGTTTCTATGTTTCTATGTTTCTTTCTATTGCTGCAATTCCAATTGGCTGTACTGCTGGCAATGGCTGCTTAACCCACTATCCCTTATAGTAGATTAGATACAGTCCTGAATAATGTCCTGGTGCAGCCAGAAAGTAGTAATTATTTGCCCCACATGCCCCACAGTTCTGTAGCTTAAAGGCTGTACTTGCAGTTGCTGCACAGATGAAAAACATGGCTCTTTTACTTTTCCTCTCGCTACTGCACTTATGCAAGCCCCCCTTGCAGCAGCTGGCAGGCTGACACACAGAGTCCCAGATACTGACATTGCCAGGGAAACAGTACTCATTTTAACTTTAAACACTTTTCCCCACATGCACAGTATATTCCCAACAAGCAGCAACAGTTCCATTATGTAAAAACATTTTAATTCTTTACTTTTTGGCTGGAGCTGAACATAGCTACCCTGGAGGCAGCCAGATACACTGTTATGCATTATTCAGATGGCCAGGGCCCTGCACAGGCATACTCAAATGAGCCCCGGTCAGAACTCCTTTAATTCCCACCTGAGCGGTCCCCCAGCAGGCTCCCCGTGGTCACCGGGTCCCAAATAGGTGGAAGGGATCCCGGGACCCACGGCACAGTCCCCGAGGCAACCGCAAAACAAGCGGCTCCACATCAAAGGCGCTTTGCACGCCAACTCGACTCCTGCTGCCCTGGAGGCAGCACTTTTGCAGCGGGAGCTCACAGTCAGCAATTTAAGCCTCGAGGGGCTGGATTTTCATTTGACTGCAAGCTGGGGCACACACAAGGGCAAACAGGACCTGGGAAGCCAGAAAAATTAGAGGCCAAGTCAGGAGAAGCCCAAGAGATAGCGGGAGAAGGACAGAACAAAACCGGCTAAGGTAAACCCAGACTGGCATTTCTAGGAACCCCCATTTGCAAGGGAGTTACACTCTCTTGTGGACACAAACCTTGGGGTCCGAGCCAAGGGTGTGCCAAGCCTGGCACACAAGGGTACCATCACACAATAACTATTAACATACAAAAACACTTTGTCTTATCTGGGGAGTATGGATTCCTAGAAGTTATTGGTTACCAAACATCCTGATGTAGACAATTGCATCCTATTCTAAATCAGCAAAATATTTTATTTTAACCACTGTGAGCATTACCAGATGTTACGTTGTACAGGGACCCTTATATAAACAGTTATTTTAGCTACAAAAACATAACAGGTGCAATTCTACTTTTGGCTACTAGGGGGTGCCCCCTACATATTGTCACTGAGCCAGCAGTGAACAAACAGCTTAGGCAGTTTTTGGCGCCAAAATACACTCCTGAAGCTAGGCGGTGGAAGCCATTTTAAGAGTCTCCACACATACAAAATGGGGGGGGGAGGGTCCATGCTGGTTTTGGCGTGTGGCTTAAACATAATCCCAGCGGTCAGCTTCCATCGTGTAACCCCTTGGCGGTGCCACCCCTCAGTGTTACACCCCTGCCTACTACCCTCGACATAGGCTGAGGGGGTTGGGTTCGCTAGTTAATAACATTTTTTAAAATCTTTGCGCAGTGCCTCCTCTCAGAGTGCTTTACGTGGGTGAGATGGTGCTGGGTGTAGCCCCCTGAGTTGCTACACCACCCACGGTGACCAATTACCTTCCCCAGACATGCCCCAGGACACAGCTCCCCACATTTCAACATTTTGAATTAAAGGCTCTCTCTAATAATATGCTCACACAGGATTTCAAACAACAAATAACAAGATATTTATTTCGGGGGGATTAAAGGAGCTAGGAAGGGGAAACAGGAAGAGTACAGGTTATCTTACCATATTTACACATGTACAGAGATCATTTTGAATTTTGCTGGTGAACCCTCCAGCTGGGTGGCTACATATTAACAGGCAGACATAAATCACATTTTACCATTTGACTTAAGACATCTAGAGCCCTGGTTATCTAGCTGCCAATAAATCAGATGTTAAACACAATTATTAATAATACCCACACTGGTACCAGTCCCAGATACAGCAGAAACCCGCAATCTCATACCATACTGGTTAAATAGATACCACAGGCCAAGATGTTGCAGGCCTGATGGAGTTGCAGCTGGTCGAGGTGGACGGCTATTAATTTGAGGGTGGGGGCAACTTGGAAACAGATTTTTGTAAAGCAGCAAATTACTATATACAACCACTGCAGGGATTGCCTGGCACTTTAGCAGACAAAGCAGGGATTGCCCTGCACTCACAGACTTTTGAACATTCCAGAACAAACTATGTGGATCTTACATCCAGAACATTCAACACAATACATGAAAGTCCCATCCAAAGCAATAAGGGTGATACTTTTGTCAAGCATCCTATATGCAATTCAAATACGGTCACATCCAGTACTTTACATACCAAAAGGCATCCATCCAAAGTAAGTTGGCAACGACACTTTTATTAAGCATCCCATACTTTAGTTACAGGCAGTCACATCCAGTACATTCTATATACCAAGAACATTATCCACAAGCGGAGTTCTATCCAGCACGTCTAGACATTGTACACTTATCCCAAGCGCTCTCAGATGAAATTCTGGTCAAACACCGGTACATTCTCTTTAAGGTATCTTAGACATTAATATGCTCTAGGGCCTCCTGTCTCATGAAGTGGCAAGCACGTCTTGGCAGACAGCTCCATGATAGCGGGACTCTAACCCACAGCTACACATTTATATGATTCACTAAGCCCAGCATCTTGCTGCACCTGCAACTTAGCCATTTGGGCCACAGACAAGATGCATCCATTACTTGAACTAGGCAGTCTCTTATGGGGTTAGTAGCCCAGACTGATGACTTCAATACTTCACACTTAACAGCACACATTTCTTAATGGGGCAAGGAGCCCCCAAGATTACTTGCTTAGCTTCTCCCTTGCACCAGGGGGGTACAAGGGTACTCACTCCAGGTCCTCCACGGGTCTCATCTGCAATTGAAGGCATCCTGAAGACTTCTTCATCTCTCTCACTGCTGAGGTACTTGGTCAGTGCTCTCACCACTGCATGATGTCATCTGGTCCGGTCAGCGCTTTCACCACTGCTGGTCATCTGATTCTTCGGTCCACATCTTTCCCCGACGTGGGAGGGAAGGCTAGCCTCTGGAGGACAATACTGGCAACCTCCAGACTAGCTGTTGCAGAAAGCCCAATTATTGTAACTAGTTAACTGTTAACTCAAGAAAATAAAATGCCCTCTGAAGACTGAAAGGGCTTGAATTAAGTGGCCCAGGCCTGATGGCATGGCAGGAGCCTGAGACCCTCTCTCATGAGAGGCTCCCAGCAGGCTGGACCCTGCTCTGCTGCTCTCTCTCTCAGCTCTGAATCTCCCTCTGAATCTCCAGACAAACTGGCAACATTGTCTCTTTATAGAGCTTCTAGCTCAACTCCTGATTGGTAGCAGGGATGAGGTGACATGTCTCCAAGTTGCTGAAGGACCTGTCAATCAGAACACTCGAGGCACAATTGGGTTGTGGAATTTGCGCCTAAAATAATGTCCCTGTAAGCCCCCATAAACACTTGGGTGCTTACCCATAAGATGCAGTGAATGTCCCACAAGTCCTGGCTTTCTATTGCTGCAATTTCAATTGGCTGTACTGCTGGCAATGGCTGCTTAACCCACTGTCCCTTATAGCAGATTAGATACAGTCCTGAATAATGTCCTGGTGCAGCCAGAAAGAAGTAATTATTTGCCCCACATGCCCCACAGTTCTGTAGCTTAAAGGCTGTACTTGCAGTCACTGCACAGATGAAAAACATGGCTCTTTTACTTTTTCTGTCGCTACTGCACTTATGCAAGCTCCCCTTGCAGCAGCTGGCAGGCTGACACACAGAGAGTCCCAGATACTGATATTGCCAGGGAAACAGCACTCATTTTAACTTTAAACACTTTTCCCCACATGCACAGTATATTCCCAACAAGCAGCAACAGTTCCATTATGTAAAAACATTTTAATTCTTTACTTTTTGGCTGGTGCTGAACATTGCTACCCTGGAGGCAGCCAGATACACTGTTATGCATTATTCAGATGACCGGGGCCCCTGCACAGTCATACTCAAATGAGCCCCGGTCAGAACTCCTTTAATTCCCACCTGAGCAGTCCCCCAGCAGGCTCTCCGTGGTCACCGGGTCCCAAATAGGTGGAAGGGATCCCGAGACCCACGGCACAGTCCCCGAGGCAACCACAAAACAAGCGGCTCCACATCAAAGGCGCTTTTTGCACACCAACACGACTCCCGCTGCCCTGGAGGCAGCACTTTTGCAGCGGGAGCTCACGGTCAGCAATTTAAGCCTCGAGGGGCTGGATTTTCATTTGACTGCAAGCTGGGGCACACACAAGGGCAAACAGGACCTGGGAAGCCAGAAAAATTAGAGGCCAAGTCAGGAGGAGCCCGAGAGACAGCAGGAGAAGGATAGAACAAAACGGGCTAAGGTAAACCCAGAATGGCATTTCTAGGAACCCCCATTTGCAAGGGGTTACATATGGACTGAACACAGACTCCCCCCCTTTTCCACCAACCTGGCAGCAGTTCTGGACCCCTCTTTCCCATTTTCCCATAACATTAGGTGGGGATTAGAATACAGTGTTTGCAAATGACCTGGATAGGTCATATTGGACATCAGCAGGCCTCTCCCCTGGCCAACGGGCATTGAGAGAATTCATTGATGAATTGGGGCTAGCTGACCCTTGGAGGGTGCTGTATCCCTCAGCAATTGGCTTTACTTTTTTTTCAGCTTCACATAAGGTATTCACTAGGCTGGATTATCTTTTAGTAAGTAAGCAGTTACTGCCCTACGTAACAGATTGTAAAATCTACGCCAGGGTGACGTCAGAGCATTCCACTGTTCAGTTAATCCCTGCGATACCACACTTAACTTTAAGACCTCATACCTGGCCACTTAATAACCTTATGTTGAAGGATAGCATTTTGGTATCTAGATTCATGACATTTCTGACACATTCTATTCAAGCTAATTTAAATTCAGCTTCAAATATGTATGTGCTTTGGGCTGCTCTGAAATCCACCTGGAGGGGGGAGGTCACACGCCTGGCAACTGTTAGAAAAAGAAGCAGAATGCCCAGTTAGATAGCTGGTTACAGAAAATTCGTGCTATAGAGGGAGCTTTGTCTCCATCATCTCCAGAGAGGATCTGTTTGGAATTAGCAAGACTCAGATTCGAATTTGAGGCCCACTTGCTGGATAAGGTGGACAGGGCCAATTTTCATCTTAAGGTGACATATATCGAACAAGACTAGAAAGCTGTGAAACTGTTAGCTTTACAGCTGAAGAAAATGAGTGCCTCCAGGTGGATTTCTGCTATAGACATTCCTAATTCTGCCTCAATCACCAGCAATGCTAAAGAGATGTAGAATGTTTTCCAGACCTACTTCCAAGATCTATATTCATCTCCTGTCTCACCCTCCTCACACGACACCCTAATGAATACCTTTCTAGATAAGGTGAAATTGCCCAGGCTTATGTTTAAACAACAGTCTTTGCTAGTGGGCCCCATAACAGTGCAAGAAGTCAGTCAAGCTATAGCCTCCCTACCCTTGATAAGGCTCCTGGGCCAGATGTCTTGTCAGCTTTATTTTATAAAACCTTTAAAGAGCCCTTGCTTCCTTCCCTTATTGGTTGACTTGTTTAACTTTTGGGGTACCTCTCCAGTCTAAGAGAAGTCACTCTTTGAAGCCCGAATAATTCTGTTACCCAAACTGGGGAAAGATCCACTTAAACCCAAGAATTACTGACCCATTTCTCTTTTGAATAATGATGTTAAATGTTATGCCAGAATGTTAGCCCTCCATTTATCTAAAGTGTGGTTGCCACTTATTAGCCCAGAACAAACTGGCTTCATTGTTGGCAGGAACACCAGCAATCATTTTCGGAAGCTGATTTTACCTAATTTCCGCATCCAGAAATCACAGTTCCCATGCAGCTCTGGTATCCCCGGACGCAGAAAAAGCCTTTGACAGAGTGGCCTGGCCCTACGTGTTTTCTGTTTTAAAATGTATTGCATACCAGAAGAATTTATACAAAAAATCCAGGCCCTGTATCAGATCTCTTCTGCTCGAGTATTTTGCAATAATGAGCTGTCTATTTAATATGGCTTGTAGTGGGATAATCATGTATACTGGTATATGGTGACCTCTATTTGTTCCTTTTTTTTCTCGTTTTCTTTATTCCTTAATGGTTTTTGTACAATGGGCAAGTCCTGTGGTTCCAGAACAGGTAAGCCATATTTAACATTAGTTGGACATCTCTACCATTTTTTCAAAACAAGCTGAAATGGTTGTATTTCTGTATCAATGCCCCTATACATTCATTTAAGTGTTAACGCACATTTCAACACTGACGGTTTCTTATTATCTTTGTTTTATTTTAGAAAATAACCCCACGAAGTGTTCTGAAGAAGGGACATCTTAGTCCTGAAACGTGCGTCAACACTTAAATGAATGTAAAGGGGCATTGTTAAAAGACATGGAAACATTCATCTTTATATGGAAATATATATGTATTGAAGAATAAATGGAAATTGTATCACTGACACAGAATAAAAAAAGAAGATACAGAAATACAACCATTTCAGCTTTTTTTGAAAACATGGTAGAGATGTCCAACTAATGTTAATTGTAGTGGGACAAGGCAGGGTTGCCCCCGTCTCTGTATTTATTCAATTTATATACAGAGCCCCTGATCCATAAAATTAACCAGGTGGATGGGATTTCAGGAATTGAGGTGGCTGGAGTGCAATATAAAATCTCTGCATTTGCCAACGATCTATTGCTTCATGTATCTGTAACCCCTTTGTTACCCGGGGTTACTAGAATCCCAGTAAGACCTAGTGGTAGGCAGGGAAGGCAGCTTGTGAAACTCCAGTTAAATGGGTTTCACACTGTCTCACTCTGTCCTCAGTCACAGCTGAGACTAGAGGGATGACATCATAATAGAACTGTCGCAGCTGCATGAGCCACATTTGGAATCTTCAGCTCAGAGTAAGTTTAGAACCTTGGGAATTCAAAGTGAGTCTTCAGTTTGTCCTTAAGCAAACAAGAAGGACACCAGTAGTTGTCTGTTTACCCCCCTCCCTCTGGGGGGGGGTGAGGAAAAGTTCTTTGTGGGTTCCAGGGGCAATCCCCTTCTCCCACTCTGGGAAGAAAGCTGCCTGTTTTAATTTAAGTTCAGTCTGTTCATGTATAACAGCAAAGGTTACAGTTTTTCGCCTGTGGGGCACCTGCAACGAATGGGTGAGAGTTTGGCCCCATTGGAAGGGGCAAACCACTTCTTTTCTTCAGTTGGATTTCAAGTATTGGGGACTGCTATTTGGGAGGACTATGTCAACTAGTACAAACAAATAGAGCAGTCATCTGTTTAAAGTGTTAATGGATTTAAAGTTCTCTGTAGAGGGGTGCTTGTGTATCCACCGTCAATCTACATTTTAAAGTCTAAAGTTCTGTGTGTCCAGAGAAATGGCTGGGTATGGGCTGTGGGAGCTGGAGGTGGGAAACCCCCCCATCTTTAGTAACCAGGTCCACCTCTACGGATTTCTTCTGTGTTTTTGCTACTTGCCTCATGCGCTTGGCCAGTGATGGGGTGGGTACCCAGACATGGGTCGCAACTTGAAAATCTCTCTGGGAGTCACAGACTCTAAGTGGTGTGGGGAGCCACAGGATGGGAAAATTACTCCTTGTAGGATGGGAGTCTCCTTGTTGGATGGGAGTTTGAATTGGAAGTACGAAACAAAATCTCTCTAGGAGTTGCAGACTTTAAGTGGTGGGGCGCAGCTTGGGGAGCCTCCTTGTTTGATGGGATGTCTTTCCAAGTAGAGTTTGGGTTCATTGCCAAGTGGACCATCAGTTTAGGTCATTAGTGCCGGCCAGTTGGGCTATGTATCCAATGCGCATGCAAAGTCCGGGCTGAGTGCCTGGTGGGTCCAAAGCCAGACAACTGTTGTATTGTTCATTCCTCAAATGGACTGCTGTGTTTAACCTCTAATCTGCATTACAGTTACGTAGCCCTTTGGGGGACCATACAGTGCTTTGTTTATGTTCAGTGAGTTAATAAATAAAGCCACACTGAAAAATCCCAGTTCTGGTTCTGGACATTATAGTTATTGCTTCCTGTAGTTGGATTTACTTGGGTGCCCCTGTGCAGAGTAGCCAAACCTAGGTCTCTTGTGCCAGGTAACCTCATCCTTCCCCGAACCCTTTGACACACACAAGTGTTACAAAAATGGAGGCACCGCTTTGGATCTGTTTGGGAAGGAAGGTGCTTGGGCAACTAGGCTAGCATTTTGGCTATCTGGCAGTCGGTAGCCCAAAAAAGTTGAAGCAATTTCCCTAGTGTGTGCTGTGTGCTGTGAATCTTGTGCTGCTGTTTAAAAAATGCCAACTGTTTACCAAGGAGCTGTAAAGCCAAAGTGTGTGTCCTTGTCCTGCATCAACATAGTTTACAGCGCTTGTCAGTTTTAAAATAAAGTTCTGTGAAGGAAAGTGTGGAAAACTAGGGTAGCAACAGAGAAATTATGCCCTGACGTTGGAAATGCTTTCTGCAATACTAGAGACTGCAGAGTTAATGGCAATGTTACATGGTTGAAATGGGCTCCTCCGTGAGTCAGTTGAAAAAAAAGTGCATCTTTTCAGTTTAAATTTGCCTGCTCGACGATCGCTGTGAGGAGAGGAGCCCTCGTGGAGGAAGAAGAGGCTCATTTGCATGGCGCCGGTGGTTGGTCAGTTTGCCATTAGTCCCGCCCCTCAGCCAGCTCTTTCAGAGTCTGCTTCAGCATTTGAGAGGGAGACAGAGAGTAGTGCGTGTACTGGCATTGGAGGAGCATTCGCGAAGTGTTCAAAGCGCTGTAAACAGTAAAAAAGTGACTTTCCAGTTAAAAATTGGGCTCAACCCGCTTATCGATCATGGGATCAGTGAATTGTGTGGTTAATACTACGATCGCGGAGACTGCCCACCCGTTTGCATTCTGAGGCCTTCAAAATCTGGCTGCAGGCCGTTTTATCCCATCACAGCAGTCTGCTTCAATAACATTATGGCCTCAGGACCAGCTCGTTACCCGGATCATGCCCGGGTTGCAGTAACAGCAGCAGTAAATAGATTGAGAGATACTGAAAATTGATGCTATAGAGGGCAACTCCCTCCCGATGTGGCAATTCTTAATTATCCAGTGCGTGTATGCCAGATGTGCTTGAGTGCTGGAAGGGATGTCTTCATGATTCCTCATTGTGCTGGATGTCTACAAAAATATGGCTTGTATAAAGCACCTCAAATTCGTTTGGCTCCCACATGGACACAACTTCAAGAATCTGCAGTTGGCAGCACACAGCATCAGGCAGAGCCTGTGGAGGAAGGTCCCCCGGGGGAGTGTGGCACAAAGTTAGAGAGTGCAGAATTAGAGACTGAAGCTGAAATTGAAGCGTTGGATGCTGGATCTCAGAAAGCAAGTTCAGATAAAGCATCAATAGATCCCTGGGTGGGGGGGCCTAGCCCAAGTCTCGAAGGTGAAGATGAGATGTGGAAGGCCTTTGAATGGGAGGTGTCGACCTCCGCTCCCAGTGATGAATGGATAGTCTCGGGGGTGAGAACTACTGCTCACTCCTGGGCTCAGATCCTCAGTGAAGAGGAAGATGAGGGGGAACCTATGTGGTCTTGTGAGATAGGAACAGGTACACAGCCTCAAGATCTTGCCTTGGAGGAATGTGTTCAAGAAGGTGGTGATGCCACTGCCCTGGCTTCACCAGAAGAAGAAGAAGTCAGGGATCCGTTTCTAATTTCCTTAAGGATGCGAAGCTGGCAGAACCAGGACTGGCCACCCCCAAGCCAGGCCAGCGGTCTCAGATTGACCAAAGCAAGTAAAGAGGAGAGACTGGTTCGTAGAAAGGCCAATGAAATCTTTGGTATGACCTTTCCTACCTTTCCTCGGAGAGTCTGGGAGGAGATTGAGAACTGCAGGAAATCCTGGATCTGGGATGAAGCAATGAAACATGTGCATCCTGGGGCTAACCAGCATGTAAAGAATAGACTGTTCCACGAAAAGTATACACAGTGGAAGAGAGGCAGGACACTGTTTATGGACAGAGTGAGAATAGTGGACGGAGAGGGACACGAAGTCTCCCACTGTGTGAATTATGTGCGTCCAGATGGAGTAATAATTCAAGCCTCTGACCCCCTCTACTATTGGCCTCAGTGCAAGGACCTCCCAGTAATTAAGCCCATGCCTACAAAATGGAGAGCCAAGCAGTGGTAGTCAATACTGCCACATCTACACTGTGAAGTAACCTTATTGAACTGCCAATATGAATAAACAAGAACTCAGGTGCCCCATATTCTTCAGTCCACAGTGTACTGCCCTAATCAGCAACCATCTACTGGTACCACCAGATGACTTCAGATCCAGAGAGGACACCAGACCAGCTGTTTCCTGTTCATCGCCTGGTAATCGGATGACGCCGGACCAGCTGTTTTTCTTTTTGTTCCTGTTCTAAGGTTCCTTCTCCAGTTATGACATCAGCCCAGCTGTTTCCAGATGTGCACTCCTGTGGGTTCCCGGAAGAGGTCCACCCAGCTGTATCAGAAGAAATGCTGCCAGGGAGAGTCTTCGGAAGGGACCAGGTTTGTGACGTTCGAATACGTCAAGAGGCTGGTGAGTCAGAAAAATTCTTTTTATTCTATCTTTATGACATTGCAATACACACCTTACACTACAGACTTCAAACAGTGTGTGAACTGTCCGAAAAGACTCTCCCCTTCGGGATTATGGCCTTAAAGGACTATGTTCACAGGACTCCGGCCCAGGAGAGACTCTTTAATGGACTGGCCTTCGGGCCTTGTAGTCACTAGTGGGACATTTAGGGCATTCCATCCCCCCAAAGGTGTATTGTTACCAATGTCATTGTACTTTAATGTAAATACTGTTTTCTACCCTTTTTCTAAAAAAAAAAAAAAAAATAATCTTTTTCTTTTTTGGGATTGTTCAGTGCTTTTTCTGTGTGGTAAGGGTTGTTGTTGTCATTGTTGTTGTTTAGATAGACCGTACATGCAGATTAGGATGTGTTTTTTTTTTGTTTTATCTTTTCTTACAGATGTTCCTGGAAGACCGAAGAGAAGACAAGAAGAGGAGGAGGGGCTCATTGGAGTCCCTCGTCAGTGCTTATGGTGTAGAATTTAAATGTACTGTGTTATTATTGCTAATGGTTGTAGTTGCAGGCTGCCCAAGGTCGGGGAGGTCCCCGGGTTTTTGTTTTATTTGGGAATATTATGTTAGAGGCAGATAGGTTTTCCCTAGAGGGTTAGGGGGGATAGACAGGCTGTGATCCTGAGCGGCCATAGGGATTGCAGTGCTGATCTGCCAGGGCTATGCTCTGGACGGTTGTACCAGAGCCACTAGGTGTCCATAGTACGTGGATAGAGTAGAGGCTGATATGTCAGCTAAAGGCCTCTAGGCCCTTAGTGTTGCCTACCTGTGCTTGCACATGGTAGGAGGGGGCCTGATCACCCCCCTCCGCAGGTAGCACATAGGGTAGGATGGCCTAAGGCCGGGTGCATAATGACTGGGGACAGTCATTTTCCTGGTCAAGGGTGAGTGTAACCCCTTTGTTACCCGGGGTTACTAGAATCCCAGTAAGACCTAGTGGTAGGCAGGGAAGGCAGCTTGTGAAACTCCAGTTAAATGGGTTTCACACTGTCTCACTCTGTCCTCAGTCACAGCTGAGACTAGAGGGATGAAATCATAATAGAACTGTCGCAGCTGCATGAGCCACATTTGGAATCTTCAGCTCAGAGTAAGTTTAGAACCTTGGGAATTCAAAGTGAGTCTTCAGTGTGTCCTTAAGCAAACAAGAAGGACACCAGTAGTTGTCTGTTTACCCCCCTCCCTCTGGAAGGGGTGAGGAAAAGTTCTTTGTGGGTTCCAGGGACAATCCCCTTTTCCCACCCTGGGAAGAAAGCTGCCTGTTTTAATTTAAGTTCAGTCTGTTCATGTATAACAGCAAAGGTTACAGTTTTTCGCCTGTGGGGCACCTGCAACGAATGGGTGAGTGTTTAGCCCCATTGGAAGGGGCAAACCACTTCTTTTCTTCAGTTGGATTTCAAGTATTGGGGACTGCTATTTGGGAGGACTATGTCAACTAGTACAAACAAATAGAGCAGTCATCTGTTTAAAGTGTTAATGAATTTAAAGTTCTCTGTAGAGGGGGTGCTTCAGGTCATCCACCGTCAAGCTACATTTTAAAGTCTAAAGTTCTGTGTGTCCAGAGAAATGGCCGGGTATGGGCTGTGGGAGCTGGAGGTGGGAAAAAATCCCATCTTTAGTAACCAGGTCCACCTCTACGGATTTCTTCTGTGTTTTTGCTACTTGCCTCATGCGCTTGGCCAGTGATGGGGTGGGTACCCAGACGTGGATCACAACTTGAAAATCTCTCTAGGAGTCGCAGACTCTAAGTGGTGTGGGGAGCCACAGGATGGGAAAATTACTCCTTGTAGGATGGGAGTCTCCTTGTTGGATGGGACTTTCGAATTGGAAGTACGAAAACAAAATCTCTCTAGGAGTCGCAGACTTCAAGTGGTGTGGGGAGCCACAGTTTGGGAGCCTCCTTGTTTGATGGGATGTCTTTCCAAGTAGAGTTTGGGTTCATTCGACAAGTGGACCTTCAGTCGAGTGGCCGTCAGGGGTGCTGGGCCAGTCGGGCTATGTATCCAATGCGCATGCAAAGTCTGGGCTGAGTGCCTGGTGGGTCCCAAAGCCAGACAACTGTTGTATTGTTCATTCCTCAAATGGACCGCTGTGTTTAACCTCTAATCTGCATTACAGTTACGTAGCCCTTTGGGGGACCATACAGTGCTTTGTTTATGTTCAGTGAGTTAATAAATAAAGCCACACTGAAAAATCCCAATTCTGGTTCTGGACATTGCAGTTATTGCTTCCTGTAGTTGGATTTACTTGGGTGTCCCTGTGCAGAGTAGCCAAACCTAGGTCTCTTGTGCCAGGTAACCTCATCCTTCCCCGAACCCTTTGACACACGCATGTGTTACATATCAAATTGGCAATCCTCTCTACTGGCCCTATTTGATATTATCCATCAGTTCAGTGCTTTCTCAGGCTACAAATTAAATAAACAGAAGACACCAGTTTACTCTCTTTCTCTGTCTTGCTCAAAAACAGAGGTGTTAGAAATGGGCCTCCACTGGGAGCAAAAAGCTTTCACCTACCTAGGTATTAAAGTTACAAAGGATCTTGGTCAATTGAAAACATTGAATTTAGATCCCTTACTTGAAAATCTTGAAGGTGAACTGAATCGATGGCGCCACTTACCAATCTCCTTTTGGGGCAGGGCAAATATTATCAAAATGACAGTTCTTCCTCACCTTCACCACTTATCCATGTTTAATATTTATCTTCCCAAAAAGTGTTTTACTGCCATCTATTCAATCTGTTCTACCTTTCTATGGGCAGGAAACCCCACAAGGAGAATCTATTCAAAATTATGTAGGTTGAGAGAAGCAGGTGGCCTCCAGCTCCCTGACTTGTATCTTTATCATCTATCCTTTCATGGTGCGAAATATTTCCATTGAGGAGACAGAAGTGGGGTACTGGAGGATTCGGTAGGTTGGAGGCATATAGAAGTCATTCTTTTTAAGAAATACAAAATTCAGCCAGGTTCCTTGTTGTATTCAGCAAGGTCAGGTTTTATGAAAGACCTTAAAGGAACACCAGCAGGATGGGATCTTGCAGCTCATTTGCAACTTTGTAAAGTTTTTATCTTAAAACACATCAGAGATATTACCCAACCCCTCTTCGGTAACCCCAATATTTGTACTGAAGGCAAACCGCAAACAGCCACATTTTGCAAGGGTATAGTACGGGCCTATTCTTAAATATATAATTGAAGAGGGGAAAATTCTATTGATATCACAGGTCCTGACTAAATACACTCTGGATACTAAAGAATATTTAAAAGTAGTTCAACTTAGAAATTGTGTTGCCCATTTTCTTGGCCCCTCCCTCTGGGACTCCGCAGCAGGTGCCTATTTTCATGATTTTATATCTGTCATAGAAAAGGACAAACCTATTTCTGGCTCATACAATGAGCTGTTTGTGAAGTCCTGGAATAGATTCCCAACATTCTCTTACTTTTGGAAGTTGGTGTTAAAAATTGACCAACCCTATTCTTTATGGCACAGAATTTGGCTGGATATATATATATTAGTCAAACAGGATAGGCTTCACTTATTACAGTTTAACTTGCATCATGATCTTTATATTTCACCAGTAAGACTCTTTAAAATGGGCAAACTGCCATCACCCGCATGTGAGTTTTGTGGAGAAGTAGATGGGTCACTTTATCATAAGTTTTAGACATGTCCCAGGATAAAACATTTTTGGCAACTTACTCAAGAGACGACTGCAGCATTCAGTTACTCTAATTTTGTTTACGGGTGAAGTATGTCTACTAGGGGATTACTCGTTATTATATCCTCCAACAAAAACAAACATTGCATGGCATTGGTGGCCCTAGTTACTAAACTTCTTATTTTACGATACTGGAAGGGTACCTCGGAGTCTTCCTATGCGGAATGGTTCCAGGACCTCTAACAGCTATAGCAGCAGAAAGGGTAATTGCTCTATCCAGCAGTAGGTGGACCAGATTCCAGGACAGTTGGCATCCTTTTATGCCCATCTGGTGAAGCCTCTAAATTCTTAGACTTATGTAGTTTATACTCTCCTGTGTTCCTTAGCTTTACTGGTGAGATGCAACCCGTAGAGGTAATAATAATAATTAGTACTCGACCTTAATGCGAATATTCACAGGGATGCTGCACAAGGCATGGGAAGGACTTTGGGTGGGGTTGGATGGAGGTGGGGTTGGGCTGTGTTATTAGCCTAGTTATGTCTAGTGGTCGTTTGTATTGTTCTTACTGTGTTGTTATCATTGTAATTTTTTTCTGTTAAACTTCAATAATTAATAAAATGTCTTAAATTGCAAAAAATAAATACTCTATTAGATACTGGACACAAACCACCCACCAAGCATTAACATCTGATTTCAGATCACAACATTACTAATAAACACAGGAACATAGAATTTTTCAGCAGAAAGGGACCACTTGACCCATCCAGTCTACCTAGATGTTTCCTGCCTAATCTGTCTCCACAGGCCCTAACTGGTCTCTAGTGACCCTCCTCCCTCCCTTCATATTTACTAATGTTCCCCAATGTCTATTCCTTGCATGCTTGAAGCCCCCCACTGTTTTCACCACCATCACTTCCACTGGGTTCCATGTCATAATGGCAACCATGTAATAACGATCACCGTTTGGATGAGCCAACATCACCGAAAATGAATTTCGGTGATGTAGACTCATGGCACACTGAAAAAGGGCGCTGGACACTTGGATTTCCTTCCTGCACCACCCTACTACTGGATTCTCAACTCCAGGGAATGCATGTTGGGGGGAAAAGATGGAAAAATAACATTTCCTGGACTGGCGCATAAAAACACGCATGTGCCCAGAACCGAACCCAGCACCCTCCCAGCCCTAGCCTGCCACCAACCCACCATGCCACATAGCCAGCTCAGCAGCCAACCACCACACCATGCCCACAAACCCTCCCTCCCCTTCCGCCCGTCTCACGGCATGGTCCCTCCCTCCCCACGCATGTGTGTACATATAGCGATATCCTGTTGCAATAATCGCCGACCCCCCTTTTCCTGTCACCCTTCCTGCCCGGTAGACCTGTGTAAAAGTGCTATGATTGAGTTGCCCTTTTTGAAAGCACTCAATCGCAGTTGCTGAATACATGGGCTATCCTTCCACTGGCAGCCTGTTCTAGATATCTACTACCCTTTCAGTGAAGTATTACTTCTCACATCCCTTGTAAACTCACCCCCCAGCTTCATCGCATGTCCCCTAGTCCTAGTGCTGTTTCTCATTTGAAGGAGAATCCCCTCCTACACCCTGTTCACCCCATGAGGTGATTGTAGGTCTCTATCATGCCATCTCTTGCTCTCCTCTCTTCCAGGGTGTACATGTTGAGATCCTTCAGTCTCTCCTCATAGGGCTTCTCACGAACCCTTGCGCCATTTTAGTTGCCCTCCTCTGGATTGTCTCCACCCTGTCATTATCCTTTCTGAGGTGCAGCCTCCAAAACTGGACACAGTACTCCAGGTGGGGTCTTACCAGTGAGTGATACAGTGGCTACATCACCTCCCTCCTGGTGCTGCAGATAGCCCTGCCTATGCACTTCAGTGTCCCATTAGCCCTATCCCCTGATTTGTCACACAGCCCAGCCACTTTGAGGTTATGAATTATGATAACCCAATGGTCCCTTTCCCGCTTAGTGACTGTCAGTACCTCCCCCATCTTATATTCTGCTGCTGGGTTCCTAAGCCCTAGGAGCACGGTTTTGCACTTTTTAACACTGAACCCCAACTGCCATGTTCATAACCACACCTTAAGTTTCCCAAGATCCCTGAGCATTCTATCTACCCCCTCCTAAGTGTCTACCCTATTACAGATTTTGGTATCATCTGCAAAAAGATGTGCTTTCCCTTCCAGTTCTGCAATGTCACTTATGAAGACATTAAAGAGGACTGGCCCAGTACTGAGCACTGCAGCACCCCACTGGTCACTCTCCCATCATTAGAGTGAGTACCTTTAACCACTACCTTCTGTTACCTATCCATTAACCAGTTTCTGACCCAGTTCACCACTTCAGATCCCACCCCTAGGCTGCTCAATTTCTTAATCAGTCTCCTGTGCAGACAGTGTTGAAGACCTTGTTAAAGTCCAGATAGGCCACGTCCACTGTCCTCCCCTAATCTATCTCCCTGATCACTCAGTCAAAGAAATACATCTGATTTGTCTGCATGAACCCACCATGAATTCATACTGCCTGTGGTCTTATAGCCCATTGGATTTAAGGTACTCTACCAGCCTTTCCTTAACCAGGGATTCCATTAATTTCCCCATCACTGAAGTGAGACTGTGCAGCTTATAGTTGCTAACCTTCCTGCTGCATCTCTTATGTGGGGGCCCAGGTCTGTTCTTCTTCAGTCCTCCAGAACCACACCTGTTTCCAGTAAACTGTTGAATAAGGCCATCAGTGGGGCAGCCAGCCCATCCCTGAGTTAATACCCTAGGGTATATCCCATCTGGTCCCATAGCCTTGTCCTCCTTTAGAGCTGCAAGTCCCTTGAGGACTTTTTCCTCTGATATGGAATTGTTGCTACTTGCTCTCCTTTTGTTCCTGTCATGCCCTATGGTCCATTCCCCCCTCCACTGTGAAGACTGAACAGAAGTACCTGTTCAGGATGGCAGTTTTTTCTTGTTCTACTTCTGCCCTGTCTTTCCCTGCCACCCTTCTAATCCTCACAGTCCCTGCCCTTGCTTTCCTCTTTCTTATGTATCTGAAGAAATTCTTATCCCTTTCAGCTACCTCTTTGCCTACCCTTTCCTCTGTTTGCACCTTTGCTCTCCTCACTGCCTTATCTGTTTTCCTCTATTTTACTTTCTGTATCTACTTGTCCTCCTCCTTTTGTGTTTCCTTATACTGTACCTCCTGAATGATCCCTTTTTTCCTTCTCCAGCTATGCCACTTCCCTAGAGAACCACAATGGTCTCTTTTTCTTTCTTCCTTTACTAATTTCTTTCATGCAGAGACTGGTTGCCTTAATTATGCCCTCACTTATTGTTCTCCACTGTGCCTGTACCCCTGCCATGGCATTCCCCCATGAAGCAGTTTCTGAGGCAATCTCCCATTTCTTTAAAATGTTCCCTCCTAAAGTCCGAAACCTTGTCCTTGTGGGGTTTGCCTCTGCTCCTGCCTTTATGTTAAACCATACTGTACATTGATTATTGGTACGTAGGGGACAACCCACATTGCCATTTGCAATGCTGTTTCTGTTTGTAAGCACCTTGTCCAGCACTGTGCCATGCCTACTGGGTTCTTTGATTAGCTGCTTGACAGAAGCCACTTGTAGGGAGTCAAGGATGACCGTGCTCCTTACTGAAGCTGCAGATGAAAGGCTCCATTCCACATCTGGCAGATTAAAGTTACCAACTAGCAGCACCTCCCCCTTACTTGCCATTTTGATTATGGCATCCCCAAGTGCTTTATCCAATTCCTCTCCCTGCACTGGAGGTCTGTACAGTGGTACAGATAGCAGCCCCAGACCCTATCTCCAGGATGACCCACAGCACTTCCAGACCTTCCTTTTCCTCCAGGTGACCCTGTACCTTGGAGACCTTGATTCCCTCCATCACAAATGGTGCAACTTTCTCCTCCACTCCTCCATGCCTTGTTTCTCCTGAACAGAGAGCAACCATGTATGGCCATGTTCTGGTCATAGTGCTCAGTGGACTGCAATTCCATTATGATCACCAAATCCAGGCCTGCCTCCACCATGATGGCCTCCAGGTCTGGAATTTTATTTCCCAGACACCTTGCATTGGCACACATGGTACTCCATACCTTATTCCCTTCCTGCCCGCTTCCCTGCTTCCCTTCCTGTTTGTGCTGTCCCCTGAAACTCCACCTGTCTCACCTCTTCCCTTTTTAACTTGTCTCTCACCTGTGTTGTTCACAGTATACATGCTGTCCCATGGTGATATCATTAGACAGCATGGCTTGAGTTTCCACTGCTATGCAGATGATATTTAGCTGTACCAGTCATTAGCACCCAGGATGCCTAGCACGGCTGATATATTGAATTTATATCTGGTTGTTCAGGGTAGCAATGTGAGAGGGCAGTAAGGAGCACTGGGGGATACTGGGATGCATAGGGAGAGGCATCACCAGTAGAAAACAGGAAGTTGTTATCCCTCTTTACAGACAGCTGGTGAGACCCCATCTGGAGTACTGTGTGCAGTTCTGGAGACCCAGTCTCTGCAAGGACATAGACAAGATGGAAGCTGTCCAGAAGAGGGCAACTAAAATGGTGCAGGGTCTGCACCAGAAGACATATGAAGAGAGACTAAAGGAGCTTAATATGTATAGCCTCTAGGAAAGGAGGGAGACGGGAGATATGATAGAAACTTTCAAGTACCTCAAGGGAATCAACAAAGTCCAAGAGGGTAGCATCTTTCAAAAAAAGAGGTGTGCAAGAACAAGTGGGCACAATTTGAAGATGGGGGGGTGGCTCAGAGGTAATGTAAAGAAGTATTTTTTCACAGAGAGGGTTGTGGATGCATGGAACGGCCTTCCACAGGAGGTTGTGGAGTCAAAAACAGTGGTTGAATTCAAGCATGCATGGGACAGTCATAAGGCAATTCTAGGGGGTGGGCGTAGAAAGAAGTAGGCTGCTGGTTAACTAGGATCTGCAGCTTATCCATTAGGTAGGGAAATGGGCAGACTGGGTGGGCCAAGCGGTCCTTTATCTGCCATCAAATTTTATGTTTTTACTGGATGTCCTCTAACTGGCTGTGGTGCAACTGGGACAAGATGAAAGTACTAGTGATTGAACCTCGACAACAGCGGAGTGTGGGGGCAACACTAAGAGAGGACCGGTTTGGTACTTGGTTCCTCTACTCTGGTGGCTTCTACCAAGGTGAAGAATCTGGGTGTCATTCTGGATGAAAGACTGACATTTGAGGCTAAGGTGTTGTCCGTAATCCAGAAAGACTTTTATCATCTTTGTAACATCTCCCGGATTAAAGCCTTGATCTAACCAAAAGACCTGCCCTTACTAGTGCATGCCTTTGTGACCGCCAGGCTCGACTTCTGTAATGCTGTGTATCTGGGAGTGAGGGGAATGGTACTATGACACCTGCAGCTAGTACAGAATGCAGCAGCCAGGATACTGACAGGCCTTCTGAGATCATGTTATGTGACCATGGTCCTGCATGACCTAAACTGGCTGCTGGTGAAGTAGTACATCTCCTTCAAGGTCAGTTTGCTGACCTACAAAGCCCTATATGGGCTGGGCCAGGCTACTTGAATAAGCTCCTGTCTCCTTACTGCCCAGTTCGGCCTCTCATCTCCTTTGAGGGGAACCACTTAGTGATTCCCAGGGCCAGGTTCAGAACATCATGTGACCGAACACTTCAGGTAGTTGGTCCGGCCTCATGGAACTCACTCTCCAGGTCTCTGAGAAAGGCTCCTTTAGTGGAGGCCTTTAAGAGGGGCCTAAAGACATACTTATTCAGTCAAGTATTTGGCCTAATTTAATACCACTGCTCTTAGTATCTAAGTTATTCTGACTGCTGAATTTGCACTTTATGTTTTTAAGTTGTTTGTATTTATTATTATGTGTTATGTTTCTTTTGGTTATATATTTTATTGTTATGTTGTACAGCACCCAGAGCCTCTGGGATTGGGCACTAAACAAATAAAATTACCACTACTACTTGTCTGTTCCCTGTCTCTTTAATTCCTTTACTCTTGCTTACCTGATTTATACCCCCTTTTCCTCTGCCTTGTCCCCAACCCTGTCTTTTTGCACCCCTGCCCTAGGAGAGCTTACTGTCCTCAGGCCCTCCCTCCCTAGTGCTCCATTACTGGGAGGGAATTTGGTGCCTCCTTTGGTTTTACAGCCCCCCCCCAGACTAGTTTAAATGCTTATCCAAGTAGTATTTAAACCTCCCATAAAGGACTGCTGTCCTCTTTACTGGAAAGATGCAGGCCATCTCTTCTATGGAGGCCAACATCCTCCCAGACTGGCCCCTGTCCCCAACATAGCCAAAGGCCTGCTCCATGAACCATGCCTTCAACCAGTCGTTAAATGCACTGGTGTGGACTGCCCTTCTCTCTCCCTGGCCATACATAGGTAATACCTCAGCAAAAGGCACTGTGCATGCCACTTGCTTGAGGTGCCTCCTTAGTTCCTTGAAATTATCGTGCACTACCCCTCCCCTGTCCTTGCAAGGGCATTTGTCCCCAGGTGGACAATGATTTATCACTTCCTTCCATCATCTGCTACCCTATCCATCCTCTGGATATGCTCTCTATCCCTCCTAGCTGAAGTACCTCTAAGGCAATTCATGTCCCTCCACCTTCCTGACCCACTCCCAAGTCCATCGCCTTAACAATAGAGTTCTTCACCAGTTCCTGAGGAACAGCTAATATTCTTCAGGTGAAGCTACCTTTGGCTGGAAGCTGCAATACTGAACATAGGATTTGCAAGAAAGCGAGTTGTGCTCACAACAGAGGGAGGTGAACCTTACAATTGTCTTTGGTTTGTAGCAGATATTCTGTAGGTGGAGGCTACTTCTAACTGAAAGGTGAAATAAGGAACTTAGAATTATCAGGAAAAGACAGTCTTTCAAGCAACAGAGGGAGGTGGATCTAGCTTTACTTTTGTTACAATTCTTAAGATTTTCAGTACAGGAAGAGTTTAAACCGTGGGCTAAGAATTTGTCATAAGTCCTGAAGTAAGTACAGGTACAGGCTGTGTGTTTGACCCAGACAGTGCCCTAGGGGGTGGAAACTGTTTTTTGTGTTTATCTGTGTGTGCCTTAAAAGGCCAGACCAGACTGTCAGGAAGTGCTTACATCATAGCTACTTATCAGCCAATAGCTTTGGAAGAGTCTTACAGACCTGAGAACAATAGTATTATAAGCAAGTGTTTTATAGTAAACTCATAAGAACAGCTAATATTCTTCAGGTGAAGCTACCTTTGGCTGGAAGCTGTAATACTGAACATAGGATTTGCAAGAAAGCGAGTTGTGCTCACAACAGAGGGAGGTGAACCTTACAATTGTCTTTGGTCTGTAGCAGATATTCTGCAGGTGGAGGCTACTTCTAACTGAAAGGTGAAAGAAGGAACTTAGAATTATCAGGAAAAGACAGTCTTTCAAGCAACAGAGGGCCGTGGATCTAGCTTAAGAGTTTAAAGCACAGCTGACTTATTTTGGGGCTGACTGCTTTCAGAGCACAAACCACCAGGCTGTTTTGGGGCTGGGGAGGTTTACCTGTGTCTGACTTGGATGTCTGGATTTTTCTCTGTTTGATTAGCAGGGTTTTTTCTCTGTCAAATTGTTGTGTAGGGCATCTTGCTGACAGGAAGGCACTCATCGCAGCAGTAGGTCAGAGCTTTTAGCTGATTGTTTCGTGAGGGCACAGTTTAGGCCCAACCCCTGCCCACCCTCACCCCTGGAAATAGTTCCTTTATACCTGGGGTTCTGACATCATTTCCTCAAAAGTGCAAGGTGCATATAACTGTCATATCCTCTCTAGCACACTGCACTGACAATATAAGCATACACATTGTATAATATATATATTTCTACAGTAGTCAAGGGGGGAGGCACTGATATGCAGCAGGAAAATCCCAGCCTCTCCCTACAAAACAGGGTACTAAATGAGGAAAAAGACCGAGGTAGAAAGGTCAGTAGGGGATGAAGCAACAGAAGGTAAAGCCATCAAAAAATGGAGAGCAATGCATACCAATGCCCGTAGTCTGAGTAACAAGCTTCCTGAATTAGTGGCCTTGATGGAGAAGGAACATCTGGATATCGTGGCAGTCACAGAAACATGGTACACACAAAACCATGACTGGGACGTAAACATACCAGGATACACTATCTACAGGAGGGACAGGGAGGGTAAAAGAGGAGGAGGAGTAGCTCTTTACATAAGGGAAGGAATCAAAGCAACAGAACAAAAGGGTAAACAGGGAGGAGAAGAAGCACTGTGGGTAAATTTGGAGACAGGCAATGGCACCACAATACGCAGCAAGGGTTAGAGCACAGACCCTTCTCAGGGGAGGAAATGGACAAGGAAATGATAGAAAATATACTTAGAATGGCAGAAAAAGGGAGATATTGCTGATGGGTGATCTGAATATGCCAGATGTTAACTGGAGTACAGTTGCAGCAGCCACTTGAAGAGTGGGGTTATTCTAGATGCCCTACGGGGCATGCCTTAGACAACTAGTATTGGAGCCCACTCGAGAGGAGCAATCTTAGACCTGGTTCTCTCAAATGGAGATGGAGAGAGGATCACAGATGTAGAAGTGGGTAGCCATCTGGGAACTAGTGACCATCGAACAGTATGGTTCACAATAAACGCACATAAGTCAAGCCATACAAAGGCAAAAGTACTGGACTTTAGGAGGGCTGACTTTGCCAAAATGGGTGAGTGCCTAAGGAATGCACTAGCAAATGGGCAGGAAGGAGGGTGGAAGAACAATGGGGAATAATAAAAACTGCCATCACAGAGGTAACAAGCCTTTGTGTGAAGCAAATAAACAAAATGAAACGATGTAAGAAACCACTATGGTTCTCAAAGGAAGTGGCAGTGAAGGTTCAAGAGAAAAAGAAAGCATTCAGGAAGTACAAGGAATCACAGAAGCAGCAGGACAGAGAACTGTATCAGTTAAAGCAAAAGGAAGCTGGGAAGGCAGTCAGAACAGCAAAGGCCCAAACCGAGGAAAAGATAGCCAACTCAGTTAAGAAGGGGATAAAACCTTTTATAGGTACATCAGGGAGTGAAGGAAGACCAAGGGAGGGATAGTGAGGCTTAATAAAGGGGAGGGAGGGTGGGCAGAGGGTGACTGTGAAAAGGCAGAGATACTAAACAAATATTTTGCTGAGTATTTACAAATGAAGAGGGGAGGTACCTAAAACAAACAGTAGAAACACTCTGGATACAGAAGTTGATACCAGCCCATTTACAGAAGAAAGGGTTCTGAAAGAACTCTTAAAACTGAAGGTGGACAAAGCAATGGGGCCTGATGGGATTCATCCCAGAATTCTAAAAGAACTAAGGGTAGAACTAGTGACACCACTGACTACCCTCTTTAACAAATCATGGGAGGATGGGGTGGTACCCGAGGACTGGAGGAAGGCAGATGTGATTCCCCTTCACAAAAGTGGGAGCAAGGCAGAAGCAGGAAACTATAGACCTGTTAGTTTAACCTCAGTGATAGGGAAAATGAAGGAATCACTTCTGAAGGAAAGAATTGTCGAGTATCTAGAGGCCAGAGGGGCACAGGACCCAAGGCAGCATGGATTCACAGCTGGAAGGTCATGCCAGACAAATCTGATAGATTTCTTTGACTGGGTGACCAAAGTAGTAGATCAGGGAGGGGCTGTGGACATGGCCTACCTAGACTTTAGCAAGGCATTTGACACAGTCCCACACAAAAGATTAATATACAAGTTAGCTAGCCTGGGAGTGGGTCCCAAGATGACAGCCTGGGAAGAATTGGCTGGAGAATAGGACACAGAGAGTAATAGTAAATTGAGTCCACTCTGAAGAAAGGGGTTACTAGTGGGGTACCGTAGGTTCAGTATTAGGATCGTCCTCTTCAATGTCTTTATAAGTTACATTGCAGAAGGACTGGAAGGAAAAGTATGTCTTTTGCAGATGACACAAAGATCTGCAACAGAGTTGATGCACAAGGTGGGGTGGAAAGGATGAGAAGGGACTTGGCAAGGTTAGAGGAATGGTCAAATGTATGCCAGCTTAGATTCAATGCTAAGAAGTGCAAGGTAATGCACCTGGGAAACAAAAACCCAGGGAAGAGTACACAATGGGGGGTGAGATACTAACAACAACAAAATGGAAAGGGACCTGGGGGTAGTCATATCAGATGACCTAAAGGTGGGCAAGCAATGTGAGAGGGCAGCAAGGAGGGTTGGGGGATACTGGGATGCACAGGGAGAGGCATCACCAGTAGAAAACAGGAAGTTATTATCCCTCTGTACAGACAGCTAGTCAGACCCCATCTGAGTACTCATGCGTGTTCTGGAGACCCAATCTCCGCAAAGACATAGACAGAATGGAAGCTGTCCAGAGGAGGGCACTAAAATGGTGCAGGGTCTGCACCGGAAGACATATGAAGAGAGACTTAAGGAGCTTAATATGTATAGCCTCGAGGAAAGGAGGGAGAGGGGGACATGATAGAAACTTTCAAGTACCTCAAGGAATCAACAAAGTCCAAGAGGGTAGCATCTTTCAAAAAAAGAGTGTGCAAAGAACAAGGGGCACAATTTGAAGATAGAGGGGCGGCTCAGAGGTAATTTAAGGAAGTATTTTTCACAGAGAGGGTTGTGGATGCATGGAACGGCCTTCCTGAGGAGGTTGTGGAGTCAAAAACAGTGGTGGAATTCAAGCATGCATGGGACAGTCATAAGGCAATTCTAGGGGGTGGGGGTAGGAAGAAGTAGGCTGCTGGTTAACTAGGATCTGCAGCTCATCCATTAGGTAGGGAAATGGGCAGACTGGGTGGGCCAAGCGGTCCTTATCTGCCGTCAAATTCTGTTTCTATGTTTCTAGTACCTGCTTCCTCCTTGGCTGGGGCCTCCTCCTCCTCCTCCCTCCTTAGGGTCTCCCCTTCAGAGAACCCTCAATTTCTCCCTTCCCACTGCTATGGGTGCCTCCCCTTGGCTGCACCATCTTGTCAGTATGGCAAAGGAATTTATTTAATGTTTTGTTAACCACATAAGCACACTAGGCAAACAAATGCCTATTTTCAGGCATGACCCAGGAGATTACACTTAGAAAATAAGCATGGCATTTAATAGTATGATAACAATGAGATAGAATGAAAAATGAGGTTAGAATAAAAGTAAAAAAAAATTACATTGTTGTAAGAAAGTAAAATTGAAAAAGAAAGCAACATCAATGAAGTTACAGGAAGTCAAATTTTAACAGCGAGTCTAATGCCATTTCAGGTCATGGCAGGCTTTTTAACTTGATGCAAGTCAGGGACTGTTTGAGTCAGGGACAGGAATAGCAGGTTAAGGTGAGCAGATGTACTTGGTACCCATAATGGAACATAGTCACTGAGGTGCAGAGGGGGATCTCAGGGGGTATGGAGTTCCATAGCTTTGGGGCTGCATATGCAAAAGAGGATTCACCAATCCTACTTCTGAAGTTTGAAGCACAGGAATAGCCAGTAGGGCATTATTGCCAGACCTAAGAGGTTAAGCACTGTTCATATGTTTTAGCATAGAGGCAAGGGACAAGGGCAAATGACTTTTGCATAATACTAAAAATGATGCCCACATATACTGTGTGTGGGTACACAGGGAGGATGGGGAAACCAGCCAAGCCCATTGTAGAGGGAGCAGTGATGGTCAACTGGTGCGATGCTAGAGCGAAACAACAGATATTACTGTAGGTGACATCCCACCTGAGCGGTACGTCTTTTGAAGTAGTCAGAAAAACTGGAGCTCCACAGAGGAGTTTGGAGAGGAGCATATCACCGGCAATGACAAGGTGAGCTTGGAAGGTTGATTCTTGCCTGATTTATAGGAAAGACCCAGCATGAAGTAGATAGACTAACAGAATCCCATTATAGAGAACAGTAATCGAGGAAGGGGTTGAGAGTGACTTTAAGGTAGGTGAAACAGGAGACAGAGGGGCATAGGGTACTATCTAGGTAAGCTACAGTAAGGGAGACACACATAGTCTAAGTCTTGGGTGCATGCCAAACAATATGGACTGTGTTTTAGTCTTGTTCAGGATCAGTTTGTTAGCTCACAGCCTGTCATGCACTTGCTGAAGCTCAGTAGTGAGATATTGGCTTGTTTTGATCAACACTTTTGGAGCAGGTGTATTGGACTAGGTTGTCTGCATAGAGAACAGCAGAGCAGTGGGACTGGCTTTGGCCAATAGAGTTTATATGTAGAGAAAATAGAAGGGGACCAAGGATGGACTCTTATGGAACTCCCACCAGAGCTGGGGCAGAGTCAGACAGGGAGGACCCCTATATGACTCCCTGGGACCTGTTCACCAGATAGCTGTTACACCAATGGAGAGCAGCAGATGAAATTCCCAAGCTGACAAGTTGGTCGCAAAGCAGGGAGTGGCCCACAAGGTCAAAAGCCTTTGTCAGATCAGCACCAGTGAGGCTGCCCATATCCATTGCTGAAGCAATATTGTTTGTAAGTGTGAGGAGGGCAGTTGTGGTGATATGGCCTTTTCAAAAGCCATGCTGCATGGGGGAAAGGAGTTCATGGGTAGAGAGATAATTGGTCAGCTTAGATGCAACAGGTTTCTCAAGTATCTTGTTTAAGATGGGGAGAATGGTAATGGGCTTGAAATTGCTTTAAAGTTTGGAGTTGCCTTTCTTAAATATAGGAACAATGCAGGAGGTTTTCCATAACTCAGGCACTACACCAGACGTAAGGGATGACTTCATCAATTTAGCAGTCGGGGAGGCTAATTCATTTGCAGCAATCTTAAGAAGTCTAGGCACAATACCATCCAAATGAGTTTAGATTCAGGGACCTGCTTTAGAAGTCTGCAAACATCAGCAGTGCCAGCCAATTTAAAATAAAAACAGGATGGACTGGGAAAGGGGGGGGGGGGTTCTGGAGTGTTGTTACCATGCAGTGGAGGGAGTATTGAAATGGGAATGATCTCAGTGTATGAAGAGAGTTCCAAAAAATAGTGGTTAAAAACATTGGCTATTGTGGAATTCCTGTTACAATTTAACCCATTTAAGACCATGTCAGAGGAAAAGTGGTTAAATGATCGACCCAAGATTTGTTTTATGTGGTTCCAAAAAAGCCTAGTGTTTTGGACAGTAGCATTAAGTAGTCGTTTGCAACGACAGCATTTGCAGTGTCTATTTGCTCTTTTGCATTTTTTTTTTTGCAGTGCTTTGTAAGTAGAGCAATCAGAGATGAATGAGGAGGCCTTAAACTCAGACCATTTTCTATCTCTGTCAAAGAGTTTTTGAAGGAGTGTCTGGTCAAACCATTTGGAGACAGGACCCGCAGTAGTATGGGCTGAGCAATGTGCACCCCCAACCTCCCTAAGCCCACCAAGGTCCAGCTACTCTGCCTCTCCCTAAGCATCCACTAGGGGAGTGGTGTTGGACTTGGTGGCCCCTGTGTGGGGCAGAATGTTCTCTGCTCCCTTGATACTTCAGCCCAAAATCCAGCAACCTCTTCCTTCAACCCAGAGAGGTGAGTACAATTGGGCAGCACCTCTATCTCCAGAAGGTGTCCCAAAAGACCGAGACCCTACACCCATTGCACTGCACCACCCCATTATTTCTTACTTTACTTAGTGTCTATTGGAACCTCTTTATACCCTACTACCTCCTTTCTGCTCCTGCTGTATTCCTACCTCTCCTCTCTGCTTGCCTGAAACTTGCTTGTTACCCTACCCAAAAGAGGGTGTCTTTTTATTTCCCTTTTATAACCCGCCTACCTCTGCTTGACTTGTCCTTGTGTCCATTCTCTTTACCCATTTGCCTGAACTTTACTTGTTACCCTACCCTTTTACTTGCCTGAAACTTATATAAACACTCAGAGATTGTTTACACACCTAGTGACTGTTATGTTGCAGGAGAAAAAACAACTGAAGAGTAGTTGCAGGCCAATAATTAAGCTTGTTTCAGTAGAATAAACACCTGAAGACTGTTCACTATGGCTGTGCGGAACACAAAATTCCACTGTCCCAACTGATGTGGAATTACAGTTCCGCTTCCAAAATGCTTTTTGGAATTTTATTTAAATTCCCTGGAATTTTAAAATGCATTTCCGTGTAAACCGTTGAACAATTTCCCATGGATCATGTAAACTGCAGAATAATTTTCAACAGACTGCAGAAAAAGAACCCACAGTTTATATAAACTGCAGATTATTAATCCAAGAAAACCATTTCACATGCAAAATGCTGAAATTTGCTACTGACGGAGTTCCATGGAATTTTCCAAAATTCTGTGAAATTCCATTTTGTCCGAATTTTAACATTCTGCATAGCACTACTGTTCACACTCCTAGTGGCTGGCTTGTTACAGGAAATAAACACTTAGAGGGTAGCCATTGGCCAAGACTATGGCTTGTTTCAGTAGAATAAACACTTGGAGACTGTTTACACACCAAGTCGCTGGCTTGTTGAAGGAGAGTAAACGTTTGGAGAGTAGTTTCAGGTTTAGAATTAGGATAGTTTCTGGACAATACCCAATTGCAGAAGATAACAGTGACACATGGCACATGCCCTTTGTAGAAGACTTCCTGTAGGAGAAAGCATCATCCGAGAAATATGAGAATGTACCCTTGAAAGCTGTCATTTAATTATCAGCAGATATTACGCAAACATCCTTTTGAAGTGCTTATTTAATATTAACGATTGTGCAGGACCAACTGCTCTTCACAAAATGTACTGTATGAAAGGAGAATTAATCATGAAAGACCTGAACAAATCAAATGTGCAAGATTCCTGGCATCACAGATGGAGTCACCAGTCACGATGATATATTGTATGTAACAGAGATACAGCATTTAACATGACCCGAGTTGTCATGTGACGTGCAGCTACTACAGCAGGAAAAAACATGCGGAGGAAAATACACAGATGGACCATTAATGAAATTAAGAAAAGTCATTGCACTGAGTTAAATCAGATCTGGAGGCTGCTCGGCAACACGTAGGCCAAAGAAAGAATACTGGGCAGAAAACAACAGGACTGTGAGTAATGTCAATAGGGAATTCATACTGGCACCCAAGCTGCAGTAACTTCAGTTTTACAAGAAAACGATTGTTGTACATCCCCTTGTCCAGAGTTTGCTGGTGAGACACCATCACATCCCAAGCTGTTCTTAACACCCTGAATACAGGGCACATTGCCAAGGGACATCAAACAGTGAACAGTCTGCACATCCTGGTGCTGGTCCACGGTGCTGCTGCAGGATAAAGCTATCCCCAAGATACACACAATACACAACCATGTTCAGTGCACATACAGGGAGTATGTAGATATTAAGACCATAAGCTGGATTCTGATTTCAAAACTTTTATTGTCACCCAACTGACATCACTGCACAGAGCACAGAATACTGCTGACACTCTAAAGGGGATACTAAGGTATTTCAAAGCAAACTTTAACAACCGGGGGATGATATCAGTCTTCTGCTGCAGTAGCACAGAGTGTCAGTGGAGAAAACCTCAAGTGCCACTTTAAAATAACAGCTGAGAGTTTTTGCAAATGGGGCTTCTGTTCAGTCCTGTTCTTATGCTCTGCCTGCAATGAAAAACTAAAGGGCACCCACTCACTCTTCTCCTTACTGGTGTCCTTGCATTGTTTCTAAGGACTCCGCAGTGAGGGTACAAACAGGTACAGTGTGTGTGGGGGTAGCTATCCCTTGGTTGATGTGTATTATCCCCCTGGAACATCGTGGGCTTTTGGGTGGTTAGATGAATCAGGTGATTCCATACCACAAAGAGTTTACTCCTCAGAGCTGTAGACTCTGAGTCACTGCAGGGGGCATAGCTTATTGTTGGACGGAAGCTGCAAATGCACTCTAATAGTTTCACAGTTGGTGCGAGGGCACAGAGCTAGTGAGAGGGCACAGAGCTTCTAACATCTCACTGTCTCTGTGGCAGCACGGGGATCCTTGCACCCTAAATGGGTCAGCTCCTCCACATCCCTCCAGGCATCAGTGACCTGCCTCTCCCACTGCCTAAGGGGATCCTTGCACTCTGAACGGGTCAGCTCTTCCACATCCCTCCAGGCATCAGCCACTTGCCTACTCCCCACTGCCTAAGGGGATCCTTGCACCCTGAACAGGTCAGTTCCTCCACATCCATCCAGGCATCAGCCACCTGCCTGCTCCCCCACTGCCTAAGGGGATCCTTGCACTCTGAACGGGTCAGCTCCTCCACATCCCTCCAGGCATCAGCTGGCTGCCTGCTCCCCACTGCCTAAGGGGATCCTTGCACCCTGAAAGAGTCAGCTCCTCCACATACCTCCAGGCATCAGCTGCCTGCCTGCTCCCCACTGCCCAAGGGGATCCTTGCACCCTGAATGGGTCAGCTCCTCCACATCCCTTCAGGCATCAGCCACCTGCCTGCTCCCCACTGCCTAAGGGGATCCTTGAACCCTGAATGGATCAGTTCCTCCCCATCCTTCCAGGCATCAGCCAGCTGCCTGCTCCCCACTGCCTAAGGGGATCCTTGCACCCTGAATGGGACAGCTCCCCCACATTCCTCCAGGCAACAGCAGCTGCCTGCCTGCTCCCCACTGCCTAAGGTGATCCTTGCACCCTGAATAGGTCAGCTCCTCCACATCCCTCCAGGCATCAGCCACCTGCCTGCTCCCCACTGCCTAAGGGGATCCTTGCACCCTGAACAGGTCAGCTCCTCCACATACCTCCAGGCATCAGCCGCCTGCCTGCTCCCCACTGCCTAAGGGGATTCTTGCACCCTGAATGGGCCAGCTCCTCCACATCCCTCCAGGCATCAGCCACATGCCTGCTCCCCACTGCCTAAGGGGGATCCTTGCACCCTGAATGGGTCATCTCCTCCACATCCCTCCAGGCATCAGCTGCCTGCCTGCTCCCCACTGCCTAAGGGGATCCTTGAACCCTGAATAGGTCAGCTCCGCCACATCCTTCCAGGCATCAGCCAGCTGCCTACTCCCCACTGCCTAAGGGGATCGTTGCACACTGAATGGGTCAGCTCCCCCACATCTCTCCAGGCATCAGCAGCTGCCTGCCTGCTCCCCACTGCCTAAGGTGATCCTTGCACCCTGAACGGGTCAGCTCCTCCACATCCCTCCAGGCATCAGCCACCTGCCTGCTCCCCACTGCCTAAGGTACGGTGCAATTTCTATTTGAAGTTGCTTTACTGGACCTTGAGGCAGCTTAACAGACTACCTCTCCAACTGAGCAGTGCCCTTGGGCTCTCACTATTTTTATTTCATTACCTTGGGGAAAGTCCTTAAGCAGGGTGAAGAGTTGGGATCACTGCTGCTCTTTCTCTGTGTAGCTCTCTGGGTGATTTTTTTACCCACCTCCTCCCCCACCTCCTTCCTTTATTAAATACACTTTCTCTCTCCCAGTGACCTGCCCCTACTTCTCTCAGGTTTCATTTTCTCTCTCTCTCTCTCTCTCTCTCTCTCTCTTAAAGAGGTAGTACCTCATTCCTGAGGCTTGTGCATCACAATGTCGATTAGGACCTCTGGGACCTTACTATGCATTGTCATACTCACTCTGTTATCCCCAATGGGACCTCCGTGCACCAGGTTGCCTCCTTCCTCCCATCTAAACCACCAGGAGACAGTCCTTAATGTGTATGTCTCAATCACCTCCCCCTACCAGTGGTCCAAAAGCTACACCCAGCATGGGCATCCCAGGACCTGGTCACAGTGCTGTCACCCAAAAGATCCCTCCTTGGTACTGCTCATCCCTGGATTCTTTGCCCACTTTAGAACCATTAAAGAACTTGCATCCAGCAAAAGGCAATGGTCAAGAAAATTTAAACTCTTACTGGACCACATTATTCGCTTGCTGCTGCTACTCCTACCTTCGGGCAATATTCACAAAATGGAAAAGCAGGTGTCCAGCAAACGAGTAAGGCAGCAACAGAAAAAACTAATACTGGAACAGCTCCTAAGACTGCTCTTGCTTCTCCTACTCCTGATGTCTGGCAATGTGCATCCCAACCCTGGCCCTCCAACAACTCTCAATGCTAGACAGTGTAAAACTACAGGTCTCATGTTCTCATCCCTAAACATCTGCAGCCTCCTCCCAAAAATGGACAGTCTCAAGGCCTGGGTCTCTCAACACCACCCTGACATCATATTTGTTGTGGAAACATGGCTTTCCCTGAAAATAGCAGATACTGCCATATCCCTGCCCGGGTACATCCTGTACCGACAGGACCGGCGCTTGAAAAGAGGTGGAGAATGTGTCATTTTTACCAGAAATACACTCCAGGGATATGTCATACTCCCACCAGCAATGGCAATCTCAGAGGTACTAGCCATCAAACTAATGCTAGAAGCACACAACAGAGTGCTCACCCTACTGTCCGTATACATCCCACCTAAGCAAACCACACCTGGCATCAACAACCTACTGGACTACATCAGCACGCTGAGTCTAAACTCTGAAACAATGCTGTTGGTAGACTTCAGTATCAACTGGGTCTCACCTGTTGCTAACAACATCAAAGATACCCTTGCCACAATCCACTTCTCCCAACTGGTGGATGTGCCGACTCGAACCAATTACAAGACGGCACCAGCACACTTCTGGACTGGGTTGTCTCAAACTGCCCTTCCCACATCACAGATCTCACCGTGCTCCCTGACTCATTGAGTGACCACTCCCCTGTCAGTTTCCTCTGGAACAACAACTACCACAAACCCCCTGCCAAAACTGTAAAAAAATGACTACTCCTAAAGGGCCACCTTTTGCAACTAACGGATGACCTAAAGCAGCAGGACTGGTTGGATCTGTATGGAACCACGGATGTGGACACTGCACTAGATTCTCTTCATCTCAAAATTCAATGTGGCCTATGACAAACATGCTCCCATCACAGAGAGAAAAAAAACAGATGACCTATAAATCCCTGGATTACTCCAGAACTACTAGCACAACTAAACACAAGAGACCAACTCTGGCAAACAGCATGGGCACATGGCACACCAACTAACATCCAAAAGTATAAAAAGACCGCAATGAGTGTACAAAGACAGTCCATGAGGCAAAAAGCAAATTCTACAAGGAAGTGCTCACTAACATCTGGAATAGCAGCAAATCATTCTGGGCAAATCTAAACAATATCACTGGGAAGGATCCTGAAATATCCCCAGCCATGCTAAATGTTGAGAGCGTCCCTACCTTGGATCCTCTGTTCATCACTAATTCTCTGAACCTCGCCTTCTCAGATCTCAGTAGTGTGCTCCTGATGAACGTCTTCAATACCCCTGCTCCAGGGGTCAGTGGGAAACCACTCTTCCATTTCAAACTAGTCTCCAAAGCCGCTGCTAGAATATACCATAAAAAGGCCCTCGGCAAATCAAGGCACAGTGGGGACTCTTGTTCGACCAACACTAGACAAAGTACTTGGTCCACTGACAAAGATAATTAATCTATCCCTCTGCCACTCTAAATTCCTCTAAATCTGGAAAGCTGTCACGGGTCACCCTGGTACACAAAGGTGGTGACCGGTCTCTTCCAAACAATTACAGGCTGATCTCTATACTCCCCCTGCTCTCCAAGGCCCTTGAAAGGATTGTGGCTGACAAGTTGGTGGAGTACTTCAATCAATCAATATCAGCTCCTATGCCCAGAACAGTATGGTTTCTGAGCTGGCCATAGCACCATCATGGCTCTCCTAGAATTTACCGGATTCATACATAGTACTCTTGACAAAGGGCACATTGTATGGGCGGCCTTTGTTGACCTATCAAAGGCATTTGACACAAACCATCATGCCCTCCTCCTTGAACAGCTCTCAGACATAGGGCTAGTCCTAGAAACCATAGCATGGTTTTGTAGCTACTTTAGCCTGCGATCATGGCAAGTAAAGATCAGGGACATCCTATCAGAAAATCGACCGGTCAGATCAGGGGTACCACAAGGATCCATACTCGGTCTGTTACTCTTCAGTGTCTTCCTAAACAACCTCCCGGCTGCTTGCAATAGCCGCAAGCTCCTCTACACGGATGATGCGGTGATCTTTACTAGCAACCTCGACCCCACACTTCTAGAATATGACCTCCAGAGCGGCTTCATAGCAGCTGAAAAATGGTTCAAAGAGCAAAAACTGGTCATGAACTATAAAAAGACCAAGACCACGCTCTTCGCCACTGCCCAAAACAAGCTAAAAGGCTATCCCCTGGCAATTCAGAATGACTCCAGTAACACCCTGGAACTAGTCCCCCATTTCAAGCACCTTGGAATCACACTGGACACTGCCCTGTCTTACACAGAGCACATTGACATCACGGCCAAAGCCTTTAACACCAGGACTGGTATCCTCTACAGGCACAGACATTGCTTGACCTATGAAGCTCTGAACTTGGCAATTAACAGTTCACTCATCACCTTGATTGACTATGGCCTAGCTGTCAATGGCTCCACTACTGACACAGCACTCCAGCGCCTCTCAACAGTCTTAAACAAAGTCTGCCACCTGCTCACTAATGCCCCAAAACTCACCCACGCCTGTGAGCTATATGCGTGATTGGGCTGGCTTCAATTGAAGGACAGAATACTTTATCAACCCTGCCTACTCTCAAAAAAGGTCTCACTAAACTTACTTTCTCAAGGAGTTCTGAGCCTTCTATCACCATCTATACATGCCAGGCACACCAGGAGCTTGACTACACAAGTATTCCATGTGCCCAGGTGCCGCACAACTATGGCCCAGCAATCCTTTGCTCACTGGGTCCCTCTGTGGACAAATGGTCTACCACCTGACTGTCACAGAGTGCCTCTGTGAAGGGTTGGGGGGCCCCGGACTTATGTATGTATTTCCTTTATTTGGGATCTTGAAAGCAATAAAAGGTATCTGAAGGAGCAAGAGATTTAGCTAGTCTAAAAATGCTAGATGCCTGTGGTTCGGGTTTCTTGTTTGTTTTCCGAGCCTATACTCGGATTGCCTTTGTACAAATGTCCTGCTGGCTACTGCCAAAAAGGGTGCTGTGATTGTACACATTGCTGCACAGTCAGGCTGTATATTCAGCTGTTCTAATTTTTAGTTGCTGTGTTTAAGTGCTCTGGTTCATTTCATTTAAAAGGCAGCCACAATCCAGGGGCAATTATTGAATTAAAAGTAAAACCGGGCGTATTGCCTCTTTTGGAAGATCTGGTCGGTGTACAATTAAAAATTTTAGGGTCAGTAGATAATGGTCCCTCAAATATCAAAGCAAGGGAAGTTACCAGCTGAGCCTTAAGCTTGTTTAAACCCTGCACTCTAGCGTATCAAAAATTAAATAAATGGGTGAAGGATTTATTGTTAAAAATGGTTAACAAATTGAAAATGCTTCTGTGCCTTTATCCGTTGCTCTGGAAATGTAAAAATAAGCATTGAATTGTGTTATACATACACGGCATTTCCTGTTGATTTGCCGCTTCTTAGAACCCCATCCTCCCCCGTCCCTTCTTGGATTAAAAAGTATTCTGGCCGTTGACCTTAAACTAGACAGTTTGCTGTGTGAAATAAAAAAAAACTTATAATTAATCCACAAGGGCGAGTTAGTCTACCAAGAAGAGCAGAGCTGTATTTAAGTTGTTCGGATTGCTCTACTCCATGCTGTCTGTGGAGTTTTCAGTTCCAGAGAAAGTAGGAAGATCTAGAGAGATTTTGATAAAGCAGGAGCACGTCTGCTCCTTCTTGTTTTACTCTTAGTTTACAGCTGGGAACCAAGTATGGGATAGTTAAAGTTAGCACTTGTCACTTTGAAAAAGCGAGTGCTTTGTTTATTTTTGCATTTCTTGTAAAGGGAAAAAGGGGCTTAAGGTGGAAATTGGTAAATGGTCTGGGAGGGGGAAAAATAAAATATCAAGAGGCTATAAATTAAATTTGTACTGATGGGCTGAAATGTCAGCCGTCGGGAAATGGGCTTACTTGCGCTTTGCAAGTTCTGCAATAATGCTGAGAATCACTTGGTTCTCCTTCTTGTCCCCCTGTAATGCTCTTTTTGTAACAGCTGTTTAAATTGTGGTTTATTTTGTTAAATTTCGCCATTGAGCTCATATGCAACAGTGCGAATGCGAATGCGAGCGCTGGTAATTTATACCCACTCGAACATGCGCACTGTCGTGAAGACATTTAGCTTTTTTATTTACTCCAGCAGGATAGTTTCTGGTTTAAATGAACTAACTGGAGTTCTACATACCTCCTTGGTTGAAATGAGGTGTTTTTTTCTGCTGTTTTGGAGTCTTTGGGGAATGAGGATATTATTGCTGTTAGTGGTCAAGTGGTGTTGTTAGAGCTCCTGAAAACCAACCTCTTCAAATTCCAACACTTCTCTAAGAGCCAGCCGGCTGTTCCCTGAATCCCTTTGTGCTGTTACTGGAAGGGGTGGTTCTTCTTTATGGCAGAGAGTGGGAAAAAAAACTTCTAAAAAGACTGTAATTCACTCTGCTGATAGCATGTAAGTTACTAAAGTAATAACAAGCATTTGTCAATGCCGAACGTTCACTTGCAGGTATTTGCAGTGGTGTTTGGCACGTATGGTGCTTTACCCTAATGCCCTGTGCGATTGCTGGTATTTGCACAATAAATTTTCAGCATGACCTTTTTGTTACCCCCATTGTGCGCTACATAGGCGGAAACACGTTTTGGGCAGGATGTGAAAAATGACAGCTGCACTGCTCATAAGGAAGTGTGGTAAAATGGCAATGTTGAAAATCTGGAGTGAAAATATTGGAAATTAAGAACTTACAAGCGCAAGTGAGGAACTGCGTAATGAACACTCGTGAAACAGTCATTTTAGGAATTTTTTCACCAAATTTTCAACACAGCCATTTTAAGACCTCTGCTCATGAACAGTGTCACTGTGATTTTCTTAATGTGTCCCATACATTGAGTTCGCACACCGACTGCGCCATTGTGCGCTACATGGGCAGAAACATGTTTTGGGCAGGATGTGAAAAATGACAGCTGCACTGCTCATGAGGAGGTGTGGTAAAATGCCAGTGTTGAAAATCTGGAGTGGAAATATTGAAATTGCAAACCCACGAAAAGCGTGGAACTGTGCAACGATGCTCGTAAAAAGTCATTTTAGGAATTTTTCACCAAATTTTCAACATTGCCATTTTAAAATCTCTGTAATGAACAGTGTCACTGTGATTTTCTTACTGGTTCCTATACATTGATTTCGCGACACCGACTGCGCCATTGTGCACTACAGGGCGGAAACACATTTTGGGCAGGATGTGAAAATGACAGCTGTACTGCTCATAAGGAGGTGTGGTAAATGGCAATGTTGAAAATCTGGAGTGAAAATATTGAAATTCAGAACTTACGAGCGCAATGAGAAAACTGCACAACGATGCTCATAAAACAGTTATTTGTAGGAATTTTTCACCAAATTTTCAACATAGCCATTTTAAGATATCTGCTCATGAACAGTGACACTGTGATTTTCTTAATGTGTCCCATACACTGAGTTCGCACAGCGACTGTGCCATTGTGTGCTACGTATGAAACACGCTTTGAGCAAGATGAAAATGACAGCTGCACTGCTCATAAGAAGGGTGATAAATGGCAATGTTAAAAATGTGAGAGAAAATATTGAAAATTGGAAACTTACGCGCTGCGGCATAGGAATCCGCGAATGAACACCGTGAAACAGTCATTTTTGAATTTTTTCACTAAATTCTCAACACAGCCATTTTAAGACCTCTGCTCATGAACAGTGTCACTGTGATTTTCTTAACGTGTCCCATACATTGAGTTCTCAAGACACCGACCGCGCCATTGTGCGCTAGATGGCAGAAACACGCTTTGGGCAGGATGAAAAATGACAGCCGTACTGCTCATAAGGGAGGTGTAAAATGGCAAGTTGAAAATCTGGAGTGAAAATATTGAAAATGCGAACTTACGAGCCCGCGAGGAACTGCACAACGCGACGCCAGGAACAGTTTGTTTTTGATTTTCAATTAATGAGGTTTTGGGATTCTTCGAACGATGTCACTGTCATGAGTTATTTGGGCCAGCGGATTTCACGAAGTGACCGCGAAATCACTCTTTCGGGCCCGACTAATGCCATGACAGTGACATCATTCATGAGGGGGTCCCAAAACCCCATGTTGAAAATTTGGTCAAAAATTCCAAAATGCCTGAGATATGCACAGTTGAAAACCCTCTATCTAGCCCATTATACAGCTTACCGGCATTTCCTCAGTTCAAGGGTCGGCTTTGAAGAGTGCAGACGTGTTCCCGGTCCACCAAGACCGCCGCCGAGCCCGGAGGTAAGTATGGGGGTGAGGGGGTGTGGGAGGCTGGGTGCGCAGTGGTGGGTGCGGTTGTGGGAGGGGACTGGGAGAAGTGCTGTGGGACCGTTTCGCTTACAGGTGAAAAAAAAGACTACGTGGGACGCTTTTCCACACGGGTGGGCCCCAGTGTGGCAGAAGGATGGCTGGGGGCCGAGAGCTGACGGAGGATTGGGCACCCCGCTGCAAACAACGTTGACGCTTGCCACGCTGCGGGTGGGCTCCCAGCATGGCACCAAAGCTTTGGGGGCGCGGATGCGGGGTCGGGCAGGGGGCGACGGACACGGTGTTTCAGGCGACAGCGGTGGTTTTTGAAGCGAAGACCACTGGCTAACACACAGCCCTGCACCCATTGGTGCAGGACTGCTACGCCTGCTCAACTGAGCGGTGGATTGCAAGGGAGAGGCACACCTCCAAAGTGTGCTACTCTCCCAAAACGTTCCTTGCGCATGCGCGCAAGCGAACGTAAAAATGTGTTTATGCCATTTAAACTAAATATTGATGCAATGTTTAAAGAAATTATATTGAAAATGTTTTGGTGGGTGGAGTTAATGTATCACCTGACTGCTGAATGGTATAAAATAATAGATATCACTTAGGGATGTTAGATGTGACCAGGAGAGAGGGGAGAGAGAGGAAGGTCTGGAGAGAATTCCAGGGAGTGATGTCAAATTGCTATACGAATGTGTTAGACTTGGTCTAATATATTTTTCTGGACATTTGAAGTGGTTTCAAGAGAGTTTGCTATATGGACTGTGTCCTGCCTCTGAAAGAAAATCTAAATTTATATAATAAATGCTGAACTATAATAAAGACTGCTATTGTTTCACGCTACCTGTGTTGCCCACAAACAACTGCGCCCTACCACACTGACACAGCTGGAGCCACAACCCTTGGTTCTTTTAAGTACAAACTCCATCAGCACCTCACATACAATAGTACCTGAAGGTACCCCCGCTAGTCTGTGCCCACAGCTTTAGTCTGCCTCAGCACTTCCTACTCCTGACCTGCCAAGTTAAGTCTTTGCCCAAGCACTTGCCTCCCATCTCCTTTTGCCCTAGCACTTGCCTCCCTCCCCCTAACCCTTGGCTCTTTTCCTTCCCTCTGCCCTTCCTATCCCAGCTCACACGTCCCCTCCCTACCTCACCCTGTCTGCCTCTGCCTCTCTCTCTTTTCTGCAGGACGCTGGCACACCATGTACTATGCCTTAGCACAATTTGTGTAGCTGTTTGTCATTGCAACCCATGTACTGTTGAATTTTTTTGTACTCTGTATGTATAATTTACTGTAACTATATTGTATCTTCTTGTGTAGATGTAGCTGACGTGGAACCTCTCAACAAGCATCCGCTCACAGGTGTCATCCAAGATTTCAATGAATAAATAAAGTACCAGATTCTCTGAAACTGGAAATCATCAGAAAACCAGAAGTATGCAGTGGCAGCCTTTTTTTTTCACCATCAGTCCCAGCTGGGGTACAGCCTGCCCAGAAACATTTTCTCCTGTGGTAAGAATGAAAACTAGCCAAATGGGTTTTCTGAGAGAAAACTGAGAGGAAAAAGAGAAAGTTTCACCCTAATTGTTAGTGTGTATAAAGATTTCACCAGTGTTTAGAGGCATTTATGCCTGGAAAAGGTTAAATTTGGACTTGTTGGGGCTATTTTCCATTGGACAGTCACCCTCCCTCCTTCTGAGGGCATTCTGTGAGAGGAAAAGAACACATTTTTGTGGCGGACAAGGTAAAGTACTTAACAGTAGAAAAGTATAGGTGTTAGACACACTGTTTTAACCACATCTTTCCCTTCCTCTGGAGAACAGAGAGGGCACTCCCACATTGGTGTTGTACACAGCTCACAGATATTGTCCACAGGGAGTCTATAGGGAGTGGTGATGGGTACTGAACCTTAGCTTCCAAGTCCCGCATGCTCAGGTAATAACAACCGGCTTTAGACTTCTGTGGGGTGGGTGACACTAGAACAGACTGGCTACCTCAGCCTCTGAGCGCCTGTTGGCTAAGCCAAGAGTTGAACCTAACTGTTCTTTCCCACGCACAGAAGTATCTGTGCAGAGGTTACTGTGTTTGGGAAGCTTTAGGGGAATGTCTTAGATGAGAACAATGTGCCTCATAGGTCCCAGAGGATCTTAGTTCAGCCATAACTGCAAAGAAGTAAAGTGTTACCTGTACCTCAGGGTGTGTAATTCACCCCTACTCTATTTGAGACTGTGTTGTACTTCCTGCTAAGTTATCCTACTGAGGGCATAAATGTTCACCCACAGTAAAAATGGGCTTTTAGACTGCACCCCTAGGAGTGAATTTTGCAGCCATGGTCTTGAGAAGAAAAACCCAGAGGAATGACTGCCAAAAAGAGACTTTGAGCATGCCAAATTGCATTGCCAGCTTGCTTGCAGGCTAAACCATCTTTGTGCTGAGTAAAAATAAATGAGGTCCCTTGTTTAGACATTTGTTGTGGACATTGTGTTTTTTTTTTTTACCAGAATTGTTCTGCCACTAACTTTTGCCTAGTAGCCCCTTGCCAGTGACCCAGGTATGCTGCCACCAGTTAGATGTCACCCTCGACCTGGAAGGTCATGTAAGTGCACAGTTGTTACTCATGTACAGCAACCCTTCAAGAAAACAAGCAGCTACAATTTTTCCCTAGAACTGAAAGGAGGCTGAATTGTAATATTAGTGTCATTACACCCTCTATGCAGTAACTGAGCTCAGAGCACAGCTCATTCTGAAACCCTGCAACACTGTTTGCTGGCATTGTCAGGTGCAATACTTCACGCTTGAACTGTGGCTCAAGCATGGTGGCAAAAATTTTATTTGTCCAACACTGCACAAGTGTCCAGTTGAGTGCTCAGGTGCTCAGTGAGAATGGTGACTGTGACTGAAGTAGACTGTTGATGTTCTGCAGCCTGGTCATATGGAATACATGAATAAAGGACTCAACCAGAGAATTCTGCTGAACTAAATTTATATTTCAACAAGATAAAGATGAGTAGGCATGAGCCTGTTTTTAGGGTTGTCTTGCATGAAATTACAACAGTTCATTAAAGCAGCAGTACTAGTTAACCAGCAAAAAAGGTCATCCTGCCTTTTTAAACAGTAATGTATTCCTGATAATCTTAGATTTCTTATTCGGCTATTTTAAATTCAATCGGCTATTTTCAAGACTGTGTTTAATTACTACTTGTATAATTTGTGTGGACCTACAATAAAGATGGCAGCCCACAGCAACTTTCAAAAATCGTCTCCCCAGAGATCCCACATTAACTGCACCAACCGTATTAATAATGCAAATATTTCAGGGATATGCCAGCCCATATTTCTGATGGCCAACATAACAACATCACCCTGATCTGCTTACATCTATGATGGTGGACCTGGCAAAGGATCAGAAACTTTTAAGGTCTTCAAAATCCTCTAGCTTGCCTCAGGAATGAAATAAAGCAAACAGAAAATCAGATATACTAAAGCTTTGGTTTGTCCTGGCAACCAAATTATTAAAATGTTTGTTAACTAGCACTACTGCTTTAATATAGTAACACAAAATATAATATAAAACAGTGTAAATCACTATGAGCTGGTCAACAGTTCAAGTACAATCCCATTCATGTGGAATTAATGTAAAAATTGCTGTTTTAAAACTTTCATTGGACGGTAGCTGTCACATAGAGAGTGGTAATCGGTTCCATAAAGTTGCAGCTATGTATTGGAAACTCATTTTGCCATATCTTGTGGCGACCTTGGCACTGTCAAGCCCCCACCTCAAATGTTTCATAGAGTATATTATAAATGGCAAAGGAAGATATGGTCTGCTAAATATTTCGGAGCATGGTTGTTCATGCACTTAAATCATTATGCCATAATCGTGCTCTGATTTCTAATGGAAAACTGTGGAAGAGGTATAGCTTTTCCCAGCTGCTACAAAAATGGCTGAATAGCAGTTTCAGACAGTAACAACATTTTTTTAATTACCTCTAAATGCTTTTTTAATGATTTAATCATCAAGCCGCAACTTCTGCTTTCTATTGCTGGCAACCACCATCTCACGAGTAGCCGCACGCATCCCTAGCTCACTTTATGCGAGTATATCCTGCTGACCTCAGCCACTGGTTGGCAGGACATATTAGCATGAAGTGGAGTTTTGGTAGACTTCAGCAATGTCTTTGACACAGCAAATTATCCTTTTTTACTAGGAAAAAATAGAGAACATAGGAATGAGTCATGAAGTTCACGACTGCTCATGAGATGGTAGCTGCCAGCAATAGAAAGTGAAAGTTGCAGGTCACTGTTTAAATCATTAAGAAAGCTTTCAGAGGTAATTTTTAAAAATTTCATTACTATCCGAAAGCACTAATCAGATGTTTTTGTAGCAGCTGGGGAAAGCTTTGCCTTTTTCACTGTTCTCCTTTAAGTAGGACCAGTTTAGGCTAGTGAGCAGATGATAATATTCAACTCAATTCAACTTTATTTTTATAGCGCCTTTCCAAACCAAGGCACTTAACATAAAAACAAAAACAGCCAATATAAATAACATTAAAACATAAAATTTACATTATCCATCGCTAGGGAAGGCCAAATCAAATAAATAAGCTTTTAGCTCAGTTTTAAATCTACTGATGGTTGAGCATTCTCTCAACTGACGAGGTAGAGAATCCCACAGGGTCGGAGCTGAAAAAGCAAAGGTACGGGAATCAGATATCTTTAATCGTACCCTGGGAATCTCTAGCAATCCCTCATCGGTGAAACGGAGAGGATGGAAGGAGCTGTAAGGTACCAGGAGATTTTGTAGTTAGCCGGGTCCCTGATCATGTAGGGCTTTAAAGGTTAGCAATCCAACCTTAAAGGTGATCCACCACTGAATAGGCAGCCAGTGCAGCTCGCAGAGCACAAGCATAATATGACTGGTCCTAGATGTCCCAGTCAAAAGCCTGGCTGCCGCGTTCTGCACCAGCTGCAAGCAGAGGATATCAACCTCTGGAAGCCCTAGGTAGAGGGAATTGCAGTAATCAAAACCTCGACAGCAAAGCTCGAGAGGTCCGTTACCACTGAAACCTCGAGATTGTTCAACTGCCTTGTTTGTGAATGGTTGCTCATACACAATCTTTTACAGTGTATGGGCAACCATGGGCGGCACTCCTTTATCCTCCAAACAATTCTCCAACAAAAAAAAAAACCTTACTTAGGCAGCAGTTTCATCATGCCACTTACTTCCTCACCACCGTAGCTGCTCAATTACGCATGCGTGCCCACGTTCGATGTTGTTGTGCTGCACTAGTGACGTACTCAGTGCAGCACAACAACATCCTGATGCACCGAGTGCAGCACAACACTGTTCCAGGCATGGATTTTCATATGGAACAGCAATCCACCATACACTATGATGTGTCTTTCTGGATGGTCCAGTAATATCCAGTACAGGCCTTGTCACTCTGTTATGTACTTTGTCTTTTTTTCAGGCAGGAGGTTCATTAGTAATCCATAGATTAGGGACCCACGGTATATCTGTAGCAAAATAAAAGCCACAGCAATTTTTTTTGTTGGTCTCAGTATCTAAACAGTGTCAGTTCCTCTGTAAGGTCCCAATTTTCAGAGAAACCTTTATGCATAGTTTACCTATGTGTTCAGTGAATGTCAGTTCTTGGTCAACACATATGCCCAAGTACTTGTAGATGGTACTTTTTTTTTCTAGAGTCTAAATATCACCCTATTCTATAACAGATGCCTGTGATGTAGTTGTTGGGCCAAATACAGTACCATAAATTTAGTCATTTTTGAGTTTATTATTAACTATTTTGAATTAGGCAGTACTGGAGGTTATTAAAGTAAAACTGGAGCATTGTGTAAACTTCCTTTTGGTCTCTGACAGAGTCAATGCTAGTGTTGTTCACATACATTTTTAATGCCAAATGGGTATCCAACCGAGGCAGACTGTTTGTAAAAAAGACAAGCAAAAGGGGAGTCAAAATGGACCCGTGTGATATGCCCTTCAACACATTCATGGTATTAGAAAATACTCCATTAATACTAACCAGTTGTATTTGGCCTGTCAAGTAAGAGCCAAACCACAAGCAAGACTTAGGACTCATTCCTATGTTCTCCATTTTTCTTAGTAAAAAAGGATAATTCGCTGTGTCAAAGACATTGCTGAAGTCCACGAAAACTGCCTGCATATTCATTTTGTTCTCGAGAGCCAGATAGACAGCATCTCTAAAATCAAGCAAGGCCATTGTGATGGAGTGAATAGGCCTGATCTGAGACTGCTGTCAGAAAAGCAGCTCATAATCAAACAGGTGCAAGTATTGTATAATTGTCTATTAACTTCCTTTTCTAGAAATGTGAAATTTATGGATAATATTAATAAGGCAATAGGTCTATAATTATTTACAGAACTGGCATCTCCTGCACAGATCTTGAATTATAGCATTGTTAACTTCTGGTAGTGGAAGGTTTGTAAAAATGCATTTAAAGGGTCAGCCATGTGTCTTGTATCTGTCACTATGCTGCCATTTATGTTCAGGCAGTATAGCTGTTTAGGAACTACTGGAGTTTCTAGGTTTATTGTCTTCCAGAATGTATTTGGGTTATGGAACAATTCAAATTTAGTTATTTAGTACTGGGCATCTGCTGTTTCTATTATTAATTTGCATTTATTTTTCATTTCTTTTAAAACAGACCAGTCAATATCCCAATTGACTTGTCTAGCTTTTTTCCTTCAGCAGCTTGTAATACACAAATGTTTTACTATAGTGCCATTTATCCAACGCATACTGTGTTGTGTTTTACTAACACTAATGAAGGGGCATGGGTATTGCTTATGTTTTGATATTCACTGTCAAAAAATGCTACTACATCATCCAAGCCTGGGATCAGGTTTGTACAGTTCCATTTAATTCTTGACATGTCAGTCAATAATGCTATCCAATAAAATATTTCAAAAGACCAGACCTTACAGAAACTGGATGGTGTAGAAGTAACTCACAATTCTTTTACCAGGTCTGCACATTATTTCACAGTTGTCTGATAGGAGAGGGGGACCAAGGGCACAGTCAATTGTTTTTGCTTCTCCATTGCTACTGCTACGAGTTGGAGACCTAATTATTTGAGAAACATTTAAACGTTCAAAAGCATCTCTTAACTTCCACCCGTTGGCCCATCTCAATCCATATGAAAATCCCCCACCAAAATGATATTGCCCTTCCCTATGCTACTATCAAAACATTGAGCTAGATTTTTGAAGAATAACAAGTTTATATTTGGAGGAGGACAGCTGTGGAATTCAAACCACACACAAACAAGGGTCCTGGACTTCAGAAGGGTGGATTTTGTAAAGATGAGTGAATGCCTCAGAGATGACCTGATGGGGGGGGGGGATGATCGGGGGGAGGAACAGTGGGCCAAATTAAAAAGGAGAATAGTGAGGGCAACAAACCTCTGCATCAGGCAAGTGAGAAAAAGCAAGAGGAAGAGGATACCACTATGGTTCTCAAAAGAGAGATTGCATGAAAGGTAAAGGCTAAAAGGACTGCATTCAGAAAATAGAAGGAGATGCAGAGGGAGGAGGATAGAGAGGTGTATCAAGGGAAACAGAGGGAAGCAGGGAAAGCAGTAAGGAGCGTAAAAGTGTAAACTGAAAGAATGACATTGCAGTATCAAAAGGGAACAAGACATTTTTAGGTATGTGAGTGATAAAAAGAAGACAGTGGGAGGGATTGCAAGGTTAAAAAAGGGAGGGGGAGGTGCTGTGCAGAGTGTGACCAGGAAAAGGCAGACATCTTGAACAAATACTTCTGCTCAGTGTTCACAGTGGAAGGGGAGGGTGAGGGATCACACAAAAAAGTAACAGAAACTTTGATGAGAGGGAAGTGGACACTGGTCTTTATTCTGAAAGCACTCGATAACCTGAAAGTGGACAACGCTGAGGAGTCAGACAAGTGCATCCAAGGAATATACTTAATTAAAATTAAGGTACAAATTAATGAAGTCTTTTGTGCTTAATTTAAAATAATCAGAAGATTAAGGATAAAAAATCTGCTGAATTAAAATGTTCTAGGAAATCCTCTTTCTCCTTAATTTTAATCAATGGTTGCATTAACAAAAAATTATGCTGAATTCAAATTATGAGAAAACAGTGAAAGTATGCATTCAAAGAATACCGATATACATAATAACAAAGGTGTCAATATACCAATGGGCAGAAAGTATGCACCAGAGGCTCATACCCCACCCACACAGCTTCACAGCTGAGGTGTGCACACGCCAATGACCACCACCTGTCCGTGGACCCCCCCCCAGTGCACAGGTATGTGCAGGGCAGATGGGGTGGAGTTGCAGATCCAAGCAGGCAACCAACTGGATGCCCGTCCTGGGTCCCTGACTGGATCCCCTGTGCATGCCGGCATGGGATCTGGTAACTACATCCCACATAGGTACCCCTGGAGTGGTGCAATCCTCCTTCCCAAAACCTGCACCTGTGGCACCACCCATGACCCAGTGCACAGCTGCCCATCGCACATGGCAAAGCACCTGCCCTGGTCCCCAATGTCTGCCCATTGCCCCCGCACACAGCAGAGCCCCATTCCCAGCAATGCAGCCCCCCCAAATACATATACAGACACTGGCCCTGTAAATGCAGACATCCCCAAACACACGTAGGGGCACCAATCCCATGACTGCAGACACCCCCCAACACATGTAAGAGCACTAGAACCATGAATGCAGACATCCCCCCAACACATGTAAAGGTACCGGACCCGTGAATGCAGTAACCCCTCCCCATACACACACACATACAGATGCCCTGGACCACACTATCAAGATTCCCAACCCCAGTACCCCCATCCCCTCATTGGTGTTCAGTGACCTCTTCCCATCCCACCCCCTGTGGCATCAACACCCCCCCCGACTCCTGTACCTGCCTGTCAGTGCCGCGGCTAGGGACTGCCAGTAGTACAGCCCTCCTCACACCTCTTCAGCTGCCAGCTATCCAAGTGATGCTGGGAGCATGGTATCTATATATAGGGGTGCTCTCCCAGCATCACTTGAATGGCCGATGGCTGAGGAGGTGTGAGGAGGGATGTGCCACTAGCCATCCTATGCTGTGGCACTGACGGGCAGGTACGTGGTTCAGGGGGGTTGTTGGTGCTGCGGGAGGGAGGGTGAGGGGAGACCTTTGAACATCAATGAGGGGGTGGAGGTGCTGGGATCAGGGAGTGTATGGGATCCTCTGCACTGCACCAGACAAATCACATTGGGGCCCTCATTGGGGGGTTCAGGTACCTTGGAGATTGGGCACTGATGTGACTTGGGGAGGAGAGGCGGGTACCACCACTGCAGGACAGGGCACAGATGTGTGGTTGGGGGGATTCCTGCACAGTAATGGGGGTCAGAGCAGAGCTGTGTGGTGGGGAAGGGGGCCTACATATGGTAGGGAACGGGACAGTGATGTGTGGTGGGAGGGAGTTGCAGCATATGGATGGGGAAGGTGCACCAATGTGTGTGTGTGTGGGGGGGGGGCCTGCCAATCGGAAATGGGGTGAGGAGACTGGCATGTGGGGGGCCTGTACTGTATGGCCAGGACTGGGCTGGTGTCATGTGTGCCACAGGCTGGGTGCGTTGATTCGTTACGGCAGGGTACCTCCTAGCATAACCAGCACCCTGCTACACCCCAGTGCACAGTACTATGCTCCTTAGTGAATGGCGCATAGTGTGGGCCTGCCCCGGCACATCACTGTCCACACGGCCAGGGGATCAGGTGCATATAGGATGCACGCCCCTTTCATGCATCCCACGCAGGGTGTGCAATGGGTACGAGGAGCTTATGCACCATTAATCCGTGGCACGTAGTCACTCTGCACAGGCATGCATAGCGCCCAAGGTGTTTATTTAAAATTTAGGAAAATTGCATAGAAATTATTTATGTAAATATTACAATTGATAAAAAGTACACAGTTGTGAACAGTTAAGCCAAGAATGTTCAATGTACCCGAGTTACCACAAAACATTTCAAATATTTATTATGTGCATCACATATATACATTATCAAATATTTTATTGTAATACATTGAGACACACATTACCAAAAGTAAGAAATAAAACCTTGTATATGAAACACAATACAATAGTTTATTCTGTTTAAATGGTTGTTCAAAATTTGAATGGATCCTTCTAGTCACTGCAGTACTAGAGAATGAAAAGCTGACAGGAATAATTCATGCATCATGATTGGGCTCATAACAGTGTAATAGATAGTAATGTAGGCTACTGAAATGCAAACAGCCAATCAGAATGTTGCATTTCCAATACCATTTTTTTTACTTTTTTTCATATAATTTTTGCCCCTGCTGGTCTCTGGTTGCCATCTCTCTCGGGGATCCCAAGGTACTTACTGACTCACCTCATGATGCCAGCTCTTGCATGCCCCTGTACAGAGCAATGGTTTGCCCCTCACCCCCACTGCGGAGTCGATGGCAGGGAATGTATCACTGAATTCTCACTGATTTATTAGATGGGCAGTGTGATGAATGTTGCAAGGGTCTGGATTACCAGCAGCCTGTCAGCTGTGGCTTCCAGGGCTGTTCTTTTAATTTATTTCCTCTCCACTTGATGATGGCATGCAAGATATCGGGTGTACTCACTCATGACAGCATGCACATGTGGTGCGCAAACTAGCCATCATCCAGACCCTAACCTGCTAATCTCCATTGCTCTGCCACCCATGGTCACCTAGGTGGCAGCAGTGCAGTGGGGGGCTGTGAACCACCCTCCCTGGAGGAGGAGAGCATCCTCTGGGATGCTCAGTCCCCCTTCCCTTGGGGACAGCAGTGCAGTGGGGGAGTGACCCACCCTCCCTAGAGGAGGAGAGCATCCTCTGGGATGCTCAATCCCCCTCCCCTGGGGGACAGCAGTGCAGTGAGCGGCAGCGACCCACCCTACCCAGAGGAGGAGAGCATCCTCTGGGATGCTCAGTCCTCCTCCCCCAGCTGATGCCTGATGCTCGGGGCTTGCTTATGAACCCGGGTCACTGGCATTATGAATGGCAGCACTACCGCTGCACCGCTGGCCCAGTGGTACAGCACTACCGCTGCACCACTGGCCCAGTGGTGCAGCACTACCACTGCACCGCTGGCCCAGTGGTGCAGCACTACCGCTGCACCACTGGGTCAGCTCCAAGACCATTTTTATAATTTATTTTGTTGTAGTATGTTCATCTTGGACATGGCCAAGTGCTTGGCATTTTTCTGCCTTGGGAAAGGGCAGAAAGATTGATTGGCCACTCACATCTAATATACGACAGCCATTGTGTCCCGTCATGGACTTTTCTGTATGTCCTGGGTCTCATAGCAACAGCCATCATCACAGAGCCACTGGCTAGAGTGTGTATGCGGATATCACACTGGACTTTGAAAGCCCCAGAAGGTGCTAGTAATGTCTCCCCTTACGCAGAGCACTGATGTTTCCTCACTTTGGAGGCTTGGGAAGATGAGAGTTTGGTACTGGGCTCTGAAACATGGTATGGAACTGTCAGCAGTGCATGGTCCAGAGTGTCCCAAATGGTTTAGCAGGTAAGTCAGTAGGTCACAGTTCAGGGTGCACAAGTGGGAACTGGTGACCTTAGTGGTCCTGGGGTCACACAGAGTTGGATGTTTTGTCCCATTCAGAGAGGGCTAATCAAACTATTGGTGGAGGAGGCAACCCTAATACTCATTGCTCCCCTCTGACCTTGGGAGATGTAATATCCCCTGGTGCAACAGCTGGCAGTGGAACTCCTACCACCTCTGCCTTTGTGCAGAGACCAAATGTCACCAAACCAGGGATGTGTGGTCCACTCTGGCATGCAGTCCTTGCATCTGTGCACGACTCCTGAAGACATAGCCATAGCTCACTTTAGAGTATCATCAAAAGTGGTTGATGTTCTGGTGGCTGGCAGAAAACCTTCCGCCAGACATACCTATTCTATGAAATGGAAGTAGTTTACTTTGTAGGCCACTTCACATAATTTGGATCCTCTTACCTGTACAGTCAGTCAGGTGTTGGAATACTTAATATTGTTATCGGACTCGGGTCTGAGGTATTCCTCACTCAAGGTGCACTTGGCTGCTATGTAAGCCGCTAACGTGCCTGTGGATGGATGTACAGTTGCTCATTTAGATGTAGCTCATACGTTTTTGAGAGGCATTTTTTATATAAAATTTCTCATTAGTACTCCAGTCCTGGCGTGGGACCTGAATTACTGTATGTTTTGGAACTGCTGCCTTGTGCTGCTTCTGAGCTAGCAGCGCGTTGTGGCTTGTACTTTCTCTCTTGTAAAGCGTTATTTTTAGTGGCAACCAATTCTGCTCGAGGAATTTCTGAACTGCAGCCTCTTAATATGTGAGCCTTCTTGTTTGATTTTCTACAAAGACGGGGTCTTTGTGCACTAATCCCAAGTTTTTACCAAAGTGGTATCTGATTTCACTCTAAAGCAAACCATTCACCTTCCAGTGTATTATCCAGAGCATGCCAATCCAGGGGCAACATTGCTCTATACATTAGATGTGTATATAATTCTCAGATTCTATACACACCATACCAAGGCCGGCAGAACATTCTCACAGCTTTTTGTTTTGTTCATCCTTGGGAAAGAGTGTGCGTCAATTTCTAAACCGTGCTTGTCCAAACGGCTAGCACATTGTAGTATGTTCTGTCATAGGCAGTATGGTAAGAAACTTCCTGATGCGGTTCGTGGTCATTCCACAAGAGGTATGACCACTTCTGTTTATTTCAGAAATGTTTCCACTGCAGAGATTTGTGCAGCTATTGCATGGCAGACTGTCCACACATTCATCAAACATTACAGTCTGGACATTGTCTCTAACAGATGAGCAGAGTTTGGCCTGGCTGTCTTACAAGGCCTACGTCGTAATCCTATAGGCACCATCCACCCAGACTGTTCACTTTTGGTACTGCTTGGGATTCGTTCCAAAGGTGTAGCCTTATAGAAGAGATGCCCTTGAAGAACATAGAACAGTTACGTAAGAACTTATTGTAATAGATTTTCAAGAGAATCTCATTCACCAGGCTGTGCTGTCCCTCCTTCCTTCCCCCTTAAAGGTTGTGCTACTGGATATCCTGCATTGCTGCATTCAGTCTTGTCTTTTCCAGCACTCTGTTCACTTGGTATGAGGTATGCTGGTGTGTCTCCTGGTTCCCTGGAAGGAGGTCCTCTGAGCATGATCTCTAGCGGGAAACTGAGGAGAGGAGGGTCTGCCCATGTTAATCTACTGTAGGTGCTGGCATGTGACGACGTTGGCAGCCCCTGGCTTGCAAAGTCTCCATGTGATCCTAGCACTGATACAAGAATAATTCCAAAGGAGTGGCCTGATGAGAGATTCTCCTAAAGATCTACTGTTACAGTAAGTTCTTATGTAACTCTTCTTTTCAGCTCCTGGAAAGGTAGATTGCCACTAGCTGTGTTTAAAATGCCCGGGTCCAGACCACAATTTTGCCAGTTGTGATCTCTATATAAAGTTTTGCCCTAAAACGAAAAGCAAAGGACTGAAAAAAAAAATTAGAAGATTTTATGGCTTCTCTGTCTGCCTCCAGGTCACCAAAAGGCTCAGAGGAGCGTCCAGACCCTCAGAATAAGCCACAGTCTCTGTCAGAGGGGACAGAAGAGCGATTAAACTGCTAAAGATGATTCAGAACTTAGAGTGTTTGAAAGGGGAAACCCTGAATCACATAAAACTAAAAGAGCCTCTGACCAGAGACTGGAAGGAAAAAAAAACCAAAAGAAAAACATATTGCTGTCCCTCCTTCTGAAGAGGGAAAGGAGCCACCAATGGACACAAATAAAGTACCCTTACTAGAGAACATGACAAAGGCACAGCAATTCCTCCAGGCATTCCAGACTGTGGGGAATTTCATGAATATGCCTGTCCTTCTCTCCAGGCTTCAGTCTCACTCCGGTGCCTGTGGAGGAGGAGGCTGAAATTTACTATGAAGATGAGGAGGAAGGAGAACCTATGGAACTGGATGGTTTTCCTGAGCAAGAATTTGGCTCTCCTCCTAGGCTTTCAGAGGACTAAAATTCCCACAGTACCTGAAGGAGAACCTGTAGAACCAGATGGTTCTTCTGAGCAAGAATTTGGCTCGCCTCCTAGGCCTTCAGAGGACTACATTTCCCACGATACCCTTGTAAGGCATATGGTAAATACCCTCAACTACTCCTCCCACGAGGCTGAGGAAGATGAAGATGAGGTAGAATTCATGAATATGATGGCCTTAACACCCACAAGGAGGTTGATATTGCCCATCTATAAATCCTTAGGAAAGCAAATGAAAGATTTTTTTTATCCCTGATTTTAACCATTTTTTCTCCTGTCCCTGCCCGGCTGCATGCGCATGTGCCACAGTATCGAGATGCCCTCCCACTGCTTGCTACCCACTCTCCTGCACTGCCTGCGGACCTCCATCTGAAGGTAGTGGAACTACGGCGGGTGACAGGATCCTCCCCGGGAGAGGAGAGCTCCCTTCCGGCCACTCAATTTTGCTCCCTCTCCCCAGGCTCATTCCTGAACCCAGGTCCCCAACGTGACGCGAGGTAAGGCATCCAGTGCCTCAGCCCTCCGCACCGCAGGGCCAGCAGCAAATGAAAGATTATGTCAGCATCTACCTTGGTAGCTGGCATATACAAGAAAACTTAGAAAAAATATTAGGTGGACAGGCAGAGCACTGAGTACCTGTACTCCTACCCTGGTCATGAGGGAGTTGTCCAGGCTGCTGCCTGTGATAAGCCCAAAGTGCCAGTTTCTTTCTAGCAACCTGAGAAAGATTTCAGGAAACTGGATAGTATGGGCAAAAGTTATATGTCAGCTTCCCTGCTACTAAGGCAGGCAGCTTACTTGGCTTACACAGCCCAATATGGGAAAGCTTTATGAATTCTATACTGGCATTGGAGTGAAGAGGCTACTGGAAAATTGGCACATGATATAGCTAACACAGCATGAGTAGCCATATATGCCACAAAGTAACAGTTCCCTATGACAGTAGACACAAGTTACAGTGCATCTAGGGTCATGGCACATACAGTGTCCTTAAGAAGGTTTGCCTGGCTTAGAACTACTAACGTATGGAAGGTAGGGGATACTACCCTCATGTGTTTGTTTCCTTTGAGTGCCTTCCACAGAGAGGCTACCATACGGGCAGGGGCAGAAGGGTCACTAGGCATGCAGCTGCAGTACCAGCCCCCAAACTTCAGGCAAAGCAAACCCCCTGACAGTTTGCCCAGGTCATCCACCTGTTGCCATCTGGGGAGAAGACTGTCTTACTGCTTCCAGAAATGGGCAAAAGTCACCACAGACAAGTGGGTACTGGAATAGTGAGTAAGGGTCTGTCCCTGCAGTTCGGGAAATTCCCCAAGCTACATAACTCTTAAGGTTTTCCAGCCTCACACCCCAGCAGAAAAATTTTTTTTATTGGAGATGGAGGTAAAGAAATTGTTGCAAGCAAGTGCAGTAGAAAAAGTGCCTGTCTCACAGTGGAGCAAGGGACTTTGTTCCAGATACTTCCTGACCCACAACAAAAATAGGGAGTGGTGACTCATTTTAGACCTGAGATATCTGAACAAACATGTAAAGAAAGAAAAGTTCAAGATGGTGACACTGGGCTTAGTGATTCCATCTCTGCAAATAGGAGATTGACTGAGTTCACTGGATCTGAAGGAGTCCTACCTTCACATACCAGTCAGGCCAAGCCACACAAAATACCTCAGCTTCAGGTTGCCATTACCAGTTCACAGCCCTTCCCTTTGGCCTCACCTCAGCCCCAAGAATATTCACAAAGTGCTTAGCTGTAGTGGCAGCACATTTGAGGAGGAAAAGGTGGTGTTTTTTTTTTCATACGTGGACAACTGGGAAATCTCGGTAGAAAACGAGCAGGAAGCAAAATCCCTCATACTGTTGACACAGGACACATTGGCAGACCTGAGCGTCCTCATAAACAAAACAGAACCAGTTCAGGTTTTGGATGTCATTGGTATAGAGCTAGATATCCTGCAGGGGAAGGCATTCCTTCCTCGACCAAGGATAGCTAATATGATTTTAACTGTAGAATCCTTCAAGGCAGGCCAGCCAAGGCTTATAAGGGACTTTCTATAGTTACTGGGTTGCATAGCTGCAACCTTTGCAGTAGTGCCAGGGACCAGTTTCCAAATGAGGGACATTCAGTATCACCTAGGGGACCACTGGTCCCAGAGGTGGGATCCTTTGTCCAAGCTGATGCTTCCTACAAAAAGTCTGTTAAGGGCACTGGAATAGTGGAAAGAGGAAGACCACCTCAGAGAGGGTATTTCTGTCCTCCAGCAGTCCCCCACAGTCATGCTGTCCTAGGATGGGTTTCCCACTTTGAGGACCTTGCTATGAGTGGCACCTGGAGCACACAGGCGACTTAAGAGCTCATAACTCTCCTGGAACTCAGGACAGTTTACTTGGCAATGCAGGCTTTCTCCTCCCATATTCAGGGTCAGTCAGTTCAAATCAGAACAGTCAACACCACAACAATGTATTACATAAACGAGCAGGGAGGAACAAGATCTTCAAAGCTTTGCACAGAGGCCATGAAAATCTGGAACCTAACCTGTTTCCTGGAAGTTCAGCTATCTGCAGTACACCTGCTAGGGAAAGACAATGTGCTTGCAGACTCCTTGAGCAGGATCGTCCAGGGCAGTCACAATGGACCCTGTACCAGCAGGGGCTGGCATCAGTGTACAGACAGTGGGGTACACCAGAAATAGACCGGTTTGCCTCATGGGAGAACAGCCAGCTCCCACCTTTCTGTTGCAGACCCTCAGCTCTGGGCTCAGTCCCAGGGGATGCTCTAGTCCTCAGCTGGTCAGGGAAGTTTCTCTATGCCTTCACTCCATTCCCACTTTTACTGAGAGTCCTGATAAAACTGAGAAGGGAGTCCGCAACAGTGATCCTCATAGCTCCAGACTGGGTCAGGCAGATTTGGTGTTCCATGTTCCTGTCCTCTCCAACAGGCTGCCAATTAACCTACTTCTGAGATACAGTCTAACACTGTCCCAGGGCAGGATAACATTCCCAGAACTGAGAACTTTACGCCTCAGAGCATGGTTCTTGAAGAGAGAGAATTCTCGGGGCTAAATCTTTCTGAAAAGTAATGGAAGTGCTGAAGGTTTCAAGGAAACCAGCAACTAGGAGAACTTGAGTTTCAGAATGGAAAAGATTCTCCTTCTGGTGTTCTTCCAGACAGATCAACTTCTTCGGGCAGGCCTGTCCACAGTCCTGAACTATGTAGTCCATCTCCAGTCTTTGGGTCTGAGGCCCTCAACCCTTAAGGTTCATTTAGCAGCACTGTCAGCATACACATCTGCTGGCAGACAGGTCAGTGGCCTTGCAGCATATTTTCAAAAAGTTTTTCAAGGGCCTTAATCACTTGTACCCTCCAATGAGGGACCCTGTCCCTCTTTGGGAATTTGAATGTGTGCATTGCCCAGCTGATGGAGGCCTCTTTCAATCCTATGGCCACTACTGCACTGAAGTATGTCACTTGGAAAACAGTTTTCCTGGTGGCAGTGACATCTGCAAGAAGGGTGAGCGAGCAACTGCACAAGCCCTATGCACAGATTCTAACTACGTAATCTTCCATAGGGACAAGGTAGGCCTAAAGAAGAGCAAAAAATTCCTCCCAGAAGTGGTGTCCGAAATCCATATGAGTCAATCATTTGCCCTTTCAGTTTTCTTCACAGAAAAATGCAGCTCAGGTGAACAAAAGTTGCACAGTCTGGATGTGAAAAGGGCACCAAGTTACTTCCTGCAGCACTCAAAGGACATTAGGTCCACTAGCACTCAGCTGTTTGTTACCTATGGTGAAGTGGAGAAAGGCAAACCAGTATACAAGAGAACGCTCTCTCACGGGATAGTTTCCTGCATACAGCTCCGTTATGACAAAGCTGGTAAACTGCCACCCAGATGGCTCCAGGCACACTCTACAAAAGGTACCTCTGCCTTTGTGGCAGCATCAAGGGGTAGCCCTCTGCAAAAGATTTGTAAAGCAGCTACCAGGAAAACTGCACACCTTCACAAGGCACTACTGTTTAGACATACAGTTCAGAAAGGATGCCAGTTTTGGCATGGTTGTCTTGCAGACCCTTTCCCTAAATATAGTAGGATCCAGCCTCCCAAGGTGCTGCTATGAGGTTTGCACTTATTAAACTTAAAGCAGCAGTGCAAAAATCTGGTGGAAAATTTTGACCTATACTTTTTTGTGCTATTTTAGGTTGCAGCTTACCTCCTGACTTTAGTGATGCCCTTCTGTCCACAAGTTGTCATCTTTGGTACTTTTTTTTGTGTTTGAAATGATGAAGGGAGCGTTCCTTTTAGTGTGGTTTGAATCAGGTCTTCATCAGTATACTCAGCTGTTTTAGTCCATCAGTTGGTTAAGTATCACTTCTGTTGTGAGGCGGTGCTCTCTGACCTTATGAAACAAAAGGGTTAAAAAACAGCTGCAAGTACTGATGAAGACCTGGTCCAGGCCATGTTGAAGGGGGAGCTCCTTTTATTGTTTCAAACATGAAAAAAGTACTAAATCAGACAAAACTGTGGAGAGAAGGGTATTGTACAAGTCAGGAGTGGAAATCTGAACTAGCATAAAAAAATATCGGTCACACTTTTCACTGGATTCAGGCACTGCTGCCTTAGGTAAGGGATTCCTGGGGGTTTGAAAAAAAAAAATACTCACTGTAGTAATGTTGTTTCTTCTAAAGAGATTCTTCACTAGATTACTAGACTTCACTAGACTAGACACTAGAGGGTGTAGACAGAATGAGAAGGGACCTGCAGAAACTTGAAGAATGGTCAAGGGTTTGGCAGTTGAAATTCAATGCAAAGAAGTGCAAGATAATGCATATGGGGCACAAAAACCCTGGCACAATATATCATTTGGGGGGTGAGGATATAGCATGCACCAAGCAGGAAAGGGATCTTGGGGTTGTCATCTCTGATGACCTCAAGGTAGGGAACAGTGTGACAAGGCATCAGGTAAAAATGAGGATGCTGGGATGTATAGGCAGGGGCATCACCAGCAGGAAAAGGGAGGTCATAATTCCGCTTATACAAGACACTAGTGAGGCCCCACCTGGAGTACAGTGTACAGTTCTGGAGACCATACCTACGTAAGGACATAGACAGGGTAGAGAAGGTTCAGAGGAGGGCAACAAAGATGGTGCATGGGTTGCATCACAAGTCCTATGAAGACAGGTTGAAGGAACTGAACATGTACTCCTGGAGGAGAGGAGGGAGAGAGGGGATATGATAGAGACATACAAGTATCTTACAGGAGGAACAGGGTGCAGGAAAACACTATTTTAAGCGAAAAAGATGTTTCAGGACTAGAGGGCATGGATGAAGTTGGAGGGAGGACGATTCAGAGGAAACATGAGAAAGAATTTCTTCACAGAACGGGTGGTGGACAAGGGACACCCTGCCAGAGGAAGTGGTGGGGCTGAAACAATCACGGATTTAAGAATGCATGGGATAGACATAAAGGAATTCTAGAGGTCAGGGGTAAGGGGAAATAGACTTCTAGGAAAACAAACTGAACTTACAAGCTCAAATGGGCAGACTAGGTGGGCCATAGGCCCTTATCTGCCGACACTGTCTATGTATCTATGTATCTATGTATCTATCTGACAACAGCATTTCTCTGTTCTCTCGCCACAAAGAAGTTCTCAGGTCAGCCAGCCCAGTAGTGTAGAGGGCTGAGGTGCCTCGGGCCTTACCTTTTACCACTCTGGTGACCCGGGGTCAAGAGCGAGCTCGGATTGCTAGAAGTTGGTTGGGGAGGGAGAGGGTAGAGCATCCAACAACAGCTATCCTCTCCAGGGTGGGGCGGGTTGTGACTCCCTGCTACCAGCGACTCCCAGTGGAGACTGGGGATGCAACAGCCAGGGTCACGTTGGGTCTGTGGGGAGGCTGCAGGGAACTTCCATGGGTTGGGGCTGGAGCATGCCCATTCCACTATGGACATCATTGCATGTCCTTGCCTCCGGGGGGGGGCACATTCATGTTCATGCAAGGAGGAAAAACCCTGGTTCCTAAGGAGACAATGCCCCAGCCCCAGGCCCACTATCTGACCCTGCCCTCCCTGGTCACAATATCTTCTGGCCTGCACCATGCCCACAAAGACTGGATTCAAAGAGTGCCCAAGGTAAGAGGGGGGGTGGCCTTGCCCTGGGGGCACAAGCCATGGGAGGGTTCTGGTGGGATGACGTGTCAGGATAGGGTTCCAGGGAAACCTAGGGTTTGGGGATCTCAGGCTGGGTGGGACAACCAGGCAACGTCTGAGCGATGCCTCAAGACTGGTGACCGGAGAGAAAAAAAAATAAAAAAAAGAAGCTCTCAGTGGCTGTAGAGAGTGAAAAAGGGTATTATCAGCTTGCCTCTGCAACATGGAAGGTAAGCATTCACACTTTTGGGGAATTGCAAAAGTGAAAGGTACACATACTGTAGTACATCTCTGTGCATTCTTTGCATGTGCAGTGGAAGCATTGTGCTGCTGCCTAACTGTAGGAAGGACAATCAGAGGATAAAGACTGGGTCTGTGCAGGATCATGTTTGCTGACCTCAGACCCTGCTCTACTGAATTCGGTCTTCAAAAAGGGCCTGCAACAAACTGACAACCCTTGTGGAGGGTGCTAGAGATGGAGGTAAGACCCAGAGCAGTTGGGAATGTACTAGGGCAGTGGCTGAAGGGGGCTTGGAGATGTATAGGAAAAAGGTAAATCTAAAAGAACATGTGGGGCACAGCACCACCACCACAGTGTCCCCCCACCCACATGACCCTCAAAATTGTAGCTTCATATTTATTGCTACAATAATAAACCTTGGAATCTACAGTACTTCTGCATTGCTGTAGCTCTCCAGCATTTTAGTAGTACTTATTTTGATGAAAAGACCACATTTTTCTGTTTCAGCATCACCCTTTATTGACATGTTTCTTACAATGTTTACAATTACATAATGTGGTTTCAATTACCATGTGCTATGTGTTATACATTTACAAACACAGTAGAAGAAACCAACACAGTTACCCCCAAACTATAAAATGTACAAAGTTATTTCAGCATTAATGAACTCATTTTGAACTGAATATGTGTTGTTTTCTTATGTCAGTAGAATCATCACACAGAATATTCATAGATTCTGGTTAGAGCCCATTAAATGGGGGTTATGCACGAATGGGGAGGAAGGTACATGCCAAAGACGTGTACCCCACCAACATGGCTCTGCAGCCCCAGACAAGTGTAGGATGCACAGGATTCACTACCGCATGCACCAGCGGGGCACCTATCCGCGGCCCCGCACGCCCCCCAGTGTGCAGGACTGCACAGGGCAGCCGGGGCAGAGTAGCGGACCAAGGCATGAATCTAATTGGATGCCTGTCCTGGGCCCCATAGTGAATCACATGCATGTGAAGGTGCTGGTCTAGGTGTGTGAATAGTCAATGAAGGGACCTGGACAAATGGGGCCATACCCCGTAGGCCGAAGGGACCCCCTGCCCGAGCCCCTGGAACACCTCGGTCACCCACTGCACTGCCAAACCACTTACCAACACACATCTGCCCTGTCCCCCTTGTAACAAAGCATACCCGAACACATGACTGCACCATCCCTTTTGTAGCAAAGCATACCCCCAACACACGAATTCCCCATCCCTGTAGTTTCAGTGAAGCTCCCTACACATGACTACACATCCCTGTAGTTTCAGTGAACCCCCAACACATGAAAGCCCTATCCCTGTAGTTTCAATGAACCCCAACACATAACTGTCCCATACCCATAATGTCAATGCATCCCCCAACACATGTCTTCCCCATCCCCAAGGTACCAATGCACCCCCACAACACATGTTTGCCCCATCCCTGGTGAAGAACATGACACCCCTCTGCACACAATGTGGTGCCCCTCCACACAACCCTGACCCCAAAACCGATGCCCAGCAGTATCATTCGTGGTCAGTTGACCCTCCACGGCACTGACAACCCCTCTTCCCAAGCCCATAACTGAAAGATGGTGTCACAGGCATAGACGGCCAGCAGTACATCCCTCCACACACCTCCTCGGCTGCCAGCCACCCAACTGATGCTGGGAGAGTGCTGCATATATAGGCTTTCGTCTTTGAATGTTGCAAGCTAAACTGGAACATAAACCGACTGAGGACTGATGATCAGATAGTGGAATGACTATCTAAATAAATGTAACCCCTAGGTGGCACTATCCCAATGGCTACTACCCCTGCCTGCTGTGCTGATAACGGGCCCAGGTTCAGTGTCGGGTTCCTCCAGCCAAAGGTCTGGGTTGGTATTGGTCGGAATAAGCAGGCCACAGCCCTCTGAGACACTGTGACCCCCCTTGTCTCCCACTAGTGGCCCACACAGAACACAATGTTTACCTTCCCGATACCCTTGATAGACTTTATACATACACCTATGCTTGACACTTACCCCCAGAACCAGTTCCTTCAGCTTGGCTCTGGGGACCCCTTGTAAAATAGGGTGAAGCAAGACAAAAAGCAACTATGCAATAGCTTAGGCATAAACAGACACCATAATCAATGTAAATTGCAGAAAAAAGTAGATCTGATTTATTCAGGGGGCTATAACAAGGATGGGGGGTAATCAGGTTAATTGGCTTAATCACACTATATATATATATATATATATATATATATATATATATATATATATATATATATCACAGTTGTGCATGCAGTCAGTGTCCCTATCAGTCACACTTTCTGGGTACTCAGGAAGGAGAACGGGGCTAGCCAAGACCATTGCCCAGGGTAGGCTGGCGTTGCAGCTGGTAGGGGCCCTGTGAGAAAAAGAAATAACATGCACACTCTCTGATTGTAATCCGGAGCTGGATGGCTCAGTTCATGAAAACAACACAACAAAACAATCGGATGACACACTGGTGATTTAAAAGATAGGTCGCAGGGAGCTACCCTGTTTGTTACTCACGATACCCAAAGCTGAACACAGGATGGACAATGGTCGAGACTATAGCTGGTTGTTCTGGATTGCCAGAAGAAGCATGGTAGGGAGACAAAGCCCTCGTGGCAGGGCCCAACAGCATAGGGAAACCGCGTATTTAGTCCATTTTAAGCTGGGTACATGTCCAGCCCTCAGCACACATTCACCTCAGGGGAATACTAGATTGTGACCCCTTCTCCAGCTCACAGCACATTTATATGCAGTGAAAATTACTGTACCAGGCTTACAGCTCCTACCCTGATCGCAAAGTCACTGCTAAACCCAGGAGTGCAAAGGTAGCTGAAGTTCCTGATAGGCTGATCGCACTTATCAAAATCTTCAGTCTTCTTCAGGTTAAGCCTGGTCCCAATTTGTTAGATTGCTTCACAGCATACAGATCGGATTCAGTCCTAACCAATTCTTCTCAGGCAGAAAACGGCAAGCAGTCCGGGATTCACGCCGTACATAATTCTCCCGCACGAACTACTACGCCGCACGACTGCTCAAATTAAGCGAGCTCCTTCTCTCTCCAGCTTCACCTCGAATCTGGCTTGCCAGCAGACAGCTCTTGGTATTTCCCCTTGATCCAAAGGTCCGATTCATCAATTTAAATGCCAGTCACAGTCAGAGCCCCCCATCTTGGTGCAGAAGGCACCAATAGCCCAGAACTACAAATTACAGCCAGTAATTCACACAGTCCCAAGTAGCAGGCTCCATTTCAAAGTCCTAAAGTACTGATTGGTCCAACTCAGCAGTTCGGGACCAAAATGGTGGAGCGGACTGAACAGGTCTTGCTGCAAGAAAGGCAGGTTAGCACAAACCACATTATTATTACTACTCTAAATAATCAAAAGCCAGTAGTTATATCTTCTAGCAGGGCTCCCTCTGCACAAGTAGCAATGGCAGAAATGGAGCAAGGGTTCAGCAGCCCGAGTGGGACTTGGGCATGGAAACACACAGTCCCCCCTTTTGATTAATTATTTTACTGCAACAGGCAGTCCTTAAAGAGGCAGCACACGGAAGCCACATGGGCACTCACTGACAATACCTTCAGTCGCCAAATGCAGGACACCAGCCTGGCCACGAGCACTTTAGCAACCTCACGGAATCCTGTATGGGAACCCCCATTTGTAGGGGGTGACACCCTTCCTGGCATAGAAAACTTGGCATCCACGTCAAGTGTAGACCATGGCAATAATTTCAAATGCAAATTACCTTACACATCTATACTACTAGCAGATAGTGCCTATAACATCTACAACATTAGTCAGCACATTAGACTTTTACTATATACACTGTCTGTATTTTACAGCACACAATTTTTCCTTAATTGCATTACACGCATTTTGCACAGATTACTCATATACACACTGCAGTATGGAATCAGGTTATTACATCCTGCACATGAAACAATAAGAACAGGGGCCCTTTCCTATCAGCTACCCTGGTGCTGGATGGGGCAGGGGCACCATACTTAGAGGGCAGAACAATTAGCTGGGAGTTAGCACTCAAACTCAGTTTGGGTAGGGAATTTTGGGACACGAAACTCCCTTGTGGACTACATTGAGAGGCAAATCCACTGGCCTCCCAGGAGAATCATAGCTCAGGTGTACTATTGGTTTGACAGCTCGTCCAGTCTTCCTGGGGGGAACAGCCACAGTCACAATACCTTTCACCTCAATCTCTGCATTTTCCTCACTGGCAAGGGGGGGGCCCCTGTCTGAGTGGAAGGATTTGGTCTTGGAGCACTTTCAGTCCCTGGCTTTGTGAATTCAGGTTCTACAACACTTTGCTCACTGAGAAGGCACTCTGGCACTAGAAAGGAATCATCATCACACTCAGAGTACTCTTCGGGTGCTGGCATGTCACCAGTCTGTCTCAAATCATCTGTCTCTTACTCAGATAAATCACACAGTTCCACCATACATAGTGACTCAACCTCATCAGACCTGACACCTTGAACTTCACTCTCAGGGAGCACTGGCTCCAGGGACAAAGGTGGGGGGTTAGGCAGTCTGAAAGGCCCAGCTTCATCTCCACAATTAACCATGGGGTTGCCCCGAAACAGTTGACTCAATTCATAAGAGGGGTGGTAAGCATAGTTACACTCGCTGTCATCAGACGTGGACTGACAATCATTATCAGTTTGGACTGGCCATGGAGAGGGCCTCAAGTCAGTGACCACTGGGGTAGGCTGATTCTGTCTTTGTTTCACAGCAGCCCGAGTCACTGGTCCGGGGCAACCTCTGGGGGCTCAGCTTCAATCAGGATTTGGCCAATGGGCAACAAATGGTTACAGTGCATGGTCTTGACATCCCTTGAATTGTTTTCAAGCCGCACTTTATACACAGGTAAGTCATTTAATTTGCCTACTACTATATGGGGAAGGTGGTGCCACTGATCAGCAATTTTGTGTCTGCCATGCAATCCTAGATTTTGCAGCAACACACAGTCTCCAGCTTGAAACTCTTGGGCCTTTACCTTTCTTTCATATCTCTCTTTGTTAGCTAAGTTTCTCTTTGCCGCCATGGTCTGAGCTAGTTGGTATGCATCATTCAATTGAGCTTGTAGCTTTTGCACGTACTGGAGGTAATTCTCAGCTCTGACTCCATCAGGAGAAACCCCAAAACAAATGACCACTGGTAACTGAGCCTCCCTCCCTCCCAAACATGAGGCGATAGGGAGAGAACCCGGTAGCATCATTTTTTGTACAGTTATAGGCATGGACCAAGGTGCTAATCTGCTGGCTCCATTTGGGCTTGTCTTTCGGGTGGAGAGTGCCCATCATGTCAAGCAGGGTACGATTGAAGCATTCTGGCTGTGGGTCTCCCTGCGGGTGATAGGGGGTTGTTCTTAACTTCCGCACCCCCCGTAGAGAGAGCATTTCCTTGATTAAGTGACTCTCAAAGTCTCTGCCTTGGTCAGAATGAATTCTTTTGGGGGTGCCATAGTGAACAAAGAAATTTTCTATCAGCACCTTGGCCACGGTGGATGCCTTTTGGTCTTTGGTGGGGAAGACTTGGGCATATCTGGTAAAATGATCAGTGACCACCAACACGTTACTGATATTCCACTGATCGGGCTCCAAACTTAGAAAGTCAATACAAACTAACTCCATGGGTGTGCTGGTGATGATGTGAAGAAGGGGGCAGCCCTATGTGGCAAGACCTTTCTCTGTAGACAGTGGCTACAAGTTTGTACATGATGTTCAACATCAGCCCCCATCTTAGGCCAGTAGAATCAGGACTGTACCAAGTCAATGGTTCTGTCGATACCAGGGTGGCCTATGTGGTTGTGTAGGGACCTCAGCTAAAATTCTCTGAAATCAGTGGGCAAGACCAACTGTTGCTTGTCTACTTGACCACCCCCATTTACTGTCTCTCTGTACAGCAACTGATTTATTAACTTCAATTTAGGACCCTCTTTGTACAATAGTGTAGTTCTCAAATCAGAGGAGCGCAACTTGGACATATCTTTCCCTGCATAGAGGGCTTCGAGGGCTGATCGGATCATTGGTTTTCGAGATTGAGCTCGCTGAAAGATATCATTATCAAAGTGAGGTAATGCACTAATGTCTAGCATGGAAAAGTGACAATACACAGCTGGTATACAAATGTCCGAGGGGCCCAAGCAATCTACCAGGCAGTCCACTGGGTCTGTGGACATCGGTTCATCTCTGTCAAACGTTTGGCACAGTGCACGAATGTCAGGCTCGGACAACCTAACCCAATCACTTCTGGAATTAGGCCTCTGGGAGAGGGCATCAGCAGCTATGTGATTCATACCCACTCTGTATTCAACAGCATAATCATAAGTGGACAATGCAGAAAGCCACCGATGCCCAGTAGCATCCAATTTAGCTGAAGTCCGCACATAGGTCAATGTATTATTATCTGTCTTTACTAGTATCTTTCTCCATACAAATAGTCATGAAATTGGTCGACAATGGCCCACTTCAATGCCAAGAACTTCAATTTATGCACAGGATAGTTTTTTTCTGATGGGGTTAGACTCCTACTGGCAAAGGCCACTGGTCTCAGGCCATTTTCATGCTCCTGATACAACACAGCCCCCAAACCTTGTAGGCTAGCATCAGTGTGTAACACATTGGGTTTAGCAGGATCGGCATAGGCAAGAACGGGAGCGTGGGTGAGTTGATATATGATTTCTTGGAAAGCAATCTCACAATCAGGTGTCCATTGGTGCACAAAAAGTTCACCCGGGTAAACGTATGCTCTCTCTGCTTCAGTGGGGGCATTCTCTTGTATTTTTTGTTCGTGGGAAGGTAACCCTGGGTAAGATTCAACAGTGGGTGAATCACTCTTGAGCAGTCCTTTATGAACCGTCGGTAATAACCACAAAAGCCTAGGAAGCATTGTAATTCTTTTAAATTGTGGGGCTGGGGCCAGGTGGTCAAGGCCTCAACTTTGCTAGGATCAGCCTCTATCTCCTGGGTGGACACTATGTGCCCCACATACTTTACTGATGTCTGAAAGAATTGGCATTTGTCGATGGACAGCGTAAGGCTGAAATCTTCCAGTTGGTCCAACACTTTAAAAAGTCAGCTCTCATGTTCCTCGAACGAACTCCCAAACACAACAACATCGTCCAAGTATACCAGGCACTCCAACAAGTTCATGTCCCCCACTGCACGTTAAATCAGTTGCTGAAAAGTGGCTGGGGCACCTGAAATCCCCTGAGGCATCCTCATAAACTCAAAGAACCCAAGTGGACAGATGAAGGCTGTTTTCTCATGTTCTTTGGGGGCCATGGGGATCTGGTAGTATCCACTGCGAAAATCCAGCACCGAAAATCACTTGCTTCCATTCAGACAGTCAAAGCATCCTGAACACGGGGCATGGTATATTGATCGGGGAAAGTACGCCTGTTAAGGGTCCTGTAGTCTTCACACATTCTTACTGCCCCATTCTTTGTCCTCACCACTATAATAGGTGAAGCATAACGGCTCCTAGATTCTTGTATCACACCAGCTGCAAACATTTCCTGCAAGTGTCTTCTTACATCATCTATATCTGCTGGCACTAGGCACCGAGACCGCTCACGGAATGGCCGTTCATCTTGCAGGCGTATGTGATGCTCAGCTCCTCAGACACATCCCACATCCCATTCCTTCAGCGAAAACACCTTATCTCTCTGGGCAAATCTCTGGCTGATTCTAGTCTTCCAGTCCGCTGGCAACGGGGAGTCACCAAAGTCAAACAAGTCTGGTGTCACTCGGTCAGTCACTCCAGAGGGCTTGTTACTAGGTAACACTGCAATGTCTGCGCAATGTATGATAGCTAGGGTGCAGCCTCTATTCATCCGAATTTCTCGATCTGAAACATTGTGGACCTGGACCATGACCCTTCGAGCATTGGCATGAGCATGAGCGGGTAAAATACTGGGCTTAATTAGCAACCCTTCTGGCAATTTTCCATTGCCTGGCGCGACCAGCATGAGTATCTTATTCTTGACATCTTTCCATAAGCAGACCTCCCCTTGTAGGGTGCACTGGGTGTTGGGGGCCAGGATCATTGACTCAGGATCTTCTTCCATACCACCCCAACTGATTTATCTTGATCCACCTCTCCGGCGTTCTGCCATGACTCATATGCTCTCTTAATCAATGCAGGAATCCTCAGAGCCCTACCAGTTCGTTGCCCCTGTTTCTCATACCATAGCTGCGCCAATCTCCTGAACATATGAGCATTGGTCCTGATTAATAGAGGAACCCCATTGTACAGCCCAGTAGGGGGACACACCAAAGCTAAGATCTCCAATGGCTTCGCCACTCCAGCCACTGAAGTAGGGAAAGATAGCCAAATCCTGATATACCCAGTGTAGGGGTCGGCCTTTTCCCTTAACTCCCAGACATGCAGTCCTTCCAAAGGCTGTAAGGGCACATCAGGCAAGTGCTTCTGATACCAGTCTTGAAATATTATAGTTACTTCGGAGCCACTGTCGAGCACAGCCCTGGTAGACACGCCATTCACCTTCACTGTTGTCTCCATGGAGGGACCCACCATGTCAGACTATTCCAGTGGCACTGATGTCGGTGTTGATCTGGCATTGGCTTTAGTGGAGTAACTTTTCCGCACAGCTTCCCCTGGTAGCAAGTTATTATTTTGTCACATCACAGCCAATAACCAGGCAGTGACCCTCCTCAAGTTCTCCAGTGAACGGCAGAAGAAATGGGTGTGTCCATCCTCTCCACATTGATAGCAAAAAGCAGGCTCTCCGGGATCTCATAGCATTTGCGGGCCATCTCCCGACTTGTGTACCGCGGGGGTATTGGAGGGCTCATCTCTGGCTCATGCTCTGGGTCCTTGATCCTCAGGACTTCCACCCAGGTGAGAATGTGGTGTGGTCCACAGCAAGTCTCCCACTAGCGCTCTCAGCTCTCGTGCTTCTTCTAGTAGGTTACCCTCAGTTTGGGGCTCCGGAGAAACAACATGCACCCCCACTCCACCTTTTGTCTCTGGGGATGCCTGATACAGGTCAGGTTCTCTGGCTTCTACAGTCAATTCCTTAATCAGCTCTCTCAACTGCTGGGCCTCATCCGAGTCACTCCTCTCTGGGGTCGGGCAGGTACCAACCATCCCAGCATAGGGCTCCAAGCTCTCTTCATCAGTCTCGATCTTCCGAATTTCCTTCATAAGATGACAGTACTCAGGAGGGTTAGCCTTTCCGTCTTGTAACTTGTGTTTCAATATCATTACACTAGAATGTCTGGTTGACTTTAGGATATGGTCTAATCTGACCCGGTTCAGTTCCTTCGTGGACACTCTCCCTTTTCTGGGGCCCTCTGCAGAGCCCTCTCAATCCTGGTAACAAATGCGGACAATTTCTGATTTTTCCACTACTTGGCTGGCTTGAACTTCCACAACAAGTTGTCCCCCGACTCAGTACTACCAAACACTCCTTCCAGTGCGGACAGGTATTCAGCTGCCGTAGCCTCTGGACTAGTTGCTTGCAAGAAATGGATGGCCTCCAGTGCAGGGCCCCTCAAACTCTCCATCAGCCTCTTTCTCTTTCTCCCTCTGAACATTGCCATTCTTGTACTAAAGAAGTAGCATAGTCCATCCACGTGTCCAAATTGTCCTCCTCCAAGGGCACTGGGACTGTGCCTGAAAAGAGTCTGAGCTTTTGGCAAGAATCCAACTGTATTGAGGGAATTACTATGTGGGAGGGGGCTATGGGAGAGCTCTTTGGAGAAGCTGGGGAGTGCAGGGGCATGTGTTCCTCTGAAAGGTCTAGCACCTTTACAAGCTCTTGGGCAGTTCATCCTTCAGACGCTAATAATTTGAGCAATTTATCCTTTAATCCTTCTATCCGGGGGACTGCAGAGTAGTCGGATCACTGTACAGGTGAATGACCCTCCACCCCTTCTGAGTACCTTCTGGCAGAATAACAGGGGACACTTTATCTGTATCTATTGGGGAGCTACATGAAAGCAGCACTATCATAGTCTGTTCAAACAAATCTGCATCCCTTCCCTTTACCTCTACTTTGCCCAAACCCATAACATGTTCCACAGTGGCTACAATATCAGAATTAGTAATCCCTAATGGGACATCCAGTAACAAGAGAGCCTGTCGGGGGTCTAACCCCTCAGCCTCACTCCACCCCATCATTCGGTGCACCAACAGCTTATGAGGGGCAATTTTCAGCTTGGGCATAACAAGATCCTCCATTTTCCCACCAAAACTAAACATATGAGGGTAACTTCTTCCCTTGGCCACTAGAGGATGCTAATCTCAGCGGTGCCTCTAAGATGTAACTGCTAGGTGGCGCTATCCCAAGGGCTACTACCCCAGCCTGCTAGGCTAATAGCAAGTTAAGGGGCCCAGGTTCAGTGACGGGTGGTCGGAATAACCAGGACACAGCCCTCTGGGACACTGTGACCCCCCTTGTCTTCCACTAGTGGCCCACACAGAACACAATGTTTACCTTCCCAATACCTCTGATAGACTTTATACATACACCTATGCTTGACACTTACCCCCAGGACTGGTTCCTTCAGCTTGGCTCTGAGGACCCCCTGTAAAATAAGGTGATGTAAGACAAAAAGCAACTATGCAATACCTTAGGTATAAACGGACACCATAATCAATGTAAATTGCAGAAAAAAGTAGATCTGATTTATTTGGGGGGGCTATAACAAGGATGGGGGCTAATCAGATTAATTAGCTTAAACACACTATAAATATCACAGTTGTGCATGCAGTCAGTGTCCCTACCAGTCACACTCTCTGGGTACCCAGGATGAAGAAGGGGGCTAGCCAGAACCATTGCCAAGGGTAGGCCGGCATTGCAGCTGGTAGGGGCCCTGTGAGGAAAAGAAATAACATGCACACTCTCTGATTGTAGTCCGGAAGTTCGTGAAAACAACACAACAAAACAATCGGATGACACACTGGTGATTTAAAGGATATGTTGCAGGGAGCTACCCTGTTTGTTACTCACGATACCCAAAGCTGAACACAGGATGGACAATGGTCGAGACTATAGCTGGTTGTTCTGGATTGCCAGAAGAAGCATGGTAGGGAGACAAAGCCCTCATGGCAGGGCCCAACAGCATAGGGAAGCCACGGATTCAGTCTGTCTCAAGCTGGGTACACGTCCGGCCCTCAGTACACATTCACCTCAGGGGAATACCAGATCGCGACCCTCCCCTCCAGTTCACAGCACATTTATATGCAATGAAAATTACTGTACCAGGCTTACAGCTCCTACCCTGATCACAAAGTCACTGCTAAACACAGGAGCGCAAAGGTAGCTGAAGTTCCCTGACAGGCCGATCGCACTTAGCAAAATCTTCAGTCTTCTTCAGGTTAAGCCTGGTCCCAATTTGTTAGATTGCTTCACAGCACACAGATCAGATTCAGTCCGAACCAATTCTTCTCAGGCGGAAAACAACAAGCAGGCCAGGATTCAGGCCGTACGCAATTCTCCCGCGCAAACTACTATGCCGCATAACTGCTCGAATTAAGCGAGCTCCTTCTCTCTCCACCTTCACCTCGAATCTAGCTTGCCAGCAGACAGCTCTCAGTATCTCCACTTGATCCAAAAGGTCTGATTCATCAGTTTAATTGTCAGTCACAGTCAGACCTCCCCCCTCTTGGTGCAGAAGGCGCCAATAGCCCAGAACTACAAATCCCAACTGGTAATTCACATAGTCCCACTGTAGCAGGCTCCATTTCAAAGTTCTAAAGTACTGATTAGTCCAACTTGGCAGTTTGGAACCAAAATGGTGGAGCTGACTGAACAGGTCTTGCTGCAAGAAAGGCAGGTTAGCACAAACCACATTATTGTTACTACTCTAAATAATCAACAGCCAATAGTTATTGTCACAAGCCCACTCAGCAGGACAGGCCCTCTACTCCCAAAGTGCCAACCTCCGAGCGCAGTCTTGTGAACAGTTTAACAGAACAAGGTAACCTTCTTGACTGTTTTGTGAGTTCGGATCAAACTTTGGTCTCAAGTCTTGGAGGGATTCAAACTGTGAACCTCTTGCTAGCATACCCAGTGCACAGGCTCAGATATACCTGTCTTCCGGGGGCCAGATATCCTTGCCTATGGGCACCTAAACAGGTATACAGAGATGAACCCTTAAAAACTTTAATAAAGACCTCAGATTTAAAACACTTCTCTTTCCAGTTTGGTACCACCATTCAAACTGATGCTTCGTGTCTGCTATAACCATGTGTACTCTTCTTGCAAGTGAAAGAAAAACAAAGACAGACCAAGTAAGCTCTAAAAAGAGTTTTTACTAAAAATAGATAAAAATATGTCAAACACAAAATACAGAACTGTTATATCACAAGACATACAAATATTTTAAAAGAGCAAGGTTTAAACAGTGCAAATTCCTACTTACAGTACTTTGATTTGACTCTCTAAATACCTGTTTTAAAAGTGCTCACAGATGTGTTCTTGTCAGCGTTTAGATAAAAAGCGTCTAAGTAAAACAGAATATTCCTTAAGCATACTGTATTGGCCAACCCCTTTTGTGTGAGGTCATCTATTTCCTACACTGTCAGATTATATACGAAAAATATATATCCTATACAAAAACAGGATATCTTTTCAAAGTATTAATTCTGCAATCTTCAGCACAACTCGTGTCTTTCAAATTACATTTTCTTTGATCTCATAATAAGCTTCCCCTTCCAGGATATGAAAGCATCTTTATGATTTTCGCACTAATACATCACAACCTGCTTTTCCTTCTTTGGAACATCATAAAATGGATATGCTCAACTCAAGCTTCTTCCACCCTGTAATTATGTTCAGGTCTTCCACGTAACACCTGGTATCTAAAAACTGAGTGTGTGTGATCTCACATGCTGTTTTCAACATTTTCTCATGGCTTTCATCTTTCAGCTGAAACCTGGGGAGGGTGAGCAAGGTCACTCCTAGAGCATCAGATTTTCAGCAGAGACATTCAGTATTACATTTTATATTAAAAAAATGATACAGCACTTAGAACTGGCTGTCCACATCACAGTTCCTTCCCACCTAGACTGAATTTGGGGGTTCTATTCTCTACATGGGATGAGCTTCCCAAATCAGTTCACTCCTCATAGACCCTAGACAGCCCATCTGAGTTCTGGTTCTTCGCTCCAGCTCAATGTATGATTTTTAGATCATACCCTTGCAAAGCAAGACTCCATCTTAACAGGCTCCCATTGTTTTTCCCCATCTGTGTCAGCCAAACCAGGGAGTTATAGTCAGTCTGCACCACAAAATGCTGCCCATACAAGTATGGCTCTAATTTCTTTAGGGCCCACACTATGGCAAGACACTCCTTTTCCACCGTGGAGTACGCTTGCTCCCTGGGAAGCAACTTCCTACTCAGGTACACTACTGGGTGATCTGTCCCTTGGCTGGACATCTGACTCGGTACTGCCCCAATACCCACATCAGAGGCGTCCATCTGAACTATAAAGGTCTTGCTATAGTCAGGACTTGTCAAAACAGGAGCACTGCATAGTGCCTTCTTCAGTCTGGTACAGGCTTCCTCACAGGCTGGGCCCCAGGTAATTTTCTTTGGCATCTTTTTCTTTGTCAGGTCAGATAGGGGAGCACTGTAATTGGGTACAAATTTCCTGTAGTACCCTGCTGTCCCTAGAAAACTCCTGACCTGCTTCTGGGTTTCTGGTCTGGGCCACGCCTGGATCACCTCTATCTTTATTTGGTTAGGATGGAGCTGTCCCCAGCTTACCACACGCCCAAGGTATGCCACTTCCCCCATGGCCTCCTGGCACTTCTCAGCTTAGACAGTGAGCCCAGCCCTCTGTATCCTGTCCAGCACTTCCCTAAGGTGGGATAGGTGTTCCTCCCAGCTGGTACTAAAGATGGCAATGTCATCCAGATATGCCACGGCGTACTCCTCAGCACCATTTAACACCTGTTCACCAACCTTTGGAAAGTGTCCAGGGCATTCTTCATTCCAAAAGGCATTACTTTAAACTTAAATAAGACTAGCGAAGTGATGAAGGCCAACCTCTCCCTAGCTCTGTCTGTCAGTTCTACTTGCCAATACTCCTTGGTCAGGTCAGTAGTCGTAAGGTAGGTCACCCCCCCAACTTGTCCAGGAGTTCATCTGTCGGGGGCATCAGGTGGGCATCTGACTTCGTGACTGCATTCAGTCCACAATAGTACTTTCTGGCTCTGGTCCAGGGCCAGCCAGGGAGACAATTTTACTGCCTCCAAATAGGGCTCCTGTTTGCTTTCCTCCAGCAAGTCCAGAAGGGTGTCTCCTTTGTCCGTCCCCTCTCCATGGCTACACACTGCAAACACCATGTCAGTCCTATTTGCATATGGCTTCATCATGTTGACATGGTACATCCTTTCTGTCTGTCTTCTGTTAGGTAACTCCACAATGTAGTTCACGTCATTTACCTTCCTAACCACTTTGTACGGTCCTGCCTGTCACAAACTCGCTCAGCCAGTCAACCATCTACTCCCAAAGTGCCAACCTCTGAGCATATGATTTGTGTACAGTGAACAGACAAGGTAACCCTCTTGTCTGTTTTGTGGGTTCAAGTCACCTTAGTCTCAAGCTCTGAAGGGATTTAAACTGATAACCTCTTGTTAGCGTACACAATTATCAGGCTCAGATAATTCTGTCTTCGGGGGACCAGATATCTTTGCCTACAGGCACCCAACCAGGTCTTTCAAATAAACCCTTAGAACTCAATGCAAGACTTTTAGAGAACTCTATCCATTTCCCAGTTTGGTATATGATAAGTCCATACACAGTGTACTTACAACCTTTAAAAGCTCTACTTAAAATAAAAAGAATTGTCAAGGCACTCCAGCAGTTTCATTTGTAAAAAAATATCTTTACTTTAAAAATATAAAAACAGAACAATAATTACAGAACAAATTATATATATCCCAACACATACAGCATTAAAACAAACAGGAAAAAGTACAGTTCCTACAATACATACATTTAGACTGGTCTAATCTTACTCTTTTTCAGTGATGTGATGATTCTCCCTCAGTCAGGTAATATTCTCTTGTTTCAGTCAGAAATATTTTCTTGTTTCCGTCTGTCAGGTTCTTTCAGCACTTTAACACACTTCTGAGCCGGCCTTCTCATGAGGTCACTAACTCCGCCTTGGTGAATCAAACTTTACAGTTTGCAATATAGGGTCTCCAAATAACATATTTAAAAAACATATGAGATGACCTCACTGACTTCCTCTCCACAGGTTAACTGGTCAGAACTGCTACACACACACACATAAACAGTCTTTTGATGTAAGTCACTGTATTCAAATCAGAAGTGTATTTGACTCCTAAACCTCGTCTGGGACCTGGGTATCTACACATCAAAGGGTATTCATGTAATTCAAGGGTTCCCTTGAAATGTATGTTGGACCTTCCAGAATCATCTGGGTCCTCCCTGGCTCAGACATCAAACCTCTTCAATGTCCATTCTGGCATCTCTTCGACACCCCTCCCCACAAGTCCTTCCCTGGCAACTATGCAAGTCAAAGGATCTCCCTGAGGGCATTATGAATGGCTAATCTTATTTCCTGGGATGAAAGCAAATTAATAAGGTAATTGCACCCCAGATCTCTGCAGTTTAAAATACCTCCTGTCCTTTGAACCTATCCTTGGGAGGTCTTGATTGTCAGTTCCAGTAAGACAGCCTTTTCCTTGAACTGGCCCTTCCCTTCACATATTTTATATGTAATAACAAAAATTAATACAGCACTCTAGCACTCAGAGCTGGCTGCCTATGTCACACTCCTCCCCACCTAGACTGAATTTGGGGGATCCATCCCCTACATGGGATGAGCTTCCCAAATCAGTTCACTCCTCATAGACCCTAGACAGTCCATCTGAGTTCTTATTTTTGGCTCCGGTCCTATGTACGATTTTCAAATCATACTCTTGTAAAGCAAGACTCCATCTGAGCAGTCTGCCATTGTGTTTCCCCATCTGCGACAACCAAACCAGGGGGTTGTGGTCAGTCTGCACCAGAAAAGGCTGCCCATACAAGTATGGCTCCAATTTCTTTAGGGCCCACACTAGGACAAGGCACTCCTTTTCCTCCATGGAGTAGTCTTGTTCCCTGGGGAGCAGCTTTTGGCTCAGGTAGCCTACTGGGTGGTCCATTCCTTTGCTGGATGTCTGGCTTAGTACTGCCCCAATACCCATGTCTGAGCCGTCCGTCTGAACTACAAAAGTGTTCCTATAGTCCTAATAAGACAGCCTTTTCCTTGAACTGACCGTTCCCTTCACATATTTTATATGTAATAACAAAAATTAATACAGCGCTCGAGCACTCAGAGCTGGCTGTCTACATCACACTGCCCACTCAGCTTGCAGCTTGTCTTTCTGGACCGGAATAAGGACCATGACTTCCTGACCCACCATGTACGAGTGAGCTCTGGCTCTGCAGTAGTACCACACTTTTTATTTCTGTCGGGCAGCTGCTAGGTTTCTCTGGGCTGTCCCCATAAGCTCCTTCAGCCTTTCCCTAAACCTATGGACGTAATCCACAATGGGAGTTCCCTGGGTGGCATGCTTGCCTTCCCAGTCTTCCCAGATCAAGTCTAGGGGCCCATGTACCCAGTGTCCATATAAGAGTTTGAAGGGGGAAAATCCTGTCGACTCTTGAGGCACCCCCCTGTTTGCAAACAACAGGTGGGGAAGGTATTTCTCCCAGTCCCTCCTATGCTGTTCAGCAAATGCTGGAGCATTGACTTTAGGGTACCACTGAATCATCCCACAAGTCCATTGGCTTGTGGGTGAGATGGTGTCATGCATCTCTGCACTACTCCACACTTCTCCCATCGACATTTCAACAGGTCTGACATGAACGAGCCCCCTCAATCGGTGATTATCTCCTGCAGAAACCCAACATGGGAGAAAATCCCAAGTAAGGCATCTGCCACTTTGTCTGTCCTCAGTGAGGATAGGGCGATGGCCTCTGGGTACCGGGTGGCATAATCCACCTTAGTCAGGATGAATCTCTTCCCTGAGGAGCTGGGGGCATTTAAAGGCCCCACAATATCCATTCCCACCCCCTGGAATGGCTCCTTCACTATGGGCAAGGGAATCAGGGCGGCTTGGGTTTTCTTGCCTACCTTCCCTATTTGTTGGCACCGGTGACAAGACCTGCAATACTCCTTCACCTGCTGGGTGAAGTTAGGCCAGCAGAAATTTTGGACCAACCGCTGCATCATGCACACTATTCCCAGATGACCAGACAAGGGAATATCATGTGCAATTTTGAGCAACTGCTCATGATACCCCTGGGGAACAACAAGCTGCCTGCCTAGCATCCCTCCCTCTGTCTGCACTGCCTGAGTATACATAAGTCCATTTTCCCAATAAACCTTATGTTTGTCATCACCTCCCGGTGCACTGTCTGAATCTGCCCAAGCCCTCAGGTTCTCTAAACTAGAGTCACTCCTCTGAGCAGCTGCAAACCCCCTCACACATTCCCAAGGCATGGGACAGGTCCCCTTCAGTTGCTAAACTATGGTCCCTAGCACTAGCATCAGGGCCCTCAGGATCACTGTCAGTCCCAACCCTCAGACAATGGGTCACCCCTTCCTCTTCGGAGTAACCTTCCATAGCTGTGTGGTCACTTGCTACCAGGGAAATTTCTACCCCCTTTTTATCAGTCTCCATATCAGGATACACAGGCTGGGGAACCAGCCTCCCAGTGGTTTCCACGATGGCATCCGGGGGTTCAGGGAACTGCAATTGTCCCTTGCCACTTAGCTACAGGTAACTGCACATATAATCCCCTGTTGGAGATTGTTACACAGGATCACATCTACTGCTAATGTTTTGGCTACAGCCACCTGTTGCACAGTTTCCCCTGTTTCACCCCAGTCTAGGAGAACACTAATGAGGGGAAATGTTTTCTCCCTGCCAACAAAGTCCTGTACAATGACGTATTTATCAGGTATAAGCTGACCAGGCTGTACCAGATCACCTTTCACCAATATCAGGGATGCCCCTGTGCCCCTTAACCCCTGCGTCTGTACACCATTCACCATGACTGGGTGCATGTGTTTCCTCATGTTCACTGGCATGCTTCCAGGGACACACAAACAACCCACTTCTTTTCTAGCACCCACTTGTGTATTATGGCTTGCCTTTTTGGGATACTGTCTGGTAATATGCCCAGTTTCCTTACACAACCAGCATTCATTTCTTCTCTCAGAGAAATCTTTTCTGTGAAACCTGGGGCTAACTGGTTTCAGTGGAAGCAGTGAGGGTTTTAACTGCCCTGAAGGCGCACTTTTCCCTTTCTGCACTGCCATGCCCGCCGCATTTACTCTCAGAGCAGGTCTGCTCTTTGCATAGTGGTCCGAGAGTTCAGCAGTCTCTTGCACTGTTTTGGGATCTCGGTCCTCTAGCCAGGTTTTTAGCTCGGCTGGGCAAGCCCAATAAAACTGTTCTAATAAAATCACATTTTCAATTTTATCAACAGAGTTTGCCTCAATTCCTTCCCACCAACATTTTAAAAACTGACGTTGTTTTGTGGCTAGCTCCTCGTAGCTCATATCAGGGCTTCTCCTGAGCTTATGGAATTTAGCACTGTATGATTCAGCAGTTAATTCAAATGTTTTTAAAAGTGCAGCTTTAAGTTTGCTGTAATCATCACTGTCCTCATTGTCCATTTGACCCAATGCATCTCGAGCTTGCCTGGTAAGTAGTGGGGATAGCTGGAAGCTCCAGGACTCTCTAGAAATTTTAGCCTGAATACAAACTTTTTCAAAAGAATTTAAAAAGGCATCCATATCCTCCCCTCCTTAAATACGGCTATTAATTTGGAGTTCAATTTGTAACCCAGTCCTGCAGTCCCAGTTAAACCTAAGCCACTTACCTGCTCTGGTGCCGCTGGTTGGAGTCATATCGTCTCCAGTTCATGTTGCCTCTGGCACTCCTGCTTCTCACGGTCTGTGTCTCAGTGTTGTCATTCTCTCTTCTCCTCTGCAGCTTGCTGGCGCTCACGCTCCTCATGGTCTGCCTCCCTCTGTTGCTGCTCTGACTCTCGGCTCTCTCCCTCCCTTTTCTCCTCTGCAGCTGGCTGGCACTCACGCTTCTCACGGTCTACCTCCCTGTGTTCCTGCTCTGCCTCCAGTTCCATCCTGCACAACTCAATTTGCAGTCTGAGTACCTCTGGATTCAGGATACTGGTGACCATTCCCTGCTGCTGTGGCCCTTCACTGACAGTGGCCCTGCTCACTGGACCTGGACACAGCACTAGCCACTAGCCCTGCCACACTCAAGATCTGATCTCTTTCAGTCACGGTCTGTGACTTGCTGCTCTGGGTATCTGCTACCATCAGGGCCTCTATGAGGTTCTGCTTTTTGGAAGGCACCTTGAACGGGACTCCCCTGTCCCCGCACAACTGCTTCAAGTAATCTACAGTGTGCCTGCTGTAGTCGGAAACCATCTTCTTCTTCTTCTTCTTCTTCTTCTTCCCTGACTATGGCTACTCTGACTTGCACTTTAGGAAAAAAAAATGGGTAGTAACTTGACTGCATGCTAAGTGATATATAGTTCTATTTCTTTAAAATAAAACTCTGCCTTTTTTCTTTCTTTCTTTGCAAGACAGCTTACAGTCTCAACTGACACAGAACACTACAAGCTTGTAATACCAAAATGATGCCACCGCTGTCAACCAAATCTGTCACAAACCCACTCAGCAGGTCAGGCCCTCTACTCCCAAAGTGCCAACCTCTGGGCACAGTTTTGTGAACAGTTTAACAGAACAAGGTAACCCTCTTGTCTGTTTTGTGAGTTCAAATCAACCTTTGGTCTCAAGTCTTGGAGGGATTCAAACTGAGAACCTCTTGCTAGTGTACCCAATGCACAGACTCAGAAATATCTGTCTTCGGGGGGGGGCAGATAACTTGCCTATAGGCACCAAACCAGTTATACAGAGATGAACCTTTAAAAACTTTAATAAAGACCTTAGATTTAAAACGCTTCTCTTTCCAGTTTGGTACCACCATTCAAGCTTATGCTTCGTGTCTGCTGTAACCATGTGTACTCTTCTTGCAAGTGAAGGAAAAACAAAGACAGACCAAGTAAGCTCTAAAAATATTTTTTACTAAAAAAAGATAAAAATATGTCAAACACAAAATACAGAACTGTTATATCACAAGAGATACAAATCTTTTAAAAGAACAAGGTTTAAACAGTGCAAATTCCTACTTACAGTACTTAGATTTGACTCTCTTTCTAAATACCTGTTTTAAAAGTGCTCATAGATGTGTCCTTGTCAGAGTCTAGATAAAAAGTGTCTAAGTAAAACAGAATATTCCTTAAGCATACTGTATTGGCCAACCCCGTTTGTGTGAGGTCATCTAGCTCCTCCTCTTTCAGATTATATATAAAAAATATATATCTTATACAAAAACAGGATATCTTTTCAAAGTATTAATTCTGCTATCTTCAGCATGACTCATGTCCTTCAAATTACATTTTCTTTGATCTCATAATAAGCTTCCCCCTTCCAGAACATGAAAGCATCTTAATAATTTTCGCACTAATATATCACAACCTGCTTTTCCTCCTTTGGAACGTCATAAAATGGATATGCTCAGCTCAAGCTTCTTCCACCCTGTAATTAGGTTCAGGCCTTCCATGTAACACCTGGTATCTAAAAACTGAGTGTGTGGGATCTCACATGCTGTTTTCAGCATTTTCTCATGGCTTTCATCTTTCAGCTGAAACCTAGGGGGGTGAGCGAGGTCACTCCTACAACATCAGATTTTCAGCAGAGACATTCAGTAATACATTTTATATTTAAAAAAATGATGCAGCACTCAGAACTGGCTGTCCACGTCACAGTTATATCTTCTAGCAGGGCTCCCTCTGCACAAGTAGTGATGGTAGAAATGGGGCAAGGGTTCAGCAGCCCGGGCGGGACTCAGGCATGGAAACACACAGTCTCCCCTTTTGATTAATTATTTTACTGCAACAGGCAACCCTTAAAGGGACAGCACACGGAGGCTATACGGGCACTCACTGACAATACCTTAAGTCACTAAACACAGGACACTAGCCTGGCCTTGAGCACTTTAGCAAGCTCATGGAATCCTGTACAGGAACCCCCATTTGTAGGGGGGTTACATAAAAAAACTGGTATAATTAATAAAAAATAAATAAACAGCTACTATAAATATTTTTTATTCATATTGCTAAAAAAGCAATAAGGTTCTCCTAGGGGATGCATTATCTGTAAGTTAATCACACCCTAGGGCATGTGGCACTCGACTTTGCCTTGTGCCACTTTACACCCCAAGGGTGTGCTTTACAGGTGATTCCCTATTGCTTAAATACTGTTTATCAGGCCTGCCACAGTAGCTTCTTGTTCAGATGTGACCATATTTGATTTCTCTAGGCTCTATTCAACTTCTGAAAATTGAGCAAAAGAAAACAGGGCTTCACTGAAAATGAGATCCTTCATCATCTTTTTTGACAACCTTGGATAAGTAAATGGTTAAATGAAGTCAGTCCTCTAAGACACACCCTCAGGTAATCATATCAGATAACCTTAAGGTTAACAAGCAATGTGAGAAGGCAGTAGGGAGGACTAGGGATATACTGGGATGCATAGAGAGAGGCATCACCAGCAGAAAACAGGAAGTTGTTATTCCTTTGTACAGACAGTTGGTGAGACCCCATCTGGAGTACTGCGTCCAGTTCTGGAGACCCCATCTCCGCAAGGACATAGACAGGATAGAGGCAGTCCAGAGGACGGCAACTAAAATGGTGCAGGGTCTGCAAGAGAAGCCATACGGGGAGAGACTAAAGAAGCTTAATATGTATACCCTTGAGGAAAGAAAGGAGAGGGGGACATGATAAAAACTTTTAAGTATCTTAGAGGAATCAGTAAAGTCCAAGAGGGCAGCATCTTTCAGAAAAAGAGATGTGCAAGAACAAGGGGACACAATTTGAAGATAGAGGGGGGCAGTTCAGGGGCAATGTGAGGAAGTATTGTTTCACAGAGATTGTGGTGGACGCATGGAACAGCCTTCCTGAGGAGGTTGTGGGGTCTAAAACTGTGGGAGAATTCAAGAATGCATGGAACAGACATAAGGCAATTCTTGTGGGGGTAGGAAGAAATAAGCTGTTGGTTAACTACAATCTGCAGCTTATCCTGTAGGTAGGGAAATGGACAGACTAGGTGGGCCAAGCAATCCTTATCTGCCGTCAAAGTCTATGTTTCTATGTTTCTATGTAATCATCCTTACAACTCCATTTTTTTGTATTAATAATTTGAATCACCTTGAAAAACTAACAGATTTTACTTATCTATTGCCTTAAAATCTACTTAGAAAAAAAACTAATTTCCCATAACCACCTGGCTTCTTGGCAGGATATGATACTGCCAGATTACTTAAAATCTACTCAAAAAAACTCCATTTCCCATAATCCCCTGGCTTCTTGGCAGGATATGATACTGTCAGTGGGAGACACTTACTGGTTCATTCCCAGTTTGAAATCATAAACTTGGAGTTGTGCTCTGTTAGACTTGTCTAAAGAAAGGATTCTGTACAGATATTCAGGTATTTTTGTGCAGTTTTGTGAGGAGTTTAACTCAGAAAGGTACTTGTTATTCTAGGAATAGTTCTAGACAGTCTCTTAGCTGAAATACAAGGAATTTATGTGTAACTAGATTTCTGATTGCTGTGCTAGGTCAGATTGCATCGTATTCACGTGCTGCAATGTTTAATTAGCGCATCTTTCATTTTTGCTGCATTTTTGAAGTTTTATTGAACAGAAACTGGACTTTCTGACTGAGAAATGTTTTGAACTGCAGTTAGTTGAATATATACCAGCATATAAATACCACAACATGTGTTTGTGTGTATGTGTGTGTGTATGTGGGGGGGGGAGCTGAGGCCTTCTCCTCCAGGTTTTGAATTCGTATGAAATATTTGTAATCCTGTAGGGTTTGTACAGTATGTTACAAGCCTGGGTGTATGTTGTTAGATGATTTACTTTCTCACCCCATGCCACACTTAAGCTAAAAAGAAATCTGCGACAAAAGGCCAAAATCAGAGTGATGTTACCATAGTCTAAAGTTGAATTTAGAACCTGTTTTGCAATAAACATTTGGCTTCATCTGTTAATGAGCTGATATTGCAATACAAGTAACCCAGTTTTTGGTTTATCTTATTCCCTACTTTTTCAATGTGTGGTATCATACTAAAACTAGGGTCCAGCAACACCCCAAAATATTTTAAAATTAGAAACTACGAAGACTGTATTCCCATTTTTCCTAGCAATCTGCAAGTGTTCCTTAGTCCTAGTCAATTGTTAGGTAGAACCAAAACTCATAATGTTGGTTTTGTTCTGATTAAATTTACTTATTTGTTTCCAACCATAATGCTAGAATATCATAATTATCCTGTAAAGATTCATGCAACTCTGCTATAGACGGGGCAGAATCCAAAAGAACTGTATCATCAATGTAATGTAGACTGTTACCCTGTGAGAAAAATTCCTGGTAGATTATTGTCAAAAACTGAAAATAGCAGGGGGGGTCACTACTGAACCATGGGTAACCCTTGCCTTCACTTCCATTGGCCCTGACAGTTCATTGCCTATTTTGACCCTTCGAATATGTTGCTTCAAACAGCTCTCTAACCATAACACGTTCTGACCCTTCAATCCAATCCCTTCCAGTTTATCTAGAAGCAGCCTAAGGCCCATTGTGTCGAGAGCTCTGGCCAGGTCAACAAACACTGCACCTGCAGCAAGCACAAGGAGCCAGGTCCTGGTGGAAAGGATGCATTCCAGAGCCAGAGGGCCATGGATTCCACTAGGGAAAAGGCCATATTACATCTAGTCCTGACAAACAGCGACAACATAGAGGAGATAACAGTAAGGGGACCCGTAGGCAGTATAACGCAGTGGTTTAAGGCTCTGAGCTGCAAATCTGGTGACATCCAGCAGACCAGACTTGGGTTTGAATTCCACAGCTTCCACTTGCATACTGTGTGACCCTGAGCAAGTCACTTAACTTCCCTGTGCTTCCAGGTCGCACCTGTGAAAAAAGCTTTCAGGTTAGTGTGCTACTCCTGGTTAAACAACTTAAAAAAAAAAAAAAGGTTCAAGAAAACACAGGACTGTATGGGCCCAGATCAAGCTTAAAGTTGAGAGGTTCACTTCAGGACTACAGTCCCGGACTTTAGAAGGACAAATTTTGGGAGGATGTGGGAGGTGTTGGGAAATAAACTGAGGAAACTGAAGGAAGCAGTAGAAATAGCCAGACAATGAGATCTGTTTAAAAAGGAAATATTGGAGGTGACAGATCTCTGTGCAAAAATATTGCAGAAGGGTATCAAGGGAAGAAACCACTATGGTTTTTAAAGAGCAAAGTGGAGGCAGTAATAGACTTCGGAAGCAGTAAGCAACTGAAAAAACAGAGAGGCTGCTTCACCCCACCTCAAGAACCACGTAGGTGAAAGTTTTCAAATCCCCACATGAATGTGATTCCACGCCACCGAAACACCATTTACGCCACAGTTGTAAAAACACATTTGGGGCAGGATTTGAAAAATGACACTCAAGGTAGTGTGAAAAATGTTTATTTTGAAAATCTGGGGTTAAAATGTTGAAAATTACCGAAGTTGTGGTAAGCATAGAAAAACTTCAATGTGCGCTCATAACTTTGTAGGTTTTTACATATATTGAGCCCAAAGGTGGTTTTGCAATGCGAGCACAAAATCACCTTTTGGCCCTGATTTGCATAATTCCATGATCATTGGTCATGGGGGGGTAAAAAGGCCATGTTGAAAATTTGGGGCCAAAATATGCAAAAATGACAAAGTTATGCATCAACATTCAAAACCCCATTGAAATACATTGAACCGCACTTGCCTTAGTTTCTCATATTGCAGTTGGCGGTTCCAGCAGTAAGATTTGTCTTCAACTGGAGAGTGGATCTTCGCTGTGGGGCATGTTCAGGTGAGTTAGGGTTTGCGAGGGGTTTTGAGAGTGTGTGGGGTGGTGGGTGTTGAGTGGAAGGTAGGGGTAGGGGTCAGATTGGCAGGGGCCATTTTTTTTTTTGCAGGTTTAAAAAAATCGAGGGATGGTTTCCTTAATTTCAGACTGGGATGGTGATCGAGGGGGGTGCCACTAGACAACAGGAAAAGAGGAATATATTACAGGGATGGCGATCCGAGGTTGAGGGGATGCCACTAGATACCAGGACTTTATTTCAGACCAGGATGGCAACTAGAGGATGGAGGTACCACTAGACACCAAAGAAAGAGGAATATATTACAGGGACAATGATCAGAAGGTGAGGGGTGCCACTAGACAACAGAAAAAGAGGAATATATTACAGGGATGGTGATTGGAGGGTGGGGGATGCCACTAGCCATCAGGAAAAAAGGAATACATTAGGAGGATGGCAATTGAAAGGTGGGCAGTGCCACTAGACACCAGGGAAAGAGGAATACAATACAGGGACAGTGATCAAAGGATGGGGGGTGCCACTAGACACCAAGGGGAAACAGCACTAGACAATGGGAACAGTGAGCAGAGGGTGGGGAATGCCACTAGACACCTGGGAAACAGTAATACAATATGGGGACAGCAATCAGAGGTTGGGAGTGCCACTAAACACCATGGAAACAGACGTACAGTACATTATGAAGACAGTGATCGGAGGGTGGGGGGTGCCACTAGACACCAGGAAAACAGTACTAGACCCCAGGAAAACAGTACTAGACAGTAGGGACAGTGATCGGAGGGTGAAGAGTATCAATAGACACCAGGGAGAGATTGTTAAATAATGGGGACAGCGATTGGAGGGTAGGGGTGCCACTAGATACCAGGGAAAGATCATTACATGTATATAAGGAGAAGAAAAAAGTGCTTGCTCTGAACCCAGAAGTAAGCACATAGCAGAAAAATAGTGCAGAGGGAAGGAAGGAACAGAATTGTAGTAAATAGAGCTAACCACATATGCTTCATCTCCACTGTGGAAGGACACAGTTGCAGTATCTAGTCACATTCTTCCAGAGTACCCTCTCTCTACTACATCATAGCAATAAGTTATCATAGCTCTGCTATGCAGCCGTAAGAAGGAAGACATTTATTGGGTATACAAGGAATTAATCTGAGAAAGGCAGGTGATCATACCAGGAAAAAATGAGGGTGGCAAACAGGGCAGTGAAATAGGCAAAGGTGGAGGCAGAACTAAGGTTAGAAGAAGGGGTAAGGGAGAATGATAAGGCTTCCTTTTTTTTTCTTTTTTTTTTGTTGCTGTGTATGAGAGCAAGGCAAACCAAGAGAGAAGTGATCAGGCTAAAGAAGAGGAAAGAATGGGCAGATGATAAGAAGGGTAGGGTGACTCTTCTGAATGATTATTTCTGTTCATTAATTACGGTGAAGGACAGGGACCCTCAGACAGACTACAGCATGGCAGCCGGCAAAGGATTGCTGACGGAAATTAGGAACACCAAATGAGGGCAAGAGTGCTTAAGGAACTTCAAGCACTGAATGTGAATAACTCAGTGGGCCCAGATGGGGGATGTAAAGAGTGACCCTGGCAGAGATGTACAAGATCTTTGCTCTTTGAAAACAGAAGTGCCAGAGAATTGGAGGACAGCAAATGTTGCCCCCCTACATAAAAACAGATGTCCCAAAGAGCCATGGAACAATGGATCATGTATGTGATCACACTCTGTGACTGTCAGATGGCAGCCAGCTGAGAAGGTGAGAGAAGTGCTGTGGCAGCTGCTTTTTCATGGGACTTTGCACTCTAGGTGAAGGGGGTATGGAACAGGTGTTCTCGGCGGGTAGACAGATAGGGTGTCCCTGTACAGTCGGGGGCTGGGGGGAACTGCTGGACTGCCAGGGAGGTTTAAATGACATGAAGATAGGCTATCGGGAGGTGTGGGGAACCTCTCGACCACTATGAAGTTTTGAATGACATGAAGAACATGTGATGGAGGGTGGAGGGAGATGCTGGACCACCGGGGTGGTGAATGCAGCATTACAAGAACATTGGCCACTGGGAATACTGACTGGGACCTTTTGATACTGAGATACAGCATGCATAGGAGAGACAGGGGTAAGGTAAAAGGAGGTGGGTAGCCCTCTAAGTCAAGGAAGACATAGCAGCAATAGAGAATGGGTCCATCAGGGAATAAAATAGGGTGACAAAATCACTGTGGGTACAGCGTATGATAGCTTATGACAGCATCAGGAAAGAAGATGTGCATAGGGGTGGCCTATAGACCATCATAAAAGAGAAAGACAAAAGGGACAGATAATTAGAGGCATAAATTGAGAAGGGGCTGCAAAGGGAGGTAGGGATTGTGTATCAATCTACCAAACATAGGTTGGGATATTCTAGCAGCTAGGAGTACCAGAGGCAAGACCTTGCTAGATATGTTGTAGGACTGCCTGCTAGTACAGTCAGTCAGGGAACCTACAAGGCAGGTTGCCATTCTCAACGTAGTACCCACTAACTTAGAAATGGTAGGTGAAATGCAGGTTGAGGAAACACTGGTGTCCAGTGATCATAACACCATTCGGTTTGAACTGGCCATGGGTATCAGTATACCCTCATCAAAAGCTGTGGTTCTGGATTTCAGACAAGCAGACTTGGATCAGCTCAAACAATTAGTCATGGGTAAGTTAGATAGAGTGGGCAAAATCAAGGGGGTGGAGGAGAGATGGGGAGAAATTAAAGGGACCATTCTCGAAGCAACCGGACAATGCTTGAAAATGGTTACCAAGGGTACTTGGCACAAGAGAACAATCTGGTTCTCTAAGAAAGTCAGGGAGGCAGTGAGAGCCAAAAAAGGGAACTTCATTGGCTACAAGAAGAAACAGGGGGATGAGGAATGGAGCAAATACCAGGTAATGAGGAAGGAGACCAAGAAGGCAGTCAAGGCTATAAAAGCAGATGCAGAGCTGCATATTGTGGAGGAGGCCAAGAGAGGGGGAAAACAGTTCTCTATGTGCATCAGGAAAAAAAGGATGATGAGAGGGAGAATTGTTAGGCTGTCAGAGGGGGGCAGGGTAATAGGGAAGAGTGAGCAGAAGGCAACCATTCTAAATAACTACTTTTGCTCAGTATTCACAGTGGAGGGTTGTTGGACTCTGCCAGGAAGCAGCCTAAAAACTGCTTCAATGAGAATCCCAGAAATGGGACAGGTGGTAATTAGATATGTGTGAAGTTGGCAAACTTTGGTCCATGATATAATTCATGAAGTGCGAAGTATTGACTTCACAAAGTTTTTGGCAGGCAAAGTGGCACTTTTTCAGGACAGGTTATGCAAATTCACTGGCAAAGTGGCAGCTTTAATTTAACTTCATCTGTCTTCACCTGAAAAAGTGCAATTTCTCCAGGAAAACTCAATATGAAGTAGTGAATTGTGCAATTCCTGAAGTTATTTGCATAAGTGAATTTCACAACTTCGTTGGCGAAGTAAAACTTCATCAAATCTGTAGCTCTGGGCTAGATGGGATGCACCCGACAGTGCTCAGAAAATTGGCATCAGAACTGGCTGATCCCCGGGCATGGCTAAGGGAGCCATCACCCACCTAATGTAAATGTTATATGATGCGGGATAACTCCTTTGCTGTGTCACCAGAAAAAAACAGTTACAATGTTGTACATCAACGGGGGAACATATACAGGGGACATAAAACTGTGTATGCACATGTAACAGGGGACCTAAATCTGTGTATGCATATGTAACAAGGGACCTAAATTTGCGTATGCGCATGTAACCGGGGACCTAAAACTGTATGTGCATGTAACAGGAGACCACTGTGTATGCGCATGTAGCCGGGGACATATTCATAATGTAATTTAGCAAGGGACCTTAAATAACAGCACAAGCAATAAGAGATAGGAAACAGTTGTAATTAAGTGTAAGTTAAAAACTGTTATAGGTGAAAGTAAAATGGGTAATTAAATCAAAATGTACAAAAGTAAAATGGTTTACGCCGACAAAGTCTCAACAACAGTATTAATTTTCAACAAGAAAAGGATTTTCTTAAATGATTCATAGATGGGTCCACTGTTACGTAATGCATGAGCTACAACTACAGATCAATGAATACCTACTGTAAGTACTATGCCTGGAGACTAAACTGGAAATATATGCTACACATAACTCCTAAACTATACCTAGAGACTAAAGTAGTAATACAGGCTAGAACGGTAACTACATAACTACTGAACTATACCTAGAAACTAAACTATACAGGTTAAATGGTAACTACTGAATTATACCTAGAGTCCATACTAAAAATATTGCCAAAACAGTAACTACAGATCCACTGGACTATACCTAGAGACTAAACTATAAATACAGGCTAAACAGTAACTGCAAAACTAACTATGCCTCTAAACTAAACTAGAAATGCAGGGTAAACTGTACAGATGGTATGGAAATTATGTACAGAAATTACAAGTAGTGCAATGCAATGATGCATTTTCAGCAGTCCACCTTAGTGCACAGTTCAGGTAGTGTTTTAATCCCATCTCTGGTGCAGCTTGCTGAACTTTTCCTCAATGATCTTTAATTGTTCCGATTGTACAACATAGGGGCCTTCTCCTCCTTCAAGTTGTATCGGTCCATGAAAAATTCATATTTTCTTCACGCCATCAGTGTCTAGCCATCGTGGCCAAGTAAAAACACTCCCACGGTTCTGTAGGAGCTTCATTGAGTACAACTACTTCACAGTATCTGCTGCGTGTAACTTGACCAATATGGAATTCCTTAGAATAGTAGACAACATAGAATTTATTGATCTCTTGTTCAAACAATGTTTTTTTCTTTTTCTGAACTTTTTGGATGCTTGTTGTTGAAGAAGACATGTCCAGTTCTGGAGCAGTGCACTGATTTGAAGTGGTTGCAAAGTGTCCAAAATGGCAGTGGTGGCTCCTGTTTTGTCAGGAACTGCAGGAGCACTGGAAACAGTTACATCACTGGCAAATGGGTTGGTGTGGGTGTCAGGGGATTGTGCATGACCAGACACAATGACCACAGCTGAGGAGCAAGTTGGAGCAGTGTCACTTATGGTTTTGTAAACTTCAGCAGCGGGCACAAATGTAGCCAAACTAATTAGTTTCTTCAGCTTCCATTCTTCCACCAGACTCTGGTTCTCACAGGGCCCAGCTTCATCAATGCAATGTGTACAGAAACATGTAAGGTTTCTTGTGGCCACCACACCATTCACTTGTGACTTCACACTTTGTATGAGTCGTGTTCTGGGCACAGCTTTTACAACTCCTCTCAACTGTCTTTTTATTTCATTTTCACCCATCCAGAAAAATGTTCTCCTGCAGTGAATGCTCCCTTCAGTGGCAGTGCCTTTCATTAGTTCACTGCGGTAGTATTTGAATAGTTATTTTGCATTCCAGATTACTGTCTGCTGTGATTGTACACCCATGCTTGCCTTAAACTTCACCACTGCGCTTTCCCCATCTGAGGGCCCCTTCCCATGTCTTGATCCAAAATAAGCATGCTAAGCGGAAATCCATACTTGCTGTTGGAAAAGGAAATATCATAATATGACCATTTCAACTTGTACTGCGCACCACGGCCATCTGTGATGTGCACTTGCTTGACAATGTTCAGTGATCGACCTTTCATGAGGTGTGCATTTGCAATTTTGACAAAATGCCGTACAGCATAGTGATCATGCTTGAGATCACTTGATATGAAAACAAGAGACTCTCTGACAGTGGCTTCACAGAGATTACAGTCATAATATGTTACTGCAGGGTGAACTGTTGCTTGCTCATGGTGTCAGTGGGCTGACTGTACTTCATCCTGTAATTTACAGGTGTAGTTCTCCATGAAGTCTAGCACCATCACCACCCATCCCTTGGGTACGAACTGCCTTATCTGGGAAAACTGATGCTGCTGCCATGCTGCAATATGCAGATGGTGACCCAGGAAGAAAAGCTAATCTTTTAGGACTTCTACCAGCATTCGGACAGTGGAGCTTTTATTTTTCAAAACCTTGGATGCCATCAGCCCTTCGCATGATTTTCATACTGTCCCACTGCTGCCATGTTGTCCATTCTTGTCCATGTTTCGGGATTAGGTCCTTCACCATGTTAACAAACTGGTGCTGCACTTGTTGCATGTTTTTTCTACGCAATCAAATTTGAAGAACTTTTCCAAAGGTAATCTGGAACAACTGCCTGGTAAAGATTCACAACTTTGCAGCATCAAAGTTTATATTTATTGACAAGACGATTTATAGCCTTAAGCTTCAGTGACACATTAGCGCAATATTCACAAAGACATTGTTCAAGTTTTTGCTGCCCTGCAAGTTTAATGTGCCTTGGCCATAAAGTGCCAAATTTTTGTGCTCCAAGTTGTGTGTCTGGGTTCTGTTGCATGAATTCTTGGTGAAGACAGTCAATGGATTTGTCGAGGTATGACCGTGTTTGGCAGACCGTTTAGAAAAGGCCTTTTTGTGCGACAGAGGTGTGGCACTCTCTTTGAAGAATTTCTCCACTCTACTCACCATTTCGAGTGGCAGTGCAGAGTAGTGTGTTTTTTTGGTTTCAGTCTCTGCAGAAGATACTCTCACAAGCCTCTTCCAGCTAATTCCCAATGTTGAGCTCGCAGTTCTTATCAGCTTCTATTTTTTTAATAATACAATTGTTTTTAAAAATTCCTTGCTCCTCTGTCACTTTTCTTGCGATTGTTTTTTAGCTGGGACAACTGACATAAGTTTATCTTCCAGTTGTGTTCTTGGAAGCACACCGTGCTTGGCCAGAGTTGCTTTCTTGGACAGTGAGCAAAATGCCAATATCCACACCAATGTTATTGTAAATTTAGTGGATGATTTTGGCAATGTCTTTCGTGCTCTTTGCACTGACTTTCTTAGAGCAGCATTATACGGTACAACTGGTGTCATGAATGTCTCTTTTCCTGGCAGGAGCATCATGGAGGGTGGTGTGGTGGTGGTGGTGGCCACTGTTGAGTTGGCGATGTCAGTGGTGGTGGCTACTGGTCAGTTGGTAGTGTCGGTAGTAGTGGCCACTGGTGAGGTGGGGGTGTCGGTGGGCACTGGTGAGGTGGTGGTGGCAGATCTTTTCTCATGGTACTTTTTGTGCTGCTTCTCATTTCTTCTTCTTCTTTTCTGACTTGTCATGTTGGCCCGCTGTTGTCTTTTTTTTCTCCCTCCAATATTCCCTCTGTGCCAATCCGTTCAGTTCATTAAGCCATGTTTGTTTTGTCGGCCCACTACTTTTTTCTACAGTTGATTGGGTCTTTTGTTTCTGTGCTTTGCTGTACCTTCTCATTCTCTCCTTTGCCATATCATTATAATGGCTATGCTGATCCTCAGTCATGTTGTCTCTGCTTTTCTTGGCACGTGTTGCATTTTTTTCCCAAATATGCTTGATAGCAGCCATCATCCTTCTTTATATTCACTCTGTAAAGCTGGTTTCTTTCCTTGCTTGATTGAGGAGTCGCAGTATTATGCAATACCTCAGTGGGCACTGCTGCTGCACATACACATGGTCTTCTTCTGGATTCCATCCTTAAGATTTTTCAGAAAGTCTGTGGGAACAGAAGCAGATTTAAAAAAATATCTGGTAAAAAATTTGCTTCTGTTATTGGACTTCCCATAAGGTGGAACAGACATGCCATGCAAGACGTGGTTAATGCCACAATGGCCAAAATATAAGATGCGAGAAGTGGTTAATTCCGTAATTGTCAAGACATAAAACACGAGAACTGGTTGATGGTGCAGTGCCAAAGACATGATGCAAGAAGTGGTTACCACAGGCAAAAGGACAACACAAGATGCACATCATGCGTCACAGGACAAAAGTCAAACACAACAAACTGGAGGAATGCATCCACCTGCCTGGTGACAAAATGGAGGCACACATCCACCTGCCTGCAAACAAAATGGAGGCACGCATCCACCTGCCTGGTGACAAAATGGAGGCCCACATCCACCTGTCTGCAAACAAAACTGAAGCACGCATCCACCTGCTTCTGTTAATGGACTTCTCATAAGATGGAACAGACATGCCATGCAAGATGTGGTTAATGCTGCAATGGCCAAAATATACGACACAAGAAGTGGTTAATTCCGTAATTGTCAAGACATAAGACGCAAGAACTGATTGATGGCGCAGTGGCAAAAACATGATGCAAGAAGTGGTTACCGCAGGCAAATGGACAACATGAGATGTACAACATGCTTCACAGGACAAAAGTCAAACACAATGAACTGAAGGAATGCATCCACCCACCTGCAAACAAAATGGAGGCACACATCCACCTGCCTGCAAACAAAATGGAGGCACGCATCCACCTCCTTGGTGACAAAATGGAGGCCTGCATCCACCTGATTGCAAACAAAATAGATGCATGCATCCACCTGCCAACAAACAACACTATCAGACAAAACAGTTCAGCATTTGGATTAGTATACAGACCTTACACTGTATGGTATCTCTATTGTAAACAAATAGAAAAGGATGTTAAGTATGATTATTTAAAAATAACAAACATCCCCATGAGACCCCCCCAAAAAAGCAAACATCAAAAAATGTCAGTGAATCTTTGGTGTGCATAGGTGGACGCAGCATTGCAAGCACAATTACAATGCTGTGCCCACCCGTTGTACATCAAAGAGCCACTTTGGGGTTCCAAATGGTCCGATTGAGGCCTACACACCACAGCAGGCTTCCAAAAAAAGGTCCACATCATGCGGCATGCCACCCCCAGCAAACACCACTTGAGCATCATTTTAATTACAGCGAGTCACGTAATAACACATAATACCCCACATTTGACCAGTTCAAACACAGCAGGAGGGTGGATTTTGTGGTTTACTAATATACTCAACTCGACCACAACCACCTGACCACAGAGCAGATGGTCAGGTGGTAACACCGACTGGGATCATCAAATGTGCAGGCGCAACGTGCGACCTCACTGAATGACAGCCCACCCCGAGGTTCTTTATCACTATAAACTCTTGTATGGGACTGGTGCCAGAGTATGTAAAAGGCTGAATGGAAATTTAATGGCAGTTTGTTTTGTAGTGCCCCTCTATGAGAATGTACTAAATCTCCTAATAAATGAACAAGATCAGAATTGTTAAAAATGCTGGTTTCACAGTCAAATGTATTTCCTCTGATGATCTGTGTAATCAGCTGAGGTTCAATGAATGAAAGATAGTGAATCCCCCCTTCCCCCATTATGGAAAAAATACTGATGAACAATGAATAACGAACGTCAGAATCCTGACGTGAACTGTTCTGCTATATAGGTTTTTTCGGGCAGTACCGCTTCTGTATTGCTAGTTACACCCCTTCACCTTTACCCCTTGTACAGCAGTTCACGTTTAGCTACAGCAGCATTTCTATTGATAACAAACAAGGTAAATAAATGGACTAGTTACTAATTGTATTGCAAGTAACATTTAAAATACATACCAGTAACTTTCACCTTTACCCATTGCACAGCAGTTCAATTTTAGCTACAGCAGCAGCATTTCTATGGCACAAGAAAGGCAAGTCTACTAACAGAGATGGTGCTGCTTGATGTGCGCTACCTGATGACGTGTTTACAGATGTCTGTTTACCCTACAGCCTTTCTCACCTTTGCCCCTTGCACAGTAGTTCAATGTTCGGTACAGCAGCATTTCTAGTGAGAACAAACAAGGTAAAGAAATCAGCTTACCTTTACAAACTTTCACTGTCTCCAAATCCACAACGTTTAAAAGGCAATACTTTATTTGAAACTTTAAAAGGTTAAAAATGCTAAAAACATTATTATTAAGAAATCAGAACTGTCTCTCAGTGTCTCAGTCGCTTCATAGGTGTAGATTGTGCACAATGCCTCTAATATACTCAATATTGCTTTGAGTGCTTTTTTCCTTGATAATATTTCCAACCTTTGTTTCTCGGTCTAGGTAACGTTTTTTCATGGGCGATTTAGGCATTCCCCTGTTAATTTGTTCTAATTTTTTCTATTGTGCTGTTGGTGACTTGTTGCTCTTTCTGTATTTCTGAGACAAATTGGTGAACCCCTATGTGAGCACTTCCAATTAATGCCCCCAACCTCCAGTGCCAAGCCTCAACATTATTTTGGGTACGAGTGTACCTACACACCATTTGGTCATGCACTGACCAGAATGATGGTGGAAACAGTGGTGGGCTTTGCACTGTGGTGTTATTACGCATACGGCACCTAATTCTTCCCAACACATAGTTGTCCTCAAACCATTCCAGCAGAGTGACACTGGCTGGTGGCAGCTCCTCTTTAATTTCAACAAAGACTGCCTCAATTTCTTCTGCTAACAAGAAAGCCAGTGCTACAAGGTACCTCATTTTTAAGCTGAACTCGGCATCTGTGCCATACAATGTAGCCAGACCCAAATTCTGAATCTTTCATCAGACAATTTGTCTGAAGTGGAAAAGGCATCCCTTGTTCTGACAGTTGTTAAATTCAACTTTACAAGCATTAGTAGCTGCTAGTTCGAAGTCCATGATAAGTATGGTCGGTGATAGTGTGAGACTGTACTCATCAGCAATGTCATGCAAATCCTAGAAAAGTCTGATGTAGCACTCCTGGGATTTGGAGGACATTAATGCATATACAAGGGGTACAATTCGAGCCATTTCAGGAGTCCCAACTGAATCATGTATTGAATAAAGTTGGCTAAACATGGTTGGCACCGTTTTGAACGTGCCATCCATAATCCAAAAGTCTGCATTTGCTAGTTTTTGCATATTTATTCTGGTTGTAAATATAATGATTTTTTCCTCTCCGAGAGTGGATTCCCTAGCTAGGAATCTCTGCCCATTCACAGTTTTTAATTGTTCAGGGAAGTTCAAAGTATCTAACGACTGAGGCTCAGGTGGGGCATTTTGTCTGCGAGCTCGTTTAACAACTTGCTACAAAGCCTGCCTCGAAGTCATGCTCTGCAAAACTTCCTGGGAGACCTTTGAGATCTCAGCTTGAATTAACTGTGCTGGACAATCATGGGTCTCCAGAGCTTGAGATTTAAGTGAGGCCACTGTTGCAGTAATAGGTAGGTCAGTGACGTTTGGGAGTGATTGTGCTTGCAATGCTTACGGAGGTGATGCTGTCCTCCTACCAATACTGTTGATACTCTACCAAGACAGCATAGACTTTTTCGTGATTGGCAGCACCAATAAAATAGATCTCCACAATGTCTTTCCTGCACATAAAGGTATCCAGCAATGCATATTTTATCCTTGTCCTTCTGCGACTTCACAATATCGCACACAACTCCAGCTTCTGCCATTCTACAATGCCAATTATAGAGATTTGCCTCAGTTTGATATCGGACTTAAATATGCATCAGTATGTATCAGCTAATCGTTTAATTAGTAAGTCAGCTGAGCAAAGTCGGGTCGGGGACATGATTTGTTGGCATTTTGGCTTACAGTCAGACATCGTCAATCATTTCGCGGGTCGCCACTGAAAAAATCCTGGGTCGCCCCTGAAAAAGGGACCTTCGTGGCTCAGTGGGCCTACCCGGTCATCAAAATTCAATAAATAATAAATAAGTAAGTAAGCAAGTGACAGTCAGTTGTAAGCTGTAAGTCAGGAAATTATTTGTTGACTTTTCAGCTTTTCGGCAGGTGGGTTTATTTTATTCGGGGCTTTCAATTTAATCAGATTTTAGTTTTGGGAACATTAATGACGGGCATTGGGATGTCGGGATTTAGTACGGATCCCAAAAAAAAGGCTTCCTTTCTTTCTTTATGAGTGTCTTGTCTTTCAGCAGTTAATCTCCACTCTCTTCCCTCCCGCCTCACCCAACACACACACACATTCTAAAAACAAACGTCGCCGTAGACCGAATTATAATGAGTAATTGGTGTCTAGTTATTCTTTTCCCCACTACTATGATTGTAATTTTACTATTCATTTCCTTCAAATCTGTAAGTGTCCATCACCCTCTCCAGAAACCATGCTTGTAGTTTTAAAAAAATGTTACATTGTGCTACTGATAATAACCTCCCAGTTTTGAACCCAATGCATGTGATACATAAAACACTTTAAATTGTGTGTAGCCCCTTTCCACATCTTGAACCCATGACAGCAGTTTTACAAGTTCATTTCTTTGGGCAATTTGAACCTCCCCAGTACTTAACCCATAAGGTAATTTATGAATGACAGCTTAGTAATTGGGGTTTCGTGAATCTCGCAACTCACTAGACTAAGATAGCCATCTGACCCATTACCCTTCCCCCCATCTCACTGACCAAAGTACTGCTACCGTTTGTAAAGCAATGCTAATTGGAGACCAGAATCAATGGACAGAATAGGGCCTGTGTGTAGTCCAGTTATCTGCATCAGAGGAGGCGAGGGTACTATAAGAGATTAGCACTACTGACATGTATAACTCCCATCCCCACAATGAAAGAAAGCAACAGCAAGGGCAAACAATATGATGGCATGCATACTGTAGCTCAGGGGAACAGTATTAGGGGAGAGTAGGTTATACTGCCCTTGTACTGGTCACTTTTTAGGCAACATCTTGAGTTTTTAGTTCAATATTAATGCCAAAACCTGCAAAAAAACATCATTAGCATGCTAGATAATGTACAGAGGAGGGCTACAAAAACAATAGTAGGTCATCATGGTAAGGCATAGGAGGGAAGATTTAGAGCACTGCAAATGTACTCCAAGATTGACATGAGAGACACACAGGACTTGATTGTGTGACTGTAAAGTACTTATTGGGGATAACGGTGGACTAGTGTCCCAGAACTCATGGAGATTAATCTTCCTACACAAATCAAATTATTAAATATTTATATAGCTCTATGATAATGTTAATGATAAAGTGAGTATAATACATCCAGGTAACTACTTGGCAGAAGACCTGTGAACCCAGTGCTGGTTTCCAATCTTAAACGAACCATGAAAAGCTTCAGGTACATCTTCACTGAAAAGTCTGTACTACCATGCATCTCTGACAGCCGTCTCAAATTAGGCTGTCACCACTACTCACACACACACACACACACACACACACACACACACAGGCACGCACGCGCGTGCACACACACAAAATAACTCATACAAATAAAACCCACTGCAGCTGCATTTTTCGTTCTGATGAAGTCAACTGAATACTAATGACAGAAAATTTAATGTGTAGTGCATCTGCGTGTAATGGGATGGATGAGTAGCAAAAATACCAACAAATCAGTAAGTACATCAATTACAATGCTGATGTCAGACTCAGCAGTAGTAACTTTCTGGCATTTTTGAATATTTTAAATTCCGACTTCTTCTCATTAAAGTTTTGAATTTTTAATGTTCGCTTATAGAGACCCCCCCCCCCAAAAAAAAAGACAAACACACACAGCGTTTTTAATATCAAGGTGGGGGAAGAGTACTCAGAACAATTTAATGTTTAGTAATGCTTTTTAGTGGTATTCTTAGTGCAGTTTGATTTTTTTCTATATCTTTTTTTTTTTTTTTTGGTCCATAACTGATGGTGCCGATAATCACATAAGTCTGCCATTTTGAACTGTATCACTGAGCTGATGTCAGACTCAGCAGTAGTAACTTGCTGGCATTTTTGAACATTTTTTTTTTTTTATTTGCCCTTTTTCCTGGCAGGACCACCAGCTACATCCTCAGCCCTGGTCACGGCCCCCGGAGACCTCTACCACTGCCTATAGCTGCAGAGGACCCTCGGTCACCCCTGGCTTACCCCCGGAGGGTGGGGCCGCAAGCCACCTTCGTGACCCCGGAACTGTGACTGGTTGGGGTCCTGCAGCGGCAGTGGTGATACGAGGCTCTCCAGGGAGGGCTTCATCCATCGGTGGTCCTGCCCGCCAACTTTTTCCTCCCTGTTTTCTCCCAGAGGAGGTGGGGCGTGCAATGGCGCCAGCGTCTGCGCCTCCTCCCCCACGTCAGCGTCGGCTGTGTGAGGACTCCGGCCTCCGCCAGGAGTCCCCAGTGCCCGAGCGCCACCCACACCCTCCAAGAAGGAGAGCTGTCCAGGATGTCGATCCTACTCCCTGGTCAAGCCTCCGACGACCCGGTCCATTCCCCGAACCCGGCCGCCGGCGTAAGCGGAAATCCCACTGCCGCGCTCGACGGGCCGATTTTGAACATTTTAAATTCGACTTCTTCTCATTAAAGTTTTGAATTTTTAATGTTCGCTCATAGAGACCCCCCCCCCAAAAAAAAGACAAACACACACAGCATTTTTAATATCAAGGTGGGGGAAGAGTACTCAGAACAATTTAATGTTTAGTAGTGCTTTTTAGTGGTATTCTTAGTGCAGTTTGATTTTTTTCTATATCTTTTTTTTTTTTTGGGTCCATAACTGATGGTGCCGATAATCACATAAGTCTGCCATTTTGAACTGTATCACTGAGCTATAGCCAGCATGTTGCTGGTACATAAGTGACAGAATGGTTCAAACAGCAGTTGAATCCAAATGATTACGTTTAAACTGCAGGAACTTTGGAAAAAAATTAAAAATTATGGCACGTTACTGTTTTGATTGATAGCAATTTTTTGAACTTCTTCAACAGTGGTCAAGAAGAGGTGGCCTGAGAACCTTCAGCTGTGGTTATCCAGATCTTAAAAAAAAATCAGAACACACTGCAGTGCGGACAAGTGTAGTCCAGTGATAGGGATGAACTATAGAACACAGAGGTACTGCATGGATACGTTTTACATCGATTTTACATCGCCCTAAGTGTATTATTAAAACAGCTCTAGGCATGCGGGCTGCTGAATATCTTTCTTAAACTTGGTTCTGAGATTGCGCTACTGGCAAGATGACAACAGGCAGAAGGGGTCAGCTAAGGTGATATATACCTATTTAAAAAATATCCGTATGACTTATCAGCCAGTGAAAAGGGGAAAGACATTTAGACTGAGTGCATGCCAGCTTCTAAAATATTCTGCTGTCATAACAGCCAGAACAGGAAGAAAATGAATCCCCGAGCTATATTACGTCTGTGCACTACATTATCTGTTTGAGAGCAAGTAAAATGCTCAGACAAATGGAGCTAAAAAGGGAAAATAAAAAGTTGCAGGTTGACAGAGAGAGGAGACTGCATGAGTATTACTGAATTGAATGTCAGGGTCTCTCTCTCTCTATCTCTCTCTCTGTCTCTCTGTCTCTCTCTCTGTCTCTCTGTCTCTCTGTCTCTCTCTCGCTCTCTCTCTCTCTCTCTCTCTCCTGAGATGCAGTTGTACTGTTGAACACAGAACAGTACAGCAGTGCATATGAGGAACTATGCACCAAACAAGTGACACTGTTTCCCCTGCATGAATGTAAATAACAAAACAAAAAGGACTTTCCATTTTTAGATTGCTACAGATCACAGGAGCATGGGGGGGGCGCCACCAACAACATAAGATTTCACGGTGGTGTAACCCCTAGGTGGCATTATCCCAAGGGCTAATACCCCTGCCTGCTTGGCTAGTAGCAGGTTAAGGGGCCTGGGTAATGAAACGGGTGCCTCCACCCGGACGTCAGGACTGTTAGTGGTCAACCTAACCTGGGCACAGCCCTCCGGGACACTGTAACCCCTTTCTTTCCCTTCTAGTGGCCTGAACAATATACAATAATTACTTTCACAATTACCCTTATTCACCATGCAATTACCCACACTGTTTGCACTTACCACCAGGGCTGGTTCCTCTAGCTTGACCCTGGAGACCCCCTGTAAAACAAGGTTAAGCACAGCAAATAGCAACAGTACAATACTTTTGGCACAAACTGGAAACACAGTCAGGTTAAATGCAAACAAAGTTAAATCTGATTTATTCAGGGGACTTGAACAAGGGAGGGGTATAATCAGGTTGATTGGCTTAAAAGCTATATTAATCAGACAGTTATGCATGCAGTTCAGAGTTCCTACACAGTCACACACACTCTGGGTACCCAGGTAGGAAAATGGTGGGCTAGCCAGGAATGTTGCAGCTGGTTGGGGCCCTGTGATGGAAGAAAGCAACATGCACAACACACACTATTTGTAATCCAGAGCCAGAGGGCTCAGTTCATGAAAGAAAAGACAAGACAATCAGATGACAACACTTAAATTTAGCTGTTGTTGCAGGGAGCTACCCTGATGTTTACTCACGATACCCAATACTGGACACAGGCAGGACAAAATCGAGATTGCAGGCTGTTGAGCTGGCATGCCCGGAGAATAGTGGTGGGCGAAGTAAGCTCAATCCACTCCACAAAGTGATTCACGGAGCAAAGGCAGATTCCGGAGTACTCCGCAATGCAAAGCGGAGTACTTTGCAATATAATGAGTAATGCGAAGTTCATTGAAAACTATGACTTTGCATTACTTTGCCTTCCCAGACCACTACTCCATCAAATATTAAGGCGAAGTACATTGAGAACAATGCACTTTGACTCGCTTTGCCTTGTTTTTGAGCTCCGAAGGCAAATTTTGCAGTGATTCATGGAATTTCAGGTCTCATGGACTCTATATTGATCTGCACAGCCTCAGTTCAGGGTAGTATGTGTAGGAAGGAGTAGGAGACAGTGTGCTCTGAGAGCTGTATGTGATTGAAACCTTCTAAAAGCTGTTAAAAAAGCATTGTTGCATTTTTTGGGGGGCTCAAACTTTAGTTCATCGATTGTAGGAAACCCTCCTGTGCTCATATTGTTACCCCTAGGTGGCGCTATCCCAAGGGCTACTACCCCTGCCTGCTCGGCTAGTAGCAGGTTAAGGGGCCAGAGTTCTGAAACGGGTACCTCCACCTGGAGGTCAGAGTTGGTAATGGTCAAGCTAATCTGGGCACAGCCCTCCGGGACACTGTAACCCCCCTCTTTCCCCTCTAGTGGCCTGAACACTGTACAATAATCACTTTCACAATACCCCTGGTACACCACACAAGTACCCACACTGTTTGCACTTACCACCAGGACTGGTTCCTCTGGCTTGACCCTGGGGATCCCCTGTAAAACAAGCGTATGCACAGCAAATAGCAACAGTACAGTACTCTGAGCACAAACTGGAACCACAGTCATATTACATGCAGAAAACGTTAGATCTGATTTATTCAGAGGACATGAACAAGGGAAGGGCAAAATCAGGTTAATTAGCTTAAAGGTTATATCAATCAAGCAGTTATGCATGCGCTTTGAGTTCCCCCACACAGTCACACCTCTGGGTACCCAGGTGGAGAAGAGATGGGCTAGCCAGGACTGATGCCCAGGGTTGGCTGGCGTCGCAGATGGTTGGGGCCCTATGATGGAAAACACAACATGCACAGTACACAATATTTGTAATCTGGAGCCAGAGGGCTCAGTTCGTAAAGGAAACAAAACAACACGGCAATCAGATGACACACTCAGATTAAGCTGTTGTTGCAGGGGAACTACCCTGGTATTTACCCACGATACCCAACACTGGACACAGGCTAGACGAAAATCGAGACTGCAGGTGGTTGATCTGGAATGCCAGGAGAAGCAGGGGCTCACACAAGTCGCAGAGGTGTCGTTCCTGTTGAAGTGTGGAGCAGGCGGCTGATCCCCAGGCAGGTCTCTCGTCGATGGCTTCTCTGTGCAGTGGGTAGTCTGGCTGGGCCAGTCTGGCAAGGCCCAGACTGCATGGAGACAAATTCGGATGCAGTCCGTTTCGGGCTGGATACAGCTCCCAGCAAGCAGAACACAGTTCACACAGTGGGGAACTAACTCACGACCCACTAGCAGCTCATAGCACATTTACATGTAAGGGAATTCTACTGTACCAGGCAAAGCGCTCCTCGGTCACAATCATAAAGTCTCTGCACACACCAGGACCTTAAGGGTAGCTGGAACTCCTGACAGGCTGATCGTATTCAGCAAAATCTTCAGTCTTCTTCAGGTTGAGGCTGGCCCACTTCAGTAGCTTACTTTAGTCACACAAACTTGGATTTAGTCCAAAATAATTCTCTTCTCTCCCTCTCAGGAGCAACAGACAGACATGCAGGCCAAAAACTCAGCCTTTTCACAGTTCTCCCATGCGAATCCACTCAGGATTGCTGCTCAGAATCACTTCAGCTCCTTACTCTTCAGTTTCCAGCTTAGATCTGCCCTAAACAGCAGGCAGCTTGGGGGATTCCCTCAGATCCAAAAGGTTTGGTTGGCTGATTTGGCTGTCAGTCAAAACAAGAGCTCCCCCTTCAGTTGCAAAAAAGGCACAAAAAGATCAAAACTACAGTTCCTACAGATTTTGACTTCAGACAGCTCTTGTAGTCCAGCTACATTTTAGGTCCCACTAGTATCGTTTGGTCCAATTTGCAGTCCAGGACCAAGAAGTGGAGACAAACAAAACAGTCCTCGCTACAAAGAAAGCAGGTTAGACAAACTACATTATCATTAACACTCTAAATGATTTCAAGCAAATAGTTACATCTTTCAACAGAGCTCCCTATCAGATTACTTATGCTGCAATCAGGCAGCTCTTAAAGGGACAGTACACAGAGGCTATACAGGCTCTGGTACTCACATTTATACTGCTAAAGTGCAGGACACCAGCCTGGCAGTGAGCATTTAGGCAAGCTCAAGGAAGACTTTTTGGGAACCTCCATTTGTAGGGGGGTTTACAATATCATCGAGCATTTTTGTTTTTGTGTGGATTTTGTATGTTAATGTACAACATTGAGTGTGTGTAGTGAAAGACAGTGAAAGTGTGCTTTGAGGGAGGGTCGTATCTGTGTTGTAGGTAGATTTAAGTTGAAGAAATAGTGATTTCTTTGTTTTTTGGTTATATTTTTGTTATATAACAGACTGTTAATGTACACACAGTAATATTAACAGTAATTGTTGAAATGTTCTTGCTGATTGTGTGATGTGTGGATCTGGTGCAGCAGTTCATAATTTCAGGTTGTTTATATTACAATACGTGGCATATTACTGAACTTTTCAATTTGCTATGCATTACTCGTTCAGCATTGTAGACAAACTGTTCTGTGTGTGCGGTGTTGTGTGACATCAAATAATACACCTTTTATTGTGCCACAGACTAGTGTAAATGCAGGCGCAGCAGGGTGAACCTGCTATCCACTGCAGCTGCCTGATTTTGTACTGCGATCATGGTATCTGTTCTTTGTTTTGCTGCTTGTACTGCCATAAAAATCTGCAGTCAGTGCTCCCCCCCCACGGCAAAAGGAATTTTTTACCAGATTGGATTGTTTTTATGACCTCATCAGCACCACTGGTTACTGAAGTTGTTTTCATTGCATGACAGACTAGTCTCTTCTCTGTTGCTGAAGCTACAGTTGTTTTTTTGGCTTCACATCCAGCGTCCCCCCAATCAGAGAGTGAACATATCAAAATCTAAATATGGTTATAATATTGTGGATGATCCCCAAAATGCCCACAAAGAGACATGCAATCAAAGCTGTTTCTTGCCATGGCAATGCTGGCAGTAAATAGTCTGTGGGCGTGGTAGTACGGAGACGCAGAAGTGCATTGCTGATGTGAGGAAAGGTATTTCTCCTGCAATGTTTTTTACAGCCCAATCAGTAGCTTCACTCATAGTTGGAGGAGATGATGTTTTCCCAGCCGGTGGTGTTAGTGTTACTCATGTTAGTGGTGGTGGTAGTATTGGTATTGGTGTGTCAAGTTCGAATTCTGACCAGTGTACAGTATCCAAAAATATTGAGTGTGGAGCAGTGCAAGTGAGTGGCAGCGTAGATGATGTCATACTTCCCAGTAACATCCCAGTAACTGAACCTGAGGATTCTAATAATCATGTCAATGATAGCATACAATGTGATATTCCGTCCACCGTGGCAGTTAATGTCACGCATTTTCCATGCAGTGATTCACAGTGTGGTGAAAAAATATCAGGTGATGGTGGTGTAGATGCTGATGATGAATGTGATGATGACGATGATGTTGCTGTTATTGCAACATGCAGTCCACATGCTAGCATACAAGCAGAAAATGTGGATGTGTGGGACATTGATGAATATGATGCTGATGTAATTGACCCCAGTTGGGAACCGGAGAAAAAGAAATTCAAAGTGGCTGTGTCTGAGTCTGTTTGCAGAACCCCGTAAAAACTTGTGATTTACTGGTTTTAGTTGATGATGATGACCCAGTATCAAATATGATAGGTAGTCATAGTGGTCAGTTGCAGTCCAGGTGTGCAGTGCCCGAAACATCACATGCCCCCCCCCACTTCAGTGCTTAAAATAACATACTTAAATAAGCCACATCATGGACATGTTAAAAGCAGAGCATCACAATCCCTTGTTTGGGATTTTTTTGTTCAAGATACAAATGATGAGTCAGTTGCAAACTCCCAGGTTTGCCATGTGCGTGTGAGTCGAGGTAAAAAGGGGAGCCATCTGGGCACATGAGGACAGCATACGCATCTTACGAATAGGCACTTGGCACTGTGGTCACAGCACAAGCTGGCAGCTAATACCACAGTGGGGCATTCACCTGCGTCACCGGCAACCATAGCCAGCATGGTATCCCCTTCCATGACTGTTAAGTCCAGTAGTAAATTAAACGTGTGCAGTACTGAGGTAGTAAGAGTACAGGATTACTACAGGCATGATGAGGTGGAGGACCATAATGACTTTGAAATGTTGTCCAGTGCTGGTGAGATTAGCAGTTTTTGTGGTGGTGGTGAATGCAGTATGTCTAATGCAAATGGTATATCAACCCCGGTTGGCAAATCTAGCAAAATAACTGCATTTCTGGATTTGTCATCATCACCTGTGCAACCGTCTTCATCAAACATCCACACTCCGCCCTCTGCCAATGCCATTCATCACAGAGCACAACCATTTGTGATCACACCCCGTGTAAAACATTTAAGTCAGCCCACATTACAGATTGTTTTTGTGCATAAGCTGAAGTACCCCTGAATCATACAGTGTCACGTGAACTTAATGTTGCTGTAGCAGAAATACTGGCAATTGATCTTTTACCCTTCTCCTTTGTGGAGAATTCTGGGTTCCTGTGGTTTGCTGCACGTGCCTGTCCAAAATGGAAAGTCCCATCCAGGACATACTTTTCTACCTGTGCTGTCCCCGAGTTGTACTGCACTGTGTCTGACTCAGTAAGACATGCCCTTCAACATTCCTTCTCTCCATTCATCCATTTAAGTATGGATATGTGAACAAGTGGCAAAACAGCGGGGAGTTCATATTTGTGTATAACTGCACACTGGACGCAGGTGCCGGGGGTTGTTTGTGATGATGGTAGTGTGAATAATCAGTATAGTAAGGTGGATTGTAGGGGTAGCAATTCCAGGAATTTGACAGCATGCAACGATTGCTATGTGCTATGTGACCTGTTCACACACTGGTGAGAACATGCTGGATGTGGTACTGACTGAAAGTGACAAATGGCTAAACCCTCTGTCCCTGAGAGTTGGGTTCACAGCGAGTGACAATGGGTCAAATGTGGTGAAATGCATCACGAATGGTGGTTTTTTTTTGTGTTCCATGCATGGCCCACTGTTTAAATCTTGTGGTGCAGGAGTTTCTGCAACACCCTGATGTAAAGGAAATGCTGACCGTTGCACGACGTATCTGCTGTCACTTTTCAAGATCTGGAAAGGCCCGTGATCAACTGCGGCAGTTGCAGATACAAAACAGCCTGCCTCAGCACCGCTTAAAGCTGGAAGTTGTCACCCGATGGAACTCCACTTTATACATGGCAGAGAGGTTGTATGAACAATACAAAGCCATCTCAGAATATCTTGTGATGCACACTAGCCGTGATAGTTTCAGGGCCTCCATGTTTATGCCGACTGAACAGTGGTGCCTCATGCACTCTAATAACAATTTTGCAGCCTTTTGAACATGCCACACAGGCAGTGAGTGGCAAGTCTGCCTCCATTTGCCAATCAGTTCCACTGCTGCGGGTGCTGAGGCAGACATTGGTGAATGTACAGCATGGCCTTGATGTTGCCAGAGACGGTGGTAGCAGTATGTTGCTGCAACACTTGCTGACAGTATTCGACCAGAATCGTCACGTTGAGAGCATTCAGCGTAGTGACAACTTTGCCATAGCAACAATGCTGGACCAACGATACAAATGTGAAATTGCATCTGTACCGGAACAGGTAAAAAATATCAGTGGTCAACTGGTGCGCTTGGTTCATGGGGCACAGAAGTCTTGTGCCAAGAACAGCAAACCTCAGCAGCATAATCCGGCTGAAGGTGTACCTGTAGGACTATCAAGCATATCCTGCAAGGGGAAGGGGACAGCAGTTCCAGGTGGTTTGTCATCCAAAGTGGCTGGCATCAACCCGCTTTGGAGGCTTTATCCCAAGTGGGTATTTGTGAAATAAATGATTCGGGAGAACAGGATGATGCATCAACAACTGGACTTAGTGCAGCTCAGAAAATGGTTGAGTCATATTTGTCTGAAAACAGGCATCTGACAATAACTGAAGATCCTCTTTTGTACTGGAGTGGAAAGGTCAGTGAATGGCCAGAGCTGACTGCAGTGGCACTGAAGTACCTCACATGCCCACCCTCCAGTGTAAGTGTTTAGAGGATATTCCGCTCAGCAGGTGCAATAGTCAGGGATCGTCGGACAAATCTGTCTCCTGCAAATGTTAGTTTGCTAACATTCATTAAAATGAATGAGAGGCACATACCAGCACAGACTGCAACCTCGTATTCGTACTCGCCTAGTCATAGTGGTTTTGGTGATGTGGAAATGGACCATCCTGGTGGCATTGGCAGTGGCTGCCTGAAACAGCCCACCACTGACGTAGATGATGACACATTGGAGAAAGAATTTCCCAGTGGTCAGAATTCAGACATAGATGACTGTGAGGGAAGCTTTCTTTATGAGGATGATGATGTGGTTAATGTTGGCAGGTTTTAACTGAAGTTGTTAAAAGGTGGTGTGCCACCCCGGACCACCAACACCACCACCGGGACTGATGTTAGCCACTGCCACCATGAGTCTGTCTGACCCCTGGACTACCATCAACGGGACTGATGTTAGCCACTGCCACCACTGAGCATGAGTCTGTCTGACCCCTGGACCACCACTACCGGGACTGATGTTAGCCACTGCCACCACTGAGCATGAGTCTGTCCACCCCTGACCACCACAACTGGGACTGATGTTAGCCACTGCCACCACTGAGCATGAGTCTGTCTGCCCTCCAGACCACCTCCACCACCACTGGGACTGATGTTAGCCACTGCCACCACTGAGCATGAGTCTGTCTGCCCCGGACCACCTCCACCACCACCGGGGCTGATGTTAGCCACTGCCAAAATGAGTCTGTTTGACCTCCGGACCACCACCACCGGGACTGATGTTAGCCACTGCCACCACTGAGCATGAGTCTGTCTGACCCCCGGGACCACCACCACCGGGACTGATGTTAGCCACTGCCACCACTGGGCATGAGTCTATCTGCCCCTGGACCACCACCACCGGGAATGATGTTAGCCACTGCCACCACTAAGCATGACACACTGCAATGAAATTACTGGTGGTTTTCACAGAAATGTATTGCACTATGTGGAGCAAGAAAGATTCCCCGGGAAGGGAAAATGTGTATTATTAAACAACAACAAAGAAAAAACACACAAAAACAGTACAACACAGTAGTGGGGTGGGGGGGGCCAGAAAACAATCCCTTAATGTGGCCGTGGGATGCCGTGGGAGTCCAGCAGCAGGTGCAGCATTGTCAGTATTTGCTGCTGCTGTTCTTGTATTGTGTCGACCTGCTGCTGCAAAGCACCGACCCTCTGATTATTCTCCTCCAGGGCCGCCCACACCAGGGTGATGTCGGCCTCTGTTGCAGGGACTGTGGCGGGGTCCACTGTACGTGGAAATCCAGGTAGTGGTGGTGGTGGAGAGGGTGGCGCTTGTGGCTGTGGTGGTGGTGGTGCAGCTGCTGTACTGGCCCTCCTCCTGCTGCGGCGAGGCACAACTTTGACCCCAGCAGCACCCTCGGCCACTGCCGCAGAAGGGCCAGCAGGTGGACGCCTGGCCCCTTCCGTGGCAGCCTGCCACTCTGCCTTGTGGTGGTTGAACATGTGGGTGCACTGGCCACCAATCCCCAAATGTGTCCCCCGGGGGCCACTGCGCACCAGCACACCCCACAGACGGCACACCATGACTGTGCTGTCTCCCCCCACAGAGTTAAAAAACTCCCACACTGGGGAGCTGCAGGGGGGGAACAGACACAGTCCTCTTACCACCTATGGTTTCCAGGGACACCTCCTGTGGCTGTGGAGGTGGTGCTGCTGGAGCCCCTACAGCTGCTACCGGTGGTGGTGGTAGTGGCGGAGAAGGTGGATGCACAGCAGCCACTGGTGGCACTGGTGCTGCTGCTTCCACTGGGTGGGAAGCAACACCCAGGAATCGGGAACGGTCCAGCATCACATGATCACCCCCACATGATCGCACTCCCCTCCTCTGACCACGCCCATGGGCCAGCGACTCAACTTCCCACACTAGTCCCCGGCACACACACACACACAAATCACCGAGGTGTTGTTCCTGTTCAAGGCATTGAGCAGGGGGCTGATCCCCAGGCCGGTCTCTCGTCAGTGACTTTCTCTGCATAGCAGGTATTCTGGCTGGGCCAGTGTAGCAGGCCCAGGCAAATGGAAATGGATCCGGATTTAGTCCGTGGAGCTGGATACAGCCTCCAGCAAGCAAAACACAGTTCAGATACATGGTGGGGGAACCAAATCACGATCCACTATAAGCACACAGCACATTCACATGTAAGGAAATTCCACTGTACCAGACAAATGGCTCTCCGGTCGCAATTACAGAGTCTCTGCGCAATCCGGGAGTTCGGAGGTAGCTGGAAGTCCTGACAGGCCAATTGCATTCAGCAAATCTTCGGTCTTCTTCAGGTTAAAGCCTGGTCACAATTCAGTGGCTTAATTCGCTCTCCAAATTCGGATTCAGTCTGAAAAAAAGCACAAGTTCCCTCTCAGGAACAGCAGGCAGGCATGCAGGCCAAACTCAGGCCTTTCCACAGTCCTCCCGTGCAAATCCACTATGGATTGCTACTCGAACTATCTCAAGCTGTTACTTCTTCACTTCACAACTCAGATCTAACTGAAATTGCAAGCAGTGTGGGACTTTCCCCAAGATCCAAAAGGTTTGGTTGGCTGATCTGTTTGTCAGTCACAACAAGGGCTCCCCCTCCAGGTTATTTTAGGTGCCAAAAGCCCAAAACTACAATTCCTACAAGTTTTGGCCCCATCAAGCCCCTGTAGGCAGGCTCCATTTTAGAGTCTCAAATGTACTGATCGGCCCATTCTGCAGTCCAGGACCAAGCTGATGGAAACAAACAGAACTGTCCATGCTGCAAAGAAGGCAGGTTAGAACAAACTGCAATATTATTACTACTGTAACAAATGATCAGCAAACAAGTACATCTTCTAACAGAGCTCCCTCTCAGATTAATTATGACTGCAATGCAGGCAGCTTTTAAAGAGACAGTACACAGAGGCTATACAGGCACTCTCTGTCAGTACATTTAAACTGCTAAAATGCAGAACACTAGCCTGGCAGTGAGCATTTAGGCAAGATCAAGGAAGACTTTTCTGGAACCCCCATTTGGAGAGGGGTTACACCCTTCCCTGCCTGGAGAAAACTTGGCATCCACGTCAAGTCGGTACCATCATGCATCAGTTAACATAAACTTATTACTTTACTATACATATTCACTACACTTCACAATACTATATCCATAATGACAGTGTTTATGCACATTTCATACATGTGATACTGATTCCACTATGATTAACATACTTGTAACATCACAATACTGATTCATGTTATAACTTCCTGTACATTAAACAATGTAGGAGTGGGCTCTTCCCTACCAGCTAACTTGGGGCTGGATGGGGCATGGGAAGAAGGAACAATCAACCTGGAATTGACCATTAAGCTCAGTTTGGGTAGTGAACTCTGAGAAATATAAACACCTTTGTGAACCACATTGAGAGGCAAATCCACTGGCCTCCCAGGAGAATCATAACTGAAGCACAATACTGGCTTGACAGCTCGGCCAGTCTTTCTGGGGGGAACAGCCACAGTCTCTGTACTTTAAGCACTAACTTTGGAGCTTTCGTCAGTCGTGAGGGGTGCCTCTGCACGGATGGGAATGTCCAAACTGGGAGCACTGTCAGCTCCTTGCTCTGTAGGCTCTGTCTCCACAACATTTGGCTCATTTAGAGAAGGTTGTGGCACAATTAGGCTTTGTGGCACTGAAGGGAGGCTGTCAGTACTCTCATATTGTTGTTCAAGTTCTGGTGTGTCACCAGGAAGACTCAGACCATCAGTCCCTTCTTCGGGCAATTCACACAGTTCCACAAAACACAGAAAGTCCACAACCTCAGATGTGATGCTTTGCACCTCACTTTCAGGGAGCATTGGCTCCAAGGACGAAGCTGGGGAGTTAGACAGTCCAGAAGGCCCAGCTTCAGCCCCACAGTTAGTCATAGGCTTACCTCAAAACAGCTGACTCAATTCATAGGACGGGTAATAGGCATTGTCACACTTACTATCGTCAGAGGTGGACTGATAGTCACCATCATTCTGGGCCTGCTGCAGGGGAAACCTTAACTCTGTAACTACTGGGGTAGGTTGACTCTGTCTCTTTTGCAGCAGCAGCACGAGTCACCGGCCGAAGGGAGGCAATGTCTGCTGGCTCAGCTTCTATAATAACTTGACCGATAGGCAGCAAGTGGTTACAGTGCATGGTCTTGACAGCTTTGGAGTTATTCTCTAGGCGTACCTTGTATACTGGTAGATCATCCAACTTTCCAACTACTACATGAGGAAGATGGTGCCACCTATCAGCAATTCTGTGCTTGCCATGTAGTCCCAAATTGCGTAACAACACGCGGTGTCCAGGCCGTAGCTGTTGAGCCTTTACTTTCTTGTCGTGCCTCTCTTTGTTGGTGAGATTTCTTTTAGCGGCCATTGTCTGGGCCAGTTGATATGCATGGTTTAATTGAGCTTTCAGTTTCTGTACATACTGTAGGTAGTTTTCAGCTCGGACCCCATCTGGAGAGACCCCAAAACAGACATCAACTGGCAGGTGGGCCTCTCTTCCAAACATGAGGCAGTAGGGGGAGAACCCAGTAGTGTCATTTTTGGTGCAATTGTATGTGTGTACCAAGGTACTAATCTGCTGGCTCCACTTATGCTTGTCTTTTGGGTGGAGGGTGCCCAGCATGTCTAGAAGGGTGCGGTTAAAATGTTCTGGTTGAGGGTCCCCCTGCGGGTGATAGGGGGGTTCTTGACTTCTGCACCCCCCACAGAGAGAGCCTTTCTTTGATTAGCCAACTTTCAAAGTCTCTGTCTTGGTCAGAGTGGATCCGCTTGGGGGCACCATAGTGGACAAAGAAATTTTCCACTAGCACCTTGGCCACGGTAGAGGCCTTTTGATCTTTAGTTGGAAAAGCTTGTACATACCATGTGAAATGATCCGTAACCACTAACACATTGCTAATATTCCACTGATCAGGTTCCAAACACAAAAGGTCTATGCAGACCAGTTCCATGGGGTGCTGGTAGTAATATTGACAAGGGGGGCAGCCCTCTGAAGCAGGGCTTTCCTTTGCAGGCAACGACTGCAGGTCTTTACATGGTGCTTAACATTGGCCTCCATCTTGGGCCAGTAGAATCGAGATCGTACCAGGTCAAGAGTTCTGTCAATACCGAGGTGCCCCATCTGATTGTGGAGGGACCTCAGTACCAAGTGTTTAAAGGCTGTGGGCAGGACCAATTGTTGCTTGTCTACTTAACCACTACTATCCACTGTCTCTCTGTATAACAACTGATTGCGTAACTTCAACCTGGGGCCTTCTTTAAACAATAGGGCAGTTTGCAAGTCAGGGGAACGCAACTTAGACACATCTTTCCCCGCACGCAGGGTATCAAGTGCAGGTTGAATCATAGGATCTTGAGACTGATCCCACTGAATACTGTCATTGTCAAGTTGAGGTAGTGCACTAATATCTAGAGCAGAGAAATGGCAATAGGCAACCGGTATGCAGGTATCAGGAGGGCCCAAGCAATCTACTAGACAGTCCACTGTGTCTGCAGACATCTGTTCATCTCTGTCAAACTTTTGGCACAATGCTCGGATGTCAGGTTCAGACAGCCTGACCCAATCACTCTTGGAAGCGGGCCTTCATGACAGGGTGTCAGCATCAATATGGTTCAGTCCCAGTCTGTATTCGACAGCATAATCATAGGTTGATAAGGCAGAGAGCCAGCGGTGCCCAGTGGCGTCTAACTTAGCTGAAGTCTGTAAATAGGTCAACGGGTTATTGTCAGTCTTCACCAATATCTTTGCCCCATAGAGGTACTTATGAAACTGATCAATGATGGCCCATTTTAGGGCAAGGAACTCCAGCTTGTGCACAGTATAGTTTTGCTCTGACGGGGTCAGACTCCTGCTGGTGAAAGCGACCGCTTTCAAACCATCTTCATGGTCTTGATATAGCACAGCTCCTAGGCCCTGCAGACTAGCATCCTTATGCAGCACACAGGGCTTGGTAGGATCAGCATAGGTGAGAATGGGGGCATGGGTCAGCTGGTATATGACTACGTGGAAGGCTGCTTCACATTCGGGTGTCCAGCGGGGCCCAAAAGGTTCACCTATGTGAAAGTTCACTTTCTCTGGTTCTTTGACAACCCCTTTCTTGTATTTACGGTGGGTAGGGGGTAACCCTGCATAAGATTCAGGAGCAGGCGAATCACCTTTGAATAGTCTTTTATGAACCTGCGGTAGTAGCCACAGAACCCCAGAAATGTAGTTCTTTCAAGTTATGGGGCTGGGGCCAAGTAGTCAGTGACTCAACCTTACTGGGATCGGTCTCTATTCCTTCTGCAGATATTATGTGCCCCACATACTTCATGGAGGTTTGAAAAAACTGGAACTTGTCGATGGACAGCTTGAGGCTGAAGTCTTCAGTCGGTCCAGCACTTTAAACAGTCGGGTTTCATGCTCCTCTAATGTGCATCCGAACACAATGACATCATCTAGGTACACTAGGCATTCCAGCAAGTTCATATCTCCCAACACACATTCCATCAGTCGCTGAAAGGTGGCCGGGGCACCCGAAATCCCCTGTGGCATTCTCAGGAATTCGTAGAACCCCAAAGGACAGATGAGGGCGGTTTTCCCATGGTCCTCCATGGCCATCGAAATCTGACAATATCCACTGTGAAGATCCAATACTGAGAACCATTTCTTCCCATTCAAGCAATGCAGGCCATCTTGTATACGGGGCATAGTGTATTGATCTGGGATGGTCCGCCAGTTCAGGGTTCAATAATCAACACACATCCTCACCGACCCATTCTTCTTAGGCACAACCACAATGGGAGAGGCATATGGACTCCTTGATTCCTGTATCATGCCAGCAACGAGCATTTCCTGCAGGTGTCTCCTCACATCATCTATGTCTGCTGGGGCGAGGCGTCGGGATCTCTCTCGAAATAGCCGGTCATCATGCAGGCGTATATGACGCTCTGCACCCTGGACACACCCCGTGTCCCATTCTTTTAATGAAAACACTTGGTCTCTCTAGACGAGTTTCTTGCTAATCCTAGCCTTCCATTCAGCTGGCAGTGGGAAATCACCAAAGTCAAATAAGTCCGGGGTCACTCTCTCCTTTTGGCCAGACTACTTGTTATTGGGTAATACTGCAGTGTCTGCACAGTGTACTGTAGCTAGAGTGCACACTCTGTTCACCTGGACCTCCCGATCTGACACATTTTGAATCTGGACCATCACTCGTCGTGCATAGGCATGGGCACTGGCAGGCAAGATGCTGGGTTTAACCAATAATCCTTCTGGCAACTTTCCATCACCTGGTGCATTCAACATTAATATTTTGTTCTTTACTTTTCTCTTTAGGTGGACTTCTCCATGGATTGTGCACTGGGCATTGGGGGACAATACCAAGGAGTCAGGTTCCTTTATCCACACTGTCCCCACTGGCTCATCTGGGCCGTCTTCATTGGGTTTCTGTTGTAAGTCATATGCCCTTTTTACTAAGGATGGAATTCTTAGGGCCTGTCCAGTCAGTTGCCCTTGTTTATCATGGCAGAGTTGTGCTAGTCTCTGAAACATGTGGGCGTTTGTTCCAATTAACAGGGGAACCCCATCATACAGTCCGGTTGGGGGACACACTAGGGCCAATGTCTCTAGTTGCTCCTCTACACCAGTTACAGTTGCAGGAGAAGACAACCAGAGGCGAACATATCCAAGGTAGGGACAAGACTTGTTGCTCCGCCCCCACACATGTAGGCCTTCCAGGGATTGTAATGGCACATCAGATAATCGTTTGTCATACCAGTCCTGAAATACAGTGGTCACTTATGACCCACTGTCAAGCACAGCCCAAGTAGGAATACCATTCACAGCCACAGTAGTCTTCATTGAAGGGCCCACTATTTTGGACCAGTCTGGAGGGACAACAGCAGGGGCCTGGACAGACAATTTAGCCACAGAGGGGTTTGAGTTAGGATGGCCGAAGCCTTCACTGCCGTCATTTTGTGCACCCCTTGACCACTGACTCATTTTCCGAAGCTCTCCTTGAAGCCGGTTCACCACTTTCTCTAAGTTCTTCTGAGACTGGCATTCCCTCTTCATATGGCCATCCTTGCCTCAATTGTGACAAATGACAGGCTCTAGAGGCATCCTTGGGGAAAACATAGCAGGGGATGCTGGAGAATTGACAGGAGACTGTGATCTGACTTCTGCTGGTAGTGTACCATGTCTCAAAAGTTCCTTTAGGGTGGCAGTAAATTCCTTGAGCTCAGCCGAGAAGCCACCCTCACTAGAGGATGCCTGAGGGTGCACTCCCACCCCCATAACAGTCACGTCCTGACAGGGGTCAGGGTCTCTGTCAGCAGGGGATACCTCAGCAAACGTACCCGGTTGTACTTTTCTGACTTCGTTCAGCAACTCCTCCCCCCACCGTTTCGTCCACGGTGGGATACTCGTAGTGGTCTCCATTTTGGAAGGGCCTTCCAGTGCCATGATCACTTGGGCTGCAGTTACCCCATAATTACAATCTCCCTCTTCACCTTCTACCTCCCGGAGTTCTTTTATCAAGTCACAGTAGTCAGTTGGGTTACCTCTCCTATCCTGGAGCCTTAACTACATGATCTGCAGTTTAGAATGCTTGGCATGTTGCAGTATGTGCCCCAATCTCACACGGTTCAAATCACTGGCGGCTACCCCACCTTTCCGGTAAGCTTTCTGCAGAGCTCTTTCTAGGCGAGTAACATACACAGACAGACTTTCCCCCTTCCATTGATTGGTACCTTGGAATTTCCACATCAGAGTCTCCCCTGACTCAATACTCCCAAAATTGCCTTCAAGTACAGATAGGTACTTCTGAGCAGATGCATCAGGGTTCGTGGACCTCAAAAATGTAATGGCTTCAAGGGCAGGGCCTCTCAAACTTTCTATGATTCTTTTCCACTTCTCGGCCTCTGCACACTGCCACTCGGGTACCAAGGGGGCAACATAGTTGATCCAGGTCTCCCAGTCATCCTCTCCCTGGGGGGTGGGGAGGGTGCCCGAGAAGATTCTCAGCCTTCGGTAGGAGTCGTGAATAATGGCGGGTACAGATATAGGGGCCAGCATTGGCATGGGCACAGAAGGTGGGGCAGTAACAGGTGCTGGAGTGGGAGGGGGTGTTGGGGAAGGAACACCCCCAGGTGGCAGGAATAGTCTCTTAAAGTCCTCTATGGTTTTCCCTTCCTCCAGCAACAGCTTAGCAAATTTCTCCTCAGAAGTCTCAGATAATGGTTGGAGCTCATCCTCTTCAGGGTCTTTACTGTCTTTTATCATCACTCTCCAGGTGGCTAGGACCTCTTCTGAGGTAATAGTCTGTGTCACTTTAGAGCTGTCCACGAGGTCATTACACTCTACCAAGGTTATGAAAGTTTAGGTGATCAAATCAGCCTGTCGACCCACCACCACAGGGTTTTTTAAACATTCAACTTCGAGGAGTGCTCCCTCTACAGTGTCCTCACTGATACCCAGGGGACTATCCAGTATAAGCAGAGCATTTTGGGGGTCAAACTTCTGCCCAGTACACCACCCCATCAACTGGTGTACAGCCCTTTCTACAGGTGTAGCCATTAATCTTTAACAATAATTCGTAATTTTTGGCCACTAGAAGACACAAAATCCCAGCAGTGAGCCTCCAAGATGTAACCCCTAGGTGGCACTATCCCAAGGGCTACTACCCCTGCCTGCTTGGCTAGTAGCAGGTTAAGAGGCCTGGGTAATGAAACTAGTGCCTCCACCCGGAGGTCAGGGTTGTTAGTGATCAAGCTAACCTGGGCACAGCCCTCCGGGACACTGTAACCCCCCCTTTCCCTTCTACTGGCCTGAACAATATACAATAATTACTTTCACAATGACCCTTACTCACCAGGCAATTACCCACACTGTTTGCACTTGCCACCAGGGCTGGTTCCTCTAGCTTGACCCTGGGGACCCCCTTCAAAACAAGGTTAAGCACAGCAAATAGCAACAGTACAATACGTTTGGCACAAACTGGAAACACAGTCAGGTTAAATGCAAACAAAGTTAAATCTGATTTATTCAGGGGACTTGAACAAGGGAGGGGTGTAATCAGCTTGATCTGCTTAAAAGCTATATTAATCAGACAGTTATGCATGCAGTTCAGAGTCCCTACACAGTCACACACTCTGGGTACCCAGGTAGGAAAACGGTGGGCTAGCCAGGAACATTGCAGCTGGTTGTGGCCCTGTGATGGAAGAAAGCAACATGCACAACACACACTATTTGTAATCCAGAGCTGGAGGGCTCAGTTCATGAAAGAAAAGGCAACAAGCCAATCAGATGACAACACTTTTAGATTTAGTTGTTGTTACAGGGAGCTACCCTGATGTTTACTCACGATACCCAATACTGGACACAGGCAGGATGAGATCGAGACTGCAGGCTGTTGAGCTGGAGTGCCCGGAGAAGCAGGGCCCACACGAATCACCGAGGTGTTGTTCCTGTTCAAGGCATTGAGCAGGGGGGGTTAATCCCCAGGCCGGTCTCTCGTCGATGACTTTCTCTGCATAGCAGGTATTCTGGCTGGGCCAGTGTAGCAGGGCCCAGGCAGACGGAAATGGATACGTATTCAGTCTGTGAAGCTGGATACAGCCTCCAGCAAGCAAAACACAGTTCAGATACACCGTGGGGAACCAACTCACGATCCATTATAAGCACACAGCACATTCACATGTAAGGAAATTCCACTGTATCAGGCAAATGGTTCTCCGGTCGCAATTAGAGAGTCTCTGCACAATCCGGGAATCCGGATGTAGCTGAAAGTCCTGACAGGCTGATCGCATTCAGCAAATCTTCGGTCTTCTTCAGGTTAAAGCCTGGTCACAATTCAATGACTTAGTTCACTCTCCAAATTTGGATTCAGTCCGAAAAAAGCACAAGTTCCCTCTCAGGAATAGCATGCAGCCATGCAGGCCAAAGTCAGGCCTTTCCACAGTTCTCCTGTGATAATCCACTATGGATTGCTGCTTGAACTATCTCAAGCTGTTAGTTCTTCACTTCCCAACTCAGATCTAACTGAAACTGCAAGCAGTGTGGGACTTTCCCCAAGATCCAAAAGGTTCGGTTGGCTGATCTGTCTGTCAGTCACAACAAGGACTCCCCCTCCAGGTTATTTTAGGTGCCAAAAGCCCAAAACTACAATTCCTGCAAGTTTTGGCCCCACCAAGCCCCTGTAGGCAGGCTCCATTTTAGAGTCCCAAATGTACTGATTGGCCCATTCTGCAGTCTAGGATCAAGATGATGGAAACAAACAGAACTGTCCATGCTGCAAAGAAGGCAGGTTAGAACAAACTGCAATATTATTACTACTTTAACAAATGATCAGCAAACAAGTACATCTTCTAGCAGAGCTCCCTCTCAGATTAATTATGACTGCAATTCAGGCAGCTCTTAAAGAGACAGTACACAGAGGCTATACAGGCACTCTCTAGCAATACATTTAAACTGCTAAAATACAGAACACCAGCCTTGCAGTGAGCATTTAGGCAAGCTCAAGGAAGACTTTTCAGGAACCCCCATTTGTAGGGGGGTTACAGTGGCATTTAGTGTTGATGTTAGTTGACCCCTAATCCCTTCCCCATAGTGCCCCAGAGAACCGCAGCAAACACAGGCACCAAGGTACATCTTGTCCAACATGTTCCCTCACCTGACTGGTCACTGATCTAAGAACTTTGTCCCCCAGACCCATGGTTATAATTTATCATGCTCTCTCGCCCCCTGTCACAAACAATCTGACAAATACTGACACAAAACAGGGCTTATAAAAAAATCTTAGCATTAGCAGTGTCATTTTCACAGCTCTACACAGGAACATATGGAAAAAAAAGAAGCCGTGAAAAGAGCATAACTCATTTTCAACAGGCAAACCTTCCCTCCCAACCCACCAGTGTTTTCAAAACAAACACAATTCAGGGAAATTCAAGGCATCATGGCTGGTAATTTTACCTCTCTATGTTACCATGCAGACCATTTTCATTTTCTAATAGTAAACCCCTACTAGAAAAAATAGTGTAACCCTCTACAAATGGGGGTTCCCGAAAAGTCTTCCTAGAGCTTGCTTAAATGCTCACTGCCAGGCTGGTGTCCTGCGTTTTAGCAGTTTAAATGTATTGCCAGAGAGTGCCTGTATAGCCTTTGTGTACTGTCTCTTTAAGAGGCCAATCTGTACATTTGGGGACTCTTCAATGGAGCCTGTCCCCATGGGCTTTGTGGGAGCAAAATTCTGTAGGAATTGTAGTTTTTGCATTTTGGCGCCAAGACAGACCTGGAGGGGGAGCCCTTGTTGTGACTGACAGAAGAATCAGCCAACTGAACCTTTTGGATCCTGGGGAAATTCCCTGGCTGCTTACAGCTAGTTTCAGTTTGAGTTGGGAAGTGAAAGAGGTAACATCTCAAGATAGTCGAGCAGCAATCCTGTGTGGATTCGTTTAGGAGAACTGTGAAAAGGCTGAGTTTTGGCCTGCCTGTCTGCCTGCTGTCCCTGAGAGGGAAAATAGAGTTGATTCGGACTGAATCAGAGTTGTGAGAGTGATTTAAGCCACTGGGCTGTGACCAGGCTTTAACGTGAGGAAGACCGAAGATTTTCTGAATGCAATTGGCCTGTCAGGATTTCCAGCCACATCTGAACTCCCGGTTTGTGCAGAGACTCTGTAATTACGACCGGATAGCAATCTGCCTGGTACAGTAGAATTTCTTACATGTAAATGTGCTGTGTGCTGTTAGTGGGTCATGATTTGGTTCCTCACTGTGTGCTGAACTGTGTTCTGCTTGCTGGAGGCTGCATCCAGCTCCCACGGACTGAATCCGTATTCATCTCCATTGGCCCTGGGCATTGCCACACTGGCCTAGCCAGACTACCCACTGCACAGAGAAAGCCATCAATGATAGACCTGCCTGGGGATCAGCCCCCTGCTCATGCTTTGAACAGGAATGATGCCTCGGTGATTTGTGTGGGCCCTGCTTCTCCTGGCACTCCAGTTCAACAACCTGCAGTCTTGATTTCATCCTGCCTGTGTCCTGTAGTTGGTATCGTGAGTAAACCTCAGGGTAGCTCCCTGCAACAACAGCTAAATCTAAAGTGTTGTCATCTGATTGCTTTGTGGTCTTTTCCTTCATGAACTGAGCCCACCGGCTCTAGATTACAAATCGTGTGTGTTGTGCATGTTGCTTTCTTCCATCACAGGGCTCCAACCAGCTGCGAGCCGGCCTACCCCGGGCAACATTCCTGGCTAGCCCATCGTTTTCCTACCTGGGTGCCCAGAGTGTGTGACTGTGTAGGGACTCTGAAGTGCATGCATAACTGTCTGATCGATATAGCCTTTAAGCAAATCAACCTGATTATGCCCCTCCCTTGTTTAAGTCCCCTGAATAAATCAGACCTAACTCTTTTTACGAACATACGAACATACGAAATTTGCCAGCAGATAAAGGCCTAGAGGTCTATCAAGTCTGCTCGAATGTGCAGCTAGCACCCCTTATTCTGCAGCTGCCCCTCCCTTCCACCCTTCTCCTTCATTAACCCTTCCCCTTGTCCTGTCCCATCCTCGTTTGAAGCAGTCCACTGTTCTACTGCATACCACTTCTGCAGGTAACGCATTCCACCCAGCCACCACCCTCTGTAAAAAAGTGTCTCCTCATCTCCCTCCTGAACCTTCCTCGCTCCAGTCTCATATCATGGCCCCTGGTGGCCCTCCCCTCCCTTACTTTGAACAGCCCCTCTGTACCTGTCTTGTTTATTCCTTTCATGTATTTAAAGGTTTCAATCATGTCCCCCCTGTCTCTCCTCTCCTCCAGTGAGTACATGTTCAACTCCTTCAACCTCCTCTCATATGATAAGTCCCTCAGACCCTTGATCATCTTTGTCGCCCTGCGCTGCACTCCTCCAGTAACTTAATGTCCTTTTCAGATACGGACGCCAGAACTGCACGCAGTACTCCAGGTGTGGTCTAACTAATGACCTATACAGTGGCAGAATCACCTCCTCCTCCTTGAGGATATACCCTTGCAATACAACCCAGCATTTTGTTGGCCTTTGCAGCTGCCTTCCTACACTGTGCCGAGTTGTTCATTGACCCTGTGATGAGCACACCCAGATCCTTCTCCTCCTCTGTCTGGGCTAGCTGCACTCCCCCTAGCTGGTAAGTCCTCCTTGGGTTCTTCATCCCAAAATGCATCACCTTGCACTTTTTGGCATTAAAGCCCAGTTGCCAGGTGTCTGACCAGGTTTCAAGCTTTGCCAGATCATCCTGCAACCCCTGCCATCCCCCTAGGTCATCCACCACCGCACTAACCTTGGTATCATCAGCAAACAGACTGATCTTGCTCTTGATGTCCCATGATATGTCTGCAATGAATATCCCAAACAACACTGGTCCCAACACCGAGCCCGTGGGACACCACTGTCACTGCCCTTGGGTGTGAGCTCCCCACCAACCACCACCCTCTGTTGCCTTCCTGCAGCCAGTTTCTACCCATCTCACCAGCATTGCACCTGCCCCTGTGCCTACTAACTTCCTTCCCAGCCTTCCATGTGGCACTGAGTCGAATGCCTTACTGAAGTCCAGATACAGGACATCCACTGCATGTCCCCGTCCAGTTGCCTAGTTACCCAGTCATAGAACCCGACCAGGTTGGTTTGGCAGGATCGGCCACGTATGAAGCCATGCTGTCTGCTGTCCTGTAGTCCTTGGCCTCTAAGAGGGCCACCAGCCTCTCCTTCAGGATAGTCTCCATTAGCTTACCCACGATGGATGTGAGGCTCACTGGTCTGTAGTTTCCCGGTTCATCCTTGGGGCCACTCTTGTGGAGGGCACCACATGAGCCATCCTCCAGTCCTGAGGTCACACCCAGAATGTAGTGAGGCATTAAATAGGTCTGCCAAAGGTCCTGCAAGGACCTCTGCCAGCTCCTTCAGTACCCTGGGGTGGATGCCATCTGGGCCTGGTGCCTTGTCCACCCTCAGTGCCTTCAAACCCTCTCGAACTCTGTCCTCCATGATTTCCCCATCTGTCACCACTTCCCCCTGCCTGCCATTTCACCCATCTTGGGTGTCACCCTCTTCTTTAGTAAATACTGAGCAGAAGTACTCATTTAGTGCTTCCGCCTTATCATACCCCTGCTTCCACCCAAGCCCCTCCTTCCTAATCCTTACTATGTGGTCCTTACAGCTCCTTTTCTCCCTGATGTACTTAAAGAAGTCCTTCTCCCCCTTCTTAATGCCTTGTGCCAGCCTGAGTTCCGTAGATGCTTTGGCTCCCCTTACTACCCTTGTCACCTCCTTCAATTCTGTCAAGTACTCCTCTCTGTCCTCCCCCCTCCCTGTTTTCTTGTATTTCCTAAAGGCAGCTCTTTTCTTCCTTATCTTTTCCATGACCTCCTTGCTCAACCAGCTCGGTTTCTTAGCTCTAGCCTTCTTGCTCTGGGCTTTGCAGCAGGTTTTGGTTGCCTCCACTATCCCCAACTTTATGAGCTCCCATCTCTGGTTAGTATCCATACTAGATTGAATTCTGGCCAGGTACCCTTTTACCACTTCCCCCATCCTCCCAAAGTCAGCCCTCCTGAAGTCCAGCACTCTTGTGCCAGATTCCAGATTTTGGATTTAACCTGACTGTGGTTCCAGTTTGTGCCAAGAGTACTATACTGTTGCTGTTTGCTGTGCATAACCTTGTTTTACAGGTGGTCCCCAGGGTTGAGCTAGAGGAATCAGCCCTGGTGGTAAGTGCAAACAGTGTGGGTAATTGCATGGTGAATAAGGGTCATTGTGAAAGTGATTATTGTATGTTGTTCAGGCCACAAGAAGGGAAAGAGGGGGATTACAGTGTCCCTGAGGGCTGTGCCCAGGTTAGCTTGACCACTAACAACCCTGACCTCCGGGTGGAGGCACCCGTTTCATTACCCAGGCCCCTTAACCTGCTACTAGCCAAGCAGGCAGGGCTAGTAGCCATTGGGATAGCGCCACCTAGGGGTTACAATAGGAAAAAAAACATCTAACAAAAAAAGGTGCTGACATGTGACAAACTAATGGATGAGACTGTGTGATGGAGCTCAACACAGCACTCCACCGGACTTCAGTGACAGCCCCTGATATTTCAAAGAAACGCTTGTTGAGCAAATCAAAACTGAAATGAAAAAATATATATGTAGTTAACAACTGCTTCAGTACTACCATGCCATGCCAAAAATGAGTTTTCCTGATGAGCTTGATTTCCTACAGATGCTGAATCACTATTTTCGGATGACGATTCATCGTTGTCACCGCCAGCAACCAGGTTATGCCTTCAGACAGCTAGCAGTTCATACATATATGGTTGAACTATATGGGGTCTACCTTGAAAAACATAAAGTCCACCACTCTCTTCACTTTTGGAACCCAAGTAACTAATGTTTTCATCATGGCAGTGATGATCATCTGGAAAGGGTTCAGCTTTCAGAAAATTACGTTAAGTTACCAGGATTCGGAGTGTCTGACTTCAAAGGCAGTGTGCACGCACGCGCTATCTACAGCAGAAACTGACAGGCAAAATGACTTTAGCGCACAATTAACAGAGTTAAAAAAGACAAACCCACTTTCTTCAAAACTAGATCTTTATTTGACAAAGGTACAATAATCACCTCTAGTCAGTAATCAACTTTTAACATATTTTAGGTGATAATTTCTCCTATCTCCTTTGATGCATTCAAAAAACTACAATTTTTTTTCACGTTGATTCGAACCCTTATGTGAATCCTCCAGTGTTCGAGTTCTAAATTAGAACTCGAACACCAGGGTTCGAGATGGGTTCGAATCTTTCCCAAACTAATTCTGACAACCCTAGCTTAGGGCACTGAAAATGTACTCACTAAAGGCCAGAAAGGAGGGACATGGTAGAGACCTTCAAGTTCCTGAAAAGAATAAAGGTAAACTGTGAGGAACTGTTTAGCAGGAATGACAGGTCAAAAATAAGGGGACATGAATATAAACTGGTAGGTGGTGGAGATTCAGGAGGGATGCAAGAAGCATAGGTGGTGGGCATAAAAAAAATGTTTTATTTATTTTATTCTTTGGTAACCAGGTAAGGCCCACTAGGCACAGGTGCCTGTTTTCAGGGGTGACCTGGGAAGGTTAACTTGACTTACTTAGAATCACACAGTATATAAGTGGAGGTTGTAGGAATCAAACCCAGGTTTGTCTGCTGGATGTACCAGGCTCATTCACAGCTTGTTACTCTAGCCTCTAGGCTATACTGCTGGGTTCAAGCAAAGCTGGGACACAGTAAAGAGTTTAGTACTTACTCAGGGGTAACAGTAAGGTGGTGGAGGAGGGACAAAATCCCATCTGGGCAATAGTTCATGGCATACAGCAGCATAAAACTGGGTAAATTGGATTGACCAGTGGTCTTTTTCAGCTAACATTTTCATGTTCAAGTACCTTTGCAGTATAAACAAGGTGCAAAGCAGCAAGCTGTTCACAATGAGTGGGAACGTGGATACCAGGGGAAACTCTCTGAAACTGGCAGGAGGGAAGTTCATGAAGGATGTCAGAAAGTACTTTTTGACATAAAGAGTGGTGACAGGCTAGAACAAGCTTCCAGAGGTCATCAAGGCTGAAACAGTGGAAGGCTTCAAAAGGGTGGGACAGATGCATATGAAAAGTGCGAAAAGAGGGCAGACTGGGTAGGGAGGTAGGGAGAACTGGCAAGGGTGCATTCCAAAATAAGACAGCCTTAGGCTGACTGGATGGGCTGCTAGGCCTTTATCTAATGTCATTTTCTAAGTTTCTATGTTTAAAGGGACACTGTCAGTTCCCTTAAGCCAATTGCTCACATTCTGTAGAATTTGCTGATGTAACTGGTAGTTTGATTCTAATTCATTTTTTCCATTTAAAAGTGAAAAGCAGACTGCCCACCATTCTGGTGTTCCCACATGAAAATGTGTTTGTTAAAATTACTTGATCAACTCCCACTGCACCTTTTTTTGCCATGAAGCTTTTTCTGCCCTTGTGCATGTGCAGGCATCTCTCAGCCCTGACCCTGCTGCCCTCAGCAGACTGCTATCTCCCCCAGACCTATCTGCCGGAACATCCCCCATGCATTGCACCCAGTGGTGGGGTGAGGAGGAGGGCCATCCTCCCCCTCCCGGGACACAGGTCCGGGTGATGGGGCGACAGAAGGCAAGCAGGCAGTGCTTCACAAAGCCTGCACAGCACACATTTTCTATTTTCTGTCCTTGTCCTCCTCCCCTGATGCCAGACATAGCCCCTGCATGCCTCGACATGCAGGGATGTCCTCTGTGGAAGAGCAAGCTCCCTGGCCCACCACAGGGGTCACCAGTGTGGCAAACCCCGACATTATCCCTCCCTGGGCTGGGAGTGAGCCAGTTTCCTAAGCTTGACTCCAAACTTGGGTCGCTAACACAGGAGCACGTAGTGCTACCCGTTGGGCCATCCCCCTCCACCCCACCCCACTGCATCTTTCCTGGACTTGAGAACACCCCGACACAGTCTAGCCACTCAAGATGCAGTGGAGGAGAGCAAACTATTGCACCATGAGTGGCTGTGCTGTTTGGGGATATTCCTAATGTTCAGCAAGTATGCAATATGAATAGATCAAGGATTTGAAACAGAAGTAGATCAAAGAGTTGAAACAAAACTCAGCTGGGTATAACACCACCATTAGCATGCATTTCAGTTCTACTAAGAAAGAAAACAGATCATAAAACCACCAGCAATATCAAAACATTTTTAAGAAGGCAAGGAATCCTAAAATGTGGATTTTCAGCTGGAAATAATATGGTGCGAAAAGGGTTAATAGTGTCCCTTTAATATTCTTAGCCACAGAAAATCCTCCTTGTTGTGTAAACTTGTATTGCATGGATTCTGTTCCCAAACACCATGCCTAACCTGCCGCAGCTACCCATGTATCCTCAAATGTCTCAAGATCGGGTGCAGAGGGGGTGCACATCTAGCACTGGGGCATGGCCATACCAGGTTGCACTCAGTTCAGGAAGGATAGGGAAGGGAAGAGGGATAGAGGGTTTTTGGTGTATGTGAGGGAGGGTATTAAAGTGAAGGAAATGCAAGGGAACCTAGGGGGTAAAGGATGGTTGGAGGTGCTGTGGGTTACCCTGGAGACAGAAACCAGAGCCACTATTTGCACTGGGGTGATATACAGACCTCCAACACAGGGGAAAGGATTGGACAGGGCTCTGGGGAAGCCATTAGCATGATAGCAGAAAAGAGGAAACGTGCTGGTGGTGGGGAACTCAAATCTGACAGATGTAGACTGGAACCTCCCAGCTGTGGCCTCAGCTAGGAGCACGGCTGTCCTAGACTCTCTGCAGGGGGCATTTCTCAGGAAACTAGTGAGACAGTCAACTCAAGATTGAGCAATACTGGACCTGGTGCTCACAAATAGGGACAGTATTGCAAACAGCAAGGTAGGATGCCACCTGGGGACCTGCAGACATTATATAGTGTGGTTTAACATAAGGACAGTGGCAGAGACAAACCACACAAGGACTGAGGGTCCTGGACTTCAGGAGGGCAGCTTTAAAAAAATGACCTCAGAGATGACCTAGCAGGGGGGCAGATTGCATGGGTGGGGTGGAGGAACAGTGGACCAAACTATGGGATGGCATAGCATAGTGAAGGCAACAAACCTCTGCATGAAAGAAGTGAGCAAAAACAGGAGGAAAAAAGAGACCTCCACTGCATGGTTCTCAAGGGAAGTGGCTGCAAAGGTAAAAGCTAAAGGGGTGGCATTCAGGATGTACAAGGGAATGCAGAGGGAAGACAATAGGGAGGTGTACCTTGAAAAGCAGAGGGAAGCAGGGAAGGCAGTGAAGGGCGCAAAGGCACAAACTGAGGAAAGGATAGCCAAAGCAGTAACTAAAGGGAACAAGATCTTTTTTTACATACATTAGCAAAGAGGAAGACAAGAGGAGGATTGTGAGGTTAGCAAGGGCTGGTGGAGACTGTGCAATAAAATGTAACCCCCCACAAATGGGGGTTCCCAAAAAGTCTTCCTTGAGCTTGCCTAAATGCTCACTGCCAGGCTGGTGTCCTGTGTTTTAGCAGTTTAAATGTGATTACCAGAGCCTGTATAGCCTCTGTGTACTGTCTCTTTAAGAGCTGCCTGATTGCAGCTCTTGCAACTGAGAGGGAGCTCTGTTGAAAGATGTAACTATTTGCTGAAAATCATTTAGAGTGATAATGTTTTTATTTTATTTATTTATTTATTAAACTCTAGGATTACAATTACATTTGAGCAGAAACTGCTCGTTTACAAAGGTTCTACGTCAGAGGATGGGGTAACATACAACAATGGTATGATAGTGTAGTTTGTCTAACCTGCTTTCTTAGTAGCAAGGACTGTTTTGTTTGTCTCCACTATCTTGGTCCTGGACTGCAAATTGGACTAAATAGTGCTGGTGGGACCTAAAATGTAGCCAGACTACAGGAGCTGTCTGAAGTCTTGACAACTTCCAGCCCTGACCTCCGGGTGGAGGCACCTGTTTCATAACTCAGGCCCCTTAACCTGCTACTAGCCAAGCAAGCAGGGGTAGTAGCCCTTGGGATAGCACCACCTAGGGTTACAGAAATAAAAGGAAAAGCAGATATCCTGAACAGTTCTGCTCAATCTTCACAGTGGAAGGATGGGGGAGAGGAACATGGATGGGAGAGAGAGATAGAAACAAGTCCATTCAGAGGAAAGAGTCCTGGGAATCTGAATATGGATAAGACTATGGGGCCAGACGGGTACACCCAAAGTTGTTAGTAGTAGTAGTACATTTATTTATAAGGTGCCCTTTCCCGGAGGCTCAGGGCATCATACAGGTACAGACAGGCAGATAGATAAAACCAGTACAGTAAATAAATAAATAAACAAATAACAGCTTAAAATAGAAAATGCAAATAAAGTAAATAAATTACAGTTATTACCATTAAAACCGTAGCTGCACCATGATGAATACCCAGAGACTAATTATGGTCCCTGAAAGCCTATCTAAAGAGGTATGTCTTTAACCCCCTTTTAAAGGCCTCCACTGATGGGACCTCTCTCAGTAGCTTAGGCAGAGTGTTCCACAGCACAAAGCCAGCAAGTACAAATGTACAGTTCTCACAGGATTTAAGCCAGGCCCTTAAGACTGAAAGGAGACCCTTCCCTAAAGAGCAAAGGGGGTGTGAGGACTGGAAAAGATATAGAAGATCCGACAGATAGCCAGGGCCCAACCCACATAGGGCTTTATAGTTTGTAAACCAACCTTGAAGGTAACACACCACTTCATATCGTGAAGGATCCAGGTCACATGACTAGACTTAAAAAGGTCGGTCAGCAACCTGGTCACTGCATGCTGCACGAGCTGCAAGCGTAGTAGGGTACCTCCACTAATCCTGTGTTAGAATGTTGTACAGTAGTCTAGCCTAGATGCCATGAACGCATGCTCTAGTGTTGTTAGATCTTCAGGTGGCTTAAGAGACTTAATCCTGCTGATGTTCCTAAGATGGTAAAAGCCACTCCTAACAACAGCAGACACATAGAAACATAGAAACACAGAAAATAATGGCAGAAGGGGACCTGTGGTCCATCGAGTCTGCCCAAACATGGTTTCCTGGGACCTACTGTCACACCGGGGTCCTGTCCCCCAAGTTGTCCAGCCTAGCCTTCTCTAGTGCTGTGTGATTGGGCCCAAGCCTTGTCCCACATGCACTTAAAACTCGACACCGAATTTGCAGGCACCACTTCGGGTGGCAGTCTATTCAACGACTCTACCACCTTCTCTGACAAGTAATACTTTCTGATGTCCCTCCTGAATTTCCCACCTTTTAATTTCCACTCATGCCCCCATGTTGTAGAACTGGTATTCCTGGTGAAAAACATTATGTGCGTCACTTTGTTTATGCCTCTAATTAACTTGAAGGTTTCGATCATATCCCTCCTTTACCTCCTAGTTTCCAATGAGTACATGTTCAAAGCCTTTAGCCTTTCCTCATAGGTGACTCCCTGAAGGTCATGTATCATTTTGTTACCCTTCTCTGGACCATCTCCAACCTATCAATATCCTTTCTAAGGTGTGGGCTTCAAAACTGAACACAGTACTCCAGGTGAGGACTCACCAAGGACTGGTAGAGGGGCAGTATCACCTTCCTGTCCCTGCTATCTATGCCCCTTCCAATACATCCCAGTACCCTACTAGCCTTGCTGTAGGCCTTATTACGCTGGCTTTACTGCTTGAGGTCATCCCTAATGATGACCCCCGGATCCCGTTCCTCAGCCAAGGAGCTAAGTTTGACCCCATTTGGCCAGTATTCTGTCTTAGGGTTAGCTCTACCCAGGTGCACCACCTTGCACTTCTTAGCATTGAATTTTAACTGCCATATGTGTGTCCATCTTTCCAGTTTTTAAGAAACCTCCTGTAGCTCTCTGACTCCCTCCATGCTGTCCACTCTGCCGCTGTAAGTTTTGTGTCCCTGGCAAACAGAGCAATGTTGCCCTTTATAGTCTCACTGATGTCGCTAATGAATATGTTAAAAAGGATCTGCCCCAGGAATGACCCAGAAGCACCCCACTAGTGACATGTCTTTCAGTAGCTCTTAACCCATTTACTAGTACCCTTTGTTTCCTTTCTTCCAGCCAATTTGGCACCCACCTGACTATTTGCTCTGCTGCTCCCAGGTCCTCCAACGTTTTTAAGAGGTGCCTGTGCTGGACTGTATCAAATGCCTCACTGAAGTCAAAGTAAAGCAGGTCCACTGCATGGCCCCTATCCAACTCCCCGGTCATGTGGTTGAAGAAAATAATAATATTTGTTTGACATGACCTGCTCGCTACAAACACGTGCTGTTTACTGTTTTGGAGGTAATTAACTTCGAAGTATTCTACCAGATCTTGTTTAATAAGGGTCTCCATCAGCTTGCCCACTACTGATGTGAGGCTGAGTGGCCACCAGAGCCACTAGAGCCTCCAGTGTCAGCTGATCATCAAAAATGGCTTCCAGAGATTTCACCTTTGTAAAAGCCAGCAGCTTGGATGATCCAAGCTGAAGCCCCATTTCTTCATTGACTACATCTGGTGCCCCTGCAGATTTGACTCAGTCATCAGTACCTTGGTCTTGTCCAAGTTGTCTCAGCCAATTAGATTCCATCCACTTCTGAATCTCAGACAGGCACAAATTCAGAACCTTAACAAAAAAAAACAAAAAGGCAAATACAACTGGGTATCGTCCACATAGCTGTGGAAACCCAGATTGCATTGTGAAATGATACACTTCAAACAGCATAGATGACAGGATTGAACCTTGGGGCATGCACACAGAAGGGGCATCAGGGATGATCAGAAAGTTCTCATTACCACCCTCTGCATCCTATCCCTATGGTAGGACTTGAACCAGTGAGTGACAGTGCCAGTGAATCCTCTATACTTCCTCAGAATATGATCCTACAACAACCCATGGTTCGCAGTGTCACATACCGAAGAGAGATTGAGGAAAACAAGAACTGACCACTGACCCCATCTCTAACTCTCAGGAGGTCATTATGCACCCTGACCAATGCTGTCTCAGTGCTATGCCTAGATCTAAAGCCAGATGGAAGGGGCTAATAGATGTGATGAGCTAAGAGATGCGCCTCAAGCTGCAGCACCACAACCTTCTCAATAACCTTACCTAAAAATGATAAGCTAGGGACAGGATGGTAATTTGCTAGAATATTTGAGTCCAAAGATGGTTACTTCAGAAGGGGCTGAACCAACGTATTTTTCAATGCCACTGGGAAGCCCCCCTCCTAAATGGAGCACCGAACTATTCCATTGAACAGCGACTCCAAAAAACCCACACAACTTACTATCAGACATGTGGGGTCTGGATCTAGTTCACAAAAAGTGAACCTGAGCTCTGAGATCACCACGTGGACCTCTCCCATTGTGAATGGCCAAAACTCTCCCCAAGAAACACAGAAACAGAATTTGTCAGCAGACAAGGACTGCTTGGCCCACGTAGTCTGCCCCACTTTTCCCTGCCTATTCAGTCAGGAAGACAGCTTAGCACATTCACAAGGTGCAGGCTCAACTCTTCTGGTTGTGACAACCTGCTTGGAGAGACCCTGGCCTGATAGAGTACACTGTGTCCATGAAGAATCCAGCGAAGTCTTCACACTTAGCTGATGAACTGAGTCTTACCAGCTGAAGACAGGTTGGATTTAATAACCTAACCACAGTATGGAAGAACTGAGCAAGCTGATTTCTCGCAGCCGCAATCTCCCTGAACAGAACACTGCCTTCTTACAGGAAATTGCTGAGGGAGCTCAGGGAGTTACCGGCTGCACCTCTGCCAGCCCTATTCAACAACTCACTAGAAACAGGAGTGGTTCCAGAGGACTGGAGGGAGGTAGATTTAGTTCTACTTCATAAAAGCAGCTGCAGGGAGGAGACGGGGAACTATAGGCCAGTCTGTCTAATATCGGTGTAACCAGCCCAATAAATGGGGGTTCACAAAGTCTTAACCGTTTAAAAGTAATTGCATGCGAGTGCCCTATTAGCCTCCGTGCCTGTCTCTTTAAGAGCTGCCAATCTCGTAGTGCATAATTAATCTGGGTAGGAGCTGAGTGTTCCTAAGCCATGTCCTGCCTGGGCTGCCAGATAATTGCTCCATTCTGCCATCACTAATTGCACAGAGGAAGCTCTGTTAAGAACTGTGATTGTTTGCTGATTATCTGATTTCTTAATAATGATATAGTAGTTTGTCTAACCTGCCTTCTTTGCAGCATGGACTTTTCTGTTAATCACCACCATCTTGGTTCTGGACTGCCAGTACACACCAATCAGTACCTTTGGTGGCCCTAAGATGGAGTCTTCCCCCAGGGATCTTGTGGGAGTGAATTTCTGTAGGCATTGTAGTTTTCTCCCTTTGGCTCCTAAATGGACCTGGAAGGGGAACCCTTGCTGTGACAGACAGATGGATCAACATAGCGAACCTTTTGGATCACTGGGAAAGTCCCGAGCTGTCTGCAGCAGTGAGTCAGTGTGAAGTAGGAGTTGAGCATGAGAGGAGCTTGAGAGATTAGAGCAGCTGCTCCTGCGTAGTGCGCAGGAGAAATCGGCAGGAAAGTTGTGACTGGCCTGCCTGCTTCCATCTTCCTACGTGAAGAGAACTGAAAACCAGAATTGGACTCTATACGAACTTATGTCTTTCTACCTAATTGTGACTAATTTTGCCTGAAGAGGGACTGAAGGCTTCCTTTTGAGTGATCGGCCTGTCAGGATTTCCATCACGACCGCAGAGCATACGGTTTGCGCAGAAAACCCTGTGTATTGCAACCAGACTGTCATCCAAACTGTGGTACTTCCTTGCCTTTACTATAAGTGTACTGAATGCAAATAGTGGGTCGCGATTTGGTTCCCCACTGCTTGAATGTGTAATGCTTGCTGGAGGCAGTATCCAGTAACTCTGACCAGACTGAATCCGTTTCCTTCAACCTGTCTGGGCCTTAACACCATGGCCCTGATTGCCGCTCATGCTGCAGAGAACCACCCAACAAGAGACCTGCCTGGGGATTCGGCTCCCTGCTCAACAGCAACGAACAGGAATGACACCATGGTGAATCGTGTGGGCCCTGCTTCTCCTGGCAAACCAGCACTTCATCCTGAGGTCTCCACTTCGCCCCTCCTGCAACCTGGTCTGGGTATTGTGAGTAAATCACAGGGTAACTCCCTGCAACTACCTCCTAATCAAAGTGTGTCATCTGATTTAATTGTTTTGATTGATTGTCATGAACTGAGCCCTCCGGCTCCAGAATACAAATATTGGGTTAAAGTGCATGTTGTGTTTTCTTTTTCCTAAGGGACCCAACAACAGCTGCAATGCTGGCCTACCCCGGGCAATGCTTCAGGTTAGCCTGTAACTCCAACTGGGTATCCAGAGTGTGTGAAACTGTGATACAGGGACCCTTAGAGGCATGCATGCTTAAACCTGATTTAATCAGTAATAGAATCAAGCACCAGATTACGCCCCTTCCTTGTTCATGCCCCCAAATAAATCAGATCTGAATCTTTTTGCACTTAAACTGTTTGTGGTATACCTCTGTACAGACAGCATTGAAATACTGTTAGTTGTTGTGGTAAATATTGTTTTACAGGGGGTCTCCAGGGCCGAGCCAGCTGATCTAGCCCTTGGTAAGTGCAACAAGTGTGGGGTTAAATCTGTTGTCGGGTGCTAATTGCAATTGTGTATTCAGTGAACCATTTAGGCCACTAGAGGGAAAAGAGGGGGCTAACAGTGTGCCAGAGGTCTGTACCCACGACAGCTATGCTACCCTTGACCCCGTCCTCCGGGTGGAGGCACCCATTCCTAGAACTCAGGCCCCTCACCCTGCTCTTAGTCACACAGGCAGGGGTAGTATCCCTCGGAGTAGCACTACCAAGGGGTTACATCAGTGATAGGAAAGTTAATGGAGACACTTTTGAAAGAAAGGCTAGTGGAGTATTTTAAATCCAGTGGGTTTCAAGACCCAAGGCAGCACAGATTCACGGGGAGGGGGAGGTCATGTTGGATGAAACTGACTGATTTCAGGTGGGGGAGTGACATGCTTAGTACAGTTGGCCACTCAGCTTCTACACTACACAAGAGTCAGTACTTTTACCGATGGATCCGTGGCTGTCTGCTGGGCTTGCCACTGGCAGGCAGCTTTCACTTTCACTGCTCACTGCATGGCTGGTGGTTCACACAGAGGGAAGGATGGTGACAGAGGCTTTGCAGTTATTGTAGTGAGCTTCTCCGCTCACCACTTTACATGGACCATCCGATCTGCTCTTTGCTGATCTTGCCTCGTGGGTGGCTTTTACTTTCACTTGACTGTACCACTTGCCCCAGCTTGCCGTGTACAGCAGCTGCTGCCTGGTTCATTATCTGGCTACTGTGTATTAGTGAAGCCAGCTGCAGAGTACTGGCTCACAGAAGGGGGTGCTAATGGGGGGGCTACAGCCCCCTTGGTAAATCTGCACCTAGAAACAAACAAGAGTACAGGGACAGCGGCCTGGTGGTGCTGAGGGTTGAGGCACTGGATGCCACACCATGCCATGCCGGTGACCTGGGTTCGGAAGCAGACTCGTGCCACCAGGGGTCGGTAGGGGGAGGAGGGGATCGAGCATCCGGAGGACTTCTCTCCTCTTCTGGGTGGGTGGCTTGAGCTCTTCACCACTCTTGCGGCTCCCAGTGGAGGCTGGGAGATTGTAGTGGACGTGGAGCATGCATTGGGGGTATGGGAGTGTCGGCAGACTTCCCGTGGGTAGGTGTGGAAGCGCGCCCATGCTGCACTGGATGTCATTGCACATCTGTGCTCCCAGGGCAACTGAAACAAGGTAAAATCCCTGGCACCTGGGAAGGAGATGGTGGGTCCAGCAGTCGGCACCCACACTCAAAGCTGGGTCTGCTCCAAGCCTGCCTCTGGATCTCCTCCTCACCACGGATGTACCTGCTAGATTCTTGATAGAGCACCAGCAGGAGGCAAGGTGGTCCCACCTTGGGGGCTCAGAGCTAGGGGTTGGGGGGTTCGGTGGTGAGGTGGGCACTTTCGAGATGGAGGCACGGTGAGGAGAGACTTCAGGTGGAGCAGGACGTGGCTGGTCCCCATAACTACACCAAAGAGAGAGTCCTAAGGGAACAGTATAAGGAGGTAAATAAAGTACACACACAAAAAAAAGAGTATGGGACAGTGATCAGTGGGTGGGGGGTGCCAGTAGACACCTGGGAGGTATGGCAATTTGATCTGTTATTGACTTTTACTGTTCACAGTCTTTTCCAATTAAACAGTAAAGTTCGAACTGTTAAAAGGCTGCGAATGGTTATTTTCAGATCGAACCGTCCTTACATTAACAAGTGACAGCCGAAATTATTAACAGAGCAAAAGCACACATTCACTCTGTAGATTTCAAAATGTAAACAAATAGATGTAATTATGTGAATTATATAGAGAATCATGGCTAGGCAGATGTGTGTTATGATGTTTTTTTATACACACAAGGTAACTGATGAGCCATAAACCTTGAGAGCGAAGCTCGAGAGGTTTATGAACTCATCACTCACCAAGGGTGTGTAAAAAACATCATTAACACACACCTGCCTAGACTTTAATTTTTATAATTACTGGTACATTTTACTGTAGCACTGCAAGAGCAGTCAGTCAGCCAGCTGTGGTTGGTTCCCAATCTGACTGACTGACTGCCGAAGCCCCAACCAAAGTGTGAGTGCTGCAGGATCAACCAGATATATTTTTTTTTGTTGTGAAGGTTGGATCAACCACATAAAAACTGGCAAAAGTTAATACTTTACTTGTGAGGAGACAACTAGGCAAACGATGAGCGTGGGTGCTTCAGTAGTGGCGAAACGGAGCCGCCCTGTTGTTTGAGATGTATGGCCCACCCACAGATGAACTAAGAGCTAATAATGCAGCAGGCTAGGATTGAGTGACACAAAACACCGGGGAAGTGACAGGAGACTTGAAGCAAAACATCGTAATAACCGGTTTCCTGGTTATTGCGGTGTTTTACAGATACCTGTAAACAGTGTGATAAAGAAGGTCACTAGTAATTGTACCCGAATACACATCCTGTTCATTCCATACCAAGCAATATTTCTTTAGAAACTCATTTTTTAAATGAGAAAAAAGCAAGATGACTGACATCATGAACAGTATTTCTCTGAGAACCAACAGTAAATCCTCCACTATTTATAGTTCAAATTATTTTCATTTACCTGCCTGTCTGGCAGCTATCATATAAATCATTATAATTCAAAAATGGTAATATATTTTTTCACCAAACCATCCAAAGGCACACCTTTGGCAGAGATGCCATCATCCCTGAAAATTTCAGAGAAAAATTTCATACCGTGTGGTCCATAGATGACAGCAAAATATCCCATGTTAACCAATGGGAAAAAATTGTTTTATTTTTGTTTTCCATTTTTTAACACTCCATATCTCAAAAACCATACAAGATGCCATCACCAAGCTTTTCACATTTTGAGACACTGGCAAAATGACCATGAATATAAAATTTGGACTATTTTGTCAAAGAATGCCAATGTTATTAAGGTGCAAAATGTTGGATTTAACATAGAAGTGATGGTACAATCCTAACTATAGGGGCACTACCATGCCCCTATAGAAATAGAATAATAGATAGATGAGGGTGCATTACAAAGCAGTAAGACCATCGAGAGGTTGTGGGGACTTGGAACCTCAAGAGCGAAGCTCAAGAGGTTCCCAAAGTCCCCAAAACCTCAAGATGGTCTTACTGCCTTGAAATATACCCTCATCTATTAATTATTTTTTGTAATATATGGATCCGTTTAAAAATTCTGTGTCTTTTTGTGTGGGGCGTCCAACTGAGTGTTGTGCTAACCGGCTGAAGATTCTCTCCCTCACTGTCTTGCTCGTCCCGCCCGCTCGTGCATCTATTGGATTTAAATTTGGCATTTTGTTTTGTGAGGCAGTAAGTCCTACCTTTCATTTTTGTCATCCTTCAGTGAATGGAGGATGAAGCAGGCGATTTTAAAAAAGAAAAGTGAAGAAATATGAGTGACTGTCCTCTAAGCGAGGGTAAACAGCCGCCATGTTTTAAAAGTCCCTCTGCCCACCCACAGAGGAAACCTGCCAATAAGAATGCATGCTGCCACTTCGGCTGTGCAGGAAGAAACACAGCACCTTGGCAGCTGGGTCTGTGTCGCAGGGAGGCTTGCAAATATGCTGTGTTATTTCTGTGATAATACTATAGTTCAGAGCTGAAAGGATAGCATTACCAGCTCTGAACAATAGTATTATCAGGGAGCAACAATGGTATTATCACTTTGGCTACCGTTGTATTACTGGGATTGTAATATATGGATACACCCCAATAATACTATAATAAGTCATACAAAAATTTCCCAGTAATACATCACTACTCTCAATAATACTGTCCTGAAAAGTGATAATACTATTGTTTTTGCTGATAATACTACAGTTCAAAGATCATTGCCAACTGTAGTATTATCAATGGATCCATATATTACAAAAAATAACAGAAAGATAAGTGTTTCACAAGGCAGTAATACCATCTCGAGGTTTTGGGGATTTTAGGGCCTCTCCAGCTTGCTCTCTGGGTCCATGTCCCCAAAACCTCTCGATGGTGTTACTGCCTTGTAATACACATGTACTTATCTTTTAATTTATTTTTTTTTTGTATGGGATAAGATAGTATTATTTGGCCATATCCATATATTACTATAGAATAAATGCTAGGCAACTGTGGTATACAAGGATAGATACCTATTGAAGGGGCTAATTGAGGTTATAAGACTGGAGCTCCTATACTGTACCCATCTCAGCTTACTTTCTAATGGAATGAGGTGAGCGTTAGGGTTCACAACCCCAAGGCACACCTCCATGCCTGTTCCTGCATGCAGGGTTGGGGTGGCATGTTAGGGTTGGAAAGCCAGGGTGGAGGTGGGGTGTTAGGGTTGGAAAGCCATGGTGGGGCTTGGGTGTTAGGGTTGGAAACCCTTAGATTGTATTTCCCAACTTTTGTCGCTGGAACCCTAATGGTGCATTAACAAAGTTTTTTTTATAGAGAATATAATATACAGTATATGTATATATGTGTGTGTGTGTGTATATATATATATATATATATATATATATATATAAAACAACTTTGGTCACACTGCTTTGTCCTAGCTATTGTTAGCACCACTTGCGGTATCTCCCCCAGACCTGAATGACAGCAGGTGCCCAAGTCAATCCATAGAGCCTCCAGCCCCTCCTTCTCCCACTATAACCTTGTATTTCCATAGCCTTAATGCCTTCCTTTACATATAAAACCACACCCTGCTTTTTTTTCCCTTCCCCTATCCTTTTTAAACATGTTGTACCCCAGTATGGCCACTTCCGAGCTGTGGTTATCGGTGCACCATAACTCTGTTATGGCCACCAGATCCAGGTCCGCTTTCACAATGGTAGCTTCAAGGTCAGGAATTTTGTTTCTTAGGCTCCTTGCATTGGTACATGTGGCTCTCCACTCCCTTTGCCCCTCCCTGCCCCTGCTTTTCCCTCCCTTCCCGAGCCCATCCTTCACCCTTCTTTTTCACTGATGCTGTCCTTCCCCTTTTTATCTTTTCTTTGCCCACCATGTCTAATAGTTTCCTCAGCACTAGTTGCACCTCTCAACTTTCCTGTTCCTTCCTCCCCATTGCTTCTTTTCCCCACTTCCCCTGGAGAATTCATTTTCCCTGGGCTATCCATCACTGCTGCTCTACCATTGGGGGGGGCGGCATTCACTTCCTCCCGCATTTCTTTTGCCTCCTCCATTGGCTAGTTTAAATGCCCATCAAAGTAGCATTTAAATTTCCTATCTAGGACTGCCGTTCTCCTACTGGATGGATAGAGGCCATCCCATTTGTACAAGCTTTCATCCATCCAGGTAGGATCCCAGTCCCTGATGCAGCCAAACCCCTCCTCCCTACAGCATACCTTCAGCCACTTGTTTGGTGTGTATGCCCTCTCCTCCCCCCAGCATTACACAAGTATACCTCAGTGAAGGGCACTGTGCATGCTACCTGCTTCAGGCCACTCCCAAACTCCCTTGTCCTGTACCACCCTGGCTGCCTCCTCTGCTAGGTCAGTTGTCCCCAAATGGACAATGGCATCCAGCTCCCCCTCCTGCCCCTCCATTCTAGTGATTCTAAGGATCCGCTCCCCATCCCTCTATGTTGAAGTGCTGGGTAGGCACCTCACCTCCATCTGTCCCTTCCATGGTGTTCCCATCCCCTACCAGTAGTTGCTTTCTGTTCCGCTGGGGTCCTCTTCCTCCCACCTTAGGGCTTCCACTCTAAAGGACCCCCACATCCTCACTTACCACTACTGTTGGTGCCTTATCCTGGCAGTCATGTCTCGCCAGAGCAGCAAAAGAGTTCTTTAGTGACACAGGCTAAGGAATGTATTCCCTTACCCCACCCCCACTCTCCCAGAGCCCACCACAGTTCAGTTAGTCCTCCTTCCAGGCACCATTTGAGGCAACAACAGTGGACTTGTTGGCCCCTGGGTTGGAGAAGAGGCCTTCCGAAATCCTTGCTAACTTGGCCTGAAGTTTAGGATCTCCCCACTCAGTTCAGAGAGGTGCACGCAGATGGAGCAGCACCTGTCTCTAGAAGGTCTTCCTGAAGACTGCCACTTCACAGCGACTGTACTGCACCACTCCCATCATTTCCAAAGGTACTCTCCCTATTACTTTAAGAAGAATTCATACCCTTACCCTAGATAGGATGTTTCTTGATTTCCCTTTTTTGCTCTGATTACTCCTGCTGCTTTACTCTATATAGGTAACAGTCTGCTTTCCCTTGAGCTTTAAACTTCTTCTTGCTTAATCCCTTTGTACCCTGACCCTAGATAGGGAATTATCTGAGTTCTACTGTTTCCCTTAATCTCTGTGTATTACTACCTGAGTTAGGATTATGTAGATTACATAGGTAGTTTACGAGCTACAGTAGATAGGCCAGAGACCCATTTTAAGCTTGCCCTTTAAACAAGGGAATATCCTGTTTTGTCCTGACTTGTACTGTATAATAGTTCTCCAACTTGGCTTTGAACTCTGACATAGTCTTACTGCCTACCACCTCCAAGGGAAGGGCATTCCATACTCCTACTAGTCTCTGGCTGTACCAGGAAGACCTCCACTTGGTTGCACATGTCTCCACCTTGATCTGTATATGATGAGATCTGGTTTTATATGGCTTGTCTGTGATCTTAAACCCCAAACACTCTCAGAGATCATCAGTCATCAGGGATCCATAGAGTAGGCAGAGGTCCCCCACAGCCTTCTATATTCCAATGTATACAATCCCAAGGACCATAATCTATCAATTTAGCTTAGGTGTTTTAGACATGCTACCATCCTAGTAGCTTTACACTGTACCGCTTCGGGGATGTTAAACTCACCCCTTGTACGGGGGGCCCATAGCTGGGAGCAATAGGCCAAGTGTGGCCTCACAAGGGACACATACAGGGGAATCCCCACCTCCCCATCTCTACTAGCAATAAGTCTTCTAATACAGCTCAAAATGCTATTTGCCTTTTTAGTGTGATGTTACAACAATTCCCAGGTTTGACCTACCTTGACCATCCACCCTTCCCAGCAGTGAATATCAGAACAGTAGTGAACAGGTACCTTATCTTAGTCACTTGCAAGAGTCCTCTGCCTCCCTGTCTCCTCCTGCAGACACCTGTGGAAAACTAACATGCCAGTCTTATACCTGTTCCGCTCCTGTGCTGTTCCACTCACTTGCTGGTACATGAACATGTGTGGGGACATGTTAGGAGTGTCTGCTTTTGTACACCAGGTGGAACCTCCCCCAGGCGGGACTTCCTGAGTCAGCTAGTGCCTCCAGTTGGTGGGCTAGGCCCTCCCTCCACACTACCTGTTACAATTTTAAAGACAAGTTTCAAAGTGCCTCCAAACTGCTTACAGCCCTCTTTTTTTCTCCCCACTTACCCTGCTACTTTCAGTATGAAGATAAATATAAATAAATATAAATATACCTTCAAGGTAAAGCTAAGTATTTACACTCTTTTCTGTCAGCAAGTCTGCACTTCATCTGTACATCAAAACACAGATGAACTTGTTCACAACTGATGTTAAAAGTGCCATGGACATTGTAACTAAGTTGGCGTAAGTGGCATCCAATATGGTGAAAGAAAACAAAGTCCTACAATTATGCTTAGAGCATGTGCACAATGGAGCAAGGTAACCAATATTTGATCACTGGGGATTCCTGAGAAAGTGGAAGATCAAGATCTACAGCAGTATGCCAGAGAACGTTTTGAAAATCTGCTGGGCTTGGATGTAACACACCTAACTGACAAAATCTACTGAATTACACCACAGAAAAGATCCAATAACATAGACTAGACTACGCACATTATTAATTGTCACCAGCAGCCCTCATGTTTGTGACACTATTCTACTGGAGGCTGAGCAAAACAGAATTTATATTTACCAGATGAAACTCAGACTTCTGCATTCCAGGACTAAAGTTTGCCATGTAGAAGAGGAGAAAGGGTTTTGACGCTGTGAGAGTGGGTCTTAGGGATCAGGGCATCTCACACGCAATGCAGCTAATGCAAAACTCAGATTATGCAATGGCAAGGAAAAATCTAAGAAGCTGATTGGCTGCTGACCCCTTGAGACAGTGATGTTATTACACAATAACATCACTGCATCTAGGTCAGGCACAAAGGTGACCACACTGCAGTAAAGGATATCCCTTCCTCCTGGACTACCCTGTAGCTGACATGGCTCACCTCTATGTGTGCAAGCATTCCCTGATTCCTGCCTAACAGTTCGCACTGAAATCACCACCCTGTCTCCAAATGTCATGCTAGTTTCATAATCCAACTTCATAAAAAATGAAAATTCTTCCTAAACAAACCGTAAGTTCTTCCTAAAACACACCTGCCTGTGGCTTTGTAAAATAGCAGTTTCTACCTGCAACTGCTTTCCATCACTGAGAAGGCACACTTCAGGGACGCCCGCACTCAGTCATCTGTTTGGCGAACGTAATTTTCTTCTTTAAAAAAATAACACACACATTCTAACTAAAAATAAAGCCAATAGTAAGAGAAACGGCTTTTACTTCTCCCACTCGGTGGCGAGATCATGTCAGCACGTGCGCAGTTCAAACTCATGCTGTACAGTTGCCAACTAGTTTGACAATCATAAAAAGAAATGAAGTCAATTTAAAATAAAAAAAAAAGTCAAACACGATCCCCTTCAAGCACCATCCACTGTAACTTGAAGCAAATGATCGGAAAGGGCAGAGGGGAGACTGATGTGACGCAGCACACAACATAAAAACAAGAAAAAAGCTTTTGGGACTCAGTAGACAAGATCAATGTGGCAGCAGTGCCACCTTGTGCTGGAAGACATACTTTGGACTTTTTTCTTAAAACATATACCTACACCCACAAAAATCATAGAAATAATGGATAAAGAAGTATTTTTTCTTTCTATTTTTTTTTTTTAATTAACAAACGAGTCATTGTATAATAGCAATTAGGCACTCCAGGGATGTGTGTTATTGTGTAATAACATCACTTCTTGGGTGCTGAACGCATTCGTCCTGTGGTGTCATGCTTCAACCACCTGAGGCATGACATTATTACACTGTAACACAGTATACCATTAGAACATCGAATGCAGTACAGCAACGGCATTAAAACGACAGCTGCACAATGACGGCAAGTGCACGACAGGGAGTTGATGTCGACAGGTGTCTTCTGTCGACAGGGAGGGTGTCTGGGAGGTGGGTGGGATGTGCAGTGGGTGGGATTGTACTGGTGGTGGATTGGGCATGGCTGCGACATGATTGGGGAGGTGTGCAGGATGTGCACTGGGTGGGATTGTACTGGTACTGGATTGGGCATGGTTGTCGGCTGGTTGTGTGGCCAGAGGAACTGCCCTTTTCTCCACTGTCTATGCAATGTGGAGTTGGTTATCTTTAGTTCAGGGGGTGTGGCATGATGGGTATGTAGGGTGCAGCCCCCTCCACATTGCTCAATGTGTCTTGCTGTTTGTCGGTGTGGTGGTTTGTCACTGTGGAATCATGCCATTGTTTTGGGTGTCACTCTGGTGCTGTCGCTGTATTGACGGTCGTTATATTTCCCATCACTGCAGCTTGGTAGAACCCAATAACACACACCCTGCCATGCCTTATTGCTTAAATAACATGCAGGCAAAACTTTTGGGGTGCCTACAGTAGTTCACGAATTGCAGACTTTTGATGTTGGTGGCAGCTTCCATGGGTTAAAAACAAATATGCCTTTATTCTTCAACTGGGGTGTGCATCTTTTCCTTTTGTTGCTCTTTAAAACCTTTTGTATACCTTGACCCATTTGACATGGGTAGACAACTGGAAAAAATTACATAGAATTTTGCAGTAGAGAAAGTGGAGCTGTTTCAGATACTGAAGACTGAATGGAGGTCCAGACACTATTCAAGTTTCTGAACAATATGTACATTAATATGGACTAAATGGTACTATTAAAACACCCCAACCACGTGAAGCCCTAGTTATGATCTGTCTTACATTTGAATCTACAGAGATTCATTAAAAGTGTGATGTGATTGGTATACTTATCATTGGATGCAGGGGAGCGAGATGCATCTCAAAACAGTAAGAAAATTATATAACTAATTTTCTGTACTGGCACACTTTAATTTTGAGAGGCTCACTGCTACAGTACTGTTAAGCTGGCTGTAGCCTCATGGTGGGTGCAGTTGGTTTAGTGCACTTTGAGGCCTATACATTAAGGTGCAGATTGCCTATGCGCTCCATATCCATGGCACATAGGCAACCCAACGTTGGAATGCTGCAAACCAGGGGTCATGTGGACCACCATCAGCTTTCATGGAAGGGGTGCACACCCCTTGCGCACACAATCCCCTGGTCAGTCACACAGCTACACACGGTGAGTGGTCCAGGGGGGCGTATCAGAGTGCATGCCCACACTCTGTACCATTCACAAAGGTGCAGAGTGCTGGGTGGGGGGGCACAGGATATGGCAGCAGGGACCCTGCTGTATCTTTTACATGCCCCCGTGACACCCGCCAACCACAGCAGGACAGGGAATCCCCCCACTGGTATGACCCAGCCCACTAGGCTGACTGGGAGGTCTAGGGTCATCCACTCGGGCACTCGCCTATATGTAACCCCCCTACAAATGGGGGTTCCCAAAAAAGTCTTCCTTGAGCTTGCCTAAATGCTCACTGCCAGGCTGGTGTCCTGCATTTTAGCAGTTTAAATGTGATTGCCAGAGAGTGCCTGTATAGCCTCTGTGCACTGTCTCTTTAAGAACTGCCCGGCTTGCAGTCATAAGTAATCCGAGCGGGAGCTTTGTTGAAAGATGTAACTATTTGCTGAAAATCATTTAGAGTGATAATGATAATGTAGTTTGTCTAACCTGCCTTCTTTGCAGCAAGGACTGTTTTGTTTATCTCCACTATCTGGTCCTGGACTGCAAATTGGACCAATCAGTCTGGTGGGACCTAAAATGGAGCCGGACTACAGGAGCTGTCTGGAGTCAAAATCTGTAGGAATTGTAGTTTTGGGCTTTTTGCACCTTTTTGCATCTGAAGGGGGAGCCTTTGTTGTAACTGACAGGAGGATCAGCCAACCAAACCTTTTGGATCTTGGGAATTTCCCAGGCTGCTGCAGCTAGTTTGAGATTTGAGCTGAAAAGTGAAGAAGTAATAGCTCAAGTGATTTTGAGCAGTAGTTCTGTGTAGTTTTGCATGGGAGAACTGTGAAAGGGCGGAGTTTTGGCCTGCCTGTCTGCCTCCTGTCCCTGAAAGGGAAAACAGAGTTTATTCGGATTGAATCCGAGTTGTGAGGACTATTTAAGCCACTGGACTGTGACCAGGCTTTAACCTGAAGAAGACCAAATATTTGCTGAATGCAATCAGCCTGTCAGGATTTCCAGCTGCTTTTGAGTCCCCAGTTTGTGCAGAGACTTTGCGATCGTGACCGGAGAGTGGTTTGCCTGGTTCATTAGAATTTCCTTGTATGTAAATGTGCTGTGTACTGAAAGTGGGTTGTGATTTGGTTCCCCACTGTGTGAACAGAGTTCTGCTTGCTGGGAGCTTTATCCAGCCTAATTGGACTGAATCCGCATTCATCTCCATTCAGCCTGGGCCATGCCATGCTGGCCCTGCCAGACTACCCCAATGCGCAGAGAAAGCCACCGATGAGAGACCTGCCTGGGGATCAGCCCCCTGCTCCACGCTTGAACAGAAACGACGCCTCGGCGAATCGTGTGGGCTCTGCTTCTCCTGGCACTCCAGATTACCCACCTGCTGTTTTGATTTTCGTCCAGCCTGTGTCCAGTCTCAGCAGGCAACAACAGCCTAATCTAAAAATGTGCCATCTGATTGTCTTGTTGTTTTCTTTTCATGAACTGAGCCCTCTGGCTCCAGATTACAAATAGTGTGTGTTGTGCATGTTGTTTCTGTCCATCACAGGGCCCCAACCAGCTGCAGCATTCCTGGCTAGCCCACCATTCTTCATCTGGGTACCCAGAGTGTGTGACTGTTTATGGACTCCGGAGTGCATGCATAACTGTTTGATTGATACAGCCTTTAAGCAAATTAACCTGATTACACCCCTCCCTTGTTTCAGCCCCTTAAATAAATCAGATCTAATTCTTTTTTGCATTTACCCTGACTGTGGTTCCAGTTTGTGCAAGAGTACCGAACTGCTGTTATTTGCTGTGTATAACCTTGTTTTACAGGGGGTCCCCAGGGCTGGGCCAGAGGAATGCCCTTGTGGTAAGTGCAAACAGTGTGGGTACTTGTGTGGTGTATCAGGGGTATTGTGAAAGTGATTACTGTGTATTGTTCCAGCCACTAGTAAGGAAAGAGGGGAGTTACAGTGTCCCGGAGGGCTGTGCCCAGGTTAGCTTGACCACTACCAACCCTGACCTCCGGGTGGAGGCACCCGTTTCAGAACTCAGGCCCCTTAACCTGCTACTAGCCAAGCAGACAGGGGTAGTAGCCCTAGGGATCGCGCCACCTAGGGGTTACATGTACATTTATTAAAACAGGACCCATGCCTACCCAGAATCCCCTGCTTGTGCAGAGCAGGGGATCTACTACAAGACTCAGGATGGGCATCTAATTGGATGTCCGCCTGTGACCTCCGAACTGCACCCCAAGATTATGTGCATCTGGAGGTGGGGCCATGGACAGGTGTCTGCCGGTGCATGCAGTTGTGCATACCACACGCCCTACACCGACCCCCAGGTGTATAGCTACACAGGCCAGGTACACACGAATCACACATAGCTGGCCCCATATTAGTGCTCTAATATGTGGGAGTAACATTGCTATTCTCTGCACATTGGAGCCTATGCATTAAGGTGCGGATTGTATACGTGGCACATATCTGCAGCGTGTAGGCAAACCTATGCCAGAATGCATGAACCAGAGGTCCAGTGGAATCCAGTGGCATTCAGAGAAGGGGAACATGCCCCTTGTGCACATGATTCCCCAGCTGATCATGCAGCTATGCACCATGGGTGGTCTGGGGGCATGTCTGGGGGAAGTACCCGCACTCCACGCCATTCACGAAGGTGTGAAGTGCCAGGCAAGGTTGGTCAAGTCAAGTCAATCTTTATTTTTAAAAAGCGCTTTTCAAATATCAGAGTGCTTGTACAAAAGTAAAACAGAAAACATTCTAATTAGTTAAAACCACAGAAATTAAAACATGCAAATCAGGCACATTATAAATTAAATAGCATCAGAAAAAAACAAGATGCAGGATGTGGCAGTGAGGACTCTGCCGTATCTTTTACATACACCCCCAGTGACACCTACCACGTGCAGCGGGACAGAGCTATCCCACACCAGCATGTCCCGGTCACTGGGCTGACTGGGAGGGATGAGGGCATCCAGTCGAGAATCCGCCTCTCATGCTTAGCAGGGGAAGCACTGCAGGGCCCAGGATGGGCATCTGATTGGATGCTCGCCTTTGTCCTCTGAACTGCCCCCCACAATTGTGCACATAGGAGCAGGGCCATGGAAAGGCATCATGAGGGATCGCTTCGTTGTGCATACCATGCACCACGAACCTGTCCCAGGTTATTAAATTAATCCTGGTGGCCTTGGTAATCAAGGGTGCTTGGCTGTGTGGGCTAGATACAAGCAAACTGCACATACCTGACCCCACATTAATGCACAGGCTCTAGTATGTGCAGGTACCACTGCCATTTTCTGCACATTGCAAACAACTGCGGTCAGTCACCGAACGCATACTATATACAATACACACTCATTTAGAGCTCAGTTGGCAGCTGGCAATGGTGGTGAGTAGTGGGCTGTGCCAGTTGCTGGCTCGGTTATGGGGTGGGGTGGAGTGGGGTGGTAGGGCACTGTGGGGCGGAGGCTCACTAGACTACCGGGAGTATTTGCTTACATATAATGGACGATCGGGCTGGGATGGGGGGCCAGTAGACCACCAGGATTAATTTATTAAATATGATGGGGACCGGCCAGGATGAGGGTGGGCCCTAGATCACCAGTATTAATTATTAAATATGACTCAAGGGACGGGGCCAGGATGGGCGGGTGGGCCACCAGGGACCATCAGGATTAATTTATTAAATATGATGGGCGATCAGGCCAGGATGGGGGTGGGCCACTAGACCACCAGGATTAATTTAATAATTATGATGGGTGATCAGGGCTGGGGTTGGGGGGGCACTAGCACACAAGTGTACATTTGTAAAACAGGTGCTCAGGGTTGGGAGGGTGGTCCGCTAGACCACCAGGGAATATCAAGGGACATTGTCACACAGATGCCCACTGCTTGCGGCAACCTGTCCAGGTGTGCACTCTGTTTGGTGCACCACTATGGGTGCTGCCTGCTGCAGGACTTTGCTACCGAGACCCTACCTGACCGAGAATCAGGTGCAGGGTCCTGGATGCACCGGTATTCAGCCCAAGCCACCTTTGGCACGGCTTATGCCCTCTTTTGAGAATCAAGCCTATCGTTTTTATATATTTTTCATGTTTTTTAGTGCGAAAGGAAAAACAAGATGTTGGCCATCACAACCAAAATAACTGTTTCTCAGGTTGTAGGAAGCAAGTGGTGCAAAACCAAAAAAGCGCTTGAGAGACGGAATTTTTTTTTTATCATATCAGAGGGTTATCCAAAAACACTACTGAGCATGTTGAGAAAAGAAAGCCTTTAAATCCTTACAACTCTGGAACCATTTAATATGTTTTCATGAAACCTTGGCAGAGGTCACTTCTACCCTGAAAGCTTTGGAAAAAAAAAAAAACTTAAGTAAAAAATTCTGTTACATCTAGGCAGCAGGTGAGAGCAAAATAACATATTAAGTATAGGAAAAAATATAGACACTGATGTAAAAATATCATATACGGATGTAAGAAACAACACAAGCTGCATCACAAAACTATCCACATAATGAGACCTTGCCTCCTAGACAATGCATGCCAAATATGGGGTCATTTCGTTTAATGCCACCATAACTATTAAGGTACAAAATTAGGGTTTAACACAGAAACTGTCAGTCAACCCTAAATACACTGCCAATATCACATCAGTAGTACAGCTATATATATATATATATATATACACACATATACACACACACATATACAGACACACATATATATATATATATATAATATTCATGGCAAAAAACTCTGTTTAATGCATCAGCTAGGGTTGTTCCACAGTGACAAAAGTGAGGAAATTCGGTGTTAGAGTTGCTACCGCTGCACCCACATCCACCCTCCCCACCAACAGGCATCGGGGTGTGTTGGGGCTCTGCCAGTCCTAACTCCTCACCCCATTCTCCTATACTGCACCACCTCAGCTTATTTACACATGGCGCGAGCAAAGAATGCACAAAAATGTGTAATTTGTGCATTTTGTGTTGCTCCGTAGCTCCACAAGCGTACATCCGACCATAACAAAACATGACATGTCCAGAGATCTGTGGTACCAGACCATGCATGCCAAAGTTCAGGCAACTCCCTCATACATTGGTAAAGTTATTAAGTTGCCAAATTTCAGTTTAACCTTCAATGGTGTACTCAACCCTAACTATAGTGGCCCAACCGTACCACTATAATATATATATATATATATATATATATATATAGAGAGAGAGAGAGAGAGAGAGCAAAAAAATGCATTATTGCACCAGTTCAGGTTCAGCTCAACCCCACTAAAGAAGGGAAATGTGGCATTAGAGTTTCTGACCCTAACTCACCACCCTCCAAGCAGCAAAAGGAAAAGACCTCACATGCAACCACAGACAGCCATCATCAGGGAGGGTAAAAGAGGAGGAGGAGTAGCTCTCTACGAAAAGGAAGGGATCAAAGCAACAGAACTAAAGGGTAAACAGAGAGGACCAGAGACCGGAAATGGCGCAACAATCCACACGGGGGTTGTGTACAGACCCCCATCTCAGGGGGAGGAAATGGACAAGGAAATTTATTTATTTATTTATTTATTTAAGAGTCGGATTTACAACCTTTGAGTCATGGACTCATTTACAAAGGCACCTCATCGCAGGGAGGGCAGACAAGAAAACAGTGTGGGGTACAATAGTGGTAACATACAGGCGCAATACATATAACAATTAGAACACAATTTACAGCAGTGGTTTACAGATAACATTGCACACAGTAAATTATGTAAGAAATGATAGAAGGCGTCCTTAGAATGGTAGAAAAAGGGGAGATATTGTCGATGGGGGACCTGAATATGCCAGATGTTAACTGGAGTAGTTTTGTTGCAGCCACATCCAAGAGCAGGGTCATTCTCGATGCCTTACAGGGGGCATGCCTCAGACAGCTAGTGTTGGAACCCACTTGGGAGGGAGCAATCATAGACCTGGTACACCCAAATGGGGACAGAGAGAGGATCTCAGATTTAGAAGTGGGTAGCTATCTGGGAACAAGCAACCACCAAACAGTGTGATTCACAATAAATACAGCTGTAGAGTCAAGTCACACAAAAGTGAAGGTACTGGACTTTAGGAGGACTGACTTAAGCAAAATGGGAGATTGTCTCAGGAAAGCACTAGCAAATAGGCAAGAAGGAGGGGTGGAGGAAAAATGGGGAAAAATCAAAACTGCCATCACAGAGGCAACAAGCCTTTGTGTGAAGCAAATCAACAAAACAAAACAAAGGAAAAAAACACTATGGTTCACAAAAGAGGTGGTGGGGAAGGTTAGGGAGAAAAAGATAGCATTCAGGAAGTATAAGAAAACACAGAATGAGCAGGGCAGAGAACTGTATCAGTTAAAGCAGAAGAAAACTGGGAAGGCAGTCAGAATAGCAAAGGCCCAAACTGAAGAAGAAAAGATAGCCAACTCAGTTAAAGAGATTCACCAAGTTAAATAAAATACCATGTGCACCACATGGGTGTGGTGCCTTACCTGAGCGGCACCCGTCTGGATATATTTTGCCCCCAAAATAATCCATATTAAAGAGTGGAGGGGACTGTAAATTTGTGAACAGCTGATCCCTTCCACTCCCCGGTGCTGGGAGCTGAATAAAGACCCGCATGCCATTATTCTCTATGGGGGCTAACTTTTAAAATATTTTTTGATATCTTAGTGGTCATTTTGCCATTAACCATGGGCACCGGGTGACTAACAAGGACACCACTGTCTACCCTTTTTAACAAATCATGGGAGGATAGTGTGGTACCTGAAGACTGGAGGAGGGCGGATGTGATTCCCCTTCACAAAAGTGGGAGCAAGGCAGAGGCAGGAAACTACAGACCTGTTAGTTTGTCCTCAGTGATAGGGAAAATGATGGAATCATTTCTGAAAAAAAGAATTGTTGAGTACCGAGAGGCCAGTGGGGCACAGGACCCAAGGCAGCATGGATTTACAGCAGGAAGGTCATGTCAGATGAATCTAATAGATTTCTTTGACTGGGTAACCAAAGTAGTAGACCAGGGAGGGGCTGTGGACATGGCCTACCTAGACTTTAGCAAGGCATTTCACATAGTCCCATACAAAAGATTAATAAACAAGTTAACCAGCATGGGTAAAAAATTGGCTGGACCACAGGATGCAGATGGTAATAGTAAACAGAGTCCATTCCGAAGAAAGAGGGGTTACTAGCGGGGTACCGCAGGGTTCAGTACTGGGGCCGGTCCTCTTTAATGTCTTTATAGGTGACATCACAGAGGGACTGGAAGGAAAAGTATGCTTCTTTGCAGATGACACAAGGATCTGCAACAGGACTGATAGACAAGGGGAGGTGGAAAGGATGAGAAGGGACTTGGCAAGGTTGGAGGAATGGTCAAAAGTATGGCAGCTTAGATTCAGTGCAAAGAAGTGCAAACTAATATACCAGGGAAACAAAAACCCAGGGGAAGAGTACACAATGGGAGGGTTACTAACAACAACAAAAATAGAAAGGGACCTGGGGTAGTCATATCATGCAACCTAGAGGTAGGCAAACAATGTGAGAAGGCAGTAAGGAGGGCTGGGGGGATACTGAGATACACAGGGAGAAGCATCACCAGTAGAAACCAGGAAGTTGTTACCCCTCTGCAGAGACAGTTGGTGAGACCCTATCTGGAGTACTGCATGTTGTTCTGGAGACCCTATCTCCGCAAGGACATAGACAGGGTGGAGACAGTCCAGAGGAGGGCAACTAAAATGGTGCAGGATCTGCACCAGAAGCTATATGAAGAGAGACTAAAGGAGCTTAATATGTATACCCTAGAGGAAAGGAGTGAGAGGGGAGACATGATAGAAACTTTCAAGTACCTCAAGGGAATCAACAAAGTCCAAGAGGGTAGCATCTTTCAGAACAAGAGATGTGCAAGAACAAGGGGACACAATTTGAATATAGAGGGGGATGGCTCAGGGGTAATGTGAGAAAGCAATTCATTTCCTACTCTGACCTTCCTTCTCTCCCATCCCTCATCCGACAAGGCCTTTGTGCTGCTTTTCCCCACCCCCTTTCCACCCTTATTATTCCTATTCTCCTCTACCTCCCCCCTTAACCCTCCTTCCATATGCCCTACCAAGCGTATTTTGCCTACCAAGCTTTTAGCACAATTTAATAAATGAACATATTTGAACTGCATATCTGTTATCCTCTGCCTGACTATGGTACCCGTTCATACTGTATTTGGTTAAGCCTTCATTTGTTAAACTATGGAATTGTTGCACACAACAGTTTTTATGCACATTGCTTGTTGTCTGCTTTTTCAGCTTGTTTCCTTTGCGTACTGTTACCTGGCTGTATTTGTTTACCCCTGTAAATTGACACGGAACCTTTGTAAATGACCTGCTAGCTCAAGGGTATTAATTCATAGTATTCAATAAATAAATAAAAATAAAATAAGTATTTTTTCATGTAGAGGGTGGTGGACACATGGAACGGCCTTCCTGAGGAGGTCATGGGGTCAAACAGTGGGGGAATTCAAGAATGCATGGGACAGACACAAGGCAATTCTAGTGGGGGGTAGGAGGAAATAGGCTGTTGGTTAACTAGGATCTGAAGCTTATCCAATAGGTAGGGAAATGAGCAGACTGGGTGGGCCAAGTGGTCCTTATCTGCCATCAGAGTCTAAGTTTCTATGTTTATCAGGCAAGACAAACAACATACAAAAGTTTCCAGATCACACAAATGCAGCAGCACCAATGTGCTACCCTCATAGATTTGTAGCAGCCCCGTGCTCAAGTCCACCCAGATGCAAAACTGGATGGAGGCAGGACTTGACCAGTAACAGGATGTTGTAGGGCCATCATAGTCAGAGAGTCTGGTGGGAATGCTCTACATCAAATTTACATCAGAATAGTGCCTGTTGAGCTGAAGAAACGTGTATAAGTGCCCTTTAGTGTTCCCATTAAATTAATGGTGACTTTTGGGCCCCCTCCCAAAAATTCTCATAGTACGATGTCTCTAGGATGTTGCAATGGTTGCATCATCATGAGTGCATACATTGTAAAAATGAATAAAAGCAGGACCCCAGTAAGGAGATGTTTGATCTCAGCTAGGTCATTCTTGGTAAATAAATTATTAAAAAAAAATTGGCTGGCAGCCACTGTTTTTTATTAGTGCTCCCCCCCAGCCTGTAAGGTATACAGCAGTGGTTGGAGCACTGCTGAGAACCAGGAGACTGCATGTTTAAACCATGCTAAAACCAAATACCGTGTGACCCTGAGCAAATTACTGAAAATGAAATGCGTCTAAGCTTGGAACTCTGGGTAAATACATTGGAAAAAATAGTAAAAGCAGCAGTTAGTAATGTTCCTAGTAAAATAAATGAAAGGCATGCCACCAAACGAGCTATATTTAACTTTACCTGTATAAACACTGTTGTGAAAAAACTGTGTTTTAAATTGTTTTCTTTTTATGGATGACATTCTGCACAGTTCTATTCATGGAACCAGTAATTTGGAGTTTTTATTATGTCACATTTTGTGTACAGTATGCTAAGCACAAGCTACTGTCCTATCAGAACCATGCTTAGAGTTCTGGGGCTAGATTCACAAAGAAGTGCAAAGCACCACGCAAAAGCCTGTGCTGTGCTTTGCGTTTGCTCCAGTGTCAAAAATTGCTATTCACAGTTGGAAGGTGCACTGCATTATCCAACTGTGAATAGAGCCTGGAAGGGGCAGCACTAACCCAGGGAAATCACTGCTAGCCCCAGTAGCACTGCTCCGACATCCAGCCAAGAGAAAGGCCCTGCAAAGAGTAGCACAAGTGCGCTATTTTATATTCATGAAAAGAGCCATGCAAATGAGCCTATTGGGCATGCAAGGTGCTAGGTGTCCATTTGCATGCCCATTGTGGGCCTATTTGCATGGTCTGCGGCAGGAGTTTAGCACCTCCCCAATGCTGATCGCCGTCCCCTCAATAAAAGAAAACAAGAGCTCCTTGGTTGTCTAGTGGTCCCTCCCCCCTCCCCATTCTCTGATCACCATCCCATTGGTGTGAAAATATATCCCTGGTAGTATAGTGCTCCCCCCAGGTCTGCAATCGCCATCCGGTTCTGTCATAAACATTTATCCCTAGTAGTCTGGTGGTCCCTCCCCAGTCTGTGATCGTCATCCCGTTGTATTGTAGACATGTATCCCAAGTAGTCTATTGGTCATTGCCAATTGCCAGCCCGCTCTCAGTAATTCTATATCCTGGTGCTCTAGCGCACCCCCCCCCCCATTGCTGCTCACCATCCTGATTGGTTAATCAGAAATGTAATCCCTGGCATTCAGTGATCCCTCCCCACCTGCACCCAAGAAACAACCATTTATCCATTATTCTCTGGTGTCTAATTCCCACCAATCACCAGCCCAAACAGCTGAACAATATGTATCCCCAGTGGCAAGTGGTCCCTCCCTCCAACCTCTGTGATAGCCAATCACCAGTCTGGGAAAAAATGAATAGACCCTAGTGGCTAGCTGTCCCTCTCTCCTTCCGATCCCTCACTGAACATGGCAAACAAGTATCCCTGGTATGCAGATTCCGCCCCCATCTCAATCCCCTGAAGAGGCAAGTGACATATTTCCTGATGGTCTAGCGGAACCCCTCACCATCACTGATCTCCAGTAAACCCAATGGTACCTTGTCTCTGGTGGTTTAGTGGACCCCCCCACACCTTATCCTGACAGGTAGTGAACAACCACCCTGTGCGCCTCCCCCCATCTTGATTCCTAGTAGCACTCTGGCACAAGCCCTCCTCATATCACCGCGTTACCGACGATTGAGTTGTCACCAAGTGGGTATTGTATACAGTACCGCCCATTGTTGATAGCTGCTGTCAATCAATGGGCAGTACTGTATACAGTACTCGCTCGGTGACAGCTCAGTCAGTGACCAGATGTGGTGATGTGAGGAGGGCTGTGCTGGTCGCCAGCCAGGGGGTCAGGATGGGGGGGGGCGCGGGTGGTTGTTCACTACCTGCCAGGGTGAGGGGTGCACTAGACCACCAGGGACAGGGTAACATTTTGTTTACCAGAGATCGGGGACAGGGAGCAGGATACACTAGACCAGCAGGGAAATATGTCATTTGCCTCTTCAGAGGATCGAGGTGGGGGGGGGTCTACATACTAGGGACACTTGCTTACTACATCAGGTGAGGGACTGGGTAGAGGGAGGGGCCACTAGCCACCAGGGTCTATTAATTCTTTCCCTAGACAGTTGATCAGCGATAATGAGGTGGGGGGAGAGACCACTAGCCACCAGGGATACACATTGTTCAACTATTCGGGCTGGCAGTTGGTGGGGGGACTGGGCACCAGGGAATATTGGATAAAGGGTCAATTCATGGGTGTGGGTGGAGGGAGGGACCACTGAATGCCAGGGATTACATTTCTGATTTACCAGTCAGGCCAGCGAGTGGCAAGGAGGGGAACACTTGACCACCAGGATACAGATTCACTGAGAGCGGACTGGCAATCAGTGATGGGAGAGAGGGAAGCCGGTAGACTTCCAGGGATACATGTTTACAGTTCAACAGGATGAGGATCAGAGACTGGGGAGGGACTAATAGGGATAAATGTTTATGACACAATGGGATGCCAATCAGTAACTGGGGAGGGAGGGAGGGACCACAAGACTACCAGGGATAAATGTTTATGACACAATCGGATAGTGATCACAGACCAGGAAGGTAGGAGGGACCACTAGACTACCAGGGATATATTTTCACACCAACAGGATGGCAATCAGAGAATGGGGAGGTGGGAGAGATCACTAGACAACCAGGGATATATTTTTTTTACACACAACAGGATGGCAGTCAGGAGATGGGGGGAACGGGACCACTACCACCAGGGACTACTATATTTTTGTAATGTCGGCACAGTGATCCAGGAAGGGAGAGGGAACCACTACCACCAGGGTAGACTATATTTTTGTACTGTCAGCACAGTGATCATTGATCAGGATGGGGAGGGACCACTAGACCACCAGGGAAACAGTAGGTTTTTATTTTACAGAACTGGCGACTGGCAGTATCTCTGGCAACCACAAGGGTTGTGCCGAATACTGCCAGGTCTTGGTCAGCAGTATTTTCTCCATGCACAGGAACCTGTGCAAAAGACCCTTGCATGGAAAGAATCCTTGGCGAATGGGACTGCACCAGTATGCAGATCCCCTTCCTCTTGTTTGCATTGCAGACCCCTCCAGACTGTGCCCCTCCGCACACCCAGTTTGTGAGTGCAAAATGGGCTATTGTGAATACCACGTTGACGCAAAGTCCAGTTTGCACCGCACAAAGGGGGCTTGCACCATGGCAGAGCTTTGTGAATCTAGCCCCTGGGCTCAAACCATGACATAGTCAAAACTCCAGATCACTGGTTCCGTGAAGAGAACTGTAACAGAATGCTGCCCATAAAAACAAACAATTTAAAATACATTTTTCATATCACTTTTTGTTCAGGTAAAGTTATATATGAATCACTTAGGCTTATAGATATCACTTCTATAAATGAGAATGTTATAAACAGCTGCCAGTTAAAAATAATTTCCTGTCCTTTTTAAGTCTCTGCAGTGGGAATGAATGCTTCCCACTCAAGTTGCATTCAGACCTACACACAAGCCTCAGCCGGAACTAATTAAGTTGACAGTCTGCAACACAGAGCTAACAGTTCCATACTCCGTAAACCTATTCCAAGCCCTATCAGTGACATGAGCAATGACATCAGCAACTGAATTACTCAGAGGGAAAGTAACACTAATCTTAAAAGCAGAAAATAGTATGCATGACTATAAGAGTTGCTACAAACTATTCTTGTTGGTACCTAAAACTTAATTAAAAAACACTGAAGAATGACCGAAGTTGCCATATTAACAAATCCTTGTCACCATCCCTTCGCTGTTTCAGTGCTGCTTCAGATGCTGCCTGCCTGTTGCCATTAAATGAGCACTTGATCAAACTCCTCCCATGAACATCGGTAGCCAATCAAAGACTGCTTCTAGTTAGCACCCAATCAGAATCCATGACAAACTAAATGCAGAGGTGATGTCCTTCACAACCTCCTTAGCAGCCCAACCAATGCCAAATAAGACAGTAGAGGGGAAACAAACCCATATTAATATTACTTTGTTAGAAAACCAAACCACAGCATCAAACAAAACCAGCTGCTGTAAACTCAAGACAAGTCTTATGCATTAATGGAATATGCAATTGGGCTCTTTGTGAGATAAACTTTTTATCACCACTGGCACTAATTGCCCTATGGTGCAGCCCTTCTCTTCTCCCAAGCTCGAGGCAGGTTATGAGAGAACACTCAGTGGGTTAACCAGGTCCCTGACAGCTGTTTTCTGCTGAGCTTCAGATGGAGACTAAGGGCCCAATTCACAAAGAGGGCTGCGTCCGGCGTAAGCTACGACAAACCGCTGCTTGCGCTGCAGCCCCATGCACCAGGGACTCTGCACCAGATTCTGGTACAGGAGGGGTCCCAGAGCCAAAGTCCCAATGCTTGCAGCAACCCCACCCATGCGGCAAACACATGGTGCATGGGAGGTTCCGCCGCAAGCCCCTTGTACAGTCCGCTGCATGGTCCATACAGTTTAGGACCGGCCGCAGAGGTGAGCAGAGGGCTGTGCCAGTCCCCTGCACTGGCAGGGAATGTGGAGGGGTGCCACCTGTCTGGGTGGGGGCATGGATCACCATGGGAGGGTTGGAGGCATGTTTAAAGTACTGGCGGGGGCACCAGGATCCGGGTGTGGGGGCACCATGTAGAGATAGGTGACAGGGCACATCAGGGGCACATCGGGGATCGGGTGGGTGATCCTGCACTGTATGCCCTATGGGGACACGGCATGGACAGGGGTTTGGGTGCACTGTGGCCTGTGTGGGGCACGTCACAGTTTGGAAGGTGGGACACATGGCACTACTGCCAGGGCAGTTCTCCCAGGGGTGCTACTTCTAAGTCCCCTTAGACATCTGCCTTCAGGGCGCAGTTTGTGAATCCCAATTTTGAGCTGCGGCAGCTTAAAAGTCTGCACTTGCAGTGCTCTACATGCTGCTGCAGCCCATCTCTGGGCACAGGGACAGCAAGCCCCATGTAGGGCAGGCAGTCTGCATTTGATGCAAGCTGCCTTTGTGAATCGCTCCTGGACATACCATTTAGTGCAAGGTGCACCTTGTGCCATTCTCCGTGGTGCAGGCACCTTGTACCATCGCGGAGCCTTTGAGAATTGGGCCCTCAGTGTTTGTGTCTTTGCACTGCCTTGTTTACCATGTGGGCTGGTGCATGAATATTAATGGCTCCACCATTCCCCCTTTTGCCTACAAAGGGAGGAGGCCAGCTGGGTCTAGCAGCTTCAAGTGTTCGGTTGATGGTCTACAGTAAGGGATTTGGTGCCTTGTCTAGAAGACAGGAGTGGGAGATATCCCAAGAAAGCCTGCTTCTACTCACCCCTCTTGGGGTGGTGAGAGGCCCTCCAAACAGAAGCCAGGAAGGAAGACCCCTGTAACCTTGCCCTGATGGGGGGTGGGCATGCCATCAGATCCCCACCTGATGAGGCACATGGCAGTAGAGGTAGGTCTTCTGCCAGAGGAGGTCAGTAGGATGCATGCAAATCCACTCCCAGATCAGCAGCAGAGAGCAGAGTGGTGGCACACCTCCAAGAACACTAAGGTAATGAAAAGGTAACAGTGTACTGTATATGGAGTGTACCTCTAAAATGGTCTAGCAGTTTGTTTGAAGTGTATTGGGCACTCTCCAGGGTACAGGGGCCTGGTAAGAGTCAGGGTCAGCTAAACTCCCACAAAGGTTGGGCAAGGAGAAGGAGCCTGTCGTGAAAAGTCACTAGGGCCAAGGTAGCACTGAGCAGGTCAGGTGTACACAAAGACTGGAACCACTGGTGCTACAGATCGAAGAACCAAACCAAATGTGAGAATGAACAGCACCCATAGCAAAAGAAAACTCACTCCAAACGGTATAGACAAAAAAAAACCTTTATTATATAAAAGTGTAGGCAAACACCTGGACAATACTAGGATGGCTAAAAAAAACATCTGACTGGAGCTGTAAAAACACAGTGAGCGGTCGCTTGAAACTGATGTTTCGTGCTGGCCTAGTGGTGTAGAGGGCTGAGGCACTGGCGCCTTACCTCGACCCTTGCCGGTGGCCCAGGTTCAGGAATGAGCCCGGGTCACTGGAGGTCAGCACGAGGGAGAGGAGGGAGCTGCTGGATGGAGCTGCCGGCAGGCAGCTCTCCTATCCGGGGTTGGTGGATGCGGCATCCTTTGGCAATGTCTGCCCCCTGGTGGAGGCCAGGAGACGATGCAGGCCACAGGGTGCCCGGCGTTAGGCCAATGAGGGGTGGAAGGGCCGGGTTATTGGGCAGGGCGCGATGCGCGCCTACGCGCATACGCCATTCTCCCAGGGCTCTCAGGAGAAAACGAGTCCAAAATGCCAGCAGCAGGATGAGAACCGACTCCCCGCAGACGCCGCACATGGGCTGGGCAAAAGGTAAGCCCCAGTAATTCCGGGTGACTGGGCTTGGGGAGTCAGTTGGATGGGGGCTGTTTGGGGGTGAAAAAGTCTGACATGATAAAAAAAAAAAAGAAACTGACGTTTTGCAAGAAGATTTCAAGCTTCCTCAGAGTAAGGGTAACCACTGAATAATGTGCTCAATTTATAGTGTGCTTATGTAACACCTTAGTGTAATAGACCAATGAGACCACACCGTGTCATACATTTAAAAATTCAAACATTCGCTGGGCTGGTGGCGCTGAGGGTTGAGGTGCTGGATGCCACACCTTGCAACACACTGGCAACCCGGGTTCGGGAACGAGCCTAGGTCATCGGGGGTCAGCAGGAGAGAGGGAGGATCGAGCGTCCGGAGGATGGCACTCCTCCCTTGTGGGGGGGGTCCAGGAGGTATGCACAGCACTGCAGTGACCTCTGGTGGTGACCGGAGGTACTGACACACTTAGGGCATACAGAGAGGGATGCGGAGTCACAATGGACGTCCCCTGGTGTCATGGCATGCTCGAGCTCCGGCTGGGGGCGAGGGCGTAACTAAGGAAAAAATCCTCGCCCTGGGGATAGGCGACAGCACCATCCAACTTGGCCACACTCCACTAGCCGGACTCTCTACACTCCTGGGGCAAGCCCAGTCTGGCCCTAAATCTAGATAGAATGCCCTGGGAGGATAGGGTGGCCCTACCTCGGTAGGCTCAGAGCTGGGGGATAGCCGGGCTGGTGCCAAGAGTCACAGAGGAGTTTCAGGCCTGGAGGTAGAGCCGAGATCGGGACTGATGCCTGAGAGAGTTCCCTGGGAGTCGGAGCAGAAAAAGAATTGTGAAAAAAAAAATTTCAAACATGGTGTCGAAATAACTGCATTACACTGCAATATACAGTAGAAACCTAATGGGAGCAACAAAACCAGCAGAAAATCTAACTGCTGTTAGTTGTTAGAATTTTATTATTTATTTTATTAAAATGTTCACTCCAAGAATTGTGTGTAAATAGAAGTACTAAAAAGTGGAAGACAGTAGTAATTCCATGTCCAGATCACTATACTGACAAGTATTTGTCAATGGCAAATGTTTCCTTGCATGGTTTATGTGGCAGGTGTGTATTGTGTTAGTTGAACTTCTGGTGGGAGGAAAAGCCTGCCTGAACTATGTTTTGACAAGCTGCCATATTTAGGACAGCATTTGAATACAGAAGCTCTGGTAATAAGAAGGCTATGTTGAAAATGTGAGGTGCATCGCTGGGCCTGTGGCGCTGAGAGTTGAGGCACTGGATGCCATACCTCCCACCATGCCGGCAACCTGTGTTCAAGAGTGAGCGCAAGCTGCTGGGGATCGACAGGGGAGGAGAATGATCAAGCATCCCTGGGACAGCTCTCCCTCTCTGAAGAGAGGGGCAACCAGTTGTTGGTGCATGCCTGGCCCCTAGCAGTGGCTGGGGGCTGACACACCGATGCTCCAGACATCGAGTCAGAGATGGGGCAGATGCTTAATGGGGTGCGTGCACGGGAGCATGTGCAGCACCGTCACTGGCGTCCTTGCACACTCTGCTCCTGAAGGGAAGAAACCAGGAGGAAAAAAGCTCATGGCGAATGATGGAGGGAACTCGCAGGTCCCACCCCTGAATAGTCATGGTGCCGACCATTGTACTGGATCTGGTCTTGGTGGGGGTTGGCCCTTCCGCCAACCCTGCTGGAAGGGTAAACCCTGGGGGGTAGCTAGTCGGTATTGGCTGGTGGACGTCGGGGGGGGGGAACTGGGGCTCCCTCCAGATAGACAGGGCCATGGAGCAGGAGTATAAATAATAAAAAAAATGTGGGGTGCAAATATTTAAGATTTCTGCAGTTACTAGCATGCGTACTGAAATTGCAACAAGTTGGCATAACTTTGTCTGGTGGGAGGAAAAGCCTACCTGAACTATGTTTTGACAAGCTGTCATATTTAGGACAGCACTTGAATACAGAAGCTCGGGTAATAAGAAGGCTATGTTGAAAATGTGGGGTGCATCTCCAGCCTGGTGGCGCAGAAGGTTGAGGTGCTGGATGCCACTCCTCGCCTCATGCTGGCAACCCATGTTTGGGAGCAAGTGCAGGCCGCTGGGGGTTGGCAGGGGAGGAGAAGGATTGAGCATCCCAGGGACAGCTCTCCCTTTCCAGGGAGAGGGGTGACCAGTTGTCAATGCATGCCTGGCCCCTAGTGGCGGCTGGCACACCGATGCTGCAGACATCAGGTCAGAAGTGGGGCAGACACCTGATGGGGTGCATGCATGGGAGCATGTGCGGCACTGTCGCCAGCATCCTTGCACACTCTGCTACTGAATGGGAGAAACCAGGAGGAAAAAAGCTCACGGTGGATGATGGAGGGAGCTCACAAGTCTTGCCCCCAAATAGTCATGGCGCCGGCCCCTGTACTGGATCCGGTCTTGGCGAGGGTGGCCCCCCCGCTGACCCTGCTGGGAGGGTAAGCCCTGGGGGTAGCTGGTCGACGTCAGCTGGTGGACATCGGGGGGTTGGGCTGGGGCTCCCTCCAGATAGAGAGGGACATGAAGCAGGAGTACAAATAATAAAAAAAAATGTGTGGTGCAAATATTTAAGATTTCTGCAGTTACTAGCATGCGTACTGAAATTGCAACAAGTGGGCATAACTTTGTCTGGCGGGAGGAAAAGCCTACCTGAATTATATTTAGGACAGTATTTGAATACAGAAGCTCGGGTAATAAGAAGGCTATGTTGAAAATGTGGGGTGCATCACCAGCCCAGTGGTGCTGAGGGTTGAGGCCGCTGGGGGTTGACAGGGGAGGAGAAGGATCGAGCATCCAAGGGACAGCTCTCCTTTTCCAGGGAGGGGGCGACCAGTTGTTGGTGCATGCCTGACCTCTAGTGGTGGCTGGCACACCAACGCTTCAGACATCAGGTCAGAGGTGGGGCAGACGCCTGACAGGGTGCATGCACGGGAGCATGTGCGGCACCGTCGCCGGCATCCTTGCACACTCTGCAACTGAATGGGAGATACTAGGGGGAAAAGCTCATGGTGAATGAATGAGAGAGCTTGCAGGTCCTGCCCCTGAATAGTTACGGTGCCGACACCTATACTGGATCCAGTCTTGGTGAGGGTGGGCCTCCCTTGGGGAAGCTGGTTGGCATCAGCTGGTGGACATTGGAGGGCGGGGCTGGGGCTCCCTCCAGATAGAGAGGGCCATGGAACAGGAGTACAAATAATTAAAAAAAAATGTGGGGTGAAAATATTTAAGATTTCTGCAGTTACTAGCATGCGTACCAAAATTGCAACAAGTGGACATAACACTGTCATTTTTTCATATTTTGACCCTAAATGTTGAACATAGTCTTCTTATCACCCTACCTCATGAACCCTGTAGGTGAAAATTTTCAAATCCTTGGGAAAATGGCATTCCATGCCACAGGTGTGAAAACACGTTATGGGCAGGATGTAAAAAATGACAGCTGTACTGGTCATGAGGTGGTGTAATAAAAAGGCTATATTGAAAATTTGTAGTAAAAATATTGAAACTGACCAAATTTGTATGTGTGCATAGAAAATTTTGAATGACCGGGTGTAACTCAACCATTTTTTGGAGTTGTGTCACCTAGTGTTCAACATGGCCTCTTTGGGACCCCACCTCATGAAGAGTGCCAATGTCATTTCGTTCACTCATCCCAAAAGGTGATTTCGCAGAGTGACCATGCCATTCTGTGCCACAGGTGTGAAAACACATTTCAGGCAAGATGTGAAAAATGACAGCTGTATTGTTCATAAGGAGGTGTGAGAAAATGGCAATGTGGAAAATCTGGAGTGAGAATATTAAAAATTGGTGAAGTTAGGAGCGTGCATTGAAACTGCGCAATGCACACTCATAATGCAGTCATTTTTTGTAATTTTTTTCACCAGATTTGCAACACGGGCTTTTTGGAACCCCACCTCACGAACAGTGGCACTGTTGCTTTGTTAATTGGTCCTGAAAGGTGATTCCGTACAGTGACCATAAAATCACCTTTTGGGACCGAGTAAAAAAATCATAGTGACAGTGTTCATGAGATGGGGTCCCAAGAACCCATGCTTGAAAATTTTGGGGCCCAAATTCCTAAAAATGGTTGAGATATCAACCTAAGTTGAAAACCCCATTGACTACCATTATATCAGAAGATGACAGCGCTGACCTCTGGAGGTAAGTATGAGGTAAGCGGGAGTGCAGGGAGGTGGGTGCTCAGTGGGAGGGTGGGGATGGTGGATGGGGGACTGGGGAGATGGCAAGGAACCGTTTTCCTTTTTACAGGTCAAAAAAAAGAGGTTGGGGCACGGTTTTCTTTATTTGCAGGTACAAAAAATAAATAAATAAATTTAGGCACACTGGGGTGGGCTCCCAGTGTGCCACATGAGTTGGGGGGGTACATGAAGCCAACATGGGGATTGGGCACCCCGATGTTGGCATGGGAAAGGAGGCTGTGTGGCAGACAGCACACAGTAGAAGGGAACGGGAGGGTTTAATTAGATGCCCAAGGCTGGGACAGGAGCAGGGGGGACAGCAGCAGTGGGAGGGAGCAGGAGGGTTTAATGAAAGATGCCAGGCCGGTAGGGGAACGGAGGGTTTGGGGTGGGCTGCAGCAGCGGGAGGGGGCAGGAGGGTCTGCAGAGTTGCAATGCTGGCTATGCAAATGAGAGGAATGAAGCACACTCTCTCTCATTGGTGTGGTTCATTTCACTCAAGTGTGGCCGGCTCCCCACTGTGAAATTCCGACAGCCATCACACTCGGCTTCAGTGGTCATTGGTGCGTCAGGGTCAAGCCCACTATACAGTGCTCTGCATTGGACTTGTCCCTGACACATCTCTCAAATGTAGTACTATCCCAAGATACATAATGAACAAGCATTTGTCAATACCGAATGTTGACTTGCTTATGTTGGCATTGGTAGTGCAGGAGTTAGAAATGCAAAATAGGAATGTCAGTGAAGTATTGCAGTAACACCCCACCCCCCCCGGAGAGACTAAGGTGTTGGAAGTGTGGCTTTGGGTCAGCCCTAACGCTGATGCCATTCCACCTCACCCCACCGTGAAGAGAGTGACAAGTGTCGAGGTGTGCATTGGAATCTTCGCCCTTTATGCTCACCCCATTCCATAAGGAAGTAAGCTGAAATGGGTGCAATACAGGAGAATGGGGTGAACATTAAGATGATGGAACCCAAAGCACACCTCAGTGCCTGTCAGTGGCTGTAAGGTGGAGGGGTGGGCATAGAATTCTGCGAACGCAATGGCAGACGAACCCAAGTTACATCCCCGACACCTGTCAGTCTCTACAGAGTGAGTGTATGGTTGAAAACCTTAACACCCCCTGGTGTTTATTGGTATTTTCACTCCAAATTTTCAACAGTGGCTTTTTGGGATCCCACCTCATGAACAGTGGCACTATCATTTCATTACTCAATCCCGAAAGGTGATTTCACACAGTAACTGCTCCATTGGGAGCCACAGGTACGGAAACACATTTTGGGCAGGATGTGAAAAATCAGAGCTGTACTGTTCATGAGGAGGTGTAAAAAAATTGCAATGTTGAAAATCTGGAGAGAAAATAAGAAAATTTGCAAACTTACGAGCATGTGTAGATACTGCGCAATGCACACCCATAATTAGGAGTTTTTCAACTGTATTAGCTGGATTGTAATTTCTACTACTGTTTTAAAGTGCTTACACCTCTTCTGTCTGACTGCTCTTCCTGCAGCGCCCCTCCCCATCCAAGCACTCTGCCTTGGTGCCGATAAGTCTAACTACCTTTTTTTTTTTTTTGAAGTGGCTAGGTTTCCATTAGCAGGTTATACAGACCTGCCACTAGAGGGATTCTTGGTCTTCTACATAAATCACTGTATTCATTCGTGGGTAATATGGCCTGCATTATCATTCTACTTCTTTCCCAGTGCTGCTACAAGGGGACTTGAGTCTGAAGGGTGGATGGCCACTAACTAAGCTGCTCCTGCTCTCCTTGTTCTCCTTTCTGCTGTATTTTCTCATCTAGGTTTTAAGTGAGTACCTAGGTGGGCAAATTACTTGCCTAGAAAATATTGCACTAATACAAATCAATGAAACCACTCAATCTGGGACCATGGCTCTCTTATTGTGTTTTATTGCTCCTAAGGTGCAGAGTTTTCAGCAATACAGTGCAATTGAAGTACCTCAATGCAATTCAGTTCTCCAATGTACCTTATCAATACCTAATGTTATAACAGTCTACCGTGCAGACACTATGTCATTCTTCTCTCCCCTTTTAGCCTATTCCCCCCGGTTAGCCTACACCCCCTTGCTACTGTCCTCACCTATGTCTACCCAAGCACTTACATGGATCACGATCAACTGTCATTACAGCGTAGCACGATATGGGTTGCCGCAAAGAAATAAAAAAGCAGTCTCCATTCTTATAAGCTCCTTAAAGAAAGTTATACTTCTGCTTCTTCTCTGCTCAGGAAATGTGGAGCTCAACCCTGCCCCCAACTTACCTCGCCTATCGATTTTGCTGAGGCCACAGGTCTCAAAATGATGATGGTCAACATTTTAAGCCTGCCTAAAAACTTGTAAACAGGCAAGCCTGGGCTGCACACGCTAACCCAGACCTTATCATAATTACTGAATCGTGGTTAAAAAAGACGAACACTGATCAACAAATATCACTGCAGGGCTACAATTTATTTAGAGCAGATAGAGAGTCTAGAGGCGGGTGTGTGGTTATCTACACCAAATCTAAGTACTTGGTCACCAATATTAGTTGCAAATCTCTACCCAAGGAATTTGAGTTAGTTTCGCTGAGCCTTCATCTCCCCTCCTCGGAATGTATCACTATCCTAGGTGGCTATAGACCCCTGTCTGGTGGTGATGAAGTCCTTAATCTTTTGAAATCCATGTTCGTAGATGCAAAAACTGAAACAATATTTCTAGGAGATCTAAATATGGACTGGTTGTCACCTAAATCACACGGCCTCAAATCCCTTTGTGACGAGCTAGGTCTTGGGCAATTAGTCAGTGAACCTACTAGGAACAACACTCTGAATACTGTCAACAGTTCCATTCTAGATGTGGTACTAACCACCCATCCACACAAATATCTCATTTGGCAGTTCACAACGACATGAGCGATCATGGAATTGTTGCTTGCATAAGATCTCAAATTAAGGCCCGTCCGCAACTCATCTTTATAACAAAAAGATCCTTTCGCAAATTCAGTGCAGTAAACTTCCTGTCTGACCTGAGCATGATCAGATGGCAAGATCTTGACCTAGCCAAAGATGTCAACAAGGCAGCTTGCATCCTTAATGGCAAACTCACTACAATAATAAATAAGCATGCCCCTTTCATCAAAGTAAGGGTACGGAACAATTCCAACCCCTGGTTCACTTCTGATCTCAAGGCAGCCCTTATAGCTCGAGATAAGCTCTGGGCTAAAGCTAGACATTCCAAAGAATCTTCGGATTGGCAGGCCTTTAGAACAGCCAGGAAAAACTGTGTGAAAAAACTTCGCTCTGCTAAAGCTAACTATTATATTTCTACTCTCGAACAAGCTAAAGGTAACCCTCATAAAATATGGAAGACTATCAAAGCTATAGAAGGACGGCCCATGGCCCCCTCTGTCCCAACAAAGATAGTTGCAAGTGGCAAGATTGTGGAAAACAAGTCCCTAATCCTGGAGGAACTTAACTCCCACTTTGCCACAGCTGGATTAGCTTTTGACTCGTCACCTTATGCTGGTGCTGCGGTGAGCCAGCATACCCCTCCCCCTACATCTAGTCCTGCACCCAGCCTCTTCCAACTGCTGAGATAACTTATAAAGAAGTAGAAGATTCTCTTCTTAACGAACACAAAAAAGTGCAGGGGACGATGGCTTGGAACCCTTTTTCCTAAGGTCAGGTACGCCTATCTCTCTGCCCCAATTCTCCACATCTTCAATCTTTCCATTACATCTGCTACTGTGCCGTCCTGCTGAAATCAGCACATATCCTCCTCTGTTAAAATCTGGTGACCCATGCATGTAAACAACTATAGGCCTATCTCCATATTGCCTATCCTTTCTAAAGTTCTCAAAAAACTGATCCATATTCAGTTAAAATCTCACTTGGAAACCTTCTCTCTCATTAACCCAGCTCAATCTGGCTTCCGGCTAATCACAGCACAATCACTGCACTAGCAAAAGTAACCAATGATTGGATCTCTGCTATAGATGCTAAGAAGGTAACTAGTGCAGTCTTTTGGACCTCAGCAAAGCTTTTGATGCTGTTGATCACAAACTATTAGTCAATTGCCTTGCAAAGTTGGGTGCCACATACCATACCACCCAATGGTTCTCTAGCTACCTAACTGGAAGATTCCAAAAGTAAAGGGAAGGCTTTTTTCTGCTGCCTTGCCAGTTGCAACAGGAGTCCCCAAGGATCCATCTTAGGCCCTATCTTGTTTCTCTGTACATTAATGACTTAGATGCTAACATATCTACGTCCAATCTGCACTTTTGCAGATGATACTGTGTTGTATACTTCTGGCTCATCGTTATCTGAAGTCAAGGAGTGCTTCAAGCGGACTTCGCACAACTTGAGCATAATCTAATAAAGGCAAAGCTTCTGCTCAATGCTAAGAAGACTAAAGCGATGATATTCTCCTGCAGTGCTGTCTCAGGCCCCCCCAATACCCTTGCCCAAGACTTCATTGTCACCACGCTAAACGAGCCTCTGGAAGTTGTAACCAAATTTAAATATCTAGGTATCTGGATCGACAATAAATTATCTTTCAGTGACCACATCGAAGATGTCTCTAGAAGGTTAAAAGCAAGGTTAGGTTTCTTCTACAGAAATAGGCCCCTTTCCTTGAAACTCGAAACAAGCTTGTACAGGCCCACTTTTCTCCCCTACTGGACGCTATGGCGATGTAATCTATTCCTCCACCACTCTTGCAAATCTAAGTAAACTGGACATCCTTTATCACCGTGCATTACGGTTCATTACCAACTCCCTACCGTTTCGCACCACTGTGACTTATATGCAGCTGTTGGTTGGACATGCCTTACTACTAGATCTGTTCCCATGCTGGGCTATGGACTCAAACTGCTCCTGCAGAAATTGCCAAGCTATCTCTCTTCCCTTATTAGTATCTCACATAGTGCATACTCGTTAAGAAAATCTGACTTTATTATGCTTGACATACCAGGACGCAGACTTCCTTTAGGTAAACGTGCTATTGCATATGCCCTTCCCTCCATTTGGAACCAATTACAAACTGTACTGAAACTAATTCAGCACAGTTTCAATAAACTTCTACAAATCGCTAAGTTCAGCCAAAATAAAAGACACCTGTAGCTGTCATTAAGTCTCTTCCTTCCCATGTGTGCCATATTTATCCACTGGTAAGGTATAATTGATTTGTCATATTAACTGCTTTCCTTCCTTCTACTCCTGGCTTTATCTTGCTTACGCTCCACTGCTACTCTATCCAATCACTCCTCCCATATCAGTTGCAGACTGTTGTTTGTTCTAGCTGCCAAAATACTGTATATGTATTGCACACACCAGTCATCATGTTTCATTTATCAGTATGCAACCTGTAAGTCGCTCCTGTCTCATATCAATGTTTACCACCTGAGGTCACCCTATGTGGTACCCTTGTATGTATATCCAGCCTGTATCATGTAACGTGCATTTCATGTATATACTGTTATTACCTATCTGTGTTTGTACTTTAAGTGTTTATGTCACAGGACCTCCTTGTGAATGAGCTTGCTCAATGGAGTTTTCCTGCAATAAACTTGAACTTGAACATAATGCAGTCATGTGGGGGATTTTGTTTTACCAGATTTTCAACATGAGCATTTTGGGACCTCTCCTCATGAACAGTGGCACTGTGATTTTGTTACTCTGTCCCGAAAGTTGATTTTGCGCAGCGACCATTTACATTGTGCGCCACAGGTGCGAAAACATGTTTCGGGCAGGATGTGAAAAATGGCAGCTGTCCTGTTCATAAGGAGGTGTGAAAAAATGGCAATGTGGAAAATCTGAAGTGAAAATATTAAAAATTCTGCAGTCATTTTTTGGAATGTTTTCACCAAATTTGCAACATAGGCTTTTTGGGAATCTACCTCATGAACAGTGGCACTGTCATTTCGTTAATCGGTCCGAAAGATGATTCTGCACAGTACCACAAAATCACCTTTTGGGACAGAATAGTGATATGATAGTGACTAATTTCATGAGGTGGGGTCTCAAGAACTCCATGTTGAAAATTTGGAGCCAAAAGTCAAAAAAATGGCCGAGATATCCACCTAAGTTGAAACCCCCCCATTTATACCTTTATGCAGCTAACCAGCATTTCTTCAGTTCATGGTTGGCTTTGAAGCATGCAAGCGTATTCCTGCCAGGGCAGATTTGGGGAGGGCTGGGGTGCTATAGCTCCCCCATCATGGAGCTTCCTATCAGTAGCACACATGTGCTGCATTCTAATCGGCACGCACTCGTGCCTCATGAAAGCCATCTGAGCTGCACGGGTCTCATCTGTCCTCCAGTGTCCTGGCAGTGCAGTAAACAACCACTCCCACCTGCATTACACAACTGATCTCCCCGAATAACTGGTCTCCAGTGTGAATGTCTTACTAACTTTCATCCTGCGCCATGTGGTCAGGTCCCAGCACTGTGGCAGCAGCTGGACTTGCCTTGCTGAGCCTGAGCATTCGTTCTCTACTTTTGTAGGTTTGGCACAGCTCCTTTGTTTGTGCGCAGGGAAGGTTCGTGCATGGGGGGTACAGCTGCAGCAAAACAGAGTGGACCTTAACAATACAGATCTCAACCAGGTCACCTGGTGCTCTCTGCTCCTGATTTGCTGTTGCGTCCAGTAGTGGGTGTGGCTGGCAAGGGGCACCTTCTTTAAATGTCCGTGCTGCTGAAATAAGAGTGAGCTATAATTCATTCACTGAGACGATTAACGTCAGAGCAAGATAGGAGCGAGTGTACTATTGAGGAGCTGACACAGCAAAAGCAGAGTCCACAAGTGAAGAGTGGAGCCTGGAGTTTCAGGCGGCAGCAGTCCAGTAACGTGGGGTCGTTGTGGCCTTGGTAAATCAGCACAAGGAGTTGGAGTGAGGTTCAGGTCATCTGCCAGAAGCTGAATCAAGCTGTAGCTGAGAGCTCTGCTCATTAGGAATCATGGGGTCAGTGTGTGCTGTCTAGAGAGAAAGAGCTCAGCGGCCATGTGACTGGAGGTAGTACTTAACTAGGCGTACATAGACTTCAGCCTGCTGAAAATGGATCAAGTTTTCATTTAATCAGGTACTTCTTACTTAAAAAAAAAAGACTTTCACAGTCTCAAACTATGGTGGGTAGGAGGTGGCTATTGGAATGGGACAGGAAATTAGTGTTCCATCAGACTGGGTGTGTAGTAAATGTAGTGTTAGTGTTATTAATTTCTAGTATGGGGAGGTTAAATTCATGACATTAAAAATAGTTTAAGGTAATTGCTGGTTTTGTCCTGTATGGTAAATTGATTTTGGTATGGATTCGCAGGTGAGGGAGTTGAAGGGTAGTACTCTCCGGTAGCATGCTAGGAGTGGTACAAAACTAATACTGGGGCAGGTCTTGTCTCAGCAACAGCATGAACCAGGAGAGGCAGAAACTGTTACATGAGACCTTTGGACTGAGGTAAACTTCAGCATATGATGTATGTCTGAATGTATTAGCTGTATGTCTAATCTGTGTGGTCTTTTCAATCGTGGTTGTACAGTGTGAATGAGCAGAGGGAATTAATAGACATAGGGGTTACGAAGGTGTTCTGCTGTATATTATGGCACGTGCAGGAGTTTCTGCATGCTTGGAGCGCAAAATTAGCAACAAAAGTCATAAGACCTTGTTTAGCACATTGACACAGGCAGTTACAAAACCGGAGAAAAAAGTAATAGAATCAAATACTTAGTTTATGTAGTTATATGTGTTGAATGGGGGGGAGAGGTGCAAGTTGTGATGTACCCAAGCAAGTACTGTTACTAATCTAAAAAAAAAAAAAAATGTATATTTGTTTAGAAACTGTGTTCTACTGTCTGCTTACTGACTTCTTTGGACTATCATAAAAATGAGATGCCTCATACTATGGGGTTATCCAAGTGAAGGAAACTTTAAAACAATAACAAAAAATATTTATTTAAAAATTTATTTTCTTTGGAATAAGTTGTATGGAATAAAATCTGTTTTGCAAAAATAGCAAGCAAACTTGAAATTACATTTTCAGAAACTAGGTATCAAAGTGACTTTGTTCCTATATTTCTGTAGTTGTGTATTTTTTTACTGAGGTAAGGTTGGGGGATAGGTTAATCTGTACTGCAGGACAAATTGGGGTGAGTTGGCATTATGGTAGTGTCATAATGTGCTTGAGTGAGTGACATTTGTGAACTTGTTCACTTGGATTGTCATATAATTTGTCTACAGTTTGTCTGTATCACCAAGTCTCTTTAAACTTGTCTCATTTTGATGTGTTTCGGAATGTACTGCTGCTCAGCTGCAATCTTTTGGTATTTTGTTTTGTTTTCGGGGTGGGAGGGTATTTTGGGCAACATACTGTCACGTGGATGTGTGGACTTTGGGGATGGTGCTAGGGTGCAACTCACAGAGCATGGGGAGGGAGGGAGGAAATGGGTAGAAATAGCATTGGAAATCTCTCCAAAATACACCAGAATGCACCAAAATGTAAAAATATTTCTGGGGGCCTAGGCAGTCCACCTCTGGCCTATTATTTTAATTTTTGATCTGGACTTCAGCTCCCCCATCTATACGTCTTCTAGATCTGCCCCTGCCCGCTCCATTGAAGATCGCTGCACCAACCTCTGGAGGTAAGTATGGGGTGAGGGGGGAGTGTGGAGTGGTGGGGTGCGCAGAGTATGGGTGCGGGTTGGGGAAGGGGCACCGCAGACAATGAGGGACTGTTTTCTTGTTTTGCAGGGGAAAAAAACTTTGGGGGAAGTTTTTGTTTTTACCGGTGACACTAAGACATTTGGGCACACTAGGGTGGGCGCCCAGTGTGCCACCTGGGTTTTTTGGGGGGGGCTGGAGCCGATGGGGGTTGGTCACCCCATTGGCAAATAAAGTGTGTCTGTGTTGGAGGGCATGATGCTGAGGGGGATTGGGCACCCCTGTCGGCAGACAAATAAAACTGAGGGGGGCATTATGCCGACGGGTCGGCAAGCAAATTGAACTGAGGAGGGGGCATGCTGACAGGGGGATTGGTCACCACCAAAGTCGGCTTTCTAGGGATTGCGAGAGGTGGACAGCGAGAGCCGCTGCCATGTTTATTAAAATGTTTCACCAGGAATGGCATGTAATGGAGGCATGTCAGATCTGCCACTGCAATGACGAGCCTGTCTCTCATTGCAGCGGCGGATTTCTTTCAAGTTGGTAGCACTCTCTGAAACTGCTGTCATTGTCTGCATGCTCACCGGTTGGTGGCTGAGGGACACACCAGCTAAAGCATCTCCTGGATTTGCCGCAACACTGACACACTTTTGAAATTGCTAATACAGTGCTACAACTGCAAAATGTTGCTTGCGCATGCCCTCACTCCTACATAAAAAGGACTAATCATGAATAAACTGCAGCTTCCTAACAAAAAAACTCCAGCCCCTATAAAGGAATACATGCATTGAACACCAGGCACACTGATTCATAAACAAAAAACTCATATAAAATCAATGCCAACCCGTCCCCCATCAAGATATAATATTAAAACATCTAATCTCCTATGTTCCTGTCTCATGAGGCTGCCATTCCCAGTCATATATTATAATTCACAGTTTAGAGAGAAACGCTGACAATTCAAAGTGCTCATTAAATAAATTTTCACCCAGAGCTCCCAGTTCATAAATCCAAAAGCTTTCACGTTTCTCTATAAGGGTCTCTATGTCCCCTCCACTAGGGCAAGGCATACCCATTCCACACCTATAAAACTAATGCCATGTGCAATATTGGGGGAACTCCTAACATATAGAACAATGGCATATGACTCATCCCCCTTTTGTAATGCCTGGCACAGATCTGAGAACCAATAGCTGGTTGTGGTTTTTACCTATTTGTGTCATTGTCTGGCACTCCACTATAGCGTTAGCGTTGTATCCCCCCCCCCAATTGCATCCTTCCATGTAAGGGAAGAGTGCCACTACATAGATTCTTATGAGAGAGTCCCATGAGACCCCTTTTGGGAACTAAGAATTGAAATGTAGTCTATCTAAATGCAGCAGTACCCATCTTGTATGAAGGATAGAGTGACACCATGTGAGCCAGCCCAAAAAACTTTAGGGGGAGTGGGCTGGAAAAAGAAAACAAGCATTTGTCAATGCCGAATGTTGTTGCGCTGGCATTGGCTTTGGTAGTGCAGTGCAGAAACACATTTTGGGCAGGATGTGAAAAATGACAGCTGTACTGTTCATAAGGAGGTGTAAAGAAATGGCAGTGTTGAAAATGTGGCATGTAAATATTGCAAATTTGTGAAGTTACAAGGGTGCGTGGGAAATGTGCGACGCACGCTTGTAACATAGTCATTTTATGGACTTTCAGCACTAATTTTCAACATAGGCATTTTAGCACCCTGCTCATGTACAGTGTCACTGTCATTTTCAACTCGTCCCAAAAGATTTCTCGCACAGCGATCGCGCGAGTTCTGCACCGAATGCAAAACACATTTCGGCAGGATATGTAAAAGACAGCTGTACTGTTCATCAAAAGGTGTGAAAACTGCCAACAGTGAAAATCCAGAATGAAAATAGTATTACAAATGCACGTTAGTTTAGCGTAAGGCGCGTAAACCGCGCAATGCACGCTCGTAACACAGTCATGTTATTTTGGAATCTTTGGCTGCTTGTAGCTTGGCCAGGCTATGAGCAAGAGATTAGAGAGTTGTCACACATAACCTCCTTTTTTTTCCATATTGACTTTGCTCCCAGCTGGCAGCTGATCTCTCAGGAATATTCCCTGTTCACAGGGGATATACTCTGATCAGGCTGAACCCAGCCATCATTCAATTGGCTACCAGATTTTTCTCCAACATTTTTCCCCTCCCATCTCCCCTGGTAGGGGCAGTTCCTCTGTCAACCTCACATAGCTACAGCTTCCCCTGCAGCAGGACCAAGCTCCCTGGCCCAGCAACAAGGGTCACTGTGCTGGTGGAACCCACCACCAATCCGACTGAGATGAACTGCCGAACAGCAGCTGTCTCGGCCATCGCCTGCTTCCTGACATGACTTCCAGGGTTGCTTCCAAAGCTGGGTTGTCAGCATGGCAGCACAGCGTTTTGCTGCTAGCCCATGGAGGCGGTCTCAAAGCCTAACAGTTAGGGTCAATGAACCTAACAAAACTGGTGATATTCAGTTCTCCAGTTTTAAAGTTATACTGTAGGTGTCTAAAATGTTGCACTTTACATAATTGCAAAGTGTAATTTTAAAATTTCTGAACATCTGGAGGCTTATAACTCAGTCATCTTTAAAGGTAGAGGTCTGATGCTTGGTGCACTTCTGTACAAGTGCAGCAATCCACTAGCTACAGGGGCTGTAAATGTTTCATTCGATGGAAAAAAAAGCCTCTGCTCTAACTAATGTCAAAGTGTGGAAATGAAATTTCATGGTGATCTTGAACCGAATTAAAAAAACTGCAGCGGCTCTGCCAACCATGAGATGGAAGCAGAATTGAACAGTGGCAGTGGTGGTGGTCCCTGCCACGGATGTGATGGAGATTTAAAACTCTCAAGAATCAAGTACTCAGAGAAATATTCTCCTTTAAGCTATAAGTGGCTTCTCTGGATGAAAAAGTTCAAGAACTGCAGCATAAGGCTCAAGACATGAAAACTTACTTGTCATACATAGACGACAAAGACAGCTGCCATGATGCTAGGATCTGGGAGCTTGAGAGGATCATGAATACAGTGTGAGAGAGAGTGGAGGATGCTGAGAATAAAAGCCAACTAAATAATCTCAGATTCGTCGGCTTCCCCGAGAAGGTAGAAAACAGAGATGTTGTCACTTTTCTTCAGAGAGCGCTACCAGGTCTGCTCAAGCACCACTGGAAAACAAGCTGGAAATTGACCATGCTCACCGATCCCTCAGATCAGCATCATGGCAGAGAGGCAGACCCCATCCAATACTGGCACAATTCCTTTGATTCACTGATAGAGAGAATGTACTGACACTGTCTCAGGACAGGGGCCCATTGTACTGGCAGACTCACAGGATTTGTATTTCTATTGATTTTTCCACAGAGCTAGCTCAAAAGTGCAGTGACTATGCAGATATCAAAAAGGTTCTTCAGGAACAGGGTTTCCCATACAGGCTGCAATATCCTGCTAAACTACAGTAGTAACCAGTCTAAATGGAGTATATTCCACACATTTGTTTCACCTGAAGATGCTATTGGCTTCATAGTTAGACACTGGATAGATGCAGTGAAGAAACTGAGGAAGACAGCAGACAATATCCTCAGGCACACCCCACAGAGATACAGCCCCGTACCCCAGGGCACAACCTAGACTCGGCTGGTCACCCCCAACGAGTTCCCATGGAATGGCAAACTGAGGTCAGAGCACTCCAACAGAAGAGGAAGGAACTGATAGTGATCTGATTGGAATGGATCACAGGGTCCACATGGGGAGGGCAGCAAGAATTTGGACTGTTCAGCAGGCAGCTCCAACTGCACTGGGGAACCAGCCTCAAAGTGACTGGGCAAGACTCTTGAACCTCCATGCTTGGTACCACTGCCCGACTCCCTCTCAAAGCCTGCAAGAGTGCCTCTGGCTCCGCCAGACCATACATGGGCAAAATTAATGGAAAATGACTAAGGTATGGAGGTCCAGGGAGACGTAGCACCACCTAAGTGGGTGAATATCTTGCCTTGCTCTTCCACTACCTGAGCTTGGACTAAGGGAAACAGTACTCTGGACCATGCTTTGCTCACTCAGCATACTTTTAAAAATGACTGGTCTCTCTGTGCTATCTAACGTTGCCAGAAAAATTATGTCTTTCTCTCTGTGTGGGATGAGGAGGGAGGGAGGGAGGCAAATACTACTGATCACAAGCTATTTTCCCTTTTGGTTCCATTTACTGTATGCTACTGCCCTAACCCAGGCAGCCACAGCCTCAGCTGGTCAACTTAGGGAGGCCCTTGTGATAAATGCAGGCAGCCCCCCCAACCATCATCACACTTCAGGAAGCAGCATCCCAGCACCTGACGCAACCTCAGTTTACCTATGGAATAGTGGAGACTGGCGTCCCATTCCCCCTCAACCCTCCACTCCACAGTGTCACTCAACCTGCAGAATGTTCTGTCCCCCCCCATTGGTCCAGTGGGCAGCCAGCAGATTTGGGCAGCTCCACAGACCACTTGTGGTCAATGGATGCTCACACAGTTGCAAAATGGATTTTGCAGTGGTTCTCATTCCTGCGAACACTGTAGCTCCATGACTGGCTGACTCTTCAACACTCGACAGTTGCCTCCCCCCCTCGCATGTTTACCCTTTTTCGTATACTCGGGGCAGCAGACTAGGGGACAGGTAAACTTAGGGGCATTAACTAAGCTTCTCTGCAACAAGGACACAACTGGGTTTGCACAGGGTGGGGGCGGAGCTCCAGAATCCTGAATACCTCGAGGTCTCCCTCACAGCAGAGCAGGAAGTCCCACAGCCATGAGGGAACCTTTGCAACAGTTCTCTGCTATCTCAGCTGGTTTTCCTGGAAACCTCTTCTATCTCCTCACCCTCGATGTGGCGCAATAAAACTTAATCAAGATTACTGGCCATCCTGAAAGATCCCCCCTATCAAATCATTCCAGGCAGCAGCTGCAGAGTGGCTCACACACACTTGCCTAGTGATAGCAAGCCAGCTTATTATGTACCTTATTTAACTGTAGCCTCTGTCCTTGTGGGCCCCCCTCCCTCTACAGTAGGTACTGTGTTATGGGGGGACGTGCCTCGCTTGAGTGTCCATCTATGTACCTCTTCTCACTCTGAGTGACACTCCTTGGTTTTACTTCATAGCACAAAATGCCCCCCCCCCCAGTACACACCTACCACCTAAAATGAACAACAGTCCCTCCAGGAGGGAGGAATGACAGGGATGAATCCCTATGAATCTGCCTAGCCCACTAGGCTGGGGAGCTGCATGCAATGCAAGTGCACGGATGCTGGCAGGCATGAGGATCAGGCCACAGTTAAACAACCACAGCCCAGGTGGGCTTGTTAGTTTTCACAGTAACCAAGCAGTATTGAGAGTTGTGCAGGGACAGGCCATCCATGATGGCATGTGGTGCTCTCCCCCCAAAAAAAACTGCTCCCCATGCAGGACATAGGGATGGCTGGGGGGGTGCTGGAGGCCACTATCACCATACTCCACATGAAACTTTGCTGTGAGCTATGCCTTCATATGGGCAAGAATAAACAGAGGACGTGTACTACATAGGGTCCCACAGTAGCAGGCAACTTGAGGGTTCCGCAGGCTGGTAGAATTCAACCCCCGCAACAAGCAAGGACAATTCCAAACCAGCTAATCACACACATTATTGCACTCATCACTCCTGCCCTCACCTCCTCTCCCCCCACAGCATCCCAACAGCCATGCTGTCAGTCCAGATACCCACCAGCCACAGGTTAGTACATGGGGAGGGAAAGACAATAGGGTGTAGGAGCAGCTGTACCTCTGCCACTTCTGGCCGATCTCCACCCCATTCAATAGGGAGACAGGCGACCCGCAAGCTGGCACTGCTCAATGCCATCTGACTGCAAGCATGCAGACTATAGGGTATGAGATTCGGGGGATTGGCTCCTCTGCAGAACTCTAGTCTTACAGGCTCAGAAATGTTTAAGTTCACTTGTTTTTATTAACTCATATTCTTTGTGCTTTTATATTGGTTATTTATGGTTTTCCCCAAGTTTTTGGACCTCCCATGAGGCAGGAAAAATCCAGAGCTCTCACACTTCCCGTATATTGGCACAGTATTACTGAAGAAATACCTGGACTGGCCACACTGCTGCACTCACCTCCAAGCCTGCAAAACCTTTCCTTATGAAAAGGGCATTAGGATAGCTCAGCACAGGCAAAATGTATTTTCAGAAGGAAAACACAGATATAGAACCCCTCTGCTCCCCCACTTAATTAGTCATGATGGGTAACCCACTTAAGTGGATCTCAAGGAATATCAAGGGCATCCACTCACCCATAAAAAGGTGCAAGATTCTGGATCATCTTCAGAGGTAGGGGGTAGGAAAGAACAGCTATGTAAGAACTTACCATAACAGTAGATCTTTGAGGGAATCTCTGTCATCAGGTCACACCTATGGAACTTTTCTATCAGGCGTCAGGATCCCACAAAAGTTGTGTTTTGCAGCAGTCTATTAGGGGCTGCCCATGTTGGTGTCAGAATCTGACCTCACAAACCCTATGTAAGTGCAGGTGGCCCCTCTCCCTCCTCAATTCTTTCCCTAGCCATAGGCCATGAGAGACAGGAGTCCCATCAGGGAACCAAGGAGAGAGAGAGAGAGAGAGAGAGAGAGAGAGAAGGTGCCCAGCTAGCAGGAAGGCTGGAGCAACAGGACAGCCAAGCTGTATAGAGAGAAAGAGAGAAAAGGAGGGAGGGAGGGGAGGAGGGAAGGCCTGATCTGATGATGGAGATTCCTTGAAGATTTACTGTTACAGTAAGTTCTTACGTAACTGTTCTATCTTCTTTGGGGATGTATCTGTCATCATCTCACACCTAGGGAGCGTGTCCCAAGCAGTGCTGACAGCAAAGACAGTCTGGGTAGCAGGAGGCCAAAGGCCTAAGAAGGCCCTGAAGCACAGCAAGGCCAAAGCCTGAACTTCTTCTGAAGGCACTGTCCAGACTGTAGTGCTTGGTGAAAGTGTGGACAGTACTCCAAGTGGCAGCAGTGCAAATCTTGGCTACAGGCATGCTCCTGAAACACACAACGGAAGTGGCAATGCCCCCGGTGGAATGGCCCTTAACAACCCCAGGAAGTTTGTTACCATACTTCCTATAACAAAAAATAGTACAGTTGGCCAACCATTTGGACAAGCACTGTTTAGAAATTGAAGTGCCCTCTCTGCCGGGGCGAAAGAACCAAACAACTGAGAGGACTTCCTGCAGTTCTTCATGCAGTGTGTACAGTAATGCAAATTTCTATGCACATCCAAAGTATGGAGCAATGCTTTCCCTGGATTGGCATGCTCTGGGTAATAAACAGGCAGGTGGATGGATTGATTTAGGGAAATCTCAGACACCACCTTAGGAAGAAACTTAGGGTTAATTTGCAAAGAGACCCTGTCTTTGTAAAAAATCAAATAAGGCTGCTGACACATGAGAGTCTGTAGCTCTGAAATTCTTCAAGCAGAAGTAACGGCAACTAAAACAACACTTTCCACGACAGAAAGGTAGCTTGCAAGATGCAGCTGGCTCAAAAGGAGGCAGGGTTAGCTTCTCCAAAACTAACTTCAGTTCCCAAGCTGGAACTGGGTTACGGATAGGAGGCTTCAAGTAGAGGATGCCTTTCAAAAAAGTATGAGCCACATCCAGTTGTGCCACATTATGTCCAGCAATGGGCACATGAAAGGCTGATATGGCCGATAGGTACTGTACATTTTAAGAGAGGAATATGTGAGTCCTGCATCAGACAGGGTCAGGAGATACTCCAACACCCGGTTCACTGGGCAGGTGAAAGAGTCCAGGCTATGAAAAGTGGCTCAGATAACAAATGGTCGCCCTGGTGGAAGGTTTAATTGCAGCCATCAGGATGTCAGCCATGTTCTGAGACACCCCAAATCAAGCAATGGCTAGATCCTCAGGACCCATGCATGCAGGTGGAGGGATTTGAGATCTGGATGGACTAGGGTCCCCTGGGCATGAGTCACCAGGTCCCAGCAGAGAAGCAAGGGAACTGGATGTTCCACAGCCAATTGTTGCAGCGATGGAAACCATATCTGCCACCAGAATTAGGATGGCGCCCTCTATCTGTAGCTTGATGAGAACCCTTTGAATCAGAGGGAAAGGAGGGAATGCATAAAGAAACTGCCAGTTCAAGGAGAGGGACAACACATCGCACCAGAAAATTCCAGGCCCTGGATCTAGCAAGCAGAAATGTTGCAGTTTTGCATTGCGTGAGGACACAAAAATATCCAACTCTGGATGATCCTACCTGTTGCAACAGGTCTTCTACAACTGAGGTTAGCAGCTCCCACTTGTGCACTTTGGACTGTGACATGCTGAGGCTGTCTGCCAAGGCATTTTGGATGCCTGGCACATGGACGGCTGACAGTTCTAGATCATGAGCTAGAGCCCAGTACCAAACCTTCATTGCTTCCTGACACAAAGGGTAGGAATGGGTCCCACCTTGCTTGTTGGTGTAATAGACCACACTGAGATTATCTGACTGCACCAATAGAGGGCTCAGAGAGAGAGAGAGAGAGAGAGAGAGAGATGGTTCTGGAAGGCCTGTAAGGTATACAGAACTGCCCTCATTTCTAAGATGTTTTTGATCATGCCAGGAATGACAATGGAAAGGGTGGGACAATCTGTTCTGAAATATGCTAGAAGGGGTAGGGACAAGCCTCATTTAATTATACATCTTGGGCTGAATGACCTGGCTGACAAGACAGTAGCTATAGTCCAGAGGAGGTTTGAGGAACTAGGACAATTATGTGAGGGGGCAGGAAGATCAGTAAATTTTTCAGAGATACTTCCAGTGCCTAAGGTAAGCACAACAAGAAAGCTGAGAATAGAGGAATTTAACGGATGGCTAAGAACCTGGTGTCATGCTAAAGGGTATGGGTTGTTGGGGGGTGGGGAGAGACCTGGGAGGACAGTAGTATCTATGCCAAGGACAGACTACACTTGAGTGAGGAAGGAAAGAAAGTGCTGAAACAGAGGATGGAGGAGTACATAGAGGAAGTTGGGAATTTAAACTAGGAGTGGGGGTGGCAAGTGGGCAAGAGGCATGCAGAGACCACAGGTTGGGAAACCATATGAACTTACCCCATAACAGTGACAAAAGACAAATGGCAAGTACTATTGGTGATGCTAGTAAAGGAGGGCAAGATTGGGGGGGATGGAAGGTGGTTACTCTTAATGCTAGGAGCCTTGGGAGGAAAACTGCAGAGTTACAGGTGCTCATGGCAGAGGGAGAGGTGGACATTGCAGCCATCACAGAAACATGGGCCACCCAATACAATGACTGGAACCTGTCTGTACCAGGGTATAGGTTGTTTCGTAGGGACACAGTGATTGGAAAATGAGGGGGATGGCACTATATGTGAAGGAAGGACTGAAGTGTGTAAGGGAGGAAAGGGAGGAGGGTAGTACAGATTCACTTTGGATGCAAATCCAGGTTTCCAAGAATAGGATTCTCAGAATGGGAGTGGTGTACATGCTGCCCTCTCAGATGGAGGAGTTAGACAGGGAACTAGCAGGACAGATCAGGAGGACCTGCGAGAAGGGTAGTGTGGTGATTGTGGGGGACTTCAACATGCCAGGAGTGGACTAGAGTACCTCAACAACCAGGAATAGAAGGGAGCAGGTACTGCTGGATGCCTTCCAGGACAGCTTACTGCTGCAAGGGGTCAGTGAACCAACCAGATTAGGGAATACCCTTGACCTTGTACTGGCAAATGGGGAGTTTGTGAGAGAACTTATGGTGGAAGAACCGCTGTCAGGGAATGACCACCACTCAGTATGGCTCACATTGGATATGGGCAAGGAAGGAGTGGAATCTGACACAAGTGTTGGACTTCAGGAGGGCTGACTTTGGGAGGATGGGGGATGTGGTAAAAGGGTACCTGGCCAAAATTCAACCTAGTATGGGCACTAACCAGAGGTGGGAGCTCATAAAGCTGGGGATAGTGGAGGCAACCAAAACCAGCTGCAAGGCCCAGAGAAAGAAGGCTAAGGCTAAGAAACAGAGCTGGTTGAGCAAGGAGGTCATGGAAAAGGTAAGGAGTAAAAGTGCTGCCTTTAGGAGGTACTAGAAAACAGGGAAGGGGGAGGACAGGGAGGAGTACCTGATGAAATCGAAGGAGGTGACACGGGCAGTAAGGGGAGCCAAGGCATCTACGGAGCTCAGGCTGGCACAAGGCATTAAGAAGGGGGAGAAGGACTTCTTTAGGTACATCAGGGAGAAAAGGAGCTGAAAGGACCCATGGTAAGGATTAGGAAGGAGGAGGGCTGGGTGGAAGCAGGGTGTGATAAGGCAGAAGCACTAAATAAATTACTTTTGCTTGGTATTTACTAAGGAGAAGAGGGGGTGATACCAAGGGGAGGAACGGCAGAAATGGGGGGGAAGGGGTGACAGATAGTGAAATCATGGAGGGCAGGTTTTGGGAGGGTTTGAAGGCACTGAGGGTGGACAAGGCACCAGGTCCAGATAGCATCCACCCCAGGGTACTGAAGGAGCTGGCAGAGGTCCTTGCAGGACCTTTGGCAGACCTATTTAATGCCTCACTACACTCAGGGTGTGTAACTCAGGACTGGAGGATGCCTCATGTAGTGCCCCTCCACAAGAGTGGCCCCAAGGATGAACCGGGGAACTACAGACCAGTAAGCCTCACATCCATCGTGGGTAAGCTGATGGAGACTATCCTGAAGGAGAGGCTGGTGGCCCTCCTAGAGGCCAAAGGACTACAGGACAGCAGACAGCAGACAGCATGGTTTCATATGTGGCAGATCCTGCCAAACCAACCTAGTGGAGTTCTATGACTGGGTAACTAGGCAACTGGACAGGGGCCATGCTGTGGATGTCCTGTATCTGGACTTCAGTAAGGCATTCGACTCAGTGCCGAGTGGGAGGCTGGGAAGTAAGTTAGAATGCACAGGGGCAGGTGCAATGCTGGTGAGATGGTTAGGGAACTGGTTTCAGGGAAGGCAACAGAGGGTGGTAGTGAGTGGGGAGTTCTCACACCAAAGGGTAGTAACGAGCGGTGTTCCACAGGGCTCCATGGTGGGACCAGTGTTGTGTGGGATATTCATTGCAGACATATCATTGGACATCAACAGCAAGATCAATCTGTTTTCTGATGATACTAAGATGGGAGCGGTGGTGGATGACCTAGGGGGATGGCAGGTGGTTGCAGGATGATCTGGCAAAGCTTGAAACCTGGTCAGATACCTGGCAACTAGGGTTTAATGCCAAAAAGTGCAAGATGCTGCATTTTGGGGTGAAGAACCCAAGGAGGAGTTACCAGCTGGGGGGAGTGCAGCTAGCTAAGACAGAGGAGGAGAAGGATCTGGGGGTGCTCATTACAGGGTCAATGAACAACTCAGCACAATGTAGGAAGGCAGCTGCAAAGGCCAACAAAATGCTGGGTTGCATTGCAAGGGTTATATCCTCGAGGAAGGAGGAGGTGATTCTGCCTCTGTATAGGTCATTAGTTAGACTGCACCAGGAATACTGCGTGCAGTACTGGCGCCCGTATCTGAAGAGGGACATTAAGCTGCTGGAAGGGGTGCAGCTCAGGGTGACAAAGAAGATCAAGGGGCTGGGGGACTTATCATACAAGAGGAGGCTGAGGGAGTTGAACATGTACTTGCTGGAAGAGAGGAGGGATGGGGGGACATGATTGAGACCTTTAAGTACATGACAGGAATAAATAAGACAGGTACAGAGGGACTGTTCAAAGTAAGGGAGGAAAGGGACACCAGGAGCCATGATATGAGATTATAGGGAGGACTGTTAAGGAGGGCGATGAGGAGACACTTTTTTACAGAGAGGGTGGTAGCTGGGTGGAATGCGTTACCTGCAGAAGTGGTATCCAGTAGAACAGTGGACTGCTTCAAAAGGGGATGGGACAGGACAAGGGGGAGGGTCAATGGAGGGGAAGAGTGGAAGGGAGAGGCAGCTGCAGAATAAGGGGTACTAGCTGCACATTCAAGCAGACTTGCTAGACCTCTAGGCCTTTGTCTGCTGGCAAATTTTGTATGTTTGCATGTTCTTATGTGGAGGTGAGTCTCCTAGTGGGACCAGAGACCCTAGGTCTGATAAGAGCCTAGATGGACTCCCCAACCCATACCCGAAGCATACTTGGTGAAGATTTGATGAGGAGTGGGGATAAGGAAGGGGACCTCCTTTAAGAGATTGGCTGGGTCCATCCACCAGTGAAGCACTTTGTATACTGGTGAGGAGACAAAACCAGCTGATCTAGCACACCTGATCGCTGATCCCATTGAACCCTGAGGGTCCACTGTGGAATCCTCATGTGCAACCTGGCCAGAGGAACCATAACAATGGCCATGGTTGTGAGACCTGGTAGCTTGAGGAATGTCCTGGCTGGGACAAGCCAGCTCTGAGCCATCTCCTGGGCCTGGATAATAAGGTGGTCCACCCTGTCTTGAGGGAGGAAGGCCTTAACCTGAGTAGAGTCCAGTACTGCCTGTATGTATTGCAACTGCTGAGAAGGGGTCAGCACAAACTTGGGCTGATTGACAGAAACTTCCAAGGACTGCAATAACTGCAGGGTGTGTTCTAGAGTCAACAATAGGAGCTTCCTGGACTGGGCTTTTAGTAACAAGTTGTCCAGGTATGGGAACACATAGAGGCCTTTGTACTGAAGGGCTGCTGCTCCAGCTGCTAAGCACTTGGTAAATACCCATGATGCAGAGGATAAGCCAAAGGGCAATACCTGAACTGGTAATGCTCTCCCTGGAACATGAACAGCAGGTACTGCCTGTGAGAGGGCAAACCAGGATATGCAGGTAGGTATCTTGCATATTGAGGGAGCAAGTTGCCCTGCTTCAGCAGAGGAAGAAGGCTGTGCAAGGTGACCATCTGGAACTTTTTGTACTGGATAAAAAGGTTCAGCTCCTTGAGGTCTAGAATGGGCCTCAAGTCCCCTGTTCTTTTGGGAACCAGGAAGAACTTGGAGTAGAACCCCTTGTTCCTTTGATGCCTGTTCTTTGGACTGTTTGCAGAGTAAGGTGAGGGCCTCATCCCTGAGCACCTCTGTGTGATCCAAAGGGTAAAACATGGGGACTAGGAGAACATCTGGAGGCTGCTCTAGAAATTCTAGGGCATGACCCTGTTTGATTACCTGCAGGATCGAAGCATCTGTTATGATGGTTCTCCATTGGGACAGATGGAGGGAGAACTGACCTCCGACCACCACCTCCTGGCTTGGGGAAGGAGGAGGGTCTATCAAGGAGTCATGCGGATGCTGAGCTGGAGGCTGAGCCACGGCTTGAGCTGCACCTCCTCCTCCACTGGATTTCTTGGCAGAGGGACCAGAGGTGGAAGAGGGGGCAGGCAAGGTGGAGCTGTCTCTATGCTTACTCTGAAGCTTGGCACTGGTACCTGACCTGTGAGAGACCTTACAAAAGGAGGACCTTGGCCTACTCCTGGGCTGGGTATGGTATGGTACAGGGAGTGGACAGACCAAATAGCCCTGCCAGAAGCCTGCAGTTCATTGATAATATCCTGCACCCAAGGACCCAAGGCGGCATGGTTTCACCAGGGGGAGCTCATGTCAGACCAACCTCATTGAATTTTTTGACTGGGTGACTAGGGAGGTGGATCAGGGGAGGGCAGTGGACATGGCCTATCTGGACTTCAGCAAGGCCTTTGACACTGTGCCACATAGAAGACTATTACACAAACTGGGGAATATGGGTGTGGAGGCAGTAGTGTGGTGGGTAGGTAACTGGCTGGGTGGCAGGACACAGAGGGTGGTGGTAAATGGCTGTCACTCCACAGAGGGAAGAGTGACAAGTGGAACCCAGGATCAGTGCTGGGACCGGTCCTATTCAACATCTTCATCAGTGACATTGCACAGGATATAGAAGGCAGAATTTCACTGTTCGCTGATGACACAAAGCTCTGTAACAGAGTAGACACACCAGAGGGTGTAGACAGAATGAGAAGGGACCTGCAGAAACTTGAAGAATGGTCAAGGGTTTGCAGTTGAAATTCAATGCAAAGAAGTGCAAGATAATGCATATGAAGTACAAAAACCCTGCACAATATATCAGTTGGGGTGAGGATATAGCATGCACCAAGCAGGAAAGGGATCTTGGGGTTGTCATCTCTGATGACCTCAAGGTAGGGAAACAGTGTGACAAGGCATCAGGTAAAGCAAATAGGATGCTGGGATATATGGGTAGGGCATCACCAGCAGGAAAAGGAGGTCATAATTCAGCTATAAAGACACTAGTGAGGCCCCACCTGGAGTGCAGTGTACAGTTCTGGAGACCATACCTACGTAAGGACATAGACAGGGTAGAGAAGGTTCAGAGGAGGCAACAAAGATGGTGCATGGATTGCATCACAAGTCCTATGAAGACAGGTTGAAGGAACTGAACGTGTACTCCTGGAGGAGAGGAGGGAGAGAGGGGATATGATAGAGACATACAAGTATCTTACAGGGAGGAACAGGGTGCAGGAAAACACTATTTTTAAGCAGAAAAGATGTTCCAGGACTAGAGGGCATGGGATGAAGTTGGAGGGAGGACGATTCAGAGGAAACATGAGAAAGAATTCTTCACAGAACGGGTGGTGGACAAGTGGAACACCCTGCCAGAGGAAGTGGTGGGGGCTGAAACAATCACGGGATTTAAGAATGCATGGGATAGACATAAAGGAATTCTAGAGGTCAGGGGTAAGGGGAAATAGACTTCTAGGAAAACAAACTGAACTTACAAGCTCAAATGGGCAGACTAGGTGGGCCATAGGCCCTTATCTGCCGACACTGTCTATGTATCTATGTATCTATGCACATCTGGACCAAAATGTTAGTGACCCACAAAAGGGGCATTCAACACCTTCTACAAGACATCATTGGCAAAGCCAGAGCCCCTAAGCCAGGACTGCCTTCTGAGGTACATGCCACAGGCAGCTGCCCTGGCTATAGTATCAACCATGTCATAGGTGGTTCTGAGGAGATGCCTACTGACATCTTCAGGGGCCTGGAGTACCTTAAGAAGCTTCTGTTTGTGGGAACCCTCAGGAAGGACCTGGGCAGCTGCCTTGCCCTTCCTCTAAAGGATATTCTGGTACTTAATAAGATGAGCCAAGTAATTAGCAGTCCTAAGACCAAGGATGGCTGAGGAAAAAGTCCTCTTCAATCAATCAGTCACTCAAAATCTTTATTTAACCAGGCGATCACTGTTGTTGAGCGACGCTCATTTTCGAGGTGGACCTGGGTTATTCAATAAGGACAATGTAACAAAAAATACAATATACAATATACTAAGGAAACAAGAAATCACACAATATATACAATAAGTAAACAGTAGAAGGCATGGACATTAAGAAATGTATGTAAGGATATAGGACAAAAGATGCAATACTTATGAATGAAACACAAGTATACATGTATATATATACAGGTTAATAAAAGATGTACCAGATATAAACAGAACACAATATACAGTCCAGGATAAGGTCAGTATTACAAGGCTAGCCTAGGAGGTAATTTATGAAGGAAGGGATTTGGGAGATTAGTGGCAGGAAGAAGGGTGGGGTGCAATGATATAGGGAGACGGCAAAAAGGATTAAGATATGAGACAGCCACAAAAGCTAGGGTTAAACACTCAGCCATCGCGAGAGTTCAAAACAGAGTTCAAAATGGGGAGAGAAGGATGGAAGGTTGGAAATTCTATACTGGTACCAAGGTCCAAGTGATGTGGACGTGGTCCATGGACCAAGTGATGTGGAAGAGAAGCATGAGGAGAGAGAGAGGTAAGGTTAAAGGGAGCAAGAGGATGGCAGTTACCAATCCTAGTAGAGTCAGAACAGCAGGGACTTGTAGTGCTCTAGGATAATTAGAAGGTCGTGAATCAGGGGAAACAAGTACAAGGTTCCTTGATGTGACGTAGGTATAGAGATTTGAAAGCTGCTAAGCTGATGGGGTGAGTTCATTTCAAGGTTTTTTGCAGCTTGTTCCACATTTGAGGTAACAAGTAGCTGATAGCTGCTCTGCCAAAATGTGATTTTGCCTTATATACACATAAGAAAATATAGGAGTTACTTCTCAGAGCATACTTGCCAAGAGTGCATAACGGTAGACAGACAGAGATATACTAGGGCAGTTTTTTTATAATGGCTTTGTAAATCCAGAACGCGGCATTTCTCCATTGTCTATAGCTAAGGGATGTCCATCCCACTGCAGTATGCAAGGACTAGTGATGGGTAGAGTATGGAAGACCTGTGATAAACCTCTTGCCCCAGAGATTCAACCTCCTGGACTCACGGTCAAGAGTCAGGGAACTAAGGTGCTTAGGGCCCTTATTTCTGCCATGAGCGGCCTTGATATCCACTGAATTGGTTTCAGGTTGTGCCGCATAAAAGGGTAACCCCTGAGGAGCCTGACATGGCTTGTTGGCCTTCCTGGGCATGGCAGGCAGAATGTTGGGCCTGTGCCAGGCTGCTGTGGCAGCATCATTCAGGGCTGGCAGTAGGGGAGGAAAAACCTTGGGTGGAGTCTCAGGGATCTCCAGGAAATCCACCAGAATCCTCCTAGTCTCATCCTCCTCCTCCTCAGTGTGGAATCACATGGTGTAGAAGAGCTGCTTCATAATGTTATAAAAGGAGGGGACCCGGGAGTGTGCTTGACAGACCCCTCACTCCTGGAGAAGACCATGCACCTGACAGTGGATTCCACATCAACATCTTCTTCCTCATCTTACTCAGGGAGGATGAGATCAGGATGGTATTCCTCTTCAACGTCAGTCTGCTCTGAAGCAGGGACCCATGACTTTTTGGAGGGTGCAGAGTGCGTGAGTCCAACTGGCATTGACAATGAAGCAGCTGTTAACGCTGCAGGAGATGACAGCCCGGGCTATGGGACTAACTGCTGAGTGAGAGACGTGGTAATGGAGGAAGGTATGGAATTAAGGTCAATGGCAGGAATGGAAATGGTCATTGACACAGTCATCAACAAAGGTGGCACATAGCTGTGGTCTGACAATGAACTGCTAACTGTAGTGGTAGCGGTTGGTCTCAGTGCGGCAGAACTTGAGGCTCGAGGGGCCTCATCAGTGGGGCAGGGGCCCGGAGGCTGAAGGTCCTTACACAGCCTTGTGCAGACTGGGAGATGAATCCACTGTGGTGGGCCTGGTAGGAGCAGAGGCCTGCAAGGGGCAAGGCACTGATGCCGGAGCAGTTGACAGGGTGGTCCCTGGAGATGAAGAAGAAGAATCCAGCAGGGACTGGAATCACTGATAGGGGGAATGGTCTTTAGGTCACTCCTTGTCCTGACAAGAATGTTTCCCTGAGGATTTGTCCTGGGCCTTGGTAGCCTGAGAACCCGAAGAAGACATTGGCAACTTGGCAGGAGGAGCTCCGGAGGACCCCTGCTCTCCACTGGCTGCCAGTTGCTCCATGAGAAACCTCTGCAGGGCCTTTCTTACATCGGGGCCAGATGGTGAGGTTGCATTTCTGACAGAACTTGCAGGCAAAGACGTTGTGGCTAGGCCCAAGACAGCAGACACAAAGGTCACGTTCATCGGTGGAGGAAATCTTTCTGCAGCAACAGCAATGGAAAAGAGGCGACAAAGGAGTAGTTCTTGACACACAAAGGTTAAAGGAATTACTTTAAACTAAAATGATTCAAAAGCAAAGAGAAAAGTTAAGTAAAAATGACAGTCAAACTGAGCAACGAAGCTTCCATGGAGTCCAAGCACGAATGGTCGACAGCGGGAAAGAACTGAGGAGGGAGCGGGGCTGCCTACTCTTATATAGGGTGTGTGATGTCAGAGACTGATGTCGGCGTGGGTGACCCCTAATAGACTGCTGCAGAAAAAAGTTTCCATGGGATCCTGACACCTGGCAGCAAAGTTCCATAGATGTGACCTGATGACAGAGATATCTCAGAAGAAGATTAGCATTTTTACAAGAGACCCACCTCACCAGCCCTGCAACAAAAAAACTCAGAACGGGTTGGGTCTTGCAGGTATTTGGCAGCTTATTTAATACCAAGAGCAAAGGGGTAGCTATACTGGTACACAAGGATGTCTCTTTTCAATGCCACAGACTTCACTCAGACTGGGAGGGGTGGTACGTAATAGCACAGGGCTAACTCTGGGGTCAGATCCCTGCCTTATGCAATATATATATCCTCAGTCAGAGCAGCAATGCCACTTTCTTCTCAGACCTTGCTCAAAAACTGGTGGAGAACCAGCGGGGCCACCTGGTATTAGGAAGGGATGCAGTCCCAGTCGAGTTCCTAGACAGGTCCAAGACACCCACCAGGCTCTACTGAGCGGCATCCAAGGCTTTGGATACAGTCAGAGCAGACATGGACTTAGTGGACATTTGGCACTTGGTCAATCCTATGGGGTGGGACTATTCCCTCTTTCCCCCTAGCGCATCAGTCATACTCTTGGATAGACCTCTGGTTCATACCAACATAGTGGGCACCAGATATCCTGGAGGTAAAGATAGGTGCCATTGTTATCTTAGATCATGCCCCAGTTTCTTTTACCTGACTTCCAGAGAACTCACTGGAGCAGCCCTCGAGAACCTGGCATTTTACCACATCCCTCCTAAAAGACGCATCCTTCAAGGCTTCTCTAGAATCAGGCATAAAAATATTCCTGGAACACAATAGGAAGAAAGAGAGCTCTGTGGCCACCAGGTGGGATGCTCTGAAGGCATACATACATAGATGCATTAGCTATCCATCACATCACAAAGAGTCTCACTCTAAGGACATGGAGTAACAGATCTTCAGACTTAAGAGCCTAGAACAACAATACGGAGACCCGCACAAATGCTCCCTGGGCCTGCTGGCAGACATTACTAGTACCAGGTATAAGATAAACCTGCACCTACACCATAAGGCAGACTATGCCCTCTTCTGACTGACTCTTGGAATCCTTTTGGGAATCCAAAGAAAAAACCTGGCAGGTTGCTGACGTACCAGCTCAGAAAGCGTCAGGAACATATGAGAATCACAGAAATCTGGGGTCCCGAGGGGCCTGCTGATGAAACCACAGGACATTAATAAGGCTTCTGTAGACTTCTACAAAGACCTACTGTATACACATAAAAGAAATGGCCTGCACCCCAGCAGCTGACCAGCTTCAAAGATCTTTTAAGACTACCCCAGCTATCGGATCTGGTACAGGAGCAATTGGAGTGTCTCTTCACCACGAACTGAGTACAACCCTCCATAAAATGCCCTCTGGCAAGGCTCCTGGAAGGGTTGGCCTCCCTGTACAATTCCTCCAGGTCTTTAGTGAGATTCTACTGGAACCCCTCACAGAAGCCCTGGAGGAGTCATGCCAACTAGGTGAGCTACTTGCATCCATGAAAACTGAGACAGACAAGGACCCCACAGTCTGCAGCAGCTACCAGTCCATCTCTCTCATCAGTGCAAACTGCAACGTCTTCACCAAGATGGTGCTGTGATTACAGACTGTGCTGGCAGACCTGGTAGACAGAGATCAGGAGGGCTTTGTACCCCAGAGGAAAAGATTAGACAACATGTGCTGACTGCTAAACCTTATCTGCAAGCAGCACGTACATGTACTCCAATCATATTGGTATCATTAGATACTGAGGAGGCATTCGACAGGGTGGAATGAAGGTTTCTGTTTCATGCCCTGTGAACGTTTGGTATCTGTGACACCTTCATCCATTAGGTTCAGATGTTATATTAGGGCATAGGCAAAGGTGCTTTCTAAAGTGACCAAATTGTCAGCCTTCCCTCTAGAGAGAGGCACCTGGCAGGGCTGGCTGCCCTCTCTCTGCACTTTAATTCATACAGGCTCTGGAACCTCTGCTACAGACCATTCAACTCCAAACACCATCCATGAGGTACAGCTCAGAGGTAAACACAAAGTACTAGCCTATGCTGATGATATCCTGTTCACGTTAACCCAGTCAGATACATCGGTACCGGAGACCCTCAAGCTACTTGACCAGTATGGCTGCCTACTAGGAGACAAGGCCAATGTGGACAAGTCGCATATTTTACCTCCACCCCGGCAACCAAAAACCTGGCAGACTTCTCTTGGGGCCTACACCATGTGCAGGATCAGATTAAATACCTATGTATTAGCCTCACCTGGAATTCCAGGAAACTGGGTAAGCAAAACCTGATGCCCCTGCCTATGGACATAGACCAAGATCTGATGAGATAGAGCAAGCTGCACCTCATGCATTGGGGATGGGCACATGTTTATAAAGCGATGGTGTCCATAAAAATCATCTACATCCTTACTTGCCTTTCCATCAAAACTCCAAATAACATCTTTATGATTACTCACAAGAAGCTGTTATAGTGTATGGTGGAATGTTGTACTTACTCATTTTTTATCTGTGCTGAAAAGCTGTTCAGCACAGATAAGGCAAGGCAAAGTTTATTTCTATGGCACCCAATCCTGCAGGCACTGGGCACCTTACATAAAAACATAAAACAGGCAAAAGATCAGATATTATAAATAAAACCAGTTCATAGAATGCTGTTCAGCCTGTACATGCAGAACAGTGTTCTACTCAGTGAAAACCCTCAGCATTTTAAAATGTAAGTGCACACGCTACACTCACCTCAGGATCAACTGGATAATCAATCATGGTGTCGACAGCACCTTGGTGATAGTAACTATTCCAGATACATACTGTACACCGAATCAGCAGGATCAACCAGATAAATATACTAAAAGTGCGCAGGATCAACCAGAATTTTTTTTTTATGAAGTGCAAGTCTCTCACTTAGCGAGATTACGGTCGCCATGTTTTTTTTTTTTTTTAAAGTACCTTCCTAATTAAAGTGACAGCCAATTGAAAGACATGGTAGCACTGTACCTAGTTTGGTTCCCCAGCAACGACCAGTGGACCTAGCAACCAGCCAGTAACATGGACTAAAATGAAGCAGCAAAACCTTATTTCAGCATAAAATAGAAGCCTTTAAACTATTATTTTAGGCACCATACACTATAAAAAATACTGTATGGGCAACCCAATGCAGAACCAGTGTGTTCTGCTACCTCAGAGCTCTAATTCCCTGGGACCTCTCAAGCTTCACTCTCGAGGTCACTGAGAATCAGAACCCCTCTGTGGCAGAACACATCGGTTCTGCATGGTTGCCCATCCAATATTACTTACTTACTTACTTATTACTTGCCAGCAGAAACAGGCCACATGGTCTATCAAGTCTGCTCGAGTGTGCAGCTAGCACTCTACTTGCAGCTGCCCCCCCCCACATATGAGTGCCAACTGACCTTGAACCAGATTAAGCTGTTGGTGGTATTTCCAGTGAATACATTATATTGTGGATTCTCTATATCTTTTCTGTGGGGTGATGGCCCCAGAAGACTGAGCCTTAAAAGCTTGTACAGACAGCCCATAGAGGCTGCCTCACCCTCCCAGACTATGGCAGGAAACATGAGGCACACTTACTGTACCAAATGGCTCAGATGACTGTACTGGAACCCTTTGGTTACATCCCCAAATGGGCAGACTGTGAGGAAGTGCTCCTGGGAGCAAACCTCAGTGCCATCATACATTGAGGGGACTACCCTAAGACCAAGAAACAGCTTCCAACCCTCATCCAAGGTTCCCACCTGGAAGAAATGGACCAAACTCACCAGCTGGAATCCAGAACACTCTGATAGGTTCCCCCTTTGGGGATACAAGTCACTCACCATTGGAAATAAACACATCTACTGGGATACATGGCAATTCAAAATGATATCATATCCTAGTCAGCTGTATAGCAGCAGTGCTTGGCACTTGTGTTCCTTCACACAATTACAAGCATGGTATGACCTTGTTGAACAACAACTCTTGGCAATAGATCCAACTGAGGTACTCCATTGGCCAAGTAAAGGGAAGGCTTGGCACTCCACCCTTCAGTAATGGTCTAGATGACCTTCTTTACCCAGCCAGACCTGAAACTCTCACCGGGAGTCACGTATATGGAGGTCTGACCAACTTACAACTGGACCACACAGAGAAACTATGGCACAGACAGTCCAAAGAACTGGGCAGCAACATTACGGAGCAGATGTGGCCAAGTGTTGGGACAACCTCTACACAGTGGCCAGAAACTCCCAAAATCGCTTCACGCAGTTCAAGGTACTACATCAACGGCACAGAACATCACAGCAGCTGTATAGATGGGGCCTGATGAGTGCAGATACTTGCTGGCACTGTGGAGAAAGTACAGGGATAATCACCAGCACCGTGTGATATGGGGGAATGCATAACAGTGAGCCCATATGAGAGACTACATTACGGCAAGGAACAAAACTGTGAACATGTTTTTCTGCGGGGGCCTCCACACCCCACACACCCCCTTGTGGGGGGCTTTTCCTCCTGCGCCCCTCTTACTAAATTAACCAACTCCAAGGTTGTAGCACCTCAGTGAGGGGGAAAAGCATTTTTGTCATTTCGATCCTCGCCGTAATGTAGCCGCTGTAATGTGGGCTCGCTGTTATGCGTTCACCCAGATCACAGGTTACCAAATAACCCACATTATTTGGGAGTGCCCAAGACTTCAACACTTTTGGCAGGCAGTACAGGATGCCTGCAGAGAAATTCTGGGTTACCTGCTGGTACTATCACCCATGTTGGCGATGCTGGGGAATATAGGAGAATGGGGTGAACTTTGGGGCTGAAGAGTCCAAGGCACACCTTGATGCCTGTCACTGGCTGCAGGATGGGGGTGAAATGGCATTACAGCCAGCAATCCAAAGGCACACCCCTGATGCCTGTCAGTCTGTAGAGGGTGGGATGTTGTGGTTAGAAACTGTAATGCCCTGGGCGTTTGTTCGTATTTGCACTACAAATTTTCAACATGGCCATTTTGTGACCCCCACCTCATGAAAGCATTTGGTACATCTGCTCATGAACAGTAGCACTGCAATTTTGTTAATCTGTCTCGAATGTTGATTTGCTACAGCAAAAGCGCCATTCTGCACCAGATGTGCGAAAACACAGTTTGGACAGGATGTCAAAAATGACAGCTATCGTGTTCATAAGGAGGTGTGAAAAAATGCCAATGTTGAAAATCTGGAGTGAAAATATTAAAAAGTCTCGAAGTTGCGAGCATGAGTGGAAACTGCACAATGCACGCTCATAATACAGTCATTTTGTGAAATGTTCTCAGCAACTTTTAAACACAGGCATTTTGAGACCTCCACTCATGAACAGTGTCACTGAGATTTTGTTAATCTGCCCTGAATGCTAATTTCCCACAGTGACCACGTCATTGTGTGCCACATGTGTGAAACCACATTTGGGCAGGATGTGAAAAATGACAGTTGTACTGTTCATAAGGAGGTATGAAAAAATGGCAATGTTGGAAATTTGGAGTGAAAATATTAAAAATTATCGGAGTTACGAGAGTGCGTGGAAAATGCACAACGCACACTCATAATACAGTTATTTTGTGAAATGTTCTCACCAAATTTGTAACATAGGCATTTTGTGACCTCTGCTCATGAACACTGTCACTATGATTATCGTAATCTGTCCCGAACATTGACTTCACACAGTGACCGCACCATTGTGCGCTACATGTGTAAACACAGATTTCGGGCAGGATGTGAAAAATGACAGCTATACTGTTCATAAGGAGGTGTGAAGAAATGCCAATGTTGAAAATCTGGAGTGAAAATGTTACAAATTTGCGAAGTTACGAGGTGCGTGGAAACTGCGCAACGCACGCTCATAACAGTCATTTTATGGACTTTTGTCACCAAATCTTCAACATAGGCATTTTAGGACCTCTGCTCATGAACGGTGTCACTGTAATTTTCTTAATGTTTCCCAAACACTGATTTCACATAGCGACCGCGCTGTTCTGCGCTGGAAGTGTGAAAAAACATTTTGGCCAGGATGTGAAAAATGACAGCTGTACTGTTCATAAGGAGGTGTCAAACAATGCCAGTGTTGAAAATCTGGAGTGAAAATATTACAGATTCGCGAAGTTACGAGTGTGCATGGAAACTATGCAACGCACGGTCGTAACATACTCATTTTTAGGAATTTTTCCACCAAATTTGCAAGATAGGCTTTTCGGGAGCACATCTCATGAACACTGGCACTGTTGTTTCATTAGTCAGTCCCAAAAAGTGATTCCACACAGTGACTGCAAAATCACTTTTCGGGACCAAATAATGAAATGACAGTGACTGAGTTCCCAAGGTGGGGTCCCAAGAACCCCATGTTGAAAATTTGGAGCAAAAATTCACAAAAATGGCCTAGATATCCCCCTAAGCTGAAAAAAACCCATTTATTCCATTATACAGCTTACCATCATTTCTTCAGTTTGCGGTCGGCTTTGAAGACTGCAGACGTGTTCCCGGTCCACCGATGATTGTCACACTGAGCTCCGGAGGCAAGTATGGGGTGAGGGGAGGTATGGGTGCAGGGTGCGAGAGGGTGAGTGCGGGCTGGGAGGGACACGACGGCGAGGGACTGTTCCCTTTGTTTCAGGTAAAACAAATTCACCGTGGACCGTTATTTGTTTTTTTACAGGTTTTGGCCACACTGGGGTGGACTCCCAATGTGGCACATTTGTTTGGGGGGGTCATTTACCCACATTGGGGTGGACTTCCAATGTGGCACACAATTGGGTGGGGCAGCACCAGGAAAGTGGGGGGGGTTAACCTGCTGACAGGGGAATTGGGCACCCCCGTTTCTCAAGCATATCTGTGTTTGGGGGCATGATGCTGAAGGGGACTGGGCACCTCCTCAGCAAACCACAGTAGTAAAGGGGGCTCCCTCATTGCAGCGGCCAATTCGTTTCAACTTGGTGGCATGCTTGCTGAACTAGTGTCAGCAGCAGCGTGACACCGCATTGGGGAAACATGGCCAAGCCTCAGAATGCAATGGGGGCATTGGCTGCCACAGTGCCGCTCCTCCAAAACCCTGCTTCTCTTCTAAACTGTCACATAATGTTTATTGCGCATGCACGCAAGCAAACATAGAAAGAAGTGCATAAATTGTCCTCCACATGTACTTCCTTCTCATCTACATCACAAACCTTGGTACTTTTGCATTCTTGCTTTCATCCTGGCTGGTGATGTATAATCTAACCTAGGTCCAATAATCCCTGTCTGTCACTCTGATCCTATCTGGAAGAGAGAAAGGGGGGTTTCAAATTTTTCATTTAAACATAAGAAGCCTTATTCGTAACTTTATTGATCTGGAGGCTTGGGTTGCCTTGTACCACCTCAATATCTTATGTTTATCTAAAACATGGCTAAAACCTTCTATTCCTAACTCTGTATGTTCCCTTCCTAGTTACAACTTACTATGTCAATACCGTGCCCCCCAGTCATGGGGGCGGGGTTGCTATCTACTTTAAACCACATTTAAAGTGCTTTGCTCCCCCCATCTCCTCCCTCTCACACTGTGAAGCACTGCATACTGTCCTGTGCTTAGGTGACACTAAGAAACTGCACATTGTCTGTTCCTACAACCTCCCTACCTTATCTCCAACATCATTGCATCTGCCAGTCAAAATGAAGTTATCCTTGGTGATATAAACCTTGACTGACTAGGTAAGTCCAATAAAACTTTGGGCACTGTTATTAAGGGATTTAACTTGCATCAGGTTATCTCCGATCCTACCAGAGTCTCGTCCAACTCTAGCATGTGTACCCTAATAAACTGGGTACTGGTCAGAAGAACAGATAGACTATTTATTTATTTATTTTTTTTGTTGTTGACCAGGTAAGGTGCACTAGCCATAGCAATGACTATTTTCAGGCACGACCCGGGAGTGTACAGAAACAATGCATTATTAAACAGAGTCAGTACAATCATTAAACAGTAAATGTTTAGACAATTATAGTACAGTGCAGGCAGGAGAAAACAATAAGTACACTAGATTCAGCTATAATGTATAACATAGAAAGAATATCCAGTGCTGGCACACTCTGATGCCATTTCAGACCACTCCTCCATATACTGCATCTGGCATGTTAACTCTCCCCCCCCAAAAAAAAAATAATCTCCTTTCGCATCTTTGGTAACTTTAACAAATCTGCTTTCCTCCTGGATCTCTGTAGGATTGACTGGTTTTGCATCTACTCCACAAATAATGTTCAAGTGGCGTTGGACTATTTTCTAACACAATTCTCTGCTTTTTAAAACTTTCATGTTCCCACAACCTCCCATTGGATCTGTGGTACACCAACTAGGTGGCATAAAAAATACCTTTTTCAACTAAAAGCTAGAGACAAAAGCTGGGCTCAGTACAAGGCCTCCAGCCTCCTCCCTGACTTACATTACTATAGATGAAAGAAAAATGCATGCAAATGCAATATATGCCAAGCCAAAAGCTCCTTTTATAAAAATCTGCTAACTACTATCACTGGCAATTCAAATACGTTCTGGACACACATCAAAACTTTCTTGGGGTCTAAACACACCCAGTCAGTAAATTACATGGGTCTTAATGGAGTGCATTGCAACAAGTCTACCACCATAGCTAACTCCTTCAACAAACATTTCTCAGATCTGTCCACTTATACTGTTCCCTTTGCTACTTCGCAATCCTCCATCCCCAATCCAAGCAATGACATGTCCTATACTTCCCTCTGTTTCACTTCAGTCTTATTACTAGGCAAGAGGATCTCAAACTGCTTAAGTCTGTCTCTGGCTGCATCAGTGCTGGTGCAGATGGTCTTGAACCCAGACTTCTAAAAATGGCAGCTGCCCTCCTTGCCTCTCCTCTTACTAGAATCTTTAACTTGTTGTTCTGCAATGGTACTGTCCCTAACATCTGGAAGATTGTCAATATAACACCAGTCTTCTAGAAAGCAGACCTCAAGTCCACCGCCAACTATCAGCCAATCGCTATCTAGTGTTAAGTAAGATTCTTGAAAAATTGGTCTCTCTTCAAACCCTTTCCTTTTTTCATGATCACAACCTTCTTGCTGACTCCCAGCATGGGTTTAGAAAAGGACATAGTACTGCCACTGCTCGTCTAAAATTCACAAATGATGCCAAAGTAGCTATGCATAATGGCCTTCTAACAGGAGCGGGCTTTATAGATTTTACAAAGGCATTTGACCTGGTCAGTCACCCACTTCTTCTTGCAAAAATGCATTCTCTTGGTTTCTCCCTTGATGTTGTCACTTGGTTTAGCAGCTGCTTGTCTGACAGGAAACAAGGGGCCAAATTTAACTATACTGTCTCTAGTCTTTCCTCCATAAACGTTGGGATCCCACAAGGTTCTATTCTTGGGCCTCTTCTCTTCACAATCTTTATAAATGACATCTCACAAATTGCCTCCGCCTCCTCACCCCTGCTTTATGCCGACGATCTAGTGCTTTACCATAGCGCAACATCCATGCTCGACCTAAACACCACTCTCACATCTGTCTTCCTCGTTATCCAAAACTGGCTCACTAAAGACAACCTAGTCCTTAATGCTAGTAAAACGCAATCCATGTTATTTGGCTGTACTACCAGACCAAGGAATTGTAATGGGAAGTTGTCCATCACCAGCACTGATGGTTCTCCCCTGGAGAATGTTAGCTACTTCAAATATCTTGGGATAATGCTTGATCCCTCATTAGATTATGTTCTTCATCTTTCCATTACATGCAGAGTGGTCAACTCTAAAATTGGTATTGCCTATCAAAATAATTATGCTTTAAGCCCTTCTGCTAGAACCGCCATTGCGCAAGGTCTTCTACTCCCTGCCCTTGCCTATGGTTCTGTAACTTATGCTAGAGCTGCCAAAACCAGCCTGCTCAAATGGGATGCCACCTATAACAGCATTTGCTGCTATACATTAGCATCTCCTCACCTTACTCACCACTGTAAGCTCTACAGTGACCTTAACTAACACTCCCCTTCTGCACACCGACTTCTCTCCCTTGACATCCTAATAGATGGAATCTTTCAGTCTGGTGTTCCCTTCTCTCTTGCTAAAATGCTGACTCTGACTAACCCTCTCTATAATCTTTGTTCAATCTTCATTCTGGGGATCAAACCCTTCTAAGTGTTCCTAGATGCAAAACAGTGATGGGGACTCAGGCTTTTTCCCATGTGGTGCCCCAATTCTGGAACACAATACCGGTAGAACTTAGGCTGTCTCCAACTAATGGCAGCTTCAAAAGGATGCTATGCACTCACCTTATAACATCTGACTCATGCAACTGTTTCCAGCCCCTTTGATTTTCCCTCTACCTCCACTCTCCACCCTTATTTCTGCTCCCTCCTCCCAATAGCTCTGGCTGTGTGCCCCATGCCCTCTTCATGCACTTATAACTTAAACAGCTCCTCACCCAATCTTTCCTTGTTTAATGTTGCCCTATTTCAACTCCTGCGTGTGCCTGTTTCTCCTTCAGACACTGCACACTGCTTCTTCACATTTTCTGATGTCTCCTTTTATGCTCCACCTGAGCACCTATGTAGCCAACCCATTATGTGTGTTACATCACTGTATTTTGTAATTCTATTTGAAATCTTGATTAAGTATACTTTGTCTAAAATATGCATATCTCTGATATGTTTTGCTGTATCTTGCTTGTACTATTAATGAAATCTTTTGACTAATGCTATGAGTAATATTGTTTTTGTACATCATTGTATCTGTATTTTTGACGATCTCATTTGTACTCTCCCAGGTCATGCCTGAAAATAATAATTTCCATGTCTAGTGCACCTACCCAGTTATGAAAAACAAATAAATTGTTAAACTATTGTTATCTGCTCCTCTTGCATGTTTCCTAGAATTGTATTTCCAATAGGTTGGTTCCAATTCCTAGCCAGGAATTACGTGTATTTGTAACTGTTATAATCTTCAATAAACATTTGATAAAAAAATTAATAATGGTTCACCATATTCACACTTTGTTAGACTTCGCAGGTAATGCAGTGAAAATAAGGAGATGGCTGAGCAGGCTCAAATAGTACATTGTTTTTTTTTGGTGTTTTTTTCGTTTTTTTTTTTTAATTAACAGGGCTTACACAGAGAGAGTATGGTGGGCAGACCACACTCCTGGGTCAGTAATATGGCTTGTAACTTTGATCATCTCAGGAGGGATACTTTCATTTAGCAGCAACAATACATTCCACTGGTGCTTCCCTTCCATTCAAAGACCATTTCTCTTCACAGAACTATCACTGGGAACGTTCCTGTTCTGCAAATTGACCCTAATAGTGTAGTTTCCTTTACAGAACCACCAACAGTCTCTTACTGCTGATCATCCACTGTTCAGAATCTACTGGTACATAGCAGCCTTCATATTCCTAATAATTCCTTACTACCGGGTACTAGAGCTTTTAGCAGAACCTGTTATTATACCTGCGCATTTTTAGGGCTGCAGTGGGAGGAGTCCTACAGTCCTTTTGCTTTCAGAAAAAGGATGCTGCATTCTTTGCATTCTTTCCGACCGAACAACGTGTTGGATATGCATCTCAGTTGCCTCTGCATCTGTGAAGCTGCCTGCTCGTAAAGCACAATTTTTTCTTTATAAAAAAAAAACAGTAGTCCTGATCATGACACTGGGGGGATTGGGCACCTCAGGGTCACTCTTATGCTTTTGGGATGTGGGGTGGGAACACTGACAGGGAGGGTTGGGTGGGGGTTTGTCTGTAATATTCAAAATAAATAAATAAACGCTGGTCACGACAGCCAAACTGCATTGTGCATATGTGACTACTAGCACATGCACAATAGCGATCAGCGGCCAACTTGGTCACGGCAGATTGTGCCATATTCCATTCTAACCAACAAAAAAACATCTGTAAATTATTGATATCCCCCCACCTGACCCTCCCTCTCAGCACCCACCACCCCTCTCCCCACTTAACAAATGAAATAGTTGCATGGGGGGGTACCCAATCCCCCATAGCAGGAATCTGCTCGTTGACACTGGGGGTGCCCAAACCCTCAGTGTCAGGATTGTTTTTTGTTTTTTCTTTCCTTTATTAAAGATATCTCCCCACCCGGCCCTCCCTCTCAGCACCCACCACCTCACTCAACCCTCAAAAAATGAAATAGTTGCACTGGAGGGGGGTGTCCAACCCCCCAGTGCAGGAATCCACCTGGTTTAGTTTTTTTTTAACCTGCAAACAGAAAACCATCCATCAATGTCTTTTGTGGCTGGTACAGTCCTCCACCTGACTCTCCCACTTAGCACCCACCGCCTCACACACTCCCAATCCTTCACTTACCAATCAGGAGTCCAACGATGTAATCCTCTCTAGACCGCTGACATGTCTTCTCTCTTCAAAGCTGGACCACAAACTGAAGAAACAGGTGTGTGATTCAGTGCACAGTATTTCAAAGGAGTTTTGAAATTAGTGGAATAACTTGGGCATTTTTGCATATTTTTGCCCCAAATTTTCAATATGCCTTTTTTGGGACCCCACCTAATGAACAATTGAAATGACAAATCTGTCCTGAAAAGTGATTTCATGGTCCCTGTGTGAAATCACCTTTTGGGCCTGAGTTGAAAATTTGCTTTGCCCTTGTTCATGAGGTGTGGTCAAAAGAAGGCTATGTTGAAAATTTGGTGTGAAACTATTTAAAAACAATAAAGTAATGAACCAACATTGAATTTTGCGAATGTAGGCTTGTAACTTTGGTAATTTGCAATATTTTCCCCCCAAATTCATAACATAGCCATATCTTTACAGCACCACATGAATGTAACAGCTGTAATTTTTTCAAATCCTGGCCAAAATGTGTTTTACATCCTGAAAGGTGCTTTTGTGGTCCCTGGGTGGGATATTCAAATGGGTTGAGCATGGCACAACAGTGTTGCACCATGCAAACCCACTGATGTGCTCCGGCATGATATTCAAAAGGGGATGTTGTGCTGTGCAGATCCCGATGCACTGGGGTGCACCAGTAATGTATGCAGCACAAGTGCGGGGGGGGGCGTGCCCATGCATATTCCACACATGCCGATATTCAGCATGGGATGTGTGGCACATATGCTGGTGCAACCCCTACTTGCGCCACATACAGGTGCTCAAAGTTGAGCCCAAAGGAAAGAGGAGCAGGGGCTGGCCATCCACAGGAGTCATTCACATATCTGGACTGTGTAGTACGGTACGGTCTGCACACCCATTGGCCCTTGCTGTGGACCAATGGGCGTACAGCCCTACTGTATGCAGTCAGTTGGCGGGCGGCCGGGCGGTTTGCGGGTTGGAAGCTGCCGCTGACCGAGGGAGGGAGCGGGGTGGCGGGGCTCAGTGAGCAGGTGGGGAGGGGGGTACCGCTGGACCAATAGGGATAAGGCATAATGTTCTTAAATATACTTATGCCTGCGATCGGGCTGCAAGCAGTCCACTGGACCACCAGGGATAGAATAGAATGTATTTACTTATACTTATGCACGCGATTGGGCTGCAAGTGGGATATTGGATGTGTGTTTCCATATACATATGCCTGCGATCGGGCATTGGGGCACTTTGCCGCAATGCGCAGGGGGTGTTGGTCTCTGACGGCTGCAGTCTGGCAGGGCACCAGGCACAAGTCGCAGGGGATCAGCGCACCTGCATGCAAATGGGGCCATAAAGACATGATAATGGTTCCAGTTGTGTCTTGCATGCATTATGGCCCAGTTTGCATATCCACCGCTGAATATCATGGCTCCTGCACCTAGCGCAACTGCACTTGCACTGATGCATCCCCCTCTCCACTCTTTCTACTTGTGCTGGCACAGTGCCACTGTGCCATGCACAATGCAGGAGCCGAGGCTGCAATATTCAACAGTGCTGAGCCATGGCACAGCTCTGTTGAATATTGCCCAGTCCACGCCCTGGCACATCCCGGTTGCGCTGCACCCTGCTTGCGCCCTGCCAGGCGCATATCTGAATATCCCACCCCTTGAGTAAAATCACTTTTTGGGCAAGAGTTTCAATTTTTCTTTGCCCTTGTTCATGAGGTTGGATCATAAGAAGGCAATGCTGAAAATCTGGTGTAAAAATATTAAAAAAAACAATACAGTTATGAGCCTATGTTGAATTTTGCAAATGCAGGCTCCTAACATTGGTAATTTTTTATATTTTTAACCCAGATTTACAACATAGCCATAACTTTACAACACCTCATGAATGTGACAGCTGTCATTTTTCAACTCCTGCCCAAAATGTGTTTTAGTTGATTTCACAGTCCCTGTGCAAAATCACCTTTAGGCCAGGAGATGAACATTACTACGTCACTCAAAAGACTAACTGTCGCTCTGAACAAGGTCTGTAGACTTATCACGAGTGCTGCTCGTCTCACCCTCACTTGTGAGCTCTATGCTCAGTCTGGATAGCTTCAGCTAAGTGTTAGGATCAAATATCAAACATGCCTTCTTACTAAAAAGGTGTTCCTTAGGCTCTTGCTACTGGGTGTGGGATGCCTGCTGAAGAAATCTCTCAAGACCCAACACACTAGCACTTCAGCAACCAAACTCCTTCTTCTCCCAAGGTGCTGGACTGCTCAATGCCAGTAATCCTTTCTATATAATAATGATAATAATAATAATAATAAAACTTTATTTTTATGGCGCCTTTCAAATACCAAGGCGCCTATCAAATCAAAAATCAAACATCAACAACATACATCATATAAAATCAGTAATAACATCATACCATCAGCCACCGAATGCCTGGTGCCATCCAAAAATTTTCAAGGCCTGCTTAAATCCCTCCATGGTTGTGCACTCCCGTAACCGACGGGGTAGAGAATTCCAGAGGGTTGGAGCCGCATGCATAAATGCTCTGGCCCCAGAAGATTTCAAACACACCCTCGGAATCTCTAGCAACCCCTCGCTGGCTGAGCGGAGCGATCGCCCAGGGCAGTATGGAACCAGAAGCTCTTTCAGGTAGTCCAGGCCCAGTCCACATAGGGCTTTAAAAGTCCGAAGACTGACTTTAGAGGTAATCTGCCACTGAACAGGCAGCCAGTGCAGTCCACACAGCAGTGGCAAAATATAACAGGACTGAGACGATCCTGTCAAAAGCCGGGCTGCCGTGTTCTGCACCAGCTGCAAGCAATGGATTTCCACCCCTGATAGCCCTAGGTAAAGGGAGTTGCGATAATCTAAGCACGAGGACACAAAGGCATGAACCAGGGTAGGAAGGTCACAGGACAGAACAAGGTGCTTAATCCTGGAGATATTCCTTAGATGGTAAAAGGAAGATTTGACGACAGCCGACACCTGCGAATGCAGGGTCAGTCCTTCATCAAAAATTACCCCCAGGTTTTACACCTGTTCAAAGGTGGAGAGTGATAAATCCCCAAGAAAAAGTCCAGAGGATGAACCATCCCCCAACTCCCCTATCCAGTGACCTGGGTCCACAGCCAGCACCTCAGTCTTTTCCAAGTTCAACTTCAACCAACTGGAATTCATCCACTCCTGGATTTCAGCGAGACAGCTATTAAAGACCGAGAGTACTCCATCCTGGTCAGGTGCAAAAGAGAGGTAGAGCTGGGTATCATCAGCATAGCAGTAAAACCTCAGTCCATACCTTCTTACAGTGTCTCCGAGGGGCAGCATATACACCGCAAACAACATGGGGGACAACACTGAGCCCTGAGGTACCCCACATGATAGCGAAACTGGGTCCAAGGAATAAACCCCAGACACCACTCTCTGAGTTCTTCCAGTGAGGAACGATGTAAATCACCCGAGGACTGTACCTGACAGTCTACAGCATTAACCGCAGATGGTCCAGTAGCACCCCATGGTCCACGGTGTCAAACGTTGATGAGAGATCCAAAAGAACCAAGATGGAACAGCTCTTCTGGTCTCTAGCCATCAGGAAATCATTGAGCACCCCAACCAGCGTTGTCTCAGTACTATGTCTCTTTCGAAATCCGGACTGGAGGGGTTCATAGATGTCATGGATGGTCAAATGGTCCTCCAGCTGTGCAGCCACTACTTCCTCAATCACCTTACCTAAAAAGGGAAGATTAGAGATTGGTCTGTAGTTTGCATGGCAGTCTGTGACCAAAGAAGCTTTCTTCAAGAGTGGTGTCACCACCGCCTCTTTCAGGGAGCTAGGAAACTCACCTATTTCCAAGGAGCACCAGACTATCCGCGCTAGGACCGGACCAATGGAATCCATACAACCCAGAATCAGGGAAGTTGGTCTAGGGTCCAAACTACAGCGTGTAGGGTGTGCACTCTGGACGACCCGCGTGACATCCATGAACTCCGGGCAGTCGAAGGTACACCAGGAAAGCTGAGGAGCAGTGGCCTTATGCTGATCCAGAGCAACATCCATAGAATGTGCTGGTTGGTGTGCCGCCCTGATGTTCGCCACCTTAGTCGCAAAGAAACAAGCAAGTTCATCACACTCTACTTGCGAAAAGGCTTTCCGGACTTGTAGAAAGGTTGGGTTGTACAGTCTGTCCACAGTTCGAAACAGTTGAGCTGGTCAATTCTGAGTAGCCGCAATCTCCCCGGACAGGAACTCTTGCCTTCTTACGGGTGATTGCATATTGATAGACTTGATAATGGTCCATCAATCTAAGGTGGTCAGCATTCAGGGAGGATTTCTGCCAGCAATGCTCTAACCTTCGTCCTAGTCGCCGCATCTCCCTCAAAGTCCCACCAAACCATGTGGATCGAGGGTGAAAGGAGAGAGGACGAATGCGGACTGGAGTAATGACATCCAGGGCCACCGAAATGGCTGAATTATAAGCCATCACAAGGGTCTCTGGGCTACTGTTTGCCACTGGGAAGGACTATAGGTCAAGTACCACCACTAGACCTTGAGAACTTACATCCCATAAAGGACAGTACCTGACCATTTCCACAGGGGTAGGCCTATGAAGGGGGGGCACTAAAACTAAACCCCACAGTGTAGTGATCAGACCACCCAACTGGTTCCACCCCCAAGTCAGAGGCTTCAATCCCCAGGAGGAAGACCAAGTCAAGAGAGTGACCATGTTTTGGAGTAGCAGTGGTAACTACCTGTGTGAGGCCCAGAGATATAATCAACTGGAGGAAGTGCTGACCAAATTGAGAGAGGTCTTCATCGATCCAGGCACTGAAGTCACCCAGGACCATCAGCCTGGGTGAATCAAATGCCATATCTACGACGAAGTCCACAACTTCCTGAAGGAATCACTTCTCATCTCCAGGTGGATGGTAGATGAGGGCGATCCGACAACCTACACCTGCTACTACAGTACACTCGAATGACTCAGTCTTCTCAACTGATACACTCATGAGGTTAAGTTCAGTCTTGAAACAGACCGCAACCCCCTCCCCCCCACGATCCACTCTTCGGTGGTGTATCACAGAGTACTCGGCCAGAGTTACAGACCCCAGAATGGGACCAGAGTTCTCATCCAGCCAGGTCTCAGTGATGCAAGCAAGATCCACTATTTCAACAAGGTCTGCAATAATTTCAGTCTTGTTTTTAATGGACCTGGCATTGCATAACACCGCCCAAGCTGGATGAACCACTCGGCCACCTGATCCACCTGCCTACCACAATTGGTAGTGCCCTTGAGTATGGAAACCAGACATGGCGGACCACGTCCTAGGTACCATTTCACCCCAGGGCGTCTTCTGGATCTCACCACCCCAATGCGGTGGCCCCCCTCTTTCACCCTCCACTGTTCACACACCCCCAACCCCTCCCTCCCTACACAATACCCAGTGCCCTCAGCACTGGTAAGTTGTAAACTGAAGCGGGGAGGGAAAAATGGGCGGAGGATGCAGAGAGCAGAGGGTGAACAGGGCACAACAGATGGGGGTAGGCCTCCAACACATTTGCGTGACACAAACAGCACCTCTCAACAAACCAACTTATACCACAAAACACACAAAATATTATAAAATGAAACAAAATATATAAACTCTTACTTAAAACCAAACAATTACCCCCCAACCCAATTAAATAAATAAACCCCAAAATAAACAAAAATAAATCAACTAACAAAAACTAAAATGTCACCAGCCCCGGGCCCTCCCACAGTCTCAGGGGGTGAGCAAAACAATATTACGCTAAAAATACATAAAATAGTACATCGAGTTTGTAAAATCAAATATACAAAACAAGTCTCTTAAAACAAATAACAATTTTAAAGTCCAATGCAATGATTTGGAGAGCATAAGAAAACAGTTATAAGGTGAATGATAGATTCCTCAGTGCTATAACTATAACTTAAATCCACAAATGTAAAAGAATCTTCAGCCTCCCTGAGGCCCTCTCACAGCCAAAAGAGGCCAGATGGAACACAAGGACTCTCACTCCCTGGGCAGAATGAAATATGAATATGTACGAATAGTTTTTCCAGCCGCCCAGGTACTCTCACTACAAGGGAAACTGACTAAAAATAGCAAATATGCCCTGAATGATTTTTCAACCTCCAAACACTCTCACTGTGAGGAAGGCTGATAAAAAACAAGGCACTCTCACTGCCTTCCCAAGTAGATAACAATGAAGCAGGAAATAAAATAAAAAATCTGACCATAGAGAAGTTAATAGCAGCAATCCTCTTCACTGGTATCCAGCATGTGCATGTGCAGGAGCGGGGGCCCAAAAGATCCCAAATGAGGGGTTAAAACATCAAAGGCCCACGGCAACACCATGGCTCTCCGCTGGAGCCAACCCAGCAGTCGGCCCCCCAGGAACACCTAAAGGACCGCCGTCCTGGTCCGCCGGCTACCCAGCAAGATCAAAGCCCAGTCCTTCGTGTAGCCACAAGCCTCTGCAGACAAACACCCCCACAGAGTCGGGACCACCTGTTCAACCGCACCAAGTTGCACCTATCCTCCTACACTTACCAGCATGCCAACATTAGGCTTAGACTGCAGTCAATCAAACAATCCAGTGCCAAAATCATAATCCAAGGGATCTTCACTTTCCCCTCTGTCGGTCGCAGCCAGTTAATTCTCCAGCAGTTCACCTCCTCTCTACCTCCTCCTCCCTCTCGCAAAACTTAGGTCAGTCGATCAAAACCAGCAGACACTTCCCAAGAATTCAACAAAAGTTCAACAATAAGTCCAGAGTAAATCCAAGTCAGGATCCAAGAACCTCCACAAACGCCACACAACCAATCCAGGATAGGTCCAAATAGAAAGACTGATACAACGGGCCCAGCAGATTCAGTATGTTGAGCGGCTATGGGCCAGAATAAAACGGCCCCAGTGCTCGCCTCAAGGTGGTTTCAGGTGCCCCACTTTGGTTCAGTGGTCTGCGCAGTGAATTGACTAACCTACCTGAACTCGGCCAGTTTTAGCAAATCCTCCTGCAGCATCTTATAACTGAAAGCACCTGTGATTGTACTATCTAATCCTAGGTACCCCAGTCCACATTCCATCTACCCCTACTGTGCTCCCTTTCACCCTGATTTCTCCTCACATTAGTGTAACCCCTAGGTGGCGCTATTCCAAGGGCTACTACCCCTGCCTGCTTGGCTAGTAGCAGGTTAAGGGGCCTGAGTTCTGAAACGGGTGCCTCCACCCAGAGGTCAGGGTTGGTAGTGGTCAAGCTAACATGAGCACAGCCCTCCGGGACACTGTAACCCCCCTCTTTCCTTACTAGTGGCCGGAACAATACACAATAATCACTTTCACAATACCCCTGATACACTAGACAAGTACCCACACTGTTTGCACTTACCACCAGGGCTTTCCTCTGTCCTGGCCCTGCGGACGCCCTGTAAAACAAGGTTATACACAGCAAATAACAGCAGTACAGTACTCTTGCTCAAACTGGAACCACAGTCAGGGTAAATGCAAAAAAGAGTTAGATCTGATTTATTTAAGGGACTTGAACAAGGGAGGGGCATAATCAGGTTAATTTGCTTAAAGGCTGTATCAATCAAACAGTTATGCATGCAGTTCAGAGTCCATAAACAGTCACACACTCTGGGTACCCAGATGGAGAATGGTGGGCTAGCCAGGAATGTTGCAGCTGGTTGGGGCCCTGTGATGGAAGAAAATAACATGCACAACACACACTATTTGTAATCCGGAGCCGGAGGGCTCAGTTCGTGAAAAGAAAACAACAAGACAATCAGATGACACACTTTTAAATTAGGCTGTTGTTGCAGAGAGCTACCCTGATGATTACTCACGATACCCAAGACTGGATACAGGCTGGACAAAAATCGAGACAGCAGGTGGTTAGTCTGGAGTGCCAGGAGAAGCAGGGCCCACATGAATCGCCGAAGCATCATTCCTGTTCAAGCATGGAGCAGGGGGCTGATCCCCAGGCAGGTCTCTCATCAATGGCTTTCTCTGTGCAGTGGGTAGTCTGGCTGGGCCAGTGTGGCAAGGCCCAGGCCAAATGGAGACAAATTCGGGATACAGTCCGTTTGGGCTGGATACAGCTTCCAGCAAGCAGAACACAGTTCACACAGTGGGGGACCAAATCACGACCCACTTTCAATACACAGCACAGTTACATGTAAGGAAATTCTACTTTACCAGGCAAACCGCTCTCCGGTCACGATCGCAAAGTCTTTACACAAACCGGGGATTCAAAGGTAGCTGGAAATCCTGACAGGCCGATCGCATTCAGCAAAATCGTCGTTCTTCTTCAGGTATGACCCTGGTAAAAACTCAGTGGCTTACTTCGTTCTCACAAACTTGGATTTAGTCCAAAATAATTCTATTCTCTCCCCTCTCAAGGACAGAAGGCAGACATGCAGGCCAAAACTCAGCCCTTTCACAGTTTTCCCATGCAAAACTACATAGAACTACTGCCCACAAATCACTTGAGCTGTTCTCTTTTCACTTCCCAGCTCAGAACTGACTGAAACAGCAGGCAGCTTGGGGATTTCCCTCAGGTCCAAAAGATTCGGTTCGCTGATCAGTCTGTCAGTCACAACAAAGGCTCCCCCTTCAGGTGCAAAAAGGTGCCAAAAGCCCAAAATTACAATTTCTACAGATTTTGACTCCAGACAGCTCCTGTAGTCCGGCTCCATTTTAGGTTCCACCAGACTGATTGGTCCATTTTGGCAGTTCAGGGCCAAAATGGTGGGGTTAAACAAAACAGTCCTTGCTGCAGAGAAGGCAGGTTAGACAAACTACATTATTATTACTACTCTAATAAATGATCAGCAAACAGTTACATCTATTAACAGGGCTCCCTCTGCGCAATTAGTGATGGCAGAAACGGAGCGATTACCTGGCAGTTCGGGCGGGACTCAAGCATGACAACACTCAGCCCCCTCCCAGGTTAATTACTACTGCAATCTAGGCAGCTCTTAAAGCAACAGTACATAGAGGCTACACAGGCACTCTTTGGCAATCACGATTAACTGCTAAACGCAGGACCCCAGCCTGGCAGTGAGCATTTAGGCATGCTCATGGAAGACTTTTGGGAACCCCATTTGTAGGGGTTACAGAGCATTGACAAGGCCAATGGCCACTACCCTTTTCCCTGCCCTTGCTCCTCTCCCTCCCTTTTATCCCTCCTCCTCCCTACCCCAGTTGCAACTTTGACAAAGCATCTGGCTGCTACCTATTCTTCCTTGGTCTTAAAATCCTACTATTATCTCCTCTTCCCTTCTATTTTAATTTAAACTCCTTTCTCTCCTTTGAATATTGTTCTTTATGATGTATTGTGATATGGCATTGTATGTTAGTAACTCAATTTGTTAGTTCGTCCTATGTCTGTTTGTAACCCTCCCCACTGATGTGGAACCTTTTTCAAGAAGCTGCTACACGCTGAAAGGTACTTTGTAATCTGAGATTGAATAAATTAATTAAGTAAATTAAATTATCTTTACCCTTCTTCATGAGGCAGAGTCATAACAAGGCTATGTTGAAAATTTGGTGGAAAAATATTACAAAACAAACTTTTAATATTTTTACCCCATATTCCTTAGCTGCAGCCCTATCGGCTCTGGCCAGAATTTGTTTTCTACTGTGAATCAAATTCAAGGTTCCACAGGCGTTATTCACATCACCAAGGCATTCTCATGCAGTTCCAGTAATGTGATATATTGTAATCTTTTTATGAAGTGTGCATCTGTCTGCACAGGAGAAACTGGCAGACGCCTGGCTGACCAATTCAGGGAACATTGCGGGGCAGTCAGAATGGAGACACTGTTTTTATTTAGTTAGTTCATTTTCATTTACCAGGTGTGCACACTAGCCAATCAAATGCTTATTTTCAGGCACAACCTGGGAGATTACAAACAAAACTGGTCAAATGCAAGACAGAGTTACAATTTGACATAGTTGAATACAGGCAGATACTTGTATCCAATTTTACCTCCAGGGACCATAATGTTGATAAGTTTTCTGTTTGTGTCCTTCAGCATGGTTTCTGGACAGTCAGAAAAGGGAAGCACACCCTAATCCCTAAGGTGCTGAGATAGATCTCCTTATTAACATTGCTGATAATATGCAAGACATTTTAACTGGTAGTGGGCAGGCTACATTAGATAGTTTAAATTTAAAAGCTAACACCAACTAGAGAAACCAAAGAGTATTCTGTCCCCATATTCCACGACATATGACTGTGACGGGTTTTGAAAAACTTGCCATGGGGACGTTAATGCTTTAAGAAAAAAAACTTCACCACCATGGTACCACAATGTGTCAGTGGATGATTGGCAAGATTTGAGAGAGTTAAAGCAAAAACAAGAAATTTTGGAATGTGGGTGGATCAGTGAGCAGATGCAACCTGAAGGCCGGACACAATCAATGTTAATTCGAGCAGACCTGATAGACCGAGTGGTCTCCTTCTGCTGGCAATTGCTAATGTTCTTAACTGGAACATGGCTTCCCTAGACAAGATTTCCCCATTTCCCCTACTTTTTACACCCTCCCCAAGGTCAAAGATCTGTGAGGGACCCTCCTGGGTGACCCATAGTTGCTGGAACTGGGTAGCTCAGTGAGTGTCCCTTCAGATTTGAAGACTATTTCTTTAAGCAGGTGGTATTAAAACTCCATATTATTTAAGGGACACATCTGATATGCTACAGAAATTGAACTGTATGCACTGGTCTGCTGAATACTGTAGGATAGCAGTAGACATTACCTCCTTATATACTTATATTGAGCATGAAAGGGGTGTAGCGACTGTACAACATTTTTGGAGGCAAAACCCTCCTTTGACACAGTGTTCAAAAATTTGATCATGGATCTCATAGAACATGTTTTGAGACATAATTGTTTCCCCTTTTGAGGGATTATTTTTTTATTTACAGCACAGAGCTACACTATGGGGGCAGCCTTAGAGCCATCCAATGTGAACTTCTTCATGTCTCATTGGGAGAAGTCTGTTGGCTGTTACACTAGAACCCCCCACCTCAGACACATTGTCCACTGGTATCATTATATTGCCAATATCATTTGTGTCTGGGGTGGGGTGTTGAGTTGGCTGCACAATTTACCAGTTGGCTGAATGAAAATGTAAGACCCCCTCTTGGGAGGTCTTACTACAGTGCATCTCTCCTCCCTCTTTTGCCATATTTGAGCCTGGGAGGTAATGCACCTGCCTTTGGGCTGAGTTTCAGCTGGCCCTAGGGTATATTAGGTTGGGGTGTGTGGTGATTGTGGAGGCCGACAGGAAAGAGAGAAAGACAAGTTTACAGTAGGTCGTGGGTTTGCCCCCCCAGCCAGGGAGTTCAGGCCTTACATAGAAACATAGAAACATAGAATTTGACGGCAGATAAGGACCGCTTGGGCCCACCTAGTCTGCCCATTTTCCTACCTAACAGATAAGCTGCAGATCCTAGTTAACCAACAGCTTACTTCCTCTTACCCGCCACTAGGACTGCCTTATGCCTGTCCCATGCATTCTTGAAGTCCCCCACTGTTCTTGACTCCACGACCTCCTCGGGGAGGCTGTTCCATGCATCCACAACCCTCTCAGTGAAAAAATACTTTCTCACATTACCCCTGCGCTGTCCCTCCTCTATCTTCAAATTGTGCCCCCTTGTTCTTGCACATCTCTTTTTCTGGAAAATGCTACCCTCTTGGACTTTGTTAATTCCCTTGAGGTACTTGAAAGTTTCTATCATGTCCCCTCTCTCCCTTCTTTCCTCAAGAGTATACATATTAAGCTCCTTTAGTCTTTTCTTCATGTCTTCTGGTGCAGACCCTGCACCATTTTGGTTGCCCCTCCTCTGGACAGCCTCCACTCTGTCTATGTCTTTATGGAGATGGGGTCTCCAGAACTGCACACAGTACTCCAGATGGGTTCTCACCAACTGTCTGTACAGAGGGATAACAACTTCCTGTTTTCTACTACTGATGCCTCTTCCATGCATCCCAGTATCCCCCAGCCTTCCTTACTGCCTTCTCACATTGCTTGCCTACCTTTAGGTCATCTGATATAATTACCCCAGGTCCCTTTCTATTTTTACTGTTGTCAGTATCTCACCCCCCATTGTGTACGCTTCCCTGGGTTTTTTGTTTCCATGTGTATTACCTTGCACTTCTTTGCATTGAATCTGAGCTGCTACACATTTGACCATTCCTCCAACTCTGCCAAGTCCCTTCTCATCCTTTCCACTCCATCTTGTGTATCAATCCTGTTGCAGATCTTTGTGTCATCTGCAAGAGACATACTTTTCCTTCCAGTTCTTCTGCAATGTCACTTATAAAGACATTAAAAGGACCGTCCCAGTACTGAACCCCGTGCACCTCGCTAGTAACCCTCCTTTCTTCACTGAGTACCCATTTACTACTACCCTTTGCGTCCTGTTGTCTCAGCCAATTTTATCCAGGCTACCACCTTGAGACCCACTCCAAGGCTGGCTATCTTGTGTATTAATCTTTGTGTGGGACTGTATCAAATGCCTTGCTAAAATCTAGGTAGGCCATGTCCACAGCCCCTCCCTGGTCTACTACTTTGGTCGCCCAGTCAAAGAAATCTATTAGATTCGTCTGACATGACCTTCCTATCGTGAATCCATGCTGCCTTGGGTCCTGTGCCCCACTGGCCTCTAGGTACTCAATAATTCTTTCCTTCAGAAGTGATTCCATCATTTTCCCTACCACTGAGGTCAAACTAACTGGTCTGTAGTTTCTGCCTCTGTCCTGCTCCCACTTTTGTGAAGAGGAATCACATCTGCCCTCCTCCAGTCCTCGGGTACCACCCATCCTCCCATGATTTGTTAAAGAGAGTAGTCAGTGGCGCCACTAGTTCTACCCTTAGTTCTTTAGAATTTTGGGTGAATCCCATCAGGCCCCATTGCTTTGTCCACCTTCAATTTTATTAGTTCTTTCAGAACCCTTTCTTCTGTAAATGGACTGGTATCGACCCGCCTTCAGAGTGTTTCTTGTTTGGTTTAGGTAACTCCTCCTCTCCTTTTGAATACTAAGCAGAAATATTCGTTCAGTATCCCTGCTTTTCACTGTCACTCTACCCACATTCCTCCCTTTATTAAGCTTCAGTATCCTCCTTTGGTCTTTCTTCGCTCCTAATGTACCTATAAAGGTCTTATCCCCTTCTTAACAGAATTGGCTATCCTTTCCTCGGTTTGGGCTTTGTTATTCTGACTGCCTCTCAGCCTCTTTCTGCTTTAACTGATAAAGTTCTCTGTCTTGCTCCTTCTGTGTTTCCTTATATTTCCTGAATGCTGTCCTTTTCTCCTTAACCTTCCCTGCCACCTCTTTTGTGAACCATGGCGTCTTTTTCCTTCATTGTGTTTTATTGATTTGCTTTACACAAAGGCTTGTTGCCTCTGTGATAGCTGTTTTGATCACTCCACATTGTTCCTCCACCCTTCCTTCTTGCCTGTTTGCTAGTGCTTTTCTGAGGCACTCTCTCATTTTTCCAAAGTCAGCCCTCCTAAAGTCTAGTACTCTTGCTTTTGTATGGCTTGATTGTATGGCTGTGTTTATCGTGAACCACACTGTTTGGTGGTTGCTTGTTCCCAGATGGCTACCCACTTCTAAATCTGAGATTCTTTCTCCATCCCCATTTGAAAGTACCAGGTCTAAGATTGCTCCCTCCCAAGTGGGTTCCAATACTAGCTGTCTGAGGCATGCCCCCTGTAGGGCATCAAGAATGACCCTGCTCTTGGATATGCCTGCAGCAAAGGTGCTCCAGTTAACATCTGGCATATTCAGGTCCCCCATCAACAATCTCCCCTTTTTCTGCCATTCTAAGAAAGCCTTCTATCATTTCCTTGTCCATTCTCTCCCTGAGATGGGGGTCTGTATACAACCCCATGCGGATTGTGGTGCCATTTCCTGTCTCCAGGGTGACCCAAAGTGCCTCATCTTCTCCCTGTTTACTCTTTAGTTCTGTTGCTTTTATCCCTTCCTTTACATAGAGAGCTACTTCTCCTCCTCTTTTACCCTCCCTGTCCCTCCTGTAGATTGTGTATCCTGGTATGTTGACATCCTAGTCATGGCTCTCTGTGTACCATGTTTCTGTGACTGCCACAATATCCAGGCAACCCCTTCCATCAAGGCCACTAGTTCAGGGAGCTTGTTACACAGACTACGGGCATTGGTACTCATCACCCTCCACTTTTTGATAGCCTTACCCTTTTATCCCCATTTCTGTCCTTACTGCCTTTGCCTTTTTTTACATTTAAATCTGTTCTGCTCCCTAATAACTTCTGTACCTTGGTGTTTACCTCACTAATCATCATGTTTTGTGGGGGGAGGCTCGGATTTCCCTGCTCCTTTTCAGTGCCTCCCCCCTTGGCTAGTTTAAATGCTTGCCAATGAAGCATTTAAACCTCTCACCAAGGATCCTGGTTCCCCCTCTGGACAGATGCAGACCATCGCACCAGTATAGGTCTGCATCCCTCCAGGTGGCTCCCCAGTCCCTGATGAAGCCAAAACCCTGAGCTACACACCAATTTTCCAACCACTCATTGAATTCCCTGGTGAGAAGTGCCCTAGCATCTCCCTTGCCATAGACAGGCAGCACCTCCGAGAAGGTTACCGTATGCGCTACTTGTCTAAAGCCCCATCCCAACTCTACAAACTCCTTTTGCACTGCTCTGATCCCATTCCTAGCCAGGTCATTTGTCCCTAGGTGGGCAATGACATCCAGCTCCCTCCCTCGTGCAGCTCCTCCCACGATCCTGAGGATTCGCCTCCTGTCCCTCCAAGCCGTGGCACCAGGAAGGCACCTTACCTCCTCTCCCTTCCTCCCCCATTTCTACCCCCTAATGATTGAGTCCCCCACCAGGAGTTGTTTCCTTCCCCTGTGGGGTCCCATGCCACCCTCCTGTGGGTCTCCTTTGTGAAGGTTCCCAGCATCCTCCTTGGTCTCCACTGCAGGTGCCTCCACAAAGGAACCAATATCCACCAGAAGAGCGAATGAATTGTGGAGAGGTACAACTGGAGGGATGCAACTCTGTTCCACCACCCTCTCCCTCCTTGAGCCCACCCTGGTCCAGCCTGTCCTCTTTCTTGGCAACCTCTGAGGAAGTGGCATTGGCCCTGGTGGTCCCTGGGTGGTGGAGGAGGTTTCACGAATCCTAGCCAGATCAGCCTGGAGACGGGCAACCTCCTCTCTCAGACCAGAGAGGTGCCTGCAAATAGGGCAGCATCGCAGCCTCCAGACTGTCTCCCGGAACACTGCTGCCCCACAGCCATTGCACTGCACCACTCCTATCATGTCTTATTTTGTGTCCTTTCTACTGTTTCTCTGGATGCTTATTCTCTCCTCTCCTTACAACTCTCACCCTTCCTGTTCTGGGACAGCAACTTCCTATCTTCTTCAGTAGCCTCTTCTTCCTTGTTCAATATCAGACCACCAGCAGCTGGGGGAGAGTGAGCTACTTTTTTACTTTAGGGTTGACAAAACCAATGTTTCTCTATGATCCTTTCCTTCCTACTGCCAAACAGGAAGTTCCTGTTGACAGTCAAATCCAGTGGCTATAAAAATAGAACTGGCTTTGGGTGGATGGGTGGGATAGAAGGCAATTAGTAAGAAAAAAGGCTAGCAACAAGAAGTTTTAATTTGACTCACCTGCTTTTATAGTGTCTAAACCACACCCCCAGGTAAGCTCTCTTTCCTCCTACTGGTTTAGCAAAGTCAGCTGATACAGTACCCTTCACTGCACAGAACTCACTCTCACTTTCTTTCTTTTTTTTAACCCTGAATAAGACCCCTTCTACTTCTAATAAAGTTATCTGTCTACTTAATCTTACCAGACACTGACTCCTGCTGAGATATGCTTTTTAAATTAATAAGAAAATGTAGCTTCTTTTAGTTAGCTGCTTTCTGCTCTACAAGCAAGGCTAGCAACAGGCCTTGGTGACTCGTCGATGAGTGTTCCACTCGGGAACTGGGAAGGTGCACAGGGTGTGCAGCTGTTGGGGACTGGGTCCACAATCTAATGGGAGCCACAGCCTGGGGACATGTAGGTAACCCACCTTGTGCTCTGCAGCACTGGGGCAGATGTGGGGGCCTGGTTTCTGTGGTTTGAAGCTTGACATAGGTGATGGGGATGCCATTGGTGGTGGCAGCACTGTAACGTGGGGCTTGGAGGTGGTGACAGCCCTCTGGCCCCTTTACCTATGTGGCACGCCATCCCTTGTGTTGAGACCACCTGTGAGGAAAGATTGGGGGCCCAGTGAGTTTCCTTGGCATTAGCATGTGTTGAGTCTGCTCTGGGTTGCTTGGGGTCCAGGTCCCATGTCCTAAGTTGCAGGACATGATAGTGAGTGAAAGGAAGACGTGAAAGCTACCACCTTGTAGTGATCCAGTGGAAGAAATAAATGGTATTGGTCCTGAACAGTGCAGGAAACTTGGTTGCCAAAGGAGGGGGCCACAGTGGGTGAAGTGCTGTATTCACAGCCTCGTAATATTTGTTGCTGCTTGAATTTGTGCCCCCCCCCCCCAGCTGTGCTGTGAAGTCCAGCTATGGGCCTGTTTCAGCCCTAAGTTAAATGCCATGGTTGTTTGCCACTGACTAGGTGCCTGTCTCCAGTCATCCCCCAGCTCCTGGGAGCTGTTCTTTTGCTTTTAAAATAAATCAATTTGTTCATTTTAAACAAGTGCGCCTCCTGCTGTATGAATTATACTGCCTAAGCTAATAAGAATTGCTCTTCAGCTGAGTCTCCAGGTTCAAGTCTGCCCCTGTATTTCTGTGACTGTCATCAGCTATCGAGGTGCTGTGGCTCAGAACCCTTCTGCTACAACCATTCAAGATATGTGCCATTTTTTCCTTTGCTATCTGGATGGTCTTCTATGGTTGGCCTCCCCTTCCCCTTCATCCCCTGACTAACATCAGGCTTCTAGACACAGGTGGAGTGGTGGCTTGTAAAAATGAATGGAATCTGAAGTGCACATACCGGATTGACCCCCATGCAGTGGATATCCTTGATGTTAGGTTGTTGGTTAGTGACAAAGGAGTACTGGAGAGCACCCACTGCTGGTAACAGTCTTCTGAGAGCAAACTGTTCTCACTCTAAGTCTCTAATTGAGAGCATATCTTATTGGGAATTATTGCACCTCAAGCATAATTGCACCTCGGATATCATCTGTTTCTTCTGCCCTCAGCCTTTGCAGATTGTGTTAGAGGCCCTTTGGTACCTTGCATTCCTGCGGTCATTGTATATTTGCTACATACAATAGTTTACTATTTTTAACTTTTAAATATGCTGTTTGTTTGAAGTTTAATCTGTTTTTCTTTGATTTCAACAGCTGGTTTCAGTGCTATACTAGGCGATTGTGATGTCATCAGCATTGTGAAAGCTGCTCTCTGATTAGTTCATTATTCCACAGTGATAACAGTAACTCTTAAACTATCCATTGTGACAATAACAGCAACATATGTTTGATATGTTGCTGTTATTGATGTCACTAGCCAAGATACATGTAAACCCTAGGTGGCGCTATCCCAAGGGCTACTACCCCTGCCTGCTTGGCTAGTAGCAGGTTAAGTGGCCTGGGTAATGAAACGGGTGCCTCCGCCCGGAGGTCAGGGTTGTTAGTGGTCAAGCTAACCCGAGCACAGCTATCCGGGACAATGTAACCCTCCTCCTTCCCTTCTAGTGGCCTGAACAATATACAATAATTACTTTCACAATGACCCTTATTCACCAGGCAATTACCCACACTGTTTGCACTTACCACCAGGGCTGGTTCCTCTAGCTTGACCCTGGGACCCCCTGTAAAACAAAGTTAAGCACAGCAAATAGCAACAGTACAATACTTTTGGCACAAACTGGAACCACAGTCAGGTTAAATGCAAACAAAGTTAAATCTGATTTATTCAGGGGACTTGAACAAGGGAGGGGCGTAATTAGGTTGATTTGCTTAAAAGCTATATTAATCAGACAGTTATGCATGCAGTTCAGAGTCCCTACACAGTCACACACTCTGGGTACCCAGGTAGGAAAATGGTGGGCTTGCCAGGAACATTGCAGCTGGTTGGGGCCCTGTGATGGAAGTAAGCAACGTGCACAACACACACTATTTGTAATCCAGAGCCAGAGGGCTCAGTTCGTGAAAGAAAAGGCAACAAGACAATCAGATGACAACACTTTTAGATTTAGCTGTTGCTGCTTACTGATGTTTACTCATGATACCCAATACTGGACACAGGCAGGATGAAATTGAGACTGCAGGCTATTGAGCTGGAGTGATGGAGAAGCAGGGCCCACACGAATCACTGAGGCATAGTTCCTGTTCAGGGTGTTGAGCAGGAGGCTGATCCCCAGGCTGTTCTCTCGTGGATGACTTTCTCTGCGTAGCAGGTATTCTGGTTGGGCCGGTGTAGCAGGGCCCAGGCAAATGGAAATGGATACAGATTCAGTCCGTGGAGCTGGATATAGCCTCCAGCAAGCAAAACACAGTTCAGACACACAATGGGGAACCAAATCATGACCCACTATAAGCACACAGCACATTCACATGTAAGGAAATTCCATTGTATCAGGCAAATGGCTCTCCGGCCGCAGTGACAGAGTCTCTGCACAATCTGGGAGTTCAGAGGTAGCTGGAAGTCCTGACAGGCCGATCGCATTCAGCAAATCTTCGTTCTTCTTCAGATTAAAGCCTGGTCACAATTCAGTGGCTTAATTCACTCTCCAAATTCGGATTCAGTCCGAAAAAAAACACAAGTTCCCTCTCAGGAACAGCAGGCAGGCATGCATGCAGGCCAAACTCAGGCCTTTCCAGTTCTCCCCTGTGAATCCACTATGGACTGCTGCTTGCTCGAACTATCTCGAGCTGTTACTTCTTCACTTCCCAACTCAGGTCTAACTGAAACTGCAAGCAGTGTGGGACTTTCCCCAAGATCCAAAAGGTTTGGTTGGCTGATCTGTCTGTCAGTCACAACAAGGGCTCCCCCTCCAGGTTATTTTAGACACCAAAAACTACAATTCCTACAAGTTTTGGCCCCACCAAGCCCCTATAGGCAGGCTCCATTTTAGAGTCCCAAATGTACTGATTGGCCCATTCTGCAGTCCAGGACCAAGATGATGGAAACAAACAGAACTGTCCATGCTGCAAAGAAGGCAGGTTAGAACAAACTACAATATTATTACTACTCTAACAAATGATCAGCAAGCAAGTACATCTTCTAACAGAGCTCCCTCTCAGATTAATTATGACTGCAATCCGGGTAGCTCTTAAAGAGACAGTATACAGAGGCTATACAGGCACTCTCTGGAAATACATTTAAACTGCTAAAGTGCAGAACACCAGCCTAGCAGTCAGCATTTAGGCAAGCTCAAGGAAGACTTTTCGGGAACCCCCATTTGTAGGGGGGGTTACATACATTTATCTTGTCATGTTTACCCCTGTCCTGTTGTGTATATAGATTGACTAGATAGATAGACAGACAGACAGACAGATAGAGTTTATTTATTGTATTTAATATTCTTTAGGATTTACAACCTTTGAGTCAGAGACTCATTTACAAAGGCTCCGTGTCAAAAAACAGTACAGGCATACAATATACAGTCACAGCAAATAAAGGGTTACAGGCAGCAATGGCTCACAGTATTACAGGTTCTTTACAATAATACAGCTAGGTTATATTATGCAATCAGCAGATAATCAACAGTTTATAGTGGAACACCAGTGCACAGATACGCTAAAGGATGTAGCAACTTAAGAGTATACTAAGGAGTGGAGAAACTAGCATAGGCAACAAGCATGTGCTGCCTACAGATGCATTATCAAGAGGTTGACTTTAGCATCCAGGGATACTAGCCCTGCAGAGTAGGTAATCAACTGTGGCAGGTAACATCAGTCATGAAAGTCCCACCCATAGTAATGGAATTAAGTGATTTATTTTCACCACACCCATTGCATGTTCCATTTATGCACTGTGGAACACCACAGTGTGGAGTGCCGGTAAAGGAGGCGCAGGTTCTCAGGCAGAGACCCTGCCATATACCATAGGGCCCCTTCCCAGCTGGGCAGTTGCTCAACATGGGCTTTTTGTAACCCTCCCCTGATACATCTGGCCCTACAATCATACTGTAAGGGATAGAGGCATAGTAAGGCCTATTGCTATGTTACATCTGTTCCCTTAAGGGATGTGTTGGTCCTTGGAAGTCTCCCATATTCCACAGTCCCCGGCAATCCAGTCCACTGTTAGGCAGGGCATTCAGTAGGTTGCCTGCCTTCACTCACCAGGCCACCAATGCCATGTCCCTTGACAGCTTTGCATTGCCACAAGTGGGTTGGATGTTGCCGAGAACAGGTCCTGTGTGATAAATTTTTATTTCCACAAGTGTTGAATTGAGCAAGGGATTTGTAGGTGGAGCTGTCAATCAAAATAATGGTAATAAGTAAAAAAAAAATTATACATGTGAAAAAAATTTACATTTTCACCTAGTGCCCTTAAAGGACAACTAAACAGCATAATTCAATAAAACTAAACAGTCAAAATCTGAAACAGTAGGGCTGTAGACTAAGCCCTTACCTGTGACACACTGCCCTTCATTTTGTCCAGAAACTACTTTCAGCATCATTTCATCAAGTCTTAAAAATTTAAACACAGATCTGACTTTTTCAGACTCTCCGCTCCCAGTAGCAGCCTAAGATGGCCACGACATGCGTACATGATGATGTCATTGGAGCCACTGCACCCCGGAGAGATCATAGGATATCTAAAGGGACCTATTAAATTTACACTAAGTATACTTTTAACTCCCTCAGACTGCATATATGGATAAAATCCTTTACTGTACATGTGTGAAGGGTATCACACGTGTACAGTAAAGGATTTAACCATATATGCAGTCCAAGGAGTTAAAAGTATATATATATATATATATATATATATATATATATATATATATATATATATTTAATAGGTCCCTATAGAGAGCCTATGATCGCTCTGGAGCGCTGTGCTCTGATGACATCATCACATATGCACATCATGGTCATCTTAGGCTGCTATCAGGAGTGGGGAGTTTGAAAAAGGCGGGCTGTGTTTACATTTTTAAAACTTGACAAAATTATGCTGGAACTAGTTTCTGGACAAAACAAAGGGCACATGAACATATGAAGAAGCCAGCAGAGGAAGGCCATTTGGTCTATCAAGTCTACTCTTACTGCAGGATCCACAGCTTGAGCTAATGCCCTGCCCTCCCTCCCCACTCCCGCCCATCCTCTCTACCCATGATCCTTATTTTCCCATGCCTGTCCCAGCCTCTCTTAAAGCTGCCCACTGTCTTCAACAAGATGACCCCTTCTGGCAGTGCATTCCAAGTGTCCACCACCCTCTCTGCGAAGAAGTGCTTCCTGACCTCCCTCCTAAACCTCCCACCCTCCAGCTTAAGACTGTGCCCCCTCATGATATGGTTGCCACTCAGCTTAAAGAGACTCTCCTTATCAACCTTATTTATTCCTTTCAAGTACTTGAAGGTCCCAATCACATCCCCTCTCTCTCTCTCTCTCTCTCCTGTCTTCCAGAGAGTACATGTTCAGTGCCCTCAATCTCTTCTCGTATACCTTATCCTGCTGACCAGCTATCATCTTTGTAGTCCTCCTCCTCCGGACCTTTTCCAGCAGGTTAATGTCCTTTTTGAGGTGTGGGCACCAGTACTGAACTCCATACTCTAGATGCGGCCTTACCAGTGACCTGCACAAGGGCAGTATCCCCTCCTCTGTCCTGTACAAGGGCAGTAAAACCTCCTCTCTCCTACTACTGATCCCCCTAGATATGCATCCCAGCATCTTGTTTGCCTTTGCTGCTGCTTTCTTGCACTGCATGGAGTGCTTCAGGTCACTAGTGATCGTCACTCCCGGGTCCTTCTCCTCCTCTGATGCAGATACTCTGACTCCACCCAGGTAGTACTCTGTCATGGGATTCTTGGCTCCAATATGCATAATTTTGCATTTCTTGGCATTGAAGCCAAGCTGCCAGATCTTGGACCACTTCCCCAGCTTTTACAGATCTTTCTGTAGGTCCTGTATCCCTTCAGCTGTGTCCTCTCTCCCACAGAGCTTGGCGTCATCAGCGAATAGGCACATTTTACCTGTAATGCCATCTCCAGTGTTCATTGATGAAGACATTGGACCCCACTAGTTACCTCTCTAGTGCCAAATAACTCTTCCCCCAACAACCACCCTCTGGGTTTTGTCCCTCAGCCACTTTTCCACCCATCTGGCCATCTTTTGGAGGCAGTATAGCGCTGTTGGTTAAGGCTCTGAGCTGCAGATCTGGAGACCTGAATTTGAATCCCACAGCTGCCTAGGCACATACTGTGTGATCCTCAGCAAGTCATTTAACTTCCTTGTGCTCCCAGGTCACATCTGGAAACAAGCTTCAGCTTAGTGTGCTACTCCTGGTTAAACAATGTTTCCTTTCCCCAACCATGAGATCCACAAACTTCCTGATCAAACTTTTGTGGGGCACAGTATGGCAAAGTATGGTAAAGGGCAGTATGTCACAGGTAATGGCTTAGCCCTACTTTTTCAGATTTCTACTGCTTCGTTTTATTGAATCAGGCTGTTTAGCTGTCCTTTAAGGAGTCACCCAGGATGCAGGACAGTACCTTTCAGTATTTCTGCAGAGTGTTGCAGGATAGATAGATAGATAGATAGATAGATAGATAGATAGATAGATAGATAGACAGACAGACAGACAGACAGACAGACAGACAGACAGACAGACAGCTAGATAGATGAACTGGTCACATTAAACTGTCTTGCTAACTAGCTGCTTTATCATTCCTCAGTCAGTTGCATAAGTGTTGCTGGATCCAGCACAAAACCTTTTAAAATCTGTTGCTTTAGAGCTGAAACTCAGTTTTACATTGCATTATGACAGAATTCCAAATGCATTCCAGTTGAGTTGTACACATATTTGATAAAAGTTGTTCTTCAGCTGGTTAAAACTTGAAAAACAACACAATGTGAGTTAATGCATTTACGACCTTTAAAAACAATGTCAAACCAACTCATTGGCATTATAGATTAATGTGAATTGTACTATAGATACAGTGCAAGGAGTTCAACTGATTCTTCCTGGACAAGGTGTCCACCATCCAGGCCCATATATTCCCATGTAGCTCATCATCAGCTGACAGAACCCAATCTTTTTGGACTGTATAAGCATTCCGTTTCTGTGGACTGAGTTTGAGCCAGATTCAGCGGATGCAGTTCCCCAAGTGGTTTCCAGTCTGCGCCTTACTTTCTGAACATTGGACCCTAGGCTGACCAGACTTCTTCTAGAATGCTGGGATTCTCTTGGCCCAGTTGTGGTGGAGATCATCAGGTGTTCCCTTTGGGAGGGTGTCTTTCCATCAGCTCTTAAAAAAGCTGTGGAGAAACCTCTCCTTATAAAGGCATCTCTCGAACCTGATGATCTTTCCAACTACAGACCTGTCTCGAACCACCATTTTCTTGGGAAGTTGATTGAGAAGGTGGTGGCGGTGCAGCTAGAACAACACCTGGAGAAACATGACATCTATTAGTCTTTTCAATCAGGTTTCTGGCCTCATCATAGCATGGAAACCATCTTTGTCAGAGTTTGCCATGATCTTCTCCTAGTAAGGGATAGCAGTCATTGTTCCATTCTTGTACTGCTAGGCCTTTCTCTAGCATCTGATACGATGGATTGTGGGATGCTGTCGGATCATGTGAGGCATCATGTGGGACTCTTGGGAACAGTGCTGCAGTGGTTCAAGTCTTACATATCCAGCAGAATTCAGCAGGTTGCCCTTGGCTCCTTTACATAGAGCAGTGCAGTGCTCAGCTGTGAAGTGCCTCAGGAGGTGATCTTTGCCCCCATGTTATTTACCATATACAAGTTGCCACTAGGTGAGATCATTAGATGCTGTGACCTGGTGTTTCATTGCTATGCCGATGACACCCAGCTGTATGGGTCTTGTACCCCTAATGATAGTACAGCTGTTTCCATCTGAACGAGTGCCTTCAGGAGATCCAAGATTGGATGGCAGCTAGCTAACTTAGGCTGAATCAATTGAAGATGGAAGTGTTACTGGTGGAGTCGGGTTGGTCTGGTTCAGCCACACCTGTAAATAGCACCACCCTTCTCTTGCTGGATGACTTTTCTCTTTGGCGGCTGTTGGGGTGAAAAATTTAAGTATTACTGTGGACTCCAAGTTGACCCTAGAGTACGACATGCTGGCTGTTGTCTGCAGTGGTTTTTACCATCTGCATAATATCACCCGGAACAAGCCCTATCTTGAACCAACTGATCTGGAAAATCTGGTACACACCTTAGTCATGTCTATGCTGGATTACTATAATGCTCTGTACCTTGGGCTATCTGCGAGACTGGCACACCATCTGCGGCTAGTTCAGAATGCAGTGGTGTAGCTGGTAGCTGGGACCTCACAGTTTCAGCATATCACTCCCATTCTCCATGATTTCCAGTGGCTGCTGGTTCAATGGTGTATCCACTTCAAGGTTTGCTTGATGACTTTCAAGGCCCTACACAGTCTGGGTCCGGGCTACTTGAAAGACCTCCTAGTTCCATACACTCCTGCTCATGCCCTCCGCTAAGCAGAGGCAGACCTCCTCTCTGTTCCTCGATCACAGCTGAAATCCTCAGGTGATAGGGCACTGAGTGTGGTGGCTCCCATTCTTTGGGACACCTTCCCCGAGAAATGAGAGGTGCTCTTTCGCTGACCGCTTTTAAACATGCTCTCAAAACATATTTCTTTCATTTAAGTTTTGGCCTGGATTCAAGTAATTAATATTTTAATATTTCTATTTGGTTTTTTTATGTTATTATGAGGTGCCCAGAGCCTCTGGGAATGGGCACCATGTAAATAAAATTGCCTTGCCTAGATATAGACATAGACATAGATAAAGACACAGACAGAGACACAGATATAGATGTATACAGTAGATATATAGATATATAGATACAGATACATAGGGGTTATGTGATGGGTAGATACAGATATATAGAGAATATGTGAGGGGTAGATATGAGATATGATATTTATCTTCGTGAGTGGTCAGTGACCTCTTTTGACCTCACTTGTGGCTTCACCACTCATGAAAGTCGAGAGGTCACTGACCACAAATAAAGATAAATATCATATTTCATAATCATTCATCACATGTCCAGTTTATACTATATACATTTATGTTTTTAATCGAGTTTAAGAGTGCTGAAAATGTCCCATTTCCTGTTCATGTCGCGTGTTTTATTTTTACAACCTCCAAGTCAGTGAAAGGTTGATTGACAAGTGATCCATGTTACAGTGTCCATGGGAGCAGGTGCCTGAGTAATAGTTGCCAGGCTGTTCCCATTGAATACTGTGCTGTGGGAACTTTAACGCCATTGGATATCATGGAAAGGGGCATGTCTGTAACTATCTGCACATGTGCAAGTTCAGTGTGTGGCTGTCTGTCGACTAGGAAAGATATGGTACTTTGGAGACCAAGGCTATTGGTGAGGATTAGCTGGGGAAGTGCTGTTTTATTTGGGCTGTAAGGATAAGGTCCTTGGTCAGAACTGTGGGCAAGTGGCATAACGGAAATGTCTACAGAGATTACGGACTGTGGTTGTGGTACTGAAATGGTCTGGGTAGTCCATATTAAACTGAAAGATGGAGTTTATTTTTTCCCCCCAGTCTGAACAGATAATGTAGGCTTTGGTGTTTACAGTGGCAGTTTCAGGATAGCAGTCTTATATTGAAGTCACAGTCAGTTTAGCCACAGAAATGGCGAAGATTTGAAGCGTTGGCAGGATGCATGTGCTGTGCAGTTTAGATGTATCTCATGCTGGCTGGAGTGTGCTGATCTATCAGGAGCTAGGCATAGGTGGCAGAAAGCTTATCTGTGACATACCCAACTAGCTAGATAAATTTTGTGATGTACTTTACTGTGAAGATAAAAATATCTATCTAGCTAGTTGGTATTCTCTTGTACATGTAGCGTTTATATTTAGCATAAAAAAATGCTAATGTATGTTGTATAAAGAATTAAATATATGAATTGTATGGTTGGACCCTCCTCCTAATAGATAAAGCCATCATGTATTTCCCCATATATGATGGCAGCCAGTTAGCTTATTGTAACACCAGCTACTAATTACACTGTAATAATTTGGTATCAATGCCTTAAAAATGCTTTAATACCCAACACACTACAAACCAATCCAATAACACATGAAACAAGGACCTTAATAGCACATGCAACAAACTCCTTAATGAAACATGTAACAGTCACCCTACCCCCCAAAATTCACCTGCGTAAACCTACCCATCCCTACAGAAAAACCCACCTAACATCCTCCCTCCCATCTCACTCACCAAAGCAGTCCCTCAAATTTTCTGTTCCAAGGCCCTCCATGCTACTGCAGTTCTAAATGATCCGCTAGGTCCCATGGCTTTCTCCCTGTGTTCACATGCCTCATTAATAAAGGCTACTCTGGCATTATGTAGAGCCACTTCTGGCCTGCTTCCAACCACAAGCCACACTGCATGCTGTTCTCAACTGTGCCGAATCCACAGTGCTCCTGAGACCACCATGCACCACTGTTGCCATCTTGCTGCTAAAGTAAAGACTAATGGATTCATGCCTCCTTTTATAGGAGGCCCCTTCCCCGTGGAAACAGTAAAGGGACAAACTGCCAGTCCTTACACAAACACACTACACTAAGAGAAAACACTATCAGTACACTACCATTACACTACAGAAAAGCCCTACACTATAAAAAAATACTAGCTATAATATATGTATATATTTTCAAAACAACTGCATTAATGCACCGCTTAAGGTTCAGTTTAATGCTACAAAAGTAGGGAACTATGGCATTAGGGTTTCAAACACTAACTCCCCTCACAAGCAGCAAAACAACAAGACCACACAAGCAACCACAGACAGCCATCATCAGGTAAGACAAACAACATACAATTGTTTCCAGATGACACAAATGCAGTAGCACTGATGTGCTGCCTTCATGGATCTGTATCTGTGGTATGCACACCACAAGACATACACAATCACTTCTGACTGCAGATAGAAATCCACAATACTCAAATCACAACACTACTTCCATGTGCAGAAGCACAGACCCCTGTAGCCACAGATACAAATCCATAATACCCAAATTACATGAGTTCTTTTTTTTGTGCAGATGTGCAGGCCTCTATGGGGCCCACACTTCTGTAGCTACAGGTCCTCATGCACAAAGTAAGACATACACACAGTTCTGTCTGCAGAAGCACAGGTCCCAGAGGGGCCTGTGCTTCTGTAACCAGAGGTATAAGACATACACACCAACCTAGGTCTGCAGATGTGCAGGCCCCATGAAATCCATATCAAAATTGCAATAGTCTTTCTGTCTGCAGACCCTATGGGACCCATGTGAACAGATGCAGATACACAGGGCCCTCCATGCCCTGAACTAAGGGAAGGGTCCATCTGTCTGCTTGTGGAAGTACAGGGCCTTCTAGGCCCTACACTTCCATGTGGCTATGGATGCAAGGAATTCATGTGGCTGTCTGGGGGGGGCTATGGAAGTGAAGGGCCCACTGGGCCATGTGCATCTATGTGTGACTACAAATAATGCAGATGCACAATGACAAGTGTCTATCTGGCTGTTAAAGCACAGAGTCCTCTTGGCACTGTGATTATGTGTAGCTACGGGCACAGAGGTGCAGGGGTCTCTGGGCCCTATGGCAAGAGAAGACATCTCTTCACTATATGGTTGCTTGTTGCCATGTGGTTAACACTGCACCATCCTTCCCCAGGCTGGGGGTGGTTCTGTATGGCAGCACTGTACCCCCTCCAAGCCTTGGCCCATCCAGATAACTCACTAAGCTTCTCCCCAAACTCAGCTCACCAGCACAGGATCATAGTGCACTAGCCACTGGGCCTATGGATGACCCTGCATACAACATTTCTTCATTACTTTTTGTTTGCCATTTTGATCCCATATCATGAAATTGGTGACTAGAATGTGATAAATCCCACCCAAAAGGAGGTTTCATAGAGCAACTGCGAAATCACCTTTTGAGTGTATTTGAAAATTCCCACCAACCTTGTTCATGAGGTAGGGTCATGTAAACAGCATATTCAAAATCTGGGACTGAAATGTTGTAAATTGGGCAAGTTATGAGTAAACACATATAAGACAAAAAAAAAATCACATTTTATGCTATGAGCCAGTATTGCACTACTGTACTTATTGTCCAATCTAAAAATGTTTATAAAATTGGAAGAGAAAATCCTGTATCCTGATTAGCTGTTAGCCAAGCATTATAAGTGTCTAATGCATGCATAAAAACAAGTGCTAGCCAGCAGGATGCAGGACAGGGAAAGAAATCTACGAGCCAGTGGAATATTAAAAAACACAGCCACCATTTCCCCCCTCAGTTAGCCCACATGTGGATTGAGAAAATCAGTAGCAGACATGGTAATACCAGTGGTTCCAGTAGTTTTTATCCAAAAATGAAAGGGAGCGATCATATGTATGTTGGACATCATTAAAAGGGCAGTTTCACTTGACTTTTCCCTTCTGTGAATGTTCAGCCCAGACATCAGTCCGACCGCTGCTTGTCAGCTCACCTACTCTGTACCTGCATCTGGTTTTACACTCGTTAACTATGTACTCATTCAGAATACAGAAATGGCACTCAGAGTAAATTTTTTTTTTTTTTAATAATGCAAATCTGGCGCTGCTGGCACATCTGTGCTAAATGATTCCTCTGCTCCGCTTACCCGTCTGCTTATATGCATGCCCTCTCATCAGTGACGCTTGCACCTGCTGATAAACAGTTCCAAAAGAAAACTCCATCCCCCTCTCTTGTGGCTCGCAACCACCACATCGCATCCACTCATTCTGAGTGCTATTTTTTTTAGCACACAAAAGATACCTTTCAGATTGCCCTTAATTTCCTGACTGAGATTCCCACCTCCCCTGCAATCCTCATACAACACCTTTTATATGTTAAGGATCCTGTACCCTTAAAAAAATAAAACATTCCCCAACAATCTTTTTTTTTCAGTGTTTTTCAACTACAACGCTTCTTTGTGCTCAAGTTAGCGCTACCAGTTCTGCCTAATGGCTTCTCAGTCAATTATTCTCTGTGGCATTCAGTACTTGCTCAGAATTGCTGCACAAAACTGAGAAGCAGTTTGTGTGTGGGTATTCGTGTTGGAGGTCTATATCGGGAGTGGGGTAGGGGACTTATACACAAGCTGAACTACAAGAATGGAGGGGGAGGCTACAACAACAGAAGACATAGTAGGACAAATGTCCTAAGTGAAAAAAAAAGACTGCATCCAACTCATATAGGTGGAAGCACAATTTCATGTCAAGTTTAGACAAACATTTTGATTTTTTTTATTATTTAAACCTATTAGTTTTAATTTTAACATACATATTAATTACAGAGTTCCATTTTATATGCACGATAAGACACTCCAGGGGTATGCATTAGGCAGTTCTACTGCACTGTCAGGGGCTGAAGACACTTAGCCTGCATCCCCATTCCTTACTACACCCCTGGCTGTGCATTAGAACTGTCTAATGAACACTCCATTGTGTTCCATTGCTTACTTAGATCACACATAAAAATCTTCAGTCACTCAAAAAACAAGAAATTTTAAGTTTGCATTATAAAAGTCTTGGGTCACAAAAAAATTATTTTTTTTCCTCATATCAAAATTTCCATCCAGACCAAAACCTTTTTTTTGTCCTTTTTTTTTTAGTTTGCCGAACAATGTTTACACTTTTGAGTTTAATTTTTGGTATATCGTGAACCAGAATTTGGTAAAAGATGAGTGGTAAAAAGATGTTTGGGCAAAATGAGGATGTATTTCATGTTCTGAGTTTAAAATTTAAATCTTTTTTTTTAATTGACTATGCTTTATTTAAATTTTCAACAGACACAAGCAATAAAAGCAACAAATCAACACCGTTAACAAGTACAGAAAATAATTACAGTGCATGAACCAAGTATTAACTCTGAACAGAAAAATAACAACAGAGAACACCCAGCATAGGCCCCCCACCCAACCTCTCCAACCTCCCAACACCCCCGATCCCCCCTCCCAGAGCAAGCATGAAAAATAAAGAAACCTTTTATGAGTCTGTATCACAAATGGTAACCAGGAGGCAGAACTAGGACCAGCCAGTAGCAAACTGTACCCACCTGACATACTTAAGACTGCTAAAAGCCATACTTCCCATTCTCACCAAAGGCCTAGTCAATTACAAGGGGTCGAAAGTAGGTTCCAGCTCTCGTCTACTTCCATCTAGGGCTCTCTTGACACCAGTAAAAGTGTGTGTAGGGTTTCCCACCACCGCAGGTAGGAATTCTCCCTTTGATGTACCCTCACAATTTGCTACTTGACCACTAAGGCCTGAGTTACTTCCTTATATCACTCTCCAAAAGACAGAGTACTTTCCTTAAGCTAGTACGTAAGAATAACTGTTTTAGCTGCCATAGAGATTAACACCAAATGAACTTGGTGCTGTCTGATCAGGGAGGAGGGGAAGGCACCCAAAAGACAAACCTCGGGAGTGAAAGCCTCCTCTAAACCTAAAAGAGGGTCCAGGGGTGATTTAATTGTATGCCAAAATGGTTGTATTTCAGCACTGTCCCATAGCATATGTTTTAAATCACCCTCTAGGAGACCACATCAGGAGCAGACAGTATTCAGGGACCTACCCATCCTATATAGCTTGACGGGAATAAAATATAAGTCATGTAAGATTCTAAATTGGGTCCATCTATACTGATCTCTTTTCATAAATCTGTATAAATTACGCCATATAGTTTGCCATCGTCGGGGACGATAATACAAATTCAGGCGTTTCTGGCAGAAAAAATCCAATTCCTGATAAGGAATTGGGGTCTACTGACTGGAGACAAGAGTTTAAACTAGAGACTGGATACAGCTGGGAAGCTCTGGATAGAAGCTTGGACAAAACTCCATTATCCAGAGCCTGCCAGGGACTGGTCTCCCAAAAATTCCTTAAGGCCTTCGTTAATTGCAAATATTTAAAACCACGCAATAAAGGGATCAAATAAGTAGCTTTCACCTCCCCAAGAGTTAACAACTGGCCACTTCTGAGCAGGGATTCTACTGTGACTTCCCACATCGGTGGGCAGAAGATCAGTGGTATAGGGTGGCCTGCAATCTGGAAGTAGGGGTTGCCCAAAACTGGCTGGGCTACTGCCTTACTCCACTCCACCCTAAGATAATTTTGTAGTTGTACACAAGCCTTTAGAGACCAAATGAAAGGTGGCATTTAAGTGAAAGTGGAAAATTTGAATCTTGAACTTTATATTAATTAGCAGCCAAGACCTGTAATGTACTAATACATATTTTTATTATCATCCACCTCCACAGATTATTTGGACTTAATTTGTTTTTGTATGGGGACCGAATACAAATGTATTGTGTATATAATTATATAAAATTCAATAAAATATAAGCATAAAAAAAGAAAAATGTTTGGGCCACACAAAAAATTCTTCACCTGCATATTAAACTCCCTGTCTGCCCCCAAAAACTGTCTTTTTAGCTCAGACAAAAAATCCATGGTTCACACTTAAATGTGTAACTAAAGAAGTAATCTGACCCAAAAAAAAAAATTTGGCATGCACAAAAAAATATTTATTTGTACTTAAATGTGTAATCAAAGAATTAATCGTGCAGAAAAACCAGCCTTTTTGATGATCACAAAAAATTCTTGGGTCGCACTGAAATGTTTAAGATACTCGTTTTATGAATCACCGTATAAACACGATATGCATCATTTATAGTATACTGGCCAAAATGATATTTTGCATCAGCAGTGTGAAAACACATCTCATCCAGTGAGGTGGTCTGAAAAATGGCTATGTTGAAAGTTTGGAGTTAAAACATTGAAAATTAGTGAAGTTATGAGTTAACGTTGAAATACCGCACAGTTCACTCATGACCTGCACATTTTCTGTATTTGTACACCAAATTGACAGCACAGTCTTCTTATTGCCCCACCTCATGAACCTGTTAGTGAAAATTTTCAAATTCCCACTGAAACATCATTCCACGGCATCAAACCGTCATTCCATGTGCCAGGTGCGAAAACACATCTTGGCCAGGATTTGAAAAATGAAGCTGTCACATTCATGAAGTGGTGTAAAAAAATGGCTATGTTGAAAATTCAGGGTCAAAATATTTTAAATTACCAGAGTTACGGGCGAGCAGAGTAAAATTTCAATGAATATGCATAACTGCTATTTTTACATGTTTTAACTCCAAATTTTCAACATATCCTTCTTATGAGCCCACCTCATGAACAAGGGCAGTGGAAATGTTCAAATCCTGCCCAAGTGGTGATTTTGCCAAGCCACTATAAAATCACCTTTCCGGCTTGATTTGTGCAATTCCACCACCATTGGTCACGTGGTAGGTTCCCAAAAAAGCCATGTTTAAACTTTGGGGTCAAAATATGCAAAAATGACAAAGTTGTGCATCAGAATTCAAAATCCCACTGAAATACAGTGAACTGCACTTACCTTAGTTTCTCATTTTGCAGTCGGCAGTTCCAGCAGCAAGACGTGTCCTTTGATCGGAGAGTGGATCGTCACCCTGTGACCTGCTCAAGTGAGTGAGGGTGTGTGGGAGTGTACAGGAGCTGTGGGGTGGTGGGGGGTGAGTGGGAGGTGGGTCTGGTGGGGGATCAGATTGGTGCTGGACCATTTTCTTTTTTGTAGGTTTAAAAAAAATGCATCAAGGGATGGTTTTCTTTATTTCAGACTGGGACAGCAATCAGAGAGTAGAAGGTGCCACTAGACACCAGTGAAAGACAAAAACATTACAGGGGTAGTGTTCAGAGGGTAGGGAGTGCCACTAGATACCAGGGGAAAACAGAAAAATTACAGGAACAGTGATTAGAAGGTGGGGGGGGTGCCACTTGAAACCAGGAAAGGAAAATATATTACAGGGACAACGATTGGAGGGTGGGGAAGTGCCACTCGACACCAAGGAAAGACAAAAACATTACATGGATGGTGATCAGAGGGTGGGGGTGCCACTAGACACCTGCACTATGGGGATGGCAGTTGGAGAGTGGGGGGTGCCACTAGTCACCAGAGAGAGACGAAAACATGTGGATGGTGATCAGAGGATGGGGTACCACTAGGCACCAGGGAAAGACAAATTAGGGGAATGGAAATTGAAGGGTGTAGGGTGCCACTAGGCACCAGTGAAAGACAAATACATTACAGGGACAGTAATCAGAGGGTGCGGGGAGTGCCACTAGACACCGAGCAACATTACATACATAAAGGGACAGCAGTGGGGGGGGCATCACTAGACCCCAGGGAAACAGCGGCTCACTGCTCTCACTGCAGCCCACAGCACGAGTTCCAGCTGCAGCTACAGAGGTCAAGAAAGTCCCACTGTTCTCATACAGAGGATGTGAGTGAACAGCTCCTCTCTCTAAGCTGGGCACCCTGGATTTTGGTGGCCAGAAAAGGCATTTTTGGAAGCTTTAAAAAACAAACACCAGAATCTAGCTAAACGGGTTCCGTATAGCCAGGTTTATGTGTTTGTTTTTCTTAAAAATACATAATTTGTATGTGCTTTTACTGTTTATAAGTTTGAACAGTAAAAAGAAAATGGCAGCCATCTCAACTGTTTTTCCTCAATGCAAGTAAATCATGCAGATAATGACTCATAATATGATTTTTTTACCTTTCGCTATAGTTTTTTTTTACTTTTTGCGATATTATTTTTTTATTAGTCACACTGGAACATTAACTCAAAAATCGTTATAACTTTAAAATGGTGTAATATTTTTATTTTTTGTATAATATCTTTATTGGTTTTCATAAGTGATTACATACATCACATAACATACTAACACACAACAATTCAAACATCAAAACAGTAGTAAAAAAACAAACAAAAAAAAACTAAACAGGTGCAATCATTAGTACATTCCATCGCTATCTACCTACTAGCTGGATGTATCATTAACATTAAGATTTATAATTTGTAAATTTATAATTTTATCATTTATAATTCTGTGGCTTTAAAACATAGTCCCCCACTAGGCATCCCTATCTACTGAGAAATGTCAACATCCTTCATCTGTGGTTACCAGTCTAACCCTGTCTTCAATATAATCCCCTCCTCCAGGCTTAGGGATGACAGAAGAGGGGTCCAGTTTCTAACAAAAGCTTCCTCTTGATCCCAGAGCACAGAAGTTAACCTTTCCAGAGCCAGCGTTTGTAAGATCATCTGCCTCCAATGTTTAGTAGTGGGCCTAACATGGGACACCCACGTGTTTTGTATACAATGACGGGCAAGAGTGAGCAGGACTCATCCATCTAGGAAGAGGGGTCCACTCCTCTCCCTTCCCCACTTCAATCCCAAAGAGGCACATCACAGGGTCTCTCTCTAGCTCCCGTCCTGCTATGTTGTCAATTTCCGCTGCCACTTCCCCCCTAAAGAGTTGCAGTATAGGGCAAGCCCAAAAGCAATGCACATACGTGCCTTTTCCTACTCCACACCTCCCACACAATGGGGATATTGAGGGATGTGCCTTGTGTACAATCACTGGTGGGTAGTATAAACGATGGAGAAATTTATAATATGCCTCTTTGTGTCTGTTACATGCCATGATCCCTGAGTGCATAAGGAACACCACACTCCAATTTTCTCCAGTAATGGTTCTCCTCAGATCCCTTTCCCATAACAGTCTGGTTTTCTCTGTTCTATTGGGCAGTAATTGTTTCCCTTTCTTGGCCACTTTCCCAATAAAACCTTTGGCGTCGGTCTTGGCCTGATATATGAGGCTCTCTATACCATCTGGCTTAAACCCTTCCTTCTCTTCCCTTGCCAAACTGCTCATAAATGCCTTTATCTGTAGGTACCGAAATAGGTGCTGCCTCCCTAGACCCAGTTCCTTTTGCATAGTTTCAAATGTGTATATATATATATATATATGCTTGTACCAAAAGGTTCACAATGCTCCAAATTCCTTTTTGTTCCCATTCATAAAAGCCTTTATCCTCCAGTCCAGGAAGAAAAAAAGGGTTGTTCACCATGGGTTACAGCAAAGTTTCACCATGTTGTCTCCATCCCTGTCTTATCTGGCCCCAGGCTATTAGGTCCTGTTCAACCAGTGGGTTACCATTTCTCCCAGCCTTGTACGCCCGGGCACCCCTTGTGTGCAAATATGCTGTAAGTCTTCCTGGAGCTCCCAGTTGCTCTTCTACCCAACTGGCTTCCTTAGGTTGGTGCACCCAATCAGCTATGTATCTTTGCTATATCGCTAGAAAGTAATTGTTTAAATCCAGAAAACTCAAACCCCACTTATCCCTTTCTGCTTTTAACCTTTGTAGACTGGCCCGTGGGCATTTACCCCTCCAAATGAACCTGGAGAAGGCCTGCTGTATCTTTGTTATGTCCCCTTTTGTGATTCCCACATGCAACATCTGTAGCTGGTACAAAATTCTAGGAAGAATATTCATCTTAATAAGATTCATCCTGCCTAGCCATGAGATCGGTAATTGTTCCCACCTTCTAAGCTCTGCTCCTATCTCCTTCAACAGCTCAGTGTAGTTCATTCTATATAGGGAGTCCAGCAACCTCCCCACCCTAATGCCTAAATAGCTGAAGCATGTCCCTGCCAATTTCAATCCCCATTGCCCTCCCTCTTTCCCTATCTCTGGGAAGCACAAAAGTTCCGATTTCCCCAAGTTAATTTTATATCCTGAAAAAGCCCTGAACCTCTCCACCAGAGATAGTAGGGGAGGGACTGACTGTTTTGGGTTTTTCACAAATACAAGTATGTCATTCGCTTAAAGAGCGAGTTTATGTTGATATCCCTGTGCCCCCTGTATTTCCTCAGTCATCCCCAAACTCTGTATCGCTACTGCCAAAGGCTCTATTGCCATTGCAAACAGGAGAGGGGAGAGAGGGCAACCCTGCTTTGTACCCTTCCCCAACCTGAATTTCTCCGAGAGTTCTCCATTGACCAAAATATGTGCCATGGGTGTCACATACATGGCCCTGACCCACCTGATAAATGGCTCACCCAGACCAAACCAGGACATCACCTCAAATAAGTATTCCCATTCCACTCTATCAAATGCTTTTTCAGCATCCATAGAGATGATACCCACTTCTTCTTTCCTTTGATTTGCACTCCATATAATGTTAAGGAGACGACGCATGTTATGATATGACTGGCGACCCTTAATGAACCCGGTCTGGTCTGGGTGAACCAACCCCAGAAGTATGCTCTCCAATCTAGATGCCAATACTTTTGCTATTATTTTTAGATCACAGTTAAGTAGAGAGATAGGCCTATAATAGGCACAATCCTCAGGCTCCCTCCCAGCCTTAGGTATCAGACATATAGCGGCGTCATAACATGTGCCCGGGCCAATTAATCTCCCCTGTCTGCTCCTTTTGGTGAAAGACCTCACTCAGCAGCTCCCCTACCTGTCCTCCCATTAATTTGTAATATTCTACTGGGAAACCAACCAGGCCACTAGCTCCCCCCAACTTCTGTATGGCTCCTAGGATCTCTGCCTTGGTGATCGGTTTACTCAGCTGCTCCCTCTGAGCCTGTGTGGCCTCCGGTAACTGTACTTCATTCAGGAAATCCTGCATTTGTACTTGATTACCCAAATGCTCTGCTTGATACAGCTGTTGATAGAATACCCTGAAGTTTTCTTTTATTCCTTTCATATCTTTATGTAAATTCCCTAACCCATACTTCACCCCTATTATACGTGTCGCAGTCCTTCTCCCCCTCAGTAGCCTAACTAAAAGCAGCCCCAGTTTGTCCCCCCACTCAAAAACTTGCCATTTACAAAAGAACCATGCCTTCCCAGCCTCCTCCTTAAGGTGGGCATTTAGGGGTTTCTCTGGCTGTTTCTAAGAGTTTACCTGCCCCTACCTGTTCTCCACCTGCCACTCTTTTTTCTAGTTCCTTCAATCTCTTTTCCAGTTCCACTCGGTTCTCCCTTCTCTTCCTTTTCAGTCTGGCCATATGTTCTATAATTAACCCCCCCATAAACGTCTTACCCGTCTCCCACAGGGTTGCCTTAGATACCTCTTCCGTAGCATTAGTCTCTACATAGTACTGCCACTTCTCTACCAAATGCTCCTGAAACTCTTTATTTTTGGCCATATACATTGGGAATTTCCATTGCAAGGGGCTTCCCTGCCTTTCTCTGCTTTGCAGTTTCAAAATAACCATAGCATGGTCAGAAACATTTATAGGGCTGTGCCTTACGTCCTGCACTCTGTCATACCATTCCCTAGGCAGGTAGATGTAGTTGAGCCTGGGCTACGTTTTATGTGGATTGGAGTACAACGTATACTCCTTCACTCCTGGATTGGCTGTACGCCAGCTATCCACTAGGTCCAGATCCGCCACACCCACCCTCCATTGCTGTATTAACTCTGGTCTCCTTCCTCTTCCTTCCGAGTGATCCATTACTGGATCCATTGTCCAGTTAAAATCTCCCACCAGGATAAGGCCTGGGAAATGTTCCTTATTAGCAAATCCAGTATGGACTTATAGAATTGCTGCTCGTATACCACGGGGGCATAAACACAACCAAACGTTATCGTTTCCCCTTTAAGTTCACCAGTGATAAATATATATATATATCCCCTCTTTGGGGTCTTTAACCACCCTAGTTACTTCAAATGAGAGAGCCTTATGCACCAATATGGCCACTCCTCATTTGTGTGCTGAAAAGGACGCTGCATAGCACTTCCCCACCCAATTCCTTGCCAATTTAGCATGTTCACTATCAGTCAAATGAGTCTCCTGAATCAGAGCTACCTGTGTCCCTGCCCTTTTCAGGGCTGTCAGCAGCAGAGCTGTCCTTTTCACTGGATTTGCTATTCCACGTACATTCCATGAGCCCACATTAAGAGTTCGTGTTTTATCCATTTTTAAATAAATAACTTCCCGAAATCCCCAATCAGTATTAGAGTCGAGCCCATTAGATCTGGGTACATGCCACATGCTGTCCCCACCCCCCTCCGCACCCCATTGGCCTAGTAGGCTTAACACATTATGCTTTATAACGATTGCACCAACACACATAAAAACAGTAACCATAACAGTAACTATAGCAGTAACCATAACAATCATGCTAACTATCCACAACTGCACCCCCAAGGTTGTCTTTAATCAAACACTCTTCCCCACTTCTACCTCCCAAATTTATCCTCTCCCCCTGTTCCTCCCCTTCCTCTCTCTTTCCCCTTTTCCCCTCGCCTCCCCCGGAATATATAAGCTTCCCTCTATTTATATCCCTGATCTCCATATCGTTCCCCGTTTTAGTGTATCCCCTTCCCCCTTCTCTTCTATTCTCCCTCTCCTTGCGACACTGATTGCCACAACTGCACAAGTGTCCTGTAAAATCCCCTTTCTGACGTTTGCACTCCCTGCCTCCCATAGCCAAATTAGACTATCCTCTACCTCCTGTAATTATAACACTCACTTCATCTCCCCCGCCGCTCCCCGAGCTCCCCCCTCCACCCATCCAGCCCTCCAGCACGTACCCAAACGGAGTCTCCCTGTCTGCCTCACATTCCTCATCCACCCATGTGTACTTTCCCCATCTTGATTGAGCATTCTCACTCATCCATGTACCGAACGCTCTGTAGAACTGGGTTTTCCAGGTTTCCCCTTGGACTGCCCTGATTTCCCCTCTCTCCACTATACCATGGCATCCTGTCGTAGTATCCGGTGTTCAGATTCTCAGGGTGATATCTTCCTTATCCCTGGCAAATATACACATTCTATCCCTCATACCCCGTTATAGTTAACCCCTTCATCTAAACCCTTCCTGATCCCACACAGAAAAAGTGCACAGTGTTGTCCTCCCTCCTGAGCACTATCCGACTACCTATGAGAGAAATCCAATCCCATAGGCAAGTGCCTTGGAATATAGGCCGCACTATCAAGTTCATGCGCTAGGCTCTCTTCCCCGCCATCAGATATTCCACTGCACTCGCACTTTGCAGTCTTGTGCCCCTTGTTGTAATCTAAATCATAGGTTTTCAGTTAAAGCATACGGGAATCTGCCATTTAGCCAGTCTTTTCTGCCGCATATCTTCCTAGGCACTGTATTGTTCCACAAGCAGCAGTCCTCACTGCATAGTTCACCACGCTCCAGCTTCCCAGTACCACACAAAGTTCGACACTCCCCTTATTCAATCCAAGAGTCAATTGTATTATTAATGTACAGGGTAGACAGACAGGAAGGAGGACCCCACCAGGGCTTCAATGCCAGGAGCAAGGGGAGAAAACAGCAGGTGCACAGGAGAAAAAAAGCAAAGAAAGTCAAAAACAGATCCTCCTCCTCTCCACCTCTGGACATCCATAGTGATCCAATTATTCAGTTCAGCCCAGCTTCTGCTTCAGGGTATGAATGAACTGCTTGGCCTTATCTATTTCCTAGAATGAGAATGTTGCCCCTTCAAGTTTGATTTTTAACATGGCAGGGTAAACCAAGAAGTTCTCCACTTTGAGGTCTCTTAGCTGTTGCATGATCCCATTAAACAGTTTCTTGTGTTTAAGCAGGCGTGCTGAATAATCTTGAGAGAGGAACAAACGATGACCCTCATATACAAGGTTTCCCTTCTCTCTATAGGCTCTCAAGATCTGTTCCCGGTCCTGAAAATTGTGGAACCGCATGATTATTTGCCTTGGAGGCTGGTCTGCAGGCAGTCGGGGCATAACTGCCCAATGGGCACGTTCCATTTTTAGGCTCCCTTTTGCAGGTTGTAGGCCCAGTAACTCCAGTAGAACTCTGACACAAACATCCAAGGCACTTATCCCTTCCCCTCCCTCCGGTAGCTGCCGCAGACGAAGATTGAGGCATCAATGATAATTTTCTTGACAGTCGAATGCCTCTTTAAATTCAGCTAGCTCCTTTTGAAGTGCCGAAACTTGCCCAGGGACTGCCGCTAGTTCATCTTACAGTTGGGAAATTCTATCCTCTGCTTCTGTGAGTCTAGCAGCCTGTGCCGTCTGTTGCTCTTGAACTTCTTGCAACTTTAAATCCAGTTTTCCCTCCAGCTTTATTAGCCGTGATTCCAAGGCTGCTATAACTTGCCTGGTTAATTCCCGACCAAGTGCAGTGACCTCCATGGCGGAGAGTGAGACAAGGCCCAAATTTTCTCCCACTGTGCCAGATGTGGTTTTTGGCACTTTTGTTAGCAAGTCGCTGGGTTGGGCATCAAATACTCATCCATGCTGTCTTCCAATAACAAGAGGCGTTTGAATAAATACTTTGGAGGTATTTGCAATGTACTTATTTAAATTTTTTTCAGCTAACAAGGGAGAGCAGTGAAAAGACGCATCTGTTCGATTTAGCTGCTCATTAGCGCCCCCCGTAATATTTTTTAACCAAATCTTCCAAAGGCAGGGCCCCTTAAGCCTTGAAAATTGAATGAAAAATTCGACACAGTCTAGGTTGTGGGTCAGAGCAAAGAGGAAGGAGGTGCTTTTAGAACTTTACTACTCTACTGGGTCTAAAGAACTAGAACTCTACTACTGGGACCTTCAATTTAGGGTAAAAACAAACAAACAAACAAAAAAAAAGAGTGTGTTTGTCTGAGTTGGGTGAAGAGAATTGTTATCTGTGCAGTTAGCTAGGTGAAGAAGGAAACTGTAAAACAGGGGGAGTGGCTTAGGCAGCAGGAAGCCAGGTGTTTGGATTTAAAAACTGACCTACAGTAGATAGCTTTTGGCAGAGAACAGCAAGAGGAAAGAGGTGCTGTTAGAACTTCACTGCTCTACTGGGACTAAAGAACTAGAACTCTACCACTGGAACCTTCAATTTAGGGTAAAAACAAACAACAGAAAAGGAGCAGGGAAATCCTAGCGCCCCCCCCCCCCCAAAAAAATCAGGGTAGTTAGTGAGGTAAACACCAAGATAGAGAAGTCGATAGGGAGAGGGCAGGGGTAAATGGAGAAAAAGAAAAAGGCAGTAAGGACAGGGATGGGGCAAAAAGGGGTAAGGCCATCAAAAAATGGAGGGTAATGAGTACCAATGCCAGTAGTCTAGGTAACAAGCTGCCTGAACTGGTGCCCTCTGGGACACTGAGACCCCCTTTTATTCCCTCTAGTGGCTCACACAGTACACTGGAGTTACAGCACCAATAACCCACGTATACACACTGTTCACTCATATAGATACCACTTACCCTCGAGACTGATTCTGCAGCATGTCTCTGAGGACTCCCTGTAAAGTAAGGTTAAACAACATACACAGCAAAACACAATACTGTTTCCATAATTACCAACACCACAGACAGTATATAGTATAACAACAACAAATCTGATTTATTTAGGGAACAGTAACACGGGAGGGGGAAATCAGGTTAATTAGTGGCATTAAATCACAGTACTGTGCACACATACAGGGTCTGAAAAGTCACACGCTGGGTACCTAGGTTGGGGGGGGGGGCTAGCCAGGTCCATTGCCCGGGATTGGCCAGCAGGTGCAGATGGATAGGGCCCTGTAGAAGAAAATATATGCACAACACCCAATTGTAATGTGGAGCCTGATGGCTCAGTCCATGAAGCAAAGAAACAACAAGAATTAAATGACACACTTGTGATTGAAAACAGGCTGCAGGGGAATACCCTGATTTGTACTCACAATACCCAAGCTGAGAACTGGATGGTGGATGTTCTTCTGGATTGTCAGAAACAGCAGGGCATGGAGACAAGGTCCTTGTGACTGGACCCCACTGCAGTTTATAGCAAACGGATTTAGTTTGCGACAAGCTGGGGTTTGCTTCCAGCTTCAACACACAGCACAGGGGATTGGAAATAGCGATTCCCCACAAGCACTACGCACATTCATATTTAAAAGGAAAGTACTATACCAGGCAGGCTGCTCCTCAATCCCGATCGCAATAACTGCAAAATACCCGGGAGCACACACAGCAGCTTCAGTTCCTGACAAACCGAGCGCGATTCAGCAATTTCTCCAGTCTTCTACAGGGTGAGCCTGGTTTCCACACTTCTAATGCTTCTTTCTCCTCACAACTCAGATTCAGTCCAAACTGGCACTCACAAAGGCTACAGACCGAAACTCAGGGCCTCACATGCTCTTCCCACGCGAAACTATACACTGCAGAAGCACAGGGCTCCTTCTTTCTTCACAGTCACAACTGATCTGGTCTTTCCAGTCACAGAGCAGGGCATTTCCTTTAACTCCACACTATTCTGTTGGCTGATTCAGCCGTCACTCACAATAAGACTCCCTCTGTTGGTAGAAAAAGGCGCCAAGGTCAAAACTACATTTCCCAGAGTCACTGCCCATACAGTCCCCTTGTGGCTGGCTCAAATTAAGAGTCCAACTTCTGATTTGTCCACAGTCTCCATTTTAGGGCTCCCTTAACCCAATTGGCCCAAAACAGCAGTTTAGGTCCAAAATAGAGAGGTAACACACACAGAGAGTTCCAGCTGCAATAAAGGCAGGTTAGACAAACTACAATTTTGCTAATGCTTTAAATGATTACAGGCAAACAGTTACAGCTTTCATTTAGGCTCCCTCTGCGCTTTTAGCGACTGCAGAAATGGAGCGATTTCTCTGCAGCTTGGGCAGGATTCGAGCATTAAATACACATTCCCCCCCATACAAACTAATTGAGTCTGCAAGCAGACAGCTCTTAAAGAGACAATACGTGGAGGCTCAATTAGCACTCACTTGCAACCACAGTTAAGCAGCTCAGACGCTAAACACCACCCAGGCTTGGAGCATTCAGGAAAGCTCCTGGAAGACTTTTGGGAACCCCCATTTGCAGGGGGGTTACATTTGAATTATGAAAAATGGGCTGAGAAACATGTCTAGAATATTTATACTGCATGAACTTATATAACTGAGCATGGACCTGTAAAGAAGTACCTATAACAGAGTCTCAAAAATGTGCAGGAAGAGACTTGGGAGGAGTAAAAAACATAGCTGAGGGAGACAGGCCAGCCTCTTTAATCTGATCTCTTATTAGCTCAAGCCAAATAGGGACATGGGGGAGTCACCATCTTCTGGTCTTTGAACAGGCCACCTTAGATATCTACTAGCATGGCTGGCCAAATAATAGAAAAGTGCGGGAGCTGAAGGCCACCTAATGCCTTAGGCACCGATAGCCGGTTATACGCTCTTCTTGGTGCCTTACCCAACCAAATAAAGTCAGAAATAATCCTGTGAATCCATTTAAACCAAGATAGAGGGAGGAAAACATAAAACATGTTAAGTGGATAAAATAAATGGGGGAGAACATTAACAATATTTATTCTACCCCATAGGGTCAGCGGTAAGGACTTCCATCTCTTTAGGTCCTGCTGTATGATAACCAGCAAATCATCAAGATTAAGCTTTTTAAACTGCGCCACAGTTCTGAAAGAATAATGCTGCGGTACTTAAGCGGTTTTGAAGCCCAGGATAATCCCATTGCAGCAACATCCGATTTAAAGATTGTTGAATTTAGAGGCATAACCACAGTTTTTTCAAGATTAAGTTTATACTGTAGTTGGAAAATAAGCCGAACTCTCTGATAGTGATAAAGCAGCTGAAATGGACACAGCTGGGTTAGTCACATGCAGTAAAATATGATCTGCATAAGCAGATATCTGAAGATTCCACATCCCAACCCGTACACCAGTCAAATGATTATTCTTGAATTTCTGTATCAAGGGCTACAATACAGATTGAATAATAGGGGGGACAAGGGGCACCCTTGCAGAGTACTTGAAAATAAGGGGAAATTGGAGGAAAATACTCCATTACAATAGAGTCTGGTACTCGGACATGAGTACAGAACCTTAAGCCAAGAGTGAATGCAGGTGGGAAACCATGTTATATTATAATATATAGTTACATTATAAAGGCAGATAAAATTTAAAAATGAAAAAGTAGTTCATTTTTGTGCTGTGAAGTAAGAGGTGTTGCATCCATGTACTACTAGGTGGCATTGTTTTTATGTAGCCAGGTTGTTGCCCCTTACTGCCCACCGTTCATGGAAGCAGGTGATTAAATTTAAAATACATTTTGGACAATGGGCAGGTTAGGCACAGGCTCGCTGCTGCAATTGTCCCCCTTTTTCCTAATCCTCCCTCGTACACCAGTCAAAATAACTATCTGTCTCTCACCTACCTGCCCTCCCACTCCCCAACCCACCCATCTGCTCAACTACTTACTTAGTTTGTTGGTTGTTGTTTTTAGCTGGACTGGGCCATACAGTGCACATACACAGGCAGGAGCCATCTCTAATACTTTTATGGGCAGGACCACAGAACAGAATTCTATTTATATGAGACAGACTGGTTCATGAGCTGTGGATCATAAGTCATAGTCAGAGAAGGAAGTGAAAGCCAGGCTGCCAGCACACCAGTAGCATGGCTGTGTGGTAAGCTAGGCCACCAGGTGCTTCACACAGCAGCGGTGATAAGTGGTGCATGCGGGGTGGACATATGCTGCAGAAGGGGAGAAAAGACATACTGCCTTGCTCTTTCGCTTTGTCACACACTCGATCAGTATTTGCCTCTTAGCTGCAGTCTACTACTGTCTGCATGGCTCTGTATCATTTGTGAGTAATATGTAAGAGAGTAAGATTTAAAGGCATAGAAGAGGAGGAATTCTGTGCAGTTGGAACGCAGGCCAGAGTTGGGATCAAGGTCTGTTGAGAAATAAAACTTGCAAAGGAGAATGCAGTGTCAGGAGCAGTTAAATACAAACTGCAGTGACTCAGGCCTTCATTGCTAAGGTTTGAAAATATACCTAAGGAACAAAGGGGCATTTTTAAATTACATATTGTCCCTGGATCCCCACCCAGAAATAACTCAGGCCACTTCTTTGCTACTTTGGATGCTTGCTGGCAATAGTTATTTAAACGGCACAATTTATATTCATACATTTACTTCCCAATTCATTTCTAGCAATTCAGTATTTACAACTTGGACATAACAGTCCCATATCGCTTCTAGGACATAACAGTCCCGTCTTCCCTCTCGTGGTTCTTCCTCTTGTTCTCCTCCTCTTTTGCCATTGCTTCTCAGAGTCCGGACACCGTGATCCGCCCCCCCTTTTCATCACCACAACCGGGTACCACACTTACCCGACCACTCCCCCCACTAGATGTGGACACGGCGATCCACCCCTAGTTCTATAGTCCTCTCCTCCCTGTACTCCCACGCCTGGTTTCTTTGTCCCCAGCCCATGGTACCTACCCCTTCCCCTCTACCTGCCCCCTTTTCCCTCTTGCTCCCACCCCTTTACCTCCCTTTGAATCGCTCTCTGTTGTCTCGATACCCTCGAGCGGGGCTCACCTAGCTTTCCAGACCCTGGCCGCCCATCTGCACCCCTACCTAGTTGGTGCCGGGCCCTATTAGAGGCCACTTTACCCTGCACCTCTACCTTATCAGTGCCTATTCCACATTCCCTCTCTTCTTGCAGGGAGGGTGGTGGGGAATTTTACAGCAAGAAAGAGGGCTAGCTGAGGGTTACATGCCCTTAAACAGCCCCTAAGGACCCCTGCTTAGGGCCCCTTCTGGCCCCTCCCCTTGGCCAATAGACAGCAAGCTCCAACCTGGTCGTATGACACCCCTTGTGAGGTCATAGCCCCTTCCCCTGTCCTGCAGACCCCTCCCTCTCTCCCCACTTGCCGCTTTCAGTATTCATTTCTGGCTGGTTCTCAGGACAACCTGTCCTGCCCTTTATTGGCAAGCCTCATTGTCCCTGGATCCCCACCCAGAAATAACTCAGGCCACTGCTTTGCCACTTTGGATGCTTGCTGGCAATATTTATTTAAATGGCACAATTTATATTCATACATTTACATCCCGATTCATTTCTAACAATTCAGTATTTACAACTTTTTTTTTTTTAACTTTATTTATTCCTCCCATACCCCGGGCTTCCTTCAGGAGTGCCCTCCCGGAGTTCCTCCTCTACTCCCAACCTGAACCCTCCGCATCTGCCCGACTGCCTCCCCCGATCAACCACAGGCAGACCCGACCCCCAGTGCCATCTTCGGGGCTGATTCCACTCCTCCTTCAGTGGCGACTCCTAAGTATGAGAGGCCTACCTGTATGTCGTCGGGTCCTCCAGAGGCAGTTCATGGGCACGTCTGGGCCGGTATCTGGGATGTGGGAGAGTCCACGGGGGCCACCGTCATCTCACCGGTGCGTAGGAGGCATTTTTCACTGTTTTTTTGTTCCCACCCCCTCAGAGCCTGGCTAGCACAGCAACGTAGCGCCGTAGCTCTGCCCTCCCCCTGGCATGCGCCACGCTGCTCAGCTGGCGAACCCCTAGCTGCCGCCAGAGGTCGCTCCATGAGCAAGCGTATCCCATCCCCTTCCCTGGGAAGAGAGAGCAGTCCTCAGGACGCTTGATCTCTCCCCCTGACCCCCAGCAACTCCCGTCTCGTTCCCGAACCTGGGTCGCCAGCGTGGCGCGAGATGTGGCGTCCAGCGCCTCAACCCTCAGTGCCACCGGGCCGGCTGCCAGTATTTACAACTTGGACATAACAATCCCATATCACTTCTAGGACATAACAGTCCCATCTTCCCTCTCGTGGTTCTTCCTCTTGTTCTCCTCCTCTTTCGCCATTGGTTCTTGTGGTCTGGACACCGTGATCCGCCCCCCCTTTTCATCCCCACAACCGGGTACCACACTTGCCGGACCACCCCCACTAGGTGTGGACACGCATCCACCCCAGTTCTATATCCTCCCTCCCTTGTTACTCCCATACCTGGGTTCTTTTGTCCCAGCCATGGTACCTCACCCCTCCCCTCTGCCTGTTCCCCCGTTTTCCCTTTGCTCCCACCCTCCACTGACCCATCTCCAGCTTGCAATGGAACATGGGGCTCCCCCCCTTGCAGGTTTACCCCTCAGACCTTTCTTGTTAATTTCCCATACTAGCTACATATTATATAATGTGTGCTGTGGGTGATATAGGGGATTGGTATGAATGTTTAAAAACTGAATTATTTTGGTTTGTAAACTAAAGGCTTGTATTGCTTTTACTGTACAAACATGGCTCCCACATATGTTTTTTTTTAAGTTTAGTGGAGACATTAATAATAGAATGTGCTGTGTCAAGGTTGCTTGAAGAAGTCCAAAGTCATGTCTTTTCTTTCCTAAACTATATGGCTGTGGAATCTTCTCAACCAATCAGGACACAGTAAATACCCTACCCATTTTATAAAGAGTATTAAGTTACTGTTGTGTCAAACTGTTATTGCATTGTGTGGGACCAATTAAGTGGGTTGTACTAGTGGGGATCACAATGGGTTGGTACTTTTTCCCAAGGGGTGGTGCTAGATTGTTAGCTGGCCCACATACATTTTACCTGGGTGGAGGCACCACACAGCTTATTTGATCCTAACATTTTTGGATAACAAATCCCCACAACAGTTAACTTAATTGCAGATTAGGTGGGCCAAGCAGTCCTTATCTGCCATCGGAGTCTATGTTTCTATGTTTCTAAGCCCCTCAATCTTGTTTGAACTCATAAGGGATGGGTAAGACACTGAACACCTACGGCAATGTGGTGTTTATGAAGGTTTTGATATTTAAACCATACATGATACAGTGGTGAGCATCGGGGGCAGAAGCAAGGAAATGAAGAGTCTAATTAGTGGGTTACTCAGTGGCTTGAAAGCAGACTTCCCAGCAACAGACACTGTACCCATAGTCAATAAGTGGGAGATAGCTGGTGTCTGAATATAGATCGAAGCCTGACTACCAGACCTTGTGTGTACCTCTACTGTTCCCTGCACAGCTCTATCCATCTTGGTAATAAATCTAAGACTAGGCTACTCCTGTTATGTCTGCAGGACTCTGCTATATGCTAAGGTTGTAGCCAGTTGACAGTATTTATCAACAAAGTGGTCCCTTGCAGCTGCTATTAATGCAGCAGAGTTACTTCCTGACGCCAGAAGGAGTTAAAAAAAATGCCTTCCAAAATAAATAAACTTCTAGCCAACAGGTGCTATTTTGGAAGAATAAAAAAAAACTACAGCTCAGAGCCCATGTCTTTCCAATCCGATGTTATCTCTCTCTGCTCTGTGAAGTTGATATTGCTGTTTGTAGGCTGGGTGAGTGGAGTTCAACCAGACAAAACTACTCAGCTTGAGTTTAGTCGTCTGTAACAGCCATGGTGAGCTCGCCTGATTAGCAATCTGCTGGTGGGCACAGTTCAATGGTTCTCGTTTGAGATGCACTGCGTTTTGCTTTCCAGTTTCCAAGCAGCCTTGGATGATCTCTCAGTACTGTCTGCTGAATAGAACTCAAAATAACTACGTGCACAATATCTGGTCTCCATATGTGTTACGTATTACTTCTAGCATCAAAGAACAAGCCAGAGAGATGGTTCTTATAACATAACTAGTATAGAAAGCAATGCATCTAAAAGAAGCAGTACAAACTGTAACACCCTTTCCAGATATTAAGAGGGAAGGAATGTTTGCCATGCCACCTGTGTCTCCCTGGCAGTGGCAGTGCTAGTACTGACACATAGAGAATCGCCTGTCCCCATAGCCCAGCCAGGTGCTCCAGAGCAAGACCCAAGGTTCCACCTAGCTCAGCGAGCTGAATTTATGTTTACTCCAGCCCAGCAAGTTGCACCCTAAACCTACCCCTGAGACCCCATCATTTCATTCAACCCAGCATTTTACCTCTTCTCCACTTCAGCGTGTTGCACTTGATCTCCTGCCACTCCACCACCTCATCAAGTGGTACCTGAGCTCCCAGACCCTCTCAAGCCCTAAGCCCAGCCTACACTGAGCAAGTTGCACCCACGCTGCCCTCCCCCAGCTTGCTCAGTCCACACATCTTCCAAACAAAAAAAAACAACACTCCTTCCTCTGGGATTATGAGCACAGTGAAACGAGACTGATGCAAGCCAAACACAAAACAATCCCTGCCCCTAAGAGAGATCAATGTGCCTGAAATCATTGGGTAATCCCAAAGAATTGTGTGTAAATATATTGGTCCTTACATAAACAGATCAAAGTAGGTGATTTGATACGTTTTATTGAATGAACAACAGAATTAGTTTAGTTGCCGTATTGGTCCTTGTAAGAACAGATACAGCAGCAAATGGTTTGATACCTTTTACTGGACTAACATAGATGTACAAAAAGAAGACTGCCTAAACTTTCAGATCAACCAAGTCCTTCCTTGGAGACTTATGGCAGTTGTTTAGAGAATCACATTCTATGAACACCCAGACCATACATAAAAAAAAACCAGAAAGAATTCTCATTGGTTTAAAATACCTATTTAAAAAAATCATAGATTTAAATTGCAGGAACCAGATTCTGCTAGTATGCTTTTGCTATGCAACCTTCCAATGTCAATTGTCAGTAGAAGTAGATAAGATGAGCAGTCAGGCAGACAGTTCCAGTAACTGAAATATGAATGAATGAGTGTGTTATGTGAATAAAGTCTTAAATTATATAATACATTCTGTCTGGAGACATTTTATAAACTATACTCTCAACCAGTTAATAAACTCCATAAACATTAAGACCCAAAGTGCTGTAACCATATTTTTAAAAGATAATATCAAATGTCAGTATTAGTGCCAAATAAAAAATAAATCTCTCAAGGCCCCCTAGAAAATGAGTTCATGCATCTTAAAATGTTCAGAGTTCAATAATGTGTCAGTATATAATCAGTATACTGTAGGTACAGTAACAGTCTTAAGAATCTGAATAAAAACCCAATGGAGGAGCATCGTTTAGCCACCAACAAGATGGCAACTTAATTTGTGAGCTTTCTCCTGACCAAAGCCCATCCGAGCTTACACTTTGCGATCCCGTTGAGTTCCTACCCACTGTTTACAATTTAATGCACGGGTGACATCCTGCTTACTGGGCGGCATGTTTTTAAGCAGATTTTGGCACGTATTGTGTCTCCTGGCTGCGCCGTTATCCACGGTACCGTTAACTAAGTTGGGCCGCACAGGCCCTATGTACCACAGTGGCCCCTGTCTACTCTACAGCCAGTGCCTTTGGCCTGACGGGTGTTCAGACGACTCCAGGACTTACACTTTTCTAAGCACCTTACAAGTATGGACCTCCTGATGGCACCCCCTCCTTTAAGCATAGCGAACTCGGGTGCCAACCAGCCTACATCTGTGGGGGAATCTCCTTGGTTGAGGCAGTGGACATTTGAGACCAGGACTAATCAGCTATGCAGCAGCGGCAGCAAAAGTGACTGTGGACTCTGGGGATACCCCTCAGGGACATCCCGTGAAGGCCGAAGGTCTAATTACATGAACTACCTCTTCTCTTTCCAGCTAACCTTTTTATAAGTGTTATAAATGTATGAAGGGGTGCCACAATAGCTATAACCCCTCCCCTCCCCCTCCCCTCCTTTCTACAACTGTTAAGTGGTACCTGTGAGGTTTTGGGTGGCGTGGCAGGCATTTTAGCCTTCCCTTAAGTGCCTATCTGACTGGCCCGCCCCCTCCCCCTTCCTTAGCTCCCCTTTACCCCAGTCTGTGGCTTGCTTTCACCTCATCAAGCCCTCCTGTGTTCAGGCTCCCTACTGTTCAGCCCTGGGGATAGCTGGCTCCTCTCTCTTTTTCCTAATTAGCCATGTTGGTGGATAGTGGCACACAACCCTCAGAGCTACATCCAGGCCTTACATTATATTTTTTGGCTGCAGGGCCTGTTACCTTAGCGATATTGTGTGTTAACCAGTAGGTTGGCGTGCCCACCTCCCTCCCCTAACTTTCCTTCTCTAACCCATAATTCCTCCCCCTCCCTCATCCTCTCCATCCCTCCCTCTCTCCCCGTGGTTGAGTGTCGACCTTGGATGACCTTATGGCTCAGGACGACTCCATTTGGTTTGACATCCACATAACACCCCTAGCACTGAGCGTTGGAGACAGCATAGCTGTAGGGTAGAGTACTATCCTCGTTTGCTTTGACCTCCTTCCTCATAGCGTGTTTACGCTGTTGTGTCTTCCTTGACACCTGTTTGTTAACTGTTGGGCTACTTGGCCCGCAACTTTGGTTCTTTACACTTGTATTCTAATTGCTTTCTGTTTGTGGTTCTTCTCGACAGCCTTCCATTATTTCAAGGACAAAGTTTTTGAGACCTTCAGTAATGCTTACACCCCCCTTCAATTTCAAGCTATGGATTTGCAGTTCTGGTTTGCTTAGGGTGCTTCCCTACTCCAGGAGTTTTTGCACACCTACTCCCCTCCCCCTGGGAACTACAGTAAGTACTCCTTTTTTCTTATTGGTCAGGATCATGGCTTTGGTTACCCCCACACCCAGTGGCTACCACTGGGTATCCTGGAATGTTAAAGGGCTTAATCATCCAATCAAACATACAAAGATTCTACAGCATTTACAGTCCCTACGGGCTGATGTTGCACTCCTCCAAGAAACACACCTCTTATGGAGGCAGTATAGCGCAGTGGTCTAAGGCTCTGAGCTGCAAATTTGGTGACATCCAGCAGACCAGACCTGGGTTTGAATCCCACAGCTTCCACTTGCATACTGTGTGACCCTGAGCAAGTCACTTAACCTCCTTGTGCTCCCAGGTCGCTCCTGTAAAAAAGCTTTCAGCTTAGTGTGCTATACCTGGTTAAAAACAACTAAATATCCAAATCAACAGCATGGTTGAAGAAGTCCTGGTAGGGGAGGTTCTAGCTACCTTGCCCACAACCAAATCCAAAGGTGTGGCTATCCTTCTCCGACATGCTTCTCCCTGGAAAGTGAAGGGCATCAGGAAGGATACCCATGGCAGATGGTTGGTGGCCAGACTATCTTCTCCAGAGGGCTCTGTGCTGCTGGGCATTGTATATGCCCCTAACATTGAACACGTGGACTTTTCCTGGCAGTCAGTCAAGCTCTGTCAAAGTTACAGCCAGATGGTCCACCCATCCCAATTGTGATAGGTGGGGATTTTAATATGGTACATGACATTTTTCTTGACAAATCCCACCCCACCCCACATGCCACCCCCAAAGCCAGGTAGTCTCTCCAGGACCTGATGGAGGTATGGGCTCTCACCAATGTTTGGCGCAGAGACCACCCCACTAGTCGGGATTACACATTTTACTCCATGTCACATCAATCACACAACTGCATAGATTTTTGGCTGGCTAATGAAGTGGCAGCCCAAGGCATGTCTGATTCCAGCATTGGCTCGATACTGATCTCGGATTACTCGCCTGTTCTGTTCACTTATACCCCCCCCAGCCATCACCCCTCTGGAGTCCGCTGGTGATGTAACCCACTCCTCTTCAAGGATCCTGACTTCTGCCCCATGCAATCAAGCTACTAGAGACTATTTTTCCCTTAAATTTGATTGCAGAATATCCCCTCGCACAGTCTGGGAGGCCTTCAAGCCAGTTTCCTGGGGCCGCATTATTGCCTTCTCCGCAGCCCGGGATAGAGCCCGCAAAGCAACCCTGACCAAACTACAGGCCGACCTTGCTGCCTTGGAATGGTGCTTTAAGACCACCCCTCAGACCACTCTCGATGGCACTTTACACCGTCAAATTGTGGGCCTCAAATATCAGATCAATGTTATATTGCACCAAAAAGCTGAATGGCTACTCCTAGATCAAAACAGACTTTCTGGGCTAGTGGAGAAAGGTCTGGTAAGCTCCTTGCTTTCCGTCTCCACAAACAGCAGGTGGCTACGCTGATCCATACCCTCTGTACTCAAGCAGGCTCCATAGCATCTAACCCCAAAGGCAACAATGATACCATGAAGCAATTTTATGAATTCCTCTACCAATCCCACTCCACCAACACCGTCTCACACCTCTAGCAAGGTGTTACAACCTTTTGCCAGCATACTCCCCTCCCTGCTCTTACCCCCAATCAGGTAGCCCAGCTTGACGCCCCCATTTCATGTGAAGAGCTACATCTGGCACTGTTGAAAATGGCTAGAGGGAAAGCTCTGGGCCCCAATGGTATGTCCATAGAATTATACCCAGCCCTAGGACCAGATATTCTTCACCCACTCCAACTCGCCCTACACTCCTCTCATGAAAATGGATCTCTCCCTCCCACTATGAGAGACGCACTTATCACCCTCCTTCCCCAAAAATCCACAGACCCGCTAAACTGTGCCAACTTTCGGTTCATATCTTTGCTATCTGTTGATACAAAGATCCTAGCCAAGGCTTTGGCTACTAGGATGATGTCTGTCCTCCCGGCGATTATCCATGTTACACCAACAGGCTTTATGTGAGGCAAAGCCAAGGTAGATAACTCCAGACTTTTGCTCAACCTTAAATGGTTTGTATCCAAATTGCCTCACCCCATGGCCACCTTAGCTGTTGATCTTTCTAAGGCGTTTGATTCCACAGAGTGGAATTACCTGCATGACATCCTTCACCTCTATGGCTTTTGGGGCGCACTTCAGACAATAGTAGTAGTATTTTATTGTTTTTACAACATCGAAACATCTTATTACAAAAATTAAAACAAAATAACATATTAAAAACATTCATCATATAAAAATTAGATTTACAAATGGAGGCATAACAATTTGTGAATACCAGTATTAAACCATTTTCTGTACTTTTTCATACGGTTTTAACTTTATTACCAATATGTAATTTTGTATACTCAATTATCCTATAAAATCTAGATATTCTCTGTAAGTGAAATGCATTGCATGTTTTTAAAAAATAATTGAGCTGGTACTTTGGTTCCATGTTTAAATCTGATAACATTTCTCCTAAGTATAAGCACCTTTGGAATTTATACAATGGGCAGAATAGCAGGAGATGCATTGAGGAGTCTTCATCCTTCCCGCTTACACTTCAGACAATGGGTGCACACACTCTACTGTTTCACTATGGCCCGCATCCTCACTAATAGTGACATCTCCCCTTCTTTTCCCCTTCACAGGGGTACTAGGCAAGGCTGCCTCCTCTCCCCCTTTTATTTTTAGTTATCCTGGAACCCCTCATTTGGTTCCTTATTGCCTCCCCATGGATCCAGGGCATTGAAGTTGCTGGTCGTCCCTACCTAGTGGCGGCATATGCTGATGATCTTCTCTTAACTTTATCTAATCCCCAACAGTCCATCCCAGAGGTGCTTCAGGTCTTGGATAGCTTTGAGGCCCTATCTAGCCTGCGGATCAATCAAAAAAAGACCATCCTGGCCCCCTTGAATGTTCACTGTACACATGCCTATCTCCAGGGCACTAATCTTTCATGGGCTGCCCAAGGCTTTGCTTACCTTGGTGTACAGCTACTGACCAAATGGTCTACCCTTGAGTTGGCTAACTTCTCCCCTTTATTGGCACAACTGTCTACAGAAGTGGAAAGGTGGTGCAAGATGCAACTCTCGTTTCCCTGTAGGATGGCTGCAATCCATATGCTTCTTCTCCCTCGACTTATGTACCTCTTCAATAACTTACCCATCTCTCTTTCTCCGAAACTCTTCTCCTCTTGGAACATTTGGTCTCTTGCTTCCTTTGGGACAATAAGCCACCTAGGTTGAGTAAGCAAAAGTTGAGAGCACACTGGTCCCGAAGGGGGCTCAATGCCCCATGGTTCCTGGGCTACCACTTGTCCTACATGGCAGCACATGCAACCAAATGGTTTGTACCCAGCTCTCTGGGCACCCCCCTCTGGGTTCAGTTGGAAATTGACCTGGTTCGTATGGTAGCCCTCTATTCCCTTGTCATGCCATGCTCACAACTGCCCCACCACCTCCCGCCCACGGTCACTGACACAGCCCGTGCTTGAAAGTTCCTTATGTCTAAATCACACATGCCTAAACACGCTTGGTACCCACCGATAAAATATGCCCCACTGTGGTGAAATAATCTTATTCAAATTGATGGGCCCCAGTGTCTTGGCCCTCTTGGCAGAAGTGTGGCATCCAGACAATTCAGGACCTTTCCCCATCTGACACCACTTCTTTACTATCCTTTGCCCAGCTGCAAACTAAATTTTCCCTGCTGCATAAAGATTTTTGGTGATATCTCCAGATTCGCAGTGCCACACAACCTCTCCTTACCAGGCATCTGGACACCATACCTTGGCAATGGCTAACCGATCTTCATACTCTAGCCACCTCGAAAGGCCTTAGGGGTCATTTTTATAACACCTGGAGGAACTCCTAACCAAACACCACCTTGCCCTGCAGACTGAAATGACCAGTGGAATTCTTACCTTAAGGATACTAATCGTATCTATAGTGACACCAAAAGTCGCTTCCTACAGCTCAGAATTCTGCTGCTTTGGTACCGCACTCCAGTATTCCTTCATGCACAAGGTTTGCTCAGCCACAACCAGTGCTGGTGGTGTTCACAAACTGATGCCCACCTCATGCATATACTGTGGTCTTGCCCCCACCTTGCAACATTCTGGAACATGGTAGCCTCCAATCTTTTCAAGGTGTTGAAATCCCCGATTGTCCTCACTGATTCAAAGTTGCTCCTGGGCGACACAATCTCTTTGACTTAGCTTATCTCTCCCTTTTTGAAAGAATATCCTACCTCCAATCGAATAATATGCACCACTACCAGTCCAAATGGGGACCATACTTGCAGTCTGATTTCTGCAAACTCCCGGCACCACCTGCAAATCCTCCTTTATGATTGACTGTCCTATCTACTCCTATTAGTTTTTCTTTGCTATTGGAATAATATAGAGGGTGTAAGCACTTGTTTCTACTTATTTGTATTGCTCTCAATGTTTCAGTTGGATCAGTACATATATCTACTTCACTGTTAATGCTGAAATTAGGAAATGTTGCAAACTTATTCAAGACATGATGATATTCTTGTCCTTGACTATGTACGACTCTGCATACCTATGTGGCTGTACTACTTATTGTGCAATGCACTAAGAAAAACTCAATAAAAAACCTTATATGATAAAAACCCAATGGAATACAACCCCCCACCCCCAGGGAAAAGATAACTAGTAGAATGGAATATAAATTCACTATGTATTTGAACCAGGAGTCCTAACACACTGTAGCATAATTATGACATGTACCTGAATATACAGCTAACTCAATATAACCACAACCCCAAACCCCCCACACTTTATTTCCCCACCCCTCCCCATAACCACACAACCCCCCAAAAAATAACACACCATACTCCTACCCCAAACACACACACACACAACCCCCACACACAAGACAACCCAACATCCCCTACCCCCCCCACACACACGTTTATTTGGTGAGAAACCAACATGTTGATAATCAGTTAAAAAGGACTCTGTGAAAAAAAAACTACTTCAGTCCTGTTAAATGTCCATCCTATGAAGTAAAGTTCTGTGAAAATTTAAGTAGGATAATGTGTCCTTGGAAGGTTGCTCAGCAATAGCAGACTAGTAGAATCTGGTTCCCTCAATTTAAATCTGTGATTTTTTTAAAATAGGTGTTTTAAACCAATGAGAATTCTTTCTGGGGGGTTTTATATATGATCTGGGTGTTAATTCTCTATACAACTACCATAGGTCTCCGAGGAAGGACTTGGTTGGTCCAAAAGCTTATTTATTTATTTATTTCAAAGTTCCAAAATACACTTTTGAGCAGAAATGCTCATTTACAAAGGTTCTTTGTCAGAATAACAATTTCTTTACACAATGTCAACGACAGTATTAAAAACTGCATAACAAAGGCTGAACAATATTGATTCAGTGACTTAACAAAACAGAATGAGTAACATAAGTACCGTTTCGGCAATACAGAGTGAACAAAAGTTAACATTCAACAGGTCAAATAATACGAAGCATAACATAGGCACTAGGAGCTATACAAAGGTAGCAGCCTATCTGGGCATTGTAAGAGGTTAAGTCTGTGTTATTTTATGCACATTGGAATGGAGGAGAGGCACATGTGTGAGGAGACCATGTGGTGGGTAAGGTGCTGGCATCATGTGCACATGTAAGAGGGGACCTTAGGGGAAGCACCATGATCAGATGGTGCAAGGGCTGGGTTGGGTAGGGGTGCAGTTGGCAAGTGACAGTGCATGGGTTGCGGTTTCATTAGGAGATGCAGCTACATTTGGAGCCAGGTAGTAAATTTAGACGTTCCAGTATGAAAGGACCCAGCTTAGTTGGCGTCTTTTGTATTACGTGATGTTCATTAAGTCAGCTCGGTACCCTGGTTGCAAAGGAGCTTAGGCATTGTTTTCTTTTTGTACATCTATGATGGTCCAATGAAAGGTATCAAACCATTTGCTTCTGGATTGAATGAACAAGACATTTTTGGTAGCAAGCTTTCAGGCTACACAGAATTATTTAGGGTTTGGAAGGGCTCTGTGTAGCCTAAAATCTTGTGTTCATGAAAGGGCTCTGTGTAGCCTGAAAACTTGTGTTCTGAAAATTTCTTATTGGTCCAATAAAAGTATCAAATTGCTGACTTTGTTTATCTGATTATCCCAGAGGACATTTATTGCAAACTGTGTAAGACGTATGGAAATAACGTTGCTGGTCCTTCTAACGTACCTGGGTAGTTATTAACTCCTGCTGTGTTGTGGACTGATGTATCTGTCCAGCATTCATATACATGTCATATAAATGATTTATCTACACAAGTGCTGTTTGACCTTGGGTAACCTCACAAGTGGCATAAGCCACAAGTGAGGTGTCTGATGTCAAACAGCATGAGTATAAATAAATCGTTTATCTGACAGCTCACCATTGTATATTTCATTTATGCAATAAGGGATGCTTTCTATCAGTGCGGGGACATTTGCTTTTGACTTTTTTTTTAAATGATCAGTTCTGTGACTTTTTGTCAACTTTCCTAGCGTAGGTCTGCCAAGCATAGTGGTTGCTATTAAATGAATCAAAACTCATTTTGTAGATATTTTTGTGCTGAGCAACATTTGTGTTCAAGGTACTATGCTATCATTTTTCATTTAAAAGTTATTTGCATATGTTTCTTGCAAAAAGTGAAAAACAGAATTTAATTTTCTGCTGTTTTTTGCTAATTATGAAAAACTAAAATGTAGATATAAATGAAACACCACTCATTTTGTAGATATTTTTGTGCTGAACAAATTTTGTGCTCATAGTACAATGCTATCGTTTTTCATTTTAAAGTAATTCATATTTGTTTGTCGAAAAAGTGAAAAAAATGAATTTTTTGCTAGGTTTTTTTGCTAATTATGAAAAAAACTAAAAAGTATCAGTAAATTAAACACCACTCGTTCTGTAGATATTTTTGTGCTGAACAACTTTCATGCACTCAGTACCATGCTATCATTTTTCATTTTAAAGTTATTTTCATTTGAATACAGGGGGATGTGACGTCGCTACTATGTAGATAAAAGGTGATGACATCAATACTGTGTACATAAATGGTGATGACATCATTTTATTTATTCAATGGCTGTGAAGGTAAATGGATTTATTCAATGGGTTTTGTGTCCATGCCTATTGCATAAATTCTAATTCTGTTCTCAGTATACGGGTTAAAATAAATAGTTTTATGTGATGACAGCGAGTACTTTTTCTCATGGACCACAAAGATCGACAGCAAAACCACCCCATGCCAAAAGGGCGACTAATATTACAGAGGCCATCACAAATAGCGACGGCTGCTTACTCGGTTATAAAAAACAGACACAATGGCCCAGATATTCAAAAGGGTTGCTCCATGCGCCAACGGGGTTATGCATAGAATCTACGTGCGCCATTCTGCGATATTCAGCAGGAGGCAGTTGCGCCACTGACAACAGGTTGCGCCAAAGAGCAATGCAAATGAATGCATGCTCAACAGGAGGGGGAAGAACCATGCATAAACTGCACAACCCGATATTCAGTCGGGTTGTGCAGAGTTGTGCAGGCACAACCCCCAACCTGCACCTGCACAACTTTGAGCCAAAAGGATCAAGTTGAGGGCCACCCACAGGTGAGCTGCTGTATTGCAGGGCGCAACACAGCAGCTGCCACCCCTGGCTGGCCCCCAACTCGGTCCCTGTGCCCCCCCACCAGCCCGATCGCGGGCAATACAGTAACATGAACACCCCCGCCACACATCTCCCACAGCCCGATGGCGGCAATACAGTAACATGAACCCCCCACCCACACATCTCCCCAGCCCGATCGTGGGCAATACAGTAACATGAACCCCCGCCCACACATCTCCCCAGCCCGATCGCGGGCAATACAGTTACATGAACCCCCCGCCCACACATCTCCCCCCAGCCCGATCAAGGGCAATACAGTAACATGACCCCCCCACCCACACATCTCCACAGCCCGATCGTGGGCATACAGTTACATGAACCCCCGCCCACAATCTCCCACAGCCCGATCGTGGGCAGGCGTGTATCAACCCCCCAGTGCCCGATCACGGGCAGAATGTAACCCCAACCGAATATCTCCTGGTGGTCCAGTGGACCGTAAAGCCTGATCGCGGGCAGAATGTCAAGTTACAACCCCAAACATCTCCCTGGTGTCTAGTGTCCCCACCCACCCACGAGCCTCCACCCGCTCCCCGCGGCTGGTGGGCGGCAGCATCCACCCACCTGCCACCCCGCCGCCCGCCAACTGACTGTCCGGTGGGGCTGCACGCCATTGGTGCAGAGCTCAGCCAATGGGCATGCAGCCCATACTAGTACATGACAGTCAGGTTGTTCATTCACAAATGAAGGGGTTCATGTAACTGTATGCCATAATTGGGCTGTGGGAGAGGAGATGTGTGGCGGGGGAGAATGTAGACTTACAGAGAGATACTGCCAGCGATCGGGCTGCAGGGTGCATCGGTCCTCTGACGGCTGCTGCCTGGCAGGGCGGCCAGGCGCAAGTCCTCGGGGATCGGCGCACCTACATTCTAATGGCATGCAAATGGGGCCATAAATAGATGCAAATGGCCCCCCCGTGCCTTGCATAAATTATGGCCCCATTTGCATGTCACCTTTTGAATATCGGAAATTTGAGCATGGCGCAATGGTACTTGCGCCACCGCAAGTTTAATGCTCAACTTTGGCAACTTGCGGTGGCGCAAGTTCCACTGCACCATCTTGCCAAGTGCTGTGGCTGGGGGTGATATTCAAAGGAGTTGCTCAATAGCGCAACTCCTTTGAATATCACCCCGGCCACACCCCTGCGCAACTATTTTGAGCAGCGCAGGGGCTTGCGCCTCAGAATGGCACAGTTTGAATATCTGGGCCAATATGTATTTTTATGTGGGGGGCTATGCTCCCCCATGCCCCTCAAACTAAAGATATTCAACTCGACGGAGAGGCTGCAGACTTAGGAGACAGGAGAAAAAAAACAACAACATTTTAACTCCTAGTGCTAGACCCAAACCCTGGTCTGCTGGCTTCAGTGGCAGTAGCTTATGCCCCTATGCTAAATGGCCAGCTCAGCAGGGCTTACCAAACAACATCCCATATCCTGCTTTAGTGAGTGTAGCTCTATGCTACACTCACTCTACGGGATACTGCACTATCCTTCACCACTCGCTGTAAGTACGAACAGTATTATTGGGTCACTCATATTGAGCAGTTCAATAATACTCGCTCATATCACATGATACCAAATAAACTATGTATTTGTTGTTTCCTTTTATTCATTATTATAAATACCTCTCTGCTCAACTGGTAGGCTTCCTTCTGCATGGAAAAACAAGCTAAAGTGGTCCCTTTTCTGTTCCCAAAATGGGTCAGGTTAAAGATATACCCTCATCATATTTCTAGTAATGTTAAGTTGCTGAATTATTTGATTACTCTTAGTTAATTGGGCAGATGGACACCCCCAACAAACACACACACACACACACACACACACACACACATACACACATACACACTTCTCAATAAATAAATATATTAATGAAACTTCAGTTTGGCACTTTCAAGGAAGGTACAACCAAGCATTTATTTGTTAATGACTCCCCAGCCTTCACATGTCTCCTGAGACTACCAGGAGTGAGTCACTAAAATAGCTTTGATAGAAAAATGTCCACCTATGAGGACATGATTGGCCTGACCCAATCACCCAACAAACTGTAAACTGGGTTGGGCAGAAAGGCACTCAAAAAGACAGAAATCTAAAAGGACAAAGAACCTCAGCACACAAACACTGAGCATTGGCAATAAAGCCAGGTTTCAAATAAATGTAAAATTGGGATATGTATCAGAAAGGATAGAAATGACTCAGTGGAAAATACTCATTCACCTTGTTCTGAAATTTGGTTACCACTGACAATCAGCCTCTCTGCCCATTAATAAAGGTCTAACCAATTCATAGAAACATAGAAACATAGAAGTTGTCAGCAGATAAGGACTGCTAGGCCCATCTACTCTGCCTGTATGTCCTGTACTTGATTACAGCTTTTGACACCCCCCCCCCGCTTAACCTCCGTGGTTCCCCAATGCCTGTCCCATGCATGTTTAAATCCAACCACAGTGCTCACTCCCACCACCTCCTGTGGCATACCATTCAATGCGTCCGCCACCCTCTCCATGAAGAAAAACTTCCTCACATTTCCTCTTAACCCACCACCTTCCAATTTTATGCCATGCCCCCTAGTTCTGGTGCTCCTCTGGTATAGGAAGATCCCCCCCTGCACTGTTTATGCCCCTGAGGTACTTGAATGTTTCTATCATGTCCCCTTTCTCCCTCCTCCCATCCAGTGAGTACATATCGAGGTCCCTTAATCTGTCCTCTTAAGTCTTGTGGTGCAAGCCCTGTACCATCTTAGTCACTCTTCTCTGGACTGCCTCCTATCTGTTAATGTCCTTTCAAAGGTACTGCCTCCAGAACTGCACACAGTACTCCATGTGAGGTCTGACCAGGGTTTTGTATAACGGCATCACTACCTCATGCATTCTGCTGGTGATACCCTTTGCTATGCACCCCAGCATGCCACTGACCCTCCCTGCTGCCTTTGTGCTCTACTTTGACATTTTCAGGTCATCTGAAATAGTAACTCCCAGGTCTCTTTCCTCTTTGGTGACTGTCAATAACTCCCCCCACCAATCCTGTAGCTCTCCCCGGGTTACTGTGTCCCAGGTGAATAATTTTGCACTTTTTTGAATTAAACTTCAGCTGCTACTCTGCAGACCATTTCTCAAGCTTCCCCAGGTCCCTTCTCATTTTCTCCATCCCTTCAGGAGTATCTACCCTGTTACAGATCTTTGTGTCATCTGCAAACAGGCAGACCTTTCTTTCCAGCCCTTCTGCAATGTCACTGATGAAGACATTGAACAGCATTGGTCCAAGGAATGATCCCTGAGGTACTCCGCTGGTCACCCTCCTCTCCCCAGATTGTACTTCATTTACCACCACCCTCTATCTCCTGTCTGTTAGCCAGTTTCTAACCCAGTTTACCACCTTGTCTACCATGCCTAGACTATCCATCTTGTCAACCAGTTTCTTATGTGGGACTGTGTCAAAGGCTTTGCTGAAATCGAGGTAGGCTACGTCCACCGCACCCCCCTGATTACTTCCTTCATCATCCAATCGAAGAAGTCTATGAGATTTGTCTGACACGACCTACCAGCTGTGAACCCATGCTGCCCAGAGTATTGGACACTGATGGCTTCTAGATATCCCACTATCCTTTCCTTAAGTAGTGCCTCCATGGTATTCCCCACTACTGAGGTGAGGTTGACCGGCCTATAGTTCTCCGCCTCCTACCTACTGTCTTATTTGTGTAGAGGGACGAAATGTGCCCTCCTCCAATCCTCTGGCACCACTCCTGTGTTAAGGGACTTGATGAACAATGCTGCCAGAGGTTATGCTAGCTCTCTTCGCAGCTCCCATAGTATCCTTGGGTGTATGCCATCTGGTTCCCATTGCTTTGTCCACCTTCAATTTAGTGAGCTCCTGCAAGACTCTCTCTCCTGTGAATGGATTGTTGCCACCTCTTTCCCCCCTTGGCATCTGATGCTCAGCTGTGGTCCCTGTCCCTCCCCCTCTTCTGTGAATACTGAACAGAAGTATTTATTGAGTATTTCTGCCTCATCCATGTCTCCCTCCTTACATTCCCCTTGTTCCCCTTTAAGTCTTACAATTCCCCCCACCCCATTTTTTCTTCTTTCGCTGATGTACCTGTAAAATGTCTTGTCCCCTTTCTTTATTGGCCGTGCTAAACTTTCCTCAGCCTGTGCCTTTGCACTCCTCACTACCCTCCCTGCTTCCTTTAGACACTATTGGTATACCTCTCTGTCCTCCTTCCTTTGGGTCTCCTTATATTTCCAGAACCCTACCCTTTTAGCCCTTACTTTTGTTGCTTCCTCTTTTGAGAACCATAGTGGCCTTTTCCTTCTCTTGCCTTTTGATACCAATCTGATGCATTTGTTTGTTACTTCCACTATGGCTGCTTTTAGGTTCTCACACTGCTCTTCCACCACCCCTCCTGTCCCCCTATTCATGAGCGCACTTTTGATAACTCTCCCCATTTCAGCGAAGTCTGCCTTTTTGAAATCTAAAACCTTCGCCCTAGTGTGGCTTGACTGAATCCCTGTCTGTATGCTGAACCACACTATGTGGTGATCACTGGATCCTCGTTGCCCCTCCACCTGGACATTAGTGATTCTTTCCCCACTGGTCATTACTAGATCAAGAACCGTCCTGTCTCTGGTGGGACCAAGCACCAGCTGCCTGAGTCCTGCCCCTTGTAGGGAATCCAGGATGCCTCTGCTTCTGGCTAAAGCAGCTGCCTGGGTGGTCCAATCCACGTCTGGCTTATTGAAATTCTCCATCAGCAGAATCTCACCTTTCATTGCCATTTCATGTATTTCATCCTCAAGGTCCCTATCCACTTCTTCCCCCTGACCTGGAGGCCTATATATCACCCCAGTGCATATTGCTGTGCCATTTCCTGGTTCAAGGGTGACCCACAGTGCTTCAGCCTCCCCCTGCCTACCCTTAATCTGTGTTGCCTTTATACCCTTCTTGCCATACAGGGCAACTCCTTCCCCTGTTTTCCCTCCCCTATTCCATCTAATCAGAGTATAACCTGGTATATTTACTTCCCACCAATGATTGGCATTGTACCAGGTTTCTGTTTTTGCTACTATGTCCAGATCTGCCTCAATTATCACAGCCTCAATGTCTGGGATTTTATTTCCCAGGCTGCGGGCATTTGTCACCATGGCCTTCCATGTATTACTGCCTGTCCTCCCTCCACTCCTGGTTTTGGTCCCCTGCAGTTTCCTCCCCTTCCTGTTAATTTTAACATGTGTCCCCGACTTCTTTGCTTCTCCCCTTCTGCCTGGTCGAGGTGACCTTGGCAACATAATTCTGTCACACTCTGCTGTATTGCTTGCACTCATTGCCAGTGCCTATCCTATACTTGGCCCTCTCTCCATCTCTCTCTCTCTCTTACTGTGTCATTCTCACTCTCTGGGTGACCCTGAGCCTACTGGAATGCCCACAGTGCCCCCTACCTCTACCTGCCTGTTATGCCACAGCATTAGTTCATGGAACCGCTTTGCTGAGCTGTCTGTTTTTTCCCTCCCTCCTCTTTTCCCACAAGCCGGGCCAACCCCACCAGTACTACTTTAAAAAAAAAATGAAACTTTTGTGTGTATCAATGTATAGAGGACTTCTGCTTAGACAGCTACTGTTTAACAAAGGAAGTGGTGAAGACATGACAGCTGGGTAGGAGCATCCATATGAACGTGGTGGTGATGACCATCCTCAAGGAAAATGTTCCCACCCAGAGCATTTGAAGATGAAAGAAGGAGTGTTGGTTGCTACGTTGGACCCACAATATTACCACTACTAGAACTCTGGTGGACTCTAAAGTATCTCTGTGTTGGCTGCTGACTGTGTTTTTTCTCCTTTTTAATTTTTGTCTCTCCTGTCCCAGGATGAAGAAGATGTCTGGCTGAAGTAAAGAGGAGCAAAAGGGAACGATTACTGTTGTCTGCCCAAAACCATTTCATGCTGTGGTTAACAGAAAAGTAGTAGTAGATGACTTTATTTCTTAAGCGTCCAATCCCAGGAGCTCTCTTCCTCTCTTGCCAACTCCATTGCAGAATTTTTATATATATGTTATTTATAATTTATTTAGTCTTTTATATACGAAATGTTTTATTAATTGTCTGTATTTTTATGATTATGGAGGAAGATGAAGGAGGGGATTGGACACCTGAAAAGAGTGGAAAGGGGTAGGAACCTGTAGAAAAGCCAAGGGCAATGACTGAGATGTTAAATGACTATTTTGCTTCACGTGTTCACCAAAGGGCCGGGGGTAAACATCAGATTGGCCTATGGCAGCAGGGTTTGACATGATGTAGTCAGTGGACATCACACCTGCCCTGGTTGCTGACCATCTGACTATCTTGGAGGCTGTGAGGAATGCAGGGAAAATAGCAGGAGATAGCAACATAAAGAAGGAGAACCCAGGGAAAAGGGGGGCAGTGGGAGACTATAAGCTTTAAGGCTAGGAGCTTGAAGAACAACCAAATGAACTCAAAGTAGCGGTAGCAGAGGTTGATTCAGACCAAGTGGTGGTATCCCAAACATGGGCAACTGAGAACAGTGAGTGGGACCTTGCTATTCCAGAATTCTCCCTTAACATGAGAGCTAAACATAAGGGTAAGGGGGGATTGTACATACGGGAGGGTATTGATGTCACAGAGGACATAGCAATGAATGGAATCGGTGAGGTACAATCTGTATGGGCCCAATTCACAACCAAGAGAGGCAAAGGGATCAGGGTTGGGGTGGTATATAGGCTATGAAGTCAAAAGAAGAAGGGGATAGAGATTTGGGGGATGAAATCAGTAAGGCATCAGCTAACTAAGTGGTAATAGTGAGAGACTTAAACATGTCGGACATAGATTGGAGAGCCCCGACAGCCAAAAGTGCAAGAAGTCAGGCACATCAACACGTAATGAAGGATTGTCTGTTAGTACTGTGGGTTAAGGATCAGAGAAAGGATGAGGCCAACCTTAATTTGGTACTGTTTAACACAGACATGGTAGGAGGGGTGGAGGTGAAAGTCACTGGGGTCCAGTGACAACCACACAGTGTGGTTTGAAGTAAACATGGGGGACTTTACTCTAAGTTGAAGGCTGTGGTGCTGTACTTTAGCAGAGCAGACTTTGCTAAGATGAGGGAGACACTCAGAGGCAGGTTAGTGGGGGTGGAGGAAGCAGAGGGTGTGGAAGCCAAATGTGACCAGAGAAATCATCAAGGGAGCAAAAAAGGATGACAAACTCCTGCATGAAAACAGGCTGAAAAGGCACAAAAAACAATATGGTTTTCCAGGGCTGTAGTGAAGGTGGCGAGGGTTAAAAAGATGGCCTTTCAAAAGTTCAAGGAGAGCATAGTGAGGGAGATTAGAAAGACTACCTGGAAAACTAAAAGAAGCAATGGTAGATACAGAACTGAGACTAGCTGAAGTGGTAAAAGGAGGAGAGAAAGAGTTCTTTAGGTACATCAGGGAAAAAAGGGAAGCAAAAGGGGGATTAGTAGGCTAAAAAAGAAGGGAACTTGGGTAAGATGATAACCAGAATTCTAGCATACTGACCAATTACTTTTAGTCTGTATTTATGGTTGAGGAAGGGAAGCCAATGCCAGAAAGTGATGTGACTACATATTTCAGGAGAGTAAGAGAACTGGAACTAAGACAGGTCACTAAGGACAGGGAGCTAAAGGGATTTAAAGACCTCAGGTGGATAAGGCACTGGGTCCTGACAGACTCCATCCAAGGGCATTGAAGGAGCTGGGGCAGATACTAGCAGCACTTCTGATTGATCTGTTCAGGTGTTCCTTAGAAACGGGGAAGCTCAAGTAGAGTGGAAAACAACTGCACAAGCGTGGTGATAAGGATGACCCAGAAAACTACAGACTGGTTGACCTTTCCTCAATTGTAGGTAAGCTACTAGGAGTTATAGTTCAACAACAAATTGTAAAATGCCTTGAAGCAAATGGACCAGAAACCAAAAAGCAGCATGCGTCTGCGGCAGGAAAGTCATGCCAGTCCAACCTGATAATGTTCTTTGATGGAGTCACTAGGGCAGTGGGCAGGGGCCAACCAGAAGATACTGTATGTAATATGTTGACATTAGAAAATCCTTCAGTTTTCTATACCACACAGAAGGTGCTTGGAAAAACTAAAAGAGTTGGGTGTGGGAGATAAGCAGGCAAGGTGGACAGGGAACTGGCCAGGAGGGAGAAAACAGAGGGTGGCACTAAATGGGATAAAATTAGAGGCCTGATATGTCATAAGCAGAGTGCTGCAGAGGTCAGTCCTGGGACTGGTTTTGTTCAACATATTTATCAGTGGCATAAGGGAGGGTATCCAGGGCTCCAGAGCTAAATGCATCTCTTTGGGGATGGCACTAAACTCTGCAACAGGGTGTTGAAATGCAATGCAATGAAGATGGTGTAAGGGGAATAAAAAACCAAAAAACCTTGAAAATTAGAACGCTAGTTCAAGTTATGGCACGTATTGTTCAACACAGCTGTGTTAAGTGATGCACATTGGAAAGAAGAACATAAATACTGAATACCGAATGAAGGGAGAAAGAATAGCAAAGACAGCAGAGGAGAGGGACTTCGGTGTTATCATTAGCAATAGCCTCAAACCCTCCAGTCAGAGAGCTGGCCTGGTGGTAAAGAGGGCTGAGGTGCTTTGCGCCTTACCCCTCCCATGCCAGCGATCTGACTTCGGGAACAACTCGAGGCACTGGGGGTCACCTGGGGGGGGGGCTGGGAGAAGATTGAGCAGCCGCCAGGCAGCTCTCCTTTCCCAGATTAGGGAGGATAGCCTTCCCAGCCCTTGGCTGACACCAAGTGAAGGTATGATGTTAGTGCAGGCCAGAGAACGTTAGGTGCTAAGCCAGGTGGGAGGATTGGAGCCGTTCGGCCAAGGTGTGCGTGCACACCTCCACATGCATGCACATTCTTGCACTGAGACTCCTGGGTGTAAAGGGAGAAAATGGTGGAAAAATTACCCTTGGCAATGTATGAAGCCCGAGCCGAGGACAAAGGCATAGAAACAATGGATGGAAAAAAAACTCAAATCAGCATAGCAAGGCATATGGAAAGGGAAACAGGGTGTTGGGGTGTATAAGCAGGGGATTTGACAGGAGAAAGGAGGTGATATTGCCCCTGTACAGGTCCATGATGAGACCTGATCTAGAGTACTGCATGCACCCATGAAAGGATAAGCATTGTCTGTAACACAATACAAAGAAAGGTCACTACGATGCTCAAGAGGCAGCAGGACGGGAAGTACAAGATTGAGACATACCGTACAAGTTCTTGAGAGGCATAAACAGAGTGACTGTGAAAACTGGTTCCATAGAAAAGAGACTGATCTGAGGAAGTTCAAGAAGGATGCATGGAAGTTCTCCTTCACTGAAAGGGTGGTGGGCCCATGGAATAGACAGCCAAAAGTAAGATGGGGACTGTGAATGTGTTCAGAGAGGGTGGTGGACCAGTAGAATAGCCTGTCAAATGTGATGTGGAGAATGTGAATGGGTTTAAAGTTGGTGGGACAGATACAAAGGTATGGTTATACCAAAGGGTATGGGGAGTGGGGAGGCACCAGGGGAAGAGGGAGGGAAAACCATGGGGATAGAGTAGACTTCCAGCTCCATTGACTCTGCTCATCTGTAGAATGAGAGGAAAGAAGGTAGGAGTCTGGCAAGACTCCTGGGTCTTTTTCTCCCTTCACTGTTTATGCTTCTGTGTTTATAGAAATATAGAAATATAGACTTTGATGGCAGATAAGGACCGCTTGGCCCACCTAGTCTGCCCATTTCCCTGCCTATTGGATAAGCTGCAGATCCTAGTTAACCAACAGCCTACTTCTTCCTACCCTCCACAAGAATTGCCTTATGTCTGTCCCATGCAGTCTTGAATTCCCCCACTGTTTTTAACCCCATGACCTCCTCAGGAAGGCCGTTCCATGCATCCACCATCCTCTCTGTGAAAAAATACTTGCTTACATTGCCCCTAAGCCGTCCCCCCTCTATCTTCAAATTGTGTCCAATTGTTCTTGCATGTCTCTTTTTCTGAAAGATGTTACCCTTTTGGACTTTGTTGATTCCCTTGAGGTACTTGAAAGTTTCTGCCATGTCCCCCCCCCCCCCCAACCTCCTTTCCTCAAGGGTATACATATTAAGCTCCTTTAGTCTCTCTCTTCATATGGCTTCTTTTGCAGACCTTGTACCATTTTAGTTGCCCTCCTCTGGACTGCCTCCATCCTATGTCCTTGCGGAGATAGGGTCTTCAGAACTGCATGCAGTACTCCTGATGGGGTCTCACCTACTGTCTGTACAGAGGGATAACAACTTCCTGTTTTCTACTGGTGATGCCTCTCTCTATACATCCCGGTATCCCCATAGCCATCCCTACTGCTTTCTCACATTGCTTGCTAACCTTCAGGTCATCTGATAAGACTACCCCCAGGTCTCTTTCCATATTTGTTGTTGTGACTACCTCCCCCACTCCCCCCATTGTGTACTCTTCCTCTGGGTTTTCGTTTCCCAGGTGCATTACTTTGCCATGAATCTAAGCTGCCATACTTCTGACCATTCCTCCAACCTTGCCAAGTCCCTTCTCATCTTTTGCATGCCTCCTTGTGTATCAACCCTGTTGCAGATCTTTGTGTCATCTGCAAAGAGGCATACTTTTCCTTCCAGTCCCTCTGCAATGTCACTTATAAAGACATTAAAAAGGACCGGACCCAGTACTGAACCCTGCGGTACCCCACTAGTAACCCCCCTTTCTTTGGAGTGGACTCCGTTTACTATTACCCTCTGTGTCCTGTTGTCCAGCCAATGTTTTACCCAGGCTACCACCCTGGGATCCACTCTCAGGCTGGCTAATTTGTTTATTAATATTTTGTGTGGGACTATGTCAGATGCCTTGTCTAAAGTCTAGGTAGGCCATGTCCACAGCCCCTCTCTGGTCTACTACTTTGGTCACCCAGTCAAAGAAATCGATAAGATTCGTCTGACATGACCTTCCCACTGTGAATCCATGCTGCCTTGGGTCCTGTGCCCCACTGGCCTCTAGGTACTCAATAATTCTTTCCTTCAGAAGTGATTCCATCATTTTCCCTCCCACTGAGGTCAAACTGGCAGGTCTGTAGTTTCCTGCCTCTGTCTTGCTCCCACTTTTGTGAAGGGAAATCACATCCAGTCCTCAGGTACCACACCATCCTCCCATGATTTGTTAAAAAGGGTAGTTAGTGGTGTCACTAGTTCTCCCCTTAGTTCTTTAAGAATTCTGGGGTGAACCCATCAGGACCCATTGCTTTGTCCACCTTCAGTTTTAGAGTTCTTTCAGAGTCCTTTCTTCTGTGAAAGGACTGGTATCGACCCTCCTTATCCAGAGTGCTTCTATTGATTGGATTAGGTACCTCCCCTCCTCTTCTTTTGTGAATACTGAGCAGAAGTATTTTGTTCAGTATCCTGCTGTTTCACTATCCTTCTCTGCCCACCCACCCTCCCTTTATTAAACCTCACTGTCCCTTCCTTTGTCTTTCTTCGCTCCCTAATGTACCTATAAAAGGTTTTATCCCCCTTCTTAACCGAGTTGGCTATCTTTTCTTCAGTTTGGACCTTTGCTACTCCGACTGCCTTCCCCGCTTCCTTCTGCTTTGACTGGTATAGTTCTTTGTCCTGCTCCTTCTGTGTTTCCTTATACTTCCTGAATGCTATATTTTCTCCCTAACGTTCCCCGCCACCTCTTTTGAGAACCATAGCATTTTTTTCTTTCATTTTGATTTATTTGCTTCACACAAAGGCTTGTTGCCTCTGTGATGGCAGTTTTTATGTTTTCCCATTGTTGCGCCATCCCTCCTTTTTGCCTCTTTTGTTTGCTAGTGCTTTTCTAAGGCACGCTCCCATTTTGACAAAGTCAGCCCTCCTAAAGTCCAGTACCCTCACTTTTGTATGGCTTGACTCTACAGCTGAGTTTATCATGAACCACACTGTTTGGTGGTCACTTGTTTCCAGATGGCTACCCACTTCTAGATCTGAGATCCTCTCTCCATCCCCGTTTGAGAGTACCAGGTCCAAGATTGCTCCCTCCCAAGTGGGTTCCAACAGTAGCTGTCTGAGGCATGCCCCCTGTCGGGCATCAAGAATCGCCCTGCTCTTGCATGTGGCTGCAGCAAAGGTTCTCCAGTTAACATCTGGCATATTCAGATCCCCCATCAACAATATCTCCTCTTTCTCTGCCATCCTAAGGATGCCTTCTATCATTTTCTTGTCCATTTCCTCCCTCTGAGATGGGGGTCTGTATACAACCCCCGTGTGGATTGTGGTGCCATTTCCTGTCTCCAGGGTGACCCACAGTGCCTCCTCTCCTCCCTGTTTACCCTTTTGTTTCATTGCTTTGATCCCTTCCCTTTCCTTACATAGAGAGCTACTACTCCTCCTCTTCTACCCTCCCTGTCCCTCCTGTAGATTGTGTACCCTGGTATGTTGACATCCCAGTCATGGTTCTCTGTGTACCATGTTTCTGTGACTGCCACGATATCCAGGCATCCCTCTTCCATCAAGGCCACCAGTTCAGGAAGCTTGTTACCTAGACTATCTTTCCATTTACTTGCTGAAGATCTAGTCAGATACTATAAGTTCCAATGGACAGATGAGATACACCCCAGGATCATATTGGAGCCAAAGAATTGACTGGTGGCCACATGCAATAATTTTTCACGAGTATATCCAGAGGAGGTGTGGTGCAGGGTAACTGAAAAGTGGTTAATGTGATCCCCATCTTCAAGAAGGGGATTGGTCATCAGACCAAGACAACTAAAGGCCAGTCAGCCTGACATCAGAGTTGGGCAAGGTCCTAGATGCCAAAATCAAGGACAGAATAATGAAATACTGCACTAAGGCCAAGGTTCTTTCTCTCCTTTAGCAAGGATTTATGAGTGGCAGACTATGCAAAACCAACCTGATCACCTTTATTAATGGGTGAACAGGGAAGCAGACAGGGGCAGACTCATGGATATTGTTTATCTGGGCTTCTGCAAGGCCTTTGACACTGTGGCACATGACAAGCTTCTGGACAAAGTACACCAGTGTTGTGTACAAGAATCATCAAGGTAAGTTGCTAACTGGATTGGTGGGGGCAGGAAGGAGAGGACTGCAGTGGATGTGTACTCCTCTAAGTGGTGAGGGAAACTCAGTGGCATCCCTTTAGGAAGGTGGAGCAAGATGGTGTTGGCGTTCTGAAGCTGATATGTTGAGGAGAAACTGACTGGAATAAATATTATATGTTTAACTGTGCTATTTTATCTGGTACACCTATTTGCCTGCAGGGTATATTCCTGCTTAATATTTTGGGTATTTCAAATGTTCAGAGTGTTACCTACTCTTGGAGTGCCTTCTGTGTTTCTGCCACAGGATAAGTACATTCTTTTGGTGATTTCACCCTCCTGACCAGAGGGCTGACAAACCCTGAGGGATCAGAGCCAGAACGGAGGTGCAGAGGATCAGCAGGCTGCAGGTCTTGAGAAGTCAGTCGATTCCCAGGAAGAAAGTCAGGGAGAGACAGAGAAACATGGATTTGTGAGGAGTTGGGATTCCACAGAGGAACTGTGGAGAAACTGGGGAGCCAAAAAAAAAGAGGGAACAGGGAGCAGATGAGGAACTGACACACTTTGTAAATCAGTGGATCAGTGATGCACTGTGCTGTGTAGTGGGAGCAGAGTTTAATTCTGTACCCTGCATGCTCTGAACATGGAGAGTACTTGAATCGTCTGTTTTAAAAGTCTCAATTCTCCCTCACAAAGATATAATCTCTTATACTCGGCTATAGATACAGTCACACTTACATTAATAATTCTTTACAAAAAACTGCTTTAGTGCACTAGTTAGGGCTCAACTTAATGCAACAAAATAGGGAAATGTGTCATTAGAGTTTCCAACCCTAACTCCTCACCCCCACCCCCGCCGAAGCAGCAAAAGGAAAACACATTAGGGTTTTTGGGCTCTGGAGTCTTGGTGAATCAGTGGTAGGGACTTCCTTGGGGTTGTCAGACCAAACTGAAACCAAAAAAGCTGTGAATAACTTTACATGCAAAACCATAACCATGTTGTTTGGGGCGGGGCTTCCAAGGTAGGGATCACCTGCTTTGAGGTCCTGGGTGGTCGAGGGTTTACTTGTGGTGTGTCTCAGAACTGTTCAACCTTTGGGAAATCTGCCACATGATGTAGGCACTGGCAGACCTTTGCTGCCTTGTGGAGCCACGTAAGCCACAAAAGCTGGCAGTATAGCCTACAGGTTAGAGAAATGAGCTTGGTACATCCAGGTGAAAACAGGCACTTGTGCCTAGTGGGCCTAACCTGGTTACCAAAGAATAAAATAAATAATGCCCACCCCCTTCCCTGAGCAAACAAGGTCAGGTGTGATCTCCTTCATTGATGCATGGTCTGTGGGGCTCTGCATGAAGAAAGTTACAGTAGATTCTGTTGGCAACATGTGACAAGACATACTTCTCTACCTCTAAAGAGTGTATCAGTATGAGGCACTGGCTTGGAGCTGTACCTTGTGCTTTGGATAAGAGACTATGGGCTGGTGAGAGGGGGCATCATTAGTGATTCTCCAAGACTCTGGAGCCCAAAAACCCTAATGTTTTTTTCCTTTTTCTGCTTGGGGAGTGGGGATTGGGAGTTAGGGCTAGAAACCATAATGCCACATTTCCCTATTTTTGTTGCATTAAGTTGAACTCTAACTGGTACATTAATTTCCTCTCTCTTTGAGATACTGGAATTGTATCCTCATTCATGCAGGTCTCTTGGGCCCTGCATCAAGGGAAGACTCAGGTCACCTTTAGAGGTGCAATGCCAGATATCAAGAATTCAGGGAACTGTCTGGCGGGCTGCAGAAGTGCTCTGGGCCCTACATTTCCATATGGCTACAGACACAGATTCAGAGGGAAAAAGATCTTTCAGCCAATGCACAGGGCCCTCTACCGATACCGCTAACTGGTACAGAAGTGCAGGACCCTATGCCAAGAGATGAGTTGTCTTCAATATATGGTACCTGGGGCCATGCAGGCAACCCTGCACCATTCTTTCCTTGGCAGGATTGTATTGCATGACAGCACCATCCATCTCCCCAGCCTGGCCCCATCCAGCTGCCTCACTGAGCTCACCCACAAACTCAGCTCACTAGCCTGGGATCACAAAGCACTACTTGCAGGGATAAAGGCTGGCAGTACACACAATGTTTCTTAATAATTATTATTTATGTTTACATTTTGTCCTCAAATTTTCAAGATAGATATTTTATGACTCCCCTTATAAACATGACATGTGGCATTTATAGTATGTAGGCTGAAACATTTCACACCACAAGTGTGAAAAAACATCTCATCCAGGATTTAAAAAATGACATCTGTCATGTTTATGAGGTGGTGTGAAAAAATGGCTACGTTGAAAGTTTGGAGACAAAATATTGACAATTTATGAAGTTATGAGTGAACGATGAAATATTTAAACGTTCACTCATAACTTGTCATTTTGCCACATTCCTGCACCAAATTTTCAACATAACCTTCTTATGACCCTACCTCATGAACCCAGTAGGTGAAAAAATTCAGATCCCAACTGAAATGTCATTTAGTGTCACAGGTACAAAAAGATATTTTGGCCTGGATGTGAAAAATTACACCTGCCTCGTTCATAACGTGGTGTGAAAAAATTGCTATGTTGAAAATTTGGGGTAAAAATTACCAAAATTATGAGCGAGTTCAGAAAAATTTCAATGTGGGGACACTGTGGAGCCCGAGCTAGACAATAGCTCAGCGATAGAGCTCTCCAGCCAGATGACAGAACTTTGCAAGAAATTGCTAAAAATACATATTTTATTGATATTAAAACTGTTTTGGATTGTTTCAGAATCCCATCAGTGCAGCATGGGAAATCCCCATAAGGATCAGCAGCAGGGATCATGAGCTAAATCTAAAAATGCTCCCACAGTGCCAACCACGAGGTCCACTCAGACCCGTACAGAGGAACAGCCTGAGGCATCAGGACAAGAGACATTGCAGACTATAGGATTGAAACTCTCTCGCCTCATCAAATCGGTGTCTATCCTATCTGACAAGTTTGACAGGCTTACAAATCAGGTCACAACTTTAGAGACTAATTAGGAAAATGTTCAAACGGTGTCTGTGGAAGCTTCTAAACAGGCTGATGCTGCTATGGGTGCAGTCTTCACTGTGATCAAGGAGAGCACACACTGGAAATCTCGTATTGAGACTTTGGATAACCAAATCCACTCTCCTGATATTCTTATTTTGGGATTGCCAGATGGCTGTGAGGGTGACCACCTTTTATTGTTCCTGAAGGAGTGGTTTGTGCTGCAATTAGGAGAAGAGGAGGCACCAAAGCTCATCTTTTTCAGAGGGCCTACCGGAAAACTCAACATGGGCAGCAGGACAACCCTGAGGCCCCTCGGATGGTGGTGGTGGTATTGGATGGGGCAGGCTCACAGAACTACCTACTGGCTCTGGCCCAGCAGAAGGGGACGCTCCTGCAGGACAGGCAGCATACTGGGCTCTTCCCAGACATCAGCTTAGCAATGAGGCATAAGAGGAAAAGATTTGATGGGGTATGGGCCATTCTGCGGGTAGCCTGAATCCCACATGGCATGGTTTTCTTGGCCAGACTATGCATAGCTCACCGTAGGAAGATTTATCTGTTCACCAATCCTGGAGAGGCCATGAAATGGAGCCAAAAGTATGCAGCACCTGAGGTTTGAGCTATTGCATCATCAGATGAAGAGGAGACCTGAAACCCTTTTGAAGTGTTCACCTACATTCTGCAGGGTAGATGAGCTTTGGCACACCTGGGTAAGACAGATTCCCAATTGAAACTTTCAGCCAGACTAAGATAACAACATCGAGACCTGGGGCACGCATCTACCCACTACAGAAGTTGTTCGGGACTTTAATTTTTCTCGTAAATATTGAAACAGGGTCAGCTCTTTGGCACCTCATTTGTTTATAACTCCTGGCAACTCGACATTTAGCCTGTAAAGGTATAAAAAAAAAAGGTTAATTACATTCCAGGTGGTGAGTGGGTCCTGTTTGGCCTCCTTTGCCACAATTATTTGAACATACAGTATGTTATTTTAATAGTTTACTCAGTATAGGTGTATAAACTTCATTTAAAGTACATTATACTGATGGTTAGATGTATTGAATGTATAACTTGGATCCTGAGAGATGTGTTTTTAGCGCTGATAGTAAAATTGTAAGTTTAACTATTTACAGGCTGCGAGCATCTATAAAAGGAGATTATTGCACAATTTGTGCATAAATGTGGTACAGCATGGTACTATTCATCTCCCTGTCTGAGGGCAAGGACATTTGGGACTTTAACATTAAGAACTGATGGGATTTAAACCAGTTCCTGGGCTCATTTCACAGCCAACTGTTCTCATAAATTCAGCAGTGCAACGAAAATGGGTTAACAATTTACCCCACCTTTTTTCTTCCTAATTGATGCCAAATCTCTTCCAGTTTATTTTAGTGGTAAAATTTTCAGTTTTCATTATTATTTACAATTTTTATGAAAGTTTAAAATAATTATTTCTCAAGAAAAAAAGATGGCTGCCTGATTTTTGCAGAGAAATGCTACTGAGGACCCAAGGAGGGTAAGAATCCAGACAAAAATGCAAATGTCCAGTACACAGCATAGGAAGCATCCAGAAAACCCAAATCAACAGTTCTGCCAATATTTTTCATAACTGTAGCAGAAAAGTAACTTTTTGGAATAACTTTTTTCATTGCACTGCTGCCTTAAAGTACTACTCCCCCCCTCCCCAGGGACGTATCGATTAGCAATGGATGGACTGTACATGTATATTAAGAGGAGTGGCGCCCTCATAGAGTATAATTATGAATCTGTAAGGTCCTTGCTTGTATTATCAAACTGTATGTTTGTTCTTATCAAAATAATAAACATAAAGTTTAAAAAAAAAAACATTTCAATGTACGATCATAACTTTGTTGTTATGTTGGCACGCTTGTGCAGCCAAGATCTTGCAGTAGTGTAGATCTGGAGGCGCGGTCACTGTTGGGCGAATGCAGGACATGCACCAGTAGGTGCGTCCCGCATTCCCCAATCAGCCAGCAGCAGGGGCCGACACCCTGCCTAGCTAATGAGGTGAAGAGATCAGAGAAAAGGTCCACTGCAATGACAGCAAAGCTCTCATGCAGCGTGACCACAACACGCCCCCACGCAGGCAACATGGCGGCAGTGACTGCCACTGATGCCTGTCAACATCCCATTTATTGTGTGCCGATGGGGTGCCCAATCTCGCCGGCATCATGTAACCCCCTTTTTGCTGGCCGGGAGGTGCCCAATCCCCCGGCTCCCAAGGCGGCCCCCCCTTCCTTGTTTGCCGACGGGGGTGCCCAATCCCCCGTCGGCTAAAGCACCCACCCACACACACACACTCAGGTGGCATGCTGGGAGCCCACCCCAGTGTGCCAAAGCACCTATTAAAATGAAAATGGTTCCCCGATGTCTTTTATTTATTTTTTTAACCTGTAAAGCAAAAACGGTCCCTCGTACTCTTCCAACCCCCCCACCACAACCCACACCCACCCACTGCGCACCCTGCCTCCCCACAGCTCCCCACCCTATACTTACCTCTGGAGTCTGGCGCGATGATCTTCGGTGGACTGGGAACACGTCTGCACTCTTCAAAGCTGACCGCGAACTGAGGAAATACCGTGTAGCTGTATAATGGAATAAATAGGGGTTTTCAACTTTAATGCATATCTCGGCATTTTGTGAATTTTATACCAAATTTTCAACATGGGGTTTTGGGACCCCTCTCATGAATTCTGGCACTGTCATATCGTTAATCGGTCCCAAAGGTGATTTTGCAGTCACTGCGTGGAATCACCTTTCAGGACCGGTCAGCAGATGACAGTGCCTTTGAAGATGGGGGAAGGCTCAGGGCAATGTGAGGAATATTTTTTTCAGAGAGAGGTGGTGGATGCATGGAACAGCCTTCATGAGGAGGTTGTGGGGTCTAAAACTGTGGGAGAATTCAAGAATGCATGGAACAGACATAAGGCAATTTTTGTGGGGGTAGGAAGAAATAGGCTGTTGGTTAAATAGGATCTGCAGCTTATCCTCTAGGTAGGGAAATGGGCAGACTAGGTGGGCCAAGCGGTCCTTATCTGCCAACAAAGTCTATGTTTCTGTTTCTATGTACCTTTTCGCAGGTCTGTTTTTAATTTAGAAATAAACCAGGGAGACATGTCATGTTTCATGTTATTATTGAATTCAGGTGCATGCTTCTTGATGACTTCCAAAAACAAACCATTAAAAGTAACAGCAGTATCAGTTGAATAAATTAGTTTGATACAGTTTCATTCTGTCTGGCAAGGTCATTTACAAATCCCTGTCCACAGTATATATTTATTTCATATTTCTTTTTTCCATTGTTATTGGTGTAGTTTTTTTTGTTTTTGTTTTTGTTTTTGTTTTTTGTCTTGGTGTGTTCCTAAAACATGCTGAGCCCAATATTCAAGGCAATGTGATTGTGCCTAGTTTGCCAGGGGTTTGCATCAGAGCACAATATTCAAAATGGGCAGTTGTGTGCACTAAAAGGGTTAGCACATGCTCAAAAAAATAATGTAAGTGGGTGGGCAAAGTGAGGGGCAGGGACAGGAATACTAGCGCAGCAGGATATTCAGCACATTTGTGCAGTACGAAGTGGTTAGTGCAGTCCACTTTGTGCAGTGAAAATTACGCTAATCAAAATCCCAGCTTACTCCAGGCAACCCTAGTGGCCGCCAAAGCAACTGCAACCAACAACTAGGTTGGCGGTCGGGTGAGAACACCTGTCCCATGGTGGTCCATGTCCCCCCTCCCCACCCTCTGAGCACTGTCCTGTGAAAAGTAGTAAGTCTCTGGTGGTCTGTGGTTCCCCTATCCTCTGATTGCCATCCCATTTAGTGGTAAAATCTTCCCTGGTGCCTAGCTGTCCCCCTCACCCTCTGATTGGCATCCCTATTATGAGACATTCATCCCCCTAGAGTCTAGTAGTTCCCCCTGGTCACCAAACCCTGGCCCTACAAAAAGACACATAGTCCTCGTTGGCCAGCTGGTCTCCCCATCCTCTATGCTGGCACCTATGAAAGTAAAAATAGCTAAAGCAACACAAAAAAACACTCCAAAAGCCAAGAGCCCCCTGAGGAAGAACCGGTGTGGTTCAAAGTGCCAGGGTGTTTGTGTCCACTGTTTTTCTCTTTGTGTGTTCCAAGTGTTTGAATAAAGATCTAGCCACTTTTTAGGTGCAATTTGGCTCTTGGTTTTTGGAAGGTGTGTGTGTTTTTTTTTTTTTTTTGTTTATTCATTTTATATTTAAACCACTGCCTGTGTTGGCAAAATTGTGCTGGTAACCCTGTTATTTTGTGAAAATAAAAATTCCCTGGTGCCTAGTGGTCCCTCCCTCCCTCCCTCTGATTGCCGGACCATAGATGTGAAATTATGTCCCTGGCATCCAGTGGTCCCCCTAACCCCTGATCACTGGCCTTATATGAAATTACTGAACGTAACTGAAGGTACTCTCAGAGGTGTTCATAAAAACTACTAAAGCAACCTATAGTCCCTGGCATCTATTGGTACCCCATCCACCGATCCCTGTCCCTGTGCCACTGTAAGCAATCCCTGGTGTCTAGTGGCCCCCCCTACACCACAGGTACCAACCACCCACCCTGTCAACCCTTCCACCTGAAGTGCCAGTGCCACAGGAGTCCATACGGTACCCGCACAGCCCTCTTCTCACCTCCTTGGCCTGCCACCATATGTAAGTAAGAGAGTGCACATCTGATGTATTGTACAGGGTGCACATCCTCTGTACTGTACATGGGGTGTGCAGGCTGCTCCTTGTACAGTACACAGGCTGCACACTCCCTGTACAGTACAGGGAATGCACACCCCATACAATACATAGAATGCACACTCTCTGACTTTCCAGTGCCGGTTGCTGCATGTGCTCCTGCAGCAGCAGTGCTTCAGGTAGGGGGGGTTGGCAGGGTGGGTGGTTGTGCCCGCAGTGCTGGAAGCCACTAGATGCCAGGGATTGCCTTTGGTGGTATGGGGACAGGGATCAGTGGGTTGGGGTACCACTAGACACCAGGGAATGTGGGTTATTTTAGTAGTTTTTATTTATTTCTTGAACACTTCTGAGAGTATCTTCAGTTATCTTCACTGATATCATACAGGGCAAGTGATCCTGGGTGGGGGGGGGAGCACTGGATGCCAGGGACATAATTTCAAATATACGGGCTGGCGATCGATGGTGGGAAGGACACTAGACACCAGGGTATTTGTACTTTCACCAGTGCCAGGCATGGAGGATGGGAAGGACCACTGGTCACCAAGGAATATTGGTCATTTTGCAGGGCCAGGGTTCAGTGACCGGGGCAGGACCACTGGATGCTAGGGGTATGAATGTCTCATAATGGGCTGGGGATCAGAGATTGGGAGGACCACTGGACACCAGGTAGATGAATGTCCTATAGCGAGACCACTACTGGAGGGCGGGGAGACCTCTAGGCACCAGGGAATGTTTTATCTCTATACGATGGTGATCAGAATGTGGGGGCACCACGGACCACCAGGGATTATTAATTTAATAAACGGGATGCCGATTAGAGGCTGTAGAGACCGCAGAGCACCAGGGCACTATGATAACTTTTACAGACCGGTGATTGGAAGGCTGGAGGGATCACTGGACACCAGGGAAACATTTTTATGTCCTGGGATGCTTATTTGGAGTGGGGGTGGGGCCTGTCCCAGAGGTGCAAACCTGCCTCCACTTCCCATGTAAATGGGCCCATAATGGACATGCAAATGGCTCCTTTGCACCTTGCATGCCCAATGGGCTCATTTGCATGGTAATATCTGAATACTGTGCTGGGGGATCCTTGCACTCTCAAGTCAGGGGGCACTATTCCATGCACTGCCGGGATCCATGTCGGGGCAGCGCTGTTCAACTTAGTGCTGCACCAGCATGACTCTGCATTCAGTCAGATAGCACCAATGTGCTATCTGACTGACTATAGCATCTTCGGGGTTGTGGGCAATGGGCAAGTGCAACCCAAAACTTTGTGCTCCGCTTTGCCCATATTTGAATACCAGGCCCGCTATGTCATCACTAATATCATTCCAGTGAACCATGGAATAAATAATGGAATAAATAAATTCTTGTGGTCTATTAGGGCCCTATGCACTTTGGCTACAAGGCATTACAGCCTGTGTAGCATGGGTGTGGAGGTGGGTACATGGGCTGCATGAAACTGCAGGTGGTAGGTCCCATGCACAACCCCCTTCCACACTGTGTGCACAGCACTGATACGTAACTGAATGGGGGCCCACGGGCCGTAGCAGAAAAGAGCATAGCCTTGTATGTGGGACCACAACACATATGCAAAATGGTGTGTACAGCTGTAGCCAAGCACATAGCATGGTGCAGGACACATAGCATGGGGCAGGCACTACACAGCCTGAAGCGCATCTGTAAAGTCAGGCACACACACCCCCACCCAAGAATGACATGGGACACAGCAATAGAATTGCAACACACTGTTTACTGCACAGGTGGCACCCATCACAGCAAGCCTTCTCCTGCAACAGAGAACACATAGTGAGGCAATAGACCAGTACTATATAGCATACAGTCCATGTACACATCAGTGTACAGAGTCTGACACAGTCCATCCCACACAACCCATGTTGATGTTAAAGGTGGTGCCTACCAGTGCCTGCATCCTATGGCATGGCACACAGGTTAGGCAGAAGGGTACCTGCTGCCTGTAAGCACTACTATTGTGCATTTCAGTGGCCCCAACCACTATGCAGTCCATTTCTAGGTGATGGTAACCTCATATTAGATGGCCCATGCAGCCTTCTCCTACTCCTCCAGTGGCGATTATGGTGGTTCGGGTCTATGTCCATGGCATGCAGACCATCCCTTCACAGCCATATCAGTCAGTGGCACTGGGGTAGCCTGCAGGGAGAAAGGCAGGCATGAAATGATTGTGCACACATCCCGAACAGCCCACCCCCCGACCCGGACAGCATCCCATACATCCTCCTGCATGCCCTTAATGATCACCCACATGCTCCTATGCACCCCCCCCCATGCATCCCCTTGTAGGTTTCCCCAGCCCCACTCAGGGGCGGTATTCATGGCGGTGTGTTTCAGGATGAATCATTCTGTCCTGTAGCCCTCAGCATAGTACTTGCTAATGAGTACTAGTCCATTCAGAAGTCACATGGCCCGTGTCAGGGTAACCTGGTGCCTTGTCCATGGAACACTCAGTTTCTGTGGTCCTGGTCACCGAAGGATCTTGGCCAGGTGTCCTTGGAATGGCTGCAATGACAGTAACACAGGTATTATCAGCAATCGCGACATGCACCACAATGGGCAACGAGTATACCCAGTGCATACCTACCTGTGCAGGCTTGGCAACACCCCAGAGATGGCCTTCCTCATTTTCATAAAGCAGGTGCCCGATCCCCCCCCAAGACTTAGGGGGACATCTCCATCACCACAGCTGGTCCTGATTTGGGTTAGCTGTGGCTTCATGTGTTGGGCGTCCTCATTGTGGGCACATGTGATGCACAGCCCTGCCCCTCCACCCCTGTGGGATGCAGGTTCCTGTACAGGGCCACCGTCCTTCTACTGATGCCTGTGAGGCATACATACGTATGTACGTACGTACGTGTTCCATTCTTTGGTATGCTCCATACCATGCTCTTTGGGTGTGTACCTCAGCCTGCTAACGGCCCTGTATAGTGGGGTCAGGAGGCATTCCTGGCTCTGTATGGCCCACCCACCCTAACATGCATGCTGCATTGTGTACAGCTACTTAACAATTGTGCACCTCGGTGGCTAGCTCCCACACTTTACTGCATGACATGGTGGGCTATGCATTTTCAGGTCACGTAGTTGTGCACCACTTCTATGCGGCTCTGCCGCATATATCAGTGCATTAGTGCATAGGGCTTTGGTGAGCAAAACATCCAGCAAGGTTTTTAGTTTATTTCATTTGCTATTCAGCCAGCTCCAATTAAAATCCCCTGTATCAGTATCTCTGAAAATATATCAGCCATGTTCCCAGCAGTAACACAGCAAACATTGTCAGTGCTGTATACCAGCATATGAGAGACTGCCAGGCCACTGTGAGTGAGTCAGGAAGCCAAATATTCTGTTCAAGTACCTAACAAAGTGCATTTTATTTTCTGGTTTTGAGGTCAGACCAACATTAAGATTAGTTACAGTTTCAGATCAACTCCAACAAAGGAAATCCCATGACAAGCAAAACAGTCTGGCAGGTAGTGTCATCTGCATCAAGTCTATTCCTCAGTCACTACCAGACTCTCTCTTTTCACTCCTGGGAGAGATACTTTTCAGTCCAGAGCCCAATTACTCAATGGACATTCCTTCCTGGCTTTATGGAGGAATGTCACCACTGGCAACTGTTTTTCCTGAATGAACTGTGTATAGACCACTCCTTAGGAGCACCTGGTTGCCAGTTGGGTAACGTGGTAGAAAGGCCCAACTGTCCTTTTCTTAATTAAAATTGTTAAATATATCATGTCTAACCCAGTGTCACTCATTTTGTTTAATCATGTTTTATTGTCATTCTAATATTTTGCAATAGTGCTGCTAGTTGGTGGTTTTTTGTTAGTTTTGGTATTTTGAAAACTTTGGCATGATGTTTTTCTAGCTTGCAATGAAATCTAGTAAACCTGTCAATCCACTGCTCAAAAGGGTATGCTTTCCCCAGTACTGATGCTCAGACTGGGTGTCTGTGATCTAGTGAAGGTTCCAGTGTGGACTGGGATGGTTCTATGTGCCTCTTCGCACTGCCATGTTCTGAGCAGTTTCACAGTAGACAACACAACTACTATGTACCAGCCATGTTCTGAAATGTTTCACAGTAGACAACATCAGTACCACATGCTAGTCATATTGGGGCCTGTACACAAAGGTGCAGGTCATCCATGTGCCACAAATCCGCTGCACAAGGATAACCCTCCCTCCCTGAGCCATGCATTGGGGTCTCAAGTGTCCCCCATGGCTTGCATAGAAGGGATGCATGTCCCTTCCACACCCAATCCTCCGGGTGGTCATGCAGCTACATGTGCAGCCAGTTTGGGGGGGTGTCGGGAGGCATGCCCACACTCCACACCATTCACAAAGGTGTGGAGTGCCAGGTGAGGGGGCACAGGATACTGCCGCAGGTACCCTGCCATATCCTTATGTGTCCCCCATGGCACTCGCCAGCTGTGGCGGGACAGGGAATCCCACCACCATGCTGCCCCAGCCCACCGAGCTCACAGGGAGGACTGGGGCAGTCATTTGGACACTCAACCATACTTTAATGAACACCAGTCATTTCACATTTCATTGAGCCTCTCAGATCTCTGCCCTATAAACAGGAGCCCTACTCCATCAGAGCTGCAAAGTGAAGCTTTCAACTTCTGAGTTGCTCATATCAGGTTTGTTTCTGATGCAGTTAGCAGTCTGTTACCTGTCAATGCTCCTGCTTATGATATCAATGGTTCATCGGCAAACAGGGATCATACACTGCTCCCTCTGATGTACAGTGTGCTTGGGTCTTAAAAGGCATGATGTTTTCTGCACTGGCTACTTTAAAAGGCTAAGGGATATAGCAAAATGTTTGGCACTGAAGACGGAAGTTCACAGAAGCCAGCTGGCCTAGTGGCACTGAGGGCTGAAGCGCTGGACGTCTTACCTCATGCTGCAATGGCGAACCGGGTTCGGGAACGACCTCTGGCCACCAGGGTGCTGCTTGGGGTGGGGGGTGGTAACAGGATTGAGCGATGGCTGTCCTCTTCTGGGAAGGGGTGGGATCCCCCAGCCATAGTCCCGCTGTCATCAGATGGAGGTCTGGTGACAGGCATAGGCAGTATCGGTGCGACTGGTAGGGTGGGAAGTGTCCTGCAAGACATGCGTATGTGTACCTCCACATGCTCATGTCAAGTTGGGGGCACATGAGAGCGGGATCTAAAAAGAGGAAAAAAAAACTATAAAATACTAATGGAAAAAAAAAACAAGAAGTTCACAGCACGTTTGTGCAGTAATAAAGTCTAATTCTAACACTGGGTTTATGAACTTTGGGAGCTGGGAGGACCATAAGAGCACTATCTTTAAGTTGACCCCCACACCCCCCATTATAAGACAATGGCAGTGATGTGTGAGCTACTGGGGCTCACTTCAGAGCTAGGGGGCTGAGCCCTTCCAAGTCCCCCCCCCATGTGGCTGTCTCAAGAGACCACTAGCACTGTCTGCCTACATGATTTTGTAGGTATGCATGTACAATGCAGCCTATAATTTACAGCTTCGTGCCCACACAGAAGTGTTTGCAAATTCCAGTTCTGCTTTACATTTAAAACGCTGTGAAAACATGTCAACTACATGGCAATGTTTACATTTCCAAGTGTTAGGATGAAAAAATATTGCACCCTCTACCAGGACGCTTCTTATTTTATAAGGCACTGCGTCATTTGTTCAAGGTAAGCTGGCCCAGAATCAGCAGTCAGTCATGCACCAGTAAATCTGTATGTTGAGACCAGTTTACCAGCTTTCTTATAAACTGTTAGATATTGAAAAATGTAGCCTGGCCAACAATATTCACAGCCGTGAGAAGATCCTGTCAGCTCTCAGCCTTTCTCCATTTTGACTCAGTCTGATGAATACACATTAAATGACTCCCAGGTTTCTGCAAAAACATTACTGTTAGCATTGGCAGGATTAAAATCTCGTAAGATTCCTAAAATCATGAATTACTGGATGTTCCATTCTTCATTAGTGAAGACAGTTGCAGGAAAACAGTCTCTTAGCCCACTAGACTTCATCTGTTCCTACTCTGAAGTCACGGTCCTCGCTTGTGATTTGTAAAATCAGAAGCATATCCTTGACAATAGGTTGCAATGACACAGGCAGAGGATTATGTCACAGTAGGAATAGGGAAAGTGGACAGATCACATATAAAGGAAAAAGACCCTGTTCTTGAACAGATCTTCAGTAATAAAGAACAGAAGGTCCTGACAAATTTTTACAGAATTTTGTGTAACAGTTCTGCAGATATAAACTGTGACTATTTTGATGGAAACCAGAAATTTTTTTAAACAACACACTGTCAATATTAACATTTGAGATAATGACTGCTAACACATATTTTTTGCTCAATAAATAATTCAGTAAAAAGAACAACTTCAAGTCTGTATTAAGACTCATATAACTGATAAGCCACTTTCTGCTTCTTACTACTTTCACATGACTGCACAAGAAAATATACAACAATCATGTTTATTCCACAACTTATTGACTTCTCCTGCCCAAGTGGGTGTGGTCGGGTGTAGCAATGCGCCATGCCAACCGATGCACACGTACTGTACATACACACTGTATATCATAATCAGGCACTAAATGCCCTTTCACCCCAGTAGCAATTATCCTCATAGGTATGGGCATCAGGGAGCAGGGAGGACATGAACTGTAAGGGCAGCTTTGGGAGTGTTCTCTTGTTGCAGCCCAGAAATGTGTGCAAAATGGATACAGTGTGAACATGTGGCCATGACACTGTGACCACTCCACAGTATCAACCTGAGAGAGGATTGGATGTTAGCACAGACAGGAACACAGCTCAGCTGCCTTTAAAGAGAACCCCTCGCCACTCACACAGTTGCTTATGTGGAGTGAGTGGAGTGCATTCTGGACACGAGCACCTGCTGTGAAGATCCCAAGGAACACCACTGTGACTAGCAGGGAGGATGTGTCTCAGGTAACAGGTTAATATTGTCCCAAAAGAGAATCTGTGGGAGCTGGAGTTGGAGAGGAGATGTCAGGCACAGTGTGCACGTTTACAGGCCCAGACTGGACCCTGGAATGTTACCAGAGGCGTTAATGTATAGGCCATTTCAGATCTTACTTTGCCAACATAGATTATCTATGCACGCTCCTTGAACCACTACTGGAAACATATACATTTATATATTTATTTAGTATTTGTTGACTGGGTAAGTGCACTAAACAAATTCTGCCTATTTTCAGGCACTACCCGGGGAAAGGGGATATAGATGAATGCCAATTGACCTTGAACCAGATTAAGCTGTTGGTGGTATTTCTTTTTATGAATAGGAAATTTGGTCAGAGCACCAGGGAAATTCCCCCCTACTTTTGTCGGTAGGGTGACCCTTTGTCGGCCATTTGCCAAGATGGCTGACATTGAGTGTGGAGGTGTGGACTATCCTGGAGCTGAGGGAGCCACTGGGCCCACTCCAGGCTCTTCTCTGCCTAGTTCCCCTGTTTTGACTACTGACTCTGATCCTACTCAAACTGCGATGGAAGATATTGTGGACTTTCTCTTAGATTCTGATAAGAAGGATGACTCTACCACTGCTGACTGTGATGTAGACAGCCAGTTCTGAGTGCTGTATCATTTTTTTTAATATAAAATGTATTATTGAATGTCTCCTGCTGAAAATCTGATCTTAGAATGACCTCACTAATCCCCCCAGATTTTAGCTAAAAGATGAAAGCCATAAGAAAAATGCTAACAGCATGTGACTTCACACACACTCAGTTTTTACAGACCATGAGTTATGTGTAAGGCCTTAATTAAGGATCCTGTTGGTCTGAGTCAATTACAACCGTAATTGCTATAACATATCCATTTTATGACGTTGGGAGGAAAACCCAGGTTATTACATAGAAGTGCAAAATCATAAAGATGCTTTCATGGCCTAGAAGGAGGAAGCTTATTATGAGATCAAGAGAAGTGTAATTTAAAGGACATGAATTATGCTGAAGTTGCAGAATGTAATACTTTTGTATAAGATATTTATTTTCATATATTCTGACAGGGAGGAGCTATGTGACCTCCTGAAAAGAGGTGGGGTAAAAGCCAGCTTTTAATTTAATCTGTTTTACTTCACAGAGACACATTTTTACCTAGACTCTGACAAGGACACATCTTTGGAGCACTTTAAGCAAGTATTTAGAGACTAAGTACAGTAGTAGGAATTGCACTGTTTTAAACCTTGTTCTTTTAAAAGATTTGTATGTCTTGTGATATAATAGTTCTGTATTGTTGTGTTTTACATATTCTTATCTATTATAGTAAAATTATTTTTAGAACTTACTTGGTCTGTCTTTAACTTTTTATTTGTAAGAAAAGTACATGGTTATAGCAGACAATAGACGTAAGCTGGAATGGTGATACCAAACTGGAAAGAGAAGCGTTTTAAATCTGAGATCTTAAAGTTTTAAAGGGTCCATCTCTGTATACCTTGTTAGGTGCCCGTAGACAAAGATATCTGTCCCACTCAAGACAGATATATCTGAGCCTGTGCATTGGGTATGCTAGCAAGAGGTTAACAGTTTGAATCCCTTCAGAACTTGAGACCAAAGGTTGATCCGAACTCACAAAACAGACAAGAGGGTTACCTTGTCCGTTACACTGTTCACAAGACTGCATTCAGAGGTTGGCACTCTGGGAGTAGAGGGCCTGACCTGCTGAGTGGGTTTGTGACAAATTGGTTGGCAGCGGTGGCATTATTTAGGTATCACAAACTTTAATGTTCTGAGTCAGCTGAGACCGTAAGCTCTCTTACAAAGAAAGAAAAAGGCAGAGTTTTATTTTAAAAAGAAAACAGAATTATAAATCACTCGGCGTACAGTCCAGTTCCTACCCATTTTTTTTTTCTAAAGTGCAAGTCAGAGTAGTCGTAGTGAGGGAAGAAGAAGATGGCTTCCGACTACGGCAGGCACACTGTAGAGTACTTGAAGCAGTTGTGCGAGGACAGGGGAGTCCCGTTCGAGGTGACAGCCAAAAAGCAGAACCTCATAGAGGACCTGATGGTAGCAGATACCCAGAGCAGCGAGTCACTGACCATGACTGAAAAGGACAGCAGGGCCACTGTCAGTGAAGGGCCACAGAAGCAGCAGGGGACCGTCACCAGTATCCTGAATCCAGAGGTACTCAAACTGCAAACTGAGTTGCACAGGATGGAACTGGAAGCAGAGTGACAACAGAGGGAGACAGACTGTGAGGAGCGTAAGTGTCAGTGAGCTGCAAAGGAGAAGATAGAGCAGGAACAGAGGGAGGCGGACCGTGAGGCAGAGCAACAGGGGGAGACAGACCATGAGGAGCGTGAGCGACAGTGAGCTGCAGAGGAGAAGAGAGAGTGAGAACGCAGAGGAGAGAAGTGCCAGTGGCAACACAAACTGGAGAAGCTATGACTCTGACCAGCGGCACCAGAGCAGGTAAGTGGCTTGGGTTTAACTGGGACTGTAGGTCTGGGTTACAAATTTAACTCCAAATTAATAGCCAAGTTTAAGGAAAAGGAGGACATGGATGCCTTTTTAAATTCTTTTGAAAAAGTTTGTATTCAGGCTAAAATTCCTAGAGAGTCCTGGAGCTTCCAGCTATCCTCACCACTTACTGGGAAAGCTCGGGATGCATTGGGTCAAATGAACAATGAGGACAGTGATGATTACAGCAAGTTAAAAGCTGCACTGTTAAAAAAGTTTGACTTAACTGCTGAATCATACAGAGCTAAATTCTGTAAGCTCAGGAGAAGTCCTGATATGAGCTATGAGGAGCTAGCCATGAAATAACATCAGTTTTTAAAACGTTGGTGAGAAGGAATTGAGACAACCTCTGTTGATAAAACTGAAAATGTGATTTTATTAGAACAGTTTTATTGGGCTTGCCCAACTGAGCTAAAAACCTGGCCAGAGGGCTGAGATCCAAAAACAGTGCAAGAGGCTGCTAAACTCTAGGACCACTATGCCAAGAGCAGACCTTCTCTGAGAGTGAATGGGGTGGGCGTGGCAGTGCAGAAAGGCAAAAGCACACCTTCAGGGCAGCTAAAACCATCACTGCCTCCACCGAAACCAGTTAGCCCCATGTTTCAATGAAAAGATTTATCTGAAGTAAGAAATGCATGTTGGCTGTACAAGGAAACTGGGCATATTGCCAGACAGTGCCCCAAAAAGGCGAGCCAAAATACACAACAGGGTGCTAGAAAAGAAGTGGGTTGTTTGTGTGTCCCTGAGTGCATACCAGTGAACATGAGGGAACACATGCACCCAATCATAGTAAATGGTGTACAGACTCAGGGGTTAAGGGACACAGGGGCATCCCTGACATTGGTAAATGGGGATCTGGTACAGCCTGGTCAACTTATACCCAATAAATACGTAACTGTACAAGGGTTTACTGGTGAAGAGAAAACATTGCCACTCGCTAGTGTTCTCCTGGACTGGGGTGAAACAGGGGGAACTGTGCAACAGGTGGCTGTAGCCAACACATTAGCAGTGGATGTGATCCTGAGTAACAATCTCCAGCAGGGGGTGGTATGTGCAGTTACCTGTAGCCAAATGGCAAGGGAAAATAGTAGTTCCCTGAACCCCACAGAAACCAGTGTGGAAACCACTGAGAGGCTGGTTCCCCAGCCTGTGTCTCCCAATGGGGAGACTGATAAAAAGGAGGTAGAAATTTCCCCGGTAGCAAATGACCACACAGCTACAGAAGGTTATTCTGAAGAGGGAGGGGTGACCCATTGTCAGAGTGTTGGGACTGACAGTGATCCTGAGGGCCCTGACACTAGTGCTAGGGACCCTAGTTTAGCAACTGAAGGGGACCCATCCCATGCCTTGGGACTGTGTGAGGGGTTTGCAGCTGCTCAGAGGAGCGACCCTAGTTTAGAGATGCTAAGGGCTTGGACAGATTCAGAGGACACACAGGGCGGTGACGGCAGACATAAGGTTTATTTGGAAAATGGACTTGTGTATAAACAGGCAGTACTGACAGAGAGAGGGATGCTAGGCAGGCAGCTTGTCGTTCCCCAGGGGTATCGTGAGCAGTTGCTCAAAATTGCACATGATATTCCCTTGTCTGGTCATCTGGGAATCGCATGCACTATGCAGCAGTTGGCCCAGAATTTCTACTGGCCTAACTTCACCCAGCAGGTGAAGGAGTATTGCAGGTCTTGTCACCAGTGCCAAGAAATAGGAAGGCGGCAAGAAAACCCAGCCGCCTCTAATCCCCTTTGCCCATAGTGGAGGAACCATTCCAGAGGGTGGGAATGGATATTGTGGGGCCTTTAAATACCCCCAGCTCCTCAGGGAAGAGATTCATCCTGACTGTGGTGGATTATGCCACCTGGTACTCAGAGGCAGTCACCCTATCCTCTCTGAGGACAGACAAAGTGGCAGATGCCTTACTTGGGATTTTCTCCCATGTTGGGTTTCTACAGGAGGTAATCACTGATTGAGGGGTTCCTTCATGTCGGACCTGATGAAATGTTTATGGAAGAAGTGTGGGGTGGTGCAGAGATTCACGACACGGTATCACCCACAAGCCAATGGACTTATGGAACGATTCAATGGTACCCTAAAGTCAATGCTCCAGGCATTTGCTGAACAGCATGGGAGGGACTGGGAGAAATACCTTCCCCACTTGTTTGCATACAGGGAGGTGTCCCAAGAGTCGACAGGATTTTCCCCCTTCGAACTCTTATATGGACACTGAATATGTGGGCCCCTAGACTTGATCCAGGAGCACTGGGAAGGCAAGTACGCCACCCAGGGAACTCCCATTGTGGATTACGTCCTATGATTTAGGGAAAAGCTGAAGGAGCTTATGGGGACAGCCCAGAGCAACCTGGCAGCTGCCTAACAGAAACAAAAGGGGTGATACGACCGCAGAGCCAGAGCTCGCTCATACATGGTGGGTCAGGAAGTCATGGTCCTTATTCCGGTCCGGAAAGACAAGCTGCAAGCTGAGTGGGCAGAACCCTACAAATTGGTTAGGAATGTAAATGACATGAACTACATTGTGGAGTTACCCAACTGTAGACAGACAGAAAGGATGTACCATGTCAACACGATGAAGCCATATACAAATAGGGCTGACATGGTGTTTGCAGTGTGTAGTCAAAGGGAGGGGATGGACGAAAGAAACCCCCCTTCTGGACTTGCTGGAAGAGAGTAAGCAGGAGTCCTCTGTGGAGGCAGTAAAATTGTCTCCCCAACTGACAATGGACCAGATCCAGAATGTAAGGGAGATTTTAGCAGACATTGCCCCCTTGTTTAGTGTCAAGCCTGGACTAACCTCCTTAGCAACACACAATGTGGAGACAGGGACACAGACACCCATATGGTAGACAGTATATTGGGTGTCAGAGGCTGTCCAAAAGGACATTAGGAGGGAAGTGGAGGAGATGCTGGATTTAGGGGTAATCCAGAGATTCCACAGTCCCTAGGCCTCACCCGTAGTCCTTGTGCCCAAGCCAGATGACTCAACTCATTTCTGTGTGGACTATCATGGACTGAATGCAGTCACAAAGTCTGATGCCCCGGACGGACGAACTCCTGGACAAGTTGGGAGGGGAGACCTACTTTACGACCATTGACTTGACAAAGGGGTATTGGCAGGTAGAGTTGACAGACAGAGCTAGGGAGAGGTTGGCCTTCATCACTCCAATAGGCTTGAGTTCAAAGTAATGCTTTTTGGAATGAAGAATGCCCCGGCCACTTTCCAAAGGTTGGTGAACCAGGTGTTAAATGGTGCTGAGGAGTACGCCTTGGCGTACCTGGATGACATTGCCATCTTTAGTACCAGCTGGGAGGAACACCTATCCCACCTTAGGGAAGTGCTGGGCAGGATACAGAGGGCCGGGCTCACTGTCAAAGCCGAGAAGTGCCAGGTGGCCATGGGAGAAGTGGCATACCTCAGGCATGTGGTAGGCCGGGGACAGTTCTGTCCTAACCAAATAAAGATAGAGGTGATCTAGGCGTGGCCCAGACCAGAAACCCAGAAGCAGGTCAGGAGCTTTATAGGGACAGCAGGGTACTACAGGAAATTTGTACTCAATTACAGTGCCCTGGCTGCTCCCCTATCTGACCTGACAAAGAAAAAGATGCCAAAGAAAATTACCTGGGGCCCGGCCTGTGAGGAAGCCTTTACCAGACTGAAGGAGGCACTGTGCAGTGCTCCTGTTTTGACAAGCCCTGACTATAGCAAAATCTTCATAGTTCAGATGGACACCTCAGACATGGGTATTGGGGCAGTACTGAGCCAGACGTCCAGCCAAGGGACAGATCACCCAGTAGTGCACCTGAGCAGGAAGCTGCTTCCAAGGGAGCAAGCGTACTGTACGGTGGAAAAGGAGTGTCTTGCCATAGTGTGGGCCCAAAAGAAATTAGAGCCATATTTGTATGGGCAGCATTTTGTGGTGCAAACTAACCACAACCCCCTGGTGTGACTGACGCAGAAGGGGAAGAACAATGGCATATTACTAAGATGGAGTCTTGCTTTACAAGGGTATGATCTAAAAATTGTACATAGGGCGGGAGCAAAGAACCAGAACTCAGATGGGCTGTCTGGGGTCTATGAGGAGTGAACTGATTTGGGAAGCTCATCCCATGTAGGGGATAGATCCCCCAAATTCAGTCTAGGTGGGGAGGAGTGTGACATAGACAGCCAGTTCTGAGTGCTGTATCATTTCTTTTTAAAATAAAATGTATAACTGAATGTCTTCTGCTGAAAATCTGATGCTCTTATAATGACCTCACTCATCCCCCCCCCCAGATTTTAGCTAAAAGATGAAAGCCATAAAAATGCTGACAGCATGCGAGTTCACACACAGTTTTTACAGACCGTGTGTTACATGTAAGGCCTTAATTAAGGATCCTGTTGATCTGAGTCAATTACAACCATAGTTGCTATAACATATCCATTTAATGACTTTGGAAGGAAAACCCAGGTTATTACATAGAAGTGCAAAATCATAAAGATGCTTTCATATCCTGGAAGGAGGAAGCTTATTATGAGATCAAAAGAAGTGTCATTTGAAGGACATGAATTATGCTGAAGTTGCAGAATGTAATACTTTTGTATAAGATATATATTTTCATATATCCTGACAAGGAGGAGCTAGGTGACCTCCTGAAAAGAGGTGGGGTAAAAGTCAGCTTTTAATTTAGTTTTTTTTTTTTACTTCACAGAGACACATTTTTACCTAGACTCTGACAAGGACACATCTTTGGAGTACTTTAAGCAAGTATTGAGAGACTACTATAATAGCGGTTTAAACTGCCTTTTAGTCTCAAAAGGGCTTTCAATTAACATTTTTTCTGGAGGGATCAAATAAATGGTAATATGAGGCCATATTTATGTACTGTATTTGTTAACTTATCAGCAGACAAAGAAGTCACAGAAGGTCTGAGGTGGATAATTAAAATTTCCCTGTCAAGGGATAAAGAATTCAAGGAGTTGCTTGCCAAAACAACTAAGAAATATTTTGAAACTAATGGTAGTATGGAAACTTCTTGTGCTTGCCTCTGGGATGCCTTCCAGGCCTTTCTAAGGCATTGGATAATAAGCTATTCTTCAGTCAAAAAAAGAGAGTCACTTAAGGAGCTTGCTGATAAAAAAAAAACAAAAAAAAAAAACTAAACCACCAGATAGAACTGGAATGATGCAAAAGTAAAGAAAAACAAACTTTTGAAATAACGTCATTAAAATATGATATAAATAAGATCTATTCATTTAAAGCAGAGTATGCCTTATACTGTATAGAACAAAGCAGGCATATTGGGATGCAGGAGAAAAGTCCAGAAAACTACTTGCAAAGACAGTCACATAATTTGATCCCAGGGATTTTGGGCTTGCAGGGAACAATAAGGGCATCTAATAGAGAGATCAGTGAAGTTCTGGGTAAGTTTTATGGGAAACTGTATACCAGCAAAGGACCTGGCTAGATAGATAACATAAAGAACTCTCACAATGGTGTTGTATTGCCACAAACAGATGAACAGAAAAATAACTATCTAGATAAACCAATATCCCCTGAAGAGATAGCTCAAGTTATGAAAGAACTCCTCAATAACAAAACACCAGGACCAAACAGTATACCTGGTGATACAAGGCTGAAATACCTAAATACCTATCTAAAGTATATAGTGAAGCAGTAGAGAGGGGGACTCATGAAAAGCTATGAACAAGGCATTTATTTCTCTGATTCTTAAATATGGCAGAGACCCCCTTCACTCTGAAAGCTATAGGTCAATTTCCTTACTAAACTGTGATAACAAAATATTGGTTAAAATTCTTGCAAATAGGCTCAAAAATGATGTTTCTGACCTCACTGGGAAGAATCAAGTGAACCTTGTCCCAGGGAAGTCAGGTTTAGATAGTATAAGGAGACTATTAAATGTGATCTGGGCATCCAATAGCAGTACAAATCAATCCATTGTAATTTCTTTATTTTTTTCAAGGCATTTCATTCTCTTGGATGGGATTTTTTATTTGAAACTCTAAAGAAGTATAACCTTGGGGACTCCTTTTCTTCCTGGGTCAGACTTCCATATGCAGCTCCTAAGGCTGAATTGATTATAAATGGCTTCTAATACCTTCAATTTATCTAGTGGTACTAGACAGGGTTGTCCCCTTTCTCCTTATTTATTTGTCATGTGATATAATAGTTCTGTATTGTTGTGTTTTACATATTCTTATCTATTATAGTAAAATTCTTTTTAGAACTTACTTGGTCTGTCTTTGACTTCTTTTTATTTGTAAGAAAAGTACATGGTTATATCAGACAATAGACATAAGCTTGAATGGTGATACCAAACTGGAAAGAGAAGCGTTTTAAATCTGAGGTCTTTATTAAAGTGTTAAAGGGTTCATCTCTGTATACCTGATTAGGTGCCCGTAGGCAAAGATATCTGGCCCCCCGAAGACAGATATATCTAAGCCTGTGTATTGGGTATGCTAGCAAGAGGTTAACAGTTGAATCCCTCCAGAACTTGAGACCAAAGGTTGATCCGAACTCACAAAACAGACAAGAGGGTTACCTTGTCCGTTACACTGTTCACAAGACTGCGCTCAGAGGTTGGCACTTTGAGAGTAGAGGACCTGACCTGCTGAGTGGGTTTGTGACACTGACCTGACCTAGGATAGTGCCTTGCCTGCGACTGACATGCCAGCTATCAGGTTGGAGACCCCTACCGTCTCTGGAATAAACCTGCTGATGCCTGCACAAGAAAAACAATTGTTACAGTCTAATATTTTGCATAACAAGGCTTACGCCCTCAGGATCAAAATGCTCCGGTTTCTGTTTTGCCTAATATTCCACCTACCTTTAGTTCTGTAACTGCACTTAGATCTCAGGTTTGGGATCTGACTTTGGCTTTACAGGCTGCTGGGTGGCTTCCATCTACTGGCAGTGAAGGTTGGACTTCACCACAGCCTGTCACGGCCGTAGAGATTGCTCAGGTTTCCCCGACTTCTTCCTTGCACATACTGCTGCTGTCTCTCTCGTGACTCCCCTATAATCCACTGCTGTGCCTCCTGATGTAACAGCTCAGATCCCAATGTTACCAGAGACTTCCTTGCTGACTACCCAACATGACACAGGATTTGACTCGCCGGTTGTCTTGGACTGTGCTGCGGCTTCCACGGTTGCTATGGATCAGGCGCCTGTCGGTGACTTGCCTCATTCTGAACCCCCGGCTTCCTCTGGGCTGCATGCTACACCTTTAGACTCTAACAATGCAGCTTCTCCCTTGGATATGGTCAGTACTGATTCTTCTACTTTACCCCCTGCTACTTCTTTTTGTATGGCAGATTTGTTTAAGCAAATCGGAGAACCTGCTAAAAAACGTAATGCTGTACGCCTAAAGTACATAGGCTCACAGGAGACTTTTCCTGATAGGAAATTTATATTGCACCAGTTACTTAGACAGTCTATGGGGATACCAGTCCAGGATTTGTTTGCATTTATCCATATTAAAGGGGAGAATTTATATGACATTAGTTTTCAAACTGCTAATACTCTAGAATGGTTTTGGCAAAAGTTGGAACTGGTCAAGCATCAGCCTATTTGGCAGGATTTTTTTCCCATTCCATTGACTAGACCCTCTGTCAAGACTATTACCTTACTGTTTTGAAATGAAGGTGTTAATACTGAGGATGTGCAATACTGGCTTCGACAGAGATGTGAGATTATGCAGAACCCAGTCCCTATCCTGGATGATGATTTTGTATTGACAGGGGGTTGGAAAATTATGGTTAAGCTTTTTCACACTGATTTGGGGGTGCAACATATTCCTAGTAGCTTCCATATAGGCCATGACCGTAGTATTTGTGTTTATCCTGGTCAGCCAAAAACCTGCCACAAATGTGGTGCCCAGACTCACCTTAGTTCTTCCTGTTCCTTCCCCCGGTGCAATCTGTGTTTGGAGTATGGACACGTTAGTTTGGGGTGTCCTAATCTATTCGGATGTAACCTATGTGAAAAGTCTGGACATACTTATTTTAAATGTCCATGGGCTGCCTGAAATAGGCTGGATAAGGTTTTGCAGGACCCTGAGTCCCTTATAGCAGCCCATCAAACTAAGCTGTCACAGGCCAGGGACCAGTCCGTTTTGGTTACCTTGGAGGTACCCCCCCTTTAGTGGAGTTATCAGCAGGGACCCTTCTCCCAACTGGTCCCTCTTCACCTGCTCCTGTATTGGACTCCCCGTTGCCTGAATTGCTCTCCTCCTTACCTGTCCCCAGTGAAGTACCTGTACTTCCCTCAACTTCTGGGGTTGTCCCTAGTTCCCCAGTTTCGGAAGCGACGCCCCCACCGTCTGAGACCCCGATGGACTTGGTACAGTCCTCTAAGTCGAAAAAATCCAGAAAGAAATCTGGCACCCAGGCTCCTCGCTCCCCTGTAGTGACCAGAAATAGGTTCACTTTATTGTATAAGAGGAAACAATGGGGAGATTGTCTGTTTTTTTTTTTGTTGTTTTTTTTACCCTTCTCTCTTGCTTAAATGGTACAGTTTCTAAGTCCTCTGACTTTAAATGTTAGCAGTATTAAATCCTTTAAGAAAAGAAGTATTACATTTCATATCTTATGTAGTCTGGTAAATATTTTTTCTTGTAGGATTCTCATATTAAGACTGCATATGAGCTTTCCCAGGCTCAACAATTTTGGTCAACGGACTTATCCTTTTGGTCCCAGGGGCCTGGCCTCTGTGATGGTGTCGCTATTTTACTTAAAGGCCCAGATTTCCATGTTCGCAAACTTACGGACATTGAACTGGGCAGGGCCCTTTTAGTGGACGTTCCTTTTCATGGCCTGGATCTCCAGTTGATATGTGTGTGTGCTCCACAGAGTATTGCAGCTAGAGTAGCGTTGTTTACTTTGATACGCCCTTATTTACATACTCAAAAAAACTAATTCTTGGGGATGATTTTAAATGTGGTCTCTCTCCAGCTGATAGAGTCTGTAAAACCCAGAAACTGTTAAGTGACATGACTTGTTTACAAGATATGATTTCTACTGCTGATTTTCAAGAGTTTTTTTCTGTGACCAATAAAAGAGGGCAGAAAACTTTCATTAAAGGACGCTTAATGACTAGGGTTGACTACATCTTTACCTCTAAGTCTTTGCGAATCCTTAGTGCATCTACTGTTCCTATCGAAACTTTGGATCATTTGGCTGTACTGTGTCTTGGTGGCATTGGTGGCTCTTTTGCTACCCAACAACCGCCTAGACCGTGACTAAACAGTACTTTACTGATGGATAAGGACTTGGTTGCCCAATGGGAGGAGTTATTACGGGCTCGGGTGTCTCTTCTTGGGCATACGAGATTCCTCTCAACTGGTGGTTGGCTTCAAAATCTGATTTTAGGTCTTTGTTTATGACTCATACTTCTGGAAAAAGCCATCAGTTTTATACCAATTATTTGACATTGTGTCATCAACTGCAGGATCTCTTCTCTATGGCCTTTACTTATAATCTTGATTTATCAGCACAGGTAGCACAAACTAAATCTGATATGGTTAAATTTCAGTATAGCAGATTCCTTAGTTTAAAAATGGAAGCACAGTCTGGCACTCAGGGGCGTCAGCCCACTTTAGATACCTTTCGCAGTTGTGCGAATCGTGTCAAACATACTATTATAGATTCTTTACATAGGGAAACGGACTCTGCTATTACTACTGACTTGGACACCATACAATCTGAAGTGCAAAACTATTTATTTGATCAATTTGAGATTCCTGTAGATACTCCTGATCCTGTAGCTTTCTTACAGGACTTACAGATCTCCATGCTTTCTACTGACCTGCGTTCTTCTGTCATTCAGGACATAACTTTGGCTGAAGTACAGCAGGCTATTTCTAAACTTAGGACTAATGCTTCCCCAGGAATTGATGGTCTTATGGCTGAATTTTTTAAAACTTTTTCAGGTCCCTTGAGCCCTATTTTACTTGGGGTTTTTAACACTTTGTTGCATATGTCTTCCTTCCCAGTGGATTTTTCTCGAGCTTTAGTTATACTGTTGTATAAATCAGGTGATAAAACAAACCTTCGAAATTGGAGACCTATTAGTCTTTTGAACATTGATTATAAAATCTTTGCTATCATATTGACTAAACGCTTAAGTGCCATTGCTCAGGTTGTTATCTCTAAGGTTCAGACCTTCGGGATCCCTGACTGATCTATATTCCATAATCTGCAGTTTTTACGGGATAAAACAGATTTGGGTTCTAAAGGTAAATGCTCTGGATGGCTTTTATCTTTGGACCAGCAGAAAGCTTTTGATAGGGTTAGCCACAATTATTTAAAGTCTTGCACCATTATGGAGTTCCTGTTGAATTTATCCATTGGCTTCATCTACTTTATGCCTCGGCTACTGTTCAACCCCAAAAACATTTTGGCACCTCCTTTTCTATTCACAGGGGTGTCCGACAAGGTTGTCCTCTGAGCCCTGTTCTTTATCTGTTTTCTATTGACCTCCCTTATTAGGACTATTTTGTGCCACCCTAATATTCCCAGTATTCAGGTGCCAACTTATAGGGATATTCCTAACATCAGTGCGTATGCTGATGACTTATGTCTCACTGTGCACTCTTACTGCTTTCCAGGTCATTGCGCATACTCTTTCTGCATATCAAATGGTTTCTGGTGCCAAACTGAATTATGGTAAGAGTGTTTGTTTTTCCATTAATCCAGAATTTCTACTTACTCACTTCGTGGCATGTTGTAATATACCTATGACATCCTCACCTGTTCGTATTTTAGGTATAACTTTTGGTACAGAGGATGACGCTAGTTATAACTGGAAACTGGCAATAGCTAGGGGGTCACCAGATTGTACACGGATAGAAGTTTAAAACAATTTCTAAGAAGAAAAGGGTTTATTTGCTCAAAACTCTTGTTACTCTGCATTTCTTATACTTGGCTAATATCTTTCCGATTCCCTTCTCCCTAGAGCCTCAGCTGTTAAACATCTATTTTCAAGGCATCTGGGGTAGTAGATTGAACCCTATTAGACATATGTTTACATATTATGATTATGAACAAGGTGGGATCCAAATGTTGCATCTGATTTTTTTTTTTTTTATAGTATTTGTTTGTATAGGAATTTTTTTCGGCTTTTTACTACTAGATCATTGCCCTGGTTTAATATCTTTCTTGACTGTTTTTTTTACCCTTCAGGACAAATGGAATTCTGGTCTACTTACCGTTTCTATGATAAATACCACTAGGACTATCCCTGTCTCTATGAAACCCACTTTAACTAAATTGCGTCAATAGAGCATTACGCAGTCTTTTGTTATTTCACATAGTAGGAAGGCATTTTATAATATTATTTTATGAGATGTATTGTATGTCCTGTTGACCCTTCCTGTCTGCCCTGCAGATAAGGTCCTGGAGGCCTGTCTCCAATTCATTGATAAACGACTCCCGAAACAAATGTGGGATGCAGTTTGGCTATCTTGCCATGGCCAACTTGGAGTCAGAGGAACACTTAAACATAAAGCAGTAATGGACAGAATGTGTCCAAGGCTGACTTGTACAGACACTCTGGAAACCCTAGAACATTTCTTTGTTTCCTGTCCCTTTGCACTTGCCTTTTGGCAAGCTTTGCAAGTGATTTGGAAAGAGCTACACCTGTTCCCCATGTCTTATGAGGTGACAATTCTGGGTTTGTATCCCCGGTGCTTTCATCCTTATAACTCTAGTACTATGAGGGTCATTTTTGCAGCTTGTAAGTACCAAATGTGGCAAACAAGATGTGTTTTATTACTCCAGCAAAAGGATATCACACCTGTGGGGGTAGTTCAACAAGTTCTTCTTTTTTTGCGATCATTATATAACAATGAGAAACGGTCCTTAACTTTTAGAAAATGTTCTTTCTATTGGACTTCCTGTGACTGGGTAGTTCATTCTTCCTGATTCCATGATTATTAGCCTACAGTTTTCTCCCACTACTTGCCTTTCTCCTTTTAGGAATGAGGTAACCGTTTTTTTAATAATGAAATATTATTTACCTTTATACTGCTTTATGCATGTTTTGTTTTGCTTTTCTCCTGATCTCAACAAAGTATCCCACTATTCTTTCGGTGGGAAGGGAGGTTGGTAGTGGTTGGGGTTACTGTGTGATGACATACATGCTTTATGCTATTTTGGTTTTAATTTTTTATTAGTTTGTATGTTGTACAATTGTTCTGGTTTTCTTTGTTTTTCCACTAATATTCCCCTACTCTTAGCATGGGGAAGGGCTTAGTTTTGCAACATTTTTCTTCTGTTTGGAATTGTATGACTTCATACTTATTTCTGTTTTGTATTTTTCTTTCTTATGATTTTGTGTACTGTATTTACTGATCTTTATATATTGTTATGCATTTTTTGTTTGTTTGCAGAACAATTCCCCTGCTCTTTCAGTGGGGTGGGGAAGGGGGGTTGTTTCAAATGTTTTCTTTAGTTTTGGGGTTACTATATGACATACTTATTTATGTTCTTGTTCTCCCTTTTTTACAAATTTGTATGATATAATACTGACTTGTATATGATTTGTTTTTGATTTATTATGATTTGAATACAAATGTTTGGGATTATTGTATTAATTAATACTTGTTTATGTTTTGCATTTTTCCTTTTATGATTTTGTGCAATGTACTACTGATTTGTACACATTTGCTTTGATTTTGTTTTGATTTCAATAAAAATTCCCCTATTCTTTTTTTGAGAAGTACCATGGGATCTTTAACATCCCTTTGAACTACCACCAGAACAGGCAGATGGGACCTCTGTTTAATGTCTCATCCGAAAGACAGTAACTCAGGAGTGCAGCACCCCCATCATGCTGCACTACAGTGTCAGTATTGGTGTGGGGAGCTATGTCTTGGTCATGAATACCAGGGTGCTGACTGTCCTGATATATTATGCTAGAGGGTCATTCTGGAGTAAAACACGAGATGTTACCAGTATGAGCCAGACATACATGTGCAGATGCCTTTGGCAGGTGACAGAAGTACCACTAGCACATGTCAAACTCTACTTCCACATCTTAGGAGGCAGTATAGCACAGTCGTTAAGAGCACTGAGCTTTAGACCTGGAGAACTGGGTTTGAATCCACAGCCACCACTTGCATACTGTGTGACCACGAACAAGTCATTCATTTAACTTTTCTGTGCTCCCAGGACACACCTGGAAACAAGTGTTGGCTTAGTATGTTTTTCCCAGCCAATACAATAAAAGAATAAAAAAGAAATAAACACAGAATTCACAAATACAGGAGACGAATATAGAAATTTAAAAACCAAGTTCTAGACTGTTGCTTGTATGCTAAGTGTATGAGGTGCCATAGATTGCACCCATATGGCCATTGTCGCACCATCAGAATGGGAGGAGATATACCACAGGAGGAATGCATCCATAGCATGAACATGCAGGTGGGTGTGATGCCACAGGATGCATTACCCAGGCATGGGCTAAGTTCCTAAAGTCCACACATGATGTCTGTATACAGAAGTGTTCAAAGCTGCAACTGCAGTTGTGGGCTGCAACCCAGGAACAGGTGTGGCTAGTTAGTAACTACATATATAACACATACAGTACACGACCCTGCACACATGTACATAGAATGCACCTCAACTGACACACGTCTTGCAGGTGACAGCAGATATTCACTGTAGACATACCTTCCACCACTATACCTGCATGACTGTGGTGCAGTGATGCCAAAAGACAAACCAGGGGTATGTGTTTGGGACACTAAAAATGTGGTTTTGGTTGGTGCCTGAATAAGACCGATGGTTTACTCTTGCTGTCCCTTGGAAAGGTCTGCAGGGTCTTTATCATGGGCTGCATACTGCACAACATAGCACTATGCAAAAGGATACCTTTATCCGAAGACATCAGTGCTCCAACTAATGACATGCCACCCCAGGGTATAGCGGTGCCATGCATACCTGTGAAAGATCATTCCCATGTAGCTATCTACAGGGTAGGGTAGGCATGCAGGGCCTGAGTGCTTGCCAACTACTTCACCTAGTAGGGGTGGCACTGGTGGTGTTATGCGAAGTGGTGCTTTGGGCTGTGCCTAAATGCAAATACTGTAGTGTGTAATGAAGTGTGTGGCTTACAGTATGAGGGATGGATATCCCACAAATGTTGCTGCCTACTCCATGGTTGTTAGTTTGCAGAAATGTAACACCCCTCCATTTGGGGACTTACCTTAAATGCCTCCGGGTCCTCTTGTTTACCTCCTGGCACCCCAGTCTTTTCTCCGGCATTTCACCACTTTGCCCGTGTCCTTTGGTGTGCCACTGGTGCTCCCATAGGCCCTGAATAGCCCCAGTATTTTGTTTTAGCCTATTTTGGGCTTCGCATCTTAACTGATCTGCTGCTGCTCTCTGCTGCACTTCTGAGCAGCTGGCAATTGCACATGCGCCTAAGAGCGCTTTGATTTTCCAACCGCCATTTTTGCAGTAAAACCAGAGGTATTTTGGTGGTCTTGGTGCCTCTGCTGACTTAAATGGGGACTGGTAACCTCAGGAAGGTGGGTGAGAAGCTTCCCTGAACTGTAGAAATGGAGTTTAAATCGGGTCACAGTTGTGGCCACGTAACTGTGGGATTATTATTTAAATAAAATACTTTTACTGGCTACACCAGAACTTTAATGTTGGGACACTGCATGAACTGTGTTAAACCTGTATATACAACAGCCATCTTTACAGCCTATCAACCAGTCTATAGCCAGGATTTATCAAAGAGGTTCTTGGGACTGTGCCAAAGATTTTGGGGAAAAAGCAGGGAACAAATCTTGGCACCCAATTTTGAACCAATTAAAAGACTTAGACTGTGACTAACAGCATGGGCAGCCTATTGGAGTTTAAGAACTTTGCTCCTTATTTAAGAGGGACTGTTTTGAACTAGGGTAGCCCTTTGGTAGTCTGGCTGGAGCATCCAGAGTGTAAGGAGGCTTCCTGCATCTCAGGGAAATTTGGGGAGAGGCCTGCTGTTCATCCTCAGCCTGAACAGTTATTTTAAGTATGGGACTGCCAAGTCTGCAGATCAACCTGTAAGTCTCCAGTGGGAGAGAAAGAAGAAAATGTTCCCCAGAGTGAATTTCCATACTGAAAAGTGGGATCAGAGCTTGAAAGATCCCCATTCTGCATCTCAGTGAGAAACTGTTATGCCTCAGGGACTGCATCTGAATTTTAATGCCTGGGGCTACCGCAGCTGTCTCCAGTCTGTTTGCCAAAAGAGGGCAGCCTGCACTTCTGTTTGCCAGCTTACTTACCCTGGACTGCAACCTACAAGTGAATAATCTGTTTGGCCTATGGCAGAACTGTACCAAAGCTGAGCCAGTGATGCCAAATAACTTACTTGAGAGACTGTTTCTGCCTGTGAGAACCAAGCTGCCAGACGACCAGAGAAGGGATTCAGCTCCAGCGGAGGAGATCATCGCAGGTTAGGGCCACCCTTGGGGGGGGGCTACACCTTGACAAGGGGGTGAGTCGTGTGTCAGGTCCAGTCCCTGTATCCTGGCCCTTGCCAGAAAGGGCAAAGTCCTGCAGCCTGCAGCCACATCCTGCCTCAAGGAGAGATATCCTGGAAATCAACCCAGATCCTGAGGTCCACAGTTCAGTGAGTAACAACAGGACCTGTCCCTGCAGCAGATTTAAAGTGTTTTGCCATCTGATTTGTTTACCAAGTTTGAGTTGCTGTTTAAACTGTTTGCAGGCTATCGGGCCTGGGGATTACAATTTCTGCGTTTTGAAAAAAAAAGTGCTTATAATTGCTACAGCCAAGTACAAAACACAGTTTTAATCATTTCTTTATTTAAGGGTCCCAATCAGCTACAATGCTGGCCAACCCACGGCAGCTCTTCAGGACTGCAATACAACTTTTCCTGAGTACCCAGTGTGGTTAACTGGACAGTCCAGGGGGGGTGAATGTATTGTGTTTAAATACTATATAAAGATAACAATCCTACCAAAATCAAGGCACTAATTGATCTAATTTGCATCCCCTACCCTTTGTTTAAACCCCTAAATAAATCCGTTTATTGTTTGAATGTTAACTTGGTCCATGAGCATATTATTACTGAGTGCTGTGTTAATTCAGATAACTGTAAGGTATTGTGTGGGCATTGCTGGTAACCATTTATTTACAGGTGTAGAAGGTGCGTGCAAGAGTTCCAGACCCTGTTGGTAAGTGTGGTTACCATGAGCATATTAGCATTCATCATTCACTGAAAATTGAATGCAAAGTAAGGTGGTTTGGGAAACTGCAAGTGTGAGGCCACTAGGTGGGGCTGTATGTAGGTACAACTTCCTGGAAGGTTGTGCTAGTCTAACTTCAAACCCAGTTAAAGAAATCTCTAGGGGGAGGCACATAGCTAATAGCATTATTGTTACTGAGCCCCTGGTAATAGCTAAGTCAAAACCCAGGCCCCTCAACCTGCAGTTAGGAGGGCAGGCAGGGGTAATGGCCCTTGATATATCGGCACCAAGGTTACAGAAATGTGTACTGTGTCAGGTGCCAACTAATATTTTGGTCATCTGCTTTTCAGTGAGAGTTACCTTGTCACGGTCCTAGGCTATCTCAGGTGGCTCTATCTAACTCTTGCTGGAACTGGTGTGGTGTCATCATCACCAGTTTGTGTACTGGCAGGCACAATGGTCAGTGAGCCTGGTTTTCCCAAAGAACCAAACTGTGATAGTCATCTTGCCATGACAGCCTGTGTGAGGGCTATTAAGTCACACTCACGCACGCCAGATAGATTTTCTAAGCCCCTTCCACAACCTAATTGTACGTAGCTCCAAATGCACAGCATACAACTTGGTGTGGATGCCACTCAGCTGGGTTGACACATCTGCCATTTCTGTGCAGATAGGATGAACATGGCTGCCTATTTGATGCATCACATTTTGGCCAACCCTTGAAAGGTGCGTGGCCTGTCTCTCCACCTGCCACACTTTGGAGTAGATAGAAGGCAGGTTTTGTATTCTGTTTTCACTGGGTGCAGACATGGGCCCTTTAATGGTCAAGATGGTGCATGGTGTGTTACCTCTTGCATTTACATTGACCTGTATTCTCTCCCTGACCACTTGCTTATAGGCTGGTGTCCCTTTCAAAACACTGTTACCAAACAGGATCTGAGGTCCAGAAAAAAAAGATGATTTGATACCTTTTATTGGACCAACATAGATGTAAAAAAAGAAAACAGGTGCTTTAGCTTTCGGACTAAACCCAGTCCTTCATCAGAAACTAATCCAACCGGACCTAGTAATTGTCATCTCCTCCATGCTGAAATTGGTGTGTGGGGATATCGGTGAGCCTGACGTCTATGCTGGATGACTTTATCCAGCTCCTCTTTGTTATGCGATTGGTGGTGTTAGGTGTCATTTGATTCAGCCATCATATGGTAGGCCTAAGGATGAATGGATGCTGACTTTGCATTCAGTGAATGTGCCAGAATCTGGCATTTTAATTTTTTTTTTATTTTTTTTTAATACCATCTTTATTGACAGTTTCTTAGTGATACAGACAAACACACATTGATACCCAGGACTCCCCGGGTCCCCACCCCCAAACTGGGTGGGGCAACTTTATACATTAATAACTATGTACATACACAGCTGCAGTAGTCACCCCTCACAGTTGTCTTAAAAGATTGCTCTAACCCTTCAGTAATCAGGTTTACACATTTAAATGGCCAAATCTTATGAAGAACAGCCATCATTTGGGAAATATCCCAATCCTGTGATCTAAACTCACTACATACATCAATCAATTGGGGTATACTCTTGCCGCCGTGTCCCAAGGAAAGTGAGAGAGTCCCCAGCCTACAATCATTTGGCAGACAAAGAGCTTAATTCAATAATACCCATTCTCTTGGCATAAAAAGAAAAGAAAAACAGATAAGTCCATATTAGGGATTTATTCGTTACCAATAGACCTTAAATTAACTACACTCAGACAGACAGATCCATGCCCGGGGGCCTTTGGCCTGAAGTGAGTAAATTGCCTCCAAGGTTCTCCACCTCTTGTCATATGTTCCTTTCCTCCTGTCCCAGAACATTTGCCTCTTAATCCTATCAAGTGTTTTCAATAGATCCCCTATCCATTGGTCATATGAGTAGATATGATCGCTTTTCCAGTGCCTCAAAACAAAAGCTTTAATTAGAGCAGACATCAACACTATATGGTATTTAATATGCAACACTGAGATTTGGGCCATATCCCCAATGCACAGATTTCAGGCAAAATAAATTCAGAGTAGTTTAAGATGGGGTCCATATTTTGTTTAACTTGGACCCAAAGGGGATGGATCCTAGGACAGTCCCAAAATATATGCAATATATCCCCTGGGTTCAAGCCACACCTAAAACATAGATCTGTCTGTCTAAGCCTTCTAACACATAGTTTGGAAGGGGTATAGTACATATTAGAAAATATAAATAACTGCATGGTCCTATATTTGGGTATAGGTATGTAACTAGAGCTTTTCCAGATTTCTTTCCAATCCAGCCTCATATAAGTATTTTTTTCCCAATATGCTACCCTCGCAGAGATATCCCTACTTAAAAAGTCCAGCAGGACCTTATATGCGTGTGAAAGAGGTTTATGCGAGTAGTTAAGTTCCTTGAGGTTATCCCAGATAAACACCATCCCCTGGGAGCCTCTGTTCTCCCTCAACACCTTCTGCACCATTTTGGTAACCTGTGTTCTCTTGAAAAAATTAAAACCTTTACAATGAGCTGGAAAAACTACCCAATCGTCTACAATAAAATCTGCCCAGTTAAGGTTAAGTAATTGAGGGGCCCAGTGTTTTCTAATTATTCGACCCCCAATAGTCATGTTGGGGTTGCCCAGAATAGGCTGGTCCCTGAAACCCTTCTGGAGTTTTTTCTGGGTCGGAGATAAAAGAGCCCACCAGGCCGAGACTGACTTATATATTGGAGTACATTTCCCTCCCTCCGGCAAACTTTCTGGATTAATATGGAGCAACACAACTGGGGAAATATCCATATCTCTCAAAATTTGTCTCTCAATATGTAACCAAGTTGGAATATAACCCTCTTCTTCCTGTATCCTATTCCATCGACCCATTATAGCTAACTGTCCGGCTACATAATATAAATGAAGATCGGGGATTTAAAGACCCCCCATACTATAGGGAAGACGTAAAATATTGTGTTTCCTCCTAGGTGGATTGGAGTTCCACAAAAAATCCAAAAGTAATTTCTGTATCTTGATAAACCAACCCTTTGGGATATTATACGGGGACAGATATATCGGATATAAAAATCTAGGCAGTAGGTTCATTTTAATTAAGCCAATTCTGGCCGTCACGTTCAGGGGAATTTTATTCCACCTAATTATATCTACTTTAGCTGCTGAGAGCACCTTATTTATATTTACTTCCGGTCCTTCCTCCGGATTAGCAGTGACGCAAATACCAAGATATTTAATCTCCTTTGGGGCCAAGTTCAATTGCAAAGGTTCAAAATCTGCCCTATGAGTAAATGGGGTAAGGGGGAGAACCTGTGTCTTATTCAAATTTAAGCTATAATTCGAAACCATAGAAAATCTCTTTACAATTTCAAGAGTTTTTTTAAAGCTGTCTGCTGGTTCCTGTAGATGTAGCAGAATGTCATCTGCAAAAACCAAAAGCTTCATTTCCTTCCCCTTAACCACAATCCCCCATATTGCAGGATCTGCCTGAATCGCTCTTAATAGGGGTTCCAGATATATATTAAATAAAATTGGTGAAAGGGGACATCCCTGTCTAGTTCCATTATCAAGGCGAAATTTAACCCTAGCCGTGGGAGCAGCATAAAGAGTCTTAATGCCCCTAAGAAGACCTTCCGGGAAGCCCATCTTCTCCATAGTAGCAAATAGAAAGGAGTGGCATCTAATGAGGTTAGCGCCATGGCTGACCGAGACTTAGAGGCTTCACAGAGTACATGATGAAGCTTCCACAGAGCATCGTGTGCCCCCCTACCTGGCATAAATCCGACTTGGTCTTGGCTAATAATTACAGGAGCAATCTTTAAAATTCTATTAGCCAATATTTTAGTTAACAGCTTAAGATTCTGATTCATCAAAGCATTAGATCTATAACTCACTGGTAATTCTTTGGGTTTATCTGGCTTAGGGATGAGTGTAATATAAGCTTGATATAGTGATAAGTGAGGAACCCCCTCCAACATGATATTAGAAAATAAATCCTTCAGTAGGGGTAAGAGAGTTTGAGAGTGGACTTTATAAAACTGAGCTGATAAGCCGTCTGGTCCTGGAGTTTTGCCCTTAGGTAGTGCATTAATCACCTCCCTAATTTCGGACTCTAATATGGGGGCCGCTAGTGCCTGGGCTTGTGCATGGTCCAGTCTGGGTAAACTCATGGTCTCCAAAAACCCCAGCAACTCCTCCTCATTACTAAGGGAGTCCCTCTGATAGATCTCTGCAAAGTAATCCGCAAAGGCATCCGCCATTCTCTGCGGCTCTGTTATCACTTCCCCCTGATATTCTATTAAGGGGATCGTTTGAGCTGCCTCCCATTCTTTGACTCTATTTGCAAGAAGTTTACTAGGTATGTCTCCTTGAAGAAGATAGTTAGGTTGGAGCTTTTCAAGCCAAGCCTCCAGCTTGCCATAAAGAATATCTGTCATTTCATCCCTTAGTTCCTTTAGTTCTCTATCCACCCCATCTGCGGAGCCTCTAGAGGGGCAAGTGAATTAATAGCACCCCATATAAATTCCTCCCTTGCCTTTCTCATACTATTTCTTCTGGCAGTATATCTTTGAGCTACGCCAGCATATAGTACTTTGCAGGTAGGCCACGTTAAACTCTTATTGTGAAGAGTTGGGATTTGGGTCTGGACAATATCCCATAGGGCTTCCTCCAATCGGGGTATCATATTATCTTCTAGAAATAATGATTCATCTAACCTCCATCTAAAGGGCTTCATCCGAACAGACTCCAACTCCCATGACAACTGCACTGGAGAGTGGTCAGACAGAATTCTGCTATGGGTGAAAATTTTCCTAACTCCCTGGAGGGCCTCTTTATTAACCAAAAAAAAGTCAATGCGCGACTGAGTTTTGTGTGCCCCTGAATAAAAGGTCATGTTACATTCCCCCTGGTTAAACCCCCTGAAATTCACTAAAAATACCACCAACAGCTTAATCTGGTTCAAGGTCAGTTGGCATTCATCTGTATCCCCCTCCCCGGGTCGTGCCTGAAAATAGGCAGGATTTGTCTAGTGCACTTACCCGGTCAACAAAAAAGCTAAATAAACACTCGAAAGGGGTCCACCAGTGCTGTGACATCTAAAAATCTAGCCAAAGCTACCTGTGCTCTAGAAGGTGGCTTTTTAGATGGTGGATTCCTGTCAAACAAGTTATTAGGACACAGGTTCCAGTCACCTGGTATAACTAATGGGTGAGATGAGAGGGTAGCTAAGTCTAATTCCAACGAAGCAAAAAAATCTGGGTTAGAAGGGGTTGGTCCATATATAGATGCAATTGTTAATAACCTACCCATAATAGTACCTGTGACAAATACCCCCCTAGCATCTTCTTTTGCTTTAATTTGCAAGGGCACGAACGAACAATTTTTCGCAATCAAAATTGCTACACCCCCTGAAGCTTTCGCCTTCCCTGCTCCTAAAATTGGCCCACCCAGAGTCTCTTCAAAAGACTTAACTCCTCCTTTAATAAATCGGTTTCTTGCAGTACTGCTATTTGGGCCCCCAGCTGATGTATATGTTTTAGAATTACTAACCTTTTTTTCCTCCCTCTGAGGCCTTTAACATTCCAAGATATAATGTTAATATTCATCATAATATATTACCATACCCCTTCCTGTCGCCCCCAACATAGTCTGCCAAAATGATACTATCTGTTTTTGGATTCTCTCTCTTCCATCCCCCATTTTACCATGATCCCCGATCCTCCGATCGCCCTCCTATCACAAGTCAAAACCAAGATGAGCCAGCCCCTGAGAGCGCCCCCATACCAGCCCAATCCTTTGCTAAGAACAAAAAAGCCTCTTGTCCCCCCTAAGTGCCCCATAGGGCTAGAGCTAAGTTCCTTTATTTAGAGTGGTACATCCCATTAACATTCTCACTCAGCCCCAGTCTTATAAACTCTAATTAATTATAGGAAAAAAAAACAAATAAAATTAATAATAACTGTAAAAGTGAAGTGGTCCCATATAACCTGGGAAGAACTATAGATACACATTACCATGTTCAAATTCCCATTATTACAAAATCTTAATTAGAGAATACATCCCATCGAGACCAGGCTACAACCAATACCTAGGTTGTATAATGTGGTCTGCAATAACAAATGACCCTAGCATATCTTGCATTATTGCCAGTAAATGATTTGGTCTCCTCAACAGAAAATCTCAGCTTGACCATGCGTTCCTGAGTCATAATAAGAGAAAAAAAAAAGGGGGAGAAAGGAAAACCCTCCACCCCTTACATCCCCACGAACCCCTGAAACCAAAGAATCCTCTCAAGGGGGCTGCAGGGAACTTCTACCACTCCGTCCTGTCCCATAGCTGCTTATGCATAAAGGAAACGTTTCTCAGCCTTATCCGATATCTTCTTTCTTGTTATACAGTCAGGGTGCAGACCTAAACAAATCCGGGAATTCAACTCTCAGTCCTTCAGCAGCATCCTTCGCTGTCAGGAACCTCCGGTCTCCAGACTGCAGCTTTACCACCAGGGTAGCCGGGTGTTGCACTCTAAACGTCACACCCGCAAGATGTAGCTTTTTCTTAATGTCCAAATATTGTTTCTGCTTTTCACGAATGGCAGGTGTCTGATCTTGGAATAACAATATAGCAGCCCCATTTCACTGCAAGTTCTTCAGTACTTTTGCTCTTCTGAGAACGTGAGCTTTTTCTCTATAGTTCAGAAAGCGCATAATAACCCTGGGACGAGCCCCTGGTGGGGGCATCTCTCTCAAAGACTGATGTGCTCTTCCAATGTTATAGGCATCCCCAAATGGCGTTGGACCCAGTAGGTTTAACAATAAACCCTGCAGGAAAGCTATGCAATCAGAGCCTTCTGAGCGCTCTGGCAGACCTGCTATAATTAGGTTATTTCTTCGACTACGAGATTCCTGGTCTTCAACCCGGTCTTCGAGTTTTTTCACTTGTCTCTGCAGAGCCACCAATTCTTGCTCATGCACTGAAGCTTTCCGCTCCTGAGAAGCAACTCTAGCCTTCACATCACCTATTTGTTGTGCCAGGGCATTCAGCATCGGTTTGACTGCAGAGAAATCAGCTACCAGCCCCCCGAGGAGCGTTTTAATTTCTAAAATAGCATCTGGGGTTGTCTGGCCTTTCCCTTCCAGACCCGAGCCATCTTCCTGGTCCTCTGGTATTGGTGAAGGGGGCTTCGGTCATTTTGATGCCGGCGCTCGTGTGTTGAGTACTTCGGGACTTCCACACTCCATAACTGTCGGCCCTCTGATGCGGTATGAGTCTCAAAGAAAATTCCCCTAATCAGCACAGCCAACCTCTTCGCAGGGTACTAGTGTAGTTTATGAAGCGGATTAAAGCATTTCTAACCCCACACTGAAATCGGGGATGTTTTAAAGCTTTAACGGAATTATCAGGGCCTGGGAGCAGTGCTCAGGACGTCCTTCCTCCACTAGCTCATCACGTGATCTTAGAATCTGGCATTTTGGACACTGGTTAAGCCGGTCTGAAGAAATTTGGTTTACCTTCGGCACCTCAAAATCTTGATGCAGTACTTTCTACAGGGAGCAAACGCTGAGCCTGTCCAAGCTGTTGATAAGCCATATCACCTGTAGCTGCCAATCAGCAATACTGGGGTGCAAAAACCCTTTACAATGTGCACATCTCAATGTAATTTCCTGGTCACTGAAGGAACTACGCTTTTGTGAAAAAGAATGTCTTTTGATCAGAAAACTTTTGAAATAGAAACATAGAAACATAGAAGTTGATGGCAGATAAGGACCACAAGGCCCATCCAATCTGCCCATTTCTTTTTCTACCTTATGAATGTGCCATCGGCCTTTGCTCTGTCAATGGCCTATCTAGTCATACTCATCTGTATTGCTCCCTTATGCGTATCCCATGCCTGTCTGAAGCCCTGCACTGTATTCATATCCACCACTTCCTGAGGTAGGCCATTCCATGCATGCACCACCCTTTCTGTGAAAAAGAACTTCCTCACATTACCCCTTAATCGACCTCCCTCTAATCTCATGCTGTGTCCTCTTATCCTGCTATTTTTCTTATATTGAAACATGTTAGACTCTTTCACCTTGTTAATGCCTTTAAGGTGTTTGAATGTTTCAATCATATCTCCTCTCTCCCCTCCTTTGCTCTAGGGTATACATATTGAGCTCTGTTACTCTGTCCTCATATGTTATCTGATGCAGTTCCTGCACCATTTTGGTTGCCCTTCTCTGGACTGCCTCAATTTGGTTAATGTCCTTGTGAAGGTGTGGCCTCCAGTACTGCATGCAGTACTCCAGATGGGGCCTAACCAGTGTCTTGTAAAGAGGGATTATTACCTCCCTCTTATGACTTGTAATACCCCTACTAATACATCCCAACATCCCCTTAGCCTTACCCATTGCTTTAATGGTCTGCTTGGATGATTTCATGTCATCTGTGATGATGATGCTCAAGTCTCTTTCTTCCCCTGTGACTGCCAGCAATTCCCCTCCCAACCTATAGGTGGCTTCAGGGTTTCTCTTCCCTATGTGCATGATCTTGCACTCCTTTGCGTGAAACCCCAGTTGCCACTCTTACGACCGTTTTGCCAGTTTATCCAAATCTCTTCTCATTCTGCCCACGCCATCTGGATCATGTACTCTGTTGCAGATCTTGGTGTCATCTGCAAACAGACAAACCTTACCCTCCAGTCCATCTGCAATGCCACTGATGAAGACATTGAAGAGGACCAGCCCCAGGACTGATCCCTGAGGTACCCCACTTGTGACTTGCATCTCTTCTGACTGTATACCGTTTACTACCACTCTCTGTTTTCTGCCCGTCAACCAGTTTGCCACCCAGTTGAGCAACTTCTGACCCACCCCAAGCCTACCCAGCTTATTAATCAATCTTCTATGTGGAACAGTATCGAAAGCTTTGCTGAAGTCAAGGTAGTTGACATCAACTGCTCCCCCTTAGTCCACCACTCTAGTTACCCAGTCAAAGAAATCTGTCTTGGATCCTGTGCTTCTATGGATCCTAGGTGTTGCATTATCCTTTCCTTAAGGAGAGCCTCCATAATCTTGCTCACTACTGAGATAAGACTGACTGGTCTGTAGTTCCCTGCCTCCTCCTTGCTACCACTCTTGTTAAGCAGGATCACATGATCCCTTCTCATAGAATCATGCATTATCATTTCAATTAGTTAATTCTCACTATATACCATGAACAGAAGGCAGCGTCCGGGTTTTACTGCTCTCTGCCAACCAAAATGCTAATCTAGGATACCTTGACTTCAGTAAGGTTTTCGGTAAGGTGCCACACAAAGAACTAATAACCTGCCCACAGGAAAATTTAACTAAATGGCAAAATAATATAATGGATTAAGTCCTGGCTGACAGATATATTACAGAGGGTGATGGTGAATGGGCATGGTTTAGAAGAAATTGCTGTTCCCAGTGTTTCTCTCAGGGATTGGTGCTGGGCCCAACCTAATTTAATGTATACGTTTATAGTATGAACATAGCAAAGGGAGGGTGGATCAGCAAATTTGCTGATGACACCAAAACTGGGCATGTCGTTGACAGCAATAACCAGGTGTCCCTTATCCAAGCAAAATAAATGAACTGTATGAGTAGTCTATACTAAGCAAAATGAAATGTAATCAGGAAAAGGGCACTGTTATGCATTTTGATAGGAAAAACACTGAAGCAATTTATAAACTTGGAGACTCCATTCTTAAAGTTTTGGATAGCAAGAAAGATCTTGGTACTACAGTTAGGCACTGTAATGAGTTGACGGCTAAGAGAGAAATGTATTTATTATAGCACTGTGTAGCAAAATCTCAATTCCCTTAGCCAGAACAGCATCAGTACTTGGAAAAGCTGAGCAATGCCAAATATTTACTCTGCACGTACTTTGACTACTAGTGTTGTCATAAACAAATCATTAAAATTGTTAGTCCCTTAGCCATGTCAGAGTTGCTTTTTATAGTGTCTGAATGCTCTAAGTGAGCACTGTGTAAAATAAACAAGTTTTTTCCTATGCCTACATTTTTATAACCTAGTACAGCTGGCATTGCTTAAGACAAAGACTCCCAGTTCAAAATAGTGCTCATTCAGACAATTTTGGCTTGGCTCCCATTAAACACCCTAGTATAAAAAATTAAAAATATAAAAAAATAGTCATAAATTCTATTGATGATAGATGAAGAATGCTTTTTTAATACATAACAAAAGGAAGGAGGTGCTGTTAGAACATTACTACCCTACTGGGACTTTAGAACTAGAACTCTACTACTAGGGCCTTCAATTTAGGGTAAAAAAACAAGAGCTAGTGTGTTTGTCTGAGATGGGTGAAAGGAACTGTTATCTGTGCAGTTAGGTGAAGAAAAGAACTGTGTATTGGGGGAGTGGCTTAGGCAGCAGCAAGCCAGGTGTCTGGATTTAAAACTGCCCTAGATAGCTTTTGGCAGAGAATGGCAAGAGGAAGGAGGAGCTGTTAGAACTTTAGTACACTTCTGGGACTATATAGCCCTCCCTCCCCTCCACCCCCCACCCTTAGCCAGTTCTACTTTTATAGGCACAGGATTTGACTGACAACAGGAACTTCCTGTTGGGAGTAGAAAGGGAGTGATCACATAGACACAAAAGTCTCACCATCCTAGAAGGAAAAAGAGTAGCTGTCATCTCCCCCTAGCTGCTGAAGGTCAGACTCTGAGCAAGTAAGAAGGAGACTACTGAGGAATACAGGAACTTCCTGTCCCAGAACAGGAAGAGCATGAGCTTTAAGGGCACAGAGGCAGTAGGAGAGTAGGGAGAAAAAAATATATAAAATAAAAAAATAATAAATAAACAGAGAGACGAAAGAGTAAGCATACAAAACAGTTGAGGAGCCACAAATAAGACATTATGGGAGTGGTGAAGTGCAGTGGCTTTGGACTGGCAGTCTTCTGGGAGACGCTCTAGAGGATGCAGTGCAGTCCCATCTGCAGGCGCCTCTCTGGGCTGAGGGAGGAAGTTGCTCGTCTCCAGGCTGAGTTGTCCAGGATTCAGGGGACCTCCTGTCACACCCAGGGACCACCAGGGCTGCTGCCGCTGCTTCAGAGGTTGCCAAGAAAAAGGAGTGTTGGACCACAGTGGACTCAGGGTGGGTGAGGATGGTGGAACAGAGGTGCATCCCTCCAAATGTACCTCTCCACAATTCATACGCCATTCTGGCAGAGTGTAGTTCTTCTATGGAGGCAGCCACAGTAGAGACCAAGAAGGATGCTGGGAACCTCCACAAAGGAGACCCACAGGAGGGTGGTATGGGACCCCACAGAGGAAGAAAACAACTCCTGGTGGAGGACTCCATTGTTAGGAAGGTAGAACTGGGGAAGGGGGGAGAGGGAGGGAGGTAAGGTGCCTGCCTGGCTGGGAAAAAAATGAGGAACCCAATTGCAAACTGAATCCCTGCACTATACACCAACCTCAAAAAAGCAGACACACAAGATATAAGAGCTTAAATGCTTTTTACTTGAAAAATGCTAGTAAAACACAAACCTCTCAATGAGGATGCCAGCAGGAACCACTTACACCAAATCTCCAACCGGTTTCACTCAATGCATCACCAGGGATTAAGCTAAGTCTAAAAAACAGTTCTGCTGTAGAGGATATGGAAAGAATTGGGAATCTAAAATCCTACATTAGGTACACAAAAAATAAATAAATTAACACATATGTCGGAACCATATCTTATAATGAAGTGAGCCGGAAGGGGGGTTGATGACTATAATAATAGGAGGGGTAGGGTATTATTTGGAGGAATGGAGATCACGTAATACCATGATGCCAGATGAAGTGAGCCAAAGATATGAATGTCGGACTCTTCCTATACACCCACCTAGGTGGTAAGGCAGTTCTTTTCCTATTTGGCTACGTGATGTAATTCATTACCAAAATGGAGAGGCAAAAGGAATGATTAGAGAAAAGGAACTTGTTTATTGGCAACTGATCATAGGGTAGGGACACAAGAGGGACAATCATACATACACAACCTACTTCTTTACCATATGCAAGATTATATTTCACTGTATGCAAGAGGGATAGTCGGCTGTAACAGAAAACCAGAATGGATCAATCGAATGTAACAGCTACACTGTAAGAGTGTCTTTCCTGTCCTCAGATATCTACTTCCACCCTGAGGTGCACCTCTCCCTAAACTTAGGTTTAAAAGATACAGCCACTCTAATACTACGAAAAGAGTCTATGCGGTAGATGATTGTCAGTTGGTGCACGTAAATTTCTCTGTCGACTAAAGAAATGTGGAAACACTCCACTGATTTCCCAGTGAAATATGGAACCTTGGTGGGAAAGCTAAGGATGCAAAGAGGATTTAACAGACCATGGGTTCTCTCAGCCACACCCCACCTCTCTAGGGTTGCCGGAAAGGAATACAAGATCCGGCTGCAGTCCGCTTCTGGACTGCCCGGAAAGAAGAAGCAATGCAAAACACCTGGTCACAATCCACTTCTGGACTGCCAAGTGAAGGGATGAAGAAGAAGAAGAAGAAGCAGAAGAACCAACAGTCCGCTTCTGGATTGAAGATGCACTCTGGATTGATGAACATACTGGATCGGGAGAATCGGAACCTCTGGACCACTCTTGGACTCCAGGCAACCACTTTCTCTGGGCATCGAAGTGTGTCAGTCTTCTGAGTTCCAAGGCCAGATGAGCCAAGCCACTCACCAAAACAATAAATTGTACATCGAACTGCGACCAAACTTGGAATCCATGGCCGGACGAGCCAGGACACACTACAAACAACAAACCAAACATCACTCAGAGAACTGACACTGATGGGTCAAACGGTACTCCACTGCAGACATGAAAACAAGAAACGGATGGCAGACTTCTGCACTGGGTCAAGCTGTACTGGGAAATTGAAGGAAGAAAATAACAAATGGGACGATGCAACTTCAAGGTGACTGTGGTACGGCTCTTCATAGATTGGCTGTTGTCTGCTTCTGGATGCACTGAAGGATGATTCTTGAAGATAGGTGAAGATTGACAGGGTTGCACTGGGGTGAAGTGACTCCGAAGATAGCTGAAGACTGATTCAGATGGTTATCTAGCACCAAAATGCTGGCACAAAGCAATGCAAGACAGTTCTGACACTCAAGAATGTTCGTAGAATGAATAATAATGCAGGAAAATGCAAACAAAGTCTCAATTCCTACCGTAGTGGTCAATAAATATACAGTCTCAATGTCCAGAACACAATAAATATACAGGTAATTTATTGTACTGATTCAACCTTAGCTCTGGTGGACCTAACTCTAATGGGGGTCCTTTCTGGCTAAATCGGGTTCTCCTGTTACTATGGAAACACTACAGTGGAGAATAACTCTCTGGAAGACTATAATAGATTGGTGTCTGGGCCCCTTTTAACACTGAAGGACTTACGTGGCTAGCTAGACTCCTATTAAACCTGGGGTCGCTTCTATCGCTGGGCCCCTAACACAGCTGTGGGCCTAAATAGCTAGCTATAGGTCCTGGGCATTCCGTTGCCTCTTTCAGTATCAGTGCCTTTCACTTGAATGGGCCCTTCCAAGTACAGGTGGGCCTAAGCATGCCCTTGCTTTATTACTGTGGTGCCTGGTACCCAACTTACTACTGGGCCTGGTGCCCTAATTACTACTGGCCTGGTTCCCTTTGCTTCACTGGGCCTTGTGCCCTTTAGTACCACTGGGTCTGGTTTTCCCTAACTTGCTAGGCCTGGCGCCTTACTTACTACCAGGGCCTGGTCTGCCCTAACATGCTAGGCCTGGCACCTTACTTACTACTAGGGCCTGGTTTGCCCTAACTTGCTAGGCCAGGCACCTTACTTACTACTAGGGCCTGATTTGCCCTAACTTGCTAGGTCTGGCACCTTACTTACTACTAGGACCTGGTTTGCCCTAACTTGCTAGGCCTGGCGCCTTACTTACTACTAGGGCATGGTGCCCTCAGTACCACTTGGCCTGGTGCCCTCTCTTAATGGCAGGCCTGGTGCCCTTCTTAAACGTGGGCCTGGTTCCCTTCATAAATGTGGGCCTGGTGCCCCTTTTAAATATGGACCTGTTCCACTTTTTAAATTACACTCCTGGGCTTAGTTTGCCCCTCTTAAACTCTCCTGGCATTGCACCTTTTATTCTGTGGCAGGGCCCCTTTAAATCTTTGGCTCAGGGAGCCTGCTGTCACTCCTATGGCATGTTGCCTCCCCCAATCCCACCCCTCAAGCATATTCAAAAGGCCTCTGCAATGGTCTTGCTTCCCTGGCCCCTTCCCACTCTTAAATATTTATTAGGGGTCCTGGTATCTCTTCCTTACGCGGCATTCAGCCTCTCCTCCAGGCACCTAGCGCTCAAGAAATATATATAAAAAAACAGTCTTTATTTTTTCAGGCAGACAGTACAAATCATCTGCTGTTGCTGACTCACCATGCCAGCAGGAGACTTGAGGGAACAGATGGGAGGTCTTGCTGGCAGAGGGAGAGCAATTACAGGCAGTGCGGGGGATGTCTGGGGGGCCTCAGATGACCGACAGGACAACCAGCGATGCAGCACTTGCAAGCCACCAATGAGAAACTGGGGAATTATTTTTAAAACAAAATAAGGGCTAAAATAACAAAATGACAGGGCTCACAGCCCAACGGCCAAAACAGACGGCGTCTCTTTCTCTTCATGGTGCCCTGGCTCGATGGCACCACCGACCGCACCAGGAGGGATCTTCGGGCACTGGAGGCAGAGCAGGTGCTCAGGCAAGTCCTATGGGATGGCTTCAACCGAAGGCAAGCCCTTTACCTGTCCCCTTGACATGCTGTGCCCTCTCTCCTCAACAGGTGTCCCGGAACTGCCAAAACTGTTAAAACTTTTTTTTGAAAACCAGGGCTTCTGGTTCCAGAATGGTTGGGGTGCAATGCTGTGCAAGAGCAGCTCAGCACAGCATTCCATCCAAGCCATTGTTGCAGCAGCTGCAATAAATCTATATATATTTTTTTTATTTACAGTGTGCACAGGGCACCTTACAGTGTAACTGGGGGAACTGGGGACTACTGGGGACCGCTAACTTTGGCATATTATATATTGTCTTACAAAATAAACTAATAGAATAACTTATTTGAAGATCAGACATGAAACATTTCCTTCCAAGATGCTAAATATTAAATATGGCAATAGAACTACATCTGAGGATCTAGTAGCTCTAAAATGAGATTGTGGTAGTGGGGATTTTGAAACATTACTTCACGTGGTGATATTACATTGTGCTAAATTTAATGATGCAAGAAATGAATGCCTAGCTCCTTGTTTAAACCAACCACAGCAGGCATCTGAAGATTTACTAAGGGGACTTGTGAGCCCATTTTCAGAAGTAGTCACATGGGATGTTACCAACTGTTTAAGATGGATCCATGCAAAAATGTTGAAAAATAATGATGGGAGACAATACTCATCATATAGATAAATAGAGAACAGTACAGTTACAAAGTGACCACTTTTGGGAGGTTATGGTGTCCATTGTTCACACTTCATTGTGCATAAACTTATAATTGTCCAACAGGTGACTAACTTTTTATAATCCAGAAGCAAATGATTTGATACCTTTTAATGGACCAACATAGATGTAACAACAAGAACAAAGTGCTCTAGCTTTCGGACCAACCAGTCCTTCTTCAGAAGCTCATGGCAGTTTTTTAGAAAATACAATACTTATAACAGCTAGATAATGCAGAGAAAAACAGAAAAAAATCCCCATTGGTTTAAAATACTCATTTAAAAAAAAAACAAACAGAAGATGACGTCAGAGAAGTTAAACAGTACCATACTGCCTTCAGCCAGAAAGAACCTTGGGTCAGACGTGCTGGTGGAACACACATACAAAGAATCCTACTGCATATAAATTTAATTGACATAAGATAACACTGCTGAAGCAGATAACTCCTAAATCAAGCTATGAGTGTCACAGTTAGTATAAGGATGTGATTACTGAAGGCAACCCCACCCAGATTAAAGACAAACTAAGATTGTTATAGGGCCTGAAGTTTCAATGTTTGCATTATAGACAAGAATTTACCAGTGAAGTTGTCTTAAAAACATCAGTGTACACTGTGATGATGTAAAACCTAGCTGGACCTGTCACCCAGCTGTACTCTCAAGCTAGATATAAGGCCCAAGAAATTTCAAAAACCTCAGGACTATATAAATGATAATTTAAATATAAATTGATAATATAAGTGTCAAATAAAAAACTCTAGTAGGGAACCTCAAGGAATTAAGACCATGTAGCCTGATATGTACTGATGTCAATATATACTGAGAATGTAACAACTTGATGTACCACAAGTGTCTAAGGAATCTGAAAAAGAGATAAAAATGTAATTTCTCTCCTCCTCTTCATACAAACAATACAACCTAACCCACCCCACATCACAATAATGTGGCTGGGGAGATACATAAGCAAAGGAGATGTTGTCTCTCTCTCCCCCCACCTTTCTCTCTCTCTCCCACAGATACACACACACACACACACACACACTCTCTCTCTCTCTCTCTCTCTCTCTCCCTCTCCCCTAGTGAGCCTGTATTAACTTCAGTCACTGCAATTGTTCCCCAAAGGAATTCAGCTTGTCATGAAATCCTGAGTAAAAGGGCTTATGTCTCTTAATACCTACAGAGCAAAATGTAACACTATCTAACCATACTACTATCTGCTTAGTAACATATCCAAGGATACTAGATAGAACTACCATGAAATAAACCTGCCACCCTCCCCAGGATAAGGTAACTAGAAGTAAATATAAAGTATATGTATAAGACCAGAGGTCTAACATATCTACATATCCATAAAATACTACAATATTAGCCTAATGTAAAAGGATCTGTGCAGGACCCCCATGCAAATGAGATCACGCACCCCAATATGTACAGAGTTACAAAAATTATATGTAACAGTATATGATAACACTCCTGTATATACACTAGCAGGCTAGGTAATCTGAATATGGTGCAATGGAATCAACCCCCCCCCCAGGCAAAAATAAAAAGTAAGGAGGAATTAATATTCATTATGTGTGTGTAAATGAGTATTTTAAACCAATGGGGATTTTTTTCTGTTTTTCTCTGCATTATCTAGCTGTTATAAGTATTGTATTTTCTAAACAACTGCCATGAGCTTCTGAAGAAGGACTGGTTGGTTTGAAAGCTAGAGCACTTTGTTCTTGTTGTTACATCTATGTTGGTCCATTAAAAGGTATCAAATCATTTGCTTCTGGATCTATTCTTGCAAGGACCAATACGGCAAGTACTAAATCTAGATTTTAACTTTTTATGAGTCAGTTGACTATTAGTGTCTCTTGTTTGGGACTACTAGGATTAAAGGTCTTATTATGCAATCTGTAGAGGTCCTGGCCTATGATACATTCTGTTTTCATTCAGACCAATTATTGTTGATATCTGAATTACTGAAAATTACTCACCTTATGGATGAAGGGAACTTGAACTGAAGTGGACGTCTGTAATATGTCTGCATTATATTCTGGATAGATTAACTTGAATTTTTGGCCATGCAACAGTAAAAATAATTTCTTTGAGGAACAGCACTTCATCATGTCTATGGAAATGCTTAAAACATGGTATATTATACTATATTTTTGTAAAGAATGGCTAAGTGATACACATTTTTCTGCAAAGTCTTTTGATCCCCCAGTCTAGACCACTCCCCCAGTCCTCGTGACAATGGTGCACCAGTCTCTGACCCTGCCTCTGTTGCTTCTCACTTCAGTGAGTTTTAAACTACATGTGCTTTCCTCTGTCCACCCACTCCTAGCTCCTTTCCTCTCCTTTCATCTCCACCCCCCAGGTTTCATTCCCCACCATCTCTACCAAGGAAGCCCTGTTTGCCCTTTCCTCATTCAACCTGTTCAAATCTAGCACTGATGGCCTGGACCCATAACTTCTGCAGTTCTCAGCTCCTGCCAATGCCTCCCCACTCACTCACCTCCTCAACCTATCCTTCACCCTCTGTGTTGTGCCTCAGTCTCAGAAGACTGACAGAGTTCTCCCCCTCCACAAAGCGGCAACCCCTCCACCCCAGGCAACTTCCATCCCTACTCCCTCCTCCCATCTCTTGCTAAGCTGCAAGAGAAACTGGTTTCCAGGCTTACTGATGTCCTCCACTCTTCCAACTTCCTCTAACATTTCCAGTATGATTTTTGGAAGCACCACTCCACCATCTCCTCTCTGCTACTAGTCACTGACTTCATTCTCTCTGGCATGGATCAGAGGTACATCATGGTGGCCATTTTCATTGATCTGGCCAAAGCCTTTGATTCAGTGGCCCATCCACTCCTCCTGGACAAGTTAAGTTCTGCTGGCCTTTCAGCCTCTGGTGTTGACTGGTTCGGTTCCTACCTCTCAGGAATTCAACGGTTGGGTCAGGTAGGTGGCCAACTGTTCCCACCTCTTCCTATCTAGACTGGGGTCCCACAGGGCTCCACCCTGTGTCCAGTCCTCTTGTCCATTTTTCTTTACTACCTTCCCTTTGCCTGTGCCAGCTCACATATTCACATGTATGCAAATAACACATTTCTCTTCTCCTCAGGCTCTTTGACAGCGGCTGTGGAAGCCTCACTCCAGTGAGACTTTCACAATGTCCTGCACTGGTTCCAGTCCAACCAACCCCAAGTCAACACTAAAAAAGTGTCAATGACCTTTGGCACCAGTCAGAATCTGGCCAGTCTCATCCTCACTCCCCACCTTCTCCATCCTGGATGGTTCCCCCTTGTCATGGTCCCCTTCTTTAAGTATCTCAGTGTGTGGCTTGATAGTCAATTTAACTCCCCTGCCCACATCAATGCCATCCACTCCAAGCTCCATCCCAAGTCTGGTGCCCTGTACCATAACAATGACTGCCTGTCTCTTCAGGTCTACTGGGAGCTAGTTACCAAAATGGTGCTCTCAGTCTTCGACTATGCAAATGTGGTTAATGGTACTGTCCCTTCTTCTTCCCTTCCCAGACTCAACACCCTCTCTAACACCTTCTGTTGCCTAGCTACCAATTCTCCCCCTTGTGCTCACTATTGCTCCCTCTGCTCCTCCCTCTGTATCCACCCTTTTCCCTCCTGTTGCCAGTCCCACTGTAAGGTTGTGTTGTGTTTGCAAAAGAATTTCACTCGAGCCTTTAGATTACTTCTAAGAGTTTATTGCGGTTGTCCACCTTCACATGCATGCTCATTCTTTTCATCCATATTGGTACTATTTAGTCAGTTTACATGCAGTGGTTATATATAAATCTGTTATCCTTGAAAAAGCCAACACCCCAGTATAAATCAATCATAAAACAAATAACATGTTCATTTTAGGCTGTGGTGTACCTTTTTCTCCAAAACATGTTATTTATAGACTGTGTTGCTTCACAACATATTATTCATAGACTGTGTTGCTCAACATCCTGTGATGTACATGGCCCTCTTTGTTGCATGCCATCCTAATAAGGTTATTAGAGGACATTTTGGTGTTAAATGTTGTGAAATGTTATACTACAATCCAGTGTTATGCTACAATCCCCCCTTTGTGACTCTCTATCATTGGAGATTACTCAAGACGTTGTTGCCATTGTAACATTTGTATTTGTCCCATCTTACGATACAAGAACACTTGTACAATAACAAGGAAAAAGATTAATTCAATACTGCATATTACCACTATTAGGGTTGGACAAGTACCCAAAATAGCCAAGCCCCAATCCCACCAGGATATAATAGGTATATAAGATGACTGCTTCTCTACCTCTACAGCAGAGGCCTTTTGTGAGAAAATAAGTCCTTCAGTTTGTTGATGATATAACAAAGCATCAATCATCAGTTTATCAAATATGGGTAATAAGAGATGAGGTGGAGTTGCCAAATCAGTGAGCAAATCCAAGACCATACTGGAACCATCAATATGGGTAACATTCATTCGGCTATATGCAGGACATTCCCGGAGAGTACAACTGGAAATCCACCAGGTCTTGTCACTACACCCCCATACATTCTAAGGTTGACCTGTGATTACACACCATGATTGGTTCCATCTCATAGCTTGGCAGTATTCATTAGCAGACATTAAGGTAAATTTACATTGATCAGGAAACCATGGGGCAGTAGATGTCTCTTCCCCACATACCAAGGTTTTGTGCTCTTGTACACACTGGCCCAGATATTCAAACTGCGCCAGTCTGAGGCGCAAGCCCCTGCGCTGCTCAAAATAGTTAGCGCAGTAACGAGAGTGATATTCAAAGGAGTTGCGCTGTTGAGCAACCTTTGAATATCACCCCAGCCACAGCACTTGGCGAAGATGGCACAGTGGAACTTGCGCTACCGCAAGTTGCCAGAGTTGAGCATTAAACTGCGGTGGCGCAAGTACCATTCGCCATCGCCAAATTTCCGATATTCAAAAGGTGACATGCAAATGGGGCCATAATTTATACAAGGCGCGGGGGCCATTTGCATCTGTTTAAGCCCCATTTGCATACCGGTACATGTAGGTGCGCCGATCCCGAGGACTTGCTCCTGGCCACCCTGCCAGGCAGCAGCCGTCGAGACCGTGCACAATGCAACTGATCGCGGGCATCACAGTTACATGACACCCCCACACATCTCCCCACAGCCCGATCGCGGGCAGAACACGTACATGTCCCCCCCATCTCCCACAGCCCGATCGCGGGCAGAATAAATACATATCCCCCCCACACATCTCCCACAGCCAGTCGCGGGCAGAACACGTACATGTCCCCACACATCTCCCACAGCCCGATCGCGGGCAGAACACGTACATATCGCCCCCCACACACATCTCCCACAGCCCGATCGCGGGCAGAACCTGTAGAACCCCCAGTGCCCGATCGCGGGCAGAATGTAACCCTCCCCCAGCCGAATAACTCCTGGTGGTCCAGTGGACCGTAAAGCCCGATCGCGGGCAGAATGTCACAACACAACCCCCCAAACATCTCCCTGGTGTCTAGTGTCCCCCACCCACCCGAAGCCCCTCACCCCGCTCCCCCGCGGCGGCAGGCGACAGCATCCACCTGCCTGCCGCCCGCCAGCCGCCGACTGACTGTCCGGTAGAGGCTGCCGCCCGATTGGTGCGAAGCTACAGCCAATGGGCATGCAGCGGCTGTAGCCTGCACCAATGGGCGGCAGCCCTACCGGACAGTCAGTCGGCGGGCGGCGGGCGGCAGGCGGGTGGATGCTGTCGCTCGCTCGCCGCGGGGAAGCGGGTGGAGGGGCTTCTGGGTGGGTGGGGGGACACTAGACACCAGGAGATGTTTGGGGGTTGTGCTGTGACATTCTGCCCTGGACAGCTTTACGGTCCACTGGACCACCAGGAGTTATTCGGGTTGGGGAGGGTTACATTCTGCCCGTGATCGGGCACTGGGGGTTCATACAGGTTCTGCCTAACATCGGGCACTGGGGGTTCATATAGGTTCTGCCCGTGATCGGGCTGTGGGAGATGTGTGTGGGGCGATATGTACGTGTTCTGCCCGCGATCGGGCCAGTGGAGATGTGTGTGAGGGGGCGATATGTACGTGTTCTGGCCCGCGATCGCTGTGGGAGATGTGTGGGGGGACATGACGTGTTCTGCCCGCGATCGGGCTGTGGAGATGTGTGGGGGGACAGATGTGTTCTGCCCGCGATCGGGCTGTGGGAGATGTGGGGGACATGTACGTGTTCTGCCCGCGATTGGGCTGTGGGAGATGTGTGGGGGGGGGTTCATGTAACTGTACTGCCCGCGATCGGGCTGGTGGGGGGGCACAGGGACCGAGTTGGGGGCCAGCCAGGGGTGGCAGCTACTGTGTTGCGCCCTGCAATGCAGCAGCTCACCTGTGGGTGGCCCTCAACTTAAGCCTTTTTTTTTTGGCTCAAGCTTGTGCGGGCACAGGTTGGGGGTTGCGCATGCACAACTCTGCGCAACTCGACTGAATATCGGGTTGCACAGGTTATGCATGGATCCTCCCCCTCCTGTTGAGCATGCATTCATTTGCATTGCTCTCTTGCGCAACCTGTTGCCAGTGGCGTAACTGCCTCCTGCTGAATATCGCAGAATGGCGCATTTTGGACTTGTGCATGGCGCAACCCTTTTGAATATCTGGGCCACTGTTTATGTAAGACAACATATTCATTGTGTACTGTGATAATACTATCACCTGGTATTTGCAGTCTCATGATCTGGTCATGTATTAATACTCACAAATTACTGATTTGCCATGAGATTTTTGGTGGTTCAAAACTTACAGGTATTATCACTAGTATGGGAATCACATGTCACAGCACATGTGCATATTGATTTGGTGAATTCCATACTTTTATCATAGCTAAAGGTGGTAAGATTACAGTGGGATGATCCATTAATCTAGTCATATTGGCCTTGCACATTCGTAAGGGTAACCTGTCAGTTTCAATTCTATTTAATTCATTGACTAGATGAGCATGTGCCTCAGCAGCTAGTTGTGAGCAAGCCAATTCTATATAGCTGTTATTAAATATATCAGAAAGTGAGCTATTTAAAAGATTTACTATTTTAGCAATAGTAGAAAATTCTGTAAGGTTTCCTTAAAGGCAAACCAATCGATTTGTTCATTTTTCAGCCGCTAACATCACAGTAATTGATAATGGTCCAGTAGCCATATCCTTTAAAGTCCTTTCTAAAGAACGAATATGACCTTTTAAAACCATAGAATCAATACAATTAGCAGTTCCCAATCCTGAGCCTAACCAGCCCCACACGTCTCGTTTTCGACAAGAAAAAGTTATTAATGCTTCCACAGGGATTTGAAATTACTACATTCTGTGCCTGTCATGGTATTGATTTAACATTGCATTATAATACTGTTGCCACAGCAATACTGAAGCCCGATCCTTATATTGAGGCGACAATCGTAGAAAAGGCAGATGTAGCAAGATATTATAATACTCTAACTTACAGGGATAATGTAAAGGATATACATTTTGTGTCAAGATGATACCATCTGATGGGGCAAGAATTTTTGCCCTAATATACCTGTTTTTTGATACATTATATTCCATGCTGCAAAACCATGCCACACTGTTAAGTTAACATTACAAATCATTCCCAGCCATCGTGCATGGGTAGTATATGTTAACAAAGGATATTCATTCATTAATGGCAAGACTGTGAAAACTTGTTTTAACCCTACAGTATATTTCGCCACAATAGTTGTATTATATAAAAAAAGCCACATATTACGTCGTGATCCATATATACCATGAAAAGATGCATTGAACAATGTTATATTAGATGGATATTGCAGCATGTCCTTTAATTTTATTCGCAAAAAGTCTTGTTCCTCTTTTGTTAAATTGGTCATATCGCCCAAGGTAGAACAAATGTAGATCCCTTTTGGGTTGTTGTGTTGACCACACACATTGCCTAGCCAGGCCAGGCTTCTGATGAGCATCCCCATGTCACATTTTGACATTGTCCATAACAAATAAAGTACCATTTGAGCAAAAAATATCCCATATGTTCGTGTCGTTCCCCTAATAGAACAGGGATACCCCACACAGTACGATTTTTGTCATTTGTTTTGTTGTATAAACTGTTCCAAATATGCCCATGACATCCATTTTTGTTGGAAGTTACCAGGATCAGTAAAGTACTACCCAGTATAAGTACAGGAAACATCATTGTATTTCACCTGTTGGGAGAAACAGAGCAGTATCAGTTGTTATCATTTAACATCTGATACAATTTACATTGGTCCACATGGACCCATTTGGTCTCTGTAGACCCTTATCAGATTTGACAGACCTGAATGACCCATGGCCCCAATACATTAATAACTGTATAGGGCCCCATCCAATTAGTATCCCATGGTCCCTTTTCACCAAAATTTTCATTGTGACATGTTGACTCTTTCAATGGGTGGAATCACTTTGTCATCATGTCTCCTTTTTTTTTCAGTGAGTCTGTGCCATGTTTCTGGCAGCATGGGGTAAATACAAATGTAATTTTTTTGATATGGTCTAACACAGGTGTAGACAAATCTGAATCTGATGGATAATATATCCGCATATCCCATCCAGTCATTAATTGATATGGTCTGTAGCCAGTACTCTTGTTTTCCGCACCTCTAATACCCGTTAGGATTCCTGGTAAGTGCATCACCCACCCTTTGCCAGTATCAAACACTGCCTTTTTCAGTGCATTTTTCAGAGTCCGATTTAACCTTTCTACCATATCCGAAGAGTGTGGGTGGTAGAGTAAATGTAAGCATTGAGTGATACCTAAGATATCACACAAAGCTGTCATTATTTTTCCTGTAAAGTGAGTCCCTCTATCACTTTCCAGGACTCTGGGGAAAACCCCAATGTGAGAACATTTGTTCCCATAATGCTTTTGCAGTAGCTTGTGGGCTATCGTTGCATACCGGTACAGCTTCTACCCAGTTGGAAAATATATCAATAATGACTAGTAAATATTGGAACCCCCCCCCCTTTTGCAGTAGGCAAGGGTCCTACATAATCAATTTGCAAGCTGGACCATGGACCGTCTGCCAGGGGTATACGCCCTAACAGAACCCTTTTACCAGGGACTGGAGGATTCATTTGTGCACAAATGAGACAAGCCTCAGGCATTGCTTGATATCTTTTCCTATTTTTGAGCCAACATTTTAGAAGTTTGTAGAGCCCACAATGGCCTCCAATTCTATGATTTTCTATGATAATATCTTTTCTAAATGAAGTGGGTGGGATCCACTTCCTAAACCCTAGTTTATCGTTCCCATATTACCATATCTTCCCATATGGTAACATGTTTGGTGGTACACTGTCCCTGTATCTTTCCATTGGTTCAGACAACCAAGAAGCCAAGATGAGTATCTTGGATTTGTCCTAAGCTAGGACTTGTGATAATGCTGATATCCATTTTGATGATTTTATCATCTTCAGCTTCCCACAATTGTGTAGAGTCACCTCCTAGAAGGTCTACCCATAAGTTTGTTTGTTTCTGTGACTATTTGAGCCAAACTATCTACCAAATTATTATTTAGTTCATGAATATCTTTTGGATTCTTTTGATGAGCCCTTACCTACAGATAGCAATTTTCAATGGGTTTGGGCTTCTATATCCCTTATATGTTGTAATATGGGAGGAAAGTCATGGGTTCACTGGTGGCTGTTTGCATGCCTCTCTTCACCCAAATAGGAAGAAAATCTAACAATGAATTGACAACAAAAGCACAGTCCAAGAAGTTATTAATGGCTTTCTTGGATATGCATTACTAGCCAGTGGACTGCCTCCAGTTCCACTCGAGGGTAGAGAATAAGGATGGACAGTGTACTAATATCTCTTGATTTGTTCCAGGGGCCCAAATGGCATACCCTGTATGGAAGTGTCCATCATCCCAAAAGCAGAGCCATCCACATACACATCAATATCCATTACATTAGGTTCAGCAGCAAATATTGGTTTGTATTCAATCTTCATTACTTTCCCACAGTCATGAGCATCTCCCTCCCATGTCATTATCTCTACTAACATGGGCGAGATACATTTTTCCGCAGTGATATTTTTCCCTTGTAGGGCCAATGCCCATTTTACCAGTTTTTGAGAGGATGCTCCTCCTTACACCCCTTTGTAGGAGAAATTTTACAGGTGTATGTAAGGTTTGCAAAACAATGTGATTAAACCCCACAATATGTTCAGTAGCTTGTATTGCCCAATATACAGCTAATAAGTGTATTACACATTCTTTATAGGTTTCCTCTACTGGAGTTAATACCGGGAAAATATTCCACTGTAGTAAGGTCCCTGATCGTTTCTGTAACAGGACAGCATTGATCACTTGAGCCAAATTATGTTTTTGGACATCTTCGCCTAATAAGGTAATTTGCTGCCTTAATTCTAAGGAGATCTGGCACTGCAGCTGTGACTCTGCTTGTAATGTATACAAGGACTGTTCCTTATATGAGAGGTCCTGGGCATGCTCCTGATTGGCATTATCTAATCTCTTTATTTCCTATGCAATTGCCCAAGGGAGCCACACCATCTAATACTGCATGCCCATCACATCTGCAACTGCACTCACATATTTGTATTCCCATCAGTTCCTCTGAGAGCGAGAGAGAGAGAGAGAATATCCTAACTTGAATCAATACTAAGGATATTAGTCCACATATTTCAGCATTAAACCAACCAGTTATCTGAAAGATAGAACATTTGCAGATGATGTGCCAACACTGCAAACCAGAACATGTCATTGGATGAAACATAAAAAATAAACCAGAGTAGCTTCAGAAAACACAGTTAAAGACTCTGATAAAATGTAACAGTGACAAATAGACATAGCATATGCTGATTCAGGCACAGTGTTTCCCAGCTTCAAATATTGCCACACATCAAAATCCAGGATGACACATTCAAAAACATATCCTACAACACTATGCCACTGACGAAGGTTAACCTGGAATAAATAAACCAAGAGTCTCTCAACTGAAAAACAACAATGAGCTTCAAGTGAACAAAGCCAAGTGTGTAAAAGACAGATTTCACTCCGGCATCATTATAGTTAATGAAGCTAATATCGTGAAACCATAACATTCATTACCGAATACAGTAATGTTTATGCAGTTATTTTTATAAACATTCACCAAGTAAGTAATAACAGAAATACAGAGAACAGCGTGACCTTGGGCACTACATAGCAAGATATGGTGTACTACAATCAAATGCAGTGCTTCTCCTAAAGTGAGTAGCAAGGAACAGCTGTACAGACATAAGTGTTTACACTGTGATTCGTTGTAGAGCGCAATGAAAGGTGGATAGATTATTGTAACCAGTAGACAATGGCGACCTGTGGCAGTCTTGGTTTTGTCTGGCAAAGAATAACACTCATTTTACTTTGTAATTTGAGTTCTAAGGCAAGTATTCATGATTTTTAACCCACAAACTTCCCCTTGTGCCACACTTAATTTATATTTTATTTCTTTTGCTTCAGTGGCACACTTTTGTAGCTCCTTCTCTACTTTTTCTTCCATACTTTTAATTTCTGCAGCACATTTCTGCAACTCTTTTCCCTGAAGGACTACACCTTCATTACATTTCTCTTCATTTTCTAACATCCGCCTCTTCATGTTACACATCCTAGCTGTTATTTCACACTGATATTGTACATACATTTGACAGATGTTGGCTAACTTTGTTTTATCTATTTTAACTTTTTCATTTCTGTCTGTACATTGCCTAATAAAGCACTGGTACACATCTTCCTGTTGTTCAGGAGAGCGGCACAGCCCTTCCTTTAAATATGTTTCTAAAATTTACGTAAAATGGTATCCATACTTACGTCTATCTTGTGGCTGGCAAATCACGTCTGACTTCACACCAGTCCTCCTGAGTCCCTTTTCAACTCTTTTCTGTACTTGATTGATCAGGTCAGGTGCAGTAAGGCATTCCCTGCAGTGTGGCCTCTTCTGTTCATTTAATGTCATCAACAACCATATAGACTGTCTTCAGACATCTGAGTCACGGCACCAATTGTAAGGTTGCATTGTATTTCCAAAAGAATTTCACTCGAGCCTTCAGATTACTTCTAAGAGTTTATTGCAGTTGTCCATCTTCACTTGCATGCTTATTCTTTTCATCCATATTGGTACTACTTATTCAGTTTACATGCAGTTGTTATATATAAATCTGGGATCTTAAAAAAGCCAACACCCCAGTATAAACCAATCATAAAACAAATAACATGTTCATTTTAGGCTGTGGTGTACCTTTTTCTCCAAAACATGCTATTTATAGACTGTGTTGCTTCACAATATGTTATTCATGGACTGTATTGCACAACATCCTGTGATGCACACAATCCTCTTTGTTGCACATCTTCCTAATAAGGTTATTACAGGACATTTAGGTGCTAAATGTTGTGAAATGTTATACTACAGTCCAATGTTAAGCTACACCCACAGTACATCCTTCATTTCCAAATACTGGTTTGGGCCACTGTCCTCTTACATATACGCACTCATCTCTTCCATTCCATCTGCCTCATACTCCATTCACTCCAGGAATCCTCGCACCTCCTCCTCCTCTACCCTCACTCTTCTGCTGGGCAGTGAGCTTTCTCCTATTGCCTTTCCTCCCTTTGGAACCTGTTTTCCTCCACCCTCCATCTGTCACCCTCTCCCACTTCCCTTAGGCACCCGTTTAAAATTATTGTCCTCCTCCTACTCCTGCTCTCATCATCCCACTTCATGACCTGCCCCTGGTCCCCTTTCCTTCCCAGCTTTGGTTCCCCTTCTGGGGTCAATTTATGATTCCAAATACTGCTGCACTGGTGTTTATCCTGCTGCTACCAGTTACATTGAGCTGTTGTGCTGCTCATGCTCCAACTTCTGCCACTTTTTACTGCTATTTGCACTTGTATCACGTTACACTAGCACTGTTTGCACTTTATTTTTGTGTAAGACTGCTATACTTCTTTACTTGTTTAATTGTATCACTTTCCCTTTCCTAGGTCATACCTGCAAAGGAGCCCCAGATCAGTGTGTGCCTTTCCTGGTTACTAATTTTAAAATAAGTAAATAAATATATATAATTTATATTTTTGTGTTGTGCTTTTAACACTTATAATTTCTAATATAGAGTCGAACAATAAAATGGAACTGAATTGAACTGAAAAGTGATTGTAGTTGCCTCATTGTCCCACCAAAACAAAAATGTCTGTGAACCCTGGCCAGCCCCCTCTAAATATGGAGGGCCGTGTTGTAATCCAGCCAGTCTGGGGCTGGGGCTACACAGATAAAACTGTTCATGCACATTTATTCATGCCATGTGGGTCCATTCTTCAATAAGTTTTAAAACAAGAACAAAAAAACCAAAACAAAAGAAAACTGTCTGTAACAGGAAGGGACACAGACATGGGGAATGGTGCAATGCACTGGCTGTGGAGCAGCAGTCTTCTGGGAGACATTCTGGAAACTGCATTGCTGCCCTATTTGCAGGCACCTCTCTGGTCTGAGGAGGAGGTTGCTTGTCTCCATGCTGACCTGGCAATGATTTGGGAAACCTGGTCCCCCAAACAGTGACCACCCAGGCCATCGCCACTTCCTCAGAGGTTCCCAAGAAAGAGGAGAAGTTGGACCACGGTGGGCTCAGGGAGGGTGAGGGTGGTGGAACAGAGGTGAATCCCTCCAGTTGTGCCTCTCCACAATTCATTCACCACTCTGGTGGACCATGGTTCCTCTATGGAGGCACCTGCAGTGGAGACCAAGGAGGATGCTGGGAACCTCCATAATGGAGACCCACAGGAGGGTGGCACAGGACCCCACAGGGAAGAAACAACTCCTAGTGGGGGACTTAATTGTTAGGGGGTAGAACTGGGGGAGGGAGGGGAAAGGGAGGTAAGGTGCCTGCCCATCGCCATGGCTTGGAGGGATAGGAAATGAATCCTCAGGATCATGGGAGTAGCTGCAAGGGGGAGTGAGCTGGATGTCATTATCCACCAAGGGAAAAATGACCTGGCTGAGAATGAAATCAGAGCAATGCAATAGGAGTTTGTGGAGTTGGGGAGGGCCTAGACATCTAGCACACTTGTATCTTTCTCAGAAGTGCTACCTGTCTATGGCATGGATGAAGTAGGTACTCCACACCATGGGATTCAATGACTGGTTGAAAAATTGGTGCAGAGCTCAGGGATTTGGCTTCACTGGGAACTGGGGCTCCATCTGGAGGGATGCACGCCTATACAAGCATGATGGTCTGCATCTATCCAGGAGGGGAACCAGGATCCTAGGTGATAGGTTTAGATGCTTCATCAGCAAGCATTTCAACGAGCCAAAGGGGGGCACTGAAAAGGAGAAGGGAAATCCTAGCCCTCCCAAAAAAATCATGGTAGTTAGTGAGGTAAACACCAATATAGAGTAGTCCATGGGGATAAGGGAAGGGGTAAATGGAGAAAAAGACAAAGGCAGTAAGGACAGGGATTGGGCAAAAAGAAATAAAGCCATATAAAATGGAAGGTAATGAGTACCAACGCCCGTGGTCTAGGTAAAAAGCTCCCCGAAATGGTGGCCTTGATGGAAGAGGGATGCCTGGATATCATGGCAGTTGCAGAAACATGGTACACAGAGAACCATGACTGGGATGTCAACATACCAGGGTACATAATCTACAGGAGGGACAGGAAGGGAAGAAGAGAAGGAGGAGTAGCTCTCTATATAAGGGAAGGAATCAAAGCAATAGAACTAAAGGGTAAACAGGGAGGAGAGAAGGCACTGTGAGTCACCTGGAGACTGGAAATGGCTCCACAATCCGCACAGGGGTTGTATACAGACCCCCCATCTCAGGGGGAAGAAATGGACAAGGAAATGATAGAAGGCATGCTTGGGATGGCAGAGAAAGGGGAGATATTGCTGATGGGTACCTGAATATGCCAGATGTTAATGGGAGCATCTTTGCTGCAGCCACATACAAGAGCAGGGTCATTCTCAATGTCTTACGTGGGGCATGCCTCAGACAGCTAGTTTTGGAACCCACTCAGGAGGGAGGGAGCAATTTTAGACCTGGTATTCTCAAATGTGGATGGAGAGAGGATCTCTGATCTTGAAGTGGGTAGCCATCTGGGAACAAGTGACCACCAAACAGTGTGGTTCACAATAAACTTAGCTGTAGAGTCAAGACACACAAAAGTGAAGGTACTGGACTTCAGGAGGGTGGATTTTGTCAAAATGGGAGAGTGCCTCAGAAAAGCACTAGCAAACAGGCAGGAAGGTGGGGTGGAGCAGCAATGGGGGAACATCAAAACTGCCATCACAGAGGCAACAAGACTTTGTGTGAAGCAAATAAACAAATCAAAATGAAAGAAAAAAACACTATAGTTCTCAAAAAAAGTGGTGGGAAGGGTAAGGGAGAAAAAGACAGCATTCAGGAAATATAAGGAAACACAGAAGGAGCAGGACAGAGAACTGTACCATTTAAAGCAGAAGGAAGCGGGGAAGGCAGTCGGAATAGCAAAGGCCCAAAGTGAGGAAAAGATAGCCATTTCGGTTAAGAAGGGGATAAAACTTTTATAGGTACATTAGGGAGCAAAGAAAGATGAAGGAAGAGATACTGAGGCTGAATAAAGAGGATTGAGGTTGGCAGAGAGCGACAGTGAAAAGCAGGGATACTGAAGAAATATTTCTGCTCAGTATTCACAATGGAAAAGCAGGGGGATACCTAATCCAGTCAATATAAGCACTCTGGATAGGGGGGTTGTATTAGTCCTTTCACAGAAGAAAGAACTTTTAAAACTGATGGTGGATAAAGCAATGGGGCCTGATGGAATTCACCCCAGAATTCTAAAAGAACTAAGGGAAGAACTAGTAGCACCACTGACTACCCTTTTTAATAAATCCTGGGAGGATGGTGTGGTACCTGAGGTCTGGAAAAGGGTGGATGTGATTCTCCTTCATAAAAGTAGGAGCAAGACAGAGACAGGAAACTACAGACCTGTCAGTTTGACCTTAGTGGTAGGGAAAATGATGGAATCACTTCTAAAGGAAAGAATTGTTGAGTACCTAGAGGCCAGTGGGGCACAGGACCCAAAGCAGCATGAATTTGCAGCAGGAAGGTCATGTCAAACAAATCTAATGGATTTATTTGACTGGGTGACCAAATTAGTAGACCAGGGAGGGGCTGTGGACATGGCCTACCTAGACGTTAGCAAGGCATTTGACACAGTCCCGCACAAAAGATTAATAAACAAATTAGCCAGCCTGGGAGTGGGTCCCATGGTGGTAGCCTGGGCAAAACACTGACTGGACAACAGGACATAGCAGGCAGTAGTATATGGAGTCCACAGTGAAGGAAGGAGGGTTACTAGTGGGGTACCACAGGGTTCAGTACCGGGGCCGGTCCTTTTTAATGTCTTTATAAGTGACATTGCAGAGGGACTGGAAGGAAAAGTATGTCTCTTTGCAGATGACACAAATATATGCAACAGGGTTGATACACAAGGTGGGGTGGAAAGGATGAAAAGGGACTTGGCAAAGTTGGAGGAATGGTCAAATGTATGGCAGCTTAGATTCAACACAAAGAAGTGCAAAGTAATGCACCTGGGAAACAAAAACCCAGAGCAAGAGTACACAATGGGGGGTGAGATACTGACAACAACAAAATGAAAAGGGACCTGGGGGTAGTCATATCAGATGACCTAAAGGTGGGCCATCAATGTGAGAAGGCAGTAAGGAGGGCTGGGGGGATACTGGGATGCATAGGGAGAGGCATCACCAGTAGAAAACAGGAAGTTATTGGCCCTCTGTACAGACAGTTGGTAAGACCACATCTGGAGTACTGTGTACTGTTCTGGAGACACCATCTCCACAAAAACATAGACAGGGTGGAGGCTGTCCAGAGGAGGGCAACCAAAATGGTGCAAGGTCTGCACCAGAAGACATATGAAGAAAGACTAAAGGAGCTTAAGATGTATAGCCTCGAGGAAAGGAGGGAGAGGGGGACATGATAAAAACTTTCAAATACCTCAAGGGAATCAACAAAGTCCAAGAGGGTAGCATCTTTCAGAAAAAGAGATGTACAAGAACAAGGGGGCACAATTTGAAGATAGAGGGGACAGCTCAGAGGTAATGTGAGGAAGTATTTCTTCACAGAGAGGGTTGTAGATGCATGGAACAGCCTTTCTGAGAAGGTCATAGAGTCAAAAACAGTGGGGGAATTCAAGAATGCATGGGACAGGCATAAGGCAATTCTAGTGGGGGAGGAGGAAGTAGGCTGTTGGTTAACTAGGATCAGCAGCTTATCCGTTAGGTAGGAAATGGGCAAACTAGATGGGCCAAGCGGTCCTTATCCGCCATCAAATTCTATGTTTCTAAAATGCTTTTTTCTCCATTCTGCTCTCCGAGGGATCAAAGCTCACTGCCTTGAGCCTACCACTCTGCTGGAGTTCTCTGACGGCTGCTCTGTGCTCTGACATCTCCCCACCCTGCCTCTTTGTTCCCTCCTTCCATTGCCTCCTCTGATATTTTTCTGCCAGTGGCCCTTCATCCTTCTGCCTAGGTGTGCCCCCTCCTCACTGCCTTTAGCCCTACCAGGCCTCTTTTGTTTCTGTCCATCTGTTGCCTCCTTTGGTCTTGTTCTACTACTGGCCCTCGTATTTTCATTTGCTAGCTCCTGGCTCCTTTGTTACCATTCCCCCGGTGGCTCATCCTCTGGCTACTCTCCCTTTCTCTGTTGCCTGTCTACCCCTACGTCTGCCTCCCCTGCCTGTTTGCCCCTCTTTTCCTGCTGCACTTGGCCTTGGTCCACCTTCCCCTGGCCTGTTAGCTCCCCTACCCCCTTGCACTGGCTCTTGTGTTACTACCTATCCCCAGCTCCTTCTCTGGATCACACTCCCTTTCTTTGCTGCCTGTCTTTACCCCTGTGTCTGCCTCTCTTCCTGCCTTCCCCCCTATCCCTCCTGGCCATGGCCCTCAGGCTTCTTTACCCTGGCCCTGTTGCCCCCTGTTTCCTGACCTTAACCATGTTAGTAAGTAAGTAGACTTTATTCATAGAGTGCCCATTCCCTGAGGCTCAGGGCACTGTACGTAGTTCAGGACAATTATATCAGCAATTCATTCAAATTAAATAAAACTAATAAAAAATATCACCTAACTGAAAATGCAATTTAAAATAAATCAACTAATCAAATAAACAACAATAAATTAATGAAATACATTTTTAAAACAGTCAGTGAATCAGGTGCCATATCCTATAGTCCAAAAGCTTCTTTGGACAGGTATGAGTTCAGGACTCTCTTTAAGGCTTCCAGTGAGGGGACCTCCCTCAATTATCCTGGAAGCGAGTTCCACAGGGCTAGGCCAGCTACTTCAAAGGCCCTGTCACCAGACGATTTCAGCCGTGTTCTGGGAACCGCTAGGAGGCCCACCTCAGAGGATCAGAGGGAGTGGTGGGTATGATGATGAGTCGGGAGGATGCACAGATAGCTAGGGCCCAGTCCATATGGGACTTTATAGGTCAATAAACTGACCTTGATGGTAATTTGCCACCTCACAAACAGCCAGTGCAGCTTACACAGGATAATGTCACATGACAAGACCTCGGAAGGCCGTCGGCAACCTGGCACATTCTGCACCAGCTGCAGGCAATGTAGGACCCCTCCTTCCACCCTGAGGTACAGAGCATTACGGTAGTTGAGTCTGAAAGTCACAAAAGCATAGACTAACAAGGGCAGGTCATCAGGTGGGATCAAGGCTTTGGTCTGGGCAATGTTCCTAAAGTGGTTAAAGCCACTCCAGACAACTCCTTAGCTTCAAGTGCCAGTCAATTTTCCAGAATGATTCACAAATTCTTCACCTTGGCAAAGGCAGTTAAAGGAGAGGAACCGAGCATCAAGCTAGTCAACTCTCCTGCCACTTTCACACCCCACTGACAACCAGGCTCAATCACCAGCATCTCCATCTTCTCCAGTTTTAGCTGCAGCAAGCTAGAGGACATCCAGTCCTGGATCTTGGCCAAGCAGTAATTCAGTACTTCAGCCTCATCCTGTGTCCCAGGTGCAAATGGCAGATACAGCTGGGTGTCATCTGCATAGCAGTGAAACCCCACACTATAATGTCTAATAATGTCACCCTGGGGAAGCATGTACACTGTGAACAACATGGGTGAGAGAATCGAGCCCTAAGGAACTCCACATGAAAGGGGCTTTGGGCAAGAGGAAAAATTCCCCATGACCACCCTCTGCATCCTGTTAGTGGGAAGAGACTCAAACCAGCTGATGACAGTGCCAGCGAGTCCACAGAGCTCCCTAAGGCAACTCAACAACACACCATGGTCCACAGTGTCAAATGCTGAGGAGAGATAGAGTAGAATGAAAACTGACCATTTCCCCCATCTGTTACCCTGCGGAGATCATTTTTCTATCTGTTCTCTGTGGACTCTGTTCTTTCTGAGCCTGTAGCCAGTACTACTCATGGTCATACTCACTGTTTTATTTGGTCATTCCAGTAACAGGAGCACACCTGTCCATGCTTAGTGCTGCTTCTTCCCTGCTTATGAACATGTCTCCCATCTGCCCCAGTGGCTCTCACTGTTCCTTCCCTCTCCTCAGGGCTCATTACACCATACTACTACTACTATCAACTCAGTCATAACTAGAGTGGTGTCCCCCAGGATGAGATATAGTGTCACAATTTCCTGTATGACAACTGCCATTGAATTGCACTGTTTCCTGCAGAATTCTGCAGATTCAGGCATCTGATCCCAGTGGTTGCCACTGCACCATTGTTCCAATTCTCTTTTTAAAGCCATGCTGCAAATTCATGCCTTTGGCTCCATTTGGGCTCCTTTCACATCTTTCCCTATTGGCTCATGGAACTCATGCCTTGAAAATCATATACTTGGCTCCCTCAAATTTTCTCTCCATGATTCCATTTCTGTTCTAGAAGTCTTGCCTTCAAAGCTATACCTTCAGGCTCCTTCCAGGTTTCTTCTGCATCTTTCATTTTGTCTTATGGAAATCATGCCTTAAGTCAACAGTCATATCATTGGCTCCTTTTAGACTCATTTCCCATAATTATCTTTCTCATCTGGAAGTCATGCCTTCAAGTAATGCCTGCAGATTCTTCAGGCCCATCCACATCTTTTCCTCTTGCCTCTTGGAGGTCATGCATTGAAAGTCTTGCCATCAGCTCCTCTCAGGTGTCTTCAGTCATTAACATGTTTATATAAGTAATCTCATACTGGATCAGCTAGTTGCCTTTAACTCCCCACAAATACTGGCCTGGTAACACAATGGTAGCTCTACTGCTGGCAACCCAAGTTTGAAAGTGAGCTTGAATCATCAGAGATCAGCTAAACAAATGAGAATTGAGGATCCTAAGGCCAGCTTTCCTCTTTTGTGGAGGGTGAGTGGCATCATAGCTGGTGCTTGGCAGAATGAGAGAGGGAAAAGGACACTGCCAGCACCAACCATACATGCATGAGTGCATACCCAGAAGTATCTTTGCACAACTGCTTCCCTGTGGAAGAAAAAAGAGGGAATATGGCTGCTGGCTGGAAAGATGATGCCCTGCGTGCCTCCATGTCCATGTTGGGCTATCGCTTTCTGGCTCTCAGAACACTCCAGGGCTTCCTTGCCACTGGGGTCACTGGATTTAGGGGTTGAGCTGCCACAGGAGCTGAGGCCTCACCTAATGGGATTTAAACCAAGAGGGTAAATGCAGTGGTAAGCCATGGGTGACCCGTGGAATCTCAAGATGTAGAGGTGACAGGAGCTTTGACTGATGAAAGTGGATCTGGCTGTGGCTGAATGAGGTCCTGTCCAGAGTGCCTGGTGGGAAAAACAGAGTCAAAAAAACAAAGTCACTACAATTACAGTATGTCATAATAACAGGAGAATCCATACACAGAGGTATGGCTACCTACAGGCTTTAGTGCCTCAGAGGTTTTTTCCACAAGGTTTTTTTTTTTTTCTCACCTCAGTGCTGGAGGTCATAAGAAAAAAATACAGTAGTAATGATGTTTCTTCTAGAGAGTTTACTAGTGATTCATACAATCTGCAGTCATCATAGCCCTAAGATGTTGAGCCAGAGACAGAACTTTGGGATGTCAAAGTTTAAGTTCTGCACTGTTGTCATGCTCCCCCCAGTGTTCCAATTGCAGATTTATAGCCGAAGATCAAAAGAGGCAGTGACCACCTATCTAATATATGCTAAGTATTCTTATCTAATGTAAATGGATCACAGGCTCACCATCAACCTCAAAAACACCCAAACTATGCTGTTTGGCTCATGACACAAGATAAAGTCCTGCCTCTCCCCCCTCCAAATTCTTGATATTGATGGCTATGCCCTACAGACAGTGGCCTCAGTCAAGTACCTGGGTGTCACTCTGGACCCGCAGCTCGATCTCACCCTGCATACTCGTAACATCTGCAGGGCTACAAATTATAAGCTCGGCCTCGCCTACAGAGCTAAAAACTGCCTAACCCCTGCAGCTCGTTTGACGTTTGCCGGAGGGGTCCTCCTCCCTACTGTCTGCTACGGGCTGGTTACCTTTGCCCCCGTACCCCCATCCAGCCTCCAGAAATGGGACACTGCCTACAATAACATCTGCCACTTTGCCCTTTCCACTCCGCCCCTCACTCACCACTGCGACCTCTACTCCCGACTGGAGTGGCTCTCTCCAGAAAAGCATCGCACCTTTGTGCTTGGTAATTTCATTGACAACATTATAAGATCAGCCACTCCCTCCGCCCTCAGCCCTCCCCTTCACCCTGCCCCCCCTCCTATCAGCTAAGATCAAGAGAGGCCCTCAATGGGCTTGTCTCTAGAACTCGCTCCCTCATGGGGGACCAGGCCTTCTCCTCCGCCCCAAAAATCTGGAACTTGTTCCCAATCCTTACCCGGTCCACCCCCTCACATCCCCGCTTCAAAACCTTGCTCTGGCACTACCTGAAACCCTCCCCTGCCTGCCCCTGTACCTCCTAGAATCACCCTTCCTACTCAAGTACCATGAGCACCCAGGGCCCCACTGCACCTTACCCCTCCAAACTAGTAACACAATTCTGACTTTACACCCTCCTCCATCCTCTCCCCTCACTCCTCCCTCCCAAATTGTCCTCACCCGTTCCACCCAGTGCCTCCCCCCACCCCCACCCATTTTTCCCTCCTATGCACTTGCTTCTGTTAGTGCTAAATTACCTCATAAATTGTACCTAAATTCATCTTGTTTTACCTCTATTCGCTTAGCTTTTCTCCATAATTGTGTGCACCTGTGTCCCCCAACCTCAATTCCAACGATGCCTTGCTTCCTCCTTCTTTCAGGTAATGTCTGCTGTTTTCTTGTTTGCTAAATTTGTACTTTACTGTTAGCCACCTATCCCTTTTCTGTTAATCCTGTTGATTGCTCAACTGTATGTAACTGACTCCTGTATGTCACTACCTTTGTAACCCTCCCGGGTCGCACCTGAAAATAGGCACTTGGCTGTCTAGTGTGCCGTACCCGGTTAACAAAAACAAATAAATAAATGTAAGAATCCTGCAGCACACAAGAAATATTGTAAAACCTGCACTTTTCAACAATAAAATGCTCAAGCACTAAACAATTTTTAATTTTTTCTGGTGAGCCCTTTATACTAAGCTTTTAGAAGGGGAAGTAGGTAAGGGCTTGTATGAATCACTAGCAAACCCTCTTGTCTCAACTTGTACACACTCAAGATGCGGTCTAAAACAGGTTCCCAATTTTCTCAGCCCTCAACACCTGTAAGAGCACCTCAGTAGCTGTCACCACTCAGAAATTATTCTCTTACCAGGGGAGTCTCTTACCAGGGGAACCTCAGTCCAAATCCCATCAAAGCCACTGCTCACACTGTACAATGCTCTCTTGGCTAAGGGCAAATTACCTTCCCCGTCACTTACTCCTAAGAGAACCCTTCACTTCTTAGAATATGTGTAGAATAACTGTAGCCATCTTCTCCTCCTTCGGGGGAAGGGGTTATGGATTTTTCAGTACCAACAGTTAACTATTCCACCATAGGATTTAGTCACAGAGGCATGGAGTATTTCAAAATAATATTTATCATTTCACAATATTTACACAATCTACAGGATATCACAATACACAAAGACTATGGTAATTATGGGGTTACTACACAAATTAAAAAGAAGTGGTTTGCACACAACAGAATAAACACACAGAAAACCTTATTATATCATCTTAACTCTCAGCAAAGTAGACAGATGTCTTACCACACAGGATAATATTAGTGAACTGTGACAGACCCCAACTCTTAAACTGTGGTAAGTATGAAGTTCTAACACTGGCTAACTTGCTACAGTCTGGTAAACCTCAAAAAACCTCCAGCTGTCTGCCGCCATGCCGCATCATCAAATATCTCTCTGACATCATGAATTGGACACTTTCTCTGTCTCCTAGAATTGCCACCTCTCTGGAAAGCAGGTCTAAACCAGAATCCTGGGTTTTGTGGACTCAGAGACTGCTCTCATTGTCCTGAGCCATGTCTGTCCCAGCAGGGGTGGCTGCATGGCCAGGGCGGGCTAGTTTCCTGGCATGAAAGACCTTGGCCTCTTTTAAGCCTCCTCAACTGACCAGGGAGTCAGGACGTAGGGACTAAAACTACCTAGCAGGGCTAGCTAGTCTGTCTCTGGCAACCATTTTAATCTCATTTCCCCAGCACATCTCTATCCCCTTAGCAGATAGAATAACCAAAAAAAAAAAAAAATAGCAAGTTGTTACACCACTAGAAGAAATATCATTACTATGGTAATTTTTTCTTCTAGCAATGAGAGTTTACTAGCAATGTTATTCAATCTGCAGACTCCAAGCAGTACCTTGGGAAGCAGATTCTAGAAACTAATTAGAAAAATATACCTTCTAGACTGGATAGGCAGTAATGTAAAGTGAAGGTGTGTACTGGGGACCGTGTAGTTGCTTTACAGACCTTTTGGAAGGGGAATGTCCTTCAGAGCTGCTACAATGACAGAAGTAGTTCTAGTGGAATGAGACTGCAGGCATTGGGTGACTTTTTGCCAGCCTTCTCATAACAAAACTATGTATAAGAGACTATCTACCAAGAAATAATCCTCTTGGCTGCTGACTTGCCTGTACCTGCCTAATCATAGGTGTCATACAATAGTGACATAAATAGGATCAGTACAAGAAGATCCAGTTAGTGAGACAAAAAGAATCAAGTTAAGGAAAAAATAAGAAGGTAACACAGGATGTGGGGAGTGGTGCAATGCAGTGGTTGTGGGGCAGCCATATTCAGGCAGACCTTTTGGATGCTGAGGTGCTGTCCTAGCTACATGCACCTCTCTGGATTGAGGGGGTGAGGTCACCAGGCTCAGAGCTGAAATAGTCTGGATCAGGATAGTCTTCAACCTCATCCAGGGAGCATTAAGTCCAAGACCGTTGCCCCAGAGGATGCCAAGAGAATGTGCCAGGTGGATGACAGTGGGCTCAGGGAGGGTTAGGGAGGTTGAGAGAAGGCATACTCCAACACCTACACCACTACATAACACCTATGCTCCACTGGCTGAGAGGGACTACCAATCTGAGGCACCTGAGGTAGTGAAACGTGACCTTGGGCACTACATAGCAAGATATGGTGTACTACAATGAAACGCAGTGCTTCTCCTAAAGTGAGTAGCAAGGAACAGCTGTACAGACATAAGCGTTTACACTGTGATTTGTTGTAGAGCGCAATAAAAGGTGGATCTGTTATTGTAACCAGTAGACAATGGTAACCTGTGGCAGCCTTGGTTTTGTCTGGCAAAGAATAACACTCATTTTACTTTGTAATTTGAGTTCTAAGGCAAGTATGCTTGATTTTTAACCCACAAACTTCCCCTTGTGCCACACTTTAATTTATATTCTATTTCTTTTGCTTCAGAGGCACACTTTTGTAGCTCCTTCTCTACTTTTTCTTCCATACCTTTAATTTCTGCAGCACATTTCTGCAGCTCTTTTTTCCTGAAGGACTACACCTTCATTACATTTCTCTTCATTTTCTAACATCTGCCTCTTCATGTTACACATCCTAGCTGTTATTTCATACTGATATTGTACATACATTTGACAGATGTTGGCTAACTTTGTTTCATCTATTTTAATTTTTTCATTTCTGTCTGTACATTGCCTAGTAAACATTGGTACACATCTTCCTGTTGTTCAGGAGAGCGGCACAGCCCTTCCTTTAAATATGTTTCTAAAATTTACGTAAAATTGTATCCATACTTACGTCTATCTTGTGGCTGGCAAATCACGTCTGACTTCACACCAGTCCTCCTGAGTCCCTTTTCAACTCCTTTCTGTACTTGATTGATCAGGTCAGGTGCAGTAAGGCATTCCCTGCAGTGTGGCCTCTTCTGTTCATTTAATGTCATCAGCAACCATATAGACTGTCTTCAGACATCTGAGTCATGGCACCAATTGTAAGGTTGCATTGTGTTTGCAAAAGAATTTCACTCGAGCCTTCAGATTACTTCTAAGAGTTTATTGCAGTTGTCCATCTTCACACGGATGCTCATTCTTTTCATCCATATTGGCACTACTTATTCAGTTTACTTGCAGTGGTTACATATAAATCTATTATCGTAAAAAAGCCAACACCCCAGTATAAACCAATCATAAAACAAATAACATGTTCATTTTAGGCTGTGGTGTACCTGTTTCTCCAAATCATGTTATTTATAGACTGTGTTGCTTCACAACATGTTATTCATAGACTGTGTTCCTTCACAACATATTATTCATAAACTGTGTTGCTTCACAATATGTTATTTATAGGCTGTTGCACAAGATCCTGTGATGCACACAACCCTCTTTGTTGCACACCTTCCTAATAAGGTTATTACAGGACATTCTGGCGTTAAATGTTGTGAAATGTTATACTACAGTCCAATGTTATGCTACACCCACAGTACATCCTTCATTTCCAAATATTGGTTTGGGCCACTGTCCTCTTACATATACGCACTCATCTCTCCCATTCCATCTGCCTCATACTCCATTCACTCCAGGGATCCTCGCACCTCCTCCTCCTCTACCCTCACTCTTCTGCTGGGCAGTCAGCTTTCTCCTATTGCCTTTCCTCCCTTTGGAACCTGTTTTCCTCCACCCTCCATCTGTCACCCTCTCCCGCTTACCTTAAGCACCGCTTAAAATTATTGTCCTCCGCCTATTCCTGCTCTCATCATCCCACTTCATGACCTGCCCCAGGTCGCCTTTTCTTTCCAGCTTTGGTTCCCCTTCTGGGGTCAATTTATGATTCCAAATACTGCTGCACTAGTGTTTAACCTGCTGCTACCAGTTACATTGAGCTGTGGTGCTGCTCATGCTCCAACTTCTGCCACTTTTTACTGCTATTTGCACTTGTACCATGTTACACTATCACTGTTTGCACTTTATTTTTGTGTAATGCTTTTTGTGTAAGACTGCTATACTTCTTTACTTGTTTAATTGTATCACCTTTCCCTTTCCCTAGGTCATACCTGCAAAGGAGTCCCGGCTCAGTGTGTGCCTTTCCTGGTTACTAATTTTAAAATAAATATATGTCATTTATACTTTGTATTGTGCTTTCAGCACTTACAATAACTTATTTAGAGTTGAACAATAAAATGGAACTGAATTGAACTGAAAAGTGATTGTACTTGCCTTATTGTCCCACCAAAACAAAAATGTCTGTGAACCCTGGCCAGCCCCCTCTAAATATGGAGGGCCCTGTTGTAATCCAGCCAGTCTGGGGGCTGGGGCTACACAGATAAAACTGTTCATACACATTTATTCATGCCATGTGGGTCCACTCTTCAATAAGTTTTAAAACAAGAACAAAAAAAACAAAAACAAAAGAAAAGCATCTGTAACAGGAAGGGACACAGACATGTGGGGAGTGGTGTAATTCATTGGCTGTGGAGCAGCAGTCTTCTGGGAGACATTCTGGAAACTGCATTGCTGCCCTATTTGCAGGCACCTCTCTGGTCTGAGGGAGGAGGTTGCTCATCTCCATGCTGACCTGGCAATGATTCAGGAAACCTGCTCCCCAACCAGGGACCACCCAGGCCACTGCCACTACCTCAGAGGTTGCCAAGAAGGAGGAGCGGTTGGACCATGGTGGGCTCAGGAAGGGTGAGGGTGGTGGAACAGAGGTGAATCCCTCCAGTTGTGCCTCTCCACAATTCTATCACCACTCTGGCAGACCATGGTTCCTCTATGGAGGCACCTGCAGTGGAGACCAATGAGGATGCTGGGAACCTCCACAATGGAGACCCACAGGAGGGTGGCACTGGACCCCACAGGAGAAGGAAACAACTCCTGGTGGGGGACTCAATTGTTAGGGGGGTAGAACTGGAGGAGGGAGGGGAAAGGGAGATGAGGTGCTGGCCCGGCGCCATGGCTTGGAGGGACAGGAAACGAATCCTCAGGATTGTGGGAGCAGCTGCAAGGGGGAGTGAGCTGGATGTCATTATCCACCTAGGGACAAATGACCTGGCTGAGAATGGGATCTGAGCAGTGCAACAGGAGTTTGTGGAGTCGGGGAAGGGCCTTAGACATGTAGCACACTTGGTATCTTTCTCAGAAGTGCTACCTGTCTATGGCATGGATGAAGCTAGGGTACTCCACACCATGGGATTCAATGACTGGTTGAAAAATTGGTGCAGAGCTCAGGGATTTGGCTTCATTGGGAACTGGGGCTCCACCTGGAGGGATGCATGCCTATACAGGCATGATGGTCTGCATCTATCCAGGAGGGAAACCAGGATCCTAGGTGATAGGTTTAAATGCTTCATCGGCAAGCATTTCAACTAGCTAAGGGGGCAGGCACTGAAAAGAAGAAGAAAAATCCTAGCCCCCCCCCAAAAAAAAATCATGGTAGGTAGTGAGGTAAACCCCAAGATAGAGTAGTTGATGGAGATAAGGGAAGGGGTAAATGGAGAAAAAGACAAAGGCAGTAAGGACAGGGATGGGGCAAAAAGAAATAAAGCCATAAAAACATGGAGGGTAATGAGTACCAATGCCAGTGGTCTAGGTAAACAGCTCCCTGAAATGGTGGCCTTTATGGAAGAGGGATGCCTGGATATTTTGGCAGTCGCAGAAACATGGTACACAGAGAATCATGACAGGGATGTCAACATACCAGGGTACACAATCTACAGGAGAGACAGGAAGGGAAGAAGAGGTGGTGGAGTAGCTCTCTGTGTAAGGGAAAGGATCAAAGCAACAGAACTAAAAGGTATACAGGGAGGAGAGTAGTCACTGTGAGTCACCCTGGAGAGTGGAAATGGCTCCACAATCCGCACAGGGGTTGTATACAGACCCCCGTCTCAGGGGGAAGAAATGGACAAGGAAATGATAGAAGGCATCCTTGGGATGGCAGAGAAAGGGGAGATATTGCTGATGGGGAACCTGAATATGCCAGATGTTAACTGGAGCACCTTTGCTGCAGCCACATCCAAGAGCAGGGCCATTCTCAAATGCCTTAGGGGGGCACGCCTCAGACAGCTAGTTTTCGAACCCACTCAGGAGGGAGGGAGCAATCTTAGACCTGGTACTCTCAAACATGGGCGGAGAGAGGATCTCTGATCTTGAAGTGGGTAGCCATCTGGGGACAAGCGACCACTAAACAGTGTGGTTCACAATAAACTTAGCTGTAGAGTCAAGACACACAAAAGTGAAGGTACTGGACTTCAGGAGGGATGATTTTGTCAAAATGGGAGAGTTCCTCAGAAAAGCACTAGCAAACAGGCAGGAAAGTGGAGTGGAGCAGCAATGGGGAAACATCAAAACTGCCATCACAGAGGCAATAAGACATTGTGTGACACAAATAAACAAATCAACATGAAAGAAAAAAAATGCTATAGTTCTCAAAAGAAGTGGCGGGGAAGGTAAGGGAGAAAAAGACAGCATTCAGGAAGTATAAGGAAACACAGAAAGAGCAGGACAGAGAACTCTACCAGTTAAAGCAAAAGGAAGCGGGGAAGGCAGTCAGAATAGCAAAGGCCCAAAGTGAGGAAAAGATAGCCATTTCGGTTAAGAAGGGGGATTAAACCTTGTATAGGTACATTAGGGAGCAAAGAAAGATGAAGGAAGAGATACTGAGGCTGAATAAAGAGGATTGAGGTTAGGCAGAGAGCGACAGTGAAAAGGCAGGGATACTGAACAAATATTTCTGCTCAGTATTCACAATGGAAAAGCAGGGGGATACCTAATCCGGTCAATATAAGCACTCTGGATGGGAGGTTGATATTAGTCCTTTCACAGAAGAAAGGGTACTGAAAGAACTTTTAAAACTGAAGGTGGATAAAGCAATGAGGCCTAATAGAATTTACCCCAGAATTCTAAAAGAACTAAGGGAAGAACTAGTAACACCACTGACTACCCTTTTTAATAAATCATGGGAGGATGGTGTGGTACCTGAGGTCTGGGAAAGGGCAGATGTGATTCCCCTTCACAAAAGTAGGAGCAAGACAGAGACAGGAAACTACAGACCTGTCAGTTTGACCTCAGTGGTAGGGAAAATGATGGAATCACTTCTGAAGGAAAGAATTGTTGAGTACCTAGAGGCCAATGGGGCACAGGACTCAAGGCAGCATGGATTCACAGCAGGAAGGTCATGTCAAACAAATCTCATTGATTTATTTGACTGGGTGACCAAATTAGTAGACCAGGGAGGGGCTGTGGACATGGCCTACCTAGACGTTAGCAAGGCATTTGACACAGTCCCGCACAAAAGATTAATAAACAAATTAGCCAGCCTGGGAGTGGGTCCCATGGTGGTAGCCTGGGCAAAACACTGACTAGACAACAGGACATAGCAGGCAGTAGTATATGGAGTCCACAGTGAAGGAAGGAGGGTTACTAGTTGGGTACCGCAGGGTTCAGTACTGGGGCTGGTCCTTTTTAATGTCTTTATAAGTGACATTGCAGAGGGACTGGAAGGAAAAGTATGTCTCTTTGCAGATGACACAAATATATGCAACAGAGTTGATATACAAGGTGGGGTGGAAAGGATGAAAAGGGACTTGGCAAAGTTGGAGGAATGGTCAAATGTATGGCAGCTTAGATTCAACGCAAAGAAGTGCAAAGTAATGCACCTGGGAAACAAAAACCCAAAGCAAGAGTACACAATGGGGGGTGAGATACTGACAACAACAAAAATGAAAAGGGACCTGGGGGTAGTCATATCAGATGACCTAAAGGTGGGCCATCAATGTGAGAAGGCAGTAAGGAGGGCTGGGGGGGATACTGGGATGCATAGGGAGAGGCATCACCAGTAGAAAACAGGAAGTTATTGGCCCTCTGTACAGACAGTTGGTAAGACCACATCTGGAGTACTGTGTACTGTTCTGGAGACACCATCTCCGCAAAAACATAGACAGGGTGGAGGCTGTCCAGAGGAGGGCAACCAAAATGGTGCAGGGTCTGCACCAGAAGACATATGAAGAAAGACCAAAGGAGCTTAAGATGTATAGCCCTGAGGAAAGGAGTGAGAGGGGGGACATGATAGAAAGTGTCAAATACCTCAAGGGAATCAACAAAGTCTAAGATGGTAGCATCTTTCAGAAAAGAGATATGCAAGAACAAGGGGGCACAATTTGAAGATAGAGGGGGACGGCTCAGAGGTAATGTGAGGAAGTATTTCTTCACAGAGAGGGTTGTAGATGCATGGAACAGCCTTCCTGAGAAGGTCATAGAGTCAAAAACAGTGGGGGAATTCAAGAATGCATGGGACAGGCATAAAGCAATTCTAGTGGGAGGTAGGAGGAAGTAGGCTGTTGGTTAACTAGGATCAGCAGCTTATCCGTTAGGTAGGGAAATGGGCAAACTAGGTGGGCCAAGCGGTCCTTATCTGTCATTAAATTCTATGTTTCTAAAATGCCTTTTTCTCCATTCTGCTCTCTGAGGGCTCAAAGGCTTCACTGCCTTGAGCCTTCCACTCTGCTGGAGTTCTCTGTTGGCTGCTCTCTGCACCTGACGTCTCCCCCACCCTGCCTCCTTGTTCCCTCCTTCCATTGCCTCTTCTGGTGTTTTTCTGCCAGTGATCCTTCATCCTTCTGCCTAGGTATGCCCCTTCCTCACTGCCTTTAGCCCTACCAGGCCTCTTTTGTTTCTGTCCATCTGTTGCCTCCTTTGGTCTTGTTCTACTACTGGCCCTCATATTTTCATTTGCTAGCTCCTTGCTCCTTTGTCACCATTCCGCCCCCCCCCCCCCAGTGGCTCATCCTCTGGCTACTCTCCCTTTCTCTGTTGCCTGTCTACCCCTACGTCTGCCTCCCCTGCCTGTTTGCTCCTCTTTTCTTTCTGCACTTGGTCTTGGTACACCTTCCCCTGGCCTGTTAGCTCCCCTACCCCCTTGCACTGGCTCTTGTGTTACTACCTATCCCCAGCTCCTTCTCTGGATCACACTCCCTTTCTTTGCTGCCTGTCTGTACCCCTGTGTCTGCCTCTCTTCCTGCCTTCCCTCTTTCCCTCCTGGCCATGGCCCTCAGGCTTCTTTCCCCTTTCCCTGTTGCCTCATTTCCTGTCCTTAACCATGTTAGATAGATAGATAGATAGATAGATAGATAGATAGATAGATAGATAGATAGATAGATAGATAGATAGAAACTTTTATTTTTTGACAGGAAAATAACTTTTAGGACCAAAAGAGGCCCTGTTTATTAAAGTTGTCCTGTTTTGAAATACAGTTTCAACAAATACAAAACGTCATGTAATAAAATATATTACAGGAACAATCTAACAGACATCACAACACATAATTCCACAGGTTACATACAAAACCAGAAGTACACAGTATAAAAAAAAATCTAAAATATTTTTATGCTTGAGAATAGATATAAGCATTTGTAAGATGGACAAAGATATATAATTAAGTACACAATTTAGTACAAGGAGTTTTTATTTCCAAAATTTCCAATCTAGGAGAATTAATAAAAAGAAAGGGAAAGGGGGAAGGGGGAGGGAGGAAGGGGAAATAAAATGTCATCCTCAAGTACTGCCGTATACTCCATTTACAGCACACACAGAGACAGTGAAGAGAAAATGTGAGGAACAATCCAGAGTCCAAACAAGAGAACAGATGATAGTGTCCTAAGTGACACCATAACAAACACATCTGTTTCTCCAGATGGAGTCTAGAGAGTGCTTAAATTTACCTAAGCTATCAGTAGTCCTAATTCCTGAATCTATCTCATTCCATATTTTTGGTAAGTAGAAACATTCTGCTATAAATGTTAATTTCTAAAGGGACTTTTGGCATCTATGTTTCAATTGCCTCAAATTATACCTATAGGAAACAGATATATTAAGGTAATTCACATCATGCTTAACTTTGCCCCATATTCCATAAAGGCTTTATACCCTACATGTTTTTTTCTACGAATTGCAAGGGATTCCCAACCAAAATCTTGAAGTAAGATGCAATGATGAGTGGAAAAAGGGCATAAGTAGACTTTATTCATAGAGTGCCCATTCCCTGAGGCTCAGGGCACTGTACGTAGTTCAGGACAGTTATAGCAGCAATTAATTCAAATTAAATAAAACTTATAAAAAATATCACCTAACTAAAAATGCAATTTAAAATAAATCAACTAATCAAATAAACAACAATAAATTAATGAAATAAATTTTTAAAACAGTCAGTGAATCAGGTGCCATATCCTATAGTCCAAAAGCTTCTTCGGACAGGTATGAGTTCAGGACCCTCTTTAAGGCTTCCATTGAGGGGGTCTCCCTCAATTATCTTGGAAGTGAGTTCCACAGGGCTAGGCCAGCTACCTCAAAGGCCCTGTCACCAGACGATTTCAGCCGTGTTCTGGGAACTGCTAGGAGGCCCACCTCAGAGGATCAGAGGGAGCGGTGGGTATGATGATGAGTCAGGAGGATACACAGATAGCTAGGGCCCAGTCCATATGGGACTTTATAGGTCAGTAAACTGACCTTGATGATAATTTGCCACCTCACAAACAGCCAGTGCAGCTCACACAGGATGGGGTCACATGACAAGACCTCGGAAGGCCTGTAGGCAACCTGGCTGCCACATTCTGCACCAGCTGCAGGCAATGTAGGAGCCCTCCTTCCACCCTGAGGTACACAGCATTACAGTAGTTGAGTCTGAAAGTCACAAAAGCATAGACTAACAAGGGCAGGTCATCAGGTGGGATCAAGGCTTTGGTCTGGGCAATGTTCCTAAAGTGGTTAAAGCCACTCCAGACAACAGACAAGTCCTTAGCCTCAAGTGCCAATCCATTTTCCAGAATGATTCACAAATTCTTCACCTTGGCAAAGGCAGTAAGAGGAGAGGAACCAAGCATCAAGCTAGTCAACTCTCCTGCCACTTCCACACCCCACTGACCACCAGGCTCAATCATCAGCATCTCCATCTTCTCCAATTTTAGCTGCAGCAAGCTAGAGAACTTCCAGTCCTGGATCTTGGCCAAGCAGTAATTCAGTACTTCAGCCTCATCCTGTGTCCCAGGTGCAAATGGCAGATACAGCTGGGTGTCATCTGCATAGCAGTGAAACCCCACACTGTAATGTCTAATAATGTCACCCTGGGGAAGCATGTACACTGTGAACAACATGGGTGAAAGAATCGAGCCCTAAGGAACTCCACATGAAAGGGGCTTTGGGCAAGAGGAAAAATTCCCCATGACCACCCTCTGCATCCTTGCAGTGGGAAGAGACTCAGACCAGCTAATGACGGTGCCAGCGAGTCCGCAGACCTCCCTATGGCAACCCATCAACACACCATGGTCCACAGTGTCACATGCTGAGGAGAGATCGAGTAGAATGAAAATTGACCATTTCCCCCTATCTGTTGCCCTGCGGAGATCATATTTCTGTCTGTTCTCTGTGGACTCTGTTCTTTCTGAGCCTGTAGCCAGGACTACCCATGGTCATACTCCACTGCTTTATTTGGTCATTCCAGTAACAGCAGCACACTATTCCATGCTTAGTGCTGCTTCTTCCTGCTTATGAACATGTCTTCCATCTGTCCCAGTGGCTCTCACAGTTTCTGCCCTCTCCTCAGGGCTCATTACACCATACTACTATTACTATCAACTCAGTCATAACTAGAGTGGTGTCCCCCAGGATGAGATGTAGTGTCACAATTTCCTGTATGACAACTGCCATTGAATTGCACTGTTTCCTGCAGAATTCTGCAGATTCCGGCATCTGATCCTAGTGGGTGCCACTGCACCATTGTTCCAGTTCTCTTTTTGAAGCCATGCTGCAAAATCATGCCTTTGGCTCCATTTGGGCTCCTTTCACATCTTTCCCTATTGGCTCATGGAACTCATGCCTTGAAAAATCATATACTTGGCTCCCTCAAATTTCCTCTCCATGATTCCATTTCTGTTCTAGAAGTCTTGCCTTGAAAACTATAGCTTCAGGCTCCTTCCAGGTTTCTTCTGCATCTTTCATTTTTGTCTTATGGAAATCATGCCTTAAGTCAACAGTCATATCATTGGCTCCTTTTAGACTCATTTCCCATAATTATCTTTCTCATCTGGAAGTCATGCCTTCAAGTAATGCCTGTAGCTACTTCAGGCCTATCCACATCTTTTCCTCTTGCCTCTTGGAGGTCATGCATTGAAAGTCTTGCCATCAGCTCCTCTCAGGTGTCTTCAGTCATTAACATGTTTATATAAATAATCCCAAACTGGATCAACTAGTAGCCTTTAACTCCCCACAAATACTGGCCTGGTAACACAATGGTAGCTCTACTGCTGGCAACCCACGTTTGGAAGTGAGCTTGAATCTGGATCCTAAGGCCAGCTTTCCTCTTTTGTGGAGGGTGAGTGGCATCATAGCTGGTGCTTGGCAAAATGAAAGAGGGAAAAGGACACTGCCAGCACCAACCAACCATGCATGCATGAGTGCATACCCAGAAGTATCTTTGCACAACTGCTTTCCTGTGGAAGAAAAAAGAGGGAAAAATGGCTGCTGGCTGGAAAGATGATGCCCTGCATGCCTCCATGTCCATGCTGGGTTATCTCTTCCTGGCTCTCAGAACACTCCAGGGCTTCCTTGCACTGAGGGTCACTGGATTTAGGGGGTTGAGCTGCCACAGGAGCTGAAGGCCTCACCTAATGGGATTTAAACCAAGAGGGTAAATGCAGTGGTAAGCCATGGGTGACCCTTGGAATCTCAAGATGTGGACGTGACAGGAGCTTAGACTGATGAAAGTGGCTCTGGCTGTGGCTGAATGTGGTCCTGTCCAGAGTGCCTGGTGGGAAAAACAGAGTCAAAAAACAAAGTCACTACAGTTACAGTATATCATAATAATAGAAGAATCCGTGCATAGAGGTATGGCTTCCTACAGGCCTTAGTGCCACAGAGGTTTTCTCCACAAGGGGTTTTTCCTCACCTCAGTGCTGGAGGTCGTAAGAAAAAAAATACAGTAGTAATGATGTTTCTTCTAGAGAGTTTACTAGTGATTCATACAATCTGCAGTCATTGCAGCCCTAAGATGTTGAACCAGAGACAGAACTTTGGAATGTTAAAGTTTAAGTTCTATGCAAAAAGAGGAAGTTGATAAGGAAATGGTGAAAGTCAACGGGGAGATGTGGAACAGGGGGAGGTACAGTAATACTGATGGGGATTTCAACATGTCTGATGTGGAGCATCCCGGTGGCATCATCTTATAGGAGTAGGGAGGTCCTGGAAGAGCTGCAGGAGACATTGCTAAGACAGCTCCTAGAGAAACCTACACAGGAGGGGGCCACACTAGACCTGATACTGTCAAATAGAGACAGTGTGACTGGAGTCGCAGTGGTGGACCCCCTGAGCAACCACAAAACATTACGCTTAGAGATAAATATTGGGCAGCAAGCATTCAACACCAAAACAAAGGTCCTGGATTTCAGGAAGGTAGACTTTAGGAAAATGGGGGAGGGAGTTAGCAGGACTCTGGCAAGGATACAAAAAAGGGGAGGGGGTAGAGGAAAGGTGGATGAAAATTAAGGAGGCCCTAGAAGAAGCAGTGAACCTATGTATTAAGACAGGTATTAAAGAATAAGAGGAGGAGACCACTCTGGCAGTTAGGGTAAAAAGAATAGCCTTCAAGAAGTACAAAACAACAAAAGGGGAACATGATAGGGAGGTGTACAGGAGCAAAAGAAAAGAAACAGCAAAGAGGATTAGGAAGGCAAAGGCTGTCACAGAGAAGAACATAGCAACGTCAGTGGGGGGGGGGCATTTTACAGATGTATAAGAGAAAGAAGAAAAACAAAGCAGGGATAGTGAGAATCAAGGGGAGGAGGAGGGAGAATGTGTGGAGGAGGACCAGAAGAAGGCAGACATACTGAACAAGTATTTCTGCTCAGGATTCATAAAAGAAGGGGAGGGGAAGGAAATGGTCCACAGATAAAGGAGAAAGTAAGGAACGGTGTGGGGGGGGGTGGACACAAGCCCCTTTACAGAAGAGAGGGTACTTAAAGAACTGGTGAACTTAAGAGTGGACAAAGCTATGGGACCTGACATGGTGCACCCAAGAATACTAAAAGAACTGAGGAAGGATCTAGCTGCACCCCTGGCAGTCCTGGTCACTCTATCCTTGGATACAGGGATAGTACCGGGAGATTGAAGAAGGGCAGATTTGGTACCAATCCACAAGTGTGGGAGCGGGGAAGAGACAGGGAACTATAGGCCAGTAAGCCTGATGTTAGTGGTGGGGAAGGTAATGGAGACATTAATAAAGGAGAGGACGGTGAAGTATCTGACCAATAACAAATTGCAGGATCCAAGACATCGTGGATTCACAGGGGCAAGATTATGCCAAACTAACGTAATCGAATTCTTTGACTGGGTGACAAGATTTGTGGACCGGGGGGGGGGAGTAGTGGATGTGGCCTACTTGGATTTTAGGAAGGCCATTGATACGGTCCCACACAGGAGAGTTGTCAGGTATTGGACTTTTGCTGAGAATAGGGCTCACAAAGAGACTCCATTAGCTGTGCCGGGATTAAGTTCATGTCACATGAGGAAACTGGGCCCCTCACAGGGGGATACAAGTAGTTCAAGCCATTGAAAAACCTTTTGAAGATTGGCTGTGATGCAAAAGAATTTTCTTTTCCTGCTGACCTGAAAGCTGAGACAGCTGCCAAGTGCACCTTCAAGGTAGAGGGTCTGAGTCCTAGGGACTGTAAACGCACTAAATAGTCTAGAATCACTGACAGATCTAGAGCCATAGCTGTGACGTGTTGTGATGCATACCAGATACTAAATCTTTTCTGCTTTGAAGCATATGTTTTTCTGGTTGCTGACCTTCTCGCACATTCAAAACTCACAGCACCTAATTAGACAGATTTAAGCTAGAATACTCTAGCTCTTCATGAATCATGGTTTTAAGCAAAGTGTTCTAAGATCGGGCGAGTTACTCTGCTCTAAGTCAGAGTTAGGAGATCCCACCTCAAAGGCAGAAGAATGTGAGAAGGTGTTCTCTGTGACATTGTCAGTAGAAGAGTACCAGATCTGTCTGGCCCAGTCTGGTAAGATCAGGATGATCACTGTTGATTCCTTCTTCAGTTTCAGCAGGACCCTTAGGATCAATGGGAATAGAGGACATGCACAGAAAAACATGCCCCTTCAAGAACAGACCATCCCACAGGATTGTCCCCACTGTAAGAAATCGTCAAAACAGAATTTGGGGAAATTTTCTGTTCTCCCAGAAGGCGAACAGATTCACCTCTTTAACTCCCCATTTCTAAAACACAGAGTTTAGCACTTGTTGGTTCAAGGACTATCATTTGTGGCGTCCCTAAACCACCCTGCTTAAAGGAGATAAAAATTATTTTTTACATAATTAACTGCCCTCCCATCTTTCATTCCTTACCAGTTATGTATTCTGATTTGCTTTGACCAGTTTTTGATAAATAAATATTCTAACTTTGGCATGCCCTTAGATCAACATAGAGCGTCACTCTCCTCAGCAGTTGCTGCTCTTTCTTTTTATAGTTCTCATACATTCCATGACATCAATAACATCATTCCATGCTATTCATCTGAATGGTCTGCAGTGGTGTTACTGATGCCACAGAATGTTCAGACAGTATGGAAAGAGAAAGCAGCACCTGCCGAGGAGAGAAAGCGTCAGGGCAGTTACAAAGGTTACAAAAGTAGATTGTTAATTTAACAAACAAAAGGTCAAAAGCATATCACAATATGGATGGACACTAAAAGGACAACTGACGGGCATCTAGAGGTATTAAAACTGTTTCCTATCACCTTTAAGGAATCTGCTAGTGCAGTGTTCTTACCTAGTAGGTGTACTGCAGGCATTCCTGACTTCAGGGAATATGACAAGTTCCGTATTTTCACCGAATCTGTACAGTGATTGGCATTTCTTCTAACCCCCTCTTTGTTTATGTAATACAACTGAGGTTCTGGTATCATCCTCTTTGTTTGTGTAGTACATTATGGTTGCATCATTTGTCTTGTTCAGGACTGTTTGTCCCTGCAACAGGGAAGTGAAAGACTTCATGGGCAGGAGCAAAACTTGGAGTTCTAATTGACTAGGATGCTCCTGTGAGTCCCAGATTCCTTTCATGATCTGATCCCACCAGATGACCTCTTCACCCTAGTAGTGAGGCATCTGTTGCCATGACTCTTGTTGGTGAAGAAGGGAATACCCCCTCAGAGGTTATTCATCTCTTTCCACCACCATAATGCCAGTACCAACTACTGTGTGACTGATACTGGCTGTTGTGGTGGTACAGTTTTCTGATGCCAGTACCTTCTTAGGTGGTATTGAACATTTTTCCTTTATAGTCATGCCCATGGGACAACTGCAGTGGGTGATGTCATGTGACCTATCAAGTGAATAAATTTCTGGGAAGACTTTTAAGGGCCTGCCAGCAATAAGCTTGCACACTGAATATGGGTTTCTGCCCTCTGGTTTGGCAGATATGCTCTCCCTTGCAGTGTTCAGTTCTGAGCTTATGAACTCCAGTTGGGGGTGGCTTACTAATAGCTTGGTATGTTAAGCTAGATATAACAGACAGGAACAGCCACACTTTGAACAGAATGTGTTAGTGCAATCAAGTCTGAAAAATTTCTTCTTCGTCTGTTTGCAGGTAACATTTTGGTGCTGTGTGCTTTAAAGAAGACAAAACCATAAATGAAACATTTTTGCAAATGATGTCCCACCCCATCATCCCTCCAAAAAGGAATACTTACCTTTCATGGCTTGACAGTTTTTCTATGGCTAACGTCATCAGCAAGCAAAAATTGTGCAACCAAAATATGACTGACTCTATGACCTACTGTGAGAAAAAAAGGAGAAATTATTACTTGTATATAGATATACAGATATATACTGTAGATATAGAAGGTAAATGTCTGGGTCTCTGAAAAAACCTGAGTGTGAAACGTACCATAACTTTCCAATGGTGGTATGAATACACACACATAGAGCAGCATGATTCAGTCAGTGAAGCAGATTAAGGGCTCTCCAGACCATCACATTATGGTTCACCCAATGGTCATCTGTGGCTATCATCATTTGGAAGCATACTGTGCTTCAGCTCAGTCAGCAGAAGCAGCAGAAAATGGAAGGACAACAGCAGTAGCAACAGCAGCAGGCGCCAGAGTTGTGGCTGTTGGTGCACACTTTAATCATCAAAACACTGAATTAATTGTGACTTTTCAGAACATTTTCTCCTGATTTTTCTTCATCGGGAGTCGGGACACTAATACTGCATGCTGAAAGATGTAGCAAGATAGCAGTATAAGCATGCTACATTCACACATCATAGAATTTTTTTTTTCTGGAGGGTTGTACACTAATTATGTTGGGTGATGGTATGGTATTTTGATTGCAGTTGTTGTGGGTATGCTAACAAAACAGAACACTGACAACAGTACCCAAAAACTTATATTGCATGGCAACTACCACAGCAGCGCAATAATCTGTTGACAATTTTTTACCTGTACTTTTCTATGTGATTTTCGATTGGTAATAGTTATCTACTGACTTGTCTATATAACACCCTTATTTCCACAATTTACAACTGCTGCACTAGATTCTGTCACATATGACATAATAAACAGCGTTACTTTTAATCTTGCTTGTGCAGGTTTTCATCAGTATTCACACCGGTTTTTGTACATCTGTCATTTTAAATCCTTTCTGTTGGGACTCAAAGTGCCATGCAATCCAGCAGGACATGCTACACCACTGTTACATTACAGAGCAGTATGTGTCCAAAAACAGCTAGGTATATTGAAGAAAACAATGATTCAGAACAAGATTAAAAGTAGCACTGCTGTTATTTCATATCTGAAAAAAGGGACAAAGAACACTCAACACAAATTGGGTGTGTCAGGGCATTAATGCATGTCCTGGGTGCGATGTGAGGCATGTAGTCTTTCTAGAGTGACTTACACCAGCTTGGAAAGAAATGCATTAATGCCTTGATACACACATGGGCTGGAGTGGGTTATATTTATATTGCACTTAGAAAACGGCATGTCTAACTGTAAAAAGCTAAAAGTAAAACCCTTTTTGAAATAAGCATGCCAACTGTTGGTTGAGCGGGGCATTAATGAATGACCGCATGATTCTTCCTGCCAAATGGTAAGTCATCACATTCGAACTTTCATTTATGACCTTTTTGTAATGCAGAAGAACATTACCTGTGAGAGGAGTGGTATCATGCAAACAAGTCAGTAAATAAGGGTCAATTGAAAATGGAATAAAACTGTATAGGTCAACATTGTTCAAGAGCAGGTGTGCATTGTCATGTGGTTATTATTGCCCAGCACCGTGCCTCAAATATATATGACAGCTGATGTGCTCCAGTGTTGAGGGGTATTAATAATAGCATGAGGTCTGGTCCAGTAACTAAGCTAGAGCACCCCGAATGTGTACACACAGAAAAACACAACAGTGTCAGAAACCGGCTGACACAACAACCAGGCAGGCACACCAGTGTTAATTTGGGGATGTCAGTAAATGAATTGAAAGTATGCACTCCTGACTCCACTGGCATGTATGGGCATGATTTTTCTACAGCGTCTCGTACTACTTAGGGTTGCAATTTACACAAATCAGAGTGACCACAGGAGTGGAGTAGCAGCCACTCTCTTAGTACAGCAGTTGCTTTCACTTTTCTAAATTGCAGCTATAAGTAGCATTAACTGCTAAAGAAGGATCACGTCCATACAGGTCAATGGAGTGCACACTTACCATCACCATTCATTTTCCAATATCACCACATTAACATGGGGGTGCCTGCCTGCATGGTGGTGCCACGACAGCAGGTTCAGGAAATGCTTTTGTTTTTCAGTGGGTACACATTCAAGGTGCTATAACTGTTTTACTGGAAAAGGAAGACCATTCAGTACGACTATCAGTCACTGTCCGCAGCTTAACATCCACAGTCATTGCAGTAGGATAAATTACACATAATAACATTATATAACAGCATAGAGATGCAGGTGCCCCTACCCACATAGCACATGAAAAGTTTTCATGAGGGACCTGCCCTTTGTCAAGGATGAGTTAGCAACTGGCAATACACACGGGGACATGATTTAAGAAGTTTAATTAAAGTGAAAGTGCAGAAAAGCGCAGATATTAAATGCAAAACGTTTGTGCAAAGGATAATAATAAGGATGATAAAGGGGTATGCTGTATGTATTGTACCACCAAAGGCAGGTCTATAAACTGCGTGACATGGGATGAAATGTAAGATCTACTAAAAGGTGACTAAAAAAACATCTAATGTCATGTTTGCACCTACTTTTGGTACTTTATATCTGTGCTTTTTAGCACTGTCCCTTTAATTCAAATTCTTACATAGGATGTAACGCCAATCACCACCTCACCCTTGTCTTGACACAGCGTGGATAACATACAGTAACATTCGGATTACTATGTTGAGAGGGGCACCTATATCTGTGTACTGGTAAAACAAACTTTTGGGAAATGTATTCTACTGCAATTGTTGTGGATTATTAAGCTGTGGATAGGTGACTGACAGCCTTACTGACTGTTCCTACTTCACTAGATGGGACCGCATGGTATATATATTTTATACCATCAACACTGGACCAACTCATCTATCATATGTGTTTGTCAGGGCCTGAGTACCTGACAGTGCGCATCTATTCTTTAACCTATTATTGCACTGCTCACTGTTGCTCTTCAACAAACAACACAACAGGAAGAAAACATTACTGTGAAAAAAACAATATTTCCTGTTTGTAAACAGAAATTATTAACTCAGAATTTAAGGAAGGGAAGGACACCAATTTTTTTTAGCTTATTTTCTTTAAACTGTTTTTGGGGGGTGTTCTTAAAATTTTTTTTTGGGGGGCAACAAAGTTATGAGAAAGAAAGACAGAACACAAAATTAAAATTAGACACCAAACAGTACACAATGGGAGGTGGTGGTGGGGGGGAGGTACTAACAACTACAAAAATGGAACAGGAATGGGGATAGTCTTATCAGATGACCTAAAGATAGGCAAGCAATGTGAGAAGACAGTAATGAGGGCTGGGGATATACTGGGATGCAGAAGAAAGGCATCAGTTTCAAATCACCAGTACAAAACAAGAAGTTGTTATCCCTCTGTAAAGATAATTGGTGAGATCTCATCTGGGAGTACAGTGTGCAGTTCTGGAGACCATATCTCCACAAGGACATAGACAGGATGGAGGCTGTCCAAACGAGGGCAACTAAAATGATGCAGGGTCTGCACCAGAAGTCATACGAAGAGATACTAAAGGAGATTTATATGTATACCCTCAAGGAAAAGGGGGAGGCATGATAGAAACTTTAAAGTAACTCAAGAGAATTAACAATGTCCAAGAGGGTAGCATCTTTCAGAAAAAGAGATGTGCAAGAACAAAGGGGCAAAATTTGAAGATAGAGGGGGGGATAGATCAAACCGTGTGGTGGGCATTCTTGCAGGGTTACCAGCATCCCCTGCAGGTTCTGGAGCAGCCACTTACTCCATGGCCTACCCACACTTGACACCCTGTGCTCTGCAGGTGGAGGCCATGCTGCCACCTCTTGTCCAGCAGGCACATTCCTTCCCCATTTGGCAACCTTGGTCTCCCACTGTGCAAGGTGGTGGTTTGCAAGGTGGGTACGCTGCCCACCTGTCCCCAGATGACTTCCCTTGGGCCCACGATGCATAACCACACCACAGAAATTGCACTTGACAACACTGGAGCCATCAACACCAGGCAGTGGATTACGAAATCCCACACAACAGAGGTGTGGGGAGGACTGGGTACAGGCAGGGGGGCCCCAGGTGTTGTTGGCTGCTGGTGCACAATTAGGGGGCACAACCTGCTGCTGCTGTGACTACTGCAGCTCCTCAATCACTTCCTGCTGCTGAACTGCTGGTGCAGGGGCCATGGCAGGCGGTGGGGGGGCATTGGTAGATGGTGCCACCACTACCTCCTGCTTCAGAGAGGGGACCACTAGCATGAAATAAGGTGCTCCTGTTGAGAAGCGGGGTGCCACCGCACGTGCGTACCCCAACACGCTCTCCTCTCCATGCACCAAAACCACCTCTCTCCATTTTACATACACACACACATACACACAATTAACAACTACTGTACTGCAAAAGGGGCACAACTCAAGACTAGAGGCAATTAAACTACAAAAAAACCCAGCTAATTATCAAAAAAATTAAAAATGTAAATCAGATTTGCTAGATATATCTCTCTCTCCTCTGTCTCAAAAGCTCTTTCTCCCCACACTAGGAAAGGCAAAAGTGAAAGTATTTCACTGTCTTGCCTGATTAACTTCCTGTCTGAAGCATGTGACCTGCAGACTGTAACACATGATCTGTGGGTGGTTTCAGTTCTCACTCACTTCGCTTTCAACAGAAAACAAAGCAAAATGAACGCAAAGTCATTATGAGGTGAAGTCATTATGAGGCCAAGTAGTGCATTTCTATGGTGACTTCATGTAGTGTGAAAGCGATGAGAAGTGGGTGACTTCACCTCTGCTTCACTGGCAAATTAAAACTTTGCTGCATCTCTATACAGGATTTGCACTTCTAAAATCCTAAATTTCTTTTCTTAGCCCTCTTAGTAATACCAACTTGACTAAAAGAGTGCCAAAACATTTTAAGTGTTACATTTGTGAAACAGTTATGGTACATTTGATTTAAAATTGACAAATGAAAAATAAAAAGTTTGAAGCAGTTTTATTTTGAAAACTACGAAGTGGAAGCCACAATGAACTTTTGTTCCAGGAACCAGTCAGGAGCTGAGGACATAATGCTAAAATACTGTACAGTAAAAATACCAAAAACTAAGTTAAACTATATATTTTGATCTTGAAACTAAAATAAATTTCTATAAAGAAACTATTTTTTATCTGCTTAGCTGCTTAGAATTGGAACAGGATTCAGGGGAGTCTGTACTCTTCAACGGAGAAGTAAATCTGCTGCTAGAATGCTGCAGGAAGTGTGATCACAGTGCAGAGTTTGAATTTTAACATTCTAAAGTTTTGTCTCCAGGGAAACAATTCAGGTCTGAAATGACTGCTTGTTGTATGGCATCACTAGTAAACTCTTGTTACTAGAAATTTGTAAATTTTGTATTATGCAGGGAGTTGGAATTGGATGATAGCTATTCCCTTATTTTCGACTCCCTCCGTGATTAAAGTATTTCTCTACAGAAGTGTTCTTCCAGGTTATGCCTCTTCTGTCCAATGGAAAAGTAAGTGTCCATCTGTTTAATTTTTTATTTATTTTTTTTTTTTGGGTGGGGTTGGATCTTCTTTAAGGGACCTTTAGTCAAAGGGATCTCATCCCTACAACACCTTTAGGGGTGGAACTCCTGTGTCCTTATTACAATTCAAAATGGCGGTAGCCCCTTTATCGGGGTAGAGACAGCCTAAGCCACAGTTACAATCATGTTGCACAAACATTCTACAGACCACATAACAGACAATCTCAACACCCTACCTTGAATCAGTGCCTCCTGCCAATGTAATCCTAAACACTCTTATACTTGTTTATGTTTCTTACACATTTCTACATAAAGAACTTGATGGCACACTGAATCAAGCATTACCTACTCTCCTACCCAGGGTATCCAGTGCATCCCTTGGTAAGCAGAACTTTATACACATTTACCTACTAATATAGATCCAGAAGCAAATGATTTGATACCTTTTAATGGACCAACATAGATGTAACAACAAGAACAAAGTGCTCTAGCTTTTGAACCAACCAGTACTTTTTCAGAAGCGTAATGACAGCAAGGCACACCCCTCACATCTGTCAGTCTATGCAAGGTGGGGGTTGGGAGGGGTTAGGGTTGTAAACCCTAATGCCTCATTTCTCTCCTTTTGTCACTATAGTACTCACCCTAACTGATGCATTAACAAAGTTGTTTGCAATTAATTTATATAAAATACAAATGTGCATAATGAAATGATATGAAATTGGAACAGAATATATATTGCAATTTCTGTCTGTAGGTTTACACATCTCAATTCTTATACATGTTGTTGACTTTGGGATATTTGTGCTTATCTTTGAGCTGCTGATTGTACCTCTAATTAGATTATGATTCATGCATTTGTATGAAATTACTGTGTTCTGAACTTTGGTTAACCTTATACTTCTGATGGTAAATCCCAAGGAGGGGTATGTACTTGTTTGAGTGGACTTTTGAGGATTTTGTATTTTTTGCACATATTTTTGTAAATGAAATATTGATAATACTTTTCTTTTAATTGCTAAAAAACATAGACCCCTTTCTTGAGGAAGCCCATCATATTGGGTGAAACACTGGGCAGAGATGGGTGAATTTTGTGCTGAGTAAATGAACTTCAATAAAAAGCTCAAGAAAGATATTATTTGCTTCTTTGAGTGTGGCTGGTATCCTCATTCCTTCTGATTTCTACATATAGAGCCAGATGGCATACTGAAGCAAGCATGAATATGTATATAGTATATGGGTGCTGCCTATTGTCAATGGATTTCAGCAACTGCTGAAATCTTGTTGTAGTACAGTTCAAAGGTCCAAAAAGTTGTTGTACTATCGCTCTGACATCACATCGATAGTACAACAACTTTTTACCCTTGACCTGCTGCCTGATTGGCTCAGACGATGCTCTATAGAAAAAAAAAATGAAAAAACATGGCTGCGCAATTTAGCGAGCGCCGAGCAGCGGAGCCACCGACTGAGAAGTCGGGAATCGGGACACGGAGAGCCATACATGGCTCCCTTTCTAAAAACAGTTTCTTTTATTTTTCTCACCGATTTAAAAAAAAAATGATGTGCTGAGGAGCAGGACGGAGCATAAGCGGAACGGCACAAGCAGAAGCACCAGAGGGAAACGGGAGCAGCGCCTACGGCAAGTAACGAAAAAAAAAGTAAAACAAAAAAAACCATATACTATAAAAAACAGTGGATGGGTGAACATTCACAACGTTCGCGTTCTCCCTATTCGGCAGTTGATGACATCAACGACCTCTCGAGCTTCGCTCTCGAGGTCTCTGTGATGTCATCAACTCCCTCGATGGAAACACAGACTTGTTGTGGATGTTCACCCATCCACTATTCTATATGTTGTATACAGGTATGAAGCTGAAGGGGTGTCCTACCTACTCTCCTAGCCAGGATATCCTGTGAGTCCCATGGTAAGCAGAACTTTATACAGATTTACCTTGAAGGACTGTACTGTCTTCATGTCCACCATATCCACTGGCAGACTATTCCATAGGTTCAACACCCTCTGGGCAAAGAAGAGATTACTAACATTACCCATGAATTTACCACCTCTGAGCTTCAGCAAGTCCCCATGTCTAACTGGCAGACACCAGACCTGACATATCTGTTTTATCTCTGACCATGCCCCTGTGTATTGCATATGGAAGATCTCCACCCTACAAATTCCGCATTAAATCATCCAAGTCAGGGACTTCTCCAGGTTTGACCTGGGATCATTCAACGAGTATCTTGGGCTCACGGACTGATCTCCTGTGATGAATGCCCAGAACCCTTCCACTGCAGTCCACCATTTTCTCATCATATTTAGGGCATTGCAGGATAAGCATGCCCCTCTTATCAGGTGGAGGATAAGGGGGGGCTGCTACTAAATGGTTGCATGGGAGCCTTCTTGCCCTCATGAGGACTAGAGACAAATGGTGGGCCAACTTCAAGGTCATGATTGACCAGGCCATATTTCAACAATACAGGAGGCTCATAAATGAATGCAAAAAGGCGATCAGGAATGTCAAAAGTGAATTCTGTAAATCTGCCTTACGGAGTTCAGCTAAGGACCTCAGGAATTTATGGAGGAACACTAAAAACATAGTGAGTGGCTCCTCCAATTGTGAGGCTCGTGACATGCTTTTCGATGGTGCTAGCTGTAATGATCTGCTAACCATCGCCAATGCATTTAACTCACATTTCTTGGACCTGTCCACCTTCACCTCTCTTTTCTCCTCTAGTGGAGGTGATAGTACTGTCCAGGTTCTTCCTCCTCTACTGGCCCCTACCTCCCATCCGTTATTCTACTTTAAGGCTGTGATGGCTCAAGAGATGCAGAGATTGCTCTCTGGTCTCTCCCTCTTTTCTAGTGCTGGCCATGGTGGCATGGAACCTAAGCTCCTCTGTCTTGGTGCTGCTTCTATTGCCTCACAGGTGGCCTATATTGTCAACCTGTCTTGAGGATCTGAGGTTATCCCTGACCTCTGGAAGGTGGCAAAGGTTGTCCCTGTCCTCAAACAGGGCAACCCTAGGATTCTTGACAATTATTGGCCGATTGTCATTTTGTCTGCTATCAGTAAGCTTCTTGAGAAAGCTGTGGTGGGGCAACTCACAGAGTATATTCAGTCTCACGAGCTACTGTCTCCCTCACAGCATGACTTTCGCTAAGGGCACAGCATGGCCTCTGCCCTGATCACTGTCACTTATGCCATCTGGGCTGCTGTGGACCAGGGCAAATTCTCTGGTGCCATCTTTATTGACCTCTCCAAGGCCTTTGACCTAGTTGACCATGCCTTACTCTGCCCTCAACTTAGGTCCTTTGGTCTGTCCCCTCCTGTTCTTAGCTGGTTCTCCAGTTATCTTCAGGGCAGGCAGCAACTTACCAAATTCTGTAAGGTGCTCTCAGACACCACCTCCGTGTCCTCAGGAGTTACCCAGGAGTCAGTCCTCAGGGCCCCTGCTCTTCTCTATATTTGTCAACAATCTTCCCTCCTCCTCTGCCTCCTGCAGGTCCATCCTTTATGCTGACGACCTGGTTATCCTCACTCATTCCTGGGACATTGGAGTCATTAATCACCAACTGAGTGAGGATTTCAGGAGTATCCAGTCCTGGATATTGTCCCACAAGCTGGTCCTAAACCTTAAAAAAACTCAGGCCATGCTCTTTGGGTCCCTGGCCAAGTTAAAGGCCTCCCCTGTCCCTCTGTGCACCACTGGTCTTGATGGTGCTCCTGTCCTCGTCACTGACTCCCTGAAATACCCTGGGGGTGACACTTGACCCTCAGCTTGACCTTGGACAATACATCCATAATGTGTGCCGTGCTGTTAACTGTAAACTGGGTCTGGCCTACAGGGCAAAGAAAAATCTCACCTCGGCTGCTCGCCTTGCACTGGCCAAAGGTGTGCTTCTACCCTCTCTCTGCTATGGGCTCCTCCTGTTCGCACAAACTTCCAAAGTTCACCTAACTAGGTGGTCCATAGCCTACAACAACATTTGCCATTTTGCTCTTGCTGCCCCTTGCCTTACCCACCACTGCAATCTGTATAGTAAGCTAAACTGGCTCTCTCCATCCAGCTACCTAAATTTTGTCTTGGGCTGTTTCACGGGCAAGGGTCTGGGCACTGGCACCCTCCCTCAGGTCTCAGGGCCCTGCTGTCCTTAATGTCCCTGCTGCTCGTACTCAAATGGGGGACCAAAATTTTGCCTCATGTGCCCCCAGGTTATGGAACTCCTTTCCTGTTCAGGTCCACTTCTCCCCCTCCCATGTGTGCCTGTGATCCTCCCTGTGGAAACACTTGAAGCTCTCCTCAGCATGTGACTGTCCCAAACCATCATGATTACCTTTGGTCGCATGCACTGGACTCGAGTGTACCAACGTTGATACTGGTCATGCTGTGGTAGCCTGCCTGCTTGGGTGTGGCCTTGTGTAACAATGTTTCTGCTGTCTTGTTCAGGCATTTTCCCTGATTGTGATACTGTTAGGGGCCCTGGACTGTATTTACTTGCATATGATGTTTAGTGCATAGCCTTGGTGTCTCTGTACTTATTTTATATTTGACTGTGCTCATTTGTGTAATCGTGTTATTACTGTGTATGTTATGCTTCTCCTGATTTATGTGCATCTGCCTTAACTGTGTCATGTTGTACTCTGTATTGAACATGTAATTCCTGTACTCTCCTGGGTCATACCTGAAAATAGGCATATGTTTTGTCTAGTGTACTTACCTGGTTAACAGAAGCTAAATAAATAATAAATAAATCTTGTCAGTATCCTTGTGTATGCTGAGAACACAGATCATGTCCCATCTCAGCCTTCTTTACTCCAGCATGAACATATTAAGGATCACTGGCCTCTCCTCATAGCGTTTGTCTTCCATACCCCAGATCATTTCGGTGGCCTAAGTTGCACCTTCTTAACTACCTCACTGTCCTCTTTGTAGTGAGGACCCCAGAACTGCATGTAGTACTCCAAGAGAACCTAACCTGGGCCTTGTAAAGAAGCAGGATAACGTCTCCTGTGCTGCTGATCTCTCTCTCTTTCTCTTTTGATGCACTCCAGCATTCTGCTGGCCCTCTTGACAGCAGCTGCTTACTGTTTCTCATGCTTCAGCCTCTTAATTTTCATGAAGTCTCATAGGTTGGACAGCATGCAGCATAACTATTCACTGTGTCTCGCTATGTGACAGGGTAACAATTCAATACTCTCGGTACAAGGGTTTGATTGTCACTATCAGACAATTCATTTTTTGTGTCAATTCTCTCATGGTTTATAGCATATGGTAAACTTGAGGAATACTCAGAGATTAAGGGGGTGACAAGTGGAGTGCTGAATGCTTCAGTCCTGAAGTCTGTCCTGTTTAACATATTCATTTGCAATAGAAGAATAGGAGTTCAGGGGCAGATCTGCTACTTTACAGATGGCACTAAGCTCTGCGGTAGGAAGGTCAGCAAGGAAAGGGTCAGAACAATGAAGGAAGACCTGGAATGGCTTAAAAGTGTTTCAGGACATGGCAGTTCAAATTCAGTGCAAACAAATGCAAGGTGATGCACTTCATGAGCAAAAACTCATAATGCAATACCTGACAGGGGTGGAGCAGAAGTGGCATAGCTAAGGAAGAAGATCAGGGTGACAATATCAGAAAGCCTGAAAGCGCCAGCTCAGTGCAACAGAGCTGTGAGTAGGGCTAACAGGATGCTGGGTTCATGGGAAGAGGGATCAGTAGTAGAAGCAGGGAAGTGATCCTTCCCCTATATAGATCCCTGGTTTGCCCCCGCCTAGACTACTGTGTGAGGATCTGGAGACTGTACCTAGAACAAGACTGTGGTAAGGTACATACAGTGCAGAGGAGGGTGACCAAAATGATTCAGGGGCTTGGGGGGGACATCCAAGGAACGATTGAGGGATCTCAATATGTATACCCTGGAGACAGGAGAGAGAGAGTGGGGGGAGCACGACAATACGCTCCCAACAATATGGTCCCTACATATTCACTCCCGACAACTCGCTCCTATCTGATTTGCCCCCTGTCTAACTCTCTCCTACTCAAATTCACTCCCATGCATCATTCATGCTGAAATCCTCCTTTTTGATGGGAAAAGCAGCATCAATGTAAATGTGAACTGTAATCTGTGTGACAAGAAGTGTGGAGCAAAACTTTATGATCAGCATTTTTACGAACTCACACAGCAGCAGTAATTGCAGAGCTTTTTAGAAGCAATAGGTGGCATTTTGTTATAACTTTTCAGCAGTGAACGAAATAAAATGAGGCAAACAGATGGGAAAAGCAGTATCACTGTAATCTGTTTGAAAAGAAGTGTGGAGCAAAACTTTACGATCAGCATTTTTATGAACTCACAGAGCAGCAGTAATTGCAGAGCTTTTTAGAAGCTATAGGTGGCACTTCGTTATAACTTTTCAGCAGTGGACGAAATAAAATGAAAGAAACAGAATCAGCATCATTTAATAATGGTGGAGTGGTGACTTACCTTTTTAGCAACGATGGATTGGGAATTAAAATCTGTTTACTCAAAAGTAATCCATAAAAGCGTTAAACTTTATTAAAACTTTATTAAAAACTAACTTAGTAGTCAAAGCAGTGTGCAACAGCACGTAGGAATTCCACCGTAGTACGATCCTCGCATTTTTCAAGAATAAAATTCAGTCTATCAACACTGTCCTTGTATACTCTGTGTGATCCTATAGGAGGGTTACCAGCAATAAGTTGTTCTATCTCCGAATCCCTTTTTTTTGTATTCCTCGGATACCATCCACAAACTTCCATAATGTTGGGTGAGCCATAGAGAGTATGCTCTGCATGCCTCGATGGAATGCTTCTACAACATTGTTTGTCTTTGCACGTTTGTCCCTTACACTAGCAGAGTGGTTCCACAGCTCAATACTGAATAGTGGTGGTCGACGGCCAGTGCCCCTTCTATTTCTTCTTCCCACCCAAGTGTCCTCGAAGTAATCAATAATGGTCTCAAGCTCTGGTGGAAATATATTTAGGTCTTCATCAGTTACTTCTTCAAATCGTGGCACCACTTGTTCAGGGGGGTAGAAAGACAAAGCAGGCAAGTACTTGCACTTTAGTGCAAATTCAGCATCTTGGGCATATTTGGTAGCCAAACCCTCCGACTGTATTTTGCGGTAGACGCATTGTGTAAAGTGGAAGAAGCAACCGATTTGTTTTGCATTCAGGAACATATTTTGGAATGCTGCAATTGATGCCCTCTCAAAATCTATCATAACAAGCTCGGGATTTAGGTTAGGATTTATTTCCTTTAATACCTTCATCATGCGCGCATATGTTTCCCTTCTCTTTCCTGGGAGCAATGCATAAACAGCTGGCTGCATATTTCCAAACCTTTCACCGACGATAACATACATTTGATGGAACAGTGGTGGTGCAACATTAAAAGTTCCATCTGCATACCAGTTTTTCGCTTTCCCTAGAAACCTTAGATTACTTTTGGTACCGAATACTAATATGCGGTCAGGTGAAGGGCCGCTGTCATACAGTAGGAAATTTATAGTATCACCAGAGTCTGGCTTGTAAGTTTTGTAGTTTTCAGGTATTACCAGCTCTGTAAGGTCTTTAGGATTCAGTGGAGCACCATGTACGCATACCCTCTGTATTGTCCTTTTCAAATTCCTGTCTATCAATTTTCCCTGGGCTGCCAACGAAGCATTTTTTTTTGCATGTATTAGGACTTGGGCAGTGCTGTCCTGTGTTTGTGCAGCTCACTGTTTGGCAAGGTTAATTGCCTCACCCTCTTCAACTAATGCATGTGTATGCTGACTGAAGTGATACACAATTGTGGGATCGTTGTAGCTAGCTGTATGCACTCTTGCGCTACATGTTTTAGGTTTCTGCATAGCCTTTTCACATTGCCAGATCGCTTTCCCTTGAAATCCGCGCTTATGATGTGTGTAAATAAAATTACACTCATCTACAAGCTTCTTTTTTTGTCTTTCTGATGTTAGAAAATGGCAAGCCATTCTGTTAGGACACAGGAAGAAACCAGCATGCTGTTGTTTGCAGGGTTATATTTATTCAGTACTAATTAAATAAATGAGTACAGCTTATACTGTGATTAGTTAATTGATTGTACTGTAGCTTGCTCGATTAATCAATTATAGTGCTTTGGTCTGCCATCCTTCAGCCATACCTACCACATTCAACTTTGTTGCAAAGATATTAATTTCAGCAGACTTATTTCATTACAGTGCTACAGAAGCTGCTGATTGCATTTGCAATTAAATGTTGATTTTGCTTGTGCTGCTGAATTTTGTCATGCACTGATTAAATGATGAATACAGTAGCCAGCAAATTCTGCAGCACTTAATCCATTTATGCTTCAGTCTGCAAGGCAAGTGATACTGCTTTTCCCATCTAAACTGAGCATTTCAGCTGGAATTGCATTTCAGAAGCAGAGGTTTTACGAAGCAAACGAACGGAGACTATGCTTCAGTCTGCAAGGCAAGTGGGAGTGAGTTTGAGAGGGGGCGAGCTTAATTCACTGCTTAAATGCCTAGCTGTTTGATGGTCACAGTCCACATCAGCATATTATGTGATCCACACTACTCGTCACACAGATTACAGTGATACTGCTTTTCCCATCTAAATGGAGCATTTCAGCAGAAATTGCATTTCAGAAGCAGAGGTTTTAAGAAGCAAACGAACGGAGATTATGCAGCACATAAACCAATTTCTGATTTTACACTTCTTGTCACACACATTACAGTGATACTGCTTTTCCCATCAAAACAGAGCATTTCAGCAGGAATGATGCAGCACATAAACCAATTGCTGATTCGGTCTGAAAGACGGTAGCGGGAGTGAATTTGAGTAGGAACAAGTTAAACAGGGGGCGAGTCAGACAGGAGCGAGTTGTCGGGAGCGAATATGTAGGGAGCGTATTGTCGGGAGTATATTGTCATGTACCCGAGAGTGGAGCATGATATAAATGTATAAATATCTCCACTGGACAAACAGGTTGAACTGAAATTAACGGTTCTCCTTAAGTGCAAACACAGTCAAAAAAAGTACTTGTTCATAGAAAAACTGGTGGACTAGACTACAGAAGGAGGTGGTATGTGCCAAAACAGTGAGTAGATTCAAATAAGGGTGGGTCTGATAAGAGCAGGAGATGATGGCAAAGTAGGGTTGCGTAATAGGAGGGTAGATGGCCAATACGGCCAACACACAGGTCATACTCAAGGCAAGATTGGGCAGACTGGATGGGCAGATGGGCCTTTTTTACTCCATCACATTCTGTATTTCTATGCAGTCCAGTGTATGTAGGCTACATCATATGGCCACTGAAAGTGTGCATCCAGGAGCATAATATATAGAATAATACATAGGGTGGTGTGTTTAATGAGAAATTTACACACACCGAAGGTGTTGGATGCTACATAAATTCCAAGAACAAAGCTTGAGGGGTTTATTTAAGCATCCAACACTGAGGGTGTGTGTAAAATTTGAGATTTACAGATCACCCCATATTTTATTTTATATAATTTCCTGGAAGAATTTTTTCACCGTAGCAATTATATCAAATATAAATACACCACAGTTCAGCCACGGTCCAGTAGGGATGAAGTGCGGTCCGAGGCTGAGCGGCTGTTGAAAACTTTGTTTTTTTTAAATGGTTTAATTGAGGATTAAAGGTTTAATCAAGGAGTAAAAAACTCCAGTGATGAGAGGCGAGTTTCTTTTTAAATGTTCTTACAGTCAACTGCAAGTGGCAGCGAAGTGTCTGAGTTTGGCACTGAGGAAGGGAAGAAGCGCGGCTGGCGTATGCGTGGACCCAGGGAAACCTGGCGCGTGTTTGCCATTATAACCAGCTGGTTATAATGGCAAATTTCAACTGGGTTTCCCTATGGGAAAATAAAGCTATCTGCTTATTATAATGCAATTGTGAATGGAATAACTTTAAATGCCATGGGTGTGCATTTTCTAGAGGCACACTAATCAATAATACTAATAATTTTATTTGTTAAGCGCAATTCACATTGTATCAATGCGCTGTACAAACACATCACACTCTAAAATATTTATGTAGAAAATAAAGATATGAAACTTGCTAAAATATTAATACAATATACAGAGTCAATTAATATCCAAATCAAAAATCAGGAAAAGCACACAAATAGAGATGGATTTTTAATGCAGTTTTAAAGCTGGCACTCTCGTATCCAACGAGATAGAGAATTCCACAGGGTAGGAACAGCATAAACAAAAGCCCATGCTCCTGAGGTATTCAAATGCACCCTGGGAATCTCTAGCAATCCGTCGTCGGTTGAGCAGAGTGGTCTGAGGGACAGTAGGGATTCAGAAGCTCTTGCAAGTAGCTTGGACTCAAACCGTGTAGGGCTCTGAAAGTCAGTAAGCTAACTCTAAAGGTAATCCACCACTGAACTGGCAGCCAGTGCAGACAGCACAGCAGAGGAGAAATATGGTTGGATCAAGTTGACCCAGACAATAACCAGGCCACAGCATTCTGCACTAGCTGCAAGTGGTGGATATCAACCCCAGGAAGCCCCAGGTACAGGGAGTTACAGTAGTCAAGGAGCAAGGTCACAAAAGTGTGGACCAGAGCTGGAAGATTGCCAGATGGAACAAGGTGTTTAATCCAGGTGATGTTCCTCAGATGGTAACATGAGGACTTGACCACAGCTGACACCTGTGAATGAAGTATCAGCCCATCATCAAGTATCACCCCCAGATTTCATTCAGAGGTCACCAACTGACAGCCCCCAAGCCAAAGCCCAGCAGGCCACCAGGCAGCTAACCCCTCTGTCCGGTGACCCGGTTCCACTGCTAGCACCTCTGTCTTGTCAAAGTTTAACTTTAACTAACTGGAATTCATCTAGTCTTGGATTTCAGCAAGACAATGGAAAAGACTGAGAGTGCACTATCCTGGTTGGACACAAAAGACAGGTACAGCTGAGTATCATCTGCATAACAGTGAAAACTCAGCCCATACCATCTCACAATGTCTCCTAATGGTAGCATGTACACCGGGAACAACATGTGGGACAACAGTGAACCCTGTGGGACCTCATATGGCAGGGAGAATGAGTCAGAGGAAAAAATCACTGATACTACCCTCTGCGACCTGCCAGTGAGAAAAGAATGGAACCATCTGAGGACTATACTAGATAGGCCACAGATGACCCGCAGGCGATCAAGAAGCATCCCATGGTCCACAGTGTCAAAAGCTGATGAAAGATCCAGAAGAACCAAGATGGAACGGCGCTTCTGGTCTCTGGCCATCAGGAGATCATTGAGTACTCGAACCAGAGCAGTCTCAGTACCAAGTCTCTTACAAAATCCAGACTGGAGAGGGTTATAGATAGCATGGGTGGTAAGATGGTTCTCCAACTGTTGCACAACAACTTTCTCAATAACCTTCCCTATAAAGGGAAGGTTAAAGATGGGTCTGTAGTTTGCAGGAGAATCTGGGTCAAGAGATGGCTTCTTGAGAAGGGGGATTACCACAGCCTCCTTCAGGGAGCTGGGGAACTCCCCCAACTCCAATGAACACCAGATTAAATCTGTTAGAACCAGGCCAATCACATCAACACATCCTAATAAAAGGTAAGTAGGGCCCGGGTCTAAATTACAGCTAGTTGACCGCATACCTCACATACCCCAGAAAAGTTGCATGAAATCTACGATCTCCAGTTGATCAAACTCAACTCAACAAAGTAGAAGAATCGAGAGCCCGCACCGACCACCATTAACCCCCATAGAGCGTGATAGGCGAATCTCCGACCTAATGTCAACAACCTTATCAGCAAAGAAGCGAGCAAACTCATCACACTCAATTTGCATAAAAGGCTTTCCAAACTCATAGACAGGCTGGATTGCACAGTCTGTCTACCATTTGGAACAGCTGAACTGGTCGGTTCGGTGCTGCAGCAATCTCCCTAGACAGGAATTCTGCCTTCTTACGAGACATTATTGACTGATAGTCTCTATAATGCTCCATCAGTCTAAGCTTGTTGGCATCTAAGTCAGACCTACGCCAAGCACAATCTAACCTTTACCCCACTCACTTCATCTCCCTCAAAGTCCCATCAAACCATGGGGACTGAGAGTGGAGAGTAAGCTGGCAAACGTAGAAAGGAACAAGGGTGGTGCACCTTAGTTTTTGGGGTCAGAGCATGTAACACACCCAAGAAACAAAGAAACCTAGAATTTCTCAGAACAGAAGTACTGGTCCATCCAGAGTCTACTGTGAAGGTGAGAGAAGCCAGATTTCTGGGAGGTTCTGTGTGATGTAACAGCTTCAGGTAATCTGTGTTTTGTAACTTTTTCAGTTAAACTGAGTTTAAATTGATGTGAGCTGAGCTTCTTTGCTTGTGGAGGTAGGAGAAGCCAGACTTTTGGGAGGTTCTGCGTGATGTAACAGCTTCAGGTAATCTGTGTCGTGTAACTGTTGCAGTTAAATTGAGTTTAAATTGATGTAAACTGAGCTTCTTTGCCTCAGTCTACTGTGGAGGTGGGGGAACCCAGACTCCTGGGAAGTTCTGTGTGATATACTTGTGTATTTGCTGGAGTGGGTTGAGGTACAAATGCTGAGGGAGCTGGGTTGGGCAGAGGAGCTAGATGGGACTGATTGACTCTTGAGAGAGTCAGCTAGACCCAACCCACCCTCCTCATCCCTCCCTTCCTCCCTTCCTGGGCTTATCTGCATTTGTAGGGGAGGTGCTGGGTCAGGATTGGCAGTTGGTACACACTGGTACAGTCTCGGGGCTGAATGGTAATTTCTGATCAGTTCAAATGGAGAGTAAGGGAAAAACAATAACATGATTAGCCCTAGTAAGGGGGAACATCCCAGGGGATGGGGCAAACAGTATGAAGCGAGAGTAAGCCAGAAGAGAGGTAGGAGGTCAAGTAGGGGCATGGGGAGAGTAGTAGGATGCAACAACTGTGGGGCAGCTATCTTTTTAGGGGTTGCATGGGGAGCAGGGGGATGCCTGGTATGCAGACAACTTAAGCAGCTTGAGGAGGAGATTAGGTCATTATGGGCAGAGATAAGAAGAGGGAAGGGAACAGAGTGGTGGTACAGTCCAGGACAGGAGGCACATGGGAGTGCCTCAGAGGATTGCAGGTAAACTAGGCCAAGAGGGGTGAGGGGAGAAGGGGTTAATGGATCAATATTGCCACCTCAGGAACCACTGGGTACAGATGAATGGGGTTGGAGGAGGTTAGGGAACAGAGGCAGGAATGGCCATAGAGCAGGTAGCAAATGCTGGCCACTCAATAGCATGCCAGGGAGAACTCAGAGCAGGGTGGAGGTGTCAAGCAACATGTTCTCAATGCTAGCTACACTGGAGGAGATGAACCAGGAGGACCTTGTAGACAAGGCTGGATGAGCAAGAGATTACTCACAGACCAGAGGGCATGGTAGGGTGACTGAAGGGGCAGGGCTTCAATGAGTAAGAATGGGGGGGGCAGGAGGTTGAACAGAGGGACAGTAGCTAAGGAGAGGGAGGAAGGGAGTAATGAGGAGATTAGGGGAGGGATGCATCAGGGGGAAGGGGAAGGTGTCCAGTGCAGAGGGGAGTTGAAATCAGGAGAAAATGGGGAAGGGGAGGGCAGGCCAGAGACAGGGGTGGAAGGGAAAACAGCTGCAATGCATTTGGGAACAGAAGATCTGGCAAGGAGGGATAAGGACTGGACAAGGTGAGCAAAAAAAGGAAACGAGAGTGGGATCCTAGTGCTAGGGGATTCCATTTTGAAGGGGATCAGATGGGGGAGCAAGGGGAAGAAGCATAGTTGAATATGGGTGGAGGTCATGCCAGGCATGACAGCAGAAAGGGTGGGTCAATCAATCCTGAAGTATGCCAGGAGAGATAGGGAGAAACCTCACATAGTTCTGCATTTGGGAACCAATGACCTGGCGGGGCATACAGTAGATGTAGTCCAGGGGAGGTTTGAGGAGCTGGTGCTGATTTGTGAGGAGGCAGAAAAATCAGTAACCTTCTCAGAGGTGTTTCCAGTACCCAGAATGAGCACAGCGAGGAAGCTGAGGATAGAAGAATTTAACACATGGCTAGGGAGTGGTGTTCATCCAAGGGTTATGGACTGGTGGGAGGGTGGGAAAGGACATGGGAGCACAAGGATCTCTATGCCAAGGACTGGCTTCACTTAAGTGGGGAGGGAAAGAAGGTCTTGAAACAGAAATTGGAGGAATACTTAGCAAACAATAAGAATTTAAAGTGGTAGTGGGGGTTGGCAAGTGGGCAGAAGTCCGGCAGGATCCTCAGGCAGGGAAGACTAACAAGCTACCCCCCCCCCCGCTAGCAGCAGGTGACTTAGGGAGATGTCAGGAGGGGGTGTAAAAAGGAAGAGCAAATAGGGAGATGGGCAAAGGAATCAGGGTGGTGGGTGGTAACCTTGAATGCTAGGAGTCAAGGGAGCAAAACAGCAGAGCTACAGGCTCTCATGGTGGATGAGGAGGTGAATATGGCAGCTATAACCGAGACATGGGCCAACCATTACCATGACTGGGACCTGGCAGTACCAGGGTATAGGATATTTTGGAGGTACAGGGTAAAAGGGAAGGGGGGACACTGTATGAGGGAAGATCTGAAGTGTGTCAGGGAAGAAGGGGCAGAAAGCAACATGGAGTCATTATGGGTGCAGCTCCAGGACTCCAAGTGTATGACCCTGAGGACAGGAGTGGTGTACAGGCCACCATCTCAGACTGAGGAGTTCGACAGGGAACTAGAGGGACAAAGAAGAAGGACCTGCAGAAGGAGCAGTATGGTGATTGTGGGGGACTTCAACATGCCAGGAGTAGATTGGAGCACCCCAGCCACCACAAATAGGAGGGAGAAGGTACTTCTGGATGCCTTTACAGAACAGCTTCCAATTGCAGATGGTCAATGAGCCAACCAGGTTAGGGAATACCCTTGACTTAGTACTGGCAAATGGGGAATTTGTGAGGGGGCCGAGGGTGGAGGAACCACTGGCAGGGAGTGACCACTACTCAGTGTGGTTCAGGTTAAACATGGGGAAGGAGGGAGTAGGATCGAGAACAAGAGTGTTAGATTTCAGAAGGGCTGACTTCGGGAGGATGAGGGAAATAGTACAGGGGTATCTGGCCAGGATCAGTCTAGATATGGACACTGATCAGAGGTGGGAGGTCATTAAATGGGGTATTGAGAAGATAATTGCAACATGTACAAGGGTCCAGAGTAAGAGGGCTAGGGCCAGGAAGCCTAGCTAGGTGAGAAGGGGAGTCATGGAGAAAGTAAGAAAGAAAAGAGCCACCTTTAGATGGTACAAAAGAACAGAGACAGGTGAGGACAGAGAGGATTACCTGAAGGAGTCAAGGGAGGCAACAAGGGCAGTCAAGGCAGCCAAGGCAGCCCCAGGATCTCAGGCTAGCACAGGACATTAAATATGGAGAGAAGGACTTCTTCAGGTACATCAGGGAGAAACGGTGCTGCAAGGACCAAATAGTAAGGATAAAAAGGGATGGGGGTGGGTGGATAAAGGGGCAGAAAAGGCAGAAGCATTAAATGAGTACTTCTGCTCAGTATTCATAGTAATCAGTAAGTAATCATTTTTATTCAAAGAATACAGGTGACATTCCATTGAGCAGAGCTCATTTTCAGTGAAGTTCCTGGTCCAATAAAGTGCAAAGTTCCACATAAATTAGACAACACTCACATACACATAACGTTATAAATGAAAGAGATTATTAATTATGAAAGAGAAAGTGTGAGCAATACCCAAGGGGGTTGGTAGCGGGTACGGGAGGTGAGGAGGAGACAGACAGGGAAATCCCTATGGGTAGGGTACTGGAGGGCTTAAGAGCACTAAGGGTGGACAAGGCACCAGGACCAGATGGCATACACCCCCGGGTGCTAAGTGAGCTAGCAGAAGTCCTGGCAAAACCCCTGGCAGATCTGTTTAATGCATCCTTGGAGATGAGGAGTGTTACACAGGACTAGAAGATGGCACACGTGGTGCCCCTCCACAAGAGTGGCCCCAAAGATGAGCTGGGAAACTACAGACCAGTAAGCCTCACATCCATCATGGGAAAACTGATGGAGACGATCCTGAAGGAGAGGCTGGTTTCCCTGCTAGAGGCTAATGGGCTGCAGGACAGCAGGCAGCATGGGTTTGTCTTGGGCAGATTCTATCAGACCAACCTAGTGGAGTACTGTGACTCGGTAACCAGGCAATTACACAGGGGCCATGCAGTGGATGTCCTGCACCTGGTCTTCAGTAAGGCATTCAATTCGGTGCTACATGGGAAGCTGGGTAGTAAGTTGGAAGACACATGGACGGGGGCGAAGATGTTGGGATGGATAGTCAACTGGCTGCAAGGGAGACAGCAGAGTGTGGTGGTGGTGGGGAGGGAGCTTTCATCGCCCAGGGCAGTGACAAGCAGAGTGCCACAGTGCTCTGTACTAGGGCCAGTGTTGTTTGGGATTTTCTTAGCAGACATCTCTATAGGCATCAAAAGCAAGATCAGTCTGTTTGCAGATGACACCAAGATGGGAACAGTAGAGGATGACTTGGAGGGTTGGCAGGGGTTGCAAGAGGATCTGGCAATATTGGAAGACTGGTTGGACACTTGGTAGCTGGGGTTCAATACCAAGAAATGCAATGTGCTACATTTTGGAGCAAAATACTCAAGGAGGAGCTACCAGCTGGGGGGGATTCAGCTAGTCAGAACAGAGGAGGAGGAGAAGGATCAGGGGGTGATCATAATGGGAGCAATGAACAACTCCATACAGTGTAGTAAGGCAGCTGCAAAGGCTAACAGAATGCTGGGTTGTATTGCCAGAGGCTTATCCTCCAGGAGGGGGGAGGTGATCCTGCCACTATTTAGGTCACTAGTTAGACCACACCTGGAGTACTGCGTGCAGTTCTAGTTTCCATACCTGAAGAAGGACATTAGGTTACTGGAAGTGGTGCAACACATAGCAACAAAAATGATCCAGGGGCTAGGGGAATTGCCATATGAGAATAGGCTGAGCGAGTTAAGCATGTACTCCCCAGAGAAGAGGAGTGATAGGGGGACATGAAGGGAATAAATAAGGTGGGCACAGAGGGACTTTTCCAATTAGGGGGAACACCCACGGGCACAATCTGAGATTGGAGGGCGGGGAGGTTTAGGAGGGAAATGAGGAGACACTTTTTTTATGGAGAGGGTAGTGACAGGGTGGAACGCATTACCAGAGGAAGTGGCATCCTGTAAGACAGTGGGATGCTTCAAAATGAGATGGGACAGGGGAAGGGTCACAGGAGGGGAGGGAGATGCAGCTGCAGTATAAGGGCTGCTAACTGCACAATTGAGCAGACTCAACAGACCAAAAGGCCTTTATCTACTGGCAAGTTCGTATGTTTGTATCCAGTCTGCCCAGATGGTCTCAGCCTCATCTGTCTCCACATATCCTAACTGGTATCCATGGACCCTCTCACTTCCCTATTTACTAAGATTTCCCTATGTCTATGTAGAGCTAGAGATCAAATTAATTCTCTGTTATAAAGGAGATGTGATGAATAGTTATCTTGAATGCTATCCAACCCACAGGACTTAATAAAACATTGGATTATGTACCCTTTTTTAGAAACTGAACCTTGCATTAATTGATTATGCTATTTTATCTTTTTCCTTTCCAGAATTCTCTGGAATTTCTAACTGCTGCCATGCATTATAATTGCACCTTTTGTAATCCTTTATATGCTCGGGTGGAATTTGTCTTTGAGGCAGTTATTTTCATTTTCATCCTTGCTTCAGTTGGTGTCCCTATTGAATAGCTTGTCAAAGGAGGTAGTAGACAGTGAGACATTGACAGGGCTCAAAACAAACTTGGACTACTACCTCAAAATCAAGGGAATTAGGGGTTACAACTTTTGAGAAATGGAGTCACAATGGACTTTAAAGACTCAGGATACAACACCTACACCCACTGTCAAAAGTAGAGCTGGATAAGCCCTGTACAAAAAAAAAACAAGAGTTCTCCTCAGATATGCTGCAGACATATTTTATTAAATAAATCCATCAATACTAGTGCAGGGCTGTAAAGTTACAGGGAACACTTGGGCCACAGCCAGATATCCTGAAACTACGCTCCACAAGAACTTCTTCAGAAAGCAGACCTCTTGAGTGGGCTAACTCCTTAAATAACCCCAATCACAGTGCTTGAGCTAGCTAATCAAGGGAAGGTCATAATATGTGCAAGAGATTCTGATTATGATGCCATCTCAAAAGTGCTTTTACTGTTAGAGGCTCCATTGGGAGTTAAGCCCAGAAGTACAAAAACTAGTGCGAGACATTAGACAATCTTTATACAGAACCTATACAATTATGAATTCTAAGAAAGAAAAAGAAAGAGAAAGAGAGAAAGAGGGCAGGAAGGAAGGGGGAGAGAGAGAGAGAGAGAAAGAAAGAAAGAGAAAGAGAAAGGGAGGGAGGGAGAGAGAGAGAGAGAGAGACAGAGACAGAGAGGCAGTCAACAGGAGGGTGTCTAAGATGATCCTCTGAATGGGGGATAAGCCCTATGCAGAGAGGTTTAGGAAGCTAAACACATACTCCTTGGAAGACAGAAGGGACAGAGGGGACATGATTGAGACCTTTAAATACTTAAAAGATATTAATAGAGTAAACACAGAGGGGTTGTTCAGACTGAAGGGGGAAGGGACCACGAGGGTCATAGCCTGAAACTGGTTGGTGGGAAGTATAGAAGAGACCTGAGAAAACATTACTTCACAGAAAGGGTGGTGATGTCTTGGAATGTGCTACCTGAGGAGTTGGTATCAAGGGAGTCAGTAGGAGGTTTCAAGAAGGGATGAGATAGATACATGGGCAGGGTACAGGTAGGGAGGATAGAGTCCATGGAAACTCGGAATGGAAATCAGGGGAGGGATAGAAGGGAGAGGGGAGAGGGAACAGAAGCCATTATCAAGTTGTGAAATGAATCTCAAACAGATGCGATAGACCTCATTGCCTAATCTGCTGTCATTTGTGTATGTTTGTAAGATCAGATATACAAAATGCATAATTATACAGAATGTTAGCAACCTTAGATCTTCTATTCACCTTCCCTTGATTGACTCAAGCACTGTTATTTAGACTGTTTAAGGAGTCAGCCTTTGCAAGAGATTCGCTTCCTGATGAAGTTTTTTTTTTTTTTTTTTTTTTTGCGAAGTGCTGGGGCATCTGGCTATGGCCCAGCTGTTACCTGTAATTTTGCACTACTGCTTTGGTGTTGGTGGAATATTTTTGCAGCGTACTGAAGTGCAACACTTGTTTTTTGTGCAGGGCTTATCTAACTGTGCTGTTGATGGCAAGAGTTCTAGCCACATCCGGGTTCTATGGTTGTCATGGTGACTGGTGGTTCCCATGTGGCTCACAATTTCCTGCACCATGAAGTGAGTTCTTGTCTGCAGCTGCATAGTGAGCTTTAGCCTTTTGTTCTCCATACCTTCCTTTGTTCCTGTGTTCCTCCTTCCCTTCTGATGTTCTATATATAGGGCCGGATATTCAAACTGCGTCGAAAAAGTGCGCAACAGCAGGAGCAAGCACAAGTCAATTGCGCATAGATGCAACAGACGCGATATTCAAACATGGAGCAAAACAAATTGCGCAAGCAGCCAACATCTGAATATCGCACAAACTGCGCCATAGTGCAACCAGAAAGGGGAAGCTGAGCAGAAAGGATGCACCATAGCGCAACAAGACTAGCCCAGCTGAGCAGTCCAGAGGTGCCATAGCGCAAGTGGAGCTCCCCACCCCCAGCAGAGCAATGGAACTGCACAACCAGGGAGGCAGGCTGGGACCCACCACCAGCCATGCCACACATGGGCACAGGAACACACTGCAGAACCAACAAGACACCCGCACACCCCAAGCACAGCATCACTGGGGGAGGGATGGATGATCCACTGGCCCATGGGGACAAGCCAACAAAGCACAGCAGGGCCATGACGCCCCAGCACAACCACTGTCAGGCTGAGACTGCCATACACAGGGGGTCGACAACCACAGTGCACATCAGCCCCCCCTTCTGCACAGCACACCCTGAACCATGACCCCAAGACACCACACATGTGCAGTGACTGTCACTGCAGTAAACACCATATCCTCTGGCACACGCCAACGCTGTAGAAGAAGAACCATACAAGCCAGACCCACCCTGGGCACCCAGCAGTGGGCGGCAGCAGATGGCAAGACCGACTGAAAGTCACTCCCACACCGGAGACACCTCCCCATGCACACACACACGCACACACACACACATACCCAGGGCCATACCACCCCAGATGGCATGCACACCACTGCAACTGAGTAACCATAGCCAGCTGCAAATCAGAGACCACCACAGTATTCATAACAAAATATGTATATATTGGAAAACAGAAATTACAACACCAAGATCAAGAACACAACTATATACAGATATGTACAAGACAAGGGGGGTAGGTACAAGGTAGGGGTGGGTAAGGGTAGGGTGAACAACTGGGAGAGGGAAGGCAGGGTGGGAGGGATGGGTGAAGTGGGAAGGGAAGCACATTTAGCGCCTTGCAGGCTGGTCTGCTGCTGCCTGGTGCTGTCCCTGTCTCCTCCGCCGCTTGACCCCATGGCGCTGAATGTCCCTGAGGATGTCATGCGCGTCACATCGACATACCCTTGTCAGCCACTGGAGGGCACGGTTCATCCTGCGTAGGATGCAGAGGCCTAGTAAAAGGGAACACAGTCAATGGCTGTGACTGTTCACAACCCTGAACACCGCCCATCCTGCAAGGCATATAGCCTAGTGCCCCACACCTGTGATGGTATGCACCCACCCACAGTGACCATGCACATGACACGCCCAACCAGGCAGCACCAGCTATGTGCACCACTGCACACACACACACACCGCCCATGTCCATCACAGCACAAACAAGGCTGTCAAGTGACGTGGTACGTGGTGGGATGCCAGTTCCACAGCCATGTGCCCAGTGCATGCATGGACCACCAGTGACGCACACACAGACATGCAGTGACACTGGACAGTGATGACTGTCGCATGTGTCGTGCATGGTTGTGTTGTCCATGGCTGGTGGTCATGCCCACCCCCTCCAGCATGCAATAGCATCCATGATGTAATGATACTCACACTCATCAAGCAGCTGTGGCTGCTGCTGCTGCTGCTGCCACTGTGGCCTACCCCTCACGTCTCCTCCGTCTGCCACCTGGACCCTGCCATGGCCCTCCTCAGCCTGTGCCTGCATCCTCTCTGCCAGGCCTGTGGGTGACAAATGTTGAGAAAAACATCAGTGTGACCACAAAGCAGACTGCCCCCTGCCCCAGTGAGTGTGCCTGCCCACACAGCCAGACCCATGCATCTCACACCTGCACACACTGACACAGCCAACCATGGCAGAGCCATCCCCCATGCACCGCCACCAAAACACAGTCACACCCCTCGGAGAATACAGGTGCATAGATGGTACACCCACCTGGCCTAGGCACAACGCCCCTCGTGGCACGTGACCTGAGGCGTCGCAGCACATCGGGCTCCCTCCTGCGGAAGTCACTAAATCTGTGCCTGCACTGCTCCGCAGACAGGCACCGCCCTGTGACCCTCACCAGGTCAGTGGCCACCTGCAGCCACACCTGGGTGCGAGCCATGGTGAGGGGCTCATCACCGTACAGTGCCTCAAAGTGGGGCTCAACCAGGGCCACCAGGTTGGCCACCTCCACCTGACTCCATTGGGAGCTCTCCCTGCGTGCCACAATTGAGGTCGCTGCAGCAGGCAATATGGCCCGCAGTGGCTGCAACCCCAAGTGGAAATGTTGCGCAATAGACCACCATGGGTTCCAATCGCTGTTCAGATAGCTGCCGCGGTTCACATAGCTGTCACCAAACAGCGAACAGAGCCTCACACATGGCAGCCGAACAGCGCCAGGGGCAAAGGTCGGACACCAGGTCAGGGGTCTATGACGCAAGGCCACGCACAGTGCCATCTGACGTCTACGCATCCTGCGCGACCGATCACCTGCGTGCCAGTGCCACAGTGGACTACTGCGCAGTAGTGCCACAGCGCCATATGGTGCCCAGTGCTGTAGTGCCACTGGCACAATGGTGGCCATGGCCTGAATTGCCGATCGCGCACAGCACATCATCAGCACGGCAAACACCTGTGTAAGCTACCTGGGCATGCGCAATGCAGTGTACCACACAGTCACAGATCTGCACCATTGGCTCAGCCAGCTCAACCATATTGCGCAAATCGCAACGGCGCGATATTCAGCCGACACATGCAAATCATCTGATCAGCCATTCAAAGGCACAGTGGCACGATTTGCATCTCATTACAGTTGCTCCACTCCTAATTTGCATGCATTGCGCTATAAATGTGCTACATTGGGCTGCGCTGGCCAGATTAGGTTACTGCATGTGAGAGGTGGGTTGCATGCTGTGTGATGTTCTGGACAATGGTCATGGGATAACACTATAGACTGCACAGTGACAGGTGTCCACTTCCACCCATACAGATTGCCATGACTGAGCAGAGCCAAGGTGAGGGTGAGGATGGTGGGTGAAGGAGGAGGCCCAACTTCACCACAGCAGAGACAGAGGCCCTCTTCCAGGCCTACCTGGAGGAGGAGGCACTACTGAGTGGATGGCGGGGCACCCCTCAGGCCCATGCGGCTACATGGGAAGGGGTAGCTTGGGCAGTGAACCTGCACGGAAGCCACCAGCGCTCCGTGCAGGAATGCAAAAAGAAGATGGGGACAGACCACAGGAGGGTGAAGGAGAAGGTGGCAGCCCTCAGGGCAGCACGTGCTGGCACTGGTGGGGGCCAGCCAGCGGTGGTGGAGCTGACCCCAGCTGAGGACTGACTGGCTGCATCAATGCAGCGGAGTGCTATTGAGGGCGTACCAGGAGGTGGATTCCAGACAGGTGGAAGCCCATCACTGCACGGTATGACATGGTGGTGGTGTTGGGGGGGGAAGGTTGTTCACTTGCACTCACATGTCCTCTCTTTCTGTTACAGATCCTGTTCATCTTCAGGGGACGGTGGTGATGGGTCCAGGCAGTGAGGAAGACCTGCTGGACATGGAGGAGGGTCCATCCACCTCTGTCACCAGCCAGCATGCACTGCACCAGCATGCACGCTGGACTGCCAACTCTGGTGTCGGTGAGTCGGGTGTGGGGGGTGCATAGCCTATGTCTCAGCAGTCTGGCATGCAAGCATGCCAGCACGCTGTGACTGTGGCTGTAGCACGTACCTCACCATTGATGATGCAAGAACTGCAATGGGCAGTGACATGTGTGTGTCCCATGACGGACACACAGCAGGCCAGCACGCGTTCTGGGCTAGCTGGTTCCAACGGTGTGCCAGCATGTCGGCACAGTCCCAGGCTGTGCCTGTCAGCATCCGGTGGGGCAGCACCGGTGGCTGTGCAGGTGTCTGGCACTGTTGCGGCCACAGCAGTGGAACGAGTGGTCCCTGGGGCACAGTGGTTGGAGGGGCAGCAGCAGCAGCAGTCACCCACCATGTCTGGGGGTACAGTGTCCAGTGGTGGCACATGCCCACCGCCCTTTGATATGCCCATTCCTGGTCCTGGTGAACAGCGCCCACCCTCAAGGGGTGTTGAGCATCAGGACCTTTCATACCCTGGGGAACAGGATGCCGTTGTGGCAGAGTACCCATTTGAAGAGCACACCCACCTGCTGCGGGAATCAGTACAGCAGCAAAGGCGGGTTGCAATGTCCGTGGGGGCACTGTGTGTGGCTGTGGAGCGGCACAGCAGGGACTGTGCTCTGGACCGTGCAGAGATGGTCCATATGCGGATGGATGTGACCGCCGCCATTGACAGGCAGACCCAGGCATTGGTCACTGTCATGGCTGTATTGGGCACACAAGCAGGTGCTCCTGTACCGCGCACCCCACACAGTACGATCTCCACTCCCCTTTCCCAGTGTCATGCGACACCAAGCCTGTCGATGCTGGGTTCTGCTGTGGGCATCCCAAGCACCCCTGGTGCAGGTATGTTTGGCATACTACAGACCCCACTGTGGACAAGGTCGCGATCGCACAGTGGGAACCCTGGTGGTCCATCGGTGCCACCCCATGTGGCCCCTGCTCAGCCTGCCAGTGCTGTTGGGTCACGGCGGGGCCACCCACGCATCCGCGGTGGCCGTGGAATGGTACAACATGACTGATCTGTCTCCCAGTGCGGGCCCTGTCTGGTGCTGCCCTCTGTGCACTGTGCGTCATGGTGGGCAGTGCACTGGTGGGTTCCCTGCACATCACGCCGACATACGGACCACCTGCACACCATCCCGACTGCTGTCCACAGGTGCGTGCATGATGATGCCTGCATTGTACTGTACACCAAGGTGCAAGGGTGCCCAGCATCTGACACATATACTTGGACAGTACAGGTGGTGGGTGTGGTCTGTGGATCTGTGTTTGCCATGTCTGTTCCTGCTCTGCTGTGCACCTGCCCATGTACGCTTTGTGCCTGGTGTGTGTGTGTGTGTGTGTCCATATGACTGTTTGCCCCTCCCTGATGGTGTGTTTGTGTGCCTGGTCCCTTCCACTCCCCTTGCCATCATGCACCCCTGGTGTGTTACTCTGTGTACCTGTGGGTTGCACCAGGACAGTGTTGGTTGCACATGGCCCCTTGACTTACCTGTGTCATGCATAATGCTCCTCCGTGATGGTGTCCCGGTGCAGCTGGGCCTGCCGGATCAGTCGGGGGTCCCGCCGTCCAAGATGGGGCTGCTCATCACCATCAACACCGGTGCTGCTGGCGTCCCCATCGCTGTCCCCCTCTTCAACCTGTAGGGCTATCCCACAGTCTTTGGCCATGTTGTGCAGGATACAACAGGCCAGGAATATCCCACAGGCCTTTGAGGGGCTGTACTGTAGGGCACCCCCGGAGGTGTCTAGGCATTGGAAGCATGCCTTGAGCATTCCAAACACCCACTCAATGATGTTGCATGTGGCGGCATGTGCCTCATTATAGCGTTGCTGCGATGGGGTCATGGGGCGCCGGTACGGTGTGAGCAGCCAGGGATGGAGTGGGTATCCACTGTCACCTGTGTGGAGATAGTGGAGATCAGTATCATGTTCAGGTCCATATTGCCAATATCCCTGTGTGCCACTACCATGGCACCTGTGGCATTCCCATCCTTGCCCCGAGTTTGCATTTCCTACATGCGTACTCACCCACTAGATGGCCTGTGGGGATGTGCCCACTCTCGAATCGATGGTACAGTGCGGACTGATGCCATATGAAGGCATCATGTGCTCCGCCAGGGTGTGTGGCACAGACATTGATTATACGCCCAGTGGCATCACACACCACCTGGCAGTTGACACTGGAGAAGCCCTTTCTGTTCCTATATGCGGCCCCATCGGGGCCAGGTAGCATGCGAATGGCCACATGGGTGCAGTCTATGGCCCCTAGCATGCCAGGCATACATGCTACCCTGTGGAACTCCTGCATGTTTGCTGTACACTCTGCCGCGGTGCTCGGAAAATGGATGTGCTCCGCAGCATGTGGCAGCAGTGCGCTGAGGAATTGGGTGAGGATGCGTGATGTGGCCGACTGTGTGATGCCTGTGGTGTCCCCTGTTGGCCTCTGGAAGGTGCCCATGGTGAGCAGGCACATGCAGGCTGTCACCTTGGTCTCCACTGACAGAGCGTGACTCCGACGTGAGGGTGCCTGATTCACATCACTGCACAGCTCACAGAGCTGCCTCAGTATTGCCCTGTTCAGGCGGTACCGGCCCATGATCTCTACATCTGTGTACAGCTCAAAGCTGATGCGGGCACGGTACTGCCTGTTGGGGGCATACCGCCGACGGGCCCATCCATGGCCACGACCCCTGCACCTTGCATTCTCACCCCCCTCATTACAGCTTCCATGTGGAAGCTGCCACTGTCCATCTCCCTGGCTTGTGACCCCCCCTGGCTGATGTTGCTTTGTTACCCCGCTGTCCTGACTGCTACTTCCACTGCACCGGCACCCCCGCTGGCATCTGCAGCCTATGGCCCACACTGCTTCCTTGCTTGCCCTGGCCTGTCACTGTCTGTCTTTCTCTCTCTTCCCCACTTGGCATCCCTGTAGCGTTCTTCGCCTCTTCCTTGAGCCTTATTTTGGCTCATTTCCGCTGAGCGCCAACTTCGGCTGTTCCGCTGTTGCGCATTGCGCGGGGTCTTTGAATATCGCATTGTGCTCTTTATGCATGGATCCACCCCCTTCGGTTGCGCATGCCTTCATTTGCATTGCGATGTTGCTCAGCATGTTTTCGGTGGCGCAACTGCCTCCTGCTGAATATCGCAGAATGGCACCCTTTCGGACTTGCGCATGCACAACCCTATTGCGCATGGTGCAACCCTTTTGAATATCCGGCCCATACAGTACATATTTTTATTCCCCCTTTCTTTTTTCCTCTTTCTTATTCTCAGTTACCTTGTTCACATGGTCATTATACCACTGTTTTTTTTTTTTATTTTTGTTGATATGGTTTAAGTGTGTTTATGTTTATAAGGGCAGCATTCAATTGTGTTGTCTGAGGTTGCAGTTCTGCTGGGGTTCAATTAAGTGGCATGGGCAATTATCCACGCAGTAGCAACTTCGCATGAAGTCAAATTAGAAGTGACAGAACCCCTGGCTATGACAAACTGCATCTGAAATTCCTAAAAATTGTTGCTGTAGTTGTTTCTACTCTCCTTAGAAACCTATTTAACAAATCTCTACTCCAAGGTACCATCCCAGAAAAGTGTAAGATTGTCACAGTTCCCATACACAAAAGCTGACCAAAACACCTTATTAAGAACTATCGGCCCATTTCCCTCCTTTGCTTTTCAAAGAAGATACAATAGAGGCTGGTCTACAACCAGCTCCATGACTTCAAACAACACATCCTATCTAATGTCTAACATGGTTTTAGAAATAACCATGGCATGGATATCGCTTTGGTCCAACTGACCTCCAGCAATCTTGGGGTGATGGATCAAGGGCTATCTACTGCAGTCATTTTTATAGATCTTGCCAAGGTGTTTGACCTGGTAAATCATGACCATGTATTGGTAAAGCTAAGGCAGGTAGGTCCTGACAGTCTTGACTGTAGCTAGTTCAAGCACCAGCTGTTTAACAGAAAACAACTGGTTAAGTGGCAAGGAGGCATGTCTGGTCTTAAAAACATAACGATTGGTGTGCCCCAAGGATCCATTCTAGGTCCCCTGCTCTTCTTGTTACATATTAATAATCTGCCTGCTAACTGTGGGGGTGCCATGTTACAGCTATATGGAGATGATACTGTTCTATACAGAAACTCTTCTGCCCTCTATCAGATTAACCTTGACCAGATGGTTATTTCAAACTCCTTGAGACTTGGCTTTTAAATAATAAACTTGTTCTAAATGCCAAAAAACAAAAGCTCTGCTATTTGGTCCCAAACATCTAAATAAGGAAAGACAAGTACTGCTCAAATTATCCACCATCTCTGGTGTACAGCTTGAAGTGGCCGACTCAGTGAAATACCTAGGGGTTCATTCAACCAAGATCTAACTTTAAGACCTCATGTGGATGAAGTTACAAAGTCCATTCACCAAATTACTACTCTGACTCACCTTCAGACTTACACTAGACACTACCCCTTCCAGTATTAAGGGATTTGTCAAATTTAAACCCCAATGATGGTTTCTCCACTTTTCAAACTGTCCCTTGCTTGATGATACAAGGGCTAGGACATGTTCAGGTGTGAGGTTGTTTGCTGTCTTAGTCCCAGCCCTCTGGAACAAACTTCCAAATAAGGTTAAAAATTGTTCCTCCCTGATCATGTTTAAAACAAACCTTAAGACATGTTTACTAAGGATCACTCTGTGTATATGTGACCGCTGACATGGTATCCTGCTCTTCCCATTCCTTTGATTTAGGTGCCTGCTAAGTTTATTTGCCATTCTTCTCTTCTCTCTTTTTTTTACTCGTTCCCTGGTACACACTTTATCCTGATGTTTAAGAATGTGTTGCTGGTGTTGCTCAAAGTATTGTTAATTTGTAATTAATCCAATGATATATCCTATATTTTTTTATATATGCAATATCCCCATTACACTACCTGACTTTGTAAACTCTATGTATTTTGTGATATTACTGTACATCATTTGTATATCAGCTTCCTTGAAAGTATGTAATCCGTGCAATATTCTTTTTCCTCTGAATGTAATTAACTCTGGGTAACCTCTGAAATAGGGACTTTTTGTCTAAGTCAGTGTACCCAGTTACCAAGATTCAAATAATAAATAAAAAAAATTCCACACTTGATCACATTTCCATGCTGAATTCTACCATAGATAAGTGACATTGATGCATGCAACTGATTCCATTGAATTGTGTTGAAATCACAACGAGTCAAACTCTGTCCCTGTTTACATGGAGTTTTAATCAAGATACAGCAATTGATAAAGCTGAAAAGAAAGTTGCAATCCAATTCAGCACTCAGCGTAACCAGCATAGATTACTTTTTCATCTTAAACCCCTTTCCCTTCATTCTTCCATTTCCCTTCCCCCCCTTTAAACTTTTATTAATTTTATTGAAAGGTGCAATTTATTCAAGGGGATACTATGAAGAATACAATGTGGATGAGGCAGGTTATGAATTTCATGTTTTCTGATCAATTATTTCATTATATGGAGCAACTTGTCTAGCAGTACCCTGTGGTACTAGGATTTATTATGATGGTTGGTCTATCAATATGAATGTTTATGTTTCATCTTTCTCTCCTTCCCCATTGTTTCTTTGTTTTTCTAACATTCAATTTCTTTTCACTTTAGTGCTTTTTTGGTTTTCAAGGAATTCACTCTTTACTTTGGACTCAGTCTTTGTAATGTGTATTACTTTATTTAAAGGGTTCCATGAATGAACAGTATATTGATTAAAGATGTGCATGTTGTGTGACAAACTACAGCCCTGTTGTCACTGGTCTGTTGCTAAGTCACACAAAAGAGCAATCAGATGACCGGACATTTCCTTGTATTGCAATGCTGCTATCACCTGGCTGACTACTAGGAACAGGTTACTTTCATACCTGGTAGCCATGCTCTTTGAAAGCAGAACACCAGTTTTCTCAGTAGAAATGGGCTGTTACCAGTCCCATAAAACACTGCACAGTCACAGAAAATATAAAATACAGTGGTGCCGGCCAGGATGTGAAGCAATACTATTGCATACTGCTGTAGATTTGCAACTATAAAGAAGGTAATTTCAATGGCAGTTAATCCCTTTTGCATCCAGTAACTCAAGACACTGGCTTGCATCCTAGCTGGCACCACTGTACAAAGAAAGTTAATATTTACACTACTAAATTACAGAATATACAGTACAATACAAAAGGAATAAAACACATGAGGGAATGCAAACAAAAAAAAAACAACAATAAACAGAAAAGATTTCAGAAAGAAGAACCTTTCTAGTCACTAGACTACAGTCTAAAAGATCTTACTCCCAACTCTGGTTTGCTTCCTCTCTTATGAACCAAGTTACCACAAAGGCATGAAATTAGTGGATAACACTTCCACTGTTTTGAAGTGGACACCTGCTGTTCTTTGCTGTCCAACTGAGTCTGCTGGTGCCTAAGCTGTGATGTATGGCTAACCTTCTCAAGGGGTCCACCCACCTAACACATCATCCTGTCAGTCACAAGGTTCAGCCTCCTTTTGTTCCTTTGCTCATGAAGCTGACCCAAACTAGTTTCCAGTCTAGTAACCATACCACAGACAAGGTTGTTTATTGGGAGTTTATCTACAACAAACCAAGCTACTTCTATTGTTTGATAATTCTCCCAAAACTATGGGAGGCTCCTCAGAAATGGGGGTCTTATCCAGACAGCCTTTTTGATATGATTTTAAAGATCAGGTGCAATGGTTTTTATATATTTTTTATAAAAGCTAGAAAAGTTGAAATTCAAGTCCATGTGTCATGATTAGTGTTTCCTGAAAATGTCATGCTGTTTGGTTTTGTGGTTTTCTTTAAATCACCATTTGTTAACTTGCTCTACAGTGGCTGAAAACTGGAGTTACTTCTGTCCTCAGTCAAAGTTAGAGTGTGATGACAGTCATTTGGGAGTAGCTTGCTGTTTTAGATTAACAATCAGAGCAGTAGTTTGTAGAGTTAATGGTTTGCTGAGCTCTCCAAATTTCTTACAAAACAAGTCTCTGGTTTGTGTTTAGATAGATCAACTTAAAACATATCATTATCTTCTCATAAAAAGCTGATTATTTCAGTTTCAATGCTGAACTGAAGTAGCAGAACTCTTTCTCTGTGAGAAATCAGCTTGTTTGTATCACATTTCTCACTTCTTTCTAATCAAAACTCTGATTTTTTTTCTATCTATATAACACAGGGCTATTTAATGAATATAAACTAAATCTAAATTTAGCAGTGGCAGGGGGACAGTAGGGTGCAACTGCCTCAACTGTGGAGGCATGCAAAAGGGTGCAGCAAATGCCCTGAATTTTGTGGCACATAGCAGCATGGTGCAGCAGCACTAACTGCAAAGGTATGGGGCTCTAGAGCACAGCAGGCCATAGCAACCCCAACTGTGTAGAAAGGAACAGGGTGCAGAAGCCTTGTCTCTTGTGATGGGATAGAGGACAGCATGATGCAGAAGTCTCGACTGCGGTGCAGGACACATGGGGCATCAGGGCATAGTAGCCCTGACTGTGAGATGGAGTACACGGTGTAGTAGCACTGACCATTTGAGGCAATGGAAGTGGGTAGTAGGGTGTAGCAAAAGCCCCACCTCTGGTAGCTAGGGCAACATGGTGCAGCAGCCCCTGCTGTGGAGGCAGGGAACCTGGCACTCTAGGGCTTAGCACAGCAGCCTTGACTGTGGAGACAGGAACAGGGGGCAACAGGTGCAGAATCCTTAACTGTGAGGATGGGGAGAGAGGGCAGCAGGGTGCTGCAACCCCAATTGTTTGGGCAGGGGGTGGCAGGGTACAGTAGTCCTGATTCTTTTGGTAGGGGATGGAGGCAGCAGGTTGCACAATCCCTGACTGTGTTGGAGAAGACAGTGGGCAGCAGGGTGCAGCAGCCTTGAATGTGAAGCAGAAGGCAAGGGGCTTATGGGGCAAGGGACTGGTGGCAGTAGACTGCAGCTGCCTCAACTGTGAGGCAGAGACACAGTACATCGGGATGCCACATAGTGTTTCTTGTTATACACATACATGAAGTATTTTCACACACAGAAACCACCAAAGAACTGCAATTTGTAAGTTCCATAGAAACATAGACTTTGATGGCAGATGAGGACTGCTTGGCCTACCTAGTCTGCCCATTTCCCTACCTACAGGATAAGCTGCAGATCCTAATTAACCAAGAGACTATTTCTTCTTACCCCCCCAACAAGAATTGCCTTATGTCTGTCCCATGTATTCTTGAATTCTCCCACAATTTTGGACCCCACAACCTCTTCAGGAAGGCTGTTCCATGCATCCACCATCCTCTCTGTGGAAAAATACTTCCTCACATTACCTCTGAGATGTCCCCCCCATCTTCAAATTGTGCCCCCTTGTTCTTGCACATCTGTTTTTCTGAAAGATGCCACCCTCTTGGACTTTGTTGATTCCCTTGAGGTACTTGAAAGTTTCTATCATGTCCCCTCTCTCCCTCCTTTCCTCAAGGGTATACATATTAAGCTCCTTTAGTCTTTCTTTGTATGTCTTCTGGTGCAGACCCTGCACCATTTTGGTTGCCCTCCTCTGGGACAGCCTCCACTCTGTCTATGTCTTTGCGGAGATGGGGTCTCCAGAACTGCACACAGTACTCCAGATGGGGTCTCACCAACTGTCTGTACAGAGGGATAACAACTTCCTGTTTTCTACTATTGATGCCTCCCTATGCATCCCAGTATCCCCCCAGCCTTCCTTACTGCCTTCTCACATTGCTTGCCCACCTTTAGGTCATCTGATATAATTACCCCCAGGTCCCTTTCCATTTTTACTGTTGTCAGTATCTCGCCCCCCATTGTGTACTCTTCCCCTGGGTTTTTGTTTCCCAGGTGCATTACCTTGCACTTCTTTGCATTTAATCTGAGCTGCCATACATTTGACCATTCCTCCAACCTTGCCAAGTCCCTTCTCATCCTTTCCACTCCATCTGGTGTATCAACCCTGTTGCAGATCTTTGTGTCGTCTGCAAAGAGACATTCTTTTCCTTCCAGTTCCTCTACAATGTCACTTATAAAGACATTAAAAAGGACCGGTCCCAGTACTGAACCCTGCTGTACCCCACTAGTAACCCTCCTTTCTTCACTGTGGACTCCATTTACTACTACCCTTTGCGTCCTGTCGTCTAGACAATTTTTTATCCAGGCTACCTCCTTGGGACCCACTCCAAGGCTAGCTAACTTGTGTATTAATCTTTTGTGTGGGACTGTATCAAATGCCTTGATAAAATCTAGGTAAGCCATGTCCACAGCCCCTCCCTGGTCTACTACTTTGGTCACCCAGTCAAAGAAATCTATTAGATTCGTCTTACATGACCTTCCCATCATGAATCCATGCTGCCTTGGGTCCTCTGCCCCACTGGCCTCTAGGTACTCAACAATTCTTTCCTTCAGAAGTAATTCCATCATTTTCCCTACCTCTAAGGTCAAACTAACTGGTCTGTAGTTTCCTGCCTCTGTCCTGCTCCCACTTTTGTGAAGAGGAATCACACCTGCCCTTCTTCAGTCCTCAGGTACCACCCCATCCTCCCATGATTTGTTAAAGAATGTAGTCAGCGGTGTCACTAGTTCTACCCTTAGTTCTTTTAGAATTCTTGGGTAAATCCCATCAGGCCCCATTGCTTTGTCCACCTTCAATTTTATTAGTTCTTTCGGAACCCTTTCTTCTGTAAATGGACTGGTATCGACCCCCGTCTTCAGAGTGTTTCTCTTGTTTGGTTTAGGTACCTTCCCCTCCTCTTCCTTTGTGAATACTGAGCAGAAATATTCATTCAGTATTCCTGATTTTTCACTGTCACCCTCTACCCACATTCCCTCCCCTTTATTAAGCCTCAGTATCCCTCCTTTGGTCTTTCTTTGCTCCCTAATGTACCTATAAAAGGTATTATCCCCCTTCTTAACAGAGTTGGCTATCCTTTCCTCGGTTTGGGCCTTTGCTTTTCTGACTGCCTTCCCAGCCTCTTTCTGCTTTAACTGATAAATTTCTCTGTCCTGCTCCTTCTGTGTTTCCTTATATTTCCTGAATGCTATCCTTTTCTCCTTAACCTTCACTGCCACCTCTTTTGAGAACCATAGCGATTTTCTCCTTCATTGTGTTTTGTTGATTTGCTTTACACAAAGGCTTGTTGCCTCTGTGATGGCTGTTTTGTTTACTCCCCATTGTTCCTCCACCCCTCCTTCTTGTCTGTTTGCTAGTGCTTTTCTGAGGCACTCTCTCATTTTCCCAAAGTCAGCCCTCCTAAAGTCCAATACTCTTGCTTTTGTATGGCTTGACTGTATGGCTGTGTTTATTGTGAACCACACTGTTTGGTGGTCGCTTGTTCCCAGATGGCTATCCACTTCTAAATCTGAGATTCTTTCTCCGTCCCCATTTGAGAGTACCAAGTCTAAGATTGCTCCCTCCCGAGTGGGTTCCAATACTAGCTGTCCGAGGCATGCCCCCTGTAGGGCATCAAGAATGACCCTGCTTTTGGATGTGCCTGCAGCAAAGGTGCTCCAGTTAACATCTGGCATATTCAGGTCCCCCATCAACAATATCTCCTTTTTTCCACCTTCTTAGGAAGCCTTCTATCATTTCCTTGTCCATTCCTTCCCTGAGATGGGGGTCTGTATACAACTCCCATGCAGATTGTGGTGCCATTTCCTGTCTCCAGGGTGACCCAGAGTGTCTCATCTGCTCCCTGTTTACTCTTTAGTTCTGTTGTTTTGATCCCTTCCTTTACATAGAGAGCTACTCCCCCTTCTCTTTTACCCTCCCTGTCCCTCCTGTAGATAAGTGTATCCTGGTATGTTGACCTCCCAGTTATGGTTCTCTGTGTACCATATTTCTGTGACTGCCACAATATCCAGGCAACCCTCTTCCATCAAGGCCACTAGTTCAGGGAGCTTGTTACACAGACTACGGGCATTAGTACTCATCACCCTCCACTTTTTGGTGGCCTTACCCTTTTTAGCCCCTTTTCTGTCCTTACTGCCTTTGTCTTTTTTTACATTTACCTCTGTCCTGTTCCCTAATGACTTCTCTACCTTGGTGTGTACCTCACTAATTACTGTGTTTTGTGGGGGGAGGCTTGGATTTCCCTGCTCCTTTTCAGTGCCTCCCCCCTTGGCTAGTTTAAATGCTTGCCAATGAAGCATTTAACCTCTCACCTAGGATCCTGGTTCCCCTCGACAGATGCAGACCATCGCATCAGTATAGGTCTGCATCCTCCAGGTGGCTCCCCAGTCCCCAATGAAGCCAAAACTTGAGCACCACACCAGTTTTTCAACCATTCATTGAATTCCTGGTGAGGAGTACCTTAGCATCATCCTTGCCATAGACAGGCAGCACCTCCGAGAAGGTTACTGAATGCGCTACTTGTCTAAGGCCCATCCCAACTCTACAAACTCCTCTTGCACTGCTCTGATCCCATTCCTAGCCAGGTCATTTGACCCTAGGTGGACAATGACATCCAGCTCCCTTCCTCGTGCAGCTGCTCCCACGATCCTGAGGATTCGCTTCCTGTCCCTCCGAGCCGTGGTGCCAGGCAGGCACCTCACCTCCCTCTTCCCTTCCTCCCCCATTTCTACCTCCCTAATGATTGAGTCCCCACCAGGAGTGGTTTTCTTCCCCGTGGGGTCTCATGCCACCCTCCTGTGGGCCTCCTTTGTGAAGGTTCCCAGTATCCTCCTTGGTCTCCACTGCAGGTGCCTCCATAGAGGAACCACTATCCACCAGAAGAGCGAATTAATTGTGGAGAGGTACAGCTGGAGGGATGCAACTCTGTTCCACCACCCTCTCCCTCCCTGAGCCCACCCTGGTCCAGCCTCTCCTCTTTCTTGGCAACCTCTGAGGTAGTGGCATTGGCCCTGGTCGTCCCTGGGTGGGGGAGGAGGTTTCACGACTCCTAGCCAGGTCAGCCTGGAGACAGGCAACCTCCTCCCTCAGACCAGAGAGGTGCCTGCAAATAGGGCAGCATCACAGCCTCCAGAATGTTTCCCAGAACACTGCCACCCCACAGCCATTGCACTGCACCACTCCTATCATGTCTTACTGTGTGTCCCCACTCCTGTTTCTCTGTATGCTTACTATCTCCTCTCCTTACAACTCTCACCCTTCCTGTTCTGGGACAGCAACTTCCTATATTCTTCAGTAGCCTCCTTCTTCCTTGCTAGGTGTCAGACCACCAGCAGCTAGGGGGGGGAGAGTGAACTACTTTTTTCCTTTAGGGTTGACAAAACCAATGTTTTTCTATGATCCTTCCCTTCCTACTGCCAAACCAGAAGTTCCTGTTGACAGTCAAATCCAGTGGCTATAAAAGTAGAACTGGCTTAGGGTGGGATGGAGGGCAATTAGTAAGAAAAAAGGCTAGCAGCAGGAAGTTGTAATTTGAGTCACCTGCTTTTATATTGTCTAAGCCACACCCCCAATTAAGCTCTCTCTCTCCTCCTACTGGTTTAGCAAAGTAAACTAAAACAGTACCCTTCCCAGCACAGAACACACACTGACTGACTTTCTTTTCTTTCTTTCCTTTTTTTAACCCTAAATAAGACTCCTTCTACTTCTAATAAAGTATCTGTTTGCTTAATCTCAACAGGCACTGACTCCCTGCTGAGATATAAGTGTTAAATTAATAAGAAAATGTAGCTTCTTTTAGTTAGCTGCTTTCTGCTTTACAAGCAAGGCTAGTAACAGCAGCAGACTGAGGTGGGGCTTCTTGCAATTAAAAGCCCACGCTGCCCTGTTTGAATTCATCAGCTGCTTCTGCAAAGAGACCGGGAGGTTCCATCATTCAGCGTCAGGTGAGAGCTGAAAATACCTGCCGAAAAAAACTCCACGGATCCGCAATGAGATCGTGCAGAGACACTGTGGCGGGACTTTAGCCTGTATTTGAATGTAGTGCCTGTTTGCACTTTGAGGGGTTTAGATAGAAGAAATACTACAGGGGACTTCCATTGGACTGAGGTGGGGCTTCTTGCAGTTAAAAGCCCGCGCCGCCCACGGGCGCGAGTGCCGTGGTGCTAGCGTTGTGAGTGGTGCAAGCACCACTCAGAAACAAAATCTGAGGTTTGGATACTAAGTCATTTGTGTTAATTGTTTCAAATTAGTTTGTAAAATGCATTGTTTTCTTTTAATGCTGGACTGGGTAATGTTGGGTATGTGTCTAGTAAACAGTCAGAAATTGTAGGGAAATTGCAATAGTGTTTGCAAGCATTTAGTATCTATGGTATTGAAGCAAACTTTCCAGGACAGCCCTTTTCAGTATGTTAAGAGATGAAATCTTTTCACAAACAAAAGGAATTTATTCCTTAGGTCCTTAACAATCAAAAGTAGTCCTTACTTGGGCATAAATTGTAGTACAAAAAGTTTATTCTGCATTATTTTGTTAGTTCAATGTGAGGATATAGAGAAAAATCCTGGACCTGAAAAACTGGTAGGACTCACTGTTGTGCATGAGAATGCTAGAAGCCTCATGCACAAGATTTACCAATTTAGGGTGTGTGCCTCAGCACTGGACGAGGACATTATGGCTATTTCTGAGACCTGGCTTCACTCAGGAATACCCAATAGTGAGATAGCTCTTGCTGGGTACAGTTTACAGAGACAGAATAGGTTAAAAAGGGGAAGGGGGTAATGTTATATGTAAAGGACACTTTAGGCCCTTACTGGGTGCTATTACCTAATTATGTGGACAGTGTTGATTGCTTATTAATTGAACTACTAAAAATGAAAATTTTAATTGGCGTTTTTTTATGCCCCCTCAAGAACTAAAATAATTACTTTTGGAATCCTGGCTGAATTGCTAATGGAAAAAATAGGTGACCAACGAGTGATGTTAACTGGTGATATGAATGCTAATTGGGAACAAGTCAGGGTAAAAAATTTAAGAGCTAGCTTTGAGATTTTGGGACTATGACAAATAATACACCAACTTACAAGATTTTTAAGTAACAGAACCTCTGGCTCTATTTTAAATTTATTTTTTGTCTTACAGGAATTAAGAGTGGAAGATTGTAAAGTCCTCCCACTAAATCTGGGGGACCACAATACCATCCAATGCACTATATCTCTGAGGGGAGTTCAGAGTTGTTATAAACAAGAGTTTTGGGTGCTCAATTTGCAGAGATTTAATGAAGGATTATTTAGAAATAGCATTAGGGATTTTGATTGGTCCAGAGTATATTTAATTCCAGATTTAAACCTAGCTATTCAGGAATTTACTGACTCCTTTTTGGAGATTGTGCAGCTCCATGCCCCCAAAACTAAAAAGATTAAAAACAACAAAAATGTCCCTTGGTTAAATGAGAAATTAAAAACTCAGTTATGCATAAGAAATAGGGTGTGGAAGAAGGCTAAAAGAACCAAACTAGAGGAAGATTGGAAAGTGTTTAAACAATGGCGTAATAAGTGTAAACAGAATGTAGTCTTAGCAAAACAGAGGTACTATCGTGATAGATTTAATAGAATGCTGGATCCAAATAAATTTTGGAAGAACATATCAGATCTAAAAAATCCGGTTAAAACAAAAAGTTTAACTAGTTTGTTGGATGGGGACAAATTAATTGATGATCCTTTAGAGGTTGCAAACCTATAGAATAATTACTTTAAAGATCTACCTGACTTGTCGATATCAAAACTGACCCAAAATGAAATTGGCTTCAGCCAGCAAAAATTAACTGGCCCCATGTATACTATTGGAGGATTTAATTTTAGGGAATTTAAAGTGAAAGAAATTGAAAAAGAGCTGAAGAATCTATCAGTTCAAAAAAGCGGTGGACTGGATGGTCTTGAAACAAGATTTTTGAAAACAAGTGCTGACCTTATTGCTCCAATAATTACGTACTTTTATAACTGGAGCGTTAAATCTTCTTCGGTGCCTGAATTCTGGAAAGGGGTAGTTGTCCCTATGTATAAGAGTGGAGATCTTTTATCTCCCTCTAATTATAGGCCCATAATCCTTCTGCCCATTCTTTCAAAGGTACTTGAGAAACTGGTAAATTACCAGCTTAGCCAGTACCTTAACCAACAAGGGATAATAACCAAATTCCAATACGGTTTTCGGGAGGAGCGGTCGACAAACACCGCCCTGATGGACTTTAATAACCTGGTGGCTACATCTTTAAACCAGGGTAGGTGCACCAGGGCGGTGTTTGTCAACCTTAGTAAGGCCTTTGATTTAGTGCAACATGAGATCTTGATCCAGATGCTGTTTGATATAGGGGTACAACAAGAAGCTTTTACATGGTTCCGGTCTTACCTGGGAGGACGTAAGCAGTGTGTTCTGTGTGGAGCTGCTGTCTCATGTATCGTGGATATTGAAAGAGGTGTTTCACAGGGCTCTATATTTGGTCCTGTACTGTTTAACATCTATGTGAATAACCTTGTTACAGCAATGACCCATACTGAGATTAGGCTCTACGCAGATGACACTGTACTTGTGACCTCTGCAGATAGCCCGGAGGACCCGAGACAGCGGCTCCAGATGGATTTTTCCTTATTGGAAACATGGATGCAAGATTCTTGCTTATTAATAAGTAAGAAAAATACACAAAGCATGATGTTTTCAGTTGGAACCCTAGCAAAAAGTAAATATTCCCTAAACTTGCTGATAAGATTCCAAGACAGGTCAGTGGTATAAAATATGACCTCCTACAGGTATTTGGGAGTTCTTGTAGACTTTCAATTAACTTTTACAGATCACAGTCAGATTCAGACAAGGAAAGTAAATCAGAGGTTGGGTGCCTTATGGAGGATATCAGGATGTCTCATTAGAGACAATAGAGTTAGACTAGTAAAGCAATTATTACTCCCAGTCCTTGAATACAGTTCCTCACTTTATGTGCACTCAGCTCAAAAGTCCTTAGCAAAAATTGATCAACTGTGTTGTAGGTTGGGAAGATATATATTAAATAAGTGGCAAGGGGTTCATCACTGTATAGTATTTCAGGAGCTTGATTGGTTGCTCCCGGCTAAGAGGAGAGAGAGATTACCTTTGGACACTAACTTGTCATGGATTTATTTTTCCAAAAAAAGTTCAGCACCCACTGCCATATTTAGTAAAATCAGAGTCACATTCGCATCACTTATCCTTACTTAGGAAGTCATCTATGAAGGTTCCCATGAGTAAAATCTTAAATAGGATGGGGGTTATGATTCTAGAAAACAGTTTGGCCAGAAGTTGGAACAAATTACCTTGTGAACTAACTGTACTTGCGGACTTATTTAAAGTTGAGCTGTATAAACTTTGGAAAGTAAATTGTTATTGTTTTAAGTTTTATTTATTACTGTTGTATGCATAACTTCATTTTGTTTATCTCATTTATGTTTTGTACTTGTTTACCACAGGAATTTGTTGTAAATGGGGTTTCCCCAATCAAAATCTCCTGTATAAAAATAAATCTTTTAACAAACAGCAAACAATTAGATTCGTCTGACATGACCTTCCCGCTGTGAACCCACACTGCCTTGGGTCCTGTGCCCCACTGGCCTCTAGGTACTCAACAATTCTTTCCTTCAGAAGTGATTCCATCATTTTCCCTACCACAGAGGTCAAACTGTCAGGTCTGTAGTTTCCTGTCTCTGTCTTGCTCCCACTTTTGTGAAGGGGGATCACATCCGCCTTCCTCCAGTCCTCAGGTACCACACCATCCTCCCATGTTTTGTTAAAAAGGGTAGTCAGTGGTTTCACTAGTTCTCCCCTTAATTCTTTTAGAATTCTGAGGTGAATTCCATTAGGCCCCATTGCTTTGTCCACCTTCAGTTTTAGGAGTTCTTTCAGAACCCTTTCTTCTGTGAAAGGACTGAGATTGACCCCCCATCAAGAGTGCTTCTGTTAATTGGATTAGGCACCCCCCCTCCTCTTTTGTGAATACTGAGTAAAAATATTCATTCAGTATCCCCGCTTTTTCACTGTCCCTCTCTGCCCACCCATCGTCCATTCTATTCAGCCTCACTATCCCTCCCTTTGTCTTTCTACACTCCCTGATGTACCTATAAAAGGTTTTATCCCCCTTGTTAACCGAATTGGCTATCTTTTCCTCACTTTGGGCCTTTGCTATTCTGACTTCCCTCCCTGCTTCCTTCTGCCTTAATTGGTACAGCTCTCTGTCCTGCTCCTTCTGTGTATCCTTATACTTCCTGAATGTTATCTTTTTCTCTCTGACTTTCCCCGCCACCTCTTTTGAGAACCATAGTGTCTTTCTTTCATTTTGATCTGCTTATTTGCTTGACACAAAGGCTTGTTGCCTCTGTGATGGCAGTTGTGATGCTTCCCCATTGTTGCTCCACTCCTCCTTCTAGCCTGCTTGCTAGTGCTTTTCTAAGGCACTCTCCCATCTTGCCAAAGTCAGCCCTCCTGAAGTCCAGTACCCTCACTTTTGTATGGCTTGATTCTGTAGCTGAGTTTATAATGAACCACACTGTTTGATGATCACTTGTTCCCAGATCGCAACCCACTTCTAGATTGGAGATCCACTCACTGTCCCCATTTGAGAGTATGAGGTCTAAGATTGCTCCCTCATGAGTGGGTTCCGAAACGAGCTGTCTGAGGCATGCCACCTGTAGGGCATCGAGAATGTCCCTGCTCTTAGATGTGGCTACAGCAAATGTGCTCCAGTTAACATCTGGCATAGTCAGGTCTCCCATCAACAGTATCTCCCCTTTCTGTGCCATCCTAAGAATACCTTCTATCATATCCTTGTCTATTCCCTTCCCTTGAAATGGGGGTTCTGTATACAAACCCTGTATGGATTGTGGTGCCATTTCCAGTCTCTAAGGTGACCCACAGTGCCTCCTCTCCTCCCTGTTTACTCTTTTCTGACAGTACATGTGCTTGAAATACCGTAGCAGACTGTGACAAGCACCTGTTTGTCAAACTGACATGAATAAAAATGTTCTTACATAATTGTATTTATGAAGGCTACATCAAAGACAAACGGTTTCCATTAATGAACAAAATTTAGATTTATTGTATGTTCATTAGGCAGCCTGGTGTTATATAGTTAGAAAAAAAATGGAGGTTTAATTAGAAAATACAGAGCTGTTATACAAGCAAGCTGATTTCTCACAGAAAAGATTTACACTACTTCAATTCAGCACTGAAACTGAAATGATCAGCTTTTTTAAAGGAAGAGAATGATATATTTTAAGCTGACATATCTAAACACAAACCAGAGACTGGGTTTGTAAGAAACATGGAGAGCTCAGCAAACCATAAACTCTGCAAAGTGCTGCTCTGATTGAGAATCTGAAACAGCAAGCTACTCCAAAATGATGTCATCACTCTCTAAGTTTGACTGTCTGAGAGGACAGAAATAACTCCACTGTTTTCAGCCACTGTAGAGCAAGTTAACAAATGGTGATTTAAAGAAAACAACAAAACCAAACAGCATGAAATGTTTAGGAAACACTAATCATGACACAATGACTTGAATTTCAACTTTTCAAGCTTTTATAAAAAAATTGTAAAAACTGTTGCACATGATCTTTAAGCATAGTGCTCCTGGATCTACTCCCTTCTAGATAGTAATCTGCTCACCCCAGGTGTCCTTTGTAGTAGTCAACACATAACTACAGGGCATGCAAGAGCAAAATATTCCAGGGACACAGAGATCAATTCACCTCATGCAAAGGATGTTTATTTCATACAGAATTGTGGTATCCAGTGATTATAGTGACCGTAAATGAGTGACTCTCAAAAGAGTGGCCCATTTACAGTGCTATCATATTGGGCTAACCTGTAAGTGTAGCGACAGAATGTGAACATGACAGTAGGGATAAGTGAGGGAGGGTGACCAGAAGGGGGGGGGATAGGGATGAGAAGGGGAGGGGTATGGAAGAGGGCTTGTGTGAGGTAGTGTGCCATGCTGCCACCAAGCTAGTTGTGTGGTGTGGTGGTGAGGGTGACTAGTTTTGGTGCAGCAGGTACTGGGTTCAGGGCTGGGGACCAAGGAATACTTTATTGCTGCCGTAGTGTTTATTTTTATTTTTCAGACTGTGTCCCCCCTCCCCGACATGTACCCCCCTGGAGGTGATTATATTTAGTCAAGGGGCTGCAGGGGGGAAGCATGTGTTGTCACCCGCAAGTGTACATCGCCATTGTGCTTTTCAGTGATGTACACTCACTCTAATGGTGATTGCTCTTTTGCAATCACCATTATGACATGGAACCAAAATTGTAGTTGCTCAGGCATATATTCCTCAGACCAATGACTAGCTCAACAGCCACAATGCCTCAGCACTTCACTCCTTCAAGCTTCCTCCAGGGGCAGGGCTGTGGTGTGTGACAAACAGAATAAAGTATGGGGTGGTGTGTGTAACAAGAAGTTTACACACATCTGAGGGGTTTGTGCAAGCATCTAACCCTGAGGGTGTATGTAAACTTAGAGTTTATGCACAGCACCCCATATTTTATTTTATATAATTGCTGAGTCTTCCTTTTTGGCCACAGCAATTATATAAAAGTATAAACAAGTTGTTTCTGACTCCTGTGCAGCCGCTGTCCACTCTTTGGTGTTAGTGTGTGGTCTGCAGTTGTTTTATTTATTTATTTTCATTTTTTGGGGGCCCATAGACAAAAGTGTACTTTTTAAAGTGTTGATTTTTTGAGGGAAACTTACTGCCGAGTCCAAGTGGTGGTTCCGTCTGCTGAAGAAAGACGAGGCAGCCAGTGATCTGAGAGGAAGCGCTGAGGTGAGCGCATGAGCAGACCAATGAAAAACCATGCACGTGTTTGCCATAATAAACACTCTTTTATTACAGCAAATAATTCCACAGTTTTCTTTCGATATAAAGGAAGACATATTATTTATAAAGATATAAATAGTGAGCAACATTTAATAGGTACATTAAGCATTGTAAGTCACCATGGTGATTAGTTGACATCTCATTATAATTAATTCAAATTCCATTACAAATGTCATTAGTGCCTGTTACATATAACTATGCATGTTGACATCACTCACAAACATAGAAAAATGCTATATCTGTAAAATCATGGTTAGCATATTATTGCACAATCATTTGAAACTGATACTGTCCTTGAATTCTTCAGTGCTTACTAAATGAACACTATGCTAAACTACCACTGCCATCGTGAAAACCCTTACTTGAACTCAATGTCTAATCCAGGGGTCCCAGATATTTAATTATTTATTTATACAAGTTAAACATCATTTATAATTTAATATTTCTTTAAATATTAAACCCCTACAGCTCATGGTGGTCCCAATTCATTTTCAGAATTATTCAAACTAAAAGTGGTCATGGTGGAGTCTGAAACAAATAGTACCTGCTTAGTTAATACTAAAACAAAACCCTCACTGCATCATAAGCTTGCTTCCATTCATAAATTATTTACATTGCTGCAGCTCATCATGACCCCGATTCACTACCAGTGGCTTAGTGTGGTCCAAATCCACAGTTTACTAGGCAGTTATAATTCATTTTAATATACAGACTATGCTAATCATGAGTTCTTGGTCACTATATACAGTATTACAGTATATGTAGCAATGAAAACAACCGTTATTATTGTATGGCTGAACTATGGATCAGATTCATACTCTTTGATGCTATGAATACCCAGTTCACATATTTAATTCTTTAAGATAGCAGAAGCCTGACATTTCTGGGTTTCGCTGAGCCTGACCTGATCACCCAGAAAACCCAACTCATAATAAGTGGCATATCCTCTTTTCTCAGGATCTGATTCACAGGCCATAAATCCAATAATAATTGGTTGTTCTGGGAAAAATAAAAGAGCACATTCTTCAAGCAGCCATAGTGAACAGCTGTAAAAATTATTGCCCATAAAACTAGTTAAATGGCAGTGACCTAAAAGCAATCATAACATGTATAATTCTGTATTGCAAAAAAAAGAAAAGAAAAAAAAAACTTTATGCTGATATAATTTAAAACCAACATTATTTTTATGGTAAATGGGAAACTAAGGGAGAGAAGCGTTAAAATTAACAATAGAAGAAATTTAATAAATTGTGCTTCAAAGTAACCAAGACCAAGGAAATAGTGCACAACGATACCTATATGCTTCCAGTTTTGAATTACAGCCATAAAGTCGATTTTCACTTAAAAAAAAAAAGAAAACAATGGAATAAAACCAATTATCCTGAGTTCCAGTAACAACAGAAAAATTGGAGGCTGGGGGGGATGAAAAACTGCGAGAGCGACCAACCTATATGTCAGGATCCAACATTTTATTCTGTATGAAATAAATATTACCAATTTCGTGATTTCATGTGTTCACAGAGAAGGGGATGGAAATTTTAAGGGTTTGGGTGTAAACCAAGATGGGATTTTTTTGTAATGTTTTTAAATGAGAAACATAACACATTTGCTATAACAAGTTGAGGAAACAACATTTAAAAAAAATGTATTCTTGTTGCTAAGGCAATAATTAACAGTATACATTTTTATATACATAAATCTAGAACAAACCATATAAATCTAGATCAAATCATAACTCAGCTATAAAAAATAAACTTGTAATTTGATGGACTAAAGAAAAACAGTAGAAAGCACTGGATTGCATTTATAAGAATGGCTTTAAATCCCATTCCTCATTCATGCCTCTCGGCTTTAAGATGTTTAACAGAAAAATCCACCTGCTTTCTTTTTGCAACAAATGACTCAATCTGTCCCCACCACACCTGAGTTGCAGCACCCATTCAATTCCAGCAAATAGCATTTCCCTTGGATCTGACCGATGGTGATCCTTAAAGTGAACCCAACTGGTGTGTGCTCATCTGCATTTAGGATGCTTCATGCATGTTCTAGGATTCTAACTTTTTGTGGATGAATTGTCCTTCCAACATTTTCCAATTTACAGGTGCACCACAACATGTATATTACAGACAATGTGGTGCATGAAATGAATTGATACATTTCAATTTTGTGATTGTATCCTTCAGTTTCTATTGTTTTTGCTAGTTTTACAGTATTTACATATACTGCACCTTTAACATTTGTACATCCTTTGTGGTCTGTTATGCCACCACTGCCCTGTAGTAGTGCTGGTTCTCTCTGCCTGATATTCACTAGGTACCAACATGTTCAGTTCCCACATCTGGCACTTGGGTTGGTGTCAGTGGCTCAGTAGGTAGCACACTTGCCTCTGAGGCCGGGAGATCAGAGGGCTGTGGGTTCAGTTCCCACATCTGGCACTTGGGTCAATATCCCAGTACTGACACTGTAGTGCAGCATGAGAGGGATGCTGCACTTCTGAGGTGCTGTCTTTCGGATGAGATGTTAAACCGAGGTCCCATCTGCCTGGATTGGTGGTAGTTCAGGTGGATGTTAAAGATCCCATGGCACCTCTCGAAAAAGAGTAAGGGAATTTCCCCGGTGTCCTGGCCAAATTTCCTCATTCACTAAAAATACCACCAGCAGCTTAATCTGGTTCAAGGTCAGTTGGCATTCATCTGTATCCCCCTTCCCCAGGTCATGCCTGAAAATAGGCAGGATTTGTCTAGTGCACTTACCCGGTCAACAAAAACTAAATAAATAAATGTCTTTTAAATGATTTCCTTTTCTGAATGTTAAACTTAGGAATGTCCCTAATTCATTTTGAACTATTGACCCGCTCATCGGGATTGGCCAGTTTCATCTGACCACTGTCCCTATCTATCTTGCTATGGGACAGTAATCTGATACTGATGTTACAGGTTTCTTAGAACTACCCTTGTTGGACTTAGGTACCAGTCATTGCTAACTATGCAGATATTTTGCTATTTCTTTGGCCTGGTTCAATAAATCAATCTAATACCCTCTGTATAGAAGTATCCTTGTGAGTTCAGCAGATTCTCTGACTCACACTCCTCACTGTAATTCCATGTGATCCATACATGTTGCCCATACATAACTGATTTCATTAGGGTCTTTGGATGGGCACTATCTGCCCTCAAAATTGTGTTTGTGGCTGTAAGTTTCCTAAATCCACATGATTTCACCCTCATTTGGTCATCTACAAACAAGGTTATGTCTAAGAAATTCAGCTTCACTGGATGCACAGTAAATGTGAACCTCAGATTTAAACTGTTTATGTTTAATCATGCCACGAAATGTTCTGCTTCCTGTTTCGTACCTTCCCAGATGCATACCTTATAATCACTTAAGCGAGTACTATGTCCCTCTACTATTTGTCCAGGAATAAGTTGGCAAAAGAGGGAGCCATAGAGGCTTCCATTGTCGTACCTCATTTCTGGAGATAAAAATCTCCTTTCAATTCAAAATAGTTCTTTGTTAGGACACATTTTAAAGCTTCCAGGAGAAATGTGATTGGGAAACCTTTACATTTTGACTTTTCCTTCAAATACATCTCACAAGCCCTAATCCCATCATCATGTCATATTGACATGTAGAGGGACTTGATGTCGATCCACAACCACATGCATTGTTTTTTCCATCACAATGCTCAAATTTATTTAACACATCCATAGTGACTATAAGGTAGGATCCTAAGCCATTAAGACAATCTTTATGGGAAAAAATCAATACATTTAGGTGATCTATAAGGGATCCTACCCCAGACAATAGCCTCCGCGTGGGTCACTAAGGCTTTTATGGCCTTTTGGAATGGCATACAATGTGGGGTTAACCGGATTGTTAGTTCACAAAAATTCAAACTCATCTTCAGAAACAGAACCTGTGTCAAGTGTTTATTCTAAGAAGCATAAAAGTTCAGTCTTAACTTTTTATTTATTACATTTTCATATATGCATAAAAACACATTACATTCTGAACACATATTTAGCATTATAAGAGTACTTAAGTACTAGACACCTGAACTTCTGGGTGGGATCACTATTTATTTTCATGTAATCACCCTCCCTTTCCAACAGGTTGCCCACACAATTCTCATACTGTGTTGTAATCATTAATACAAGGCTCCTATCTTTATCTGATTGATTTAAGATGTTTTTAACTCTTGTAACGCTCAATTCTTATCAGAACTCAGATTCCTGTTATGCACATTGTGCTTTTGTACAATTTTTAAAACTTCATTCTGCACCACATTCTCGTATGTGGTAATTTTTTCATTCATATTCAATGGTCAAAATTTAGATTTATTTTTCAACATTATTTTTCTTAGAACAGCAAACTCATCACTTTCAAAATTATCAGATGTTGCAAAGTCATTACTTCTGAGACGTTTTCCTCCCAGACTTCTTCTAACACTGCCATACTTGCAATGTCCTGTGAGTCCATATCAGGCACATCACCAGTAGCATAATTTAAAAAATCTTTCCCGATGCTAAAGTTCCGATTTGTATTGATAATGAGCCTCTTTTGCTGGTGGGGTGGTGTTCTATTTCCAATGTTACATCAATTAATTCATAATTTTCCAAATCTTATTTTCTAAAAAAAAAATTAAATAGATCAACCTGAATACCAAATTTGTCTATCAGGGAAGTAGGAACAAATGAAAGTTCATTTGACAGTACATTTGTTTGTGACTCCAATAGGACTATGTCCATTAAGTTTATTATTTTAAATTGGTCCTCTTGTCCTTACTCCTAAGTTGCATACCTTCTCATCCTTGTGCTTCTCCCTCTTCTTCCCCTACAAGTCTTTCTCACACTGGCCCACATATTCAAAGGAGTTGCGCTGGCCAAAATGGAGATGAACAGCGCATCTCAGAAAATGCGCAGAAGCACAATATTCGAAAGGGAGAGATACATTGCGCATTTCCGAATGCACAATCATGCAGAAATAATGTATGTGGTGCAAAAAACAGGGGCGTGTACATGAGTATGCTGTGCATCCATATATTCAGCCAAAATGCGGTTCATCTGCAGCACATCTCAGAAGTGTGCCGTGCTAAGTTAGGCGGACAAAAGGATGGCCTAATTTGGTCAGCCACCCATGGGCAGGCCGCAAAACTGCAGGTAGGCCATCCTGAGACAGCCCTTGGAGGTGCACCAGGATGTGCCCCAGGCACCCACACACAGCAGTCATGATAGGATGGAAGTACCCAAAGCCACAGGTGCCAGGACACTACCGACACTGCCCAGAGAGCCAACCCCCACACCGCACCCAGGACATAGACACCCAGCAGCCACATGCCAGTGCTGTTGTGTGCCTCCCTAGCACACTGGTGGAGCAGACAGCCACAATGCAGCACACATACCAGGGGCCATAACCTGCACCCATGTGGCCTGCGGTGCACCCCCAAGGGTGGCATGCGTTAATGGTGATGTCTGGCACAATGATGCCCAGGTAGCCTGTTGGTACTAATGGCAGCATGGCATGGGCCAGAGACTGACCTGTGGCACACACACATGGTGGTACACCATAGGTGCACATAGTATGCCCGTGCCAGGCCCACACAATGGGGTGCCACGGACATGATACCAATGCATGCCATGTGGGGTGACACCACTACAGGGGCACTGCACTGGGTCTGTGTGGTGTTTCTGTGGTGGACATAGCACAACAGTGGACAGTGTGGTGCAAGGGGGCACAACCTGCTGCCTGGGGGTGACATGGGCATGCCTCACAGACACTCGACCCCTCTGGTGTTGGGTGTGCAGCCACCATGGGCACATATATGGCCAGTGTCAGACTGGCCCACTGGGTTACCTGGAGTGGTCCAGGTGGGACCCACACATTTGGATACCTGGTTACCATCAAACAGTGACATTCCTTGCATGTATCGTCATGTTCCTAACACGTGGGGGGTGTGGGGCACTGCAGGTGACTGTAAGCTGCTAACGTAGCTAGTTCATCACATTCCTGTGGCATACAATCAGAGTGTGTCACCTTGTGCCCTGAGCCCCTGTACCCCAGTCTAACCCTTTACATGGCCATGGGTAACACCCACTGTACTCAGGCCAATGTAGCCCACCCACACAAGCATTCCATCACACCTGCCTGCTAGGCTGCAGTACCTCCTGTTCACTTTTGTGGAGTGGTGGGGCAGCTCTGAAAAGCTGGAACTGCACATGCCTTGGGTGTGCAAATGGTCTGAATACATTCCAGTAATGAACTGAGCATGTGGGCAATAGGCTTGGAATGTGGAATGAGGCCATTTGCATATCCCGGCTGAATATTGAAATTTTGCTCGCTGCACGTGTGGCCACCTATCACACATTTCCCTATGCTCCGTACAAGTCTCAGGGCACCTGCCGCATTGTGCATCTCCCACTACGTGATCACGCATGTTCAGGATATTCAGCCAGATATGTGCGATCGCATCTTATGGCGCATCTTCTGAATATACCATTATTTTGTGCCAGTGCATCTCAGTTGCGTGATGCAGGCACTTGTGCGATGCAGTCTATGACTTTTGAATATGGGGCCCACTATGTTTTTGTTTGTCTTTCTTCAACGTGTATTTCTGACCTTGTCTGGAAAAAAAACACACCGATTTATTTTGGTTACCAGAAGTGCCTTTTTCTGGTAGGCTAGTATCTGATTCGCTCTCCTTTATAGCTCCCCTTGACTTCTGCTTCTGTCTTTGCTTGAATGCTTTCTTAGTTTGAGACCTCCCTCTACTCTGGGACCATGGCCCTATAAATCCTTCCCTCCAAGTAGTCAGCTCGGTCTTTATCAAGCTTTTCTTTTATGAGCTCAAGTGTGTTATTTTTTAAAATTTGCTCTTTAGCTCTTTATCCTGTTCATTAAATTTGCTATTGTCAATGTGTTTTCTCAGTTCCTCCTTTACTATTTTAATTTCTTCACTCAGGACAATGTGCTTCTGTGTGTCTTCCTTAATTAGCACTGTCAAATATCTTTCAGAGCATTCAGCTGATATGGTTTTCCTTTCTTCCCTGTTATCAACTCATCTAATCCACTTGCAGGTAACTTAGTTATACGGAGCACTCTCGAAGCTTGCCCAGTTTCCTCATATTTTTCTAAAGTTATCACATTACATATGATATGAAGTTATTTAATAAGTAATTGTTCCAGTTTTAAAAACAATGATTTTAGGTCACTGTCATTACCTGTTGTTTCATTACAGCAGTTGCTTCTGACACATGATTTCACTTGCCCCTTTCTTGTAGCTCCTCCCCTTCTCACCCGGCTCCAGCATCCGATAAGATGATTCCCGCTGAGGATCGCACTGATGAGGCTGTCCCATCGGGGACTCAGGTCAGCCAACCATATGCCCGGATGAGCCCAGGGAAGACTGCCCCTCTTCCCCCCACTCCCCTGCCGGTAGCGCCAGCTTCGGTCCCCGCTACCCCGAGAGGAAACAATGCTGGTCCCCTGGACATGGAGCACACTCTGGTCAACAGTAATCCCAATGTTGGCCATCCCGTTGCCGGACCAGATGCCTATATATACAATGCCTGGCCCGATGTGGGTTCCTCTGACATCAGCTCCTCTGACATCTGTTTTTTTTTAAGACCCCGCTATGTCCCTCAGTACCCTGCTGGATATCCTCTGGACCATACCCCGGCTGGTCCTTTGCTTGACTGGCACAGTTTGGGACATTATTTTCCAGGTTACAGCCTGTACCCAGGCTATACTCCCCAGGGATACCACGGGTTCCACTATCCTTCTTCCCATGCCCATCCCCCCCTCATCCTCCTCCACTGCCCCCTCCTCCCCCACCTCCTCCACCCATTCCGGCTCCACAACCAGATGTCAGGGCCATAATCCAGTCCTGGTGGGAGGAGGCATGGGCCAAGCTGGTGATGGACCTGGAGAGTAGGCTCCCACAAGCCCATCCCTCTCTTAGGTCCTCTTCCCCCATGGACTCGCAATCTGACACAGTCCACGTCTGAGGAATTGGGCATGCCAAAATTACTCTTCCAGATTTTGAGGCAGGAGATGACCCAGACTGTGGGGTGGACTCGTTGGAGGAGTCATCTAGCCACGAACCCCCGGTCCCAGGGAAGGTTTCTCCTAAATCTCCACCAGAGGACCCTTCCTTCGTGGACCTGTTGAGGTCCATCCAAAAATACTATGAATGGGAGTCGGAGAAACAGGACCCAATATGACAAAGACTCACTGAACATCTAGACTTGGAGTCCTTGTCACCTATCCCAGTTCCTCCCTGGATCGGACCTCACCAAGACCTCACCACAAGCATCTTGTAACTGCCACACTCCATCCTGGCTGTTCCCAAAAGAGTGGACAGAACATACCGGGTGCCTAAGGAGGCACCTTTCTTGGCAGCACCTCCTAAGGTGGACTCTGTTGTCATCTCGGCTGCTCAGGATTGTGCCAGTGTACCTAAGCATATAAGCACTTCTCCTCCTGACAGAGTCCAAGCAGTTTGACCAGTTTGGGAGAAAGGATTTCTCCTCAGCTACATGTGCGTTAAGGTCCCTGAACTACATAGCCCATATGGTGTCCCACCAGAAGGCCACTTTAGCCAGGCTAGGGGACCAAATCCAGTCGATGCCATGTTCGGAATTCAAGGCGGAGCTCTATCCAAGACCTCTTGTAGACACGCTCTTCGGGCCACCTATGATTCTGTCGACTCCGTGGCCAGAACCTTGGCGAACACCATCTCCCTTCGGTGGCACACCTAGCTCTGCATTTCGGGCCTCAACAATGAGGCCCAGTCGGTGATTCAAGATGCCCCCTTCCGGGGCTTGGTGCTTCTTGGAGGGGACACTAAGGACATTATCATGGACCTCCAAGAACACGGCCAAGCTCTTAGGTCTGTGAGGTCCATGTACCAGTCGGGCAGCCAACCCCATCAGCCCTTTCAGAAGTGGACCTGGAGGCAGTGCAAATGTTCCCAATTTCAGCAAGGGAAACACAAGGCCACAGGGATGGTCTCCACGCTGTTTGCCTCCAAAGCGCAGTGCTGGTCTGGGGGTCCTCCCCCAGCCCCCCGCCACCTTCTGAGTTCTTTGCCCCACCCCCTCCCCAGCCGATGGGTGAAGAGCCGGTGGGGGGGAGGTTTGCCCGCCATGTGCAGGAGTGGTGAGGCATCACCTTTGACAAATGGTTCCTGCAGCTAGTGTCAGAAGGACACACCTTGGAGTTTCTAGAGCCTCCTCCAGAGTCTCCTCCTCAAAGGTCAGTCTACTCTCAAAACCAGGCACTTCTAATACGGGAGGAAGTTCAGGCTCTTCTGCTCAAAGACACAGTAGAGCTGGTCCCTCTTCAGCACAGAGGGCAGGGATTTTATGCCCACTTTTTCCTGGTTCCAAAAAAGACAGGCGACCTATGACCCATCCTTGACCTCAGCAGGCTCAACCCGTTCGTCAAGTACAGGAAATTCAGGATGTTATCCCTCCAGAGCCTCCTACACATATTGCAGGAGAATAACTGGTTGAGCGCTATGGATATGCAGGATACTTACCTGCACATCCCGATATTTCCAGGTCACCACCCCTTCCTGTGGTTTACCTTCCAGGGGGAGCACTTTCAGTTCAAGGCTCTTCCCTTTGGCCTTTCCTCAGCACCCAGGGTCTTCACCAAGTGCCTAGCGGTGGTTGCTGCAGCTCTGAGGAGGCAGGGCATAGCAGTTTTCCCTTACTTGGACGATTGGCTGATATCAGCCCCATCCAGAGATTCCCTTTTGGAACAGGCCTTTGAAATATAAACCAAACAGAGCTATTAAACACGTTCAACACCTTGGCTTGGAGTCCCCATGCAGTTTCAAAAACTACAGCAATATTGTACCCTGCAATTTACCAGGATATCTTAGACGCATCTGCATACTGGGAAGCACAATTTCCAAATTTAGAGCTAAATTGGGACAGAATATGGCAAGCAGTCTATTTCTATACATCTATTGATAAATTTCATCTTATGCAATTTTATATATTGCACAATATTTATTATACCCCAACAAAACTAGCAGCCATGGGTAAACTGATAGACTCAAAATGTACTAGGTGTGATATGAATCAGGGCACCATCTTTCACATGCTATGGGAATGCCCTCTAATAACACCTCTCTGGCATACAGTTAGAAATACAATTGACCCTTTATTGGGACTGGAAAATCTCTTTACTCCAGAAGTCTGCCTACTGGGAGATTATTCCTCAGTTCTAAGCCTTGACAGAAGATATGCTATGTCACTAATTTCTCTGTCTGTAAAAAGACTTGTAATAAAGCACTGGAATAACTCCCATCTTATTTCTCATTCTGAATGGTTAAACGAGCTCCTCTTTAATCTGAGATTAGAGAAAATGATTGCAAGCCTCAGACATTCCCCATTACTATTTGATAAAAAATTGGGGAAACTATATACTTTGATATCATTAAGCCAACATTAAGTCCTGAATCATGAATGAATACTTCTCAAGCTCCCCGTTTCCCTTGAAATGGAGGACTGTATGGATAAAAGCAAGCTTCTTATTCTGCCAAATAAACTGACCCTGTGTTTCGACCAACTGATATGTTTGATCGTAATTTATTTTATTGAGGTGCAAGGGGAAGGGGGGTGGGGGTATGTTACATGAAACTAGAAGGATAGTAGTAATAATTAGTATAATCGTAACACTGTAACCAAAAGGCTAACAGTTTCTGTTCTGTTCATTGTCAATTGATATTACAAGCCTGTTACTCACTATGTACAAATGACAAAGAAATAAAGTATATTACATTAAAAAAAAAAAAAGATTCCCCTTTGGAGGCCCTTTCATTCACCCTGGATCTTTTCTCCAGACTAGGGATCACCGTCAGTATCCCTAAGTCTTCTTTGATCCCCTGTCAGCGGCTTCAATTCATTGGGGCAATTCTGGATACGATCCATGGCAGAGCCTTCCTCCCTCCAGATCAGAGGGATAATCTCATTGAACAGGCCACCCTGGTGGCCTCCTCCAGACATTTGCCAGCCAGAGAAGTCCTTCATCTTCTCAGCCTGATGGCGGCCTCTTTCTCCATGGTTTCCCTGGCGAAGCTCCACATAAGAATTCCCCAGTGGTTCTTGAGGGTTCAGTGGGATCAACTCCAAGACCATCTGGATCATTCAGTCCTCATCTCCTCTGCACTTCAGAGAGGGATCTTCAGTGATGGAGGGATCCAGTGAACCTGTCCGTGTGCCTCCCTTTTTGAGGCTCAGCCCCCCTATGAGTCCTCACCATGGATGTCTCCAACCTAGGCTGGGGGGCTCATTTGGAGGACCACCAGACTCAAGGGCTCTCGTCCTGGTCAGAGATGTCCTTGCACATCAATATTTTGGGGATGCAAGTGGTCCTGTACGCTCTTCAAGCATTTCAGACCATTCTTCCCAAGGGATTATTGCTTATTCAGACAGACAACACTTCAGTTGTCTGGTATCTCAACAAGCAAGGAGGCACTCGATCTTATCCTCTTTGCAGGGAAGTGATGAGAGTGTGGAACTGGGCAGTCTAGCACGGACTGACTCTCTCAGCAGTGCATGTTCCAGGAGTAGAAAATGTCCTGGCAGACAACTTAAGCAGATCCTTCACCCTCACCCATGAATGGGAACTAGATCAGGAAGTGGCGGAATCACTATTTCAGAGATGGGGTGACCGGAGCTAGACCTATTCGCCTCCCCATTTAACTCAAAGCTTCCAAGCTTTTGCTCACTCGTTACAGGGCATGGTGCTTTCTGGCACAATGCGTTGTCTCTCTCCCCTGGACAGGGAAATTCTTATATGCATTCCCACCCTTTCCCATTCTTCAGAAGGTGCGCATCAAGCTACAAACAGAGCGAGCATGGATGATCCTCATTGCTCTTCTTTGGCCCAGACAGATTTGGTTCCCACTTCTTCTTCAGTTGCCCAGGGAACCCCCAGTTCTCCTTCCATTGAAGCACAGACTACTAACCCAGGACAAGGGTTGGCTGGTGCATCCAGTGCTTAGGACCCTGCATCTTCATGCCTGGCTCCTGCAGACATAACGATTTCTTGCTTTGGGGTTTCTTGAAGACTTGCCCAGGTTATCTTGGAGGCCAGAAAGCCCTCCACGAGATCCACTTACGCCATGAAGTGGAAAAGTTTCTCAATTTGGGCAGCCTTCAGGGGTTGGGACCCCTTTACTTGTTTGGCCCAGCAGATAATGAAATATCTGCTTCACCTTTCAGATTCAGGGCTATCCTATTCCTCCTTAAAAGTTCATTTGTCAACTGTTTCGGCTTACCATGTGCTGGTGGATGGTAAATCCGTGGCCCAGTTGGAGAGCTCTAAAACCTTTCTGAAAGGGATTCTCCATCTGAAACCCCCCCATCCACAGCCCTACTCCACCTTGGGACTTTAATTTTATGTTGCAGAAGCTCCCTCTCCCTCCGTTTGAACCATCGATAAGCTGCGACATGCGCTACCTTTCTTGGAAGGTGCTGTTTTTGGTTGCCCTTACTTCTGCTCATAGAATTTCTGACCTTCAGGCCCTTGTCTGTAAGGAGCCATACCTTATTTTTCACAAGGACCGGGCGGTCCTCAGAACTCATCCTCGGTTTCTTCCCAAGGTGGTATCGGAGCTCACCCTGAACTAGTCTGTCGTGCTCCCTGTCTACTTTCTGGACCCAACAAATAGAGGTGAGGCTCTGTTACACACATTGGACGTGCACCGGATCCTTCGGTGTTACACAGTCTGAACCAAAGACACGTGTAAGGATGACCAGTGCTTTGTATCATTCGCTCCCAAAACTTTAGGAAAAGCTGTTTCGAAGCAGTTCCTCTCCAAATGGCTAGCCAACTGCATTCACTTCTGTTATCAGAAGTATGAAAAACTCTTGCCGGGGTCTGTCAAGGCTCATTCCACTAGGGGCGTGGCTGCTTATCCAGCCTTTCTCCTTAATGTTTCTGCAGCATAGATATGTGCGGCAGCAACCTGGAGTTCCGTCCATACCTTTACCAAGCATTAAAGGTTGGATATTGCTTCTAGGCAAAGGGCCAGGTTTGTCCTAGCTGGTCTGCAGGGCCTTTTGTCCTAGGCTGGTCCCTTTCTGGCCTTTATTTTGTTCCTCCTCCCACGTTTCTCTCAGTTTCTCTTCAGAGAGACTGCTTGGGATTCAGTCCTACATGTTACGACCTACTGCAGGAAACCTCTCGGAGTAAGATAGTACAGTTACGTAAGAACTAACCACAACAGTAGATCTTCGAGAGAGGTTCCTGCAGTAGGTCATGTTCTTCCCTCCCTCCTTCCCCCCAATTTTTTGCTTTTTGGTCTCTATTCCAAGCTTCCTCTCCTTCCAGGCTCCAGCAGCAGAACTGGAGGGTGAGTGTGGGGACACCCACTATATAGTCATGCTGATGTCGGTCACATGACGTCGGGTGGGTAGTCCCCCATCAGGCATTGCTAGAAAAGTCTGCCGTTGGATCCTGGCGTCAGGTGGTGCTAGTCCTACATGTTATGACCTACTGCAGGAACCTCTCTCGAAGATCTACTGTTACAGTAAGTTCTTACGTACTGTACCAGTGAGTCCTTTATATTTCTAACTGCTGTATGATACCCTAGGATTTGTTCCTACTGCTAGTCCTACTTTACTATCACTCAGCAAGATTTGTCAGTTTTTATAAATTATGTTGCCAGTCTTACTTGATTTATGGTTGAATTCAGTGATGAATGTGCAGGGTTTTGTGTGGGATGTTGCCAGTTTATCTGCTAGCAGGGTATTCCTATCTTACCCTCTGACCCTCTCTTTTTGTTGTTTCAGTAATTCCGTGTCATAACCCCTGTTCTGAAATCTTTGAATTAATTCATGCACCTGTCTTTTGAATGTGACATCCAAGCTACAGTTCTGTGAATTCTCAGAAGCTGGCTATACGGAATGGAATCTTTTAAATGTTGTAGATGTGCACTATTGGCATGTAGAACTGCATTTGTAGTTGTGGGTTTGCTGTAACATTCAGTCACTATTTTCTCCTCATCTGCAGATAATTTCAAATCCAAGAAATTCAAAGTTTTAGAATCAGTTTCTATGTGAACTTTAAGTTAAGTTCATTTTTGTTCATCCATGTGATAAAAGCTGGCATAGCCATGGGTTCTCCTTGCCAAATGCACAATACATAATCTATAAAGCGATACTAATGTTTAATATGTAGCCTGTATGGATTCACAGAAGAGTCCAAAATGGTTGTGCATTCCCAGTGTCCCAGGAAAAGATTGGCATAGCTTGGTGCCATGGATGCCCCATGGTTGTGTCGCATGTTTGTAGATAGAACTGGTCTTCAGACTTGAAGTAATTATGCTTCAAGATGAATTCCAGTGCTTGTTAGGATGAATTCACTTGGAATTTCCTGGCAGGGTGCTATTGTCCCCTGGCAGCAAAAGACACTCCACAAAAGCCAGGCAAAAAATCTAGCGTATAATTGCTGAGAAACTGTAGCGGTTGTCAGGGGTCAGGTGAACATCCTGAAAACTGAAACACAGGTTCAATGTTTGGTGCATAGTGTAGTGCTTATGTATACTTATGGATTTCGAACTTTGGCTTTTCTCTATTCCCACCCTTGGTAGGTAAGCTAGGTAGTGAGTGGGGAATTGAGGGCCCAAAAAGAATAATTTTAGTTGTTCAAAAGATTGCCTCCTCAAACTCATGGAGAGTACGACCAGTAGCACACAGATGAGGAACCCCCCCGGTGGAGGAAACCTCTGAGGACCCATGGCTACTGATCTGCTCGTCCTCAGGGCAACCTAAGAGGAGATGATCCTAGATGCTTAAACTGAGTTCTGATTCTTGTTTAGGATATGGTGTTCATAGCATGATGAAGTCCATCTTCCAATTCTTTGATGACTTGTGCAGGAAGGTCAGTTTCTGCGGTTGGAGAAGCCGATCCAATCCAAATGGTGCGCTAGCCAAAGCTGACTATTTTCAGGCACGACCCGGGAGAATACATACATAAAATGAGATGAGATTATGCAATACATAGTATATATTACAGGTACATAGTACTGTATATAGTACAGATAGGTTAGAATACAGATCAAGTCAGACAGTACTCGAGATAATACATAGAGCTATGCAGAGATGACAAAAGTGACATTAGTACATGCAAATAACTGAAACTGGGCTAAGTGGCAGCCATAAAGACATTTTATAGCAAAGCTTGTTTAGAAATGCAGCAGTGTCTTGGGCGAAATAGGGTGGATAGCTGTGAGGCATTAAGTGGGATCAAAGCATGTGCAGGGGTCCCAGGATAGGTGGCACTATAGTTATTTTTTGAAGATTGGGTGGGAGTTAGCCTGCCTCAGGGCAGGAGGGATGGAGTTCCAGGTGGTTGGGGTGGTGCAGTGAAATGCTCCAGAGCTTTTTGAAGTAAGACACCTGGGTATGGTGAGTAGAAATGTGTTTGCCGAGCGTAGTTCGTGGGCAGAAGTCTGTGGTACAAGTAGAGCTGCAAAGGAGGAGGGGGTTTGGTTACGGATTACAGAGTCTCTGAGGGTTCCTAGGGAATATAGTCAGTAGGCAGTTGGGGAGAGCCAGCCTAGGTCACTATACAGTGTGCAGTGGTGCTTGAGGCAATGGGAAGAGGAGGCATACTGACATATGTTGTTATACACGACATCCCATTTATGGAGAGCAGTCTTATGGGCATTAGCAGAAGTGGAGACACCATATGTCAGTGCTGGAAGTAGAATACCATTGACAATTGCCATTTTGGCAGATGGTGTTAGCAGGTGACAAAAGTCTTATAGGCGATTCCAAGTTTGGCATTTGTTGCTTTATAGGTTGACTGGATGTGCAGACTGAAATCAAGAAATTTATCAAGGAGGACTCCCAGGTATTGGAAGGATGTGACACAGTCGATAAGAGACCCCCCCCCAGAGTCATGGACTAGGAGAAACATAGAAACATAGAAACATAGACTTTGACGGCAGATAAGGACCACTTGGCCCACTCAGTCTGCCCATTTCCTTACCTACTGGATAAGCTGCAGATTCTAGTTAACCAACAGCCTACTTCCTGCAACCCCCCACTATAATTGCCTTTTGTCTGTCCCATGCATGTTTAAATTCCTCCACTGTTTTAGACCCGATGACCTCCTCAGGAAGGCGGTTCCATGTATCCACCACTCTCTCCGTGAAAAAAAATTGCCTCACATTACCCCTGAGCCGTCCCCCCTCTATCTTTAAATTGTGCCCCCTTGTTCTTACACATCTCTTTTTCTGAAAGATGCTACACTCCTGGACTTTGTTGATTCCCTTGAGGTACTTGAAAGTTTCTATCATGTCCCCCCATCCATCCTTTCATCAAGAGTATACATATTAAGCTCTTTCAGTCTCTCTTCATATGGTTTCTGATGTAGACCCTGCACCATTTTAGTTGCCCTCCTCTGGACTGCTTCCATCCTGTCTATGTCCTGCGTAGATGAGGTCTGCAAAACTGCACACAGGACTCCAGATGGTGTCTCATCAGCTGTCTGTACAGAGGGATAACCCCTTCCCTTTTTCTACTTGTGATGCCTCTTCCTATGCATCCCAGTATCCCCCTTGCTCTCCTTGCTCACTTTTCACATTGCTTACCCACCTTTAGGTCATCTGATATGACTACCCCAGGTCCCTTTCCATTTTCGTTGTTGTTAGTACAACTCCTGCTATTGTGTACTCTTCTCCTGGGTTTTTGTTTCCCAGATGCATTACTTTGCACTTCTTTGCATTGAATCTAAGTTGCCACATGTCTGACCATTCCTCCAACCTTGCCAAGTCCCTTCTAATCTTTTCTACCCCCTCTTGTGTATCAACTCTGTTACAGATCTTTGTGTCATCTGCAAAGAGGCATACCTTTCCCTCCAGACCCTCTGCAATGTCACCTATAAAGTTGTTAAAGAGGACTGGACCCAGTACTTAGCCCTGAGGTACTCCACTAGTAACCCCCCTGTCTTCGGAATGTGTTCCAATCACTATTACCTTCTGTGTCCTGCTGTGCAGCCAGTTTGCTACCCAGGCTACCACCCTGGGACCCACTCCCAGGCTGGCTAACTTGATTATTAATCTTTTATGGGGGACTGTGTCAAATGCCTTGCTAAAGTCTAGGCAGGCCATATCCACAGCCCCTCCCTGGTCTATTACTTTGGTCACCCAGTCAAAGAAATCAATTAGATTTCTCTGACATGACCTTCCTGCTGTAATTCCATGCTGCTTTTGGTCCTGTGCCCCACTGGCCTCAAGGTACTCAACAATTCTTTCTTTCAGAAGTGATTCCATCATTTTCCCGTACCACTGAGGTCAAACTTACAGGTCTGTAGTTTCCTGCTTCTGCCTTGCTCCCACTTTTGTGAAGGTGAATCACATCTGCCCTCCTCCAGTCCTCAGGTACCACCCCATCCTGCCATGATTTGCTAAAAAGTGTTGTCAGTGGTGTCATTAGGTCTTCCCTTAGTTCTTTTAGGATGCTGGGGTGAATCCCATCAGGCCCCATTGCTTTGTCCACCTTGAGTTTTAGGAGTTCTTTCAGGACTCTTTCTTCTGTGAATGGACTGGTGTCAACCCCCCTACCCTGAGTACTTCTATTGTCTGGTTTAGGTAACTCCTCCTCATCTTCTTTTGTGAATACTGAGCAAAAGTATTAATTCAATATCTCTGCCTTTTCACTGCCTCCCTCTGCCCACCTCCCCTCTCCTTCATTAATCTTCACTATCCCTCCCTTAACCTTTCTATGCTCCCTAATGTACCTATAAAAGGTTGTATCCCCCTTCTTAACTGAGTTGGCTTTTTCCTCGGTTTGGGCCTTTGCTATTCTGACTGCCTTCCCACTTCTTTCAGCTTTAATTGATACAGTTTCCTGTCATGCTCCTTATGTGATTCCTTATACTTTTTGAATGCAGTCTTTTTCTCCTTAACCTTCCCTGCCACCTCTTTTGAGAACCATAGTGTTCTTTTTACTCCACTTTGTTCTTTTTATTGTTTCACACAAAGGCTTGTTGCCTCTATGAGGGTTTCTTACAGGTCCTGAGTTTGGGGGCAGTGCCAAATAGCATGGCTTTGGTCTTTTTTGTGTTGAGGATGAGCTTATTAGCATTTAGCCATGATTGCACATTTCTGAAATCCGAGGAGAGGTTTTTGTTAATGTTGTTAACTTTGTCAGCGCTGGAGTAGAGGACAAGATCATCAGCGTATAAGATAGCGGAGCAGGAGAGTATGGCATAATCTATGTTGTTGATGTATAGCAAGAAAAGAAGGGGTCCCAGGATGGAGCCCTGGGGTACTCCGATGTCAGTGCTGGTCACATCCGAGAGAGCGGAGTTGAATTTAACAAGTTGTAATCTGTTTGATAGGTAGTTGTTAAACCAGTCAACTACTGAGGATGAGAAGTTAAGTCTATGCAGGGTTGAGAGAAGCAGGGGATGATCAACAAGATCGAAAGCTTTGGCAAGATCGATAAATACAGCTCCAGTGAGTAGGCCTTTGTCCAAGTTGCAGAGTACATCGGTGGAGAATTTGAGAAGAGCAGTTGAGGTACTGTGCCCTTTTCTGAAACCATGCTGAGTGTCTGAGAGAAGGTTGTTCTTTGTGAGATAGTCAATGGTTTGGGTTGCAATAAGCTTCTCTAGTAGCTTGCTTAGCACAGAGAGGATGGCTATGGGCCTGTAGTCGTTGATATCTTTTGGGTCTCCTTTTTTAAGGATAGGCGTAACTTGGGCAATCTTTCAGAGGTCTGGGACAACATCAAGAGAGAGAGAGACAGAGTGAAAATCTTGGCCAGTGGTGAGGCAATCACTGGTGCCACTAGCTTCAGGAGTCATGGTTCGAGTGAATCTGAGCCGGGGCTAGTGTTGTCTGATATGTTTTGCAATAGCCGTTGGACCTCAGATCTAGATATAGCTTTAAAGTGGAAAGGGGAGTAGTAGTTAGTTGCCAGTGGTCAGCACCAGATACAGATCTCTGGGGTGTGCAGTAAGGCTGAGATGTTGTGGGAGGTGAAGCGAAGGACGGGGTGTACTGAGACAGGTCCATGAATAATCTGTTAAAGGCATTTGCTATAGTGTTCGAGTCATTGCAATGTACACCATTTAGGATCATATCCCCTGGGGTCGATGACTGGGTAGCCCCAAGAAAGGTCTTGATGTGTGTCCAGAATTTTCTAGGGTCACCAGCAGAGTTTGTGAGCAGTTCCTTGCAGTAGATGCTCTTTGCTGCTCTGATTTGTTTTTTACAGGCACTCCGAGAGGCCCTGTAGGTATTGTAATCCTCCGGTAGTCTGGACACTTTATACTTCTTCCAGAGTTTGTCCCATGTGCGAAGGTTAGCCAGCAGGTCCTTGTGTAGCCATCTTGTTTGTTTACCCCTGACCCTTCTGGTGACCTTTGGGGTATGTTTATCCTGAAGTGCTGTGAAATTATCAATGAAGATATCAAGGGCTATTTGAACATCATGGGAGTGATAGATGTCAGACCAGCTGATACAGGATATATCATAGAGGAAAGCTTCCACATCCAGTTTGGTAAAGTTGGTAATTGTGATGTAGCATGGAGGAGGTGAGGGAGCAGTCTCCAGGCTCCACACACAGAAAGTGGGGGAGTGGTCTGTGATAGTATCTGCCAAGATGCCTGCAGTTTGCACATGGTCAAGGCGATTCACCAGTACCCAATCTATGAGGATGGAGGTAGTTAGAGAAGGGGTAGTTCTAGTGGGTTCAGTTAAGATCTAGTGCAGGTTATAGCTCTGCGTTAGTGTCAGCAGTGTTCTGTGAGTTGGTCCCAGCCAATTTAGGTTAAAGTCACCTAAGATTATGACTTCATTTTGCTTGGCGTTTGTGATGGTTTGATTAAGTGAATCCTGAAGACCTGTGATACCTCCAGTGGGTGGGTTGTAGCTGCAGATAATGTGGAGTTTTTTTGCACCAAGGGCAATGGTTGTGTGTAGGGACTCACAGACTTGACAGTGAGCCAGTAGGTGGGCAGACCGTAACATCAAGATGTTTTTTATAGAGGATAGCGACCCCCCCTCCACGTTTTGGGGAAGGCCTATCTCTCCGTATCAAGGAATAATTGGGCAAGGAACATAAGGAGTTCGGAATGTGAGGCTTGAGTCATGTTTCAGATAGGTACAGTAGGTCAGGACTGTACACTTTCATCCATGCCTTGAGATCAACAAAGTGCCTGGTAATGCTCCTAATATTCATATGGACAATGAGAAGCTGTTTTCCTGAGACAGACGATAGGTCAGTGGGAGAGTGGTGGACAGAGGGGCTAGTGTTAAGTTCTACGTCCCCTGACAATAGGATGATGAAGAGTAGGAGAAACCACAGTTTAATAGTGTGGAATGGGAGATGAACCAGTTGTGTCATTTTATATTTTCTGAGCATACAAAATGAGTTGTAGGTACAACCCTTAAGAAGGATAAGGGTGGTGTAGGCACACACATTTTGTGTTTCGGCAATTTGGTTGGAGAAAGTAAAGTCATTGTGTTGTGAGGTATTCTCTCCATAGTGGTTGTTGATTGGAACAGAAGTAGATACCCCATGAAAGCATAATAGCAGTATCAGAAGCAGGGTTCATTCTCCCAATCTATGAGTTGCCAGTTTTGGCAGGAGGCTGCAAATGTTTACTGTAGTGAGTGTTCCTGAGTGACTCATGGTGAGCTACTGTGGACCAGAAAACTGATTGTTACTGTAGATCAAAGATCTGGAAAGTGCTAAATTCCTGACATGATGAACATTAGCCTAGGGCATATGCAGGATGTAAAAATCATTTGTTAGAATCTTCCCTTTGTTCTCCAAAACAGTTGTAAATAGACCTCAAAGACAAGCACACATCCTTTAAGAAAGTCAGATGGAAATGTGGATTCAATGCAGCACTCCACAACCCAGAAACTTGTATAAAAGATTTACTGACCTCACTTTTGCTTTTTGATGTTTTCCAAAAAAGTTAATTTATGATGAGAATGCCTATACCTGGTGGTGGTGATTTGTAGTTTCTTAGTCCAGGAAATGTTCATAGATGTTATGTCCAAGAATGGTCCAGTTCCTCCAAGAAGAAACACATGAAAAACCACAAAAACTAAACTACTGACAGAGACAAACATCCTGGTTGCCCTCCTCTGAAACCTCTCCAACAATGCTATGATGGCGAAGAGGAGATGGGCAGGGGACAGCCCTGTCTAGTGCTGCACTGAAGTGTGAAGTAGTCCAAATAGTGACCTCCCACCTTTGTGCAGGCTTTTGGGGTTTCATATATATTTTGTAGAGGCCTGATCAGGGCAACCAGGAGCCTCCCCATAACCTCAAAGAGGAAAAGCCAGGACACCAGGTCAAATGCTTTCTCAGCATCCAGGCTGAGAAGCACAGATGGCTTGGCAAAGTTTTGCATCATATAGATTAAATGTAGTGTTTGTCTAGTGTTGTCCACATTGGTCCTTCACCGTAGGAACACCGTTTAGTCAAGCCCCACCAGTAGGGGAAGCACCTTATCCAGCCGTTGGGCTATCATACCCATAAAATACTTGTAGTCTGTATGAAGTATTGAAATCAGTCTATGCAAGCTATGTAACTGGAGATTCTTGTTTGGTTTTAATGTCATAGAGATTGCTGTGCATGACCAAGATGGCGGAGGCGGCTTGCCCTGTAGAGTGGCATTGAATGCCCTGAGTAAGGGGGTACTCTATTATAGAATCCTTGGTGGCCTTATAGAATTTGGACCCATATCCATTCAGGCCTGGGGCCTTCATTGTTTTAGAGCAGCCGATAGCAAGTTCCATCTCCTTTGCATTAATCGGGGCAACAAGGTAAGTGCCCTGGTCCTTGATCAGGTGTGGCAGTGAGAGCTAATTTAAAAAGGTATTAATTGCATCTAGATGAACTGGCTGTTCTGGAGTATGTACATTTTGATAGTATAAGCTACATGCTATAGTGATATCATGTATCTTTGTAAGTTTGTAGTCACTAAAAAAATACCACAGCTTAATCTGGTACAAGGTCAGTTGGCATTCATCTGTATCCCCCTCCCCCCGGGTCGTGCCTGAAAATAGGCAGGATTTGTCTAGTGCACTTACCCGGTCAACAAAAACTACAAACAAACAAACAAACAAGTCTAAGGCCAGTAGTGGGTTGTAGCAGTTTAGGTATACTGGCCATAAAACGTTGTTTGCATATTTGGTAGGCCAGTAGATGAGAGAGCCTTGAGCCCACCTCACAGTATCTTTCACTGAGGAAGGAGAGTGCTATCTTTGTTAGTTTTAAACAGTGGGTGTCTAGGTTCACCCTTGTCAGCTGTAGTAGTGGCCACATCATGGTGTCTCCCTGTTTATGTAGCCCCCAGGGACATTGAACCACATGACATGGGGCACTGCAGGCAACAGGAAGGTGCACAGACCACAGCAATATGGTGCTGCTAGTCCACACACATGACACGCAGTGGGACATGAACCATAAGGTCAAGAGGGGCTGGGGTTGCAAAGGGGAAGGGTATGTGGGGAGCACATGGAGGATCCACAGCTCCAGGACATACACTGGAGCATGGGAAACCCCAGCACACTGGACCCAGAGCTGCACAGCCCAGTGGCGGTAGAGTATGCCATATAGTGGTGACTGTAGGGCACTGGTGGAAGATGTTGGGTATGTGTGGCAGCCTCACAAGCTCCATGGGCATGCACCCCATGGTGCTTCACCGTGTAACATAGTGACGGAGCAGTGCAATGCAGACAGTCTGTGCCTCAAAGGCTGCATGCCGGTGTCCAGAACATGAGGTGTCTGCCCATGCCAGGAAAGCCGGCTGCTGTGTGACAGGTACAGCAGGACACACAGACACTGCCCAGGGGTCCTGTAAGTGTTCCATAGTACAGTGGGAGTGGTACACTCATGGCTCTATGAAGCACAACCATTAGTCCACATAATAAATTTTTCAGATTTCTTATTTTTCAGATTTCTTATCATTGCCAGCAGCTGAGTTAGGTGATAACATGCTTTTCTATGTAGTCTTTTTGAAGGAATTGTGGATGGGGACCAATAGTCTCATAGTAGGGGCTAGTCCCATCATCTCAATGAACTCCACTTCCTCCTCATCCTCCTCTGTTTCATGAGAAACATAGGAACATAGATTTTGTTAGCAGAAAAGGACTTTAAGGTCCATCCAGTCTGCCTCCTGTTCCTACCTACGGCATTATCACAGACCCTAGTTAGTCATAGGTATCACTCCCTCCCATTGTTCCTCTAACTAAAATGACTCTGTGTCTATCCCACAGATGCTTGAAGCTCTCCACAGTCTTTCACCCCACTACCTCCTCTGGTAGGCTGTTCCAGTCATCTGCCACCCTTTCTATGAAGAAGTATTTCTGCACATCTCTCCTAAACTTTCCTCCTCTTAGCTTCATTGCATGCCCCCATGTTATAGTGCCTTCCTTTCACTGAAATAGACCCTCCACCTGCACCCTGTTATCTCCTGCGAGGTACTAGTAGGTTTCAATCACATCCCGTTTCGCTCTATTCTCTTCTGGGAAGTACATGTTGAATTCCTGAGAGGGAATGTTGAGGGTGTTCACCATTTGTTTGATTAATAAGGTATAAGAGGTGATATTCTCTGTAGCCCTAGGAGGGGGAAAACGAATTCCTGATCAGAGGAACCAACAGGTTCTATGGATTTACCTTCCTCCTTCTCCTCTTCATAATAATATCCCCTCCTCTACAGGTATGTGGCCTAGAAATGGAGCCTTGGGAGGAGGTATAAACACATTAAATAAATTTCCCATATCCAGAAAATCCTGGAAAAACTGCTATACCTTTGTCATGTCCTCTTTTGAGGGCAATTGATTCTATTCCACAGCCTTCTCCTTTTCCTTCACAGGAGGAGTGGCAAGGATATGCTTTTTTACATGTTCCAGCAACTGCTCTGAGGCTCTTTAATTTGTATTTTTGCCATCACTGGAATCATGTTTCCCCCTATTGGATACCCTAGTGTCTTTCCCATCCTTTCCATTCCTTTCCCATGCTTAGCAACTTTATCTTTTTTTCATCTGTCCCCTCTGACATAGGCTGCAGCTCATTACCAGAATAGCCCTCTGATGCATGCTTTTGACCATCATTGGGAGCGCCATCTGAGCCTTTATTCTACTTTGGTGATATAGAGGCAGACAAAGAAACCATAAGCTCTTCTCTTTTTAAAGCTGTTTTCTTTTAGGTTTTATGGCAAAACCTTTTGCAAAGTTCACAATTAACAAAAAATCGTAATCTGGACCCAGGCACTTCCAACAAAGCTTGTGGTAGTCCGCCTTTGCCAGAAGCTGAAAACATTGTACAGTTTGTAAAACCTGTGGGCCCTGTTTTCTTTTTCAGTCTATCAGTCATGCCAAACACTGATAGGAAATGTAAAAACAAATATTTAAACTGCAAGTCACAAAAGCAGTAAAACCAAAGCAAAACAGCCCTCTATAAAGCAACCCCCAGGCTCTTCACTCATAGCCAAGATAACCGGTCTTACACTCCAACTAAACACCTTCTGTTCATGCAAGGTGGAGCTTGCTTAAACCCACACTAGATATCGTTACTGTGAAGAGGACAAAAAAGATGGAAAGTTCCTTTCCTACCATCTTTGCAAGTAACAGGCCAATCAGTTTATTGCTGCCTTGAGTGACAGTACCCAGGCACCTCACACCACACCTACTGACATTAACAAGGTGATGAGGAACTTCTATACCTCCCTTTAATCCTCCGAGGCCTGTGGGACCTAGCATTGTATTAGTCCTCCTTTGCTTCGCTTCCTGTTCATCGCATCTCTGAGGACCAAAATCGATCTCTAGAATCTGTGATTATGAGGAATGAGATTGAATCTGCACTTACCTCTCTCACCTCTCTTACCCATGGGAGAGCTCCTGGGGGCGACAATATGCCTGCAGACCATTATCAGCTTATCAGTCCTATTGTCTTCCACATACCCCAAAGGATCTTCTCTGACTTACTGGCTTTGGAGTATCTCTCTCTCTCGGACTCTTTGCAAGGTGGTCATTACAGTACTTCCCAAAGGCAGTAAGGACTACCAGTCCCCAGGTTATCACTTTATTTCCTTGATTAATATGGATCCCAGGTTTCTGGCTTGGATCCTGGCTCTGGCCCAGGTTCAGCATGGCCTAGTTGGTAGCACATCCACCTGTGGGCCAGAAGCTCATGAGTTCTAGTCTCATACCAGGATTGGGCATATACCTTAAATAATGCTGGCACCCAGGTGCAGTACTGGGGGGGGGGTGCTGAGCTATTGGAGTGAGCAGTCTTTCAGACAAGACATTAAACTGAGGTTCCTTCTACCCATCTCTGGTGCTGTCCTGGTGGGTGTCCAGGTGGAAGTCAAAGAAACCAAGGCATTTTTGCAAGAGTAGGGGAACTGCCCCAGTGTCCTGGCCAGCATTCCCCTTCTCATAAAACTGTTTCATGCAATTCTTCAAGGCTGTGTGTGGGTGCTGATGTGTGAAATGGCTGCCACTACATGTTCAATCACTTCACTACCAGTCTAGCATTGCTTATAAAGTGTTTTGGGATACAATGTGTATGAAAAGTACTATATAAACACAGATTCTTCTTCTTCACATGTTGGACCCCCTCCTTCCAACTCTATTTCACCCTTAGCAGGTGGGTTTTGTAAAAGGGAGGCTTGTATCGGACCATTTTTGCTCCCTCATCAATGTTGTCCAAGCTTCCAGCTCTGCTCCAACTGCAGCAGTGTCAATAGCCATTGATTTTGAGAAATCTTTCAACTTTTTGAGTGGGAGTACCTGCATTTGATTCTGGACAAGATTGGATCTGGTCCTGACTTTAGGAAGTGGGTCTTCATGCTGTATGACTCACCATCTACCAGGGTCCTAACTAATAACCTACTTTCAGACCCATTTCCCCCAGCCCAGGGCACCCATCAAGGCTGTTATCTCTCTTCTCTCTTCTGTTTGTACTGGTCCTAGGGCCCCTGGCCATCTCCATTAGGGAACACTAAAATATGAATGGTGTCCAGGTGAGACCTCAGAAATTCCATGCCTTATAGGTGAATGGCCTGCTGGTCCTGGTGGAGGATGTCTCATAAGGCATTTCTCCACCCTTGAGTCTACTGCATTCTTTTGCTCAGATCTCAGGGTGATGGACTAACCCTGCAAAGACAGAGTTGTTGCCTATAACTGCCTCCTGCTCCAAAGCACTGATCAACAGCCTTGATTTAAAAATGGTCTGGTGATTCCATCAAATACCTGAGTATCCACCTCTTCTCAGACACAGTGTGTCCTGGTCCCCTTAACCTTGTCCCACTGCTAAAATACCTTCAAATGGAGTGAGAAAATCAGAAAACCTTTAAATCACTTCTCTATGGCTGGCAAAATAGCAGATCTCAAGATAGTTACAACTCCCAAGAGTTTCCACTGTCTGTTCCATCTACCTGTGAAAATTCCACTGATCTGGTTCTCCAAGATTGATTCCCCTGGTTGGTAACTTCCTTTGGGAGTGCAAGCCACCACACTACAGCAAGGATAAAGCACATGTCCACTAGATCAAAGAGAGAGCTGGAATCTTCCCTGGTTTCAGGGTACCATTACACCTCTCTTGGAGCCCAAGTTTGCAAATAGTTTGTTCCAGCAGACCACAATACCCTGTTAAGAGTGAACCGGAATCAGCCCTAGGCAGTGGCATTCAGTCTTCTGTATATCTCTATGCTCCCCTCCCAACTCTTTCAGAAACTGGCCCACCATCTCTGCCTCCACCTGGGCATGGTCAAAATGCTAGTCTTTCATTCAGTCCTCACTGCTACTCCATTCCCTGACCCCCACTGTGAAATAACTCCTCTCTCTGCATAGTGGACAAGCCGGTCTATTTGGCCATCCTGGAAATCTAATGGAGTAAAGACCACTGGCAACTTTTTTCAACCTGGCTCTCACCATTTCAACACCTTTTTCAGCCTACAGGCCTACTTCACCCTTCTCCGATCTGACTTTTGGAAGTACCTACTAGTAAGAAGTTCAACTCTGTGTTATCTAAAACAGGCTTCCCCATCTCCAAAGGCTCTCCTTTCCTCTCCACTTCCTCTACAGCTCATACATACAAACGCAGGGCAGGGATGATTTGCATAAGTATCAGAGATGCTATGCCTAATCCTACAGAAAAGGTTAGGAGCAAATGAGAGTGAGTGCTCCATGCCCCCACTTCTGCACAAAGCTGGAAGCACTGCTAGAAAATAGCCTGCAAGGCAAGCCTGACAGCTGCAGCCTACTTTTACAAAATAAGGTCCTTCACTACTGTTACCATACCCCTTTCTAAGTTTGTTATCCTTGCCACTGAGTAACTGCAGGATGTGGACAGCTGTAGTTTTTTAGTTTAAAAGTTGGGAATTCTGTAGTCTGCTTCCTTCGTTATCCTTGCCACCAAGTGAGTGCAGGGTGTAGACAGAGCAGGATCTGGGTGAGCTTTGTAGCTGCTTTTTTTCTCAATTAAAAAACAAATGCTGTGAGAGTATAAATGTAGAGAGACAGGAAGAGGGAAGTCACCAGCAGTGGGAGGGTTGAGGGAAGGTGCAGTGCTGAACCAGTCAGCGTAACACATGGCTTCAGGTCTTTAATAGCGAGGCTGTAGTTTCTATTTAACACCCACAAGGCCAAGCAATTCCAAAGCATGAATGACCCCGAAGTATTAGTCCCACAAAGCAGGAGCGCAGCATCTATCTACAGTAAGTGCCATCTGGGGCCATTGGTAGGAGTTTGCAAGGAGAACTGCAGGCTGCAGGCCACGCCACTCAGAGAGGGCTGGTAAGGCAAGTGGAGAAAGGAGATGTGAGTAGGGGTTTGATAGAAATATTACCTATCTTGGGTAAGTCTCAGGAGGAGGCAGCTGGTAGGGGCAGCAGCTACTCCCTATCTAGGGTCCCTTATCTAGGCTAGGCCTGCAACTAGCAGTCAAAGTACTCTGTAAGAGGGTAGCAAGCTTTGGAGGCTAGGGCCTGCAGCTAGTCCCTTTCTGGGTAGGCCTGTATCTAGCCTAGTGATGGGGTACTCCATATGGGGGCAGCTATCATTTCACTAGGAGCAGATAGCAGTGTTGTTAGTGGGTCTCAGCTACCCCCTATCTTGGGTCAGCCTACAGGGGAGTTAGCAGGCAGGTAATTAATTAGTGGGTTTTTAATGTATACCTAGGACCAATTAGGCATTTTGGCAGTTGGGCAGATATATCAGTAGCTAACCCCTAGTAAACACTTCAGAAAAGGTAAGGGAGCAGCTAAGTACAGTAAAAGAGAAGGGCTAAAAAGTTAATACTGGGGAGAGGGAGCATGCAGTGTGGGCAGGGTGAAGTGGATAGAGTGCTGGAGTGCAGGGCTTATGGAGTGGCAATGTTTCTGGGAACTCTCTAGGAGGTGGGAGATGTCTGGTTTGTCATCATATTAGGCAGCAGAGGGTGGAGGTTTGGCAGCTGAGGCATGAGACAGGTGCAAAGGGGGATCTCTGAGATTGCCTATGAGGAACAGATTCCTTCAACTGAATTGAGGAGGGAGGCAGGAGAAGTGGTGATAAGGAAAGGGGCAGTGAAAGGGGAAGAGATAGAGGAGGTGGGGGATGCTAGGGTGAGTAGGAATAAGACACGAGAGGACTTGAGTTCAGGCAAGAGGGGGGAAGGTAAGTGGTTCAGGGAAGGGGTGGTGGGCATGCGAGAACAAGGGAACAGACAGGAGGATGGGCAGAAGGAAATGATAAGAGGCAGGCTGAGGCTGAACAGAAGGGAAGGATAGGGAGTTTGCCAGTGGGAGGAGATATTCTGGAGGTGGGGAAGGGGATAGTAGGTGAAGAGGGTCAGGATGGAGTACAATAGGGACAGGAGGGAAAGGAGGTGGCAGGTGGGAATGGGCAGCAGTATGAACAGAAGGGGTCAGGACCCAGGATGAGGGGTTAGGGTAGTGATCTTGGGGGATTCAAAAGTTAAGGGGGTGAGATGGGGGAAGGGCCAAACCATAAGAGGGTAGAATGCATGCCTCGGATGATGGAAGGGAGGGTAGGACCTCTAGTAGCACAGTGTGTTGAGGAGGAAACCTCATATTATAGTGCACCTGGTACAAATGGCCTTGCAGGATGTGAGGTGGGGTAGTGCAAGTGAGGTTCAAGGAGGCTGGGAAAATCTGCAGGGTGTAAGGGAAGTCAGTAAGTCTTCTCAGAGGCACTTCTGATCCTAAGGGCTAGTACAGGAACAAAAGTAAGGCTTACCAGATTTTATAAATGTCTTAAAGGGTGGCATGAGGTGTGTGACAGGGTGGAATAGGAACCTGTCCCAGTTGTTATGGAAAGAGTTTGAATATAGGGATCTGTTCTATTATTTCTCTTCCTGTCTCTTCTCTGTTTGGTTGCGCAACCAAGTTTTCCTGTGAGACCTAGGATTTGATCACTCCGACAGTCTCGCAATTCTTTACCTCTCACTCTCTCTCTCTACCTTAACTTGCTGTTCTGTCTTTTCCTGCCTTATATATTTGCTGATATAAAACTATATGCAAATCATTGTATGGAAATATGATTGATTGTGATCCCTTTTGTTTAGAAATTATGTAGTGTTAGTTTTTGAAATATATATAATTGTGGTTTGAGATGATTAAAACAAGCTAATGAAAACTCAAGAGGTTACTTGAGTGCAATTTTTAAGCTTTTTGCAGAAGAGCTGTGAAAAAGGGGCATCAGCTCAGGGACACTGTGTTTCTGTCAGCACCTTCCTAAAATATACTTGAACACTAAAGAAAAAACAAGATGCTTGTTAAGAAGAGGGTTGTTCCGAGGACTGATAGGACTGAGCTGCAATTGCTTGCAAGATGGGCACAGAGACTGAAGGAAAACTCTGATGGATCTCTATTTTATTTTGCCTTTGTAAATAGTTATACTGAACAATTTTATTTTTATGTTACTGCTAGTACAGATAAATATTTTTGGTGAATTCCACAGCTGCTCCTGGTTTTCCTGTGCTTCCTGACATGTACCTCGATGACAGATTGTGTCAACCTAAGTGGATTTACGCTGTGCATACTCTAAGCCATGGATGTTGTGCATGGATACTGGACCTAGTACCAGGGAAGCACAGAGAAAGGTATTGATTCTGTAGCAGCAAGTCCAGGAGTGGTTACCAGGAGAATGGCTGCCAAACTAGCAGAGACAGAAGTCCAAGCTGAGACTGTACAGCCAGCACAAGTTATGGAAAAAGGACAGGCAGTGACAGAACCTGAAAGCCTGATGGACTTTTTCAAATGATGGGCTATACAACAAAAAGATAATGGGAAGCAGTAAGGAAAAAGAGCTTCAACATTTAGAAGCACAGTGGAAAGAAGAAATGCAGTGACAGGAGCAGCGATGGATGGATGCTTTGCAAGCTATCAAAGGCAGAGGATCTGGCACAGACCCAGACAAGCAACAAAACACAAGCAACTTAAAAGACATTAAACTTACAAAGTTGTGTCCCTCGGATGATATCGAGGCATACCTGACGACTTTTGAAAGAGTTGCCACAGCATGCCAATGGCCAAAGCAGCAATGGACAATCAGACTGGTACTCTACCTGACAGGGAAAGCCCAGCTTGCCTACAGCAATATGGACACTGCACAGTCGGAAAACTATGACCTGGTGAAAAGTGAAATCCTGAAAAGGTATGACATCTCGGGAGAGACGTACAGGCAGAGATTTTGATCTCTGAAGTACAACTCAGTTGACAATTCTCAGGAAACCTTCACCCAACTCAAAGAATTCCTGATAAAATGGCTCCAATCAGAGGGCAAAACAGTCCCACAGATCATCAACACATTTGCAATGGAGCAATTAATTGGCATCTTGCCTACATACTGTATGTGCAGCTTAGGGTAAAGGAACACTGACCAGACAGTGGGGAAAAGGCTATTTCTTTGGCCGAGCACTACCAAGTGGTCAGACAGATGCCACAGAAGCAAGGTAACAGTCAAGCACTGGTAAGACACTCTTTTTCTCATTTAAACTCCAAGCCTGATAAGAACTCTGGTGGGGGTAACAAATCTGTGCCCAGTGATGTTATTTGCTATAACTGTAATAAGTCAGGCCATCTTGCAAGAAACTGCCATAGGAAGGAGAGTGGCACTGGGGAATATTTCTCCTTAGCAAATTGGGACAAGTACTTAACAGATGTGAAGGTGGGGGATAAGACTGTAAAGGGACTCATTGATTGGGGATGCAGACAGACCCTAGTGCATGTTGGAGTGCTGGGAAAACACTGTGCAAAAGGACTAGGGACTGGTGTCATCTGCATCCACGGGGACACTCGATACTATCCCACCACCCAAGTGACTCTGACCATTAAGGATGTGTGTCACCAAATGAAAGTGGGGGTAGTACCTAAGTTAAGTTGTACCTGTGATTATTGAAAATGACTTTCCAGGATTTACTGAGTTAATCAAGGAGGGAGTAAATCCTGATGTTTCAGAAGCTGTAGTGACAAGAGCTCAGGCAAAGAAAATCTCAGATGGTGGGGATACTTTTCCTTTCAGTGATTCTGATTCAGACTTGTTTGAGCACAGCTCCAAGATCCAGAAATCCAGGAAAGAAAGACGATGCCTGAAGTAACTGTGGCAACAAATGACTGTTGGACGTAAAGAGTTAAAATATGAAAATGCTGAAACTAAACTGATCCCTGAGTGTGATTTTCTTTCAGAACAAGCTAACAATATTTTTCTCCAGGGTTATTTTAAGCAGCTGAGGGTGAAACCAAAACAGAGTGGACCAATGTTTAAAAAATGTAATGCATTACTGAACAGAGTTTGGGCTAAACCTCAGACACAGGAACAGACAGGACATTTGGTTATACCACAGAAGTATAGAACAGAGTTATTACAGATAGCACATGATAGTCCTATGGCTGGTCACTCAGGGAGGGATCTCACCCTTGCCAGACTGCTGTATAGATTTTATTGGCCTGGAATTCATGAAGATGTTGCTACCTATTGTAATTCCTGTGCTGAGTGTCAGAAAGTAGCCCCAGTCACTAGAAAAGACAAAGTGCCCCTGGTGCCCCTACCCTTGATAGATGTGGTTTTTAAGAGAATTGCAATGGATGCGGTTGGTCCTTTAGACAAAAGTAAAAATGATAATAGATTTATCTTTGTAAGCCCCCCAACGCAGGCCTACCTTTTGTGGAGGGAGCCCTCATTGCCCCGAGTCCCCCCCCTCAATGGTGTCTCCAGGAGTTGTGGTAGGGTTCGAGCATGGATGCCTCTGTGTACCTTTGGAGTGGCAATGCCAATTTGGGACCCTGAACTGGGATGTGTAGGTGGCCAGGGTCCTGGTGAAGTCCTTGTGCCAGCACTGTGGGGAGGTTGGAGCGGCCCCAAATAAAAGCAAACGGAGCCACTAAGTTAAAACACAAATGCATAGCCATGGTGGCTGTGCACATGCACGCACTCACCGCAGAGAAGGAGGGGTAGTTAAAGGAGCCATGCTCCTAATGCCACTCAGCCATGCGACCGATATGGAGATCAGCAACTCCCTGACCTGCAGATGAGCAGAGGGACTGGAGAAGATGTAAGCAGCGACCAGAAGAGTTCTGGTCATGACTCCTGCCTGAAATAGCCCTGGCAGGAGGCTAGAATCAACAATAGGGGATTGATTTCCTGGGAGACTTGCTGGGGAACCAAGATGGTGGCCCCTATTTAAACCTGTAGATCTCCGGATGCTGGGAACATATCCAGAGGCAGCCTGGAGGTCACATTGGGGGTTGGCAGCCAGTAGAGGGAGGCTGAACCAGGGGGTTAAAAGGGAAAAGGAGGGTGAAAATTGAGAGAGAACAAAGGGAGAGGATCTGAGGAGGGTAGCCAGGAGTGAGCAGTGAGAGAGGGAGAGTGGTATATTGCCTCAGAATCAAGCAACCAGGCTGTTGGGCTCTCCAGCTACCCCCCCCAAGTTAAGCGCAGGAGGAAGACCACAACCTCTGAAGGGCTACAGTACAGGTAGGTCCACAGTGTGCCCCAGGGCTGACTGACTGGGCTCAAGGGTACAGTGGGTTGTGAGTCCTGGGCCTCGTGGGACACTCAGTACTGGGACAAACCTGTTCAACCAGGTGAGATCCCCGGGAGTGGGGTTATTCTGCTCAGGCACTGGAGAGGGGTATAGTGACCCAGAAGAGATGGGGAACCTTGCCACTGGGTTCCCCAGGCTGAAACCTCAGAAACAACAGAACAAGAAGGACGAACATGCCTGTCTGAGTGAATACTGCCTATAAAGGCCTGCAGGTGAAGTTGAAAAGGCCAGGCAGGTGAATAACATCACTTCACAAACCCTCTCAGCTCCGGCTGCCCTCTGGGGTTACATTTTCCAACGGAGACCCTCCAAGGCAACAGGCAGTTCATTGGACAGAGAGTGTCTGCATCACCTGTGAGAACTGTGAGTACCCTGAGCTGCGGCCCTGGGGAGCTATTGACTAAATTCCATAGTGTTGGGGTTGAGCCCCCACCCCCTCGACCAGTATAAACAAAATGTTTCCGTTATTCAAGTATTATATGGGCTCCAATGAAAGACCCCAGGCCTGTGACGGAGAGCAGTGAGGTACCCACTGTCAGGGACAAATGTGGGTGCACCCAAAGGGGGAAAGGAGGGTTCCTATATGGGGTTTGTACTGAGTATCTGGAGGTACGAGGCGATTGACCTCACCTTCCTTTTTGGAGTATCTTAAATAAAGGGGTTATGGTTTGCTATTGATTCAATGTGTTTGTGGTTTTTCGCCATTGTTATTGAGGGGTGGGAAATTATTAGGAAACAGTGTCCGAGGGGTCAGCCTCGATGGGGAAACTTCATTGTTCCGGGGGGGTGGTAACCTGTTACTTCCCAAAGGAGTCCTTGCCACTACCCCTGGTGGAGGCACTGCACCAACATTGCCAACATGACCAGAGCTCAGGCCAGGACTCTTGGAGTTGTATGCCGAGTACCCCAAGGGCTCCAGGACAGCCCAGGTGAGTAAAGGGGCTGTTACTAGTGAAGGCACTACTGAGATTAGAGTTTACCCCCCAAATCACAGTTAAATATTTTGGTACCCCCCACCGGGTTTGTTTGTTTCCTTCCCCCTTTTTTGTTTTTTTTCTTTCTTTGGTGGGGACCGGCGAAATGGCATTCCAGGACGTAGAAGACTGGTGTGAGTTTGAACGCTTTAACCCCCAGAGGATGCTGCTAGTGTACAACATGGCAGTGGGACAGAAGAGGGAGTTATTTTATAAATCTTAGAAGGGGCCCTGCCTGACTGTGGGGTGTTGAAAATTCAGAGGGTGACCACGGACCAGGTTAAGGGGAGTAGGGACCTAATAGTGGAAATGGGAAAGGACTTAGGCTCTGTGGACATACCCCTAGGGTGACTACAGATAAGTCCCAAGAGACCTGGTTCTTGTTGAAAAAGGGGATGGCTGCTGACCTGCCCTTGGGAAATCTGACACCCCCCCGAACGAAGACAAAGGGAGTTTTGAAACCCGCCTGGGGTCCCTGCTTGCTGAATGGGACATGGATGGTATAAGTGGCTTCACACTTTCTTGGGGGCCATCCCCATGCCTGCTGGGGAGGATCATTTCCACTCCTGGATAAGCCAGGTGGCACAGAGGATCCAGGTCTGGAGGTGTTCTGCGGAGGAAAAGTGCAAGTGAGTTGTGGAAAGTCTACGGGGCATGTCATTGGAAGTGATTCGGTCCCTACGGTCCAGCCAGCCCTCATGTACTCCAGGCGACTATCTGGACATTCTAAGAAGTGCTTTTGGGGTGGTCAAAAAAAGAGAGAGGCCATTTTGTTCCAGTTGTGGGGCACCATGCAGCATATGGGTGAAAACATATCCCAGTACATTACCCAAGTGGAGACCATGGTGCTCTTGATTGCTGAGGCTGGGAAAGACCCCCCAGGATTGGTGATGCAGATGAGGCTTGGCCAGATACTGAAGGGGGCAGTGCACTCCCGCTTGACCCTGATCTCCCTCAGGTTATGGGACCGGAAGACTGATCCCCCCCTTGTTCAAGCAGCTATTGGATGAGATGAAGGAAGAAAAAGCCCAGGAGTATGTCGGTGACCAGCTGCTGGTGCTCACAGTCACCAGTGCCGCCCTGCACCCCCAAGCTCTGAACCCGCTGGGACCGTCTCGTTTTCCCAAGTTGGGTGTGGTGCTACAGTTCCAAGAGGTGAAGGAAAGTGTAAGGACCTTGCAGCTGGTGGTAGAGTCCCACCCTTTTCTGAGCAAGGTTATGCCTGACCTCCGGCGGCAGCGCCCACCATATGCTGCCCCCAGGCCCAGGCCTCACCAGCCCCTGGGACCCAGAGACAGATGGTTCTGTTTAAAATGTGGGCAGAATGGCCACACATGGTGAGGCTGCCTCAGGGATGAGAACCCTCAGCTGGTAGCTGAGAAACAGAGGTGGAGGGAGCAGGGAAACTCCTATGGGGATCAGTGAAGGAGCTATCTGAGCCTCCAAAATGGCATTGCTCCACCCTTTGGACAGACCGCCATGTCCTCCCCAACAGTGGTGTGCCACTTGTCCTGATTAGTCCTCGGGTGGATGCCAAACATTTGGTGGAAGGAGTGTCCTGTTTTGCCTTGCTGGATAGTGGGTCACTGGTCACCATTATAAACTGGCCTTTTTAAGACCGACAAGTGCCACACTTGCCTCTCTTACCCCTATTTGGGTTGTCCCTGTGTGGAATAGGTAGCTCAGATTACCCCTACAATGGGTATTGCCTGGTCCGCATATCTTTCCTATCCAAGGGGGCTGAGATACATCCCACTATTGAGACCCTAAATCTGGTTTTGTCCCAAGCCGAAAAGCATGTCGGACACCCCTGTGCTAATTGGGACCAATGCCAATATGTTCAGGCAAATAGCACAGAAGTGCACCAACAGAGGAGCGATAGATGATCTGGCGAGCCCTTTGGTAAAAGCTGTCATAAAAAGAATGGATATGGAGGTGATGAGTGGCCCCAGGAATGTTGGGGAAGACTGGGTCAGCGTAGTCTACCGAGTGGATGGAGGAGAGTTAACTCTCTCTCTCCCAGTGCAGAATGCTGCATTGTCGGCATTGCTTGGTTTGAACAGCCTCCCCAGGAGGCTGCCTTCATCCTCGACACCCCACCTCTGGGTAGCCTACCAGAAGGACTATTGGTGCAGAGAGGAGTACTGCCCCTCTGCACAGCTCCCGGGCCAGGCGGGTTACCGTGAGGGTTCAAAATGAATCCAAAAGACCTGTGGCCAACAAAAATTGCTAGGTGTTGGCCAACATTTTTCATTGTGACACAGCCATGTAAGTAATCCCTGAGGAAACCACAGGAGATGAGATAGACCCATCCTTGTTTGACTTTGGGAATTCCCCTATATCTGACAGTTATAGGCAGAGTTTAAGTCAGAAGTTGGCCAAGCACTGGCGGGTCTTCTCTCTACATGAGTGGGACATGGATTGTATGATCAGGGAGGAGTACCAGATTCAAATGAAGGATAACTGCCTGTTCTGAGAGAGATTGTGGAGGATAGCCCCCTGTGATGTAGAATATGTCTGGCAACACCTGCTGGAGTTACTGAATGCCAACGTTATCACCGAGTCTCGGAGCCCTTATACTTCTCCCATTGTAGTGGCCTGGAAGAAGAGTGGAGTGGTGAGGATGTGTATAGATTGCCGCTCACTAAATAAGAGGACCATCCCTGATCAGTACACGGTGCCCAGGGTGGAGGATGCGTTGGACAGTCTGTCAGGAAGCAAGTGGTTCTCGGTGTTGGATCTCCAGAGCAGTTACAATCAAATCCCCATTGCAGAGGACGATAAAGAGAAAACCATGTTTATTTGCCCTTTGGGGTTCTACCAGTTTGAGCGTATGCCCAAGGGCATATCCGGAGCCCCAGCCCCTTTCCAGCACCTGTTGGAGAAGGCTGTGGGGGATATGAATTTGCTTGAGGTTATTGTCTACCTGGATGACCTCATCATCTTTGGGTGCACCTTGGAAGAACATGAGACACGAGACTCGACTAATGAAGATCCTGGATCAGTTGGAGGAGTTTGGCCTCAAGGTCTCCATTGACAAGTGTCAGTTTTGCCAGCCTGCTGTTAAGTATGTTGGGCACATTGTCTTGGTGGAAGGCGTGCAGACTGACCCAGCTAAAGTGAAAGCCTTCCACACGTGGCCCAGGTCCACTCATTTACGAGCCTTGCAGTCCTTGCTGGGGTTTTGCGGCTACTACTGTCAGTTTGTGAAGCACTACTCATTGGTAGTGCATCCTTTGAATACTCTGATGCAAGGCTATCCTCCCCCAATAAAAAGAAGGGGGCAAACCCCCTGAGGGGTACTTGTGCATTGGGGAAGCATTTGGGGACTAATGGACTCCGGAGTATGAGGTTGCTTTCAGGGAGATCATCCCGAGGCTCAGACAGGCCCCTGTTCTTGCTTTTGCTGACCCCCAAAAAACCTATGTCCTTCACACCAATGCCAGTTTGAACGGTTTGGGAGCCGTACTGTATCAGGAGTACCCTGAGGGCTTCACCCTCTGGTTTTTGCTAGCTGTGGTCTGACCTCCTCCAAAAGGAATTACCCTGTTCATAAGCTGGAATTCCTGGCATTGAAGTGGGCTGTGACAGAAAAGTTCCATGAATACCTGTACTGGGTCCCCTTCGCACTTCATGGGGAAAATGGATGCTGCAGGGCACCGATGCTTTCGGCCCTCTCCACCTACAACTTCAGTCTTGTATCAGAGTGGGCGAGCCAATGTAGATGCGGATGCTTTGTTCAGACATCCACATGGCAATACCCCCAACTCCCTAGTCAAAGTCGGACCTGCCCTGGTCCAAGTGTTGTGTTCCCAGGTAAGGTCCGAGACTGATGCAGTCATGCACTCTACCAGAGCCATAAAGGTATTGCCCCCCCGAATCTATCCCTCCTGTCTATCTAAATTGCACCGGCCTGGATATCTCATCCCTGCCCAGGCCCAGCAAGGCTGACCTACAGAGGGAGCAGGGAGCTGACCCAGGCATATGAGACCTCCTTCAAGCTCTTGAGAAGGGGCATTCCCCCAGGCAGGTGTGGAGCCATCACCTTGATGCCCACTGCATGCTGAGAGAGTGGGAAAAGCTAGTCCAGAGGGATGGAATACTGCTGCAGGAAGTGCAGGACAAGGACCATTTAGGACACTCTTAAGTTTCAGCTGGTATTGCCCAGAGTGTATCGCAGTGCTGCACTCAAGTCCCTACATGATGATATAGGTCACCTGGGTTATGAACACACCTTGGATTTGTGTAGAGCCACGTTCTATTGGTCCAGAATGAAAGCTGATGTGGAGAGCCACTGCAAACGCTACCTGTGGTGCATCCAGAGGAAGATGTTGTCCAGACGGGCTGCCCACTTGGACAATATCAGTACCAGCAAGCCTCTGGATTTGGTGTGCATGGACTTCCTGTCTCTTGAACCCAACTGAAAAACACAGCTAACATCCTGGTCTTCACTGATCACTACCCCAGGTATGCACAGGCTTTCCCCACCAAGGATCAGAAGGCCAGCACCATGGTTAAAGTCTTGCAGCAGTAAGTCCAACATTACGGCCTCCCTAAGAGAATCTACTCTAACCAGGGCAGGGACTTTGAGAGCCAGTTGGTGAAGGAGTTTCTGTCATCCTATGGTATACAGAAATCACACACCACCCCTCACCACCCCCAAAGGGATCCCAACCCTAACGCTCTAACTGGACTTTGTTGGACATGTTGGGCACCCTTGATCCTGCTGACAAAGTGAAATGGAGTCAAAAGGTCAGTTATTTTGTGCATGCATACAACTGCACAAAAAATTATGCTACCTGGTGCTCCCCCTTTTACCTCATGTTTGGTCGCAAAGCCCGGCTGCCAGTGGACCTTTGTTTTGGGGTGTCCGTTGATGGCACTTCACATAAGTCATACTTCGAGTATACCTGCCAACTGAAAGAGTAGCTTCGGGCAGCATACAAGCTCGCATCCGAAGTGGTGGCTTGGAGTAATCAGAATAACAAAAGGAGGTATGACACCAGAGTTCACAGTCAAGAGCTGGAAGTGGGGGATAGGAGTTTGCTGCAAAACCTGGGACTCCTGGGAAAACACAAGATTCAGGATCGGTGGGCCCTAGGCAGTTACCTCATGGTTGAAAAGCTGCCTAGCTTTCCCATGTATTGGATAAAGCAAGAGCATGCCCATGAACTAGAAAAAAAGGTGCACTGGAACCACTTACTTCCCATAGGGGAGATCGTGCCTGACCCTGCCCCAGGTCCAGACCCACTGGCTGCAAGATGGCCCATAATGCATGGCCAGAATAAGTAGAGAGGGCAGCAAGGGCTTGCCTCTTTCTCCCCTCTTGATCACAACACCGGGTGTTTTGATGCAGGCCCTGCTGCATTCCAGGAGGGGCCTGATAGCACTTCCAGTGATGAGAGCGAGGAGAAGAACTATACCTGCCATCAGTGGGGAGCAGATTCTTACACTACCTCATCCCAGTGGAAGTGGTACTGCTGAAACTTGGTTCCCTCCACAAGTACCAACCCTCCGGAAACCTATTCTGCTGTCCCTGTTCCAGGACCCGATCTGGGTAATGCTTTTGGTAGTGAAGAGGAATCAAGCCCCCACTCACCAGTCAGTGAGGCAGCTGCCACTCCAGACCCAGACCCAGTTCTTGACCAAACCCAAGGTGGTGTGGCAGTACAGGGTCCATCCCTGGGTGAGACTATAGACTCAGGCCAGGAAGGGTGGGCCATCACCAGTGAAGAGGTTTTCATAGCAGACACTGCTCTGCCTAGAAGGTCGAGCAGACCACCACGGCCCACTGTCAAGCTCACCTATGATACCCTGGGTGAGTCCACAAACCTTCCCATCCATGTCATCCACAAGTCTGTGGTCCCTGTCATCTATCCCCCAGTGTGTTGCCCCTAGGATGGGGTGGGGAGGTGTATGTGTATATCAACAGCTATATATAGAAATGAGTTTCTGGGAGAGATAACAACGATGGGAAACAGCATGTACTGTATGTCGATGCAATTATTGTTGGTGCTAGCTATGAATCAGGTGTTTAGTTAGAAAAGTGCTAACATGTGGGTTTCCATTAGAGTGGCTTGTTGACACGCCAAGCTTTCAGCCAGGGGAGTGTGTAAGCCCCCCAATGCAGGTTACCTTTTGAGGAGGGAGCCTTCATGGCCCTGAGTCCTTCCCTTGGTGGTGTCTCCAGGAGTCATAGTGGGGCTCGAGCATGGATGTCCCTGTGTGTCGGGGGAGTGGCAAAGCCAATTTGGGACCCTGACCTGAAATGTGTACGGGGCCGGAGTCTGGCTGAAGTCCTTGTGCCGGCACTGTGGGGAGGTTGGAGTGGCCCTACATAAGAGCAACTGGGGCCACTCGGTTAAAACACAAATGCACCGCCATGGTGGTCATGCGCATGCACACATGTGCCACAGAGAGGGGGGAAGTTAAAGGAGCCATGCTCCTAATGCTACTCTGCCATGATGCTGATAGGAAGATCAGTAACTCCCTGGTCCCCAGATAAGCAGAGGAGCCAGGGAAGATGTACGCAGCGACCAGAAGAGTTCCGGTGATGACTCCTGTCTGAAATAGCCCTGGCAGGGGGCTAGAATCAACAATGGGGGCAATTTCCTGGGAGACTTGCAGGGGGACCAAGATGGTTGCCCCCATGTAAACCTGCAGACCTCAGACTGCTGGGAAAGTACCCAGAGGCAGCCTGGAGGTCACATGGGGTTGGCAGCCAGTAAGAGGGAGTTTGAACCAGGGGTTTAAAAGGGAGGAGGAGAGTGAAAATTGAGAGAGAACAAAGGGAGAGGATCTGATGAGGGTAGCCGAGAGTGAGCAGTGAGAGAGGGAGAGTGACATATTGCCTCAGAATCAAGCAAGCTTGCCTGTCTGTGGGATCTCTGGCTACCCCCCTTAAGATAAGTGCAGGAGGGAGACCACAGCCTCTGTAGGGCTACAGTACAGGTGGGTCCATGGTGTTCCCTGGGGTGACTGACTGGGCTAAAGGGTACAGTGGGTTGTGAGCCCCAGGCCTCATGGGGCACTCAGCACTAGGACAGACCTGTTCAGCCAGGGGAGAGCCTGGGGAGCGGAGTTGTTCTGCTCAGGCACTGGAGAGGTGTATAGTGACCCAGAAGAGTAGAGGAACCTTACCACTGGGTTCACCAGGCTGAAACCTCAGAAGCAGCAGAACATGAAGGATGAACAGGCCTGCCTGAGTGAATACTGCCTATAAAAGCCCATGGGTGATGTTGGGAAGGCCAGGCAGGTGATGAACATCACCTCACAAACCCTCCCAGCTCCAGCTGCCCTCTAGGGTTACATTTTCCAATGAAGACCCTCCAAGGCAACAGTCAGTTCATCAGGCAGAGCATGTCTGTACTACCTGAGAGAACTGTGAGTACCCTGAGCTGTGGTTCTGGGGAGCTATTGACTAAATTCCATGGGGTCGGGATTGAGTCCCCACCTCCTCGACCGGTATAAACTAAACATTCCTGTTGTTCAAGTAATATATGGGCCCCAACGAAAGACCCCAGGCCTGTGACTGAGAGTGGTGAGGTACCCACCATCAGGGACAAATGTAGGTGCACCCAAAGGGGGAAAGGGGGGGTCCTTATACAGGGTTTGTACTGAGTATCTGAAGGTATGAGGGGATTGACCTCACCTTCCTTTTGGGAGTGTCTTAAATAAAGGGGTTATGGTTTGCCATTGATTCAATGTGTTTGTGGTTTTTCACCATTGTTACTGAGGGGTTGGGAAATTATTAGGAAATTGTGTCTGAGGGGTAAGCCTCCACAGGGCAACTTCATTGTTCCACGGGGGTGGTAACCTGTTATTTGCCCACAGGAGTCCCTGCCACTAACCCTGGTGGAGGCACCTCACCAACATTGCCAACATGACCAGAGCTCTGGCCTGGCCTCTTGAAGGTGTATGCTGAGCACTCCAAGGGCTCTGGCACAGCCCAGGTGAGTAAAGGGGCTGTAACATCCTGGTAGTATGCGACTATGCTACTCGATACCCAGAAGCAGTTCCAATGTGTACTGTCACAGCTTCAAAAGTAGCAGCAGAGCTTGCAAAAGTTTTCAGCAAAGTGGGCATACCTAATGAAATTATTACTGATCAGTGTAGTAATTTTGGTGCTGCATTACTTAAGGAGCTGTACAGACTACTAGATATTACTGCCATAAGAACCTCCCCCATCACACTCACAGAAAGGGTGGTGGATGCATGGAACAGCCTACCTCAGGAAGTGGTGGATATGAATACAGTGTAGGGCTTCAAACAGGCATGGGATAGGCATAAGGGAGCAATACAGATGAGTATGAAAAGATAGGCCATTGACAGAGTACAGGCCTATGGAACATTCATAAGGTAGAAAAATGGGCAGACTGGATGGGCCTTGTGGTCCTTATCTGTTGTCAACTTCTATGTTTCTATACAGATAGACAGTCTTGTTGAGCATTTTAACCAAACCCTGAAACGCATGTTAAAATGGTTTGTTAAAAGGGAAGGGAAAGATTGGGACCAATACTTGCCTTATCTACTTTTTGCTTACAGAGAAGTGCCACAGGCATCAACAGGGTTTTCATCATTTGAAATGCTGTATAGTAGGCAGCCAAGAGGGCCACTGGATGTGATAAAAGAAACGTGGGAAAATGACCCCACTCAATAATTAATGTCTTATAAGTGTACCCTAAGAAAGAAGCTGGCAAAATATGTTGAAACTGCTCATAGTAATCAGGAAGAGGCCCAAAACCAGCAGAAGGTATATTATGACCATGGGGTAAAAGAAAAAGTTTTCGAGCCAGATGAAAAGGTTTTGCTACTGTTACCCACAAAAGAAAAATAACTGTTAATGACGTGGCAAGAGCCTGATAAAGTGCTTAGATGTACTGGCACCATTAACTACAAGACTGAGACCCCTGACAGGAAAAATGCTACTAAGATATACCTTGCTAACCTCCTCAAGAAATGGGTTGAAAAACTGCCAAAAGCTGCTTTGCTAGTTGTACCAGAAACCGAAAAGGAAGATATTGATGTAGCTTATGATAGACTGGAACAAACTGTAACTGCTGATGCTGTAAAGGTGAATGTTTCCTTAACCTCAGAATAAACTGCAGAAATTCATAATGTGCTAGAGACATTTAACAATATTTTTACCACAGTACCAGGCTGAGCAAAGGGGGTCAAACACGTAATACTGCCAAGGAATGCTCGCCCTATAGACAAAAGTCATACAGGTTACCAGAGCAGTTAAGAGATGATGTGGTTATGGAAACACAAAAAATGAAAGAATTGGGTATCATAGAAGAGTCGAAGAGTGCTTGTCCATCTCCAATGGTAATTGTAAACAAAAAAGAAGGGGGTGTTAGAATATGCCTTGATTTTAGGAAACTTAATCAAGTATCAGAATTTGACAGTTATCCTATGCCCAGAATAGATGATTTGGTGGACAGACTGGGGATTGCAAAGTATATCAATACCCTCGTTCTCACCAAGGGTTACTGGCAAATATCTTTAGTTAAAGAATATAGAGACAAAACTATATTTGCCACTCCTGTTGGATTCCATCAGTTCACCACCATGCCGTTTAGTTTACATGGTGTGCCAGCTAAATTCCAGCGGTACATGGATGTAATTTTATCCTGTCACACTGGTTATTATGCTGCATATCTGGATGGTGTTGTGGTGTACAGTCCAGACTGGAAAAGCCACCTGGAACACCTATGAGCAGTTATTCAAGCTCTCAAAAATGCAGATCTTACCATTAATGCAACCAAATGTGCATCAGGCATGCAGGAAACCAGATATTTGGGCTATGTGTTGGTAAATGGAGAAATTAAGCCAGCGGTTTCTAAAATAGAAGCTGTAGCTAACAGCCCTGTTCTTAAAACAAAGAAACGTCAGGTCTTTTTTAGGGCTGGCTGGTTATTATCGAAGATTTGTTCCCAACTTTGCTGAGTTAACTACTACCCTCACTAAACTCACAAAAAAACTGTACCCAAATAATGTGAAATGGACCCCAGAGTGTGATGAAGCTTTTCAAGCCATTAAGGCTGCATTATGTTCAGCTCCTGTTTTAAGAAGCCCAGACCATTAGAAACCATTTTTGTTACAAACAGATGCATCAAAGGTAGGTCTAGATGCAATACTGAGCCAAAATATAGATGGTACAGAACATCCTATTCTGTACATAAGTAGGAAGATGCATGACAGAGAGAAAAGGTACTCCACCATTGAAAAGGAATGCTTAGCAGCAAAGTGGGCTCTGGAGTCCATTAAGTTTTATTTACTAGGAACTGACTTTGTACTTATAACAGATCACAATCCTCTCTGCTGGCTTAACCAAATGAAAGATACAAATTCCAGAATCACAAAGTAGTACCTGGCACTTCAGACATTTAAATTCAAGGTGATACACAAATCTGGTAAAGAGACTAGCAATGCTAATTTTCTGTCAAGATATGGATCAGGAGTTGAGGGTTCTTAATATTGAAAAACAAATGCATGAGTTTAAACGTTACTGTTTGCTGTACTGTTACAGAAAAACAGATAATGCACATGTGCTTAATTTCTGAAAGTTAGAAGCTAATATTAGTACATAATTAATAGAAAGTTTTGGAAACCTGTTTGATAAAACAGGTTCCCTCTTAAGGAGGGGGGTGTATAACTGGGTGGAACAGGAATCTGTCCCAGTTGTTATGGAAATAGTCTGAATGCAGAGATCTGTTCTATTCTTTCTTTTCCTGTCTCTTCTCTGTCTGGTTGCACAACCAAATTTTCCTGTGAGACCTAGGATTTGATCACCCCGAGAGTCTTGCAATTCTTTGCCTCTCACTGTCTCTCTACCTTCATTTGCTGTTCTGTCTTTTCCTCCCTTGCATATTTGCTGACATAAAAATATATGCAAATCATTGTATGGAAATGTAACTGATATTGGGATCCCTTTTGTTTATAAATTATATAGTGTTAATTTTTTAAATGTATATAATTGTGGTTTGAGATGATTGAAAAAAGCTATTGGAAACTTAAGAGGTTAACTGAGTGCAATTTTTAAGCCTTTTGCAAAAGAGTTGTGAAAAAGGGGCCTCAGCTCAGGGACACTGTGTTCCTGCCAGCACCTGCCTGAAATATACTAGAACACTTTAGAAAAAACAGGATACTTGTTAAGAAGAGGGTTGTTGCAAGGACTTGGCTGATAGGGCTGAGCTGCAATTGCTTGCAAGATGGACACAGAGACTGAAGGAAAACTCTGATGGATCTCCTCTATTTTATTTTGCCTTTGTAAATAGTTATACTGAACAATTTTATTTTTTATGTTACTAGTAGTACAAATACATATTTTTGGTGAATTCTACAATAGCTCCTGGTTTTTCTATGCTTCCTGATTTGTGCCTCAATGACAAGGTGGAAGGGTAGAGGGGACTTGGTGGTTGGGGGAAACATGGGATGACAAGGACCTGCATGCAGTGAATGGGGAGGTAGCTGGATGCACACGACCATTAGCCACCTGGTGGAGGAAGCCGATAGGTCTCCCCCTCCAAGCAGGGCAGCAGGAAGAGGGGAGGAATGGGAGGAGTGGAGCAAGGAGAGAAGAACCAAGGGAAGAGGGGGTGGTGGGGGGTAGGTCAAGAGTAAGGGGGTCCAGAGTCTTCGGGAGGGTAGTGTCTCTAAATGCCAGAAGTCTGGGGAACAAAATGGCGGAACTTCAGTCATTGTTGGCTGAGGGGGAGGTGGACATAGCAGCAATTACAGAGACTTGGGCCACAAAAAAACACAACTGGGACCTGGCAGTTCCCATGTACAGAAAGGATAAGGGAACAGGAAGTGGGTGGCTCTGTACATGAAGGAGAAAATAATTTGCACCAGAAAGGAAGATGCAGAGTGCAAGGCTGAAGCTTTTTGGTGCAGGTCCAATCCATTAAAGGGAGGCAGCTAAGGATGGGTGTGGTCTACAGACTGTCTTCCCAGGATTAGGAATTGAACAGGACATTGTGGTCCCAGATCATAGGTATGTCCATTAGGGGGATGTAATTATAATGGAGGATTTAAATCTACCTGGGGTGGACTGGAAAGTCCCTTCTACCTCCTTTTCTAGGAAACAAGTAATGCTGGATGCTTTCAAGAGTGCTTTCCTGACTCACATTTCCCAGTTTCCCAGTGGGTCACATTATTTCATTCTCACCACAATTTGTGATCTAAATTGCTTTGCACTGGCTAATGCTGCATCAAAAACATATAATTGTCATCTGACTTAAGGTATTGTGGACCCCACTAGGGAGAGGGTCACTGTGAATCTGGTCCTGTCCAACTGTACACATGCTGAGGATGTGAAGCTGGATGTACTGCTTATAGGAAGTCACCGCCACATACTGTGGAGGACCAAGACAAGAGTTCTGCACTTTTGGAGGGCTAACTTTGGTAGGATGGAAGAAGCTCTGGAAGGACACCTGCTGGGATGACAGTGGGGATGGATATGGAACAGAAATGGGCCATAATGCAGAAGGGATTGATGGAGGCCACTAGTGAATGTGCTAAAATTAAAAGTAAGGAAGTTAAGGCCAAAAAGCTAGCTAGTTCAGCAAGAAGGTGGCAAAGTGGTGGGGAACAAGAGGGTAGTCTTTAGTAAGTACAAGTATACTCAGAAGGGGGAGGATAAGGTGAACTACACTGCTAAGTTAAGAGCGGTGAGCAGGGCAGTAAGGCAGACAAAGGCCATGAGTGAGGCACAGCTATCCCAAGGGTAAAAGAGGGTAAGAAGTCCTTTTCTCAGTATATAAGGGAGAAAAGAACATAAAGGGTAAGATTGCCAGGCTAAAAAAGGAGGGGTGTTGGGCAGAGAGTAGTGAAGAAAAGGCAAAGGTGCTTAATGGGTACTTCTGTTCATTTTTCACTCGGGAGAAGGATACCAGTACCACAGGGGGTAGGGGAGTGAGACAGGGGGTCATCAACAGCACAATTCAAGACAAAAGGGTACTCAAGGGCCTAAGGGCCCTAAAGGTGAACAAATCACCAGGGCCAAACTGCATGCACCTGTGGGTCCTTAGAGAACTGGTGGAAGTTCTGGCAGATTCCCCTGGCAGACCTGTTTAACACCTCTCTGGATTCTGGAAACATGCCCCAGGACTGGGGAACAGTGCATGTGATGCTTCTCCTTAAAAGTGGGCCAAGGGATGAACCAGGGAACTACAGACCACTCCATCTGACCTCAATAGTGGGAGACCATACTGAAAGAGAGACTGATCAATTTTCTGGAGGAAAATGTGCTACAGGACAAGAGGCAGCATGGGCTCGTGTCTTAGAGGAGGTCCTGCCAAACTAACCTAATTGACTTCTTCAATTGGGTCACTATGACAGTGGACAAGGACCAGGCAGTTGATGTCCTGTATCTGGACTTCAGCAAGGCCTTTGACTTGGTGCTTCATAGGAGACTGGTCAGGAAGCTGAAGGACCTGAGGGGGGGCTAAACTCATGGGATGGCTCAGAAGCTGGTTGCAGGATAGAAGCCAAAGAGTGGTAGTCTGGGAAGAATTCTTAGAAATGAGACCTGTGACAGTGGGGTCTCAAAGGGCTCGGTGCTCGGTCCAGTGTTGTGTAGCATTTTCATAAGTGACATCATGGATGGGATCAAGGATAAAATCTGCCTCTTCACAGACAATACCAAGCTCTGTGGGAGGGTAGACATGGAGGAGGGAAGACAGAAACTCAGAGAGGACCTGGCTAGGACAGAAAGTCATCTGGCATCTGGCAACTGAGGTTCAGCACTAAAAAGTGTGGTTATGCACTTGGGGGTGAAGAATATAGGGACCAAATACTGGTTGGGTGGAGTGCAGGTACCCAGGTCAGAGGAAGAAAAGGACTTGGGAGTAATAATCACAAGTGACCTGAAACACCCTGCACACTGTAAGAGAGCAGCAGGCAAAGCAAATCAGATGCTGGGCTGCATGGCCAGGGGAATTACGAGAAGAAAGGTGGAGGTCACAGCACCGCTGTACAAGTCACTGGTAGACCTCACCTGGAGTACAGTGTGTAGTTTTGGTGTCCATAAGAAGGATATCAACTTGCTGGAGATGGCCAGAGAAAGGCAACCAAGATAATCCAGGGCCAGTAGGGCAACATCTATGAGGAGAGGCTCAGGGAGTTCAACATGTACTCTCTTGAAGAAAGTAGGGAGAGAAGAGACATGATAGAGACCTTCTAGTGCCTTAAGGGTATTAACAGGGTGAGCACTGAGGGCCTCTTCAGCCTTTGTAGGAACAAGATCACTAGAGGGCACAGCCTACAGCTGGTAGGAGAAAGGTTCAGGAGGGAGAGGAGAAGGCATTTTTTCACTGAGAGGGTGGTGAACAAGTGGAATGAGTTGCCAAAGGAGGTGGTATCCCAAAAAATGGTGGATAGTTTCAAGAGGGATTGAGACAGGATGAGTGGAAAAGTTGTGCAGAATGGGGCAGGTAGGGGGAAGGGGGAAGTTGAGGGAGGTCACAAGGAAAATGGGTAGGGGCAGCTCCCTTTGTAAATACATAGGGAGCTGCACAATTGAGCAGACTAGATGCTAGGAACCAGAGAAAATGCAAAAATATTAGAACTGTTAAATAAAATGCCCTAACTGATGCAGAGTATTTGGAAACTAACTATTGTAAATAAAACAATAATCAATAGTTATAAAATGTAAAAGTGTAAGACCAGAAGACTGGAGATGACTTTGGGTGACTGTTCTCTTCAAAAAGAGAAACAAATCTGACATTAAGTCAGCAGAGGGAGTGTGGGCACAGAGTTAGAACTTGTATTCAAAATTCCACATTTTTGCATAAGTTCTGTCTCCAGGGCAGCACACTCCTGTGAACCAATGCTCTTTTGTAAGTCATTAATGGACTCCTGTTGTTCAAAGTTCAAGAGTGATGTGAGAAAATATTTCTTCATTGAAAGGGTAGTAGACACTTGAAATAAGCTACAAGCAGAAGTAGTTGAAGCTGGAACAGTGGGGGGCTTCAAGAACGCATAAGATAGACATAAGGGTATATTAGATAGGAGGCAGGTGGGTGGAGGGTTGCCAGGGACCAGAATGGGTCTGCGTTGGCAGAATAGATAGGAAACAGCTGGACAGATTGGATGAGCCAAGTGTTTCTTTTCTGCCTACATACTCTTTGTTTCTATATTGGACAATGTTTTTCTCATGTCATGTTATAAAGTCCAAATTAAACAAAATATTTTTATTTTTGTTTGATATGGAACTGGGAACCCAATAAAATTTTATTTCTTCCAGTTCTGAGAATCACACTGAAACTGGGACCTTCTAAAAGTGGTACTGATCCAACAGGCTCTGTGCAACCTTACCAGGAACTGGGCAATCATTTTATACTGGGTATTTATACTCGGTGTTGAATGAAAGAAGGCATACTTGTGCATTAATACCATTCCCCGCATAGCGGGTTCGTGATCCCTTATGCCATGAGAGCTGATCTATTTCAGTTTTGAAACAGTCCAGTGAAGTATGAAGTACTTTAGACCACATGATTTGGAGGTACCAGGAACCAGGCAAAATAGGCAGCAACCCATCCGCAGAGGGGTGGGGCCACAAGATCCTGGTTCCAGCCCAGGAATGCACAATCCAAGTTCAGAGGAAACTTTGGCTAACGAGGTTTCAAGGGCAACAAGCCCAGTGGTGGTCATTCCAAATCCGAGCAGTCTTGTTAAGAAACGAATAGTACCTGGCATTTGTTTTAGCAGTCTCCATCTTTATTTGTAACCTATATGATCTTAATCCTTTCGGTATGTTATGTATTGCTATACCCATCTCTTGTCAGTGAAAGGATTGCAGATCTCTAGGTAGAAGGTTATCTGGGTGCCAGTGACCATTACATGGTATGGTTCAATTTAGCCACGAGAACAAAATCATCCCATTCCAAGGCAGAAATATGGGACTTCAGAGGAGCTGACTTTGATAAGATGGCCAACAGAGTTAAGCTAGCCCTGGCAAATAGAAATACAGGGGAGGGGGTACAGGCAAAGTGGGCAAGCATTAAAGATGCAATGCTTGAAGCAATATCCCATTGTTTTAGTAAGAAAAGGAAGTTCAAGTTTATTGCAGGAAAACTCCGTTGAGCAAGTTCATTCACAAGGAGGTCCTAGAAGGACGTCCTAAGTTCTTTTGAACTTCCATGGAAGTGCAAAAGAAGAAGGAAACCACTTTTGTTCTCAAACACAGTAGCAGAAAAGGTCACAGCCAAAAGGCTGGCCTTCAGGAAATATAAGGGAACGCAGCAGGATGAAAATAGGGAGGCATACCAAATTTCCCTAAGGGAAGCAGGGAAGGCAGTAAGGCAGGCAAAGGCCCAAACCAAGGAAACACTAGCATGAACAGTAAAAGACTTTCTATAGATACATTAGTGAAAGGAGAAAGTCCAGAGGGGGTATTGTTAAGATCAAAGGGGATAAGGGGAGCATGTGAGGAGGAGGACCATGTAAAAGCATCTATCTTAAATAGATACTTCTGCTCAGTATTTACTGAAGAGAAGGTAGGGCAGGGCCCACAGCTCAGCACCATGGACACGGGGGGAAGGAGGTGTGAACTACTCTCTTCACAAAAGAAAGGGTCCTACAAGAGCTCGATAAGCTCAGGGTGGACAAGGCAATAGGACCTGATGGCATACATCCCAGGGAACTAAAGGAGCTAAGGGTGGAACTAGCAGAACCATTATCAGAACTATTTAGTGAGTCTCTGAGCATAGGAGATGTCCAAGAAGACTGGAGAAGGGCTTGTGTGATCCCACTCCACAAGAGTGGTAGCAAGAAGGAGGCAAGGAACTACAGACCAGTCAGTCTTACCTCAGTAGTGGGCAAGATTATGGAGACACTCTTTAAGGAAAGGATAGTGAAACACCTGGAATCCATAGGAACACAGGACCCAAGACAGCATGGGTTTACAAAAGGATGGTCCTGTCAAACTAATCTCATAGATTTCTTTGACTGGGTACCCAGAGTGGTGGACCAAGGGGGAGCAGTTGATGCTGCCTACCTTGACTTTAGCAAAGCTTTAGATACTGTTCCACATACAAGATTGATTAACAAGCTGGGTAGGCTTGGGGTTGGTCAGAAGTTGGTCAACTGGGTGGCAAACTGGTTGACAGGCAGAAAACAGAGAGTGGTGGTAAACGGTATACAGTCAGAAGAGATGCAAGTCACAAATGGGGTGCCTCAGGGATCAGTCCTGGGGCCAGCCTTCTTCAGTATCTTCATCAGTGACATTGCAGATGGACTGGAGGGTAAGGTTTGCCTGTTTGCAGATGACACCAAGATCTGCAACAGAGTAGATGATCCATATGGAGTGGGCAGAATGAGAAGAGATCTGGATAAACTAGCAAAATGGTCAGAAGTGTGGCAACTGGGGTTTAATGCAAAGAAGTGCAATATCATGCACATAGGGAAGAGAACCCCTGAAGCCACCTATAGGCTGAGAGGGGAGTTGCTGGCAGTTACAAGGGAAGAAAGAGACTTGGGTGTCATCATCACTGATGACCTGAAATCATCCAAGCAGACTACTAAAGCAGTAGGTAAGGCTAGAGGGATGTTGGGGTGTATTAGTCGGGGTATCACAAGGCGGAAGAGGGAGGTAATAATCCCTCTTTACAAGACACTGGTTAGGCCCCATCTGGAGTACTGCGTGCAGTACTGGAGGCCACACCTTCATAAGGACATTAACCAAATTGAGGCAGTCCAGAGAAGGGAAACCAAAATAGTGCAGGGATTGCATCAGAAAACATGTGAGAACAGATTAACTGAGCTCAATATGTATATCCTAAAGCAAAGGAGGGAGAGAGGCGATATGATTGAAACATTCAAACACCTTAAGGGCATTAACAAGGTGAAAGAATCTAACATGTTTCAGTATAAGAAAAATAGCAGGACAAGAGGACACAGCATGAGATTAGAGGGAGGCTGATTAAGGGGTAATGTAAGGAAGTTCTTTTTCACAGAAAGGGTGGTGGATGCATGGAACGGTCTACCTCAATAAGTGGTGGATATGAATACAGTGCAGGGCTTCAAACAGGCATGGGATAGGCATAAGGGAGCAATACAGATGAGTATGAATAGATAGGCCATTGACAGAGTAAAGGCCAATGGCACATTCATAAGGTAGAAAAAGAAATGGGCAAACTGGATGGGCCTTGCAGTCCTTATCTGCCGTCAACTTCTATGTTTCTATGTTTGTATTACTTCTGGATCTTTCATTATTTTAAACAATTGTAATAGGTCTCCCCTTGTTCTCCTATGCTCCAAACTGTGTAAACCCAGTTGTTCTAGTCGTTCAGCGTAACTGTATTTTTTCAAGGATCCTATCATTTTTGTACAATTTCTCTGTATTTCTTCCAGTCTGTTTGTTTCTCCCTTAGCATAAGGGTTCAATAATGGGCACCTGAAGTCTGTGTGTGGTCTAACATATGTTGTATACAAGGGTAATAGACAGCCTAGATTTGTTTATGAAACTTCTTTTGATATTTATGAAACTTCTTTTGATATTTTGGATCATATAATTTGTTTTCTGAATTACTTGCATCCTGTGAGCATCTATTATAATACCACAGTCCTTTTCACTAATAGATTCCATGAGCTGAATTCCGTTTAGTCTGTATGTCTGTCTACAATTGTTTTTTCCCAGATGCATAACAGTACATTTTTCAACACTAAACAGCATTCTGTTTTCCTGAGACCATTTTTCTACAGCTTGTAGGTCTTTCACTAGACCCCTAATTCTTTCTGGTGTGTCTGCTGGTCCAACTAGCTTGATGCCATCTGCAAACTGAACCAGCGTATTAGTTGTGTTATGGTGGATGTCACTAATATATATAGAAAACAGTACTGGACACAATATGGACCCCTGTGGTACACCGCTTGTCATATCAGCAAAATTAGAATATGTTCTCAGAATTCTTACTTTTGGTTTTCTTTTAACCAGTTTTGTGTCCAAGTGATTAGTATGCTATCAATGCCTATTTTAGTCATTTTTCCAATAATTTGTTGTGAGGTACTTTATCGAAAGCTTTCTGGAAATCTAGAAAGAACACATCTACTGGTTTATTTTCATGTAGGCTTTTGTTTACTTGCTCATAAAAACAGAGCAGATTTGTTAAACATGACCTGTTTTGCTTAAACCCAAGTTGTTTTTGGTCCTTATATTTCAGTGATTTCAGATTTTCTTCCAATTTTCCTTTCAGAAAATGTTTGGCTATTTTATATAGGATGGAGGTTAGGCTAACCATTCTGTAGTCTGACGGTATAGCTCTATCACCCTTTTTTTTTAATAGTGTTACCACCGTAGCCTGCCTCCAGTCCTCCGGCACCAGCCATGTTGCAAAAGAGGCGTTACATAAGTATGCCAGAGATTTGTTTTCTTACCTCTTTGAGTAGTCCGGGGTGCAATTGGTCTGGCCATGTAGATTTGTGTGGTTTCAGTTTGTTTAATAAATTTTCAATATCAGTTGTACTAATTTTTAAATCTAAGTTTGTGCTTATATTTTGACCAATATTAATATTATCCTATTCATCCTCATCCCCATGCCTTCACAAGAGAGGGACACAGGGGTATACTCTACGTTCTTTATGATCCACAAAAATACTGCAGGCATCTGCCTGGTCCTCGACCTAAAATTCATCAACAAGTTTGTGGTCTACAAAAAATTCAAGATGGAGACCCTCCAGTCAACTCTGACTGCAATTCAACCAGGTGACATCTGGCCTCAATTGACCTGAAAGATGCCTACTTGCACATTCCGATTTTCCCCTGGCATCACCACTTCCTCAGATTCCAAATCTATGGCCATTACTTCCAGTACACTTACCTCCTGGCATTGGTGCTGACAGTCTTTACAAAGACACTATTAGTACTGGCAGTGGACCTCCGAAAAAGGGGGATGCATTGTCATCCCATATATGGATGATTGGCTTATTTGAGCCAGGCATCCAGATCAAGCCCAGAGAGACACAGAGGCCATAGTTCAGTGCCTGCAACACCATGGCTGGGTCATAAACTGGGACAAGAGTCAGCTAACCCCCATGCAGGAGATCACACACCTCGGCGTCAGGATCGGCACGATCGTGGGTCAGGTCTTCCCCGCAGAAGAAAAGGTTGCCAACATAATCCAGCACTTGGGTTCCATACGGACAGGGTCATACAGGCCAGTGGACATGTACCTCCAGTTGTTGGGGCTGATGGCAGCAGTGATAGCCATAGTGTCATGGGCATGCCTGCACATGCACCCACTCCAACGGTACATGCTAGACACAGGGGATCAATCAACCCAGGATTTTGAGTTCAAACTTGATCGCAGTCTGGACATCCTTCAGAGCCTGGATTGATGAATGGACCAGTACAACCTGACAAAAGGTGCCCCACTATCAACGTCACCAGCGGCAACCATTACAATGAATGCCAGTCTCCTTGGGTGGGGAGCCATGCTGAGTCACCATGTGACTCAAGGGAAGTGTTCTCCAGCAGAAGTTCATCTTCCCATAAATGTTCTAGAGATGACAGCAGTGTACAGGGCCCTGTTATTCTTCACTCCTCAGATACTGGGTCAGCCAGTGCTGATCAGAACCAACAATCAGGTTACCATGGTGTACATAAACAAGCAAGGCAGAACCTGAAGCAGGGCAATGCTCAAGGAGGTGCTTCAGACCTTATGTTGGGCAGAAATAAACTCCTGCCAATGATCTCTGCCACATCTGGCGGGGAAGCTAAACTCACAGGCAGATTGGCTCAGTCAAGTGACTCTTGACCAGGCGGAGTGGCAGTTGCATCCTCAGATGTTTCAGAATATAGATCAAAGGTGGGGCCATTCCAGCTGGATCTAATGGCATTGGGGTACAACAGTCAATTGACCCATTTTCATTCCTGCTTCCCAGACAGCCAGGCTGAAGAGGTGGACGCAATGGCAGTGACATGGAGGTTCAAAAAAGCTTACAACTTTCTGCCTCTCCCAATGGTTGTAAAAGTACTTCTCAAGATCAGAGCCATGAGAACTACAGTACTGGTGGTGGCCCCGGATTGGCTGAGGAGATCATGGTATTCTCTACTCAGAGTGATGTTGATCGACATGCCTTGGCACCTGTCACAACGTCTGGACTTACTACTTCAGGGTCCAATACTGCACCACAACCCCCAGGCCCTCTGCTTGATGGCATGGATGCTGAAAGGACAAGACTGTTGAGGGTGGGTTACCCCTCCAAGTTGGTGGAACATCTGTTTAAGTCCAGGAGAAACTCCACTAATAAGACTTATCTGAGACATTGGCAGATTTTTTGTAGGTGGTGTACGGCAAAAGGCTTGTCTCCTTCGGTGGCAGGCCTTCCCCAAATGCTTGATTTCCTTAATGATGGAGTCAAATAGGTTTGGCCTACTCCTCCTTGAGGGTTCAGACATCAGCTATGTCTGTGATAAGGGGATCGCTACCAAAGGTGAAGTCAGTAGGTTCACATCCCAATGTAGTTAGGCTTCTATGGGCCATGCAGATCACATCTTTCTATGTAAGGCCCACGTGTCCACCGTTGCAGCTCAATTTGGTATTGGAGGGCCTACACAAACCCCCATTTGTTCCCCATTCTCCTTATTGGACAACCATTAAGACAATGTTCCTAACGGCCATGTGCTCTGCCAGACAAGTGAGTGAACTACAGGCGCTTTCCTGCCTGGAACTGTTTCTTACTTTCCATAATACCAGGGTATCCCTTATGAATGTTCCATATTTCACACCTGATTTTATCCTTCCACCTGAAACAGACTATTCACCTGCTGGCCCTGCTGTAAGAACAAGGGTGTCCAGATGGGGAACATCACACCCTGGACATGGTCTCCCTGTTTAGAGATTATCTGATTATGTCTGAGAGTTTCAGTAAGTCAGATAGGTTGTTCGTATTCTATTCAAGAAAAAAGATTGACCAGACAGCATCAAAGGAAGCCATTGCCTGCTGGATATGGGGGCAACTATGGCCGCATATCAAGGGGCAGCTAAGGATGCCCCTAGAGGCATTAGGGCACATTTCACCAAAGCACTATTAGCATCTTGGGCACAGTGGGGTAGTGCATCTGTGTAGGATATCTGTGCAGCAGCTACCTGGTCCTCAATCCACACATTTGTTCACCATTACAGGCTAGATGTGGCTTCTGCAGATCGAGCCACGTTTGGCAGGGCTTTGCTTCAGGCTGCTGTAGGGCTGCACTGATGACAAGGTTCGTTTTTTTACCACCCATGTGTTTTTTACTGGGTACTGCCACAATGTCCCATATGTGATGATACTCTGAGCACCAGAAAGATTGCAGGAGACAATGATATTTACTCATCTGTTAAAGATGATTATACCTGCAACCTTTATAGGGCTCAGAGTCCCTCTCTAGGTGGACTAACAAGACGCTACAGCAGCCAGAATCCTTAGGGACAGTACTCTGATGCATTGCCACTGGGTAATATAGTTTAATTCCAGTGAGGCTCCTACCAATTGTATTGTGGTAGTTATACTGTATACTAACCATGTGCATTGCTACTATTATGTATTTACTGTAGGTGTGGCTCTTGTATGCCTTACTTGTCAGAGCAAATTATTAGCATGCCATCTGTATCAAGTGTGTCTCTTGATGTTTATTTTTAATTTTCAAGTAAATTACCTATTTTCAGCACATGACAATGTGGGTGTTGGTCATTTTGTTAAAGTTTGGTTGCTGTTCTTTTGGGTTTTTTTGCTTTGTTTTTCTCTCTCTGCTAGGGAAGTTTCTTACTGGATTTTCTGGTCGTAGCTGGGATGATTGATTCTGGCAGCCCAGAAAAGATTTATGATTGCGATCAGCCAATAGGATGGATGGAGGATAACCCATGTGTGATGATTCTCTGAGCACTATAAAGGTTGTAGGTATAGTCACCTTTACCAGTTGAGTAAATATCATTTCCGGGCAATACCTCAGGGCTGAGATTATACTGTCTGTAAAACATTACAAATATGCCCTTGTTGAGTATACTGTGTTTCCCTGTCAGTAGAATGTGAATCAAGCAGACATTCATTGCCACAGAATTTTTAGAGTCAGCAGAATGTTCACACAGTTTAAGTGACATACAGTAGATATTTCAAAAAAGCCAAAATTCACAGCTCTGACATCACAACTGTTAATTACAAGATATCTGATGTCACACCAGTGGGATACAAGATGGGTTATCTGAATTACAAGAGCTAACAAGGTGTTCTATTTTCTGTGGACTGTGTTTTGGGCTTAAAGAGCTGCTATCTACTCCAGGACATCACCCAGTGCCACCAAAGACACCCTGGGATAGGGAGCCAGTTTGCCTGTGGATATGCCTTTCCCTGCACCATGTCACCAACCCTTCAGCAGTTCCTGTTTCCTGCTCCTGGATCTGGTATCCTCAGTCTGCCCAAAGAAGCTGTTCACTAGAGGATAGAAGCTGCAAAGCCCGTGTCTACTCTTCCTGCAGTAGCCAGTCAGGAGCCATGCTCTGAAGCCCTCTTTGTTCTATGAGCCTCTTCAAAATTCACTCCATTAATGGTCCTCCTCAGTGCGATCCTCCTTGTGAAGGGCCACCATGCATAGAGCAACAAGGAGTCTGCCCAGGACTCAGCCCAGGAAGCAGCCAGCAGCCATCTACTCTGTCCTGCAGCTACTATTTTATATCGCATGCCTCTTCTAGACACCAGACTCTGTGGTTATCCCATTGCTTTATCCCTGGTGTGTTACTGCTCACCTACCTGGTATAACTTTGTGGTAGCCCTTAATTTGCTAGAACTGTAAACCTGTTTAATGGCTAGAACTGTACTTGCTAGGATGTGTATGGCTATATTTATTTAAAAGTGCATAGCTCTGTTTTGGGTTAAATCAAATCAGGCCTATATGCTAAACCTCAGTTATACTGGAATTACTACAAACACTCTTGCCAGAGCTAACGTGTATTTCACTCTTGCTATGTTATTTTGGTTACTGGCCCATCCACATTCGTGATTATTATCCCACTCCTAGCAAGCCCCTATCTAAGCAGCCAGTATATCCCCATTCCAGTCTGTTACCACCTGGGTCCTACCTCTTCTTGCTCCAGTAGCTTGCCTTGCAAGGAGATCCCCACTCCTAGGGACCTCTCAGAATATTTCTGGTGAGACTTACCTCCCCAGGAAAGCTATCCCCTCCCCCCGACAAGTTATATTGCTCCCTGCTAAGCTGAATACTAGTACTACTTATCTAAACATGGCATTTGCACTAGTTCAGCCATTGCCTTGCTCAGCTGAAGTCTAACAATGATTACACACAGATTGGTGGTTGAACTCCCTGCTCCACTCCTGGGACTGCACCCTAGTCACCCTGTGTCACGGACTTATACTGAGACCCATTTAGTTTTTTTTTCCCTAATTTGATGAGCCTTCACTGTGGGAAACTGATAGTTGTCAGGTATCTGATGTCTACACACCTGGTACTGATGCTTAATAAGCACACGGTACCATTTCTCAGGCTGCTTACTAAGCTGTCTTTGTTAATCCTCTTGCTATCAGCTTGGGACATTGAGACTAACCCTTGCCCGCCTCTCCAGTGCCACAATTACCTCCCCCCAGACCTTGTCTGCTTCAACTGTAATGGACTTAATTTAGTCTATATGAATATAATCAGTTTAAGATCCAAGATTCATGAACTTGAAGCCTGTGTGAATTTTCCACCTATACTTGCTGTAACTGAAACATGACTGATGCCCCATATCCTAATGAATAAAATCAATATCCCTATCTATAACACATTTAGGAAGACCAGTCTAGTAAAAGAAAGAAGGGGAGTAATCTTCTACCCCAAGACCACTCTCCAAGCCATGGGACTACCTAAGCCCATCTCAGGCTCCCTCCTGTGAATGTGTACTCATTAAATTACTCCTTTGCAACATCAAGCCCTTTTATGTAGGCTGTAACTATAACCCCCAGTAGCCATGTCTGCTCTGGGTGAACTCATGGACTGCCTTGGGGAGCTACATCTCAGTGAAATAATTTTGTTTAGGGATTTTAACCTCAGCTGGCTAGACAAGGGCCCCTGTACCTTTAAAAATCCTCTTAATAACACAAATTTTCACCAAACCATTTGAATACCCACTAGGCTAAATACCAAACCGGGGATTCATGCTTTAGCAGAACTGATCGTATTCATGCAGGTGGAACCTTCTCTGACTCCCTGAGTGATCACTCCCGGTATACTGGACCTGGAGTAACAACTTTGATGACTCCCAAAGAATTATTCCCATCACAGATTATTCTAGACTGGACAGCAAAGCCTTTCTTGAAGAGCTTCACGGTGAAGTAGGAGAACATAGGCTACTCTGAGGATGCCAACCTTTCCCTTGACTTTTTAATAAACAACTTCACCAATATAGTAAACAAACATGCTTCCCCTGCTACAAAAGAAGGTTAAAGTTGCCTTCTCCAAATGGCTAACCCACTCACTCCACACCCTTATGAAATGGAGGGATTGAGTCTGGAGAGAAATTAAGACCTCAGGCCACCAGCAAGATTGGCTTGCATATTGACAACTTAGAAACATTTGCAAATCTAGCTTTAAAAAGACCAAGATTAACTATTTGAAGGACCTGCAAGTTAATAACCTGCAAAATCCAAAACATTTCTTAACATAGGTTAACACAGGTTAACTGCCTCCTTAAAAGATGGCCTGGTGCTCCAAATTGTGAAATACTCTATAAAGCAAACACAATTAGTAACACCAAATTAATTGCTAAAGCATTCAATGGGTTCTTCACTGATCTAGATGCTCAAAAAGGCCTTGCCATTGCTGTAGCTCCTTCTCCTAGCTAACCAATTTTAGCCAACCAACCTAATTTTCCCTTTCAGTCATCTACAAAAAAGAGGTCCTGGACCAGCTCCTAAAATTAAAGCAGACAAATCAGCATACCATGATAATCTTGAGCATCAACTTTTACCAATGGCTCTCCCTGCCCTTGCATATCACTTGACTGTTTTCTGTAACATGTCCATTCTCCAAGGTACAGTGTCACTAAAGTGGAAGGTAGCTGATATGGTCCCTGCACATAAAGGAGGAGCCAGTGAGCCGATCAAAAACTACAGTCCCATCTCTATACCAAGTATCCTGCAAGGGTCAAACAGAGACTTGTGCACAGCCAATTGGTGGCCTAAATAGAATCTTACTAACTGTTCACAGATGTTCAGCATGGCTTCTGCAAGCATCATGCCACAGACAACAGACTCTGCCCTGGGATACCTCACTACTAATGTTTTTTTCAGTGCCTTAGACCACAGTAACTCTACATGGGTGATATTTGCCAACCTCAGCAAGGCCTTCGACTTGGTGAACCACAGTCTACTGGTGTCCAAACTGAGAAGCCTGGGTCTAGAGCAATTCTCTTGTCATTGATCTAGGAGCTGCCTTATGGGTCATAACCAATCGGTATGCCACCTCCCAGTGAGAGATCTTAAATGGGGTTCCTCAGGGCTCGGTCCTGGGACCCATACATTTCTAGCTTTTTGTTAACAAATTCCTCCAACTATGGTGATGTCAAAGTGCTTCTATGTAGATGATGCAGTTCTCTACAGAACTGGCTCTGACTTAAATGCTATTGATGACAGACTTAATGAGGATTTCAGTGAACTTGAAAACTGGTTTACCTCTGACTGTATTGTCCTTAATGTTAAAAACTAAGACCTTGTTATCTGGATCCAGAAAGCTGGTTCCTGATCGAAGCGAGCTCCTACAGTTCTTCAGTACCACAGATACTGCGTTGGAGGTTGTAGATACTATGAAGTATCTTGGTGTCTAGTTTGACAAAGAACTCTCTTTCAAGCCTCATACTGTGTCACCAAGCTTCTTTTCCAAAAGCTGGGATTACTCTATAATCTCAGATCTTATCTTATTAATAAAGCCTGTCTGTTAGTTGCTTACAGTGTCCTTCTCCCTATGTTACTGTATGGGCCCACAATCCTCTCCTCCCTGAGAGGTACTGTACCTACAAAGTTTAAAAATTTGTACCACAGAATTGGCAAGTTTGCATCTGGCACAGGTAATAGAGATTACCATTGTAATGTCCTTGCCTCCCTTAACTGGCCACAACTGGAGAAACAGCTCTACCACCCCACCCTCTTTCTGACCTATAAGATGTTAATGGACTGCCTTCCCAGCCTCAGGGATGTACTGGTCTGAAAGTATCTGAGTAGACATATCCCTTCCCCCTCCTCTCTGCCTCTCCCAGAGGTTCTCAGGACCCTGACTACATTTGGCCAACAACTCTTCTCACATAAAGCCCACCTACTCTGGAATGAGCTTCCACTACATATCCAGGAAAGACTTGTGTACCAGTCCTTCAAAAAAAGGACAGCTCAAAGGATGCCCTACCCCCAAGCACAGCCATTCCTGCCTCCACCTCCACTGAGATTGGCTCTACTAGTGCTGCTCCTTATGTCTATCAATGTTGTCATGTGTGATCCATGCCATCTCTTCACCATGTCTAGTTCTGGGAGCCTAATGGGTTGTACTGCATACTGCTGTATTGCACAAATGCACCTTGCCTACTTAATCTGTATGTATGAATTGTTATACCCATTGTTACTACCACTTCATACTGTCCCAAATATAATCCCCATATCTGACTTTGAATCAAGTAATATGTCCTTCTACTGTATCCTGGATTGTTCCTGAAGAAGGGATATAATTCTCAATGAGCTTACCAGGTTAAAGAAAGCCAGCTGTGAATTCAAAGCTATAATTCAATCTTTAGGTTAGGGTGACTTCACAGACCACTTAAGCTTCACTTTTATGATTTATCATGTACCTAAACACCTCAACTCAGTTATAGCCTTGTAATACATGGTTAGCTATCTGTTATTCTGAATATAATTACGGATAGCATTTTGCTATAAATAACTCTGTTGTAATTTATAGAGTACAACTGATCTTGTGTAAAAAGCAAAATATGGATAGGTGTGTATAACACAGAATATAATAACTGGGCTCCATTTTTTCTTTAGAAAACCCCAGCTATAATTTGCTATTATAGCCAGCTGGTTATAACGACATTCACACGTCGGGTTTCCTATGAGGCCATAGGCACACTCAATCTGTTGCAATGTACATGGTTGGAAAGTGAAGTGCCAGCTGGCAGTGCTAACAATAGCCTTACAGAGCTCAGACTTGTGGCCTGCTCCATGCAGGTGGGAAAGAAGGCTTGTGGTGAACAAACGGGGCCCAGCAATTACATAAAACAAAGCCTGGGGGACTGTATAAAAATCACATTTTATAAACTCCCTTAGTGTGAGATGATATTATAATCACCTCGAGCTTCACTCTCAGGGTTATGTTGCATCTCACACCATGGGTGTCTATAAAATTCTTGTCATACACAGTCCACCAGGCTATATTTTATACACACCCTTAGTGTAGGATGCTTTTATAAACCACATGAGCTTTGCTATTGGATTTATGTAACAACTCTCAGCAACCCATATATTATTCTTTGTATAATACATGATCAACTTTTGTAATTCACAGATAGCCCATTCAGTTTCTTGTTATCACATTTGAACATTTTAAAGAGTGGACTATAAACTTTCAAATGTGCACTCTACATGATGATTATTGACCTTGACCATATATTATATACAGAATAATCCCTAGGGTCATAGGTAGTGTATATAATTGAAAGGCTTTTAGCCTGCTGTTCAATGGGGATAGCTCCTCCACATCCCCTACTTAATCAGCAGGCTGCCTCTCGCTCTGCTTCGAGCATTTTGGCGGCATGGCTGCGTGGCTGGCCGCGGCTATGGGCTTCCTTCCTGTGCTTCTAGCCTTCTCCCATTCTCCCTTTGTTGTCCGTTTTCTCTCTTTGCCCCCCATTCATTCCGATTGTTGTGCTCTCTCTCTCTTTTTTCTCCTCTCCCAGCCTTTTATTCCCTGTACCTCTCTTTTCTCCCATTTTCCTTTTCTTTTGGGCATTTCCCAGGTCGGACACCATGCTGCCTCGCTCCAGTTCTCCCACCGCTTCTGCACCCTCTGGATTGCCTCCCTCATTGCAGGTCTCTCATCGACAATGCTCCCCTCTGGTCCTTCTCTTTTGATTATCTTGCCACTCTGTGGTTTTAAAGACTGGCCTCCGGTGTGCTCCTGCTCTTTGCTTGCACTTCCCCGTGTGCCTTTCCTTACTCCGATGCATGGCTGCTGAACTGCTAAATGTGACTCCCCAACTAATGGGATATTGTTCTGTTTCTGTGGTGATTCAGCTGTTATATGTGACTCCCCCAGTTCCAGCTGTTGAATGCAACTCCCCAGCTAATGGCAGAAGCTATTGTTTCTCTGGTGACACGGCTGTTGAATCTGACTCCCCAGATAATGACCATTGAATGAGTGCATTGTTGCACTTTATCAACTCAAGCTTGTGTTAGTGTCATCACATTGTGAGTTGGCCAGGAGGATATTTTGAATTCAAGAGTGTTTTTTGCTACAGTATTTCTAACGAGGCTACTCAATAAGGGAAGTAGGTTCCCATGAACATTTAATAATTTTTTTCGTTCTCTTCAGTCTTAATACACCACCTGGGTCTCTGCATAGCACACAATGATATTTAAAGGGGCAATGACATAGCTGCATTCTGCCGCTTCCTTGCAAGACCAGCTCAGCTTCAGCCGAGGAGTCCTATCATCATTCTTGCATGTGACTCAGGAATCAACAGGTTACTTTCTCTCTTTCTTTAGTGCCTTTGAGGGGACAACAAATACAGTAGCACCATGGTTGGTACAAAGGCTAGCTATGGTGCCCATCATGGATTATGCTCATTACCTCCATAGTGGACCGCAGGGGTGCCATCATTCTGAATATATTCTTCCTTACACCATAGCGATGCTGGACTTAATGGGGTCGTACATCCCGAAAATGCTTTGCTCTATTCCATGGCAATGGTGGACCATGTGGGGTCTCACCATCCCATCTATGCTTTTCTTTGTGATACGGTGATGGCTGTCCATGGGGAGGGGTCCTGCCATCCCTATCTTTCACTACTTCAATGGCCTACGTAGCCAGTATAGTGTTATGCTTCTGCAACTGTGTTCATTTGGTTTTGGCCATTCACACTCTTTATTCCAGAGGAATTACCACCCTGTAGAAGTACCAAAGGCAAGGAACCCTTGAAGAGGGTTCCACCCCTAGAGGTGCCACGGGACAATTCCCATGGCTAAAGGTACCTTAGGAAAGATCCCAAGGAGAGAAGCACTGCTGCTGGAGGAGGAGGGGAGGATGGTGGGGCAAAGAAAAAAGTGCTTCAGAAGGAGGCTGAAAGGAACTGCTTATATAGCTCAGGAAGTAGGAGTGGCTGGCTGCTCGTCCACTGAACTCCAGGAAAGCCTTCCAATTCAATGGCCTACGCAGCCAGTATAGTGTTATGCTTGTGCAACTGTGTTAGCTTGGTTTTGGCCATTCACATTCTCTATTCCAGAGGAATTACCACCCTGTAGGGGTACCAAAGGCAAGGAACCCTCGAAGAAGGTTCCACCCCTAGAGGTGCCACGGCACTTTATCTCTGTGGCTAAAGGTACCTAGGAAGGATCCCCAAAAGAAATGTAGTACACAGGATATCCCAAAACAATGATGTAGCATGAAGCATATAAGCAAGCAGTAACTGTGACGTAGTAGTAGATAAGCATCAGTCAGTTTGATAACGTAAGGGATGCTCAGGTTGATAACGTAATGAAATGCCCAGGTTTGCATGGCATGATTCTGAGGGTTTGTGTTGAGAATGAGGGATCATCTAAAGAGAGAGGAACAGCAGGGACACCATCCACCTCCATCCAACAGCGGAACCTACCTAAAGAAACTAGGGAACAGTACTATGCTAACAGTTATGACCTGAGGCAATGGAGGAGAGAAAAAAAAACATATAAAACATATGAGGAGGAAATCTCTGGGGCTACAAGGCCTAGGTTGCCTTCCTTCCAGGCTGGGGATGTTTTATTTAGTGATGGCTCTGCAGCTGCAATTTGGAAAACCCAATTAAAGAGAGGTGGAAAATATTCCAATTTGGAGGAAGGCTCTCACTCAAACCCTCTAGCTGGAATGCCGTGAAAGGTTGGGAGAAAACTCTGCAACACGATAGGCAACCAAGGCGGGAGGAGGACAGCAACGACTGCTGAGGTACTCACCTGGCCTACTCACCCTAATCTCAAACCAGGTGAACCAGAGGCAGTCATGGGGAGAATAGCTTTGAAGGGTGCCTCCGAACCCACTCAGTCAGCTAAAAAGGCCCCCGTGAGTGCCCCACACATCAAGCTGAGTCTTAACTTCTACAACTTGAGGTGCTGTTGGTACAGTTGATGACTGAAAGTCCAGCCAGAGCGAGGACATCCCTAGTTGCAGCCGACATCCCAGAGGCTGAAGCCAAGGGGATGGTGTAGTTCTGCTGACAGGTGAGAAGGGCCCTGCCCCAAGCTTCGCATGCTCAAGCGGCGGACTCATGGTGCAGAGTGAGACCATCGCTGCACGAAGGTCTGAGCCAGAAAGGTATGGCTGGCATGTCCCAGGATACTGATAGGAAGCTGAAAACTGGTGAGCAGCTGAATGAGCACTGGTGTGCTGAGACCTCGCAAAGGTCCAATGCAGAACTGAGTGCAGCAAACATCCCAGAGGCTAAAGCCGAGGGGATGGCAATAGACATGAAGCAATGATTGCATAAGCAAGAGTGGACCTGCACGTAGGTCTGCATAATGAAGTAGCAATGAAACAGCACTGTAAATAGTGGGGCAAGCCAGCTAGTCATCTAAAAAGCTAATAAGGGGACAGATACGCTGAGGATTTGCTGGCGACGGAGACAGGATTGTGAACAAACTTACAGCATCAGCATTAGCTTTAGCTGACCTCAGAGTATAACAGGGTATATAAACATAGAAGCAGCATCTGTATTGAGTACTCTAAGTTGTGAACTCGATAAACATAAATAAAGGAGACACAATGCTCTAAAAGCAGCTGTCACTAGGCAGTGCAATGAAACTGCAGCAATAATGTAGAGAATGAGTTGAGAGTGCATGACTGAGCTGCATAGGTAGGGGTCACAGTGAGTTGTAGCTATGCATTATGCACTACTGTGCACCGCTGTATGCTTTGCGCTGCTGTGCACCACTGTGTGCTGCTGTGTGCTGTATGCTGTGCACTGCTGTGTGCTGCTGTACACCACTGGTTTGCTGGCCAAGGCACCTAGCTTCACCTGAGCTCTTTCCTTCTAAGACTGCTTGAAAGGCAGAGTAGAGAAACTTACCAGAGCAAGGGAGAAGGATTAAGACTTACTTTGGCTAAGCAGATTTACTGTGTTGTGGTGTTTTTATTTTTTACTCACAGGGATTGCTACTGTTTGTTGCTAACATTTCATTGCTTTATTTTTTCTCTGATTCAAATTGTTGTTGCTGGTATACCTTCTTCTGCATTATTACAAGGTGTGCCTACAGGGGTGTGCTAACAGATTACTGCTGTAATCTTCTGATTCAAATTGTCTTTTGCAAGGTATATCTTCTGTTACTGCTTTATTTTTCTCTGGAGCAAAGTGTTTCTTACAGGGTATATCTTCTCTGAAATTACTGTATTACAGGTGGTGCTTTACAGGTTTTACAGTTTTATCTAACATTAGGATAAGCTTTCAGGGTTACTGCATTTGTTGTTGACTGATTGTTTCTGCTCTTACCTCCTTGTTCTTTCGTCCGTGGTTCTTTTTAGGCAGGGGAAGGGCCCAGCCACCCACCCCCATCCCCAACCACCCCACGCTACACTCCTTTATAGGGTACCACAGTTGTGACATTTCCTGTGGCAGAGCAGGAAGGGGCGGATCAGTGGGGCCTCCACAAGGTGATCTCATTTACAGGGGCACTAGTAATTTAACTTGTTATAACAAGTTAAACGAAACACAATTAAACCATTACTTGCATTTTTTCCTTTTTTTTTCCTTCTAATTTGACTAGGTTACAAACCCAGCAACTTATTTGGAATGGATTTCATTAACTGCAGGTACTGTGGAACAATTTTCAGAAGGACAGTCTTACAGGATTTAGGACACTGTCCTACATGCTGGGCCTTTGGAGATTTTAGGGCTCAGCTCCGGGCAGCATGGGCAGAGATTTCACCTCAAATTTCATATTGAAGAGGAAATACATTATAAGAACCACCGCCATTTCCCCAGCATCCAACAGAAAAACCTCGACCGCAGAGGGTAGTTGGTCCAGGAGGTTGGCAGGTGGTTAGGAGGAGCAAATCAGGTGCCCCATCACTCTGCTCCAACACATTACCTCCAAAACCATATAAACACTAGAAACAGGTATCTGCCTCTATCTCTGAAATCAAATAAAGAGGCAGAAGACACTGCAAGAGCAGGACACTGCAGCACAGGAGCTAGCACAACAAAACTCACCCAAATCAGGAACCAAAACTAAACGAGCACAAAGGAAATCCAAAAACTTCTGATCATAGGAGACTCCATGATTCGGGAGTTGACACCCATCTCCAGCCAGGGTGATGTCAGATGTCTCCCAGGTACATCAGCATGGAGAGACACTGACCCATTGCTAAAATTGTTCACAAAGCAGGAGAAAACATTGATGTCCTAGTACACATAGGGGATCATGATCTCACCAGCCCGGTCAGTTGTGGAGACCAAGGAACACCTGACCAGGCTGGGTGACAAATCATCATCTATTTCATCTGGCATCTCTTCTCTGAGATCCTACCAGTCTGGGAGAGGGAGCAGATGAGGCGGAAGGTCAGAGAAGGGAGATAGGGGAGCTAAACATGGCTCAAGGACTGGTGCCAGGAAAAGGACACAGATTTGTAGGAACTGGCAACAGTTCTGGGAGAAAAGTTCTTTAAATTTGATGGACTGCATCTGACTAAAGAGGAATCAGTGCATTGGGGCAGAAGTTTGACGTCTTTGCAGAATATTTAAACTAGCAAATGGGGAGAGGTGCAGCACCCATACGTCGAATGGGAAGAACACCCCTCCCCCCTCAGCTAGTGGTCAAACAGGAATTCAGCGTGTTTGCCGTTCATTTGCATCACCAGGTAAGAAAAAAGGTTTGTCTCCCCATACGATGCACAGGGGTAATGCCAAACTTCACCCAACAACTAACACACCAAAATCTGGCCAATGGAAAATCATGTACACAAATGCTCACAGCCTGGGAAATAAGATCCCAGACCTGCAGGCAATAATGTCAGAGGCTAAACTAGACATAGTAGCAATTAGTGAGACGTGGTTTACCAGTAACCACACTTGGGAGACTTCAGTACCTGGCTATGTATTGTTCAGAAGAGACCGAGGTGCAAAAGGGGAGGAGTGGCCCTGTATGTTAATGAAAATATCAAAGCTACAGAAATTCAGAATACACATAAGGAGCCAGAAGAACTGTGGGTCACCCTGGAAACAGGAAATGGGACAGCCATAAGAACTGGGGTTGTCTACAGGCCCCCAGACCAGAGGAGGACATAGACACATTACTGTTAGAAGATATACAAAACATGACAGCTAAAGGAGGTTCTGATAATGGGAGACTTCAACATGCCAGATACAGATTGGTCAATACCAGCAGGAACATCTGCCAGAACTAGACTCATAGTGGATTCCTGCAGGGGAGGGCCTCAAACAACTGGTACAGCAACCCACAAGAGACAGGGCTATCCTAGATCTAGTACTGACTAACAAAGAGGGATCACAGATCTCCAGGTAGAAGGTCACCTGGGGCCAGTGACCATCACATAGTATGGTTCAATTTGGCTACTACATCTAAATCATCCCATTCCAAGACAAAAATATGGGACTTCAGAGGAGCTGACTTTGATAAGATGGCCAACAGAGTTAAGCTAGCCCTGGCAAAAGAAACACAGGTGAGGGGTACAGGCAAAGTGGGCAAGCATTAAGGATGCAATACTTGAAGCAACATCCCATTGTGTTAGACAGAAAAGGAAGTGCAAAGAAGAAGGAAACCACTTTGGTTCTCAGATACAGTAGCAGAAAAGGTCAGAGCCAAAGGCTGGTCTTCAGAAATATAAGGAACACAGCGGGATGAAGATAGGGAGGCATACCAAACTGCCCTGAGGGAAGCAGGTAAGGCAGTAAGGCAGGCAAGTCCCAAACTGAGGAAACACTAGCACGAACAGTAAAGAAGGTGACAAGACTTTCTATAGATACATTAGTGAAAGGAGAAAGTCCAGAGGGTGTGCTAAGCTTAATGGAGAAAAGGAGCATGTGAGGAGGAGGACCCTGTAAAGCATCTATCCTAAATAGATACTTTTGCTCAGTATTTACTGAAGAGAAGGTAGGGCAGGGCCCACAGCTCAGCATCATGGACAGGGGGAGGGGGTAAGTACTACTCCCTTCACAAAGAAAGGTCCTACAGAACTTGCTAAGCTCAGGTTGGATAAGGCAATGGGACCTGATGGCATACATCCCAGGGTACTTAAGGAGCTAAAGGAGGAACTAGCAGAGCCATTAGCAGAATTGTTTAGTGAGTCTCTGAGCACAGGAGAGGTCCCAGAAGACTGGAGAAGGGCTCATGTGATCCCGCTCCACAAGAGTGGTAGCAGGGAGGAGGCGGGAACTACAGACCGTGCAGTCTTACCTCAGTAGTAGGCAAGATTATGGAGGCACTCCTAAGGAAAGGATAGTGCAACACCTGGAATCCATAGGGCACAGGATCCAAGACAGCATGGGTTTACAAAGGGAAGGTCCTGTCAACGAATCTCATAGATTTCTTTGACTGGGTAACCAGAGTGGTGGACCAAGGGGAGCAGTTGATGTCGCCTACCTTGACTTCAGCAAAGCTTTGACACTGTTCCACATAGAAGATTGATAAATAAGCTGGGTAGGCTCAGGGTGGTCAGAGTTGGTCAACTGGGTGGCAAACTGGTTGACGGGCAGAAAACAGAGAGTGGTGGTAAATGGTATACAGTCAGAAGAGATGCAAGTCACAAGTGGGATACCTCAGGGATCAGTCCTGGGGCCAGTCCTCTTCAACATCTTCATTAGTGACCTTGCAGATGGACTAGAGGGTAAGGCTTGTCTGTTTGCAGATGACACCAAGATCTGCAACAGAGTAGATGATCCAGATGGGGTGGGCAGAATGAGAAGAGATCTGGATAAACTAGCAGAATGGTCAGAAGAGTGGCAGCTGGGATTTAATGCAAAGAAGTGCAAAATCATGCACATAGGGAAGAGAAATCCTGAAGCCACCTATAGGCTGGGAGGAGTTGCTAGCAGTCACAAAGGAAGAAGAGACTTGGCATCATCATCACTGATGACCTAAAATCATCCAAGCAGACCTCTAAAGCAGTAGGTAAGGCTAGGGGGTGTTAGGGTGTATTAGTAGGGTATCACAAGTCGTAAGAGGAGGTAATAATCCTCTGTACAAGACACTGGTTAGGCCCCATCTGGAGTACTGCGTGCAGTATTGGAGGCCACACCTTCACAAGGACATTAACCAAATTGAGGCAGTCCAGAAGGGCAACCAAAATGGTGCAGGGACTGCATCAGAAGACTTATGAGGACAGATTAACAGAGCTCAATATGTATACCCTTGAGCAAAGGAGGAGAGAGGTGATATGATTGAGGCATTCAAACACCTTAAGGGCATAAACAAGGTGAAAGAGTCTAACATGTTTAAATATAAGAAAAATAGCAGGACAAGAGGACACAGCATGAGATTAGAGGGAGGCCGATTAAGGGGAATGTGAGGAAATTTTTTCACAGAAAGGGTGGTGGATGCATGGAATGGCTTACCACAAGAAGTGGTGGCTATGAATACAGTGCAGGGCTTCAAACAGGCATGGGATAGGCATAAGGGAGCAATACAAATGACTATGAATAGATAGGTCACTGACAGAGCAAAGGTCGATGGCACATTTATAAGGTAGAAAAAGAAATGGGCAGACTGGATGGGCCTTGCGGTCCTTATCTGCCGTCAACTTCTATGTTTCTATGTTTCTATGTTTCTATGTTGTGCATTGTATGCTGTATGCCTCTGTGCACAGCTGTGTGCTGCAGTGTGCTGAGTGCTGTGTGCCATGGGCAATGGAGACAGGATTAAACTAAGGTACAGCATCAGCAGTAGTCCCAGCTGACTTCAGAGGATAACAGGTGTAGAAACAGAGAAGCAACATCTGCATTGAGTATACTGATTTGTAAAACTGCAATAAACATAAAATAAAGGAGACACGATGCTCTGAAGGCAGCTGACATCAGGCATTGTAATGAAACTGCTGCAATTAGGTAAGCAGAATGAGTTGAGAGCATGATTGAGCTGCATAATTAGGGCTCAGGATAAGCCTGGAGTCAGGTGAAAACAACTGAGTATGCAACATGGAGCAGCCATGGTTGAGCTGAAACACACAAATAATGGTTGCAGTGGCATTGCAAGTAATTTGAGAGTTGTGAGTAACTGAAAGCAAAAGTATGAGCACTGGAGTAGCAGTATGCTAGGAGCTTAGAAACAACCCTCATAAGACAAAAGCAAAACACAGAAACATGGAGAACAGAGAACAATGCTCAAAACAAAAAACACACAAACAAAAAACAAGGAAAAAGACAGAAAGAAACACGCTGCTGGAGGCAAATACAAACCAGAAGCAGGAGAACAAACGCAGAGTCCAGCAGAGACATATGGAAGCAGCGCATGGGGGTGGCAGGCCCCAGGGTAGGCCCCAGCTAGCTGCAGAGGATAAGCAGAGCTCCGGCCAGCAAAGAAAAAGTGCTTTGGAAGGAGACTGAAAGGAACTGCTTATATAGTTCAGGAAGTGGGAGTGGCTATCTGCTTGTCCTCTGAACTCTAGGCAAGCCTTCCAATTATTAAAGCGTGCACAGATGACCACGTAGGTCCTTTATTCCATTCCCATTCTACTCAACCATAAGGCGATGGCAGACCTTGTGGGGTCCTGTCATCCGTATCACACACTGCTCTCTGAAGCAAGTGAGACTGACCACGTGGGATCTTTGTCCCAACCGGCCGTGCTAATGAAGATACTTTACTTCTGGCTCAGTCTCATTCTATTCACTACAAGTGACCTCCTTGGATATCATCCACCTCACTTAGATTTGTTCACTAATACTGTGTCGACAGACTCCTTACTCAGTCTATAATATGGCGATGGTGGACCACGTGGGGTCCCGCCATCCCTATCATGCACTACTCAATCGAACCATGCACACACTATGACTGGACCTACTCTTTGCTTTATGCCCTATTTACTACTAGCAGACTCATGTGGGGGTCTTGCCCTCCTTACTGTGGACTATTACTTACAACGGTGAAGATGAATCACATGGGGTCTTGCCTTCCCAATCATGTACTACTCAGTGATACAGCGATGACCACGTGGGGTCCTGCCATCTCTATCACGCTCTTCTTGATGGAAGTCATCGCATTACTCAGATACGGTGATGGTGGACCATGTGGGTCCCGCCATCCCTATCATGCTCTATTCCTCACATGGGAAGGCGAACCATGTGGGGTCTCGCCTTCCCAATTACACACTGCTCAATGGGACAATGGGTCCCACCTTTCATTTCATGCACAACTCCTACAATGGTGATGATGGACCACAGAGTGTCCCGCCATTCCACTCAAAATCTAGTCAAAGGGTTTCAACTCATTGCTCCATCAAGTCCCTTTCACTGCAAATTGGCTTACTTTGGGTCTCATCCTCCTTACTTGGGACTATGATGCTACCATGACAACAGACTATGGGGGTCCTGCATCCATACCTTATTCAGGCTATTCTACAGTGATGGCAGACCACGTGGATCCCTCCATCCCACTCATACTCTACTTCATACAATGGCATTGGTGAACCACGTGGGTTCGCCATCCCAATCATGCACTACTCAGTGTTACGATGGTGTGGACCACATGGGTCACGCCATCCCAAACATAGATGCCCTACGAAAAGACCCTACCATAACTCAAAAGTATTTCCTAATCACTTCAGGAGTACATATGTGGGGTATCATCTACTTACTTGGACTGCAAGAGACTCTCACTCACGAGGAACCCCTTAACACCGGATTTTTATTCTATGGTGATGGAGAACCACGGGGTCCCGCCATCCTCTTCTACATGCCCTTTGAAAGCCTTCCTCATATTCCTTGTCTTCCAGTCCAACTTCCATGACCCTCGCTTTACCTTGATCAATGCAATAGGATAGCGTGTGAACTTATCCCGGACTATGTTTTAATCAGCGACTCAGGACATATAGGTACATCCCACTATCCTTCTCAATGATCCATCGTGGGGCCCTCCTTCCTCAACTGCATCCATCATATTACAGTGTTCAGCGGACTTTTGCCCCCTCACCTCAGAGTCATTGTTCTATGGTGATAGTGATCCCAGGTGAGGGGTCTCACCATCCCAACAGTTCATATTGCCCCTCAAAAAGGGGGTTATCCTCTCTACACAAACATATTTCTACTTGGAATATGGCAGACTGTTGTCAGGGTCTCGCTTCCCAGTTTGACCACCTGAGACTTTCCACCACTCAAACACGGCTACTACATTTTATTGGACCTCCATGGGATTTTCAGTTCCCAGCTAGTATACCTCTGAGCCTACTATTGCCATCAATTTATTAATTTCTTCTGTTACAATCTACCATCTTCCATTCCAGTTCCAATGCCTAACATCTCCGTGGCAATGGTGGACCATGTAGAGTCCCGCCATCCCATTTACGCATGCTCTACAACGGGCCTTACTGGTACTTTCATGTCATTCAGTCAGCCTGATTGCGACAGTCTTCCTTCATACCTTGCATTATTCCATACTACTGCAATGGCAGACCACGTGGGGTCCCGCCATCCCAGCAAAGGCTATCGCCCTTTCTTTCTAGGATTATGTCTTAATACAGTGATGGCAAACCTGCAACAGGTTCCAGCCATCCCAACAAACAGACCCACTATGGAGCACTATCTATTACTCAAAGGCCATGCTATGGAAGTACTACAGTCATTAACTCAGACTCATAATAACCACCGTCACAGCATCCAGACATCATTCCAAGTTGGATATTCCATCTGCTCAAACCTTCATTTGCAACATCGACTTCCTGCTCATCTTGACCTCAAATAGGACTCTTCGACAAGCAACATCAGTCCGAACTCCTGGACATAACCATAGCTTAACCTATGGTAAGTGCCATTTAGGATTATTCTCCTCTTAGCATGCTCAGAGGACAGGCAGCTCAGTAGCCATGGGTCCTCGTAGATTCCCCCTAAGGGTTTTTTCCTCTCCTGCATGCTACTGATCATACTCCCAGAGTTGGAGGAGGTAATCATTCTCTGTTTCTTTCTGGGTCTTAAGTCTACACCTACCCACTATCCTACAGAGGGTGGGATGCGGAGAAGTGCCAAAGCTCATGTCATAAACACCAAGTATATACCAGTCAGCTCATAAGTATACACAAGCACCAAGCTATGTTCCACACATTAAACAAGAGTTTAGATACACACCCTCGGCGTGTGATGCTACATAAACCCTGAGAGTGAAGTTTGAAGGTTTTATATAAGCATCTCACACTGAAGGTGTGTATAAAATTTAATTTACCTACTACCCCATACCTTATTTTTATATAATTGCTGGTCCCAAAATCCACATTGTGGGTGATGCTTGTCTTGAATACGGTTACCACCTTTTAAGAAGCCTAAAGTGGGACATTTCTTACTGAGACATGATTTTACACAGGGCAGTATATAACCCTGACCAATGCAACAGACTTGTTTTCTCTATATAATCAGAATCAAGGCTAAGTATTGCAGCTTCTTAGTTGCTTCTATTATTTCTTATCATTTTAAGGTATTTTAGTTAAGGTATTAGAAAAAATTACTTACCATAGTAATTGTGTTTCTTCCCAGTGATGCTCAGATATTCATAACTTTGTGTAGTAAGCCTGAAGGGATGGATTGCCCGGAGAGATGGAACACATGCAAATGATGGAACACTTTGCAGGAGCATCTTTCAAACACTGCCTCTACTAACTGACTGTGTTCTAACCTCTTCAGATTTTATAAAGGAGCCTGAAAAGAAGGTCTAGGATAATGCAATGCTAAAAGTAATTAAAATTGAGGTTACCAAACAATATGGATTTACTAAAAATTGGCCTCCAACTGGAGGAACAAACAATTAAATAAAATTAGAACAATATGCCAGAAAAATACCAAAAGATAAATACTATGAACTCTGTTCACCTAACTAATACAGGTGCAGAGGAGAAAATTTAACTCCAAGGGTGTATAATGACATGGTGACACCAGCATGTGGAGTGCAGAGGCTGAAATTCTGGAAGGGGAGGTAGGGAGGGAAGTTATGAATATCTGAGCATCAATGGGAAAAAAACACAATTGCTATGGTAAGTAATTTTTGCTTCTAACCCCCGTAATGGTCAGTATATTCATAACTTAATGCAGACTACCAAGCAGTACGCCTGGAGGTGGACACAGAACTCTATTTTGGAAACAGACTTTGCAGGACTGCTGTGCCAAACCTACCATCACTCCTGGATAAAATATCCAGGTTGTAGTGCTTTGTAATTGTGTATACTGTTTTCTAGGTAGCTGCTTTACATATATCCAGTAATGGGACGTCCCTGGCAGCTGCTAGAGTAGCAGCTGTCCCTCTTGTAGAATAAGCCCTCAATCCTGGTGGAGGCTCCCTACCAGCATTATTGTAACAGAGCTGGATACACTGGACTATCCAGAGAGAAACATCTTTTTGATGCTGGATTACCCTTTCCCACATCCCCATAGGTCAGAAACAATTGTTTTCTGTCCTGTCTAAGGTCCTTAGTGGCTGTCACGTAATAACTAAGGGCCCTCTTTACATCTAAATTGTGCAGCCTTCTTTCTCCAGAATTGGTATGCTCAGTGAAACAGACAGGAAGGGTGATAGAGTGATTTAAATGGAAATCAGAAACCACCTTGGGGAGAAATGTCCTGTTTGTTCGGAGGACTACTTTATCCCTATGAAAAGATATATAATCCTGATCAATGCAGAGAGCCTGATGCTCACTGATACTTCTTGCAGAAGCATTGCCACTAGGAAAACTGTTTTCCAAGTGACATATTTCAGTTGAGCTGTGGCCATGGGCTTGAAGGGAGCAGACATCAGCTTAGCTATACACACATTAAGGTCCTAAACTGGCACTGGTGGCCTGTGATGGGATGCAAGTGATCCAGGCCCTTAAAGAACCTTTTAAAATAGGGTTAAAGCCAATGTTACCTTTTTCCAGCAGAAAGGTAAGCAGACACTGCTGCAAGGTGAACCCTTAGAGAGCTGGGTTGTAGACCCAGAGGTGTAAATGGTGAGATAATCCAATACCTCTGACAAGTCAGCTTGGGCTGGAACCAGAGTCTTGCCTGAACACCAGATAGAGAATCTCTTCCATTTAGAAGAATAATTCTTTGTAGTAGAAGGTTTTCTGAACCTCTTAGAATACTTAAGATAGGTTCAGAAAGTTTTAAGTCAGTGTATCCTAAGTCCTCAAGAACCAAGCTTTGAGATTGAGGACTTGAGGTTCAGGTATAAGAAAGTTCCTGGTTAGAGGTCAAAAGGTTGTGCCTCCAAGGAAATGTATTGGATTTGCAACAGACATTGAGAGCAAAAGAGTACCATGGCTGCCTTGGCCAGTCTGGAGCTATAAAGATCAGTGATGCTGCATGGGATCTGAGCTTGACCAGTACTCTGTAAATCAGAGGAAAGGAGGAAAGCATGAGGAACCTCCTGACCAGTCCAGACTCAGGGCATCCAGAGAAAAGGTTCCTGATCTGGTGGTCTGCAACAATACTGTGCAGGTGGTGGTTCTGGTGGGATGCGAACAATTCACCTCTGGAGTGCCCCACCTTCTGAAGATAACCTGTACCACCTGCTTGTTTAGGGTCCATTCATGATGGGCCTGGTTTATTCGACTCAATGCATCTCCCAGGGTATTGTCCTTCCTGGTAAATGAATTGTTTGCAGAGACACTTTCAGTGAGTAGGCCAGGGTCCAAATCTTTAAGGCCTCTGAGCAGAGCAGGTCTGACCTTGTGTATCCCTTGTTCATGTAATACATTGTGATGGTATTGTCTGTTCCACCTGTACCACCCTGCCTTGGACTAGGGAGAAAACATTTTAGAGCCAGAAGAACTGCCCTGAGTTCCAATAGATCCATGTGCTGAAGGGACTCTGTGGCTGACCAAGTGTCCTGGGTTGTGTGATCCCTATATGGGTGTCCCAGCCCAAGAGGATGCATCTGTTGTGAGAACCACTGAAGGATTCTCTTTCTGAAAGGAGCTCCTTGCCTTAAGTTGGATTCCTCCTTCCACCACAAGTGACTTTGTTACTGGGTTTATTGAGAAAGAATCTTTCATTGACACCAGTAAGACCTGAGGTGAAACTGAGTGCCCTCATATGGAATCTTTCACCCAGTACTGTGCCTGTAGCCGAATGTGGCCTAGTAACTGGAGAAACTGTCTTGCAGTTTTAAGTTGTGGAGCTTGAAAGAGTTTGCTATTAGCTGAATGTTTCTTACCCTTTCCAAAGGCAGATATGCCCTGGCTTGTAGGGTGTTGATTTGCTCTATGAACTGTAACACCTGTGTAGGAGTGAAAGCTGACTTTTTGTGATTGATCAGGAATCTCAGGGACTCCAGGAGGCCCTGAGTGACCTTCAGATCTTGCTGCACCTGCAGGGGAGATTTTCCCATGACCAACCAGTCATCCAAGTAAGGGAAAACAGATATTCCCTGTCTGCGAAGATGTGCCACTACAGCTGCCAGGCACTTTGTGAATACCCTTGGGGCCGAAGAAAGGCCAAAAGGCAGGGTTGAAAACTGGTAGTGATCTGAAGGGAGTCTGAAACTGAGGTATTTTCTGTGAGACTCTTTTATGGGGATGTGAAAATAGGCATCTTTCAAGTCCAGTGATGCCAACCAGTCTTCTTTTGAAGTGTTGGCAGAATCAGAGCCAAAGTTACCATCTTGAACCTTGTGTGTTTTAAGAACTTGTTTAAGCTCTTAAATCCAGTATAGGCCGCCACTCCCCACCTTTCTTTGTGGTCAGGAAGTATCTGGAATAGAAGCCCTTTCCCCTTTGAGATTTTGGAATTGGTTCCACTGCTTTTAACTGCAGCAGGTTCCGAACCTCTGCCTCCAAGAGCATGTTTTCTGCTAGGGAGGGAGAGCTGAAAGCTCTGAATTTTTGATGAGGAAAGGACTTGAATTCCAGAGACAGACCCTGTCTCACTACCTCCAACACTCACTTGTCTGTGGTGATTTTCAGCCAGGTTTGAAGAAAGTAGGGGAGTCTGCCTCCGACAGGTAGAGAGGAGGCGGCCTGTGGTTCAGGGGATCTGTTTGGTTTGTGGCTGAGGTTGAGTATGAGACCCTCGCCTCGAGCCCCTTCTGCCCCTGCCCCTGGAGTAACCCTGCTGTGGGTACTGCTTATATTGGGGTAATGTCACTGGTTGGAAGAAGGGCTTGTGTAAAAGGACCTGCCCTGGCCTCCCTTCCATAAGGCCTGGTGGATGGAGCTCTTCTTTAGCAGAGTTGCTTCTGTAAGTGTGGTCTTATATTCATCCACCTTTTTCATGTATGCTACAGTGGACTCCCTAAAGAGAGAGTTTTCCGCTAGGGGGAAATCCAAGGCCTTTAACTGTGTATCCTGAGTAAGGTTTGTGGCCCTAAGCCAAGCAAACCTCCTCTGTGCCACCGTGTTTGCCATCCATCTGGCTGCAGTATCATTAGTGTCAGCAGCCATTTGGAACTGGTACTTAGCTGCCTCCAACCCAAACCTGGCAGTTTCAGCCAGGTCATCTGACAAGGGCGAGGGAGCTTTCTGGGACATGGCCAGGACTGACTGCCACAGGAATTTCTGGTACTGGGCAGCATATGCCTGGAAGGTAGCCTGGCACATAGCCAAAGAGGCTGACAGGTACCCATTTTTGGCCAAGGCTGACAGGTACCTTTTCTTGGCCATACTCTCTATCTTTCTAGAATCCTTGTCCGGAGGATGTGAGGACAGAGGGACCCTAGCCTTGTCACAGGCAGCCTGCTGTATGACCCCTGATGGTTGGGGTGGGAGAAGAGAAAATTAGCTCCCTCCCTTCCAGCTTGTACTTCTTTTCAATCCTCCTGTGGGTGGAATTTGGTGCCTGTAAAATCTTTAGTGCATCCTTTTAAATAATTTATAGACAGGAGGAGAAGAGCCTTTGTGGGTGTTAACCCATCATCTCTAAATACTCCACCTCCTCATCTTCAATTTGTTCAATGGTGGAGATGTCAAGGCATCTGCCATTCTCCTGACAAAAGTAAAGTGGGATGAAAAATCCTCAGACACCCTTGGAGGAGAACCAAAGTTCTGTTCAGAGGACACTTCTGATTCTATTGGTCCCTCCTTCTCATCATAATCATCATCATCACAAAATGTTCCCCACCTTCTTGGGGAAGAGGATGCACATTGCTACCAACCTGGGGACCCTTGGGGGGGGCAGGAGGCTGTTGAGGAGGAAATATTGCCTGCAAGGACTGAATGATTTTAAAGGCCTGAGCAATCTCTAGGGCTGTAGGTGCAGGCAGAGCAGTCACATAAGTCCCCAGCTTGACAGGCGAGGTCTGTGTGTTTCAATTTTTTGCCTTTTTTTGCAGGAACTGAGAAGTCAGCTGGTTCAGTAGCTCTTTTTGTTCCTTTGTACCCATGTCAGGCAGGAACAGAAGAAAGTGTGGTTCAGCCACAATATCTGGGGGTATTGGCTGGTCAGAGCCAGAGGGACCCCTTGGAATGTTCTTTCTTAGCCTTTCAAGGCATTTCTCAATGGTCTTCTCAGGAATGTTTTACACACTTCACATTCCTCTTTTAAATTATAAAAACCCAGACAAATCACACAAAGTGTGTGTCTGCCTTTGCAAACACCTCTCCACATTGAGTACAGTTTTTGAAACTGTCTCACCGGTTTTTTTTTCCGGTTTTTCCAAACATAATTCAAAGCATAGCAACCGCTAAAGAAAAAACCCTTACTTTATTATTATTTTTTTTTTTTATCGGTTCAGGAGCCGAAGAGGAACCGATAGAACTGGACCGTTTGCTAAAACGGAACCAGAATAGCGGTTCAGTAACCAAGATTTATCAGTTACAAAAAATAAACAAATTTAACTATTCTAAGACAAATAACGGTGGTTCTTTAGTCAGAGAACTCCGATTTTAAACAAAACTATCCCAGTTCCCCACAGTTATTCCAAACCAAGAGGAACTAAGAAAATCAACAATTTTAATGTAAATAAGATTAACTATACAAAACAACTAGTAGAGGCAGTAATTGAAAACAAAACAGATACTTAATCTGTATTTGATGTTTTCTTCATGCAGGAGAAAGTGGATGAACGGCACTCGAGCGACCAGACTTTTCAGGTGAAGAGAAAAATCTGAAGAGGTTAGAACACAGGCAGTTAGTAGAGGCAGTGTTTGAAAGATGCTCACATGCAAAGTGTTCTGTCATTTGCATGTGTTCCATCTCTGTAGGCAGTCCATCCCTTCAGGCTTACTGCATAAAGTTATGGATATACTGAGCAATACTGGGATTAGAACAGTTTTTTACAACATTTAATGGAAAGTTAGAAAATATTTTCTACTATAAAGTCAGGTCATGTAGTATTTTTCATGTTTTTGCAGGACACAGCTGCCCAAATCAGGACTGTCCTGCAGAAATCAGGACAGGTGGTAACCCTAGCCATGAACTCCTCCAACCCCAGTACTACTTAAGTTTATTCCTTTAGATGGCAATTTCTGGCTTCTATGGTGTTGATTGCTGCTCTGTCTTCTCATCTCCTGTGTTCCTTTCAACCTGCCTCTCTTCCCGCTTGCCATCTGGATTCAGCTTGACTGGCTGACAATTTGGGCTGCATACCAAAAGTTCAGGCTCTCTCATTTTCCTTCATCTGGGCCTCCACAGCCTCCTCCTGCTACTGCCGGCTTCCTCCTGTTGGTGTGTTTTCAGGTTGTCTCCTGTCAGCTTCTAGTGGGGCTGTCTTCTGTTGCAGTTCTCCCACCACTTCCTCTGGCTACTAGGTCTTGCTGGAATGTGTCTGAGGCAGTGAGGAGGAATGAAGATTAAACATGCTCTTTTGAGACAGCATAACATGTTGATTTCAGCACACAATTCCATTATAACCAGCTAGTTGAAACAAGAAATAACTGGCTTTTTCTATTAATAAAAGTCATGACCATGCAGTTACTATTAAAGAGCATAATGCACAGGCAACTGTTGTTATGAAAGTTGGCACACCATGTTCAGGATGACCCATAAACCCTAGAGCGAAGCTTGGGAGGCTTATGTGGTCAACACACACTGAGGTGTGCAAAAATGTCATAAGCATACAGTAACTGTTTTATTTGTCACTGGTGCAGGGACTTACAGAGTGGCATATTTCCCACTATTGTACTGTAAGAGAAAGTGAAGCATGAGTGCTCTAACTGCCATACTAACTGGGTATGATGTCATACCTGGTCATTACAGCATTTGATCACACTGATAATCAAGGCAGTCACCAGTTATATTAGGGTTACTAATGGGTGAGTGTGATAAGGCAATATACCCAGTGATGAAAGTGAGCAGGAACGCACAGGAACTCAGTTCCTGTACCTTTTTTGCAGCAGGAACTGAGTTCCTGTACTTCTTCCCACTGACACTAAAACTGAAATTCTTAAACCAGCAACATAGTGACAGTTTCTGGATCTGTGATCTGCTATCAGGGTTTCCATAACACCATTAGACTTGTACAATAATGCTATTTTCCTAGAAATACTTTAATATCTCTAACTGAATCTACTAGTGTCAAATTAGATAGTTGTGCCTTGACACCACTATCCTTTGGATTGAAGATCTTCATTCTGTATTTCATAATTGCCAGTGCCTGAGTTCCTGTACTTCTTGTCTGCCACTTGCACCACTGAATATACCACCACCATACACACAGACTCACTGGCACAGAGGCAGACATAAAATGTGGAGTTGTTACTTAGTGAAAGAGGGATCGAGAATATGAGTGTTAAAATGCATGCTATGTGTGATAAATACAAAAATACCTATATATAAACATGTCATTTTTAATAAAGGAAAAAAACTTTCATAGCTTTCAAAAAATATATTCATTGCACACGTTCTTTGACTGGAAAGGCAGATTCTTTGTTACGGACTGCATCACTTTGTAGGTGAGCCTGTTGAGGATTGTCAGCTCGGTTATCCATCTAAATGCTGATCAGAGGTCAACAATCTAGAAAGTAGAGAATAATGGTTTAGCAGTGACATGGAAGGAGGGATGCACCTGAGAAGCATCTTAAGAAGAGTAACAACACTATCTGAATCATTCCCAGTGTAGGATAAAATAGGGCAGCCTTTTAGTTACAGGATCATTTGTAAGCTGTCACATATAGCTAGATCTCAAGGGGTTAGTCTGGGATCTCCCAACTGTGCTTCATTTTACACCATAAGGAATCACAAAAAGAGGAATATATGACACATTTATTTAAAAAAAACAGTGTGGGAACAAAGAACAACCTGTATTTAACACATTTATAATTTTAAACTTATAAAATAATAAACTATATTGACTAAAAACAGATGAAAGCAACTACTCTCTTCAATGGAAACTAATGATCTTGGGTTGGAACACTGGTAGGCTTGAGACCAGCACAGTGCATAGCACATCCTCTGAAAACCATTTTAAGTTCTGCGGCATCCAGTATCTGCAGGAGATGATGCATACATTAGACAGGGCTGTTCTAGTTAATGTTGTTAGCAGAATAACCTACTATGGCCGCAGGGATTTCTGGTAACTCTGCTTCAGGACAATCCTTGTAGGACCCCTATAGCCTTACCGCTGATTATACAGTGCAGAAAATGGACACCTGCAGACATTAACACTGAGGGTAGTGTTGGGAAATGAAGTCAGATTCTCACTGGCATGTAAAGTATGATCTGAGTTCAGGCAGAAATGTTTTACATGTGGTTTAAGTTCCAGAATATGGCTTGGTTAATATAAATATGAATATGGGTTAGTTATTTCTGGCCCGTAAGCATCCTCATCCTCCCTCCTGGTCCCCTGCCTCCCACCAAACCCCAGTACAGGGTTTTTATCTGTTCTACATGTTCCACACCTCTGCACTTACTCTCCTTAAAATAGGACTATTTGTATCTGTAGTATCTCCATGAAATGTAATTTTGTTTGCTTGTTCTTATAGCACCTGTTTAACTGTAACCCTATGCTCTTTGCTTACACTTTACTTTATTGTCAATCATTCTTGTTGCCTATATTTTACATTATTGTCAATCCTTTGCACTGTTTGTAAACCATGTTCTTGTAATCCCCCGGGTTGCACCTGAAAATATGTATTCCTTGTCTAGTGTGCCTACCTGGTAAACAAAAGCTAATACATAAATATAAATGTGTAGAATGGTATGCAAACCATAGAAACACAGAATTTATTAGCAGAAAAGGACCACTTGGTCCACCCAGTCAGCTCAAGTGTTCCCTGCCTGTTCTGCCTCTGCAGACTCTATCTGGTCTCCAGCGACCCTCACACCTCCCTGCCTCTTTTCTAATATACCCCTAAGATTATGCCATGCAAGCATGAAGTCCACCACTGTTCTAGCCTCAGCCACTTCCACTAGTTATCTATTCCAGTCATCTACCACCCTTTCAAGGAAGAAATATTTCCTCACATCTTGAATTCCCTCCCCAGCTTCATCACATGCCCCCTGGTCCTGGTGCTCTTTCTCATTTGAAAGAGACTCCCCACCTGCACTCTGTTCACACCTGTGAATAACTTATCAGTTTTGATCATGTCACCTCTCTCTCTCTCTCTGTTCTATGGTGTACATGTAGTTTCTTCTCATAAGGCTTTCTGTAAAACCCTACACCATTATAGTTGCCCTCCTCTGGACTGCCCCCACTGTGTCTATGTCCTTTCTGAGGTGTAATCTCCAAAACTGCAATAGTTCTCCAGGAGGAATCACAAAAGCACGTGATACAGCAGCAATACCACTTTCTTCCTTCTGCTTGTGATACTCCTCCTACACCCCAGCATCCCACTGGCCCTTCCTACTGCCTTGGCATACTGTCCTGACACATTGAAACCTCTGATATGATAACCTTAAGGTCCCTCTCTTGTCAAGTGACTTTCAGTCTTCCCATCCTATACTCCACACCGGGTTCTTATGCCATAGGGGCATGATTTACACTGTTTGGCATTCAGCCACAACTGCCATGTTTTGACCACTCCTCGAGTTTCCCAACATCCTTGCACATTTTCTCCATCCCCTTGTGAGTATCCACCCTCTTTCAGATTTTGGTGTCATCTTCAAAAGTCATACCTACCCCTCCAGTTCTTCTGCAATGTCCCCAATGAAGACATTAAAGAGGACTGGTCCTAGCAGTGACCTCTGTGGTACCCCACTGGTCACTCTCCCATCTTTTGCGTGAGTACCATTAACCACAACTCTCTGTCTCCTATCCACTAACCAGTTTCTAACCTAGTTAATCACTTTATATTCCACTTCTAAGCTGGTCAACTTCTTAATCAGCCTCCTGTGCAACACAGTGTTGAAGGCTTTGCTGGCCCTCCCTGATCACCCAGTCAAAGAAATCTAGAAGATTTCCCTCCATGAAACCATGCTGCCTGAGGTCCTGTAGCTCATTGGATTCTATATGCTCTACCAGTCTTTCTTTCAGTAGGATTTCCATTCATTTCCCAACCACTGAAGTAAGACTGACCAGCCTATAGAAGCTAGTCTCCTCCCTGCTGTCACCCTTATGAGGTAGAACCACATCAGCACTGATCCAGTCCTTTGGAACCACATCTATTTCCAGTGAGCCATTGAACAAGGCTGTCAGTGGGGCAACTAGCACCTCCCAGAGTTTTTTTAGTACCTTGGGGCATTTCCCATTTGGTCCCATAGCCTTATCCTCCTTCTGGGTTGCAACTCCTTTTAGGACTCTTTCCTCTAAAAATTGACTTTTGTCTACCTTCACCCCCGCCCTCCGGCCGGTCCTGCTTTTCTCTGGTTGTCCATCCTTATACCCTCCACTGTGAAGACTGAGCAGAAGTAAATTTTAAGATATCAGCTTTTCCTTGGTTACTTTATGCACAGCCTCCCATTTCCACTCTTCTGATCCTTGCTATCCCTCCCTTTGCTTTCTTCTTCCCATCTATGTACCTGAAGAAAGTCTTATCCCCTTTAGCAACCCCTTTGACAATCCTTTCTTCTGTCTGGGCCTTTGCTTTCCTCACTGCTTTTCCTGCTTACCTCTGTTTTATTTGCTATACCTCCCTCTCTTCATCCCGCTGTGTTTCCTTGTATCTCCTGAATGATACCCTTTTTCCCCTCGCCACCTTTGCCACTTCCCTAGAGAACCACAACAGCTGTCTCTTTTTCCTTCTACTTTTACTCACTTTCTTCACACAGAAGTTGGTTGCTTAATTATGTCCTTTATTTTCCCAGCTGTGCCTCCACCTCCCTGACAACCCTCCTATGAAGCAGTTTCTGAGGCCACCCTGTTTCTCAAAATCCACCCTCCTGAAGTCCAGTACACTCATTCCTGTGAGTTTGCCTCTTCCCTCTTAATGTTAAACCCCATGTACGTGATCACTGGTACCTGAGAAACTGCCCACTGTGATGCCTAAAATGCCATTCCCATTTGTAAGCACCAGGTCCAGCACTGCCCATTCGCTAGTGGGTTCCTTGACTAGCTATCTGAGTAAAGCCCTTGTAGGAGTCAATGATGGTCTGCTCCAAAGCCAAAGCTGCAGTTGGAATGCTCCAATCCACTTCTGGCAGACTGAAGTCCCGACTAGCATCACTCCCTCACTTGCCATCATAATTATGGCACCCCAAGTGCCTTATCTAATTCTTTCCCTGTGTTTGATGTCTGTATGCCACTGATGTATGGATAGGGACTCCAGCACATGTCTCAAGGATGACCACAGCATCTACACCCTTCTTTTTCTCTGGGTGCTGAGTACTTATAGCTTTGATTCCCTTTCTCACATATAGTACAACCCCATCTCCTCCTCCCTTCCCTGTCTTCCTAAGCAGAGTAGCCTGGTATGATCATATTCTAGCTGTGGCTGTCAGTGAACCATGACTCCATTATGGCCACCAAATCCAGGCTAGCCTCTGTCGAATTGCCTCCAACTCCACAATTATATTTCCTAGACTCTGCATTGGCACACATGGCTCCCCATATCCTACTCCTCCCTGTCTGCTTCCTGCTTCCCCACTGCTGCCTGCACTGTTCTCTGAAGCTCCCTCTGACCCCTCATTCCACTGTTACCTTCTTTGTTATTTGTCCCCTTTACACCTTTCTTCTTGCTTTCTTGATTTATACCCCCTTGTACTCTGCCTTTTCCCCCCACCTCTGTCTTCTTGTGCTTCTGTTCCTAAGGGAGCTTCCCCATCAGGCTGTTCCCTACCTGCTGCTTCATCAGCGGGGGGGGTGTAATTGCTGTCTACCTTGATATTACAGTCCCCCATCCTAGCTAGCTTAAATGCTAATTCAAGTAGATTTAAACCTCTCACTAAGGACTGTGGCCCTCCTCAGAGAAAGATGCAGGCTGTTTCTCCCACAGATGCCCATATCCTCCCAGGTTGACCCCCAGACCCCAATGTAGCCAAAGCACTCTTCCATGTGCCATGCTTTCAACTAGTTTTAAAAAGCTCTGGTGCAGAGTGTCCTAGCCTCTCTCCAGCTGTATACGGCTAGCACTTCGGCAAAAGACACCTTGAGTGCTTCCTGCTTGAGGCCCCCTCCCACAGCTCCCTGAAACTTCCCTGAACTACTTCTAACCTGTCCCTTGCCAGGTAATTTGTCCCCAGGTGGAAAATGATATCCACCTCCCTCCCTCCCATTTCTTGCTGCCCTAGCAATCCTCTGTATATGTTCTCCACCCCTCCAAACTGAAACACCTCTCAAGCACTTCACATCCCCCTCCTTTTCTCCACCCCCCACTCCCAAGTCTTTCCCCCTAAGAATAGAATCTCTCACCAGCAATTGCTTCCTCCTTGGTGGGCTTCTTCCTCCCTTCATGGGGACTCCCCTTCTGAGGACCCCCACTTCCACCATTCCCACTACTAAGAGTGTCTCCTATCGGCTGCCCCATCCCACCAGTATGGCAAATGAACTGTGCAGTGGTACAGGCTGAGGAGTATGTATCCTTCACCTTTCCCAACCTCCTGGAACCCACCAATGTCCAACCACTCTGCCTCTGCCTAAGCATCCTCTCGAGGACTGGTGGCAGACATGGTGGCCCCTGGATGGGGCAGAAGGTTCTCTGCATCCTTGCCAGTCCAGCCCAGAGTTCAGCAACTTCTGCACTCAACCCAGAGAGGTACAAATGGGGCACCACCTCAGTCTCTAAACAGTGTCCCAAAACAATGCGGCTCCACACCCGTTGCACTGCGTCATTCGCATGATCTTTCCTTTTTTCACCTTAGAGTCTGTTGAAACATCTATATTTTTTTAGATGTAAGTGAAAAGAGGAAGACCAGGGGTGGGATTGTAAGATTAAAAAGGTAAGGGGAGGACTGTGCAGAGGTGGACCAGGAAAATGCAGACATCCTAAGCAAATACTTTTGTTCAGTGTTCACAGAGGAAGGAGAAGGGGAGGGGCCACTAAAAAAAGCAGCAAAAGCTTTGGAGGGAGCAAGGTGGATACTAGTCCTTTTTTGGAGGTGAGAGTCCTGAAGGGACTTGCTAATCTAAAGGTCGACAAAACAATGAGGTCAGGTGGGGTGTATCCAAGGGTATTGAGGAAGGTCAGGGAAATACTGGCTGCACCTTTGACAGTTCTGTTTAATAGCTCACTAGAAAAAGGAGTGGTTCCACCGAACAGGTGGAAGTTGAATGTAGTCCCACTACACAGAAGTGGTACCAGGGAGGAGGCTGGCAATTATAGGCCAGTCAGCCGACATCAGTGGTGGGAAAGTTAATGGGACCACTGCTGAAGAAAAGGATTGTGGGATATCTTGAATCCAGTGGGTTACAAGACCCAAGGCAGCATGGTTTCAAGGGGGAGGACATGTCAAACAAATCTGATAGATTTCTTTGACTGGGTGACCAAGGAACTAGATCAGGGTGGAACAGTGGGCATGGCCTTCCTAGATTTTAGTAAGGCATTCAACACTGTTCCAAGTGGGAGACTAGTAAGCAAAGCTGGGTAGCTTAGGTGGTAAACTGGATAAGAAATTAATTAGGTGATAGTTGACAGAGGGTGGTGGTAACAGAGTTCACTCCAAGGAAGGGAGGGTGACCAGCAGGCTGCCTCAGGGATGAGTGCTAAGTCCAGTCCTCTTTAATGTCTAATAAGTGACATTGCAGAGGAGCTGGAAGGGAATATCTGCTTCTTTATGGATGACACCAAAATCTGCAATAGGGTGAACAGCCTGGGGGGTGGAAAGAATGAGCAGAGACCTGAGAAAACTAGAAGAGTGGTCAAGGGTATAGCAGCTGGGTTTCAGTGCAAAAAAGTGCAAAATAATACACTTACTGTAGGGCACAGAAACCCAAGGGCAGAGTACAAAATGGGTGGAGTGGTACTGATGAGCACCAGGCGGGAAAGAGACCTGGGGGTAATCATACCAGATGACTTAATGGTGGCCAGGTAATGTGACAAGGCAGAAGGGAGCACAAGTGGGATGTTGGGGTGCATAGGGAGTGGTACCACCATCAGAAAGAGGGAGGAGGTGTTGCCTCTGTATAGATTGCTGGCAAGACCCCACCTAGAGTATTGTGTCCAGTTCTGGAGACCACGTCTCTGTAAGGACATAGACATAGTGGAGGCAGTCCAGAAGAGGGCAACTAAAATGGTGCAGAGTCTATATCAAAAGTGCTATGAGGAGAGACTAAAGGACCTCAGATATACACCCTGGAACAGAGGAGGGAGAGGGAGATATGACAGACACCTTTAAACACCTCAGGTACAGGAGGGGAGTATTTTCAGAAGAAAGGTATCCAAGAACAAGGGAACATGCTATGAAGCTGGAGGGTAGATTTAGGAGAGATGTGAGGAAGTACTTCTTCACAGAAAGAATGGTGGATTCCTGGAACAGCCTTTCAGCAGAGATCATGGGGGCAAAACAGTGGTCGGGTTTAAGAATGCATGGGATAAGCACAAAGGAATCATAGAGGAAAGGATGGGGGAAGGAGAAAAGAGCTATAGATTGGGAATGGTCTGATGTAATAGAGTAGGTAGGAGAAATGGGCAAACTGGATGGGCCAAGTGGTCCTTATCTGCCATCAAATTCTGTGTTTCTATATACAGTACCATAATGCCTCTTTTTATGCCCATTGAGTTCCTATCTGTCCCTTTGCTTATCTGAAATTTATTTGGCACCCTACCCTAGATAGGGTATCTCTCATTTTCTTTTAATCCACCTACCTGTGCCTAACTTGCAGTGGGTGTCTACTATTTCTTACTCACTTGCCCAAGCTTATTTGTTGCAAACCCTAGAAAGGTGTATGCAGAAACAGCAGTACAGGAGTAAAGCCCTGAGTTCCAGCAGGCTTATGTGCACTTGTTGCTCCTGCGGAGACTAGACTCCACTTACTGTGTGATCATCCAGATGCCCTGCCTATCCTAGTAGTTAGGCATCTGCTGTCAGAGTAAGTGTTGCAGTCAGTTTTTGGAATGAGATTCCTTCCCTCAGATTATCCACTTTTTTTTCCACCACTATAGAACCCAGACTAGGTCTGCTGTGGCTGCTACTAGCTGGCTCACTGGATTTCACCTTTGATGACAATGCCTTCTTAAGTGGTACTGAACATCTCTCCTCTGTAAGCAGACCTAGGGCACCATGGCTGTTGCTGCTGATGTGCGCCCTAGCAGCTGCAAGAAGTCTTTTCCTGGCCTTGTCTCGCCTGGCTTGGAAGATCTTGAACAGGACAACAGGCTCTGCACTCTTGCCAGTGGCAAGAATGCTGTCCCCTGAGTAGTATCTAACTCTGCTCCTATGAAGACCAGCACTTGGCTGGGTTCCAGCTGGGACATTTCTATGTTTAGTAAAAAAGACCAAACATTCCAGAGTGTTTCTCACCATTGCAATGGAGCACTGTGCCTCTTGTTCTGTCCTTCCTGTGACTAGCTAGTTGTCCAGGTAAGGATACACTCTTATTCCATTTCTTCTCAGGGATGCAGCCACTGCTGCTAGGCACGTTGTGAACAGCCTTGGAGCTGAGGGTTAGGCCAAAAGGTAGTGTGGCAAACTGGTATAGCTGCTTTCCTAATCAAAATCTTTGGTATTTTCTGTGGAAGTGTCTCACATGGATATGGAAGTATGCAGCTTTCAGATCCAGTGATCCCATCCACTCCCTCTTTCTGCAAACCTGTTCCCAGTGTTATAATTTTGAATTTTTCATTTTTGATGTGCATCTTTAAGAATCTTACATTCAGAATGGGCTGCCAATCCCCATTTTTCTTTCTTGTGAGAATAGAAACATAGAATTTGATGGCAGATAAGGACCGCTTGGCCCACCCAGTCTGCCCATTTCCCTATCTAATGGATAAGCTGCAGATCCTAGTTAACCAGCAGCCTACCTCTTCCTACCCCACCCCTAGAATTGCCTTATGACTGTCCCATGCATGTTTGAATTCCACCACTGTTTTTGACTCCACAACCTCCTCGGAAGGCCGTTCCATGCATCCACAACCCTCTCTGAACAATACTTCCTTAAATTACCTCTGAGCGCCCCGCTCTATCTTCAAACTGTGCCCTCTTGTTCTTGCACACCTCTTTTTTGAAAGATGCTACCATCTTGGACTTTGTTGATTCCCTTGAGGTACTTGAAAGTTTCTATCATGTCCCCCCTCTCCCTCTTTTCCTTGAGGCTATACATATTAAGCTCCTTAAGTCTCTCTTCATATATCTTCTGGTGCAGACCCTGCACCATTTTAGTTGCCCTCCTCTGGACAGCTTCCATCATGTCTATGTCTTTGCAGAGATTGGGTCTCCAGAACTGCACGCAGTACTCCAGATGGGGTCTGACCAGCTGTCTGTACAGAGGGATGATAACTTCCTGTTTTCTACTGGTGATGCCTCTTCCTATGCATCCCAGTATCCCCCCAGCCCTCCTTGCTGCCCTCTCACATTGTTTGCCCACCTTTAGGTCATCTGATATGACTACCCCCAGGTCCCTTTCCATTTTTGTTGTTGTTAGTATCTCACCCACCATTGTGTACTCTTCCCCAGGGTTTTTGTTTCCCAGGTGCATTACCTTGCACTTCTTAGCATTGAATCTAAGCTGCCATACATTTGACCATTTCTCTAACCTTGCCAAGTCCCTTGTCATCCTTTCCACCCCACCTTGTGCATCAACTCTGTTGCAGATCTTTGTGTCATCTGCAAAGACACATACTTTTCCTTCCAGTCCCTCTGCAATGTCACTTATAAAGACATTAAAGAGGACCGGTCATAATACTGAACCCTGCGGTATTAGGACCGGTCCTCTTTGCTCCAGCTTGCTCGTGTTCTGTTGTTAACTCTGTAGCATCATGAAAGGTTTGGCTGCTTATTGGGCAAGGTTGATTTTGCCTCACCTTGTTCAACAGCAGTTTTGAGTTCCAGGACTGCATTGAGTACAGACTGCCCAACTGTCTGTCTGTTCAACCACGGAGGATGCTTACTCAGCAGGTGACTACAGATGGGTTAATTTGAGAGCCCCCCAATGTTTACTGTCTGTGCCGCTTTGAGGCTTGTTGTCTCAATTTCAAGTTCCCTCACCTCCTGTGGTGGCTGCAACATTTTATCCCAAACCCAAGTACTGGGGAACCCCACCAGTTGGATTTCAACTCAGCACTCAGTGCTGCTTCTACAGACTGGCCAATGGAAAATCATGTACACAAATGCTCACAGCCCGGGAAATAAGATCCCAGACCTGCAGGCAATAATGTCAGAGGCTAAACTAGACATAGTAGCAATTAGTGAGACGTGGTTTACCAGTAACCACACTTGGGAGACTTCAGTACCTGGCTATGTATTGTTCAGAAGAGACCGAGGTGCAAAAAGGGGGGGAGGAGTGGCCCTGTATGTTAATGAAAATATCAAAGCTACAGAAATTCAGAATACACATAGAGCCAGAAGAACTGTGGGTCACCCTGGAAACAGGAAATGGGACAGCCATAAGAACTGGGGTTGTCTACAGGCCCCAGACCAGAGGGAGGACATAGACACATTACTGTTAGAAGATATACAAAACATGACAGCTAAAGGAGGTTCTGATAATGGGAGACTTCAACATGCCAGATACAGATTGGTCAATACCAGCAGGAACATCTGCCAGAACTAGACTCATAGTGGATTCCCTGCAGGGAGGGCCTCAAACAACTGGTACAGCAACCCACAAGAGACAGGGCTATCCTAGATCTAGTACTGACTAACAAAGAAGGATCACAGATCTCCAGGTAGAAGGTCACCTGGGGCCAGTGACCATCACATAGTATGGTTCAATTTGGCTACTACATCTAAATCATCCCATTCCAAGACAAAATATGGGACTTCAGAGGAGCTGACTTTGATAAGATGGCCAACAGAGTTAAGCTAGCCCTGGCAAAAGAAACACAGGTGAGGGGTACAGGCAAAGTGGGCAAGCATTAAGGATGCAATACTTGAAGCAACATCCCATTGTGTTAGACAGAAAAGGAAGTGCAAAGAAGAAGACCACTTTGGTTCTCAGATACAGTAGCAGAAAGGTCAGAGCCAAAGGCTGGTCTTCAGGAAATATAAGGAACACAGCGGGATGAAGATAGGGAGGCATACCAAACTGCCCTGAGGAAGCAGGTAAGGCAGTAAGGCAGGCAAAGTCCCAAACTGAGGAAACACTAGCAGAACAGTAAAAGAAGGTGACAAGACTTTCTATAGATACATTAGTGAAAGGAGAAAGTCAGAGGGGATTGCTAAGCTTAATGGAGAAAAGGAGCATGTGAGGAGGAGGACCCTGTAAAGGCATCTATCCTAAATAGATACTTTTGCTCAGTATTTACTGAAGAGAAGGTAGGGCAGGGCCCACAGCTCAACATCATGGACACAGGGGGAGGGTAAGTACTACTCCCTTCACAAAGAAAAGGGTCCTACAAGAACTTGCTAAGCTCAGGGTGGATAAGGCAATGGGACCTGATGGCATACATCCCAGGGTACTTAAGGAGCTAAAGGAGGAACTAGCAGAGCCATTAGCAGAATTGTTTAGTGAGTCTCTGAGCACAGGAGAGGTCCCAGAAGACTGGAGAAGGGCTCATGTGATCCCGCTCCACAAGAGTGGTAGCAGGGAGGAGGCGGGGAACTACAGACCGGTCAGTCTTACCTCAGTAGTAGGCAAGATTATGGAGGCACTCCTTAAGGAAAGGATAGTGCAACACCTGGAATCCATAGGGGCACAGGATCCAAGACAGCATGGGTTTACAAAAGGAAAGTCCTGTCAAACGAATCTCATAGATTTCTTTGACTGGGTAACCAGAGTGGTGGACCAAGGGGGAGCAGTTGATGTCGCCTACCTTGACTTCAGCAAAGCTTTTCACACTGTTCCACATAGAAGATTGATAAATAAGCTGGGTAGGCTCAGGGTGGTCAGAGTTGGTCAACTGGGTGGCAAACTGGTTGTGGAGCAGAAAACAGAGAGTGGTGGTAAATGGTATACAGTCAGAAGAGATGCAAGTCACAAGTGGGATACCTCAGGGATCAGTCCTGGGCCAGTCCTCTTCAACATCTTCATTAGTGACCTTGCAGATGGACTAGAGGGTAAGGCTTGTCTGTTTGCAGATGACACCAAGATCTGCAACAGAGTAGATGATCCAGATGGGGTGGGCAGAATGAGAAGAGATCTGGATAAACTAGCAGAATGGTCAGAAGAGTGGCAGCTGGGATTTAATGCAAAGAAGTGCAAAATCATGCACATAGGGAAGAGAAATCCTGAAGCCACCTATAGGCTGGGAGGAGTTGCTAGCAGTCACAAGGAAGAAAGAACTTGGGCATCATCATCACTGATGACCTAAAATCATCAAGCAGACCTCTAAAGCAGTAGGTAAGGCTAGGGGGTGTTAGGGTGTATTAGTAGGGTATCACAAGTCGTAAGAGGGAGGTAATAATCCCTCTGTACAAGACACTGGTTAGGCCCCATCTGGAGTACTACGTGCAGTATTGGAGCCACACCTTCACAAGGACATTAACCAAATTGAGGCAGTCCAGAAGGGCAGCCAAAATGGTGCAGGGACTGCATCAGAAGACTTATGAGGACAGATTAACAGAGCTCAATATGTATACCCTTGAGCAAAGGAGGAGAGAGGTGATATGATTGAGGCATTCAAACACCTTAAGGGCATAAACAAGGTGAAAGAGTCTAACATGTTTAAATATAAGAAAAATAGCAGGACAAGAGGACACAGCATGAGATTAGAGGGAGGCCGATTAAGGGGGAATGTGAGGAAATTCTTTTTCACAGAAAGGGTGGTGGATGCATGGAATGGCTTACCACAAGAAGTGGTGGCTATGAATACAGTGCAGGGCTTCAAACAGGCATGGGATAGGCATAAGGGAGCAATACAAATGACTATGAATAGATAGGTCACTGACAGAGCAAAGGTCGATGGCACATTTATAAGGTAGAAAAGAAATGGCAGACTGGATGGGCCTTGGGTCCTTATCTGCCGTCAACTTCTATGTTTCTATGTTTCTATGTTTCTATGTTGTGCATTGTATGCTGTATGCCTCTGTGCACAGCTGTGTGCTGCAGTGTGCTGAGTGCTGTGTGCCATGGGCAATGGAGACAGGATTAACTAAGGTACAGCATCAGCAGTAGTCCCAGCTGACTTCAGAGGATAACAGGTGTAGAAACAGAGAAGCAACATCTGCATTGAGTATACTGATTTGTAAAACTGCAATAAACATAAAATAAAGGGAGACACGATGCTCTGAAGGCAGCTGACATCAGGCATTGTAATGAAACTGCTGCAATTAGGTAAACAGAATGAGTTGAGAGCATGATTGAGCTGCATAATTAGGGCTCAGAGTAAGCCTGAGTCAGGTGAAAACAACTGAGTATGCAACATGGAGCAGCCATGGTTGAGCTGAAACACACAAATAATGGTTGCAGTGGCATTGCAAGTAATTTGAGAGTTGTGAGTAACTGAAAGCAAAAGTATGAGCACTGGAGTAGCAGTATGCTAGGAGCTTAGAAACAACCCTCATAAGACAAAAGCAAAACACAGAAACATGGAGAACAGAGAACAATGCTCAAACAAAAACACACAAACAAAAAACAAGGAAAAAGACAGAAAGAAACACGCTGCTGGAGGCAAATACAAACCAGAAGCAGGAGAACAAACGCAGAGTCCAGCAGAGACATATGGAAGCAGCCGGCGGGGGGGGTGGCAGGCCCCAGGGTAGGCCCCAGCTAGCTGCAGAGGACAAGCAGAGCCTCCGGCCAGCAAAGAAAAAAGTGCTTTGGAAGGAGACTGAAAGGAACTGCTTATATAGTTCAGGAAGTGGGAGTGGCTATCTGCTTGTCCTCTGAACTCTAGGCAAACCTTCCAATTATTAAAACGTGCACAGATGACCACGTGAGTCCTTTATTCCATTCCCATTCTACTCAACCATAAAGGCGATGGCAGACCTTGTGGGGTCCTGTCATCCGTATCACACACTGCTCTCTGAAGCAAGTGAGACTGACCACGTGGGATCTTTGTCCCAACCGGCCATGCTAATGAAGATACTTTACTTCTGGCTCAGTCTCATTCTATTCACTAAAGTGACCTCCTTGGATATCATCCACCTCACTTAGATTTGTTCACTAATACTGTGTCGACAGACTCCTTACTCAGTCTATAATATGGCGATGGTGGACACGTGGGGTCCCGCCATCCTATCATGCACTACTCAATCGAACCATGCACACACTATGACTGGACCTACTCTTTGCTTTATGCCCTATTTACTACTAGCAGACTCATGTGGGGGTCTTGCCCTCCTTACTGTGGACTATTACTTACAACGGTGAAGATGAATCACATGGGGTCTTGCCTTCCCAATCATGTACTACTCAGTGATACAGCGATGACCACGTGGGGTCCTGCCATCTCTATCACGCTCTTCTTGATGGAAGTCATCGCATTACTCAGATACGGTGATGGTGGACCATGTGGGGTCCCGCCATCCCTATCATGCTCTATTCCTCACCATGGGGAAGGCGAACCATGTGGGGTCTCGCCTTCCCAATTACACACTGCTCAATGGGACAATGGGTCCCACCTTTCATTTCATGCACAACTCCTACAATGGTGATGATGGACCACAGAGTGTCCCGCCATTCCACTCAACATCTAGTCAAAGGATTTCAACTCATTGCTCCATCAAGTCCCTTTCACTGCAAATTGGCTTACTTTGGGTCTCATCCTCCTTACTTGGGACTATGATGCTACCATGACAACAGACTATGGGGGTCCTGCATCCATACCTTATTCAGGCTATTCTACAGTGATGGCAGACCACGTGGATCCCTCCATCCCACTCATACTCTACTTCATACAATGGCATTGGTGAACCACGTGGGTTCTCGCCATCCCAATCATGCACTACTCAGTGTTACGATGGTGGTGGACCACATGGGGTCACGCCATCCCAAACATAGATGCCCTACGAAAAGACCCTACCATAACTCAAAAGTATTTCCTAATCACTTCAGGAGTACATATGTGGGGGTATCATCTACTTTACTTGGACTGCAAGAGACTCTCACTCACGAGGGAACCCCCTTAACACCCGGATTTTTTTATTCTATGGTGATGGAGAACCACGTGGGGTCCCGCCATCCCTCTTCTACATGCCCTTTGAAAGCCTTCCTCATATTCCTTGTCTTCCAGTCCAACTTCCATGACCCTCGCTTTACCTTGATCAATGCAATAGGATAGCGATTGCGAACTTATCCCGGACTATGTTTTAATCAGCGACTCAGGACATATAGGTACATCCCACTATACCTTCTCAATGATCCATCGTGGGGCCCTCCTTCCTCAACTGCATCCATCATATTACAGTGTTCAGCGGACTTTTGCCCCCTCACCTCAGAGTCATTGTTCTATGGTGATAGTGATCCCAGGTGAGGGGTCTCACCATCCCAACAGTTCATATTGCCCCTCAAAAAGGGGGTTATCCTCTCTACACAAACATATTTCTACTTGGAATATGGCAGACTGTTGTCAGGGTCTCGCTTCCCAGTTTGACCACCTGAGACTTTCCACCACTCAAACACGGCTACTACATTTTATTGGACCTCCATGGGATTTTCAGTTCCCAGCTAGTATACCTCTGAGCCTACTATTGCCATCAATTTATTAATTTCTTCTGTTACAATCTACCATCTTCCATTCCAGTTCCAATGCCTAACATCTCCGTGGCAATGGTGGACCATGTAAGTCCGCCATCCCATTTCGCATGCTCTACGCAGGCCTTACTGGTACTTTCATGTCATTCAGTCAGCCTGATTGCGACAGTCTTCCTTCATACCTTGCATTATTCCATACTACTGCAATGGCAGACCACGTAGGTCCCTCATCCCAGCAAAGGCTATCGCCCTTTCTGTCTAGGATTATGTCTTAATACAGTGATGGCAAACCTGCAACAGGTTCCAGCCATCCCAACAAACAGACCCACTATGGAGCACTATCTATTACTCAAAGGCCATGCTATGGAAGTACTACAGTCATTAACTCAGACTCATAATAACCACCGTCACAGCATCCAGACATCATTCCAAGTTGGATATTCCATCTGCTCAAACCTTCATTTGCAACATCGACTTCCTGCTCATCTTGACCTCAAATAGGACTCTTGACAAGCAACATCAGTCCGAACTCCTGGACATAACCATAGCTTAACCTATGGTAAGTGCCATTAGGATTATTCTCCTCTTAGCATGCTCAGAGGACAGGCAGCTCAGTAGCCATGGGTCCTCGTAGATTCCCCCTAAGGGTTTTTTCCTCTCCTGCATGCTACTGATCATACTCCCCAGAGTTGGAGGAGGTAATCATTTCGCTGTTTCTTTCTGGGTCTTAAGTCTACACCTACCCACTATCCTACAGAGGGTGGGATGCGGAGAAGTGCCAAAGCTCATGTCATAAACACCAAGTATATACCAGTCAGCTCATAAGTATACACAAGCACCAAGCTATGTTCCACACATTAAACAAGAGTTTAGATACACACCTCGGTGTGATGCTACATAAACCCTGAGGTGAAGTTTGAAGGTTTTATATAAGCATCTCACACTGAAGGTGTGTATAAAATTAATTACCTACTACCCCATACCTTATTTTATATAATTGCTGGTCCCAAAATCCACATTGTGGGTGATGCTTGTCTTGAATACGGTTACCACCTTTTAAGAAGCCTAAAGTGGGACATTTCTTACTGAGACATGATTTTACACAGGGCAGTATATAACCCTGACCAATGCAACAGACTTGTTTTCTCTATATAATCAGAATCAAGGCTAAGTATTGCAGCTTCTTAGTTGCTTCTATTATTTCTTATCATTTTAAGGTATTTTAGTTAAGGTATTAGAAAAAATTACTTACCATAGTAATTGTGTTTCTTCCCAGTGATGCTCAGATATTCATAACTTTGTGTAGTAAGCCTGAAGGGATGGATTGCCCGGAGAGATGGAACACATGCAAATGATGGAACACTTTGCACGGGAGCATCTTTCAAACACTGCCTCTACTAACTGACTGTGTTCTAACCTCTTCAGATTTTATAAAGGAGCCTGAAAAGAAGGTCTAGGATAATGCAATGCTAAAAGTAATTAAAATTGAGGTTACCAAACAATATGGATTTACTAAAAAATTGGCCTCCAACTGGAGGAACAAACAATTAAATAAAATTAGAACAATATGCCAGAAAAATACCAAAAGATAAATACTATGAACTCTGTTCACCTAACTAATACAGGTGCAGAGGAGAAAATTTAACTCCAAGGGTGTATAATGACATGGTGACACCAGCATGTGGAGTGCAGAGGCTGAAATTCTGGAAGGGGAGGTAGGGAGGGAAGTTATGAATATCTGAGCATCAATGGGAAAAAAACACAATTGCTATGGTAAGTAATTTTTGCTTCTAACCCCCGTAATGGTCAGTATATTCATAACTTAATGCAGACTACCAAGCAGTACGCCTGGAGGTGGACACAGAACTCTATTTTGGAAACAGACTTTGCAGGACTGCTGTGCCAAACCTACCATCACTCCTGGATAAAATATCCAGGTTGTAGTGCTTTGTAATTGTGTATACTGTTTTCTAGGTAGCTGCTTTACATATATCCAGTAATGGGACGTCCCTGGCAGCTGCTAGAGTAGCAGCTGTCCCTCTTGTAGAATAAGCCCTCAATCCTGGTGGAGGCTCCCTACCAGCATTATTGTAACAGAGCTGGATACACTGGACTATCCAGAGAGAAACATCTTTTTGATGCTGGATTACCCTTTCCCACATCCCCATAGGTCAGAAACAATTGTTTTCTGTCCTGTCTAAGGTCCTTAGTGGCTGTCACGTAATAACTAAGGGCCCTCTTTACATCTAAATTGTGCAGCCTTCTTTCTCCAGAATTGGTATGCTCAGTGAAACAGACAGGAAGGGTGATAGAGTGATTAATAAATCAGAAACCACCTTGGGAGAAATGTCCTGTTTGTTCGGAGGACTACTTTATCCCTATGAAAGATATATAATCCTGATCAATGCAGAGCCTGATGCTCACTGATACTTCTTGCAGAAGCCATTGCCACTAGGAAAACTGTTTTCCAAGTGACATATTTCAGTTGAGCTGTGGCCATGGGCTTGAAGGGAGCAGACATCAGCTTAGCTATACACACATTAAGGTCCTAAACTGGCACTGGTGGCCTGTGATGGGGATGCAAGTGATCCAGGCCCTTAAAGAACCTTTTAAAAATAGGGTTAGAAGCCAATGTTACCTTTTTTCCAGCAGAAAGGTAAGCAGACACTGCTGCAAGGTGAACCCTTAGAGAGCTGGGTTGTAGACCCAGAGAGTGTAAATGGGTGAGATAATCCAATACCTCTGACAAGTCAGCTTGGGCTGGAACCAGAGTCTTGCCTGAACACCAGATAGAGAATCTCTTCCATTTAGAAGAATAATTCTTTGTAGTAGAAGGTTTTCTGTAACCTCTTAGAATACTTAAGATAGGTTCAGAAAGTTTTAAGTCAGTGTATCCTAAGTCCTCAAGAACCAAGCTTTGAGATTGAGGGACTTGAGGTTCAGGTATAAGAAAGTTCCCTGGTTAGAGGTCAAAAGGTTGTGCCTCCAAGGGAAATGTATTGGATTTGCAACAGACATTGAGAGCAAAAGAGAGTACCATGGCTGCCTTGGCCAGTCTGGAGCTATAAAGATCAGTGATGCTGCATGGGATCTGAGCTTGACCAGTACTCTGTAAATCAGAGGGAAAGGAGGGAAAGCATAGAGGAACCTCCCTGACCAGTCCAGACTCAGGGCATCCAGAGAAAAGGTTCCCTGATCTGGTGGTCTGCAACAATACTGTGGCAGGTGGTGGTTCTGGTGGGATGCGAACAAGTCTACCTCTGGAGTGCCCCACCTTCTGAAGATAACCTGTACCACCTGCTTGTTTAGGGTCCATTCATGATGGGCCTGGTTTATTCGACTCAATGCATCTCCCAGGGTATTGTCCTTCCCTGGTAAATGAATTGTTTGCAGAGACACTTTCAGTGAGTAGGCCAGGGTCCAAATCTTTAAGGCCTCTGAGCAGAGCAGGTCTGACCTTGTGTATCCCCGCTTGTTCATGTAATACATTGTGATGGTATTGTCTGTTCCGACCTGTACCACCCTGCCTTGGACTAGGGGAGAAAACATTTTTAGAGCCAGAAGAACTGCCCTGAGTTCCAATAGATCCATGTGCTGAAGGGACTCTGTGGCTGACCAAGTGTCCTGGGTTGTGTGATCCCCTATATGGGTGTCCCAGCCCAAGAGGGATGCATCTGTTGTGAGAACCACTGAAGGATTCTCTTTCTGAAAGGAGCTCCTTGCCTTAAGTTGGATTCCTCCTTCCACCACAAGTGACTTTGTTACTGGGTTAGCTTTGAGAAAGAATCTTTCATTGACACCAGTAAGACCTGAGGTGAAACTGAGTGCCCCTCATGTGGAATCTTTCACCCAGTACTGTGCCTGTGGAAGCCGCAATGTGGCCTAGTAACTGGAGAAACTGTCTTGCAGTTTTTAAGTTGTGGAGCTTGAAAGAGTTTGCTATTAGCTGAATGTTTCTTACCCTTTCCAAAGGCAGATATGCCCTGGCTTGTAGGGTGTTGATTTCTGCTCCTATGAACTGTAACACCTGTGTAGGAGTGAAAGCTGACTTTTTGTGATTGATCAGGAATCTCAGGGACTCCAGGAGGCCCTGAGTGACCTTCAGATCTTGCTGCACCTGCAGGGGAGATTTTCCCATGACCAACCAGTCATCCAAGTAAGGGAAAACAGATATTCCCTGTCTGCGAAGATGTGCCACTACAGCTGCCAGGCACTTTGTGAATACCCTTGGGGCCGAAGAAAGGCCAAAAGGCAGGGTTGAAAACTGGTAGTGATCTGAAGGGAGTCTGAAACTGAGGTATTTTCTGTGAGACTCTTTTATGGGGATGTGAAAATAGGCATCTTTCAAGTCCAGTGATGCCAACCAGTCTTCTTTTTGAAGTGTTGGCAGAATCAGAGCCAAAGTTACCATCTTGAACCTTGTGTGTTTTAAGAACTTGTTTAAAGCTCTTAAATCCAGTATAGGCCACCACTCCCACCTTTCTTTGTGGTCAGGAAGTATCTGGAATAGAAGCCCTTTCCCTTTGAGATTTTGGAATTGGTTCCCTGCTTTTAACTGCAGCAGGTTCGAACCTCTGCCTCCAAGAACATGTTTCTGCTAGGAGGGAGAGCTGAAAGCTCTGAATTTTGATGAGGAAAGGACTTGAATTCCAGAGACAGACCCTGTCTCACTACCTCCAACACTCACTTGTCTGTGGTGATTTTCAGCCAGGTTTGAAGAAAGTAGGGGAGTCTGCCTCCGACAGGTAGAGAGGAGGCGGCCTGTGGTTCAGGGGATCTGTTTGGTTTGTGGCTGAGGTTGAGTATGAGACCCTCGCCTCGAGCCCCTTCTGCCCCTGCCCCTGGAGTAACCCTGCTGTGGGTACTGCTTATATTGGGGTAATGTCACTGGTTGGAAGAAGGGCTTGGTGTAAAAGGACCTGCCCTGGCCTCCCCTTCCATAAGGCCTGGTGGATGTAGAAGCTCTCTCTTTAGCAGAGTTGCTTCTGTAAGTGTGGTCTTATATTCATCCACCTTTTTCATGTATGCTACAGTGGACTCCCTAAAGAGAGAGTTTTCCGCTAGGGGGAAATCCAAGGCCTTTAACTGTGTATCCTGAGTAAGGTTTGTGGCCCTAAGCCAAGCAAACCTCCTCTGTGCCACCGTGTTTGCCATCCATCTGGCTGCAGTATCATTAGTGTCAGCAGCCATTTGGAACTGGTACTTAGCTGCCTCCAACCCAAACCTGGCAGTTTCAGCCAGGTCATCTGACAAGGGCGAGGGAGCTTTCTGGGACATGGCCAGGACTGACTGCCACAGGAATTTCTGGTACTGGGCAGCATATGCCTGGAGCCTAGCACATAGCCAAAGAGGCTGACAGGTACCCATTTTTGGCAAGGCTGACAGGTACCTTTCTTGGCCATACTCTCTATCTTTCTAGAATCCTTGTCCGGAGGATGTGAGGACAGAGGGACCCTAGCCTTGTCACAGGCAGCCTGCTGTATGACCCCCTGATGGTTGGGGTGGGAGAAGAGAAAATTAGCTCCCTCCCTTTCCAGCTTGTACTTCTTTTCAATCCTCCTGTGGGGTGGAATTTGGTGCCTGTAAAATCTTTAGTGCATCCTTTTTAAATAATTTATAGACAGGGAGGAGAAGAGCCTTTGTGGGTGTTAACCCCATCATCTCTAAATACTCCACCTCCTCCTCATCTTCAATTTGTTCAATGGTGGAGATGTCAAGGGCATCTGCCATTCTCCTGACAAAAGTAAAGTGGGATGAAAAAATCCTCAGACACCCTTGGAGGAGAACCAAAGTTCTGTTCAGAGGACACTTCTGGTTCTATTGGTCCCTCCTTCTCATCATAATCATCATCATCACAAAAAGTTTCCCCACCTTCTTGGGGAAGAGGATGCACATTGCTACCAACCTGGGGACCCTTGGGGGGGGGCAGGAGGCTGTTGAGGAGGAAATATTGCCTGCAAGGACTGAATGATTTTAAAGGCCTGAGCAATCTCTAGGGCTGTAGGTGCAGGCAGAGCAGTCACATAAGTCCCCAGCTTGACAGGCGAGGTCTGTGTGTTTCAATTTTTTGCCTTTTTTTGCAGGAACTGAGAAGTCAGCTGGTTCAGTAGCTCTTTTTGTTCCCTTTGTACCCATGTCAGGGGGCAGGAACAGAAGAAAGTGTGGGTTCAGCCACAATATCTGGGGGTATTGGCTGGTCAGAGCCAGAGGGACCCCTTGGAATGTTCTTTCTTAGCCTTTCAAGGCATTTCTCAATGGTCTTCTCAGGGAATGTTTTACACACTTCACATTCCTCTTTTAAATTATAAAAACCCAGACAAATCACACAAAGTGTGTGTCTGCTTTGCAAACACCTCTCCACATTGAGTACAGTTTTGAAACTGTCTCACGGTTTTCGGTTTTTCAAACATAATTCAAAGCATAGCAACCGCTAAAGAAAAACCCTTACTTTATTATTATTTTTTTTTTTTATCGGTTCAGGAGCCGAAGAGGAACCGATAGAACTGGACCGTTTGCTAAAACGGAACCAGAATAGCGGTTCAGTAACCAAGATTTATCAGTTACAAAAAATAAACAAATTTAACTATTCTAAGACAAATAACGGTGGTTCTTTAGTCAGAGAACTCCGATTTTAAACAAAACTATCCCAGTTCCCCCCACAGTTATTCCAAACCAAGAGGAACTAAGAAAATCAACAATTTTAATGTAAATAAGATTAACTATACAAAACAACTAGTAGAGGCAGTAATTGAAAACAAAAACAGATACTTAATCTGTATTTGATGTTTTCTTCATGCAGGAGAAAGTGGATGAACGGCACTCCGAGCGACCAGACTTTTCAGGTGAAGAGAAAAATCTGAAGAGGTTAGAACACAGGCAGTTAGTAGAGGCAGTGTTTGAAAGATGCTCACATGCAAAGTGTTCTGTCATTTGCATGTGTTCCATCTCTGTAGGCAGTCCATCCCTTCAGGCTTACTGCATAAAGTTATGGATATACTGAGCAATACTGGGATTAGAACAGTTTTTTACAACATTTAATGGAAAGTTAGAAAATATTTTTCTACTATAAAGTCAGGTCATGTAGTATTTTTCATGTTTTTTTGCAGGACACAGCTGCCCAAATCAGGACTGTCCTGCAGAAATCAGGACAGGTGGTAACCCTAGCCATGAACTCCTCCAACCCCCAGTACTAATTAAGCGTATTCATTTAGATGGCAATTTCTGGCTTCTATGGTGTTGATTGCTGCTCTGTCTTCTCATCTCTCCCTGTGTTCCTTTCAACCTGCCTCTCCTTCCCGCTTGCCATCTGGATTCAGCTTGACTGGCTGACAATTTTGGGCTGCATACCAAAAGTTCAGGCTCTCTCTCATTTTCCTTCATCTGGCCCTCCACAGCTCCTCCTCCTGCTACTGCCGGCTTCCTCCTGTTGGTGTGTTTTCAGGTTGTCTCCTGTCAGCTTCTAGTGGGGCTGTCTTCTGTTGCAGTTCTCCCACCACTTCCTCTGGCTACTAGGTCTTGCTGGAATGTGTCTGAGGCAGTGAGGAGGAATGAAGATTAAACATGCTCTTTTGAGACAGCATAACATGTTGATTTCAGCACACAATTCCATTATAACCAGCTAGTTGAAACAAGAAATAACTGGCTTTTTCTATTAATAAAAGTCATGACCATGCAGTTACTATTAAAGAGCATAATGCACAGGCAACTGTGTGTTATGAAGTTTTTACACCAAGGTCTGTGATGACCCATAAACCTCTAGAGCGAAGCTTGGGAGGCTTATGTGGTCAACACACACTGAGGTGTGCAAAAAATGTCATAAGCATACAGTAACTTATGTTTTATTTGTCACTGGTGCAGGGACTTACAAGTGGCATATTTCCCACTATTGTACTGTAAGAGAAAGTGAAGCATGAGTGCTCTAACTGCCATACTAACTGGGTATGATGTCATACCTGGTCATTACAGCATTTGATCACACTGATAATCAAGGCAGTCACCAGTTATATTAGGGTTACTAATGGGTGAGTGTGATAAGGCAATATACTCAGTGATGAAAGTGAGCAGGAACGCACAGGAACTCAGTTCCTGTACCTTTTTTGCAGCAGGAACTGAGTTCCTGTACTTCTTCCCACTGACACTAAAACTGAAATTCTTAAACCAGCAACATAGTGACAGTTTCTGGATCTGTGATCTGCTATCAGGGTTTCCATAACACCATTAGACTTGTACAATAATGCTATTTTCCTAGAAATACTTTAATATCTCTAACTGAATCTACTAGTGTCAAATTAGATAGTTGTGCCTTGACACCACTATCCTTTGGATTGAAGATCTTCATTCTGTATTTCATAATTGCCAGTGCCTGAGTTCCTGTACTTCTTGTCTGCCACTTGCACCACTGAATATACCACCACCATACACACAGACTCACTGGCACAGAGGCAGACATAAAATGTGGAGTTGTTACTTAGTGAAAGAGGGATCGAGAATATGAGTGTTAAAATGCATGCTATGTGTGATAAATACAAAAATACCTATATATAAACATGTCATTTTTAATAAAGGAAAAAAACTTTCATAGCTTTCAAAAAATATATTCATTGCACACGTTCTTTGACTGGAAAGGCAGATTCTTTGTTACGGACTGCATCACTTTGTAGGTGAGCCTGTTGAGGATTGTCAGCTCGGTTATCCATCTAAATGCTGATCAGAGGTCAACAATCTGCGAAAGTAGAGAATAATGGTTTAGCAGTGACATGGAAGGAGGGATGCACCTGAGAAGCATCTTAAGAAGAGTAACAACACTATCTGAATCATTCCCAGTGTAGGATAAAATAGGGCAGCCTTTTAGTTACAGGATCATTTGTAAGCTGTCACACATAGCTAGATCTCAAGGGGTTAGTCTGGGATCTCCCAACTGTGCTTCATTTTACACCATAAGGAATCACAAAAAGAGGAATATATGACACATTTATTTAAAAAAAACAGTGTGGGAACAAAGAACAACCTGTATTTAACACATTTATAATTTTAAACTTATAAAATAATAAACTATATTGACTAAAAACAGATGAAAGCAACTACTCTCTTCAATGGAAACTAATGATCTTGGGTTGGAACACTGGTAGGCTTGAGACCAGCACAGTGCATAGCACATCCTCTGAAAACCATTTTAAGTTCTACGGCATCCAGTATCTGCAGGAGATGATGCATACATTAGACAGGGCTGTTCTAGTTAATGTTGTTAGCAGAATAACCTACTATGGCCGCAGGGATTTCTGGTAACTCTGCTTCAGGACAATCCTTGTAGGACCCCTATAGCCTTACCGCTGATTATACAGTGCAGAAAATGGACACCTGCAGACATTAACACTGAGGGTAGTGTTGGGAAATGAAGTCAGATTCTCACTGGCATGTAAAGTATGATCTGAGTTCAGGCAGAAATGTTTTACATGTGGTTTAAGTTCCAGAATATGGCTTGGTTAATATAAATATGAATATGGGTTAGTTATTTCTGGCCCGTGTACACATCCTCATCCTCCCTCCTGGTCCCCTGCCTCCACCAAACCCCAGTACAGGGTTTTATCTGTTCTACATGTTCCACACCTCTGCACTTACTCTCCTTAAAATAGGACTATTTGTATCTGTAGTATCTCCATGAAATGTAATTTTGTTTGCTTGTTCTTATAGCACCTGTTTAACTGTAACCCTATGCTCTTTGCTTACACTTTACTTTATTGTCAATCATTCTTGTTGCCTATATTTTACATTATTGTCAATCCTTTGCACTGTTTGTAAACCATGTTCTTGTAATCCCAGGGTTGCACCTGAAAATATGTATTCCTTGTCTAGTGTGCCTACCTGGTAAACAAAAGCTAATACATAAATATAAATGTGTAGAATGGTATGCAAACCATAGAAACACAGAATTTATTAGCAGAAAGGACCACTTGGTCCACCCAGTCAGCTCAAGTGTTCCCTGCCTGTTCTGCCTCTGCAGACTCTATCTGGTCTCCAGCGACCCTCACACCTCCCTGCCTCTTTTCTAATATACCCCTAAGATTATGCCATGCAAGCATGAAGTCCACCACTGTTCTAGCCTCAGCCACTTCCACTAGTTATCTATTCCAGTCATCTACCACCCTTTCAAGGAAGAAATATTTCCTCACATCTTGAATTCCCTCCCCAGCTTCATCACATGCCCCCTGGTCCTGGTGCTCTTTCTCATTTGAAAGAGACTCCCCACCTGCACTCTGTTCACACCTGTGAATAACTTATCAGTTTTGATCATGTCACCTCTCTCTCTCTCTCTGTTCTATGGTGTACATGTAGTTTCTTCTCATAAGGCTTTCTGTAAAACCCTACACCATTATAGTTGCCCTCCTCTGGACTGCCCCACTGTGTCTATGTCCTTTCTGAGGTGTAATCTCCAAAACTGCACACAGTTCTCCAGGAGGAATCACAAAGCACGTGATACAGCAGCAATACCACTTTCTTCCTTCTGCTTGTGATACTCCTCCTAACACCCCAGCATCACATGGCCCTTCCTACTGCCTTGGCATACTGTCCTGACACATTGAAATCCTCTGATATGATAACCTTAAGGTCCTCTCTTGTCAAGTGACTTTCAGTCTTCCCCATCCTATACTCCACACCGGGTTCTTATGCCATAGGGGCATGATTTTACACTGTTTGGCATTCAGCCACAACTGCCATGTTTTGACCACTCCTCGAGGTTTCCCAACATCCTTGCACATTTTCTCCATCCCTTGTGAGTATCCACCCTCTTTCAGATTTTGGTGTCATCTTCAAAGTCATACCTACCCCTCCAGTTCTTCTGCAATGTCCCCAATGAAGACATTAAAGAGGACTGGTCCTAGCAATGACCTCTGTGGTACCCACTGGTCACTCTCCCATCTTTGCGTGAGTACCATTAACCACAACTCTCTGTCTCCTATCCACTAACCAGTTTCTAACCTAGTTAATCACTTTATATTCCACTTCTAAGCTGGTCAACTTCTTAATCAGCCTCCTGTCGCAAACAGTGTTGAAGGCTTTGCTGGCCCTCCTGATCACCCAGTCAAAGAAATCTAGAAGATTTCCTCCATGAAACCATGCTGCCTGAGGTCCTGTAGCTCATTGGATTCTATATGCTCTACCAGTCTTTCTTTCAGTAGGATTTCCATTCATTTCCAACCACTGAAGTAAGACTGACCAGCCTATAGAACTAGTCTCCTCCTGCTGTCACCCTTATGAGTAGAACCACATCAGCACTGATCCAGTCCTTTGGAACCACATCTATTTCCAGTGAGCCATTGAACAAGGCTGTCAGTGGGGCAACTAGCACCTCCAGAGTTTTTTAGTACCTTGGGGCATTTCCCATTTGGTCCCATAGCCTTATCCTCCTTCTGGTTGCAACTCCTTTTAGGACTCTTTCCTCTAAAAATTGACTTTTGTCTACCTTCACTCCCCGCCCTTGGCCGGTCCTGCTTTTCTCTGGTTGTCCATCCCTTATACCCTCCACTGTGAAGACTGAGCAAGTAAATTTTAAGATATCAGCTTTTCCTTGGTTACTTTATGCACAGCCTCCCATTTCCACTCTTCTGATCCTTGCTATCCTCCCTTTGCTTTCTTCTTCCCATCTATGTACCTGAAGAAAGTCTTATCCCTTAGCAACCCTTTGACAATCCTTTCTTCTGTCTGGGCCTTTGCTTTCTCACTGCTTTTCCTGCTTACCTCTGTTTTATTTGCTATACCTCCTCTCTTCATCCGCTGTGTTTCCTTGTATCTCCTGAATGATACCTTTTCCCTACACACCTTTGCCACTTCCCTAGAGAACCACAACAGCTGTCTCTTTTCCTTCTACTTTTACTTCACTTTCTTCACACAGAAGTTGGTTGCCTTAATTATGTCCTTTATTTTTCCCAGCTGTGCCTCCACTCCTCCTGACAATCCCCTCCTATGAAGCAGTTTCTGAGGCCACCTCTGTTTCCTCAAAATCCACCCTCCTGAAGTCCAGTACACTCATTCCTGTGTAGTTTGCCTCTTCCCCTCTTAATGTTAAACCCCATGCACGGTGATCACTGGTACCTGAGAAACTGCCCACTGTGATGCCTAAAATGCCATTCCCATTTGTAAGCACCAGGTCCAGCACTGCCCATTCGCTAGTGGGTTCCTTGACTAGCTATCTGAGTAAAGCCCTTTGTAGGGAGTCAATGATGGCCCTGCTCCAAAGCCAAAGCTGCAGTTGGAATGCTCCAATCCACTTCTGGCAGACTGAAGTCCCCGACTAGCATCACCTCCCCCTCACTTGCCATCATAATTATGGCACCCCCAAGTGCCTTATCTAATTCTTTTCCCTGTGTTTGATGTCTGTATGCCACTGATGTATGGATAGGGACTCCAGCACATGTCTCAAGGATGACCACAGCATCTACACCCCTTCTTTTTTCTCTGGGTGCTGAGTACTTTATAGCTTTGATTCCCTTTCTCACATATAGTACAACCCCATCTCCCCTCCTCCCTTCCCTGTCTTCCTAAGCAGAGTAGCCTGGTATGATCATATTCTAGCTGTGGCTGTCAGTGAACCATGACTCCATTATGGCCACCAAATCCAGGCTAGCCTCTGTCGTAATTGCCTCCAACTCCACAATTATATTTCCTAGACTCTGCATTGCTTTATGGCTCCCCATATCCTACTCCTCCCTGTCTGCTTCCTGCTTCCCCACTGCTGCCTGCACTGTTCTCTGAAGCTCCTCTGACCCCTCATTCCACTGTTACCTTCTTTTTATTTGTCCCTTTACACCTTTCTTCTTGCTTTCTTGATTTATACCCTTGTACTCTGCCTTTTCCCCCCACCTCTGTCTTCTTGTGCTTCTGTTCCTAAGGGAGCTTCCCCATCAGGCTGTTCCCTACCTGCTGCTTCATCAGCGGGGGGGGTGTAATTGCTGTCTACCTTGATATTACAGTCCCCCATCCTAGCTAGCTTAAATGCTAATTCAAGTAGATTTAAACCTCTCACTAAGGACTGTGGCCCTCCTCAGAGAAAGATGCAGGCTGTTTCTCCCACAGATGCCCATATCCTCCCAGGTTGACCCCCAGACCCCAATGTAGCCAAAGCACTCTTCCATGTGCCATGCTTTCAACTAGTTTTAAAAAGCTCTGGTGCAGAGTGTCCTAGCCTCTCTCCAGCTGTATACGGCTAGCACTTCGGCAAAAGACACCTTGAGTGCTTCCTGCTTGAGGCCCCCTCCCACAGCTCCCTGAAACTTCCCTGAACTACTTCTAACCTGTCCCTTGCCAGGTAATTTGTCCCCAGGTGGAAAATGATATCCACCTCCCTCCTCCCATTTCTTGCTGCCCTAGCAATCCTCTGTATATGTTCTCCACCCTCCAAACTGAAACACCTCTCAAGCACTTCACATCCCCTCCTTTTCTCCACCCCCACTCCCAAGTCTTTCCCCCTAAGAATAGAATCTCTCACCAGCAATTGCTTCCTCCTTGGTGGGCTTCTTCCTCCCTTCATGGGGACTCCCCTTCTGAGGACCCCCACTTCCACCATTCCCACTACTAAGAGTGTCTCCTATCGGCTGCCCCATCCCACCAGTATGGCAAATGAACTGTGCAGTGGTACAGGCTGAGGAGTATGTATCCTTCACCTTTCCCAACCTCCTGGAACCCACCAATGTCCAACCACTCTGCCTCTGCCTAAGCATCCTCTCGAGGACTGGTGGCAGACATGGTGGCCCCTGGATGGGGCAGAAGGTTCTCTGTATCCTTGCCAGTCCAGCCCAGAGTTCAGCAACTTCTGCACTCAACCCAGAGAGGTACAAATGGGGCACCACCTCAGTCTCTAAACAGTGTCCCAAAACAATGCGGCTCCACACCCGTTACTCTCGTCATTCGCATGATCTTTCCTTTTTCACCTTAGAGTCTGTTGAAACATCTATATTTTTTAGATGTAAGTGAAAAGAGGAAGACCAGAGTGAGATTGTAAGATTAAAAGGTAAGGGGAGGACTGTGCAGAGGTGGACCAGGAAAATGCAGACATCCTAAGCAAATACTTTTGTTCAGTGTTCACAGAGGAAGGAGAAGGGAGGGCCACTAAAAAGCAGCAAAAGCTTTGGAGGAGCAAGGTGGATACTAGTCCTTTTTTGGAGGTGAGAGTCCTGAAGGGACTTGCTAATCTAAAGGTCGACAAAACAATGAGGTCAGGTGGGGTGTATCCAAGGGTATTGAGGAAGGTCAGGGAAATACTGGCTGCACCTTTGACAGTTCTGTTTAATAGCTCACTAGAAAAAGGAGTGGTTCCACCGAACAGGTGGAAGTTGAATGTAGTCCCACTACACAGAAGTGGTACCAGGGAGGAGGCTGGCAATTATAGGCCAGTCAGCCGACATCAGTGGTGGGAAAGTTAATGGGACCACTGCTGAAGAAAAGGATTGTGGGATATCTTGAATCCAGTGGGTTACAAGACCCAAGGCAGCATGGTTTCAAGGGGGAGGACATGTCAAACAAATCTGATAGATTTCTTTGACTGGGTGACCAAGGAACTAGATCAGGGTGGAACAGTGGGCATGGCCTTCCTAGATTTTAGTAAGGCATTCAACACTGTTCAAGTGGAAGACTAGTAAGCAAAGCTGGGCTTAGGTGGTAAACTGGATAAGAAATTAATTAGGTGATAGTTGACAGAGGGTGGTGGTAACAGAGTTCACTCCAAGGAAGGAGGGTGACCAGCAGGCTGCCTCAGGGATGAGTGCTAAGTCCAGTCCTCTTTAATGTCTAATAAGTGACATTGCAGAGGAGCTGGAAGGGAATATCTGCTTCTTTATGGATGACACCAAAATCTGCAATAGGGTGAACAGCCTGGGGGTGGAAAGAATGAGCAGAGACCTGAGAAAACTAGAAGAGTGGTCAAGGGTATAGCAGCTGGGTTTCAGTGCAAAAGTGCAAAATAATACACTTACTGTAGGGCACAGAAACCCAAGGGCAGAGTACAAATGGGTGGAGTGGTACTGATGAGCACCAGGCGGGAAAGAGACCTGGGGGTAATCATACCAGATGACTTAATGGTGGCCAGGTAATGTGACAAGGCAGAAGGGAGCACAAGTGGGATGTTGGGGTGCATAGGGAGTGGTACCACCATCAGAAAGAGGGAGGAGGTGTTGCCTCTGTATAGATTGCTGGCAAGACCCCACCTAGAGTATTGTGTCCAGTTCTGGAGACCACGTCTCTGTAAGGACATAGACATAGTGGAGGCAGTCCAGAAGAGGGCAACTAAAATGGTGCAGAGTCTATATCAAAAGTGCTATGAGGAGAGACTAAAGGACCTCAGTATATACACCCTGGAACAGAGGAGGGAGAGGGAGATATGACAGACACCTTTAAACACCTCAGGTACAGGAGGGGAGTATTTTTCAGAAGAAAAGGTATCCAAGAACAAGGGAACATGCTATGAAGCTGGAGGGGGGTAGATTTAGGAGAGATGTGAGGAAGTACTTCTTCACAGAAAGAATGGTGGATTCCTGGAACAGCCTTTCAGCAGAGATCATGGGGGCAAAAACAGTGGTCGGGTTTAAGAATGCATGGGATAAGCACAAAGGAATCATAGAGGAAAGGATGGGGGAAGGAGAAAGAGCTATAGATTGGGAATGGTCTGATGTAATAGAGTAGGTAGGGAGAAATGGGCAAACTGGATGGGCCAAGTGGTCCTTATCTGCCATCAAATTCTGTGTTTCTATATACAGTACCATAATGCCTCTTTTTTTATGCCCATTGAGTTCCTATCTGTCCCTTTGCTTATCTGAAATTTATTTGGCACCCTACCCTAGATAGGGTATCTCTCATTTTCCTTTTAATCCACCTACCTGTGCCTAACTTGCAGTGGGTGTCTACTATTTCTTACTCACTTGCCCAAGCTTATTTGTTACCAAACCCTAGAAAAGGTGTATGCAGAAACAGCAGTACAGGAGTAAAGCCCTGAGTTCCAGCAGGCTTATGTGCACTTGTTGCTCCTGCGGAGACTAGACTCCACTTACTGTGTGATCATCCAGATGCCCTGCCTATCCTAGTAGTTAGGCATCTGCTGTCAGAGTAAGTGTTGCAGTCAGTTTTTGGAATGAGATTCCTTCCTCAGATTATCCACTTTTCCACCACTATAGAACCCAGACTAGGTCTGCTGTGGCTGCTACTAGCTGGCTCACTGGATTTCACCTTTGATGACAATGCCTTCTTAAGTGGTACTGAACATCTCTCCTCTGTAAGCAGACCTAGGGCACCATGGCTGTTGCTGCTGATGTGTGCCCTAGCAGCTGCAAGAAGTCTTTTCCTGGCCTTGTCTCGCCTGGCTTGGAAGATCTTGAACAGGACAACAGGCTCTGCACTCTTGCCAGTGGCAAGAATGCTGTCCCCTGAGTAGTATCTAACTCTGCTCCTATGAAGACCAGCACTTGGCTGGGTTCCAGCTGGGACATTTCTATGTTTAGTAAAAAGACCAAACATTCCAGAGTGTTTCTCACCATTGCAATGGAGCACTGTGCCTTTTGTTCTGTCCTTCCTGTGACTAGCTAGTTGTCCAGGTAAGGATACACTCTTATTCCATTTCTTCTCAGGGATGCAGCCACTGCTGCTAGGCACGTTGTGAACAGCCTTGGAGCTGAGGTTGAGGCCAAAAGGTAGTGTGGCAAACTGGTATAGCTGCTTTCCTAATCAAAATCTTTGGTATTTTCTGTGGAAGTGTCTCACATGGATATGGAAGTATGCAGCTTTCAGATCCAGTGATCCCATCCACTCCCTCTTTCTGCAAACCTGTTCCCAGTGTTATAATTTTGAATTTTTCATTTTGATGTGCATCTTTAAGAATCTTACATTCAGAATGGGCTGCCAATCACCATTTTCTTTGATGGCAGATAAGGACCGCTTGGCCCACCCAGTCTGCCCATTTCCTATCTAATGGATAAGCTGCAGATCCTAGTTAACCAGCAGCCTACCTCTTCCTACCCCCACCCCCTAGAATTGCCTTATGACTGTCCCATGCATGTTTGAATTCCACCACTGTTTTTGACTCCACAACCTCCTCCGGAAGGCCGTTCCATGCATCCACAACCCTCTCTACGAAACAATACTTCCTTAAATTACCTCTGAGCCCCCCCGCTCTATCTTCAAACTGTGCCCTCTTGTTCTTGCACACCTCTTTTTTTGAAAGATGCTACCATCTTGGACTTTGTTGATTCCCTTGAGGTACTTGAAAGTTTCTATCATGTCCCCCTCTCCTCTCTTTCCTTGAGGCTATACATATTAAGCTCCTTAAGTCTCTCTTCATATATCTTCTGGTGCAGACCCTGCACCATTTTAGTTGCCTCCTCTGGACAGCTTCCATCATGTCTATGTCTTTGCAGAGATTGGGTCTCCAGAACTGCACGCAGTACTCCAGATGGGGTCTGACCAGCTGTCTGTACAGAGGGATGATAACTTCCTGTTTTCTACTGGTGATGCCTCTTCCTATGCATCCCAGTATCCCCCCAGCCCTCCTTGCTGCCCTCTCACATTGTTTGCCCACCTTTAGGTCATCTGATATGACTACCCCCAGGTCCCTTTCCATTTTTGTTGTTGTTAGTATCTCACCCACCATTGTGTACTCTTCCCCAGGGTTTTTGTTTCCCAGGTGCATTACCTTGCACTTCTTAGCATTGAATCTAAGCTGCCATACATTTGACCATTTCTCTAACCTTGCCAAGTCCCTTGTCATCCTTTCCACCCCACCTTGTGCATCAACTCTGTTGCAGATCTTTGTGTCATCTGCAAAGACACATACTTTTCCTTCCAGTCCCTCTGCAATGTCACTTATAAAGACATTAAAGAGGACCGGTCATAATACTGAACCCTGCGGTATTAGGACCGGTCCTCTTTGCTCCAGCTTGCTCGTGTTCTGTTGTTAACTCTGTAGCATCATGAAAGGTTTGGCTGCTTATTGGGCAAGGTTGATTTTGCCTCACCTTGTTCAACAGCAGTTTTGAGTTCAGGACTGCATTGAGTACAGACTGCCCAACTGTCTGTCTGTTCAACCACGGAGGATGCTTACTCAGCAGGTGACTACAGATGGGTTAATTTGAGACCCCCAATGTTTACTGTCTGTGCCGCTTTGAGGCTTGTTGTCTCAATTTCAAGTTCCTCACCTCCTGTGGTGGCTGCAACATTTTATCCCAAACCCAAGTACAGGGACCCCCACCAGTTGGTTTCAACTCAGCACTCAGTGCTGCTTCTACAGACTGGCCAATGGAAAATCATGTACACAAATGCTCACAGCCGGAAATAAGATCCCAGACCTGCAGGCAATAATGTCAGAGGCTAAACTAGACATAGTAGCAATTAGTGAGACGTGGTTTACCAGTAACCACACTTGGGAGACTTCAGTACCTGGCTATGTATTGTTCAGAAGAGACCGAGGTGCAAAAGGGGAGGAGTGGCCCTGTATGTTAATGAAAATATCAAAGCTACAGAAATTCAGAATACACATAAGGAGCCAGAAGAACTGTGGGTCACCCTGGAAACAGGAAATGGGACAGCCATAAGAACTGGGGTTGTCTACAGGCCCCCAGACCAGAGGAGGACATAGACACATTACTGTTAGAAGATATACAAAACATGACAGCTAAAGGGAGGTTCTGATAATGGGAGACTTCAACATGCCAGATACAGATTGGTCAATACCAGCAGGAACATCTGCCAGAACTAGACTCATAGTGGATTCCTGCAGGGGAGGGCCTCAAACAACTGGTACAGCAACCCACAAGAGACAGGGCTATCCTAGATCTAGTACTGACTAACAAAGAAGGGATCACAGATCTCCAGGTAGAAGGTCACCTGGGGCCAGTGACCATCACATAGTATGGTTCAATTTGGCTACTACATCTAAATCATCCCATTCCAAGACAAAAATATGGGACTTCAGAGGAGCTGACTTTGATAAGATGGCCAACAGAGTTAAGCTAGCCCTGGCAAAAGAAACACAGGTGAGGGGTACAGGCAAAGTGGCAAGCATTAAGGATGCAATACTTGAAGCAACATCCCATTGTGTTAGACAGAAAAGGAAGTGCAAAAGAAGAAACCACTTTGGTTCTCAGATACAGTAGCAGAAAAGGTCAGAGCCAAAGGCTGGTCTTCAGGAAATATAAGGAACACAGCGGGATGAAGATAGGGAGGCATACCAAACTGCCCTGAGGGAAGCAGAGTGAGGCAGTAAGGCAGGCAAAGTCCCAAACTGAGAAACACTAGCACGAACAGTAAAAGAAGGTGACAAGACTTTCTATAGATACATTAGTGAAAGGAGAAAGTCAGAGGGTATTGCTAAGCTTAATGGAGAAAAGGAGCATGTGAGGAGGAGGACCCTGTAAAGCATCTATCCTAAATAGATACTTTTGCTCAGTATTTACTGAAGAGAAGGTAGGGCAGGGCCCACAGCTCAGCATCATGGACACAGGGGGGAGGGAGGTAAGTACTACTCCCTTCACAAAAGAAAGGGTCCTACAAGAACTTGCTAAGCTCAGGGTGGATAAGGCAATGGGACCTGATGGCATACATCCCAGGGTACTTAAGGAGCTAAAGGAGGAACTAGCAGAGCCATTAGCAGAATTGTTTAGTGAGTCTCTGAGCACAGGAGAGGTCCCAGAAGACTGGAGAAGGGCTCATGTGATCCCGCTCCACAAGAGTGGTAGCAGGAGGAGGCGGGGAACTACAGACAGTCAGTCTTACCTCAGTAGTAGCAAGATTATGGAGGCACTCCTTAAGGAAAGGATAGTGCAACACCTGGAATCATAGGGGCACAGGATCCAAGACAGCATGGGTTTACAAAGGAAAGTCCTGTCAAACGAATCTCATAGATTTCTTTGACTGGGTAACCAGAGTGGTGGACCAAGGGGAGCAGTTGATGTCGCCTACCTTGACTTCAGCAAAGCTTTCACACTGTTCCACATAGAAGATTGATAAAATAAGCTGGGTAGGCTCAGGTGGGTCAAGTTGGTCAACTGGGTGGCAAACTGGTTGACGGGCAGAAAACAGAGAGTGGTGGTAAATGGTATACAGTCAGAAGAGATGCAAGTCACAAGTGGGATACCTCAGGGATCAGTCCTGGGGCCAGTCCTCTTCAACATCTTCATTAGTGACCTTGCAGATGGACTAGAGGGTAAGGCTTGTCTGTTTGCAGATGACACCAAGATCTGCAACAGAGTAGATGATCCAGATGGGGTGGGCAGAATGAGAAGAGATCTGGATAAACTAGCAGAATGGTCAGAAGAGTGGCAGCTGGGATTTAATGCAAGAAGTGCAAAATCATGCACATAGGGAAGAAAATCCTGAAGCCACCTATAGGCTGGGAGGAGTTGCTAGCAGTCACAAAGGAAGAAGAGACTTGGGCATCATCATCACTGATGACCTAAAATCATCAAGCAGACCTCTAAAGCAGTAGGTAAGGCTAGGGGGTGTTAGGGTGTATTAGTAGGGTATCACAAGTCGTAAGGGAGGTAATAATCCTCTGTACAAGACACTGGTTAGGCCCCATCTGGAGTACTGCGTGCAGTATTGGAGGCCACACCTTCACAAGGACATTAACCAAATTGAGGCAGTCCAGAGAAGGCAACCAAAATGGTGCAGGGACTGCATCAGAAGACTTATGAGGACAGATTAACAGAGCTCAATATGTATACCCTTGAGCAAAGGAGGAGAGAGGTGATATGATTGAGGGCATTCAAACACCTTAAGGGCATAAACAAGGTGAAAGAGTCTAACATGTTTAAATATAAGAAAATAGCAGGACAAGAGGACACAGCATGAGATTAGAGGGAGGCCGATTAAGGGGAATGTGGAAATTCTTTTTCACAGAAAGGGTGGTGGATGCATGGAATGGCTTACCACAAGAAGTGGTGGCTATGAATACAGTGCAGGGCTTCAAACAGGCATGGGATAGGCATAAGGAGCAATACAAATGACTATGAATAGATAGGTCACTGACAGAGCAAAGGTCGATGGCACATTTATAAGGTAGAAAAGAAATGGGCAGACTGGATGGGCCTTGGGTCCTTATCTGCCGTCAACTTCTATGTTTCTATGTTTCTATGTTTCTATGTTGTGCATTGTATGCTGTATGCCTCTGTGCACAGCTGTGTGCTGCAGTGTGCTGAGTGCTGTGTGCCATGGGCAATGGAGACAGGATTAAACTAAGGTACAGCATCAGCAGTAGTCCCAGCTGACTTCAGAGGATAACAGGTGTAGAAACAGAGAAGCAACATCTGCATTGAGTATACTGATTTGTAAAACTGCAATAAACATAAAATAAAGGAGACACGATGCTCTGAAGGCAGCTGACATCAGGCATTGTAATGAAACTGCTGCAATTAGGTAAACAGAATGAGTTGAGAGCATGATTGAGCTGCATAATTAGGGCTCAGAGTAAGCCTGAGTCAGGTGAAAACAACTGAGTATGCAACATGGAGCAGCCATGGTTGAGCTGAAACACACAAATAATGGTTGCAGTGGCATTGCAAGTAATTTGAGAGTTGTGAGTAACTGAAAGCAAAAGTATGAGCACTGGAGTAGCAGTATGCTAGGAGCTTAGAAACAACCCTCATAAGACAAAAGCAAAACACAGAAACATGGAGAACAGAGAACAATGCTCAAAACAAAAAACACACAAACAAAAAACAAGGAAAAAGACAGAAAGAAACACGCTGCTGGAGGCAAATACAAACCAGAAGCAGGAGAACAAACGCAGAGTCCAGCAGAGACATATGGAAGCAGCCGGCGGGGGGGGTGGCAGGCCCCAGGGTAGGCCCCAGCTAGCTGCAGAGGACAAGCAGAGCCTCCGGCCAGCAAAGAAAAAAGTGCTTTGGAAGGAGACTGAAAGGAACTGCTTATATAGTTCAGGAAGTGGGAGTGGCTATCTGCTTGTCCTCTGAACTCTAGGCAAGCCTTCCAATTATTAAAACGTGCACAGATGACCACGTAGGTCCTTTATTCCATTCCCATTCTACTCAACCATAAGGCGATGGCAGACCTTGTGGGGTCCTGTCATCCGTATCACACACTGCTCTCTGAAGCAAGTGAGACTGACCACGTGGGATCTTTGTCCCAACCGGCCGTGCTAATGAAGATACTTTACTTCTGGCTCAGTCTCATTCTATTCACTAGAAGTGACCTCCTTGGATATCATCCACCTCACTTAGATTTGTTCACTAATACTGTGTCGACAGACTCCTTACTCAGTCTATAATATGCGATGGTGGACCACGTGGGGTCCCGCCATCCTATCATGCACTACTCAATCGAACCATGCACACACTATGACTGGACCTACTCTTTGCTTTATGCCCTATTTACTACTAGCAGACTCATGTGGGGTCTTGCCCTCCTTACTGTGGACTATTACTACAACGGTGAAGATGAATCACATGGGGTCTTGCCTCCAATCATGTACTACTCAGTGATACAGCGATGACCACGTGGGGTCCTGCCATCTCTATCACGCTCTTCTTGATGGAAGTCATCGCATTACTCAGATACGGTGATGGTGGACCATGTGGGGTCCCGCCATCCCTATCATGCTCTATTCCTCACCATGGGGAAGGCGAACCATGTGGGGTCTCGCCTTCCCAATTACACACTGCTCAATGGGACAATGGGTCCCACCTTTCATTTCATGCACAACTCCTACAATGGTGATGATGGACCACAGAGTGTCCCGCCATTCCACTCAACATCTAGTCAAAGGATTTCAACTCATTGCTCCATCAAGTCCCTTTCACTGCAAATTGGCTTACTTTGGTCTCATCCTCCTTACTTGGGACTATGATGCTACCATGACAACAGACTATGGGGTCTGCTCCATACCTTATTCAGGCTATTCTACAGTGATGGCAGACCACGTGGATCCCTCCATCCACTCATACTCTACTTCATACAATGGCATTGGTGAACCACGTGGGTTCTCGCCATCCCAATCATGCACTACTCAGTGTACGATGGTGGTGGACCACTAAGGTCACGCCATCCCAAACATAGATGCCCTACGAAAAGACCTACCATAACTCAAAAGTATTTCCTAATCACTTCAGGAGTACATATGTGGGGGTATCATCTACTTTACTTGGACTGCAAGAGACTCTCACTCACGAGGGAACCCCCTTAACACCCGGATTTTTTTATTCTATGGTGATGGAGAACCACGTGGGGTCCCGCCATCCCTCTTCTACATGCCCATTGAAAGCCTTCCTCATATTCCTTGTCTTCCAGTCCAACTTCCATGACCCTCGCTTTACCTTGATCAATGCAATAGGATAGCGATTGAGAACTTATCCCGGACTATGTTTTAATCAGCGACTCAGGACATATAGGTACATCCACTATACCTTCTCAATGATCCATCTGGGGCCCTCCTTCCTCAACTGCATCCATCATATTACAGTGTTCAGCGGACTTTTGCCCCTCACCTCAGAGTCATTGTTCTATGGTGATAGTGATCCCAGGTGAGGTCTCACCATCCCAACAGTTCATATTGCCCCTCAAAGGGGTTATCCTCTCTACACAAACATATTTCTACTTGGAATATGGCAGACTGTTGTCAGGGTCTCGCTTCCCAGTTTGACCACCTGAGACTTTCCACCACTCAAACACGGCTACTACATTTTATTGGACCTCCATGGGATTTTCAGTTCCCAGCTAGTATACCTCTGAGCCTACTATTGCCATCAATTTATTAATTTCTTCTGTTACAATCTACCATCTTCCATTCCAGTTCCAATGCCTAACATCTCCGTGGCAATGGTGGACCATGTAAGTCCGCCATCCCATTCGCATGCTCTACAACGGGCCTTACTGGTACTTTCATGTCATTCAGTCAGCCTGATTGCGACAGTCTTCCTTCATACCTTGCATTATTCCATACTACTGCAATGGCAGACCACGTAGGTCCCGCCATCCCAGCAAAGGCTATCGCCCTTTCTTTCTAGATTATGTCTTAATACAGTGATGGCAAACCTGCAACAGGTTCCAGCCATCCCAACAAACAGACCCACTATGGAGCACTATCTATTACTCAAAGGCCATGCTATGGAAGTACTACAGTCATTAACTCAGACTCATAATAACCACCGTCACAGCATCCAGACATCATTCCAAGTTGGATATTCCATCTGCTCAAACCTTCATTTGCAACATCGACTTCCTGCTCATCTTGACCTCAAATAGGACTCTTCGACAAGCAACATCAGTCCGAACTCCTGGACATAACCATAGCTTAACCTATGGTAAGTGCCATTTAGGATTATTCTCCTCTTAGCATGCTCAGAGGACAGGCAGCTCAGTAGCCATGGGTCCTCGTAGATTCCCCCTAAGGGTTTTTTCCTCTCCTGCATGCTACTGATCATACTCCCCAGAGTTGGAGGAGGTAATCATTTCGCTGTTTCTTTCTGGGTCTTAAGTCTACACCTACCCACTATCCTACAGAGGGTGGGATGCGGAGAAGTGCCAAAGCTCATGTCATAAACACCAAGTATATACCAGTCAGCTCATAAGTATACACAAGCACCAAGCTATGTTCCACACATTAAACAAGAGTTTAGATACACACCCTCGGCGTGTGATGCTACATAAACCCTGAGAGTGAAGTTTGAAGGTTTTATATAAGCATCTCACACTGAAGGTGTGTATAAAATTTAATTTACCTACTACCCCATACCTTATTTTTATATAATTGCTGGTCCCAAAATCCACATTGTGGGTGATGCTTGTCTTGAATACGGTTACCACCTTTTAAGAAGCCTAAAGTGGGACATTTCTTACTGAGACATGATTTTACACAGGGCAGTATATAACCCTGACCAATGCAACAGACTTGTTTTCTCTATATAATCAGAATCAAGGCTAAGTATTGCAGCTTCTTAGTTGCTTCTATTATTTCTTATCATTTTAAGGTATTTTAGTTAAGGTATTAGAAAAAATTACTTACCATAGTAATTGTGTTTCTTCCCAGTGATGCTCAGATATTCATAACTTTGTGTAGTAAGCCTGAAGGGATGGATTGCCGAGAGATGGAACACATGCAAATGATGGAACACTTTGCCGGAGCATCTTTCAAACACTGCCTCTACTAACTGACTGTGTTCTAACCTCTTCAGATTTTATAAAGGAGCCTGAAAAGAAGGTCTAGGATAATGCAATGCTAAAAGTAATTAAAATTGAGGTTACCAAACAATATGGATTTACTAAAAAATTGGCCTCCAACTGGAGGAACAAACAATTAAATAAAATTAGAACAATATGCCAGAAAAATACCAAAAGATAAATACTATGAACTCTGTTCACCTAACTAATACAGGTGCAGAGGAGAAAATTTAACTCCAAGGGTGTATAATGACATGGTGACACCAGCATGTGGAGTGCAGAGGCTGAAATTCTGGAAGGGGAGGTAGGGAGGGAAGTTATGAATATCTGAGCATCAATGGGAAAAAAACACAATTGCTATGGTAAGTAATTTTTGCTTCTAACCCCCGTAATGGTCAGTATATTCATAACTTAATGCAGAACTACCAAGCAATACGCCTGGAGGTGGACACAGAACTCTATTTTGAAACAGACTTTGCAGGACTGCTGTGCCAAACCTACCATCACTCCTGGATAAAATATCCAGGTTGTAGTGCTTGTAATTGTGTATACTGTTTTCTAGGTAGCTGCTTTACATATATCCAGTAATGGGACGTCCCTGGCAGCTGCTAGGTAGCAGCTGTCCCTCTTGTAGAATAAGCCTCAATCCTGGTGAGGCTCCTACCAGCATTATTGTAACAGAGCTGGATACACTGGACTATCCAGAGAGAAACATCTTTTTGATGCTGGATTACCCTTTCCCACATCCCCATAGGTCAGAAACAATTGTTTTCTGTCCTGTCTAAGGTCCTTAGTGGCTGTCACGTAATAACTAAGGGCCCTCTTTACATCTAAATTGTGCAGCCTTCTTTCTCCAGAATTGGTATGCTCAGTGAAACAGACAGGAAGGGTGATAGAGTGATTTAAATGGAAATCAGAAACCACCTTGGGGAGAAATGTCCTGTTTGTTCGGAGGACTACTTTATCCCTATGAAAAGATATATAATCCTGATCAATGCAGAGAGCCTGATGCTCACTGATACTTCTTGCAGAAGCCATTGCCACTAGGAAAACTGTTTTCCAAGTGACATATTTCAGTTGAGCTGTGGCCATGGGCTTGAAGGGAGCAGACATCAGCTTAGCTATACACACATTAAGGTCCTAAACTGGCACTGGTGGCCTGTGATGGGGATGCAAGTGATCCAGGCCCTTAAAGAACCTTTTAAAAATAGGGTTAGAAGCCAATGTTACCTTTTTTCCAGCAGAAAGGTAAGCAGACACTGCTGCAAGGTGAACCCTTAGAGAGCTGGGTTGTAGACCCAGAGGTGTAAATGGGTGAGATAATCCAATACCTCTGACAAGTCAGCTTGGGCTGGAACCAGAGTCTTGCCTGAACACCAGATAGAGATCTCTTCCATTTAGAAGAATAATTCTTTGTAGTAGAAGGTTTTCTGTAACCTCTTAGAATACTTAAGATAGGTTCAGAAAGTTTTAAGTCAGTGTATCCTAAGTCCTCAAGAACCAAGCTTTGAGATTGAGGGACTTGAGGTTCAGGTATAAGAAAGTTCCTGGTTAGAGGTCAAAAGGTTGTGCCTCCAAGGAAATGTATTGGATTTGCAACAGACATTGAGAGCAAAAAGAGTACCATGGCTGCCTTGGCCAGTCTGGAGCTATAAAGATCAGTGATGCTGCATGGGATCTGAGCTTGACCAGTACTCTGTAAATCAGAGGAAAGGAGGAAAGCATAGAGGAACCTCCTGACCAGTCCAGACTCAGGGCATCCAGAAAAGGTTCCCTGATCTGGTGGTCTGCAACAATACTGTGCAGGTGGTGGTTCTGGTGGGATGCGAACAAGTCTACCTCTGGAGTGCCCCACCTTCTGAAGATAACCTGTACCACCTGCTTGTTTAGGGTCCATTCATGATGGGCCTGGTTTATTCGACTCAATGCATCTCCCAGGGTATTGTCCTTCCCTGGTAAATGAATTGTTTGCAGAGACACTTTCAGTGAGTAGGCCAGGGTCCAAATCTTTAAGGCCTCTGAGCAGAGCAGGTCTGACCTTGTGTATCCCCGCTTGTTCATGTAATACATTGTGATGGTATTGTCTGTTCCGACCTGTACCACCCTGCCTTGGACTAGGGGAGAAAACATTTTTAGAGCCAGAAGAACTGCCCTGAGTTCCAATAGATCCATGTGCTGAAGGGACTCTGTGGCTGACCAAGTGTCCTGGGTTGTGTGATCCCCTATATGGGTGTCCCAGCCCAAGAGGGATGCATCTGTTGTGAGAACCACTGAAGAATTCTCTTTCTGAAAAGGAGCTCTTTGCCTTAAGTTGGATTCCTCCTTCCACCACAAGTGACTTTGTTACTGGGTTAAGCTTTGAGAAAGAATCTTTTCATTGACACCAGTAAGACCTGAGGTGAAACTGAGTGCCCTCATGTGGAATCTTTCACCCAGTACTGTGCCTGTGGACCAGTAATGTGGCCTAGTAACTGGAGAAACTGTCTTGCAGTTTTAAGTTGTGGAGCTTGAAGAGTTTGCTATTAGCTGAATGTTTCTTACCCTTTCCAAGGCAGATATGCCCTGGCTTGTAGGGTGTTGATTTCTGCCCTATGAACTGTAACACCTGTGTAGGAGTGAAAGCTGACTTTTGTGATTGATCAGGAATCTCAGGGACTCCAGGAGGCCTGAGTGACCTCAGATCTTGCTGCACCTGCAGGAGTTTTCCCATGACCAACCAGTCATCCAAGTAAGGAAAACAGATATTCCTGTCTGCGAAGATGTGCCACTACAGCTGCCAGGCACTTTGTGAATACCCTTGGGGCGAAGAAAGGCCAAAGGCAGGGTTGAAAACTGGTAGTGATCTGAAGGGAGTCTGAAACTGAGGTATTTTCTGTGAGACTCTTTTATGGGGATGTGAAAATAGGCATCTTTCAAGTCCAGTGATGCCAACCAGTCTTCTTTTTGAAGTGTTGGCAGAATCAGAGCCAAAGTTACCATCTTGAACCTTGTGTGTTTTAAGAACTTGTTTAAAGCTCTTAAATCCAGTATAGGCCACCACTCCCCACCTTTCTTTGTGGTCAGGAAGTATCTGGAATAGAAGCCCTTTCCCCTTTGAGATTTTGGAATTGGTTCCACTGCTTTTAACTGCAGCAGGTTCCGAACCTCTGCCTCCAAGAGCATGTTTTCTGCTAGGGAGGGAGAGCTGAAAGCTCTGAATTTTTGATGAGGAAAGGACTTGAATTCCAGAGACAGACCCTGTCTCACTACCTCCAACACTCACTTGTCTGTGGTGATTTTCAGCCAGGTTTGAAGAAAGTAGGGGAGTCTGCCTCCGACAGGTAGAGAGGAGGCGGCCTGTGGTTCAGGGGATCTGTTTGGTTTGTGGCTGAGGTTGAGTATGAGACCCTCGCCTCGAGCCCCTTCTGCCCCTGCCCCTGGAGTAACCCTGCTGTGGGTACTGCTTATATTGGGGTAATGTCACTGGTTGGAAGAAGGGCTTGGTGTAAAAGGACCTGCCCTGGCCTCCCCTTCCATAAGGCCTGGTGGATGTAGAAGCTCTCTCTTTAGCAGAGTTGCTTCTGTAAGTGTGGTCTTATATTCATCCTTTTCATGTATGCTACAGTGGACTCCCTAAAGAGAGAGTTTTCCGCTAGGGGGAAATCCAAGGCCTTTAACTGTGTATCCTGAGTAAGGTTTGTGGCCCTAAGCCAAGCAAACCTCCTCTGTGCCACCGTGTTTGCCATCCATCTGGCTGCAGTATCATTAGTGTCAGCAGCCATTTGGAACTGGTACTTAGCTGCCTCCAACCCAAACCTGGCAGTTTCAGCCAGGTCATCTGACAAGGGCGAGGGAGCTTTCTGGGACATGGCCAGGACTGACTGCCACAGGAATTTCTGGTACTGGGCAGCATATGCCTGGAAGGTAGCCTGGCACATAGCCAAAGAGGCTGACAGGTACCCATTTTTGGCCAAGGCTGACAGGTACCTTTTCTTGGCCATACTCTCTATCTTTCTAGAATCCTTGTCCGGAGGATGTGAGGACAGAGGGACCCTAGCCTTGTCACAGGCAGCCTGCTGTATGACCCCCTGATGGTTGGGGTGGGAGAAGAGAAAATTAGCTCCCTCCCTTTCCAGCTTGTACTTCTTTTCAATCCTCCTGTGGGGTGGAATTTGGTGCCTGTAAAATCTTTAGTGCATCCTTTTTAAATAATTTATAGACAGGGAGGAGAAGAGCCTTTGTGGGTGTTAACCCCATCATCTCTAAATACTCCACCTCCTCCTCATCTTCAATTTGTTCAATGGTGGAGATGTCAAGGGCATCTGCCATTCTCCTGACAAAAGTAAAGTGGGATGAAAAATCCTCAGACACCCTTGGAGGAGAACCAAAGTTCTGTTCAGAGGACACTTCTGGTTCTATTGGTCCCTCCTTCTCATCATAATCATCATCATCACAAAAGTTCCCCACCTTCTTGGGGAAGAGGATGCACATTGCTACCAACCTGGGGACCCTTGGGGGGCAGAGGCTGTTGAGGAGGAAATATTGCCTGCAAGGACTGAATGATTTTAAAGGCCTGAGCAATCTCTAGGGCTGTAGGTGCAGGCAGAGCAGTCACATAAGTCCCAGCTTGACAGGCGAGGTCTGTGTGTTTCAATTTTTGCCTTTTTGCAGGAACTGAGAAGTCAGCTGGTTCAGTAGCTCTTTTGTTCCTTTGTACCCATGTCAGGGGCAGGAACAGAAGAAAGTGTGGTTCAGCCACAATATCTGGGGTATTGGCTGGTCAGAGCCAGAGGGACCCCTTGGAATGTTCTTTCTTAGCCTTTCAAGGCATTTCTCAATGGTCTTCTCAGGGAATGTTTTACACACTTCACATTCCTCTTTTAAATTATAAAACCCAGACAAATCACACAAAGTGTGTGTCTGCCTTTGCAACACCTCTCCACATTGAGTACAGTTTTGAAACTGTCTCACGGTTTTCGGGTTTTTCCAAACATAATTCAAAAGCATAGCAACCGCTAAAGAAAAACCCTTACTTTATTATTTTTTTTTTTATCGGTTCAGGAGCCGAAGAGGAACCGATAGAACTGGACCGTTTGCTAAAACGGAACCAGAATAGCGGTTCAGTAACCAAGATTTATCAGTTACAAAAAATAAACAAATTTAACTATTCTAAGACAAATAACGGTGGTTCTTTAGTCAGAGAACTCCGATTTTAAACAAAACTATCCCAGTTCCCCCCACAGTTATTCCAAACCAAGAGGAACTAAGAAAATCAACAATTTTAATGTAAATAAGATTAACTATACAAAACAACTAGTAGAGGCAGTAATTGAAAACAAAAACAGATACTTAATCTGTATTTGATGTTTTCTTCATGCAGGAGAAAGTGGATGAACGGCACTCCGAGCGACCAGACTTTTCAGGTGAAGAGAAAAATCTGAAGAGGTTAGAACACAGGCAGTTAGTAGAGGCAGTGTTTGAAAGATGCTCACATGCAAAGTGTTCTGTCATTTGCATGTGTTCCATCTCTGTAGGCAGTCCATCCCTTCAGGCTTACTGCATAAAGTTATGGATATACTGAGCAATACTGGGATTAGAACAGTTTTTTACAACATTTAATGGAAAGTTAGAAAATATTTTTCTACTATAAAGTCAGGTCATGTAGTATTTTTCATGTTTTTTTGCAGGACACAGCTGCCCAAATCAGGACTGTCCTGCAGAAATCAGGACAGGTGGTAACCCTAGCCATGAACTCCTCCAACCCCCAGTACTAATTAAGCGTATTCATTTAGATGGCAATTTCTGGCTTCTATGGTGTTGATTGCTGCTCTGTCTTCTCATCTCCCTGTGTTCCTTTCAACCTGCCTCTCCTTCCCGCTTGCCATCTGGATTCAGCTTGACTGGCTGACAATTTTGGGCTGCATACCAAAAGTTCAGGCTCTCTCTCATTTTCCTTCATCTGGCCCTCCACAGCTCCTCCTCCTGCTACTGCCGGCTTCCTCCTGTTGGTGTGTTTTCAGGTTGTCTCCTGTCAGCTTCTAGTGGGGCTGTCTTCTGTTGCAGTTCTCCCACCACTTCCTCTGGCTACTAGGTCTTGCTGGAATGTGTCTGAGGCAGTGAGGAGGAATGAAGATTAAACATGCTCTTTTGAGACAGCATAACATGTTGATTTCAGCACACAATTCCCATTATAACCAGCTAGTTGAAACAAGAAATAACTGGCTTTTTTCTATTAATAAAAGTCATGACCATGCAGTTACTATTAAAGAGCATAATGCACAGGCAACTGTGTGTTATGAAGTTTTTTTTGCACACCCAAGGTCTGTGATGACCCATAAACCTCTAGAGCGAAGCTTGGGAGGCTTATGTGGTCAACACACACTGAGGGTGTGCAAAAAAATGTCATAAGCATACAGTAACTTATGTTTTATTTGTCACTGGTGCAGGGACTTACAGAGTGGCATATTTCCCACTATTGTACTGTAAGAGAAAGTGAAGCATGAGTGCTCTAACTGCCATACTAACTGGGTATGATGTCATACCTGGTCATTACAGCATTTGATCACACTGATAATCAAGGCAGTCACCAGTTATATTAGGGTTACTAATGGGTGAGTGTGATAAGGCAATATACTCAGTGATGAAAGTGAGCAGGAACGCACAGGAACTCAGTTCCTGTACCTTTTTTGCAGCAGGAACTGAGTTCCTGTACTTCTTCCACTGACACTAAAACTGAAATTCTTAAACCAGCAACATAGTGACAGTTTCTGGATCTGTGATCTGCTATCAGGGTTTCCATAACACCATTAGACTTGTACAATAATGCTATTTTCCTAGAAATACTTTAATATCTCTAACTGAATCTACTAGTGTCAAATTAGATAGTTGTGCCTTGACACCACTATCCTTTGGATTGAAGATCTTCATTCTGTATTTCATAATTGCCAGTGCCTGAGTTCCTGTACTTCTTGTCTGCCACTTGCACCACTGAATATACCACCACCATACACACAGACTCACTGGCACAGAGGCAGACATAAAATGTGGAGTTGTTACTTAGTGAAAGAGGGATCGAGAATATGAGTGTTAAAATGCATGCTATGTGTGATAAATACAAAAATACCTATATATAAACATGTCATTTTTAATAAAGGAAAAAAACTTTCATAGCTTTCAAAAAATATATTCATTGCACACGTTCTTTGACTGGAAAGGCAGATTCTTTGTTACGGACTGCATCACTTTGTAGGTGAGCCTGTTGAGGATTGTCAGCTCGGTTATCCATCTAAATGCTGATCAGAGGTCAACAATCTGCGAAAGTAGAGAATAATGGTTTAGCAGTGACATGGAAGGAGGGATGCACCTGAGAAGCATCTTAAGAAGAGTAACAACACTATCTGAATCATTCCCAGTGTAGGATAAAATAGGGCAGCCTTTTAGTTACAGGATCATTTGTAAGCTGTCACACATAGCTAGATCTCAAGGGTTAGTCTGGGATCTCCCAACTGTCTTCATTTTACACCATAAGGAATCACAAAAAGAGGAATATATGACACATTTATTTAAAAAAAACAGTGTGGGAACAAAGAACAACCTGTATTTAACACATTTATAATTTTAAACTTATAAAATAATAAACTATATTGACTAAAAACAGATGAAAGCAACTACTCTCTTCAATGGAAACTAATGATCTTGGGTTGGAACACTGGTAGGCTTGAGACCAGCACAGTGCATAGCACATCCTCTGAAAACCATTTTAAGTTCTGCGGCATCCAGTATCTGCAGGAGATGATGCATACATTAGACAGGGCTGTTCTAGTTAATGTTGTTAGCAGAATAACCTACTATGGCATGAGGATTTCTGGTAACTCTGCTTCAGGACAATCCTTGTAGGACCCTATAGCCTTACCGCTGATTATACAGTGCAGAAAATGGACACCTGCAGACATTAACACTGAGGGTAGTGTTGGGAAATGAAGTCAGATTCTCACTGGCATGTAAAGTATGATCTGAGTTCAGGCAGAAATGTTTTACATGTGGTTTAAGTTCCAGAATATGGCTTGGTTAATATAAATATGAATATGGGTTAGTTATTTCTGGCCCGTGTACACATCCTCATCCTCCCTCCTGGTCCCCTGCCTCCCACCAAACCCCAGTACAGGGTTTTTATCTGTTCTACATGTTCCACACCTCTGCACTTACTCTCCTTAAAATAGGACTATTTGTATCTGTAGTATCTCCATGAAATGTAATTTTGTTTGCTTGTTCTTATAGCACCTGTTTAACTGTAACCCTATGCTCTTTGCTTACACTTTACTTTATTGTCAATCATTCTTGTTGCCTATATTTTACATTATTGTCAATCCTTTGCACTGTTTGTAAACCATGTTCTTGTAATCCCCCGGGTTGCACCTGAAAATATGTATTCCTTGTCTAGTGTGCCTACCTGGTAAACAAAAGCTAATACATAAATATAAATGTGTAGAATGGTATGCAAACCATAGAAACACAGAATTTATTAGCAGAAAAGGACCACTTGGTCCACCCAGTCAGCTCAAGTGTTCCCTGCCTGTTCTGCCTCTGCAGACTCTATCTGGTCTCCAGCGACCCTCACACCTCCCTGCCTCTTTTCTAATATACCCCTAAGATTATGCCATGCAAGCATGAAGTCCACCACTGTTCTAGCCTCAGCCACTTCCACTAGTTATCTATTCCAGTCATCTACCACCCTTTCAAGGAAGAAATATTTCCTCACATCTTGAATTCCCTCCCAGCTTCATCCATGCCCCTGGTCCTGGTGCTCTTTCTCATTTGAAAGAGACTCCCCACCTGCACTCTGTTCACACCTGTGAATAACTTATCAGTTTTGATCATGTCACCTCTCTCTCTCTCTCTCTGTTCTATGGTGTACATGTAGTTTCTTCTCATAAGGCTTTCTGTAAAACCCTACACCATTATAGTTGCCCTCCTCTGGACTGCCCCCACTGTGTCTATGTCCTTTCTGAGGTGTAATCTCCAAAACTGCACACAGTTCTCCAGGAGGAATCACAAAAGCACGTGATACAGCAGCAATACCACTTTCTTCCTTCTGCTTGTGATACTCCTCCCTAAGCACCCCAGCATCCCACTGGCCCTTCCTACTGCCTTGGCATACTGTCCTGACACATTGAAATCCTCTGATATGATAACCTTAAGGTCCCTCTCTTGTCAAGTGACTTTCAGTCTTCCCCCCATCCTATACTCCACACCGGGGTTCTTATGCCATAGGGGCATGATTTTACACTGTTTGGCATTCAGCCACAACTGCCATGTTTTGACCACTCCTCGAGTTTCCCAACATCCTTGCACATTTTCTCCATCCCTTGTGAGTATCCACCCTCTTTCAGATTTTGGTGTCATCTTCAAAAGTCATACCTACCCTCCAGTTCTTCTGCAATGTCCCCAATGAAGACATTAAGAGGACTGGTCCTAGCAGTGACCTCTGTGGTACCCCACTGGTCACTCTCCCATCTTTTGCGTGAGTACCATTAACCACAACTCTCTGTCTCCTATCCACTAACCAGTTTCTAACCTAGTTAATCACTTTATATTCCACTTCTAAGCTGGTCAACTTCTTAATCAGCCTCCTGTGCAACACAGTGTTGAAGGCTTTGCTGGCCCTCCCTGATCACCCAGTCAAAGAAATCTAGAAGATTTCCCTCCATGAAACCATGCTGCCTGAGGTCCTGTAGCTCATTGGATTCTATATGCTCTACCAGTCTTTCTTTCAGTAGGATTTCCATTCATTTCCCAACCACTGAAGTAAGACTGACCAGCCTATAGAAGCTAGTCTCCTCCCTGCTGTCACCCTTATGAGGTAGAACCACATCAGCACTGATCCAGTCCTTTGGAACCACATCTATTTCCAGTGAGCCATTGAACAAGGCTGTCAGTGGGGCAACTAGCACCTCCCAGAGTTTTTTTAGTACCTTGGGGCATTTCCCATTTGGTCCCATAGCCTTATCCTCCTTCTGGTTGCAACTCCTTTTAGGACTCTTTCCTCTAAAAATTGACTTTGTCTACCTTACTCCCCCCCGCCCGGCCGGTCCTGCTTTTCTCTGGTTGTCCATCCCTTATACCCTCCACTGTGAAGACTGAGCAGAAGTAAATTTTTAAGATATCAGCTTTTCCTTGGTTACTTTATGCACAGCCTCCCATTTCCACTCTTCTGATCCTTGCTATCCCTCCCTTTGCTTTCTTCTTCCCATCTATGTACCTGAAGAAAGTCTTATCCCCTTTAGCAACCCCTTTGACAATCCTTTCTTCTGTCTGGGCCTTTGCTTTCCTCACTGCTTTTCCTGCTTACCTCTGTTTTATTTGCTATACCTCCCTCTCTTCATCCCGCTGTGTTTCCTTGTATCTCCTGAATGATACCCTTTTTCCCCTCGCCACCTTTGCCACTTCCCTAGAGAACCACAACAGCTGTCTCTTTTTCCTTCTACTTTTACTCACTTTCTTCACACAGAAGTTGGTTGCCTTAATTATGTCCTTTATTTTTCCCAGCTGTGCCTCCACTCCTCCCTGACAATCCCCTCCTATGAAGCAGTTTCTGAGGCCACCTCTGTTTCCTCAAAATCCACCCTCCTGAAGTCCAGTACACTCATTCCTGTGTAGTTTGCCTCTCTTCCCCTCTTAATGTTAAACCCCATGTACGGTGATCACTGGTACCTGAGAAACTGCCCACTGTGATGCCTAAAATGCCATTCCCATTTGTAAGCACCAGGTCCAGCACTGCCCATTCGCTAGTGGGTTCCTTGACTAGCTATCTGAGTAAAGCCCTTTGTAGGGAGTCAATGATGGCCCTGCTCCAAAGCCAAAGCTGCAGTTGGAATGCTCCAATCCACTTCTGGCAGACTGAAGTCCCGACTAGCATCACTCCCCTCACTTGCCATCATAGTGCCCTCCAAGTGCCTTATCTAATTCTTTTCCCTGTGTTTGATGTCTGTATGCCACTGATGTATGGATAGGGACTCCAGCACATGTCTCAAGGATGACCACAGCATCTACACCCCTTCTTTTTTCTCTGGGTGCTGAGTACTTTATAGCTTTGATTCCCTTTCTCACATATAGTACAACCCCATCTCCCCTCCTCCCTTCCCTGTCTTCCTAAGCAGAGTAGCCTGGTATGATCATATTCTAGCTGTGGCTGTCAGTGAACCATGACTCCATTATGGCCACCAAATCCAGGCTAGCCTCTGTCGTAATTGCCTCCAACTCCACAATTATATTTCCTAGACTCTGCATTGGCACACATGGCTCCCCATATCCTACTCCCTCCCTGTCTGCTTCCCTGCTTCCCCACTGCTGCCTGCACTGTTCTCTGAAGCTCCCTCTGACCCCTCATTCCACTGTTACCTTCTTTGTTATTTGTCCCCTTTACACCTTTCTTCTTGCTTTCTTGATTTATACCCCCTTGTACTCTGCCTTTTCCCCCCACCTCTGTCTTCTTGTGCTTCTGTTCCTAAGGGAGCTTCCCCATCAGGCTGTTCCCTACCTGCTGCTTCATCAGCGGGGGGGGTGTAATTGCTGTCTACCTTGATATTACAGTCCCCCATCCTAGCTAGCTTAAATGCTAATTCAAGTAGATTTAAACCTCTCACTAAGGACTGTGGCCCTCCTCAGAGAAAGATGCAGGCTGTTTCTCCCACAGATGCCCATATCCTCCCAGGTTGACCCCCAGACCCCAATGTAGCCAAGCACTCTTCCATGTGCCATGCTTTCAACTAGTTTTAAAAGCTCTGGTGCAGAGTGTCTAGCCTCTCTCCAGCTGTATCGGCTAGCACTTGACAAAAGACACCTTGAGTGCTTCCTGCTTGAGGCCCCTCCACAGCTCCCTGAAACTTCCCTGAACTACTTCTAACCTGTCCCTTGCCAGGTAATTTGTCCCCAGGTGGAAAATGATATCCACCTCCCTCCCTCCCATTTCTTGCTGCCCTAGCAATCCTCTGTATATGTTCTCCACCCCTCCAAACTGAAACACCTCTCAAGCACTTCACATCCCCCTCCTTTTCTCCACCCCCCACTCCCAAGTCTTTCCCCCTAAGAATAGAATCTCTCACCAGCAATTGCTTCCTCCTTGGTGGGCTTCTTCCTCCTTCATGGGGACTCCTTCTGAGGACCCCACTTCCACCATTCCACTACTAAGAGTGTCTCCTATCGGCTGCCCCATCCCACCAGTATGGCAAATGAACTGTGCAGTGGTACAGGCTGAGGAGTATGTATCCTTCACCTTTCCCAACCTCCTGGAACCCACCAATGTCCAACCACTCTGCCTCTGCCTAAGCATCCTCTCGAGGACTGGTGGCAGACATGGTGGCCCCTGGATGGGGCAGAAGGTTCTCTGCATCCTTGCCAGTCCAGCCCAGAGTTCAGCAACTTCTGCACTCAACCCAGAGAGGTACAAATGGGGCACCACCTCAGTCTCTAAACAGTGTCCCAAAACAATGCGGCTCCACACCCGTTGCACTGCGTCATTCGCATGATCTTTCCTTTTTTCACCTTAGAGTCTGTTGAAACATCTATATTTTTTTAGATGTAAGTGAAAAGAGGAGAGACCAGAAGTGGGATTGTAAGATTAAAAAGGTAAGGGAGGACTGTGCAGAGGTGGACCAGGAAAATGCAGACATCCTAAGCAAATACTTTTGTTCAGTGTTCACAGAGGAAGGAGAGGGAGGGGCCACTAAAAAGCAGCAAAAGCTTTGGAGGGAGCAAGGTGGATACTAGTCCTTTTTGGAGGTGAGAGTCCTGAAGGGACTTGCTAATCTAAAGGTCGACAAAACAATGAGGTCAGGTGGGGTGTATCCAAGAGGTATTGAGGAAGGTCAGGGAAATACTGGCTGCACCTTGACAGTTCTGTTTAATAGCTCACTAGAAAAGGAGTGGTTCCACCGAACAGGTGGAAGTTGAATGTAGTCCCACTACACAGAAGTGGTACCAGGGAGGAGGCTGGCAATTAAGGCCAGTCAGCCGACATCAGTGGTGGGAAGAGTTAATGGGACCACTGCTGAAGAAAGGATTGTGGGATATCTTGAATCCAGTGGGTTACAAGACCCAAGGCAGCATGGTTTCAAGGGAGGACATGTCAAACAAATCTGATAGATTTCTTTGACTGGGTGACCAAGGAACTAGATCAGGGTGGAACAGTGGGCATGGCCTTCCTAGATTTTAGTAAGGCATTCAACACTGTTCCAAGTGGGAGACTAGTAAGCAAAGCTGGGTAGCTTAGGTGGTAAACTGGATAAGAAATTAATTAGGTGATAGTTGACAGAGGGTGGTGGTAACAGAGTTCACTCCAAGGAAGGGAGGGTGACCAGCAGGCTGCCTCAGGGATGAGTGCTAAGTCCAGTCCTCTTTAATGTCTAATAAGTGACATTGCAGAGGAGCTGGAAGGAATATCTGCTTCTTTATGGATGACACCAAAATCTGCAATAGGGTGAACAGCCTGGGGGTGGAAAGAATGAGCAGAGACCTGAGAAAACTAGAAGAGTGGTCAAGGTATAGCAGCTGGGTTTCAGTGCAAAAAGTGCAAAATAATACACTTACTGTAGGCAGAAACCCAAGGGCAGAGTACAAATGGGTGGAGTGGTACTGATGAGCACCAGGCGGGAAAGAGACCTGGGGTAATCATACCAGATGACTTAATGGTGCCGGTAAATGTGACAAGGCAGAAGGGAGCACAAGTGGGATGTTGGGGTGCATAGGAGTGGTACCACCATCAGAAAGAGGGAGGAGGTGTTGCCTCTGTATAGATTCTGGCAAGACCCCACCTAGAGTATTGTGTCCAGTTCTGGAGACCACGTCTCTGTAAGGACATAGACATAGTGGAGGCAGTCCAGAAGAGGGCAACTAAAATGGTGCAGAGTCTATATCAAAAGTGCTATGAGGAGAGACTAAAGGACCTCAGTATATACACCCTGGAACAGAGGAGGAGAGGAGATATGACAGACACCTTTAAACACCTCAGGTACAGGAGGGAGTATTTTCAGAAGAAAAGGTATCCAAGAACAAGGGAACATGCTATGAAGCTGGAGGGGTAGATTTAGGAGAGATGTGAAGTACTTCTTCACAGAAAGAATGGTGGATTCCTGGAACAGCCTTTCAGCAGAGATCATGGGGGCAAAAACAGTGGTCGGGTTTAAGAATGCATGGGATAAGCACAAAGGAATCATAGAGGAAAGGATGGGGGAAGGAGAAAGAGCTATGGATTGGGAATGGTCTGATGTAATAGAGTAGGTAGGGAGAAATGGGCAAACTGGATGGGCCAAGTGGTCCTTATCTGCCATCAAATTCTGTGTTTCTATATACAGTACCATAATGCCTCTTTTTTTATGCCCATTGAGTTCCTATCTGTCCTTTGCTTATCTGAAATTTATTGGCACCCTACCTAGATAGGGTATCTCTCATTTTCCTTTTAATCCACCTACCTGTGCCTAACTTGCAGTGGGTGTCTACTATTTCTTACTCACTTGCCCAAGCTTATTTGTTACCAAACCCTAGAAAAGGTGTATGCAGAAACAGCAGTACAGGAGTAAAGCCCTGAGTTCCAGCAGGCTTATGTGCACTTGTTGCTCCTGCGGAGACTAGACTCCACTTACTGTGTGATCATCCAGATGCCCTGCCTATCCTAGTAGTTAGGCATCTGCTGTCAGAGTAAGTGTTGCAGTCAGTTTTTGGAATGAGATTCCTTCCCTCAGATTATCCACTTTTTTCCACCACTATAGAACCCAGACTAGGTCTGCTGTGGCTGCTACTAGCTGGCTCACTGGATTTCACCTTTGATGACAATGCCTTCTTAAGTGGTACTGAACATCTCTCCTCTGTAAGCAGACCTAGGGCACCATGGCTGTTGCTGCTGATGTGCGCCCTAGCAGCTGCAAGAAGTCTTTTCCTGGCCTTGTCTCGCCTGGCTTGGAAGATCTTGAACAGGACAACAGGCTCTGCACTCTTGCCAGTGGCAAGAATGCTGTCCCCTGAGTAGTATCTAACTCTGCTCCTATGAAGACCAGCACTTGGCTGGGTTCCAGCTGGGACATTTCTATGTTTAGTAAAAAAGACCAAACATTCCAGAGTGTTTCTCACCATTGCAATGGAGCACTGTGCCTTTTGTTCTGTCCTTCCTGTGACTAGCTAGTTGTCCAGGTAAGGATACACTCTTATTCCATTTCTTCTCAGGGATGCAGCCACTGCTGCTAGGCACGTTGTGAACAGCCTTGGAGCTGAGGGTTAGGCCAAAAGGTAGTGTGGCAAACTGGTATAGCTGCTTTCCTAATCAAAATCTTTGGTATTTTCTGTGGAAGTGTCTCACATGGATATGGAAGTATGCAGCTTTCAGATCCAGTGATCCCATCCACTCCCTCTTTCTGCAAACCTGTTCCCAGTGTTATAATTTTGAATTTTTCATTTTTGATGTGCATCTTTAAGAATCTTACATTCAGAATGGGCTGCCAATCCCCATTTTTCTTTCTTGTGAGAATAGAAACATAGAATTTGATGGCAGATAAGGACCGCTTGGCCCACCCAGTCTGCCCATTTCCCTATCTAATGGATAAGCTGCAGATCCTAGTTAACCAGCAGCCTACCTCTTCCTACCCCCACCCCCTAGAATTGCCTTATGACTGTCCCATGCATGTTTGAATTCCACCACTGTTTTTGACTCCACAACCTCCTCCGGAAGGCCGTTCCATGCATCCACAACCCTCTCTGTGAAACAATACTTCCTTAAATTACCTCTGAGCCTCCCCCCTCTATCTTCAAACTGTGCCCTCTTGTTCTTGCACCCTCTTTTTGAAAGATGCTACCATCTTGGACTTTGTTGATTCCTTGAGGTGCTTGAAAGTTTCTATCATGTCCCCCTCTCCTCCTTTCCTTGAGGCTATACATATTAAGCTCCTTAAGTCTCTCTTCATATATCTTCTGGTGCAGACCCTGCACCATTTTAGTTGCCCTCCTCTGGACAGCTTCCATCATGTCTATGTCTTTGCAGAGATTGGGTCTCCAGAACTGCCACAGTACTCAGATGGGGTCTGACCAGCTGTCTGTACAGAGGGATGATAACTTCCTGTTTTCTACTGGTGATGCCTCTTCCTATGCATCCCAGTATCCCCCAACCCTCCTTGCTGCCCTCTCACATTGTTTGCCCACCTTTAGGTCATCTGATATGACTACCCCAGGTCCCTTTCCATTTTGTTGTTGTTAGTATCTCACCCACCATTGTGTACTCTTCCCCAGGGTTTTGTTTCCCAGGTGCATTACCTTGCACTTCTTAGCATTGAATCTAAGCTGCCATACATTTGACCATTTCTCTAACCTTGCCAAGTCCTTGTCATCCTTTCCACCCACCTTGTGCATCAACTCTGTTGCAGATCTTTGTGTCATCTGCAAGACACATACTTTTCCTTCCAGTCCCTCTGCAATCTCATCTGCTAAAACACACAAAACACAACAACAACCCAGAAACACACAACATCCCAAAAAATTCTCTACAACTCAACACTCTTAAAACTACTAGGCTGCCGGGTTGTATGAATCGCAGTAAACTCTCTAGAAGAAACATCATTACTACTGTATTTTTCTTTATGACCTCCAGCACTGAGGTGAGAAAAAAAAAAAAACCTTGTGGAAAAAACCTCTGAGGCACTAAAGCCTGTAGGTAGCCATACCTCTGTGTATGGATTCTCCTGTTATTATGACATACTGTAATTGTAGTGACTTTGTTTTTTTGACTCTGTTTTTCCCACCAGGCACTCTGGACAGGACCTCATTCAGCCACAGCCAGATCCACTTTCATCAGTCAAAGCTCCTGTCACCTCTACATCTTGAGATTCCACGGGTCACCCATGGCTTACCACTGCATTTACCCTCTTGGTTTAAATCCCATTAGGTGAGGCCTTCAGCTCCTGTGGCAGCTCAACCCCCTAAATCCAGTGACCCCCAGTGGCAAGGAAGCCCTGGAGTGTTCTGAGAGCCAGAAAGCGATAGCCCAACATGGACATGGAGGCACGCAGGGCATCATCTTTCCAGCCAGCAGCCATATTCCCTCTTTTTTCTTCCACAGGGAAGCAGTTGTGCAAAGATACTTCTGGGTATGCACTCATGCATGTATGGTTGGTGCTGGCAGTGTCCTTTTCCCTCTCTCATTCTGCCAAGCACCAGCTATGATGCCACTCACCCTCCACAAAAGAGGAAAGCTGGCCTTAGGATCCTCAATTCTCATTTGTTTAGCTGATCTCTGATGATTCAAGCTCACTTTCAAACTTGGGTTGCCAGCAGTAGAGCTACCATTGTGTTACCAGGCCAGTATTTGTGGGGAGTTAAAGGCAACTAGCTGATCCAGTATGAGATTACTTATATAAACATGTTAATGACTGAAGACACCTGAGAGGAGCTGATGGCAAGACTTTCAATGCATGACCTCCAAGAGGCAAGAGGAAAAGATGTGGATGGGCCTGAAGAATCTGCAGGCATTACTTGAAGGCATGACTTCCAGATGAGAAAGATAATTATGGGAAATGAGTCTAAAAGGAGCCAATGATATGACTGTTGACTTAAGGCATGATTTCCATAAGACAAAAATGAAAGATGCAGAAGAAACCTGGAAGGAGCCTGAAGGTATAGCTTTGAAGGCAAGACTTCTAGAACAGAAATGGAATCATGGAGAGAAAATTTGAGGGAGCCAAGTATATGATTTTCAAGGCATGAGTTCCATGAGCCAATAGGGAAAGATGAGAAAGGAGCCCAAATGGAGCCAAAGGCATGAATTTGCAGCATGGCTTCAAAAGAGAACTGGAACAATGGTGCAGTGGCACCCACTAGGATCAGATGCCGGAATCTGCAGAATTCTGCAGGAAACAGTGCAATTCAATGGCAGTTGTCATACAGGAAATTGTGACACTATATCTCATCCTGGGGACACCACTCTAGTTATGACTGAGTTGATAGTAGTAGTAGTATGGTGTAATGAGCCCTGAGGAGAGGGAAGGAACAGTGAGAGCCACTGGGGCAGATGGGAGACATGTTCATAAGCAGGAAGAAGCAGCACTAAGCATGGACGGGTGTGCTCCTGTTACTGGAATGACCAAATAAAACAGTGAGTATGACCATGAGTAGTACTGGCTACAGGCTCAGAAAGAACAGAGTCCACAGAGAACAGATAGAAAAATGATCTCCGCAGGGTAACAGATGGGGGAAATGGTCAGTTTTCATTCTACTCTATCTCTCCTCAGCATTTGACACTGTGGACCATGGTGTGTTGTTGAGTTGCCTTAGGGAGCTCTGTGGACTCGCTGGCACTGTCATCAGCTGGTTTGAGTCTCTTCCCACTAACAGGATGCAGAGGGTGGTCATGGGGAATTTTTCCTCTTGCCCAAAGCCCCTTTCATGTGGAGTTCCTTAGGGCTCGATTCTCTCACCCATGTTGTTCACAGTGTACATGCTTCCCCAGGGTGACATTATTAGACATTATAGTGTGGGGTTTCACTGCTATGCAGATGACACCCAGCTGTATCTGCCATTTGCACCTGGGACACAGGATGAGGCTGAAGTACTGAATTACTGCTTGGCCAAGATCCAGGACTGGATGTCCTCTAGCTTGCTGCAGCTAAAACTGGAGAAGATGGAGATGCTGGTGATTGAGCCTGGTTGTCAGTGGGGTGTGAAAGTGGCAGGAGAGTTGACTAGCTTGATGCTCGGTTCCTCTCCTTTAACTGCCTTTGCCAAGGTGAAGAATTTGTGAATCATTCTGGAAAATTGACTGGCACTTTGAAGCTAAGGAGTTGTCTGGAGTGGCTTTAACCACTTTAGGAACATTGCCCAGACCAAAGCCTTGATCCCACCTGATGACCTGCCCTTGTTAGTCTATGCTTTTGTGACTTTCAGACTCAACTACCGTAATGCTCTGTACCTCAGGGTGGAAGGAGGGGTCCTACATTGCCTGCAGCTGGTGCAGAATGTGGCAGCCAGGTTGCCGACGGGCCTTCCGAGGTCTTGTCATGTGACATTATCCTGTGTAAGCTGCACTGGCTGTTTGTGAGGTGGCAAATTACCATCAAGGTCAGTTTATTGACCTATAAAGTCCCATATGGACTGGGCCCTAGCTATCTGTGCATCCTCCCGACTCATCATCATACCCACCACTCCTCTGATCCTCTGAGGTGGGCCTCCTAGCGGTTCCCAGAACACGGCTGAAAATCGTCTGTGACAGGGCCTTTGAAGTAGCTGGCCTAGCCCTGTGGAACTCCTTCCAGGATAATTGAGGAGGTCCCCTCACTGGAAGCCTTAAAGAGAGTCCTGAACTCATACCTGTCCAAAGAAGCTTTGGACTATAGGATATGGCACCTGATTCACTGACTGTTTTAAAAATGTATTTCATTAATTTATTGTTGTTTATTTGATTAGTTGATTTATTTTAAATTGCATTTTCAGTTAGGTGATATTTTTATTAGTTTTATTTAATTTGAATGAATTGCTGATATAATTGTCCTGAACTACGTACAGTGCCCTGAGCCTCAGGAATGGGCACTCTATGAATAAAGTCTACTTACTTACTAACATGGTTAAGGTCAGGAAACAAGGGCAACAGGGCCAGGGTAAAAAGCCTGAGGGCCATGGCCAGGAGGGATAGAGGGAAGGCAGGAAGAGAGGCAGACACAGGGGTAAAGACAGGCAGCAAAGAAAGGAGTGTGATCCAGAGAAGGAGCTGGGGATGAGTAGTAACACAAGAGCCAGTGCAAGGGGTAGAGGAGCTAACAGGCCAGGGAAGGTGGACCAAGGCCAAGTGCAGCAGAAAGAGGGGCAAACAGGCAGGGGAGGCAGGCGTAGGGTAGACAGGCAACAGAGAAGGAGAGTAGCCAGAGGATGAGCCACGGTGGGGGAATGGTAACAAAGGAGCCAGGAGCTAGCAAATGAAAATACGAGGGCCAGTAGTAGAACAAGACCAAAGGAGGCAACAGATGGACAGAAACAAAAGAGGCCTGGTAGGGCTAAAGGCAGTGAGGAGGGGGCACACCTAGGCAGAAGGATGAAGGGCCACTGGCAGAAAAATATCAGAGGAGGCAATGGAAGGAGGGAACAAAGAGGCAGGGTGGGGGAGATGTCAAGAGCACAGAGCAGCCGTCAGAGAACTCCAGCAGAGTGGTAGGCTCAAGGCAGTGAAGCCTTTGATCCCTCGGAGAGCAGAATGGAGAAAAAAGCATTTTAGAAACATAGAATTTGATGGCGGATAAGGACCGCTTGGCCCATCTAGTTTGCCCATTTCCCTACCTAACGGATAAGCTGCTGATCCTAGTTAACCAACAGCCTACTTCCTCCTACCCCCCACTAGAATTGCCTTATGCCTGTCCCATGCATTCTTGAATTCCCCCACTGTTTTTGACTCTATGACCTCCTCAGAAAGGCTGTTCCATGCATCTACAACCCTCTCTGTGAAGAAATACTTCCTCACATTACCTCTGAGCTGTCCCCCTCTATCTTCAAATTGTGCCCCCTTGTTCTTGTACATCTCTTTTTCTGAAAGATGCTACCCTCTTGGACTTTGTTGATTCCCTTGAGGTATTTGAAAGTTTTATCATGTCCCCCCTCTCCCTCCTTTCCTCGAGGCTATACATCTTAAGCTCCTTTAGTCTTTCTTCATATGTCTTCTGGTGCAGACCTTGCACCATTTTGGTTGCCCTCCTCTGGACAGCCTCCACCCTGTATATGTCTTTGCAGAGAAGGCGTCTCCAGAAATGTACACAGTACTCCAGATGTGGTCTTACCAACTGTCTGTACAGAGGGCCAATAACTTCCTGTTTTCTACTGGTGATGCCTCTCCCTATGCATCCCAGTATCCCCCCAGCCCTCCTTACTGCCTTCTCACATTGATGGCCCACCTTTAGGTCATCTGATATGACTACCCCCAGGTCCCTTTTCATTTTGTTGTTGTCAGTATCTCACCCCCCATTGTGTACTCTTGCTCTGGGTTTTTGTTTCCCAGGTGCATTACTTTGCACTTCTTTGTGTTGAATCTAAGCTGCCATACATTTGACCATTCCTCCAACTTTGCCAAGTCCCTTTTCATCCTTTCCACCCCACCTTGTGTATCAACCCTGTTGCATATATTTGTGTCATCTGCAAAGAGACATACTTTTCCTTCCAGTCCCTCTGCAATGTCACTTATAAAGACATTAAAAGGACCAGCCTGCAGTACTGAACCCTGTGGTACCCACTAGTAACCCTCCTTCCTTCACTGTGGACTCCATATACTACTGCCTGCTATGTCCTGTTGTCTAGTCAGTGTTTGCCCAGGCTACCACCATGGGACCCACTCCCAGGCTGGCTAATTTGTTTATTAATCTTTGTGCGGGACTGTGTCAAATGCCTTGCTAACGCTCTAGGTAGGCCATGTCCACAGCCCCTCCTGGTCTACTAATTTGGTCACCCAGTCAAATAAATCCATTAGATTTGTTTGACATGACCTTCCTGCTGCAAATTCATGCTGCTTTGGGTCCTGTGCCCCACTGGCCTCTAGGTACTCAACAATTCTTTCCTTTAGAAGTGATTCCATCATTTTCCCTACCACTAAGGTCAAACTGACAGGTCTGTAGTTTCCTGTCTCTGTCTTGCTCCTACTTTTATGAAGGAGAATCACATCCACCCTTTTCCAGACCTCAGGTACCACACCATCCTCCCAGGATTTATTAAAAAGGGTAGTCAGTGGTGCTACTAGTTCTTCCCTTAGTTCTTTTAGAATTCTGGGGTGAATTCCATCAGGCCCCATTGCTTTATCCACCATCAGTTTTAAAAGTTCTTTCTTCTGTGAAAGGACTAATACAACCCCCCTATCCAGAGTGCTTATATTGACTGGATTAGGTATCCCCCTGCTTTTCCATTGTGAATACTGAGCAGAAATATTTCTTCAGTATCCCTGCTTTTTCACTGTCGCTCTCTGCCCAACCACAATCCTCTTTATTCAGCCTCAGTATCTCTTCCTTCATCTTTCTTTGCTCCCTAATGTACCTATAAAAAGTTTTATCCCCCTTCTTAACCGAATTGGCTATCTTTTCCTCACTTTGGGCCTTTGCTATTCCGACTGCCTTCCCCGCTTCCTTCTGCTTTAAATGGTACAGTTCTCTGTCCTGCTCCTTCTGTGTTTCCTTATATTTCCTGAATGCTGTCTTTTTCTCCCTTACCCTTCCCACCACTTTTTTGAGAACTATAGTGTTTTTTCTTTCATTTTGATTTGTTTATTTGCTTCACACAGTCTTGTTGCCTCTGTGATGGCAGTTTTGATGTTCCCCATTGCTGCTCCACCCACCTTCCTGCCTGTTTGCTAGTGCTTTTCTGAGGCACTCTCCCATTTTGACAAAATCATCCTCCTGAAGTCCAGTACTTCACTTTTGTGTGTCTTGACTCTACAGCTAAGTTTATTGTGAACCACACTGTTTGGTGGTCGCTTGTCCCAGATAGCTACCCACTTCAAGATCAGAGATCCTCTCTCCATCCACATTTGAGAATACCAGGTCTAAAATTGCTCCCTCCCTCCTGAGTGGGTTCCAAAACTAGCTGTCTGAGCATGCCCCCTAAACATTGAGAATGGCCCTGCTCTTGGATGTGGCTGCAGCAAAGATGCTCCAGTTAACATCTGGCATATTCAGTTCCCCATCAGCAATATCTCCCTTTCTCATCCCAAGGATGCCTTCTATCATTCCTGTCCATTTCTTCCCCTGAGATCGGGGTCTATGACAACCCCTGTGCGGATTGTGGAGCCATTTCCACTCTCAGGGTGACTCACAGTCTTCTCTCCCCTGTTTACCCTTTAGTTCTATTGCTTTGATTCCTTCCCTTATATAGAGAGCTACTCCTCCTTCTCTTCTTCCCTTCCTGTCCCTCCTGTAGATTATGTACCCTGGTATGTTGACATCCCAGTCATGGTTCTCTGTGTACCATGTTTCTGCAACTGTACATGATATCAGGCATCCCTCTTCCATCAAGACCCATTTGGGAGCTTTTACCTAGACCACGGCGTTGGTACTCATTACCTTCCATTTTATATGGCTTTTTTCTTTTGCCCAATCCCTGTCCTTACTGCCTTTGTCTTTTCTCCATTTACCCTTCCCTTATCCCATGGACTACTCTATATTGGTGTTTACCTCACTAACTACCATGATTTTTGGGAGGCTAGGATTTCCTTCTCCTTTTCCAGTGCCCCCTTTGGCTCGTTGAAATGCTTGCTGATGAAGCATCTAAACCTATCACCTAGGATCCTGGTTCCCCTCCTGGATAGATGCAGACCATCATGCTTGTATAGGCGTGCATCCCTCCAGATGGAGCCCCAGTTCCCAGTGAAGCCAAATCCCTGAGCTCTGCACCAATTTTTCAACCAGTCATTGAATCCCATGGTGTGGAGTACCCTAGCTTCATCCATGCCATAGACAGGTAGCACTTCCGAGAAAGTTACCAAGTGTGCTAGATGTCTAAGGCCCCTCCCCAACTCCACAAACTCCTATTGCATTGCTCTGATTTCATTCTCAGCCAGGTCATTTTTCCCTTGGTGGATAATGACATCCAGCTCACTCCCCCTTGCAGCTACTCCCATGATCCTGAGGATTCATTTCCTATCCCTCAAGCCATGGCGATGGGCAGGCACCTTACCTCCTTTCCCTCCCTCCCCAGTTCTACCCTAACAATTAAGTCCCCACTAGGAGTTGTTTCTTCCCTGTGGGTCCTGTACCACCCTCCTGTGGGTCTCCATTATGGAGGTTCCCAGCATCCTCCTTGGTCTCCACTGCAGGTGCCTCCATAGAGGAACCATGGTCCTGAGTGGTGAATGAATTGTGGAGAGCACACTGGAGGATTCACCTCTGTTCCACCACCCTCACCCTCCCTGAGCCCACCGTGGTCCAACTTCTCCTCTTTCTTGGGAACCTCTGAGGAAGTGCGTGGCCTGGGTGGTCACTGTTTGGGGACCAGGTTTCCCAAATCATTGCCAGGTCAGCATGGAGACAAGCAACCTCCTCCTCAGACCAGAGAGGTGCCTGCAAATAGGGCAGCAATGCAGTTTCCAGAATGTCTCCCAGAGACTGCTGCTCCACAGCCAGTGCATTGCACCATTCCCCATGTCTGTGTCCTTCCTGTTACAGACAGTTTTCTTTTGTTTTGTTTTTGTTCTTGTTTAAAACTTATTGAAGAATGGACCCACATGGCATGAATAAATGTGCATGAACAGTTTTATCTGTGTAGCCCCAGCCCCAGACTGGCTGGATTACAACACGACCCTCCATATTTAGAGGGGCTGGCCAGGGTTCAGAACATTTTTGTTTGGTGGGACAATGAGGCAACTACAATCATTTTCAGTTCAATTCAGTTCCATTTATTGTTCGACTCTATTAGAAATTATAAGTGTTAAAAGCACAACACAAAAATATAAATTATATATATTTATTTACTTATTTTAAAATTAGTAACAGGAAAGGCACACACTGATCTGGGCTCCTTTGCAGGTATGACCATAGGAAAGGAAAGTGATACAATTAAACAAGTAAAGAAGTATAGCAGTCTTACACAAAAATAAAGTGCAAACAGTGCTAGTGTACAGTGATACAAGTGCAAAGTAAAAAGTGGCAGAAGTTGGAGCATGAGCAGCACAACAGCTCAATGTAACTGGTAGCAGCAGGATAAACACCAGTGCAGCAGTATTTGGAATCATAAATTGACCCCAGAAGGGGAACCAAAGCTGGGAAGGAAAGGGGACCAGGGGCAGGTCATGAAGTGGGATGATGAGAGCAGGAGTAGGAGGAGGACAATAATTTTAAGCAGGTGCCTAAGGAAGTGGGAGAGGGTGACAGATGGAGGTGGAGAAAACAGGTTCCAAAGGGAGGAAAGGCAATAGGAGAAAGCTCACTGCCCAGCAGAAGAGTGAGGGTAGAGGGAGGAGGAATGCGAGATTCCTGGAGTGAATGGAGTATGAGGCAGATGGAATGGAAGAGATGAGTGCATTATGTTAAGAGGACAGTGGCCCAAACCAGTATTTGGAAATGAAGGATGTACTGTGGGTGTAGCTTAACATTGGACTGTAGTATAACATTTCACAACATTTAGCACCTAAATGTCCTGTAATAACCTTATTAGGAAGATGTGCAACAAAGAGGATTGTGTGCATCACAGGATGTTGTGCAATACAGTCCATGAATAACATATTGTAGAAGCAACACAGTCTATAAATAGCATGTTTTGGAGAAAAAGGTACACCACAGCCTAAAATGACATGTTATTTGTTTTATGATTGGTTTATACTGGGGTGTTGGCTTTTTAAGATCCCAGATTTATATATAACAACTGCATGTAAACTGAATAAGTAGTACCAATATGGATGAAAAGAATAAGCATGCAAGTGAAGATGGACAACTGCAATAAACTCTTAGAAGTAATCTGAAGGCTCGTGAAATTCTTTGGAAATACAATGCAACCTTACAATTGGTGCCGTGACTCAGATGTCTGAAGACAGTCTATATGGTTGTTGATGACATTAAATGAACAGAAGAGGCCACACTGCAGGGAATGCCTTACTGCACCTGACCTGATCAATCAAGTACAGAAAAGAGTTGAAAAGGGACTCAGGAGGACTGGTGTGAAGTCAGACGTGATTTGCCAGCCACAAGATAGACGTAAGTATGGATACCATTTTACGTAAATTTTAGAAACATATTTAAAGGAAGGGCTGTGCCGCTCTCCTGAACAACAGGAAGATGTGTACCAGTGCTTTATTAGGCAATGTACAGACAGAAATGAAAAAGTTAAAATAGATAAAACAAAGTTAGCCAACATCTGTCAAATGTATGTACAATATCATGTGTGAAATAACAGCTAGGATGTGTAACATGAAGAAGCGGATGTTAGAAAATGAGAGAAATGTAATGAAGGTGTAGTCCTTCAGGAAAAGAGTTGAAGAAATGTGCTGCAGAAATTAAAAGTATGGAAGAAAAAGTAGAGAAGGAGCTACAAAAGTGTGCCACTGAAGCAAAAGAAATAAAATATAAATTAAGTGTGGCACAAGGGGAAGTTTGTGGGTTAAAAATCATGAATACTTGCCTTAGAACTCAAATTACAAAGTAAAATGAGTGTTATTCTTTGCCAGACAAAACCAAGACTACACTACAGGTCACCATTGTCTACTAGTTTACAATAATCTATCCACCTTTCATTGCGCTCTAGCGAATCACATGTGTATAACACTTATGTCTGTACAGCTGTTCCTTGCTACTCACTTTAGGAGAAGCACTACATTTGATTAGCAGTACACCATATCTTGCTATATAGTGCCCAAGGTCACGCTATTCTCTGTATTTCTATTATTACTTACTTGGTGAATGTTTATAAAAATAACTGCATAACATTACTGTATTAGTAATAGATATTATGGTTTCACGATATTAGCTTCATTAACTATAATGATGCCGAGTGAAATCTGTCTTTTACACATAGCTTTATTCATGAAGCTCATTGTTATTTTCAGTTGAGAAGACTCTTGGTTTATTTATTCCAAGTTAACCTTACGTCAGTGGCATAGTGTTGTAGGATATGTTTTGAATATATCATCCTGGATTTTGATGTGTGGCAATATTTGAAGCTGGGAAACACTGTGCCTGAATCAGCATATGCTATGTCTATTTGTCACTGTTACATTTTATCAGAGTCTTTAACTGTGTTTTCTGAAGCTACTCTGGTTTATTTTTTATGTTTCATCCAATGACATGTTCTGGTTTGCAGTGTTGGCACATCATCTGCAAATGTTCTATCTTTCAGATAACTGGTTGGTTTAATGCTGAAATATGTGGACTAATATCCTTAGTATTGATTCAAGTTAGGATATTCTCTCTCTCTCTCTCGATCTCAGAGGAACTGATGGGAATACAAATATGTGAGTGCAGTTGCAGATGTGATGGGCATGCAGTATTAGATGGTGTGGCTCCCTTGGGCAATTGCATAGGAAATAAAGAGATTAGATAATGCCAATCAGGAGCATGCCCAGGACCTCTCATATAAGGAACAGTCCTTGTATACATTACAAGCAGAGTCACAGCTGCAGTGCCAGATCTCCTTAGAATTAAGGCAGCAAATTACCTTATTAGGCGAAGATGTCCAAAAACATAATTTGGCTCAAGTGATCAATGCTGTCCTGTTACAGAAACGATCAGGGACCTTACGTACAGTGGAATATTTTTCCCGGGTATTAACTCCAGTAGAGGAAACCTATAAAGAATGTGTAATACACTTATTAGCTGTATATTGGGCAATACAAGCTACTGAACATATTGTGGGGTTTAATCACATTGTTTTGCAAACCTTACATACACCTGTAAAATTTCTCCTACAAAGGGGTGTAAGGAGGAGCATCCTCTCAAAAACTGGTAAAATGGGCATTGGCCCTACAAGGGAAAAATATCACTGCGGAAAAATGTATCTCGCCCATGTTAGTAGAGATAATGACATGGGAGGAGATGCTCATGACTGTGGGAAAGTAATGAAGATTGAATACAAACCAATATTTGCTGCTGAACCTAATGTAATGGATATTGATGTGTATGTGGATGGCTCTGCTTTTGGGATGATGGACACTTCCATACAGGGTATGCCATTTGGGCCCCTGGAACAAATCAAGAGATATTAGTACACTGTCCATCCTTATTCTCTACCCCTCGAGTGGAACTGGAGGCAGTCCACGGAGCTAGTAATGCATATCCAAGAAAGCCATTAATAACTTCTTGGACTGTGCTTTTGTTGTCAATTCATTGTTAGATTTTCTTCCTATTTGGGTGAAGAGAGGCATGCAAACAGCCACCAGTGAACCCATGACTTTCGCTCCCATATTACAACATATAAGGGATATAGAAGCCCAAACCCCATTGAAAATTGCTATCTGTAAGGTAAGGGCTCATCAAAAGAATCCAAAAGATATTCATGAACTAAATAATAATTTGGTAGATAGTTTGGCTCAAATAGTCACGAAACAAACAAACTTATGGGTAGACCTTCTAGGAGGTGACTCTACACAATTGTGGGAAGCTGAAGATGATAAAAATCATCCAAAATGGATATCAGCATTATCACAAGTCCCTAGCTTAGGACAAATCCAAGATACTCATGCTTGGCTTCTTGGTTGTCTGAACCAATGGAAAGATACAGGACAGTGTACCACCAAACATGTTACCATATGGGAAGATATGGTAATATGGGAACGACAACCAGGGTTTAGGAAGTGGATCCCACCCACTTCATTTAGAAAAGATATTATCATAGAAAATCATAGAATTGGAGGCCATTGTGGGCTCTACAAAACTTCTAAAATGTTGGCTCAAAAATAGGAAAAGATATCAAGCAATGCCTGGAGGCTTGTCTCATTTGTGCACAAATGAATCCTCCAGTCCCTGGTAAAAGGGTTCTGTTAGGGCGTATACCCCTGGCAGACGGTCCATGGTCCAGCTTGCAAATTGATTATGTAGGACCCTTGCCTACTGCAAAAGGGGGGGGGGTTCCAATATTTACTAGTCATTATTGATATATTTTCCAACTGGGTAGAAGCTGTACCGGTATGCAACGATAGCCCACAAGCTACTGCAAAAGCATTATGGGAACAAATGTTCTCACATTGGGTTTTCCCAGAGTCCTGGAAAGTGATAGAGGGACTCACTTTACAGGAAAAATAATGACAGCTTTGTGTGATATCTTAGGTATCACTCAATGCTTACATTTACTCTACCACCCACACTCTTCGGATATGGTAGAAAGGTTAAATCGGACTCTGAAAAATGCACTGAAAAAGGCAGTGTTTGATACTGGCAAAGGGTGGGTGATGCACTTACCAGGAATCCTAACGGGTATTAGAGGTGCGGAAAACAAGAGTACTGGCTACAGACCATATCAATTAATGACTGGATGGGATATGTGGATATATTATCCATCAGATTCAGATTTGTCTACACCTGTGTTAGACCATATCAAAAAAATTACATTTGTATTTACCCCATGCTGCCAGAAACATGGCACAGACTCACTGGAAAAACAAAAGGAGACATGATGACAAAGTGATTCCGCCCATTGAAAGGAGTCAACATGTCACAATGAAAAATTTTGGTGAAAAGGGACCATGGGATACTAATTGGATGGGGCCCTATACAGTTATTAATGTATTGGGGCCATGGGTCATTCAGGTCTGTCAAATCTGATAAGGGTCTACAGAGACCAAATGGGTCCATGTGGACCAATGTAAATTGTATCAGATGTTAAATGATAACAACTGATACTGCTCTGTTTCTCCCAACAGGTGAAATACAATGATGTTTCCTGTACTTATACTGGGTAGTACTTTACTGATCCTGGTAACTTCCAACAAAAATGGATGTCATGGGCATATTTGGAACAGTTTATACAACAAAACAAATGACAAAAATCGTACTGTGTGGGGTATCCCTGTTCTATTAGGGGAACGACACGAACATATGGGATATTTTTTGCTCAAATGGTACTTTATTTGTTATGGACAATGTCAAAATGTGACATGGGATGCTCATCAAAGCCTGGCCTGGCTAGGCAATGTGTGTGTCAACACAACAACCCAAAAGGATCTACACCCACTGGCTCTCCTTGTGAGTCTACGTCCTCAGGGGAGGGCAACAGAAAACCATGGAACTGAATATTCCTCATTTGGAATACTGATCCTGATGCTGTGCCATATGCCCTAACAGCTGGAGAAAATGCCTTGCTGGTCTGGGGGTATGAAGCTGAAAAGAGCCTGCCAGCTTAATCAGACTGTCTGCCATTGCCTGAGGGAGAAGGCTCTTCTTTCTTAGTATCCAGTTCTGCCACTATAAACTCCAGGAGCTGAAATGGTGTTAGAACTGACTTTTCTGGTTTACTAGGAAACCCAGTGTCACGAAGGGTATCGAGTGATGGTCAGTGCCAGTTATACCTGCTGGGGGCACTGATCTACCACCAGCCAGTCATCCAGGTATGGGGAGACTGTAACCCTGCCTCCTTAGGTGTGCTACCATCACTACTGCTAAGCACTTGGTGAACACTCTTGGAGCTGATGTTAGGCTGAAAGGCATGGCCCTGAACTGGTAATGGCCTGATGGCAATCTGAACCCGGGTACTTTCTGTGTGATTGCCTGATGGAAACATCAACTGCCCCTCCTCCCAATTGTCCCTTAATGGCTGCATCTTCACTGACCCTGGGATAATAGCAAACATGCTAAACTCCTCATTCTCAGACCTCAGCAGTGTACTCCCTACCAACTTCTTTGCACCTACTCCAACCACTCCTGCACCTGACCATGTGCCCCTCTGTCACTTCAAAGCTATTTCTCAGCATGAGGCTGCCCCGCTCTCGCAAAGGGCACTTGGCAAATCTAGGTTCAGCAATGACTCCCTCGATCTTAAACTAATATGACTGACCCTCACTGAGGTACTCCACCCTCTCACTGCCCTACTAAACCACCCTCTTGCCCTAGGGAAATTCCCAACTAAATGGAAAATCGCCCTTATTACTGCCATCCTAAAGAGTGGTGACCATACCTTGTCTGGTAACTATAGTCCCATCTCGATTCTACTCCCTCTTCAAAGTTCTCGAAAAAATAGTCACCATCCAGATCACCGACTACCTTGCCATACACAACCTCCTTTGCCCTGAGCAGCATGGCTTCCAGGAAAGCCACAGTACCTCCACCGCTCTCCTGGAATTTACTAATACTATTCAGATGGCCCTAGACACTGGCTAGATCACTGGCACGGTTTTCATAGATCTCTCAAAAGCGTTCTACACTGTGCATCACTCGCTCCTCCTAGGCCACCCTCACCCAAATAGGTTTCTCGCAGGATGCCTCAGTCTGGTTCACAGACCATCTATCTGGCAGAACCCAAAAGGTCAGGCTGGCACAGATTCTGTCGTCTCCCCTTCAAGTCTCCTCCGGGGTCAATCCTTGGCCCCCTGCTATTTACCCTATTTCTCAACTCCTTACCCAAAGCCTACACTAGGAACCTACTATTGTACACCAATGATGCAGTGTTATTTAGCACTAACACCAGCCCAGGCGCCTGCCAATTAACCCTCCAACAGTTGTTAACGGAGGCTGAATCTTGGTTTGCAGACCATAGGCTTGTACTAAACTATAAAAAGAACAAAGTCTATGCTGTTCGCACATGCCCAAAACAATTTCAGTGCCCAACCCCTGTTCATACAGAACTCCCGCAATGAATCCCTGGAACAAGTACCCTCATTTAAAATATCTAGGTGTTACTCTTGACTCTGGACTCTCCTATCACAAACATATTCACTGACTTAGCATGGCTGTTAACGTGCATATCAGTCTGCTACACCGGTACAAACGGTGTCTCCCACATGAAGCCCGACAACCTGCCATTTCCTCCTCAGTCCTGTCACTCAGATTATGGTATCATTATCTGTGGTGCGGCAGATAGCACATCCCTCAACAAAATCAGAGTTGCTCTAAACAAGGCCTGCACACTTGCCACTGGCTGTGACTGGCTCACACACACCTGCACGCTCTATGCCAGTACCAAGTGGCTAAATTTTGATGATCGCCTAAAATACCAGACTTGCCTTTTGCCAAGAAAATCACAGCTGGACTCATGCCCCTTGCCCTTGCCCACTGCTTCTGCCACCTCCTAATACCAGGCCTCTCCGTCATTCTGAAAAACTCCTTACCAGGTCCTACGCTGTAAAACCTCCGTGGGTCAAAGAACCTTCAGGTACCGGGCTCCCCTCTAGCAGAATTCACTACCCAAATCGATTATCACAGAGCCTAAACTGGGCCTGTTTAAATCCCTCCTCCGGAACCACTGAGTTAAGGCTTCAGCCTGTGACTGCACCTGACCCCACATCCAGCTCTGTCTGAGCCATGACAATGGGCCCTCTGGTCCTGCCAGTAGGTACATGTTTGCCTGTTTTTTACTTAGGCTGCCTCTAGCTGCCACACACCCACCTGCACCGCCTAGCACTCTATGTGTGGCATCACTGTAAATACTGTACATTGTTAAATTTCTGATTGTACCAATATTCTGTACTGCTCCTGTCTGTTGTAAATATCCTGAACCACCTTACCTGTATGCACAATACTATGTAGCTACTGTACGGTGTGATTTCCCTTATGCCACTGTTCTCCTTTGTTTTCTTATTATATCCTGTAATGTCTAACCAATGTCTTGCTATTGTACTTTATGACGTGGAGCCTTTGCAAAGGAGTCTCTGACTCAAAGGTATTAATTCCGATATGATTCAATAAATAAATAAATAAAATAAATAAATATGGAAGTAGGCATCCTTTAGATCCAGGCATGCAAGCCAGTTTCCCTTTCAGAGTGTAATGAGGATGGTTGCCAGAGTGACCATTTTGAACTTTGGCTTTGTCAAGTGTTTGTTTAAATGTCTGGGATCCAGTATGGGTCACCACTCCCGTTTTCTTTAGAGTGAGGAAGTATCCTGAGTAGAGGCCTTTTCTCTGCAATGCTAAGGGAACTGGCTCTACCGCTTTTTCCACAATCAACTTTGCTACCTCCTCCCCCAAAAGATTTGCCTCTGCTAGGCTGGCATGTCTGAAAACTTTTGCCCCCAGCTTGGAAAGAAGTCTGAAGCTGAGTGCAAGACCCTGGGTCCACTATGTCCAGGATCTACCTGTCTGTGGTGATGGATTCCCAAGCTTGGAGATAGTGGGCCAGCCTGCCTCCTACTGGGAATGGGGAGGCTACCCTGACAGACCTCTCAGGGGGTCTGTTTGGTTTGAGTGGCTTGCTGGGTGCTGGGACAAGCCCGGCCGCTGCCCCTGCCTCTGAAGTACCCCCTCTGTAGCCGGAAGGCTGGTGATGCCTGGACTTGGAAGAAGGCCTGTAGTGGGTTTTACCCCTACCTTTTCCTTGGTACTTCTACAGTGTTGCTGCCTTCTCCTTAGCAGCGGCACTCTTATGAGCCACCTTATACTCATCCATCTTCTTCATGCAAGCCTGTTTGCTCACCAAAGAGAGATGTAGGCTCACAGGGGAAGCCCAGTGCCTTTGTCTGTGTGTCCTGTGATAAATTATTGGCCCTTAACCAGGCAAATTTTCTGAGGGACACTGAGATTGTCATTTTTCTAGCAGCAATGTCATTTGCATCCACTGCCATGCGAAACTGACACTTGGAAGCTTCTATCCCTCTTTTTTGCAGCTTCGAAGAAGTCCGAAGCCATGGGACCAGGACAAGCCTTAGCTATTTCCAACACAGTGTTCCAGAGACTCTTCTGGTATCTGGACACATAGGCTACGTAGGTTGCCTGCCTGATGACCAAAGAGGCAGCCAAATAGGATTTTTTAGCAATGGAGTCCATTCTTCTAGAATCCTTTTCTGGTGGATGTGATGCCAGGGGAATCCCTGCCTCATAACACGCAGCAGACTGCACTACATCTTCATCATGACTGGGATGACCGAACAGAAATTCTGCCCCAGACTTGACCACCCAGTATTTTCTATCTATTCTCTTGTCCACTGGGGGAATGGAAGTGGGTGTCTGTAAATTCTTTGAAGCCTGTCTTTTTAAGCACTTATGGATGGGCAACAACAGCTTTTTGTTGCTGGCACACCCATAATTTCCATATAGTCTGGTTCCTCTTCCTCCTCTGTGGATTCCTAGGTGGAGAGGTCCACGGTCTGTGCCAGTTGCTTCATGAAAGCAAAATGGGATGTAAAATCCTCAGCTCCCTTCTCAGGGGAGTCAGGAAGATGAGGATCAGAGGAGACCTCTGATTCAGGAGGTTCCCCAAAATCATCATCCTCATCCTCCCTTTCCACATAAACCTCAGTAAATGTTTCCAGTGAACTGGGAACTGAGGAGGAACCCAGGTACTAAACAGAGGACTGTGAACTGGGCCACTGAACCAGAACCGCAGTACTGATTTGCAGCACCTGGAGGATGCTTATAGCATTCGCTACAGCCTCTGCGGTTGGAACCACTGGAACAGTTGGTTGCGGTTCCTTAGCTGAGTGTTTTACTTTAGCAACAGGGGAGTTATACAATAGCTTGATCCAGGAGCAAAAGGTATGAGAAAGACCGAAATAAAATAAAACTTGATGAAGGTAGTCCCAGTTTAAGTAATCAAAAAGGCCTTCTTGAAATCAATAGCTATGGCTGCAGCTGGTGTCTTGAGGGATTTGGCTTTGTGAATTAAATTAAATAAGGAATGTAGGTGATCAGAACCAGATCTATGTTTAATAAAACCAGCTTGCAAATAATGATTTAGCTTGGGAATCAAGGATTTCATTCGAGAAGTTAGTAGTTTAGCAAATATCTTCCCATCCGTGTTTAATAAAGAAATGGGCCTGTAACTTGCGGGGAGAGTAGGGTCTTTTTCTTTCTTAGGGATTAGGGTTATGATTGCTTCGGTGCAAGGTGGGGGAAGCTTGCCAGTATTGGAAGCCTCTAGATAAACATGAAGAAGAAGGGGACAAAAGGTGCCAGAAACCATTTTATAGAAACAACAGGTAATCCATCACCCCCCCCGGGGATTTGCCGGAATTCAAGGAAGACAGAGCTTTCTGGATTTCCTGAAGTGAGAAGGATTCATCTAAAGAATTTGTTTCAAGAGTAGAAAGATGAGGAAGATGTAACAATTTAAGTAACTGTTGAATTTGTAAAGTAGATGGAGGATGTGTGTTAAGAGAGGGGTTGTCGGAGTGAATCGTACCCTGCTCATCTTTTAGGCTTGGGATGCGACGTTCCATTTGTTGTGCTTTCAGCTGGTAAGAGAGAGTTTCCCAATTTTATTGCCATGCTCCCAAAACTTATATTTAAGTTTAAACAAGGCCAGTTCGGTTTTACGAGAAATTAATTAGTTAATTTTAACTCTAAGTTGAAGAATTTCAAGATGAAGTTGAGATTCACAACGGTGCTTATTAGAAGAAAAGTATACATTCTCTTTAGCCTTAAGAGATTTTTCCAAGTCAGCCAGCTGTTGTTCCCTTACTCTTTTCCTATGTGCAGCATAACTGATAATTTTCTCTCGAATTGTAGCTTTAAGAGTTTCCCATACAGTGGACATAGAAGATTTGGTTGCGGTATTCTGAAAAAGGAAGTCCTGAATTTGTGCTTTGATCATGGGTAAGAAATTGGAATTCTTGAGAAGGAAGGCCCAGCTGCCAGTAAGAAGATTTAGGTGCTAATGGGCCCCACAAAAGTTGTAGTTTGACAGGAGAATGGTCCGAGATTATGATGGGAGAGATGGATGAATCAATAGTTTTTTCCATTACAACAGGAGAGGCTAACCAGTAGTCAATTCTACTGTATGTCTTATGTAGAGAGGAGTAAAAAGTAAATTCTTGATCACGGGGGTGAAGGAGGCGCCACACATCAGCTAATCTAACATCTTGCATTAGTAATGAGAGGGCTTTAATACTTCTAGGGTGGGCCTCTGTAGTGGGGCTACTTCTGTCAATGCTGGCTTCTAAAGCTAAGTTAAGATCTCCTCCAAGAATAACTGGTGTATTATCAGTGTTAAAGGATAGAATCTGTTGAGCTAAATTATGAAAAAACTCCAGGGAATCGGAGTTGAGTGCATAGACAGTAACAAGCAAAAAGAGGACCAGAGCTGGTATTCAGTTTGACCATCACCCATCTGCCGTCAGTATCGGAAACAGAGTTTACAAGGGACCACTTGAGACTCTTATGAATAAGAATAGCAACTCCTCTTTTTTTTGAGGTATAGAATGATTCGTAGATCTGACCGATCCAATCTTTTTTAAGTCTAATAATTTTGTTTCTTGAAGGAAAGCAATTTGTGTTTTATGAGATGTGAAAGAATTTGCTTCTGCTTATAAGGAGAATTAAGTCCCTTCACATTCCATGCATGTAAAAGTATGTCACTCATACTGTTGGTGTTAAAGAAAGGGAATAATCGCTGGAGTGTGGAGGGACAAATAAATGAGGCAGAGGATGATTAGAATACAATACAGAGAGCTTACGTACATGCAGAGAGTGGCAGGAACATTCACGCCAAAAAAAGTGAGATGTACGATACATGAGTAGCACAGATATCTTATTAAAGTTAGAAAAGAGATGGGGAAGGAGAAAAATCATTAACAACAACACTAGTAAGCTAAATAACAAAGAAAACGTTTTATGGGTGCGAGGAGATACAAGTCAGCCAACTGGCTAAGAGATTCTCTCATCACACTCTGGAGTGTCGATGTAAGGAGGAGACTAGGTAGGACCAGTTATAAATACCGACCCATATCTAAGTCTGATCCTAGTACTATAATAAAGTAAGTATTCCTGATAAGCTAAACTGAAAGGGAATAATACCAAGAAAAGCAGGGGACTGTAATAACCTCAGCTTAATTCTAAGCTAAAAGGACAAGGTACAAGGATAAAGCTAAACACCAGAACTTATTTATAAACATTAGTAGTAATAGTACAAGATATACCAACTCGAAATAACAGTAAATTAAATTAAAGAACCATATACGCGATGCCAGTACAGCCTAGACATACAGCAAGGAATTCAGGGAGCTAGGTGGAATGCAAATGAACAAATATAAAAGGAAAAGTAGATCATTACCACATTAGAGTGACTGAGTATATTTTGCAGTGCAACAGAGTAAGTACATAATAAATACAATATTGAGGGGGAAAGAAGAAAGGGGAGGTCAATTGAAGCCCTTACGCCCCGAGCCAAATGCAAATCGGGATTATGTGGAGAGGTATAATCTTCGGTGACAACTGTAAACAGAACAGACAGTCATAGTAAAGATCAGCTCCGATTTCTTGAAAATCACCTAAATAGGTGTTATGTGAGGTGACTAGGTCTAGAAAACTAAGCCCAGTGAGCCCCAAAACAGGAGGAACCACACAGCAGTGGAGTTCTATAATATCTGTAGGCTTCGAGTAAAATAAGAACATAAGGAAGATGTAGATCGACAATCCTTTGCAACAGTACACCAAACATAGCTCACCTCTTTAAGTGCTAATGATCGTTCCATATTGTAAACAGGAGGTAGTAAGAATAATGGAGTGTAGGGAAGGAGATAGATTAAATGTAGTTGCCAAATAATACTTAAGAACCTGTCATCAGGAGAGGGAAGGGGTTAGTTGCTTAATAATATATAATAATTCACATATGAAAAAACAAAAGGCAATAATCAGGATGCATACCGACTGAAAATATGCAACTGAACAGCCCAAAGACTATATACCTGGTGCACTGCTAAATTGGAGAGTAAAAGGCTAGATACAGACAGCCTATTTAGTGAGGTAATGTATACGATCTGACACTAAAATAATGGGTTAGAAAAGCATTACTGATATAACAAAGTTCCCTTGAAGACCTTTAAGCTGCTTGTTTAAACACTGCAACAAAAAGTAAATTGATTGTGACGCGATGTACAACCTTTGCTTTCTGTACCCGCTGAAGCAGCTGACCAGGTAGCATAGACTGTAGAGCGGGCTGCTAGGCAGAAAACATGTACTGGAACTCCCTTTAAGTATCCTGGAAGCAAAACCTACCAAGATATAGCAACTGTGACCATATAAGCTCATGACACTTTAGATTTATTAGCAGGATTGTGACTATTGGTGTTTTTGCTTTTTATCTTTGCCCTGTGTTTCTTTTTGGGCAGCTCTAAAGATTTGAGGGGGGGGGGGGGACTTGCAACAATTTCTGTCCATGAAGTATCGGCAGAAATACATCCCTGAGGCAAAGGGCCCAAATTAGAGGGATGTTAGTCTGAAATTTGCTGGGAAACATCCTCCTGCGAGGAGTGCATGTCACCCTCCAAGAGAGCAAACTTATTGCTCAAGGGAATAGAGGGGTTGATTTGAAGGTGAGAGGCTGCAGCTTGGGGTGAAACCTCGCTAGAACAGCATTTAAATCTTGAAGAATAATGCCCTGACAGAAGCTTCTCTTGCAGCTGGGTTGATTACCTTGGGGTCAAATCAGTTGCGGTGTTGCTGCTTAGGGCTGCGAGTTCTGCAACACTTTCCCCATGTTTCTGTACCTCGTTGTCCACCCCCTATGCGGATACCAAAGCTGTGTTCGGGTTGCCAATTGCTGCTGAACCTCCCATGGTCAGATTGCAGAGAGAGATCTCCAGATAGTTGGCTAAGGTGTCAGGGGTTTCAAAATCCTTGAAGGAAGAGCCTGAGAAAAGACGTAGTGTTGCGGGGTAACATAGAGCAAATTTAATGCTTCTTTGGTGGATGATTTTTTTTAAGTGGATTGCAGGCCTTCCTTCTGATGGTTAAATCTTCTGAAAAGTCTCTGTGGATAGAAATATTAAACTCTTGCCACTGAAGTGTCCCCATTTCTCTGGCTCGTTTCAGTATTAATTCTGTGTGGGAATAGTTCAAGAAGCGAGCAATGATAGGCCTTGGTCGCTGGTCTGATGTTGGCATGGGACCCAGAGTGCAGTGAGACCACTCAATGATTAACATTAGGTCAGAAGGCAGTTTAAGCATTGCAGGCAGGACATGTAATAAAAGCGCAGTAGGGTCACCTAATTCTACACCTTCAGGGAAGCCAAAAAATCGTGAATTGTTGCAATGATTACGATTTTCAATATTGTCAATTTTGGCTTGTAGGGATTTAATAGTTCGATCTGGATTGAGGACAGTAGCCTGGAGGTCATGAATAGTAGTGGTGTTACAGGCTGTTGCTTTCTCATTAAATGCAATTTTCTGGCTAAAAGTTTCAAGAGTGGTCGCATTCTGTTGGGTGGAGGGTTTTAGATCATTAATCTCAGCCATCAGTTTAGAAAACATTACTTCCACTCTTGCAAGTGAGCTTTGCTGTACTTGCAGATCTGCCATAATGCTGAATGATGAGGCCTAGTATGCTGCAGTACAGTGTAGAATAACTGAATATAAGTAGATGATGGATCAAAAATGACTTACAAACTGTGTCAGGCAGTAAGATTTCAGGATGGTCACAAGAGTTGGTACCAAAGAAAGGTCTGGTGAAGGCTGGATGAGGTTAGATTGCAGTCATTCCTGCAGAGATTCTGAATTATGCTGCCATCTTCTGCCTGGTCAGGTCACACCCCCAAGTTGTCATCTTTGGTTGTTGAGATACGGTCTTCTGACTCTTGGACCCTCCACTACAATCATGTTCATTTCTGATTAATCTGTTTACATTCGGATTTGTTTTCAGCTCTTATTTCCCGTATCTCATTTAAGATTGTTTTGAATCTTCTTAGAGACAGCTGATCAGTTTCTTCTTCTGTATCATACTTAGGCCCTAGTTCTTGTAGTTATGATGGGCTATGGCTGCGAACTGGCGGCCCGATAAGCAGTCCCCTGTTGTCGCTTCTATTTTTTTTAGAGAGTTGCCTTTGTTCTGGTGCTATGGTCTCTCTCTGAGAACCTCCTCCAGACATTTAAATTAATCTTGAGTGATTTTGATTATTTTGAAGAGGTTTTCCTGTGGAGCACAAGCAGAGCTCAAGATGTAGCTGCCAATTTGGTCCATGTTGTCACCGTAAGTCCTCCCACCAGCTCCTTATACTTCACCTCTCCTCCCCTCCACCCTCCCAGTCTACATTGGAGTAAGGTACAGCCCACCCAAAGCACCCCACAACTCTATTATCGAGAGCATCTCCAACATCTCCTCTCACGCAGGTAAGGGTGAGCTCATCCTGCTCAGTGATTTCAATCTGGACTAACTCTCCCCCACCTCCAAACCCTCTACCCTAAAAATTGAATCTTTAAATCTATCCCAGTTGATCTCTGAACCCACACGCCTCAACCCCAAATCCCCAAACCACTCTCTTCTCGACTGTGTGTTCTCCTCCCAACCCCACTAAATCTTCACCGCAGGTGCCACCCTGATGCCCCTTATCGCTGCCCTCTATGAGTGACTGCAGGAGGCGGGGAGACCTAGCTACAGTGGGTCCCCACGCACCGGGACCGGCGGTGATCGTGGAAAAAAAATCAAGTAAAGAAAAGCAGCTGAACTGAGCGTTGGTAGCGGAAGCGGGCTGCAGCACGGTGGCTAGTGCTGACGAGGGTGCTTGCTGGACTCCTTCATTTTTCTTCCCCCCACCCACCCTGTTCCCTCCTCCTCTCCTCCCTTAAATGCTCCAAAGCCCCTCCCTCTAAGCTGGGGTGAGACTTGCATTCTCCTTATTGGCTGACCCAGGCAGACTTACCGTTGTATCAATCAAACTGCATACATTGTGGCTCTACCCTGTTGTACTGTAGCTTCCAATACCCTAATATTTTGATCGAGTCTCTGAGCCCTTTTCAGCATATTATTGTCTTAAAGCCTGAGCCAGTTCTTGCACATAACTGCACAGTTTTTTTTTCTGATTTACTGAAGTTATGATCAGTACCTTATTGCTTATAGTTAGGGCTAGGTTAATCCTTATGTGCATACACAGCAGTGTTGGAGCATGGGGCAGCTAATCATTGTCCTCACCAGCTGAGTTAGGGTTTCAACTAGGGCTCATGTATTCTGGAGTACTGTAACCTCCCTATAACTACATTCTGAGCTGTGTGTCAATCTGTGGACTTTGGGTGCTGTATATCATGTACATCTTGATACTCGTTTCTACACTTACTGCATGCTTTCTTTCTAGGAGCTATTGTTAGTCTGCACTGGACGATGCATACTATGAATATTCCTATGTTCATCCATGCATTACACTACCTGCTATACCTCCAGGGGCTACTGTTAGACTGTATTGCTCTGTTGTATCTTGCCAGTGCGTGTTTGCTGTATTTAGTTTGAAAATTTGCTGGGGTGCTCCTAACTGCTTATAAGGTTACTGTGGGTTTGGATGGCTTTGTTCTTAGCTCCACTGCTGTCTCTCTACAGGACACTGTGTACATTTCAGGAGAGGGCTGCCAAACATGTGGGCCCCTAGGTATCACAGGAGTGTTGTAGACTCCCACCTTCTATCAACTGTACTTTTCAGTGGCTGCCCTTGACAATGTTCCTCCCTCTCTGCATTTCTGGCTGTGCGTCCCCTATGAGACAATCTGAGATCCCACTTGGGCTACCTGTTGAGAAGGATTTTACCTTTTCTAACATAATAGATCAAGACAGGCATTTTTCATGGCCCATCTGCTGCCTTAACCTGCAGAATTTTCATTATGTTGCCAAATTAGTCAGGCGCACAGGGTGCAGGCTGCCTACTAGGGTTGGCTCCCCACCTCTGAGACATCTTCTCTGGCTTCTCTTGATTATATTAGCCCTTGCAGGGGACATGGAACTGAATCCTGGTCCTCCGTGCCGAGTCTTCTCCTCTCCTGTAGGCGGGCTGGCTGGCAATGGGTTGAAAATTGCACACCTTAACGTACATAGCCTTCTGCCCAACATGTCGGAACTCCTTGCCTGGGCCACCTATTATAAGCCTGACATCCTCGTGATTACTGAAACCCTCTACCCCAGACTCGGCCTGTGCACTCCCTAGCTTCGACCTTGTTAGGCATGACCGTCCAGGTAAGAAGAGAGGGGGAAGGATACTGGTATACTACAGGAGTCACCTTAATCTCTCGATGCTGGCCTGCCCACAGTCTGAGCAGTCTTCCTGCAAATTGCTGCATACAGTGCTGTTACTGGGGAATGCTAAGAAAATACACATTGTGTGTGCCTACAATCCCCCCCACTGGTGGAACAGTGGGCTTATCCTTCCTTCTTGACTCTGTTGGCGCTAGGTCCAGGAATAATGAACTACTAATCCTTGGGGGCCTTAATCTAAACTGGCTTGGAAGCAAGACCGAGCAGCAGTATGAGACTATGCTTGCAGGTCTCTCACTGTCCCAACTGATTAACGAGCCCATCAGGTGGGCGTCCACTGCATGCGTTTGGACTGGGTCATGTCCAACAGGCCGGAGAGAATCAGCTCCACAGGTACCCTCTCAGACTCCATCTCTGACCATGCCCCTGTATACTGTATATGGAAGGTTTCGGCCCCTAAGATTCCCCCCTAAGATAATTCATGTTAGGGATTTCTCCAAGTTTGACCTTGGCGCTTTTCAGGAGGATCTTATGATCACAGACTGGTCTCCTGTGATGGAGGCCCAGTATGCTACCTCAGCTGTTGGTCATTTTCTCAGCATGTTTGGGGTGCTTCAGGACAAATATGCCCCTCTTGTCAGATGGAGAGTAAGGGGGGCAGCTACCAAATGGCTACATGAGAGCCTCCTTGTCCTTATGAGGCATAGGGACAAATGTTGGGCCAATTTCAAGACCACAATGGACCAGACCATTTTCCAGCAATACAGGAGACTTAGGAATGATTGTAAAAAGGATATCAGGGCTGCAAAAAATGAGTTTTGCAAAGCTGCATTACAGACCTCAGCAAAGGACCCTAGGAGCTTCTGGAGGAATATTAAAAATATTGTGAGTGGCTCCTTCACCCATGAGGCCCCTGACATGCTTATTGAGGGTGCCAGCTGCAATAATCCCTGACCCTAGCAAGCGCATTTAATTCGCATTTCGGACCTGTCTGCCTTCAGCTCCTCATCCTCCTCCAATGGTAGTGACAGACCTGTCCAGGCCCCATCATCTCAATCATCTCCTTCTTCTCATCCTCTGCTCTACCTTAAGGCTGTAATGGTGCATGAGATGCAGAGATTGCTCTCTGGTCTCTCACCCTTTGCCAGTGCAGGTCATGATGGTATGGAACCAAAGCTTCTCCGCCTCACAGCTACCCATGTTGCCTCTCCTGTGGCACATATGGTCAACCTATCCCCAGTTACTGGGATTATTCCTGGCCTGTGGAAGGTGATGAGGGTTGTCCCTATACTCAAACAGGGCAACCCTAGGATCCTGGATAACTACTGACAGATTGCCATCCTGCCCACTATCAGTAAGCTTCTTGAGAGAGTGGTGGCGGGGCAACTCACAGACTATATCCAGTCTCTTGAGCTATTGTCTCCCTCGCAGCATGGCTTCCGTAAAGGTCACCGCACTACTTCTGCCCTTATCACTGTCACTTCTGGGATAAGGGCTGCTATGGACCAGGGCAGACTTTCTGGGGCCATCTTTATTGATCACTCCAAGGCCTTTGACCTAGTTGACCATACGTTACTATGCACACAGCTTAGGACACTGGGACTGTCCCCGCCTGTACTTAGATGGTTTCACAATTATCTCTAGGGCAGGCAGCAACTTACAAATATAGTAAGATGCTCTCTGACTCTGCTGAGGTGCCCTTAAGGGTTCCCCAGGGGGTCAGTCCTTGGTCCCCTGCTCTTCTCCATATTTGTCAATGACCTCCCCTTCTCAGCAGCCTCTTGCAAGGCCATCCTGTATGCTGATGACCTCATTATCTTCGTTCAAGCCCGGGACATCGGGGTCATTAATCACCAACTGAGTGAAGACTTCATGAGTGTCCAGTCCTGGATATCGTCTCACAAGCTGGTCCTAAATCTTGGAAAGACTCAGGCTAAGTTAAAGGCAGGGATAGACAAATTTTAAAATTCACTGCTTGTCCAGGACAAGTGGCTTGACTAAAAGTAGTAGTCCTCGTGCTCAAGTTGGTAGCCCGGTTAAAAATAAGCATATTTTTAAGAAAAAATATTAAAAAGTAAAGAAAAACAGGTTACTTTAGAGAGGAATAGTTATATACTGCACTAATATGTTTAACAGTATGAAAATGTGTGATGTTTTTGTTCTAGGTAGGTTAGACAGAACCGGTTCTCCTTATATGAGTTAGTGAAACTGAAGAAGCAGAACATTTGCTTATTTTTTTTCTGCACTGTAATTGTATACTTTATAAAGTCTGAATATGAAATAAGTAACAGATCAGGTTTACATTATTTTTTCTGTAATTTGTGCACTCACTGCAAATGAATAATGTGGATTTTCAAATCTGACTGTTTTTGTTGCATCTTTTTTTTTTTTAATTTGAATTCATTTTTGTAGTCTTTCACAAGCCAGACACAGGACAGTTACACTGGGCAAGTCACCCGTGACCCCCAACCACACCCAACCCTCTTCACTCCGAGCCCTTTCCCTAGATTTCCTCCAATAGCAACAGCTCACACAAAGTTAGGCTTCTCTTATTTGATTTTTTAAGGCAGGTGACCCCTCCTTCACTACTTTACCCTTGTTCTCCTCTCCCAAAATCCTAGACACAACAGTTAGGCTCTCTTATTTTTATTTTGGGCAGGTCAACCCCACCTTCACTCTTTGCCCACGGTCTCCTCTCCAAGCAGCTTACGAAAACTCAGGCTTCTCTTATTCTATTTTCTTAGGGAAAAGGCCAGTAGGCCACCCTCCTCCTTCCCTTCCCCCATGATTTCCTCTCCCAGACTCCCAAAGCCACCCTCACACACAATCAGGCTTATTTCATTTTCTTTGGGCAGTTCCACTCCTCCTTCCTCCTCAGCCCCCAACATAGTGTACTGTAGCTAGGTTATTTTGTTGTAAAAGTCTTATGCTATCTCTTAAAAGCATCAAAGCTTTCACAAAAGGCCCACACTTCTCACTTTCTTACCCTCCTTTAGTCTGGTTCTGTTCAGGTAGTAACTTTCACCTCAGCTCATTATTTCTTCCATTTTACTTTTACTGTGCAGCAGTTAGGCTCTTACACATGCTCAGCCTCAGGTTGTGTTCTTGTTCCCTTAGTGCTTGTGATGGTGATTTGTCACATTACTCATTTTCCACACCACACATATCGGTCCACTCCTTCCAATCCAACAGTCACCCTTTTTTTTTTCTTTTAATAAAATTCTTGCAGTCGGTATGAATTCAAAGCGACTCATGGACATGGCTACTTCCCGCCCTTCCCATCCTCGGCTCACCACCACCACTCACCCTCCCTAATTGTGTCCCTCCCCCAATCTCTGCTTTTTGCAGCAGCAGCGCCAAAATTTATTTCATATTTTATTAATGGCATGGCAGCCCAGGCACAAGCAACAGCAAGTGTGGCATTGAGGCAGTGATTTCCGCAGTCCCTGACTCCAAACTAGCTCCTAAAAAAAACACCCGACCCCTCGCACGAACTAAGAGGCATGCAAGACCTTTCTCATGGAAATGAAATTAAAGTAAGAGGAGCGCACCTCTTATTAACCCTGCCAGCCAGTTTGTGCCATTGCTAGCAAACAGGTCCCTTACCAGAACAGCCAGATCTTCTTTGGATGAGACTGACACCTGCTGCTAGTCCAATGACTGGATCCAGCTCAAATTCCCCTGCGGACGCAGCTTACTCCCGGCAGAACTCTCTCAGCGCTGCTCGCTCTCTCCCGCCCTGCTGAACACCGTGTGTGTAGCCATGTGGGTCACATGACGGCCAGACTCTGACATCGCCAGCAAGCGCTGTAGTGGAGGAACCTGGTAATGCAGCGGAAAATCTTTTTTTTGTTTATTTAAAGCAGTACTTGTCCACGGACAAGTACCCCTGTCACCAGCTGCTTGTCCTTGCCTGAAATCTGGTAGCCCGGGACGTCAGGCTATTGGATTTGTCGAACCCTGGTTAAAGGCCTCCTCGGTCCCTCTGTGCATCTCAGGGACTGATGGTGTTCCAGTGCTCATATCACCAACTCTGTCAAATACCTTGGGGTGACACTTGACCCTCAGCTCGACCTTGGTCAATACATCCACAATGTGTGTCAGACTGTTAACTGGGAATTGGGTCTGGCCTACAGGGCGAGGAATTTATCTTACCATGGTTGCTCGACTTGCACTGGCCAGAGGAGTGCTCTTCCCATCTCTATCCTATGGGTTTCCCTTGTTTGCCCGTACTACTAAGGTTCACCTCACTAGGTGGACCGTAGCCTACAATAATATCTGCCACTTTGCTCTCACAGCCCCTCGTCTAACCCATCACTGTGATCTGCACAGTAGGCTGAACTGGCTGTCCCGTCCAATTACATGAACTTTGTCCTGGGGTGCTTCACGGGCAAGGTTCTGGCACCCCCCCCCCCGATTGGCGGAGCCTCTGTGCCGCTCCTCCACTCATTACTTCCCAAGATCCCTGGGTCCCGCTATTCTCAAGGTTCCTGTGACATGCACCCAAATGGGGATAGGGACTTTGCATCCTGTGCCCAGAGGCTTTGGAACTCTTTTCCTGTCAGGTCAGGACTGCCCCTACCTAGGCGTATCTAGAACCTCCCATGGAAGCAGCTCTCCTCAGTATCGGACTGTTCCAGACCTCCCCGAGTCTCTGCTCCGTACTTGAGCTCAATATCTCTTGTACCTGGCTCCGGCCCTACTTGTTGCTGCCTGCCTGGGTGTGGCCCTGTGCATTTTGTATATATTCTGTATATTCTTGTTAGGTATATTGATATTGAAATTGTTCTGTTATATGTTCGCATTTTATGGTGTCCACTACTGTAATCTGAGCTATCCCACTATTTATGTTATGTTTCCTGACTTCGGCATATGTCCGTACCTTATTTGCATCAATTTTTACTCTGTATATTCTTTTATTCTTCTGTACTCTCCCGGGTCATACCTGAAAATAGGCATATGTCTCTGTCTAGTGTAGTTACCTAGTTAACAAAAGATAAATAAATTAATTGATCACTGTATCACTTTCTGCATTAGGAAAGCCTCCATTCCCCAATATGCGCCTAAATACCTACTGTATCTCCCCCTTTGCTCTTTGGACACTAACTCCATCTTTCAGGACCTGACTCTAGCCAACTGGTCCCCTGTGTATACTGCCCAAGATGTCAATTCTGCTCTCCAGTTCTTTTACGACATCCAAAACAGTATCTGGAACATTCACGCTCCACTCAAAAAACAGAATAAAAAGTAACCACTATCCTTGGATAACACCTGACCTCCTTGCTCTCTGCAGGACCTGGGATAAACACTGGGCCACTTTCAAGGCTACTCTCCTTCCCTCACATCTTTGCAAGTCCCATAGAAATGCCTGCACCAAGGCCATCTGAATAGCCAAATCAATTTTTTCCAAATCCCAGCTGAAGGCTAGGTCTACCTCCTCCGTCCAAGTTTTGGAAAATTCTCCACTCCCTCCTAGATCCCCCTGCATCTCATACCCCCTTGTTCTTAAGCATAATGACTCAACAATCTCAGACCCAACCTCTATCACAGATACCTTTAATCAGGGATCAATCTTAACATTCATTTACTAGCCCAGGTACTAGTGCAGACTGCCGTGGGCTAGTGCAGGATCTCTGTCACTTGCCTGGTTGGGCTAGTGCAGTTTCTCTGGTGGAAAGCCGCAGTTCCATTCTCTGCCTGTTGTGTTGTGTAGTGCTTGTAAAGAAAACAAAAACACCAGCATGAAGCGCGGTCGAGGAAGTGACACCGCAAAGAAGCCCCCCCAAAAAAAAAAAACAGGACTTGACAACTGACAGATCACAAAGGAGCCCCTCCAGTCAAACTGAACAACACCCCAGCGGCAGCATTCAGGACACAGCGTGATCAGAAAAGTGAGACAACAAACTGCACATAATTAAAGACAAACAGCTCGGTATTTAAGTCACGACTAATGGTAGGGCAGCATTTGCCCCATAACGTTGGGTCAGAAGTAAATCAAGACAGACTACTAAAGCTGAAATAAAGTTAGCTTAGCTAGTAATGCACTCCGACCTCATCTCCGCTGTTCCATTTGTTTTAGCCTTTGCCCCATAACGTTGGGTCAGAAGTAAATCAAGACAGACTACTGAAGCTGAAATAAAGTTAGCTTAGCTAGTAATGCACTCCGACCTCATCTCCGCTGTTCCATTTGTTTTAGCCTTGTCCCTGTCACCCTGTGCTGTGATCACTATCTGAGAAGCTGTGAAGCAGCAGTGGCAGCAGATAATATGCATGAGTGAGAAAGTGGGCTTCACCAAAGGAAACACACGACTGGAGCAACCTCCCCAAACTGAACAATCAACATCCCACAGCATTCAGGAGCTGGGACACGGCATGGTCGGAACAGTAAGACATGGTGTCCCGACCCTGTCACTCTGTGGTCACCATCATTCTGAGAGGCTGCTTCCAAAACTCTGAAAACAGCAGCTGCAGCAAATATGTGCCAGTGAGAAAATGGGCTCCTCTGTCCTAACTGTAACAGCTGGTCTCCATCTCAACAGGCAGTAATGGTACAAACACAGACCCCTGATTCTGCTCCCCCCAAACTAAAACAGCGTCGCTAGATTCACCAGCATTCACACCAGGGTGTGGTCGGAACAGTGACAGACCGTGGCGTTAATCAAACAAGAGATTAACAGGCTACTGCCCAGGAACACAGGGAGGTTAAACCAGCACTCCGACCTCTGCTGTTCTTTTCAGCCTTGTCACTGTGGTTTGTCTGAGCTGAGAGTGACTGTGATAGTGATACAAGTGTGCTTGAGAGTGAGTCACACTCCTCCGACACCACACAATCCAGCAACATTTAAGGATCATTTGACTTTTACATTAAGAACTTCAAGACAATAACATTAAGACACGGACTTCACTGTTATATATATGAAATATTTTACTTCACAAAGTTCATTTGTATTTTAGATTTCAAATAAATTCAGACACGTGATTGATACATTTCAATTCTGCATTTTGTTTAACAAATCACTGTGAACCATACTGAGTAGTGCTAGTGCAAACTTCTGCGGGCTAGTGCAATCTCTGGTTCACTAGCCTGGCTGTCTAGTGCAAAAAAAAGTTAAGGTAGACCCCTGCCTTTAACACTTTGTTTTTACAACATGTGCCCTCCTTGATCACCCCTTTCCCACCGTTGTACAGTAGGTCCTTAACCCTTCCTTCCTGTCACTGGTTACACCCTTCCCGCCATTTTCCCCACGAGGTCTTCAAAGCATTAATGTCACTCAACCCTACAAAAACCAGCCCAGATAACCTACACCCCAAGATTCTCTGCATCTCAGCACCTACAATAGCTGCCTCCCTCGCTCATCTCCTAAATCTCTCCCTTACTACTAGCTCTGTACCCCAGGCCTGGAAAGTGGCCAAAGTGCCCCTACTCCATAAGGGCGGGGACCCCATGACACCTGGAATTTACAGACCCATCTCTTTCTCCTCTTGCCCAACTCCAGGAAGCCCTGATCTACTTGAGACTCTTAGAGCATCTCTCTACTACCAACTGTCTCTCTACTTACCAATCAGGCTTCGGGAAGCAACACTCCACAGTCTCCTCCCTGCTTCATGTTACGGACAACATCCAGTCAGCCATGGACAAAAGCCTTGTCATTGCTGTCATTTTCGTGGACCTAGCAAAGGCCTTTAACTGTGTATCTCATCATCTTCTAAACCAAAAGCTTCTCTCCTCCGGTCTGGCCCCACCCGCTGCAGACTGGTTCAGTTCATATCTCCAACATAGACAGCAATCTGTACAAGTAGGCAACGCCCTCTCCCCATCCAAACCAGCATTCCCCTTGGCCCCATCCTATTTTCACTACTTATAAATGACCTTCCATCCGTTTGCTCGGGCTTCCAGAGGAGGTTGTGGGGGTGGAGACAGTGGCTGGTTTCAAGAGGGCTTGGGACAGGCATAAAGGGTTACAGGGGCGTGGGGTGGGTGCTCAAGGAGGGAGGTGACTAGTTTAACAGGGGGATAAGGGCAGACAGGATGGACCATGGGGTCCTTTTCTGCCGTCAAGTTCTACGATTCTATAATCCACATGTACGCAGATGACACCATGATATACCTTTTAAGTCCAAATGCCACAGAAGTAGCTATCCCCCTGCAGCATAACTTTGATAAGTCCAGTTATGGTTCAGGCAAAATCAGCTCAAACTACACTAAAAAAAAAAATGCTCTTCGGTTCAGAACGACTGTCCAGATCCCAGAACTCCTCTGTATTTGCCACCCTGGATGGCTCACTGCTAGACAGTCAAATCCTTCAAATATCTTGGGGTCTGGCTTGACAGCAGCCTCTACTTCTCTGCCCACATTGACACCATCTGCACCAAACTTTGACCTAAACTAGGAGCCCTCTACCGTTACAAGGACTGCCTCTCATTGTCCACCCGCCGTGACTTAGTCTCCACGACTACCTTGCTGGTCTTTGACTTTGATCAAGGGGGCAGTAGTGCAGTGGTTTAAGGCTCTGAGCTGCAAATCTGGAGACCTGGGTTTGAATCCCACAGCCCCCACTTGCACACTGTATGACCCTGAGCAAGTCACTTAACTTCCCTTTGCTCTCAGGTCACACCTGTAAACAAGCTTTCAGCTTAGTGTCTCTCTCCTGGTTAAACAATTTTGAAAAAAACAAAAAAAGACTATACAGACATTGTTTATGGCTCTGCACCTGCTACCTCCCTCAGAAAACTCAACACTTTATTAAACTCTTTCTGTCATTTCACCACCACCACCCCCACTGCATCCTCTACTCCTCCCTTTTCCTTATGCCACTTCCCGCCAGATCCTATTGCCATAACCTGACATTCATCCCCAAATTCTGGTTTGGTGCCCTCCCTCAGTACCTCAACTCCTGTCTGTCACCAGTCAGCTCCTCTATGTCCTCCCTCTGATCCAGGGATGATCGTATGTTCTCCCTCCCCATCCTCGCCCATGCTCAGGGAAGGTGCCTTCTCTTCTTGCCTCCCTCACCTCTGGAATCAGCTTCCGTGGGACACTCGCCACTCTCCCACAATCTCTGCCTTTTTTTAAATCACTGCTCCATCCCGACCCCACCTCTACATGCTCATGCAATTACCCTCCCTCCCACAGCCCACCTACACCCCTCCAAGATTAACCTCTTCTCCTCTCAATAGAACTCCCCTTCTCTATCTAAGGGGATCAGACCCTTGGTCAGTCTTTATTTGTGAATCTGCTGCTTTCTCCTTCCCAAGTTCTCTACACCCTCTTTCTCCATGAATGCCATCATGTGCTTTCTTACACCCCAATTTGAACTATAGTTGTGTTGCTATAAAGTTATTCTACTGCTTCTGTACTGAAATTTGAATGCACTGTGATATGCATTATCTTGTTAAGCTATTCCACTATATAATTGCACACATTGTTCTTTCTGCATTGTTTCTCTGAGTGCTTGTTACCTCTGTAATTGTACAGTTACAAAGTTATCCTACTGCTTCTGTACTTAGAAACATAGAATTTGACGGCAGATAAGGACCGCTTGGCCCACCCAGTCTGCCCATTTCCCCTACCTAATGAATAAGCTGCAGATCCTAGTTAACCAACAGCCTACTTCTTTCTACCCCCAACCCCTAGAATTGCCTTATGACTGTCCCATGCATGCTTGAATTCAACCACTGTTTTTGACTCCACAATCTCCTCCGGAAGGCCGTTCCATGCATCCACAACCCTCTCTGTGAAAAAATACTTCCTTACATTACCTCTGAGTCACCCACCCCAATCTTCAAATTGTGCCCCCTTGTTCTTGCACACCTCTTTTTTTGAAAGATGCTACCCTCGTGGACTTTATTGATTCCCTTGAGGTACTTGAAAGTTTCTATCATGTCGCCCCTCTCCCTCCTTTCCTCGAGGCTATACATATTAAGCTCCTTTAGTCTCTTCATGTGTCTTCCGGTGCAGACCCTGCACCATTTTAATTGCCCTCCTCTGGACAGCTTCCATCCTGTCTATGTCTTTGCGGAGACTGGGTCTCCAGAACTGCATGCAGTACTCCAGATGGGGTCTCACCAGCTGTCTGTACAGAGGGATAATAACTTCCTGTTTTCCACTGGTGATGCCTCCCCCATACATCCCAGTATCCCCCCAGCCCTCCTTACTGTCCTCTCACATTGCTTGCTCACCTTTAAGTCATCTGATATGACTACCCCCAGGTCCCTTTCCATTTTTGTTGTTGTTAGTATCTCACGCCCCATTGTGTACTTTTCCCCTGGGGTTTTATTTCCCAGGTGCATTACCTTGCACTTCTTAGCATTGAATCTAAGCTGCCATACATCTGACCATTCCTCTAACTTTGCCAAGTCCCTTCTCATCCTTTCCACCCCACCTTGTGCATCAACTCTGTTGCAGATCTTTGTGTCATCTTCAAAGAGACATACTTTTCCTTCCAGTCCCTCTGCAATTTCGCTTATAAAGATATTAAAGAGGACCGGTCCCTAATACTGAACCCTGCAAGTTACCCACTAGTAACTCCCTTTCTTCAGAGTGGACTCCATTTACTATTACCCTCTGTGTCCTATTCTCCAGCCACACTTTACCCAGGCTATCACCTTGGGACCCACTCCCAGGCTGGCTAACTTGTATATTAATCTTTTGTGGGGACTGTGTCAAATGCCTTGCTAAAGTCTAGGTAGGTCATGTCACAGCCCCTCCTGATCTACTTTTGGTCACCCAGTCAAATAAATCTGTAGATTAGTCTGGCATGACCTTCCGCTGTGAATCCATGCTGCCTTGGGTCCTGTGCCCCCTGGCCTCTAGGTACTCGACAGTTCTTTCCTTGAGAGTGATTCATCATTTCCCTATCACTGAGGTTAAACTAACAGGTCTGTATTTCCTGCTTCTGCCCTGCTCCCACCTTTGTGACGGGGAATCACATCTGCCCTCCTCCAGTCCTCAGGTACCACCCCATCATCCCATGATTTGTTAAAGAGGGTAGTCAGTGGTGTCACTAGTTCTACCCTTAGTTCTTTTAGAATTCTGGGATGAATCCCATCAGGCCCCACTGCTTTGTCCACCTTCAGTTGTAAGAGTTCTTTTAGAACCCTTTCTTCTGTAAATGGGCTGGTATCAACTTCTGTATCCAGAGTGTTTTTCTTGTTTTGTTTTAGGTACCTCCCTCTTCATTTGTAAATACAGAGCCAAAAATATTTGTTTAGTATCTCTGCCTTTTCACAGTCACCTCTGCCTACCCCCCTTTTATTAAGCTCACTATCCCTCCCTTGGTCTTCCTTCGCTCCCTGATGTACCTAAAAGGTTTTATCCCTTCTTAACTGAGTTGGCTATCTTTCCTTGGTTCAGGCCTTTGCTGTTCTGACTGCCTTCCCAGCTTCCTTTGCTTTAACTGATACAATTTTCTGTCCTGCTCCTTCTGTGATTCCTTGTACTTCCTGAATGCTTTCTTTTTCTCTTGAACCTTCACTGTCACTTCCTTTGAGAACCATAGTAGTTTCTTACATCGTTTTGTTTTGTTTATTTGCTTCACACAAAGGCTTGTTACCTCTGTGATGGCAGTTTTATTATTCCCCATTGTTCTTCCACCCTCCTTCCTGCCCATTTGCTGAGTGCATTCCTTAGGCACTCACCCATTTTAGCAAAGTCAGCCCTCATGAAGTCCAAGTACTTTTGCCTTTGTAAGACTTGACTCTATTGCTGTGTTTATTGTGAACCATACTGTTCGATGGTCGCTAGTTCCCAGATGGCTACCACTTCTACATCTGTGATCCTCTCTCCATCTCCATTTGAGAGAACCAGGTCTAAGATTGCTCCCTCTCAAGTGGGTTCCAATACTAGTTGTCTAAGGCATGCCGCCTGTAGGGCATCTAGAATAACCCCACTCTTACAAGTGGCTGCTGCAACTGCACTCCAGTTAACATCTGGCATATTCAGATCACCCATCAGCAATATCTCCCCCTTTTCTGCCATTCTAAGTATATATTCTATCATTTCCTTGTCCATTTCCTCCCCTTGAGAGGGGGGTCTGTATACAACCCCGGTGTGGATTGTGGTGCCATTGCCTGTCTCCAAATTGACCCACAGTGCTTCTTCTCCTTCCTGTTTACCCTTTAGTTCTGCTGCTTTGATTCCTTCCCTTATTTAGAGAGCTACTTCTCCTCCTCTTTTACCCTCCCTGTCCCTCCTGTAGATAGTGTATCCTGACATGTTTACGTCCCAGTCATGGTTCTGTGTGTGCCATGATTCTGTGACTCACAATATCCAGATGTTCCTCCTCCACCAAGGCCACTAATTCAGGAAGCTTGTTACCCAGACTACGGGCATTGGTACTCATTGCTCTCCATTTTTTGATGACTTTACCTTCTGTAGCAGCATCCCCCACTGACTTTTCTACCGCAATCATTTTCTCATTTAGTACCCTGTTTTGTAGGGGGAGGCTGGGATTTTCCTGCTGCTTATCAGTGCCTCCCCCCTTGACTAGTTTAAAAGCTTGCCAATGAAGCATTTAAACCGACTGCCCAAAAGACTTGTTCCCTTCATGGACAGATGCAGACCATCCTGCCAGTATAGGCTGGTGTCCCTCCAGGTGGAACCCCAGTGCCCAATGAAGCCAACCCCCTGTGCTCCACACCATTTTTTCAACCATTCATTAAACTTCATGGTGCAAAGTACCCTCGCCTCACCCATGCCACTGACAAGCAGCACCTCTGAGAAGGATACTGTGTGTGCTACTTGTCTTAGGCCCCTCCCCAACTCTACAAAGTCCTTCTGCACTGCTCTAATCTCATGATGAGCCACGTCATTTGTCCCTAGGTGGACAATGATGTCCACTAGACTCCGTGCAGCTGTTCTCATGATCCTAAAGATCGCTTCCTGTCCCTTGTCACGCCATGGCACCAGGCAGGCACCTTACTTCAGTTTTCCCTGCTCCCCCAGTTCTATCCCTCTAATAATTGAGTCCCCCACCAGGAGTTGCTTCCTTTCCCTGTGGTGTTCTCTGCCTCCTTCCTGAGGGCCTCCCTTGCGATAGCTGTCTAGAACCTCAGTCTCCTCTGCAGGTGCATCCATTGGGGAACTATGCTCCCCAGAATGGTGTATGGATTGTGAAGTGGAACAACTGACTGGGTGTGCCTCTGTTCCACCACCCTTACCCTCTCTGAGCCCACTGTGGTCCAACTGCTGTGCTTTCTTCGCAACCTCTGAGGTAGTGGTGGTGGCTCTGGTGCTCTCTGGATGGGGGAGGTTCCCTTACTACTGTCCAGTGTGGCCTGGGGGAAGGTTCCCTTACTACTGTTCAGTGTGGCCTGAAGATGGGCAACTTCCTCCCACAGGGCAGAGAGTTGTCTGCAAACAGGGAGGCATCTCAGCCTTCAGAAAGACTCCCGGAAGACTGCTGCCCCACAGCCATTACATTGCACTACTCCCCACATGTCTGTCTACCTTCTTGTTTATTTATTTATTTTTTGTTTTGTGTGTGTGTGTGTGAGATTGGTTTATTACGTAGAAATATATATATTATACAATGTGTATGCTTATATTGTCAGTGCAGTGCGCTAGAGAGGATATGACAGTGATATGCACCTTGCCCTCTTGAGGAAATGATGTCAGAACCCCAGGTATAAAGGAACTATTTCCAGGGGTGGGTGGGGTGTGGTGGGAAGGGTTTGGGCCTAAACTGTGCCCTCATGAAACAATCAGCTAAAAGCTCTGACTTACTGCTGCGATGGGTGCCTTCCTGTCAGCAAGATGCCTACAGATAATTTGACAGAGAAAATACCCTGCTACTCAAACAGAGAAAATCCAAACATCCAAGTCAGACACAGGTAAACCTCCCAGCCCCAAAACAGCCTGGTGACTTGTGCTCTGAAAGCAGTCAGCCCCAAAACAAGTCAGCTGTGCACAAGGACAGACACAGTAAACAGTATTCAGTCCCTCTGGGTTTAAACTCTTCCTGCACTGAAAATCTTAACAATTGTAACAAAAGTAAAGCAAGGTCCACCTCCCTCTGTTGATTGAAAGACTGCCTTTTCTGATAATTCTAAGTTCCTTATTTCACCTTTCAGTTAGAAGTAGCCTCCACTTGAATAATATTAACTTTCCTAATGAATCTGCTACAAAGCAAAGACAATTGTAAATTTTAAGGTTCACCTCCCTCTGTTGTGAGCACAACTCGCTTTCTTGCAAATCCTAAGTCCAGTGTTGCAGCTTCCAGCCAGAGGTAGCTTCACCTGAAGAATATTAGGTTTTCTGATGAGCTTGCTATAAATCACTTGCTTATAGTACTGTTATAGTGTATGGTAGAATGTTGTTATGGATAGAAATCCATCACTAGAATGGAGTTGTTATGCTGCAGTAGCTATGTCATCACAGCTGTTATGCTGCACTAGCTATGTCACTACTGCAGCATAACAACTTGGAATGCTGCCACATTGTGGCTTTCCTCAATCCAGTTAAGCTGGAAGTTGCTGTTTTATTAAAACTTGAACTTGCAGAAACATCTGCAGCACACTGTGTCAGTTAAAAACAAGAAAATGTTAACATTTCTATTCTCTGTTTTCTCCAGCTGATTTTGTGTGATTTTCTATGCTGTGACTGCCCATACACTATAAAAGATTATGTATGAGCAGTCATACACAAACAAGGGTATTCTTGTATCTTGAGTTTCCCTTGGTAACAGAGTATCTCTCGAGCTGCGCTCTCGAGGTCATCTGTTACCAAGGAAACCTCTCGATACAAGAATATCCTTGTTATGTATGACTGCTCATACATAATCCTCTATGTTATCAGGTCTGTAAGACTCTTCCAAAGCTATTAGCTGATAAGTAGCTGTGATGTTAGCACTTCCTGACACAGTCTGGCCTGGCCTTTTAAGGCACACAGAGATAAATGCAAATAAAAAAACAGTTTCCACCCCCGGGGCACTGTCTGGGTCAAATACACTGCCTGTAACCTGCACTAACTTCAGGACTTCTGACAAACTCTTAGCCCAGTGAATAACTCACAGTATTACAAATATTGCAATGCAAACAGTCAGTCACTAACTCCAATCAAGTCAGCTGTGCACAAGAACAGACAGAGTAAACAGTATTCAGTCCCTCTGGGTTTAAACTCTTCTTGCACTGAAAATCTTAACAATTGTAACAAATGTAAAGCAAGGTCCACCTCCCTCTGTTGATTGAAAGACTGCCTTTTCTAATAATTCTAAGTTCCTTATTTCACCTTTCACTTAGAAGTAGCCTCCACCTGAAGAATATTAACTTTCCTAAGGAGTCTGCGACAAACCAAAGACAATTGTAAATTGTAAGGTTCACCTCCCTCTGTTGTGAGCACAACCTGCTTTCTTGCAAATCCTAAGTCCGGTGTTGCAGCTTCCAGCCAGAGGTAGCTTCACCTGAAGTATATTAGGTTTTCTTACAACGTAAATGCACTGTGTTGTACACTATCTTGTTATTTTAGTCCACTGAATTTTTGCACATACTGTTCTATTTGCATTGTTTTCTGAGTGCTTGTTGCCTTTGTAATTGTCCCTTCCCCCGGGTAGCACCTGAAAATGAGCCACGGCTCAGTGTGACCTTCCCGGTTACCATCTTTTAAATAAATAAATAATTAAAATCCTCTCCTTGTCTGTGCAATCACATTTTTTTTGTGAGACCTAGAAACTGATCACTTTGACAGCTCTCCTGATTCTCCCCCTTCCACTATCTCCCTGCTTTCACTTGCTGTTTCTATCTTTCTTCCCCTTCCTTATCTGTGTTTATCAAAAATGTATGCAAATCTTTATGAGAAACTGTGATTCCTTGGTTTGAAAATGTATGTAGTTATAGTGCTGAAATCATTGCAAAAAGCTATTTGGAACTCAGGGGTTAACACTGTGAGATGCAATTTGACCTCAACAACCCCATTTGCAGAGTTGTCAACAGGATTTAGTTCTGGGATACAATGTTCTATTTGTTGCACCTGCAAGGAAAGAAACTGACAAAGTAATAAGCTCAGGATGCAGAAGTTAATTGCCATGAAAAAACTTCTTATATAAAGAGCAATCTTTTGTTGGAGAGAGATAAACTTAGAATTACAGAAACTCAGATGAAGGACTTTATTTTGTTTGTACTGCCTTTGTAAAGAGCCATCCTGAACAATTTTATTTTTTTAATTTTATTGTTACTGAAAATAATAAAATGCTGCTTGTGAATTTTGTAACTGCTCCTAGTTTTCCTATGTTTCTTGACATGTGCCCTGATGACACCCAGCTCAGAAGTGAGTTGTTGAGGGATTTTTGACCGAGTTGAGTGGGATCAGAGATTAGTTGTGAGAGCTGGAGAGACTTTACATTTTGGCATAATTCGTGAAGGGTCGGAGAGAGCCAACTGAGATTGAAGTCACCTAGAATGAGCAACTCACCAGAGGAGGTACAAAAAGATAATGGTGAGGAGTTCAGTGACTGATGAGGGAAATATGCCAGGGCAGCAATATACTCCAGCAATGAATATGGGTACTGAAAAGGGGAGGTAACATTTAAGGAGGAGCATCTCATAGGCAGAGTGGGAGGTGACGTACAGCTACAAACTGGATGCCAGAGGAAAGGCAGGTGGCACCACCACCACCTCTCTTTGCTCGATCCTGTCTGATGATGGAGCAACCTGGGCTAATAACAGCAGAATCAGAGATCTTGGGAGGACAGCCAAGACTCCAAGATCATCAGCAAGCCAGTTTTAAGTTTAAACATGAGTGGTTGTAATAGGTCAGTTTGGGGAAGGAGACTGCAGAGGTTAACATGAGTCACTCTTGACCCTTTGGGGAAGGAAGAGGGGGATGATAGGACAGGTCCAGGATTGAACTGGATGTCATCTGCTACAATAAGTAACAAAGAGACAAGGCACTTGCGGAAGCCTATGAGATGCTTATTAGGAGAGGATGGGGGACAAAGTAGCAGTGGGGTGAGGGAGGAGGTAGGCCCAGGAGTGCTTCAAGGTGAATCCAAGGGGAAAGGAGGAGGCTGCATACAGGAAGCCAAAAGGAGTGGGAGGGAGACTAGTGGAAGGGAGAATGGGAGGAGAGGGCTGGGGTAGGAAGTTGTGGGAGAGAGGAGAGACTAGCTATGAGGGGCAGAAGAGTTTGTGTTACAAGCAGCATAATGAATTTGTGTTACAAGCAGCATGATGACAACTGGAGAAGCAGTTGCCCTGAATGAACTAGCACAGATAAGGGGGTATTGCAACTACTAGCTAACTGAGCAAAACTATGTAATTTTATAGTAGGTAGCTCAAGGGAAGCCTCTACCAAAAACGAAGGAGAAGGTTCTCCCTCAGTGCAGACACTGACGGCAGAAAAAGGCTCTTGGCCCATCCAGACTGCCCACCCTACCAAACTATTCTGCCTTGCCTTATTAGCAATCCTCCTCATTTTTACTTTACCCCTTTTCTCGCTAAACTCATATGCTTGTCACATTCTTGCTTGAAGCTGCGGACTGATTTGGCCTGTACCACTTCTTCTGGTAGCTTATTGCATTTATCCACCACACTTTCCATGAAGAAGGGCTTCCAGATGTCCTTTTCGAACCTCACCCTACCAGCTTTAGTGAATTCCCTCTTGTCCCTGTGTTTGAACTCAGTGAGACTAGTTCATTGGTAGCTACTCTATTTATCACATGCACGTACTTCTATGTCTCAGTCATGTCACTCCTTTTCCTCCCTTTTCCATGGTGTACGTTTAAATCTTGCATTCTCTTTTCATATGTCAAATCCTCAAGGCCATGAAATATCTTACTTGCCCTGTGCTGCACTGTCTCCATCTTAATGCAGTTTTTCCTCAGGTACCGTGCACAGTATTCCAGGTGCAGCCGCACTAGTGACCTCTACAGAGGGAGATCACCTCTCACCTTCTACTGCTTATCCCCCTCCCTATGCATCTCAGCATTCTGTGTTTTTTGCTCACTGCCCTGTTGCAGCAGGGGTCGAAATTAAGTTTTGCAGCCACTAGCCAGTTGGGCTAGTGACTGAGAAAATCTATTAGCCCCACAGACTTTACTACTGGCCCAGCTGGTGTACTTACTGAAATATTATCTTTTCCAGTACATGCCCACAGGGCTACTTACATTTTTTTACTAGCCCAATACACAATCTACCAACATTTGGTTGGTAGGTGGGTGCCAGTTTCGACCCCTGTTGCAGTGTGCAGATGTTTTTAGGGCCTCCAATATCATCACTCCGAAATTCTTTTTTAGAGAGTGCTATTCAGCAATACCCCTCCCATTTCATATTGCACCCCTGGGTTCCTTTTTTTGTGCTAAAGTTCAGCAGCCAAATGCTGGACCAGCCCTCCAACCTGCCCATATCCTCCCTTGGTTCTCTTCTCCAGTGTCTACCCTTGTAAAGGCTTTAGTGTCATCACGGAGGATGAACTCCCCACTATCATCCTCTGTGTTTTACCCCACAAACAGTTTCTACCAAATTCTCCATCCTTTCCTCTACCCCAAGGTCCATAATCTTTTTGACCCACCTCCTGTGGAGCACCGAGTCAAAGGCCTTGCTGAAGTCAAAAGTGTCTGCTGCTGTGTTAACCCAGCTGAAGAACTCTACTAGATTTGTCTGGCAAGACCTTCCCTTTGAGAACCCAAGCTGTCTGGGGCCCTGCAGTCTGTTCCCTTCTAGAAGTCCACCAGTTCCTCTATCAGTAGATTCCATGGTCTTCCCCACTATGGACATCAAGCTGACTGGCCTATAGTTCCCTGGCTCATCCCTTTTCCCACTCATGTGCAGCACAGACACATCCAATGTCCTCCCCAGTGGCTAGCGAGCTACTCTGTTATAATCCCTGCTACCTCACGTAGCATCTTTGGGTGTTAGCCATTGGGTCCCATAGGTCTGTCTGGTTTCAACCCTGCTAGATTTTCCAACACCCTTTTCTCTGTTATCTGGACCTCTGCACCAGTGTCTTTGCTCCCTCACTTCTAAACTCCACAATCTGGCAGTGGCCCATCTTTCTCCTTAGTAATTACTGAACAAAAACAATTGTTCAGTATCTCTGCCTTCCCCTTGTCCCCCTCTCCCCACTGCTCTTAAGTCTCACTATATCCCCTCTAACCTTGTGCTTTTCCTGGAAGTACTGGAAGAATGAATTATCCCCTTTTTTCACCCATGGTGTGTACAGTGCAGTTGCATAAGAGCTTACTGTAACAGTAGATCTTCAAGAGTGTCTCTTGCAGCAGGTCATAACACATGGGAAGCTCCTGCCGGAGGAACGTGTTTCTAGAAGACTTCTTGGCAGTCATACTTGGGACCACCCCTCATGCATCACATGACCAGGTTTGTGCACTATAAAGAGAGGGCAGTCCCGATACTCCTCAGTTCTTGTCCTCATTAGCGACCTGATCATGTCGTCACCGAGGAGAAATCTGTATTAAAAAATCATGTGTTTTGGATATAACCAAAATAAATATACAAAGTATACACACACATATACATATATACACACACATATATAAATATATATATATATATATATATATATATATATATATATATATATATATATACATACACATACATATACACACACACACACACACACACACACACAAGAGTCAAACAGTAAGACAAACTCCCCCTAAGCGTGAGACAGGAAAAAGGTGGACGGAGGGAGGGGCTGCATGACCTGCTGTAAGAGATATGCTCGAAGATATACTGTTATGGTAAGTTCTTATGCAACTGTACTATCTTGAGACAATCTCTTACAGCAGGTCATAACACATGGGAAGATTCCCAAGCAGTTATGTGTAAAGCAGGGTGGCAGGCAAGTCTGTCTGTGTGAAAGCAGACCTTGGAAGACTGTACATCTAAAAGGTAGTCCTCGTGTAAAAAGCCAAGCCCATCAGTAGTAATGTATAGGGGAGGGCCGGATCCTGGAAGCAGGAGCCGTATCCCCCAGTACAGCAGTCTGTAAACTTGCTATGGCAGTAGCTAGCACTCGTGTGGAGCGAGTCTTGACCACAACCGAAAGTGGCAGTATGTATATATACATATACACACACACACACACACACACACATATATTACCATTTTTGTTATAACAAAAAAAAAAAAAAAGGAAAAACAACAATGTAGGTGGCCGCCTAAGTTGGGACAGACCCTGTACCAAAACAGGGTGTTACCCCTTAACTATCCAGGGAAAATGAAACAAAAGATGGAGTTGTTGTACACTGTGGCCTCGTTCATTAAGAACGAAAGGGACCGTGAACAACCAAGATGCAAATCAGAGCAGCTTCAGGAGCCTCATGCCCTGCATAAGAGACTGGTAGCCGAATGGTTATTGATACACAGGAACAACCGAGACCACCTTAGTACAAAAGGCAGGGTCGGGTCACAGAAAAACATCCTTTCCTTAGGGAAAGGCAGATAGGGCCCTGTATGCCCAGAGCCTAGAATGCAGCAATGCAACCAGCCAACAAAACTGCAACGCAGAGTAAAAGGTTCCACGATAGGAAGAGCAGGCCTCATGGAACCACGGGCCTGAAAGGGACCAATTGTCACTCAGTCTAGGAGTTAACTGAGAACCCCCAGAGGTAGATGGAGTCCTCGTGGGTGCAGAGGGAAGAATATCCCTTAAGAACAGTCATAGAGCCAGCCCACCGGTGCAGCAGTTGGATTTCTGCTTGCGACGCCAGCGACCTGGGTTCGGGAATGAGGCTGGGAGTTGGAGGGACGGCCGGGGTGGAGGAGGTTTGAACGTCCCAAGGATGGCTCGCCTTTTCCGGGAGAGGGGGGAATCCAGGGCTCAGCACATGCCTGACCTCGGGTGCAGACCTGAGGTACAACAAGCCCAAGCCAGCAAGGAGGGTGGCATGCTGGACGTCGGCACTCAGCGCCTTGACGTCAAGGCACACAGTGCACCAAGAAAAACAAAAATGTGGAAAAACACCCCACAGCACTCCCGGTAGACGGAGCACCATGGCTCTGACTGCCCATGCCCCTACCTGCCCTGGTGACGGCATCCCGATGAGAACAAGAAAGACCTCGGGGTGTAAAGGCCCCCACCTCGAACCCCGCCTGGTGGGGTATAACCAAAGCACATGGGGGACGGATCGTGCCAGGCTCCAGGTAAGAGGGCAGGGACTGATAAGGCCATGGGTGTGTCTCTCAAAGAGTGGGGTGCTGCGGGTGGGGGAGTATAAAGAAAGTTTAAAAAAAAACAGTTATGGAACCGGGCCGGTGGCACTGAGGGATAAGGCATCCACCTTACCTCGCGCCATGCTGGTGACCCAGGTTTGGGAATGAGCCCGGGGGGCAGGGGAGGAGAGGACTGAGCATCTGACAGACTGCTCTCCTCTTCTGGGAGTCAGGAGGGTCCTTGTCCCGCAATGCCAGTGGTGCCTAGTGGAGACTGGGGGCACAGCTGCTGGGGACCATGTAAGAGGGGTGACGTCAGGCGGACGACCTGCGACGTGGGCAGAAACGTGCACGTTGGGGGAGGATAAAAAAACAAGTAAAATCCCCAGGAAGGTGAAGGTGGATGACCAGTGGCCTTGCCCACATGCCTAGTGCTGGCCCGAACACAGAGTTGGCTCTCCGTGGTCCCCTGCCTCCTCCCGTAAGGAGCTGGTGGGGAGACCAGCATACCTGATTTCCGGCAGGGGTAAGGGTTCAGGCAGGCAATGGATGCAGTGGACTGAGTGGGTCTACTGGAGAGATGCCCCGGATGCCAGTGTTGAGGGGGAAAAACAGAGATAACAACAACAAAAAAATAACCATCGTAAATATCCAATGGAGTCAGAGACCTTTTTCCCCATCATGAAAGGAAAGGCAAACAATCGCTGACAAAGGGAACCACATAAACATAAAGTGGGAGTAAACAGTCCAGTATGTACAGAGCAGGACATGAAAACAAGGTCCAACTCAATCCAATCCCCTCAGAGAGAGAGACAAGGCACCTGTTCTGTGCAGAAAGGGACATGGCATGAGACACCCAGGTTGGCGTGAAGACGCCAGACTCTGTAACCAAGAGAGAAGTAAGCCCTCTGGAACCAAGTGTGGAGGAGCAAGAAACGCTGAATTGGATTGAAGGAGCGTTACCAAAAGAGAAGGGCAGGAGGGTGGGCATAAAGAGGGAGAGGTATCAGTACCAGAACCCCTCATCTGTAACAGTGGGAACCACACCAGTCCTCACCCCAGAGGTGCCTCCAGTAAAGAGAGAAAACATCCAGCCAGACCTTGTCCAGGTCTGGCCATAGTGGGCAGCAGCGAGGCAGTAAGATATGAGGTGGAGAAACGAATGGATCCCCATCAGGATGAGCCCAGTGGACAAAGATGTCTTCAACTACATCCTGTGAAATTTTCCATTTGTGCCCCGCCGCTTTGAAAAGGCAGACTGTATCTGGCAGTGTATGCCTTCTGCTGATTGAATCATGAGACATACCCCCCATTGGAGGCACCCGAAAGTACGGAGAGCATAGAAAATGGCTCTTCCAAGACAAAGTTGCGCAGATGAGCATCGTTCATCTACCTAACACTATGGCAGCTTTTTAGACCTTTGAAAGGAATACCCACATCCTCTGGAGTTGAGGTATTTGTCGCAAGAGTGGTCATGCATCTTCATAAATGGAGAAATTTGATAGAGGGCGATAGGATGCCGGCATCCATATGCAGATAGATCTCTGAAGGCAGAATCATTGCCGAGTGCCCTGGAACAAAGTCGCTTGGTATTACTAGGGATATGTAATCGATTAGGATGGCCGCAGCCAAGTATCCCCAAAAAGTCAGCAGGTGAAGCCTAGCCGAGACACCTCTGGTGCGGCAGATAATGGAATGCCAGTTAGCCCAGGCATGTCCATCGAGATACAGGAAGGAAAGCATTTCCAACTGAATGTATGCCGTAAAGGTGTACGCTCATACCCAAAGACTTGAACCATACTTAGAATACTGACCAATGCAAGAAGGATGTCTGATGACATTTCTGAAAAGCAAAACATCTGTGCATATCATGAAAAAAACCACAAAGGCACACTTTGCGAAGAATCGCAGAGATCAAGGCCAGGTATTATTGAAAGACTCCAGTGGCAGAGTCTATCCTGAATGGGGGTTTCACTGCCTTTTGTAGCAGAGGGTAAAGGTCTACCATGATCACTGTCTGGAAGGAAAGAGACAACATACCCCGACCTTTGAGCAGGGTGGAACACAGGCAAAACGGGCATTATTTATCTACTGAAGTCTTGGAATTACAACCTTTGAGCCAGGGGCTCGTTTGCAAAGGCTCCACGTCATATAGTGAAGAACACAATGATAAAATACAAAGTATAAACAAACAGCAAGTAAATACATCGCCCGGTGGCATGAAGGTAGAGAAAATAGAAAGTAAGTGCTTCATGGTTACAGTAAATTATCATGGCAAAAACAGTTACAAATGCTCAGGAAGACAAAGGAAACAAAGTTGTAAAAAATGCCATCAAATTGCATACAGAGAAGGAGCAGTCATAAGGAGATGCCATTGTCAAGGGACCAATGAGCAGAAAGTACAGGCAAAGGGGGGCAAAATAGTATGAGGGGAGTCAAAAACAGGGGAGGCAGGTTAAGGCAGCTCAAGACAGACATTGAACCAGGAGGGAAACTAAGTCCTAAGGTAACCAACGAGGGGCCGAGGTGGAGGGGGGGAGAGATGGAGGGTGGTTACCAGTGTAGCCAGGAATAGAGTTAACCAGGAAAACAGGAGAAGAAATGCTTGGTAAATGGATATAAAATTATAGATAAAATTATCTAGGAGCAGTGACAGTAGGAGAGGGGTGAAACTGTGAGGGGTTGTAACCAGGAAGAAAAGTAATAAGGAGGGGGTAAAAAAAAAAAAAAAAAAAAAGGAGGGGCGGGAGAGCAGGAGAAGGACAGACAGGGAAGAAGTACGAACCCAGGTGGTTGACGAGGGTTGAGGGGAGTACAATATTTACAGAATCAGAAAAAGGTGGAGTGGAGAGAGTAGGGGAGGAAGAAGGAGAGAAAGGTAGATAAGAGGTGGGCAGGTGAAAGGTAGGAAGGGGGGGGGATTGGTACCTAGGAAAAGCAGTCACAACTGTTCCGTTTCAGGGAGTGCAGTCTAAGTTTGGTTTTGAAGGGGCCCATCCTAGAGCCAGCCAGGAGGTCAGGAGGGAGGTTATTCAACCAACTGGGGGCCCTATACATAAAAGTTTGTTGGGCTTGGGCAGTACAGCAGAAAGGGACTGAGTGCGATTGGAGGTGCTTCTGGTGTGGTGTGTGTTATAGGTCCTAGGGAGGAGAGGAAGAAGTGTGGGGGGTGTTAGTCCAAGACTAACCTTTTTTGCAAACAGGCAAGTTTAGTAGCAGATTCTGCCCTGGAGGTTTAACCAGTTTGCGGCAGAATAAAGGTCACAACTGTGCGTGTATCGGTGGGCTCCAGTAACAAGATGGCATGCCTTGTTAAGCGCAACACTTAACCTCTTGAGTGAGGAGTTGGAGGCAGCACCATAGATAATTAGCCTACAGTCTAAGATAGAGAGGACTGAACTAGTGATGGCTAAGCGGAAAGCATCCTGGATCATACTATGTCTGTGCCTGTACAGGGGACCAAGCCTGCAGCAGACATTTCTGGATATTAGATTGATGTGTTCCTGACCGGGGCGGGGTGGGGGCTCAGTCAGCGGGTGAGGAGGGGGGTACCACTGGACCACCAGGGATATTGGACGTGAACATTTTTATACCAAGCCCGCGATCGGGCTGTGAGCGGTCCACTGGACCACCAGGGATATAGGACGTGAGTATTTCTATACTTAAGCCCACAATCGGGCTGACAGCGGTCCACTGGACCACCAGGGATATAGGATGTGCTTTATTATATACCTAAGCCTGGAATCGGGCGTGTAGCAGTCCAGTGGACCACCAGGGACATGGGACATTATTTAACTCTACATATGCTTGCGATCGGGCAGAGGGGCGCATTGCCGCGCTGTGCAGGGGCGTCGGTCCCCAACGGCTGCTGTCTGGCAGGGCGCCAGGCACAAGTCGCCGGGGATCAGCGCACCTGCATGTAAATGGGGCCATAATGACATGCAAATGGTCCCATTTGCACCTTGCATATATTATGACCCCATTGCATATGCACTTTTGAATGCTCGCGGTTGTTGTGTATAGGCGCGGAACTTGCGCTGGCATCCTACTCCCTGTGGCCCCTTGCGCTAGCACAGTGCCACTGCGCCATGCACACTGCGGGTGGCCAGAGTGCAATATTTAAGGATGCTGTGCTATGGCGCAGCTCCGTTGAATATCACCCAGTCAACGCCCCTGCACAGCCAAGTTGCACTGCGCCCAGGCTTGCGCCACAGCCTGGCGCAGTCTGAATATCCGGGCCAGTGAGTAAAACAAAAGTGGGATGCATACAAGTGCTGTAAATCTGGCAAAAAAATGTTCCTTTTGAATCACCAGTTATGTTATGAAGACTGTTCTTTGGCACGTGGAGTATTTACAAATGTTGGGTGAGTACTTGTACTCATTAAAAAAAATTTCTGAAGAGTATTTCCTAAAATGAGGCAAGTTAAATAGGCTGGTACACACCTTATCTGGAGCCCTGCTCCTATCCCTACATCCCCACCCCTTCCCCTTCCTCCCCCTACTCCCCATCTCTGGAGGTCCACCTTCCTCACCCAGGAGCGACTGCTCACCTAGCTATTGGTTCACATTTCATTTTAGGAATACTGCTTGTTATCTCTTCCATTTACTGTAAATCTGCATTAACAGGGTTTTAAATAATTGATTAGCAGTTTTTTTCTTGGGATAATACTGACTGTACAAAAAGCATTTATTTAAGTTTTCTAGAAGTATTATGTTTGTTAAACACAGTGAGGCAAGTGCTATGCATTTTCACAATGTTTTACCACTTTTATGAGCAAAACGCGAAACAAATTTTAGAGTCAAATAAAACCCTGATTTATTGTATTTTGCAACCTTGTATCTCATATAATACTGGAATTTTGTTTTGTCCTATTGTTTCTTGCCTACTGCTCATTGTACTGTACTCATAGGGTGGGATAGTCACACATGCGCCACGTATGGGTGCAAGCCTGGCGCAGCGCAACTGGGATGCACCAGGGCATGGACCGGGCGATATTCAACGGAGCTGCGCCATGGCTCAGCACCGTTGAATATGGCACTGGGGCCGCTCACACTGCACCAGCGCAAGTGGCAGGAGAGGAGCAGGGGGCTGTGCCAGCGCAAGTGCAGCTGCACTAGACGCAGCAAGAGCGATATTCAGACGTGAGCATGCAAATGAGGCCATTATGAATGCAAGGTGCAAATGGGGCCATTTGCATGTCATTGTGGCCCCATTTGCATGCGGGTGCGCCGATCCTCGATGACTTGCGCCTGGCAGGTTGCAGCCGACGGGGACAGACGCCCCCTGCCCCTCGGCGGGCAACACGCCCCAACACCCGATTTTGTGGGTCAGTTACATCTAAACTCCCTGGAGGTCTAGTGGACCCGCTCCCCAGCCCGACTGCCGGCTTAAGTAAAAGAAAATATTCCCTGGTGGTCCAGTGGACCCGATCCCCAGCCCGATCACAGGCTTCAGTTGTAAATAAATGCCCTGGTGGGGCCGGCACCCACTCCCCACCGCCCACTCAGACCCGCACCCGCTCCCCTGGTCAGTGGCGGGCGGTAGCTCCCACCCGCAAGCCGCCCGACTAACAGCGTCATATACGGCTGCATGCCCACTGGTCCACTGCATGGACCAATGGGTGTGCGAACGACTATATCATAGTCCCAAAATGTGAATGAACCATTCACATTTCAGGACTGTGTAGTGCAGTATGGTATGCATGCCCATTTGGTCCACGCAGTGGACCAATGGGAATGCAGCTGTACTGTACGCTGTCAGTCGGCTTGAGGGTGGAGAGCTGCCACCCGCCGTTGACCAGCAGGGGAGCGGGGTGGCGGGTCTGAGTGGGTGAGTGGAGAGGGGGGGTGCCGATGGCGCACTGGGGCATTTATTTACAACTGAAACCCATGACTGGGCATGGGGGTAGGGTCCACTGGACCACCAGGGATATTGATACATTACACGTGCGGGGGGAGGGGCACGACGCCTGGCCTGTGTTTGGGGTGGTCAGGTGGCCACCCACAACTGGTGGCTACCATGTTGCACCCTGCAATATGGCAGCTCACCTGTGGGTGGCCAGGACTTGCTCCTGCCTTTCACGGGTGGATCTTTGCGCGCCCCCCCCCCCCGTGCAGTGCAAGGCAGGTTTGTGCCTGCATAGGCACCGCACATTCCGAGCTGAATATCGAGATGTGCTGCATATGCATGGGCACGACCCCCGCACTTGCGTCGCATACATTACTGTTGTGCCCCAGCGCATTGAGAATTGCACAGCGTAACATCCCCTTTTGAATATCGCGCCGGGGCGCAACCTCTTTGAATATCCCACACATAGTCTATTTCTGTGCCTATGAGGCCCGGGTCATGCCTGAAAACAGTCCCTGGGATCAGTGCACTTACCTAGTTACCACCATCATAAATAAACTGACTCTTTCGCTGCAGTCACCGACTGTTGGTGTAATACAATAGATTACTAAATCAGGGACGTGTTACTTATATTACATCCCACAGACGTTTATTATCACAGTCAGTGGCTCAGCAGGTAGCACACTCACCTCTGAGGCTGGGAGATCAGAAGGTTGTGGGTTATATTCCCACATCAGGCACTTCGGTTACTATCCCAATACTGACATTGTAGTGCAGCATGAAGGGGGTGCTGCACTCCTGAGGTGCCGTCTCTCGAATGAGGCGTTAAACCAAGGTCCATTCTGCCTGTTCAGGTGGATGTTAACATCCCATGGCACATCTCGAAAAGAGTAGGTGAATTTCCACATATTCACTAAAAATACCACCAAACAGCTTAATCTGGTTCAAGGTCAGTTGGCATTCATCTGTATCCCCCTTCCCCGGTCGTCCATGAAAACAGGCAGAATTTGTCTACTGCACTTACCCGGTAAACAAAATAAATAAATGTGTCCTTATTACTTACCTTCCTGCAGACTCTCAAGACGGTCAACATCCTAACACCGGATCCAAGACTCACTAACTTCTACTTGCACCGTGAACAAACTCCCTACTCCTCTCACAAATTGGTTCCTATTCTACCGGTGCCGCTTCGCTGATACGCGTCACAAAACTTCCGGTACGCAAAACAGTTGATGGTGCGACAGTTAATACTGCACTCCTCGCCCACACTTACGACGGGTGTCCTCTCCCGATAACTTGGAAAGCCCGAGTAGTCAGAATGTAGTGATGCAATGCCTCTTCGGAAGCGGCGACAGGTGTATCTTTCCTAAACGCAACCCCGGGGTGGGTCAGTTTCTGCAGCTGGGGATAGAGGCCGGGGACAGGGTTAGCGTGGGGCACACAGATGAGCGGAAGTTCCGGTGTACGCAGAGACTCGGAGGGACGGACAGAGTGAGGCTGTGCGTGTGTGTGAGAACGAATGAGCGATATACAGCACAAAAAAGCGGCGGGCGGTTAATCGTCGAGGCTGGCCAAATTTATAGTACTGAGCTTGCAGTAGCACGAGGATAAGGTCATTTCGCCAGCCCAGGGACTGCGTTTGAGTGTTTCCGGGAGCTACAGTAAGTGACGCGCGAGCGGGGGAGAGAGCGGAGCGGCGGGAGTGCAAATAGCAGCGGGGCCCATTTGGGTACCAGAGAGAAGCGAGAGTTATCTGCGTCAGGAGCCGGGCACAAGGCGGGACGCAAGCGGGCGAACCGGCTGCTGAGCTCGGTCAGTGTTCCTAGGCCTCAGGATTCGCGCAGAGGGCGGGAGAAAGGCCTAGTTGTCGGCAGTGGTGCTGGGAAGTCCGTTGTACCGGGCAGTGGGAGAATGTCGGAGGGAACCGACCTGATCGATATCTACGCGGACGAGTTCAATCAGGTGAGAGCTGCTCTCGGTGGGTGCAGGTGCTAGAACACCCCGTACTCTGGTCCTTGTTACCTTTGTGTTGGGGGTATTATGTCTGGGCAGTTCAGACCGAACTCGGGATCCATCTTTAAAACTCGGAGAAGCTGTGTAATCCAACATAGCCCCGGGCTTGATTCCTTGTTTATATATTCACAGAGCACCTTAGATTCAATTTAGGGCGCTGTTAAGTTTTCCCTGTAGTTCTATGGCGGATTTTCCATATGTTGCAGAATTTCCAGTGGATGTGAAATGTTTACGTGTTCTAGCTTTGATTCTTTGGAAATTGTGAAATTTACCCAGGATTAATGGGAAAACTTAACCGGCGTTTAGGAGGGTTGTATTAATATAGAGGACTATGTGGAAAATCAGTTATGTCAACAGGGACTCTTCTCGAATGTGTGTGAACACTTTTCTTTGAATATTTGGTATCCTGGGCCCATAATATTTGTTTAGGTCTGGTTTGGTCACCTTCCCATGTCAATAGTAGTTTTGTATAGCACCCACTCTGTGTCCCGGTGAACTAAAGAGGGCATGGAGTACAGACAAGAAAAACAGGAAAATGTTCTAGTGCAGCCTGCATTCAAAAATATACACTCTTCCCACCCTTGTATCAATTTCTGCCTACCGCAGACCACCCAGTAAATAAAACTTTCTTCCCATCTCTCCCCCCTCCCAAAAAAAAAAAAAAAAAACACCCTCTAGGCACACATTTTGGGGATTGTGTGGTTTATTGGGCCACTGACGTACCTCAGCTATTAGCGTACCATGCTGACATACAAGTTGTTAGTTTATTTGAGTTGGGGGGGCTCTGCCCCCCCACCCCGTGTTAAAAAGCAAGAGTGGTGTGGGGCAGAGCCCCCAGCTCCAACCAGAGATAGTGGAGAGTATCGGACCAGTGACGGAACTACGCTATTAGCGTGGGAGCAAGTTATGCTACTGTCTTAAATCAGTTGGGCTATTTTTAGTAGTTTTATTTGAGTTGGGCTTCAGTCCTAATATCCCCTGTTGTTAAAAAAAAAAATAAAAAGGGGGGAACTCAAACTGACACATCATCAACAGTAAGCGCAAGTACACGCTGTATTCATGAAAGTTTTACGCCATTACCGTAGCACTGGTCCAATATCCTCCGTTATCACCCTCAAACCAATTAAAAAATAACTGACACCCATTAGTTTTTTTAGTGACTTACTAATGCTTAGTGTGAACTAACAGAATTGTAAATTTTTATTAGTTTATGTAAGTTGGAGCCTTGCCCCCCCCCTTTCACTGTCAAAACATCAAGGGGGGGGGTGAAGCCCCCCAACTCAAACTGGACCGAACTTAAATCGACAGCAACACGTGGCGAAAATAGCCTAGCGCAGCTATATTAGTACATCACGGTAAGCACACAACAAAACTATACTGTATTCACTAGGCTTTGTGCTGTGCTACTAGCCATCCCTTCTCTTTGGCTGGCCGTCTGCCTGCTGGTGAATGAAGTTGCATGGCTTCTAATCTTCTGATTGATATTGCTGTAAGTACAGTTACATAATATTTATTAGAAGGCGGCTTGCTGTGGTGGTGATTGCCCAATCAATCAGTCAATCTTTATTTAGCCTGGCGAACACTGTTGAGCAAGCTTATTTTCGAGATGGACCTGGGCAAGATACATGAACAATATGAAGAGAAATGTCAGCTTACAGGGTTGTTGCATAGAATAGGGATTTACACACAAGATGTTAATAACAGTACTGGAGTATGTGTATAAAATGACAGAAAACTAAATACCATGTGCTACAGAATTTGTGTTACAAAAGATGCAGAGTAAATCTATACAACCATATGTACAGAGTTTTCATGGAGCAGGCTTGGATTCAAGTATTGAATACGTAGTGCAAGGAGGGGCACGGGTGAGGAAGGGGGAGTAACTGGAAATGAGAGCATAGGTACAGGGTGCCTGAGGGGTTTTAGAGTGCCTGGGGCAGGTGGCGGTGGTTATAAAGCTAGGTGCAATACACCAGGAATGGGACAAGGGTGATGTGCCAGGAAGTGTAATAGTAGATGCCAGGATGACTCGGAGAGGGAAGGAGACTCCAGCTTAGATTGGGTGGATCTGTCAGGTGGGATACAAATAGGCACAGACATACTGAGTAGAGGGCCAGGAATGGAATGGTCCTGACAGGTCTATAAACTGAATCGGGGGGGCCGCACGCTGGCAGACTGTGACATCAGGGTAAGCAGTTACAGGATTCCTTGAATGAACAAGAATATACACTTTGTTGTGTGTCTGGTGGGTGGGATGGGTGCAAAGAGTGTTGGGGTATGGGTGGGGTTGATCTTCTGAGATGGTGGGAGTCAGAGGGGTGGTGTGGAGGGTTTTGTTTTGGCTGCATCAAAAAAATGTTGCCATCTGTGTTCCTGCTGGGCACTCTCTTTACTTAGCTGGGATGATGCAGGGTGGTGGAGTGCTATGACCTTGGGGAGATGGTGTTGCTTTACAAAACAAGTACGGGTAGGGGGGGGGCACCTATATACCTGAAAAGTGGTCTGTTAAGGAATTGTTCCCAGATATTGAGGAAGCCCACTGTTTGTGGTATTTGGAGAATTGGGGCTAGTGTACCAATACAATCCAGTTTCATGGAAACAGTTTTCTTGTTGATTGCTCCATTTCTCTGTGGAATATAGCAATGCATGCAGATCTGAGAACCTTGTCAATAGGTTCACTGTGGGACAGCACCTTTATTCATCCAGGATAAAGGGAGTTTGAGGGCATTTAGGTATATTAGTGATACCTTGGTATTGGATTAACATTGGTGGATCCAGCCTCTGTAGGTTAACCGGGGGGGGGGGGGTGTTTACAACAGTTGGTTACTAGTATTGTGACATTTGTGTGTACAGTATTCCACTATATTCTTTAAAAATGCTGCAAATATAATAATGAATAATAGTAAAAATCTGGGGACGGTGGGGAATTTGGTAACATGTCTCCACTGGTGGATACACTGCTGGAGCAGATTAGGTGAGACAGTCAGTACAGTTTATTACTGTATAGCATGTCACAGAATAATTATGGTTTACAACAATAACTTGACAGTGGGAATTTTTCATACTGTTATTGTGATGTGCCTACTTGCCACCAGGGCACCTATATATTGTTGCAGTGGGGTAGATCTACACCACATGGTGCACCAACTGAGCACATCTTTTTTTTTTAACCAGGGTACTTGCCCTTGTATGTCCCAGTGTAGAGCTGCCACCAGGGTATCAAACAGTACAGGGGCAGTACAAGGGAGCAGGCTCCTGTGGTTCCGTGGGCTTAAATCTTGGTGCCTGCAGGTCCTACTGAGATGGGTCAATGGTAGTCAGTAGCTGCGGAGTTTTGTCAGGTGGGTCTTTGTTGGATTTGATTGTAGTAGTCAGTTGCCCTCGTGGTGGGGTTGTGGCCACCTGTTACTTGGCTGTTTGCTTGAAATAGTTGCTGTCCAGTGACACTCTTGTGACTGGCTGTTGTAAGATCTTTTCCTCTAGGTTTGGTCACTCACATCATGAAATTTGAAATGGCCACTAACTGTGCGTCTGGAGCTCTTCAGTCATACATTCAGATCAGGGTGAGACAAATCGGGTAGCCAGGTGACCAGTGGCCACTAAAAAATGGATTTGGCTACTAAATTTTGGACGATCTTCGCAGCAGTCTCTTGCTGCAGGTCATAACATGTGGGATAACAGCCACAGGCGTCATTTCTTCCAGACGACTTTCTCAGCAGTTGACCCTCGGACCTCCCCCAAGCACTACCATGTGGTGGTCACCTGGCAGGTATAAAGGGGGAGGTCCCAGCTACTACTCATTTCTTTTCAGCTGCGACCTGCATGCAACAAGTCCTCCTTTGGCGCTCCTGCCTTCCTGTCGTCGAAGAGTTCTACCGACCAGACTTTCATTTTAACAAGTTAGCAGTGTCAGTGGCTCAGTAGGTAGCACACTCGCCTCTGAGGCCGGGAGATCAGAGGGCTATGGGTTCAGTTCCCACATCTGGCACTTGGGTTCATATCCCAATATTGTCACTGTAGTGCAGCATGGGAGGGGTGCTGCACTTCTGAGGTGCAGTCTTTCGGATGAGATATTTAAACCGAGGTCCTGTCTGCCTGGATTGGTGGTAATTCAGGTGTTAAAGATCCCACGGCACTTATCGAAAAGAGTAGGGGAATTTCCCTGGTGTCCTGGCCAAATTTTCCTCATTCACAAAAAATACCACCAACAACTTAATCTGGTTCAAGGTCAGTTGGCATTCATGTGTATCCCCCTTCCCCAGGTCGTGCCTGAAAATAGGCAGGATTTGTCTAGTTCACTTACCAGTCAACAAAAACTGAATAAAGTTAATATACCAGTGTCTTTGGATCCCTTATTCTGAAGGTGTTCCTGTGGCCACAGAATGGCTAAGTAAGACCTCCACGATGTCTGTGTTCTTTGCCTTTGTCCTGATCACAACTCCAGGGAGCGTCTTCTGCAACAGATTCAACAGGACCACAAAACGCCGCAGGCTTCAGCGGTTCTGTGTGTTCCTCATGGAGCAGGAGGTTGCTCTTCTGGAGCAGCAGCAATGCTCCTCAGACACACAGGTTGAAATTGGCACTGGCCCGCTAGCCAAATGCTGGTAGAGTTTGTATCAGGCTAGTAAGATTTTCATTTAACTAGTCCTGTGGGCCTGTACTGGAGAAGGCAACACTTCAGTATGTACACCAACTGGGCCAGTGAAAATGTCATTGGGGTCAGTGGATTTTCCCAGTCACTAGCCCTGGTGGCTAGTGGCTGCAAAACTTAATTTTGACCCCTGCAAACAGAGAATCCTCAGCGTCCTCGGGGTCTTACCGCTCTACGGGGGACCCCTCAGCGTCGACAGCACAGGGTCCTGGAAAGAAACATGCCTCTTAAGACTAAGCATGTTTTTACTACTCCTCCCTTGTCGTCCACGAAATCTGCACACAAAGTGTTGAGAAGGTTGTCCCTAGCACATTGTCCTCTACACCGTTGATTGTACGCTTCTCTCTTCCCTGCGATGGCTCCACTGCCAACGCAAGTAATGTAGTTATCCTGGGCGTGCTGCCAAAGCTGCCTCCTTCTCAAGTTATTCAGCCATCGTCCATCAAAGATGGCTTCAGGCTCGTTGACTATTCTATCGTTGACCTTGCCTTATGGTTTGTCTGCAATTCCTGGCGCACTCGTCAATGGCAGGGGCTTCATGCCAGTCGACGATCCTGGGGTCTTATGTACACCCCTTGTCAACAACTACAGGTTTGATTCCAGTGGTTCCAATACTCTGTCCAGTCAGCCACGGCTACGTCCACTGGACAGAGGGCCATGATGGATGTCCAGGCTCTGGCAAATACCATCTTCAACCTGACTCAGTCCTGGTTCATCCCCTCCCCCAAGTTGGCTCTGGTTTCTGCTTCCTCTAGGCCTCCGGCCCTGCTGACAGCCAGCTTTTCCCATTCTCCCTGGGTCTGTACACCCAGGACGTGGACATGGCATACCCTTTCCTGCAGGACTGGGATGTGGCTGACCTGGCAGGTGAGGATGGCATGGACCACGAGGAATCCCCTCTGTTCTTCTCTGTCGCCTCTATTCAGGGGGAACCTACCCCTGAGCTCCCTTGTTCTCCGCCAGATGACTGAACGTTTTCAACATTGGAGGCACCTTAGATCCAAAATGGGGTGTAAATCCCAATCAACATTGGAGGAGGCAGTATAACGCAGTGGTCTAAGGCTCTGAGCTGCAAATTTGGTGACATCCAGCAGACCTGACCTGGGTTTGAATCCCACAGCTTCCACTTGCATACTTTGTGACCCTGAGCAAGTCACTTAACCTCCTTGTGCTCCCAGGTCGCTCCTGTAAAAAAGCTTTCAGCTTAGTGTGCTATACCTGGTTAAACAACTAAATAAAAAATAAATAAATAAAAACATTATGATTCACCCCCAGAAAACATTTGGATTCCAAGGTACTGAGCTGAATGCTTCTAGGAAGAAATTGGCTCAGTACCTGGGTGTGCTGGCATGCCCCACTCTGGTCATCCCCCCTTTGGTGGATGCCTTTGAAGAGGCTGTCATGGCTACATGGAAGTAGCCTTTCAGGATTCCCTCCAATCCGTGTAAGGCTGATAGGATTTATCACGCTGTGGTGGATCACCCCTATTTCATGTCTCCGCCTCTGGCGGACTCGGCAATCCATGCTGCACATGATAGGTCCTCTAAGCCTCAACACAGGAGTGCTCAGCCACCGGATACAGAATCCAAGAAATTAGATGTTGTAGGAAAACAAGTTTTTTCCTTTTTCTCGGCCACCTTGTCTCTACGTATTCTTAATTACATGGGACATCTGAAATTTGAGGAAATCCTGAAAGCCTCCCAGTCTCAGACAACATGTCTGGCTCAGGGTGTCAGGATTTTTACAGGACGTACAGCAATCTATACTGAATGCTTCCTTTAAAGGAGTTAAACTGTTCTGGCCACAAACCCGAGACATCTTGAAAGATTTACAGGACTCCGGCTGTACCTTTCAATCGGTAGGGACCCTTTACCATCCTAAAGCCAAAAAAGCCTTCAGGGGATCCTCAAGGGGCTGCCGCTACAGGGGCCATCCCTCAGCTCAAAGGCAACCTGCCAATAAGAAAGAATCTCAGTTACAATTACCAGGTCCTAGAAATGCTCAGAAACCCCGTTACATCCCTGCTGCCCCCCAGCAGGGCCAGCCTTCCACCTGAAGGTCTTCCTCTGGTCGTGGAACTAGAGACCCTACCCACGGTCGACAGTGGCAGGTTTTCTTTGCACCTGCAAGGGTGGCAAGCTAGCTCCTCTGATCAATGGCTCCTGTAATTGATCACGACAGGGCACACACTGGAGTTCACGGAGCTGCCTCTTCCTTTGCCACCCAGGATCTTTCACTAGTCCCCCAGACCAGCCATTAGTCTTATGGACCGAGACAGATGCCTTGCTCTCAAAACAGGCCATTGAACCAATTCCCTTTCCTCAGAAGGGTGCGTGATTTTACTCCTATTTTTTCATGGTTCCCAAATGGACGTGGGATTTACACCCCAATTTGGATCTAAGGTGCCTCAACCTCTATATCACTTACCAGAAGTTCTGCACGATGTCTCTTCCGATACTTATCCCTTTGCTAAACATGGTAGATTGGCTCTGCTCTCTGGATATGAAGGATGCATACTTCCATATCGTGATGCACCCAGCTCACCGACGGTTTCTCCATTTCATGCTTCAGGGTCATCATTACCAGTTCAGAGCCCTCCCTTTTGGACTTTCTTCGGCCCCGAGGGTATTTACAAAATGCCTGGCAGTGGTCGCAGTGGTCCTCCATAGGGACGGCCTCTGTCTTTCCCTACCTGGACGACTGGCTTCTGAAAGTGTCCTCCAGCCAACAGCTGTCACTCACGCTTTCTCGAACCCTACAAATTGTTTACCCAGGTGGGGATAGTGGTAAACTATCTGAAGTCCAAAATGGACCCTACACAACACCTCCAATATATCAGAGCTGTGCTGGATACCTCTGTGGGGAAGGCATATCTGCCCATAACTCAGGCAGAAGCCCTGATTGCTTTAGCATGCAGATTAGAGTCCAGCAGATTAGTCTCCACACGAGACTATGTCCACCTCCTGGGATATTTGGCAGCCACAATACTGTCTCCCTAATGCCAGGGTCCTCCAGTGGTCTTTTAAGAGTCCAATGGGACCAGAAGTAGAATGATTTTGATGCCTCATCCCTGCTGTCGTTTCCCAGTTATTTGAACTCTACAATGGTGGAAGTCCAGAGATAACTAAATGCAAGGCATACCTTCCGAACTACAGACACCACCTTGGTTGGATGGGGTGCTCATCTCCTACATGTCAGGTCACAGGGATCTTGGACGTTGGTAGAGGCCTACCTTCACATTAGTGTCTTGGAGCTGAGGGCAGTTCTTTATGCCTTCCAGGCGTTTTGAGACTCACTTCCCACAAGATTGCCTGCAAGTTTAATTGGACAGTTCTACGGTGGTACATTACCTAAACAAACAAGGAGGCACCCATTCATACTCTCTCTACAGAGAATAGATTATGAGTGTGGTATTGGGCGATCCAGCAAAATGTTCATCTTCTGGCAGTACACATCCCAGGGGTGTACAACACCCTAGTGGATTCCCTGAGCAGACCCACTGCACAGGCCCACAAGTGGGAAATTTCTTCCGACGTTCTAAAGGACGTCTTCCACCTGTGGGACTGACTGGAGTTGGACCTATTTGCCTCACCGCAAAACTGCTGCTTTACTGCTCTTGTGCGAGGTCCTGAAACTGTGTACGGGACGCATTATCTCTTTCATGGAGAGAAAGATTTCTTTATGCCTTCCCAGGGTTTTAAATAACTGCAAAAATTGATTAGCACTTTTATCGCAGTCAGTTGCAACACAATATGTATATGCGTTTTCTAGCAGTTTTCGCTGCCAAACAAATTGAGACAGGAGCTATGCATTTTCCCAACTGATCAGCAGTTTTACTTGTGACAATGCTAATTAGTTTTTCAATTATTTAAAACCCTGCCTTCCTGCCCTTTCCTCTCGTTCAGAGAGTACTACTACAACTGATCCAGGATGGGGCATCTATGATTCTCCTAGCGCAGTTCTGGCCAAGACAGATTTGGTTCCCTTTACTTCTACAGCTCCCTAAACCAGATCCCATATCTCTGCCAATTTCCTGGGCTTTACTGTCCTGGGGTAAGGCTCCCTGTTACACCTGGACCTTCGCTTCCTCCACCTGCATGCCTGTCTCCTGGGGACGTAGTCCTCTCGTGCTTGCGGGTGTCCCCTAAAGTGGCGTAAGTTCTCTGGGCTGCTAGGAAACCGTTGGCTCTGTCTTCCTATTCCATGAAGTGGAAACGCTTCTCTATTTGGGCGTCTGCATTGGACTTGGATCCGTAGGAGTGTTCCCCTCAGCACATCTTAGATTATTTGCTCTCCTTGTTGGAGAATGGACTGAAATATTTCTCTGTGAAAATCCACCTTTCAGCCGTTGCCGCATTTCATTTACCTGTGGAAAACATTCCTTTGTCCCAGTTGCCTTTGATCCAAACCTTTTTAAAAGGTATGCTGCACCTACACCCCCTATCTGGGATCCAGCCCCTGTCTGGGATTTGAATTTTGTGCTGGATAAATTGACTGAGTTAATTTGAGCCCACTGAATCAAGCTACCTCCGTTATGTTTCTTGGAAAACTGTTTTTGGTTGCCATTACATCTGGCAGATTTGTCTCAGAGTTGCATGCATTAATGTGCAAACATCCATACTTATAATTTCATAATGAACGGATGTTTTTAAGCACAAACACAACGTTTTTGCCAAAAGTTGTTACTGAATTTACTTCCAATTAGATTATTCAATTACCAGTGTTCTTTGCTGAGCCTCAGAATCTGGGGGAAGCCCTGCTTCATACTCTTGATGTGTATAGAACATTGAGCATTTACCTTCTCTGCACTTCACAGTTGCTAAAAAAAAAAAAATTAACTTTTTATTTCTTTCGCCTCTGGAAACTTAGGGCATTGCTGTGTCAAAGCAGTGCTTGTCCATATGGTTGGCCAACTGCATTACGTTTATTTATGCTAAATACGGCAAACCTCTCGCGGGAGTTGTAAAACCCCATTCTACCAGAGGCATACGGCGTGTTTTCTTGGTGTTTCTGCCTCAGATGTATGCAAAGCTGCCCCGTGGTCTCTGGTCAAAATGAATTGCAGCCCCTAGCCAACAGGGCTAATGACTGGGGAGATCCACTAGCCCCACGGACTTTTCCACTGGCCCAGCTGGTGCATTTACTGAAATGTGACCACCTTCACTACAAGCCCACAGGGCTAGTTGAGGGAAAATCTTACTAGCTTGATACAAAATCTACCAGCATTTGGCTAGTGGATCGGTGCCAGTTTCAGTACCTGTGGTCTACTGTGTATATTTTCAGTAAGCAATACAGTCTAGTCATCGCTTCTAGGAGGGAGCTGTTTTTGGACGGGCTGTTCTACAAGGCCTCCTGTCCTAATCCCTCATGATTCGCTTCCTCCTCCCACTGGATAGAGTTGCTTGGGAATCTTTCCACATGTTATTGAGATTGTCACAAAGAAGATAGTACGGTTGCGTAAGAACCTACTGTAACAGTAGATCTTTGAGAGTATCTGTTGCAGCAGGTTATGCAGTCCTGCCCTCCGTCCCCCTTACTGTTGCTTCAGAAGGGTTTCTTGCTCATGTCTTTCACGACTCCACGAGCGGCTACCTTGATTTCCCTCCTCGGTTCCCATTAGAGGCCTAAGCTATGTTTACACATTAGATCGCCAGGATGAAAAAGAACTGAGGAGTAGCTGGGGCCTCCCCCCTTTATACCTGTCCGATGAACACCACATGGTGGTGCTGGGAGGAAGTCCCAGCGTCGACTGCTGAGAAAGTCATCAGGAGGAAATGATGCCTGCGGCTGTTATCCCACATGTTATGATCTGCTGCAAGAGAGACTCTCTAAGATCTGCTGTTACAGTACGTTCTTACGCAACCATACTTTACTGGCCAACTGACTACCTGCCCACAAAGTGTTTTTTGAGCCCTCAAAAAGAACTAAAAATATTAATAATGCTACCACATTTTGAAAGCTAGTGACCAAACTGACCAAGAACTCCAAACTGATTTGTCCCATCCTGATTCAGATGTTAAAACCAGCAAAGGAACAAATTACTTCTGAATTGACTGGACACAGAATGGGTCTATGATTTCCTCATGTTATGGGTCTTTCTTCGATTCTACAGGGTTATCCAGTGACGTCCTGTATTGGTTGTGGGAGGACAGACAAACTTGACCTGACAGGGTTGTCTGACCATTCAGCCTAACTGGTTTGTTGGTGGGTGTTAGCGGCCCACACAGTTTAGCTGTGGGTATTAGTGGACAGTGTGTGATGTATCTATAGATGCCACTGTCCCATGGGGTTCATGAGAGGGATGTCTGTGGGCCACAAGGTTCATGCATAGGTGCCATTCTGAGGGCCCTTTTTTATGGACTGGTTAAAGGCTGAAGATGCCCATTCAGCATGTATGTAGGTCCAAGCAGCACACATGGGATACATACCTTTGGTAAATATATTTAGTTTGATGCATGGAATAAATACCTGTTGATCCTGGGGGAGGTGGGGGTAGACCTATGTGTGACACACAAAGTGAGTGTAGTCTGGCCTGTCTGGACCTCTGGGGTAGACAGTTTGGTGTCTCACATTTGGGTGCTGAGTAGTCAGTGTGATCTCTTGGAGGCATTAATTTTATCACTACACTAACAGCTAATGTTAACCTGCATCTCTTCCCTCCCCAACCCACTATGTCATCCCAGGAGTCTGAGCTCGGGAACAGTGAACCTGTGGACTTGTATGATGATGTACTGACAGGGAAAGCCAGCTCAAAGGATGGGGGCAGTGATGCCGATGGAAAGGATCCGTCAAACAAGGACAACAGCCAGCCTGCCATCCTGTACACATACAGTGGGCTGCGGAATAAGCGTGCAGCAGTCTATGTTGGAAACTTCAATTGGGTAAGTTGTTGCTGTGCTATACCAGGTGAACTTTCTTGGTTTCTTTTTCAGCATCTTTCTCTTAGCTTGAATACTGTTTTTTGTACACTTTTCTTTTTTCACTGCTGCATTCCCTTATTTTTCTGTTCTTGGTCTGTCACTCAAATAAATGCTGTCAGGGTAACAGCATTACTATTCAAGCCTCTTTTTTTTTTTGTTTACTAATTTTGTACGTGCATTGGAATTAACAGGGATATTAGTGTACATAAACACTTTAGGGTTAGCGCTGAAGTATTTAGGGATAGTCCTGAATTCAGCAATTAACTTTGGTTTTGCGCTGGTATTTTGGGTCCAATGATGCAGAAGAAAAAGAATGTTATAAACAAGAAATACAGTAACTCCTTGTAGTAACGAACTAAATGGGAGCCATAACATGAGTTTGTTATAGTTCCCCATTAGTTGCATCGAGGGATGCCTAAATGGAACATTCTGTTACTGGTTCTGCCGATACTAGTAGAATTTTCTACTCTATTTCAGCACTAAGAAGATACTGTACCCGCACCCAAAAAAGATATATATTTTTATTTATTTTGATTTAGTATTGTTTTATACTGCACTGCTCGCACACATGCCCACTCCTACTGGAGACATGCCGACTGCTGGTACAGCCGAAAAGGCTGACTGCGATCTGAGGAGACTTTTGGATCAGGTCAAATTGTATGGGAGTGCTGCATGCCTTGAAAGGCTAGGAGAGAGTTGTACAGAGACAAAACAGCGGATCGCGACACGCAGTCATGCCACGTACAAAATCAGGAAGTCTGTGAATTGACGGGCTTGTACAGCATGATTAGCTGATACGGCATAGTTTTCCAGAGTGCAAGGATAATGATCAGGGAGGTAACATCTGGGATTCCTAGGTGAGAACATGTTAGATTTTTTTCTATCGGGTCACCTGCAAAAAGTGAAAGGTACCAGATGCGACTGGTATGTGGAGGTGAAAGTGCGTTTCCAATCAGGGGTACTAAGGGGGTAAACAAAGACTTGAAGCAATCAGCTTTCAAGCTTCTTAAAAGCAGTTAGTAGGCTGAAAGAATAGTTTTCTTTTTTTTTTTCACTTGTGTTTTATCCCCGGTCAGCTGGCCCCCATCCACTGTTCCCTCCAGCCCTAGCACCCTAGCGTCCGCTGGGACTTGCCTCTCTTGCTTACTCTTCCAGGGCGTCCAACTAGCTGGGTGCAGACCCTGTAGGGGACCGGTGTCGTCCTGCTGGTTGGCCAGCATTTTTCACCCATTTTCTTCCCGAGTATGACGCGGGAGCATGCAGTGATGGCAGTAGCCGAGCCATGCACACTTCTGCACGCTGGGCATCTGCTCCACGTCCACCCCCTCTGCAGATCCACTGTGCCAGCCCCCAGCTGCCACTAGGGGCTAGGCAAGCAGCGGATTCCATCCTTACCCGTCCCCAGGAGAGGAGAGCTGTTCTCTGGATGCTCGATCCTCTCCTCCCCCAGCGACCTGCTCGTGCCATGAACACAGGTCACCGGCATGGCAGGAGGTAAGGTGGCGATGCCTCAGCCCTTCACAGCACTGTGCTGGCAGTTTTCTTGAATGATTGAATTGAAGTTTGTAATTTTCCTGGGCAGTTACAGTATTTGAGCTGATAGTGATTTTTGCAGGGAGCCACACACTGCATTAGTTACATTTGAGATTTTGTTATACTAACATGCTAAAATGCCAGCAGAATATGCCTAACAGTCTTTCGTGTCTGCTTGTTTGGTCAGCCCCCACCCTGGCAGCTGACCTTGCTGCCCCCCCTCTCTGGCTTTTCCCTTCCCAGTCACTGATATTCTTGCTACACTGGTTTTTGCTTCCAGAACTCTTCCCCTATGCCTGGCCCACCCCCTCTTGAACCCCTGGGCAGCGATTCCATGGCTCCACCGCCTCTCCAGTGAAGTAGCACCTCCTTTCTCCCTGAATCTCCCCCAGCTTCCACCCATGCCCTGTAGTTGCCCCTCCTCCTTCCTTCAGAGCACCCTGACTGCTCCTCCCTATTTATCCCCTCTATGTACCTGAAGACCTCTGTCGTGTCCCCCCGGTCCCTTCTCTCTTCCAATGTGTACATATTTGGCTCTTCGAGCCTCTCCCCATAGGTCCTATCCCCCAAGCCCCAAATCATTTTGGTTGCCGTCCTTTGGACCCTCTCCAGGAGTTCGGTGTCCCTCTTTAAATGTGGCCTCCAAAACTGCATGCAGTACTCAAGATGCGGCCTCGCCAAGCAGTTATACAGTGGGAACATCACTTCCCTCCTTCTGGAGGTGAGCCTCCTAGCAGTGCATTCAAGCATCCTGTTGGCCTTTGCCGCTGCCTTCCTACAAGTCTCAGAGTTATTCATCTTGACATCCACCACCATCCCCAGGTCTGTCTCTGCCATCGAGACTTGGCAGCAGCAACCCCGGGTGTCCACACTTGGCCTGGATTTCTGGCTCCCGGTGCAGTGCATGCATTTCCCCTGCTTGAACCTCAGCTTCCGTTCTAGACCACCTTTCCAGAGCCTCCAGGTCCCCTTTAGGGCAACTTCCCCTCCTCCCCATCCAGCACCGCCCCCAGTTTTGAGTCATCCGCAAAGAGACTCATCTCACTCCTGATACCCTTCTTTATGTCAGAGACGTAGGCGTTGAACAGGAGGGGTCCAAGGACCGAACCCTGAGGGACTCCACTAATGACCCTCCTTGGGGATGAGACTATCCCGCCAATCACAACCCTCTGGAGCCAGTTGCCTATCCATCTGATCATCTGTTTCATCACCCCCATTTCTCCCAGCTTATTCAACAGGCCTCCGTGAGGAACAGAGTCAAACGCCTTGCTGAAATCAAGAAAGAGGACGTCGACTGGTCTACCCAGGTCCAAGGCACTCTTCACCCAGTCATAGAATTCCACAAGGTTTGTCTGACACGATTTCCCCGGGACAAATCCATGCCATCTATTGTCCAGGCACCCCAACTTTTCCAGGTCCCCCCAGTCTGTCCTTGACAATGCCCTCTCATCACCTTGTCCACCACCGATGTCAGCCTGATGGGCCTGTAGTTCCCTGCCACCTCCCCTGATTCCCCCGTGTGGATAGGCACTATATGTGCCACCTCCCAGTCCTGGGGCACCCACCTTGTCCTCTGAGAGATGCTGAAGAGCTCCGAAAGGGGTTTCGCCAGGACATCCGCCAGTTCCTTCAGCACTCTGGGATATAATTTATCCGGCCCTGGTGTTTTCTCTGTCTTAAGGGACCTGAGAGCTTCCCTCACTCTCTCTGCCATGATTTCCACCTCTGCTGCCTCGCCCCTGCTTTGCCCCCCAACCTGCCAAGGATGCCCTCTTCAGAACCGCCGATCGGTAAGGCCCCCTCAGTTTCACTGTCTCCTCCCATGTATGATGCAACCCTCTCATTTTCCTTGATGAAAACTGAGGCGGGGTACTCATTTAGTACTTCAGCCTGCTCCCCCGGGTCTAGTGCCCATCCCTCCCCTATTTTAATCCTGCTAATCTGCCCCTTCACCCTTCATTTTTCCCCCAATGTATCCAAAGAACCCCTTGTTCCCTCTCCTAATTTCTCTGGCCAGGTTCTGCTCCTTCCTTGCCTTAGCCGCCCTCTCCACCCTAGTGGCCCTTCTGGCCACCAGCACGTACTCCTCTTGGTCCCTTTCACTCCTTGAGCACTTGAATTGCCTATAGGCCGCTGCCTTTCCCCTCACCACCTATTGAAACTCCCTGGTCCACCAGCAGGGTTTTCGGGCCCTACCGCATTTTTCGCCTTACTCTTGCGCAGGTGCTGGTAGCATCTTGCACCCCTCCCCCCACACCCGATGATTTCCCACCTACTGTCAGCGTCCATGTCTGACCCAATCCCATCCAAGTGCTCCTTCTGGATCCTTCCCATTTCTTTGAAATCCGCCCCCCTGAAGTCGGTTACCTCCGTCTTTGTGCAGCCTTCTCTCTCTCTCCTAGGTTCAGGCAGAACCAGACCGTGGCATGGTCGCTTCCCGCCAATGGGTCTCTTACCTCCTGGCCCCCAATCTGGTCAATGTCTGCCAGGACCACATCCACTATCCGCTCCTCCCTGATCGGTTCCCCCACCTGCTGAGTTAGGAACGTGTCCTGAAAGACATCCAACAACCTCTGTTCCCTGGCCACGGAGGATGTCCTAGTCTCCCAATCTGCTCCTGGCATGTTTAAGTCCCCCAACACCACCACCCTTCCCCTTTCCAATCTGCAGTGTCTCCCAACATCTGCCACCAGACACTCCTCCAGCTCCTCCACCAGCACACGGGGTGTATACACCTCTCCTATTGTTACTCTCTTGCCCCCACTTGTTACCAAGGTGACCCAAATCGCCTCCACAGTTCCCTCTGCCTCCTCCACTCCTCCTGTGGTAATACAGTTTTTGACTGTTATTGCTACCTCTCCTTCCCTTCGTCCTTCTTGAACATGGTGTAACCCTCCTGGTTCAGGTCCCAGTCGTGCCCTGCGGTGGCCCAGGTCTCAGTAACCACTGCCACATCCACCTCTCCCTCAGTTAGCATCGCCTGGAGCTCAGGCATTTTATTGCCCAAGCTCCTGGCATTTAGCAGGACTACCTTCCACCCTTTCCCTCTACTTCCATTTCCCCTGCTCGTGTTCTCGTGGAGATTCTGTCTTCCCCTGGTCCGCACCTTACCAGTTGGCCTTTTCCTGCATTCCTTCAGCTCCCCGGGGGGGGGGGGTGGAGATGGAGTCCCTTCTTTATCAGACTCCCCTCAACAGCCTTTTCTCCCATCCCCTTCACAGGTTTAAACCCCACCTTTCACCAATGAACCCTCTATTTTCAACTTATGGATTTCCTTCTCTCCGAGTTGAGATGGAGCCGATCTCAGCATACATCCCTTATCCTCCCAGGTCTCTTCTCTCCCCCAAAATCAACCCATACCTCTGGCCCCCACACCTCGAGCTACTGGTTTATCATCCTAATCTTTCTCTTGTGTTCCCCACTAGCCCTTGGCACCGCAGGATTTCGAGAAGGAAATTGCTCGTCCTATATCATGACAGACCCTGGCAAGCTCCCTGAACCATGCCTGTATCTCTAGCTCACTATTTCCCTCAGTGTCATTGGTACCCAGCTGGACCAGTATGTCCGGGGAACCTCCACAATCCTTTGCCAGCTGATGTACCTCATGCTTGGTCCTGTGCACCGTTAGTCCAGGGAAGCATTTTGTTCTAACTGGGCAGGCTTCTCCCTCCTATCCCATTTGATCCCCCTGATCATGGAATCGCCCAACAGGAGCACTCTGGCCGCCCTTTTCCTCCATTTCCCCCGCTTCCATGTCCCTCATCCTTTCTACTGGCCCCTTCCCCCAGCTGGCTCCTTGCTGCTCCCCCTATCTGGGTGCGACCTGCCCATCCCCTCCTTATTTACCCTGGCCACCCCTTCCCCTCCGATCCTATGCCTCTGTTCTCCTGAGTATCCTTCTGTACCTCGCTACCCCCACCGCTACTACCATGACTGGTCTCTCCCCCATCTCATAAACTAGCGTGGCTCGTCCTCCCTTCCTTCCCATCTCTGTTCAGCCCCTCCTTGCTTGTCATGCTCCCCTGGCCTAAACCCTCAGCTCCCTTTACTGTATCCTCCTTGTACTTCTGGTCCTTCTCCTTTCCTCCCTTTACCCCCTCATCCTCCTGCTCTGATCCCCTGTTCCCCCTGTTTTCGTACATTTCAAGTTCGCCCTGCTTCTCCTGCTATCCTGCCTCTACTCCCTTTTCTTCTCTAACTTCCCCTGTCATGGCTGCATCACCCCCCCATATTCTCAAGCAGAAGAGAATTGAAGTGGTTACTGAACTTAGGTCCGATCCACCTCCCCCATTGCTTCCTTCTGTCCAGCCCCAGCCATCTGCCTACTTCCCTGAGAATGTCCTCCCTTTGGTCTCTGTCTGTAAGGGTCCCCAGTTACCTGCCTGCTTCCTTCGTAATATTCTCCTTTTGGGCCCCATCTGCCAGGGTTCCTATGCAACCCCAGAGTACTCTCCTGCACTCCTTTCCCTGTGCCCCCGCCCCTAGTGCTTGGTGCAACCCCGTGGGAGAGCCCCTGCCCAATTCCCCAACCATACCTCCCCCCCTTCCCCCAGTTGTCTCCTAATCCCCCTCAACCTCCTCCCTAAGCTGTGCCAGCTGGTAGCACACTGGGCTACCACCGAACGTCCAAGCCCAGTCCGGTATCATGGCTGCCCCACACCCTGTGCACCCCACCACCCTCCCAAAGATGCCGGCCCTAATGACATGTGGTCCCATCCCCCTCCAAGTAGGTTTCCTGGGGTGAGCCACCAGGTTCCCCACTAGTCCAAGATTTTTAAGCTTGCAACACTTGAGTGTGAACTTTTCCCCACCCTATTGTCTTAAGGTTTGCAACTCCTTAACCCTCCTCCCAGCCTTAGTCAACCCCAGTGGCCTTTCTGGTATTAAAGAAAGGCTAACGCAGGGGTGGCTGGGGGTGGGGGCTTCAGACTTAGGAGTTGGGCCAATTTTAAAACACAACTTACAAACAATAACAACTTACAAAAACTTATGACAGCTTTCCAGAACCTTACCACATTTTCAAACTTCAACTGCTACCTCTGCTCCAGCAAGAAGACTTATAACATGGAATGTTATGGCGAGGGGTTACTATATCTGAAATAGGGCTCTGGGAGACGTGAACTTACTTTATGCATTGCTGGCAGTTAAGTACAGATGTGCATCCTCGAGGTGAAAAGTTTCAGGGCAAGCTCTGGCATTTTGTGTCAATGTTTTTTACCAAAATGTTTTTTGTGCCCTGCATTAAGCAGAACTTCACATCCTTTAATAGTGCAAAACTGTTCTGAAAATAAAAATCTTTTTTATTTGGTGCCACTTGCACCCGGCAGACCAGGTCTTGCAGTTGCATTGGCCTGATGGCAACGAAGATGTGTGCAGAGTTGTGTATTTCATGCACCCACGTGCCTCTATGTAGTTTTGGCAGATTTGTAGTAGTAATTATTTTTACGTGGTGCTCTTCCCTTCAGGCTCAGGGCACCATTACAAACAATTGTACATAAACGGTAGATCAGACATATAATTAGGCAAAAAGAAAAACAAAACCATCATAAAATAAGCAGGATGTTACAGCCTAGACTTCATAATTTATATCAGTCTCTAAACATAAACAGATGACTGGAATGAAAGGACGAAGATGTAGTCACCAAAAGCTTGTCTCAGTAAGAATGTCTTTAGACCCTTCTTAAAGGCCTTCACCAAGGGGTGTCCCTCAGTGCCCTCGGGAGTGGATTCCCCAGTAACTGGCCTGCCAACTCAAAAACTTAGTCTCCCAAAGTTTTCAGCCTGGCCCTGGGAATCCTAATGAGGCACTCCTCAGTGGAGCGGAGAGGACAAGTAGGGATGCAGAAGGTCTGTCCAAAAGCTTGGGCCCAACCTGTATAGGGTCGTTTTTTTTTTTTTTAGTAAACCAACTTTGAAGGAGACACACCACTTTACCGGCAGCCAGTGCAGATCATACAGTGCCAGGGAGATATGACTTATCCTTGGAAGGCTGATCTGCATCCTAGCAGCTACGTTCTGCACCAGCTGCAAGTGCCGTAGCATATTGCCAGTGACCCCGAGGTACAGAGCATTGCAGTAGTCAAGCCACAAGGTAGCAGATGCATGCACTAGCATTCCAGTTCTGCAGAGCAGATAAGGGATTTAATCTGACTGATGATACTGAGAAGGTAAAATCCATTCCAGGCTACTGCTGAAACCCGAACCTCAAATGTCAGACCCTTGTCCAGAAGGACCCCCTGATTTTATTTTTCCCCTTGTCTGCAAAGAACCCAGAGGAACAGAGCTGAAACGCATTAACCTTCTTGGTAGCTGCCACTCCTCTTAGACCTGGCTGAACCACCTGTACTTCATTCTTTTCAGGGTTGAATCTCTGCCATATATAACTAATGAACAGTAAGTAGGCACATACATCTGACATCACTGTGACGTGACAACCCAAGTTTAAAATCATTGTTGAAGCAGTGGGTAATCAGTAAAAGCTATAATTAAAAAAAGAAGCCAGGAAGGGATGCACACAGGAGTAGATGGGGAAGGGGAATAGGGGGGTTGGGAAATGGGTAGGAAGGTAGACAGGAAAACGGGGAATTGGTTTGGAGTTTATTTGTTCAAATACTGTTGTCTTTGAATAGGGGTTTTATTTATTGTATGATCCAAGTGTATACTGAGTTACCCATAAGGTTTTATATTTATAGATAGAAATGCACCATTTGGTTCTCAAATACTGCATGTGTATTGTTAACAGCGTCAATCAAATTATACAAAAGTTGCTTTCTGCTTTCCTTTCCCTTCCTGATTTTTCCTGACATTGGCCTACTAGCCACCTCAGTATTAATGAGCCCTAATAACATGAGGTCAGATATTGGGGTTGATCCATAAAGGTTTGATTCTTACTACGTTGTGTATTCTTTATCACTTGTATGGTATTTTATCTTCCAATATGCACATGTGGTAAGATTTTTATTGTGTTTTGTCAATACTGTTGTGTATTGCATAACATTTAGAGGTATGTTGTTTTTCTACCTTTCTCCCTTGTTTCCTCCAGTTCCCCATCTATTCCTGTGTTTATCCCTCCCTGGCTTGTCTTTTTAATACAGCTTTTACTGATTATACCCACTGCTTCATCAATGATTTGAAACTTGGTTCGTCACGTCACAGTGACATCACATGTATGTGCCTGTTTATTGTTGGGTATATATGCCTTAGCCTTTGATAAAGGATCATGAGGATCTGAAACACATTAGACTGGCAAGTAAGTGACCCAGTGTTTGTCAATAAAACGGCAACTTAGCCCTTTATACAAAATAATTTGGGAGCTTGTTGTGTGTTTAACTGTCTTCAACGAGATGACCTCTTCCGGCAGCGCATTCCAAGTGTCTCAACACCCTTACTGGGAAGAAGTGCTTCATGCCCTCCCTCCTGAACCTCTCACCCTTCAGATTAAGACTATGCCCTCTCGTGTTATGGTTCCCAATCCTCTTAGAGAGACTCTTTATCAACCTTATTTATCCCTTTCAAATACTTGAAGATGTCAATCATGTACCTCGTTTCTCTCCTGTCTTCCAGGGAGTACATATTCAGTACCGTTAACCTCTCCCCATATGCCTTACCTTGCTGACCTGCTATCATATTTGTAGCCCTCCTCTGGACCTTCTCCAGCAGGCTAATGTCCTTTTTGAGGTGTGGGCACCAGTACCGAACTCTGTACTCTAGATGCAGCCTTACCGGTGACCTGTACAAGGGAATTATAACCACTTCTCTCCTGCTACTGATCCCCCTAGATATGCATCCCATCTTGTTTGCCTCTGCTGCTGCTGTCTTGCACTTTGTGGAGTGCTTCAGGTCACTAGTGATCATCACTCCCAGATCCTTCGGAGATGCAGATTCTTGGCTTCAGTATTCATAACTTTGCATTTCCTACTTTCCAAAGCATTTGTCTGTCTTTTGGGAGAAAGTCCAGGCCCGGCTGGACAGGAATGCAGTTATGTTTTCTAGGTACTTTCTGGTTTAAAAAAAAAAAAAAAAAAAAAAAGGCAGGAGACTTTCTCCTCATCCTAGACCTTCCTTCGCTGAACAAGCACATTGCTTATAAAAAGTTTCATATGCTTTCTTTGTGGCCCTCCTCCTGAATCAAGGGACTGTATGAGTGGAATAGATGTGCCAGGTGCTGAAAATCAGGAAATGCCACAGGCAGTATTTGCAGTCTTGTCTACAGGACTCTCCTTTTAGAAACATGGAAATATAGCATGTGACGGCAGATAGGGACCAAAGATCCATTTAGTCTGCCCTGAGTGCTACCCCCCACCCAAATAAAATTTCTTAGAGACAATACCAGTATGCTTATCCCAAGCAGATTTGAATTGTCCTACTCTTTTGGACTCCGTGGCTTCTGCAGGTAGGCTATTCCTTGGAGCCTCCACCCTTTCTGTAAAGAACTTGCACATGTTACCCCAGAACCTCCCTTCCTCCCCTTAATTTCATTTCATGACCCTCTGTCCTTGTGGAGCTATTGATCGGAAAGAGTTCCTGCGTAGGGACTCTGTTTATGCCCTTCAGGAACTTGAATGTGTCTATCATGTCACCCCATGTCTGCGCTGCTCCAGTGAGTACATGTTGAGTTGCTGTAATCTGCTTTCGTATGGCAATTCATAGAGCCCTTGTACCATTTTTGTTGCCGCTCTCTGTACTGTCTCTAGTCTATCCACATCCTTCGTGAGATAAGACCACCACAATTGTTCACAGTACTCAAGGTGAGGCCAGGTTTTTCAGTTTGGAGTGTTTTCTTTTGGCGTGTACTCTGCTCTGTGTGTATGTAGCAAATGCTTTGCCATGGTAACTGCTGCCCTTTGTATGGAGAAGCTGCATGTGTTTCTCTATGTGGACGATTGGCTGCTGAAGGCTGCCGAATGGATCCTCTCTGAACCTGACTGTTCATATATCAACAGAACATGGTTGTTGCGGGATCAGTTAGGTGTCCTGGTCAGCATACGAAAGTTCATTAAGCCGTTGTGCCTGATGAATGATCGTGGTGTTTCCTGGACTGCTGAGAGGTCTAGTTGCCAGTCACAACATGGTCTCAACCAGAACAGTTCTCCAGTTGTTGGGCCTCATTGCTGCTGCCATAGTGATTGTTCCTGTGGCCTGCCTGCATAGGTAGGCACTTCGGCGGCTGCATACTTGGTGGTCTCAGGTGCACCTGTCTGTTGATCACCCAGTAAGTGTGTACGCCCTTCTGAGGTGGACTGTTCTGTGGTGGCAGGATGGGAGTCTTCTGTTGGTAGGTACTCCCTTTTTCATGAACCCTCCTCGGGTCACTGACTACAGATGCATCCAGCCTTTGGGGCTGGTACCCATCTTTGGTCTCTCCGGACTTGGGGTCTGGTCCCTAATAGAATGCACCCTCTATAACAGTGTCCAGGAAATCTTGGTGTTTTTCTACAAGCTCCAGGCACTGGCCCAGTGGGTCCAGGGAGCAGCTGTATTGGTTCAGGCAGATGACCAGTGTATTGTGTCCTGCCTGAACAAACAGCGAGGAACTTTGCCAGCTATCTGGAAAACACGCAGAATGTGCCTTCACCACTCTGTGGCACAGCCATACGAATGGGCATTGATCAGGGATATCGTTGAACTGTTGTGCAGGTGGCAGAGCATCCAGAGATGGACCTGTGTGCGTCCCCATGCAAAAGTGCTGTGATTTTTTTTTTTTTTTTGCTTGCTTGTTGCAAGGCCTAGAGTTCATTCAAGAAGAAACATGGGCACGCAGTGCGCTGATGACTTTAGCAATAACTTGCAGTACGATGTAGTCTGGTGCAAATCATCTTTATTTCTTAAAGTGCTGTTGTGCTTAGAGTTAGAAACGGATAGGCTCCAGCTAATGGGAACTTAACATTTCACAGTTGAAGGCTGCTTTGTCAGTGCCTCCATTGTTCCAAAGCCTGAAGTTTTCTGACAGAGCTGATTGTCTCACTGTTGGGGGAAGCACTTAAATACGCCTTTCCCAATATTTAACTAGTTCAGCTGGTCATGGTTGAGCTCTGAAATGAACTGGCCATGGTGGTCTTTGCTCCTCTGGGGGCTAGACAAATCTGCTTCCAGATGATGATGATGTTGTGAAATATAACTGGAAACATCATTGCAGTTGCCAATCAACTTGGGTGTGTTGTCTCCGTTCCAGGTCAACTGCTGCACACACGTTTTCTGTCCCTGCAGGTGCACAGTTGGGTCCCAAGGATGTAGAGCTGGCATGATCGGGTGTCTCCTGTCCTCCTGGCTTCTAGGAAACAGTTTGCCAGGTACACCTATTCACTGAAGTGAAAACGGTGTACTGTCTGGTCTAAAGCTCCGACTCGTTCACCTGTCTTGCCCAGAGTGTGCTGGAGTATCTGCTCTCTTTGTCCCAGTCAGGCCTTCAGTACCTTTATTAAGGTGCATCTGTCTATCTCATCTACCATACTCTCTTCTTGGGGAAGCTTATATCTTTGTTGGTCATTTCCCTCCATTTTTTGTGGGGTATTTTACATACTAAACCCCTGGTCTGTATCCCTGTTTCAGCTTTGGACCTCAACCTGGGTCAGGATATCCTGACCAGGTCTCCGTTTAAACCTGCTGCTTCTTGAGACCTCTTTTTCTGTACTAGAAAACTTTGTTTCTGGAGGTGATCACCTCAATCTGACAGGTTTCTGAGCTCCAGACTCTGACCCCCCCACCCCCAAAAAAAAACATTTTTTTCTGACTTTTCATCTAGATAGGGTGATACTTAGAACTCATCCCAATGTGTTTTTTTTTTTTTTTGTTTGTTTACCAGGGGAGGGACACTAAGCTGAAGCTTGTTTACAGGTACGACCTGGGAGCACAAGGAAGTTGTGATTTGCTCAGGGTCACACAGTGTGCAATTGAGGGCTGTGGGATTTATTTAGTGATTTCGGAAAAGACCTTTGAGCCAAGCTCTTTTACAAAGGTTCCATGTCATAGATTGCAAAACAAAGTACAATAGGAGAAAGCAAAGGTACATCACAATGAATGATACTGCTTGGATTCAGAACTTATAGAATAACTCAAAACACAGGTACAAGTTAAAATAACAAAGAAAAACACTTTATGGGGGATAAGCAGCCACAAAGTGCCTTGTCAGTAGTTCAGATGGATGGGGTAGCTGGCAGTGGGCAAGAAGGAGGATGTCGAGAGAAGGTAGGTACTGTGGTGGAGGTGAAGGGTGGGGAGGAAGGCGATACGGTATAGGAAGAAATGGGGGATAAGGGGATACTGAGCAGAGAAGACATGCTAGAGTAAATGGTGGGGTGTGAGGGGGCCTGGTCAGGCAGCCCACAATTAGTAGTGACTGTTAGGGAAATTCACTGTACTGGAAGTTGGGGGATGGGTGGGAGGTGGGATGGCAGGTGCCAAAGAAGCATAATGCAGACTGATTGCTGATGCAAGTCATGAGACGGGACAGAGGGAGGGATTTAAACCCAGGGCTCCAGATTTGCAGCTCAGGGTCTTTAACCACTGTGCTATACTGCCTTGTTTTTTCTAAAGTGGTGTCTGTATTAACTGAATCGGTTCATGTGTCCTTAATGAACTCCCAAATCTGGGGGATGGTGCTCCTGCACTATCTTGATGTCCATGGGACACTCCATTTTTACCAGGACTGCATCAGGTATATCTAGCCATCACCACAGCTGTTTTTGTTTCCCTGCATATGCTGGGCAAGCTGATATCTGATTGTCTACCCCCATTCTCTTGCATTTCTCCGTGCTACCAGGAGGCTGGCAGAGAGCTTCCTGGCATGGTTATGGGCATGGCACTTGAGGCAAAGTGCAGCCTTTTTTTTTTTTTTTGCTTGTTTTAGGCTGGTCTTGGCTTCCGAGATGTTTGGACTACTTGGAGTAATATAGAAACATAGAATTTGACTGCAGATAAGGACTACTTGGCCCATCTAGTCTGCCGATTTTCGTCTACATACTCTTACTGCAGACCATGACCGACTGCCAGCTCTGTCTCCCTCCCACGTTCCTTTACACTATGATTCCCTTGTACCATCCCAATCATTTTTGAAACCCACCACTTCTACTAGAAGGCTGTTCCAGGAATCTATCACTCTTTCTGTGAAGATGTACTTCCTCACATCTCTCCTGAATCTACTCCCCCATCAGCTTCATAGTATGTCCCCTTGTTCTCGAACACTTTTTTTTTTTTCTGAAAAATGCTTCCCTCCTGTACCTTATTAATCCCTGTGAGGTGTTTAAAGGTCTGTATCATTTAACCCCTCTTCTCCTGTGTTCCATTGTGTACATATTGAGATCCTTTAGTCTATCCTCATAGGGCCTTTGATGCAGAACCCTGTACTATTTTAGTTGCCGTCCTCTCGACTTCCTCCACTCTGTGTCCTTCTGGAGGTGTCTCCAGAATTGGACACAGTACTCTAGGTGGGATCTTCACCGACGATCTGTACAGAGGCAACTCCACCTCTCTCTTTCTGCAGGTGTGACACCCCACTCAGTGCACCCCAGCATCCCACTAGCCCTAGCTACTGCCGTAGCCACCTTACCCCCATGTCTCTTTCCTGCTTGATGATTGTCAAATACATTTTGTACTCTGCCCCTGGGTTTCTGTGCCCCAAGTGCATTATTTTGCTTTTTTTTTTCACATTGAAACCCAGCTGCCATGCCCTTGACCTCTCTAGTTTTCTTGAGTCTCTGCCCATCCTTTCCATCCCCCCGTGTTCATCCTGCTGAAGATTTGCATGTCAGCTGGCGCCCGAGTGTGCACCGTATTGCAGATTTTTTGTGTCATCTGCAAAGAGGCAGACCTTCCCTTCTAGCTGCTCTGCAACATCACTTATAAAGACATTAAAGATGGCTGGTCCCAGCACTGATCCCTGAGGCACCCTGCTGGTCACCCTGCCTTCCTTTGCATCTCCCTTTACAGTCTGGCTCTGGTTTCCCTTGGAAAGGCTGACTTCAGTCTGGTTGTCCTGCATGGCCTGTTGTCTTGGGGAACACTGCCCTCAGTCGCGCTGATTCCTGCGTAGGGGGTACTGCAGGCTGTGTATTCGTCCAATGTGTAAGCCTCTATGGAGGAGATATCCTCGAAGAAGAAAGCCTTACTTTTTAAGTAGTAACAGTAGATTTTCGACAGCTCTCCTTCATTGAGCCACACAGCTCCCTCCCTCTGTCCCTAAAATAGCAGAGAGGATTACTGTTTCTTACAGGTCACTGCACGGTCTGCCTCCTAGTTGCCCATTTATTTTAGACTGTAGTGACCTGCTTTACCTCTTTTTCCTGTATGACTGGCCATGGTTTGATTCCCTGTTCCCATTGGCTGAGAAATATTAGAATTGCATTTCTCGATGGTGTGTACTGGAGTTTTGTTGCCACAGCAGTCTAGGAGAAAAAAAAAAAAGCAGTGCCTTAAATGGCAGTGGCAGGTTTGACAGCATACAGTTTCATTAAAACTAGTCAGTGATGATGACCCTGCTGGGTGGAAGGTAGCGGTGAAACATTCTGAGGTGATGTGAAGAAAAGACTTTGAATAAATGATGCAGAAGTAAAGTCTCCTATACAACCTGCTCTGCTCACAGCAACAGGGTTTCAGGAAAAATCATAGTACTGCATCTGCTATGGCCTGTTTCACTACTCATCGCTTCAGGAACATGGATATTGGTGACATCACAGGGGCCATCTTCGTAGGCCTGACTAAGGCTTTGACCTGGTCGATCACAACCTACTTCATGCCAAACAGTTGAACCTCGGTTGATCAGTAGGCACATCTATGTGGTTTCAGAGCTACCTTTTGGGGCGATCCCAAACAGCATTGGGGCTGCCACCGCCATGGCAGTGTCCACAGGTTTTCCCCAGGGCTCCATCCTGGGCCCTCCTCTATTTTCCCTTTTCATAAATTCCCTACCTACAGACAGCTTCTTATGGGAAGCATTACTATATGCAGATGACTTAGTATTGTTTCACAGCGACAAATCTTTGACTAGTCTATCCACCACCCTCACCCAAGACTATGGAGAAGCCCACAAATGATTACTGACCAAAAGGCTCCTAGTAAACATAAACAGAACTAAAGCCATGCTCCTGGGGTCTAAACCCAATTTATTAAGACTCTCCAAAATGAATTCCATCCTAACTGTCCTGTCACCCGATGCCCCACGCAGACCGTACCCTGTTTTAAGTACCTTGGTTTCTCTCTAGACCCCTTCCTAACATTCATCATGCTTATCAGTACCACTGTACGGCGCATCGACCAGAAACGGGGGCTGGCTTTCGACTTGAGCACTGTCTGACCCCTGAGGCACACCTTGCCATAGCCCAATGCAACCTCCTCCCCTAGTTAGACTACTGTGCCCCAATATTTTCACATACCTCCTCTGTTCTGTTCACAAGACTCAGTACTGTCTGTAATAGTATCTGTAGGTTTGTGCTTATGACACCCTACGCCACACACCATTGCACCTTGCACCAATTCTTGGGCTTGCTCCCCCTACAAGCCAGACATAACTATGCCCTTGGATGCATCATTGACAACACCATCAGAAGTGGTAACCTGTCCCGATAATCCTCCCTGCTCAAGCACAAAATCACTTCCCACTGCCTTCGGCAAGCCACAGTCCCACTGTTGGAAGTTCCCAGGATTTCCACCTGTCAGGGTAGCGATGCCATGTCCTTTGCCGCTACCACACTATGGAACAAACTACCTGCATCCCTCCACACTCTAGACTTGCACCTTGGCTGCTGGCTGAATCCAAATGTAATTGCTCAGCTGGGTGACCCCACAGATGCAAGTTCTTTTCCTTCCCTGCCCAAGACTAAACTGTCTTGTTGTACTCTGCTGAACATTCTTAAGACTGCCTGCACGTCATGAATATTGCACTTAAACTTTTTATATTCTGTTGTGTGTCAGTGTATTCTTGCACTTTGACTGTATTCTGTTCAACGCATGTACTGTATTCAGTTTTGTCCTATGTCGTGTACCATTCTCAATTAATGTAATTGTATTGTCTCTATATCCCGTGTGCCATCTTTATGGCCTGGGTTGTGCCTTAAAATGGTCCATTGGATCAGTGCACTCACTCGGTAAACAAATAGATGTGCACTTGACTGCTAGCAAAAAAGAATGTTGGGGGTGCACACTCCTTATACAAGCGACCAACATCATACATGAGGATGTTGACGTGGGCTGCACTAACTATGGAAAAGTTTTCTACAAGGTTCTGGTACTGTCTTGTGACTGACAGATTTTTTCCAGAGGATCTACAGTTACGGTAAGTAATAATCTGTGCTGCAGCAGGATGTGGCAGTATGCATTGAAGCTCAGATGGGCTAAGTTTAGGGGAAGCTTGAGGAGACACCCTTTATCCCAGAGGGTGGTGAACCTGTGAAATTGCCTACTAGTGGTAACGGTAGATATGAAGGACAGTACAGGCATTCAAGGTAAGCCTGGTCATATTTCTGCTTACCAAGGTAATCTCAGGATATTGCCTGTAGTAGAGCGGGTGTAGAATCCCTGTAAGTATGTACGTATTTGAACAGCGTACTTGTATGTGAAGATTGGACGTGTAATCCACAAGGCCACTGATGGCGAATTAAGTTATCGGATTCCATTTTCAAGATTTGAAATTCTGGGATATCAAGGGCAAATGCTAGTCAGATTGCTAGATTTTGCTGGGATTCTAGTGTCTAGCTTTTGTGTGTTGTGTATAAATGTTGAGAATGAAAGATATATATTTAGCAATTTAAAGCAAAATGAAAATGGTACAGGAGGTAATTTACAGAAAAATACATATTCTGTAAATGTATTATCTGGGTATAACATGCCAAATGTAAAATTCTATTATTTTTTACCAGTGCAGAGTTATTTTTTTTATTTTCCAGTAAAAGAAATGAAAATCAGTGGCTATGCTAATGGGACCATAAGGTTTTTTTTCACCTTAAATTGTTGCTAAATGTGAAGATTTCTTTTGAGGTGCTGAAGAGTGAAATGATTGACCTTTGTGTTTTGTTTTTTTTTCTATAAATAGTGGGCAACTGACCAGGACTTGATCAAAGTTATACGGTCTGTTGGCGTGTCCGATGTTGTGGACATCAAGTTTGCTGAGAACAGAGCTAATGGCCAGTCCAAGGGGTGAGCATTCAAAAGCCACAATATTACAAACTGAACCCCCTTTTTTCCCTGTGCTCTGCAGGTACAGTACATGATGACCAGAATCGGTAGGAACATGCACAGTTGACTCTTCCCCCATCCATTACCTACCAGGCATATAACGTACTGACCCAACACATGGAGATTTATACACTGCTGACTCCCCATATCAGTGTCCTAACCAGGTGCATTAGAAATGGAATATAGATTGGCAGTTTTACATAGAAGTTGCTGGGGGAGCTGCCCAGCTGCCCATGGTGTCTGCCTAGTCCTACCTGCTTAAGTATGTGTGAGCTCTAGTGACCATTCACTCTTCTCTCTCCCCACCCCTTCTGATGATGTCTGTACCAGGCCCACATATCTATCCCAGCCATATTTAAATCCCACACCGATCTTGCACAGACTGCTGTATTTGGTAGCCTGTTCCTGCCCTCGAACACCCTTTCTATGAAATGCTTCCTGGCATCACTTTTAATTCCCCCTCCCCCCACCCCGGCTTCATGGAGTTACCTCTGGTGATTGTATTCCCACTCAGCTTCAACAGTTCCCCATTATTCAGCTGGTTTACCCAGTGGAGTTATTTGTATGTCTCAGTCATGTGGCCCACCTTTCTCCCCCTAACAAGTACATGTTTAGATCTTTCTTTTCCTGTTACGTCCTTTTCTGCTGTCTTTGGATCATTTTGGTTACCTTCACTGCACCATCTCCACTGTTTCTTGGTCCTTCTTTAAATGCAGTCTCAAAAACTGCACACAGTACTTCAGGTTAGTTTGAACCGTGGACCTATACAGTGGAAGAATCATCTCTTTTCTCCGGCAGGTGAGCCACCTTCCTATGCACCTCAGCATCCTATTTTTCCCTTGTGCTTATGTTTTCAGACTGTACAAAATGGATACCCTTGTACAGCTCCTGTTATGGTTTTCTGTACTACCTCTCCCATTCTGTACTCCATTTTTGGATTTTCTTACGCCACGTGCATCACCTTACTCTTGGTGTTCAGTTGTAACCGTCATATCTTTGATCACTTCTCTAATCTCTCCAGGTCTTCCTTTATAATTCTGACACCATCCTTGCTATCCACCTGGCTACATCTGCAAAGAGATGCATCTTTCTTGTATCCCTACCCTGATATCGCAGATAAGGATGTTGAAAAGGACCAGTCTCAAGACTGATCCTTTGCACCACTGGTGACCTACTGACCCCTCAGTACCCGCCATTAAGTACCACCCTTTGTGTTCTTTCACTCAACCAGTTTCTGGCTCATCTTGTGACTTTCGTCCCTCACCCCCAGATTGCACATCTTTACTAATCATTCACGTAAGATGGAGTCGGAAGGCTTGACTGGGTACGGTCTGTCTACCACCTATTTTCCACTGCCTTCAGCATCCTAGCAAAGAAATTGATCAGGTTTGTCTGACATGACCCCCACCCCCCCAAAAGTGATCTATGTTGTCACTTATCCTGAAGTCCATTTGCCTCCAGGAAACCTATCATCTCCTCTCTTATTATGGCCTTTAGCAGCTTACCCACTATAGACATCCAGCTGACGGGTCTGTAATTTCCCGATTCATCCCCATTCCCTTTCTTGTTCAGGGGAACAATGTTCACTTCCTCCATTCCCTTGGAACTATCCCAGTGTCCCGTGAACCATTGAGCTCAGACAGTGTGGCAGCTAGGACATGCTTTATCTGTTAGCATGCAGGGGATGTGGCTTATCCGGGATCATAACTTATCCATCTATAATATGTTTACACACTCTAGCACCTGTGTCACTGCAATTGGATCCTAATTGACACCTTTCCACCCCTTACCCCGATGATAAGTGCTGGGGAAACAGCCTGGTATCATCTACTGTGAACATTAAACAGAAGTATTTGTTCAGGATGTCTGCCTTTCCTTTGTCAGCCTCCTACTAAGATACATACAAAAATTGAGTACACTCACCAAATACTTAAAGGGAAATTATCCACCTAATATCGGGGCCCCACCTCCGTGTGAGGTATGGCCCGATAAGCATTTTCACAAAGAAATTTTTTTTTCTTACAGTGACTAGAGTTCATCTAGTTTATCCTGTCATTCCTTCCGCCAGCATTTTGAACTCTAGTGGCGTGCCCCCACAACCTTCCGCTGTGGGAGCATACATCGGGTTACTGTATAGTCGGAGCTTTTAATAGTCTGGTTTGGGATGTACATGTCTTGGTGCTATACCGAGACCGGATTTCTAATCTCACCCCACCAGTTTCTTTTTGGTTTCCTCTTTATGATATGGTGGTCTGTATACCACCTCTACCCTGATGTTACTCCCTCCTTCTGTTAGTAAGTGCACCCATATTGCCTCTGTGTTCACTTTTCCTCATATCCTTGATTTCCGTAGCCTGTGTACTCTCCCTTACATAAAATGACCCACCTGTCTCCTCTGTCTGTCTCTGCTGAATACTGCATACCTTTGTACCTTGGAATAGTACTGTATATGAGCTGTGGTTCTGTATTGCTCATGTCTCTGTGATCAACACCAGGTCCAAGTGTGTTTCAGCAACTGCTGCCTCCAGGTCACTCTTCTTATTCCCAAGCTCCTGGCATTGATGCGCATAGCCCTGCTGGTCATCTATGGCACTACCCCACCCCCAAACCTCTGCTCCGGCCCTGCCTTAGTCTTGTTGCTTTTCTTTATAATAGTTTTCATAATATCTATTCTAATTGTGCACAACAGGCAGATTTTAAACACAGCTGACTTCCCCCTATCCCTGTCTTAACCAAGCATATAGCTAACAGATGCTGCAAAAGGAGATTTCAGCTGACCTCCCCTACTCTTGCCAAATATGTAGACATATCCATGTAAAGGTATTTATTTGTAGCTGACTTTCCTATGTCCTTATGCGAAGGATACTGTATATAACAAATGGGGGTGGGAAGATGCTGCCCTGGAAAAATGTTGGAATGGTGCATACTCAGTAATAAATACTTTTGGAATGTCAGCACAGTAGGTGTGGGGCTACTATGTGAACATGCCCTTTTAGACCAGAGTCCCTGCTGTTTATTTACTTATAGGATTAGTTTTGAGGGGATACCATCTGAAGGCAAGTTGGGTTCTTAATGAAGTGTGAAGTTGAGCTTAGTCCTGGCCACTGTAATGGAGTGAGATTGATGGCTACTGGCACAGTATATTGGGGTTTGGAAAACATGCTAAAATCTTAAAGCATTTTGTATGTTAAAGGGGACACACACTGGATTATATTATAACTCACTTCAAGGAGATGTTTGACGCACTGAAGCAGTATTGAACTAGACCAAGTAATACTGAAAGAAAGTACATTTATTGTGGTTAGAAAAAAGGCAAGTCACCTTTTTGAACCACAATAAATGTACTTTTTGCTGCATTATTTTGTCTAGTTCAGTATTATTTTAGCACACCTGGTATCTCTTGTTCTAGCCGTGTCATATGTTTAGCTGGGTACTACTCCCTTACTCTTTCCAGTACAACATCCTTTCTGAGGTTTTTGCTGTTTGTAACCCCCCCCCCCGTCTCTGTTCCAAAGTGAATTGGCACAAGCGATTTGTACTTGACACCCCATTTCTTTATCCTAAATAGGTGTATGCACAACTGACTATACCCCCTATGGGTTTTGCAACCCTATTCAGACGTAGTTTCCTTTTCTTTTTGTTCTAATGTTGTCAGTGGGGAAGGTAGTTAATAGATATTGGTAATGGTACAGCCCAACGCTGTCAATCAGCATAAAACCTTTGGCACATGAGCTTTCGGAGATCACCAGCTCAGTCACCTTCGCGCATGCAGTATCAATATATGTCTATGTAACTAGAACCCTCCATGTCCCTTAGGTCAGTGAATTCTGCAATGACATTAGAAAAGGATAAATGGATGATCTGTACCATTTTGGGGGTCTAGATGTAGGAGTCCCACTGACCATGTCTTCTGTCATGCTTTTAAGCGTCAGACCACTGGTCCATTGACAGGGTTGGCATACTGCTAAGAATGCCTGCAACACAGAAGTTTAAAATGAACCCTTACTGTAACTGAAGAGAAAAGGTTAAGCACTAACCTGTAATGGTAAAGCACTGAACAATACTCTTAACATTGCAACCTGTTAACCTGCAAGCCTGACAAGTTCAGTAAGATATAAATATGTCCATTGTTAGCAGACAATTCTGGACATCTAGCTATGCTGACATACCAAGCACATAGAAAAAATTAGGCGCACTTGGACTAAGGATTGGTATTACTGCAGTTCAGAGACAGTGGACAAAAAACAGAGCACCCAAACCAAAGGTCAGATACATACTTCAGCTTTATTAAAGTGCCATAGTGCAAGTATTAAAAAATGTTACCTCTCACCAGTTGCACTTCCATGCTGGTAGCAGATGTAGACATGTCTTGCATTTTGCACGTGACACTGCCCTGCTTTATTAGAGCTAACTTGTATGGTAAAGCATGTTGAAATATAGCGGGACTGCCAATCAAAATGCAGTACAATGTTTGGTGTAGTCAGTGCCTGTAACAATCCATTAATAAGTGCAAATTTTAAAAACATGGTAAAGATCTGATACAAGCTTATAATCCAGTTCACTGAGTAATGCATTGGTTCATTTAATTTGTTGTGCTAAGAATATTCCATAAATCTTGCTTTCCTTGAATTTAATGGAAAATATAACATTTTTTTAATACACATTAAAATAAGTTTCCATTAGTACACTATGTACCCGGTCAGAAGAGCGAAACACTTAACAACGCATGTAAGAACAGCACTGTCAGAAGAGCGTCTCATGGACAGTGGAGGGTAGCATCGTGAAATGCAGTTACTGCTACCCTTGTAGCTGTCTGTCTCGTGGAGTGACTGGAGGGTGGTTAGGGCTGGGAAAAGTTGAAAGCTATCCGAGCTGCTCCCTTGGCGGAGAGGGTTAAGTTACATAGCTCGGGCAGCAGAACTCTAGGAGACCCCAGGGTTCTAGTCATGCTCTCCAAGCTTTTACTGTGAGACCGGTCTTACAAAAATGTTTACATGTCCCATCTCACAGTACCCCCCCCCCCCGAGTTACACTTTTCCACCATAATCCAACTCCTAGTTGGTTATTTTAGTAACAGGTGCTGCCCCCGCAAAAACATAGAATCATAGAAATTTGTCATCAGAAAAGGACCCCATTGGCCCATCTAGTTTGCCCTTGTTTCCACCCCATAGGTGGCTCTGACTCTACCCCCTACACCCCAATTCCTTGCCCCCCATATATTCTCTGTCACTTTTACCATCTGGGTCTCTATACCTCCCTCTCTCTTTTTTTTTTTTTTTAAACCATGTAGTTATCCCATGCACTATTGAATCCCTCAGTTGTTGATGCCTCAGCCACTCCCTGAGATAGCCCATTCCCTGGACTCACCACCCTCTTAGTGAGGTAGTGCCCTGTCATTTCCTGCCCTCCAGTTCCTCGATTGTGCTTTAACATAAAGATACTACCTTTCCTCACCTTAATTCCTTTCAGGTATTTAAACGTTTTGATCCTATCCCCCCCCTCTCTCTCCAGGTTTCCAGTGGATAAATCTAGGTCAATATATAGGTAGTGCTATATATGTTTTATTCCCTTATATCGGTAGTGCTAGTGATATATTTTTAAGTCACAAAGAAAATATGAAAAAAATATGGTTTATGCTTAGCATTCACTAGCTTGACATTAGGCACAATTCACCTTCAAATTACCACTCTTTAATTTGTATTACAAAAAATGAAACCAGATCAGTGCAGTCATTCAAGCCCCTCCCCTCTTTTCCTTTAAAGGAATAGTACAGCCTCATATCTTGTAAATATTGTTTGTGGTGTTGTCAACAGATCACTCTTCGGGATATGTGTGTGCTTTAGTTTTTCACACTTCACACCATCCCCAGTAAATAACGTGGGGTCTCCCATTTCTTGGTTGTTTAAATGTCATTGTGCCTTACTGCGGTATTTAGCGTATGAGAACATGAATCAACAGCACCCATTTCTACAGTGTGCATCTCTATGCTGAAAGTATACATGACCTAATAAAATCTCTAGAAACACACAAATTGAAAGCAGTTTAAAGTAAAAAAAAATACTTGCATTACATCCAAGATGGTGTGTAACGCTAATTGAAGGTAAATGTGGTATTTCACAACATGCTGCAACTATTTTGTTGAATTCTGTGTAAGCAGGTAGGCATGCAGTGGAGTCTAAAGGGTGCCGACACATGTGCTCATATACTAACGCAGCTCTCGGGCACAATGAGATCTCAACAACCAGAAAGTGGAGACCGCCAGGCTAGTTACAGGGGTTGGTGTCTACAGTGAAAACAAACGCATATATTCCCAACAGCTACATGAAGAGTTGTCTGTTGACAAGGAAACCGATAACATTTACAAGATATGAAGGTGTTCTCCTTTAATTCAAATACCTCGAAGCTCTCCTTTTTTCCTATTTGTCTCTCCCAGTTACCTCTCCCCTCCACATTCCCATGACAACTGTCTTCAGCCCACGTGAACACTAACATATAGACCACTTAGTATTCCTAACATGCGGGCAACATTTGCATTTCCCCCACTTCTGCGTACCAGTAGGAGGGTGGCCTAGACCATAAAACATTGTCAGATTTCGGTGTTTGTAAAAATACTATGCACCTTTTTATCTTTCATTGTTGGTGCATGTCTGTAAATCATTCTAGGGCCATCCCGCTTATATAATTTCAACTTCATCTGTTTGTAAATTACCCAGATTTTGTTACTAAGACAGCTTTTACCTGATGAGCACAAACACTAAATGTAACAAAACTACACTGTCCTGTTTGCATCCCTTGTGCGCTTTGTTTCGGTACTAAGGTAGTAGCCTAATCTGTTATCTACCAAATTACCATCCTCGCTTATGGCTGATGCTCCATGGCCCATTTGTTTGAACCACTCTGTCTGTTTCTCTGAATACAGCACTCTTCTCGAGCAATTCCATAATGTCCAAATAAACTGCCCCTTGGGTATTCTTTTTGAAATGTGTCCAGGATGGCAGCTGCTTGTGAGAAGTAAACTGCTGTGGTCTGTAGGTTTAGAAAATAAATTTGTACCCACTTTTTTGTGTCCCATCTTAGATTTTTAATGTCAGTGAATATTATCTCGTGGCTGTTAATACATGACTTAAAAACGCAAATGGGGATTGGTACCTTCCAGTCACATGACAAAATCATTAAATATTTCTGATTGCCTCCAGATAAGTATATCATCTGTATAGTGGTGTCACAAATCCAGATATTGAAAAAATGGATTTGTAGCGCTGCTGTACACAACTTCTTTTTCCACTCAGCAACATACAGATTGACATAACGGGGACCCATTGTGGCCCCCGTTGCTGTACCTTTAATTTGTAATGTGTATGTTAGCACAGGAACATATTAGAGGTTAGTAACTGTTCTGCTAACCATGTTTATATACTGTGTTGGTACTATTCAAACCCCAGGAATCTCTCACTTATGCTTAGCAAAACTGCATCAGTCCCTTGGAGTGAGATGCCCTTGACCCTTAGAATTTTATGCTGATTAAGTGGAGAAAAAAATATATATATATTTTGAGGGTGACACCTTTTTGTGGACTAACAAAATTAATTCTGAGACTAGCTTTCGAGAAATAAAACTCCCTTCGGTCAGAGTGAAGATGGCTGAATAGCATGATGAATATATTTCATGTTTATTTTTTATGCTTGTGAGCTGGATGAGTAAAAATGTCCTTTTTCACCAGCAACAAGTTAACACAATTAACAGATAAAAATAGACAACCCATCATATTACAGTAAATACAAGGAAATACCAAGTGCAATAAAGACAATGGAATACACAGGCTGTTATGTTAAACACGTACAAACATCATTATCCATCAGCCAAAGACCAAATTGTTTTACATTCAGTGATGTGGTTAGGCAAAGTATTATAACTCTAAGGCACTCTATATAGTATTGATCTCTGTCCGAAAACTTTTTTAAAAAGAGGAAGTTTAAAAGTAAACTTAGTTTGAGATCTAGTACCACAGGGGTTAATGGACCTAGGGAATAAAGCAGAAACTGCATGAGAGAAAAAAAGGCAGTTTTTCACTCTGTACATCAGAGTGCCCAATCTGTGAGAAATTCTATTTTCAAAAGACAGACTATTGGAATTTTTGAACAGAAGACAGTGGTGAGTTCAAAAAGAAACATCAAGCATGAATTGAAGTATTGAATTATAAGTAATCCTCAGTCTATCAAATAATTTACCCGACATAGCTGAATTATAGCTATGACATAATCCAATAGTGCTCAATAAAAAAAAAAAAAAAAAAAATAGGGCCAAGTAGTTTCCTTGATTCACAAGTCAAAAATTGCTTAGTCCTATAGAGTGAGACTTGTCTCTGATGTAAAGACTTTCTTAGGTTATTAATATGAATTTCAAATGATAACTCGGTCAAATGTTGTCTTCTGTTAGCACCCTTTACAAACTGTGTGAGAGGCCTTTCGGCACCATGCAATTCTGCTTTAAGTTGGACCAGCATAACATTCTGTGGTGATTTGCATATGCAGCCCATGATGCTTTGCATTGTGGGGGCATGTGTGATTTTGTATTTTCTTGAAACTTGGCTTCCCAGCCAAATGCCCTTTGGGGTAACCCTTGCCTCAGTGTTTGAGCACAGAGGTTCTTTGTCTTTTAAATAGTTTTTTATTTTAATGGGCTCACCACAATATATCCAAGGCACACTGCCTCTAGGGTAGCTGGTCCATTCCACTGGGGTGTCAAACAGACGAGGCATACTGATGAGTCCTGGTAGGACGGGGCAACACATGTCTATGTCTTCTGTTAGCACCCTTTTGCAAACTGTGTGAGAGGCCTTCGCACCATGCAATTCTGCTTTAAGTTGGACCAGCATAACATTCTGTGGTGATTTGCATATGCAGCCCATGATGCTTTGCATTGTGGGGGCATGTGTGATTTTGTATTTTCTTGAAACTTGGCTTCCTAGCCAAATGCCCTTTGGGGTAACCCTTGCCTCAGTGTTTGCGCACAGAGGTTCGTTGTCTCCAAATATTTGAAACTATAAACCAGTTCGATAGGGTTCCCATCCTGAGCTACAATAGTGTGGCGTTTCTCATGCGTAATTTTTTTTTTTTTTAGAAAAAAAGCATATCTTTAGTTTTATTTGAATTAAGAACCATGTGATTAGAAGACGGCCAATTCTGAAACAAATCAAATTGTACGCCTTTCAAAGCTTCATTAGATCTCTAACCCAAGCTATAAGTAACTGCATCGTCTGCATATAAAATCATGGTAGTTCGAGAACAAATGGAAGGAGCAGTATTCATGTATAATGAAAAAATAAGAGGACCAAGGATAGACCCTTTGGGTACACCACACAACAGAGCTCAGGAGGGAAGTACTACTACCAATTCTAGTACAGTGGGATCTGTTGGTAAGATAATCATAGAACCAAGTAATAACATCACCAGAAAAGGGAAAACTAGAAAGAACGCTATCAAGCAGACAGTGTTCTACCAAATTGAAGGCCTAGGTGAGGTCCACGAACAGTGCCGCAACAGATTGCCCTTTATCAAGGGCTCCCTGAATGACACCTGTGAACCCCACCAAGACAATCTCAGTATTATGTAACTGCTTAAAACCATATTGACAATCCGTAAGCAAACAATATTTTTCAAGGTCTTCAAGGGAGCTAGAGGTTTGATGTGGATTCAAGACATAGACTAGCAGTTTACACACACAAGCATTAGTCTATTCACATTCCTTACAAACAGGAAGATTCTGTCATTGGAGTGCATCTGTTGAAGAGCTCAGTGTATATCAGAGGGCAGCTACATTTTATTCTGACCATCAATTCGCGTTTGTAAAAAAAATCTACAGGAAAAAGAAAACACCATTGTCTTTAGAAGGTACCTGTTAAAAGAGCCAGAAAGTGTTGATGTGATGATTCAAGGAGGAACTCTGAAGCACTGTTTCGAGCATAATCACTGGTAATGCGCTAAAAAACCAACATCTTTATCAAACGCTTTTTCTTTAGTGTCAAGAATTGTGTACAAGTTTTGTTCAAATGTTTGACATAACTGACTGTTTTTGAAGTTACCTTTTAACACTCTGACATTAAAATCACTGATGGGAGTGGTCTGGTCTTGAGAAATGTTCCTCTACTGGTGTATTTTCATTTTTGGGGGTAACTATGAATCTGTGGTGATTCGTTCTTGTTTTGAGTTCCTTTCCAGTTTCACCAGCATTATAACCGTCCTCACATTTTCTACATTGTATCATATATACTACGTTGCTAGAAGAACAGAAGTATGAGTTTTGGATTATAAATGTTTTTCCATTATGAATGACACGTGTCTCAGGAGAGAGATATATATGAACATAGTCTGCATCGAGGTGCTTTGCATGGTTTTGTACCTTTGTTTTGTCGCTTAGCTTGGAACTGTGTGGGAAATTTGCTTCGCACCAGTTTCTGTTTCAGGTTTGGTGGTTGGTGGAAGACAAGCACTGGAGGAGTGGGAAATATATTTTTTAGAGTCTCATCTTCAGACAGTAGTGTCTGTAGATCTTTAAAGAGACTTACCCGATATATGGGTGCATTACCTGATAGGAAAACTCATGTGAATGTTGCCCCAAATAATCCAGTAGTAAGAAAGTTGTAACACTCGTAAAATCCAGAAACTGGATCCCAAGGACTTCCTGGTTTCTGGTGCTGCCCACGCCCACCGCGCCTGCCAAGTTATGACGTGATATTAGGAGAGTGCGAGACATCCGCGATTATACCTATGGGCGGCACCTTACTGATCGTCTTTTTACATTATAATGGTTCTCTCCTCCTTTGGCCAATCATTTCTGGTTGGGCAGTTGCACCCTGCCCGGGACTTCCTGCATCTTCTGGGCTACATGGCTGCCTGCATCAGTATGGTCCGATGGGCCTGCTGGCATATGCGTTCCCTCCAGTGGGAACTGGCCAGCCAGTGATCTCAGCACTCCGGTCATCTCGAGCAGCTGGTCTCTGTGACCCAGAGGATGTGGGACGGCCTCCAGTGGTGGCTTGTCCCATCCGACCTGCAGGAAGGGATCCCATTTGTCCTCCGCAAGCCGACAGTCGTCTTGACGACAGACTCCTCTCCGATGGGTCGGGGTGCCCATCTGGGATGCACAGAGCCCACGGGCTCTGGTCCCCCCAAGTGTCCCGATATCACATCAGTCTGCTGGAGCTTCAAGCAGTTAGGCTAGCTCTGACCGCATTCGCTCCGTTTTTTTCAAGGTCAAGTGGTCAAGGTCCAGACGGAAAACACCACAACCATGTACTATCTCAACAGGGAGGGCGGGACGCGCTCCTTGCCTCTCTGCAAGGGAGCTCTCTGCATTTGGTCCCTCATGCTCAGCTTGGAGGCAGATAATATAGCCATTCACGTGGCAGGAGCCTCGAATCAGCTGGCTGATGCCCTCAGCCAGATGGGCGGGGCATCTCACGAGTGGTCTCTCCACCAGGAGGTAGTACAAGATCCGTACTCCCACTGTGGCTCCTCTCAGATGGACCTGTTCGCCTCCAGGGAGAACGCAAAGCTGAGGCTGTATCATCCCCACTCCCCCTCAGCAGGGTTCACTGTAGGGGATGCCTTCTCAAGGCCGTGGACCCCAGGCCTCTTCTACGCCTTCCCTCCCCTTGATTCACAAAGTGCTCAACGTCAGGAGGGAAAGGGCGCAGGTGATCCTGGTAGCCCAAGACTGACTATGCCAGTTCTGGTATCCAGATCTCCTCAGCCTCGGCTCCAGAGGCAGTTTCCAGCATGCTTGGACCTGCTCTCCATAAGTAAGGGAAGGTACTGCACTGGACAGCCACATACTCTTGCAGTAAAACACCTGCTGGAATTGGAGGTAAAACTGCTGAAAGCAAGTGCAGTGGAAAGCCCCATATGAGCGGAGCTGTACTCAAAATATTTTCTAACTCACAAGAAGAATGGAGAGTGGCTGTCCTTGTGGCACTGAGGGTTGAGGTGCTGGATGCCATACCTCATGCCATGCCCGCGACTCGGGTTTGGGAGCAGACTCGGGTCATCGGGGGTTGGCAAGGGAGGGAAGCATCGAGCGTCTGGAGGACAGCTCTCCTCTCCTTTCCTGGGAGGGAGCAGGGATGTAGGTCTCGCCGTCTGTCGATCCCTAGTGATGGGGGGTCAAATCAGCAGTCGGGATCCTGATGAAAGCAGAGGAGTGGCTATGGCGGCTCTTCTGTGGGTGTGAGCAGGAGCATTCACGCGCCGCGCTGGAGTGCATTACACTGTTGGGCCATTGGGGAGATAGTAACATTAGAACTACCGCCTCCCCATTGGTAGGCGAAGGAGGGTCTAGGGGCTCTGGCACCACGTCCAATTCTGGGCCTAGATGTCCCCACCAGATACTGTAGGTAGAGCGCCGGATGGAGTGGCGATCCTTGCTCCTGGGGGACTTGGATTGGGGGGGAAGGGTCTAGAGATGTGGCGATGAGAAGGCATGCACTGAGAGAAACTGAAGGCTTCAGGAGAATAGGATAAGCCAACTACGTTAAACGACCATGCTGGAGAAAGTCCAGTGGGGTAGGGTGCAGAAATAAAGTTTGGGAGGGGGGGTGGAATGGAGAGTGGCGACTCATTTTAGATCTGAGATTTCTGAACAAGCACTTGAAAAATGAAACGTTATAGATGGTAACATTGGGCAGATTGATTCCATCACTGCAATTAAGGACATTGGTTTGGGGGTCACTGGACTTGAAAGATGCTTACTTCCACATATAAGTAAGACCCTCTCACAGAAAGTACCTCAGATTCAGGGTGGGAAACTTGCATTACCAGTTCACTACCTTTCCCTTCGGACTTTTCTCGTCCCCAAGGGTTTTCACAAAGTGCCTGAGGCAGTACTAGTTGCACATTTGAGGAGGGAGTATGTGGTAGTTTTTCCCTATCTGGATGGCTGGTTGGTCTCATGAAAGTCTCACCAGGATGCTAATGCCTCCTTTTCTCTCACTCAGCTCACCTTGGAGGAACTGGGTTTCTGGATAAATGTCCAAAAGTCCCAGACAGAACTGGTTCAGGTTCTGGGCTTCATAGGAGCAGAATTGGATACCCACCAGGGGAAGGCATTCTTCCTTCAGGTGAGAGCAAAATCTGATAAGATTTGCAAGGTCTTTCAGGGCAGGGAAGCCCTGACCCGCAAGAGACTTCCTTCAGTTACTTGGGTATACGACCCTCTCTATGGCAGTAGTACCAGGTGCCAGTTTCCAAATGAGAGGTGTCCAGTGTCGCCTGGGGGCCTCACTGGTCCCAAAGGCGGGATACCCTGTTGCAGCTAGTACCCATGACAGAGTGCCTGTTAAGGGCACTGGAGTGGTGGAAGGAAGACAAGAACCTCAGGGGGGACCTTCTTTCTGCAGTCAGCTACAGTGGTGCTCACTACAGATGCTTCCCTCCTGATCTGGGCGCCCATCTGAAATACTTCACCGTAGGTGGGGTGTGGACCCTTCTGGAGTCTCAAGCACTTAGACCTCTTAAAACTCAGGGCTGTATATCTGGCAATGCAGAGTTCAAACACCATGAAGTCTTGCTATATTAGGACTTATTGCAGTTAGCCACTGCACTTGAACTGCCCCGGAGAGGAAAGAGTTAACTCCAGAGACTCTGGAGTTCTACAGCGCGAGGGCGCTATACCAAAGCTCTATCTGGGCAGTTTCAAATGAAACTGTCAGATTCTTTGCTCCGCTTCACTGAACATCGCTCCGGAGATCAGCTCCTTCAGCTCGGTCGGTCAAGCGAGTATTTTCGGTTCATTTGAACCGCCAAAAAGTAATTATTTTACCGCATTTCTGTTAAAGCTCTATCTGGTAAACCGTAAGTACAAAATGAAAAGTCTGTGTGGAAATTTAGTTATCGGTTCGGTTTTGAACCGATCGGTTTGCTTATTTTAACGTTTTAAAGTTTTGGGCTTTTAGAGTGCGGTACCCGGTTCTTATCGGTTCTAAAAAAACCTTGATTTTAAATAGGGTTTTTTCAAATACCCGTGAAACGGTTAGGAACCGATAAGGGTGTCTTGCCTGGCACGGCCATAAAAAGGGCAAGTTTTTGGTTAGGCTGGCATTATGTCTGGGAAACCCAAAAGAAAAATCGGGCCCACTGGGTTTCAACACTGTGATGCTGTGGGAAGCCTTGCCAAGGCTGTCCCACACACCACTTGTGTTTATTATCTGGGGTTGACCACCTCCTGTCAGACTGCCAGGTGTTTAAAATTCTCTGCAGCCACCCTGAAAAGAGATAGGGCCGGCTCAGGGAACTATTGGCCAAAAAGTCCGCTGACCAATGACAGCCCGTCCAGTACCCACTGGACTAGAGGGAGTGCCCTCTGACCAGGGATAGACTTCCTCGGCAAAAGGATGGTTCAGAGGAACCAGTTTAAAAAAAAAAGAAATAAGAATATGACAGAGAAATCAGTAGGTTTGGAGTCCAAGATTGTCTCTCCAACTGCTGCAGAAGTAGTTAAGCCATACAGATTGTCCAGTCACTGTTTCTAGGTCCTGTCGAACCATCTACAGTTGGTAAAAGGTGGCTCGTTCGGTTCCAGTGGTTCAGGTTTATGATGTTAAGGAATTGTTATGAACCACAGGAGTGGGAGGAGGAAAATTGATCAATACATGTGTGGCCGGTAGGGTCTGGACGTGCCCACTTAAGCGGACATTTCTCCAGACAGACTTTTAGAATCTCCTCCTATTCTGTCTGAGTCCCTTGCTCAGTTTATGTTTTACAAAAAGCTTGCAGAATCCCCCAGCTTCCTTTAGAGGAGTCTATGGATGAGTAAAGGGGAGCCTGATTATGTAGGAATGATGGGCTAGGAGGTTGTCTTTCCTTTGCATAAGTCATTTAGGAAGTAAACAACTAAGATTTTATAAGATTCTTCTTTCTGTCCCTCCTGTAAGATAAAAAATGGACAGAAGGCGTTTTCGATCAGGCTCTGTTACAGACTTCCTCACTGAGCAGTGTAGTCATGTAGGTGTGGTACAAGCTGCAGCTTGTGTCAAGGTAGTTCCTGGTTCACATCCTCCTGAATAGGATTCCAGGAGGATTGATGCCATGGCAAGAAAACAGTATATGGCAGCTTCTGTGGGACTCAGACAGGCAAGTTGTATGGCTTATGTGGCTAGATTTCGAAATCTTGGTGGGACGAAGAGTTGTAGTTAGCAGGCAGGCCCATGGCCAGCTGGCTAGCGGGTTGGAAACAGGTGGCTGCTAATGGCACTGAAGCCTCTAAGTTCAAGTTCATACTGCTGTTGGTGTTAATCTTGTTTTCTCTAGGGTCATGACCACTTTGTAGCTTCTCAGAGGTTGGCATGGCTCAGATGCACTAATCTGTCCCAAGATACTCTGTCAAAGTCTATGGATTTGTTTCTTGTTGTGGTAATTCTCTGTTTGAGGAACAAACAGAAAGCTATATGAAAACATGGATGATTACCTACAAAAGTGCCCAGGTAGAGGCTCAGGCCTCCTCTGCTTTCATCAGAGGGTCTCTTCAGAGGCAGAGATAGACGGGCACAAGTAAACTGCCCCTCCTTAGCCTCAAGACTATTGCTAAGCAGGCACCCTGATGGGGTGCCCAGGGCCGATTCTCCTATACCAGTGGGCAGGTTGGTTTTATTTCAGCCAGAACTGTGTGTCCCTAACTTGGACAAGTGGGTTCTGGAAGTAATAGGTCTGGTTCTCGGCTTCAAACAGTTTCCAAAGATGAGAGCAGACAGGTCCACCTGCAAATCCTTCAGAATCCCTTGCTTTGGGAGCAGAGGTTTCTTCTCCTCTGAACTGCAAAGCAGTAGAAGGGTCCCTCCTTGCCAGTGGGGCAAGGGCTGTGCTCATGATACTTTCTAACCTATAGAAGGCAGGAGATTGGCGGCCCATCTCAGATTTAAGGTACCTGAACAAGCATCTTTGAAAACAAAGTTAAAATGTTAACTCTGGCTGAGGCCAGGGACTGGCTAGCTTTCCTGGACCTCAAGGATGCCTATTATTTCATGTCTTGATCAGGCCTTCTCACCGAAAGTACCTCAGGTTACCCTCAGGCCACTACCAGTTCAGGGCAATGCCCTTAAGCCTTACCCTCGTAAGGGTATTCAAGAAATTCTAGCTGTGGTAGTAGCTCTTTTAAGAAGGCAAGGGATTGCTTTGTTTCCTTTCCTGGATGACTGGCTCTTAGTGGGTCAGTCTCCAGATCAAGTAAATCCCACTTGCAAGTCACCCAGCAGCTTCTCACCTTTCTGGGATTCCTGCTGAATTTACCAAAGTCAGTTCTCGAACCAGTTCAGGTACTAACTTTCATAGGTGCAGAGTTGAACACAAAGTTAGCCAGGGCATTTCTCCCTCTAAAAGGGTAGGCAGTCTCTTGCCCTGGCATCTTCCATTACTCTGTAGTCTCTTGACCAGCAAAGCATTTGCTACAACTACTAGGCACATGGCTGCTTCCACAGCTGTAGTGCAGGGAGCAAGATTCTGGATGAGGGACATTCAGTTCCATCTGAGGGCCTATTGGTCCCAAAGGAGGATTCCTTTCCAAATTGGTTCTAGTGACCCAATCCCTGATCCTGGCCTTACACTGTAGCAGGATCAAAGCAATCTAAAACTAGGGGTCCTCTTCATTCCCTCACCACGGATGCTCCTGTGTTAGGGTGAGGAGCTCGCTTAGGCGACCTGTCCACTAGGGGAGTGTGGTCTCCCTAGGAATCTCTGCTCCACATCAATTTTTGGAACTCAGAGCTGTCTTCTAGCTCTTAGGAGTTTTCAGCTTCTGTCCAGAACAAGGTAGTTCAAGTCAGGACAGACAACACCACAATAATGTGGTACATCAACAGGCAGGGGGCACTCGGTCATCAGCCTTGTGCACGAAGCAATGAAGTGGTGGTCTCTGGCTTACTCCCTGAACACCTCCCTGATAGCAGTTCACCTCCCAGGGAAGGACAATGCCCTGGCAGATGCCCTCAACAGGATTCTCAGGGCCATCACGATTGGGCTCTGAATCCTCAGGTGCTGGGTTCAGTCCTTCCCAGGTGGGGCTCATTTTCAGATAGATCTTTTCGCAGCCCCAGATAACCACTAACTTTCTCTGTTTTGTTGAGGCCTCCAGTGCTGGGATCAGCCCACCTGGACGCTTTCACTTGGATTGGAAAGGAAGTTTCTGTTCACCTTTCCTCCCTTTTCCCTTTCTTTCAGGGTACTAGTAAAAATCAGATCTCAGCCCTGCAAAGCGATTCTGATTGTTCCAAGCTGGGCCAGACAGCCCTGGTACCCATTGTCTCTGTCCTTGACAGTCCACCCTACCCTGAGCTTGCCCAGAGTCCACGACTTACTGGCCTTTGCACAAGGGAGAGTGTGGTATCCAACCTCAAATTCCTCCTTCTCAAGGCAGCTCTTGAGGGGTTAGAATTTCTGATTTACACTTTTTCACCAATGTATGTGGATATTTTAAAGGCTTCAAGGAAGCTTTTTCACTGGCGCCACTTACAATTCTAAGTGGAACAGGTTTTCAGTCTGGTGCGCTGAGAAGCAGATTATACCACAGTCTGCTTATCTGCCCATTTCTGGACTTTTTGGTCCATTTTAAATTCTTTAGGTCTTGGGCCAGCTACCTTAAGGGTTCCTTTGGCAGCTGTCTGTTTTTTCTGCAAGCAGGGAAGCCTGCTTCCTTTTCTTCTCAACCTGTGTTTTCCAAGTTTTTAAGGGGTTGCTTCACACCAACCCTCCTTTTTAGGAACCAGCTCCTTCATGGAGCCAATGTTTGCATTGCTCAGTTAATGCAAACCCCTTTGAACCTCTGTCCCCAGCAGAGCTCAAGCTTCTCACTTGGAAAATGTTTTTTCTGGTGGTTTCACTTCTGCCAGGCACATAAGTGAACTACAGGCCCTGGCAGTGGAAGAAGATTTTCTCTCCCACAGGGATAAGACAGTCCCTAGGACTAACACAGGGTTTGTCCTAAGTGGTTTCAGGTTTCCACCTGAACCAATCCATCTCTCTCCAGGATTTTTTCACTGAGCATTCTTCCTCGGGTGAGAGGAGACTGCACAGCTTGGATGTCAAAAGAGCCTTATGCTACTATTTGTAGCCACTAAGGGTCACAGATTTGAATCCTCCAACTCTTCCTTACCTAGGGCGAGGTTGGCAAAGGAACCTGCCACTAAGAGGACAGTTGCAAGGTGGATTGTCTCTTGTATCCATTTTGTTATCAAAGACTAGGTAGGAGAGCCCCTCAGGACTGAGGGCTCACTCCACTAGGTGTACAGCTGCATCTCTAGCGGCTGCTAGAGATATTCCCATTCTGGAAATCTGTCGAGCTGTTACTTGGAAGACAGTTCACACTTTTAGACATTATTCCCTGGATTTCAGTCCAGGAGATGCTCGTTTTTGGCACAGCTGTGCTTCAGGCCCTATTTCTAAGTAGGTTCTGACCGTACTGCTATGTAATCTGCAATAAGTCTAATATAGCAAGACTTCATGGTGTTTGAAGAAAAAATTACTCACCTTAGTAATTGCTTTTCTTCTCATGGAGTCTTGCTATATTAGGACCACCCCCCCAACCTGCCCCTCTCAGAACTTCTACTGGGGTGGGGGTGGCAAATTAGTGCAAGCACTGTGTCATGCCATTGTAGTTCTTCCCTTCACCCTCTTTTATTTAGGGTTAGGGAACTAGGGTTTTCTGGTTGAGTGATTTGTTGGCCCCCTTCCTGGACTTGAGTCTTTGGGGGAAGGGGGGGTTCCTAATAGTGCTTGTCAGGGGGGAAAACTAATAATACCATTATTCATTCTTCTTATTGTTATTGTTGTTTTTATTGTTTCTGTTGTTGTTATTACTACTAGTAGGTAGCCATTTGCCTAGTTTAGAGCTTTCCACACAGACTTGTTGCTTAGTGTTAGCATCGTAAAGATCTGACAGTTTCATTTGAAACTGCCCAGATAGAGCTTTGGTATAGAGCCCTCGCGCTTTAGAACTCCAGATTCTCTGGAGTTAACTCTTTCCTCTCCGGGGCAGTTCAAGTGCAGTGGCTAACTGCAATAAGTCCTAATATAGCAAGACTCCATGAGAAGAAAAGCAATTACTAAGGTGAGTAATTTTTTCTTTTTCTCCCATTAGGGGTCAGTCAGTCCAGATCAGGACAGGCAACATCACTACCATGTACCTTATCGGCAAACAGGAGGAACAATATCTTCCAAGCTTTGCACAGAAGCAAAGAAGATCTGGAGCCTGGTGTACTTTGGAGGTATAGTTATCCACAGTGCATCTGCCAGGGAAAGATGTCTTCAGACTTCCTGAGCTAAATGAGCCAAGCACACCACAAATGAACTCTGAACAAGCAAGTTGAACAGGAATTTGGAGCTACAATAGGGGTCGTGAGGGTTTGCTTGCTCCTTTGCTGCCCTCCTTTTGCACTGATGGCTCCAATGGGAGCTAGCGAGGACAGCAGTCCATCTTGCTGATGGATGGCCCTGCCAGCCAATTTGGGCTTGAATGTACAGCGAAAAGGCTGAGCTGCTGTTTGGCGCCAAACGGGTTTCAATTTTAAATCCCTCTGCCTTTTTTTTCTTTTCAGGTGAGTGGACTTTGGAGCTACGACAGGGGTGAGAGAGTTTGCCTGCTTCTCTGCTACCCTCCCCTGCACCCAGTCCTACCAGCGGCAGCTAGTGAGGACAGCAAGCCACTTGCTGGAAAGGATGGCCCTGCCAGCTAATAGGGGTATTGGCCCCTTTTATTGAGCTATCCCTTCAGCAGCCTGCCCAAGGCAGAATGGACCTGAAAAGAGCCAAGTATAGTTGTCTGCCTTGAATCTGCTGGCAGGTGACAAGTCTGCTCCCCTTACCTTTAACTTAATAATCTTTATTTAAAATTCGGTGACCAGGAGCGGCACACTGAGCTGAGGCTCATTTCTAGGTGTGACCCGTGGGAGATGGAACATGGGGGCAAAGTACAAATGAACAGGCAGGTCACAGTAGCCTGGGTATAACACTATATACAATTTCAATATACAAGTTATGTGCATAACACAGAGGTGGGTGTAAGTTTGTGGTATGCATAGTAAACTTAGAAGATACATCATGCAATAATATGCAGCATAAAGACATAACTAGGCAAGTGAATATACGAGATTAAAAGTCTGCAGCAGCATGCTAGGCAGGTGCTAGTCTGGTTGGTAGCAAGAACAGGAGTGAGTTTGAGCATGGGAGAGGGTACGTCTTAAGAGGTTTAAGGAGGGAAGCAGGTGGAGTGATGGGAGTTCCAGATGTGATGGAAATGGTATGAGAACTGCCTACCCACAGTCTGATTTGGGACGGACAAGGGCAAAGGTGCGAGCCTTCCAGGAATGAAAGTTTTATGGTGGGTGGGGAGTGGGGGAAAGGAGGGAGGAGAGGTAGTGGGTGAGTGAGCTGAACCAGTATTTGGCTATGAAAGTGGAAGTGAGGTGCGGGGGGGAGGGGTAGAGGGAGGAGTAAAGGGTGCAGTCGTGGGTTCTAGAGGGAGCATTTAAAGTGAAACTGCAAAAGGCACTGAATTTAGATAGTCCAGCCTGGAGAGGGTGGTGGAGGCGGAGAACCTGGAAACAAGGTCCGCGTAGTCAAAGATAGCTAAGATGTTTTTTGTAAGTAGCATGTGGCGGACTTGGGTGGCAAGAGCATCTTTATTTCTGTGAAGAGCACCAAGCAAGCTTTGGGGCGGAGCTCAGAGTGAATTTGGTTGATGTGGGTTGTATAGTCTAGGTGGCTGTCCAGCCAGAATCCTAGGTACTTGTAGGCTGACACTGTATCCAGGGTGGAGCCATCGAGGCTAGTGAAGGAGGCGGGAGTGGAAATTTTGTAGAGCGTTTGGGCTGTACCGATGGTCATGGATACAGTTTTACTGGTATTGACTTAAGCTGGTTTGTTTGGAACCATTGCAGGATGCAGGAGTCGTCGTATTGCAGCTGCGCAGTCACCACTGAGACAGATGGGCCTGAAGAGTACAGAATGGTGGTGTCTGCACAGAGGTGAATTTGGGAGGAGGTGCCAACAGATGTTATATTGTTTAGAAAGATGGATGATAGGACCAAGAATAGAGCTTTGAGGTAGGCCATCTAGAATTGGGGGGGGGGAATGTTGCCCTCCAGAACACTTTGGGTGCATCACATAGGTAGGATCTGAACATTCAACTGAGGGAGTGAAAAGGTCAGCAAAACCAGGTTTAATGAGGAGGAGTGGATGGGAGACTGAGTCAAAGGGCTTAGCCAGGTCGGTGAAAATGGCAGGGATCCAGTGTCCTTGGTCCTTGCTTTTAAGAAAGGCTTCTGTGACCCGGAGAAGGGAGGAGACAGTTGAGTGACTTTTTTTTTTTGTTCCGAAAACTGGATTGATAGGGGAGAGGAAGTTGAGAGTCCGGTTAGGACTAGTGACTCCTGGAGCTTGGCTAACACAGGCAGGAGGGATATGGGGGGGTAGTTACCTGGTGAGGAGTGGTTTCCGCCTTTGTGTACAGGGATCTTGTTTGTGAACTTCCAGGCCTGGGGGCAGTGCTAAGAGAGAAAGAGTGGTTTAGCAGATGTCAGGAAGTGGGCAATAGCTGGGGCTGAGATTTGTAGGAGGTGAGGGTCAAGTCCGTTGGGGCTGGACTTGTGAGAATTCAGTGAATTTAGGGCAAGGAGAACCTCTTGGGCCTCCACCTACATCCAAGGACAGCAAGACAATATCCACAGCAGAGGGAACCAGAGTGCTGGTGGCAGTTGACTCGAATAAGTACAAAACTGTCTGGCCTATTTCAGGGGGATAGTATCGTGACAACGTGATTGCCAGTGCTGTAGAATATAGCTAACACCCTGTCTAGGGTAGGGCTGTATTTGAGTTAGTTTGTCTATCTTTGTAACATCTAACATTACCTTTGTTGCAATGTTTTTTTATCTTAAGGTTGTGCTCTTAATATTGCCTATTCTGTACCTGTTAGTTTCAGTATCTACTGCTGTTTTCTAGTTAGCTAATCAGGTACCCTTATTGCCTTTGTTACAGGAAGGTATTATCCTAAGGCAGTGCTTTTGTAATTGCTCTTCCTGGTAACTGCTAGTGTTTCTGTGTAGTACAGATCTGTATAAACTTAAGTACTAGAGGGATTATCCTGAGATTGAGAGTCTGATATTGCATCTGCTATACAGGGTGCTGTAAAAAAGGTTGTGATTGTGAATCTGGGGTGTGAATTTAATATTGCGTCTGCTACAGGTGGTTAGAGCCCTGTGTTTGTAGGAAGGAAGAAAGAAGGGGGAGAAGGTAGTGGGTTAAAGTAGAGGGCTAATGTCGTGGGGTAAGGTCTAGCAATAGGTTAGTAGCTATGCTGGGAGCAGTGCAGTGCAACAACTGTGGGGCGGCAGTCTTCAGGGAGACATTCTGGAGATTGCGTTGTTGCACTGTATGCGCGCACCTCGCTAGGTTGCGGGAGGAGGTGGCCAGACTCAAAGCCAAGTTGGCTTGGATTCGGAGGACCTTCTTCCCCACCCAGGGACCACCTAGTCTACCGCCACTACATCAGAGGTTGCCCAGTAGGAGGAATGGTTGGATGACAGTGGGCTCAGCATGAAGGTGGTGGAGCATAGGCACATCTCACAACCAGTGCCACTACAAAACCACCAAGGCACCCGTAGCTGTACTAGATTATGTTCTGTTCAGAAGAGACAGGGTAGGTAGAAAGGGAGGAGTCGCCGCTCTTTATGTAAGGGGCAACATAAAGGCTATGGAAATGGCTCGCAAGGGGGAGGTGATACTAGTCGGGGGGCTTCAGTCTACTGGACATGGATTGGAGCCTTCCAGCTGCGGCAACAGCCAGGAGTGGGGACATCCTGGACTCGCTGTAGGGGGCGTTTCCCAGGCAGCGTGTAATGAAACCCACTCGAGAGGGGGCATTGTTGGACCTGGTACTGACAAACGGGGACAGTATTGCTGATGTCACAGTGGTGAACCACCTGGGGACCTGTGACCATCGTACAGTGTAGTTTAATATGAGAACCAGGTAAGACTCAAACCACACGAGGACTAGGGTCAAGATTTCAGGAGTGCCGATTTTAAGAAAATGGAATGCCTCAGAGGCTCCCTGGAAGGGATGGGGAAACTGAGGGGAGTCTAGGACCAGTGGGCAAAAATAAGAGGACATTGAAAAAGCTACAAATCTGTGTGTCAGGGAGTTAAGCAAGGGTAAGAGAAAAAAAAACCAAAAACACTGTGGTTCTCTAGTGAGTTATTAGAAAAAGGTCAGAAGAGTGGCAACTGGGATTTAATGCAAAGAAGTGCAAAATCATGCACATAGGGAAGAGAAACCCTATAGGCTGGGAGGGGAGTTGCTAGCAGTCACAAAGGAAGAAAGAGACTTGGGCATCATCATCACTGATGACCTGAAATCATCCAAGCAGACCTCTAAAGCAGTAGGTAAGGCTAGGGGGGTGTTAGGGTGTATTAGTAGGGATATCACAAGTCATAAGAGGAGTAATAATCCTCTTTACAAGACACTGGTTAGGCCCACCTGAAGTACTGCGTGCAGTGTTGGAGGCCACACCTTCACAAGGACATTAACCAAATTGAGGCAGTCCAGAGAAGGGCACCAAAATGGTGCAGGGACTGCATCAGAAGACATATGAGGACAGATTAACAGAGCTCAATATGTATACCCTTGAGCAAAGGAGGGAGAGAGGTGATATGATCGAGGCATTCAAACACCTTAAGGCATTAACAAGGTGAAAGTCTAACATGTTTAAATATAAGAAAAATAGCAGGACAAGAGGACACAGCATGAGATTAGAGGGGGGCCGATTAAGGGGGAATGTGAGGAAATTATTTTTCACAGAAAGGGTGGTGGATGCATGGAATGGCCTGCCTTAGGAAGTGGTGGCTATGAATACAGTGCAGGGCTTCAAACAGGCATGGGATAGGCATAAGGGAGCAATACAAATGACTATGAATAGATAGGCCACTGACAGAGCAAAGGCCGATGGCACATTTATAAGGTAGAAAAAGAAATGGGCAGACTGGATGGGCCTTGCGGTCCTTATCTGCCGTCAACTTCTATGTTTCTAAAAGTAAGAACAAAAAAAATGGCTTTTAGAAAGTATTAAAAAAAAAAAACACAGAAAGAGGATATGGAGACTTATCAAGAGAAACGGAGGGAGGCAGAGAATGCAGTTAGGAGCACAGAAGTGCAGACAGAGGAGAATATTGCTAGATCAGTAAAAGGGACAAGACATTTTTAGATACATAAGCGAAAAGAAAAATACCAAGGGAGGGATAGTAAGGCTGGGGGGGGGGTGGAAGAGGACCACCAAAAAGCGGACATATTGAACAAATATGTATTTATGGATTAGGGAGTAGGTAGCGGGCTAGTGATAAGACGAGGGCATTTAGAGAAGCGAGGCAGACATTAGCCCTTTTGCAGTGGAAAGAGTCCTAAGGGAATTGTCATGGTTAAAAGTAGACTGGTCAATGGGACCAGATAGAGGTGCACCCCAGGTGTCTGAGGGAGCTCAAGAAGGATTTGGCTGCACCTCTGACAGCCCTGTTCAACCCCTAATTGAAATAGGAAAGGTCCCGGGAGACTGGAGGGCTGATGTAGTCTCACTCCACAAAAATGGAAACCGAGGAGACTGGAAACTACAAGACTGTCAGCCTGACTTTGGTAGTGGGCAAAATAACGGAATCACAACTGAAGGAAAGGATTGGGGAATACCTAGTTTCCAGTGGTCTTCAGGATCTGAGGCAACATGGGTTTACACAGGGGAGGTTTTGTCAGACAGACCAGATCGAGTTCTTTGACTGGGTAACGGTCACAGTGATTTAATTTTTTCTCTTACACCTTTCTCGTAAATTCCTGGTCCTACTAGGTGAATCAAGACCTTCTAAATAATAATGTCCCCAGGTTTTTCCGTTTCCTTCTTGAACCATGAAGAAGCACTCGCTGCCTCCAGCGTCACTCGATGTAACCATGACCACACACAGCGTTCTTGCTTGCAAGCGCGTGCTCTCTGTTTTGTCTCCCTTTTTCTCTTGGGTACTCTCAATAATACAGCAAGACAGACAGAAATAAGATAATAAAGGCATATTTATGCCCAAGTGATTACTATTAAGAAAGAATTATCTGCTTTACCACAGTTTTGTAGAAGCAAAAAACAATTACAATAATATTTTCACTAAAACCATATACTGTTTAAGAAAATATATAAAATATGGATGAGCATACACGATTTGCTGAGAGTTTAATCGAGACATAGAATTTGATGGCAGATAAGGACCGCTTGGCCCACCTAGTCTGCCCATTTCCCTACCTAATGGATAAGCTGCAGATCTAGTTAACCAACAGCCTACTTCCTCCTACCCCGCCACTAGAATTGTCCTATGTCTGTCCCAAGCATTCTTGAATTCCCCTACTGTTTTGACTCTACGACCTCCTCAGGAAGGCAGTTCCATGTATCCACAACCCTCTCTGTGAAGAAATTCTTCCTCGCATTACCTCTGAGCTGTCCCTCTTCTATCTTCAAATTGTGCCTCCTTGTTTTTGCACATCTTTTTCTGAAAGATGCTACTCTCTTGGACTTTGTTGATTCCCTTGAGGTATTTGAAAGTTTCTATCATGTCCCCCCTCTCCCTCTTTTCCTCAAGGCTGTACATCTTTAGTCTTTCTTCATATGTCTTCTGATGCAGACCCTGCATCATTTTGGTTGTCCTCCTCCAGACAGCCTCCACCCTGTCTGTCTTTGCGGAGATGGGGTCTGCAGAACTGTACACAGTACTCCAGATGTGGTCTTACCAACTGTCTGTACAGAGGGCCAACAACTTACTGTTTTTTTACTGGTGATGCCTCTCCCTGTGCATCCCAGTATCCCCCCAGCCCTCCTTACTGCATTCTCACATTGCTAGCCCACATTTAGGTCGTCTGATATGACTACCTCCAGGTCCCTTTCCATTTTTTTTGTTGTTGTCAGTATCTCACCCCCCATTGTGTACTCTTCCTCTGAGTTTTTGTTTCCCAGGTGCATTACTTTGCACTTCTTTGCATTGAATCTAAGCTGCCATACATTTGACCATTCCATCCACCTTGCCAAGTCCCTTTTCATCCTTTCCACCCCACCTTGTGTATCAGCCCTGTTGCAGATCTTTGTGTCATCTGCAAAGAGACATATTTTCCCTTCCAGCTCCTCTGCATTGTCACTTATAAAGGCAAAAAAAAGGACTGGCCCCAGTACTGAACCATGCGGTACCCCACTAGTAACCCTCCTTTCTTTACTGTGGACTCCATTTACTATTACCCGCTGTGTCCTGTTGTCCAACCAGTGTTTTACCCAGGCTACCACCCTGGGACCCATTCCTAGGCTGGTTAGTTTGTTTATTAATCTTTTGTGCGGGACTGTGTCGAATGCCTTGCTGAAGCCTAGGTAGACTATGTCCACAGCCCCTCCCTGGTTTACTGCTTTGGTGACCCAGTTAAAGAATTCAGTTAGATTTGTCTGACATGACCTTCCCACTGTGAATCCATGCTGCCTTGGGTGCTGTGTCCCACTGGCCTCTGGGTACTCAACAGTATTTTGGGATTGATATAACAGAATGGACCTCTCGAGTTTCGCTCTCAAGTTCCATATGCAGTTATCTCAACCCATCAATGAAAACACAGGCTCGTAGTGTATGGTTGCCCACGTTATTCCTTGTGTATAAACTGCCTTCCCCACCAACAGTGTTGGAGCTGACAGAAAAGGAAATTAAGTATGAAGGAATTTCTTTCTGTATCTCTTCACGTTATCCTTGGGGAAGGTAGTAATACATATGGGTTCTAAAAAGCAGTACCTATTCTGATTTCAGGGTGGGGGAGAATATTACATAGAAACATAGAAACATAGAAACATAGAAGTTGACGGCAGATAAGGACCGCAAGGCCCATCCAGTCTGCCCATTTCTTTTTCTACCTTATAAATGTGCCATCGGCCTTTGCTCTGTCAGTGACCTATCTATTCATAGTCATTTGTATTGCTCCCTTATGCCTATCCATGCCTGTTTGAAGCCCTGCACTGTATTCATAGCCACCACTTCTTGTGGTAAGCCATTCCATGCATCTACCACCCTTTCTGTGAAAAAGATTTCTCTCACATTCCCCATATCGGCCTCCCTCTAATCTCATGCTGTGTCCTCTTGTCCTGCTATTTTCTTATATTTAAACATGTTAGACTCTTTCACCTTGTTTATGCCCTTAAGGTGTTTAAATGTCTCGATCATATCACCTCTCCTCCTTTGCTCAAGGGTATACATATTGAGCTCCATTAATCTGTCCTCATATGTCTTCTGATGCAGTCCCTGCACCATTTTGGTTGCCCTTCTCTGGACTGCCTCAATTTGGTTAATGTCCTTGTGAAGGTGTGGCCTCCAATACTGCACGTAGTACTCCAGATGGGGCCTAACCAATGTCTTGTACAGAGGATTATTACCTCCCTCTTCACTTGTGATACCCCTACTAATACACCCTAACACCCCCTAGCCTTACCTACTGCTTTAGAGGTCTGCTTGGATGATTTTAGGTCATCAGTGATGATGATGCCCAAGTCTCTTTCTTCTTTGTGACTGCTAGCAACTCCTCCCAGCCTATAAGTGGCTTCAGGGTTTCTCTTCCCTATGTGCATGATTTTGCACTTCTTTGCATTAAATCCCAGTTGCCACTCTTCTGACCATTCTGCTAGTTTATCCAGATCTCTTCTCATTCTGCCCACCCCATCTGGATCATCTACTCTGTTGCAGATCTTGGTGTCATCTGCAAACAGACAAGCCTTACCCTCTAGTCCATCCTGAGGTCACTAATGAAGATGTTGAATAGGACTGGCCCCAGGACTGATCCCTGAGGTACCCCACTTTTGACTTGCATCTCTTCTGACTGTATACCATTTACCACCACTCTCTGTTTTCTGCCAGTCAACCAGTTTGCCACCCAGTTGACCAACTTCTGACCCACCCGAGCCTACCTAGCTTATTTATCAATCTTCTATGTGAACAGTGTCAAAAGCTTTGCTGAAGTCAAGGTAGGCGACATCAACTGCTCCCCTTGGTCCACCACTCTGGTTACCCAGTCAAAGAAATCTATGAGATTAGTTTGACAGGACCTTCCTTTGTAAACCCATGCTGTCTTGGATCCTGTGCCCCTATGGATTCCAGGTGTTGCACTATCCTTTCCTTAAGGAGTGCCTCCATAATCTTGCCCACTACTGAGGTAAGACTGACCGGTCTGTAGTTCCCCGCCTCCTCCTGCTACCACTCTTGTGGAGTGGGATCACATGAGCCCTTCTCCAGTCTTCTGGGACCTCTCCTGTGCTCAGAGACTCACTAAACAATTCTGCTAATGGCTCTGCTAGTTCCTCCTTTAGCTCCTTAAGTACCCTGGGATGTATGCCATCAGGTCCCATTGCCTTATCCACCCTGAGCTTAGCAAGCTCTTGTAGGACCCTTCTTTTGTGAGGAGTAGTGCTCACCTCCTCCCCTGTGTCCATGATGTTGAGCTGTGGGCCCTGCCCTACCTTCTCTTCAGTAAATACTGAGCAAAAGTATCTATTTAGGATAGATGCCTTTACAGGGTCCTCCTCCTCACATGCTCCCTTTTCTCCATTAAGCTTAGCAATACCTCTCTGGACTTTCTCCTTTCACTAATGTATCTATAGAAAGTCTTGTCACCTTCTTTTACTGTTCGTGCTAGTGTTTCCTCAGTTTGGGACTTTGCCTGCCTTACTGCCTTACCTGCTTCCCTTAGGGCAGTTTGGTATGCCTCCCTATCTTCATCCCGCTGTGTTCCCTTATATATTTTCTGAAGGCCAGCCTTTTGGCTCTGACCTTTTCTGCTACTGTATTTGAGAACCAAAGTGGTTTCCTTCTTCTTGCACTTCCTTTTCTGTCTAACACAATGGGATGTTGCTTCAAGTATTGTATCCTTAATGCTTGCCCACTTTGCCTGTACCTCCTCACCTGTGTTTCTTTTGCCAGGGCTAGCTTAACTCTGTTGGCCATCTTATCAAAGTCAGCTCCTCTGAAGTCCCATATTTTTGCTTTGGAATGGGATGATTTAGATGTAGTAGCCAAATTGAACCATACCATGTGATGGTCACTGGCCCCAGGTGACCTTCTACCTGGAGATCTGTGATCCCTTCTTTGTTAGTCAGTACTAGATCTAGGATAGCCCTGTCTCTTGTGGGTTGCTGTACCAGTTGTTTGAGGCCCTCCCCTGCAGGGAATCCACTATGAGTCTAGTTCTGGCAGATGTTCCTGCTGGTATTGACCAATCTGTATCTGGCATGTTGAAGTCTCCCATTATCAGAACCTCCCCTTTAGCTGTCATGTTTTGTATATCTTCTAACAGTAATGTGTCTATGTCCTCCCTCTGGTCTGGGGGCCTGTAGACAACCCCAGTTCTTATGGCTGTCCCATTTCCTGTTTCCAGGGTGACCCACAGTTCTTCTGGCTCCTTATGTGTATTCTGAATTTCTGTAGCTTTGATATTTTCATTAACATACAGGGCCACCCCTCCCCCCCTTTTTGCACCTCGGTCTCTTCTGAACAATACATAGCCAGGTACTGAAGTCTCCCAAGTGTGGTTACTGGTAAACCACGTCTCACTAATTGCTACTATGTCCAGTTTAGCCTCTGACATAATTGCCTGCAGGTCTGGGATCTTATTTCCCAGGCTGTGAGCATTTGTGTACATGATTTTCCATTGGCCAGATTTTGGTGTGTTAGTTGTTGGGTGAAGTTTGGCATTACCCCTGTGCATCGTATGGGGAGACAAACCTTTTTTCTTACCTGGTGATGCAAATGAACGGCAAACACGCTGAATTCCTGTTTGACCACTAGCTGAGGGGGGAAGGGTGTTCTTCCCATTTGACGTATGGGGTGCTGCACCCCTCTCCCCATTTGCTAGTTTAAATATTCTGCAAAGACGCCAAACTTCTGCCCCAATGCACTGACTCCTCTTTAGTCAGATGCAGTCCATCAAATTTAAAGAACTTTCGCCTCCCAGAACTGTTGCCAGTTCCTACAAATCTGTGTCCTTTTTCCTGGCACCAGTCCTTGAGCCACATGTTTAGCTCCCTATCTCCCTTCTCTGACTTTCTCGTCCATCTGCTCCTTCTCCCAGACTGGCAGGATCTCAGAGAAGGAGATGCCGGACAAATAGATGATAGTTTGTCACCCAGCCTAGTCAGGTGTTCCTTGGTCTCCACAACTGACCGGCTGGCGAGATCATTAGTCCCTATGTGTACTAGGACATCAATGTTTTCTCCTGCTTTGTGAACAATTTTAGTAATGCGGTCAGTGTCTCTCCATGCTGATGTACCTGGGAGACATCTGACCATCACCCCTGGCTGGAGATGGGTATCAACTCCCGAATCATGGAGTCTCCTATGATCAGAAGTTTTGGATTTCCTTTGTGCTTGTTTAGTTTTGGTTCCTGATTTGGGTGAGTATTGTTGTGCTAGCTCCTGTGCCACAGTGTCCTGCTCTGCAGTGTCTTCTGCCTCTTTATTTGATTTCAGAGATAGAGGCAGATACCTGTTTGTAGTGTTTATATGGTTTTGGAGGTAATGTGTTTGAGAGTAGAGAGGATGGGGCACCTGATTTGTTCCTCCTAACCACCTGCCAACCTCCTGGACCAACTACCCTCTGCGGTCGAGGTTTTTCTGTTGGATGCTGGGAAATGGCTGGTGGTTCTTATAATGTATTTCCTCTTCAATATGAAATTTGAGGCGGCAATCTCTGCCCATGCTGCCTGGAGCTGAGACCCAAGATCTCCAAAGGCCCAGCATGTAGGACAGTGTCCTAAATCTTGTAAGACTGTCCTGAAAATTGTTCCACAGTACCTGCAGTTAATGAAATCCATTCCAAATAAGTTGCTGGGTTTGTAACCTAGTCAGAGTAATTAGAAGGAAAAAAAATGCAAGTAATGGTTTAATTGTGCTTTGTTTAACTTGTTATAACAAGTTAAATTACTAGTGCCCTGTAAATGAGATCACCTTGTGGAGGCCCCACTGATCCGCCCCTTCCTGCTCTGCCACAGGAAATGTCACAACTGTGGTACCCTATAAAAGGAGTGTAGCGTGGGGTGGTTGGGGATGGGGGTGGGTGGCTGGGCCCTTCCCCTGCCTAAAAAGAAGAACCACGGACGAAAGAACAAGGAGGTAAGAGCAGAAACAATCAGTCAACAACAAATGCAGTAACCCTGAAAGCTTATCCTAATGTTAGATAAAACTGTAAAACCTGTAAAGCACCACCTGTAATAATTTCAGAGAAGATATGCCCTGTAAGAAACACTTTGCTCCAGAGAAAAATAAAGCAGTAACAGAAGATATACCTTGCAAAAGACAATTTGACTCAGAAGATTACAGCAGTAATCTGTTAGCACACACCTGTAGGCACACCTTGTAATAATGCAGAAGAAGGTATACCAGCAACAACAATTTGAATCAGAGAAAAAATAAAGCAATGAAATGTTAGCAACAAACAGTAGCAATCCCTGTGAGTAAAAAATAAAAACACCACCACACAGTAAATCTGCTTAGCCAAACTAAGTCTTAATCCTTCTCCCTTGCTCTGGTAAGTTTCTCTACTCTGCCTTTCAAGCAGTCTTAGAAGGAAAGAGCTCAGGTGAAGCTAGGTGCCTTGGCCAGCAAACCAAGTCTTCTCCCATATATAATCCCTATTGTCCCATATATAACTCATACGGCTGAATAACAGTATTCATCTAACTACTTCCTGTAACCAGAGGCCGCATTGGAGGAATTTTGGACATTCAGTCTGAAGTGCTTAGTAAATGTGTGAAAGGGGGACCATGTAGCCACCTTGCATAGCTCCAACACAGGTACACCTCTAGTGGATATACTGTGTTAACCCTAAACTCGGTATGTGGACGCTCTGCATATTGAGTCATTTATCCCTACAACTATAGTCCCGAATCACTCTCATGCCCCAGATACAAATTTTGGGCATGTTACAAGAACCCCACAAACCCTGTAACTAAAATATCTAACACCGAGGGGGAGCGGACCTTGGAGTAAGTTGCAAATGAGTTACAGGGGTTGCAGTGTGTAAAAGGACGTGACCCGGGCCACGCACAGCACGCCGACAGAGCTAGCAGTGGTATTCCCCTCCACACCACTGGGGCAGCTTGGCCAGCAACCCCATCCAACTGTCCATTCCTTAGAATCAGACTGGGTAGGATAGCATTCAGTCACATCCGCTACCTTACTCTGTCGGGAGCTATTGTGTCGGGTTACCGTCTCTGTCGGGCAGAGCTGACTGGGGTAATGCTTGTCGGGCAACCCAGCCTCCGGATAACGTAAGTATACTCCTCTACTTTCTCTGCCCAGGATGTAGCAAGAGCCCTTGTAGAGTGGGCCTTGAGATCAGGAACTTTCTTCTTCTCAACCACTTAAGCCTTGATGATGCAAGCCGTTACCCACCTAGCTAAGGTGGCCTTAAAAGCCTTCTGATCCTTATTTTCTGTTCCAAAGAGAGCAAACTCTCAGATTTTCTAACTCATTTGTTTCTTTTAGATCGGTCTTCATTGCCCTGCGCAAAATTCATTCCTTTTTGGATTTGCTGATTGGGACAGAAGGACGGCAGACATGTTTCCTGATTTACATAAGCTGTAGGGAACTTAGGCACAAAGGACAGAACTGTCCTCAACACTGCCTTCTCTTTATGGGACAGTGCTTGAAGCTCAGCAGTCATTCTGGCTGAACAGACATCAGTTAAGAAACGCACCCTATAGGACAGGATGTCCAAAGGCACTGACAAGAGGTTCAAAAGGTGCCGTACACAAAACTTTCAGCACCAGGTTCAGGGCCCACGGTTGCACCGTGTATTGGAACTATGGTCGACTTCTGCTGACTGCCCTGAGGAAACTGATAACATCCAAGTTAGTTCCCAGGGATAAGCCCATGGATGTTCACAGCCCAGCAGTGCCCCAAGAGCAGACATCTGCGCTCGCAGGGTGCTCAACGCTAGACCTTTTGCTACTCCTGCCTGCAAAAAGTCCAGTATCTGCAGGATCGTAGCCTTAGATGGCCTGATAACCTATCTTTCTGGCCGAACTGGAGAAGGTGTTTCACCCATGGTCATAAGCTGCAGTCGTAGAAACTTTTCTCGACGTTTAGGGTATCCACCCTTCTTTGGGAGAAACATAGAAGTTGACGGCAGATAAGAACCGCAAGGCCCATCCAGTCTCCCCATTGCTTTTTCTACCTTATGAGTATGCCATAGGCCTTTGCTGTCAATGGCCTATCTAGTCATACTCATCTGTATTGCTCCCTTATGCTTATTCCATGCCTGTTTGAAGCCCTGCACTGTATTCATATCCACCACTTCCCGTGATAGGTCATTCCATGCATCCACTACCCTTTCTGTGAAAAAGAACTTCCTCACAGTACCACTTAATCAGTCTCCCTCTAATCTCATGCTGTGTCCTCTTGTCCTGCTATTTTTCTTATATTGAAACATGTTGGACTCTTTCACCTTGTTAATGCCCTTAAGGTGTTTTAATGTTTCAATCATATCACCTCTCTCCCTCCTTTGCTCTAGGGTATACATATTGAGTTCAGTTAATCTGTCCTCATATGTTTTCTGATGCAGTCCCCTGCACCATTTTGGTTGCCCTTCTTTGGACTGCCTCAATTTGGTTAATGTCCTTGTGAAGGTGTGGCCTCCAGTACTGCTTGCAGTACTCCAGATGGAGCCTAACCAGTGTCTTGTAAAGAGGAATTATTACATACTAACATACTAAAATGCTAGCAGAATAGGCCTAACGGTCTTTCGTGTCTGCTCGTTTGGTCAGCCCCCACCCTGGGTGCTGACCTTGCTGTGCCCCTCGCCTTCTCTGGCTTCTCCCTTCCCAGTTCTGGATATTCTTGCTGCATTGGATTTTGCTTCCAGAACCCTTCCCCTGTACCTGTCCCACCCCCTCTTGAACCCCTCCACCGTCTCTGCCTCCACCAGCCCCCTAGGCAGTGGATTCCATGGCTCCACCACCCTCTCAGTGAAATAGCACCTTCTCCTTTCTCCCCTGAATCTTTTCCCCTCCAGCTTCCACCCATGCCCTCTAGTGGCCCCCTCCTCCTTCCTTCGAAGCACCCTGACTGTTCCTCCCCTATTTACCCTCTTCATGTACCTGAAGATCTCTATCATGTCCCCGGTCCCTCTCTCTTCCAATGTGTACATATTTAGCTTTTCGAGCCTCTCCTCATAGGTCCTGTCCCCAAGCCCCAAATCATTTTGGTTGCCCTCCTCTGGACCCTCTCCAGGAGGTTAATGTCCCTCTTAAGTGTGGCCTCCAAAACTGCACATGATACTCAAAGTGCGGCCTCACCAAGCAGTTATACAGAGGGAGTATCACTTCCCTCTTTCTGGAGGTGATTCCCTAGCGATGCATCCCAGCATCCTGTTGGTCTTGGCTGCTGCCCTCCTACAAGTCTCAGAGTTGTTCATCTTGACATCCACCACCACCCCCACGTCCCTCTCAGCCATCGAGACTTGTAGCATTTCCCCAGGGTGTACACTTGGCCGGGTTTCTGGCCCCAGGTGGAGTACCTTGCATTTCCTGCATTGAACCTCAGCTTCCACTTTCTAGACCATCTTTCCAGAGCCTCCGGGTCCCCCGTAGGGCCACCCTCCCCATCCACCACCGCCCCCAGTTTCGAGTCATCCGCAAAGGACTCATCTCACTCCTGATTCCGGTCCTTATGTCAGAGACGTAGGCGTTGAACAGAAGGGGCCCAAGGACTGATCCCTGTGGGACCCCACTAATGACCCTCCTTGGGGATGAGACTATCCGCCCAACTACGACCCTCTGGGTCCGGTCCTGGATCCAGTTGCTCATCTATCTGATCATCTGTTCCCCACCCCATTTCTCCCAGCTTATCCAACAGGCCCACGTGGAGGAACAGGAGTCAAATGCCTTGCTGAAGTCCAGAAAGAGGACGTCCACTGGTCTACCCAGGTCCAAGGCACTCAGTCACCCAGTCATAGAACTCCACAAGGTTTGTCTGACACGATTTCCCGGATGAATCCATGCTGTCTTCGTCCAGGCACCCTGACTTATCCAGGTCCCCTCAGCCTCTCCTTGACAATGCTCTCCATCACCTTGCCCACCACTGATGTCAGGCTGACAGGCCTGTAGTTCCCTGCCACCTCCCTTGATCCCCCTTGTGGTTAGGCACTATATGCGCCACCTTCCAGTCCTGGGGCACCACCCTGTCTCAGAGAGATGGTGAAAAGTCTGCCAGGGGTTTCCGCTAGGACATCCGCAAGTTCCTTCAGCACTCTGGGATGTAATTTATCCGGCCCGGTGCTTTCTCCGTCTTAAGGAGCTGAGGGCTTCCTCACTCTCTCTGTAATTTCCACTTCCGCACTCTCTTCTCCCTCCCCCCTCCTGCCAGTGATGCCTCCCCCTCTCCCCAGTTCTGCCGATCGGTAAGGGTCCCCCCCCTCCTCAGTATCTGTCTCCTCCCATGTATGATGCAGCACCCCCATTTTACTTGGTGAAAACTGAGGTGAAGTACTCATTTAGTACCTCAGCCTGCTCCCCCGGATCTTGTGCCCATCTGTCCCCTGATTTAATCCTTCTAATCTGCCCCTTCACCCTTCGTTTTTCCCCAGTGTATCTAAAGAACCCCTTGTTCCCTCTCCTAATTTCCCTGGCCAGGTTCTGCTCCTTCCTTGCCTTAGCAGCCCTCACCACCCTAGTGGCCCTTCTAGCCATCAGCTCATACTCCCCTCGATCCCTTTCACTCCTTGAGCACTTGAATTGCTTATAGGCTGCCTTCTTTCCCCGCACCACCTCCTGGACCTCCTGGTCCACCAGCAGGGTTTTTGGGCCCTACCAATTTTTCGTCTTACTCTTGCACAGGTGCTGGTAGTATCCTGCACCCCTCTCCTGATGATTTCCCACCTACTATCAGCGTCCATGTCTGACCCAATCCCATCCAAATGCTCCGAGGATCCTTCCCATTTCCTTAAAATCCGCCCCTGAAGTCGGTTACTTCGCCTTTGTGCAGCCTTCTACCCTCCTAGGTCCAGGCAGAACCAGACCGTGGCATGGTCACTCCCCGCCAATGGGTCCCTTATCTCCAGGCCCCCAGTCTGGTCACTGTCTGCCAGGACCACATCCAGTACCTGCGCCTCCCTGGTCGGTTCCCTCACCTGCTGAGTTAGGAATGCGTCTTGAAAGACATCCAACAACCTCTGGTCACAGAGGATGTCATAGTCTCCCAGTCTGTTCCTGGCATGTTTAAGTCCCCCCAACACCACCACCGTTCCTCTGCCCAGTCTGCAGTGTCTCCCAACATCTGCTACCAGACTCTCCTCCAGCTCCTCCGCCAGGGCAGGGTGTCTATACACCACTCCTATTTTTACTCTCTTGCCCCCCCTTGTTATCAAGGTGACCCAAATCGCCTCCACGGTTCCTTCCGCCTCCTCTACTCCCCCTATGCCAATGCAGTTTTTGACTATCATTGCTACCCCTCCTCCCCTTCCCTCCCCCCTGTCCTTCCTGAACATAGTGTAACCCTCCAGGTTCAGGTCCCAGTCATGTCCTGCAGTGGCCCAAGTCTCAGTGACTGCTGCCACATCCATTACCTCCCTCTTCCGACTTGATACCCCTACTAATACACCCCAACATCCCTCTAGCCTTACCTACTGCTTTAGAGGTCTGCTTGGATGATTTCAGGTCATCAGTGATGATGACACCCAAGTCTTTCTTCCCCTGTGACTGCCAGGAACTTCCCTCCCGGCCTATAGGTGGCTTCAGGGTTTCTCTTCCCTATGTGCATGATCTTGCACTTCTTTGCGTTAAACCCCAGTTGCCACTCTTCCGACCATTTTGCTAGTTTATCCAGATTTCTTCTCATTCTACCCACACCATCTTGATCTACTCTGTTGTAGATCTTGGTGTCATCTGCAAACAGACAAACCGTACCCTCCAGTCCATCTGCAGTGTCACTGTTGAAGATATTGAAAAGGACTGGCCCTAGGACTGATCCCTGAGGTACCCCACTTGTGACTTGCATCTCTTCTGACTGTATACCGTTTACCACCACTCTTTCTTTTCTGCCCGTTAACCAGTTTGCCCCCCAGTTGACCAACGTCTGACGCACCCCAGAACCCTGTCTTAATAGTCTCCTCCTCTCAGGAGCCAAACTAACTGCTTTGCTTCTGGATTTGGATGCAGCTTGGGACCTTGAGAGAGAAGGTCCCCCGAAGCAGATGTCAAACTGAAGCCTGCTGGGGTGGGCTCACTAGGTCTGAGAACCACAGCCTTCTTTGCCACTCTGGAGCTATCAGTAGAAAGCTTTCCCTTGACTGCCTTATCTGTTGAATTACCGTGGTAACTAACTAGAGTGGCGGAAACAAGTAGGTTTTGAGGAAATCTCATGGCTGGTGCAGGGCATCTACTGCCTCTGCTTGGGGACACTGGTACTGGCTGAAGAAGTTTGGTACCCAGGCATTTCCCTTCGATGCAGAGAGGTCAGGTGTGAGGTCAACCGAGCTTTCTGCACAGAAGCATTAACGCTTCTAAATTCAGTGTCCATTCTCCTGGATAAAATTGCTCGTGACTTAGCCAGTCAGCCTGTACATTCAGTTCCCCTGCTAGATGGACTCTTGAGAGAGTCTGGATAGTTTTCTCTGCCCACAGCAGAACCTTGGTTGCTCCACTAGCATGACCTAACTTATCGTGCCTCCTTGGTTTACATATGCCATGGTGATGGTGTTGTCTGACCTTGTCTTCATGGCTCTGGATTGCATCCGTTGTGAAAATGAAGCAGGGCAAGGAGCGATACCCTCATTTCCAACATGTTTATCTGAAGCTGTTGCTCCTGCGAGTTCCAGGCTTCCTGAACTGAGACTTGGTCCAAGATCGCTCCCCAGCCTGACAAACTGGCGTAAGTCGGAATCTGTTCTGTTGGGACTTCGAGAGAGCTCCCTTTTGAGATCCTCAATGTTCTCCCACCATGCTTGCGACTACAGTACTGATCAGTATAGCGGGATTGGAACCTGATAGTCTTCCGAGGCCAGTAACCAGGCCCGTAGCATTCTGTTCTGGAGAGGCTGCATATGCCACTGAGCTCATGGCACTAGCTCTATTGCTGCAGTCATCAGACTAAGAATCCGGAAAAGGCTGTGCGCAGAGACCACCAATAGGCTTCTCAGCCACTGAATCTCTTGTCTTTGGCTCTTCCTCTTAGGTGAGGAGAGGAATACTTTCTTTGGCTGTCTAAAACACTGCCTCCAGGTGCTCCAACCTCTGAGATGGTATCAAAAAACTGTTCTCCTGATTGACTATCCAAACACACATGGTTCCAGAACCTCCAGGGTCCTTGACACCAACCTCGCCACAAGCCCCGCGGTCAAAGCATGGTAAAGGTATATTTTATGTCCCTCCTGTTTCAGTTGCACCACTAGCACAATCAGAATCTTCGAAAATACCTTGGGTGTAGTCACCAAGACGAAGAGAGGTGCTCTGTGCTGGAAATGCTGTCCGTTAATCGTGAGCTTTTGGTGCAACAGATGAATGGGGATGTGAAGATAGGTATACTTCAGATCTAGGGATGCTAAGAAATTCCTTGGTTGGACTGCCCTTATGATGGTTCACCAGGGCTCCATTTTGGAGATTGTGTAGCAACTTGTTTAAATGTTCAGGTCCAAGCTCAGTCAGAAACCCCCCTCAACTTCCTGTGGGCCACAAAATAGAGTAGAATCACAGGCCCTTCTTGTTCAAGGGGGCTGGGACAATTGCCACGATCTGCATCAAATGGTCTGAGGTCTGACTCACTCCCTGCCTTTTCACCTATTTTAGAGGTACCAGAGACTGCAGGAAACTGTTGTGGGCACTGAGGAAAACTCTAGGGTAGCCCATAACCAGGGTCTCTAGTGCCTATGCATTAGATGATAGTTGGGTCATCATTGATAAAAATTCTGTAACCATCCACCAAGGAAAGTGGACATAGATGGGCTTAGGTACCATCATTAGGAGGTACCTTCTCTTCTTCCCGCACCTTCATCATGCCTGTGGGTGAAGGATCCTTAGTTACCCTTGAATCCGGAATAGGCTCCTCTATTCCTTTTGGTTTCCGAAATTCTGGAAGGGTCGAAACTGTCTCTGGTCTGTTACTGGTGAGTAAATCTGCACCGTCTCGACAGAGTTGTCCCTACTTATCCTGGACGTCCTTTAGAGGATCGTTTAGGAGAGGGCCCAATAATATTTTTGCAAATGACCGATTAAACAGCTTGCCTAAAAAGATTGGTTCACAACCTAGTGTTGAATTCTGACATCCCGCATAGCTGCCACAGTATAAGCGGAGCATGCTGATATCCACAAATTGTCCACTGTCTCATCTCCTAGGAAGGTGGAGGCCATGGACACAAGCTGGTAAATGTTTTCCCACTCCAACTCTGGAGGGACGTAGATGCCCAAAGCAGTGACCCCTAAGTGTAATGCTCTGGAAATGAAAAAAGATTCACATGACGTTTGAAGATTTAATCTGTTCAAAGCAAATGCCGTCCCTTCTGCATGAAGTATCCAGTCTATTATCATTAGTGTCAGTTAGGCCTGCTGAACCTTCCGTAGGAATGGTTGTGTGCTCGCCAGAATATGCATAGCCTTGACTGCCAGTGGAGGAACCTCCCACTCCCACTGGAGCTCTCTTCCAGGAATGAGTAACATCTCGCCCTTGGCCTAGGAAGCTGCTTTCTCTTATCCATCCCACCCATTCCTGTTCAATAATCTGGTGCGGTACGCAAAGTTTGGAAAACATTTCGGTTCAGCGGGCGAGGTGGGCAGTGTAGGATTCACATACAAGGATTCCATGACTTGCACCTCCTTCAGCTACAACATTTGACAAACTTCCCTTATGACAAGAACTTCATATCAAACAAGGGAGGGATCAGAATCTTTTTCTTAGTCTCCGTCCACTCCCCCCTCTTCCTCTGAGGGATCTTCTTTCTCATCTGACAGTGTTATTTGGTCAGGATTTTCTCTGTGCTCCCTGTATTCTCATCTTGACCTTCCAAACAGTCCTGTTTGGGGGTTGCCTGCAAGTTTAAGTGAGCAGTATTGCTCTGCTCTGGCACACCTTGATATGCCTGTATTGGGCCCCTCCTGTCCTGAGGAACCTGCCTTGAGTTTGTGTGTATTGGTGGGAAATGTCCTGTGGGACATCAGAACTCTGCAATTTATTTGAGTAGCAAAAATGATTTGCACAATCCAGCCATACCACTGCCAGTCAGAACACCAGGTGCACCCCCTCCCCGAAATAGACATGTTTGATTGCTTTACACAGTTTGGGCAATATGACCCTAATGGAGAGAGGGTCTTATTCTTCTGCAGGTCTTGCATCTCATAAACACTACTGGTCTCCGATAAGCCATGGGGCCACAATGGAGAAAACTTTGCATGAAACCTAAGGAATCTGTAACGCAGCCAGAAACGTAAATGCAGTTGTACAGGGGACACCTAGAGTCTTTGCTACAGCCCTCAGATAAACAGATTTAAAGGCTACTACTAAGAATTCCCGTTGTGCCTGATTGTATTCCCCCAACTGAGCATTGCTAACACAGCTCACTTATAAATGAGTCTAAACTGACTGTACCTCAAAAAAAAAAAAAACTCACCCATGTCATTGCCCAGCAGTATAACTGTCTTGAACACTGCTCCTGCTCCCAGGGAAAACACTTTGAACACACAACAGCAATTACCGTTCAGCAGCTCTGTGGGAGAAAAAAATTACTACACGCTGTGCCTCAGCTACTGTGACCTTCCTAAATAGATGAAGGCATGCGCTTGTGTGGTAAGATCATGCCATTGCACATGGCGTCAGTGTTTCTAGGAGACGTGAGCACTCCAGGCAAGCATGACTGTTAGTGTGGAACGAGGCAAACAAAAAGGTGCGAAGGAGACACACTGGCAAGCTGTGAGCAGTGGCGGAGGTGAACCACGTGGAGTGCCACTACAAGGACTGAAGGGCACAAAACTGTAGCGCTGGGAGCATGTCTGCCTGATGTGACAGAGTGCTCATTCCCAGGCTGTGCAAGTCGGTACCAGCTAATGAAGTTGCGGTAGTCACTCTAAAAAGCTTTTCCCTGGGAAGGTGCAAAGTCAGAGTGAAAGATAAAGTCCAGTCTAAACACCGGAGGGCACTGCTCAGTTGTAAGGGATCTACTGTGTCCCTTTCTGTGGAAAGGTCTGTCATCAGTAGCATGCTAGGGAGAAAGAGTAGAGAATAATAGATCAGCAGGAGGCCCACAGTCTTGACTGACCGTCCCCCAGAGAGGGAGAGAGAGAGAGAACACTCGAGTCACCAGACAGATGTCACAGACCTCTGTTGTACACCTTATGCAAATAGAAATGGCATGTAGTCCTCCGTTCATGCACAGAAGTCACTGAAATTAGTATTGTATGACAGGTTTCTCAGTTTGAATGCTGCAGCTTACTAGGCACGGTTTCTAAATTTGAGAGTGCTCCTTGTCACCAGATAGCCCCAGCCTGCCTCCCAGTTGTACAGTCCTTGCCAGAGAATAATCAATCAGTTGTAGAACAGACACTTTTTCTGAGAACTTTACCTGTGTTGCATACCCCTCTAGTGGCACAGCAAAGCCTGAGTAACTGGTACTTGGAATGCTCATATGCCCATGGTTCTATGCTGACAGCTTTGCGCTGTACCACTACCCCAGTAGGGGTGTTCATTACCCTTCTGTATTAACTACCTCACCCATTGACAGCATGGAGCGATACAGAAAGACTTTTTGGGGGGGGGGGGGCAAGCAGTCCTTTCCTGCTGACAAATTCTGTCTTGTTGTTTTAATTGTCCAAGATTTATATATAGCCATTTCCTTTAGCTGTCCATGTCCTAACCAGGCTCATAAGCAGAATTGGCATGTAAGATTTATACAAAGCTGTGACACCCCAGTATTCTTATGCTAACCAGGTAAATGATGACAGGATTATGCATGAGCACATGTTTGTGTTTGACTTGTACCAAGTCATCAGGATCTTTAATAATGCTGTCCACTTCCCAGCCCCAGTAGTGCATGTTTATTTGTTCTTTTTATAACTGCATTTGTTTACTCCCGTTTGTGTAATTAAATTTTCCATTCTAGGTACGCATAAGTAATAGTCGCCTCTGAGAACTCTGTTCATAAGCTCTTGGAGCAGCTGCAGGGGAAAAAGTTTCACACAGACAAGCTGGAGGTCCGTCTGGCCACACGGCAGAACCTGAACATGTTCGAGGCCCTATCCAAAAAGCGTAAGTCCAAGTCAGCATGTGTCTTGTAGCTGGTGTTAGAGCTGGCGTTGCACCTTCGAATTGCCTAATTTGCAGTAATATTTAAATTTGTCCTAGCTTATCTCCCAAATAGTGATGCTTTGCATTAATCGTAGCTGACATTCCAAAGATCAGAGAGGCATCTGTGGTTCTCTTCTCAGAGTGCTACAGAAGGTAATCTGAAAAAAATGAAGGTTGCATACTCGTGTTCTCCGTCCTGTATGACTGCAGTATTTTCTTGGACACAGACATTACAAAGGATCCCTAAATTATAGCTGGGTCTGTTATGAGGTTATAGTTTGGAGTGCCCTGTGCTTAATGCCCCACATGTTCATTGATTTGATGGGTATTCTGAAAAGTGCACTCCACTATCGCTTAAAAAAAAAAAAACCTTGAACTGATCAGTATCCAACTGTGCATAATTCTACAAGGCACCGTTTTTTTTGATGATGTTGGTATAGCAGATGTGACAAGCTGCAAAACCATTTCAGCAGATAAGGCCCTGAAAACGTTTTTTTTTTTTTTAAAGGGACTGCTTTGTGCCACTGTTAATACAGACCAATGTGTTGTCCAAGAACAAAGCAGCTCAGTTACCAATAGTAAAGGGGACTGAATTATCTTCCATGCATGCCACAAGTATGGGAACCATCATCTAAAGGAGCTGACAAGTTGGAGGCCTGACCCGATTCCTGGGGTCTTGGATTCATTGTAGCCAAGTGCAAGGTTGCTGCCCACAGAGATCCTTTGATTCAGTGTTGCCAGATGCAGAGTGCTGCAGGGTGGGACAAATAGGGTAGTCAGGTGGCCAATGGCTACTTAAAAACAGGTTTGGCCATGAAAGTTATTGGCCAACTTGGCAACTTGCCTACAAAGTAATTTTTGAGCCCTTAAAAAGAATGGCCACTGCAAATATTGATTTGGCTATCGGATTCTGAAAGCCAGTGCCCAAACTGACCCCCCAGCTCACAAACTGATTTTGTCCCACCTTGGGTGCTGCACACTATGTATATGTAAAACTAGAGGGGATATCATGTGGTATTTCTGGGGCACTCAGTCCCTATATGTAAGTTAATAAAGATATTGTTGCCACTTCACCCTCCCCCACTTAATATTGCATTGTTTTTGCATGTTCTGTAATTACCGTAATGCATATTTCCTGTTCAGATGCATTGCCTATGAATTACTCATTCTGTTGTAATTATTTTCATATTATGATATTTCCTTTGTTCCTTCTGGGGATGGAGATCTCTGACTTGGTGGAATCAGTCAGTTGGTCTGACCATCATACCATGGGGTTCAGTTTTGGGGGCCCCCCTTTCCAAAATAGACCTATCCCTTCGGAGATGGTCCTGTACCACCGTTGAAGGGGAGTTACCCAGAGGGTCTGTCGGCGGTTCTTGACCTACTGGGATTGCTGAGTGAAAGCACAAGTCCGGGGGATCTAGTACTAGCCTATAATAAGGCAGTGGGAGATGCCCTGGATCCGATTGCTCCTGGTCATGTTTGACCACTCCCTCTTCGTCCAAGGACCTCTTGGTATGATGGGTCCTTGAAGGAGTTGAGGCGGGTTGGTCAAAGGCTGGAGAGAGCATGGCGGAAGTCCGGCCTTGATGCTGACAGGCTTAGATTGATGGAACACAACGTGGGCTATCAATCAGAAATCTCCCGTAAGAGGTTGCCTCTCAGGTTTTTAAATTATGGAAGCATTTATGAGTACTGTACATTAATTACTCAGGATGAAAACTTTGTTCACATCCATATGAATAATGCCTTCTCCACTTGGAGAAAGATGGGATTGTCCCATGTTTTCCAATCCCCCCCCCCCCAGGGATTTTTCCTTTTGAAAAATGGCACTCAATACAGCCTTCGGGACTGTGACTTATTTCAAAACTTCCAGGTCCATAATCATATACTGCGGAATAGAAACCTCCAGGTTAAAATGCCTTCCCCTTCCCCGATTTTATTAAAATTATTCATTGAAGCTACTAGAGGAAACTTGGGGACCCACATTATAGGACAGCTCTATAAGGGGTTGAGGAATGAGCAGTCAGAATCCACTGCTTCAATTTTACAAGAATGGAATAGAGATTTGTCTCTGGAGATTTCTTTTGAGGCTTGGTTGGGATCTGCATTACAAGCAGTAATGACTACATCATCGCCTTGCTGGAGAGAATTTGCTTGGAAGTGCCGCTCCCGCTTTTTCCAGGCTCCAGCAATCCTCCTAAAATTTCTACCAGAGAAGTATGGGAGATGTTGGAGAGGGTGTGGGTGCCCTAGGGCCACGTTGGGCCATGTGTTTTAGCTATGCCTTCTGTTGATGCCCTTCTGGCTCACCCTTCAGGTGGAACTTTCTGTGATACTCGGTGAGCCGGTAGAGTTAACGGCTGAGCAGATTATACTGGGGATCTTTCCAGACCACACTCCCTCATGGCATAGGGCACTTCTTTCGGTCTGCCTCCTGGCGGCTAAAAAAGCTATAACTCGTAGGTGGATGTCAGCCCAGATTTCTACAGTTCAAGACTGGAGAACTGTCATGTCGGACATATACTGTTCAGAAGGTTTCAGCGCTAAAATACGAAATAAGGGTCCATCTCACATGTTGAAATGGCAGCGCGGTGGGCTGTGCACCGATCACCTTCTGCCCATAATCCCTTTTTGTGGGTTGCCAAGTCTTGAGTTTTTCCACTCAGCATGTTAAGTGGTAGGTGCGTGGGTTAGAGAGGGGTCAAATTGACCTAATCCTTTAGGAAATATTAAACAAAACCCTTTGTCTCTTGGTGATTTCTTGGATATACTTTAATTTTACAGGATTAACCCCCTCTCTCCAACATTATCAATCGGGGAATAACATAACAGGGATTACTTATCATATATTTTAATCTGGAGTACTGATTTGTCATGACAACGTTTTTACCCTTAAAAATTGATGATTCTGCTGCAAACTTATTATTGTAAGCATTTATTAATTCGCTGTAACCCTTTCTTATCTGAAATGTGTGAAAAGAAAACTTTGAATAAAATAAACTTAAAAAAAAAAAAAAAAAAAAAAAAAAGAAATCTCCTGTAAGAAGGCAGGGTTCCTGTCCAGGGAGATTTCTGCTGTGCATAATTGACCGGCTCAACTCTTTCGATCTGTCCAGATTGTGCAATCCAATCTGTTTTCAGTCTGGAAGAGCATTCTCACAAAATAAGTGTCGTGAGCTAGCTCGATTCTTCGCAGATGAGGTTTCCAGCATTAGGGCCGGAATCGGCCCAGCTCCCTTGAGAGGTTGCGGAGGTCGATGGGAGGTAGTGAGCACTTGGTCTGTCTGGATTGATTTCAGCCGTTTGGAATTCATGGACATTGTGAAGATTGTCCAGATTTTGCACCCAACCTGTTGTAGTTTGGATCCGGGCCCTACTCACCTATTAGTGGGTTGTGTAGATGCTGTCTGCCCAATCCTAGTTTAAATTGTATGGAGATCCTTGGAGAGGGGAGTCTTTCCAGACCCTCTAAAAGAGGCGGTCATTCGACCACTCCTTAAAAAACCTTCCTTGGATCCCAACGATCCAGCTAACTACCGATCTGTCTCTAACCTTTTGTGGGGAAGGTTATTGAGAAGGTGGTTGCGTTGCAGCTGGATGATCACCTTGTAATTCACAATGTCTATGAAGTTCTCCAGTCTGGCTTTAGAAAGAGGCATAGCATAGAGACTGCTCTTGTTCGGGTACTTAATGACCTCATAATGGCGAGAGATCGAAAGGCTCGTACCATCTTGGTCTGTCTTGATCTCTCAATAGCCTTTGACACTGTGGACCATGGGGTGCTTTTGGAGACCCTGCGGTTCCTTTGTGGTCTGTCGGGTACAGTCCTCAAATGGTTTTGATCTTTCCTTGTAGGCAGGTCTCTGAGGGTGGTCACTGAAATTTATTCTTCTGACACCCTTCCCCTGTCCTGCAGGGTGCTGCAGGGCTCCATATTGATGCCTATGTTGTTCGAAGTGTATATGCTGCCATTGGGAGATATCATCAAACGATATGGCTTGTTTTCTCTGCTATGCAGATGATACTCAGCTGTCTTTTGTGCCTGTGAGGTGTGGGATAAATTAGGACTCCAGGCAGCAGGTTATGGATAAGCTGATGTTTTATTTCTTTGTACTTATTCAATGGACTGAGCGACAAAAAAAAAATAATAAATACACTAGAACCAACTAGTGTCACCACTCAGCAGAACTCGTCTGCTCTTCACAAAACTATCTGCTGAAATGAAGTAAAACATCCCATTTATAGGGATCTGATAGGGGAGGAGTTTAACTTTCCACCCATCAGAGTTGCAAGGTATACAAAGTCATTAAATCAATAAATTAACTTATAAACATGAATTATAATGTTGTTTTCCATTAACATATTAACTTGCGTTCCTAATCGAAATAAAATGTACAAATTAAAGGATATAACTGAAAATGTCTAACAGAAGCTCCGCCCCTTGTGTCAGGTCTATAAGTATAGCAAAGCAAGGCCGGCCGGCTGGTATAGACCTGAACACAGAGAAGGGTGGGGCTCTTAGAACTTTGGCTCAGCAACAGTAAAGCCTGCTACAAACCATTCCAGGTACAGTCATGGCCAAAAATATTGGCACCCATGCAGTTTTTTTCTAATAATGCACCATTCTTTCCAGAAAACTGTTGAAAATAAAAAATATTTTGGTATCCACATATGTATTTCTTTGGTTTGCAGTGGAATAAAACACAAAAAGCAGAAACATTTACTAAGTCTTAGCTTATTCCACACAGAAATCCTTAAATGGGCCGGACAAAATTATTAGCACCTTTTAGAAGTAGTTAGAAATAATTAGATTTCAAGCAGGTGATTCTCCTTCACTTTGGAGTGGAACTCACCTGTGGTGAGTTGCAGGTGCCTGCAATATAAAAATCACTCATTCAACCAGTTTGAATAGAGAAAAGGACTCATTCTCCTGTTTTGTGTCACTGTGTGTACCGCAATGAGCATGGAGAAAAGAGACAGCCAGAGAATTGTCTTAGGAGGTCAGACAGAAGATTGTAGCCAAACATGGACAATCTCAAGGCTACAAATCAATCTCCAGAGACCTTGATGTTTCTTTTTCCACCGTACGTAATGTTATCAGGATGTTTAAGGCCCGTGGCACTGTAGCCAACCTCCCTGGACGTGGCCGCAAGAGAAAACTTGATCAAAGATTTGCAGTGCAGGATTGTTCGAATGGTGGAGAAAGCACCTCGATCAACTGCAAAACAGATTTAAGCTGACCTTCAGACACAAGGTACGACAGTTTCAACTCGCACCATCCATCGCCAACTCAATGAAAGGGGGTTATTTGGTAGGAGGCCCAGGAGGACCCCACTGCTGAGAGAGAGAGAGACATAGGAAAGCCTGACTGGAGTTTGCCAAAACACACCTGAACAAGCCAAAATTCTTCTGGGAGAATGTCCTGTGGACAGATGAGACCAAATTAGAACTTTTTGGTAAAGCACATCATCTCTCTGTTTACAGAATACAAAATGAAGCCTTCAAAGAAAAGAACACCTTCCCTACAGTCAAACACGGAGGAGGTTCAGTGATGTTTTGGGGTTGCTGTGCTGCCTCTGGCACTGGGTGCCTTGAACGTGTGCATGGCATCATGAAATCTGGAGATTACTAGGCCATTTTGGAATGCAGCGTTGAACCCAGTGTCAGAAAACTGGGTCTCCGTCGAAGGTCATGGGTCTTCCAGCAGGGCATTGACCCCAAACACACTTCAAAAAGCACCCAGGAATGGTTCAAGACAAGATGCTGGACTGTATTGAAGTGGGCAGCAATGAGTCCAGATCTAAATCCCATTGAAAACCTGGGAGAGATCTGAAAAAAGCAGTTGGGAGAAGGCACACTTCAAATCGGGGAGAACTGGAGCAGTTTGCACAAGAAGAGTGGGCCAAACTGCCAGTAGAGAGGTGCAGGAAGCTCATCCATGGCTATAGGAAGCGGTTGATTGCAGTTATTTTGACCAAAGGCTGTGCTACCAAATAGTAAGTCTAGGGTGTCAATTTTGTCAATGCCATTTCTTTTCATTTTCTGATTTAAAGGATATATTAAATTCTGAATCAAAAACAAAGGTTCTGTAATATTAGCAAAGAAATAAAGAATTGTGGAGACTAAATACTGTACTGTTGTTAATTTCAACTTATGTTTAGAGGTAATTGTGAGTTACTTGAAAAAGTGCAAGGGCACCAATATTTTTGGCCATGACTGTAAATCCATATAAGTTCATAATTATCCCTTCCTACAGCATGTTTTGGAAGGATAGACAATATAAAATAACCTGGCAACTATAACATTTAATTTTAGCTTCTAATTAAACTTATAAGCAACTAGAACTTCATGAAGTTAAAACTGAGCTGTATGTGAAAACTCAAACTACCAGGCAAATACTCAGCCAGAGGTCTTATTTCCCCACCCTTCCTTCCCCCAAAAACTACTACACATTGCAACAGAAGTTACAGGAGGGCCAATAACCATGAGGTGTGTTTTAAAAAAAAAAAAAAAAAAAAAAAAAAAAATTAACCTGAAACAATTTTTTTTTAGCGACGCATCGGTTTGCAGCCAGCTCCACTTACAGCTACAGGCACAACGCTGAGCTGAATTATTGGGCAACTTCCTTACTACTTAAAGGAACTAAGACAAACTGTTTCCCACTATGGTGGGTACTAGAAGGCAAGGCATGTTGAATGGATTCTGACTGATTTCTAGGAGAGGATGGAATACAATATAAATAAAGTATACTAAAGTAGAATGATATCAGGTGGCCAGCCTGATAATAAAAGAAATGCAAATTAAAGCTACAGAAGGAACAAAGGAGAAAATGCTGTTGCAACAGACTTAAAAGACAGGATGGAGGTCCCTTGTACTGAATCCATTCTCACAGTGCCTGGACAGGTTAATGCGGTCTCTGTGCTAAATAGTTGCCTTTCCGAGATCAGACTGGATAATCTTGAGCTGGTCGAGACTGAATCCGGATAAGACTGAAGTATTGGTTGTGGACCCGGGTTGTCTGGGGGTGGGTTTTGGGGCTGGGCATATGTCGAGCCTATGGCTTGATGGTGCCCAGCTCCCTACCTCAGACCGGGTGCGTAACCTAGGCATCACTTTTGACGACAGTCTGACCCTAAAATCTCAGGTGTGGGCTATAGTTAAATGCTCATTTTGTCATCTGAGGAACTTCGCCCGGGTGAAACACCTGGTTCCTCCCGGTGACCTTCCAACATTGGTCCACGCCTTCATTACTACCCGTCTTAACTACTTCAGTGCCCTCTACCTAGGGCTATCTGGGGTTAATATCCGCCACTTGCAGCTAGTGCAGAACGCTCCGGCCAGGGTGCTGACTGATAGCTCTAGGACCAGTCACATTATGTCTGTGCTGCGTGAACTGCTTTGGCTGCCAGTTCAGTGGCGGATCACCTGTAAGGTAGGCTAGCTTGCCTTCAAGACCTTACATGAACAGGGACCTGACTACCTGAAAGATCTCTTGACTCCCTACTCCCCCAATCATCTCTCCGATCCGTAGCGAAGTTGATAGAGAGTTCGAGTTGTTTGAAAACTTCTGGGGCTGTGTCTTTTCATTTGCAGCACCAGCTGTGTGGAACTCTATACCTCATCTGTTAAGAGAATGCAGGACCATCAATAGCTTTAAAACTATGCTAAAAACTTATCTATTCTCTCAGGCTTATCCAGACTTATTTAAAATAACTTCTACTGTTTATGTACTGTGGCTTATGTCTGTACAGCGCACTGATTTCGAAAGGTGCTTTATAAACACAGTGTTGACTGGTTGGTATTTTGTAACTGTACTCTTCCCTTCTCCTCCCCTAGGGTGCATCTGAAAACAGGCTGCTACCTACTCAGTATCTTTCCTGGGAAAATGTTGAAATAAATTAAATTTAGTACCTTTAACACTAGAGAAATGAAAGACAGGAGATGCCAAAGTCACATGATGTCCCACTTAGTTTATATATATATATATATTTGATCTCCATGGTGTGACACTTGGTGAGGAAAAACAAAGGTCGGACCTACACACTGTGGGTCTCTTTGCTGCAGTGGTGAAGACGAAGCAGCACTCTTACTCAGCATTTGTATGAAAAAAAATTTCATCAGTTTATTTCTCAGATCACCTCTGCAGCTTGCTTGCTGATGTTTTGCATTCCTTACCACTGTCAAAACTTATGGCTCTTTCAGTTTTTATATCTTTTTCATGTTGAAGAAATGTGTAAAATAATATAGCACACAATCTTGGTGTCTCTTCATATAAATGTCCAGCTCCCTTTGTTCTTCAAGACTAAAAAGATTGCAGTTTGGCCCTGAGGAGGCAGCCAACCAGTCTCTTCCACTTCCCGGTGTGGCATCCCCTTCGCTCAGTCGCTTTGTGATGTCTGACTAGGGAAAGTATGGGAAGCTGCATAGAAGTCAACATGCATTTTTTTTTTTTTACATTTTTATGCCATTCTGTCTTGGCGTAACAAACAAAGCCACTGCGCAACTATGAAGCTGTTCCTTTCTGACCTTTACGCTAGTGTGGCAGAATTAGTGGTGAGGGGTGGTACTTAATGGGAACAGTCAGCACTAACAGCCTCACACCTAAAAGTGGATCTGGCCCTAATTTGCACTTTGTGTGCAAAGACATGTTTTTCCTTACCGTTTACTGCAGTATCGTTGATTTTTTTTCAGGCTGGTTTTGTTGGCTTCTAAGCTGACTTTGCTTAAGAAAGAAATTCCAGAATCCTCTGATTATGTCAGAGCAGGACTGCAACACTGGGAGATTCAATAGCCTGTCGTACATGTTGAGATTTAATAAGCTCAAATCAGATGTTTGTTGGTCCCACTGCTTTCCCAGGGCTATATACAGTCCTCTATGACTGTACTTAGAGCCCCCAGGAGGACAGCGGGACCAGCAAACAAAAGATAGCTTATAAAAATTCTAGCATGCACTGCAGGCTGCTGAATCTCCCACTGCTGCAGCATTCCTGATGCCAGCTGAACTGCTGATTGTGGCATTCCTGATGCCAGCTGCAGGGAATTTTGAAATTCCTGGTTACAACAAATGTTCGCTTTGGAACTCCGAATAATCAGCATGATAAATCAGCTGTACTGTAGTAAACAGTAAGTTTAAAAAAAAAAAAAAATCTTTCTGCACACAGAGTGTTAATTGGGACCAGTCCCCCATTTGGTGTGAGACTGTTAGGGCTGTCTGTTGGATGTAAATCTGTTACTCTGCAGGTGAAATCTTGCAGAAGGAGGAGGAGGAGGAGTTGAATTGGGTTAATTTGGCAGAGAGAGACATAAAGAGGTGTTCGTGACTTCAGAATTCATCTCTTTGCTTTGGGCCAAATGAAGGAGAAAAGACTGATAAACCGATAGTGAAAAGTAAATACAGGTCATAAGTCAAGGATTGCAATAAGTCCAGTCCTCTAAGCCAGAGTTTTATATTTAGATTTTGGATTTGTGTACATATGCATCTGCAGGATCATGATTTCCATTTGGTTTCATTTTAATTTCAGGGATGCCTCAAAGAGCTAATTCACGAGACTCAACGGAATCGGTAGATGGAAATGCTAAGAAGATAGAGAATGCAGCCCTACCACAGCGGATTGAGAAACCTCCCACTGTGCGTCCACCATTCTTCAACCGGTCTGCATTTGGAGAGATTCGCCCTCCTTCACTCCACATGCCCCCCATTCCACCTCCGATGCCAATGGGGTATAATGTTCCACCTCCTCCCCTGCCTGGGATCACATATCCCCACCTTGTACCCCCACCCCCAAGAATTCCACCTCACTTGGGAGTGCCACCACCTGGCTCTGTGCCACCTTCCCTACATCTGAATCCTGCTTTCTTCCCCCCTCCAAGCACGGGGCTCCAGTCCTCCGATCCTTACAGCAGACCATCTTCTACCTACAACAGAAGCAGGTAAGTTTGGAAAACTTAATTTACGTTGTGTTGCATTGACGTCCATAGAAATTATAGCATGATCTTGCACCAGGAGGGCTGCAGTGATGAGAACGTCCACCACCCACCTCTTTTTAAGCATAGTAACCTGGTAAAATTGTAGCAAAAAAAACACAAGTTTCATCTTTTCCACCCCTATTGTCACGTAGCAGTGACTATACCTTGAATATTGACACACATTCAATCTTCTCTGTGGGAATGCTGCTCCTTATACTATGTAACCCTCGGTGGGTTCTGCTGAAGTCTTGGATTCAGTGTGTAGCCAAAAACAAGGTGCTACACTTTGGGAAGGAAAACAGAGGCAAGACTTACAAAATTATGGGCCTTCTACCACAATGGGGGGTGGGGGTCATAACAGACAAGAATGAAACATGACGGGAAGTGTGCATTTGGTGACGAGAGTTAGAATGCTAGGGTGCATCAAAAGATGGGGTTGATGGACAAGGGACATTTTCCTCCCTTTTCACAAGTCCCTGGTCTGTCCTCACCCGGTGTATTGCATGCAGTTTTGGCCTTCTCCGTACAAACTGTACATTAAGGCAGTAAAGAAGATGCATTGCAAGGCCACCAGAATGATTTAGGTAAAGAAGAGAAAAGTTATGAGAAGACCCTTCTGGGGCCATATGTGCTCCAGCAGCAGTGCGTCCATCATTAGCTTGCCACCATTGTGGAATTTGCCGCTCCCTCCCCTAGGTTCGCCCCTCCCAACTTAGAATATTTAGAAAGGGGCGGGGGGCGCAGTCCCTGCCCCCTGCAAAAAGAGGGACGGTGACATCGGGACGTGACGCTGTAATGACTGGGCACACCACCGCAGGTGCCCTGTATATGTGGAACCATGGGAAGACCTGTGGCTGTTTAACATATTTACCTTGGAGAAAAAGGCTGAGGGGGGGACATGATCTCGATCTTTTGCATACTTGAAGAGTACCTGACTAGAGGAGGACCTCTGCCCAGTTTCTGGTGCGCTGCTTGCCATTGTTGCTGGGGAACTATTAGTATTATTAAAGAATAATTTTGTTGATGTATTTGACTCGATTCTTCTTCCCCCTCCATACCTGCCTGGTGTTCTGCCGATTGTTAGCTGCTGGCCAGTTGAATGGTGGATGGCATTTGTAGGTTTACTGACACTGAGCAGTAACTGCTGTGTATGTCTTTGTTCATTAGCTGAATCTCCTCGTGGCTGTGTTTTTCTTTGCAGTTGACAGTACGTTCTGTCGTGAGTGGGAAACGAGCAATTTACAAAAAAGGTACACCAACTGATATTCTGTAATCTATGAGACAGGTTCTCGTCTGTGGTGGTATAGTACTCTCTCTCCCTGTGTCTGGTGAGCTGTTTGCTTGACACTACTTAACTGATATTTGAATCTGTAGCCCTTCCCTAGTGCCTGTAAACATAACGCAGAAAGTGAGCCAGTATAGTACAGTCTATAATGTTCAGACACTCTGTAGATACTTTGAAGATTTGATTTTGAAAAAAGGTCAATCCAGAGTATAAGTCTGTAAGTTAGACTGTAAAGGGATAAGGGGCTAGTAAAGATTCAGATGCACCTCAGAGTCGTCCCTAATCAGAGGCAGAACCACAAAATGGGTGGGGGGGGTGTCACACCACAGGTCAGTTACTTTATCAGTAAGTAGTTTCAAGCAAACGGCTCACCACAGACACAGAGTAAGAGAGGACCACCCCACCGCCCCATACCACTACGGATGAGAATCTCTTTAAGATTACAGACTATCAGTTGGTGTACCTTTTTTGTAAATCGCTTGTTTTAGGGACATGGATATGTTGTTCATCCACACTTATTGGCAGGTTCCTTGCCGCTTTAAATCTTGCTGGAAGGTCTTCAAGCTGGCTCCTCCCACCCACCTGGGTGGTAAAACTCTCAGCTTCGCCCCATGACGCCAGATCTTCCTTACCGCTTGGAAGCTCAGGTTCCCTCCTTGGCGCTCTGTGTTTTTTGACTGGTTCCTGATTCTTCGGATCGTCTGAATTTAATTTTGAAGTTTTCTAAACTTCTGTCTTTTCCCTCGCAGCTGCGATGGACAATTCGTTTTCTGGCTCTCTGAGGCGCCCTGGCGGGCGGAATATCTCCAGGACTGATCCGCACTCCACGTGCGTATACTGCCTGAACTTGGACCACGATCCACAAGTCTGCGAGTTGTGCCGTGCCTTTTTGACCAACGTCCTGGAGGAGCGTGCTGCCCGATTGAGGCTTGGGCGCCCCGAGGAATGTTCCCCGCCGGTAAAATCCATAGAGGCTCGTCGGGCGGTGTCCGTGACGGCTGACTCGGCTGAGCAGCTCGAACGCTCTTATCGCCCTGGAGGAGGCGGCGGCCAAGGCCGCATCTCCCTCCACCTCCTCGGTCACGGCATTTATCCCGCTCTCTCTGAGTTCCTCTCATTCGACTTCGTTCAAGGAGCTTCGTAGTCCTCTCCCACGAAGGAGAGGGCCATCGAGACGGCTCTCAGCCCAGGTCGAGGGAGTCATAGGATAAGTCCCATCGTCGGCGTTTGTGGGAGCGGGAGAGGTGGTCTTTACCAGAATGCCGACCGCCGACTTCGTTCGTGGTTGCGGCTCAGGCCGTTGGCTTCACGGTGTCCCCGTCAGGCCAGCTGGCCGAGACTCCCGTCGATGCAGTTGAGTTTTCTCTCGCCCCCGTCACCAGGGTGGTCGACTGGAAGAGCTGTCAACCCTTCGCCGGTTTCCCCGGTGGAGGCCCAGGTTCTGCCTGCGCCTTCGGGGTGGCAGTCCTCGGTCAGTGTGTTCGAGCCGAGGGAAGAGCGGGTGTCCCCCGCTCCTTCTCAGACCCGCCCTCGGTTTCACTGAGGATCGTGGTCTCGGTCTTCTTTTCGGTCAAGCCACTCCCGCCGACTTCGGCGGTCTCGGTCGGGGCACCGAGTTAAGCGGCAACACTGTTCCTCCTCATCTTCCTCTTCAGATGAGGAGAGGCTTCGACGATGGCGTTGACGTTATGAGGAGTTTATGTGGCAGCAGTTGCTGTTGTCCGGGAATCAATCGACTCCGATTCACTCCCCGTCTAGCAAGCGGCTGCCGCCTGAACGGCCGACGCAGCCGCTCGCTGCAGTCGAGGTGCCCACTTCCGGGCCGGTTGTTCGACCAAATCTAGCTGCCCTACCGATTTGTGGTGGAACCTCGGTCGGGTCACGGCCTGTCCCGCAGGTTGTCGGTCACCCTCACTCCCGCCTGCCCTCGGTGGGTGAAGAGAGGCTCAGGCTTGAGGCAACTCTTTGCAGACCCTTCGGAGTCCGACGATGACTCCTTCATGTTCCCCAGGCGGGTGGGCCTGGAGTCCTCCCTGGACCGGTCTTTGGATGACAGCCCATTGTCCTTCCTGGGTCTGCTTAGGCTCATCTTGGAGTTCACCGGGATGCAGCTTGAGCCTGTGTCCAAGCGGGCCTATTATCCCCTTACGGAGATCCTAGACCGAGGGGATTCACCCTCAGAGGCCTTCCCTGTGGCTGAGGTCATTGTCTGCTCAGCCTTGGAGCTTTGGCAGCTGCCGCTATCTTTTTTTTGCCTGGTTTCTCGGAGCACCCCTCTGCTGAGGGGTTAGTTACCGATAACGTCTTCCAGCATTCCGTAAACACTCGGGATGTGGATAGGCCTCCCGACAGAGTCCAAAAGGATGGACTGTGTCGGGCGCAGGTTTACGCCGTGTCCTCCCTAGGCCTCCGACAGGCCAGCTCGGCCATGCTGATGGCACACTTCTCCCACGCCGTCTTGGGCTCCCTGGATGAGGTGATCCCTCATCTGCCGGCCGACCTGCAGACCACGGTCCAGCAGGTACGGGACCAGGGTAGGGCGGTGGCTAAGCAGCAGCTTCAGACTGCTCTGGGCATAGGTGATTCCTGTGCCAGGTCAGTAGTGGCCACGGTGGCCATGCGCCGCAGGGCCTGGCTGAGGATATCCACCTTCTCGGCGGATACCCAGCACAAGTTGGCGGACATATCCTTCTCTATGGGACTGACCTCTTCGGCCCTGGAGTGGAGGGACACCTCCAGGGGACCGAGAAGTCCAGTGCCACTCTGGACACACTCACCCCCGCCCAGAGAGACAAGGGCCGCTGGCAACCTCTGCGTAAGCCCCTTCGCCCTTTGGCCCCTGCGGCACGACCAGCCCATCAGCACCAGCAAGAGGGCCATCAGGCTTGTGCTTGGCATCCCGACCCAAGGCAGCGGCTTCCTCTAAGGGGAAGCAAGGAGGTAAAGGCCCAGGAGCTCCCACGGCCAGTCCCTCCTCCAAGCCTGCTCAGTGACAGGCTGAGGGGCGTCGCCCCATGCCTCGTCACCCCTACCTGGGTCCCCGCCACTTCCTTTCCGCCTGGTCCGCTATCACCATGGACCGCTGGGTGTCGGAGGTGGTAGGAAAGGGCCTGCCTCTGGAGTTCAAGCAGGCCCCACCCTTCCGAGCCGTCGCCCCTCAGGGGACCACGGGGTCCGCAGCCTCTCTGTTGGCCCGCCGAGCCGATATTGCCCTGCTCCTCGAAAAAGTGGTGTTCGGGAAGGTGGCGGATCCTCATCCAGACACGGGGTTTGTGTCCAGGTACTTCCCAGTCCCCAAATGGACGGGGGGCTGGCGTCCCATTCTCGACCTGCATGACCTGAACAAGTTCCTAAGGTCTCGGACCTTCTGGATGGTCACTCTGACTCAGATATCCCATCCTTGGAATGAGGCATGTGGCTCTGTTCCCTGGACCTCCAGGACACATTCTTCACGTTCCGATCCGTCCGTTTCTTCAGAGACTTCTCCGCTTCAGAGAGGAGGGATCTCTTTACGAGTTCCGAGCCATACCCTTCAGCTTCTTCCCAGCTCCCAGGGTCTTCTCCAATGCATAGCAGTGGTGACAGCATTCCTGCGGCGCCGAAGGGTCCGAGTGTACCCCTACCCGGATGGCTGGCTGATTGCAACCCCCTCCAGAGCGGAGGTGGAGCGGTCCTGAGTTCTGGCCCTCTAGGTTGCTCTCAGATGGGCCTCCTCTTCAACGGAGCCAAGTCGGAACTCGTGCCAAAGCAGGTGATTCTTTTCATCGGGGCAGACAGGGCCGAGGTTCTTCCTCCTTTACCAAATCATGTCTGATTGGGCAGTCGCGCCCTGCCCGGGACTTCCTGGGCCTCGTGGCAGCCTGCACCAGCGTGGTCTGTTGGGCCCGTTGGTACATGCGTCCCCTTCAGTGGGGGCTGGCCAGCCAGTGGTCACAACGCTGTGATCCTTTGGACCAGCCCGTGACAGTGACCCAGGAGATGCGAAATGCTCTCCAGTGGCGGACCGTTCCAGCACATCCGCAGGAGGGCATCCCGTTCGTCTGCCCCGAGTTGACGGTCTTTTTCGTCCGATGGATCTCTGATGGGTTGGGGTGCCCATCAAGGGGAGCACAGAGTGCACTGCCTCTGGTCCCCTTGGGAGTCTCGATGCCATTTCAACTTGCTGGAGCTTCATGCGGTCCGCCTAGCTCGCACCGCTTTCGCTCCGTTTAGATGGGGTCAAGTGGTTCAGGTCCAGGCAGACAACACCATGACCATGTGCTACCTAACCCGCCAGGACGGAACGCGCTCCTTGCCGTTATGTAAGGAGGTTCTTCGCATTTGGTGTCGTGCACAGTCTGGAGGCGGTTAACCTAGCCATTTCGATGGCAGGAGCCTCCAACACCCTGGCCGATGCTCTAAGCCGGATAGGGGCTGCGCCTCACGAGGGGTTCTCTCCTGCCGGAGGTAGCACAAGATCTTTCTCCCACTGGGTCATGCCTCGAGCGGACCTTTTTCCCTCCAGGGAGAATGCGAAGCCGAGACTTTCATGCCCATTCCCCTCAGCAGGGCTTTCTGTAAGGGGATGCCTTTTGAGGCCGTGGACCCCGGGCCTCTTCTACCCCTTTCCCCCCATTTCCCTTGATCCACAAGGTGCTTCTCAAGGTGAGGAGGGACAAGGCACAGGTGATTCTGGTAGCCCCAGACTGGGTTCCGCCAGCTTTGGTGTCCAGCTCTCCTCAGTCTCTGCTCCAGGCTCCTGAGGCGGCTTCCAGCCCGCCCGGACCTGATCTCTGTTATCAGGGGAAGGTATTCCATCTGGACCTTCAATCCCTGCACCTGACGGCCTGGTTTCTGTGCGACTAGTTGCCAGACTTTGGGTCTTCCGGCGAGGTCCTCAGTGTTGTTGAGGCGTCCCGTCAGGAGTCGACCGGATAATGCTACGCCTTCAAATGGAAGAGTTTCTCCATTTGGTGTTAGGGTAGGGCCTGGTCCCTTCTCCTGTTCCTCGGCGAGCATTCCGGACTACCTGTGGTCCTTTCTTCAGCAAGGGCTTCGGTCGACGACCCTTAAGGTGCTCCTGGTAGCCACCTCTGCCCTCCGGGCACGGGCCGGAAAGGCAGTCGGTGGCACAGGAAAAGTGGTCTGGCGCTTTTCCAAGGCTTTGATCACACTTCCCCCTCCGGTGCGAGAATCTCCACCTCCATGGGATCTACCGCTGGTATTGACTTAGCTCACGGGCAAGCCATTCGAACAAATGCACAGGTGCGATTCTCCCACCTGTTGTGGAAGAACACCTTCTTGGTGGCTACCATGTCAGCCAGAAGGATGGGAGAGCTCCAGGCGCTTCCTTCGAGTCTCCCTATCTGGTCTTCCACAGGGACAAGGTTGTCCTACACCCCACCCGAAGTTCCTTCCAAAGGTAGTGTCGGAGCTTCACCTTAACTGGGTGTTGGCTCTGCCGGTGTTCTACCCCATTCACACCTTGGAGGCCGAATATAGGCTCCATTTGGACCCTAGTTGAGCGCTCGCCTTCTCACGGAGCGTAGGGCTGAAGTTCGGGAGAGGTTCGCCAGCTGTTTGTCACCTACGTTGAAGCCGCACCTGGCAGACCTGCAGCCAAGCGGACGATGAGCTGGTGGGTTACCTCCTGCATAGATCTTGGCTATAGGTGGGCAGGCATGGAGCCTCCCAGAGGGATAAGAGCTCATTTTACCTGCCATACCGCTGCATCAGTGGCTGCTTCTGGGGATGTCCCGATCCAGGATATCTGCAGGGCTCCTACCTGGAAGTCGGCACATACCTTATTTACCCCCTACCACATCGACCTTTGGTCACGCCGGGATGCTGGTTTGGGGCCTCAGTTCTCCAGTCTTTATTCCCTAAGTAGGGGGTGTGCGCCTTGCCTCCCTCCTCCCGGAGAACTGCTAGGAGTCTGCCAATAAGTGTGGATGAACAACATATCCATGTCCCTAGAAATACAGGTTACTCACCTGCAACAGGAGTTCTAGGAGATAGTATGTTGTTCATCCCTACATTTCTCCATTTCGGCTTGACACACCTGGCTTCCAGCGGGCTAGATCTGGCGTCATGGGGCGGAGCCGAGAGTTTTACCACCCGGGTGGGTGGGAGGAGCCAGCTTGAAGACCTTCCGGCAAGGTTTAAAGCGGCAAGGAACCTGCCAATAAGTGTGGATGAACAACATATACCATTCCTAGAACTCCTGTTACAGGTGAGTAACCTGTATTTTCCCACTCTTGATAGGACAGACTGTCAACCACAAAGAAAAACAGCACAGCCCATAAGGAGATCTAGCCAGTGAATGGAGACGTACATAGCAGTTACCGCTCAGTGTCAGTAAACCTACAACTGTCAACCACAACGAAAAATAGCACAGCCCACAAGGAGATTTAGCTAGTGAATGGAGACGTACACAGCAGTTACTGCTTAGTGTCAGTAAACGGCTCATGTGTCCTGTCAGTAACCCAACAGATTACTTCATCCACCATTCAACAGGCCAGTGGCTAACAATTGGTGAGAATACCAAGCAGGTATGGAGAAGAAAAGAGTCTAATCAGATACATTAACAAAACCATACTTTAAAATTAATAGTTCTGTAGCAACAATGGCAAACCAGAAACCAGGCAGAGGTCCGACTCTAGTCAGATGCTCTTTGAGGGTATTGACAGTGTGAAATAGATGACATATCAGAGCTGGTGTCCTTTAGCACGTCAGTAGGGTGTGCCCCGAAGCAAAAGATGGTAAATTCAGGGGTAACACTGAGGAAACATGTCTTCCAAAGGGTGGTGAACCTGTGGAAAAATTTTACCAGCAGAGACTAGACTGTAAGACCGTGCAGGCCTTTAAGGTTATATGGCACAGATTTCTGTTTGCCAAAGAAATTGCAGGGTGCCCTGGGTAGTGGAGTGGGTAGGAAAACCCCTTTACATTAGTATATGTTTGCACAGCATACTTGATTCCTAGTTGCGCATGAAACAAGGGGCAAACATCAAGGACCTATAGTCCCTTTTGATATTTTCCTATGTTGCAGTGCCTTTATTCTTAAGGAATCTCTCTAGCCTTGCATTTGTAGCCTGAACAGTTCACCTCCATGCCCTCACCGGGTAGGCTGGTTAGCATGGTGACCACCTTTTGTGTGAAGTAAAGCTTTTGGATGTTTCCTCTTATCCAATAGGTATTCTGTGTGTGGTTTATTTCTTACAGTACATTATTTGGAATAGTGGAGATCATACCCCCACCCTTGCCACTTTCTCTTTCCTTGGCCAAAATAAATTGAGAATGTCCAGTGTTTTCTTATAGTTCTTGCCTGCTCAGTTTATTAGCCTGGGCTAATGGTCTCCCAGATGCCTGGGAGGTTGTTGAATGACTGTCTCAGCAGCTAGTGTCTGTGTTGCCCCAGGAAGGGGTGGGGGCCTCAAGTGTTGGGTGTCTTGCAACCTCGCAGGACCAAGGAACTCGTCTTCATGACATGTTTGATTACTGCTTGGAGCTCTTTAGGTCTCGAGCCCAGGGATTGAAAGAAAAAATCATTCTTCTAGTATTTATTTATTTGAATTTGTTTGACCGGGTAGGCCCACTGGGACATACTGTCCCTTTTTCAGGGGCGACCCGGGGAATGATGCTTTCCAGGAACACAGCTATGGTCCTATACAGTTTCAGCTAGGTACATTAAATGTATGAGTACACATGAGAATACTTGATTATAGTAGGCATTACAAGCAGTCAACTATGTAGATGATTACAGTGGAAACACAATGGGATTGGACAGTGGTAATATAGTAGAGCATCCAAATGAGGACAGTAGTTAACAATAAAGAGTATAGACAGATTTCAGGGGGAGCTTTTGCAACAGATAATACCATTAGGACTAAGCTGCCAGTCGTTGCGACCCCATGGAAAACTTCTAGCTAGCAGTCTATGGCAGGGAACTGCCCCCGACGTAGTTTCTGCCCTGACGTCAGCTATAGTGTAAAGGGCGCGGTCCCCCGCCACTACCTCAGTTCTTTTCCCGCCGTCGACCCACTAACATTGGCTCCACGAAGGCCATCATCACAGTTGACTGTAATTTAGCGCCTTGCGCAGTCTACTGTTATCTTTTTTCAGTGGATTTTTCTCCAAGTGCATGTCTTAATCGTCATCCCAGCGGTGGACGTCGGAAGTGCCACCTCAAAACACTCAAGACCTACCTGCTAGAGCAACAAGAGGCTGCTATGCATATGCACACATTTATTTTTTTTAATTACTTTTTTCCTCCTCTGCCGGGCGCCCCCAGCCCTGTCCTTCGGCATCTACCATCCTGCGCTGACCTGAGCTCCCAGGGCTCCCCCCCCGTGGGGTTCTCCAACCCCCACCTAAGTCCCGAATCCAGTAGGTCAGTGCCATGGCTGGCTGGGAGCAGAGCCTGTGAGGGTCCCTCCACCATTGTGCTGCAGCAGTGCTTTTTCTTGGTGTTCTCCCAGGAGCTGAGGGCATGCAATGATGCTAGCGGAGGGGAGCGCACATGCGTCCGCACTCGATCCCTTCAAGCATCTGCCCCAACTCCTCCCCATACTGCAGTGTGCGGCACCTGTCCCCAGCCTGCACCGGGGTGAACGAGGCGACCATTGAGGACCCCACTCCCCAGAGAAGGGAGCATTCTGTTGGACGCTCAATCCCTCTCCTCCCCTGCCAACCCCCGTCAGCCCGTGCTCGTTCCCAAACACGGGTTGCCAGCCTAACGCCTCAGCCCTCGGTGCGACCGGGCCGGCTGTATGCACACATTTATAGCAGACATAGCAATGGACTAAAAAGGAAGGCTTGCCTGTTTGCAGATGATACAAAACTCTGCAACAGTGTGGACACAAGGGAAGAAGCAGACGTTAAAGCGGACCTTAGAAGGCTAGAGGATTGGTCCAGGGACTGGCAGTTACAATTTAATGCCAAAAAGTGTAAGGTAATGCGCTTGGGGAAAGAGGAACCCTGGGGGGAAGTACACACTGGAAGAACATCAACTTGAGGAGACGCAAACGGAGCGAGATCTCTGCATAATCATCACTGATGAATTGAAGGTAGGAAAACAATGTGAGAAAGTGGCACAGAAAGCAGGTGGCATCCTCTGATGTATAGGTAGAGGTATTTCAAGTAGAAAGAGGGTGTTATCATGCTCCCCTACAGGTCCTTGGTGAGTCCACACTTGGAGTACTGCATTCAGTTCTGGAGACCTCACCTCAAGGACATTGATCATTTGGAAATGGTGCAGAGACGGGCTATTAAAATAGTGTATGGACTGCATCACAGGTCATATGAAGCAAGACTCGGAGCTGAACCTATACTCCCTGGAGCAGAGAAAAAATTGAGGGGACATGATTAAAACATTTAATTGCATGAGGGGATTTAATGCAGCTCAGACAGGCAATCTATTTCAACAGACCACAGCACGTATGAGAGGGGATGATACGAGATTGGTAGGAGGAAGGTTCAGAAGCAACCTTGGGAAGTATTTCCTCACAGAGAGAGAGTGATAGACCCAATAAACAGCCTGCCCCAGGAGGTGGTAGCATCAAAGACAATCAGGGAGTTAAAACCCGCATGGAACAGACATAAAGGACAAGTTAGGGCGAAGGCTACATAGGGAAGGGGTAGTTTCTAGGGCAGACTAGATGGATTGCATGGTCCCCATCTGCTGATACTTTCCTTATGTTCTTATGCAGACGACCCATTTGGGACAGAGTTCTTCCTCCTCAGCTAGGGATCCCCCCCCCTAAGGAGAAAAGATTGGGCGAGAAGCATCACCACAGGAATGAGGAGAGAGCCAGGTTGGAATCCTGCCCTAAGTCCACACTCAGGCCTTCTGTTTCTTCCACTTCTGGCGGGAGGTTGGAATCCATCCCCCCCAGGTAAATCTGCTGTTTCTGGGGCTTCCTCCAGAAAGACTACCACCTCCTCCCACTCCAAAGGTAAGCAGTCTTCTCAATGATGTTCGTTTGCCCAAGTTCCCTTGGCGCATAGGTCCCACAAGCATTCACATGGGTTGGTGCCAGCAGGATAGGCGTTTGCTTCGGGCAAAAAAAATCAAAGGGTGTCACCCAAAAGCCTTCAGGGTCTTCCGAGCACAAGGGGTTGGAAGACTCCTCCAGATGCCTGGAGGTCGTTTGGTACTAGACGTCTCCCCCACCCGAGGACAGGGTAATGTCAACTTCAGAAGGTCGACGGACTACGGGCTACTCTGACTCCGCGTCGGAAATGGACCAGGTGCCGGCAGCAAAAGAGCGTCCATCTGCCTACTTCCTGTCCTGCGCCCATCTGCCCCAGGGGGACCTGGACATCAGACCAGGTACCCAAGGCCCCAAGGGATAAGACATCCAGGCCAGAGGATAACTGGAAGCCTCCACCTCCTAAGGAGCTGGATGCCAGACCACAGGGAGGCTCTGCACCATTGGATAAAGCCCCACAGGACCTGATGCCCAAAGCACCTATGGTCAGGGTGCCTCAGGACCAGATGTGGGTACCCAGAGAGTCGCAGGATCCGACTCCAGGCCCCTTAAATGTGCCCAACCCACAGCCTCCACCTCCAGTCGTCACTCTGGTGGAAGTGGGGGCTGTCTTTAATGTGTGGTTGAACACTATCAAAGGGGACTTGCTGCCAAAGCCCAGAGAGACGTCCCCTGTTCGGGTACCACCCAGGGAATCGTCTCACCAAAGACCCAGGTGACTTCCCCCTCTGACAGAGCGTCTGCTGCCTGATGGTGACGACCAGCAGTCGTCAACCCGAAGGGACAGAAAGAGGCACCAGTCCGGTCCTTCGTCCATCGGATGTCCGCTCTATATGTGTATATATATATATATATAACAGCCAAAAGCTGATTGCGGTACTCACGGCAGAGTGCAGCATTCGAGACACATGAGCGCTCAGACCAAATGGGCTGGAAGGTCTATTCTTCGGCCACCTGCACAGTCATGTCGCTGAATTTCTTGGCTCATATGGTCACATATCAGAAATCGCTTTGGGCTAAAGCCATGGATCTAGTTAAAATGCAACCAGACTTTGAAGGCAGTGCAGAGCTCCTAGCCGTCTTCCAGTCGGGCATGATGTGGACAAGCATGTGCTGAGAAGTTTATATGACACGGCAGCCAGAGCAGCAGCAACCGTGATATGTATGAGAAGGCATTCCTGGTTGAGGGTCTCTGGTTTCCGTCAGGATTCACAGGATGCCATATTGGATGGACCCATCCTCTTTTGTACAGAAACCAAAAAACTCATAACAGGCCTACAGAATTAGGCAAAGAGGTGTGTGACGTTCATCACATGTACAGGTCAGAACCGCAGGCTGCTCAGCGCCGTCCCTTTCGGAAGAACCAAGGATAGCAGGGAAGATGCCAAAGGAGGATGCATAAAGGAGGCTTTAAGAGAAGAGGCCCTCTCCTACCTTTGGGCACCCAGGGCCCCAAAAGCAAAGGTGGCTAGACTTCCCCTGCCCACCCCTTCCACCACAGCATGACTACCTGTCAACCCCCCTCCTCCAGAGGAAGTACAGGGGGAGGCGGTAGGAGGGAGATTCTCCCTTTACGTATAGGGATGGTCCAGCATCACTACACACCAATGGGTCCTCCAGATAGTCGAAAGGGGATACTCTATAGTTTACCCAGATTCCACCGGACAGTACACCCGTCCCCTCCCACTGCTCACCCTCCCATGTGGCTCTCCTGCGAGCAGAGATGCAGGCCTTGCTCGAAAAAAGAGCTATTCAGGAGGTACCCCGATCTAAAGAGGCAAAGGGTATTACTCCCACTTCTTCCTAGTCCCTAAGAAGATGGGACCTCCGTCCCATTCTGGATCTGAGCCAGCTGAACACCTTCATCGAATACAAAAGATTCAGAATGGTGATATTAGCGAGCCTGTTGCCCATGCACCACCAAGAAAACTGGCTCTACTACCTGGACGTGCAGGATGGCTTATATTCACATAAAGATCCTGCCATCCCACAGGAAGTACCTTCGCTTCACCTTCCTAGGAGAGCATTACCAGTTCAGGGCGCTTCCATTCGGCCTTTCATCGGCACCAAGGGTCTTCACCAAGTGTCTAGCAGTAGTGGCGGCAGCCCTCAGGATAGGGGGTCATTATGTCTACCCCTACCTGGACGATTGGCTTCTCACAGCTTCATCAGAAGACCGATTGCTTTGAACACTAGTGGAGATTTTGTCTATTCCAAGCCTTGGGCATTGCACTAAATCTGTCCAAGTCATACCCGTGGCCTGCTCAGAGGCTACAATACATCGGAGCAGTCCTGGACACTGTCCAAGGAAAAGCTTTTCTTCCTGCAGACCGAGCAGTCGGGCCAAGGGAGGTCGCTCACAGGGTGATGACCTCTGACCAGGTCCCAGCGAGGGTGGTTCTGCAATTTCTGGTCCATATGGCTGCAGTCATAGTCTGTTCCCCTCGCCCGTTTGAATACGAGGATCCTGCAGTGGCACTTCAGAGTTCAGTGGGACCAAGGCAAGGATGAGCTCAGTCAACCGATCCGAGTCTCCAATGCAGTCCCTTAGTCCCTGGTTTGGTGAGTCAACCCGGCTCATCTGGACAGAGGGGTTCACTTCTAGCGTCACAGCCCACAACAAATTTTGACAGATGCCTTGGGACTGGGATGGGGAGCAGCACATCTGGCTTCTCCCAAACTGGCTCTTGGAATTCCAATTAACGGTCTCGCCACATAAACATTCTGGAGATGAGAGCCATCCTATATGCTTTACAAGCCTTTCAAGGGGTACACCTTCCTGGGCCACTTCTGGTCCAGTCAGACAATACCCTAGTAGTCTTCCATCTCAACAAGCAAGGAGGCACGCATTCTTATCCCCTGTGCAAAGAGGCAGTGGGTAGTGGATCACAGCTTGGATCTCACAGTAGTCCATGTTCCAGGGATCCTTAACGTCCTCTCAGACAGCCTAGGTTGCTCTCTGTCTCAGAGCCATGAATGGGAATTGCAGCAAGAAGTCGTAGACAACCTCTTTGCAAGGTGGGGTCGGCCAGAACTGGACCTCTTTGCGTCCCCACACAACGCAAAACTGCCCATTTTCTGCTCGCTAGATCCAGGGCCTGTTGTTTCACTGGCGAGACGCATTGTCCCTCTCCTGGACAGGGACGTTTCTGTATGCATTTCCTCTTCAGAGGATTCTGCTGAAGTTGCAGACAGAAGGTGCCCGAATGATCATGATGGCACCTTTCTGGCCTCGAAAGATTTGGTTCCCACTGTTGCAACAGCTGGCATTGGAACCGCTTGTTTTGTTGCCACTGTCCACTCACCTCTCCCAGGAGCAAGGGGCGCTGGTTAATCTGGCCCTCCAGTCCCTGCATTTGCATGCATGGCTCCTGTAGACTTGGCTAGGGACAGATTCAGAGTATCCCTCAGTGGCAGAGGTTCTTGTGGCAGTGAGAAAGCCCTCTACCAGGGCGACATCCCATGAAGTGGAAAAGTTTCTGCTTTTGGGCATTTCCATGTTCTCTGGATCCCCTCACCTATCCGGTGGAATCTGTGTTGGAGAATCTCCTCTACCTCTTGGACTTGGGCCTTAGCTACTCATCCATTAAGGTGCATCTCTGAGTGCTATCAGCTTATCATGCACCACTAAATGGGAGGACTGTGGCACAGTTGGACCTATGCAAGACCATTTTAAGGTGAATCTTGCATATTAAACCTCCCAGAAGAGACCCCGTGCCTTCTTGGGACCTTCTGTTTGTGTTAGAAAAGCTTATCATGCCCTCCTTTGAACCACCTGCAAGTTGCAAGCTACTCCTTCTATCTTGGAAGGCATTATTTTCAGTTGCCATTACTTCTGCTTGGAGGATTTCCGAGCTGCAGGCTCTGATGTGTAAAGAGCCTAATCTTATTTTTCACAGGGACAGCGTAGCCCTGCATATAAATCCTAAGTTTCTTCCAAAGGTAGTGTCTTGAGTTCACCTTGAACCAAGGCATCCAGCTACCATTGTATTACCCAGAGTACTCAAACAGAGGGGAGGCCTTATTGCATATTCTGGGTGTACATAGAATTCTTAGTTACTAGATTGCTCGTATCAGTTCCTCCAGAAAGACAGACCAGTTTGTCTCTTGTGCCCAAAGGAAAGTTGTGGCACCAGTAACTAAACAGATGCTAAGTGGCTCATGAATTGCAATACGTTCTGTTATCAGAAGTACAACAGACCCTTACTGGGACCGGTCAAGGGTCATTCCAGTGGGGGTTTTGACATCTTTCGTGTCCCTCTGGAATGTTTCTTCAGCGGACCTTTGTGCAGCCATTATTTGGAGTTAAGTGCACACTTTCATCAGGCACTACAGTCTGGACATTACTTCCAGAAGGAGAGCAGGTTTCGGCCTAGTGGTCCTTCATGGACTCCTTTCCTAAAGTGCCATACGGCACTGTACTACAGTCCTCCACCCTTCTGACCTGGGTCTCCTCTTGGGTATTACTTGGGACTCTGTCCTAATGGTATTACCTGCTGCAAGAGCTCCCCCTCGAAGTGAGATAATACAGTTACGCAAGAACTTACAGTAACAGTATATTTTCGAGAGGAGCTCTTGCAGCAGGTGACTTTCCCACCCACCTACCCCCAGGGACTAATATTTCTGTTTCTCTTTGGGGGGATGGGAGATCCTCCTTGATTCTCTTTATTCTTTTCAGCCGGGTCTCTGGTGGGAGAACTGAAATGGTGCCAGGGGACCTCCCCCTTTCTGCCATAGTTGACGTCAGGGCAGTCAACCACCATAGACTGCTAGCTAGAAGTTTTCCGTGTGGTTTTAATGCCTGGTGGCTTAGTCCTAATGGTATTACCTGCTGCAAGAGCTCCTCTATAAGATCTGCTGTTAGATAGAAACACAGAATTTGACGGCAGATAAGGACCATTTGGCCCACCTAGTCTGCCCATTTCCCCTACCTAATGGATAAGCTGCAGATCCTAGTTAACCAAGAGCCTACTTCCTCCTACTTCCCCACTAGAATTGTCTCATGTCTGTCCCATGCATTCTTGAATTCTGATGGCACTGACCATTGAGCATACTCGATGGACCATAGGGCCTATTCTGTTGGCTTCATAGTATGTTAGTGTAGTATGTTAATTCCCCCACTGTTTTTGACTCCACGACCTCCTCAGGAAGGCCTCTCCATGCATCCACAACCCTCTTCATGAAAAAATGCTTCCTCAGATTACCTCTGACGCCCCCACCCCAAGTCTTCAAATTGTGCTCCCTTGTTCTTGCACATATCTTTTCTGAAAGATGCTACCGTCTTAGACTTTGATGATTCCCTTTAGGGTACTAGAAAGTTTCTATCATGTTCCCCCTCTTCCTTCTTTCCTTGAGGTATACATATTAAAGGAAAGCTCCCACATCCTGGGCTCCTGCACTCAAAAGCTAACCCTTCGGTTTAGCTTTTAACAGCAGACAGCATTTTCTTGCACGCAGTTTGCGTGTATTTAAGTAAAAATCAATCCAGAAGCAGGAGAGGTGCTCCATTGCTGACAGGCGCGACGCACCACCGCTTCAGTACAAAAGTATTAGCAAGTGGTGCGTCGCAGCACCTTTTCAGAAATGGAGCCCCCATCCTCATATTCGGATTTCATATTTTTTAAAATTAAAATACGCAAGTTGCAGCGCAAGAAAATGGTGCTCTTGCTGTTGAAAACTAAACCGGAGGGATAGCTTTTCGAGTGCAAGAGCCCAGGATGGGCGGAGCTTTCCTTTAAGCCCCTTCAGTTTCTCTTCGTATGACTTCTGGTGCAGATCCTACACCATTTTAGTTGCTCTCTTTTGAACAGCCTCCATTCTATCTGTCCTTCTGGAGATGGGGTCTCCAGAACTGCACGCAGTACGCTGGATGGGGTCTCACCAGCTGTCTGTACAGAGGCATAACAACTTCCTGTTTTCTACTGGTGATGCCTCTCCCTGTGCATCCTAGTTTCCCCCCAGCCCTCCTTCCTTCTCTCATTGCTTGCCCACCTTTAGGTCATCTGATATGACTACCCCCAGGTCCTTTTTCCCTTTTTGTTGATTTTATCTCACCACCCATTGTGTATTTTTCCCTAGGGTTTTTGTTTCCCAGGTGCATTACTTTGCACTACTTTGCATTGAATCTGAGCTGCCATACATTTGACCATTCCTCCAACCTTGCCAAGTCTCTTCTCATCCTTTCCACCCCACCCAAGTTGTGTATCAACCCTGTTGCAGATCTTTGTGTCATCTGCAAAGAGACCTACTTTTCCTTCCAGTTCTTCTGCAATGTAATTTATAAAGATGTTACAGAGGACCGGTCCTGGTACTGAACCCTGCGGTACCCCACTAGAAATCCCCCTTTCTTCAGAGTGGACTCCATTTACGGTTCCTCTCTGCGTCCTGTTGTCCAGCCAGTTTTTTTTCCCAGGCTACCACCTTGGGACCACTCCAAGGTTGGCTAACTTGTTTATTAATCTGTTGCGTGGGATTGTGTCAAATACCATGCTAAAGTCTAGGTAGGCCTCAGTCAGAGAAATCTAGTAGATTCGTCTGACATGACCTTCCTGCTGTGCATCCATTCTGCCTTGGGTCCTTTGCCCTGCTGTGTTCTAGGTACTCAATAGTTCTTTTAGAATTCTGGGGTGAATCCCGTCAGGCCCCATTGCTTTGTCCACCTTCAGTTTTAAGAGTTCTTTCAGAACCATTTCTTCTTTGAATGAACTGGTATTTACCCCCTGTCGAGTGTTTTTCTGTTGTTTGGTTTAGGTACTTCCCTCTCTTAAGTAACTGTACTTTCTCTGATACTCTAGTTACGGTACATGTGCAAAAAAATTAATGTGTCGGATACAGATATTTAATAAAGAACATAAATCTAATACATATGTACAAGAGTAGGAGGAGGGTGAGGATCAGAGGAGGAGAGGTGACAAGATGGGTATAGAGTGAGACTCAAGAGGGGGAGATGTAGGGAGAGTGGAGATGGAAAGGTAGATTGGTAGAAGAGGTAGGTCACCAGTAGTGGGTCATACAGATGGAAGGGTAGATAGGTAGGAGAGGTAGGTTACCAGTATTGGGTCAGATGTATGGATAGAGGAGATGGAAAGGTAGATGGGAGAGGTAGGTTACCAGTGATGGGTCATATGCAGTTACCGTTACAAATTGGAGGTTGGAAGAAGATTTCTTTGTAGCGTCTTCTGAACTGGGGAAGAAACAAGCAAGAAAGTAAGCTGTGCAGGGGGTTCCACTTTTGGGGTGCGATGAAAGTATAGTTTACTTATAGCTAGCCGAGTTTTAGGTATGCCAATTAAAGGGAGTTGGGAGGATCTGAGAGTCCTGGGGAATGATTTCCAGGTAAGCAGGGAGGAGAGGAGGGGAGGGAAGGTGGATAAGTTGGAAGACCATACAAAGTACAGGGAAGTCCAGTTTGTCCTCGGAGGATGGCCAACCTAGAGTATTGAGCACGTTGCAATGATGGGCATGGGCTGGCACCTTGGCTGCAAAGCATGTGACTCTATCGTAAGCCTGCTTAATTTTGTTTAATGTAGCTGTCTGAACGGAGTGAATAATAAAGGCTCCATAGAACAGGGCATGGAGAAGGGTAGCCACTGCAATTTGTTTTTCTAGCCCGGGGTGTGATTGGGAGGGGGGCAGTTTGGTACATGAGGCAGAGTTTCTGGTTGCTAGACTTAATGACACTAACTACACGAGGTTCGAAGATTAGGTGCTCATCAAGAGTCTGGCCTAGGTATTTGAATGTGTCCATCCCTTCTAACGGCACCCCAAGGAGGTGTGGACTGCTAGGCGGAGCTAGGAGGTAGTATCAAAAGTGGTATGCTGGAACAATATATTTTTTGTTTTCTTGGTATTCCACACCAGTAGATGTTCTTTGAACCAGGATTCCAGTTGCTGGAAGTCATGCTCTAGTTCAGATTTAATAAAGGAGACATCCTGACTGGATCTATATAATATGGCATCATCTGCTTAGAGCTGGACAGAGGCCCTAATACAGTTTCTTGAGAGTTCAGTGATGAAAATGGAGAATAGTAGGAGTTCCAGGATTGATCCCTTAGGGACCCCATCAGTGATGGAAGATAAGGAGGAGTAAGCACCTGCCCACTTGAGTCATTGCGAGCTGTTAGTTTGATAGTTGGAGAACCATGATAGAGAGTTGGTGTCAAGGCCAATAAACTGGAGCTTGGAGATGAGGAGTGAATGATTTACGAGGTCTAAGACCTTAGTAAGGTCTATGAAAACTGCCCTGGGGGCACAGCCTCGATACATGACCTGAAAGATGTCTGATGTGACCGTAAGAGAGCAGATTCCGGCCATGTGCATTCCGAAAGCCATACTGATATATGGTAAGGGCGCCGATATGTTCCAGGTTGGAGTTGAGCTTATTACATGATACATTTCTGAATTTTGTGTACCGGACCATTTGTCAGGGATGGTTTGTGTGAGGAAGGAATGGTTGATCAGTAGAGTGATCGGGTGGGCAAACGCGGGTGCTCCAATCCTGAGGAATTTTAGGCAGTAGGGAGTCGAAACCTAGGGAGCTGTCTGTTAAGACCCAATAGGAGTTTGAGGACTTCTTTCTGTGATGTGGTTTTTAAGTGGAAGGGTGGGCAGGGGGTGTCTTGGGGATGCTCTCAAGCGGTGGGGTTGGGTGGTTGGTAGACCAGTCTTGTATACATCTAGGTCAGTGAAGAAATTGATTCCAGTGGTGATCTCCAGGTGAGGAAAGAAGGAAGCCTTTTGCCATCATTGTTTGGGGAATGATCCGCTCTTTGCCTTTAAGGAGGGCATTGATGTGGGATCAAAAGCTTTTGGGGTTAGAGAAGTGTGCTTCTTGCAGGGATTGAAGATATTCATGCTTAGATTTGTTGGTTTTGGCTTTGCAGGTGTTCAATTAGCGATACGATATCCAGTCCCAAGTGTAGTCCGGATCGTTTGAATGCCTTCCAGGCTTTGTCTCTACAGCGCATTAGGTGCCTTAATTCTTGAGACAGCCAGGGGGAGTGGGCATCTTTGGCTGTGCGTCGTTTGAAGGGGGCATGAGAGTCCAGGATGGTGGTGAAGGTGAGGTATTCCAGTGCCTGATTTACATTTAGGAGTGAGGTAATGTGTGTCCAGTCTGAGAAGGCAAGACTGAGCAGGAAGGCTTCTGGGTTGAAGCTGGTCAGGTCTCTGGATTTGATGATTTTTGTTGGGGGGGGGGGGTGGAGAATTGTTCCTCCAGACACAACGTGGGGGAGTGATCGCTTAATGCATCTGGAAGTATCCCCACAGCCTTGATATGCATCTTGTTGTGTAATACCCAATCCAGAAAACTGTGGTTTTCTTAATTCATGTTAAGCCAAGTAGGTTGTTCAAGAAGTTGTTCAAATTTGGCATCAGAGAGAGCAGCATTGTATTAAGCTTGGCTAGGCCCAGTCTAATCAAGGTTGAAGTCTCCACAGAGTGTTGTATCTCTAGGGGGAAAGAAGTCCAGCCTGCAGAAGAGTTCGGTATAGGAAGAGGATGCAAGTTTCGGGGGTAGGTAAACGCATCCAGTTATTTTTCAACTTCACCTAGGGTAACTGTGATGAACTTCTATTCAATATCCAGGTAGATTTTGAGGCTAGTTAGCTTACTGACCACCAACCCGTCCCTGGTATATATCAGTACCCCACTTCCCTCTTATTGGGCCGGTCCCGATGGTAGAAGGAGAATCCTGGGAGAGCGATTTCATGGAAGGCTTTAGCCAGGACTCTATTATGCAAAGGACATCAGGTTTGTAAAGTTGGGTCCAGGATTCGAGTCCCGACATTTTTCACCTGATGCTTTGTACGTTTATATGGGCTATCTTGAGCCCTTTTCTGTCTGACCAGGTCAGAGAAGAGGTGGGGAGGCTAGGCATGGCCCTCATGCTGGGACCTGGGTTCAACTCCACATCTTCTGATAGGAGAAGTAGACACAGCCATGACCGTATAACGGGTGGGTGGAGAAAAGGGGACTTGTGTGTATTTCTGGCCTGTAATAAGAGCAGGATAGCAGGTGTAACATGGGGGTGTGGTCAGAGTGGATACATTGATAGGGTGAAAGGCGGGTGTCCTAGCCTCGTGGGATTCCTTGGGAGGCAGACAGGCCAGGAAGGAACCAAGGATTAGAAGTCCTTTGGCCTGGAAAAGCAGCATTTTTGTAATAACAGGAAGCTCTAAGCAGAGGCTGTTGGATTAGCTTTGAAGCTGTAGGGTTATTTCAATCCAGTCACTTGGGAATTCTTAATATCACTGCTACTGCAGTGCTGCTAAAGGAATAGTAGTAGTTGCAACACAGCCAGCGGCTTAGAGGAAACTCCTTTTAATAGCAATGAAGCCGAACAGTTAGACCCAGCAATGTCACTGCTACTGCTGTGCCACTAAAGGAATAGTAATTGCAACAAAGCTGGAGGCTACTCATTTAATATCCGTGAAGCTGAAAAGTTAGACCCAGCAATTTGGGTCTACTTAATTAAATCAATGCTGCCCTCATGTGGCAAAAGCTTATAGTTTGCAGATGGAAAAATGAATAGATTGAAAAAATTTGATTGACTGCGCATGCATCATGGAAGACTAACTATATAAACACAGTCAGGGGAAGGGTGGAAGTGGTGGAGGGAGGGTGGGGAGCTGCCGCACAGTGGCAGTGGGAAGAACCAGGCTGAATTGTGTTTCTAAACAATGGGCAGCTGCTCAGCAATTATTAACTGTCCTGTTGTTTTGTTTTCTGTCCCATCGTGGAACTAGAGTTCCCACAGCAAAGTGTGTTTCAGTGCCCCGATGCGTATTAAAGATCCTGCATTACAATGAGTAGTGTGTCTGGAGCAAGCCCCCCCCCCCCCGGGCTACGGAGAGCAGCAGGAGGCTCCGGGCAGCCATTCGACTGATAGTTGAAATCGACCTACGAAGGTCGTTAGATCAGATATGAGCTGCACACTGTTTTGAGTCTGTGGTTCGGCTGCACTAAGTAGGGAGATGCACAGAGGATTGCTGTGGCAGCAGGCTAAAACTCAAGGACAGCAGAAAATATCTGAGCAAGAAAGGCAGGCAAAAAAATGTCAAACTTATGCCCAGATAGGCATAAATTGGCAGTGTAAAGAAACTTAAACTTAATTAGCACCTAACAAGGGCAGAGTCTTTCAGTCAAAAAAATAGGTTCCAAATGAATCGGCTAAGGAATCGGAGGCAGGAGACAGATTAAGTCGGAGCAAAAAGGTGCTAAAATTCAAATGTTGAAGGTCGGTGGGGTGCCTACTCCAGTTGAAATTCAAGATGCATACCTGCTGTGGTGGATGGTGAGCTGGGAGCAGCTCCTGTGGCAGTGGCTGCCAAAGTGCTCGGCTGGCAAGGCACCGACTGGAGAAAACATGGAGGGAGGATTAGTTAAATGAAGGGGATGGAGTAGTTTAATTAGGCAACACAGGCAGAAGGGAGAGCGAGGAAGTAAGAGAGATGGGGATCAGATAGTGAGGGGGGGTGTTATCGAGCAAAGATCGGGTAGAGAGCAAGGGGAAGGAAGCAGATGAGCGAGGACAAGATTAGAGAGCAATTCAGAGGGACAGCCTAAGGCAAGGAGAAAGAGTTGGGAGGAAAAAAAAATTAGTGATTCCTTTATCAGTGGCAAACACGGTAGTATCAGACCTAAGGGCTGTACAGAAATCAGTAACACAGTAAAATAATGAGAAAAAAACTATGATCCACACGTTCAAAATGTTCACAGTACTTCCTAGAACCAGGCTGAACTGTGCCTTTTTAAACAGAAATCAGTAACACAGTGAAAAATAATTAAGATGCACACATTCAAAATTTTCACAGTATTTCCTAGAACCAGGGATCCAGATAATTCTTAGGACTGGGAAGTATTTACTGCTAGCTGCTTTTACCTGGTAGTATTTTCATCTACATGGTAGTAATGCTGTGCATTGACCTGTCTCGAACTTCTATCGCTATAAAAGGTCATAGTCCAGTGGGTGTCTGCAACCACTGATCCTTCTGCTGTGATACTAGTGAGGAGACTTGACATACTTTCCCACTGCTAGGTAGTGTGGTGACTCTAACATTTTATGTTGCAACTGCCTTTCTTGCCATCCAGTGCACAACTCCTCAAACAGTTTCCTGCATGTATATAACTAATACCTATGCCGTTTTCTGATCCTGTTTCTACTGCTGCCAATTTTGTGCATATGTACCACCATACTATAAATATACAGGGTGGGAAAGAAATCAGAAAGTGGGAGTAAATCATGCAAAACTGGTAGTAAAATACTCCTTTACTCCCCTTATCTGTTCCTTTGCCTAGAACCAGGATGAACTGTGCCTTTTTAAACAGTGGGCAGCTGCTCAGCAATTAGCTGTCCTGCAAGTTTGTTTTGTCCCAGTAGAGTTCCCACAGTAAAGTCGGATCGTACTTTGAGAGGGTTCCTTCAGTAGGTCATTACATATGGGTCTGGCGCCACCTGGTGTCGGATCGCATGGCAGACTTTTCTAGCAATCCCTGATGGGGGACCGCCCACCCGTCACGTGACTGACATCAGTGTGGCCATTTATAGTGGGTGATCCCCACGCCTGCCCTCCGGTTCTTTCTTACCGTCATCTCGTGTCAGTCACATCGCAAACTTCCATGCAGCGATTGTCGTGTTCTTGCGTCTGATTTTTCCTTCGCCAGAATCTTTATTTCAGTATTCATAGTACTTGATGTCTTCACACAAGAAGTGCTCGTCCTGTGGCACGCAGATCCCTCATACGGATGGTCACCTGAAGTGCGTGAACTGTTTGGGCTCAGACCATCCTGTCTCCTCTTGCTCGGAGTGCCAAACTTTCAATCAGGCCACCAAAAAGCTGAGACAGCAAATTTGAGGCCCACCTTCTAAAGGTCCGCTTAGCTTCTTTAGACAAGCAAATGGACTGCATTAGAGAGTACTCTTCTGAAAAATCTACTCCCTTAGAGAAGCACCATAAGGAGAATTCTCGGGAGCGGGAATGCTCCACGGTTGAGACCTCGTGGCCCTGGACGAGCAACGCCCAGCCACTGCCTAAGAAAACCTTTGGCCGGTAAGTCTGGCAAATCTTCAGTGGTCGCTGACTGTCTGCTCATCTGACTCCATCAAGACTGCTATGGCCGCTATGCCGCCCCCCGGCTCCTCCGGGGAACACACAGCCGCCTGTAAGACAGCTCCGCAGCTTTTGGGGACCCGCCCAGCACCAGTCGGTAAGTCGGCTGGGGGCTGCTACTCCGCCTTATGAGACACCCATCTCCGATGGCCGCTCAGGCGTGGTTCTCCCGTCTGGGCCTAGCGGCACCTCACCCAACTGGCAGAACAGGGGGGGGAGAAGGCCCCCTTCCCCATCCCCCACCTCCCCTTCTCAGGTGGGTACGTCAGGTGAAGACTGCGGAACCCCTTGACGGGTAGATTCCTCGGTCTGTTCTGCGTTTCCTGACAGGGTCACGGAGAAGGAGGCTCTTCCTCACCTGTCTGGCCTTCCAGCGGAGCCCCTCCTCCTTCAGGTGGGATCCCTTCCGAGCTGACTATTATCCCAGCCCTGATCCCACCATCGGATCCGGCGAATACCATTCAGACGCCGGATATTCCGACTACCCTTCCACAGCCAGGGCCCTGTGGTCTGCTCCAGCCTTCAGCTCCGGTGGCAGACCAGGTCCCGCCCCGACACCATCCCCTCTGACGCCAGATCCCCTTCCAGCACCGGATTGGGTGGTATCGGTCCCTAAGTTGGTCCCTCTGATGTTGGCTGTCCCGACGCTGGACTCCCTACCGATTTATACCACAGCGGGTTTGACGTGGGTACCCCCTCCATCAGATCTGATGACTGGGATTTATGAGACCTCGGACTGTCCCACATTACCCTTTCAAGTATCCCGGGGACCACTTCTCAGCTGGTCCTCCTCCTGAATGGGTCTCTCTTGGGCAGTACTACCCTGGTTATAACCCCTACCACCATTACCAGGGTTACCATTATCCGTCCTCCCCGGTTATGCCTTCTCCTCCTCCTCCCCCTCAGCCACAACTCAACTTCCTCCACTCCTTCCACCTCCTCTGGCTACGCCGGACTTTAAGACCTTCATCCAGTCTTGGTGGTGGGGGAATGCTTTGAATTGGTTTTAGACCTGGAGACGAGACTCCCTCTTCTGTGGTCTCCAAGGTCTATGTCCCCGAGAAGCTCTTATCCGTCCATGGTATATGTCTCTGGGGGCGGCTCATCAGGACATTACCCTTCCTGACATCCGTAATCTTGCTGACGGGGCAGATGATGATGAAGATGAGGAGGAGTCGGCGGCGGCGGAGGACGCCTTGGAGGAGCCAGGTCCTAAAGGGGTTCCATACCCCGCCTAAAAAGAGATCCTGCCTTCTCGGATCTTCTGAGATCCATGAAAGATTTCTTCGACTGGAGTCGAGGAACAAGACCCAGTGAGACAGAGGCTAGCCAAACACCTGAACTTAGTCTCTGTCTCCGGTCCACCATTCCTCCCTGGGTCGGACCTCACCTCTGTGGTCTGGCAGATGCCTCTTTCCCTCCTGGCAGTCCCCAAGAGGGGGCGGACAGGATTTAACGGGCGCCGAAGGACGCTCCGTTACTAAAGACGCATCCTAAGGTGGACTCTGTCATTTCAGCTGCTCATGACCGCTCCGCTGCACCCAAGCACATGGGCACCTCTACTCCAGACAGTCGAGGCAGATGGACCAGCTCGGTAGAAAAGTTTATGCCTCGGCCACATGCGTGCTTAGATCTCTCAACTACTGTATGTGTCCCACCAAAAGGCTACCCTGACCAGGTTAGAGGCTCATGTCCAGTCTATGGAACCCTAGAGTCTCAAAGAGGAGCTTGTCAAGGACCTTTGCCCCTCTCGCTTTTCATGTAGGCATGCCTTGCGGGTTACATACGACTCCGTTGACTCTGTAGCTCTCATCTCGGCAACTGCCTTTGCCCTAAGATGGCATTCCTAGCTTCGCATCTCTGGCATTGCCAACAAGGTACAGTCGGCGATTCAGGATGCCCCCTTCTGGGGCTCAGTGCTTTTTGGTGGGGACACCAAAGATATCACTGATCTCCAGGACAGAAGCCTCACCCTTAGATCAGTGAGGTCCGTGTACCGATGGGGCACTCAGCAGCAGCCCTTTCAGAAAAGGACCTCGAGGCAGAAGAAGCAGGCCCCAGCTCGGCACCAGGACAAACGGGTTCTGCCACTCCGGCCTCCAAGAACCAGAGGTGTGCAGGGGGCCCTTCCCCTGAACGTCCTGCCACCTGCTGACTCACTATTCCCCACTACCTCTTCAGTCTCACAACGAGGAACAGGTGGGGGAGAGGTTTGCCTACTATGCGCAGGAATAGAAGGCAATAACCTCAGACGCATGGGTCCTGCAACTGGTGTCCATTGGACATGCCATAGTTTCTGGAACTTCCTCCAGAATCTCCACGAAAAAGATCTTCTTACCCCAGGGATCGGGCTCTTCTCGTTCGAGAAGAAGTTCAAAGCCTGTTGCTCAAGGAAGCAATAGAACATGTTCCCCTCCGTCAAAGGGGCAGGGGGTTTTACTTCCATTTTTTCCTGGTTCCAAAAAAGACTGGAGACTTCAGACTCTTTCTCGACTTAAGCAACCTCAATCAGTTTGTTGAGTACAAAACATTTCAGATGTTGATGCTCCAGAGTCTCCTCCCACTCTTTCTGGAAGATCATTGGTTATGTGCTCTGGACATCTTTTTATTTATTTATTTGTTTATTTATTGTAGTCATTGGTAACCGGGTAAGGCCCACTAGACACAAGTGCCTGTTTTTAGGGGCGACCTGGGAGCACTGGGTGGTTAAGTGACTTGCTCAGTGGCACAATATGCAAGTGGAGGTTGTGAGAATCAAACTCCGTGCTGGATGTATCAAGGTCGTTCACAGCTCATTACTGTAACCTCTAGGCTATACTGCCAGCACATCTTATCTGCACATCCTGATCTTCCTCAGCCACCGCCGTTTCCTGCGGCTCCATTTCCAAGGGGAGCACTTCCAATTTTGAACGCTCCCTTTTGGACTGTCCCCTGCTCCCCAGGTGTTTATCAAGTGTCTGGTGGTTGTGGCGGCTTCCTTATGCTGCCAGGGTATTGCAGTTTTCCCTTACCTAGACAACTGGCTGATCTCGGCCCCATCCAGGGACTCTTTACTGGAGGCTGTCTGTTTCACCTTGGACCTCTTTGGCAGACTAGGGATTACTGTCAGTATTCCCAAGTCATCCATGATCCCGTCCCAGAGCCTACAGTTCATTAGGGCAGTCTTGGATACGGTCCAATGCAGAGCCTTCCTTCCTCCAGACAGGGTGGAGACCCTGATCCGTCGGGCTTCGCGAGTGACTTCATCCAGGACCACCCCGGCCCGGGAGATCCTCCGCCTTCTAGTTCTGATGGCAGCCTCCATCACTACTGTTCCCCTGGTGAGGCTTCACATGAGAGTTACTCAGTGGTCCTTGTGCATGCAGTGGTACCAATTCCTGGATAACCTGGACCATCTGGTACTGGTCTCTGCAGCAGTTCAGAAAGAATAGTTTTGGTGGAGGTACCCCTGCAACCTTTCCGTTGGTCTCCCTTTCAGGAGCCCTGCTCCTTTGGCATCCCTAATTACGGATGCTTCGAACATAGGATGGGGAGCGCATGTGGGGGAGCACCAAACTCAAGGACTGTGGTCCAGCTTGGAAAAGCACCTTTGCACATCAGTGTTCTGGAGATGAGAGCGGTCTTGTACGCCTTGCAAGCCTTCCAGACCCTCCTTCCCAAGGGATCACTGCTGGTCCAAATGGACAATATGTCCATAGTCTGGTACCTTAACAAAGGAGGAACCCAATCGTACCCCCTGTGCAGGGAGGTGATCTGGGTGTCGAACTGGGCGGTCCAGCACAATCTGGCTCTTGTGGCCGTGCACATTCCAGACGTTCTGAATGTCCTGGCGGACTGTCTCAGCAGGTTTCGCACCCTAGCTCACGAGTGGGGAATTAAATCAGGAAGTGGCAGAATCTCTCTTCCTAAATTGGGGGTGTCTGGAAAGTGACTTTTTCTCCTCCCAATACAATGCAATGCTTCCCAGTTTTTGCTCGCTTGTTCCAGGGCATGGTGCTTTCTGGCACGATGCGCTCTCTCTCTCTCCTGGACAGGGAAATTTTTGTACACCTTTCCTCAGTTTCCCATTTTCCAGAGGGTCCTTCTCAAGCTTCAGGCAGAGAAGGCGAGGATGATTCTCATCGCTCCTCTCTGGCAGAGACAAATTTGGTTTCCACTGTTACAACAGCTATTCAGGGAACCACCGGTTTCACTTCCAGTGACCCACAGCCTCTTGACCCAGGATCGAGGTCATCTTGTATGTCCGGGGCTCAGGACACTGCATCTTCATGCATGGTTCCTGCAGACATAGCGATTTCTCGCTTCACGGTCTCCTTCCGAGTTGCTCAAGTCCTTAGAGGCTAGAAAACCCTCTACGTGTTCCACTTGCGCCATGAAGTGGCAGCGTTTTTCCATCTGGGCAACTTCCAAGAATTGGAAGCCCTTTTTCTTGTTCTGCCTCTCAATTCATGGAATACCTCATTCATGTGTCACTCTGGTCTGTCATATTTTTCCTTGAAGGTCCACCTTTCCGCAATTTCAGCGTACCACGAGCTGGTGGATGGTAAACTCGTGGCTCAGTTAGAAGTCTCAAAAACCTTTCTGAAAGGGATCTTCCATCTGAAACCCCCCATCCGCAGCCCGACTCCACCTTGGGATTTGAACTTTGTGTTGGAGACGCTCACTCTTCTCCCTTTTGAGCCGGCCATGAGGTGTGATTTGCACTTTCTTTCCTGGAAGACGTTATTTTAGTTGCCATTATATCAGCCTGAAGGATTTCAGAGCTTCACGCTCTGGTTTGTAAAGAGCCTTATCTTATTTTCCATAAGGACTGGGCGGTCCTCAGGACAAATCCTAAGTTTCTTCCCAAGGTGGTGTCAAAAACCACACTGAACTAGTCAGTAGAGCTTCCTGTTTAACTTCCGTCCCCTTCCAGTAAAGGTGAGGCACTCCTGCGCACCATGGCTGCCCATCGGATACTTCCGTGCTACACACACCAGACCAAGGATTTCCGTAGCTGCGATCAGCTTTTTGTTTGTTTTGCCCCCAGGTCTATAGGCAAAGTGGTTTCCAAGCAGTGCCTTTCCAGATGGTTAGGCAACTGTATTCGGTATTGTTACCAAAAGTACGAAAACCCTCTGCTGGGTCCCATTAGAGTTCATTCTACTAGGGGCATGGCTGCCTTTTTGCAGAACGTCTCTGCGGTTAATATCTGCCACAGCCACTTGGGAGTTCTGTCCATACCTTTACCAAACACTGCAGTTTGTTCATTGCTTCTAGGTGGAGGGCTGGCTTCAGCCTAGCTATCTTGCAGGGCTTTCTGTCCTAGGCTGGGTCCATTCTGGTTCCCAGTTTCTGTTGGAGCTATTATCTCCTCCTCCCTGGTTTCTCTCTGTCTCTCTTTGGAGGGACTGTTGGGACTCTGTCGTATATGTAATGACCTACTGAAGGAACCCTCTCGAAGTAGGATAGTACAGTTGTGTAGGAACTTACCGTAACAGTAGATCCTTGAGAGAGGTTCCTTCAGTAGGTCATTTTTCCCTTCCCACCTTCCCCTCCATTTTATTTCTTACAGGGACTCCAAATCCTGTTTGCTCCTGCTGTCAGGCCTCTTCCTGGCTCCGGTGGGAGAACTGGAGGGTGGGCATCAGGACCGCCCACTATATGTGGCCACGCAGTGTCAGTCACATGACGCCAGATTGGGGGATCCCCAAATCAGAGGTTGCTAGAAAAAGTCTGCCGTGCTGCCTGGCCGGAGTCCTATATGTAATGACTTACTGAAGGAACCTCTCGAGATCTACTGTTACGGTAAGTTCCTCGTAACTGTACTCTTCCATCACCCGATCGCATCTCCGATCCCATAGTACAGTGGGTTTCGTGCCCAGAAGTGCATCTGGAGCGAGCCTCTGCTAATGAGCAGCATGTGTTTCCAAAGCAGCTGTTTGACTGATATCTGAAGTTGACCTATTAAGATTGTTTGATCAGAAATGAGCTGCACACTGTTTTGAGTCCGTGGATCGGCTGCACTAGGCAGGGAGACGCACAGACCGAGGATTGCTATGGCAGCAGGCTAAAACTCGAGAATAGAAGGAAATATCTGCGCAAGAAAGGCAGGTAAAAAAATGTCAAACTTAAGCCCAGATGGGGCAAATTGCCAGTGTAGAACAACTTAAAATTAATTGGCACCTAACAGGGACAGAGTCTTTCAATCAAATAGATAGGTTCCGAATTAATCAGATAAGGAATCAGAAATCTTGAGGGCTCCAGGAAAATGGAGGATCGAGTCTGAGCAAAAAGGTGCTAACATTCAAATGTTGAAGGTTGGTGGGGCGCCTACTCCGGTTGAAATTCAAGATGCATACCTGCTGTGTAGATGTGACTTGCAAGTAAAAGTTTACAATATCTCTACTTGGAGTGTGATGCTCCAGATTTAGAATCTTTTTTTCTAGATGTTCTCACACTGTGCTGGAGGCCTGTGTGGGTCTTGAGCATTCCAGCATTGTCTTTTAGTCGAAGAGGCAGGGATATTCGAGACCTTTTTTGAAAAACAGAATGTATGGACAGTGTCTAATCCCTGGTTTCAAGCAGTTTATAACTTGAGAATCCCATCATTATTTAACTTTTTTTTTTTTTTTTAGTCTTTTGTAACCGGGTAAGGCCCACTAGGCACAAGTGGCTGTTTTCATGGACGATCTGGGAGCACTGGGTAGTTAAGTGACTTGCTGAGAGTCTCACAGTATGCAAGTGGAGGTTGTGCGAACCTTCTTCCTACGCAGGTAAGAGCTGCTTCCTCACACTTCTGCTTCAGGTCCTCCCTCTGGGGCCACCTGAAGCATACATCTGCCAGCTCTTGCACTTAGTGCCCCACCCTGAGTGGTGGGCCCAGCACCACTTAGACTATGGACGACTGCCTCGTGTGCCAGGGTAAATACATTGCATATCCCTGTGCTCCTCTGGCCTGTGTTGCTTGATGCTTAAGTCATCATCTGCTCTGCACTTGATTTACACTGTTACACCTTGTTAGGGGTAAATGTCCCCTGCCTGGCTAGCAGCCTTGAGCTTTTTTCCCCATGCCCCTCCCTCTTGGTGCAACTCTTTGCAAGTGTTTCTCTCCTACCTTGCTGCTCGTGTACCACTACTTCATGCCTCTTGTGTACACTAACTGGGTATCCCCACCTACCGTTCCAGTTGCTAGTTGATATTATTTCTTGTTTGTTCCTTGTTGATTGCCATGCTTGATTGTGTATTGTTCAACCTGTACCTGCCTGTCCCATATTGATTGCTGTGCCTTGACCTTGTACTGTTATAGCCTGTACCTTTTGTAATTCTCCCAGGCTGCACCTGAATATAGACACCTGACTGTCCAGTGTGCTTACCCGGTAAACAAAAGCTAAATAAATGAATAAACCCAAGTCTCGTCTGCTGGATGTACCAAGCTCATTCACAGCTCGTTACTCTTAACCTCTAGGCTACACTGGCATCGATATGCTGTAAACCTTGCTTAACTATGTCATAATGATGGGATTACAGTGTAGAGTGTCACCACCTGTAAGAATCCTTGGAAAGGAAAGGTGACCTGCTGCTTGGACATTTATTCAAAACACACGCATTCCATTCAGACAGTTACAGACCCACTACAGTATAGATCGCACTGGCTAATTTCAGCACTTTAGGTGCTCAACATTCAAACCAGGAGGTATTCATAGCCAATCAGGAGAACAAACGCACACTGAAGAAAACATTTTCACCCTCAGAGTGGCTAGTTTTTCCATACAGTATAAAATACAATGCCTGAGTAATGGTGGTCAACCACGGATGTAATCACCTTTCATGGTTGCCATGCAGGGATTTAACTCCAAAAATTGATTAGCGTTTTTCTCATAAAAGTGCTAAAACATTGTGAAAATGCATAGCACTTGCTTCACTGTGTTTAACAACATAACACTTTTAGAAAACCTATATAAATATTTTCTGTACAAGTAGCATTGAGCCAAGAAAAAAACTGCTAATCAGTTATTTAAAACCCTACCATGACAACTGCAAACCGCTTGAGCTGTGCTGTTGAGGTTTATTTGGTTGTCCTGGCAAATGCTTGAGGTGATTACATCGTGGTTAACCAGTTACTCTGGCATTATCCTTTATGTAATTATTTAAATCTGAAATGTAATTAACAATGTCAATAATGCAGAAAAATCATTAAAGCTCAGGCAGTATACTCTATACAGTAAATGATTTTGAAGAACCTAGTTTTTCATCATAACGAGGAGGCAGGGAAAGATGGTTTTCTAGGGACATGGATATGTTGTTCATCCACACTGTCTGGCAGGTTCCTTGCCGCTTTAAATCTTGCCGGAAGGTCTTCAAGCTGGCTCCTCCCACCCAGCCGGGTGGTAAAACCCTCGGCTCCGCCCCATGACGCCAGATCTTCCTTACAGCTTGGAAGCTTAGGTTCCCTCCTTAACGCTCTGCATGATAGACTGGATCCTAATTCTTTGGTTCGCCCGAAACTCATTTTAAAATTTTCAAGACTTCAGTCATCTTTCCCCCTCGCGGCTGCGATGGACAAATAGACACCTGGATTTCGGCAGTGCACTTGTGGGCAGAAGATGTCTAGGACGGACCCGCACTTCACGTGCGTCTACTGCCTCGGCCTAGAACACGACCCGCAGGCCTGCGAGTCGTGCTGTTGAATTTCGCCGTCCCTGGAGGACCACGCTGCCTGGTTACAGCTTGAGCGCCCCGGGAAGCGCTACCCACCGGTTAAGTTGAAGGAGGCCCGTTGGGCGGTTACCGCGGCGGCTGGCTCGGCTGAGCAACTCGAGCAGATGATCGCCCTCGAGGAGGAGGCGGCCCAGGCCGCATCATCCTCTTCCTCGATTGCGGCATTTATTCCGCTCTCTCTGGGTACCTCGTATTCAGCTTTGTTCAAGGAGCTTTGCTAATCCCTTTCCACGAAGGGAGAGGGGCCATTGGAACATTCCTCTCGGTCCAAAAAGGACTCGAAAGGTAAGTCCCATCGTCGGCGTTCGTGGGAGAGGTCTCCTTCCCTGGACAGCAGACTGTCTACTTCGGTCGAGGTTGCGGCTGAGGCCACTGGCTTCACGGCGTCTCCGTCAGGCCAGCCGGCTGAGACACCCGACGACGCGGTCAAGATTTTTCCTTGACCCGTCGGACGGGCTGTCGACTGGTGAGGCCGACAACCCTTCTTCACCGGTTCCCCCGGTGGAGACCGAGGATCTGCCTGCGCCCCCGGTGCAGCAGTTCCCGGTTAAGGCATCTGAGCTGAGGGAAGAGCGGGTGTCCCCAGCTCCTTCCCAGACCCGTCTTTGGAAACACCGAGGATCTCGGTCTCTGACTTCGTCTTGGTCTCTGCACCGAGGTAAGGCGCGCCGCCGCTTGTCCTTGTCTTTCTCCTTGGAAGAGGAGAGGCTTCGGCACAAATTGCGTCGACGCTACGAGGACCTGATGTGGCAGCAGTTACTTCTGTCTGGGAACAAGTCGACGCCGTCGCCTTTCCCAGCCATCAAGTGGCTGTCACCCGAGTGGCCGAAACAACCCCTCGCTGTAGTCGAGGTGCCCAAGCCTGGGCCGGTTGTTTGGCTGAAACCAGCTGCCCCACCGATTGTGGTGGAACCTCTGCCTCCACAACCGAAATCGGGGGCGCCGACCAAGGAGACTCGGTCAAGTCAAGGCCTGCCCCACAGGTTGTCTGTCACCCTCACTCCCGACCATCCTCGGCAGGTGGAGGGTGGCTCAGGCCCCAGACAGCTCTTCGCGGACTCCTCAGAGTCCGCTGACGACTCCTTCCTGTTTTCCAGGTCCATTGACCTGGAGTCCTCCGGGGGCCAGTCGGACGAAAGCCCATCGTCCTTCACGGGTTTGCTTCGGCTCATCTCGGAGTCCACCGGGATGCAGCTCGAGCCCATATCCAAGCGGGCCAAGTATCCCCTGATGGAGATACTGGACGGAGGCCTTTCCGGTGGCTGAAGCCATTGTTGGCCCAGCCTTGGAGCTCTGGCAGCGGCCTGCTTCCTACCCAGCGCCTTTAGCCAGGATGGCCAGGAGGTATGCGGTCCCTACTGCCTCTTTGCCCGGTTTTTCGGAACACCCCTCTGCCGTGGGGTTGGTCACCGACAGAGTTTTCTGGCGTTCCGGGAACGCTAGGGACGTGGACAAGCCCCCCGACAAGGAGTACAAAAAGCTGGACTACGCCATGCGCAAGGTGTACGCTGCATCCTCCCTTGGCCTCCGCCGGGCCAGCTCGGCCGTGCTGATGGCACACTTCTCCCACGCCCTCATGGGCTCCCTGGATGAGATGATCCCTCATCTCCCGGCCGACCTGCAGACCACGGTCCGGCAGGTGCGGGACCAGGGTAGGGCACTGGCTAAGCAGCAGCTCCAAACGGCTCTGGACATAGGAGACTACTGTGCCAGATCGGTTGCAGCCGTGGTGGCCATGTGCCGCAGAGCATGGCTGAGGATATCCACCTTTACGGTGGATACCCAGCACAAATTGGAAGATGTCCCCTTCTTGGGGACCGACTTCTTCGGCCCTGGAGTGGAAGGTCACCTCCAGCGGATCGAAAAGTCCAATGCCACTCTGGACTCAGTCACCTCTGCCCAGAAGGACAAAGGCCGCCGACAGCAGCAGCACAAGTCCTGTCCTTCTGCGCCTGTGGCTCGTCCGGCCCAACAACACCAGTACCAGGGCCAGCAGGCTCGCTCTTGGCATCCCAAACGCAAGCCCGCGGCTTCCTCCAATAGGAAGCAGGGAGGTAAAGGCCCAGGAGGTCCCTGGGCCGGTCCCTCCTCCAAGCCTGCCCAGTGACGGGTTAAGGGATGTTGCCCCCAGCCTCGTCACTCCCCCCCTGGGTTCCCCCAATGGGGGGGATGGCTCCGCCACTTCCTTTCCGTCTGGTCTGCTATCACCATGGACTGGTTGCTGTTGGAGGTGGTAGGAAAAGGCCTGCCTCTGGAGTTTGAGCAGGCCCCACCCTTCCGAGCCGTCCACCCTCGGGCGCCACAGTCCCATGGCCTCTCTGTCGGCCCGCCAAGCTGATATTGCCCTGCTCCTCGAAAAAGAGGTGAACAGGAAGGTGGCAGATCCTCCTCCAGACCTGGGGTTTGTGTCCAGGTACTTCCTGGTCCCAAAACGAACGGGGGGGGGGGGGCTGGCGCCCCATTCTCGACCTGCACAGGTTCCTAAGATCTCGGACCTTCAGGATGGTCACTCTGGCTCAGATAATCCCATCCTTGGAAAGAGGCTGTGGTTCTGTTCCCTGGACCTTCAGGACACGTTGTTTCACATCCCAATCCGACCATCCCACCAGAGATTCCTCCACTTCAGAGCAGAGGGATCCCTTTACGAGTTTCGGGCCATGCCCTTCGGCCTTTCCCTAGCTCCAAGGGTCTTCACCAAATGCATGGCAGTGGTGACCGCATTCCTGCAGCGCCGAAGGGTTCGGGTGTACTCCTACCTGGACGACTGGCTGGCTAATTGCAGCCCCCTCCAGAGCGGAGGTGGAGCGGTCCAGAGATCTGGCCCTCCAGGTTTGCTCTCAGGTTGGCCGCCTCATTAGCGAGGCCAAGTTGGAACTTGTGCCAAAGCAGGTGATACAATTCATCGGGGCAGAGCTTGACTCTCTACGAGCCAGAGCATGGCTCCCGGTGGACAGGGCCGAGGTTCTCCTTTGCCCAATCATTTCAGGTTGGGCAATCGCGCCTTGCCCGGGACTCTCTGTCTCCTTGGCCTCATGGTGGCCTGCACCAGTGTGGTCCGTTGAGCCCGCTGGTACATGCGTCCCCTTCAATGGGGACTGGCCAGCCAATGGTCACAGCACTTTGATCCGCTGGATCAGCTAGTGACAGTGATCCAGGGGATGGGGAATGCTCTCCAGTGGTGGGCTGTTCCAGCACATCTGCAGGAGGGCATCCCATTTGTCCGCCCGAGCCGACGGTCTTTCTATCGACCGATGCCACTCTAATGGGTTGGGGTGCCCATCTGGGGGAGCACAGAGCGCACGGCCTCTGGTCCGCTGGGTAGTCCCGATGCCATATCAACCTGCTGGAGTTTCCAGCGGTTCGTCTAACCCTCACCGCCTTCGCTCAGTTTCTACAGGGTCAAGTGGTTCCGGTCCAGACGGACAATACCACGACCATGTACTACCTAAACCGCCTGGGCGGGACGCTCTCCACATTTGGTCACTCGTACGCAGCGTGGAGGCGGATCTCCTCACCATTCTCATGGCAGTAGCCTCCAACACCCTGGCCGATGCCCTAAGCCGGATAGGGGTTGCGTCCCACGAGTGGTCTTTCCTGCCGGAGGTAGTACAAGATCTCTTCTCCCACTGGGGCAGACCTCAGGCGGACCTGTTTGCCTCCAAGGAGAATGCAAAGCTGAGACTGTTTCATGCCCGCCCCCCTCAGCAAGGCTCACTGCGGGGGGATGCCTTCTCGAGGCCATGGACCCCGGTCCTCTTCTATGCCTTTCCCCCATTTCCCTTGATCCACGAGGTGCTTCTCAAGGCAAGGAGGGACAAGGCGCAGGTGATTATGGTAGCCCCAGACTGGCCCCTCCAGTTCTGGTATCCAGATCTTCAGTCTCGGCTCCAGGCACCCGAGGCGGCTTCCAGCCCGCCCGGACCTGATCTCAGTCAATCAGGGGAAGGTATTTCATCTGGACCTTCAATCCCTGCACCTGACGGCCTGGTTCCTGAGTGGCTAGAATTCCAGGCCTTGGGTCTTTCCGACGAGGTCCTCAACATTGTTGAGGCGTCCCGTAAGGAGTCGACCAGAAAATGCTACGCCTTCAAATGGAAGATTCTCCATTTGGTGTCAGGCAAGGGTCTGGACCTTCCTCCTGTTCCTTGGCAAGCATTCTGGACTACCTGTGGTCCTTTCTCAGCTAGGGCTTTGGTCGACGACCTTAGTGCACCTGCAGCCATCTCCTTACCGGGCGCAGACCGGGAAGCAGTTGGTGGCGCAGGAGAAGGGTGGTCGGGCGCTTTTTCAAAGGCCTTGATCACATATCCCCTTCGGTGCGAAAACCTCCACCTCCGTGGGATCTACTGCTGGTATTGGCTAAGCTCATGGGCAAGCCATTTGAACCAATGCACAGGTGTGACATCTCTCACCTGTCGTGGAAGACCGCCTTCTTGGTGGCTGTCACGTCAGCCAGAAGGATGGGAGAACTCCAGGTGCCACAGAGTCTCCTTATCTGGTCTTCCACAGGGACAAGGCTGTCCTGCTCCCCCACCCAAAATTCCTTCCGAAGGTGGTGTCGGAGTTTCACCTTAACCAGATGTTGACTCTGCCGGTGTTCTACCCCAATCACACCTCGGAGGCAGAGTATAGGCTGTATACTTTGGACCCTAGAAGAGCACTCGCTTATTATAAGGAGCGGACGGCTGAAGTTCGGGGAGAGGTTCGCCAGCTGTTTGTCACCTACGCTGAAGCCGCACCTGGCAGACCTGCAGCCAAGCGGATGATAGGCAGGTGGGTCACCTCCTGCATAGATCTCTGTTACAGGTTGGCGGGCATGGAGCCTCCCAGAGGGATAAAAGCTCATTCTACCCGCCATACCGCTGCATCGGTGGCTGCTTCCAGGGACGTCCCTATCCAGGAAATCTGCAGGGCTGCTGCGTGGAAGTCCGCACACACCTTCATTACCCACTACCACATCGATCTTGAGTCACGCCGGGATCCTGGTGTTGGGGCCTCGGTTCTCCAGTCTCTATTTCCCAAGTAGGGGGTGTGCACCTTGCCTCCCTCCTCCCGGTGACCTGCTAGGAGTCTGCCAGACAGTGTGGATGAACAACATATCCATGTCCCTAGAAATACAGGTTACTCACCTGTAACAGGAGTTCTAGGAGTGGTATATGTTGTTAATCCATACGACCCAGCCGACCTCCCCGGCTTCAACGAACAACCTGGCTTCCAGCGGGCTAGATCTGGCGTCATGGGATGGAGCCGAGAGTTTTACCACCCAGGTGGGTGGGAGGAGCCAGCTTGAAGACCTTCCGGCAAGATTTAAAGCGGCAAGGAACCTGCCAGACAGTGTGGATGAACAACATATACCATTCCTAGAACTCCCTTTTACAGGTGAGTAACCTGTAATTTTCAGCTGTGGTTCCTAGAACGAATAAGATGGGAGAATTATGCACAGCTCTCATTGATTACTCAGTAGATATGTGTGGTTTTACTGAAACATGGCACACCAATCCTGGGGTATAGATATCCCTGGTTACAGCTGTATAAAGAAGCACAGACACAATAAAAAAGGGAGGTGGTGTAGCCCTTTATTGTGCTGATCATTTACCTGCTAATCAGATATTCTGTAAGAATTACAAACTTATCTGGGCTACGCTTTGCACTAAACATCCACTTACTGTTGGTTTAGGATAGAGATCACCCAACCTAGATGAAGAACAGAATATTAACTTCTTGACAGAAATTGAAGATATGGAGATAAATGGTCACTATGTACTTAAGGGGGAATTTTATCTACTTGAAATGAACTGGGAGGCAATGGAAGGCAGTAGTCGCCTTGACAACAAATTTTTTGATGTAATAGCTGAAAACGACTTAATTCAGAGTATAAATGTAGCTACAAGAGGGTTGAATACACTAGATCTAATCTTCACTAACTTTGATGATGATATTAATGACTCTAAACTTCTTCCACCACTTGGAGATGGTGACCGTGATATGGTGCTTACCAATCTAAAAATTACACCAAATACATGTCGTAAAGGAAAATCAAAATTTAAGGATTACTACAGAGCAAATTATTATAAAATAAGGACATTTCTGCAAAGCTGGCATTGGCAGGAAGAATTGGTAGACCTCGGCCTGGACCAAACTTGGGTCAAATTAAAATCTGTTATTAATCATTGTATACAGTGTTGGGTTCCAGACCGTATTAAATATGTAAATAGCAAAATAACTCTGCCCTGGTGGAAGAAAGCTATAAAAAAAAAAATGCATTAACAAAAAGAGAAGGTTGTACTATATAGACAAGCACAAACCGGCTAGTCAAGCTAAGGAAAGATATAGGAAAATGGCTCAAAAAAGAAACTTCTAATTTACAATGCAAAAAAAAAAAAGCATGGAGTTATAACTAGCAACACAGGTTTCAGATAATAAAAAAATTTTTTAATTACATTGGTAGTTTAAGAGGGAAGAAAACTGAAGTTGGATCGCTTCTTGTGAATAATGAGGTTATAGTAGAAAAAACAGACTACACAAAAACTTAATACTACTTTAGTGTATATCAGACCAAAGAAATTATTCGTGTTAAAATATCAGATGATGATAATATGCCATTGATCATCAGCGCATCAGATGTTATTAATGTTTTAAATGGCTCAAACCAAAATGATGCACCTGGACCAGATGGTATAGCACCAGAATTTCTAAAAAATGTGGCATCTGAATTATCGGGTCCCTTGGCACATCACTATTGGAAAGTAAAATTCCAGACGACTGAAAAAGGGCTGTCATAACCCCAGTATATGTAAGGGAGGTAATAAAAACAATGTCCAGAACTAAAACCTATTAGTCCGACCTCTGTCCTAGGCAAACTATTTGAAAACAAATTCAGAAACCTAAAACTCAGCACCTTGAGGGCAACAGGCAGATAGTACACAGCATGGCTTTATTGCAGGCAGATCATGCCTAAGCAATCAGTTGCAATTTTTATGTTGGCTCGCGCATGCTTAGCCAATGTATTGTGGTTGTAGCAAGTTTGCAGGCACGGTCACTGTTGGGTGAATGCAGTGCATGCATCAGTAGGTGCGTCCCTCATTCCCTAATAAGCCTGCATGCTGGCGCCACACTATGAATACATAATGTGGTGAGCACATCTAAGGAAAGTTTCTCTGCAATGCGAGCAAAGCTCGTCATACGCAGCGGCACCTCCTGATGTGCTTGACCTGGTGAAAAGTAAACTAAACATGGCGCACTGCCTGCCATAATGCCGACTTCGGTAGTGCCCAATCCCTCTGTCGTCATGCCCTGACCCAGTGTATGTGCCGGCGGGGGCCTGCGCCTGTCGCATCATGCACCCCCTTTCCGTTGTGTGGCGATGGGGTGCCCAATCCCATCGCTGCAGCATCTCTCCCCAAATAAAAAAAAAAAAAAAAAAAACTTGGTGGCACGCTGAGAGCCACCCCAGCATGCCAAATCCCCTGGAAAAGAAAAGCCGTCCCATGTCAAGATGAACAACTTGGAGACTTGTTGGAGGGCAGCAGCAAAGGCCAACAGGATGCTTGGATGCATCGCTAGGGGGATGACCTCCAGAAGGAGGGAAGTGATACTCCCACTGTATAACTGCTTGGTGAGGCCGCACCTCGAGTACTGCGTGCAGTTTTGGAGGCCACATTTAATGAGGGACATTGAACTCCTGGAGAGGGTCCAGAGGAGGGCAACCAAAATGATTTGGGGCTTGGGGGATAGGACCTATGGGGAGAGGCTCAAAGAGCTAAATATGTACACAGTGGAAGAGAGAAGGGACCGGGGGACATGATAGGAGTCTTCAGGTACATGAAGGGGTAAATGGGGAGGAGCAGTCAGGGTGCTACGAAGGAGGGGGGGCAACTAGAGGGCATTGGTGGAAGCTAGAGGGGGGATTCAGGGGAGAAAGGAGGAGGTGCTACTTGACTGAGAGGGTGGTGGAGCCATGGAATGCGCTGCCCAGGGGGCTGGTTGAGGCAGAAATAGTGGAGGGGTTCAAGAGGGGGTGGGACAGGTACAGGGGAAGGGTTCTGGAAACAAAAACCAGTGCAACAAGAATATCTGGGACTGGGATGGGAGAGGGAAGCAGCGAGGTCAGCTCCCAGGGTGGGGGCTGACCAAACGAGTAGACACGAAAGACCTTTAGGCCTATTCTGCCATTTTAGTATATTAGTACGATTTTTTTTAATTTTTACCCTGTGAAAGAAGAAAATGATCCCTCGCAGTCTCCCTGCCCTCCTGACAACCCAAGGCCCACCCTCTGTGCACCCTGCCTCCCGCACTTATACTTCTGCCTCAGGAGCTCGGCGCGATTATCTTCGTGGACCGGGAACACGCTCTGCACTCTTCAAAGCTGACCACGAACTGAAGAAATGCTGGTAAGCTGTATAATGGCATAAATAGGGTTTTTTCAACTTTGTTGCATATCTTGGGCATTTTTTGGAATTTTTGCATCAAATTTTCAGCATGAGGTTATTGGGACCCTCCTCATTAATTCAGTCACTGTCATGGCATTATTCGGTCCTGAAAGGTGACTTGGCAGTTACTCACGGACTCACCTTCGGGACAGGTAGCAAATGACAGTGCCACTGTTCTTGAGGGGTCTCTCAAAAAACTTATGTTGCAAATTTAGTTCAAAAAAAAGCGATAGCTGTTCTGGCGTCGTTGTGCCTTTCCCCTCATGCTTGTAACCCATTGAATTTGTAATACTTTCTCTCAGATTTTCAAGATTGGCATTTTCCACACCTCCTTATGAAGAGTACAGCTGTCATTTTACATATCCTGGCCGAAATGTGTGTTCGCACGTCTGGTGCAGGATAGCATGGTTGCTGTGCGAAATCAGTTTTCGGAACAGTTTGAGAAAATGACAGTGACTCTGTTCATGAACAGAGGTCCTAAAATGCATATGTTGAAAATTTGGTGCCGAAGTCCATAAAATGACTGTTACAAGCGTGCGTTGTGCAGTTTCCATGCACCCTTGTAACTTTGAAAATTTGCATTATTTTCTTGCCAGATTTTCAACACTGGCACTTTTTCACACCTCCTTATCAACAGTACAGCGGTCATTTTTCACAGCCTGCCCAAAATGTGTTTCTGCACCTGTGATGTAAAGTGGCGTGGTTGCTGTGGGAAATCAACTTTTGGGACTGATTAGCAAAATCACAGCATCACTGTTCAAGAGGGGAGGTCCCAAAATGCCTATGTTGAAAATGTGGCTAAAAATCTCCCAAAAATAATTGGGTTACGGACATGTTGTGCAGTTTCTATGCATGCTCATGACTTAACCTATTTTTCATATTTTCACTCCAGATTTTCAGCGTTGCCATTTTTTTTACGCCTCCTCATGAACAATACAGATGTCATTTTCCACATCCTGCCCAAAATGTGTTTTCGTCCCTGTGTCTCCAAATGGCATGGCCACTGTACAAAATCACCTTTCAGCTAACAAATTCATAGTGCCGCTTTTTACGAGGTGGGCTCAGAAACAGCCTATGGTGAAAATTTGTAGTGGAAATACCAACACACGCCTACGGTGTTAGGGTTTCCAATTGTAACACCCCACCCTGTAGAGACTGACAGACGTCAGGGGTGTGAGTTGGGATCATCGGCTGTAATATTTACGCCATTCCACCCCTGCCTTGCAGCCAGTGACGGGCATCGTGGTGTGCCTTGCACTGTTGGGCCAGAAATTTCACCCCATTCTCCTATACTGCACCCACTTCAGCGTATTTCCTTATGGAATGGGGTGAGTATAACTCCCGAAGACCCCAAAGCACACCACGACACTTGTCAGTGTCTGCAGGGTAGAGTGAGGTACAGTGGCATGAGCGTCACAGCTGACGACCCAAAGGCACACCCCAATGTCTGTCGTTCTCACAGGTGGGGTTACAGCCACTCAATACTTCACTGCCATTCCTGTTATGCGTCTCTAACTCCAGCACTACCAATGCCAGCAAGACAACATTCGGCATTGACAAATGCTTGTTTGAATCTGTCGGTGCATCTCTGGATAAGGGCCTACCAGTTGATCTAATTTTTTTAGACTATGCTAAAGCTTTTGGTACCATGTCTCAAAATAATGGTTGATCATTTAATTAAGCTTCAAATACGTTCTCGTATCATAAATTGGATAATATCCTGGTTGGAAAATGGGACTCGGTGTGTTTCTATAAGAAGTTTCGAATCCACCTGTGACACAGTCACATGTGGAGTTCCTCAGGGCTCAGTCCTGGGTCCAGCATTATTCAATATTATTATAGCATCTGTGTTGTCTCGAGCCTATGGATGGATTACTAAATATGCTGACAACTGTAAATTGGGAGGAATTAATTTTCAGTCAGTATGCCAATTACAGTCAGCACTAAATACTTTAGTATCCTGGACAAATAGTAATGGGATGCAGTTTAATATACCCAAATGCAAGGTTATACATCTGGGAAAAAGAAATCTTCAGTATCGGTATACAGTCAATAATTTAGCTATAAATGAAACCGAATGTGAAAAGGACCTTGGTATACTAGTTTCTGATGAACTTGAATTCAAGGAACATACCAGATGTATGGTCAATAAGAGTAATAAACTAATGGGATGTATACTGAGAAATATAAAAAGTAGAGAACCTAAAGTCTTGATGCCATTGTGTACTAGCCTTATTAGACCCAATTTGGAAAGACATAGACAGAGTGGAGGTTGTTCAGAGGAGGGCAACTAGAATGGTGCAGGGGCTGCACCAGAAGGCGTATGAGGAGAGACTAAAGCAGCTTAATATGTACACTCTTGAGGAAAGGAGGGAGAGGGGGGTCCTGATGGAACATTTCAAGTATCTCAAGGGAATTAAAGTACAGGGGGTAGTATCTTTCAGAAGAATAGATGTGCAAGAACAAGGGGGCACAATTTGAAGATAGAGGGGGATCGTCTCAGAGGTAATGTTAGAAAGTATTTTTTCACAGAGAGGGTTGTGGATGCATGGAACAGCCTTCCTGAGGAGGTTGTGGAGTCAGGAACAGTGGGAGAATTCAAGAATGCATGGGACAGGCATAAGGCAATTCTGGTGGGGGGGGGAGGAAGTAAGCTGTTGATTAACTAGAATCTGCAGCATATCCATCAGGTAGGGAAATGGGAAGACTAGGTAGGCCAAGCGGTACTTTTCTGCCATCAAATTCTGTTTCTCTACGTTTCTGTGTAATATTGTGCCCCCTTTTGGGCCCCTCTAAAAATAGGATGTCAAAAACAAATTGAAGGAATACAAAGAAAATTTACCAAAAAAATAAGGAATTATAGGGAACTAGACTACTCGGACTACAAAAACTAGGTCTTTATTCAACAAATTTATTGATATTTAAGAGGAGACTTATGTCTGACATATAAAGCAGTTCACAGTGAAGCATTATTTGAAACAGTTGGTCTAGTTAAAATAGCAATAATACAAGATCCCATAAGTACAAACTAAAAGCAGATACAAACAAGACTGAAAAACGAAACTCTTGGTTTTGTCATAGAGTAACTAGTTCATGGAATAGTCTACCATCTGATATTGTAATGAGTGATACCATGCTAACATTTAAAAATAAATTGGATAAGCATATGGGTAGTCGGAAATATTATTTCCACCTGTAAATTGGTGGCGAGTTCCAAATAGGTTCGCCTCTTGAACTCGTATTCCTTCCTGTGATTCCTATGTAAAAAGACATTTAGGCCGTGGTGCCTGGAATCGTGTGACAAGGTGAAATGTTTGTCAAAGATGGTGTGGGAACCAAAAGTAACTGTAATTCAACTAACAAACGCACATAGTTGTTGAATAGTTTGGGAACACTTTTCAGTGGTGACCACTCTCTGCAGCAGAAACTAAAGATCTAAGTTTGGAATGATGGGTGGCTTAAGACCAACAACAGTGTGAGAGCATCTTTGAAAAAGATTTCTGAATTCTGGTTCTGGGGTAATTGCACTTCAGGTGGAGATGCTGTACGAATTTTACTTGCATTCAGTTGGCAGTATAAAACACTGCTGCAGTTTCACTGGGCTGTCTGAATGTCATTCTTTTTATTTGCAATCTTGCGTGTCATCCTTACCACTTTAAAAGAGCAATACAGGGGTTTATTTTGGCAACACGTTCAGAACTATCAACAGGAACTGTTTGGAAACAGTTTTGTGTTATGGGCTGCACAGTGCAGTTACTATCATTTCCCCACTGGTAAATGGCTGAATTTAACCGCATGTCAGCACTTTCTCAGATGCTTGTTTTTTATTGGGTGGGAGGGGTACAGTTCATCCCTGTGGTACTCCCTCGGCACCAGTTCGGGTCCTCAGTCCAAGGGTCTATGTATATTTTCTGTGGACTTTGCTTCTGCACCTCCTAGTCTGTCGGCAGCACAGTTATTTACAACCTCACTATCTCCATTGTTCTACATTCTTTTCCATCCTGTCTGATGCCTCCCTTTTTTAATCCCAAGTGGCAACGTGGATTCACATCAGGTAGGTTGTGTCAGATGAATCTGATAGATTTCTTTGGCTGGGTGATGAAGGAAGTAAATCTGGGGGGGGGCATAGATGTCGCCTACATCGATTTCAGCAAGGCCTTCGACACTGTCCCACATGAGAGGTTAGTAAACAAGATGGGTAGTCTGGGCATGGGACACAGGATGGTAGGTAAGCAATCAGACACAATGGGGTATGCATTAGACAGTTCTAATGCGCGACTAGAGGGACGTGGCGTGGGAGCATGAGGCCACAGGCAGAGTGCGTCCAGTCCCCTAGCCGTGCATTAGAACTGTGTAATGCACACCCCCCCCGGAGTGGCTTATTGCACTTATAACATGGGCCTGTGTATTCTAAATGGGGGTTCTAGTTTTAGCTGCGCATTAGACACATCTAATGCACGGCTAACAACCAATCAGATTGCTTGAAATCCTTTCCCACTTTATAAATTGGGTTAGAATCTGGCTAGCAGAGGGTGGTGGTTAAATGGGATACAATCTGAGGAGAGGGAGGTGGCCAATAGGGTACTTCAGGGATCAGTTCTTGGGCCATTCCTGTTCAGTGTCTTTATTAGTGAAATTGCAGAAGGGCTAGAGGGAAAGATCTGCCTGTTTTTAGATGACATCAAGATCTGCAACAGGGTGGACACTCCGAATGAGGTGGAGAGAATGAGGAGGGACTTGGAGAAGCTTGAAAAATGGTCGGAGGTGTGGCAACTGAGGTTCAGTTTAAAGAAATGCAAACTAATGAATCTTGGTCGAGGGAACCCAAGGGAAAGTTATTGGGGGGGTCCTGATGATTGCCATAGTACGAGACCTAGGAGTTCTCATTTTAGGTGACTTAAAGGTGTCAAAACAGAGTGCAGAGGCTGCAGGGATGGCCAGTGGCATGCTGGGGTGAATAGGCCGAGGTATCAGTAGTAGAAAGTGAGAGGTAGTGATAAAACGCTGGTGAGGCCTAACCTACAGTACTGTGCAGTTCTGGAGGGCACACCTTCGTAGGGACATTGACGAGGTGGAGGCAGCCCAGAGAATGGCAACCAAGATTGTATAGGGCTTACACCACCAAACATATGAGGAGAGATTAAAAGGCCTCCATATGTACTCACTGGAAGAGGAGGGATCGGCGGACATGATAGAAGCATTCAAGTAAGCAACAGTACTAGATAACAAAAATTGAATCTCTTGCAACAGTTTATTCCCTGTGCTCTGTTGAGCACTTACCTGGTAATCTTTCTTGTTTTCACTGTACTATCACCCCATAATTTGCTCCATTTTCTTTGTTTTTGTTTACATTTTTTCCACCTGCCATGGTGAACGGAAACTCTCTGCTGCCAACCCCACGTACACATGACTCGCAGCACTACACAGGGACAGCGAGAATGCGCAGCACATGGTCCCATGGAAGTAAACAAAATACATGATGCGATGTGAAGGGGCAGCTCAGCTGAAAATTAGACAGCAGCCATATTTACTGTGGCTCCACAAAAATGGAAATATATTTTAAATATCTAAAAAACTAAAGATTGCTAGAAAAAAAATATGGGGTCCAGTTCTGGAGGCCATACCGGCAAGGGGACATGGACTTTCTGGAAGGGGTCCAGAGAAGAGTGACCAAAATGGTGTGGGGAATGCAGGGGAGGACATATGAGGAGAGGCTGGGGTAGCTGGGCCTATACTCGCTGGAGGAGAGGAAGAGGAGTATGGTGGAGACATTCAGATACTTGAAGGACATAAACAGGGTGAGGGTCGACAGCACATTCAAATTAAGTAAGAACAATTCCAGTAGGGGACATAACCTCAAACTGGAGGGGGAAGGGCAGGATCAGAGGGGACGTTGGTCAGAGTCTTCATCGAGAGGGTGGTACAGCCATGGAATAGGCTGCCTGAGTGGACGGTGGGGTGGATACAGTGGAGAACTTTGAGGACCTGGGATACGTACATAGGACTGGTGAGCAGAGTGCAGGCCGCAAAGGGACAGAGGGAATCTTCCTAGGGGGGAGGGGTTACAGGCAGACTAGATGGGCCTATAGGTCCTTATCTGCCGATAGACTACTGTGATTTTATGATATGGAAACCGGAACAATGGCTGCATGTTTCCAGCAAAAAAGCAAAATTTTGATGGTCACTTCCTGATTATCACAAATCTCAGCCTGGTTAACTGGTCATTCAGTGCTGCACCAGGTAACCTCAGCTCTATCCTTGACAAATTCTCTACCCTTCCTCAGCAGCATTTGTGACAAATATGCCCCTCTCAAAAAAAATCAAGGTTAGGGGACGTGTTAATGAGTGGTTATCATCCCACATCATTAAATCGATGAGAACCAGAGACGAGGCCTGGGCCTGTTACACCAAGCACAGAGACCCTGCCCTGCTCTCCATCTACAAAGCACTCAGAAACAAGTGGTCATCAGAAAAGCTAAGATTGACTTTTTCCATAATAAACAACTCTGGGGAAACATCCAACCCCCATCAACTTTGGGTTACGCTCAACTCAGTACTTGGGAAACACAAGAATACCGAACCTATCACTCTTATCCGTGGTGGCAAGCAGACAAGCGACCCCTCAGAAGTAGCATTTTCAACTCATTCTTTGGTGATCTTGATAAATATAAACCCTCCCCTCCTCTTCCCTCCCCAACATCCACCCCTACCCCATTGCTATGTCCGAGCCCAGCCCCAGATTCTATTTTAGGGTCTTAAATCCCTCGGATGCTGTAAAGCTCATCCAAAGTAACAACCCTAAACCCAGCAAAGGGGCAGATGGAATTGACTTTAAAATTTTTAAACTAGCCATTAATTCATTAGCCGTCCCCATCATCAACATAACTTAACCGCTCAGTCTGCTCCGTGTATTTCCCTAGCTCTTGGAAAACCGTCAAACCATTGTTCAAGTCTGGGTCAGTGAATGAAGTAAGGAATTACTAACCTATCTCCCTCCTTGCTCCTCTCTCCAATATCATTGAAAAAGTTGTTCACACTCCGCTCACCTCCTTCCTCGACCGTCAAAACTTGCGCTCTGTTGCCCAGCATGGTTTCAGATCCAGACATAGCACCGAAACTGCCCTGGTCAGGTTGACCAGTAATATCCTCAAGGCAAGCGACAAGGGCCAGTACACGGGCTCTGTCTTTGTGGACCTGACCACGGCGTCCGACCTGTTCGACCATGGCCTTCTCCTGGACGCCCTAAAGGGTTGCACCTGTCTGAAAACATTGTCAAATGGGTCGGAAGCTACCTCTAGAAGTGGGGAGGATGGGTGAAAAGCGGTTGATCACATAGGGTCATAGGCTGCAAACTAGGTCTTATGGGCAGAATAGATGGGCCTAGCGGACCTCATCTGCCAACAATTTGTATGTTTCTGTGTGTTACCACACCACTTCTTGCCTCAGCCTCCATGTTATGGTCATGATTACATGGCCTGAATAACTTGGCGCATGAGCCCTGATAGCTCTTGAGAACATGTGAAAGTGAGGAGTGGTGGACTTGTTCACTTTCGTATGTAAGTAAAAAGAAAAAAATAGCTTTTCTGGCCCACCACGCTTAAATGTGATCCTGTTTGTCCCATGTGTCAAAATTAAAGCACCAGTGTAATGAAGAGAGGGGGAGTTAGTATTTGGCTTGTGATGCAGTCCGAACCCCTTTGTTGCCACTTGCTTAGTAACTGTATTGTTAGGATGTTTTTGTTGTGTTTAGATTTTTTTCCTCAGTGAGATTTTATTGTAATTTTAAAAAAAATGCACCACAGCGTACAAGCAGATATTTTAAAAAAACTTAGTCGAAATAAAGCAGTAATGCAGAAATGAAAAACATCAGTTAAATAAACACCTGTTCATAAAACACACTCAAAACAACAAGCATCAATAAGGGAAAAACTTCTAAAACACTAAACAATACGAGGTGTTACCCTACAACTTTTGGCTGCTTGTTGCTGTGTGATCTCAAATTTGTGGGAGTGGAAAATAAGAACAGAAAGTGGAAAGAAAAAGGGAGTAAAGAATTTTATTTGTTTGTTTACCGGGTGGGTGCAGTGATCCAGTGGACTGTTTTCAGGCACGACTCTGGCCATGAAGATGGCGCATAGAATATGGAATAAATTACATTAATTAAAAATAGTACAGGTACTAAAAGTGGAAGTAACTGGAATGATTCTAATACAGTGACATACAGAATAGGTGCAAGAATACCTACTGTACCTACAAATTGACATTAGGTTGCTGGAGTGGGTACAGCATAGGGCAACGAAGATGGTTCAGGGCCTGGGGAAATTGCCATATGAGGTCAGACTGAAAGGTAAACATGTACACACTGGAGGAGAGGAGGGACAGGGGGACATAATTGAGACCTTCAAATACATGAAGGGGATAATCAGACACAGAGCGTCTATTCGGGAGGAGGGTGGGGAGAGACACTAGAGGCCATGACATGAGATTGGAGAGGGTTAGATTCAGCAGGGAGGTGAGGAGGCAATTCTTTACAGAGAGGGTGGTGACAAAGTGGAACGAGCTACCGGCTGAGGTGGTGGCATGTAACACAGAGGAATGCTTCAAGAAGGGATGGGACAGGGCGAAGGGTAAGGGGAGGCGCATCTGCTGAATAGGGAGCTAGCTGCAATCTCGAGCAGCCTAGATAGACCAGGATGGCCTTTTGCTGCTGGCAACTTTCATATGTTTGCATGTTTGAATACATTTTGATAGAAAATACACAACGTGAATACAGTACAGTATACGTAAGGTGCAAGTGCATAATGTAGGAAGGAACAGCTTAGAGTGTAAGTACAGCGTATTGGGATGGTTTTGGCATGGGAGTGGGGAAGAAGGCAAGTTGCAAATAGTCCACTTAATTATTAAAAACAAAGTCTGTAAAACAATTGTAAATGGTGCCCCACTTAAAGATGTGTATCTGATCCATTAGTGAGTGAGCCAGTCTCTCTAGTTACGGAGTTAGATGTTAAGATACGTACTTGTGTGATAAAGCTGGTAGTGACCTTTAGCACTACTACACAAGGAATAATGGTGCTCATGCCTTTTTTTTACTTTTTATTTACACATTTTCTGGAATACAAATTCAAATTTTGTTAATCGGGCGAGTCCACTGAGATAGTCTCATGGGACTTTTATCTTGGGCTCACTCAGTCAACAAAATGTAGCACATTAAATCCGATCACAAGCTAATCAGAATGAACAAATGAAAAATGAAGGCAATTTCTTGTACAGGAGGGGTTTTGCTTGAAATGGGTCTGAGTAAACAAATCCTACGTGAAAGAAAAGTACAGAGAAAGTTAATTATACCATTAAATAAGTGCGTTTGTATGTATGTATTTATGTTTGTATATGTAGTAACCCACTCTTAGTTGTGCAGTCATGCTCTGATATACGCACGCCTTGGTGTGCGTCAACCACCCAAGGCATGCATATATCAGATCATGATCGCACATCCTAGAGTGGGTTATCTATCTTATAAAATGGCAAAAATTTTTGTTGGGGGGGGGGGTTAAAGTGCAAGTGTGTGGTCACGCTCTGATATACGCACGGTCACATGATGGTGTTTGTCCAATGCAATTGATTGTTAGTTGCTCATTTTATAAATATATATAGATTGACAAAGACCCTTAGTGCACAAGCACTGCGATAAGGATTACCCCAAAGGGCATTGGCTGGGAAGCCAAGTTTCAAAGAAATAAATCGCGCATACCCCCCTAATGCAAAGCATCATGGACTGCATATGCCAATCACCACAAAATATTATGCTGGTTCAACTTTAAGCAGAAATGCAGGGTGCAGAAAGGCCTCTCTCTCAGTCTGCAAAGGGTGCTGACACAAGACACGTGTTTTGTCCTACCAGGACTCATCAGTGTGCTACATATGTATGACACTCCAGTGGAATGAACCAGCTACCCTGAGTTGGACACTGGGGTGTCATACAGATGAGGCACACTGAGTCCTGGTAGGACGAAACATGTGTCTATGTCTTCTGTTGGCACCCTTTGCAGACTGTGTGAGAGGCCTTTCCGCACCCTACATTTCTAAAGTTGAACCAGCATAATATATTGTGATTTTCATATACAGCCCATGATGCTCTGCATTATGGGGGTATGTGTGATTTTGTGTGTATATGTGTGTGTGTGTGTGTATATAATATGGTGAATTCCACTTGTATGCAGTTCAGATGTACATAATTTCCTAGTCGATGCTTTCTTTGGTGTGGGGTTATATGCATATCAAATTTTGATTTGTATGCAACTTTTTAGCTTTGATTCTTTGTATGCTGACCTGGCCGAGGGGATAATTGCTCAAACTTGGGGGTGAAATTAGGTACTAAATGGTGCTGAAGGCGTTTCCTAAAAGGTACGAGGAGTCATATAAACTCAGTATGCTGCCTGCCAAACAAGTGAGAAGACCAACTGAACTGTGCTCTCCATTGAGCATTAAGTGCAACTGCTTGATAACTCTTCCCTGCCTGGAATAAATAAGACTGTTACTGAACTGACAAACTTACATCTGTCTAGGTTTTTAAAATGTGTAGTTCATTGTCTGACTAGATGCAGTTTTGAATGTATGTACAAATATTGGTGTCCCTTACAGAGTGCATACAAGAGGAATTCAGTCAATTAGGATTTTTTTTTTTAAAGTTGCCTTTCCACATTTCAAGGCGCCTGTACATACAAACACATCAACAATAAAATCGCAGATTATAAATATATAAAACCATAAGTTAGCACAGTAAACCAACTATTATTAAACTGACAACATTATGCTTCATCGCAAAATGCTAGACCAAATAGGTAGGTCTTCAGTTCAGTTTTAAAACTTTAGACGGTTAGGCATTCTCTTATCTGACGAGGTAGAGAATTCCACAGGGAAGGGGCCACAAATGTGACTTGATTGTATATTACTGTATTTATGAAGCAGGCATGAACCTCGGAGGAGAGTGTAATAAATCCATTTATTTCCACTGGTATTAAATTGTAGGATGATCGTTCAACTCCCTCTGTCAATCATCCCCACCCTCCAATACCCAGCTCTACTTCCTCCAGTTTTATCTTCGGAGTTTTAATCCAAGCCACAGCTACACTCAAGTCCCACAGAAGCGGTCTCTTGTGTACAGCCTGCTACGTCAGTCCAGCGTTTAAGCTGCTGCTTTACTACAAGTTTTATTTATTTTACTCCTTAGACTTCAGTCCCACCACTTGCACACATGCCCATCCATCCATCAGCTCGCTTACTAGCAATAATAAAGGAGATTCCTCAGTAGTTCTCAAAACAGTAACCACTGATCGCAGGACAAGTCCTCGACGCCAACTGTCCCGCACACTGCTGGCGCTCCAGACAACTCGCTTGCTCATAACGACTCTCTCCATTGTGGTCCACTCCTTCCACAGTCCCTCTGATTGCCAGTTCCGCTATCCCTGCAAGTCAGACGCTTTCCAGAGATGTAAACAGAACTGCACAAGAAAGGTAGGATCAACCAGATACATGATTTAAACATACACACCCACAAATGTGTTCCAGAAACCACAGCGGCTTCCTTGAACTCTTAAGTGAGAAATGGAGCCGCCATGTTTGCGAAACGTTTCAGCCCTTCCACAGACTAACTCCCACCCAGTAGCCTGCCACACTGGAAATGTGCCAGTGTTGCAGTATTAGTAACTGTGCTTGTGTCCCTAGCAACCTGCTGTAAACTGTAAAAAGAAAAATAAAAAAATCACTTTAACTCTCCCTGTTGCATTAATGGACTATGCCGTGGGGAACTTGTTAAATGATTTTTGTGCACTCAGGCAGTTTGCCTTTGGGAAACTTGTATGCATATGCCTAATATATTATCTGTTTTCCATATTTTATGCTTTCTAATTAAAGTGCATTACTCTGTCTTGTGGCGCTTTCACAAACAAAATAACACACAATAAGATAATGTTTTCACCCTAACTCGACTGAGACGTCAGCATTTTTTGCTCTACTGAACTAAGGTACTGGATATCACTGTGAAATACTCCAGCCATGGCAATGCTAACATCCATTAAATCTTCTTAGATGTAAAAAAATGGCCAATTTTTGTAAGCTCGTAGTGCTAGTTCTAGGACCTCTTATGAAGTGGACAATCCGTTAGAACAAGCCTGATTCTGATGGTTTCACCTGCTGCATGCCAAAAGGCAATTAGGTAGGTACTGTTAGTACAAAACTTTCAAATTAGTTTCATCCCTTGAAATAATAACTTCTGCCAGATTTAGTCCTCAACACTGAGATACATTACTGAACTGTATGAGCACTGACTTCTACACAAGAGATTTATTAAACTGTGGCTATCTAAATTACAGGACTTTTGGTATGCTTTAATTTTAGATGTGGGTGAGGATTGTCCTCCTCCCTGTTTCTTTAAAATGTTAATCACCCTGAGCTTTTTGAATAGGGCACTTGAGAAATAAAATTGCCTTGGCCAAACATCTGAACAGACAAGTAGATACTTCTAATAGTAATCTATGAGGAGTGTGTGCAAATAGACTGCATGTGTTGGAGTTGAAGGTCAGCAACCTGGATGTGGAAAGTGTTTAAAAAAAATAAATAAATAAACTAAATATAATGAGTTATACTTGCTAAAATACAACTGTTAAGCAAGTGGCATCAAAAGGGGTCAGATCACAGTGTAGTTTTAGTAGGCCCACCTTTGTTGTGCTAACACAGTGGCCTAAAATCTCCAGAACAAGCCAGCAGCCTATTTCTCCAGTAACAAATTTTAAAGCAGAAGTTGTCTCCCCGCAGTAAGGATTTTTCTGGCAAAATATCAATATAGCCGTTCATTACTGGAATAAGATATGGTATTTAGAAGTTTTAAAAAATTTCTGCTCCTGTGAATTGCCGGTCATGAAAACATTCATTATCTTGATACTGTGCAGTGCTGTTTACCATCATAAACATAAGGCCAGCACCATCCTAATACATCCACAGTACGAATCTTAATTGTACCATTAATGGGTAACCTCAGTGGGAGATTTTTTAAAATTGTGAGTGGCTGCTATCTTAAATGACATGAGTTATTAAATACAAAATTAGCTTTAAAAGGGTTTTTAAAGATATTCGAGAAAATTAAACACATTGAGGATGTATCTAAAGATGCTAGAAATACACCTTTACAAAAAAAAAAAACATGATAGTTTATGCTGCCTTACAAATACTACTGCTTTAACGGTGTTTGGCTTGCAGACTGGTGCCAGATTCAGAGCCAGCTGTGCTGGTGAAAAGAAGCACAAACATAGAAACATAAACACTGGCAGAAAAAGACCAGAGGTCCATCCAGTCTCCCCAAGTTCCCTATAATCCCTGGAACCTACTGTTTCTCCAGGGTACTAACTATCCCCATCCTCTCTATTCTCCTTCTTGGTCCTGTCGCCCTTGGTAACCACTATTCCCATCATTAAGTCCCAACCCTGCTTGAATCCCCTGACTGTTTTCACACCCACCACCTCAGCTAACTGACTGTTCCAGTGTTCACCCTTTCCGTTAAGTAGTACTTTTTCACATTTCCTGAACCTACCTCCTGTTAATTTCTATTTGTGTCCACGTGCCCACAAATTGATATTCAGGCTAAATAGTTCCTGCAGTTCTCTTTAATTCCTTTAAGGAACTTGTAGGTCTCTATCATATCACCCCTTTCCTTCTGGTCTCCAGTGAGCATGTATTTAATGCCTTGAGGCGCCCCTCATAGGATCTGCCCTGCTGGCCCTGACTCATTTTTGTTTCTCTGCGCTGCACAGTCTCTAGCCTGTCCTCATCCTTTTCTGAGGTGAGGACTCCAGAACTGGACACTGTACTCTAGGTGAGGCCTCGCCAGGGATCTGTAGAGGGGAAGTATTGCCTCTTTTTTTTTTTTCTGCTGTCAGTACCCCTTCAGATACATCCCGGCATCTTGTTAGCTTTGCTATAAGTCATGTTGCACTGACTTGATTGCTTAAGTGGGTTGCTAATGATAACTCCCAGATCCCGTTCCTCGGCTGTAGCGCTGAGTCTGTCTCCTCCCATCCAGTACTCTGTCTTGTTTTTTTTCCCCTAGGTGCATGATCTTTCACTCTCTAGCATTTAATTTTAACTGCCAGACCTTTCACCACCCCTCTAGCTTCTGTAGGTGTCTCTGCATTTCCCTAATCTCTCTCCCTCCCGTCACTGTCCACCCTCCCACATAGTTTTGTCATCTGCGAACCTTGGAACACCAAGCAGGAAATGTTGAAGTCATAACAGCATGCAGTCATTCTTACTGTGCTTTTCTTCTGCTTTTTTCTCCTTCTACAGCAGGGACCTTGAGAGTTCCATGCACCCTATGAATGAGGCTGAATTTGAAGAGATTATGAATAGAAACCGGGCCATTTCCAGCAGTGCCATTTCCAAAGCAGTAGCAGGAGCCAGCACAGGTACAGACTTTCTAATTTCTTAGGGACAGAACAGGTAATGGGGTTAAGCTGTTTGGGGGTTGGGGGGTTGGAACAGGTAATGGGAATCAGTTTTGTCCAGAAACAAACTCTAAACTTCCGTTGACGTCATGGACTGAATGGCAGCATTAAGCATGTTTGCTCCGTGTCAGCAATATAATTTATAACAATCCTTGTATCAATTCTGAGTCAGAAACAGAAAATAGAAGAAATTGGAAGACCTCACATTGTCTACCCAGCAGTGGCTAAAAGATTTTGTGGCAGCATCTAATCCTAAAACCTCAAAAAACAAGCCTGAAGAGCGAGGCCACACAGAGGCAGTAGCAGTTCATCACCTGCCTCAGCCTCTCCCTTCTCTTAGTGTGCAACCCAGAGAAAGATGACTTTAGTATTACATCAAAGAAACTCTATACTCAACTTAATGTTGGAGATACCTTATGCCTATTGGAATCTATGCCGTGAGACGAGCAACTTGTTGTTTAGTGTGCCCTCCTGGTGAAACATTTCAATAAATAAATGTGATATTCTCTTTGCCCTCTGTCTCTCTGTGGTGTTTGACACCGTGGATCATGGCGTACTTTTGGACTGGTTCAGAAAGTATGCTGGACTCACTGGCACCGTGATCTGCTGATTTGAGCCTTTTTTTATGGGCTAGAACTCAGAGGGTAATACTGGGAATTATTTCTGAAGCCCAAAAGCTCTGTCCTGTGGTATGCATCAGGGCTCTGTCTTGTCGCTAGTGCTGTTTGCGGTGTACGTGCTGTCCCTGGGCATAGTCATTAGGCAGTTTGGGCCAGGGTTTCACTGCTATGCAGATGAAACCCAGCTCTCTGTTTTTTTGAGCCCAGGACTCTGGTTGCCATCGGTGTGTTCAGTAAATGCTTGGCCAAGATGGTTTCCAGCTGTCTCAGACTGAACCCTGAGAAGACTGAGGTATTAGTGGTGCACCTGGCTGAAAGGGGTGGGGTGGGAGATTGGCAGCTGGCAGTAGAGGACTTTGGCTGGGTGACTCTGTTTGCTAGCCTGCCCTAGGGTGAAGAATCTGGGAGTCATTCTGGACGAAGGCGTGACAATGGATGGTCAGTTGCCTGCCGTAGACCGGAGTGGCTTTTTCCACCTTGGGAACATCTGCCAGATCAGATCCCTTATTCCCCTTCAAGACCTGGATACATTGATTCATGTGTTCATGGCCTTGAGGCTAGACTGTTGTAACGCTCTGTGCCTCAGTGTTATTGGGGGTGCGTTACAATGGCCCTGCAGCTGCTGTAGAATGCAGCTGCCTGGTTACTAGCGGGCTTGTCTAGATCTTGCCGTATTACTGTGGCACTGTGTGATCTGCATTGGCTTCCTGTGAAGTTGTGTATCTCATTTAAAATAGGTTTATTAACCTATGAAGCCCTGCACGGACTGGGCCCTGCCTACCTGAGTCAACTCCTGCACCTGTACACTGCAGTCTGCCCACTTTGTTCCTCTGAAGAGGGCCTCCTGATTGTCCCGTGGGCTAGACTAAAAACCTTGGACATCCAGGCCTTTGAAATTGTGGGCCCGGTGCTGTGGAAATCTTTACAAAGGACCTTGAGTGGAAGCCTCCTCAGTGGAAATTTTTAAAACGGGGCTGAAAACTTATCTTTGTCAACAACCTTTCGGAGAAGCCATTTAAGGTCTGCAGCGCATCCTTGCATAGTTTTATCAGTTTTTTTTAGTATTTATGGTGGTGTATGGAATTTTGTAGAATTGTTTTAATGGCAACTGATAGTTTTATTTGATTTGTATTGAAATTTTTAGTTTAGTTTATTAGTCTAGGAATTAATACCTTTGAGCCAGGGCTCTTTTACAAAGGTTCCACGTCACAAAGAACATTTAACAAAGCACGATACACATTACAGGTAAAACCAGACAGGAAAGTTACATCATAAATTTGCTATTAACAGTTTAAGGCAGTAACGTTTTTAAGTTTCATAGAAAAACAAGCTATAACAGGTTCAAGCGAGTAGACAATTTCGAGGTTAAGGAAACTTCCAGGGAGAGGGTGATCATTAGGTGCCAAAAGGAGGCTAGAGAGGAGGGAAAGGTGGTGAGCGGGAGAGTAAGTGAGAGGGGACAGGAAAAAAGGGGGGGAGTGAGTTTGGGTGGGAGACAGGAAGTAGTAGAGGTACCAGAGATTTTAGCTTGCATTTCGATTATTATTTGTTAACTTGTATTTATGTGTAAGTGGTATGTGATTGTAACGTTGCCCTGGGCCTCAAGGGAAGGGTACCATATACATATGAACATATATATGAAAATGCCAGCAGATTAGGCCTTAAGGTCTATCACATCTGCTCGAGATACAGCTCACACTACCGTCACTGCTGCTGCCCCCCCAAGTTTTCCCACCCTGAGTTCCCCTACTGGTCACTTCCCTCCCATCCTGCACCTTACCCATGAACCAAACCTATCTCATCCCTTCTTAAAACTTCCTACTGATTCCATTGAAATCACCTCCTCAGGTAGCGTGTTCCAAGGCGCCACCACCCTTTCCATGATGTAACGTTTCCTCTGTTCTCTTCTGTACTCCCCCCGCCCCGCCAAAACAAAAAAAAAAAAACCGTATTAGGCTATAACCCCTCGTGGTCCCTTACCCCTTCAGTCTGAACAAACCCTCAGTGTTTACTCTGTTGATGCCCTTCAGGTATTTAAAGGTCTTGCTCATAATCCCCTCTGTCCTTTCTGCCTTACAAGGGAGTACATGTTCAGGTCCCTAAGTCTCTCGTTATAGGGCTTCTTCCCCATTCCTTGGATCATCATGGACGCCCTTCTCTGGAGACTCTCAAGGAGTATGATGTCCTCCATTAAGGATGCCAGAACTGCATACAGTACTCCAAGTGCGGCCTCACTAAGGATTTGTACAGTGGTAGGATAACCACCTCCCTCCTCTAAGTGATCCCTCTAGCAATACACCCTAGCATTCTGTCTGCCTTTGCCGCTGGTTTCCTGCACTGATTTCAGTGATTCACTTTGCCAGTGATCACACTTAAATGTTTTTCCTCCGAGACTGTCAACTGTCTCCCCCCCCCCACCAAATGGTAGCTGTACCCTGGATTCCTAGCCCCTAAATGCAGTACACTACACTTCTGAGCATTAAACCCCAGCTGCCATGTGTCTGACCACTGTTCAGATCTTTCCAGGTCTTCCTGGAGAGTCCTCTACCCCTCCTCACTGTCTACCACAGCTCCCAGTTTGGAGTTGTCGGTGAACAGGCTCATTTTGCTCATAACTCCCTCTGCAATGTCCACAATGAAAGCGTTAAATAACGGTGGACTCGGAACAAATCCTTACAGGACCCCACTAATGACTCTTCTGGGTGTTGAAAGCTTCCCCCCCACCACCCGCTGTTGTCTGTTGGTCAGCCAGTTCCCAATCCACTTCAACTATACCCCCACCTCCAGGTTCCTCAGCTTGCCCATTAGTCTCCATGCGGCACTGAGTCAAATGCCCTGCTGAAGTCCAGGTACAGGACGTCAACCGGCTGACCACCATCCAGAGACCTTGTCATCCAATCAAAAATTCAATCAGGTTAGTTTGATAAAATCTCCCCTGGATGAATCTGTTGCTGGACATCTTGAAGGCCGTTTACTACCAGCCTTTCCTTCAAGATGGTCTCCAATAGTTTCCCCACAGTTTTCGTCAGCCTGACCAGCCTGTAATTTCCTAGTTCACTGCTAGGACCGCTCTTATGGAGGGGCACAACGAGTGCCATCCGCCAGTCCAGAGGTACACATACTGATAGGAGGGAGGAACTGAATAATTCTGTCAGAGGTGTTGCCAGGACATCCTCCAGATCTTACTTCGAGAACAGCTCTTGCAGCAGGTTACACCATTAGGACTGAAGTCGGCAGGCACTAGGACACCACAGAAATTTTCTAGCTAGCAGTATTCAGCGGGGACCGCCCCCGACGTCAGGCACAGTACATAAGGGGGCAGTCCCTCAGAATCCCCAGTTCTTTTCCCGCCGTTGGCTTGCCAGCATCAGCCTCTTTGTCTCTACCTAGCTTACAATGACTTAGAACTTCCAGAGTTTCTACATGACTAATGTCCTCTCCAACTCCTTCATTTGAGGCTCACCTTTCAAAGTGTGCCTGCAGAAAACAGATCCCTTTCAAGGATCCTTATTCTTCCTGTGTGCGTTGCTTAGGCCCGGACCAGGATACCAAGGCCTGCACCTTTTGCCAGGGGTTCAACAGCCACACCAGGATCCGCCGTCAGAAGGCTTTTCAGGTTTACTTGCTAGAGGAAAAACTTAGTAGGATGGACAAAGAACCTTCCTCCAGGGGTGATTCTTCATCCAAGGTCCACAAACACCGGGAGAAGGCAAGGTCCAGATCCCTGAACCGGGCCTCAGATTCGCGGAGCTCAGGCTGCACCCGATTGGACCGCTCTCCCTCCAGGGCTAGGTCTCAGCCCCCTCTGGTCAAGGTCTGGGCTTCCAGCGGTTCTTCGACTCCTCAGACCTTTAAGATCCCCAGGCCCTCAGCTTCCTCTACTCCCTCTTGGGCCTCTTCAAAGTCCTCTGAACACCACAAGTCTTCCTCTTCCACCCGACGTCCGGACCCCGACTCCAGGTTGGTCTCCCAGCCCCCTAGGGGTCTGGATCCTCTACTCAGGAAGACTCAGGACCTGACGTCCCTCAAGCGAAAGATGGACCCGACGTTGGCCAAGCACTTGAAATCAGCCAGGCGTTCGCCGGAGCAGAGAGCATCGGCCAAGCACCAGGCGCCGGCTAGGCGTTCACCGGACCCAAAGTCGTTTGCCAAGCAACCGACGGCCTCACCGGAGCAGAAGACCCCCTCCCCCCCCCGGTCACTGGTAGACACTGGTCAGAGGGACTCCACGGAGGAGGACACCATGTTGCCCAAAGACCAGGCGGGCGACACAGAGGATGCCAGGCTACCGAGGGAACCTTCGCCCACCCTGGAGATACCTGAGGACCCGGCACCAGTCCCCCCGTTGGGCATGAATATTCAAGAAGTAAAGGAACTCTTTACTTTCTTGTGGGACACCATCCGTAAAGACGTAGTCCCAGTGAAACAACCTCCTCCTTCACCTCCTATGCCCCCTCCTCCACCACAGGGGCCAGCAGGATGACCACCAGCCCCCAAGGAGCAGACTCCATCTCCTACGGGTATCCTAGGATCGGAGAAGGCCTCCCTCAAGATCTCCATCAGGGTCTCCCAGCCCCAAGCGACCTAGACGTTGGCGGTATACTCCGTCGGAGGAGGACTCCAGATCGGATACCTTGGATTACTCCAGATCTCCTTCTCCACTCAGCATTTCATCACCTGACCCACATGACCTTCCCAGGTTGTCTTCAGATGACCCCTCTTTCAAACAACATGAAGTCTTGCTGTATTCTGACAATTTGCAGTGAGTCCCAACCTTCAAACTGCCCCGGAGATGAGAGTTAACTTTCCATGCCAGGCATGGAGCGCTAAGCTTGCGCTCGGTTGAGACTCTGTCTGTTGCTGTTTGAACTCAAACCGTCAGATTCTTTACTCCGCCTCACTGAACAGTCGCTCCGGAGATTTCTCCTTCTGCTCAGTTCAATTTGTCGGTTAAGGTACCGTTTTTCTCGGTTTTCAACCGAATTTAAACTCAACCTGTCGGTTCAGTCTGTCTGTGGTATATGCGAGTACTAGATAGGTTTATATTGTTTCTATTCTGTGTGGAACTTGTAAACGGTTCATCGGTTCGGTTTGAACCGATCAAGTTGCAAAAAAATCTTTGTTTGAATTTCTAGAGTGTGGTTACCGGTTCTTATCGGTTCTAAAAAAAAAAACGGATTTGATTACGTTTTTTTCCACTACCCGTGACACGGTCAGGAACCGATAAGAAGGTCTTGCCTGGCAGATTGCCATTAAAAGCGTAAGTTTGGTAAGGACTGGCACAGTGTCTGAGAAACCCAAAAGGAAAAGCGGGCCCACTGGGTTTCAACACTGCAGTGTGCGTGGGGAAGTCTTTGCCAAGGCTGATCCCCACACCACCTGTGTTGTCTGGGGTTTGACCACCTCACTGCAGACTGCCAGATTTGTAAAAATTTTCCTGCAGCTACCCTAGAAAAGCGAGTTGGTAGGCTCAGGGAAAGGGAGGCCAAAAAGTCAGCTGAACTGGATGGCCAGCCCGGTTCGGTTCAAACCGAACCAGAAGGAGTGCCCTCTGACCAGGGCGAGACTTCTTCGGGCAAAAGGAGATCCGATTCTGAGGAGTCTGTTCCAGCTAAGAGAACAAGAAAGGAAAAATCAGCTGTTGTGGATCCAAAACTTTCTTCTCCAACCGCTGAAGAAATAGCCAAAGCGATAAAAATTGTGCAGTCGCTTTCCCCGGTTCCGAGCGAACCGGCACCATCAGGGAGGCGCGCCGGTTCAGCCGGTTCCACCGTTCAAGAGTATGATTTAGAGAATTTATGAACCGGAGTAGGAGGAAGAGAGTATGAGGAAAGTGAATGTGGTTTTGAAAGTCTGGATGTGCCCATTGACCCGACAGCTCCCCAGACGGACCTTCAGGAGTGTCTCCTCCTAGGCTTTCTGAGTCCCCCTCCCATTTCATGTTTTATAAAAAGTGGCTGAAACCCTCCGGCTTCCTATGGAAGAAGCTGTGGATGACCAGGAGGAGCCTGACTATGTCGAAATGATGGATATCCCAGAGTCTAGGAGGCTGTCTTTCCTTACACAAATCTTTTGGGAAACAGACATTTAAGATTTTAAAGACTCCTAACACCATACCTCCTGTGGATAAAAGAATGGACAAAGAGGTATACATTGTCAGGCTCAGATCTGAGTTCCTTACACAACAATGCAGCCATGTTGGGGTAGTGCAGGCTGCAGCCTATGACAAGGCAAATATTCCCTTGGCTTCACACCCCCCAGACAAGGACTGCAGGAGGATTGATGCCATGGCAAAGAAACAATACATGGCAGCATCCTTGGGACTCAGACAGGCCAATTATATGGCTTATACTGCTAGGTATCAGAAATCTAGATGGGACACTGTCATGGCTTTAGCAAAACAGGTCCCTGGCCAGCTAGCTTGCCAACGAGCTGGAGCAGGTGGCTGCTGATGGTATTAAGACATCCAAGGTGCAATTCCATGCTGCAGTGGACTCCAGTGATGTGTCATCTAGAGTCATGGTTACATCTGTGGCACTTCGCAGAATGGCTTGGCTCAGATGTACTAGCCTGTCGCAGGATACCCAGACTAAGGCCATGGATTTTCCTGTTGTGGGTAATTCTCTGTTTGGGGAGCAAACAGAGAATTACATGAAGAAAATAGACAAATATAGGACCACCTATAGGAGTGCCCAGGCCAAGGAAAGGCAGCATCCCAGGGGCAGGGGCAGGCCTTTTCACAGGCCTTTCTGCCAAGCCCAGGCCTCCTCTTCTGCCTATGTTCAGAGGGGGTTCTTTAGAGGGAGAGGCAGAAGGGGTACAAGCAGACCTGCTTCCACCCCTTAGCCAAAACCCCCTGCCAAGCAGGCACCCTGATGGGTTTGCCAGGGCCGATTCTCCACCACCTGTAGGGGGCAGGCTGGCTTACTTCATCCAGGACTGGAAGTCTCTAACATCAGACAAGTGGGTCCTGGAAGTAGTAAGCCAGGGACTGGTTCACAGCTTCAAAAAATTTCCAAAGCTGAGAACCAGATCTTTTCCACCTGCAAATCCCTCAGAGGCACTTGCCTTAGAGGCAGAGGTCTCTTCCCTTCTGGCTTTCAGAGCTGTCGAACGGGTTCCACCCCTACACCAGGGCTAAGGATTGTACTCCAGGTACTTCCTTACCCCAAAAAAGACAGGAGAATGGTGGCCCATCCTGGATCTCAGATATTTAAACAAGCACCTTTTAAAGCCAAAATTCAAAATGGTGACTCTGGGAATAATTCTACCCTCTCTAAGGCAAGGGGACTGGCCAGTGTCCCTGGACCTCAAGGATGCCTACTTCCATATTCTTATCAGAAGCTCCCATCGAAAGTACCTCAGGTTCGAGCTGCCCTCAGGCCATTACCAGTTCAGAGCAAGGCCCTTCGGACTAACCTCTGCTCCAAGGGTGTTCACAGAATGCCTGGCAGTAGTAGTTGCTTCTCTGAGAAGGCAAAGGATTGCCATCTTCCCATACCTAGACGACTGGCTCATAGTAGGCCAGTCCCCAGACCAGGTCAAGTTACACTTACAGATAACTCAGCAACTGCTCACTTCTCTAGGTTTCCTTCTGAATCTGTCAGTCAGTTCTAGAGCCTGTTCAGCTGCTCACCTTCATAGGTGCAGAGCTAGATACAGAAAGGGCCAGAGCCTTCCTTCCCCTGGACAGGGCAAGGACCCTTATTACTCTGGCCTCCTCTCTCACCCTACAGGTGTCTCGACCAGCAAGGCATTTTCTGCAGCTCCTGGGGCACATGGCTGCTTCTACAGCAGTGGTACAGGGAGCAAGATTTCAGATGAGGGACATTCAGTTCCATTTGAGAGCCTTCTGGTCTCAGAAAAAGGACCCTCTGACCAAACTGATCCTAGTGACTCGAACCCTGTTCCAGGCCTTGCACTGGTGGCAGGATCTGAACAATCTGAGACAAGGAGTTCCCTTTGTCAGTCAGTCTCACTCTCTAATCCTTACTACAGATGCCTCCCTCTTGGGGTGGGGGGCTCACTTGGGCGACCTGACCACCCAGGGGTTGTGGTCGCCTCAGGAATCTCTGCTCCACATCAGTCTGTTGGAGCTCAGAGCAGTATTTCTAGCACTTCAAGTTTTTTCCAAGTCTGTTCAGAACAAAGTTATTCAGATCAGAACAGACAATACCACCACAATGTGGTACATCAACAAACAAGGAGGCACTCGGTCTACGGCCTTGTGCACAGAAGCAATGAAGTTGTGGTCCCTGGCTTATTCTCTGAACACCTCCCTCTCAGCAGTACACCTCCCAGGCAAGGACAGTGTCCTGGCAGATGCTCTCAGCAGGATATCTCTGGGCCATCACGAATGGTCTCTGGATCCCTTGGTCCTGGAGGTGATATTCTCCAGATGGGGCACCGCACAGATAGATCTTTTTGCAGCCCCAGACAATCACCAACTTCCCCTTTTTTGCTGCAGGCCCCCAGTGGGCCCCCAGTGTTGGGCTCAGTCCCCCTGGATGCCTTAGTTCTCAATTGGGAAGGGAAGTTCCTGTATGCTTCCCCTCCCTTTCCTCTCCTGTTCAAAGTGCTAGTCAAAATCAGGTCTCAACCCTGCAGAGTGATCCTGATTGCTCCAGACTGGGCCAGACAGCCCTAGTATCCTCTCCTCTTGTCCTTATCAGTCCCTCTTCTCCTGGCTCTTCCCAGGAATTACAACCTGTTAACTTGTGCTCAGGGGAGGGTTTGGTACCCGAATCTCAAATCTCTCAATCTCAAGGCCTGGCTCTTGAAGAGTTAGAGTTTGCTGATTTACACCTCTCCCAAAGGGTGATGGATATTCTGAAGGCTTCTATGAAGCCTTCCACCAGAACTACTTATAATTCCAAGTGGAAAATATTTTCCATATGGTGCTCTGGGAAGCATATTTCCCCAGAGTCTGCTGATCTGCCCACAGTACTTGACTACATGGTTCATCTCAATAGCTTGGGTCTCAGACCAGCTACACTAAGGTGCACCTGGCAGCGGTTTCTGCTTTCATTTCAGCAGGTAAGCCTCTCTCTTTCTGCTCACCCTGTTTTCTCCAAGTTTTTCAAGGGATTGCTTCATACCAATCCTCCATTCAGGGATCCTGCTCCTGCTTGGGATCTTAATGTTTGCATTGCTCAGCTTATGCAACCCCCTTTTGAGCCTTTGTCTTCAGCAGAGCTTAAGTACTTGACTTGGAAAACTGTGTTTCTGGTAGCCATCACTTCTGCCAGGCACATAGTGAGCTGCAAGCCCTGTCAGTGGAGCCTGGCTTTATTTTCTTCCATAGGGATAAGGTAATCCTAAGGACTAACAGGACGTTTTTGCCTAAGGTGGTTTCAGACTTCCACCTTAACCAATCTGTCTCTTCCTGTGTACTTCACTGACCATTCCTCCTCTGGTGAGAGGAGGCTGCACAGCCTAGATGTGAAAAGAGCCCTTCGCTACTATATAGAACGCACCAAGGGTCATAGGTTTGACTCACTCAAACTGTTCCTCACTTATGGTGAGGTAGGCAAAGGAAAACCTGCCACTAAAAGATCCATTGCCAAGTGGATTGTCTCTTGCATACAATTTTGCTATGGAAAATTAGATAAGGTTCCACCTTCAGGCCTGAGGGCTCACTCCACTAGAGGTACAACTGCTTCCCTGGCTGCTGCCAGGGATATCCCTATTCTAGAAATATGTCAAGTAGCTACCTGGAAAACAGTTCACACTTTCACCAAGCATTACTCCCTGGATATCCAGGCTAGGAGTGATGCTCGGTTTGGCACAGCTGTGCTTCAGAGCCTATTTCCTAAGTAGGTTCTGTCCCTCCTCCATGGAGGTACTGCTTGGTAGTCTGCAGATTGTCAGAATACAGCAAAACTTCATGTTGTTTGAAGAACAAATTACTCACCTTAGTAATGTTGTTTCTTCTAATGGAGTCTTGCTGTATTCTGACCTCCCCGCCTTCCCCTCTCAGAACCTTTGTTTTTTGGGATGTGGGTGGGCAGTGCCAGTGTTGGCACTCAGGAGGTGCCCCACCTTTTTTATCACCCTTTTCTTTGGGTGAGTGGGTGTTATTTCATTTTTGGGTCTCCTGACTTGAGTCTTTGTTTTTGGGACCAAAAATTTGTTATGTTAGTAGCCAGTTGGCTAGTGTAGGTTTACAGCTTCCACACAGGACCTCAGTTTAGCTCGTAAAGATCTGACGGTTTGAGTTCTAACAGCAACAGACAGAATCTCAACCGAGCTTGAGCTCAGCGTTCCATGCCTGGCATGGAAAGTTAACTCATCTCCGGGGCAGTTCGAAGGTTGGGACTCACTGCAAATTGTCAGAATACAGCAAGACTCCATTAGAAGAAACAACATTACTAAGGTGAGTAATTTTTTCTTCTCTGAGATCATGAGGCACATGCAGGACCACATGGGGTGGGATGCTGAAGACCTCAACCCCGAAAGACAGCGCCTTGCCCGTTATCTTCGGCAGAAAGACCCAAAGCCTGTTGTAGTGCCACCCTTGGTTGACACCTTCGCGGACGTCACAAAGGCTGCGTGGAAGCGTCTGCACTCCACTCCTGCGGTGCCAAAGAAAGCTGACCACCTGTACAAGGCCCCAAGAGAGGACCAGTACTTGGCTCAACAACCTCTGGCAGACTCCCTGGTCATTACGGCCTAACACGACTGGTCCCAAAGACCGCAACATGTGAGCACACAGCCACCGGACCAGGAATCCAAACAATTGGACGCCCTGGGGGAGACGCATGTATGTGGCTGCTACATGCTCTATCAGGTCCCTGAACTACCTAACCCAGATGGTACAGTTTCAGAACTCCCTATGGGAACAGGGCCAGGACCTGGTCTATAAACTTCCAGATGGCGGGCAGAAGGCGGAGCTCCTAAACCTTCCCCGCACAGGGTCTGATGTGTGGACCCAGGTACTACGAGCCGCATATGATTCTGTGGACTCGTCCGCCAGAGCTGCAGCTTCAGGCATCTGTCTCCGGCGACACTCTTGGCTCCGTGTCTCCGGCTTCACCTCGATCGTACAGAAGAACATTCTCTTTTTATACTTCATTTTTATTAAGCACAGGTTAATAACAGTACATTATAACACATATTCAATCATGGATATGTTCAATACAGTTGATATCAAGACATTTCAACTAGATACTAAAAATTCCATATTATTTGTTTTAAGCACTATATACTAACTTCAGGTGTAACGGAAGAACCTGTCACTTTATAAAGATTACATTGTACATAACTCCACTACTACCTAGTGGAAAATAGCTCCAAGATTTGATTAGAGAAAACAACAATGGCATACAGTGAGGATATTTAGGTAAAAAAAAGAGATTAAAGATCTTTTAAAAAACCCATTCTAACAATTTAAAAATAAAAAATAAAAAGTTTAGTAGGTCAGCTTATTTATCATTTGGATTTTGTTTCAAGAAGGGTTTTTTCTAAAATATTTCATCATACATATATTTCTTCCCCTATGTCCGGGACGACAAGGTGTGAGCTCTATAGAGGGTTTTCTGTATAGTTTGGGATCTAATCCTCTGCAGTTCTTCCCCATTTGCAAGGTGCGGACTGGTTCAAAACTCCTAACCCAGGTACCAGGGTGTATCTCCCCAGTACTCTCAGGTTTCCCCTATCAGAACATCCTGGGCATACACAACCCACCTGGTCCATCTGTTCACATAGAGTACTGACTTATCCTGTAAATTATGGGAGATATTCTCAAATGTTCTGATTTGGTCTACAATGCTCCTCCATTCGAAGATGGAGGGGGGTTCCTCTTGTAGCCATCTCCTGGTAATAGCCTTATAGGCCGCCACCAGTAGTATAGACCACATGTATTTCATATCTTTTTGTTTGAGACTCCGGGGGGATGCCCAGGACGAAATTCTGAGATGTTAAAGGTACATCAAGACATAAGATTTTAGAAATGTGCTGAGTGACAGATGACCAGAAGGGTTGAAGCTTCGGGCAACCATAAAATATATGCGCGTGGGTTGCCACCCCTGTCTCACATGCCCTCCAGCAATCTGAGGGAAGGCTAGGGTTTCTTTTGGCCTGTAAATGAGGTGTTAAAAAAAAAAACCTTGTACGAACTTTCCAGGCGTATTCACGCCAATTCGGGGATGAAGTGGTGGACCACGTCATCTGCCAGATCTTAGCCCATTGTGGTTGTAATAACGGGAGGTGAAGATCCTGCTCCCATTTGACCTTGAGAGGCTCCAGCACGTGTTCCTGCAAAGACACCAAATATTTATATATAGGATATTGCATGACCTCTTAGCATTGAAGATTTGAATATATGGGGATGTATCTTCCAATATCTGAGAACGGGACTGAGTACGCCTATACTGGGAGTTTACAAAATCTTTAATTTGAAAGTAACGTAATCTTTCTCCCTCACCCCATCTAAATTTGGTCTTAGCTTCCTCAAAAGGTATTATGGCATTTTGCCTAATGAGCTGCCAGGGGGCCAAAAGTCCCCTATTTGCTTGGACTGCATACCATGTTGAGTCCTTAGCAGGTGGAAATTCTGGATTAGTGATAAACCACTTATATTTCCATATGTCCTTAATGTTCCTCCAGGGGTTTCCTCCTCCATCCCTCAAGATGGAGACGGATGTTCCCCTGTGTACCTTGTAAGGTCTGTTTTAATAAAGTACCGAAAATATTATGGCAGGCAAAGGATACGAAAACCTCTAGTTAAGTCAATTTGTTTCAATGAGCATCATAATACTTATTGCCCCACACTAGTGCAGACCCCTACTTATGCGCAGACTCCAGTATGTAAAATTAGGAATGCAGTACCACCATGCATTTAGGAAGGTGTAATGCCTGGACTTTAAATCGTGGTTTTCTACCTTGCTATATAAAAGCTGAAGACATTTGTTGCCAGGCCTTAAGATCACGTATAGGAATAACACATGGTATTGATTGGAAAAGGTATAACAAACGTGGCAGAACATTTAACTTTATTGCCTGAGACCTGGCATAGAATTTATTTATTTAGCTTTTGTTGACCGGGTAAGTGCACTAGACAAATCCTGCCTATTTTCAGGCACGACCCGGGGGAGGGGGATACAGATGAACGCCAACTGACCTTGAACCAGATTAAGCCGTTGGTGGTATTTTTAGTGAATGAGGGAAATTTGGCCAGGACACCGGGGAAATTCCTCTACTCTTTTCGATAAGTGCCATGGGATCTTTAACATCCACCTGAACTACCACCAATCCAGGCAGATGGTACCTCGGTTTAACGTCTCATCCGAAAGACGGCACCTCAGAAGTGCAGCACCCCTCTCATGCTGCAATACAGTGTCAGTACTGGGATATTAACCCAAGTGCCAGATGTGGGAACTGAACCCACGGCCCTCTGATCTCCCGGCCTCAGAGGCGAGTGTGCTACCTACTGAGCCACTGACACTGCCAATGACAGTGGAATTATGTTCCACCTTTTAATATCTTTTTTTAATATTATTTATCAACAGAGTGTAATTGTTTTTATATAATTGGCTAAGATCTACTGGTATTTGGGTTCCTAAATATTTTATTGAGGGGAGATCCCATTTAAATGGGAATTGCCTACGTCTAAGCGTGGGAACTGGGTAGTTAAATGGGAGTACTTCAGTTTTGGTTGTGTTCAGGGAGTAGTCTGATAAAGCAGAGAACCTTTCAAGCTTGTGAAAAAGGGCAGGAAGGGCCTTGGTTGGATTTGTAAGATATACCAGTACATCGTCGGCAAAAAGAGCCAGCTTGTGTTCTTTATCCCCCAAATTGATACCCTCCACGTCATTCGCCAACTTGATATATTGGGCCAGAGGTTCTATATACAGGGCGAATAATAGGGGAGAGATTGGGCAACCCTGTCTGGTCCCTCTATAAAGGGGGAAACCGTGGGAAATATGACCATTTGAGCGTATATACGCCTGGGGGTTCGAATAGAATTTGAAAATAAGGTTGATGAATTTCTGGGGAAAGTCAAAAGCAGCAAGGACCCCTCTTAGAAATTGCCATGACACACTGTCAAATGCTTTTTCAGCATCTAAACTTATAAGATCACCGGAATTTTATAATTTTGTACATGTTCAATCAGGTAAATGGTACGCCGAATGTTGTCCGAGGCCTGACGGCCTGGGATAAACCCGCACTGGTCCTGTTGGATTAAGGTAGGAATCATTTGCTTTAATCTCTGCGATAACACAGAGGTAAATATTTTATAATCTGTGTTTAACACTGAGATAGGGCGATAGGAGCTTGGAAGGGTGGGGTCCTTACCTGCCTTTGGGATGACAGATATAATTGCCTGGTCCCAGGATGGGGGAATTTTCCTTCAAGGCTTTGGATATTGGTATACAGTCTAGAGAGTAGGGAATAACTGCCCCTTTAAGAGATTTATAAAATTCACCAGGAGGCCATCCGTCCTGGGCACTTTAATGTTTTCAGTCTCCCTATCTCTGCTTCTATTTCCTGGTTGTTATGGGGCGACCAGGCCTTGACCAGATGTTTAGGCAGTTTTGGTAGATGGAGGGTTGCCAAAAGGTATTTATTTGTTCCTCTTTCACCTGGGTCGGGGGGGGTTGGGGTGTCACGCATATAACTGTGTAATAGTGGACGAAGGTGTTTGATATTTTCTCCACCGTATGACAGGGCGGATGTTGGGGGGACGGCCTTAAAGTTGATATTCGTGCTTTAGCCCTGTGTTGTCTGAGACGTCCAGCCAACAATTTCAAGGAGCGAGGGCCTCCATCATAATACTTCTGCTTTAGAAACAATAGCTTCTGCTCAATTTTATAATCTAGTATAGCATTCAGTTCTTGTTTAAGCTTTTTAATTTCTTTTGAGGTTTTGGAGTTGGTCTGGGATATCTGTTGAAGCTCTAGTTTATGTATCTGGGCCATCAAGGCACTTTGTTTTTGTTCCCTCTCTCGTTTGTTTTGAGCTGATAATTCAGTAAATTTGCCCCTGCAGATCGCCTTGATGGTGTCCCATAAAATTGAAATATCAATCTCAGGACAGTCATTTTCCATCACAGCTTGTTTGATAATCTCTTCCATGGTATGAATGTTGTCCTTACTGTGAAGCAGGGAGAGGTTGAGCCTCCACATTGTACTTTTCCTAAAATTATCTGAGTCTAGTCTAAGAAAAACTGGGACATGATCTGACAAGATAAAATCACCCGTCCATGTCCTACCCGCCAACCCTAGATGCTCTTGGGAGATTAACATATAGTCGATTGTAGCATAGCTAGAGTGGACCTGTGAGAAAAAGGTGGCATGTTTAGCTGATCCATTTAAATATTTCCATGTGTCCACACATCCCAGTTCACCAAGCAATTTTATTAATTCTTTTTTTTCCCCGCTGACCTTCCCCCACTCCCAGCCGCTGAAATATCTAAGTTAGGGTCTCCTCCACATACCGTTGTACCTTCCGCCCATTGAGACATGAGGAGGAAGAAAGCCCGGTAGGTTATGAACTCCGTGGCTGGAGGAAAGTATACTGAGGCAAAGGTGGCAAGTTTCCCATTTAGTTTCCCCTTGATCATTATGTATCGCCCTTCCTTGTCACACAATTGGTCTTGACATTCAAATGGCACCCTGGAAGGTATTAATATAGCTGTTCCTCTCCTACGCCCCCCTTAAAAGAAGAAGAATAAACCTGAGAAAAGCCCAGACGTCTAAACTTCTCATGTTCATCATGTGACAAATGGATTTCCTGAAGTAAAGAGATATCGGTTCCAGAGCGCGTCAGGTAAGATAATACCTTGGAGCGCTTAAGCGGCCAGGATAGGCCATGAACATTATATGAGCATATAGTATAACCCATTGTGGCTGAGAGACAATGGCTCAGTCCCTTTAACACAAACCCCCTCTCCCGGTACAAGGTAGCTCATTAATATCATTTCTGCTGACCCCCCCAAAAAAATTATAACAGCAACAACATAATTCGCTTAATTGTTCTAAATGACAAACCATAACTGTTGGTGCGAACAGTGCACTAACATAGTTATTTTTAACTGGCTTCCAAGGTAGGAGGTCAAACAAATGTGGTGACCTCTTTTCCCACCTATCTGATGGTATTGGTGGGGGGAAGAGTGCCTTAGAATCCCTCAAACAAGAGGGGAACTGCTCCTGGGCCCTTGTCTTGTAGGGCTCCTGAATTATGGTGTTTGCCATATATACGGCCATCTTGGCTGTACTGCCTCGCCCGTGGTTGGTGTGAAGGTGTAAGATTTCCTTCTGCATATGCCCACTAAATCCCTAATCCCTTCTCACCTCTCGGCCTCCCCAGTCCCCCTTCCTCATCTCCCCCCCCCCCAGGAGAGAGAAGCGGGGTAGTCATCTGAACTCCCTCTTCCTGGAGTACCTTCACAGTGGTGTTTACATAGATCTCACCCACATGAAGCACATCATAGGGGGTTTTCAACATACAAGGTGATTAGAGATAAAAAGGTGGCGATTTTTGTGCTTCCATAAGCTATTGGGGGCCTTTAAATGAGATTATCGACCCAGATTACAAAGGCACGCCCTGTTCGGTGGAGTATAAGCTGGCCACGCACCAGTGCCCAACCCCCCGGCCCCACAAAATAAACACTTTAAGATATTTATCATGTCCATAGTTCATTCGTGCTATTTATAGGAGAGACTCCCTACAACCCGACTGGGTTTCACGTATTCTGGCACTGGATTCCCTTGATCGAAAGAAAACATGAACATGAGAGTCACTAGACCAGAGCCTTGTAGTATTGCAACATAACGTACTCCAAGGCAGGTTCTTGATCGATTTCTATGTACTTTAAGAAGGGAGTAATATGAACACAAGTGGGGCCATCACACTGTCTCCCAGTCAAAATCATGCACCCAACAGCAGGTGAATAGAAACTAGGGAGAGGGCCAGGAACATTCCCAGAGTAGTGTCCAAGACCTAAGCCTGGAACAAAAGGCATTAGCAAACTCCACCAGAGACATCAAGAGTCTGGGCATTGGAAGTGTCTTACTTCGAGGATATTTGTAGCGAAACAATAAGTCAATACTTCTCGGCTTAACAGTCCGAGTATCAAAAGGAAACAGTATTTAGAGTTATTTTCTCACCCATCTGCAGACTCAAGATCTCTTTCTGAGATTCCTGGCAGTTTCTTCATTAATTCTTTAAACTCGTGTAGAGCTGGTGATATATTACCGCTCACAGCCCTATTTTTCCTCGAGGGAACGATGTGCCATTCCTCTGTAGGCTCCTTTCTCTTGGGCTGGGTAACCTTTGTGAGTGCTGGAACCGTGAACCCCCGCTTTTGTAACGCTTCACCGGCTTTCTGCGGAGAATCGTATAATTCAGCTCCTTCCTTCCAAAAAACTCTCAATTTCACTGGATAAGGTGTTTGAATCCGCATTTATTTCTAGGAAGTTTGATGATTGGCATGTATTCCATACGTTGCTTCTGTATAATAGGTGGATAATCTTGGTCGAAAAATAAACACGATTCAAGATATTTGACCACCTCCTTCACCCATGCTCGGCGGAGAATATCTTCCTTGGTGTGATAGCTTCGGAATTTAATGATTATTGATCTGGGTCTGGTAGTCTGGTCTTTGGTCTTGGGGAGTAGGGCCCGGTGGGCACCCTCAATTTTCAACTTGTAGTCATGTGGTAGTTCGAGTACATCTTTCAAAAAGTCAGTCAGGAACTCAACCACGTCCCCTTCCTCTGCGCCTTCCTTCAAACCTTATAGACGTAAGTTATCTCGTCTGGATCGGCTTCCAAATCTATACATTTTTGTTCTGTATATATAGCAAGGTTACAAAGGGCAAATACTGCACGGCCTAAAGATTGCAGGCCACCCTCCACGTTGGAAATTTGATCCTCAGCTTCCTGGACCCAACCCTCCACCATCGAAAGCTTCTGATTAAGCTGTTTAAATTCCACCTTATTTTCCGCTCGCATTTCTTTCAGCTCTTTCATTAGAGCTTCATAGCGGTTTCTGGACAGATGCTCCGCTTCATCGTCAGTCTCATAGCTTACGGCGGCCCTAGATTGGGTGGAAGTGTGTGTAGGGGAACTTGCTGTCGAATCTTCACCGTCCCTTTCAAATCTGGACTGCAGCGTTTTAGATCTCACTCCTCGATCTCTGTGAACCTCCTCCCGACATTTTTAGGAACTTTTGAATTTCTTATTCTGGATTTTTGGAGGTTGTTCAGACAGGCGAGCAGAAGCGCCGAAAGTTTAGCTACTGCTCAGTGCTGTGGCGGAACCGGAAGTGAGAAGAACATTCTTGATGTCCCCTACAACGGTGAAGTACTTTTTGGTGAACCCTTGGAGAAGGTGATCACCAAACTTCAGGATGCTGGGAAGGCAGTCAGGTCTGTACAGGCCATGTACAGACCCAGGCCTGGTTCCTTTCGTAGGAACCAGAGCCGTTTTTGCAGCTGGCAACAAAGACAGCAGCCACGCTCCGGCCAGCAGCAAAGGGGCATCTTTCAGTGAAAAGCCCAGGCTAAGTCGTCCCCAGGCAGAGCCCAACGCTACAGTAAACCAGCCCAGCCTGCAGGGACCAGTGCTGCCACAGCATGACTCCTTCTCGGCCCCCGCCCCTTCCCTGGATCAACGGGTGCAAAAGGTCGGGGGTCGCATTGCTCGCCACTTTTCAGGGTGGCAGTCGATTACCACCGACCGGTGGGTTTTCCAATTGGTCAAGAAGGGCCATTTCATAGAATTTCTTGACCACCCACCGGCAAGACCTCCCCTGCTTTCCCGTTACGATGGAGCATGTTCCATGGAACCAGAGGGATGCAGGATATTATTCTCACTTCTTTCTGGTTCCCAAGAAAACAGAGGACCTCCATCAGATACTGGACCTCAGCGAGTCGGTCCTGTACAAACGCTTCTGCATGGTGACCCTCCCAGGTCTGATTCCCATGCTTAGGCAGGGTGCCTTTCTAGCGTCTTTGGACATGCAGGACGCCTACTTGCATATACCCATCGCTCGAGTGCACGGGAAGTTTCTGGCTTCGAGTTCCAGGGCCACCATTATTGGTTCCGAGCCCTCCCTTTCGGACCGTCATTGGCACCTCTGGTATTCACGAAGTGTATGGCGGTCGTAGCGGCGACTCTGAGGAGGCAGGGCCACTATGTGTTTCCCTACCTGGACATCTGGCTTCTCATGGCGCCCTCTCGGGAGGCCTTGATGACCGCCATTCATCATACTCAGTCACTGTTCGAGACGCTGGGCATCTTGATCAATCAAGAGAAGTCTCGTGTGGTACTGTCTCAGACTCTGCAGTTCATAGGCGCAGTTCTGGACACCATCCAAGGGAAAGCTTTTCTTCCCCAGAACAGAGCGGAACACATCAGATCCCTCATCAGGGACATTTTGGCAAAGATGACCATTCCTGCCAGATTGGTCCTTTGCCTGCTCGGACACATGGCTGCGGCCATTGCAACAGTCCCGCTTGCTCGTCTTCACATGCGGTTACCCAGTGGATGTTACGGGACCAATGGGATCAAAAGCAAGACCATCTGCAGCTTCCAATCCGGATCACGAAGACCGTAATCTGGGATTGGCAATGGTGGCTAGATCCGAAGAATCTATCGGCAGGGGTCCCCTTCATTGCGCCGTCTCCGATTGTGACACTCTCCACAGACTCCTCAGGGTGCAGTTGGGGAAGCACACCTCGATGGTGTCCAGTCTCAGGGCCTGTGGACAGCCCAAGAGACTCATCCCCACATAATCATCCTGGAAATCAGAGCAGTTCTTTGCGCCCTGCAGGCCTTCCAGTCGGAGATTCCACCAGGTACGCTTCTGTTACAAACTGACAATTCTGCGGTGATGTATTACCTCAACAAACAAGGAGGCACCCATTCCTACCCGCTTTGCAGGGAGGTCATGAGGGTGTGGGATTGGGCTTTGCAACACCGTGCAAACCTCATTGCTGTTCATGTCCCAGGAGTGGACAACGTCATTGCAGACGGCCTGAGCCACTCTCGGGCCAGAGTCCACGAGTGGGAACTACTCCAGGAGGTAGTAGAGGATCTCTTTCACAAATGGGGTACACCAGAGTTGGACCTTTTCGTGTCCCCATCCAACGCAAAACTGCCCAATTTTTGCTCGCTAGATCCAGGGCCTGGTGTTTTCTGGCGAGACGCGTTGTCTTTCTCCTGGACGGGCAGATTCTTCTATGCCTTTCCCCCCTTTCCATTGATCCAGAGGGTTCTTCTGAAACTTCACAGAGAGCAAATGACACTGATACTCAGAGCGCTGTTCTGGCACAGGCAGATCTGGTTCCCTCTGCTACATCAGCTATCCCGGGAGCCTCCGTGCCTCTGCCAATCAGCTCTCACTTGTTGTCTCAGGAGGAGGGCTCCTTGGTCCATCCAGACATTCGTTCGCTGAGCCTGCGTGCTTGGCTCCTAGAGACATAGCCATTTTGCGACAGGGTCTCTCAAGAGGTATTGTTCTGGTGGCCGGGAGAAAACCGGCCACTCGCATTACTTACGCCATGAAATGGCGCCGGTTTTGCCTATGGGCTCAAGCGCGGGGGTTTTCGCCTCTAGACTGTCCAGAAAATTTGGTCTTGGTCTACCTCCTGTCTCTTTCAGACAGGCTTGGCCTACTCCTCGATCAAAGTACATCTCTGTGCCATCTCAGCCTATCATTATCATCACGAGCCTTTCTGAGAGGTATTCTCCACCTTAGACCTCCGATTAAGGATCCAATTACGCCATGGGATCTATCCTTTGTTCTGGAGCAGCTCACGCTGCCACCCTTTTAACCAGCCGTGGATTGCGAGCTACGTCTTCTCACTTGGAAGACGTTGTTTTTAGTTGCCGTTACTTTGGCCAGAAGAAATTCTGAACTCCATGCACTTGTGTGCAAAGAGCCTTATTTGGTTTTTCACCAAGACAAGGCATATCTGCGGACTAATCCCAAATTTCTGCCTAAGGTGGTCTCGGCTCTCGCCCTTAATCAAGACATTGATCTACCAATGTACTTTCCCTACTATCAGAATCGAGGAGAGGCCCTGTTGCACACCCTAGATGTGCATAGGTGTCTCCGATACTACCTGACCAGAGCCAAACACCACCGGAAATCGGACCAGCTCTTTGTCTCCTTTGCCCACAGGATGCTGGGAGCTCCTCTTTCCAAACAGTCGTCCAGGTGGCTTATTCAGTGTATAACGTTCTGTTACCAGAAGCGCAACAAACCCTTACCGGGCGCAGTTAAGGGTCATTCCACAAGGGGGGTGGCTACCTCCTTTGCGGCCCTTAAGAATGTGTCCACCTCGGCCATCTGTGCTGCAGGTACTAGGCGCTCCATGCACATTTTCATCAGGCATTATAGCCTGGATATTGCATCGAGGCTAAGAGCGGGTTTTGGTCTAGCAGTCCTTCAAGGACTTCTGTCCTAGGCTTTTGTTTCATTAAAGATTTCTTCCTTCCCCCCAATGGTGTGGAATTTCCATGATTGCTTGGGAATCCGTCCTAATGGTGTAACCTGCTGCAAGAGCTGTTTCTCGAAGTAAGATAGTACAGTTATGTAAGAACTTACTGTAACAGTAGATCTTCGAGAACAGCTCTTGCATCAGGTACTTTCCCTCTCACCATCCCCGCTGGAGGTAGATTCTAGTTCCAACATCCTTCTCCTAGGATCAGGTGTTTTAGCATCTCTCTGACTGCCATTTGATGGCGGATCCTCAGTCTCCTCCTCTGTCGTCCAGCGGCCGGGAGTCTCCGGCGGAAGAACGGGGGTTTCTGGGGGACCACCCCCTTATGTACTGTGCCTGACGTTGGGGGTGGGACAGACGTCGGGTGTGTCCCCGCCACTGCTAGCTGTACCTCCGTGGGGTCCTGGCGCCTGCCGGCTTCAGTCCTAATGGTGTAACCTGCTGCAAGAGCTGTTCTCAAAGATCTATTGTTAACGTAAGTTCTTACGTAACTATACTTTATGCCCCTACTGTGGATACCTTTAAACACAGATTAAAAACATGTTTACACAGGCCTATTCGAATTATGAAATATTTTTGATTTTATCATTTCTTACAGTTTTATTGATGTACCTTCGAATGCGTGACCGGTTTATTAATTGTGAGGCACTCTGAGCCGTTGGAAAGGACGCCATATAAATAAAATTTGCCTTGCCCTGGCTGATCTTCCACAAGGACAGAGGTCGTTCTTCACCCATATCCGAAGATCTTAATTTGAGGGGGAGCTCTTGCAGCAGGTAATACCAATAGGACTAAGGTCACCAGGCATTGGGACCCCACAGAAGAATCTTCTAGCTAGTAGTTGGTGGCGGGGGATCGGCCCCGACTTCGACTCCACCCGACATCAGATGTAGTATAATTGGGGCGGTCCCCCGGCACCATCTCGGTTCTTTTTATGCCATCAACCCGCTTACCTCTGCTCCATGGATGCCCAGTTTTTCGCAGTCAGCCGTGCTTTTTTCCTAATCTAAAATGTTTTTAGTCTTTTCGTCAATCATTCAAAGAATTTGCATGTCTTTGCCTCCTTCCACTTGGTGCAAGTCGAAGTGTCAGTGCGGGCAGTAGATCCCGGCCAAGGACAGCCACGCGACCTGCTTAGGCCTAGACCACCAGCCCGTTGATTGCCCGCGCTGCCAGAAGTTCAGTAGCAAGACCCGCATCAGAAGAGCCAATGCCCTGAAGGCCCATCGTCTAGAGAAGCAGGTGGCAGCCATGCAGAATTCTCCATCGGGACATAGTTCTTCGTCCCCAGTAGAGAGTCTCCCCCCACAGAGAAATCATCGGGAGGGAAATATCACCATCACCGGAAGAAAGGGCCAGGTCGGAGTCCTGCCCTGAGTCTCCTCACAAGGCTTCTACTACTTGGCCTCCGGCGGGAAGTCTGGGTCGGTCCCACCGGCTGCCTCTGGGACTGTTCCCAAGAAGATCTCCTCTTCCCACAACAAGAGCAAGGAGTCTTCTTCCTCTGGGCGTTCATCCACCCAGTTCTCCTTGGCTCACTGACCCACAAACCTCATGGGCCGACCCAAGAGGGAACGGCATCTTCCTCAGGCAGGTCTTCAGAAGTAGGCCGTAAGTCCAGTGGTTAGTCCGATAAGCACAAACCCTCAGACGTCTCCACCAGACACCAGGAGGCTGTCTGGCATCGGACGCCTACGCCCCCTGCGAAGGGAGAACCTTCCGCAGGCGACAGATGACCAGTAAGCTGGGCTAGCTCGACCTCGAATGAAGACCAGGCGCCCATAGCGGATAAGAGGCAGTCAGCCCCCAAGGATCAGGCATCTACCCCTGTTCCTAGGGATCAGTTGCCAGATGACTCACAGACAAAGCCAGACGCCGGGTCAGACAACAGGTCTTCCCTGATACAGAACCAGACCTGCAGCCCGATACGGTGATAGAGGAATTTCCAAACTGGACGCCACCCCTGAAGGGCAGGAGTCTAAGCCATCGCAACAGATGCCTGCTTCCCCGGTTGTCCCCCTAGCAGACGTCAAGGCGTTGTTCATTTCCTGGTGGAACACAGTAAAAAGGGGAGTTGCTCTACAGGCCTTCGCAGCCCCCCCCCCCTGCAGAGGAAACCCCTGCAGCGCCTCCTCCGCCCTCTGGCGGTTGGGCGCACGACGAGGGCTCTCATCCACCTCCTGGTCCTGTGGGTAGGAAAAGACACCCGTTGTTGGTGCCTTCCTCCAGTAGTCTGCCGTCGTCCTCGGGTGAGGACGCTGGGGACTCTTCCTCTGATTATTCTTCCGAGGATTATCTTCCGATCCCATCCCCCAGTCCAAGAGACTCGCCTGGGTCCTCCCCGGTCCCCCCGGATGACCCCTTGTTCCTTGATATTATGAGGCACATGCAACCCCTCTACCAGTGGAACACGGAGGAGCTTGATCCAGAAAGGTGCTGCCTGGCAACATTTTGGGATCCAGGGACACTAAACCCTTGGTCATCCCACCGTTTGTAGAGCTGTTCCAGGATGTTACCAAGCTCACCTGGCAGCACCCCTCCACCATGTCTGCAGTGCCAAGGAAGGCAGACAGGCTCTACAGAACCCTTAAAGGAGAGAATCCCAAAGCAGACTCTATGGTACTTAGATCAGCCCATGGGAGAGCTCAGCAGCCTAAACGTGTGTGTCCAGCAACTGGACCCAGAGTCCAAAAAGCTGGACCATATGAGAAGAAAAGTATACATGTCGGCTACTGGGGCTGTTCAATCCCTAAATTTCCTAGCCCATATAGTGACTTACCAGAAGTCCCTCTGGGAGAAGACCATGGACCTGGTAAAAGCTCAGCCAGATTCAGACAGCAGAAACAAGCTCATGGCATATATCCAGTCGGGCATGGACGTAGATAAGCACATGCTCAGGTGCTTCTACGATTCAGCGGACATGGCAGCCAGGGCTGCAACCTCGAGCATATGTATGAGGAGGCATGCCTGGCTCAGAATATTGGGGTTCCCGCCAGGACCTGCAGGATACCATCCTAGACGCCCCTTTCCAGGGCTCCATCCTTTTTGGGCAAGAGGCAGAGAAAGTCGTCCTCTGGCGTCATGATTCTGGCAAGGCAGTGGCTGATATGCACAGAACGATGTCAGGACCCACCACCTCCTGTGGTCGTCAACCTTTTCACCAAACCAAGGACAACAAGGGAAAAAGCAACCCCAAAACAAAGGAGCCTTTAAGAGACATGGCCACCCTGTCTCTTCCGGCACCCAGGGCCCCAAACACACTAAGGTACCCCAAACTCACCTGCCCAACCCCCTCAAACCCAGCATGACTCCCTGCCGTCCCTCCCCCACCCTCAGATACTGTTGGGAGACCGTAGGAGGGAGATTCTCCCTCTACCTGTACCAGTGGGTCCTTCAGAAGATGGAGAGGAGCTACTCCCTAGAGTTTATGAGCTGCCTTCCAGACAACCCTCCTATCCCTTCCCATTGCTTGCCCAGCCGTGCCCTTCTTCTGAGAGCAGAGATGCAGGCTCTCCTGCAGAAGAAGGCCATCCAGGTGGTTCCACCTACCCAGCAGGGCAAAGGCTTCTGCTCGCATTTCTTTCTGGTTCCCAAGAAAACTGGAGACTTCTGTCCTGTCCTGGATCTCAGTCAACTGAACGAGTATATCCAGTACAGGAGGTTCAGAATGGTGACCTTAGGAAGCCTGTTGCCCATGATCCATCGAGGAGACTGGCTGTGCTCCCTAGGTATGCAGGATGCATACATGCACATCAAGGTCCAACACTCGAACAGGAAGTTCCTGCACTTCTTTTTTCAAGGTCAGCACCATCAGTTTAGGGTACTTCCATTCGGCCTCTCATCAGCGCCAAGAATCTTCCCCAGGTGCCTGGCAGTGGTATCAGTGGCCTTGAGAAGGAAAGGCCACTTTGTCTACACTTACCTGGATGACTGGCTTATTTCTGCTTAGTCAGAGGACCAGCTGTACAGTGCCTTGTAAGAAACAATATTGATGATCCAGTCCCTGGGCATCACTCTGAATTGGTCCAAGTCACACCCTTGGCCCTCCCAAAGGCTTCAGTATATTGGGGTAGTCCTAGACACCATTCGGGCATGACCTTTCTGCCAACAGACAGAGCAGAACAGCTGAATGGAGTTGCCCGAAAAGTGCAGACCTCAGACGGTCGCAGTGAGGGTAATCCTACAACTCCTAGGGCATATAGCAGCCGCCATAGCCACGGTCCCTTTGGCACGGCTGAACGTGGGACCAGGGCATAGACTAACTGGATCAGCCTATTCGGATTTCAGAGGCAGTCCATCGTTCTCTAAATTGGTGGCTAAATTCGGTCAACCTTGAGGTAGGTATTCCCTTTCAGAGGCCGAGCCCGATGCAGATTCTCACTACAGATGCCTCGGGTCTAGGCTGGGGAGTCCATCTGGATGCCTGTCATGCAAAAGGCTCTTGGAGTGCAGTAGAACGGTCTCTCTACATCAGTATTTTGGAAATGAGAGCCGTACTGTATGCCCTTCAGGCTTTCCAAGATCCGTTCTACCGGGGCCCACTCCTGGTCCAGTCAGACAATACTCCAGTAGTATTCTATCTAAACAAGCAAGGGGTCACTCATTCGTATCCCGTATGCAGAGAGGCCATGAGAGAGAGTGTGGTAGTGGACAGTAGAACACGGTCTGGACATCAGTGATTCTCGTCCCAGGTGTCCAGAATATTCTCGCCAACAGTCTTTAAGTTGCTCTCGATCTCTGAATCACGAGTGTGAATTGCAACAAGAAGTGGCAGAAGACCTCTTCGAAAGATGGGGTCAGCCAGTACCTCTTCGCATCCTCGTGCAACACCGAACTGCCATATTTCTGCCCACTAGATCCAGAGCCTGGTGTTTTTTGGCAAAATGCATTGGCCCTCTCCTGGACAGGGAGGTTTCTATATGTCTTCCCTCCCTTCCCTCTCCGTCAGAGTCTCCTGCTCAAGTTGCAGATGGAGGAAACCAGAATGATTCTGGTAGCTCCTCTGTGGCCTCGTCAGATCTGGTACCCGCTGTTGCAGCAACTGGCCACGGAACCTCCTGTTCAGTTGCCCCTCTCCTCTCGCTTGCTCTCCCAAGAACAAGGGACGCTAGTCCACCCAGCTCTGTAGCCTCTGCATTTGCATGCCTGATTCCTGCAGTCCTAGCTGAGGAAAGATTGGTAGTGTCATGTAGAGTGGCAGAGGTCATGAAGTGGAAGCGCTTTTGCTTATGGGTGACACCCCATTCCTTGGACCCATTGGGCTGTCCAGTAAAATCTGTGCTAGGGTACCTTCTACATCTTTTGGACTTGGGCCTCAGCTACTCATCCATTAAGGTGCACCGTTGTGCCTTGTCAGCCTACCACGCACCGATAAATTGGAGTACTCTTGCACACCTTGATGTGTGCAGGACCTTCTTGAGGAGACTCTTGCACATCAGACCGCCACAGAGGGATCCTGTCCCTCCATGGGCTCTTCTTTTTGTTTGAGAAGCTCACCCTACCTTCCTTTGAGCCAGCTGCGACATGCAATCTTCGCTTTCTCTCTCAAAAAAGCATTATTTTTAGTTGCTATTACTTCTGCTTGGAGAGTTTCCGAGTTTCAGCTTCTGATGTGTAAAAGAGCCTTATTGTATTTTTCATAGGGACAGGGTGGCACTGCGTACTAACCGTAAGTTTCTTCCAAAGGTGGAGTCCGAACTTACCTTGAATCAGGACATCCAGCTTCCAGTTTATATTCCAGAATATTCTAATAAAGGGGAGGCTCTGTTGCATACTCTGGATGTACATAGGATCCTTGGGTATTACCTTGGCAGAACTAGTTCCGTTAGGCAGAGAGACCAGCTGTTTGTTTCCTTTGTCTACAGGAAGACTGGGCTCCTGTCACCAAGCAAACACTGACCAGATGGTTAGTGCATTGCATTACCTTTTGCTATCAGTACCACAACAAGCCTTTACCAGGATCGGTTAAGGGCCATTCTAGAAGAGGTGTGGCAACCTCCTTTGCTTCTCTCTGGAATACATCTTCGGCAGCCCTTTGCGCTGCTGCTACTTGGAGCTCGGTCCATACCTTTATCAGATACTACAGTCTGGATATTGCCTCTAGGAGGAGAGCAGGCTCTGGACTAGCAGTCCTTCAGAGTCTCCTCTCTAAGCTTCACGTTATCAGTTATATCCTCTTCCCCTCTGACCTGGGTGTCTCCTTGGGTACTGCTTGTGACTCAGTCCTATTGGTATTACCTGCTTCAAGAGCTCCCCCTCGAAGTAAGATAGTACAGTTACGCAAGAACTTACCGTAACAGTAGTTCTCTGAGAGGAGCTCTTGCAGCAGGTGGCTTTCCCACCCTCCAACCCCCAGGAACAAATTTTTTCCTTCTCTTTGGGTATGGGAGACCCTCCTCGGTTCTCCATTCTGTTTTTTACATGGGTCTCTGGCAGGAGAACTGAGATGGCGCCAACGGACCACTGCTTTTATACTACTTCTGACATGCCACAGACTGCTAGCTAGAAGATTTTTCCATGGGGTCCTAACGCCTCGTGGCCTTAGTCCTATTGGTATTGCCTGCTGCAAGAGCTCCTCTCTAAGATCAACTGTTATGGTAAGTTCTTACGTAGCAGTACTTTCCTCCCGAAGGTAGTATTAGAGTTCCACTTTAACCAGGTGATTAACATTCCGGTATATTTCACCAACCCATCTGCAGAGGCCAACCACAGGCTCCACGCTCTGTATCTATGGAGGGCGCTCTCGTTATAAGGAGGGCACATTTGGAATTTGGGGTGAGGCTTGCCAGCTGTTCGTAACATATGCTGAAGCTGTGCCAGGCAGGTCTGCAACAGAGCAGACTGGCAGGTGGATCACCATCCTGCATTGACCGCTGCTATTGGTTGGGTGGTAGGGAGCCTCCTGTAGGACTTGGGGCACTTTCCGTCAGATGTTCTGCTGCCTCAGTGGCTGCTTCCAGAGACATCTCCACACAGGAGATCTGTAGGATGGTTAGGAAGTCTGCAAACACCTTCATTCCCCACTACTGCATCGACCTTGAGTCTTGTCAGGATGCTGCTTTTGGGACCTTGATTCTCTAGCATCGGTTTGCTAAATGGGGAAGGGGGGGGCGTGCCTTGCCCTCTCCTCTCCTCCCAGAGAATTGCTGAGATGTGTGCTGAAGTGTCGATAGCAAACTTTATCAACGCCCCTAGGAAAAAAGGTTGCCTGTAACTGTAGTTCCAGGAGTGGTGTATAGCTCGCATCCACATCACCCACCTGGACTCCCCCGGCAAGTGGCACATGGATCCCTGTTTCTAGCATGCAAAGATCTGATGTCGCAGGGTGGAGTTGGGGTGGGGGGGGTATACCGTCTGGGTGGTGGGAGGAGGTTAGCTTCAAGATGTTGAAATCAGCACTTCTGGTGGAATTGCCAGTGTGTGGATGTGAACTATGTACCACTCCTAGAACTGTGGTTACAGGCGAGTAACCTAGTTTCTAGGGACGTGGATATGTTCAATCCACACTGTCTGGCTGGTTCCTTGCCGCTTTAAGTTGGGCCGGAAAGTCTTCAAGCTGGCTCCTCCCACCCACCTGGGTGGTAAAACCCTCGGCTCCACCCCACGACGCCAGATCTTCCTTACTGCTTGGAAGCTCAGGTTCCCTCCTCGGCACTCTTGCAACTTTAGGCCTGGATTCTAATCCTTAGGTTTTTCCGAAAATTGTCTTAAAATTTACAAGACTTAAGTCTTCTACTTCCCTCACAGCTGCGATGGATTCTAAATCTACTCCCGGCATCCATCGGTGCCCTTGAGGGCAGATGATGTCTCGTACCGACCCACACGACACGTGCATTTACTGCCTGGGGCTTGCCCATGATCTGCAGGCCTACGATCTCTCCAGTCTTTTTGAGCAGTTCTGGAGGCACGCGCTGCCCGACTCAACTGGGCGCTAAAAACTGTTCCGCCCGGTGAAGTCAAAGGAGGCCCGTTGGGTGGTGTCTGCGGCTGCGGGCTCTGCGGAGCAGCTAATCCCCCTCGAGGAGGAGGCGGCCCATGCCACTTCTTCTACTTCCTCGGCGTCTGCATTTATCCCACACTCTTTGAGCTCCTGCTACACTGCTTCCTTTAAGAAGCTTTTGTCAGTCCCTCTCCACCAAGGGAGAAGGGCCCTCAGGGACTCACATGAGTAGGTTGAAGAAAAAAGAACCAAAAGGTAAGTCCCACCATCGACGTTCGTGGGAGCGGGAGAGAGCTCTCTCCCCGGAGCGTCTTCAGTCGACTTCGGTCGAGGTTGCGGCTAAGGCTGCTGGCTTCTTGGTGTCCCTGTCAGGTCAGCTGACCAACACACCCGTTGATGTAGTCGAAATTTTTTTCGACCCGTTGGACGGGTTGTCGACTGGAGAAGCCGATAACCCTCTTTCACCGGTACCCCTGGTGGTTACTGAGGACTTGCCTTGGCTTCCCGTGCCGAAGGCCCCAGTCAAGGACCCTGAACCGGGGGATGAGCGGGTTTCCCCCACCTCGTCTTCGACCCACCATCGGTGACCCAGATGGTCTCAGTCCTCCTCCTTGTTGGGTGGGTCCTGCCGATATTGGCGGTCTCGGTCCCAGCATCACGGAAAGCGGCGTTGCAGGTCATTCTCACCGTCTCCTTTGGAGTATAGGCTCCGACGTAAGTTGCGTCGGCACTATGAGAACATGATATGGCCGCAGCTGTTACTGGCTGGCAACAAGCTGACTGTCGCCTTCCCCTGCCATTAAATGGCTGTCGCCCGAATGGCCGAAGCAACCTCTCACCATTGGCTCCTTAGTCGAGGAGCTGACTCCGGCACAGATTGCTCGGCCGAAACCGGATGCTCCACCCATTGTGGTGGAACAACTGGCTCCGCAACCAAAGACTGGGGCCCCAACCAAGGATTTTCAGTCTGGTCAGGGCTTGCCCCACAGGTTATCTGTCACCCTCCCCCCCGATAGACCTCGGCAAGTGGAGGGTGGCTCAGGCACTCGGCAGCTGTTCGTGGACTCTTCCCTGTATTCCAGGCCCCTCGACCTGGAATCCTCCGGGGCGTCTGTCTGTAGACGAGAGCCCATCCTCGTTCCTGGGACTTCTGCGTCTCATCTCAGTCTGCTGGGATGCAGCTCGAACCCATGCAGAAACGGGCCAGATATCCCCTCTGAGATTTTGGACAGAGGGGATTCCCCCACGGAGGCCTTCCCAGTGGCCGAGGCCATTATTGGTCCGGCCCTGGAGTTGCGGCAGCGGCCTGCATCCTGTCGTGCACCTTCGACCAGTATGGCCCGCAAATATGCAGTCCCCACCTGTTACCCCTCCAGTTTTTCGGAGCACCCCTTGGCTGAAGGGCTGGTAACAGATAGCGTCTTCTGGCGCTCCGGAAATGCTAGGGACGTAGGAGGAGTCCAAAAAGCTGTACTGTTCAGGGTGAAAGGTTTATGCTGCCTCCTCCCTAGGCCTTCGACAGGCTAGCTCGGCTTTACTGATGGCACATTTTTCACATGCCCTTACGGGTTTCCTGGATGAGGTGCTTCCTCATCTCCTGGCTGACCCTCAAATAACGGTCAGGCAGGTGCGGGATCAGGGAAAGGCGGTGGCCAAGCAACAGCTCCAAACTTCCTTGGACATTGGAGACTCTTGTGCCTGGTCAGTAGTAGCTGCAGTAGCCATGCGCCGCAGAGCTTGGCTGCGGATCTCCACCTTCATGGCAGATACCCAGCACAAGCTGGCAGACGTCCCCTTCTTGGGCACCGACTTGTTTGGGCCTGGGGTGGAGGGCCATCTCCAGAGGATCGAGAAGTCCAGCGCCACCTTGGATTCTGCCATGTCTGCCCAGAAGGACGAAGGTTGCTAGCAACATTGCCAGCGCTTTCGCCCTTCTGCCTCTGTGGCACGTCCGGCCCAGCAGCACCAGCAACAGGGCCAGCAGGCTCACGTTTGGCGCCCCAAGGCCAAGCCTGCTACTTTCTCCAGCAGGAAGCCTGGAGGGAAAGGTCCAGGCGGCTCCTCGGCTGGTCCTTCCTCCAAGCCTACCCAGTGACGGGTTGAGGGTTGCAGCCCCCAACCTCGTCACTCCTCCCGTGGGGGGACGACTCAGCTACTTCCTTTCCACCCGGTCCGCTATCACCATGGACCGTTGGGTGTTCAGAGTGGTCGGCAGAGGTCTGCCTGCCTCTGGGTCAGTGGACCCCTTCTCAGGCCGTCACCCCTCCGGGCGGGCTACGATTCCACAGCCACTCTGTCTGCTCATCGAGCTGACATAGCTCTGCTCCTCCAAAAGGAGGTGATCAGCAAGGTGGCGGATTCTCCTCCATGCCCAGGGTTTGTGTCCAGGTACTTCCTGGTCCCAAAACGGATGGGCGGCTGTTGCCCCATTCTCGATCTGCATGACCTGAACAAGTTCCTAAGGCCGTGCACCTTCAGGATGGTCACTCTGGCTCAGATCATGCCATCCTTGGAACTAGGCATGTGGTTTTGCTCTCTGGATCTCCAGGATGCGTTCTTTCACGTCCCAATTCGTCCGTCACATCGGTGGTGTCTCCTCTTCAGGGCAGAGGGATCCCTCTACGAGTTCTGGGCCATGCCCTTCGGCCTTTCTCCAGCTCCCAGGGTCTTCACCAAATGCATGGCAGTGGTGACAGCATTCCTGTGGCGCTGAGGGGTCTGGGTGTACCCTTACCTGGACGACTGGCTGATAGCAGCCCCTCCAGGTTGGAGGTGGAGCGGTCCAGAGATCTGGCCCTTCAGGTCTGCTCTCAAATTGGTCTCCTGATCAACTAGGCCAAATTGGAACTCGTACCATCGCAGGTGCTTCAGTTCATTGAGGCAGAGCTCTACTCCCTTCGAGCCAGAGCCTGGTGGACAGGGCCGAAGTCCTTTCCTCCTTTACCCAGTCATTTCTGGTTGGGCAGTTGCGCCCTTCCCGGGACTTCCTGCGCCTTCTGGGTCTCATGGTGGCTTGCACCAGCATGGTCCATTGGGCCCGCTGGCATATGCGTCTCCTGCAATGGGGGCTGGCCCACCAGGGGTCACAGTGCTCCGGTCCTTTGGACCAGCCAGTAACTGTGTCCCAGATGATGTGGGACAGTCTGCAGTGGTGGCTCGCCCCGGCTCATCTGCGGAGGGTATCCAGTTTGTGCGCCCTGAGCCGACGGTCATTCTTACGACCGACGCCTCTTTGATGGGTTGAGGTGCCCATTTGGTGGAGCTCCGGGCTCATGGCATCTGGTCACCCCAGGAGTCTCGATGCCACATTAACCTGCTGGAGCTTTGAGTGGTTCGACTAGCCCTCACCGTCTTCGCTCTGTTTGTACGGGGTCAGGTGGTTCAGGTCCAGATGGACAACACCACGACCATGTACTGTCTCAACCAGTAGGGTGTGACGCATTCCTTGCCTTCGTGCAAGGAAGGTTTCCGCATTTGGTCTCTCGTTATCAGCCTAGAGGCGGATCTCCTAGCCATCCATGTGGCAGGAGCCTCGAACAGTCTGGCCGATGCCCTCAGCCAGATAGGCGCTGAATCACACAAGTTGTCTCTCCTGCCGGAGATAGTTCAAGACCTGTTCTCCCATTGGGGCATCCCTCAGGTGGATCTGTTTCCTTCTAGGGAGAACGCGAAGCTGAGGCTGTTTCATGCAGGGCTCACTGCAGGGGAATGCCTTCTCGAGGCCGTGGATCCTGGGCCTCTTCTGCACCTTCCCTCCATTTCCTTTGTTCCACAAGGTGCTTCCCAAGATGCAGAGGGAAAAGGCTCAGGTGATTCTGGTAGCCCCAGACTGGCCTTGCCAGTTCTGGTACCCAAATCTCCTCAGCCTCAGCTCCAGGCTCCCGAGGCGGCTTTCAGCCCGCCTGGACCTGATCTCCGTCAACAAGGGGAAGGTTCCCCATCTGGACCTTCAATCGCTGCACCTGACTGCCTGGTTCCTGAGCGGCTAGTGTTCCAGGCCTTGGGTCTTTCCGACGAAGTCTTCAGCATCGTTGAGGCGTCCCGTAAGGAGTCAACCAGAAAATGCTATGCCTTTAAATGGAAGAGATTCTCCATTTGGTATCGGGACAAGGGGTTGGACCCTTCTTCCTGTCCATTGGCTAGGATTTTGGACTACCTGTGGTCCCTTTCTCAGCTAGGGCTTCAGTCGATGACCCTTAAGGTGCACCTAGCAACCATCTCTGCTTACCGGGAGCGGGCCGGCAAGCAGTCGGCGCAGGAGAAGGTGGTCGGGTGCTTTTTCAGAGGCCTTGATCACATATCTCCTCCGGTGCGAGAACCTCCTCCTCCTCCTCCTCCGTGGGATCTGCTGCTGGTATTGGCTAAGCTCATGGGCAAGCCATTCTAACCAGTGCAGAGGTGCGATATTTCACACCTGTCTTGGAAGACCGCCTTCTTGGTGGCTATCATGTCAGCCAGAAGGATGGGAGAGCTCCAGGCGCTTTCCATCGAGTCTCCCTACCTGGTCTTCCACAGGGACAAGGTTGTCCTGCGCCCCCACCCGAAATTCCTTCCGAAGGTGGTGTCGGAGTTTCACCTTAACCAGGTGTTGACTCTGCGGTGTTCTACCCCAATCACACTCGGGAGGCAGAGTATAGGCTCCATACTTTGGACCCTAGGCAGGCTCGCTTATTACAAGGAGCAGGCGGCTGAAGTTCGGGAGAGGTTCGCCAGCTGTTTGTCACCTCACGCTGAAGCCGCACCTGGCAGACCTGCAGCACAAGCGGACAGTAGGCAGGTGGATCACCTCCTGCATAGAGCTCTGCTACAGGTTGGTGGGCATGGAGCCTCCCAGAGGGATAAGAGCTCATTCTACCCGCCATACCGCTGCATCCGTAGCTGCTTCCAGGGATGTCCCTATCCAGGATATCTGCAGGGCTGCTACCTGGAAGTCGGCATATACCTTTATTACCCACTACCACATCGACTTCAAGTCACGCTGGGATGCTGCTTTTGGGGCCTCGGTTCTCCAGTCTCTCTTTCCCAAGTAAGTATCGGGGGTGTGCGCCCTGCCTCCCTCCTCCCGGAGAACTGCTAGGAGTCTGCCAGAAAGTGTGGATGAACAACATATCCATGTCCCTAGAATACAGGTTACTCACCTGTAACAGGAGTTCTAGGAATGGTATATTGTTCATCCTAACTCCTCGACCTCCTGGCCCGGCCTGACCTGAGCTTCCAGCCAGGCCAGATCTGGTGTCATGGGCGGAGCCGAGAGTTTTACCACCGAGTGGGTGGGAGGAGCCAACGAAGACCTTCTGGCAAGAATTAAAGCGGCAAGGATACCTGCCAGAAAGTGTGGATGAACAACATATACTATTCCTAGAACTCCTGTTACAGGTGAGTAATCTGTATTTCCTCACATTACCCCTTAATCGCCTCCCTCTAATCTCATGCTGTGTCCTCTTGTCCTGCTATTTTTCTTATATTGAAACATGTTAGACTTTTTCACCTTGTTAATGCCCTTAAGGTGTTTGAATGTTTCGATCATAGCATCTCTCTCCCTCCTTTGCTGTAGGGTATACATATTGAGCTCCGTTAATCTGTCTTCATATGTTTTCTGATGTAGTCCCTGCACCATTTTGGTTGCCCTTCTCTGGACTGCCTCAATTTAGTTAATGTCCTTGTGAAGGTGTGGCCTCCAGTACTACATGGAAGTACTACAGATGGGGCCTAACCAGTGTCTTGTAAAGAGGGATTCTAGGGACATGGATATGTTGTTCATCCACACTGTCTGGCAGGTTCCTTACTGCTTGGAAGCTCAGGTTCCCTCCTTAACGCTCTGCGTATAGACTGGATCCTAACTCTTCGGTTCACCCAAAAATAGTTTTAAAATTCTCAAGACTTCGGTCAAATTCTTCCTTCGCGGCTGCGATGGACACATCGACTCCCGGTTTTCGGTGGTGCCCATGCGGGCAGAAGATGTCCAGGACGGATCCGCACTCCACGTGTGTCTACTGCATCGGCCTTGATCACGACCTGCAGGCCTGCGAGTTGTGTAGATCTTTCTCGGCCAATGTCCTTGAAGACCGCGCTGCCTGGTTACAACTTGGGCGCCCCGAGAAGCGTTATCCGCGGTGGCTGGCTCGGCTGAGCAACTCGAGCAGATGATCGCCCTCAAGGAGGAGGCGGTTCAGGCCGCATCCTCATCTTCCTCAGTCACGGCATTTATCCCGCTTTCTCTCTGGGATCCTCCTACACAGCTTCTTTTAAGGAGCTTTGCCGATCCCTTTCCACGAAGGGAGAGGGGCCATCGGGACACTCTTCTCGGTCAAGAAAGAAGGACTCAAAGGGTAAGTCCCACCGTCGACGTTCATGGGAGCAAGAGAGGTCCTTTTCCCCGTACAGTCGACACTTGACTTTGGTCGAGGTTGCGGCTAAGGCTGCTGGCTTCACGGTGTCTCCGTCAGGTCAGCGGCGAGCACCCGTTAATGGGTCGAGATTTTCTCGACCCATCGGATGGGCTGTCGACTGGTGAAGCCGACAACCCTTCATCACCGGTTCCCCAGTGGAAACCGAGGACTTGCCTGCGCCTCCTGTGCTGGAGTCCCCGGTCAAGGTTCCCATGCCGGGGAAGGAGCGGGTGTCCCCCGCTCCCTCCCAGACCCACCCTCGGAAACACCGAGGATCTCTGTCTCGGACCTCGTCTCAGTCCAGCCGATCCCATGACATTGGCGGTCTCTGTCTCAACACCGAGGTGGCGGCGGCGCTGCTTGTCCTTGTCTTCCTCCTCAGAAGAGGAGAGGCTTCAGCGCAAATTGCGTCGACACTACGAGGACTTAATGTGGCAGCAGCTCCTTTTGTCCGGGAACAAGCCAACGCCTTCCCCGGCCATTAAGTGGCTGTCACCCGAAAGGCCGAAACAACCCCTCGTGGTAGTCGAGGTGCCCAAGCCTTGGCCGGTTGTTCGGCCGAAACCAGCTGCCCCACTGACTGTGGAGGAACCTCCACCTCCACAACCGAAATCGGGAGCGCCGACCAAGGACTCTCGGTTGGGTCAGGGTCTGCCCCACCGGTTGTCGGTCACCCTCACTCCCGACCATCCTCGGCAGCTGGAGGGTGGCTCAGGCCCCAGGCAGCTTATCGCAGACTCCTCGGAGTCTGACGACGACTCTCCCTGTTTTCCAGGCCCCTTGAGCTGGAGTCCTCCGAGGGGCAGTCGATGGGCGAGCCAACGTCGTTAATGGGTCTGCTTCAGCTCATCTTGGAGTCCACGGGATGCAACTCGAGCCCGTATCCAGTGGACCAGTATCCTAGCGGAGATACTGGACTAGGGATTCTCCCACGGAGGCCTTTCTGGTGGCTGAAGCCATTGTTGGCCCAGCCTTGGAGCTTTGGCAGCGGCCTGCTTCTTGTCCTGCGTCTTCGGCCAAGATGGCCAGGAAGTATGCGGTCCCTACCGGCTCTTTATCCGGTTTTTCGAAGCACCCTTCTGCGGAGGGGTTGGTCACCGATAGCTTTTTCCGGTGCTCCGGGAACACTACGGATGTGGATAAGCCCCCCGACAAGGAGTCCAAAAAGCTGGACTATGCCGGGCGCAAGGTGTACTCTGCGTCCTCCCTCGGCCTATGTCAGGCCAGCTCGGCCGTGCTGATGGCGCACTTCTCCCATGCCCTCATGGTCTCCCTGGATTAGGTGATCCCTCATCTCCCAGCCGATCTGCAGACTACAGTCAAGCAGGTGTGGGATCAAGGAAGGGCAGTGGCGAAACAGCAGCTCCAAGTGGCTCTGGACATTGGAGACTCCTGTGCCCAGTCAGTAGCGGCCGCAGTGGCCATGCGCCGCAGAGCCTGGCGGAGGATATCCATCTTCACGGTGGATACCCAGCACAAATTGGCGGACGTCCCCTTATTGGGGACTGACCTGTTCAGCCCTGGAGTGGAAGGCCACTTCCAGAGGATCGAAAAGTCCAACGCTACCCTTGACTCTGTCGCCTCCGCCCAGAAGGACAAGGGCTGTCATCAGCAACATAAGTCCTTTCGCCCTTCTGCTCCTGCGGCACGTCCGGCCCAGCAACACCAGCATCGGGGCCAGCAGGCTCGTGCTTGGCACCCCAAAGCCAAGCCTGCAGCTTCCTCTAACAGGAAGCAGGGAAGAAAAAGCCCAGGAGATTCCTCAGCCCGTCCTTCCTCCAAGCCTGCCCAGTGACGGGTTGAGGGGTGTCGCCCAACCTCGTCGCTCCCCCTGTGTTCCCCGTAGAGGGCACCGCCACTTCTTTCTGCCTGGTCCGCTATCACCATGGACCGCTGGGTGTTGGAGGTGGTAGGAAAGGGCCTGCCTCTGGAGTTCGAGCAGGCCCCGCCCTTCCGAGCCGTCTCCCCGCGGGGGGGGGCTTCGGGGTCCGCAGCCTTCCTGTCGGCTCGTCAAGTTGACATTGCCCTGCTCCTCGAAAGAGGTGATCAGGAAGGTGGCGGATCCTCCACCAGACCCGGGTTTGTGTCCAGGTACTTCCTGGTCCCGAAACGGACGGGGAGCTGGCGCCCCATTCTAGACCTGCACGACCGGAACAGGTTCCTAAGGTCTCGAACCTTCAGGATGGTCATTCTGGCTCAGATCATTCCATCCTTGGAATGAGGCATGTGGTTCTGTTCTCTGGACCTCCAGGACACGTTCTTTCGCGTCCCAATCTGTCCGTCCCACCAGAGATTCCAGCGCTTCAGGGCAGAGGGGTCCCTCTACAAGTTCTGGGCCATGCCCTTCGGCCTTTCTCTAGCTCCCAGGGTCTTCACCAAATGCATGGCAGTGGTGGACAGCATTCCTATGGCGCCGAAGGGTCCAGGTGTACCCCTACCTGGACCACTGGCTGATTGCGGCCTCCTCCAGAATGGAGGTGGAGCGGTCCAAGGATCTGGCCCTCCAGGTTTGCTCTCAAGTTGGCCTCCTTATTAATGGGGCCAAGTCGGAACTCGTGCCAAAGCAGGTGATCCAATTCATCGGGGCAGAGCTCAACTCTCTGCGAGCCAGAGCACGGCTCCAGGCGGACAGGGCTGAGGTTCTTTCCTCCTTTGCCCAGTTATTTCAGGTTGGCCAATTGCGCCCTGCCTGGGACTTGCTGCACCTCATGGCGGCCTGCACAAGTGTGGTCCATTGGGCCCATTGGTACAGGCGTCCCCTACAATGGGGACTGGCCGGCCAATGGTCACAGTGCTCCGATCCTTTGGATCAGCTAGTGACAGTGACCCAGGAGATGTGGAACGCTCCGCAGTGGTGGACCGTTCCAGCTCATCTGCAGGAGGGCATCCTGGTTGTCCACCCCGAGCCAACGGTCTTTCTATAGACCGATGCCTCTCTGATGGGTTGGGGTGCCCATCTGGGGGAGCACAGAGTGCATGGCCTCTGGTCCCCTCGGGAGTCCCAATGCCACATCTACCTGCTGGAGCTTTGAGCGGTTTGTCTAGTCCTCACCGCCTTCGCTCCGTTTGTATGGGGTTAAGTGGTCCAGATCCAGATGGACAATACCACGACCATGTACTACCTAAACTGCCAGGCGGGACGCGCTCCATGCCCCTGTGCAGGGAAGCTCTCCGCATTTGATCCATTGTGCGCAGCCTGGAAGCGGATCTCCTTGCCATCCATGTGGCAGGAGCCTCCAACATTTTTGCCAGTGCCCTAAGCCGGATAGGGGCTGCGTCCCATGAGTGGTCCCTCCTGCCGGAGATGGTACAAGATCTGTTCTCCCACTGGGGCATGCCTCAGGTGGACCCGTTTGCCTCAGGGAGAATGCAAAGCTGAGACTGTTGCATGCCCGCCCCAGCAGGTTCGCTGCAGGGGATGCCTTCTCGAGGCCATGGACCTGGGCCTCTTCTCGCCTTTCCTTGATCCACAAAGTGCTCCTCAAGGTGAGGAGGGACAAGGCGCTGGTGATTCTGGTAGCCCCAGACTGGCCCCGCCAGTTCTAGTATCCAGATCTCCTCAGTCTCAGCTCCAGGCTCCTGAGGCGGCTTCCAGCCCGCCCGGACCTCACCTCAGTCAGTCAGGGGAAGGTATTCCATCCGGACCTTCAATCCCGGCCTGGTTCCTGAGTGGCTAGAGTTCCAGGCCTTGGGTCTTTCTGACGAGGTCCTCAACATTGTTGAGGCATTCCGTAAGGAGTTGACCAGAAAATGCTACGTCTTTAAATGGAAGAGATTCTCCATTTGGTGTCAGGGCAAGGGCCTGGACCCTTCCTCTTGTTCCTTGGCAAGCATTCTGGACTACCTGTGGTCCCTTTCTCAGCAAGGGCTTCGGTCGACGACCCTTAAGGTGCACCTGGCAGCCATCTCTGCTTACCGGGCGTGGGCCGGAAAGCAGTTGGTGGCGCAGGAGAAGGTGGTTGGGCACTTTTTCAAAGGTCTTGATCACATATCCCCTCTGGTGCGAAAGCCTCCACCTCCATGGGATCTACTGCTGGTATTGGCTAAGCTCATGGGCAAGCCATTTGAACCAATGCACAGGTGTGACATCTCTCACCTGTCGTGGAAGACCGCCTTCTTGGTGGCTATCACGTCAGCCAGAAGGATGGGGGAGGAGCGCCAGGCGCTTTCCATAGAGTCTCCTTATCTGGTCTTGCACAGGGAGAAGGTTGTCCTGCGCCCCCACCTGAAGGTCCTTCCGAAGGTGGTATCGGAGTTTCACCTTAACCAGGTGTTGACTCTGCTGGTGTTCTACCCCAGTCTCACACCTGAGGCCGAATATAGGCTCCATACTTTGGACCCTAGAAGAATGCTCGCTTATTACAAGGAGCGGACGGCTGAAATTCGGGGAGAGGTTTGCCAGCTGTTTGTCACCCCGCAGAAGCCGCACCTGGCAGACCTGCAGCCAGGCGAGCGATAGGCAGGTGGTCGTCACCTGCATAGATCTGTACTATAGGTTGGCGGGCATGGAGCCTTCCAGAGGGGTTAGAGCTCATTCTACCCGCCATACCGTTGCATCAGTGGCTGCGTCCAAGGACGCCCGTATCCAGGAAATCTGCAGGGCTGCTACCTGGAAGTCAGCACACACCTTCATTACCCACTACCACATCGACCTTGTCACGCCAGGATGCTGGTTTTGGGGCCTCGGTTCTCCAGTCATTATTCCCTAAGTAGAGGGTGTGCACCTTGCTTCCCTCCTCCCGGAGAACTGCTAGGAGTCTGCCAGATAGTGTGGATGAAGAACATATCCATGTCCCTAGAAATACAGATTACTCACTTGTAACAGAGTTCTAGCAATGTGTTATATTTCATCCACACATCTTCTCCTACTCGGCCTTGACAACCTGGCTTCCAGCGGGCTAGATCTGGCATCATGGGGTGGAGCCGAGAGTTTTACCACCTGGGTGGGTGGGAGGAGCCAGCTTGAAGACCTTCCGGCAAGATTTAAAGCGGCAAGGAACCTGCCAATAAGTGTGGATTGAACAACATATACCATTTCTAGAACTCCTGTTACAGGTGAGTAACCTGTATTTATTTTCTCCCTCTTACGACTTGTGATACCCATACTAATGCACCCCAACATCCCTCTAGCCTTACCTACTGCTTTAGTGATCTGCTTGGATAATTTCAGGTTATCAGTGATGATGACACCCAAGTCTCTTTCTTCCCTTGTGACTGCCAGCAACTCCCGTCCCAACCTATAGGTGGCTTCAGGGTTTCTCTTCCCTATGTGCATGATCTTGCATTTCTTTGTGTTAAACTCCAGATGTCACTCTTCCAACAATTTTGCTAGTTTATCTAGATCTCTTCTCATTCTACCCACCCCATCTGGATTATCTACTCTGTTGCAGATCTTGGTGTCATCTGCAAAGAGACAAACCTTATCCTCCAGTCCATCTGCAATGCCACTGATGAAGATATTGAAGAGGACTGGCCCCAGGACTGATTCCTGAGGTACCCCACTTGTGACTTGCATCTCTTCTCACTGTATACCATTTACCACCACTCTCTGTTTTCTGTCCATCAACCAGTTTGCCACCCAGTTGACCAACTTCTGACACACCCCGAGCCTACCCAGCTTATTAATCAGTCTTGTATGTGGAACAGTATCGAAAGCTTTGCTGAAGTCAAGGTAGGCGACATCAGCTGCTCCCCCTTTGTTCACCACCCTGGTTACCCAGTCAAAGAAATCTGAGATTAGTTTGACAGGACCTTCCTTTTGTAAACCCATGCTGTCTTGGATCCTGTGCTCCTATTTTCCTTAAGGAGTGCCTCCATAATCTTGCCCACTACTGAGGAAAGACTGACTGGTCTGTAGTTCCTTGCCTACTCCCTGCTACCAGTCTTGTGGAGTGGGATCACATGAGCTCTTCTCCAGTATTCTGGGACCTCTCCTGTGCTCAGAGACTCGCTAAATCTTCCAGGGTCGACTGAGACCTCTGCAAACTATGGAGATGAGGGTGTTGTAAAATAAAATGCCCTACTTGCAGGAAGCGAAAGGGATCTTCTTCCTCAGGGAGAAGTTCCTTTGTAGTTCTTATAAGGACATACAGGTGCCCCCTTTAAGTAATGGGCAAACTGTGTAAGGCCATTGGCCACATCGAGCTTAGGGAGGGCATAAAGTTGTCATGGAGTCTGACTGAGAGGGCCAGTAGTATTGGGTTAGGTGCTGCAGTTTAAGAAGCAACTTCACTGTATGTTTAGTACAAGGATTATGCCATCTAACCAATTTCTCCACTATCCCCAAGTCCTACAGCTTCCTAGGTAATCTCCTGTGAAGAACAGAGTCAGAGGCCTTGCTGAAATGTGGACCTTGCCTTTCTTTCCTGAATTTTTAAACATAAGACTGTTTTTACGGGCTTTATGAACTGCTAAGGATATTCAGCTGGACTTCTGCTTGGCTATATTATAGATCTACTGTAAACTCCCATCAAGTCTGTGCTTGGTTATTGTATTCATGGGCTTACTGTCTAACAAAGGAAATCTTAACAGAGGTTCTTTATATGTTTTATTATTGGCACTTATTTTGTTGTATTTCCTGTGGTTTGGTAGAATGTTGTCTTACGCTTGGTTATAAAAGTAACCTAATCAAACTATTGTTAAAAAAAAAAAAAAAAAAAAAAAAAGGCGAAAATGGAGTTAATTTCCAGGTGGTCTGAACAAGTGGTGTGTAGTTCCAAGAACAGGTAATTGGGTTCCGTTATATGTGTTAGATCAAGTAATTTTGTAATACAGGTTGCTGGGATAACATGAGGTGTTTGTTGATGGAGTTTCTGTAAATACAGTGCTACTTCATTTGGATATATTAATTCTGCACTGAGCTGACTTTATCTTCCTCACCTGTTTTCTCCCCTTCCTTTCAATACAGGAGAGTATGCTGATGCCATTGAGACCCTTTTGACAGCAATTGCTGTGCTTAAACAGTCAAAGGTGTCGAGCGACGAACGTTGCAAGGTGTTGATCTCCTCTCTCCAAGACTGTCTACAAGGCATTGAGTCCAGATCTTATGGCGTAGGCTCCAGGTAAGGCCATTTTTCTGTTACTATATTGCTGTCCAACCAAAGGAGATCTTACATTGCTAGGTACCCAGGTAGTTCCTCCTCCCACAATCAAATCATGAACTCTTTAAAGGATGATATGAAGTATACACTAAAGTAAAACTGGTATGGGCAGTAAACAGTTGGCATACCTGTAATAGATATTGTAATTTGTTAACATGATACAAGCAGGATCTAACATAAAAGCACTTGTTTGTGCAAGCAGTTACTGTTTGTACATACAGATACTTCTCCTCTGGAAATATGACGTCCTGAATCTGTAAAGTCTATTACGTGAACATTCTTGGCTAAAACTGGTCCCAAGCTGGTTACCTTATTTCATTCTACATGTAAGCAATAGACAGCTGCATCTGCTAATAAAGAAGGTGGTACTTTGGAGGTTTAAATAATTGACGTGGCTTCTACCAGCTGGCAGCATGTACTGTAGCTTAATATTTTTTCTTTAACAAACCACAGTTTTAGTTAAGTATTAGTATTTAGTATTAATTATTTTACAGACTGTCATCCTCTGTTCCCTACCTGATTCGATCTATATCCAGTAGATTCTCAAGTTGTTCACTTAACGACCTGTCAACCTAGCCTGCTTTAAATTGTCTGTATATTTTTACTTATGGTAATCCCTGTTATTGTAATTATGTAACTTCTGTCGCCTGATGTACTCGTGTCTTTCTAGGAATGGAACCTTCTTGTATCTGCTTATGTACTTGTAACCATTGTAAATGAAGTTATGCCCATGTATTACTATGACGTGGAACTTCCTAGAAATAAATAAAAATATCCTTTGGAAGAATGTTACAGTCTAACATACAGAAGGAAAGGTTCAAAACTGAGCGTTTAAAATTGTATCTGTTCCAGTTGTTGTTTTTTTTTTTTTTTGGGGGGGTTAACTTCTCCAGTATGGACAGTGCTTCCATATCTGGACCAATGCCATTATCGTACTTCATTTAGAAAACCCATCTAAACTCTGGTGACCTCTAAGCATTTAATGTAATGCGATTCTTGAGTACAGGCTTAGGACAGTGAATCTGAAGGATGGAGGCCTTTTTTCCTCCATTTGGATATGGTAGTGCATCAGACAGGACAGGCATTTAAAAAGTATGGATAAAATTGCTGTTTTGGGAGAAAAAGGTTAAAGTTCACATCTGTTTTGTGTTCCAGGAAAAGGCACCGGTCAAGATCTCCTCCTGCTCGCTTGGGAGAAAGCAGCCGGAGGTATCGGGAAAGATCGTACAGCCCAGATCCTTTCGAGGACTATTTCCGGGACAAAACCCGTGATCGATACCGTGAGAGAGAGCGGGATGGGTACTACTAAGGTAATCTTGGGGAGAGAGGGGGTGATGGTCAGAGAACTGGTACCAAAGATATTTCTATATCAGACTTGGAATTGAATGTGCAGCAGTAGATGCTGAGAAACATGTACATTTTTTTAATCAGTAATGAAGCCTGACAGACACTTTTCCTTCACTACCAGTGCAGACTGGATCCAGGCATTATGGGCCTGAGACTTGGCATAGTTGCCTGCAAAAAATAATTTGCACTGGTGATAGACTGCCACTGTGCATACAACTAGTAAAATGTTTTCTGTTAGTTTAATTTATTTTATAATGCTTGTTTTCTAATATCAGAGAGAATTTATTAGATTTGTAAATATTAGATTGCCAGATTCCCTCAAGAGAATCTTCTGTTTTTGGTGGTCCTTTGATACATGTTAGTTTTTCTTAAAGCTGTAATATGGGGGGGGTGTAGTTGGTGCAAACCAAAACATTAGCATAGCCAATTTTCTTTCATTTCTGAAGCAGGAAATGTGGTTTTGAAGGCTTTTTAAAATCTACAAGTTCTTGATTTTAATTAACGGTTGCAAAACACTAGGAGAACAAAGGGTACAACAGCATGTAAATTATTGTCCCCTAAGTGCATCATTATCAGGGAGATGTCTAAGTGATAATTGGATCCAGACTCATAATGGTATATTAAAAATAAGCCTGAAAATGCCTTTGTGCTACAGAACTTTAATCCAGAGATGAGTATCATAGAAACATGAAACCTGATTTGACAGCAGATAAGGACCGCTTGGCCCACCCAGTTTGCCCATTTTTCCTCGCGTCTCCTATCCTCTTGCGCGGCTGCAGACCCTACTTGATCTCTGGCTTCTCCCCTTCCGCTAACATTCCCTTGTACCTTTCCCATGCATGCTTGAAGTCCACCACTGTTATTGTCTTCTCCCCCCCCCCCCACTTCCTGTGGAAGACTTTTCCAGGCATTCACCATTCTTTTAGTGGAGTACTTCCACATGTCTCTCCTAAATTTCCCCCTTCCAGCTTCACTGCATGTCCCCTTGTTTTTGTGCATTTTTTCCTCTGAAAAATACTCCCCTTCTGTACTTTTTTTTACTCCATGAGGTATTATAGGTCTCTGTAATGTCCCCATTCTCCCTTCTTTCTTCAGAATGTACATACTCTGGCCCTTTTGTCTGTCCTCGTAGGGCTTTTGATGCAGCCTTTCCACCATTTTAGATGCCCTCCTTTGAACAGCCTATCTGTGTACTTCCTGAGATGCAGTCTCCAGAACTGGACGCAGTACTCCAGATGGTATCTCACCAGCAATCTTTACAGTGGCAACACCGCCTTCTACATTCTGCTGGAGATATTGACCCCTATGCACCCAAGCATCCCACTGGGCCCTGCTGCTTAGTCTTGCCAACTAGAGTAAAAAGACTGAAAGCTGTTCAAGAGCAGTTCTCCCATAGGGGGACTGTAACGGGAACCTTATATTGTGTGTAAACTGTGCACTGCAACTTGTTTTAAAAATTGTTTTATAATGGAGCCCTACCTCCTGATATAAACAGAAAGTAGAAAGAGAGTGGTAGTAGTTCAGAGGTGCAGGGCTGAACTACATAACTGCTTTATTTCTTTCATCTGTTTGGGGCTACATTCTAACATCCTGTGCCTTACCTACGCATGAGTAGATGACGCACAGTAGAAATAAAACTTTAAAATTACAACTTTGGTTGTGAGGGACCCGTGACCCCCCACAGCTACTTCCAGGTCAGTTAAATCTTGAAAGCTAGGCCCTGCTGCGAGCGGGCGAGTAAAAAGATTGGTAGCAGCTCAAGAGTGGCTGTCCTATAGGGGGACTGTAATGGGAACCTTATATTGTGTGTCAGCTGTGCATTGTAACTTGTTTTAAAAACTGTTTTAAAATGGAGCCCTACCTCCTGATACAAACAGGAAGTAGGAAGAGAGCGGTGGTAGTTCAGAGGTGCAGGGCTCAACTACATAACTGCTCTCTTTCTTTTATCTGTTTGGGGCTACATTTTAACATCCTGTGCCTTACCTACGCATGAGTAGATGATGCACAGTAGAAATAAAATTTTAAAATTGCAGCTTTGGTTGCGAGGGACTCATGACCTCTCCACAGCTACTTCTGGGTCAGTTAAACCTTGAAAGCTCGGCCCTGCTGCAAGCAGGGTGGGCTCAGGCAGGGCGTGCATCGAGGCATGCGTTGGCGCGTGTCAACTGTGGCAGCCTGGGGAACTGGGACAGTACAGTAAGATCTAGGCCGAAAGTAAGGTAATTTGCTGAAATAATAGTATCATGGATACTTTAGAGCGTAGAGCTATCTTGAACCAATGCCAGACATGTAAGATGTTTTCCTGTGAGGTTCAGGAGCACTATATATGCAACAAATGCACCTTAATAGACATAAGAGAGGAGATTAATATATTGCAATCTAGACTACAAATACAGAAATAGATCTCTATATTAGAGCAGTTTATAGATAAAGCAGCTGAGAATATTAGTCTTGTTCACACACCCCTACAACCTACAGTACCTGATGGAAGTACCCCAAAACAGGAAGGGCTTAGGGTACATGATGGCCAAGATTATGATGAGGAGGATTGGTGCGTGGTAAACAAAAAAGTACCAAAAAAGGCGTAGAAACATTGGGGGCACGGGATATCTACATACCCAAAATAGCTATCAAGCTCTTACTGATCTTAGTGCAAATTCCCATACAAAGGAACCTAGTGAGCAAGAGTCGGCCACACAGCTAGCCAATATAAGCAGAATGGAGACTGGGGGGAGACTAAACATGAGACACCAATACACCCAGAAACCCGCTATGCCTTGGTGATAGGTGAGACTATTCTGAAATACACAGATCAAGCACTATGTAAACACCGTAATGAACACACAACAGTTAGTGTCCTCCCCGGAGCAGGGATAGGGGACATTAGGAAACTCCTCCCAGTGTTACTACAAAACACAAGCAAACCTGTTACAATCTTGCATGTGGGAGTAAACGATACAGGGAAGAGAGATCTGTTAGATATACAGAGAAACTTCGAGCATGTGGGAGCTGCACTAAAGGAAAAAGGATGCAACATTATAATCTCAGAAATACTTCCTGTCCCCAGGGCTACTGCAAGCAGAAATGGATATTTACCAGCTAAATGGATGGTTAAAAAGGTGCTACAGGGAAGGGTATACCTATATCACACCTGGGGAACATTTCCAGGGCACACATTTTTTTGGCCCCAATGGTCTACACCTCAACAAAATGGGGAAACGAATCTTGCCACTTAGACTAAGGGGTGCTGTGGATAATCATTTAAACTACAGTCAAGGGGGGACCCAGTCAGGCTATTAGCACAGATCCTGGGGACCCCCCCTTCAAAAAAAGGACCAAGTTACAGATAGCTTGGATATCAAAACATGGAATTGTCTGTCACGTAGTGCTAGGAGTTTGGTTCACAAAATTGATAAACTTAGGCACACTTTGGACAAAAATGATGTTCTCATGTGCCATCACCGAAACAAGGTGGAATGGGAATGATACATGGGACAAGCAAATCCCAGTATTTACATTATATTCTAAAAGTAGATCTGAGGCCAGAGGAGGGGGACGTTGCCCTATACGTGACCAATAAAATCACACCTAAACAGGTTGACACTACTAATTGGAGTAACACAATTAGGATGGATAAAATCCACTCCTAAGAAAGGGCCCAAAATTGACATTGGGGTTATCTATAGACCACCATCCTATTCATATGCTGAAGATACAGTGCTCATAAGTAATCTGGACACACTCCTGGCAAGTAACAACTGCTTACTTCTGGGAGACTTAAATCTACCGGGCATTGACTGGGCTAGCAAAAGGGCTAAGACAGCTACCAAATTGTGATATTTGGAAATGTTTAACATAACTGGGCTGCAACAATATGTAGATGAGAATACAAGGGGAACCACATCCTGGACCTAGTCTTAAACAACATGAGTGAAACTATTTTTGGGTGCACAGTATTCGCTCCACTATGAACAAGTGATCATAACATGATCTTTTTTTCACTATCAAGGGGTGGGGGGGACGACAAAAGGGAACACCAGCATTTACAATTATTCGAAGGCTGACTTCTGCAGTACCTGGAAAAATGGGAATGGGAGGTGGACTTCAGGAATCAGAATCTGAAACAAATGTGGGATATGTTTAAAAATATGGTCACTTCCTTAGTTAAGTATGTTCCCTGCAGGGAAAAACATAAACCGAAAACTTCACCAATGTGGATGACAGCCTCAGTTAAAAATAGCATAAAAAAAAAGGCGTATGCAAGGGCCAAGAAGAGCGGGCACCAGACTAGCTGGGCCTTATACTATCAACCGTTGAAAATCTAAAAAAAAATATATATATATATATATATATTTTTTTTTTAAAGGACAAACAAAATCATGAACTTAAATTGGCAAGCAAAGTAAATAACTACAAATCCTTTTTCTCATTCATAAATAATGAGAGGTGGCGCAAATTCATCGGACCATTAAAACAGGCAGATGGCACAACTGTCACTGAAGACAGCGAAATGGCTGAGCATTTTAACACATACTTCACTACAGTTTTGGGTAAATGATAAAACTAGGGTTTGAAAAATCATAACTTGGATCTGGAAGACTTTCGTCCTATTCTAGACCACCAAAATGTTAAAGAAAAATTATTAAAGATTGACCCAAATAAAGCACAGGAGCCTGATGGCTTGCATCCTTGGGTGATTAGGGAAATAGCACATGAGATTTCTGGCCCACTTACAGCCATATTTTAATAGATCCTTAGAATCAGGTGAAGTAGTAGAGGTATGGAAGCAGTCAGAGGTAGTGCCTATCCACAAGAAAAGGTCAAGGCACGAGGTAGCTAACTACAGGCCCATTAGTTTAACAGCTGTTCTAGGCAGAATAATGGAGGGGATTATCAAGGACCAGATTGTGTTAGCTATGCAGTCCAAAGGAAACATCGACCATACACAGCATGGCTTCACCAAAGGGCGATCTTGCCAAACTAATCTTCTGGAGCTTTACAGTAGGGTCAGCAGTGCCCTGGACGAAGGGAAATCGCTAGATGTCATCTTCCTGGACCTCTCCAAAGCTTTCGACAAAGTCCCACATGGTGAACTAGTCGCATTAATTAACTATAACATAGAGGGGTAGCATTACCAAGTGGATAACATAGTGGCTATCCAGTAGGAAGCAAAGAGTGTGCATTAGAGGAGCGTTCTGTGACTGGACAGATGTGACAAGTGGGGTCCCACAGGGTTCTGTATTGGGGCCCTGTTTGTTCAATATATATATTTACTCTATGAAACCCAGTAATGAAGCCTGAGTATCAAAATTTGCAGATGACACCAGACTAGGCTACATAGTAGATAATACCCTAGATAGGGACATACTTCAGTCGGCCTTGAGAGATGTGGAGGGTTGGGCAAAAACTCACAAATTGTAATTTAATACCGACAAATGCTGTGTGATGCACTTTGGGACCAGTAATTACAAATTTACATACCAACTGAATGACAAAACCCTGTGAGGGAAGTCGAGGATGAAAGGGACTTGGGGGTCAGAATAATAAATGACATAAGTTGTAAATTGCACTGCAGCTTAGTCATTAAAAAGGCTAGTTGCATACTCTGCTTTATCAGGAGACACATCAGCAGCAGAGACGGGGAGGTTGTGGTGCCCTTGTATAGCTCCCTGGTGAGGCCCTACATGGAATTTTGTGCCCAGTTCTGGGCTTCAGAGGGTAAGACTAAAATAAAGGCACTTGAAAGAGTCCAGAAAAGGGCAACAAAAATGGTAAGAAATATCAAAGAACTAGAATATGAGGACAGACTGATGGAGCTGGGAATGTACTCCTTGGAGTATAGAAGATTGAGGGGACATGTGTTTAGTCTGAAAGGCATTGTCTGATAAATCACTTTGGAACCAATTGGGCCTTGATGTCAAAACACATAATTACAACCTGAGAGGATACCACCTGCAAATCACAGGCAAGGGATACCGAACTAATAAAAAGAACTGGTTCTCAGTAAGAGTACAAAAAATTTGGAACGGTCTACCTGTGGAAGTAGTAACAAGCAAGACATCTGAGGAACTTAAGCATAAATTGAACAGATACTTAATTACCAGTAACATAAAGGGTTATTGATATTATAAGCCAGGGGGGAATATAGACAAATGGCGAGTATTATGGACTTCTGTCTCCTCTATTCTGGATACCTATGATGAGATAGGATTACCCTCAGTTCCCTTTCCTGTTTGACTGTCAGTATCTCTTTTCCCGTTTTGTACTCTGCTTCTGGGTTTCTGTACCCTAGGTGCATGATTTTGCAGTTTTTTGCATTGAAACTCAGCCTCATGCCCTTGACCACTCTTCAGTTTTTCTCCGGTCTCTGCTCATTCTTTCCACCCTCTCTAGAGCGTCTACCCTATTGCAGATTTTAGTGTTATCTGCAAAGAGGACTATCTACCCTTTTACTTCACGTGCAGTGTCACTTATAAAGACATTTGAGGACTGGTCCCAGTACTGAGCCCTGAGGCACTCTGCTGGTCACCCTCCCTTCCCCAGAGTGAACTGTTTACCACCACCCTCTGTTGCCCATCTAGTAACCAACTTCTTACCCAGTTTACTATCTTAGGACCCACTCCTAAACTGTCCAGTTCCCTTATGAGTCTACTATGTGGTATGGTGTCAAATGCCTTACTAAAACATAAGTAAGCCACATCCAGTGTCCCACCTTGATCTATTTCCTTGGTCACCCAGGATGTGTTTGACACCATCTGCTAGTGGCTGTGCCTGGGATTCATCTATAGTTCAGATCTAGTAAGATCATTATTTGCGAGGTTACCCCCAAAATATCACCAAGAATGTGATTGTGAACAGCAAGACATTTGCAGAAAAAAGGGAGATACAGAACAGATCATAAAAATCTCTAAAGTACTGTAAGTGGCTCGAGACCTGGTGAGCATTGTATTGCAGACCATATTTAACTCATGACTTTTCATTTAATGCTTAGCAACATGAAAATTGTGCAGCTTCATGTCAGAAATGGCAACGGGCATTTGTATCACTCACCAGAGTCCGGTTAGGTGTATAGTTAGAAAATGTCTGCAAAAGTCCGTGAGCATTAATCTGACAGTCCAACAATTTACGGTGACTTAAACCGCACAGAGAAAAGATGAAGAACACAGTACTAGGGGAGTGGTTATGGTGTTCTATCCACACTTGGGCAGTGCTCCTTTCCCCTTTAAATCCGACGGAACGTTTTCAAACTGTCTTCTGTCACCAACCCGGGTGATAACTCCCTCTGCAGTACCCTGTGACATCAGATCTTCCTTTCCGCTGGAAGAAGGCTCCCTCCTTACTGCTGTCATGCTGAGAAGGCCCTTTGCTTGACACTTCGTATTTCTTCATTAAAATAAAAACATTCTCTTCAGGCTTTTTCTTCACGCCGCCAACATGGACAGTGCGAAGTCTGCTCTGGGGTTCCAGAGGTGCGCCTACAGACAGACAGTGTCCAGGATGGATCCGCTTACCTTGTGCGTGTACTGCCTGGGACATGAACATGATCCCCAGGGATGCGACATTTGCTACACTTCATCTGTCCAGAGGCTCCTCACACCCGCTTACTCTTAGGGCATCCGAACGATCAGCACCCGGCGGTCAAATCTAAAGATGCCTGTTGGGTGGTTTCCACGGCTGCGGGGTCTGCCTAACAGCTTGCGACATTCGAGGAGGTGGCGGCACAGGCTGCGGCTTCGGCCTTTTTGTTGCTGTTTGGGTGCCTCCTTTACAGAGGCGTTTTAAGGATCTGTGCCAGGGTGTTCTTACCCATTGCAGGACCCTTCGTCGACGCACAAGTCAGAATCCAAGAAAGAGGCCAAATAAAAAGGTGTCGCCATCGATCATGGGATTGGGAACACACTCGGGCTCCTTATTCCCGCGCTTTTCTGAAGGTTTTGAATTGTTTAAATCCTTGGCCCAGGCCACCGGCTCCACGGTATCCCCGTTGGGCCAGTTGGCAGAGATGCAGGTCTATCTCCCAGCCGAGATTTTTCTCAACGGTCAACCCGTTGTTGCCTGAAAGAGCAGATGCTGCCTTGCCTAGGACTCTGGTCCTAACTCAGACCTTGGGAAGGACAGATCAATCCGTTGACCCGCTGCCTCTCGACGAACCGGAGGTGCCCGGCTCGCGCCAGCCCCCTCTCTGGTCCGCTGTCGGTGCCCCCGACAGGCGGTCCCAGTCTCGCTCCTGTGGGTCAAGCGGTTGCATTGAAGTCGGCGCTCTCGCCAGCGGAGTAGCGTTACTGCCGCTGTTTATGCGTCCTCGGGTGAGAGAGGCTTTTGGCGCAAGTTGGGCTGATGCTACAAGGATTTAATGTGGCAACAGCTGGTATTCGCCGGCATGAAGTCCGCATCGGCTGCTACTCCGGCCATCACGTGGCTTTCGCTACAGAGTCTGATGCCTTCTCCGCAGGAGTAGACCTGTAAAACGTTCCTGGCTCAGCCCTCTCCCGCCTCTCCACAGATCCAGGTGGAGCTGCTCCCGAAACAGCCAACTGGCACTCTGACTAAGGAGTCTTGGCCAGTCTCAGACCGTCTGCGGAGGTCAGCTAAGATTCGGGTGGTCGACCCCTTTTTGACTCTTAGGAGTCGGAGAGTTCCTCCCTGTACTCTAGTCCGGTGTACACAGTCGGCAGAGGGTTTCTTGACTGAGTAGGGCCCTACCTATTTTGTGGGCCTTCTTCGCCTCATCTCTGAGTCTGCAGGTCTCCAAATGGAACCCGTTCAGAAGCGGGCTCGGTATCCGCTTACCGAGATGTTTGGACCGGGGTGATTTCCCCTGGAGAAGCATTTTTGGTGGCAGAGGCCATCCTTGGCCCTGCCTTGGAGCTGTGGCAGCATACCGCCTCCTGCCCTGCACCGTTGGCCAGGATGGCCGGCAAGTATGCGGTGTCCATCTGTTCCCTCTCAGGGTTAACGGAATATCCCTCAGCCGAGGGACTGGTGGCTAATTCCGTGTTTTGGCACTCTGGGAATGTGGGCGACGTTGTCAAGCCGCCCGATAAGGAGTCTTAAGAAATTGGGCCATTCGGTTAAAAAAGTATATGCTACCTCTCTGCTTAGCCTTATCCAGGTGAGCTCAGCCCTCCTGGTTGGCCCACTTTTCTCATGCCCTGTTGGGCACTCTTGATGGGGTTCTCCCTCATCTCCCAGCGGACCTACAGACTACAGTCAGGCAGGTCCGTGACCAGGGCTGGGCTGCAGCCAAACTGCTCCAGACAGCCATGGACATTGTCAACTTGTGCACCTGGTCTGTGGCGGCTACAGTGGCCAAATGCCGCTTGATTGAGGATCTCAGCCTTGACGGTGGATACCCAGCACAGGCTGGTGAATGTCCCCTTCCTGGCCACCGACCTGTTTGAGCCTGCATTGAAAGTCCAGTGCCACTCTGGATTCAGTGACATCCACCTAGGGATCCCAAGGGCTCCAAACAGAAAAAGAAGCCCTTTCAATCCACCTCCACTCTGGCCAAACCAACCCAGCCTCAAGCTGGGTAGTAGGCTCAGGCCTGGCAACCTCGGCCAAAGTCAGTGACCACGGTCATCCGCAAGTCTGGAGAATAAAGCCCCGGTGACTTCTCAGCTGGGCTTTCCTTTGCCTGCCTCCAAGCCTGCCCAGTGATGGAATGAGGGATGCCTCCCTCATGCCCATCATGCTTCCTCTAGATTCTCCTTTGAGGGGCCTGCTCCGACACGTTCTCTCTGCCTGGTCTGCTGTTACCATGGACAGGTGGGTTCTCGAGGTGGTTGGTCAGGCTCTGCCTCTAGAGTTCGAGGCGTACCTGCCTTGCCGAGCCTGCGACCCACAGGAGGGCATAGTGTCCGTCGACATTTTGTCGGCCATTCGGGACGACATAGCCCAGCTTCTCTGCAAGAAGGTCATGGCTCCTGTCTTGGACCCTCAAGAACACCCAGCGGTTGTCTCCAGGTACTTCCCAGTGCTAAAACAGACCCGGGGGCTGGTGCCCTATCTTAGATCTGCACGACCTGATCAAGTTCTATCAGGCTGTGCATCTTCAGGATGTTAACACTGTCTCTGATCATCTCTCGAGCAGGACATGTGGTTCTGCTTCCTGGATCTTCAGGACGCGTTCTTTCATGTCCCAATTCATTTGTCCCGCTGCAGGTTCCTCAGGTTCTGGGCAGAGGGGATTCTTTGAGATCCAGGGCATACCATTCAGCCTGTCCTCTGCCTCCATGGGGTTCACCAAGTGCATTGCCGTGGTGGCAGCTTACCTAAGGTGCTGAGGGGTCTGGGTTTACCCCTACTTGGATGACTGGCTGATTGCGGGTCCCTCCAGGCAGGAGGTGGAGCAGTCCAGAGACCTGGCCCTCCAGACCTGCGTCTCTCTTGGCCTCCTGGTCAACAAGGCCAGGTCGGAACTCATGCCCTTGCAAGTGATTAATTTCATTGGGACAGAGCTCGAATCTTGTAGAGTGAGGGCTCGGCTCCTAGCGGATAGGGCAGAGGCTCACTCATACTTTGCGCGATCATTTCAGGTTGGGCAGTTGCGCCTTGCCCGAGTCTTCCTGTGCCTACTGGGATACATGGTGGCTTGCACGAGCGTGGTCCATTGGATCCGCTTGAGAAAACGCTCTCTACAGTGGGAGCCGGCATGCCAATTGTTGCAGCGCTCGGGACACTTCGACCAGCCGGTCACTGTGACCCATCCGATGTAGGACGCCCTTTCGTGGTGGTTACTCACGGAACATCTGCAGGAAGGTATCCCATTCGCCCATAGTCAACTGTTATCCTGACGACCGATGCCTCTGTCATTGGCTGGGGTGCTCATCTAGGGAAACAGAGTCCACGGGCTCTGGACCACCTAGGTGTCCCAGTGCCACGTCAACCTGCTGGAGCTCTGAGCAGTTTGCTTGGTGCTGACTGCCTTTGCTCCCCACATTTGGAGTCAGGTCATTCAGGTCCAGATGGACAACACCATGACCATGTACTACCTAACAAATGGGGTGGGACTCTCTCTACCTTCCTCTGTGCGTGAAAGCTCTCCGCGTGTGGACCCTCCTTCATGGTCCGGAGGTCGATGATCTGGTCATCCATGTGGCTGGTGTCTCCAACCAGCTGGCGGATGCTCTCAGCCATGGAGGTGAAGCTTCTCACGAGTGGTCTCTCAACCTGCAGGATGTACACAACCTGTTCTCCCAGTGGGACTCCTCTGTGGTGGACCTCCTTGCCTCCAGGGAGGCATAAGCTGAGGCTGTGTTTGCCGCCCCCGCAGCAGGGACCCTGGCCCCTTCTATGACTTCCCTCCATTTCCCTTGATCCACACGGTGTTCCTCAAGGCCAGGAGGGACAAGGCACAGATGATCCTGGTGGCTTCGGACTGACTGTGCTAGTTCTGGTACCCCGATCTCCTCAGCCTTAGCGGCAGGCTCCCGAAGCATCTTCCTCTCTGCCCAGATCTGCTCTCCAGCATGGGAAGGTACTCCATCCGGACCTTCAATCCCTGCACCTGACGGACTGGTTCCTGAGCGGTTAGAGTCCCAGGCTTTGGGTCTCTCTGAAGATGTCAGTGTAGTCGAGGCTTCTCGGAAGGAGTCTACCAGGAAATGCTATGCCTTCAAATGGAAGAGGTTTCTCCATTTGATGTCAGGGCATGGGGCTGGACCCTTTGTCCTGTCCAATGGCTAGCATCCTTGGGTATCTTTGGTCCCTCTCTGTCAGGCCTTCAGTCGACGACCCTTAAGGTGCACCTGGCAGCCATCTCTGCCTACCGAGCGCAGGCTAATCAGCAGTCGGTGGTGTAGGAAAAGGTGGTCTGGCGCTTCTTCAAAGGCCTTGACCACATTTCCCCTCCGGTGCATGAACCACCACCACCTTGGGACTTGTTGCTGGTGTTGGCAAAGCTCATGGGCAAGCTAGCAAGCTATTCGAACTGATTCACAGGTGCGAAATGTCTCACCTGTTGTGGAAGACCACCTTCCTGGTGGCTATCACATCAGCCAGAAGGATCAGTGAGCTCCAGGCACTTTCGGTGGAGTCCTCCTTACTTGGCCTTCCACAGTGACAAGGTTGTCCTTCGCCCCAACGTGAAGTTCCTCCCAATGGTTGTGTCTAATTTTCACCTTAAGCAGGTGATTTATCTCACCAATCACACCTCGGACGTCAAGCACAGGTTCCATACATTGGACCTGCCATGTTATAAGGAACGCATGGCTGGAGTTGGGGAGCGGTTCTCCAGCTGTTTTGTCACTGACGCTGAAGCTGCACCAGGTAGACCGGCAGCCAAGCGGATGGTGGTCTACTGCATCGATCTTTGCTACAGGTTGGCAGGTAGGGAGCCTCCCATCAGGCTAAAGGCTCATTCCACACATCATACCACTGCCTTGGTGGCTGCTTCCAGGGACGTCCCTATACAGAACATCTGCAGGGCTGCTGCCTGGAGGTCAGCACACACCTTCATTTCCTATTACCACATCGACCTAGAGTCAAGATGGGATGCTGGTTTTGGGGCCTCACTTCTCCGATCTCTATTCCCTAAATGGGTGTGCACCTTGCCCCCTCCTCCTGGAGAACTGCTAGGAGTCTGCCCAGGTGTGGATAGAACACCATATCCATGGCCCTAGAAACAGAAGTTACTGACCTGTAACAGTAGTTCTAGGAATGGTGTATGGTGTTCATCCACATGAGCCCACCCGATCTCCTCTGGCAAGTGGCACACCCGTCTTGCTTCCAGCAGGCAAAGATCTGACATCACAGGGCGATGCCAAGGGCATTACCACCTGGGTGGGTGGGACGAGCCAGCTTGAAACCATTCCGACAGATTTAAAGGGGAAAGGAACACTGCCCAAGTATGGATGAACACCATATACTACTACTAGAGCTACTGTTACAGGTTAGTAACCTGTGTTTCTGGGGCTGAGGTTGGCAAGCATTTGCTTTGCTCAGGCTGTGATGTATCTGATGCTTCTGCCAGGGCAGCTGCTTCTGGCATTTATATATGATATTCTTCTTGGTGGTTTTGCCAGTGATGTGCAACAGCCAGTTTTAAATACCCCTTTTAGAGGGACTGTGCTGTTTGGCTATGATGAAGAGGCCTTCAGATCTCAAAAGTGAATCTAAGGTCTGTCAGATTCCTGCATCACACTTTTGCCAGTAGTCTGAGGGAATCCTTTCCTCAGCCTGCTGCCAGAGGTGGCCATGACTACCCTCAGCAAGGATGTGGTAGAGGAGGTGGTCCCGTTCAGTGGCCCCTCCCCCCAGGTGCCCATGCAGAAGCAACCAAAGCAGTCGGTACAGACTGCACTACTACCACCACTGGTTATACATGACTCTGTTTTACAGTCACCTCCACTGTTATCTGTAGGGGTAGTGTGGAGGGCATACTGTCCCTGCATCTCAAACAATGGAGGTAGATTACTTTGGGGTCACAGTAAATGTTACAGAATCTTTGCTGATTCCCTGCCAGAGACTGCAATACATAGACAGTCGTGGACTCAAAGAAAGGTTATGCTTTTCTGCTGCAGGACAGGCAATAAATCTGATTGCCTAAGTACAGCTGCTATACAGGAGTCACTGTCTCTGCTAGAGCAGTGTCTCCTGGGTCTCTTGGCTGTGGCCATTGTGACGGTGCCATGGGCCTGCTTACAGATGAGAATCTCTCGGTGGGCACCCAGGGTCCAGTGGGATGAGCTGGACCAGATGGTTCTTATTACGTCCCTGCTTCACAGAGCATTGATATGGCGGATGGATTACGAAAACCTATTAAAGGGCATTCCATTTCTTGTACCAGCTCCTGTACAGATCCTCGCTATGGATGCCTTGGGCCCCGACTGGGGTGCTCATCTTGGCCCTTAACAAATGCAGGGGTCATGGACCAAGGCGGAGGCCAGGTGACACATGAATGTCCTGAAGATGAGCGCTGTCTTGTGCAGCCACATGGCATTTCAGGAGCGTGTGTGTGCTGGTCCTGTTAGAACGGGAACATTGTTAAACCAGGAGTAGCACACCAAGCCGGAGCTGGTTTCCTGATGCGACCTGGGAGCACAAGGGAGTTAAGTGACTTGCTCAGGATCGCACAGTATGCAACTAGGTGGCTGTGGTAATCAAACCCAGGTCTCCAGATCTGCAGCTCAGAGCCTTAACCCATTGCGCTATGCTGCCTCCTAAAGCTTAATGCATTGGCTAGGAATCAAACCCAGGTCACCCGCATGGGAGGCGAGAATTCTTCCACTGAACTACCAATGCTTCTAAGTACAGAAATACAGGTAGAGAATGTCACTGCGATGCATTACATCAGCAAACAAGGAAGGCACTAGATCCTATCACATATGCAGGGAAGCAGTGAGAGACTTCACTTGTCAGCCACGCATCTCCCAGGTCTCCAAAATGTCTTAGCAGGCGTGCTAAGCAGGCCAGCCTAGAATTCACAAATGGGAACTGCTAACCACTATGGTAGGTGACTTTTAGCAAGCTGGGGTCATTCAGAGTTGGACCTTTTTATGTCCCCGCACAATAATAATAAAACTTTATTTTTGACGCCTTTCGAATACCAAGGCGCCTAACAAATTTAAAATCTGACATCAACAACATAAATCATATAAAATCAATAGTATCATCATGCCATCAATCAATCACCGAATGCCTGGTGCCATAAAAAAATTTTCAAGGCTTGCTTAAGTCCCTCCACAGTTGTGCACTCCCGTAACCGACAGGGTAGAGAATTACAGAGGGTTGGGGCTGCATATATGAATGCTCTGGCCCCAGAAGATTTCACACGCACCCTTGGAATCTCTAGCAGCCCCTCGACAGCTGAGCGGAGTGATCGCCCAAGGCAGTAAGGAACCAGGAGCTCTTTCAGGTAGTTTGGGCCCAGTCCATGTAGGGCTTTAAAAGTCAGAAGACCGACCTTGAAGGTAATCCACTACTGTACTGGCAGCCAGTGCAGTTCGCGTAGCACCGGTGAAATATGACAGGACCGAGACGATCCCGTCAAAAGCCGTGCCGCCACGTTCTGCACCAGCTGAAGGCGGCAGATTTCCACCCCAGGTAGCCCTAGGTAAAGGGAGTTGCAATAATCTAAGTGCGAGCGAGGACACACAGGGTTGAACCAGAGTATGAAGATCGCCGAACGGAACCAGATCCAGATAACCAGATAATCCTGGAGATATTCCTTAGATGGTAAAAGAAAGATTTGACGACAGCAGACACCTGCGAATGCAGGGTCAGCCGTTCATCAAAAATTACCCCCCAGGTTTCGTACCCATTCAGTGGTCAGGAGTGATGAGCCCCGAAGAAAAAGTTAAGAGGGCAAACCAACCCCCCTATCTGGCAACCTGGGTCCACAACCAGCACCTCGTTTTTTTCCGAGTTCAACTTCAGCCAGATGGAATCCATCCACTCCTGGATTTCTGCAAGACAGCTATTAAAGACCAAGAGAGCTCCATCCTGGTCAGGTGCAAAAGAAGGGTAGAGCTGGGTATCATCAGCATAGCAGTGAAACCTTAGCCTATACCTTCTTGCAGTGTCTCAGAGGGGCAGCATATACACCACGAACAACATGGAGGACAACACTGAGCCCTGAGGTATCCCACACAACAGAGAAACTGGGTCCGAGGAGAAAACTCCAGACATGACTCTGAGTTCTTCCCGTGAGGAATGATGTAAACCACCCGAGGACTGCACCTGACAGTCCACAGATGTATCACAGACGGCCAAGCAGCACCCCATGGTCCACAGTGTCAAACACTGATGAGAGATCCAGCTGAACCAAGATGGAACAACTCTTCCGATCCCTAGCCATCAGGAGATCATGGAGCACCCGAACTAGCGCTGTCTCAGTACTATGTTTCTTTCGAAAACTGGACTGGAGGGGTTCGTAGATGTCATGGATGGTCAAATGGTCCTCCAGTTGTGCAGCCACTACATTTTCAATCACTTTCCCTAAAAAGGGAAGGTTAGAGATTGGTCTGTAGTTTGCATGGCAGTCGGGCTCTAATGAAGCTTTATTTAAGAGTGGTGTCACCACCGCCTCTTTCGGGGAACTAGGAAACTCACCTGTTTCCAAGGAGCACCAGATTACCCGCGTTAGGACCGGACCGATGGAATCCATACCACCCAAGATCAGGGAAGTTGGTCCTGGGTCCAAACTACAGCCCGTAGGGCGCACACTCTGGATGATCTGCATGATATCCATGAACGGTCGGTCAAAGGTACTCCAGGAAAGCAGAGGAGCAGTGGCCTTGTGCTGATCCAAAGCAACACCCATAGAGTGTGCAGGTTGGAGTGCCGCCCTGATGTTGGCCACCTTAGTTCTAAAGAATCAAGCAAGTTCATCGCACTCTATTTGTGAAAAGGCTTTCCAGACTTGTAGACAGTTCGAAACAGCTGAGCTGGTCGATTCTGAGCAACCGCAATCTCCCTGGACATAAACTCTGCCTTCTTATGGGTGATTGCAGATTGATAGACTTGATAATGGTCCATCAATCTAAAGTGGTTGGCATCGAGGGTAGATTTCTGCCAGCAACGCTCTAACCTTTGTCCTAGTCGCCGCATCTCCCTCAGAGTCCCATCAAATCATGGCGATCGAGGGTGAAGGGAGAGAGGACAAACTCTGACTGGAGCAGTGAGATCCAGAGCCACCGAAATGGCCGAATTATAAGCCATCATGAGGATCTCTGGGTCATTGTTTGCCATTGGGAGGGACGATAGGTCAAGCACCGCCGCTAGGCCTTGAGAACTTGCATCTCGTAAAGGATGGTACCTAACCAACTCCACAGGGGTAGGCCTACGAAGGGGAGCACTAAAACTAAACCCCATGGTGTAGTGATCAGACTCCCCAGCTGGTTCCCCACCAAGTCGGAGGCTTCGATCCCCAGGAGGAGGAAGACTGTCAAGAGAGTGTCCGTTTTTGAGTAGCAGTGGTAACTATCTGTGTAAGGCCCAGAGATGTCATCAACTGGAGGAAGTGCTGTCCAAATTGCGAGAGCGTTTGTTGTCGATCCAGGAGTTGGAAATTGCTCAGAAGCATCAGTCTGGGTGACTCAAACGCCGTATCGACGATGAAGTCCGCAAATTCCTGAAGGAATCGCTTCTCATCGCTGGGTGGACGGTAGATGAGGGTGATCCGATAACCTACACCTGCTACTACGGTACACTCAAATAACAGTCGCCTCAATTGGTACGCTCATGAAGTTAAGTTCGGTCTTAAAACAGACCACCACCACCCCTCGCGATCCAATCTCGGGCGATGTATCATCAAGTAACTGGCTGGAGTTGGAGCCTCCAAAATGGGGCCAGAGTTCTCATCCAGCCAGGTCTTGGTGATGCAGGCCAGGTCCACCATTTCAACAAGATCTGCAATAATTACAATCTTGTTTTTAATAGACCTGGCATTGCATAACACTGCCTGTGTTGAACAAACCTCTCGGGCCGCCCGAAACCCCCTGCCTGCCACAGTCGGTAGTGCTCTTGGGTATGGAAACCAGAAATGGCGGACCATGTTCTGGGTTCCATTTCGCTCCAGGGCGTCTTCTGGATCTTAGCACCCCGATGCGATGGCCCCCCTCATTCACCCTCTGCTGTTCGCGCTCCCCTACGCACAGTACCCAGCGCCCTACAGTACTGGTAAGCTGTAAACTGAAGAGGGGGATGGAAAAAAGGGCGGAGGGCGCAGAGTGAATAGTGCACAACCGTGTGGGCAGGCCTTCAACACGTTCGCGTGACCAGACAGAATAAACAAAATCTTACTTAAAACCAGATAAATATCCTCTAAACCCAACCCAAATAAATAGCCCTCACACAAACTCCTCTAATAGCATATTTTCTAGAAGTAAATACAAAATAAATAAAACGCTAACACCCCAGGGCCATCTCACAGCCTCAGAGAGTGAACAAAACAGTGTTACACCAAAAATACATAAAATAAAACATCAACAATTATAGGATCAAATTGGTAAAAACAAACAGAATTGGTAGATGATACAATAACTAAAACATATTAGGGGGAGAGATACAATTATCCACGTCGTATTGGTCCTCTCACCACCAGTAGGGCTAAGGAATCCCAATCAAGAGCTCACACCCCCTGAGCAGGTAGATGTAATGTAACCTTAGTAAGTTCTCCCTCCTACACCCACTTCCCACATATACAAAACTAAAATGAGTTAAAATTAGAAATGACTACTCAGAAATTTGAGCTGTTGGGCCAGACATCAAAGTCCCGGCCAGAAATGAGTCTGCTTGAGGAAATTCGAGTCCCAGAGAAGTAGATAATGAATCTTCATGAACTGTAACTAAAACCGGTAAATACAAAATATAAGTTTGAAAGCACCAACTCTCACTAAGGTGCAAAAGTCAAATACAAAGCAGACGATGTCTTCAGATCCCCAGGCCCTCTCACTACCTGGGGGAGCTTGAAAGAAACAGGTACTCTAGCTGCCTAATAACCAAAGAAGGAATATAAATTGCCAAATAATGCAAAATTATTGCGTTTCTGCCAGGTTGTTTTAGGGCCTGATGTTTTCTGACGAGACACGTTGTCCCTCTCTTGGAAAGGGAAATTCCTATATGCATTTCCTCCAGTTTGATTAATACTGAGCGTGCTGATCAGTCTGTGGATGGAGAGTGTCACTCTGATCCTCATTGCTTCATTATTGCCTCAACAGATATTTTTTCCACTTCTACAACAGATGGCAGTAGAGCCTTCAAACAACATGAAGTCTTGCTATATTATGACACATGCAGAGAGTCCCAACCTTTGAACTGCTCCGGAGGTGAAAGAGTTAACTTTCCATTTCAGGCATGGAATGCTGAGCTCGAGCTCGGTTGAAACTCTGTCTGTTCTTCAAACTCAAACCGTCAGATTCTTTACTCCGCCTCACTGAACAGTCGCTCCGGAGATTTCTCCTTCTGCTCGGTTCATTTTGTCGATTAAAGTATTGTTTTTCTCGGTTTTCGACCGAAATTAAACCGCAACCGGTCGGTTCAGACTCTGTCTGTGGTATTTGTGAGTACTAGATAGGTTTTACATTGATTTCTATTCTGTGTGGAACTTGTAAACGGTTTATCGGTTCGGTTTGAACCGATCAGGTTGTTTAAAATATATTAATCTGTCATTTAGAGTGTGGTTACCGATTCTTATCGGTTCTAAAAAAACCAGATTTTATTACGTTTTTTTCCACGACCCGTGACACAGTTGGGAACCGATAAGGGGGTCTTACCTGGCGGATTGCCATAAATGGGTAAGTTTGGTTAGGACTGGCACTATGTCTGAGAAACCAAAGAAAAACCAGGCCCATTGGGTTTCAACACTGCAGTGTGTGTGGGGAAGTCTTTGCCAAGGCTGACCCCCACACCACCTGTGTTTATTGTCTGGGGTTTGACCACCTCAATGCAGACTGCCAGATTTGTAAAAAATTTCCTGCAGCTACCCTGGAAAAGAGAGTTGGTAGGCTCAGGGAAAGGGAGGCCAAAAAGTCCGCTGAACCAGATGGCCAGTCCGGTTCGGTTCCAACCGAACCGGAGGGAGTGCCCTCTGACTAGGGCGAGACTTCCTCGGGCAAAAGGAGATCCGACTCCGAGGAGTCGGTTCCAGAAAAAAGGACTAGGAAATCAGCTGGTATGGAGCCAGAACTTTCCTCTCCAACCACTGAAGAAATAGCCAAAGCGATTAAAATTGTCCAGTCGCTTTCCCCGGTTCCGACCGAACCGGCACGATCAGGTAAGCGTCCGGTTCGACCGGTTCAAGAGTATGATGTAGAGGAGTATTATGAACCGGAGGAGGGGGAAGAGGAGTATGAGGAGAGGGAATGTGGATTTGAAAGTCTGGATGTGCCCATTGACCCGGACATCTCCCCAGACAGACCTTCAGGAGTGTCTCCTCCTAGGCTTTCTGAGTCCCCTTCTCATTTTATGTTTTATAAGAAAGTGGCTGAAACCCTCCAGCTCCCTATGGAGGAAACTGTGGATGATCAAGAGGAGCCTGACTATGTGGAAATGATGGATATCCCAGAGTCAAGGAGGCTGTCTATTCCTTTGCATAAATCTTTTGGGAAACAGACAGTTAAAATTTTAAAAACTCCTCACACTATACCTCCTGTCGATAAGAGAATGGACAAGAGGTACACATTGTCAGGCTCTGATACGGAGTTCCTTACTCAACAATGCAGCCATGTTGGGGTAGTGCAGGCTGCAGCCTGTGACAAGGCAAATATTCCATTGGCTTCACACCCCCTGACAAGGACTCCAAGAGGATTGATGCCATGGCAAAGAAACAGTACATGGCAGCGTCCTTGGGACTCAGACAGGCAAATTATATGGCTTATGTTGCTAGATATCAGAAATCCAGATGGGATACTGTTATGGCTCTAGCAAAACAGGTCCCTGCCAGCTTGCCAAGGAGCTGGAGCAGGTGGCTGCTGATGGTGTTGAGGCATCCAAGGTGCAATTCCATGCTGCAGTGGACTCTAATGATGTGTCATCAAGAGTTATGGCTACATCTGTGGCCGCCAGAATGGCTTGGCTCAGATGTACTAGCCTGTCGAGGATACCCAGACTAAGGCTATGGATTTTCCTGTTGTGGGTAATTCTTTGTTTGGGGAGCAGACAGAGTACATGAAGAAAAATGGATGAGTATAGGACCACCTATAGGAGTGCACAGGCCAAGGAAAGGCAGGCCACTCCTCAAAGGCAGCTTTCCAGGGGCAGGGGCAGTCCTTTTCATAGGCCTTTTTACCAAGCCCAGGCCTCCTCTTCTGCTTATGCCCAGAGGGGTTTCTTTAGAGGGAGTGGCAGACTGGGTACAAGCAGGCCTGCTTCCACCCCTTAGCCCAAAGCCCCTGCCAAGCAGGCACCCTGATGGGGTTGCCAGGGCCGATTCTCCGCTACCTGTAGGGGGCAGGCTGGCTTACTTTGTCCAGGACTGGAAGTCTCTGACATCAGACAAGTGGGTCCTGGAAGTAGTAAGCCAGGGACTGGTTCTCAGCTTCAAAAAATTTCCAAAGATGAGAACCAGATCCTTTCCACCTGCAAATCTACATGGGGCACTTGCCCTAGAGGCAGAGATCTCTTCCCTCCTGGCTCTCAGAGCTGTGGAAAGGGTTCCACCCCTACACCAGGGCAAAGGGTTGTACTCCAGGTACTTCCTTACCCCAAAAAAGACAGGAGAATGGTGGCCCATCCTGGATCTCAGATACTTAAACAAGCACCTTTTAAAACCAAAATTCAAAATGGGACTCTGGAATTATTCTACCTCTCTAAGGCCAGGGACTGGCTAGCGTCCCTGGACCTCAAGGATGCCTACTTCCATATTCTCATCAGAAGCTCCCATCGAAAGTACCTCAGGTTCGAGCTGCCCTCAAGCCATTACCAGTTCAGAGCAATGCCCTTTGGCCTCACCTCTGCTCCAAGGGTATTCACAAAATGCCTGGCAGTAGCAGTTGCTTCCCTAAGAAGGCAAAAAATTGCCATCTTCCCTTGTCTGGACGACTGACTCATAGTAGGCCAGTCTCCAGACCAAGTCAAGTTACATCTACAGATAACTCAGCAACTGCTCACCTCTCTAGGTTTCCTTCTGAATCTTTCAAAGTCAGTTCTAGAGCCTGTCCAGCTCCTCACCTTCATAGTAGAGAGCTGAACACAGAGAAAGCCAGAGCCTGCCTTCCTTTGGACAGGGCAAGGACCCTGGTCTCTCTGGCTTCCTCATTCACCCTGCAGGTCTCTCGACCAGCAAGGCATTTTCTACAGCTCCTGGGGCACATGGCTGCTTCTACAGCAGTAGTGAAGGGAGCAAGATTTCGGATGAGGGACATCTAGTTCCATTTGAGAGCCTTTTGGTCTCAAAGGAAAGACCCTCTAACCAAGTTGATCCCAGTAACTTGAACCCTGATCCAGGCCGTACAGTGGTGGCAGGATCAGAGCAATCTGAGACAAGGGGTTCCCTTTGCAACTCAGTCTCACTCCTTAATCCTTACTACAGATGCATCCCTCTTGGGGTGGGGAGCTCACATGGGCGACCTCACTACCCAGGGATTGTGGTCCCCTCAGGAATCTCTGCTTCACATCAGTCTGTTGGAACTCAGAGCAGGTTTTCTAGCACGTCAAGATTTTTCCAGATCTGTTCAGAACAAAGTTGTACAGGTCAGAACAGACACCACCACCACAATGTGGTACATCAACAAGCAAGGGGGCACTCGGTCTACGGCCTTGTGCACCAAAGCAATGAAGTTGTGGTCTCTGGCTTACTCCCTGAACATCTCCCTTACGGCAGTTCACCTCCCAGGCAAGGACAATGTCCTGGCAGATGCTCTCAGCAGGATTTCCCAGGGCCATCACGAATGGTCACTGGACCCCCTGGTCCTGGAGGTGGTATTTGCCAGATGGGGCACCCCGCAGATAGATCTTTTTGCAGCCCCAGACAATCACCAACTCCCTTTTTGCTGCAGGCCCCCAGTGTTGGGCTCAGTCCCTCTGGATGCCTTAGTTCTTAATTGGGAAGGGAAGTTTCTCTGTGTTCCCCCCCCCCCTCCTGTTCAAAGTGTTAGTCAAAATCAGATCTCAATCCTGCAAGATGATCCTGATTGCTCCAGATTGGGCCAGACAACCCTAGTATCCACTTCTACTGTCCTTAGCAGTCCATCTTCCCAGGAATCACAACCTGTTAACCTGTGCTCAGGGGAGGGTTTGGTACCCGAACCTCAAATCTCTCAATCTCAAGGCCTGGCTCTTGAAGAGTTAGTTTGCTGATCTACACCTCTCCCAAGGTGTAATGGATATACTAAAGGCTTCTAGGAAGCCTTCCACCAGGGCTACCTATAATTCCAAATGGAAGAGGTTTTCCATATGGTGCTCTGGGAAGCATATTTCCCCAGAATCTGCTGATTTACCCACAGTCCTGGATTATATGGTCCATTTAAATACCTTGGGGCTGAGACCAGCCTCCCTAAAAGTACATTTGGCAGCTGTCTGCTTTTATTTCAGCAGGTAAACCCTCTTCCCTTTCAGCTCATCCTGTATTCTCCAAGTTTTTTAAGGGATTGCTTCACACCAACCCTCCATTTAGGGACCCTGCCCCTGCCTGGGATCTTAATGTTTGCATTGCTCAGTTTATGCAACCCCACTTTGAGCCTTTGTCTTCAGCAGAGCTTAAGTACTTGACTTGGAAGACTGTGTTTCTGGTAGGCATCACTTCTGCCAGACACATAAGTGAATTACAAGCCTTGTCAGTGGAGCCCTTAATCAGTCTGTCTCTTCCAGTGTACTTCACTGACCATTCCTCCTCTGGCGAGAGGAGGCTGCACAGCTTAGATGTGAAGAGAGCCCTTAGCTACTACATAGAGCGTAGCAAGGGTCACAGGTTTGACTCCCTTCAACTGTTCCTCACTTATGGTGAGGTTGGTAAGGGAAAACCTGCCACTAAGAGATCCATTGCCAGGTGGATTGTTTCTTGTATCCAATTTTGTTATGAAAAACTGGGTAAGGTTCCTCCCTCTGGCCTGAGGGCTCACTCTACCAGAGGTACAGCTGCTTCCCTGGCTGCTGCCAGGGATATCCCTATCCTAGGGATATGTCAAGCAGCTACCTGGAAAACAGTTCACACTTTTACCAAGCATTACTCCCTGGACATCCAGGCTAAGAATGATGCTCGGTTTGGCACAGCTGTGCTTCAGAGCCTATTTCCTAAGTAGGTTTTGTCCCTCCTCCATGGAGGTACTGCTGTGTAGTCTGCATATGTCATAATATAGCAAGACTTCATGTTGTTTGAAGAACAAATTACTCACCTTAGTAATGTTGTTTCTTCTAATGGAGTCTTGCTATATTATGACCTCCCCCCTGCCTGCCCCTCTCAGAACCTTGTTTTTGGGATGTGGGTGGGCAGTGCAGTGTTGGCACTTAGTAGTTGCCCACCTTGTTGTTTCACCCCTCCTTTTTTGGGGTGCTTGGTGTTGTTTTTTATGTTTTGGGTCTCCTGACTTGAGTCTTTGTTTTGGGACCAAAAAATGTGTTCTTATGTTTAGTAGCCAGTTGGCTAGTGTAGGTTTACAGCTTCCACACAGGACCTCAGTGAGTTTAGCTCGTAAAGATCTGACAGTTTGAGTTTGAAGAACAACAGACAGAGTTTCAACCGAACTCGAGCTCAGCGTTCCATGCCTGGCATGGAAAGTTAACTCTTTCACCTCCAGAGCAGTTCGAAGGTTGAGACTCACTGCATATGCCATAATATAGTAAGACTCCATTAGAAGAAACAACATTACTAAGGTGAGTAATTTTTTATGTCCCCCTACTTCTTTGTTGGGCCTGTTATCACAAGACAAAAGATCCATGGTAGACCCAAACCCGAAATCCCTACATCTGCTTACATGGCTCCCGAAGGTGTAGCTGTTGCATACTTTGGGGTTGCTGATGATCTCACTTCGAGGGGTAGCTCTTGCAGCAGGTAATGCCAGTATGACCAAGGCCGCCAGGCGTTAGGACCCCACGGAAAAATCTTCTAGCTAGCAGTCTATGGCGGGGACCACCCTTGACGTCGGCTCCGCCCAAAGTCAGATGTAGTATAAAGGGGGCAATCCCCCGGCACCATCTGTTCTTTTAACCCCGTAGACCCACTTAGTTCGGCTCCACGGACGCCTACTCTTTGCAGTTGACTGCGTTTTTTTCTTATCGCAAAATTGCTTTAAATTCGATGGTTTACATTCTCTTCAATAAGTCATTCGATGTTTTTGCACATCTTCACCGTCTCCCACATGGCGCACGTCGAAGTGTCCGTGCGGGATGCAGATCCCGACCAAGGATGGCCACTCGACCTGCTTAGGGCCAGACCACCGGCCCGACAATTGCCCGCAGTGCCAGAAATTCAACCAGAAGACCGGCATCAGAAGAGCCAACGCCCTGAAGGCTTATCTTCCAGAGAAGCAGGTGGCAGCCATGCAGAAATAGCCATCTGGACACAATTCATCGTCCCCCCTCTAGAGAGTCTCCCCTACAGAGAAGTCATCGGGAAGGAAACATCACCATCACCGGGAGAAAGATGGGGCCAGGTCAGAGTCCCACCCTAAATCCCCCCACAAGGCTTCCACTTCCTCTGCCTCCAGCGGGAGGTCGGGGTCGGTCCCCCCGGCTGCCCCTGGGACCATTCCGAAAAGACATCTTCTTCATCCCAAGAAATAAGTGAGGAGTCTTCTTCTGGGTGCTCATCTGCCCAGCTCACCTTGGCCCACTGACCCCACAGGCCTTCACAAGGGTTGATCCAAGAGGGACAGGCATCTTTAGGCAGGTCTTCGGAAGCAGGTCGTAAGTTCAGTGGTTCATCCAACAAGCAGAGACACTCTGATGACTCCACCAGACGACAGGAGACCGTCCAGTATCGGACGCTCCCCCCCCACTGCAAATTGGAAGTCTCCCGCAGGCAACAAACTATCTGTTAGCTGGGCTAGCTAGCCCGCCATCGGGCCAGGACCGGGCCTCACCGGCCGACAAGAGGCCACCAGCCACAAAGGATCAGGCATCTGCTTCTGTTCCTGGGGATCAGTCGCCGGATGATTCTGCCTCGAAGCCAGATGCCAGGTCGGATGACTGGTCTGCCCCCAATACTGAACCAGACCTGCAGCCTGATACTACAGCAGAGTCTCCTGACGGGACGCCCACCCCGGAGGGCCTTGAGGATCTGGCGCCTGATCCCTCGTACTCGATGCCCGCACCCCCGGTTTTTCCCCTAGCGAACATCGGCACACTGTTCACCTTGTGGTGGAACACCATCAATGGAGACTTGCTCTATAGGTCTCCAGAGCCCTCCCCAAAGGAAACCCCTGCAACACCTCCTCCGCCCATTGATGGTCGGGTCCCTGATAAGGGCTTTCATCCACCGCCTGGACTAGTAGGAAAACGAAGACACCCGTTGTCTGTGCTTTCTTCAAGCGGCCGTCCACCATCGTCCTCTGGCGACGACGCAGGGGACTCGTTCTCGGATTACTCAGGATGATCTTCCGCTCCCCTCTCCCAGTCCAAGAGACTTACCAAGGTCCCCCCGGACCACCCCTTGTTTCGGGATATCATGAGGTATATCCAGACAAATCTGTCAGTGAGACGCTGAGGAGCTCGACCCAGAGAGGTGCCGCTTGGCAAACGTTTTGGGATCCAAGGACCCAAAACCCTTGGTCATCCCACCTTTAGTAGAGCCTTTTCAGGATGTTGCCAGGCTCACCAGGCAGTACCCCTCCACCACGTCTGCAGTGCCAAGGAAGGCAGACAAGCTATACAGGACACCTAAAGGGGAGCCATTCCTGGGGGAGGTGGTCAAGGCAGATTCCATGGTGCTCACAGCAGCTCATGGAAGAGCTGAACAACTGAAACATATGAGCACCCAGCCTCCAGACCCCGAGTCTAAGAAGCTAGACCATATGGGTAGAAAAGTGTATACATCGGCCAGTGGGGCGATCCGTTCCCTGAATTTCTTGGCCCACATGGTAACTTACCAGCAGTCCCTCTGGGAGAAAACCATGAACCTGGTGAAGGCTCAGCTGGACTCAGTAAGAACAAGCTCATGGCTTGTATCCAGTCAGGTATGGACATAGATAAACACATGCTCCTATTATTCAGCAGACATGGTGGCCAGGGCTGCAGCCTCAGGCATCTGCATGAGGAGGTACGCCTGGCTCAGAGTATCGGGGTTCCGCCCGGACCTGCAGGATGCCATCCTGGATGCCCTCTTCCAGGTCTCTGTCCTTTTTGTGCAGGAGGTGGAGAAAGTCATCCTAGGGCTTCAGGATTCGGGTAAAGTGGTAACCGATGTACAAATCAGGACCACAGACTTCCTGTTGTCCTTTTTGCAGACACCAAGGGCAACAAGGAAAAAGGCAACCCCAAAACAAAGGAGCCTTCAAGAGACATGGACCCCCTGTCTCCCTTCTGGCGCCCAAGGCCCCAAGCATCTCAAGACGCGCTGAACCCCCCTGCCCAACCCCTCAAAGACAGCATGACTCCCTGACGTCCCTTTCCCATCCGCAGATCCTGCTGGGGGAGATGGTAGGAGGGAGATTCCCCCTCTACCTGTCAGGGTGATCCGGTATCACCTCGGACCAGTGGGTTCTTCAGACAGTAGAGAGGCGCTACTGCCTGGAGTTTGAGTTGCCCTCCGGACAATCCTCCTGTGCCTTCTCATTGCTCGCCCAACCATGCCCTTCTTCTGAAAGCAGAAATTCAGGCCCTCCTGAAGAAGAAGGCCATCCAGGTGGTTCCACCTACCCAGCAGGGCAAAGGCTTCTAGTCACATTTCTTTCTGGTTCCCAAGAAAATGGGAGACCTCCGCCCTATCCTGGACCTCCGTCAACTGAATGAATACATCCAGTACAGGAGGTTCAGAATGGTGACCCTGGCAAGACTATTGCCCATGATCCATTGAGGAGACTGGCTGTGCTCCCTAAATATGCGGGATGCATACAAGCACATTAAAATCCTGCCCTCGCACAGGAAATTCCTCTGCTTCAGTATATCAGGGTGGTCTTGGACACCAGTCGAAGCATGTTTTTTCTGCCAGCAGATGGAGCAGAACTCCTAAGAGGAGTTGCCCGGAAAATGCAGACCTCAGACCAAGTAGCAGCGAAAGCAGTCCTACAACTGCTAGGACATATGGTAGCCACCATAGCCACGGTTCCCTTGGCACGGCTGAACATCAGGATTCTACAGTGGCACCTCAGAGTTCATTGGGACCAGTGCGTAGACAAGCTGGACCAGCCTGTTCGGATATAGGAGGCAGTCCGTCACTCTCTTTTGTGGCTAGGTCCGGTCAACCTCAAGGTAGGAGTTCCCTTTCAGAGGCCGAGCCTGATGCAGATCCTTACTACGGACACCTCGGGTCTAGGCCTGGGAGCCCATCTGGATGTACACTGAACAAAGGGCTCTTGGAATACAGTGGAACAGACTCTACACATCAATATTCTGGAAATGAGAGCCGTACTGTACGCCCCTCCAGGCTTTCCAAGACCAGATCTACCGGTGCCCACTCCTAGTTCAGTCCGACAACACCTCGGTAGTATTTTATCTAAACAAGCAAGGGGGCACTCGCTCTTATCCCCCTATGCAGAGAGGCCATGAGAGTGTAGCACTGGGCAGTAGAACACGGTCTGGACATCACGGCGGTTCACGTACCAGGGGTCCAGAATGTTCTCTCCAGCAATCTTAAGTCGCTCTCGATCTCTGAATCATGAGTGAGAATTGCATCAAGAAGTGGCAGAAGACCTCTTCGGAAGATGGGGTCACCCAGAGTTGGACATCTTTGCGTCCCCGTGCAACACCAAACTGCCAAATTTCTGCTCGCTAGATCCAGGGCTTGGTGTTTTCTGGCGAGACGCATTGCCCCTCTCCTGGACATGGAGGTTTCTATGTGCCTTTGCTCTCCTTCAGAGAGTCTTGCTCAAATTGCAAGCAGAGCAAGCCAGGATGATTCTGGTAGCTCCTCTCTGGTCTCGACAGATCTGGTTATCTGCTGCTGCAGCAGCTGGCCATGGATCCTCCCGTGCAGTTACCCCTCTCCTCTCACTTGCTGTCCCAATAACAAGGGACGCTCGTCCACATAGCTCTGCAGCCTCTGCACCTGCATGTCCGGCTCCTGCAGTCTTAGCTGAGGAAAGAGATTGGGGGTGTCACGTAGAGTGGCGGAGGGCCTAGTAGCAAGCAAATGCAAGCAAGCAGCAAGAGAACCCTCCACTAGAGCAACCTATGCCATGAAGTGGCAACGTTTTTGTTTATGGGCAGCACCCTGTTCCCTGGACCCCTTGGATTGTCTGGTGAAATATGTGCTGGAGTATCTTCTCCATCTCTTGGACTTGGGCCTCAGCTACTCGTCCATTAAGGTGCACCTCTGTGCCTTGTCAGCCTGTCACACACCGATGAGTGGGAGAATTCTGGCACAACTTGATGTGTGCAAAACCTTTCTGAGGGGAATCTTGCATATCAGACCCCCAAGGAAGGATCCTGTCCCTCCATGGGATCTTCTTTTTGTTTGAGAAGCTCACCCTGTCTCCCTTTGAGCCTGCCGCGACATGCGAGCTTCGCTTTCTCTCTCAGAAAGCATTATTTTTAGTTGCTGTTACTTCTGCTTGGAGGGTTTCTAAGCTACAAGCCTTACCTCATTTTCCATAGGGACAGGGTGGCACTATGTACTAACCCAAAGTTTTTATCAAAGGTGGTGTCCTAACTTACCTTGAACCAGGTCATTCAGCTTCTGATCTATTATCCAGAGTACTCTAATAAAGGGGAGGTCCTGTTGTACATAGGATCCTTATGTGTTACCTCAACAGAACTAGTTCCATTCGGCAGACGGACCAGTTGTTTGTTTCATTTGCTTATAGGAAGACAGGGGCTCCTGTTACCAAGCAAACACTGACCAGATGGTTGGTGCATTGCATCACCTTTTGCTATCAGCACCACAATAAACCTTTACCGGGATTGGCCACTCAGCAAGAGCTGTGGCAACTTTGATTGCACCTTGCGGAATGTATCCTCGGCAGACCTTTGCGTTGCGGCTACCTGGAGCTCAGTCCATACTTTCATCAGACATTAGTCTGGACATTGCCTACAGAAGGAGAGCAGGCTTTGGACTAGTAGTCCTTTAGGGTCTCTTGTCCTAAGCTCCAACTTATTGTCATTCATCAGTTTATCCTCCTCCTCCTGTCTGACCTGGGCCTATCTTTGGATACTGCTTGGGACTCAGTCCTATTGGTATTACCTGCTGCAAAAGCTCCTTCTCGAAGTGAGATAGTACAGTTATGTAAGACCTTACCATAACAGTAGATCTTTGAGAGAAGCTCTTGCAGCAGGTAGCTTGCCCACCCTCCAGCCCCCAGCATCATTTTGTTTTTCCTTTCTCTTTGGGTATGGGAGACCCTCCTTGGTTCTCCATTCAATTTTTTAGACAGGTCTCCGGCGGGAGATCTGAGATGGTGCCGAGGAACCGCCCCCTTTATTCTATGTCTGACGCTGGGCGCGGTCCCCTGCCAGACTGCTAGCTAGACGATTTTTCCGTGGGGTCATAACGCATGGTGGCCTTGGTCCTATTGGTATTACCTGCTGCAAGAGCTACTCTAAAGATCTACTGTTACGGTAAGTTCTTATGTAACTGTACTTTCTGATTGTGGCTAGAATGCCTTCTGCCAGACATAATTTATTCTTTGAAATGGAAGCGGTTCACTTTGTGGGCTGCTTCCAGGAATTTGGGCTCATGTACATGTTCTGTAAATGTCATTTTGGAATACTTGCTGTCCCTGTTAGACTCTGATCTACAGTATTCCTCACTTAAGGTGCATTTGGACGCAATATCAGCTCTTCTTGCCTCTATTAAGAGGGTCGTACAGTTGCCCAGTTAGAGGCATCCTGTACTTTTCTTAGAGGAATTCTACAAATGAAACCTCCTATCCACAATCCCGTCCTGCCTTGGGACCTAAATTTTGTGCTTCACACTGACATTAGCTCCTTTTGAGCTGGTCGCAAGTCATAGCTTAAGTTTCCTGTCAAGGAGAACATTATTTTTAGCTGCAGTCACTTCTGCTTAAAAGATTTCTGAGCTTCAAGCTCTGTATGAGCCGCCTTATTTGATTTTCCATGAAGACAGTTTCTTTGTGTACAAATCCTAAGATCTTACTTCGAGAGGGTTCCTGCAGTAGGTCTTCACATATAGGACTGTGCCCCCTGGCATCAGGTGCACACGGCAAACTTGTAGATAGTAATCAGTGGGGACTGCCCCCGACGTCTGGCAACATGACGTCAGCCCAACTATAAAAGGGGCGGTCCCGCACCCACTCTCCAGTTCTTTCCTAGCGTCGCCTCAGTAACGTTCGGCTTGTGTTTGAACAGCAATCAAACGCCTGCATTGTATTTTGTTGAAGTTTTCTTCACTTCTAATTAATCTCACAAAGTTTTCCTTCAATTTGATGTCTTCTGTATAGAAAAAAAGTGCTCTAAGTGCGGCACTCAAATCCCGCACGGGGACGACCATTCCCACTGCCTCCTTTGCCTGGGTTCTAAACATGACATCGAGGAGTGTTCCATCTGCCAGGTCTTCAACCAGGTGACCAGAACCAGACGCAAATGGTCCCTCGAGGCCCATCTTGTGACCCGACGCTTGGCGTGTATGAAAAAGGAGCTCCAAAAACTGAGGGAAAGGTCGTCGTCGCCAGCTCCAAAAAAGAAGAAAAGTAAAGAGAAGCGCTGGGACCGGAGTCCGTTACCACACGAGAGGCCTGCAATTGTGAGTACTTCTTAGGGTTCCCCATCCGCCTCTTTGGGCCGGGCCCCTTCTCTCCCTACTACCGAGGTGAGCGGGCAGCCGGGGGTAGCCTCTTTGGAGGTTGTAATCTCTTCACCTTGTCTTGCTGGTAAGACACCCCTCGCCTCCAGCGAAGGGCACGCGGCCTCCGCCGATAAGTCTAGCCTCGTCCTTCCAGCCTTCTCTAGCTCAGCTGGATTTGCAGTATCGGACCCTGGCTTCTTGGACGTCTGCCCAGATCTGCCCACTCTCCCTTCGGGCTCCAGCTTGGTCCCCCGATGCTGGACAGAGTGAGGGACAGATCGAACAGTCATCCACTAGGGTTTTTCACCCCAGGGACTCTCCACCCGATCCTTTGCTTTTTGTCTTAGCTGGATTGCATTCGGACTGGGGCCCCTCGAGCTTCTCCCCCACCCTTGCCAGACCTTCTACCGTCCCTGGACAGGAGTCCGCTGCCGGCTAGGGATCCTGCCATAGAGCCGCCACCCTCTGGTACTTTGGGCACGCTCCCGCATCAGACGCTATCTGCTGGCGCTACGGCACTGCCCCCCGCGGGCCATTCGGCTGGGTTCCCAGACTCTGAACCCTCCTTCCCGCCTCTGGTCAGCCCTTCGTTGACCACTCAGTATCAGACGCCAGGCCAAGTGCCTCCATTGTCGGGCCTTCCGACGCCGGGTTACCCAACCTCATCCTATCCAATGCCAGGGTATCCCACCCCAGGGCACCCTACGCCGGGTTATCCCGGGTACTCTTTCTATTGCCCATCCTGGCAATACCCTCAGTATCCGGGGTATCAGAGCTTCAAGCCCCTTCCTCCTCCACCTCTGGTACCGGACCGCGAATCCGTTCCCCTTTGGTGGAAGGACACCAGAACGCAGCTTCTGTCAGAGATAAGACAGTCTGTTGGAGAAGCGCCCACTCCCAGGGTCACCTCTCCACCGCCTTCTCGGACCAGAGCTTCGGGCTCCTTAACTGTTGGCATCAAGGAACCAGACCCTTCTGTTCCTAGGGGTTCCAAGCCCTCTGACACAGAGTCCGACACTGATCCTTCGGACCCTAGGTCTCCCGTAGAGGTTCCCCCAAAGACTTTCCCAAGTCTCCACTGGAGGACCCCTCTTTCGGAGATTTGCTGCGCTCCATTCAGGCGACTGCAGCTGGCCGACCAAGGAGGTGGACCCGCAAAGGAAACGCCTTGTGGATCACCTCGATCTGGCCACTTCTGATCCTATCCCCATTCCCCCGTGGATGGGACCCCATGAGGACCTTGTTACCACAATTTGGAAATAACCGTCCTACATACCAGCGGTTTCATGTATAGCCGACCGCACCTGTTACCGACCCCCGAAGGGATCCCTCACCTTAACTGCCACCCTAATGCTGATTCCATGGTCATCATGGCCGTTCACGACTGTTCAGCCCAGCCCAAACACTTAAGCTCTTCGCCTCCTGATAAGGACTTGCGCCAGCTTGATCAATTTGGGTGTAAAATCTACTCTTCTTCCTCTTGTGCGATACATTCCCTTAATTACGTCTCGCATATGATCGCCTTTCAAAAAGCTTCTCTTTTGGATCTGGAAAGGGCCCTCCAAGAGGTTAATGATGAAACCCTGAGAAAGAAGTTATTGGATAAAGTTAGGATGGGGAAATCCTTGTGTCGTCATGCCCTAAGGGTGATTTATGACTCAGTGGCTAGAGCAGCAGCCTTGGGGATCTGTCTCCGCTGCCTCTCCTGGCTTTGTTTAGCAGGATTGGCGCAGGATTTACAGTCCTCTCTTCTGGACGCCCCTTGTAGGGGTTCAGTCGTCTTTGGCGGCGACACTAAAGATATCATTACTGGGTTACAGGAGAGCGGACGCTTCTTGCGGGATGTCCGTTCCTTATACAAGATGGGCCAGAATAAAGCAGCCTTTTCGCCGCCAAAGAAGGTGGAACAAATCCCAGGCCAAGCCCCATGCAAAGAAACGTGCCCCTGGATCTTGAGCTCAAACCTCACAGGCCAGATTTTCCAAATGGGCTTCTGGGGCAAAAGCTACCCTCCCCTCTGTGTCCTGATTCCTTTCCCCTCCTTCCACTCCTTCCAGTAACACAGGAGGAACCGGTCGGAGGGAGGTTCGGCCTCTACCTGGATGGTTGGAGGTTCGTCACCGCAGAAGCTTGGATGCTTCAGCTCATCCAGCGAGGTAACTTGAAAGAATTCAGCGAGATTCAGCCCCTCAACCGCTGGAACGATCCTTCTGTCCTTGGGATCAAGTCCCCATTGTCTCTCAGGAAATTCAGGCACTTCTAAAGAGGGCCATAGAACCCGTGCCAACAAACCAAATGAGAAGGGGATTCTACTCCCACTTCTTCCTGGTACCGAAGAAAATGGACGACCTGGGACTGATCCTGGACCTCAGCACACTAAACATCTTCGTCGAGCACAAGAAGTTTCATATGTTGACTGTTCAGGGGCTCCTTCCCCTGCTCCACCCAAATTTGTGGCTGTGCTCCCTGGACATGCAGTATGCTTACCTGCATATTCCTATCCTCCCGGCCCACCGCAACTCTCTGTTTTGTCTTTATGGAGAAGTATTTCCAATTCAGAGCACTCCAATTTGGCCTCACTTCAGCCCCCAGAGTGTTCACCAAATGCCTAGCGGTGGCGGCGGCGTTTTTACGCCGTCAGGATATTTATGTCTTCTCGTACCTGGACAACTGGCTCCTCGCAGCACCCTCTCCTACCAGCCTGAAAGAGGCTCTCTCTTTCACTGTGAACTTGTTTATTTTCTTGGGCATAATGGTCAATTTTCTCCAAGTCCCAGCTAGTACCATATCAGAGATTCCAGTTCATTGGAGCTGTACTAGACACAGTTCAGGGCAAGGTTTTTCTGCCATCGAATCGGGCTGAGACCTTAGCTTCTCAGGCCACTCTTGTGGCCCAGGCCCGATGGATCCCAGCACACTCTGTGCTCCGTCTCTTGGGACTGATGGCGGCCGCCATTTCAACAGTTTCCATGGCCAGGCTTCACATGAGGGTCACCCATTGGTCTCTTCGAGTCCAGTGGGACCAGAGGACGGACGACATGAACCAAAAGGTCATGATTTTCGCTGGTGGCAGGATCTCTCAAACCTATCAAAGGGAATTTCTTTCCATCCTTCAGATCCAACCCAAATTCTCACCACGGATGCCTCGGATCTGGGCTGGGGAGCCCATCTGGGGACTCGCAAGACACAAGGGTCTTGGTCCGATCAGGAGCTGATGCTCCACATCAGTGTTCTGGAGACCAGGGCGGTTCTTTGTGCGCTCCAGGCGCTCCTGGTTCCAGGATCTCTCTTAGTCCAGTTGGACAACATGTCTAGAGTCTGGTATCTAAACAAACAGGGAGGAACCCGTTCATATCCTCTTTGCAGAGAAGCAATGAGGGTGTGGTACCGGACGATTCAGCACGGCCTTTACTTGACAGCAGTCCATGTTCCGGGCGTAAGCAACGTCCTGGCGGAAAGTCTGTCGATCAGTGGCCAGGGCCCACGAGTGGGAGTTAAAGTCGGAAGTAGAAGATCGTCTCTTTCTTCGCTGGAGTTGGCCAGAGTTAGATCTGTTCGCCTCCCCATACAACGCAAAACTACCCGTCTTCTGCTCGCTTGTTCCCGGGCATGGTGCTTTTTGGCAAGACGCACGCTGTCTCTTTTGTGGACAGGGAGGTTTCTGTACGTCTTTCCTCCCTTTCCTCTCATTCATAAGGTCTTGGTGAAACTTCAACGGGAGGGAGCTCACGCCATCCTTATTGCCCCTCTTTGGCCATGCCAGATTTGGTATCCTCTGCTGCATCAGTTGGCACTGGAACCTCTGGTTCTTTTGCCCATTTCACACAACCTTCTGACTCGGGAGCAGGGCACCCTGGTGCATCCGAGCCTTCAGTCTCTCCACCGTCATGCGTGGCACCTGTGGACAAAGCGATTTCATGTTATGGGATATCTTCGCAGGTTGCACATATTCTAGTGGAGACTAGAAAACCCTCCACCAGATCTACGTACGCAATGAAGTGGAAGAAATTCACGATATGGGCCCAAGCATGGCACTGGAATACATTTTCATGCTCGACTTCCAAGGTTCTAGAGTACCTCGCACATCTGTCTGAGGCGGACCTTAGCTACTCCTCCATTAAGGTCCACCTTTCTGCCGTGTCTGCCTACCACCTTCCGGTGGAGGGCAAAACCTTGGCTCAGCTGGAGGTTGCCAGAACTTTTGTGAAAGGCATCCTTCATTTAAAGCCTCCAATCCGGAATCCTTATCCTCCCTGGGACCTGAATTTCATGCTTGAGAAGCTGACTTTACCCCTGTTCGAACCGGTGTCTTCCTGCGACTTACGCTTCCTTTCCTGGAAGACCTTATTTTTAGTAGCAGTTACTTCGGCCAGAAGGGTTTTTGAATTACACACCTTCATCTGTAAACCTTATTTGGTTTTTCATAAGGACCGAGTAGTCCTTCGGACTAATCCTTTTTTACCCAAAGTGGTTTCGGAAACCACTTTGAACCAGAGCGTGGAATTACCAGTATACTATCCACAGTATTCCAACAGGGGGGAATACCTTCTGCACACACTGGATGTGCACCGGATTCTGAGGTACTACACGAACAGGACTAAAGAGGTTAGGAAATCTAGCCAACTGTTCGTAGCCTTTGCTCCACAGTGCCAGGGCAAGGCTATATCCAAGCAAACCATCTCTCTCGATGGCTAGATAACTGCATCCAATTTTCATATACGAAATATGGGAAATTCCTTCTGGGGGCAGTTAAAGGCCACTCCACCCGTAGCGTGGCGACCTCTACTGTCTTTTTTAGGAATGTGTCCACGGCAGAGATCTGTGCAGCGGCCACATGGTCGTCTGTTCAAACCTTCACTAAGCATTACAGTCTGGACATTGCCTCTCGGCGCAGAACTGGCTTTGGACTTGCAGTCTTGCAAGGCCTCCTGTCTTGATTTCCCATGGTGACTTCTCCTCCTCCCAGATGCACCTATGTTTTGTTTTTCTCTGGGATTGCGTGGTATTCAGTCCTGTATGTGAAGACCTACTGCAGGAACCCTCTCAAAGTAAGATATTGCAGTTACGTAAGAACTTACTGTAACAGTAGAAATTCAAGAGAGGTTCCTGCAGTAGGTCTAGTTTCCCACACTCCTTCCCCCAGTTTTTGGATGTTTATCCTCATTTTCCACCCTATCTAGCCCTTCGGGACTAGAGTGGAAGCAGGGTCTGAGGAATTTTTACTCCGGTCTTATTCTTACCTTTTTATAGGTCTCCGTTGGAAAAGAACTGGAGAGCTGGCGTGAGACTGCCCCTTTTATAGTCGGGCTGACGTCATGTTGCCGGACATCTGTGGGGGTCCCCGCTGATGATTGATATCTACAAGTTTGCTGTGCGGACCTGACGTAGGGAGTGCAGTCCTATATGTGAAGACCTACTGCAGGAACCTCTCTCGAAAATCTACTGTTATGGTAAGTTCTTATGTACACTCAATTGATACACCTACCTGTATACTACCCTGAGCATGCCAGTTGGGGCGAGGCACTGCTTCATACTTCAGATGTACAAAAAATACTCCGATACTATGTTAATCACACCAAGGACTGCAAAACGTCTGTTTTTTTTTCACTCGCGCCGGGAAAGTGGGCACTCCTGTGTCTAAACAGTGCCTGTCCAAATGGCTGGCACATTGTATTGTATTATATTACCAAGGAAACACTAGCATGAACAGTAAGAGAAGGTGACAAGACTTTCTATAGATACATTAGTGAAAGGAGAAAGTCCAGAGGGGGTATTGCTAAGATTAAAGGGGATAAGGGGGCATGTGAGGAGGAGGATCATGTAAAAGCATCTGTCCTAAATAGAAACTTCTGCTCAGTATTTACTGAGGAGAAGGTAGGGCAGAGCCCACAGCTCAGCACCATGGACATGGGGAAGGGAGGGAGGCAGGTGTGCACTAGTCCCTTCACAAAGGAAAGGATCCTACAAGAGCTCGATAAGCTCAGGGTGGACAAGGCAATGGGACCTAGTGGCATACATCTCAGGGTGCTAAGGGTGGAACTAGCAGAGCCGTTATCAGAACTGTTTAGTGAGTCTCTGAGCACAGGGGAGGTCCCAGAAGACTGGAGAAGGGCTCATGTGATCCCGCTCCACAACAGTGGTAGCGGGGAACTACAGACCAGTCAGTCTTACCTCAGTAGTGGGCAAGATTATGGAGGCACTCCTTAAGGAAAGGATAGTGCAACACCTGGAATCCATAGGAGCACAGGATCCAAGACGGCAATGGGTTTACAACAGGAAGGTCCTGTCAAACTAATCTCATAGATTTCTTTGACTGGGTAACCAGAGTGGTGGACCAAGGGAGAGCAGTTTGTCGCCTAGCTTGACTTCATTAAAGCTTTCAGTACTGTTCCACATAGAAGATTGATTAATAAGCTGGGTAGGCTTGGGGTGGGTCAGAAGTTGGTCAATTGGGTGGCAATCTAGTTGACAGGCAGCAAACAGAGTGGTGGTAAACGGTATACAGTCAGAAGAGATGCAAGTCACGAGTGGGTACCTCAGGGGTCAGTCCTGGGGCCAGTCCTCTTCAATAGCTACATCAGTGACATTGCAGATGGACTGGAGGATAAGGTTAGTCTCTCTGCAGACGACACCAAGATCTGCAACAGAGTAGATGATCCAGATGGGGTGGGCAGAATGAGAAGAGATCTGGATAAACTGGCAAAATCGTCAGAAGAGTGGCAACTGGAGTTTAACACAAAGAAGTGCAAGATCATGCACATAGGGAAGAGACACCCTGAAGCCTCCTATAGGCTGGGAGGGGAGTTGCTGGCAGTCACAAGGGAAGAGAGAGACTTGGGCATCATCATCACAGATGACCTGAAATCATCCAAGCAGACCACTAAAGCAGTAGGTAAGGCTAGAGGATTGTTGGGGTGTATTAGTAGGGGTATCACAAGTCATAAGAGGGAGGTAATAATCCCTCTTTACAAGAGACTGGTTAGGCCTCATCTGGAGTACTGTGTGAAGTACTGGAGGCCACACCTTCTCAAGGTCATTAACCAAACTGAGACAGTCCAGAGAAAGGGCAACTAAAATTGTTGCAGGACTGCATCAGAAAACATACGAGGACAGATTAACGGAACTCAATATGTATACCCTAGAGCAAAGGAGGGAGAGAGGTAATATGATTGAAACATTCAAACACCTTAAGGGCATTAACAAGGTCAAAGAGTCTAACATGTTTCAATATAAGAAAAACAGCAGGACAAGAGGACACAGCATGAGATTAGAGGGAGGCTGATTAAGGGGTAATGTGAGGAAGTTATTTTTCACAGAAAGGATGGTGGATGCATGAAATGGGCAACCTCAGGAAGTGGTAGATATGAATACACAGTGCAGGGCTTTAAACAGGCATGGGATAGCCATAAGGGAGCAATACAGATAAGTATGAATAGATAGGCCAGTGACAGAGTAAATGCCGATGTCACATTCATAAGGTAGAAGAAGAAATGGGAAGACTACATGGGCTTTGCGGTCCTTATCTGCCATCAACTCCTATGTTTCTATAGGAAGTACGGTAAGGAACTCTTAGGTTCGGTTAGTGGTCACTCCACCAGAGGAATGGCCACTTCCGTTGCTTATTTCAGAAATGTTTCTGCTGCCGATATACATACTGCAGCTACATGGAGCGCTGTTCACACCTTCATGAAACATTACAGTCTGAACATAGTCTGTCGTAAATGTGCTGACTCCGGGCTTACTGTGCTGCAAGACTTTCTGTCGTGACTATATGTCTGACTGTATTCACCTCCCAGTTGTAATTTGGGGCTGTTTGGGAATTGTTCCAAAGGTGTGGTCTAATGGAGTGGATATCCACCCCCAAAAAAAAGTGTTACTTATTTACCATGACAATAGATCCTGGAGAAACTCTCCTCCATTAGGCCATGCAATCCCTTTCTCCATCCTCCTTCTGCTTCATTGAGGGTTACATCAGATATTGTGCCTGAACCTAATCCAGGCATCACATATCCAGCTCCCACGGCTCTCTCAGTATGCGTGTTACTGGTCATATCTCCTGGTTCCCCATGGTTGGAGGTCCTCTGAGTCTAATCTTCGGGTGGGGGGAGACTAAAGAGTGATAGAGATGCCCGCGCTTATATAGACTGACTGACGTTGTCCTGGGCAGACCCCAGCTAGCAAAAGTTTTCTTGTGGTCTTAGTGCCTGACAGCTATAGTTCCAAAGGAGTGGCCTAATGGAGATTCTCTTGAAGGTCTAGTGTTACAGGAAGTACGTGACTTTTTCTAGGAGCATTTTCAGATGTTTATTTTTTTCAGTCACTGCCACCGCAGCCGTCATGTGTCGGTATAGTCATTTATTTCCCTTTCAGTACTGACTGCATGATTCTGGTTTCATCTCATGTGGTGCCTGCAGTACACTTAATTTCACTTTTTTAAATAACTCTAGCATTCTGTTCCCTCTGCCGATGCATGTCACCCTTCCTGGGCCAGGGCATTCACCCAGCCATGTCTACCACTAGCCTGTTAACTGTTTTTGCCACAGCCTGAGGTGGAGGTTAATCACAGCAGGCATGATCTGGTGGGAAGTGGTGTTCATAATATGGCACCCAAGTGTACCTGGCTGATGCTCAGACATTGCCAGGAATTTCCTCCCCCTTCCTTACAAATCTTTGCCCTTTACTCAGTAAATGGTGCTGCCTGCACAGTGGAGTCCTCGGTTGCTGCAGTGGTGCCTCTGGGAGAGTGAAGTCCCTGGCCCAGTACAGAGGTTGGATGCAGTACTGGACATGGCACCATCTCCTGTCTCTGATAAGAAGAGCTGCTGTTGGCAGCACTGTCAGAGTCCACTCCTGAACACAGATTGCCAGTACAGTTGCATGACAGGTACTACTAGGCCAACAGTCTGCCCTGCAGTACAATTTTAATTGTTGGCTCGTTTTGATCAGTTGGCATTGAGCTACTTAAGGATCCTGGCACTCCATGTGTATCCACTCCTGAGATGCATTTAGACTTTGCTGTTTCTTCCAAGAATCAGTCTTTTCCATAGAGTCCCACTTTTTGATAGATACATAGGTAGATGCATCATTTATTAAGCGCCCTTTTCCACAGACTCTGGGCACCCTACAAACAGCAGTAAAATAAACAAGTTAATAAAATCAACCAGTATACAACCACAACAGTTCCATTCAGCAGTTAGTCATAAAAGGCCAGCCCTCCTCAGATTTTTAGGCGAAGAGTTCCACAAGGTGGGCGCAGCAACTGAAAATGCCCTATCTCCAGAGCGCTGTAGCTTCACCCTCACCTCACCTTTGGTCTTGGAGCCAGAGACAGCAGAATCCTTCACATGTCTTGCCTTTGACTAGGGGCAACACACAGTGTCTGTGGCTGTGGCCTGTGTCAGGTGATGCATCCATCTTCTTTGGACATTTGCATGGACGTGCTTCTTCTCTGTCGTCTGGCCGGAAAGAATCCAAAACTCCAGCTTAAGGGTTCCAAGAAGGTATTGGCTGCAGCAGGTCGGCTGCTCACTTTGCAGCCCTGGAAGAAGCAGTGATGGTTGCAGTAGTGGGCACCTCGTTGACTTCGGTGCTGCTCCAAGTTTGGGCCAGTGTCGAGAGTACTTCTTGGACTTAGTTACGAGATATATGTTGGGTCCTCCAAGCCTTTGGGAAAAGTACAGTCCATTTTAAAAGGCATAAATGATGCAGGCGCTGGTCTTTGAGATCAGGAGAGATTACAGCTCTCCTGCTCCCTCAACTCATGTCGAGCGCTTGACTCTGGCTGAGCTTCCATTGGTCGAGGGATTGCCGGACAGCTCCACAGTGCCCACTTTGGGCGTGTCGACCTTGACCCTGGTCGAGCAGGCTGTCAGTGTTTCTCATCTGTGTCAACCAGCTGTCTAAGTAGGTTGAGAAGCAGGTTCTCTCAGTCCTCTCTCAGGACGTGAACCAGTCAACATCCCTGACTGGTTCCACTCGGAACCAGCCTCCACCTGTGGTTGTGCCACTAAGCCAGTGCTCAACAGTGTAGATCAGCATGTGGTCTTTACTGACCCTCTGATGTTTTCTCCTCAGCATCAGCTCATGGGTCAAGGTCGCAGTCGAGGTGCAGATCGAGCTCTTTGTCCTGCTTGACCAGGAGGTGCTGCCATTAATGTTCCTCGACCTCCTTGTCCCCAGGTGAGAAGAGGCAGCCCTGTGGGATGCGGCGGCACTGCGAGGAGCTCTGGGGGGGGGGGTAGGGCTCTAACCTTTGGACCTGCTGCCAGGTGTCAGTACTGCCCATGCTAGTCCACCCGCGGTACTGTCCCCGGTATCTGCGCCTCCACTGTTGGGGGAGCCACCTCCACTGCAGCTTTTGGTGGGAGCGCTGACCGAGGACTCCTGTTCAGCAGCCGGCTTGCCAAGTTGGCTGTCTATGGAAATCACCCAGTTTGAAGACTCCATGGTGGTCTGTGTTGGCTCTCATTGGCCTTTTTTTTTTTTTTTTTTTTTTTTTTTGAGTCCTCAGACGAGACTGATTGGTTGTCCATTTTGTTATCAAGGACCCTCAATTCTCAGTTGAAGGCCTATCCACCAACCATGGGCCAGTATCATTTGGGGCTGTCCTCTGCCTGATGTCAGAGTCCAAGATTGTGTCTTTGGAGCCAGCCCAGAAGAGGGCTGAATACCCATTTACAGACATTTTGGACAGGGACGGCTCCCCTGGAGTTGCCTTTCCTGAGGCTGAGGTAATCTTGGGATAGGCTCTGGAGCTCTGGCAACATCCAGCAGCCAACACGGCACCCTCGACTTGTATGGTTTGCGAGTGTGCATCTCCTGCTGGATCTCTTTCAGAGTTCTCGGAGCAGCCCTCAGCTAGGGGACTGGCCTTGGACTTGGCCTTCCGGAAATCTGGAGGCCATAGGGTCATGATCACCCTCCCTGAAAAGGATTTGAAAAAGTTTGACCTTGCAGCCAAGAAGGTCTACACTTCCTCCTCTTTGGGTTTTTGTCAGGCTAGTTATGCTGTCCTGATGGCCACTTTGGTCACTCCCTGCTGGGAATGCCAGATAAAATCCTTCCTGCCAACAAGCAGCTGTCGGTGAAGTTGGTCAAACACTGACTAAACACCAGCTAGACGGTCTGTGACATGGGTGATGCCTGCACCTGTGCCATGGCAGTGGTCATCACAGTGCGTCACAGGGCCTGGTTGAGCTTTTCCTTCTTCATAATGGACACTCAGCACAAGCTAGCCGATGTCCCCTTCTTGGGGACCAACTTCTGTGGCCCTTCTACCGGGGGGGGGGGTAGAAGGGCATTTCATCAGGACTGAAAAGTTCATTGTCACCCTGGACTCAGTGGCTTCTTCCCAAAAGGACTCTGAGCTTCAGAAGCTTAAAAAGAAGACCTTTCAGTTTTGTTCCTGTCTGCTACAGTATTCTTGGCAGCAGCCCTAGCAGGGATAATACCAAGCCTGATGTCCATAGTCTAAGTTCTCTGGTCAAGGGCAGAAAAGTGGGGTGAGGGAAGAGGTGTCCTTCTGCCCTAGTGACCAGTGCCCCCTTCAGAGCTGCCCACTGACTGGTCAGGGGGTGCAATACTCCTGCCAGTCCTGTCCCTGACTCAGTTCCCAGGGAAGGGTGGTTGACTACACCACTTCATACCTCATTGGCCCATCATTACTGTAGACAAATGGGTACTGGAGGTGGTAGGCAGAGGGTTGCCTCTTGATTTTGAGGCTCTTCCATCTTACCTATCTCGCGCTTTTCTGGAGTCCTCTGTGTTGCAGAACACGCTGTTCGCCCTAGTGGCATACATAGCTTCGCTTCTTGCAAAAGGAACTGTTGCTGTGTCCCAGACATGCTGGCAAGTCGGGGGTACTTGTCCGGGTACTTCCTGGTCCTGAAACAGACTGATCTGCATGCTCTGAACTAGTTCATGCAGAAGCGCTGTTTCAGGATGGTCCCTCTAAACCAGATCATACCGTCTCTGCTGCAGGACATATGGTTCTACCCCCTGGATCTCCAGAATGCATTCTTCCTCATCCCAGTCCGTTCGTCCTACTGGCGGTACCTTCGGTTCCACTGAGAAGGGTTTCTTTATCAGTTCCAGGTCATGCTCTTTGGCCTTTAATGCGTGCCCAGGGTTGTCTTCAGGTTCACATCAGTCTTGACAGCTTTCCCGCGGTGCAAGGGCATCATGGTTTATCCCTGCCTGGACAACTGGCTGATAGCTGGGCTGTCCAAAGAGGCTGTAGAGCGGTCCAGAAATCTGACCCACCAGACCTGCAGAGACTTGGACCTCTTGGGCACACTCAACAAGTCTGAACTGATCCCCCTCATAGGTCATCAGGATCATTGGAGGAAGCTTGATTCCCTGCAAACCAAACCCCGTCTCCCTGCTGACTGTGCTCACGACCTTACCTCCTTTGCCTGATCATCAAAGGTTGGGCATTTGTGCCCTTCCTGCAACTGCTTGGGAACATGGTATCAACCATTAGCGTGGTCCATTGCTCATGCTGAAGGATGTAACCTGCTGTGGGAGATGGGCTGTCATTGGTCCCAGTGCCTAGGTCACCTGGACCAACCAGTCTTAATGGTCCAGCCTGTATGGGATGCCATCCCGTGGTGGCTGGTCTCTCAACACTTGGAGGAAAGAATCCTGTTTGTCTGCCCAGAGCCGACTCTCTCTGTCACAATGGACGCTTCTGTGGTGGGGTGCGGAGCGCATTTGCAGAACCACAGAGGCCATGGGTTCTGGTCACCCAGGGAGTCCTGTCACCACTTCAGCCTGCTGGAGCTCCATGCAGTGTGGTTGGCCCTCATGGAATTTGCTCTTCTAGTCTGGCATCAGACTATGCAGGTCTACATGGGCAGCACCATGACCATGTTCTACTGAACAGGTAGGGTGGAATTCACACGATTTTCTTGTATCTGGAGGCCCTCAGCACCTGGACCCTTGTGTACAGTCTGGGTGTAGATCTTCTGGCTATCCATGTCGCTGGAGTAACAGTCAACTGGCAGACATGCTAAGCTGGGTGGGAGAGACGTTGCATGAGTGGCCCCTGCATCAGGAGGTGGTACGCCACTTATTCTTACAGTGGGGAACCCCTCTGATGGATCTGTTTGCCTCCTGGGAGAACAAAAAGCTGAGACTGTTTTGTGCCTTCCCTCTACAGTCGAGGACACTGCTGCGAGATGCTTTAGCTAGGCCCTGGACCCAAGGCCTTGTGTATGCCTTCCCTCTCTTCCCCTTGATCCACAAGGTGGTGGCCAAGGCCCTGAAGGACAAGTCACGGATGATCCATATAGCTACAGACTGGCCAAGGCAGTTCTCCTATCTGCATTGCTTCAGCAACAGGCCTCCATGGTGGTTGCTTTATTATCTGGATATGCTGACCAGACAATGGGACGCTCCTGCACCCGGTTCATTCCTTGCACCTCACAGCCTGGTTCCTGATTGACTAGAATTCCATGCTTTGGGCCTTCAGGAAGTTGTGCTCCATGTTGTGGAGGCCTCCCATAAGGAGCGGAGTCACTGGTGCTACACCTTTAAATGGAAGAAATTTTCTATTTGGTGTCGGGGCAAGGAACTTGATCCGCTTGCCTGCCCTTTGGCTAGTATCCAAGTGTACCTCTAGTCCCTCTCTGTCAGAACTGCTAAGTGATGACCTTTAAGGTGCACCTGGCAGCCATCTCGGAATACCAGACTTGGGTTGGCATACCAACAGTGGCCAAGGAGTAGGTGGTTCGGTGCTTTTTCAAGGCCTTGACCACCTGTCCTCTCCTTTACATGAACCACCACCACCAACATGGGACCTGTTGCTGGGTATGCGCATGGTCAAGCCATTTGAGGCTATGCACAGGTTTGAGATGTCTCACCGGTCATGGAAAACCTCCTTATTGCTGGTCATCACATAAGCCAGAAGGAGAAGTGAGCTTCAGACGCTCTCTGTGGAGTCTGCATATCTGGTCTTCCACAAGAACAAGGTCGTCCTTCACTCCCACCCGAAGTTCCTTCAGAAGGTAGCATCAGAGTTTCACCTTAACGTGGTGAGTAACCACCTGGTCTACACAAACCCATCTTTGGAGGCAGATTGTAGGCTTCACATGCTGGACGTGCAGAGGGTGCTCTCTTATTATGAGGAGTGCATGGCTGGCGTTGGGTGTGACACTTGCCAGCTGTTTGTAGCATATGCCGAAGCTGCACCAGGCAGACCGGCAACAAAGCAGAGGATTGGCAGGAGGATAACTTCCTTGCTGGTAGGGAGCCTACCATAGGGTGTAAGGCTCATTCCGTTGGACATACTGCTGTTTCCAGAGACATCCCAGTACAGAAAATGTGTAGGGCTGTTACCTGGAGGCCAGCATGTGGAGGGGTTGTGGGATAACAGATGGACCAGACACAGAACTTCAGGTTCAACACACAATCTTTGTGTCATGTTTATTTAAAACACAGGGCATAACATTAAGCAATGGCATACCCCTTCTTCAGTACATCAGTTTGCAGCAACAGACTTTGCATGTCCTTTCTCTGCACTTAGTCAGCATCTACTGACCCACTACTCGCTCTTCAGTGGAAATTAATTTTGCCAATGCCCTTTAGAGTAACCCTTGCTTAGGTGCTTTTACGAAGAGGTTCTTTGTCTTTAGCTTGTTTTGGGTTTTTTCTTTTTTGAGCTCCCCATCACCCAAACAATTCTATGTTGGTTTTGTGTGTTTGGGTGATGGGGAGCTCAAAAAGGAAAACCCCCCAAAACAAGCTAAAGACAAAGAACCTCTGTATAGAAGCACTGAAGCAAGGGTTACCCTAAAGGGCATTGGCAAAAAAGCCAAGTTTCAAAGAAGCACATCACACATACCCCCCGTAATGCAAAGCATTGTGGGATTTGTATGCAAATCACCATGACATTTTAGACTGGTTCAGCTTAAAGCAGGAATGCATGGTGCCAAAGGGCCTCTCAAACAATCTGTAATTTACATGCATTTTAAATAACACAATGTTTTTCTGTTATCTCTACCCCGGTAACTTAATTTTTATAATACAGTTCCCTAGTAACTTTCTGCCTTTATCAAAAACACCTAGTGCCCCATGGTATTTTCAACATTTATAGGTTTCATACACCTAAGGCCTATACATTAAGGTATTTTGTGACATAGTGCGATTGCATACTATCCAACAACGAGGAACACAGCCTGTTTTACATCAGCTCGGTCACCACAATAACCTCCCTGTTCAAGGACCTGAGAGGGAAAAGGAAAATTTTATTTTTATTATTTATTTATTTAGTTTTTGTTGACCGGGTAAGTGCACTAGACAAGTCCTGCCTATTTTCAGGCATGATCTGGTGGAGGGGATACAGATGAATGCCAACTGACCTTGAACCAGATAAAGTAAAGAGGACACTATAGCATAGTCAAGAAAGGGGAAGGGGACACTCATAGGTGGCCAACCTTATGGACTAGCAATTGTAAAGGATAGATTAGGCTAAGAAATAGAACTGTAGCAACAGATTTAAGAAAAGGTCGGTCTTCAAGAGTGGTAGGATCTCTGTCACACAGCACTCACCTTCATTTCCCACTACAGCATCAACCTCAAATCATGTTGGGATGCTGCTTTTGGGACTTGGGTTCTCCTGTCTCTGTTCTCTAAGTAGGGGTGTGCTAGGAGTCTGTTAAAGTATGGATAGTAAACTGTATCCACACCCCTAGAAAGCTAGATTGCTTACCTGTAGCCATTCTTGGAGTGGTATACAGTTAATATCCACACAACCCACCTGACTTCCCTTGCAATGTGACACCCAGATCCCTCCTTTCAGTGTGCAAAGAAATGACATAATGGGGTGGAACTGGAGGGTATATGGCCCAGGTGGTGCGAAGTGCTTAGCATAAAGATGTTCCAGTTTGCACTTCCAGTTGAACTGTCAAAGTTTAGATGTGAACTGTATATCACTTCTAGAACAGCAATTACAGGTGAATATCTTTCTAACTCCAAGAATTCAGTGGTAGTATTTAAAAACTTCAGTCAGTCCACAAGAATAAGCTGCCCCGGAGCCGAAATTTAATGCTAATTACTGAACTTCAAATTAGAATTAGTTCAGACTCTTGCTTTTTGGGCACACTTCTCCTAATGTCGGATTTATTTCTCTGCTGAAGAGAGCAGTTGTCCTGAAGTACAGCTCAACTCGTCCTGCTGGTCAACTGTTATTTTAGTATTTTATTTGTTATTTTGTTATTTCTCAATACTGTGCTTTAGGATGCATAATGGGAGGGCTTTAAGCCAGAGGTTCGATGGGGGGGGGGCAACATCGCTCCCCATTGGGCTTAAAAGGTCACACATCCTGGGCCCCTCATTTTTTTCAAGGATTCACTTTTTCGCTGTGGCCAGAGGCGCCACTCCTCCTTGCTCTGCTGCTGCTCGTTTCTTGGGGCACCTCTGGCCGCTGGTTCTATCTCCCCCTCGCGTGTTCTCCGCGCAGCGCTTGCCGTGGTTTTCGTTCTCTTCCCCCTGCCCCTTTTGTTCTCTCTGCCTCCTGCCTGCTCTCTGCAGATACTTGAATTCCCCCACCGTGGATCACACGATACCTCTGGTCTCCGATCTGCGTTACCTCCTGCATCAGTGTGTCATCGCTTTGTTAGCTCGCTCCTGACGGCTGTGAGAAGTTCGGTCCTCTCTTCGCATGCTGTACCTCTTCATCAGTAGCTTTCGAGACACGCTCCCTGCTCTAATTCCTCCAACCACACACAAGAAAAGCAAAAGGTAAAGTTGTTTGGATATCTGTGCTCTGTTGTCGTTTGGGCGTTCATCCATTGCCGCTTTTCTGTGTAGTTCCTCCGGTTGGTTTCCTTGACCGCTCCTGGCACCTCACTTCTGGTGAAGCCATTGAGAATCGTCCGACACTGAATCCCATTTCCTTGTACCTTTCCTGGACCTTCCCCCCCGGGACTTGCAATTCCTTATATTTCTCTCCTTTGTCTGCATGCTTCTGAAATTTTCATAGGTGCCTTAGTTGCCGATTGTACCGGCCCTGGCTTCAGTCTTTCTTTCTACACTTTTCCGTGAGCAAAAATACTCATTCACAGTCACATCTGTGTGTTTTCATGTGTGCAGCAGTATGGCCTTTGTAGAGCTGCTCCTCTTATGTCTGTAGCTTGGCTGGCCGGCGCATGCAGGCAAATGTTCTCAGCACTTGCCCTCATACTTGTGCTACCGACTGTGGGCTGGGTCGCTGTGGTGACTCCCATGCATGGTTTTGCCCCCATCTATATTTGCAGGGCTAAGAGCATTGGGTTCTATCCATGCAGGTCATGCCAGTCCAGGATCTTGTTAGCTAGGCAGGATTTCTTTTTCATTTCACAGGTGCAGCAATTAAACATGAATAAATAAATCCTAAGTCAGGTCTCCCATAGTTACCAGTACCTGGTAGCTTCCTCTGTCTACCTCGCTTTCATGGTGCCAGTCTCCTGCCTTCTCTCATGCCAGCCGTTCCGGCTTTGCTTCAGTCATGGCTTCAGCGCATTGTCGACCGTACCGGATTTGCTCTGCTCATGGCTTCCATCTCTCCTCATGACTTTTCTAGTGCCAGCCGCCATGGCTAGGAGGCAGTATGGCGCAGTGGTTTAAGGCTCTGAGCTTCAAATCTGGAGACCTGGGTTTGAATCCCACAGTCCCCACTTGCATACTGTAACCTTGAGCAAGTCACTTAACTTCCTTGTGCTCCCAGGTTGCACCTGTAAACAAGCTTTCTGCTTAGTGTGTCTCACCTGGTTCAATAATTTGGGGGGGGGGGTGTGGCTTCACTACGCTAATGGCTTCCCTCCTCGTCGTCCATCTCAGTGCATCGGAATTCCTCTCTCTCATGCTTCTCCTGAGCACCTTGGTGCCTTTTCAGCTCGTTTTGGGCCTTCAGGGTCCGCTTCCTCTCGAGACCTTGCATCGATGCACCTGCACATTTCTTTTGTTTTGTTTTTTTCCCTTTCCTACTGTCATCTTCCCCACTCGTACTCAGCTCTTTAGCTCCTACTGCGACACTGGTCATCCTTCACCGTGCCTTATCTTGTTCCAGCTGCCTCTCTCGTACCTGCCATCAGGATTCTGTCCACTCATGGCATCACACCTCATCGTTAATCACTCCTCGATCACTCTACCGGTGCATATCCTCTGATTCCAGGCCTGCCTTCTTGGCATCGGAGTCTGCTTACTCACCTCTATCAATCGAGCTCACTCGTCCCTATCATGACATGGCCATCCTGCTGCCCGTATCAGGTCATGGCTCCAGTCATCATTCCTATCCTGCCATCACCTTCCTATTCATATTCTCCCCCTTCAGAGTCTATTTCCTTTTGAGTAGCCTACTTAATCCGTGTCATCTGTCATCAACTGACTACCCTCTTTAACAAATCATGGGAGGAGGGCAGATGTGATTCCCCTTCACAAAAGTGGGAGCAAGGCAGAAGCAGGAAACTACAGACCTGTTTAACCTCAGTGGTAGGGAAAATGATGGAATCACTTCTGAAGGAAAGAATCTAGAGGCCAGAGGGGCACAGGACCCAAGGCAGCATGGATTCACAGCGGGAAGGTCATGCCAGACAAATCTGATAGATTTCTTTGACTGGGTGACAAAAGTAGTAGATCAGGGAGGGGCTGTGGACATGACCTACCTAGACTTTAGCAAGGCATTTGACACTGTCCCACACAAAAGATTAATATACAGGTTGGCCAGCCTGGGAGTGGGTCCCAAGATGACAACCTGGGTAAAGAATTGGCTGGAGAATAGGACAGAGAGAGTAATAGTAAATGGAGTCCACTCTGAAGAAAGGGGGGTTACTAGTGGGGTACCGCAGGGTTCAGTATTAGGACCGGTCCTCTTCAGTGTCTTTATAAGTGACATTGCAGAGGGACTGGAAGGAAAAGTATGTCTCTTTGCAGATGACACAAAGATCTGTAACAGAGTTGATGCACAAAGTGGAGTGGAAAGGATGAGAAGGGACTTGGCAAGGTTAGAGGAATGGTCAAATGTATGGCAGCTTAGATTCAATGCTAGAAGTGCAAGGTAATGACCTGGAAACAAAACCCAAGGAAGAGTACACAATGGGGGTGAGATACTAACAACAACAAATGGAAAGGGACCTGGGGGTAGTCATATCAGATGACCTAAAGGTGGGCAAGCAATGTGAGAGGGCAGCAAGGAGGGCTGTGGGGATACTGGGATGCATAGGGAGAGGCATCACCAGTAGAAAACAGGAAGTTATTATCCCTCTATACAGACAGCTGGTGAGACCCCATCTGGAGTACTGCGTGCAGTTCTGGAGACCCAATCTCCGCAAAGACATAGACAGGATGGAAGCTGTCCAGAGGAGGGCAACTAAAATGGTGCAGGGTCTGCACTGGAAGACATTTGAAGAGAACTTAAGGAGCTTCATATGTATAGCCTCAAGGAAAGGAGGGGGCATGATAGAAACTTTCAAGTACCTCAAGGGAATCAACAAAGTCCAAGAGGGTAGCATCTTTCAAAAAAAGAGGTGTGCAAGAACAAGGGGGAACAATTTGAAGATTGGAGGGGGGGGCGCGGCTCAGAGGTAATTTAAGGAAGTATTTTTTCACAGAGAGGGTTATGGATGCATGGAACCGCCTTCCGGAGGAGGTTGTGGAGTCAAAAACAGTGGTGGAATTCAAGTATGCATGGGACAGTCATAAGGCAATTCTAGGGGGTGGGGGTAGGAAGAAATAGGTCACTGGTTAACTAGGATCTGCAGCTTATCCATTAGGTAGGGAAATGGGCAGACTGGGTGGGCCAAGCGGTCCTTATCTGCCATCAAATTCTATGTCTCTATGTTTCAATCCCTCCATCAAGGATCCTTTGACTCCATAGCCCTCTTGGGTCCATGATACTGCGCCTCGACCTGCTCATCTATTTCAATCACTCAATCAGTATGCCTTGGCTGCCTCCGTCTGGTCTGCAGTTGATATTTCTTTTGGGCATACCTATCATTAATCATATGCCATCTCCTTGACCCGCGGCCCTCCTGCCGCATGCATCAGGTTCATGACTCCAGTCATCATTCACCGCTTATTATTTCGTACCAGCCCTCAAGGATTCACATGCCTTCTTGGCCTTGGAGTCTACCTCCTTTTGAGGAGCATAAATAATTGCATTGCTCTATTGCGCATTCTACCTTCTACAAGTTCATTCCTGTCTCCTCTTATTCACATTCCATACCGACTGTCGAGGATTCACTCCAATCTGGCCTGCAGTTGCTACTTCTTTTAGGCATACCTGTCATGTCTCCTATGCCACTTCATCGACCTGCGGCTATCCTGCCGTATGTATCAGGTTCATAACTCTGGGCCCCATTCACTCGTCCTTGCCTCAAGGTTTATCTGTTTACATTGTTTACTCGAGTATTCCTATCATTGACTCCTATGCTACCTCATCGACCTCAGGGTCTAATTGTTCACATCGCATATTCAAGCATGCCTTCAGCCTCAGTGTCCATTCCCTTGCATCGCTCACTCAAGCCAGTCTGCATTATCCTGTGTCTCCTCATGAGCACACCCGGATACCCCTTGCTCCTCTGACTTCTACATGGATCTACTCCTTCCCATTGCCCACTCGAGCATACCCCTCTCGGGTTCCTACTGCCTCACGTTCCTTCTTCGATCTGTGCCTTCTCTTAGGGGAAAAAGCCCAGTCTCATCATCTTCCCTACTCACATCCCTCTCGGTAACGAATCCTTTTCTTTAACGACATACATCCTCAAATCAAATGTCATCAGCCTGGAGGGAAGGCGACCTAGGCCTTGGATCCCCAGAGGTTTCCTCCTCAAAGGTTTTTTTTCCTCTCCTCCGTGACAGCGGTCAAAATTAGAGTTGGTGCTTTCTTCGGTTAATTAGTCAGGTTCCGCTGTTGGATGGAGGCGGATGGTGGCCCCCAGCTTTCCCCTCTTTCCTTAGGAAGTTGGCCCTTAACTTCTCAGAATTCATTCATTCATCATCCTCGCCTCTTCGATGCTCGACACCTTTGGGTATTCTTTTTGGGCTTCTTCCTAACCTACCTTTAGCCAACGCAATCATTCCCGTGGTACCTGTGGGGGGGGGGGCGTCCTCTAGGGTTCCGTGCATTGCACCCTTACAGGGTGGTATATCCCACAGATAGAGAGGCGGAAAGCCACAAGTTGCACAAGCATCCTCTCATCTCATCCACTTGCGTTAAGCACATTGAATGAGAGGGCTTTAAACCTGAGGTTTGATGGGCGGAGCAACAACGTCACTCCCCATTGGGCTTAAAAGGTCACACATCCTGGGCCCCTCCAGGATTTGTTTTTTCATTGCCCCCCATCCACCCCTCCTCCTCCAGCGGCTCATCTCTCTTACCCGTGGGCTTCTTCCTAACCTACCTTTAGCTGACGTAATCATTCCCTTTGTACCTGTGGGGGAGGGGGGCCTCCTCTAGGGTTCCTTGTACCATACCCCTACAGGGTGGTATATCCCATGGATAGAGAGAGGGAAAGCCACAAGCAAGTCAAGTTAAACAAGCATCATCTCATCTCGTTGTGTTAGTACGTTGAACTGTGTACTTACTGTGAAAATTTGGTGGTTTCTCTGGTTCCCAGGAACCAGAGAAGCCCACTAGTCAGCATGGCCCGCCTTTAGGAAACTGCTGCTGTTTGTGTCTTAAAATACATCATTTTGTTTTAGAACTACTTTTTAGTGGGTTCTGGATCACTTAATGCTTGGTTCTGTTACAGTAAGGAAATAAGCCGTTTTTTCATTCAGATGTATCTTGGTATTTGTTCCAAACTGATAAGGCTCTGTGGTGAAAAATATTAGTGATTCACTCTTTTAAAGGAACCAAACTGCTGTTTGTGCTTGTAAAGCCCTGCTTATCTTTACTTGGGCTTATTTAATTTAATAATATTTTGTCTCCTTGAATTGGGAGCTTGTTTTTCTTGGCCCTTGGTGTTTGGCATGACTGACATACCTTCAAAGAAAAGAATAGGACCTACCTGTTTCAAAAATTGTACAGATTTTCCAGCTCCTGGTAAAGGCAGACTGCCACAGGCTGTGTGTAAGGTGCCTGGGTCTTCACCATGATTTTGTAAATTATACCTATGAAAAGGTTTGCCCTAAAACAAAACAAAAAAGCTTTTTTATTAATTTTTATTTTAGTCTTTGGTAACCAGGTAAGGCCCACTAGACACAAGTGCCTGTTTTCAGGGGCGACTTAGGAGCACTGGGTGGTTGTGACTTGCTCAGAGTCGCACAGTACTGTATGTAAGTGGAGGGTGTGAGAATCAAACTCTGGTCTGGTCTTGCTGGATGTACCAGGATCATTCACAGCTCGTTACTCTAACCTCTAGGGCTGGCCGTACTGCCAGCCCTATGTAGCTTAAAAAAGGGAAGACCTTATGACTTCTCATTCCACCTGCAGGTCACCTAAAGACGCAGATGAAGGTCTTGCTTCTCCAAGTAAGCAGCAGCCCCTGTAAAAGGGGACAGGAAAAAAAGAGACAAAGCTGCAAAAGATGGTTCAGAGATTAGGGTGCCTGAAAAGGGGAACCATGAGTCCAGTACAAGCACATAGAATTTGTCGGCAGATGAGGACTGGTGGGCCCATCCAGTCTACCCCTCTTTTCCCTGCCTGTTCTGCCATGGCAGACCCTACCCGGTCTCTGGCCACCTCCTCCCCCACCCTGCTTTGATATCAGTTTTCCTTTGTAACTGTCCCATGCATGCTTGAAACCCACCGCTGTTTTCAACCCCACCGCCTCTGCTGGAGGGTTGCTCCAGGCATGCATGCGTGTGACTCTGGATTGGGCAAAGTGACCAGTGGCGTGCCAGAGAGATGAGTACTGGGCCCGGTCCTCTTCAGTGTCTTTAATAGTGATATTACTGTAGGACTGGAAGGAGCGGTATGCCTCTTTGCAGACAACATGAAACTCTGTAACAGAGTGGGCACACTGTGGTGGGTGTATAGAATGGGGGCGATCTAAAAAAGCTAGAAGAATGATCAAGAAATTGACAACTTGGTTTCAACACTAAAAAAGGCAACAAAAAAAATGCATATTGGGCACAAAAAGCTGAGGGCAACATACAAATTTGGGGGCGTGCACTGACCATCACGGAGCGGGAAAGTGATCTGGGAGTGATTATTGCAGAGGATCTAAAGTTGCAAAACTGTGTGATTAGGCAGTGGGGAAGGTTAACAGGATGCTAGGTTGCAGGGGCATCACCAGCAGAAGGAGAGAGGTGGTAATACCCGTGTATAGATAATGGTAAGACAAACGACCACCCTAGAAGAGGAGAGCTGCCTTTCGCCTGCTCAATCCTGCTGTCCGACCTGAGGTTGTGCGAGATACGGCATCCAGCGCCTCATCCCTCTGCGCCACCGAACTGGCCTTTTGCCGACACCTTCTGTGTTTCTATCTACCTCTCTCTCAGTAAAGAAATACTTCCTCACATCCCTCCTAAACTTTTTCCGCATCCAGCTTCATTGCGTGGCACCTAATTTAAACAACATGAAGTCTTGCTATATTCTGACAATTGCAGTTAGCTTCAGCACTTGAACTGCCCCGGAGAGTAAAGGGTTAAAATTCTATGCCAGGCATAGAACGTTGGGCTCGAGCTCAGTTGAAAACTCTGTCTGTGACACTTTGAAACCAAACCATCAGATTCTTTACTCTGCCTCACTGAACAGTCACTCCAGAGATTTTCTCCTTCTGCTCTGTTCAAAGTCGGTTAAAGTTGTCTGTTTTAGTCCGCATTAAGTTCCATTTATCGGTTCAAGACTGTCTGTGGTACCTTAAGTACATAGGATAGTTATGGTGTGGAAATTGTAAAGTGCTTTCGATTGGTTCGGCTGAACCGATCCTTTAGACAAAAATCTTTGTGAAACAGTTCAGTGTGTGGTTACCAGTCCGTATCTGGTTTAAAAAAAAAAAAAAAATGTGAATTGAACGTTTTTTTCCCCCAACACCTGTAGCACAGTGAGAAACTGATAGGGGAGTCTTGCCTGGCGGTTGCCTTATAAAGGGTAAGTTTTGTTACGTTGGCCATGTCTGAGAAACCCAAGGAAAAAAAACAGGCCCACTGGGTTTCAACACTGCAGTGTGTGTGGGGAGGTCTTTGCTAAGTCCGATCCCCACACCACTTGTGTTTACTGTCTGGGGTTTGACCACCTCGATTCAGACTGCCAAATGTGCAAGAATTTCCCTAAGTCTACGTTGGATAAAAGGTTAGGTAGACTTAGGGATAAGGAGGCCGAGAAATCCGCTGACCCGGAAGGCCAGCCCGGTTCAGTTCCTGCCGAACCAGAAGGAGTGCCCCCTGACCAGGGCGATACTTCTTCAGACAAGAGAGTCGATCCTGAGGGATCCAGAACTTCATGTTCCGACCGCTGAAGAGATAGCCAGAGTGATTCGGATTTTTGAATCGCTTCGTCCGGTTTTGACCGATCCAGCGCCTTCTGGCAAGGGTTCGGTCGGTTTCCCCAGTTCAGGATTATTCCCCTGAAGATTTTTACGAACCGGAGTTTGATGAGGAGGGGGATTTTGAAGAGGATGATTATGACTGTGAAAGTCTGGATGTGCCTGTGGAACTGGACATCTCCCCAGACAGACCTTCTGGCGTTTCCCCTCCTAGGCTTTCTAAGTCCCCTTCCCACTTTGTTTTACAGAAAAGTGGCTCAAACCTTCCAGCTTCCTATTGAGGAGGCTGTGGAGGGTCAGGAGGAGCCTGATTTTGTTGAGATGATGGACATCCCAGAGTCTAAGAGACTAACTATTCCCTCCAGAAGTCCTTTGGGAAACGGACACAAAAAAAATTCTAAGGTCTCCTAACTCTGTACCTCTTGTTGACAAGAGAATGGACAAGAGGTACACCTTATCAGGCTCAGATACGGAGTTTCTTTATCAGCAATGCAGCCATGTTGGTGTAGTGCAGGCTGCAGCCTGTGACAAGGCAAACATTCTCTTGGCTTCACACCCCCAGACAAAAACTCCAGGAAGATAGATGCCATGGCAAAGAAGCAGTACATGGCATCATCTTTGGGACTCAGGCTAACTGTATGGCCTGTACAGCCAGGTACCAGAGGTCCAGGTGGGACACTGTACTGGCACTGGCTAAACAGACCCCCAAGCTAGCCAAGGAGCTGGAGGGGGTGGCTGCTGATGGGATCGAGGCACAAAAGGTGCAATTCATGCCGCTGTGGACTCCAGTGATATGTCATCAAGAGTCATGGCTACATCTGTGGCTCTTCAGAGAATGGCTTTGCTCAGATGTACTAGCCTTTCACAGCATACCCAGGCTAATACCATGGATTTCCCTGTGGTGGGTAATTCTCTGTTTGGGGAGCAGACAGAGAATTACATGAAGAAAATGGATGAGTATAGGACCACTTACAGGAGTGCCCAGGCCAAGGAGAGGCAGGCAACTCCTCAAAGGCAGCAAGCTAGTGGCAGGGGCAGGCCTTTTCACAGGCCTTCCTACCAAGCACAGGCCTCTTCTTCCTTTTCTCAGAGGGGGTTCTTTGGAGGGAGAGGCAGAAGGGGGATGAGAAGGGCTGCATCCACCCTACAGCCTAAAGCTTCTGCCAAGCAGACACCCTGATTTGTCAGCCCGGGTCAGCTCCCCCATTCCGGTAGGAAGCAGGCTGGCTTATTTTGTCCAGGAGTGGATGTCTGTTAGCTCAGACAAGTGGGTCCTGGAGGTTGTAAGCCTGGGGCTGGTTCTCAGTTTCAAAAATGTTTCGAGACACAGACCCAGATCCTTTCAAGCTGCAAATATATCAGAAACCCTTGCTCTAGAGGCAGAGGTTGCCTCTCTACTGGCCTTAAGAGCCATAGAGTGAGTTCCTACCCCATACAGGGGCAAAGGTCTGTGATCCAGGTACTTCCTTACCCCAAAAAAGACGGGAGTGGTGACCCATCCTAGATCTAAGATACCTAAACAAGCACCTGCCAAAGCCCAAATTCAAAATGGTGACTCCGGGAACAGTTCTTCCCTCTCTGAGGCCAGGAGACTGGCTAGCCTCCCTGGACCTCAGGGATGCCTATTTTCACATTACCATCACATGCTCCCACAGAAAGTACCTCGGGTTCGAATTGCCCTCAGGCCATTACCAGTTCAGAGCAATGCCCTTTGTCCTAACTTCAGCTCCAAGGGCGTTTACAAAGTACCTAGCAGTAGTGATGGCCTTTTTAAGAAGGAAAAGGATTTCTATCCTTCCATACCTGGATGATTGGCTCCTTGTGGGCCTGTCCCCAGACCAAATCAAGTCAGATCTGCGGGTTACCCAGTAAGTTCTCACTTCCCTGGGGTTCTTTCTCAATCTTCCCAAGTCAGTTCTCGAGCCAGTACAGCTCCTCACTTTTATAGGAGCAGAGTTGGACACGCTCAAGGCAAGAGCTTTCCTTCCTTTGGAAAGGGCAAAAGCCATCTCTCAGCTGGCCTCTTCCTTCCTTCCTCCCTCTGGTTTCTCGACCAGCAAGGCATTTTCTTCAGCTTTTGAGCCACATGGCAGCTTTCACAGCAGTGGTCCAAGGGGCCAGGTTTCAGATGAGGGACATTCAGTACCATCTGAGAACCTTTTGGTCCCAAAGGAAAGATCCTCTTACCAAGCTAGTTTCTGTTACCCAGACCTTAATTCTGGCCCTTCAGTGGTGGCAGGACCTGGACAATCTGAGGCAAGGTATTCCATTTGTCACTCACATTCACTCCGTGGTTCTTACCACAGATGCTTCCCTTTTGGGGTGGGGAGCCCATCTGGGGGCTCTCACGGCCCAGGGACTGTGGTCCCCTCAGGAATCCCTTCTTCATATCAACCTCCTGGAGCTCGTGGCAGTACTTCTTGCCCTACAAGCTTTCTCTGTCAGTACAGAACAAGATGGTTCAGGTCAGGACGGACAACACTACCACCATGTGGTACATCAGCAAGTAGGGAGGCACTCTGTCCACAGTCTTGTGCACGGAAGTCATGAAAATATGGTCCCTGGCTTATTCACTACAGACCTGTCTGGTAGCAGTCCACCTCACAGGAAAGGACAGTGTGATGATAGATGCATTGAACAGGATTTCCCAGGGCCATCACGAATGGTCTCTGGATCCTTTGGTGTTGAAAGTGATTTTCTAAAGGTGGGGCACTCCAGAGATAGATCTCTTTGCAGCCCCAGACAATCACCAACTTCCTCTGTTTTGTTGCAGACCCCCAGTCTTGGGTTCAGTCCCTCTGGATGCTCTGATTTTGAACTGAGAAGGGAAATTTCTTTATGCCTTCCTACTGTTCAAGGTTCTAGTCAAGGTAAGGTCACAACCTTGCAAAGTGATTCTGATTGCTCCAGACTGGGCCAGGCAGCCTGGGTACCCCCTGTTGCTGTCCCTAGCAGTCCATCTTCCCCTGTCTCTTCCCAGGAATCACAACCTGTTAACCTCCTCTCAAGGGAGGATTTGGTACCCCAGTCTCTGGTCACTCAATCTCAAGGCATGGCTCTTGAAGAGTATGCAGACTTGCATCTGTCCCAAGGGGTCCTGGATATTCTCAAAGCTTCTCAAAAGCCTGCCACCAGAAAAACTTAGAACTCCAAATGGAAAAGGTTCAGCATTTGGTGTTCCAAGAAGCATATATTCCCAGACACTGCTGACTTGTCTACAGTTCTGGATTATATGGTTCATCTTAATGGCCTGGGCCTCAAACCAGCTACTCTCAAAGTTCATTTGTCAGCTGTTTCTGCTTTCCTGTCAGTGGGGAAGTCTTTCTCTCTGTCATCTCACCCTGTATTCTGAAAAATTTTCAAAGGATTGCTTCATACCAATCCCCCTTTTAGAGATCCTGCTCCTGCCTGGGATTTGAATATTTGCATTGCTCAGCTTATGCAATCCCCCTTTGAGCCTATGTCCTCAGCAGAGCTCAAGTACTTGACTTGGAAAACTGTGTTTTTGGTTGCTGTTACTTCTGCCAGACGTAACGGTGAATTGCAAGCCCTGTCTGTTTGAGCCTGACTTCATTTCATTCCATAGAGATAAGGTAGTCCTTAGAACCAATAGAAGGTTCTTACCCAAAGTGGTTTCTGATTTCCACTTAAACCAATCTGTGTCTCTTCCTGTGTTCTTAACTGATCATACCTCCTCAGGAGAGCGGTGGCTACACAGCTTAGATGTTAAAAGGGCCCTTAGTTACTATATAGAACGTAAAAAGGATCACAGGTTTGACTCCCTCCAGTTGTTCCTCACTTATGGGGAACTTGGTAAGGGCAACCCTGCCACCAAGAGAACCATTGCCAGGTTGATTGTGTCCTGTATCCAATTCTGCTATGAGAAACTGGGAAAAACGTCACCCTCAGGCCTGAGGGCTCATTCCACTAGAGATATAGCTGCATCTCTGGCTGCGGCCAGGGATATTCCTTTGTTAGAAATTTGCCAAGCAGCCATCTGGAAAACACTTCATACCTTCACCAAGCATTACTCTCTGGATATCCAGGCTAGGAGTGATGCTAGGTTTGGCACAGCAGTACTTCAGAGCCTATTCCCACAGTAGGTTCTGTCCCCTCTCCTTGGAAGTACTGCTTGGTAGTCTGCAATTGTCAGAATACAGCAAGACTTCATGTTGTTTGGAAAAAAAAAATTACTCACCTTACTTAGTAATTGTGTTTCTTCTAATGGAGTCTTGCTGTATTCTGACCTGCCTCCCCTCTCAGAACCTGTTTTGGTAAGTGGGTAGGCAGGTGCAGTGTTGCACCCCGGTGGTGTCTTTAGCCCACTTTCTGTTGTGTTGGGTGCCTTGTGTTTGATTAGTTAAGAGTTTTTTATTCCTTTTTGCTTGTTTTTTGGTCTTTGGGTTTCCTGACTTGAGTCTTTTAGGTATCTAAAGTCTTTGTTGCCAGTTGGCTAGTAGGAATTTTACCATTTCCACATTAGTCAGTGAGTTTTAGGTCGTAAGAATCAGACGGTTTGGTTTCAGAGTGTCACAGTTTTTTCAACCGAGCTCAAGCCCAACGTTCTATACCTGGCATAGAATTATAACCCTTCACTCTCCGGGGCAGTTCAAGTGCTGGAGCTAACTGCAATTGTCAGAACACAGCAAGACTCCATTAGAAGAAACACAATTACTAAGGCGAGTAATTTTTTCTTCTTGTACATCTTTTCTGAAAAATACTCCCTTCCTCGACCCGTGTGGTATTTACAGGTCTCTATCATGACCCCCCCCCAAAACCGTCATTTCACGGTGTACGTGTTTAGATCCCTCAGTCTCTTCTCACAGGACATTGATGCAACCACTGCACCAATTGCTTTGCCCTTCTTTGGATGGGCTCTACCCTGTCTATGCCCTTTCTGACGTGTGGTCTCCAGAACTGGACAGAGTATCCCAGGTGAGGTTTCACCAGTGACCGATAAACTGCCAACACTACCTCCCTCTTTATGATGTTGATCCCCCTTCCCGTGCACCCCAGCATCCCTCTGGCTTTCCTTACTGCTTTGTTGAATTGCTTTGTCACCTTAAGGTCATCCGTTATGATTATCCCTTGGTTGCTTTTCTGTTTTGTGACGGTCTGTACCCTCTCCCCCCCCCCACCCTTTTTGTACTGTATCTCTGGGGTTCTGCATCCAAGATGCATGATTTTGCACTTTTGTTGCATTGAAAACCAGCTGCCATACCCTTGACCTTTCTTCAAGCTTTTTTCAGTTCTCTATTCATTCTCTCTGCCCTCTCCAGAGTGTCCACTCTATTCCATGTCTTGGTGTCATCTGTAGAGGGACACATCTTCCCTTCCAGTTCTTCTGCAGTGTCACTTAGAAAGTTTAGGAAATAAGATTATGGACATAGAGGCCATCGTGGCAGAGGCCAAGCCTGGATATCATGGCCATTACTGAATCATGGTTCACTGAGGAACATGGCTGGGACGTGGCCATACCAGGCTATACTCTGTTCAAGAAGGCAGGGTGGGAAGCAAAGGTGGGTGTGTGTTGCTTTATGTAAGGGAAAACATAAGTGACAAATGCAAGGAATATGGGGTTGGGGCAGAGGTACTGTGGGCTACTCTGGAGAAGGGGAGCGGAGCTGATATTAGCACTGTTGTGGTCAGTAGATCTCCAGCACAGGGAGATGTGTTGGATAAGGTACCGGTGGAAGCCACTGGCAAGATGACAGAAAGGGGGGAGCAGCTGCTGATGGGGATGTCAGTCTGCTGGATGGAGATTGGAGCCTCCCACCTGTGGCTTCAGCTAGAAGCAGGGACATCCTGGATTCCCTGCAGTGGCATTCCTTAAGCAGCTATTCAGCGAACCCACTCATAATGGGCAATACTGGACCTTGTACTCACTAGCAAGGTCAGTATTGACAGTCATCAAGGTGGTAGGCCACCTGGGTACCAGTGACCACCATACTGTTTTGTTCAGTATAAGTATGGCTGCAAAATTGAACCACACAAATGGAAGGGTTCTGAACTTCAGGAGAGCAGATTTTATGCAGATAGGTGAATGCCTCATGGATGACCTGTTGGGGGTAACCTGGGTGGGGTGGAGAAACAGTGGACGAAGCTGAAAGGGAGCATAGTGAAGACAGTAAACCAATGCGTCAAACAAGTGAGCAGAAGCAGGAGGAAAAAGAGACTGCTGTGGATCTCAGGTGGCTGAAAAGGTAAAGGTTAAAAAGGAGACATAGCGGGTAGGATGGAGAGGGTATATCAGGGGAAACGGGGAGAAGCAGTGAAAGCTGTAAAGGAGTACAAAGGCTCAGACAGATGGAAGAAAGAACAGCCCAAGAAGTAACAAAAGGGGACAAGACTGTTTTTTTAGCTATGTAAGTGAAAAGAGGAAGACTGGGGAGGGACTGTAAAGTTGAAAAAGGGGGGGGACTGTGCAGAGGCGGACCAGGAAAAGGCAGATACCCTGAAGAAATACTTTTGTTCAGTGTTGACAGAGGATGGAGAAGGGGTGAGGCCATAAAAAATTAATGGGAGCACTGGAGGGAATGAGGTGGACTGTAGTCCTTTTTCGGAGGAGAGTCTCCTGAAGGGGCTCTATAATCATAAGGTACTTTCATAAGGTAGAAAAATAAATCGGCAGATTGGATGGGCCTTGCCGTCCTTATCTGCCATCAACTTCTATGTTAAGTGGACAAAACAATGGGACCAGACAGGGTGCATCTAGGGGTATTGAGGATGCTGTGGAAGTTACTGGCTGCACCTCTGGAAGGCCTGTTTAACAGCTTACTGGACACAGAAGTGGATCTGGAGGACTGGAAGAGGGCAGATGTAGTCCCACTTCACAGAAGCAGCAGGGAAGAGGCTGGCAATTGTAGGCCAGTCAGCCTGACGACAGTAGTGTGGAAGTTAATGGAATCACTGCTGAAGGAAAGTTTAGTGAAATATATTGAATCCAGTATGTGTTACACAACCCGAGGCAGCATGGATTCACGGAGGGGAGGTCATGTCAAACTAATGTGATGGATTTCTTTGGCTGGGTGGCCAAGGAATTAGATCAGGGTGGAGTGGTGGTCATGGCCTACCTAGATTTCAGTAAAACTTTTGTCACCGTTCCACATGGCAGACTAGTAATCAAGCTGGGGTAGCTTAGGAGTGGGCCCAAAGGTGGTAAACTGGGTAAGAACTTGGTTAGGGGATAGGCAATAGAGGATGGTGGTAAACAGAATTCACTCTGAGGAGGGGAGGGTGACCAATAGGAGGCCTCATGGATTGGTGTTGGGACTGATCCTATTTTTTGTTTTCATAAGTGACATTGCAGAGGAGCTGGAGGGGAAGGTCTGTCTCTCTTTGGATGACATAAAATTTTGTAATTCGGTGGAGACTCCGGTGTGTGTGTGTGTGTCTATGTAGGATTGGGAGAGACCCGAGAACTCGAGGAGTGGTCATCGTATGGCAGCAGGGTTTCAGTACAAACTAATGCACATAGGTCACAAACTCAGGTCTGGAGCACAATGTGGGTGGAGTGTTATTGATGACCACTAAGCGGGAAAGAGACGGGGAGGGGCTAATCATATCTGATGACCTAAAAGTGGCCAGGCTGTGCTGCATGGCAGTTGGGGAGGCCTAGTGGGATGCTGGGGTGCTTAAGGAGGGGTATCACCAGCAGAAAGTGGTAGGTGATGTTGCTTCTTTATAGATTGCTGGTGAGATCCAACCTAGAATACTGTATCCAGTTCTGGAGACCACATCTCTGGAAGGACATAGAGTGGAGGTAGTCCAGAAGAGGACTGCTAAAATGGTGCAGGTCTACATCAAAAGCCCTAGGAGGAGAGACTAAGGAACCTCAGTATGTATACTCTGGAGCAAAGGGGGTGATGGAAACCTTTATTTACCTCACTGGGGTAAATAAGTTACAGGAGGAAAGTATTTTTCAAAAAAAGGTGCTCAACAACAAGGCACATGCTGTGAAGCTGGAGGGGGGAGATTCAGGATAGCTGTGAGGAAGTACTTCACAGAAAGAGTGGTGGGTTTCTGGAACAGCCTACCACTGGAGGTGATGGTGGTGAAAACGGTGGGGTTCAAGAATGCATGGGATAGGCATTTGGGAGTCTTGGTGGAAAGGAACAGGAGAGGGAGAAAGAGCCAGAGATAAAGTAAGGTTTACAGCAATACTGTACATAGGGGAAAATGAGCAGACTGGGTTGGCCATGCGGTCCTTATCTGCCAACAAGTTCTGCATTTCTGTTTATTCAGGATAGCTGCTTTTTCCTGATCATCCTTTGCGTAGTCTCCCTCTGCACCCCTCAGCCTCACAAGTCCCTTCCCTTGTGTTTTTTTTTCATTTGTACAACTAAAAAATACCTTGTCCCTCTTTGTTACCCCTTCCCCGACTAGTCTTTCCTTAGTTTGTGCCCTAGCGCCTCTTACCACCTTCCTTGCTTCCCTGTTTGTTTTTTTTTGCTGGTATACCTCTTGTCTTCCCTTTACGTGCCCTTCTCACCACCTCCCTTTAGAACCATATTGGTTTCTCTTTCCTCCTGCTTTTGCTGTCCTCTTTGCACAGACCTATTTATTAAAAAATCTGTGTCCCTGAAGACCAGGACACTCGTCCTTGTGTGGGTCATCTCAGCTGTTATCCTGATGTTAAACCACATTGTCAGGCGATCACTGGTCCCCAAGTGGCATTCCACCCTGACATCTGCAATACTGTCCGCGTTCATAAACACAAGGTCCAGTATTGCACCATAACCAGGCCCCTGGTGTTCTCCAGCATTTTGCCCTGATTTCTACAGCAGGGCTACTAGGCCTCTGCGGCAGCATATTTTGATTTCTGCAGCATGACTTATTCATTTCAGTGGCAGAATGAAGTTTTTCTGTTGGTTAAAATATGATGTAATGTCATCGGAGATATCGCACGCTGAGCATTGAGGAGGGTCTTCAGAATAAATGAGATGTGAAAGGGAGCTGGGCACTATGGAGAAACTGTAATTGAATGAAAATTCGCCAAGAACAATGAATTTCACGGCAGCATATGTATTCTGCAGCATTATGCAAATTCTGAGGAAAATTCCGTGAATGCAGAATCCGAATGCCGTTGCCCATTACAAGTGTTTTTTTTGACTAGTTGCCTCACAAACACCCCCTTCAGAGAGTCAGGGACCCCCCAAAGCCGAATCTGTGGCCGAGACACTCTGGTCAGTACCTGATAGATTGAAGTCCCTCATCAGCAGTACCTTCCCCATATCTGACACATTGCTAATGGCTTCCCCCGTTTCCTTGTCTAGATTCTCTCCCCTTTGCTGGCAAAAGGAAAAGGGCCTCTGAGCAGCCACTGGATACGGTGTTTAAGAAAAAACAGAGAAAAATGTGTCACTTCTCCCGAGAACCATATTGGTCTCTCACCCTGAAAAGAGAGCCGACTCAAAACAAATGCCCTGAACAATTTTTTTTTTTATTTATTTTGTTTTTGTTAACCGGGTAGGTGCACTAGCCATAAAATGACTATTTTCAGGCACGACCCGGGAGAGTACAACAAAAGAACAGTTGAACAACAGCAACATGGGTACAATAATACAAATAGAGGAACGGTACAGCAGTGCTACAAAAATACAATGGGTAGAAACAAAAAAAAAATAATGGCAAGCATTATACAGATAATGGCAGTAAGATGTATAATAAGTGCAGAAACCAGGGACCCAACCTGTGGAGTGAAAGGGTTAATAAGATAGTAAGGTTATATAGAGAGAAATATGAGGAATGTTCAAACATAACAAGAAAGACTGACAGAAGGAAGGTCAGGGGTGGTAATTGGCAAAACAGTGGATGGTCAGCAACAAGGTTCGAGAAGGAAGAGAGCTAGTAGTCAAGAAGTTAGTTACAAAGAGAAGGAAAAATATGGGGAGGCGAAGAGGAGACAGTCTTGGAGCTGGATTAGAGCAGGGGTGACATTACTGGTAAGTCTCAGGAGCTTCAGGTTGGGTCAAAGCATATACAAGCATCAGCTAAGGATAGATAACGACGATATTCACTTTTAAATCCAAAGTGAGACTGAGACAGCCGGAGGTTGAGTGGAAGAGCATTCCATAGCCTGGAAGCAGGGAATCGGAAGGCCCCTGTGCCTTTAGTCGTCCGACATCTCGGAACATAGAGCAAGGATTTGTCAGCTGATCGCAGGCCATGGGAGGATGGTTGAGGGACCAGCAATGCCGCCAGCTGGGATGGGTTTTTCCCCCGGATGATAGTCCATTAGTGATCCAAGGTAGTATTGTCTACTGGCAGAGGGTGAGAGCCAATTCAGATCCTTATAAAGAAGGTAGTGATGTTTGATCGGCGGCGAAGAGTCAAATCGGCATATATTGTTATAAGTTATGTCCCATTTTAGTAGGGAGGTTTTATGGGCAGAGGTAAGAATAGAGGCACCATAAGTAAGGGTTGGGAGCAGAATACCTCTAGCAATTGCTAATTTGGCCGAGGGTATAAGCATGTAGCTCGTTTTGTAAGCTACGCCTAGTTTCGAGTTTACAGCTTTGCTCGAGGACTGAATGTGAAGATTAAAATCCAGGGACTGGTCCGGGAGGATCCCAAGGAAGTAACATTTTCAAGTGGAAATCCTCCTGGGTGAAGAACCTCCAGCAAACTAGAACAGGTCTTAATCTTCGGTGCAGAACCTAGGAGCTATGCTTTCGGTTTCTTTTCATTTAGTACAAGCTTACGGTCTAGTAGCCAGTCTAAGACCTTATTGAAGTCTGAAGTAAGTGATTTGTTTATGCAGGCAATACTAGAAGAACTAGTGTAGATGATCAGGTCATCAGCGTAGGGAATAGCTGAGCAGGATTCCAGGACCTCAGCTGCATTGTTGATAAAAATTGAGAACAGAGGGGGCCCAATGATAGAGCCCTGGGGAACCCCAAGGTTGATAGTAGACGTGTTGGACAGGGAGGAATTAAATTTGACAGCTTGCGAACTGTTTGACGGGCAGCTACAGAACCAGTCTACAACAGGGGTAGAGAAATGGAATTTATGGAGAGTGGAGAGAAGCAGGGGATGGTCTACAAGGTTGAAAGCCTTAGTGAGGTCAATGAAGATGGCATCTGTGAGTTTTCCAGAGTCCATGTTGGACAGAATATCAGTAGTTAGTTGAAGAAGAGCCTTGGTGGTGCTATGACCTTTTCTGAAACCATGATGAGTGTCTGAGAGGAGATTGTAGCATGTAAGGTAGTCAGTGGTGCAACTATTTTCTCTAGGATCTTAAGGACAGAGAGAATTGCTATAGGTCTGTAATTGGCCATGTCCGTTGGGTTACCTTTTTTAAAGACAGGTGTTACTCTTGCAGATTTCCATAGGTCTAGCACAGTGCTATGGATAAGGGATAAAGTGTAGATTTTGGCAGTCGGAGAGGCAATGAGTGGAGCAGCCAGCTTAAGAAGACTAGGTTCCAGTGAGTCAGAACCAGAGCTGGTATTGGCAGATATGGATCTCAGTAATTTCAGAACTTCCGCTCTTGATATAGCATGGTGGCGCTGGAGGAGCATCGTATGATAAGGCACAGAGTTCCCCACTGTCTGAAAATATAGGGTGGTGGCAGTGGTGATCGGGTCAAAAGTTGTGTTATTTTTCTGGACCTCCTATATGCACTGTGCATATGCATCAGTTGATTTTAAGTAAAATATAGTGTGCTGGCATCAAAACAGGGGTAGTAGTGCAATAAAAGATGTCAATAAAAGACAATTTTGGAGGATTTTATAAAAAAACAATCAGTAATAGATAAAAATATAGGGTGGTGGTAAACTATATAGAGCGGTGGTAAAAAATATAGGGTGGTGGCCCACCGCGCTAAAACAATGGATGGGGAACTATGGGGCAGTATGGTTGTCTGATGGTAGTGTGGTAGGTAGATTGGAGTGCGATCCACTAGGTTGTAAAGCTAAGGTATAGTATGAAAGATCAGAGAAAAGATTGTTAAAACTGTTTGAGATGGTCCTAGGGACATTACAATGTGCCCCATGTATGATCATTTCATCAGGAGTGACAGACTGCGAGATACCGAGAAATGTTTTGACACGGGCCCAGAATTTCCTCGGATCGCAGGCTGAGTTTTGTAGAAGGTCCTTGCAGTATTTGCTTTTAGCAACTCTAATTTGTCTCTTACATCTGTTCCTTAATTCACGATAGACAATAAGATCTGACTGTAGGCCAGTTTGTAGCGAATCCAAAGCTTGTCCCTCTGGAGCAGATTAGCAAGGAGGTCTTTATGCAGCCACCTCGTCTGTTTTCCTCTGACCCTCCTAGTAGTCTTGGGGGCATGTTTATATTGAATGGTAAGAAATTCATTTATGAATATCTGTAGAGCAACCTCCACATCCTTTGTTTGATAGATACCTGCCCAGTCGATATTGGAGACATCATAGAGAATGCATCCTGGTCAATATGAGCTAGATTTGTAAACGTGATTAGTCTTGATGGAGGAGATGGAGGCGCAACCATAGATAGGATACAGAAAGTGGGTGAGTGGTCTGTTAGTGCATCTGCAAGGATTCCTGTTTTGACACATGTTCCATACAGTTAACCATCACCCAGTCTAGAGTGTACCCGCTTGATGGGATGACGTGGTTCTAGTTGTTTTGTGAGATCAACTGGTGAAAATTATAACTAAGCGTGAGTGATTGCAAGGATATTTGAGCTCACCCTAACTAACTGAGTTAAGATCACCTAGGATGACAGCCTCATTATGATTTACAGACTGGGAGGTGATGTCAATGAGTTCTTGAAGACCTACTATTACCCCAGCAGGGGATTATAGGCACAGATAATATGAAGCTTTTTTTCCCCCAATACAGTAGTTGCCTGTATGAATTCGCACACTGCGGGAGAGGCAGATGCCGGGACAATAGAGATGTTGAGGTGGTTTTTGAAGAATAGGGCAACTCTACCTCCACGCTTGGATGAGGCTCTATCCTGCCGGAACAGGGAATAGTTAGGCAAGGAGCATACGTCATCAGGTATTCCGGGTTTTAGCCAAGTTTCTGTGAGACAGAGTACATCAGGATTGTAGAGTTTCACCCAGGCCTCGAGTTCCGCATGGTGACAGGTAAGACTTCTGATATTGATATGGGCAATTAATAATCCTTTCTTGGACATGCCACATAACTCATTTGGGGAAAAGAAACAGGTAGGTGGACCTGGATTTGGTTTGACGTCCCCAGATAGCAGAATAATGATCATGGCTAGGAACCAAAGCCTTGCACAGTGGCAGGTTAGGGTGAAAGCTCATCTCCATGGCAGCTTCCTCCTGGCATGTAGAGGGTAATAGATGCTGCCTCTAACAAGGAGGATAGGGTTAGGTTGCAGATCAGGCTTTGTCTCTGCAATCAAGTTAGAGAAGACATAGTTGCGTTAAGCCTCTGAGGAGTCTTTTGTCATTTGGTTACATGGGAGAGCCCATGTGGCAGTGTCCAGGCTGAGTAAAAGGACAAATGACGAGTGCCTATAGCAGACTATACTTCGCCATAGTGTTACTATTTGACTTGGGTAGGAAGGCTAGTGGTATACTGAGACAGAGGATTAGCTCTTAGGGATAAAGAGATAGTGTGTGTAAAATTAAGACTGCCAAGGGTGACCGTGTTCCACCGTTTAACCCTTTGCGAAATTAGAGATAGAGCAAAACAACCTAAGTGTTTCCTGCTAGCGTAGCAATTATTTAGAAGAAGTGGATCAGAGAAGCAGAAAGTAAAGCCCCACGAAGGTTAATTAGGAAAGCAGACCAGCCGGAGTCTCTACTTGTAAAGATTATAGTGAGAAAATGAAGACCTATTCAAGATATATGTTAGAGGCGGCACTAGTGGCGAATTTTATAAGGAACCAGTGGAGACTAGATAGATGGCAGTAGTGTTCGGCAAGAGTCAGTAAAGCAGAGGGCGCCAAGCCAGAGACTGATAATCCGAATTTGAGAATGGACATGTAAGGGCATAGAATTTTTCCAGGCCTTTCTACGGTAAAATTCTGATGGGGTTTTTTTGGGGGTGCCCACCAGGAGCTTAACTATGGTTAAAGGAATGATGCAGACAGGAGGTGTTCGGCAACTTTGGATACTGGGACCCACCTGGGAGGATGATGTCCCATACAGGAGTTGAAGGCCTGCATTCATCTGGGTGGGGAGCTGTAGTCCTCAGTGGACAGTTCAGATGTTACTTTGATGAACAGTTTAAGTAGCCGGGGTGGGAGTGGTGGTATAGGGAGGCAGAAATGGCTGCGCCCAGGCTAAAGTAGATAGGGAAAACCCGAGGGAGAGTCTTCCACAGGGCAGATTAATAAAGCATGCGGGTGATAGAAACAAAGGGGAGGGAAACAGGAACATTAAAAAGAGAGGAGAAGGGTGGGGCAAAAGGAAATTGGGGTGGTAACAAGCAGAGTGCTAACAAAATCTGGAAGGCCATGTGTTGTGAGCTGGAAATCTGGGAATTAAGATCCTGAACCTAGAGGCAACATGACTGAGACTGGCCTGGATATTAGCGGGAGCAGTGGGGAGTCTGAGTCAGTATGGGTGCAACTCAAGGCCACTTCAAGCAGCAGAGTGCGCTTAGGGGTGATATATAGGCCTCCAAGGGGAGGAAAGGGACAGCGAATTCGAGGAGGAACTTGAGAAGGCAGCAAAGGGGTAAGTAGTGGTGGTGGGTGACCTGAACCTGCCTGATTATTGGGAGGTCCTGGTGGCCGAGAGTGCCAGGAGCCAGGCATTACTGGACGCTGTCCAAAACTGTCTGCCGGTGGAATTTAAGGAATCCACCAGGCAGAACACAGTCCTTGATGTGCTCACCAGCTCAGAGATGGTGGTTGCTATGGAAGTAGGGGAGCCACTAGGAGAACAGCAACCACAACTCCATGTGGTTTGAATTGGCCTTTTGGGGGTGGCAATCAAGAACTGAAGTCCTTGACTTTAGAATGGCACGCTTCGATAGGTTGAGGAAACTGGTCAGGGATAAGTTAGTAGCGGTGGAGGACATGAGGGGGTGGAGGAGAGATGGGGAGCAATAAAGGGAGCTATCCTCGAAGCATCAAAGGCAAGCATAAGAACAGTATCCCAGAAAAAAACAGATTTAGTAGACCACTATGATTTCTTGGCTAGGGTGAGGGAAGTGGTTAGGGCTAAAAAGAAGGCCTTTTGTAAATACAAGGAAAAGCAGGGGGAACCAGAATGTGAGGATTAAACTGCAGAAAATTAGGGAGGCAAAAGCAGACACAGAGCTGCGTTTTGTGGTGGGGATCAAGAATGGAGAAACAGTTTTTAGGTATATAATTGAGGAAAAAAGGGGGGGGCATTGCGAGGCTATTTGGGAGGTAGTGTGATAGAGGAGGATGAACAAAAGACCACCATCCTGAATGTCTACTATAACTCAGTATTCATTAAAGAGGACTGCAGATCCATGCCAGAAAGCGTCATCAGAAGCTGGCCCAGTGGGCGTGGAGGGCTGAGGCACTGGCACCTTACCTCCTGCCACACCGTCGACCCGTGTTTGGTGGCAAATGCAGTTTGCTGGGGAGGGAAAGGTTTGAGTGCCTGACGGCTGCTGTCCTTTCCGGGGGAGCGGGTATGACTGCACGCTTTGCCGAATAACTGCCAAGTGGTGGAGGTAAGGTGGTGGTGCTTGTCAAGAGGGCAGAAGAAGGGAGGCATGCAAGCCTCTGGGGTGTGCGTGCCACAGTGTGGGGAGCGGGGAGAAAACCAGAAATACCTGTGGTCCCCCTCGTCACCATATGTGACAGCTCTTGGGGACTCACAGATCCTGCTTCCATGTGGATCCCTGTTGATGGGACGAGGGGACCCAACAGGAGCAGGTTGTGACGGGCGGGCAGAAATCTATATGGAAAAAAAAAAGCGGCATCAAAGGAGCTGCCAAGGGGATCTCATTTATATGAGGCAGCTTACTAGCAAGAGGGTCCAGAAAGGGCTGGCAGTCCTTAAGATAAGGCCTCGGGACCAGATGAATTGCATCCATGGATACATGGGGAATTGGCACCAGAACTAGCTGAACCACTGACTGGGCTGTTGAACAACTCACTCAGGTCCAGGTGAGTTCCAATGGCTAGGAGAATGGCAGACTTTGTACCGCTTCATAAGGGGGGAGAGATAGGGAGTAACCTGGGAACTTAAGGTGACGGGCCTACCAGTCTGACCGCGATCTTGGGGGAGCTCATGGAATCGTGAATCAGAGGACCTTGTGGGACTACCTTGAAAGCAGTGGGCTCCAGGATAGTAAACAACATGGTTTTGTGGCGGAAAGGTCTTGTCAGACTAACCCAATTTTTTTATTTGACTGGGTGGCCAAGGAAGTAGACAAGTGCCACGCTGTGGATCTGCTGTACTTTGACTTCAGCAAGGCTTTTGATTCAGTACCACACAAAAAGTTGCTCAAAAAGGTGGAAGACATGGGTGCAACTAAATCTGTAGTGAACTGAGTGGGTAGTTGGCTAGAAGGGAGGCAGCAGATGGTGATGGTCAGAGGGGTTAAATCGGAGGAAAGGGAGGTTACGAGCGAGGTTCCACTGGGATCTGTCCTTGTTCTGGTTCTCCAACATGTTCATTAGTGGGGAAATCCTGGGCAGGCTATGTGTTTTCGCAGATAACACAAAACTATGTGGGAGAGTGGATAGTGAATAAGGGATATACAGAGGTACCTGTATAAACCAGAGGAGTGGTCAGAGGTCTGGTAGTTAAAATTCAGCACAAACAAGTGCAAGGTGATGCACCTAGGGAAAAGGAATCCCAAGACGACAGAATACTGGATGGGTGGGGCAAGACTTAGCACTACAGAAGAGGATCGGGATCTAGGAGTTATCAGTAACTCCCTTAAACAAATGAGTCAGTGCAACAAGGCCTTTAGCCATGCTAGCAGGATGCTGGGATGTATCAGGAGGGATACTGATAGCAGAAGAAAAGAGGTAACACTTCCCCTATACAGATCCTTGGTGAGGCCTCATCTGGAGTACTGCGTCCAGTTCTGGAGCCCTCACCTCAGAAAGGACAGGAATAGGTTGGAATCAGTACTGCGTAGAGTAACAAATGCTTCAGTGCCAGCAGGGCAGATTCTATGAGGAGCGCCTCGAGGCACTGAATATGTACTCTCTGGAAACCAGAAGGGAGAGGGGAGATAAGATAGAGAACTTCAAATTCCTTAAAGGAATTAACAAGGTAAACTGCAGGGAATTATATACCTTGGATGCCAACTTGAGATCACGTGGTCACAAGTGGGGAAGAAAACAGGAGGGAGGTTCAGGATGGGCATGAGGAAGTACTTCTTTATGGTAAGAGCGGTGGCACCTTAGAACAGTCTGTTGGCCAAGGGGCTGGGTACAAACACAGTCAGGGGATTTAAGCAGGCATGAAATAGAATGAAGAGAATAGTAGTTGCCCAGGGCAACAAGACCAGGGAGGAGAATGGAGATGGGACAGGGAGGATTAGTACCCTGGAGGAACAGTAGGCTCCAAGGATTATAGGAAACTTGGGCAGACTGGATGGACCTCTGGTCAGTTTTTGCCATCATGGTCTGTTTCTATATAGTGGCCATTATTGACTCATGGCACAGTGAAAAGCATGACTTGGGACATGGCCACAGCATGTTGTACTCTTTTCAGGAACATACAGAGATGCAAGGAATATTTTTTTTGGGGGCAGAGGTACTATGGGTCACCCTGGAGTCAGGGAATGGAGCCACTATTTGAATCTACAGACCTCCAGCATGGGGAGAGGAACTGGTTAAAGTATTGGTGAATGCCCTTGGAAGAATGGCAGAAAAGGGGGAGGTGCTGCTGGTGGGGAACTTCAGTCTGCTGGATGCAGATTGCAGCCTTCCAGCTGCGGCTTTAGCTAGAAGCAGGGACATCCCTGACAAGATGGTCGAATGCCTCAGAGATGACGTGGCAGAAGGGGATGAATGGGGTGGAAGAACAGTGGGCGAAGCTAAGAGGAGGCATATTGAAAGCAGAAAATCTCTGCGTCAAGCAAGTGGGGGGGGGAAGGCAACAGGAAAAAGATCACTATGGATCTTTCGAGACACAGCTCTTGCAGCAGGTTACACCATTGGGACTGAAGCCGGCAGGCATCAGGACCCCACGGAAAAATTCTAGCTAGCTATCTTCAGCGGGGACCGGCCCTGACGTCGGTCCTTCCTCCGTCAGAAGTAGTATATAAGGGGGCGGTCCTGCCAGATTCCCCAGTTCTTTCCTGCCGTCGACTTGCATGTCTCTACCCTTCGGTTCTGTTTCTAGCGCGCGATGCGTGGTAAAGTTTTTTCCTATGGGAAATTCGTTCTCTTCAATCAGCCTTTTTTCTGATGTCCTCTCCGACCTCCGGTCACTCCTCGAAGTGCGCCTGTGGGAAGCAGATCCCGTTCAAGGATCCGCACTCGGCCTGTGTCCGGTGCCTTGGCCCAGACCACGACACCTGGTCCTGCTCCTTTTGCCAGGGTTTCAACAGCAGAACCCGGATCCGTCGCCAGAAGGCCCTCCAGGCGTTCCTGCTCGAGGAACAACTCAAGACCATGGCTTCCAAAGGGGATTCTTTGCAGAAGGCCCACAAGCATGCTGAGAAGCATAGGGAGAAGGCTCCTTCCAGGTCTCCGTCTAGGGCCTCAGACTCGCGCAGCTCCGGCTCCAAGTCTGACCGCTCTCCTTCCCGGGCCAGCTCTCAATCTCCCCCTGCTGCGGTGAGAAAATCTTCAGGTTCCTCTTCTCAGGCCAAGACTCCCAGGCCTTCTTCTTCCTCCAAGGCCCTGGCGAAGTCGGGGGACCGTCATCACCATCACAAGTCGGGTTCCCGCCATTCTGAACCCGACGTCAGGTCTGCCTCGTTGCCTCCTCCTCCCCAGTGGAAGACCAAGGAGCTCACCTCACTCAAGAGGCCGGTGGACCCGACGCTGGTTCATCCGATGTCGGCTTCTCGCCACAGGTCCCCAGAGCCGTCGTCTGTCAGGAGACCGTCGCCGGCCAGGCCAACTCATCACCGGACGCCGGTAGGGGGACCGACGCCCGCTCCTATCGAGAAGAGGACCCCGACGCCTCCGACCGACGTCGGTCAGGAGACCATCACTGAGGAGGAGTTGACTCAGCCCAAGGACCAGACGGGCGACCCCGGTCCTGTCGAGACTCCCAGGGAACCCTCGCCACAACCCGAGCCCCCTGTGGAACCGACGCCGGGACCCGACGACCGTCCACCGGCGCCTGGGCCGTCGGGCCTTTCCTTTTTAGAGGTGAAGGAGCTTTTCACTTACTGGTGGGATACGATCAAGAAGGACATGGTCCCCACTCCACCTCCTCCTCCTCCTCCTCCTACACCGGTTGCTCCTCCAGTTCCTGCGCCCCCTTCTCCATCTGGGTCAGCAGGCCGGTTACCTCCTTCCCGAGAGCCCAGGACCCCTCCAAGGGGGAGACCAGATAAAAGGAGACCTCCGTCCAGATCCTCTTCTAGGTCACCCAGTCCCAAGAGACCCAGAAGATGCCGCCGTTCGCCTTCGACGGAGGACACGGGATCAGAGTTTTCAACATCCAGATCCCCATCTCCCCTCTCCATCCCTTCTCCGGACCCACGTGAGCTGCCTAAGTCTCCTCCGGATGACCCTTCGTTCTCGGATATCATGAGACACATCCAAGAGAACATGGGATGCGGAAGAGTTAGACCCCGAAAGGCTACGCCTTGCAAAGTATCTTCGGCAGAAGGACCTCAAGCCTGTGGTGGTTCCACCCTTGGTAGACACTTTCGTGGACGTCACCAAGGCAGCGTGGAAGCGTCCACATTCGCTTCCGGCGATGCCGAAGAAGGCTGACCACTTGTACAAGGCTCCAAGAGAAGACCAGTACTTGACTCGGCATCCTCAGGCCGACTCTCTGGTCATAACAGCCTCTCATGACCGGTCCCAGAGACCGCAACATTTGAGCACCCTGCCACCGGACCCAGATCCAAACAGCTGGACGCCATGGGTAGGCGCACGTATGCTTCCGCTGTCTGCACCATCAGATCCCTGAATTATTTGACCCATATGGTGCAGTTCCAAAATGCCCTGTGGGAGCAGGGTCTGGATGCGGCTGAGAAATTGCCGGAAGGTGAGCAGAAGGAGGAGATGTTGCAGCTCCTCCGTACGGGTTCGGACATGGGAACCCAAGTGCTACGAGCCGCGTACGACTCCGCGGACTCCTCGGCCCGAGCAGCAGCCTCAGGCGTATGCCTCCGGAGACGCTCTTGGCTCCGCATCTCCGGTTTTAACCCGGACGTCCAGAAAAACATCATGGACGCCCCATTCGAGGGAGAAGTTTTGTTTGGTAAGCCATCAGAGAAGATAATTACCAAACTCCAAGAGGCCGGGAAGGCTGTGAGGTCGGTTCAGCATGTACCCGACCAAGCTTAGTTCCTTTCAGAGGAACCAAAGCCGATTTCGTGGACGGACGCAGAGACAACAGTCCCACCCGGTTCCACAACAGAGGGGCTCCGGTTTTCGCAGAGCCCAGGGGAAACAACCCGCAGGTCGAAGCCAGTGCACTCCTAAGCCGGTCCAGCCAGCGGGACCCTCAGCCGCCACAGCCTGACTCCTTCCCGCCCCGCCTCAGGATCAATGGGACGTTATGGTCGGGGTCGATTAGAATTTCTGCCAGGATGGCAGGCTATAACCACAGACAGGTGGGTTCTACAGTTGGTCGAAGAGGCCACTTTATAGAATTCGGAAAAGCCACCTCAAGGCCTCCGGTTCCTCCGGTACCCGGTCAGCACAAGTTGTTGATCAGACAAGAAGTACTCGCGCCCTGCAAAAGGGAGCGATTGAGTACGTCCCAGAGAACCAGAGAGGACACGGATACTATTCCCACTTCTTCCTGGTTCCAAAGAAGACAGGGGACCTCCGTCCGATTCTGGACCTCGGCGACCTCAATTTGTCGGTCGCCTACAAAAGATTCCGCATGGTAACTCTTCCGGGTCTTATTCCCATGCTGAAGCAGGACGCCTTTTTAGCGTCTCTAGATATGAAGGATGCTTACCTGCACATCCCTATAGCTCAAGCGCACAAGAGGTTCCTGCGCTTCGAGTTTCTCGGCCATCATCTTCAGTTCTGAGCCCTTCCATTCGGACTGTCATCGGCACCCAGGGTCTTTACCAAATGCATGGCAGTCGTGGCAGCGTCTCTAAGGAGACAGGGCCACTATGTGTTCCCGCACCTGGATGATTGGCTTCTCATGGCAGCATCCAAAGAGGCGTTGTTACAGGCGATCCAGAGTACCCAGGACCTGTTTCAATCTCTGGGTATCCTAATCAACCACGAGAAGTCTCTCTTGGTACCGTCGCAGAAGCTGCAATTCATAGGCGCAGTACTGGACACCGTTCAAGGAAGAGCATTTCTTCCAGACGACAGAGCAGAGCGCATCAGATCTCTCATCAGGGAGCTTTCGTCGAATAAGACCGTACCAGCCAGGTCAGTCCTTCGCTTGCTCGGACACATGGCTGCGGCCATTCCTACTGTCCCTTTCGCAAGACTCCACATGCGGGTAACTCAGTGGATGCTCAAGGTGCAATGGGACCAAAGGCAAGACCCACATGCAGCTTCCGGTCAGAATCACGAATTCCGTGATTCGAGACTGGCAGTGGTGGCTAGACCCAGGGACACACTCTTCGGGCGTCCCGTTTATAGCGCCGTCCCCGGAGGTAATCCTCACCACAGACGCCTCAGGTCTAGGGTGGGGAGCACACCTGGACGGGGTGAAGTCCCAGGGAACGTGGACCCCTCAGGAGGCCCACCTCTATATCAACGTCCTAGAGATGAGGGCGATCCTTTATGCCCTGCAGGCATTTCAGTCAGAGATCCCGCCGAGTACTCTCCTACTTCAGACGGACAACACGGCGGTGATGTATTACCTCAACAAGCAAGGAGGCGCACACTTTTACCTCCTTTACAGGGAGGCCATGAAGGTGTGGGATTGGGTAATCCGACACGGCGCAAACCTGATCGCAGTACATGTTCCCGGGGTGGACAACACAATTGCAGACGGCTTGAGTCGCTCCCAGGCCAGAGTCCACGAGTGGGAACTTCTTCAGGAGGTAGCATAGGATCTGTTTCTTCGATGGGGAATGCCAGAATTGGACTTGTTCGCTTCCCTATCCAACGCAAAACTGCCCAATTTTTGCTCGCTAGATCCAGGGCCTGGTGTTTTCTGGCGAGACGCGTTGTCCCTCTCCTGAGCGGACAGATTCCTCTATGCTTTCCCTCCCTTCCCGTTGATCCAGAGAGTTCTTCTCAAACTGCGCAGGGAGCATGCAACAATGATCCTGGTGGCTCCTTTTTGGCCCAGAGAGATCTGGTTCCCCTTGCTGATACAGCTATCCCGGGAACCTCCGCTCCTGTTGCCATTCAGCTCCCATCTCTTGTCTCAGGAGGAAGGTTCACTAGTCCACCCGGACTTACGCTCACTGAATCTGCATGCATGGCTCCTAGAGACATAGCCATTTTGCAACACGGGGTCTCGCAAGAGGTTGCGGAAGTCCTTTCTGCAGCCAGAAAGCTGGCAACGCATGTGACGTACGCCATGAAGTGGTGCCGCTTGTTTATGGTCGCAAACACGCCGCCTCTCCCCTTTAGGTTGTCCGTGAAAGCGGTGTTAGAGTACCTGCTCTCCTTTTCCGCTCGGGTCTCGCCTACTCCTCTATTACAGTGCACCTCTGTGCCATTTCGCTTATCACCTTCCGTGGGATAGCGACAGTGGCACAATTAGATGCCTGTCGGGAATTCCTGAGAGGGTGTTACATCTTAGGCCTCCCATTAAGGACCCAGTGCCTCCATGGGATTTGCTCTTTGTCTTGGAACAACTCACGCTCTCCTTTTGAACCTGCCGATGGATTGCGAGCTGCGTTTTCTGTTGTGGAAAACGTTGTTTTTGGTTGCTGTTACGTCAGCGAGAAGAGTTTCTGAGCTCCATGCTCTTATGTGTAGGGAGCCTTATTTAATTTTCCACCGAGACAGAGTATCCCTGAGGACGAATCCTAAATTCTTGCCTAAGGTGGTTTCCGCACTCACTCTCAATCAGGATATTGATCTGCCGGTCTACTTCCCTAATTATTCTAACAGAGAAGAGGTGCTGCTTCACACCCTGGATGTTCATCATAGCTTAAGGTACTACCTGAACAGAACTAAGCAGCTTCGTAAATCGGAGCAACTTTTCATTTCCTTTACTGAAAGGATAATGGGCCAACCAGTATCTAAACAGTCCCTGTCTCGCTGGCTTGTCCAGTGCATCTCATACTGTTATGATATCAAACACAAGCCCCTTCCGGGTTCAGTCCGGGGCCATTCCACTACGGGAGTGGCTACCTCCTTTGCAGCACTTCGAAACGTCTCCACTTCTGCCATTTGTGCTGCAGCTACTTGGAGCTCTGTACATACATTTATCAGGCATTATAGCCTGGACATCGCTTCACGGCGAAGAGCCGGCTTCGGCCTGGCGGTGCTACAGGGTCTCCTGTCCTAGATTCAGGACCTGGAATGTACCTTCTAGTTTCCTCCTCCCAGAATGTTTGCAGCGTTACTGCTTGGGAATCCGTCCTAATGCTGTAACCTGCTGCAAGAGCTGTGTCTCGAAGTAAGATAGTACAGTTACGTAAGAACTTACCGTAACAGTAGATCTTCGAGAACAGCTCTTGCAGCAGGTACCTTCCCGCCCACCTTCCCCCTTGGAGGAGGCATGGCCTAAGCCTTTACTAACAGGGAATTTTTCCCTTTGTCTTCTGACGGTGAATCCTCGGTCTCCCATATCGATGTCAGCCTACGGCCGGAAGTCTCCAGCGGGAGAACTGGGGAATCTGGCGGGACCGCCCCCCTTATATACTACGTCTGACGTCGGAGGCGGGACCGACGTCGGGGGCAGTCCCTGCTGAAGATAGCTAGCTAGAATTTTTCCGTGGGGTCCTGACGCCTGCTGGCTTCAGTCCTAATGGTGTAACCTGCTGCAAGAGCTGTTCTCGAAGATCTACTGTTATGATAAGTTCTTACGTAACTGTACTTTCTCCAAAGAGGTGGCTGTAGAGGAAAAAGCTAAAAGGGTTGCATTCAGGAGGTGTAAGGGGAGACAGAGAGGAGGAGGATAGAGAGGTGTATCGGGAAGCTGCTGGAAAGCTGTAAGGAGCATAGAGAGGACTAGCCCAGGAGGTAATGAAAGGGGACAAGATATTTTGTATGTATGTAAGCGAAAAGAGGAATACCAAGGGGAGGGATTGTATGGTTAAAAAGGGAAGGGGGTGGGCTGTGCAGAGGGGGCCAGGAAAAGGCAAGCATCTTGAACAAATACTTCTGCTCAGTTTTTTCATGGGAAGGGGAAGGCAAGGGCTGCAATAAAATAACAAGAGCTTTGAAGGGAGGAGGTGAACACTAGCCTTTTTTCGTAGGAGAGTCATGAAAGGACTCAGTAATTTGAAAGTGAACAGAGCAGTGGGGCTGGACGGGGTGCATCCATCAGTGTTGAGGGAGCTCAGGGAGGTACTGGCTGCATCTTTGACAATCCTATTTAACAGACCAGGTTACCAGAGTGGTTCCAGAGAACTGGAGGAGGGAAGATGTTTCACTTCACAAAAATGGAAGCAGAGAGGAGACTGCCAATCAGTCAAGCTGACATCAGTGGTGGGAATGTTAATGGAATCCTAGCTAAAGGAAAGGATTGTGGAATATCTTGAATCCAGCAGGATTACAAGACCTGAGGCAGCATAGATTCACCGGGTGGGGGTTCGTCATGTCAAACGAATCTGATAGATTTTTTTGATTGGGTGACGAAGGAATTTCATGGTTGAGCTGTGGATGTGGCCTACATAGATTTCAGTAAGGCTTTCAACATTGTTCCACGTAGGAGATGAGTAAGGAAGATGGAGTGGAACCAGAGGTGGTAAACTGGGTAAGAAATTGGTTAGGGGATAGGCGTCAGAGGGTGGTGGTAAATAGAGTTCACTCTGAGAAAGGGAGGGTGACCAGCAGGCTACCTAGGGGTTGAGTGCTGGGACTGGTCCTCTTTAATATCTTTAGAAGTGGCAGTGCAAATGGAGCAGGAAAAGGTCTGCTTTTTTGTAAAGGACCGCAAGATCTGCAGTAAGGTAGACACTACGGGGGAGAGTGGGGGTGGAAAGAATGAGTAGACACCTGAGAAAACTCGAGCAGTCGAGTATGGCAGCGGGATTTCAGTGCAGAATAATGCACTTAGGGCACAGAAACCCAGGAGCAGAGTACAAAATGGGTAGAGTGGTGATATTGACAGCAACCAAGCAGGAAAGGGACCTGGGGTAATCCTATCAGATGCCCTGAAGCTAGCCAGGCAGTGTGACCAGGGCAGTTGGGAGGGCTACTGTGGTGTGTAGAAAGGGATATCCGCAGTAGAAAGAGGGGGGGTGTTGCCCCTGTATAGATCACTGGTAAGACCCCACCTTGAGTAGTCTGCCCATTTCTGGAGACCACATATCTGGAAGGACAGAGAGTGAAAGCTGTCCAGAGGAAGGCAACCGAAATGGTGTATGGTCAGCATCAAAATACCTATGAGGAGAGACTAAAGAACCTCAGTATGTACACCCTGGAAGAGAGGAAAGGGGGGTGTGATGGAGACCTTTAAATACCTCACGGGGTGGGGGGGTGAATAAGGTACAGGAAGGAAGTATTTTTCAGGAAAAAGGAACTTGAGAATAAGGGGACATAATATGAAGCTGGGGGGGTGGTATTCAGGTTTGATGTGAGAAAGTACTTCTTAACCGAAGATGTAGTGGAATCCTGGAACTGCCTTCCAGCTGTGATGGTTGGGGCAAAGTCATGGGGGTGGGTTCAAAAATTCATGGGATAGGCATATAGGTATCTTAGTGGAAAGGAAGGAAGGAAGGGGAGGGAGAAAGGGCTGGAAATCTTAGGGTCTGCAGTGATACTGTAGGTTGGGGAAAAATGTGCAGACTGAGTGGGCCTAGTCCTTATCTGCTGTTAAATTATGTGTTTCTGTATGTTTCCCGTTCCCAGTATCTGATTCCGTGATGACGAGTTTGGTCGAATCGCCATGGTTTGTTTGGTGTCCTCTGTGTATGTACTGATCAGTCTAATAGCTCAGCTCACCCTTTAATATGAACTTTCAGTAACAAGTACCAGCGTATTTGCGGTTTGCTGTATTTCAAGTACAACTTTCCGAGTATTTTATGCGGTTCCATACTAAATGCCTGTGGAGGAGGAAGGGGGGAGCCTCTGGAACCGGACGACTCACCTGAGCAAAAATTTGGTTCTGATCCCTGGCCTTTGGAGGATTACACATCTCATTACTCCTTTGTAAGGCAGATGGTGAACACCCTAAACATCCCCTCCCGTGGGTCTGAGAAGGAGGTTGATTTTATGGATATGACGGGATTGCCCCCACAAGGAGGTTAAGTCTTCCTATCCACAAATCCCTTTAGAAAGCCGAAGACATGATCATGTCAGCACCCATCTCTGCTGCTGGCATTGACAAGAAAATTAAAAAAATAGTATCGGGTGGACAGAGAGGGTTGTTACCTGTATTTTCACCCTGATCTGCATGTTGTTTCTAGGGAAGTGGATATTTATTTTTATTTATTTTATTTAGTTTTTGTTGACCGCGTAAGTGCACTAGACAAATCCTGCCTATTTTCAGGCACGACCCAGGGGAAGGGGATACAGATGAATGCCAACTGTCCTTGAACCAAATGAAGCTGTTGGTGGTATTTTTAGTGAAAGAGGGAAATTTGGCCAGGACACCGGGGAAATTCCCCTACTCTTTTCGATAAGTGCCATGAGATCTTTAACATCCACCTGAACTACCACCAATCCAGGCAGATGGGACCTCGGTTTAACGTCTCATCCGAAAGACGGCACCTCAGAAGTGCAGCACCCCTCTCATGCTGCACTACAGTGTCAGTACTGGGATATTAACCCAAGTGCCAGATGTGGGAACTGAACCCACAGCCCTCTGATCTCCTGGCCTCAGGTGAGTGTGCTACCTACTGAGCCACTGGCACTGACTATGTTCTATCCACACTGTTTGGCATTGTCCTTTCCCTTTAAATCTTTTTTTCTTCTTTTTTTTCCATTCAAATTTTATTGAAATTTTCAATACAGAGAACAAATCCACAACACTATTAACATAGTACAAGCAATTCAGATACAAATATTGTGATGATTCATTCTCTCCCTACCCTTCTCCCCTCCCTCCACCCTCGCAACCCACCCCAGAATTCCCAGCACAGCATTATTCATCCTAGACTGCATCTTATGGTATAGTATTAACATGCCTTAAAGGAAAACTACACCCAAAACTTGAGAAAATATATGCTGTGCAGTGTGTTTTGAATTGTATGTGAAGTTCTAGTGTTTCCTTCCCTCTGACTGGTATTAGGAGTTTTTACTAAATTAGCCTGCTAGCTTTAGGGTAGTTTTACGACCCCTGGAGCTCTCCATATCAAATAGCTTTATTGCATTTCTTTGTTCTACAATGCACCTTGTTTCATGTGATGGTGATGTAGCAGAGCCCATAAATCCAGCAGAAAGCATTGTATTACAATCAGTTCACAACAATAGAGATGTCTATATTTTAAAATCTGTAGAATTCAGCTTGGTGACCACCCTCATCCTAAAGGTTTTACTGTCCTGAAAAACTTTGCTGCTGGTAATTTTTGTGCGGCTTGTAAAGCTTCCAAGATATTTAGTTTGTTTGGCATGTGTGTGCTAAATGTTGGGTCTCTCTTACATCACAGTCACATGAGACAAGATGCACTGTGGGAACAAGAAATACAATTACACTGTCAGGTATGAAGATTCCCAGGGGTCGTGAAACTAGTATAAAGCTAGCAGGCTAATTTGGGAAAAACTCCTAATACCAGTCAGAGGGAAGGAAACACTAGAACTTCACATATAAATTAAAACACTCTGCACAACGTATATTTTTTCAAGTTTTGGGTGTAGTTTTCCTTTAAACTTGCAAAGAGTACAGGGTTTGTAATGGGCCCCATATCCTGTTGAACTTCTTAGTTTTGTTATGGAGACTTGAGATGGTCCTCCCCGTTCTAAGATTAGCGAGAAATTCCTGGAGCCATTCAACATAGGTTAATTCATCAGAATCTTTCCAATGTCTAAGAACCACTTTCTTAACAGATAATGAAATTAATGCTATATGATATTTCCTGTTCACCACTGGAATACAGGAGAAATCCCCCAAAAGACATATTTCGGGTGTGAACAAGTCAGAAAGCCCTAAAAGAGGGTCAGCCCTTTGTTTGATAGTGGCCCAGAGTGGAACAACTTTGTAACAGCTCCAGAAGATATGAAGAAGATCCCCTCGTTGCAATTGACATCTTGTACAAAGAGGAGAGGACACAATACCTAGTCTAGCCAATTTCTGTGGGGAATAATAAATAATATGCAGAATTTTAAATTGCATTAATGTGAGTCTATCCTGTAGCAAATATGTGTGACAGTTTTGCCACAGAAGAGACCAGTCCAACTCCTTATCCGGAAAAAGAGAAGACCTAAAGGCGACAGGGGCCAAATTATCAGGGTAGGCCCAACTAAATAAAGCACTGTATATCTTGGATACAGCATGAGCTTTCCCTTTAAATCTTGCCGGAAGGTCTTGAAGCTAGCTCTTCCCACCCACCCGGGTGGTACAGTGCCTTCAAAAAGTATTCACCCCCCTTGGATTTAGTCACATGTTGTTGTGTCACTACCAGAATTTTTAATGCATTGAAATGATTTTTCCCCCCTTGATCCACACAGCATACTCAACAATTTAAAGGGCAAAATATTTTTATTGTGTAACAAAAATTTATGAAACATTAAAACTGAAATATCTTGTTTACTTAAGTATCTCCGAGTCAGTACTTTGTAGAAGCGCCTTTGGCAACAATTACAGCTTTGAGTCTTCTTGGGTATGTCTGTATCAGCTTTGCACATCTGGATTTGGGATTTTATCCATTCTTCCTTGCAGATTTGCTCAAGCTCTGTCAAGTTGGATGGGGAGCATCGGTGAACTGCAATCTTTAAGTCTTTCCACAGATTCTTAATGGGATTCAAGTCTGGACTTTGGCTGGGCCACTCAAGGACATTCACCTTCTTGTTCTGAAGCCACTCCAGTGTTGCTTTGGCTGTATGCTTGGGGTCGTTGTCCTGTTGGAACGTAAATCTTCGCCCCAGTCCAAGGTCTGTTGCAGACTGATGCAGGTTCTCCTCAAGGATGTGCCTGTATTTGGCTCCATTCATTGTTCCCTCTATCCTGACAAGTGCCCCAGTCCTTGCCGCTGAAAAGTATCCCCATAACATGATGCTGCCACCACCATGCTTCATGGGAGGGATGGTGTTACACGGGTGCTGAGCTGTGTTCGGTTTGCTCCAGGCATAGCGCTTTGCATTCAGGCCAAAGAGTTCAATTTTTGTTTCATCAGACCAGAGAATCTTTCGCCACATGGTCTGAGTCTGCCACGTGCCTTCTTGCAAACTCCAGGCATGCTATTATGTGGCCTTTTCTCAGGAGTGGCTTCCGCCTACTCTCCCATAGAGGCTACATCTGTGAAGTGCTGCAGAGATTGTTGTCCTCTGGACAGGTTCTCCCATCTCAGCCATGGAACTCTGTAGTTCTGTCAGGGTGGTCATTGGGTTCTTGGTCACTTCCCTGACCAAGGTCCTTCTTCTTGATTGCTCAGTTTGGGAGGGCAGTTGCTCTAGGAAGAGTCTGGGTGGTTCCGTAATCTTTCCATTTCCTAATGATGGACTTGACTGTGCTCCTGGGAACTTTCAACACCCTAGAAATGTTTTTATACCCCTCCCCAGATCTATGCCTCCTCACAGTTCTATAACGGAGTTCTACGGGCAGCTCCTTGGTCTTCATGGTAGAGTTTCTGCTCTGACATGCACTGTCAACAGTGGGACCTTGTATAGACAGATGTGTTTCCTCTGAAATCATGTCAACCATTTGAGCTGACCACAGGTGGACTCCATTCAAGTTTTAGAGTGATCTCACAAGGAAATTGGATGCACCTCAGCTCAATTTGGAGTGTCATAGCAAAGAGGGCGAATACTTATCAAATCAAGGCATTTCAGGTTTTTATTTTAAATTACATGTACAAAAAATTTCAGAAATTTCATGCCACTTTGACATTATAGAGTAATTTGTGTAGATACGTGACAAAAAAATCCCATATAAATGTATTTTAATTTGAGTTGGCAACATCACAAAATGTGACAAAATCCAAGGGGTGAATACTTTCTGAAGGCACTGTATGACCCTCTGCTGCGCCCCATGACGCCAGATCTTCTTTCCGCTGGAAGATGCAGGTTCCACTCTTGCTGCTCGCGCATTTAGTAGGCCCTGGTTTCAGAATCTTTGGATTTGCTATAACTAAGTTAGCTCATCGATTTGTGATCTCGACCAACATGGAAGACAAGTCTTCCCCAGGTTTCCGTGTCTGCCCATGCAGGCAGAAAAGGTCAGGCACAGACTTGTATGCCACGTGCGTGTATTGCCTGGGTGTCACCCGAACGTCTTAGACAGTCGTCTCACATGGCTGAAATTGGGCAGACTGGAGAAACTGAATCTGCTGGTCAAATCTAAGGAGGCCCGATGGGTGGTCTCCACGGCTGTGAGGTTTGCCGAGCAGCTCGAACAGATGCAGACCTTTGAGGAAGAAGCGGCTCGGGCCGTGGATCACTCTTCCAAGGCTTTTTTCGTGCTGCTTAGTCTGGGCTCTGCCTTCTCCGGTTCCTTTCGGGAGATGTGCCATTCCCTTCCCACCAAGGGCGAGGGCTTTCGGGAGTGCATGTCTCTCGATCCCGTAAAAAGGACAAACAACTGAGAGAATCTTTATCTCACCGACAATGTTCCTGGGATCATGAGAGATCTCATTCCCAGGAATCTGCTCTCTTGACTTCTGTCGAGGTTGCGCTGGCTTTATGGTCCCACCATCAAGCCAGCTGGCTCAGACACTGGATGATGATCCAGTCGAGATCGTTCTCGAACCAATCGACCCTTTGTCACCCGATGAGGCCGACAGCGCCTTAGCCAGGACCCCGGTACTGCCTCTCTCTGATAAGGAAACCCAGCTCGCTGGGAAACCCATTGAGGACCTGGTACAGGACCAAGAAGTTCCACCGGTCTCCCCAGTGCCTTCCAGTCGACCCCTTTGGTCCCTCCCGACAATTGAGTTCCAGGACTCCTTCAACTGATCAGCCGTAAAAGGCACACAAGCGCTCTAAAAAGAGGCGCTGCCAACATCTATCTTTCTTCCTCCTCGGAAGAGGGGAGGCATCGACAGAAACTCCGACGCTAAGACGACCTAATATGGCATCAGCTAATTCTGTCCGGTCAGAAGGTGGCTCAGGCTTCTACCCCAGCCATCACTTGGTTATCGCCTCCAAGGCCGAAGCCGACTCCCTTGCAGCCGGCACGCACTATTCCTCCTCCGTTCGGAGCTAGTAAAAACAGTTCGACCACCGACCTCTCCACCGATTCTGGTGGAGCCACCACATAAACAGCCCCCAGTGGTGGGTGCCCTACCAAAGAGTCTCAGCCTGTTCCAGACCTCCCACATAGGCGCTCTGTTACTGTGACTTCCTTTCTGCCTGGTCTGCTGTTACCACGGACAGGTGAGTTCTAGAAGTGGTGGGTCAGGGACTGCCTCTGGAATTCGAGCAGTATTCTCCAAGCCGAGCCGGTGCCCCACGGAAGAATTTGGTGTCCGTTCACACTCAGTTGGCTCTTCGAGATGACATTACCCAACTCCTCTGCAAGGAGGTGGTGGCCAGAGTCACGGACCCCCCGGTCAACCCAGGGTTCGTATCCAGGTACTATCTGGTTCCGAAGCGGACGGGGGGACTGGCGCCCCATTCTAGATCACAACCTGAACCAGTTCCTCAGATCCCGCACCTTTAGGATGGTAACTCTGTCCCAGATCATACCATCTCTGGAACAGAACATGTGGTTCTGCGCTCTGGATCTCCAGGATGCGTTTTTTTCATGTCGCTATCTGTCCGCCTAACCAGAGGTTCCTTCGCTTCCGAGCAGAAGGAGCCCAGTTTGAGTTCCGAGCCATGCTGTTCGGCCTGTCATCGGCCCCATGGGTCTTCCCCAGATGCATTGCAGACATGGCTGTTTATCTTCAGCGTTGAGGGTCAGGGTGTACCCATATCTCAGTGATTGGCTCCTTGTGTGCATGCCTTCACAGGTGATGTGCTTCATCATGGCAGAGCTCGACTCGTGCCAAGCCATGGAGAGGGCGGTGGTTCTCTCCTGCTTTGCCCAATCATTTCTGGTTGGGCACTTGTGCCCTGACCGGGACTTTCTGCGCCTTCTGGGGTACATGGCGGCCTGCACCACTGTAGTCTGATGCGCCCCCTTCAATGGGAGCTGGCCAGCCAGTGGACTCAGAGTCATGGTGAATTTGACCAGCTGGTCACTGTGACCCAGAAGATGTGGAACGCTCTCCAATGGTGAACCATCCTGAATCACTTGCAGGAAGGGATCACGTTTGTCTGTCTCGAGCAGACGGTCATCTTCACTACCAATGCGCCTCTCATGGGCTAGGGAGCCCACGTGGGGGACAAAAGGGCCCACGGGCTGTGGACCCTCGAGGAGTCTCGATACCACATCAACCTGTTGGAGCTCAGAGCAGTTAGACTGGCACTGTCAGCTTTCGCTCCTTTGCTCCGGGGTCAAGTGGTTCAAGTCCAGACGGACATTACCACAACTATGTACTACCTCAACAAACAGGGCGGCACGCACTCCCGTTTGCTGTGCAAGGAGGTGCTCTGCATCTGGACCCTTGTTGGAGGCAGATCTCCTAACCATCCATGTGGCAGGAGCCTCAAACCCACCTGGCGGATGCTCTCAGCCGCTTAGGCCAGACATCCCATGAGTGGGCTCTCCATCCAGAAGTAGCTTACAGCCTGTTCTCCTGTTAGGGCAAACCGATGGTGGACCTGTTTGCCTTCAGGGAAAACACCAAGCTGAGGCTATTTCATGCCCGCCCCCTCAGCAGGGCTCGCTTTGGGGGGATGCCTTCTGGAAGCCGTGGACCCCTGGCCTTCCCTACGCCTTTCCTCCATTTCCCTTGATCCACAAGGTGAAGGGATCCTGGTAGCCCCAGACTGGCCACGCCAGTTCTGGTATCCAGATCTCAGCCACAGCTGTAGGCCCCCGGAGCGGCTTTGCACACGTCCGGACCTGTTGTCACTCAATCAGGGTAAGTAAATAGTATTGATTCTGTTTTTGGGGTGGACTTTTCTAGTTTTAAGTTTTAACTTTAATTTGCCAGGGAGGAACTGTAGCTGGGAGATATTTGCAGTCAGTTGTGAGTAGACCTGTTACTTAGCCTTTGTGAAATAGGTGTCTGTTAAGGGGAGGAGCTGAAAGGGGCCTAGTTGAACTGAGGATTTATAACTGGAGTTGTTTGTGGTCTCTGTCTGCTGAGCCTGAGACAGGGAGAGTGAGAAAGCGGCCACAGTTTCCTTGAATCAAGGAGGTTATTTTCTAGGCTACAGTGAACTGAATTATTACTTTTTGGACCTGTGTAAGTAAAATACAGTTACGTAAGAACTTACTGTAACAGTAGATCTTCGAGAGTGGCTTTTGCAGTAGGTAATTACATATAGGACTGCAGGCGGCAGGACCCCACAGAAAAATTTCTAGCTAGCAGTCCCTGGAGAGGGACCGCCCCCACATCAGGTGACTGGCGTCCAGGAGACATCGGTATAAAGGGGCACTCCCTGACACCCGCCTTCCAGTTCTTTCCACCACGGGCCAGAAAGGCTGGACGAGAGAGGAGCAGATATTTCCCTCATTGGAAAAGGAGCTGAAAAAACCTAGGGGTGTTGGAGGGCGGGAAGGTATTACCTACTGCAAGAGCGCCTCTCGAAGATCTACTGCTACGGTAAGTTCTTGCGTAACTGTACTATCTTACTTCGAGAGGGCTCCTGCAGTAGGTAATTACATATAGGACTGAATCCCAAGCAGTCTGGAACAAAGAGAGGCACCGGAAGGAGGAAAACTACTCCAAAAAGCAGTTCTAGCTGTGCAAGCCTCAAGATAGGAGGCCTTGCAGAACAGCCAGTCCGAAGCCTGCTCTATGGCGAGAGGCAACATCCAAACTGTAGTGTTTAGTAAAGATATGGACGGAAGTCCAGGTGGCGGCAGCACAGATGTCTGCCGCAGACACATTCTTGAAACAAGCCGCTGAGGCAGCTACTACTCTAGTGGAGTGGCCTCTTACTTGACCCAGGAGAGTCTTGTTGTATTTGTCATAACAGAAAGTGATGCAATGAGCCAACCACTTAGATAGGCATTGCTTGGAAACAGCATTGCCTTCCCTTTTATGAGCAAAAGAAACAAACAATTGATCAGTCTTTTTGAGATCCTTCGTCCTGTTGGTGTAGTATCTCAGAATCCAGTGAACATCCATAGTATGGAGTAAATACTCCCCTTGATTAGAGTACTGCATGAAAAAGGCAGGTAACTCTATGGACTGATTTAGAGTAGACTCTGCTACTACTTTAGGAAGAAACTTAGGATTTGTGCAAAGAGCAACACGTTCCTTGTGAAAAATCAAGTATGGGATTTTACACATCACGGCCTGGAGCTCGGAAATTCTCCGAGCAGACGTAATGGCCACCAGGAAGAGAGTCTTCCACGAAAGGAACTTCAGATCCGCAGAAGCTGCTGCAGGTTCGAAGCGAGGGAGAATAAGTTTCTCGAGAACAAAGTTCAAGTCCCAAGGGGGAGCAGGAGTACGGCTGGGGGGTCTCAGATGGAGGACCCCTCTGAGAAAGGTCTTAGAGACCTCCAATTGAGCGATAGTTTTGTCTGCAAAGGGAACATGATAGGCTGAAATGGCTGCCATGTGTACCTTCAGAGAAGAATGACTGAGACCCAGGTCAAACAGATGATGTAGATACTCCAGCAGAAGCCCTGCTGAGCAAGAAAAGGGTTCCGCGTTCCTGGAAGCTACCCAGATAGTGAATCTTTTCCACTTCATGGCATAAGTGGATCTGGTGGAGGGTTTTCTGTCCTCCACCAAACTCTCCGCCACTTGGGGAGACACCCCAAAGCGGGATTGAGCTAAGTCTGCAGGAGTCTTGCATGCAGTTGAAGGGATTTGAGGCCTGGATGGACCAGGGTCCCCTGATCCTGGGTCAGTAAACCTCGAGATAGAGGAAGAGGAGGATCCTCTGAGTATTGTTGTAGAAGAGAGAACCAAACTTGCCTGGGCCGGAAAGGAGCAATCAGAATCATTCATGCTCCTTCTGAAGCTAGTTTCTGCAAGACTCATTGGATAAGTGGAATTGGGGGAAAGTCATAGACGAATCTGTCCTTCCAGTCTAGAGACAGAGTGTCGCTCCAAAAAGCACCTCGCTCTGGAATGAGCGAGCAGAAGATGGGAAGTTTTGCGTTTAGAGGGGATGCGAGCAGGTCGACCTGTGGTGTTCCCCAAAGTCGGAAGATACTGTCTAGGACCCCTTGGTCCAGTTCCCACTCGTGAGTCAGCGCAGAAGAGCGACTTAGTTTGTCTGCCAGGGTGTTGTCGACTCCCGGAACGTGAATTGCCGTGAGGTGAAGGTTGTGTTGTGTTGCCCAACCCCAAACCCTCATTGCCTCCCTGCAAAGAGGGTAGGACCGAGTCCCTCCCTGTTTGTTTATATACTAAACCACGCACATGTTGTCTGTCTGGACGGCTAGGTGGCCGGGAAGGATGTATTGGTGAAGGGCTTGGAGAGCGTACAACACTGTCCGAAACTCGAGCACATTGATGTGGAGAGCTTGTTCTAGCTTGGACCAGGAGCCCTGGGTCCGATGAGGGCCTAGATGGGCTCCCCAACCTTTGCCCGAGGCATCTATGGTGAGAGTCTGGGGGGGGGGGGGAGCGAAAGAAAAGAACTCCCTGAAACAGGTTCTCTTGAACCATGCACCATTGCAAGTCTCGAAGCATCGGTGAGGAGACCAGAACTGGGTGATCTAGGTCGTCCACTAACTGATCCCATTGGGAGCGTAGTGTCCACTGAGAAATTCTCATGTGGAGTCGAGCGCAAGGAACTATCTGGATAGCAGCTGCCATGAGCCTGAGAAGGTGAAAGACCGACCTTGCAGAGACCCGCCTGCGGTCGGACAGCAGACTTATTTGGGTCTGGAGGGTGAACGACCTGTCCGGAGGCAGGAAGGCCTTGCCCGTGGTCGTGTCGAAAATCGCCCCAATAAACTGTAGTCTCTGGGATGGGACCAGATGAGACTTGGAATGGTTGATGGTAATACCCAGGCAGGCAAAAACCTGCTGGGTAAGGGAGAGGCAGCGCAGGGGTTTCTCCCTGGACGAGGCCGCCAGAGCTAATCGTCCAGGTACAGGAAACCTGCACTCCTGGTATGCATGGTGGGCCGCCACCACTGCTAGACATTTGGTAAATACTCGGAGCTGAGGATAGATCAAGCGGGGGCGCCTTGAATTGGTAGTGGTCCCCTGGGCATGCAAAGCAAGGTATTTGCGGTGGGGCGAGGCGAATGGAAATGTGCAGGTAAGCATCCTGCATATCCAGAGCACACAGCCATTAGCCCGGCGGAGGAGGGCAGAAGGCTCTGCAACAAGAGCATCCTGAACCTTTGTATTCTCGGAAAGATTCAGGGTCTGAGATCTCCTGTCTTCTTTGGGACCAGGAAGAAATGGAATAGTAACCCGTCCGTGCAGATGAAGGGGCGGGTTCTATTGCTTGTTTCAATAGGAGAGCTGAAATTTCCTCCTGGACCAAGAGAAGATGTTCCCTTGAATCTGACGACTTCAGAGGGGTGGCGAGGTTTCTGAAGAAAACTCTATCGAGTATCCTTGTGCTATGAGCTGGAGCACCCAAGAATCTGTGGTTATTCTCTCCCAGCCCGGAAGGTGGAGGGAAATCCTCCCTCCTGCCGGTTCCTCTGGGGAGTCCGGAGGCTGTGGGAGAGGTGAGGAGTCGGGTGGGGCAGCGCTGCAGCTGAAGCACCCGCCGCTTTTTTGGGCGGGGGGGGCTTAGCAGCTGTGGGGGCCCGGCATTTTGTGGCCCGCCTTCCCTGGGGTTTCTCCTTGGGCCGATTCCGTCTGCGAAAGGGACGGCGATGCTGCTGATGGGGATGGTACCTGGAATCAACTGACTTCAGTGCCGTCCCCTTCTCTTGCAAATCTGTGATGATGTCCTTGACATCACCACCAAAAAGCACCGACCCCCGGAAGGGTGCTTCCTGGATAGCAGATTGCACATCCGGGACCAACCCTGACACGTGGAGCCAAGCATGACGCCGTAGGCCTACAGCAAAAGCTGAGCTCCGTCCAGCAGTGTCCACTGCATCGTATGTCGCACGAAGCATGTGTCGACTGGCCGAATGAGCAGAGCGGACAAGATCTGCCAACTCCTGCTTGACTTGGGAGTCAGGCAGGGAGTCCAATTTGGCTTCCACCTGGGTCAGACTGGCCTTCTGGTAGTCCCCTATATGGCCGACATAATTCAGGGCCCTGATTCCCAGCGTGGAGGAAGCGTAGATCTTCCTCCCATACTGGTCCAGAAGGCGGGATTCCTTAGGTGGCGACGAGCTGAGGTGTTTTGGGTTGGCCGACCCGCCGTGAGCAGCGCTAATCACAACCGAGTCGGCATGAGGGTGAGAATCCAGGAAATCAACACCCTTTGGAGCCTGATATAGCCTGTTCGACTTCCTAGGAAGTGGGGCTAAAGCCGATGGCTGTTTTCATATGGTGGTAACAAGGTCGGCGTGAGGCTCTATCCAGGGTGGCACCAAGGTAGGAGCTGTCATGGGCAGATCCAGATGTTCAGCGAGTTTCAGACGCTGAGGATCTGGTTCCAAGGAGCGCCACTGATGAACCTCCTGGATTTTCCTAAGCAACTCTGTAAAAGAAGGATCTTCCGGAGGAGACTTCGGAAGAGTCCTTGGCCTGGGCTTCGATGGAGAGCGTGGCTCGTCTCTCTCGGAGCAGCCCTCTGAAGAATCCGAGGAGTCCGAAGGTGAAGAGGAGGAAGAAGAGGAAAAACACTCCCTTTCCCGACCCGGGGGAGGAACGGACTCCTTGGGAAGCCCCCGGGGAAGCATGTCCTGCCCCTCTCTGGACCCAGACGGAAGAGCCCTGGAGTCCGGAGGTGGTGAGGGTGTGTGCTGCCTCGGACATACGGGAACCTGAGACGGCACCGTCGTCGGAAGGCAGCTCTCGACCTCTTTGGTGAGCTGAGCCTTGGCCTCAGCCCACCAGGAGGCCAGAGTCTCCTGCAGGTCCAGCGGCGGCTGTGGGGGCGGTGGAGGATAAGGATACGGGTTATACCCTTATGGAGAGTATCCGAAACCCGGCTGCGGAAAACCCGGCGTCGGGTATTGTGGCGTTGGGTACTGCGGCACCGGATACTGTGGTCCGGAGTACGTCGGCGTCGGATAAGAAGGAGGGTACCCGGGAGCCGGGGGAGCTGCTGGAGCAGACAGCCCGGCCGTCAGCCTCACGGGTGGGTCCACATTGGAGGGCCCAGAGGGTGGAGGGCCCGGCGGAGGGGGGACATCCGGAGGCGGGATGTCTCCGGAGTCTATAGAACTGGTGTCCGAGGCCGGCGTCCGGATCCGCGCACCAGCCGGAGGAGGGAGACGGTCTGGCGGAGGATCTAGCGTGCCGCCCGGGATGTAGAAACATCCCCGGGGTCGCGCTGGGAGGACTCTGGGTACGCAGATGGCAGCAAAGGCTGCGGGGAACCGGGTACGACGGACGTGGTGGGGTCCGTCGTCGGTTTCTTCGCTGGCCAGACGTCGGACGAGCCGACGTGCGGCTTGAGGGCGAGTTCCCGGTGGGCGCCAGAGGAGCTGGCGTCCAGCTTATGGGAGCCATCACCGGAGGCAGGCCGAGTAGAAGGATCGGCCTGGTCCGGTGGAGTGGAGGCCGCGTGCCGCCCCGAAGGGTCGTGCGTCTTACCGGCCTTCTCCACGCAGACGTCGGAGGAGCCGACGCCTGACTTGCCATAGTCGCCCACACCAGTAGGCCGCGAGCCTGCAGCCGAACCGGGGGGCGGAGGCCTCCAATTGCTCGGAGGCGCCCGCAAAGCCCTAGCATGAGCCAGACGGGCGGGCTGCCGCCTCAGAAACCTCCGAGGCGGTCATCGAGTTACCTGTGTCCCGCCGGCTCCTGAGGGAGATGCGGTAGAGGAGCCCTTGTTCCGGTGCCTCTCCTTATCTGTCTTCTTCCGATGTCCTTCAGGGGACGTGGATGCCTGCCTCAGTTTTTTGAGCTCCTTCTCCATTGAACTCATCTTTTTCTTGAAAATATAGGATTCCAAGGATTACTGCCGCCTTTTCCTGGTAGCTGCGTTGAAGCTGAGGTAGTGCTGGCACTTCTCGACCAGGTGATTGGGGCCTAGGCAGAACAGGCACAGGGAATGGCTGTCCTTGTGCGGTAGTTGGGCGCCGCACGAATCACACTTATTTTTGTGCTCGGAGGGTGTAGGGGATGACATACACCAACGATGGTACCTGACGTTAGTCCAAAAAACAAAATATTTTGGTAAAACCGAAATTGGGCTGGCCAAACACGAACTTTTCCATGAGAGCTACTGCGAGCTAATGGGAAAGAACGGAAGGTGGGCATCAAGGACCGCCTGCTATACCGACGTCGCCTGACGTGGGCGGTCCCTCGCCAGGGACTGCTAGCTAGAAATATTTCCGTGGGGTCCTGCCGGTGTCAGACCTATATGTAATTACCTACTGCAAGAGCCCTCTCAAAGTAAGATCTAGTATTGATTCTGTTTTTGGGGTGGACTTTTATTAGTTTTAAGTTTTAACTTTAATTTGCTAGGGAGAAACTGTAGCTGGGAGATGTTTGTAGTCAGTTGTGAGTAGACCTGTTTCTTAGCCTTTGTGAAATAGGTGTCTGAAATGAAGGAAGGCATTCCCCGGGGTGGAGGGTAAGAGTTGTAGGTGATTGTTTCTGGACAGCATAGGTTTACTCCCACCCACCCTTCCCTTGCCCCACCACCCCAAGCACATAACTTCCTTTATCGCAGAGGCTCTGACATCACTTCCCCAAAACTAACATACACCTGTTCATATCCTTAAAGGCACAGCACACTGAATAGGGGGTAGAGAGACTCACAAGCTTGCACACACTAAAACAAGAACAAAAAAAAAAAAGCATCTAACTGGAAGGGACACAGACGTGGGGAGTGGTGCAGTGCCCTGGCTGTGGAGCAGTAGTCTTCCGGGAGACATTCTGCAGACTGTGTTTCTGCCCTATTTGTAGGCATCTCTCTGGTCTGAGGGAGGAGGTTGTTCATCTCTATGCTGACCTGGCAAGGATTCGGGGAAACCTGCTCCCCCAACCAGGCCACCGCCACTACCTCAGAGGTTGCCAAGAAAGAGGAGTGGTTGGACCACGGTGGGATCAGGGAGGGTGAGGGTGGTGGAACAGCGGAGCATCCCTCCAGTTGTCTCTCTCCACAATTCATTCGCCACTCTGGCGAAGCATGGTTCCTCTATGGAGGCACCTGCTGTGGAGACCAAGGAGGATGCTGGGAACCTCCACAATGGAGACCCACAGGAGGGTGGCCCAGAACCCCACAGGGGAAGGAAACATCTCCTGGTGGGGGACTCGGTTGTTTATTTTTTGGGGGGGGCAGAACTGTGGGAGGGAGGGGAAAGGGAGGCAAGGTGCCTGCCCTGTGCCAAGGCTTGGAGGGACAGGAAACGAATCCTCAGGATCATGGGAGCAGCGGCAAGGGGGAAGGAGCTGGATGTCATTCACCTAGGGACAAATGACCTGGCTGAGAATGGGATCAGAGCAGTGCAACAGGATTTGGGGAGTTGGGGAGGGGCCTTAGACAAGCAGCACACACGGTAACTTTCTCAGAAGTGCTACCTGTCTATGGCATGAATGAGGCTAGGGCACTCTGCACCATGGGATTCAATGACTGGTTGAAAAGCTGGTGTAGGGATTTGGCTTCATTGGGGACTGGGGCTCCACCTGGAGGGATGCAGGCCTATACAGTCGCGATGGTCTGCATCTATCCTGGAGGGGAACCAGGATCCTAGGTGATAGATTTAAATGCTTCAATGGCAAGCATTTAAACTACCCAAGGGGGGAGGCACTAGAGAGAAGGGAAATCTTAGCGCGCCCCCCAAAAATCAGGGTAATTAGTGAGGTAAACACCAAGATAGAGCAGCCGATAGGGAGAAGGGCAGGGGTAAATGGAGAAAAAGACAAAGGCAGTAGGGACAGGGATGGAGCAAAAAGAAACAAAGCCATAAAAAAATGGAAGGTAATGAGTACCAGTGCCCATAGTCTAGGTAAAAAGCTCCCTGAAATGGTGGCTTTGATGGAAGAGGGATGCCTGGCTATTGTGGCAGTCACAGAAACATAGTACACAGAGAACCATGACTGGGATGTCAACATACCAGGGTACACAATCAACAGGAGGGACGGGGAAGGAAGAGGAGGAGTAGCTCTCTATGTAAGGGAAGGGATCAAAGCAACAAAGCTAAAGGGTAAACAGGGAGGAGAGGAGGCACTGTGGGTCACCCTGGAGACTGGAAATGGCTCCACAATTTGCACAGGGGTTGTATACAGACCCCCGTCTCGGGAAGGAAATGATAGAAGGCATCCTTGGGATGGCAGAGAAAGGGGAGCTATTGCTAATGGGGGATGTGAACATGCCAGATGTTGACTGGAGCCACCTTTGCTGCAGCCATATCCAAGAGCAGGGCCATTCTCGATGCCCTATAGGGGGCATACCTCAGACGGCTAGTTTTGGAACCCACTCGGGAGAGAGCTATCTTAGACCTGGTACTCTCAAATGGGGATAGAGAGAGGATCTCTAGTCTTGAAGTGGGTAGCCATCTGGGAACAAGCGACCACCAAACAGTGTGGTTCACGATAAACTTAGCTGTAGAGTGAAGCCACACAAAAGTGAAGGTACTGGACTTCAGGAGTGCTGATTTTGTCAGGATGGGAGAGTGCTTCAGAAAAGCACTAGCAAACAGGTAAGAAGGTGGGGTGGAGCAACAATGGGGAAACATCAAAACCGCCATCACAGAGGCAACAAGCCTTTGTGTGAAGCAAATGAACAAATCAAAACGAAAGAAAAAACCACTATGGTTCTCAAAAGAAGTGTCGGGGAAGGTAAGGGAGAAAAACATAGCATTCAGGAAGTATAAGGAAACACAGAAGGAGCAGGACAGAGAACTGTACCAGTTAAAACAGAAGGGAGCGGGGAAGGCAGTCAGAATAGCAAAGGCCCAAACCGAGGAAAAGATAGCCAACTCGGTTAAGAAGGAAGATAAAACCTTTTATAGGTACATTAGGGAACAAAGAAAGACTAAGGCAGGGATACTGAGGCTGAACAAAGAGGAAGGTGGTTGAGCACAGAGCGACAGTGAAAAAGCAGGGTTCTAGGGACGTGGATATGTTGTTCAATCCACACGTATTGGCAGGGTCCTTGCCGCTTTAAATGTTGCCGGAAGGTCTTCAAGCTGGCTTCTCCCACCCACCCAGGTGGTAAAACCCTCTGCTCCGGCCCGTGGCACCAGACCTTCCTTACTGCTCGGAAGCTCAGGTTCCCTCCTTAGCGCTCTGCATTTTAGGCCTGGATCCAAACTCTTCGGTTAACCCAAAACTAATTTTAAAGTTTACAAGACTTCGGTCTTCGTCTTCCCTCGCGGCTGCGATGGACAAATCGACTCCCGGCTTTCGTCGGTGCCGTTATGGGCCGAAGATGTCCCAGACCGATCCGCAGTACAAGTGCGTCTACTGCCTGGGGCTTGGTCATGATTCGCAGGCTTGCGAAGTGTGCAGCTCCTTCTCGGCTTCAGTTTTGGAGGACTGCGCTGCTCGAATCCTTCTTGGGCACCCTGAAAAACGGTATACGACGGCAAAATCGAAGGAGGCCTGTTGGGCGGTATCTATGGCGGCGGGCTCCGCGTAATAGTTGGAGCAGATGATCGCCCTCGGAGGAGGCTGCCCAGGCCGCTTCTTCTTCTTCCTCGGCTGTGGCATTTATCCCACTCTCTTTGGGCTCCTCCTGCATGGCTTCGTTTAAGGAGCTTTGGCAGTCCCTCTCCACCAAGGGAGAAGGGTCATCGGGACATTCCAGTCGGTCCAAGAAGAAGGACCCAAAAGGTAAGTCCCACCGTCGACGTTCGTGGGAGTTGGAGAGAGCCCCTTCCCCAGACTGTCGACTTCGGTCGAGGTTGCGGCTAAGGCCGCTGGCTTCACGATGTCCCCGTCGGGTCATCAGACCAAGACAACAGTCGATGCGGTTGCGATTTTTCTCGACCCGTCGGATGGTTTGTCAACTGGTGATGCTGACAACCCTACTTCACTGGTTCCCCCGGTGATTACCGAGGACTTGCCTGTGCCTCCTGTGCTGGAGTCCCCGGCTAAGGTCCCTGAACCGAAGGAAGGGTGGGTTTCCCCCGTTCCCTCTCTGACCCACCCTCAGAAACCCCGACGGTCTCGTCCTCTTCCAGGTCCAGCTAGTCCTGCCGATGTCGACGGTCTCTGTCTTGGCACCGTGGAAAGCGGCATCACTGCTCATCCTCGTCGTCCTCTTCAGAGGATAGGCTCCGGCTTAAGTTGCGTTGGTGCTATGAGGATTTAATGTGGTAGCAGCTCTTATTGTTTAGGAATAAGCCGACTCTGTCGCCTTTTCCGGCCATTAAGTGGCTGTCACTGAAGCGGCCGAAACAACCCCTCGTAGTGGTCAAGGAGCCCACACCGGCACCGGTTGTTAGGCGGAAGCTGGCTGCTCGGCCCATTGTGGTGGATACCCCGCCTCTACAACCAAAAACTGGTGCCCCGACTAGATTCTCAGTCGGGTCAGGGCTTGCCCCACAGGTTGTCGGTCACCCTCACTCCCAATCGACCTCGGCAGGTGGAGAGTGGCTCAGGCGCCCGGCAGCTGTTTGCAGACTCCTCAGAGCCTGATGACTCCTCCCTGTTCTCCAGGCCGCTTGATCTGGAGTCTGCGGGGGGGGTCAGTCACTGGACGAGAGCCCATCCTTATTTTTAGGTTTGCTTCGGCTCACCGGGATGCAGCTCGAACCCGTTTCGAAACGGGCCAAGTATCCCCTCACGGAGATGCTGGACAGAGGGAATTCGCTCACGGGGGCCTTTCCTGTGGCCGAATCCATTGTTGGCCTGGCTCTAGCTCTGGAGTTGTGGCAGCGGCCAGCATCTTGTCCCGCGCCTTCTGCCTGGATGGCCCGAAAGTACGCAGTCCCTACCGGCTCACTCTCTGGTTTCTCTGAGCACCCCTCTGCAGAGGAGTTTGTGACAGTGTTTTCCGGCGCTCCGGAAACGCTTGGGACATGGACAAAACCACCCGATAAGGAATCCAAGAAGCTGGATTACGCAGGGCAGAAAGTTTACACTGCTTCCTCCCTAGGCCTTCGTCAGGCTAGCTCGGCACTTCTGATGGCACATTTCTCACATGCCCCCATGGGCTCCCTGGATGAGGTGATTCCTCATCTCCCGGCTGACCTTCAGACTACGGTCAAGCAGGTGCAGGATCAGGGAAGGGCGGTGGCAAAACAGCTCCAAACTTCATTGGACATTGGTGATTCTTGTACCCGATCAGTAGCAGCCACAGTGGCCATGCGCCGCAGAGCTTGGCTGCGGATCTCCACCTTCACGGCGGACACCCAGCACAAGCTGGCAGACTTTCACTTCCTGGGCACCAACTTGTTCGGGCCGGGGGTGGAAGGCCATCTCCAGAGGATCGAGAAGTCCAGTGCCACCTTGGACTCTGTCACATCTGCCCAGAAGGACAAAGGCTGCCAGCAGCAGCGTAAGCCCTTTCACCCCGCGGCACGTCTGGCCCAGCAGGCACACACTTGGCACACTAAGGACAAGTCTGCTGCTTCCTCCAGTAGGAAGTCTGGCAGCAAGGGTCCAGGAGGTCCCTCAGCGGGCCCTTCCTCCAAGCCTGCCCAGTGACGGGTTGAGGGGTGTCGCCCCCAACCTCGTCACTCCTCCCCGGGTTCCCCCCGTGGGGGGTCGGCTCCGCCACTTCCTTTCAGTCTGGTCTGCTATCACCACAGACCGCTGGGTGCTAGAAGTGGTGGGCAGGGGTCTGCCTCTGGAATTCGAGCAGTTCCCTCCCTATTGAGCCGTTGCCCCACGGGGGGCAATGGGCTCCTCAGCCTCTCTGTCGGCTCGTCGAACCGACATTGCCTTGCTCCTCCAGAAGAAGGTGATCAGCGAGGTGGCAGATCCTCTTCCAGATCCAGGGTTTGTGTCCAAGTACTTCCTGGTCCCAAAACGGATGGGGGACTGGCGCCCCATTCTTGACCTACACGACCTGAACAAGTTCCTAAGGCAGCGAACCTTCAGGATGGTCACTCTGGCTCAGATCATTCCAACCTTGGAACTAGGCCTGTGGTTTTGTTCTCTGGACCTTCAGGACACGTTCTTTCACGTCCCAGTCCGTCCGTCTCATCAGTGATTCCTCCACTTTCGAGCAGAGGGATCTCTTTACGAGTTCCGGGCCATGCCCTTCGGCCTCTCTCCAACTCCCAGGGTCTTCACCAAATGCATGGCAGTGGTGACAGCATTCCTGCGGCGCCGAGGGGTCCGGGTGTACACTTTCCTGGATGGCTGACTGATTGTAGCCCTCTCCAGGTTGGAGGTGGAGCAGTCCAGGGATCTAGCCCTCCAGGTCTGCGCTCAGATTGGCCTCCTCATCAATGAGGCCAAGTCGGAACTCGTGCCATCGCAGGTGATTCAGTTCATCGGGGCAGAGCTCGACTCTCTTCGAGCCAGAGCCCGGTTCCCGACGGACAGAGCTGAGGTCCTTTCCTCCTTTGCCCAACCTTTTCTGGTTGGGCAATTGCGCCCTGTCCGGGACTTTCTGGGCCTCATGGCAGCCTGCGCCAGCGTGGTCCATTGGGCCCACTGGCATATGCGTCCCCTACAATGGGGCTGACCCGCCAATGGTCACAGCGCTCCGGTCTTCTGGACCTGCCAGTGGCACTGACCCAGGAGATGTGGGATGGCCTACAGTGGTGGCTCGTTCCAGTTCATCTGCAGGAGGGTATCCCGTTTGTCCGCCACAAGCCGATGGTCACTCTGACGACCGCCTCTCTGGGTTGGGGTGCCCATCTGGGGGAGCTCAGACCCCACAGCCCCTGGTTCCCTCAGGAGTCTTGATGCCACATCAACCTGCTGGAGCTTCGAGCGGTCCGACTAGCCCTCACCACCTTCGCTCCGTTTGTACCAGGTCAAGTCCAGGTCCAGACGGACAACACCATGACCATGTACTACCTCAACCAACATGGTGGGTTCTCGTTTCCAGCCTGGAGGCGGATCTCCTAGCCATTCATGTGGCAGGAGCCTCCAGCAGTCTGGCCGATGCTCTCAGCCAGATAGGCGCTGCATCTCACGAGTGGTCTCGCCTGCCGGAGCTAGTACAGGATCTGTTCTCCCACTGGGGCACCCCTCAGGTGGACCTGTTCGCCTCCAGGTAGAATGTGAAGCTGAGGCTGTTTCACGCCCGCCCCCCTCAGCAGGGCTTGCTGCAGGGGGATGTCTTCTCAAGGCCATGGACCCCAGGCCTCTTCTACACCTTCCTTCCATTTCCCTTGATCCACAAGATGCTTCTCAAGGTGAAGAGGGACAAGGCGCAGGTGATTCTGGTTGCCCCAGACTGGCCCCGTCAGTTCTGGTATCCAGATCTCCTCAGCCTCAGCTCCAGGCTCCCAAGGCGACTTCCAGCCCGCCCAGACCTGATCTCAGTCAACAAAGGGAAGGTACTCCATCCGGACCTTCAATCCCTGCACCTGACGGCCTGGTTCCTAAGCGGCTAGAGTTCCAAGCCTTAGGTCTTTCCGACGAGGTCCTCAGTGTCATTGAGGCGTCCCGTAAGGAGTCGACCAGAAAATGCTATGCCTTCAAATGGAAGAGATTGTCCCTTTGGTGTCAGGACAAGGGGTTGGCCCCTTCTTCCTGTTCCTTGGCCAGCATTCTGGACTACCTGTGGTCCCTTTCTCAGCTAGGGCTTCGGTCAACGACCCTTAAGGTGCACCTAGCAGCCATCTCTGCTTACCAGGTACGAGCCGGCAAAAAGTCGGTGGCGCAGGAGAAGGTGGCCGGGCATTTTCAAGGTCTTGATCACATATCCCTCCGGTGCGAGAACCTCCACCTCCATGGGATCTACTGCTGGTATTGGCTAAGCTCATGGGCAAGCCATTCGAACCGATGCACAGGTGTGACATCTCCCACCTGTCATGGAAGACCGCCTTCTTGGTGGCTATTACGTCAGCCAGAAGGATGGGAGAGCTCCAGGCACTTTCCATCGAGTCTCTTTATCTGGTCTTCCATATGGACAAGGTTGTCCTGCACCCCCACCCAAAATTCCTTCCGAAGGTGGTGTCGGAGTTTCACCTTAACCAGGTGTTGACGCTGCCGGTGTTATACTCCAGTCGCACCTCGGAGGCCGAATATTGGCTCCATACTTTGGACCCTAGAAGAGTGCTTTCTTATAAGGAGCGGACGGCTGAAGTTCGAGGAGAGGTTCGCCAACTGTTTGTCGCCTACACTGAAGCCGCAGCTGGCAGCCCTGCAGCCAAGTGGACAGTAGGCAGGTGGGTCACCTCCTGCATAGATTTCTGCTATAGGTTGGCAGGCATGGAGCCTCCCAAAGGGGATAAGAGCTCATTCTACCCGCCATTCCGCTGCTTTAGTGGCTGCTTCTAGGGACGTCCCTATCCAGGAAATCTGCAGGGCTGCTACCTGGAAGTCGGCACACACCTTTATTTCCCATTACCACATTGACCTAGAGTCACGCCGGGATGCTGGTTTTGAGACCTCAGTTCTCCAGTCCTTATTCCCTAAGTAGGGGGTACACGCCTTGCCTCTCACCTCCCGAAGTGTGGATTGAACAACATATCCACTTCCCTATAAATACAGGTTACTCACCTGTAACAGGAGTTCTAGGAGTGATGTATGTTGTTCATCCACACGCCCACCCGACCTCCCCAGCTTTGACGTGCAACCTGGCTTCCAGCGGGCTAGATCTGATGTCATGGGCTGGAGCCGAGGGTTTTACCACCCAGATGGGTGGGAGGAGCCAGCTAGAAGACCTTCTGGCAACATTTAAAGCGGCAAGGAACCTGCCAATAAGTGTGGATGAACAACATATAGCACTCCTAGAACTCCTGTTACAGGTGAGTAACCTGTATATACTGAACGAATATTTCTCAGTATTCACAGTGGAAAAGCAGGAGAAATACCTAATCCGGTCAATAGAAGCACTCTGGATAGGGGGGTTGATATTAGTCCTTTCACAGAAGAAAGGGTTCTGAAATAACTCTTAAAACTGAAGGTGGATAAAGCAATGGGGCCTGATGGGATTCACCCCAGAATTCTAAAAGAACTAGTAACACCACTGACTACCCTTTTTAATAAATCATGGGAGGATGGTGTGGTACCTGAGGACTGGAGGAGGGCGGATGCGATTTCCCCTTCACAAAAGGGGGGGCAATACACAAGCAGGAAACTACAGACCTGTCAGTTTGACCTCAGTGGTAGGGGAAAATGATGGAATCACTTCTGAAGGAAAGAATTGTTGAGTACCTAGAGGCCAGTGGGGCACAGGACCCAAGGCAGCATGGATTCACAGCGGCAAGGTCATGTCAGACAAATCTAATTGATTTCTTTAACTGAGTGACCAAAGCAGTAGACCCAGGGAGGGGCTGTGGACATGGCCTACCTAGACTTTAGCAAGGCATTTGTCACAGTCCAGCACAAAAGATTAATAAACAAATTAGGCAGCCTGGGAGTGGGTCCCAGGGTGGTAGCCTGGGTAAAACACTGGTTGGACAACAGGACACAGCGGGTAATAGTAAATGGAGTCCACAGCGAAGAAAGGAGAGTTACTAGTGGGGTACCGCAGGGTTCGGTACTGGGGCCGGTCCTTTTTAATGTCTTTATAAGTGACATTGCAGAGGGACTGGAAGGGAAAGTATGTCTCTTTGCAGATGACACACAGATCTGCAACAGCGTTGATATACAAGGTGGGATAGAAAGGATGAAAAGGGACTTGGTAAGGTTGGAGGAATGGTCAAATGTATGGCAGCTTAGATAGAATGCAAAGAAGTGCAAAGTAATGCACCTGGGAAACAAAAACCCAGGGGAAGAGTACACAATGGGGGGTGAGATACTGACAACAAAAATGGAAAGGGACCTGGGTGTAGTCATATCAGATGACCTAAAGGTGGGCCAGCAATGTGAGAAGGCAGTAAGGAGGGCTGGGGGGATACTGGGATGCATAGGGAGAGGCATCAATAGTAGAAAACAGGAAGTTGTTGGCCCTCTGTACAGACAGTTGGTAAGACCACATCTGGAGTACTGAGTACAGTTCTGGAGACCCCATCTCTGCAGAGACATAGACAGGGTGGAGGCTGTCCAGAGGAGGGCAACCAAAATGATGCAGGGTCTGCATCAGAAGACATATGAAGAAAGACTAAAGGGACTAAAGGAACTAAAGATGTATATAACCTCGAGGAAAGGAGGGAGCGGGGGGACATAATAGAAACTTTCAAATACCGAAAGGGGATCAACAAAGTCCAAGAAGGTAGCATCTTTCAGAAAAAGAGATGTGTAAAAACAAGGGGCACAATTTGAAGATGGGGTGGCTCAGAGGTAATGTGAGGAAGTATTTCTTCACAGAGAGGGTTGTGGATACATGGAACAGCCTTCCTGAGGAGGTCGTAAAGTCAAAAACAGTGGGGGAATTCAAGAATGCATGGTACAGACAAAAGGCAATTCTAGTGGGGGGGGGTAGGACGAAGTAGGCTGTTGGTTAACTAGGATCTGCAGCTTATCTGTTAGGTAGGGAAATGGGCAGACTAGGTGGGCCAAGTGGTCCTTATCTGCCATCAAATTCTATGTTTCTGTTCCATCCAGACCTTCAGTCCCTGCACCTCACAGCCTGGTACCTGAGCGGCAAGAGTTCCAGGCTTTGGGTCTTTCCGAAGATGTCTTCACCGTGGTGGAGGCATCCAGAAAGGAATAGACCAGGAAATGTTATGCCTTAAAATGGAAAAGGTTTTCATTTGGTGTCAGGGCAAGGGCTTAGACCCTCTGTCCTGTCCAGTGACTAACATTTTTGACTACCTTTGGTCTCTTTCCAAGGGGGGTCTTCGGTCATCGAGCCTTAGGGTGCACCTGGCAGCCATCTTTGCTTACCGGGCGCAGGCTGGTCAGCCGACGGCGCAGGAGACACTGGTCAGGCGCTTTTTCAAAGGCCTGGATCACATATCCCCTCCGGTGTGTGAACCTCCACCTCCGTGGGATCTACTGCTGGTACTGGCAAAGCTCATGGGCAAGCCATTCAGACCAATGCACAAGTGTACCTAGTCACACTTGTGGAAGATGGCCTTCCTGGTGGCTGTCACGTCTGCCTTAAGGACAGGGGAGCTTCAGGTGCTTTCGGTGGACTCCCCTTATCTGGTCTTCCACAGGGACAAGGTTGTCCTACACCCCCACCCGAAATTCCTTCCGAAGCTGGTGTCAGTTTCACCTTAACCAGGTGTTAACACTGCTGGTATGCTACCCTAATTACACCTCGGAGGCCGAGTACAGGCTCCATACCTTGGACCTGAGACGTGCTCTCTCCTATTACAAGGAGAGGATGGCGGACATTTGGGGAGAGGTTCGCCAGCTGTTTGTCGCCTACGCCGAAGCTGCTTCTGGCAGACCTGCAGCCAAATGGACTATTGCAAGACGGATCACATCATGCATAGGTCTGTGCTACGAGTTGGTGGGCAAGGAGCCTCCCAGAAGGATAATGGCTCATTCTACCCACCATGCTGCTGCTTCCAGGGACATCCCTATCCAGGAAATCTTTTGGGCTACTACCTGGAAGTCAGCAAACACTTTCATCATCCACTACCACATCGACCTTGAGTCATGCTGGGATGCTGGTTTTGGGGCCTCAGTTCTCCAATCTCTGTTCCGTTAATATGAGGTATGCGCCTTGCCTCCCTCCTCCCGGAGAATTGCTAGGAGTGTGCCAGAGAGTGTGGATGAACAACATATCCACACTTCTAGAAAGACAGGTTACTCACCTGAAACAGTAGTTCGAGGAGTGGTATATGTTGTTCATCCACACGGACCCACCCGACCTCCCAGGCTGTGGACGCACACAACCTGGCTTCCAGCAGGCTAAGATCTGGCATCATGGGATGGAGCCGAGGTATATACCACCCGGGTGGGTGGGAGGAGCCAGCTTGAAGACTTCTGGTGAGTTTTAAAGCGAAAAGGGAAATGCCAGAGTGTAGATGAACATATACCACCACTCCTAGAACTACTGTTACAGGTGAGTAACCTGGTTTTCTCTCCCCCACCCTTCACTTTAATTCCTTTAAGGAACTTGAAGGTCTCTATCATACCTCCCCTCTCTCTCTCTCTGTCTTCTGGTCTCTAGTGAGTACATATTTAGTGCCTTGAGGCACTTCTCATAGGATCTGCCCTGCTAGCCCTGAATAATTTTTGTTACTCTGCACTGCACTGTCTCCAGCTTATTTTTATCCTTTCTTAGGTGAGGACTCCAGTACTGGATGCAGTGCTCTAGGTGATGCCTCACTGGGGATCTGTAGAGCGATAATGCCCCTTACGATACATCCCAGCATCTTGTTAGCTTTGCTGTAAGCCTTGTTGCACTGACTCGATTGCTTAACCGAGTTACTGATGACTCCCAGATCTCTTTCCTCAGCTGTAATGCTAAGTCTCTCCCCTCCCATCCAGTACTCTGTCTTGGGGTTCTTTTTCCCTAGGTGCACTACCTTGCACTTCTTAGCATGGAATTTTAACTGCCAGACCTTTGACCACCTATTTAGCGTTTGTAGATCTCTCTGCATTTCCCTTATTCTCTCACCATGATCCACCTTCCCACATAGTTTTGTGTCATCTGCGATGAGACAACCTGCCCTGGATTCCTCCTCCGGTGCCATTATTGAACATGTTGAAGCGGATCGGACACAGGACAGATCCTTGTGGAACCCTAATTGTAACCTCCCTCTCTTCTGATATAACCCCATTGACTACCAACCCCTGCTGCCTCCCTGCTAGTCGGTTACCCACTCAGTTCAGTATGGGGTTAGCCACACCCAGGTCTTCATATTCTTAAGCAATCGTTTGTGAGGTACCGAGTCAAAAGCCTTGCTGATGTCAAAGTACAACAGATCCACAGTATGGCCCTTGTCTACTTCCTTTGTCACCCAGTCAGAGAAAACTGTTGGGTTAGTCCGACAAGTTCTTCCTGCCACGAATCTATGCTGTTTACTCTCATGGAACCCGTTACTCTCTAGGTAGTCTACGAGGTCCTATTTGATCGAGTGACCCCATCAGCTTCCCGATGATAGAGGTTAGACTGACAGGCCTGTAGTTCCCTGGTTGCTCTTTATCTTCTCTCTTCTCCCCCTTTATGAAGCATATGTCTGCCACCTTCCAATCCCTTGGAACTTTCCCACACCTAGCTGAGCTGTTGAACAGACATACCAGTGGTTCAGCCAGCTCTGCTGCTAATTTCCTGAGTATCCTCAGATTCAACCCTTCTGGTTCTGTGGCCTCATCTCTCTTGGGGCAGCTAGCCCTTTCAGGACACTTTCTTTAGTAAGCAATGACTGTCTGATTTCCTGACTCCCATAGTGGCCACTTTGATGCCACGCACTAGCACGGACCTGCTGTCCTCCGTGAAAACTGAGCAAAAGTGGTCATTCAGGATGGTGGCTTTTTATCCATCCTCCTCTTATCACCCTACCCCACCTCAACTAGCCTTACGAGTCCCCCACCTTTTTTCACTGATGTACCTAAAAAAGGTTTTCTCTGTTCCCGACTCCCTTCACGATATGCAGCTCTCTGCTTTCGCCTCCCTAACCTCCCTGTTTGCCGCTCTATTTTTCAGTAGATAATCCTCCCATTTTACCTCTCCTTGCTTTTCCTTGTATTTATGGAAGGCCTTCTTTTTGAACCTTACAGCTTCCCTGATCTTGCTGAGAACCATAGTGGTCTCTTAAACAAGGTTTTCTTTGTTAGTGTTCTTATACATACCTTAGATGCCTTGAGGATGGCCCTTTTAATTGCCCTCATCTCTCCTCCACCCCACCTATGTCTTCCACCCCTACTAACTTATCCCTGAGCAGTTCCCGCACTGCATCGAAGTCTGCCCTTCTAAAGTCAAGGACTTCAGTTCTTGATTGTGGCTTGCTGGCCCCAACTGCCAATTCAAACCAAACAGTGTTATGGTTGCTGTTCACAGTGGCTCCACTGCTCCCATAGCTCCCACTATCTGAGTTGGTGAGCACCACATCAAGGACTGCGGTTTGCCTGTTGAGTTCCTTAACTGGCTGCACCAGTAGACTCTCTTGGAAGGCATGCATCAAGACCTAACTCCTGGTGCTCTTGGCCACCAGGACATTCCAGTCGATGTCTGGCAGGTTCAGGTCTCCTACCAACGCTACTTCCCCCTTTGCTACCCCTCTTTCAGGATCCTCTGAGTTCTCTGTCCCTTTCCTCGAGGCCTATAGATCACCCCCAAGCATACTTTTCTGCCTGAGGCTGCCATGAACTGCACCCATGCTGACTCAGCCTCCCCATTGCTATCCCTGATGCACCCATCTTCTGCCACCTCGATGCCCTCCTTAAGAAAAGAAAAAAGGGTGCAACTACCCCCCTACCAGTTCCCCTCTTCCTCCTGAACAGTGAATACCTAGGGACTTATCTCCCAGTCATTATCTGTGGCCCACGTTTCTGTGATGGCCAAAAGATCAACTGCAGTGTCTGCCATCAGCACCTAGAGCTCACCGAGTTTACTTAGGCTCCTGGAATTAAGGCATACCCCCTTCCATCTGACCCCCGCTGTAACTTTGCTACTGATCTTCTGTTTTCCATGTTTTCTCCCACCTTTGTTGGTGCTTTGCCTTTTGTTTCCCCCCCTCATTACTGCCCATTCCCTTGGACTGGTAAACTTTGCTGTTCTCTCTGAACCCTCTTTGCTGCTTCAGTCCCCCAGATGTGGGGGTGTGCTGTCTAGGATCCCCTTCTGCTCAGCGTCCACCATTGTTCCCTTAGACACAGACTCTCCCGTGTCGGTTTAAATGTCTGATGTAGACATTAAACTTATGCCCCAGCATGCCGGCCCCTCTCATCAGGTAGAGTCCGTCATCCTCGAAGAGTCTCCTGTCCCAGAAGTCTTCCAGTCCCCTACAAAGTGGTAATCCATGTCCCCTACAAAGTAGTAATCCATGTCTTGACACCAACACTTAAGCCAGCTGTTAAACTCCTGTATTTCAGCACTCCTTATCCTGTCTCTCCCTCCCCCACTTTGCCCCACACAGGGAGGACTTCAGAAAAGGACAGGGAGCCTGAGTGTGCTGCCAATCTGTCTCTCCGTCTACTGAAGTTCCACTTCACCATCTCCACTGACTGGCTTGCCAGATCATTGTTACCCAGGTGTACCAGCACCCCCAGCTACCCCTGCTTCCTCTCCACAATCCTTTCAATTCTGTCTAAATTTCTGATGGCTGAAGCTCCAGGCAGGCATTGGACCATCCCCCTCCCATCTGACCCTACCTGTATCACCCTTTCAGCCCCCCTAATCATTGAGTCCCTGACCGCTAGGACCTTCCTGGGAACTTTGCCCCCTTGGGTGCCATCACATCCTGCCCTTTCCCTTCAACTGACCTGGTGTCCCCCAGGTGCCTGAAGCTCCTCAAGGGGCATGAAGCAATAAGCCTTTTGGATGGTACTTGACTGTACAACTTCATTATGGCTACCCCACACCCCATCCACCTGGACCAGTGAGTCTCTGAGGAAATGGGGAGAGAGAGTGCCTGCTGAGCTAAGTGCACAGCTGAGATGGTTCTACCCTTGCTGCTAGCAGCTTACCATGGAGCTCTGCTTTGGTCTGTAGATAGGGTATTTCCCCCTCCTCCCGGGGAAGAGTGCCCCACAGTCCCCACAACTGAGCGTATCCCCTTCTGAACCCCCTCCTAAAAAAACTGTATTAATGAGAGAGAAATTTAACTGAAAGTTAACTTAGTTTAGATGATGCACAAACTAGATAAGGGTGTATCTGCTACCAACCAGCTTTTGCGCAGAACACAGGCGTGCAAGTTACCCTATAGTGCACACCCAGATACATTGACAATATACAATTCAAATAAAACACAAATATGACCCTGGAACTATCAGGTACTGTGGCTATAACACAGATACAGGTATGAGAAAACCAACAAATATATGCATCCCCCCACTTTGTTGTTTTGTTTTTACAAACAAGGTTGGGACTGAAGGAATTAACTCCCCTCCCCCAGTGCAACCCCCACCCCCCAAAACAACTGAAAGAATTGGCTCCCACCATAGTGCGATCCCCTGCAAAAACTGAAAGAATCAACTCTCCACCACCGTGCAGCTCCCCAGACAGCTGAAAGAGCTACCTTCCTACCACAATGCAACCCCCAAATAATACAAGTATACCTGAGATCCAATGAGCAGGGGTTCTGACTGATGTCTGAATTCCTGGCAGATGCCAGTTGACGTCACAGAGACTTTTCTGAAGTGTGACACTTGCTTCACTTTGGGTCTGCAGGGGGGCAGAGTGGCTGGCTGCCCCGATGGTCAGAGAAAAGTACATGGTCTCACAACCTGTTTTCAGAAAGTTTTTTTTAAAGGCCTTAATTACCTGTTCCTCACCCCCACAGATCTAAATGTGTGTGTTGCTCAGCTGATGGAAGTTTCATTTGACCCTCTGGCCACAACTGCACTGGTGTCACTTGGAAAAAACTACCTCTTGTGGCTATGACATCTGCTAGAAATGTGAGCGAGCGCCAAGCCCTTGGGACAGATCCTAACTAGATCATTTTTCATAGGGACAGGGTAGTCCTGAGAACAAACAGGAAATTCCCCCAGAAGTGGTATCTGAATTACACCTGAACAGCCAGTTACCCTCCCTGTGTTTTTTATGTAGAAATCCAGCACAAGAGAACAAAAACTCCAATGCCTGGAGGGCAGTAGTGCATTAAGTTGCTACTTAGACCACACAAAGATGTCAGGTCCAGGAGTACTCCTCTAATTGTGATGTATGGTGAGGTAGGGAAAGGCAGCACATCACACAGGAGAATCATTTTTCCGTGTATAGTCCCCTGCATACATTTCTGTTATGAGATAGCTGGCAAATTGCCCCCCAGAGGTCTTGGGGTAAACTATACGAGAGGTATCTCTGCCTCTGTGGCAGCAGAAAGGGGTATCGCCCTGTAAGAAATTTGCAGAGCAGCTACTTGGAAAGCAGTTACACACCTTCACAAATCATTACTGCCTGGACATGCAGTACAAAAGAGATGCCAGCTTTGGCACTGCTGCCTTGCAGCATGTGTTCCCTAAACAGGTTCTGGACTCAGCCTCCCAAGGTACTGCTATAGAGTCTGCACTTTGTGGATACATACTGATGGATTCCTGGGGTTTCTAGAAAAAAAATTACTTACTGTGTTAATTTTGTGGTTTTTTTTTAAGGGATCCATGAGTAGTACTGTATTCACAATCCCTTACCCTGCCTCCCCTTTCAGAACCTGGAAATGGGTTCAGAGAAGAATCGGTTCTTTTCTTGACTTAAACATTACTTGTTACAGTGCTGTTACAATTGTTGCTCCGTGATCTGAGTACAAAAAGTTATTTCAATATATATTCTGTTGTTCTGCCTTATCGTTGACTAGTTTTCAGAGTTTTAGATCACAAATTAGTGAGAAAGAAATGATGTGATCTACTGGGAATTGAACGCAAGCCCCCGTAATACCAGCCTTGTGCTCTGATTTTAAAAATGTTCTTGGTAGCCACTTGGCTAGTTTAGTGGTCACAGCTCAACCCTAACTTTGGAAATAAATGACAGTAAGAGATAGGGTTGAGCATGACCATAAAGCAGAGTTTGAATTCAGTTCTAATTCAAAGTTCAACAGAAGTGTAGAAACCCAGGAGCAATGTACCAGTTGAGCGGGGAGATATTAGCAACCACAAAACAGAAAAGGGGACCTAGGGGTTATCATTTCTGATGACCTGAAATCAGCCAAGCAGTGTGGTAAGGCAATGGGGAATGCTAGCAGGATGCTCCGTACATTTATTTATTCATTTGTTAACTGGGTTGGTGCACTGGCCCAAAGACCTTTTTCAGGCACGGCACGGGCCAGAGACTGGCACATACAATATTAAAATACAGCGTGAAGCAAACATTAGAAAATCAGACACTGATCATAACAGGAAATCCAGCTCAAGTCAGTCAGTCATACAGAGGTTACATAGTGAGGGGCATCACCAGCAGAAGGAGGGAGGTAGTCCCCTGTATAAATCAATGGTAAGACCTCACCTCAAGTACTGCATCCAGTTCTGGAGGCCCCATCTCCTAAAGGACATAGGGTGGAGGCGGTACAAAGGAAGGCTACCAAAATGGTGCAGGGCTGACATCAAATGCCCTATGAGGAAAGACTCGAGGAACTAAATATGTACTCTCTAGAGGAAAGGAGGATATGATAGAAATGTTCAAATATCTCACAGATATTAATAAGGTACAGGAAGGTAACTTTTTCTAAAGAAAAACATGCTCCAGGACAAGGGGTCACACTATGAAGCTGGAGTGGGAGAGGCTTCAAGGAGATGAGGAAATACTTCTTCACAGAGTGGTAGTGGACACCTGGAACAGTCTCCAAGCAGGGATGGTGGGTACTAAAACGTCAGCAGGATTCAAGCATGCATGGGATAGACAAAGGGGAACCTTAGAAGTAAGCTTTGGGGGGGGGGGTGGAGAAGACGAGAGATAGTTGGGTCTGCGGTGACACAGGTAGGGGATATAGGGCAGACTAGATGGGCCCAAGAGGTCCTTATCTGCCGACAACTTATATGTTTGTTACATAAATAGCATAAGTTCCAGCACCAGAGAAGCTCATTTCTGTGGACTGATTGCACTTTGTGAATACTGCTGATGGATCCCTTTAGAAGAAGCAGTATTACTGTGGAGAATAATTATTTCTAGAGGCGGGGGTATGTTTCATGTATCCACACATTGGCAGTTCTTTAAGAGCTGATTCATGGAACTTCTTTAAGTAAAGCTCCTGACACTACCTAGGTGGTATATCCCTGGGCTCTGCCCCATGATGTAGGCTCTTTCTTCCTGCTGAAAGAATCTGGGCTCCTCCTTCACAGCTCTGAGCATTGTAGAGCCTAGTAAGTGCGCCATTGGAAAACTAGTAATTTTTCTAATCCATTTTGTATTTTCTTTGCTCCCACTCTCGACTTCTGATCGGCAACATGGAACATGAGGAAGCAAAACCTATTCTTGGCTTCTGTGTGTCAGCAGAAGATGTCACAGACGGACCCACGCATGTCGTGCCTGTCCTGCCTGGGAATGATGCACAACATTACTGGTTGTGGCCTCTGCCAAAGGATCCTCCCATCCTTGCTTGAAGACAGGAAGGCTTGCCTTTTCCTCAGCCAGCCAATCGAGACCTGAAATTGCGAGCCAAGAGTGGTAACATGGTGGCCTGTGCTGCAGCGAGGTCTGTGCTGCAGCTAGCAGTAATGGATTAGGCAGCGGCCAGGCCCTAGCAGGCACCTCATTGGCCTTCGCTCTCTTCTCGGCTGGGGCCAGCATCAAAGCGTCCTGCACGGGTTAATTCTGTGATGTGTTGGACGCTCAGTGCTTTCGGGAGGGCCCTGCACACCACAGTAAGAAGCACATGAGTAAGAAACACTACCGTCGGTTGTTGGAATTGGAAAGAACATGCTCCTCCAACTCCCTTGACTCCCCTGGTCGCTTGACAATTGAGTGCTCGGCTTTGGCCAAGCCCCCTTTGGCTGAGGGACCGCTCGCTAGATCTACGGTACCCCTGTTGGGCTTGCTGACCTCGACAGTGTTCAGTCAGGCAGTTGATATTTTTCTTGACCCTGTCGATCCGCTGTCAGAAGTGGTCGACGAAGAGTCGTTCTCAGAGACCCTGATCATCCCAGTACTCTCCGAGCAAGACATGGAGCGGTCAGTATCCCCACCCTGTGCCTGCTCGGGATCAACCTCCCCCAGTGGTCGTGCAGCTGAATCTGGTGCCAGTGTCTTACACTGCACCCCTGGTTGCGTGGGTTGATGGTTGAGATTCAGGTCGAGATAGACAGGCTCCTCGAGTTTTTGATCCCGCTGGACTGAGACGTCAACGTTCCTCGTCGTCTTCATCTTCGAGTGAAGACAGTCCACTGGTAGATGTGGCATTACGAGGAAGCTCCTCTGGCAGCAGTGGAACTTGGCGGGGCCGGGTAGGGCTCTACCTCTGACCCCGGTGGTCAACTGGCCAATGCCAGTCAAGCCCACACCAGACCACCTGAGACAGTTGTCCCCGACACATGTCTCCACCTGTGTTGGTGGAACCACCTCCGCTGCAGCCTGCCTGGGTGCACTCCTACAAAGGACTCCTGTCTGAACAGTATCTTGCCAAGCCAGTCAGTGGAAACTTCCCACTCTGGGTCTAGGGTGGTCCATGGTAGTAGGCGGCCACAGCCATCTTTGAAGAGTCCTTGGATGACTCGAAGCATCATCCATGCAGTCTTTGAGGACGCATCTGTTTACTGCGAAATCAGTCGAGGAATTGACCTCCAGTCACAGGCCAGTGTCTTTTGGGGTGTTCCTCCAACTGATGTCAGAGTCCATGAACGTTCCATTGGAACTAGTTCAGAAGAGGGCTAAGTAGCCCTTCACTGACATCCTGGATAAAGACGAATCCCCAGGGCTTGCCTTTTCCATAGCTGAGGCCATTTTGGGACCGAGACTGGAGCTTTGGCAGCATCCATCCTTCCGCCTGACACCCTCTGTCTACATGGTCTGCAGGTGTGTGGTCCCCACATGCTTGTCAGGCTGCTTTCCCACAGACTTATTGCTCTAGTGTTGGAACAGTTTAAATTGTTAGTGTACATATAGTGTATACAGCCTGTGTGGTCTGATAGGAACATAGAAACATAGAATTTGACGGAAGATAAGGACCGCTTGGCCCACCCAGTCTGCCCATTTCCCTGCCTACTGGATAAGCTGCAGATCCTAGTTAACCAGCAGCCTACTTCTTCCTACCCCCAACCCCTAGAATTGCCTTATGACTGTCCCATGCATGCTTGAATTACACCACTGTTTTGACTCCACAACCTCCTCGGAAGAGCGTTCAGCCATCCACAACCCTCTCTGTGAAAAAATACTTCCTTAAATTACCTCTGACCGCCCCCTTTATCTTCAAATTAGCCCCTTGTTCTTGCACACCTCTTTTTTGAAAGATGCTACCCTCTTGGACTTTGTTGATTCCCTTGAGGTACTTGAAAGTTTCTATCATGTCCCCCCTCTCCTTCTTTCCTCGAGGCTATACATATCGCTCTTAAGTCTCTCTTGTTATGTCTTCCGGTGCAGACCCTGCACCATTTTAGTGCCCTCCTCTGGACAGCTTCCATCCTGTCTATGTCTTTGCGAAGACTGGGTCTCAGAACTGCACGCAGTACTCCAGATGGGGTCTCACCAGCTGTCTGTACAGAGGGATAATAACTTCCTGTTTTCTACTGGTGATGCCTCTCCCTGTGCATCCCAGTATCTCCCCAGCCCTCCTTGCTGCCCTCTCACATTGCTTGCCCACCTTTAGGTCAGCTGATATGACTACCCCCAGGTCCCTTTCCATTTTTGTTGTTAGTATCTCACCCCCCATTGTGTACTCTTCCCCTGGGTTTTTGTTTCCCAGGTGCATTACCTTGCACTTCTTAGCATTTAGTCTAAGCTGCCGTACATTTGACCATTCCTCTAACCTTGCCAAGTCCCTTTTCATCCTTTCCACCACACCTTGTGTATCAACTCTGTTGCAGATCTTTGTGTCATCTGCAAAGAGACATACTTTTCCTTCAGTCCTCTGCAATGTAAACATAAAGACATTGAAGAGGACCGGTCCTAATACTGAACCCTGCGGTACCCCACTAGTAACCCCCCTTTCATCAGAGTGGACTCCATTTACTATTACTCTCTGTGTCCTATTCTCCAGCCAATTTGATGAGTATGTATTGCTCTTGTCTGATGAGTATGTATTGCTCTTTACGTACGCATGTATTCTAATATATGTACTCATATTATGTAACTTATGAATATTCTCTGTCTAAGCATTGTTTAGTCATGTTAAGTTTTTTAAATTGTATTTTTCCCTTGTAACCAGGATTATACAAAAGGGCATGTCTTGTAAATGGAGTGTAAGCTCAATGAGAATGGCCTTATTTATTTGAAAAGTTTCACCAGGAAAGTCATACTGAGCAACAATAGCTGGTTTCCAGATGTGTCCTGGGGGAGAGGGGGAAGGGGATACATTTAAATGAGAGATCAAAGTAAAATATACGTAGATTTAAGCCTGTACATACAAGCTAATACATTTAAAACTATGCCAGGCATATTTGAGGTATAGGTAGACATCACTTGGCATCCAGGTATAGACTAATTACGGGCATTAGCTCAAGCTGTGGACCCTTCAATACGAGCAGACTTGATAGACCAAAGGGCCTTCTTCTGCTGCTGGCTTCTTCATATGTTCGTATGTACATATGCAGTATGCATTATACATACACACACACATACATATATACATATATATATATATAGCAAAAAACATTGTTAATGCATCAGTTTGGGTTGCTGCAACAAAAGTAGAGAAATGTGGCGTTAGGGTTTTACCCCAACACCCCAACCCTACCCTGCGCAGACCAGGAGGTGCCGGTGGGCAGGGTGGTGTGTGTAGCAGCATTGGGGTAGTCAACCCTAATGCTCACCCCATTCTCCTATACTGTACCCACCCAGTTTATTTTGTAATGGAATTGGGTGAGCGTTAGGGTTGACGACCCCAATGCCACCCCCAGTGCCTCTTGGTCTGCCCAATGTAGGGGTGGGATGGTAGGGTAAACCCTAATGCCACATTTCCCTACTTTTATTGCGCCAACCCTAACTGATGTATTAACAAAGTTTTTTTGCAGTTTATTTCCTTACTTTATAAGATAGTATAATCATATTGTAATGTGCTTGTGGGAACACAGGGCCCTCTGGGCCCTGCACCCCCATTCCTCCATAGATGCGTACATGTACTGGGCCCTGTGCATCCTTGTATAGCTCAAGAGTAATAACATTGTCAGCATAGCCATGTTATTGGTTTCAGAGCAGCTTAGAGTATCTTGATAAATATAACCTACTTTGCCCACAGCAGCATGGGTTCCGAGAAAAGCACTCCACACTTACCGCCTTTGTTGATTACTCTTCATAGCTTTATGATGCCTTAGATAATGGGGAGGCAGTTGGCTTAGTCTCCATCGACCATACGAAGGCCTTTAACTCTGTTAACCACAGGCTACTCCTAAACTGCCTCCATTCAACAGATCTATCCCCGGACACAGTACTGTGGTTCAGAAGCTGCCTCACAAATGGGTCACAATGAGTGAAAATTGGAGACACCCTATCATCTGCTAGAGAAGTGTCCCTCGGGGTCCCACAGGGCTCTATTCTTGGCCCACTGCTTTTCAGCCTCTTCATCAACTCTGCACCATCTGCATGTATATCACGCATTATTCTCTATACTTACGTTGCAGTGATATTGGTCACTGGGAAAGATCACAACCGAACTCCAAGACAGCTTCCACAAGCTTGAATCCTGGTTCACACAAAACAAACTACTGCTAAACCATAAAAAAATGAAAAGTGTACTCTTCTCTACCTCCCAGAGCAAAAAGAAATACTAGCCTTTGCTCATCCAGAATCATAATGGTGAAACACTGGAACAAGTAACACAGTTCAGATACTTGGGCATCACCTTTGATGATACACTAACCTTCTCCGGCCATATAGACTCAGTCGTCAAGTCGGCAAATACAAAACTTCAGGTCCTCTACCGCCATAGGCACTCTATGATACCAGATGCTCTGAAACTTGCCATCAGTAGTTCAGTGATGTTCTCCATAGATTATGGGCTGCTTATCTATGGGGCAGGCACTAAAACTGCTGCCCTAAACAGGGTCAGCACACTGCTAAATAAGGCCTGTTGACTAGCCATAGGGGCTGCCCAGGACACCCACACCGGCATGTTCTACACTGAAACTGGGTGGCTTCCACTGCATCTTAAAGCACAGTACCAAACCTGCCTACTTCTGAAAAAAGTGCTGCTTGGGCTCCACCCCCCAACCCCGCACTGGGCTGCCTCTTTACGCCGGCAGTTCCCACCAAATCAACAAGAAGTACGGCTACAGGCAGGTTGGTGATTCCCTTCAAAAGAATAGCTTCTCAGAACTCCATCCTGTACTAAGGATCAAAATGGTACAGTGAGTTACCTACTAACCTTACAGAATCACCCAAGATTAGTATCTTCAAATCTGGGCTCAGATCCCTACTTGACACAAAAAATTGTCCTTGCCTGCACTAATGTGGCAGAATTTAGCCACCAACCCTCTCCCTTTCACCCCACTTTTATCTCATCAGCCCCCATCCCGAATGTGGCCCACTCGGCTGACAAACCACTTCCAGCACGACGCCATCCCAGGTTGACCCCCTACCCCCTCTTAGACTAGACTGACCAACTAAATAGTAAACTACAAGGCTGAACCCTATTTACCCTATCCTCTTCAACCTTTAGTTGGATATATAAGATTTCTTTGGTATTTGAATGTCTGTGTAACTGTTTTCTGTTCTCTGTAAACACTGATCTTACTTTGAGAGGGTTTCTGCAGTAGGTCTTCACATATAGGACTGCGCCCCCTGGCATCGGGTCCGCACGGCAGACTTGTAGATGGCATTCAGCGGGGACTGCCCCTGACGTCGGGGCAGCGTGACGTCAGTCCAACTATAAAAGGGGTGGTCCCACACTCGCTCGCCAGTTCTTTCCCGCCGTCACCTCAGTAATGTTCGGCTCGTGTCAGAACAGCAATCCAACGTCCGCGTTGTATTTTGTCGAAGTTTCCTTCACCACTTACTTAAATTTCTCTTCAAATTGATGTCTTCTAGACAGAAGAAAAAGTGCTTGATTTCTTTGATATTTGAATGTCTGTGTAACTGTTTACAGAAAACACTGTTATATTTGTAATGTTTGTCCAGCAATGACCTGGAACCTTTGAAAATGAGTCCTGAACTCAAAGGTATTAATCCTAAACTGAAATAAATAAGAATAAATAAAAATTACCCCACCCGATGTACCCAGTGCAGAAAATACTGTATAGCAGTTTAAATTCACGCTCTTTATATTTAGCTCTCCAAGCACACCCCCACATGTTCACTACCTCTTATTTTCACTGGTGGGACACTAGTGGTGCTATGTATAGTGATCTACCTAGTATTCACTGTCTTTTTATTCAAACCCCAAGAAATCTTACTGTATTCTGACATATGCTGTATTGTCCTCCCACTGTACTGCGCCGGAGCTGAAATGGTTAATAGAACCTGTGCTAATGATGGAATGCTAGGCTCATGCTGTGTTTTCAAACCACTGTCCCTGGTAAACATTGTACAACTGTCAGATTCTTTACTCCGCTTGAACAGTACAGAAGCCTTGGAGAGCTCTCCTTCATCTTTCTTGAAGATTTTTTTTTTCTCGTTTTTTTGAAGTAAAATTTATTTGTTCATTTTTAAAGCACTGTCATTGTGTTTACAGGTAAACTAGTTAAGGTTTAGTGTTATTCCAGTAAGTTTTTTCAGTTTCTTTCCAGTTCTTTTAACCGGGAGGGAACCAGACTTCTATTTACAATTTTAAAAGTAAATTTCTGTATTTTATTCCTTCTCTGGGACGGTTGCTTAATTTGTTTATTTGAGGGAAACTGGGGTAACTCTTAGTTCTAGGGACATGGATATGTTGTTCATCCACACTATCTGTCAGGTTCCTTGCCGCTTTAAATCTTGCCGGAAGGTCTTCAAGCTGGCTCCTCCCACCCACCCGGGTGGTAAAACTCTCGGCTCCGCCCCATGACGCCAGATCTTCCTTACCGCTTGGAAGCTCAGGTTCCCTCCTTAGCGCTCTGCGTTTTCGACTGGTTCCTGATTTTTCGGTTTCTCTGAATTTAGTTTGAAAGTTTTCTAAAACTTTGGTCTTCTTCCCTCGCTGCTGCGATGGATATTCCGTTTCGCAGCTCTCGGAGGCGCCCGGGGAATACCTCCAGGAACCCGCACTCCACTTGCGTTTACTGCCTCGACTTGGACCATGATCCGCAAGTTTGCGAATTTTGCTGTGCCCTTTCGACCAGCGTCCTGGAGGATCGTGCAGCCCGTTTGGGGCTCGGGCGACCTGGAATTTTTTCCGCGCCGGAAAAATCTTGAGGCTCATCGGGCGGTGTCCGCGTCGGCTGTCTCGGCTGAGCAGCTGATCTCTCTTCCTCCATGGAGGTGGCGACTAAGCCGCCCCCACCCCCTCGGTCATAGCGCTTATCCGGCTCTCTTTCGGGTTCCTCTCATTCAGCCCGTTCAAGGGCTTCGTCAGTCCCTTTCCTCGAAGGAGAGGGCCGGGACCTGCCTATTGGTCCAGGTCAAAGGAGTCACAGGGTAAGTCCCATCGTTGGCGCTTGCGGGAGAGGTCCCCTTCCCCTGTCTGCCGACTTTCGACTTCGGTCGAGGTTGCGGCTCAGGCCGCTGGCTTCACGGTGTCCCCGTCAGGCCAGCGGCCATGACTCCGTCGACATTGTCGAGTCTTCTCTTGACCCGTCACCGGGCGGTCTGCTGCAGGAGCGATCAACCCTCCGCCGGTTTCGGTGGAGCTGAGTTCTACCTGTTACGCCCGAGCGACAGGCCCTCGGTCTTTGTCGAGCGAGGCGAAGGTGTCCCCCGCTCCTTCCCGTACCCACCCTCGGTTTCCCCGAGGACCTGGGTCTCGGTCCTCTTCTCTGTCAGGCCGCTCCCGCCGACTTCGGCGGTCTCGGTCAGGGCACCGAGTTAAGTGGCATTACCATTCCTCCTTGTCTCCCTCCTCGGATGAGGAGTGGCTCCGATGCAGATGGCGTCGACGTTACGAGGAGTTCATGTGGCAGCAGTTGCTATTGTCCGGGAATCAATCTACTCCGATTCATTCCCCGTCCAGCAAGCAGCTGACGCTCGAACGGCCGACGCAACCGCTCGCTGCAGTCGAGGTGCCCACTTCAGGGCTGGCTGTTCGTCCGAACCTTGCTGCCCCACTGATTTCGCTGGAACCTCGATCGGGTCACGACCTGTCCCGCAGGTTGTCTGTCACCCTCACTTCTGCCCGCCCTCGGCGGGTGAAGAGTGGCTCAGGCCTGAGGCAGCTTTTTGCAGAGCCTTCGGAGTCCGACGACTCCTCCATGTTCCCCAGTCGGGAGGGCCCAGGGTCCTCTCCGGACCGCTCTGTGGACGACAGCCCATCGTCCTTTCTGGGTCTGCTTCAGCTCATCTTGGAGTTCACCGGGATGCAGCTTGAACCCGTGTCCAAACGGATCTCTTATCCCCTGACGGAGATTCTAGACCGAGGGTTCACCCTCGGAGGCCTTCCGGTGGCGAGGCCATTGTCGGCCCTGGCCTTGGAGCTCTGGCAGTGGCCTACTTCCTGTCCTCGCCCTCGGCCAGGATGGCCAGAAAGTACTCTGTCCCTGTCTGTTCTTTGCCGGTTTTTGAGCACCCCTCCGCTGAGGGTTGGTACGATAATGTCTTCCAGCGTTCTGTGAGCAGCTCGGGATGTGGATGGGCCCCGACAGAGTCCAAAAGGATGGACTATGTCGGGCGCAAGGTTTACGCCGCGTCCTCCCTAGGCCTCCGACAGGCCAGCTTGGCCGCACTGATGGCACATTTTTCCCACGCCCTTTTGGGCTCCCTGGATGAGGTGCTCCCTCATTTCCTGGCTGACCTGCGGACCAAGGTCCGGTGGGTGCGGGACCAGGGTAGGGCAGTGGCGAAACAGCAGCTTCAGACTGCTCTGGACTTTGGTTATTCCTGTGCCAGGTCGGTAGCGGCCGCGGTGGCCATGCGCCGCAGGGCCTGGCTGAGGATATCCTCTTTCTCAACGGATACCCAGCACAAGTTGGCGGACATCCCCTTCTTGGGGACTGACCTTTTCGGCCCTGGAGTGGAGTGATACCTCCAGGGGACCGAGAAGTCCATTGCCATTCTGGACTCGGTCACCCCCGCCCAGAGGGACAAGGGCCGCCAGCAGCCTTTGCGTAAGCCCCTTTGTGCCTTGGCCCCTGCGGCTCGACCGGCCCATCAACACCAGCATGAGGGCCAGCAGGCTTGTGCTGGGCATCCTGACCCCCAAGCCAGTGGCTTCCTCCAAAGGGAAGCAGGGAGGTAAAGGCTCAGGAGCTCCCTCGGCCAGTCCCTCCTCCAAGCCTGATCAGTGACGGGCTGAGGGGCGCCGGTCCCGGCCTCGTCACCCCTACCCGGGTCCCCCCGTGGGGAGACGGCTCCGCCCCTCCTCTGCCTTGTCCGCTTTCACGGACCGCTGGGTGTCGGAGGTGCTATGGGAAGGTCCTGCCTCTGGATTGCGAGCAGGCCCCACCCTTTCGAGCTGTTGCCCCTCGGGGGGCCATGGGGTCCGCAGCCTCGCTGTCGGCCTGCCGAGCCAACTTGCCCTGCCCCTCGAGATAGAGATGATCAGGAAGGTGGTGGATCCTCCTCCAGACCCTGGGTTTGTGTCCAGGTATTCCTGGTCCCCAAATGGATGGGGGGCTTGCACCCCATCCTTGACCCACACGACGGGATAGTCACTCTGACTCAGATACCCCATCCTCGGAACGAGGCATGTGGCTCTATTTCCTAGACCTCCAGGACGTACTTTACACTTCGATCCATCCGTTTCTTGGGAGACTCCTCCGTTTCTGAAGCGGGGGATCTCTTTATGAGTTCAGGCCATGCCCTTGGTCTCTTCTCAGCAGCATTCCTGCGGCACCGAAGGGTCCGGGCGTACCCCAACCAGTTGGCGGCCTGACTGCAACCCCTCCAAGGAGGGGGACGGTCCAGAGTTCTGGCCCTCTAGGTTGCTCTCAGACCAGGCTCCTCTCTAATGGAGCCATGTTGGAACTCGTGTCTAAGCGGGTGATCCTTTCTTCGGGACGAAGCTTGACTCTTGAGTCTGAGCTCGGCTCCTGGCGGACAGGGCCAAGGTTCTTCCTCCTTTACCTAGTCATGTGTGACTGGATAATTGCACCCTGCCCGGGACTTCCTGCACCTCCTGGGCCTTGTGGCGGCCTGCACCATCGTGGTCTGTTTGGACCCGCCGGTCCATGCGTCCCCTTAATGGGGGCTGGCCAACCAGCGGTCCTGGCAGCTGCGATCCTTTGGACCAGTCCGTGACAACAGCCAGGGGTTGGGGGCGCTCTCGCCCGGACCCTTCCAGCTCATCTGCAGGAGAACATCCCGTTCGTCCGCCCCGAGTAGACGGTCTTCTCCGACCGATGCATCTCTGATGGGTGGGGGTGCCCATCAAGGGGAATACAGAGTGCACCGCCTCTGGTCCTCTCGGGAGTCCCGATGTCATTCCCACCTGCTGGAGCTCCAGGCGGTCCGCTTAGCTCTCACCGTTCGCTCTCTCTGTGCGGGGTCTGGTGGTTTACGTCCAGGTGGACAATGCCACAACCATGTGCTACCAATCCCGCCAGGGTCGGATGAGCCCCTTGCCATTGCGTAAGGAGGTTCTCCACATTGGGTCTTGCGCGCAGCCGGGAGGCAGTTTCCTAGCCATTTTGATGGCAGGAGCCTCCAGCACCCTGGCTAATGCCCTAAGCCAGATAAGAGCTGCGCCTCACGAGTGGTCTTCCCTGCCGGAGGTAGCACAAGATCCTTCTCCCTCTAGGTCACGCCTCGGGCGGACCTTTGATTTTACCCTCCAGGGAGAATACGAGGCCGAGACTGTCTCATGCCCGCCCCCTCAGCAAGGTTCGCGGTAGGGGATGCCTTTGAGGCCGCGGACCCCGGGTCTCTTCTACGCCTGTCCTCTATTTCCCTTGACCCACAGGCAAGGCGAGGAGGGACTAGGCGCAGGTGATTCTGGTAGCCCCAGACTGGTTTGCCAGCTCTGGTATCCAGCTCTCCTCAGTCTCAGCCCCAGGCTCCCAAGGCGGCTTCCAGCCCGCCCGGTCCTGATCTCTGTTATTAGGGGAAGGTATTCCATCCGGACCTTTAATCCCTGCACCTGGCGGCCTGGTCCGTGTGCGGCTAGTGGCCAGGCCTTGGGTCTTCTGGCAAGGTCCTCGACGTTGTTCAGGTGTCCTGCCAGGAGTCGACCAGATATGCTACGCCTTCAAATGGAAGAGTTCTCCATTTGGTGTTAGGATAGGGCCTGGTCCCCTCTCCTGTTCCTGGGCGAGCATTCTGGAATACCTGTGGTCCGTTCTTCCTCTTGAGCTAGGGCTTCGGTCGACGACCCTTAAGGTGCTCCTGATAGCCACCCCTGTCTTCCGGGCGTGGGCCGTAGGGTAGTCGGTGGCGCAGGAAAGGTGGTCTGGCGCTCTCCAAGGCCTTGATCACACTTCCCCTCCGGGGAGAGTATCCCCATTTTTGTGGGATCTTGCGCTGGTATGGGCTTAGCTCACGGGCAAGCCATTCGAACCTATGCACAGGTGCGATTTCCCCACCTCTTGTGGAAGAACACCTTCTTGGGGGCTACCACGCCAACCAGAAGGCTGGGAGAGCTCCAGGCGCTCCTTTGAGTCTCCCTATCTGGTCTTCCACAGGGACAAGGTTGTCCTGCACCCCACCCGAAGTTCCTTCCGTGGGCGGTGGCGGAGTTTTTCCCTAACCGGGTATTGTCTCTACCGGGGTTCAACCCCATTCACACCTCGGAGGCCGCATATAGGATCCATTGGGACCCTAATTTAGCGCTCTCCTTCCCAGGGAGCATAGGGCTGAAGTTCGTGAGAGGTTCACCAGCTGTTTGTCATCTACGCTGAAGCCGCACCTGGCAGACTTGCAGCCAAGCGGACGATGAGCGGGTGGGTCACCTCTTGCATAGATCTCTGCTATAGGTGGGCGGGCATGGAGCCTCCCAGAGGGATAAGTGCTCATTTTACCCGCCCTTCGGCTGCATCGGTGGCTGCTTCCGAGGATACACCTGTCCAGGATATCCGTAGGGCTCACCTGGAAGCTGGCATATACCATTTTTCCCCCCTACCACATCACCAGTCACCGGATGTTGGTCGCCTTGGTTCTCCAGTGCGTTTATTCCCCAAGTAGGGGTGTGCCTTGCCTTCCTCCTCCCGGAGAACTGCAGGAGTCTGCCAGATAGTGTGGATGAACAACATATCCATGTCCCTAGAAATACAGGTTACTCACCTGTAACAGGAGTTCTAGGAATGGTATACTGTATGTTGTTCATCCACATGACCAACCTCCCGGCTTGACAGCACAACCTAGCTACCAGCGGGCTAGATCTGGCGTCATGGGGCGGGCCGAGTTTTACCACCGGGTGGGTGGGTGGGAGGAGCCAGCTTGAAGACCTTCCAGCAAGATTTAAAGCGGCAAGGAACCTGCCAGATAGTGTGGATGAACAACATACACCATTCCTAGAACTCCTGTTACAGGTGAGTAACCTGTATTTCTCTCAGCGGTTGCTAAACTGACCACAAAGTAAAAAAGCTAAAGTTTAAGCCTTATTTATTATTGTGGATTTCTGATTCTCAGAGATCCATTTCTTCTTACCTCAGGAGTCCTTTAGCATCAGTAACTTTTTTGCACTTAGCTGGCTAGGCGCAATTGCCCCGGAGGAGTGCCTTTAAGAGAGATTTAAAGAGGACAGGAAATCATTTCTAACTGGCAACTGTTTATGAGGTTCTTATTCTCAGAAATGATGTGCATTCCCTAAATTATCCATATTTAACTATATGTGAATAAAAAGTAATGTGAAAAACTGTATTTTACATTGTTTTGTTTTTATGGGCATTATTCTGTTACAGTTCTCATCATGGAACCAGTAATTTGGAGTTTTTACTATGTCACAGTTTGTGTACAGAACGCTTATTATGAGCTGTTGGCCTATTAGAACCCTGTTTAGAGTTCTGTGCACAAACTGTGACATAGCTAAAACTCCAAATTATTGGTTCCATGACAAGAACTGTAACAGAATGCTGTCCATAAAGACGAAACAATGTAAAATACAGTTTTTCATATCACTTTTTTTTCAGGTACACTGAAATATGGATAGTTTAGGGAATGCATATCATTTCTGAGAGTAAGAAGTTTATAAATAGTTGCCAGCTAGAAATGATTTCCTGTCCTCTTTAATGAGCATAGGGCCAATCCAATCAAAAGACAGGAGGGGTTGTGAACTGAGTAAGAGCTGTTGATTGCTTTAGAATTTTTTCTCTGCTGGACTGAGCAATATTGCTTCTGAGGTGTGTCCCAACCTTCCTTGTTGACAGCCTCCTAGTGCTTATCTGGGTAAAGTTTTCCTCATAAATTATTTCCTTTAGTGAGCTGAGTGAAAAATGTTACTTTTTCATTAGCGTTGTGCAAATTTTTTATTTTTAACGCGACGGTGCGATTTAGACTTAAGTTTTACCGTGACTATTTACTTTAAAGCCTAATTTTATAGCGGGTGTTTATTTTCGACGGTTTCCTTCATTTTTGGTTAAATTCTTGTGGGAACAGTCAAATTAGGGACAGTTGCCTTGTTTTTTTTTACCTCAGACCTCGCTGGGTTTACCGCGAGGCACCTGCAGTAGATTTCAAACTTAAACAGTGCCTGTGGTCTTCTCGCTAGATTGGCAATTACGAGGAAACCTTTTTTGGTTTATTACTGGACCTTGGTATCATCTGTGTCAGAACTGTCCATAAGGGTCCAGCAGCCACTTGTGCGCAGTTGAGTATTACTGGCTTTCTAAGATTAGCACTGGTATAGATCCCAGTTTTACAACAACAACAAAAAAAAAAGCACTGGTAATAGTTTTATTAACTGGGGCAGGACTGGACGGTGGCATTTTCACAGAAACCTGCACTCAGTTCATAGATCCAGAACTGGTTTGCTTTGCTTTGCTTAAATTGGCGAACATAGCAGACAAACCTTTGATAATTATGGCTGAGAATAAATCAAAGGCTTCCGATGAGGGGCCATTTAAAAGTACTAATACCAAAAGCAGAGGTGCTGAGGGGTGCTGAGGAACCCTCCAGAACCCAGTCGAAAAATAAAGCTTCCAAATATAAAGTTCCTCACAAATTGAAAAATAATAAGAGTGATAAAAAAAGGAAGCTTGATCAAGCCTCTGATGAAGTGGCTAAAAAGAAACTCTGTCAAGACAGATATGCTCCCGTTGCTCCTGGGAAAGCCAATAGTGACACAACAGGCAGCTTAAAGCATACAGAAAAAAACAAAACGCAAACTGCACAGGTTCTTCCATCAGTGCAAGATATGGAAAAAACCTTCGCAACTGTTTCAGACCCTTCAAATGATGGGTCCTCAATTTACTGGGGCTGGCAAGCACTCTTCCACAGTTCTCTGTTCTGTAGACTGTGAGGGTGATGCAGATGATTATCAGTTTTATGATGCCCCTGACATGGATTTTGAGGGCCTAGAGCCCTAGGAGTCCCCGGACCCTCACCTTGGGGATCCCCAGGGTGACCACGAGGATCCTTCCTCTATGTTTACATTTATGCAAAATATGCTGGGTACCCTGGACTTCCCTATGCAGGAGCCCAACCAGGATGTCGATGAAGACGAAGATTATAGGGAGATGAAGGGTCTTTCATTCTCAAAGACCCTGGTCATCCCGATCTATAATGCATTTAGAAAAAATACCATGAAGGTGCTTCAACACCCCCACTTCAGTACTAGGGGTTGATAAACGGCTTAAGAGAAAATATAAATTGTCTAAAAATGGTACAGAGTTCCTGTCAACACACCCTAGCCACGCGAGTGTAGTGCAGCGGACAGCTTGTGAGAAAGCTCGGGTCTCCTTGTCGCCCTCTCCCCCTGACAAGGATTCCAAGAAAATTGACTTTATAGCAAAGAAAATGTATGCCACAGCTTCCCTGCTTCTCATGCTTTCTTCTTACATGGCATTCACAGCCAAATATCAGAAAGCCCTTTGGAAATCTGTCCAGGCTATCGCCCACAACGGATCAGATTGTGTGGTGCAGGAGCTGGTGGATGCGTCAAACTGCCTTGGAAGCTGCTATGTACCAATTCCACATGGCAGATGACAATAATGATGCAGTCTCTAGGGCGATGGTCCATGCCATATCTCTGAGACGCTTCGCCTGGCTTAGAACAATCAGTCTGACCACAGACACTCGTAACAAGGCCATGGATTTTCCCTGTGATCAAAATATGTTGTTTGATTACAGAACCACTGACTACATGAAAAAGGTCGATGAGTACAAGGCCTCCTGGCAGAGCCATTCATCCAAGTCTGATCCCGTCCCAGGGGCAATAGGGACAGAAGTTTTGTTCCCAGGCCTTACAATCCCTATCCCCAATCTGATTTTAGCCAGTACAGAGGGTCTTTCAGAGGCAGCAGCAGAAGGGGCCAAAGAGCCACGTCTACCCAGCCATCTGCCTCTCAGTCTAAGTCCGGATGTGAGTGTCCAGGTCGCCTCCACGTTTCCGGTTGCAGGCAGACTCTCTCACTGTCTTCAGCACTGGTCCCTTATCACGTCGGACAAGTGGGTGCTGGAGATAGTGGAGAAGGGTCTGTAATTACAGTTCAAGGAACTGCCAGACCTCAAGCGTACCCAGGTGTCAAAACCTCTGTCACCATCACAGATACCGCTGTTGGAAATGGAGGTACAAAACCTTCTGGCTTGATGAGCAGTGGAGAGGGTCCCCACCCACAAGAATGGCAAGGGCCTCTACTCTAGGTATTTTCTGACACGAAAGAGAACTGGGGAGTGGCAACCTATCTTAGATCTCAGATATTTAAACAAACATCTGAAAAAAAAATTCAAAATGGTCACTCTGTCACTGGTCATAACAGTCCCTACAGCAGGGTGACTGGCTAGCTTCCCTCAACTTAAAGGACGCCTACTTCCACAAACCCATAAGGAGATCTCACGGGAAGTTTCTCAGGTTCAAACTTCCTTCGGGTCACTATCAGTTCACTTTGAGGGGGAGCTCTTGCAGCAGGTAATACCATTAGGACTAAGGCCGCCATGTGTTGAGGCCCTACGGAAAAATCTTCTAGCTAGCAGTCTGTGGCGTCTGACATTTGGAATGTTTTGTCAGACGACCTATGTACGGCCACTACTTGGAGTTCAGTACACACTTTCATGAGGCAATACAGACTGGACATTGCTTCCAGGAGGAGAGCAGGTTTCGGCCTAGCAGTCCTTCAGGGAGAATTCTCCTAATTTGCCACAGCCTTTTTGTCCTCCACCCTTCTGATGTGGGTCAATCTTTGAGCAATGCTTGGTACTCCGTCCTAATGGTATTACCTGCTGAAAGAGCTCCCCCTCAACGTGAGGTAGTACAGTTACAGTAAGTTTTGTAACAGTAGCTCTTCGAGAGGAGCTCTTGCAGCAGGTGGCTTTCCCACCCACCTGCCCCGGGGACGAATATTGCATCTTCTCTTTGGGGATTGGAGATCCTCCTCGGCTCTCTGTTTTTCAGCTGGGTCTCCGGCGGGAGAACTGAAGTGGCGCCAGGGGACCGCCCCCTTTATCCCATGTCTGACAGGGCGGAGCCAACGTCGGGGGCAGTCCTCCACCACAGATTGCTAGCTAGAAGATTTTTCCATGGGGTCCTAATGCCTGCGGTCTTCGTCCTAATGGTATTACCTGCTGCAGGAGCTCCTCTCGAATGTCTACTGTTACGGTAAGTTGTTACGAAACCGTACTTTATACAGTATTCAAATCCCCACCAAAACGTAATTCTACGCAACTGCAATGCCATTTCTGCGCCGCAGGTGTGAAAACACATTTCAGCCAGGATTTGAAAAATGATAATTGTAGCTGGCCCTGTGATGCTGAGCTGAGGCGCTGGATGCTACACTTCGTGCCATGCTGGTAACCTGTGTTCGGCGGCGAGTATGGGCCACTGGGGGTCAGCACCAGAGGAGATGGATCGAGCATCCCAGGGACAGCTCTCCTCCTCTGGGGAGGGGGGGTGACCAGCCGTCGGTGCATGCCTGGCCCCTAGCTCTGGGTGGGGGCTGGCACACACTGACGCTGCAACTAACAGTGGGAAGAGGCGGGGCAGACGCCTGACAGGGTGTGCGTATGGGAACTTGCATGGCACTGTTGCTGGCTTCCTTGCACGCTCCGCCTCTGGGGACCACACAACAAGGAAAAGGAACTCCTGGTTGGGCAGCAGGAGCTTCCGTCCTCCGTGACAACGACCACGAATGGTGCTTCCCTCGGTCTGGATCCTTTCAGGTCAGTTGAGTTAGGGAGGGGGGGCTCCTCACCACCCTGCCACAGAGGGTAAGCCATGGGGGATAATGGGGAAGTTGGCCTGATACTGGATTTGCGGGCCGGGAGGACAGTCAGGATGTACAGCCGACCAGGAGCCAGGGGAAGAAAGTAGAGGGGAAAAAATACAGTTGTGACCTACGTTTGGTGGGGTAATAACAAGTCTGCTTAAAATTTTGGGTCAAAATATTTTAAAATTACAAAGTTACCAGCATCCGTAGAGAAATTGCAGCGAATGATTATAACTCAGCCATTTTTTGACACTTTGACCCCAAATGTTCAACATGGCCTTTTGAGCACCCGTCCTCATGAACAAGATGACTTGTCATTACGTGAATCCTGCCCAAAAGGTGAGTTCACCAAGTGACTACAAAATCACCTTTCGGGCAAGAGTTGTCAAACGAAAGTCATATTGTTCATGAGGTGGAGTCTGCAAAAGGCCATGATGAAAATTTGGGGTCAAAATCTCAAAAATTAAAATAAAAACCTGGCCAGCCTGCCAGCGCAGCTGTAGTGCTACCGCTTGCGACGCAGTTGACCCGGGTTTGGAAGCAAGCCAGGGTCGTCGGAGTGCCAGCCGGTGGGGAGAAGGATCGAGTGCCCGATGGGCTGCTCTCCTTCTCCGGGAGGGGTGAGCAGCCTCGCTGGCAGCTGGAGCGGCATTTTGGGGGGCTTGGCTGAGGACCGAGCAGAGGTGCATTTTTGCGTCGACTCATTGGTCCCTCCTGAGAGCTGACACCTGCAGGGGGCGGGGACCAGAAAAGGAAAAGACCCCACTTCTGGGCTAGGCGATGGGCTCCTGCACCAAAGCAACCGTAGAGAATCGGGGGGGGAGAGGGGGCTCCAGGTGCACGCTCCCCCTGAAATTCGGAGGGGGTAAACCACCCCACCCGGGGGTGGTCATCTTGGGCCTCTAGATGTCACAGAGCGGGGCAATTAACGGAGCGATCCCTGGTCCTTTCTGTGCAAGCCTGGGTGGTGCATTGGGAGCCCCAAGAGAGGGGCTGGACGTGGCAACAGGGAGCTGAAAAACAGTTAAAAAAAAATCTCAAACCGGCTGAGTTATGCATCAAAGTAGCCTTTGAAATTCTTTTTCGTGAGCTCACAAAAAAAAGAATCTGCTAGCGAAAAAGGATCTAAGTGAGTCAAAAAAAGGGTTAAAATGTTACAAAAAAGGCATTGCAAGGTGGTTCTTCCACCAAATAACTTCACAGTCCACCTAACGGAGTCCTGATAAACACGGTACATGTGTTGGTGTCTCTAGATACCTTCATTTTGGGTGCTTTTCAGTTTTTTATTTTTTTTTTTTAAACAAAACAAGGTGGCATCACATGAAAAGGGATATTTTTTCTCAAGAAAAAGGATTTTGTTCTCGTGAATAAGAAAACGCTGTCATGAGACCACATCCATTTGCGAGATCAAATCCTTTGTCGAACTCAAGATATCCATCCTGAAAAGTGCAGTTACATAACTTACCGTAACAGTAGATATTAAAGAGGCGCGCTTGCAGCAGGTTACACCATGAGGACTGAAACTGCCAGACGCTTACGGAAGACTTCTAGCTAGCAGTATACAGTGGGGGACTGTCCATGATGTTGGCCCGGCCCAACGTCCACCAATAGTATATAAGGGGCGGTTCCCCCAGCCCTACCTCGGTTCTCCCACCAGAGACCCTGGCATACGCAGAGATGGAGAAAGGAGGTTCCTCCAAAACGAGGAAGATAAAACAACAGTGGAGAAACACATACCAGTATGTTCACCGGGTACTCAGTTACTACTTCTGCATCTAAGACCTCCCATCAGGGATCCTGTCCCCACTTGGGGTCTTTTTTTTCCTCACGACATAAAGGTGTCACGACACCTGGTAACTTACTGTAACAGTACATCTTCAAGAAGAGCTCTTATAGCACATGCTGCTTTCCCACCTTTCAGAAATGCAGAAAGGAGGTTCCTCCAAAATGAGGAAGGTAAAACAACAGTGGAGAAACACATACCGGTATGTTCACCGGGTACCCCGTTACTACTTCTGCATCTCAGACCTCCCATCAGGGATCCTGTCCCTCCTTGGGGTCCTTTTTTTCTGTTGGAAAAACTTACGCTGCCTCCCTTTGCAAAGGAAGCAGCCATATGTCGTGAGAGCAGAAGTAGTAGCAACTCAAAATAACGCTTTCCATGACATAAAGCATTGCTTGCAACTTCCCGGTTCAAAGGGAGGCAGCATAAGTTTTTCCAGCAGAAATGTCATTTTTCAGGGTCCAAATCCACGGTATCTCAGCCCATATTCGACTGGATGTGCTGCATAACCTCCACATTTGACTGGCTGAAGGAACGGTGTCAAACCAATGGGTATGGGGTAGTAGGGGGCTGGGGCAGCACATGGGACAGTGATGACCTGTATGCAGGGGACAGGTAACACTTGAGCAGGGAGGGAAAGGCAGTATTGAAGCAGGGGATAGAGTACATAGCTACAAGGGTAGCTTTAAACTAGGAAAGGGGGGTAGCAAGTGGACAGTTGGTAGGCAGGGTTCCCAGGGAGGGGAGACAGATGAGCCTACCCTCCAAGCTAAAGGGGAGGGCAGCAGGGTAGAGGCAAAAGGGGGGGAAATTCCAGGAAGGGAGCAAAGTGGAGAGTAGTGACACTGAATGAGAGGAGCCTTTGTAACAAAACAGCCGAGTTACAGGCCCTCTTGGCAGTGGGGCAGGTGGACATTGCGGCCATAACAGAAACTTGGGCCACCCAATACCAGGACTGGGATATGATGATCCCTGGATACAAGCCGTTCAGAAAGGACAGGGCAAACAAGAAAAGGGGGGTGTGGGGTGGCAGTCTGTGTAATCTATGTAAGGCAAGGAATAAGGTGCATGGGGGAGGAGGAGGAGGAGGAAGGCGGGAAACAGAGGCCCTGTAGGCACAGTTCAGGATTCAGGCGGGCACTGAGGATAGGGGGTGGTGGTAGGTACCAACCCATGAGAAGCTAGATAGGGAGTTGGCAGAACAGATCTGGAGGGTTTGTAGGAAGAGGAACACAGTGGTGGTGGGGGACTCCAGCCTACCTGGGGTGGACTGGAGCACGCCAACCACAACATACGCTAGGGAGCAGGTTATACTGGCATTTAAGGATAGCTTCCTGGTGCAGTTGGTACAGGAACCAACTATGGAGGGAAAGATTCTGGACCTTGTGCTATCGAATGGGGAAGCTGCAAGGGACCTGGAGGTCGAGGACCCACTGGCTGGGAGTGACCACCACTCAGTGTGGTTCTCACTCACAATGGGGAAGCAACCTGGAGGTTCGGATACCAGAGTGATTGATTTTAGGGTGCAGACTTCAACAAGATGAGTGAAATTCTCATAGGTCACCTAGAGGGAATCCAACCAAACATGGACACCAACCAAAAATGAGGTTGTTATTAAGGCAGGGCTGGCAGAGGCCACTGGGATATGTACTTGGGCACAGAGTAAGAAGGGGAAGGCAAAGAAGCTCGGTTGTCTGACCATGGAGGTTATGGACGGGGTAAGGGCCAGGAGGAGTGCTTTCCAGAGATTCAAGAGATCAGGGAAGGGGAGTATACGAAGAAGTCCAGGGAGGTTACAAGGCTGGTCAGAGCTGCCAAGGCATCCAGAGAACTAAGGCTGGCACAGGGCATCGGGGATGGAGAAGAAGGACTTCTTCAGATACATTGGGGAAGAGGGAATAAGGACCAGACAGTGAGAATTAAGAAGGATGGGGGTGGGGGAGTAGCAGGCAGAGGCATTAAATGAATACTTCTGCTCTGTATTCACAGTGGGGGAGACAAATAACCTGATGGGAGTGGTGGAGTGGGTGACGGATGGAGTTATTACTGAGGGCAGGGTACTGGAAGGACTAAGGGCAATGTGGGTGAACAAGGCACCGGAACCTGATCGCATTCACCCCAAGGTACTCAAGGAACTGGCAGAACAGACTGAATTGCTCCCTCCTTCGGGAACATACACTGGTCGAGGACCTTAAGCAACGTATAGCCACAACCATAAGAGAAAATAGCACAGGGGAAGTAACCCCCCCCCCCCCAGATCCTGTGGGACACCCTAAAGGCTACAGTTAGGGGTAAACTCATTGCTATAGCCTCAGCAAAGAAAAGACAGACAATACAAAGACACCAGGAACTTATCACACAAATTAAAAACTTAGAAGAGGCCCAAAAGGTTAGATGGGACCGGGAGAGGGACCAGAATTTAAAGGAATGTAAGAAAGATCTACAGAATATACAACAAATGGAAATTGAGAGGGCACTTTTTTATTTAAAGCAGAAATACTATGAGGGAGGCTCGAAGGGATCTCGTCTGTTAGCTTTCCGGTTAAGGCAAAATGTGGCAAGAGCCACGATCACGAAAGTGATATCCCCTACCCTAAGGCGTCCTGTTAACCGACAAGCCCATATTGCAGAGGCCTTTGTCTCATATTATAGCAACCTATATAGTGCACATGAAGAGACAACAAGGGAGGAAAAAATGAAATTCTTGGGATCCCTTCCCATTCCAACCCTTACCCCTGAGCAGGGTCAACTGTTAACCCAACCAATCACAAAAACAGAAATCTTACAGGTCATTAAGACCCTTAAAGGAGGGAAATGTCCTGGACCCGACAGTTTTGGGGCTGAGTTCTATAGGACCTTTGGGAGGGAGGTGGCTCCCCTCCTATCTGAGGTTTTTACAGGAGATTTGGAGGGATGGGAACCCGTTGCCCCCCTCGTGGCAATATGCGACCATTACATTAATCTCTAAGGAGAATAAAGACCCTACCAAATGTGAGTCGTATAGGCCAATCTCCCTACTTAACTCAGACTACAAAGTCTTCACATCTATTATAGCCTCCAGGCTAAACGCACTCATGCCAGACCTAGTGAACCTTGATCAAACGGGCTTCATCCACAGCAGACAAGCTCCGGACAGCGTTTGAACAGCCCTGAATATTATAGACATTATACATCAAAGACGTACACCCACGTGTCTGATGAGCTTGGACGCCGAAAAGGCCTTCGATAAGGTATCTTGGAGTTTTTTATTACTAACCCTTGAGACTATGGCCTTTCCGCAACCCTTTATTGATAGCATCAAAGTACTATACACCGGCCCCCAAGCATATGTAAGGGTAAACGGAGGTATCTCCTCTCGGTTTAAGTTGGGCCGTGGCACAAGACAAGGCTGCCTTCTCTCCCCACTCCTCTTCACACTATACATAGAACCTCTGGCAGTGGCCATACGCCAGTCAGAGGAGATCGGGGGGGGTTGAGGTGGGGGGACTAGCTCGAAAGATACTCCTATATGCAGACGACATTCTGCTTTCCCTATCGAACCCTAATGAATCAATCCCGAAGGTATGGATGGTCCTCGAAGAATTTGGAAGACATTCGGGCTACACGCTTAATAAAACAAAGACAGAGGTCCTCGGCTTTTACTACACTCCTACAGACAAGATTAAGAAAATGCTACCCTTAAATTGGGAAGCAAATAAAATAAAGTATCTAGGCACCTACATTACCAAACATTTTTCCCAGCTATTTAAAGCAGACTATAACCCTCTAATAAACCAAATGACAAAAGATTTTGAAAAATGGACCCTAATAAATCTCCCCATGCATGCCAGGATACAGTCAATTACCATGAATATTCTTCCTAGATTCCTGTATCTGTTTCGGTGTCTACCTCTCGTCATACCCAAAACACAATTTCGGGACTGGCATGGGAAGATTGTGAAATTTATTTGGAACAATAAAAGACCAAGAGTTAATTTACGCATTCTACAAATGCATTGCAGTAAGGGGGGGCCATTCCATACCTGATCTGGAAGACTACTATCTAGCAGCACATTTGAAGATGGCTTTGGGTTGGTCCACTCCAACTTATGTTTCAAATTGGAAACTACTGGAACTGGGGGAAGAGGATGGCTATGGTCCACCACTCGAGGCTAGAATATTGGTTCCCTGGGGCGCAAGGCTAGACCCTCATCCTACACTTCAGGTAGTAAACAATACACTGACTGCTGTTTGCAGACTATGGCAGAAATTTGGGATGGGGAAATCCATATGGCCCCTGTCTAGACTGGCGTGGTCCCCAGACTTCGTTCCAGCCCGACTTGATCACACCTTCAAGAACTGGGCTAAGCGAGGCCTGGTGTACCTCAGACAACTTTTAATGGGAGACCTGACCATAGACTTTGACACACTCAAAAATACATTTGGCCTACGGCAAGTAGATCATTTTAAATTTCTACAAATTAGAGCATATATTCATAAGTGTCAGGAAGCAGATCCGGACCCCACACGAGTGCGGCCTCTCCTGGAATATATGAGGATGGCGATGGAGGGACAGGTGCAGAGGGGCCACATATCAATAATATATAAACTGTTAGCAGACCTTAAAAAAGACCCCTTGAATAAAATCAAAACAAATTGGCAAAGGGAGGCAGATGAGGAACAGAGGGAGGTAAATGGGATAAAGCATTTCATACTACTGTCAAAACAACCAGGTCCCCACTTTGGCAAGAGTTTAGTTGGAAAATAAAAGTGCGCTATTTCCTCACGCCGGCCCTTCTGCACAGGAGAGACCCTGGCCGTTCGCACCTCTGTTGGAGGCTTTGTGGAGGAGAGGATGCACACCATCTACACATATTCTGGACATGTTATAAAATAAGGCCCTTTTGGGATAAGATAGCAGAGGTTATATGTGGTCTATTTGCACTGGACCGATCATTGGGGTGGCTGGAGACTGTGCTGGGCATCCCACCCCAATCTGTTAAAGGTGGGGACTCCCTGTACCTCTGGGCCATACTATTGGTCGCTGCCCACAAGTCTATTACCCGAATTTGGCTGAAACCGGAGCCCCCTACTTTCGACTCCTGGATTCAGACGTTGCAGGAGATCTCCAACCTAGAGGAGCTCACATATAAAATTAATCAGCAAATTCATATCTACACCCGTAGATGGGCAAGGTGGCAAATATGGCTAGATACACATATAAACTCAGAACATGATATGGACTCGAGGCCTCATATTCCAGACTAGTTTGTGGTGGGAGGACTGACCTTGTTGAGGGGAATTCCCCTAATAGTTTGTATGTATTGAAAATGAATACCTACTTCTCCCCCTCTCTATTGATTCCTTCCTTTGTAATGATGAACTTACAGTTGTATAGATCTGTATGACCTTATTTAACAGTACCTGGACAATCAGTTTATGTATGTACCTATTTTTTGTCAATAAACATGCATTTAAAAAAAAAAAAAAGGAACTGGCAGGACCACTGGGTGACCTGTTCAATACCTCTCTGCACACAGGATGCACATCACAGGACTGGAGGTTAGCCCATGTGGTGCCCATTCACAAGGGTGGTCCAAAGGATGACCCAGGTAACTGCAGACCGTTGAGTCTCAGTCAGTTGTGGGAAAACTCATGGAGACCATCGTAAGAAGAGGCTGGTGACTTTTTTGGAGGACAGTGGCCTTTGGGACAGGCAACAGCACCAGTTGTTGAGTACCTAAAGGCCAGTGGGGCACAGGACCCAAGGCAGCATGGATTCACAGTGGGAAGGTCATGTCAGACGAATCTAATAGATTTCTTTGACTGGGTGACCAAAGTAGTAGACCAGGGAGGGGCTGTGGATATGGCCTACCTAGACTTTAGCAAGGCATTTGACACAGTCCCACACAAAAGATTAATAAACATGTTAGCCAGCCTGGGAGTGGGTCCCAGGGTTGTAGCCTGGGTAAAACATTGACTGGACAACCGGACACAGAGGGTAATAGTAAATGGAGTCCACTCCAAAGAAAGGGGGGATACTAGGCTACCACAGGGTTCAGTACAGGGACTAGTCCTCTTTAATGTCTTTATAGGTGACATTGCAGAGGATCTGGAAGGGAAAGTATGCCTCTTTGCAGACAACACAAAAATATGCAATAGGGTTGATAGACAAGGGGGGGGGTGGAAAGGATGAGAAGGGACTTGGTAAGGTTAAAGGAATGGTCAAAAGTATGGCAGTTTAGATTCAATGCAAAGTAATGCACCTGGGAAACAAAAACCCAGGGGTAGAGTGCACAGTGGGGGGAGGTACTAACAATAAAAATGGAAAGGGACCTGGGGATAGTCATATCAGATGATTTAACGGTAGGCAAGCAATGTGAGAAGGCAGTAGGGAGGGCTGGGAGGATACTGGGAAGCATAGGGAGAGGCATCTCCAGTAGAAAACAGGAAGTTGTTATCCCTCTGTACAGAGAGTTGGTGAGCCCCATCTGGAATACTATGTTCAGTTCTGGAGACCCCATCTCCACAAGGACATAGACAGGATGGAGGTGGTCCAGAGGAGGGCATCTAAAATGGTGCAGGGTTTGCACCAGAAGCCATATGAAGAGCGACTAAAGGAGCTTAATATGTATACCCCTCAAGGAAAGGAGGGATGGGGGGGACATGATAGAAACATTTAAGTACCTCATGGAATCAACAAAGTCCAAGAAGGTAGCATCTTTCAGAAAGAAATGTGCAAGAACAAGGCGCAATTTGAAGATAGAGAGGGGGACAGCTCAGGGGCAATGTGAGGAAGTATTTTTTCACAGAGAGGGTGGTTGATGCATGTAACTGCCTTCCTGAGGAGGTCGTGGGGTCAAAAGGGGGAATTCAAGAATGCATGGGACAGATATAAAGCAATTCTAGTGGGGTGGGTAGGAGGAAGTAGGCTGTTGGTTAATTAGGATCTGCAGCTCAGGTAGGGAAATGGGCAGACTGGGTGGGCCAAGTGGTTCTTATCTGCTGTCAGTTTTGTCTCAGGAAGAAGGTCCTGCCAGACAAACCTGATTGAGTACTACAACTGGGTGACCAGGGAGCTGGATAAGGGCCATGCAGTGGACATCCTGTACTTGGACTTTAGCAAGGCCTTTGACTTCATGCCATGTGGGAGACTGGGGGGGGACTGGAATACGTAGGGGTGGGTACTGAGATGGTCAGGTGAATCACTGGCTGAAGGGCAGGCAACAAAGGGTGGTGGTGGAGGGGAAACTCATCGCCAAGAGCAGTAACAAGCGGGGTGCCACAGGGGTCATTGCTGGGACCAATGCTGTTCGGGATATTCATAGCAGATATCTCACACAGGACCTGGAGTAAGATCAGTCTGTTCACAGATGATACCAAGATGGGAGCTGTGGTGGACATTGAGGGGTGGAAGGGACTGTAGGAGGACCTGACTAAGCTACAGGAGGGGTCAGTAACATGGCAGTTGGGATTCAGTGCTAAGAAGTGTAAAGTAGTGCACTTCGGAGCCAAGAACCAGAAGAGGAGCTGTCAGATGGGAGGGGTGCAGCTGGGGAGCACAGAAGTAGGAAAAGGACCTAAGGGTGATTTATAACAGGGAGTATGAACAGCTCAGTCCAGTGCAGGAAACTGCAGTGAAAGCCAACAAAATGCTGTGCTGCATAGCAATGGGCATCTCCTCTAGAAGGAGAGGTGATTCTTCCATTGTACAGGTCGCTGGTCAGGCCGCACCTGGAGTTCTGCGTGCAGGTCTCACGCCCGTTCCTGAAAAAGTACATCAGGCTGTTGGAGGGGGTGCAGTGCAGGGTGACGAAGATGATCTAGGGACTGGAAGGGAACTCTTACAAAAGGAGGCTGAACATGCTTAACATGTATTCCCTGGAGGAGAGGAGAGATGGGGGGATATGATCGAGACCTCCTTCACCTCAGGCTCCTGCAAGGCTCCTGCCTGTTGGGAGCTGCTCCCCAGACGCCGTCCTGACCAGTAACAAGCTGCCCACCCCCGCCCTGGGCTCCTGCCTGATAGGAGCTGCTCCCCAGATGCCGTCCTGACCACTAACAAGCTGCCCACCCTCGCACTGGGCTCCTGCCTGATAAGAGCTGCTCCCCAGATGCCGTCCTGACCACTAACAAGCTGCCTTCCCTCGCCCCGGGCTCCTGCCTGATAGGAGCTGCTCCCCAGACGCCGTCCTGGCCACTAACAAGCTGCCCTCCCTCGCCCCGGGCTCCTGACCGCTAACAAGCTGCCCACCCTTGCCCCGGGCTCCTGCCCGATAGGAGCTGCTCCTCAGACACCGTCCTGACCACTAACAAGGTATGATTGACTACCCTTGGCACCTGCCCAGCTTTGAATTTCTCTCTGTTTGAACTTGGCACATTTTTCTTGTTTTCTGCTGTTGCTCAAGCCACCAGCGTTTTTTCGCTTGTACTCGGGGAAAGGTCTAAGCGCAGCATAAATTGTAGTGATCTTACTATAAGCAGGGATTGCTAGGTGAAAAGCAGGAGGTCTCTCCCTACCTTGGGATTCCGGTGCGCTTCTAGTCAGCTGGGGCTCTCTCCTCCGGGGCAGTCACCCATGAGACCAGGCGCTCTCTGCCTCCTTATCTGCTGCCAGCTGCTAGGGCAGTAGCCTCGTAGCAGTTCTTTTACAGCAACAGCTACAGAATAAATTACCATTTTTGGACTGATCTAAAGAACTGCTATACTGTGTAAAATATCTGTATACTGCTTAAACTTACACTGTTTTCTGCTGAAGATTTTGAACGCTGTAATGTAGAGCACTGTTTTCTCCTAACTGCATGGTTGTTTATTTTACTGTCTCTCTGCATATTGTAGTTTACTGTGTTGATTTTTTGCCACTCCTAACCATTGTATTCTATCTCCTGTCTCTTCACTGCCCTCTTACCTAACCTTTCTCTCTGGTTCCCCTACTCATTTCTTTCTCCCCTCCCCTTAATTCTCCCACCCCCACCTCTGCATCTCACCATGTCATTCCTTCTGACTTTTGCACTCTCCAATCCTGCCTGCCCTTAGCAGATGATCCTTTCCCTGTCGGGTTTCTTTTGTCCACTGTCCCCTCCCTCAGGTTTCTTTTGTTCACCGTCTCCTCCCTCCTGCTAACCTTATCTCTCTCTTCTGTCCTCAGCTGCCCACCCTCGCCCCGGGCTCCTGCCTGATTGGAACTGCTCCCCAGACACCGTTCTGACCACTAACAAGGTACTATTGACTACTCGTGGCACCCTGCCCAGCTTTGAATTTCTCTCCGTTTGAACTTGGCGCGCGTTTTTCTCGTTTTCTGCTGTTGCTCAAGCCACCAGCGTTTTTTCGCTTGTACTCGGGGAAAGGTCTAAGCGCAGCATAAACTGTAGTGATCTTATTATAAGCAGGGATTGCTAGGTGAAAAGCAGGAGGTCGCTCCCTACCTCTGGATTCCGGTGTGCTTCTAGTCAGCTGGGGCTCTCTCGTTCGCAGCAGTCGCCCGTGAGACTAGGCGCGCTCTGCCTCCTTATGTGCTGCCAGCTGCTAGCCCCGACGCCTTCGGCATCTCCCTACCCCCCACCCGCCCTATCTGGGCTTTTAAATTTATAGTGTGCTGTGACCAGTGAGAATAAAATACTATCTCCTCATTTTTCCATTGGCTTGTTATACCAACTAGCTAATGTTTCCCCTTTTCTCCTCTTTCACTCACTATCCTAATATACAGTTGGAAAATTTATCTCAAGACTGCTTTGATCTTTTCTCCCTCAGCCTTCTCTAGACAGAATTTTTTTTCCCCTTATTTTCTGTTATTACACTGTCTGCTTGTTTCTGGTTCAACTAGTTCACCTCTGCGTACCTTTCTATTTCACTTCTTGCAGTCCCCTTTTTTATGCTGTACTTATCAGCTGCCCTCTTTCAGATTGTTACTCACATACTCTTCCGACAATATACAGTCCTTTCTTACAACTATAGGGGTCCAAATAAACTAGGCAGATCACAGGATCTCCCGAAACTAGGCGGACTATAGTAGCTCCAGAGACGGCAGTTACATTTTGCCCTCTGCTGCATCTCCAACCTTCTATCCAGGCTGTCCATACACGCTTATTATTAAAAAATTCTACAGAATGGCTTGGTTGTCTCTGCTTGTGCCCTCTGTTATTCTGTCTTTGGTTTCACTTAGTATCCTTACAGTGCCAGAGTCCAAAAATCACCACAAAGACTGTGACCTGTATCTAAATGATGTCACTCTAACTTGCTAATCCTACCAGCAAGGGGCGTCGACGTAACTGCTGCCCTCCTCCCTAAGCTACTTCTCTACTACGCTACTGCATTTGTCGCTAAATGGTGTCGGACCTATAGCTGTAACAGCCCTCAATTTGTCCTGCTTAAGTTTGGGTACGTCACATTGTTGGCTCTCTTGCTGTCTGGGGACATTGAGTTAAACCCTGGAACAAAGCCAGGTAACTTACCTCTACACTGGCTATGACACGAAAGGTCTTCACCTGGTCCATCTAAATGTTAGGAGTCTTCTTCACAATCATACAGAGCTTGAAGCCTGGGTGGCAAACCACTGTCCCGATGTGCTCTGTCTATCTGAGACTTGGCTAAGGCCCTCCATCCCAGATACCCATTGCCCACTCCCAAACTACAACCTTCTTAGGTGTGATAGGCCACCTCCAAAGCGTGGCGGGGGTGTCGCAATATAATACAAAAGCAATCTAAACCTAACCATGCTAACTGACTGGAAAATCTCCCAGTGTGAACACATCCATGTCATACTCAGACTAGGTGCAAAGAAACTCCACATTGTCTGTGCCTGTAATCCCCCAAATAGTGGCCTTAATGGCCTAGTAGACTTGCTGGATCATACGGCCGCCCATGCAAGGAAAAGTGAACTCATTATTCTTGGAGATTTAAACTTAAACTAGCTTAGTAAATCTCGAGATACCCTACAGTCCCTGGTACAGAGCTACAACTTACACCAAATTGTCACTGACCCTACAAGAGTGTCTGTCACCACTGACTCCAGCACCCTTATTGATTGGGTTCTAACAAAACGTGTTGACAGAATTGCAGCAACAGGAACTCTACCGGACGATATCAGTGATCATTCACCTGTTTTCTGCATATGGAGCCCATCTGCAACTTCCACATACCCCCCTAAATGTGTGTGGCTCAGAAACTATGCTAACTTAAACCAGGCTCATTTCCTATATGACGTGTCTCATACGGATTGGTCCCTTGTCTATAAATCAACGAGCACAGAGGCCACCCTCAATGTTTTCCTGAGCAGGTTCATGCTCCTACAAGATAAACACACTCCAGTCATCACTCAGCACGTTCAGGGTAAACAAACCAGATGGCTGCATAAAGACCTTACAGCCCTCGAAAACAGACACAAATGCTGGAGACAGTTTAGAATCTCCAGTCTCACAGCAGACTTTAAGATACACAGAGAACAGCAATCAAAGTGCAAAACACCAAAGCATGCCAAAAGCCACTACCGTAAGGGCCTTCTGATGGATGCTGCCGAAGACCCTAAAAAATGTTGGTCCCATATCAAAACTTTCCTCGGATCAAAGCAAAAACTCCTAAAAAAAAAAAAAAATATATGATACTGAATGGTGTTCATTGTAATGACCCGGGCACAATTGCCAATGCACTCAATTCTCATTTCTCTGACCTCTCAAATTACACTACTGCTTTCTCTTCTGTTAACGTACTGTCTGGACCCCCCACCCTGAAGGACGCCACAAAGACACCTCCTTTCTATTTCAAAGCTATCTCGAAGAAGGCTGTCCTTTAAACATCTAAATTCCATGTCAGACAGTACTGCTGTTGGATCTGATTGCATTGAACCCAAACTCTTAAAGCTTGCGGCACCGTTCATTGCAGGATCGCTGACCAGAATACTCAGCTTGTCCCTGAGTGAGGGCGTGGTGCCCGATATATGGAAACTGGCTAGAGTCACACCAGTGTTCAAAAAGGCGACAAGAAAATATAACCAACTATAGGCCAATAGCCATACTATCAGTGCTTGAGAAGCTAGTCTCAGCACAGATCTAAGAACACCTTACTAAGTATAACCTTCTCCACACTAACCAACATGGCTTCAGAAAAGGCCATAGTACTCAGACTGCTCTTTTACAGCTGACAGATTATGTTCTTCACGCCATGGATCAGGGTCATCAAACAGGTGCAGTGTTTATTGATCTGACCAAGGCTTTTGATCTCATAAACCACCTTCTTCTGCTTGCAAATCTCCAAGCCCTGGGTTTCTCGATTGGAGTAGTAACCTGGTTCCACAGCTACCTATCAAACCGAACCCAAGCTGTTAAATTCAGCTCGGCCACTCCTGAAAAAGCAGTCATCAATGTTGGTGTACCACAGAGATCTATCCTCAGACCCCTCTTCTTCTCGATATTTATTAACAACATAGCTCAAACTATATCCTCTTGTTCATCGCTGCTACATGCCGATGACCTTGTTCTTTACACCAGCTCGAATAATGTCCACTCTATTAATCACAGTCTCTCTATGGACCTACATAATATTCAGGCCTGGATCTCTAGTAACAAGCTCGTTCTTAATGTTGGAAAGACCCAGGCTATGCCTCTTTGGATCTTCTATCAAACTAAGGCAGTGCCGTGAATCTTTCCAGATCTGGGCTGATGGCTCCCCACTGGAGATGGTAACTTCCTTTAAATATCTGGATGTACTGCTTGATGAATCCGTTACTTATGACACCCACATAACCTCTACATGTAAGGTGGTCAATGCCAAATTGGGCTTAGCCTACAAAACTAGCCATATTCTAACCCCTTCTGCTAGGGCAGCCATTGCTAGAGGAATCCTGCTTCCGTCACTCTCGTGTGGATCTGTAATCTATACTAACGCATCTCTGTCTGCTCTCCACAGGTGGGATACAACTTATAATAGTATATGCCAATACGCCTCTGCATCCTCCAGACTGACATCACAGCCTACTATACTCAGATCTAAATTGGCCCTCTCCCACTGCTTACAGGCTCCTTTTTCGGCAACCTTCTGGACAGTATACTGCGGACCATGATGCCTTCCCACCACGCCTCCTTGCTGACCCCTCAGCCCATCTCTTATAGTCTCCGATCTTTGGACCTTTCCTTGCTTACCATACCTAGATGCAGAACTATCAAAGGGAAATCTGGCTTCTCGCACGTTGGTCCCTCGTACTGGAATTCTCTGCCCCTAGATCTATGCCTTGCCACTAATCATGCTGCCTTTAAGAAGAGACCCTGCTCCCTTCTTAACGCATCTGCTCGTTGCACCTGTTTCAAACCACCATAGATCATGGCTCCTTCTGCCTCAGCCGCAAAAGCTACCTCCCACTGTCTGTAGTATGAGCAGGCACCCTGTTCCTCAGCCTACCCTCCAGTTCTCTCTTTCCCTACCTCTCCCCGCCCCCGTCCTTTCCCTTCTTCCTCCTCTCTCTTGTTAGGTGGTCTTCTCAGCTCTACCTCTCTCCCTGCCTCCTCCCTCTAGCAGTTTCTCTCAGTTTCAGCTGGACGTAAAGATACCCTATGGCATTTTTGCACCTTCAAAGTGGTTTTACAATTATTGTTTATGTATGGGCACTTATCTTTCATTGTATAATTTACTCCTTATGTGCCTAAATTACCATTAGTGTCTTAATTTTGTTTTCGCATCTGATTGTGATGTATTGTACATTTCAAACAACATGAAGTCTTGCTATATTATAGACATTAGCAGTTTGATCCAGCTCTAGAACTGCCCCTGAGTGAAATGGTTAAAACCATTCCAAAATAGAATTTTAGCACGAAAGCAGCTCTATCTGTGTCATTTCAAACTTGAACTGTCAGATTCTTTACTCCGCCTCAGTGAACAGTCGCTCGGAGATTTCTCCTTCTGCTCGGTTCATTTCTCGGTTTAAAATGTTTTCTCGGTTGGATTTAACCGAGAATAGTTTTATTTAACCCAAAACCGCTCGGTTCAAGCTCTATCTGTGGTAACCGTAAGTAAATGAAGGTTTTGTCTGTGTGGAACTTGTAAGTTATCGGTTCGGTTTTGAACCGATCAGTGGGTTTAAAACTCATTTAAAACTAAAAGTTACTATTTTAGAGTGCGGTTCCCGGTTCTTATCGGTTCTAAAAAAAACGGATTTATTATGGTTTTTTCCAATACCCGTGACACGGTTAGGAACCGATAAGGGTGTCTTGCCTGGCACTGCCGTTAAAAGGGCAAGTTTTTGGTTAGGCTGGCATTATGTCTGAGAAACCCAAAAGAAAAACCGGGCCCACTGGGTTTCAACACTGTGATGTTTGTGGGGAAGTCTTTGCCAAGGCTGACCCACACACCACATGTGTTTATTGTCTGGGGTTTGACCACCTCCAGTCAGACTGCCAGGTATGTAAGAATTTCCCTGCAGCCACCCTGGAAAAAAGATTGGGCAGGCTCAGGGAACGAGAGGCCAAAAAGTCCGCTGACCCGGATGGCCAGCCCGGTTCAGTGCCAACCGAACCAGAGGGAGTGCCCTCTGACCAGGCCATACTTCCTGGGCAAAGAAAAGCTGGTTCTGAGGAACCAATTCCAGTTAAGAAAACAAGAAAATCAGCAGGTCTGGAGTCCAAAATCTTCTCCAACTGCTGCAGAGATAGCAAAAGCACTATGCAAATTGTCCAGTCACTGTCTGAGGGTCCGTCCCAACCACCACTATCTGGTAAAGGTCGGTTTGTCCGTCCCAGTGGTTCAGGATTATGTTATTGAGGAATTTTATGAACCAGAGGAGGGGAGGAGGATTATGAACAGTATGAATGTGGCTGGGAAGGTCTGGTGTGCCCATTGAACCGACATCTCCCAGACAGACCTTTAGAATCTCCCCATGCTGTCTGAGTCCCCATCTCATTTATGTTTTATAAAAGTTGTTGAAACCCTCCAGCTTCCTTTAGAAGAGGCTGTGGATGAGCAAGAGGAGCCTGATTTTGTAGAAATGATGGATATTCCAGAGTCTAGGAGATTGTCTATTCCTTTATATAAGTCTTTTAGAAACAAACAATTAAAATTTTAAAAGCTCCTAATTCTGTGCCTCCTGTAGATAAAAAGATGGACAGAAGGTATACATTGTCAGGCCCTGATACAGAATTCCTTTCTCAGCAATGCAGTCATGTTGGGTAGTTCAGGCTGCTGCCTGTGATAAAGCTAATATTCCTTGGTTACATCCTCCTGACAAGGATTCCAGGAAGATTGATGCCATGGCAAAAAACAGTATATGGCAGCCTCTCTGGGACTCAGGCAAGCAAATTATATGGCTTATGTAGCTAGGTATCAGAAATCTAGATGGGATACTGTTATGCACTGGCCAAGCAGGCCCATGGCCAGCTGGCTAGTGAACTAGAACAGGTGGCTGCTGATGGCATTGAAGCCTCTAAGGTTCAGTTTCATGCTGCTGTGGATGTTAATGATGTTTCCTCTAGGGTCATGGCCACATCTGTAGCTTTTCAGTAGGTTGGCCTGGCTCAGGTGTACTAGTTTGTCACAGGATACCCCAGACTAAGGCTATGGATTTTCCTGTGGTGGGAAATTCTGTTTGGAGAGCAGACAGAGAATTACATGAAGAAGATGGATGAATATAGGACTACTTACAAGAGTGCCCAGGCTAAGAGGCGCAAGCCACTCCTCAAGGCATGCCCCAGGGGTAGGGGTAGGCCTTTCACAGGCCTTTCTACCAGACTCAGGCCTCTCTGCCTATGCTCAGAGGGGCTTCTTCAGAGGCAGGGGCAGACAAGGGGTGGGCAGACCTTCTCCCACCCCCCAGTCTAAACCTCCTGCGAAACAGGCACCCTGATGGGGTGCCCAGGGCCGATTCTCCTGTACCAGTGGTAGGCAGGTTGGCTTACTTCAGTCAGAATTGGGCTTCTTTAACCTCAGACAAGTGGGTTCTGGAAGTAGTAAGCCAGGGTCTGGTTCTCAGCTTCAAAAAGTTTCCTGTTGAGAAGCAGACTTTTCTACCTGCAAGTGCTTCAGAGACCTCGCCTGGAAACAGAGGTCTCATCCCTGTTAGCTCTCAGAGCAGTAGAAAGGGTTCCTCCCTGCATCAGGGCAGGGTCTGTATTCCAGATACTTCCTTACCCCAAAAGACAGGAGAATGGCGTCCATTTTAGATCTCAGATATCTGAACAAGCATCTTTTGAAACCAAAGTTCAAAATGGTAACTCTGGCAATGATTTTAGCTTCCCAAGGCCAGGGACTGGCTAGCCTCCCTGGACCTCAAGGATGCCTATTTCCATGTCCTAATCAGAAGATCCCATCGAAAATACCTCAGATTCGAACTGCCCTCAGGTCATTACCAGTTCAGAGCAATGCCCTTGGCCTTACCTCTGCTCCAGGGTATTCACAAAGTGTCTAGCAGTGGCCCACTTAAGGAGGCAGAGGATTGCTGTTTTTCCCTATCTAGACGACTGGCTCATTGTAGGCCAGTCCCCAGAACAGGTAAAATCTCACCTGCAGGTCACCCAGCAGCTTCTCACCTCCTGGGTTTTCTGCTAAACCTACCAAAGTCGGTTCTGGAACCAGTCCAGGTACTCACCTTTATAGGGGCAGAATTGACACAAAGCTAGCCAGAGCCTTTCTTCCCCAGAAAGGGTAAGGAATTTAGTGGCTCTGGCCTCTTCCTTCACTCTGCAGGTCTCGACCAGCAAGACACTTCTCTGCAGCTCCTGGGGCACATGGCTGCATCCACAGCTGTTGTGCAGGGAGCCAGATTTCAGATGAGAGACATTCAGTTTCACTTGAGAACCTTTTGGTCTCAGAGAAGAGACCCCTTTCCAAGTTGGTCCCAGTGACTCTAACCTTGATCCTAGCTCTCCAGTGGTGGCAGGATCAGAGCAATTTAAGAGCGGGAGTCCCCTTCATTTCCCCTTCTCACAACTTGACTCTCACTACAGATGCTTCCCTTCTGGGTTGGGGAGCCCATATGGGCGACCTTTCCACTCAGGGAGTTTGGTCCCCCCAGGAATCTCTGCTCCACATCAATTTGCTGGAACTCAGAGCTGTCTTTTTAGCTCTTCAAGCTTTTTCTGCATCTGTCCACGACAAGGTGATACTAGTCAGAACAGACAACACCACAACAATGTGGTACATCAACAAACAGGGGGGCACTCGGTCTTCGGCCTTGTGCACCGAGGCAATGAAGTTGTGGTCTCTGGCCTATTCCCTGAACACTTCCCTCATAGCAGTTCATCTTCCAGGGAAGGACAATGTCCTAGCGGATGCCCTCAGCAGGATTTCCCAGGCCATCACGAATGGTCCCTGGATCCTCAAGTGCTGGGATAGTTTTGCCAGGTGGGACATCCCTCAGATAGATCTTTTGCAGCCCCAGACAATCACAAACTTCCTCTGTTCTGTTGCAGGCCTCCAGTGCTGGGCTGAGTTCCCTGATGCCCTTCTTCTGATTGGGAGGGAAGTTCCTCATGCTTCCCCCTTCCTCTCCTATTCAAAGTACTAGTCAAAATCAGATCTCAGCCTTGCAGGGTGATTCTGATTGCCCCGGATTGGGCCAGGCAGCCCTGGTACCCACTCCTTCTGTCTCTGACAGTCCATCTTCCCTGTGCCTCCCAGGAATCACAATCTGTTGACTTGTGCCCAGGAAGGGTTTGGTATCCGGACCTCAATCCCTCAACCTCAAGGCCTGGCTCTTGAGGGTTAGAGTTGCTGATTTACACCTCTCTCAGGGTGTTCTTGAGATCCTAAAGGCTTCCAGAAAGCCTTCCACTAGGGCTACTTATAGTTCTAAATGGAAAAGGTTTTCCATTTGGTGTGCTGGGAAAAATATTTCCCCAGAATCTGCTGAATTGCCCATTTTGTTAGATTACATGGTATATCTTAATTCCTTGGGTCTCAGATCAGCTACCCTGAGAGTTCATTTGGCAGCTGTGTCTGCTTTTCTGTCAGCAGGAAAGTCATCCCCTCTTTCCTCTCATCCTGTGTTTTCCAAGTTTTTTAAGGGATTACTCCATACTAATCCTCCCTTTCGGGAACCGGCCCCTGCTTGGGACCTTAATGTTTGCATTGCCCAGTTAATGTAACCCCCTTTTGAACCTCTGTCTTCTGCAGAGCTTAAGTACCTAACTTGAAAACTGTTTTTCTAGTGGCTATCACTTCTGCCAGACGATAAGTGAATTGCAAGCCTTGTCAGTGGAGACTGACTTTATTTCTTTCCACAGGGATAAGGTAGTCCTTAGGACTAATAAGAAGTTTTTGCCTAAGGTGGTTTCAGATTTCCATCTTAATCAATCTATCTCCCTTCCAGTATTTTTCACTGATCACTCCTCTTTGGGTGAGAGGAGGTTGCACAGCCTGGATGTTAAGAGAGCTCTTAGTTATTATATAGAGCATAGCAAAGGTCATAGGTTTGAATCCCTCCAACTTTTCCTTACCTATGGTGAAGTTGGGAAAGGCAAACCTGCCACTAAGCGATCAATAGCCAGGTGGATTGTCTCTTGTATCCAATTTTGTTATCAGAAAGTGGGCAGAGCCCCCGGTTTGAGGGCTCATTCTACCAGGGGTACAGCTACGTCTCTAGCTGCTGCCAGAATATCCTTATTAGAGATTTGCCAGGCTGCTACTTGGAAAGCGGTGCACACTTTTACCAAGCATTACTCCCTGGATGTCCAGGCCAGGGAGATGCTTTCGGTTTAGCACAGCTGTTCTTCAGAGCCTATTCCTAAGTAGGTTCTGCCCTCCTCCATGGAGGTACTGCTGTGTATTCTGCTAACGTCTATAATATAGCAAGACTTCATGTTGTTTGAAGAAAAAATTACTCACCTTAGTAATGTTGTTTCTTCTAATGGAGTCTTGCTATATTATAGACCTCCCCCCCAACCTGCCCCTCTCAGAACCTCTACTTGGTGGGGTGTGGGCAACTTAGTGTGGGCACTACTTATGTCCTGTTAGCATTTTGTCCCCTTTGGGACTTTGGGGGTGTGTATGTGTACGCGTGTGTGTGTTTTATTATACTTATGTTCCATTTTCATATTATTAGAATGGTGTTAGTATTTCTGGTCCCCTGACTTGAGTCTTGAATAGGGACCATCAATGGTTATTATTTAGGTAGCCATTTGGCTAGTGTAGGTTACAGCTTCCACACAGACCTTAGTGAGTTTGGCTCTGAAAGATCTGACAGTTCAAGTTTGAAATGACACAGATAGAGCTGCTCTCTGCCAAAATTCTATTTTGGAATGGTTTTAACCATTTCACTCCGGGCAGTTCTAGAGCTGGATCAAACTGCTAATGTCTATAATATAGCAAGACTCCATTAGAAGAAACATTACTAAGGTGAGTAATTTTTTTTTCTTGACACTGTATTCTATGTACCTGTTTATCTCTGTCTTGTTGACCTCCCGGGTCGTGCCTGAAAATAGTCACTTTTGTGTCTAGTGCACCTACCCGATCATCAAAAGATAAAATACCCGAAGGGGATGAACAAGGCCAATACAGCAGAGACATTCTGAATCAGAAGAGGGAAGGATACCAGAGGGCATCAATTGAGGTTGGAGGAAAAATTCAGGAGAGATCAGGAGGCATTACTTCAGAGAGGGTGATAAATGCAACACTCTACCAGAGGAGGTGGTTTCGTGTAGGGCGGTGGATGGCTTCAAGAGGGGGTGGGACAGAGTCATGGGGGATGGACTGTGAGGGGAGTGGGAGGAGTGGGGCAGCTTCAAGGTGAGGTGCTAGCTGCACAATCGAGCAGACTCGATAGACCATTTCGGCCTACTTCTGCTGGCATTTCATATGTTCATATGGATGTGCTGCATAACCTCCATAAAGGTTGGGTCATCCGGGGGTAACCTGGGGGGGTGTCCTTCGGGTCAGCCGGAGAGGGGGACGAGACTGAGTCAGATGACCTCGAAGAGGAGGAGGAGCTACGGCTCAACTTTGCTGAGGAGGAAGACCTCGAGGTTAAACGTTGGTGAAGACTGCCACGAGACCAATGTCTGTGCCTGTCCGAGCACCTGGAGGACGAACAGCTATGCTTCCGGCCAAAATGCTTGGAGTGACCCCTGCCATCCGGCTGTGGGGAGGGCTTCCGTGAAAGCACTGGAGTCGGGACCCCCGAATGCGTAGGAACCTTATGAGGGGGTGCCAGTTGCGGTAGCAAGTCATCTTCACCGTATTCCACCAGGAGGTGAAAAGGGCCGTTAAATCTGGCAGAGGATTCTGTGGGGGAACCAGCGCCGGTTTCGGGACGTTAGACGGCTCCGGTCCCTTTAGAGGTGGTAACCCAGGCGTAGGATCAGCTGTGCTTGGTTTAGCAGGCGTCCGATTATCTGGTGTTGGGTCAGTAGCAGTCCTGAGATCTGCTAGCGATGCAGGTCGATCCGGCGACGACAGAATAGGAATCTCTGGGAGGGACGCTGGGGAGGCCGGCGATGACCAAACTGGTGTTGACTGACACCAGTCAGGAGAAACTGCCGGCGTCTGAGGACACGCCAGTTTAGGGGAGCTAACTCCCAAGTGGAGCAGCAGTGTCACTCTGTCAGAGGCTGATGCGTGCCCCTGAGAGGCGTCGGCCCCGGAGCCTGTGGCCGATCTGGTGGACGCCACGGCTGGTTGGATGATGTGCAAGGACCTGACACCCAGGGAATCACCAGTCATCCAAGTTCTGCTGCAGGCCTCCAGCGAACGGGTCTGTGCCAGTGGATGCCATGGTGCTAGACTGGTCAAGGAAAACTCTGTATGCCCCCCAAATTTCCTTTGTTACTCAGGGTCCTGATCAAGCTAAGGTCCCAGTCTGCTACAATGTTTCTGATAGCTCCGGACTGGGCCAGGTAGCCTTGGTACTCACTGCTGCTCTCTCTGTCAGTGGTCCAGCCCATACACCTCCCTCAGAGGCTGATGACCTCCCAGGGGAGGATTCTGTATCTGAACCTCAGATCACTCACTCAAAGCATGGCTCTTGAGGACCTAGAGTATGCTGACTTACACCTCTGAGGGGTGTACTCAGGGTTCTGAAGGGTTCTAGGGAACCCTCTACAAAAAACACCTAGGCCTTCAAATGGAAGAGATTTTCCATGTGGTGTGGCACTAGAGATGTTTCCATCCGAAGCAGGGATACCAGTGTTGTTAGACTGTCTGACTCACCTGCATTGAGTGGGACTGCAGCCCACTACCCTTAAGGTACATTTGGCATCTGTCTCTGCCTATGTTTCGTCTGGTAGGGGTGTCTTTTTGGTGGCTAATGCTATTTTTAAGTAGTATGTCACGTGATTGGCACATCTGCACCCCCCTTTTACAGGGAACCGGTGCCTTTGTGGAACTTAAATGTCTGTATTGCCAAGCTCATGGAACCCCCATTCGAACCCTTGGCCACGGCTCACCTAAAATTTGTCACTTGGAAGACTATTTTCTTAGTGGCTGTCACATCAGCAAGAAGGATAAGTGCGTTACAGGCCCTGTGTGAGGAGCAGGATTACATTTCCTTCCACAGGGACAAGGTGGTGGTCAGTACCAATAGGAAATTTCTCCCAAAAGTAGTCTCTGATTATCACCTTAATCATTCTATTACTTTGCCAGTCTTCTTCATTGAACACTGTTTAGGAGAATGTAGATTATATAGCCTTGATGTGTAAAGAGAGCTCTCGAGTACTATATTGAGCATACCAATGCACATAGGCAAGACAAACAGCAGTTGTTCCTGACCTGTGGTCATGTGAGAAAAGGGGAAGCCAGCTTCAAAAAGAATTGCATGCTGGATAGTGCGTACATCCAGTTCTGTTACAGTAAAACTGGCAAGGGGCCCCCAGTAGGCCTGAGGGCACACTCCACAAGGAGTACAGCTGCAACAGTAGCAGCAGGCAGGGATATCCACTTGTTGGAAATCTGTAAAGCAGCTACATGGAGAGCAGTCCACACTTCTACAAAGCACTACAGTTTGGACACTCGGTCTAAGAGTGATGCCACAAGTTAGGCACAGCAGTGCTACAGAGCTTGTTCTCTAAATAGAGTTCTGGGCCCGCCTCCAAAGATACTGCTTCATAGTCTGCTAGAGTTAATTATGCTGAAGAATCCCTGGGGTTATATGGAAAAAATTACTCACCGTAGTAATCTTGTTTTTCCCAAGGTATTCGTCAGCATCAACTCTCACCATACCTCCCCTTCCAGAACCAGTTAACCTCTGCAATACAGCTGGTACTCCTTCTGATCTGTTGGCCTTCCATTGGTACTGTTAAGTTGAACCAAGTGGCCCTGTTTTTCTTGTTGGCCTTTTTTTGGGCATTTCCATTGACTTGGGATGAAATAGGGGAGTAATCACTAGATATTGTTTTTAATATTTAGTTAACTGTTAGAATAGTTTAGTCAGAGGGTCTAGTTGCAGGCTCCAATGAATCTGAGCGTTCTAGACCACAACAGTTAGGGCAGCAGGTTGAATGGTGGCACGTGCCAGTAGGTTCCACTATTTGCATAAAGTTCCATTCATCTCCGGGGTAGTGCTATGCAGGAGGCTGATTGCTAGAGTTAATGATATTGAAGAATATCTTGGAAGAAACAAGATTACTACGGTGAATAACTTTTTCTTTCTTCTCATTCCAAGGCCTGGAGTTTGTGGCAAGACGTGTTGTCCCTCTCTTAGAAAGTGAGGTTGATGTGCTCATATCCTCCATTCCCTTTAATACAGACGGTTCCGGTGAAGTTGAGTGCCAAGTCAGCCACCCTGGTTCTGGTGGCTCTGCACTGGCCCAGACAGATATGGTTCCCTCTGCTTCAGCAATTGGTAGTGGAACGTGTGGTCTCTCGGTCCCTCCACAAGCGAGTGTTCTGTCACAGGAGCATGGCTCTCTGGTGCATCCGGATCTTCAATCCATACCTGGCTTTCTGAGGATGTGGAGCTCTCCCAGTTTGAGGTTCCCCCCAGTGGTTGGAGCTTTGTGTTGGCAGTTCAGAAGCCATCCACTAGATAGACCTACTCGTAAAAAACAGAAACGTTTTATAATTTGGTGTACTGCCTATCAGCTGAACCCCTTTATGTTGCCTAGCCAGTCTGATTACGGACTACCTCCTGTCCCTTATGGAAGTAGGCCTAGGGTATTCCTCTGGTGAAGTTTACTGGGCTGCGGTGTTAGATTTTTATGCCCTCACTGGATGGCAGGACGGTGGCCCAGCTTGAGGTTTCCAGCTGGTTCCTCTGGATTATTCTCCTTCTGCACCCCTGGTCCAGGATCCAGTTCTGGTTTGGGATTTTAATTTGGTTCTGGAGGCCCTTACTATGTTTCCTTTCAAACCTGCGGCTACTTGTGAACTATGCTTCCTCTTTTGGAAGACGCTGTTCCGCGTGTCCGTGCTGTCTGATAGACGTATTTCTGAATTGCAAGCTCTGGTTGCAGAGCTTGCTTTACTTTTTCACAAGGATCGGGTCACCTTGCATACAGATTCTTATTTTCTACGGAAGGTCATTTCAGAGTGTACACTAAATCAGAGTTCGGCCTTCTGTTGAATTTTTTGACTCCCACGAATAATGGGGAATGTTGTCTGCATACAGTTGATGGCCGTTAGATGTTTGGTATCTTCATCATACCTAAGGATTGTAGATCATCCTCTCAGCTCTTTTGGTCATTCGGCCTCAAGGATGGTGGGCACCCATATTTTGAAGCAGCGCTTTTCATATGGTTGACCTGCTGCATTTTTTTTTCTGTTGTCAGAAGTGCGGTAAGCAGCTTCCTTGTGCTATGCTTGTTCACTCCACCCATGGTGTGGCTACTTCTGTGGCTTGTTTCTGCTGCTGATGTCTGTGTTATGGCCACTTGGAGTACTTGTTCATACGGTCACTAACATTACGGTCTGGACGTAGTCTATTGTAGGTGTGCCGGATTTGGCCATGTTGTTCTGCAAGGCCTCCTTACTCTGTATATAGATCCTTCCTTGGTTCCGTGTTACTGCTTGGGAATCTTTCCATGATGTGGCCCAGTGGAGGGTGTTATCCTCGAAGAAGATAAAATAGTCGAGAGAATCTCCTCCATTGAGCCACAGCTGTCCCTCCTGACTTCCCCATTCTGGTTGGGGACTAGTTATCATGCCTGCTATCACATGCTGATTTTCCTCTGTTGCCTGATTGCAGCATCATATTACTTAGGGTTCCATGTCCTCTCCTGTGTCTGTGTGCCTGGTTTTGGTCCTAGTTTGTTCAGTTCCTTCCAGTCCGATGATCCTCTGAGCTAGTCTCTGGTGGGGAAGTGAGGCATGATGGGGCCGGCCACATTACGGACAGTGAAGATGCACATCAACATGCACGGCCCCAGATGGCAAACGTTTCCAGGTGGTCCTGACGCTGATGCTTACAGGTCCGAGATGTGGCTTGATGGAGAAGATTCTCTCCCAGATCTGCGATTACAGTAAGTATTCTTTATGCTCAGCCTACTATCAGCATGTGCTCACTCCTTTCTGTTTTCCTGACTGTGTAATTGAGTGAATCACCGCATTGTCAAACAGTGCGGCCGGCCTTTGTTCTCTGGCTCTAAAAGTAACATCAGATAAGGTGCTATGGTTTTCATCATCTTCTGTGGTGAGTGGGCTAAAACTGACTACAGTACTTTACTGTGAAACCCCAACAATAAATCTAATGAATCACAGCATTTGGTTTGAAAGCAGACCAGTGATGTACAAAAGAATCGCACAACAGGCAACTGGCTTTATGGAAAGTGCAGAAATTACTGTTTTGCTTTTTTCTCACATACATTTCTTTCCCTTTGTACTGCTTTCTGCTCTGCCTCTCCTCTTGCTGCATTTGGTTGTCTCTCCATTATAATATAGCTGTCTGAAGCCACAGTGCTACAATATGGTGGTATAAAACATAATACTCCCTATTTGACAAGTAACATGAAATGCAGACCAGTTTGGTTAACAATTCGGATCTTCCAGGAGTCGATCTTCACCATTGATTCACACTAATGGGTTTGAGTCTGAGGACCTAGAACCCTGTGGGAGCCAGAACATTTCAGGAGGGCTGGTGCTGTGCAAGCTGCGCACACACGCTGAACCGCAAGACTGGCTTACGCTGAATGGCTTGTGTTAGCACCAGCGCTCAACCACCTCAGTCCCCCCCCCTTCGTTGAGTGCACATCAGTGATTGTCGTTTGCCCTCCGGGAATCGGAACTTCCAAGTCTGTATGACAATGGCGTTCAGCTCTTCTCAGTTTTTAATGTTTAAAGCTAGCATTTGTTATTTTTGTGTCAGTTTAGTAAGCTTACAAAAATGTTGCTGTCAGTCAGTCACAACCCTACCGAGTCAATGGTTGATGGCCATGGAGGACGACGGTAAAAAGCCTTCTTAGGCAGCGGGGCCATGTTTGGTCCACTTTCCCCCTGTTTTTTGGGGGGGGGAGAGAATGTTCTGACTGGCGATCTTGTGCCCAGGGGGAAAGGATAGTCCTGGAAGCACAAAAAGAAGTGGGCCTGCTCCTGATCCCAATCGGTTTCTCGGTGCTGTTCAGCCTCAAATTCTACCACTTCTAGTCAGGAGGGGAAGAAACAGTACCATTCGAGGTCACCCTGTGTGAGGTCTGCTGCTGGGTGGTCTTGTTTCCTGGAGTCAGAGGTTCTCACCTGTGCCGCCAGCGTCACCAGGGGCCTCTGGTTCTAGGCGGTCGAGGTTTTGGGCCCGTAGTCTTTCTCTGATAGTGGTGACTCCAGTGGGCAGTTCCACCATTGGGCAGCTCTTATGGAGCAGTGTGTGCAGTGTCTGGCTCGTTTGCCTTTGCCAGTGGAGACGGTCCTTGTTCCCTTGAGGCTGGTGGAGCTGGAGCCGCAGGCGGGGTCCTCAAGCCAGGTATAGTGTTTTGCTCCAGCCACAGCCCTTGGGACCTCGCCAGTGACTGCGCTGCCGACTCTTGTCCCACTGGCCGTGCCCCCATTTAGTGTGATGAGACCGGTCATGGTACCATAGCCTGTCACTCTGGTGCCTGTTGGGTTGTCGATGGGGTCGTTGCCACTGTCCGCACCTGGCTTAGGCCTTTCAGGGCCTGTCCCAGTGCTGGGTCCGGCACCGGCCCCACCCTTGACGCTGGGGATGTCGGAATCTGTTCTGGTTGCGGTGGCATCATTAATTCTGGTACCTTGTAAATGGGGGCTGGTGTTGCTGAGACTGCTTTGTGGATTGGAGGGTTTATGATCCACCCCTCTGTGCGACCCTACCCCTGGGGAGGAAGTGGAGGAAATGAGTGTGACACTGACTTCATCATTTCTGAAGGTGGCAACAACTCTAGTCTGGAGTCTTCATACCCAAGCCCTTCTTCTGTTCCTCAGGACAATTTCAGTTTATAGGCTTTGCTCAGGAATATGCATGCTGCACTTGATTTTAAGCCTTCAGCCACTGGCCCAGGTAAACATCTGTCTGTAGTGGGTAAATGTTGCTTCATTCTGGTCAGTTTGGTTACTCCTGTTCCACTAGCATTTGAAACCTTGAAAGATGCAGTCTGGCATAGAACTGCCTCTGTTTGCTCCATCTGCAAGCAGAAAGACAGGAAATACAGTGCCCCCAAGGATAGACCAGTGTATGTTTCTAAACCAATAGTTGATACCATTGTTACTCTTGCTGAGAATAACAAAGCCATTCTTTCCCAGGAGGTTACTGCGCACCCTATTAACAAGGAGTCATGCAAAACTGACACAATGAGCAGGCAGGCTTTAGTAGCATCTACCCTTAACGTGTGGCTTGCTGGCTACCTACCAAGGGCATTTTTCCCTATGTATATTCTTTGAGCTCACTAAGGTCTCTGGCAGAGTCCTTGCCAGGATCTGAAACTAAACAGAAGATTCTGGAGACTGCTACTTATGGCTTTGAGTTTGAGTCACCAGCTCAAAGCAGCTGTGGATGCCTTTGATACTGCTTCCTTTTGTGTTGCGGCAGTCATTGGTATTAGAAGTTACTGTGCACTTACCTGTTTGAACAGCAAGTAGAAAAGTCCCTTGAGGCATCTAGGGGGGAAAGGACATACTTTCTTTAAGAACCGGCAGTCCTTTCATGAGAAAGCTGTTCCAAAGAATCAGCTGTACATCGAGAGCACGGGGGACTGCTCCTACTGGGCTGGCTATCTCCACTCAGAAATGCATCGCAAAAGCACCCCAAACACGGGAAGGGGGGGGGGGCATGGACTTCATTGGATAAAATTTGAACTCAAAGCTTTAATGGCAAATCCCAAGACCATACAAACAATATCACCAGAAAGCAGTCGAGTGTTTGCAGTGCTTCTGCTTTCATGGGAAAGGAAGGGAGCCCAAAGCAAATTTCAACTTCTCCAGCCTCTGAAGAAAGCATAGCTGAAGGCGCAGACATCAGTAGCATTCAGGGTGACCACCCTGTGAAGCTCTAGCGCTGGTCCTGCCTCAGCTGCCTGAAGCAGACCTCTCCTCCCCAGTGGGGGTCCTGACCCAGTTCTGCCATGAGTAGGAGTCCAGAGTGGCGGATAAGTGGGTCCTCAGGATCATCTGAGAGGGATACTCCCTGGGCTTAACAGAAATCCCTCCAGACTATCCACCCAGAAGACAACCCATCTTATCAGTCCACATGTCAGAGCTTCTTGTGCAAGAGATTGCAGGCCTTTAGAGCAACAGTGCAGTGGAGGTAGTGCTAGAGTTGGAATGAAACGCAGGCTTCGGCTCCCACTACTTGATAGTTCCAAAGAAATCAGGGGACATGCACCTCATTCTCGACCTCAGAAACCTGAATAAGTTCCTGGATTGAGAAAAATTCAAGATGATTGCTCTGAGGACTCTGCTTCCCTTTCTGAAACATCAGGAGTGGTTAGCTTTGCTGGATATGCAGACTGCATACCAGCACATACTGGTGCACCCCAACCACCACCAGATGTCATGAGATTGCTATTTGATGAGTGGGGCACCCCAAATATGGACCTCTTTGCATCCCCACTGAACACCAGACTGTCATGCTTCTGCTTCAGAAATCCAGAATGTGGTGTTTTCTGTCAGGATGCATTCAGACTGCAGTGGAAAAATATTTATGTATGCATTCCCTCCAGTTCCCCCTAATGCAGAGGGTATTGCTTAAATTGGAGGCGCATAAGGGCATGATGGTACTGTTGGCCTTGACCAATATGGTTTCCTCTGTTGAACAGAGTATCAGTCAGCAGTCTGAGGATCTTTCCACTCAGGACTGACTTGCAGACTCTGGGTCACCTGGTCCATCTCAGCCTGCACTCGGTTCACTTTCAGGCCTGGCTATTGAAGAGATGGACGTGAACATGTATAAGGTATCTCAGAGGGTCTCTAAAATACTTTTCCATAGAGGTTTTTTAACCCCTGGAGTCCTGGCAGTCAGCTGTGGCCCTTCCTTGGAGGAACTCATCTTCTATGCCCGCGTGTCCACTCAGACCGACCCACACAATTCTCTTGGCTTACCCCCGTGGTGGGGCCAGGAAGAAAGCGTGCGTCTCCTCTTCCCCAGAACATAATCCAGAAGGGATGCGAGTAGCCATCGTGGAGCTACCAGCTCCCTTTTTTCCTCCCGTCCCACTCCCCACCGACATAAGCAGGCTGGTATGTGCCTCCCGACCCGTACTGCCTTCCAGCCACTGCCAGAGGACAGTCAGCGAGCGGGATGACAGAACCTCCCTCCCCTGAGAGAGGAGAGCAATCCTCCAGACGCTCAATCCTCTCTCGCCCCTGCCGACCCCCAGCGACCTGGGCTTGTTCCGGAACCTGGGTCGCCGGTGTAGCAACCAGAACCTCAACCTCCAGTGCCACCGGGCCAGCTTTCTCAGAAATACTTTTGGCTGCCTGTAAACCTTCCACTTAAAAGACTTACACGGCTAAGTGGAAAAGATTTTCCAGCCGATGCTCCAAAACCCACACGAACCTCTTTCAGTGCCCACCTGACAAGGTTCTGAAATACTTTCTGGACTTTTCTGATGCTGGCTTGCAGTATTCCACAGTCAGGGTCCACCTGTGTGCTATTTCTGCATACCACAAGCCCGTCTGTACACACTACCTGGCACAGCTGCCACTCTTCATGGGATTCCTTAAGGACATTTTTACACATGAGGTTTCTTATCAGGAAGCCGGTTGCTGCCAGAGGCATCAACCTTGTTTTGGATATGCTCACACACGGGCTGCAAGCTCTTGCCCCTTGCAACATATGCGCTAAAGTTTTTAACTTGGAAATCAGCTTTTCTAGTGGTCATCACTTTTGCTCACAGGAGGGTCTGAAATCCATGCCTTTGTCACACATCCCTTGTATATTGTTTTTCACAAGGACAAGGTAGTTCTTCGCACACACCCGAAGTTCCTACCTAAAGTGACGTCAGAGTTCCATCTGAATCAGCCACTAGTGTTACCTACCTGCTTCACTAACTTCCAGAATGAAGGGAAGTATACTGTCCATTCCCTGGACGTTAGGAGGATTCTTAACGTGTTACCTGGCTACTACTAAGGACTTTGGACAATCCAAACAGCTCTTTGTCTCCTTCAAGCCTGATTGGAAGGGACAGTCTGTTATGGTCGAGTAAGTGCCCTCTCTTCCAGAGCAGTTGTCACATCCTTGACAGAGGTGCACTCTGTGCCTAGCAGTGGTATTTGCAGAGCTGCAATTTGTAGCACAGTGCACACTTCTGTTAAGGACTCTGCCTGTCATGTTCATGCCAGGCAACATGCCACCTTTGGCAGGACTATCCTAAATAGACTTCTGTGTGAGCCCTCGGGTCCTATCGCCCTAATCTGGAGATTTTGTTTGAGCTTAGTACTCTGACCCATTAATGTGAATCGGTGGTGAAAATTGATATCTGAAAGATATAAAAATTACGTATTCACCATAATTCTTGATCTTCTACAGTGGCGTGAAAAAGTATTTGCCTGCTTCCTGATTTTCTCTATTATTGCATATTTGTGTCACTGGATGTTTTCAGTTCTTTAGACAAAATGTAATATTAGTTAAAGGGAACCTGAGTGAACAAATAACACTTGTTTTTTTTTTTTTTACTTATTTCATTTATTTAATGAAAACAGTTAACCAACACCAACTGGCACTGTGAGAAAACGTAATTGCCCCCTTACACTTAATAACTGGTTACGCCACCTTTAGCTGCAATGACTGCAACCAAACACTTCCTATAATTCAATATCAGTCTTTCACATCACTGTGGAGGAATTTTAGCCCACTCTTCCTCGCAGAACTGCTTTAATTCAGTAACATTGGTAGGTTTTCGAGCATGAACTGCTCGTTTCAGGTCCTGCCACAGCATCTCTATTGGGTTTAGGTCTAGACTTTGACTAGGCCACGCCAAAACTTTAATTTTACTTCTTTTCAGGCATTCTGATGTGGACTTGCTTTTGTGTTTTGGATCATTGTCTTGCTGCATGACCCAACTACGCTTCAGCTGACTGACGGATGACTGGACATTCTCCTTAAGAATTTTCTGGTACAGAGCAGAATTCATGGTTCCTTCAATTATGGCAAGTCGTTCAGGTCCTGAGGCAGCAAAGCATCCCCACACCATCACACTACCACCACCATGTTTGACTGTTGGTATGATCTTACTGTGGAATGCTTTGTTTGCCTTACGCCAGACATAATGGGATCCATGTCATCCAGAAAGTTCCACTTTGGACTCATCTGTCCATAGAACATTTTCCCAAAAGGCTTGTGGATCATCCAGGTGCTTCTTGGCAAATGAGAGACGAGCATTTATGTTGTTCTTGGTTAGCAGTGGTTTCTGCCTTGCTGCTCTCCCATGAAGCCCATTTTTACCCAGTCTCTTTCTGATTGTGGAGTCATGAACACTGACCTTAGCTGAGGCAAGAGAAGCCTGCAGTTCTTTGGATTTTGTTTTAGGATCCTTTGAGACATCCTGGATGATTTTACGCTGCGCTCTTGGAGTAATTTTGGCAGGCCGCCCACTCCTGGGAAGAATCACCACTGTTCCAAGTGTTCTCCATTTGGAGATTATGGCTCTCACTGTGGTTCGATGGAGTCCCAGAGCCTTAGAAATAGCTTTGTAACCCTTTCCAGACTGATAGATAGCAACAATTTTTTTCTGATCTTTTCAGGAACTTCCTTTGATCGTGGCATAATGTGCTTGTTGAATCTTTGTGCTGGCAACGTGACTCTGATGGTAAGGGTCAAAATAAGTGAGGTTTATATTGAGCAGGGCTGGCTGTGTTCAGTCAGCTGACTCTAATTATCCCTTTAATTGGGTTGATTTACTAGGGGGCAATTACTTTATCACACAGTGCCAGTTGGTGTTGGTTAACTTTTTTCATTAAATAAATGAAATACAGTAAGTAAAAAAAAAAAAAAGTGTTGTTTGTTCACTCAGGTTCCCTTTATCTAATATAACATTTTGTCTAAAGACCTGAAAACATCCAGTGTGACAAATATGCAATAATAGAGAAAATCAGGAAGGGGGCAAATACTTTTTCATGCCACTGTAGGTATATCTTCACCATAGATTCACATGCTAACCTGCCATCCCCAGGGCCCACCTCCATTCTGTTTCTTGGTCTTCACCCCTTCTTCTTAGTTTGGACTGTGAAGACATGGTGTTACTGGCTAGTTGACCCTTCTTGCACTGGTCATCTGGGCTATCTTATGCCCTTAGGTTTAATGCATAAGTGCTAGCTGCATTATGCTGCACCTCTTCGGTTAAAAAAAAAAATACTGAGGTGGTTGAGGACTGGTGCCGATGTAATCCATGCAACGCGCACCAGTGTTGTTGTGCCACATGTGCGCACAGCTTATTTCGGCACCAGCCCTCCTGAAAAATTCTGGCTCTCACAGGGTCCTAGCACCTCAGGCTCAGACCCATTAGTGTGAATCAATGGTGAAGATATTCCTAGAAGATCAAAAATGATGGCGAGTACATAATTTTCAATCTTACTATGAGTAAGAGCTCCTGCAGTAGGCTAAACCATAAGGACTATGCCGCCAGGCACTGGGACTCCACGGAAAACTTCTAGCCGGCAGTACCCAGCTGGGACCTGCCCCTTACGTCGGTCCACCCACCGACGTCACCAGCTATATAAAGGGGTGGTCCCCAGCCCCACCTCAGTTCTTTTCCCACTGTCGACCTGAGCGCTTCGGCTCCTCGGATGCCTCGTTGCATCTGTCGACCGACAATTTTCTTGAAGTCAAATGTACCCATTTTTCCTTTAGATTTTTCGTAAAAAGTGTTGAGTAAACGTTAGTTTGTCGTCTCCATCGTCTTCAACATCGCAACAGAAATCTTAAGTGTCTGTGCGGGCGGCAGATTCCTGTCAAAGACAGTCATTTGCAGTGCCTCTTCTGTTTGGGGCCTACCCACGATGGCAAAGCCTGCCCAGACTGCGGCAAGTTCAGTCAGCGGACCCGGACCTGCTGCCACAAGACTCTCCAGGTCTACATTATGGAGCAGCTGCTTGCCGCCCTTCAGTGCCTGTCGAAGGCCATCTCCTCAGCCTCCCGGTTGCAGACTTCCCACAAGGAGAAACACTCAGGAGGGAAGCACCAACAACGGGATAAGGAGCACAGTAGGTCGGAGTCCAGATCCAGGTCTCCTCGTAAGGAGAAGCGCACTGGAGAGAGAGAGAGAGAGAGAGAGAGCAGATTCAGCCCCTTCATCAGGCCTAGCCACAGACCTGTCATAGACGAAAGCTCCCCCCTTACTGTTTCAACAGGCGGCAGCTCTTCAGGGCAAGGACCTTCAGGTCTATTCCTCAGCCTTGGGCCCTTTCAGCAATCCTCGAGGCCTAAGAGGGGAACTGCATCTGATAAGTTTCAGGGGTGTTCGTCCTCCAGCTCATCATCGGCCTCTGACAACAGACATGGACGCCAGGAACATTCCTGCTTCAGGGAACGCTCCCCCAGGGACAAGTCGTCAGGAGCTAAGGCTAAGACCCTGACACATGCCCCTGACGAACGATCTTTCAACAAACGGAAAGACCAGTGGCAGATGCCACAAGGAGAGGCGTCGAGCACCAAGACGTCTCCTACGACCACTATGAGTCGCGCGCCTCTGGAGCAGTTGCCTCACAAGCCGACGTCCGCTTTGGCCATACAAAAGTCTGACAGGCCACCTGTCGACAAGTTGCCAGACAAAACCCCCTGTACCCGACGACCTGACGTCAGGCGACCACGCGATAGACCGTGCCACTCCACTGAGTCCTCATACCCTGCGGAACCCAGCGGTACTCCACCCCCAGGTGTCGATGGTTCCCCTGGCAGACGTGGGAAAACTCTGTACTTCCTGGTGGAACACTGTAAAGGGAGATTTATTAAAAAAGGATGACCTTCCTCCGCCTCCACAACCCCCTTCACCGGTTCCGGACAAAGTACCAGTCCCAGACTTCCGGCAACAGTTTCCGCACATGCCCAGGAGCCCAACCAAAAAAAAGATCAGACTCTGAGCATACCAGACGTTGGGGCAGGCGTCACCGCTCCTCCTCCAGGCCTTCCTCTGACAGGAGCAGACGTCGGTGTGGGCATAAATGCTCAACGTCAGCATCTTCTGATTCTTCCAGAAGCCGCCCTCATTTCTCAGACTCCTCTTCCAGACATTATTGTCCTGAGACAGAGGGCCCCCGTAATTCACCCAGGTCCCCCGAGTTGACCCAGCGTTTATGGATGTGATGCGTCTCATCAAATTCCTAAATCAATGGGACACTGAGGAATTGGACCCAGAGAGGAAAAGGCTTCATACCTTTTTGGGAATGAGTGACACAAGACCTTTGGTCATCGCCCCCTCTGGTCCCTCCTTTTCAGGATTTAACCAGGCTGGCATGGGACTACCCTTCCTCTTTCAGCTGTTCCTAATAAGGCAGACAGACTATATAAACCTCCCAAGGCAGAGCCCTTGCTGGGAGACAATCCCAGAGTGGACTCCATGGTCGTGACTGCAGCTTACGGTAGGACAAAACAGCCTAAGCTTGAGAGCTCTCAGCTTCCTGACAAGGAATCTTAAGAAATTAGACCAGTTCAGTAGGAGAGTCTATGCATCTTCCACCTGCTCCATTCGGTCCCTAAATCTTTTGGCCCATATGGTGCAGTATCAAAAATCATTATGGAGGAAAGCCATAGAGTTGGCCCAAAACCAGCCTGATAATCCCGCATGCACTGAACTTTTGGATGTAGTCCAGTGTAGTCTGGATGTAGGAAAATACGTATTAAGGGCATCCTATGACTCTGCAGACACAGCAGCCAGAGCAGCTGCCACCAGGGTGCGTCTCCATCACCACTCCTGGCTGTGAATATCTGGTTTCCCGCAAGATCTCCAGGATTCTACCCTAAATACCCCATTTCCACGGGTCTGTCCTCTTTGGAGAAGAGGTACAAAAGATTATAACAGAACTGTAAGACTCCGGCAAAGCAGTCCAGTCAGTTCACCATGTGTACCGGGCAGACCCTCAGCAACCTAGGCGCAAGCCATTTCAGTGCCAAGGTGCCAACTGGCAGAAAAACCCAACAGCTCTGAGGCCCTTTCAAGCGTAAGGCTCCTTCGCAACCAGCAGGGAATGGTGGACCCAGGAACCCAAAATCCTCCCAGCCTTCTCTCCCCGTCCCAGGTGCACATGCATGACTTCCTGCCAGCCCCCCACCCCCCAGCAGAGTCGATGGGAAGCAGTGGGTGTCAGTTCTCCCTCTACCTAGATGGGTGGACCAAAATCAGAACAGATTTATGGGTGAAGGACATTATCGAGAAGGGTTACACGCTGGAGTTTACCGAATTTCCTCTGGATAAATCTCCAGCCCCCTTTCGATACCCTCCCACCCACATAGCCTACATCAGAGAAGAAATACAGACCTTGCTCTTAAAAAGAGCAATAGAGCCTGTTCCCCACTCCCAACTGGGAACCGAGTATTACTCCCATTTCTTCTTGTCCCCAAGGCGACGGGGGACTTAAGACCCATATTGGACCCGAGTCACCAGTACCAGTATATCGAATACAAAAGGTTCAGAATGGTAACGTTACCAGGACTGATACCTGTGCTGCGCTAAGGGGACTGGTTATGCTCTCTGGACATGCAAAACGCATGTACCGGTGTTTCCAGCTCACAAGAGGTATCTTCGGTTCACCTTTCAAGGGAACCATTACCAATTCTGGGCTTTTCCTTTCGGTCTCTCCTCGGCCCCAAGGGTGTTCAAGTGCTTAGCAGTAGTGGCAGCTGCTCTTCGCAGACAGGGTCATTATATCTACCCTTACCTAGACGATTAGCTCCTAACTGCCCCCACTAGGTTGGAGTTAATCCACACCCTCTCAGACACTTCAAGTGCTCCAACAACTGGGGATTATAATCAGCCTCCCAAAGTCCTGTCCTTGGCCCTGCCAGTGTCTGCAGTATATAGGGGCCATCCTGGATACCCAGCAGGGAAGAGCCTTTCTCCCACCCGACAGGACCACTCTACTGAGACCAGGCCTCCAGAGTAGCTGCAGTCAATACAATCACAGCAAGAACCATGTTACAGCACCTAGGACATATAGCGGTAGCCATATCCATGGTACCGTTGACACGCTTGCATATGAGAGTTCCTCAGTGGAACCTAGGGTGCAGTGGGACCAGACATCCGACAATCTTGAACACCCGATAAGGGCTTAAACAGCTGTCCAACAAATGCTGTCATGGTGGTTGACTTCACCCAAACTGGATTCAGGAGTTCCGTTCCAGACACTTATCGAGCCAGATCCTCACCATGGATGCATCGGGAGGATGAGATGGTACCCGAGGACTGGAGGAGGGCGGATGTGATTCCCCTTCACAAAAGTGGGAGCAAGACAGAGGCAGGAAACTACAGACCTGTCAGTTTGACCTCAGTGGTAGGGAAAATGATGAAATCACTTCTGAAGGAAAGAATTAAGTACCTAGAGGCCAGTGGGACACAGGACCCAAGGCAGCATGGATTCACAGCAGGAAGGTCATGTCAGACAAATCTAATTGATTTCTTTGACTGGATGATCAAAGCAGTAGACCAGGGAGGGGCTGTGGACATGGCCTACCTAGACTTTAGCAAGACATTTGACACAGTCACGCACAAAAGATTAATAAACAAATTAGCCAGCCTGGGAGTGGGTCCTAGGGTGGTAGCCTGGGTAAAACACTGGTTGGACAACAGGACACAGCGGGTAATAGTAAATGGAGTCCACAGTGAAGAAAGGAGGGTTACTAGTGGGGTACCGCAGGGTTCAGTACTGGGGCCGGTCCTTTTTAACGTCTTTAAGTGACATTGCAGAGGGACTGGAAGGGAAAGTATGTCTCTTTGCAGATGACACAAAGATCTGCAACAGGTTGATACACAAGGTGGGGTGGAAAGGATGAAAAGGGACTTGGCAAGGTTGGAGGAATGGTCAAATGTATGGCAGCTTAGATTCAATGCAAAGAAGTGCAGAGTAATGCACCTGGGAAACAAAAACCCAGGGGAAGAGTACACAGTGTGGGGTGATATACTGACAACAGCAAAAATGGAAAGGGACCTGGGGGTAGTCATATCAGGTGACCTAAAAGTGGGCCAGCAGTGTGAGAATATTGTAAGGAGGGCCGGGGGGATACTGGGATGCATAGGGATAGGCATCACCAGTAGAAAACAGGAAGTTGGCTCTCTGTACAGACAGTTGGTAAGACCACAACTGTAGTACTGTGTACAGTTCTGGAGACCCCATCTCCGCAAAGACACAGACAGGGTGGAGGCTATCCAGAAGAGGGCAACCAGAATGATGCAGGATCTGCAGCAGTAGACATATGAAGAAAGACTAAAGGAACTAAAGATGTATAGCCTCGAGGAAAGGAGGGAGAGGGGGGCATGATAGAAATTTTCAAATACCTCAAGGGAATCAACAAAGTCCAAGAGGGTAGCATCTTTCAGAAAAAGAGATGTGCAAAAACAAGGGGGCACAATTTGAAGATAGAGGGGGGTGGCTCAGAGGTAATGTGAGGAAGTATTTCTTCACAGAGAGGGTTGTGGATACATAGAACAGCCTTCTTGTGGAGGTCGTAGAGTCAAAAACAGTGGGGGAATTCAAGAATGCATGGGACACACACAAGGCAATTCTAGTGGGTGATAGGAGGAAGTAGGCTATTGGTTAACTAGGATCTGCAGCTTATCCGTTAGGTAGGGAAATGGTAAGACTAGGTGGGCCAAGCAGTCCTTATATGCCGTCAGATTCTGTGTTTCTAGGATGGGGAGCTCATGTTCAGAATTCCTGTACTCGGGGCACATGGTCAAACATGGAAGTGTCCTTGCACATCAACATCTTAGAGATGAGGGCGATTCTGTATGCCATGCAGGCTGAACTTTTCAGGCTCACCATGCCCAGGGTCCCCTGCTTATCCAGACCGACAATATGTCCATGGTCTTTTATATCAACAAGCAGGGAGGGTCGCACTCCTATCCTCTGTGTAGAGAAGCCATGAGAGTGTGGTACTGGGCCCTAGAACACTGATTCACACTAACAGTGGTTCATATTCCAGGAGTCCAAAACGTCCTGTCAGACGAGCTCAGCTGCTCGCGATCCAGAAACCAAGAGTGGGAACTGCTTCAAGAAGTGTCGGTCGACCTATTCGAAAGATGGGGACGTCCAGAGCTGGACCTCTTTGCGTCAGCGTGCAATGCAAAACTGCCCAATTTCTACTCATTAGATCCCAGGCATGGTGTTTTCTGTCGAGACGCATTGTCCCTTTGCTGGACAGGGAGTTTTCTGTATGCCTTTCCCCTTTTACAGAGGGTGTTACTTAAACCACAGACAGATCATGCCACAATGATCCTGGTAGCTCTCTTCTGGCCACGTCAGATATGGTTCCCTCATTTGTAACAATTGGCAGTGGAACCTCCTTTTCTAGGGACATGGATATGTTGTTCTATCCACACTTGCTGGCAGGTTCCTTGCTGCTTTAAATCTTGCCGGAAGGTCTTCAAGCTGGCTCCTCCCACCCACTCGGGTGGTAAAACTCTCGGCTCCGCCGCATGACACCAGATCTTCCTTACCGCTTTGAAACTTGGGTTCCCTCCTTTGCGCTCTGTGTTTTAGGCCTGGATCCTACCTCTTCGGTTAAACCGAAACTCATTCTTAAATTTACTAGACTTAGGTCTTTTTCTCCCTTCGTGGCTGCGGTGGACAAATCGACTCCCGGATTTCAGCGGTGCCCTTGTGGGCAGAAGATGTCTCAGACCGATCCGCACTTCACGTGCGTTTACTGCCTTGGGCTCGATCACGATCCGCAGGCCTGAGAATTGTGCAAGTCTTTCTCGGACAACGTCCTCGAAGACCGTGCTACCAGACTTCAACCCTGGTGCCCCCGAGAGACGATTCTCTGTTACAAAGTCAAGGAGGCCCGTTAGGCGGTGTCTGCGGTGGCAGGCTCGGCTGAGCAACTTGAGCAAATGATCGCCCTCAAGGAGGTGGCGGCCCAGGCCACATCTTCTTCCTCGGTCGCGGCATTTATCCTGCTCTCCTTGGGCTACTCCTACTCTGCTTCATTTAAGGAGTTTTGTCATTCTCTCTCTACTAAGGGAGAGAGGCCATCGGGACATTCCTCTAGGTCCAAGAAAAAGGACTCAAAGGGTAAGTCTCACCGTCGACGTTCGTGGGAGCGGGAGAGGTCCCCTTCCCGGGATAGTTGACACACTACTTCGGTCGAGGTTGCGGCTAAGGCCGCTGGCTTCACGATGTCCCCGTCAGGTCAGCCGGCTGAGACACCCGTCGATGCAGTCAAGATTTTTCTCGAACCGTCGGATGGGCTGTCGACTGGAGAAGCCGACAACCTTATTCACTCGGGACTTGCCTGTGCCTCCTGTGCCGGAGTCCCGGTTAAGGTCCCTGAGCCGGAGGAATGGGTTTCCCCTCTCCCAGACCCACCTCAGAAACGCAGAGGATCTCGGTCTTGACCTCCTGTTCAACCGATCCCGCCGACATCGGTGTCTCGGCACCGGGGAAGCGGGCGGCACCGCCATCATCATGTCTTGTTGGAGGACAGGTTCGTGCAGATTGCGTCTGCGCTACGAGGATCTGATGTGGCAGCAGCTCCTTTTGTCCAGAAGCAAGCAGACTCCGTCACCTTCCCTGGCCATTAAGTGGCTGTCACCTGAACGACCGAAACAACCCCTCATGGTCATCGAGGAGGCGAAACCCGCACCGATTGTTCGGCCAAAACCAGCTGCACAACCCATTGTTGTGGTATAACCCCCAACCCCACCTCCACAACCAAAATCCGGGGCTGCGACTAAGGATTCTCTGTCGGGTCATGGGTTGCCCCATCGGTTGTCTGTCACCCTCACTCCCAATCGTCCTTGGCAGGTGGAGGGTGGCTCAGGCCCTCAGCAGCTGTTTGCAGACTCCTCGGAGTCTGACAATGACTCTTCCCTGTTCTCCAGGCCCCTTGACGTGGAGTCCTCTGGGGACAGTCGGTAGACGAGAGCCCATCCTCGTTCATGGGATTGCTTTGGCTCATTTCAGAATCTACTGGGATGAAGCTCGAACCCGTGTCAAAGTGGGCCAAGTATCCCCTCACGGAGATACTGGACCAAGAGGATTCTTCTACGGAGGCCTTTCCTGTGGCCGAGGCCATTGTTGGTTCAGCCCTGGAGCTATGGCAGTGGCCGGCTTCTTGTCCGGCTCCCTTGGCCAGGAAGTATGCCGTTCCCACTGGCTCACTCTCCGGATTCTTGGAGCACCCCTCTGCAGAGGGGTTGGTGACCGACAGTGATTTCTGGCGCTCTGAAAACGCTCGGGACGTGGACAAACCACCCGATAGAGTCCAAGAAACTGGACTATTCCGGGCGTAAAGTTTATGCTGCGTCTTCCTTGGGCCTTCGTCAGGCCAGTTCGGCCGTGCTGATAGCACACTTTTCCCACGCCCCTTTTGGGCTCCCTGGATGAAGTGATTCCTCATCTCCCGGCTGACCTCCAGACTACTGTCAAGCAGGTGCGGGATCATTGAAGGGCAGTGGCAAAGCAACAGCTCCAAACTGCTCTTGACATTGGAGACTCTTGTGCCCGGTCAGTAGTGGCCGCAGTAGCCATGTGCCACAGAGCTTGGCTGCGGATCTCCACCTTCACGGCGGATACCCAGCACAAGCTAGCAGAAGTTCCTTTCCTGGGTACCGACTTGTTCGGTCCCGGGGTGGAGGGTCATTTGCAGAGGATCGAGAAGTCCAGTGCCACCTTGGACTCTGTCACGTCTGCTCAGAAGGACAAAGGCCGCCAGCAGCAGCGTAAGCCCTTTCGGCCTTCTGCCCCTGTGGCACGTCCGGCCCAGCAACACCAGCATCAGGGCCAGCAGGCTTGCACTTGGCACCCCAAAGCCAAGCCTGCAGCTTCCTCCAGCAGGAAGCCAGCAGGAAAAGGTCCAGGAGGTTCCTCGGCCGGTCCTTCCTCCAAGCCTGCCCAGTGAGGGGTTGAGGGGTGTCTCCCCCAGCCTTGTCACTCTCCCCTGGGTTCCCCCTGTGGGGGGATGGCTCCGCCACTTCCTTTCCGCCTGGTACGCTATCACCATGGACCACTGGGTGTTGGAAGTGGTAGGGAAGGGTCTGCCTCTAGAATTCGAGCAGGCCCCACCCTATCGAGCCATCGCCCCATGGGCAGCGGTGGGGTCCGCAGCCTTTCTGTCGGCTCGTCGAGCCGACATTGCTCTGCTCCTCCAAAAGGAGGTGATCAGGGAGGTGGCGGATCCTCCACCAGACCCGGGGTTTGTGTCCAGGTATTTCCTGGTCCTGAAACAGACGGGGGGGCTGGTGCCCCATTCTAGACCTACATGGCCTGAACAAGTTCCTAAGGTCTCGAACATTCAGGATGCTCACTCTGGCACAGATCATTCCATCCTTGGAACGAGGCATGTGGTTCTGTTCTGTGGACCTCCAGGACGCGTTCTTTCATGTCCCAGTCCGTCCGTCCCACCATCGATGCCTCCGCTTCAGAGTGGAGGGGTCCCTTTACGAGTTCCGGGCCATGCCCTTCGGCATTTCTCCATCTCCCAGGGTTTTCACCAATTGCATGGCAGTAGTGACAGCATTCCTGCAGTGCCGAAGGGTCCGGGTGTACCCTCACCTGGACGACTGGCAGATTACAGCCCCCTCCAGGCTGGAGGTGGAGCGGTCCAGGGATCTGGCCCTCCAGGCCTGCTCTGATTGGCCTTCTCATCAACGAGACCGAATCGGAACTCGTGCCAACGCAGGTGATTCAATTCATCGGGGCAGAGCACTGCTCCCGGCGGACAGGGCCGAGGTTCTTTCCTCTTTTTTGCCCAGTCATTTCTGGTTGGGCAATTGTGCCCTGCCCGGGACTTCCTGCGCCTCCTGGGCCTCATGGCAGCCTGCACCAGCATGGTCCGTTGGGCCCGCTGGCACATGCGTGCCCTTCTTTGGCGACTGGGCTACCAATGGTCACAGCGCTGCGGTCCTCTGGACCAACCAGTGGCGGTGACCCAGGAGATGTGGAAGGCTCTTCAGTGGTGGATCGTTCCATCTCACCTGCAGGAGAGCATCCCGTTTGTCCGCCCGAGCCGACTGTCATTCTCACAACCGACGCCTCTCTGATGGGTTGGGGTGCCCATCTGGGGGAACACTGTGCATGGCCTCTGGTCCCCTCAGGAGTCTCGATGCCACATCAACCTGCTGGAGCTTCGAGTGGTCCAACTAGCCCTCACCGCCTTCGCTCCATTTGTGCGGGGTCAAGTGGTCCAGTTCCAGACAGACAATACCACATACATGTACTACTTAAACCACCAGGGTGGGATGCACTCCTTGCCCCTGTGCAAGGAAGCTCTCCGCACTTGGTCCCTCGTGAGCAGACTGGAGGCGGATCTCCTAGCCATCCACGTGGTGGGAGCCTCTAACACTCTGGCCAATGCCATAAGCCGGATAGGCGCTGCATCTCACGAATGGTCTCTCCTGCCGGAGATAGTACACGATCTCTTCTCCCACTGGGACACATCTCAGGTGGACCTTTTTGCCTCCAGGGAGAATGCAAAGCTGAGGCTGTTTCATGCCCGCCCCCCTCAGCAGGGCTCGCTGCAGGGGGATGCCTTCTCGAGGCCGTGGACCCCGGCCTCTTCTGTGCCTTTCCCCCATTCCCCTTGATCCACAAGGTGCTTCTCAAGGCGAGTAGGGACAAGGTGCAGGTGATTCTGGTAGCCGCAGACTGGCCCCACCAGTTCTGGTATCCAGATCTCCTCAGCCTCAGTTCCAGGCTCCCGAGGCGGCTTCCAGCCCGCCTGGACCTGATCTCAGTCAACCAGGGGAAGGTACTCCACCCGGACCTTCGTGGGTCTTTCCGACGAGGTCCTCAGCGTTGTTGAGGCATCCCGTAAGGAGTAGACTAGAAAATGCTATGCCTTCAAATGGAAGAGTGTCTCCATTTGGTGTAAGGATAAGGGGCTGGACCCTTCCTCCTGTTCCTTGGCCAGCATTCTGGACTACCTGTGGTCCCTTTCTCAGCTAGGGCTTCGGTCGACGAGCCTTAAGGTGCACCTGGCAGCCATCTTTGCTTACTGGGCACGGGCCGGAAAGCAGTCGGTGGCGCAGGAGAAGGTGGTCGGGCTCTTTTTCAAAGGCCTTGATCACATATCCCCTCCGGTGCGAGAACCTCCACCTCCGTGGGATCTACTGCTGGTATTGGCTAAGCTCATGGGCAAGCCATTCGAATCGATGCACAGGTGTGACATCTCTCACCTGTCGTGGAAGACTGCCTTCTTGATGGGTATCAGCCAGAAGGATGGGAGAGCTCCAGGCGCTTTCCTTCGAGTCTCCTTATTTGGTCTTCCACACAGTCAAGGTTGTTCTGCGCCCCCACCCGAAATTCCTTCCAAAGGTGGTGTCGGAGTATCACCTTTACCAGGTGTTGACTCTGCCGGAGTTCTACCCCAGTCACCCCTTTGAGGCCGAATATAGGCACCATACTCTGAACCCTGGAAGAGCGCTCTCTTATTATAAGGAGTGGACGGCTGAAGTTCGAGGAGAGGTTCGCCAGCTGTTTGTCACCTACGCTGAAGCCGCACCTGGCAGACCTGCACCCAAGCGGACGATAGGCAGGTGGATCACCTCCTGCATAGATCTCTGCTATAGGTTGGCGGGCATGGAGCCTCCCAAAGGGATAAGAGCTCATTCTACCCGCCATACCGCTGCTTCGGTGGCTGCTTCCAGGGACGTCCCTATCCAGGAAATCTGCAGGGCTGCTACCTGTAAGTCAGCACACACCTTCATTACCCATTACCACATCGATCTAGAGTCACGCCGGGATGCTGGTTTTGGGACCTCGGTTCTCCAGCCCTTATTTCCCAAGTAGGGGGTGTGCGCATCGCCTCCCTCCTCCCGGAGAACTGCTAGGAGTCTGCCAGTAAGTGTGAATAGAACTGCATATCCATGTCCCTAGAAATACAGGTTACTCGCCTGTAATAGGAGTTCTAGGAATGATATGTGTTGTTCATCCACACAACCCACCCGAGCTCCCCGGCCGACGCCTAACCTGCTTCAGCGGGCTAGATGTAGCGGCCATGGGTGGAGCTGAGCGTTTTACCACCGGGGTGGGTGGGAGGAGCCAGCTTGAAGACCTTCTGACAAGATTTAAAGCGGCAAGGAACCTGCCAGTAAGTGTGGATGATCAACGTATACCATTCCTAGAACTCGTGTTACAGGTGAGTAACCTGTATTTCAGCTACCAATTTTACCCAGTTTGCTATCTCAAGACAAAGAAACATTAGTCCACCCAGACCTTCGGTCCCTACACTTCCATGCATGGCCTCTACAGACTTCGCCATTTCCAGGCATGGGGTTTCACAAAGGGTGGCCGAAGTCCTAGTAGAAGCGAGAAAAACTTCTACAAGAGCAACATATGCCATGAAATGGAAACGTTTGTCTATCTGGGCAGCTGCACATTCCTTGGACTCAGTGTCTTGCTTTGTGAAATCAGTCCTGGAATGTCTCCTATCGTTTTCAGATGCGGGACTGAGATGCTCTTCTGTAAAGGTGCATCTCTGCATTTCTGCTTATCACGCACCTGTGGAGGGTAGAAATATTGCCCAGCTGGACCTTACCCGTACATTCCTTTGGGGCATGCTTCATATGAAGCCTCCCATTAGGGATCCTGTTCCCTCTATGGTATCTACTTTTCATTCTAGAGAAATTGACACTGCCTCCCTTCAAACCAGCCGCGCATGGCGACCTAAGTTTACTTTCTTGGAAAACGTTATTTTTAGCTGCCATCACTTCAACTCTGAGGGTTTCTGAGCTGCAAGCTTTGATGTGTAAAGAACCTTATTTAATTTTTCACCGGGACAGAGTGTCTCTGCGTACTAATCCTAAGTTTCTTCTGAAGGTGGTGTCTGAATTAACCTTGAATCAAGACATCTCCATTGCAGGTTACTATCCTGAGTATTCGAATAAGGGGGAGGCCCTCCTTCACACTCTAGATGTGCACAGGATCCTTCGGTATTATTTGAACAGTACAAAACTGACCCGGCAGTCTGATCAGGTGTTTGTATCATTTGCTCCCAGGGTTCTGGGGAAACCAGTTGCAAGGCAGACCACGTCCAAATGGTTAACCAATTGCATTACTTTCATCTACAAGTACAAAAAACCCTTACCGAGACCGGTTAAGGGGGCATTCCACAAGGGGGATGGCTGCTTCCTTTGCAGCCGTGAAAAGTGTTTTCAACTGCAGACACCTGTGCTGCCGCAACATGGAATTCTGCGCATACTTCTGTTAAGCACTTCACCGTGGATATTGCTTCCAGAAAGAGCAGAATTTAGCCTCGCTGTGCTTCAATGCATAATCTCATAAATAACTAAATCCAGTATTTATTTTTTTAATTCTATTTTAGCACAGACATCCTCCATATCACCCTGCTCTAGCTCCATGCCTGAGAAGCCTCCGATTTCCTGGCACCAGCCTGGCTATCCCCCCGGCTCTAAGCTCCCTGAGGTAGGGCCGCCCTATCCGATGTATTTCAGTTCAGGCCAGGCTGGGCTTGGCCCAGGAATGAAGGACGACCGGCGGTGGAGTGTGGCTGGGTGGATGGATGAGCCGTTGCCTATCCCTGAGACAGGAATTTTCTTTGTTTCCCTGGGAGTGCAGCGTGCCATGACATCCGCGCAAGGCTGCCTGCTAACATCTGCCACACTCCTGCCCCCTTCATCTGGCTGGTGATCCCTGCAGTACTCCCGATCTCCTTCAGGAGTTGCGAGAGCACCGAGCAGCCCCAGGATCCCTTCCCAGGGAGAGGAGAGGAGAGCTGTCCTCCAGATGCTCAGTCCTCTCCTTCCCCTGCCGACCCCCAGCTCCCCAAGTCTGACCCCGAACCTGGGTCGCCGGCACGGCGCGAGGTGTGGCGTCCAGTGCCTAAACCCTCAGCGCCACTGGGCTGGCTCTAAATCCAATATTTAAGAAGTTTATATTCCAGCCTTCTTTTTTCTTCCCATTGGGGACACTGCTTGGGACGCCATCCTTATGGTGTAGCCTGCTGGAGGAGCTGTTACTTGAAGTAAGATTAGTACTGTTACATAGGAACTTACCGTAACAGCAGATCTTCGAGAAGCGCTCCTGCAGCAGGCGCTATTTTCCCTCCCTCCTTCCATCCCCCATTATGTTGCTCCCTTTGGGATTTGCTTCGGCACCTGCCTCAGATCTCTCCTGCTAAGTAGCCTTTGGGTTTTCTGACGGGTAGACTGAGGGGTGGGGCTAGGGACCCTCTCTTTACAGCTGGTGACATTGGTGGGCAGACCGATAAGGTGCGGACCCCAGCTGGGTACAGCTGGCTAGAAGTTTTCCGTGGAGTCCTAGTGCTTGACGGCATAGTCCTTATGGTGTAGTCTGCTGCAGGAGCTCTTGTCAAAGATCTACTATTATGGTAAGTTCCTACGTAACTGCTTTTCTGTAGCCAATAGAAAGACAAGGAAACAAACAAATAGTAAAACATGCTACAACCTTCATACGTAGAACTGCTATAAGGAAATAAATTCATATGCAGTTAAAAAAATTTTTTTCTTGTATACAGCTGTATTTAGATACATGTTTTTTTTTTCTGTTTAGAAAATGTTTCTTCTAATTCAGAATCTGGACAGCGAGGGGAAAAGGAGGAATACCTTTGTCATCATCTAATCCAGACAGGGAAACTTAAGAGAAGCCCACCGACACCATTTCTTTGTTTAGCGACACTAAGTGGCACCCAAGAAGAACAGACCTATTACTCCAACCAGGAGGGAACTGTGAACAGTGCAACCCCAATAAGGGCATCCATCCTCCCCTTCCCTAAAGAAACGGGGTCCACTTTGACAGTTACATGCTCTGTGTATATTTTAATTGGATATTGGTGTCTCAAGTGAGTATCTGATTCTAGCATATTTTCTCTTATCGGGGTTCTTCTGAACTAGGCAGAACACACATCTGCACAGAAAAGGTTTTCAACTTTTTAATATAAATTAACAGAAACAAAAATGAGGGTTTTGTTGCTTTCAGCCGCCCAGTTCTAATCTGCCTTAAGCAGAACCTCATTCTGCATAGCAACTCTCCCCACCCTAGCCCCCACACAGTTTCTTAAGAATAAACTTCATTCTTGAACTGTTCCCTCTCCAGTCTGTCCAGCATGGCTGTGGGTGATCATACTAAAGTTATGGTACCTGGAAACAGAAATAGTTTGCCACAAAAAGACTAGATGGAGTAGAACACATTTTAGATAGATTTGGCTCAAAAGACCTGCTCTGAAATCAGTTTTTTCTATTTTTCAGCTGAACTGATCTGGGACCAGTTTGTGTAAGACAAGTCTAACCATAACCTTGCAAACCAGCAGCCAGCATACCCTAGTCGTTAAACCGGGAGATCTGGGTTTGCATCTTGATTCCCCAAAAATTCTTCTAAACTCAAATTTTATTGGAGTGGGAAATCATGGGAGTGTTGTGTTACAAATAGTAAATATGTTGTAAAAGGAGTAGCATGCAAGAAAGAAACTGATCTCGTAACAGGTCATGTGGGCAAATCTATCTCAGTCCCATTTTCAGGGTGTCATTGCAGGGAGATAGGGACTAGATGGAAACCCTTGGATGCTGGAGTTTAGGCAGCGCATTGCCACCACTGATTTAGCGATGAAAATTTTGGCCTAGACTTGCATTCTGCTTTAAATTGCTCCTCATCTCCAGTCTTGCACTGTATACCCTTTTCGTCATTTTGAGTCTGCTGTGGCACTCCTGCTTTACATTTGAAATAAGAGTGCTCCTTTTAATGTTTTTCATCCCAGGTTTTTATCTGTATTCTCTGTTTTTGAACATCTGTTGTTTAACAACACTTTTCTTTTGACTAAAATCAATGGAAAACTACATGCAAAATTATAAAAATACATGTTCTAAATTGGGTTTTTGTTTCTGTGATCATGTTTTGTTTCTTGCATGTTTGGCAAGGATTTTTTTTTTTCTTGCCAGTTTTATAACCCTGGGGATCACCCTGCAGGATTTTTTATTGCCTTTGAGCTGTTGGAATTTTTCCAGAATGCATCTGAGAATTACGCTAATTACACTTACTAAGAGCCCAGGATCCTACCACACTCAAAGATGTGCGGTTAACTTTCACAGGCAGTTGGATGCTGTGACTAGATTATACCTAGGATCCTGGGCTTTTAGTAAATCTAATTGACATCATTCCCAGAGGCATTCAACAGATCAGAGGCAAGAAAAGAAGCCTGCATGGCCACCCCAAGTGGTCATAAAACTGGCAGAGAAAAGTCAAATGAAACACCTTGCCACAGGCACAGTACAGAACACCAGGAACAGAGAAACAAAAACCCAGTGCACACGTGTTTTCATAATGTTTGCACGTGGTTTGCCTTTAACTAACATGAGGTAGGCTGTGCTCACTGACCTTTATAGGACAACAGGTGTACAAAAAACAGCTCGGAATACTGATGAAAACCTGGACTGAGCCATTTTAAAAGGAATGCTCCTTTTACTATTTCAGATATTAAAAAAGTGGTAAAGTCCACACAAAATGAGGAATGGAACATTCTGCAAGCCAGGAGATAAGGGCAGTCTAAAATGGAATTAAAAAGTATAGGTCAGAGGTTTCGCCATCACATGCACTGCTGCTTAAAAGGTGTGTGGATGTGTGTGTTTGTATGCTGTCTTAGTCATCAGATCCCTTCTGAGCTACCTTCAACCCTGCTTCCATCCAGGCAGCCAAACAGCTTGTTCTCTAGTTGGGGGCGCTTGCCTTCTGGGCTTAGTGCACCATTGCCTAGGCTGGCAGGGGGTGTGGTGTTCAAGAGGACCCAGGCCATCACCCTGCAACACGGGGAAGTTTTTCCTCAGTTTCTTTCCATAGAGTGCTAGCGAGTGAGATCAATGCGCATATCCTTAGCTCCGTGCTCTAGTTCCTTAGCTGTACCACAATCAGTGATTGTCAGTTGGCGCTGTTGCAGCGAGGCCTGGAACCACACACTTTGGAGGCGGTGGAGAGCATCCTTTGGGATGCTCATTCCTCCTCCCAGCTAGCCTTCCAATTCGAGCTTGGGGTATGAACTTGGGAGTTTGGCGCCTTAAGCAGCAGAGCAGCGCTGTCAGGCCATTAAACTTTCTTTTTGTATTTTAAAGGGGTTCTTTAAAAGTTCATTCTCCTGGTGGCAAAATAACCAAATGCAGTAACTTGTTACCCTTTGGGTGCAAGAGGAGGCAAAAGGGCAGGGGCTTTCCAAAGAGGTTGTCATCGCTCAGACCCTGAAAATATCTTCTGACATTGGGGGACTTTTGCAGACAATTTTAGGAGCAGTATCCAAACTCTGGACAGCCACATTTCCAGTTAGAACCCATACACATTTCTGGGGAAAAAATGCTGCACACCAGACATGAGACCAAAGCTACAGCTCAAAAATCCTCTTTTATTAATCCACTTCACGACTGCAAGATTTTCCAAAGCTGACAGTTGCCCGCTAAGATTAATAATATTCTAGCTTCTTCAATTTTCCGTTCTATGGGCCTTCCTGTGCTGTAGTTTTTTACCTTGTTGATATTGCTCCTTTTCCACACTTATGATGCACTACTTCTGGAACAGCGGAATAGCACCATACTAATGTAGTGACTAGGAAAAAACTGCTGTTTGCCAACTGTGAATGCAGGCGGACAGTAAACATGACGAGGAGAGAGCTTTTTTTTTTTTTAATGCCTAGACAAAAATGGAGAGAGACGGAGAAGTAAATTGAGTATGTTTGTGGGTTTTTTTTTTGTACAGTTGAAGGATATGATCAGGTTAATTCATGTGCAATCTTGCACTACTGCTAAGAATTAGCTGGACACCATACAAATGAGGTTCTGTTTGGATTGTTGCTGTCTGGTTTCGGTTTGTTGCTGTCTTTGTTGAGATGGGTTAACAGAATTATATTGAAGCTGCTGTTTTGGCCTCACATTTAATGTTTGCCTGCAGCGTGTGTTTTTCAGCGATCCGAGTAACTGGTAGTAGCACCCAGCGTTTTTGATGGATTGTTTTTGCTGGCCTCTTAATCTTACATATTCCATTTGCGCCTCCCTGGATGTTGTAACCTGAATCGGAATAGGGATCTCTTTGCAGCATTAATAGTGCTTCTCTTTTGGCAGTTGTGGTTGTCACAGAATTGCTGATAGCGATTTTGCTGCATGCTAAGGGAAAGGGTGTATGCACAATTCTATATAACCCCACCCCCAGCTGCTGAATCTTCATTGTAGTTTTGTCAGACTTGCTCATTATTAAGAGTTTTAAAAGGCTGAAGATAAAATCATTCCAGTTGCCACCTGAAGTGATGTAATACTTCACTAGCCTTATATGGCCATGCATCTGACCAGCCCCAACTACATTTGGGGAGAGCTGGGTTCTGGCCACCAGACTTTTTTTTTTTTCCCTGGTGACCATATGACCACGAGATGCTACTGATATACATAAACGTCCATTTCAGTGAGTGTCTCTTATCAGGGGCCTTTGAATGTAATAGCGTAATAGAAGGCTTTCTTCTACATCCCTTTCATAGTAACATCGCACACGGAATACCTCTTGTGTTTCCAAAAGCTCAGCTTATATTACATTGAGTCTTAAAAAGATGACAACAAACTTTGATGGGTATGAGCATATACGTAAACGATAAGACCATGGCTTAGCCAGAAACAAAATTTTGAAAATCTACAGGGAGGGGTTAGGTATTACTTACCACCTCAGCTCTTAAACCAAATCTTAGGGAATGAGAGCATGGATGCAACAAAACTTTTTTTTATTGGTTTAAAATTGTTGAACCAATCAGATTGTCAGGAACAGAGATTTAAAGAAATGTTAGTGCCCCCCCCCCCGAAAAATCATCAGTGCATCATTGCTTGGAAGGTGATTAACTACAGTTCTTTGATAGGACATGAGCCAAGTGACTGGCCTGGCTTAGGAAGTTTGGGATAATAACCTTTTAAATTGACTTCTGATAAGCCACTACATCTGTTTTACGTTATAGTGTTAAGGAAATGCTCATTTTTTATTTTATTTTTTTTTTTTAAAGAATTTTCATGCATGCCAAGTGCCGTGGTTGTTAGGGCTCTGAAAGTAGTCTGCTTCTCGTGTGGTACTAGACATGCTGTGGATTTGTCTAAAATTATGTTTCTAAATGTGAGCTTGGTTTCAAAAGGCTAATGGGTTGGAGTGTGTGCACGCACTCGAAAAAGATTTTACTCCCCTCATTCCAAAACTGAGTAGTACAATACTCTCAACTGTAGCAGAGACCTGGAGCACAGGACAGCATAATTTGGTATACCTAGTTAAAGCTGTTTCGCTGCATGGTGCTACTTCAGCTCAGGTTCTGCACAACCCTGCAGCTAAACTCCTTTCCGAGACTAGGCATACAGCAAGGGGAGGGCACTGTAGAGTGCCTCCTTTACCTGTAGTAGTAAAGAAGTGTATAATGAAATACTGGTGTGTTGTGGATTTAAAGGGCTTTATTCATGCGTTTCAAATGGAGGTGCACATTATTTTGAAGGCCCTTTGTGTATTTTTACTGGCTACTATAGCTTCCTTGCAACCTCTCAGATTTGCTCCCCACAGAACGGAGAGTATTTGGTGTCCTGTCAGCTGTAAACTGCTTTTGCATTTGAAGTCATCAGTGGGAAAGACCTTTGAACTTTTAATAGTACTAGTGTTCTTAAGTAAGAATTTTTTTCTCTGTATCCTAGCATTTCTAAGTATGATTTCTTTTTTTCATTCTGTTGGCCCAATTAAGCCAGTCAGTGTAACAGTGTAGTAATGCACTGGTTTAAATCAAAAATATACTCTGGTAAGAAAATCCCTGCCTATTCAGATTTTTTAGGGCTACGAACAGGCTGGGTGAGCACAGAATGTCCTAGCCATTTTCCCCTTAAAAAAAATGTTTCTCCTCTTCCTCTATTTGTCTGAAATATCCACCTTTTTTGATAATGAGTTACAGCCGTGCAAAGCCTGTGGATTAGGAGCTTTTGGGGTTGATCATCAGCCAGGTTTCCATCTGCCATGACACGGGTGTCAGTCTGTCTATGCGCTGTTCAAAGGGGTTGGAGCAAGTCCACCATTACTTTGTTAGGCTACATTAACCTGGGTTAGGAAGTTAGCCAGCCTGATGTATACCCCTTCCCTCCCCCATGTTGCCCTACAAGCGGAGACGAGCATAAGTAGTAAATGGATTGCGTCTCTCTCCTGTCCTCCAGTCAGTGACATTAGGAGCCTTTTCGCTGTAAGTTTCAAACATCAGAGTGCATACCTGTCCTTTTCACCTCCAGACCTACTTTTGGTATTTGCATAATCTAGCCCAGAAATCTTCTCTTCAGCTACTTAAGTAGTTTTATAATTGTTTTGTGTAATTCTCTTGTTAGAAATTATAAACAGTACTGACTTGTAAAGGAAACAACCAATTCAAATGCTGTTACTGTTAAATCTGGCAAGAGAGACTGATGTAAATGAGGCATTCTGCACGTAGTGGAACACAGGTCTTTATATGTACAATATAAATATTTTGTGTCGTCTCTGTGGGGTTTGACATAGCTATGTTTTTTGTTTTACTTGAAGCATTGGGCTAAACACCCCCCAACCCCACCCCGTCTATAGTAACAATGCTCACTTCTTATTATTGGTGTACTGGGTTGTGCTCTTAATCACAGAAGCTAGTGGATTGCTGAAAGTGAAAGGGAGATAAGACTGCATGCTCAGCAGTGGCAGTTAGCAAGAATCCGGAATTGAGGGTCTGGGACTTTGGGGATCCTGAGAAATATTGTCCGTGAATGCTTAAAATATACTGCAAATGCGTAAAACTTAATGCAAGTTCAGAAAACAATTTAAAAACTTAGGAAACTAGTCTATCCATGAGAAGCCTGCAGGTATATGGGTACGGGTAGGAACTGATCTGACTGAGTTTATGTCTCAACTTTGACAGGCTTGGGGCTTCACCACCCCATACTCACAGTGCATCTTTGGTGGACGTCTAACATGTAACAAAGGCAGACAAGATCTCCTATACATTTCATGTACCCTTGTTAAACAGTATCATATTGCCTTTTTATCCATCTCTGAAAAGTGCAGACACCGTGATCGTGATGGTTGTATAGTTCCTTTTAAAAAGGTTAAAGCACCTTTTTTTTTTTGTTGTCTTGCCCCTCCCCGTCTGTCAGTTATGTAATTATGCAGTGTTGTCCGTGGGATTATATCTAAACCAAATAATACTCGAACCTTCTATGGCCCAAAGAGGTAGGAACAAGTAATCATGCAAGCATCCTAAGCTGGCATTTTTGATGACTTCAGTGTAAAAGCCTGATCTTCTACATACTCAAACAGGAACCTCTGAAAATTGACCCTTATTTAAGAGTTGATTTGCTTCTTTTCTGCCTGTGTGTACATGGTGTCACACATGCATGGAAGTGCAAATGAAAGTATTCTTGCAGTGACAAATTCTAAAAAAAAAAAAAAGAGTTTTGAAGAAAAGTACAACTGCTGAGAACTTTGAGAACTCTAGTGGCAGCTGTGAAATAAGTGCATTGACCCGTTACACTTTCCAGCCCTACTGGAAACACTGTTCATATGGGAGTGAGCACTGCTGTTTAAAAAAAAAAAAAAAAAAAGAAAAAATCACCAATAACTTGTCTGGTTATAGTTCTCTGCAATCAGGCATCTTCCAAAATAGTTTCTCCCTCCCCCACCCCCACAATAGTTTTCTGAAAGGCAGCATCTACAACCTCTGATTCGGGGCTGCAAACTCCCTTTAAGGCATTCGTTTTTTGTTTTTTTTTTTATGTTTTTTTTTTTAATTCTTTACTGTGGGTTGGAGGGGGGCATTTTGTTCATTTTAAATAAAGAACTAATTTTTAGTTTATTGAAAGTAAAAAAAAAAAATTGAAAATGTTATCAATTTCCTTTTGTGTTAGTCTGTTTACTGGTAGCTAAGAAACAAAATGTGTGAAATAAACTTGACAATAAAGTTGTAAGCCTTTTATACATTACTGTATGTTTCATTGTTTTCTGTAATGAAGTACTGGTATGAATAAAGGATAAGTATGCTGTTTTAGAATTTGTAATTACTTAATTTAATTCAATTCTGTTGGAGTATGGGCTTATCTGACATGTTTGGAATTTCCACTTGTGGGTATCTCGACTCTCGAGCATTGTGTGATTGGATCAGGCATCCTAGCTGCCCCATCGAACTAAAGCAGTCTGTCGTTGCAGTGGCATGCAACCAATATAGCTGGCTAGCATAAATGCCTCTGAATTCTGTGGTCATGGGTTCACCCCCGGCCCAAGAAAAGCCTGGAATTCACGGTGTCTGCCCAAGAAGAAAGGAAAATCACTTGTATTCCTCACACCTCCCCCCCCCCACCACGGAAAGGTTCTGGGAGCAAATCAGTCATCACTTGTTTTGGTGTTAACCTGAAATTAGGGTTCTGACCATGCAGAATAGCCCACAGCCTTGCACTGAGAGCAGTATTTTCTGCACATGTATTGAACCCTCAGACTAATCTAAATTTAAAGTATGCTTCCTATGATGCCTTGTATCTGGTTCCCGCTAATCATCATCTCTCTCCACCAAATGTGCCACGTTCTTACTACGTCCTCTGTATTAGGAGTTTGATTTGTATGAATCTAGTGCAGAGTTATAGTCTCCATGCGCCAGTTGACATTTTATCGTTTTGACTTATCTATTGTATTTTGTTTTCTTCTGTGCTTGCCAGACCAGACACCCACAAAAACCTGAACTGGGATCCAGGTCCTTGACAGTCTTGTTACACTTCTGCCTCTTGCTGCTGTTGTCATTCAGATTGCCTAAAGAGCTAGTAGCACCAAAACGGGCGATGTTACTAGTGTTTAAAATAATCCCTTATTACTTTTTATTTCTGAACTGATTTTCTTTATACTCATTAGATATTTCTGTACCTGATAGTATTGGGTGTGATGTGAAAAGTAGTGCTTTACCTGGAAGCAGACATTTGTATTATTGCCTCCTTTCTTCACCCTGCTTCTTTTTAACCCCCCACATTCAGCAGATGGAATGTTTACCATGGAGTATATGGATTCAAAATTCTTCATAATTCCACTGGCAGACTGTTACTCTCCCAACATATACTTTGTATACACACACACACCCTCATGTGGAGCCAGAGCTTTAATTGTATCTATGGCAGGGTAAGCAGTAGAGGTTTCCCTGGTAAGCAGGTAAAGATAGGAGGAGGATTTTTCACTACCAGTAGAGGAACACTAGTACTAACTATGAACAATTCCTAATTTTTCTAATTTGTGTGTAGAAAGTGTGATAATCAGGGAAACAATTCTTAGTTTTGCTGGTAGCCCAAAGCATAGGCAGAAAATGTTAGTAATGTTTAAAATAATCCCTTATTACTTTTTATTTCGGAAGTGTTTTTCTTCTGTGAACTCATTAGGTGTTTTTCTACCTAATAGTAGTGTGATGTGAAAAGCAGTGCTTTCATACCCAGGAGCAGACATCTAGTTCTGTTCTCCCACTGCATCATCCTCATGTTACCTCATTCACTGTTGCATCACAAGTCCTGCTGCCTGATAGGTAACATGTATCACAAGTTGTCATTCAAGCAGCAGAAGATTGGCTTTGCTTGGGTACCAGTAATGGCACAGTTTGTGAAGTCGGTGTTGATGTATATGGAGGAACAGATCTGACTATGTCAGCCTACAGGTAGAGTGCTGTTCCACACGTCACACTTAGTACGTTCAGATATAAGAAGCGACAGCTGACTACTTCTGAAAGTTACTATTCTGGGCTGTTTCCTAGCTCTTCCCCTTGGTGTTCAGCCTTTAGGACCTCTTTATGAAAGATTTGTACAAATATATTTTAGAAAAGTCGGGGCCAGATAGATCTTGGCTCCTTACTCTCCTCAGTTGATCCAGCAACCTTGTTTGTTTTTTAACCCTGGTTTAACTTAGGTGCTTAGTTCTTGGCTCAGGCCTAGGTCATGCTAGTCTGTTCTCGTTCTTGTAACCTTTATGCACTCTCATGTTAGAAGGCTGGGGAACAGGATGAATGTAGTTGTTTAGTACTTGGAATCATGGATTCTCATTTACAAACTCGGAGCAGACACAGATCTGGTGAGAAAACATCTATTCTAGCAGGGCTTGTCAGCAGGATTTTCATTTTGAGTGTCTGGGACTCCTTAAAAAATAAATTGGGGGTCATGGAGAGTCCCAGAGCGTACTTGCAATAAAAAGAGCTAATGTGCAGAAGCCTAATGTGACCTAGTGGTTAGAGCACCAGTTTGAGAACCAGAGGAGGTTCAAACCTCACTGAAGCCAAGTACTCTGTGTGTGTGGTCTTGGGCAAGTCATTTAACCGCCCAGTGCTCCATTCTGCCTGGCTGGGGAAATGGGTAGAAGAGTGACACTACTGGAAATGAGACGTTGCATCTCAACTGGACTATCCAGGGAAAATAAATTATGCAATAAAACAAAAAATAACCACAATTAAGCACCTTTTAGCATACTTGTGAGAAAGTTACTGCAAGTATGGGCCAACTTTTGTACACTTGCAGGAAATATGGTGCATCTGCATGACACACATCAGGGACATCTTCACACACCCCTTACAGATGATTTCGTAAAAGACCTGGTACCTCCTGAGAGCCCTGTCCTAGGACTAGTACTGGATCCACAGTTACCTATACCACAGTCTCTGGTTTAAGTCCAACAGTTAATCTTTCACCAGCTTGGGTCCTGCCATTTCATCTGCCTCAGTTTGACCGCCCTGATTAAGGCTGTGCTAGGTCAGCCAACACTGGTTGTTCTTCAAACAGAAACATGACACCAGATAGAATATCTTCAGTGCTTACGTGTACAACCAAGGGCTCTGTGGTCCTCCACTGCAGTTGTATAGTTTAATAGGCTAATTCTTTAGTAACTGGGTGAGCCCAATAGGCATAATGCCTGTTTTACCCCGAAGTGCCGAGGCGGGAGGCTCTGGGGGCGAACTCGGCATTATCTGCGTTTTGTCAGGATGCTCAGATTTTTTCTGCAAATCCCGAGACACTCATTTACAAGGTCCTGGGTCAATACACTGAGCCATGCCCCCACGCGCTCACATCTCGGAAGAATCTGTAGAGCGCATGGGTGTACTCCAGTGGTTACTATGGAGCTGTGTTTTTAACTATAATTTTTAATGTTTTAGAGGGCGAAGTCACACAAAGTGCAGCCACCGCACAACTAACAAGTGCCTTGTTAGTTGAGTGGTGGCTATAATTTGTTTGAATTCTTCCTCTTGAACATTTCATAATTCTAGTTAAAAACACAGCCTCGTAGTAACCAATGGAGTGCACCCCTGCACTGTAAAGATTCTTACATTGAGAGACGTGTAAGCTCAGGGGCGTGGCTCACATTCAGTTCTGTAGGAACCCTAAAATTTACCATAGACCTGACTTTTGAGCTGCAACCCCCTTTTTTATTTATTTTTTTTTTTAAGAAGTCCTGGACCCTCAAACAAAAAATCCTACCAGGAGCACCAGGGAGGTTAAGTGACTTGGTCAGGGTCGCACAGTATGCAGTGGAAATTGTGGGAATTAAACCCAGGTCTTCTGGATGTACCATGCTCATTCACAGCTCGTTACTCCAACATCTAGGCTATACTGCCAGTCCCAGAATATGTCCTACCCCTGACTTTAAGATATGTGGGATACTTTTTCCTTTTACAGTTTATTTACCTAGCCAAGCCCAACTGAGATGCAGCATCTTGTTTTCAGTAGGTTCTGACATGTTGCATAGCAAATACGTATGGAAACTTCTCCAGATTGTTTTCCAGAAGATTGCTCCTGTTCATGTTTGACCACGCACTGTTTGCCCAAGGTCCCCTTGGTATGATGGGTCCTTGAAGGAGCTGAGGCTAGTTGGTCGAAGGTTGGAGAGAGCATGGCCGAAGTCCGGCCTGGAGGACTATCAATCAGAAATCACCCGTAAGAAGGCAGAGTTCCTGTCCAGGGAGATTTCTGTTGCGCAGAACTGACCGGCTCAGCTTTTCTGAACTGTCAACAGATTGTGCAATCCAATCTGTCTCCAGTCCAGAAGAGCCTTTTCACAAGTTAAGTGTGATGAGCTAGCTCGTTTCTTCGCAGATAAGGTTGCCAGCATCAGGTCCAGAATTGGCCCGGCCCTCTCTTTGAGGGGTTGTGGAGGTCGATGGGAGGTGGTGAGCACCTGGTCTGTCTGGACGGATTTCAGCCGGCCGGAATTCATGGACATTGTGAAGATTGTCCAGACTTTGCACCCAACCTGTTGTAGTTTGGATCCAGGCCCTACCCCCCTTTTTAGTGGCGTGTGTAGATGTTACCTGCCCGATCCTAGCTGAAATTGTCTGGAGATCCTTTTGGGGTGGGGGGCCTTTCCAGTTCCCCTAAAGGAGACAGTCACTCAACCACTCCGTAAAAAACCCTCCTTTGATCCTGACTGTCCAGCTAACTACCGGCCTGTCTCTAACCTGCCCTTTGTGGGTGAGGTTATTGAGAAGGTGGTTGCGATGCAACTGGATGATCATCTTGTAACTCATAATTTCTGTGAAGTTCTTCAGTCTGGGTTTATGAAGAGGCATAGCACAGACTGCTGTTGTCCGAGTATTAAATGATCTCCTAATGGCGGGAGATCGAAAAGGCTCGTACCATCTTGATCCTTCTCAATCTCTCAACAACTTTCGATACGGTGAACCATGTTGTGCTTTTGGAGTCCCTGTGGTTTCTTTGACTGTCGGGTACAGTCCTAGAATGGTTTTAATCATTCCTCGTGAGCAGGTCTCAGAGGGTGGTCACTGGAATTTATTCCTCTGACGCCCTTCCCCCTGTCCTGCGGGGTGCCACAGGGCTCCATATTAGTACCCATGCTGTTTGCAGTGTATATGCTGTCATTGGGAGATATCATTAGGTGATAGTTTTCACTGCTACGCAGATGATACTCAGCTGTTCATGTCCTTTGTGCCGGCCAGGTTGATGCGATTTCAGTGCTAAACAGCTGCCTCTCTCAGATTAAAGACTGGATGAGCTCTAGTTGGCTGAGATTGAATCCGGAAAAAACTGAGATGTTGGTTGTGATGGTTATGGACCCGGGTCGCCTGGGGGCGGGTTTGGGGGCTGGGCACGCTTCGGGACTGTGGCTTGACGGTGTTGAGCTCACTACCTCAGATCGTGTGCGGAACCTGTGCGTTATTTTTGACGACAGTTTGACCCTGAAATACCAGGTGTCAGCCGTGGTTAAATCCTCATTTTACCATCTGAGGAATAGCGCCTGGGTGAAACCTGGTTCCTTTGGGTGACCTTCCAACATTGGTCCATGCCTTCATCACCACCCATCTTGACTACTGCAGTGCCCTCTACCTAGGGCTGTCTGGGGTTGATGTCCACCACTTGCAGCTTGTGCAGAATGCTGCGGCTGGGCTGCTGACTACCTGAAAGATCACCTGACTCCTCCCTCCCCCCCCCCAATGGTCCTCTTCGATCTGCCAACGAGGGATTGCTAGAGAGTTCCATGGTTCACTTAAAAACCTGTGGAGCTTGTGCTTTTTCATTTGCAGCACCAACCCTGTGGAATTCTCTACCTCGTTGGCTAAGAGAATGCCTGACCATCAGTAGTTTTAAAACCATGTTAGAAACGTATTTATTTTCATTAGCATTCCCAGACCGTTCTTAAAACAATTTATATTGTTTGTTTTTATTATATCTGTGGTTTATACTGTGTACAGCGCCTTGATTTTTAAAGGAGCTATATAAAGTTTTGCTTGCTTGCATCCTTCATCATTTCGCTAAAAATGCAGATCCCTGTTCATGAACCCAAAATGTAAGGATCTTTGAATTTCTAGATACTTCAAGCAAGCTAGTCCATGCCATTGACCCTGCATATATTCCCCCGCCAAAGGAATGCTCATATAACGTTTGACCATGCAACTACTTAAACCACTCTACCAATTAAACCAACAGATCCTCATTGAGGATATCTCCTCCATTAGGTCACACCTTTAGAACTGTAAGCTGACCACACAGACTTTTTGCTAGCAGGGCACTGTTCAGAGTCATGTAGTGTCGATGCATCTATAATGTGTGTCCCTATCACTCATCAGTTCTTTTTTCCGCCGTCAATCCTCCTCATCAGACCTGCTGAGTCGTGACTGTAATAAGATCGAATAAGTTGTCGATGACTGTTACTTTATTTTATAAATGTTTGTCTTCTCTGTATGCTGCTGAAATGTAAAGAACCTTTTTTTTGTTATAAGTGCAGTTACAAAATTTTCCAAGACACACACTCTGTGTTTGGGCTTTTCTCACAGCATGAGAGCTTGGTTAATTATTGCCAGAGTTTCATCCAGGCTACGAGTCAGCGCTGTAAGAAAACTGTAGAAATTGCCTTGAAAGCTTTAAAAGTCATGGCGAAGGAAAAGGAAACTGTCTGCTTTTTCCTTGTCATCTGAGAAACGGTCATCAGCATCGACTGACAAGGAAAGGGCGTCATCTTGGGCCATCTCCTTCTCATCCTGCCATTAGCACTAGCACAAACACAAGTACAAAGAATAAATGTGCTTCACTAGCAGTGTCCCAGTCGCCATTGAGAACAGGTATGTTTTTTGTCAGTGTCCGCTCCGGCGGCATCAAAAGAGCCCCCCCCCCCCCAAAAAAAAACAACTGTCATTTAGACACCAAGGTTTTGGGCTTGGCTCAGGCGCTGCTGTACCAGGTATGGACGGTGTGACACCAACTTTGTCTGGTTCAAGTCCTTCGATGCAGTAGTCCTGAACCCTTTTCAGGGCGCCGTCGACCCCCAGGGTGTGCTAGCCTAGTTTTCTGGAATGATTCTATGCATTCTGCCAAAGTTTGCATTGCATACAGTTATTCCGCTGTCGGGGCGTTGTGGTGCGCTGCCCCTGTTGACTGATTCCAATTGCATACTGCAGATTCCTGCTTCAAACAACATGAAGTCTTGCTGTATTCTGACTATATGCATTTAGCCCCAGCACTTGAACTGCTCTGGAGAGGAAAGGGTTAACTCTGTGCAGCAGTATAGAACGTTGAGCTCGGTTTTCAAACCTCTGTCTTTGGTACATCTCAGTGTAACCATCGCATTCTTTTTTCCGCCTAACTGTGAAGCTGGAGATTTCTCCTTCGCTTCGGTTATAGTAAATATCGTTTGGTTTATTCAACTGGTTTCATTATTTTTTCAGTATTGAATCTCAGTCTACAGTACAGGTAGTGTAAGTAGGTAGATAGTGAAATATTTGGTGTAGAAATTTTTTCTTCAGTTTCCTATTGGTTGGTCCAGTTGGGAACCAAAACAGATTTGTATTTCTTAGTTCTTGTGTGGTGTCTGTTTCCTATCTGTTTCAAAAAAACAAATTTTTTCCTTGTTTTTTTTTTTTCTGCAACCCGTGACACGGTTGGTAACCGATAGGCAGTGTTACCTGGCTTGAAGGCTAAGGGTAACTTCTAAAAAGGCTATGTCTGAGAAACCCCACCAAAAATGGTCCCACTGGGTTTCAACACTGTACTGAGTGTGGGGTGTCTTTTGCCAAAGCTGATCCCCCACATCATTTGTGTGTATTGTCTGGTGTTTGATCACCTCAAAACAGACTGCCAGATTTGTAAAAATCATCCCAAAGCCACTTTAGATAAAAGATAAAGCAGGCTGAAGGAAAAGGAGGCCGAGGAGTCCGCTGATCCGGACAGCCAGCCTGGTTAGTTTCTGACTGAACCTGAGGGAGGTGCCTGCTGAACCGGGCAATACCTCTGGCAAAAGGAGAGCAGATTCCAAGGGATCGGGTCTGGCTAAAAAGAAAAGGAAGTCAGCCGGTTCGGATCCCATCCCACAGATCCCACCCAGTGAGGACATTTCTAAAGCGATAAGCATAATTCAGTCACTTCGCCTGGTTCCTCCCGAACCGACACCTTCACGTAAGAGTTCGGTTCGGGATGGTTCCATCTCCATCGGATTGTGATCCTGAAGTTTTCTATGATGCGGAGTGGGAGAGAGATGGAAGAGTTATATGATGATGGTCTAGATGAGCCTATAGAGCCTGACATCTCCTCCGACAGGCCTGCCAGTGTCTCCCCTCCCAGGCTTCGAGTCCCCTTCCCACTTTTTGTTTTACAGAAAAGTGGCTGACACTCTCCAGCCCCCAGTTGTGGAAGCTGCTGTTGAGGAAGAAGAACCTGATTATGTAGAGATGATAGACGTCCCAGAGTCCAAGAGGCTGTCTATCCTTCCAAATAAATCTTTAGGGAAACGCTCAAAAAATCTTATAAGTACCTACTTCTATACCCCCTGTGGATTAGAAAGTGGACAGGAGGTATATGTTATCGGGTTCTGGTACTGAGTTTCTGTATAACCATTGCAGTCATGTTGGGGTAGTGCAGGCTGCAGCCTGTGACAGGGCTAATATTCCTTTGGCATCACACCCCCCCCCAGATTAAGGATTCCAGGTAGGTGGATGCCATGGCCAAAAAACAATACTTGGCATCCTTCTTGGGACTCGGACAGCTGCTTATATGGCCTATACAGCCAGATACCAGAAGTCCAGGTGGGATACGGTTCTGGAACTGGCTAAAAAGCGCCCCCCAGCTAGCCAAAGAGCTGGAGGAGGTGGCTGCTGATGGAATTGAGGCATCCAAGGTGCAGTTTCATGCTGCTGTGGACTCTAATGATGTGACATCAAGAGTCATGGCTACATCTGCCTCCCTTAGATTTGCTTGGCTCAGGTGTACTAACCTTTTGCAGGATACCCAGGCTAAGGCCATGGATTTCCCTGTTGCTGGTAATTCTCTGTTTGGGGAGCAGACAGTGTCTTACATGAAAAAGATGGACGAGTGCAGTGGCCAAAGAAAGGCAAGCAGCAGTCTAGGGCAGGCCTTTTCAAAGGCCTTTTTAACAAGCCCAGGCTTCCTCTTCATTTCAACAGTGGGAGAGGTAGAAGAGGAATGAGCAGGGCAGCATCCTCTTCTCAGTCCAAAGCTCCTGCCAAACAGACACCCTGATGTTTCAGCTCGGGTCGCCTCCCCTATTCCAGTAGGGGGCAGGCTGGCTTACCACTTCCAGGCCAGGAAGTACATTGCTTCAGACGAATGGGTACTGGAAGAGGTAAGCCAGGAACTGGCTCTCAGTTTCAAAAGATTCCCCAGATTGAGGGTCAGGTCTTTTCTACCTGCAACACCTTCAGAAACAATTGCCCTAGAGGCAGAAGTTTCTTCCTTACTAACCCTAAACGCTGTAGAGAAGGTTCCTCCACAGCACAAGGGCAAAGGATTGTATTCCAGATAATTCCTTACGCCAAAAAAGACCAGAGTGGCGACCCATCTTAGACTTGAGATATCCGAACAAACTCATCACAAAACCAAAATTCAAAATGGTGAGACTGGGAATAATTCTTCCCTCTCTGAGGCCAGGAGACTGGCTAGCCTCCCTAGACCTCAAGGATGCCCATTTCCATATTCCTGTCGGGTGCTCCCACAGAAAGTACTTCTGGTTCGAGTTGCCCTCAGGTCATTTCCAATTCAGAGCCATGCTCTTCATCCTGACATCGACCCCAAGGGTTTTCACAAAATGCCTTGCAGTAGTGGTAGCCTTTCTCAGAAGGCAGGGCATCTCAGTCTTCCCTTACCTAGACGACTGGCTCATTGTAGGCCAGTCCTCAGACCAGGTCAAGTACGCTCGGGGTCACTCATAATCTTCTCAGTTCTCTAGGATTCCTTCTCCGTCTTTCCAAGTCAGTTCTCAAACCAGTACAGCTCCTTACCTTCATAGGGATAGAGCTAGATACTATTCAGGCAAAGGCCTTCCTCCCATGCTCAAGAGTAAAGGCCCTTACAGATCTGGCTTCTTCTTTTCGACCTTTGGTGTCTTGCCCAGCCAGTCATTTTCTTCAACTCTTAGGCCACATGGCAGCTTCCACTATAGTGGTTCAGGGAGCCAGGTTCCAGATGAGGGACATTCAGTTCCACTTAAGGTCCTTTTGATCTCAGAAAAAAGACTTGTACCAAACTGATTCCAGTGACTCAGACTCTTGTCCAAACTCTCCAGTGGTGGTTGGATCAGGACAATCTCAGACAGGGTGTCCCATTCCTCAGTGGTCCTGACCACAGATGCCTCTCTCCTGGGGTGGGGAGCCCATCTAGGGGCTCTCACTGCACAGAGTACTTGGTCACGACAAGAGTCTCTCCTCCTTATTAATCTTCTGGAGCTCAGAGCTGTGTTTCTAGCCCTTCAGGCATTCTCAGTCAGTCAAAGGCAAAGTGATGCAGGTCAGGATGGACAACACCACTACAGTGTGGTATATAAACAAGCAAGGGGGCACTCGGTCCACTGTCTTGTTCACAGAGGCCATAGAACTATGGTCTCTAGCTTACTCACTTCAGACTTCTCTGACAGCAGTTCGTATTCCAGGGAAAGACAGTGTGCTGACAGATGCCTTAAGCAGGATAACTCGGGCTCACCATGAGTGGTCCCTGAACTCTCATGTCCTTCAGGAGTTGGGGCACTCCAGAGACCGACCTCTCTGCAGCCAAAGACGATCAACTTCCTTTGTTCTGCTGCAGACCTCCAGTCCTGGGGACTGCTTCTCTAGATGCTCTCCTGCTAGACTGGACAGGCAGGTTTCTTTATGCCTTTCCTCCTTTTCCATTGATATTCAGAGTGCTGCTCAAGAGCAGGTCTCAACCCTGCACAGTGATCCTGGTGGCCCCAGATTGGGCCAGGCAACCATGGTGTCCTGTGCTGCTGTCTCTAGCAGTGTCAATTCCCCTGTTTCTACCCAGGAGAGACAACCTCCTGACCTCCTCTCAGGGGAAGATTTGATATCCCAGTCTCTCAGACTCTAGGCCTGGTTCTTGAGGAGTTAGAATATGCAGGCCTGCATCTTTCCCAAGGGATAATGGATATCCTTAAGGTTTCTAGGAAATTTTCTGCCAGAAAAAAATATTATTCTAAATGGAAAATATTCAGTATTTGGTGTTCTTAAAGAGACATACAGCCGGATTCTGCAGGCATTGCCACAGCCCTGGATTATCTGGTTCATCTTAATGGGATAGGCCTTACGCTTGCTACCCTTAAAGTTCACCTAGCAGCTGTTTCTGCATTTCTTTCTGCTGGGAAGGGATCTTCCCTGGCATCTCATTCCATTTTCAGTAAGTTTTTCTAAGGTCTGGTTCATATTAACCCTCCTTTCAGGGAGCCTACTCCGTCTTGGGACTTGAATATCTGCATTGCACAGCTTATGCAACCCCCCTTTTGAATCATTGTCCTCTGCTGAGCTCAAGTACTTGACCTGGAAGACTGTGTTCCTGGTAGCTATTACCTCTGCCAGGAGAATCGGTGAATTACAGGCCCTGTCAGTAGAACCTGACTTCATTTCCTTCAATAGGGATAAGGTGGTCCTTAGGACAAATAGAAAATTTCTTTCTAAAGTTGTTTCAGATTTTCATCTGAACCCGTCCATGTCTCTGCCGGTTTTTCACTGACCATTCTTCTGGGGGGAGAAGATTGCACAGTCTGGATGTAATGAGGGCACTTGGCTATTATATAGAGCATACTAAGGCCCATAGGAATGATTGTCTTCAGTTATTTCTCACTTATGGGGAAGTGGGAAAAGGTAGACCTGCTGCTAAGAGAACTGTTGCCAGGTGGATTGTCTCCTGTATTCAGTTCTGCTATTCAGAGGTTGGCAAAGAGCCTCCCTCAGGCCTGAGGGCTCACTCAACCAGGGGTACAGCTGCCTCTTTGGCAGCTGCTAGAGATATCCCCTTGGTAGAAATTTGTAAAGCAGCCACCTGGAAAACAGTCCATACAGTCACCAAGCATTACTCTCTGGACACCCAGGCTAGGAGTGATGCTAGGTTTGGTACAGCAGTATTGCAGAGTTTGTTCCCAAAGGAAGGTTCTGTCATCCCTTCCAAGGGGGAACTGCTTGGTGGTCTGCATGTAGTCAGAACACAGCAAGACTGCATGTTGTTTGAAGAAAAAATTACTCACCATAGGAATGTTGGTTGTTCTAATGGAGTCTTGCTCTATTCTGACCTGCCTCCCTTCTCAGAACCTAGTCTTTTGGGATGTGAGTTGGCAGTTTATAGTGGTGCACACCAGAGATGTACCTTTGTACCCCTCCATTTCTGGGTGGGGGTCTTTCTTTATTGGTAGTATATTTTTCACTATCTACACAAGTTTTCTTGGGTTCTTGAGTGGAGTCTTTTGGACCCAAGCATTGTGGCGTATGGCTTAAAGTTTTTAAACAATTTCTATAGCTATTAGTTTGTTAGTATATACTCATAAGAATCTGATGGTTACACTGATATGTACCAGGGACGGAGGTTTGAAAACCGAGCTCGAGTTCAACATTCTATGCTGCTGCATAGAGTTAACCCTTTCCTTTCTGGAGCAGTTCAAGTGCTGGGGCTAACTGCACATAGTCCAAATACAGCAAGACTCCATTAGAAGAAACAACATTACTATGGTGAGTAATTTTTTCTTAGCAGTCGGCTCCTTCAGTGGCTCCTGTCGTCATTCGTGGTGGTGATGATAAAATGAAACATAATCCTGACCACATGGATTTAGAGAAAGAATATGAGGAGCAGTTTGATAGATATATGCCCTCTAGATCTACGTTCTCCTGAGGACCCCTCTTTTCAAGTCATGATGCAGCAAATGCAGTCTGCCATGGGCTTTGATGTGGAACAGGAAGATTCCACTAACAGGAATCTAATGGAGTTTTTAGATGTGCCTTGCACTCTCCATTATTATTCCACATATATACCCTGCCTCAGATACAGATGCCTAGTGGGAGTTACCCAGTTACAAAAAGAATTCAAAGAAAATGTACATGTGGTTGCCCCATTAGATGTGTCCCATATGTTTCTGAGAGATGGTCTTCACATAAAACATCCCATCCATAATCCAGTCCTGGCTTGGTACTTGAATTTCATGCTCAAGACATTGATGATGGCTCCTTTTGAGCCTGCCACAAGTTGTGACTTACATTTCCCATCATGGAAAATATTTTTAGTTGCTATGACTTCTGCTTGGAGGATTTCTGAGCTTCAGGCTGTGATATGTGACCCTTTTTATTTGATGTTTTACAAAGACAATCTCTTTGCATATGAATCCAAGTTTCTACCGAAGGTGGTATCAGGATTTATGTTGAACCAAATGATGCATCTTCCTGTTAATTATTCAGAGCATGCCAAACAGGTTGAGCCATTGCTCCACACTCTGTATGTACACAGAACACTGAGAGACTATATTAATCGCACCAAGAACTGCAGAAAGTCCTCTCTGCTTTTTGTTTCATTTGCCCTGGGGAAAGAGGGTTCTCCTGTGTCAAAACAATATCTGTCCAAATGGTTAGCACATTGTATTACGTTGTTACAGAAAGCATGGTAAGGAACTTCCTGGTGCAGTTCTTGGTCACTCTACTAGGGGTATGGTCACTTCTGGTGCAGATTTCTAAAATGTCACTGCTGCTGACATACGTGCTGGAACCACGAAGCACTGTTCATACTTTCACTAAACATTACAGTCTGGACATAGTCTCTCATAGACGTGTTGGTTTTGGTCTTGCTGTCCTGCGAGGCCTCCTGTTATGATCACATATCAGACTATGCCCTCCTCCCTGTTGCTTTGTACTGCTTGGTAGTCGTTCCAAGAATATGGCCTACTGGAAGAGAAAGCCTCGATGACGATAGAACTATAAGACCTTCTTGTAACAGTAGATCTTTGAGAGACTGTTCCCCATTAGGCCATGCCATACCCTTCCTCCCCCCCCCTGAAGGTTATATCAGATGCTGTGTCTAATGCCTTTCTCCATCCATCCTGTTGCCAGTGCCGTGCTTTTCCTTGTATGCTTGGTACTGATAATCTCCTGGTTCTTCGTGGTTAGAGTCACTGTGAGGCTAATCTCCGGTGGGGAACTGAGGAGCCATGGGGCTGCCGATGTTATTTATACATGAATGCTGCACGTTATTTTGGGCAGCCTCTGGCTAGCAAAAAGATCTTCAGGAGTATCTCAGTCATCTCGTCACACCATAGGAACTTCACCATCGGTGAAGCAGGATCCAAATGGAAGATTTTCAGCAGTACAACTGGGGTCATCTATGTCCGTCGATGTCATTAAACCTATAAAGGCATGAGCGATCCCATTCCCTCCTCAGTTCTTTCTCGCCGTTCACTCACTCGCATGGGTCTCCACAGAAGCTCTGACGTAGTATTCGCGCCTCTTTTTACCTACGACTTTTCTTCAGTTTTTTTTTTTTTTTATTATAGAGTCCTGCAACTTGTTTATGTCGAGACTTTAATCCTTCAGTTTCTCTTCTGTCGCTGCCGGAAGAAGATTGCCTCTACAGACTAACATTCTCTATGTGTCTGCTGTCTTGTGACCACGAAGTTTCTCACTGTGAGCTCTGCCAGAAGTTTAACCAAACTACCCTCAGGCGATACAGGCTCTAATAACTGTCCTAATGTATCAACAGGTAGCTAATTCCAGGCAGGGATCCTGTGGGGTCCCAGCCTCCCAGTCGCTGACAGGGTTGTCGAGCTCCATGGCCCGAGACAAATCTTTGAGGAAAAGTCATAAACACAGAGATCGTGACTGGCCAGCCTCTTCTCCTTCTGGGAGATCCTCGTCGGCTGCACCAGTGTGCAAAACTGCTGCCCAGTTCTCTGCCCACCAGACCCATGCCGACAGCTCCCTCTCCCGATTCACAGGGCGGATGGTCGTCAACCTTCAGGTCGTCTGCCCCTCTCCGACAGGCTCATTGTTGACGGCCCTCCTGTGGGTGCCCCACATCTCCCTCCAGAGCCACAGGCCCTTTGGGTTCTCAGGACCAAGCATGTGGGTTGTCTACCTCTGTGCCATCGATCGTTCTCTCCGCCCCCGATGAATATAGTTGACTTGAACAAAATTTATTAGGTGATTGTGCACAGTCGGGTGCGATAGGCCCACCTGCCAGCTCCTATTCATTGGCCGCGGGAAGTTCCCTGCAAGCTGTCATTGGTGCACCCGACGCCTGACCCAGTTTTGCAAGGGGTCGACGTCAAGGAGGAGTACCATCCAGACCTCATTCTTCCTGATGAGAGTTTTCCTGGTCTCTGGCAGTTGCACTACTTCCTCTGTCCGTGAGGATTCAGTCGAGCATAGTGCTAGATCTCCTCCTGAGGACCCCACATTTTTCAGTGTGATGAAGCAGCTGCCCTTAGCCATGGGCTTCCACAATGAGGAAGAGGATGTCACCAGAAAAGAGCTGATTGACTTCTTGGAGATCCCAGAGTCTCCCCCAAAAATCATTCCCGCATTCCTGCCTGCCTTGAGGAATGCAGTCACGGCAGCCTGGCACAGACCAGCTATGGTGCCAGCTATGCCTCGTAAGGTAGATAAACTTTACCATGACCCCCAGGGGTTCAGCTGCTTTGCTGTCCAGCCCAAAATGGACTCTGGTCAGTAAGGCAGCCCACAACAGATCTAAGGTGCCTAAGCACCTTAGTTCCCTTCTCCCGGATAAAGAGTCTCGCAAAATTGACCTCTTGGGTAAGAGGGTATATGCCTCCTCTATACTGGGTTTGAGGATAGCCAACTACCTGTCGCACATAGGAAAGTACCAAAATGATAATTGGAAGAAGGACAAAGCCACCACCCAGGCCCTCCAAGATGGGGCACACAAGCCAGAACTGGTCCAGTGCCTTCAGGCAGCTCAGGATGTTAGCAAGCTCCTTCTCAGAGCCCTCTATGACATGGCCAATACTATTGCCAGGGCTGTTACCACGGGCATATACATGTGTAAGCACTCCTGGCTGAGGGTATCCGGTTTTGTTGCTGCTGATCAGCAAAGGGTGCTTAATGCCCCCTTTAATGGCACTAAGCTGTTTGGCCCTAATGTCCAGGACATTATCAATGACCTGCAAGCCTCAGGCAGGGCTCTTAAGTTTGTCCGCTCCCTCTACCATACTCAACTGAGAGTAGAGGGCACCCTCCCTTTTGCAAAGTGACCAATAGGCCCGGTGCAACCTCTCAGCCCCAAGGAAAGGGCAAAGCTCTGGCTGCCTTGCCCAGCCCCTTCAGTGCTGGAGCTGTGGACAAGCACCCCCAGAAGTTGGGGACCAGCCCCTGTGGCTTGACTGCGGCTGCTTGACTCGTTGCCAGACCCTCTAATTCTGGTCCCGGACCTGGAGGCGGTGAACAAAGGTCGGTTCTCCCTCCATCTGAATCAATGGAGAACCATAACTTAGGATGCATGGATTCTGCAGATCATAGAGAAGGGGCACAACGTGGAGCTCAGCGAGCAGCCTCAAGAAACCCCTTCCCCATCCTCTACCCCGGGCTCACCTGTCTGTTCTTCTGGAGGAGGTACAGTCTCTTCTGCACAAGCAGGGCATCAAGCCAGTACCCAGGCACCAGAGAAACAAGGGGTTTTATTACAGGTTTTTCCTGGTCCCCAAAAAGACCAGTGATTTGAGGCCCATGCTAGACCTAAAGGACCTCAGTCTGTATTTCATAAGTACAAAAAGTTCTGGATAGTAACTTTGTCAGGCCTGATGCCCCTCCTCAAAACAGGGGATTGGCTCAGCTCACTGGACATGCAGGACGCATACCTGCACATATTGATCTTTCCTCCTCACCGGAAGTTTCTCCGTTTTGCCTTTCAGAGCTAGCATTATCAGTTCAATGTGCTGACTTTGGCTTGCCCTCTGTGCCGCGAGTCTTTACCAAGTGCTTAGCAGCGGTAGCAGCAGCTCTCAGAAGGAAGGGACTGTGTGTTTTCCCTTACCTGGACAGTTGACTTCTAAAGGCCCTGTCCCAGGAACAGCTTCTGCTGACTCTGGAGCAAACTCTAGCTATTCCACTCCTTGGGCATTCCCTGGGCATCACCATAAATCTGCCCAAGTCGGTTCTTGTACTGTCCCAAAGGCTACAGTATGTAGAGGCTGTTCTGGACCCGGCACAGGGGAAGGCCTTCCTGCCCCAGAACAGGGCAGAGTGCCTTATAGCCCAAGCTCAGGAAGTCTCTAAAAGCCACTGTATTCCTGCCAAGGTGTACTTCAGATTGCTGGACCAGATGGCAGAGGCCATACCCATTGTTCCACTGGCCGGACTTCATACGCGCATTCTTTAGTGTACCCTCTGGTACAAGGGGACCAGTGTACGGACGAGTTAGATTGCCCAGGCCTGGTCTCTTCCCTAGTCCACAAGGTACTGCAGTGCTGGATGGACCCCTTGAATCTGCTTCAAGACGTCCCATTCCAGATCTCCCCGCAGCAGATACTCATCATGGATGCCTCTGGTCTGGACTGAGGAGCGCATCTGGGTCCCTTCCAGACCCAGGGCTCTTGGTCCCAGTTGGAAACCTCCCTGAATATCAATGTCCTGGAGATAAGGGCGGTGCTCTACGCCATACAGGCCTTTCAGGAACCACCTTACTCCAGGTCAACTGCTGGTGCAGTCAGACAGTCTTAAGTGTAGTATCCTTCATCAGTAAGCATGGGGGGACTCATCCGTAACCCCTATGCAGGGAGGCCATGAGAGTGCGGTACTGGGTGCTTGATCACGGTCTGACACTCTGGGTGGTTCACATGCCAGGCATGTTAAGCACTCTGGTGGACAATCTCAGCCGGACTCGATTCGGTATGCACGAGTAGGAGCTCCTTTCGTCTGTTACAGGAGACTTGTTCGACAGATGGGTCATCCAGAGTTGCACCTTTTTGCGTCCCCACTCAACGCAAAATTACCCAGATCTTATCTGTGTCAATCTTCACCATTCATCACAGATGGGTACTGGCCAGAGATCAGGACCCCACGGGAGCCTTTTTTTTTTTTTTTTTTAAGGATAGGCGGAGCCGACCCAGCATCGGCGCTGCCCTCGAGGATTAGCCGTTAAGCTGTGTCGACTCTGCCTACCTATGATTCTTAAGTCTCCCTTGCGTCGAGGTACGTACCGTGGGAAGCCTTTGAAGAAGTGTTTTCGAAATTTTAGGCCTTAGCCTTCTATCGTCGATAGTTAGTCGGTCTACTAGTTCTAGTCTGCCCTACTCGGCGTCGCTGGTAAGATCTTTCCATTATTTATAGTTTTGCGCGTCGAGTCTATTTTTGGTGTTTTTCCACAGGTCATGTACGGTCGGAGGCAAGAAATCATCTAGGTAGGCGGCCCCTATCGTCGGTGCCCGTGTGGCAGCAATTTCTCCATGACCCACCAGCATGACCGTCTCTCTCGTGTCTTGGCCCGCTTCACGACATGGATTAGTGCGACGCCTGCTTCTCTATGGACTGCCGTGTTCTCGAACAGCGTGCGTGGAAAGTTGGACGAGCTCCGCTGACTTTCGGAGGTAGGATTCGCACTCGTCGGGCCAAGCCGCGTTCTCTCGGCCTTTCCTCCGGGTCCCCTTCCGGTTCTATACGGACCATGGAGGAGGGAGTCTCAACCCCCCGTAGCCTAGCCTTGGTTGAGGCTCCTCCAGCGGCGCAAGAGGCCTGTCCCGCTTCTTCCGGGGAGGCGGGCGGCGCGCTGGCAATCACCCCTTGGTGAAGGCCCCCCCAGTGTCGCTCCAGCGGTTCAGAAGGCCGGTCGGCGCGTCCTCGACCCGTCGGTCGGTGCTGTCGAGGCCTCCGGTGCCGTTCGCGGTGCCGAGGGCCTTGTCGGCGCCGCCTCATCTCTCGGCGCCGTGGGCTCTGTCGACGCCGCTTGTGGCGCCGGTACTGCTCGCGGCGCCCGCAACCTGGATCCGGCGTCGCCTTTTGCTATGTCTCGCCTCGGCACTGCTCGGCACGAGGTTGAGCGCGCCGCGGGACCCTCGGGGTCGTTGGTCGGGCGCCTCTGCTCTAGAAGCCTGGCAGTGCAGCAGCGGCGCGGGTCCGTTTCGGGGCCATCGGCGCGCCCGGTTCTTGGTGCCGCTCACGCGTCAGAACCTGGCGGTGTCGGCGTCGAGCCTGCTTCGGGCGGTTGGCGCGCTCGACCCTTAGTGCCGCTCGTGGCGCGGGGGCCTGGCGGTGTCTGCGACTCCGGGGCCGGCGCTGGGGCTGCCGCCGGCGCCGTCTCTGTCCCCGGTGCCGCTGGACTTGACGGCGCCATGGCTGGCCCTAGCTCCGGACCTTTGGTCCCGACCGTCCTGCCACCTTCTGCCAGTCCCGCCCGCGGGGCCGTGGAGGGCGCGGGTGCTGCCTCGACCACTGCCACGACTTCTGGGCCCTTCGCGAAGGTCGCTTTTCCTCGCCCTCCTACTGTCTGGCTTAGGGCCTCGGAGTCCACCTCTTCGGAGTCGGGCTCAGAGTCGGACGAGCAGTCACACCCTTCGGGGTTGCCTGCACGGGAGAGTGAACCAGTGGTCTCTTCGACGAGTCTGAGTCAGCCCCCTCTTGAGGAGCGTCGGGTTCCCCTCCAGGTCGGGGTCAGTGGCACTGACCAGCAGGCTATGGTGCGTGCCACTATAGCCATGCAACCTGGCCTGGGGGGGTTCCTGGACCCCTCAGCAGGTGTACCCCCTCCCGTGGTGTGTCTTGATCGCCTGACTTTGGGGCCCATCGAGAAGCCTACGGGTGGGGAGGGTGCTGCGCCCTGGATTTCCCCCTCGGGGACATCCCAGGGCTGCCAGCTACCTAGGCTGACCCTTCCGAGGACCAGGACTGTCTCGGACTCTGAGGGGTCGAGGGGTGTGGGGTCCGCGCGTAGGCCTTTCTCTGGGGCCCACCCGGGTCCTGGACGAAGCCAGAGTGCGGACTTCCGTCCTTCCCCTTCCGGGTCCTTGATAGGGTCCCATTCTTTGGAGGCAGGGGACCGTCCTTCTGGACCCATACGGCCCTGGTCGCCTCACTGGGGGGATTCTTCTGGGCGCAGCTTAGGCAGTACCAACGTGGTTGTACGGCTGTCGGCTGCGGAGTCTTCTGGGACACCTGCCCCGGGTGTCCATGGTCCGCTCCCTAGCACTGGCAGAGGCCAGCCGATTCCTTCCCTCGGCTCTGCCCCTACCCCTCTGCCGCATTCTCCAGCGCTCCCGGGCATTCTTGGTCCTACCGGGCCTCTCACCTGGGAGCAGTTCAGAGCGGTGGCTCCTCGGTTCCCTGCCTACGTTAGGGCCTTGGACAGTCAGGTTTTTAAACCTTCCCCCGAGCAGCCACCCTCGGAGCATATGGTGACCTCCAGCTCCTCATCCCCCTCTTCTGGGGGAGAGGAACCATCTGTCCACATCTCTCCTGCCGCTGATCTCTCCGAGTATCAGCGTTTCCTCGTGAGGATGTTGGAGGACCTTCACCTTTCCCCCTATACGCGAGCAATCCAGAGCATGCGGCGCACGCCTTTCTAGGCGATTTTGGGGCGGCCACCCTTGTGGTGCCCCCCCGGCCTGCTCCCTTTCGGGAGGCGTCCATGCGTTTCTGGCAGAGGCCCTTCTCCGGAGTTCCTGCCCCTAGGGACCTCAGCCAGCGGTATTGCGCTCCTCCAGAGTCTCCAGGTTCTATGCCTCATCCACAGTCCGGATTGACGCACCTGGACACTCCTGATGGGCTTCGCACCCTCCACCGTGACCGGCGCCCAGATCAGGACTCTTCGGATTTTGATTTCTGGGGGAGGAGGACTTTCTACTCGGCACGGTTGCTTCTCTCCATCTCCGCTCATCAGGCCCACTATGCAGCCTACAACAAGTTCTTGTGGTCAGCGCTGGGTCAGTTCCTAGCTGCTTTGCCTGACTCTGAGCAAACGTGCCATCACAAGACTTCCGCACGTGGCCTGAGCTAAAGACCAAGCAAGGGCATCTACGACGCCATTGAGGTAGCTACCAGGGTAGTAGGGACAGTGATCTGCACAGGAGATCGGTGTGGCCGCCTTTCCGGTTGTCACCCTTGGCCCGGTGGGGTGATCTGCTCCGCTCACCAGGGAACCTATCTCTCTTTCCCGTAGAGGCGGGGCGGCGTTTGTCGGGGCAAATTCCTTCCCTCTACGGGGGGACCCCGTCTCACTCTTCCCACTCTCAGGCCTCCTCAGGCCCAGAAGGTTCCCCCCCCTTAGTGTGTCACCCACTGAGGGCTAAGGGACACTGTCCCTTAGGGTGCAATTAGTCAACCCACTTTGGGGGGGCTTGGTACTCACCCATCTGTGATGAATGGTGAAGACTGACACAGATAAGATATAGAAATTACGTTCTTACCGTAATTTATGATCTTTCTGTGTATCTTCACCATTAATCACAATCCCACCCGCCATCCCCCTGGGGCTCCAGTCTCTGGATCCTCCTCCCTCTGTGTCTACCCCTCTTTTAGGCGGGGTAAAGTTGGGACACACAGGGGGTAATTTTCTTCCCAAGGGTACAGTTGAGTGGCACTTCCTGTCTTCTATTTATCCTCACCCTCACGAGGTGAGAACTCAGTGGTGCCCTCCTTCTGTTATCCTTCTATTTAAAAAAAAAAAAGACAACCCTTTTTTCTCAAAAATCTTTATAGAGAGTACTGAGTCCCTGTACCCTGTCCTTCTCCAGAATAGCGACTCTGCTTTTGGGAGTATTGCCAGTTATTCTGTGCCTTGAATTCTGGCAGATGAGCTTTGCCACTCCTTGCAGTTCCTATACAGTCTGGTGACGGACAAGGGTCTTGGATCCTGTTACCTCTCACTCTCTCCCTAAATTCTCTCCCCCTTCTTCCTTTTCCAGAGATTGGGGCCCCTACCTAATCTCTTAGTTTTACTTCTTCTATGCTGTCCTCTGTCGTTATTTCTCCTTTAGTTCAGTTTTCTCTTCCTTTTCTGTCCCTTGACTCTCTTGTCCCACCCTCCATCCCTTCCTCTTACCTCTCCGGTGACTCAGAACTGGTAGGCAGGGCAGGCGACACAGCTTAACGGCTAATCTCGGCGCCACACGCAAAATTTTTGCTTCGGCCTCGGTAGCGCCGATGCTGGTCGGCTCACTATCCTTTTAAAAAAAAAAGGCTCCTGAGTCCTGATCTCCGGCCAGTACCCATCTGTGATGAATGGTGAAGATACACAGAAAGATCATAATTACGGTAAGAACGTAATTTCTATTTTTTGCTCACTTGATCCAGGGCCTGGATTTTTTTTGGCAAGACATATTGTCCCTCTCCTGGAACAGGAGGTTCCTTTACTCCTTCTCTCCATTTCCTCTTATTCAGAGGGTGCTAATCAAGTTTCAGATGGAGGTGGCCAAGCATGATCCTGGTGGCTGCCTTCTGGCCCTGACAGATTTGGTTCCCTCTGCTTCAGTAGATGGTGGAGGAACCTCCAGTCCTGCTTACTCTCTGCAGGAACCTGCTGTCCCAGGCTCAGGGGGGACCCTGTTCCATCCCAACCTCGGGTCCCTCCATCTGCATGCTTGGTTCCTGAGGACATAGCCATCGCCAGGTTTGGGGTCTCTAACAGAGTGGCAGACTTCCTAGTGGCTGCCCGGAAGCCTTCCACTTCGGCCACTTATGTCATGAAGTGGAAGTGGTTTGCCATCTGGGCTGACAGACGTAGTCTGGACCCTTTCACCTGTCTGGTGAATCACATCGTGGACTACCTGATCTCTCTGTCTGACTCGGGTCTCCAGTACTCCTCCCTCAAGGTGCACCTTTCACTTATTTCTGCTTTTCATTAGCCCATGGGTGACTGCAAGATAGCTCAGCTGGATGTCTCCTGTACTTTTTTAAGGAGCATCCTGCATCTGAACCCCGCAGTCCATTCTGTCCCAGCTTGGGATTTAAATTTTGTTTTGGAGAAGTTGACCCTGTCTCCTTTTGAGCCAATCGCAACTTATACTAACATACTAAAATGCCAGCAGAATAGGCCTTACGTCTTTCATGTCTGCTCGTTTGGTCAGCCCCCACCCTAGGAGCTGACCTTGCTGCCCCCCTCGCCTTCTCTGGCTTCTCCCTTCCCAGTTCCGGATATTCTCGCTGCACTGGATTTTGCTTCCAGAACCCTTCCCCTGTACCTGTCCCACCCTCTCTTGAACCCTTCCACCGTCTCTGCCTCCACCAGCCCCCTGGGCAGCGCATTCCATGGCTCCACCACCCTCTCCGTGAAGTAGCAGCTCCTCCTTTCTCCCCCGAATCTTCCCCCCCCCCCAGCTTCCCCATGCCCTCTAGTTGCCCCTCCTCCTTCCTTCGAAGCACCCTGACTGCTCCTCCCCTATTTTACCCCCTTCATGAACCTGAAGACCTCTATCATGTCTCCCCTTCCCGGGTCCCTTCTCTTTTCCAATTTGTACATATTTAGCTCTTCGAGCCTCTCCCCATAGGTCCTGTCCCCCAAGCCATTTTGGTTGCCCTCCTCTGGACCCTCTTTAAGTGTGGCCTCCAAAACTGCACGCAGTACTCGTGGTGTGGCCTCACCAAGCAGTTATACAGAGGGAGTATCACTTGCCTCCTTCTGGAGGTGATCCCCCTAGCGATGCATCCCAGCATCCTGTTGGCCTTGGCCACTGCCGCCTACAAGTCTCAGAGTTGTTAATCTTGACATCCACCACCACCCCCAGGTCCCTCTTAGCCATCGAGACTTGTAGCATTCCCCCCACCCCAGGAGTTACGCTTTCTCTCTTTGAAAGCATTATGTTTAGTTACCATTACTTCTGCTTGAAGAATTTCAGAGCTTTAGACCCTCTGGTGCGAGGAGCCGTATTTGAGTTTTAACAAAGACAGGGTGTCTTTGTGCACAAATCTTAAGTTTCTTCCTAAGGTGGTATGAGTTTACACTCAACCAGCCTATCCACCTTTCTATTTAGCACTGCTCCACACATCTGATGTGTGCAGATCTTTGAAGTACTATCTGCTTTGCACCAAGGAATGTAGAAAGTCGAAGCAGTTGTTTGTTTCCTTCGCCCCTGGTAGAGAGGGCGTTTTAGGCCCTGTACACATCAGGCTAGTTAAAACGTTTTAAGGTGCTTAAAACGTTTTAACTAGTGCAAACACGGTGTCCGTCCGCATTTAAGCACAGTTTCCAAGCGTGTTAGGAAACCATGCTTAAACCCTGCTAGGAGCTGGTCTTAAGTCCGTTTTTAAACACAATTTGATGAGGGAAAGCGTGTTACCTTGTAGTGTGGACGGGCGTCTGCATATTGCTCCTCTAGGAAGTGTTAACAGTCGGAGAACCCGTTTTTAAAAACGTTACTGGAGGCAGATACGGACGGGAGTCGGCTGTGGTATAACAGTTAAAACTCTGAAGACTGATCGGGACGGGCTACTGCGGTGAGTTTAAAAACGTTTAGAAAATGTTTTTTAAAAATGGAACAAATCTTACTTGCTAATGTGTACGTGGCCTTACTTTCTAAGCAGTGTTTGTCCAAGTGGTTGGCAAATTGCATTGTGTTCTGCTAAAGTAAGTGTGGCATGGAGTTGCCTGGAGCTATCAAAGTTCATTCCACCAAAGGCATGGCTACCTCTGTTTTTTGTTTCTGAGGGGTCTCAGCCACTGACATCTGTGTGGCTGCCTCCTGGAGTACTGTCCATACTTTCACCAAACACTGCAGTCTGGGCATTACCTCAAGAGTTTGTGCAGGTTTTGGCAGGGCTGTGCTGCAGGGCCTCCTGTCTTAACTTTATGGCGGGCCCTCCTCCCAGACTGTTTGTTTGCACCTTTAACTGCTTGGGACTCATTCCTATGGTGTTACCTGATGACTGAGATACCCTGGAAGAGGATAGAACAGTTACTTAAGAACTTGCCGTAGCAGTAGATCTTTGAGGAGATCTGTCATCAAGTCTGCTTTCCTTCCCACCATCCCACTTGTTGGGGCTCTTGTTCTACAACTGGCTGGCTGATGTATGCAGCCTTTCATATAGGCCTGGGCACCTCTCTCTCCCCTTGTCCCCCATGGCTGGAGTTATGCTCCCTTTGTCTCTGGGGGAAAGAAATGAGGGAGCAGGGCTGCTCACACCTTTATAGGGTTGATGACTGCGAGGGTGGCCCCGGTTTTTCTGCTGAAAATCTTCCATGTGGATCCTGCTTCACTGACTGAAGTTCCTGTTGTGTGACCTTATAACCGAGATCCTCTCGAAGATCTACTGTTACTGTACGTTCTTACATAACTGTACTTTCTAGGGACGTGGATGTGTTATTCAATCCACACTTATTGGCAGGTTCCTTGCCGCTTTAGATGTTGCCGGAAGGTCTTCAAGCTGGCTCCTCCCACCCACCCGGGTGGTAAAACTTTTGGCTCCGTCCCATGATGCCAGATCTTCCTTACCGCTTGGAAGCTCGGGTTTCCTCCTTAGAGCTCTGCGTTTTAGGCTGGATTCTCACTCTTCGGTTAATCCAGAACTTATTTTAAGATTTACAAGACTTCAGTCTGTATCTTCCCTCGTGGCTGCAATGGACAAATCGACTCCAGGATTTCGTTGGTGCCCCTGTGGGCAGATGATGTCCCGGACCGATCTGCACACCACGTGCGTTTATTGCCTTGGACTTGGCCATGACTCACAGGCTTGTGAGTTGTGTAAATCCTTTTCAGCTTCGGTCTTGGAGGACCACGCTGCCCGGTTACTGTTGGGGCAACCCGAAAAACGCTATCCTCCGGTTCAGTCTAAGGAGGCCTGGTGGGCGGTGTCCGCGGCTCCGGGCTCAGCGGAACAGCTGGAGCAGATGATCGCCATCAAGGAGGTGGCCCAGACCGCATCATCATCATCCTTGGTTGCGGCATTTATCCTGCTGTCCTTGGAATCCTCCTACATAGCTTCTTTCAAGGAGCTTTGCCAGTCCCTCTCCACCAGGGGAGAAGGCCCTTCGGGACATTCCTCTCGGTCCAAAAAGAAGGACCCCAAGGGTAAGTCCCACCATCGACGTTCGTGGGAGCGGGAGAGGTCCTCTTCCCCAGAGAGTCGACACTCTACTACGGTCGAGGTTGCGGCTAAGGCCGCTGGCTTCACGGTGTCCCTGTCAGGTCAGCCAGCCGAGAGACACATCAACGCGGTCGAGATTTTTCTCAACCCGTCAGACGGTCTGTCGACTGGAGAAGCCGACAACCCTTCTTCACCGGTTCCCCCGGCAGAAACCGAGGACTTGCTTGTGCCTCCTGTGCCAGAGTCCCCGGTTAAGGTCCCTGAACCTAGGGAGGAGCAGGTTCCCCTGCCCCCTCTCAGACCCACCCTTGGAAACACCAAAGGTCTTGGTCCAGTCGATCCCGCCATCGGCGGTCTCGGCACCGTGGAAAGCGGCGGTGCCACTCATCCTCGTCTTAGTCCTCTTCGAAGGATAGGCTCCGACGCAAATTGCATCGGCGCTACAAGGAGCTAATGTGGCAGCAGCTCCTTTTGATCTGGAGTAGGCCGACGTCATCGTCTTCCCCTTCCATTAAGTGGCTGTAACCGGAGTGGCCGAAACAACCCCTTGCAGTGGTTGAGGACCCGAAGCCGGCACCGGTTGTTTGGCTGAAACCTGCTGCGCCACCCATTGTGGTGGAATCCCCGCCTCCACAACCAAAATTTGGGGTCCCGACCAAGGATTCTTGGTTGGGTCAGGGCTTGCCTCATCAGTTGTCGGTCACCCTCACTCCTGATCGACCTCGGCAGGTGAAGGGTGGCTCAGGCGCTCGGCAGCTGTTCGCAGACTCCCCGGAGTCTGACGATGTTGACTCCTTGTTCTCCAGGCCACTTGACGTGGAGTCCACCGGACGAGAGCCCATCCTCGTTTTTGGGAATGCTTCGGCTCATCTCAGAGTCCACTGGGATGATGCTCGAACCCGTTTCAAAACGGGCCAAGTATCCCCTCACGGAGATACTGGACCGAGGGGATTCCCCCACGGAGGCTTTCCCGGTGGCCAAAGCCATTGTTGGCCCGGTCCTGGAGCTGTGGCAGCGGCCAGCTTCTTGTCCAGCACCTTCGGTCAGGATGGCTCAGAAGTATGCTGTCCCCACCGGTTCACTCTCCGGTTTCTTGGAGCACCCCTTGGCGGAGGGGCTCGTGACCAATAGCGTTTTCCGGCGTTCCGTGAATGCTAGGGACATGGACAAGCCTCCCGACAAGGAGTCCAAGAAGCTGGACTACTCTGGGCGGAAAGTTTACACCGATTCCTCCCTAGGCCTTTGTCCTGATGGCACACTTTTCACACGCCCTTTTGGGCTCCCTGGATGAGGTGATTCCTCATCTCCTGGCTGACCTCCAAACTACATCAAGCAGGTGCAGGATTAGGGAAGGGCGGTGGCCAAACAGCAGCTCCAGACCTCCCTGGACATCGCTGATTTGTGTGCCCGGTCAGTAGCGGCTGCAGTGGCCATACACCACAGAGCTTGGCTGCAGATCTCCACTTTCACGGCAGATAGCCAGCACAAGCTGGCAGACATTCCCTTCCTGGGTACCGACTTGTTCGGTCCCGGGGTTGAGAGGCATCTTCAATGGTACGAGAAGTCCAGTGCCACCTTGGACTCGGTCACATCTGCCCAGAAGGACAAAGGCCACCAGCAGCAGTGTAAGCCCTTTCGTCCTTCAGCCTGTGCGGCACGTCTGGCCCAGCAACACCAGCATCAGGGCCAGCAGGCTCGCACTTGGCACCCCAAAGCCAAGCCTGCCGCTTCCTCCAACAGGAAGCCGGGAGGGAAAGGTCTGGGAGGCTCCTCGGCCGGTCCTTCCTCCAAGCCTGCCCAGTGATGGGTTGAGGGGTGTCACCCCCAACCTCGCCACTCCTCCCCAGGTTCTCCCCGTGGGGGGACGGCTCCGCCATTTCATTTCCACCTGGTCCGATATCACCATGGACCGCTGGGTGTTGGAACTGGTAGGAAAGGGTCTGCCACTGGAATTCGAGCAGTCCCCACCCTATCAAGCCGTCGCCCCACGGGGTCCGCAGCGCCTCTGTCGGACCATCAAGCCGACATTGCCCTGCTCCTCCAGAAGGAGGTGATCAGGGAGGTGGCAGATCCTCCTTCAGATCCAGGGTTTGTGTCCAGGTACTTCGTGGTCCCAAAATGGACTGGGGGGCTGGGGCCCCATTCTAGACCTCCATGACCTGAACAAGTTCCTAAGGTCTCGAACCTTCAGGATGGTCACTCTGGCTCAGATCATCCCATCCTTGGAACGAGGCATGTGGTTCTCTTCTCTGGACCTCCAGGACGCATTCTTTCACATCCCAATCTGTCCATCCCATCAGCAATTCCTCCACTTCAGAGCAGAGGGATCCCTTTATGAGTTCCGGGCCATGCCCTTCGGCCTCTCTCCAGCTCCCAGGGTCTTCACCAAATGCATGGCAGTGGTGACAGCATTCCTGCGGCGCCGAAGGGTCTGGGTGTACCCTTACCTGGGCGACTGGCTGATTGCAGCCTCCTCCAAGTTGGAGGTGGAGCAGTCCAGGGATCTGGCCTCCAGGTCTGTCTCAGATTGGCCTCGCATCGAGGCCAAATCAGACTTCGTGCGCATTGGTGATTCAATTCATCGGGGCAGAGCTCGACTCTCTTCGAGCCAGAGCATGGCTCCCGGCGGACAGGGCCGAGGTTCTTTCCTCCTTTGCCCAGTCATTTCTGGTTGGGCAGTTGCGCCCTGCCCAGGACTTCCTGCGCCTCCTGGGCCTCATGGTGGCCTGCGCCAGCGTGGTCCATTGGGCCCACTGGCACATGCGTCCCCTACAATGGGGACTGGCCCGCCAATGGTCACAGCACTCCAGTCCTCTGGACCAGCCAGTGATAGTGATCCAGGAGATGGGGAATGCTCTCCAGTGGTGGATCGTTCCCATTCATCTGCAGGAGGGTATCCCGTTTTTCCGCCCAGAACCGATGATCGCTCTTAACGACCAACGCCTCTCTGATGGGTTGGGGTGCCCATCTGGGGGAGCTCAGAGCGCACGACCTCTGGTCCCCCCCCAGGAGTCTCGATGCCACATCAACCTGCTGGAGCTTCGAGCGGTCCGACTAGGCCTCAACGCCTTTGCTCCATTTGTACGGGGTCAAGTGGTCCAGGTCCAGACGGACAACACCACAACCATGTACTACCTAAACCACCAGGGCGGGACGCGCTCCTTGCTTCTGTGCAAGGAAACTCTCCGCACCTGGTCTCTCGTGGGCAGACTGGAAGCGGATCTCCTAGCCATTCATGTGGCGGGAGCCTCCAACACTCTGGCCGATGCCCTAAGCCGGATAGGTGCTGCATCTCACAAGTGGTCTCTCCTGTCGGAGGTAGTACACGATCTGTTCTCCCACTGGGGCACACCTCAGCTGGATCTATTTGCCTCCAGGGAGAATGCGAAGCTGAGGCTGTTTCATGCCTGCCCCCTTCAGCAGGGGTCGCTGTAGGGGGATGCCTTCTCGAGGCCGTGGACCCCGGGCCTCTTCTACACCTTTCCCCCATTTCCCTTGATCCACATGGTGCTTCTCAAGGTGAGGAGGGACAAGGCGCAGGTGATTCTGGTAGCCTCAGACTGGCCCTGTCAGTTCTGGTATCCAGATCTCCTCAGCCTCAGCACCAGGCTCCCGAGATGGCTTCCAGCCCGCCCAGACCTGATCTCAGTCAACCAGGGGAAGGTACTCCAACCGGACCTTCAATCCCTGCACCTGATGGCCTGGTTCCTGAGTGGCTAGAGTTCCAGGCCTTGGGTCTTTCCGACGAGGTCCTCAACGTTGTTGAGGCATCCCGTAAAGGAGTCGACCAGAAAATGCTATGCCTTCATATGGAAGAGATTCTCTGTTTGGTGTCAGGACAAGGGGTTGGACCCTTTCTCCTGTTCCTTGGCCAGCATTCTGGACTACGTATGGTCCCTTTCTCAGCTAGGGCTTCGGTCGACGACCCTTAAGGTGCAACTGGCAGCCATCTCTGCTTACCGGGCACTGGGCGGAAAGCAGTCGGTGTCGCAGGAGAAGGTGGTCGGGCGCTTTTTCAAAGGCCTTGATCACATATCCCCTCCGGTGCGAGAACCTCTACCTCCGTGGGAGCTACTGCTGGTATTGGCTAAGCTCATGAGCAAGCCATTCGAACCGATGCACAGGTGTGACGTCTCTCACCTGTCGTGGAAGACCACCTTCTTGGTGGTCATAACGTCAGCCAGAAGGACAGGAGAGCTCCAGTCACTTTCCATCGAGTCTTCTTATCTGGTCTTCCACAGGGACGAGGTTGTCCTTCGCCCCCACCCCGAAATTCCTTCCTAAGGTGGTGTCGGAGTTTCACCTTAACCAGGTGTTGACTCTGGCGGTGTTCTACCCCAGTCACACCTCGGAGGCCGAATATATGCTCCATACTTTGGACCCTAGAAGAGCACTCTCTTATTATAAGGAGTGAACGGCTGAAGTTTGGGGACAGGTTCGCCAGCTGTTTGTGACCTACGCTGAAGCCGCACCTGGCAGACCTGCACCCAAGCGGACGATAGGCAGGTGGGTCACCTTCTGCATAGATCTCTACTATAGGTTGGCGGCCATGGAGCCTCCCAAAGGGATAAGAGCTCATTCTACCCGCCATACCACTGCTTCGGTGGCTGCTTCCAGGGGTGTCCCTATCCAGAAAATCTGCAGGGCTGCTACCTGGAAGTCAGCACACACCTTCATTACTCATTACCACATCGACCTAGAGTCACGTCGGGATGCTGGTTTTGGGACTTCGGTTCTCCAGTTCTTATTCCCCAAGTAGGGGGTGCGCGCCTTGCCTCCCTCCTCCTGGAGAACTGCTAGGAGTCTGCCAGTAAGTGTGGACTGAACAACATATCCACATCCCTAGAAATACAGTTTACTCACCTGTAACAGGAGTTCTAGGAGTGGTATATGGTCATCCACACAACCCACCCGACCTCCCCGGCTTCGGCGCGCAGCCTGGCTTCCAGCAGGCTAGATCTGGCGTCATGGGGCAGAGCCGGGAGTTTTACCTCCCAGGTGGGTGGGAGGAGCCAACTTGAAGACCTTCCGGCATTATTTAAAGCGGCAAGGAACCTGCCAATAAGTGTGGATGAACAACATATACCACTCCTAGAACTCCTGTTACAGGTGAGTAACCTGTATTTTCCGAGTAGTCCTGAGACTGCTGGCTTACAGATCTTATGAGGGAATCTCTTGCAAGAGGCAGTCACTGGTAGGACTCCATCAGTCACTGGGACCACACAGAAACGTTCTAGCTAGCAGTCTACGAGAGGGGGTCGCCCACCTCCAATGTCACTCTCTGATGTAAGCTACCCTATATAGGTGAGCAGCCCCCATGTCCTCCCTAGTTCTTTCCCGCCATTGACCTAGTTACGTCGGATCTGCAAGGAAACCACCGCTGCTTCAGTCACCATTTTCGCACCATTTTTTGTTTTTCTCATCTTGGTTTTTCCTCTGCTGCACCACAGGTTCTCTCTGGCCTATGCTGGAGGGTCTTTATTACCCTCACCCAGCTCCCATGGGGCCTTATCCTGGCTTTCCTCTACCTACACTGGGGGCTTCAGCGTGTTATCCATATCCACCTCTGTCAGGTCCTATGCTGATAATGGTGGATATTCAAGGACTGGCATCCTTCCTTTCAGGATGTCTTGCAGCTCAGATTCATTACCGCTGCCTCTGCAGGGAGCCTATGTCACCTGCCCTTACATCCCCTCACACACCACGGCTGGTCTCTTCCCTTCTCCCCCAACCAACGAAGGGGATGAATACCACCCTGACATGGTTCTACCCAGCTTGGGGGGGAGGGGGATGAGGGTGCTCCAGATGCAGGGGATGGGGACTCGGGCTCCCCTCCTCCGTGTCTTCCAAAGGAGTCTTGGCTCCCAAGGACGTTCCACAGCTCCCCCCTCTCCTCAGTGATCCCTTCTTTTCCTCGGTCATGTGCCGCAGTGATGAGCTTAGGCTCGGAGGAGCAGGACCTCGAATGTAGGTAGTTAGCCATATACCTATGTAAGCCTGATGCTCCACCGTTGGTGGTTCCCCTGCTGATAGATGCTTATGAGGATGTAACCATGGTAGCCTGGCGTTGCCCCCATCTCCTCCCTGCCATGTTTTGCAAGGCAGACTGGTTTTATCATGCCTCAAGAGGACAGGCCGTTTTTGAGGGAACAGACATAGGCGAAATCTGTCATTAGCGCTGCCCATGACCATTCCAAATGGCCGAAACACTGCAGTTCCCAGCCCCCAGACCGGGAATTCCACAATTTGGACCTTGTTAGCAAAGGGATGTTTGCTTTCTCTACTCTTACTATTCGTGCACTTAACTACTTTGGTCACATGCTGCAGTATGAAAAAAGGTACAGGAGGTCGTCCTTTCTCTCCCTGAAGGGGCTCCTAAGTCAGAGTTGCAGGACCACCTCAAAGTGGTCTCCGTCAGTGACTACCTCCTCAGGACCACCTATGATACTGTGGATGCGTCAGTTAGGGCTGCGGCCACCAGCATCTGTCTTCGCTGGTACTCCTGGCTCAGCGTCTCAGGGTTCACTCAGGATGTGCAACAGTCTATATTGAACTCCCCTTTCAGGGGCTCCCTACTGTTCAAAGGAGAGGTGGAGGACATACTAGCTAAGCTTCAGGCCTCAGGGAAGGCCATAAGATCATTTCATTCCCTTTATCATTCCCAGGCCTGCCCAGAAGCAGCCCTTTCGTCACCAGCAAATGCAAAACTACAACACCTGCTTTGCCTACCCCAGCTGCCTCCTCTAGTAAAATCCCCAGAGGGGAACCAGCGGCCTGCCTCTGCACCCCGCCCCCTTGCCCAACCCCCTCCCTCAGTCAGAGCAGGAGATGTTGGTAGGAGGCGCGTCTCCCTCCACCTACCCAAGTGGAGGGAGATCACAACAGACAGCTAGATAATTGAGCAGGGCCACTTTCTGAAGTTCCTGGGATGGTCTCCAGATCACCCACCATCTGTCCTACTATACTCCTCAACATGTCCTCCTGATAGGGGAGGAAATCCACGGGCCTCTACGAAAGAGGGCCATGGAGCCAGTCCCTGTATCCCAACAAGGGCAGGGGTACTGTGCTCATTTCTTCCTAGTCCCCAAGCGTATGGGAAACCTCAGGCCAGTCCTGGACCTCACCGAATTAAATCTCTCCATTCAGTACAAGAAATTCAGAATGGTCACACTACAAGGCCCTTCTCCCCCTGTTGCATAAGGGGGACTGGATCTGTTCCCAGGACTTGCAGGATGCGTTCCTTCACATCAAAATATGTACCTCACACAGGTGCTTTCTACGCTTCCAGGGAGCTCACTTTCAGTTTCGGGCATTCCCTTTTGACTTGCCTTCAGGATTTTTAACCAGTGTCTGACAGTGGGAGCAGCTGCCCTGTGGCGCCAGGGATTCTGTGTCTTTCCTTACCTGGACGATTGGCTCCTAGCAGCCCTGTCCAGGAAGTGCCTCCTGCTAACCCTGGAGTATACCCGTAGCCTTTTTCTGGACCTTGGGGTGACCATCAGTCTGGCCAGATCCTTCCTTTCTCCTTCCCAGCAGCTTCAATACATTGGGGCAGTCTTGGACTTGGTTTAGGACACGACCTTCTTCCCCCAGGACAGAGCAGACCACTTGATGGAGCTGGTCAAACTTCTGCACTCCTCTCGTCATGTTCCTGCGCCTTCTGGGTCCCATGGTGGCCACCATAGTAACTATCCCTCTGACCAGGTTGCACATGAGGCCCCTCAGTGGACACTCCGAGTTCAGTGGGATCAGCGTACAGACTGTCTCGACCAGATGATTATGGTCTCTGACCCCGTTAAAAGGGTTCTGTTGTGGTGGCTGGGGTCCAGCAACCTCCTCCGGGGGGGGTCCCCTTCCTTATTCCCCCTCCTCAGCATATCCTGACCACGTACGTGTCCAAACTCAGGATGGGGGGTGCCTGTCTTGGGGCTGACCAGGCCGAAGGGCTGAGGGGCATCTGCACATAAATGTTCTGGAGATGTGAGCTGTTCTGTACACACTTCAGACCTTCCAGAGTCATCTCTCCACGGGCCTGCTGCTGGTCCAGACAGAGTGTGGTCCACTAAATCAAAAAGCAGGGGGGACCCATTCATACCCCCTGTGTCAGGAGGCAGTGCGACTTTGATATTGGATATTGGATCATGGCCTTCATCTTTAGGCTGTGTATGTCCCGGTATGCAAAACGTCTTAGCGGACAGTATAAGCTGGTCTCAGTCTCTGGTGCATGAGTGGGAGCTCCTGCCCTACATAGCGGAAGATCCGTTTAACCGCTGGAATGCCCAGAGTTGGATCTTTTTGCATCCCCACTCAACGCAAAACTGCCGCTTTAAACGCCAGGAAATCTTACTGTATTCTGACTTCTGCAGTATGGTCTCACCATAAGACTGCCTCGTAGCCGAAATGGTTAATAGAACCTATGCTAATCATGGAATGTTAGGCTCCAGCTCTGTTTCCAAACCACTGTCCCTGGTAAACATTCTGCAACCATCAGATTCTTTACTCCGCTTGCCTAGTACAGACGCCTCGGCAAGCCCTCCTTCATCTTTCTTGATGATTTTATTTTCTCATTTTTTTGAAGTAAAATTTTATTTCTGTTCTGTTCATTTTTAAAGCACTGTCCTTGAGTTTCAGGTAGATTAGTCTAGACTTAGTGTTTATCCTACAAGTTTTTCGGTTTCTTCTCTGTCTGTTAAACCGGGAGGAAATCGAACCTTTATTTGTATTTATAAAGTGTTTATTTCTAATTCTAAACTTTTTGGGGTCTGGTTACTTTGGTTTAGAGAGAATCCTTGGTAGTTCTCGGTTCTCTCCTCGGTCGCTAAACCAACCACCCAAAAAAAAAAAAAGTTGAAAGATATTCTTTCATGGTACTTGGGCTCAAAAATAAACCCAACTTTTAGGGTTGTTGTTTGTCACTACCCAAAAAAAGAACCGGCGCTACGGGTTTTCAGCATTGTACAGTGTGTGGGGAACCATTTGCTAAAGCTGATCCTCACTTAGTGTCTGTTATCTGTCTGGGGTTTGAACACCTTGAGGCAGATTGCGAAATCTGTAAGAATTTTCCTTAGTCGACGCTTGATAGGCGTTTGAACCGACTGAAGGAAAAAATGTTCGAGAAGTCTGCTGACCCAGCTGCGGACAGAACTTCCGCCTCTCACAAGGAGAAACCGAAGGAACTGGTTGAATAACCCTCTGACCAGGGTGAAGGTTCCTCGGATAAAAAGAGAACCTCAGACGCTGCCTCTGAATCGGCAAGTTCTGCTAAGAAAAAGAGGAAGGAAAAACACCCGATTAAGGAACCGCAACTGACTATTCCAGTGGTTCCAGACGCAGAAGCTATAGCTAGCATTATAAGCTTTCTCCAGATGCTGCAAACCAGTACCGCGGTTCCAGTTCAGTGACCCGGTTCACAGTCCCCAGTTCAGGACCTGGGTTCATCCTCTGTTCCAGGTTCACTTGAACGGTTTGCTGAAGTCTGTATATAAAGTGAAGATGAGGATTATGGGGAACTACTGGAGCAAGAAATATCCCCTGATCCTCAGAGTCCTGACTTCCCTGAGAAGGGAGCTGAGGATTTCTCGTCCCGTTTTGCTTTTATGAAGCAAGTGGCACAGACTCTGGGCGCCTCCACCCAAGAATCCATAGAGGAGGAAGAGGAACTAGACCATATGGAAATGATGGATGTGCCAGAAACAGAGGCTGTTGTTTCCCATCCATAAGTCCTTGAAGAGACAAGCCTTCAAGATTTTGCAGATCCCCACTTCCATCCCCCTAGTGGACAAGAGGATGGATAGGAAGTACTGGGTTGCCAAGTCTGGAGCAGAATTCCTTTTTGGGCATCCTAGCCATGAGAAGAGTGGTGCAGGCTGCCGCATATGATAAGGCAGAGATTTCTCTGGCATCACATCTCCAGAAAAAGATTGCAGGAAAATGAATTCCAATTTGGGTGCTTCTCTGTATATGAGACAAGCAACCTACATTGCTTATGTATCCAGATACCAGAAGAGCATCTGGGACACTGTTCTGCAAATAGCCAAGGCATGCCCTGCACCTGTGGCATCTGACTTGTCCGATGCTGCAAAAAGGGGTACATAAGCTTCCAAATGCCAGTTTTGGATGGCAGTAAATGCAAATGACATTGCTGCCAGGCAAATGGCAACCTCAGTGTCTCTGAGGAGATTTGCTTGGTTAAGGGCCACTAATTTTTCCCGGGATATATAGACAGGCAATGAATTTCCCTTTTGAGCCTACATCTCTCTTTGGTGAGCAAACAGAGGCTTACATGAAGAAGATGGAAGAGTACGACGTAGCCTATCAAGAGTGCTGCTGCAAAAGAGATGGCAGCAACACCACAGAAGTACCAAGGAAAAGGGGGCAGGGGTAAATCCCACTCCAGACCCTTCTTCCAGGCTCAGGCATTGACAACATATCAGCCCCAGAGAGGGTACTTAAGAGGCAGAAGGGGCAGCAGCTGAGCAGGCCACAGCACTTGGCAAGGTGCACCATCCAGGCAGACCCCCTGAGGAGTGTGCCAGGGTCGCCTCCCCACTCCTAGTAGGAGGCAGGCTGGCCCACTATCTCCAGGCTTGGGAAACCATCACCACAGACAAGTGGTCCTGGAGGTAGTGGGCCAGGGGCTTGCTCTGTTTCAAGGTTTGGTCCAGCTGAGGGCGCAAGGCTGTTCAGACCTGCCAGCTAAGCAGAGGCAACTCTGTTGGAGGAGGAAGTAGCAAAGCTGATTCTGGAAAAGGCAGTAGAGCAAGTTTCCTTGGCCCAAATGGGAAGGGATCTCTACTCAAGATACTTCCTCACCCTAAAGAAAACAGGGGAGTAAGGACTCATATTGGATCTCACTTAACTCATTTGCTTCCGGTGGCCATTTTGGGTTGGATCCAGCAATGGATGGTTCTGACGCCATATGGTGTCTGTGGGAACAAATGAGTTTTAAACAAACACTTGACAAAACAAAAGTTCAAAATGGTCACATCGGCTGCCATTCTCCCTACAGTTAGAAAGGGGAATTGGCTGGCATCTCTGGCACTAAAAGATGCCTACTTCCATATTCCCATCAGGCAGTCACACAGAAAGTACCTCTGGTTCAGACTGCCATCAGGTCACTACCAGTTCAAGGCAATGCCTTTCGGCCTGACATCTGCTCCAGGAGTGTTCACCAAGAGCCTAGCAGTAGTGGTGGCACATCTAAGGAGGCGGGGTTACAGTCTTCCCATACTTGGACTGGCTAGTGATAGGCAAGTCCCCTCAACAAGTAAGAGAAGCAGTAACCACCACTCAGGATACCCTGTGCACACTGTTTCCCGGTGAACCAGAAAAAGTAAATACTAACACCAGTTCAGCTCCTGGAGTTCATAGGGGCAGAATTAGACACTCTGAGAGGAAGAGGGAAGGGTAGGCAACTTGAGACAGCTGGCAAACTCTCTTCCGCTTCATCCCCCGGACCAGCAAGGCATTTTCTCCAGTTGCTAGGTCACATGGCTACATCAACAGCAACACTGTCAGGGTCAAGATTCCAGATGAGGGACATTCAGTTCCTCCTAAGGTCTCTTTGGTCCCAGAGAAGAGATTCCCTGTCAAAGATGGTGCCTGTCACAGGAACCCTGCTTCAAGCTCTGCAGTGGTGGCAGGAAAAGGACAATCTCAGAGAAGGCGTGACATTCCTCCAGCTGCCACTGGCAGCAGTCTTAACAACATATGCCTCCTTCCTAGGGTGGTGCACCCATGGTACCTGGCTTCAGCAGGAGTCTGTGCTTCACATAAACCTGCTGGAACTCAGGGCAGTCTATCTGGGCATTCAGTCCTTCGCTTTAATGCTGCAGGTTCAGGTCAGGACAGACAATACAACCACAGTCTACTGCATCAACTAGCAAGGGGGACCAAGGTCTTCCCCACTGTGCGGCTTATTCCCTGGGGATCTCCCTCTCAGCAGTTCATCTCCCAGGGAAGGACACCGTCATAGCAGATGCCCCTAGCAGGATCAACCAGAACCATCACGAGTGGTCACTAAACAGGCAGATCCTGCAAGTTGTGTTCCAAAGGTGAGGCACCCCAGAGGTGGACCTCTTCGCAGCCCCAGACAATCACCAACTGCCACTCTTATGTTGCAGGCCTCCTGCAGTGGGCACAGTGCCTCTAGATGCACTCCTGATGGATTGGACAGGGAAGTTTCTGTATGCCTTTCTCCCTTTCCCCTGCTGCTCAGAGTACTGAACAAGCTCAGGGTTCAACCAGCAACAGTGATCCTCATTGTTCCAGACTGGGCCAGGCAGCCTTGGTACTCACAGCTGCTGACCCTGTCAATCTCCAAACCTATTTCCTTACCCAGGAAGCACGACCTACTGACCTCCTCCCAGGGCAGAGTCCTGTGCCCCAATCTGCAGTCCCTCAGACTCAGTGCTTGGTGCTTGTGGACTTAGAAAATGCTAACCTACACCTCTCGGAAGGGGTGCTAGAGGTCCTCAGGGTATCCAGGAAACCTTCCACCAGAAAGACTTACTCATCAAAATGGAAGAGGTTTTCTGTGTGGTGTGGACAGAGACAGACCATTGCCAAGTTGGCTTATCAGTAGTTTTGGACTATCTGGCACACTTGCATTCCTTGGGCCTTCGTCCCTCCATCCTTAAGGTACACTTGGCAGCTGTCTCTGTATACCTCTCTGCTGGAAAAGGGGCATCTCTGGCCACCAACCAGCTATTCAGTAAGTTTTTCAAGGACCTACTGCACTTGCAGCCCCCTCAAAGGGATCCCACTCCTGCATGGGACCTTAACATATGCATTGGTCAGCTAATGCAGCCGCTGTTCAAACCCATGTCTTCAGCAGAGCTTAAGTATGTGACATGGAAAACGGTGTTCCAGGTAGCCATCACCTCAGCCAGGAGGATCAGTGAGTTCCAGGCCTTGTCCACAGAACCAGACTACATAGTCCACAGTGACAAGGTGGTCCTAAGGATCAATAGGAGATTCCTCCCTAAGGTGGTATCAAACTTCCACCTTAATCGGTCCATGACCTTATCAGTCTTTTCACTGACCACTCCAGCTCGGGGGAATGAAGACTATAGCCTTGATTTGACAGAGCTATACACTACTACTTGGATCATACGAAAGAGCACAGGCAGGATAGAACACAGCTCTTCCTGACCTGTGGAGAGGTGGGGAAGGGCAAATCTGCCTCTAAGAGTACCATTGCCTGCTGGATTGTTGCCTGTATCCAATTTTGTTAAAGCAGAGTGGGTAAGGAACCTCCTTTAGGCCTCAGGGCTCACTCTACTATGGGGTACAGCTGCTTCTATAGCAGCTGCAAGAGATATCCCTTTGTTGGAAATCTGCAAAGCAGCTACCTGGAAAACAGTTCACACCTTTACCAGACACTACAGCCTGGATTCACAGGCCAGAAGTGATGCCAGTTCTGGCACAGCATTACTGCAGAGCCCGTTTCCTAAATGGGTTCTCTACCCTTCTCCAAAGGTGTATTGCTTGGGTAGTCTGCAGAAGGCAGAATACAGTAAGATTTCCTGGGGTTTGAAGAAAAAAATTACCATAATAATCTTGTTTCTTTCAAGGGAATCTTACTGTATTCTGAGCTCCCACCCTTCCTCCCCTGCTAGAACCTATCGGCACTGCAATACAGCTGTTCATGTTTTTTGGAACCTGTAGGCATTTCTTTTTTGGGCCTAGTCACTTGAGTCTTAGTTTTGCCCACATTTTAAAATAAATGTGAATAATTGCTGTTTGGTATTGTTTATTTATTAGTATAGTTTAGATAGTTTGTTGTTATGCATGCTCCAAAAGAATCTGACGGTTGTAGAATGTTTACCAGGGACAGTGGTTTGAAAACAGAGCTTGAGCCTAACATTCCATGATTAGCATAGGTTCTATTGACCATTTCTGATCTGGTGCAGTCTTGTAGTGAGGCCATACTGCAGATGTCTTAGAGTACAGTAAGATTCCCTTGGAAGAAACAGGATTACTATGGTAAGTAATTTTATTCTTTCTAGGAATGTGGTTATGTTGTTCATCCACACTGTCTGGCAGGTTCCTTGCTGCTTTAAGATGGGCCGGAAAGTCTTCAAGCTGGCTCCTCCTACCCACCCGGGTGGTAAAACCCTTGGCTCCACCCCATGACGCCAGATCTTTCTTACTGCTTGGAAGCTAAGGTTCCCTCCTTAGCACTCTTGCGTCTTTAGTCCTGGATCCTAATTCTTCGGTTTTTCTGAAAATTGTTTTAAAATTTACAAGACTTAGGTCTTCTACTTCCCTCGCGGCTGCGATGGATTCAAAATCTACTCCCGGCTTCTGTCTGTGCCCTTGCGGCAGACTGTCTCTGACCGACCCGCACGCCACGTGCGTTTACTGCCTGGGGCTACCCTATGATCTACAGGTCTGCGATTTCTGCAAGTCTTTACTGGCTTCAGTTCTGAAAACCGCTGCCCGACTTCAACTGGGGCCCCAAGAAACTGTTTCTGCCGGTGGAAGTGGCGGAGGCCCATTAAGCGTGTCCGGCTGCTGCGGGCTCCATGGAGCAGTTGATCGCCTCGAGAGGAGGCAGGCGCCCAGCCGCTTCTTCTACTTCCTTGGCATCGGGCTATCCTACTCTCCTTGGGCCCTCCTACACTGCTTCTTTATGAGCTTTGTCAGTCCCTCTCCACCAAGGGAGAAGGTCCCTCAGGGACTCAAATGAGTAGGTTGAAGAAAAAGAACCGAAGGTAAGTCCCACCATCGACGCTAGGGAGCGGAGATCTCTCGTTCCCCGGAGCGTCCGCTGCCTACTCGGTCGACGCTATGCTAAGGCCACTGGCTTTATGGATGTCCCCGCCAGGTCAGCCAGCCGAGACACCCGTCAATGCGGTCGAGATTTTTCTCGACCTGTTGGATGGGTTGTCGACTGGAGAAGCCGATAACCCTTCTTCACTGGTACCTCTGGTGGTTACTGAGGACTTGCCTCGGCCTACCATGCCGAAGTCCCCGATCAAGGACCCTGAACCGGGGGATGAGCGGTTTTCCCCCACCCCCTCTTCAACCCACCATTGGTGACCCCGGCGGTCTTGGTCCCGGCATCATGGAAAGCGGCGTCGCCATTCGTCCTCTTTGAAGGATAGGCTACGGCATAAGTTGCGCTATGAGGACATGATGTGTCAGCAGCTCTTATTAGCCAGCAACAAGCTGACTCCGTCGCCTTCACCGGCCATTATGTTTGTACGGGGTCAGGTGGTTCAGGTCCAGACGGACAACACCACGACTGTGTACTATCTCAACCGTCAGGGCGGGACGCACTCCTTGCCTTTGTGCAAGGAAGCTTTCCGCATTTGGTCTCTCGTGATCAGCCTGGAGGCGGATCTCCTAGCCATCCATGTGGCAGGAGCCTCGAACAGTCTGGCAGATTCCCTCAGCCAGATAGCCGCTGCATCTCACAAGTGGTCTGTCCTGCTGGAGGTAGTTCAAGACCTGTTCTTCCATTGGGGCATCCCTCAGGTGGACCTGTTTGCCTCCAGGGAGAACATGAAGCTGAGGCTGTTTCATGCCCGCCCCCCTCAGTAGGGCTCACTACAGGGGATGCCTTCTCGAGGCCATGAACCCTGGGCCTCTTCTACGCCTACCCTCCATTTCCCTTGATCCACGAGGTGCTTCTCAAGGCAAAGAGGGACAAGGCGCAGGTGATTCTGGTAGCCCCAGATTGGCCTCGCCAGTTCTGGTGCCCAGATCTCCTCAGCCTCAGCCTCAGCTCCAGGCTCCTGCGGCGGCTTTAAGCCCGCTTGGACCTGATCTGAGTCTACAAGGGCAAGGTTCTCCATCCAGACCTTCAATCCCTGCACCTGACGGCCTGGTTCCTGAGCGGCTAGAGTTCCAGGCCTTGGGTCTTTCCGACGAGGTCCTCAACATTGTTGAGGTGTTCTGAAAGGAGTCTACCTGAAAGTGCTGTGCCTTTAAATGGAAGAGATTCTCCATTTGGTGTCAGGACAAGGGATTGGACCCCTTTGCCTGTCCATTGGCTACCATTTTGGACTACCTGTGGTCCCTGTTTCAGCTAGGGCTTCAGTCAGCGACACTTAAGGTGCACCTGGCAGCCATCTCTGCTTACCGAGCGTGGGCCGGCAAGCAGTCAGTGGCGCAGGAGAAGGTGGTCGGGCGCTTTTTCAAAGGCCTTGATCACATATCCCCTCTGGTGCAAGAACCTACACCTCCGTGGGATCTACTGCTGGTATTGGCTATGCTCTTGGGCAAGCCATTCGAACCAGTTCACAGGTGCGATAGCTCCCACCTGTCGTGGAAGACTGCCTTCTTGGACGAAAACTGACTCCGACACATGAGCGACGTCGACATCCAAGTGCACTCGATGGCAGGAGAAAAGGACCTGAGGCGTTGAAGGGTTGACACTGAGATATCCTACACATGCCAGTTGTTTTCACAGCACCACTTACGCGGTCCTGTCTCCAGCCTAACTTTATGAAAAATGTTGTCTCCCTGCTTGGTCCTAGTGCCTCGGTGCTGTCCCAGTAGTGTGAATGAGTGAGGGAGACTGTCCAAGAAGATAAACAGTTATGTAAGCACGGAATTCCATTTCGACAAAACGTAGAGCGAGCTTAGGTTCTCTGTCCAGCGAGGGTTTTCCCTCCCAGGCCTCACTGACCAAGCCAGACGTCTCATTTTCACCGGAACTCAAGTGTTGCTGTCCAGAAAACCCCTCCTGCATCGGGCCTACCTTCTGAGATTCCTGCCTCCCCGGAAGACTGTTGATGGGGGATTCTATTCCCTTAGCCCCCTTGCCTTTCTGAGATCTGACGTTGCGCGTTTAAGACCCCGCCCAACGCCGGGCCAGTTCCCAGTTCACACTCCCACAGATTTGGACATGGACCAGGGACCTTTCGCTCTGATGCCGGAGCACCCTGCTGGCCAATCAGGGGTCCCTGTACCAACCCCAGGCCTTCCAACGGACCCTCATGTTCCCAGTGGTCCGACACCTCTGCTCACTGGGCCCGTCTGCACCTCTTCTGTTGGGCCCCTTGGGCAACTATCCTGGCTACCTGCCGCCTCAGTTCCCTTTCTACCAGACACTGAGAGGGCCGTCGCCAGGTTACCCGATGCAGTTGCCAACGTCAGGGTACACGACGCTGGGCCAGGGCCACATGCACCAGAGATACCAGCTGTACCATTAATGGTATCAGACACCTGGCAACACCCTTATTCCACGGGGTACCCAGGCTTCCAGCCTCCATCACCTTCCCCACCCCAGCTGGAACCCCAAGGAACTATCCTGGCTTGGTGGAAGGACGCTAAGTCCCGACTTTTACAGGAGCTGGGACAACCCCAACTGATCGTGACTGCCACCCCGACCAACAGGGCACTAACAAGGAGCCCATCCCCTGTGGACCATATATCCAATAGGGATTTGGACAGGCGTCCAATGGTGCCCTCTGGAGCTAGGGTTACGGAGGTGGTTCCAAACTTAACTTCTTTGCCCAGCAGACCGGAGTTTTCCAACTCTGATTCGGACTCCGACTCTGTGGGCTGTTCGGAGTCTCATTCCCCTATAGAGCCCCAGCCCAAGGAGTCTCCAAAGTCTCCACCGGAGGATCCATCCTTCGCAGAACTTCTCCGGTCCATACAGCAGGCCTGCGGCTGGGCATCCCAGGAGAATGGACCCCAAGAGGAAGAGGCTGGCAGAACATCTGGATCTCACAACGCGCCCCTCCCCATCCCCCATGGATGGGGCCACACGAGGACTTAACCTCAACCATATGACAGCAGCTGTCCTCCATTCCTGTGGTTTCCAAGAAAGCTAACAGGACCTATCACCCACCCCTGCCACAGAAAAGGCTTGTCATTTGACTACCCAACCAAAAGCAGACTCTCGTTATTACAACAGCCCATGATAGATCAGCTCAGTTGAAACACCTGAGTGATTCCCCACTGGACAAGGAGTCCAAACAAATGGACCAATATGGCTGCAAGGTATACGCCTCTTCTACCTGCACCATTCGTTCTCTAAATTATGTGGCCCACATGTTGTCCTTCCAGAAGTCGGCTTTATCATACTTGGAACTCCAAGCCATACTGGATGAGGACCTCAAGAATAGGCTTCTGGAGAAGGTAAGACTTAAGTCTTCCTGCCGCCACTCCTCACGGGCTGCTTATGACTGCTGATTCTGTGGCCTGTTGCACTGCTACAGGAGTTTGCTTGAGGTGCGTGTGGGACTGGCGCAAGATGTCCAAAGCACCCTGCTGGACACCCTCTTCAGTGGTTCTGTCCTTTTTGGGGGCGACACTAAAGATATAACAGAGCTACAAGAGAGCGGGAGATCCCGTAAAGATGTCCGCTCCATGTACTGCTCAGGCCAAAAACCCAAGTAGACTTTCTAGGGGCATGGATATGTTGTTCATCCACACTGTCTGGCAGGTTCCTTGCTGCTTGAAATCTTGCCGGAAGGTCTTCAAGCTGGCTCCTCCCACCCACCCGGGTGGTAAAACTCTCGGCTCCACCCTATGACGCCAGATCTTCCTTACCGCTTGGAAACTCAGGTTCCCTCCTTAACGCTCTGCGTGATAGACTGGATCCTAACTCTTTGGTTCGTCCGAAACTCGTTTTAAAATTTTCAAGACTTCGGTCTTCCCTTCCCCTCGCGGCTGCGATGGACAAATCGACTCCCGGTTTTCGGCGGTGCCTTTGTGGGCAGAAGATGTCCAGGACGGATCCACACTCCATGTGCGTCTACTGCCTCGGCCTAGAACACGACCCGCAGCCTTGTGAGTCATGTTGTTCGTTCTTGGCCAATGTCTTGGAGGACCGCACTGCCCGGTTGAAGCTAGGTGCCCCAAGAAGCCCTCATCCGCCGTAAAATGGGAAGAGTCTGCTGGGCGTGTTACTATGGCAGCTGGCTCGCTTGAGCAGTCGAGCAAGATGATCGCCTCGAGGAGGAGGCCCAGGCCATATCTTCCTCCTCCTCGGTGGCGTGCATTTATCCCGCCTCTTTGGGTACCTCATATTCTGCTTGTTCAGGGAGCTTTGTCATTCCCTTTCCATGAAGGGAGAGGGGCCATCGGGACATTCCTCTCGGTCCAAAAAGAAGGATTCCAAGGGTAAGTCCCATCATCGGCGTTCATGGGAGCGGGAGAGGTCCCCTTCCCTGGACAGTCGACCATCTACTTCGGTCGAGGTTGCGGCTAAGGCAGCTGGCTTCACGGTGGCCCCGTCAGGTCAGCCGGCCGAGACACCCGTCGACACGGTCGAGATTTTTCTCGACCCGTCGGACGGATTGTCGACTGGTTAAGCCGACAACCCTTCTTCGCCGGTTCCCCCCGGTGGAAACCGAGGATTTGCCTGCGCCCTCGGTGCAGCAGTCCCTGGTTAAGGTGTCCGAGCCGAGGGAAGAGCGGGTGTCCCCCGCTCCCTCCCAGGCCCGCCCTGACCCACCGAGAATCTCGGTCTTCTGACCTCTTCGGTCCAGCCGATCCCGCCCGACATCAGCGGTCTCGTCTCCTGCACTCGAGGTAAGCGGGCGATGCCGGGTCTCATCTTCCTCCTCGATGAGGAGAGGTTTCGCGCAAATTGCGTCAACGCTACGAGGAACTGATGTGGCAGCAGTTACTTTTGTCCGGGAGTAAGTTGATACCGACGCCTTCCCCAGCCATCAAGTGGCTGTCACCTGAACGGCCGAAACAGCCTCTCGCTGCAGTCGAGATGCCCAAGCCTGGGCCGGTTGTTCGACTGAAACCTTCTGCCCCACCGATTGTGGTGGAACCTCCGCCTCCACAACCGAAATTGGGGGCATCGACCAAGGACTGTCGGTCGGGTCAAGGCCTGCCCCACAGGTTGTCGGTCACCCTCACTCCCGACCGTCCTCGGCAGGTGGAGGGTGGCTCAGGCCCTAGGCAGCTCTTCGAGGACTCCTCAGAGTCCAACTACGACTCCTCCCGTTTCCAAACGGGCCAAGTATCCCCTAATGGAGATACTGGACCAAGGGGATTCACCCACGGAGGCCTTTCCGGTGGCTGAGGCTATTGTCGGCCCAGCCTTGGAGTTTTGGCATGGCTACTTCCTGTCCTGTGTCCTGGCCAGGATGACCAGGAAGTATGCAGTCCCACCGCTTTGCCCGGTTTGGAGCACCCTGTGCCGAGGGTTGGTCACCGACAGCGTTTTTCCCTGCGTTCAGGAACACTAGGGATGTGGACAAGCCCCCGACAAGGAGTCCAAAAAGCTGGACCACGCCGGGCAAGTGTACGCCTGCCCCTCCTTGGCCTCCGCCAGGCCAGCTCGGCTGCTGATGGCACACTTCTCCCACACCCTCATGGGCTCCTGGATGAGGTGATCCTCTTCCCCGGCCGACCTGCAGACCACGGTCCGGCAGGTTCGGGACCAGGGTAGGGTGGTGGCAAGCAGCAGCTCCAAACAGCTCTGGACATAGGAGACTCCTGTGCCAGATCAGTTGCGGCCGCAGTGGCCATGCGCCGCAGAGCATGGCTGAGGATATCCACCTTCACGGCGGATACCCAGCACAAGTTGGTGGACGTCCCCTTCTTGGGGACCGACCTCTTTGGCCCTGGAGTGGAAGGCCACCTTCAGCGGATTGAAAAGTCCAATGCCACTCTGGACTCTGCCACCTCCTCCCAGAAGGATAAAGGCCACCGACAGCAGCAGCACAAGCCCTTTCGTCCTTCTGCACCTGCGGCACGTCTGGCCCAACAGCACCAGCAACAGGACCAGCAGGGTCGCGCGTGGCATTCCAAACCCAAGCCCGCGGCTTCCTCCAGCAGGGAGGTAAAGACCCAGGAGGTCCCTCGGCCGCTCCCTCCTCCAAGCCTGCCCAGTGGACGGGTTTAGAGGTGTCGCCCAGCCTCGACATCCCCTGGGTTCCCCGTGGGACTGCCCCACCTCCTTTCTGCCTGGTCCGCTATCACCACGGACCCTGGGTGTTGGAGGTGGTAGGAAAGGCCTGCCTCTGGAGTTCGGAGCAGACCCCACCTTCTCAGTAGCTCGGGAGCCACGGGTTCCACAGCCTCGCTGACGGCCCGGCCGAAATATTGCCCTGCTCCTAAAAAGAGGTGATCAGGAAGGTGGCGGATCCTCCTCTAATCGGGTTTGTGTCCAGGTATTTCCTGGTCCCAAAACAGACGGGAGGCTGGCGCCCCATTCTCGACCTGCATGACCTGAACAGGTTCCTAAGGTCTCGGACCTTCAGGATGGTCACTCTGGCTCAGATAATCCCATCCTTGGAACGAGGCATGTGGTTCTGTTCCCTGGACTTCCAGGACGCGCTTCTTCATGTCCCAATCCGCCGTCTCATCAGAGATTCCTCCGCTTCAGCGCGGAGGGATCCCTTCTAGTTCCAGGCCATGCCCTTCGCCTCCCTATCTCCCAGGGTCTTCACCAAATGCATGGCAGTGGTGACAGCATTCCTGCGGCGCCTCAGGGTCCGGGGTACTTTCACCTGACGACTGGCTGATTGCAGCCCCTCCAGAGCGGGAGGTGGAGCGTCCAGAGATCTGGCCTCCTGGTTTGCTCTCAGATTGGCCTCCTCATCAACGAGGCCAAGTCGGAACTCGTGCCAAAGCAGGTGATACATTTCATCGGGGCATAGCTCGACTCTCTTCGAGCCAGAGCACGGCTCCTGGCGGACAGGGCCGAGGTTCTTTCCTCCTTTGCCCAATCATTTCACGTTGGGCAATCGCGCCCTGCCCGGGACTTCCTCCGCCTCCTGGGCCTCATGGCGGCCTGCACCAGCGTGGTCCATTGGACCCGCTGGTACATGCATCCCCTTCAGTGGGGACTGGCCAGCCAGTGGTCACAGCGCTTCGATCCGCTGGATCAGCTAGTGACAGTGACCCAGGGGATGTGGAACGCCTCCAGTGGTGGACTGCCCGCACATCTGCAGGAGGGCATCCTGCTTGTCCGCCCGAGCCGACGGGTCTCTCTATCGACCGATGCCTCTGGGTTGGGGTGCCCATCTGGGGAGCACAGAGCGATGGCCTCTGTCCCCGGGAGTCCCGATGCCACATCAACTTGCTGGAGCTTCGAGTGTCTGCTTAGCCCTCACCGCCTTCACTCCGTTTCTACAGGGTCAAGTGGTTCAGGTCCAGACGGACAACACCACGACCATGTACTACCTGAACCGCCAGGGCGGGACACGCTCCATGCCTCTGTGCAGGGAAGCTCTCCGCATTTGGTGTCTCTCGCGCAGCCTGGAGGCGGATCTCCTCGCCATTCACGTGGCAGGAGTTTCCAACACCCTGGCCGATGCCCTAAGCCGGATAGGGGCTGCGTCTCACGAGTGGTGTCTCCCGCCAGAGGTAGTACAGGATCTCTTCTCCCACTGGGGCACGCCTCAGGCGGACCTGTTTGCCTCCAGGGAGAATGCGAAGCTGAGACTGTTTCATGCCTGCCCCCCCCCTCAGCAGGCCTCGCTGCAGGGGGATGCCTTCTTGAGGCCGTGGACCCCGGGCCTCTTCTGCGCCTTTCTCCCATTTCTCTTGATCCACAAGGTGCTTCTCAAGGCAAAGAGGGACAAGGCGCCGGTGATTCTGGTAGCCCCAGCCTGGCCCCGTCAGTTCTGGTATCCAGATCTCCTCAGTCTCAGCTCCAGGCCACCGAGGCGGCTTCTAGCCCCGGACCTGATTTCGGTCAATCAGGGGAAGGTATTCCATCCAGACCTTCAATCCCTGCACCTGACGGCCTGGTTCCTAAGCGACTAGAGTTCCAGGCCTTGGGTCTTTCCGACGATGTCCTCAGTGTTGTTGAGGCATCCTGTAAGGAGTCGACCAGGAAATGCTACGCCTTCAAATGGAAGAGATTCTCCATTTGGTGTCAGGGCAAGGGCCTGGACCCTTCCTCCTGTTCCTTGGCAAGCATTCTGGACTACCTGTGGTCCCTTTCTCAGCTAGGGCTTGATTCGACGACCCTTAAGGTGCACCTGGCAGCCATCTCTGCTTACCGGGCGCGGGCCGGGAAGCAGTCGGTGTCGCAGGAGAAGGTGGTCGGGCGCTTTTTCAAAGGCCTTGATCATATTTCCCCTCCGGTTCGAGAACCTCCACCTCCGTGGGATCTACTGCTGCTATTGGCTAAGCTCATGGGCAAGCCATTCAAACCTATGCACAGGTATGACATCTCTCACCTGTCGTGGAAGACCGCCTTCTTGGTGACTATCACGTCAGCCAGAAGGATGGGAGAGCTCCAGGCGCTTTTCATCGAGTCTCCTTATCTGGTCTTCCATAGGGAAAAGGTTGTCCTGCGCCCCACCTAAATTCCTTCCAAAGGTGGTGTCAGAGTTTCACCTTAACCAGGTGTTGACTCTGCCAGTGTTCTACCCCAATCACACCTCGGGGGCCGAATATAGGCTCCATACTTTGGACCCTAGTAGAGCGCTCGCTTATTATAAGGAGTGGACGGCTGAAGTTTGGGGAGAGGTTCGCCAGCTGTTTGTCACCTACACTGAAGCCGCACCTGGCAGACCTGCAGCCAAGCGGACGATAGGCAGGTGGGTCTCCTCCTGCATAGATCTCTGCTACAGGTTGGCGGGCATGGAGCCTCCCAGAGGGATAAGAGCTCATTCTACCCGCCATACTGCTACATCGGTAGCTGCTTCCAGGAAATCTGCAGGGCTGCTTAATGGAAGTCAGCACATACCTTCATCACCCATTACCACATCGACCTTGAGTCACGCCGGGATGCTGGTTTTGGGGCCTCGGTTCTCCAATCTTTATTCCCTAAGTAGGGTGTGTGCGCCTTGCCTCCCTCCTCCCGGAGAACTGCTAGGAGTCTGCCAGACACTGTGGATGAACAACATATCCATGTCCCTAGAAATACAGGTTACTCACCTGTAACAGGAGTTCTAGGAATGCTATATGTTGTTCATCCAAACGACCCACCCGACCTCCCCGGCTTCGACGCACAACCTGGCTTCCAGTGGGCTAGATCTGGTGTCATGGGGCGGAGCCGAGAGTTTTACCACCTGGGTGGGTGGGAGGAGCCAGCTTGAAGACCTTCTGGCAAGATTTAAAGCGGCAAGGAAACTGCCAGACAGTGTGGATAACAACATATACCATTCCTAGAACTCCTGTTACAGGTGAGTAACCTGTATTTTTGTCACCCCCAGAAGAGGTGGAATAGATGGAACTAGGGCAGACGAGGCAAGCGTGCCACTGAATCTGGTACCTAGACTTCTCAGGTGAAGTCCCAAAAGGCCACTAGCGGCGGCAGAGCGGCCCTCCCCTCTGCATCCTGATTCAAGGGGGTTCCTTCCACCTCTTCCCATATTTCTAGAGGAACCAGTGGGCGGAAGGTTCGCCCTCCACCTGGAAGGGGAAAACTACAGATGCTTGGGTGCTACAGCTCATCACAAGAAGGCACTCCAAGTTCCTGGACAGACCCCCGGGCAATCCGCTGGGAAGGTCTCACTACCCATCAGGCCATCAAAGCCTTATTCAGCAGGAGATCCAAACTTTATTGACAAAGTCAGCCATAGAGCGAGTTCCGCCTAGGTAGATAGGAAGGGGTTATTACTCCCACTTCTTCCTAGTGCGCAGAAAGATGGGAGACCCGAGACCCATTCTAGATCTCAGTCTGCTCAACTTCTTCGTAGAATACAAGAGGTTCGGTATGCTAACCCTCCAGGGACTCTTACCCCTGCTCCAACAGAATCAATGGCTGTGCTCGCTGGACATGCAGAATGCTTACCTGCACATTCCAGTCCTCCTGGCCCACCGCCCTTTCCTGAGATTCTTCTTTCAGGAGAACCATAATCAGTTCAAGGCCTTCCCTCTTGGCCTCTCTTCGGAATCTCTGGTTTTTACCAAGTGCATAGCAGTGGTGGCTGCGGCCTTGCACCGCAAGGGGATTTATGTGTTGTCTGGACGACTGGCTGTTGTCAGCACCCTCTCAGGACAGTCTGATGGAATCTCCTTCCACCACCCTGGAGCTCTTCTCCAGACTTGGCATCACTGTGAACTGTCCCAAGTCTGTGCTCTCACACCCTCCCAGCATCTTCAGTTCATTAGAACGGTGCTGGATACGGTCCAGGGCAGGGCCTTTTTGCCTACAGACAGGGCAGAAGCCGTGATTCAGCAAGCTGCGTTGGTATCCTCCTCCCATCAGATCGCAGCGCACTCTATTTCTGCCTGTTGTGTCTCATGGCGGCTGCCATCCCTACAGTCCCCTTGGCCAGACTGCATATGAGGGTGACCCAGTGGTCCCTCGGGGTCCAGTGGGATCAACTCATGGACGACATGGACCACATGGTCTTAGTCTTCAGCAGTTTAAAGAGGGATCTCCTCTGGTGGTAGGATCTATCTAACCTTTCTCCGGGATTCCCTTCCATCCCGCCCCAATGTCTCTCACGACGGATGCATCAGGCCATGGTGGGGAGCCCACCTGGGAGACCATCGAGCTCTGGGGGGACATGGTCTCCCCATAGGAGAATCTGCATATTAACATTCTGGTGATGAGGGCTGTGCTGTACGCTCTCCAAGCTTACCAGTACCTCTTGCTTCCGGGAACGCAGTTGATCCAGATCGGCAATGGTCAGGTACATCAGCAAACGGGGAGGCACCCGATTGTACCCCCTTTGCAGGGAGGCGATATGGGTGTGGTACTGGGCAGTCCAGCACAGCCTGTCATTGATGATAGTCCATGTTCCAGAAGTTCACAACGTCCTGGCGGACAGTCTCAGCCGGACTGTTGCATGGGCTCATGAGCAGGAACTAAAGCAGGAAGTAGTGGAAGATCTCTTTCTTCAATGGGGTCGGCCAAAAATGGATCTATTTGACTCCCCATCCAACTCAAAACTACCCTGCCTTTGCTTGCTTGTTTCTGGACGTGGTGCTTTTTGGCGAGACGCACTGTCTTTATCCTGGATAGGGAGATTTCTATATGTTTTCCCCTCCATTTCTTATTCTGCAGAAGGTTCTGCTGAATCTCCAGGCAGAGGGGGTCCACGATTCTCATAGCCCCTCTTTGGCCTCAGCAGATTTGCTTCCCTCTGCTGCAGCAGCTGACACTGGAACCCCCGGTACCTTTTCCTCTCTCCCATAGCCTTCTGTCTCAGGAGCAGGGCAGCCTGGTGCATCTGAGCCTCAAGTCTCTCCATCTGCATGCGTGGCACCTTTGGACATAGCCATCTTGCGCTTTGGCTTCTCCTCCCGAGTCGCTCAAGTCCTAGTGGAGGCCAGAAAACCCTCCACTAGATCCATGTATGCTATGAAATGGAAGAGATTTTCTATTTGGGCCATGGCCAAAGGCTTGGACCCTTTTTCTTGCTTGCCCCCCCCCGGTCCTTGAGTATCTTTTGCACTTGTCTGATTCGGGCCTCAGTTATTCATTTCTGAAGGTCCATCTCTCTGCAGTTTCCGCCTACCACCTTCCAGTGGAGGGCAAAATCCTCGCTCAATTGGAGGTTTCCAAAACCTTCCTTAAGGTGATCCTTCACCTTAAGCCTCCGGTCTGTAATCTGGTTCCCCCTGGAATCTGAATTTTATTTTAGGGAAACTTACTTTGCCCCCTTTTGAGCCGGCATCAAGTTGCAACATGCACTATTTGTCCTGGAAGGTGTTCTTTTTAGTCGTTATTACTTCAGCTCGAAGGATTTCAGAGCTTCAGGCCCTCATTTGTAAGGAGCCATATTTAATTTTCTACAGAGACCAGGTGGCTCTGCGGACTAACCCTTTCTTTCTTCTGAAAGTAGTCTCGGAATTTACTTTGAACTAGGATGTTACCCAGAGTATTCCAGTAGGGGGGAATACCTCTTGCACACTGTAGACATGCACAGGAGTCTGAGATACTGTATGTACTATACCTCTAGGACCAAAGAGGCTCGTAGGTCTGACCAGTTGTTTGTGGCCTTTGCACCCAAATGTCAGGGTAAGGCCATTTTTGAAACAGGGTTTGTCTAAATGGTTAGCTAACTGCATCTTGTACATTTATCAGAAGTACAAGAAGCCTCTTCTGGAGAAATGTGAAAGGCCAATCGACCTGGGGCATGGCTGCTTCGACAGGCTTTCTGAGAAATGTGTCCACTGTGGATATTTGCGCAGTGGCCACTTGGTCTTCCATTCATACCTTCACCAAGCATTATGGTCTGGACATCGCCTCTAGGTGCAGCGCTTTGGCCTCACAGTTCTGCAAGGCCTCCTGTCCTAAGCAGACCTCTAGTTGGCAGATGCTTCCTCCTCCTGGAACTTTGTCTCAGACTCCTTTTTTCTTTGCTTGGTATTCAGTTCTGTATGTGAAGACCTACTGCAGGAACCCTCTCAAAGTAAGCTATAACAGTTACGTAAGAAGGTACCATAACAGTAGATCTTCGAGAGAGTTTCCTGCAGTAGGTCTAGATTTCCCTCCCACCTTTCCCCAGCTCTTGTTTTCTCCTCTTTTCCTTTCCCAGGGATTCAAGAGTTTCTACTCCTGTTTCATCTTCCGAGGTCTCCGGCAGGAGAACTAGAGGGCAGGTGTGGGGACCACCTCCTTTATACAGTCACGCCCGGGGTGGTCCCCTGCTAATGATTGCTAGCTAGAAGTTTGCCGTGCGGTCCTGACGCCAGAGGGCGCAGTCCTATATGTGAAGACCTAATGCAGGAACCTCTCTCGAAGATCTACTGTTATGGTAAGTTCTTACGTAACTTATTTTTTCCGACTCGGGGAAGTAAGTCGGTTGTTATTCTTTTTGTTTTACTGGGATAACTCCTGATTCTTTATCTGTTGGTGTTAGCTGGGCAAAAAAAAATACATTTTTTTTTTTTTTTTTTGGGTTATGTCACAGAAGCCCAAGAAAAGAACGGGACCTACAGGTTTCCAGCATTACACTGAGTGTAGGGAACCTTTTGCTGAAGCTGATCCACATTTAGTCTTTGTAGTCTGTCTTGGGTTTGAACACCTTAAGACAGATTGTGAGATTTGTAAGAATTTTCTGCAGTCAGTGGTTGAGAGGTGGTTGAAAAGACTGCAGGAAAAGATGACTGAAAAGGCTGCTGACTGGGCCATAGATAAACCGGTTCCTTCTCAGAAAGAACCGGAGGAGCTGCCCTCTGAACGGGGTGAAGGCTTTCCAGGTAAAAAACGTACCGCTGATACTGCCGCTGAACTGGCTATTGCGGGCAAAAAGAAAAGCATACTGGACAGGAACTGAAACCGAAGAAGGCTACAGCTCCTACTGCTGAAGAGATCGCTAACGCAATAAAGATTATCCGGTCTCTGCAGTCCGGAAGCCCTGTTCCAGTTGAAAAATGACCACTGCATACAATGGTCCAAACCCCTAGTTCAACCCAGGTTCACGGTTCGATGGCCTGTGACTACTATGGGGAAGAGGGGGATGAAAAGGATTATGGAGAACCCATTGAACCAGACATCTCCCTGGATCCTCACCGCCCTGACTTCCCTGATAAGGGGAACTGAGGACTTTACCTCTTACTATTCCTTTATGAAACAAGTGGCTCAGACCCATGATCTCTCCACTCAGGAGTCAACTGAAGAGGAGGAGGAAGAAGACGACTATAGGGAGATGATGGATGTTCCAGCATCAAAAAAATTCCTGCTTCCAATCCACAAATCCCTCAAGAAACAGACCCTAAAGATTTTGCAGACACCCACCTCAGTACCTCCTACAGACAAAAAAGTGGACAAAAAGTACTGGGTCGCCAAAGGAGGAGCGGAATTCGTTTTTGGGCACCCTAGCTATGAGGGGGGGGGTGGGTAGTGCAGGCTGCAGCTTGACAAAGCTGGCATCTCACCCTCTGGATAAAGATTCTAGGAAGGTGGATTCAGTGGCAAAAAGTGTACCTAGGACATCCCTTGCCATTAGATAGGTCTCCTACATGTTATGCATGGCTAGGTACCCGAAAACTCTTTCAGGCACTGCCCTAGAGATTGCTAAGGCTGTTCCATCCACCATGGTAGCTGACCTGGAAGAAGCTGCCAAGAGAGGATTGGAAGCTGCCAAGACAAAATTCACAATGGCAGTGGATGCCAGTGACACTACATCCAGACAAATGGCAGCATCACTGTGTCTCAGAAGGTTTGCCTGGCTGAGAACCACTAATCTGATGCAGGATACACAAACCAAACCCTTGGATTTTCCCTGTGATCCTATGTCTCTGTTTGGGGAACAACAGAGGCATATATGAAGAAAAATGGACGAATACAAAGCTGCTTATAAGACTGCTGCAGCAAAAGAAAGAGCATCCACGCCCCAGAAACACCAGAACACAGGTGGTAGGGGCAGGACCCACTACAGGTCTTTTTTCCAGCCTCAAGCTTTTCCCTCAGTACCAGCAACAGAGAGGAAACTTTAGGGGCAGAAGGGGCAGTGGCCGCACTAGCCCCATCACACAGCCAGCAGCCCAGGCAAAGCAGACACCCTGAGGTGCCTGCTCGGGTCGCCTCCTCAATCCCTGTAGGGGGCAGGCTGACCCACTACCTCCAGGAGTGGCAAAATATCACCACAGACAAGTGGGTCCTGGAGCTGGTGGACCAGGATCTTGTCCTCAGTTTCAAGTTCATGCCACAGCTGAGGTCAAGAGTCTTCAAACCCTCTACCCCATCAGAAACAGCTTTGCTAGAGAAGGGAGTATCCAGTCTTCTGTCACAAAGAGCAGTAGAGGCCGGTTCCCTTGTCCCAAAAGGGAAAAGGCTTGTACTCAACATACTTTCTCACAATAAAGAAAACCGGGGAGTGGTGACCCATTCTAGATCTCAGACATCTAAACGGACACTTGTCAAAGCCAAAATTCAAGATGATGACTCTGGCTACTATCCTACCAGTTCTAAGGTGGGAGACTGACTGGTATCCCTAGACCTAAAAGACGCATACTTTTACATTCCAACAGGCAATCCCACAGAAAGTACCTCCGGTTCAGATGCCATCAGGCCATTATCAGTTCAGGGCAATGCCCTTTGAACTGACCTCTGCCCCAAGGGTGTTCACAAAATGCCTGGCTGTGGTCATGGCACACATAAGGCGGTAGGGGGTAACAGTATTCCCCTATCTGGACGACTGGCTAATTGTAGGTCAGTCACATCATCAAGCCAAGGAGGCACTGGCACTTTCACAGGACACCCTGCAGTCCTTGGGGTTCCTGGTGAATCATAAATAGTCAGTACTGGAACCAGTCCAGCTCCTGGAATTCATAGGAGCCAAGCTGGACACTTGAAAAGGAAGGGCTTTCCTCCCACAGAGAAGAGCGGACAGCCTGGTGCAGGTGGCCAGCTCTTTCAAGCTGCATGTCCCAAGACCGGCGAAGCATTGTCTGCAGCTGCTAGGCCACATGGCAGCATCCACAGAAAACAGTGTCGGGGGGGGCCAGGTTCCAAATGAGGGACATTTTTGCCAGCTTAGTAAAAGGCAAGGTGGTGCAGGTCAGGACAGGCAATACAACCACCATGCATTACATAAACAAGGGGACATGAAGTCAACCACACTGCACAGAGGCCATGAAAATTTGGAGCTTGGCATATTCTCTGGATAGCTCCCTCTCGGCTGTCTGTCTCCCAGGAAGGACAATGTCTTAGATGCCCTCAGCAGAATCGATCAGGACCAGCACAAGTGGTCCCTGAACAAGCATGTCCTGGAGGTCATCTTCAGGAGATGGGGCACCCCAGAAGTGGACCTCTTCACAGCTCCAGACAATCAGCTACCACAGTTCTGCTGCAGATCTCCTGTCGATGGCACAATCCCTCTGGACGCACTGCTGTTGGATTGGACAGGGAGGTTCCTGTATGCCTTTCCTCCTTTTCCCTTGCTACTTGGGATACTGAACAAGCTCAGGTCCCAACCAGTAACAATGATTCTCATTGCCCCAGACTGGACCAGGCAGCCCTGGTATTCACCGATACTCTCCCATGTCAGTAGCCACTCCAGTGAGCCTTCCCAGGAGGCGCAGTCTACTGACCTCTTCCCTGGGCAGGATCATGTACTCCAGCCTTTAGTCCTGCAGGCTCAAAGCCTGGCTCTTGAGGACCTAGAGTATGCAAACTTGCATCTGTCAGAAGGGTGATGGAAATGTTCAGGGTATGTAGAAAACCATTGACTAGAAAAACCTATTCTTCCAAATGGAGGAGGTTTTCCATTTGGTGTCAGGAAAGGAATATAGACCATAACCAGGCCAGTCTGCCAGTGGTCTTGGAATACTTAACTCATCTCCATTCTCTGGGCTTAAGGGCTTCTACCCTTAAGGTACACCTGGCAGCTGTTTCAGCCTACCTGTCAGCTGGCAAGAGGCTGTCCTTAGACTCCAATCCAGTGTTCAGAAAGTTCTTCAAGGAGTTGCTATATTTTCATCCCCCCACATAGAGAGCCTGCACACATGTGGGATCTTAATATATGTATTGCCCAGCTCATGCAGCCCCCCTTTGAGCCCATGTCCTCCGCAGACCTCAAGTACGTGACTTGGAAAACAGTGTTTCTAGTGGTCATTACCTTGGCCAGGAGGATTGGTGAGCTCCAAGCCTTATCTACAGAGCCTTACTACATTGCTGTCCATAAAAACAGTCGTTCTGAGGACTAACAGGAAATTTCTGCCCAAAGGTATATCTGATTTCCACCTCAATCAGTCCATTACATTGCTTGTCTTCTTCACTGATCATTCCACTTCAGGAGAACATAGACTGCATAGCCCGGATGTAAAAAGAGCTATCAGCTACTAGTTGGATCACACAAAGGGTCACAGGCAGGACCATACTCAGCTCTTCCTCACCTGTGGAGAAGTGGGGGAAAGGAAAACTGGCCACTAAAAGATCCATTGCTAGATGGATTGTTGCTTGCATCCAATTTTGCTACTGTAAAGTGGGCAAACAGTCACCCACAGGCCTCAGGGCCTATTCGACCATGGGTACAGCTGCTTCCTTGGCAGCTGCTAGGGATATTCCCTTGGTGGAAATCTGTCCACACATTTACCAAACATTACTGCTTGGATGTTCAGGTCAGAGGGGATGCCAGGTTTGACACCGCAGTCCTGCAGAGCCTGTTTTCTAAGTAGGCTCTGTACCCACCTCCAAAGGTATGGTTTGGGTAGCCTGCATTAGTCAGACTACAGTAAGATTTCCTGGGGTTTGAAGAAAGAAATTACATTCCATAGTAATCTTGTTTCTTCCAATGGAATCTTAATGTATTCTGAGCTCCCTCCCTACCTTCCCTGCTAAGAACCCGTGGGTCACTGTACTCCAGCTGTACAAATACTGTTGCAAACCTCTAGGTATTGTGTTTTTTCTTAGGCATCTATGACTTGAGTCTTTTAGGTGCCATTCTGATTGTTTGGGGAGTGGTAATTGATAAAGGGATGGGAGTTCAGTTTTTTGAGTAGTAGTGTTAGTATAACTAGATAGTTCACTGTGCTTGCTTCATAAGAATCTGACTGTTGAAGAACTGTAACCAGGGCCAGTGGTTTGAAAACCGAGCTCAAGCACTGTCTCTCGCAAGCCAGATAAAGAATATCATGCCTCTTCTAAGGCTTTTTACACCACTGAGCCTACAACTAACTGATCATTATTGCCACTTGTAATAGATCCTAGGCCTCCCCATCAAAGGACACCCCCCCCCCCAAAAAAAAACAAAGTTGGACATTATGGGCAAATGAACATATGCGTCCACCTCAGTGAGCCTCAGTATTGCCAGTTACCAGGCTTATGTGATTATCAGAATACACTATGAATGTCTTTATTGACTGTGATGTATAAACTGCCCAACTGCTTTGCTATGGTTGAGGCCCAGAATTGTTTTGTGCAGTTTGGAAGCCGGTAAGCATTAACTCGCATAGATCTGGTAAAGGTCTGCAGCAAAAAATAAAGTTAAATATATAGGCAGACTAGGTAGGCTCAGCAACCCTTATCTGTTGCTAACATACTAACATACTAAAATGCCAGCAGAATAGGCCTAACGGTCTTTCGTGTCTGCTCGTTTGGTCAGCCCCCACCCTGGGTGCTGACCTTGCTGTCCCCCTCGCCTTGTCTGGCTTCTCCCTTCCCAGTTCCGGATATTCTTGCTGCATTGGATTTTGCTTCCAGAACCCTTCCCTGTACCTGTCCCACCCCTCTTGAACCCTCCACTGTCTCTGCCTCCACCAGCCCCTAGGTAGTGCATTCCATGGCTCCACCACCCTCTCAGTGAAGTAGCACCTCCTCCTTTCTCCCTGAATCTTCCCTCCAGCTTCCACCCATGCCTCTAGTGGCCCTTCCTCCTTCCTTCAAGCACCCTGACTGTTCCTCCCATTTACCCTCTTCATGTACCTGAAGACCTCTATCATGTCCCCCGGTCCCTTCTCTCTTCCAGTGTGTACATATTTAGCTCTTCGAGCCTCTCCTCAGGTCCTGTCCCCAAGCCCCAAATCATTTTGGTTGCCCTCCTCTGGATCCTCTCCAGGAGGTTAATGTCCCTCTTTAAGTGTGGCTCCAAACTGCGCAGTACTCCAGGTGCGGCCTCACCAAGCAGTTATACAGAGAGAGTATCACTTCCCTCCTTCTGGAGGTGATCCCCAGCGATGCATCCCAGCATGCTGTTGGCCTTGCTGCTGCCCTCCTACAAGTCTCAGAGTTGTTCATCTTGACATCCACCACCACCCCAGGTCTCTCTAGCCATTGAGACTTGTGTATTTCTCCCCCCAGGGTGTACACTTGGCCTGGGTTTCTGCCCCAGGTGGAGTACCTTGCATTTCCCTGCATTGAACCTCAGCTTCCACTTTCTAGACCATCTTTCCAGAGCCTCCAGGTCCTCTGCAGGGCCACCCTCCTCCTCCCCATCCACCACTGCCCCAGTTTTGAGTCATCTGCAAGAGACTCATCTCACTCTGATTCCTGTCCTATGTCAGATAGGTAGGCATTGAACAGAAGGGGCCCAAGGACTGACCTCTGTGGGACTCCACTAATGACCCTCCTTGGGATGAGACTATCCCACCAACTACGACCCTCTGGGTCCGGGTCCTGGAGCCAATTGCCTATCCATCTGATCATCTGGTTTCCCACCCCATTTCTCCTAGCTATCCAACAGGCCCACATGAGGAACAGAGTCAAATGCCTTGCTGAAGTCTAGAAAGAGGACATCCACTGGTCTACCTAGGTCCAAGGCACTTGTCACCCAGTCATAGAACTCCACCAGGTTTGTCTGACACGTATTTCGGCGGATGAATCCATGCTGTCTATCGTCCAGGCACCCTGACTTATCCAGGCCCCTCAGCTCTCTCCTTGACAATGCCTCCATCACCTTGCCCACCACCGATGTCAGGCTGACAGGCCTGTAGTTCCCTGCCACCTCCCTGATCCCCCTTGTGGATAGGCACTACATGTGCCACCTTCCAGTCTTGGGCACCCACCCTGTCCTCAGAGAGATGGTGAAAAGCTCTGCCAGGGGTTTCGCCAGGACATCTGCAAGTTCCTTCAGCACTCTAGGATGTAATTTATCCGGCCCCGGTGCTTTCTCCGTCTTAAGGGAGCTGAGGGCTTCCCTCACTCTCTCTGCTGTGATTTCCACTTCTGGTACCTCTTCTCCCTGCTTAGCCCTCCCCCCACCTGCCAGTGATGCCTCCCCCTCTCCCCCTGTTGTCACATTCTTTGTTTCTACGTAACTGCATTCCCCGGACAACGCCTCAGATGCTGATGCTTCACTTATGCAGCTGCATCTGGTGTCTGTCTTTGCCACTATTCATGGCAGAGTGTTGTTGGTTATGTTACCAGTGTTCAGCATTAGATTCTTAACTCGCGTTTTTGTGGCCAAGACATGGAGCTCGTGTTTACTCAGTTTTATCAAGGCAGAAGTAGGCTAAAAGCCCATCGGGACTGCTTTCCCCACACCTGTGGAGTGAATTAGTCCTACTGGCCCAATAATAGCCTATCTAGCTCTCTTTTGAACTGATGAGAATTATTAATATCCACTAGGTGTTGAGAGAGGGAATTCCATAACTTACATGCTCTTATAGTAAAATAATGGTTTATCCTATCTGTATGAGACCTTGGTATGTATAATTGTTTATTATGACAGTGTAGATTATCACGTTTTGATACAAACGATAAATTACAGTCCATTCTTAAATGTTTATCCTCTAATACATGAAAAAGCATAAGATCATCTCCCCTGTTTCTGCGTTGCTGAAGGTCATATAGATTTAATTCATTTAGCCTATCCATGTAAACCTTGTCTTTAACCCCTGGTATCATCTTAGTAGTCCTTCTTTGTACGCTGTCCAGTATTTTCCTGTCTTTGACTAAATAGGGAGCCCAGAAGGATGCAGAATAGTCTAGGTGTGGTTTAATAAAAGCCTGGTATAATGGGATTATGCAAATTTTTTTCTAGTGGTAAACAATTTTTTTTTTTTTGATTCTCAGGAGTCTATTGGTAACTAGTGCCACTTGCCTACAGTGATCCCCTGGAGATAGCATATTATTTATTATTATTCCTAGGTCTTTCATTTGTTACAGTTTTAAGAGGTGTTCCATATAGCTGGTATATATAATTCATATTGTTTCGTCCCAAGTGAATAACACTGCATTTGTCTACATTGAAGGCCATGTTGTTATTAGATGCCCAAATTTCAATTTGTTTTAGATCAGAAGCTAAGTGACTGATCTTAGCTATGGTATCAACCTCCGAACTAATCTTGGTATCAGTGAATTTATTCAGATATTTAGGTGCAAGTCACTAATATAGATACCAAATAACGGACCCAAGGTTAAAGGCTTTAGTTGTCAAAAATGACTCTTCACTCTCAGAAACCCTTTACATGCCAGTTCTTGTGTGGGCATTGTGGTGGTTCTTTTCGCAGGGGCTCCCACTCCTCCCCTGTATGCGGTCTCATTTGGTTTGCCACTGGGGCCTCTGCCGTCAAGCGTCAGTCCTTGAGTGCCTATTTTAAGACTCCTAAAGGTGTCGGTACCGGCAATACTTCTGCTGCCCCTTCCACAATTCTGACTTCTTCCACCACTCTGCCCCTTCTGTGGATAGTCAGGAAAGGAGGCAGCATCTTTGTTTGTGACAGAATGACAGGCGATCATGTTAGATGGGTGAGTCCTTGATATTTTTCAAGAGGATCATGCATTAGAATTTATTTTATTTAATTTTGTTGCCCTGGTAGGCCCACTGAGACTAGAAGTCCTTTTTTCAGGGGAGACCGGGGGGGAGGGGGGTAACCAACTGAAATTGAACCACATTAAACTGTTAGTGGTATTTTTAGTGAATTTATAGCACCCATTCGTGTGCATCCTCCCAGCCCTTGCCACTACCCTCCTGTGCTCTTATTGGTCCTATTGACCAAAGTCCATACTCTCTCAGACAGATGCGCTGTTCGGGCTGTATTGCTGGCTGAAATAGACCAAGGTTTATAGTTGAGCTATTTCTTAATCCTAAAGAAGACAGGTGATCCATGCCCCATCCTCAGCCTTTGAGATCTGAACGAATACATTGCATTCAAAAAGTTTTGCGTGGTCTCTCTTCAGTCCTTCCTCTGTCAGCTTTTGCAAAAATGATTTGCTCTGTGATCTGGATGTGCAGGAATGCATATCTGTACATTCAGGTTAGGGACAGCCATCGGTAATAACTGCTCTTCCTTCTGGAGGACTGGCTGTACCAGTTTGTGTCTGGACCTTTGGCATGTCCTTGGTACGACGGTTTTCACAAGTGCTTACAGTGCCTTCAGAAAGTATTCACCCCCCCCTTGGATTTTGTCACATTTTGTTGTGTTACTACCAGAATTTTTAATGCATTTAAATTATTTTTTCCCCCCTTGATTTACACAGCATACTCAACAGTTTAAAGGGGCAAAAATATTCGTATTATGTAACAAAAATTTATGAAACATTAAAAACTGGAATATCTTGTTTAAGTATTCACCCCCCCTAAGTCAGTACTTTGTAGAAGCGCCTTTGGCAGCAATTACAGCTTTGAGTCTTCTTGGGTATGTCTGTATCAGATTTGCACATCTGGATTTGGGGATTTTCGCCCATTCTTCCTTGCAGATTTGCTCAAGCTCTGTCAAGTTGGATGGGGAGCGTCGGTGAACTGCAATCTTTAAGTCTTTCCACAGATTCTCAATGAGATTCAAGTCTGCTTTGGCTGGCCACCAAGGACATTCACCTTCTTGTTCTGAAGCCACTCCAGTGTTGCTTGGTTGTATGCTTGGGGTCGTTGACCTGTTGGAACGTAAATCTTCGCCCCAGTCCAAGGTCTATTGCAGACTGATGCAGGTTCTCCTCAAGGATGTGCCTGTATTTGGCTCCATTCATTGTTCCCTCTATCCTGACAAGTCCCCAGTCCCTGCCGCTGAAAAGCATTCCCATTACATGATGCTGCCACCACCATGCTTCATGGTAGGGATGGTGTTACACGGGTGATGAGCTGTGTTCGGTTTGCGCCAGGCACAGCACTTTGCATTCAGGCCAAAGAGTTCAATTTTTGTTTCATCGGACCAGAGAATCTTTTACCACGTGGCTCAGAGTCTGCCACGTGCCTTCTTGCAAACTCCCGGCGTGCTATTATGTGTCCTTTTCTCAGGAGTGGCTTCTGTCTAGGCACTCTCCCATAGAGGCTACATCTGTGAAGTGCTACAGAGATTGTTGTCCTCTGGACAGGTTCTCCCATCTTAGCCATGGAACTCTGTAGTTCTGTCAGGGTGGTCATTGGGTTCTTGGTCACTTCCCTGACCAAGGTCCTTTTTGCCCGGTTGCTCAGTTTGGGAGGACGGCCTGCTCTAGGAAGAGTCTGGGTGGTTCCGTAGTCTTTCCATTTCCTAATGATGGACTTGACTGTGCTCCTGGGAACTTTCAACACCCTAGAAATGTTTTTATACCCCTCCCCAGATCTCTGCCTCCTCACAGTTCTATCATGGAGTTCTACGGACAGCTCCTTGGTCTTCATGGTAGAGTTTCTGCTCTGACATGCACTGTCAACAGTGGGACCTTATATAGACAGGTGTTTTTTCTCTGAAATCATGTCAACCATTTGAACTGACCACAGGTGGACTCCATTCAAGTTTTAGAGTGATCTCTCAAGGAAATTGGATGCACCTGAGCTCAATTTGGAGTGTCATAGCAAAGGGGGTGAATACTTATCAAATCGACATTTCAGGTTTTTATTTTAAATTACATGTACAAAAAATTCCAGAAGTTTCATTCCACTTTGACATTATAGAGTAATTTGTGTAGATACGTGACAAAAAAATCCCATATAAATGTATTTTAATTTAAGTTTGCAACATCACAAAATGTGACAAAATCCAAGGGGGTGAATACTTTCTGAAGGCACTGTATATGTGGTGGCTGCAGCTTTATGCCAGGGTGTACTTTACATAGTCCCTAACCTGTGTGATTGGCTTTTCAAGGCACTGTTGAGGGATGTGACTCTACAGACTTTGTACTGGTCTCGCCAGTTTGACTAACTGGTTATGCTGGTCAACAAACCCAAATCAGTTCTTACACCTTGCCAGTGCCTAGTTCTCTTTTTTTTTTTTCTTCCTTTTTTTAACATTTCTGTTTTTCACATCGGGGACCCAGAACTATCTCAGGCTCCCAACTCACCATGCCGCTTTACCACCCACTGTGACTCTGCCTTCTTCAAGTACATTACTCTCTCCCCGTGAGACCCATGGGCCCTAAGGTCCGCGGGAGATCGAAGGGCAGAGGTGGAGGTCCAGTGTTGGGTGTGTGGCAGCCAGGCACTGTAGGGCTGTTGTCTATCCGGGGCCAAGGGTTTTTTCTTGTTTGTTCCCCCATAAGCTCCCTACTCCCTCCCGAGCATGGCATGCAGTGATGCCATGGCACACGACAACCCTGCCAACGTCTGCCACACTCCCCACTTGTCTGTCCCTACATTTTGCAGTGCCCCCGATCTCCACCGGGGGTCACTGGAGTGCCAGACAACCCACCGCCCTCCCCGTGGGAGAGGAGAGCAGTTTGTTGGGCGCTCAATCCTCTTCCTCCCCTGCCGGCTCCTGGGCTCGCTCCCAAACCCAGGTCACCAGTGCAGCGTCCAGTGCCTCAACCCTTTCCCTTGCTGGTGATAATTGAAACCAACCCTGACCCTACTATCGTTAATTCTTTCCAGCCTCACCCGGCTTATTGTCTGCCACAATCTCCTTGTCTCACCTTAACAAAAGGAGCCTCACTGCCAACTCTCTCTGAACTTGAGGCTTGGGTATGCGCTAATAACCCTGACATCCTAGCCCTTTCCGAAACTTGGCTGAAGCCATCTGTGGCAGACTCCCACTGCTCCATTCTGGGCTACAGTATACTCCGGGCCAATCACCCTAGCTCTAAAAGAGGTGAGGGCTTGGTCATTTATTACAAATCCCACTTGAACATCTCTATCATACAGGTCCCCTCCTTGACTAACTGTGAGGTCCTTCACTCCAGACTTGTGCTGGGGGTTGTCAAACTTCTACACATCTTCTGTGTTTATATACCTCCTTTACACTCCAGACTGGGTCTTGAGGAATTTGAGTATTAAACCGACTGTGTCCGGGGGGAAAATGAAGTAATCTGCTTGGGTGATTTTAATCTGGACTAGGGCGGGCCTCGGTCCTCTCTACTATTATCCATTACCAGCAAGGCCAGCCTTGCTCAGTTAATCCAAGCTCCCACTAGAATCTCTCGTCAGGGCTCCTCCAACACCCTGTTAGATTGGATCCTGACTAACAGGAAGGAGAATTTCCCTAATGCCAGTGTTCTTCTTGACTCTATCAGTGATCACTGCCCGATCTTCTGTGTTCGGGACTCCTCACCTCCCTCCTTCCCCCTCCAAATTACTATCTTCTTCCAACTTCTCCAACCTCAACCCTGCTGCTTTCTTGTGTGATCTAAACTTTGTTGACTGGTCCCCTCTTTACACTACCAATGACATCAGCTGCGCGACGGAGTATTTCAATGCAACCCTTCTCTCTCTTCAGAACCTGCACATACCTGTAACCACATGCAGGGTAAAAGGGTGGGTCACTAACTGGCTGAAGCTCCCCCCACTCCAGCTGCTGAAACAAAGGGATAAACTCCGGTAGTTTTGGAAGTCCTGGTCCCTTCAAGCTGATTTCACTGCCTACATGTCGTTGAGCAACTCTTGTAAGGAGATCTGCCATGCCAAGAGTACTACCGTAACCTACTCAGCACCTCGGCCTCAAACCCCAAGTGCTACTGGTCTCAAAGAAAATTCTGGGGAATAACAAGACTCTGACTCCAAGTGATATGTTCATAAAAGACATCCACTGTAATAATCCTCTCACTATAGCCACTGCCTTCAATGCCCTCTTTTCCACCTGTCCGACATACCCTCCCCCATTTTTCCTTTGGCCACCCCTCTTCCCCGCATCTGCTACTCTAGTGCTGGCTCCTCTACGCACCAGGAAGTCTCTAAGTTACTTAAGACTATTCCTGCTCACGCAGTGCAGGTCCTGACTGTATCAATCCTAGGATACTTAGGCAGTTTGCTCTTTGTCTTGCTGAGCCAGTTACTAGGCTTTTCAATCTCTCAATCTGCTTAGCCACTGTCCCTTCTGTCTGGAAAACTGCCAGAACTATAACTGTTTTTAAGAAAGATCCCCAAATCTTGTCTGTCTTACAATTTCACTCCTGCCCACGCTTAATAAGCTGCTGGAAAAAGTAGTGCACCGGCAGGTCTCTCAGTGCTTACTCCACTCCAACCTTCAATCCCCTGTACAACATGGCGTTAGGGCTGGGCACAGTACTACCACTGCCATTACCCTCTTCACCAGCGACATAAAATGCAATATGGAGAAAGGCTTACTCACTAGAGCAGTGTTCATTGATCTCTCCAAGCATTTGACATGGTACATCACCCCCCTCCTACTGGAAAAACTGCAATTACTCTGGTTCTCTGTATCCACCCTATCCTGGTTCTCCAGCTATCTTGAAAATTGATCACAGTCTGTCTCCTTCAGTAAGTCGCGCTCTGCCCCTGCCTCAGTCACCTCAGGTGTCCCCCAGGGTTCAATCCTAGGGCCTCTTCTCTTTTTTCTTAATGATATCCCCAACTTTTCTTCATTCTGCAATTCCATCCTATATGCGGACAATGTTGTACTTTACTCCGCTTCTAAGGCTATCACAGACCTAAATTAACAACTGTCACCTGCTTTTCAGAGCCTCCAATCTTGGTTCACCACCAATTACCAAATCTTTGACCTATCTTAGACCCAGGCGGTGTTATTTGGTTCCTCCAGACAGGTACAGACTGTCCCCTAAGCTTCTGGTCCACAGATGTGACGGGTCTCCTATCTCCAACACATCATCTTTCAAATACCTAGGGGTAATGCTTGACCCGGCGCTCTGATTTCACTGTGCATGTCAGTGAGTTCTGTCAATCACTCAACTCCAACATTGGTGCAGCCTACAGAGTGCGCTATTCTTTTACTCTGGCTTTGAGGACTGCTGTTGCAAGGGGTGTGCTACTACCGCAACTGCTTTATGCACTCCCTGTCCTTTCTCATGCCAATGCCGTGGTTCTCCGTAGATGGGATGTTACCTATAACAACATCTGTAGATTCTCATTATCTGACCCACCACTGCCGACTTTACTGTGCACTAAATTGGTTGCCTCCCAATTCCCTTAGATCTCATGCTCTTGGCTGTTTTATTGACTCTTTAACAAGAACACCATGCCCTGCAGCTCTGGGTGCTATGCTTACTCCTGTCTCGCATTCTCGTGCCCTCAGGTCCTCCACCTTCCCCTTACTTACTGTTCGGCACTGCTCAACTAAAATGGGTGAGCAGGCCTTCTCTTATTTTGCTCCACGAGTCTGGAACTCTTTCCCCCCTCATGTGAAGAACTCCTCATCTCACCTAGCTTTTAAGCATGCTCTTTTTTTTCCCACCTTAATGCCCGACTTCTGTGACTGCACTTAAGTTCTGTGGGGCCCGCTGCTTGCCCTCCAGCTGCTGTCTTGTCCATCCCTGTTTGATTACTAAGTATGTGTGCTTAGTTGTCTTCTTCAGTTTACATGGGACTTTTTACCTGTGCTTCGTAAAAGTTTTTGCAACAATTGTATGACTACTCTAACCTGTTTGTATTCTTGCTGTTAATTTTGTGCTTTGTTTTTATGCTGCTTGTATAGGTAATTCTTATTGTTATCTCACCCTTGTACATCATTGTTGTCTACTGCATTTACTGTAACTGTACTGTCCCGGGTCGTGCCTGAAAATAGGCAGGCTTCTTGCCTAGCATGCTTACCTGGTCACCAAACGTTAATAAATAAATAAACCCTCAGCGCCACTGGGCCAGCCTAGTGCCTAGTTCTTAAGCACTGTCTTGGACACTGTTCAGGCACAGGCGTTTCTTCAGGACTCTGGTACTGACGCTTTGACGGTCCAGGGGATGCTGCTTGCCCCCAGCACACCGGTCCCTTGCGAGATCCATGCTTTGGTTTCTGGCCTCTTGATAGCAGCCATTGTGCATGTTCCCATGGCCCTCTTCCAGATGCACATTCCCCAGTGAATGCTGCTGCCCAGTAGGTCCTGGCACCCAAGTGGGCCCTGGATTTCCCTTTTCTGGTCATGGGTTACTTATGCAGGGCTGTTTGCTGGTGGCAAGATCTTGCCCCATCTGTTTTAGGGCTCACCATTTCTAAGCCTGCACCACAGGAGGTCTCCACCACAGATGCCTTTAGGATGAGTTGGGGCCTATATTGGTTCACTAAAAACCCAGGTTATGTCTCCCTTGGATCACTCCCTACATCATACTGTTGATTAAGGTTGTTCTTAGCCTGCCAGCCTTTGCTGCTCACGTTCAGGGTTGTCCTTTCCTGGTACAGACAGACAGCAAGGAGGTATTCATCACCCACACTGCAGAGAAGCCATATGGGTGTGGGAGTGGGTCATTGCACATGACATATACGTTGTTGCTATGTTTCTGTTCAGCTCTTTCTAAAACCCTGATGGAGACTCTAAGCAGTTCAGTTGCTCATTCCTATGAATGCAAACTCCTGGGCAACATGATCAGAGAACTCCTTTCCCATTGGGGTCGACCAGAGCTAGACCTTGTTCCTCATGCAGCACAGACTGCCTCATTTTTGGCTGTTTACTACATGGCTTGGAGTTTTTTGGCATGACATGTCCTGAAAGGGGATGCTTATGTATGCCTTCCCCATTCCCTCTGATTCATCGCGTACTGGTCAAGTTCAAAGTAGATGGGGCTACACTGATGCTGGTGGCCCCCTTCTAGCATAGACAAATTAGGTGTTCCCTGCTCTGCCAGATTGTAGTGGAACCCCCTGTCCCATTCCCTTTTTGAATGGGATTATTGTTGTAGGGCATCAGCATTGTGTTACACAGATCTTCAATCCCTCCTGCTTCATGCCTGGTTCCTGATGTTGTAGAACTGCCCCACTTCGGGGTCTCCTGGGCTGTTTCAGGTGCTCTACTGGATTTGGACTACTCCCCTCCCTACCGGACTCGGGCCTCCATTACTCCTGAGAAGGTTCACCTTTCTGCCATTTTGGCCTTTCATGCCCTCATAGTAGGCAGAATTGTTGCCCACTTGGAAGTGTCTCACAGGTTCCACAGAGGATACCTTCATCTGCGTCCCCTGGTCCATAGGCCAGTTGCAGTGTGAGACCTTTATTTGGTTCTGAAGTCTCATACAGGTTCCTTTCGACTTGTTGCCACTTGTGATGTCTCCTTTCATAGAAAGTACTTTTTCTAGGTTGTGAATATAGTTCACTATCCACACACTGGCAGTTCACCAGGGTTCCATGTCATAACAGCGATCGCTAAACAGTGATCGCTGCGAGTGTACATTGCCGAAAATCAAAACGGGGATGTACACTCTCCGCTAAACCTGACGAGTGACGAAAACCAACAACAAAGTGTCGCACCTCCCTAAAATAGGATTTTAATCTCCTTGGGGGTGGATACCAGGGAGGGGGAGAAACCCAGACATAAAAATATATTTTAAGTGCCGCACATGCGAAATAAAATGGAAAACCCTGCCCAGCCCGGAACTCTGGACCTCCCTCACTGCAGCCCCCCAACCTCACCACCTCATCAGAATGGCTGCTCGGCAGCACACTGTCAAACTGTAGCTCATATACCTTTTACTTCCTGAACCCTTCCCTTCCGCTTTCTTCACCCTCATAGCACCTCGCAATATTTGTCCCCAACTTGGTGCTATAACTGCACCTCGCTACCCTTTCAAGGTAGTTCATATCACAGGCACTGAAATTGAGTTGCTTACAAGTGAGTCGCTCAGTTTCAGTCACTATTATAATGTGCTGCCGTACACCAGAATTGCTGAGTTGTCTGACATCTTAAAGCTGTGGTTCTTCCACCACCCGGGTGGTATATCCCACAACTCTGCTGCGTGCCGTCAGATCTTTCTTTCCGCTGGAAGAACCAGTCACCACCTTTGCGGATCCCGCTTAGGATTAATGTACCATAGGCAAACCTTTCTTTTGAAGTTTTCAAACTTTAGCAGTTTCTTTCCTTGGTCACTAAGACTTCTCTCTATGATTGAAGATGGAACATCGAAAGCTAGGGTTTAAATTCTGCTTTCATTGCCAGCAGAAGATACTGGTCACCGACTCGCACAAGACATGCCTTTACTGCTTGAGCAGGCAGCAAGCATGACCAGTTGAAGTTTCTGCATATCAGTGCTACCAGAATTTTTGAAAGAAAGCATCGAGACACCCTCGAACGGCCTTCGGAGAGGGATCCAAGAGCAAGAAGACCTCAGCAGCTGCCGGGCTGGCTCAGCAGCTTGTGACACTCGTAGAGGAAGTGGCGGCTGCTGTAGTGGGCACAACTCAACAGCTTGTAGCCCTCAAAGAGGAAGCGATGGCTGCTACGGTGGGCACCTCTTCGGCCTTGGCGTTGTTCCCAGCTGTGCCCAGCCTCTGGCAGGAGGGTGGGTGGTTCATGGGGAATTCTCTGACATGTGTTTGGCACTCCGGACCTTGGGGGAGAACACTGTCCACCATGGCAGAAGCATAAGCACAACCCATCAGAGGTCATGAGTCCGGGAGAGATCGAGGTCCGCCTGATCCCTCAGCTCACGTGACTGCTGGATTCTGGTCGAGATCTGTCTGGTTGAGAGCCCCTCAGTACTCCCATTGGGGCTTGACCTCAACTCCGGTTGAGCAGGCCATGGAAATGTTCCTCAAACCTGTCAGCTGACTGTTGGACAAGATCAAGGAGTTGATCTTGCAGACCCCGGTGCTCCCAGGAGGTCATGGAACAGTCTGTGTTCCCAACCAGTTCCCTTCATTAGTGATCTCCACTGGCAATCGGGCCTTCTGAACCTGTCCTTGTAAATGTGGCCAGGCACGTTGTCTACCATAACCAGCCAGAAGGCTCTCCTTAATCAAGATGCTCGCATTTTTGATCCCACTGGACCAGGAGGCATCGCCATCAGTGCTTCTCGTCCTCTTCATCCTCAGAAGAGGGTAGGCATCCCCGCAAGATGCGCTAGTGCTATGAGGAGCTTCTCTGGCAACAGTAGGCCATTGCGTTGAGGGTTAGGTCTCCATCCATGGGACTTCCAGTCACCTGGGAGACACCAGTGGTTCCCTCACCAGTCCATGCCATGCAGGTGTTTCCAGCAGCTGCTTCACCTCTGGGTGGAACCACCACCAGTGCTGAAGGTGGGTGCTTCGACCAGGAGGCCCATTTAGCCACCATCTTGCCAGGCTAGTTCTCAGTGCAGATCACCCCAGGTGAGGATATTTGGATGGTCCGTGGCGAGAAACAGTCGAGGGCTGTTAGTGTGAAGTCCTTGGACAATTCAGATCTCAAGTCCATGGCCTCATCTGGGACTGTCCTCTCTGACCAAGGCTCAGTTGAGGACCTTTCCATCTAGCGTAGCCCAATGTGTTTTGGGGCATGTCTCTCCTTTATTTTGGAGTCCATGTCTGTCCTGCTTCAGCCAGTCCAGACAGGGGCCCAAGGTTTGGTAGGTCGAGGGCTCTTCAGTACCCTCTTTGAGCCAGTCGAATTCTACTGCAGTTGAGCAACCTGTGGAACATTTCCTTGAACCTGTCAAGCACTTGTCAGACGAGGTAGAGGAATTGATTTCCCAGGCCCCAGTGCTCCCAGTCCTTACTCAAGAGGACATGATTTGGTTAGTGTCTCTGTCCAGTCCTTGCTTGGAGCAGCCTCTATCAGCAGTCAAGTTTTCCACATTCATGCTGCTTAACTTGGCAGGCATGTCATGTACCACAACCAGCCAGAAGGCTTCCCTTGCCGTCGACCATTTAGTTGACAGTCAAGATTGCGGTCAAGATCTCAGTGGAGGTGTTGTTACCACTCTTGATCCCGCACAACTGGGAGGCATCGCTGTCAAGTCTTCTGGACCTCCGCCTCCTCTGTTGAAGAGAGGTACTATTGCAAGCTACACTGGTACTATGAGGAGCTCCTCTTGCAACAGTGGGCTATCACGAACTGGGGTAGGTCTGTATCTCTTGGACCTCCAGTCACTTGGCAGCCACTAGTAGTGTCTCCGCCAGTCCACACTATGCAGGTACTCCCTGCAGCTGCTTCTCCATTAGTTCGGGTGGAGCTGCCACCACCGCAGTCAAAAGTGGGTGCTCTGTCCAAGGAGGCCCCTTCGGCCACTGGCTTGCTCAGCCAGTTGTTGGGGCAGAATACCCAGGGGAAGGATACTTGGGTGATCTGCAGTGTGAAGTGGTCGAGGGACATTTTCAAGGAGTCCTTGCACGACTCTGGCCATGATTCCATGGCCAGCTTGGGGACTGTCCTCCTCGATAGATCAGTCGAGGAGCTGTCTGCCAAGCATGACTGGTTGTCCTTCAGTGAAGTTCTCCACTTACTATCAGAATCCATGTCAGTCCTACTAGAGCCGGTTCAAAAAAGGGCTAAAGTACCCCTTTATGGACATTTTGAATAGGGACGAATCCCCGGGGTTGCTTTTCCCGTAGCTGAGGCCATTTTGAGACCAACCCTGAAGCTCTGGCAGCATCCTATATGGCGCCCTATACCACCTGTATGGTCCGCAGGTATGCGGTCCCCACTGGGTCCCTTTCTGGGTTCTCGGACTACCCCTCTGCGGAGGGGCTAATTACTGATTCGATGTTCCACAAGTTCGGACTCCAGGGAGACATGGACAAGTCTCTGGACAAGGAGTCCTGTAAGATTGACCACACCACAAAAAAGATGTACACTGCGCTGTAGGAGAGACGTCGCATGAGTGGTCCCTGAATAAGGAGGTGGTAAACCACCTAATCTTTAAGTATACCCCTTCCATTAGGCCACACCTGTAGAACTATACCCACATCAGTGCTAGAACCACATGGAGACTTTTGCTAGCTGGGGGCCGCCCATGACCATGTCATGTATCAGCTTCTGTATAAACGTGGGTGGCTCCATCTCTCTTCTGTTCCTATCCTGCCATCAATCACCTCATCAGACCAGCTGAAAGAAATGTCAACTAGCCATTGCTGTTTATAATTTATTTTATATAAGTTAATTTGTCATCTGTGCATGCCACCAAAAGCTTTATTTTGGTATTGTAAGTGCGGAGATGAAATTTATAAGGAAGACACCCATGAGGTCTGTGTGTGTGTGGTGTTTGGGCTTGTCTCACATCGCGAGGACTTTAGATTTGCCAGAGCTTCAGCCAGGCTATGAGGCGACGAAGCAAGAAAGCTCTAGAGAATTTCCTTCTCCTTAAAACATTAACAGTCATGGAGAAGGACCCAGGGCCCAACATTGGTGTCTCCCCTCCATCAGCCAGTAGCCGGCTGCCAGAATCAAAGGATTGGGACAAAGAAAGGTTGACATAGAGAGAAAACTGCTGAAATCCAGGAACTGGGATAAAGAAAAGTCGACATTTTGGCCATCCTTGTCATCAAGGCAGAAACATAGTGATAAAGAAAAGTCTAATATTCCGGCGAGGTCCAGGTCACCAGTAAGGCAAGATAAATTTGTTGCGTCATGTCAGCTCTGATTGTGTTGATGTCAGAATACCCCCTCCCCCCAAAACACTGTTGATAAGACACCAAGCTCAGTGTTTAGGTTAGGCGCTATCTTACTTACTATAGACGGTACAACACCATCGTCATCAGGCCAATGTCTGTCTTCAACAAAAGTAGTCACGGCCCCTGTCCAGATCATCGTCAACACTCAAGCTGTGCTGGCATTACTTTCGGAAATGATACGACTCATTCTGCCTGACTTACCTATGCAGGCAGGTATACTGTTGACGGGGCCATGGGTACTGAACCCCCCTTGATGCCTGCTACCACCATTTGGTAGATTCCGTCCTCTCTGCCTCCACCAGTGTCATCAGCACACTGTGGTGCTCCTGTTATTGGCAGATACTTTGACGAAACAGAATAAAATTCTGACCTCATGGTTTTAGAGAAGAATTTAGAGAAGCAGTATGAGGGAGACACTATGTGGTACCTCTCTCTAGTTCTTCCCTCTCATCCTGTAGTGAAGTCTCAGTGGTATATAGCTCAAGATCTCCTGAAGATCCCACTTTTTATGTGATGATGCAGCAAATGCAGGCTGCCACTGGCTTTTCTGTGGAAGAAGATTCCACAAAGAAGAACCTGATGGAATTTCTGGAGGTCCCGTGCTCCCCCTCCATAATAATTCAACTTGTGTATCCTGTATTACAGGATGCTACCTTTGCTGCATGGCACAGACCTAACTCACTGCCTGCAGTTCCCAGAAAAGCTGATAAATTATATCCTGGTCCACGTGCAAGTCTGATTATTATCATCATTATTTTTATTATGATGCTAACCAGCCAGAAATTGACTCTGTAGTCGTCATGGTTGTTCATGATAGATCTTTGGCACCTAAACATATGAGTACCCTGCCTCCAGATAAGGAATCTAGGAGGCTGGACATGATGGGGAAGCGTACTTGCGCCTGTGCTTCACTGGGTATCAATATTGCCAACTAATAGGCCCAAATGATTAAATACCTAAATAGCCTGTAGAAAGCTACCAGGACTGCAGCTCATGCTTTGCCTGAAGGCTTGACCAAGAATGAGTTGCTTCAGACTTTTAACTTCCAGTTTTGAGGTGGGCAGACATTTGCTGTGCTCAGCAAGTGATGTATCTGATGCCTTTTCCAGGGCTGGCATTTGTATGGGAAGATATTATTGGCTCAGAGTTGCTGGATTTGCCACAGATGTGCAGCAGGCTGTTATGAATGCCTGTTTCCGGGGGACAGAACATTTTGGATATGATTATAGAAGAGGCCCTAAGAGGCCTTCAGACATCTCGGATAACTCTTGAGATCTGTAAAATCCCTGTATCCCACTCTTGTTAGAGGGCGTGGAAGGGGACCTTTCTTTAGCCTGCTGTCAGAGGGGGCTGTGGTTTCCATCCACAAAGTTGAGGTAAGGCAACTGACCCACTGCTGGTCCCTTTCCACAGGTGTGCATTTAAAAGCAGTCAAAGCAGGAGGTGCTGGTGGCCTGACTCATACCTGGACCCCACCTTCTCTTCCATGGATGCCTCTGGGGTCTGTGTGTGTGTGTAGGGGGCACTCTCTCCCTGCATGTGGCACAGTGAAGGGAGATTACAACAGATGAGTGGGTCATGTAGATAATTGCAAGGAGGCATGCTCTGGAGCTAAGAGACATCCCTCCAGATCATCCTCCACCTCCTTCCTGTTTCCTTCCAGGGCATCTGTCGCTTCTGAAAGAAGAAATGCAGTCATTACTCCAAAAACGTGCTATAGAACAAGTTCCTCCGCAACAGAGGAACAAAAGGTTCTGTTCCAGATACTTCTTAGTCCCAAAATTGACAGGGAATCTGTATCCTGTGCTGGATCTCGGGTATCTCAACTTCTGCCCTGAATACAAGAAGTTTTGAATGGTATCCCTGTAAGCCCCGATTCCCCTACTGCAGTCATGGGACTGGCTTTGTTCTCTGGGCCTGAAGGAAGGCCTAACTTCACATAAAGATCAGGAAAGCTCTCAGGAAATATCCCCGCTTTGTGCTGGAGAGGGACCCACTACCAGTTCAGAATATTTCTGTTTGGCTTGTCCTCTGTGCCACGGGTCTTTTCCAAATGCTTGGTAGTAGTGGCAGCAGTCCTTCACAGGGAAATCCTATATGTGTTCCCCTATCTGGACGACTGGCTGCTGAAAGCCATTTCCAATAATTTAATCAATCAACTTTATTTAGTATAGCACTCCATTCACTTTGACCCTGGGCGATTTACAAGTGAGCTAGATAATTCAAAACAACTAAAATAAACTACATAGTACATAACACACTATAAATACACATTTTTAAACTAATTATTAATAGCTAAATCTGGCTAGAGGGAAATGCTTGATGTTTTCAGCTCCCTATTAAAGATTTCTACCATGGAGCGCTCTCAAAGGGCGAGGGAGGGAGTTCCACAGGGTTGGTGCTACAAAAGAAAAGGCATGCGCACCAGATGTTTTTAAACGCACCCTGGGAACATCCAGATATCCCTCGCCTGCTGAATGGAGGGAATGGTAGGGTCGCAGGAGGTCTGGTAGGTAATCCGGCCCCTGACCGTGCAGGGCCTTATAGGTCAGCAAACCAACCCTGAAGGTGATCTAACACCTAAATGACAGCCAGTGCAGAGCGCAAAGCACAGGTGTAATATAACAAAATCTTGGCAACCCAGTCAGCGGCAAAGATCCACCCCAACGGCCCCAGGTATAGGGCGTTGCCGTAGTCAAGCCATGACATCATGAAAGCATGGACCAGTGATGGCAGATTGCTGGGGGGGGTATGAGGTGTTTAATCCTGGCGATGTTTCTCAGATGGTAAAATGCCTTCTGGACCATAGCCGACACCTGATTAAGTGTTGGGATGTAGCCCAGTACAACGCCAAGATTTCTCACTCTGACCGGTGACCTGTCCAGATAGCCCACTCCCTCCCCTCCCCGGTGACCCGTATCCACCACCGGTACTTCAGTTTTGTCCGGATTCAACCTCAACCAGTAAGCGCTCATCCATTTTTGGATCTCAGCAAGGCACTGATTGAACACAGAGACCACCTTATGCTACCCAGGAGCAAAAGACAGGTATAGCTGAGTATCATTCACGTAGCAGTGAAAACTCAGCCTATACTATCTTATAATGTCCTCTACTGGCAGTATATACACCGCAGACAACATGGGGGACAGAATGGAGCCCTGTGGGACCCCACATGACCGGGGCATGGATGATGAGGAAAAATGTTCCTGACTCGTCTCGTTGCATCCTGCCAGTGAGAAAAGAATGAAACCAGTTGAGGACTGTACCAGCCAGTCCACAACAAACCCACAGACACTCCAGCTGTACCACATGGTCCACAGTGTGAAATGCTGCAGAAAGATGGAGGAAAATCGAGATGGAGCGACTTCTGAGGCGCTGGACGCCTTACCTCGTACCACGCTGGCGACCTGTGTTCGGGAACAAGGGCGGACCGCCCGAGGGTCAGCCAGGGAGAAAGATTGAGCACCCAACGACTGCTTTCCTTCTCGGGGACTACCTGCAAACTCCCGCTGCGATACCGCCACCTGGGGTACCCGGTGGAAGGTGCAGTATGTGGAGATGATAGTAAGAAGGGGCGGGCGAGCGTCGGCAGAGGGCGGAGCAGAAGGCATGTCTCAACATGTCCCTCGCTCCTAACCCCTCTTACTGCACGCTAACGTCTGGGGCTGAATAGAGGAAACCCATGTCGCTCCTAGGTGACGACTCCTCTGCACGCACTCCCGGTTCGTCGGGGCAGACTCCGTTGTGCATGGGTCCATGGCTGAACAGTTGCTGGGAAGGTTCAAGGAGAGAGTTCCTCCTCACCCCACCAGGGGGTCAGCCGGGCATCACGGGTCTAAAGGCAGTGTGACCAGGTACTCTAGGGGCAGACTCTGGCTGGGCTGTGTGTCCTTGGGGAAGTCTGATTGAGCTGAGGGAAGGGGTAGTAAGGAGTGAAAAAATACAAAGTACAAAAAAAAAAAAAAAAAAAAGATGGAGCGGCTTCCTCAATCTCTCGCCACCAGGAGATCATTCAGCACCCAGACAAGGGCAATCTCAGTACTGTGCCTCTTTCTGAAACCTGACTGGAAAGGGTTGTAGATGTCATGAGTTGTTGGTCTCCAGTTGAAGGGCCACCACCTTCTCAACCTTTCCCACAAAAAAGAAGCTTAGAGACAGGTCTGCAGTTGGCCAGGCAGTCCGGGTCCAGTGAACATAGAAACATAGACTTTGACCTCAGATAAGGACCGCTTGGTCCACCTAGTCTGTCCATTTCCCTACCTACTTGATAAGCTGCAGATCCTAGTTAACCAATGGCCTATTTCTTCCTACCCCCACAAGAATTGCCTTATGTCTGTCCCATGCATTCTTGAATTCTCCCCTAGTTTTAGACCCCACAACCTTCTCAGGAAGGCGGTTCCATGTATCCACCACCCTCTCTGTGAAAAAATACTTCCTCACATTGCCCCTGAGCCGTCCCCCCTCTATCTTCAGATTGTGTCCCCTTGTTCTTGCACATCTCTTTTTCTGGAAGATGCTACCATCGTGGACTTTGTTGATTCCACTGAGGTACTTAAAAGTTTCTACCATGTCCCCCCTCTCCCTCCTTTCCTCAAGGGTATACATAATAAGCTCCTTTAGTCTCTCCTGATATGGCTTCTCTTGCAGACCCTGCACCATTTTAGTTGCCCTCCTCTGGACTGCCTCCATCCTGTCCATGTCCTTGCGGAGAAGGGGTCACCAGATGTGCACACAGTACTCCAGATGGGGTCTCACCAACTGTCTGTACAGGAGGGTAACAACTTCCTGTTTTCTACTGGTGATGCCTCTCCTAATGCACCCCAGTATACCCCCAGCCCTCCCTACTGCCTTCTCACATTGCTTACCAACCTTTCGGTCATCTGGTATGACTACCCCCAGGTCCCTTTCCATTTTGTTGTGATTCATCAGTACCACTCCCAAAAAAAAATTGTGTACTCTTCCCTTGGGTGTTTGTTTCCCAGGTGCATTACTTTGCACTTTTGCATTGAATCTAATGTGCCATATTTTTGACCATTCCTTCAACCTTGCCAAGTCCCTTCTCATCCTTTCCACCCCCAACCCCGGAGTATCAGTCCTGTTGCAGATCTTTGTATCATCTGCAAAGAGGCATACTTTTCCTTCCAGTCCCTCCGCAGTGCCGCCTATAAAGACATTAAAGAGGACCGGTCCCAGTACTGATCCCTGCGGTAGCCCGCTAGTAACCCCCCTTTCTATGGAGTGGACTCAGTTTACTATTACCCTCTGCGTCCTGTTGTCCAGCCAGTTTTTTTTATCCAGGTTACCACCCTGGACCCACTCCCAGGCTGGCTAACCTGTTACCTGTTTGTTAATCTTTTGTGTGGGACTGTGTCAAATGCCTTGCTAAAGTCTAGGTAGGCCACGTCCACAGCCCCTCCCTGATCTACTACTTTGGTCACCCAGTCAAAGAAATCTATTAGATTCATTTGACATAACCTTCCCACTGTGAATCCATGCTGCCTTGGGTCCTGTGCCCTGCTGGCCTCTAGGTACTCAACAGTTCCTTCTTTCAGAAGTGATTCCATCATTTTCCCTACCACTGAGATCAAATTGACAGGTCTATAGTTTTCTGCCTCTGCCTTGCTCCCACTTTTGTGAAGGGGACTCGCATCCTCCCTCCTCCAGTCCGCAGGTACCACACCATCCTCCCATGATTTGTTAAGAGTAGTCAGTGGTGTTACTAGTTCTCCCCTTAGTTCTTTTAGAATTCTGGGGTGACTCCTGTTAGGCCCCATTGCTTTGTCCACCTTCAGTTTTAGGACTTCTTTCAGGACCCTTTCTTCTGTGAATGGACTGGTATTGACCCCCCTATCCAGTGTGCTTCTATTATTTGGTTTAGGTACCACCCTCACCTCTTCTTTTGTGAATACTAAGCAGAAGTATTTGTTCAGTATCTCTTGCTTTGTCACAGTCACCCTCTGCCCACCTCCCTCTCCTTTAAGCCTCACTATCCTTCCCCTGGTCTTTCTTCACTCCCTAATATACCTATAAAAGGTTTTATCCCCCTTCTTAACTGAGTTGGCATGCTCTTCCTTGGTTTGGGCCTTTGCTATTCTGACTGCCTTCCCTGCTTCAAACCCCAGGAAATCTTATTGTATTCTGACTTCTTCAGTATGGTCACACCATAAGACTGCCCCGGAGCTGAAATGTTTACTAGAACCTATGCTAATCATGGAATGTTAGGCTCAAGCTCTGTTTTCAAACCACTGTCCCTGGAATATATCCTGCAACTGTCGGATTCTTTATTCCACTTGCCTAGTACAGACGCCTTGGAGAGCCCTCCTTCATCTTTCTTAAAGATTGTAATTTTCTCCATTTCTTTGAAGTAAATTTTCTTTCCGTTCATTTTTTGAACCACTGTCCTTGAGTTTACAAGTAGATTAGTCTAGATTGAGTTTTATTTCGGAAAGATTTTCAGTTTCTTCAGTTCGTTTAACTGGGTGGTAACCGAATGAACTTACTTCGCGGTGGAGCTCCTGCAGCAGGTAACACCATTAGGACAATGTGCTGCCAGGCACTTGGATCGCACGGAAACATTTCTATCTAGCAGTCCAAGGCAGGGGACTTCCCGCCCTGCCGTCACTTATGGTATAAAGGGGGTAGTCCCCCAGTACCACCTCTGTTCTTTTTCCCCCATTGACCCGTATATTTCGGCTCCGCAGACGCCTCTTGCTCCAGTCGACCACCATTTTTCATACTTTGCGCAGTATTTCTCAAGTTTCCAACATCAACTTGTTACCCTGTGCATGTCTTCTCAGCCTTCCTCCTCGTCTGAGTGACGAAAATCAAAGTGCACATCCAGTAGGCAGATTCTGGCCCAGGACAGCCACTCTGCCTGCGTTATCTACTTAGGCTCAGATCACAACTCAGACGACTGCCTACACAGTCAGAAATTCAATAAGAGGACCACAGTCCGCAGTGTGAAGACCCTCAAGACATTCCTCCTTGAGCAACAAGTGGCTGCCATGCAAAAATCTCATTCTGGACATAGCTCATCTTCCTCTTCTGCCAGGGTCTTCTCCCCCAGAAGAGAAGTTGTTGAGCGGGAAACATCACAGAGACGAGGACAGAGCCAGGTTAGAATCATGCCCTAGATCCCTGCATAAGTATGCTAGGGCCTCGACCTCTGAAGTTAGGTCAGATTCAGTCCCTCACATTTCCCTAGCTCTTTCCAGGGTACCCCCGAGAAGCCTCTCGCCTCTTCCTAGTTGCTTGGTGGGGAGGCTTCTGGGGTCAGGCTGTCTGAAGCCCTTGTGTCCCTGGCTATATGACTCCTTAAGCTTGTACTAGGGTCTTAGTCAGAACAGGTGTCTTCTTTGTTGGGTGACTGGTCGGAACCTGTTGTCTGCAAGGCCTTGGCCTCGGGGTCGTCCGACAGGCCCAAGGGGTCAGACAACACTAGCAGGCTTCAGGAGTGCAAACACCACAGGAAGCATGATTCGCCTCCTCCCAAGACATCATCCGAGACTTCGGAGTGATGCCAGCCTCCAGCACTGCCAGACCAGACGCCACCCCCAAAGCAGACGCCTGTTACCCCGTGTCCGAAAGCCACCCTGGAGACAGGCTGTTCGGCAGGTGACTGGACGCCCACCTCCAAGGACCTCAGAGACCGGGCTCCAGCTCCACCTCCGTCTCAGGAACCTGACGACCAGGTGTCAGGACCCCCGATGCCAGAGGATGTTCCTCCACCAATCCCTGATAAAGCAGGCCCGCAGACCCCGTCGCCAGAGGGGTCGTCCCAGCAGGGCCGACGCCAACGGCCCCTAATGCCCCCTCCTTGTAGTCAGTTCCTCACCAGGCTTTGTCGTTCCCTTAGCTGAGGTTGGGACATTATTTAATAGTTGGTGGAACACCATCAAAGGGGACCTTTTACCCAGGCCACCAGAACCGGCCCCTCCACAGAAACCTTCTCCCCAGCGTCACAGGACGGAGGACAAGTCTCCAACCACTAGATGGCGCGGTCGCCACCTGCCGTCAAGATCATCATCCAGGGGGCATCTAGATTCCTCTTCTGAAAGTTCTTCTGGGGACCCCTTCTCTTACGATTTCTCGGAAGAGGACCTTTCTCTCCCCTCACTGGATCCCAGGAAGGACTCTCCAAGATCCCCTCCGGATGATCAGTCATTCTTAGATGTGATGACACATCCAGTTTTTAAATCAGTCTGAGTCAGAGAAGTTGGACCGTGAACGTCACTGTTTAGCGAAATTCTTGGGAGCAAGTGACCCGAAGCCCTTGGTGGTCCCACCGTTAGTAGAGCCCTTCCAAGATGTTACGAGAGTCGCTTGGAAGCACCCCTCCATGACTTTGGCAATTCTAAAAAAGACAGATAGTTTATTCAGAACCCCAAGGGGAGAGCCACATTTAAGTGAGCAGCTGAAGGCAGACTTGATGGTGCTGATGGCTGCTCATGGGAGAGCCCAACAGCCGGAGCATATGAGCTCTCAGCTCCCAAAAAGTTGGACCAGCTGGGCCGTAAGGTGTATTCCTCTGCCACCTGTACAGTCAGGTCAGCTAACTTCCTAGCTCACATGGTGATGTATCAGAAGTCACTATGGAATAAAGCCCTGGACCTGGCTTGTGCCCAGCCTGACTCCACCAATAAGTCAGTTAATGACGATTCTTCAGCCCAGTGCAGACATTGGGAAACATGTCTTGAGGTGCTGATATGATTCAGCCGACACTGTTGCCAGGGCAGCTGCCACATGGTTATGCCTGAGACGCCACGCCTGGCTGCGGGTCTCAGGTTTCAGGTAGGACTTACAGGATGCCATCCTGGACACCGTTTTCCAAGGGCCAATATTATTCAGTCAGGAAACAGAGAAACCTATCACTGGTTTGCAGGACTCTAGCAAGGCTGTGTCTGATGTCCATAAAATGTACAAATCAGAACCAGCAGCTCCTTGACGTCATTCCTTTCACAGGCAACAAGGTCCGCATGGACGACGCCAGCAACAGAGAGGGGGATACAAAATGAAAGGTACCCCTCTGTTTTCTGGAACGTAGGGCCCCCAAAATGCCAACAGCCTCAGCATGACTCCTTGCCTGCCCCCCTTCCTCCAGTAGAAGTGCAAGGGAAGGCAGTCGGCAGGAGATTCTCCCTTTACCACAGTGGCTGGTCCAGTATCACCACAGATCAGTGGGTACTTCAGATCATAAAGAACCTACGCCTTGGAATTTATTCAGGTTCCACCGGAACAACCCTCCCGTCCCTTCACATTGCTCCCCATCCCACATGGCCCTCATAAGGGCAGAAATCCAGACCTTTCTGGAGAAAAAAGCAATCCAGGTAGTGCTGCCATCACAGTGGGGAAGGGGGTCTTACTCCCACTTCTTCCTCGTCCCAAAAAAGACTGGGGACTTCCGTTCTATCCTGGACCTCAAGTCACCTAAACAGCTTCATCGAATACAAAAGATTCAGGATGGTGACCCTGCAAGGACTGCTGCCAATGCTTCACGAAGGTTACTGGCTCCCTGGACATGCAGGTCGCCTATAAGCATATAAAGATCCTGCCGTCTCTCAGGAAGTACCTCCGCTACTCCTTTCAGGGAGAGCACTTTCAGTTCAGGGCACTGCCATTCGGCCTTTCTTCGGCACCACAGGTGTTCACTAAGTGCCTGGCAGTAGTGGCAGCAGTTCTTAGAGGGAAGGGGCATTATGTTTGCCTCAACCTTGACGACTAGCCTCTGATGGCTCGTGCAGAAGAATGGCTGTGCCACTCCTTAGAGAATTTCAGCCTCTTCCAAAATTTGTGGGTTACCCTGAACTGCTCCAAATCGTCGCTGTGGCCATTGCAGTACATAGGGGCAGTGTTGGACACTGTCCGGGAAGAAAGCACCCCGGACAGGGCAGACCCAGCCAGAGTGGTGCTGCAGCTGTTAGGTTACATGGCTCTAGCGATTGTTATGGTTCCCTTAGCCCCTCTTCATATGAGAGTCCTTCCGTGGAACCTCCAGGTTCACTGGGAACAGCGCTCAATCTGGACCAGCAGGTCAGATCTCCAAGGCTGTGCACCAGATTCTGGCGTGGTGGCTCACTTCTTCCCAACTAGAAACCGGGGCTCCCTTTTGAGTTCCCAGCCCTCACAAAAGTCCTGACGATGGATGCCTCAGAACTAGGCTGGGGAGCACACTTAGAATCCCATCAGACAAGGGGTGGGGTTGGCTCTTTGCATCCCCACTCAGCGCCAAACTGCCCAATGCTTGCTCGTTAGATCCAGGGCCTGGTGTTTTCTGGTAAGATGCATTGTCCCTGTCTTGGGCAGGGAGGTTTCTGTATGCCTTCCCCCTATCCCGCTTCTTCAGAGTATGCTGCTCAAGTTGTAGATGGAGGGTGTGGTCATGATTCTCATAGCTCCCTCCTGGCCTCGACAAATCTAGTTTCCGTTGCTTCAGCAGTTGGCATCGGAATCACCAGTTCCACTGCCCCTCTCAACTCACTCGCAGAGCAAGGAACCCTCGTACACCCCACTCTTGGGTCTCTGCATCTGCTCGCGTGTCTTCTGCAGACATAGGGACAGATATGGAGTGTCCGATAGGGTAGCTGAGGTGCTAGTGGCAGCGAGAAAACCCTTGACTAGAGCCACATATGCCATGAAGTGGAAACGCTTCTGCTTGTGGGCGTGTCCTTGTTCCTTAGACCCTTTCACCTGTCCGGTGGAGTCAGTGCTGGAGTACCTTCTTTCTTTATCAAATTCAGGACTCCGCTATTCATCCATAAAAGTGCATGTGTCGGCGCTTTCACTGTATCATGTATCTGTGGAGGGCAAACCTCTCACACAACTGGATTTGTGCAAGACCTTTTGAAGGGTAAACCTCCCAGGAGGGACCCTGTATCTTCTCTCCCCCCCCCCCGGTGGGATCTTCTTGTTTTGTTAGAAAAGTTTACGTTGACTCCCTTTGAGCTAGCCAAAAGTTGCAAGCTGCACTTCCTGTCTTGGAAAGCATTGTTTTTGGTTGCTATTACTTCGGCCTGGAGGATTTCAGAGCTCCAGGCTCTGATGTGTAAAGAGCCTTATTTGGTTTTTCATGGGGGCAGAGTAGCCCTGAATACAAATCCTAAGTTTCTTCTGAAGGTTGTGTCCGAGTTCACTCTCAACCAGGACATTCAACTTCTGGTTTATTACCCAGAGTACTTGAATAAAGGGGAGGCCTTGTTGCATACTCTGGACGTACACAGAATTCTTCGTTATTATGTTTACCGTACTCGTTATTCTAGAAAAACAGACCAGTTTGTTTCTTTCATCCAAAGGATGTTAGTGGCTCCAGTAACTAAGAAGACATTCGCCAAATGGTTGGTCAGTTGCATAGTTTCCTGTTATCAAAAGTATGACAAACACTTACCGGGACCAGTTAAGGGTCATTCGACCAGAAGTGTCGCAGCTTCTTTTACGTACCTCAAGAACGTTTCTGCAGCGGATCTTTGAGCAGCAGCTGCTGCTTGGAGTTCGGTCCATACCTTCATTAAGCACTACAGTCTGGACATTGCTTCTAGAAGGGGAGCAGGTTTTGGCCTTGCTGTCCTCCAGGGCTGCTCTCGTGAAGAATTCTAGGTCCACTGACTCAGTCTGCCACCCTCCTGACCTGGGTCATTTCCTTGTACTGCTTGGGATTCAGTCCTAATGGTGTTACCTGCTGCAAGAGCTCCACCTCGAAGTAAGATAGTACAGTTACGTAAAAACTTATCATAACAGTGAATCTTTGAGAGGAGCTGTTGCCTCAGTTCCCCATTCTTATTGCTAGCCTGGTCTCTGGCAGGTAAACTGAGGTGGTGCTGGGGGACTGCCCCCTTTATACCATACGTGACTGGGCATGGCCAGCATCAAGGGGTGGTCCCCCGCCTTGGACTGCTAGCTAGAAATTTTTCCATGGGGTCCTAGTGCCTGGTGGTATACAGTAGTCCTAATGATGTCTGCTGCAGGAGCTCTTCTTGAAGATCTACTGTTACAGTACGTTCTTGAAAGGAAAATTTATGTATTAAAACTTTCCCTGGGCCAGTCGTCTTAATTTTGGTCTTTTTAGAGAGAAACCGGGGTAACTCTCGGTTCTTTTGTTGGCTGCTAAACCAACCGCAAGAAGAAAAAAAAAAGCTTTATCTGTGTGGGTTTCCGACTCTCAGAAAACCCACTTTCTAGGGTTTTCTTCTGGGTGTCAGTACCCAAGAAAAGAACCGGCCCAGTGGGTTTTCCGCATTGTACAGAATATGGGGAACTGTTTGCTAAAGCTGATCCTCACTTAGTTTGTGTTTTCTGCTTAGGGTTTTACCACCTGAAGGCAGATTGTATAATCTGTAGAAAATAAATAAAAATTGTCCTCAGTCGACGCTTGATAGGCATTTGAACTGACTGAAGGAAAAAATGTCCGAGAAGACTGCTGACCCAACTTCGGATAAACCTTCCTCTTCTCAAAAGGAGAAACCCAAGGAAACAGTTGAAATACCCTCTGACTAGGGTGATTGTTCCTGTAGTAGGAAGAGAACCGCAGACACTGCCGTTGAACTGGCAAGTTCTGCTAAGAAGAAAAGGAAGTAAAAACACTTGGTTAAGGAACCGCAACTGACGAGTCCGTCTGTTCCAACCACAGAAGAAATAGCTAACGCTATTAGAATTATTCAGGTGCTGCAATCCGGTACCGCAGTTCCGGTTCAGCAGCCCGGTTCACAGGCCTCAGTCCAGGATCTGGGTTCATCCTTGGTTCCTGGTTCACTTGCGCAGTTTGTTGAAGTTTATGCTGAGGGGGAAGATGAGTATTTTGGGGAACCTCTTGAACCAGATGTATCCCCTGATCCTCAACTCCCTGACTCCCCTGATAAGGGAGCTGAGGATTTTTCTTCCCATTTTGCTTTTATGAAACAAGTGGCACAAACTCTGGACCACTCCACCCAGGAATCCACTGAGGAGGAAGAGGAGCCAGATGACATGAGATGATGGATGTGCCAGCAACAAAAAGGCTGTTGTTGCCCATTCACAAGTCTCTAAAGAGGCAGGCCTCCAGGATTTAACAGACCCCCACTTTCAGCCCTCCAGTGCACAAGAGGATGGACAGGAAGAACTGGGTGGCCAAGTCCAGAGCAGAGTTCCTCTTTGAACACTCCAGCCATGAAGGAGTGGTACAGGCTGCTGCATGTGACAAAGCAGGTATTCTGGAATCACACCCACCTGACAAGGACTCCAGAAAAATGGACTCTATTACCAATAAGTCCTACTTCGGGGCCTCTTTGGCCGTTAAACAGGCAACTTATATGTCCTACAGTATGTGTCCAGATACCAAAAGAGCCTCTGGAACATGGTTGTGGAGATAGCCAAGGCATGCCCTGGACCCATGGCATCAGATTGTCTGACGCTGCAAAAAGGGGCATAGAGGCTTCCAAGTGCCAATTTCGGATGGCAGTGTATGTTAAATGTTGTTGCAGCCAGGCAAATGGCAGTCTGTGTCTCTGAAAAGATTTGCTTGGGCTGAGGGCCACTAACTTGTCTCTGGACACCCAGACAAAGGCACTGGATTTTCCTTGTGAGCCCACATCTCTCTGTGGGGAGCAAACAGAGGCTTACATGAAGAAGTTGGATAATTACAAGGAGGCTTATTAGAGTGCTGCGGCAAAAGAGAAAGCAGAAGTACCAGAGCAAAGGGGGCAGGGGTAGAACCCATTATCGGCCCTTCTTCCAGGCTCTGGCATAGCCAGCGTACCAACCTCAGAGGGAGCAGCAGCCGTGTTGGCCCCAGCACTCAGCCAGGTGCACAAACAAAGCAGACCCCCTGAGAGGTCTGCCAGGATAGCCTTCCCACTTCCAGTAGGAGGCAGGCTGGCTCACTATCTCCAGGCTTGGGAATCCATTACCATAGACAAGTGGGTCCTGGAGGTAGAGTGCCAGAGGCTTGCTCTCAGTTTCAAGGTTCTGTCCAAGCTGAGGGCATGACTTTTCAGACCTGCCAGTCTATCAGAAGCAGCTCTGTTGGAGGAGGAAGTAGCAAAACTCATTCAGGACAAATCAGTAGAGCTTGTTCTCTTGGACCAAAAGGAAAGGGGTCTCTAACCAAGGTACTTCCTCACTCTAAAGAAAACAGAGGAGTGGTGACCCATACTGAATCTGACATTTGATAAAGCCAGAGTTCAAAACTCACTCTGGCTACCATTCTCCCTACACTCAGGAAGGGAGACTGGCTGGCATCTGTGGATTTAAAACTTGCCTACTTCCATATTATCATCAGACAGTCACATCGAAAGTACCTCAGGTTCAGATTGCCATCGGGCGACTACCAGTTCAGGGCCATGCCCTTCAGCCTGACTTCTGCTCCAAGGATGTTTACCAAATGCCAAGCAGTAGTGGTAACATACCTAAGGAGACAGGGGTTTACAGTTTTCCCATATCTGAATGATTGGCTGGTGGTAGGCCAGTCTCCTCAACAGGTAAGAGATGCACTGACCACCACTCAGGATACCCTGTGTAGACTGGGCTTCCTGGTAAACCAGAAAGTCAGTGCTGATGCCGTTCAACTCCTGGAGTTCATAAGTGTGGAACTAGACACTCTGAGATGAAGGAAAGGGTAGACAGTCTGGTGCATCTGGCCAGCTCCTTCCAACTGCATGCCCCCAGACCAGCAAGACATTTCCTCCAGCTGTTAGGACACATGACTGTGTCAACTGCAACAGCGTCAGGGTCAAGATTCCAGATGAGAGACATTTAGTTCTACCTCAGATCTCACTGGTCTCAAAGAAGAGATTCCCTGTCAAAGGTGGTACCAGTAACGGGAAACCTGCTCTAAGCTCTGCAGTGTTGGCACGAGAAGGACAACCTTAGGGAAGGTGTGCCTTTCTTCCAGCTGCCATCAGCAGCAGTCTTAATAGATGCCTCCCTGGTAGGATGGGGTGCCCACCTAGGGGAACACACTGCACATGGTACCTGGCTCCAGCAGGAGTCCCTGTTTCACGTAAACTGCCCTGAGCTCCAGCAGGTTTATCTGGCTGTTCAGTTCTTTGCGTCATTGCTGCAGGGCAAGGTGGTTCAAGTCAGAACAGACAATACAACCACAGTGTACTGCATAAACAAACAAGGGGGCACAAGGTCCTCCACCCTGTGCACAGAAGCCATGAAAGTGTGGAACTTGGCTTACTCCCTAGGGATCTCCCTCTCAGCAGTTCACCTCCCAGGGAAGGACAGCGTCCTCGCAAATGCTCTAAGCAGGATCAATCAGAACCACCACGAGTGGTCACTGAACAGGCAGATCATCCTTCGAGAGGGTTCCTTCAGTAGGTCATCACATATAGGACTGGCGCCACCTGGCGTCTGGCCGCACAATGACATTTCTAGCAATCCCTGATGGGGGACCGCCCACCCGGCATCACGTGACTGACGTCAGTGTGTATATATAGTAGGTGTTCCCCACGCCCGCCCTCCAGTTCTTTCCTGCCGTCGCTTCATGTCAGTCGATGCAGACTTCAGAAGCGATCGTCGAAAAGTTTGTCTGTCGGGCGTTCCTCGCAATTTCGCAGGATGATATCAAGTTTTTGATGTCTTCTCCAGAGAAGTGCTTAGCTTGTGGCACGCAGATCCCGCACAAAGACAGTCATCAGAAGTGCGTTCTCTGTTTAGGCCCAAACCATCTTATCTCCTCCTGTCCTGATGGCCAGTCGTTCAACCAGGCCACTAAAAAATGAAGACAGCAGGCATTGGAGGCCCACCTCCTCAAAACTCGTCTGGCCTCCCTGCAGAAAAAGATGGAACACCTTAGGGATTCGTCCGAAAAAATCTTCCCCTTCAAAGAAGCACAAGGAGAAGACTAGGGAGCGGGATCGCTCCGTGGACGACGCCAGTCCGTCCACAAGCAAGGCCCATTTACCGCCGAAGACAGATGGTAAGTCGGACAAGACTTCAGTGGGTAAGTCAGCCTCCGGCGATCGCGCCAGCTGGTAAGTCTGCTCCTGACTCCTCCGGGGACCATGCAGCGATCACCAAGTTGACTCCCCTGGCTGGGTGCAGTCGCCTGACCATGATCGATAAGCCATCCAGGGGCTCCTCCCCTGACCGCACGGCCCTGCCCGCTAAGTCGGCCGTCTCTGACGACCGCACGGGCATGGTTCCCCCGTCGGGGCCTAACGGCACCTCACCCGACGTCCGGTGGGACCAAAGGGAGAAGGCCCCTCTCCCTCCTTCCACTATGCCCGCGTCTTCACATTCTTCCCCGGACGCGTCTAGCGATGGTCTCAGAGAACCCATCAAGCCTCTCGACATTGTGGGTACTTCTCCACACTCCTCCTCGGGGGTCCCAGATCAGCAGGCTCCTTCACAGCCATCTGGCCTTCTCGTGGAGGCCCCTCCGCCTTCTAGCGGGACACTGGAGACGAGACGCCAGTGATCCCGACGACAGTCCCTCAGCCGGGCCCGCTCGACAGGACTTTACCTCCGGCCCCGACGCCGGACCCGACCCGTACGCCGGAGCTCCCTCGTCTGGTTCCGATGCCGGCCTCTCCAACGTTGGTCCCTTCGAAGTGGACTGTCCCGACGCCGGACCCTCCGCTCATATATACAGCGGCAGGTCCGACGTGGGTTCCCCGACGCCTGATTTGTCGTCAGGAATCTACTAGAGACCATGAACTGTCCCCCATTACCCTTTTGGGTATCCTGGGGATCCCTACCCGCGGGTTCCACTCCTGATTGGAGCCAATTTGGGCAGTTTTTGTGGATACAAACCATATTCTCCTTATATTGGTTTCCAGGGATTTTATCCCCTTCCCCCAGTCGCCCCTCCTCCTCCTCCCCAGCCTCAACCGGACCCTGCTCCCTCTCCTCCGGTGGCCCGGATTTCAAGACCTTAATTCAGTCTTGGTGGCAGGGGGCCAGGTCAGATCTGGTTACTGATCTAGAAGCCATACTCCCGCAGCCGCAGCTTCCTAGATCCCCTTACCTGAGCAGCTCTGTTTCCACCGTCCACATCTCAGGGAAGACTCAGCAGGACGTTTCCGTGCAGAATTTCTGTCGTCGTCCTGTTGAGGAGGCGGAAGACAGTTCCAGTGGGAGGGAGGACTCCAAGGAGGAGGAACCTGTGGAGGACCCTGAGGATATGAACGGAAGGACCTCCCCTAAATCCCCGCCGGAGGATCCTTCCTTTTCGGACCTCTTGAAGACCTTAAGGGATCATTTTGACTGGGAGTCAGAGGACCAGGATCCCATGTTGCAATGACTCACGGAACATCTTGATCTAGAGTCTCTGCCATCTATTCCGGTCCCCTCATGGATGGGTCCTCACCAAGACCTCACCACCACCATCTGGCAGATGCCTCATTCGATCCCAGCTGTCCCCAAAAGGGCGGACAGGCTCTACCAGGTGCCAAAGGATGCACTTTTTTAAAGGCTCATCCTAAGGCAGACTCTGTGGTCATCTCGGCTGCTTATGACTGCTCCACAGCTCTCAAGCACATGGGCACGACACCTCTGGACAAAGAGTCGAGGCTGATGGACCAGTTCGGGAAGAAGGTTTACTCATCAGCCACATGCGCCCTTTGCTACGTGGCCCACGTGGTATCTCACCAGACTATGGCCAGGTTGGAGGCGAGGGTCCAGTCTATGGATCCATCACCCCTTAAGGAGGAACTTGCCAAGGATCTCCATTTCTCCAAGATCTCCTGTAGGTATGCTGTTCGTGCCACCTACGACTACATCAATTCAGTGGCCCATACCTCGGCAACTGCCGTTGCCCTTAGACAGCATTCCTGGCATCGTCTCTCTAGGCTCGCCAACTAAGTCCAGTCAGCGATTCAGGATGCCCCCTTCAGGAGCTCAGTCCTTTTTGGAGGAGATACCAAGGACATCATAACGGATTTACAGGACAAAGGTGTGGCCCTTAAATCCGTTAGGTCCATGTACCGATCAGGCAGTCAACAACAGCAGCCCTTTCGGAAAAGGACCGGGAAAACGGTCAGGCGAGACACAAAGGTAAGCGTAAGGCCCCGGGTACCACTACCCCCCCGGCCCGCTCCCAAAAATCAGTGACTTTTTTTGGGGGGGGGCTCCTCCTAGCGTCCCTCCACTTCTTGACTCTGGCCCCTGCACCTCACTCGCTAACGGGAGCAGGTGGGTGGAAGGTTCTCCTCCATGCGGGGAGTGGAGTACAATCACTTCAGATGAGTGGGTCCTGCAGCTGGTGTCTGTCGGACACACCATCGAGTTTCTGGAGACCCCGGATACTCCTCCCGGAGGTTCTCTTATTCCCGGGACCAGGCCCTTCTCATTCGTGAGGTCAATGCGCTCTTGCTCAAAGAAGCAATCGAGCCTGTCCCCTTAGGGCAAAGGGGAAAAGGGTTTTACTCCCATTTCTTCCTAGTTCCAAAAAGGACCTGGGACTTCTGACCCATTCTTGACTTGAGTCAACTCAATCAGTATGTAGAGTACAAGAAGTTCCACATGCTGACGCTCCAGAGCCTTCTTCCTCTCCTGTTGGATAATCATTGGCTCTGCGCCATGGACATGCAGGATGCCTACCTGCATATCCCTATCTTCCCCAGCCACCGCCGTTTCTGTGTTTTTGTTTCCAAAGGGAATATTTCCAGTTCTAGGGACATGGATATGTTGTTCTATCCACACTTACTGGCAGGTTTCTTGCCGCTTTAAATCTTGCCGGAAGGTCTTCAAGCTGGCTCCTCCTACCCACCCGGGTGGTACAACTCTCGGCTCCGGCCCATGATGCCAGATCTTCCTTACCGCTTGGAAGCTCAGGTTCCCTCCTTAGCGTTCTGCGTTTTAGGCCTGGATCCAAACTTGTAGGTTAAACCGAAACATATTCTTACATTTTCTAGACTTAGGTCGGTTTCTTCCTTCGTGGCTGCGATGGATAAGTAGACTCCCGGATTTCGGCGGTGCCCATGCGGGCAGAAAATGTCTCTGACCGATCCGCACTCCACATGCGTTTATTGCCTTGGACTCTGTCACGATCCGCAGGCCTGCGAATTGTGCAAGTCCTTCTCGAGCAACGTCCTCGAAGACTGTGCTGCCGGACTCCAACTTGGGCACCCTGAGAGACATGTTCCTCCGGTGAAGTCCAAGAAGGCCCGTTGGGTGGGGTCCGGCGGCGGGCTGGGCTGAGCAACTTGAGCAGATGATCGCCCTCGAGGAGGAGGCGGCCCAGGCCGCATCTTCGTCTTCGGCCACGGCATTTATCCCGCTCTCCTTGGGCTCCTCCTACATGGCTTCTTTTAAGGAGCTTTGTCAGTCCCTCTCTGCAAAAGGTGAGGGTCCATCAGGTCATTTCTCTGGTCCAAGAAGAAGGACTTGAAGAGTAGTCCCACCGTCGACGTTTGTGGGAGCAGGAGAGGTCCCCTTCCCTGGACAGTCGACACTCGACTTCGGTCGAGGTTGCGGCTAAGGCCACTGGCTTAACGGTGTCCCTGTCAGGTCAGCCGGCCGAGACTCCCATCGACGCGTTCGAGATTCTTCTCGACCCGTCGGACGGGCTGTCGACCGGAGAAGCCGACAACCCTTCTTCACCGGTTCCCCCCCGGTGGAAACCGAGGACTTGCCTGCGCCTCCTGTGCCAGAGTCCTCGGTTAAGGTTCCCAAGCCGAGGGAGGAACAGGTTTCCCCCACTCGCTCCCAGACCCACCCTCGGAAATAGCGATGGTCTCGGACCTCTTCTCAGTCCAGCCAATCCCGCCGACACTGGCGGTCTCTGCACTGAGGAAAGCGGCAGCGCCGCTCATCCTCGTTGTCTTCCTCCTCAGAGGAAAGACTTCAGCGCAAATTGCGTCGACGCTACGAGGACTTGATGTGGCAGCAGTTCTTTCTGACTGGGAACAAGCCAACCCCATCGCCTTCCCCGGCCATTAAGTGGCTGTCACCTGAGCGGCCAAAACAACCCCTCATGGTCATCGAGGAGCCGAAGCCGGCGCCAGTTGTTCAGCCAAAACCAGCTGCGCCATCCATCGTGGTGGAGCCCCCGCCTCCACAACCAAAGACTGGGGCCCCGACCAAGGATTCTCGGTCGGGTCATAGGTTGCCCCATCGGTTGTTGGTCACCCTCACTCCCGATCGCCCTCGGCAGGTGGAGGGTGGCTCAGGCCCTCGGCAGCTGTTTGCAGACTCCTTGGAGTCTGACGATGACTCTTCCCTGTTCTCCAGGCCTCTCGACCTGGAGTCCTCTGGGGGACAGTCGGTGGACGAGAGCCCATCCTCGCTCATGGGATTACTTCGGCTCATCTCAGAATCTACGGGGATGAAGCTTGAACCCGTGTCAAAGCGGGCCAAGTATCCCCTCACGGAGATACTGGACCAAGGGGATTCTCCTACGGAAACCTTACCTGTGGCCGAAGCCATTGTTGGCCTGGCCCTGGAGTTATGGCAGCGGCCGGCTTCTTGTCCAGCTCCCTCGGCCAGGATGGTCAGGAAGTATGCCGTTCCCAACGGCTCACTCTCCGGATTCTCGGAGCACCCCTCTACAGAGGGGTTGGTCACCGACAGTGTTTTCCAGCGCTCCGGTAACGCTCGGGACGTGGACAAGTCACCGGATAAAGAGTCCAAGAAACTGGATTATTCCGGGCATAAAGTTTACACTGTGTCCTCCTTAGGCCTTCATCAGGCCAGTTTGGCCGTACTGATGGCACACTTTTCCCATGCCCTTTTGGGCTCCCTGGATGAGGTGATTCCTCATCTCCCGGATGACCTCCAGACTACGGTCAAGCAGGTGCGGGATCAGGGAAGGGTGGTGGCAAAGCAGCAGCTCAATTGGAGACTCTTGTGCCCAGTCAGCAGTGGCCATGCGCCGCAGAGCTTGGCTGTGGATCTCCACCTTCATGGCGGATACCCAGCACAAGCTAGCAGACGTTCCTTTCCTGGGTACCGACTTGTTCAGTCCCGGGGTGGAGGGTCACTTGCAGAGGATCGAGAAGTCCAGTGCCACCTTGGACTCAGTCATGTCTGCCCAGAAGGACAAAGGCTGCCAGCAGCAGCGTAAGCCCTTTCAGCCGTCTGCCCCTGCAGCACGTCCGGCCCAGCAACACCAGCATCAGGGCCAGCAGACACGCACTTGGCAACCCTAAGCCAATCCTGCAGCTTCTTCCAGCAGGAAGCCAGGAGAAAAAGGCCCAGGAGGTCCCTCGGCCAGTTCTTCTTCCAAGCCTGCCCAATGATGGGTTGAGGGGTGTTGCCCCCAGCCTCGTCACTCCCCCCTTGGGATCCCCACCACTTCCTTTCCACCTGGTCCACTGTCACCGCAGACCGCTGGGTGTTGGAAGTGGTAGGGAAAGGTCTGCCTCTGGAATTCGAGCAGGTCCCACCCTATCTGGCCGTCACCCCATGGGGGGCTCTGGGGTCTGCAGCCTCTGTCGGCTCATCGAGCCAACATTGCTCTGCTCCTCCAGAAGGAGGTGATCAGGGAGGTAGCGGATCCTCCACCAGACCCAGGGTTTGTGTCCAGGTATTTCCTGGTCCCAAAACGGATGGAGGGCTGGCGCCCCATTCTAGACCTACATGACCTAAACAAGTTCCTAAGGTCTCGAACCTTCAGGATGGTCACTCTGGCACAGATCATTCCATCCTTGGAACGAGGCGTGTGGTTCTGTTCTCTGGACCTCCAGGACGCGTTCTTTCATGTACCAATCCATCCGTCCCACCAGCGATTCCTTTGCTTCAGAGCGGAGGGATCCCTTTTACAAGTTCTGGGCCCGCCCTTCAGCCTTTCTCCAGCTCCCAGGGTCTTCACCAAATGCATTGCAGTGGTAACAGCATTCCTACGGTGCCAAAGGGTCTGGGTGTACCCTTACCTGGACGACTGGCTGATTGCAGCCCCCTCCAGGCTGGAGGTGGAGCGGTCCAGGGATCTGGCTCTCCAGGTCTGCTGTCAGATTGACCTCCTCATCAACGAGGCCAAATCAGAACTCGTGCCAACGCAGGTGATTCAATTCATCGGGGCAGAGCTCGACTCTCTTCGAGCCAGAGCATGGCTCCCGGCGGACAGGGCCGCAGTTCTCTCCTACGTTGCCCAATTATTTCTGGTTGGGCAATTGTGCCCTGCCCGGGACTTCCTGCGTCTCCTGGGCCTCATGGCGGCCTGCACCAGCGTGGTCCATTGGGCCCGCTGGTACATGCATCCCCTTCAATGGGGGCTGGCCCGCCAGTGGTCACAGCGCTCCGATCCTCTGGACCAGCCAGTGGCATGACCCAGGAGATGTGGAACGCTCTCCAGTGGTGGATCATTCCAACTCATCTGTAGGAGGGCATCCCGTTTGTCCGCCCCGAGCCAACTGTCATTCTAATGACCGATGCCTCTCTGTTGGGTTGGGGTGCCCATCTGGGGGAGTGCAGAGCACATGGCCCTCTGGTCCCCCTCAGGAGTCTCGATGCCACATCAGCCTGCTGGAGCTTCGAGTGATCTGACTAGCCCTCACCGCCTTCGCTCTTTTTGTACGGGGTCAAGTGGTCCAGGACCAGACGGACAATACCACGACCATGTACTACCTAAACTGCCAGGGCGGGACGCACTCCTTGCCCCTATGCAAGGAAGCTTTCTGCACTTGGTCCCTCATGAGCAAACTGGAGGCGGATCTCCTAGCCATCCATGTGGTGGGAGCCTCCAGCACTCTGGCCGATGCCCTAAGCCGGATAGGTGCTGCATCTCACAACTGGTCTCTCCCGCCGGAGGTAGTACACGATCTGTTCTCCCACTGGGGCACACCTCAGGTGGACCTGTTTGCCGCCAGGGAGAATGCGAAGCTGAGGCTATTTCATGCCCGCCCCCCTCAGCAGGGCTCGCTGCAGGGGGATGAGTTCTCGAGGCCGTGGACCCCGGGCCTCTTCTACACCTTTCCCCCCTTTCCCTTGATCCACAAGGTGCTTCTCAAGGTGAGGAGGGACAAGACACAGGAGATTCTGGTAGCCCCAGACTGGCCCCGCCAGTTCTGGTATCCAGATCTCCTCAGCCTCAGCTCCAGGCTCCCGAGGCGGCTTCCAGCCCGCCCGGACCTGATCTTAGTCAACCAGGGGAGGGTACTCTACCCGGACCTTCAGTCTCTGCACCTGACGGCCTGGTTCCTGAGCGGCTAGAGTTCCAGGCCTTGGGTCTTTCCGACGAGGTCCTCAACGTTGTTGAGGCATCCTGTAAGGTGTCGACCAGAAAATGCTATGCCTTCAAATGGAAGAGATTCTCCATTTGGTGTCAGGATAAGGGGTTGAACCCTTCCTCCTGCTCCTTGGCCAGCATTCTGGACTACCTATGGTTCCTTTCTCAGCAAGGGCTTCGGTCGACGACCCTTAAGGTGCACCTGGCAGCCATCTCTGCTTACTGGGCGGGCCAGAAAGCAGTCGGTGGCGCAGGAGAAGGTGGTCAGGCTCTTTTTCAAAGGCCTTGATCACATATCCCCTCCGGTGCAAGAACCTCCACCTCCATGGGATCTACTGCTGGTATTGGCTAAGCTCATGGGCAAGCCATTCGAACCGATGCACAGGTGTCACATCTCTCACCTGTCGTGGAAGACCGCCTTCTTGGTGGCTATCACGTCAGCCAGAAGGATGGGAGAACTCCAGGCGCTTTCCATCGAGTCTCCTTATCTGGTCTTCCAGAGGGACAAGGTTGTCCTGCGCCCCCACCTGAAATTCTTTTCGAAGGTGTTGTCAGAGTTTCACCTTAACCAGGTGTTGACTCTGCCGGTGTTCTACCCCAATCACACCTTGGAGGCCGAATATAGGCTCCATACTTTGGACCCTAGAAGAGCGCTCTCTTATTACAAGGAGCAGACGGCTGAATTCGGGGAGAGGTTCGCCAGCCGTTTATCACCTATGCTGAAGCCGCACCTGGCAGACCTGCAGCCAAGCGGACGATAGGCAGGTGGGTCACCTCCTGCATAGACCTCTGCTATAGGTTGGCGGGCATGGAGCCTCCCAAAGGGATAAGAGCTCATTCTACCCGCCATACCGCTGCTTCCAGGGACGTCCCTATCCAGGAAATCTGCAGGGCTGCTACCTGGAAGTCAGCACACACCTTCATTACCCATTACCACATCGTCCTAGAGTAACGCTGGGATACTGGTTTTGGGACCTCGGTTCTCCAGTCCTTATTCCTTAAGTAGGGGGTGTGCGCCTTGCCTCCCTCCTCCCGGAGAACTGCTAGGAGTCTGTCAAGTAAGTGTGGATAGAACAACATATCCATGTCCCTAGAAATACAGGTTACTCACCTGTAACAGGAGTTCTAGGAATGCTATATGTTGTTCATCCACACAACCCACCCGACCTCCCCGGCTTCGACACACAACCTGGCTTCCAGCGGGCTAGATCTGGCGTCATGGGGCGGAGCCGAGAGTTTTACCACCCGGGTGGGTGGGAGGAGCCAGCTTGAAGACCTTCCGGCAAGATTTAAAGCGGCAAGGAACTTGCCAGTAAGTGTGGATGAACAACATATACCATTCCTAGAACTCCTGTTACAGGTGAGTAACCTGTATTTCCATGCACTCCCCTTTGGTCTGTGTTCGGCACCTTGGATTATTACCAGGTGCCTGGCGGTGGTCGCAGCATTCCTACACTGCAGGGGTATTGCGGCGTTCCCTTATCTGGACGACTGGCTGATCTCAGCTCCGTCCAGGGAGCTTTTATTGGAATCTCTGATTTTCACACTGGACCTCTTCAGCCGACTGAGGATAACGGTCAGCGTCCCCAAGTCGTCTCTGGTACCATCCCAGAGACTGCAGTTCATTGGGGCCGTGCTGGGTACGGTCCAGTGCAGAGCCTTCCTTCCTCCCTCCAGACAGGGTGAAGACCCTTATCAGCCAGGCTGGCAAGGTAGTCTCTCTCCGGACCATTCCTGCCCTGGACATCCTTTGTCTCTTAGGACTGATGGCAGCTTCCATCACAACCGTTCCCCTAGCAAGGTTGCACATGCGAATCGCTCAGTGGTCATTAAGGGTGCAGTGGGATCAGCTCCATCCGGTCTTGGTCTTTTCAGCGGTCCAAAGGGATTTACAGTGGTGGGAGAATCCCCACAATCTTTCCCTTGGACTTCCGTTCCGAAACCCTGTACCGGCAGCTACCCTCACCACGGATGCCTCGAATATGAGGTGGGGGGGCCCATCTGGGGAATCATCAAGCTCAAGGCCTTTGGTCAGGCCTGGAGACTTCTCTCCACATCAATGTTCTGGAGCTCAGGGCGGTCCTATACGCATTGCAGGCCTTTCAGACCCTGCTACCCAAGGGAACACTGCTGATTCAAACGGACAACATGTCGGTAGTTTGGTACATCGACAAACGAGGAGGAACCCGATTGTACCCTCTTTGCAGGGAAGCGACCTGGGTGTGGAACTGGGCAGTCCAGTACCTTCTGGTCCTGGTGGCTGTGCATGTTTCAGGCGTTCTAAACGTCCTGGCAGACAGTCTCAGCAGAACTCGATCCCTCGCCCACGAATGGGAATTGCATCAGGAAGTGGCGGACTCCATCTTCCAGAATTGTGGACATCCGGAAATCGACCTCTTCGCCTCCCAATCAAATGCAAAACTTCCAAAGTTTTGCTCACTCGTTTCAGAGTGCGGTGCTTTCTGGAGTGACGCACTGTGTCTATCATGGACAGGGACATTTTTGTACACTTTCCCTCCTTTTCCCATTCTACAGAGAGTTCTTCTCAAACCTCAAGCCGAAGGAGCAAGAATGATCCTTATTGCTCCTCTCTGGCCGAGACAAGTTTGGTTCCCGCTGTTACAGCAGCTCTCCAGCGAACCATCGGTTCCACTTCCACTGACTCACAACCTCCTGACCCAGGATCAGGGCAGGCTGGTTCATCCGGGGCTCAGGACCCTGCATCTTCATGCGTGGCTCCTTCAGATGTAGCGATTTCTCACTTTGGGGTCTCCTCTAGAGTGGCTCAGGTCCTCATCGAGGCTAGGAAACCGTCCACCCGTTCCACTTATGCTATGAAGTGGAAGTGGTTTTCGATCTGGGCTTCCGCTCAGGGTTGGGACCTTTTCTCTTGTTCAGCCCCTCAAGTCATGGAATACCTCCTTCATTTATCAGACTTTGGTCTGTCCTATTCTTCTTTGAAGTTCCATATCTCGGACATTTCCGCGTACCACGAGCTAGTGGATGGTAAACCCGTGGCTCAGTTGGAGGTCTCAAAGACCTTTCTGAAAGACTTTCGGTGTGAGCACCGTTTGAAATGGCAGCCTGAATTCGGAGCTCTGCACTATCATTTTATCAATCTTAAGGAATCCACCCTCTACTAGCAGCACCTTTCTTCCTAAGGCAACAACTATTTATAGAATGGCAGCGCGGAATAAAGCCAGAGATAAATCGGGCACCCAAGCAACAAAACAACATAAAACGCTGCTGGAGTACGCTCTTCCCTCTCAGGCCTTAACCACCGCGGCCTCCCCGAATACCACACCCGACTCGGAGAGCCAGGGAGATGAAGCGTGCACCATTACCTCGAAGGAGCTATGTGCCACACTGCTGAAAATTAACGCCACTTTGGAGCGACTGGAGACCAGAGTACTAGATGACCACCAAAAGTTAACAAATTTAGAACAAAAGACCGGACAAATGAAGAAAGCACTTACCGACTGCTCAACCACCATAGATGTCCACAACGCAGCCCTGTTGGATTTGCATAAAAGAGAAATCCACCTAGCACAAAGGCTTGAAGACCTGGAAAACAGGAATAGGCGGAATAACATCCGCATTCACGGCATACCAGAGGACACTGAAACCAACCCCACCACATCCTTCATGGAGTAATTCTTGAAAGAATTACTGAACTTGCCCCCAGACAGACTGCTCAGTATTCTTAGAGCCCATCGTTCTCTAGTCCCTGAGCCCCAAAAGCCCGCCCTCGATCGTTCATCCTAGCATTTTGGGACTTCAGAGGTAAAGAGGAAGTTTTGAGGACAGCTTGGGGGAGGAAGGAGATCCTGTTTGGGGACACGCGTTTATTTTTTGAACAGGATTACATGCCACAACTTTTAGCTGAGAGAAGGCAGGTATTGTCAGTGGTCCATCTTCTCCAAGCACAAAACCTTCATTGAATACCCAGCGAAGTTGAAAATATCTACTGACAAGGGCATACGCAGATTCCCCGATCTAGGGACTGCCAGCTCCTTTCTACAAAGCTTGGGCATAACACTTTCACCAGAGGGTGCTGTCCGGCAGAGAGATCTTGACAACAGATGGGAACCAAACGCAAGGGATCACAGTTCCGTACAAGCACTTCCAACCCATGGGACAAGGTCCAGCTCCACAGACAATCCTTCGAAACAGATGGTGATGGTGCAGATTCGGATCAGAGGCCTGATATCTCCCGATTGCTCAGTGAAAGGAATGACCCTAGAGACCCTGATTGACCGTCACACAAAGAAACGTACATCGGGGACTTAGCTATTTGAACTGTGAGTGTTCGTTACTGAAAACGCGGAAAAACTTTGGACTAGAGGTTGAGCTGATAGATACGGCAGGTTACTGAATGGGGTGAACCTGCCTATTTTTTGGTTGTATTAGAAAACTTAGGTGTGGATTTGAATGGGTTACCGAGGGAGAGTAGATAGGATTGGGGCTGAGGGAGACACTTTTGCCTCGCGGCTGGCCCTCCGTCATCCTGTCTAGGTTGGGGGGGGCCTGGGCAAGGCTAGGCGGTCTTCACACTCAGTGAAAAAGGAAGAGGGGAGATGGGACGCTGGCTGGAGCGAGGGAGACCGATCCTGTTGTCTCAAGGAAAGAAATCTTGTCTCTCCAATGAAAGGGAAATGGAGGCCTGGTTGCTGACCTTTTAGGGGCGGGCACCGGTGAAATACCCTGAGGAGACACACTCTTAAATTTGGTATGTCTGTTACTATAAGTAGCTGAACTCTAGTGGCCAGTCTGTTTTCACCTGTGGGTGGCTACACTGGTGAAGAGTAGACTAAAAATTGTCACATTTGAGAAAGAGCATAAGTGGATCTGGAGACCCATATTTGCTCTGACGGTTTACCAGGTAAGATGTTCTGTCCCCTACCTCGTAGAGTGCTATATACAACATGACTGTGTTGGAGAAACTGCCATTGCAGTAGCTTCTCCTGCCGCATAATGAGGAGATGGCGGGCTGGGGTGGGATGGGGTCTCCCACAGTCTACACGCTCCCCCTAGAAAGACGAAAAGGAAACTAGATTAGTTGTGACACAGCAACACCCTTGGTGGCCCATTTATGGTAACCTTTAACTTAGTTAGATGGGAAAGGCTGCAAAAGACATCGGTCTAGAGTTTTCCATCCAGGAGCCAGTGCATTGGTTCGCTACAGCCCTCCCAGCGTTAGGGCCAACTATAGGCCCAAGTTGGACAGAATTCCCAACTGGATAGGGGATTTGATCACACCATGACGTTCCAACATACAGACATGTGTGAACGTTGGACTGAGACATCTTGAAGTACTACTCATAGTTTATTGTTGAAAGTTAACAGAAGTTAAAAGTGTAAAAGTTTAAATGTGGTTTTTATTAGAGTTAGTTAGAAATGCTGCAATTCTACAACGTAAAGACATTTTAAGTAATAAAGTACTGTCTACTCTTGATTTTATGGACATCTCCACTTCTGTTTCAGGAAAATGACAGATTTAAAAATTGTCTCTCTCAATGTGAGAGGGATTAATAATCCGATAAAATGAGCTAAAATCCTGCAGAAGCTTCAGAGGCAGAGGGCCACCCTGGCATTCTTGCAGGAGACCCAGCTGACCCCCCAGGAACACCTAAAGTTAAGACGGTCTTGGGTAGGCCAGGTGTATTCCTCTCACTGTGACATGAACCCCCATCGTAGAGGAGTGGCCATTTTAGTGAGAAGGGACACCCCCTTAGAAGTGGATAGGGTAAAGACAGACCCAGAAGGCAGGTTTGTTCTTTTGCAAGGGACCTTTTAGGGGCAGAAATGTATATTGGCGAACATCTATACACCGAATGAGGAGACCCCCCCCCCCACACACACACTTAGCCTTTGTGGAGATGATACTCAAAGAGAGCGTAACAGACACACACAGCCTGATAATTGTGGGCAACTTTACTAAATTGAGTAACACTAAAGAAGATCGTTCGGGGCACCCACGGGGGCACACAACGGGGAAGTTAATTCAGAGACTTACTCAGGAATTGGGTTTGACGGAGATATGGCGCTTTATGCACCCTAAGGAAAGAGACTACATATTTCTCTCTCCTAGACATCAAAGGCACTCTCATATCGATTACTTTTTAATATCCTCTGACTGGATACCTAAGATTTCTAATTGTACGATAGGGAACATTACAATATCTGACCATGCCTTAATAACTCTCTCACTTGCCCCGCTGTCAGTGCCTCGAGAGACCTGTTGGAGACTAAACACCAGCCTTCTCACTCAGGAGGATTTTAAAGATCTTATGTCACAAACAATTCAAACCTTTATACAGGATAACTTAGTGGGGATACCAGGGAAGGCACCCGATGGGATGCCCTGAAATGTTGTCTAAGGGGGGCTATAATTCAATATTCAAGTAGGCTAACGATGGACAGAATCAAAAAAAGACTAGCATTAGAAAATAAAGTAAAATCCCTTGAAACTCAACATTAACCTACCCCAAATGAACAGGTTAAAACAGACCTAGATCAGGGACGTAAGGCGCTTAACAAATTACTGGACATTCAAAGTGAGAGAAGGATTAGATATACAAGACAGAAATTCTTTGATCAGGGGAACAGAGCCGGTAGGCTATTGGCTTGGCAAATCAGAAAAGAAATGGCAAGCAGAGCAGTCACGTAAATAAAATCCAAAGAAGGTCTAACCCCAACATGTTCCCCACCAGAAATGGACTTTTGCCAAATTTTATTCTTCCTTGTATGACGCTTATCCTACACTAGACCATCAAGAGAGTCAGTAGATTTCTGACCTCTCTTCCTATTCCCAACTGGATGAAGCATCTAGACTGGCCTTAAATTCCCCCATAACAAAACAAGAAATAGTTGAAAAGATCAAACAACTGAAAAATGGGAAGGCCCCAGGGCTTGACGGCTTCCCAGCCGAATTTTTCAAGGAATTTCAGCCTAAATTAACAGACCTGATGCTGTTAACATATAATGAAATCATGCTGGACCATGAGCCAGTATCTCCTTCGTGGAACCTGGCACAGGTCTCGGTGATCCTTAAACAGGGGAAAGATGCTCAACTCAGCAGTTCTAACAGGCCGATTTCCCTGCTTCCGGTAGATATGAAAATCTTCTCAGAGATAATGGCAGATAGACTTCAAACATATATATCACAATTCACCAAAACCAGACTGGTTTCATAGCAGGGCACTTTCTTTCAGGACAATATTCGGCGGCTACTCAATACTATCTCTGCACAAAAACATTCTGCCTCTTTTCAGGTGGCTATTGGCATAGATGCAGAGAAAGCTTTTGACAGGGTGGACTGGCACTTTGTCAGCCACCTTTTCGAAACTTGGGTTGGGGGATAACTTTACATCTACCATCTCAGCCTTGTATCACAGGCCGGAGGCCAGGGTCTGGGTGAACGGCTACTTCTCGGACTACATCCTTTTAAAAAGAGGTATGAGACAAGGCTGTCCACTTTCCCCACTGCTCTTCGCCCTGTCCATAGAACCCTTAGCAATCTGGATCCGTAACAATCCTGACATTTCAGGGGTCTTGGTAGGGGGACAGGAGCAGAAAGTGGCGCTTTATGGCGATGATTCCCTCTTTTTTTGAAAGACCCCCAGAATTCTCTGCCTCACCTCTTAGAGACATTAAAGACCTTTGGTCTTCTGGCGGAGTATAAAATAAACCTGTCTAAGTCGGAGGCCATGATACTAAGTGGCACCCCGGCAGGTTTCAAGGACATGTCTCCATTCACCTGGGCCAAACATAATACATTTCGATACCTGGGAGTACAGATCTCAGCAGATACTTCGAGACTCTTTCAGAATAACTATGTTAAATTGTATAACACCCTATTGACTGATACGGCCAGGTGGAAAATGCTACCTTCCACATTATATGGCAGAATCCATATAATCAAAATGAATATACTGCCAAGGTTGCGTTTTCTGTTTCAAACACTCCCCATACAGATCCCACAATATTTCTGGACTCAGATTAACAAATCAATACAAAAGTTCCTCTGGGAGGGAAAACAACCTCGGACACCCCTGCGATTATTACAAACTGCGAGGGAGGGGGGGAGGACTAGGTCTCCCACACCTATACTACTGTTGTTTGGCAGCACAAGGGTCTCAGCTTTATACTTGGGCTAAGAGAAGAATAGAGTCAGGTTGGTATCTCTTAGAACAGCAGTCGGTCCAGAAGGTTCAAATTTGGACCATTCCCACCAGTGTCATACACCCTAATATCTGGTCTTTAACCTTGAACCCCTTGGCGAAGCACTCTATCAGAATATTACTTCGATTACGTAAGATAACTTGTACCCTGAATCAAATAGACCCACTTTCTCTTATACGACATGAGGTCATATTCACCTCCCCGGAGACAGACAAGGGGTACCATTACTGGGAAGGTAGAGGCCTTACAAGATTTGCCCAGATGTTAGATAGAATGGGCTGTCTTCAATTTATGACTGTGAAAGAAAGGTTTACTCTCCGTAAAGAGGATTTTTACTGATACCTACAGGTCAGGCATATGATTGCTTCAAGGGACACCCTTCAGAAGCTTCGCAGAGACTTGACACCTCTGGAACAATATTGGTGGAATTTGACTAGGATCAAAGATAAGTTAAAGTATATATCCTTACTATACAAGGTGCTTCTTCCCCCCCTCTGCCCCTTCAATCCTAGACGACATCAGGAAAAGGTGAGAGGCTGGCACCATCAAATTGGGCTCAGATTCCAGAGGGGCTGGCAGGTGACCTCTTCAGTGTATTGGAGAGAGTTTAACTGGAAGGTAATAACTCGCTATTTTAGATCCCCAGTTATCACAAGATACTTTCATCCACAGGCATCACAGACATGCTGGAGGCAATGTGGCACCCCTAGAGCAACGCTTTACCACATCTTCTGGGATTGCCTCAAAATAAACCCAATTCTGTCAGCAGGTGCATGCAGTTATAGAGCAGTTGGGAATTTTCACTACCGCTTACTTTCCAAGATGTATTAGGCCTTCCAACCCTATCAAGTAAAAAAATGAAAATGGTTGAATTTGCGCAGGTCTTAAGAGTGATAGCATTAAAATGTATTACCTCTATCTGGCTGTAACCCACTCCCCCAACAAAACAGCAGTGGATCTCTTGTGTGGAAGAGGTGGAGGGAATAGAGCATATTACACACACCGTTCATTTAGATACAGAAAAATATTTAGATATCTGGAGGCCTTGGCAGGTCTGGAAAGAAGAAAGGGGAGATATATAGTAAATGAAAAGTATAAAATAATGCAGAGATTTTGTTGGAAAGGAAAGGAGGTCGATAATAAAATAAAACCCGTTTTCGGATTCATTCTGCTGTATAACTATAACAAAGAAAAGCAGGAAGGAGACGTTTTGTTTGTTTTAGAGTATATGACATATGTTGTAGAGACACGTACTATAGTTGTGTTGCCATAGGTGGAATTAAAAGAAATTAATCTGGATTGGTGTTATACTGGTAAAGGTAACCAGCTAAAGTTAAGACACCAGTTGATTGTACTCATGCTGTATGCAGTGAATCTTTTGTAATCTTTACTAATCAGTTGCTGGACCTCGTTTAAAGCACACTTGACGCTTATGAATTTGATCATTTATAGCGGGAATGAGATATTTGGATCCTACAAGGAACTGTATCCATCTTGTGAGGTCTCTGGACCAAAAGCAGGCAATCCAATCCCTCATCCCTCTTAGGAAAGCATGCAAAGAACTGTAATGAGTACAACTGATTCATTGTTGTAATAGAACGATAATTTGATTAATATTGTACAATAAGGCTAGATGTATATGATTTGTGGCTTTATAATGGTATTACATTATGTGTAGATGTTATTTTAACAATAAAAGGATATGAAGTAAAAAAAAAAAAAAAAAGACTTATGAAAGGCATCCTCCATTTGAAACCTCCCATCTGCAGCCCAACTCCACCTTGGGACTTGAACTTCATTCTGGAAAAGTTCACCCTTCCTCTTTTCGAACCGGCTATGAGCTGTGATCTGCGTTTCCTTTCCTAGAAGACGCTTTTTCTGGTGGCTGTCACCTCCACCCGAAGGATTTCGGAGCTTCACTCTCTAGTCTGCAAGGAGCCCTATCTAATTTTCCATAGAGACCAGGCGGTCCTTAGGAAGCATCCGAGGTTCCGTCCCAAGGTGGTGTCAGAATCACACTGAACCAATCAGTAGAGCTTCCGGTTTACTATACCCATCCCCTTCCAACAGGGGTGAGGCACTCCTTCACATGATGGATGTCTATCGGATCCTCTGGTGCTGTACTCACCGGACTGAAGAGCTCCGCTCTTGTGATCAGTTATTCGTTTCCTTTGCCCCTAGGTCAAGGGGCAAACCGTTTTCTAAGCAGGGTCTTTCCAAATGGGTGGGAAATTGCATCCGGTGCTGTTACCAGAAGTACGATAAGCCTCTTCCGGGCTCCATAAGAGGTCATTCTGCTAGGGGCATGGCTGCATCCATGGCCTTCCTTCAGAATGTTGCCACAGCAGACATCTGCGCTGCCGCTATTTGGAGTTCTGGCCACACTTTTACCAAACACTACAGTCTGCACATTGCTTCTAGGTGGAGGGCCGGCTTTGGATTAGCTGTCCTGCAGGGCCTTTTGTCCTAAGCTGGGTCCATTCTGGACTTAAGTTGTTCTGCTGGAGCTAGCTTCTGCCTCCCTATTTTCTCTGTCCCTCTCTCTGGAGGGACTGCTTGGGACTCTGTCCTATATGTGATGACCTACTGAAGGAACCCTTTCAAAGTAAGATAGTACTGTTACGTAGGGAATTTACCGTAACAGTAGATCTTCGAGAGAAGTTCCTTCAGTAGGTCATATTTTCCCTCCCTCCTTCCCCTCATTATGTTCTACAGGGACTCCAATTCTTGTTCGTTCCTGCTGCAAGGCCTCTTCCTGGCTCTGGTGGGAGAACTGGAGGGTGGGTGTGGGGACCACCCACTATATACAGTGACACTGACATTGGTCACGTGACGCCGGTTGGGCGGTCCGTCGTCAGGGATTGCTAGAAAAGTCTGCCGTGCAGCCCGACGCCAGGTGGCGCCTGTCCTATATGTAATGATCTACTGAAGGAACCTCTCTCGAAGATCTACTGTTACGGTAAGTTCCTACGTAACTGTACTATCCTGCAAGTGGTGTTCAGAAGGTGAGTCACCCCAGAGGTGGACCTCTTTGCAGCCCCAGACAGTCACCAACTGCCACAGTTCTGTTGCAGACCCCTCACAGTGGGCACAGTTCGCCTGGATACACTGCTGTTGGACTGGACATGGAAGTTCCTATATGCCTTTCATCCATTTCCCATGTTGCTTAGAGAACTGAACAAACTCAGGACTCAGCAAGTGACAGTGATCCTCATTGCTTCAGATTGGGCCAGGCAGCCCTGGTATTCCCTGTTACTGATGCTCTCAATATCCAAGCCAATCTCCCTGCCCAGGAGACGCAACCTATTGACTTCCTCTCAGGGCAGGGTCCTGTACCCCAATCTCCAGTCCCTCAGACTCAGAGCTTGGCTCTTGAGGACTTAGAATATGCTGACCTACACCTCTCGGAAAGGGTGCTGTAGGTCCTCAGGGTATCTAGAAAACCCTCCACTAGAAAGATTTACTCTTCTAAATGGAAGAGGTTTTGTTTGGCGCTAACCGAGACCGATAGACCATTGCCAGGCTGGCTTATCAGTAGTCTTGGACTATCTGGCACACTTGCATTCCCTTGGCCTTTGGCCTTCCACCATTAAGGTACACCTAGCAGCTGTCTCTGCATACCTCTCTGCTGAAAAAGGGGCAACCCTGGCTGCCAACCAGGTATTCTGAAAATTCTTCAGGGGCCTACCGCACTTGCACCCTCCTCACAAGTAAACCACTCCTGCATGGGGCCTCATTATATGCATGGCCAGCTAATGCAACCACCGTTCTAACCCATGTCCTTAGCAGAGCTTAAGTTTGTAACATGGAAAACAGTTGTAACCCCCCACTGGCCCCTTTATTTAACTAGAAGGGCACACTTCTCAGCATACCAAACACACAGGCTGTAAGGGCATGACAAAGCGAGAGGGGTGGGGGTTACATATGAAACATTACCATTTATAGGAAGAGAAGGTACACAAAAGGTACCAGAAAAACTGTCTGATTGCCCACCATAGACAAGATGGGACCAATGCAGATCACAACCAAGTGTGGCACAGAATACCTGGCACACACCTGGTGGGATCAGTTCATGGCCAACAACTCAGGTCCCGGGGAGAAAACATTTGCTCAGGGCTATGCTAGGTTTGCACTTCTAGACAGGCGTACCCAAAGTAATTCCACATGGGAAGCAATAACAAGAATGTCCATACCAGGTTGGGATTCTAGAGTGTGGCTTTATTCCAAAACACACACAGGAACACAAAGCAAAGATGGACCCCCAAGAGTTACACACAGGGTATCTTCAGAAATTTAGGGTATAGAACTTCACAAATTTCCATTTATCACAGGGTAAGAAATCGAACTGTGGACTAGCCACCAGAACACAACTTTCTCTCGACTAGGCACATCCGGCCAGTACTTGGCCACTTTCCATCGACTAGGCACATCCAGCCAGCACTTGGACACTTTCCATATTGCATAGGATGGACATGGTACACGGACCCCACAGAGCACTAGAGGCTTAACACCGTAGGACCCACATACTAGGGATAACTGAAGAAAATCCCACTCATAGGGGCAAACTAGAGAAAAATCCCACTCAATGGGGTAAAACTGTTTCTTCAGGCATTGTCCACATGCACTGAGAGAAAACACAGGTGCTGTTCAGAACCTGGAGAGGTAAACTGGTCACTCCAGATGGGGGATTTCCACATTGTGTTTCCTAGTTCATACTCTGCTATTCATCTGGTAAATACACCTCACACACTGTAAAAACTGTAGATGCTGTCTTAAAATGTAGATCACACTTAACATACTACAAAGGACACTCAGGGGTGTCAGAAGTAAAAGTTCTGTACATGGATGGTCACATACTGGACTCCACTGTAGGCAGACACTTTTAAGGAAGTGTAAGGTGACAGGGTCCCTTTTGTCAGAGAATCCACCTACAAAGACCTGCAGTTACGCCTGGGCAAAATTCCAAACAAAACCATTTTGTTCATGGAAAGTTGTCATTCAAAGGCAGCTTCCAAAGTCCTTTGAAGATCAGGGGATTGCCCCTAAAATCCTGGAGTCCTGTTCCATCCCTCCTGGGATGAAGCACAGGAAAACCCACTGGAACAGGTTTCCACCACTTCAACTGGCTGGTAAAGCTATTCTCCACTAGGGTGAGAAACAAAAACAGACAGGAAAAATGCAGCTGTATCTCAGAGCTGCTTGAGGAGCTGCAGCTGCACTCTGCAGCCTCCTCCACGAACTCCACTACTAGACTACTAGGAGCATTCTGTCTCCCTCACTCACAGCACAAGAATTGTGGCCTATGCAGCTGCTAGAGTTCCAAATGACACAACCTTCTCAGCACTTACCTGTGACTGACAGCAGAGAGGAAGACAGTGAAACCCATTTAACTGGCATTTTCACTAGCTGCCTTCCCTGCCTACCACGAATTCTAACTGGGATTCTAGTAACCCCTGGGAACAAGGGAGTTGCACACACCCTTAGCCAGGAAAATGACTGTCCCCAGTCATTACCGTACCCAGCACCAGACCATTCTACCCTGTGTTCACTATGAGAGGTAGCGCTACCTTCTCCCCTACCATGTGCCAGTCACAAGCAGACAACACTAAGGGCCCAGAGGCCATTGGCTGACGCATCAGCCCCTACTTCTACGATCTTACTGTGGAGAATCAGTGGCTCTGGGAGAACTGCCCAAAGCATCCCCTAATAGACCAGAACTGCAGCTCCTACTGCTGGTCAGAGCCACAACCTGTCTATCCCCCGATCCCTCTAGGGAAAATCTATCTATCCAAACTACCCACCGGGGATCTCCCCCAGTCCAGGGTATCTGCAAACCAAAAACACCAGGGAAATTACCACTATACGAAAGCATTACACTCCCCCCACATATACACCTGTGGAAGAAAATGTTAACACGTTAACAGCTACACAATACTCTAGAAAACACTCTAATGCACAGAGGAACTCTTGAGTCCCCCAAATCCTCTTCTGGTCTTCTCTTCTTTCTTCGTCAGGAACACCTGAAAGAGAAAAGACAACAAAACACCCCAAATCTGCAAACCACACTATAACAAACCTTCCATCAAACACTGGAGAATCCCAAAAAATATTTTATAGAAAAGTATAAAAGTAGACAAACAGTAGAAACACTGACATTAATTCACAATACAACATTTTAGGGGGAATGGAATGCCCTAAAAGTACCATCTAGTGAAGGAATGTTGTTACCCAAAGGCAAGGTCCATGAAAGAGTCTCTCCTGGGTTGGAGCCTGCTGAAGCACAGGTGAGGGAGGGTGGGCAGAGGGAGACTGTGAAAAGGCAGAGATACTAAACAAATATTTTTGCTCAGTATTTACAAATGAAGAGGGGGAGGTACCTAAAACAAACAGTAGAAACACTGGATACAGAAGTTGATACCAGCCCATTTACAGAAGAAAGGGTTCTGAAAGAATTCTTAAACTAAGGGTAGAACTAGTGACACCACTGACTACGCTTTTTAACAAATCATGGGAGGATGGGGTGGCACCCGAGGACTGGAGGAGGGCAGATTTGATTCCCCTTCACAAAAGTGGGAGCAAGGCAGAAGCAGGAAACTACAGACCTGTTAGTTTAACCTCAGTGATAGGAAAATGATGGAATCACTTCTGAAGGAAAGAATTGTCGGTATCTAGAGGCCAGAGGGCACAGGACCCTAGGCAGCATGGATTCACAGCGGAAGGTCATGCCAGGCAGATCTGATAGATTTCTTTGACTGGGTGACCAAAGTAGTAGATCAGGGAGGGCTGTGGACATGACCTACCTAGACTTTAGCAAAGCATTTGACACAGTCCACACAAAGATTAATATACAGGTTAGCCAGCCTGGGGTGGGTCCCAAGATGACAGCCTGGGTAAAGAATTGGCTGGAGAATAGGACACAGAGAGTAAATGGAGTCCACTCAGAAGAAAGGAGGGTTACTAGTGGGGTACCGCAGGGTTCAGTATTAGGACCGGTCCTCTTCAATGTCTTTATAAGCGACATTGCAGAGGGACTGCAGAGGGACATTGCAGAGGGACTGGAAGGAAAAGTATGTCTCTTTGCAGATGACACAAAGATCTGCAACAGAGTTGATGCACAGGGTGGGGTGGAAAGGATGAGAAGGGACTTGGCAAGGTTAGAGGAATGGTCAAATGTATGGCAGCTTAGATTCAATGCTAAGAAGTGCAAGGTAATGCACCTGGGAAACAAAAACCCAGGGGAAGAGTACACAATGGGAAGTGAGATACTAACAACAACAAAAATGGAAAGGGACCTGGGGGTAGTCATATCAGATGACCTAAAGGTGGGCAAGCAATGTGAGAGGGCAGCAAGGAGGGCTGAGGGATACTGGGATGCATAGGGAGAGGCATCACCAGTAGAAAACAGGAAGTTATTATCCTCTGTACAGACAGCTGGTGAGACCCCATCTGGAGTACTGTGTGCAGTTCTGGAGGCCCAATCTCATAAAGACATAGACAGGATGGAAGCTGTCCAGGCGAGGGCAACTAAAATGGTGCAGGGTCTGCACGGAAGACACATGAAGAGGCGAAAGGAGCTTAATATGTATAGCCTCGAGGAAAGGAGGGAGAGGGGGACATGATAGAAAGCGTTCAAGTACCTCAAGGAATCAACAAAGTCCAAGAGGTAGCATCTTTCAAAAAAGAGGTGTGCAAGAACAAGAGGGCACAATTTGAAGATGGGGGTGGTGGCTCAGAGGTAATTTAAGAAAGTATTTTTTCACAGAGAGGGTTGTGGATGCATGGAACGGCCTTCCGGAGGAGGTTGTGGAGTCAAAATCAGTGGTGGAATTCAAGCATGCATGGGACAGTCATAAGGCCATTCTAGGGGGTGAGGGTAGGAAGAAGTAGGCTGCTGGTTAACTAGGATCTGCAGCTTATCCAGTAGGTAGGGAAATGGGCAGACTGGGTGGGCCAAGTGGTCCTTAACTGCCGTCAAATTCTGTGTTTCTTGAAGCACTGTAGTCCAAAAGGGAGAGTATTTGTGGACAGTTCAATACAGTTTGTAGAAATCTGCCAGGTGTAGGATGTGTATTGCAAAGTCAGTTAGGTAGAAAAGTCCGGACTTACCAGTCCCTTGAAGATCGAACAATGAAAAATCACCTACTTCTCCAGCCAAAGACTCTTCCCCCTCTAGCAGCATCGTTTGGATACAGCTGGACTGATGTCCTCTGGACAAGGGGGAGGGTTAATGAAGGGGAAGGGTGTAAGGGAGGGGTAGCTGCAGAATAAGGGGTGCTAGCTGCACATTCGAGCAGACTTGATAGACCTCTAGGCCTTTATCTGCTGGCAAATTTCGTATGTTCGTATGTTCATATGGAAAAAACAGGCGATGAAACAATAAAACAGCTGGGCTGATGTCATCTCCGAGGTTGAACCATTGAAGGAACCAACAGCTGGGATGATATCATCTGAGATACCAGGTGAGTCAGGAAAACAGCTGGACTGAGGTCATCTGGAAGTCCAGGTGATGAAACTGGCAAGGCACACTGCAGGTCTGACGAATCTTGGACACATCTTGAATCCTGGAACATCAGTCTGGCCAAATCTATGGATACGGCAACTGCTGGATGGCAGGCACTTCGCTACCACTGCTCTGCTTCCCTCGGGGTAGGCATGGGCATATTCGCAGGGCGTGGCACCATTAAGGGTAGTGCCACTCTGGGTCAGGTGCAAGAACTTTGACTCCATCTGGGTGTTCATAATTGATGTTGTGGAATGTTTCATTCCCTGCTTTGTCCATAAATCGTACAGTGTCCATAAACAATGTCCTGCCCAATTTCCAAAACTTTAGTCTATCATTTATGACTGTTTCTGACACAAGGGGTTGCACCTGGATGCAGATTCTTGCTTGCTTCTTCCAGTAACCAGGCTTTCCTGTTTTACTCAGTCCCCTCCCAGACTCTACGAGGAAAGGACCTCCCATATATGGCATCTGCCCTCCTACGAACCAGTCTGTCCTCCCTACTACTCTTTATCAGTACACGGCCCTCAGCACGGCTTGGGGGTGGCCAGTCCTGGTTCAGCCAGTGCCGCATACTTAAAGCACAAAATAACTTGTCCCCGACCATATCTGCAGGCAGGTCAGTGGAGTCACCAACTTCTCTCTCTTTCTCTCTGGCTCCTCCGAGGCAAGAGCTTGAAGGAGCTCACTGGGAACCTCAACATTGATACATATCGTCATCCTCCTCTTCCTCACTTAAGACCTGGGTCCAGGAGTGAGCAGTTGTCCTCACTCCCGAGACAGTCCACTCCTCACTGGATACAGAGATAAACACCTCCCAATCCAAAGTTTCTCAAACTTCGTCCTCCCCCATCTAGGCTAGAACTAGGACCCTCTCTCCATGGGTCCACGGATCTTTCCTCTGCAGTGTGCATACGAGATGCAGGTGAGGAAACATCATGAGATGTATACTCTTGCAGAAACTCCATACTCTCTTCCTTTGTGCCACACTCTACGGGGCCTCTCCCAACAGGTTCAACCTAGTGCTGTGTGCTGCTCCATGCAGGATTTTGTACTTTTGTCCAGGTGGGAGCCAGACGAATTTGTGCTGCTTTGGACAGACCATACTTCACTAACCAACCCGAACAGTGAGGAACTAAGAACACGTTCTTCCAGCCTTGAGGCACATCAAGCATACTCTTACAGGGTAGTTGGGAATTGCAACATGGGGGAGGTAAACCTTCACCGTAGAAAACTTGCTCTAGTTCCTTTAGTTTAGCAACCTCCTCAGCTAATATTGCTCGGGCATGATCCGGGTAGCGCGGTGGTCCCAAAGCTGTGTCTGTAAATAAGCACATTAAAAGTTCATTGTTACTAGAGAGTTCACTGTACTTGGAACTGGCTCCCTGCTGCTGTGTTTACATTACTGCTTCACCCTGTAATGGCAGCGACAGCACTCCTGTTGCATCAAAATCTGTCTGACTCAAACAACTGCGCATCCGACCTTTTTGCTACTGATATTTTGCTCAAAACTGCAATGATTGCACTGCTTTTACATTTCTCAACACATTCATATGATTTCTGGACTTTACGATTAGCATTCAATCAGTACACTTGCTTAGTCACTAAAGCCACATTATTTCTAGGAACAGGATTGCCTATTTGTTGCAGCCTCTCATACAACTTAGTCTCTCACTTGCTCAGGACATAATACTGTTGCTGAATCCATTATATATGCTCACAGTCTTATTACTCAGAATTCTTGTTTTGATTGCAATTTACAGTCCTTCTTTGCAAAAACAATCACACTGTTTACACTCAGATCTAGCTAGCTTTTAAAATCACTCACAGTTATTCTGAATGGTACTCACTGCATCAGTAGCTGGCTTGCTCTGGTGGAAAATCTCTGCCTAAAGCCGATCCTGGAAGGCCTCTGGGTGAAATGGACTGTCAGTTCCGCCAATTGTTACTGCGAACACCACACTTTCTTCTCAGTCAGTCGGATTACTGGTTGAGCCCGAATTTCAACAGAAAAAGTCTGTATTTACAGATTTAGAATGTTCACAGTCCCCTTGATGGTTTCTTCTGGCTGACCAACTCGTACAGCACTCGCTTTCTCCTTCTCGAACAGTGGGCTGCACGCTGAAGCTGGCTAGGGGGCAGGACTGACTGCAGTCGCACCAATCATTCGCCATGCAAATGAGCCTCTCTCGCTCTCCTCTCGCTCTTCCTCCGTGGCGATTGTCAAGCAGGGCAAAATTTAAACTGCAAACAACTTTTTTTTCTCGGCTGAAATTTCATGGGAGCACCGTTTTTGACCATTTCTTTGCTCAGAACGTGGTTATTTCTTTAGCGACTCCCCCAATTTACACTTCAAGCACATGAAACTTTTAAGGTACACTTGTCTCTTTGTTTCCCAAAGTCCACAATAATTTTTGTCACTGAAACTTGAAAATAAAATTCTGTAAATGCTCTCTTTTGATACAGGACAAGGGCATGCACATTCTGGCTTTACAGTCCCTTGGTAAAAGGTGGTACAACACACAGCAGCAAATGAACAGTAGGCACACAGTAGTACATTCAGATGGCACTATCCTATGCAGATCCTTTTGTGCAAAGCTGCCCTTCCAGTTTTGGGCTACCAACTGCCAGACAGACAAAACGCTAGCTATACCCTAAACAAATTATCCAGTGTTTTCTCCCCAAATTAAACACATCGACAGATGAGCCCCCAATTTTGTAACCCCCCCCACACCCAGCCCCCTCATTTAACTAGAAGGGCATACCTCTCAGCATACCAAACACACTGGCTTTAGGGGCATGACAGAGAGAGGGGTGGGGATACATACAAAACATTACCATTTACAGGAAGAGAAGGTACACAAAAGGTACCAGAAAAAACTGTGCCCACCATAGACAAGATGGGACCAATGCCGATCACAGCCAGGTGTGGCACAATATACCTGGCACACACCTGGTGGGACCAATGCATGGCCAACAACCCAGGTCCTGGAGAGAAAATGTTTGCTCAGGGCTATGCTAGGTTTGCACTTCTGAACCAGGGTACCCAAAGTAATTCCACACAGAAAGCAATAACAAAAATATTCAAATCAGGTTGGGATTCTAGAGTGTGGCTTTATCCCATAACAAAGTAGTAACACACAAAGCGAAGATGGACCCCCAAAGGTTACACACATGGTAAATGTAGATATCTGAGGTACAGAGCACCAAATTCCCATATATCACAGGATAAGAAATCTTAACTGTGGGCTAGCCACCAGAACACCACACTTTTCCATCGACTAGGTGCATCTGGACAGTACTTGGACACTTTTAAGGAAGTCTAAGGTGACAGGGTCCCTTTCTCAGAGAATCCACCTATAAAGAACTTCAGGTATTCCTGGGCAAAACCCCAAACAAAACCATTTTACTCACAGAAAGTTGTCATTCAAAGGCAGCTTCCAAAGTCCTGGGAAGATAAGGGGATTGTTCTGAAATCCTGGAGTCCTGCTCCATCCCTCCTGGGATGAAGCACAGGAAAAGCCACTAGAACAGGTTTCCACCACTTCAACTTGTTGGCAAAGTTGTTCTCCGCTAGGGTGAGAAACAAAAACAGACAGGAATATTGCAGCTCTGTCTCAGAGCTGCTTGAGGAGCTTCTGGCTGCACTTGCAGCTTCCTCCCTGAACTCCACTACTAGACTACTCTGGTGTTCACGTCTCCCTCACTCACGGCACAAGGATTGTGGCTTATGCGGCTGCAAGAGTTCCGAATGGCATCACCTTTTCATCACTCAGTTGTGACTAACAGCAGAGAGGGGGAGAGAGTGAAACCCATTTAACTGGCATTTTCACTAGCTGCCTTCCCTGCCTATCACTAATTCTAATTGTGATTCTAGTAACCCCACCAGAGGGCCTGAAGCCCTGAAATTTGAGCAGAGGTAATGGCAACTAAAAATAACGCTTTACAAGAGAGAAAGCGTAGATTACAAGTCACGACTGGCTCAAAGGGACAGGAGCCTTATTTGATTTTTCATTAAGACAGGGTGTCTTTGCACACAGATCCTAAGTTTCTTCCTAAGGTGGTCTCTGAGTTTACACACAACCAATCCATCCACCTTCCTGTTTATTTTCCAGAGCATGCCAATCCACAGGAAACACTGCTCCATACGTTGGATGTGTGTAGAACTTTGAAGTATTACCTGCTTCGGACCAAGGAGTCTAGAAACTCGAAGCAGCTGTTTATTTCCTTTACCCCAGGTAGAGAGAGTGTTTCTGTTTCTAAGCAGTGTTTATTCAAAATGGTTGGCAAATTACATTGTGTTCTACTACGATAAGTATGGCAAACCATTGCCCGGTGCAGTCAAAAGCTCATTCCACAGTAGGTATTGCTACCTCTGTGGCCTGTTTCAGAGGGGTCTCAGCCGCTGACATATGTGCAGCTGCCACCTGGAGTAGCATCCATACTTTCACCAAGCACTACAGTTTATACATTGCCTCTAGAGCCCGTGCAGGTTTTGGCAGGGCTGTGCTGCAGGGCCTCCTGTCTTAAGTTTATGGTAAACCCCTCCCAGAATGTCTGTTTGCACCCGTCACCGCTTGGGACTCGTTCCTATGGTGTTACCTGATTACTGAGATACCTCCGAAGAAGATAGAATAGTTACGTAAGAACTTACCGTAACAGTAGATCTTCGAGGGGATCTCAGTCATCAGGTCTGCTTTCCCTCCCACCATCCCCCTTCTTGGGGCTTTTGTTCAGGAAGTGGTTATCTGATGTATACAGCCTTTTAATTAGGCCTGGTCACCTCTCTCGCCTCAGTCCCCCATGGCACGAGCTTGGCTCACTTAGTCTCCAGGGGAATGAACTGAGCAGGGAGTGGCGCCACTCATGCCTTGATAGAGTTTATAACAGTGATGGTGTGGGTGGCCCCTGAAAATCGTCCGTGTGGATACTGCTTCACAGACGGTGAAGTTCCTATGGTGTGTCCTGATGACTGAGATCCCCATGAAGATCTGCTGTTACGGTAGGTTCTTATGTAGCTGTTCATCTTACTTCGAGGGAGAGCTCTTGCAGCAAGCAGTAACTTTAAGGACTAAGCCGCCAGATGCCAGGACCCCACAGAAACCTTCTAGCTAGCAGTCTTCCACAGGGGACTGCCCCTGATGTTCGCCTGCTTCGTCAGCCAATGATTTAAAGGGGGCAGTTCCCAGCCCCACCTTAGTTTTTTTCCCACTGTTGATCCTTTTGCATTGACTCCTCGGACATCTTGTGCTACAGTTCGACTGCTTTCGCGCTTGCAGTGTTTTTTCGTTTTCTGCCAGAAAAATTATTTTCTGTTATGTCTTCGCCGACGTCGTCCATTTCTTCTGTAAAATGACAAAGTCTGAAGTGTGCGTGCGGCAAGCAGATCCTGTCCAGAGACGGCCACAGGACCTGCCTTCTCTGCCTAGGCCTGAACCACAAAACCACAGCCTGTGAGCAGTGCAAGTGGTTCAACCAGAAGACTTGCATCCACCACCAAAAGGCCCTCAAGGCTTACCTTCTCGAGAAGCAGATTGCCGACATGCAAAAACAACCTTCGGGAAAGAGCCCCTCTTTATCGTCCTCTGTTCAACCTCTTAATCTTCCTAGCCGCGTAAAGAGAAGGACAACTGTGGGAAGCACAAGTCCCAAGACAAAGAGAGGGAGAAGGCCCAGACCGCTCCCATTCCAGGTCTCCCTGTCGCAAGAAGTCTTCCTCGGGTTCCTTCTTCCCACAGTCGGCCTGCCCTCAACCCTTCTAGACAGCCAGTGGTGAAACCTCCTGCAGTAGTACTGGCATCAGGCAGAGGGAAGTCAGGGTCTGGGACTTGTTCCTACTTTGACTCCCCTTCCCGAAGGTGAAGGCCTTACCTCCAGTGTCTGCCTCCACCACGTGGGTTGGGGACTGTCTTAAGTTGGGCAGCCAGGCCTCAGCTCCTGCTCGCCCGGTCCCGACGCTGGTCTCTACCAAGTCTTCAGACAGGGCACACTGCTGTCAAGGGCAAGCACCCTCATCCCAAGTTTCGGGGATGCCAACCCATCGATCCCTGGTATCTACACCGTGGGCGCCAGCTAAGCCAGCGACTGTCGGTCCCAGACTGCCACGAGCTGACACCTACGCAGACGTCTGCTACACTGACGTCAGACCCAATGACACTGATCCTGTTGCTGGCCCGTTCAACGTCTCCAGGCAATATGGATACCTCCTCAAAGGGAGGTTCCTCTCTGGCTAACCCTCGGCTAGAGGAAGTGCCTGACCACCACACTCTGGCCACTCCGTCAGATGCTGGTGGAACAGACGCCTGGTGCCGGATAAGCAGACGCCAGACCTGAAACTGCCTCAGACGGCTCGCCAATCCTTCAGGATCCCAGATTACTCTAAGCGAGGTAAAAGATGTATTCCGCTTCTGGTGGAATGAAATTAAAGGAGACCTACTCCAACCAAAACCTGTTGAGCCTGTGGTGATCATGCCAGAACCAGAGCCAGAACCCAGGCTACTAACTCCAGAATCAAAGAGCCCTTCCTGGAGCCCGGTCCTAAACATTGGGGATGGAGGCACCGACGTTGTTCCTCCCATTTGTCAGGCGGACACAGACGTCTGTCCCATAGTGGACACACCGGCTTAGCTCCTCCTCCTCTTACAGTAGTTCCAGGGACTTGAACAGGGACTCGTCTCCCTCTGAGTCAGATGTCTCAGAAGCTAGAGGCCATCCTTCCTCTTCAGAGAGCAAGGACACCCATAGGTCGTCTCCAGATGACCCATCATTTTTAGATGTTATGAGGCACATCCAGGTCTCCAGAGGATGGGAGATGGAGGACCTGGATCCTGAACGGTGGAGATTAGCCAGATACCTGAGGCAAAAGGAACCCAAGCCTTTAGTGGTTCCTCCCCTGGTGGATACCTTCCAGAACTTAAGACTAACCTGGAAGCAGCCTTCCTCTACCTCGGCCATCTCTAAAACATTGGATAGACTATACAGGGCGCCTAGAGAGGAGCCATTCTTGGCCGAGCACCCTACAACTGATTTGATGGTGATCGTGGTAGCCCACGACAGGTCTAAGAGGCTCAAACATTTAAGTAACCAGCCTTCTGGGATGGCCCGATGGTGCGGAGGGTTGAGGCGGTGGACACCACACCTCGTTCCACGCCGCCGACCTGGGTTCAGGAACAAGCCTGGGTCGGCAGGGGAGGACTAGGATTGAGCATCCAATGACAGCTCTCCTAGTCCTGGGGATAAGGGGGGATGTACACCGCGCTCTGCTGGTCCCTGGGGACGCCTGGAGGTACTACAGAGGCGCAGGTACCTAGTGGGGGAAGCATGGCAGACGTCTGCACGTTAGTGCACTGGCATCATGGCACGCCCGTGCTTCTATTGGGGGATAAAGGAAAAAGGCAGCACAAGCCTGCTGCAGCTCGATGGCCACAGTTTCGCCGACCAACGATGCCTGGATGGCATATGCCGGTAATGGTTCCTCGTTGGGCGTGGGGGCTACGGGGGGGGGCCCCTTTCACAGGTGTAGCTGCGTCTGCCAGCTGGGCATGCGAGCTTCAGGGTCAGAGGTGAAGCAGAGAAGCGGTGGCTGGATGTGGAGCAGGGCTGTGGCTGCCAGTAGGAAAAACTGTTAAATGATTTAGAAAAAAAAAAAAAAAAAGTAACCAGCCTCCCGACCAGGAATCCAGAACCATCAACCAACTGGGCAGGAAGGTATATTCTTCCTCCACTTGCTCTATAAGGTCCCTTAGCTTATTCACCCACATGGTGCAGTACCAGATCACTCTGTGGGAAAAGAGACTGGAAATAGCTCGGGTCCTTCTAGACTCTGCTCAAAGGTATAAGCTCCTGGACCTCCTGAAATCAGGGTCAGATGTGGGCACTCATGTCTTACATACTTCATATGACACTGCGGACACGGCTGACAGGGCAGCTGCCAGTGGCATCTATCTCTGGCACCATGTGTGGTTCAGAGTCTCTGGGTTCGCCCAGGACCTGCAGGTGGGCATCCTGGACCTCCTTTACAAGGGTTCCATCCTTTCTGGAGACGAGGCAGAAAAGTTAATCACCCGTCTCCAGGACTCTGGCAAGACCATCTGGTCTGTACAAAAAAATGTATAAGACTAACCAGAGGCCACTTTAACAAGCAGCCCTTTCATAGGCCCTGAGGCCAGCAGTCTAGAAACCAGCCACAGCACAGGGGAAGCTTCAAACGTAAAGCAACCTCCCAGACCCCTGGGGGTTTGCCTCTAAGACCCCCCCCCAGTCCACACTGCCCACTCCCGGAGCCACACAGTGACTCCTTGCCCGACCCTCCCCACCCCACCCACCAGTCCTTCAGTGGGTTTGTGGGGAAGCAGTAGGGGTTGCTTCTCCATCTATACCGAGGGAGGGAGTAAAATCACAACAGATGCTTGGGTCTTCCATCTAATAGAGAAGGGCCATACCTTGGCGTTCCTGGAGAGACCACCAGAAAACCCACCAGTGTCTCCCCATTATCCTCCTCCTCCTCACGTCTCCCTCATCGAAGGGGCAATTCAGGCCTTACTTCAAAAGCGGGCCATAGAGCCAGTTCCCGTGGACCAAAGAGGAAAGGGATTTTATTCCCATCTTTTCCTCGTTCCCAGAAAGACCAGGGACCTTCACTCCATCCTGGATCTCAGTTCCCTGAACAATTACATCGAATACAGAAGGTCTAGAATGGTCACTCTACCAGGGCTAATTCCCCTCCTGCACAAGGGAGACTGGCTCTGCTCTCTAGATATGCAGGATGCATACCTGCACACTCTAGTGTTCCCACCCCACAGATGGTACCTGCGTTTCCTCTTCCAGGGGTGACACTACCAATTCCAAGCTCTACCATTTGGCCTGTCCTCCGCTCCCAGAGTCTTAAACAAGTGCCTAGCGTTGGTGGCTGCAACAGTCAGAGGCAGGGCAATTATGTCTTTCCCTGCATAGACGATTGACTTCTAACAGCTCCCACAAAGGGTCAGCTGCTTCACACTCTCGGAGACACCTTTACTGTCCTCTGAGAATTTGGGATCACCCTGAATTTTCCCGAAGTCCCCATGGCCCAGCCGGAGACTCCAATTCATAGGGGCATTCCTCGATACAGTGCAGGACAAGGCTTTTCTCCCTGAAGGCGGAGCGTATTGCCTGCGAGGACAGGCTCAAATGTTTTCCCAGCCCAAGTCTACTTAACGCTCCTCAGCCATAGGACATCAACCGTTCCCATGGCTCGTTTACACGAGTCCCGCAGTGGACACTCAGGGTGCAATGGGACCAACAATCAGATGACCTTGAACAGAGAGTTCTCATCTCAGATTTGGTTCGTAGGACCCTGTCATGGTGGCTGGACCCCGACAACCTATCCAGGGGGGGGTCCTCTTTTGACGGGAGCACCTGAGGCAAGTTTTGACAACTGACACGCTTTGGGACTCAGCTGGGGTGCTCATCTGGTTGACAGACATACTCAGGGCTCCTGGTCCTTAGACAAGCAATCCCTGCATATCAGTGTCCTGGAGATGAGAGCGGTCCTGAACTCCTTGCAAGCATTCCAGACTGATGTCCCACCGGGCCCTCTTCTCATCCAGATGGACAACATGTCCATGGTGTATTATATGAACAAGCAGGGAGGGACTCATTCCTAACCCCTCTGCAGGGAGGCAGTGAAGATCTGGTATTGGGCTCTGGAACACCACCTAGAACTCACTGCTGCTCATGTTCCAGGCGTCCAAAATGTCTTGGCCGACAAACTAAGCAGATCTTGATCCAAGACACGAGTGGGAGCTCCTTCAGTCCGTGGCGGAGCAGTTCGACAGATGGGAATGACCAGAGTTGGACCTCTTCATGTCCCCACTCAACATCAGACTGCCTAATGTCTGCTTACTAGATCAGGGACCTGGAGTTTTCTGGTGAAACGCATTGTCCCCCTGTTGGACTGGGAGGTTTCTTTATGCCTTTCTTCCCTTCCCCATTCTTCACAGGGTACTTTTCAAACTACAGACGGAAGGAGCAGAGATTATTCTCATTGCTCCTTTCTGGCCTTGTCAGATTTGGTTCCCCTCTGCTCCAGCAACTAGTCTCGGAATCACCAGTTCCTCTGCCCCTTGAGCTCACACTTTCTCTCCCAGGACCAGGGCACCTTAGTCCATCCAGATCTCAAATACCTACATCTGCACACTTGGATCTTATAGACTTAGCAGTCACCAGGTATGGGTTTTTTTTTTTCTAGAATTGCCGAAGTCCTAGTGGCAGCAAGAAAGCCCTTCACTAGATCCACCTGTGCCATGAAGTGGAGGTGGTTCTATTTGTGGGCTACCGCCCGTCACCACGACCCCTCCTCTTGTAAAGTGAACTCTATTCTTGAGCATCTCCTCTCTGTTTGATACAGGCCTGAGCAACTGCTCTATCAAGGTGCATCTCTCTGCCATCTCTGCGTACCATGCACCGGTGGAGGGTAAACCCCGTGCTCAACTGGATTTGTCCCGTACCTTCCTACGGGGCATTTTGCATATGAGACCTCCCATCAAGAAACCTGTTCCTCCATGGACCTCCTCTTTCTGTTGGAAAAACTCATGCTTCCCCCTTTTGAAACAGCCGTGAATTGAGAGCTACACTTTCTCTCTTGAAAAGCGTTATTTATAGTTGCAGTTACTTCCACTCTGAAGATTTCTGAGCATCACGCTGTGATGTGTAGAGAGCCTTATTTGGTCTTCCATAAGGACGGGGTGTCCTTACAAACAAATCCTAAGTTTTTGCCTAAGGTGGTGTCCGAATTTACTTTGAACCAAGACATTCACCCGCCTGTCCACTACCCAGAGTATTCTAACGGGGGAAGCGTTAGTGCATATGCTGGATGTTCACCAGATGCTTCGTTTTTTACTTGAACCGTACTGGTCCCTTGAGGAAGACTGACCAGTTTGTATCGTTCGCTCCCAGAACTCAGGGAGCGCCCGTTACTAAACAGACTGTATCTAAGTGGTTAGTTAACTGCATAGATCTTACTTCGAGAGACAGCTCTTGCAGCAGGTTACACCGTTAGGACTGAAGCTGGCAGGCGCCAGGACCCCACGGAAATTTTCTAGCTAGCAGTATTCAGCGGGGACCAACTCCAACATTGGTCCCACCCCCGTCAGGCATAGTACATAAGGAGGCGGTTTCCCAGAATCCTCAGTTCTTTTCCTGCCGTCAACTCGCCAGCATCGGCCTCTCGGTCTCTACCTAGCACATGACGACTTAGAACTTCGAGTTTCTACATAACTAATGTCCTCTCCAACTCCTTCATCTGAGGGACACCTTTCAAAGTGTGCCTGCGGAAAACAGATCCCTTTCAAGGATCCTCATTCTTCCTGCGTGCGGTGCTTAGGCCCAGACCACGACACCAAGGCCTGCACCTTTTGCCAAGGGTACAACAGCCACACCAGGATCCTCCATCAGAAGGCACTTCAGGCTTACCTGTTAGAGGAAAAACTTAGCAGGATGGACAAAGAACCTTCTTCCAGGGGTGATTCTTCTTCCAAGGCCCATAAACACCGGGACAAGCACCGGGAGAAAGCAAGGTCCAGAGCCCCGAACCGGGCCTCGGACTCGCAGAGCTCAGGCTCCACCCGATTGGACCGCCCTCCCTCTGGTTAAAGTCCGGGCTTCAGGCGGATCTTCGACTCTTCATCCCATCAAGACTTCTAGGCCCCCGGCTTCCTCCACTCCCTCTCGGGCCTCTTCCAAGGTCTCCAAACGCCACAAGTCTTCCTCATCCACCCGACGTTGGGACCCCGACTCCAGGTCTTTCTCCCAGCCCCCCAGGGGCCCGGATCCACCACCCCAGAAGACGAAGGACCCGACGTCGGCCAAGCACCTGAAGTCGGCCAGGCATTCGGCGGGCCGAGGACATCAGCTAAGCACCAGACACCAGCCGGGCGTTCGCCGGACCCGAAGTCGTCGGCCAAGCGACCAGTGTTGGCTTCACATTCACCGGAGCTGAAGAAAGCCCCCCAGTCACCGGTGGACACTGGTCGCAGGGATTTCACAGAGGAGGATACAACATTGCCTGAAGACCAGGCGGGCGACATAGAGGGTGCCAGGCTTCCGAGGGAGCCTTCGCCCACCCTGGAGACATCCGCGCACCCGACGCCCGACCTCAGCGACGGACCACCAGCGCCAGGCCTGTCGGGCATGAATTTACAAGCGGTAAAGGATCTCTTTACTTTCTGGTGGGACACCATCTGAAAAGACGTTGTCCCAGTAAAACCTCCTCCTACGCCTTCACCTCCTACGCCCCCTCCTCCACCACAGGGACCAGCAGGATGACCACCAACCCCGAAGGAGCAGACTCCGCCTCCTAGGGGTAGATCTAAAGATCGGAGAAGGCCTCCCTCAAGATCCCCGTCAGGGTCTCCCAGCCCCAAGCGACCCAGACGTCGTCAGTATACTCCGTCAGGGGAGGACTCCAGGTCGGATACCTCGGAATACTCCAGATCTCCTCCACTCAGCATTCCATCGCCTGACCCACATGACCTACCCAGGTCTCCTACGGATGATCCCTCTTTCTCTGAGATCATGAGGCACATCCAGGACAACATGGGATGGGATGCTGAAGACCTCAACCCCGAAAGACAGCACCTTGCCCATTATCTTCGGCAGAAAGAGCCAAAGCCTGTGATAGTGCCACCCTTGGTGGACACCTTCGCGGACGTCACCAAGGCTGCGTGGAAGCATCCGCACTCCACTCCCGCTGTGCCGAAGAAAGCTGACCACCTGTACAAGGCCCTGAAAGAGGACCAGTACTTGGATCAACAACCTCTGGTTGACTCCCTGGTCATTACGGCCTCACATGACTGGTCCCAAAGACTGCAACACATAAACACACAGCCACTGGTCCAGGAATCCAAACAGCTGGATGCCCTGGAGAGGCACATGTATGCGGCTGCTACATGCTCCATCAGGTCCCTGAACTACCCATCTCACATGGTACAGTTTCAGAATGCCCTGTGGGAACAGGGCCAGGACCTGGTCGATAAGTTACCGGATGGCGATCAGAAGGTGGAGCTCCTAAACCACCTCCGCACCGGGTCTGATGTGGGTACCCAAGTGCTACGAGCTGTATACGATTCTGCGGACTTGTCTTCCAGAGCTGCAGCTTCAGGCATCTATTTCCGGAGACACTCTTGGCTCCGTGTCTCCGGTTTTACCTCGGACATACAAAAGAACATTTTTGACGTCTCTTATAATGGCAAAGTACTTTTTGGTGAGCCCTCGGAAAAGGTTATCACCAAACTCCAGGACGCTGGGAAGGCAGTCAGGTCTGTACAGGCCATGTACCTATCCAGGCTTGGTTCCTTTAGTAGGAACCAGAGCCGTGTTCGCAGCCGGCAGCAAAGGCAACAGCCACATTCCGGCCAGCAACGAAGGGGCACTTTTCAACGTAAAGCCCAAGCTAAGTCGTCCCCAGGTAGATGCCAGTGCTACACAAAACCGGCCCAACCCGCAGGGACCACTGCTGCCACAGCATAACTTCTTTCCGGCCCCCGGCCCTCCTCTGGATCAACTGGCACAGAAGGTTGGGGGTCACATCGCTCGCCACTTTTTAGGGTGGCAGTTGATTACCGCCAACTGATGGGTTCTCCAGCTAGTCAAGAAAGGCCACTTGATAGAATTTCTCGACCACCCACCGTCATGACCTCCCCTGCTTTCCTGTTACTCGGGTCAGCACGCCCTGCTCATACAGCAGGAAATGCTCGCGGTTCTGGGAAAAGAAGCTATAGAGCACGTGCCATAGAACCAAAAGGGTGCAGGTCAGTATTCTCACTTCTTTCTGGTTCCCAAGAAAACAGGAGACCTCCACCCAATACTGGACCTCAGCGACCTCAGCGTGTCGGTCCTGTACAAACGCTTCCGCATCCCAGGTCTGATTCCCATGCTCAAGCAGGGCACTTTTCTAGCGTCCTTGGACATGCAGGATGCTTACCTGCATATACCCATAGCTCAAGCGCACAGGAGGTTTTTGTGCTTCGAGTTCCAGGGTCACCATTATCAGTTCCGAGCCCTCCCCTTCGGACTGTCATCGGCACCTTGGGTATTCACGAAGTGCATGGCGGTAGTAGCGGTGACTCTGAGGAAGCAAGGCCACTACATGTTCCCCTACCTGGATGACTGGCTTCTCATGGTGCCCTTTCGGGAGGCCCTGATGTCCGCCATTCATTGTACTCAGTCTCTGTTCGAGACACTGGACATCATTATTAATCAAAGTCATGCCTGGTTCCGTCTCAGATTCTGCAGTTCATAGGCGCAGTTCTGGACACCGTCCAAGGGAAAGCTTTTCTACCCCAGGACTGAGCGGAACACATCAGATCCCTCATCAAGGACATATTGGCAAGGAAGACCGTCCCAGCCAGACTGGTTCTTTGCCTGCTCAGACACATGGCTGCGGCCATCGCAACGGTCCCACTAGCCCGTCTCCACATGCGGGTGACCCAGTGGATGTTAGGGTCCAATGGGATAAAAAGCAAGACCATCTGCAGCTCCCAATTCAGATCATGAAGACCGTAATCTGGGATTGGCATTGGTGGCTGCATCCGAAGAACCTATCGGGGGGGGGGGGTCCACTTTAATGCGCCGTCTCCGATTGTGATGCTGTCCACAGATGCCTCAGGGCTCAGGTGGGGAGCACACCTAGACGGTGTCTGGTCTCAGGGCCTGTGGACAGCCCAAGAGTCTCATCTCCACATAAATATCCTGGAAATGAGAGCAGTTCTTTACGCCCTGCAGGCTTTCCAGTTGGAGATTCCATCGGGTACTCTTCTGTTACAAACAGTCAACTCTGCGGTGATGTATTACCTCAACAAACAAGGAGGCACCCATTACTACCCACTTTGCCAGGAGGCCATGAGGGTGTGGGTTTGGGTTTTACAACACGGCACAAACCTCACTGCTGTTCATGTACCAGGAGTGGACAATGTCATCGCAGACAGCCTGAGTCGCTCTCAGGCCAGAGTCCATGAATGGGAACTACTCCAGGAAGTAGAGGATCTGTTTCACAGATGGGGTACACCAGAATCAGACCTTTTCGCATTCCCATCCAACGCAAAACTGCCCAGTTTTTGCTCGCTAGATCCAGGGCCTGGTGTTTTCTGGCGAGACATGTTGTCCGTTTCCTGGGCGGGCAGATTCCTCTATGCCCCCCCCTTTCCATTGATACAGAGGTTCCCTCTGAAACTTCGCAGAGAGCAAGCGATGCTGATACTTATCGCGCCGTTCTGGCCCAGGCAGATCTGTTTCCTTCTACTACATCAGCTATCCCGGGAACCTCCGGTGCCTCTGCCAATCAGCTCTCACTTATTGTCTTAGGAGGCGGGCTCCTTGGTCCATCCGGACCTTCGTTCGCTGAGCCTGCATGCTTGGCTACTAGAGACATAGCCATTTTGTGACACGAGGTCTCGCAAGAGGTAGCTGACGTTCTAGTGGCCGCAAGAAAACCGGTCACTCATGCTACTTACATCATGAAATGGTGCCGCTTTTGCCTATGAGCTCAAGCGCGGGGGTTTTCGCCTCTAGACTGTCGAAAAAAGTCGGTCTTGGACTACCTCCTGTCTCTCTTTCAGACAGGTTTGGCCTACTCCTCAATAAAAGTACACCTTTGTGCCATCTCAGCCTATCACACTCTGATAGGCTAATGTCCTATCTCTCAGTTGGACACGGCACGAGCCTTCCTGAGAGGTATTCTCTACCTTAGACCTCCAGTTAAGGATCCTGTTCCACCTTGGGATTTGCCCTTTTTTTCCTGGAGCAGCTTATGCTGCCACCTTTTGAACCAGCCACGGATTGCAAGCTACGTCTCCTTACATGGAAGACATTGTTTTTAGTTGCCATTACGTCGGCCAGAAGAATTTCGGAGCTTCATGCACTGATGTGCAAAGAACCTTATTTGGTTTTCCACCAGGACAGGGTATCCTTACGGACCAGTCAGAAGTTTTTGCCTAAGGTGGTCTCAGCTCTCACTCTTAATCAGGATATCGATCTACCAGTGTACTTCCCTAAATATTCAAATTGAGGAGAGGCCCTGTTGCACATTTTAGATGTGCATAGGTGTCTGCGATATTACCTGAACAGGATCAAACACCATCGAAAATCTGATCAGCTTTTTGTATCCTTCGCCCACATAATGCTGGGAGCTCTAGTTTCCAAACAGTCGCTGTCCAGGTGGCTTATTCTTCGCATCACTTTCTGTTACCAGAAGTGCAAGAAACCCTTACTGGGTGCAGTTAAGGGCAATTCCACAAGGGGGGTGGCTACCTCCTTTGCAGCATTAAAGAACGTGTCCACCTCAGCCATTTGTGCAGCAGTGACTTGGAGCACTGTGCACACCTTTATCAGGCATTATCGCCTGGATGTTGCATTGAGGCGAAAAGCAGGTTTTGGTCTAGCAGTCCTTCAAGGACTTCTGTCCTAGGCTTAGGTTTCTCTAAAGGATTTCTACCTTCCCTCTTCCCAATGGTGTGGGATTTCCACTATTGCTTGGGAATCAGTCCTAATGGTGTAACCTGCTGCAAGAGCTGTTTCTCGAAGTAAGATAGTACATTTACATAAGAACTTACCATAACAGTCGATCTTCGAGAACAGCTCTTGCAGCAGGTACTTTCCCTCCCACCATCCCTGCTGGAGGTAGATTTTTTGGTTCCAGTATCCTTCTCCTAGGATCAGGTGTTCTCAATACTAATCTGATTACCATTTGATAGCGGATCCTCAGTCTCCTCTTCTGATGCCATCCAGTGGCCGGGGAGTCTCTGGCGGGAGAACTGGGGATTCTGGAGGACCGCCTCCTTATGTGCTATGCCTGACATTGGGGGCGGGACCGACATCGGAGGCGGTCCCCACTGAATACTGCTAGCTAGAAAATGTCCATGGGGTCCTGGCGCCTGCCGGCTTTAGTCCTAATGGTGTGACCTGCTGCAAGAGCTGTTCTCGAAGATCTACTGTTACGGTAAGTTCTTACGTTACTGTACTTTTTCTGTTACTAAAAATAAGAAAAGCCTTTACCTGGCCCGGTTAAAGGCCATTCCACCAGGGGAGTTGCCACCCCCTTTGCCTTGTTGAGGAACGTTTCCACTGCAGACATTTGCGCAGCTGCCACCTGGAGCTCTGTTCATACATTCATCAAGCATTACAGCTTGGATGTGGCTTCCAGGCGTAGGACTGGGTTTGGCCTTACAGTTCTTCAGGGCCTGCTCTCCTAGACATTTGCTGCTATTTTTCTCTGCCTCCTCCCTTGCTAGTCTGTTCCTTCTCCCTTGATTGCTTGGGACTCGGTTCTTAAGATTATTGCCTGCTGCAAGAGCTCTCACTTGAAGTAAGATAGTACAGTTACGTAAGAACTTACCGTAACAGTAGATCTTCGAGAAGAGCTCTTGCAGCAAGAGCTGCTTTCCCTCTCTCCTTCCCCCTGGGTTTTATTTCTCTTTCCTTTAGGCAAGAAGCTGCACAGTTCTCCTCCCATGTTGGACTCCCGGTCTCCGGTGGGAGAACTGAGGTGGGGCTGGGGACCGCCCCCCCCCCCAATACCATTGGCTGACATTGGGGCGGGCCGACGGGAGCGATTCCCCCACAGAAGACTGCTAGCTAGAAGGCTTCCTTGGGGTCCTGGCGGCTTAGTCCTTAACTCACTGAGGCCTCAGGAGCTCTTTGAGAGGTCCACCACTTGTTGGCTGTATACTTTTAACAGTGCAGCCCCTGGAGCTTTCTGTGCAAAATCAAGCCGTAATCAGCATGCCATACACACATGCAAATACGTCATGAACCGTAAGTGCTACACACAAAGTACGAGTGGCAGAGTTGTTCAGCACAAAATTATCTTTCTAACGGTGGTATGCAATTAATTATAAGTACTGTAGTTCCTATTTTTTTCTATATTGGTTAAAATAGCGGGGAAAAATTATTTTCAATTAAGGCAACGTAAACCATTTTTTGTGGGAAAATATTTAACATAGCAACACCAAATTAAGTATCTATACATTAGATGGAGGTGCAAAACTAACTTTATACTGAAAAGCAATTTTTCTAATATGATGCATGTATTTTTATTCTGTTTTATTCAAGGTCTCTAGGTGATGCTTGAGAGACAAATGTCAGCCATACACCACCACACCGTACAAAAATGCGAATATCTTCTAAAGTATACTTGACAAAGTATCAGTGGCAGAGTTGTTCAGCACAGAATTACCTTTCTAATGCTGCTATGCAGTTCTACTCCCTTCGATTTGTGAAATATTTAAGTTTTAAGCAGTGACACCCTAAATCCTCAGTGAGGCGTGAAAGACCTCAGGAATATCTGCAGCCACGTACAGGTGTCTTGGGGCCTCGGTGAGTTAAGGTTTCTTGCCTGCTGTAAGTGCTCCTCTCGAAGATCTGCTGTTACGATACGTTCTTGTGCAGCTGTACTTTTTCCTTGTGGGGCCCGCTTCTGGTGGATGTCTTTACTTCCTTGGAGAATGCCAAACTGAGGCTGTTTTGTTCCCACCCTCGACAGTCCAGGAGACTGGGGGATGACTTTGGGAGACCCTCGACCCCAGGCCTCATGTATGCCCTTGATCCACAAGAATAGTGGTCAGAGCTCAGGAGGACAAAGCACAGATGATCCTGATAGCTCTCCAGGCTGGCCTTGGCAGTTCTGGTACCCACATCTTCTCAGCCTCAGCAGGAGATCTCTGTGGTGACTTCATCTCCTCCCGGATCTGCTGACCAGAAAATGGGCAGGTCCTGCATATGGTTCTTCAGTCTCTGCACCTCACAACCTGATTCCTGAATGGTTAGAGTTCCAGGCCTTGGGTGTTCTGGATGAAGTGCTTAACATTGTGGAGGCCACCCAGAAAGTCAACTTGCTGGTGCTCTACCTTTTAAATGGTGGAGGTTCTTCCTTTAGTGCCAGGGCAAGGATCTTGATCCCCTTGACTGCCCTGTTGTGAGCATCTTGGGGTATGGACTACCTCTGGTCCTTGTCTCTGCTTGGACTGCGAGCAGTGACCCTTATGGTGCACCTTGCAACCATCTCTGCTTATGAGGCACAGGCTGGTAAGCCAGTGGTGGCACAGGAGAAGGTGACCAGGTGCTTTTTCAAGGGCCCGGACCACCTTTTCCCTCTGGTGCGTGAACCACCTACACTTTGGGACTTACTGCTGTTGTTGACTATGTTTATAGGCATGCCTTTTGAGCCTGTGCACTGGTGTGAGATGTCACACCTGTTGTGGAAGACATCCTTCCTGGTGGACGTCTGTTAACTAGAAGGATTGGGGAGCTTCAGGCGCTCTTGGTGGAGTCTCCCTACCTGGTCTTCCACAGGGACAGAGTTGTCCTTCACCTCAATCTGAAATTCCTCCCAAAGGTAGTATAAGAGTTTCATCTTAACCAGGGATTTACTTACTGGTATAGTTTAATGATCCTCCTTCAGAGGCTGACCACAGACTCCATACCCTGTGCCTACAGCGGGTACATTCCTGCTAGTTTGTTACATATATTGAAACCACGCCTTGCAGGCAAGTACAAATGGACAGTTGGCAGGGGGATAACATCCTTCATCGATTGCTGCTGTAGGTTGGCTGGTGGGGAGCCTCATGTAGGGTTTTGAGCTTATTCCACCAGACATACTGCTGCCTCAATGGCTGCTTTCAGAGGCATTCTAGTACAGGAAGTCTGTAGTGCTGTTACGTGGAAGTTAACACACCTTCATTTCCCATTACAGCATCAACCTAGTGTCTCGGGATGCTTCTTTTGAGACCCTTTGTTTTCCAGTCTGTGTTTGCCAAGTAAGGTTTGTGTGCCTTGCCTCCTTCTCCCAGAGAACTGCTAGGAGTCTGCCAGCGTGGCTAGTGAACTATATCCACACACCCTTAGAAAAATAGGTTACTCACCTGTAACTGTAGTTCTAGGAGTGATATAAAGTTTACATCCACTCAACCCATCCAGCCTCCCCTGGCAAGTGGCACATGGATCCCTGCTTCCAGCATGCAGAGATCTGACGTCATGGGGCTGATGGGGGGATATAATGGCCAGGTGGTGGGAGGAGTTTGTCTTGAAGACATCAGACAAATCAGCAATTCTTGTGGAACTGCCATAGTGTGGTTGTGAATTATATACTACTCTTTGAACTTTGACTAGAGGTGAGTAACCCATTTTGTTGTTGCTGTTAACTATGCTTGGAGGTTTTACACACTGCAGGCTTTGGTTGCTATCTTCCGTACCTTGTGTTTCACCACTGTCATGTTTCATTGCCCACTCATTCAAGGTTCTTTTTCAGATGGTTTCATAGTTCATATTGAAACAGACTTTCCATCTTCCCACGTTCCTCCCTCCCTCGTGCCAAACTGTTGGAAAAGTTTTCTGTCAATTTTCATAGGGCTGTATGCTTTTACACTTTTACTTTGACCATGCGATGGATGGTAGGAAGTCTTTGTAGCTTTTTGGTTTCCTCATCCTCAAGATGGGGTTGCCCATCTCTAAGCAGTGCCTTTGCAAATGCAAGTGTCCTGCAGTTAGGTTTGTTAACAGGAGCATAGTAAGGAGCTTCTAGTTCTGTCTGTTGGCATGCCACCCATGGCATGGCCACTAATGTGGCTTATTTTTGTTCCGTGTCTGCAACTAACATGTGCTTGTCCACCACACACAGTTTTGTCCACACTTTCTCTAAGCCCTGCAGTCTGGATCTGGTGTCCAGTAGATGGGCTGGTTTCATTCTTGCTGTCCTCTAAAGCCTGCTGTCTTAAGAATTTTAACCATCCCAGCTGTCTGACCTTCCCCCCAACTGTTGTTTTATACTTCTTGGGAATCGTTCCGGTGGTGTGGCTGTATGAAGGGGAGAGGTCCTTGAAGATAATTACGTTAACTTACCAGTAACAGTAGATCTTTGAGAGAATCTCTATGGAGCCACAGGTCATCTACCTACCCTGTACTTTAGTTCATGTAGTATACTCCAGAAGACGTACCCATTACAGCATGCTTGATCTTCTCCTTTTCTCTGCCATTTCAAATGGGCTTTTTCCTTTCAGAACCATTGCTTCTCCTATCAACCTTGGGGGTTCTGGTCTCCCATTCAGCACGGTGCAACTCTGAGCTAGTCCTAGGTGGTAAATTGAGGAGGTGTAGGGACACCCAGGGTATATAGGCACCAGTGTACCTAATCTTGGTAACTAGGCAAAAGTTTGAGTGGTCCAGACGATGACAGCCTACAGTTCCAAATGTATGGCTCTAGGGAAGAAATGTTCTCAGGGACCTACTATTACTGGTAAGTAAACTTTCTTTGTGTCTCCATATCCGTTTATACGGTGCTAAATTTAATGTGTGTGCTCTCTATGCTAGAGCACAGGGTTTGTGATCGGAAGTTAACCCTGATGTCCCCAGAGGCCCATAAGGTTAGAGAGCAGTGCCATTTATGTGCTTGTTCATTTTAGTCTCCTGAAAAGTGTTGTTAAACTGTGGGTGCTGAAATACAGCTGAGAATATTTGACTCCATTGCAGCAGCCTTGTTTATTGATGGTCGCCAGTAATTCTAAGTGTGAAAAAACATTGCTTAAGCAGACTCGCGTCTGGCAAAAAGGGGCATCTTGCAAGATAGGAGGGAAAACGGGGCGATCTAAAATAGCAGAAAAAGATTTAAGTACAACATTTTCACATAACACGAGCTGCTGCTTTAAGAAGAAAGCAAAAAATAGTACCTGATATGGTATCTGAGGAAGAATTTCACTGTTTTACACATTCCTACTCCTGATAGATTGACATGTGAAAAGACCACAGATACTCCACCTGCAGCCCATCTGAGAGAAAGTTAAGAAATCAGAATCCTCTTATGGGTGGGAATAGGTAAGGGCTAGATGTCCACATTTGGGCTGCAGACTGAACAAAAGTACAATCTTGAATGCATACCGAAAACTTGAAAATGAAGTTAGAAATGACATTTCAACTGTGAGGCCTTTTTCAAGAACAGTATTTAAAAGGAACATGGGGCATGAAATAATGGAATCAGACACATATTGCATGCCAGGGATTTCAGTTGGGAAACCATTTCCATTGCTCTGGTGAGCAGCTTGAAGAATGTTCCCGCACACTGCCACTGTATAGTTTCAATGAAAGTATACTTATCACTGTTTTTGAGCCAGGTTGTATATGTGAATTGAGGGTGGAATACCAGATTTGGTGGGGTTGGGTATTCTGCCTAACACCAGAACTGAAAGATAATGACCACAGTGGTGTCTACAAGGATCGGATGCAGTGGCAATTTTCTGCTTGACCACTGCCATTGGATTGCACCATTTCCTGCACAATTCTGCGGGTTCAGGTATGTGATCCTGATAGGCCCCAGTGCAACTCTTATACAGTAAGCATAACAAAGGACTCTGAGACATAGATGTCTGAAATATATCAGAGTTGGCTACAGCCAACAAAGTTTCCATATATACTGATGTGCCTTGGGGTGTAAACTTCCCCTTCAGCTCTCACCATGCCTTTTTTTGTTTTTTTTTATATCCGTCCGGCTTAACATAGTCTGGGTTTTGCAGATTCAAGGAGTTTACAGTTAAAAACAAAAAAAAAAACTCAGCACTGTACGGTACTGTACTGCTACTAAGGCAGGGACTAGTCCACAAAGCCCACCACAAGTATCCACTGTGCAAATACAATGTACTCTTCACTTTTGTGATGATGTGTAAGTACTTGTCAGCCTAATTCAGCGCTGCTTGTGGAGTTACATGGGCAGCTGGATCAGGGGCTTGGGCTATAATCCATGCAAACTGCAGCATGAGAGGCACACTGCGTAAGACTGGGGAGGACATGGAGGCTAACGGGGGAGGGGGGGTTGAAAATCTTATGGGCCAGTCACTCCTGCTGGGAGGCATCATAGATTTGGTACAAGGTGGTAAATACATAAGAAAATAGGTACAATGCAGAATATCAGTTACTGCAGTTTGCTGCAGAAAGGATGTGGCAGTCCCGATGGCCTGCAATATCCCAAGATCCTTGCTTGTATGGAGGAGTGGTTCTGTTCCTCCAACATTTGCATCCTGTTGGAAGTCTGGTGTCCAGCACAGCTCCTCCTCCGACTGTCCTGTAAGACTGCGTAGTGCTGTATGGACTTGTACAGCTGCGATGGGAGATTGAATGCCATCTGTCAGTTGGAGTATACTGGCCTGATGGTGGATTGGGCCCAGATATTTTAATCGAGCTGACTTACTGGCTTGCGACTCTAAGAGAAGAAGTTGCTGTTAAGGAAACAACTTGCCAGGAAGAGAGCCCGCAGTGCGTGGAAGGGAGAGCCAACAAGGCTGTACTGCGTTTTATATGTGTTACTGTAGAAATCACGTAGTGGTGGCGGGCCTGCTGGTAGTAGGGATGTCATGGAGACAAGGTACTCAGGGGTGTGGGGGCACCTTACATAGAAAAATGACAACAGGTAAAGACCCAATGTCCATCCAGTCATCCTAAAACCTACATACACATTAGTGGCCTATAACCAGATTGGATGATTACTTTATGATCTTACTTCGAGAGGGTTCCTTCAGTAGGTCATCACGTATAGGACTGGCGCCATCTGGCGTCGGGCCGCATGACAGACTTTTCTAGCAATCCCTGACGAGGGACCACCCACCTGACATCACGTGACTGACGTCAGCATGGCTATATATAGTGGGCGGTCCCCACACCCGCCCTCCAGTTCTTTCCTGCCGTCGCCTCGTGTCAGTCAAAATCGGACTTCCATACAGCGATCGTCGTGAAAAGTCTTGCATCGTATTTTTCCTTCGCCAAATTTTTCCTTATTTGTACCGTGTACTTGATGTCTTTGCCCAAGAAGAAGTGCTCGTCCTATGGCACACAGATTCCGCATAAGGCCTGTTATCTTAAGTGTGTCTTCTGTCTGGGCCAAAACCACCCTGTCTCCTCCTGTCCGGAATGCCAGACCTTTAATCAGGCCACTAAGAAAAGGAGACTGCATGCTTTGGAGGCCCATCTCTTAAAAGCCCGCCTGACTTCGCTTGAGAAGAATATGGATCGTTTAAGAGAGTCCTCATCCGATAAATCTTCTCCTTCGAAGAGACACAAGGAGAAATCTTGGGAGCGGGAGTGCTCTACAGACGACACGCAGCCCTCGACAAGCACGGCCCAGCCACTGCCGAAGAAATCAGACAGTAAGTCTGGTTAGGCTGTAGCAGGTCAGTCGGTCATCAGCCCCTACGACGACCGCACTGCGCCAGCCGATAAGTCATCCGCCGGCTCCTCCAGGGACCACGCAGCTGGCGATAAGCCGACTCCCCAGCATGTGAGGACCCATCTGGTACCAGTCGATAAGTCGGCCGGGGGCTCCTCCCCAGCCCAACACCATCTGTTAAGGCGCCCAGCCCTGAAGGCCGCTCAGGTCTGGTTCCCCTGTCAGGGCCTAGCGGCACCTCACCCGACAACCAGCAGAACCAGGGGGAGAAAGCTTCTCTTCCCCTCTTCCTTAACCTGTACCCTCCCCTTCTCCAGTGGGTACGTCTGGTAGAGACAGTGGGGAACCCCTCGATTTAGTAGAATCTTCGGGGTCTACCCCGTGCTCCCCTCTTGTGGTCAAGGGGAAGGAGGCTCCTTGGCCAGCTGGCCTACCAGTGGAGGCTCCTCCTCCTCTGGGTGGGACCCCTATAGAGCCGACACCGGCCAAGATCCCACCATCGGACCCGGCAAACCCTGCTCAGACGACAGTTCCTGAGCCGGGACCATAATCCGCCTCCGCCGTTGGCGCCAACGCCAAACGTCCCGAAGAAGGTTCCTCAGCCAAGACCCAGTGATCGGCTTCTGTCGTTGGCTCAATGCCAGATCCAGTCCTGCTGTCAGGCCTGCTTCATCCGGCTCAGACACCTGATCCATTCCCGGCACCGGATCGGGTGGTGCCAGTCCCGATATCGGTCTCCCTGATATGGGCTGTCCCAACGCCGGACCCCCAGCCTATTTATACCACTACTGATCCGACATGGGTACCCCCGCCCTCAGATCTGACGGGGTTTTATTCTAGACCCCAAACTGCCCCCCATTACCTGTTAGGGTTCCCTGGGGATCATTACTTGGCAGGCCCCCCTCCAGACTGGAGCCATTATGGGCAGTTTTACCTTGGGTTTGATTCCTACCCTCATTACCAGGGTTTCCAGGGTTACCATTACCCACCGGTAATACTGCCCTCTCCCCCCCCCGCCCCAACCTCCTCTGCCACCCCCTCCACCTCCTCCGGTTACACCGGACTTCAAGGCCCATATCTAGTCTTGGTGGCTGGGGGCTTGGTCAGAGTTGGTGTTGGACCTGGAGACGAGACTGCCTCCGAGGTCTCCATCCCAGAGTAGTTCTTCAGTAGCTCCTGTGCACGTTTTGGGGGTGACTCGTCTGGTCGTTGCGCTTCCTGATATCTGTCACTGTCCTGACAAAGGGGCAGACGATGATGATGAGGGGGCCATTGATTCAGCGGAGGATGTCTTGGAGGAACCTGAAGGCCCGTCAGGCAAGGTTTCCCCCAAATCCCCACCAGAGGACCCTGCCTTTTCGGACCTTCTGAGGTCCATGAAGGATTTCTTTGACTGGGGGTCAGAGGATCAGGACCCTATGAGACAGAGACTCTCAGAACATCTGGACTTAGAGTCCCTGTCTCCAGTCCCCATTCCTCCATGGATTGGACTTCATCAGGACCTCACCTCTACCATCTGGCAGATGCCGTATTCCCTCCCGAGTGTCCCCAAGAGGGCGGACAGACTTTACCGTGCGCTGAAGGATGCTCCATTCTTGAAAGTGCATCTTAAGGCCTACTCTATTGTAATTTATGCTGCTCATGACTGCTCCGCTGCACCCAAGCACATGAGCACCTCTCCTCCGGACAAAGAGTCGAGGCAGATGGACCAGTTCGGGAGAAATGTTTATGCTTCGGCCACATGCACTCTCTGGTCCCTTAACTATGTGGCCCATATGGTGTCCCACCAGAAAGCTACCTTGACAAGGTTGGAAGCTCAGGTCCAGTCCATGAAACCCTCGAGTTTGAAAGAGGAGCTTGCCAAGGATCTTCACCTCTCCAGATTTTCATGTAGGCATGCCTTGCGAGCCGCATGCGACTCGGTAGATTCTATAGCCCGTACCTCGGCAACTGCCGTGGCACTACATGACATTCCTGGCTTCACCTCTCGGGACTTGCAAATGAGGTCCAGTTGGCAATCCAAGACGCCCCCTTCCGAGGTTCGGTACTTTTTGGAGGGGACACCAAGGACATTATCACTGATCTCCGGGACAGAGGTCTTGCCCTTAGGTCAGTGAGGTCCATGTATCGATCAGGCACTCAACAGCAGCAGCCCTTTCGAAAATGGACCTGGAGGCAGAGGAAGCAGGCCCCAGCTAGACGCCAGGGCAAACGCAAGTCCACAGGTTCCACCACACCTCCGGCCTCCAAGAACCAGAGACAAGCAGGGGGGTCCTCCCCCTGAACGTCCTGCCACTTCCTGACTTGCTACCCCCACTACCTCCTTAGCCCTCTAGCGAGGAGCAGGTGGGAGGAGGTTTGCCCTCCACGCGCAGGAATGGAGGGCAATAACTGCAGACGAATGGATCTTGCAACTTGTGTCTGGACACACCATAGAGTTTCTGGAACTTCCCCCAGAATCTCCACCAAACAGGTCTTCCTACTCTGGGGATCAGGCTCTTATTGTCAGAGAAGAAGTTCACAGCCTCTTGCTGAAGGAAGCTGTAGACCGCGTTCCTCTCCTGCAGAAGGGCAGTGGGTTCTTCTCCCTTTTTCCAGAAAAGACAGGAGACTTCATACCCATCCTCGACTTAAGCAACCTAAATCAGTTTGTCGAGAACGAAACGTTTTGGATGCTGACGCTCCAGAGCCTCCTTCCACTCCTTCTGGAGAGTCATTGGCTGTGCGCTCTGGACATGCAGGATGCTTACCTGCACTTCCCAATTTTCCAGAGCCACCACAGTTTCCTGCAGTTCTAGTTCCAAGGGGAACACTTCCAGTTCCAAGCGCTCCCCTTTGGTCTGTCTTCGGCACCTCAGGCATTTACCAAGTGCCTGGCAGTGGTGGTGACTTTCCTACGCTGCAGGGGCATTGCAGTTTTCCCTTATCTGGATGACTGGCTAATTTCGGCCCCGTCCAGGGACTCTTTACTGGAAGCTCTCTCTTTCACCTTGGACCTCTTTGGCAGACTAGGGATTATTGTCAGTATCCCCAAGTCATCCATGATTCCATCCCAGAGACTACAGTTCATTGGGGCAGTCTTGGATATGGTCCAATGCAGAGCCTTCCTCCCTCCAGACAGGGTGGAGACCCTGGTCCGTCAGGCTGCCCGAGTGGCTTCATCCAGGACCATCCCGGCTTGGGAGATCCTACACCTTCTCAGCCTGATGGCGGCCTCCATCACTACAGTTCCCCTGGCGAGGCTCCACGAGTCGCTCAGTGGTCCTTGCGGGTGCAGTGGTACCAACTCCTGGATGACTTGAACCATCCGGTTCTGGTCTCCTTAGCAGTCCGGAACGATCTGCTTTGGTGGATGGACCCCTGCAACCTTTGTTCTGGCCTTCCTTTTCGGAATCCTGCTCCCTCGTCATCGCTAACTACAGATGCGTTGAACATAGGATGGGGAGCACATCTAGGGGCACACCAAGCTCAAGGACAGTGGTCCAGCTTGGAAGTATCCTTGCATATCAATGGAGATGAGAGCGTTCTTGTACGCCTTACAGGACTTCCAGACTCTCCTTCCCAAGGGATCACTGCTGGTCCAAATGGACAACATGTCTGTAGTCTGGTACCTCAACAGACTAGGAGGAACCCGATTGTACCCCCTGTGCAGGGAGGCGATGCAAGTGTGGAAATGGGCAGTCCAGCGCAATCTGGCCCTTGTGGCCGTGCACGTTCCAGGCGTTCTCAGCGTCCTGGCGGACAGTCTCAGCAGGTCTCTGACCCTTGCTCATGAGTGGGAACTGCTTCAGGAAGTGGCAGTGTCGCTCTTCCTAAAATGGGGATGACTGAAAATCGACCTGTTCGCATCCAAATTCAACACAAAACTTCCCAGTTTTTGCTCGCTCGTTCCAGGGCATGATGCTTTCTGGCACTACGCGCTCTCTCTCTCCTGGACAGGGAGATTTTTGTATGCCTTCAAACCGTTTCCCATTCTACAGAGGATCCTTCTCAAACTTCAGGCAGAGAAGGTGAGGATGATCCTCATAGCCGAGACAAATTTGGTTTCCACTGTTACGACAGTTATCCAGGGAACCACCGGTTCCGCTTCCATTGACCCACAACCTCTTGACCAAGGATCAAGGCTGTCTAGTGAATCCCGGGCTCAGGACCCTGCATCTTCATGCTCGGCTCCTGCAGACATAGTGATTTTTCACTTAGGGGTTTCCTTCTGAGTTGCTCAAGTACTCATTGAGGCTCGAAAACCCTCTACTTGATCCACTTATGCCATGAAATGGAAATTGTTTTCCATTTGGGTGACCGCCAAGGGTTGGAATCCTTTCTCATGTTCTGCCCCTCAAGTCATGGAATACCTCCTACATCTATCAGACTCTGGTCTCTCATATTCCTCATTGAAGGTCCACCTTTCTGCAATTTCGGCATACCATGAGCTAGTGGATGGTAAACCTGTGGCTCAGTTGGAAGTCTCCAAAACCTTTCTGAAAGGGATCCTCCATCTGGCACCCCCCCATCTGCAGCCCAACTCCACCTTGGGATTTGAACTTTGTTTTGGAAAAGCTCACCCTTCCTCCTTTTGAACCAGCTATGAGCTGTAATTTGCGCTTCCTTTCCTGGAAGGCATTTGTTTCTGGTTGCCATCACGTCAGCCCAGAGGATTTCTGAGCTTCATACTCTGGTTTGCAAGGTGCCCTACCTTATTTTCTATAAGGGCCGAGCTGTCCTTTGGACGAATCCAAAGTTTATTCCCAAGGTGGTGTCAGAAGCCACACTGAACCAATCAGTAGAGCTTCCGGTGTATGTTCTCTTCCTCTCTAACAGAGGTGAGGCACTCCTGCATACCATGGACGTACATCAAATTCTCCGGTACTACTCACCGGACTAAGGAATTCCGTAGCTGTGATCAGCTTTTTGTCTCTCTTGCCCCCAGATCGAGGGGCAAACCGGTTTCTAAGCAGGGCCTTTCTAAATGGTTAGGCAACTGCATTAGGTATTGTTACCAGAAGTATGAAAAACCTTTGCCGGGTACCACAAGAGGTCATTCTACTAGAGGCATGGCTGCTTCTGCTGCCTTTTTGCGAAATGTCTCTATGGCTGATATATGTGCCGCTGATACTTGGAGTTCTGTCCACACCTTTACCAAACGCTGCAGTCTGGACATTGCTTCTAGGCGGATGACTGGTTTCGGTCTAGCTGTGTTACAGGGTCTTCTGTCCGTCTGGCTCCATGCTGGATTCCAGTTTTTTCTGTTGGAGTTACTTCTCCTCCCTAGTTTCTCTTGGTCTCTCTTTGGAGGGACTGCTTGGGACTCTGTCCTGTATGTGACCTATTGAAAGGAACCCCCTCGGAAATAAGATAGTACAGTTACGCTGGATCTTACCATAGCAGTAGATCTTCGAGAGAGGTTCCTTCGGTAGGTCATAATTTTCCCTCCCTCCTTCCCCTCTTTTTGTTTCTTACAGGGATTCCAAATCCTGTTTGCTCCTGCTGTCAGGCCTCTTCCTGGCTCTGGCGGGAGAACTGGAGGGCGGGCGTGGGGACCACCCACTATATACAGCCACACTGACGTCTGTCACATGATTGGTGGGCGGTCCCCCATCAGGGATTGCCAGAAAAGTCTGCCATGCGGCCCAACGCCAGGTGGCGCCACTCCTATATGTGATGACATACTGAAGAAATCTCTCTCGAAGATCTACTGTTACAGTAAGTTCCTACATAACTACTTTCTGCCCCCCCGAACTGCCTGTTCCCTGAATTCATCTTGCCCTTCCTTGAAGCTGACAAAAAAAAACCTGCCTCCACATAAAAACAGACTTTGACAGTGAGAGCCCAAAGGCCCATCAAGTCTGCTCTTGCTGTATTACCTCAGCCCACTGACCTACTGTACTGGTTGGCTTTCATCCTCCTTCCTGGTACCCCACCCATGCAGCCCATGTTGCCCCTTCCCCCAGACTATGAATCCCCTTGCCTTGTCCCAAGCATGTTTTAAACCCATTAAGGATAGCAGCCCCCACCACTTCTGCTAACAGTAAGTTCCATTGGGACGTGGATATGGTGCACTATTCACACTTCTGGCAGTACTTCCTTTCTCTTTAAAACTTGCCAGAAGGTCTTCAGTCTAGCTTTTCCCACCCATCTGGGTGGTATCCTCCTCAGCACCGCCCTGTGACGTTAGATCTTCCTTTCTGCTAGAAGCATCAGGTTTCCTCCTCTGCAGCTTGGCGTGTGGAGTAGGCCTAACTTTGTTGGTCTTTGAGTCATTAAACTTATTGCATTTTTGGGTTATTTTACCCCTTTCTCTGATCGGTCATGGATCAGAATGAACCCAGATCTGGTCCTGGCTTTAAGTGGTTTATGGCTTGCTCACAAACAATGTCGCGCACCAAACCACACGCCTCGTGCATCTGTTGCTTGGGGTCCCAGCATGATCTGCAGGCTTGCAGCCTCTGCTGGACCCTCAAGCCCTCCACATTGGAGCACCGCTACACTCGCCTTCTCTTAGGCCATCTAGACCAGCAGGATCCATCCGTTCGGTCTGACGCCCGCAAAGCCGGTTCGGCTACGCAGCTTGCTGCCTTTGTGGAGGCCATGGCCTAGGCTGCTTCAGGCATTGCTTCATCCGCCTTGGTTCTGGTGGACTTGGGCACCTCATTTACCAGGGCGTTCATGGACTTATACCAGTCCCTGCCTACTCTCGGGGAGGGCCCTTTCTGAGGGTCTAAATCCTCACGGGCCTCTAAGCCTAAGAGGTCCCATCACAAGTCGTGGGATTGGGAGTGGGCTCGCTCCTCCCTTTCCCGAGATTCTGCTTCTGGCTTGACTGCCGATACTTCTGCTGTCCAAGTCCAGGCCAGTGGCCCCACAGTATCCCCACTGGGCTTGCCGGCCGATTCGCAGATTGACCAGATGGCTGAGATCTTTCTCGACCCAGTCAACCCATTGTCAGAGTATAGTGGACATGATTCCCTATCGAGAATTCTGGTCCTGGCAGCCCTCTTGCAGGAGGGCCTGGATAAGCCGGCTGATCGGCTGACTCCCCTTGGGAGCTCGGCCGGGGGAAGGGGGTCCTTGGTGTACTGTGCTTTCCCCTTTGTTTCCTCCCAGACGACCTGTCCATCATCGGTCGAGGTCAAAGTCCTGTTTGAGATCTCGGAACTCTCAAAAATCCCGCTCTCATCCATCGGCCAAGAGGTGCTGTCGACGCTCCTTGCCTCCTTCTTCCTTGTCTTCTGATGACAAATGGCTGTGCCGTAAACTGCAGCACCAGTATGAGGAGCTTGTTTGGCAGCAGTGGATTCTCTGTCATGGCTGTGCTCCATAGCAGTCTCTGGTGCTCCCCTGGTTGCCCTTGCTGCAGCCTATGTTGTTTCCCCCAGCCAAGCCGACATCTGCTTCCCCACCCATTCAGGTGGAGTCGCCGCCTCTGCAGTCCTTACATGGGGCCCCGTCCAAGGCTGTGCGCACCGCCTCTGGGCTTCCCAGCAGATGTCACACTCAGATAAGCTGCGGATCATCCGTGGGGAGCTATGCTCGAGGGTGATGTTTGAGGATCCCTTTGACTCTGAGGACTCTATGCACTCTCTTTCGACTCTGGCCTTTGACCGGGAGTCCTTCAAGGAGCTCTCTACAGAGCACAGGCTTGCTTATTTTGGGGCCCTGCTCGATCTCAGATTGTATGGGGATCCTGCTGGAACCCATGCAGAAGCAGGCCAAGTATCCCTTGACCGATATTCTGGACAGGAATGACTCCCCTGGGATTGCCTTTCCTGTCACGAAGGTCATCCTTGGCCCTGCCCTGGAGCTGTGGCAGTGTCCTGCCTCCTGTCCAGTGCTGATGACCCGTATGATCTTAATTATGCGGTCCCCACTGGGTCTCTGCCTGGGTTCACTGACTATCCTTCAGTGGAAAGTTTGATAGCCGACTCAGTGTTCCGATGCATGGGCAACGTTGGCGATGTTGATAAGCCTGCAGATAAAGAAGCCAAAAAACTAGAACATGCAGTGAAGAAGGTCTACACTGCTTCGTCCCTGGGCCTTCTGCAGACCAGTTCGGCCGTCATGATATCAAACTTTTCCCATGTCTTCTTGGGCACTTTGGACCAAGTGATTCCCTGCCTTCCTGCAGATTTGCGGCTTGCGGATGGTCCGAGACCAGGGATGCGCCGTCGCCAAGCAACAGCTCCAAATGGTCCTGACATCGGCGGCACCGGGCGTGGTTGAGGATCTCAACCTTTTGGCTGATACCTAACACAAGTTGTCAGATGTCCCCTTTTTGGGTATAGACCTGTTTGGGCGAGGTGCCAATGGTCATCTCACCCGCATTGAGAAGTCCAGTGCCAACCTGGACTCCATTACGTCCTCACAGAAGGATGTTAAGGGTCAGAAAGAACGGAAGACGCCCTTTCAGTTTCGGCCCTACTTGGCACCGCCATCCAGACGGCTGCAGCCCTAAATGGGCAACATCAGGCCTGGCAGCCCAAAACTAAGCAAGCTTCTTCTGGCCCCAAGAAGTCCAGAGGCTGGGGCTCCTCTGGCAGCCAACCCTGGAACCGCCATCAAGCCTGCCCAGTGACTGGTCAGGGGGTGTTCTCCTCTCACCTGTCCTGTTTTGCCTAGGACCTCCCCTGGGGGGCCAGCTGTACCATTTTGTGCATGCCTGGTCCATCATTACAACAGATACATGGGTGCTCAAAGTGGTGGGTTGCAGTTTGCCTCTGGAATTCTAGGCTCTCCTGCCCAGCCAAGCCTGTGCCCCACGGAAAGATGTGACACCTCTGGACAGGTTTGCCCTTCAGGAGGATATCGCCCAGCTTCTTTAGAAGCAAGCTGTGGCCCATGTCCCGGACTAAAGACCCAGTCTGATGTTTGTCTCTAGATATTTTCTGGTTCCAGAAGGGACATGGGGTTGGCGCCCCATACTGGATTTTCACGATCTCAGTCAGTATTTGAGGAAGCCCTATTCCCAGATGGTCACTCTGAATCAGATCATTCCATCCCTAGCACAGGACATGTGGTTCTGCTGGCTGGATCTTTAGAACGCCTTCTTCCACATCCCGATCTGTCCATCCCACCAGTGGTTCCCTTCGGTTGCGTTCAGAAGGAATACTTTACGAGTTTTGGGTGATGTCATTCGGCCTTTCATTAGCACCCAGGGTCTTCAAGTACATCGCAGTGATGGCTGCGTTCCTTCGGCACTGAGGAGTCTGGGTGTGCCCTTATCTGAACAACTGGCTGATCACAGGTTCCTCCAGGGATGAGGTGGAGCAGTGCAGAGACCTGGCCCTCCAGACCTGCTCTGCCTTGGGCCTTCTGGTCAACCCGGCCAAGGCAGAGCTCGACTCCCTTTGGGTCAAGGCCTAATTCCCAGTGGACAGGGTGGAGGATCTTACCTTTTTTGCGTGATAATTTTGGGTTGGGTGACCGTGCCCTTCTTGGGACTTCCTGTGGCTGCTGGGGTACATGGCATCCTGCGCTAGCATGGTACAGTGGGCCCGCTGGCAAATGTGCCCCTTGCAGTGGGAGTTGGCCCATCAGTGGCCACAGCACCTCTGTCACCTTAACCAGCTGGTCTCAGTGATGCAGCCGATGTGGGATGACATCCAGTGGTGGCTTGCCCAGAACACCAGCAGGAAGGAGTCGCATTCATCTGCCCAGCGCCAGCGGTAACTCTCACGTCCGGTGCGTCTCTGAAGGGATGGGGAGCCCACCTGGGGACCCCAGGGCCCATATGCTGTGGACCCCAAGGTGTCCCGATGTCACATCAGCCTGCTGGAGCCTCATGCAGTGCATCTAGCTCTGATGGCCTTTGCTCCAGTTGTGTGGGGTTAGTTCGTTCAGGTCCAGATGGGCAACATGATGACCATGTACTACCTCAACAAGCAAGGCGGATGCATTTCCTACCATTGTGCCAGGAAGCTCTCTGCATCTGGTCCCTCATATGCTGTCTGGATGCCGATTGTCTAGCAATCCATGTGGCCAGTGCCTCCAGTCAGCTGGCAGACACACTGAGCCATGTGGACGAGGCGACTCAGGAGTGATCTCTTCACCAGGAGGTAGTTGATTGCCTCTTCTCCCAGTGGGGCACTCCCCTGGTCAGCCTGTTTGCCTCCCAGGAGAACGCGAAGTTGAGGCTATTTTGTGCCCACTCAGCATGGGACACTGCTGGGGGATGCCTTTCGTGAGGCCCTGGACCCTTGGCCTCATGTATGTCTTTCCCCTGGTCGACAAAGTGTTGCTCAAGGTTTGGAGGGACAAGGCACAGATGATTCTGGTGCCTCCGGACTGGCCACGCCAATTCTGGTGTCCCCATCTCCTCAGCCTCAGCAGCAAGCCTCCATTGCGATTGACTCTCCCCACGGACCTGCTGTCTTACTATCGGGGAGGGTTCTTCACCCAGACCTTCAGTCCCTGCACCTAACAGACTGATTCCTGAGTGACTAGAGTTTGAGGCTTTGTGTGTCTGAGGTCCTCCATGTCATTGAGGCCTCTTGGAACCACGCAGAAACACGCAGAATTTGTTGGCAGAAAAGGACAGCTTAGCCCACCTAGTCTGTGCAAATGTTCCCTGCCCATTCTGTCTCCATCAACCTTACCACTTCCATGCATCCTGTCTAATACACCGCACCAGAAGGAACGGTGCGTTCCATGCGCTCTCAGTGGAATCTCCTTATTTGGTTTTCCACAAGGACAAGGTTGACCTTCGCACCAACCTGAAGTTCCTCCCAAAGGTTGTTTGAGTTTCGCCTTAACCAAGTGATTAACTTCCCAGTGTACTTCACCGACCCATCCTAGGAGGCTGAGCACAGGCTTCATTCTTTGGACCTGCAGTGAGCGCTCGCTTACTGTAAGGAGTCCACTGCTGGAGAGGGTCACCAGCTCTTTGTCACCTACGCTGAAGCAGCATCTGGCAGACCAGCAGCTAAGTGGACGATTGGTAGGTGGATAGTCTCCTGCATCGACCTCTGCTATAGGTTAGCTGGTAGTGAGCCTCCCATTGGGCTTAGGGCTCATTCCACCAGACATACCGCTGTCTCGGTGGCTGCTTCCAGGGATGTCCTTATCCAGGAAATCTGTAAGGCTGCTACCTGGAAGTCAGCACTCACCTACGTCTCCCATTACCACATCAACCTTGAGTCATGCTGGGATGTTGGCTTTGTGGCCTCAGTTCTTCAGTCTCTTTCTTCAGTAGGGGTGTGCGCCTTGCCCTCTTCTCCCAGAAAACTGCTAGTAGTCTTACAGAAGTGTGGATTGTGTACCATATCCACACTCCTAGAAATGAGGGTTACTCATCTGTAACCATATTTCTAGAAGTGGTATGTGGAACACATCCATGGAACCTACCCGACCGCCACTGGCAAGTGGCACACACCGATCCTTGCTTCCAGCATGCAAGGTCTGATGTCACTGGGTGGTGCTGAGGAGGATACCACCCAAGTAGGTGGGAGGAGCTAGCATGAAGGCCCTCTGGCAAGTTTTAAAGGGAAAGGAAGTACTGCCAGAAGTGTGGCTGTGCGTGCACCGTATACCACTCCCTAGAACTACGGTTACAGGTGACTAACCCTCATTTCCTCACATTTCTCATGATCTTGTCCCCCACCAGCATCATCATGCTCTCTAGTGACCGCATCCCTGTTTTTTAAAAATAGGTCCTCACTATTCACCCTGTTTATACCCCTACAAAACTTACATTTCTAGTGTTGTGGATATAGTTCACTATCCACAGTGGCAGTCTGCTGGATATAACTGAGTCACTAGAACGTCTTCATGCTGAACTCCTCCCACCACCCATGGTGGCATCCTCCAGCTTTGCCTCATTGACATCGGGTCTTTTTTTTACCCCATTGGAAGGGACAGGTCTCCTCCTTCGCAGCTTTGCATGCATTGGAGGATTCTAGTTTTCAAGAGTTAATTTATTTGAACTTCAACATTTATTAGCAGTTTTCAGCTCTTTGAGCATCTCTTATGTTCCAGTTAATGCCCCATCCATGATCTTTAGAATGGAAAAACTGAAACCCAGTTTTAAGCCCTGCATGTTTTGTGGCAAGAAAACACTGGCTACTGAGCTACACGACTCATACCTCTGTTGTCTGGGAGAAAATCACTGCATGAAATGGTGTCCTCATTCCTGTGCCCCAGTCTCGTCGGCCTCTGGCGAATACTTATTTAGGGTGTCAGGCCAGTCCACATAGAATTCTGCCCTGCTGGCCCCGAGTCATCTTTCTGACTCCTTGCTATACTGACTCTAGTCCGTCAGTGTCTTTCTTCAAGTGAGGCCTTACCAGGGATCTGTACAGTAGCAGAATCATCTCGCTTCTCCTACTCCTTTATACCCCAGCACTGATTTCACTTCCCCCTCCTTTTTTTTTTTTTTTTTTTTTAATTTACATTTTATGCCCCATTATCTTCTTTTAGCGGGGAGGTGGACTCCGGACCCCCTTCTGGGGGTTCGTATCCCTTTCCCAGTTGGTGCCTCATTACCAGGATCAGCGCCGGAACCTTCATGGAGCCTACCAGCTCTGATTTTTTTTTTTTTCCCTTGCTGCGGTTGTGTGCACGCCACGATCTGCAGCGCCCTTATTCTTGCCGCTCTCCACCTGCACTACCCTCAGGTCTCCACATTGGGGGTTACCATATGGCGAGAGTGACCAGAACCCTTCCTGGGAGAGGAGAGCTTGCCTTGCAGCAGCTCAGTACAACTCCCATCCCGCCCCCAGCCGACTCCAACAACCCAGGCTCGTTCCCGAACCTGAGTCGCCGGTGTAACGCGAGAGGTGGCATCCAGCACCTCAACCCTCAGCACCACTGGACTGGTGTCCCCTCCTTTTCTTATACTCATGAGAGGAAGATTTGGAGTTTGGATTTGAACCAGAGACCAATAGCTACTTTGTGTGAACTCTTCCATCAGCCTGCAGCAGCTACTTGGAAACAAACAAGCTGCCCCTCACTAGGTGAGCAGGAGATTTCTTTTGTGCTTATTCAGGACAGTATTCCTTTGAAGTTGTTGCCATACATATGGGTGAGCTAGCCCTGATCTTTCTATTTCTTTTTGATACACAAAGAAAGGTTTCTTATTGCTGAGACATGATAAAGTCTGTTGTTTAACTGCTGACCTTGCTCCACATTGTGGAACCCTGTGCTGCATTAGGGAAGTGGAAGGGATCGGGCTCTCGGCTCCACGGAGCCAAAATACGATCCCTTCCACCCCAAGCCAGCTGATGAAAATGTTATTTTAATGCTGCCTGCAACTCAGAGGGGGATGATTCTGTGGCTTGGGGGGGTGGAGTGGAGAATAATAATCTGCCAGAAGTTCTGGGGTCCTAGCTGAGTCGAGGAGAAAATGTCACAAGTATGGCCTTCTTACTGACATTCTTCCCGCCCCCTTAGTTTAATTTTTACTAAAACTGTTTTGCAGTGGCCGGCCCTGTGGCATGGGGGGCTGAGGCATCCATGCCTTACCTCCTGCCATGCCTGCAACCTGTGTTCATGTTTTGAGCGGGTTGTTGGGGTTTGGCGGGAGGCAGAGGATTGAGCATCCACAGGACAGCTCTCCTCTCCCGGGGGATACAGGCTCGGCGCTTCCTAACACCCAATGGCAGCTGGGTGCCAGTGTCCATGAGCCTGTTACCAGCAGAGGGTGGAGCAGTCAGCTGGCATGCCGTGGGCAGAAGCGCTCACGGCACGGCCATTGCTGACATTGCACGCTCCACACAGGGGAACACAGAACAAGGGAAACAGAGGTCTGAGGTAGAGCAGGATGAAAGCAGCCACCCGCTGCATGCCCCGACTCAGAATGGCGCTCCCTGGAATCTGGATCCTATTCAAGGTGAGTTTGAGCGAGGGCTGCTCACTGCCCTGCCATGGAGGGTAAACCATGGGGGAAGAAGGGGTTAGCTGCCTGATGTCGGGTGCGGGGGTGGGTGGCTGAAAGATAGATGCTGACTGGTGGGGACCTGAGGAGAAACAAAAAAAAAAAAAAAAACTCTTTTGCAATGGTGTACAGTAAGAGAATACAGTGCAGTAATTTCAGTACAGATTGGTCAAAGTCATCTGATACAGAGCGTTTACAGAAACAACCCTCTTGGTGGAACAGTTAGTCCAGCAATAACAGATCCACCCTCTGAGGCACAGATGAGAGTTGACTATGAATTGCAAAGTCCCTTTGAGGAGGTCAACAACCTTTTCAGAAAAACACAGTCTTTGGGGGCAGGTAGGATGGCCAATGCACCCCTTCAGTTGCTTACCTCATGCTCATAGTAGGATGGTGGGCACCAGTTCGAGTCACTCAGAAAGCAGTATTGAGGGACCAAATTCAGATCCTTACTCTTGGTAAAAAGCAGCCAGGAGGTCCATCTGGAGTTAAAGCTCTCAGAACATTCATTGAGGGATAAAGTGATTTTTTTTTTTCTCTTTTTCCATAGTATAAATTTGTCCCACTAGAGTACGCCAGGATGTCCAGCGGCTGGAGTGTTGACCAGCAGCATGTGATCAGCTTTTTCGCTGCTATAAGGAGGATACTGAGCAGGTACCAGGTATGTGTGTCACGGAATCCCCATGGGTATTGCAAGAATTTATATAGTTGAGGAGAGCCTGATGGATCTGTTATATAGTTCCGATAGCTCCTTTTCCAAATCCTGAAAAAGGGACAAAGGACTGGACAAGTCCACATTATATGAGTATGTCTTGCTCAGGTTTCCCTGTAGTTACACGTGAAAGCTGCGGAGTGGGCTAGAGAATGGTGTACAGCAATAGCTGGTGTTTTAAAGTAATGGACCAATTATTTCCAACTGTTCTCTTGCCACTGATATGAGCTGGTCACTTTGTTGTGGCATGACATGTTCAGTACCAGATGTCCAGCGGGAGTGCCACTCCGGTTTCCTCCTCCCATCTCTGTGCTATTTCCAAGGAGATTTCTCCCAGGGTGTCCTGGAGCACATGTTATAGGTGAGAAACTATATGTGAGGAGGGGGTCCTGTTTCACAAAAGCACAAGAAGTAAGTTATGAGTGCAGGATGTGATGGTACAAGCCCCCAATGGTAGGAACTGGTAAAAGTGCCGTATCTGCAGATATCTGAGACAGTCCTGCTGTGTCAGGCCAAAAGCAGTCTGCAAATCGGCAGATAATCAGAATCCTTAGTCTGAGATCATTTGTGGGAGATATTGCAGACAGCACCAACCCCAGATACAGTAGCCTGGATCTACCAGTGCCAGTGTGAAATTCTCCAGCAGGGGAATGGGGCAGATCAGAGCCAGAAAGGGAGTAGGGACTTCCAAATAGATTGCCATACTAGTAGCTGGTGATATAACCAGGGACTGGCATCCCTATGTAGGTCCCTTACAGGTATAGAATGATAGAAATTCTTAATATAGTCCATTTTTGGGAGGAACTCCCTTTCCAGTTCAAGCTAGGCCATAGGCGAGTCCCCCAAGTGCCGGTACAACAGGAAGCTGATTTGGATCACCCAGTAGTAAAGGCGTAGATTAGGGAGAGCCTTGCCTCCTGCCTTTTTCGGAAGAAATAAAATCTTCAGCTTGACACAGGGCTTTTGTCACACACACACATCTGGAGATTTCTCTATTGTAGAGTCACTATATGGATAATGAAAGATGCAGGGAAATATTCTGGATCAAGTATAATGCTCTTGGAAGTGTTGCCATCTAAACGACCTCCACCCCACAAGAGACTTAAAGGTAGTGTGTTCCTCTTGACAAAGTCCTGCGTAAGCTGTTTGATTAAGGGCAGATAGTTATCCTGGCAGGCGTTGCTGCTCAAGTGGGTGACATAAACCCCTAGTTACTTTAACTTCTTAGGTTCCCAGCTAAAGGGGAATCATTGTGTAGTCCCCAGAGTGAGGCTGTAATGAAATCTAAGAATTTCAGATTTACCTGGATTGATCCAGTACCCTGGAACGTCCCCTCAGGGTTTTGGTAGGGCAAAAACACATCAGGAAGTGCCTTCTGTGGGTTGGAGAGTTAGAAGAGCACATTATCCCCATAAAAAGCGATTTAGTGCCCCCCCACAAAACAAAATCAGATGTCGTGAAATCAGTCTGACTCCTGTATGGCCTGTTACAATGGATCTTACTTCGAGAAGCGGCTCTTGCAGCAGGTTACACCATTAGGACTGAAGCCGGCAGGCGCTAGGACCCCACAGAAATTTTCTAGCTAGCAGTATCCGGTGAGGCCCTTCTGATGTCAACCCTTGACGTCCGGCATCTTGCAAAGGGGTGCAGTCCCCAGAATCCCCAGTTCTTTCCCAACGTCGACTCGCCACCATCGGCATCAGTCCCGCTCCAGCGAACGACGCCTAGAACTTCCAGCTTTGAATAAATAAGTGTCGGCATCTCCTACTCCTTCCTCAGAAGGACATTGCTCTAAGTGTGCCTGCGGCAAACAGATACCTTTTAAGGATCTGCATTCTTCCTGTCTGCGGTGCTTAGGCCCGGAACATGACACCCAGGGCTGCTCCTTTTGCCAGCGGTTCTATAGTCGCACCCAGATCCGCCGCCAGAAGGCACTTCAGGGGTTCCTCTTGGAAGAAAAGTTGAAGCTCATGGATAAAGACCCTGCCTACAGAAGTGAGTCTACCTCTAAGTCCCATAAGCACCGGGACAAGCACCGGGAGAAGGCCAGGTCCAAATCCCCGAACAGGGCCTCGGACTCGTGCACCAGCTCTGGCTCCATGCGCTCAGACCACTCTCCCGCCAGGGCTCGCTCTCAGCCCCCTCCTCTGAAAGTTGTCTTTGGGCGGTTCTTCGGCTTCTTTGCATCCGATTAAGACTTCCAGGACCTCGGACCCCTCTTCAGCGCTTTCCCGGGCTCCCGTGAAGTCTTTTGACCATAACTGGTCCAAGTCCTCTTCTAAAACCACTCTGGCTTCCTCGGATAGACACCGGGACCCCGACACCAGATCGGCCTCCCAGCCGCCTAGGGGACCAGACCCCCCTCCCAAGAAGACCAAGGACCTGACGTCCCTTAAGCGGACGACGGACTCGAAACAGGCTACTGACCCTTCCCCGATTAAGCGCTTGTCGGACTAGGTGTCAGCCAAACACCAGACGTCGGCCAGACGTTCTCAGGAGCCGATGACTGCCTCCCCGTTACTGGTGGATACCGGTCGCCGGGACTCTACAGAGGAGGATCCGACGTTGCCTGATGACCAGGCAGGCAACAACAAGGACGCCGGGCTTCAACAGGAGCCTTCGCCTGATCCGGCAACTCCCGATACTGGCAACAGACCAACCCCAACGCCAGGACCGTCTGGTATGAATATTGCGGAGGTTAAAGACCTCTCTACCTTTTGGTGGGACACAATCAAAGACGTGATCCCAGTGAAACCTCCTCCTCCTCCTACTTCCCCTCCTCCACCACAGGGGCCAGTAGGAAGACCACCGACCCCCAAGGAGCCTACTCCACCTCCTAGGGGTAGATCCAAAGAAAGGAGAAGGCCCCCTTCAAGATCTCCTTCAGGGTCCCCCAGTCCCAAGCGACCCAGACGTAGACTGTCCACTCCGCAGGGGGACGACTGTAGACCGGACACCTCAGATACCTCCAGGCCTCCTTCTCCAATCAGCATCCCATCACCTGACCCACGAGACCTCCCCTGGTCACCTCTGGATGATCCCTCTTTTTCCGAAATCATGAGGCACATCCAGGAGAACATGGGATGGGATACGGAAGACCTAAACCCTGAATGACAGTGCCTAGTTCGTTATCTTAGGCAGAAGGACCCTAAGTCTGTGGTGGTGCCACCCTTGGTGGACACACTCCGGGCGTCACCCGCTGCGTGGAAACATCCGCTCTGCCCCGGTGCTGAAGAAAGCTGACCATCTGTACAGGGCCCTGCAGAGGGCCCGTACTTGGCGCAACAACCCCTAGCTGACTCCGTGGTCATTACGGCCTCCCATGTAGGTCTCAGCGACCACAACATATGAGTACACAGCTTCCGGACCAGGAGTCCAAGCAGTTGGACTCACTGGGTAGGCGCATGTACGCGGCTGCTATATGCTCCATTAGGTCACTGAACTATCTGACACACATGGTTCAGTTTCGGAATGCCCTGTGGTAACAGGGTCAAGACCTGGTGAAAGCACTTCCGGATGGCAAACAGAAGGAGGAACTTCTGAACCTCCTTCACACTGGGTCAGACATGGGGACCCAAGTTTTGAGAGCTGCCTATGATTCAGCAGACTCCGCAGCAAGGGGAGCAGCCTCAGGCGTCTGTCTCTGGAGACACTCCTGGCTTCGAGTCTCCGGATTTGCCCCGGACGTCCAGAAAACCATCCTGGACGTTCCCTACAATGGCGAAGTTCTATTTGGTGAAGACTCCAAAAAGGTGATCACCAAATTACAGGACGCCGGGAAGGCAGTAAGGACTGTACAGGCCATGTACAGACCCAAATCTGGTTCCTTTCGTAGGAACCAGAATCGTTTTCGCGGCCGACAACGGCAGCAGCCAAGGGGCAACTTCAGCCATAAGGCCCAGCCTAAGTCCTACTCAGGCCATGGTCAGAAATGTACCAAACCGACCCAGCCTGCGGGGGGTAATGCCGCCACAGTATGACTCCTTCCCAGCCCCCGCCCCTCCTCTGAATCAACGATAACAAAAGGTCAGGGGTCATATTGCTCGCCACCTTTCAGGATGGCGGGCAATAACTGCCAACCGGTGGGTCCTCCAACTGGTCGAGAGAGGGACACTCTATCGAATTCCTCAACTACCCACCGTCAAGACCTCCCCTGCTTTCCTGTTATTCGGGTCAACATGCACTGCTCATACAGCAGGAAGTGCTCGCGCTTCTGGGAAAGGAGGCTATAGAGCATGTACCGCGGAACCAGGGAGGTGCAGGTTACTATTCCCACTTTTTTCTGGTGCCCAGAAAGACAGGGGACCTCCACCCGATTCTGAACCTCAGCAACCTCAACGTTTCGGTCCTTTACAAACGCTTCCATATGGTGACCCTTCCCGGTTTGATTCCCATGCTCAAGCAGGGCGCCTTCTTAGCATCTCTTGATATGCAGGATGCTTACCTGCACATACCTATAGCTCGAACGCACAAGAAATTCTTGCGCTTCGAGTTTCTAGATCGCCATTATCAGTTCTGAGCCCTCCCCTTCGAACTGTCCTCTGCACCTCGGGTATTTACCAAGTGCATGGCAGTCGTAGCAACAGCTCTCAGGAGACAAGGCCACTACGTGTTCCCATACCCAGATGACTGGCTCCTCATGGCCCCCTCTCGGGAGGCTCTGATGTCTGCGATCCATTGTACTTGTTCCCTCTTCAGGTCATTGGGCATCGTCATCAATCACGAGAAGTCGCACCTGGTTCTGTCGCAGAGACTGCAGTTCGTAGGTGCAGTCCTGGACACTGTCCAGGGGAAAGCTTTTCTGCCCCAGGACAGAGCGGAACACATCAGATCCCTCATAAGGGACATCTTGGCAAAGATGGTCCCAGCAAAACTGATCCTTTGCCTGCTGGGACACATGGCTGCGGCCATTGCAACAGTCCCTCTAGCCCGTCTCCACATGCGGGTGACCCAGTGGATGTTAGGGGTACAAAGGGATCAGAAGCAAGACCATCTGCAGCTGCCAATTTGGATCACGAATGCCATTATCCGGGATTGGCAATGGTGGCTCGAACCACATCATCTGTCGGTGGGAGTCCCCTTCATCGCGCCGTCTCCGATTGTGAGACACTCCATGGACACTTCAGAGTTCGATGGGGGAGCACACCTCGACAGGGTCAGGTCTCAGGGCTCGTGGACGTCCCAGGAAGCCCATCTCCACATAAATACTTTGGAGATGAAAGCAGTCCTTTATGCCTTGCAGGCCTTCTAATCTGAGATTCCACCGGGTACTCTGCTGTTGCAAACAGACAATACCGTGGTGATGTATTACCTCAACAAACAAGGAGGTACCCATTCCTACCCGCTTTGTAGGGAGGCCATGAGGGTGTGGGGTTGGGTTCTGCAACACGGCGCAAACTGTATTGCTGTACATGTCCCAGGAGTGGACAACGTTATCGCAGACAGTCTGAGTCGGTCTCAGGCCAGAGTCCATGAATGGGAACTACTCCAGGAGGTGGGAGAGGATCTGTTTCGCAAATGGGGCACACCAGAGTTGGATCTTTTCTCGTCCCCATCCAACGCAAAACTCCCCAGTTTCTGCTTGCTAGGTCCAGGGTCTGGTGTTTTCTGGCGAGACGCGTTGTCCCTCTCCAGGACGGGCAGATTCCTCTACGCATTCCCCCCTTCCCGTTGATCCATAGGGTTCTTTTAAAACTCCGCAGAGAGCAGGCAACACTGATACTAATCATGCCCTTTTGGCCCAGACAGATTTGGTTCCCTCTGCTGCACCAGCTGTCTCAGGAACCTCCGGTGCCTCTGCCAATCAGCTTTCACTTATTGTCCCAGGAGGCAAGGTCTTTGGTCCATCGGACCTTCGCTCTCTGAACCTGCACGCCTGGCTCCTAGGGACATAGCTGTCATGCGTTACGGAGTCTCGCAAGGGGTAGCAGATGTTCTAGCAGCTGCTAGAAAACCGGCCACTCATGCCACATACGCCATGAAATGGCGCAGATTTTGCCTCTGGGCTCAAGCACGAGGGCTTTCCCCGATGGATTGTCCGGAAGGTTCTATTCTAGACAACCTTCTGTCTCTTTTCCAGGCAGGCTTAGCCTACTCCTCATTTAAAGTACACCTTTGTGCCATCTTGGCCTGTCATACTCCTATAGGCCTACGGTCCATAGCTCAGTTGGACACCGCACAAGCCTTCCTGAGAGGCGTTCTCCACTTTAGACCTCCAATTAAGGATCCTATTCCTCCATGGGATTTACCCTTTTGTCCTGGGGCATCTTATGCTGCCACCTTTCGAACCAGCCGTGGATTGTGAGCTACATCTCCTGACACGGAAGACATTATTTTTAGTTGCTGTTACTTTGGCCAGAAGGATTTCTGAGCTTCACGCACTAATGTGCAAAGAACCTTATTTGGTTTTTCACCAGGACATGGTGTCCCTAAGGACAAATCCAAAGTTTCTACCTAAGGTGGTCTCAGCTCTCACCCTCAATCAGGACATCGACCTGCCAGTGTATTTTCCTAAATACTCGAATAGAGGAGAGGCCCTGCTGCACACTCTAGATGTGCATAGGTGTCTAAGATACTACCTGACCAGAACCAGGCACCACCGTAAATCTGGTCAGCTTTTCGTCTCCGCCCATAGGATGCTGGGAGCTCCAGTTTCTAAACAATCGCTGTCCAGATGGCTCATCCATTGTATCACGTACTGTTACCAGAAACATAACAAACCCCTACCGGGCTCAGTTAAGGGGCATTCCACACCTTCCTCCTTTGCGGCTATGAAGAATGTGTCCACTTCAGCCATCTGCGCAGCAGCTACTTAGAGCACCGTGCACACCTTTATCAGGCATTATAGCCTGGACGTTGCATCACGGCCAAGAGCTGGTTTTGGTCTAGCAGTCCTTCAGGGACTCCTATCCTAGGCTTCGGTCCAACTCGCGATCTCTACTTAGCCTCCTCCCACCTGCAAGGGATTTCCAGTATTGCTTGGGAATCAGTCCTAATGGTGTAACCTGCTGCAAGAGCTGTTTCTCGAAGTAAGATAGTACAGTTACGTAAGAACTTAACGGTAGATCTTCGAGAAAAGCTCTTGCAGCAGGTAGTTTTCCTCCCACCATCCTCTCTGGAGATAGAGTTCCGTTCTCTCACTACCTAGGATTAGATGTTTGTAACACCGCTCTGAATACCTTCTTGAAGGTGGATCCTCAGTCTCCACTTCTGATGTCATCTAGTGGCTGGGAGTCTCCGGCAGGAGAACTAGGGATTCTGGGGGACTGCCCCTTTTATAAGATGCCTGACGGGGGTGGGGCCGACGGGGGCGGTCACCACTGGATCCTGCTAGCTAGAAAATTTCCGTGGGGACCTGGCGCCTGCCGGCTTCAGTCCTAATGGTGTAACCTGCTGCAAGAGCTGTTCTCGAAGATCTACTGTTACGGTAAGTTCTTACGTAACTGTACTTTCTGTGTAGACTGCAAACAAAAATAGGGATAATGGACAGCCCTGATGGGCGCCCCTGTAGAGTATGAAATCATCTGAGTGATGTCCATTTACCCTAACACAGGCACATGGAGCTGTGTAAATTTGTTGAGAGTAATTGAATAAAGGGGACCGGGAGCCCTAGCTGCCCCCGCACCAGGTATGAGAACTGCCAGGAGGACACCTGGTCAGATGCCTTCTTGGCATCTACACTGAGCAGGAGTGAAGGGGTGTGGGATCGCTGCACTTTGGCCAGGAGGTGCAGGGTTCTGCAAGTGCTGTTGGTGGTCCTAGAGCACACAGATCCCATCTGATCTCTGACGATCACAGTAGGAAGGATTTTAATCTTCTGGCAAGAATAGCTATAAACAACTTGCAGTCAGTATTTAGTAATGAGAGAGGGCAGTAAGAGGGGCAGGTAGCAGGGTTTTTATCTGGTTTTAAAATAACCAGTAATAGTCGCATGCAACTAAGGGGGGCTATGGGCCCCTCCAACAAAATCTCATTGAATGCATGTACAAGTGAAGATTAGACAGAATCCAGGAAAGCTACCATAGATTCTTGCATGGCCCCTGCCTGTGGGATATATATAGGGTCTGATAGTAGGCAGGAATGTATCTGCAGTTTCCCGGAATCTGTAGTGGCAGGTGCCTGTTGGGGACTGCTGCTATTATAGATTGCTTTCTTTGCTTTTGTAGGTGGCATGCCAGCAGGCGAGAGGAGCGGACGCCCACCTCATAATACCACTGCCTGAGGAACGTCAGAAAAATTTCAGATTTTTGTAAACAGAGGGCATCCATCTCTGCCTTAACTTGTTGCAGTTGCCAGAGGACTGAGTTGTCCCGCTGCTGATGCACAAGTTACAGAAGATGCAGAGTTTCTTCCAGTTTAGTCTGGCATTAAAGCCATTTTTTATACCGTATAATATATTGAATAATTAGGCCCTGGAGGACTGCTTTTAAAGTGTCCCACCGAGTGGTGGATGGGGTGTCCTTAGCTGGGTTGTCATTTAGAATCTCAGAGATAAGTTCCTGTAAAAAGGATCGGAATTCAGGTGGCTTGCAGTATTAGGGATTTAGCAGCCATCTGGTGTCCCTCTGTTCCAGACCCTGGGACTATGACAACTCAGTGATGCATGGTCAGAGAGGAAAATATCACCTAATGTGCAGGAGGAGACCAAGGAGAGGGACTCAGCCTTATTGTACACCTGGTCAATCCGGTAGCAAGTCCCATAGACGAGAGTAAAAAGAGGAGGACCAGATTCTGGGAAGCAAGGCCCTCCAGACATCTACCCAGCTAGTCTCTCAAATGAATCTATAGAAAAATATGTGCAGCTGACTGGCAGGAGGAGTTGTAGATTGGAGGTGTCCCAGCTAGGTTGCAGGGTAATATTAAAATGCCATGCCAGTAAAAGTTACCTTTGGTAGAAGTGACTATGCAGTCTAATAGGCACTTCACTGTAAGAGTGTTGGACTCAAGGGGGCTGGTGTATGTTAGCCAAGGTGTGTTCCTGACCTTGCAGGGTGCCCTGTACTATAACAAAGTGTGGGTCACCTGACTAGATCACATCCTCCTGGAATGGAGAGACCCAGGGGATTAATATGGCAACTCCCCATCTCCGTTCCTCGAAATAGGACAGAGGAGTAGGCCGAAGAATATACAAATTTTGTCAGTGTGTCATGCTCTGAATCTGTTTAGTGGGTCTTCTGGGGAAATGACAGGTCTAGTTTGACCCTTTTAATTTGATACCATTAAGCATTTGGACTGGTGAGCCCCTTTACATTTAAGGACCATGGATGTAAAACTGGACTCACCATCATCCCTTGCAAAAAGAAAAGTTAGCAAAGTAGTAGGTTGCTGCCTCACCTCCCATCCCAACCCAGCCACTGAATAAACCAAATTCACTAGTGGACAAAAGAGTAATAAGGAAAATGAGGAATTACAACTGAGGACCAGGGGAGGACAGAAACACATCAGTCCAGGAGGAATGGCATCGAAATGTGCAGGGGCCAACAGCCCTGAGATTTACATGAACATTAAATGAGCAAAGCAAACACAGTGGTGCCAACTGGGCTACCCACCTGGACTTCTAGGGTTGGGACCTGCATTCGGGTCTTATAGGCAGAACATGCCTGCCTGGAGGTAGTACCTCACTAGGAGGGGTCTGCAGCCGGAGTCTGCTAGGGGTGGGGAAGCATAAGGACGGACAGCATCCCCTGACCAGGATACCTTGAGAGTGTGAGGCAAAGGATACCTGAGCAGGTCCAGCTTGGCTCAGGTTATCAGACATCCTAAAGGGAGAAACGGAGGGGTAGCAGTTAATGACAAGGCACCCAACTGCATGAATAATACATTACAGTAAAAAGAAACCATTGAAATAGGTCCCACAACACAAATGGACATAGTGATAAGACTACAGGTAAAATGGACCCATGTGGATAACTAACAAACTTGTGAGCCTAGCAGTAACAGTTGCCAGTTGTTATCCAAGAGGAAGTAACAAATAACTGGGCAGCTAAATGCTGCAGTCAGAATCTTCCTAAGAAGTAAGAGCAAATGTAAGGAAGGGCTCAAGCAATTAGTGGGTATAACACAGGCAAGTAGTATATAAAAAACATAATGCGGGATCCAAAATCCGGTAGTCGGCAAGGAGTTAATGGGATCTCTACTTGCAGGTCTGCATTGCATCTGCAGTGTGGAAGTCAAAATCTAGCAGTCTCAAAGTAGTGCAGAAACAGAGCAGTGTTGCCCATGGGGGACTTTGACAGGAAGAAAATAGCTGAGAGCATTTCATATGGCTCCCCAGCTGTAGACTTCAAAATAACTGCAGTCACAGAAAGTCTGCCAGCAGGGCTAGTGTCTCCAGGTCCCTCCAGAGGGCTAGCCCTCCTTATACCACCCACCATCCATCACCCCCACGTTTCTCAGACAGCTGCTGGCCACAGCCCCACATCCTAAGCCGGCTAGTAATCAGGAGTACCAGGACTCACCTTCACATAGTCGTGCTCTTCCTGATGTCGTGTTTGCAGAGGTAATTGTGTCCTGGTCACTGTTGGGAAGGAATGCAAGACTGTCTCATTCGCAGTTAATGAACTAATCAGCAAGGCTCTTCAACAAGTGGCGTGTGTGCAGCTGCGCTATAGCCGTCCTGCACATGGGTCTGAGGGAGTAGCTGGTGACTTGAGCAAGCTGGTTAGTGCTAAGAAAGGTTTTTCCTCCACTTCCCACAGCACAACACGGTGTGGAGTGGGGGGAGACAACTCAAGGGAAATCAATAACTAGTAGGATTTTGAAGGCTACAGCATACACATGTGGACCATCAGCAGAACAGACATGAGGCACTGCAGCAAGTACAGACAGAAGGGTGCCATATTATTTATCAAAATATGCACCTTATAACCATTGCTGCCTAATGGGGAAGTGAGCGGATAAAGGCAGACCAGAGATCCAGGGGAGAGGGAATGGAAGAGAGACCACAATAAGGCACCAGTAACCTACCTCTGAATGTGAGAAACAGTTCAGGTAGTGAGATCAGAGCCAGCAACTACGTTGTCCAATCATTGCCTTTAGGTGGTTTATAATGTCTTGCATAGTGCCCACCAGCTGCTGCTTCCTCAAGGCTTTCTGGTTCTTCCTTTCTGATTTATTCCTGACTTGCTGGGAGAGACTGGAGGCCAAAGATGGTAGGGGTTGTTGGTGTTGAGGTTGGGCTGGTAAGGGTATACCACGCTTGTGCAGATCTTACTTCGAGGGTCTCTTACAGCAGTCCATCACTGGTAGGACTTAGCCATCTGGCGCCAGGACCAAACGGAAACTTTTCTAGCTAGCAGTGTACCAGAGAAGGCCGCCCACCTCCGATGTCAGCGGTGGATGTCAACCTATCCTATATAAGGCGGGCAGCCCACATGCCCTCTTCAGTTCTTTCCCGCTGTTGACCAGTGCACATCGGACCACTGACTCTTCTGCAGCTACAGTCGATCGCCATTTTCTTACATTTCCTGCGCTTTCTTATTTTTTCATCTTTTTAAACATCGAATTATTTCACTGTTTCTTAATCATGTTTGTCTTCACAATCTTCCTATTCTTCTGACCGCTCCAGTCTGCGGCAAATGGATCCTGGACAAGGGTGGCCACCCTGCTTGCCTTTTCTTCCTAGGCCTAGACCACGATGTTGGTCTACCAGAAGTTTAACCCGGCCACCAGGAGACACCGTCAGAGGACCCTCAAAAGCCTTCTCCTTCAGCAGAAGGTCACCCAGATGAAATGAGAGCTGCAAGCCCCAGAGTTCTTCCGCTTCCCTGGCCCAGTCCTCTGGCTCCTCTTCGTCCAAATCCAAGGAAAAATCATCGGGGAAGCACAAACACTGGATCAGGGACCGGTAGCGACCCCGGTCTTCCTCCCACTCATGGTCTCTGCATAAGGCACCAAAAATGACCATGTCAGGGTCTTCCTCCGTGAGGGGGTGTCAGCCTCTGCCCCACATGTCCTTACCCCTTCAGGGCTGCCGATGGCCCAGCCGCCCACCAGGATCTCTGACTGGCGGCCATCCGTCAGAGCAGGGTCTCTCCTACCCTGCCCCTCAGCTCCTGCTCTTTCAGCCATTGTTTTCCTTGGGCTCTTCTGCAGGTGGCTTGGCTGGAGCTCCTCCAGCCAGCACAGGTGCTGCTTGCAGCTGTTCTTGATCTGCCACCCCGTCCCCCGAAGTTAGTCTTGAACTCGGGGGGGGGGGGCTCCATCAGTTCTGCCCCTCCTTCACAGGGGCAGATGCAGCTGGGCACCAGCAGTCCTCAGATACTGCTTCCCCCCCCCAGCCTTCGCCGGTGGGACCCTCCTCCTTGTCGCCGACATCTCCTAACCTGATGCCTGCTAGACCAGCACCTGTTCACCCACAGCATGCTGGCCTTTCGCCAGTCCTGCCCCCGACACCATCTGGGCCTTCACCGGCCCTCCCCCTGCCTACGCCCACAGGGTCTACACCTGGCCTGCCACTGTCAGGACATGTGCCATTGGAACCACAGCCAGGTTATCCAACTCTGACATGGGGGGGGGGAGTTCGGCACCAGCCTATCTCTACCGTACACGGGGGGGGCCGGTGCCAGCTTAACCCTTATCCTGCGCCTGTAGGATCGTAGCCGCTCTACAACTATCCTGTGCCTGGAGTCTGGCGCCCATGGATTACCACAGCTTGATCTGACGCTATGGGCCTTCATGCACTCGCAGGTCCAAAACCCGGTGCACCGCCTCAGCTGCACCCTTCCGGGCCTTCTTGGGGCTCCACCCTTCCCTCCCTAACCCACCCGGGACTCAGTTCTCCTCCTGCCCATAGGAGTCCTACCGATGCAGGTACCTCCGTTAATCAACCCGGCAGCAGTGGGGACGAAGATTCGGCCACCGAGTATTCCTCTTATGGAGGGGTCTCCTTGGGAGATGAAGGGGACTTCAAGTTTATTGTGAAGGGATAAAATCTATTGAGCAAGCTCATTTGCAGGGGGTCCTTTGTACACATAACATAGCAAAGTACAGAATACACTGGGAAAAGAAAGCAAACAATAGCACAACTATAATATTACATTGCAAATCATGTATCATACAAGTAATGACAAACACATATGGAGTAAATAAGTAAGAAATAAAAAAACATTAACCGAACAAATCAAAGGGAAGGGAAACAGCAGTTAATGGATAGAGAACAATAATAGAGTATAAGTCTTGGGGACATTAAAGGGGAGCCCTTTAATGTCCCTGGATCGCCTTCAGATGATCCCACCTTAATGGATATCATGAGGCATATCCAGGCAGCGATGGGGTGGGAGACTGAGGAACAAGTCCCAAAGTGTCGCCGCCTGGCGGTCTACCTTCATCAGCTTGGCGCTCCTCCTATGGTAGTCCCTCCATTCATTGAATCATGTGAGCACATTACCAAAGCCACGTGGCTCCATCCCCGTACTGTCCCTGCGGTCTGTTAAGATAGTTCACAGGCTGTACCATGCTCCAGCTCACGGGTCCTTTTTTGGTGAGTACCCTAAAGCTGACACTTTAGGCATTAATGCCACTCATGACCGCACCAAGTGTCCAAAGCACCTCAGTCCCCTCCCGCCTGATAGAGTCAAGGCAGTTGGACCAGGTGGGCAAGCGTTCCTTTGCCTCGGCCACTCTTGGCATCTGGGCTGTTAACTACTTGGCCCACATTCTAACATAACATACTAATTGCCAGCAGATTAAGCCTTATGGTCTATCGAGTCTGCTCGAACCTCAGATCCCTGGTGCAATATCAAAACTTGCTGTGGGACCAGGCTAGAAAGGTGGTCGCACTGATGCCGGATGACCCCTCCAAATAGCAAACCCTTCAAGCCCTGAAGACAGAGTCAGAAGTTGGCACCCACGTCCTCAGGGCAGCTTATGATGTGGATGCTTCAGGGCGTGCGGCTGCCATGGGTATTGGCATGAGGCACCATGCTGAGCTTTGAGTCTCGAGCTTTGCCACTGATGTCCAATCCAGCATTATGGATGCCCCTTTTTGGTGTCCCAAGCTGTTTGGGGGCAGTGTTCAGGATATTATTTCTGTGCTCCAAACCTCCGGTAGGGCCTTGAAGTTGGTCCACTCCATGGCCACCGCACCCAGCCAAAGTCAGTCTGGGGCCCTTTCTGCTCGTTCCTCCATGAACCCAGGCATGACCCCCCTAAGGCCCAGGGTAAATGCAGGCAAAGTGCTACCCCACCCTCCACAGCCACTCCCCAGGCTGTCAGAGGTATGTTCACAGCCCACCCAGTGGCTGCTCCACTCCTGACATCTTGCCAGACCCCCCCCCCCAGCTGGGCTTCAGAAGGTGGTGGTTGGGGGTTACTTCTCCCTCCATCTGGACAGGTGGAGACACATCAGCACTAACTGGTTGCTGCAGCTCATAGAGCCCTGACACAGACTAGAGTTTCTGCAGTGGTCCCCAGAAAATCCACCAAGCCTGTCCACATATCCTGCAAGCCACGTTCCCCTTATATGGGCTGAAATTCAAGCATTACTGCACAAGAAGGCCATAGAGCTGCCCCCAAATCCCAGCAGGGAAGGAGGTGCTGTGCCCACTTCTTCCTAGTCCCTAAGAAGATAGGGGACCTCTGTCCCATCCTGGACCTGAGCAACCTCAACTTGTTCCCAGAGTACAAACGTTTCCAGATGGTAACCTTTCAGGGGCTATTGCCCCTCCTTCACCAGGGGGACTGGCTTTTCTCTTTGGGTATGCAGGATGCTTACCTGCACATCAACATTTTTGCCTCCCACAGGCTTTTCCTTTGCTTTCAGTTTATGGGGGGGCACTACCAGTTTCAGGCTTTGCCCTTTTCCTGTCCTCAGCCCCCAGGGTTTTTACCAAGTGCCCGGTGGTGGTGACTGCTGCCTTGAGGAGACAGGGTTTTTATGTTTTCCCTACCTGGATGACTGGCTATTGGCAGCTGTGTCCCGGGACCATCTGCTGCAAACTCTGGCGAGTACTTGCAGCCTGTTTCAGTCCTTGGGCATTACCATTAATCTAACATACTAAAATGTCAGCAGAATAGGCCTAACGGTCTTTTGTGTCTGCTTGTTTCGTCAGCCCCTATCTTGGGAACTGACCTTACTGCCCCCCTCACTCACTCTGTCTCTGGCTTCTCCCTTCCCGGTCCCGGATATTCCCGCTGCACAGGACTTTGCTTCCAGAACCCTTCCCCTGTACCTGTCCCACCCCCTCTACCTGTCCCACCCCCTCTTGAAGCCCTCCACCATCTCTGCCTCCACCAGCCCCCTTGGTAGCGCATTCCATGGCTCCACCACCCTCTCAGTGGAGTAGCACCTCCTCCTTTCTTCCCTGAATCTCCTCCCCTCCAGCTTCCACCCATGCCCCTCCAGTGGCCCTCCCCTCCTTCCTTTGGAGCACCCTGACTGTTCCTCCCCTATTTAACCCCTTCATGTACCTGAAGACCTCTATCATGTCCCTCCGGTCCCTTCTCTCTTCCAATCTGCCCAAGTCCTTCCCTTTCCCCTGCTAGCGTCTCCTTTACATAGGTGTGACAGGATTGAATAGGACCCTGTCCCAGTTGTTAATGGAGAGTTTGAATGCAGGGATCTGCTCTGTTCTTTCCTGGATTTCCTGTCTGTCTGGTTGTGCAACTAAATTTTCCTGTGAGACCTAGGATTTGATCACCCTGACAGTCTTGCAGTTCTCTGACTCTCACTCTCTCTTCCCTCGCTTGCTGTTCTTTTTTTTTTCTTCCTTGCATATCTGCTGGTATAAAAATATATGCAAATCATTATGTGGAAATGTAACTGATATTGGGATCCCTTTGTTTAGAAATTATATAGTGTTACTGTTAAAATGTATATAAATTATAGTTTGAGATTATTGCAAAAAGCTATTGGGAACTCAAAGGGTTAACCTGAGAACAGTTTGTAAGCCCTTTTTCAGAAGAGCTATGGAGAAGGGGCCTCAGTTCCGGGACATTGTGTTCTTGCTGCACCTTCCCGACACACGAACATTGGAAATTTCCAAGAACATTGGAGAAAAAAACAGGATGCTTGTTAAGAAGGAGGGTTGCAAGGACCTATAAAAACAGAGCTGCAATTTCTTGAGAGAGAGAGGCACAGACACTCAGAGATTGAAGGAAAACTCAGATGGATTTTCTCTGTTTATTTGGCCTTTGTAAATAGTTATACTGAACAAGTGTGTTCTTGTATTACTGCTAGTACTAATAAACACTTTCTGGAAATTTGACTGCTCCTGGTTTTTCCTATGCTTCCTGACCTGTGCTGCGACAACAGATGGTGTTAGCAGTGGGATTTACGCCATGTATACTATAAGCCAGGAGTTTTGTGTGTGGGTACTAGACCTAGTACCAGGGAAGCATAGAGAAAGGCATGGATTCTGCAGTAGCAAGTCCAGGAGTGGTTACCAGGAGAATGGTAGCCAAACTAGCAAAGACAAGTCCAAGCTGAGATTGTACAGCCAGCACAAGTTATGGAAAAAGAACAGTCAGTGACAGAACCTAAAAGCCTGATGGACTTTTTCAAATGGTTGGCTATACAACAAGAGACAGAAGCAGATAGAAAAAGATTCAGTGTTTAGAAGTACAGAGGAGAGAAGAGGTGCAGTGGCAGGAGCAGCAGAGGAGAGAAGAGATGCAGCGATGTATGGATGCCTTGCAAGCTATCAAAGGCACAGATCCAGATGAGCAACAAAATACAAGCAACTTAAAAGCCATTAAACTTAGAAAGTTGTGTCCCTCTGATGAAATCGAGGCATACCTGACAACTTTTGAAGGAGGTGCCACAGCCTGCCAATGGCCAAAGCAACAATGGACACTCAGACTGGTACCCTACCTGACAGGGAAAGCCCAACTTGCATACAGCAATATGACACTGTACAGTCAGAAACCTATGACCTGGTGAAAAGCAAAATCCTGAAAAGGCATGACATCTCTGGAGAGACCTATAGGCAGAGATTTCGATCTCTGAAGTACAACTCAGTCGACAATCCTTGAGAAGCCTTCACCCGACTCTGAGAACTCCTGATAAAATGGCTCCAACCAGGGAGCAAAACAGTCCCACAGAATGACACATGTGCAATGGAGCAATTCATCAACATCCTGCCTACAGATATGCAGCTTTGGGTAAAGGAACACCAACCAGAAAGTGGGGAAAAGGCTGTTTCTAGGGACATGAAAATGTTGTTCATCCACACTGTCTGGCAGGTTCCTTGCCGCTTTAAATCTTGCCGGAAGGTCTTTAAGCTGGCTCCTCCCACCCACCCGGGTGGTAAAACTCTTGGCTCCGCCCCATGACACCAGATCTTCCTTACCGCTTGGAAGCTCAGGTTCCCTCCTTAACGCTCTGTGTGATAGTCTGGATCCAAATTCTTCGGTTCGTCCGAAACTCGTTTTAAAATTTTCAAGACTTCGGTCTTCCTTTCCCTCGTGGCTGCGATGGACAAATCGACTCCCGGTTTTCGGCGGTGCCCTTGTGGGCAGAAGATGTCCAGGACGGATCCGCACTCCACGTGCGTCTACTGCCTCGGCCTAGAACGCGACCCACAGGCCTGCGAGTCTTGCTGTTCGTTCTCGGCCAACGTCTTGGAGGGCCGCGCTGCCCGGTTGAAGCTTGGGCACCCCGAGGAGCGCTACCCACTGGTAAAGTCGAAAGAGGCCCGTTGGGCGGTTACCGCGGCGGTTGACTCGGCTGAGCAGCTCGAGCAGATGATCGCCCTTGAGGAGGAGGCGGCCCAGGCCGCATCTTCCTCCTCCTTGGTTGCATTTATCCCGCTCTTTTTCGGTACCTCGTATTCTGCTTCATTCAAGGAGCTTTGCCATTCCCTTTCCACGAAGGGAGAAGGGCCATCAGGACATTCCTCTTGGTCCAAAAAGAAGGATCCCAAGGGTAAGTCCCATCGTTGGCGTTCGTGGGAGTGGGAGAGGTCCCCTTCCCCCGACAGCCGACTGTCGACTTAGGTCTAGGTTGCGGCTAAGGCTGCTGGCTTCACAGCATCCCCATCAGGTCAGCCGGCCGAGACAGCCATCGACGCGGTCGAGATTTCTCTCGACCTGTCGGACGGTTTGTCGACTGGTGAAGCCGACAACCCTTCTTCGCTGGTTCCCCCGGTGGAAACCGAGGATTTGCCTGCGCCATCGGTGCAGCAGCCCCTGGTTAAGACGTCGGAGCCGAGGGAGGAGCGGGTGTCCCCCGCTCCCTCCCACGCCCGCCCTCAGACACACCGAGGATCTCGGTCTCGGACCTCTTCTCGGTCCAGCCGATCCCGCCGACATTGGCGGTCTCGGTCTCGGCACCGAGGTAAGTGGCGACACCGCTCCTCCTCGTCTTCCTCCTCGGATGAGGAGAGGCTTCGGCGCAAATTGCGTCGATGCTACGAGGAGCTGATGTGGCAGCAGTTACTTTTGTCCGGGACTAAGTCGACACAGACGCCTTCGCCGGCCATCAAGTGGCTGTCACCCGAATGGCCGAAACAGCCTTTCGATGCAGTAGAGATGCCCAAGCCTGGGCCGGTTGTTTGGCTGAAACCTGCTGCCCCATCAATTGTGGTGGAACCTCCGCCTCCACAACCAAAATCGGGGGCACCGACCAAGGACTCTGTCAGCTCAAGGCCTGCCCCACAGGCTGTCGGTCACCCTCACTCCCGACCGTCCTCAGCAGGTGGAGGGTGGCTCAGGCCCTAGGCAGCTCTTCGCGGACTCTTCGGAGTCCGACGACTCCTTCCTGTTCTCCAGGCAGGTTGACCTGGAGTCCTCCAGGGGCCAGTCACTGGACAAAAAGCCCATCGTCCTTTATGGGTCTGCTTCGGCTCATCTCGGAGTCCACCGGGATGCAGCTCGAGCCTGTTTCCAAACGGGCCAAGTATCCCATGACGGAGATACTGGACCGAGGGGATTCTCCCATGGAGGCCTTTCCTGTGGCTGAGGCCATTGTCGGCCCAGACTTGGAGCTTTGGCAGTGGCCTGCTTCCTGTCCTGCGCCCTCGGCCAGGATGGCCAGGAAGTATGCGGTCCCTACCTGCTCTTTGCCCAGGTTTTCGGAGCACCCCTCTGCCGAGGGGTTGGTCACCAACAGCGTTTTCTGGCGTTCCGGGAACGCTAGGGATGTGGATAAGCCCCCCGACAAGGAGTCCAAAAGCTGGACACGCCGGGCGCAAGGTGTACGCTGTGTCCTCCCTTGGCCTCCGCCAGGCCAGCTTGGCCGTGCTAATGGCACACTTCTCCCACGCCCTCATGGGCTCCCTGGATGAGATGATCCCTCATCTCCTGGCCGACCTCCAGACCACGGTCCGGGACCAGGGTAGGGCGGTGGCGAAGCAGCAGCTCCAAACAGCTCTGGACATAGGGGACTCCCGTGCCAGATCAGTTGCGGCCGCAGTGGCCATGCGCTGCAGAGCATGGCTGAGGATATCCACCTTTACGGCAGATACCCAGCACAAGTTGGCGGATGTCCCCTTCTTGGGGACCGACCTCTTCGACCCTGGAGTGGAAGGTCACCTTCAGCGGATCGAAAAGTCCAATGCCAAATGGCCAGACAGATGCCACAGCAGCGAGGTAACAGCCAAGCACTGGTAAGACACTCTCTTTCCCATTTAAACTCCAAGTCTAAAAAAAATGCCCTGGACCGACCCACACTCCATGTGCGTTTATTGCCTGGGTCTTGCTCACGATCCACAGGCCTGCGATCTATTCAAGTCTTTCACGGCTTCAGTTCTGGAAGACTGCGCTGCCGGACTCCAACTGGGGCTGCCCCAAGAAACGGTACCCACCGGTGAAGTCAAAGGAGGCCCGTTGGGCGGTGTCTGCGGCTGCGGGCTCCGTGGAGCAGCTGGAGCAGTTGATCGCCCTCGAGGAGGAGGCGGCTCAGGCCGCATCATCTTCCTTCTTGGCCTCGACACTTATTCCGCTCTCCTTGGGCTCCTCCTACACTGTTTCTTTCAAGGAGCTTTGTCAGTCCATCTCCACCAAGGGAGAAGGACCCTCGGGACACTCGAGTAGGTCAAAGAAAGGGAACAGAAAGGTAAGTCCCACCGTTGACGTTCATGGGAGCGGGAGAGAGCCCCTTCACCAGACCGTCGGCTCTCGACTTCGGTCGAGGTTGCGGCAGAGGTTGCTGGCTTCACGGTGTCCCCATCAGGTCAGCCAGCCGAGACATCCGTCAACACGGTCGAGATTTTTCTTGACCCGTTGGACGGGTTGTCAACTGGAGAACCCGACAACCCTTGTTCACCGGTTCCCCCGGTGGTAACCAAGGACTTGCCTATGCCTCCTGTGCCGAAGTCCCTGGTCAAGGACCCTGAACCGAGGGATGAGCGGGTTTCCCCGGCCCCTCTTTGACCCAACCTCAGAGACCCCGAAGGTCTTAGTCCTCTTCCATGTCGGGTAGATCCCGCCGACATTGGCAGTCGCAGCATTGCCGCTTGTCCTCTTCAGAGGATAGGCTCCAACGTAAGATCTTACTTTGAGAGGGCTCTTGCAGTAGGTAATTACATATAGGACTGAAGCCGGCAGGCGTCAGGACCCCAAGGAAATATTTCTAGCTAGCTGTCTCTGGCGAGGGACCACCCCACGTCAGGTGACCGGCGTCAGGAGACGTCTTTATAAAGGGGCTGTCGCTCCCGCCAGTCTTCCAGTTATTTCCCACCGTTTGCTCACGCCAGCACCTCGTGGAAAAGTTCCTTGCTCATCAGACTCTATCATCGGTATTTTCACAGAGTATTTTTCGATTTCTTTCCATCATTCGTCAGGTATTCGTCAGTATATGTCGTCCCCTACACCCTCAGAGCACAAAAGCAAGTGCGACTCATGTGGCACCCAACTCCCGCACAAGGATGGTCATTCCCTGTGCCTTTTTTGCCTAGGCCCCGACTATCCGGTGGAGAAGTGCCAGCACTGCCTCAGCTTTAACGCGGCCACCCGAAGATGGCAGCAGCAGTCCCTGGAGGCCCATATTTTGAAAAAGAAAATGGGCTCCATGGAGAAGGAATTGAAAAAGCTCCGCGGGCGTCCACCTCCCCTGAAGGCCGCCATGAAAAAGATAAAGAAAAGCACGGGACAAGGGCTCCTCTCCCACGCGACTTCTTTGGGGTCGCCCGTGTTAAGGGCCCAGAGGACCACTCCTGACGGCCGCCTTAGGAAGCTAGGCGGCGTTGACTCCACCCATCTGGCTCGCGCTTGGGCCCTTCGGGCACCTCCAGGCTTTTGGGGGCTTCCACTCCCGGTAAAGCCGTGATTTCGCAGCCTACTGGTGTGAGCGGCTCCAATAAGCCAGACGTCGGCTCCTCCGACGCCCGCACGGAGAAGGTCGGAAAGTCGCCCAACCCTTCGGGGCAGCGTGCGGCCCCTTTTCCGCCCGACCAGGCCACCCTTCCATCGCGGCCTGCCTCTGGCGATGGGTACATTAAGTCGGACGCCGGCCCCTCCGGCACCCATCCAGATCCTGCAGATAAGCCGCATGTCGGTTCGCCCGACATCCGCACAGCGGAAGAGCCAACGCTGGACCCTCCCACATCCGTCATTCCTGGCTCCTCGCAGCCTTCACTGCCTTCCAGGGACCCTGAGTTTCCTCAGCCCAACCCCGAGGATTTCTCTCCTCCATCCTCAGGCAACGCTGAGATTCCTGTTCCACCTCTGTCAGACCGGCCACCTGCTGGTTCGACCGATCTGACGTCGGCTCCCCGGACGCCAGCTCCGACGCCGGTATTGCCGACTCCAGACGACAATCCACTTCTGGATGCCGCCCAAACACCAGGCCCTCCGCCCACCGGGCCTTCTGCTCCAGATCAGCACGTGGGGCCTCTGGCTGGGCTGTCTGCTCTAGCAGCCCCCCTACCCCCCGGGTTCCAGGTATCCGACACCACAGTACGCCTCAATACCAGACGCCGGGCTTTCCGCCATCTCGTTACGGATACGCACCACATGGGTATAATCCATACCCATACCCATATCCCCCTCCTCCTCCACCTCAACCGCCCCCCCCAGCCGTCGGTGGACCTGCAGGAGACTCTGGCCTCCTGGTGGGCTGAGGCCAAGGCTCAGCTCAGCTCAGCAGAGAGGTGGAGAGTCGTCTTCCAATGACGATTCGTTTCCCATATGTCCACGACGACAAACTCCCTCCCCACCTCTGGACACCAGGGCTAAACCCTCTGGGTCCAGGGAGGGGCAGGACATGCTTCCCCGAGGCCTTCCCAAGGGGTCTGTTCCTCCCCCTTGCCGGAAGAGGGAGTCTTCTACATCTTCTTCATCTCCTTCCTGGGACACCTCGGACACTTCCGACGGTTGTTCCGAGCAAGACGATGAGCCACGCTCTCTGTCCAAGCACAGGCGAAGGACTCCTCCGAAGTCTTCTCCGGAGGATCCTTCCTTCACGGAGTTGCTACGCAAGATCCAGGAGGTACATAAGTGGCACTCCTTGGAGCCAGACCGCCAGCGTAAAAAACTTGCTGAGCATCTGGATCTGCCCGTGACAGCTCCCACCTTGGTGTCACCCTGGATCGAGCCTGATGCCGACCTCATTACCACTATATGGAAACAGCCGTCAGCCTTAGCCCCACTTGCTAGGAAGTCGAATAGGCTATACTAGGATCCCGAGGGTGTTGACTTTTTAGACTCTCACCCTCGAGCTGACTTGGTTGTGAATAGCGCCGCTCATGGCCGGTCAGCTCACCCCATACATCTTAGCTCGTCTCCACCTGACAAGGAATCTTGCCTTCTGGACCAGTATGGCAAGAAGATTTTCGCTTCTTCCACTCTGGGTGTTAGGGCCCTGAATTATGTCAGTCACATGCGGGATTACCAGAAGGCGATTCTCAGGGAGGTGGAATCTAAATTGGACTCCCTTCCAGACTCTCAAGTCAAGCAGGAAGTGGCTGACCTTGTCCCCTCTGCACGTTCGGCCAGTCAGCACGTGCTTCGTGCGACCTACGATGCAGTGGACACTGCTGGTAGGAGCTCAGCTTTCGCCGTAAGTCTACGGCGTCATGCTTGGCTCCAAGTGTCAGGGTTGGTCCCAGAAGTGCAGTCCGCCATTCAGGAAGCACCCTTCTGTGGTTCAGTGCTGTGCGGGGGTGATGTTAAAGACATTATCACCGACCTGCAGGAGAAGGGGACGGCACCAAAGTCTGTTGACTCTGTATCATCCCCATCAAATGCAGTACCGTCCCTTTCGCAGACAGAATCGGACCAAAGCGAGACCCCAGGGAAAGCAGGCCACTAAACGTCAGGGCCCCCCCATCTGCCAAGCCCGCCCCGCCCAAAAAAGCAGCAGGAGCTTCAGCTGTGGCGCTGCCCTACACCATCTGACTCCTTCCCTCTCCCACAGCCTCCGGGCTTCCAGGAGGAACCAGTAAGAGGGAGGTTTTCCCTCCACCTTCCAGACTGGGAGAGGATAACATCAGATTCATGGGTGCTCCAGCTAATCGCAGAAAGACACTCAATAGAGTTTCTACAGAAACCACCTCGTCACCCTCCCCCAAGTCGTCGTATTCTCGGGAACAACATCTTCTGGTCCAGGAAGAGATTTCAGCACTTTTGCTGAAAGAGGCGATAGAACCCGTCCCCCTTCCTCTGCAGGGAACGGGTTACTATTCCCACTTCTTCCTGGTCCCGAAGACGGAGATGTAAGGCCTATTCTAGATCTCAGTTCCCTGAACTTATTTGTGAAATACAAGAGGTTCAGGATGCTCTCACTGCAGAGCCTTCTACCCCTCCTTCGCTCGGGACAGTGGCTGTGTTCTCTGGATATGCAGGATGCTTACCTGCACATATCTGTCCACCCTTCACACCGCAGATATCTCCATTTTGCTTTTCAGGGGGACCACTACCAGTTATAGGCACTCCCATTTGGCCTTTCCTCAGCTCCCCAAGTATTTACCAAATGCCTTGCGGTGGTGGCAGCCTACCTGCGTACCCGGGGGATACAGGTTTTCCCGTACCTGGACGATTGGCTCCTGGCGGCCTCATCCAGGGAGGAACTCCTGCGCTTCCTGTTCCTTACCCAGCAGGTCTTTGCCTGTCTGGGTATTACCATCAACCTTTCCAAGTCTCACTTGATCCCATTCCAGAGGCTCCAGTTTATCGGGGCGATACTGGACACGACCCTGGGCAGGGCCTTCCTACCACCGGACAGGGTGGCCACACTTCAGTCTCAGGTAAGCCTGTTGTCCGGCTGCAGGCCGGTCAGTGCAAGGTCGGTTCTTCGCCTCCTCGGGTTTATGGCAGCTGCTATCCCAACAGTCCCTCGCGCTTGGCTCCACATGAGGGTCTCTCAGTGGACGCTTCGCTCTCAGTGGGATCAGTTGGTCCTAGTCTCCTCTCTCATGGTTCGAGACTTGGAGTGGTAGATGGTTAGAGAAAACCTTTGGGGAGTTCCATTCTTCCTCCCCCCCCCCCCCCCCCCCCCAAGACTCTGACCACAGATGCCTCGGGCGATGGTTGGGGAGTCCATCTCTGTCCTCATCAGACCAGGGCTCTTGGTCCAAGCTTGAACAATCCCTTCACATGAATGTGCTCGAGCTTCGGGTGGTGCTCTGTGCTGTTCAGGCTCTCCATCTGCATCTTCTTCCTGGCCACCTAGCCGTCCAGACGGACAATATGTGTGTGGTATGGTACATCAACAAACAGGGAGGGACTCGGTCCTACCCTCTTTGCAGGGAAGCGATGAGAGTTTGGGATTGCGCAGCACAACACTACCTTCACCTCACAGAAATTCATGTTCCGGGGGTCGAGAACACCTTAGCAGACAAACTAAGTCACTCGTCTGCTCAAGCTTACAAGTGGGAACTGTATCAGGGGATCCTAGACGATATCTTCCTACATTGAGGAACACCTCAGGTGGACCTGTTCGCTTCATCTCTAAACGCAAAGTTTAACATAGAAACCTAGAATTTGACGGCAGATAAGGACCGCTTGGCCCACCCAGTCTGCCCATTTCCCTACCTACTGGATAAGCTGCTTATCCTAGTTAACCAGCAGCCTACTTCTTCTTACCCCCACCCCCCAGAATTGCCTTATGACTGTCCCATGCATGCTTGAATTCCACCACTGATTTTGACTCCACAGCCTCCTCCGGAAGCGCTCATGCATCCACAACCATCTCTGTGAAAAATACTTCCAAATTACCTCTGAGCCCCCCATCTTCAAATTGTGCCCTCTTGTTCTTGCACACTCTTTTTGAAAGATGCTACCCTCTTGGACTTTGTTGATTCCCTTGAGGTACTTGAAAGTTTCTATCATGTCCCCCCTCTCCCAGCTTTCCTCGAGGCTATACATATTAAGCTCCTTAAGTCTCTCTTCATATGTCTTCCGGTGCAGACCCTGCACCATTTTAGTTGTCCTTGTCTGGACAGCTTCCATCCTGTCTATGTCTTTGCGGAGATTGGGTCTCCAGAACTGCACACAGTACTCCAGATGAGGTCTCACCAGCTGTCTGTACAGAGGGATAATAACTTCCTGTTTTCTACTGGTGATGCCTCTCCCTATGCATCCCAGTAACCCCAGCCCTCCTTGCTGCCCTCTCACATTGCTTGCCCACCTTTAGGTCATCTGATATGACTACCCCCAGGTCCTTTCCATTTTGTTGTTGTTAGTATCTCACCCCCATTGTGTACTCTTCCCTGGGTTTTTGTTTCCCAGGTGCTTTCTGCACTTCTTAGCATTGAATCTAAGCTGCCATACATTTGACCATTCCTCTAACCTTGCCAAGTCCCTTCTCATCCTTTCCACCCCACCCTGTGCATCAACTCTGTTGCAGATCTTAGTGTCATCTGCAAAGAGACATACTTTTCCTTCCAGTCCTTCCGCAATGTCGCTTATAAAGACATTGAAGAGGACCTGTCCTAATACTAAACCCTGCGGTACCCCACTAGTAACCCTCCTTTCTTCTGAGTGGACTCCATTTACTATTACTCTCTGTGTCCTATTCTCCAGCCAATTCTTTACCCAGGCTGTCATCTTGGGACCCACTCCCAGGCTGGCTAACTTGTATATTAATCGTTTATGTGGGACTGTGTCAAATGCCTTGCTAAAGTCTAGGTAGGCCATGTCCACAGCCCCTCCCTGATCTACTTTGGTCACCCAGTCAAAGAAATCTATCAGATTTGTCTGGCATGACCTTCCCGCTGTGAATCCATGCTGCCTAGGGTCCTGTGCCCCTCTGGCCTCTAGATACTCGACAGTTCTTTCCTTCAGAAGTGATTCCATCATTTTCCCTATCACTGAGGTTAAACTAACTGGTCTGTAGTTTCCTGCTTCTGCCTTGCTCCCACTTCTGTGAAGGGAATCACATCTACCCTCCTCCAGTCCTCGGGTACCACCCCATCCTCCCATGATTTGTTAAAAGGGTAGTCAGTGGTGTCACTAGTTCTACCCTTAGCTCTTTTAGAATTCTGGGATGAATCCCATCAGGCCCCATTGCTTTGTCCACCTTCAGTTTTAAGAGTTCTTTCAGAACCCTTTCTTCTGTAAATGGGCTGGTATCAACTTCTGTATCCGAGTGTTACTACTGTTTGTTTTATGTACCTCCCCTCTTCATTTGTAAATACTGAGCAAAATATTTGTTTAGTATCTCTGCCTTTCACAGTCTCCCTCTGCTCACCCTCCTCCCCTCCCTTTATTAAGCCTCACTATCCCTCCCTTGGTCTTCCTTTGCTCCTGATGTACCTATAAAGGTTTTATCCCTTCTTAACTGAGTTGGCTATCTTTCCTCGGTTTGGGCCTTTGCTGTTCTGACTGTCTTCCCAGCCTCCTTTTGCTTTAACTGATACAGTTCTCTGTCCTGCTCCTTCTGCGATTCCTTGTACTTCCTGAATGCTTTCTTTTTCTCTTGAACCTTCACTGCCACTTCCTTTGAGAACCATAGTGGTTTCTTACATCGTCTTGTTTTGTTCATTTGCTTCACACAAAGGCTCGTTACCTCTGTGATGGCAGTTTTTATTATTCCCCATTGTTCTTCCACCCCTCCTTCCTGCCCATTTGCTAGTGCATTCCTTAGGCACTCACCCATTTTGGCAAAGTCAGCCCTCCTAAAGTCCAGTACTTTTGTCTTTGTATGGCTTGACTCTATTGCTGTGTTTATTGTGAACCATACTGTTCGATGGTCGCTAGTTCCCAGATGGCTACCCACTTCTACATCTGTGATCCTCTCTCATCTCCATTTGAGATAATCAAGTCTAATATTGCTCCCTCTGGTGGGCTCCAGTACTAGTTGCCTAGGCATGCCCCGTAGAGCATCTGGAATAACTGCACTCTTGATGGCAGCTGCAGCTGCACTCCAGTTAACATCTGGCATATTCAGATCACCCATCAGCAATATCTCCCCTTTTTCTGCCATTCTAAGTATACTTTCTATCATTTCCCTGTCCATTTCTTCCCCCTGAGAAGGGGGTCTGTATACAACCCCTGTGCGTATTGTGGTGCCATTGCCTGTCTCCAAATTTACCCACAGTGCTTCTTCTCCTCCCTGTTTACCCTTTTTTGCTTTACCCTGTTTAAGCTTCCCGACTTCTGCTCGCTCGTTCAAGATTAGTCATTTTCTGGGAGATGCTCCGTCTCTAGATTGGAAGGACAGATTATGTCTATCGTCCCCGATTTCCTCTGATCCCGCGTGTCTTGCAGAAACTCTGTTCAGAAGGAGCACGAATGATTCTAATTGCTCCTTTCTGGCCCAGGCAAGTTTGGTTCTCTCTTCTGCAACAATACTCAGAGGAACCTCCTCTTCCTTTTCCTGTGTCACGAATTTTATTGACCCAGGATCAGGGGACCGTGGTCCACCCAGATCTCAAGTCCCTTCAACTACATGCGTGGCTCCTGCAGACATAGCTCAAGCCCGCTTTGGGGTTTCTCCCCAGGTGGCTGAGATCTTGGTGGAGGCTAGAAAACCCTCCACTAGGTCTACTTATGCCATGAAGTGGAAACGGTTTTACAATATGGGCCGCTTCAAAAGGCTTTGAGCCTTTCTCCTGCTCGGTTGGGTGACTGCTGGAGTACCTGCGCCATCTCTTTGACCTAGGTCTTAGTCACTCGTCTCTGAAAGTACACATGGTGGCCATTTCGGCCTACCATGTTCCCTTTGCAGACAGGACGTTTGCTCAGTTGAAAGTCTCTAAGACTTTCCTCAGAGGGGTTCTTCACTTGAGACGCCCTATCCGAGTTCCTGCCCCCTTTGGGATTTGAACTTCGTTCTTGAGAAACTTACTTTGCCTCATTTTGAATCGGTGGCCTCAGCAGACATGAAGTTCCTTTCATGGAAGACGCTCTTCCTAGTGGCCATTACCTCTGCTTGGAGGATTTCCAAGCTCCAGGCCCTGTTGTGTAAAATCCTGTACTCGATTTTTCACAAGGAACATGTGGCTCTGCGCACCAATCCTAAGTTTCTCCCCAAGGTGGTGGCGCAATCTACATTGAACCAGTCCATAGAGTTACCCGCTTTCTTTACGCTGTACTCCCATCAGGGGGAGTATCTACTTCACACTGTGGACGTTCACAGGATTCTGAGATACTGCACTAACAGAACAATGGATCTCAGAAAGACTGGTCAACTGTTTGTCTCTTTTGTCCCCAGAAGAGAAGGCAATGCTGTTTCCAAGCAATGTCTGTCTAAATGGTTGGCTCATTGTATCACCTTCTGTTACGACAAGTACAACAAGATCCTTCCGGGTCAAGTAAGAGGACACTCCACCAGACGAGTCACTGCCTCGACGGCATGTTTCAAGAACGTGTCAGCGGCAGACACCTGTGCTGCCGCCACTTGGACTTCTGTCCATACATTTACAAAACATTACAGTTTGGATATTGCCTCTTGCCGTAGAGCAGGCTTCGGGCTTGCTGTTCTGCAAGGCCTCCTTTCTTAAGGCCTTCACAGATAGATCTGCTTTGAGTAGCTTTCCTCCTCCCTTGTGCTTCTTCTTGTTCCAGACTGCTTGGGACTCAGTCCTATATGTAATTACCTACTGCAAGAGCCCTCTTGAAGTAAGATAGTACACTTACATAAGAACTTACTGTAACAGTAGATCTTCGAGAGAAGCTCTTGCTGTAGGTTATACCTTCCCACCCTCCATCCCCCTAAGCTTTTTCAGCTCCTTTTCCAGTGAGGGAGATATTTGCTTCTCTCTCATCCGGCCTCTCTGACCTGCGGTGAGAAAGAACTGGAAGGCGGGCGTGAGGGACCACCCTTTTATACCAGCGTCTCCTGATGCTGGTCACCTGACATGAGGCGGTCCCTCGCCAGAGACTGCTAGCTAGAAATTTTTCCATGGGGTCCTGACGCCTGCTGGCTTTAGTCCTATATGTAGTTACCTACTGCAAGAGCCTCTCCCGAAGATCTACTGTTACGGTAAGTTCTTGCATAACTGTACTTTACACCGGTGCTACGAGGACATGATGTGGCAACAACTCTTGTTGGCCAGTAATAAGCTGACTCCGTCGCCTTCTCCGGCCATTAAGTGGTTGTCACCCGAACGACCGAAGCAAACCCTCATTGTAGTCGAGGAGCCAACCCCAGCACCGGTTGTTCGGCCAAAACCGGCTGCTCCACCCATTGTGGTGGAACCACTGCCTCCTCAGCCTAAGACTGGGGCCCTGACCAAGGATTCTCGGTCGGGTCGGGGCTTGCCCCACAGGTTGTCGGTCCCCCTCACTCCCGATCGGTCTCGGCAGGTGGAGGGTGGCTCAGGTGCTCGGTAGCTGTTCGCGGACTCCTCGGAGTCTGACTCCTCCTTGTACTCCAGGCCCCTTGACCTGGAATCTGCAGGAGGTCAGTCGGTGAACGAGAGCCAGTCCTCGTTCTTGGAAAAACTTCGGCTCATCTCAGAGTCCACTGAGATGCAGCTCGAACCCGTACAGAAATGGGCCAGGTATCCCCTCACGGAGATACTGGACCGAGGGGATTCCCCTATGGAGGCCTTCCCTGTGGCCGAAGCCATTGTTGGCCCAGCCCTGGAGTTTTGGCAGCGGCCTGCATCTTGTCCTGCGCCTGCGGCCAGGATGGCTCGCAAGTACGCAGTCCCCACCGGTTCACTCTCCAGTTTCTCTGAGCACCCCTCTGTGGAGGGGCTGGTGACCGATAGTGTTTAATGGTGTTCCACGAATGCTCGGGACATGGACAAACCGCCTGATAAGGAGTCCAAATAGCTGGACTACTCGAGGTGGAAGGTTTACGCTGCTTTCTCCCTGGGTCTTCGACAGGCTAGCTCGGCTGTACTGCTGGCACATTTTTCACACACCCTTATGGGTTCCCCTGGATGAGGTGATTCCTCATCTCCCAGCTGACCTCCAGATGATGGGAGGTGGCCAAACAGCTCCAAACTTCTTTGGATATCAGTGACTCTTGTGCCCAGTAAGTAGCGGCCGCTGTGGCCATGCACCACAGAGCTTGGCTGCGGATCTCCACCTTCACAGCAGACACCCAGCACAAGCTGGCAGACATTCCCTTCCTGGGCACTGACTTGTTCGGGCCGGGGGAGGAAGGCCATCTCAAGAGGATCGAGAAGTCCAATGCCACCTTGGACTCTGTCACGTCTGCCTAGAAGGACAAAGGCCGCCAGCAGCAGCGTAAGCCCTTTCGCCCTTCCGCCCCTGCGGCATGTCCAGCCCATCAGCACCAACAGGGCCAGCAGGCTCACACTTGGCGCTCCAAGGCCAAGTCTGCCACTTCCTTCAGTAGGAAGCCTGGAGGGAAGGGTCCAGGAGGCCCCTCAGCTGGCCCTTCCTCCAAGCCTGCCCAGTGACGGGTCGAGGGGTGTTGCCCCCAACCTCGTCACTCCTTCCCAGGTTCCCCCCATGAGGGGACGGCTCCACCACTTCCTTTCCGTCTGGTCCGCTATCACCGCGGACCTCTGGAGTACTGAGTGGGTGGCAGGGTCTGCCTCTGAATTTGAGCAGTCCCCTCCCTGTCAAGCCATCGCCCCCACAGAGGGGCTAGACTCACCTCAGCCTCTCTGTCGCTCGTCGAGCAGACTTTGCTCTGTTCCTCCAGAAGGAGGTGATCAGCGAGGTGGCGGATCCTCCTCCAGACCCGGGGTTTGTGGCCAGGCACTTCCTTGTCCCAAAGTGGACAGGGGGCTGGCGCCCCATTCTCGACCTGAAGAAGTTCCTAAGGCCGCGCACCTTCAGGATGGTCACTCTGGCTCAGATCATTCCATCCTTGGAACTAGGCATGTGGTTCTGGATCTCCAGGCCGCATTCTTTCACATCCCAGTCCATCCATCTCATCAGCGATTTCTCCAGTTCAGAGCAGAGGGATCTCTTTACGAGTTCCGTGCCATGCCCTTCGGCGTTTCTTCAGCTCCCAGGGTCTTCACCAAATGTATGGCAGTGGTGATAGCATTCCGGCGGCGCTGCGGGGTCTGGATTTACCCTTACCTGGATGACTGGCTGATTGCAGCCCCCCTCCAGGTTGGAGGTGGAGCGGTCCAGGGATCTGGCCCTCCGGGTCTGCTCTCGGATTGGCCTCCTGATCAACGAGGCCAAATCGGAACTCATGCCATCGCAGGTGATTCAGTTCATTGGGGCAAAGCTCGACTCACTTCGAGCCAGATCCCGGCTCCTGGCGGACAGGGCCAAGGTCCTTTCCTCCTTTGCCCAATCATTTCTGGTTGGGCAATTGTGCCCTGCCCGGGACTTCCTGCGCCTTCTGGGCCTCATGGCGGCCTGCACCAGCGTGGTCCATTGGGCCCACTGCCATATGTGCCCCCTGCAGTGGGGACTGGCCTGCCAGTGGTCACAGCGCTCCGGTCCTTTGGACCAGCCAGTGACCGTGACCCGGGAGATGTGAGATGGCCTGCAGTGGTGGCTCGTCCCAACTCATCTGCAGGAGGGTATCCCGTTTGTCTGCCCTGAGCCAACAGTCACTCTAATGACCGACGCTCCTCTGATGGGTTTTGGGTGCCCATCTAGGGGATCTCCGGGCCCACAGCCTCTGGTCCCCTCAGGAGTCTCGATGCCCCATCAACCTGCTGGAGCTTCGAACAGTTCGACTAGCCCTCACCACCTTCTCTTCGTTTGTACGGGATCAGGTGGTTCAGGTCCAGACAGACAACACCACGACGATGTACTGTCTCAACCGTCAGGGCGGGATGCGCTCCTTGCTTCTGTGCAGGGAAGCTCTCCACATTTGGTTTCTTGTGATCAGCCTGGAGGCAGATCTCCTAGCCATCCATGTGGCAGGAGCCTCCAACAGTTTGGCCGATGCCCTCAGCCGGATAGGCGCTGCATCTCATGAATGGTCTCTCCTGCCGGAGGTAGTGCAAGACCCGTTCTCCCATTGTGGCACCCCTCAGGTGGACCTATTTGCCTCCAGGGAGAATGCGAAGCTGAGGCTGTTTCACGCCTGGCCCCCTCAGCAGGGTTCGCTGCGGCCGTGGACCCTGGGCCTCTTCTGCGCCTTCCCTCCATTTCGCTTGATCCACAAGGTGCTTCTCAAGGTGAAGAGGGACAAGGCGCAGGTGATTCTGGTAGACCCAGACTGGCCTCGCCAGTTCTGGTACCCATATCTCCTCAGCCTCAGCTCCAGGCTCCTGAGGCGGCTCCCAGCCCACCCGGACCGGATCTCAGTCAACAAGGGGAAGGTTCTCCACCCTGACCTTCAATCCCTGCACCTGATGGCCTGGTTCCTGAGCGGCTAGAGTTCCAGGCCTTGGGTCTTTCTGACGAGGTCCTCGACGTCATTGAGGCATCCCGTAAGGAGTCGACCAGAAAATGCTACGCCTTCAAATGGAAGAGATTCTCCATTTGGTGTCAGGACAAGGGGTTGGACCCCTCTTCCTGTCCATTGGCTAGTATTTTAGACTACCTGTGGTCCCTTTCTCAGCTAGGGCTTCGGTCGATGACCCTTAAGGTGCACCTGGCAGCCATCTTTGCTTACCGGGTGCGGGCTGGCAAGCACTCAGTGGTGCAGGAGAAGGTGGTCTGGTGCTTTTTCAAAGGCCTAGACCACATATCCCCTCCAGTGCCAGAACCTCCACCTCCGTGGGATCTACTGCTGGTATTGGCTAAGCTCATGGGCAAGCCATTCGAACCGATGCACAGGTGTGACATCTTTTACCTATCGTGGAAGACTGCCTTATTGGTAGCTATTACGTCAGCCAGTAGGATGGGAGAGCTTCAGGTGCTTTCCATCGAGCCTCCCTACCTGCTCTTCCACAGGGACAAGGTTGTCCTTCGGCCCCACCCGAAGTTCCTTTAGAAGGTGGTGTCGGAGTTTCACATTAACCAGGTGTTGACTCTGCCAGTGTTCTACCCCAATCGCACCTCGGAGGCCGAATATAGGCTCCATTCCTTGGACCCTAGAAGGGCGCTCGCTTATTATAAGGAGCGGACGGCTGAAGTTCGGGGAGAGGTTTGCCAGCTGTTTGTCACCTTTGCTGAAGCCGCACCTGGCAGACCTGCTGCCAAGCAGATGATAAGCAGGTGGGTCACCTCCTGCATAGATCTCTGCTATAGGTTGGCGGGCATGGAGCCTCCCAAAGGGATAAGAGCTCATTCTACCCGCCACACCGCTGCTTCGGTGGCTGCTTCCAGGGACGTCCCTATCCAGGAAATCTGCAGGGGCTGCTACCTGGAAGTCAGCACACACCTTTATTTCCCATTACCACATTGACCTGGAGTCACGCCAGGATGCTGGTTTTGGGACCTTGGTTCTCCAGTCCTTATTTCCCAAGTAGGGGGTGCGCGCCTTGCCTCCCTCCTCCCGGAGAACTGCTAGGAGTCTGCCACAAAGTGTGGATTGAACAACATATCCACATCCCTAGAAATACAGGTTACTCACTTGTAACAGGAGTTCTAGGAGTTGGTATATGATGTTCATCCACACGACCCACCTGACCTCCCTGGCTTTGACGCGCAACCTGGCTTCCAGCGGGCTAGATCTGCGTCATGGGGAAGAGCCGAGGGTTTTACCACCCGGGTGGGTGGGAGGAGCCAGCTTGAAGACCTTCTGGCAAGATTTAAAGCGGGCAAGGAACCTGTTACAAAGTGTGGATGAACAACATATACCACTCCTAGAACTCCTCTTACAGGTGAGTAATCTGTATTTCTCTCCAGGGTTACTTTAAGCAGCTAGGGGTAAAACCAAAACAGTGTGAACCTATGTTTAAAAAATGTAATGGGCTACTATACAGAGTTTAGGTTAAACCTCAGACCCAGGAACAGACAGAACAATTGGTTACACTACAGAAGTATAAAACAGAGTTGTTACAGATAGCACATGATAGTCCTATGGCTGGTCACTCAGGGAAGGATTGCTCCCTTGCCAGATTGCTGTATAGATTTTACTGGCCTAGGATTCATGAAGATGTTATCTGTTGTAATTTCTGTGCTGAGTGTCAGAAAGTAGCCCCAGTCACTAGAAAAGACAAGGTGCCCCTACCCTTGATAGATGTGCCTTTTGAGAGAATTGCAATGGGTGTGGTTGGTCCTTTAGACAAAAGTAAAAGGGTAATAGATTTATCCTGGTAGTCTGTGACTATGCTACTCGATACCCAGAAGCAGTTACAATGCGTACTGTCTCAGCTTCAAAAGTGGCAGCAGAGCTTGCAAAAACTTTCAGCAGAGTGGGCATACCTAAAGAAATTATTACTGATCAGGGTAATAATTTTGGTGCTGCATTACTTCAGGGGCTGTACAGACTACTAGGTATCACTGCCATATGAACCTCCCCCGATCACCCTCAGACGGTCTGGTTGAGCGTTTTAACCAAACCCTAAAACCCATGTTAAAAAGGTTTGTAAAAGGGGAAGGGAAAGATTGGGACCAATACTTGCCTTACCTACTTTTTGCTTACAGAGAAGTGCCACAGGCATCAAGAGGGTTTTCACCATTTGAAATGCTGCATGGTAGGCAGCCAAGAGGGCCACTGGATGTGATGATAGAAACATGGGAAGATAACCCCACTCAGAAACAATCTATAACGTCTTCTATGTGTGCCCTAAGAAAGAAGCTGGCAAAATATTTTGAAATTGCTCATGATAATCAGGAAGAGGCCCAAAACCAGCTTACCATGGGGTAAAAGAGAAAGTTTTTGAGCCAGGTAAAAAGGTTTTGCTACTGTTATGCACAACAGAAGATAAACTCTTAATGAAGTGGCAAGGGCCTTATAGAATGCTTAGACGTACTGGCACCATTAACTACGAGATTGAGACCCCGGAAGGAAAAATCCTACTAAGATGTACCATGCCAACCTCCTCAAGAAATGGGTTAGAAAAAATGCCAAAAGCTGCTTTGCTAGTTTTACCAGAAACTGATAAAGAAGATAATGATGTAGCTTATGATAGACTGGAACAAACTATAACTGCCGATGTTGTAATGGTGAATGTTTCCTTAACTTCAGAACAAACTGCAGAAATTCGTAACTTGCTAAGTACATTTAACAGTGCTTTTACCACAGTACCAGGCCAAGCAAAAGGGATTGAGCACGTAATAGTGCCAAGGAATGCTCGCCCTATTAGGCAAAAGCCATACAGGTTACCAGAGCGGTTAAGAGCTGACGTGGTTAAGGAAATAAAAAAATGAAAGAAATGGGTATCATAGAGTTGAGGAGTGCTTGGTCATCTCCAATGGTAATTGTAAACAAAAAAGAAGGGGGTGTTAGAATCTGCCTTGCTTTTAGGAAACAATCAAGTGTCAGAATTTAACAGTTATCCTATGCCCAGAATAGATGATTTGGTGGACAGACTGGGGAGTGCAAAGTATATCAGTACCCTCGATCTCACCAAGGGTTACTGGCAGATCCCTTTAGCTAAAGAATCCAGAGACAAAACTGCATTTACCACTCCTGTTGGATTCTGTCAGTTCACCACCATGCCATTTGGTTTACATGGTGCGCCAGATACATTCCAGCAGTACATGGATGTAATTTTTTCACCTCACACTGGTTATTGTGCTGCATACTTGGATGATGATGTGGTATACAGTCCAGATTGGAAAAGCCACGTAGAACACCTACGAGCAGTTATCCAATCAATCAAAGAGGCAGATCTGACAATCCTACCAAGTGTGCATTGGGCATGCAGGAAATAAGATATTTGGGATATGTTTTGGGAAATGGAGACGTTAAGCCAGAGGTTTCTAAAATAGAAGCTGTAGCTAACAGCCCTGTCCTTAAAACAAAGAAACCTGTCAGGTCATTTTTAGGGCTGGATAGTTATTGGAGATTTGATCCCAACTTTGCTGAGTTAGCTACTCCCGTCACTGAACTGAAGAAAAAACGGTGCCCAAATTATGTGAAATGGACCCCAGAGTGTGACGAGGCTTTTCGAGCCATTAAGACTACATTATGTTCAGTCCCTGTTTTAAGAAGCCCAGACTTTCAGAAACCATTTTTGTTACAAACAGATGCATCAGGGGTGGTCTTGGGTGCAGTCCTGAGTCAAAATATAGATGGGACAGAACATCCTACTCTGTACCTAAGTAGGAAGTTGCATGACAGAGAAAAGGTACTGCACCATTAAAAAGGAATGTTTAGCAGCAAAGTGGGCCATGGAGTCCCTTAAGTTTTATTTGCTAGGAACTGACTTTGTACTTATAACAGATCAGAATCCTCTGTTGTCTTAACCAAATGAAAGATAAAAATTCCAGAATCACAAGGTGGTATCTGGCACTACAGCCATTTAGTTTCAAGGTGATACACAAATCTGGTAAAGAGAATAGCAATGCTGAAGATATGGATCAGGAGTTGAGGGTTCTGAAGGTTGAAAACAAATGTATGAGTTTAAACTTTACTGTTTTCTGTACTGTTATAGAAAAAAGGATACTGCACATGTGCTTAATTTCTGAAAGTTAGAAGCTAATGTTAGTACAGAATAGAAAGTTTTGGAAACCTGTTTGATAAAACAGGTTCCTTCTTTAGGATGGGGAGTGTATGTGACAGGGCTGATTAGGACCCTGTCCCAGTTGTTATGGACATGAGTTTGAATGCAGGGGATCTGTTCTTTCCTGGATTTCCTGTCTCTTGTCTGTCTGGTTGCGCAATCAGATTTTCCTGTGAGACCTAGGATTTGATCACCCCGACAGTTTTGCAGTTCTCTGCCCCTCTCTCTCTTTTCCATCACTTGCTGTTTAGTCTTTTTTTTCTCCCTTGCATATCTGCTGGTATAAAAATATATGCAGATCATTATGTGGAAATGTAACTGATATTGGGATCCTTTTGTTTAGAAATTATATAGTGTTGCTGTTGAAATGTATATAATTATAGATTGAGATGATTGCAGAAAGCTATTGGGAACTCAAAGGGTTAAACTGAGAGCAGTTTTTAAGCCCCTTTTCAGAAGAACTGTGGAGAAGGGGCCTTAGTTCTGGGACATTGTGTTCTTGCTGCACCTGCTTGACACAAGAGCATTGGAAATTTACAAGAATATTTTAGAAAAAAAGATGCTTGTTAAGGAAGGGGGTTGCACGGACTTATAAAAACAGCTGCAGTATGTTGCAAGAGAGCGACACAGACACGCAGAGATTGAAGGAAAACTCAGATGAATCTTCTCTGTTTATTTGGTCTTTGTAAATAGTTATACTGAACAAGTTTATTGTTTTATGTTACTGCTAGTACTAAAACACTTTTTGCGAATTCTACAACTGCTCCTGTTTTTTCCTATGCTTCCTGACCTGTGCCTCGACAACAGTGGGGGCAGTCTTGGGCATGGCTCAAGGCAAAGCATTCTTACCTCCGGCAGAGCGGAGCGCCTAATGACTCAGGCCCACCTTCTCTTCTCCAGCTGCCATGTTCAGGTGAGGGAGTTTATAAGGCTTCTGTGCCTCATGGCCGGAACTATTGCGATGGATACCTTAGCCAGGCTTCATATGAGAATCCCTCAGTGGACACTGCGAGTCCAGTGGGACCAGCGCTTGGATGCCCTGGATCACCCTGTGCTTGTATTGGGTCCAGTTAAGAAAGTGCTACTGTGGTGGCTGGAACCCAGCAACCTGTTTTGGGGAGTGCCCTTTTCAGTACCTCCCCCTCAGCAGATTCTTATGACTGACATCTCCAACCTCGGCTGGGGTGCCCATGTGGGACCCCACCAAACCCAGGAGACTTGGTCAGAGATCGAGAATGATCTCCACATCCTTGTCCTGGAAATGTGGGAAGTATTGTATGCCCTTCAGCCCTTCCAGACGCGGCTCTCTCTGGGTCCATTGTTGGTTCAGATGGACAACATATGTGTGGTTTATTACATAAACAAGCGGGGGGGGACTCATACATAACCCCTATGCAGGGAAGCAATGAGGGTCTGGTATTGGGCCATAAAACATGTTCTAGAACTCTCAGCTGTCCATGTTGTCAGCAACCAAAACGTCCTGGAGGCCAGCCTAAGCCACTCGCGGTCAAGGGTTCATGAGTGGGAACTTTTGACCTCAGTCGTAGAAGATCTCTTCGACAGATGGCATTGGCCCACGTTGGACCTTTTTGCATCCCCACACAATGCAAAACTGCTGCTTTTCTGCTCACTAGATCCAGGGCCTGGAGCTTTCTGCGAGACACATTGTCCCTGACCTGGTCAGGGAGGTTTGTGTATGCCTTCCTTCTCTTCCCGCTCCTTTAGCTAATTCTGATCAAACTCCAGGTTGGGGGGGGGGGCGCTACCATGATCCTCATCGCCCCCTTCTGGCCTCATTAGAGCTGGTTCCCCTTACTGTAGCAGCTGGCAGTGGAACCTCTGCTGTCCCTGCGCATAGGCGTGCTTTCCCAGGAACAGGACACCCTGGTCTATCCGGACTTCAGGTCCCTCCATTTCCATGCATGGCTTCTGCGGACATAGCCATAGCCAGATTTGGGGTCTCCCCAGAGTGGCTGATGTCTTGGTGGAGGCCAGAAGGCCCTCCACCTGGGCCACCTACTCTATGAAATGGAAGTGTTTCGCTGTTTGGGCTGCTTCGCACCAGTTGGATCCCTTCACCTGTCCAGTGGATCTGGTTTCAGAGTATCGTCTGTCCCTCTCGGACTCTGGGTTTAAAGGCGATAGGAAATTAATTTGGTCTAATTTTACTTGTTAAATAAATCATTACTACCTAAAAATGGCTTTTGTGTGTCCTTTTTTTTTATATGGGTTAAATGGTTAAAACCATATTTGTATGTACCATTCACTTTAACTGCCTACCAGTTTCACACTGTCTAGTTTTTTTATTGGGAGTCAGTGCATGGCAAGCCTTGGAATTCCCTCGTTACAGACTCCCAGTACAGTGTGCAGGCTGCTGTAACTGCAACTCCAGGAAAGGTTTGTGCTGCTGTGTATGTAAAGTCTGGGGTGATTTGGAAATCACACCTGTAAGGCCACCTGCTCACCATCACTGTTTCTTCCTTGGTCGGTCTGGTACAGAAATGTTTCCAATTGTTTTACCAGGAGTAACACACTATGCTGAAAGATTGTTTACAGGTGCGACCTGGGAGCACAGGGAAGTTAAGTGACTTGCTCAAGGTCACACAGTATGCAAGTGGGGGCTGTGAGATTCAAACCCAGGTCTCCAGATTTGCAGCTTAGAGCCTTAAACCACTGCGCTATACTGCCTCCCAAATCCTGGTAAGGTAACTGAAACTTTATGCCCGCTCTTGATGCAGTATAACTGTTTATTTTTTAATTACACCCACAGTTTTATGAATTCCCTTGTGTGCAGTGGGTCCCTTCTTGACCTAACCTGTAACTGTAGTGGAACCTGACATTTAAATGTTGTCACATGCAGCATTTAATGTTTACTGTAAATATTCTGTGAACACCACAGCCCATCTTTCACTTCTTTGTGTGCCTCTTGTTCTAGTACTTTTTCTCCCTTGGAAAAGGCCCCGTACCTGCACCTTGTTTATGCCATTGAGGTATTTTGAAGGTTTCTGTCATGTCTCCGTGCTCTCTCCTCTCTTCCAGTGAGTACATATTGAGGTCCCCTAGTCTCATATGTTTTGTGTTGTAAGACGTGCACCATCTTTGTCGCCCTTCACTGGATAGCCGCCACCTTATGTCCTTGCGCAGGTGTGGCCTCCAGAACTGCACGTAGCACTCCAGGTGAGGCCTTACGAATGTTTTATACAATGGCATCACCGCCTCCCTCTTCCTGCTAATGATACCTCTGCTTATGCACCCCAGCATGCCACTGGCCCTCCCCGCAGCCTTTGCACATTGCTTTGATACACTGAGGTCATGAGAGATGATAACCCTTAGGTCCCTTTCCTCTTTAGTGACAGTCTGCTGCTCCCCCCCACCCCCAAATCATGTAGCTTTCCTCTGGGTTCTCTCTACCCAGGTGCATTATTTTGCACTTCTTAGTATTGAACCTCAGTTGCCATGTCTCTGACCATCTTTCAAGCTTTTCCAGGTCCCTCTTCATTTTTTAAACCCCTTCTGGAGTATCCACTCTGTTGCAGATCTTGGTGTCATCCGCAAATAGGCAGACCTTTCCTTCCAGCCCTTCTGCAATGTCTCTAGTGAAGACATTGAACAGGACTGGTCCCAGTACTAATCCCTGTGGTATTCTGCTGGTCACACCTCCGTCCCAGGATTGGATCCCATTTACCACCACCCTCTGCCCCCTGTCAGCCAGTTTTCAACCCAGTGTATCACCTTTTGTCCCATGCCCAGACTTCCCACTTGTTAACCAGCTTTCTTTGTGGGACAGTGTCGAAGACTTTGCTGAAATCTAGGTAGGCGACATCTACCACCCTTCCCTGATTAACTTTCCTAATCACCCAATAAAAAAAATCAGATTTGTTTGGCAGAACCTCCCTGCTGTGAATCTGTGTTGCCTCCCCTGGATTTCAGATGTGCCACTGTCCTTTCTTTCAGCAGTGTCTCCATGATCTTCCCCACCTCTGAGGTGAGGCTGACCAGCCTGTAGTTCCCCATTTCCCCCCTACTGTCACTTTTGTGCAGTGATACTACATGTGCCCTCCTCTAGTCCTCTGGAACCACCCCTGTGTTGAGTGACTCTGTGTACAGGGCCGCCATAGTTGCTGCAAGTTCTCTTTGCAGCTCCCTTAATATCCTTGGGTATACTTTTTCTGGCCCCATGGTTTTATCCACCTTCAGCTTTGTGAGTTCTTCCAGAACTCTTTCCACTGGTGTTCACTTCTCCCCCTCCATTGCTTCTGCCACCCAACTATGGTCCTTCACCTTCTCCCTCCTTAGTGAATACTGAGCAAAAGTATTTGTTCAGTATTTCTGCCTTGTCTAGATCCCCCTCCTTTACACTCTCCCTTCTCCCCGTTGAGCCTCACTACCCCCCCTTTTTATTTTGCTGTCGCTAATGTACCTATAGAATGTCTTGTCCCCTTTTTTTCACCATCCGTGACAAACCCTCCTCTGTTTGTGCCTTAGCTCTTCTTACAGCTTTCCCTGTTTCCCTTAGATATTCAAGGTACACCTCACTGTCCTCCCTTTGGGTCCCCTTATATTTTCTGAAACTCAGTCTTTTAGCCCTTACTTTGTCTCCAACCTCTTTTGGAAAACCATAGTGGTTTCCTTCTTTTCCCTTTGGCCACTGTCCTAACGCATTTTTTTGTTACCTGCACTATGGCTTCCTTCAGTTTCCCCCTTTGTTCCTCCACCCCCCTCCCATCACCTCTCCCTTTCCGAAGGCTATTCTTATACATCAAGCCATTTCCGTGAATTCCACCCTCCTAAAATCTAATATTTTTGCCCTTATGTGGTTCACTTGAGTCTCTGTCCCCAAGCTGAACCAGACCATGTGGTGGTCGCTGTACCTCAGCTGTCCTTCCACCTGTACTCCTTTGACTCTGTTCCCATTGGTCCATACCAGGTCCAGAATTGACTTGTTCCTGGTTTAGTCATGCATCAGGTGCCTGAGACCAACCCCCTGCAGGGATTCCAGTATGGCTGTACTTCTGGCTGAAGCAGCTACCTGGGTGGTCCAATCCACGTCTGGCATATTGAAATCCTCTAGTAGCAGGATTTCTCCTTTAGCTGCCATGTCGTGCATGTCCTCCACTTGTTCCCTGTCAGCCACCTCTCTCCGTGCTGGTGGTCTGTAGATCAACCCTGTGCGTATTGCTGTGCCATTACCTGGCTCAAGGGTGAACCACATTGCCTCAGCCTCCCTTGTCTTCCCTGAACTTCTGTAGCTTTTATACCATCTCTAATGTATACGGCCAACCCCCCCCCCTTACTCTCCCTATCCCTCCTGAACAGTGTATAACCCGATACATTGATGTCCCAGCTGTGATTAGCAGAGTACCATGTTTCTGTTATTACTGCTAAGTCAACGTCCGCTTCCGGCAACAAGGCCTTCAGGTCTGGAACCTTATTTCCCAGGCTATGGGCATTTAACATGACCTTCCATTGTTTACAGTCTGTCCTCCCTCTATTCCTGTTCTCTCCCTCTTGTCTCTTCCCCCCACCCCGGTTTGCTTTCCTGTGTGCTCTGCCCCCCAGTATTACCCCTTGTAACATACTTCACCTGCATGCCCCTCTCTGCGTGATTCAGCTGTTACTGTTGTCAGCCTTGTGTTCCCACGGGGGGGTTCTAAGCCCCTTGACCCTCATGGCTCTCCCCCCTTGGCCAGTTTAAATGTTCACTGCTGAAGCATTTAAACTTCCCACTAAGGACAGAGGTCCCCTTCTTGAACAGATGCAGGGTGTCCTCACTGTATAAAATTGCATCTGCCCAGGTCGTGCCCCAGTCCCCCATGAAGCCAAAACCCTCCCTTCTGCACCAGTCTTTCAACCAGGAGTTGAAGGTCTGGATGTGGTGTGCCCTAGCCTTCCCTGTACCCTGGACAGGTAGCACTTCCGAGAATGTGATGGAGCATGCCATCCTTTGCAGGTTACCCCTCAACTTCCTGAAATCCTCCTGGACTCTGGCTAACTCCACCCTTCACCCCACCAGGTCATTGTTCCCCTGATGGACAACAACATCCAGCTTCTCCCTCCTAGCTATCGCCCTAGCGATCATATGGATCTGCTTCCCATCTCTCCGTGCAGCGCTTCCTGGGAGGCACTTAACTTCCCTCCTGCTAGTTGTCCCTAACTCTACCCCCTGGACAATTGAGTCCCCCCACTACGAGAAGCTTCCTCCTGCTCTGCCCCCCCCCTCAAAATTGGGTCTCCATCATGAAGGAACTGCCTATCCTCACTGGTCCCAGCTGCAGGTGCCTGTGTAGGAGTTATTAAACTGGACCGGTTGGGGGTGCGCTTCCGACACCTTCCCCTCGCCGACCGTGGTCCAGTCACTCTTCTTCTTGAGCATCCTCTGAGGTTCAGGTTGTGGACCCGGTGGTCTCTGGGTGGGGGTGGATGCCGCCTGCAGCCTGGCCAACTCTGCTCGGAGACAGGCAACCTCCTCCCTCAGCCCAGAGAGGTGCCTACAGATAGGGCAGCATCGCAGCCTCCAGAACATCTCCCTGAAGACTTGCTGCACAACCACTGCACTACACCACTCCCAACATGTCTGTTTCTCCCCTCAATCTACTGCCTGCTTTCCCCCCCTCAATCTACTGCCTGCTAATGCTGCCTCTGCTAATTTTTTTTGTTTTTGTCTTTTGCTACTTCCTGTGCGGATGCTGGATGTTGTAAGGCCCTATGGGACCTACCCTATAAATGTAGGTCGGGCCTGGGGTTGGGGGGTTGCGGGGTGGGTGAGTGGGATTACACTGCTGGCTGTGTCTAAAAACAGTCATTCAAGGAGTCCTGCTGCTGTGCCTCCACACTCCTCTCCCCGTGCCTGTCTAGGTGTGGGATACAGGCTACTCCCTCTCCGCCTGCCTCCCACTAGTGCAGCTGCTTTCCATTGAACTGGATTCAAAGTGCCCAGTTCTAATTTTCAAAAGCATTGAATGTCACTGCCCACTGAATGGTAGTTAGGAAAAGCCCTCAATTTTCAACCACACTAATCCTCTGAAGTATGATCTTGCACTTAAGGTAGAGACTTCAGCCAAGTACAAACAAACTCTCAATTTCAAACTTACCAGCAAACTCTCGTAAGTTCAGCCTATTGTTTGTTTCATTTGCCTCCGGGAGAGACAGCTCCTCAGTTTCCAAACAGTGTTTGTCTTAAGTGGTTACCGAATTGTATTATTTATTGCTACCAGAAGTATGGTAAGGAAGTTTCCAGTGCTGTCAAAGGCCTTTCCACACTGGGCATGGCCGCATCATAGCTTGTTTTCAAAATGTGTCTGCTGCTGACATTTGTGCTGCAGCCACCTGGAGTACTGCTCACTCTTTTACCAAGCACTGCAGTCTGGACATTACCTCTAGACGGCGTGCCAGTTTTGGCCTAGTGGTTCTCCAAGGTCTTCTCTCTTAGGCTATCATTGCTGACTATCAACCTCCCATCCTACCTGCTTGTGCTACAAGAACTGTTCAGGACTCAGTCCTACTGGTGATGGGCTGCTGCAAGAAATAACATCAAAGTAAGATGATATAGTTACATAAGAACTTACACAGTAGATCTTCGAGGGGGTCTCTTGCAGCAAGCACTGATTTTTCCCTCCTTCTTTCTACTTTTCTCTTCCTGTGCTTCGCTACCCTTCCATAAGGGCGTGCCTTTTGCCTTTCTCTCTACTACGGGGTTACCTTGGCATTCTCCTTAGTTCCCCCTTCCGGATTACTACTACTGGTCTCCAGAAGGAGAACTGAGGAGGGCTTGGGGGCTGGCCACCTTATATAGGATAGGCTGACGTCAGACTCTGAGAGAGGTGGGCGGCCCCCTCTGGTACACTGCTTGCTCAAAAGGTTTCCATATGGTCCTAGCGCCTGACTACTGAATCCTACCTGTGATGGCCTGCTACAGGAGATCCTCTCGAAGATCTACTGTTACAGTAAGTTCTTACATAATTATACTGTCTCCGTCGGCTAACTCTGGAGGAGAACAAGCTTTATTGGAACGTTACATTGTGAGTGCAAATCTCAGATGCAAAATAAAGTGTGTTTGGGAGCAGTTTTTCAGATCTTACTTCGAGACACAGCTCTTGCAGCAGGTTACACCATTAGGACTGAAGCCGGCAGGCGTCAGGACCCCACGGAAAAATTCTAGCTAGCCATCTTCAGTGGGGACCGCCCCCCGGCGTCGGTCCGCCTCCGTCAGGCGTGGTACATACAGGCGGTCCCGCCAGATTCCCAGTTCTTTCCGCCCGACCGACGTATGTCACTGCGACGCCGGTTCAGTTTCTATGCCCGCGTGGCGTGTTAGCGTGTTTTCCTACGGAAGTCGTTCTCTTCATTCAGCTTTTTCTCTGATGTCCTCTCCGACCTCCGGTCACTCCTCGAAGTCGCCTGTGGGAAGCAGATCCCATTGAAGGATCCGCACTCGGCCTGTGTCTGGTGCCTAGGCCCAGACCCACGACACCCGTTCCTGCATCTTTTGCCAGGGTTTCAACAGCAGAACCGGATCGTCGCCAGAAGGCCTACAGGCATTCCTGCTAGAACAACTCAAGACCATGGCTTCCAAGAGGTTCTTCAGAGAAGGCCGCAAGCATTCGAGAAGCACAGAGAAAGGCCCTTCCAGGTCCCGTCTAGGGCCTCCGACTCGCGCAGCTCCGGCTCCAGGTCCGACCGCTCTCCTTCCCGGGCCAGCTCTCAGCCTCCCCCCGCTGCGGTGAGAAAATCTTCTGGCTCCTCTTCTCTGGCCTAGACTCCCAGGCCTTCCTCGTCCTCCAAGGCCCTGGCTAAGTCGGGGAATCGTCACCATCACCACAAGTCGGGTTCCAGCCATTCTGAACCCGACGTCAGGTCCGCCTCCTTGCCTCCTCCTCCCCAGCGGAAGACCAAGGAGCTCACCTCACTTAAGAGGCCGTTGGACCCGACGCCAGTTCGCCCGACGTCGGCCTCTCGCCACAGGTCCCCAGAGCCGTCGTCCATCAGAAGACCGTCGCCGGCCAAGCCAACTCATCACCGGATGCGGCGCCCGCACCAATCGAGAAGAGGACCCCGACGCCTGCGACCGACGTCGGTCAGGAGACCGTCACTGAGGAGGAGCTGACTCAGCTCGAGGACCAGACTGGCGACCCCGGTCCTGTTGAGACTCCCAGGGAACCCTCTCCGCAACCCGAGCCCCCTGTGGAGCCGACGCCGGGTCCCGACGACCGACCACCAGCGCCTGGTCTGTCGTCGGGCCTTTCTTTTTCAGAGGTGAAGGAGCTTTTCACTTGCTGGTGGGATACCATCAAAAAGAACATGGTCCCCACTCCACCTCCGCTTCCACCTCCTCCTCCTCCTACACCGGTTCCTGCGCCCCCTTCTCCATCTGGGTCTGCAGGCCGGTTACCTCCTCCCCGGGAGCCCAGGACCCCTTCAAGGGGGAGGCCAGACAAAAGGAGACCTCTGTCCAGAACCTCTTCTAGGTCACCCAGCCCTAAGAGACCCAGAAGACGCCGACGTTCGCCTTCGACGGAGGACGCGGGATCAGAGTTTTCAACATCCAGATCCCCATCTCCTCTCTTCATCCCTTCTCCGGACCCACGTGAGCTTCCAAAGTCTCCTCCGGATGACCCTTCGTTCTCGGATATCATGAGACACATCCAAGAGAACATGGGATGGGATGCGGAAGAGTTAGACCCCGAAAGGCTACGCCTTGCGAAGTATCTTCGGCCGAAGGACCCCAAGCCTGTGGTGGTGCCACCCTTGGTAGACACTTTCGTGGACGTCACCAAGGCAGCGTGGAAGTGTCCACACTCACTCCCGGCGATGCCGAAGAAAGCTGACTGCCTGTACAAGGCTCCAAAGGAAGACCAGTACTTGACTCCGCATCCTCAGGCCGACTCTTTGGTCATAACAGCCTCACATGACCGGTCCCAGAGACCGCAACATTTGAGCACCCTGCCACCGGACCCAGAGTCCAAGCAACCGGATGCCATGGGTCGGCGCACGTATGCTTCCGTTACCTGCGCCATCAGATCCCTGAATTATTTGACCCACATGGTGCAGTTCCAAAATGCCCTGTGGGAGCAGGGTCTGGATGCGGCTGAGAAATTGCCGGAAGGTGAGCAGAAGGAGATGTTGCAGCTCCTCGTGCGGGTTGGACATGGAACCCAAATGCTTTCACGAGCAGCGTCACGACTCAGCGGACTCCCTCGGCCCGAGCAGCAGCTTCAGGCATATGCCTCCGGAGGCACTCTTGGCTCCGTGTCTCCGGTTTTACCCCGGACGTCCAGAAAAACATCATGGACGCCCCATTCGAGGGAGAAGTTTTATTTGGTAAACCCTCCGAGAAGATAATTACCAAACTCCAAGAGGCCGGGAAGGTGGTGAGGTCGGTTCAGGCCATATGCCGACCAAGCTTAGTTCTTCGTAGGAACCAAAGCGATTCGTGAGACGGACGCAGAGACAACAGTCCCACCCGTTCCACAACAGAGGGCTCTGGTTTCCGCAGAGCCCAGGGAAAACAACCCGCAGGTCGAGGCCAGCACACTCCTAAGCCGGCCCGGCCAGCGGGCCCCTCAGCCGCCACAGCCTGACTCCTTTCCGGCCCCCGCCCCTCAGGATCAACGGGATTTCATGGTCGGGGGTTGCATTGCGAATTTCCTGCCAGGATGGCAGTCTATAACCACCGACAGGTGGGTTCTACAGATGGTCGGAAGAGGCCATTTTATAGAATTCTCGGAAAAGCCACCCTCGAGGCCTCCTCTGCTCTCCCGGTACCCGGGTCAGCACAAGTCATTGATCAGACGAGAAGTACTCGCGCTCCTGCAAAAGGGAGCGATAGAGTACGTCCCAGAGAACTAGAGAGGACACGGATACTATTCCCACTTCTTCCTGGTTCCAAAGAAAACAGGGGACCTCCGTCCGATTCTGGACCTCAGCGACCTCAACTTGTCGGTCGCCTATAAAAGATTCCGCATGGTGACTCTTCCGGGTCTCATTCCCATGCTGAAGCAGGACTCCTTCTTAGCGTCTCTAGACATGCAGGACGCATACCTGCACATCCCTATAGCTCAAGCGCACAAGAGGTTCCTGCGCTTCGAGTTCCTCGGCCATCATCTTCAGTTCCGAGCCCTCCCATTCGGGCTGTCATCGGCACCCAGGGTCTTTACCAAATGCATGGCAGTCATGGTAGCGTCTCTAAGGAGACAGGGCCATTATGTGTTCCCGTACCTGGACGATTGGCTTCTCATGGCCGCCTCCAGAGAGGCATTGTTACTGGCGATCCAGAGTACCCAGGACCTGTTTCAATCTCTGGGTATCCTAATCAACCACGAGAAGTCTCTCCTGGTACCGTCGCAGAAGCTGCAATTCATAGGCGCAGTGCTGGACACCGTTCAGGGAAGAGCATTTCTTCTAGACAGAGCGGAGCGCATCAGATTCCTCATCAGGGATCTTTCGTCGAACAAGACCGTCCCAGCCAGGTCGGTCCTTCGCTTGCTCGGACACATGGCTGCGGCCATTCCGACCGTCCCTTTCGCAAGGCTCCACATGCGGGTAACTCAGTGGATGCTCAAGGTGTGATGGGACCAAAGGCAAGACTATATGCAGCATCCGGTCAGAATCACGAACGCTATGATTCGAGACTGGTAATGGTGGCTAGACCCAGGGACACTCTCTACGGGTGTTCCGTTTATAGCGCCGTCCCCGGAGATAATCCCCACCACAGACGCCTGAGGACTAGGGTGGGGAGCGCACCTGGACAGGGTGAAATCCCAGGGAACGTGGACCCCTCAGGAGGCTCACCTTCATATCAACGTTCTGGAGATGAGGGCGGTCCTTTGTGCCCTGCAGGCATTTCAGTCAGATATCCCGCCGAGTACTCTCCTGCTACAGACAGACAACACGGCGGTGATGTATTACCTCAACAAACAAGGAGGCGCACACTCTTACCCCCTTTGCAGGGAGGCTATGAGGGTGTGGGATTGGGTAATCCGACACGGCGTGAACCTGATCACAGTACATGTCCCCGGGTGGACAACACAATTGCAGACGGCCTGAGTCGCTCCCAGGCCAGAGTCCACAAGTGGGAACTTCTTCAGGAGGTAGCAGAGGATCTGTTTCTTCGATGGGGAACTCCAGAATTGGACTTGTTCGCTTCCCCATCCAACGCAAAACTGCCCAATTTTTGCTCGCTAGATCCAGGGCCTGGTGTTTTCTGGCGAGACGTGTTGTCCCTCTCCTGGGCGGACAGATTCCTCTACGCTTTCCCTCCCTTCCCGTTGATCCAGAGAGTTCTTCTCAAACTGCGCAGGGAGCATGCAACAATGATCCTGGTGGCCCCTTTCTTGCCCAGATAGATCTGGTTCCCTTTGCTAATACAGCTATCCTGGGAACCCTCGCTCCTATTGCCATTCAGCTCCCATCTCTTGTCTCAGGAGGAGGGTTCACTGGTCCACCCGGACTTACGCTCACTGAACCTGCATGCGTGGCTCCTAGAGACATAGCCATCTTGCGACATGGGGTCTCGCAAGAGGTTGCGGAAGTTCTTTCGGCAGCCAGAAAGCCGGCAACGCATGCGATGTATGCCATGAAATGGCGCCGATTTTGTCTATGGTTGCAAGCACGTGGACTTTCCCCTTTAGGTTGTCCGGTGAAAGCGGTGTTAGAGTACCTGCCCTTCCTTTTCCGCTCGGGTCTCGCCTACTCCTCTATTAAGGTGCACCTCTGTGCCATTTCAGCTTATCACCTCCCGGTGGGACAGCGCACAGTGGCGCAATTGGATGCCTGTCGAGAATTCTTGAGAGGGGTGTTACATCTTAGGCCGCCCATCAAGGACCCAGTGCCTCCATGGGACTTGCTCTTTGTCCTGGAGCAACTCACGCTCCCCCCCTTTGAACCTGCCACGGGTTGCGAGCTGCGTCTTCTGTCGTGGAAAACGTTGTTTTTGGTTGCTGTTACGTCAGCGAGAAGAGTTTCTGAGCTTCATGCTCCTGCCATGCAGAGAGCCTTATTTAATTTTCCACCGGGACAGAGTATCCCTGAGGACGAATCCTAAATTCTTGCCTAAGGTGGTTTCCACACTCACTCTCAATCAGGACATTGACCTACCTGTGTACTTCCCTAATTATTCTAATAGAGGAGAGGCGCTGCTCCACACCCTGGATGTTCACCGCAGCTTAAGGTACTACCTGAGCAGAACTAAGCAGCTTCGTAAATCGGAGCAACTTTTCGTTTCCTTCACTGAAAGGATGATGGGCCAGCCAGTATCCAAACAGTCCCTGTCTCGCTGGCTTGTCCAGTGCATATCATACTGTTATGATATGAAACAAAAGCCCCTCCTGGGATCGGTCCGGGGCCATTCCACTAGGGGAGTGGCCACCTCCTTTGCAGCACTTCGAAACGTCTCCACTTCTACCATTTGTGCTGCAGCCACTTGGAGCTCTGTACATACATTTATCAGGCATTATAGCCTGGACATCGCTTCACGGCTTAAGAGCCAAGCTCGCCTAGCTGTGCTGCAGGGTCTCCTGTCCCAGAATCAGGACCTGGAATGATCTTTCTAGTTTCTCCTCCCAGAGTGTTTGCAAGCACTACTGCTTGGGAATCCAGTCTAATGGTGTAACCTGCTGCAAGAGCTGTGTCTCGAAGTAAGATAGTACAGTTACGTAAGAACTTACCGTAACAGTAGCTCTTAGAGAACAGCTCTTGCAGCAGGTACCTTCCCGCCCACCTTCCCCCTTGGAGGAGGCATGGCTTAAGCCTTTTTTTAACAAGGGTTTATACCCTTTTGTCTTCTGACGGTGGATCCTCGGTCTCCCATTTTGATGTCAGCCTGCGGCCTGGAGTCTGCGGCGGGAGAACTGGGGAAATCTGCCGGGACCGCCCCCTTATGTACTACGCCTGACGTTGGAGGCAGGACCGACGTCGGGGGGCGGTCCCAGCTGAAGATAGCTAGCTAGAATTTTTCCGTTGGGTCCTGACGCCTGCCGGCTTCAGTCCTAATGGTGTAACCTGCTGCAAGAGCTGTTCTCGGAGATATACTGTTACGGTAAGTTCTTACGTAACTGTACTTTTTGTTGTAGATCCCTGGTCAGAGCACTGTAAAGATGCTGTTTACAGCTGTGTGCTGTCACCAGAATTCCCTTCCAGACATTCCTGAGTCGCCTGTACTCAAGAAAGTCTGTCATGCCATGAGTGCACTTAAAACTAGGCCATCACTTAATCCCTGACTTTCATGAAGGAAGGCAGGTCACAGTGGAGCCATTTAGTGACCATGCTCTTAACCCTCCTTTTGATAATATGGCACGTTTATTCTGTAGGGAGGGGAAAATGGCAAGGAAATTGGTGTGATCACTTAAGGCGTCAGTAGCAGACAGCACAGTTGACCAGTTTGTTCATAGTTCTTAGCATTTTGCTGCAACCAGTTTAGATTAAAATCACCCATTACCAACAACTCATTTGAGCTAACATTTTTACTAATCAATCAACATCTTTATTTAGCCAGGCGAACACCATTGAGCAGTGCTCATTTTCGAGGTGGACCTGGATTTGTAGTAAGCAACAGAATACAACAAAATACAGTATATACAATAAGAACAGCACAGAACATTGACAGTAAGATATGTAAGGGTTAGGTGATACAGTAGAATTACAACATGAACAAAGATGAGGTATATAGTATTATACGGTGATCCAAAGTTAAAAATCAGGAACACATGGCTATATTAGTCGAAAGTTGTAGGTTGAAGTTGGCAGCAAGCGAAGGGTAGGGGTATAGAAGGCATGTGATAGAGGCAGGAAGGCAAATGTTGAGGGGGCAGCCACGGAGGGAGAGGAGATAGAGGATAGATATCTCAAATCGCTGAGAAGAGTTTGAGCTGGAATGCAAAGCGTGTCCGGGGTTGGGGGAGGAGGGGGAGAAGGAAAGGGCCAATTATCAGAAGTGACTAAGCCCTAGACAGCAGTGGCTCAGAGAGCAATAGGACCTTTTGAGGGTCATAAGCAAGGCCCTTAGATCTCCTTATGGTCAGAGAATTTTGCGCAGAACTTAAAATTCAATGTAGAACTCTGTATGTCAAGAGAATTCACTCTTCTTGGTGAGTTTTTATTAATATTTTTTTATCCATAGAATCTGTTTCCCTTCCCCTCTTTTTATATCCAAAACCCCCCTATATGCTCAGAATGTGATGCTATCATTGCTATAACATCATACATTAGCTAACGAAATGGCTGCATTCTGCAACAGAAATGAACAGTCACTGATCTACCACAGCTCCCACTGCTAGAGACGGTGGCACAGTACATCATGCATGATGATAGTTGCTCAACCTGCACTACAGCCTAATACAATTTTCAGTCTTACATTATTGCACTAGGGCCAACTTAAACAAAACCTTGTCAATAGCACAGAAGACCTGTTAAGTCCATACCTCACTTTGTACAAACCTATTTGTGCCTTTAAGGTATAGAGATGCCATCTGAAATGAATAACTGATAAAATGAATTTAACTGTCATTTTTAAGAAAAATAAAGTAATTATGCCCAGAAAAGTGAAATATAATAATGTGTAGACCTGTTGAAAGAATAGACCTGCTAAATAAATAATTGCACTGTATGCATTTTTGCCAGGGTTATTGATTACATATTGTCATTGGTACTAGAATCACCTAAAAGATATGGAGAAATGTTGTGTGCAGGGACAGCTGTTGGGCCAGAGGGTAGCATGCTGTGTTTCCGTGCTGGCAACTCGGGTTCAGAGATTAGCTCTGGGAGCTGGCTGGGCAGCACAAGGATTGGTGGAACACATCACTGCTCGGAGCCTGGGAAGGTATGGTGCAGTGTTCTGTCACATGGTGGACACATTATGATGGGCTGGAGAGCACTATCTCACTTTCGGTTCACATGCATGTCATGGCCTGATGGTGTTACGCAGTGTGTCAGGGAAAGCAGGTTGACATGAAAAATTAGTTTTGCAATAACTCCTCTATTCCATTTCCAATGGGACCTGTATGAATGAGGATGCAAGTTCATGGAAATAAAAAAATATATATATATATATATATATACACATACCCACACACTCACAGAGTATCTGTCTCTCTCACCATACACACACATATTTGTATGTATGTTACAGATTACATATAAATATATAAGTGATGCACAGTGGGAACCTCATGAGTGGTGTAGAAAGCACATACAAATACATAAGTGATAGACAGTGGAAACCTCATTAGTGAGATAGATAGCATGCATATAGAAATACATTATTTATCACATAAGATCCCCTCTGCATATCTCATTTATGCAGCACTCTAGGACCTTAAGGGAGAGACACCTGTTTTGCTTTTTTAGGCATAAAATTATTTTTATAAGTCTGTTATTTTTGAATTAGTGTTACTATGCTTTCCACCATCCTGAGTGCTATAACCACTGTCATGAAAGTGAAGTCAGGATGGCAAGCTGACACTGTGATGTGGTTGTTTGTTAGTGCCGCAGACTTCATAGAAATTACAAACACATGCAGTTATGCGGCAAATGGTAGTCTTGCCGCAGAACTTGGTCCCACTGTGCCGCAGAAAAGTAGGGGCCCTGGTCATGTCAGGGGAAACAGGCACAAGATTCCTTAATTTGATGTAGGAATAGTGATTTAAATCCTGTTAAGCTGATAGGGTGAGTTAATTTCAACATTTTTTTGCAGCTTGTTCCATATTTGAGGTAGCACATAGCTTATGGCTGATCTGCCGATACGTGACTTTGCCTTGTATACATATAAGGAGATATAGGAGGTACTAATATCATCCAAAAGGGAAGTAAGGCTGTTCAGTCCATCAGTAGGGGGATTATATTTACATATAAGTTGAATTTTCCCAAGTTTTGGCAGCCAGGTGCAAAAAAGAGGGAGGAGAGAGGTGGTGGTGCCACTGTGTTCCCTGTTGCCAGAGATCCTTCCAAGGCTGTATAGTGATGGGTTGCAGGGTGTCATCCCTCCTCCTGCCCTGTCCCAGCTCCTGGTTGGGGTCAGTTGCGCCACTTCTTGCCACAGTGGTCTGCTAGTACTCAGACAGTTGGGTTCTGGAAATAGTGGACAAGGGTCTGCCTCTGGACTTCAAGGCTCTCCGGCCTTACCAACTCCAAGCTCCACAGGAATCCAGAGCATCTCGGGACATTTCTGCACTAAGTGCTGACATTGCTCAGCTCTTAGAGCGCAGGGCGATAACTCGTGTTAAGATGCCCTGGCCAGTCAAGATATGTGTCCAGGTACTTCCTGGTTCCAGAATAGTTGGGGGGCTGACAACCCATACTGGATTGTGCAGTTTGAACCAGTTCATGCAGAAGTGCAAGATCTTACTTTTAGGGAGGGCTCTTGCCGCAGGTCACACCATAAAGTCTGAAGCCGGCAGGTGCCAGGACCCCACGGAAAACTTCCAGCTAGTAGTCTATAGAGGGGGACTGCCCACTGACATCGGCCCACACGTCGGCCAGTGGTATAAAAGGGGCCGCCCACCAGCCCTACCTTGGTTCTTTTCCCGTTGTCAACCCGCGCATATCGGCTCCACGGATGCCGTCTGCTCTAGTCAGCCGCCATTTCTAATGCGTTTTAAGCACTTTATTTTTTTTCCACACATTAGTCTTTTTCTCTGCATGTCTTCTTCCCAGTCTTCCTCCGTTGAGCGGCACCAGTCCAAGTGTGCCTGCAGCAAGCAAATTCTTTCGAAAGACGGCCATTCTGTCTGCCTCTTCTGTCTGGGCCCAGATCACAACATCGAGGCCTGCCAGCATTGCTTGAAATTCAACAGCAGGACCAGGATTCACGGTCAGAAAGCCCTCACATCCTTCTTGCTAGAAAAACTGGCTGCTATGCAGAAGGAGATCCAGGGAAAAAGTTGATCTTCCCCTGTTTCAGGGGCTTTGACTTCTTCAGGTCACCATAAGGATAAAAATCATTGGGGAAGCACCACCACCATGAGGAGAAGCACAAGGACAAGTCCTCTGCGGACTCCTGTTCGCTGTCCCTGCACAAGTCGAGCACTGGATCTTACTTCGAGACACAGCTCTTGCAGCAGGTTACACCATTAGGACTGAAGCCGGCAGGCGTCGGGACCCCACGGAAAAATTCTAGCTAGCTATCTTCAGCGGAGACACGACGCCGGTCCTTTCCGACGCCAGACGTAGTACATAAGGGCGGTCCTTCCGATTCCTGTAGTTCTTTCCGCCGCCGACTTGCATGTCTCGACCCTTCGGTTCAGTCTCTAGCACGCGACGTGTGGTTAAGTTCTTTCCTACGGGAAATTCGATTTTCTTCAATCAGGTTTTCTCTGATGTCCTCTCCGACCTCTGGTCACTCCTCGAAGTGTGCTTGTAGGAAACAGATCCCTTCGAGGACCCTCACGTGGCTCATGCCTCGGTGCCCAGGCTCAAGACCACACACCCGGCCTGCTCCTTTGCCAGGGGTTTAATAGCAGAACCCGGATCCGCCGCCAGAAGGCCCTTCAGGCTTTTTGCTGGAAGGGGACTTTTCAAAAGGCCCACAAGCACGCTGAAAAACGTAGGGAGAAGGCCCCTTCCAGGTCCCCGTCTAGGGCCTCAGACTCACGCAGCTCTGGTTCCAGGTCCGACCGCTCCCCTTCCCGGGCCAGCTCTCAGCCTCCTCCTGCTGCGGTCAAGAAGTCTTCATCCTCTTCTCAGGCCAAGACTGCCAGACCTTCCTCGTCCTCCAGGGCCCTGGTCAAGTCTGGGGATCACCACCATCACCATAAGTCGGGTTCCCACCTTTCTGAACCCGACGTCAGGTCGGCTTCCTTGCCTTCTCGCAAGACCTTGGAGCTTACCTCTCTGAAGAGACCGCAGGACCCGATGCCGGTGCGCCTGTCGTCGTCCTCTCGCCACAGATCCCCGGAGCCGCTGTTGGCCAGACGACCGTCACCGGCCAGGCCAACGCTTCATCGGATGCCGGTAGGGGGACCGGCGCCCGCTGCTATTGAGAAGAGAACCCCGATGTTGGTCAGGAGACCATCACCGAGGAGGAATTGACTCAGCCCGAGGACCAGACAGGCGACCCCGGTCCTGTCGAGACGCCCAGGGAACCCTCGCCATTACCCGAGCCCCCTGTGGAGCCAACGCCGGGACCCGACGACCGTCCACCGGTGCCCGGACCGTCGTCAGGCCTTTCCATGGTAGAAGTGAAGGAGCTGTTCACTTACTGGTGGGACACCATAAAGAAGGACATGGTTCCCACTCCACCTCCTCTTCCTTCTACACCGATTACTCCTCCGGTTCCTGCGCCCCCCCCTCCCCATCGGGGTCGGCAGGCCGACTACCTCCTCCCCGGGAGCACAGAACACCTCCAAGGGGGAGACCAGACAAACGGAGACCTCCGTCCAAATCCTCTTCCAGGTCACCCAGCCCTAAGAGACCCAGAAGACGCCGACGATCGCCTTCGACGGAGGACACGGGATCAGAATTCTCAACATCCAGATCCCCATCTCCCCTCTCCATCCCTTCTCCGGATCCACGCGAGATGCCAGTCTCCTCCGGATGACCCTTCGTTCTTGGATATTATGAGACACATCCAAAAGAACATGGGATGGGATGCGGAAGAGCTAGACCCCAAAGGCTACGCCTTGCAAAGTATCTTCGGCAGAAGGACCCCAAGCCTGTGGTGGTGCCACCCTTGGTAGACACTTTCGTGGACGTCACCAAGGCAGCATGGAAGCGTCCACATTCGCTCCCGGCGATGCCGAAGAAAGCTGATCGCTTGTACAAGGCTCCCAGGGAAGACCAGTACTTGACTCAGCATCCTCAGGACGACTCTCTGGTCATAACAGCCTCACATGACCAATCCCAGAGACCGCAACATCTGAGCACCCTGCCACCAGACCCAGAGTCCAAACAGCTGGACGCTATGGGTAGGCGCACGTATGCTTCCGCTACCTGCGCCATCAGATCCCTGAATTACTTGACCCACATGGTGCAGTTCCAAAATGCCTCAGGGAATAGGGTCTGATGCGGCTGAGAAACTGCCGGAAGGTGAGCAGAAGAAGATGCTTTCAGCTCCTTCGTATGGGTTGACGTAGGAACCCAAGTGCTACTGGCCAGCGTGTGACTCATGCGGACTCCTCGGCCTGAACAGCAGCTTCAGGCGTATGCATCCGGAGACACTCTTGGTTGCGCGTCTCCGGCTTTACCCCGGACGTCCAGAAGAATATCATGGACGCCCCATTCGAGGGAGAAGTCTTGTTTGGTAAGCCCTCAGAGAAGATTATTACCAAACTCCAAGAGGCCGGGAAAGTGGTGAGGTCGGTTCAGGCCATGTACCGACCCAAGCTTAGTTCCTTTCGCAGGAACCAAAGCCGATTTCGTGGACGGACGCAGAGGCAACAGTCCCGCCCGCTCCACAACAGAGGGGCTCCGGCTTTCGCAGAGCCCTGGGGAACAACCCTCAGGCTGAAGCCACGACTTCCAAGCCGGTCCAGCCAGCGGACCCTCAGCCACAGCCTGGATCCTTTCCGCCCCCACCCCTCAGGATCAACGGAAATCATGGTCGAGGTCGATTGTGCAACTTCCTGCTGGGATGGCAGGCTATAACCACCAACAGGTGGGTTCTTCAGTTGGTCGGAAGAGGCCACTTTATAGAATTCGCAGAAAAGCCACCCTCGAGGCCTCCTTTGCTCTCCCGGTACCCGGGTCAGCACAAGTCTCTGATCTGGCAAGAAGTACTCACGCTCTTGCAAAAGGGAGCGATAGAGTACGTCCCGGAGAACCAGAGAGGACAAGGATACTATTCCCAATTCTTCCTGGTTCCAAAGAAAACAGGGGACCTCCATCTGATTCTGGACCTCAGCGACCTCAACGTGTCGGTCGCATACAAGAGATTCCGCATGGTGACTCTTCCAGGTCTCATTCCCGTGCTGAAACAAGACGCCTTCTTAGCGTCTCTAGACATGCAGGACGCATACCTGCACATTCCTATAGCTCAGGCGCACAAGAGGTTCCTGCGCTTCGAGTTTCTCGACCACCACCTTCAGTTCCGAGCCCTTCCATTCGGACTGTCATCCACACCCAGGGTCTTTACCAAATGCATGGCAGTCGTGGCAGCGTCTCTAAGGAGACAGGGCCATTATGTGTTCCCGTACCTGGACGATTGGCTTCTCATGGCCGCCTCCAGAGAGGCATTGTTACGTCACGATCCAGAGCACCCAGGACCTGTTCCGATCTCTGGGCATCCTAATCAACCACGAGAAGTCTCTCCTGGTACCATCGCAGAAGCTGCAATTTATAGGCGCAGTACTGGACACCGTTCAGGGAAGAGCATTTCTTCCAGACGACAGAGCAGAGTGCATCAGATCCCTCATCAGGGAGTTTTCCATCGAACAAGACCGTCCCTGCCAGGTCGGTCCTTCGCTTGCTCGGACACATGGCTGCGGCCATTCCTACCGTCCCTTTCGCAAGGCTCCACATGCGGGTAACTCAGTGGATGCTCAAGGTGCAATGGGATCAAGGCAAGACCACATGCAGCATCCAGTCAGAATCACCAACACCGTGATTCGAGACTGGGCAGTGGTGGCTAGACCCAGGGTCACCTCACGGGCGTGCCTGTTTTAGCGCTGGCCCCGGAGGTAATTCTCACCACAGACGGCTCAGGTCTGGGTGGGAGCACACCTGGACGGGTGAAGTCCCAGGGACATGGACCCCTCTGGAGGCTCATCTCCATATCAATGTCCTAGAGATGAGGGCGGTCCTTTATGCCCTGCAGGCCTTTCAGTCAGAAATCCTGCAGTACTCTCCTGCTTCAGACAGACAACACGGCGGTGATGTATTACTCAACAAACAAGGAGGCCACTCTTACCCCTTTGCAGGAGGCCAAGAGGGTGTGGGATTGGGTAATCTGACACGCACGATCTGATCACAGTACATGTTCCCGGGTGGACAACACGATTGCAGACGGCCTGAGTCGCTCCCAGGCCAGAGTCCACAGTGGGAACTTCTTCAAGAGGTAGCAGAGGATCTGTTTCTTCCGATGGGGAATTCCAGAGTTGGACCTGTTAGCATCCCCATCCACATAAAACTGCCCAATTTTTGCTCGCTAGATCCAGGGCCTGGTGCTTTCTGGCGAGACACGCTGTCCCTCTCCTGGGCGGACAGAATCTCACGCTTCCCTCCTTTCCGTTGATCCAGAGATTCTTCTCAAACTGTGCAGGAGCAAGCAACCATGATCCTTGTGGCCCCTTTGGCCCAGACAGATATGGTTCCCTTTACTGATTCAGCTGTCCTGGAACCTCCGCCTCCCGCTGTTGCTCAGCTCCCATCTCTTGTCTCAGGAGGAAGGTTCACTGGTCCACCCGGACTTAAGCTCACTGAACCTGCATGCATGGCTCCTAGAGACATAGCCATCTTCGTCGCAGGGGTCTCGCAGAGAGGTTGCGGAGAGTTCTTTCTGCAGCCAGAAAGCCGCAACGCATATGACATCACGCCATGAAATGGCACGTTTTATTTATGGTTGCGAGCACGCCATTTTTCCCCTTTAGGTTGCCCGTGAGAGTGGTGTTGGACTACCTGCTCTCCTTTCCGTTCGGGCCTAGCCTACTCCTCTATCAAGAGTGCACCTTTTGCCATCTCTGCCTACCACCTTCGGTGGGACATTGCACAGTGGCACAATTAGGCGCCTCGGAATTTTTGAGAGGTTGTTACATCTTAGGCCACCCATTAAGGACCCAGTGCCTCCATGGGATTTGCCCTTTGTCCTGGAACAACTCGCGCTTCCCCCCTCGAACCTGCGCCGGATTGCGAGCTGCGTTTTCTGTCATGGAAAACACTGTTTTTGGTTGCTGTTACTTCAGCGAGAAGAGTTTATGAGCTTCACGCTCTCATGTGCAAAGAGCCTTATTTAGTTTTCCACCGGGACAGAGTATCCCTGAGGACGAATCCAAAATTTTTGCCTAAGGTGGTCTCTACACTCACTCTCAATCAGGATATTGACCTGCCGATCTACTTCCCGAATTACTCTAATAGAGGAGAGGCACTGCTCCACACCCTGGATGTTCACCGCAGCTTGAGGTATTACCTTAGCAGAACTAAACTACTTCGTAGTTCAGAGCAACTTTTCGTTTCCTTTTCTGAAAGGATGATGGGCCAACCAGTTTCCAAACAGTCCCTGTCTCGCTGGCTTGTCCAGTGTATTTCATACTGTTATGCTATCAAACAAAAGCCCCTCCCGGGTACAGTCCGGGATCATTCTACTAGGGGTGTGGCCACCTCCTTTGCAGCACTCCGAAACGTCTCCACCTCTGCCATATGTGCTGCAGCCACTTGGAGCTCTGTGCATACATTTATCAGGCATTATAGCCTGAACATCGCCTCTCGGCGAAGAGCCGGCTTCGGCTTGGCGGTGCTACAGGGTCTCCTGTCCTAGATTCAGGACCTGGAATGTATTTCCTAGTTTCCTCCTCCCAGAATGTTGGCAGCGCTACTGCTTGGAATCAGTCCTAATGGTGTAACCTGCTGCAAGAGCTGTGTCTCGAAGTAAAATAGTACAGTTACGTAAGAACTTACCGTAACAGTAGAGCTTCGAGAACAGCTCTTGCAGCAGGTACCTTCCCGCCCACCTTCCCCCTTGGAGGAGGCATGGCTTACGCCTTTACTATCAGGGTTTTTCCCTTTGACTTCTGACAGTGGATCCTCGGTCTCCCATTTCGATGTCAGCCTGCGGTGGGAGAACTGGGGAATCGGGCTGGACCGCCCCCTTATGTACTACGTCTGATGTCGGAGGCAGGACCGACGTCTGGGGCGGTCCCCACTGAAGATAGCTAGCTAGAATTTTTCCGTGGGGTCCTGACGCCTGCCGGCTTCAGTCCTAATGGTGTAACCTGCTGCAAGAGCTGTTCTCGAAGATCTACTCTTACGGTAAGTTCTTACGTAACTGTACTTTCTGGGTCCTCCTCTCTCGGAAGGTCGGACTCTGCTCCCCAGGCTGCCCTTAAATCTTCTGGGATACCAGTGGTTAGGCCTCACGCCCTTGTTCTGACATCGGTCGGAGGCTGTTCAGGGTCCGGGGCTCCGTCTTCAGCCCTTCAGCCCCTGAAGCTTCGACCATCTTCCCTGACTTCAGGCCCGCAGCCAGGTGGCTTGGCCAATTCCTCCTCGGACAGTGGGTCTCTACCTGTCGCCCAACCTGCCAAGGTGTCTGCCAAGTCAGCCGCAGACTCCAGAGCTGACTCCCTGGACCGATGCCCGGGGCATGCACTCTCTTCCCCTGGGAGGGTGACGCCACTGCCCTCCTCAGGACTTAGCTCCCCTCGATGGGCCTCTTCTAACCCAACACTGGCTGAAACTCCAAACTGGCACCAGCACATGCCCATCCCTTTGCTGGCATCCGTTCTGGTGACCTCAACCTTCGTCGCCAGACCCTCATATGTCGCCAGCAAATGACCGTATCGCGCCTAAGCCGATGATTGAGGGACTATCATCCGGCCAACCCATGGCACCAGACGGCTGTACCCTGGAAGAGCCGACTCCTGCTACCCCTACTCCACAAGGGCTGCCGCAACCTCAAGGCCCAACGCCTGGTCCATCTGGCGCCCCCCCCAAACGCCGGGTGTTCCCCTTAAGCCAAGGATCCCACTTTCTGACGTCAAAGAGCTTTTTTTGTCTTGGTGGAACACAATTAAGGACGATCTACTTCCACAGAAGCCTTCCTCGCCCCTATTAAGGAGTCTACAACTTCTGAGGCCCCTCCAAAACAGCCTTCTCCTAAACTCAGGGAGCCTACTCCCCAGCCTAAGGAAACTACCCCACAACCGGAGGGCTTGGACAGAGGTTGTTCTGGCTGTAGAGGCAGGAAACATTGTTCCTCCTCCAGATCTTCAGACAGGCACAGATGCCACTGTAGAAGATACCGGTCCTGACTTTCCTCCTCACGGTCTACTTCTTCGGAGGATTCTAGCTGCAGCACTTTCTCCTCTTCCAGATCCTCCCTTTTAGGGGGTGCTCCTTCACCTACGGATAATAAGGACTCCCCCAGATCCATGCCTGATGACCCATCTTTCTTGGACGTTATGCAGCATATCCAGGCTAATATGGGACGGGACACTGAAGATCTGGATCCAGAAAGATGTCATCTGGCCAGATACCGTTGTCAAAAGGAACCTGAGCCCATTGTGGTGTCGCCTTTGGTAGATACCTTTCAGGATGTCATCAGGATCACCTGGAAGCACCCTTCCACTTGCTCGGCGGTCCACAAGAAATCTGACCTTCTCTACAGGACTCCCAGGGATGAATCCTTTTTGGGAGCACAACCCCTGGCGGATACCGTGGTGATCACAACTGCCCACGACAGTTCTAAATGGCCCAGGCACCTGAGCATGCAGCCTCCCAACAGGGAGTTGAAGCAACTGGACCAGCTTGGTACAAAGGTGTATGCCTCTGCCACCTGTACTATTCGCTCCCTGAATTTTCTTACGCATATGGTCCAGTATCAGGACACTGTCTGGGAGCAGAGCATGGGGCTTGCTCAGGCCCTACCTGATGTCCCCCAGAAGGTAGAGCTGCTTAACCTTTTAAAATCTGGGTCAGACGTTGACACCCACATCCTACGTTCGTCTCACGATTCGGCAGACACCACCGCTAGGGCTGTAGCTATAGATGTCTGCACAAGAAGACATTCCTGTCTCCGGGTCTTGGGCTTCTCCCTGGATGTCCAGGCTAGTATTAAGGATGCCCCTTTTAAGGGGCCGGTCCTCTTTGGTGAAGAATCCAAGAAAATCATTACTCGGGCAAGGCTTTCCGGTTAGTGCACATAATGTACCGGTCTAACCAAAAGCCATTTAGGTGTCAGTCCTTTTGCTGCTTCTCCAGTCAACAGCCCCGAAGATAGCAGCAGCAGTGAGGAGCCTTTAAACGAAAGGCCACCTCTCAGAACCCAGGAGGCGCTACTCCCAGAGCTGCTAAGTCCTCCCAGGCTGCCCTGCCTACCCCAAGCACCTCTGCCTGACTCCTCACCTGTCCTTCCCTCCCTTAGTCAAATCTCTGGGGGAGGCAGGATAACTGCTCCATCCCTCAGACCGTTGGGTCCTGCAGCTGATCGAAAAAGGATACACTATAGAATTTCTAGAGGTGCCACTGGACAACCCTCCCCTGCCCTCTCGCTGTTCCCCATCACACACAGCCCTCATCCAAGAAGAAATCCAGGTGCTTCTTTGCAAGCGGGCCATAGAGCAAGTCCCAGTGATCCAAAGAGGGAAGGGCTACTATTCCTACTTTTTCTTCGTTCCCAAGAAAACCAGGGATCTGTGTCCCATCCTGGATCTCAGCAATCTGAACAAATAGTATGTGGCATACAATAGGTTCAGGATCGTTACCCAACCAGGCCTGATTCCTCTTCTTCCTCAAGGAGACTGGTTTTGCTTGCTGGACATGCAGGATGTGTGCCTTCACATCCTGATCACCCAGCCCCACAGAAGGTTTCTGCGGTTCTTTTACCGGGGCACCACTACCAATTCCGAGCTCTGCCGTTCGGCCTGTACTTGGCTCCTCGGGTCTTTACGAAGTGCCTTGCAATAGTGGCAGTAGCCTTAAGGAGGAAAGGTCACTATGTCTTCCCATACCTGGATGACTGGCTTCTCACAGTCCCCACCAGGGAAAGCTGTTACATACCATGGAAGACACCTTTACTCTGTTCCGCAACCTGGGAATCATATTGAACCTTCCAAAGTCCTCCCAGTGGCCGAGCAGACGGCTACAGTTCATCAGGGCACTATTGGACACCGTCCAGGGCAAAGCTTTTCTGCCTCCAGACAGGGTGGATAACCTACAAGCTCACGCTAAGGAGGTTTCCTCGTCTCGACTGGTTCCAGCCAGAGTGGTCCTCAGACTGTTAATACACATGGCAGCAGCCTTTGCAGCTGTTCCATTGGCATGGCTGCACATGAGGGTGACCCAATGGAACTTGAGAGTCCAGTGGGATCAACGCTCAGATGACTTGGATCCACTTGTGAGAGTGTCAGAGCCAGTCTGCAAGAGACTCCAGTGGTGGCTAGCTTCCCCCAATCTCTTCGGGGGAATGCCCTTCAGAAGGATGCCTCCTCTCTGGTCTGTGACTACAGATGCTTCCGGCCTGGGTTGGGGAGCCCACTTTGCAGGCTGCAGGAACCAAGGCACATTGTCTGCTATGGAGAAAACCCTCCACACCAATGTGTTGGAGATGAGGACGATCCTCTGTGCACTGCAGGCTTTTCAAACTGATCTAACCCTAGGCTACCTTCTCCTCCAGATGGACATTTTATTTTTGTTTATTTAAACATTTGGTGACCGGGAAAGGCACAATGAGTCAAGGCTCATCTCCAGCTGTGACCTGGGGAACAGGAAGCATGGGAATCACAGTATATAGTACAAGGCATTCAATATAAAATTACACAATAGTAAGCATAATAAAATATTTCACTGAATACAATATAGCAAAACAGGCTACGCAGAGACAAAACTGTACAATGGAATGGAGTATCAAAGATTGGAGTAGTTACAACAAGGGACAAACATTTCAAGTGCAATGAGACAACTGTAAATGGTACAAAGTAGCTTAAAATCAGTGTTACAACGGGACAAACATTTCAAGTGCTAAGAGGTTTTATGGGAGCAAGTAGGGAAAGTTAGGAGATGGAGCAGCAATTTGACAGAGGAGTGAGAGGAAGAATTGCATAAGAGAGGAGACTGAGTGTTCCACAGAGAGGAGAGACGATAGTGGAAAACAGATTTGCCCATGTTCAAGGATGGAGTAGGGAGTGCGAGAGAGCGCGAGTCCCTAGAACATAAGGAGTATGTTGAGGCTGGGGCAGGGAAAAGGAGGGAAGAGATGTATGTGGGGAGCAGATTGAACCAGAATTTTGAAATTAAGGATATAGAGTGGATGAGACGCCTGTGTGTGAACAGAGGGAGGTTCAGAGAGGATAGTAGAAAACAGTGGTGCGATCTGTATGGAGACTTGGAGGCGAAACAACAGTAGAGGGTGCGGTGCAGTAAACAATGTCAGTGTAATCAAAGACTGGTATAATCATTTTTGTTAGTTCCCTACGTACGGGGAGAGGGAGAGAGTCTTTGTTGTGGTATAGTATACCAAGCTTAGGGCGCAGTTTAGTGACCATGTAATCAATGTGGATCGTGAAATTTAACTGTGGGTCCAGCTAGACTCCTAGATGCTTGTATGAGGGGACGGTCTTTAGAGGGATGCTGTCGAGAGAGGTGATTGGAGGGGCATTAATAGCTTTGGCTATTCTTTGAGCGGTTCCAAAAGTCATAGAGACCGTTTTGGAGGTGATGAACTTGAGTTGTTTGATTGGAAACAGGATTGAACTGAGTGGAAGTTATGTTGCAGCACAGAGTGGATAGTGACTGGGTCAGGGTCGGAGGCATACAGAATGGTATCATCCGCATACATATGTATGAGGGATGAGGAACAAGCAGATGGGAGATTGTTTATAAATATAGAGAATAGGATGGGGCCGAGTATTGAGCCTTGAGGGACTTCAGCTAGGATAGGGAGGGAGAGGAGGAGTTTGCGATTTTTACTGATTGGTGTCTGTCGGTGAGATAAGATTTGAACCATTGTACTCTGCATGGGTGCCCCTGTCCCCCGCTATTTAATTTTTATTTAGAGCCGCTCATTCGGCATTTATGCAACTCAGATGATCTCAAAGGGATTCAAGTAGCAGGATCGCGCTACGTCCTGTCTGCATACGCCGGTGATCTGCTTCTATACGTGGAGGACTCCTTGGTATCCATCCCGGCCCTACTTCAGGAGATCACCACTTTTTCCAGGGTTTCCTTGTAGAAACTGAATGTTTTAATGACAAAAGTTTTTTTCCCTCAGTAGTCCGCTTGTTAAGCAGGACATCCTGAATCAGGGTCTCTCATGGGAGCCACATATGTTAACATATCTGGGGGTCAGGAGTTCCTGTTCAGTGTCGACCATGGTTAAGGAGAATTTTTCTAGGCTTACTGATGTGATTGTCTGACCTAGACAGATGGGCCGCCCTCCCTTTGTCCTTATGGGGGAGAGTCGATATTCTCAAGATGAGTGTCCTGCCCCGTTTGTTATACCCTCAGGTATGCTTGGATTTCATCTCCCAAAGCACTGGTTTTCTTGTTTGCAGCAGTTATTCAATTTATTCCTCTGGAGAGCCTTCACTATCCATAGAGTCTATATTAAGCTGGTTGCTCCCAAGATGCACAGAGGCTTATCGCTCTCCTCAGTTTTTTTTTTGTATTATGGTGCCCAGCATGCCAGTAAGTTCTTTCGGTGGGATACAGGGTGCACGCAGTCTGGTCCCTCAGTTTACAGTCCTCTCTGGCTGGACATTGAGAGGGCTCTTGTTGATAGGGCAGGTTGTTCTCTTGACAGTCTGCTCTACCTTAGGCCCTCCCACCTTCCCCGTCCCCTGTGTGCCACCCCTATTGACTGGTCCCTTAAAGCCTGGGTGCAATTGCAATCTTATTTGTCTCTGTCATGCACTATGGCAGCCTCGCAGCCTGTGTTTAAAAACCCTCACTTTAAAATAGATGACCATTCCATTTCGTCTTCTTTCTGCCCCGAATTGAGTACTTTTTACTGTGGCTGACATCTCTCACGAAGATCAAATTGAGGGGAATGGACCTGTTTAAGTATCTCCAGATTAGAGGGGTGGTGACGGCCTTCTTGGGTCCTAAACCTTGGTGCCTGACTCAGTTAGATGGGGTAGATTCCCTCCTAACCATTGCTGTACAACCCCGCTCAGTGTCCATGTTCTACAAGCATTTTCAGTCTATAGATCCCCATCTCCCCACCTGGGTTTTTTGTTATTGGGTCCACACGATCCAACTGTCTGATGATAAGGATTATTGGAGGACTCCTTGGAGAAATTTATATAGATTTATAAAGCAGGAACGGCTCCATTTGGTGCAATTCTGCATCATGCACAATTTGTACTTTACCTCACTAAAGCTGTTCAGGATGGGTAAATTACTTTCACCTTTGTGCACCCGGTACCAAGAGGTCACCGGTTCCCTTTTTCAAATGTTTTTGGGAGTGTCAAGATTCAACCTTTTTGGCTTTCCATCCCGCAAGCCCTGGATCCCCTTTTGGGTTTGGATGACCTTTTTATCCTCAGGAGTTGTTTATTGGCTACTTTTCCTCCCGGTAACCCTAACATTAGGAAAGCCCATTTATCTCTTGTGGCAGCCACGACTAAGCTCGTTATGTTGCGATGCTGGAAGGACGATGCTCCCCCACCCTTCTTAGAGTAGCACAGAGATCCTGTTGGCTCTCCAGTTGGAGAAACTCATAGCATCAATGCGGAAGAGACCTCAGCTTTTTTCCCCTCACCTGAGAGTCACTCTATACTTTTGTCTCTTTGGGGCTCCCAGGTCTCCCCCTGACCTCACTCTGGTCCTTCAGCCCTTTATCTTTTGCGAAATGGAAGACGCCTATCCTGCTTTGAGATTTTGTAGTGTAGTAGGGTAGCAGACGAGAGGGAGGGGGTGGTAGCGAGTGGGGAGGGATGGTTGTTGTCATTGGTAGTTTTGCCTCACTCCAGCCTCTTAACGCGCACATTGGACCATGTTCTGTATGGGGTGTATGAGTTTGTTTTCTTGTTCTTTCTGTTATTGAAAAATTTTAATAAAGTTTACTAAGTAAAAAAAAAAAAGATTTGAACCATTGTATGGTAGGAGGGGCAAGCCCTGAGTCTTCTAGAGTGTCCAGGAGAAGAGGGTGGGATACCGAGTTGAATGCTTTTGCCAGGTCGATGAAGACCGCAGCAGTGAGGTAGCTTTTATCAGCAGCAGATTGAATGTAACCTGTGACACAGAAAAGGGAGGATATGGTAGAATGTTTTTTTTTTTTCTGAAACCTAACTGACAGGGAGATCGAAAGTTGGTGGCAGAGAGGAATTCAGTTAGCCTGGATTGCACAAGACATTCTTGGAGTTTTGCCAGAGCAGGAAGGAGGGAGATCAGGCGTTGTTCTCAGGTAAGGTGGGGTCACCTCTTGTGTGGAGAGGGATGACGCATGCAGATTTCCAGGCTTTTGGAACATTGCCCGTGGAGAAGGACTTGTTTATAATGAAGGTAAGAGGGAGTGTGATGGCAGGAGCAGAAAGGCATAGGAGACTAGGATGTAGACCATCCAGACTGGATTTTGACATGTTGAGGGATAGGAGGGCGAGCAGTACTTCATTGGTGGAGGCAGGGGCTAGAAGCAAGTTGTGCCTAGGCATGTGATGTGGGGAAGGTTTGGAAGCAGGCAGTGTAGTAGATGCAGTTGGGTCAGGGGAGGCACAGGTGATAGAGAAGGAGTTGAGGGTGTCTGCAACCTGGACGGTGTCCATAACTTCAATGCTATTGTGTTTAAGGGTAGGGGTGGTAGATTGAGGAGGTGGATAGACGATGGAATGTACAATATTCCAAAAGGAATATTGTACATGCCATCGAATATTGAACATGTCAGTGGCCTTTTACATAAATAAGCAGGTGGAACTCATTCGTATCCCCTCTGCGTGGGGAAGCCATGAGAGTATGGTACTGGGCCATCAAGCATCAGCTGGAACTCTCAGCCGTGCATGTTCCAGGCATCCAAAACGCCTTGGCCGACCACTTAGGCAGGACTCTGTCCAAAGCTCATGAGTGGGAACTTCTGCAGTCAGTAGCGGAAGATCTGTTCAGCAGATGGTGTTGCCCTGAGTTGGACCTCTTTGCATCCCCACTCAACGCCAAACTGCCCAGTTTCTGCTCGATACATCCAGGACCTGTTTTCTGGCAAGACGTGTTGTCCATTTGCTGGACAGGGAGATTCCTTTTTGAGTTCGCTCCATCCCCTCTCAATCAGAGGGTTTTCCTCAAATTGCAATCAGAGGGAGCGAACATGATCCTGACTTCTCCGTACTGGCCTCGACAAGTTTGGTTCCCTCTACTTCTTCAGCAGCTGGCAGTGGAGCCTCCGCTTCCTCTGCCTCTGAGCTCGCACTTGCCCTCCCAGGAGAGAGGGACTCTAGTCCATCTGGATCTCTGGTCGCTACACCTGCATGCATGGCTCCTGCAGGCTTAGCCATTACCTAGTTTGTGATTTTCCCTAGAGTAGCGGATGTCAGGAGATTTAAAACAACACGGGGGGTAAATGATTGGGAAGAATATCAGGCAAGGCAGATGGAGGCGGGAAGGGAGATAAGATGAGCAATGGCGGAAGAGAGCATTGCCAAGGCAGTTAAGGAGGGACAAGACCTTTTTTTAGGTATATAGGCGAATGGAGGAAAACGGGGAAAGGGATAACCAGTCTGAAAAATGGGGCAGGGGAGCAGGTGGTGGGGGACCAGGAGAAGGCTGAACTGTTGAATAGCTCTTTCTGCTCAGCATTCACGAAGGAATGGAAGGGTGGTAACCCAAGGGCAACAGATGTAGGGAAAGAGGTGGATGCAAGTCCCTTTCAGGTAGAAGAGATCCTGAGGGAGCTTGAGGGCTTGAAGGTTGACAAGGCCATGGGGCCAGTTGGGATTCACCCAAGAGTATTTTTTTTTTTTTTTTTTTAACACTTCTTCCAGGTCTCTGCCCCAAGGATTACCGTACCTTCCTCTGGTCTTTTCGGCTGGGTCCTGACGTAGCATGGACCCAGCGTCATTCTGCACGAGACCGGGAGATTTTTTGCCTTTGGTTTTCCTCCCGATCCCAACGCCCTGAGAGCACCGATGCAGAGGATTTGAGTCCAGACAGGCGGCGTGCTTCTGTACATCTCTGTCAAGCGTCCGCAGTGCCCTCCCTTCCCCCGGCTCCCCTGTAGGGATTCGTTTACACCTCACCACGCATGCTTCCACCGGCAGCAATGCATGTGGGCATTGCTGCCCTGTAGCCCCCCTCCCCCCGGAGGAGGAGGAGAGCATCCATGGGGACGCTGAATCCTACCTCCCCTGGCTGGCCCCTGGTGACCAGAGTCCATTCCTGAACCCTGGTTGCCGGCATAGTGCAACACCCAAGAGTATTGAGGGAGCTGAGGGATGTACTGGCAGCTCCCTTGACCGCTCTATTTAAGAATTCCTTAAGCTCAGGAGTGGTACCTAATAATTGGAAATGCGTAGATGTGGTACCCTTTCACAAGGGGTGGGGGGGAGGAAGAGGTGAGCAACTACAGGCCAGTGAGCTTTACCTCTGTGGTCGGCATGCTCATGGAAAAACTGCTCAAGAACAGAATCATCAGCTACCTGGAGGCAAGTGGCCTTCAGGATCCAAGGCAGCATGGGTTAACAGAGGGCTGATCCTGTCAAACAAACTTCATAGAGTTCTTTAGGGGCCACCAAGGTGGTGGATCGGGGGGGGGGGCAGTGGACATGGCCTATCTTGATTTCAGGAAGACATTCGACTCTGTGCTGCACAGGAGGCTATTGCACAGAATGGATTGCTTTGGGCTGGGGAGGTGGTAATGAGGTGGATGCAGAACTAGTTGGAGGGCAGAACACAGAAGGTTGTGGTCAACGGGGTACCTTCGGGGGAGACCTTGGTCACCAGTGGGGTTCCCCAAGGGTCGGTGTTGGGACCACTACTGTTTAATAGATTTATAGGAGACCTAGCAGAGAGTGTGGAAGGGAAGGCGAGTCTATTTGCAGACAACGCAAAGGTCTGCAATAAAGTGGACATGCAGGAGGGGGTTGAAATGATGCGGAGGGATCTGATGAAGTTAGAGGAGTGGTCCAGAGAGTGGCAGCTGTTGTTCAATACAGCAAAGTGTAGGATCATGCACTTGATAGGAAAAATGGGAGATCGGAGTACTGAATGGGGGGAAGTTCCTTGAGGTAACAGAAGAAGAAAGGGACCTTGGCATCACCATTTCGCAGGACCTGAAGATGGCAAAGCAGTGTGGAAGAGAAGTGGCAAGAGCCAGCAGGATGTTGAGATGCACAGGGAGGAGGATCCCCAGCAGGAGGAGAGGGATCATAATCCCCTTGTACACCCAGCTGGTTAGGCCACACCTGGAGTATGGGGTCCAGTTTTGGAGGCCATACCTCAAGAAAGCTATGGAGAGGGTGGAGCGAGCTCAGAGGAGGGCGACTAAGATGGTATGGGGGCTCGACTACTTAACATATGAGGAGAGTGATGAACCTAAGCATGTACTCGCTGGAACAGAAGGGAGAGGGGTGACATGGTCGAGACATTCAAATGCTTAAAGGGTATCAATAAAGTGCCAGAGCGGAGCCTATTCTAGTTAGAGGAGTGACCTAGGATGAGGGGACATGAATTTAAAATTGATTGGGGAAGATTCAGAGGAAACATTAGGAAATACTTCTTCACTGAAAGGGTGGTTGACAACTGGAATGGTCTACAGAGGGAAGTGGTGGGGAGAAGATGGTGGGACGGTTCACGAGGGCATGGGATAAGCACAGGGGGCTCTTGACACGGGGGACTACAAGAAAGGCCTAGTGGATATCTAGGCAGACTGGGTGGGCCTGGCAGTCTTTTTCTGCGGTCACATTCCTATGTCCTTGTTGCTGCCAGGAAGCCCTCTACTAGGGCCACTTGTGCTATGAAGTGGAAGCAGTTTTGCATCTGGGCCTCCGCCTTGATCCCTTTACCTGTCCAGTAAACTCTGTTCTCGAGTACCTCGTTTCTCTTTCGGACTCTGGCCTTAGTTACTCTTCTATTAAGGTGCATCTGTCCTTTCTGTTCTTTCCTCCACCCGTCTGTCAAAGTTTGTCCTTGTACTGCTCAGGACTCAGTCCTTCTAGTGTAACCTGTTGCAAGAGTTCCACCCCCCAAAGTGAGATAGTACAGTTATGTAAGAACTTGCCATAACAGTAGATATTCGAGAGGAGCTCTTGCAGCAGGTGCCGCCTTCTCTCCCTCCTTCCCCCCAGTATCTGCTCCTGTATTTTCAATTAATTTAATATATCTCCTCAGTTTGAGGAACATCCTCGGTTCTCTGATTTCTTCCTGTGTCGGGGTCTCCGGTTGGAGAACTGAGGTAGGGCTGGGGACTGCCCCTTTTATACCATTGTCTGACGTCAGGGGGCAGTCCCTTGCTATAGACTACTAGCTAGAAGTTTTCCGTGGGGTCCTGGTGCCTGCCAGCTTCAGTCTTTATGGTGTAACCTGCTACAAGAGCTCCTCTTGAAGATCTGCTGTTAATGCTAAGTTCCTACGTAACTGTACTTTCTGAATAGTCTGTCTAAATCACCTCATATCATCTCTTTAGCTGGGCATATGGTTCTGCTCCCTGGACCCCCAGGATGCATTTCCTCCACATCCCGGCCTGTCCATCCTATTGCTGGTACCCTCGGATCTTCCAAAAATCCATCTTCACCATTCATTACTGGTGTGTCCATGCTGGAGGCATGAGGACCCCACGGGAGCATATGCCTTTAAAAGCTTCAGAGGCAGGGGACCGACGTCAAGGATGGCACCGCCCATGAGGCAAACGTATGACGTGCTCATGGGCTGGCCAGTAACCGACACCAATCCCCTTCCCTCCTTAGTTCTGTTCTTCCCACCGTCCATGTAACACTGTATGGGAGTGTTTGCCATTTTCATCGTTGTCACTAGGCCTAGTTCTGTTTGTTGCCACTTGCTCTAAACCTTAACACTTACTTCGGTTTTTCATTGCCACCTTTTTCTTCTCTGTCCCCTTTACAACGGGGAGCTTTGTTTTTGCTGGTTTTCTTTTATTTCTGTAGTCCTGTCATGTCCAGATCCCAGAGGCCCGAGAAACCTAAGAAGTCGAGCAAGAAGACTGAGTTCTCCCCCTATCTATCGGTGCCCCGTGGGAGAAACATGTCCATCTGAGACAGACATGATTGCTGCTGGACTTGCGCTGGAGTGGAACATGATCAGGACCACTGCAATGCCTGCTTCTCCATGGACTTCTGCACTTTAGAGATCCGTGCAGTGAGGTGGGGTCAGTCGCCCCCCAACCTTCGGAGGCAGGCATCACACTAGGGTTACATCCTTGGGCTATTCCCTTGAGCCCCTCCCCAGTACTGCACATACTGAGGGAGACCAGGCCTCCTCTTGGCCTCATGTCACCGAGAAGGAACGCTTAGGAAAGGGGTCTGTGAGACAGTCTCTTCTCTCCCCCTCCCCGGCCAGTTGCACACCCTCCCAGTCTGGTACCACCGTGAGGGTCTATACATCCCTGGTGACAAGGTTGCAGCTATATGCTGGGCCTACACCATTGGGTCCCTTTGGTCCGTGCCCTGGTGCTGCTTCGGCTCCTGGGAAAGTGGCTAGTGCTGGAGAGCGGAGCGACACCACCCGCATGGCCAGGTTCCCTCCTGTTGTAGCCAGTGGCCCATTGCAGATCTTCTGGATCTTGTCCTCTGAGCAGTTGGAAGATCCAGGGGACGAGAACCGGGATGATCCTGACTGGCTTCCGGGCTCTGGTGAGATAGGAGACCTTTCTTGGCCTAGTCCTAGGCCTTTAGCATCTGCGCCGTCATCCCAGGGTGCTTCTTGGTCTGGTGCCAGCTGTGGCACCACCTCTCCTGTCTCATGGCGCTGGGGACTGTCCTAGTGCTGATTCTGACACCGGAAAAGGGGTTGGTGCTGGGGACAGCGCTGGATTGGGTTCCAGTGCAGCTCTCTGTGCTGTGTCAGTCCCCAGTTCCGAATCTTACTCTTGCACTGTCTGTAGTGCTGAGGGGGGTTCTGTTGCTGCTCGAGGCGCTAGCTACCCTTTGCCTCAGGTTCTTGCTGCTTGTGATGTCCTTAGGCGTAGCCTAAGGGGCAGAGTCCATTCCGACGAGGTGGGGGCTGGTAGGTCCCAGTCAACGCCGTGTTCCATGCCTAGAGTGGCTGGTGGCTTTGGCCTCTGACACAGAGTACACCCGTTACCAGCAGTTCCTTTCAGAGATGTTGAGGAAGCTGTGACTGTCCCATATTTCTGGCTGCAATCCTGCACGTTTGATGCTGTCCTTCCTTGGGGAATATAGTCATGACTACACAGTCGTACCTCCGTGGCCTAGGCCTTTTGCGGAGGCATCAAGAGAAATCTGGCTTTGTCTCTCTGCCCCTTCTCCAGCACAGATGTTGCGCACCCCTGGGGTCTCCAGGAGATATGCCACACCCCACTTCTGGGGTCCAGCTCCTGGACACCCCTTCTGGGCATAGGCGCCCAGTGCGCGACCATCCCCCAGAGTCTGACTTAGCTGAGTTTGACATCTGGGTTCAAAGAGTCGTCTTGGTGGCACACACCATGTTGTGCATTTCTGCACACCTAGCATCCTGTGGCAGGCACCAGTGGATGACGCTGGGACAGCTCCTTGCATTCTTGCTGGACTGTGAGCAAACCAGATAAGCCATATGCCTTTCTGTGCGGTGCCTGGAGCTGGCAAAACACCAAGCAAGGGCATCCTACAACGCCAGTGAGATAGCTTCCAGGCTAGTGGGAACTGCGGTCTACATTAGACGGACGGCATGGCTGCATCTTTCCAAGTGTTATCCTTGATCTTGTGTAGGGTGATCGCCTCACGCTTTCAGGGGGCCCACTTCTCCCACAGGACCCAGCGTGAGCTTGTGGGGTGCATTCCTGCTCCCAGGCCATGGGAGCCTCCACCTGCTCCTGACCAGTCTCTGGCCTTGACAAGCCCTTGAGGGACCCCTCCTCTCTGGGTTTTCCCCTTCAGAATGCTAAGAAACAACCATTTCCGTCAGGGCTTGCCAACACCACCCTTGGTGGTAAGCTTGGCATTCAGAGCCACCAGTAATGAATGGTAAAGATTGATTCTTGGAAGATATGAAAATTATGTACTCACCATAAGTCTTGATCTCCCAGAATATCTGCACCATTCATTACTGCAATCTGCCCACCTTCCCCCACAATGACCAGGCTTCTAGGCAGTCTTTCCCCATTCTTCTTGCCTTTGCCTTCCTTCTTACAAAAAAAAAAGAGGGAGGCACATAAGGGACAAACCACTTTGGGGACCACCTTCCCTTCCCTTTCCATGCCCCTATTGTGGCCCTTAAAAAAAAAAAAAAAAAAAAAAGTGAACGGGTATCCTTCAGGTTTTTTTCTTTGTGGATTCCTATACCTGGCACCTCCTCTTCTAGCAGGGACCCCCTTCTCACAGTCATTTTTTCCCATTCTTAGGGGGCTGCACCTTTACCTCTTGAACTCCAAGGTGTCTCCTTCTCCTGGAGACCTGGGCTAGTGGTGCACGTCTTGAGCCCTGGCTCTGCTGTTATCATGCCTCTCGAGAGCAGACGCTGTCAGTATTTCCTACCATATTGTGTCTTGGTCATATGGGACCCCTGAGCCTCTAATCTTCTGTAGTTCTCGTACCTACGAATGGACAACCTTGGCTGGTAACGCAGTTTCAGGGCTCACAGCTCTGCTCCTGTTTCTTAGACTTCAGGGAAGTACCCCCTGCCCTTCAGTTTACCCCTTTCTGGATTGGTCCTTGGAAATTTTGTGGACCTTTGCATCTTGCTTGAGAGCCTCCAACCTCTGGAAAGCATAAGCAACCCCTTTTTGCAGCTGTGTGTAAACCAACTGTTTTTACACCACTGTTTTGCTAAGAGCTTGGGGTCCCTGCTGCATGCTCTCTTCCCTCTCTTCCTCTGTCTCGCGTGCACTCTGTCTCTCCCCTGCTCAGTTGTCCTGGTCATCCTTTCGCCACTATCAATGCCCTCCTCCCAACCCTATCTCCTCTGACGGACGTTTTTTATTCCTTTGTTCTTTTTGTACCTTATATCCTTTTGTTTGTCCCTTGGACTCTCTTGCCCCAACCCTTCTTTTTCTTACCCTTTGTTTCCTCTCTTGGCAAACAGAACTGAGGAGGGAAGGGGTCTGGCCAGCCCATGAGTGCCACATCATACGTTTGCCTGGTGGGTGGCGCCATCTCCAACATTGGTCCCCTATCTCTGAAGCTTTTAAAGGCATATGCTCCTGCGGTATCCTCATGCCTCTGGCATAGATCCACCAGTAATGAATGGTGAAGATATTCTAGAAGTTCCAGAATTATGGTGAGTATGTAATTTTCATTTCCGTGCAGAGGGGATCCTGTACCAGTTTCAGGTCATGCCCTTTGGCCTGTTGTCTGCTCCCAGGGTCTTTACCAAGCGCATGGCAGTGGTGGCGGTTTTCATGCGGGCGTAAGGGAGTCAGAGTATATACCTACCTGGATGACTGGCTGCTAGCCGGGCTGTCCAAGAGTGTTGTGGAAAGTTCCAGGGATCTGGCTCTCCAGACCTGTCAAGACTTGGGCCTTTTGCTCCTCCCGGCCAAGTCAGCGCTGGTCCTCTCACAGATGATCAACTTGCTCAGGTCAGAACTAGACTCCCTGCAAGCCAAGGCCCACTTCTAGTGGACTGGGCATCAGATCTTACCTCTTGTGTCTCATCAGTTCAGGTTGGGTGCTCACACCCTGCCCTGGACTTTCTGTCACCGTTGGGGTCGATGGTGGCTTCCACCTTTGTGGTCCTGCAGTGGGAGTTGGACTGGCAATGGCCTCAACGCCTAGTTTGCCTTGACCAGCTGGTCATGGTGACCCAGCTGATGTTGGATGCCATCTAGTGGTGGCTGTCCTCTCAACACCTGGAGGAGGGAATCTGTTTTTTCTGCCCAGAACTCACGCTCATGACTGACACATCTGGTAGGGCGGGGAACACCTCTGAGAGACAATCAAGCCCAAGCGTTCTGGTGGCCACGACACCACATCAGCCTGTGGGAGAGCCATGTGGTGTGTCTGACTCTGATGGAATTTGCTCTGAAGGGGCAGTGCATCAGTGGCTGTTCCCCAGCTGGTGACCCAGCAGTTATTTGGGTATGCCTCTCCTCCATTGGTTGTGCAGCCCTTTCCTCTGCAGCCGCCACCTGGGATCCCCACTAAGGAGTTCTGCCCAGTCACCAGTCTGCCTGGTTACTTATCTGTTGAGGTCGGCCAGCGCTCCATTGAGGTGCCCACTCCAGATAAATGGACCATGGCAGTGTTCAAGGAGCCATCCGACTATAAGGATAAGTCGTCGATGGAGTCAAGCAAGACTCAGCTGTTCAAAGAAGACTGCTCAAAAGATCGGACTGCCTCATCGGCTCAACTTTCTTTGGAGCTTTGCTTCAGTTGATGTCTAGTTCAATGAAGGTCCCCTTGGAGCCAGTTAAAAGGCTTTGTGAGACCCCATTTACCAACATTCTAGACCGGGACACTTCTCCAGGGATGGCCTTCTAGCGGCTGAGGCCATCATGGGACAGGCTCTGGAGCTTTGATATACCCAGTTTCTGCCCAGAGCTCCCAACCTCATTAGTCCACAAGTACATGGACTCCATAGGCCGCATTTCAGGGTTCTTGAACCATCTTTCTGGTTTCTGACTCTGCCCTTAGGAAGTCGAAAGGCCAGAGGTACGTGATAAGAAATTGGATCTTGCAGCCAAGAAGGCCTATGCAGCCTGATCACTTTCTCAGTCAGGCCAGCTACGCCGTTATGATGGCTAATTTTGGGCACTCCCTGTTTAGAATGGTCGGGAACCTCCTCCTTTTGCTCCTGGCCGACAAGCAGGTAATTACTGAGCAGATCAGAGACCATGGCTGCATGCTGGCTAAATACCAATTCCAGACGGCCTTGGGCATGGGTGATTCATATGCTCGCTCTGTGGCTACGGTCATGTCCATATGCTGTAGGGCCTGGCTGGAGCTGTCCATCTGTTTGTCATACACTCAGCACTAACTGGCTGATGTCCCATTTTTGGGCATTAACCTCTTTGTCCCAGGGGTGGAGGGACATCTCATCTGCTTTGAGAAGTCTGTCGCCAGTGGGACTCCAAAACATCCAGGCCAAAACGAATCGCTTTCGGCCTCAGAGGTATCATCCAAAGCAAACTCCAGAGTAGCCCCTGCAGGTTCAGTTCAGCAATGTCGCCCGAAATAGAAGTCCAGCGATTAGGTCAAGAAAAAGGGAGGGGGGGGCGTTTGGTACCCAGCCTGTTGAAGACCCCCTCCAAAGCTTCTAAATGATGGTTTGCAGGATGGCCTTCCCCACCCCCATGTAGCTTCCAGTCAGAGGTTGGCTGCATCACTTCTTTCCACAATGGTCTGCTATTACTTCGAAAAAGTGAGTGTTAGATGTGATAGACAAGGGGTTGCCTCTGGACTTCATGGCTTTCCCGCCACACCAGCTTTGGCTCAAGAGTCCATGGTGCCAGAGAGCATGCTGGCCGCACTCTGGAATGGCATTCCTCAGCGTCTGGATTGCAAGGTGATGGAGTAAATCTTACTTCGAGATACAGCTCTTGCAGCAGGTTACACCATTTGGACTGAAGCCGGCAGGCGCCAGGACCCCACGGAAAAATTCTAGGTAGCTATCTTCAGCGGGGACCACCCCCGAGGCTGGTCCCGCCTCCGACGTCAGGCGTGGTACATAAGGGGGCGGTCCCGCCAGATTCTCCAGTTCTTTCCCGCTGTCGACTTGCATGCCTCGACCCTCCGGTCTTAGTCTAGCGCGACGCTGTGTTGCAGAGCTTTCCCACGGAATTTCATCCTACTCAAGAATTTTTCGCTGATGTCCTCTCCGACCTCCGGGCATACATCGAAGTGTGCTTGCGGGAAGCAGATCCCCTTTAAGGACCCCCACACGGCCTGCGTCCGGTGCCTGGGCCCAGAGCACGATACCCGGGCCTGTTCCCTCTGCCAGGGGTTTAATAGCCGCACAAGGATCCGGCGTCAGAAGGCTCTTCAGGCATTCCTGCTGGAAGAAAAGTTGAGAGCCATGTCCTCTAAAGGGGAATCTTCGAAATCCCACAAACATGCCGAAAAGAAGAGAAGGGAGAAGGACCCTTCCAGGTCTCCGACAAGGGCCTCCGAGTCCCGCAGCTCCGGGTCGAAGTCTGACCGGTCTCCTTCCAGGGCCTCTTCTCTCCCCCCGGCTGCGGTTACTGTTTCTCGCTCTTCTCAGGCCCCTCCTGCCAGGCCGTCGTCGTCCTCCACCCTCAAGGCCTCGGCGAAGTCCGGGGAGCGTCGCCACCACCACCATAGGTCGGGTTCCCGCCCGTCGGTATCCGACGTCCGGGCCTCTTCCGTTCCGCCCGCAAAACGCTGGAACTTACCCCTCTGAAGAGGCCAGTAGACCCGGCGCTCGGCTCGATCTCACGTCGACCGTCAGTCATCCCTCCTCCGGAGCCGCCGTCACGAAACCGCTCGCTGCCAAGCTTCCCACCGGACGCCGGTTGGGGACTGACATCCGCCACGCCTGAGAAGAGGACTCCTGTGCCTCCGGACCGCCGCCAGGCAGGAGTCGCTGATGGAGGAGGAGGATCTGACGCAGCTCAAGACCAGACGGGCGACCCCAGCCTGCAGTCTCCTAGGGCTCCTCGCCGTCCGAGGTCCCTGTGTAGCCGCCGCCGACCGCGACGACCGCCCGCACCTGGGCCGCCGCCGGATTGTCTTTATTGGAAGTGAAGGATCTCTCACGCATTGGTGGGACACCATCAAGAGGGATGTGGTGCCCACTGCTCTTCCCTCCTCCGGCCCCCTACACCTGCGGGTCGACTCGTTGCCCAACCCTCCCCAGGAGTCCAGATCTCCTCCCAGGGGTCGATCAGATAAGAGGAGACCTCCGTCAAGATCGCCTTCTGGATCACCCAGCCCCAAGAGATCCAGGGACACCGACGTCACTGCTGACGGAGGACACGGGATCAGTTTACTCCACCTCTAGATCCCCATCTCCAATTTCCATCCCTTCTCCGGACCCACGTGAGACGCCACGGTCTCCTCCGGATGACCCCTCGTTCATGGATGATATGCACCATGTCCAGGAGAATATGGGGTGGGATGCGGAAGAGTTAGACCCCGAAAGGCTACGCCTTGCCAAGTATCTTCGGCAAAAGGACCCCAAGCCTGTGGTGGTGCCACCCTTGGTAGACACTTTTGTGGATGTCACCAAGGCCGCGTGGAAGCGTCCACATTCGCTCCCGGCGGTGCCGAAGAAAGCTGACCGTCTATACAAGGCTCCTAAGGAGGACCAGTATCTGATGCAACAACCTCAGGCCGATTCTCTGGTCATCACAGCCTCACATGACCGGTCACAGAGGCCGCAGCATTTGAGCACACTGCCACCGGATCCAGAATCCAAGCAATTGGACACTCTGGGCAGGCGCACGTATGCTTCCGCTACCTGCGCCATCAGATCCTTAAATTACTTGACCCACATGGTTCAGTTTCAGAACGCTCTGTGGGAACAGGGTCTGGGGATAGCTGAGAAACTACCCGATGGTGAGCAGAAGGAGGAGATGCTCCAGCTCCTCCGCACGGGTTCAGACGTGGGGACCCAAGTGCTTCGAGCCGCGTACGATTCCGCGGACTCATCGGCCCAAGCAGCAGCCTCCAGCGTTTGCCTCCGGAGACACTCCTGGCTCTGTGTCTCCGGCTTTACCCCGGACGTCCAGAAGAACATTATGGACGCCCCTTTCGAGGGAGATGTTTTATTTGGTAATCCTTCTGAGAAGATTACCACCAAACTTCAAGAGGCCGGGAAGGCAGTGAGGTCGGTCCAGGCCATGTACCGACCTAGGCTTGGTTCCTTTCGTAGGACCCAAAGCCGTTTTCGTGGATGGACACAGAGGCAGCAGCCCCGCTCCACTACACACCAGAGGGGCTCTGGTTTCCGTAGAACCCAGGGTAAACAGCCCGCTAGCCGAGGTCAGCGCCCCCCTAGGCCTACCCAGCAAACAGGCCCATCTGCCGCCACAGCCTGACTCCTTTCCGGCCCCCGCCCCTCAGGATCAACGGGAAATTATGGTCGGGGGTCGCATTGCGAACTTCCTGCCGGGATGGCAGGCTATCACCACAAACAGGTGGGTTCTGCAATTGGTCAGTCTTGGCCACTTTATAGAGTTTGCAGAAAAGCCACCCTCGAGGCCTCCTCTGCTCTCCCGGTATCCGGGTCAGCACAGAAACTTAATTTGGCAAGAGGTACTCGGACTCCTAAAAAAGGGGGCGATAGAGTACGTCCCGGAGAACCAGAGAGGACAAGGATATTATTCCCACTTCTTCCTGGTTCCAAAGAAAACAGGGGACCTCCGTCCGATTCTGGACCTCAGCGACCTCAACGTGTCGGTCGCCTACAAAAGATTCCGCATGGTGACTCTTCCGGGCCTTATTCCCATGCTGAAACAAGACGCCTTTCTAGCGTCCCTAGACATGCAGGACGCGTACCTGCATATCCCCATAGCTCAGGCGCACCAGAGGTTCCTGCGCTTCGAGTTCCTCGACCACCATTTTCAGTTCCGAGCTCTTCCGTTCGGACTGTCATCCCACGGGTCTTTACCAAGTGCATGGCAGTCGTGGCAGCGTCTCTAAGGAGACAGGGCCACTATTTGTTCCTGCACTCGACGACTGGCTTCTCATGGCCGCCTCCAGAGAGGCGTTGTTGCTTGCGGTCCAGAGCACTCAAGACTTGTTCCAGTCTCTGGGCATTCTCATAAATTACGAGAAGTCTCTCTTGGTACCGTCGCAGAAACTGCAATTTATAGGCGCAGTTCTGGACACTGTCCAGGGAAGAGCCTTTCTTCCGGGCGACAGAGCGGAACGCATCAGGTCCCTCATAAGGGATTTGTCTTCGAACAAGATCGTATCTGCCAGGTCGGGTCCTTCGTCTGCTCGGACACATGGCTGGCGCCATCTGCGGACGGGTCCTCTCCGCACGGCTCCACATGCGGGTAACCCAGTGGATGCTCAAGGCAATGGGACCAAAGGCATGACCACTTGCAGCATCTGGTCAGGATCACGAAATCTGTGATCCGCGACTGGCAGTGGTGGCTAGCCCCGGTCGCTTCCAAGGGCGTCCCTGCTTGTAGCGCCTGCCCCGAGGTAACCCTCACCACGGATGCTTCAGGTCTCGGGTGGGGGGCACACCTGGACGGGGTGAAATCTCAGGGTTCGTGGACCCCTTGGAGGCTCATCTCCATATCAATGTTCTAGAGATGAGGGCAGTCCTCTATGCCCTGCAGGCTTTTCAGTCGATAATCCCACCGTGCACTCTCCTGCTTCAGACAGACAACATGGCGATGTATTACCTCAACAAACAAGGAGGCACACACTCTTACCCCCTTTGCAGGGAGGCCATGAGAGTGTGGGATTGGGTAATCGGACACGGCGCAAACCTGATCACTGTACATGTTCCCGGGGTGGACAACACAATCGCAGACGGCCTGAGTCGCTCCCAGGCCAGAGTCCACGAGTGGGAACTTCTTCAGGAGGTGGCAGAGGATCTGTTCCTTCGATGGGGAACTCCAGAGCTGGACTTGTTCGCATCCCCATCCAACGCAAAACTGCCCAATTTTTGCTCGCTAGATCCAGGGCCTGGTGCTTTCTGGCAGACGCGTTGTCCCTCTCTCTGGCTAACAGATTCCTCTATGCCTTCCCTCCCTTCCCGCTGATCCAAAGAGTTCTTCTCAAGCTGCGCAGGGAGCATGCACAAATGATTCTGGTGGCCCCATTCTGGTCCAGACAGATCTGGTTCCCCTGCTGGTACAGCTATCTCGGAACCCCCGCTCCCGCTGCCGCCAGCTCCCACCTACTGTCTCAGGAGAATGGTTCGTTGCTCCATCCGGATCTGCCTCTGAACCTGCATGCTTGGCTCCTAGAGACATAGCCATCTTGCGTCACGGGGTCTCGCAAGAGGTTGCAGAGGTTCTTTCTGCAGCCAGAAAGCCAGCAACGCATGCACGTATGCCATGAAGTGGCGCCGTTTTTGCTTATGGTCACGGGCTCGTGATCTTTCCCCTTTAGGTTGTCCTGTGGGAGTAATTTTGGATTATCTCCTCTCTCTTTTTCATTCAGGCCTAGCTTCTCCTCTATTAAGGTGCACCTCTGCGCTATTTCTGCATACCACCTTCCGGTGGGACATCGACTGTTGCTCAATTAGATGCATCTCGGGAATTTCTTAGAGGGGTGTTACACCTTAGGCCTCCCATTAGGGACCCGGTGCCTCCATGGGATCTGCTCTTTGTCTTGGAACAGCTCACACTCCCTCCCTTTGAACCTGCCGCGGATTGCGAGCTACGTTTTCTGTCGTGGAATACGTTATTTTTAGTTGCTGTCACTTCAGCTAGAAGGATTTCTGAGCTTCACGCTCTCATGTGCAAAGAGCCTTATTTAGTTTTCCACCGGGACAGAGTATCCCTGAGGACGAACCCTAAGTTTCTGCCTAAGGTGGTTTCGGCACTCACTCTAAACCAGGATATTGACCTTCCGGTCTATTTCCCGAGTTATTCTAATAGAGGAGAGGCCTTGCTCCACACCCTGGATGTTCACCGCGGCCTGAGGTATTACCTCAACAAAACTAAACCCTCTCGTAGTTCTGACCAGCTTTTTGTTTGCTTCTCTCAGAGAATGATGGGCCATCCAGTATCCAAACAGACCCTGTCTCGCTGGCTTGTTCAGTGTATTTCATACTGTTATGATATTAAGCAGAAGCCCCTCCCGGGTTCTATCCGGGGTCATTCTACCAGGGGGATGGCTACTTCCTTTGCAGCACTTAAAAACGTCTCCATCTCTGCTATTTGTGCTGCAGCCACTTGGAGTTCTGTGCATACCTTTATCAGGCATTATAGTCTGGATATCGCCTCTCGTGAGGGCTCGATTTGACCTAAGCGGTGCTGGGGTCTCCTGTCCTAAGTCAGGACCTGGAATGTTTTCCTTTCATTTTACCTCCTCCCAGATCTTCTGGCAGCGCTACTGCTTGGGAATCAGTCCTAATGGGTAACCTGCTGCAAGAGCTGTATCTCAAGTAAGATAGTACAGTTATGTAAGAACTCACCAACAGTAGATCTTCGGGAGCAGCTCTGCAGCAGGTACCTTCCCCGCCCACCTTCCCCTTGGAGGAGGCATGGTTCTGCTCCCTTTATTGGGATTTCCTTCATTATTGTCTTCTGACGGTGGATCCTCGGTCTCCCCTTCTGATGTCATCCTGCGGCCGGGAGTCTCCGCGGAGAACTGGGGAATCTGGTAGGGACCGCCCCTTATGTACCACGCCTGACATCAGAGGCGGGACCGGCGTCGGGGGGCGGTCCCCGCTGAAGATAGCTAGCTAGAATTTTTCCGTGGGGTCCTGGCGCCTGCCGGCTTCAGTCCAAATGGTGTAACCTGCTGAAAGAGCTGTTCTCGAAGATCTACGTTACGGTAAGTTCGTACGTAACTGTACTGTCCCAGACACCCTGGCCTCACAGGGCTATATGTCCAGATATTTCCTGGTACTGAAACAGACGGGGGAACTGGTGCCCCATACTGGGTTTGCACGACCGCAACAAGTTTGCGAGGAAGAGTAAATTCTGTATGGTAAGTCTGAACCAGATAATACCATCTCTGGAGCAGGAGATGTGGTTCTACTTTCTGGATCTCTAGAACGCATTCTTCCATATCCCAGTCCATCCATCCCACTGCTGGCAACCTACCAGTTCAGGGTAATGGCCATCGGCCTTTTGTCTATACAGAGGGTCTTCAGCAAGTTCTTGGCTGTGGTGGCGGCCCTCCTTTGGCGCAGGGGCATTGGTATAACTGTACCTGGACTGGCTACTAGCTGGCGTGTCCAAGGAGGCAGAGGAATGGTCCAGTGATCAGGCTCTCAAGGCCTTTCAAGATGTGGGCTTCTTTGTCTAACCGGTCAGGTCAGAACTGGTCCCCAGTCAGGTGATCAAGTTCACTGGGACGGAGCTGGACCCCCTTCAGGCCAGGACCTGCCTCCCTGCAGACAGGAATTTAGACCTCACATCCTTTGTCCGATCATTTCTGGTTGGATGCCCACACCTGGCTAAGGATTTCCTGTGATTGCTGGGGTTCATAAGTATGTGGACCAGAGTAGTCCATTGGGCTTGCTGATGGATGCGCTCCCTACACTAGTGGGAGTTGGGTCATCAGTGGTCTCGGTGCCTAAATCGTCTGGACCAGCTGGTCCTGGTGACCCATTCATTGTGTGCCATCCAGTGGTGGCTGTACTCCCAGAACTTGGAGGAAGGAATCCCATTTGTCCGCGTGGAGCTGTGTGTGTCACTGACGTGTCTCTGGTGGGGCGCTCATCTGGGAGCCCACAGGTTCTGGTCACCTAGGGAGTCCCAATGCCACATCAGCCTGCTGGAGGACTGTGCAATCTGTCTGGCTGTGACAGAATTTGCTACGTTGATTCAGGGTCAGGTCATTCAGGTCCAGGCAGACAACACGACCAGCATGTTCTACCAGAACAAGCAGGGTGGAACACACTCCTTTCCTCTGTCTGTAGGTGCTCTGCACTTAGTTACTGGTGTGCAGTTTGCAGGCCCATCTCCTGGCGATCCAAGTCATGGGACAAAACACAAGCTGGTGGATACATTCACCAGGGTCAGAGTCTCGACGCACAAGTGGTTCTTGCACCAGGAGGTGGTAGAACAGCTGTTCTTCCGATAGGGCACCCTTCTGGTGGACTTGTCTGCCTCATGGGAGGAAAGAAAACTTAGCTTGTTCTGTGTCCACCCTCCTTCCCGGACCTCGGGCCTTCTTTATGCCATCCCTCCCTTCCCCTTTGTTCAAAAGATTGTGATCAAGACCCAGAAGGACAAGGCACTTATGAACCTGAGAGCTCTGTACTGGCCCAGACAGTTCTGGTACCAGGATCTCCTCGGTCTCAGCAGCAGGTCTCCGTGTAGGTTGCTTCTTCACCTCAACCTTCTGTCAAGGCAAAGGGATGATCCTGCACCTGGACCTTCAGTCTCTGCAACTGTCTATCTGATTCCTGTGTAGCTAGAGTCACAGGTCTTGGAGGCACTCGAAAAGGAGTCGTGTTGCAGAATGTATGTGTTGGATCTTACTTCGGGCGTATCTCTTGCAGCAGGCCACACCAGTAGGACTTAGCTGCCAAGCACTAAGATGACAGAAACTGTCTAGCTAGCAGCCTACCAGAGGGGGCTGCCCATCACCGTCACCCACTGATGTCAGCCAACCCTGTAAGACTGGGTGGACCCCATAGCCTCCCCAGTTCTTTCCTACCATCGACCAACGCACGCCAGATCTCTGGAAACCGCAGCTACAGTCGACCACCATTTTCACACCTTTTTCTACTGTGTTTATTTTCTCACTGTAGTTATTTTCCTTCTGTCAGTGGGTTCTGAGTTTTTCTAAATCAGCATTGTCCTCTGAGCATTCCACGAAGTGTGCCTGCAGTCAACAAATTCCTGTGAAGGACGGCCATTCTGCCTGTGTCTGCAGCCTAGGCAAGACCATGACGTTCGAGCCTGCAAGTTCTGCCAGAAGTTCAACCAGGCAACCCATCATGGTCGCCAGCAGACACTCAAGAACTTTCTCCTGAAGCAGAAGGTCACCTTCATGGAACAGGAGTTGCAAGCCAAGAGCTCCTCGGTTCTCATTCTTCTAAGTCCCAAGACATAAGGACAGCAACAGGCCCCGGTCTTCCTCATCCCACTTACAGTCGCCGAATTGTCGTTCAACCACTCGGGGGTCGGCCCCACATGCCCTTTCTTCTACAGGGCTACCAGCGGCTCTTCCTCCTGCCTCGTTATTACCATCTCAGGCGAAGGCGCCTTGGGCCAGGGTTCTACTCCTGCCCCATAGCCACTGCTGCTTAGACCCCTTGTCAGGCACACAGCATGGTGGCTTTGCCAGTGCTTATTCAGCCAGCATGGGTTAGGCAGCCCCCGGGGTTTCATCTTTGCCCTGCCCGCCTCCTGCTTCCCTGGCATTGAACTCCTCTGCTAGGTCCACTGCGCTGTCCTCCCACCCACCCATCTCGTGGGCCCAGCGGGACTCCAGCTTCTCTCTTGAGCCGAGTCCACCTCCTCTGTCGCCCATCCAAGCTCCTCCTACATTGGTGCCCACTTCTCCTCAGCCCGTGCCTATGGGTCCGCCTTCGACTTTGCCTCACCCACCCACCCCTGTTGGGCATTTGCCGATCTTGCTATACCTAGTGCCAGTTGGACCTGCGCCTACCCCAGTCTACTCCGGCCTATCGTCAGCCGAAGTCCACTGGTCCTCAGCCTATTCTTCCACAGCCAGCACCTGCCGGACCTACACCGGCACCCATGGATCTGGAGCTGGTGAACCCTTAGCCAGTGCCTGCTGGACCGTCACCGGTCCTGGTAGATATCCAAACCCTTGTTTCTTCCTTTTGGGGTGTTCTGCACACGTGGGTCCCTATGCCACAAGGCCTGGTGCCCCCCACAACCTACCTCTGGGGCTTTCCACTCTGGCTTCTTCCTAGCTGGCCCTGCCACCTTGGCCGGCTCATACCCCACATCGCCTTCCCAAAGATGGGGATGAGGATCGCCCAGATTTGCTTTTACCTGATGACTGGGAAGACCCAGACTTGGAGGGAGATAATGGGGACATTAGTGGCTCCCCCACCCCCTCCATGGGCTCCTCAGAAGGGCAAGGACCCTAGGAATGTCCCTAAATCCCCCAAGACAACCCCTCCTTCTCAGCCATCATGTGCCATATCCAGGAGGCAATGGAATTCAAAACCGAGGAGTAGGACTTGGAGCAATGTTGGCTCACGACATATTTTAGCCAGCCCTACTCCCCTCCTTTTGTTCCCCCTTTCATTGATACCCACGAGGATGTCACTATGACTACCTGGCATAGGCCAAATTTGGTTTCAGCTATGTCCCGTAAAGCTGACTGATTGTATCACACCCTGGTGGGCAAACTCTTCCTGGTGGAGTAGGCCCACGTGGACTTGGTAGTTAACGCTGACCACGACCGCACTAAGCGGCCAGAGCACTTGAGCTCCATTCCATCCAACTGGGAGTCCCGTCGGCTGGATCTTTTTGGGAAACGGACGTTTGCCTCCTCTACCTTGGCTATCCATGCCCTCAACTACCTCACCCAAATACTGCAGTATGAGGATGCGCTGTGGGATAAGGCCAGGGATGCTGTCCAGTCCTTGCCCTCTGACTCTGCCAAGCAGCAAGCCCAGGACACCCTCAGGTTGGTCTCCGCCATTGGTACCCACCTGCTTAGGACACCCTACGATGCTGTGGATGTGTTGGCCCGAGCAGCAGCTGCCAGCATATGCCTATGCCAGTACTCTTGCCTGCATGTGTCTGGGTTTGCCCAAGACATACAGCTCTCCATCTGGAATGCTCCTTTCAGGAGCAACCTACTGTTTGGAGGTGATGTTGAGGACATCCTCTCTAAGCTCCAGGCCTCGAGGCGAGCCATCATATCTGTTCATTCCCTACATCACACACAGCCCAGATCTGGGCAGCGCACCTCCTTTCGCTGGACTGCCACAAGACAGCCCTGGATGTCGGCCAAGGCAACCGGAGGCATCTGCCCTGCCTGCCCCCATCTCGTCCAACAGCAAAAGCTCCAGAGGGGCACTGCAGTCTCAACTATAGCTGTCTCCCGGACTGCTTGCGGACCCCTCCTTCCAGTAATGCAGGAGGCGATTGTGGGGTATCGATTCTCCCTCCATCTAGACAAGTGAAGAAAAATAACATCTGACAGTTGGGTCCAGCAACTCATAAAATACGGCCACGCCCTAGAACTTCTGAAGTGGCCCCAGACCATCCCCCAGTGCAATCCTTTTACCCTCCCGACCACATCCCACTATTTCGAAAGGAGATCCATGCTGTGCTCCACAAAAGGACCATATAGAGCTTGTTCCAAAGTCCCAGCAAGGACAGGGGTTCTGCTCCCACTTCTTCCTGGTTCCCAAGCTCACTGGGACCATCAGGTCCATCCTGTGCCTCAGTGAACTAAACCTGTTCATCCAGCACTAAAGGTTCAGGATGATCACCCTCCAAGGACTGCTGCCCCTGTTACACCAGGGGGACTGGATTTGCTCCCTAGACATGCAAGACACATACCTGCACATCAAGGTGTGCTCCTCTCACAGGTGCTTCCTCAGGTTCCTTTTTAGGGAGCCCACTTCCAGTTCAGAGCTCTGCTGTTTGCCTTATCTCAGCCCCCCAAATCCCGGTGTTTACCAAGTGCTTGACAGTGGTGGCAGCTGCCCTCCGACAACAGTGGTTCTGTGTTCTCCCTCACCTGGACAACTGGCTGCTAGCAGCTCCATTCCGGGAGCGCCTGCTTCAAACCCTAGACTCTACCTGCCATCTCTTCCAGGATTTTGGAGTCACCATCAACCTTCCCAAATTTCCTCTGACCCCCTCCCAACAGCTCCAGTACATTGGGGCGGTGCTAAATACAGCCCAGGAAATGGCCTTTCTTTCCCAAGACAGAGCCGGAGCATCTGATGGATCAGGCCCATCAGCTGTTCTCCAGCTGTCCTGTCCCAACCAGGGTATTACTACACCTCCTGGGACTCATGGACACAGCCATTGTTACAGTTCTTCCTAGTTAGGCTGTATATGAGGATTCCCCAGTGGACACTGCAGGTCCAGTGGGACCAGCACATGCACAACCTGGAGCAGCCAGTCTTGGTCTCAGATCCGGTCAAGAGGGTGGTGATGTGGTGGCTGGAGCCCAGCAGTCTCCTCAGAAGGGTGATGTTTTTCATTCCACCCCTGCAGCAAAAAATCCTGACAACAGATGCCGCTGGTCTAGGCTGGGTGGCTCATCTGAGGACCCACCAGACTTGGGGGAAGTGGAACTCTGTGGAGGCAGGCCACCACATGAGTGTCTTGGAGATGAGAGCAGTCCTGTATGCCCTACATGTCTTCCAGCCACATCTATCCCCAGGTCCACTGCTGATTCAGATGGGTCCACTGCAGATGGACAACTCCAGTGTGGTCCATTATATCAACAAACAGGGAGGGGACTTACTCTTACCCCCTGTGTTGGGAAGCGATGAGGGTCTGGTGTTGGGCAACAGATCACAGCCTGGAACTTTCAGCTGTTCATGCTCCCGGCGTCCAGAGTGTCTTGGTGGACAGCCTCAGTCGGTCTCGGTCACAAGCTCACGAGTTGGAGCTTCCGACCTCCGTGGTGGAAGATCTGTTTGACCAGTGGGGTTGTCCAGAGTTGGACCTTTTTTGCGTCCCCACTCAATGCAAAACTGCCACTCTTCTCTCCCCCCCTCCAAACTTTATTTATGCTCCTTCACTGGTCCCTTAGACTTCCTCTCCAGTGTGGTCTCTCGGTCCATCCTTTCTCCCACCCAGCCTGAGATCTTCACTGGTCTGGACCTTCCATTCCCGGGGAGCTCCTCCAAATCCACCGACCACTCTATCCCCCCTGGCTCTGAGCCATATTGGGTGGGACCACCCTAACTCCAGTGCACTATCTGGAATCTAGAGGAGCAGCGGGGAGAAGGAGGAGACATGGAAGCCGGCCAGGAGAGATCCGGCAAAGGATGTGGGGGATGTCCACTCACCCCACCTTCACCTGTCCAGGTGCTGGGGCCATTTTCACTTGTTCTGTGGTCCCGGGAGCGTGGAGGTGCAGTGACGTCCAGTGCAGGCGTGCTCTCGCACCCGCCTGCAGGACGTCCGCCAATGCCATCATACCCTCTGCAGTGTGCACTGCATCAGCCGAGCCCCCAGTCTCCACTAGGAGCCGCCAAAGCTGCGCAGTGCATACATCCCTCCCCGGGAAAGGAGAGCTGCCTAATGGCAGCTCAGTAAAAGTCCACACCAACCCCCCCCCCCCGACTGACCTCTGGTGGCTTGAGCTCACTCCCAAACACGGGTCACCGGCGTGGTGCGAAGTGTGACATCCAGCCCTTCAACTCTCAGTGCCACCGAGCCAACCCAAAACTGCCTTTTTACTGCTCGCTCGCTCCAGGGCCTGAAGTTTTCTGGTGAGAAGTGTTGTCCCTCTCTTGAAAAGGGAGGTTTCTGTATGCCTTCCCTTACTTCCCACTCCTTTAGAGGGTCCTGATCAAACTTCAGAAGGAAGAGGCCACTATGATTCTAATTGCCCCCTTCTGACCTCGTCAGATCTGGTTCCCCTTACCCCAGCAGCTGGCAGTGGAACCTCCTTTTCCCCTGTGCACTGGCTTGCTCTCCCAGGAGCAGGGCACCGTAGTTCATCCGGACCTCAAATCCCTCCACCTTCATGCTTGGCTCCTGAGAATATAGCCATTGTGAGGTTTGGGGTGCCCTCTAAGGTGGCTGATGTTCTGGTGGCGGCTAGGAAACCTTACTAGGGCCACCTGTTCCATGCAGTGGACGCGGTTTGCCATATGGGTGGCATTGCACCACTTAGACCCCTTCACCTGTCCAGTGAATTAGATTTTGGAGTGCTTGCTCTCCCTCTCCGACTCTGGTCTCAAGTACTCCCCTATCATGGTACATCTCTCGGCCATCTCTGCTTACCACGTACCGGTAGATGGTCGACTGTGGCTCAACTTGACGTCTCTCACATTTTTGAGAGGCATCTTGCACTTGAAGCCTGCAATCTGCAATCCTGTCCCAGCTTGGGACTTACATTTTGTGTTCGAGAAACTGCATCCTGCCTCCATTTGAACCATCCTCGAGTTGCGAGCTATACTATCTGTCATGGAAAGCTTTACTTCTAGGAGCGTGGCTGTGTTGTTCATCCACACTTCTTGGCATGTCCCCTTCCACTTTAAATCTTGCTGGAAGTCTTCAAGCTGGCTCCTCCCACCCAAGCGGGTGGTATATACACCTTGGCTCTGCCCTATGACGCTAGATCTTCCTTTCCGCTGGAAGATGCAGGTTCCCTCTTGCTCTCAGCATATCACAGGCCCTGGATTCTAACCGTCGTTTTTTACCGATTAAACTCGTTCAAGTTAGCGATTGCGCTTTCGTCACATCTACCATGGAGGAAAAATCTTCCCCTGGATTTCGCTGGTGCCCCTGCGGCCAGAAGATGTTGAGCATCGATCCTCACCTCACGTGCGTTTGCTGCCTAGGTGTCTGCCATGACCCCTCGTCGTGCAATTTTTGCCTGGCTTTCCATCCCAATGTCCTGGACGACCGCAAGGCACACTTGAAGCTGGGGAGACCGCAGAAATGGAACCCACCAGTGAAATCGAAGGAGGCAAGGTGGGCGGTTTCCGCTGAACAGCTGGAACAGATGAAGGCGTTCGAGGAGGAAGCCGCTCGTGCTTCGGCCAATCAAAGCTTTTTTGTTCCTCTGAACCTTGGCTCCACTTTTACGGGTTCCTTCAAGGAGTTGTGCCAGTCTCTCCGCACTCGGGGTGAGGTGCCCTCGGGCTCCCGCTCTTGAAAGAGAGATAAAGACCCTGTGTCTTCGTCTCAGCAAAGACATTCTTGGGACCAAGAGGTCCGAGTCCCAGGAACATGCAGTCTCGACTTCAGTCAAGATCGCATCCCCTGCCGCCGGCTTCACATATCTTCCATCTGGCCACGGGACCGAGGAAGTGGCCGACGAGGTCGAAATTATCCTCAACCCGATCAATCCCTTGTCGCCGGCTCACCCTGACAACTCCTTGGAAAGGACTCCGGTCCTTGTATTTCCTGATGAGGAAACCCAGCCTGCTGGTGTCCCCATCAAGGACCCAGATCCGGACCCTCGGTTTTCACTGACCCCGGTGTCTCCTGATCAACTGAGTCGGCCTCCCCGATCTCGGTCGAGGTCAGGAACCCCCTCGGCGAGCGACCGAGAAAGAGCCTGGCGATCTAAAAAGAGGCGACGCCACAGGTCCTCATCCTTCTCGGACGAGGAGAAGCTCCGGCGGAAGCTCCGTCGACACTATGAAGACCTCATGTGGCAGCAGCTGATCCTGACCAGGCAGAAGCCGGCTCCACTGCCTACCCTGGCCATAACTTGGCTCCCACCTCCTAGGCCGACACCGGAACCGAAGCCACCGGTTCTTCTGCCCGTGGGGCCAGCCCGTCTCCCTGTTCGGCCTGTCCCGGTCTCTCCACCGATTCGGGTGGAACCACCGCCTAAACAGCCTGAGTCTGTCATCCCGGACCACCCTCAGCAGATTGAGGGTGACTTAGGCGGTAGAGCGCTCTATTATGACTTTTCGGACGTCACCGACTTGCACTCACATCCCGGGGATGACGAGTCATCGGTCGGCGCAGCGATGGAGGAGGGCCCTTCCTCATTCCAGGGCATCCTCCGCCTCATCTCCGATTCCACCGGAATGCCCCTGGAGCCCATCCACAAAAAGGCAGAGTACCCTATCACTGACATTCTCAAGAGAGGGGATACCCCGACGGAGGCCCTTCGAGTGGCCGAGGCCATTGTGGGCCCGGCCCTTGAACTTTGGCAGCGTCCTGCCTCCTGCCCAGCACCATCTGCCTGCATGGCCCGCAAGTAAGCGGTGCCCATGGTGTCCCTTGCGGGGTTCTCAGAGCACCCTTCGGCCGAGAGCCTGGTGACCGCCTCTGTGTTCAGGCGTACTGGTAGTTCGGCCGACACTGACCGACTCCCAGATAAGGAGTCCAAAAATATGGACCACTCCCGCAAGGTCTATGCGGCCTCTTCTCTGGGCCTTCGTCGGGCCAGCTTGGTGGCTGTTATAGCACACTTCTCTCATACCTTTCTGGGGTCACTGGACGAGGTCCTCCCTCGTCTCCCACCGGACATGCAGACTACGGTCAAGCAACTCCGTGCTATTGCAAAACAGCAGCTCCAGACAGCCTTGGATGTAGGAGATTCTTGTGCCTGCTCATTGGCAGCCACAGTGGCCTCTTGCTGCAGGGCTTGGCCGAGGCTTTCCTCCTTCCCGGCAGTTACTCAGCATAAGCTTGCTGATGTGCCCTTCCTGGGTACCGACTTGTTCAGTCCAGGAGTGGCCGGTCACCTTCAGCATATAGAGCAGTCCACTGCCACCTTGGATGCTACTTCTGCCAAGGGTTCTTCGGGCAAGAACCAGCAGAAGAGAAAGAAGCCATTTTGGCATTCTTCCCCTGCGGTCAGGCAGCCCTCCTATCAAGAAGGTCAGCAGCAGCAGGCTCAAGCTTGGCGCCCGCGGCCCAAACAGTGTCCTCAACAGCCCCGTAAAGGAGGCCGAGGCGCAGGTCCTGGAGCCTTCTCCTCCTCCTCTAAGCCTGCTCAGTGACGGGTTGGGGGTTGCCACCCCTACACCCGTCACACCAGCTCTGGGTCCTCCCGCGGGGGGTCGGCTCCGCCATTTCCTTTCCACCTAGTCAGCTATCACTTTGGACAGGTGGGTTCTCGAAGTGGTCGGTCAGGGACTACCTCTGGAATTCAAGCAGTACCCTCCCAGTCGAGCCTGCGCCCCTCGGGAAGAACGGATCTCCGCATGCACCCAGTCGGCTCTTCAAGAGGACGTGGCTCAGCTCCTCCGCAGGGAGGCAGTACCTCCTGTGTAGGATCCTCCCATAGACCCAGGCTTTGTTTCCAGGTACTTTCTGGTGCCCAAGCGGATGGGAGGTTGGTGCCCCCTCCTAGATCTGCACGACCTGAATCAATATCTCAGGTCTCGCACCTTTTGGATGGTCTCTCTGAACCAGATCATACCATCCCCGGAGCAAAACATGTGTTTCTGTTCACTGGATCTACAGGATGCGTTCTTTCACGTCCCAATACATTCGTCCCATCAGCGGTTCCTCTGCTTCAGGGTCGGAGGTTCCCTGTATGAGTTCCGAGCCATGCTGTTCAGCCTGTCATCGGCCCCTCGGGTTTTCACCAAATGCATTGCAGTGGTGGCAGCCCACCTTTGGCGTTGAGGAGTCAGAGTCTACCCTTATCTCAACGACTGGCTCTTGGCATGTTCCTCCCTTCAGGAGGTGGCAGTGTCCAGGGATCTGGCCCTCCAAACCTGCTCCCAACTCGGCCTCCTGATCAACGAGGCCAAGTCAGAACTCGTGCCCTCTCAGGTGATGGGCTTCATCAGGGCAGAGCTCGACTCTTTTCAGGCCAGGGCTTGGCTCCCGGCAGAGGTTTTCTCCTCCTTTGCCCAATTATTTCTGGTTTGGCACTTGCGCCTTGCCTGGGACTTTTTGCGCCTTCTGGGTTACATGGCGGCGTGCACCTCAGTGGTCCATTGGGCTCGGTGGCACATGCGCCCCTTCCAATGGGAGCTGGTCGCCCAGTGGACTCAGCGATCTGGTCACGTCGACCAGCTGATCACCGTAACCCAGAAGATGTGGGACGCTCTCCAATGGTGGACCACCCCAAAATGGTTGCAGGAAGGGATCCCATTTGTCCGCCCCCGAGCCGACGGTCATCCTTACGACCGATGCCCCTCTCATGGGCTGGGGAGCCCACATGGGGGACAGCAGGGCCCACGAGTTCTGGACCCCCACGGAGTCCCGATGCTACATCAACCTGTTGGTGCACAGAGCAGTTACACTGGCGTTGTCAGCCTTCGCTCCTCAGCTCCGGGATCAAGTGGTTCAAGTTCAGACGGACAATACCACTACCATGTACTACCTCAACAAACAGGGCAGCACGCACTCCCGTCTGCTGTGCAAGGAGGCGCTTCACATCTGGACCCTTGTAAGCTGAAGATGTCTACACCGTGGTGGAGGCATCCCGAAAGGAATTGACCAGGAAATGTTATGCCTTCAAATGGAAACGTTTTTCCATTTGGTGTCAGAGTAAGGGTCTGGACCCCTTATCCTGTTCTGTGGCTAACATTCTTGACTACCTTTGGGTTGTCTCTAAAGGGGTCTATGGTCATCACCTTAGGGGTAATTTGCAGCCATTTCTGCTTACTGGTGTGGGCTAGTCAGCCGACATTGGCGCAGGAGACAGTGGTTGGGTGCTTTTTCAAAGGCCTGGATCACATATCCCAGTGTTTCAGCTGCGGAGATCTGTGCAGTTGCCATTTGGAGCACCGCCTGTACCTTTACCAAGTACTACAGTCTGGACATCGCCTCTATGCATAGGGCCAATTTCGGCCTGGCTGTTCTACAAGGCCTTCTTTCTTAGGTCAGTATGGCCAGCCACCTGATCTGTCTGACAGTTGCTGCTAGAACTGCTTGGGACTCATCCTACCGATGTGGCCTGCTGCAAGAGATGCCTTTGAAGTAAGATAGTACAGTTACATAAGAAGTTACCGTAACAGTAGATCTTCAAAATGATGTCTTGCAATAGGCCCTGTTTTCCCTCCCTCCTCATCTCTTTTCCCTCTTTATTTTGTCTGGCTTTCCCTTCCTTAGGAAGGGAGTCTTCTGCTTCCATTTCTTTCTTAGTTACCTCGGCTTCCTTCTCCATTCCTCTAGCAGGTTCCGCCTTTGGTCTCCGGTGGAAGAACTGAGGAAGCTATGGGGGCCACCCATCCTTGTAGGGTTGGCTGTCAGTGGGTGACATCAGTGGTGGGCGACCCCCTCTGGTAGACTGCTAACTAGAAAGTTTCTGTGTGATCCTAGTGCTTGGCAGCAAAGTCCTACTGGTGTGGCCTAGTGCAGTGCTTCAAGAGATCCTCTTGAAGATCTACTGTTACAGTAAGTTCTCAAGTAACTGTACTTTCTCACTTTGGTACCAAAGGAAGGCTTTTGATCCTCTGGGCTGTCCAGTAGTAATGATCCTCGACTATCTCTGGTCCCTATCACAGTTGAGTCCATGAGCCACAACACTTAAGTTGCACTTGGCAGCCATCTCTGCGTATCGGGCATGGGCTGGTAAGCTGATGGCAGGAGAAAGTGGTTGGATGCTTTTTCAAAGGCCTGGACCACTTGTCCACTCTGGTACATGAACCACCACCTCCTCCGTGGGGCCTACTGCTGGAACTGGTTATACACATAGGCAAGCCATTTGAGCCTATGCACAAGTGTGATTTTGAGCCTGTCATGGAAGACCGCCTTTTTGTTGTCAGACACATCTGCCAGAAGGGTACGTGAGCTCCAGGTGTTGTCCATAGAGTCTTCTTAGCTGGTGTTCCACAGAGAATAATAATAATATTCTTTATTTGTAATGCACCTTTCAAATTTCAAGGTGCAGTACTGATTAAAACAGTTTAAAACAGTAGTACACCATAATAAATGTACAATACTATGTACTTAAACACTATTTGCTGCATCATCATATGCCTTGCTCCATAAAAACATCTTAAATGCCTGTTTAAATCCCCCCACGGACATGCACTCCCTTATCCGACGGGGTAGAGAATTCCAGAGGGTTGGGGCCACAAACATAAATGTTCAGGCCCCAGAAGATTTTAAAGAAACCCTCGGAATCTCCAGCAACCCCTCGTCGGCTGAGTGGAGCAAGCGCACAGGGTGATAAGGAACCAAACGCTCTTTCAAGTAGTCAGGACCCAGTCCGTGTGGGGCTTTGTACGTCAGTAAACCGACTTTGAAGGTGATCCGCCACTGAACAGGCAGCCAGTGCAGTTCCCGCAGCACCGGGGTGATATGAGAGGACCGAGGAGTCCCCATCAACGACCGAGCTGCAGAATTCTGCACCAGCTGCAGCCGGCGGATATCAACCCTCGGTAGCCCAAAGTAAAGGGAGTTGCAATAATCCAGACGTGAGGTCACAAAGGCGTGGATCATTGTAGGAAGGTCACTGGACGGAACCAAGCGCTTGATTCTAGCTGTGTTCCTTAGATGATAAAAGGATAACTTAACGACAGCCACCACCTGAGATCGAAGTGTCAGCCCTTCGTCCAGTATAATCCCAAGGTCAGTGATCCGCTCAGAGGTAAGGAGCCTCGGAATCCCCAGGAATATACCCGAAGGATAACCTGCCCCAACCCCCCAAATCCAGCTACCGGATCCACAACCATCACCTCAGTCTTCCCAGGGCTTAAATTCAGCCAGCTGGACTTCATCCAGTCTTGGATTTCAACGAGGCAGTTATTAAATACCGAGAGTGCTCCATCCTGGTCGGGTGCAAAAGACAGGTGGAGCTGGGTATCATCAGCATAGCAGTGAAACTTCAGCCCATACCATCTTACAGTGCCTCCGAGGGGCAGCATATACACCGCAGACAACATGGGTGAAAGCACCGAGCCCTGGGGGACCCAACATAACAGAGGGATTGGTTCAGAGGAAAAAAAAACTGACACAACCATCTGACTTCTACCAGTGAGGAAAGATGTAAACCATCTGTGGAGCACCCCAGAAATCCCACAGATGAATCTCAGGTGCTCGAGTAAGTACCCCATGGTCCACGGTGTCAAAAGCTGATGACAGATCAAGAAGTACCAAAATGGACCATTTTTTCTGATCTCTCTCCATCAGGAGATTATTGAGCACCCGAACCAGCGCAGTCTCAGTACTATGCCTCTTTCAGAAACCAGATTGGAGAGGTTCGTAGATGCTATGGATGGTCAAATAGTTCTCCAGCCTTACAGCCACTACTTTCTCAATAACCTTCCCCACAAAGGGAAGGTTAGAGAGTGGCCTGTAGTTTGCAAAGAGTCTGGGTCCAATGAAGCTTTCTTCAACAAGGGTGTCACCACTGCCTCCTTCAAGGAGCAGGGGTACTCGCCCAAGTCAAGGGAGTGCCAGACTATCTGTGCCAGAACCGGGCTGATCACATCCTGACAGCCCATAATTAGGGCTGTCGGGCCCAGATCAAAACTACAGCATGTAGGGTGCATACCCTGGACAATCCGCATAACATCCACGATTTCCAGCTGGTCGAAGGAGCTCCAGGAAAAAGGAGGGACAGTGGCCAGGCATCGATCATCCGCAACTTCCATAGAGTGTGCAGAACGGGTCTCCAACCTGATGTCTGCCACCTTATCAGCCAAGAACTGAGCAAGCTCGTCACACTGCAATTGTGAAAATGCTCTTCGAACTTGCAGACAGGCTGGGTTGCAAAGCCTATCCACAGTTAGAAAAAGCTGATCTGGTCGGTTCTGAGCGGCAGCAATCTCCCCGGACAGGAACTCTGCCTTCTTACGGGAGATTCCTGACAGATAGAGATGATAATGCTCTAGTAGTCTAAGATGGTTGGCATCCAAGCCGGATTTCCGCCAGCGTCGCTCTAACCAACATCCGAAACATAATGGGTAAACAATCAAAATCGTCACCTACCATTATGAAAGTTGATGGATCCACCACTCTTGACCCAAAGTCTATTGCAGATGCGCTTAATAAGACATTCACAGACCTTAGTGGGGTCCTCCCCAGATTTCTTCTCGGACTTACCTGTGCCTAGCCTAGTATCACAAAACACCCTCGTGACAAACCACAATTTACTTCAAGAAAATCAAAGTGCACAAAGCACACAAGTACATAAGAAAGGCCTGCACCAAATCCAGAACAAGTAGTGACACGCTAGATCTAAAATCCTGTCTCTCACCCTGGATGAAGTAATTCACCCCTTGCAAAATTCTTAATCTGTCACTTTGCCAAAGTCAATTTCCCAACAAATGGAAATCTGCCATAGTTACGCCAGTGCACAAAGGGGACAAAACCTCAACAGGAAACCATCGACCAATATCAATACTCCCTCCCTCCAAAGCACTTGAACGAATAGTGGCAGACCAACTCTGATTACCTGACAAATACAATCTACTCTGTAATCAACAGCACGGCTTTAGGAAAGGACATAGTACAACAACAGCCTTACTTGATTTCTCTGGAGAAGTCCACTCAGCCCTGGACAAAGGGTGCCAAACAGGTGCAGTCTTTATCGATCTTACAAAAGCTTTCACACAGTCCATCATGGCCTACTTACCTCCTACTTTCTAGCCTAGGCCTGGTCAAGGTCCTTGTGCTTGGGTAAAAGTTACCTGTCCAATCGGTCACAGGCTGTAAAATCTCTAATGAACTCTCCGACTTCAAACCAGTTCTCTTGGGTGTACCACAGGATCAATTCTTGGACCGCCTCCTCTTTAGCCTGTTCCTTAACTCCCTCCCAGGTATCTGCCAGGAGAAAATAATCTTATACGCTGATGATGCTGTAATTCTCTCTTCCCACAAGGATCCAACTCTCCTACTGAAAAAGCCTGCAACTTGCTTCTCTAGTGTTGAAAGGTGGTTCCTGGATAGTAAACTTGTGCTAAACCACAATAAAACAAAAGCCATGCTCTTCTCCAATCACCAAAACAAAAATAGGCATACTCCATCACCATACAAACCTCTATGGAATTACACTGGACCAAGTAAATACTTTCAAATACCTTGGCATCACTTTTGACCAAGGGCTCACCTTTGCAACCCACATTGACAACACTGCGAAAACAGTGAACCAACGCCTTGGAATACTATTCCTGAACTGTCAATTTCTAAATCAAGCGGCATTGAGAATAGCTATACAGAGTTCCATAATCTCAATCATTGACTATGGCCTTATTATTTATGGCTCAGCTACCTCCACTGCTCTAAGGCGTATCTCAATCACACTCTAAATAAGGCCTGCCGGCTCCTCATAGGGGGCTCAAAACTGACTCACGCGGTGATCTGTACCATGAATCAGGCTGGTTGAACCTATCAAATCGCCTTATTTATCTCACCTGCACAATGGCAAAAATCTATCTTGGGACTGACTCCATTATGTATTCAAACCCTCCGACTGAATCCTGGCTCACGACCTCCACCAGATCTGAACGCCAACCTTCCTGGTTCGAGATGCCGGACTGCACAGGGACAAAGATCTTTCGCATACAGGGCCCGACATGGTTCAATGCGCTTAGTCCACCTACTCTATCCTCAACCTCTTAGCTTTCAAATCCATGCTCTATGCCCACCTCACCACCACTAGCAACTGTGACTGCGCTTAGATAAAGACTGCTACTCCTCATGTCCATCCTCACATCTGAGGCCTCTTCTCCTGACTAATGAACCCTCTGGTACTCTACTACTTCCTGTCTCCCACACAAACTCACTCCCCCTTTTTTCCTGTCCTCTCACTTACTCTCCGCCACCACCTTTCCTCCTCTCTAGCCTCCTTTTGGCGCCTAATGATCACCCTCTCCTGGAAGTTTCTTAACCCTCGAAATTGTCACTCACTTGAACCTGTTATAGCTTGTTTTCTATGAAACTTAAAACGTTATTGCCTTAAACTGTTAATAGCAAATTTATGATGTAACTTTCCTGTCTGGTTTTACCTGTAATGTGTATCGTGCTTTGTTAAATGTTCTTTGTGACGTGGAACCTTTGTAAAAGAGCCCTGGCTCAAAGGTATTAATTCCTAGACTAATAAACTAAACTAAACCTATGTCCCAGTCACTGCAACTCCCTCAAAGTCCCATTAAACTACGGAGACCACGGGCGAAGGGAGAGAGGACGTACACGGACTGGAGCAGTTGAATCCAGGGCTGAGGCAATGGCCTGATTATAGGCCACAACCAAAACCTCCAGATTCATGCTTACCCAAGGAAATTCTGATCAAGTACCGCTGCTAAACCATCAGGAGTCACATCCTGTAAAGGGCGATACTTGACCATCTCCACAGGGGGTGGCCTACGAGGGGGGGTGCAAAAATTGAATCGCACAGTGCAATGGTCGGACCATCCGATGGGTTCCACCCCCACGTCAGATGCCTCGATCCCCAGGAGGAAGACCAGGTCAAGAGAGTGTCCGTGTTTATGAGTAGCAGAGGAAACCACCTGTGTAAGGCCCAGTGAGATCATCAACTGGAGGAAGTGTTGTCCAAATTGCGAGAGTTTATCGATCCAGGCATTGAAGTCACCCAGAACCATCAGCCTAGGTGACTCAAACACCAGATCAATCACGAAGTCCACCACTTCCTTAAGGAATAAATTCCAATCACCGAGTGGACAGTAGATGAGAGCCATCCTATAACCCACACCTGCTACAACGGCACTCGAATGATCTGGCCTCCTCAACCAGTACACTTGTGAGGTGAGGTTCAATTCAGTCTTGAAACAGACCACAACACCCCCCCGCGGTCCAGTCTCGGGTGGTGTATCACTGAACACCCGCGAATAGAAGGTTTCATGAGGCTCGTCATTTCCATCCAGCCAGGTTTTGGTGATGCAGGCCAGATCTGTCATCCCGACAAGATCTGCAGTAATAGCAGTCTTGTTCTTGACGGATCTGGCATTGCATAACACCTCCCAAGTTGGACAGAACTCTTGGGCTGCCCTGACCTCCTGCCCACCACTAATGGAGGTGCCCTTGGGTATGGGGACTAGGCAAGATGGCCCACGCTCTAGACTCCTTTTCGCCCCAGGGCGTCCTCTGGGCTTAACCACCCCAGTGTGGGTGCCCCATTCTTTCAGCCTAGGTTGTTCATACCCCCCACCCCACCTCCCTCTCTTACGAGCAATACCCAAAACTCAACAACGTTGATAGATGGAAAAGGACAACGTTGGGGGGAAGAAGGGGCAGAGGGAGAGAAGAGCGGAAGCTGAATAGCGCATGACCTGGGGGGTAAAATGATAGCATAAATCCCAAGACATGGAGCAGAAAACCAATATAATTCAGATAAAACTGTACTCAAATTCACAACAATGCACAACAGAAATACAACCCCACAAATCTTACCCTTTCCTAATGTTCCCAACTCGTCAATTCCCACCCCAGACTTACAATAACAAACAACTAAATTAAATAACTAGTTAAAATTAATTCCAAAACCAAACGTTAAAACATTTATTACCCCAGGTCCTCTCACTACCTAGGGCCCAATAAAATGCAGATTAACTAAAATCCTAAAACATTTAAACATCACACAGGTCCTCTCACTACCTGGAGACGTTTAATCTAGCACTCTCATTACTTAACATAAACAAAATACATATTACTAAAAGTAATAAAACTAAAAGGAGAGTTTAAAGAAATAATATAGAAAAACTGCACTGCGCCCCCCCCCAGACACACACTCTCACATATGTCTGGGACTGGTAGGTTTTCAACTGCAAGGCACTCTCACTGCCAGCACAGTTTCCAGGAAAAAGGGTAAAATCACATAGTACTTGAAGTCCGAAAAGACAAACCCAGCCGTAAGTTCATTAACAGGCGACCTGTCCACTCTAAAAATCCAAGCTTCATAGTACCGGTCCCAGTATCGCTGGAAATCTCCAGAAGGCCAAAAAAGAAAAGAAAATTCCAAAGGAAAGGTTGTCCTTCGCCCCCATGTCAAATTTCTCCCAAAGGTTGTGTTAAGAGTACCACCTGAACTAGGCGATTAATCTCGTCTATTTCAGCAACCCAGCCTTGGGTGCTGACTGCTTCTTAACACCCTTGACCTGCAGAGGGCGCTGTCCTGTTACAGGGAGCACATGGTGGGAATTCGCAGTGAGGCTCACTAGGTGTTCGTCACCTATGCTGAAGTCACACCTGGCAACAAAGCGGATGATTGCCAAATATATCACCTCCTGCATCAGCCTCTGCTACAGGTTGACTAGTAGGGAGTCACCAAAAGGACTTAAAGCTTATTTTAGCACACATACTGCTGCCTCTGTGGCTGCTTCCTGGAATATCCCCATTGAGGTGATATGTGGGGCTGCAACCTTTGCTTAAGCATACACTTTTATCTCCCATTACAGTATCAATGTGCTGAATCATTGCAATGCTGCTTTTGCCGCCTCAGTCCTCCAGTCTCTGTTAACTAAATAGGGATGCGTGCCTTGCCCTTTTCTTATGGAGGACTGCTAGCAGTCTGCCAAATAGTGAACTGTATTAGTGTTGGTAGACATATAGTTTACTCACCTGTAACCATAGATCTTACTTCGAGAGGGTTCCTGCAGTAGGTCATAACACAGGACTGCACCACCTGGTGTCAGGACTGCACGGCAAACTTTTGCTAGCAATGTCTGACCGGGGACTGCCCACCCGACATCACGTGACTGACCTCAGCGTGACCCTATAAAGTGGGCGGTACCCACACCCGCCTTCCAGTTCTTTCCTGCTGTCAACCTGTGCAAGGACCTTGCGGTGAACGTTGCTCCAGTTGATCGCCATTTTGTATAAATATTACTTACTTATTTCTCGATTTAAAGTCCATTTGTTAATTCTTTTATGTCTTCTTCACCTCCAACTCCAAAGTCCAAGAAGAAGTGCGACGCACAAATCCCTCACAAGGATGGTCACCGGCGGTGCCTTTTCTGCTTAGGCCCGGGTCACGCAGGCAGCAAGCCCTGGAAGCCCATCTTCTAAAATCTAGAATGGCCACCTTGGAAAAAGAAATGCAAAAGCTGAGGGAATCCGCTTCTTCTCCTTCGGAGCTAAAGAAGAAAAAGGAAGATATAGAGAAGCATAGGGAGCGAGAACGTTTAGAGGACCAGGAGCAGGTTTCCTCCGGTAAGGTCGCAGTGCCCAAGACCGTGGCCCCGACGACGAACAAAACCGTTTCACTGCCGCATTCCCTGGTGATGGTCCAGGCTGCTTCCAAGAGTCCTCCAGGTACCTTTTCTTCTTTTAGGCCCATTAAAACAGGCCCCAAGCCTGGCACTTAAACCGATAGGCCGCCTGCTGGCTCCTCCAGCGAGTGCCCGGTTATTACTAGTAAGTGTCGATGAGACAGATTCCTGTCAGGAGGGAATACGCATGACACATGCCAATAAGCGATGCGTGGTCTCTTCCCCACCCCGTCCACCTGGCTACTCCTTGACCAGTAAGTCGGCGCTGGATCTCTGGCCACCATCCGATTGAAGCTCACCCGCCGAGCTGACACACCGGCGTCTGGTCGACCTGGCTGACCTCTGCTGGCCAGCTCTCCTCGGACAGGAGCTTCCCTCCGCCTCCCGGTGGAACCTCCAGCCCCAGACATTACGCTGGACGGAGGGAAGAGGTCCCCTGGATGTGGCTCCACTTTCCCCACACTAGTGGTGATCCCCCGTCCACGCCCTCGGATGCTGTCCCTGGGACTCTGATGTCGGAACCGGTTATGACACTGGCTCCCAGGAACCTCTCGCTTCCGATGGGCCTTTCTTTACACCTGCCATCAGAGGTCCCTCCAGGCACCACGCACCTAATGCCCGATGTGCCACCAGACCCTTTTGCTAATCTTCTGTCTTGAGTCACCATCAGGGTCCTTACGACTGCCCCTGATGCCAGCCGACCCGACACCAAACCCTCTGACATCGACTTTACCACCGCCAGATAATTTTCCAGGCCCTTCGAGGCCTCCTTTGGATCAAGGCCATCCGTCAGGCTACCGCTCTAATCCAGGCTTCCCGACGTCTGGCCCAACGATGGCCCCTTTCTCCCAGGGGTATTATCGTGGGTATCGGGCAACAGGCTATACCCCACCTTTTTATCAACCACACTGATATCCTCCCCTTCAGTACCCGGGGATGGGCACCCACTACTATCGGCCTCCTCCTCTTCCTTCACCAGAACAGGACTTTCAGTCTATGATTCAGTCCTGTTGGCAGGAAGCCAGATCCCAGCTGGTTTCTGACCTGGATAAAAGGTTACCCCCACCCCCCGCTCCTTGTTGCCCGTAGGTTCTTTTCAGTCAACCACGGTGCACATATCCAGGGGTGCCACTCAGGAGTTCACCTTACCAGGTGTTGCAACCTCTGATAGAAAGGAGTCTTCAGACTCTGAGGACTCCTCCTCTGATTCTTCATCCGGAGAGCAATCCAGAACCACAGGAGCTAAGGGCAAGGAGTCGCCAAAATCGCCTCCCAAAGACCCCTCTTTTACAGAACTTCTCCACATCATCCAGCGGGCTAATGGATGGAATGTGGAAGAACAAGACCCCAAATTTAAGCATCTAACTGAACACTAAGACCTAGAAGAGGTATCTCCAGTTCCTATTCCCCCTTGGACTGCCCCCCATGAGGATCTCACTACCACCATTTGGCAGTTGGCCCCATTCTATTCTGGCCATTCCGAAAAAGGCAGACTGGATTTACCATATGCCGGAGGGCATTTCCTTTCTAGATTCCTAACCCAAGACAGATTCCATCGTAATAGCTGCAGCTCATGACCGTACTGCCAAGCCAAAACACGAGTACCTCTCCCCCGATAAAGAATCTAGGCAGCTGGACCAGTTTGGGCGGAAACAATACGCCTCCTCCACCTGTGCTCTTCGTTCTCTCTACATAACACACATGGTCTCCTTCCAGAAGGCCACTATGGCTAAACTGGAAGCTCATCTTCAGACTGTAGAGGACTTGGACCTCAAGGTGGAACTTACTAAGGACCTGTGTTTGTCCAAGATATCTTGCAGCCATGTGCTTAGAGCCACTTATGACTCAGTGGATGCAGTGGCTCGTTCCTCCGCCACGGCCGTATGCGTCTGGTGTCATGCTTGGCTGCGTATCTCCGGGCTTTCCCCTGACATACAGGCAGCCATCCAGGATGCCCCCTTTCGAGGATCAGCCCTCTTTAGAGGGGATACTAAGGACATTATTACGGGCCTTCAGGATAGTGGACAAGCCTTAATATCCGTAAAATCCTTGTACAAGGTGGGCTTCAAACCAAGACAGCCCATTCGGCACCAGCAGAAGCGACAAGGTAAGCAACCCTTCTCCAGGCATCAGAACAAAAGGAGAGCACCGGGGTCAGCCGTCACCTCATCCCCTGCCTCCACAACCCAGAGGACAGCTGGGGGATCCCTCCCCTCCCATCCCTCCTCCTCCTGTCTTGCTCAAACCCCGCCTCCACCTCCCAGCTCCATGGAGCAGGTGGGAGGAAGGTTTGCCCTTCACCTAGAGGAATGGCAGGGCATCACGTCAGATTCATGGGTCTTGCAACTAGTGTCAAGAGGCCACACCATCGAGTTTCTGGAAGGACCTTCAGACTCTCTTCCAGGTCGATCCACTATTCCCAGAACCAGGCGTCTCTGGTAGAGGAAGAGATACTGGCCCTACTTCAAAAGTCAGCCATAAAGTCAGTCCCTTGGCACAGAGGGGAAAAGAGCTTTACTCCCATTTCTTCCTCATCCCCAAAAAGACTGGTGACCGCAGGCCCATCCTGGATCTCAGCCAACTGAACCTTTTTGAGGAATACAAAAGGTTCTGTATGCTGACAATACAGGGTCTTCTGCCCTTGCCACAAACAGGCCATTGGCTCTGTGCACTGAACATGTAGGATACCTACCTGCACATCCCAGTGTTCCTCGGCCACCGCCATTTCCTTTTCCAAGGAAGCACTTTCAAATCAAAACCCTCCCCTTTGGCTTTTCCTCAGCACCCAGGGTCTTCACCAAGTGCCTAGCGGTGGTGGCAGCAGCTCTTCGTGGTCTGGGCATTGCAGTGTTCCCATATTTGGACGATTGGCTCTTGGCAGCTCCATCCAGGAGCATCCTAGAGGAATCCCTATCCTTCACCCTATATCTTTTTACTCAACTGGGGATTACTGTCAGCTACCCCAAGTCGTCTCTGGTTCCCTCCCAATGCCTCCAATTCATTGGGACGGTATTGGACACGGTCCAGGGAAGGGCCTTCTTGCCTTTGGACAGAGTGGATACTGTGCTGGAGCAAGTCAAACTGTTAGTCTCCTCCAGGCATATTCCTGCCAGGGCATTCTTACGCCTTCTTGGCCTGATGGCAGCAACCATTTCTACGATCCCTGTGGCCAGGTAACATATGAGGATTGCCCAATGGACTTTTAAGAGTCCAATGGGATTAGCATTCGGACGATCTATGTCATCCTGTCCTGGTGTCCAGCACACTCAAGAAAGACCTTTTATGGTGACAGGATCCTCAAAACCTGTCTTGGAGGTTACCTTTCAGAACACCTCCTCCCTCCTGGACCCTCACCACAGATGCCTCGAGTCTGGGTTGGGAGGCCCACCTGGGGAATCGTCAGACACAATGAACGTGGTCCCAGTGGAAGCATTTCTCCATATAAACATCCTGGAGATGAGGGCGGTTCTTTTACGCCCTCCAGGCCTTTCAGCCCCTTCTGTCTGTGGGAACACTGCTAGTACAGACAGACAACATTGCAGTGGTCTGGTGCATCAACAAGCAGAGAGGCACCCAGTCGTATCCCCTTTGCAGGGAGGTGATGTGGGTGTGGTACTGGGCAGTCAAGTACAACCTGTTCCTCACGGCCGTACATGTTCCAGGCGTTCACAACGTCCTGGCGGACAGCCTCAGCCAAACAATTACACTAGCTCACGAATGGGAACTTAATCAGGAAGTAGCAAAACTTCTATTTCATCATTGTGGATGGCCAGAGATGGATCTCTTCGCCTCCCCGTTCAACGCAAAACTACCCAGTTTTTGTTCGCTCGTTCAAGGGCCTGGTGTTATCTGGCAAGACGCGTTGTCTCTCTGCTGGACAGGGAGGTACTTGTACGCTTTCCCATTCTACAACATGTCCTACTGAAGCTTCAGGCAGAGGGCATGCAGATGCTTCTGATAGCCCCCTCTGGCCCAGGCAGATTTGGTTTCCACTCCTGCAACAGCTGGCCTTGGAAACCCCAGTTCACCTCCTGCTTCAACACAGTCTGTTGACACAGGAACAGGGCAGACTAGTGCACCCAGGACTCTGGTCCATATATCTTCATGCGTGGCTCCTTCAGACATAGATGTGTCATGTTTTGGAGTTTCCCAGAGGGTCACTCAAGTCCTAGTGGACGCTAGAAAGCCTTCCACTAGATCTACTTACACTATGAAATGGAAGCACTTTCCCATTTGGATGGCTGCCAAAGATTGGGACCCCTTTCCTGCTTGGGACTCCAGGTAATGGGAGTACCTTTTGCACCTGTCTGACTCTGGTCTAAGCTGTTCTTCACTGAAAGTCCACCTGTCTGCTATTTCTGCCTGTCATACTTTGGTGGATGGGAAAACTGTTGCACAACTGGAGATCTCCAAAACCTTTTTGAAAGGGATCCTCCACATGAAGCTCCCTATCCGCAACTGTACCCCACCTTAGGATTTGAATTTTATTTTAGAAAAGCTTACATTGCTTCCTTTTCAGCAGGCGGTAAGCTGTGAGATGCACTTACCTGTCTTGGAAAGTGCTCTTTTTAGTTGTTGTTACTTCTGCTCGAAGGATTTCTGAGCTTCAGGCCCTTATGTGTAAGTAGCCTTATTTCATTTTTCACCGAGACCAGGCGGTCCTGCGAACAAATCCTAAGTTTCTTTCCAAGGTGGTTTCTGAGTTCACCTTGAACCAGACTGTTGAGCTGCCAGTGTACTACTCTGTTCATTCAAGTAAGGGTGAGACTCTTCTACACACATTGGATGTACATAGGATTTTGCATTACTACGTCCACAAGACCAAAGATGTCCACAGATCAGATCAGTTTGTCTCCTTTGCCCCCAGAACCCTGGGGTTGGCAGTTTCTAAACAATGCTTGTCCAAATGGTTGTCTGACTGCATCTGTTTCTGTTATCAGAAGTACGGCAAACCTCTTCCGGGGGAGGACAGAGGTCATTCCACTAGATGGATGGCTGCTTCCGCGGCCTTTCTAAAAAAAAAAATGTTTCTGCAGCTGAGATTTGTGCCGGAACAACCTGGAGTTCAGTCCACACTTTCACAAAGCATTACAGTTTGGACATTGCCTCTAGGCGTAGGGCCAGATTTGGCCTAGCGGTTCTGCAGGGTCTGCTGTCTTAGACCTGCTCTGGTCAGTCTATTATCCTTCCTCCTCCCTTGTTTCAGTGGGTCTCGCTGAGAGTGACTGCTTGTGATTCAGTCCTATATGTTATGACCTACTGCAGAAACCCTCTCGAAGTAAGATAGTACAGTTATGTAAGAACTTACAGTAACAGTAGATCTTTGAGAGAGGTTCCTGCAGTAGGTCACACTTTCCCCACCCTCCTTCCCCCAGCTTTCTGCATAATTTTACAAGCTGTTCTGGATTGGGCTCCAGGATATCCATCCTTTCTCTTGTCGTACCCTTTTGGGTCTCCGACAGGAGAACTGGAAGGCGGGCGTGGGGACTGCCCACTTTATAGGGTCACGCTGACGTCCATCACGGGACGTTGGGTGGGTGGTCCCCCACCAGACATAGCTAACAAAGGTTTGCCGTGCGGTCCTGACGTCAGGGGGAGCCATCCTATATGTTATGACCTACTGCAGGAACCTCTCTTGAAGATCTACTGTTATGACAAGTTCTTATGTAACTGTACTTTCTACTAATAGTATACAATTTACATCCACACAACTTCCCCTGGCAAGTGGCAACTGAATCCCTGCTTCTATCTTGCAAAATCTCAGGTCGTGGGATGGAGCCATAGGATAACACCAAGCGGGTGGTGGGAGGATCATAGCTTGAAGAAGTCCGTTGGTGCAGCTGTCTACAGCTAACTGGCATAGTGTGGATCAGAACTGTATAGCACTAGTAAAACTATGGTTATAGGTGGGTAACCTTTATTTCCTGCCTTCTCAGTCTCAGGGTGTCCTTTGGTTGCCTCATCCAGTGCTGCCAGCTAGACCCTGCTGCACCACCTTAGACCCTAGGTGTGGGATTCCCCAGCCCTCTCATAGAGGAGGATTAGGATGAGAACTGTCCAGTCCTGGAAGGGAAGGAGCATTGGTTGAAGAGACCAAACTTCTCCACCATCTGGGAGTGGAAGGTTTGGCTGGATACACTGTTCTCAGGCAGCGAAGAGACATTATAAGTCTAATTATTAATGAGCTGAACTAGCTCACTTGATTGGCTACCGTGCTGGTCGGAAATCTCTTAGAAATGACCGGCATGGCAACAGCACTTGGCTCATGCGCTGTATGCCAACAGCAGGGGCACGTAAACCATTTTCTGCGCTCAAAACCCAGGAAAAAGAAATCATTATTGTGATTAGACTTATAATCGCAACAATGACCTTAGAGCTGGTCATTTCCTTTTTATTAACAACCGGCTGGGTGGGGGTGGCCTGGTCGTTAATCTGTAGGAAATGACCAGCTCTTTGGTCATTATTGCTTAATTGTTGTGTAGGGCCTGTTCTAACCCCCTGTGAGGACCTTACCTTCCATTCCCTAATGAGGCAGTTCCAGGAGACTGAATTTCTCCCTACAGGATGACAGTTCTTATAAAAGAATCACAGTTTGAGCATGGTGTATTATCTGAATTATCTGGAAAAAGGCAAGAAAAACTAAGGACTCCATAGATTGGCTAAATTTCAGAAAAGCAAGAAATTCATGTACAACACAAATAAGATCTGCCAAAGCGGCCTGTTATAGAGCTGAATTGGATGCCTCCTATAATAACCCAACCAGGCTCTGGGGAACTATAAAGGGTATCTTGGGCCAAAACTCTACTCCTGCCTTAACCTGCAGACTGCTACTAAATAACACAGAAATTACGGATAAACAAGAAATTCTAAATACCTTCAATGACCACTTCACCACAGCTGGACTAGCATTTGACTCTTCACCTGCAAATCTCCTGAGATCTTCCTTGAATCTTCAATCCACATTGGCCAAAGGCTACATCAACCTTCTCTTTCAGCCAATATCATTGAAAGAGTGGAAGATCTCCTCTCAATTTGGATACTTCAAAAGTGCAGGTACAGACTCCCTGGACCCCTACTTCCTCAAGATTGCATCTCAAGTCTTATCTCCCCTCACTCATCTCTTCAATCTTTCCTCACCACTGGATCCATTCCTCCATTTGGAAAACAGCTCAAGTAGTTCCTTTACTCAAATCTGGTGATCCCATGGATCTCAATAATTACAGGCCCATTTCCATCCTATCAGTTCTGTCCAAGATGCTCGAAAAGTTAGTAAACTCACAATTAAGGGTCTACCTGGATAACAATAACCTCCTAAACACAGCACAATCAGGATTTAGATCAAGGCACAGCACCATTTCAGCCCTAGCCAAAGTAACCAACGACTGGCAGACTGCTATGGATAAGAAGATTAGTACCTGTGCTGTGTTCCTGGATTTGAGCAAAGCATTTGACACAGTGGATCATGAATCACTGATCACCTCCTTGGTTCAATAGGGTTGGATTCCCTTCACTCAATTGGTTCAAGTGCTATCTATCAGACAGATCACAACTGGTAAAAATGGAACTACCTATCCACTTTAAAACCACTGCTAAGAGTGTACGCAAGGCTCTATTCTTGCCCCATCCTCTTTGCCATCTATATTAATAATATTGATGCTAACCTCACTCAATCAAACATCCATCTGTTTGCTGATGATACTGTGCTATATGTTAGCAATCCTTCATTGTCTAAAGCCTGTGAACTGCTACAATCTGAATTCTCCATCCTACAACACAACTTACTGGATAAAAACTACTTCTAAATGCCAAAAACAAAAGCTATGCTCTTTTCCTCACAAAGTTGCTCTGCCACTACCCCATCATCTACCACCTACAACTAACCACCTTACTTAGAAGCTGGAATCGTTGATAACTTCAAATATCTTGGTGTCTGGATTGACAACAAACTTGACTTTTCTGTACATATTGAGGAGCTACTAAAGAAACTGAGACAAAGGCCTGGTTTATTTTTTAGAATAAAGCACTACCTCAACAGAGACTCCAAAAAAAGATTAATCCAGGCTTCATTCCTATCCCTCATTGACTATGCTGACTTTCTGTATGGACACTGTTCACTCCCCCTCTTAAATAAACTGGACACCCTATACCACAGGTCCATCAGATTCATTACTGACCTTCCCTTCAACACCCACCATTGTTCCTTTATAAGGCAGTTAACTGGTCATCATTACAACACAGAAGAAACAGGAATGCTGCAATTTGGATATTCAAAGCCTTATCAGGCAAGCTACCTACCTACATCTCGGACTGTTTTACTCAAATCACTCTAGGCCATACAACTTAAGGATCAGCAAAATTATCATTCTTAAGGTCCCCAATGCCTGCACCCAGCTTGGGAGGGCTGCTATCAGCTACTCACTAGCAATTGTTTGAACTCACTCCAAAACCATGAAGCTAAATAACCTCCACCCTTAATATCCTTCAAAGATTATTCACCACCCTATTCCCAGAACTCTGCAACTGCTTCCACAAGGCCTAATTCACGGCCCTATCCACCCCCTTTTCTGCTCGTGTTTCTATATGCTGAAAAACTCCAGTTCCCAGTCCCAAGATTCACCCTCAAAATGCCTGCTAGGTCCTATAATCTACATATTAACTCTGATGTGCCAACTGCCTACTGTCTCCCAGATTAAAAGTGTTAATGCCTTGTACATATGTATATTGTTATATACTAGCACTTATGTCATTGTATTACTGTTTTTTGTTACTCCTGTCGTATTACTGTTTATGATACCCTTGTCAATGTAATAACACTTGCACTTCTTGACCACTCAGGTCCATCTTGTAAATGAGCTATGCTCAATGATGTTCGCCTGATTAAATAAAGATTTTGATTGATTGATTGATTGAATAAACTGGGGCACAGACTACTAACCTCTGTTCCAGTAGGTAGTGAGGATGTGAGATTGGGCGGTGACCCAACAGATCTCACTTCTTGCTGTCTTTGTGGAGGGGCTCACTGAATGACCTAGCAAGACAGCCTCAGCTGGTTGGTAATTCAGGACCACAAGTGGGAACTCATTCATACCGTGGCCAACAAACTGTTCAACATGTGGGGAAGGCCAGCTTTTTTTGCATTCTCCACACAATGCAAAACTCACACTTTTTTAATTGCTCACTGTAGGACTTGAAATTCACTGGCAAAACGTGTTGTCCCTCTCCTGGAAAGAGACTCCTCTATGCCTTTGCCACTGATCCAGAAGGTTCTTACCAAGCTCAGGCAGGAACCTACTGGAATGATCCTGTGGCATCATTATGGTCTGGAAGGATATGGTCTCTAGTGTGGAAACTGACAGTTGAAGCTCCTTTTCCACTGGCCCTAGAGTGGGGTTTCAGTCTCAGAACATTGGTTCATGCTGTATCTGGATATCCAAGTAGTAGTTAGATATTCTGTGAACATAGAGGTCTCTTGATTAGGCGTCTCAGCTGAGGTCTGAGTTCTGCTTTCTGCTAGGAACCTTCCAAAAGACACATCTACTCCCTGTAGTGGAAATGTTTCGTTTTGCCAGACAGAATCCCTGGACCCCTTCGTTTGCTTCATACAGAGGGTACTGGACTACCTTATACTGGTGCTGTCTGGATTAAATTATTCCACAGTGAAGGCTCACCTGTCAGCTATTTTGGCTTTAGGTACCCCTGTCAGGGACAGGTCTGTGGTCTGCAGATTTCTGAAGGGTCTATTGTATTCGACTCCTCAAGTTTATAAGCCTCTTCCAGTTTCGTACTGAACCTTGTGCTCAAATCCCTGACTAAAGCCCCTTTTGAGCCTGCATCATCCTGTGATCTGAAGTATCTTTCCAGGAAGACTTCCTTATTCCTGTTGTCTGCCAAGTGTGTCTGAACTACAGACCTTTGTTTGTGACAGCCCCCTGGGTGGCATTGTGAACGACCCCCAAATTTTTGCCTAAGGTGGTGTCTGGTTTCACTTTGAAGTAGTCAGTTGATTTACCATTGTTCTTCCCTTCTCAGAACCCAGGCAAAGTACTGTTCACACAAGACATTCAGAAAATATTTGATTACTACTTGGAGCATACCAAGAACTGTGTGCAGTCCTCTCAACTGTTTGTTTCCTTTGGCATGGCACCAGGGGCAAACTGTCTCCAAAGAATGCATCTGCAACCGTATGATATCCTGAATCTTGTAAACATAGAAGCTGTCGGCACGAAAAGGACCTCTTGGTCCACCTAGTCGGCCCTAAAGTCCCCACCTACCGTGCTACTGTAGACCTTAATTGATCTATGGCCGTTTCAATACCCACCACCTCTGCTGGCAGGCTGTTCCAGGCATCCACCCTTTCCATGAAGAAATATTTCCTCGCATCCCCTTTAACATTCATTCCAGTAGCCGCCATATGGTGTCGGAACCATCCATTGCTGAACTCGACCCAAAGTGGCCACCGGGAGAGAATGAGTTGTCTCTCCCTTCTAGCTTCATATCATGCCCCTTCGTTCTTGAACATCTCTTTCTGTGCAGTATGCCACCCTCCTGTACCTTATTGATATCCTTGAGGTATTTGAATGTTTGCCATGCCTCCCCTTTCTCTCCTTTCCTCCAGTGAGTACATATTTAATTCCCGGAGTCTTTCCTCGTAGGGCTTCTGATGCAAGCCATGCACCATTTTGGTTGCCCTTCTCTGTACCACCTCCACCCGATCTATGTCCTTCCTGAGATAGGGCCTTCAGAACTGGACACAGTATTCCAAGTGTGGCCCCACCACTGATCTATACAAGGGTCAGACTACCTCCCTTTTTCTGCTGGTGATGCCCCTACTACGCACCCCAGCATCCTACTGCCTCATCTCACTGCTGTGCTACCTTCAGGTCATCAGATATGATGACTCCTAGATCCCATCCTGTTTTGTTGTTGTAACACTTCCCCATCTAAATGATACATTGCCCTTGGGTTTCTGTGCCCAATGTATATTTTTACGTTCTAGGGACATGGACATGATGTTCTGTCCACACTTCTGGCAGTTGCCTTTTCCTTTAAGACTTGCTGGAAACATCTTCAAGCTGGCTCCTCCCAGCCACCCAGGTAATAACTGCCTCAGCTCCGCCCCATGATGCCAGATCTTCCTTTCCGCTGGAAGAAGCAGGTTCCCTCCTTACCGCTCTCGCGTTGAGTAGTCCCTTTGCTGATAAATCTCTGGATTTACTTCCAAACATTTCAAAAAACGTCTTCAGGCTCAATCATTGATCGAGGTGGATGACAAGTCCACTCTCGGGTTCCGTTGGTGCCCTTGCGGGCAGATGATGTCCCAAACAGATCCACACTATTGCCTGGGGCACGAGAATGATCCACAGGCCTGTGACATTTGTCGGACTTTCCATCCTACCGTTCTCGAGGACCGTCTCACCCGACTCAAGTTAGGCAGTCCAAGCGAATGGAACCTACCGGTCAAATCTAAGGATGCCCATTGGGTGGTCTCCGCGTTTGAGGGGTCTGCTGAACAGGTTGCGGCGTTTGAGAAGGCTGCGACCAAGGCCACTTCTATTCAGTAGTTGCCTTCGTACTGCTCCAGCTGGGTTCGACTTTCACGGGATCCTTCAAAGAATTGCGCCAGTCAGAAAAAGTTAGACCACTGGGAACAGAAGGTGTACTCCTCTGCCACTGGGGCCATCAGGTCATTAAACTTCTTGGCCCATATGGTCACGTATCAAAAATCTCTTTGGGAAAAGGCCATACAGCTTCTCAAATCTCAGCAGGATTCTGACACGAAGAATGAATTACTGGCCTACGCCAAACACGTCCTGAGATGCTCGTACGATTCAGCTGACATGGCAGCCTGAGCCGCAGCATCGGGCATTTGTCTCCGCAGGCATGCCTGGTTTACGAGCAACGTCCATTAGGCAGGACCTCCAGGACGCTATTCTGGATGCCCCCTTCCATGGACCAGTCCTGTTTGGTCAGGAAGTGGAGGGAATTATAAAAGGCCTCCAGGATTCGGGTAGAAAAGTCGAGGACGTACACAAATTGTACAGATCCGAGCCTCAGCATGCCCAGAAGCATTCCTTTCATAAACAGTCAACAAGGAGGCCACCCATACCAAGGAAAAGGCTTTAAGCACCATAACCAGCCTGCACAACTGAGAGGCCAAGGCCCTAAACAGCCTAAAACCCCCAGTTGTCCAGCCACCACCCCACAAGGGACTGCATGACTCCGTGTCCTCCCCCCAGTCATCAGTCTCTGAGGGAAAAGCAAGTAGGGGGAGTTCTCCCTCTACCTGCAAGAATGGTCCACTATTACATCCGGCCAGTGGGTACTGCAGACAATACGAAGGGGTTACACCATCAAATTCCTTAGCGTCCCCCCAGACAATCTGCCCGTAGTATCCCACTGCTCAACAGCACATGCCCTTCTTCTGGAACAAGAGATTCTTTCTCTTCTGCAAAAGAAGGCCATCCAGCCACTCCCAAGATTCCAGCAAGGCAAAGGCTTTTACTCTCATTTTTTTCTTGGTGCCCAAGAAAACGGGAGACCTCCATGCAATTCTAGACCTCAGCCACCTGAATGAATTTGTTCCGTACAGAAGATTTTGGATGTTCACCCTGGCAAGCCTGTTTCCCTTCCTCCACCAAGGGGACTGGCTATGCACCCTGGAAATGCAGGACGCCTGTATGCATATAAAGATCCTGCCTTCTCACAGGAAGTTCCTGCACTTCCGGTTCCAGGACGAGCATTACCAATTCAGGGTCTTGCCCTTCGGCCTTTTGTCAGCCCCAAGGGTCTTTACAAAATGCCTTGCAGTAGTTGCAGCCACTCTGAGGAGAACATACGAATGTGCCAGCAAAAACAGACCACGTGGGAAGGGGCCACTTTGTCTACCCCTACCTCGATTATTGGCTGATTTCTACACCCACAGAACAGCTTCTAGGTTCTCTGAGGGAAACGGAACAACTTTTCCAGTCTCTCGGAGTCACCCTGAACTGGCCGAAATCCGAACCCTGGCCCTCCCAATGACTTCAATATATTGGAATGGTGCTCGACAGTCTGCAAGGCAGGGTCTTTCTCCCTGCAGACAGAGCCCTGCGCCTTTCGGCTCTAACTCATCCAGTTAGCAGATCAGGTACTTGCTAGAGTAGTCTTGCAGCTGTTGGGTCATATGGCAGCAGCCACAGCCACGGTACCCTTCTCATGACTCAACATGAGAATTCTTCAGTGGCACTTCAGGGTCCAGTGGGACTAGAGTTCGGACAACTTGGATTGACCCATCCGAATCTCGGAGGCGGTCTGACACTCCCTTCGCTAGTGGCATGTTCTAGCTCACCTAGAACAGGGTTTCCCTTTCCAGAGGCAAAGTCCAACACAAGCTGTCACAACAGACACCTTGGGACTAGGCTGGGGTGTTCACTTACGCGAGCATCAGACAAGAGGATTGTGGTGTCTCCACATCATTGTGTTGGAGATGAGGGCAGTTTTTTTATGCCCTTCAGGCCTTTCAGGATCAGCTCTCCCAGGGCCCTCTGCTAATCCAGTCAGACAGTACCTTGGTAGTCTTTTACCTGAACAAGCAAGGAGGAGCGGGATCATATCCTCTTTGCAGAGAGGCTATGAGAATCTGGGACTGGGCGATAGAACATGATCTGTTCCTAGTCGCAGTCCATGTGCCAGGCATCCAGAACATTCTCGCTGTCCGTTTAAGCCGTTCTCGTTCTCTGAACAATGAGTAGGAGTTGCAGCAGGATGTAGCAGATCTGTTCGCAAGAAGGGGTCGTCCCGAGCTGGACCTCTTGAGTCCCCGCACAATGCCAAACTGCCAAATTTCTGCTCGCTAGACCCAGAGCCTGGTGTTTTCTGGTGAGACGCATTGTCCCTCTCCTGGGCAGGGAGGTTTCTTTATGCCTTCCCTCTAGTTCAGAGAGTACTGCTCAAACTGCAGTCGGAAGGCGCCAGGATGATCTTGGTAGCACCTTTCTGACCTCATCAGATTTGGTTTCCACTTCAGCAGCTGGCCACGGAACCCCCCGTACCACTGCCTCTGTGCACCCACTTGCTTTCCCAGGATCAAGGGACGCTGGTCCATCCGTCCCTGCGATCCCTTCACCTACATGCTTGGCTCCTGCAGTCTTAGCAAAGGAGAGACTGGGAGTTTCTCAGAGGGTGGCAGAGATTTTAGTGGCAGCAAGATAGCCCTCTACCAGGGCCACTTATGTCATGAAGTGGAAGCGATTCTGTCTCTGGGTGGCAGCCTGATCCTTAAATCCTCTCCAGTGCTCTGTCAAGTTTGTCCTAGAGTACCTGCTCTTACCTCCTTCACCTAGGCATTAGCTATTTATCTATCAAGGTGCATCTTTGCGCAGTCTCTGCGTATCATGATGTGGTTGGAGAAAGGACTTTGGCACAACTCAACATCTGCAAGACCTTCCTCAGGGAGTCTTGTATTAGACCCCCCACCGGAGGGATCCAGTCTGGGACCTCCTGCTCATTTTAGAAAAGCTCACCCGCCCTCCTTTTGAACCGGCCGCGTCATGCGAGCTACATCTTCTTTCTTGGAAGACGTTATTTTTAGTTGACATTACTTCAGCCCGGAGAATTTCCGAGCTTCAGACCCTGATGTGCAAGGTTCCTTACCTTGTTTTTCTTAGGGATAGGGTGCAGCTTTGTACAAAACCCAGATTTCTGCCGAAAGTGGTGTCTGCCATGACTCTGAACCAGGACATCCAACTTCCAGTTGTCTATCCACAGTTCTCCAACAGGGTGGAGGCCTTGTTACATACTCTGGATGTTCACAGAATCCTTCGTTATTACTTGGACCGGACTCGTTCTGTCCAGACCACATACCAGTTGTTCATGGCGTTTGCTAAACATAAAACAGGGGATCCTGTCACCAAGCGAACACTATCCAAGCGATTAGTGAATTGCATTTCTTTCTGTTCTCAGCACCATGGCAGACTGTTACTGGGCTCGGCTAAGGGCCATTCCACCAGGGCCATTGCCACCTCTTTCGCTTCTCTAAGAAACATGTCAGCGGCAGACCTTTGTGACATAGCTACCTGGAGCACTGTCCATACCTTTATTTGACCTTACAGTCTGGACATAGCCTTCAGGAGGAGAGCAGGTTTCAGTTTGGTTGTTCTTCAGGGACTGCTCTCATAAGAGAGTGACCTTTTTTGTTCCCTCACAGTCATTCCTCCTCCCTTCTAATCTGGGCCTTTTTTTGGGTACTGCTTTGGACTCAGTCCTAATAGTATTACCTGCTGCAAGAGCTCCACCTCGAAGTCAGTACAGTTACGTAAGAACTTACTGTAAGAGTAGGTCTTCGAGAGGATCTCTTGCAGCAGGTGGCTTTCCCACCCTCCATCCCCCAGGTCAGTTTGTACCTCTAATTTTTCTGTCTATATAGGGCAAGTTCCTTCTCGGTTCTCCATTATTTACCAACCGGGTCTCCGGTGGGGAACTGAGATGGCGCCGGGGGACCGCCCTCTTTATACTACGTCTAACGTCGGGGGGTGGTCCCCTGCTATAGACTACTAATAGAACGTTTTTCCAAGGGGTCCTAATGCCTGCAGCTTTAGTCCTAATGGTATGTCCTGCTGCAAGAGCTCCTCTCAAAGATCTACTGTTACGGTAAGTTCTTGCGTAACTGTACTTTTCTTTGGCTAAAGACTACCAGATGGCCAGACAGACACCACAGCAGTGAGGTATCAGCCAAGCATCGGTACAACACTCTCTTTCCCATTTAAATTCCAAGTCTGATAACTCTGGTGGGGGTAACAAATCTGCACTCAGAAGACTTTATTTGCTATAACTGTAATAAGCCAGGTCATATTGCAAGAAATTGCCGTAGTAAGAAGTGATACTGGAGCAGATTTGTTCTTGGCAAGTACTTAACAGATGTGAAGGTGGGAGATAAGACTGTGAAGGGACTTATAGATTCAGGAAGCAGACAGACACTAGTGCATATTGAAGTGCTGGGAAAACCATGTCCAAAAGGACCTGGTACTGGTGTCATCTGCATCCATGGGGACACGCGATACTATCCCACCAGCCAAATGACTGACTATTAATAGGGTGTCACATCAAATAAAAGTGGGGGTAGTGCCTAAGTTACCTGTACCTGTGATTATTGGAAATGACTCATCAGGATTTGCTGAATTAAAGAGGGAATAAATCTTGATGTTTCAGCAGCTGTTGTGACAAGAGCCCAGGCAAAGAAAATCTCAGATGGTGGGGACTCGTTTCCTTTCGCCGATTTTGATTCGGACTTGTTTGAGCACAGCTGTAAGATCCGGAAGTCCAAGAAAGAAAGATGACACCTGAAGAAACAGTGGCAACAAAAGACTGATGGACATAAGGGGTTAACATAAGAAAATGCTGAAACTAAACTGATCACTGTGATTTTCTTTCAGAACAAGCTAATGTTTCTCTCCAGGGTTATTTTAAGCAGCTGGGGGTGAAACCAAAACAGACTCAACCTATGTTTAAAAAATATAATGGGCTACTACACAGAGTTTGGGTTAAACCTCAGGCACAGGACCAGATAGAACAGTTGGTTATACCACAAAAGTTATAGATCTGAGTTGTTACAGATAGCACATGATAGTCCTATGGCTGGTCACTTATGGAAGGATAGCACCCTTGCCAGATTGCTGTACAGATTTTACTGGCCTGGAATTCATGAAGATGTTACTACCTATTGCAGTTCCTGTGCTGAGTGTCAGAAAGTAGCCTCAGTGACTAAAAAAGACAAGGTTCCCCTGGTGCCCCTACCCTTGATAGGTGTGCCTTTTGAGAGAATTGCAATGGATATGGGTGGCCCCTTAAAAGTAAAAACGGTAATCGGTTCATTTTGGTAGTATGCCACTCTAACTCAGAGGCTTTTCCAATGCGAACTATTACAGCCCCAAAAGTGGCAGCAGAGCTTGCCAAAATTTTCAGCAGGGCGGGCATATCTAAAGAGATTATTACTGATCATGGTAGCAATTTTGGTGTTTTGGTGCTGCATTACTGAAGGAGCTGTACTGACTACTAGGTATCACTGCCGTAAGAACCGCCACTTATTATTTATTTAGCTTTTGTTGACCAGGTAAGTACACTAGACAAGACATTTGCCTATTTTCAGGTACGACCCGGGAGAGTACATTGAAATATAAGTTCATACAGAGAACAACATGGTACAAGTTAGGCATTACACAGAAGCAGGTAGAACCAGATGAACATAACACAAGCAGTCAGTAAACACAGAATAGGAACAAAGAATATATACATAGTCACCAAGGCTATGAACAGTGTATTATACAATTCTGTACAGCTCAGAACCCCAAAAGCAGAGCCACAAAGCATCGCCTGGAACAGAGAGTAATTACATTATATACAGAGCAGAACCCAAGCAGGCAGAATGCATCAGCATGACCTGCGTAAGGGTACCAAAAGAAGGACATGTAAGTCCAGTGCAGGGGACCAAGGTTACTTATGGCAGTTGCTTATCATGCTCAGTCAGTCTTGTTGAGTGTTTAATCAAACCCTAAAATGCAGCTTAAAAAGGTTTGTAAAAGGGGAAGGGAAAGACTGGGACAAATACTTACCTTACTTGCTTTTTGCTTACAGAGAAGTGCCACAGGCATCAACCGTTTTTTCAGCATTTGAAATGCCTTATGGTAGATGACCCAGAGGGCCACCAGATGTAATAAAAGAAATATGGGAAGATAACACCTATCAGAAACAATCTATTATGTCTTATATGTGTGCCCTGAGAAAGAAGCTGGCAAAATATGTTGAAATCGCCCATAGTAATCAGGAGGTCCAAAACCAGCAGAAGGTGTATTATGACCATGGGGTAAAAGAAAAAGGTTTTGAGTCAGGTGAAAAGGTCTTGCTACTTTTACCCACTACAGAAAATAAACTGTTAATGAAGTGGCAAGGACGTTATAAAGTGCTTAGACATACTAGCACAGTTAACTATGAGATTGAGACTCCTGATAGGAAAGATCCTACTAAGGTATACCATGCTAACCTCCTCAAGAAATGTGTTTTAAAAAAAAAAAAAAAGCTAGTTTTACGAGAAAATGATTAAGATGATATTGATGTAGCTTATGATAGACTGTATCTTCTGGTGCTGTAAAGGTGAATGTTTCCTCAATCTCCGAACAAACCGCAGAAATTTGCAACTTGCTAAAGACATTTAACGGTATGTTTACCACAATACCAGGCCGAGCAAAAGGGGTTGAGCATGTAATAGTGACAATGAATGCTCACCCTATTAGACAAAAGACCTACAGATTACCAGAGTGGTTAAGAGTAAACGTGGTTAAAGAAATACAAAAAATGAAAGAATTGGGTATTGTAGAAGAGTCAAGAAGTGCTTGATTATCACCAGTGGTGACTGTAAAGAAAAAAGGTGGTGTAAGAATCTGCCTTGATTTTAGGAAACTTAATCAAGTGTCAGAATTTGGCAGTTATCCCATGCCCAAAATAAATGATTTGGTGAACAGACTGGGGAATGCCAAGTATATCAGTACCCTCGATCTCACCAAGGCTTACTGGCAAATTCCCCTAGCTAAAGAATCCAGAGACAAAACTGCATTTGACACTCCTATAAGATTCTATCCATTCACCACGATGCTGTTTGGTTTACATGGTGCAGCCGCTACATTCCAGCAGTACGTGGATGTAATTTTACCCCCTCACACTGGTTATTGTGCTGCGTATCTGGATGATGATGCGGTGTACAGTCCAGACTGGAAAAGCCACCTGGAACACCTACGAGCAGTTATTCAGTTGATCAAAAAGGCAAGTCTGACAATTAATCCTACCAAGTGTGTATTGGGCATGCAGGAAACCAGATAGTTAGGCTGTGTTTTGGGAAATGGAGAAGTCAAGCCAGAGGTTTCCAAGATAGAAGCTGTAGCTAACAGCCCTGTCCCCAAAACCAAGAAACATGTCGGGTCATTTTTAGGGCTGACTGATTATTATCGGAGATTTGTACCCAGTTTTGCAGAGTTAGCTACTACCCTCACTGAACTCACAAAGAAACAGTTCCTGAATAATGTGAAATGGACCCCAGGGTGTGACGAGGCATTTCATGCCATTAAAACTGCATTATGTTCAGCCCCTGTTTTAAGAAACCCAGATTTTGAGAAACGATTTCTGTTGCAGACTGATTCATCAGAGGTACTGTAGGCCTAGATGCAGTCTTGAGTCAGCATATGGATGGGAAAGAACATCCAATTATTTGCATAAGTAGGAAATTGCACGACAGGGAGAGAAAAGGTACTCCATTGAAAAGGACGCCTTGCGGCAAAGTGGGCCATGGAGTCCCTTAAGTTTTACTTACTAGGAGCTGACTTTGTACTTGTAACAGATCACAGTCCTCTCTGTTGGCTTAACCAAATGAGGGATACAAATTCCAGAATCACACGGTATCTGGCACTACAGCCATTTAAATTCAAGGTGATACACAAATGTGGGAAAGAGAATGACAGTGCTGATTTTCTGTCGAACTATGGATCAGGAATTGAGGATTACAAAGGTTAAAAAAATGTGAGTTTACACTTCTCTTTGCTATGCTGCATATGCACTGAACTGTTAAAGTTATAAGTTAATGCTAGAAGATAATTAAAAGAAAACTTTGGAAATCTGTTTCTGTAAAACAGGTTCCCTTAAAGAGGGGAGAGTATGTGCATAGCTGAATAAGGCCAAGCCCCATTTGTTGTTGTAGCAGAGTTAGGCTACACCATTGGCTGTGACTGATAGACCACTTTTCTATCTCCTTATTTCCTAGCTACCAAAACTTCTGTTGAGCAACAGTTAACGCTTTTCTCTCTCTGCTTTTCTTCTCCCCAAAAACCCTAGGTTGGCCACCTAGCATAGCTCTTTACTGTCCCTACTAAACTTTCTACTAGTTCTCTCTTTTTATTCTTTTTCCATTTCCATCCATTCAGTCCCTGGAATAATGCCAAACACCCGGAGAGGTGTTGTGTAAAGTGCATAAGTGCATTTTGTGTACAAAAAAACACGAAGGCTATTTTAAATAGGAATAAATACAGTTAGTAAAGCCTTTTTAAATAAAAAGGATACAGAAACCATATAAAACAATAATTTCATGATTAGTACAGTTGTAAGAAATCCTTAAGATATTCTCATAAATTTGCATAAACATGTTACGGTATAAGGCTCTATGTATGAGGCTGAACAAAAGAATGTAGTATGCTTTATAAAAGTGCTTAGTCACTGTGGATCAGCGATAGTCTCAGTATCTGTTGATATATACACTGTACCTTTAACTGAATCAGGAAGTCCCCGGAAACAAAACCCCCCTTGGTTTTGAAACATGTCCAGACATGTAAATGGAAAGGGCTCAGTCAGATGACCCCTCCAAAAGATATAAAACCTCTTCACTGAGTTCAGTTCAGTGAGTCCAGTGGGGCTCAGCACTGAGAGAGGAGGAGAGAGGTTCTACTGTTTTTGCAGACAAACTGTTGAATGCAATTGAGAAGGGTCTTGGGAACTCCAAGATCTTGGACTGTATTATGTGAGAAACTACTGATAAGTAGTGATTTTGTTTGCAGTTTATTTGTTTTCATTTATTATTTTTCGAACTTTTGAAAAATATTCTTTCCACTCCTTTTGTGTCTCTTGTCTGTCTGGTTGCGAAACCAAATTTTCTTGTGAGACCTAGGAACTGATCATTCCGGTTTCACAATTTTCCGCCTCTCGCTACCTTCCCTTGCTATTTCTGATTTTTCTTCACCCTTGCATATCTGCGGGTATAAAAATATATGTGACTCTTTATATGGAAATATAACTGATACTGAGATCCCTTTGTTTAAAAGTGTATATAGTTTTACTGTTGAAATGATTGCAAAAAGCTGTTTGGAACTCAAGGGGGTTAACCTGAGATCTAGTTTTTAAGCCCTTTGCAGAGCTGTAAACAAGAGGTCAGTTCTGGGTCGCTATGTTCTTTTTGCTGCACCTGCATTGAAACTGACAAGAACATTCTGTGAAAAGCAGGCTCTCTTAACGAGGTTTCCAGGCAAAGACTTATAAAAAGAGCAGCAGGGTTTTTGCTAGAGAGACGAGGAGAGTGAGAGGCTGAAACTTGGAATTAAGAGATACCCTCAGAAGAAGGACTTAGCTTTCTGTTTGTACTGCCTTTGTAAATAGTTAAACTGAACAAATGTTTATTTTGCTGTTATTGAGAAAAATAAAACACTATTTGCGAATTTTGAGACTGCTTCTGGTTTTCCTATGCTTCCTGACCTGTGTCCTGATGACAAGCACAAGTTGGCTGATGTGCCCTTCCTGGGCACGGACCTCTTTGGCCCTGGGACAGAGGGTCACCTCACCCAGGACTGAGAAATCCAGTGCCACCCTAGATTCTGTGACCTCCTTACAGAAGGATCAGAAAGGGCTGAGACTGAAGAAAAAGTCTTGTCAGTTTCAACCCTTTCTGTCACAGCAGCCTAGGCAATAGCAGCCCCAGCAGGGGCCTTCGCAAGCTTTCCATCCCAAGATCAAGTTCTGCAGTCAGGCAAAAAAAAAAAAACCCAGAGGTAGGGGTAGTAGTGCCCTTCCGGCAGCAGGTGTTGGTGCCCCCTCCAAAGCTGCCCACTGATGGGTTGGGGATGTCCACCTTCCACCCATCCAGTCCCTGCCCCAGCTCCCCATGGAGGGGGGTTGGCTGCACCACTTCTGGCACACTTGGACCGTAATTACCTAAGACAAGTGGGTCCTAGAGGTGGTGATCAGAGATTCGCCTCTCAATTTCGAGGCTCTTCTGCCTTACCAACTCCATGCACCATGGGAGTCCGTGGTGCTGCAGGACATGCTGTCTGTCCCCATGGAGGATGTTGCTTAGCTTCTAGAAAAAGGAATCGTAGCCTGTGTCCCAGACTCCATGGCAGGTCAGGGCTTCATGTCTGGATACTTCCTGCTTCTGAAATGGACAAGGATTTGGTGCACCATTCTGGATATCCATGATCTGAATTAGCATCTTTAGAAGCACAAGTTCAGGATGGTCACTCTGAACCAGATAATACCATCTCTGGAGCAGAGCATGTGGTTCTGCTCTCTGGATCTCCATGATATGTTTTTCCACATTCCTGTCTGTCCCACTGGCGGTACCTTCAGTTCCACGTAGAAGGGGTTCTGTGCCAATTCCAGTCATGCTGTTTGGCCTTTCTCTGGCATGCAGGGTGTTTACCAAGTGCATGGCAGTGGTGGCAGCCTTCCAGCAGTGTCAGGGGGTCAGGATGTACCCGTAACTAGATGATTGGCTGATAGCTGGGCCATCCAAGGAGGCAGTGGAGCGGCCCAGGATCTGGCCCTCCAGACCTGCAGAGACTTGGGCCACCTGGTTAATCTAGACAAGTCCGAACTCAACCCCTCAGTCAATTCACGTCATGGGCACAGAGCTAGACCCTCCAAGCCAAGGCCTGACTCCCTGCGAACTGGGCACTGGATCTTACCTCCTTTGCCCAGTCCTTTCATGTTGGGTGCTCATGCCCTGCCCAGGACTTCCTGTGGCTGCTGGGGTACATAGTATCCTGCACCAGCGTGGTCCGGTGGGCCTGCTGGCAGATGCGTCACCTTCAGTGGGACCTGGGTAATCGGTCCCAGTACCAGTATTACTTGGACCAACCAGTTGCAGTATCCCAGCTGATATGGGACACCATCCAGTGGTGGCTTGTCCCAGAACATCTGGAGGAAGAGGTCCCATTTGTCCGTCCAGAGTCATCTGTCATTCTGACTACAGATGCATCTTTGATGGGGAGCACACCTGGTGGACCACAGAGCCTATGGCCTCTAGATCCCCAGGGAGTCCTGTCCCCCCATCAGCCTGCTGGAGCTCTGTGCAGTGCACCCTGGCTCTGATGGAATTCGCTTCTTTCGTCTGGGTTCCATTCATGCAAGTCCAGACATACAGCACCACGACCATGTTCTACCTGAACAAGCAGGGTGGTATGCACTCCCCTTTCCTTTGTTTCAGGAGGCCGTCCACAGCTGGACCATTGTGTGTAGCTTGGGTGTAGATCTCATGGCGATTCATGTCACAGGAGCCAACAGCTAGCTGGTGGATGCCCTCGACTGGGTGAACAAGAGGTCCCATGGATATACTGTGGTATCCCTAAACTCAGTAACCTGAATCTCAGGATACCAACCCCACTGGCCTGAAATCCAGCTTGCCTAATCAATCAGATGCCCGAAAATACGATTTCAGGCATCTGATTGAAAAATCATTAGGCATATCAAGGGGGGAGTAGACCTCAGAGTTAGAAATATAATGGTTGGGGGGGGGCAGGACCGGTAAAATAGATCTCACCTGCAGCACGGCTAGAACCTGCGCCTACACAGCATGCTGGCCGAGCCACCGTGGTGTAGTCTGCAACACCAGCGGGGCAGCTTGGCCAGCCTTCTGATTTTTTGTGCCTCTCAGTGCTAGGGACGGGATAAGGTAGCAAGCCCATCACATCTGCTACCTTACCCCTGTCAACGTCCCTCGGGATTCCTCATGCCTGGATGCTCACTGTCGTGATACCGAGCCTGTCGGGTAGTACTGCCCGGGCAGGTCAGTGTTGGGATAGTGAGCCTTGGCATTTCATAAGGGTACCTGTCCCCCCAGTGGTTCCTGGTTCAGGCAGTAGTGAACCACTTGTTCTCCCTGTGGGGCACTCTGGTGAGCCTCTTTGCCTCCAGGGAGAATGCAAAGCTGAGGCTGTTTTGTGCCTGCCCTCCTCAGTCTGGGACACCATTGGGCGATGCCTTTGTGAGACTGAACTCCAGGCGTCCTGTATGCCTTCCCACCCTTTCCCTTGATCCACAAGGGGGTAGTCAAGGTACAGAGGGACAAGACGCAGATGATCCTCATGGCTCCAGACTGGCCCTGCCAGTTTTACTACATATACTTCCTCAGCAGCAGACCTCCATGGTGGTTGCTTCTGCACCCAAATCTGCTGTCGTGTCATCAGGGGAAGATCCTGCACCTCACACCCTGGATCCTGAGCAGCTAGAGTTCCAGGCTTTGGGGTCTTTAGGGCACTGTGCTCCACACTGCAGAGGCATCCTCAAAGCAGATGACTGGACAGTGCTGTGCCTTTAGATGGTAAAGAGTTTCCGTTTGGTGCCAGGGCAAGGAGCTTGATCCCCTTGCCTGCCCTTTGGCTAGCGTCCTTGACTATTTGTGGTCCCTCTATGCGCTGGGGCTGTGATCAGCAACCCTCAAGGTGCACCTGGTAGCCATCTCTGCATGCTGGGCACAGGTTTGTATGCCGACGGTGGCGCAGGAGAAGGTGGTTTGGTGCTTTTTCGAGGGCGTTGACCACTTGAACTGGCTGGTGTGTGAACCATCACCACCTTGGGAACTGTTGCTGATTCTGGCAGTGCTCATGGGAAAACCTTTTCAAGCCTTTGCACAGGTGTGACATGTGACACCTGTCATGGAAAACCACCTTCTTGGTGACTGTGACTTCCACCAGAAGGATCAGTAAGCTCCAGGCACTCTAGGTGGAGTCTCTGTATCTGGTCTTCCACAAGGAAAAGGTAGTCCTTCACCCCCACCCAAAGTTCCTCTCGAAGGTGGTATCGGAGTTTCATCTTAACCAGGTGATTAACCTTTCAGTATACTTTACAACACTTCTTCCAAGGCCAACCATAGGCTCCATGCCTTGGACCTACGGTGGGGACTCTTTTGTAAGGAGTGTACAGCTGGAGTTCAAGGTGAGGCTTGCAAGCTCTTTATCACATATGCAGAAGCTGCACCTGGCAGACCGGGGGCAATGTGGACGGTTGGCAGGTGGATCACATCCTGCACTGATCTCTGCTATAGGCTGGCTGATAGAGCTTCCCGTAGGGTTCATTCCACCAGGCACACCGCTGCTTCAGTGACTGCTTTCAGTGATGTCCCCATACAGGAGATCTGTAGAGTGGCTACCTGGAAGACATCACGCACCTTCATCTCCCATTATAGCATTGACCTTGAGTCATGCCAGGATGCTGCTTTTGGGACCTTGGTGCTTCAATCTCTGTTCACCAAAGAGGGGTGCACATCTTGCCCCCCTCCTCCCAGAGAACTGCTGGAAGTCTTCCAGTGTGTGGATAAGTGAACCAAATCCAAGTCCCTAGAAAAATAGGTTACTCACCTGTAACCGTAGTTCTAGCAGTGGTATATGGTTCACATCCAGACCACCCAACTGACCTCCCATGGCAAGTGGCACTTGGATCCCTACCCCCAGCATGCAAGATCTGACATCACAGGGCAGAGCTGATGGATATACCACACGGGTGGTAGGAGGAGCGTCACCTAAAGACTGGCAATTCATCTGTTACAGGCAGACTGACAATGTGTGAGTGTAAACCATATACCACTCCTAGAACTGTGGTTACAGTTAAGTAACATGTTTTTTAGGGACACATTGATAGGATGTTCTGTCCACACTTCTGGCAGTGTCCTTTCTCTTTAAGGCTTGCCTCAAAGTCTTCAAGCTGGCTCCTCCCACCTAGGTGGTAACTCCCTCAGCTCCACCCCTTAAAGTCAGATCTTTCCACTAGAAGAAGCAGGTTCCTTCCTTACCGCTCCCATGTTGATTAGGCCATCGTGCTTAAATCTTCGGATTTACTTCCTAAAAACTTAAAACTCTCACAAGTTTTACCTTCAGCTGGATGTCCGATCATGACCATCAGGGATGATCAGTCCACTCCCAGATACCACCGGTGCCCTTGCGGGCAGAAGATGTCCAGAATCAACCCACACGCCATGTGCGTCTACTGCCTGGGACATGAGCATGATCTCCAGGCCTGCAATTTTTGTCAGTCCTTTCACCCAACTGTTCTGGAAGACCATCTCACTCGACTTAAACCGGGACGCCCCGCACAACTGAACCCGCCAGTCAAATCCAAGGACGTGCGTATGGGGGTGTCAGTGGCCTCAGGGTCTGCCGAACAGCTTGAGGCCTTTGAAGAGGAGGCAGCCAATCCTGCATCCCTCTCCTGTTCGGCTTCTGCCTTTGTGCCATTTCTGCTGGGCTCGACTTTTACATTTTCCTTCAAAGAATTGTGCAAGTCTCTGCCGACCCTCGGTCAGGGACCCTCCAGGCACAAATCCAAATCCAAGAAATGGTTCAAAAAGGAGAAGGATAGGACTCGTCAATCATGGGATCAGGAGTGCTGTCAGTTGAGTGTCTCCGATTCCCACACTTCTTTGTATTTCACTTCGGTTGAATCCTCGTCCTTGGCCACCGGCTCCATGGTAACCCCATCGGGCCTGTCTGGCAAGATTCTGGTCCTGATGCAGACCATTGAAGGGATGAATGTGTCCACTGACCCACCATCTCTGGTCCCGGACCCTGACCAGGAGGAGCCTCGGCGTTCGCCGACTCCCTCTGAGCGCTGACACCAGTCCCCCCAGTGGTCAAAGTCTCTGTCTTCCTCCCATGGGTCAAGATGCTCCCACCAACATTGGCGCTTCCAGTCTCAGTACCACGGGAAGCGGCGCTGCCGCTACTTTTCATCTTCATCCTCATCCTCCTCGTGTGAGGAGAGGCTTCGGAGCAGATTGTGTCGATGCTACGAAGAGCTTCTTGTGGCAACAGTTGGTGCTCACCAGTGTCAAGCCAACTCCAGCTTCTACCCCATCTGGAATAGTGTGTCCAGTTCTGGAGACCACATCTCCGCAAGGACATAGACAGGATAGAGGCAGTCCAGAGGAGGGCAACTAAAATGGTGCAGGGTCTGCAAGAGAAGCCATACGAGGAGAGACTAAAGGAGCTTAATATGTATACCCTTGAGGAAAGGGGGGGCATGATAGAAACTTTTAAGTACCTCAGTTGAATCAGCGAAGTCCAAGAGGGTAGCATCTTTCAGAAAAAGAGATGTGCAAGAACAAAGGGACACAATTTAAAGATAGAGGGGGGCACTTCAGGGGCAATGTGAGAAAGTATTTTTTCACACAGAGGGTGGTGGACGCATGGAACAGCCTTCCCGAGGAGGTTGTGGGGTCTAAAACTGGGGGAGAATTCAAGAATACATTGGATAGACACAAGGCAATTCTTGTGGGGGGTAAGAAGAAATAGGCTGTTGGTTAACTAGGATATGCAGCTTATCCTGTAGGTAGGGAAATGGGCAGACTAGGTGGGCCAAGCGGTACTTATCTGCTGTCATAGTCTATGTTTCTACGCCAGGTATCACCTGGCTGTCACCCGAAAGGCTGACACCGTCTCTGTCGATGGAGCCGGCCAGAATAGTCCCGGCTCATCCATCCCCGGCATCTCTGCTGATAGTGGTCAGCCGCTGACCGGTGCTTCAACTAAGGAGTCTCTGCCTTCTAAGGGGTTTCCCCATCGGCCGTCGGTCACCATCACCCCTGACTGTCCGTGGAGGGTCAGTGGGTTCTTGGAGTCTGAGGGATCCTCCCTGCACTCGTATCCGGTCGACGTGGAGTCCATGAGGGATCTCTCAACGGATGAGGGCCCATCTTCCTTCATGGGCCTTCTCTGCCTGATCTCTGAGTCAACAGGTATGAAAATGGAGCCCATCCAGAAGTGGGCTCGTTACCTGTTGACAGAGCTCCTCGTGGCAGAGGCCATTCTTTTCCCTGCCCTGGAGCTTTGGAAGCGCCCCGCTTCATGCCCTGCTCCTTCTGCCTAGATGGCCCGCAAATACGTGGTACCCATCCAATCCCTATTGGGATTAACAGAGCACCCCTTGGCCAAGGGAATGGTGGCAGACTCTGTGTTTAGGTGCTCTGGAAACACCGGGAATGTTGACAAGCCTCCTGACAAGGAGTCCAAGAAGTTGGACCATGCGGCTAAGAAAGTCTGCACTGCCTCCTCGCTTGGTCTCCAGCAAGTGAGTTCAGCCCCCCTCATGGCCCACTTCTCTCATGCCCTGCTGGGCACCGTGGAAGAGGCGCTTCCTCATCTGCCAGCAGACCTTCAGACCGTGGTAAAACAGGTTCAGTCCAGGGCCAGGCTGTAGCCAAACGGCTCCAGACAGTCATGGATATTGGGGACTCCTGTGCCCGCTCCACGGCGGCCTCAGTTTTCATGCGCTGCTTGGCTTTGCTGAGGATCACGACCTTCGCGTCGGACACTCCGCACAAGCTGGCAGATGTCCCTTTTCTGGGCACCGACCTGTTCAGGCCCAGGGTAGAGGGCCACCTCACCTGTATCAAGAAGTCGAGTGCTACTTTGGACTCCGTGACATCTGCCTAGAAGGACCCTAAGGGCTCCAAGCAGCATAAGAGGAAGCCGTTTTGCTCCACCTCCACTCCTGCAGCCAAACCCACCCAGCCCCAGGCTGGTCAGCATGCTCAGGCCTGGCGACCTCGGCCCAAGTTGGTGGCCTTAGTTTTTCACAAGCCTGGAGGGAGAGGCTGCGGTGGTGCCTCAGCCAGGCCCTCGTCCTCTTCTAAGCCTGCCCAGTGACTGGCTGAGGGGTGCCTCCCTCATGCCCATCAGACCTTCCTTGGGTCCTTTTATGGGGGCTTGCTCCGCCACTTCCATTCTGGTCTACGTTCACCACAGATAGGTGGGTTCTCAAAGTGGTGGATCAGGATCTGCCTCTGGAATTCGAGCAGTACCCTGCTTGCCAAGCCCACGCCCTACGGGAGGACTTGGTTTCCGCAGGCATGCTGTTAGCTCTTAGAGCTATCATAGCCCAGCTCCTCTGCAAGGTGGTTGTGGTTCCTGTTGCAGATCCTCCGAAACACCCGGTGTTTGTCTCTAGGTACTTCCTGGTGCCAAAGCGGATGGGGGCTGGCACCCCATTCTAGATCTGCACAACCCGAACAAATTTCTCCAGTCGTGCACCTTCAGAATGGTAACTTTGTCTCGGATCATACCATCTCTAGAGCGAAACATGATTTTGCTCCCTGGATCTTCAGGATGTGTTCTTCCACGTCCCACTCCATCCATCTCATCGAATGTTCCTCCACTTCTGAGCAGAAGGAACCCTATATGAGTTCCAGGCCATGCTGTTCGGCCTCTCCTCAGTCCCCAAGGTCTACACCAAGTGCATTGCAGTGTTGGCAGCTTACTTGAGGTGCCGAGGAATCCGGGTTTACCCCTACTTGGATGACTGGCTGATCGCAGGTCCCTCCAGGCAGGAGGTGGAGTGGTCCAGGGACTTGGCCCTCCAGACCTGTCTCTCTCTTGGTCAGCAAGGCCAAGTCTGAACTCATGCCTTCACAGGTGATCAACTTCATCATGGCGGAGTGTGACTCTTGCAGAGCCAGAGCCCAGCTCTTGGCAGGCAGGGCGGAGGCACTCTCCTCCTGTGCTCGATCATTGCAGGTTGGGCAGTTGCGCCTTGCCTGGGACTTCCAGTGCTTGCTGGACTATGTGGCAGCCTGCACCAGCATGGTCCGATGGGCCCACTGAAGAATGAGCTCCCTACAATGGGAGCTGGCCAGCCAGTGGTCTCAACACAAGGGTCACTTTGACCAACTGGTCACTGTGACCCAGCAGATGTGGGACACCATACAGTGGTGTTTAGTCCCAGCACATCTGCAGGAAGAGATCCCGTTTGTCCACCCAGAGCCGACCGTCATCCTGATGACTGATGCCTTTCTCTCACGGGCTGGGGTGCCCACCTGGGGAAACAGAGTCCATGGGCTCTGGACCCCTAAGTAGTCACAATGCCACATCAACCTGATGGAGCTCCAGGCTGTTCAGCTAGCGCTGACTGCATTCACTCCACACATCTGGGGTCAGGTAGTCCAGGTCCATACGGACAACAACACAACCATGTACTACCTTGGCAAACATGGCGGGACATACTCCCTTCCCCAGTGCAGGGAAGCTTTCAGTGTTTGGACTCTCGTGCACAGCCTGGAGATGGATCTACTACGCAGCCATGTGGCCAGGGGCCTCCAATCAGCTTGCAGATGCTCTCAGCCGGGTGGACAAGGCATTTCACGAGTGGTCTCTCCACCCAGAGGTTGTGCACAGCTTGTTCTCCCAGTGGGGCACCCTGCAAGTGGGCCTGTTCTCCTCCAGGGAGAACACACAGCTGAGGCTGTATTGTGCCCACCACCTTAGCAGGGAACGCTGTAGGGGGATGCCTTCTCAAGGCCCTGGACCCCAGGCCTCTTTTGTGCCTTCCCTCCAATTCCCTCGATCCACAAGATGTTCCTCAAGACCACGAGGGACAAGCACAGGTGATCCTGGTGGCTCTGGATTGGCCATGCCAATTCAGGTACCCCAGTCTCCTCTGCATAAGCAGCAGGCTCCCAAAATAATACTTATGTATTTTTTATAAGTTTTATCGTGTCAGGACTAGTAGATGAGAGGATCTCTGGGCTTCTGGTCTTGACAGGTGGAGAGTGAAATCTGAGGGTTTAGAACCAAGGCAATTAGCTCAAGACAGCATTTGAAAAATAGCATGTGCAAAGATTCCATCATTTGTGTAGCATTCCATCTCTCTGGGCAGCTCAGTCTTAAAGGGATACTGTAGAAGTTGTGAATACCTGAGTATTACTGGGGTTAGGTGGTGTGTGGGCTGACTTCCAGATAGCAGCCTTGCAGATGATCTGGATAGGGGTATCCCTGGAAGCAGTCACCAAAGCAGCATGTCTGGTGGAATGAGCCCTACAGGAGGCTCCCTACCAGCCAACCTATAGCAGAAGTCGTTGCAGGATATAATCCACCTGACAATCGTCTGCGTAGCTGCCTGTCTGCCAGGTGCGGCTTCAGTGTGACAAATAGCTGGCGAACCTCTCCCTGAACTCCAGCAGTGCGTGTCTTACAATAGGCAAGTGCTCACCACAGGTCCAAACTATGGAGACTGTGGTCAGCCTCCGACGTGTAGTTGAACACTGTGAGATTCATCACCTGGCTAATGTGTGACTCTGACACAACCTTTGAGAGGAACTTCAGGTTGGGGCGAAGGACAACCTTGTCCCTGTGGAAGACCAAATATGGAAACTCCACTGAAAGCACCTGGAGCTCACTGAGCCTTCTGGTGGATGTGATAGCAACAAGAAGGCAGTCTTCCACGACAGGTGTGACATGTCACACCTGTGCATTGGTTCAAATGGCTTGCCCATGTGCTTTGCCAACACCAGCAACAAGTCCCGAAGTGGTGGTGGTTCATGCACCAGAATGGAAATGTGGTCAAGGCCTTTAAAAAGGCACCAGACCACTTTCTCATGCACCACTGATCGCATACCAGCCTGCACCCGGTATGCCAAGATGGCTGCCAAGTGCACCTTAAAGGTCATTGACTGAAGGCCCAACAGAGAGGGACCAAAGGTAATTGAGAGTGCTAGTTGTCACAAATCCATTCAGCAGGTCAGCCCTCTGCTCCCAAAGTGCCAACCCATGAGTGCAGTCTTGTGAACAGTTAACAGAAACAGGGTAACCCTCCTGTCTGTTTTGTGGGCTCGAATCAACCTTTGTTCTCAGTTCTGGAAGGATTCAAACTGTGAACCCCTTGCTAGTGTACAGGCTCTGATAATTCTGTCTTCTGGGGGGCCAGATATCTTTACCTATGGGCACCTAATCTGGTGTACAAAATTAGCCCTTAAAAACCTCAGATTACTCTTACCAGTTTGGTATCACTATTCAAGCTTATGCACAGTGTCTGCTTTAACCATAAATACCTCACTTGTTAAAAGAAATTCAAAGACAGACCAAGTAGGCTCTAAAAATATATATTTTTTTTACTGAAGTAAATAAAAGTACATAAAACAAAATACAGAACTATATATCACAAGAACCATACAGTCTTTTTGAAGAACATGGTTTTAATAGTGCAATTCCTACTACAGTACTTAGATTTTGTCTCTCTACCTGTATACTTGCTTCAACTGCTCAAAGGTGTTTCTTTGTCAGAGTGTAGATAAGTGTCTCTGAAGGAAAAAACAGAATACTGTTTAAAAAAAAAAAAAAAACTCTACACCAAACCCTTTGTGTGAGGTCATCTAGCTCCTCCTCTGTTTATTAACCCCCCCCCAACCCCACCGGCGTGTTCTGTCATTTTCGAAGGAAAGTTAATTAAGGTTACAGCAGCAGAAACTCCTTTCCCTATGTGACTCCTCCAGTTAAGTCAGTAAATTTCCTTTCATCGATGAGCAGTATCCCCTTTCACCCAGACATCAAAGCATTTATGATTTTGCACCAGTGTGCCAAACCTGGTTTCCTCCTTGAAATGTCATAAAATGGATACGGATTTCCCTCTTAGCAGTTAAAGCTATATTTAACTTGGATAAACAGGAGATTCTTGAGTAAGGCCTGTTCTAGTCTGTAATTAGCTTCTGGCCTTCCAGGTAACACCTTGTATCTAAAACCTGGGTGTGTGCGTGTGAGATCTCACATGCTGACTCAGCGTCTCTCATGAGAGATAGTCCATAACACATTTTTATATTACAAAAAAAAAAATCATAGTGTACTCAGAACTGGCTGTCCATGTGTCATACTAGCCACTGAGCAAGACAGGGGGTCGAGCCCCTTGCCTTGGCACCAAATGGAGAACCTTTTCCATTTGAAGGCATAACATTTTGGGGTCTAATCCTTCTGAGAAGCCTCAACCACACTGAGAACATCATTGGAGAGACCCAAAGCCTGGAACTCTTGTTGCTGAGGAACCAGGCTGTCAGGAGCAGGGATTGAAGGTCTGGATGGAATACCTTCCCATGATTGCAAGACAGCAGGTCCAGGAGTAGTGGAAGATGCCATGGCAGCCAGCAGCTGAGGAGCTTGAGGTACCAGAACAGGCGGGGTCAGTCGGGAGCCACCATGATCATCCATGGCTTGTGTGAGAACAGATGGACAATGAAGCAGTGTTGGCAATAAAATAAATATTTAAGCAGAACTAAATAAAAGTGAACTTAAATGGCAAAATAAAAAAGAAGCAATAATGAAAACAAAGCTTCAGCATTCAATAGTAACTTGAAAACCAGCCTAGTAAATGCTAGGACTGCCCAGAGTTTTGAACCTTCAACACCCTTCTCCACACTGAATTACACTAGCAGTGTGCTCCAGATAAATAGCATTGAACAGTCTTATGATGGGTTAAACTCCATCCATCAGCAAACTTTAAGATCAAACATTGCTTTAAAGAACAAAAATCAATATTATGATATCCTGTCAGTATTTAATCATTACAATGCATACATCATGTTTATTTAATAAATGTCTGGATCCAGAGTTAGCACCAAGGTTTGTCAGTAAGCTCCACCCTCAGAAGTTACCAAACATAAGAATAGCAGAGGAGAGGCCAGCCGGCTCTATAGCAATGAGGCTTCTGAGGTGGTAGCTCACAGACTGACACTTGGGAGAACAACAAGAAAATTACATACTGGCTGCAGCATTTAACTAACAGAAACACAACAGTACCGAACAACTGTAAGTGTTCTTCAATATTCAATTGCCTGGTTCCCTTTGGTTTCTCTTTTAAAATTTAACAGCTGACGAACAGCTAGCTGTACTGCCAGGAGTGGATCGGTAATTAGACATCCTCTGCGAATGTGCGCACTGCCGCATAGGAGAAGCAGGGGAACTCAGATCAAGAAGCTGCACTGCCAAGAAGTTATAACCCTTGTCTTCTCTGGGGTGGTTTCTCACCAGAACAAACCACAGGAATTAATTTTTCTAATCCTACCTGAACAAAGATTCTTGCAGGAGGATTAATTTTCTTTTTAAGGTGCGTAAAGGCTACAGTCGTATAGAGCTAAGCAACGCCACTCAGAATTAGTTTTTATAGAAGTAAGACATAGCGACATGATGTGAGTCAAACAGGGGCACTAGTATTTTTTACGTTTTTAGTGCAACTTACTAAGAGCAGTAGGAATATTTTACATTCCTGCAAGGAGATTTCTTCCTGACAACATAGGAGGTGGGGGGGGGGGTGTCAACTCAAGAACACTGGAGCATTCAGGGTCACATAGAAAAGGTGGGTTGCCAGCGCAAGACAAAAATAGAAACAGACTAACAGCAAACAAATGGGACAGAATACAAACAATGCTGTTGCAACAGACTTAGACATAGACAGGAGGGAATGAAAAGAGAGAAAAAGACCCTTGTGACCTGGGTATTCCTGAAATGAAGGAGGCTTTTACATACTCCTCCTCATTTAAGACAAAACCAGTCAGGTTTTGAGCTTGGTCAATCCATAGAGCTATTCCTAAACCTACCTATCATCAGATCTCTGACAGGGATAGATGGAGCCATAGTCCATCCTGTTCTACGGCTTCACCTCGGGGGTCCCTTAAAACATTTTTAGTAACTTGTGGAAAAATATGGTGTTCCACATTTTTTGCATTCTCTACCCAGAGGTCTGATGACAGGTGCTGTTCTTTACACGTCCCATATCTGGACATGTAGTCAGTGTTACAATGTGATGTACCTGAATGATGTTTAATAGTAAAATGGTATGGCTGTAAAGAAAAATACCACCTCATAATTTGTGGATTTTTATCTTTCATCACTTAAAGCCAACATAGTGGGTTATGATCTGTTCCTAACTTGAACTCTTCCCCCAAAGATAAAAGTGTAAAGCTTCAATGGCCCACCTGACGGCTAAGCACTCCTTTTCTATAGTGGAGTAACTGGTTTCTCGTTCATGTAGCTTTCGGCTAATGTACACTATGGGATGTTGTTCTACTTCCACGATTTTGGTCAACGCAGCCCCAATAACATAATTTGATGTGTCTGGACAATAAAGGGCAGTGTGAAATCTGGAGTTCGGAGGACAAGAGAGGAACATAGCCTAGCCTTTATGGAGCAAAATGCTTCTTCACAGTCATGGGGCCACTGTACAATATTGGGTTTGTGCTTTTTAATTAGGTCAATAAGAGGACTGGCTAGACTGAAAAAATTTGGTATGAACCGCCCGTAATAGCCAGCTAAACCCAAAAAGGATCTGACATCCTTTTTCGTGACAGGTCTAGGGCTGTTGGTCATGGCATCCACTTTGCCTACATCTGGTTTCAGATGTCCTTTACCTATGTGGAAACCTAGATACTTTGTCTCTTGCATGGCCAAGGAACATTTGAAGGGGTTGATGGTTAATCCAGCATCCGTGATGGCAGCGAATACTAGAGACAGATGATGTACGTGGTAATCCCAAGAAGAGCTAAAAACGACGTCATCTAAATATGCTGCACTGTAGGTGGCATGAGGTGTTAGTATTCTGTCCATCACCCTCTGAAAAGTAGCTGGGGCACCATGTAAGCCAAATGGCATAGTGTTGAGCTGAAAGAGGCCCAAGGGGGTGCTGAAAGCTGTCTTCTCTCTGGTGGCTGGATCCAGTGGAATTTGCCAGTAACCTTTGGTTAGGTCCAAGGTACTGATATACTGCGCATTACCCAAATGATCCGGTATGTCCTCTATGCGAGGCATAGGATAGCTGTCAGATTTTGAAATAGCATTCAGCTGCCGAAATTCCAGACGGATTCTCGCACCACCTTCCTTTTTCCCCCAAAACTACCATGGGAAAACTCCATTCACTGTGGGAGGGTTCAATAATACCTAACCCTTGCATTTTTTTAATTTCCTGGATCACATCCTCCCTAATTTGTTCCAGTAACATGTAGGCCTTCTGTCTGATTGGTACATTCTGTGTAAGGGGATATGATGTTCTACATCGTTCACCCTCCCAGGAGTCCCCGTGAACGTCTCCCTATAGATCTGTAACATGGTGTTATATTTGGCTAACTGCTGGGGTGTTAACTCAGGATTAAACTTAAGCTCTCTCAATTCCCCTGAGCTTTCTAGTCGATGCACCATGTCCAGTTCACTTTCTGGAGGTTCAGGGTGTACATACCCACACATCAGGGAAGATCACTCAACCTGTTTTAATAAGTTCACGTGATAAATATGCCTTTTATGTTTTCTGTCTGGTAATTCTACCTCATATGTGACAGGCCCGGTTCTCTTATTTACAATATATGGACCTTGCTATTTCATCAGCAGTGTATTGTCTGATGATGGTAATAACAAAAGAACTTTATCACCTAGAGCGAATTCTTTACACCCTGTACCTTTATCATACCCTTCTTTTTGAAGTTTTTGTTTAGTTCTGTTGATGGGCTAACTGTATGTACCTTGCTAATTTCTGGCGTAAGTGACTGAGATAGTCTAAAGGGTTTATACCTTTTTCCGGTTTCCCCTCTTCCCAATGTTCTTTGATAACATCCAGTGGGCCTCTGCGATTCTGCCCATATAGCAGCTCAAATGGAAATCCCGTGGAAGCCAGCAGACATCAAATATGGAAGATAAACATCCCACTTCTTACCCTCCTCCGCACAAATTTCTGTAACATCTTTTTTAATGTTTGGTTGAAACGCTCAACCAGCCCGTCTGTCTGCAGATAATAGGGTGAAGTATGTAAGGCCCTATGCCTAGGGACTGGTGTAAGCATTTCAACAGAACAGAAATTGCTGTCCCTATCAGTTAATATTTCCCTGGGTATGCCCATCCTACCGAAGATTTTATTAAGCTCATCTGCTATCGTAGGGGTATGGCTTCAGGGTATTTTGTAGCATAATCACATACCACCAATATAAATGTATTACCCTTGGAGCTTTTGGGAAGCAGTCCAGCAATGTCCATCGCTGTCCGCTCAAAGGGAGTAATGATTAAGGGCATTGGTTGTAGGGACACCTTATCCTTCTGCCCAATTCTGGCTACTTTCTGACATTCCATTCAACTCTGGCAATATTCAGCCACATGCTCATGAATGCCAGGCCGAGGGAACCGATGGAGAAGGCGACTAAGAGTGCAGTCCCTCCCAAGATGCCCTGCTAGGGGTGTATCGTGGGCTATTTCCAAAAGTTGTCTCCTATACTGTTGGGGAGCCATTAGTTGGTCTATGACTTACCCGGTCCGGGGGTTGGTACACACCCTATACAGTAACCCATTATGCATTTTATATTTGTCAGTGACTTTCATTTTTAGTCTCATTAGTCTTAGCCACCTGTGAAAGAAAAGGAGCAAGTGTTAGATCTTCCCCCTGTGCAACCTTAAAATCAATAGGATCAAACCCTTTAATCTGCATTGTATCAATGGTTGGCATATCAGAGTCTATGTTAGTTTTAGTCCATTGCCCTTTTTCTTGTCTTTTCTGGCTTCTGGTCTTCTTCTTTTTTTCCATCTGGCCCATGCAAGTCCTCCTCAAATGGAAACATCTGTCCCAGAGAGTCATTTTGCTTTGCTTGGGCCCTGGTGGTCACAGCAGTGAAGCTGGATGACAACAAAGACTCAAATTGTGGGTGGTCATGACCAGTGAGTACCGGTACTGGGAGATGGGGTACAGCAACAACCTTTAGTTGTTGGGCTTTGCCTTGGATTTCAAGTAAGGTCTCTTGTAAAGGGTAATAATGCAGATCCCCATGTATGCATGTCACTCCTGTGTTAGGCCCTTCTGGTTCTTCCTTGGGGGTTAATAAGTTAGCTTTCACCACTGTCTACTTCCTGAGTCCAGTAACCCTGAAACATATTTGTCCCCAATTTGGACAATCACAAGATATTGTCCCCAGTTTGCAAGTGCCAGCTGAGAGGGCTCAGACTTTTTGTTTTGGACAAAAGCGGACAATGTGCCCTTTTCCATGACATTCCCTACATACAATGTCTGGGTTGAACCCCCTTCTAGACTTACTTTCAGTTTAGCCGTGGGACTATCAGTACTTTGTGAAGTAGTGGCTATATTAGAAGGTCTTACCATGGATTGGCTGGAATTGGTGGTCAGAGGTCCCTTTTGTCTATGGGGTCTAGCAGCCAAGTAGTCTTCTGCTAGGTGGATTGCAGCATCAGAAGTCTCTGGGTGGTGCTCCTTCACCCAAAGCTGTACGTCCTGTGGCAAAATACGAATGAACTGTTCTAGTATTATCTATTCCAAAATTTGGTCAGAAGTCCGTGTTGAGGTCTGTAACCACTTGAAGCAGAGGTCTTTAAGTTGGGTGTGTGCCTCTTGGGGATTATCAGGAGAATTAAATGTGTATGTCCTGAACCTCTGACGGTACATCTCTGTATTTGTGTGGTACCTTTTTAGGATCGCTTGTTTAACTCGGTCGTAGTTGTTCATATGATTACTGTCCATGTGGCTATAGGTCAATTGAGCTTTCCCCGTTAAATAGGGTGCCAGCTGTATCACCCATTAGTTCCACGGCCATCCACAGGCTGTAGCCACTCCATCAAATGTCGTAGTATAGACCTCTATATCATCAGTGTCTGAAAGTTTCACAATTTTAATGTCTTTGTGGCCCTCCACAGGAGATGGTGGAGGTCTGCTGGTGCCCAGTACCTGTATAGCACAGAGAGTAACAGTCCACCGTGCCTCACTTTCCTTTCTGTCTCTCTCACATTGCCTCTCCATTTTCACTTGTTGAAAGCATAACCATTGCAAGGGTTTGTGAGTTTCTTCTGGTGGTGATACCTCCTCTTGTACTCTTCCACTCGCCTGGGCTGCTCCTTCCTCCATCTCTGTATCACTCACTTCTCTTTTTGCCGATTTCCTCTTCACAACCTCCAGTCCTGGAACCAGTTTTAGCTGAAATTTCTGAGTCATAGATCTAGTTGCCACACCTGGAACTCTGGATTGGTCCACCTTGTCCTGCTGGATATGCTGTCCACTAGGGTCTTACTCCAGACCCTCTAGTCAAAACAACTGCTACAACGTGATTCCACCACTGCCACCATATGTGAAAGGCTTGTGGTAGAACAGAGGAACAACAAGGCAGTGTTGGCAATAAAGTAAAGTAAATATTTATTTAAACAGAACAAAATAAAAGCGAACTTAAATGGCAAAATAAAAGAGAAGCAATGAAAACAAAGCTTCAGCATTCAGCAATAACTTGAAAACCAGCCTAGTAAATTCTAGGACTGCCCAGGGTCTTGAACCTTCAACACCCTTCTCCACACTGAATTAGACTAGCAATGTGCTCCAGATAAGTAGCATTGAATAGTCCTGTGATGGGTTAAATTCCACCCATCAGCAAACCATAAGATCAAACATTTAAAAGAACAAATCAATATTATGATATCCTGTCAGTATTTAATCATTATTACAATGCAAATGCCATATTTAATAATAAAAGTGTCTGGATCCAGAGTTAGCACCGAGGTTCATCAGTAATTTCCACCCTCAGAAGTTCCCCAGCATAAGAGTAGCAAAGGAGAAGCCAGCTGGCTCTATAGCAACGGGGCTTCTGAGGTGGTACCTCACAGGCGGACACTCGAGAGAAAAACAAGAAAAATTATATACTGGGTGCAGCATTTAACTAACAGAAACAACAGTACTGAACAACTGTAAGTCTTCCTCAATATTCAGTTATCTGTTTCACTTTGGTTTCTCTTTTAGAATTTTAACAGCTGACGAACAGCTAGCTGTATTGCGAGGAGTGAATCAGTAATTAGACATCCTCTGCGAATGTGTGCACTGTCACAGAGGAGAAGCAGGGGAACCCAGATTGAGAAGCCGCACCACCGAGAAGTTAAAACCCTTGTCTTCTCTGGGGCGGCTTCTCACCAGAACAAACCATGGGAATTACATTTTTTTGATCCTACCTGACCTGAACAAAGATTCTTGCAGGGGGATTAATTTTCTTTCTAAGGCACTTAAAAGCTACGGGCATATAGCGCTAAGCAACGCCACTCAGAATTAGTATTTTATAGAAGTAAGACACCGCTACATGCTGTGCATCAAACGGGCACTGGTATTTTTTATGTTTTTAGTGTAACTTGCTAAGAGATAACAGTAGGAATATTTTACATTCCTGCAAAGAGATTTCTTCCTGACAACATGGGGGGGGCGGTGTCAAGTCAAGAACACTGGAGCATTCAGGGTCACATAGAAAAGGAAAAGTTGGGTAGCCAGCCCGAGAGAAAAATAGAAACAACAGAATAACAGCAAACAAACGGGACAGAATACAAACAATGCTGTTGCAACAACAGACTTGGACATAGACAGGAGGGAATGAAAGAGAAAAAGACCCTTGTGACCTGGGTGTTCCTGAAATGAAAGACCCTTTTACAGTTTGTCCTTCCTGGCTTTGAGCAGCACTTTGTGGATCGGCAGAAAAGGAGGGAAGGCATACATGAGACGCGGGGTCCAGGGCCTTGAGAAGGTATCTCCTTGAAGCGTTCCCTGCTGAGGGTGTTGGGCATGATACAGCCTCAGCTTTGCATTCTCCCTAGAGACAAACAGATTCAGCAGAGGGGTGCCCCATTGGGAGATCAGGCTGTGTACTACCTCTGGATGGAGAGACCATTCGTGAGATGCCTTGCTCACACGGTTGAGGGCATCCGCCAGCTGATTGGAGACACTGGCTACATGGATGGCGAGGAGATCGGTGTCTAGGCTGAGCACGAGGATTCATATGCTGAGAGCTCCCCTACACAGAGGAAGGGAATACGTCCCACCCATGGTCGTGGTGTCCGTCTGGACCTGGACAACCTGACTCTGAATGTGTGAAGCAAAGGCTGTCCGAGCCAGCCGAAGCTCCAGCAGTTGTTTTTTTTTTTGGAAAAATATTTTTATTTTGCATTTAAAAATAGCTATTACAATCAAATAGCACCAATAAACATTAATGCAATATGTCTAATAATATGTATATTTCATTAAGGCATATCTAATGCATTTGAATAACTCTTAAAAGTTATAAAAATATCTAACTATGGTTGTATATACATTACAACTCTGAACCGACATTACTGTAAATTCAGACTTGTCTTCCTTTTTCTGAAACATCTGAGGCTGGGATGGACTAGGGTCCCCTGAGCCTGCATCAATGGATCCCTGCAGTGGGGCAGAGGAACCTAAGGCCCCTGCAAACTGACAGTAACAGAAACCTTATCTGCCTTGGCCAGATTGGTGCAACCAGAATCATGCTGGCCCTCCTCCATCTGCAGCTTGATTAGCATCCTTTGAATCAGAGGAGATAGAGGGAGGGCATAAAGGGACCTCCCACTCCAGGAGAGGGGACAGCGCACCTGGGCCAGAAAAACTCCATGCCCTGGAACTGGCGACGGAACTGAGGGTGGCCAACTGAAACAGCGGTTGGCCCAGAAGGAGAAGGCTCTGGAAAGCCTGCACAGCATACAGAACCATACATTGGTCTCACTGCACTCTCAGCAGCCAATGAGGGAGTGTCGTGAGCAACCTGGTTATGGGAAATGCAGGAATGACTGCAGCCATTGGTCCCAATAGCCTCATCTGCAGCTACTGCTGCTAAGCATTTTGTAAAGATCCGTGGCACATAGGATAAGACATAGGTCAAAACTATAAATTGGTATTGTCCGCCCTTAAAAAGAAACCGGAGGAACCACCTGTGAGGTGGAAACACCAAGATATGCAGGAAAGCATCTGGCATGTCCAGGGAGCACAGCCAGGCACCCTGCTCAAGAAGAGGCATCAGGCCTGGCAGGGTGACAGTGGGGAATTTTTTCTTTTTTTTTGGTACCAGGTCTAACTGGTTCAGTGGCCTCCTTGTGCCAAAGGGGCTGTACCTCTACCAGAAGGGCTGTTGGATGGAGTAGGGAATAAGTGGAGGGTAATGGGGAAGTCTCTGGAGGCATCTCCACAAGATCCAGAGTGTGGCCCCCTTTCTATAATCTTAAGAATCCAAATGATGGTTCTCCTTTAATTGAGATGGGGGAGAACCAACCCCCCCATCACCTCTTGGTTGAGGACCGGAAGAGGGTGGGGCCAACAAGGAAGCAAGCAGGGGTGGATCCAACTGCTGGGGCTTACCCGGCACCTCTAGGGTGCTTTGCTGCGTCATGGGGGGAGAAGGGGGTGGGCAAAGCAGAGGAGGCCTTCCTCTTGCCCCGGGGATGGGAGCCTGCTCTGGATTTACTGGACACTTTGTGAGAGAGAGGGCACTGTCTGCTCTTTGGCCACGTAGATGGACTTAAAAAACCCTGTCAGATGTCTGTAACTCATCGATGATGTCCTGAACAGCTGGTCCGAACAACTTCAAGCCCTCGAAAGGTGTATTAAGCACCTGTTGCTGGATAGTGGCCGATAAGCCCGAGACCCTCAGCCAGAAATGTCTCTGAAGGCAAATGCCTGTGGCAGCAGTCCTGGTACCAGTGCCAGAAATACCTTGGAAGGCCCTAAGGAGGTGCTTGTTGATGTCCTCTGCACTCTGCAGGCACTTAAGAACCTCTTGTTCAGGGAACCATCAGGGAAGACCTGGGCAGTTGCTTTGACCTCTGCCGGACAGTATTCTGATACCACATGAGAAAGATAGTTGGCAATCCTTGGCCCCAAGGTGGAGGAGGCATACACTCTTCTGCCCCAAAGGGCAATCCTGCAGGATTCCCATCAGCATGGCACTGAGATGCTTAGGTATCTTTGACCCGTCATGAGCTGCCTTGACAAGCACACAATCGGTTTTGGGTTGGGCAGCATAGATCGGAATGCCCCCGGGCGCATGTTACAACCAGTCAACCCTGTGGGGCATGGACAGGACCATGACAGATCTATGCCAGGCAGCAGCTTCCTTGGTACGGAAGTCCATGGCTGCTGGCAGTTGCATCATAAGGATGAAGAAAGAAGGATCCTCTGGAGGAGACCTGAGAGTATGCATAACAGAGTCCTCACTGAGGAAGCAGTGATCTTGTTAGAGGTTTTTCCTCTTCTCCCTTGTCCCTTCTCTGGCAAAAAAGAGGTCAGACTATCACCCCTGATCGAAGCTGACCTGCTCTAGCTTAAGGTCCAGTGAGCAAGGGACTGACGATGGCCCGCAGGGAACAACCAGCGGAGGCCAAAGAGATGACGACAATGGGGCTGTCGACACAGGGGACCCACGCCTATAAGCGCCGGGTGAATGGACCAAGACCCTAGTGGACTTGGTCAAAATTTCAAGGAGGTCAACAACTGTAGACAGCTGCATCGACAAAAGAGGAGCTTATGGCACCGGGCATGTCAACCCATCCGTCAGGCCCGGCCCAAAAAGCCCGAAGTCTGAAAACTTGGAGAAGCATCAGGCTGTGACAGGAGGGCTGTCATCAATGAACACATCCACAAAAAAAGGACCGAGTGCACAAGCATGGTGACCTGTCCAGGCCCTCAGTAGCCCAAGACCTGGGGCCTGGAGAATCAACAGGCCATGGCAGGGGCTATTGCCGACAAGCCAAGCGTCGACGAAATGGGGGTCGACTTGAGGGTCAACGCCCAACCGTCCTGAAGCCCGAGGACCTTGAGGAACATCAGGCCTTGACAGGAGAACCATCATCGACGAACCGGTCATTGACATAGTAGGGTCAAAGCATAGGATGCGATGACCCATCTGTGTGGCCCCGGCGAGCCCAGGACCTGGAAATCAGCAGGCCACGGCAAGGTGGGGCATGTTGACGAAGTGAAAGCCGACAACCGGCCATCCTGAAGCCTGAGGACTTGGAGAAACATCAGGCCTCAATGGGATGACGGTCGCCAATGAACCCAGCATTGACGAGGCAGGGACGAAGGCACTAGGCATGACAACCCTACCATTGGGCCATGAGGACCCGACAAGCCCAAAACCCTGGGCCTGAAGAATCAGCAGGCCACAATGGGAGAAGGGCTATTGAACCAAGCATCGAGGAAGAGGTGTCCGACCAAGGGGGTCAACGACCAGCTGTCCTGAAATGTGGACCGCAGTGCTGTTGGTATAAGTCTGGTAGCAGCAGAGACCTGGACAGCGATGGGTGTCAGTGCAACCACAGTCAACACTATCCTGGAGGAAGAAGAGGCTGCTGGGGAATAGGAACACCTCTTGGGGAGGGCAGTCCCGATGTCGGTCTTGTTCATGACATTTACCCTGAGGCCTAGTCTTGGGCCTTAGCGGCCTGTGAGCTCCACAGACCCACTGGCAGCTAAGGGGAAGGGATGACCGTGGAACCCTGCCCCGTTCCAGCAAGAACCTGTGAACCTTGCAATCTTCTTTCTGCAGCTACAGAAAAGAGAGGAGGTTAAAAGTAAATCTTAAAAAAAAAGTAAAAAGAATTCCTTAAAAAAGGGCAGAAAATGGTGCAAAACGACATGAAAGCTTCCACGGAGACCCACGCAAACAGTCCAACACTGGAAAGAACTGAGGAGGGAGCAGGGCCGCTTATGCCTTTATAGGGTTGGTGATGTCGACGAGTGACATCGGTGTGGGCGGCCCCAGTGGTAGTGCTGAAAGTCTTCTGTGTGGATCCCACTTCCCTGGTGGTGAAGTTCCATATTGTATGTGTGATCTGATGACTGAGATAACCCTGATGAAGATCTTGTGGTACAGAGTGTACTCAGCACCAGGGGAAAAAATGAACAGAGGTGTCCTCTTCCTCGGAGGATTTATTTAAACTTGTTTACCAGGTAAGTGCAATGAGCCAAAGACCCTTTTTCATGCAAGACCCGGGACCATAAAAATACAGTCAATGATGTTATATAATGATCAATCATAACAACATTAATATAACAACATACAAGTAAAACAGTTACTTGACGCAATCTAAAAACATTTTCACTGTAATTGACTAAAGAGATATTTCTTCAAATTTAGTTTAAAAACGTCATGACTTAACCAACCCTGAAGTGACCCAGGAAGATTATTCCAATATTTTGCTGCTGTTAGTGAAAGCATGCTCTCCCATAGTAGTTTTTTAATATGGAATAACTAACCTGTTGGTTCCATTGGAACGTAGTACCCTTTCATCTTTTTTGAAATAATGTTTATAAAGAGAAGTTATTTTGTCTTAAAACATTGTCTGTGAGACAATTTAAATTGTACAAGCTGCTCAATCTTGGTGGAAGCCAACCAGTTTGCTGATAAAGCATACAGAGGTGTGTATGGTAAGGGAGTGTAAGTGCAAACCTGCAAATACCATGGAAAGTAGAAGTCAAAAAAGATAGATCCTGTTTAGATAATTCTGAGAAAATAAATGAGTTGTAATTCAAAGTAGAAAGAAGTATACTCTTAGCTACAGCCATTCTGGCCTGTAGGGTGAGTGAATGTTGTAGTTTAAACAAAACACCCAATTTCTGGTTGACCTGCCTACTTATAGAGCTGATATGTCAAGAAAAGGTCAAACTTGGGTCCACTAGGATTCCCAAGTATTTGAATTGGGTAACTTGTTCCAACCAGTTTCCAGAAGAATCAGTTACTTCGAGTGCAACAAATTTATAAAGTCTCAGCATTGAACCAAAAAGCATAGTTTTTGTTTTTCTGCAATTTAAAAACGTGCTATTTCTCTACCCTGAAAAAGGGACTGTAATTGTCCCATTGGACTCACCAAAACTCAAATAAATAACATTTCTTTAACCAGATATCCAATTTGTGAAAGTCTTTATTTAATGTATGATTTAAAGTTTCCACCGAGGATGAGCTGCTGTACGATATAATGTCATCTGCATACCTTCCTGACTGACTGGGGGTTTCAGATGGAGAATTCCTTTCAGAAAGGTTTTGGAAACCTCCAACTGCGCTAAAGTTTTGCCATCCACCAGAGTGTGGTAGGCAGAAATGGCAGACAAGTGGACCTTCAGTGAAGAATTGCTAAGGCCAGGGTCAGAGTGATGCAGCAGGTATTCCATGACCTGTGGGACAGAGCAAGTGAAAGGGTTCCATCCCTTGTTGGTTACCAAAATGGAGAACCTCTTCCATTTCATAGCATATGTGGTTCTTGTGGATGGCTTTCAGGCCTCCACAAGGACTTGAGCCACTCTGGAAGAGACCCCAAAGCGTGCAACCACTACATCAGCAGGTGCCACACATGAAGGTGAAGGGGCTTGAGACCCAGATGGACCAGATTGCTCTGGTCCCGAGTCAGCAGGTTCTGGCAGAGGGGTAGGGGAACCGGAGGCTCCACTCTCAACTGCTGAAGCAGAAGAAACCACACTTGGCGAGGCCAATAAGGGGCAGTGAGAATCATACGGGCCCCTTCTTGCTGCAGTTTCAGAAGCACCCTCTGCAGCAGTGGAAAAGTGAGGGAAGGCGTACAAGAACCTCCCTGTCCAACAGAGAGACCGTGCGTCTCACCAGAAAACACCATGCCCATGAGCGGGCGAGCAGAAACTGGGTAGTTTTGCGTTGGATGGGGAGGTGAACAGATTGAGATCTGGGTGACTTCACTGATTGAAGATGTCTTTGACTACTGACTGCCTCAGTTCCCACTCGTGTGTGCCCTTGCCTGAGTGCGGTGACATGCATTGCCATGAGCTGCAGGCTGTGCTGTACCACCCAATGCTATACGCACATCACTTCCCTGCAAGAGGATACGACTGTGTGCCTCTCGGTCTGTCCAGGTACCAGACCACGCACATGTCTGTCTGTACCAGGAGGGGCCCAGGGAGTAGTAAGAGCTAAAGGGCATATAGTGCAGCCCGTATCTCTTGCACACTGATGTGCAGAGAAAGCTCCTGCTGAGACCATGATCCCTGTGTCCCATGTTCACCCAGATGGGCGCCCCAGCCCTGACTGGAAGTATCCATTGTCAGGGACTGGGCCAGTGGAGTCGTCTGAAAAGGAACTCCTCTGGTAAGACTGGACAGATCCTACGACCAGAGATGGTCCAGAGGCATGGGGCTGGACACCAGAATCCTGTGGTCCAGATCATCTGATTTCTGGTCCCAGTGGACTCTTTGCATAATTTGCATGTAGAGCCTGGCTAAGGGGACAGTGGGAATAGCCGCTGCCATGAGGCCCAGAAGGCGTGGGACCGAACAGACCGGAGTCCAGTGGCTGGTAGTAACTTGAATGGCTTGCTGACAGTGGGTTTCCGCCCAGTCCCAAGGGAGAAAAGCCTGGCCTTGAACAGTATCCAACACCAACCCAATAAATTGGAGGTGTTGAGGAGGAACAAGGTGGGATTTAGGATAATTCACCGTGATCCCCACTTGTCTGAACAGATTCAGGGTAGCAGTCAGGGAAACCACCAGGCTGTCCCTCGACGGTGCTGTTAAGAGCCAGTCATTGAGGTATGGGAACATGTATATTTCCTGGTGGCGTAAAGCTGCCGCCACCACCGCAAGCACTTGGTAAATACCCTGGGTGCCGAGGAGAGACCAAAGCGTAGCGCTGTGAACTGGAAGTGTTTCCCATGGAAGGTAAAGCGTAGGAAGCATCGGTGGGAGGCAAAAATTGGAATACGCAGGTCTGTATCTTGCATATCCAGAGCACACAGCCAACATCCCTGGTGCAAAAGAGGCAACAGACCCGAAAGGGTCAGCATGCAAAATCTCTTGTACTCCACATAAAGATTTGGCATGCTGAGGTCCAGGATCGGACTGAGGTCCCTTGTCTTTTTGGGGACCAGGAAGAAGTGGAAGTAACATCCCTTTCCTTCCTGGCACCGAGGAATGGGCTCTATAGCTGATTTTGTCAGAAGAGCTTGGATCTCTTCTCTTATGAGAGGAATGTGGCCTATTGGGTAGTGAGAGAGACCTGGAGGATTTCTTGGAGGTCTCTGTGATTTTTGATGGTGTGGCCTTGAGCGATGAGCTGAAGGACCCACGTGTCTGAAGTGATCGCCTCCTACCTGACTAGGTGGTTGGCAAATCTGTCCCCTACTGGTTCCTCCGGAGTTGGTGACAGAGGCTGGGGGCCCTGTCACAAGTTATGAGGCGGAAGGGGTGTGGGGAAGCGCTGCCCCGGCAGCCCTTTGGAACTTGGCTGGAGGGGTGGGTCCCGACGACGGGATCTGACATTTATTCTGACATCGGGCTGGCTGTTGACTCTTCTGGCATCTTTGCTGGTGACAAAATTGCTGTTTTGGCTTGGTATTGGAGCAGTACATAGTCGGGACAGAGTGCAGTGCCTTACCACTGTCCTGGAGCTCCATGGTGTCCTTTACATCGCCTCTGAAAAGGACTGGTCCTCTGAAGGGGCATCCTGGATGGCCAACTGGACATCTTGGGCCAATTCGGATACCCGCAGCCAGGGGTACCGGTGTATGCTAATAGCCATGGCGGTACTTCGGGTAGAGGCATCTACCGCATCATTTGTCACTCTGAGGGAATGATGGCAGGAGATTTCCGCAATCCTGACAGTCTGGGAAATTTTGGTTTTAGCCTTGGAATCGGGCAAAACCTCGAATTCAGACATCAACTGTCCCAGGATAGATTTCTGGTATATAATCATGTGTGCCAGGTAGTTCAAAGCTCTGAGAGCCAGAGTGGAGAAGGAATAAACCTTGCGTCTAAACTGGTTTATCTGCAGTGACTCCTTCAAGGAGAGTGTTCATGTGTTTAGGCTTAGCCATACGGTCATGGGACGCATTAATGACCACCGAGTCTGCTTTAGGGTGAGAACTAAGGTGATTTTTAACCTCGGGCTCAATACAGTTTATTAGGCTTCTTGGCGACTGCGGCCACTGACGAAGGTTGCTGTCAGACCATGGAGGCCAGGTCTTCATGTGGTCCAATCCACAGAGGAATGAGCAGAGGGGACAGCTCTGGCATATCCATGTGTTCCACCAACCTCTTGCTTTGGGGATCCTGATCCTCTGTCTTCCACCAATTTGCCTCCTGAATCTTCAGAAGGATCTCTGTAAAGGAGGGGGTCCTCCGGAGGGGACTTGGAAGAATTTTTGGATCCACTGGGGGGGGGGTCTCAAAACCCACGGCAGAGGAGTCTGTGGTGTCTGAGTCCAAGTTTGATAATGGGCTTCCCTCCGGAGACAGAGACGGTGGGAGCGGGATCTCCTGCAGTGAGACTGCAAGGTCCCTGCTGACACCGACTACCGCGGTAGGAAGGGAGGTCTGTCACGAGGTAGAGGGGTGAGACTGCACTACAAAAGGAGGTCTCTGTGTAGGGACTGAGCGGGAAGCCATGGCCAGTTGCCACCGGTCCAATTCTGAGACCAACTGCATCCTGGTTTTGGACCACCAAGACTGTAATGCCTCCCTAAAATCCACCTGACGCTGAGGCGGAGAAGATGGGGCTGATAGACAGGTGGGTATCCTGGGATGGTAAACCCAGGCATCGTATAGCCCAGCATCAGGTAATGGTAGCTCGGTGCTCCATAGGGTGAATAGTCCAGCGTTTGATAGCCCGGTGTGGGGTTCCCTAGCATATGCTATCCTGGTGGTCAGTACCCAGGTGAAGGGTAGTGATGCACAGGGTAGCCTGACAATGGAAGGCCCAGCGAAGGGCCTGACGATGGAGCCCTGATGACAAGTAATCCGACAATGGAGCCAAAAGTCCTGATGGTGGGTAGTCAGGGTGCAAGCCCCGAAGGAGGGGCTGAGGGACCTGATCAGTCAGAGCAGGGTGTTCGTTAGCGGGGCTGACAACTGAGTTATTGGCCACGCCACCAGGCTTAGGCCCAGGGTTTTGAGGGGCCTAAGGGTGGTGAAGCTCTCTGGAGTATCAGAGGCACCCGCCGGGGGGACCAAGGGCTGATTCCCAGGCAGAGGAGCAGGCTTGGTCCGAGGAACGGTACCCGTGCCAGCGGGAGGCAGATCGTCGTCCACGGCCCCTGAAATATGGCGTGGGCGGGAAGGAGACCGATCGCCATCCTGGTGCTTCTCCTTCTTGGTATGGGAGTCTGAAGAACCCCCCCCGGTGAGGACAATCACTGCAGCTTCTGCAGCTCCTTCTCCATGGAAGCCATTTTCAGTTTGAGAACATGAGCTTCCAGGGCCTGTTGGCAGCATTTCCATGTGGCCTGATTGAAACTCTGACAGGCCTCACAATCCTCAGTCTTGTGCTCTAGTCCCAGGCAGAAGAGGCAGAGGGAATGGCTGTCTTTGTGAGGGAGCTGGGTGCCACAGGAATCGCACTTCTTGTTATGCAACTCTGAAGGCATCAAAGACATGCATGAAAAAGGAAATATTTTTCAAAGATCTACAGAAAGAAAAATAAAGCGATGAAATACTCGAAATCCGCGAGGTCCGACGTGCACAGGTCGACGGCGGGAAAGAACTGGAGGACGGGCGTGGATTGTCACGCTGACATTGTGACATGACGTTGGGTGGGCGGTCCCCCACCAGACACTGCTAGCTTAAGGTTTTTGTGTGGTCCTAGTGCCTGACGGTTCTAGTCCTAATGGTTATTGCCTACTGCAAGAGCCTTCTCAAAGTAGGATCTTCCTGTGTCATTATCCTACTACTGGACAAAGTTCCACCACAACTGATCCTTAAAGGATGACCTATGAGATGGCTATTAAACCACTCACAAGGGGAATCTGCCAGTCCAGTGTTGCCCAGCCTCCCGAGCAGCAGGTGATAGTTCACCGAATCAAAACCCTTGGACAAGTCCAAAACAGTAGCAGACAACCCCCATCCATTACTCCACTGATTTGGTCTGTGAACCTGGCCAGGCCCGTAGCTGTACCATGGTACTTACAGAAGCCATGGTGCTCAGGAGACTGGAAGCCACTGAAATGGAGATCACCAGTAAGCTGTTGCTTGACAATTTTTTCTAAAAGTTTCCCTAAAGGTGGCAGCAATGAAATAGGTCGGTAGTTATCCATATCCTTAACACACCCACATTTGAAGATCAGTTTAATTATAGTTTGCTTCCATTGACTAGGGAACTTTCCAGTTATCAAACACAAGTTGAATATTTTTGTCAAAGAATATAACTAATATGGGCAGCAATTAGTTTTAAGAACCTAAGTTCAAGTCCGCTAGATCCTGAGCTCGTAACTGGTATCCAATTTAGTAATTTTAATACCTAGTAAGGTTTAATTACTCTAAAATAATAAGTGGAATTTATTTTAGGTCTCCTAAAGGAAGTAGCATTATTATTATCGATTGGGTCAAACTCCTAAGTATATTTGGTTAAGTCTATGAATTTATTTAGGAAAGCATCACTAATTTCCTGCATATTAGTTAATTCTTTACCATTATTATTAAATTCATCTGTCTGCCGTTTCATAGTTGGATCAGTAAGAGATTATATTGATTGGCAGATTTTTTTAGGATTTTTTAACTCAGTCTTTTGTTGATTTAAATGATAATTAGATTTGCTTTGTTTTAGTTTAATCTTACGTTTATTTCTTAGCCTTTGGTAATTATTAAAATCAACAGCACTATCAGTATTTAAAAAAAGTCTCCACGCAGAGTCCCTCAATTTCATCAAATGTAACAAATTCAGAGACCCCTGCTGGTGGACCAGGGAGGTCCAGGAGGTGGTGCAGGGAAAGAAGGCAGCCTATAGGCAATTCAAGTGCTCAAGGAGTGAAAGGGATCGAGGGGAGTACGAGCTGATGGCTAGAAGGGCCACTAGGGTGGTGAGGGCGGCTAAGGCAAGGAAGGAGCAGAACCTGGCCAGGGAAATTAGGAGAGGGAACAAAGGGTTCTTTAGCTACACTGGGGAAAAACGAAGGGTGAAGGGGCAGATTAGCAGGATTGAAACAGGGGAGAGATGGGCACAAGACCCGGGGGAGCAGGCTGAGGTACTAAATGAGTACTTCACCTCAGTTTTCACCAAGGAAAATGGGGGTGCTGCATCATACATGGGAGGAGACAGTGATACTGAGGGGGGCCTTACCGATCAGCGGGTCTGGGGAGAGGGGGAGGCATCACTGGCAGGAGGGGGGAAGGCTAAGCATGGAGAAGAGGTAGCGGAAGTGGAAATCACAGCAGAGAGAGTGAGGGAAGCCCTCAGGTCCCTTAAGACGGAGAAAGCACTGGGGCCAGATAAATTACATCCCAGAGTGCTGAAGGAACCTGCGGATGTCCTGGCGAAACCCCTGGCGGAGCTTTTCACCATCTCTCTGAGGACAGGGTGGGTGCCCCAGGACTAGAAGGTGGCGCATATAGTGCCTATCCACAGGGGGGGATCAAGGGAGGTGGCAGGAACTACAGGCCTGTCAGCCTGACATCAGTGGTGGGCAAGGTGATGGAGGGCATTGTCAAGGAGAGGCTGGGGGGACCTGGAAAGTCAGGGTGCCTGGACGATAGACAGCATGGATTCAGTCCCCATGGAAATCGTGTCGGACAAACCTTGTGGAGTTCTATGACTGGGTGACGAGTGCCTTGGACCTGGGTAGACCAGTGGACGTCCTCTTTCTAGGCTTCAGCAAGGCATTTGACTCTGTTCGTCACATGGGCCTGTTGGATAAGCTGAGAGAAATGGGGGTGGGGAACCAGATGATCAGATGGATAGGCAGTTGGCTCCAGGACCGGACCCAGAGGGTCGAAGGTGCGTGGATAGTCTAGTCCCCAAGGAGGGTCATTAGTGGGGTCCCACAAGGATCAGTCCTTGGGCCCCTCCTGTTCAACGCCTACGTCTCTGACATAAGGACAGGTATCAGGAGCGGGATGAGTCTCTTTGCAGATGACTCAAAACTGGGGCGGTGGTGGATGGGGAGGAGGGAGGGTGGCCTACAGAGGGGACCTGGAGGCTCTGGAAAGATGGTCTAGAAAGTGGAAGCTGAGGTTCAATGCGGGAAATGCAAGGTACTGCACCTGGGGCCAGAAACCTGGGCCAAATGTACATCCTGGGAGAGATACACAAGTCTCGATGGCTGAGGAGGGACCTGGGGTGGTGGTGGATGTCAAGATGAACAACTCAGAGACTTGTGGAGGGCAGCAGCCAAGGTCAACAGGATACTGGGATGCATCGCTAGGGATCACCTCCAGAAGGAGGAAGTGATACTCCCTCTGTATAACTGCTTGGTGAGGCCGCACCTCTGGTACTGCGTGCAGTTTTGGAGGCCACACTAAAGAGGGACATTAAACTCCTGGAGAGGGTCCAGAGGAGGGCAACCAAAATGATTTGTGGCTTGGGGGACAGGACCTATGAGGAGAGGCTCGAAGAGCTAAATATGTACACATTGGAAGAGAGAAGGGACCGGGGGGATACGATAGAGGTCTTCAGGTACATGAAGGGGGTAAATAGGGGAGGAACAGTCAGGGTGCTTCGAAGGAAGGAGGAGGGGGCCACTAGAGGGCATGGGTGGAAGCTGGAGGGGGGAAGATTCAGGGGAGAAAGGAGGAGGTGCTGCTTCACTGAGAGGGTGGTGGAGCCATGGAATGCGCTGCCTAGGGGGCTGGTGGAGGCAGAGACGGTGGAGGGGTTCAAGAGGGGGTGGGACAGGTACAGCGGAAGGGTTCTGGAAGCAAAATCCAGTGCAGTGAGAATATCCGGAACTGGGAAGGGAGAAGCCAGAGAAGGCGAGGGGGTCAGCAAGGTCAGCTCCCAGGGTGGGGGCTGACCCAGCAGACGTGAAAGATCGTTAGGCCTTTTCTGCTGGCATTTTAGTATGTTAGTAAGTCCATTTATTTACAGCTTATCTTACCCTCTTGGTAATTTTAGGAAAATACTTATTTTGCAGTTCCAAGAGGGACGTGGCGAAATAATCAACTGCGGTGTCCACCTCAGGGATTGCATCTAGGAATGACCAGTCAATCTGCTGTAAGTCCATGAACAGGCCGTCACTAATTACATTAGTAAATTTCCTATAGGAAATGAATCTAGGTGGTGGTTTGATTCTTTCATATATTTAGGTGCAGTACATGACCAAATGGTCACTCACCACATCCGGAAATGTACTATTACTCTTCACATTACCTGGGTTATTAGTAAGTATCCAATCAAGGATGGTGTGTTTATTACTCTTCAAGTTCATATAAGTGTAAGAGTGCAGAAGTTGACATAGTCCAGCATTTGTAACAAGGGTCTCTATTTCAGGGTCAATTACAGGGTCTTAGTGGATATTAAAATCACCATGACCAAAAAAATCACTGCTAAGTTTCAAAGAGGCAATAAACGTTAAAAGTCTCTGCCCATTTTGTAAGGGCTGTACGCTGCACAGAATTTCAGTTTATAAAATCCTCCCTGTTTCAATTTCAAAAGTAACCATGTAAGCATTAATGTCCGATGAAGGAGGCTTCTACTGGGGAATTAATGCATGGTTGGGGGGGTTGTGGCACAATGCCTTGGCCGAGTGCCTACAGCCAACCAACCATTCATTAATTCCCCAGTAGAAGCCAACTCCGGAGGGCATTAATGCGTTTGTAACATGGCAATACTTGCCTCGTTGTTGTGTCCATTCTTACAGTTCTGTTTGGCTTTGTGTCGGCGAATTGAGATGTTCCGTAATCGCCGCGATGTGTGCTCTGGTTGTTGCTGTGACAGCTAGTGGTGCTGGAGCTTGACCCGGTGACCCTGTGAATAATAGTTGGAGTGGTCCTTACTGGGGAATTAATCACTGCTCCAACTTTGGTCACGTGTTGTATTTGGTCTAATGAAACTGTTTTACTTGCCATTTCTGTTTGATGCCGTGTTACAGTCAGAATCAGTGCTGGGGTTATAAGGCGAGCTTACCACAGTTGGTTCTAATACATTGCTTGTAATAGACTAAGGTCCCCACTCCTTTTTGTTTTCCACCCATATCCTTCCAGATTAATTTATATCCTTCTAGATCATAAAGATTGTCAGCTATTGTGTGTTTTAACCAAGATTCTGTTAAATTAAAAACATCTGGGTTGTGGAAGGCAACCCAAGCCTCAGTCTCTTGTTTCTTTGAAGCAATACTCTGCACATTTAGATGAGCAAATCTAAGCCATCCAGATTTCCAAACATCATTATTCAAGATTTTATCTTGAGATTGAGGACTCAGGTTTATTAGAAAAAATCACCAGCCATCATCCTGAACTGTTCCCAAGACATGGGTCAAAAGGACCCAGAATGACTGGGAGAGAAGGAGGGAGGGGGCAAGGAGGGTGAAGAGGAGGATCATGCAAGACTAGGGCAGGTTCTCTGCTAGTACTGCGGGAATGCTCAGGGGACCTCTCCTGGGGGAGGGCCTGGCAAGCTCGCCAATCAACAAATGGCCAAGAGATGCGGCCCAACCAAGATGGTGCCCTTGGTGGGGGTGTGGGGATGCCTCCAAGTGAGGAGAAACAGAGCCATACAGGTCCTACTAGGTGGCCCTGATCCCCAGCAATAAGAAGGTCAGTCTGTTCTAGAGAGGAGGAAGGGTCTGAACCGGTGATGCAACTCCTGCCAGCGGTGTCACCCACTCTAGGCAAGGAGTGAGCCAAAGTCCTCAAAAGGCCTGAGGTCCTCCCTGACATCCTCTTTCAGGTCATCCAACCACTGGGGGAAAGATATCCAAAGTACCTCAAGGGGTCAAGAAAGTCCAGCTCCAGAGGCTTTCCCTCTCTCGGCACCGTTCGCAGTGCTAGGAGGGGACTCAGCCTTGCAGTCAGCACTACCCCTTACTGCCAAGGTGCTGACCAGTGCAGACTCTATGTAAAGCTTCAACCTCACCACCAGAGGTGTCCACTGCCCTGTAGGGCTGATGGACTAGGAGGGGAGCTCAGACAATCCCCCGGGGGAGACTGTCCCCCAGACCCCTCCCCCAGTCTCTCTGTCTTGGTGGGGTGAGTGCGAGAACAGGCCTGGGTGGGACAAACTGGGTGGCCAGTGGCCACTAAATAAATTGGTATGGCTACCAGATATTGAAAGTTACCAGCCAGCTGGCTACCTGTGCACAAATTCTGAGCCTTTAAAACGGACGGCCACTAACAATATTGATTTGGCTATCAGATTTTGAAAGTTAATAGCCAAACTGACCACCAGCTCACAAACTGATTTGTCCCACGCCTGGTCTTCCTCAATACGTATAGTCATGGAAAGAGGCTCAGAGGAAGAGCCAAGGGGCCTTACCTTGGCGTCTCTGGTGTAATACCTCCCTCCAAAAGTGAAAAGCTTGCAAACCTACTGTGGCATACGGATTTGAAGGGTGTGGTAGTCCACAGAAAAACAGGCATTGCACCAGTCCACATCATATTTGGTGCTGAGGAAGGTCAACCATCATACCGGTCTCAGACAGTGGTGTGTCCCCCGCAGAAGCACCAATGTATGAGGGGCCATCCTTGCTCTTCTTCTAAGACTTTTTCTTAAGCCTCTCAGAACCAGACATGGCGCCATGTGGACAATAACAAAAAAAGGAAAAGAAAAGGTTCAGCGCTGCACAACACACAAAATGTAAAGTTAGCACCAAGAACAAAATTGATGCTGAGGTATGGCATCAGACAGCCGGTGACAAACCAAGGACGGAGTTGACGCAGTTAACACAACAGCTTGACGCGCTCACACAGTATGCACTCTATGGCAGGAAAAAAAATTGGGGAAGGTAGGGGATTGGTGTAGGTTGCTGGCCAGACCACGAGTGCCACATCACTATGTCAGCCTCATGGGCGGTGCTGGCACCAACGCTGGGCTGTAGGCTGCAGAAAGATTCGTCTTAGTGCCCCCGGCACAGATCCATTAATGGGTATAAATGACGAAGATTGATTCTTGGAAGATCTAGCTATGCCTGCTTCCAGGTAAAGCACTGCTTTTCACATCACACCCAGTACTATTAGGTAGAAAACCACCTAATGAGTACTTCAGAAATAAAAAGTGATAAGGGTTATGTAAAAATTACTAACCTTTCCTGCCTGCCTTGCTTTTAAGAACTGTTCCCCTGATCATCAGACTCTCTTTATACACAAATTAAAGTGAGGTATTGTTCGTAGTTTTCATTACTAGTGTTCCTCTGCTGACAGTGAAAAATCCTCCTCTTTTCTTTACCTGCTTACCAGAGAAATCTCTGCTGCTTACCCCGACATAGGTAAAATTGAAGCTCTGGCTCCACATGAGAGTTTTTTTTGGTTGGGGGGGCATACACCATGTTATTGGGAGAGGAACAGTCTATCACTGGCATTATGAATATATTTCAGGGTAAACATTCCATCTATTGAATGTAGGGAAAGACAGAGAAAAAGAAACAAACTGAGGAAAGGCGGCAAAAATAATATAAACACCTGGGACACAGAAACCCAAGAGAGGAATACAGGATTGGGGGACAGGTTCTAGCCACAAGTTAAGAGAGAAACCTGGGGGGTTATCATATCTGATTACCTGAAGTCAGCCAAACAATGCGAAAAAGCAGTGGGGAAGGCAAACAGAATGCTGGGGTGCATAGGAAGGGACATACCCAATAGGAGGAGTGAAGTGGCGATGCCACTGTATGGATTACTGGTGAGGCCTCCTCTGGAATACAGTGTCTGATTCTGGAGACCGCATCTCATGAAGGACATAGACAGAATGGAAACAGTCCAGAGAAGAGCATCAAAAATGATACATGGACTGCACCACGTATGAGAAAAGACTCGAGGAACTAAACATCTATTCACTGGAAGAGAGAAGGGGGGATATGATACTTTCAAATACCTTAGTGGAATGAACGTTACAGGAGGGGAGCATATTTCAGAGAAGAAAGTACACAAGGACAAGGGGACATAACATGAGGCTGGAGGGAGGGAGGCTTAGTGGGAATGCTAGGAAGTATTTTTTCACAGAGAGGGTGGTGGATCTGTGGAACAGCGTACCAGCAGAGGTGGTGGAAGCAAAAACAGTACGGGGATTCAAAAGTGCATGGGATAAACATAAAGGCACCCTGTACAGTAGAGTGGGGGAAAGGCAGTCCAGGTAAGAATAGGGATTGCCAAACCAAGTAGGGAAATGGGAAGACTAGGTGGGCTGTATGGTCCTTATCTGCTGACAGAGCCTGTGTTTCAGTAAGCTTCTCAGGTGGCACACTGGATGTGTGCTTGCTTTGCAAGCAAGGGTCCAAAGTTCAATTCTAGGTGAGGGAACGTAGTTGCCATCTGTCAGGTATATTGGGGCTGGCACTATAGCCTAGAGGTTAGAGTAACGAGCTGTGAATGAGCTTCATACATCTACCAGACAGACCTAGGTTTGATTCCTACAGCCTCCACTTGCATACTGTGTGACTCTGAGCAAGTCCCTTAACCTCCCCAGTGCTCCCAGGTCGCCCCTGAAAACAGGCAGCTTTGCGTAGTGGGCCTTACCTGGTTAACAAATAATAAAAAAAAAAAAAAGGATAAGTGGGAAAGCATGTAGACAGAGGCAGAACTAAACTGCTTAAATAAGTTCCTGAAGTTCATAAAATCACATACATTTTAATCATACACTACATTTACGTGCACGCAGTTATCTGGCAAAAAAGAGCCGTTACCAGTAAAAGTAGGTCTTCGAGAAAATTGCCTCCATTGGGCCACACCTTTAGAACTGTAAGCCATCTGTGTCATTGAGGCATAGGTCAGAAAGTATAGTTAAACCAAGAGCAGTTTCAAAATTCGCAAATAGCGTTTTATTTTTTCCAATAACAGTAAAATAAATACATTTTTTCAGTATAACTATTTACAAAGGCAGTAGAAACAGAGAAAACAAAATCCTTCTGAGTATTTCTTTTCAATTTCAGATCTCTCACTCTCCTTGTCACTCTAGCAAAAGCTTTGCTGCTCTTTTTGTAAGTCTGAGAACTCATTAAGAAAGCCTGCTTCTCACCGAATGTTCTTGTATGTTTCGTTCCTTGCAGGTACAACAAAACAGTACATGGTGTCCCAGAACTGACCTCTTGTCAGCTCCACAGAGGGCTTAAAAACTGCATCTCAGGTTAACCCATTGAGTTCCAAATAGCTTTTTGCAATCATTTCAACAGTATAATTATATGCAGTTTTAAACAAAGGGATCCCAGTATCAGTGACATTGCCATGTAAAGATTCACATATATTTTTTATACCCGCAGATATACAAGGAGGAAGAAAAGACAGAAAAGCAAGTGAAGGCAGAGAGGTGCGAAAGCATCATATTGATCAGTTTCTAGGTCTCACAAGAAAATTTGGTTGTGCAACCAGACAGAAAAGTAGAGAATGTAACAGACCCTTGCGTTTAAACTCTTTCTAGGATCTTACTGTACTATTATTTCTGTTTCTGCAGTATCGGATCCTCTCTACATTACTCTATTACTACTCTCCACCCCCGCCAACCACTCCTTGCCACTGAGTATTCACTGAGCTGTCAGGGTAACTCACCCTCCCAGTTTCCTCACTCAGACTTCTGCACCTCTCTCACAATCTGTTTGTCCTATCCATGATCACACTGGTTATGCCATCTTATCCCATTACTACCCAGTTCCTGACTAGGCTAACCTGCTGGTGATCAGTTAGTCTTGTCTGGTCTACTATTTTGGGTACCCTGTCCCTCTGACTACCAACCTTTGGAGACCCAGGACTACTATAAACATACAGTCCCCCATAATTTCACCAGGCTGCCTCCAAGTATATTTTTGACCTCTTTCAGCTTTTAAGGAAACTGAAAATGTACCAGCATATGATACTATTCCTTCTAGCATCATCACTGCCAATGATCCACCTATCCATGCTCACTGTACATCAAACTCTTAATGGTCCCTAAATTCCTGCCTAATGACTATCTTTTCTTGAATCGTCTACTGCTCCATCCCCCACATTGTGACCTCTCCCCAATGCTACTTAGCAAAATCTGGCTTCACCTAGTTACTTTTGCCTCAAAAAATTGTCACCTATGTACATGGAGTCTATATTCTTTTATGAACCGGAAGCTCTTGTACCTACTTCTACTCGCTATCCTGCTCTCTGGTGATGTTCAAATAAATCCTGGACCAACACAAGCCACACCTGACTCGATTAGCAATGCTAAAGGTCTGATTGTAGTACACCATAATATTAGGAGTCTCACACAATCTTATTGAGCTTGAATCCTGGACCTCCCTATACAAGCCTGATATCATATGCCTGACTGAAACCTAGCTAAGTCCATTCACACCTGACTTTCTGTGCTCCCTTCCGTCCTATAACCTATTGAGACTCGATAGACCTGCCCCCAAAAGAGGGGATGGTACTGCTGTCTAAAGACCATATACATCGCACTGCCATCAAATCAGCTAATCTAGCCCACTGTGAGGTACTTCATACTCTTCTTACATTGGGCACCAAGAAACTACATATTGCTTGTGCCTAAAACCCCCATCAAACAGTCAAAAGGGTCTGAATGAGTTGCTGGATCAACTCTCTTACCTTGCTGGGAAACATGAGGTCCTTATGCTAGGTGACCTTAACCTAAATTGGCTGGGGAACACACAATCAACATTGCTGTCCAGGCTGCAAAGTTTTAACTTGCACCAACTTATATGTGATCCCACCAGAATAACTCCACTCTCAAATCCCAGCATGCTGCTGGACTGGATTATGACCAACGACCCTGAAAATAATATCGCTACTGGCGTACTACCTGATGCCATCACTGACCACTCCCCTATCTATTGTATCTGAGGTAAAAGCAAGCCTACTCCATTGAAACCTCCTCATCACTTTCCGTAACTCTGCAAACTTTGACTCACAGCTTTTTCTACATGACATTGCTGCAACTGATTGGTCCTCCCTGTCACAAACCCATTCAGCAGGTCAGGCCCTCTACTTCCAAAGTGCCAACCTCCGAGCTCAGTCTTGTGAACAGTTTAACAGAACAAGGTAACCCTCTTTTCTGTTTTGTGAGTTCGGATCAACCTTTGACCTCAGTTCTGGAGGGATTCAAACTGTGAACCTCTTGCTAGTGTACCCAATACACAGGCTCAGATATTTCTGTCTTTGGGGGGCCAGATATCTTTGCCTGTGGGCACCTAAACAGGTATACAGAAATGAACCCTTGAAAACTTTAATAAAGACCTCAGATTTAAAATGCTTCTCTTTCCAGTATGGTATCACCATTCAAGCTTATGCACAGTATCTGCTGTAACCATATACACTCCACTTACAACAGGAAAGAAATCAAAGACAGACCAAGTAAGTTCTAAAAAGAGTTTACTAAAATAGATAAAAATATGTAAAACACAAAATACAGAACTATTATATCACAAGACATACAAATCTATTAAAAGAACAAGGTTTTAAACAGTGCAATTCTTCCTACAGGACTTAGTCTCTAAATACCTGCTTAAAGTGCTCACAGATGTTTCGTTGTCAGAGTCTAGATAAAAGTGTCACAGTGAAGTAAAACAGAATATTCTGTAAAGCAAACTGTATTTGCCAACCCCTTTTTGGGTGAGGTCACGTAGCTCCTCCTCTGTCAGAATATATAAAATATATATCTACATGAAACAGGATGTCCTAATAAGGCATTAAGATTCTGTGACCTCAGCATAACTCAATTTCTCATATAACCCTTTGATGTAGAGGGTCTGCTGTCCCTCACAGACATCAAACAAACATTTATGACTTTGCACCCTTGTGTAATAACTTGGGTTCCTCTCCTAATGTCATAAAATGGATATGTTCAACTCAGGCCTCTTCCAGCCTGTAATAAAATTTAGGTAAAACAGGATATCCTTGATCAAGGTCTGTTCTACTCTGTCATTAGCTTCAGGCCTGCCATGTAACACCTGGTATCTAAAACCTGTGTGTGTGTGTGTGTGTGTGATCTCACATGCTGTTTCATCTTTTTCTCATGGTTTCATCTTTCATGCTGAGACCGGGGGGGGGGGGAGATCATTCTAAGAATACCAGATTTTTCAGTATCTCTCATGACAGACAGTCCATACACATTTTTATATACAAAAAATCATACAGCACTCGGAACTGGCTGTCTATGTCACAATCCTTCCCACCTAGACTGAATTTGGGGGCTCTGTCCCCTGCATGGGATGAGCTACCCAAATCACTTAACTCCTCATAGACCCTAGACAGCCCATTTGAGTTCTGGTTTTTCGCTTCAGCCCTATGTAAGATTGTCAGAACGTACCCTTGTAAATCAAGACTCCATCTTAGCAATCTGTCATTGTTTTTCCCCATCTGTATCAGCCAAACCAGGGGGTTGTGGTCAGTCTGCACCACAAAATGCTGCCCATATAAGTATGGCTCCAACTTTTTTAGGGCCCACACTATGGCAAGACATTCTTTTTCCACCGTGGAGTATACCTGTTCCCTGGGAAGTAACTTCCTACTCAGGTACACTACTGGGTGATCAGTCCCTTGGCTGGATGTCTGACTCAGTACTGCCCCAATACCCACATCTGAGGCATCTGTCTGAACTATAAAGGTTTTGCTATAGTCAGGACTTGTCAAAACAGGAGCACTGCACAGTGCCTCCTTTAATCTGGTAAAGGCTTTCTCATAGGCTGGGCCCCAGGTAATTTTCTTTGGCATTCTTTTCTTTGTCAGGTCAGATAGGGGAGCAGGCAGGGCACTGTAATTGGGTACAAATTTCCTGTAGTACCCTGCTGTCCCTAGAAAACTCCTGACCTGCTTCTGTGTTTCTGGTCTGGGCCACGCCTGGATCACCTCTGTTTGGTTAGGACGGAGCTGTCCCCAGCCCACCACATGCCCGAGGTATGCCACTTCTCCCATGGCCACCTGGCACTTCTCAGCTTTGACAGTGAGCCTGGCCCCCTGTATCCTGCCCAGCACTTCCCTAAGGTGGGATAGGTGTTCCTCCCAGCTGGTACTAAAGATGGCAGTGTCATCCAGGTACGCCACGGTGTACTCCTCAGCACCATTTAACACCTGGTTCACCAACCTTTGGAAAGTGCCCGGAGTGTTCTTCATTCCAAAAGGCTTACTTTAAACTCAAATAAGCCCATCGGAGTGATGAAGGCCGACCTCTCCCTAGCTCTGTCTGTCAGCTGTACCTGCCAGTACCCCTTTGTCAGGTCACTGGTTGTAAGGTAGGTCGCCCCTTCCAACTTGTCCAGGAGTTCGTCTGTCTGGGGCATCGGTGGGCGTCGGACATCATGACTGCATTCAGTCCACGATAGTCCACACAGAAATGAGTTGAGCCATCTGGCTTAGGTACAAGGACTACGGGTGAGGCCCCGGGGCTGTGGGATCTCTGGATTACCCCTAAATCCAGCATCCCTCCATTACCCTCCTAATGTCCTTTTGGCAGCCTCTGACACCTGATATGCTGTCTGCTGTATGGGCATCTGTGTCCCTGTGTCCACATTGTGTGTCACTAAGGGGGTTAGTCCAGGCTTGGCGCTAAACAATGGGGTAAAGTCTGCTAAAACCTCCCTTACTTTCTGGATCTGGTCCGGGGCCAGCTGGGGAGGCAATTTTACTACCTCTACAGAGAACTCCCACTTACTTTCTTCCAGCAAGTCCAGAAGGGGGTCTCCTTCATCTGTCTCCTCCCCATGACTACACACTGCAAACACCATGTCATCCCTATTTGCATATGGCTTCATCATGTTGACATGGTACATCCTTTCTGTCTGTCTTCTGTCAGGGAACTCCACAATGTAGTTCACGTCATTTACCTTCCTAACCACTTTGTACGGTCCTGCCCACTCAGCCTGCAGCTTGTCTTTCTGGACCAGAATAAGGACCATGACTTCCTGACCCACCATGTACGAGCGAGCTCTGGCTCTGCAGTCATACCACACTTTTCGTTTCTGTTGGGCAGCTGCTAGGTTGCTCTGGGCTGTCTCCATAAACTCCTTCAGCCTTTCCCTAAACCTAAGGATGTAATCCACAATGGGAGTTCCCTGGGTGGCATGCTTGCTTTCCCAGTCCTCCTGGTTCAAGTCTAGGAGCTCATGTACCCGGCATCCATATAAGAGTTCGAAGGGGGAAAATCCTGTCGACTCTTGGGGCACCTCCCTGTGTGCAAGCAATAGGTGGGGAAGGTATTTCTTCCAGTCCCTCCCATGCTGTTCAGCAAACACCTGGAGCATTGACTTTAGGGTACCATTGAATCATTCCACAAGTCCATTGACTTGTGGGTGATGCGGTGTTGTGCATCTCTGCACCACCCCACACTTCTCCTATAAACATTTGATCAGGTCCGACATGAAGGAAACCCCCTCGATTGGTGATTACCTCCTGAGGGAACCCAACATGGGAGAAAATCCCAAGTAAGGCATCCGCCACTTTGTCTTCAGTGAGGATAGGGTGACTGCCTCTGGGTACCGGGTGGCATAATCCACCACAGTCAGGATGAATCTCTTCCCTGAGGAGCTGGTGGTATTTAAAGGCCCCACAATATCCATTCCCACCCTCTGGAATGGCTCCTCCACTATTGGGCAATGGAATCAGGGTGGCTTAGGTTTTCTTGCCCGCCTTCCCTATTTCTTGGCACCGGTGACAAGACCTGCAATACTCTTTCACCTGCTGGGTGAAGTTAGGCCAATAGAAAATCTAGGCTAACCGCTGCATTGTGCGCGCGATTCCCAGATGACCAGACAAGGGAACATTATGTGCAATTTTGAGCAACTGCTGACAATATCCCTGGGGAACGACGAGCTGCCTGCCTAGTATCCCTCCCTCTGTCTGTACTGCCTGAGTATACATAATTCCATTTTCCCAATAAACCTTATGTCTGCCGTCACCTCCCTGTGTGCCGTCCGAGTCTGCCCAAGCCTGCAGCTTCTCTAAACTAGGGTCACTCCTCTGAGCAGCTGCAAACCCCTCACACAGTCCCAAGGCATGGGACAGATCCCCTTCAGTCGCTAAACTAGGGTCCCGAGCACTAGCGTCAGGGCACTCAGGATAACTGTCAATCCCAACCCTCTGACAATGGGTCACCCCTCCCTCTTTGGAGTAACCTTCTGTAGCTGTGTGGTTACTTGCTACTGGGAAAATTTCTACCCCCTCTTCATTAATTTCCATGTCAGGAGACAGGCTGGGGAACCAGCCTCTCAGTGGTTTTCACAATGGCTTCTGTGGGGTTTAGGGAACTACAGTTTCCCCTTGCCGCTTGAGTACGGGTAACTGCACATACCATCCCCTGTTTTAGATTGTTGTCGAGGATCACATCCACTGCTAATGATTTGGCTACAGCCACCTGTTGCACAGTTCCCCGTTTCACCCCAGTCCAGGAGAACACTGACCAATGGCAATGTTTTCTCTTCACCAGTGAACCCTTGGACAGTGACGTATTTATTGGGTATAAACTGACCAGGCTGTACCAGATCCCCTTTTACCAATGTCAGGGATGTCCCTGTGTCCCTTAACCCCTGCGTCTGTACACCATTCACCATGACTGGGTGCATGTGTTCCCTCATGTTCACTGGCATGCTTCAAGGGACATACAAACAACCCACTTCTTTTCTAGCACCCGGTTGTGTATTATGGCTTGCCTTTTTGGGACACTGTCTGGCAATATCTCCAGTTTCCTTACACAACCAACATTCAGTTCTTCTCTCAGAGAAATCTTTTCTCTGAAACCTGGGTCTAACTGGTTTTGGTGGAGGCAGTGAGGGTTTTAGTTACCCTGAAGGCGAGCTTTTCCTTTTCTGCGCTGCCACGCCCGTCCCATTCGCTCTCGGAGCAGGTCTGCTTTTGGCATAGCGATCCGAGAGTTCAGCAGCCTCATGCACTGTTTTGGGATCTCGGTCCTCTAGCCGGGTTTTTAGCTCTGCTGGTCTAATAAAATCACATTTCCAGTTTTATCAACAGAGTTTGCCTCAATTCCTTCCCCCCAGTGTTTTAAAAACTGACGTTGTTTCATGGCTAGCTCTTCATAGCTCATATCAGGGCTTCTCCTGAGCTTGCGGAATTTAGCTCTGTATGATTCAGCAGTTAATTCAGTCTTTAACAGTGCAGCTTTTAGCTTGCTGTAATCATTGCTGTCCTCATTGTCCATTTGAACCAGTGCATCCTGAGCTTTCTCAGTAAGTAGTGGGGATAGCTAGAAGCTCCAGGACTCTCTAGGAATTTTAGCCTGAATACAAACTTTTTCAAAAGAATTTTAAAAGGAATCAGTATCCTCCCCCTCTTTAAACTTGGCTATTAATTTGGAGTTCAATTTATAACCCAGTCCTGCAGTCCCAGTTAAACCCAAACCACTTACCTGCTCTGGTGCTGGTGGTCGGAGTCTTATCTTCTCCTGTTCATGTTGCCTCTGGTGCTCCTGCTCCTCACGGTCTGCGTCTCTGCATTCTCGTTCTCTCTTCTCCTCTGCAGCTCGCTGGCGTATATGCTCCTCACGGTCTGTCTCTCTCTGTTCTTGCTCTGCCTCCCAGAGTTCTCGCTCTGCCTTCTCTTCTGCAGCTCGCTAGCGCTCACGCTCCTCACTGTCTGCCTCTCGCTTCTCTCACTCCCTCTTCTCCTGGAACTCCAGCTCCATCCTGCGCAACTCAGTTTGCAGCCTGAGTACCTCTGGATTCAGGATACTGGTGACCTTCTCCTGCTGCTGTGGCCCTTCACTGACAGTGGCCCTGCTGTCCTCCTCACCAGACCTGGACACTGCACTGGCAGCTAGCCCTGCCACACTTGAGGTTTGGTCCTTTCCAGTCACGGTCCGTGACTCGCTGCTCTGGGTATCTGCCACCATCAGGGCCTCTGTGAGGTTCTGCTTTTTGGCTGTCGCTTCAAATGGGCCTTCCCTGTCCCCATACAACTGCTTCAGTAATTTACAGTGTGCCTGCTGTAGCCGGAAGCCATCTTCTTCTTCCCTCACTGCTGCCACTCTGACTTGCACTTTAAAAAAAAAAAAATGGGTAGGAACTGGACTGTACGCCAAGTGATATAGTTCTGTTTCCTTTTTAAAATAAAACTCTGCCTTTTTCTTTCTTTGCAAGAGAGCTTACGGTCTCAAGCTGACACAGAACAATAAAAGCTTGTGATACCAAAATTATCCCACCACTGCCACAAAATGTGTCACAAACCCACTCAGCAGGTCAGGCCCTCTACTCCCAAAGTGCCAACCTCCGAGTGCAGTCTTGTGAACAGTTTAACAGAACAAGGTAACCCTCTTGTCTGTTTTATGAGTTCAGATCAACCTTTAGTCTCAATTCTGGAGGTATTCAAACTGTGAACCTCTTGCCAGCATACCCAATACACAGGCTCAGGTATTTCTGTCTTCGGGGGGGACAGATATCTTTGCCTACGGGGCACCTAACCAGGTGTACAAAAATGAACCCTTGTAAACTTTAATAAAGACCTCAGATTTTAAAATGCTTCTCTTTCCAGTTTGGTATCACCAGTCAGGCTTATGCCCAGTGTCTGCTGTAACCATATACAGTCCACTTAAAACAGGAAAGAAATCAAAGACAGACCAAGTAAGTTCTAAAAAGAGTTTACTAAAATAGATAAAAATATGTAAAACACAGAACTATTATATCACAAGACATACAAATCTATTAAAAGAACAAGATTTTAAACAGTGCAATTCTTCCTACAGGACTTAGTCTCTAAATACCTGCTTAAAGTGCTCACAGATGTTTCATTGTCAGAGTCTAGTTAAAAGTGTCGCAGTGAAGTAAAACAGAATATTTCTTAAAGCAAACTGTAGTTGCCAACCCCTTTTTGGGTGAGGTCACCTAGCTCCTCCTCTGTCAGAATATATAAAATATACTGTATAGCAGGAAATATTGGCTCCTGATATATTTAGCGCTGCCGCCTATGTACCACACATTAGTGCCCAATATATTTAGTGCTAGCTTCCCCTGTAATTACAGCAGTTACAGTGCTGTAATTGCCTGATTGTCCTCAGCTAGCTCCCCCTGTAATGACAGCATTACATACAGGCTCCAGCAGCACTTGTACGGAAGTGCTGCTAATTTTCAGAACGTGTCTGCAGTGCTCTGAAAAGTTTTCTGTTATCACATAATGCTGAAGGATGTCTCTCCTAAAATGGATCCAGTCCTCCCAGCAGCAGAATCTTTTCTACCAGTGACTGACATCGCTGAATGTTCTGGGGTGGATTTGAACATTACAGCAACAGTTGCTTCAAGCACTGTGCACTGATTATATTCTCTGCTTCATAGGTGTCATAATGAAGCAGAATAAGATGACGTCTACTGCCGTCAGAACTACTGAGGCAGACCTGCCTCTTTGTTACTGTATTTTGCTTGCCTTTATTTCTCTGGTTGCTATTTTAATCACTTGTGTTTAAGTGTTAATAAAGATTTAACCACCACATCTGAGGCAGTTACCGTGCATTGTTTTAAAAGAGCAGCAAATTGCACATTGCAAGCTGTGAATGGGATTGTGTAGTTGCGAATGAAAAGGTGATTATTTGTGTAGCAAGGTACTGTGTAGCACATATTAGCGGTTCGATAATATTAGCGGATAAGAACATTCAGCTAATATCGCTAAATTGAACGAATCGCTAATATTACCTTCTATACGGTATATCTATATGAAAAAGGATGTCGTAATAAGGCATTAAGATTCTGTGACCTCAGCATAACTCAATTTCTCATATAAACCTTTGATGTAGATGGTCTGCTGTCTCTCGCAGACATCAAAGAAACATTTATGACTTCACAACCTTGTGTAATGACTTGGGTTCCTCTCCTAACATCATTTAATGGATACATTCAACTCAGGCCTCTTCCAGCCTGTAATTAACTTTAGGTAAAACAGGATATCCTTGATCAGGGTCTGTTCTACTCTGTCATTAGCTTCAGGCCTGCCATGTAACACCTGGTATCTAAAACCTCAGACTTCCCTTCATCTATTCATGACACACTTTCTCGTGGTGCAGGATAAGCACTGCAAACTAGTTACTCGGGTAAAAAACAGGCAAACCCACTGGCTAACGTCTGACCTGCTCTCTATGTTAAAGCATAGAGATAAAATTGGCTCCGATACAAGAACTCAGAGCTATTCTCTGACCTAAATACCTACAGGGCCCTGCGCGACTCCTGCAAAAAGGACATCAAAAAAGGCCAAAAGTTCCTACTGCAAGGATCTATTAACAAACTCCTATGGTGACTCAAAAATGTTCTGGTCCCATATTAAATTTGTTCTTGGGAAGACTTTCGGTTCCGACACAGCTTCTATCAGTAGCTAGGTGAGTCACTCTTACCGATCTGTGAACTAAATCCTCGATAAAATACATAAAGAGAGATGAAAATAAGACTGCAGTGGCCTCCGGAGGATTACATAAAGACAGAAGAGCTAGAACATGTACCCCGCACTCACGGAGTGGAAAGGAAATTTGGGGATCTGGGCAAAACTCCCCCACATGAGGCTTGCCTGCTGCCATGCCCACTAACAACTCAGCCCAGGCGTATGACACAGATGAAGAGAATGAGCACCTCTCCCGCTCCCAGTTTGAAACCCTGCTAAAAGAATTGCAAGACATGCGAGCTGAAAATAAATCAGAAATTAAGCAATTAAATCAAATACTCTCGAGGGTGGAGAGCCGAATGCAAGAAGTGGAAGGCCGCATCAGTTCTACAGAGGATAGCTTACTGCACATTGGTCGTACGATCTCAGCATTATGCCATCACGCAATTAACACAGAGTTAAAATGCCTAGATCTAGAAAGCAGGTCACGGAGGGATAATTTAAGATTGTATGGCCTGAAAGAAGGCGCAGAGGAAGGGGAAATGTTGGATTTTCTAATGGACATGCTGCGGGATGTTCTAAACTTGCCCCAAGGCTATAAGCTTAAAATCGAGAGAGTGCATCAAGCCCTGATGTCTAAGCCTAAAGACCCTGCAGCACATCCTCGCTGTGTGATCATAACATTTCACAGTTATAGAGTCAAGGAAGATATTTTAAAAAGGGCCTGGCAACAAAGGGAAGTGAAGTACCTAGATTTGTGCCTTTTTTTTTTGACCACGACTACCCTCCAAGCATACAAAAACAACGGCAAGAATATGCCCCACTGATCAAGATACTACGAGCATAAAACCTACGTGTTCAAACCCCATACCCCTCCAAATTGCGAGTTTATTGGAAGGAAGGCACAGAAACGTACACTAATTACCAAGAAGCCATACAGGCCATGAGGAAAAGGAGCTTAGAAACACCGGAGCAATCGATGGTACAGACTCAAAAGTGGCGAGATCAAGACAGATCATGGCAGACAGTGTCGGCGAAGAGGACCAGAATCCAATCTAACGTAACCAACTCGGAATCTATCTCTTTGCTTCGGGACTTACTTAAAAAAGCTCCCAGGTGTGTCAGATCAGGATCTTCACCAGATGGAGGACTGAGGTGGACTTGATTGCTCGGGACTTGTTTTGTGGTTCGTAGTGAGTACTGTTCGATAGCCTTCTTAGGCTACAAGAGCAAAGAGAGCGAACAATACTATATGGAGACATTACCATGTCTCAGAAGGCTCTGATACCAAGGGTCTCGTTGTTTCTTTACCCAATATATCGTTTTACTGGAGTTCCTCTTCTCTTTTCACTCTCATTGATGAATTGGTGAAGGTGAAAGATGTTTATTAGAGTTTGCCCGGGCCTTTGAGTTGGATGTGGGAGTTTAGAGAAGGGGAAATTAAACTAAACTGGAGATAGGGTGCTGGAGGGGAATACCCAAATAATAGTTTGTAATGTAACTGGACCCCCCCGTGTCACTTTTTCTCTACATAACGAACGAAGGCGGGGAATACCCTTATACCCTCACATAGATTTGAGAGTCACCACGCTGATCGGGCTTACAGGTTGAATAAGCCGTAACCAACTTAATAATAGGGTCGTTGTCTACCCTGACCCTGACCCTGGAAGATGTCCTCCTATCCAGGAGGAGTATTGTCCTCTTCAACCCGTCCATACCAATTATAAGGTGGGCACAGAGGTCGTTTATTAAAGTCGACCTCCTACCTTGGGAGTTTAAATTTAGTTTCCAGTTAGGTGCCCGTTTGGCGCCACCTAGTTTGTTATTTAAAATGTCAGCAATTCTTAATCATTTTTACACTTGTTTTGGTACCTAATACCTATGTGAAGTTGAATTTTCTACTAAATATGCTGTGGAAGTTCAGATTTTTTATTATTAAGTTCTACAATGGGTTGATTTAACTGACAGAATCAAGATATTAAAGCAATGAGCTATACATTTTGCTCATACAATGTTCACGGATTAACTAGCCCCATAAAGCATTCCAAGATCCTGTCCTATCTCAGATGTGCTGGGGCTGACATCTTGATGCTCCAAGAAACACATTTATCTACTATTGAGAATTTAAAATTTAAACACTTGGGGTTTAATTAAGTCTTTGCCTCCTCTTATAAGGGGGGTTGAAGGAGGGGTACTGCTATATTGATTCCATCTCAAACTACAGATAAAATAATTGACAATGAGGGTAGATATGTTTTAATAAAAGGGAAATTGAATGGGGAACCGCTACTGATTGCGTCAATGTATTTTCCCCCTAATTCTGACTTTAATATATATAAAGCGGTCTTGTTACAGTTAACGCAGTGGGCTGAAGGACCTATTATATGTGGGGGGGATTTTAACTTGAATTTGAACCACATGTATGATCCGGTATTACAGAAGCAGAGAATACCAAAGCAGGTAAAGAGTCTGAGTAGATTGCTTAAAGACTTAGGTATGATCGATGCTTGGCAATACCTTAACGGTATGGGAAGACATTACACAGTCTTCTCACAGGCATGCCAGACCTACTCCTCCATTGACTGCTTCCTTATAACAAAGGAACATGCTTTTATGTTACAAAAGATATGGCAGGGTGAATTTATTCTTTCAGACCATGCTCCACAGTGTTTGTCTTTTAAAACTGATCACTTTCAGAAATCCACAGTCTGGAGACTCAATATCTCCCTCTTAAAGGATAAAGATGTTGTTCAAGAAATTAAAGATACAATCAAGCAAGCTATACTAGAAAATGATACCCAGGGAATTGATATTTCTATACTTTGGGATACGATTAAGGCAATTTGTAGGGGGGAAATTCATTGCCATAGCAGCACAGAGGAAAAGGCAGAGAGAACAGAAAAGAAAATCACTGTTGCCTCAAATACAGGCCCTGGAGGAACAGCAAACCATAAAAGCGACAGTAGGGGTCACTGGTCAATTAAAGAAGCTAAAGAAAGAACTTAATTCACTATTAGATTATTATGTGGAACAAAAATTGATGTTCCTCTGACAGAAATATTATGAGGGAGGCCCCCGCTCACTAAAACTTTTGGCTGGGCGGTTAAGAATGCAACAAACTAGGGCCACCATTACTTCCCTTAGACCCTCACTTAAAGATCCACCTCGGCATACTATAACGGCTATTTCAGAAATATTTGTGAAATATTATTCAACCCTCTATGCAGCACCCCAACCACAGCCCCCTGTAGATCAGATTCGCACTTATCTCAAATGATTAAACTTCCCCACTTTAACAACTGCCACCATGGAGTCACTAGTTGCTCCAGTTATGTCTTAGGAGGTAACGGAGATGATAAGTAACCTTAAAAGTAATAAATGCCCAGGGAATGATGGCCTACCAGGGGAGTTTTATAAAACCTTTAAACAGAAAATCATCCCACTCCTTCATCGATTATTTGTGAACATAACTTTGCCTAAGACCCCATCCCCCCCCTCCTGGCTATATGCTATAATTTCAGTGATCCCAAAGCCCGGGAAGGATCCCTTCCTGCCTGGTTCCTATTGCCCAATATCTATTCTTAACACAGATTATAAAATTATGGCATCTATAATAGCTCATAGACTAGCAAAATTAGCCCCAACATTAATACACCAGGATCAGTCTGGATTTATTCGAGGACGTCAAGCCCAGGACAATATCAGAAGAACAGTATATTTAATTGAACATGCTCAAAAGCAAAAAATACCAGTGGCATTACTTAGTCTAGATGCAGAAAAAGCTTTTGATAGTGTCCTGGACTTTCTTAAAGCAAGTTTTATTAGCCTTCAAAATCCCAGCCCAACTAATTGACACAATTTTTAAATTTTACCAATCCCCCCAGGCGTATATTAGATCGAATGGCCATTTATCCCATAATTTTGTCATATAGAGGAACCAGGCAGGGATGTCCTATCTCCCCTCTTTTATTTGCATTTTATATAGAACCATTGGCCCACTTAATTCGACAAAACCTAGCACTCCCTGGAATACATCTCGCCAACACAGAGCATAAAATGGCATTGTTTGCAGACGATGTTTTAATATACTTGGTAAAGCCGGATGAGTCTCTCCCACACTTATTTCATATACTGGAACAGTTTTCCTCCCTAGCAGGTTACACACTAAATACAACAAAAACAGACATACTGACTTTGAATTATACCCCCAGAGACCAAATTAAAAAATTCTTTCATTTTAAATGGGATGCACAAGTAATACGATACCTGGGGGTTAACATCCCAAGTGATCTTAAACTATTATTTAAGTTCAACTATGCTCCCCTAATTAAAACCTTGAGATCAGATTTAAAGAGGTGGACCACATTACCTATTTCATTTTACGCTAGGAGTCAAGCACTTAAAATGAACGCTCTGCCAAGATTACTCCGTTTCAATTGGTGCCATGTGTGGTATCTTCACAGCTTTTAAATAGATGGCAAAACATATTTTTAGACTTTCTATGGCAGGGGAAGAAAGCTCGACTAAAATCTAAACTGTTAATGCTCCCCAAAGATTTGGGAGGCATTGGGCTTCCAAACCTACTGCACTACTGGTGTGCTTCCCAAATGCGTTTAGCTCTGTTATGGGGAAATAAAAAATACACTGCACACTGGAAGCAGATAGATCTTGGCAGACATTTGCCTTTCCCTCTGACAGAAATTCTCTTTGCTTCTCAACTGATGAGAAATACTCAAGGAGCCCTTATGGAAAGTACAGGCTCCATCCTGGAGGGATGGAGGAAAGGATATTCCTATAAAAGATTTGCTAATTATAACTGGAAATATAACTGGTTTGTAAGTATTCCAACATTCCCTCCAGCACATGAGTATAAATGGTATGCCCTCCAGACCTCACGCGGATTTGAAGCACCATGGCAAATAATTCAAAACAATACCATGTTGACCTTTCTGGAAGCACAAATAAAATATAATTAGACTTCCAATGATTATATTTACTACCTCCAGATTAGGAACTGGATTAATCTACAGATAAAAGCACAACATTCTAGGTCACAGCAGGAAGAAGATACCTCTCCTTTCATTCACATTTGGACAGTTACTGAAAGTGATCATGCTATAACTTTATTGTATAAATTTTTTAATTCTTCCCAAAATCATCTCACAGAGGTAATTAAAAGCAGATGGGAAAAAGACTTGGACTTCACGATAGGTCAGCAAGAATGGCCGAAGGTTTGGCGATCCACGTGGTCAACCACTTTATCACCCAGCTGGTAGGAGTATGTCTGGAAGGTGCGTACTAGGTACTTTTTAGTGCCTAAGGTATTAGCAAAGCAAAATCCGGGGGTGACCTTGGGATGTTGGAGACAATGTGGGAAGGCGGATTCCTCCCAAGCCCATGGTTTTTTTTTTACTCTGCCCCATATTAACAACATTCTGGCAGGCAGTTGTTGCTGTAATGGAGAGGGTGTTGTCTATTCAGGTACCCTTGTCCACCCAGAACTTATTACTAGGTATACCCCTGAAAACACTTAAAGATAAAGATACTAAATACCTTTGGTCAATCTGCTTGGCAGCTGCATATAAATCTACAACTAAAAATTGGAGACTTCCTAACCTCACCCCACAATATTAGATTGGAAAGATATAGTAAGTCAGATACAAAGAATGGAACAATTAACACGTAACATGCAGGACAGAACTGCAGTGTACCAGAATCGATGGATAAGATGAGACCTGACTGGTTAACTAACTCTCTATAAGAGGGGGTAGATTTAGATTAGGGAGATTGGTAATCTCTCTAGTTTGGATGAGATTAAATAAAGTGTATTCGAATGTAACCCTTGATTAAATAAATAATTAAATATATAAATAAATGTATAAATATACATCAAATGAGGTACAGGAAATGGTAAAGATAGAAGTTGACGAGTTATGTTATGAGTTTACTTGTAAATAGTTTTGTTTGTCAATGCTCCATTGGTTTTGGAGCTGAAGTTTTATCAATGTGTAATGCTATGATATATTGCAAGAAAGAAGTATAAAAAAAAAATTAATTCATTCTTGGCTTGAATCCGGCATCCACCCCCAATGACCTGTCACTAAATGGTGTACACTGCAACAGTCCCCGTAACATCGCCAGTTTCTTCAATGATAAATTCGCTGACCTATCCAATTACACCTCTTTCCCTGTCCAGTCAAACATATCCACTTTGTCTAATGACAGTGGTCCTCATTTCTTTTTTTAAGGCGGTCTCTAGTGTGAGGTGTTCAGATTACTAAATAAAATCTCAGATTACACTCCAGTAGGCTTGGACAACCTAGAGCCCAAGCTCCTAAAACTATCTGCACCCTACATTGCTGCTCCCCAGCCAAAATGTTCACTTTATCCCTGTCCCAGAATGATATACCAGATGTTTGGAAGGTAGATAGGATTACCCCTGTTTTCAAAAAGGGAGATCGCAAAGATCCCTCAAACTACAGATCCATAGCCATCCTATCAGTTCTCAGTAGAATTCTGGAGAAACTGGTGTCCGCTCAAACAATTGACTTTCTCCAGAAATATGACCATCTTACCCTGGCCCAGCATGGTTTTCGCAAAGGCCATAGCACCACTACTGCCCTTCTCAAATTTACATCAGATACCCTTGTGGCTATGGACTCTAGCCTTCTCACTGATGTCATTTTCATTAATATGACCAAGGCATTTGACCTTGTCGACCACCCCATCTTCTTAGCCTCACTTAGAACACTAGGTTTCTCTGATAATGTGAGGTGGTTCGGCTGCTACCTTTCTGATAGGACTCAAACTGTGAAATATAACTCCACCCTCTTGGACAAGGCCAACATTAACATTGGGGTACCGCAAGGATCCATCCTTGGGCCTCTGCTTTTCTCTATCTTCATCAATAACATCACCACAAACCTCCTTAGGACTGATTCCTTATTATATGCTGATGACATTGTTCTATACTCCAGTGGTAATAGCATTGAAGTAATCAATCAAAATCTCTCTTTTGACGTTCAGCTAATCCAACAATGGCTAACTAGTCACAAACTGGTCCTTAATGGGTCCAAAACCCAGGCTATGCTATTTGGTTCGAATGCCAAACTTAAACACTCCCACCCTAAATTGAAAGTCTCCTCCTCCAATCGTTTTACCCTTGGGGTGGTGAACTCATTTAAATATCTGGGCATCATACTAGACCCATCACTAAATTTCGATCCACACATCCAACAGACCTGCAAGTTGGTCAGCGCCAAACTTGGGATAGCCTACTGAACCAGATATATGCTCACCCCCTCAGCAAGGCTAGCCATTGCCTGGGGCATACTCCTACCTTTGTTAACCTATGGTGTTGCCACCTATATCTCTGTGTCCAAATCCAGTCTTCGAAAGTGGGATGTCACATACAACAATATCTGTTGCTATGCATCCTGCTTGCATCGACTAAAACACCACTGTCTCCTATATTCAGAACTGGGGTGGCTTCCTCCTTCGGAGCTAAGGCTTTATGCTTATGGCTCTGTCATTGACAATATTGTCTGATCACAAATACCCAAACCCCTGGCGGGTCTCTTCCTTAATTTGACATCCCACTATAGCTTAAGGTCTGCTGAACAAGTGCCTGTCATCATCACCAGCCATCATTCCTCCAGAGGCGCTGTGGCTTTTGCCTGCCATGCTCCCCTATATTGGAACTCCCTACCACTAGCTTTATGCCAGTCACCATCCCATGCCTCTTTTAAGAAAGGCTTACGTAACCATCTTGCCACTTCCTACAAATGCGCCTACTTTGAACCCCCCTAACCCATACCTCCTCGCTTCCTCTACTGTTGTGCTCTTAAAATGTATAGCACTTTCTCCTCATCTCCCCTTCCACCGGCCTCTTCCTAAACCTGTACTCTGGCCTTAGATTTCCATCCCCCCTTTCCCTCCCCTACTACCCTAGTAAATCTTACAAGAAAATTATGGTTCTATTATATCACACTGTTTGTCACTAATAGTACAATGTGTAATTAGCCGTAGCTATCAAAATGTCTTGTATTCACTGTTCCAGTATATTTTTTTCACTATTACCTCACCTAGTGTCTACTTGCTCTGTTAGAGTATTGTTTACTATGTCTAAACTTGCTCTGTATTCTAATATCAATTATGTCAAAATTTTGTATTGCAATGTGTGACTGCTTGTTTCTACTGTGCCCTCCCGAGTCATGCCAGAAAATAGTCATTGCTATTGCTAGTGCACTTACCCGGTAAACAAAAACTAAATAAATAACAAATGGGGCAGGGCCTTATTCATCCCTGACACAGTCTGTGTCAGGACCTTCTGGAAACTTCTGCCAAGCTGGGGGCAGCCCATGATGACATGCAATGTCGATGCCTATAAAACGAGGGTGACACCTTCACTCCTCAGTTCTCCACTGGCTATAGCTCAGGAGGACACACACTGAGGAACCAGAAGACCACACCAGGACCAGGCACACAAGGAGAGGCTAGGACTGGTAAAAAAAAGACATATATGATAAACAACTCATGCCTTCTGCAAAGGCAACAGGACAGCAAGCCAGAGGGTACCTCAAAAAAAAAAAGGGGAGAGGAGGAAGGGTGTGTTGTGGCCCAAGGGAGGAGGTTCTCTTGAAGATCTACTGTTACTGGTCCTCCACTGGGCCACACCTTTGGAACAATTTCCAAGCAGTACAACATCTCAGGGGAGGCTGGCAATGTCTGATATGCTATCACAACAGAAGACCTTGCAGGACAGCAAGACTAAAGCCAGCCATCTGTGAGAGTTTATGTCCAGATTGTAATGTGCAGTAAACGTGTGGACAGTGTTCCATGTTGCAGCAGCACAAATGTCAGCAGTAGACACATGATGAATGCAGGCAAGAGAGATGGCCATGCACAGCCCCAAGAAGTTCCTTACTGTACTTCCTATAACAGAATGTAACACTGGTAGCCAGCCAGTTAGACAAACACTGTTTATTCACAGGTACGCCCTCTTTCCCAGGAGAGACAGACACAAACAGCTAAAAGAACTTTCTAGAGTCCTTTGTGCACTCCAAACAGAAATGTGATGTTCTGTGTACATGAAGGGTATGGAGCAATTTCTCACCCTTAGTGCATTTAGAATAATACACTGGCAGGTCAATAGTCTAATTCAATGTGGATTCTGTCACCCCCTTAGGTAGAAAAGAAAAAAATTACTTACCATAGTAATCTTGTTTCTTCAGAGGGATCACTCATTATGATTAAACTAATGCAGTCAGCCTCCAGTGTTCGACTGCCTGAACAAAATAGAATGCTGTGCAAATGATGTAACTTTAATTGACTTGTAACAATTTCAAACTGCTGCCATGACAATTGCTGCATTGAGAGTGCTTCAGATTCATTTGGAGCCTAACTGGGTATCAGACCTCCTAGCTAATACTACTATAATAAATATAAGCTCCCCCCCAAGGTTAAAAGTCCCCCAGAGACGGGCCTAACTTGAGACAACAAGGGAACCAACAGGTTTAAACAGAGTAAGTCTCTAACCTCTGCTATATGTAACACCCAAGCAGGGATGCAGAACCAAAAACCCCTTAAAAAACTCTTTTTTTCCAGGTTCTAGTACGGGAGGCAGGGTGGGTGCTTTAATCATAATGAGTGATCCCTTTGAAGAAACGAGATTATTATGGTGAGTAATTTTTTCTTCTAACCCCAGGAATGACTCATTATGATTAAACTAATGCAGACTACCAAGCAGTACCTTTGGCGGTTGGGTAGGAAACCAAACTGTGGAACAGGTTCTGCAGAACTGCTGTGCCAAACCTGGCATCACTTCTGGATTGTAGATACAGGCTGTAATGCTTTGTGAAGGTGTGCACTGTTTTCCATGTAGCTGCTTTGCAGATTTCCAGTAGTGGGATATTTCTTGAAGCTGCCACTGATGCAGCTTTACCCCTTGTGGAATGTGCCCTTAGGCCTAAGGGCACCTGCTTATTCACTTTTTCGTAATAAAACCTTATACATGCCACTCTCTGGCAAGCAATTGTATGTTTTGTGGTAGCTCTACCCTTGCCAACTTCCCCATAAGTGAGGAACAGCTGTGTCTACCCTGGTCTGTATGCCTTGGTTTTGTCAATGTAGTGGCTTAGTGCCCTCTTAACATCAAAGCAGTGAGGTTTCCTTTCAGAAGAACTGGAATTTTCTGTAAACAAAAGAGGCAGAGTTATAGACTGAATCAAATGGAAATCGGATACCACTTTACGAAGGAATTTCCTATTGGTCCTGAGTACCACCATGTCCCTGTGGAATGAAATGTAGTCTACATCTGTACATAGGTATTGCAATTCACTGATCCTTCTGGCTGAGGTAATGGCCACTAGGAACACCGTCTTCCATGTGACATAATTCAGGTTTGCAGTTGCCATGGGTTCAAATGGTGGTTCCATCAGCTGGGCAATGCAAATGTTTGAATACTAGGCCGGAACAGGTTCCCTCAGAGAAGGTTAAGACCTTTGAAATACTTTCTGAAAACTGGATGAGAGACAATGCATCTCTCCTTACCAGCTGACAGGTAAGCTGAAACTGAAGCCAGGTGAACCTTAAGGGTCGAGGGTCTCAGTCCTAATGAGTGAAGACATATCAGGCAGTCCAACAAGGCAGCAAGGTCTGCCCTGGAGGGATCAATACCCTTACCTGAGCACCAAATGGAGAACCTTTTCCACTTAGAGGAATAAGTTTTTCTAGTGAAAGGTTTCCTGGAACCCCTGAGCATTGTCAGGACTTGTTCAGACAGCTTGAGATTAGCAAATGCTAAGTCCTCAAGAATCAGGCCTTGAGTCTCAGTGACTTGAGGTTGAGATACAGGATCCTGCCCTGGGAGGATGTCAGCAGGTTGTGTCTCATGGGCAAGTGGCTTGGTGAGGTCACTGATAGTGACAACAGAGGCGAATACCAGTGCTGCCTCGCCCAGTCTGGTGCCACCAGTATCATCTTTGCTGTTTGGGACCTCAATTTCACTAGGGTCCTGAGAATCATTGGGAAAGGTGGGAAGGCATACACAAACTTCCCTGACCAATCCAGGGCCATTGCATCCAAGGGAACTGTACTCTTGTGAGGGGGCCAGCAACAGTACAAGGGCAACTGGTGATTTTCTGCAGAGGCAAAGAGATCCACCTCTGGAGTGCCCCACCTTCTGAAAACTGCATTGAGGATCTGAGGATTCAGTGACCACTCATGGTGGTCCTGATTTATCCTGCTGAGAGAGTCTGCCAGTACATTGTCCTTCCCTGAAAGGTGTATGACTGACAGAGATACTTGCATGGAGTATGCCAGGGACCACAGCTTCATTGCCTCCGTGCAAAGTGGTGTGGACCTGGTTCCTCCCTGTTTGTTGATGTAATACATGGTTGTGGTGTTGTCTGTCCTGACCTGCACCACTTTGTTTTGCAGATAGGGGGCAAAAGCCAGTACAGCTAGGTACACTGCCCTGAGCTCCAGTAGATTTAGGTACAATAAGGACTCTTGAGGGGACTTGCTGTGTAATCCAGCATGTGCACCCCCCAGCCAAGAAGGGAAGTATCTGTTGTGAGAATTATGGATGGCTATTCCTTTAGAAAAGGTACGCCTACCCTGAGGTTGTGTTCGTCCAGCCACCACTGACATGCCTGCAATAGGCTGTGCGTGACTGGTACCAGTTTTGACAGTGGGTCTGTCCTTTGAGACCAGTACTGTCTAAATGAAACTGGATGTCCCTCATCTGGAGCCTGGCACTACTATTGTGGCAGCTGCCATGTGTCCCAGCAACCTGAGAAAGTCCCTGGCTGGTTTGAGTTTTCCCAACATGAAGGAACCTGCGACCTGTATGATGCTGTCCACTCTGTCCTTGGGCAGGAAGGCTCTGCCCAGGCTAGTATCTAACTCTGCTGCTATGAAATCCAGTACCTGAACTGGCTCTTGATGTGATTTCTGCTCATTTATGAGGAAGCCTAGGGATTCCAAAGTAGATTTTGTGAGAGCCAGTGACTGCTTGGCAAGCTGCAGGGACTTGCCTACTACCAACCAGTTGTCCAGGTAAGGGGAAGACTGTCACACCTTGTTTTCTCAGGTATTCAACTACCACTGCTAGGCATTTTGTGAATGCCCCTGTGACAACCCATCTCTCCCTCTGAGCTGAAACAGCTTTTAGAGAGGTGTCTGTCCTCAGGTATTCGCTGCCACCAGCCAGACTCTCTTCCGGCACCTCCTTCAAGCTTACAAACTTGAATACTCAAACATGCAATTGCACAAGTTAAAGTCTGGCAGTGTGTCTCTCTTGGGTGGCGGATGCTACACAGAGTTTACCTCAGCCAGTGGAAACCAAATATTACCTTAGAAAAATGACATCACAGTCACAACTGTTGAGCAAATAAATAGATTTTTACTTAACAGAAAGTGCACTGAGCATTTACATGATATATATTTACAGCACAAGAGAATAACATACAGGAAAAGTAAACAAATGTTTTAAATAACAGATGGCAAAAGAAGGCTATTACTGAAATATGCTAGTACTAAACTTACCCTTCCCTGTCCTTTCAAGAGATCACTGTGCCCTATGCTAACTGCCAGCTCCCATGGACATAGCTAGAAGGGTAGGCTCTAATCTTAGATTCTTCCTCCAGCTTCAAATTAAGAACACTCTTCATTGTCTTTCAGTCTCTTATATATTCTCCTGGGAATAGGTAATGCCTATTCCCCCCTTTGAATGCACCAACCATCTAACATGTATGTATTTAATTGTCCCAATCAGACTGAACACCTATCAGTGACCAACTGTATTCCCTTTTAACCTTAAGTTTATATTAGAATGAACCAATCCATTCAAACTGGCCTGTGTGTGTGGACAGGTCTGTGTGTGTGGAGATGTCCACTCAAGATTTATGACCCAGCTCTTATCTAGCAGCTAGGGAGGACTGAGAATTCCACAAGCTGGATGCTGCTGGACAGTGGATTTTAGCCTGTGTGTGTGTGTTTTTTTTTCCAAACTGCTAAAAAAACACCAGCTAGAGAATCCAAACCATTAACTCTTTCCTTCCCAATTTTGTCACAGCCCTCTTAAGCAGAAGTTAGACCGAATGGGAGTGCTGCAAATTGGTAGTGACCTGAGGCTAATCTGAACATCAGGTATTTTCTGTGAGTTAACCTGACAGGAATGTGGAAATAGGCATCCCTTAAATCTAGGGATGTTAGGCTGGCCCACCTGCACAACGATTGGATTTCCGCTTGTGACGCTGTCGACCCGGGTTTGGAAATGGACTCAGGGATTCAGAGGGACAGCCGGGGAGAAGGATTGAGCACCCCATGGGCTGCTCCCATTCTCCAGAGGGAGGGATGAGTGGTGTGTCCGGTGCTCAAGGGACTCCTGGCGGAGGCCAGGGGAACCACAAGCAACCAGTGCCTAGATATGAGGGGCGGGGCCGGATGCCAGATGTCATTGCACGTCCCCGTCCAGAGGCAGCTCAAAAATCTCATTGTCCACCAAAGATGACGCACGCCTGGCACCTGGCCTTAATGGCTCTTGGCCTCTCTGCTGACCCAATACAGCTCCACTGCGCTGACCAGCCCTGAATCCCACCCTGGGGGGGGATCCAGGGAACTCCTGTCGGTCACTACTGGCACCTTTCCTGTCGTAGACAGGCTGGATCGGAGCATTGGTCCCACCCTGAGGGGTAGGTCAAGGGGTATCGGTGGGGGTATGCCAATAGGGAGCGAGGCAAGGTGCTCAGGAATGAGCTGAAGGAGAAGAAGGCTGGCAGCAAAAAGAATAAAAAAAAAATCTAGAGATGTTAACCAATCCCATTTTTGCAGTGTGGGGATGGAAAAAGGTTTTTGAAAATAGATCATTAGTGGAAAACTGGGATAGTTTGGAGAATAAAATTATGGATTTAATTGATAAGTATGTCCCATTAAGAAAGAAGTACAATGTTTTAGGAAAAATTCCCCTGCTGTTATCTCCCAAAATTAGCAAATTGATCAAAAAGGAAAAAAGAGCTTATATAAAAGCTAGGAAAAGTGAGAGTGCAAAAAATTGGGCCTTGTATAAAAATTATTAAAAGAAACTAAAAGTGCCATAAAACAGGCAACTCGAAAACATGAACTAAACCTGGTTACAAAAGTGAAAGATAACCATAAACTTTTACACATATATCAATGACAAAAAGGGATGTCAAACTTCAGTGGGGCCCATTAAGGATCGGGATGGTATATTAGTTGAGGACTGCCAAACTATGGCAGGGCTTTTCAATACTTATTTCTCATCAGTATTTAATAATAAGTCTAAAAATATTAGCGATCATCTGACTAAAATAGATTATAAAATTATTTTAAACAAAAACTATATTGAGGATAGACTAAAGCACCTGGACCCGAATAAATCTCAAGGACCAGATGGAATCCATCCCTAGGGTCCTAAGAAATTGGCAACAGAATTGGCAGGACCTTAACATCACTGTTTCAGAAATCTTTGGATAACGGGAGGTGATTGAGGTTTGGCGAAAGCAAATGTGATCCCTATTTATAAAAGGGATCTAGACAGGAGGTGGGCAACTATAGGCCTGTCAGCTTGACTACTGTACTGGGGAAAATGTTGAATCTATTGTAAAGGATCAAATGGTGGAGTTTCAGGATTCAGTAGGGGATTGTGACAATGCTCAGTATGGTTTTAAAAAGGGTTATCATGCCAAACTAATCTCTTGGAGTTTTATGAGCATGTGAGCAGAGCATTGGACGAGAGGTGTCTCTGTGGATGTGGTGTTCTTGGATTTCTCAAGGCGTTGACAAGGTCCCACATGGTGAATTGATTGATGCTCTGATTGAACATAAAATACCGGGCTATATTACAACTTAGTTAAGGCATGGCTGAATAGAGAAAGCAGAGGGTCTGTTTAAGGAGTTTACTCTGATTGGTTGGGAGTGGAGAGTGGAGTTCCCTAGGATCTGTTCTGGGGCCCTGCTTGTTTAATATCTATATACACTCATTATCTGGAGGAGAGGATGTCTGGGAAACCAAATTTGCAGACGTACACTAGAATTGGCATTACTATCAGAAATGGTGAGGATGTGACAAAGTTGCAAAAACCTTACTCAAAATGGAAAGCTGGGCAAGGGATAAGAAGTTATCCTTTAACACCGATAAATGTGTGGTGATGCACTTTGGGAATAAAATAATCAAGTTGACTACTTCTAAATGGACAGAAATTGGGCAAAGTAGTGGAGGAAAGAGATTTGAGGTTAAAGTGACAAGTGATTTCAAGTTCCACCAGCATTACAGTCAGGTTATAAAATCTGCTAGTAGTACTCTTTATAAATATCAAGAAACATATAAAGAGTAGGAAGAGGGAGGATTGTGCCTCCTTCTGCACTGGTGAGGCCGCAGCTGGAGTATTGTGCACAGTTCTGGTCACCTAGTTACAGGTTGGACATAGAAAGATTGGAGAGGGTTCAGAGGAGGGCTACCAGGTTAGTAGCGGATGTTAGGGACCAGGACTATGGGGATCGATTGGAGGACTTGGGGATGTTCACGTTGGAGTATAGGTGCCTGAGAGGGGATATGTGTATGGTGTATAATGCACTTAAAAATGCAAAGCTAAGGGTCAAATTGGGACTTACCCTGAGGAACAGCGATATAACACTAGGTCACATCTAAGGGAACTTAGGGGCATAATTTAAGACCACAAAAAGAAGGCACTGGTTTAGTGTTAGAGTTATTCCAGTATAGAATAATCTACCTGAGGAGGTAGTCACAAGTAAAACGACAGTTGAGTTCAAGAAGAAACTGGATAAGTATTGCAAAGCAAATAAAATAGGGGGGGTTCAAAATTAGAATTAACAAGCGAGCACAACGGACGTAAGTCTTCTTTGCTCTGAAATCACCTATGATACCTATGGGGATTATGCTCTGATTGAAAGCAGGTGTTTTAACCTCTGCCTCCAGTAGGATTCTATCTGCAGAGGTGACTGGAGCAAAGGTTATTACCCTCAGCTTTGGAAGTGATTTGAAACTGAGTGACAGCCCCTGGCTCACTACCTCAAGGACCCACTTATCTGTGGTGATGGTATGCCAAACCTGGAGGTAGTGAGCCAATCTGCCACCCACTGGGGGCACAGCCTATTGCCTATTGTTGGTAGTGGTGGAGATGATGGTGAGGAGGCAACCTGTACTAGTCCGTGAGGGATTCTGTGCGGGCTGAGCCTGGGACTGTGGTGAGGGTGAAGCCCATCTCATAGACCTTCTATCCCTACCTCTGAAATAACCTCTCGGCTGCTGGTAGACCTACGAAGCCTGAGCCTGGAAAAAAGATCTGGAGTAAGACTCTCTATCTCTGCCTCCCCTATTCTGGGCCCTATAAGAGGTTGAAAGCCTTTCTTTGGAATTACTTCTACAGGTGGCCATATATTCGTCCACGTTTTTCATGTATGCCTCAGTTTTGTCACCAAATAGTGAATTTTTCTCACAGGGTAAATCCACTGCCTTAGCTTGAGTGTCCAGGGTTAAGTTGGTAGCCCTTAACCAGGCAAACCTCCTAAGGGAGACAGATAAGACCATCAGTCTGGCTGCGGTGTGGTTTGCATCCCCTGCCATGTGGAACTGATATTTGGTTGCATCAAGTGCAGCCCTTGCAGCATCTTGTAAGTCAATTCCCACTTCATCTGGGACCTTATCAGACAGAACCAGTACAGAATTCCATAGTGCTTTCTGATACTGTACAGCATAAGCCATATAACTTGCCTGTCTCACAATGAGTGAGGCTGTCATATACCCCATCTTACCAATAGTATCCATCTTCCTTGAGTCTTTGTCAGAGAGATGGGCAGCTAGAGGGATTCTGTCTTTGTCACAGGCAGCCGCCTGGACCACCCCCTCAGGGTCAGGATGAGTGAATAGGAAATCAGCAGTGGTTCTGTCCAGCTGATAATTTTTGTCCATCTTTTTATCCACTCTAGGTATTGAAGTAGAGGTCTTTAAGATTTGTAGCGCAGCCTTTTTCAAAGATTTGTGCATTGGCAACAAAAGGCATTTTGTGGGAGCTAGTACCATCATATCCAAGAAATCTGCTTCCTGCACATCCTCCTCTATCTCCTGGAGGGGGAGCTTGACGGTGTATAGCACATTTTTGACAAAGGAGTAATGCGAAGTGTAGTCCTCTGGTCCCTTGGGGGGAGCCAAAGTCCTGCTGTGGGGAGACCTCTGGCTTTATACATTACCCTACATCCTCCTCTTCCTCCTCCTCCTCTGAGTTATCAAACAGAGGTTGGGGCTCCTGTGGTGCTGCAGTTTGCACGGGAACCGGTACCACAGCCTGTAAGGCTAGTAAAATCTGAAGAGCCTTTACAATGTCCTCAGCTGAGTGCATATTTTGTTTATCTGCTGGGAGCTCCTTAGCCTTCTCAGCCAGAGGTGCAGCGACATGCTTTTCTTTCTATTTTTAATTAAGTAGGACAGTTTCAGCCACTGTCTCCACAGCTCTTTTATATTTACCTTGCTCATTCTTTTCTGACACTTTTTCAGTGTCCTTGGGCTTACTTTTTTCCTTACTGGAAACAGAGGAAGAGGGGGTTCTCGTCTGTAGTACTAGCAGAAGAAGAGGCCATTTCTTCTAATCTCTTTGTTCTTTTTTTAACAGTTTTATGACAGAAAGTTTTACAGATCTCACAGTTTGAAAAAAATATGGCTAGTTCCCAGACAAAAAACACACAGAGAATGCTTGTCTACTTTAGCTATAACCTGACCACAAGACTCACAATATTTAAACCCTGTGGGCTCTGTGCCTTTTTTAGGTTTATCAACAGGGACCTCTGACATTGAGCAGAGAGTAAGATTTAAACACTAGCGAAAAAATACTTGGTTCTCTGGAACCGACCCAATCCAATATAAACAACTGCTAGTGGTTCCTGGAACTGAGCATTAATCGGTTCCCTGAAGAAACGGAACCAAGAAAATTAAATTTTTAAAATAAAATTTAAACTATAGACAGATCCCGAGTGGAACTGTCTAATAGTCATAAAATAATGTTAACTTTTGGGTAAAAATCTCACAGGAATAGCGGATCCCTGGGTTCCACGGAACCATGAGGGAACTGCAAAAAAAGTAAGTCAAAAACAGTAAAATACTATAAAATCTGTACCAAGAAGGGCAGCAATTTAAAATTAGTAATTAAAGAAGTACTTATCAATTCAAATAAATGATATTAGAAATAAGCTGAAGGAGAGCTCTCCAGGACATTTTCACTAGGCAGGCGGAGTAAAGAATCTGAAGCATTCTCAGTGCAGCAGTTGCTAGGGTGGCAGTTTGAAATTGGCACGAGCCAATTAGAGTTCCATCATTTGCATAGCATTCTGTTCTCTCCAGGCAGTCGAACAATGGAGGCTGACTGCATTAGTTTAATCATAATGAGTGATTCCTGGGGTTAGAATGAAGATTTGTATATAATGCCACCCTATCCTTATGGAAAATAATGTACTGGTGAACACTCATAAGAGCCTGAAGCTCAGAAATCCTTCTGACTGAGGTAATAGTAACCAGAAAAAGTGTCTTCCAAGAAGTGTAGTTCACAAGTTGCACTGGGCTCAAAACTAGCCAAAGTCAGCTTGTCAAGTATAAAATAAAGCTCCCATGGCGGAACACTTTTATGAATTGGGGGACGCATGTGCAAAATACTCTTTAAGAAGGTACAGGACACTCCCAGTTGTGCCACCATGCGTCCACCAACAATGACATGGAAAGCCGATACGGCAGCTACCAGAAGCAGTTGATCTTGCATCAGTATCATATGCAAACCTTAGTAAATGTTTACCACTATCTAGGCCAACAGAGTCTGCATTCAGTAATTCTGTTTTGGCAGGGCTGTCAGGCAACTGCTGTGCTGTAGCCATGGTTGGTTTCTAGAGGCTATTTTGATACTTGGTCATGTAAGCCGATAGTTGACAATATGAAGGCCCAAAGTGGAAGAGGCAATAGGTCCTCCTGCCCGTCATTCTAGGGGGCCCTAGAGCAATCATAGGGAGCCATGATAACCACAGAGTTGGTCTCAGGATAAGAGGCATGATAGAGATGGACAGACAGAGCGGGATAGAAATGTAGCATCTTCTACGGCAGGGTATACAGGGGGCACGACTATACTGGGAGCAGCTGATACATCCAAAAAGTCCATTTGGTTTCTTTTACTGGAGTCTTCTTCCCCCTCAGACCCCATCACATCCTGGATTTGTTTAAACAGAGTCTGTAAGGAGGGATCATCTGGAGCAGACTTGGGATTATGTACCACAGAGTGCTCACTACACAAGGAAAATGTTGAGCTGGAAGGAAAATATGCTTCATAAGAGTTCCTCGTCCCCACATTTATCATCCAAATCTACCTCTATTTCTAGGAGGTCAGGATTATATTCCACTTCGTTGCCTTGGATGATAGTGGTAATCAACAGAAGCAGTGGCAGTATCATCTGCACAACAGGTATGCTTTTCAGTTTCATTGGCAACAGCTACGCCGACAGGGGTAAGCCCTGTCCATGGAACTGACACCACTGCTAGCAGTGATGGAAAAAGACGTGTTAACATCTCTGAAAATGACACCAGCGTTACCTGCAAGTTGACACCCAGTGCAGGAGTTGCAACTACGGATGTCGTTGGGATGGATCCCGACGATGATAGCTGCATACCATCCACAGTAGGTATGGCAGTGCCAGACCCAGACCTTGGTGTTTCAAAGCTGGTCACAGGGCTGTAGTCGATGCCGCTGGAATGGATGAAGAAGAGGGCTTCCCCTCCTTCAGTTAAGACCATGACCTCACCAATGAAGCATGTTTCTCCTTATGTGTGTGACCATTGGAAGAGGAGGAGGGTTGCAATGCCCATTTATCCTTTTCTTTGGATTTCTCTGTTGCCCTTGCCAACATTGGCAGCAAAGCAGTTGATGACCACTGAGGAGCATCTCTGTCAGGACAGGCTGGTCTTGAGGGAGAAGCTAACTTGGACCACGTGGTCTTCGCCTGAGCTTCCATCGCTTTTATGGTGATTAATGTCTCCAAGGCCTTCTTTCGATGTCTCCTTGTGGCTTCGTTAAATCCTTGGCAGATCTTGCAGGCCTTCATGTTGTGGGACAGGCCGAAACAACAGACACAAATGGTGTAAGCGTTGTCCTTATAGATCCTTTAGCCGCAGGTACAAAACCTGAACAAAGGTTCTTTTGACCGCGGCATAGAGACTTCGACAGAAATGGGACTTGGAAAACAAAAAACAAGGCAACAGCCTTGTTTCTCTGCTGGTCCAATGAGCTTTTTGATAGCAGAAGAAAAAACTGAGACATGAAAGGGCCGACCATGTTTTAAAGGCGCCCATATTGCTCATGATCATGGGTGGCCAACAGCTAGGGAAAAGTTTCTGGAAGGTATTGATGCCAGTGACAGTACAATTATGTAAAAACTTACTGTAACAATAGATCTTCGAGAGGAGCTGTTTGCAGTAGGCAGCACCATCAGGTCTATGCTGCCAGGACCACATGTAAAGGTTCTAGCTAGCATTCTACAATGGGGGACTGCCCCCTGACATCAGCATGTCGACATCCGATCTGGTATAAGAGGGGTGGTCCCCCACACCCACTTCAGCCGGAGACCCTGAGACAAGATCCAACAGGAGAAGAGGACTTCCAACAAACGAACCGTGCACAAGGATTTAGCGGTGCATCTAGCCAAATGAACAAACTTGTTTAAAACAAGCTAAAGCACACGCTCACCCACTAAAATTCAGACACGGAGCAACTTTTAAAATCCATTTATTGAACACCAAGATGCGCTTGACGCGTTTCGGACAAAATCCTTTCTCAAAAGCTGCATCCTAGAAAACACACAGAACTTAGATACAAAAGCCAAATGACATCACAATTACTAAAACAATTCCATTGGTGAACCAATAAAATAGAAAATAGAAAAATTAACCCTTTTAAACATGCAGTGCTACAAACACATATAAAAACTTTCATTATAAATATCACATTATTATTGCACTACAAAATATTTATCTATATTCCAAATAAGGTTTTAATTCCAAATGAGCATTTAAACCTGGTTTCTGATATGCTTTTAACCTTAAAATCCATTCATTTTCCTTTTTTAAAATTTTATTACGAAAATTACCACCTCTAGGTCCATTATATATTTTCTCTATGCCCAAAAACTTAAACTCATGGTTCTCCTCATCATTTCTATTTTCATTAATATGTACCGAAGTTGCATATGTTAAATCATTTTTATTTATTGCTCTTATGTGTTCTAACACCCTTATCTTAAAAGCTCTCCGTTTTACCTATATAGAAAGCCCCACAGTTACATATAGCTAAGTATATCACACCTTGTGTATTGCAAGTGATAAGATGTCTAATTTCAAACTTCTTATCACATCTGTTAACAACACTAAATTCTTTACTTTTCTTTATGTGTTGACAAGCATTACAATTTTTGCATTGGTTACAGCCAACAGGTTCTCCTAGCCAATTGTTGGTGTGTCTCACTGGAGTAGTAAAATGGCTGTGAACCAACGAATCCTTTAAAGTTGGGGCATGTCTATAGGTCATAATAGTGGTTTTTCATTACATCCTGCAGGCCTATCTCACATGATAATACATGCCAATGTTTCTTAATAATTCTACTAACTTCATAACTTTGGGCACTGTAAGTAAACAAAATAAAACCATTCTCTTTATTATTGATCTCATTTTATCAGCCATTAAATCACCTCTGTCCATATTGGCAGCAAATTGATAACCTTCCTCTATTACTTTTTCAGAGTAACCCTATTTTCTAAACGGTTTTTAATGCCATAGCCTTTTTAAAATCTTCTACTTTACTGCAGTTACGTTTAATTCTGCAAAATTGACCCTTAGGATATTGGCTATTATGTATGGGGATGACAGCTCTGGGCTAATAACAATGTATTGCCATCAGTATCTTTTCTAAATAAATTAGTGCTGATCTCACCTCGGTTGACCTGTAAGTCTAAATAATTCACAGACTCACGGTTAGCATTAAATGTAAATCTAAGATTTTGATTTGTCCCATGTAACCATTTAACAAATTCTTGCAGCATGACATTATCTCCGTCCAAATTAATAACACATCAATAAATCTTTTCCACAATAAAATATTATAGAAAAATGGGTTCCTGTCCATATTAAATACTGTTTCATTTTCCCATTGTCCAACATACAAACTAGTCACTGTAGGCGCATATGTAGCCCCATAGCAATCCTACCTTCTGTCTATAAATGTCACCATCAAAAAGGAATATATTTTTCCCAAAACATGCTCCAATAACTTTAAAATTACAGCAGTCTCTTCATCATTTCTTTCCCCATTACTATTCAAAATTCAAGAGCTGCATCCAACGCTCCTTCATGGGAACGTTGGTATAGAGAGACTCAATATCTAATGTCACTAATAAACAATTTTCTCCTACTGTTAAACCATCCCAAATTCTCAGAACATCCTTTTGTGTCACGAATATATGATTTCAATTTTTGACATAGTTACACAAGTGGAATCTACAAACGAGACAAAGGTTCTATTAAACTACCCAACCCACTTACTATTAGGCGTCAGGTGGATTTTCCAAATTCTTATGTACTTTTGGTAACATATAAAATGTTGGTTTTACTGGGTACTCTGTTTTTAAAAATTTTTGTTTGTCCTGAAATAACTCCATTCTCAAATGCTAAATCTATAGTATAGTCAATGCATGACTTAAAGTCCCAAGTGGGGTCCATATTTAATTTTTCATAATATAAATCATCATTTAACTGTCGCATCACTTCTGTTTTATATTTTGCCACGTCCCATAAAACAACGCAGCCACCCTTGTCAGCAGATTTTATCACAAATTCAGGGTTAGACTGTAAACTTCTCAAAGCCTGTCTTTCATAGCTGCTTAAATTATTATAATGTGGACGTGGCAAATTATCAAACAACTTTTCTAAATCCCTTTCACACAAATCACGGAATACACTGACAGCGCGACATAATGGAGGGTTAAATATAGAATTAGGTTTCAATACATTATCAACATGAATACCTATACCCATTACATTATTTTCACGCTCATATTCACTCCTTTTATTAAAAAAAGCTTTCAAATTAAGTTTACGACACATCAAATGTAAATCTATTATTGTCTGTACTGGATTTAAAAAGTTTGTAGGTGAAAAAGTTAATCCTTTCTTTAAAAGAGATTCCTCAGAAACAGTTAGTGTGTAGCTAGACAAGTTTATAATTTGGATGTCCCGATTTACCTCCTCATTCTGCTGTTCCACCTGTTGCCATTGCGCCTCCAATTAAGTCGCCCTCTCTGTTCTCGATTTAGTGTGTTCTTCTGTCCTCTCGTTCGTCTTCATGGCATAGTTTGTTAATCTGGGGCTCCTTCGTGGTGTTTGTTGTAATGGTTGTTTGAACTCGCTTTCTTCCCGAAAAAAATGACCAGATGTGCTTGCATTCTCTTCACCTTCAGATCCACCTTCTATACTATAACTAAAGGAGACTTTGGTAGGTTGTTTCAAAATTCCTCTAATAGTATCTTTCTTCCATGAATAAACTCGATTATTCCCATAGTCCCCTTTGTCACGGATAAATTTAACTTGTTTGGCTCCTTCAATTCTTTATCCAGTCTAACAATGAACTCCTGTAGGCTGTGATTACAATTAGTGAAGCCATCTGACTCACGAAATTCAATACTTCCTTCTCTTTGCTTTTTAAATCTTCTTTTAGCACACTTTCCGTTCTTGCTATATTTTATTATAAGTTCCATCAATTTACCACTGGCTTCACTAAGGATAGTTTCCCATTCTACTTTAAAATTATTATTGTCAGTTACCAAAAGCAGGGTTCTTTATTAATCTCAAACCTCTAGGTATTCGTTTCAATTGTAAATAAGCCTCCAAGTTTGTAACATTCCAATAGATCTTTCTTAATTGCTGCATAGTTTTTTCTAATTCTTTAAACGCTACCTTCATTGATGATGGCTCCAGGGCAGGAAAATCAGCATCACATTCATCCACCAGAAACGGGTTAACATTATTGGTGTTGATTACCAAATTATCCACATAAAACAAAGGGTTGTCATTCTGTGTACCTTCACTTGGATTCATCGGTGTTATTCTTTTAGGATTCATATTACCAAAGTGCTCCAATAATGTCCATCAGGGTTTTACTTCCACAACTCTATGAATGAAGTAGTCTTCACCGAAAACCTGTGCAACAGTTCAATTTAGTCCAAATCTTCCAACAAACGAACCGTGCACAAGGATTTAGCGGTGCATCTAGACAAATCTAGCCTAAGGGTCAATTTTGCAGAATTAAACGTAACTGCAGTAAAGTAGAAGATTTTAAAAAAGGGGCTATGGCATTAAAAATCGTTTAGAAAATAGGGGTTACTCTGAAAAAGTAATAGAGGAAGGTTATCAATTTGCTGCCAATATGGACAGAGGTGATTTAATGGCTGATAAAAATGAGATCAATAATAAAGAGAATGGTTTTTATTTTGTTACTACTTACAGTGCCCAAAGTTATGAAGTTAGTAGAATTATTAAGAAACATTGGCATGTATTATCATGTGAGATAAGCCTGCAAGATGTAATGAAAAAAACACCTATTATGACCTATAGACATGCCCCAACTTTAAAGGAGTCGTTGGTTCATAGCCATTTTACTACTCCAGTGAGACACACCAACAATTGGCTAGGAGAACCTGTTGGCTGTAACCAATGCAAAAATTGTAATGCTTGTCAACACATAAAGAAAAGTAAAGAATTTAGTGTTGATAATAGATGATAAGAAGTTTGAAATTAGACATCTTATCACTTGTAATACGCATGTGATATACTTAGCTATATGTAACTGTGGGCTTTTCTATAGGGTAAAACGGAGAGAGCTTTTAAGATAAGGGTGTTGGAACACATAAGAGCAATAAATAAAATGATTTAACATATGCAACTTCGGTACATATTAATGAAAATAGAAATGATGAGGAACCATGAGTTTAAGTTTTTGGGCATAGAGAAAATATATAATGGACCTAGAGGTGGTAATTTTCGTAATAAAATTTTAAAAAGGAAAATGAATGGATTTTAAGGTTAAAAGCATATCAGAAACCAGGTTTAAATGCTCATTTGGAATTAAAACCTTATTTGGAATATAGATAAATATTTTGTAGTGCAATAATAATGTGATATTTATAATGAAAGTTTTTATATGTGTTTTGTAGCACTGCATGTTTTAAAAAGGGTTAATTTTTCTATTTTTCTATTTTATTGGTTCACCAATGGAATTGTTTTAGTAATTGTGATGTCATTTGGCTTTTGTATCTAAGTTCTGTGTGTTTTCTAGGATGCAGCTTTTGAGAAAGGATTTTGTCCGAAACGCGTCAAGCGCATCTTGGTGTTCAATAAATGGATTTTAAAAGTTGCTCCGTGTCTGAATTTTAGTGAGTGAGCGTGTGCTTTAGCTTGTTTTAAACAAGGAGAAGAGGACTCCTGGAGCCAGAAAAGCCAAGATGAAAAGAGCGCAGTGGGATGGAAGGAAAATCATGCCTACTGCAACAGCTTCTTTCTAAAATCGACTGTTGTGGTAAGTTCTTACGTAACTATACTATCTCAATTTGAGGGGGCTCTTGCAGTAAGCAACACTGTTAGGACTGCGTCCCAAACAGTGCCCAAGGGGAATAAAACCCATGGGAGGAGGAAAGAGCATTGCAATATGCAGAGAGGGCAAGGAGGCCTGAGCAAATCCTTAGCCTTAGGCCAGCACTCTGAAAAAGAGTGTAGCAGGGCTAATGCCCTGGCAGAGAGAAACCGTGGACAATCCAAAGAAGGCCAAGATAATCAAGAGTAACGAGAGCTGGATAGTTACCAAACAGACAGCTAGATATCTCCGAAGAGAAAAAGTGTCTCTACTACTGTGGAGGAAACAGAAATCATAAATGGACTGAACCGGGCCAAAGCAGGGACCACTGACGTCAGTCCTGCTCCAAAGTCAAAACAGACTCTTCCCTTTGTACCAAGAAACTCCCCTAATTCCTGTGAAATGACCAGAGAGAGAACTGGGGATAGGAGAGCCCTGGGAGGGAGCTACCCTGTAGGAGGAAGGAACTAAACCTCTGACAGGAGACATGAAAAGAGGTTACCTGGGAAGGTACCTTCTTGAGTGCGTAAGCTGAAATAGAGAGCAACCTCAAAGCTGATATAGCTTAGAGAATCAGCAAGAAAGGCTTGTCCCAAAGAGAAAAGGTCTGTCAGAGAAAGGGCCTTTCTACCCCAGAATGTATTGGGAGACCCCGGTAGGACCCTATCTCCGGATGTCTGGGAAAGGTGAATAGTCAGGGTGTCCCAGGAAGAAGCCTCGAAACAACTGGGCAAGGTGGAAAGAGAAACACTCTTCTTACTTCCCCCTGGAAGGTGGACCCCCCCCAAAAGACCCCAGATCTCATCCCCCATAGGAGAAAGTAGGGGGAGAAGAGGGGTCCCAGGTAATGGTGAGGATCAAAATATCGGACCGTTGCCCCACCAGGACGAACAAGAAAGACCCAGGTAAGAGTAACAAGGGCCGATGCCAGGTCTAAAGGAGCAGATTCTCACTACTGTCCAGTGAACGCTGGATAACATGTGTAGACATCCATGAAGTGAGAGCTGGGGACCCTCCTCAGGGCCGTCCCCCAACACCTAATTGGGACAAGGCGTCAAGCTGTCATAAATGGGCTCGGTGAGGGGTCGAGCAAGAGACCCCTTCCCTGTCCTGAAAACCTTGGGGGGGTCTTATGTACGCTTTGGAACCCGCCGGCGGGAAGGCCGATGTGCAGAATTTAACCCTAGGCCAGAGAGGTGTAAATCAGCTGGTCCAAGGACGGGATATAAACGAGTTGTATTTTATCCTGGGGGTAGGGGTCACACCCTTTAGTCCGCCTTTTAGCCCACACCTAGAGGCCAGACAGTAAAGCCCCACAGGCCAGAGGTGTAAATCAGCCAGTCCGAAGGACGGCACGTGAGCGAGGTGAGTCTTATCCCGGGGGGGGTGGGGCCCCTGCTCATCCTCTAGTCCACCTTAGGCCTGTCCCTAGAGACCAGACAGTAAATCCCCATGAGTACACACTGGGCTCTCCATACCAGGAAGTACCCAGGGACACCTGTCCAGGTATGTAAGAACTAAGCAAGGTTAAAACTAAAGTACTCTTTGGCAGTAAACCCCAAGGAACCATCCTGAAGGAAAAAAAGGGTCCCATAGGGTAACAAATGAGGGCCATCCCCCACCACCGGAGGACAGCAAGGCGGCAGACTGTCCCAAACCGATGCGAGGAGGGTTCTTGCAAAGAACTCACCCTTACCCCTGAAAACTTGGGGTTTGCCAGGTGGGCCACCCAAGACACCCAGCGACAGGAAGGCCAACAGGCGAAAGCCAAAACCTAAGGACGGAGGTCCAAAAGGAAGAGGACCTGAGACAGGCTCTCCTTGTCTCAGAGGGACTCTAAGGTTGTTGCTCATGACCAGGTTTGTCTGAGGCAGACCTAAAGTGGCCCATGAAGAAAAGAGATGCACTGGTGCAGTTAATTGTCCATACCTAGGAGGATCCAGGGAAACCTAAGGGAGCCCTGTCCCCATAGAGCTGGCTAAGGCAAAGGTGGAAGGTCTCTGGGGTTGCAGACCTAGAGAAAACACCTGTAAGGAAGACAAGGTCCTATAAGGGTCCCAACAAGCAGGTGTCAGGCATACGTCTAAGAAAGAGTGCCACTGCCCAAGAAGGAAGCAACTGACACAGATGTGCAGAAATAAGGGAAACCCTTTCCAGCTCACGCCAGGTGCAACCGCTGCATCCTGAACAAGGTATGGCAGAAGCCCAACACCTTAGAACTGAGTCGCGACACCCAGACAAAGACAATAAAGGGGGTGGGGGACAACGGGCCTACCTCAGGCCCCAGCATGGTACTGGTGAAAACTAGTGGACCTAAAGGAAAGGCTGGGATGAGCCTCGAGGAAAGGGAAACCACGACCAGGCACGCTGGGAGGAACATAAGGATTCATTCCAGTCCTAATTTCCATCAAGGATGGTGCTGCCCGCACAAACAAAGAAGGGGACGAAGGTGGGAGGTGCGACGCCAGTAGATAACATGTCTGCCCGGGCTGAATGATGGGTCTGGAGTGGTTGGGCTTAAGGAAGCATAAGGCCTGATAGCCTCAGAAGAGGGAAGATAGGACTAAATCCTCCAGAAAATAAAATCCACCTGAGGGGGGCCTGGGTCAATCAGACGCTAAGCACCACCTTGGGCCAATGCCCAGCAGAGAGATCCTTGGTGGGGTAGGTAGAAAAGGAACTGGAAAGCACCAAAGGGAAGAGGGGAAGCATCTCCCCTTTGTCCCATTCCCTTCCCTCCTGTGGTCCTCCAACCCATCAAAAGAAGGAGGGGAGTGAGTCACCAGGGTTTAGAAGGAAGTAGCAGGCGCCGATGCCTCTGCCCTATGGGCCTTAACAACCAGGAAAGCCAGTACCAAGGAGGCCTTGTGCTTGCCCCACATCCCAGAGAGCTGGGGTCGCTGCCCTTGAAGGTGAGCAGAAGGCAGGTGTGACCCTTCCCGATGGCCCCGGGAGCCAGGGCGAAGTGAAGTTCCTGAGTCTTGCAGGGAGATAGCAATGCTTGTATGTCCTCTCTGAACAACAAAGGGCCCCGTAAAGGTGCATCCAGGATGGAAGCCTAGACTACTGAAGTAAAGTCGGTCAAACGGAGCCATGCACGATGCCTGAGACACACAGCAGAGGCTGAACTGCGGGCGGCAGTGTCCGTGTCGTATGAGGCATAGAAGGCATGAAAACCTACATTAGAGGCAGAACCTAAGAGGTGCTCAATCTGGACCCGAGCTGAAGACTCCATCAGCAAATCCCTTACCTACCCAAAAAGGAATTGCTGATGCATGAGCATGTGTGCAAGGTAGTTCTGAGCCCGCAAGGCCAGGGTCGAAGAGGCATAGACCATGCACCCCAAAATCTATAATACGGAAGGGTCAGCCCTGGGGTAGGAGTCAAAATGAGACTTGCTGTCTGGAGCATGATATAGTCGTTCAGCCTTCCTCGGAATGGCAGGGACGACACTGGCTATTGTCATATCGTCCTGTGGAACCACCAAAGAGGGATGACCACGGACTCGACCTCTGGAAGGCGCAGATGCTGTGCCAGACGGCATCTTTGAGGGTTCCGTTCCTCAGTGTGCCACCTCTGGGAAGCCTGGATGGTCTTCATCATCACCACCAGGAATGAGGGGTCCTCAGGAGGGAACTTAGGTGTGTCGCTGATCCATACCTCCCTGGAGGGAGGCGCGAATGTGATGAGGACTGGGGATTCTAAGGAATTCGAGACAACATGCAATGAATGATCTTACTTCGAGACACAGCTCTTGCAGCAGGTTACACCGTTAGGACTGAAGCCGGCAGGCGTCAGGACCCCACGGAAAAATTCTAGCTAGCTATCTTCAGCGGGGACCGCCCCCGACGTTGGTCCTGCCTCCAGCGTCAGGCGTAGTACATAAGGGGGCAGTCCCACCAGGTTCCCCAGTTCTTTCCCGCCGTCAACTTGCATGTCTCAACCCTTTGGTTCAGTTTCTAGCGCGCGACGCGTGGTAAAGTGTTTTCCTACGGGAAATTCGTTTTCTTCATTCTGCTTTTTCTCTGATGTCCTCTTCGACCTCCGGTCACTCCTCGAGGTGCGCCTGTGGGAAGCAGATCCCATCCAAGGATCCACACTCGGCCTGTGTCCGGTGCCTAGGCCCAGACCACGACACCCGGTCCTGCACCTTTTGTCAGGGTTTCAACAGCAGAACCTGGATCCGTCGCCAGAAGGCCCTACAGGCGTTCCTGCTCGAGGAACAACTCAAGACCATGGCTTCCAGGGGGGATTCTTCGGAGAAGGCCCGCAAGCATTCTGAGAAGCATAGAGAGAAGGCCCCTTCCAGGTCCCCATCTAGGGCCTCTGACTTGCGCAGCTCAGGCCCCAGGTCCGACCGCTCCCTTCCCGGGCCAGCTCTCAGCGTCCCCCCACTGCGGTGAGAAAATCTTCAGGCTCCTCTTCTCAGGCCAAGACTCCCAGGCCTTCCTCGTCCTCCAAGGCCCTGGCTAAGTCGGGGGATTGTCACCATCACCATAAGTCGGGTTCCCGCCATTCTGAACCTGACGTCAGGTCCACCTCCTCCTCCCCAGCGGAAGACCAAGGAGCTCACCTCACTTAAGAAGCCGTTGGACCCGACCCCGGTTCGCCCATCGGCCTCTCGCCACAGGTCCCCAGAGCCGTCGTCCATCAGAAGACCATCACTGGCCAAGCCAACTCATCACCGGATGCCGGTAGGGGGACCGGTGCCCGCACCATTCGAGAAGAGGACCCCGACGCCTCCGACCGACGTCGGTCAGGAGACCATCACTGAGGAGGAGTTGACTTAGCCCAAGGACCAGACGGGCGACCCCGGTCCTGTTGGGACTCCCAGGGAACGCTCTCTGCCACCCGAGCCCCCTGTGGAGCCGACGCTGGGACCCGATGACCGACCACCGGCACCCGGCCCATCATCGGGCCTTTCTTTTTCAGAGGTGAAGGAGCTTTTCACTTGCTGGTGGGATACCATCAAAAAGGACATGGTCCCCACTCCACCTCTGCTCCCACCTCCTCCTCCTCCTACACCAGTTACTCCTCCAGTTCCTGCGCCCCCTTCTCCATCTGGGTCTGCAGGCCGGTTACCTCCTCCCCGGGAGCCCAGGACCCCTCCAAGGGGGAGACCAGACAAAAGGAGACCTCCGTCCAGATCCTCTTCTAGGTCACCCAGCCCTAAGAGACCCAGAAGACGCCGCCGTTCACCTTCGACGGAGGACACGGGATCAGAGTTTTCATCAGGATCCAGATCCCCATCTCCTCTCTCCATCCCTTCTCCAGACCCACGTGAGCTTCCAAAGTCTCCTCCAGATGACCCTTCATTCTCTGATATCATGAGACACATCCAAGAGAACATGGGATGGGATGCGGAAGAGTTAGACCCCGGAAGGCTACGCCTTGCAAAATATCTTCGGCAGAAGGACCCCAAGCCTGTGGTGGTGCCACCCTTGGTAGACACTTTCATGGACGTCACCAAGGCAGCGTGGAAGCGTCCACATTCACTCCCGGGGATGCCGAAGAAAGCTGACCGCCTGTACAAGGCTCCAAGGGAAGACCAGTACTTGGCTCAGCACCCTCAGGCCGACTCTCTGGTCATAAAAGCCTCACATGACTGGTCCCAGAGGCCGCAACATTTGAGCACCCTGCCACCGGACCCAGAGTCCAAGCAGCTGGACGCCATGGGTAGGAGCATGTATGCTTCCGCTACCTGCGCCATCAGATCCCTGAATTATTTGACCAACATGGTGCAGTTCCAAAATGCCCTGTGGGAGCAGAGTCTGGATGCGGCTGACAAATTGCCAGAAGGTGAGCAGAAGGAGGAGATGTTGCAGCTCCTCCGTACGGGTTCGGACGTGGGAACCCAAGTGCTACGAGCCACGTACGACTCCGCGGACTCCTCGGCCTGAGCAGCAGCTTCAGGCGTATGCCTCTGGAGGCACTCTTGGCTCCGTGTCTCCGGCTTTACCCTGGACATCCAGAAAAACATCATGGACGCTCCATTCGAGGGAGAAGTTTTATTTGGTAAACCCTCCAAGAAGATAATTACCAAACTCCAAGAGGCCGGGAAGGCGGTGAAGTCGGTTCAGGCCATGTACCGACCCAAGCTTAGTTCCTTTGTAGGAACCAAAGCCGATTTCGGGGACGGACACAGAGACAACAGTCCCGCCCCGTTCCACAACAGAGGGGCTCTGGTTTCCGCAGAGCCCAGGGAAAACATCCCGCAGGTTGAGGCCAGCGCACTCTTAAGCCGGCCCAGCCAGCGGGCCCCTCAGCCGCCATAGTCTGACTCCTTTCCGGCCCCCGCCCCTCAGGATCAACAGGATTTCATGGTCGGGGGTCGCATTGCAAATTTCCTGCCAGGATGGCAGTCTATAACCACCAACAGGTGGGTTCTCCAGATGGTCGGAAGAGGCCACTTTATAGAATTCGCGGAAAAGCCACCCTCGAGGCCTGCCTCTGCTCTCCCGGTACTCGGGTCAGCACAAGTCATTGATCAGACAAGAAGTACTCGCGCTCCTGCAAAAGGGAGCGATAGAGTACGTCCCAGAGAACCAGAGAGGACACGGATACTATTCCCACTTCTTCCTGGTTCCAAAGAAAACAGGAGACCTCCATCCGATTCTGGACCTCAGCGACCTCAACTTGTCGGTCGCCTACAAAAGATTCTGCATGGTGACTCTTCCGGGTCTCATTCCCATGCTGAAGCAGGACGCCTTTTTAGTGTCTCTAGACATGCAGGATGCATACCTGCACATCCCTATAGCTCAACCGCACAACAGGTTCCTGCGCTTCGAGTTTCCTCGGCCATCATCTTCAGTTCCGAGCCCTTCCATTCGGGCTGTCATCGGCACCCAGGGTCTTTACCAAATGCATGGTAATCGTGGCAGCGTCTCTAAGGAGACAGGGCCATTATGTGTTCCCGTACCTGGACGATTGGCTTCTCATGGCCGCCTCCAGAGAGGCGTTGTTACTGGCAATCCAGAGTACCCAGGACCTGTTTCGATCTCTGGGTATCCTAATCAACCACAAGAAGCCTCTCCTGGTACCGTCGCAGAAGCTGCAGTTCATAGGCGCAGTGCTGAACACCGTTCAGGGAAGAGCATTTCTTCCAGACGACAGAGCGGAGCGCATTAGATCCCTCATCAGGGATCTTTCATCGAACAAGACCGTCAGGTCGGTCCTTCGCTTGCTCAGACACATGGCTGCGGCCATTCCGACCGTCCCTTTCGCAAGGCTCCACATGCGGGTAACTCAGTGGATGCTCAAGGTGCAATGGGACCAAAGGCAAGACCATATGCAGCATCCGGTCAGAATCACGAACGCCGTGATCCGAGACTGGCAATGGTGGCTAGACCCAGGGACACTCTCTATGGGTGTTCCGTTTATAGAGCCGTCCCCGGAGGTAATCCTCCCCACAGACGCCTCAGGACTAGAGTGGGGAGCACACCTGGACGGGGTGAAGTCCCAGGGAACGTGGACCCCTCAGGAGGCTCACCTTCATATCAACGTTCTGGAGATGAGGGCGGTCCTTTATGCCCTGCAGGCATTTCAGTCAGACATCCTGCCGAGTACTCTCCTGCTACAGACAGACAACACGGCGGTGATGTATTACCTCAACAAACAAGGAGGCGCACACTCTTACCCCCTTTGCAGGGAGGCCATGAGGGTGTGGGATTGGGTAATCCGACATGGCGCGAACCTGATCACAGTACATGTTCCCGGGGTGGACAACACAACTGCAGACGGCCTGAGTCGCTCCCAGGCCAGAGTCCACGAGTGGAAACTTCTTCAGGAGGTAGCAGAGGATCTGTTTCTTCGATGGGGAACTCCAGAATTGGACTTGTTCGCTTCCCCATCCAACACAAAACTGCCCAGTTTTGCTCGCTAGATCCAGGGCCTGGTGTTTTCTGGCGAGACGCTGCTTTCCTCTCCTCCTGGGCGGACAGATTCCTACGCTTCCCTCCCTTCCGCTGATCCAGAGAGTTCTTCTCAAACTGCGAGGAGCATGCAACAATGATCCTGGTGGCCCTTTCTGGCCCAGACAGATCTGGTTCCCTTTGCTAATACAGCTATCCCGGGAACCCCCGCTCCCATTGCCATTCAGCTCCCATCTCTTGTCTCAGGAGGAGGGTTCACTGGTCCACCCGGACTTACGCTCACTGAACCTGCATGCATGGCTCCTAGAGACATAGCCATCTTGCGACACGGGGTCTCTCAAGAGGTTGCAGAAGTTCTTTCGGCAGCCAGAAAGCCGGCAACGCATGCTACATACGCCATGAAATGGCGCCGATTTTGTCTATGGTCGCAAGCACGCGGCCTTTCTCCTTTAGGTTGTCCGGTGAAAGCAGTGTTAGAGTACTTGCTCTCCCTTTTCCGCTCGGGTCTCGCCTACTCCTCTATTAGGGTGCACCTCTGTGCCATTTCAGCTTATCACCTCCCGGTGGGACAGCGCACAGTGGCGCAATTAGATGCCTGTAGAGGATTCTTGAGAGGGGTGTTACATCTTAGGCCGCCCATTAAGGACCCAGTGCCTCCATGGGACTTGCTCTTTGTCCTGGAGCAACTCACGCTCCCCTTTGAACCTGCCGCGGATTGCGAGCTGCGTTTTCTGTCATGGAAAACGTTATTTTTGGTTGCTGTTACGTCAGAGAGAAGAGTTTCTGAGCTTCATGCTCTCATGTGCAAAGAGCCTTATTTAATTTTCCACCAGGACAGAGTATCCCTGAGGACGAATCCTAAATTCTTGCCTAAGGTGGTTTCCACACTCACTCTCAATCAGGACATTGACCTGCCTGTCTACTTCCCTAATTATTCTAATAGAGGAGAGGCGCTGCTCCATATCCTGGATGTTCACCGCAGCTTAAGGTACTACCTGAGCAGAACTAAGCAGCTTCGTGAATTGGAACAACTTTTCGTTTCCTTCACTGAAAGGATGATGGGCCAACCAGTATCCAAACAGTCCCTGTCTCGCTAGCTTGTCCAGTGCATATCATACTGTTATGATATGAAACAAAAGCCCCTTCCGGGATCAGTCCGGGGCCATTCCACTAGGGGAGTGGCCACCTCCTTTGCAGCATTTCGAAACGTCTCCACTTCTACCATTTGTGCTGCAGCCACTTGGAGCTCTGTACATGCATTTATCAGGCATTATAGCCTGGACATCGCTTCATGGCGAAGAGCCGGCTTCAGCCTGGCTGTGTTGCAGGGTCTCCTGTCCTAGAATCAGGACCTGGAATGATCTTTCTAGTTTTCCTTCTCCCAGAGTGTTTGCAAGCGCTACTGCTTGGGAATCAGTCCTAATGGTGTAACCTGCTGCAAGATCTGTGTCTCGAAGTAAGATAGTACAGTTACGTAAGAACTTACCGTAACAGTAGATCTTCGAGAACAGCTCTTGCAGCAGGTACCTTCCCACCCACCTTCCCCCTTGGAGGAGACATGGCTTAAGCCTCTTTTAACAGGGTTTTATACCCTTTTGTCTTCTGACGGTGGATCCTCGGTCTCCCATTTCGATGTCAGCCTGCGGCCGGAAGTCTCCGGCGGGAGAACTGGGGAATCTGGCGGGACCGCCCCCTTATGTACTACACCTGACGTTGGAGGCGGGACCAACATCGGAGGGCGGTCCCCGCTGAAGATAGCTAGCTAGAATTTTTCCGTGGGGTCCTGACGCCTGCCGGCTTCAGTCCTAATGGTGTAACCTGCTGCAAGAGCTGTTCTCGAAGATCTACTGTTACGGTAAGTTCTTACGTAACTGTACTATCCCTCGGAGGTCGAATGCGGCAGTGGCAACATGCCGGATGTCGTGACCATACCCAGTTGGCATTCCGGATCAGGAGGAGGAGCCTCCGTGTCCCTCAAAGGGGAAACCGAGAAGCCAGTGCCAGTAACTGCTAAGTAGGGTTCAGCCTTTGGGTAGATGCCCACCAAGCATTAAGGAGAGCACTGTAGTTGCCCAACATCCAGCAAAGGAGTGTCGGGTGAAAAGAGCAACCCAGCACTGGGTAATGCATCAGGAAGCCATAAATGGGGCCTCATGCCACCCATGACAATCCCAAATGCCCAGAAGACATGGACGGCAGGTCCAGACTCTGGACCGAAGGTTCTGAAGGGGCAGCCCAAGATCAGAACTGGCTGCTGCGACTGATTGGGCAAAAACTCAGAGGGGTCCGAGGTAGGGAATAGCTCCTGATGAACAGAGGTGGCAACCTGAGGTAGTGATGCTGGGGACGCCTGACCCGGAGTGGGAGGACCCTCATGCTCCAGAGGATGACTTGATGCCGGGTCCACAGATGGGAAACCGGCAGCAGTAGGCCCTGCTGGTGCCTTGTGGGGGGGGTGACCTGAGAGGAGACTACCAGTGGCAGAGGAGCCGAAGGCACCGTGGGTGGAGGCTCCACAGATGTATGCTGTGGCCTAGAAGGTGACAGTGGGCGTTGGTCTAACTGACCGTCATCTGAGTCCGGCCAAGACGCAGAGGCGGGGAGGGTGGGGATAGCCGAAGCCTCACCCAAGTGACTGGCCTGACCACCTGTCTCAGGACCTTTGTGAAGACTGGCCTAAGCAACAGGAGCGGTGGGACGAAGGAAGAGTCCGAACCTTTGCAAGCACTACCCGTCACAGAAATAATGGTGGGAGGCTTGTCCACAGGCAGCCCAGAAGGATGCAGAGTTGAAGTGGAAGAGGCGGTCAACCCCCAAACAGGAGAAAGATTCAGGATCTGCCACAGCCTCTGAAGGTAACCACTACTCTGTAGCAGACCATTCCTGGTCCCAATACTTTTTATACTTCTTTCTGGAAGATGAAGACTTTGCAGAAGTCCCTGCTGTGACCTGGGGCTGCAGCTCTTTCTCCAAGGCAGCCAATATTTTCTGGAGATGGGTTTCCAGAACGTCTGGCATTTTTTTTGCATGACTTGGTTGAATTTCTGGCATGCCTGGCAGGCTTTGGTGTTGTGGTCCGGGCCTAGACAAATGACGCAGGTGCTTTGGCCGTCCTTTTCGGGGAGCTGCTTTCCACAGGCGTACTTTGACTTCTGGGAGTCAGCAGAAGAAGTCTGTGATGACATGGAGCCAAAATCGAACTAAGATTGAAAAAATAATAAAGAAAATGGCAGTTGACTGTAGCAGTGTTCCAGGTGGGTGTTGGGGACTGTCCCTCTTATACCAGATCGGACGTCGACATTCCAACGTCAGTGGGTGGTCCCCTGTTGTAGATTACTAGCTAGAATTTTTCTGTGTGTCCTGGTGGCTTAGTCCTAATGGTGTTGCCTACTGCAAGAGCCCCCTCAAAGTGAGATTTACAGTTCCAAAGGTGTGGCCCCATGGAGGAGATGTCCTCGATGAAGATGCAGTATTTCTAGATAACCCTTTAATGGTAACACATTAAAGCAGCAGTGTAATGAAATTAGGCAAATAATCTGGCTCTACCTTTTTCCCCACAATGCAAGATTTTAGGCATCTTCTAGTTTTATTTGGTAGTAAAAAATTTTAGTTCCACCAAAATGTTCCTGGGAAACCATGTAGTTTACATGCTTTTGTTTTTAAATCGAGATTCAAAAAGAAATTTTGTTGCCCAGTAATCAAAACTGCATGTAAACTCAATGAAACATGGTTATTTACAGGAGAAATTTACCCCCCACCACCACCAAGATAACCTGGCAGATTCAACAGTTTTGAACACTTTTCCATTACATACCTGTATTGGTTTGAAATGTGAGTTAAATACAGATTAGCTATCTGTAACTGTAGCTGCGCTTTAGTTCACATATGCTCTCTGGCAGTTCTGCTGGAGACAGAGTCACCAGCATTCTTGAAACCAAGTTCCTCTCACCACCTGGGTGGTATATCCTCTGGCTCCGCCCCAAGATGTCAAATATTTTGAATTCTGGAACCAGGGATCTGGGTGCCACATTGCCAGGGGAGGTCAGGTGGGCTATGTGGATGTGACTGTATACCAGTAGTAGAACTACAGTTACAGGTAAGTAACCTATATTTTTAACAGCACTGAAACAGTGACTCTGGCAGTCCTCTGTTGGGAGTGTGCAAATCATTCACCCCTATTTGGCGAAAAGAGACTGGTGGACCGAGAACCCAAAAGCAGCATTCTGATGAAGGTGTGAACTTTACTCCAGGTTGCAGCCACATTATCTCTGCAATAGGGATATCTCTGGATGCAGCTACCAAGGCGGCAGTACTTCTGGTGGAATGAGCCCCGTGCCCCTTGGGTGTCTCCCTACCTGACAAACTATAGCAGAGGTCGATGCAGGAGGTAATCCACTGCCAACTGTCCAAATGCTGCTGGTCTGTCAGGAATGGCTTCAGTGTAGTAACAGCTGGTGAGCCTCACCCCACACTCCTTATAACAAGAGAGCACCCTTTGCAGGTCTAAGATATGGAGCCTGCGATCAGCCCCCTAAGTCCGGTTAGCAAAATATACCCTTAGGTTAATCATCTGGTTAAGGTGAAACTCCGATACTGTACACCTTTCGGGAGGAACTTTGGGTGGGGTGAGAGACAACCTTGTTCTTGTAGAAGACAGCTAAGGACACTCCACTGCGAGCACCTGGATCTCACTGATCCTTCTGGCTGACATAATGGCCACCAAGAATGCAATCTTCTATGACAGATGTGACTTATTACACCTGTGCATTGGCTCAAACAGCTTGCCGATGAGTACTGCCAACACAAAACAGGTCTCATGGAGGTTCACGCACTGAAGAGGACATGTAATCCAGGCCTTTGTAAGTGCTAGACCATCTTTTCCTGGGCTATGATCAGCATACCAGCCTTTGCCCAGTATGCAGAGATGGCTGCCAGGTGTACCTTAAGGTTCATCGCTCACAGTCGAGAGAGGGACCAAAGGTGACCGAGGATGCGTGCCATGAGGCAAGGAAGGGATCAAGCTTCTTACACTGGCACCAGATAGAGAACATCTTTCACATAAATACAAAGCATTTACAAGTCGACTCCTTATGGGACACCTCCACAACATTGAAGATGTCTTCCGAAAGGCCCAGACCCTGGAATCTAGCCACTCAAGAATCAGGTTGCGAGGTGCAGGGACTAACAGTCTGGGTGCATGACCTCCCCCTGATGTCGTTCAGCAGATCTGGGTGGAGAGGCAGCCTCCACGGAAGCCTGTTGCTGAGGCTGAGGAGGTCCGGATACCAGAATTGCCTGAGCCAGTCTGGGGCTATCAGGATTATCTGTGCCTTGTCTTTCTCTGTCTTCACCACAATCTTGTAGACCAATGAGAAGGTGAACATGAGGTCTGGGGTCCAGGACCTTGTGAATGTATCCCCCAACAGTGTCCCATATTGTGGTGGACAAGCACAGAACAGCCTCACTTTTCTGTTCTCCCACTAGACAAACAGATCCACCAGAGGGGGTGTCCCACTGGGAGAACATATAGTTTACCACTTCTTGATGCACGGACCACTCATGCAATGTCTCACCAACCTGGCTGAAAATATCTGCCAGTTAACTATGTTCTCCCATGACATCAATAACCAGGAGACCTTTAGGCAGGCTGCGTACAAACCTCCAGACACAAGGGAAAGGACGGTGTCTCACCCAGCATATTCAGGTAGAACATGGTGATCATGTTGTCCATCTGGACCTAAAACAACCAAACCATGATTCTATGGAAAAAATGTAATCAAGAGACAGACACACTGCATGGAGATCCAGCAAGCTGATGTGATGTACGGACTCCCTGGGTTACCAGAACCCGAGGGATCTGTGTTCTCCCAGGTGTGCTCTTCACCCTACTGGAGATGCATCTGTCTTAAGTGTGATGGATGGTTCTGGATGTGACAGGGTTGGGATAAAACCTTGTCCCATCTGTTATGCAGAGAGTTAAAAGCAATGATCTATTCTGTCCTCTCCTGCCACTTGTCTATCTCCTGCCTGTCAGATTGTGCAGTTAAACTTTCCTTGTGGCACTTAGGAACTGGCCACTCTGACGGTCCTACAATTTCCATGTTTTCTCCCTTCCTTCACTTGCTGTTTCTAGTCTTTCTTCCCTTGCTTCTCTGTGGTTGAAAAAATATATATGAATCTGTATGTGAAACTGAGATCTATTGGTTTGAAAATGTATGTAATTATACTGTTGACATGAATGCAGAAATCTATTTGGGTTTCTTTAAAAAATGGCAATCTGTAATGCAAGGGGTTAAGCTTGAGCTGTATTTTGACCACCACAAGCTTGTTCGCAAAATTATTAACAGGAAACTAGCTCTGGGACAGGATGCTTTAGTGGCTGCACCTGTTAAGACTAATGTACTCTTCAGGCTGGTCACAGGATAGCCAATGAAAAAAGTCTTGTGGCATTTTGTGAAAAACAGGAGATAGACTTACAAAACATGATGCAGAGATTACCTTGTCAGGAAAAGACATAAGAAGAGCAGTGTTTTGTTTAGTGATAGTGACAGACTGGGATTTAAATTGAAAAGGAACTCTCAGATAAAAGACTTACTTTTTACTGCCTTTTGAAGAGCTATCCTATACATCATCTTTTTTATTTAATTATTAATGTGTCAAAGTGGGATTTACGCTGTGCATACTCTAAGCCAGGAGTTTTGTGCGTGGGCACTAGACCTGGTACCAGAGAAGCACAGAAGAAAGGTATGGAATCCTGGAACAGCAAGCCCAAGAGTGATTACCAGAAGAAAGACAGCTAAACTACAAGCAGAAACAAAAGTCCAGAGTGATACTATACAGCCAGCACCAGTGATGGAAGAAGAACAGGCAGGGCAGAACCTGAAAGCATGTCTGCCTTCTTCAAATGGTGGGCTTCACAACAAAGAGAGAGACTGAGAAACAGAGAGAAAGGGATGCAGCATCTAGAGGCACAGAGAAGAGAAAAGATGCAGCGTCCAGAGAAACTGAGAAGAGACGAGATACAGGAACAGAGACCGCTGGATACCTTGCAACCTATCAAAGCTGGAGGATCTGGAAAAGGTCTAGCAGATCAACAAAACACAAACAGCTTAAAAGACATCAAACTTACAAAACTGTGTCCGTTAGATGACACTGAAGTATAGCTGACAACTTTTGAAAAGGTAACAGGAGCCTGCCATTGACCAAAACAGTTATAGGCAATGGGGCTGCGACCTTATCCGACAGGTAAAACCTAACTTGCCTACTGCAACATGGACACTGTGCAGTAAGAAAACTGACACTGTGAAAAGAAATCCTTAATAGGTGTGACATCTCAGAAGAGACCTACAAGCAGAGATTCCGGTCCCTGAAGTACAATTCAGTCCACAATCCTCGAGAAGCCTTTACATGACTCAGAGCGCCTCATTAAATGTCTCCAACTAAAAGGCCTAACAGTCCTACAGATCATCGATATATCTGCAGTGGAACAGTTCATCTAAATCCTTCCTAAAGAACTGCAGCTTTGGGTAAAAGAACACCAACCAGAAAGTGGGGAAAAGGCTATCTTTAAGTAACACCTAGGGGTAACAAATCTGCACCCAAAGCCTTTATTTGCTGTAATTGTACCACGCTAGTCCACTCTGCATGAAACTGCCATAATAATAAGGAGGGTAACACTGGAGCAAACTTGTCCTTAGCAAATTGGGACAAGTATGTAACATGTCAAGGCGGGGGATAAGACTGTGAAGGGACTTGCAGGTTTGGGAAGTCACTAGATCTATCCTGGTGCATGCTAAAGTTCTGAGAAAAGACACTGCAAAAGGACGAGGTACTGGGGTCATATGCATCCATGAGACACTCAGTACTATCTCACCACCCAAATAACTCTGAACATTAATGGGGTGTTACACCAAATGAAAGTGGAGTAGTACCAAAGTTACCTGTACCTGTAATTATTGGAAATGACTTTCCAGGATTTGCAAAGTTAATCACAGAGGGAGTAAATCCTGCTGTTTCAGCAGCTTGGATAACATGAGCATCGGCAAAGAAAATCTCAGATGCTGGGGACTCTTCCTTTTGGTGACTTTGATTCAAACTTGTCTGAGCCCAGCTTCAAGATCTGGAAGTCCAGGAAAGAAGATGCCTGAAAAAAACAGTGGCAAAAGAAGACTGAGGGACATAAGGGTCTAACATACGAAAATGCTGAAACTAAACTGATTGTGATTTTGTTTCTGAGCAAACTTTCTTACTTTAAGTGACTATGGGTGAAACAAAAACAGGGTGAATCAGTGTTTAAAAAATGTAATAGGCTACTGGACACAGTTTGGTTTAGTCCCCAGACGCAAGGAACAGACAGAACAGTTGGTCATACCAAAGAAGTATAGAACTGAGTTGCTGCAAGATAGCACATGATAGCCCTATGGCTGGTGACTCGGAGGGGGACTGCACCCTTGCCAGATTGTTGTATAGGTTTAGTTGGCCTGGGATTCATGAGGATGTTACTACCTACTGCAGTTTCTGCTGAGTGTCAGAAAGTAGCCCTAGGGAGTACAAAAAGGACAAGGTGCCCCTGCTGCCCCTACCCTCGATAGATGTGCCTTTTGAGAGAATTGCAATAGATGTGGTTAGCTTCTTAGATAAAAGTAAAAAGGGTAATTGATTCATTTGGTAGTATGTGACTATGCCACTAAATACCCAGAGACAAGAGTTTGGTAATATTGAGAACTGCTTGGTCATCATCAATGGTGATTGTAAAGAAAACAAACTCTGATCAGAGCTAATATGGCTGTGGAAAGCTTTTAGGAATAGCAAGAACAGTGAACAGAATATGCTATGCTCTCGCTGCACAGGAGTCGGCCGTAATACTGCAGTGATTACGGTACGGCGCATGTGTGATACTCGAACATGTGCAGTTTGCCCTGGAGTCAGCCTTGCACAACATGGCGGTGCTGACATAACTACGTGTTACAACCCAGTCCCCTCAGGTTTATTAGAATACCATTACTACTAGTCTTAGGCAGGTAGGAAAAAGCAGCTGGTGGGGAGGTCATTAGGGGCTTTCTACATAATGACATCATTGTTTACTCAGCTAACCTGAGAGAAGGATGATTATGTCATTTAGAAGCAGCATAACCATTTTAGAGTCAGCTGCTCTTGGGGAGCTTAAAATGTTCATCAGTAAGTTCATATGTGGCAGTCAGAGTAGCAGGAGGTCTGCCATTGGGGCTCTGTCAAAGGGAGCCCTGGTATTTCTCACGCTAGTTTGGTAAAATCTTTAGTTTGCATGCAGGGCTCTTTAGTTTCACTCCAGGGTGAGAGAGAGGGAATGCAGTTCTTGTGGATCCAAGGGGCAATCCCCTGAAGTTCACAGCTGCCTTAAGGAAGAACAATGAGTAGACTCTGACAGCTACCAGAGAATGAAAGGTGCCTTTTGTTCTTTCCATGACTGGGAGGAAGGAACAACTAATCTGTGAGTACAGAATTTGAGACTGTTCTCTGAGGGAGTTGTCTGAGGTGTGTGTCCCCTAGATAAGGCTAGATCACACTGGTCAGGACCCCTTTCAACACAATTGTGCTGAATTTAAAGTTAAAGTTGGGAGTCTTTAGCATTTCATTGGGGATTGGAGACTCATTTGGTGTTACCCTGAAGGAATGGCAGAGGCTGTTTGGGGCAAAGGGTGAGGAACGCCATCTGGAGTTTCAGACAGGGCTAAGTGGTTCATGGATAGGTACTAGTGTTCCCTGGGCAACGATCATGCACCAGGAGGATTTTAAAGTGTGTGGCACCTCCCAAAGATATACACTTTGGAAGAGAGCTAGAGATGTTTTTTGTGGAAAACTACTGCCTAGCAAAGTGTCCTGCAAAAGAGTGTGTGCCTGTTTTGCAATGATAAACATTTGGGGGACCACCTTTGCTTTAAGTAACATCTGTAAATACTTTGGACATTCTGCTCATTGTTTCTAGTGTAAACGTTATTGGGGCTCATCAGCAGTTAGGTCTAGCATATGCCTAGTGTCCTCTCTCCTTGACCTAGTTGTAAATAAAAAGGTCCATTTTAGTATGTACCCCCAACCCCTAGATAATGAGACAGGTATACACTCCAACGCTAGGGGTGGTACCATGAGTGTAGCGCTGCCAAAAGAAAATTGTATACCTTGTGATTGGCAGTAGTTCTTTTAAGAGAGTGATAGCTAGCCAGAGGTGGTGTGGGGGTTACATACATATGCACGATACTCGTGCATGCACAGTTTAAGTCTGCACCACCATGTTGCACACGGCGGCTGTCACGTCCACAACTGTGGAAAGGAAAAGTAGTGTGCCAGGAAGTGGGTATGTTTATGCGGGCTGCAGAGGGGAAGAGCTGCATAAACAGAATCACTGGAAACTATGCTGGAGCACTGGGGCAGAACATAAAGACAGCGGTCCGGTTACGGGCTTCCACAGTGCTTTTACAAATCTGATGATGGCATAACATCTTTGGAGCTTGGCCCACACAACCGTGAAAATCAGACTCAGGAGGAGACTATTAACAAACTAGAGAGCTGGTCTTGGATTTGCTTGTCATCACAGTCGCTTTCTCATTCTTTTCTAAGCAGTACTTTCAGGTACATGTGCCTTAACCATATTGACCTCAGTGCTGGTAGACTACTTCTGGTTTCCCCGATTGTATCAGGAGAAGGTAGTAGCAGTCTTGAAGTGGTTGCTGCCAGTGGTGGCATGCTCTGAAAAAAGTGGTCCCCATGATCATCTGCACATTTTAGAAATGACCCCTTGAGTTAAAGGGGACAGGAATTGATTACTTATGTGCAGCTGTTTGAAATGTCTCTGTTTCTATAAATTATATTCATACCTCTAAAGGATCCCTATTTTAACTGTGCCTGAATAAAAAGCTGAAGCCATCAGTTGTATTTTGTTTTGGTTTTAGATTTATAGAACTGTTATTTAATACAACAACAGTTTGGGAACATATGGACACATGTTGATGCATGGTCATATTAGGATAACAGTATCTCAATTACAAGGGGGGGGTCTGTGTTAGGTTTGGGTTTTGAATGTACACGTACACTAGTCACTTGTTACAGAATTGCAGATATACTGTATAAGAGAATGAATTCACTACCCTTAAATTTCACTGTATTGTCCACTCTGACATTTTCATGGCAGTTTAATTTCACTAAAAATACCATCAACAGCTTAATCTGGTTCAAGGTTAGTTGGCATTCATCTGTATCCCCCTCCCCCGGGTCGTGCCTGAAAATAGGCAGGATTTGTCTAGTGCACTTAGCTGGTCAACAAAAACTAAATAAATAAAAATGAATATAATTTAGCTGAAGGGCAAGCTAGCTTGTCAATTGCAATATATATTTTCACTGGCATATAATTTTCAATGGATTTTAAAAATAGTGAATATAGCTAAAATGTTATTCCAGTGAAAATAATGTCTTATACAGTATCATGTTTTAAGATAGTATAAGTTTGACTGTTCATGAGTAATATGGACTTATTGTACGCAGAGTTTAAGAAAAAATGTATCTGAACAGTACACTGTGTAAAATTTGATTGACACCACTGTGTGAAACAGCTGGTGACTGCTTAACTTACAGTAGGGCAGGTTGTCTTCTAACCTATGTTTTACTTAAGAGATACAGTACAATAGGAGTTATGCCAAACAAATGTAAGTATCTCTAAAAGTACATGACTTACAGATAATAAACCTGTATGAAAGGTGTTCAGGACAAGACCTTTCAAATGAGCCTATTCATTAAGCTGCACTAATTACATTTTTTAAACAATGGTCATCTGATTACGTGAATTTTGATTTTTCATCACAATTTTCACCTTTCAGATGGCTATATTGAAAAAAAATTTTATGAATTCAGATTAGTGACTACCCTCATTTGAAAGGTAATTTTATCCTGAACAACTTTTTTTTTTTTATACTTCCTTTATCATGGTAGGCCCCGAGGGGCTTATTACATCATGTCCAATCATATTGATCATACATCATATACATAGGTACATGAGATAAATCTTGATGACAACACAGTGTGTACCTACAAAATAGCTTTCTACTGAGTAAAGCATATGATGATCAAATTAAACAGACCTGACAAATCCGATAGATATATCGGTTAACTTTATAAGTCTTTCGATCTACTCAAACTTGATGGAGAAACTTTAAAATATGCACTGCAGTGGCTAAGAAAATGCTCCTGAGGTAGTGGGGGGGATCAGAGAGTAAGTGTCTAAGCATCTCCATTTAAATTGGGCTCATACAAGAGCCACCTGGCCCACCTATTCTGGTATAAATGGGTTTGTTGACGAAGGCCAGAAGTAATTTTCTCCATTAAATGAATACTCTCTATAATAGCCCTCCAGTCCTCCAACGGGGGGGCTTCCTTTGCCCCCATTTCCTAGTAATGGCATTAAGAGCCGCTATCGTCAGAACTGACAATAAATATATTGCTTCTCTTCCCCTCACCTCCCTTGGCTGTAAACCCAAAACAAGATGCTCCGGACCCAAAGGAGGTTGAAATTGAAAAATCTCCTTCAGATTATATTCTGTCTCCATCCCATACCCCCTAAGCACCTGGCATGTCCAGAAGTTATGGGCCTGAGAGGCTAGATCATGGCCACACCCCCTTCAACAGGCCGAAACAGCTGCTGGAGCATAATGCACCACCTGTGCTGGAACACGTAAATACCGAGACCTCACTTTCCAGCCATATTCCTGCCAAAGCGGGGCCCCTGTCGTCTGCCATGTAATGCGCCATATATCAGCTCGTTATTTCTCTGAGAGGGTAATCCCCAGGTCTGAGTCACACTTGAGTTTGAGTTGTTCTGTGGGTAGGGACATATCCTATAAAAATATTTGATATTATAATAGGGATATAGTCTCTCTACCTCCCCCCGATGACCAGATGCCTCGAAAAGGGGGGTCCAGAGTGTTCTCCTGTATTTGGGCTTAAGTTCACTGAAGGGTATGGACATATCTCTGATTTGGTAAAATTTCAAATTATCAAATGGGTGTAAGCCGAATGTCTACCTGGCTGCCTCAAAGGAAATAGGATTATCTGTTAGTAAGACCTGGTAAGGAGAATTAAATCCTTTCTTGGCACATTTCTTAAACCTGGGGTCCAAAGTGGCCACCGGGAAAAGAGGTTCATAAGCCCACCATTGAAACCTCCACAGTTGGTGTCTAATGGGACCCCAGGTTATACCTTGCCTCCATCCCTCCAGGACGGCACTCGTCCCCATATGGCACACCTCTGGAAATCCAGTGCCACTCTGGAACAGGATGGCCTGGAGGGGTGGTTCAGTTCTAACTGCCAAGTCTATTCTCTTCCAGTGGGAATCAAACCTGGGACTGCCCCATAAGAGTGCCACCCGCATTTGGGCTGCCGCCCAATAGCCCTGTAAGTTAGGAAAAACTAAACCTCCTTGGGCCTTAGGGGCATAAAGAAGTGCTCTATGTATCCTAGGTCGGTCTTTAGCCCACAGGAATTAAAACAAAAAATGTTCTGCCATGCATTTAAATCTTTCTGTGAGACCGGACAGTGTACACATTGGAATAAAGTAGCCTAGGTAAAGCATTCATCTTCATTCATTGTGTCTTAGAATATATAGACAATGGCAGGATGGTCCATCTCTCCTTCCTTAACTGTGTAATTAAAGGGGGGTAGTTAAGATCCCACAACTGCTGATTGCTGATACCGATCCTAATCCCTAAATAGCTCATCTGATCCAGGTCCCATCTCATAGGGTATCTACTCCTCAGATGCGGGGGGGAGGTGTGTTGGTGGGGTATAGTTACAACTAAGTACCTCTGTTTTACTGTAGTTCAGCTTATATCCAGAAAGGAAGGAATATTCCTCCAGCTGCCCAAACAAGGCAGGGAGGGAGGAGTCTGGCTCTGTAACATGAGTACATATCGGCATATAAGGCCAACTTATGCTCAAACCCATCTGTTCGTATTCCACTTATATTCCCATTCTCTCTGATAGATTGAGCAAGGGGCTGTATATATATAAAGCAAAAAGCAGCAGTGATAGTGGGCAACCCTGTCTCGTGCCTCTACCAAGTTTGAGGTCGGGAAATATGGCCATTTGCTGTAACATAGGCAGACGGGGAGTCATACAATTTACTTAAAAGTTGTGTAAATTCTCTCAGGAGCCCAAACCGGGAAAGGATCACTCCCAAAAAATTCCAATCAACTCCGTCAAATTTTTTCAGCTTCGAGACTCATTAATAAAGCCGGGGTATGAGGGTTGTTGATATGGTCAATGAGGTGGGTGGTCCTTCTCAAATTGTCTTGCGCCTGTCTACCCGGGACAAACATGTTCTGGTCTAATTGTATGAGTTGAGAGGGGGGTAATGTTAAAATTCTTTTTGCCATAATAGAGGAAAGGATCTTATAGTCGGTGTTCAGGAGCGAAATTGGGGAATAAGAGGCACATCTAGAGGGGTCCTTCCCCAGCTTGGGTATCACTGACATCAGTGCTGTGGCCCAGAGGGTGGAACCGGGCCCCTTCCCCCCACGACCTCTGAGAATGCTTTCAAGATAAGGGGTTGAAGGTGATCCCTAAAACATTTAATTCCCCAAGGAGGCCATCTGTCCCAGGGCATTTCCCTGTCTTCAGGGCCCCCACTTCTACCTTAAATTCCTCTACAGTTAGTGGGCACATCAACTCTTTTACCTGGTCTGGGGGATAGGGTCAGCAGTTTCAGTTTTTGTAGGAAAGTCTATTCTCCCTTCAGGTGGAGGGGGTTACGTTCTCATATAATTGTTCATAAAACTCCCGAAAAGTCTTGGCTATCTCAGGCATTTTGTACACCACTTTCTGATGTCCAGGATGCCAGAGATTCATGATTGTGACCCTAACTATTTGTTCTCTTAGTCTACTGGATAATAATCTAAGTGACCCTGGGCCACCTTCATAATACTTCTGCCTTAAAAATACTGTAAAACTGTTTAATTTTACTGAAATTTAATGTTGCTATATTCGCGCGTTGATAAGCAGCGCAAACATACTTTAACAGCATACAAATAATGACATGAAGACATATGTAGTAGCTAATTATTTATTTAAAAAAAGTCAACAAATGTCACCAATAAACAAGCATTTGTCAATGCCGAATGTTTGCTTGCTGGCATTGGCATTGGTAGTGTAGGTGTTAAGAGAGCTGCATAATAGGAATGGCAGTGAAGTGTTGAACTGAAGCCAACCCCGCCACCACCCTGCAGAGACTGACAGGCATTGGTGTGTGCCTTTGGGTCATCAGGCATAACGGCCACGCCATTTCATCACACCCTACACTGCAGACACCGACAAGTTTCACGGTGTGCCTTGGGGTCTTTGGCCCTTATGCTCACCCCATTCCATCAGGAAATACGGTGAGATGGGTGCTGTATAGGATAATGGGGTGAACTTTGGGGCCGCAGAGTCCAAGGCACACCTTAATGCCTCTCACTGGCAGCAGGGTGTGGAATGGTATGAGCATTACAGGCGAGAATCCCAAGTTACACCCCTGTTGCCTGTCAATCTCTACAGGGTGGGGCATTATGGTCGGAAACCCTAACGTCTCAGGCATTGGTTGGCATTTTCACTCCAAATTTTCAACATGGGTTTTTTGTGGCCCCCACCTTATGAACAGTGGCAATATCAGTTTGTTAGCCGAAAGCTGATTTTGCACAGCGACTACATCATTTGGCAACACAGGTGCGAAAACACATTTCGAGCAGGATGTGAAAAATGAAAGCTGTACTGTTCATGGGGAGGTGGAAAAAATGGCAATGTTGAAAATCTGCAGTGAAAATATTTAAAAAACTGTGAAGTCACGAGCGTGTGTAGAAACTGCGTAACGCACACCCATAATGCAATTAGTTTGGGGATTTTTTACATCAGATTGTCAACACAGACATTTTGGAACCTCCGCTCATGAAAAGTGTCAGTGTCAGTGGCTCAGTAGGTAGCACACTCGCCTCTGAGGCCGGGAGATCAGAGGGCTGTGGGTTCAGTTCCCACATCTGGCACTTGGGTTAATATCCCAGTACTGACACTGTAATGCAGCATGAGAGGGGTGCTGCACTTCTGAGGTGCCGTCTTTCGGATGAGACGTTAAACCGAGGTCCCATCTGCCTGGATTGGTGGTAGTTCAGGTGGATGTTAAAGATCCCATGGCACTTATCGAAAAGAGTAGGGGAATTTCCCCGGTGTCCTGGCCAAATTTCCCTCATTAACTAAAAATACCACCAACAGCTTAGTCTGGTTCAAGGTCAGTTGGCATTTCATCTGTATCCCCCTCCCCCGGGTCATGCCTGAAAATAGGCAGGATTTGTCTAGTGCATTTACCCGGTCACCAAAAGCTAAATAAATAAATAAATAAAAAGTGTCACTGTGATTTTCTTAATCTGTCCCGAACAGTGATTTCCCACAGCGACCACGCATTTCTGCGTTGGAAGTGCGAAAACACATTTTGGCCATGGTGTGAAAAATGACAGCTGTACTGTTCATAAGGAAGTGTGGAAAAATGCCAATGGTGAAGATCTGGACTGAAAATATTAGAAATCCATGAACTTACGAGGGTGCGTGAAAACTGCGCAATGGTCGCTCGTAACGCAGTCATTTTATGGACTTTTTTCACCAAATTTTTAACATAGCCATTGTAACACCTCTGCTCATGAACAGTGTCACTGTGATTTTCTTAATCTGTCCTAACATTGATTTTGCACACCAACTGCGGCATTGTGCGCTACATGCACGGAAACATGTTTTGGTTGAGATGTGAAAAATGACAGCTGCACTGCTCATAAGGAGGTGTGGTAAAATGGCAGTGTTGAAAATCTGGAGTGAAAATAGTGAAAATTCACGAACCTACGAGCGTGCGTAGGAACAGCGCAATGCATGCTTGTAAAATAGTCATTTTGGGGAATGTTTTCACCAAATTTTTTACAGAGCCATTTTAACACTTCTGCTCATGAACAGTGTCACTGTGATTTTCTTAATCTGTCCCGAACGTTGATTTTGCATACCGACTGCGCCATTGTGCGCTACATGCGCGGAAACACATTTTGGGCAAAATGTGAAAAATGACAACTGTACTGCTCATAAGGAGGTGTAAAATAGCAGTGTTGAAAATCTGGATTGAAAATATTGAAAATTCACTAACTTACAAGCGTGCATAGGAACAGCGCAACGCATGCTCGTAAAACAGTCGTTTTGGGAAATTTTTTCACCAAATTTTCCACATAGGTTTTTGAGAGCCGCCTCATGAATCAGGACATTGTCATTTGATAATTGGTCCCAAAAGGTGGTTCCACGCAGTGACCGCAAAATCACCTTTCGGCGCCGATTAACAAAATGACAGTGACAGAATTCATGAGGTGGGGTCCCAAAAACCCCATGTTAAAAATTTGGTGAAAAAATTCCCAAAAATGCCTGAGATATGCATCAAAGTTGGAAAAACCCTATTAATTACATTATACAGCTTACTGGCATTTCCTCAGTTCGCAGTCGGCTTTGAAGAGTGCAGACATGTTCCCGGTACACCGAAGATCATTGTGCCAGGCTCCTGGGGAAAGTATAGGGTGTCAGGGGCAGGGTGCGCAGGGGGTGGGGAGCGGGGTCAGGACAGTCTGCGAGGGAAGGTTTTCTTTCAGGCTTTTTTTTTTTTCTTGGACGACGCTGGACTTGTGCCATGCTGGGGTGGGCTCCCAGTGTGGCAGCTGGAAGGCTGTTTGGCGGGGGCAGTAGAGCCGACGATTGTGCACTTCGTCAGCCATACAGACTGTTCGTGGCACCCGTTGTCTGTTGGGGGCATTGGAGCCGACGGGGATTGGGCACCCTACGGCCATACAGTGTGTGGGGGGGAGCGCATTAGCACACAATGTGCGTGCATGGGGGGAACGCATGCGCAGGCAGTAGCTTCTCACTGCTCACTGAAGCGGAGCTCTGCCTTTCAGCTGTGCAGCACTGCATTTTCAACTGCAGTCATAGACAGCTGCAGCATTCATTGGTGAACTGTGGCCGCGCCTGCAGACACACTGACTGCATTGGAAGATGGGTGCCAGACCTATGAAAACTCGGATGATGGCGCTATGTTTCTTGCACATGCGTGCAAGCAAACATTAAAATCAGTGCAATCACTATTCAGTCGTGATTAAGCTTGTCCATCAGCCAGCCTTCTCAGGTGCTGCATTGAACTTCTTGTTACTGTGGGCAGAAGAGAGAGAGAACCTTTTAATCCGAATTCAGTTATTTAGTGAGTCAGTATTTGAAATACAATTAGAAATGTGTTTTTTAACTCTCCTCTTCAGTGTTCTGTCTTCTTCCTGTACGGGAGCTGTATTTGCTGGTTCATTCGTACCTGCTGGAGAATCAGAGATAGAGATTTAAAGAAAGAAAGAAATACATTTTTTAAAGATTTACTGTGTCTCATTACCTGTTATGGTCTCTTCATTTTCTGTGTTATCTGGTTCATCCGTACCTGCTGGAGAATCAGAGACAGATAGTTAATGAAAATCAGAAAACTAAATTTTTTTAAAGATTTACTGGGTGTCTCATTACCTGCTATGGTCTGTTTATTTTCTGGAGCCCTTTCCTGAATGTCGGGCATTGTGGATGTAACTGTCGAAATAACATGGCACATTACAGTATCAATAATTAACAAATAACAGTAGAATAACAGTAAAAATGGTTATGTCAGTTTACCTTGAATATCGCCGAGTTCCAGATCATTTTCCACAAAATGTTGGAACACATCAGAAACTTCGGTAACCTATAGATTGAGCATAATTAAGGTACTAAGATACAGTAAATATGTAAAGAACTTTATTTTAAATTAATAAAAAAGAAATGCACATATGATCGTTTCCAGGCAGTTATCATGTGCAGCCTTTATGCCTGCATCTTCAAAACCATGCAGGCAGTCTTCTTTTCTTGATGCACAAAAGATTCCACTAACCACTTAGCATGCAGTATTTTTAATGTACTCATGCGGCGGTCCACATCAATGCTCTCGTGCGGTGTTCCCTATTGACGCTTAGCAGTAAGTTGATCAGCATACCATTTGGTGAAACAAGCCTTTAGATTGTCTTTGTAAATTTTATTTATCGAAATATCTAAAGGCTGCAACAGGTCCGTGCATGAAGCAGGAATGAAGATTGGGATAATGGCTGACTGTTCCAGCTTGTCCAGCACAGGTCGGTACTGCGGGCTCTGTAGAGATCTAATGTTAGGACGGATCTCTGTTCTGGTGACAGTTCGTTTTTTTTTTTTTTATTACTGAATTGATATGGGGACCAGAATGTTTTCAGTGTACTGCAGCATGGTATCCGAGTTGGCCCAATGGTTATCAGAGTGTGGTATGTGCCATCCATGTGAAAATTGGTATGGTGGGTGACTATGATTAGTTTTGCCCTGATAAATGACCTGGGGGGGGCAGATAGTCTCCTGCAAGACTGCAACCCATCAACATAGAGACCTGCCTCTTGTCTCCCAATCCTGTTACTTCCACCTGCTTTGCACCAACCTCCTCCATCGTCCACTGGGAACATGGAACCAGGTTTACTCCTGTCTCATCAATATTAATTATAAGCTCTGCTGGTATTAGTTATTGCATACTGGCAGTGCTTACTCTGTGAAGGAAAGCCTCCTTCAGTTGTGGGAAGTCTACAGGGTTTTTTTTGCCCGGTTTTGGTGCCTTTCCTTTTGCAAAAACCAAGCCGATTCAAGAATTGCCATGCCTATTACCTAGAAAACATTAGCGGACCACCAAACTCAGCCAGCAACTTATGATTATGAGCTTTCACCACACCAACAGCAACTACAATTCTAGCATTGACAACAGCCCCTTCTGTTCTCAGGCTTTTAATAATTATTTTTAATTCTGTCTCCACATCTTCCAAAAGAAGAGTGGGATGGCCTCTGGGTTTGGTGGGTAGCACAGTAAGCAGTACTGATGGGTCAAGGACCAATTTTACTTTTGCTAAGTAATTAGTCTTAAATTTCCATATTGTACTTTCATTAATGGTACTATCATACTTAGAATGGTAATATCGGGAGATACCGGATGATTAAGGATCCCTCTTGCGCGCGAGCATAATTACGGCAGTAGCTTGCTCACCTAGCCAGTATCACGCACCACAGATACCGCTGTCGACCGCCTATCGCCGTGACATCACAAAAAAAAAAAAGCCGCCTTAATGATTTACGGATATTAAAACTATAGCAACACATACAGAAATATGTGTAAGCATACGGGGGGTGTGGGGGGCAGATCCCCCCTATTACAAGTAATAAACTAATAAAACAGACAAATCAGAAATAGAAATAAAGCCATATGGGGGGGTGCAATTACCAATGCATACTACAATATTTTTACAAAATGCGAAATATAATGCATAAATGCAATAAATAAAACAAATGAAACACAACTAAAAGGGACTGTGACCGTAATAATTTACGAATATTAAAAGTAAAGCAACACATACAGAAATACGTGTAAGCATACGGAGGTGTGTGAGGGGTGGAGCCCCCAAATTACAAGTACAAATACTCTTACAGCCATGATATTTACACTAATAAAACAGACAAATCAGAAATAGAAATAAAGCCAAACAGGGGTGCAATTACCAATGCATACTATTAGAACCATGATATTTATTACAAAATGTGAAATATAATGCTGAAATACAAATGCATACGGGGGGGTTACAAAGAAATAAAACAAATGAAACACAACTAAAAGGGACTGTGGCCAGGTTGCCAGAAGCTGGGTGTGATAGAAAGTATGTGCAAGCGGAAAAAGCTGAAGTGGTCTTTGTCTTTTAAATACATGCAGTAGGTGTTAATGGCATCTAATGGCCAGGTAGCCAGATGGCAGATGGTGTTGTGGCTGAAGCCTTTGTCTCACTAAATTGTGCAGCAATATATGTTAATCCCCCGTAACGGGCAGATTAATGTTACCCTACATAGTCTATTTAACTTTGGGGGACAGCCACAGTCACAGAACACTCTTGAACCTGCAACTAGAGATGGATCCAGTAACTTTTTTTTTCTCCATGTCCGTCATTTGTGCAATGCTGCAAGCCACTGTGGCATTTCTACGAGACAGGGGACTTCTGTCACTACATAGGAAATGCCATAAATGTGATGTAGATATGTCACTGGTTAACGAGTCCACTGTGGGCCAGAACGGGGTGCATCTGGAGATGCAAAAAGAAGGCATGTAGAGCCAAGAAGAGTGTTTTGGCTGACACCTATTTCTTCAAAACTAAACTGCCACTGCAGAAAGTCCTGCTTATCATTTATTACTGGTCTGCTAAGACACCAGCTGTTGCAGCAATGGAAGGAGCGCAAGTGTCTGACAAAACGGCAACGGACTGGTATCAGTTCATCAGGGATATTTGTACCTGGGAACTCCTGAATGAACCGATACAGCTGGATGGAGTGGGCACAGATGTACAAATTGATGCATCTGTGATGGTCAGAGCAAAATACAACAGGGGCTGGAACATGCGTGTTTTTGATTCATGGGTATCTGGCATCTATGACTGGGATAAACATGTGGGCTTCCTGGCCATGGTGGAACGGAGGGATGCTGCAACCTTGCTTCCCCTAATTGAAAGACACATTCTTCCGGGCACTGAAATACATTCGGACCGGTGGGCAGCCTACAACCGCATAGACCAGATCCCTGGTAAGCACTACTTACACAAAACTGTCAATCATTCACAGAATTTCATAGACCCTGTAACTGGTGCTCACACAAATACTGTGGAGTCATACTGGGCATGGGCAAAAAAACAATTTAAGGCAATGAATGGGACATAGAAGACAATGGTGCCATCCTACCTAGATGCTTTTATGTGGAGGGAGAGGTATGGTCGCACTACCACTGATGCCTTAAACAATATCTTGCTGCATATCAAAATGTTTCAGGATGCATAGACTGCAGAGGAAAATGAAGAGAATGTCCCACCACCATGGTAAGTTCTCCCCCCCACTTCACTGTCCTCTGTGTGTGTGCCTGTGTGTTAGTTCTTATCTGAGCACAGACTGTAAGCCCCTTTTTGTTTTACATCTGTTTCCAGAGTCTGACCCTGGACCACTTAACTTGGAGCTTTGAGCATATTAGGACCGTGCAGTGGAATCCGGATGAATGTTATGCTTTTCGAGGACCGTAGAATGAATGCTTTTCTTGTGGGACTTTGTGCAATCCAATCCTGATGAATGCAGGTCACAAGTGGGGTACCTCAGGGATCAGTCCTGGGGCCAGTCCTCTTCAATAGCTTCATTAGTGACATTTCAGATGGACTAGAGGGTAAGGCTTGTCTGTTTGCAGATGACACCAAGATCTGCAACAGAGTAGATGATCCAGATGGGGTGGGCAGAGTGAGAAGAGATCTGGATAAACTAGCAAAATGGTCGGAAGAGTGTCAACTGGGATTTAATGCAAAGAAGTGCAAGATCATGCACATAGGGAAGAGAAACCCTGAAGCCACCTATAGGCTGGGAGGGGAGTTTCTGGCAGTCACAAAGGAAGAAAGAGACTTGGGCATCATCATCACCGATGACCTGAAATCATCCAAGCAGACCTCTAAAGCAGTAGGTATGGCTTGGGGGATGTTAGGGTGTATTAGTAGGGGTATCACAAGTTGTAAGAGGGAGGTAATAATCCCTCTTTACAAGACACTGGTTAGGCCCCATCTGGAGTACTGCAAGCAGTACTGGAGGCCCCACCTTCACATGGACATTAACCAAATTGACGCAGTCCAGAGAAGGGCAACCAAAATGGTGCAGAGACTGCATCAGAAGACATATGAGGACAGATTAACGGAGCTCAATATGTATCCTTGAGCAAAGGAGGGAGAGAGGTGATATGATTGAAACATTCAAACACCTTAAGGGCATTAACAAGGTGAAAGAGTCTAACATGTTTAAATATAAGAAAAATAGGGAGGACAAGAGGACACAGCATGAGATTAGAGGGAGGCCGATTAAGGGGGAATGTGAGGAAATTCTTTTTCACAGAAAGGGTGGCGGATGCATGGAACGGCCTACCTCAGGAAGTGGTGGATATGAAAACAGTACAGGGCTTCAAACAGGCATGGGATAGGCATAAGGGAGCAATACAGATGAGTATGAATAGATAGGCCACTGACAGAGCAAAGGCCAATGGCACATTTATAAGGTAGAAAAAGAAATGGGCAGACTGGATGGGCCTTGTGGTCCTTATCTGCTGTCAACTTCTATGTTTCTATGATGCTTTTGGAACATGTGCAATTTTTTTTTTTTTATGCCCCCTTCTCACTCCGGTACTTCCTCACCTTTAGTAGTCTTCAACGGCCTTGTGCGTCCCTGCTCGTCTGTCGGCATCGGGTGCAGTCATCCCCCACGTAGCCTTGGTTTGACCCCCAGGTGGGTATGAGGCGGGGCTCCCCTTCCACCACCCCAAGCGTCTGTGATTTCATCGGGGATCCGTCGCCTGTGTCGGCAGGGGCCCTGGGATCGGGGCCTGAAGCGCCGTCTACAGGGAGCACCGGAGGGTATTTTTCGTTTTTCGCCCATCCCCGTAGGACGCCTGCATGCAAGGAGAGCCCAGAAACCACGACGCCACAGCTGCGGCTAATGCTCCGCCCCCGCAGACATCCTCCCTCCCTGCTACATGTGGTCCTCACTGCACCTCCACCCGTGGTCACCCAGGTGGCAGTATCGCAGCGGGACCCGCATCCCACCCCACCTGGAGGAGGAGAGCAGCCTCTGGGCGCTCAATCCTCCTCCCCCGGCCGGCTCTCCAGCTGCCTGAGTCCATTCCCGAACCCAGGTTGCTGGTGCCATGAGCAGTAACCCTACTGCTGCGCCAGCGGGCTGGCTGGAGTATGTGCAATTTAATGTATTCAGTATTTTCCACAGACAAGTGCAATATATACAGTTTCGTTATATGCAATATGCATTACGTATTTCTTGTATTTCTACTATATGTATTGTATTTCTACGATTGCAATAAATACAGTTTAGTTAACATGTCATGGCAAGGCTTGTCCTTGTTGAAAAGTGTGCTGCCGGAAAAGGGGCGTGTACAAAATGACGGTGAAATCAGTCAATACCATAGCGCACTGAATTTTCACATTCGCGCACGAGGGATCCTTAATCATCCGGTATCGCTGTAATATCGAACGGCATTCATATTTACCTAGCTCAAACTGAACTTCAGGGGAGTAGGTCACATATTCTGTGTGCCGCCTTTTTATCTGTGGGGATGCTATATGAATCTCTTTGACAACACTGGCTACCATCTTCAAATGGACACCGGAACACTCGCTTAAGGAATCGGCAGTTAGTTCTTCAAGCACAGAGCAATTGCACTTAAGCGGTCTGCACTTTTGAAGCCACTGCACAAGAGGCATAATGATAGTTCACACAGCACCAAACGAAAGAAAACCAGAACTGTCCAACATCAGAGCAACAGACAGAATAGATAGCCATTTTAGTAACCAGGTGCCTACGGTGGGTGGACAATGCTAGACAGGTGACATTAAGGTGAATAGGCTATGTGGCTATTTTTTTACTGGACGTCAGGTTACGGTGACGTGGAGCACAAACTAAGCTTTGCATTTTCTATGCTGATGGCATGAAACCACGAAATTTGCTTTGCGTTTCAATTAACAGTTTTACAGTAACAGTTTCTGCTCTACCTAATAATCCAGTATCTGTCCCAGTTCCCCTTTAAGAGTCTTAAGCTGCTGTGCTATTGACCTGGAAAACTTCTGTTTTTGCATTTCCTCCAATGACTGGATTTGTTCAGTAAGTGTTTTCTTTCTCCCCTCTCTCTCTTCCTGTGGGCCGCCAACTGAATAAACCTCCCTCGGAGGACAGCTTTGGCCGTATCCCAAAGGGTGGCAAATGATGTGCCCTGTCCCTCATTCTCTGCCAAAAAACGTTGATATGTATATACAATCTGATCTTTAATTGCCTTGTCTTTGAGCAAGAAGACATTCAGCCTCCAAAAGGTGTTTCTACGGAATCCCCCTACATCCAGATGCATATAAAGTGAGGCATGGTCCGAGAGGATGAAGTCCCCAACCCTAGTCTCCTGGACTCTAGAGACCTCATCCCTCGGAACCAAGAAATAGTCTAATCTGGAGTAAATATTATATGAGGCAGAACAATAGGTATAATCCCTCTGCCTAGGATGTTGGTGTTGGCAAACATCAAGGATGCCCAATTTTCCCAACAACTTATGGACCCTCCTTGCCACCTGTTGCAACTTTCTTGGAATCTGGGAAGTCGTGTCCAGCGCGGGATTAAAAGTAAGGTGTAGGTCTCCCCCACAGATCAAGACTCTTTCTGCCCATTCTTGAAGTAAGAGGAAGAAGGATCTATACTCCTGGTAAGGGGTGTCAGGTGGGAAATACACTGATGCAAGTGTTATTAATTGTCCCTCAAGTTTTCCCTTCATGAGGACATACCTACCCTCTTTTTCGACCTTTACAGCCAGTTTTTCAAAATGAGACTTATGTGGTATGAGCACCATAGTGCCTCTACGCCTGCCTTTTTTATGTGAGGAGGCAGCTACCTCCCTAAACCCGATTTCAGAAATTTGCTTTGGTCCCTCTCAGAGAGGCAAGTTTCATGTAGAAGCACATAGTCTGCTGCTGACTTCTTAATCAAAGCCAGAATCTTACTGCGCTTAACTGGACTTGTGAGTCCATTTACATTATATGTGCATACTAGCATACCTGAATTAGCCATTGTGTATTACGGAGAAATAGAATCCAACTGTAGCACTTTCAAGATCCATCTCCCCACCCCCAGAGCAGTGCAGTAGTTCTCCATCTTAGAACGACATGTTAACTGTACAATGGTATCAATGCCAACAGGGCAACAACATTTCTGATTAAACATAAGTGATTTCCTAGGTAGAAGATCCAATTTTAAAGGATCTCTGTCTAAACTCTCCTCCCCACTGTGGAAAGAGAATTAAGAGGGTGGGAATACACTCGCTGTCCAGCTGGAGGGCTCCCCCCTAGAGCTTCAATGATGTTAAATACTCTTAGCTGCTTGCAGTGAGTGTTAGCAGTTGGACCAGCTCGAACAACCTGAAACCTAAACCGCCCTTGACACTCCTGTTAGTGGGACACCATTAAGGAGAAAAAAAAATATTATTTAGTCAAATTATTTCTTTCACTGACATGACAAGCAATTGGCCAATTGACCCAATGCTTGTGTAAAGTGTTAAAAAATGAGCTAAATCCCGGTCAGTAGCAAGGGAACACGATCACCCCCACCCCCACAGAGGTCCACAGAAAGGCCCCGAATCGCCACCCAGGCCCAGGCAGGGAGGCCAAGTAAAAATGTTAAATATTGTATTACAACCAACAGTAAACCCCCATTTTTAGCATGTTAGCTAGTTCTTAGGCTAGCAGTGGGAGACCAGGTAAGCATGGCCAAAAGCACCTTTGATAATTAGGAGGGACTGAACCTCAGCGGCACCCCTCCCCATAGTGCCCCCCAGCCAAGCTCCCCAAGCGGAAAAAAAATGTCCACCCAGAAAAGAGCACAGCCCCGAAGACACCCCCCGGACCACCAATAAAGGCCCAATGAGTCCCTTACAATCAGCTGTTTGAGCATGTACAGTATGTGCCACATTCAACCACGCCTTGGCCTGGATCTCCCCACTGGCGGTTCCAAATTATGTGGTGGTCTAAAATGTCCAGGATATGGCTTTCCCACCCGAACACGGCAACTCCCAGAGGCCCCCGAGATCCCTACAGCGAGGAAGTCCCGCATCCCCCCCTCTCAGCCATCGACCCACAGGCTTTAAAGATATCTAAGGTATATTAGCAATATGTACATCCTGTCAAGAAATCTCCCCCTTATTTGAGAAAAGTAAACAAATTAACTGTCTGTTTTAAAATGTTCCAGATTTTAATAGAGAAACAGTCTGTCCTCTGCTTCGGGTTGGGCAGTGCTCCGAGTCCCATTAAGCACCCTGATAAGGCCACAACATGTGTTCTCGCAAAATCAGAAAGGGGGAAATCAAGAAAGTTAAGTCATTGATAGAGATACTGTGCCTGGAGTTGTTCAGGTGGTTTGAGAGTTTGATGCTGCCTCCGTGGTGTCACCTCGCACCATTTAAGATTCTGCCTGTGTTGGCTCATTGTTCTGGCCTCTCAAGCGTTTCTTATTCCGTAGGGAGTCCCACATAGCAGAAGAGGCTGTATTGCCCTTTACACCTTGTCTTTTAGTTCCACCTAAGGCCCAGTCCCTGGATTCTGACTGTCTGCGCTGTGAAATATTGACCTCCTCGGTCAGGAGTTGTATGCCCAGTGGTTTCAGAAAATCTGCTGCTGCTTGTAAGTCAGAAAAATGTTTCAGGCCTTTGGCCAGCTGAACCTTCAGGCATGCTGGGTACTCGACGAAAGCCCTGATATTCTGCTGCTGCTGCAGCTGTTTTACTACTGAGAGTACCTTTCTCCTGTGGTGTAAAATCGTGGTCAAAGTACAAGTGAGTGTCCCTAAAATGAACTGCTTTTGACCATGCTAGTTGTAATATTTCCTCCTTTACCCTATAATCCAGAAAAGCAAGAACTACAGATCGTGACTTCGCTTTGGGGTCCCGAGGTTTCGGGATCAGCGACCTGTGAGCCCTAATGATGTTAAGAGCTTTGTCTTGGGGGAGATTTATGATCTCATGCAGGAAAGAGTCAATGAAACTAACCATTGCACCAGTCTCAGTGCCCTCGGGAAGCCCGTGTATCCAAAGGTTGTTCCTCCGATTTCTGTTCTCTGATTCTTCAAGGCAGGCTTCAGGTTGTTGAGATTGGTAGTGAAGGTCCAGAAGGGCTTTATTGTGCACATCAGTGGTAGTAGTATAATCCGTTAGAACCTCCTCAATCTCCCCAATCCGTTTGGTTAATATAGTAATTTCTGAGCATTGATCTGAAACCTTTGCTTCTAGCCTTTGAAGCGTTTAATTTAAGAGTTTGGCAGAGTCCTCTAGAAGTAATCGTACATTCGGATTCCTCCAGAGGAGCCTTCCCTGTTGGTCCGGGTGCAAGACTCGTGGAGTCCAAGGCCGTCCTCGCTGCTGAGTGAAGCTGGCATTTTTAAGCTTTTATTCAGTTGATTTGAGGAATTATCCCTCCAAAGGTGCTTCGAAGGCATCACGTAATCAGATGTTCTTCTTTTGGTCAACAGGATGGTGGGTTTATGTCTGGATGCCTGTGGATTTTTAAAGTCGATCAGCGGAGCATGTTGTTTAGGCTTACATTAGACAGGTGTCCCAACCGGAAGTCCATCCTGAACAACTTTCATGTTGGTTGTATATTAGTAACTTGTATACTTTCCAAGATATTTACATTTGTTTGGCATGACTCCTACTGTGTTCACTCAGAGAAAAAATGAGGTTGTTTGGAAGACCATATTTTACAAAATATAAATAATTCAGATTAGTGACTACTCTCATGAGAAATAACTTTTTGCCCCGAACAACTTTCACACTGGTTGTTTTTGTGCACTTTGAATAGTTTTAAAGATATTTAGATTTGTTTGGAAGGTATGCATATTTGCTGTCAGAGAAAAGCAGCTTGGAGTTCTGTGTCTGCCATTCTAATTAAACAGAAAGAAGGGAGTATTTCTTTAACTGCTATGAAGATTTGCAGAATGGAAGGATACACTGAAAACTCCTAAAAGCTGTGTTCCACGAAAACACCTTTTTCAAGGGAAAGCAGGATGGCTGTAGGCTCCACCCATAGCCATAAAAAGAAGGGGATGTAAAAATCTGCCTTGATTTTAGGAAACTTTATCATGTGTCTAAATTTGACAGCTATCCTATGCCCAGGATAGATGGTTTGGTGGACAGACTGAGACATGCCAAAGTACATTAGTACCCTTGATCTCATAAGAATCCAGAGAGAAAAAATTGCTTTTTCCATTTCAGTTGGATTTTATCAGTTGACCACCATGAGGTCTGGTTTACATGGCACTCCTGCTACATTCCCGAGATACACGGACGTAATTCTAGCCCCTCACACTGGTTAATATACTGCTTACCTGGATGATGTTGTGGTGTATGTTTCGGACAGAAACGGCCACTTGGAACACCTATGAGCAGTTACCCAATCTATCAAAAATGCAGGTCTGACTATTAATCCAACCAAGTGTACATTAGGCATCCAGGAAACCAGATATTTGGGTTATATTTTGGGAAATGGAAAAAAAAAGCCAGAGATTTCCAAGACAGAAGCCGAAGCTAACAGTCCTGTCCCTAAAACAAAGAAACATGTTATGTCATTTTTAGGTCTGGTTGATTACTACAGGAGATTTGTTCCCAACTTTGTCTGGTTAGCGACTTTCCTCACTGAACTTACATAAAAACAGTACCCGAATAATGTGAAATGGTCACCAGAGAGTGATGAAGCTTTTCAGGCCATCAAGGCTGCATTATGTTCAGCCCCTGTTTTAAGAAGACCAGACTTTAAGAAATTATTTCTGTTACAGGAAGATGCATTAGAGGTAGGCCTAGGTGCAGTCCCGAGTCAGAATATAGATGGGAAGCACAAACAGGTTACTCACTTGTAACAGTAGATCTTCTACAAACTGGTCTCTTGGTGTAAGTCATTACTTATGGGAGTATCCACCAGGTGGCGCTGTCACACGGCAGCTTCTCTCAGCAGTCTTGCATTGGGGCTGTCCACATGACATCACTTCCTGTGGATGTATACAAGAGTGGGCGGCCTCCAGTACCCTCTGTTTATTTTCCTGCCAGTTTCAGCTGACACACTCAACTCTCCTGACCTCCTGGGTTGCGGTCTTCAACTCGACCTTGAAAAAATGTTCTACCTTTGGGTCCAAGACCTGGGACTTGCTCTCAGCACCCCGGACTTCCATAGCAGGCCTGAGACCCACTCACAGTACCCCTGCTGCTCCCAGACTCGAGCTCTCTTGCTGGGTCTGGGGCTTCCTTAGGGCCTAGTCTGCTTTTTCTTGTACAGCAGGCCCGGTGTTCCGTTAGTGCCCACGGTCCACCTGTTGCTCCCAAGCCCAGACACTTTTGCTGGGTCTTGGGTCATCCTCATGGTTGATTGAAAAAACTCAGCCAGGCGAAGCGGACCTCGGGGGTCGTCTTCTAGAAGGCTCCCCGCCAGGGCCCTCATTCCAGGCATGGGAGGGATTCACACTCACACTCCCTCCACATTACTCCGTCGATGATGGCTCCTCCGTCGTTGATGGTACCTTCCTCAAGTCAATGGGCTGCTCCCCGTTGACAGAGCCTGCTGGGCTTGTTCTATCGACCGAGCGGGCCATGTCCTGTTGACGGAGCTCATTTCAGAATGCTTTCCATTGACAGGCAGCGTCACCCCTTCAACGGCACGTTCCTCGTCGACGAGGATGCTTCCTCCATCGACGACACGCGTTCTTTCTTCTTCCTTGTAGATGAGCACTCCTATCATGTTGATGGACCATTTTTCTCGTTCTCTCGTCAATGGAGCCCTTTTCTCCATCGATGGAGTGCTCCTCGGTGATGGGGTGCCTCTCCTGGCGACGGGACAGCATGCTTTGCATGCCTCGTCAACGGGATGGCTTCCCCCGTTGACAGAGCGGCTTCCCTTTGATCCCTCATCGACGGTGATGATTCCTCCGTCGATGGAGGGGCCTCTCCTCATTTCTTCGTTGACAGGGCTGCCTTCCTCGTCGACGATGGGGGCTTCCCACCCCAGGACTCCCCCTGCTTGGGACTCTGTTTCCATGCCCCCCCGCTTGTCCCAGCACCGGATAGCGGCCTCGGGATCTCCCCTGTCACCCTTTTCGCACCCTTCGGTTGCATCTTTTTCTGGGCCTTCAGCCCTGATGCATGGATTTCACCCTGAGTTCTTTGCTCCTTTCCAGGTCCTGGTACAGAGGGGTCAGGGTGCCTCACCCTGCTGTTCAGGGTTGGCAGTTCCTGGGCTGGCTCGCCCTGTTCCTGATGCCACCCTTGGGCGTCCTCCATCTCTGGACCCGTCACAAACTCCGGGCATCACCCGCATTGTGATGGAGGTCCTGCAGAGCATGGGTCAGGGTCCGGCCTCGTCGCATCCCCCTCCCCATTGCCTGAGCACTTGCACCCGGACTCGGTACTGCCTGCCTGGTTCCCCCCCCTCCCATTTATGAGAACTCCTTTTATGGTGATTTCGGGAGGAAGGATCCCTCCCTTGGGGAGGTTCCTGGTGGGGACCCTGGGACTTAGTTCCCTTCGGTCACATCCTCCCTTATGGAGGTTGCCCGCCTGACCCCCGATCCCTCCTCGCTCCCAGATCCCTCCTTCATGGAGCTCATGCTGCAGATCCAGCACACTTTTGACTTCCCTGCTGTGGATTAGGACTCCTTTCATTGGGAAATGGCTTCCTTCCTCGATGTTCCTGAGGAGCCTGCCATGGTGGTCCCGCCATTGATTCCTACGTAGTTTAATGCACTCTCTCGTGCTTGGTCTCATGGTGCTTCCACCCAGCCCGCCCTTCGTGGCCCTGATCGACTCTACCGTGCCCTTCCTGACCACCCCTACTTGTCCTCCACCCCTGTGGTGTACTCAGTTTTCGGGGCGGCGGCCCATGACCAGACCGCTCGTCCTCGCCATACCAGTTCCGTGCCGCCGGACGCTGATTCCTGGTGCATGGATTTCTTTGGCATTCTAGTTTATTCCTCCAGTACTTTGCTACTTCGTATTCTTAATTATCTGGGTCATATGGTCCGGTACTTCGCACTCTTGGTGCCTCGGCTTTGGACCTCCTGTCCAATTTGCCTTCCTCCCTCCCTCCCTCCCCTGAGTTGATCAGGTTGGCTCAGCTGCTGTCTGCCATCTCCCCCTTTTCCTGTCACTTGCTCTGTGCGTGCTTCGATGCAGTTGACACATCAGACCGCCTTCTGGCCACCAGTGTGGCCCTTTGGTGCTTCACCTGGCTGTGGATTTTAGGTTTTGCAGCCCGACGTCCAGCTGTCGGTCACGACGCCCCTTTCTGGGAACCTGCTGTTTGGACCTGGTGCTCAGTCTATCCTGGATTCCCTTATGGCTTCGGGGCATACTCTGTTAGGACCTCTATCGCTCACAGGTCCCACCCTACACCCCAGGTGGTGTCTCGTTCCCAGCCCCCTGCCGTGGTGTCTCTCAGGACCATAGTAGGGCTTCGGGGGGGGTGGCTCAGTCTGCCCCTCTGTGGCATTCCCGCTCCTCACATGGGGCGGGACCCGCTTCTGCACCCTAAACTGCTTTTCAGGTATCCCCCGCCTCCTCTTGCAGGCCTTGGAGGCGCCCGGGGATCTCTTTACCTTTCTTGGAGGCTTGCTTCTGGAATGGGCACTTCACTCCTCCATGCGGATCCGTTTAGAACTTATGCTTCTCTTCCTCCAGGAGCCCTTCAATTGTTCCTTACTCTGACTGTCTGGGATATGTTTTCCCCGGTGCTCCTTTTTCAGCTGTCTGATCCGCTATACTTGCATATTTCTGGATTTGACTTTATGCCAGAACCTGTTGACCTCTGCCTTGTCAGGATGCATCACTGTGCTTGGCCATCTACAGTTCTTTCTGCATCATGCCTTCTGCATGCTGTCCTCACCCATCTTTGAACCTTTTTGCCTGAATGGGTATGGTTTGAGTTGACATTTCTCCTGATTTCATGCCAAATGTCTTCACTTAACCGTTGGCCTATCTACCGTGCAAGAGGTTTGAGTTGGACATTGTGGTTACATTCAAACATTTGGTCCCTACCCCAACCCGGCCTATCTGTCTCTGGGGTGTGGTTGAAGTTGACATTTTATTGTGAATTTGCTTCTTTGGCTTTGCCTTTCCTCCTGTTTGGATTTTACTGCTACATAATCTCCCATAAGTAATGACTTACTGCAAGAGACCAGTCCGTAGAAGATAGTACAGTTACGTAAGAACTTAACGTAACAGTAGATCTTCCGAGGACTGTCTCTTGCAGTAAGTCCCCCGCCCTCTGTCCCACTGCATTTTCACCTCGAATCTGCAGCTTAGGACGTTGGGTGGGATCACTGTTCTGTTTTTTTTGGCCCTCGTTTGCCTCGATCCAGGCCGTGCTCACTGAAGCCGACAGTGAACAGAGGGTACTGGGGGCAGCCCACTGCTATACACATCCACAGGAAGTGATGTTGTGTGGACAGCCCCCATGCAAGACTGCTGAGAGAAGCTACCGTGTGACAGCGCCACCTGGTGGATACTCCCATAAGTAATGACTTACTGCAAGAGACAGTCCTCAGAAGATCTGCTGTTATGGTAAGTTCTTACGTAACTGTACTTTCTAGGGGTGGTATATAATGTTCATACACCTTTTTTTTTTTTTAGTCTTAGGTAACCAGGTAAGGCCCACTAGGCACAAGTGCCTATTTTCAGGGGTGACCTGGGAGCACTGGGCGGTAAAGTGACATGCTCAGAGTCACACAGTATGCAAGTGGAGGTTGTAAGAATCAAACCCAGGTCTGATCTGCTGGATATACCAAGCTCATTCACAGCTCATTACTCTAACCTCTGGGCTATACTTCTGGCAGTGTCCTTTCCCTTTAAGGCTCGCCAAGTCTTCAAGCTGGCTCCTCTCACCCACCCAGGTGGTAACTTCCTCAGCTTGGCCCCTTGACACCAGATCTTGCCCGCTGAAAGCAGAGTGTGTGCACCAAAGCCAGGGGAGGTCAGGTGGGTCCATGTGGATGAACATCATATACCACTCCTAGAACTACAGTTACAGGTGAGTAACCTGTTTTTCTAGGGACGTGGATATGATGTTCTGTCAACACTTCTGGCAGACTCCTAGTAGTTCTTTGGGAGGAGGGAGGCAAGGCGCACATCACCTACTTAGGGAACGGAGATTGGAGAACTGAGGCCCCAAAACCAGCTTGCCGACGTGACTCAAGGTCGATGTGGAAATGGGAAATGAAGGTGTGTGCTGACCTCCAGGTAGCAGCCCTGCAGATTTCCTGGATAGGGACATCCCTGGAAACAGCCACCGACACAGCGGTATGACGGGTGGAATGAGCCCTTAGCCCTATGGGAGGCTCCCTACTCGCCAGCCTGTAGCAGAGATCAATGCAGGATGTGAGCCACCTGCCAATCGTCTGCTTGGCAGCAAGTCTGCCAGGTGCGGCTTCAGCGTAGGTGACAAACAGCTGGCGAAACTCTTCCTGAACTCCAGCCGTGTATTCCTTATAGTAAGAGAGCGCTCGCCTCAGGTCCAGAGTATGGAGCCTGTGCTTGGCCTCCAAGGTGTGATTGATGAAGTACACCAGGAAATTAATCAACTGGTTAAGGTGAAAATCTGACACAACCTTCGGGAGGAACTACGGGTTGGGGTGCAGGACAAACTTGTCCCTGTGGAAGACCAGGTAAGGAGAGTCCACTGAAAGCGTCTGGAGCTCACAGATCCTTCTGGCTGACATGATGGCCACCAGGAAGGTGGTCTTCCACGACAGGTGTGACATCTCACACCTGTGCATCACTTTGAATGGCTTGCCCATGACCTTTGCCAAAACCAGCAACAAGTCCCACGGTGGTGATGGTTCATGCACCGGAGAGAAAACATGGTAAAGGCCCTTGAAAAAGTGCCAGACGACCTTCTGCTGACCAGCCTGTGCCTGGTAAGCAGAGATGGCTGCCAGGTGCACCTTATGGGTCATCGACCGAAGGCCGGACTGAGAGAGGGACCAAAGATGATCAAGAATGCCAGCCACTGGATAGGACAAAGGGTCCAACCCTTCCCCTAACACCAAATGGAGAATCTCTTCCATGAAGGCATAGCACTTCCTGGTTGACTCCTTCCAAGATGCCTCCACAACAGTGAAGACCAGTTCAGAGAGACCCAAAACCTGGAACTTTAGCCACTCAGGAACCAGGCTGTCAAGTGCAGGGATTGAAGATCCAAGTGGAGTACTGTCCCCTGATTGATGGAAAGCAGGTCTGGGCGTAGGGGATTTTGCTGCCTTTAGCTAGTGTTTTTGGTTTATTAAACAGTTGTTTTAGTATTAAATATTTTCTTTCTCGGTTTCTCCTGGTTCAGTATAACCGGTGGGGAACCAGGGCTTTCTTTAATATTTTCGGAGTTCCCTGACTAAGGAACTCCATTAGTTTTATTTAAATTTAAGTTTTTATATTTTAAATTTGAACCACTAATCCCGGTTCATGAACCACTAGCTCTGGTTCATTTCTTGGTTTGGTTCCAGGTTCCAATTGGGTTTTCCCGGTTCAGGAACCAACCACAAGTGCTAAATAAGGTTTAAAATACTTCTTATTTAGCAGTTACATATATTTTTCTTTTTCTCACTCAGAATGTGTGAAAAACCAAAATGAAGAACCAGTGAACCCGGTTTCAAACCTTGTATGGATTTTGGTGAGATTTTTGCCAAAGCAGACAAGCATAGTCTTTGTGTTGTCTGGGCTTCGGACATTTGAAAACAGACTGTGATATCTGTAAAACTTTTCATGTAAAAACAGTGGAAAAGCGCCTTGAAAGGCTTAAAAAGATGTCTGTTTCCAAGGGTCCCTCGAGCTGTGATCAGCCGACACCCTCTGTTCCTATGGGTGACACCACTTTGATTCCAACATCTGTAACTGCCACCCCTGAGACGGGTACACAAGCAGTTCCAAAGAGGCTTGCTGAAGCGGCTGACTCTCCGGTTCTCTCAGAAAGACAAAATGCACAGAACCCCCAGCTGAGAAGCAATTGGGGACTTCTGTGCCTTTAGTAAAAATGTCAAGTGCAGATGAGATTACACAGGCCTTTCATGTTATCCAGGCTTTACAAGGGCTGACTGCTCCTTTACCTCAGACTCCAGCCAAACAGACTGGCTCTTCTTCCCAGTCTTCTCTTTATGAGCAAGAAAAGTATCTGGATATTGATGTGAAGGAGGAAGGGGGCCCCATTGAACCTGAGGTTCCCTCTGAACAAGAATTTGGCCCTCCTCCAAGGGCATCAGATAATTTTTCCTCTCACTTTACCTTTGTAAGAAGGATGGTGGATGCATTAGACATCCCCTCAGGTGAAGTTATTGAGGATGAAGAAGAAGAAGTAGAATACATGGAATTGATGGGGTTAACACCCACTGAAAAGCTGCTTCTTCCCATTAACAAATTCTTTAAAAAAGATATCTTAGCCGGCCCAGTGGTGCAGAGGGTTGAGGCACTGGTGCCTTACCTCGAACCATGCCAGAGACCCAGGTTCGGGAATGGACTTGGGATGCCGGGGGCTGGCAGGTGAAGGAGAGGATTGAGCATCCATTGAACTGCTCTCTTCTCCTGGGGCAGGGCAGCAGCATGCTGCAGCGACCTCTGGTGGAGACCAGGAGCACTGCAGAGGCAGCATAAAGGGGAACAGCACAGAAAACCAAAAACTGCTCCACAATCAACTGGATGATGGCTCCCAGTCCACCGATGACTCCAGTGGCCTGAAGGAGCCTCTCCACCTCAGCAGCACCCTGGGGCCAAGTAGTTGCACTTGTCTCCCCTCCTGGTGCCTACCCCCTCCCGGTGAAGGGTTACATCCGGGTTACCCTGGGGGTGGCTGCTATGTGAGGTTGGAAGCTCAGTAAGGGAGAGGTGGATCAGATGGGGGCCTTGGGTAGCCCAATGGAGTGGTGGGTTGTGGAGCATGTAGGAGGGAAAAAAAAGATGCCTTAAAAATACTGCATACACCGCATACTGCTCCACCTCTGGATAAGAGATTGGATAAAAAGTATTTGAAAGGCAGGGTGCTGAATTTTTGTTCCCTCACCCTGACCACCAGGGGGTGGTGCAAGTGGCAGTCTGCGCAAGGCAAGGATTCCACTAGCCTCCCATCCTCCAGACAAGGATTCAAGGAAAATTGACAGCATGGCCAAAAAGGGTTACCTTTCAGCATTTTGGCTATCAGGCAGGCCAACTTCCTCCTATGCTGCACAATACCAGAAATCTCTCTGGCAATCCATCCTTGTTATGTCAGAAAAGGTGCAGTCTCTGATTTCAGCTGATTTGATCTGGAAGCAGTCAAATATCAATTTCAAATGGCTGCTGATTCGAATGACATAGCTGCCAGGTAGATCGCAAATACTTCTCCTGATAAAACAAAGGTAAAAACCCAAAAACAAAGGTGCTGTGGCTCAGAGAAGGTTTGCTTGGTTAAGAGCCACAAACCTTACCCAGGATACACAGACCAAGGCACTAGATTTCCCATTAGAGGAAAATTCCCTCTTTGGGCAAATGACAGAAGCTTACTTGAAAAAGGTGGATGAGTATAAGGCCACCTACAGAAGCAACTCTGCAAAAGAGAAAGCTTCCCCATCCACTAGACCCTATGGAAGGGAAGGCAGGGTAGATCTTTTCAAAGCAGGCCCTTTTTCCAGGTCATGGCTACGACCCCATACCTGCAGTACCCACAGCAGGGATACTTCAGAGGTAAGGGCAGGAGGGGTTCCAGGCATGGTTCCCAGTCCCAAGCTCAGCCCCAAGCAAAGCAGGCACCCTGACATACCTATACAGGCCGCCTCCCAACTGCCTGTAGGAGGCATTTTTCACACCTCTTGGAAAACATCACCACAGACAAGTGGGTCCTGGAAGTAGTGAGCCAGGGACTGTCTCTAACTTTCAAATCCCTTCCACCCTTAAGAAGTCAAGTTTTCAAACCATCTTCAAATCTAGAGAGAGAACTCCTGGAAACAGAGGTTCAAAAACTGCTTCAGTCTCAAGCAGTGGAACCAGTGCCAACCAATTTAAAGGGAAAGGGATTTTATTCAAGATGTTTTCTTATCACAAAGAAAAATGGTGAGTGACGGCCTATCTTAGACCTCAGGGTCTTAAACAGATACCTAACAAAACCAAAGTTCAAAATGGTAACTATGGCACTGATCTTGCCAACCTTCCAAAAAGGAGACTGGCTGGCCTCACTGAACCTACAGGATGCCTATTTCCACATCCCCATAAGGGATTCTCAAAGAAAATACTTCAGGTTCAGACTCCCTTCAGGTCACTATCAATTCTCAACCCTGCCATTCGGTCTCACTTCAGCACCAAGGGTGTTCACAAAGTGCCTGGCAGTGATAGCGGCACACCTTTGAAAGCAGGGTGTCACAGTCTTCCCATACCTAGACGACTGTCTGGTGATAGAAAAATCACCGCAGTACATCAGGGAGCAGCTGCAACTCACTTAAGAGCTCTTGGAGTCTCTAGCATTCCTGATCAGTCTAAAAAAGTCAGTCCTTCAGCCTGCTCAGGTATTGCAGTTTATATAAGCCAAGTTAAATACCCTACAGGACAGGGCATACCTGCCCTTAGACAGGGCAAGGAGCATCCAGCAGCTAGCAGGCTCATTCATCCTGAACAAATCAAAAACTGCAAGACAGTTTCTTCAGCTGTTGGGCCACCTGGCAGTTGCCACTGGCACAGTACTGGGATCCAGATTCCAGATGAGGGACATCAGTTTCACCTCAGAGCTCACTGGTGCCAGAAAAGAGACCCTCTTTTAAAACTGATTCCAGTAACAGGAACTCTGTTACATACTCTTGAATGGTGGAAAGGAAAGCAATCTGAGAGAAGGGGTTCCTTTTCAACAGGAGCCTCCATCAGTAATTCTCACAACAGATGCATTATTCCTAAGGTGAGGTGAGGTGCCTATCTGGGGGATCACACTACCCAAGGCACATGGTCAAGTGCGGAGTCACTCTTGTACACAAACCTGCAGGAGCTAAGAGCAGTATTGCTAGCACTGAAGCCTTCAATCCCCTGCTACAGGGAAAGATGGTACAGATCAGAACAGACAATACCACCACCATGTACTACATAAACAAGCAGGAAGGGACAAGGTCAAGTCCTCTCTGCACAGAAACTATGAAGATATGGAGCTTGGCATACTCCTTGGGAGCTTCCCTACAGGCCATTCATCTGTCTGGCAAGGACAATACCTTGGCAGATACCTTGAGTCGGATTAATCAGGCCCATCATGAATGGACTCTGAACAGGCAAGCAGTGCAAGTAGTTTTCAGGAGGTGGGGCATTCCAGAGATAGACTTGTTCGCATTCCTCCAGAATCACCACCTGCCAAAAATATTGTTGCAGACCACAAGAGCAGGGAACAGTTCCCTTGGATGCTCTGATTCTGGATTGGTCAGGGAAACACCTGTGTGCTTTTCCTCCCTTCCCCTTGGTGTACAGGGTTTTGCTCAAGTCCCAGCCAGCATCCATGATCTTAATAGCTCCAGACTGGCCCAGGCAGCCATGGTACTCTCTTTTGCTCTCCAGATCTGTGGCCAGACCGATACACCTTCCCAGGAGACACAACCTGTTAATCTCCAATCAGGGGAGGCTTCTGTACACGAACCTCAGATCCTTCAGGCTCAAAGCCTGGCTCTTGAGGACCTAGAATATGCAGGCCTAAACCTTTCTGAAGGTGTCCTGAACATTTTGAGGGCTTACAGGAAGCCCTCCACTAAGAAAACATATGCTGCAAAATGGAAAAGGTTTTCTATTTGGTGTTCCACCCAGAATATTGTGCCAACACAGGCCAGGGTATCAGCCATGCTGGATTATCTTATTTGCATTCTTTGGGCCTTCAGCCCAATACCATGAAGGTACATTTGGCTGCAGCATTTGCTTACATTTTGGCCAGGCATAGAATTTCTCTAGCCTCAGACCCTATCTTTAAGAGGTTCTTTAAGGGCCTTTCCCATTTGCACCCCCTCACAGGGAACCAGTGCCAGCATGGGACCTCAATGTGTGTATAGCCAAACACATTGGGTCCCCTTTTGAGCCCATGTCTTCAGCTCATCTAAAATATGTCACATGGAAAACAGTTTTCCTAGTGGCAATGACTTCAGCTAGAAGGATCAGCGAGCTCCAGGCTCTTTGCATAGATCAGGACTACATCTCCTTCCACAAGGACAAAGTGGTTTCTGATTTCCACTTGAACCAAACCATTACCTTGCCAGTCTTTTTCACTGAGCACTCCACTTCTGGTGAAAGGAGGCTCCACAGTTTGGATGTTAAGAGAGCTCTTAGTTACTACATGTCAGCCACTAAGGACCATAGGCAAGACAGAAAACGGCTGTTCCTGACTTATGGGGATGTGGGAAAGGGTAACCCAGCATCTAAAAGGTCCATCTCTCACTGGATAGTACAGTGCATCCAGTTTTGCTACTCTAAAGCTGGAAGGGAACCCCCAACAGGGTTGAGGGCCCATTCCACAAGGGGCACAGCTCCTACATTAGCAGCTGCCAGAACTGTTCCATTAGTGGACATCTGTAAAGCAGTTACCTGGAAAATAGTACACACTTTTACAAAGCATTACAGTTTGGACATCCTGTCCAGGAGTGATGCCAGGTTTGGCACAGCAGTCCTGCAGAGTCTGTTTCCAAAGTAGGTTCTGTGCCTACCTCCAAAGGTACTGCTTCATAGTCTACAGAAGTTATGAATACACGAGTATTACTGGGGTTAAAAGAAAAAAATTACTTACGTAGTAATCTTGTTTCTTCCCAGTGATACTCAGGTATTCATAACTTCCCACCCTGCCTTCCCCTCAAGAACCAGTAGCCTCTGCATTCCTGGGAATGTTCTTCTGGCCTACTATGTAGATACCATAATCAGGCACTATTGTTTGTGATTTGGGTTTTTCTTGTTCTTCTTCCCCTTCGGGTGATTTGTGATATTCAGGGTATTATTGCATTTCTTGCCCCCAGTTTTGGGGTTTTTTGATCTCCCCTTGGGAGGTTTTTGGGTGTTATTTAATTATCATTATAAATCCAATCATTATGGTGTTAGATATAGATGTGTAGTTTTGAGGCCTGTCTTTCCAGGCTCCAAGGAAATCTGAGGGTATAGAACCAAGGCAGTTAAATCAAGACAGCATTTGAAAAATAGCACATGCAAAGATTCCATCATTTGCATAGCATTCCATCTCTGGGCAGCTTGGTCTTAAAGGGACAATGCAGAAGTTATGAATACCTGAGTATTACTGGGAAGAAACAAGATTACTATGGTAAGTAATGTTTTTCTTCATCTCCCATTACCACATCGGCATTTGGTTCTGGGTTCTCCAATCTCTCTTCCCTAAATCAGGGGTGTGCGCCTTGCCCCCTGCTAGGAGTCTTCCAGAAGTGTGGATAATACATCATATACACATCCCTAAAAAATGCAGGTTACTCACCTGTAACAACAGTTCTAGGAGTGGTATATGGTGTACATCCACACAACCAACCCAAATTCCCTTGGCAAGTGGCACATTGTATCTTGCTTCCAGTAGGTACGAGCTGACATAATGGGTGGTGCCAAGGGAGTTACCACCCAGGTGGGTGAGAGGAGCCAGCTTTAAGACCTTCCAGCCAGTGTCTTAAAGGAAAAGGATACTGCCAGAAGTGTGGATGTAGACCATATACCGCTCCTAGAACTACTATTACAGGTGAGTAACCTGTTTTTACAGAAAGTACATAACTTTTCTTGTTTGAATCTCTCAACCCAGGTCATGGATGTCCTTAACCTGGTTAGATCCAGAAGTAAATGATTTGATACCTTCTAGTGGACCAACACAGATGTAAGAACAAGAACAGAGTGCTCTAGCTTTCAGACCAACAAGTCCTTCATCAGAAGCAGCTATCCACGAGAAAGGCATACCTCAAAACAGAAAAACTTCTACATCTGGTGTGAAACTAACTTGCATTCAACTGAAAATGCACATATTGTATTGGTCCAAGACTATTACATTTTAAGTCTCTGGGTTTAAGGCCAGCATATCTCAAGGTAATTTGTCTGTAATATATGTTTTTAGCTTTCAAATCCAAGGCCCCAGAATAATCTTTACTTGCACAGTCTAGTGCTGATTCTTAAAGGCCTCTCACATTTGTATACTCCTGTGAAGATGCTTATACTAAGCTAGGACATGACACTGATTTTCAGTTTTCCTTTCTTTTGAACCAGTGGGACTACTGAGTTAAAATATTTTACCCAGAAAACATTCCTGTTTGCTATTATATCATCAAGGAGGGGCAGAGTTTCAAGCACTTTGAATTGATCCCTCATACCTGACTGTTCACAGTGGAAAGATAGTGCTAAGGACAAGTGCATACTTTACTGCCTCCCCAGAATGGCCTCATGCTTTTCTCAACCCAGGTCATGGATGTCCTTTACCTGGTTAGTAAGTCATCCATGAGAAACATACCTCAAAATAGACGCGATTCTGCATTTGGTGTCAGACTGGCATTGAACTGAAAATGCAAATATTCATTGTTTTAGTCCAAAACTATTGCATTTTAAGTCTCTGGGCTTATGGCCAGCATCTCTCAAGGCACATTTGTCTGCAGTATTTTTAGTTTTCAAACTCAAGGCCCTAGCAGAATCATTACTCACACATCCGGGTGTTGAATTGATTCTTAAAGCCCTCTCACATTTGTACACCCCTGTGAAGGTGCTTATACTAGCCTCGTAGATGAACTTGGTCTTATTTAATTTCCTTTCCTTTTGAACCATTGGCACTACTGACTTAAAATATTTCACCTGGAAAACATTCCTTTTGGCTGTTACATAAGCAAGGAGGGGAAGGGAGTTTCATGCACTCTGCATTGATTCCGCATACCTAATTCACCACAGGGGAAAGGTAGTGCTAAGGACAAATGCAACCCTCCTTTCCAAATTGGCCTCAGCACTCCGCTGGAATCAGAGCATTACATTGTCAGTGTATTTTCCAAAGGCCACATGCCAATAGAGGGGAGAAGAAGTTGCATACAGATGTCTGAAGGGTCCTCCGTTTCTACAGATCTAGAACAGAGGTGGTAAGAAATGTTTTTTTGTTTGGTGAGGTGTCAAGACACCCACCCTCTGAATAACCTATATCAAGGTACAATGGTATCCTCAGTTAGAATGGCATGTGCCACTTACAGAAGTTAATAATGCTGCTATCTGGTTCTTAATTCACACATTAACATCTCACTGTTGCCTAGAAACACAGGTAATTGAGGATGCTAGATTTGGGGGTTCTGCACTTCAGAACCTATTCCCTGAGTCATCCTAAAGCACTTCAACCCTGGTTACTGCTTGGAGTCTGCAAAAGTTGGTCTGGCTGCTGTAATCCATGTAGTTAGAAGGAAATGTTACTCGTAGTAATAGCTTCTCTTCTAATGGTATAGGAGAAACCACTTAAATGGGACGTTCACTTTATTGGGACATCCCTTCTGGAACTGATTAAGTGGCCATCCATTCCTATGAGGACAGTTGCCACCTAATTGGGACAGGGTAGCAATCTGAGACAATTCTGCCCAACTAATCACTTACTGGCAATTATCACTCTTCATGTCAGCTTGGTTCTTTCTGTACAGCATGGCAGCAGTCTCCTTGATGAAACAAAACCCACCCACTTGAATGGCTGATAGCTTTACTAAGCAAATGCCATCTCTGTTTTGTAAGGTTAAGTGCAAAGATGTGGATTAAAGAAGTAGTACACCCAGAATTTGTAAAAACATATGTTGTGCAGTGTTTTCATTTGTGTGTGAAGTCCTAGTGTGTCCTTCCCTCTGTCTGCTATCAGGAGTTTTTCCTAAATTAGCCTGCTAGCTTTATGGTAGTTTTACGACCCCTGGGGATCTCCATCTCAGCTAACTGTATTGCTTTTCTTGTACCTACAATGCATCCGGTCTCATGTGACAGTGATGTAGCCGAGCCCATAGATTCAGCAACAAGTATTGCTTTACAATAAACAGCAGAGATGGCTATATTTAAAAAACTATACAGAGTTCAGCTTGGTGACTACCTCATTATAATGGTCTTTTTGTTGTGAACAATGTTGACACTGGTTGTGTATAAGTAACTTGTATGGTTTTCAAGATATTTGCATTTGTTTGGCATGTCTACTTGAGTGTTCAGTTGGAGAGAAAAAAGCATCTGCTGTTCGTAAGCGCATCTGCACACATGCCAAACAAATGTAAATATCTTGAAAACTTTACAAGCTACACATAAATAATAGCGGCAAACCTGACGACAACACAAACAAACACATTTTATGATTGCCCACAGTCTGCAACTATTACTGATACAGCTGGTTGTTTGATTCTATTTTTCTTTCTAAAAGGGAAAAATGGGCTCCCCACCATATTGGTGTTACCACACCAAAACATGTTTGTTTACATTCCTTGATCAACTTCCACAGCATCTTTCCTGGACTTGGGAACACCCTCACACAATCTAGCTATTCATGATGCAGTGAGGTGAGAGGAGACTATTGCATCATGAGTGGCTGCACTGTTTGCGGATGTTCATAATGCTCATAAAGTGTGCAATAGGAGCTGATCAATGATTTTAAAACAACGTTGTTTATATTATACCATTACCATATATTTCAGTTCTACTAAGAAAGGAAGCAGATAAAACAAACTGCAATGTTAATGAATTTTAGAGAAGGTAAGCAATCATAAAATGTGGGTTTTCAACTAGAAATATCATGATGTAAAAAGGGTTGACAGTGTCCCTTTAAGTTCTATGTTTCAGGACACCATATCTCATGTGGAGGTGATGTAAAAGTTGTACTGTGGCTGTTCTGATTCCATTAGAAGAGAAGCTGTTATTACAGTGAATTTTTTTGTTGTTGTTACTGATTTGGTGCTTAATAGCACTTCAATAGTGGACCTATTGTTTTGAAAATTGACATGGAGTTTGCCCCTTGAGAGGGTGCATGCCTGTTTTCAAAACCCTATGTCCTGGTATGGCTGACATATAAGCAATCAAACACTATTTCAACCCTAACTATAGTGGTGCTGTATAATATAGTATAGGAGCATGGTAGCATCCTTATATCATGGCTGAGTGTACAATTTAATGTTAAACCTTGATTTTTACACCTTAATAATGCAGCTGTCCCTGGACAGAATTGCCTGAAATGTGGTATGCACATAGTCTGCGCCAGGATCTTCAGATCACAATCATTTGGTATTGACGGGTTCAGTGTTTCAAAAAGGTCTGGAAGGTTGCATACCCCTAAAAATATGGGCCCTGGCAAAAGGAAGTTACAGGGTGGGGACAGGCCCAATGTATTTGTTACTCTGCATAGGGCCTGCCAGGCCCTGTGTAAAGCAAGCTACTGGTACAGTGCCTTGCTGAGTGATGTGCTGCTTTGCGTAGGTCCCACACTGTACGAAATAAGGTACCTTTCTAGGGAAGTGGATATGTTGTTCTATCCACACTATCTGGCAGTGTCCTTTCCCTTTAAGATGTGCCGGAAAGTCTTCAGGCTGACTCCTCCCACCTGGGTGGTAACACCCTTGGCTCCGCCCCTTGACACCAGATCTTCCTTTCTGCTGGAAAATGGAGGTTCCCTCTTTCTGCTCCCATGTTGAGTAGGCCCTAGCACTTAAATTCTTTGTAATTACTTCCAAATCATTTATTCATTACAAATCGGGTTTACAATCTTTGAGTCAGAGACTCATTTACAAAACACTTCATCTCGGGGGGGGGGCAGACATCAAGACAGTTATTACAATGCAGATTAAAACAGATGATAACATTACAGGTGCAGTAAAAGGAACATTTAACATAGCTATATTTAGATTACATAATGTTGTAGTTTGTATGTTACTTAGGTTGCATAGTGTTACAAAATTGTGAGTTACACTCATGGATATTGTAGGTCCTCAGAGGAGACAGCGGGTTACATCCTTGTTTGGAACTAGTAGGGAAGGAGTGGGTCTGGGGGAGGGAGAGGCTGTCCACTGGACGTTGTCGAGCCAGGGAGCAAGGCAGGAGGGTACCACAGGTTACAACAGGGGGTTAGCTGCACCTACAACAGCGGGTATTAAAGATATAGCTCCGAAGGGCTATTTTGAAGGAGCCAAATTTTGGCAGGTTGGAGATGCAGCTAGGGAGGGAGTTGAACCAGGTGGGGGCTCGCTAGAGGAAGGATCTCTGTGTAAGAAAGGTCTTGGCTCTGGTCACCTTGAAAGTGGCCTTAACAGAGCTACGGGTGGTGACAGACGATGATGACTGCTGTAGGGAGGTGGAGACCCCGGGGGGGACAGTCCTAGCACTGATTTCTTAGCAAGAAGGCAGGTCTGGTAGAGCAGTCACTCTTCAAAGTTGAGCAGATTGGTGGTAGTATAGAGAAGGCAGGTGTGAGTGCGGCTGGGGGCACTGGTCAGGAGCCTATAGGCCTTATTGATGGAGAGTTGGATTTTGGAGAGGACAGCGTTGTCAGCTGCAGCGTAGATGGGCAAGCCATAGTCCACGAGGGACAAGACGAAGGAGGTGATGGCCAGCTTAAGGGCAACCTGAGGCAGGCAGTCCCTGTGCCGGTATAGCAGGCCAATCCGAGAGTTAATGGTGGCTGACAGGGCATTAATGTGGGTGTGGAAGGAGAGGGCAGTATCGAACGTGATGCCTAGGTACTTGTATTTGGTCACTTGTTCTAGCAGGTGCAGAGTGCTGGGGATAATCAAGAGGTGGGTATTTTTACCTTTATTTTGGTGGTGGGAGAAGAGCATTGATTTGGTTTTCTTTAGGTTAATGACCAGTCTCCAGTCACCGAACCACCTTTCAGCTTGGTTGTAAGCTTGCTGGAGGGATAATTGGAGGGAGGTGGGATTGGGATGTGAGGCAACGAGGACTGCATCGTTGGCATAGAGGAGCATTTTACCGGTACATGAGCTGGGGAGGGTATTGAGGTAGAGACTAAAAAGTATTGGACCCAAGATGGAGCCCTGAGGGACCCCGGAGCGAACAGGAAGAGTGCTAGAGAGGGAGCCGCTGATCTTGACACACTGGCATCTAGCAGAGAGGTAGCTAGAGAACTAGCAAATAGGACCGCCAGAGAAGCCAAGTTGGTAGAGAGAGTCAAGTAGAAGGGGATGACAGACAGTGTCAAAAGCCTTGGAGAAGTCAATGAACACTGCTCCTGTAAGGCTGCCAGAGTCGAGAGCAGCCTGCAGGTGTTGGGAGAATTCCAGGAGAGCCGTGGTTGTACTGTGTCCTGGGTGGAAACCATGCTGCTCTGGGCACATAATGTCATACTTGGTGAGGTATTCAGAGAGCTGGATCAACACCACTTTTTCAAGGGCTTTAGAGAGTTGGGGAGGATTGAGATCGGTTGGTAATTGTTGGGGGTGGACCGGTCCCCACCCTTATGTATGGGTGTGATTTCAGCAGTTTTCCAAGCACTTGGGAACTGACCCAGGCATACAGACCGGTTTAGAGGGTCAGTCAGGGGGACTAGGACCCGTCCAAGACCATCAGGAGGATCCTGAAGTCGGGGTCACTGCTGGGGTTATTGCTGCAGGCTTTTAGCAGGTGCGGCCTGGTTTCCTGGGGGATAGGGTGTGCAGGTAGAATGGTTGTGATGCAGGACCCGGAAGGAAGAGGTGGGGATTGGGGTCAAAGAAGCTGCTGGGAGGACCGAGCTTAGGTCAAAGAAGGCAGTGTTAAGGCAATCAGCTATAGGGAGTGGATCTGTGGTGGGGGTGCCATTGATGGAGAGCTGAGATGGTGGGGGGGGGGGGAGTGGGACTTCCCATTTAGCTCTTTCATATTATCCCAGAAGGTCCGGGCTGAACCCCGGAGCGAGGGTGGTCTGGTAGTGCTCTGCCTTGGCCTGCCTAATGGCCCAAGTGCACTTATTGCATTCTGTGTTGTAGGCCTGTCTATCAGACGCCTTTCCAGATTCTACAGCAATGTGCCAGAGATTATCTCTGTTTTTGAATCTCTGGAAGAGAGGTGGGGTGATCCATGGGGCATTGCATTTTTTGGAGCGGATCCTGGTGAGGGGGGTGAAAAGGTCACAAGCCTTACAGAAGGCATTTGTGAAGTGGTCAAGAGCTGAGTCAGTGTCAGGGCATGCGGATAGGGGACCAGTCTAGCTGGGCTAGGTTTTTTAATTTTCTGAGGCCACCAGGGTGTAAACGGTGGCGTAGAGTGGCCTGGGACTCTGGCTTTAGAGTGGAGGATGACCAGAGACAGAGGACTAGGGAGTGATCGCTAAGAGAGTCGGGGAAGACAGTGTCATCCCGGATTTTGTAGCAGCGGTTAGATATAACAACATCTAGGAGAGTGCTGGTGCCAGTAGAGTTGTTGAATCTGGTGGGCTGGGTGACTAACTGGGACATATCCAGGGCAGCAAAGGAGTCCCTTATATTGGAGGCAAGCCAGTTAACATCGAGATCACCTAGGATGACTTGCTCCACTTTGTGAGGGAGAGATGTGAGGTAGACAATGAGGGACTGGACCGCTTGGTTTTGATTCCTCGGGGGTACGTAGGAGACCGTGAGGAAGAGAGGGCCTCGGGCGGGGTCAGGTGTGATTTTTAAGGTGAGGGCTTGGGCTCCATAATCAAGTTTAGGAGCTGGGAGTGCCTGACCTATAAGGGAGTCCTGTGCAGTGGTGTGCAGCAGCAACCACGTGTTTGTCTACTTGGTCTTCCTGTAGATGGGATATCCAGGGAGGTGATAGCGGAGTCAGGGGTAGATTTGGAGAGCAAGTCTCTACCAGTGCAGTTATGTCAGGTTGATGTTGAAACGACCCAGCACTGGAGGGCAGCAGATTTCTTTGAGAGACTGCAAATGTTTAAGGATGCAAAGCGGAGGCCAGTTGCAGTACAGGGTTTAGAGGGCTGGAAGCCATAGGTCCTGGGTTTGGGTGTACATTACCAGATAATAATAATAGTAGTGTAATTATTCTGGTTAGTGGCCGGTGGTGATGGAGACCCTTGGGTCGAACACCTAGCTGAGACTTTACAATCAGGGTGTATGGGATAGATAAAGTGCGAAGGGTGGGAATGGCAGGGGAGAGCTGGGTCCAGGTCAGGACTTGGAGGGTGGAGGGGTGGGGGTGTTAGCAGAGTGGGGGTGTTGGGGAGTCACGGATGTGTCGGGGTGGGGGAGGGCCGAGTTATTGTGGGGTAGTCTGAGGATGAGGTGCCTAGTGTGGAGGAAAGGTGCTCCGGTCAGTGTGAAGTCTGTACCAAGAGGGTGAAGGAGAGCAGACTTAGTAATGGAGTGTAGGTACCCATAGCAGCTGAGCAGTAAAGGAAGAGTGTCCAGGAGTAGTAGAGAGTAAGGAGATGTAGAGCAGCTTTGGCACGGTTGGGAGGAAACCCCTCTAGTGGGAGAAGAGCATAAGCTGCAATTGGGAAAAATCAGTATCAATCAGTAGAAGAGGGAGGGGGCAAAGACTGATGATTAGTGATAGACTGACCACACAATAAGTGAGATGAGACAGGAACTGTATTGTATTCAATTGGATAAGTGTACTTATAACTGGGACCTTTAGTGGCTAAAAGATGTAATCTGCTAATGGAAAAGTCAGCACTTAAAAAAAAAAAAAAACAGGCAGGGAGGTTCTGAAGCAAGTTTTTTTTGGGGGGGGCACTGCAGCAGCCTCAGTGGGACACAGAGGTCAAGAGTGCAGCCCACAGACACAGCTCTAATGAGTTTTTGTCTTCATCTCGATCTTCAATCGCGACCGCGATGGACGATAAATCCACTCCCGTGTTGTGCCAGTGCTCTTGCAGGCAGATGTCCAGAAGCGCCTCGCATGCCACGTGCATCTACTGCCTGGGGCACGACCACGATCCCCAGGCCTATGACTTTTGCCGCTCATTTCACCCGACCATTCTGGAGGATCATCTCGCCTGCCTGAAACTGGGTCGCCCAGTGCAATGGAACCCACCGGTCAAATCCAAGGATGCCCGTTGGGTGGTATCCGCGGCTGCTGGGGCCGCTGAGCAGCTTGTGGCCTTCAAAGAGGAGGCAGCCCAGGCCGTGGCCCATTCCTCCTCGGCTTCTGCCTTCACACCGCTTCAGTTGGGCTCAACCTTTACGGACTCCTTCAAGGAACTGTGCCAGTCTCTGACGATCTTCAGTCAGGGACCCACTGACAAATCCAATTCTAAAAAAAGAGTCTAAAGACTCATCTCCAATCGTGGGATCAGGAGCACTCTCAGTCAAGGGCCTCTGATTCCCGCGCTTCTCTAGATTTGACTTCGGTTGAAGCCTTGCCCACTGCCTGCACGGTAACCTTTCAGGCCTGTCGGCCAATGTGCTGGTCAGAGTCCCAGCCAAAATTTTTATCGAGCCGACTGACCAGTTGTTGACTGAAAAGGCCAATACTTCCTTGTCTAGGACTCCGGTTCTGACGCAGACTTTTGTGGGACGGATCAGTCTGCTGATCCACCGCCTCTGATCCTTGACCCTGACCAGGAGGAGGAGGAGTCTTGGCAGTCGCCAATTCCCACTGAGCCCCCACCTCCAGTCCCCTCAGAGGTCTTGGTCTTCCTCCTGTGGGTCGAGCCAGTCCCGCTGACATCGGCGCTTCCGCTGTATGCACCATGGGAAGCGGCACCGCTGATATTCGTCGTCCTCATCCTCCTCAGGTGAGGAGAAGCTTTGGTTGCATCGGCGCTACAAAGACTTGATGTGGCAACAGTTGGTGTTTACCAGCGCCAAACTGACCCCGGTTCCTACGCCGGCCATCACCTGTGCTGTTGCCTGAAAGGCCGACTCCGCCGACAGAACCAATTAAAACGGTCCTGACTTGGACGATTCCAACTTCTCCATCAATCGTGTTGGAACCGCCGCCTAAACAGCCGATGGCCAGCGCTCCAACTAAGGAGTCTCAGTCAACCAAGGGGATTCCCCATCGGCTGTCGGTCACCATCACCCGAGTGTCCTCGGAGAGTCAGCGGGGACTCTGGCGGTCGAACGCTCTTTGACGACTCTTCAGAGTTCGAGGGTTCCTCCTTGCACTCCCGTCTGGTCAACATGGAGTCCATGGGGGAGCTCTCCATGGACGAAGATCCATCCTCTTTCATAGGCCTCCTCCGTCTGATCTCTGAGTCTAAGTGACCATGCCCCACATGGCGTGGCTGAGGATCTCAACCTTCATGACAGACACTCAGCACAGACTGGCAGATGTCCCTCTCCTGGGCACCAGCCTGTTCGGGCCTGGGGTCAAGGGTCCCCACATACATCAAGAAGTCCACTGCCACCTTGGACTCTGTGACATCTGCCCAGAAGGACCCCAAGGGCTCCAAGCAGTATCAGAAACAGAAGCCCTTTTGGTCCACCTCCACTCCTGTGGCCAAGCCAGCCCACCAACAGGGTGGCCAGCAGGCTCAGGCTTGTTGACCTCGGCCCAAGTCAGTGGCCTCGGTTGTCCATAAGCCAGGAGGGAGAGGCTCCAGTGGCACCTCAGCCATGCCCTCCCTCATGCTTGTCACACCTCCCCTGGGTCCTCCTGTGGGGGGTTGGCTCCGCCACTTCCTTTCTGCCTGGTCCGCTGTCACCATGGACAGGTGGGTTCTAGAAGTGGTGTGTCAGGGTCTACCTCCAGAGTTCGAGCAGTACGCTCCTTGCCGAGCCCGTGCCCCGGGGAAGGACTTTGTTTCCGCAGATATGCTGTCAGCTCTCAGAGACGACATAGCCCAGCTCCTCCATAAGGAGGTCATGGTTCCTGTCACAGATCCTCCGGAACACCCAGGGTTTGTCTCCAGGTACTTCCTGGTGCCAAAGCGGATGGGGGGGCTAGCGCCCCATTCTAGATCTGCATGACCTGAATAAGTTCCTCAGGTCGCGCACCTTCAGGATGGTAACTCTCTCTCACATCATACCACCTCTAGAGCAAAACATGTGGTTTTGCTCCCTAGATCTTCAGGACAAGTTCTTTCACATCCCAATCTGTACGTCTCACCGAAGGTTTCTCCACCTTTCAAGCCGAGGGAACCCTCTATGAGTTCCAGGCCATGCCTTTCAGCCTTTCCTCAGCCCCCAGGGTCTTTACCAGGTGCACTGCAGTGGTGGCAGCTTACCTGTGGCGCCGAGGAGTCTAGGTCTACCCCTTCCTGGATGACTTGCTGTTAGTGGGTCCCTCGACAGGAGGTGAAGCAGTCCAGGGACCTGGCCCTCCAGACCTGTGTCGACCTTGGCCTCCTAGTCAACAAGGCCAAGTTGGAACTCATGCCCTTGCAGGCGATCAACTTCATCTGGGCGGAGCTCCATTCTTGCAGAGCCAGAGCCCGGCTCCCGGCAGAGAGGGCAAAGGCTCTCTGCTCCAGTGCCTGATTATTTTGGGTTGGGCAATTGCACCCTGCTCTGGACTTTCTGTGCTTGCTGGGCTACATGGCAGCCTCCACCAGCATTGTCCAGTGGGCCTGCTAGAGAATGCACTCCCTGCAGTGGAAGCTGGCCAGCCAGTGGTCTCAGCTCCAGGATCACTTCGACCAGCTGGTCACTGTGACTCGGCGGATGTGGGATGCCATCCAGTGATGGTTAGTCCCAGCACATCTGCAGGAAGGGATCCCATTTGTCCGCCCAGAGCTGATTGTCAGCCTGACGACTGGGGTGCCCACCTGGAGGAACACAGAGTCCACAGGCTGTGGACACCTGAGGTGCCCTGATGCCACATCAACCTGCTGGAGTGTCGGGCAGTTCGGCTAGTGCTGACTGCATTTGCTCCGCACATTATGGTTCATGTAGTCCAAGTCCACACAGACAACACCACGACAGTGTACTACCTCAACAAACAGGGTGGGACACACTCCCTGCCTTTGTGCAAGGAAGCTCTCCATGTCTGGACCCTTGTGTGCAGCCTGGAGGCAGATCTCCTAGCCATCCATGTGGCAGGAGCCTCCAGTCAGCTGGCGGATGCCCTCAGCCATGTGGACAAGGCATCTCACAAGTGGCTCCTCCACCCAGAGGTAGTTCAGATCCTGTTCTCCCAGTGGGGCACCCCTCAGGTGGACCTGTTTGCCTCGAGGAAGAACACAAAGCTGAAACTGTTTTTGTGCCCTCCCCACCCCAGCAAGGAACACTGCAGGGGGATGCCTTCTCAAGGCCCTGGACCCCAGACCCCCTTCTACGTCTTCCCTCCATTTCCCTTAACCCACAAGGTGCTGCTTAAGGCCAAGAGGGACAAGGCCCAGGTGATCCTGGTGGCTCCATACTGGCCAAGCCAGTTCTGGTACCCCAATCTCCTCAGTCTCAGCAGAAGGCTCCCGAGGCATCTTCCCCTATGCCCGGGACCTGTTTTCCGTCAGTCAAGGGAAGGTATTCCATCTGGACCTTCAGTCTCTGCACCTGACAGCCTCGTTCCTGAGCTGCTAGAGTTCCAGGTTTTGGGTCTCTCCGAAGCGGTCTCCACTGTGGTGGAGGCTCTCGGAAGGAGTTGACCAGGAAGTGCTGTGCCTTCAAATGGAAGAGATTCTCTATTTGGTGTCAGGGCAAGGAGTTGGACCCTTTGTCCTGTCCAGTGTTTAGCATCCTTGACTACCTTTGGTCCCTTTCAGTCGGGCTTTCAGTCAACAATCCTTAAGGTGCACCTGGCAGCCATTTCTGCTTACCGGGCATGGGCCAGCCAGCAGTTCGTGGTGCAGGAGTAGGTGGTCCGGTGCTTTTTCAAGGGCCTTGACCACATTTTCCCTCCGGTGCGTAAACCACAACCACTGTGGGACTTGTTGCTGGTTTTGGCAAAGCTCATGGGCAAGCCATTTGAACCAATGCACAGGTGTGACATGTCACACCTGTCATGGAAGACTGCCTTCCTGATGGCAATCACGTCAGCCAGAAGGATCAGTGAGCTCCAGGTGCTTTCGGTGGAGTCTTCTTACCAGGTCTTCCACAGAGACAAGGTTGTCCTGTGCCCCAACCCAAAGTTCCTCCCGAAGGTTGTGTCAGATTTTCACCTTAACCAGTTAATTAATATCCTGGTGTACTTGCAGTCCTCCGTGGCCAACTGGGCACATACTCTGGACCCGAGGCAGCTCTCTTACTATAAGGAGTACATTGCTCGAGTTCGGGGAGAGATGCCAGCTGTTTGTCACCTATGCTGAAGCCGCACCTGGCAGACTTGCTGCCAAGTGGATGATTAGCAGGTGGCTCACATCCTGCATTGATCTCTGTTATAGGTTGGCGGATAGGGAGCCTCCCGGAGGGCTAAGGGCTCATTCCACCCATCATACCTATGCCTTGGTGGCTGCTTCCAGGGATGCTCCTATCCAGGAAATCTGCAGGACTGCTATCTGGAGGTCAGCACATACCTTCATTTCTCATTACCACATCGACCTTGAGTCATGCCTGGATGCTGGTTTTTGGGGCCCCAGTTCTCCAGTCTGTGTTCCCTAAGTAGGGGGTGTGCGCCTTGCCTCCCTCCTCCTGGAGAACTGCTAGGAGTCTGCCAGATAGTGTGGATAGAACAACATATCCACGTCCCTAGAAAAACAGGTTACCCACCTGTAACAGTAGTTCTAGGAGTGGTATGTGTTTATCATCCACACGGACCCACACAACTTTCCCTGGCTTTGGCACACAACACTGCTTTCAGAAGGCAAGATCTGGCATCATGGGGTGGAGCCAAAGAAGTTACCACCTGGTTGGGTGGGAGGAGTCAACTTAAAGACTTTCTGGCACATCTTAAAGGGAAAGGACACTACCAGATAGTGTGGATGAACAACATATAGCACTTCATAGAACTACTGTTACAGGTGAGTAACCTGTTTATCTGGGGATATACCTGACAGGTGTGCTGCTTTGCATAATGCACGAAGCAAGCTGCAAGTCCAGTGCCATGTCTGGGACTGTGCCCGTGGGCTTTATTCACCTTGTAGGGTCCACAGGGCCCTGCGCTAAGCAAGCTGCAGGTTTGCCTCTCCCTGCCCAGTGTGACTGCTGCTTCACATACGACCAGCATGGTCCTGAACAAGGCAAGCTACAGGTTTGGGGCCATACCTGATAGATGTGCTGCATCACATAAGACACTGTAGGTCTTGTCCGATGCAAGCTACAGATCCATGGACACACGCAACAAGTGTGCTGCTTTGCATAATACACACAAAGCAATTTAAAAGTCCTGTGCCATGCCCAAGAGATGTTCTGCTTTGTACAGGGCCCTGCACAAAGCAAGCTACAGATCTGGGGTTGCGCCCCATGATGATTATTCTGCCCACAGGGCCCTGCATGAAGCAAACTACAGGTCAGACCCCCTCCTAGTCATACAGTACTGCTGCTGTGTGTACGACCCACAAGGCTCTCCACAAAGAAAGTAGTAGGTTTGGCTTTTTACAGATCTTTTTGTAAATATTACATATCCTTTTCAAAAAGTAAGGAAACAAATTGCTAGAAAGTTCATTAAAGCATCTATTAGGGTTGAAACACAAAAAGCAAATATCAGGAAATGAAAAATCAATGTTAGGAGTTTATGGAACGTTGGAAAATTTGGTGGTGTAATGTTTGTTGGGATTTGAACAATCGTACAATACAGGGTTGGCGTTACCGTAATCATGATCACCCGCTTCCCTCCCACCGCAGTAGGGTATATCCTTATTAGTTGCTATATGCAACACTCTACTCTGTGCTTTATCCTTGTATTACTTTCTGTGTCTGGCAGCACACTACTGTCACAATGGGCATCGCCATTTGCTAGAAAAAGCCAGGTACCTGTTGGAGTGCACCAGCCTGTTGGTTGTCCTTTTCTGCCAGTACCAAGGGAATCCTCTATCCTAAAGGACAGGCTCACTATTGTATAACCACTTCACTTAAGGGATAGATCAGGGCTCTTTTTTTTCCTTGAGAGAAAGTTACTAAAATATCTCTCAAGGCCGTGTGCCATGGCAACATTCTTGTGTCTCCTAAACTTCTTGGTTTATTCAGTCTGTGATGTACAGAACTTCTTTTCACTCTGTATAAGCACTGGATCTCTGATCCATTTTTAGCTGTTTGCCAGCTTTCTTTTTTATGTCTCTACATTTTTTTACAGGTGCATTAGCTGCATCTTCTTGGCAGGATTTTTGCATGCCTTTGTCCATCACCAAGGGAAGTAGACTCTGCAGTGGTCCTCCACATATTTCCCATTTGTTATCTTGGCAGATAGATGCTGGAATTACTTATATTACTCTCCAGCTTCCAGGCTAGTGCTTTTGCTTACAAGGAGACTTTTTCGACTGAATCTGCCTTGATGCTTAGCACACACAGCCTGCTGTTTTACATACCTGGATTACCGTCCCACTCCTTGACGCAGAGCATGTGCCAGGCAGTACTCAGAGGGCAGCTGTCCGAAGCCCTTCCCCATTTTTTTCCTTCAGGTGATTTGCGCCTTCACCTGGGGCTTGTCATCCTTAGCCCTGGCTCAGATTACCTGTACCACATGTTTATGTCCAGCCATGCTGCCTTCCTCAGAGGACATTTCTTAGAGAAGGAAGTTCTTCCCTCCATTCTGTTTGGTTGTCAGTCATTTATATTCAGTTCTGTATTTTCACTATCCATATCCTTTCTCCTTTTCTACAAACATATGCTTGACTGTCATTTTTTCACACTCCTTGATAACAGAAGTGGGGTATTTAGGGCACAGACAACAGTTACTGGACATAGTGTGTGGTGTCATGCATGCGCTGATGCCAGCACCAGTACAAGCTCTCTGACTAAAATATTTGCACCTATGGGGGCCTAGTGCCTCCAGCTCTAGGACTAAAGAGCGGTGCTGTGTGGAGAAGATATTCTTGAAGATCTGGAGTTATGGTAAGTAACCTTACTTCCTTCCTTTATGCATGTCCCACATTCTTTCTGGCCTAGAAAGTACATTTCAAACTCAACAGGGAAAAGGCACCAATGATCATCATAGCTCTTGATTGGGTGAGACAACCTTGGTACCACCTTCTGCTCGGACTGTGCCACAAACCTCCACTGCCCCTTCCAGAGTTCTTCACCCAGACCTCATATCTCATGATTTGAAGGCTTGATACCTGAGAAGCTAGAGTTTGCAGCATTAAAGCTCTCCATGCATATTTTAAAGCTGTCTAGTAAGCTAGCTACTACTAAGACATCTTACTTCAAGAGGGTTTCTTCAGTAGGTCATTACATATAGGACTAGTGCCACCTGGCATCTGGGCCACACGGCAGACTTTTCTAGCAATACCTGATGGGGGACTGCCCATCCGATGTCACATGACCAACGTCAGTGTGGCCGTATATAGTGGGCGGTCCCCATGCCTGCCCTCCAATTCTTTACCATCGTCACCTCATGTCAGTTGCATTGCAGACTTCCATTAGCGATCTTCATGAATAGTTCTTGCATCAGATTCTTCCCTCGGTATTTTTCCATATTCTAAATTCTTGCTTATGTCTTTATCTAAGAAGAAGTGCTCATCCTGCGGCACACAAATACCCCACAAGGACGGTCATCTTAAGTGTGTGATCTGCCTGGGCCCAGACCACCCTGTCTTGTCCTGCCCAGAGTGCCAGCCTTTCAACCAGGCCACCAGAAAGCAGAGACAGCAGGCTTTGGAGGCCCACCTTTTAAAAGTCTGTCTTGCTTTGTTAGAAAAGCAAATGGAACAGATCCACGAGTCTTCTTCAGAGAACTCTTCTCCCTCAAAGAGCACCACAAGGAGAAATCTCGGGAGCGGGAGCGCTCCGCAGAGGCCATTCGGCCCTCAACGAGCAAGGCCGCTTCTCAACCGCCACCTAAAGTGAAGCCTTCTGAAGGTAAGTCGGACAAAACTTCTGTGGGTAAATCGTCCGTCAGCTCCTCCAGGGACCGCCCGGCCATCGGTAAGTCAGCTAAGGAGACTTCGGGGACTCACCTGGCTACAGCCGATAAGTAGGTTGGGGGCTCCTCCCCCGCCCATCTCCGACAGCCGCTCAGGCATGGTTCTCCCATTGGGGTCTAACGGCACTTCTCCCAACGTCCAGATGAACCAGGGGGAGACTGCCCCTCTTCTCCTCCACAGTACCCTCCCCTTCTCAGGCGAGGATAGTGCGGAGCCCCTCGACGTCGAAGACCATTCCCCGGGGTCAGTTCCACACTCCATTGATGGGGTCACTGGGAAGGAGGCCCCTCCTCAGTCATCAGGCCTAATGGTGGAGGCCCCTCCTCTCTCATCGGGTGGGATCCCTCCAGATCCAACGACTGTCCCAGTCCCGATCCCGCCGTTGGATTTGGCAAACCCTCACCCGACACCGGTACCTCCGACAACAACTTCAGAGCCCAGGCCCAGTCGTCTTTCCCAGTCTTCGGCTCCGCTGCCAGACACGGCCCCTCCATCGGGTCTCCTTCATCCGGTCCCAACGCCAGTCCTCCAACACCTGATCCTTTTCTGGCGCCAGACCGGGTGGTGCCGGTCCTGATGATGCTATCTCAGACGTTGGCTATCCCGATGCCAGATCCACCACCGATTTATACGACGGTAGATCTGACGTGGGTCCCCGTCCATCAGACACCCTGACATTGAGGATTTATTCTAGGCCCCAAACTGTTCCTGATTACCCCCCCCCCCCGGGTACCCTGGGGACCACCAACCAGCTGGTCCTCCTCCTGACTGCCTGACTGGAGAACTTCAGGACAGTACTACCTAGGTACAATCCCTACCACGGTTACCAGGGTATCTACCCACCTCCCGGTAATCCCGTCCTCTCCCCCAGCCTAAACCTCCTCCCACCCCTCCACCGACTCTCTGGCATCGCGAACTTCAAAACCTTAATTCAGTGTTGGTGGCATGGGTGCGCTCAGAGTTAGTCTCAGATCTGGAAAGCAGGTTCCCACACTCGCACTCTCCCAGATCTCCATCCATGGTCCACTTTTTGGGGACGGTCCATAAAACCGTTGTTCTCTTGGACCTTCACTACATTCCGGATGATGGGGCGGATGACGATAATGAGGAGGATGCCGTCGAGTCAGCGGAGGAGCTCTCGGATGAACCCGAGGTTCCGAAGGGCAAGGTTTCCCCCAACTCCCCAGAGGACCATGCCTTTTCAGACCTCTTGAGGTCTATGAAAGACTTTTTTGACCGGGAGTCTGAGGATCAGGACCCCATGCGACCTCACGGCAAGGAGCCGGTGGGGGGGAGGATCACCCACCATGCGCAGGACTGGCAGGATGTAACCTCTGATGCATGGGTCCTGCAACTCGTGTCCGTCGGATACACCATAGAGTTTCTGGACATCCCACCAGACTCTCCGACAAAAAGGTCTTCCTACTCCCGGGATCAGGCTTTTCTCGTTTGAGAAGAAATTCAAAGCCTCTTGCTCAAGGAAGCAATATAGTGCATTTCCCTCCGGCAAAGGGGAAGGGGTTTTACTCCCACGTTTTCCTGGTTCCAAAAAAGACTGGAGACTTGAGACCCATCCTCGACTTCAGCAGTATCAATTTGTTTGTCGAATACAAAAAGTTCCGGATACTGACGCTCCAGTGCCTTCTCCCACTTCTTCTGGAGAATCATTGGCTGTGCACTCTGGACATGCAGGATGCTTACCTGCACATCCCCGGTCTTCCCCAACCACTGCCGATTCCTGCGGTTCTTATTCCAGGGGGAGCACTTTCAGTTTTGGGCCCTACCCTTTGGTCTGTCCTCGGCACCTCGGGGTTTACCAAGTGCCTGGCGGTGGTGGCGTTTTTTTTGCGCCACCAGGGTACTGCGGTTTTCCCTTATCTGGACGATTGGCTGATCTCAGCCCCTTCCAGGCATTCCTTACTGGAGGCGCTGTCCTTTACTCTGGACCTTTTTTGGCAAACTGGGAATTACTGTCAGTATTTCTAAATCATCCATGATACCATCCCAGAGACTTCAATTCCTTGGGGCAGTTCTAGATTCGGTCCAATGCAGAGCCATCCTTCCTCCAGACAGGGTGGAGACACTGGTCCGGGCTTCCTTAGTGGCTTCACCCAGGACCATTCCGGCCCAAGAGGTCCTTCAACTTCTCGGCCTGATGGCAGCCTCCATCACTACCGTTCCCCTTGAGAGACTACACATGAGAATTACTCAGTGGTCCTTGCAGGTGCAGTGGGATCAACTCCTGGATGGCCTGGACCATCCAGTCCTGGTGTCATCAGCAGTCCAGAAAGAATTGCTGTGGTGGAGGAACCCTGCAACCTTTCCTTGGGGCTTCCTTTCAGGAGCCCGGCTCCCTCATCGTCCCTGCCTATGGATACATCAAACATGGGATGGGGAGCACATCTAAGGGAGCACCAAGCACAAGGACTGTGGTCCAACTTGGAAGCTTCGTTGCACATCAGTGTCCTGGAGATGAGGGCAGTCTTGTATGCCTTACAGGCCTTTCAGACCCTCCTTCACAAGGGATCACTGCTTGTCCAGGCAGACAATGTGTTGGTAGTTTGGTACCTCAACAAACAAGGAGGAACTCACTCGTACCTCCTTTGCAGGGAGGCGATGCGGGTGTGGAACTGGGCGGTCCAGCACAATTTGGCCCTAGTGGCCGTGCATGTTCAGGCATTCGAAATATCCTAGCGGACAGTCTCAGAAGGTCTGGGACCCTAAATCAGGAATGGGAACTAAATCAAGAAGTGGCAGAGTCTCTCTTCCTAAAGTGCTGGCATTCGGAACTCAACCTCTTCACCTCCCACTCCAACACAAATATTCCCAGTTTTTGCTCCCTTGTTCCAGGGCATGGTGCTTTCTGGCATGACACACTTGGACAGGGACATTGTTGTATGCTTTTCCTCCATTTCCCATTCTCCAGAGGGTTCTCCTCAAGTTTCAGGCAGAGAAGGTGAGGATGATCCTCATTGCCCCTCTCTGGCCAAGGAAAATTTGGTTCCCATTTCTACGAATGCTAACGAGAGAACCACCGGTTCCACTTCCAGTGACTCATGATCTCTTGGCCCAGAATCGAGGTCGTCTTGTTCGTCCGGGGCTCAGGACACTGCATCTTCATGCATGGCTCCTGCAGACATAGCAGTTTTCTGCTTCGGAGTCTCCTCTCGAGTCGCTCAAGTCCTAGTAGAGGCTTGAAAGCCCTCTACTCGTTCAATTTATGCCATGAAGCGGAAACATTTTTCCATTTGGACGACTTCCCTGAATTGGAATCCATTTTCTTGTTCTGCCCCACAAGTCATGGAATATCTCCTCCACCTTTCAGAGTTGGGTCTGTCGTATTCTTCCTTGAAGGTCCACCTTTTGGCAATTTCTGCGTACCACGAACTGGTGGATGGTAAAACCATGGCTCAGTTGAAAGTCTCAAAAATCTTTCTGAAATGGATCCTCCACCTGAAATCCCCCATCCTCGGCCCTACACTTCCTTGGGATTTGAACTTTGTGTTGGAGAAACTTACTTTCCCCCCATTTGAACCAGCAATGAGCTGCGATTTACGCTTCCTCTCTTGGAAGACGTTGTTTTTGGTTACTGTTACTTCAGCTTGAAGGATTTTGGAGCTTTAGGCTCTAGTATGTAAAGAGCCTTATCTTATTTTCCACAGGGACTGGACGGTCCTCAGGACAAACTCAATGTTTTTACCTAAGGTGGTGTCAGAAGCCACACTGAACCAATCAGTGGAGCTTCCAGTTTTCTTTCCATCCCCTATGAACAGAGGTGAGACACTCCTGCATACCATGAACGTCCATCGGATCCTTCAGTGTTACACACTCCAAACAAAAGATATCCATAGCTGCGATCAGCTCTTTGTTTCCTTTGCCCCCAGGTCGGTGGGCAAAGCTGTTTCTAAGCAGTACCTTTCCAATTGGTTAGGTAACTGTATTCGCTACTGTTACCAAAAGTACGATAAACCTCTGTCGGGTCCTATCAGAGGTCATCTTGCTAGGGGCATGGCTGCTTCCGCTTTCTTTTTGCGGAACTTTTCTGCGACTGATATCTGCGCCGCAGCAACTGAGAGTTCTATCCATACCTTTACCAACCATTACAGTCTGGACATTGCTTCTAGGTGGAGGTCAGGTTTCGGCCAGCTGTCTTGCAGGGCCTTCTGTCCTAGCCTGGGTCCATTCCTGTTCACAGTTTTGTTGGATCTTGTTTTTCTCCTCCTCCCTTGTTTCTCTCAGTCTCTTTTATGAGGGACTGCTTGGGATTCAGTCCTATATGTAATGACCTACTGAAGGAACCCTCTTGAAGTAAGATAGAACAGTTACGTAGGAACTTACCATAACAGTAGATCTTCAAGAGAGGTTCCTTCAGTAGGTCATATTTTTCCCTCCCTCCTTCCCCCTTTTATTTTATACACAGGACTGCAAATCCTGCTTACTCCTGCTGTCAGGCCTCTTCCAGGCTCCGTCAGGAGAACTGGCAGGAGGGCGTGGGGACCATCCACTATATACAGCCACGCTGACGTCAGTCAGGTGGTCCCCCATCAGGTATTGCTAGAAAAGTCTGACGTTCGGCCCAGACGCCAGGTGGCGCTAGTTTTATATGTAATGACCTACTGAAGGAACCCTCGCGAAGATCTGCTGTTACGGTAAGTTCCAACGTAACTGTACTTTGTTCATCAAAGTAAACATTTTTCTGTTGAGGATGGCTCCAATCAGATTTCACTAGGTACCTCTGGTATAGCTCAGATTTTAGAGTTCCTTTTGTATCTTAATGCAGCAGTATTTGTTAGTGACCATATAGTTTTTGTTTTTTCCCCAAGCAGTAATGGTCTTCGGGCAAAATAGCAAGATATCCCCTTTTGTTTTCTTTCATTTCTCAACAAAGATATGGGATATTAATGTTTTTAAAAGTTCCCACTCCTGTGCCATGCCAGCAAGAGAAAATTAAATATCCTGGTAGAGTATTGTGCTGTACCATCAGAAACATGGTAATACAATCCTAATACATCCACATTATAAATCTAGCATGGACAGGACTCCTCAACAGAAGAGATCTTAAAAAATTGCAAGTGGCGTCCATTTAACAACCTGAGTCATTAATTACATAATTAGCTGTATTCTGAGAAATCTAAAAACTTGAACATGAATCTAAAAAAGTAAGAAATGCTTTTACCAAAAAAAAAAACTAAGTAATATATATATATATATATATTTTTGCCAACTAACAAATACTGCTGCTTTAAAAGTGAAAGCTATAGAACATCCTCGCTCAGTGGTACATTGTATCTTAAAAGTGAAGGTCTTTGACCATCCTCCCTCAAGGTGCATTTAGTTGCAGTTTCAGCCATCTTGCCCATCACCATCTAGCTGAACAATCTCTTGCTTGAAGTGGAGTTTTAAGAGGTTTTAAAGGTTTAAATTACATTTGTCCCCCTCTTAAATAACCTTGCTACTCATTGGATTCGAAATTGATTCTTGCTCAACTCATAAAGGAATGTTGTGAGCCCTTTGCCAGTTGTGACCTAAAATTCCTCACCTGGAAAGTAGTCTCTTAGTACTTATTCCGTGCTTTTTGGCAGTTTCATTTTCACATGGAAAAGGTGGCTTTAAGGATACACAATAAATGTTTGCCCAAGGCTGTGTCTGAATTCTATATTGATCAGTCTGTAACACTTCCTATGTTCTTCCCTAGACTTTTTGCAATGCCAGGAAAAGCAAATCTCCATAGATGACATGAAGAGGGCACTCAGCTACTACATATACTGACTAACTCTCTCGGGGATTAAGGTAATCAGCTGTTTGTTACTTATAGTGTGATTTGTCAAGGGTCACCCAGCAACAAAGAAGACTGTCTCTGGCTGATGTCCTGTATTTCTCATTGCTATACTTTGGCTGGTAGAGACCTCTTGCTAGTCTGAGAGCCCCCCACCCCCACCCGTCTGCCAGAGCACAGGTACTTTAGGAATGTTTTCTTTCAGGAAGTTTGCAAGCTGCTACTAAGTCTTCCATCCACACCTTCTTATTTTACTACTGCATTGATAAGAGCTTCTAAGTTTGATAAGTCTGTACTTCATAACTTATCCCCTAAGTTATCCTGGTACCTGTCACCTTGTGGAATTGCTACAAGTTTGCTCAAAGTGTTAAGCAGGTGAAAACAATGATGTTCGATGAAAAAGTTACTTATCTTGTAACTTTAAATCTTTTTCGATGGTATTTCCCTCAATTGAGTAACATCATTGAACTGTGAGCCGCCTGTGTCAGGGCCACCTGGAAAATTTTGGTACCGGGGGCTGTCCAGTTTGATATTCATTTTCACCACCAATATGACATGGGCGGCCCCATCATGCCTTAGTAGTTTTTTACAGCCATCAACTGCTCATCAGTCTACTGCTGATGAAGGCTGTTGAACTTTGCAGGTATCACTAATGCAGCTGCTGCTTTATTTTAAACTACTTGAACTTTTATACCACTGTTGAAAGAAGAGGAACCATTGTTCAGGTATTTTTGCTGTGGTAAAGACAAGACTTACAAAGATGACCACTATGTGTGCATTCGCTACTTGGCGTAGCTCACAATGGGAGGGCTTGCAGCATTTGCAAGGGCTATAACCAGGCCACCCAGAGATGTCGCAAGAAAGCCTTAGACATTTACTTAAAAATCAAGGCCATGGAGAAGAAACAGCATGGTTCAAAGGCACTTTGCTCTCGTCACGTACTCCCTTTCTTCCAGGTTCATCGTCGACCCATTGGTCTCTGCAGTCCATGGCATCTGCCGCTGATTGCACTAAGAAAAAGGACAAGTCTGCTAAGTCAGTGGACAAGCACCGCCACATGGACATGGAGAAGAGGCAAAAGGAAAAGATGCCTTTCCTGGCTGTTCTCCCTCTCCTCTTGAGAGGTAAGTCTCTGGATAAAGGCAAGTTCCAGGTCAAGGCCTCAGGTTCTGCTGCCCTCCAACCCTGTCCATCTTTCAGGCATCAAGTTGGGGTCTGGCACAAGCTTAAATCCCCCTCTGGGGGTTCTCAACCAATTCCTTCATCAGGCACTGTCCTGTCGACGGTACACTCATCGACTCCATGGGAGTCTGTCGACACAGATGCTTTACCAGATGATGCCTCTGTTATTTCGGAAGCTTCTGTCTATGACTCAGTGATGCTGACCCAATTGATGCCATCTGTGTTACCGCCATTGACCTCATTGATGAAGTTCCCTGTGCCTGCCATAAGGCCCGGCCTGGATCATCCTCCATTAACTGTACCTTTTTCACTGCCTGTCATGCCCCTTGACCTGCTGCCAATGTCCGCCAACGGAGAGTATGAACTGGAATACAGTCTAGAGTACATAGAAGAGTATGCAGTAATAGATGAAGGTTTGGATCCCCTAGATGTGGTAAGATCCAGTTCTGCTTTGTCCTGCTGTTCTGAGGACCCCTCCCAAGGATGCCTCTTTTCAAGCAATCCTGAGGCAGACTCGAATCAAAACTGAGATTTGTGGTGGAAAAGGATTTCTTTAAGAGAAATATTTGAGTTCTTAGAGGTGTCTGTCTCCACTAAGGTATTTATCCCTCCAATCCATTCTGCTCTGAGGATACCACGTTAGCCGCTTGGCACAAGTCTTGTGCTCTGCCTGCTGTACCATGGAAGGCATATAAACAATGCCCAACACCTTCTGGTAAGCCATATTATTCCTCTCCACCAGAAATGGATTCAGTGGTTACTGTGGTTATCCACAACAGGTCTAAGGTTCCAAAACACATGAGCTCCCGTCCTCCTAATAATGAACCAAGGAAGCTTAATGTCATGGGAAAACAGACATATGTTTCTGCGTCGCTTGGGCTTTGTACTTCCAGGTACCAGGCTTATATGATTAACTATCAGAATTGCCAGTGGACATCTGTGGCTACAATGGGTGACAAGCTGATGGATGTCCCTGAAAAACTAATGATCCAGAAGATTGTCGCTAATGGCCTGGAGGCTGGGACGCATCTGTTAAGATTCGCTTATGATAAAAGCCCGCCCGGTGGTGCTGAGAGTTGAGGCACTGGACGCCACAGCCTTTACGTCATGCCTGTTACCCAGGTTCAGAACGAGCATAGGTTGTCGGGGGTTGGCAGGGGAAGTCGTAGAGCAGGATTGAGCTGCCACAAGGGGGCTCAACTCTCCTGGGGAGGGATGAGGGGTTTCCCTGACCCTTGGCTGCCACCTGGTGGAGGACAGATGGCAGTTTGGGCTAGGGGGAGCCCAGCAATAGCCAAGGGTGAGTCAGAAGGGGCCGAGTCAGTACCCGGAGTGCGTGTGCGCCTCCACGTGCACGCACTGCCGTTTCTGCCAGGGTCCTGGAACACTCGGAGAAAAATTATGGTAAAAAGTCCAGGAGGTGGTAAGGGAGAAAAGAGCTGCTTATAGACTATACAAGTGGGATCATGGACGGGGGAGTAAGATATGATATCCAAAAAGGTAACCAGGATGGTGAGATCGGTCAAGGCAAGAATGGAGTAGAGATTGGCACTGGGGATCAGAAGAGGAGGGAAAGGGTTCTTTAGGTATATCAGAGAAAGAAGGAAAGTGAAGGGGCAGACTAGCAGACTGAGGTCAGGGACTGGGTGGGCTGAGGAGGCCAGGGAGCAGGTGGACATACTTAATGAATACTTTGCCTCAGTCTTCACTAGAGACTATGGAGGGTCAACACCTTACGGGGGGAGGCGGACTAGGAATGAGGAAGGGGGATGTCACAGATGTTGAAATTCCTGTTGGTAGGGTGAGGGAAGCCCTGAAGTCCCTGAAAATGGATAAGGTACTGGGTCCGGATGGCCTTCATCCCAGGGTGCTAAAGGAGATGTTGGATGTCCTTGCACTTTGGTGAATTTTTTCAATTTCTCCATTCAGATGGGGTGGGTGCCTCAGGATTGGAGGATGGCTCATGTCCTGCCTATCCAGAGAAGTGGCTCGCGGAGGGAGCCGGGTAACTACAGACCTGTCAGCCTGACGCCGGTGGCAGGCAAAATGATGGAGGCCATATTGAAAGAGAGGTTGGAGGTACTTCTAGAGACATGGGGCCAGCTGGATGATCACCAAAATGGCTTCATTCAGGGCAGATTGTGTCAGACTAACCTTGTGGAGTTCTACAATTAGGTGACAAAGGTGCTGGACCAGGGCAGGCTGGTGGATGCCCTCTTTCTAGACTTCAGCAATGCATTTAATTTGGTGCCACACCCTGGGTTGCTGGACAAGCTGGGGCGAATGGAGGTGGGGGAAAGGATGGTTAGATGGATAGGAAACTGGCTGTGTGGTTTCAGAAGGTAGTGGTCAGGGGGGAGGTATCATTTCCTAGGAGGGTCATTAACGGGGTCCCACAAGGGTTGGTGCTGGGTCCACTCCTGTTTAATGCTTACATCTCGGACATCAGGGATGGTATCTGGAGTGAGATGAGCCTCATTGTTAATGACTCGAATTTGGGGGCGGTGGTGGATGAGGGGGAGGGTAGAAGAGCCCTTCATGGGGATCTGGAGACTCTGGAGAGGTGGTCACGCGCCTAGAAACTGAGGTTTAATGCCAGAAATGCAGTGTGCTCCACTTGGGGCATAGGAACTCAGCTCATGAGTGCTTTTGGGTGGGGAGAAACTCCAGGCTTTGGGAGGGGAAAAGTATCTTGGGGTGGTTGTGGATGCCAAAATGAATAACTCTGAGCAGTGTAGGAGGGCTGCAGCTAAAGAAAATAAAATGCCCGGGTGCATCGCCAGAGGAGTAACCTCAAGGAGATGGGAGGTGCTTTTCCCTCTGTATAACTGCCTGGTTAGACCGCACCTCGAGTACTGCATGCAGTTTTGGTGCCTGTACTTGAAAAAGGACATTGCACTTCTCAAAGGGGTCCAGGGGAGGACAACCAGAATGATACAGGGTCTGGGGGAAGGATCCTATGAGGAGTGACTTGAGGAGCTCAGCTTGTACTCCTTGGAGTAGAGGAGGAACAGAGGGTATATGATCGAGGTCTTTAAATATCTAAAGGGAGTAAATAGGGTCAGCCTAAATAGGGTGTTTCGGCTAAGGGAGAAGGGGGCCACCAGGGGCACTCCATAAGGCTGGTTGGCGGGAGGCTCAGCGGGGAGACTTGGAGGTGCTACTTCACTGAGAGGGTGGTGGACCCCTGGAATGCACTGCCTGTGGAACTAATGGCTGTTAATAAAGTGGAGGGATTCAGCAGGGACTGGGACAGGTATAAGGGGAAGGTAAAACTGAGTAATGCTAGACCTGGAGGTGTAACTCCGATGGGGCATGGGATCAGGGGGATTTACGGGTGAGGAGGGGAGGGCAGCAATGGTTTCCTGACTGGGTGCTGATTTTGAAGCAGACTCGATAGACCATTAGGCCTACTCTGCTGGTATCTTAGTATGTAAAAGCATAAAATACATATGGGGGGAGAAAAGATCCACTTATGATGCCTCTGATGTGGCTGCTCATGCAGCAGCTTCCAGTGTTTGTTTGAGCTGCCACTCCTGGTTGTTTGTTACTGGCTTTGCCTCCAATGTCCAACAATCCATCCTTAATGCTTCCTTTAGTGGAAAGCACCTTTTCTGAGCCAGTGTTGAGTCTGCCCTGTGGGTCCTTCAAACATCCAAAATGACTCTGTGGTCTGTACACACCCTGAATCCTAAACCCCAGAGAAGGGGCAGGGGTTCTATTTGAAGGCCCTATGCCTGTCCCAGTGGACATTACTCCATGAGTCCTGGCTGTAGCTCTCAATGTCCCCAAGTCCCACCTCAGGTCAACTTACTTCCCAATGCCTGTGCAAGGCTCACCAGTGGCACAGGCATCTGCAGTGCTTCCATTGCCCCGGTGCCTTCTGACTCCCTCAACCCTTTCTCTGACCCCAGATGTCCAGGGAGTCCTGGTAGGGGCCCGATTCTCCTTCTTCCTACCAAAGTGGAGGGAGATCACCACAGATTTTATTTATTTATTTATTGAAATGTTTCACCAGAAAGGCAAACTGAGCAAAATGCCCATTTCCAGATGTGTCCTGCAGGAAGGGGTTTAATCTGTACATTTCACAATAGATAGTAATAAAATAATGTAAGAACTGACATTATTTACAATTACAATGTCACATATGTGGTGCAATATTTATAGATGGCAAGATTATGCAGTATTTACATTATACAGGTTTTGACAGAGGGCATGCATATTGTAGATCTGAGAAGAAAAAAACTTGGAGTGAATTTAGCTTCAAATTGTAGCGATAATACAGGCCTCGAAATAAGGTTTTGTAAATAAGGAGCAAGAGTAGCTCCTGTTCATCGGCAATTTTCCACTGAACAGGAGCTGCTCCTGCCAACCCAGGAGATAATGCAGTATATGTGTGGGAAAAAATATGTATGAAAAAAATGCTGACAGCACCTTAGTAATTGATGGGTTTTTTTCGTTTTTTTTAAGATACAGAAGACAGCTAAGACAACTGTGAGCTTAGAAAGGCCAGACAGAGACAACAGTCAGGCAGCCTGCATAAACAGAAGGATCATGCCAGCAAACAGATTTAAAACAGAATTATATCAATTAATCAAATCTTTATCCAGCCGAATACCATTGCGCATAACTCATTCACAAGATGGACCTGGTTAGCACAGGAACACAGGATATACAATATATGAAGAGTCACAACATAACCCGTCAGTAATATTATACAATACAGAGATACAACAGTTAAATGTAGTCATAAGTGGAGAACAGTTTGGAAACAGTGGTTCAATTCCTTCGTGGTGTATAATGAGTCTAGTAACAGTAGCTGGAAGTACTAACGAGGACAATTGTTAGGTAATGGTATATTACATACAATGCCATAAGTAACAAGACAGTGAGTTAAAAAAAAGAAAAACAAAACAGTGTAACAGGGTAGGGGGTGTGTGGTAGGCGAGGTGAGACAGGGTATAGGCAGGGTGGTAGGAGATAGACAAGGGACAGATGAAGCCTCGGAGAGGACACAAGACAGGAGGGCAGGGAGCACAATTAGGTAGAAGCATAGAAACATAGAATTTGACGGCAGATAAGATCCGCTTGGCACACCTAGTCTGCCCATTTTCCTACCTAACAGATAAGCTGCAGATCCTAGTTAACCAACAGCTTACTTCCTCCTACCCACCACTAGGACTGCCTTATGTCTGTCCCATGCATTCTTGAATTCCCCCACTGTTCTTGACTCCACGACCTCCTCAGGGAGGCTGTTCCATGCATCCACAACCCTCTCTGTGAAAAAATACTTCCTCACATTACCTCTGAGCCGTCCCCCCTCTATCTTCACATTGTGCCCCCTTGTTCTTGCACATCTCTTTTTCTGAAAGATGCTACCCTCTTGGACTTTGTTGATTCCCTTGAGGTACTTGAAAGTTTCTATCATGTCCCCTCTCTCCCTTCTTTCCTCAAGGGTATACATATTAAGCTCCTTTAGTCTTTCTTTGTATGTCTTCAGGTGCAGACCCTGCACCATTTTGGTTGCCCTCCTCTGGACAGCCTCCACTCTGTCTATGTCTTTGCAGAGATGGGGTCTCCTGAACTGCACACAGTACTCCAGATGGGGTCTCACCAACTGTCTGTACAGAGGGATAACAACTTCCTGTTTTCTACTATTGATGCCTCCCTATGCATCCCAGTATCCCCCAGCCTTCCTTACTGTCTTCTCACATTGCTTACCCACCTTTAGGTCATCTGATATAATTACCCCCAGGTCCCTTTCCATTTTACTGTTGTCAGTATCTCACTCCCCATTGTGTCGCTTCCCTGGGTTTTGTTTCCCATGTGCATTACCTTGCACTTCTCTGCATTGAATCTGAGCTGCCGTACATTTGACCATTCCTCCAACCTTGTCAATTCCCTTCTCATCCTTTCCACTCCATCTTGTGTATCAACCCTGTTGCGGATCTTTGTGTCGTCTGCAAAGAGACATACTTTTCCTTCCAGTTCCTGTGCAATGTCACTTATAAAGACATTAAAAAGAACCGGTCCCAGTACTGAACCCTGCGGTACCCTGCTAGTAACCCTCCTTTCTTCACTGTGTACTCCATTTACTATTACCCTTTGCGTCCTGTTGTCTAGCCAATTTTTTATCCAGGCTACCACCTTGGGACCCACCCAAGGCTGGCTAACTTGTGTATTGATCTTTTGTGTGGGACTGTATCAAATACCTTGCTAAAATCTAGGTAAGCCATGTCCACAGCCCCTCCCTGATCTACTACTTTGGTCACCCAGTCAAAGAAATCTATTAGATTCGTCTGACACGACCTTCCCATCATGAATCCATGCTGCCTTGGGTCCTGTGCCGCTCTAGCCTCTAGGTACTCTACAGTTCTTTCCTTCAGAAGTGATTCCATCATTTTCCCTACTACTGAGGTCAAACTAGCTGGTCTGTGGTTTCCTGCCTCTGTCCTGCTCCCACTTTTGTGAAGAGGAATCACATCTGCCCTCCTCCAGTCCTTGGGTACCACCCCATCCTCCCATGATTTGTTAAAGAGAGTAGTCAGTGGTGTCACTAGTTCTACCCTTAGTTCTTTTAGAATTCTTGGGTGAATCCCATCAGGCCCCATTGCTTTGTCCAACTTCAATTTTATTAGTTCTTTCAGAACCCTTTCTTCTGTAAATGGACTAGTATCAACCCCCATCTTCAGAGTGTTTCTCTTGTTTGGTTTAGGTACCGCCCCTCCTCTTCCTTTGTGAATACTGAGCAGAAATATTCATTCAGTATCCCTGCTTTTTCACTGTCACCCTCTACCCACATTCCCTTCCCTTTATTAAGCCTCAGTATCCCTCCTTTGGTCTTTCTTCGCTCCCTAATGTACCTATAAAAGGTCTTATCCCCCTTTTTAACAGAATTGGCTATCCTTTCCTCGGTTTGGGCCTTTGCTATTCTGACTGCCTTCCCAGCCTCTTTCTGCTTTAACTGATAAAGTTCTCTGTCCTGCTTCTTCTGTATTAGAGAAATGTGAAGGAGAAGCCACAACTTCAGGCGCAGCGGAGAGGACAACGCCATCATGGTACGCTATAAGTGCAGGAAAGTTTAGGATCGGGGGAAGCAGTTGCAAATTTCCTTTACTGAATGGTCATATAGTGTCTTGAAGGAGGATAGACTTGGGACAGTATTACCCTAGGAACAGTCCCAACCAGGGTTACCACTTCCAGGGGTATCATTACCCACCATCATCGGTAATTCCACTTCCTCTTCCTCCTCCACCTCCACCTCCACCTCCCCCCCCCCCACAGCCTCCGGCAATGCCGGACTTCAAGACCTTAATCCAGTCTTGGTGCCAGGTGTCGCGCTCGGAACTGGTCTCAGATCTGGAGAGTAGGCTCCCACTCCCACGCTCTCCCAGATCTCCGTCCCTGAGGAGTTCTTCTTCTTCCACTGTCCATGTCTCAGGAACGACACATCAAACCGTTGCTCTTCCAGACATTGGTAGTCTCCCGGACGAGGGGGTGGATGATGATGATGATGATGGTGACAAGGATGCGGACGAGTCAGCGAAGGATGGTTTGGAGGAACCCATGGGTCTGAAGGGCAAGGTTTCCCCCAAGTCCCCTCCAAGGACCCTGCCTTTTTTGGACCTTTTGAGGTCCATGAAAGATTATTTCGACTGGGAGTCAGAGGATCAGGACCCTATGAGACAGAGACTAGCTGAACACTTGGACTTAGAGACTCTGTCTCTGGTCCCGATTCCTCCTTGGATCGGACCTCACCTCTATGGTCTGGCAGATGCCTCATTCTCTCCCAGCTGTCCCCAAGAGGGCAGACAGGGTGTACTGCCAAAGGAAGCTCCTTTTCTCAAGATGCATCCTAAGGCAGACTCTGTCATTATTTCAGCTGCTCATGATCGCTCAAATCTACACCCCAAGCTTTGTAAGGCACCTCTCCATCAGACAAAAGTCGAGTAAATGGACCAGTTAACCCGGAAGGTTTGCGCTTCAGCCACATGTGCGCTCTGTTCCCTTAACTATGTGGCCCACATGGTGTCACATCAAAAATCTACCTCGGCCAGGTTAGAGGCTTGAGTTCAGGCGATGGACCCCTCGAGCCTCGAGGAGGAGCTTGCTAAGGATCTTCGCCTTTCTGCCTTCTCCTGTAGGCATGCTTTGTGGGCTACATACAACTCCGATTCTGTAGCTCGTGCCTCTGTGACTGCCGTCGCTTTTAGATGGCACTCCTGGCTTCGCATTTCTAGCCTCGCCAACAAGGTACAGTCCTTCCGGGGTTCGGTGCTTTTTGGTGGGGACACCAAAGATGATATTGCTGATCTCCCAGACAGAGGCCTCACCCTCAGATCAGTGAGGTCCATATACTAATCGGGCACTCAACAACAGCAACAGCCTTTTTGGAAAAGGACCTGGAAGCATGCCCCGGCTCAATGCCGGGGCAAACGTAAGGCCAAAGGTTCCGCCACTCCTCCTACCTCCAGAAACCAGAGACATTCAGGAGGCCCTCCCCCTGAACGTCGTGCCACTTCCTGACTCTCTATCCCCACTACCTCCTCCATCTCACGTCGAGGAGCAGATGGGGGGGAGGTTCGACTGCCATGCGCAAGAATGGCAGGCAGTAACCTCAGACACATGGGTCCTGCAGCTGGCGCCAGTCACACTATAGAGTTTCTGGAAATTCCTCCAGGCTCTCCACCAAAAAGGTCTTCCTACTCCAGGGGTCAGGCTCTTCTTGTTCGGGAAGAAATTCAAAGCCGCTGTTGCATAGGAAGCACAGAGCACCCTGGCAAAGAGGAGCGGGGGTTTTACTCCATTTTTCCTGGTTCCAAAAGGGAGACTTGAGACCCATTCTTGACTTAAGCAGTCTCAATCTGTTCATCAAGTACAAAAAGTTCCGGATGCTAACACACCTGAGCCTTCTTCCACTCCTGTTGGAGAATCATTGGTTTTGTGCTCTGGACATGCAGGATGCTTACCTGCACATCCCGATCTTCCCCAGTCACCTCCGGTTCCTGCGGTTCCTTTTCCAAGGGGAGCACTTCCAATTTTGGGCCCTCCCCTTTGGTCTATCCTTGGCACCTCGGGTGTTTACCAAGTGCCTGGCGGTTGTGGCAGCCTTTTTGCACCTGCTGAGGTTGACCTGTGGGGAGAGCAAGGAGTCTGTGATTGGTGGTATGAAGATAATAGAGGGGAAAGGAGGCAGTTGTGAGAATAGAGGTAAGAAGGTAAGGACCCAAATCAGAATTTGGCCAGAAAACTAGTAGAGTGGATGAGATATCTGGTTTCCATGAAGGGGAGGGAGAGAGGGCTTTATATAGATCACAGTGATGGGTTAGATGGGGGCAGGCTAAAGTGAAGTGACAGAAAGAGTGAAAGAGGGTGTCCAGTCTGACGAGAATGGTCTTGGGGGCTGCATTATAGACAATATCGGCATAGTCAAATGTGGGGAGGATCATTTTCTGCACAATGCCATGGTGGGCTGGTACTGGAATATAATCACGGTTCCTATATAGAGCGCCTAGTTTTGGGTGCAGTGTCTTTTGAATAGCATTCATGTGTACTGAAAAATCCAGGTGCTGATCTAGCCAGACTCCAAGATACCTAGAGGAAGGGATAGTCTCAAGGGGTGTACCATCCAGTGTATGGAAGGTAGTTGGGGGGAGGGCTCGGGAGAGTTTCTGCCTAGTTTCAAAGGTCATGGAGACAGTCTTTTTGGGATTTAGAAACAGTTGATTGGATTGGAACCAGTGCTGGACCTTATGGAAATCTTGCTGTAGTTTAGTTACCACTACTGATTGCGAAGCACCAGAGGTGTAAAGGACGGTGTTGTCTCCATACATGTGTATATGTGTAGAAGAGCGTACAGCAGGTAGATTATTTAGAAAGATGAAAAATAGGACTGGGCCTAGAACTGAGCCCTGTGGGACTCTAGTATTGATGGGGAGGGGTGAGTTGCCAGTCTTAACAGATTGCAACCTACCTGCTAGGTAGGAGCGGAACCAGTCACTGACTGATGTGGATAGACCAGCGGCTATGAGTTTGTGGAGTAGAGGGGTGTGTTATACTGTATCAAAGGCTTTGGTCAGGTCTACAAATATCGCTGATGTGATCTGCTTCTGATCCATATCTGTGAGTATGGAGTCAGTAAGCCAAAGGAGGGAGGTGGTGGTAGAATGGGATTTATGGATGCCAGACTGGAAGGTGGTGAAAAAAGAAGAGGAGTCTAGATGGAGGGTGAATTGGGCAAGGGCAATGTGCTCCTGAAGTTTGGCTAGGATTAGGAGTAGGGAGATTGGGTGATAATTACCAGGGCTGCTGGGGACTCCACATTTAGGGAGTGGGATGACAGTTGTTAGTTTCCATATGAAAGGAACAGAAGCAAGATAGAATGAAAGGTTTAGGAGAGAAGCTGGTGTGGGGGAGAAATAGCAGGAGCAGATAGATAAAGGGGTTTGGTGTCAAGGCCATCCGAACTCTTATCTTTGCTGGGGTTTAGGGCTAGCAGGGCCTTAAAGACTTCGTTAAGTGAGATGGGTCAGAAGGAGAAAGGGGTTGGAGTAATGGAGTGTGGAGTTGGGTATTTTGAGTGTTGAGTGTGGTACTGGGGGGGATTGGGAGTGATACGGAGGGAGTGGGTGGCTTGGATGTTGTAATTGAGTGGGGGAGGGTGGCAAGTAGAGTTGAGGTGCATGAGGTGAAAAAGGTGTTGGAGAGTGCTGCAATGGAGGAAGGGTCAGTTAGGATGGAATTACCTTCCTTGAGGATTGATATGGGAGGTTGAGCAGGGGGTGAGAAGAGGGACTGGACAGTTTTCCAAAATTTGGATGGGTGATTTATATTGTTGTTAAGGAGCTGGAGAAATATTCCGATTTGGTGTGTCTAACGGTGCTGGTGCATACGTTTCTGAGGTCTCAGGTTTTAGATGTTTGGGTGTTAGATGTGGCTCAGCGAGGACATGCCCTAGAGCTCCTCTCTGTCCTTCCGTTGCACCCTCCTTATCTAGTCATTACCATCCGGGACATCTTGCCCTCCCACTGGAGGAGGTTCACCATGCTCGCCATATTTTCCTCAGCAAGAGGGCCATAGAGCCCCACCCCAGTTGCAGAAATGAACCCAGGCCATTATTCCTGGTTCTTCCTGGTCCTAAGATGGACTGGAGATTTAAGGCTCGATCTAAGCCTCCGAGGCCTCAGTCTGCTTGTAGAATACAAATGGTTTCTAATAGTCTCTCTGCAGTCCCTCCTCCCTCTGCTCCTAAAAAGGGAATTTGATGGTTCTGTATATGAAGGATGGTTACCTCCATATCAAAATCTGCAAGTCTTACAGAAAATACCTGTGGTTTATACTCCAGGGCTCATAGTTTTGTGTCCTGCCATTTGGTTTGTCATTTGCACCATGTGTCTTTACCAAATGCTTTTCAGCGGTTGCAGCCACCCTCCAATAAGAGGGCCTGTTTGTCTTTTTGTATGTCGATGACTGGCTTTTGAAGGCCCCGTCGAAGGAAGCTATCATTTACACGCTGTTCCAGATCAGACAACTATTCGAACAGTTAGGCATACTGGTGAACAAGCCGAAGTTGGTTCTTACTCTGTGCCATTGTCTCCAATACATAGGAGCAGTTCTATATGTACGGTTGGGTCAGGCTTTACTTCTCTCTGACCATGTTATAGCACTGGTTGCCCAGGCTCAACTGGTCTCTTCCAGCAACTACGCCTCAGACAGATGCCTCTTTAGTCTGATAGGCCTCTTGGCTGCTGCCATTCTGACTTTCCTGCTAGCACATATGCACATGAGGATTCCACAGTGGTTCCATCACTCCCTGCTCTGGTGGCTGGACTGCTACAGCCTTGAGATGGGATATTCCTTTTTCCATTTATCTCTTCTTTTGGTGATGAAGACTGATAACTCAGATTCAGGGTGGGTTGGTGTGCCTGTCTAGGCCCTTCTGAACTCTGGGCCAATAGTCCCTTTTGAATATGGTTCTGCACAGCAGAATTCTGCAGATTAGGGCTGTTCTGCATGTCCTGTAGGCCTTCGCCACCCTCCTTGTGTTGTCATTAGCTGTTTATCCATACAGACAACATTTCGATGACGTACTACATCAACTGTCAAGGTGGAGTCCTCTCTTTGCCTCTGTGTGAACAGGCAGTGAGTCTGGTACTAGGCTGTGGAACACATTTTCCTGTTGGCAACTTCCTGCTTGGCACCTTCAGGACCCTTGCAAAATGTCACAGCTGGTCTCGGGTGAATGGGAGTTATTGGACAATGTTGTGGATGACTTCTTCCTATAGTGAAGTCTCCCAGACGTAGACCTTTTTGCAGCTCCATACAATGCAAAACTGCTGTCTTTCTGTTCACTTGCACTAGGACCTGGAGTTTTTTGGTGAGACATGTCCCCCATTTCCTGTCATGAAGAGGGTTCTGGTCAGATTGAGGGCAGAGTCTGCCACCCTGATTCTGGTGGCCCTGTACTGGCCCAGACAAATTTAGTTCCCTCTACTTCAGCAGTTGGCCTAGGAACCCCCGTCTAAGAGTGCAACTTCTGTCATAGGAGTGGTGTGTGTGGTGCATCTGGATCTTCAACCCCTGAACCACCATGCCTGGCTACTATGTTTTGCAGTCAGTAGTGAGCAAGGCTAGTGATGTGGAAAATCCACTAGCCCCACAGGCTTTTCTACTTGCCCAGCTGTTGTACTTTTGAACTGTAACCTCCAATACAAGCCCGCAGGGAACTTAAAAATGTTTACTTGCCCAGTACAAAATCTACCAGCATTTGGCTAGTGGTCCGGTGCCAGTTATGACCTCTGAAATGGAAACATTGTACGGTATGGTGTGCTGTTGGCTGGACCCCTTTACGTGTCCAGTCAGTCTGGTGATGGGCTACTCCTACTGCATATGGACTTCGGTATTCCTCCATTATTTGATGTGAAGTCCATGGATGTGAAATCGGCCAAGGATTTGTCAACTGAGCAAGGCGCCACTTCTTTAATGGGTCTTCTCCACCTCATCTCAGAGTCCACGGGTCTCCCAATGGAGCCCATTCTGAAGCGTGCTTGGTACCCACTCACCGAGATCCTCAACAGGGGCAACTCCCCTGGGGAAGCCTTCCCGGTCGCAGAGGTAATTCTTGGCCCTTAATTGGAGCTGTAGCAACATTCTGCCTCCTGTCCTGTGCCCTCGGCCCAGTTGGTCTGCAAGTATGCGGTCCCTACCAATTCCCTTTCAGGAGTCACAGAGCACCCCTCGGCTGAGGGTCTGGTAGCCGACACAGTGTTTTAGGTGCACAGGAAACATGGGAGACACTGATAAGCCTCCTGACAAGGAGTACAAGAAACTGGACCTCATAGCCAAAAAGATCTATACTGCCACCTCTCTCGGCCTTCGGCAAGCGAGTTTGGCCCTTTTAATGGCCCACTTCACCCTTGCCCTTCTGGGCTCACTTGAGGTGCTTCCTTATCTCCCAACAGACTTACAGACCATGGTCAAGCAGGTCCAGGATCAAGTCCGAGCGGTGGCTAAACAGCAGCACCGGACTGCCATGGATATTGGCAACTCTTTCACTAGGTCCATGGTGGCTGTGGTTGCCATGTGCCACAGGGCGTGACTGAGGATCTCAACCTTTACGGCAGATACCAGGCACAAGTTGACACATGTCCCCTTCTTGGGCACCAACTTGTTCGGTCCCAGGGTCAAGGGGCATCTCACTCGCATTAAAAAATTCCAGTGCCACCCTGTACTCTGTGATTTCCACCCAGAGGGAACCCAAGGACTCCAAACAGCAGAAGAAGCCCTTTCGGACTCTCTTTGCCACTCAGGCCTGGCAACCATGACCGAAGTCTGTGGCCACAGTCATCAGGAAACCAGGAGGTCGAGGTCCCGGTGGCTCCTCAGCCAGTCCCTCCTCCGCCTCCAAGCCTGCCCAGTGACTGGATATGGGGTGCCTCCCTCATGCCCATCCTGTCTCCCCTGGGTCCTCCTGTGGGAGTCCAGCTCCACCATTTCCTTTCCACCTGGTCTGCTGTCACCATAGATAGGTGGGTCCTCAAAGTGGCTGGCCAGGGTGTGCCTCTGGAACCGGAGGCTTACCTGCCTTGCTGAGCCCGTGCCCCATGGGAGGACATAGTGTCTGTCGACATCCTGTCAGCCCTTCAGGATGTCATCGCCCAGCTCCTCCACAAGGAGGTTGTGGCTCCTGTCTTGGACCCTCCAGTACAGCCAGGGTTTCTCTCCAGGTACTTCCTGGTGCCGTAAGGGGCAGGGGGTAGGCGTCCCATCCTAGATCTGCATGACCTGAATAAGTTTCTCAGGCCGCGCACCTTCAGGATGGTCACTCTGTCTCAGATCATACCATCTCTCGAGCAGAACATTTGGTTTTGCTCTCTAGATCTTCAGCATGCGTTCTTCCACATCCCAATCCATCCGTCCCACCGCTGGTTCCTCTGGTTCTGCACGGAGGGGTCCACTTCAAGTTCCAGACCATGCGATTCGGGCTGTCCTCAGCCCCCAGGGTCTTCATCAAATACATAGCAGTCATGGCAGCTTACCTGAGGCACCGAGGAGTCTGGGTATACCCCTACCTGGATGACTGGCTAATCATGGGTCCCTCCAGGTAAGAGGTGGAGAGGTGCAGGGATCTGGCGCTCCAGACCTGCATCTCTCTTGGCCTCCTGGTCAACGAGGCCAAGTCGGAACTCATGCCCTCACAGGTGATTTATTTCATTGGGGCGGAGCTCAACTCTTGTAGAGCCAGGGCTTGGCTTCCGGAAGACACACTGGAGGCTCTCTCTTCCGTTGTCCGATCATTTCGGGTTGGGCAGTTGCGCCCTGCTCAGGACTTCCTGTGCCTCCTAGGATACATGGCAGCATGCACCAGTGTGGTCCATTGGGCCCACTAGAGAATGCGCTCCCTGCAGTGGGAGCTGGCCTACCAGTGGTCTCAGCGCAAAAGCCATTTTGACCAGCCGGTCTCTGTGACCCAGCTGATGTGGGACGCTCTCTAGTGGTGGTTAGTCCCAGAACATCTGCAGGAAGGTATCTCATTTGTCTGCCCAGAGTCAACAGTCATACTGACTATTGGTGCTTCCCTCATGGGCTGGGATGGCCACCTGGGGGAACACAGAGTCCATGGGCTACAGACCCCTGAGGAGTTCCGGTGCCACATCAACCTGCTGGAGCTTTGGGCAGTTCGGCTGGCGCTAACAGCTTTTGCTCCACACATCTGGGGTCAGGTTGTTTGGCCCAGACAGACAGCACCACTACCATGTACTACTCTCTACAAACAGGGCGGGACGCACTCCCTTCCTTTGTGCAGGGAAGCTCTCCATGTTTGGACCCTCGTGTGCAGCCTGGAGACCAGTCTTCTGACCATCCATGTGGCTGGTGTCTCCAACCAGCTGGTGGACGCTCTCAGCCGTGTGAGCTAGGCGTCTCACGAGTGGAGTGGAGTGGTCTATCCACCCAGAGGTAGTACACAGCTTATTCTCCCAGTGGGGCAAACCTCTGCCGAACCTGTTTGCTTCCAGGGAGAACACAAAGCTGAGGCTGTACTTTGCCCACCCCCCTCTGCAGGGAACGCCAAAGATGCCTTCTGTCCAGGCCCTGGACCCCAGGCCTTCTCTGTTCCTTCCCCCAATTTCCCTTGATCCACAAGGTGTTGCTCAAGGCAAAGAGGGACAAGGCACAAATGATCCTGGTGGCCCTGGACTAGCCTCACCAGTTCTGGTACCCCAATCTCCTCAACCTCAGCTGCAGGCTCCCAAAGCATCTCCCTCTACGCCCGGACCTGCTCTCGTGCTATCGGGAAGGTACTCCACTAAGATCTTCAATCCCTGCACCTGACAGCCTGGTTCCTGAGTGGCTAGAGTTCCAGGCTTTGGGTCTCTCTGAAGATGTCCTCCACGTGGTCGAGGCTTCTCGGAAGGAGTCGACCTGAAAAATGCTACGCCTTCAAATGGAAGAAGTTCTCCATTTGATGCCAGGGCAAGGGGTTGGACCCCTTATCTTGCCGGTGGCTAGCATTCTCGACTAGCTTTGGTTCCTCTCTTAGTCTGGCCTTTGGTTGACGACCCTTAAGGTGCACCTGGCAGCCATCTCTGCCTACCGGGCATGGGCTGGTATTCAGTCTGTGGCACAGGGGAAGGTGGTCTGGCACTTTTTTTAAGGCCTTGACACATTTCCCCTCCAATGCGTGAACCACCACCACCTTGGGACTGGTTGCAGGTATTGGCAAAGCTCATGGGCAAGCCATTTGAACCAATGCACAGGTGTGAAATGTCTCGCCTGTCACCTTCCTGGTAGCTGTTATGTCAGCCAGAAGGATCAGTGAGCTACAGGCGGTCTCAGTGGAGTCCACTTACCTGGTCTTCCACAGGGACAAGGTTGTTCTTCGCCCCAACCCGAAGTTCCTCCCAGAGGTTGTGTCTGATTTTCACTTTAACCAGGTGATTAATCTCCCGGTGTACTTCATCAACCACACCTCGGAGGCCTAGCACAGGCTCCATTCTTTGAACCTGTGGTGAGCGCTCGACTGTTAGAAGAAGCGCATGGCTGGAGTCTAGGGAGAGGTTCACCAGCTATTTGTCACTCATGTTGAAGCCGCACCAGGCAGACCAGCAGCTAAGCAGATGATTGTCAAGTATACTATATCCTGCATTGACTTCTGCTATAGATTGGTGGGTAGAGAGCCTCCTGTAGGGCTTAGGACTCATTTCACCTGCCATACTGCTGCTCGGTAGTTGCTTCCAGGGACGTTCTTATCCAGGAAATCTGTCAGGCTGCTACCTGGAAGTCAGCACACACCTTCATTTCTCACTACCACATCAACCTTGAGTCACGCCAGGATGCTGGTTTTGGGGCCTCAGTTCTCCAGTCTCTGTTCCCTAAATAGGGGGTGTGTGCCTTGCCCCCTCCTCCTGGAGAACTGCTAGGAGTCTGCCTAAAGTGTGGATAGAGCATCATATCCACATCACCAGAAAAACAGGATCTGTCTTCGAGGGTGGAGCTCTTGCAGCAGGTAATACCATTAGGATTGAAACCGGCAGGTGTCAGGACATCACAGAAAACTTGTAGCTAGCAGTCTGAGGCAGGGGACTGCCCCCGATGTCGGCTACGCCCGACGTCAGAGGTGGTATATGGGGGGTGGTCCCCTGGCGCCATCTCAGTTCTTTTCCCACCATCGACCCATGTAGTTCGGCTCCTTGGACGCCTTGCCAGCAGTCGACAGCCAACAAAGACAGAAGTATTTTCATGCCAACATTTTCAGCCATCACCTCGTATGTCGTCGCCCTTCCCTCCACGGCGAAAAGTAAAGTGCGTGTGCAGGAAGCAGATCATGACGACCACGCAGCCTGCCTCCTTTGCCTAGGCCCAGAACACCGGCCTGATGCCTGCACACATTGCCAGATGTTTAACCAGAAGATGCACGCCAGGAGGGCTAACGCACTCAAGACCTTTCTGCTCGAGAAGAAGCTTGCGGTCATGCAGCAAGGATCAGGAGCCAGCTCATCCTCTCCCGCCAGGGATTCGCCACCAAAAGATAAGTCATCAGGAGGAAAGCATCACCACAGGAATAAGGATCAGGCCAGGTCTGAATCCTGTCCTGCTGGCTGAGAAGTTAAGTTTTCATCCCTGGTTTCACTGAAAGATTTTGTGTATTGAAATCAGACATAGCAGACTGCCTACATTGAAAGGCCTGCTTACATCACAGGTGTCACTAGTCAATCAATTGGCTCTGGGTGGGGTTTCATCACTGCTGTCTTAGGCATCCTTCACAGTTAGAAGTCAGTCAGTCTGACTTTGATTTGTCTGTGGAAGCTGAGAACCTTGCTACACCGCAAAGAACAAACTATAACTCCATTTAGGACCTGGAAACCTGGTGAGGCATAATACTTGTAAAGAAAGGGAGCTACGCTTTCTACAAAAAGTTTCATTTTTTTCCCTTATTGGCATTAAGCAGAGAATTGCAGGATTCCATTAAAAGTGTAGTAATTTTATAACCAGAGGGAGTGAGATACAACTGAATTTGCTTAATTGTTGGGGTTGAGACCTAGGATTTGGAAGGATATTTTTGCAACATTTTAAAAGTGTCCTGCTGGCTGAGGAGTGAGTTAATTTTTATCCCTGGACTCAGTAGAGTGATTTGTGCAGGAGACATGGTCTAGTAAATTGTGGTATTAGTTGAAATACTATAAAGGGCAATACTCACCAGGGTGGTGAAGCAGTTGTGTATTTGATTGTTTCTAACAGTCACCAGTGGCTGTGGACTACCCACCCACCCTACCCCACACCCACCCCCCAGGCGTGAATTTCCTTTATAGCCACAGTTCTGAACACTTCCTCAACAGGTCTTGGGGCAGAACTGTCATATCCTTAATAACCCAGCACAGTGCAAAAAGGGTAGGTACACACCACAAATAATAATAAGAAAGATATATGTATTATATATATATATGTAGTATATTATAAGGGAGAGGGACATGTGGGAGTGGTGCAATGCACTGGCTGTGGGGCAGCAGTTTTCCGGCAGACATTCTGGAAACTGCGTTGCTGTCCTATTTGCAGGCAACTGTCAGCTCTGAGGGAGGAGGTTGCCCACCTCCAGGCTGAACTAGCAAGGACTAAGGAGGCCTCCCCCTTCAAAAGAGCACCACTGCCACAACCACTGCCTTAGAGGTTGCCAAGTATGAAGAGCAGTTGGACCACAGTAGGTTCTTGGAGGGTGCGGGTGGTGGACCAGAGGCAAAGCCCCCTATTTGTACCTCTACACAAATCATATGCCATTCTGGCAGACCAAGGTTCCTCTATGATGGCACCCTCAGTTGAGACCCAGAAGAAAGCTGAGGACATCCACAAGGGAGACCCACAAAAGGGTGGCAAGGGACACCACAGAGGAAGGAAACAGCTTCTGATAGGGGACTCTATTGTTAGGGGGGTAAACCTGGGAAAGGGAGAGGAGAAGAAGTAAGGTGCCTGCCTGGTGCCATGGCTTGGAGGGACAGGAAGCGAATCCTCAGGATTGCAGAAGCAGCATCACAGGAGAGGGAACTAGATATCATAGTCCACCTTGGGACAAATGACCTAGCTAGGCATGGGATCAGTGCAGTGCAGAATAAATTTGTGGAGTTGGGGAGGGGCCTCAGATGGGTAGCAAGCATGGTAACCTTCTCAGAGGTGCTACCAGTCCATAGCAGGAGTGAGGCTAGGGTACTGCACACCATGCAGTTTAATGAATGGTTGCAAATCTGGTGCAGAGCACAGGGCTTTGGCTTCATTGGGGACTGGGGGGCCACCTGGAGAGATAAAGGTCTATTCTGGCATGATGGTCTGCATCTGTCCACGAAGGGAACCAAGCTCCTAGGTGATAGGTTTAATTGCTTCCTTGGCAAGCTTTTAAACTAGCCGGGGGGGGGGGCGCTGATAAAAGGCAGGAAATTTCAAGCCTTCCCCCACAAAACATGGCAGGTAGTAAGGTAAACACTGAGGTACAGAGCACAACACAAGGCAGGACAGTGGTAAATGGAAAAATAGACAAGGACTGTAAGAGCAGGGATGGGGTAAAAAAGGATAAAGCCAACATTAAATGGAGGGCAATGAGTACCAATGCCCGTAGTCTGGGAAACAAGCTTCCTGAGCTAGTAGCCCTGATGGAAGATGAACAGTTGGATATTGTGGCAGTCATGGAAATATGGTACACCGAGAACCATGACTCTGATGTCAACATACCAGGGTACACAATCTACAGAAGGGACAGGGAAGGTAAAAGAGGAGGTGGAGTAGCTCTATACATAAGGGAAGGGATCAAAGCTACAGAACTAAAAAGTAAAGGGGGAGGACAAGAGGCACTCTGGGTCACCTTGGAGACAGGGAATGGCATCACAATCCGCACAGGGGTTGTATACAGACCCCCGTCTCAAGGGGAGGAAATGGACAACAAAATGATAGAGGACATTCTCAAAATGGCTGAAAAAGGGGAGATACTGTTGATGGGGGACCTGAATATGCCAGATGTTAACTGGATAACAGGTACTGCAGCCACATCCAAGAGCAGGGTCATTCTCTGTGCCCTGCAGGGGGCAGGCCTTAGACAGATTGTGTTGGAACCCACTTGGGAGGGAGCAATATTAGACCTGGTACTCTTAAATGGAGAGAGGATCACAAATTTAGAAGCCAGTAGACATCTGGGAACAAGCGGCCACTGCACAGTGTGCTTCACAGTGAGCACAACCATGGAGGTAAGCCATACAAAAACAAGGATACTGGACTTTAGAAGAGCTGACTTTGGCAAAATGGGTGAATACCTGAAAAATGCACTAGCAAATGACCAAAAAGGAGGGGTGGAAGAACAATGGAGAAAAATCAAAACTACCATCATAGAGGCAACAAGCCTTTGTGTGAAGCAAATAAAGAAAACAAAGTGGAGTGAAAAACCACTACGGTTTTCAAACGAGGTGGCAGGGAAGGTTAAGGAGAAAAAGGCTGCATTCAAAAAGTATAAGGAATCACAGAAGGAGCATGACAGGGAACTGTATCAATTAAAGCAGAAAGAAGTGGGGAAGGCAGTCAGACTAGCAAAGGCCTAAACCGAAGAAAAAATAGCCAACTCAGTTAAGAAGGGGGATAAAACCTTTTATAGGTACATTACGGAGCATAGAAAGGTTAAGGGAGGGATAGTGAAGATTAATAAAGAAGGGGGAGGTGGGCAGAGGGAGACAGTGAAAAGGCAGAGATACTGAATTAATACTTTTGCTCAGTATTCACAAAAGAAGATGAGGAGGAGTTACCTAAACCAGACAATAGATGCACTCTGAGTAGGGGGGTTGACACCAGTCCATTCACAGAAGAAAGAGTCCTGAAAGAACTCCTAAAACTCAAGGTGGACAAAGCAATGGGGCCTGATGGGATTCACCCCAGAATCCTAAAAGAACTAAGGGAGGACTTAGTGACACCACTGACCACGCTTTTTAACAGATCATGGCAGGATGGGGCAGTACCTGAGGACTGGAGGAGGGCAGATGTGATTCCCCTTCACAAAAGTGGGAGCAAGGCAGAAGCAGGAAACTATAGACCTGTAAGTTTGACCTCAGCGGTAGGGAAAATGATGGAATCACTTCTGAAAGAAAGAATTGTTGAGTAACTAGAGGCCAGCGGGGCACAGGACCCAAAGCAGCATGGATTTACAGCAGGAAGGTCATGTCAGACGAATCTAATTGATTTCTTCGACTGGGTGACCAAAGTAATAGACCAGGGAGGGGCTGTGGATATGGCCTACCTAGACTTTAGCAAGGCATTTGACACAGTCCCGCACAAAAGATTAATAATCAAGTTAGCCAGCCTGGGAGTGGGTCCCAGGGTGGTAGTCTGGGTAGCAAACTGACTGCACAACAGAACACAGAAGGTAATAGTGAATGGAACACATTCCGAAGAAAGGGGGGTTACTAGTGGAGTACGTCAGGGCTCAGTACTGGGTCCAGTCCTCTTTAACATCTTTATAGGTGACATTGCAGAGGGTCTGGAGGGAAAGGTATGCCTTTTTGCAGATGACACAAAGATCTGTAACAGAGTTGATACACAAGGAGGGGGTAGAAAAGATGAGAAGGGACTTGGCAAGGTTGGAGGAATGGTCAGACATGTGGCAACTTAGATTCAATACAAAGAAGTGCAAGTAATGCACCTGGGAAACAAAACCCAGGAGAAGAGTACATAGCAGGGGAGGTATTAACAACAACAAAATGGACAGGGACCTGGGGTAATCATATCAGATGACCTAAAGGTGGGTAAGCAATGTGAAAAGTCGGTAAGGAGAGCCAGGGGATACTGGGATGCATAGGAAGGGGCATCACAAGTAGAAAAAGGAAGTGGTTATCCTCTGTACAGACAGTTGGTGAGACCCCATCTGAGTACTGCATGCAGTTTTGGAGACCTCATCTACGCAAGGACATAGACAGGATGGAAGCAGTCCAGAGGAGGGCAACTAAAATGGTGCAGGGTCTGCAGCAGAAGCCATATGAAGAGAGACTGAGAGAGCTTAATATGTATACTCTTGATGAAAGGAGGGACAGGGGAGACATGATAGAAATGTTCAAGTACCTCAAGGGAATCAACAAAGTCCAGGAGGGTAGCATCTTTCAGAAAAAGAGATGTATAAGAACAAGGGGCACAATTTAAAGATAGAGGGGGGATGGCTCAGGGGTAATGTGAGGAAATTTTTTTTCACGGAGAGAGTGGTGGATACATGGAACGGCCTTCCTGAGGAGGTCGTTGGGTCTAAAACAGTGGGGGAATTCAAACATGCATGGGACAGACACAAGGCAATTATAGTTGGGGGTTGCAGGAAGTAGGCTGTTGGTTAACTAGAATCTGCAGCTTATCCAGTAGGTAGGGAAATGGGCAGACTGGGTGGGCCAAGTGGTCCTTATCTGCCGTCAAAGTCTATGTTTCTATGTTTCTAAGTCACCAGCCAAGCAGGCCTCATCTTCCTCGACCTCCGGATGGAGGTCTGGTTCGGTCCCAACCCAGTCATCTGAACCTTCTCATACGTCTAAGTCCGCTCCCGCCTCTTCTCAGGGCAAACATCGGGAGTAGGCCACATCAGGACACCACACTTCCTTGGCCCATCGACCCCTCAAACCTTCAGGCCCGGTTCTTCGGACAAACACTAGCATTCAGAAAAACCCTCAGGTAGGCAAGAGGCCACCCAGGCTTGGACACCTCCCCCTCCTCCGGCTAAGGTGCGCCCTTCCCCAAATCAGCGCAAGCCTAGCCGGTCACCTACTCCATTGTCTCGCTCCCCGATGCCTGACACAGGGCGGTCGCCAAATGAAGACCAGCCGTCCGCCTCTCCTCCGAGGGACCGAATGCCCAACAGGGCCACACCGGACCACAAGATGAAGGCACTACTGGCCATTGGCCCACTGATGTCGGGATCCCGGTCCCAATGCCTGCCCTCAAGGAACCTGAGCCTCAGACACCCATGCCTATAGACCCAATGCCCGGACCCTCAAACCTGGCGCTTGGCCCTGCGGTCATCCCAGTAGCAGACATCAGGAATCTCTTTACTACCTGGTAGAATGCAGTAAAATGGGATCTCCTGTATAGACCCCAGACATTGTCCCTACTCTGCCACCCATGGGTCCCCCTCCAACCCCAGGGCCTCAGGGGGGTGAGCGTAAGCACCCATGTCTTGACCCTAAGAGAAAGAGAAGGAAACACCGTTCGTCTCCGTCTCCTTCTGCCCCTCCTGTCATGTCCTCCTCAGATAAAGGCGACATTGAATCAGAGCCTTACTCAGATGGGGAATTTTGTCCTCCCTCCCCGGGACCTAAAGATTTCTCGCAGCCCCCGATGACGCCCTCCTTTTTGTACATCATGAGGCACATCCAGGCTGTATATGAGTGGGACACGGAGGACTTGGATCCAGAGCACAAAGCACCTGGCCAAGTTCCTCGGAGAAAAGGAACCCAAATCTTTGGTTATTCCCCCATTCATGGAACCGTTCCAGGACATAACCCACCTGTCCTGGCATACACCGTCCTCCGCACCTCCAGTCCCTCAAAAGGTGGACAGACTTTATAAGCCTCCGAAGTCCAAACCTTTTCTAGCCGAACAACCGAAGGCCAACTCTTTGGTCCTCAAGGCTGTTCATGGCAGCGGTTCCCAGCCAAAGCATTTGAGTTCTCAACCTCCGAATCCCATCTCGTAAAAGTTAGACGGTTGGGGCCGGAAAGTCTTCTCCTCAGCCACTGGAGCCATTAGATCCTTGAACTTCATGGCCCACATGATTACCTATCAACAGTCACTGTGGCAGAAGACTGTGGACCTTGTCAACTCTATGCCAGACTCCGACTCGAAGCAGGAAGTATTGGCTTGTGCCCAGTCGGGATTAGATGTCGACAAACACACTCTGAGGTGTTCTTATGACACTGTAGATATGGCCTCCAGAGCAGCCGCCTCGGGGTTCTGCATGAGGCGGCAATCATGGCTTAGGATCACAGGCTTCCGGATGGGTTTACAAGAGTCTCTCCTGGATTCCCCCTTTCTGGGTCCCATTTTGTGTGGCCTGGAAGTTGAAGAGATGATAAAGCAACTCCAGGAGTCAGGGAAATGGTGGCCATCGTGCACCGTATGTATAAATCCCAGTCTCAGGAACCCCGCTGATACCCTTTTCATAAAGGACAAAGGCAGGGGCAGGGGAGCAAACAGTCCCCTGGTAAGGGGTTCAAGAGGCGGAGTCACCCTGCCCCTCAAGGTTCCCAGGGCCCCACCACCCCCTCAGCCTGACTCCCTCTTCCCCCCCCTCCTCCCTTTAGGGACAGGCAGAATGAGAAGGTAGGAGGGCGGTTTGCGCTTTACCCACTCAAATGGTCCAGTATCATGGCAGACCAATGGGCACTGGACACCTTTTGAAAAGGGTATGCAATAGAGTTCATCTCTATCCCGCCGGACAACCCCCTCCCCCCCAACTCCAGCCTGTTGTCCACCTGCACACAGTCTCCTTCTAGAAGTGAAGGTCCATCAGCTCCTAGGAAAAAAGGGCCATCCAAAGGGTCCCACAGGTCCAGAAGGGAAAGGGTTATTACTCGTACTTTTTCCTTGTCCAGAAGAAAATGGGTGACCTTCATCCCATTCTGGATTTAAGCCAGCTCAATCTCTTGGTAAAATACCAGAGATTCCGGATGGTCACTCTGGCAGGGCTCTTCCCCTTGCTCTGAAGATCAGGGAACACTCATCCATCCTGCTCTTCACCTGCACGTGTGGCTCCTGCAGTCTTAGTGGAAGAGAGGCTAGGAGTGTCAAGCAGGGTAGCTGAGATCTTGGTTGCAGTGGGGAAGCCTTCCATCAGGGCCACCTACGTTCTAAAATGGAAATGCTTCTGTCTTTGGGCTACGACCCGTGCCCTAGATTTCCTGGGCTGTCCAGCAAGGCACATGCTAGACTATCTCCATCACTTCTGGACTTAGGACTGAGCTATTTGTCCATTAAGGTGTACGTGTGTGCGGTTTCCGCATATCATGATCCCTTTAGAGACAGAACACTGGCAGAGCTCAATGTCTGTAAGACATTTCTAAGAGGGGTATTACATATCAGACCTCCTAGGAGAGACATCGTTCCTCCTTGGTATTTACTTTTCGTCCTGGAGAAACTCACTTTCTCCCCCAGCAGCTTCCTGTAAACTACGCTTCTTCTCGTGGAAGACCGTCCTTTTGGTAGCTATCACCTCCACTCGAAGCGTTTCCAATCTCCAGGCCCTAATGTGTAAGGAACCTTACATAGTTTTCCACAGTGACAGGGTAACCTTGCGCATGAACCCTAAGTTGTTGCCGAAGGTAGTGTCCGTGCTGACTCTTAATCAGGACATTAACCTTCCAGTTTATTATCCAGAATTCATCAATCAAGGTGAAGCGCTATTGCACTTCTTGGACGTTCACAGGATTTTGAGGTATTACCTGCCCAGGACCTGCTCCTCCAGACAGTCGGACCAGTTGTTCGTCTCATTTGCCAAATGAATGCTAAGGGCTCCTGTTTCCAAACAGTCACTAGCCCATTGGCCGGTGCAATGTATTACTTTCTGCTACCAACATCATAAACCACTTCCCGGAACAGTCAGGGGCCACTCTGCCAGAGCAGTGGCCTCTTCCTTTGCAGCACTCAAAAATGTCTCTTCGGCAGATATTTGTGCTGTAGCTACATGGAGTTCAGTCCACACTTTCATCAGACATTACAGCCTGGACATTGCATCCAGAAGGAGAGCAGGTTTCGGACTAGCAGTCCTGCAGGGCCTACTCTCTTAAGTGCCTTTCATCAGCTTCAGCTGTTTTTAGTATCTCTCCCTACCCACCCTCTCAGACCTGGGTCTATCCTTGGGTACTGCTTGGGACTCAGTCCTAATGGTATTACTCGCTGCAAGAGCTCCACCCTCGAAGTCAGATAGTACAGTTACGTAAGAATTTACTGTAACAGTAGATCTTCGAGAGGAGCTCTTGCAGCAGGTGGCTTTCCCACCTTCCATCCCCCAGGATTGTAATTTGTTTATGTCACCAGAACATGGTGAGGACTTCCTGCGTGATTCTCCAGTTTGGTTTCTAGCTGTGTCTCCTGCGGGAGAACTGAGATGGCACCAGGGGACCGCCCACTATATACCATGTCCAACGTCGGGCGTAGCCGACATCAGTGGCGGTCCCCTGCCTCAGACTGCTAGCTACAAGTTTTCCATGGGGTCCTGAAGCCTGCCAGCTTCAGTCCAATTAGGACTGAAGCTGGCAGGCTAGGTGTACTAGTCTGCCAGGCCCATCCCTCCATTCACCATGAATGACAGACCACAGGAGCCAGTGATGGACCCAGCCGACTGGCATACATGTTTAAAGAAATTGTTTTGTGATGAACTGTTCACCCCCCCCATCCAATCAGAGGTCAGAACAATGTTTTTAATCATGTCAGACTACCCTGCATTAACCCATCAATACTGGAACCAGGGACGAACCTAGTGGACTGGTATAAATATGTTTAAAAGAATTTTGTGCCACTCTGTTCGCCCACTCCTAATCAACCAGAGGCTAGAGCAATGTTTTTTCAAACATGTCGGCCCGGACTGTCCCTACATCAGCACATCAACAATTGACCACAGGAGCCTGGGACGGACCCAACTGTATGGTATACATGTTTAAAGCAATTGTTCTGTGTCACACTGTTCAACTCTCTTACCCCCCCCCCTCCCCGGTATCAATCAGAGGTCAGAACAATGTTTTTAAACATGTCTGCCAGTCGGTCCGGACTGCCTCGCCATGGACAAATCAACAGCTGACCACAGGGGCCAGGGACAGACCCAGCCGACTGATATACATTGTTTTAAAAAATTGTTGTGTGCCATTCTGTTGGTCCACACCCCCTTTGAATCAACCAGAGGCCAGAATATTTAGGAGGCAGTATAGCGCAGTGGTCTAAGGCTCTGAGCTGCAAATTTGGTGACATCCAGCAGACCAGACCTGGGTTTGAATCCCACAGCTTCCACTTGCATACTGTGTGACCCTGAGCAAGTCACTTAACCTCCTTGTGCTCCCAGGTCGCTCCTGTAAAAAAGCTTTCAGCTTAGTGTGCTATACCTGGTTAAATAACTAAATAAATAAATAAAAATAAAGAATATATATTTTTTTAAATACGTGTACCAGTCTGCCAGGCCTGTCCCTCCACCCACCATCAACGACAGACCACAGGAGCCAGTGACAGATCCAGCCAACTGGTATACATGTTTTAAAAAAATTGTTCTAGGGACGTGGATATGGTAAACTTATCCGCACTTCTGGCAGTATTCCTTTCCCTTTAAGGCTTGCTGGAAAGTCTCCAAGCTGGCTCCTCCCACCCACCAGGGTGGTAACTCCCTCAGCACTGCCCATGATGTCGGATCTTCCTTTCCGCTGGAAGAAGGTTCCCTCCTTACCACTCTCCGTGCTGAGTAGGCCCTTTACTTTCAAATTGCAGTGATTTGTGTGATTCCTCTTCAGGCGATTTCTTCAACATCTCTGTTATGGACAACTCAAAGTCAGGGCCGGGATACAAAAAGTGCATGTGAGGGCAAAAGATGTCCCGGACGGACCCGCACACCACGTGCGTCTACTGCCTAGCCCACAGACACGATCCCCATGTGTGTGCCCTCTATTGCACTTTGCATCCTTCAACTTTGGAAGACCGGCATGCTCAGCTTCTTCTAGGGTGCCCTGATGAATGGGATCCTCCCATTAAATTGAAAGATACCTGTTGGGCGTCCGACGAACAGCTAGCGACGACTCAGGCTGCGGAGCATGCCTCTTCGGCTTCGGCCTTTATTCTGTTTTCCTTAGGCGACACCTTTTCAGGGGCATTTCATGATTTGTTCTAGTCCCTTCCCACCTTTGGGCAGGGCCCCTCTATGGGCACCAAATTTAAACCTTCGAAAAAAGAGACTAAAAAGAAGTTTTGCCATTGATTGTGGGATCACGAGTGCATTGATTGTGGGATCACGAGCACTCTTGGGCCTCAGATTCCTGTGATTGTCTGGAGGTTTCGACTATGGTCAATCCTTTGGCCCTGGCCACTGGCTCACAGCCCCCCACCCCACCCCTTTGGACCAGTTGGTCGAGACGCCTGTTGACCAATCTTGTCAAGATTTTTCTTGAACTGGTTGACCCGTTGTCGCCAGATGCGACCAATAGCTCCCTCTCTAGGACTCCGGTCCTGCCCATTACCTTACAGGGTGGGTTGGACCAGCATGCTGATCCGGGAGCTACCCCTCAGGATCCCGTGATCATGGAGGATCCTCAGTTTTCACCGGTTCCCTCCGAGACCCGCCATCGGCGGCCCTGATGGTCTGGGTTGTGGTCCTAAAGCCCAGAGTGGAGCAGCCCACACCAGTATAGGCATTCCCACTCTTGATATTCAGGCAAGCGGCATTGTTGCTATTTCTCCTGCTCTTCTTCCTACTGGGATAAGGAGAGGCTCCGCTGCAAAATGCGTCAACACTACAAGGCGCTTATGTGGCATCAGCTCATGTTCACTGGGGTTAAGCCAGTTCTGGCTGTCATGTGGCTCATGCCACCAAGGCCTCAGCCTGCCCCTACTCAGCTGGTTCCAGCTCAGCCTATCCCAGCCTCTCCGCCTATTCAGCTGGAGCCACTGCCTAAACAACCAAAGGAGGCCCCCTCCTAAGGATGCCCGCACTGCTGCAGGGCTTCTTCATCGGCTGTCGGTCACCATGACTCCCAGCAGACCCCGTAGCTTCAGCGAGGACTCTGCCAGTGGACCTTTATTCGACAAATCCTCAGAGTCTGAGGGCTGTTTCCTACACCGCCATCTGTTGGATGCCGGGTCAGGAAAGGATTTGTCGACAGAGCAGGGTCTCACTTCTTTCACAAGCCTGCTCCATTTAATCTTGGAATCTATGGGTCTTCAGATAGAGACCGTCAAGAAACAGGCTAAATACCCCCTGACCGAGATTTTTGACTTTGGTGACTCCCCTGGGGTAGTCCTCTTGATTGCCAAGGCCATTGTTGGCCCCACTCTGGAGCTTTGGCAGCACCCTGCCTCTTGCCCTGCGCCATCGGCATCAATGACTTACAAGTATGCAATACTTACCAGTTCCCCATTGGGTTTCACTGAACATCCCTTAGCCGAGGATCTGGTGGCCAACTCAGTCTTTTTGCCATACAGACAATATCAGGGACATGGATAAACCTCCCAACAAGGAATCCAAGAAATTGGATCATATGTCCAAGAAGGTCTATGCTCCCTCAGCCTTTGGTAAACGAGTTTTACCCTTTTAATGGTTCACTGTGCTCATACCCTCTTGGGCACCCTTGATGAGGAGCTTCCCCAGCTCCTGGCTAACTTGCAGACCATGGTCAAGCAGGTCTGGGATCAGAGCTGAGCGGTGGCTAAGCAGCAGCTCCAGACAGCCATGGACATCAGCGACTCCTGCACCAGGTCTATGGCTGCCACGGTGGCAATGCACTGCAGGGCTTGGCTGAGGATCTTGACCTTCACGGTGGATTCCCAGCATAAGTTGGTGGATATCCCCTTCCTGGGCACCAACTTGTTTGGGGCAAGGGTGGAAGAACACCTCATTCACATTGAGAAGTCCAGTGCCACCCTGGACTCTGTTACCTCAGCCCAGAGGGATCCCAAGGGCTTTAAAGCTCAAAAGAAACCCTTTCGGTCCCTCTCTGCTCCTGTGACCAAGCCGTCCCAGCCCCCAGCTGGGCAGCAGGCCCAGACTTGGCGTCCTTGTCTGAAGTATGTTGCCTCGGTCGTCTGGAAACCGGGAGGTTGAGGTGACGCTGGTTCCTAAGTCAGTCCCTCCTCCGCCTCCAAGCCTGCCCAGTGACGGGATGGGGGATGCCTCCCCCATGTCAGTCCTGAGCCCCCTTGATCCTCCTGTGAGGAGCCAGCACGGCTACTTCCTTTCTGCCTGGTCCGATGTTACCATGAACAGGTGGGTCCTCAAGGTGGTCGGTCAGAGTCTACCTCTAGAATTCGAGGCCTTGCTGAGCTCATGCCCCACAGGAGGACATGGTGTCTGCCGATGTTCTGTTAGCCCTTTGGGAAGATTTTTCAAAGCTTCTCCAGAAGGAGGTCATGGCTCCTGTCTCAGACCCTCAAGTACACCCAGAGTTTGTCTCCAGGTACTTCCTGGTGCCAAAACGAACAGGGGACTGGTGCCTCATCTTAGATCTGCACAACCTGAACAATTCCTTCGGTCACACACTTTCAGGATGATCAATCTGTCTCAGATAATACCATCTCTAGAGCAGAACATGTGGTTTTGCTCTCTGGATCTTCAGAACGCATTCTTCCATGTCCCAATTCGTCCTACCGCTGGTTCCTCCAGTTACATGCGGAGGGGATTCTCTACGAGTCACAGGCTGTGCCCTTCGGCCTCTCCTCTGCTCCCATGGTCTTCACCAAACGGTTTGCAGTGGTGGCAGCTACCTGAGGCGCTGTGGGGTCCGGGTGTACCCCTACCTGGATGACTGGCTTATAGTGTGTCCCTTCAGGGTGGAGGTTGAGCGATCGAGGGATCTGGCACTCCACACCTGCTTGTCGCTTGGCCTTCTGGTCAACGAGGCCAAGTCAGAACTCGTTCCTTCGCAGGTGATACAATTCATATGGGTAGAGCTCGATTCTTCCAGAGCCAAGGCTTGGCTTTCAGCGGACCAGGCAGAGGCTTTCTCGTCCTTTGTAGAATCATTTCGAGTTGGGCAGTTGTGCCCTGCTCAGGACTTTCTGCGCCTCCTGGGATACATGGCAGCATGCATCAGCGTGGTTCATTGGGCCTGATGGAGAATGTGCTGCCTGAAGTGGGAGCTTACCCACCAATGGTCTCAGCGCAAGGGCCACTTCGACCAGCTAGCCACTCTGACCCAGCTAATGTGGCACGCCCTCCAGTGGTGGTTAGTCCCAGAACATCTGCAGGAAGAGATCCCATTAGTCTGCCCAGAGCTGATGGTCATCCTGACAATCTATGCCTCCCTGATGGGCTGGTGTGCCCACCTTGGGGACCACAGAGTCCACAAACTGTGGACCCTGAGGAGTCCCAATGCCATATCAACCTGCTAGAGCTTTGGGCAGTTCAGCTTGCACTGTCAGCCTTTGCAACACATGTTAGGGGTCAGGTTCTTCAGGTCCAGACAGACAACACCACAGCCATGTACTGCCTCAACAAATGGGGAGCGCATTCCTAAATCAAATCACAAAACAGAGAACTGCATATGTTGAGAATTGAGGTCAGCACTTATTGCACCAAGCAAACAGGATTCTTATTCATCTGTAAAAGATATCCTATTTTATTGTGCAAAACTTGAAAGAGAGAACAAGAATCTATCTACAATGCTGTTACCAATATGGACTTGCTACCAGTGTGGTGAGCCTTTTTTTGATTTATTGGAATCAGGATTTTATTCTTGTTCTCTCTTTCAGGTTTTGCACAATAAAACAGGATAGATTTTGCACGTGAATAAGAATCCTGGTTTGCTTGGTGTAGTAAGTGCTGACCTCAATTCTGAGCATATGCAGTTCTCTGTTTTGTGATTTTTGACTGAAATTTGCAGCTCTGAGGTATGGGGTGCCCTTCCCTGTTATAGCTGACATTTGAGCCCCCTTTCCTGCTCAGATTTTGAGTAAGGGTTGTGTTTTTGGGGAACGCATTCCCCTCTGTGCAGGGAAGCTCTCTGCATCTGGACCCTCGTGCTCAGCCTGGATGCCGATCTCCTGGCCATCCATGTGGACGGGGTCTCCAACCAGCTGGCGGATGCCCTCAGCCATGTGGGCGAGGTGTCTCAGGAGTGGTATCTCCTTCCAGAGGTACTACTCAGCCTGTTCTCCCAATGGGGCACCCGTCTGGTGGATCTGTTCACTTCCAGAGAGAATGCAAAGCTAAGGCTATTTTCTGCCCACCCCCCTCAGCAGGGAACACTGCAGGGGGATGCTTTCTTGAGGCCCTGGACCACGAGCCTCCTCTATGCCTTACCTCTGTTTCCCCTGATCCACAAAGTGCTGATCAAGAGCAGGTATGACAAGGCATGGATGATCCTGGTGGCTTCGGACTGACCCCTCTAGCTGAGGCACAGTATGATCATAAACGGGCACATGAAAGGCAGAGAGAGCCAAAAGGTGCTCCTTGCGGGAGGAATACTGGAGGCCTGAGTCCGACAGAAATATCAGGTAGTCCAGAATCTGGCTCACCCAACAGGTGAAAGGGCCCAGATGGTGCTTGGCAACCCAGATGGCAAACCTCTTCCATTTCATGGCATAGGTGGCCCTAGTGGAGGGCTTCCTAGCAGCCACTAGGATGACAGCCACCTTCTGAGAGACTTGAAATCGGGCAATGGCTATGCCCCCCAGGAGCCAGGCATGCAGACGAAGGGTCCTGAGGAGAGGATGGACCAGGGTCTCCCAAGCCTGCACTGGCATATACGGGCAGAGGCACCAAAGGTTGCACTGCTTTTGCAGTAATGGAAACCATATCTGCCATGGTCAAGCTGACCCCCTTCCTCTGAAGCTTCATTCAGTTCCCATTCATGCATCCTGGACTGAGTTCGGCTGAGGCTGTCTGCCAGTGTTCAGCACACCTGGGACTTGGACTGCCAACAGTTCCAAGCCATGGTCCTGTGCCCAGTATCGCACTTTCATTGCCTCCCTGCAAAAGGTGTACGAATGCGCCCCCTCCCCACTTGTTGATATAGTAGACCACACTGAGCCTATCTGACTGGATCAACAACTCGCCAGTGAGCGGTGGTTTTGAAAGGCCTACATGTCATACAGAACCACCCTAATCTCGAGGACGTTTATATGAAGGGACGTGTTGATCTGGGACCAGGTACCCAGAGTCTGGAAGGGACCCAGGTACGCCCCACAGTCCAAGCCAGAGGCATCTATAATGAGAGTCTGTTGGAGAGACAAGATCAGGAATGGGTCCCCTTTTGAGAGATTTTAGGGAATCCATCTACTATTGGAGCACCTTGCAGACCGGAGGGGAGACCAGCACTAGATGTTCCAGCTCATCTGTGCGTTGGTCCCAATGCAGCTGGAGGGTCCACTGGAGCACCCACATGAGTAGTCTGGCCAAGGGGATAGTGGCAATGGCCGCAGCCTTGAGGCCCAGGAGCCTCAAGTAAACACTCATGGAAACATAACGGCTCTGAACCACCACCTGAGCCTACGATATAAGGCACTCTGCTCTGTCTGGAGGCAGGAAGACCTTGCCCTGAGCCGAGTGCAGGACCGCCCTTATATACTGCAGCCTCTGGGATGGGATCAAAACAGACTTGGGCAGGTTGACAGTGATGCCCAGGGAGTGGAACAACTGGAGGGTCCTCTACAGCATTCAGAGGTGCTCATCCCTAGACAGGGCTTTGAGGAGCCAGTCGTCCAGGTAGGGAAAGACATACAGGCCTTCTTGGAGACGGGTAGCAGCTACCTCTGCTAAGTAATTCATAAAAACCCACGGCGCAGAGCATAAGCCAAAGGGTAAGATTCTGAACTGGTAATGTTTGCCCTGAAAAAGAAACTGGAGAAACCGCCTTTGTGGTGGACACACCGAAATTTGTAGGTAAGTGTCCTGCATATCAAGGGAGCACAGCCATTCGCCCTGTTTGAGCAGGGGCAACAGGCCTGGGAGACTGACCATGCAGAACTTTTTGTATTGAATGTAATGGTTGAGGTCTTTTGATATCTAAAACAGGCCTCAGGTCTCCAGTTCTTCTGGGGACCAGGAAGAACCTAGAATATAACCCTTTGTTCTTCTGCCACCTGGGCACTGGTTCGGTTGCACTTTTCCGCAGAAGGGAGAGTACCTCCTCCTGAAGGATCACTGTATGGTCTGGAGAGTAGGTGGAGGGTACCGGAGGGGTTTCTTGGGGGGTTGTTCCAAAAGCTCCATAGAGTGACCCCTTTCTATAATCTGAAGAATCCAAATATCTGAAGTTATGGTTCTCCATTCACTGAGATGGAGGGAGAACAGACCTTGGACCACCACCACTTGGTCGGGAACTGGAAGGGAGGGGAGTCTGTCAAGGAGTCAGGCAGATGTGGATAGAGCTGCTGGGGCTGATCCATTGCCTCTGGGCCATTTCACGGAAGCACCCGAGGACGATGAGGGGGTAGGTAAGGCAGAGCTGACCTGCCACTTACCCTGTAGATGGGAACCCGCAACAGACTTGTGGGAGACCTTGTGAAAGGATGGTCACTGTGTGCTTCTGGGCTAGGTACGGCAGAGAGAATGGACAAATTTAACAGCCCTACCAGAGGCCTGTAAATCATTAATGATGTCCTGGACATCAGTCCTGAAGATCTTTGAGCCACTGAAGGGGACATTAGGCACTTTTTGCTGAACATCTGCCGCAAAAGCTGATACCCTCAGCCAGGCATGCCTACAAAGGCAAATACCTGTGGCAGCACCCCTGACAATATTGTCAGACATGTAGTATAAGTCCCTGAAGAGGTGTCTGCTAATATCCTTGGCAGCCCGGAGGGACTTAAGGACCTCCTGTTTCTGGGAACATTCTGGGACAGCCTGAGCAGCCCCCCTGCCCTTCTTCCATATGGTATTCTAGTATTTGAACATACAGAAAAATAATTAGCAATCTGGAGCCTCAGAATAGAGGAAGCATAAACACTCTTACCCCAAAGGTCAATCCTTCTGGATTCCCAGTCAGGGGGAGGGAGCTAAGGTGTTTAAGGCACCCTGGACCTGTCATGGGCCGCTTTGATGACCACAGAGTAGGTCTCAGGTTGGGCAGCATAAAATGGGATGCCCTAGGCAGCATGATAGAGCTCATCTGCCCTCCGAGGCATGGCAGGAACCATGTCAGAGCGGTGTCATCCAGCAGTGGTAGCATTCCTCAGAGCTGGCAAAATAAAAGGAATGACCTTAGGAGGAGATTCTTGGATCTCCAAAAAGTCCACCAGGTCTCTTCTGGTGACATCCTCTTCCTTAGTGTGAAAGCCCATAGCTGCAGACAGCAGCATAATAATATTAAAGAAGATAGGGTCTTCAGGAGGGGACCTGGGAGTATGCTTAACAGAGTCCTCACTCACTGAAGAAGCAGTACATTGGTCTGAGGCAAGAGGTTCCTCCTTCTCCTCTTCAGGGAGGATAAGGTCAGGGTGGTATTCCTCCTCAACGTCAACCCATTTCAACTCAAGAGTTTGATGAACAAGGGACCAATGGCACCCTGAAGGGCGCAGGCCGATCTGGTATTGACGATGACGGAGCAGCTGACAGTGCCAGGAGCTTCAGTCTATGTGTACCTAACTGGTGCACCAGAGCCATGGTCATTTGAGCCAAAATAGTTATGAGGTCAACGGCAGGTAAGGGCTGCATTGAAGGCAGAGGAGTTGTCGGGACAAGGTGCAAAGAACCTTCCGTCAGATCTTAAGAGCTTGAAAGCCCCAACGGCTGAGGACCTGAAGAAGCATCATGGCTAGATGGAGGGGCTGGAGTTGAGGGGCCCACGACCTGAGGATTGACGGTCAGCCTCCCTTGAAAGTGGGAGGAAGTGCTGTTGGTATGGGCCTGGTAGGAGCAGAGGCCTGGACAGCAGAGGATGTTGGTGCAGCCGCATCCTATGGAGTACCCTGGAGGAAAAAGCCCTTGGGGAATGGAAGCGCCACCTTGGGATGGGGAGGGGGAAGGGTAGTGGTCCCAATTGTGGTCTCTCTTGTAAACCCCCCCGAGGACTTGTTTCGGGCCTTCAAGGCCTGGGAGCACGACAAACCCAACGTAGAGTGTGGACCCCAGAGGATCCCCTGCCCAGAACTGGGCAAAAATGGCACAAACTGAAATGGGGCTTCTGCAGAGACCCATGCGAGAGGAGTCGTCGAGAAAGAATTCAGAAGGGAGTGGGGTTACTCACACCTTTATAGGGTTGATGGTGTCAGCAGGTGACGCCGGCATGGGCGGCCCCAGCTGTACTGCTGGAAAATGTTCTGTGTGGATCCTGCTTCACCGACTGTGAAGTTTCTATGGTGTGACCTGATAACTGAGATTCCCCCGAAGATCAATTTTTTTCAAGATGTATACCCGTCGGCTGGGTCCGACATTGGCTCCTGTGATCCATCATTGATTTTGGGTGGAGGGATGGGCATAACAGACTGATACATGTGTTTTAAAAAAACTGTTCTGGCCTCTGGTTGATACAAAGGAGGGGTGGACCAACTGAGTGGCACAGAACAATTTTTTGAAACATTTTTAAACAACCTTGTCCCTGTGGAAGACCAGGCCAGGAGACTCCACCCAGAGCACCTGGAGCTCACTGGTCCTTCTGACTGATGTAATAGCCACCAAGAAGGCAGTCTTCCAGGACAGGTGAGACATTTCACACCAGTGCCTCACTTCAAATGGCTTGCCCATGAGCTTTGAAAATGTTTGTCATCAAACTTTTAAAATCAGGTTAAGAAATAATTTTCTTGATAAATTGCATTGTTGTTGTTGTTTTTAATTATGTTATATCTACACTTATGTTATTTATGTTAAATGCTGCATTGTATTGTGATGTTAGTTTGTTTATTGTAAACATCTTGAGTGTATATGTATTCAGTCACTGGGTCATACATGAAAATGGGCCTTTGGCTCATTGTACTTACCTGGCAAACAAATGTTTAAAATAAATAAATAAATAAATAAAACCAGCAACAAGTCCGAAGGTGGTGGTGGTTCACGCACTAGAGGAGAAAAAGTGGTCAAGGCCTTTGAAAAAGCAACAGATCACCTTCTCCTGCACCACTGATGGCATACCAGCTCACGCCCATATGCAGAGATGGCTGCCAGGTGTACCTTAAGGGTCACCGACCAAAGGTCCGACTGAGAGAGAGACCAAAGGTAATCGAGAATACTTACCAGCGGGCAAGATAAGAGGTCAAGCCCATTGCTGTGGCACCAAATCGAGAACCTCTTCCATTTGAAGGCATAGTATTTTCGGGTCATCTCCTTCCGAGAAGTCTCAACCACAGTGAGGGCATTGTTGGAGAGACCCAAAGCTTGGAACTCTAGCCCCTCAAGAACCAAGCTGTCAGGTACAGAGACTGAAGGTCCGGCTGGAGTGCCTTCCCCTGATTGCAAGAGAACAGGTCCGGGTGGTGAGGAAGATGCCTCGGGAGCCTGCTGCTGAGGCTGAGGAGATTGGGGCACCGTGCCTCAGCTCTTCCTACCCCCCACAAGAAATAGGCTGTTGGTTAAATAGGATCTGCAGCTTATCCTCTAGGTAGGGAAATGGGCAGACTAGGTGGGCCAAGCGGTCCTTATCTGCCGTAAAAGTCTATGTTTCTATGTTCTCTGTTTCTAAGACCAAGGAAGCAAATGCATGCCATGCAGGACCGAAGAAAGAGAGAGAGAGAGGTGCCCAGGCCAAAATAAAAGGCTGGATACACCAGATCTTTGTGGGAAAGAACTGAGGTGGGCATGGAGCCGCTCACACCTTTATAGGGTTGATGACGTCGGCAGGTGATGTGGGCATGGGCAGCCCCAGTTGTGCTGCTGGAAAGTCTTCCATGTGGATCCCGCTTCACTGAAGGTGAAGTACTGTTACAGTAAGTTCTTATGTAAGTGTTCCTTCTGTGCCACTGTGTTTGTCCCCAGCCCCCCCCATACCAAACAGCGGCCAGAACAGTTGTTGTTTTTTTTAAAAACATGTCTGCCAGTCAGCCTGGACTACCCCTCCATCGACACATCAACAACTGACCACTAGAGCCAGGGACAGACTCAGCCAGGTTGTATACATGTTTGAAAAAAAATTGTTCTGTGCCACTCTATTTGTCCCCACCCCTCCCTTGTAGCAACCAGAGGCCAGAACAATTTTTTATTAAGCATGTGTACCAGTCTGCCAGGCCCGTCCCTCCACCCACCATCAGTGACAGACCACAGGAGCTAGTAACAGTCTCAGCCAACTGGTATACATGTTTAAAAAAATTGTTGTGTGCCACTCTGTTTGCCACCCTCGCCCCCACCCCCCCATATCAAACAGATGCCAGAACAAATTTTTTAAATGTCTGCCAATCAACCTAGACTTCCCCCTCCATCAACAACTGACCACAGGAGCCAGGGACAGAGCGAGCCAACTGATATACATGTTTAAGTGCTTAAATAGCCCATCGGAGGCAACAGCAGTTTGGACTTCAAGAGAGACGAGCATCAAGGCCAGTTGCGGCTAGGTATGGGCTCCACATCAAAAGGGCACAGTCTAACACAGAGGGCAGTTCTCAGTGTTCGATGAACATAGTTTAAGTTACTTCTTTAAATAGGGAATTTTACTCATTGCTTGGCATTCTTTTTGTCCCACTTGTCAATTAAGTTTTTTTATTTTTCGGGCTTCCAAAAAGAGTAGTTAGCACCTTCATACTTGATTTGCACCATGGCTGGATATGCCGTAAAGAAGTCAATCCCCATTCTCTCAGCGTGTTCATGGCTAGGTTAAATTGTTGTCTTCATTTCTGAACCTTTGTCGACAAGTCCTGATGTATATACAGTTTGGCTACCTCATATACAAACACCTTCTTAGCTCTGAAAGTGGCCATGATTGCTTGCCGATCACTGAAATGGTGCAATCAAAATATACATAATTTGCCAGGGAGATTAATCATTTGGTGGACTAGGGGCTAGGACTCTGTGCGCCCTTTCTATTTTCAATTGTCCGTTGTTAACATTCATGCCTAGCAGCTTCGGGAGAGTAACTGCACAGAATTCAAACACACTTTTGCCCTCTTTCCTCTTGGGCAGCCCCCTTAATGTCAGGTTGCTCCTACAATTATAGTTTTCTTGGTAATCGATTATATCTCTTAGCACTTCCAGCTCTTTTTCACATTGTGCCATTTTGTTGGAGAGCTGCCTCGTGGAGTCTTCGAGGTCTGACATCCGTTGTTCAAGCTTCATAATTCTCTTTGTGTGCTGCCCTAATTCAGAGATAAGTTTCTCCGAACTTGTCAGATCTTGAATTTAATCCTTGAAAGACCTGCTCTGTCACTAATTTACTAATCGCTGCAACTTCAGCTGCAGATAAGGAGAAAGGCCCTAGGCCGCCAGCTGGTGTTGATTTCTTGTGGTCCCGGTTTTTGGCTAATTTGTTTGACTGCCAAGCAGATTTACCAGGCAATATGTATTCATACATGATGAGAATTATTTCGCCAATGCTTTTATGTATAAATTGACCAAATAACTCTGCTAAAAAGCGTATTTTAATACCGAGTGGAGTGCAGCTGTGGAGGAATTTGTTCATTTAGTTAGCTGCTCATGAGCGCCCCCGTATACATGTTTAAAACAAGAAACTGTTCTGTGCCACACTGTTCACCCCCCATGTCCCTATCAGAGGCCAGAACAAATTTTTAAATATGTCTGCCAGTCAGCCCCTCCATTGACACATCAACAACTGACCTCAGTAGACAGGAACAGATCCAGCCAACTGGTATACATGTTTAAAAAAATGTATCTTCCTGGATATAAAGTTTCCACCACTCATTCACACTGATGGGATCTACGCCGGAGGCGCTATGACCCAGTGGGAGCAAACTTTTTTGCACGAGGGCCGGCGCCAGAGATGGAGCAGCGCGGCTCGTGCGGCAATGACTATCTCGGCGTCGACCCTCCAACCACCTCAGTTCCTTTTATCCGCCGTCTAGTGCGCTTCAGTGATGACATCGCTCGCCCGCCAGGAGTCAAACTTCAAACTAGCAGCTTAGTTTCAAACAACATGAAGTCTTGCTATATTATGACATATGCAGTTTGACCCAGCCTTCGAACTGCTCCAGAGGTGAAAGAGTTAACTTTCCATGCCAGGCATGGAATCTTGAGCGCGAGCTCGGTTGAGAAACTCTGTCTGTTGTTCTTCAAACTGAAACTGTCAGATTCTTTACTCCGCCTCACTGAACAGTCGCTCCGGAGATTTCTCCTGCTGCTTGGTTCACTTTGTCGGTTAAAAAGTGTAATTCTCAGTTTTTAAACCGCATTTTGTCTTATTTTAACCGCAACCGGTCGGTTCAAGCTCTGTCTATGGTATCGTAAGTAATAGATAGGTTTTACATTTTTTCTGTGTAGAACTTGCAAACGATATTATCGGTTCAGGTTTGAACCGATCAGGTTGTTGTTGTTAAACTTTATTAAATTGCATTTAGAGTGCGGTTCCCGGTTCTTATTGGGTCTAAAAAAAACGGATTTCATTACAGTTTTCCCACGACCCGTGACACAGTTGGGAACCGATAAGGGTGTCTTGCTTGGTGGATTGCCATAAACGGGCAAGTTTTTGGTTAGGCTGGCACTGTGTCTGAGAAACCCAAAAGAAAAACCGGGCCCACTGGGTTTCAGCACTGTAGTGTCTGTGGGGAAGCCTTTGCCAAGGCTGACCCACACATCACATGTGTTTATTGTCTGGGGTTTGACCACCTCAATGCAGACTGCCAGATTTGAAAGAATTTCCTGCAGCTACCCTGGATAAGAGAGTTGGTAGGCTCAGGGAACCAGAGGCCAAAAAGTCTGCTGACCCGATGGCAGCCCGGTTCGGTGCCAACCGAACCGGAGGGAGTGCCCTCTGACCAGGGCGAGACTTCCTCGGGCAAACGGAGGGCTGACTCGGAGGAGTCGGTCTCAGCAAAAAGGACTAGAAAATCAGCAGGTGTAGAGCCAAAATTTCCTTCTCCAACCACTGCAGAGATAGCCAAAGCGATCAAAATTGTCCAGTCGCTTTCCCCGGTTCCGACCGAACCGGCACCATCAGGTAAGCGGTCAGTTCGGTCGGTGCCACAGGTTCAAGAATATGATATAGAGGAATTTTATGAACCGGAGGAGGGGGAGGAGGATTATGAAGAGAGTGAATGTGATTTTGAAAGTCTGGATGTGCCCATTGAACCGGACATCTCCCCAGACAGACCTTCAGGAGTGTCTCCCCCTAGGCTTTCTGAGTCCCCTTCTCATTTTATGTTTTACAAGAAAGTGGCTGAAACCCTCCAGCTCCTTTTGGAAGAAGCTGTGGATGAACAGGAGGAGCCTGACTATGTAGAAATGATGGATATCCCAGAGTCTAGGAGATTGTCTATTCCTTTACATAAATCTTTTAGGAAACAGACAATAAAAATTTTAAAAGTTCCTCACACTATACCTCCTGTGGATAAAAAATTGGACAAGAGGTACACATTGTCAGGCCCTGATACGGAGTTTCTTTCACAACAATGCAGCCATGTTGGTAGTGCAGGTGCAGCCTGTGATAAGGCAAATATTCCCTTGGCTTCCCCCCTGACAAGGACTCCAGGAGGATTGATGCCATGGCAAAGAAACAGTACATGGCAGCATCCTTGGGACTCAGACAGGCAAATTATATGGCCTATGTTGCAAGATACCAGAAATCCAGATGGGATACTGTTATGGCTCTAGCAAAACAGGTCCCTGGCCAGCTTGCCAAGGAGCTGGAGCAGGTGGCTGCTGGTGGTATTGAGGCATCCAAGGTGCAATTCCATGCTGCAGTGGACTCTAATGATGTATCTTCAAGAGTCATGGCTACATCTGTGGCTTTTCGCAGAATGGCTTGGCTCAGGTGTACTAGCCTGTCACAGGATACCCAGGCTAAGGCCATGGATTTTCCTGTTGTGGGTAACTCTCTGTTTGGGGAGCAGACAGAGAATTACATGAAGAAAATGGATGAGTATAGGACCACTTATAGGAGTGCACAGGCCAAGGAAAGGCAGGCCACTCCTCAGAGGCAGCCTTCCAGGGGCAGGGGCAGGCCCTTTCACAGGCCTTTTTACCAAGCCCAGGCCTCCTCTTAAGCCTATGCCCAGAGGGGGTTCTTCAGAGGGAGAGGCAGACGGGGTACAAGCAGGCCTGCTCCCACCCCTCAGCCTAAAGCCCCTGCCAAACAGGCACCCTGATGGGAGGGCCAGGGCTGATTCTCCATTACCTGTAGGGGGCAGGCTGGCTTACTTCGTCCAGGACTGGGAGTCTTTAACATCAGACAAGTGGGTCTTGGAAGTAGTAAGCCAGGGACTGGTTCTCAGCTTCAAAAAATTTCCAAAGATGAGAACCAGATCCTTTCCACCTGCAAATCCATCAGAGGCTCTCGCTCTGGAAACAGAAGTCTCAACCCTCCTGGTTCTCAGAGCTGTAGAAAGGGTTCCTCCCCTACACCAGGGCAAAGGACTGTACTCCAGGTACTTCCTTACCCCAAAAAAGACAGGAGAATGGTGGCCCATCCTGGATCTCAGATACCTAAACAAGCACCTTTTAAAACCAAAATTCAAAATGGTGACTCTGGGAATTATTTTACCCTCTCTAAGGCCAGGGGACTGGCTAGAGTCCCTGGACCTCAAGGACGCCTACTTCCATGTTCTCATCAGAAGCTCCCACTGACAGTACCTCAGATTCGAACTGCCCTCAGCCCATTATCAGTTCAGAGCAATGCCCTTCGGCCTCACCTCTGCCCCAAGGGTATTCACAAAATGCCTGGCAGTAGCAGTTGCTCATTTAAGAAGGCAAACGATTGCCATCTTTCCTTACCTGGATGACTGGCTTATAGTGGGCCAGTCTCCAGACCAAGTCAAATTACACCTTCAGGTTACCCAGCAGCTGCTTACATCTCTAGGTTTCCTTCTCAATCTCCCAAAGTCAGTTCTAGAGCCTGTTCAGCTACTCACCTTCATAGGCGCAGAACTGGACACAAAGCAGGGCAGAGCTTTCCTTCCTCTAGAAAGAGCAAAGACCCTGGTGGCTCTGGCCTCCTCCTTCACTCTGCAGGTCTCTCGACCAGCAAGGCACTTTCTGCAGCTCCTAGGGCACATGGCTGCCTCCACAGCAGTAGTGCAGGGAGCAAGATTTCAAATGAGGGACATTCAGTTCCATTTGAGAGCCTTCTGGTCTCAAAGGAGAGATCTTCTAACCAAATTGATCCCAGTAACTCGAACCCTGATCCAGGCCCTACAGTGGTGGCAGGATCAGAGCAATCTGAGACAGGAGGTTCCTTTCATCCCTCAATCTCACTCCTTGACCCTTACTACAGATGCGTCCCTTTTGGGGTGGGGAGCTCACATGGGCAACCTCACCACCCAGGGATTGTGGTCCCCTCAGGAATCTCTGCTCCACATCAATCTGTTGGAACTCAGAGCAGTTTTTCTAGCACTTCAGGTTTTTTCTGCATCTGTTCAGAACAAAGTGGTACAGGTCAGAACAGACAACACCACTACAATGTGGTACATCAACAAGCAAGGGGGCACTCGGTCTTCGACCTTGTGCACCGAGGCAATGAAGTTGTGGTCTCTGGCTTATTCCCTGAACACCTCCCTCATGGCAGTTCACCTCCCAGGCAAGGACAATGTCTTGGCAGATGCTCTCAGCAGGATTTCCCAGGGCCATCACGAATGGTCTCTGGATCCCCTAGTACTGGAGGTAGTATTTGCCAGGTGGGGCACCCCTCAGATAGATCTTTTTGCAGCCCCACACAATCACCAACTTCCGCTATTCTGCTGCAGGCCCCCAGTGTTGGGCTCAGTCCCTCTGGATGCCTTCCTTCTCAACTGGGAAGGAAAGTTTCTCTATGCTTCCCCCTTCCCTCTCTTGTTCAAGGTGCTAGTCAAAATCAGATCGCAACCTTGCAAGATGATTCTGATTGCTCCAGATTGGGCCAGACAGCCCTGGTATCCACTCCTTCTGTCCTTAGCAGTCCACCTTCCCCTGTGTCTTCCCAGGAATCACAATCTGTTAACCTGTGCCCAGGGGAGAGTTTGGTACCCGAATCTCAAATCCCTCAACCTCAAGGCCTGGCTCTTGAAGAGTTAGAGTTTGCTGACCTACACCTTTCTCAGGGTGTACTCGATATCTTGAAAGCTTCTAGGAAGCCTTCTACCAGGGCTACTTATAATTCTAAATGGAAAAGGTTTTCCATATGGTGCTCTGGAAAGCATATTTCCCCAGAATCTGCTGATTTGCCCACAGTCCTGGATTATATGGTCCACTTAAATACTTTGGGGCTGAGGCCAGCTACCCTGAAAGTGCACTTGGCAGCTGTCTCTGCTTTTATATCAGCAGGAAAGCCCACTTCTCTTTATGCTCACCCTGTATTCTCCAAGTTTTTCAAGGGATTGCTTCACACCAACCCTCCATTCAGGGACCCTGCTCCCGCCTGGGATCTCAATGTTTGCATTGCTCAGCTTATGCAACCCCACTTTGAGCCTTTGTCTTCAGCAGAGCTTAAGTACTTGACTTGGAAAACTGTGTTTCTGGTAGCCATCACTTCTGCCAGACGCATAAGTGAATTACAAGTTTTGTCAGTGGAGTCTGATTTTATCTCCTTTCACAGAGATAAGGTGGTCCTCAGGACTAACAGGAAGTTTTGCCTAAGGTGGTTTCAGATTTCCACCTTAATCAATCTATATCTCTTCAGTGTACTTCACTGACCATTCCTCCTCTGGCAAGAGGAGGCTGCACAACTAGATGTGAAGAGAGCCCTTAGTTACTACATAGAACGTACCAAGGGTCGCAGGTTTGACCCCTCCAACTATTCCTCACTTGGTGAGGTTGGTAAGGAAACCTGCCACTAAAGATCCATTGCCAGGTGGATTGTCTCTTGTATCCAATTTTGTTATCAAAAACTGGGTAAGGTTCCCCCTTCAGGCCTGAGGGCTCACTCTACTAGAGGTACAGCTGCGTCCCTGGCTGCAGCCAGGGACATCCCTATCATAGAGATATGTCAAGCAGCTACCTGGAAAACAGTTCACACTTTCACCAAGCATTACTCCCTGGACATCCTGGCTAGGAGTGATGCTCGGTTTGGCACAGCTGTGCTTCAGAGCCTATTTCCTAAGTAGGTTCTGTCCCTCCTCCATGGAGGTACTGCTGTGTATTCTGCATATGTCATAATATAGCAAGACTTCATGTTGTTTGAAGAAAAAATTACTTACCTTAGTAATGTTGTTTCTTCTAATGGAGTCTTGCTATATTATGACCTCCCCCCCTGCCTGCCCCTCTCAGAACTTCTGCTTTTGGGATGTGGGTGGGCAGTGCAGTGTTGGCACTTAGTAGATGCCCACCTTGTTTTTTCACCCCCTTTTTTTGGGGTGTTTGGGTGTTGTGTTTTTATTTTTTGGATCCCCTGACCTGAGTCTTTGTTTTGGGACCAAAAAATGTGTTAATATTTTAGTAGCCAGTTGGCTAGTGTAGGTTTACAGCTTCCACACAGAATCTTAGTGAGTTTTGCTCGTAAAGATCTGACAGTTTCAGTTTGAAGAACAACAGACAGAGTTTCTCAACCGAGCTCGCGCTCAAGATTCCATGCCTGGCATGGAAAGTTAACTCTTTCACCTCCGGAGCAGTTCAAAGGCTGGGTCAAACTGCATATGTCATAATATAGCAAGACTCCATTAGAAGAAACAACATTACTAAGGTGAGTCATTTTTTCTTTCAGTTTATTGTTTTGTAATTTATCTCAAAATAAGTACCGCTTACTTTTAACTTTACTTATTAAGAAAAAAAGTCTTCAGCCCTCCAGTCGACCATGAGCAGGACAGGTGACAGTAGGGAGACTTCATATGAAAGCTGTTCAGTCAGCCGGGTTGGGGCCGGTCCGCAGCCGTCTCCAGAGGGGGGATCTGACAACGGACGGTCCGATGCTCAGGGGGTGATGGGCAGTCCACCCGAAAGCATAAAAGAAAACGGTCCCATTCTTGGCACCGTTTGGCCTCGAGCTCTTCTTTGACACATAGGTCAAAAAAGAGAAAGCATCACTCAAGGTCGCCTTCTGGTATGTCTGCGCATCGACAGTCGGTCGTTGGGGCCAGGTGCCAGTCTCCTCCCCTGGAGTCGCCGGTTTCTGTCTCCGGTGGCTGACCTCTTCGACATCAGAGCCCTTCCCCGCCTATTGAAAGGGCTTCCGCTGAGCAGTTTCATCAGTGGGCCACACTTATGGAGCACTGGGCTCGGAGATTGGTCCAGCTGCCTGGCCCAGTCACTCTGAGGCCTTCGAGCCTTTAGGGAGAGCGGGTGGGGCAGTTGGACCTTCTTAGTCACATGGAGCCCTCTTCAGTGCCGTCGACTCCGCTCTCAGGTGTCCCCCCCATGGCTGCGGCGCCAGGGGCCACACTGATGCCTCTATCTCCTGGTATTCCTCTTCCTTTTTCTTCATATCACAGTTTTCGGAGCCCTGGGTTGCTTTCAGCACCATCGGGATGCTGTCGGTGTAGATGGGTCTGTAGGCGCTATCCTCGGTGCTGCTGATGTCGGCGGTGTCCTCGGCACCACTGGGGTTGTCGGCACCTCCCTCGGTGCCGTGGGCTCTGCCGACACAGTCTGTTGTGCCATGGGCTTCTTTGGCTTCGTGATCTCTGTTGGTGCCATGTGCTGGGCTGTCTCCAATGGCGCCGACTCCCTTGCCTTCGGCACCGTGTTCCTCTTCGGCACCGAGGCTTGCTGCGGCGCCGACCAGTCTTCAGGGGTTCTCAACTCTGATTCTTATCTCTGCTTTGCTTCCTTCTGATTCTCACTCCTTTCCTGTCCACACAGTCCCTCCTGGACTGTCAGGAGATGATATCGAGCCTGACCCAGATCTTCGACTGGGTGATGATGTTGAAGGAGAAGGGATCAATCCTGCCGCAGAGCCTGTGGTTGAAGACCTGTCATTTAAGTCTCTGCTGAAAAATCTAAATTCTGCTCTTTCTCTCCAGACTACAGATATGGATCCTGGAAAGCTTTTAAGACTCCAATACCTACATGTCCTGGAGATCCCTATGAATTTAACTCCTCCGATACAACCATCCTTTGAGACACTCTCTGAGATGGTATGGAATAATCCTGCTCTCATCCCTTCTGTGGCTAAGTCCATAGACAGAAAGTATGTTCCTCCCAAGGATCAACCCATTTTGGCCTCCCAGGCCTTTGCTGACCCCATTGTAATCCTAGCAGAGAATGATGAGGCCATTCTCCTTCAGGCATCTACAGCCCGGCCTTTAAATAAAGAATCTCATAAGACAGACACCTTAAGCAAGAGAGTCTTTTGCTGCCTCCACCCTGGGTATGCATATTGCCAGCTACAAGGGAGGGCTGTTTCTCTCAATATGAGTATGTTCTTTGGCATTCGCTCAAGCAGATGGTGGAAGCTTTGCCCGAGTCGGACACTAGTTCAGAGGTACTTCAGACCATAACCAGGGGTATCAAGTCCAACAACCAGTAGGTTAAAGCAGCTATGGACGCTTTCAATACTGCTTCCTAAGCAGCGGCAGCGGGCATTTGCACCCGTCGCCACTCCTGACTACATGCTTCGGGCTTCACGAATGATGCCCAGCAGCAGGTCATGGTTTTACCCTTTGACGGTATGTATCTGTTCAGACCTCAAGTACAGCAAGTGCTGGAGGCCACACAGAAGACTAGGTCTGCCATTAAAACGTCTCGACCCACTCCCAACCATCACCCCTTCTCAGGGGGGTCAACAAGCATCAATTTCATAACCATCAGTCCTTTCGGGGCAAGGGCAGGGGAGGTTTTAACAAAAACCACAACCCTCAGCCTCCAAAGAAAATGCAACAGAAGGTGCAAGGGCCCAAAGTGCCCAGTGCCACTTTCTGAGTTTCTGGCCCAGGTCCCACCTCATCTCTCCGAGGAGGACTCTTCCTCAGTGGTGGTAGGATGTCTGATTCAGTTCTACAACCAGTGGAAATCCATAACATCAGACAAATGGGTCCTCCAGATAATCTGCGAGGGGTGCTCATTCAACCTTTCAGAAACCCCTCCGGATCATCCCCCCCAAACGACAGCCCAGGCTGTCTTCAATTCAGTCAGACCTTTTGCCTCCGAGGTACAAGGCCTTCTGAACAACAGGGCAGTAGAAATAGTTCCGCTGGATAAATGAAACACAGGTTTCTACTACCATTACTTCCTGGTCCCAAAGAAAACTGGTGGCATGCGCCCCATTCTGAACCTCAGAAAGTTAAACAAGTTTCTTCTCGGGGAAAAGTTCAAGATGATTTTGCTAGGGACCCTGTTACCCTTGCTTCAATAATATGATAGGCTAGCTTCCCTGAACATGCAGGATGCCTACCAGCATATTCCTATACACCCAAAGCACCACAGATACCTAAGGTTTGTGGCGCTGGGTCAACGTTATCAGTTCTGAGTCCTGCCCTTTGGGCTGTCCTTGGCGCCATGAGTTTTTACAAAGTGTTGTGCGATTCTCGCAGCGCATCTCAGAAAAATCGGAATACAAGTATTCCCATATCTGGACGACTGGTTCCTAGCAAGTCCCTTCAGACAAGAAACTCTGGACGCTGTAGCCACAGCTTCAGACTTCCTCACTTCCATGGGAGAACTGCTAAATCTCAAAAAATTGCAGTTGCAGCCCTCCCAGAAGCTCCTCTTTATAGGAACTCTTCTGGACACTCCTGTGCAAAAGCCTTTCTTCCAGAGGACAGAAGGAGCGATATCTCACTGTACAGATGGCCTGATACATCAGAGAGAACAACTCAGTTCAAGCTATCCCAATGCAACAAATGCTGGGTCTCATGGCATCCTCAGTGTTCACTGTACCTGCAGCAGATCTCCACATGAGAACCTCCCAGTGGATGCTCAGTACTCAGTGGTCTCCAACCACTCATCCTCAGTCCTTTCTCGTCAAGGTGACAGAACCTCTAAGGGAGTCTGTCATCTGGTGGTCGCAAGAGGACAACCTTCTGCAAGGGTATCCCTTTGCTCCTCTGGATCATCAGATATCCATTACCATGGATGTGTCCCTGATGGGTTGGGGAGCTCACTGTCAGAATTTCCACACCTAAGGCACGTGGATTCAGGTCGAGTCCCAACTTCACATAAACATCCTGGAAGTGAAAGCCGTCCTCTATGCAGTCTGGGCTTTGAAGACATTCTCTGTCACAAGAACATTCTTTAAACGGACAACAAAGTAGTGATGTACTACATCAACAAGCAGGGCGGTGCACACTCTTACCCTTTATGCAGGGAAACAATGAGAGTGTGGAAATGGTGCCTAGAGCACAAGGCTCTAATTCATTTGGTTTACCTGCCAGGAGTGCAGAACGAGCTGGTGGACCGTCTCAGCAGAATGGAGACAGATCCTCACTAATGGTCTCTCAACCGTAGTTCAGTCACTATATACAGAGTAACAAACTCCAGACCTGGACCGTTTGCATCCCCACTCAACATAAAACTTCTTCTCTTCTGCTACAGATATCCAGAGTCTGGCATTTTCTGTCTGGATGCGTTCAGGCTGCAGTGGACAAAACGCTTTCTATACACTTTTCCTCCTCTTCCACTAATTCAGAGGGTACTTCTCAAATTCAAGTCTCAGGGGGACAAAATGATCCTCCTTGCTTGCTTCTGGCCTCGACAGATATGGTTTCCGCTACTCAACAGTATGTCAGAAACCCCTCCGAATGCACTTCCCCTTCAGATGAACCTTCTGACCCAGGGTCCCGTGGTCCATGCCAATCTGAGGTCGCTTCACTTTCATGCTTGGCTCCTGAGGAGATAGAGGTGAATAGGTTCAGTGTCTCTTGTAGAGTTTCAGATATTCTTTTGGTTGTATGCAAGCCAGCCACCAGAAAAACCTACACAGCCAAATTGAAGCATTTATTTCTGTCTAGTGTGCAAAATCCTCTTTGAACCCTTTTTCCTGCCCACCAAATAAAGTCTTAGTGTACCTTTTAGACCTCTCAAATTCAGGTCTACAATACTCTATGGTCAGAGTTCACCTTTGTGCTATTTCAGCCTATCATGAGCCGGTACTTTCTCTGTCACCGGCTCAATTACCTGTAGTTCCATCTTCTTCCAAGTTGTGTAACTGGGTGTGCTTTGAAACAACTGAGAAGCTGCATGGGATATACTAATTTGGACTAGATATCTGCAACAAATCTCTCTCTCTTGCTTACATCTGAGGGAAGTTTTCCTTACTTTTACATTGGTATTGCTTTGTGTTTAATTATTTTAGTTTTTAATTCAGGAAGGGGTTTTTCAAAACTGCTTATCTTGTCAGCATCTTCAGAAGGGCTGAAATAACTGCATATTTGATTTTCCTTTGTGGCTAACTGGACTGATTACTAGAATTCTGTGACAATCTGCATCAATATATTTTGCAATATTTGCTGGTGGTGGTTCTGTGATTTAAAATATCAAAGGCTGCAGTTTGTAATTGGATGCCAGACATAGCCTGAGGTGGGAGAAATTGTCTTCACAAGTCAGGGAGACCTGTATCACAGCCAGTTGTTCTAGCTTGAACATTTCAGCATTGATCAATTACTATAAACTACTGGTGTGATCCTGTTTCAGACAGAAGTCCATCTTCTTCCAAGTTGTGTAACTGAGTGTGCTTTGAAACAACTGAGAAGCTGCATGGGATATACTATATTGGACTAGATATCTGCAATGAATCTCTCTCTCTCTTGCTTACATCTGAGGGAAGTTTTCCTTACTTTTACATTGGTATTGCTTTGTGTTTAATTATTTTAGTTTTTAATTCAGGAGGGGGGGTTTCAAAACTGCTTATCTTGTCAGCATCTTCAGAAGGGCTGAAATAACTGCATATTTGATTTTCCTTTGTGGCTAAGAAACCACCAGGCTGTTTTGGGGCTGGGAAGGTTTACCTGTGTCTGACTTGGATGTCTGGATTTTTCTCTGTTTGATTAGCAGGGTATTTTCTCTGTCAAATTGTTGTGTAGGGCATCTTGCTGACAGGAAAGCACTCATCGTAGCGGTGGGTGAGAGCTTTTAGCTGATTGTGTTATGAGGGCACCCGCAGAGAAGACTGATGACAACTGTCACTAGGGAGGCCCACAGGAAGGAGGCAGAGGACATCACAGGGAAAGGAAGCAGCTCCTGGTGGGGGACTCATTTATTAGGGGGATAGAACTGGGGGGAGCAGGGAAAACTGAAGTAAGGTGGCTGCCTGGTGCCATGGCTTGGAGGGACAGGAAGCACATCCTCAGGATCACGAGAACAGCTGCAAGGAAGTCTGAGCTGGATGTCATTGTCCACCTAGGGACAAATGACTTGGCTTATCATGAGATCAGAGCAGTGCAGGAGGACATTGTAGAGTTGGGGAGGGGCCTAAGACAAGTAGCACACACAGTATCCTTCTCAGAGGTGCTGCCTGTCAATGGCATGGGGGAGGCGAGGGTAGTTAGCACCATGCAGTTTAATGAATGGTTGAAAAAATGGTGGCGCACAGGGGTTTGGCTTCATTGGGGACTAGGGTTCCACCTGGAGGGACACCAGCCTATACTGGCAGGATGGTCTGCATCTGTCCAGGAAGGGAACAAGTCTTTTGAGCAATCGGTTTAAATGCTTCATTGGCAAGCTTTTAAACTAGTCAAAGGGGGAGGCTCTGATAAGCAACAGGAAAATCCCAGCCTCTCCCTACAAAACAGGGTACTAAATGAGAAAAAGACTGAGGTAGAAAGGTCAGTGGGGGATGCTGCAACAGAAGGCAAAGCCATCAAAAATGGAGAGCAATGAGTACCAACGCCGTAGTCTGGGTAACAAGCTTCCTGAATTAGTGGCCTTGATGGAGGAGGAACATCTGATATCGTGGCAGTCACAGAAACATGGTACACATTAAACCATGACTGGGATGTAAACATACCAGGATACACTATCTACAGGAGGGACAGGGAGGGTAAAAGAGGAGGAGGAGTAGCTTTACATAAGGGAAGGAATAAAAGCAACAGAACAAAAGGGTAAACAGGGAGAAGAAGAAGAAGCACTGTGGGTAAATTTGAGACAGGCAATGGCACCACAATCCGCACAGGGTTGTATAGATCTTCTCAGGGGAGGAAATGGACAAGGAAATGATAGAAAGTATACTTAGAATGGCAGAAAAGGAGATATTGCTGATGGGTGATCTGAAATGACAGATGTTAACTGGAATGCAGTTGCAGCAGCCACTTCGAAGAGTGGGGTTATTCTAGATGCCCTACAGGGGGCATGCCTTAGACAACTAGTATTGGAGCCCACTCGAGAGGGAGCAATCTTAGACCTGGTTCTCTCGAATGGAGATGGAGAGAGGATCACAGATGTAGAAGTGGGTAGCCATCTGGGAACTAGCAACCATCTAACAGTATAGTTCACAATAAACACAGCAATAGAGTCAAGCCATACAAAGGCAAAAGTACTGGACTTTAGGAGGGCTGACTTTGCCAAATGGGTGAGTGCCTAAGGAATGCACTAGCAAATTGGCAGGAAGGAGGGGTGGAAGAACAATGGGGAATAATAAAAACTGCCATCACTGAGGTAACAAGCCTTTGTGTGAAGCAAATAAACAAAACAAAATGATGTAATAAACCACTATGGTTCTCAAAGGAAGTGGCAGTGAAGGTTCAAGAGAAAAAGAAAGCATTCAGGAAGTACAAGGAATTGCAGAAGAAGCAGGACAGAGAACTGTATCAGTTAAAGCAAAAGGAGGCTGGAAGGCAGTCAGAACAGCAAAGGCCCAAACCGAGGAAAAGATAGCCAACTCAGTTAAGAAGGGGATAAACCTTTATAGGTACATCAGGGAGTGAAGAAAGACCAAGGGAGGGATAGTGAGGCTTAATAAAGGGAGGGAGGGTGGGCAGAGGGAGACTGTGAAAAGGCAGAGATACTAAACAAATATTTTGCTCAGTATTTACAAAATGAAGAGGGGAGGTACCTAAAACAAACAGTAGAAACACTCTGGATACAGAAGTTGATACCGCCCATTTACAGAAGAAAGGGTTCTGAAAGAGCTTAAAACTGAAGGTGGACAAAGCAATGGGGCCTGATGGGATTCATCCCAGAATTCTAAAAGAACTAAGGGTAGAACTGGTGACACCACTGACTACCCTTTTAACAAATCATGGGAGGATGGGGTGGTACCCGAGGACTGGAGGAGGGCAGATGTGATTCCCCTTAACAAAAGTGGGAGCAAGGCAGAAGCAGGAAACTACAGACCTGTTAGTTTAACCTCAGTGATAGGGAAAATTATGGAATCACTTCTGAAGGAAAGAATTGTCGAGTATCTAGAGGCCAGAAGGGCACAGGACCCTAGGCAGCATGGATTCACAGCGGGAAGGTCATGCCAGACAAATCTGATAGATTTCTTTGACTGGGTGACCAAAGTAGTAGATCAGGGAGGGGCTGTGGACATGGCCTACCTAGACTTTAGCAAGGCATTTGACACAGTCCCACACAAACGATTAATATACAAGTTAGCCAGCCTGGGAGTGGGTCCCAAGATGACAGCCTGGGTAAAGAATTGGCTGGAGAATAGGACACAGAGTAATAGTAAATGGAGTCCACTTAAGAAAGGGGGTTACTAGTGGGGTACCGCAGGGTTCAGTATTGGACGGTCCTCTTCAATGTCTTTATAGTTACATTGCAGAGGGACTGGAAGGAAAGAATGTCTCTTTGCAGATGACACAAAGATCTGCAACAGAGTTGATGCACAGGTGGGGTGGAAAGATGAGAAGGGACTGGCAAGGTTAGAGGAATGGTCAAATGTATGGCAGCTTAGATTCAATGCTAAGAAGTGCAAGGTAATTCACCTGGGAAACAAAACCCAGGGAAGAGTACACAATGGGGGTGAGATACAACAACAAAAATGGAAAGGGACCGGGGTAGACATATCAGATGACCTAAAGGTGGGCAAGCAATGTGAGAGGGCAGCAAGGAGGGCTGGGATACTGGGATGCACAGGGAGAGGCATCACCAGTAGAAAACAGGAAGTTATTATCCCTCTGTACAGACAGTTGGTGAGACCCCATCTGAGTACTGTGTGCAGTTCTGGAGACCCAATCTCTGCAAAGACATAGACAGGATAGAAGCTGTCCAGAGGAGGGCACTAAAATGGTGCAGGGTCTGCACCGAAGGCATATGAAGAGAGACTAAGGAGCTTAATATGTATAGCCTCGAGGAAAGGAGGGAGAAGGAGGACATGATAGAAACGTCAAGTACCTCAAGGGAATCAACAAAGTCCAAGAGGGTAGCATCTTTCAAAAAAAGAGGTGTGCAAGAACAAGAGGGCACAATTTGAAGATAGAGGGGGCAGCTCAGAGGTAATTTAAGGAAGTATTTTTTCACAGAGAGGGTTGTGGATGCATGGAACGGCCTTCCGGAGGAGGTTGTGGAGTCAAAAACAGTGGTGGAATTCAAGCATGCATGAGACAATCATAAGGCCATTCTAGGGGGTGGGGGTAGGAAGAAGTAGGCTGCTGGTTAACTAGGATCTGCAGCTTATCCAGTAGGTAGGGAAATGGGCAGACTGGGTGGGCCAAGCGGTCCTTATCTGCCATCAAATTCTATGTTTCTATGTTAAGTTAAGAAGTTTCTTAAAGGTATTCTGCATACCAGACCTCCTATCAGACATCCAGTTGCAGCCTGAGACATTAATCTCGTGCTAGACATGCTCACTCGAAAGCCCTTTGAGCCTCTAGCTACCTGTGAGCTGAAATTCCTCACTTGGAAAATGGCCTTCCTGGTGGTCATCACCTCGGCCCGCAGAGTCTCTGAAATACATGCTTTGTTCACAGACCCTCCATACACTGTATTTCGTAAGGACAAAGTAGTTCTTAGGACCCATCTTAAGTTTCTCCCTAAGGTTGTCTCAGAATTCCATCTAAACCAACCTTTGGTCCTACCTACTTACTTTGTGAACTTCCAAAATGAAGGAGAGCATACCCGTCATTCTTTAGATGTTAAAAGAGCATGGCAATTCTATTTAGATAGAACAAAAGAGAATTGCAAGGCTCAACAACTGTTTGTTTCCTTCAGCGAGATACGGCTGGGTCAGTATGCCGCTATCAGATGCATTTTGGCATGGCTGGTAGTGTGCCTTCGCCACTGTTATTCTATGGCACAGGTTAAGCTGGAAGGCAGAGTGTACGCTCACTCTACTAGAGCAGTCGCAGCATCTCTGGCAGAAATCCGCAATGTGCCCATTGCAGACATTTGCAATGCGGCTACCTGGAGCTCAGTCCGTACTTTCGTCAAGCACTATGCCTTGGATGTCCGTGCCAGGCAACATCTTTCGTTTGACAGGACTATCCTTAACGGACTTCTGTCCTGAATATGTGATCTCTTGGTTTCTCCTGCTGCCCTCTCAGGGGATTATTAGCTCAGTACTTTCCCATCAGTGTGAATGAGTGGTGGAAACTTTATGTCCAGGAAGATATGGAAATTATGTATCTACCATAATTCTTCATCTTCTTGGACGAAGTCTCCGCCACTCATTCACATGCCCACCCAACATCCCCCAAGCTCACCTCTCTGTTGTTGGTCTTCACTCCCTCAATGACTAGGCTGTGAAGACTTCATTGTTGACCCTCCTTATATGGGTCTTTCGGACTATCTTATGTCCGAGTTTTGTTTCGGCTAGTCCTTCTAGGTTAGTTACGCTGCACCTCCTTGGAAAAAAGGTACTGAGGTGGTTAGAGGATCAACGCCGAGATAGTCATTGCCGCACAAGTCAAGGCTCGCAGTGCCGCTCCTCATGGTTCCATCTCTGGCGCTGGCCCTCTTGCAAAAATGTTTGTTCCCGCTGGGTCCTAGCGCCTCCAGCATAGATTCCATTAATGTGAATGAGTGGTGGAGACTTTGTCCAAGAAGATCAAGAATTATGGTAGGTACATAATTTTCATTTCTGTGCTACTCTGCTGGTTCACCCTTCCCTTGTATCAACCAGAGGCCAGAACATTTTTTTTAAAACATGTCTGCTAGGCCCTTCCCTCCATCCACCATCAACGACAGACCACAGGAGCCAGTGATGGACCCAGGCGACTGGCATACATGTTTAAAAAAAATTGTTCTCTGCCATTCTGTTTGGCGCCCCTCCCCCCAACAGCCAGACAGCCCGGGTTGCCCTTCCATCAATATGTCAACAGCTGACCACAGGAGCCAGGGACAGATTCAGCTGACTGGTATACATGTTTAAAAAATTGTTCTGTAACACAGTCTCCCCACCCCCTACAAAATCAACCAGAGGCCATATTAATGTTTCTAAACATGTTTGTTAATCGGCCTGGACTACCCCTGCATTAACACATCAACAGCTGACCACAGCAGCCAGGGACGGACCTAGTGGACTAGTCTAATCATGTTTAAAAAAATTGTTCTGTGCCACTGTTGCACCCCCACCCCAATATATCAACTAGAGGCCAGAACAATGTTTTGTTTTCATAAATATATCTGCCAATCTGCCCGGACTGCCCCTCCATCAACATATCAACAACTGACCACAGGAGCTCGGTGTAGCTGACTGATATACATGTTTAAAAAAATTATGTGCCACACTGTTCATCCCTCCCCATCTCAATCAGAGGCCAGAAGAATGTTTTTAAACATGTCTCCCAGTCAAGCGGACTGGTATAAACATGTTTAAAAAAGTGTTCTTTGCCACTTTGTTCATCCCCTCCTTATCAACCAGAGAACATGTGTGCCAGTCAGCCCAGACTGCCCCTTCATCAACACAACTGACCACAGGAGCCAGGGACGGACCCAGCAGACTGATATATGGTTTTAAAAAATAGTTCTATGCCATTCTGTTCATCCCTCCTGTATCAACCAGAGGCCAGAACAGTTTTTTGCAATGTGTGTACCAGTCTGCCAGGCCTGTCCCTCTACCCTCCATCAATGACAAATCACACGAGCAAGGGACGGACATAGTGACTGGTATACATGTGTAAAAAAATAAATAAATAAATTGCTCTCTGCTAGTCTGCTTGGCCGCTCCTCTGTCCACTATTAACCAGAGGCCAGGACAATTTTTTTTCAACTAGTGCACCAATTGGTACGGCCCGTAATGCCATCCTCCATCAACGACAAACCATGGGAGCAAGGAACTGACCTAGCTGACCAGTGTACTTGTTGAAAAAAATTGTTCTGTGCTGGTCTGCTCATCTACCTCTTCCTGCTCCATCACCAGAGGCCAGAACAATTTTTGCAACATAAGTACCAGTCTGCAAGGCTCGTCCCTCTACCTTCCATCAACAGCAAACCACAGGAGTGAGAGACAGACACTGCGGACTGGTATACATGTGTAAAAAAAAAAAAAATTCTTCTGTGCCAGTCTGCATGGCCACCCCTCCATCCACCATCAACCAGAGGCCAAAACAATTTTTTGCAACGTGTGTACAAGTCTACCAGGCCCGTCCCTCCATCAATACCAAACTACAGGAGCAAGGGACGGACATGGCATACTTGTATAAAAGATAAAGAACCTCTGTGTGCAAGCACTGAGGCAATGGTTACCCCAAATGGCATTTGGCCGGGAAGCCAAGTTTTAAAGAAATACAAAATCACACATGCCCACACAATGCAAAGCATCATGGGCTGCATATGCAAATCACCACAGAATATTATGCTGGTTCAACTTTAAGCAGAAATGCATGGTGCCAAAAGGACTCTCACATAGTTTGCAAAGGGTGCCAACAGAAGACATAGACATGTGTTTCGTCCTACCAGGACTCCTCAGTATGCCTTGTACTTGTATACGTGTGTAGAAAAATTGTTCTGTACCAGTCTGCTTGGCCGCCCTTCTGTCCCTTGCAGAACTAAAAAACGAGGAAATACAGGGCACTCGGCAAAGGCTGCATATACCATTTTTTTCCACTGTGCCAGCTTGTGCGCTCCCATCACCCCTTCTTGCCCCCTCCTTCCTCACTTTCCCATCCAAAACTAGCCAGCAAAACAGACTTACCTTACCAGACTCAGGCAGGCACTCAGGAAATCAGGGCAGTCCTTCAGTTGTCCTCAGATGGCAGGATCCAGCAGGCATAAGGCAGCAAGCAGGCAGGAGAAACAGATAGTACACTGATCAGGGTGGGCAAGCAGGGGGCAGGCAAGTAGATCAAGCAGGCAGGACAGCAGATATCAGGGGCTGACTACCAGTGAATTTACAGCCTTTCCTTTTCCCTCTGAAAAAGTCTCATGAAGCAAGTCCTCCTCCCAAGCACTTAAACTGCCACAGAGAAAAGTGAATTGCTGCAAAGACAAAGAATTACTGTTCCTATTTTGACTACAGAGAAAGAGGATCCAATTGTGGCTTCTCTTTGGACTTGGGGGCTCATCGCTCGTGCTGTTCACTCCATCCAACTTCTTCATGTGTGATCCAGGTGATGTACCTGTCCCCACTCAAAACCATCTATTTAAAGGGCTTAGGTGGACCTGAAAGGGGACATCATGCAGACAAGTGGCGCAGAACTTTTAAAAGATAATGGAGCCCGCAATTGGAGGTTTGAGGCATTCCGCCCCTTTTGTGACATTACAGTGTGGAACGGCCTCATTAACGGGGGGGCCGGGGAGCAATAGAACACAGAAACCACACGGAGAGAAAGAAAGCAACAAAGAAAGTTGCTTTTACTGTTCTTTCTGCACTGACACATCATGAGCAAGCAGTATCGCGGCGGAAAGACCCAAAATCGCTGAAATGGTGCTAAATTTGTGCCCATGAATTTCCAGTGAACCTGCTTATGACAGCTGTCTTTCTGACTGTCCCCCTGGCACAGCTTCATATGAGAAATCTCACAGTGGATTCTTTGGGTGCAGTGGGACCAACTGATGGATTAGTTGGAATATATTATCCTCATCATGTCCCCTGTCAGTTGTGACTGTGGTGGATTGAACTTCTGCATTTGCTTCACGGTGTCCCATTCCTTTCCCTGACTCCAGAGCAGATCCTCACAATGGATGCCTCCAGGATGGGATGGGGTGCATACCTGGGCGTGTACCAGGCCCAGTGGTTGTGGACAGAGCAAGATTCAGATATCCACATCAGTTTTCTGAAGATGAAGGCTGTTCTTGGGCTCCAGGCCTTCGGAGCGCACTTCTTTCCAGAGCTTCTGTTAGTCTGTACAGACACTATCAGTATGATGCACTATATCCACAAGCAAAGGTGCATTCTCTCACAGTCTGCATTTGACAGCTGTTTTTCTCCCAGGAGTCCAAAACATCTTAGCAGATAGGCTAAGTCTATCCCAATCTCAGGTACACAAGTGGGAACTGCTGACCTTTGTGGTCAATGACATCTTTGCAATATGGGGTTGTCCAGAATTAAACTTTTTTCATCCTCACACAACCCAGAACTGCTGCATTCTCCATCCCTGTGTTGATTGCAGGGCTCTAGGACCACTTGGATCTCCTTCCTGTGCTGAGCAATGGGCAGGAAACCAAAACTGCATAAGTGGGACATCAGCTCCTCCTACAGAGGATTGAGCCAGTCTACTTCCTGCCTTCATACAAGCAAGCACCTTGTAGCAGTGCTCTGTCCTGGTGGACAGAACTGACATTTTCTCTACCAAAGTAGCTTTTTTTTTGTTTTTTGGGGGACAACTTCTGGACTTTTTGTCAGGATTTTGTTGCCCTGCTGGTGCCAGGGAAGCTTAGACATGATCGGCTTTGCTGGCATTTTCAGCAGGATTCTCTCCAGTTGGGTCCTTTCAGACTCGGCCTTGCATGCTGCACAGTCTGCCCCCCAGCTCCACCCAGCTAAGCCTTCACATACAAGGACTGGGGAGTCAAGAACAAGAAGAACTGGAGAGACAAGAGTAAGAACCACATTCCGAATTCAGAATTCATCTTCCTGCAGTACCACCAGACTCCCGGACCCCCAAGGAGCTGGCTACAGCCGAGATCAGTGCCACATCCTTCTCTGCACTGGGGCCTCTTGGAGTTAATCTCCCCTGTCTGGTGGGCTACCGACTGAATGAAAGGAGCACAGTGAGTACCCATCTCATGACTGACCTTGGTGGGGCGATTGGCGGTATTGTGGCATTCCATATGAAGATCAGGGCTAGCAAAACGTGGGAAAATCCTGCCGGCGGCTATTTTGAGCAGTGCTACAGCTAGCTCTTGCCACGTTTTCTCTGCTGTATAGCCAAACACATTAGGGGCATTTGCACCACTTTAAATCCTCTGGGGGCACTTTACCCAGCTTACTGGTAGACCTTCAGAGGATCAGCCTAGCTTAATGTCCAGTCAGGGATGTTGTGGCAGTGCCAGGAGCCCCTCAGATTTCTTAGAAAAGGCTGACATCAAGCTTTACAGTCCCGGACATTTTACTAAACAAGGAGCCCCTCGGATTTTCTAGCAAGGCTCATATCAGACATTGCATTACCTGTTTTACTAAGGAGCCCTTACACAGGTACTTAGAGGCTGAGGGACTAATTCACGACAGCTTTTTCTGCTCTGGCCTTGCAAGAGGCCCTGTTTCTTGTCCAGGGGCCCTTCCTTGTCAGCCTGAGTTTCTGAGATTGCAGAATTCAGTTAAGATGCCAGTATTTTCCTTTATACTGTGTCCCTTGGAGCTCTCTGCTGCTATTTTCTTTAGTGTCCTCAGACAAGACCCAAGTCCTTGGACAAATTTGCCAGCGATAGAAAATGTGCCAAATGCAAGTCCACACTACTAGCCACTTCTGCTGGGACCCAGTGCTTAAAATGTGAGGCTGCAGCCAGTTTAGACTCTGCTGCAGTGGAAGAAAATTCCACCACCCCATTGCGTATCCAGGAGATCCAACAGCAGCCCACCCTGCTGCTGGCCCTAGACTTAATAAAAAAAAAAAAACATCAAACAGGAATTTTGCCTTGGACCCAGCCTGCTTTGACTTGCAGCCTCCTGCATGCCCTCATACCCATACCTACGAGAAAGTCACTCAGAAGCGAACTCTGTCACCCTCATTGGATGAGGAAGAACACCATGTACACCACCATAACAAGCAAAGGAAGCATGCCAGCTCTTTTCGCTCCTGGAACATGGCAGATGACCGCTCCAGTCACCACAGATAAAAGAAACGTTGTGCCAGGTCACCTTCTTTATCAGACTCTAGTTCTTCTTCTCCTCCCGAGGAGGGAGAGATTCATAGCAGCTCTTTGGAATCGGAGCCAGATTGTACAAGACACTTTGATACAGATGGCCTGGACTTTTTCATTAAAAATATCATGACAGAGATACTCCTAGGAACCACACCTGTCACTTCTAAACAGGACAAACTAACCTTCAGGCTGTCAGCATCCACTAAAAAAAACAATTGGATTGCTGGCCCAGTGGCGCTGAGGGTTGAGGTGCTGGACACCACACCTCGCGTCACGCTGGGTTGTCAGAGGTCAGTAGAGGAGGATAGGATTGTGTGTCCAGAGGACTGCTTTCCTATTCTGGGGAGGGATGTGAGTCTCCACCGCACTGCAATGGCCCCTGGGAATGCCCGGAGGCACTATGCAACAGAGGGAGGAATGCAGCGGATGTCAGCACATCAGTGCTAGATGTCATTGCACATCTGCACTCCTGGTGGAATAATTAGAGGAAAAATATGGCAGCACTGTCTGTGGCAGCTTGATGGCCACACTTCCTGAGCCCGGGGGGGGGCAAATTGGAACAGAAACCAGGGTTGGTATTAGTTCCTGGCCTGGCATGGGTACAGCTGCATATGCTAGCTGGCCCTGGTAGATGTGTCTCTGTGGTCACTGGGGAAGTGGAGCGGCGGCTGAAGATAAGGCAGGTCAGCGGCTGCACAGGAGAGAAAATAGAAATATAAAAAAAAATTTGGAAACATGGCTGAATCTGCCCAGGAGCGAGACCAAGATTTCATCCCTAATGAAGAAGATGATAATTCTGGCAAATGGCAGGGCCACTCTCTGGGACACAGTCGACCGCAATTTGGATTCTTCCATAAAGAAGGCCTTCTAGACTTCAGCAGCCTCCTTGATGGCAGCAAAAGCTAATGTGTGCTCGGCCAGGGCTTCTCTTTCCAGGGCCACAGAACTGGCCTTCAAGCTGATGGAGGACTCCGAGAAGAACAAAATTATGGAGGAGTCACGTGATGTGCTTGCCCTGAGTAGCAGACTCTCTTAGAGCTCTGCAGTCCAAACTCCAAAAACGCGGCTTTTTTTAATGAACTAGTGTGCCAAAACAATTCAAACTACAGAACTTGTTGGGTGAAAATGGACTGAAACTAACTGTGCAAAGAACTTAGAGAATGGGAGAACCAGAGGCTTAACAAATGGATCTACAAATAGCCTCTCAGCAAATGGTAGGACGGCCAAGTAAACAGCCGAAACATCAGGACTCATCTGGAAACTCACTTCCTGTCCTCCTAGCAGCTAACCATTTTCAAACAACTATGGATACATTATTCTTGAGATGACCTCACTGAGATTAGCAATGTGTGAAATAGCGAAGGACTTTAAAAATTTCCAACTAGCTTTAGAGAGCATCACCTTGCGAGTCTCTGATGCGGAAGCAAGGGTGAGCTCAGTGGAAGACCAACAGACTAGAGAGCACAAAGAACTCGAAGAAATTAAGAAAAAAATGGGGAAACTGGAAGACAGGCTGGAGGATCAAGAAAGCAGACTACGCAGAAACAACTTAGTCTTTGTAGGGATAGCAGAAACTGTAGAAGGATCAATCGTACTACAGTTAACACAAAGACTGCTGCAAGATCTTGTTGGACCCTCACAGAATGGCGATACCTATGCCCTAGACTTTGCACAGAGATTTTTCAAGCAAGCACAAAGACAAGGGGACAAAACCAGGGTAATTATCGCCTGCTGCTCAAACCTCCAGGACAAGATGCACTTACAAAATCAAGCCGAATCAAAGGCACTCTGTACTGAAACGGACTCAGAGTACACATATGTAGTGATGTTACACCAGCTGTAAGAGACAGACAAAACGAATATCTAGGAACCAAAACAAAGCTCCATCAAGCAAAAATACCCTTTAGGATACTGCACCCTGCTAGACTAGTGACAACCAAGGACACCAAGAGCTATGAATTCCCCAGTTCAGAAGCAGCCAGAAGAGACTTACCAAAACTGTTCCACAAAGTATTTGCACCTCAAAACGTGACTGAAGAGACTAACAGCCAGATCCAAAACCACAAGAATCCAGACCAGATCTGAAGAGGGTTGGGGGAAAGGCTGGCAGACCCAAATCTCTCATGAAGGTACTGCAGATCCTAGTTGTTGTTTTTTCTCTAAATATACTCCTTGTTAATTATTTAAAAAGAGAGGGGGACTTCATTGGAGAGGGGAAAAATGTGCTTTTCCCTTACTCCTTCTAGACCCTAGGGGAACTACATAACAATCCCAAATGTTATTCTAACAAGAGACTGCCCTGGAACTAAGCATTCAGAATGGGGACATAAACTGAGATACTGATGCAGAGGATCAGTGAAAAGTGCGAGCAACTGAAGAAAGATAAAAGACAAAATATAGCCGGAGCATTTTATGACCTTTCTTGTCCTGGTACACTCCCTGCTCTTCTCGCCTTCTGAACACGTTCTTTGTCCCACAAGAATTAACACACATCTGCAAATTCCAACCATTCCAATCAGGAATAAATCTACCCCTGCCTTCTCACTAATAAGAGGACAGTGATTGACAGCTGGACCAGACAACCAGAACAAGGAAAGTCTAAGGGAACGCCTCCAGCTCATAGCCACAACTCTTTACAGATGTGGCAATCCAAACACACCACAGGGTGCCCAAGCCAAATGACCACTTGCAAAGAAGATACAAGGAGAGCGATAACAGGACAAGACACTTTAAGAAACCTCTCCCCTGCCTCTCCCTGCAGATATCAGACAACCAACAATCAACACAAGCACAGAAAGGACCCTTAGGAAAGGCAGCCTGATTAGCTGGGAACATGAGTCAAATATAAGCCCCAGAGCCCATAAAGACCAAACACAGCACTTGGGTACAGACCTGGACAGTGCAACCAGTATGGGGGCTGCAAACCAAGACTCAGAAATGGGCAAAGCAGAGAACCTAACTTTTTGTGTTCAGACAACACTGCCCTGCGTAAGGTATGAGGTAAATGCTACTAAATCAGATGGCCATAAAGAAGGGCAAAATAATGCACCAAACCAAAGCCAGAAAAGGGGTTGCCTCCTGAACTTGGCAGTGTGTGTGTATATGTGTGTTGGGGGGGATGTACCTAAAAGTATCGAGCTGAATAACCACAATGTGTAATGCAGACCATGATCAGGAATTCACTAGCTCATCTCCCAAAGGGGTTAGAACAACAGAAACCCTTGAAATACTTGTACACAACCCCCAATGGGTAAAGTTAATATTGTACTTTTCCCCAATGCTATTGGATTGTATTAGTAAAATTGTTCTGTATTTGGGGGATTAATACCCAGGAGATATTATATAAAGACCCCATCCTTCCCACCCCCCAACCACCCTGGGATAAGTAAGTACTCACCACACTGCTGCCTGGGCTATCATGCACACACATCACTCCAAGAGCAACTGCAACCACTGTCATATATATCGCCTGTTCAGGCTATGCACACCGAACACTCACACATGTGCACAGTGAGCCCTCATACCCTCTAGGGGAGCATCCCATAGTTACTGTTATAGGATGGATCGCCAGAGTCAAAGGGGTCTCAGAAAAGTACTTCCACCCAGACAATGTGGCAGGCATCACTACCCACTCCACTGACATCTACCTCCACATCAGACAAACCCCAACACCACCAAACAGTTCCCTACCCCACAGTGGAACAAGGAACTACCAGCAAGGAGCCTAGCTGAGCCCTCCCCACCCGAGGGCACCCACTGAAACCACCCAACCAGACCCCCCCCCCCCACGGATCGTCTGGAAGGAGACAACCATACACCACCAGAGTCCCCCCCCACCCCAAAACCAAGGCATACACCTACCCCACTATGGGGCTAGGGCCACACCATGGACAGCGGACAGAGAGGACCTGCCACTATGGGAGCATATTATGTAACAGATGTAAAGGGGCCTCAATCCCTCCCTTGCCCCCCACGCCAGATATCCGGTGGGGAGGAATGAGACCCACCATGAAATACAGCCTACTACAGTCAAACAGCTTTTAGTTCTTTTATTAGCTTTTATAGTTAGGCTGTATGTAGTTTACTTCTTTTATGGCTTATAAATGTGTACCACAAAGGTTCTCTTATGGACAGCACTATTCATTGTACAACTAATACCAACATGTAAGTGCTTGTTCAGATCACACCTGCCACAAGGCAAGGCCAACCTCCCAGGGGGACCAGGGAGAGCCCTCCAAGGCTCTGAACCAGAACCAGCACACTATACAAAATGGCCGATGAGTACAGGAACTCCATCCCTTGGTAAATCCATACCTATGCAAACACACACTCCACCTCCCGATAACTAACACCCATCACTACACCATGTGGAACATTAAGGGTGCACAAATAAAAGAAAAAAGATACTAGGTCATTAAACACTTAAGATCCATAAAGACCAACGTAGCCCTTCTACAAGAAACACACACCATGTCCCAACAAGCCCACCTATGGAGAAGAGACTGGGTGGGGCAGGCATTCACGGCAGGAGACAGCAACAGGAAAGCAGGGGTGGCAATACTGATATACAGGTCAATCCACTTTGAAACTGAAGAAAAACACGCAGACCCAAAAGGGAGGTTCTTAATCCTAAAGGGCAAATTGGGACCGACCAAAATTACTAGTAAACATATATGGCCCAAATACAGATGAACCACAGTTTTACATCGCCATACTGTCAACACTGCAAGCATAACTTACCATCCTAGCTCGGGACTGGAACCCAGTGCTTGGATAACCCAATGGACAGATCCCAGCTGCGACGCCCAGGCCCAGCCCCTGCACAAAGATTCCTCAAAGAACTACAGATTGGCCTCATTGACATGTGGAGAATCCTACACCCATCAGATGGAGAATACACCTTCCACTCAACCACCCACAAAACCAACTCTAGGATAGATTACTTCTTAACATCCAAATCCACACTCCACACCACCCAGACCTGCAAGATCTCCCCCATGGTCATATCTGACCATGCGCTGGTAACCCTCACGCTTCTCCCTTTGGACTCCACAGATCAAGATTTCATATGGAGAATAAATAATAACCTGTGCAAAGATCCAACCACCTTAGACAGCATAAGAAAGACGACCAAATGCTTCTTTGAACACAACACTAACTCTGTCCAAGAGAAGAAAAACGTACGGGGAGCCTTCAAATGTACAGTAAGGGGGAACTCATATGCTTGGCGTCAACACGCAAAAGACAGAGAGAGGAAGCCTGCAGGATACTACTGCAGGAAATCAGGGACCTGGAGAAAAAGATAACTAGAGACAAATCTTCCCCCATCCTCTCCCAGCTCAGTAAAGCTCGAACAAAATACAGTGGACTCCTCAGGGAGCAAGCCGAATTTGCCATTTTTAGAGCCAAAACTAAGTATATTGACCAACGGGAAAAAGCAGGGAAACTATTAGCGCTCCGCATTTATTTATTTATTTAGTTTTTGTTGACCAGGTAAGTGCACTAGACAAATCCTGCCTATTTTCAGGCACTACCCGGGGGAGGGGGATACAGATGAATGCCAACTGACCTTGAACCAGATTAAGCTGTTGGTGGTATTTATTTAGTGAATGAGGGAAATTTGGCCAGGACACTGGGGAAACTCCCCTACTCTGCTTCCTGTGAGCAAGGGGGACCCATTTTCCTGTGGGACCAAGATGGCTGCCTCTGGACATGCTGTGGAGGACATGGAGGTGTTGGAGGCAGGGGAGTTGGTCTCCTCCCCGACTGTCTCTGGATTGCCAGAGACATCATTGAGTCTTCCTCAAGCTTCTTCTAATGGATCTAAGTTGCATGCATCTCCCAGTTCATTTCCTTCCTCAGAAACCTTGATGGATCAAAGTAAGCAAACAATTGTTTCTTCCCAGTCTGTTCCTATACTGCAACAGCTAGCATCTGCTAAAGTATCTACAGAATACTGAATGTTTCGACCTACAGATGTGGACGCTTTGCTATTACTTGAGGAAACACGCTATCTTACAAAGAAACAGGAGCTTTTAGCACCTAAGAACTCAGCTTTGCAGCTGCCTACTGATTCTGACTCACTGTTGCACACTGCTGCATCAGATGCCCGAAAGACAGCCTTGACATTTCCGCATTCCAATGCGGTCTGTTCGATGATTTCTTCTGCTCCTACTGCTGAAACTTCTCCTGAAAACCTTGCTGTTTCCCCCAATCTTCTTCCACGAACCTCTGCGTCTGACTTGCCCCCTGCAGAGGTTGTTCCTCAGGGAGACTGGTCAGTTGACTCTGCTCTTGCTGCGGCAGGGTGGGAGAGGGATCCAGTTGTCGGTACCTGGCGCTCCGGTCCTTCCCCCCGTTCGGATCACCCCTGCAGACTCCCCAGCTATTTCTCCTGTGCAAGACCAGTTGGACTTTACACTTGCGCCTGCTTTGCGCTTAACACAGAATCCTATTCTCAATTTACTGGTTTCCACTTCTCCTGCAGCTCCATTTTCAGACTCTGACCCTCTTCACCGGAGTTTACCACCCCAGGGCCCTAGTCCACCACCTCAACGGACTGAACAACCAACTTCTCTTGCTTCTACATCTACTAAAACGTATGCATCTTGTTTTTCTGTTCCCACCCAACAGGCTAAGAGACACAGTGCTGTCAGACTACAGTATTTGGGGGGTTTACCTGAAATGCCTGATAGGGTTCTTGTTGGGCGCACTTTGCTTAAAGACTCCACGAAATTTGCTGCTTATGATATCCACGCATTGATACATGTTTCTAATGAGTCCCATTTTGATATAAGTTTTAAAACCTTAAAAGGTTTAGAGAAATTTTGGTCCCAGTTTCGTCTGTTGAAAAATACCCCTTATGGTCACCTCTCAGTGCAATTCCTTTAACGAAACCTGCACAAAAGACTGTCACTATTCTGTTTAGAAATGAAGGTGTTAGTTTGAACGATATTACAGTTTGGCTGAAACAAAGATGTACAGTGCTGTCTGACCCTGAAGCTATTTTTGATTCGGAAAATTTGTGGACGGGAGGGTGGAAGGTTAGGGTTATGCTCCGGACTACTGATACCGGTATTCAACACCTACCCAATAGTTTTCTGTTAGGCAGGGATAGGGGAGTTTTGTTCTATTCTGGACAACCTAAAGCCTGTTATAAGTGCAGTTCCACTTCTCATCTCAGCAGCATTTGTGACACTATTAAATGTACTGTTTGTGGTGGTCTTGGTCATGCAGGCTCACAGTGTACTGAAGAACCTCTCTGTGTTTTATGTGAAGACCTGGGACATACTTTTCAGCAATGTTCCTGGGCTGTCCATAATTTTCCTACTTTAGCTGATGGAGAAGAGCAACGGCTTATTATTACAGTGGCCCAACGCTCTATCATTAAGGGTCACTCTTCTTTTACTTCTACAGTTGCCCCCCTTCCCCCACCTACTACTTTAGCTGAATCACATAGTGTTGTTTCCAGTGCCACTGTAGTAACTGCTGGGGAGGATTTGACTGAGCCTGTCCCACGACCTGTTATGTTTTCTCTACCTCCCCACTTTCCTTCTTCCCCAGTTCTTCCTAGCTGTTCTACTTCAGGTGGCTGTTCTATGGGACCCCCCCGCCCCCCGGCTCCATTAGAAACAATGGAACCTTCCCCTTCTGACCCTTTTACTACACATTCTAGAATTACAAGGGTTTCAACAAAGTTTGGTTCACCTTCCTCTAAGGCTCAGAGGGTAGAGACTCTCCCTTTGATGAATAAATATGGTGCTCGACATACTCTGAAAACACAGACTCTGAATCTTCTTCTGTCCAGTCCTCTCACCCTGAACTTACTACAGATACTGAAGTCCCTATCGACAATGTGGGGTCCCAAAAAAGGAAAGCCAAGGCCAAAACAAAACATAAAGAATGTACCCAGAGGAAGGGTAGACAGAGGTGATTGCTATGCATATGTCTACTTTTTTTGCAATACATACTGTTAATGTTAACAGTATAAAAAAACAACATAAGAGGGATTCAGTTTTTTCGTTTTTGTCTTGCCTTACTGCCGGTCTCATACTTCTACAAGATGTTAGATTCCATTCTTTGCCTGAAATTTCTAGGGCCCATAAATCCTGGCATTTAGGCCCCTCCTATTGGTCATTTGGACAGAAGACATGTTCTGGGGTGGGTATTTTGTTTCATCTTCCTAATGTCTCTGTTATTAAGATTCTAGATTTATGCCCTGGCAGAGTATTATTGATAGACTTTAGGTTCCTTTCTATCCCTTTTCGGATTATCAATATTTATGCCCCACAAACCAAGTCGCTTAGGACTGAACTCTTGAAAGTGGTTCAACCCTATCTTTACACCTCTATGCACGTCATTTTTGGTGGTGATTTCAATTGTGGGTTGTCCACTAAGGACAGGTCCTCATTGTCAAAAACCACAAAATTATTTTGTGATACCACTTTTCTCAAAAATCTTTTATTTTCTGCAAAACTGAAGGATACTTATCTTTCTCTCACCCAGACACATACTCCTACCTTTCATAAAGGCTCTTTAGCTACCCGGATACATTTTTTTTTTGTGTCCTCCTTTTTACAAACTTCCACTGCTGAAGTACAGGTGGCTGAATTTTCAGATCATGATTTGCTTACCATTTTTCTTGGTCCTAAGAATGTTGCAACTTTTTAGAAATTTATTATTTCCTTATTGGAGAATTCTCTGTTGTTAACACTTCTTAGATATTTTTTTCAAAACAGAAAATCCGTGTTTTTTCTTTACGATGATCCTTGGTGGTGGTGGTTAGATACGAAGAAGGATCTGACGAAATTATTGAAATCCTTTAGCAAAACCCATCATGAAGATTGTTATTTCACATACCATAGGACACGACATCAGCTGCAAAAACTCCTTACCCTTTCATATACCACTGGCCAGGATTTTTCTTCACAAATTAGTACCCTGAAAAAATCTTTAATGGAATATCACTCCAAAAAATACAGTATGCTTCAATGCAACAACATCAATGTTTTAGTGTAAAAGGTGCCTATGATGTGATCTGCCCGTTTGCACATTTTTCTAAACAGATTATGAGGAGAACCATTGATACTACTGTGACTGAAGCTAGTCATACAATTACTGATTCTAGGCTTATCCAAAATTATGTGGCCGCGTATACTCAAAACTTATTCAGTCCATTCCCTATATGTCTACATGATATATTGACCTTCCTTAGTCCCATTTCTGTTACTGATGTGCAACACTCAGTATCTGATATGCTTGCTTGTGATATTCAGACACGAGAAGTAGTTGAGGTCATCGCAACTCTGCGATCTGGAGTATCTCCAGGCTTGGATGGCCTTCCGAATGAGCTTTATAAATTACTTAATATTGAGTTGAGCATGGAATTGGCCACAGTTTATAACTTCCTTTTAAAAGCTGATACTTTACCATTAGAATTTAATATGGGTAGTACCTTCTATATCCATAAGAAAGGAGACCGAAAATTACTGACTAATTGGAGGCCTCTTAGCCTATTCAATACGGGCTTTAAAATGTTAACTAAAATTATTGCTCTCCGTCTAGCAAAGCTAGCCCCTCTTGTTATTTTGGAAGCTCAATCTAGTAATGTTCCAGGCAGAAGTATACATAATCACGTCCTTTTATTATGAGAATTGGTGGAACATGGCAATTCAAATAGGTTAACAGGCCTCCTGTTTTCATTGGATCAAAGACAGGCATTTGATTCGGTGAGTCATGACTTTTTATGGCAGGTTTTGAGACATTATAGGGTTCCTGTGACTACTCTCTCCTGGTTACGCTTATTATATTCTACAGCTACTTCTATCCCTCTTGTTAATGGCTGGAAGGGTCCTTTGATACCTTTAAAGAGAGGTGTTAGATAAGGGTGTCCACTCAGTCCCCTTTTGTATATCTTTTCTTGGATCCTTACTTGCACCATTAATACAGCACACAATGTTGAGCCTATTTGTTTCCTTACCACTTTCTGTTTTAGCCTATGCTGATGACGTGAGTTTAATAGTAGCTGATGTTCCTTCGGCAGACGCATCTCTCCATCTCTGCAAGTCCTTTGGTCTTGTTTCAGGAGCATCCCTGAACTTGTAGAAATGTGTCAGTCGACAGCTTGGATCTCAGCAATCGAATGATGTAATAGTTTCCAGTATTGCACTCTGTGACACCCCTATTAAGATTTTTTGCATTCTATTTGGCTCAGGTCCTTTAGACATTCTCAACTGGACTCCCAAACTGGACCTAGCGCAGGCCAAAGTTTCTCTTTGGAACACCTGGAAACTCAGTAAAAAAAAGAGGGTTTACTTGATAAAGTCTCACTTGCTCCCAATTTTTTTGCTTTTGGCTTATGTTTTTCCTCCCTCCCCGTGTTTTGGAAACCAAACTTCTGAATATATTTTTTCAGGCCTTATGGGGCAGCCACCTGAATCCCATTAAGCGTTCCATTACCTGCTTACCTTTCAAGGAAGGTGGTCTTAATATGATACATCCATTATTTTTTTATAATAGTTTATTTTTTGTGACTAATCTTAAACCACTTTTAGTTAATTATGATGTGGGATGGGAATTTTATTTTTTTCAATCCTGTCAACCCTGGTTTCATCTTTGGGACCTTAACACTTTGAAACAGGTTAAACATGTATCGTCTACCCCTTCTTATCTTTGCAATACCTTTTGCCATTTAAAACAATGGAAGATTATTAGCCATATGATTATGACTCAAAATAGGAAAGCCATTTATAATTTTTGATAGATACCACTTGTGCAGACCTTGTAATTTTTCCCAAATGGCCCCCTACTTCCTTACCTGCTTTATACACACTGTTAAGGAATCCTCGCATCCCCCAGAAGATGTGGGATCTACATTGGCTTAGTTGTCATGAACGGATCAGTATTAAGGCAAATCATAAACATGAACAGCTGAATGAAAGATTGTGTTCCAGACCTTTATGTGTAAATCAGGATGAAACAATACATCTGTTTTTTATTTGTTCCTATACCACTGGTTTTTGGTTATTTTTAGTGAACAGATGGAAGGAATCTTTATTTACTTCTGTTACTTATGAGATGTTATTGTATGGTAGGTTTCCAGCGACCTGGAAAAAGTGGAATATTGACACTCTAAACTTATTGTTTACCATCATTAAATGGCATTTATGGACTGCTCGCTGTCTTTTCACTTTGCAGTAGAAAGATATGTCCCACCTACTGGTGGTCCAAAGTATTGAACAGGATTTAAAAGATGTTTATTTTTCTGAACTAAGAAGTTTGTCATCTGGATCATTGTTTGCTTTATGGAAATGCTTACCATGGGTGACTGATTCTGATTTTCCTGTTACATGAGTCTTTTGTATTTATTTTTGTCAATGTCATTTTGGTTTGTAGTTTCTTTGTCAGTAAAAATTTCCCCTACTCTTTTCGATAAGTGCCATGGGATCTTTAACATCCACCTGAACTACCACCAATACAGGCAGATGGGACCTTGGTTTAACATCTCATCCGAAAGATGGCACCTCAGAAGTGCTGCACCCCTCTCATGCTGCACTACAGTGTCAGTACTGGGATATTAACCCAAGGCCAGATGTGGGAACTGAACCCACAGCCCTCTGATCTCCTGGCTTCAGAGGCAAGTGTGCTACCTACTGAGCTACTGACACTGTAATCACTGCATTAAACAACAAGAGCCACTCAAAACGATTATGAACGTCCAATCCAAAACAGGAAACACCCTCACCAATCCAAGGGAGGTAGCTGGGGCCTTCAAGGACTATTTAAGTGAACTCTACACTCTGGACTCCCAGACCCCAACATTAGAAGAATACCGTGTATTCCTGTCACAGGCTGAACTGCCGAAACTGGATGTTGAATCAAGCAAAGACCTTGGAGCACCCATAACAACACAGGAGGTGAAGCTAGCTGTAGGACCCCTCCCTATAGACAAAACCCCCGGCCCAGATGGTCTGTCCTCAAACTTCTTCAAGATCCTGACACCTGGTGTTATAGAACCTTTGACCAAACTATATAACAAAGCCAAACTCAACTCTGATCTAGACCCAGTCCTGCAGGAAGCACACATAACGCTAATCCCCAAACAGCATAAAGACCTGTCACTGATGGGGAACTAAAGACCAATATCCCTCTTCAATATTGATTTTAAAATACTTTATAAGATACTTGCAACCAGGCTGAGCAAAGTCTGGGCCATGCTCATAGGCCCAGATGAGGTGAGTTTCATGAAGGGAAGACTAGCCGCAGACCAGATGAGGAAACTGAACTACATCATAGCAGCGGCCAAGGATGGCAACTCACCAGCAGCCCTCCTCTCAGTCGACACCAAAAAGCATTTGACAGGGTATCCTGACCATGCCTATTTGAAACCTTTAACCACTATTGTCTATCACCCCTTTTCACCGAATGGATCCCGCTCCTATGCCTGAACTCAACAGCAAGAGTCCTATGTAACAAAGTTCTCTCTCAGCCCCTGGAACTAAGAAGAGGAACCCGACAGGGATGCAAACTATCACCCTACTTGTTTACTCTATATCTAGAACCACTAATTAGGAAAATAAACAAGGAAGACACCATACAAGGCATCCAGGTAGGGAAACATAGATACAAGCTCTCCATCTTTGCAGATGACATACTCTTACATCTAGATAATCCAGAATTATCCATCCCTTCCACACTTAACATACTTAGAGAATTTAAAAGGATAGGGGGATATAAATTAAACATATCTAAAACCAACATCATGCCCCTCAATCACCATACACACAAAGCACACGCAGCACAGTGGCGGGGCACCTCGTGTCCGACCACCATGAACTACCTAGGAACAGCAGTATATCTTGACAAAGGGTCAATTAGGAAAGATAACCTAAATGCCAAATGAACACAAATCAAACAGGACCTGGCACATTTCGTCTGCACTTCCGTTAACCCTATGGGCCCAGATCAACATTATTAAAATAAACATTTTACCCGGACTACTTTACCCCTTTACCATGACAGGTTGCTTCCTCCCAACCACCTGGTTCTGTACGCTGCAAACCACACTAACCACTGTTTTGTGGAATGGTAAATCCCCGAGCAGAGCATTCCACAAACTAACTCAGAGGAAGGAGTTGGGAGGTCAGCAACTACCTGATTTCCGACTCTATTACCTAGCAAGCCATGCCAGCCAATTCCTATGGTGGCAGGCCCCCAGGGACCAGTGCAGGAATACATACACCCCACTGTGGAAGGTAATTGAAACAGACCTATGCCAAGCCGCTGAAAGCGCTAACCTGCATACCACACAAGGCCTTACCCAGCAGACTAAAGAACTCACCCATTGGCATCCCAAACCTGGTTTCCAAACAATTACACAACGTCCTGGGTTCTAACCCAAAAGTAGATCCAACACAACCAATAACCCAAAATCCTAACTTTTAAATAAACAGAACACGCCTATCGCCCAACTTTATGTGCAACATAGAACTAAACACTCTTGGTATTTTACTGGAAAATGACACCATCCTCACCTATATTGCGTTTGAACAGAAAATGAAACCAACCAGAATCCCAGCCCTTCCCTTCCTACAAGTACGACACATGCTCCATGCATCGCTCGGCACCAAACCATGGAACACAAGCACATTCACCAAATGGGACCACCTACTAACTTTATCGACCAAAGGCATGCGGTCTCTCTTATTTATAAAGAACTCCTACTTGCCAGCACAGACCAGAAAAACGCAGCATGCACATTCTGGCAGATGGAATTCCCAGTACTTGAATCACCCACAACCACAGCCACTGTCTGGGAAGGAACTTACAAATACCTGAAATTTGATGGGCTTAGACGTATGCAATTTAACATCAACCACAACCTATACTTAACCCCGGTCAAACTCCATAAGATGGGGAAGCTAAACTCTGACAAATCTTCATGATGCCAAACAGACACAGGCACACAAAAACATATTTTATGGGACTGCCCAAGGGCAAAACCACTATGGGAGAGGGTAAAATCCAACCTAGATCCCCTACTGGGTCTGGAGGAAGCTTCTTCCCCCAGGGTCTGCCTTCTGGGCCTAGGCCTAGACAAGCTCATGGGAAACAGGAGATTCTACATTACACTCATCTTGGCAATGGTAAAGAAGCTGATCTTAAGACATTGGCTGGATGACAAAGTGCCAACCTACGATAAGTGACTAAGTGCCATTCTGGAGGCACTAAGAACAGAAAAGATGATTTGTTACAGGAGAAATAATCCTGAACAGTACCTAAGCAGATGCAGTGGGTTAGAAGCCCTACTGCTACAAACAAGAGTAGATCCTGCCTCAAAGCAGGGTACTGATCTGAGCAAGACACAGATGACCCTGGGAAGGGGTGCATGAGAACACAATGTTGATATAGTATACTCGCCCCCCCCCCAGGGCTACAACATGACTACTGTCAAAAATGTATATATTCATGTCCAGACTAACTGATCCCTGAATGTTGATGGGAACCAGTGCTTCAACTTTTAACAAGATGTGAGAACTTCTAACCGAAGCTGTAAAACATCTATTGTAGTTTTGTAGAATTATGAAACATTTTCAATAATGTTTACTATTTAAAAAAAAAAAAGAACAAGACTATGATCCAGTGGGGACTTCCAGTAACATCACTGTCAGATATGGCTGCTTGAACTTGAGCTCCGCTGCCTCCTCCTTCAAAAAGGGCCCAAAATAACCTTTAATCCTACTAACTGGGCACCATCAGAGTATATGGGCAAGTGATCAGCCACCAATCCGACCGAACTGACGTCAGTAGCTAACCTCTGGGAGTCTGACAGCTGGACTAGTGAGGCCTCCACTTCCAGAGACATGGCATCAGACCCAAGTAAAACAAGACTGCGACCGGAGTCTGCTACAAAAAAGCAGAAACTAGAAATGGTTCTACAAGAGCGAGCTATGAGAATTTCAGGAAGAACATAAAACAGCTCTCATGGACATACGCTCAGATATCTGCCAGCTTCAGCAGCAGTTGGCGGAACTGACTACCATCTCGGAGCTGGATTCCCGTGCAGACCACATGAATCGGCTGCTGTTGGAGGCCTTGTGGAAAATTACCACTCTGGAGGAGAAATGTGAAGATCTAGAGGGCCGATCACGGCGCAGAAATCTTCATATTTATGGCATTAGGGAGAAGGTGGAGGAATCGAGTATAATTTCCTTCCTGGAATTATTTTTCTGTTCCCGACTTGATATCCCCATGGATTTCATTTTCAGTATTGATTGGGCATACCAGGCTTTGGGTACCCCCAAACACTCAGCAGAGACCAAGATCAATAATCCTCCAATTCCAGAGTAAGTAAGTTGAACTTTATTTGTATTGGGTGCCCTTCCAGAGCTCAGGGCACCTTAACAGCATAAATAAAACAATATATCAACTCCGTAAAATACACTAAAAATAGTGACTATATACATCCTTACAGTATTTCTAACTACCATTTTACCAAGACCCTTCAAAGGCCTGTCAAAAAAAAAGGATGCCTTGAGAGATATTTTAAAACCCTCCACGATCAGGCTATCTCATATCCGATGAGGTAGAGAATTCCACAGGGTAGAAGCCATAGAAGTAAACTATCGTCCTCCCGAAGTCTTCTGGCGTACCCTGGGAATCTCTAGCAATCCCTTGTCGGAGGATCAGAGTGGGTGGATGGGGCAGTAAGGAGACAGGAGTTCTTGCAGGTCCCAGGGTCCCAGGTCATGTATAGCCTTATAGGTCAGCAATGCAACTTTAAAGGTGATCCACCACTGTATCGGCAGCCAGTGCAGTTCATGCAGCACAGGTGTTGTGACTGGATCTAGGGGTTCCAGTTAACAACCTGGCCGTCGCGTTCTGCACTAGCTGCAAATGGCAGATATCCACTTCCAGTAGCCCTAGATGGAGGGTGTTGCAGTAATCAAAACAAGTGGTGACAAAGGCGTGAACCAAGGTGGGAAGATCTTCAGATGGGACCAGGTGCTTCACCCTAGCGATATTCCTCAGATGGTAAAAGGAAAATTTGATCATGGCAGAGACCTGGGCCTTCAGGGTCAGGCCTTCATCAAATATTATGCCCAGGTTACGCTCCTGACCCATGGCATTCAGTGGGGCCCCTTCAAGGTATAAACTCAAGGGTTTTCCCACCCATGTGCCAGTTTTCCTACGATCAGGGTCCACTACCAATACCTCCATCCCCCCCCCCAAGTTCAACTTCAGCCAGCTAGCACTCATCCAGTCCTGTATCTCAGACAGGCAGTTGTTAAACGTCGAGACAGAGTCTAACTCCTGTTCAGGCACAAAAGACGTGTGCAGTTGAGAATCATCTGCATAACAGTGACAACTCAACCCGTACCACCTTATAATGTCCCCCAGTGGGAGCATGTACACCGCAAACAACATGGGGGACAGCACCAATGCAGCCAGTGAGAGGCCAAGAAATAAATCCCTGACACCACTCTCTGAGATCTGCCCTCGAGGAAAGATCAAAACCAACTGAGAACCACTCCCCTCAATCCACAGGAAAAACCACAGGCGCTCGAGCAGCACCCCATGGTCCACAGTGTCAAATGCCACTAAGAGATCAAGGAGAACCAAGATGGAACCAGCTCATCGATCTCTAGCCATTAGAAGATCATTTAGCACCCGCACCAGGGTGGTCTCAGTGATATGCCTTTTTCTGAAGCCAGACTAGAGAGGGTCATAGATATTGTGGATGGATAAATGATCCTCCAGCTGCAGAATGACCACCTTCTCGATAACTTTCCCTATAAAGGGTAAGTTAGAGGATGGTCTGTAGTTTGCTGGACAGTCCGGGTCAAGGGAGGGCTTTTTTAGGAGGGGTTGTACTATCACCTCCTTTAAGGGATCAGGAAAGATCCCTCTCTCCAGTGAAACCCTCGCTATCTCAGCATGGGCCAGGTCAGTGACCTCAACACACCCTAAAAGAAGGTGAGTTGTGACCAGGTCCAAACTACAGCAAGCTGACCGCAGAGTCTCGATGATCCTCACTATATCCATGACTACTGGTTGGCTAAAGGTAGACCAGGTCATCTGGGCATTAGTACCAACCGATTGATCAATGCAAGGTCCAGTGGGGTGGCACTGGCTGATCTCATCCCTGATATAGGACACCTTATCAGCAAAAAACTGTGCAAACTCCTGACGCTTTTTTTGTGACAATACTCAACCAGAACGCAGACAGGCTGGATTGCAGAGTCTGTCCACAGTCTGGAAGAGCTGAGCTGGTCTATTGTTCGCTGCAGCAATTTCCCTGGACAGGAACTCTGCCTTGTTATGGGAAATTTCTGATTGGTAGATCGTATAATGGTCTAGCAATCCAAGTCTATCCTCCTCCAGGCGAGTTTTCCACCAGTGTCTCTCCAGCCTTCATCCCTGCTTCTTCAACTCCTGAAGTGTCCCATCATACCAAGGGGCACCTGGACGAAGGGTGAGAAGGCGAACATGAACCGGAGCAATGACATCCAGAGCCCCAGCAACAGCCCTATTATAGGCTAATACAAGGTGTCCTGGGTCCGTGCTATCTGTCAGAATTCCCGAGAGGTCCAGTACCGTCATTAGTCCTTCTGATGTAACTCCTCTCAAAGGGCAATACCGTACCAACTCCTTAGGGGCAGGCCGATTATGGGGGGCTGCGAAACTGAATCTCAGGGCGTGATGATCAGTCCACCTGATTGGTTCCACCTCCATATCAGAGATTTCCATCCCCAGGTGGAACACCAAGTCCAACAAGTGCCCCCCCCCCCAAGTGTGTTGCGGTGGTAATAACCCATGTCAGGCCCAGTGATTCCATCAATTGGAGGAGGTTTTGTCCAAAAGGTGAGAGTTCAACATCAACCCAGGCATTGAAGTCCCCCAGAACCAACCATCTGGGGGCCTCCAATACCATCTCAGCGATGAAGTCTGCAACCTCCTTCAGAAAAACTCCCCATTCATTGGGTGGATGGTAGATGAGAAGGATCCTGTAGCCTGCACCTGCACCCACTATACACTCAAACGAGTTAGTAGTTCCAGCTGGCACCTCCCTTATCCCCAGTTCCTGTCTAAAACAGATGGAAACCCCCCTCGCCTCTACTATCCACCCTCGGGTGGTGTATCATTGAGTACCTGTCTGGAACTACGGATGCCAAAATGGGACCCGTGTTCTCATCCAGCCAGGTCTTGGTGATGCAGGCCAGGTCTGCAGAGGCTACGAGATCCGCAACCAGTGCAGTCTTATTCCGAACAGACCTGGCATTGCATAACACCGCCCGTAAGGGATGAGAATCTGAGGATGACCCCACTACCTGCCTGACTGAGTCAGAGGCCTTGGGTATGGGCACAAGGCAGGAAGGACCTCGTTCCTGTGCCCATTTCACCCCAGAGCACCTACTGGGCCTCACTGTCTCAATCCGTCCAACTCTCTCCCATCTCCCCCAAGAATTCTAGGATCCTCTACCCCCCAGCCTCCTTAATATGCCAAACACTCTGCATCTATCATACACATCAAAAGAAAGCCGGGGGCAGTCAAAAGGGTGAAGATCCCTCAGTCTCGAGGGGGAGTACTGCCTGACTGTAGTAGTTTCTCCCCGGCACATTACTTAAACCTACACACACACACCACTATTCCAATCTCACCCCTCAATCACTCACTCTAACCCCCACCCACTAGACCAAATAGCTTCCTCACTTACATAAAACAATCTTCTTCCCTCTACCTTACTCACTTGTACATACCTCCCTCCCCACCTCAATATATCCTATAAAGCTTTGCTGTCAAACAGAAAATACTAATTGGTCTCTGGCAAAAGAAAGAACTCTTCTTTGAAGGACAGAAAATTTATGTTGACCTTGACTACTCACCTCGAGTGATGGTGCAGTGTAAGAAGTACAGACCTATCTTTGCAGTTCTCCAGAATCAAAAGCTGTTTTCAAACTTCTTTCCTGGCTAAATTGAGTTTTTTACCTGGAGGGTCTCATACTCTACGATTCTATTTATGACGCCATCACCGGCCTCCAGGAAGAGGAGATTGCGGTACCCTAACCACCAAGAACAGCCAAGTCTGCCTGCCTGCCTGCTGGTCTGAACTTCGAGAGTTTACTCTCCAAGATCGTCATTACCATGCTGCAACCACTTTCAAGGACATTCAGGCACTGCTGCAAACCTTCAACACAGTTCCTGCACCTGAGCTTCAAATAAAGGTGGCTTTTATTTCCTCAGTCCCGTCTGTCGGGCTGTGATGCAGATCTTGGACGCTTTCCTGTTATACCTGCATAGCACCTCAGACTATCATGAATTGATCACTTGAACTACACATAAGCATACCTCTACTTTAAATTTTTGCTTCAGCAGCCCTTCCGATACCCATTTATGCTGTTCCCTATCATTTGCTACATGCTGGGCAGCCTTTTACATTACTTATTCTAGCACTGCCTTGCTTAATTCATATACTCTTTTAGCTTTGGTAAATACCCCTCTCACAGTTGCGGACACAAACCGCATGGTGTACCTCCAGCTGCCTGAAGGTTGTATTGCTGAGCTGCCCGTTACAAGAGAAGGGATACCTGCTGCTTTGTTTAATTCTTTTTTTATATTTACTTTATTTTTTAATAAATTGTTGTTACATACATTCGAATTTCATACATCGTTTACCAGTTAGTGTTTACATTATACAGTTATTTCACCGTTCCATCACTTTGCATTTGTTCCAGACATCCACCACTTTCTTCCTGTTTCTTGTTTCCTGCAAGTTATATTTCTAACTATGTTTCTCCCTATTTGTAACTGTCCTAACTTAATCAGACAAGAACAAAATACTACAATCTATAACTTATATACATTTAATACAGAGTCTATGTCACATTACTGTCTTTGGTTCAGTGTTTAGTGGTTCTCCTATCAGGGGTAGGCCTGGCCAGGTCGGTGCAGGTTTGTTCTCTATTGTTTGTGGCTGTCTTATAGTTTAATCTCCCTATAGTTATGTGTTACGGTTCTGTCAACCCTCTCTATTTCTCGGACATCTCTGCTCCCCGTATCTTATCCCTGTTTATTCCATTTCCCGTGTCCATCTTGTCCATCTTTCTGCAAATTTCTCCTGTCTGTCCTGAATTTTATAGGTAAGTCTTTCCATTTCATGTACTCTGTCCACTACTTCTTTCCATTCTGTTATTGTAGGGGGTTCTGGACTCAGCCATCTCTTGGTTTATGTTTTCCCCAGTGTGACAATACATATTCTCCACAAATATTTCTTATTGGTGTCTTTCATCCCTGGTGGTGGGAGACCTCATAAACTAAACAATGTTATATGCGTATTGGCCTCTGTAGTTGGAAGATTTCTGTCAGTTTGTGTTTTACTGCCCCAAGAAAGTCCTGTATCTTAGGACACATGTAAAAAATATGTTCATGTGTGGCTCTGGCTTCCCCACACTGTCTCCAACATTTTCCTAGCTCCTTACCCCCCCCAGATGCCTTCATGTGTGGTGTTATGAAATTCCTTGTGTTGAGTTTCCATTGAAATTCCCGCCATTTGAGTGCTGAGGATGCTTTAACTCCTCCCTACCAGATTTTCCCCCATTCTGACTCAGCTAGATGGGTCCTTGTCCCTTCTTCCCATTTCTTTATTATATATGTGATTACTGACCCCTTGTGAACTAGGAGGAACTGATAGATCATTGTTATCGCTCCTTTTGTGCCTTGTTTATTTAGCAATTGTTCAAGTGTCACCTCATTCTCTACCGAGAAATATTTATTTTGGTTCTCCATTTGCTTTTGTTTGATATATCCTATCATTTGATAATGTCTGTTTGTCTTGTTCCCTCCATTGATATCTCAAGCTACCTTCCTCAGAGGTTGTTATTGTTTCTCCCCTCATAATGTCTGCAGGGTATCTGCTTCCTCTCTGTTTTTGATGTTCATATCATTGGTCTGCCTGCCTTGGTGTAAATTCTCTGTTGTGTGACAACCATCTGTATTTCCACTTGTCTTTTTGCACTGCCTGATACCTGTACCATTGTTGTAAAGCCCTTGTTGTCACTCTCATCACTATATTCTCCTTTATCGGCATTCTCTGTGTGAGTTATATACCAAATACTTTTTCTTCTAGTGGGTCTCCTCCTCCCGCCCACTCCTCCAAGTCTCTCTAGTGTGCCTCTGTGTTCGGGTTCCCCCATTGCATGGCCCACCTAAGCTGTGCTGCTTGCCAATATTCTCTTAGTCTGGGAGTGACCAACCTCCCCATTTCCATTTAGTTGTGAATATCCTACGCCGAACTCTAGGTCTTTTCCCAGCCCAAATAAATTTGTAGATCATCTATTGCATCTTTTGCAATTGTGTTTTCTTTATGTCTAGAGGCACACACTGAAATATGTACAGCAGTCTTGGAAGGACATTCATCTTAATCTCCTGTACTATATCGCTCATTGTTATTGGAATTTGTCCCCATCTCTTTATGTCTTCCTTAATCTGCCTTATTAGTGTGTCTAACCTATCTGCCTATAGGTCTGTATTAGTACTCCTGAGAATTCTACCTAAATATTTAAGTTTTGTCAGGGACCATTTCATTGGATATCTACTTTGTATTTGGGTAGTGGGATTACAATGTATTTTTAATAATTCAGTTTTGCTAGTGTTTAAAGTGTAGCCAAATAATTTAGAGAATTTCCATATTTTGTCCAGCGTTTTAGGAATTGAGGTCTCTGGTTGTGTTAAATAGAGTAGGATATCATCCGCATATAGGGCTGCTTTATGTTCTCTATTCCCCACCACCACCCCCTGTATTTCCAGGTCCTGTCTTAGCCATTGGTCAAGAGGCTCCAAATAACGAACAAACAGGAGTGGTGACATGGGGCACCCCGTCGCGTGCCCCTTCCTAATGTGAATCTGGCTGATAGGCAGCCATTAGCTCTAAGGTATGCCTGTGGGTTCTTGTATAATCTTTGTAATGTCTCTCTAATTTGATTGTGAATGCCTAAATGAATCAGCACCCTAAATAAATATGTCCAATCCACTTTATCAAAAGCTTTTTCAGCATCCATACTCATTACAACCACAGGTGTTTTAGTCCTATTTAAATGTTCTACAATGTGTATAGTTCTTCTTATTTTAACCGTGGCCTGTCTCCCTCTTACAAAGCCCGCTTGGTCCTGGTGCACTAACAAAGGTATCAATTCCTCCATTCTCTTGGCTACTATACCTATCAGATATTTATAGTCTATATTCAAAATTGAAATTGGACGATATGAACCACAGTTAGTCAGATCTTTGCCCGGTTTAGGGATTACCAAGATGACTGCATGTGACCATGAGAGCCGGGTCTCCCCATTCTTGTCCATTATCATTTGGAAGGTGTCTGTCGAGAAGGGGGCTATTTTGTCTATAAATTTCTTATAGAATTCTGCCGGTAAGCCGTCTGTGCCTGGGTACTTCCCTGTTTTGCTTTGCCCTATTACCTGCCTTACTTCTTCCTCCTCCCATATTGGTCTGATTAACAATTGGTTTTGTTCCTTTGTCAATTTTGGTAACTGGAGTTGGTCTAAGAAAGTTCTCTCTTGTGTGGTATTCTCAGCTTTGGGGCTATACAGTTGTTTGTAATACAACTCAAAAAGGCCCTAATTATTTCATCTGTTGTTCTTACCTGTACTAACGATGTTGGATGTTGTATTTTAACTATTTGTGCCCTAGCTCAATGTGTTCTAAGTCTGCTTCATTGCCCTTGGTCCCCCTTCATAGTATTTTTGCCTTAAATAAGTTAAATTCTGCTTAATCTTAAATTCCAATAGCTTATTCAGCTCCTTCTTGAATGCTATTATTTCTTTCCCCCTTTGACTATTAAACTTTTCTTTCTGTTGACTGTCCAGTGCTTTAATTTGTTCCTCAATCTCCCTCTGCTTTTTCACTCTTTCTTTTTTCCTTGCTTCTCCTATAGCTACCAGTTTCCCCCGATCATTGCTTTTATCGTGTCCCATATCATGGCCTTACTGGATTCTGTGTCCTTATGATCTGTTAAAGTTGTATCTATTAGCTGAGGTATCTGTTCTAGCAACTCCCTATCCCTTAGGAGAGAAAGATTTAGTCTCCAGAAGTTATGTTTCTGGGTCTCTTGTAGTTTTAGTTCTATCATGAGGGGGGCATGGTCTGAAACTCCTGTTGTCCCTTCCTCCCCTCTAACTAGCTTCGAAAGTGTTTTCTTTGGTATCAAGATGTCAGCCAGCCTAGAGTACATGCTGTGCACCTGTGAGTAATATGTATATCCTTTGGTGCAACCCTCCAAGAATATCCATGCGTCCTGTAGTCCCAGTTGTTGTATCAAAGCCCTAACCTGTTGTACGAATTTGTGTGCTGGTCTGTGGATCTTAGATGTGCTGTCTATTCGAGGATCTAGAGTGAGGTTCCAATCCCCCCCCACATATCAAGAGACCCTCCATCTGCTCCAAGATCTTAAGTAGGAGTGTCCTATTAAAGGCATAAGTCGACCCCGGAGGCGCATATACTGCCACCAGTGTCACTTGTTGTCCATGTAGTTTCCCCTTTAGGATTACATACTGACCTTCCTTATCTATTTCGTTGTGTGCGTATTCAAATGGTGGACTTCTGGGGATCAGTATGACTACTCTTCTTCTCCTACCTGTCTTATACGACAAGACATTTACTTCCTGGTACCCAATCTGTTTAAGTTTGTGGTGTTCTACTGCTGTTAGATGTGTCTCTTGCAAGAATATAATTTCTGCCTTCATCTGCTTCACTACTGTCATAATTTTCTTTCTCTTAATTGGGTTGATCAGACCATTGACATTTTATGTTATTACCTTGGTCATATTCTCTCTATGCATTGTGTTCTATAAAGATTTTCGACTGCCTTTTACTCCACTGGCGATCTCTGATCTCTGCTTCCCCATATTTGCCCATTTTTCCCCTTTTGCCATCTGTTGACTCCGTATCTTTAAACATTTCTTTTTCCTACTATCTATAACTTTGCCTTGTTGGCTAACTTGTGCACAGCCTTGTGCAACCCAACTTTCTGCACCTCCAAGATTGAGGAAAGTATCCTTACTTTCCCTGTCTCTGATACAACCTCCTCTTTCTTGACTTCTGCATCCAGAGTAGTAGCGGTACCATGTGACCCCCACATGGGGGCCACTACTTTGGTCAGAGACTCTATAACCCCTCCACCGTCCTTCTTTTTTTTTTTTTTTAATTTTCCTTTTTCTCCTTCTGTCGAGCTGCCAGCCACCTGATGTATTTCGGCCCAGTCACGGGCACAAGCTTCCACTCCCCGAATAAGCCATTATTCCCCCTGATACCCGTGGCTTGCCCCCACGGCGGGGCTGCGGCCTCTCCCATGCTGCAGGCGTCGGGCTGGAGTCGGGACAGGCCCGGGAAGCTAATTGGAGCCGTGGCTCCTAGCCTCCGCCAGGGGTCGCCAATGCTCTGGGCACTTCCCCACCTTCCCCCCAGAGAAGGAGAGCAGTCCCTAGGACGCTCCATCCTTCTCTCCCCAGCCGGCCCTCCAGCGACCCTGGTCCGTTCCCGAACCCGGGTCGCCGACGTCGCATGCGAAAATCCAACCGCTGCGCCGACAGGCCGTCCACCGTCCTTCTGACCATTCTTGACTGTCACGTTTAGTAGCTTATATACCATTAGATCTAGCCCCATCGTCCTTCTCCATTGGATCAAGTTATACAGGTTTTTCCTGTGATCCTGCTCCATCTTTCCTTTATCTCTCTCTGACCCTTCTATTTCTCCATATATTTCTCACAGTCTTTCCTTCTTTGTTCCTGTTCTTCTTATTTTCTATAGCCACACATTTCCATGCAGTACCCTTTATCTAGAAATGTGTCCCTGTATATCTCCTCCACCCCTTTGTTACTCAAATTAGTTCACCGACTCCCCCGTCCTCCATCCCTTACCTTCTGCATAGGTCATATCATGGCCACAGTCCCTCTGCATTTGGTGTTTACCGTCCTCCAATTGCTCCACAGCTTCTGTAGACTAGGCATCTGGTGGCTGGCCTAGACATCGAAGAATGGGTGCGATCCCCTCTCCGTACGTGGATCTCTACAATAATAAAGAAAAACAAGAGAAAAGTATTGAGGGTATTTACATTTCATATTTTTGTTATACTTCTGCAGGGCATCCTTTTCACAGCTTGTCGTTGTTGCTGTTTCCTCCTGCATTATTGTTCAATGAATCACCCCCTCCAGCATTCTTGTTGTTTCCTCCTTTCCCTTTCTCCTTTATCTCCCCTCCTGCCATCCCCATATCTGACTCTGTTCTGCCTTTGCCCCAAGTGTTCCTTTCTCTTTTGCATGCCCAGTTATCTAGCTAGTCCCCTCTCCATAATCTTTTTATCTGCCACCCCCCGTCTCCCCTCCATTAAGGTCCCCCTATGTTCCACGTTATTTCTGGAGCCTTTCCTTCCTTTTGTAATGCTAAGCTAAGATTTGATTGTGTCTCATTTTTCCTATATTTTGAGAAAATCTTCCCCCCTCTTTCCTTTTCCTATATCCCCCCCTTCCATCTTTAACACCCTTATTTCCTCCTCTGTGTTCCAGTTTGGTGTGGTCTGTTATTCCCTCTTCCCTCCCCCCAGGTCCCCATCTACTCCCCCAAGCTACAGATCGTCTGCCATGCAAAAAGTAATTTGGGGCACTCATCTAACATCTTCCCCCGTCTTCCTACTTCTGTAATGTCTGTTGGTCCTTTTGTTCAAGTTCAAGCCTGATTGACATTCACTGCCTCTATGTCTGCTCCACGTGGCGTGGTTAACTGTCGCAGTGTGTTCCTGATCTCCTCCATCGTTGCGGGTGCTGTGCTCCATCCATCTTTCCGGAAGTTCCCCCTCACAACCACATCTGAATTTTTCGGTCCCTCTCTCCGTTCCGACCCGCTTCGTGGTCTGGGCCTTTGCTGAAGTGGAATCTGGTGCTCCCTCAGGGCCGCAGTTGCATCCTCCAGTGTATGGTAAATTCATGTGCCCTGCTTTCACTGGACTCTCAGTTTGGCTGGATAAGGTGTTTGCCACCTAACTTTAAGCGCCTTCACCAAGTCCAGGTACTGCATTCAGCGATTATTTATATTAGGGGACACATAGTGCCCTGGTTGTGGAATTCTGCGGATTACGGTACTTGTTCCTCCAAACGGCAACAGTTAGCCACGCCCCCTTTACCACGTCAGTTCTCCCCGGCCCCAAACACACCTCTTGCAAGCAGCCAAATCGGATGTCTCCACACCCATTACCTGTATTTCACATGGTTAAAAATATTGTAATGCTCACAACATGAGACTCACTTATTCTTATACTTATACTAGACTTCTGAACATGTAAAATCTCTAGAAATACTGGTTTAACCGAACAAAACGTGATACTCAGACACCATGACAAATGCCATTTTTTTTGTTTGGTTTAGCACTGAAAGCATGAATATACAACCTGGCTATTTGCTAGCAGGAACAACGGAGGCACCGACTTAATAAAATAAAAAACATGAACTTATACAATATTTACAACAGCAGTCAGTCCGGGAAAATAGCAGAGTCACTCAGGGACGTTCTCTTCGTCCTCTACAGCTGGATTGCTGTCTTGGTATTCTGCAGTGTGAATGAGAATATTATAGAATGCTTCATCTGATATTATTATTATTATTAGACATCTGGGATGGGCATTGTTAGGAAATGTTTGTTTGTTCTGTGAGGCGCTCCACCCCATACCCCCAGCTCCAGAAATATGTTGTTTTGATAAGTATTTGTAATAATTACATTTACGTACATTTCGTAGTTCGGCTTTAGTACTGCGATAGCCTGTGTTTGTTGTTCTGTGGTAGCCCCCACGCCTAGGTCCAGGAATATGTTGATAACTATTGTAATAATTACACATTGCGTAGTTCCGGCTTTAGTACTTTGCGATAGCCTTATGTTTGCTTGTTACGTGGGGGCGTGACATACCAGTGACTGCAAAGCGCATGCGGCTGTATTTCTCACTCGGCGCACTCACTTCCAAGGTGTGTCCCCTAAAGTAAATATATGCCCTGCATTCTTTGCTTCTGTATCTCCTGTGGGTAATCTTGGTCAAAGTAAAGTCTTGATCCGTGGAACAGCACCGTGCCCTTCTGCTGTGCTCTTCTCAGTATGTCCTCCTTGACTTTATAACTTTGGAATTTTACTATAATTGCTCTGGGCCTTGCATTTGGTTCTGAGGGTTTCGGGTACAAGGCTCTATGTGCCCGTTCCAGTCGCAGCTCATACCCCGTCGGCAGCCCCAGTACCTCCGTCAGCATATTTTGCAGAAACTTGCACGTCTTGTTTTTCCCTGTCTTCTGGAACACCCGAGATTCTTAAATTGTCCCGTCTGGATCTAGCCTCCAGGTCCCAGGCATTTCCCTGCAATTTTTCTGTGTATGTTACTAGGGCCTCCATTGCTAGTCCGAGCTGCTTGTTTCCCTCTGTCACTATTTCCACCTTTCGCACAGTTGTCCCGACCAAGTTTTCAAAATCTGAGAATTTTTCTTTGAGTTCTGGGAACTCGGATTTATATTTCACTCTGGATGCTTGTATTTCTGACAGGATCGTTTCAGATCTCTGCCTTGTAAGTCTTTCCTCCTCCCTGTCTGTATCATAGCCAGGGCCTGTTTCACTGCTTGGCGAGGCACTGCGGCTTCGGTCCTGTGGTAGAATTCGAGATCTCGAGCCATCATTAGGTATGGTTCCTTTTTTGGAGTCTGATCTTGTGTTCCTTTTGCCTCCTTTTTCTTTTGCTGCCATTTTTTGTTATATTTCTTTATTTTTCTGGTTGTAAGGAGTGGTTTTATTAATCCAGATGGGAGAGGAGTTATTCCTTTTGGCTGTTAACTTATCCGTGACGTCACCGGAAGTCTGCTTTGTTTAATTCTGAGTTTAATAGTTCTATGAGAGGGTAGTATATATTTGCTGATTGTTAATATAGATGGTTTCTATACACTTTATCTCCCCCGTTTTTGTTTTTTGTACAGCATGTCTTCGAGACACCTCCTCTTACAATATTACCTTGCTGTAGTATTTTGAACATACAGAACCCTTGAGTTTTCACCTGCAATTCCACAATTTTCCCCATGCATTGTTTAATGCAGGTATTTGGTTTTATTTCTCTAAGGCCCCGGTCGTCTGGTTGTTATGCAGGTTTAGACATTTGTAATTTTTCATCTGCATAGCTCTTTGGAATACTATATACTCCTTATCTGCAGTACAGCCAGACGTATTTTTAATTTTGCCAAACTAAGTAATGTCGACGATCTCTGGTTGCATTGCTTCCTTTTTCTTCCTACCTGTAGGGCACCCTCCTGCTGCTTTGCTTCATTTTAACACCCTACCAACCTTTGTATTTTCCCCTGTCACAATAGCGACACAGCATGAATGTCATAAATCCACCCACCTGATTCTTAAAGGAAAACTCCATGTTAAAATCAGAAAAAGATATGTAGTAGTCTTTTTTTTCCTGTGTTCTAACCAGTTCCCAGTGTTTTCTTTTCCTCTGGCTATGAGAGATGTTTTTTCTAACTTTCCCTAACTGTTTTATTGCCCTTGGAGGTTGCCATTCTGGTTTCTTTTATGGCCTCTAGTCTTCCCAGAGTGCCCTTTTGTGAGATGTCTAATTGCCCCTGCAGGAAGCCAGTGTCTTGTTACAGGATCTGTCACAGCTCAGCCACAGAGAAAATACTTCTCCCAGAGAAGACACACTACTAGATTTTGGGTGAATGCAATCATTATTATTTTTTGATATCAGTACCTTGTCCTGCTATGTTCTGCTGTGTGTGTGTTTGAATCATGTCACTGTTTACTCTATTCCTCTCAGTCACTTTCAGTTTTTGCACCAGTACTAAGTAGCAAAAATTGAACATCACCTTATAGGTTGTAACATAGCAGGACAAGGTGCTAATGTCAAAAAATAATGATTACACTCACCCAAAATCTAGCAGTGTGACTTCTCTGAAAGAAGTATTATCTTTGTGGCTGAGCTGTGACAGACCCTGCTAAATCTAAGGGCATAGCTACATCACTGTCACATGAGCCAAGGTGCATCGTAGGAGAAAGAAAGCCAACAAACCTATTTGTGATGGAGATCCCCAGGGGTCGTACACCTGCCATACAGCTAGCAGGCTAATTTAGGAAAAACTCCTAATAGCAGACAGAGGGAAGGACACACTAGGATTTAACATACTTATCAAAACACTCTACATAACATATGTTTTTGCTAATTCTGGGTGGACTTCTCCTTTAAGTTGTAGAATGGACTGTTGCAGCAGATGGGATACCTGTTGCTTTGTTGTTGTTACTTTGCCTCTGTTGAATGGTTTTCTGTGGGGGTAGTTTCTATCTGATAGTTTGTAGGAAAAGTGATTTTTGTTTTTCTATTATGTACTTCTCATCCCCCGACCTGCAGTACAATGAGACTCCTTAACATGCCTCTTCATATAATGTGGAGTGGTTGAAATACATTGACTAGGCAGAACCCCTGAATTCTCATCAGTGTTATCACTATCATAATCTTATGCACTATCCATGCAGGTGATTTTCGTTTTTTCTACCACTACCTTCGCCTGTCAAGCTATGATACAGGTTGTGAATATTTTTATTTCTATCTGCATCATGCCCTTGCCTCCTTTGTGCTTTTTAACTGAAAGGCATATAGACTTAGTTTTACCCTCCCCCAATTCAGCAGCGTTTCAGATTCTTATTAATCGTGTTTCCCCGTTTCCTGTTGCATATTGGACTGCCCTTTATATCATTAATTTTGCACTGTATTTCCTAACCTCACCATTCAATTAATACTCTAAGTCCCTTGATGTTTGTGAAAACCTCAAGAATGTTGCTACTATGGCTGCTTGTATCCTAAGTTATGGAGCTACCTGTTGAAAGGGAAGGAGTCACTGCTGTTGTAATTTTTACATTGCTTGCACAAGAAACGTTTTACTACAGATAACAGCATTTCAGAGGTGTGTCACTGACTAGCCTAATGCAGGTCAAGCTGCGTTGGGCTAGTCCTTGACAGGTCAGTGGTCATGCAAGCTAAGTATGAAACTGGTTCACAGATTATGGGCGGAAACTTTGTGTAGTTGAAACGAATGAGCCGCTCCAACAAGTGAGCACTTTGCCCTTCGTTTGCAGCTTTATGCAAATGAAAGGGCCGAGTGCTCTCATTGGAGCGCTTCATTCATTTCAACTTCCCTTGCCTCTCTGATCTCCATTTCTCCGTCTTTTTCCCTTGTTTGTTCTCCCCGGCTTTACATCACCTCAGTATGGCTTTACTACAGGCAGCTATTGCCAGCCAGTGCACTCTTCAGGACGCCCCCCCACTCTCACTAACGCCACACAGCAGCTTCACTTAATAGCAACTCCTTGCTGCTGCTCCTGCGCCTTCCACCGCTGGCTGCCTCCTTAAGCCCTGTAGGGCATAAAAAATTGAAATTCTGCTGCCAGAGTGGTGGTCGGGAAGGTGGGGGGAGGCGCTTCCTTTACATGCCACCTCCACCTCCTGCTGACTTGTTTTGCTCCTCTCTCTCTCTTTCCCCACCCATGCAGAGCAGGCCGCAAGCTGAGCTTTGTGCAGGCTGGGAGTTTAGAGCACCCGCAAACACTCTCCTTGTAGCTCAATCGCGCTAACGACTGGCTGTTCAGTAGGCCAGCTTGCTCAGAGTCTTGTTGCCTGCCACTGATCAACACTGCATAGGCCCATATGCCTACAGATCGGGTTCCGCTCTTTGGCAATTATATATTTATTTTTTTATTGTAAGGTATGGGCCGGGCACTTTGAGCTGGAAGTCTTTGTTTACAGCCCAGGGAGCATTTTCTATTACTAAGTGAGTATACAGATTATTATTATCATGTTAAATATTTCTGCCTATGGAGAAACTGCTTTAACACAAGTGAATACTATGCCAAACTGGCCCACAAAAATAGTCTGACACGAGTAATGAAGACAAAATAAAGATACAATGATTGTTTTCCAGGGACTGACTATAACCTTTTTGCACTGACCAGCAGGACAAGTTGTATCTAAAGTACACTAGCTTGCAGATGATTGCACTAGTCCACAATTATACACAAAGAATTTATTTATTGAAATGTTTCACCAGGAGGGCACACTGAACAGCAAGTTGCTCCTCTCACGGTGTGACCTGGGGGGTGGGGTTAGAAGGGGATAACATAGAGATGATACAGAATCACAATATTTACAATTGAAATGGCATACAATTAGAAACAAGTGGACAGCTGGTTCTACAAATGACATTAAGTGGAGGGAGCTAGGGAAAGGGGAAAGGGAACATTGTTTAACCAGGTGTAGAACACTTAGCCAAAGCTTGTTTCCAGATGCGACCTGGGAGCACAAGGAAGTTAAGTGACTTCACAGTAGTCAAAAATGGGGAGTAACATCTTCTGGACGAGTTCTCGCCTGGCCACAGGAGGGATGCAGCTGTGGTTCCAGTATAAGGTACCAAGTTTGGGGCGCAGTTTTTTCAGGATAGTATCAATATGTCCAGTGGAGCTGAGGTGTTAGTCCAGCCAGACCCCAAGGTATCTAAATGAGGTGGGATCCTTTATGATAGTCCTGTCCAGGGTGTGGAAAGAGGGCAGGCCAGGGAGCTTTGAGAGTCTCTGCCTAGTGCCAAAGATCATGGAGACTGTCTTCTTGGCGTTTAGGAAGAGCAGATGGGAGGCAAACCAGAGCTGAACCTGGTGGAAGTCATGATGGAGGGTGGTTGTAACATCAGTTGGGCATTTGCCAGAGGTATACAAGACAGTATAATTGGCGTACATATGTATGGAGGAGGAGGGGGAGCAGACTGATGGGAGGTTGTTTAGGAAGATGGAGACGAGAATGGGACCAAGCACTGATCCTTGTGGGACTCCTGTGGTTATAAGGAGTGGAGGGGAAATGGAATCCTGGACCTTGACAGATTGGGTTCTGCCTGTGAGGTAGGACCTAAACCGGGCTGTGGCAGGAGTAGACAGCCTGACTGCTGAGAGGGAGTCAAGGAGGAGGTAATGGGAGACAGTGTCAAAAGCCTTGGTGAGGCCGACAAAGATGGCGGAGGTGATTAGGCTGTTGTCCATCACGGTGAGGATGGAGTTGGTGAGCCTCAGTAGGAAGGTGGTGGTGGAGTGATTTTTTTTTCAAAATCCAGATCGGAACAGGGTGAAGAAGGAGGAGTTAGTTAAAGAGGAGGTGAGTTGGGAGTGAACCAAGTGTTCTTGGAGCTTAGTGAGGGTGTGGAGGAGAGAGGGTGAAAGTTAGCAGAAGTAAGGTCACCACTCTTAGGAAGAGGCAGGACCATGGCATGTTTCCAGGGCAGGGGGACAGATGAGGAGGAGAAAGAGCGGTTTAGAATTAATGAGAGAGGATAGGCTATGGCTGGGGCTGAGAGGGAGAGGAGCTTTGGGTCACGATCATCGGTTGAGGAGCCTTTCAAAGGGTTAAGGGAAAGGAGAGCAATTAGTGTTTCGTCAGGGGTGACTGAAGAGAAGGAGAAGGGAGGAGGTGGAGGCGGTATGGGTACCTAAGGAGGGGGAAGCGAGTGAGGGGGTAGAGACTTTAGGAGGGTCGAGGCACACATACTATAATAGGAGTTAAATTCCTTGGCCACTAGGCAGGGGTCAGATTCAAGGGTGGTGTTTATTTTAAGTACAGGGGGAGGGGGATGGGACGGGGGAGAAGAGGGCATGAACCACTTTCCAGAATTTGGAGGGAGTGCTGAGATTAGCGAGGAAAGCTAATCTGAAATACTCTGACTTGGCTAGTCTGGTTGCTTTAGTAAAATTTCTTAGCATAAGGTACTTAGCATAATCACTGAGGAGTTGGGAAGCATTTTGCTTTCTCCAGGCTTTGTCACGCGCCCGGAGGCAGACCAGGAGTTCTTGGGTGATCCAGGGAAGGTAGTTGCCATGAGCTCTAGTTCTTTTGAAAGGGGCAATATATTCCAGATTGTAAGGAATTTCTCTTTGAAGTAGGCAAGGGCATGATTAACAGGGGGCAGAGGTGAGAGGGGACCAGTTGGAGTGGGCAAGATCATGTGGGATGGGGTCAAGGTCTTGGGAGTTGAAGGAGCAAAGTTTAAGGAGGGATTTGGGCCTGTGGACCTGCCTAACTAGGAAGATGGGGTAGTGATCATTGAGGGCATCGGGTAGGAGACCAGATTTAATGACTCTGTGTGAATGGGAGGTGAGAACCCAGTCTAGCTGGAATGGTTTTGTGTTTTATGATTTAGGCATGTGGGTTACTGGATGACTTGGGCAAGGTTTTGACTGTAATTTCGTTATGAGGCTTAGATGTGGAGGGAGACAACCAGTTTAAATTAAAATCGCCCAATAGATATAACTCACCTTTGAGAGAGAGGGAAGTTATGGAGGTAATAAGTTCTCATGCAACAGTGGGTTGGATACCGAGGCAACAATAGATCCCAGCTACGAAGATCGGGATGGAGAAGGGCAGAGCAAGTGTAATGGTAAGGGCTTCATAAGCAGCAGGGAGTGAGGCTGAGAAAATGGTAGAGACTTTCAGTGTGGACAGGATATGCATTGCTGCGCAGCGGTTGGATTTCCGCATGCGACGCCGGCGACCCGGGTTCGGGAATGGACCAGGGTCGCTGGAGGGCCGGCCGGGGGGAGAAGGATGGAGCGTCCTAGGGACTGCTCTCCTTCTCTGAGGGGAGGGACAGGAAAGTGTCCGGAGCTTTGCTGTCTCCTGGTGGAGGCCAGGAGTCACGTAGCTGACACTAGGCTAATACATAGGAGGCGGGGCAGACACGGGCGTCATTGCCTGACCCTGCCTTCCTGGAAAAGCGGAAAAAGGAACAGCTGCCAGCCACGCTAATGAAGCCCGCCCGCGGCACAATATGCTCTGAGCCAGCCCTCCGACCTACTCGAAGTCTACGGCATGCAAGGGGAATACCGCAGCCCGCCCGTGGGGAAGTCACGGGTATCGGAGGGCCCGAGGCCAATTTGGGGTTGCAGAAGCCGATGGCCCGTGACCGGACGGATCTCTGGAACATCAGGCGGCAGGCAGCTTGGTGGATAAAGAATAAATGGAAAAAAAAAAAAAAAGGATATGCATGGCTATACCACCATCTCTACCTTCCCTGCCTTGTGGTAGAGTAGCCTGGGATGGAGATGGAGTGGTCAGGGATCTTGTCGTTTAGCCAGGTTTCAGTTAAAATTAGAATGTCTGGTGTAATCGAGACAACCATTGTCTGCAAAAGGTCAAACTTTGATATTAGGCTACTTATGTTCAGGTGTATGGTTTTCAGTCCATTAGGGAGGGCTGAAGAGGCTTGGGAATTATGCTTATGTGTGGTGGAGGAGGCCTAGGGGGAGCTAGGGAACTTTGGGCCAGGGTTAGGATGAATGTTGCATTATGCTAAGAGGAGGAGGGCAATAATGAGGAAGTGTAGTTTGAGGCATATGAGGCTGGTTGAGGATTTAAGATATGTTTTTCGGCAGAGGGGGCTAGGTGTGAATGTGATTAGGAGGCGAAGGAAAGCAAAGTAGCTGGTTACAGAGAGAATAGTAGCTGGGGGGAAGTAAGGGTAATGAGACCAGAGTTCAAGGGGAGGTGCCAGTGTTATTGCAAGGATGTGGTGGGGAGGGTGTAACCAGGTTCTTAGGCTGCATAACTGGAGATGCAGGAGTACATAAGGTGAGGAGTGGAAGCAGAAGGGGTGAGGTAAAGCAGAGGTGAATTAACTTTGTGTGGAGTAGTTGAAGGGACATAGTCAGTAGGAAGCAGTAGAATAAGCTTGGAAGAAAGACAGCAGAAGAAAATAACAGCAAAACACTTGGCAATTAAGAGAATGCGCAGAAGAGAACACAATGAATGAGCAGTGAGCTATGATAGTAGTAATAAACCCTCTAGTGAAGAGGGTTTATAACTTGCAAATGGGAAACTTAGTAGATTAGTAATTCACAAACGCTGACACCCATGTGACAGCTTACAGCTATAAAGATAAATGTCCAAATTGGGAGGGGGGTGGGGAACCAGCGCACAGCACTGGCGGGTAGTGAGCAAATAATTAATAGGAGCACAGATACTAGGGAGAAAGCTCCTGAAGCAGAGTTGAGCTTAGGGCTTCAGAATAAGCATTGGCCTTCAGAATAAGCGTTGGCTAATTGGGAGCTGAAAGTTACAGGGCCAATCTGCTGGTGAGAGTTGGAGGCGCTGAAAATTCAAATTGAGCACTGAATTCGTACCTGGACAGCTGGGTCTGCTTGCAAGTGGAGCGGGCAGCAGGAATCTGCAGCGCCGCACCACTAGGAAGGGAGGACTGCCCAGTCACGGTGGGCTCAGCACTGCAGAGAGAAGAGAGGGAAAAAATCAGTATTACCAGGATAGAAACCGGGCGGAGGTAGACTGGGACAAAAGAGCAGCAGGGGGCCAAGAGCAGACAGGGTCAGACAGATCTACTGAGGCAATTTAGATAAGCGGGGGGTGGGTTCACAGCTACAGAGATAGAGAGGCAAACTGGGGGCAGGGCAGTGCAGCCAAAGGGGCTGAGGAGGCAGAAACAGTAGATAAGCAGGGCAGTTTAGGCGCCAAGCTCGGGGGGGGGGGCAGACTTTTTGAAGTGAAAGAGTATAGGAAGAGAGATGGAAGATAGAAGAAAGAAGGAAATACAAGCTAGGAACTGGAGTCAAACAGAAGATAGAGGGATACACAGGAAATCGAATTACATGAACCTGCACAGTAAGATTTAAGCAAAATGGAGCACAAGGCAGTTGAGAGCGGGCAGGCAGCTGTAATTGTGCAAGAATCTGAAGCAATTTTAAGTGACAGCAAGCATAAAAAGCTGGACTACATTGCTGCAGCAAGACATAAATTAGCCTGTGCAGTATGACAATTAATTTGCAGTTACATTAAAATATTATGCAGTTGCACAAAGGCATACAGCTAGCACATGGCACAAACTTAACCAATTAAAAGCACTGAATAACAGCTGCAAGAATTAAAAGCAGGTCAAAACTCTATTGCAGCAGGAAATAAATTAGCCTATACAGTGTGACAAAAAAAAATCTACAGAATACATAAAAATAAGATGCAGTTGCATAAAGGCGTACAGCTAGCACAGGGAAGAAACTTGACCAATTAAATGCAGCAGCAAGGTTACGTGAAAAGGTCACTACTCTAGTGCAGCTAGAAGTAAATTAATCTAAGCAATAAATAAAGCAATTAGCTGCTTTAGTGAGGATGAAGTTACTCCAGTGAATAAAAATAATGTGTAAAGCAGAGTGCAGATAATTAACAGGAGTACAGATCCTAGAGAGAAAGCTCCCGAGTCCAGAGCTTAGGGCTTCAGAATAACCGTTGGCCTTCAGAATAAGCATCGGCGAATCGGGAGCTGGAAGTTACAGGGCCAAACTGCTGGTGAGAGCTGGAGGCACTGAAATTCAGATTGAGCGCCAAATTTGTACCTGGATAACTGGGTATGCTTGCAAGTGGAGCAGGCAGCAGGAATCCTCAGCGCCACACCGCTAGGAAAGGAGGACCGCCTGGTCACTGGGTGCTCAGCACTGGACAACTAGGTCTGCTTGCAAGTGGAGTGGGTGGCAGGAATCCGCAGTGCCGCACCGCTAGGAAAAGGAGGACCGCCTGGTCACTGGGTGCTCAGCACTGGACAACTAGGTCTGCTTGCAAGTGGAGCAGGCAGCATAAATCTGCAGGGCTGTACTGCTAGGAAGGGAGGACCGCCCAGTCATGGGGGGCTCAGCACTGCAGAATGTAGTGCACTTACAGTGTAAGTAAAAAATTCAAGTCAAGAAATATCCCTGATTACTGCAGGTGTATCCAGCTCCTACTTTGATCCCCATCCCCAAACACAGAAAAAAAAATGGGTGTCAGGGTGTCCATGGCTAGAGTAATCATCATACAGTTGTGCAGTGAAATAAATTATTTTGGAAGAGTGCTGCCCCGGAAGCCTGTAGTAATTAAAGTAAATATATATATTGCTTGCTTGGAGAACGTACAATGTGGACTGGACCATGACTTTAACATACGTCTGCCCTGGTTTGTGCACAGTTGGCAGCTGTCTAGAGGACTCAGCCAGGGACTGCAGTCTCGATCAGGCTTTTTGCGGGTCAAGCTAATGGCTGTAGTAGACTTGCAACTTAAAGGGATGGCATGACTTGTGCTGCCCGGTGCCAGCAGTTCCACCTTGGCCAAAAAAGAACCCCCCATTTCCTGACCAGTGTACGGCCCTGCTGCAGCTCTCCGCACTATTATTAAAGGGCTCAGGGAGCCCCCCCATTAGACCCCAGGGAAGGGTGCTAAATTAAAAAAAAAAACGCTAGCCTAAGCCACCTGGGTGGTAGCCCACTAGACCACCAGGGCTACCAATACATTGGGACCCCCCAGGGCATTTTCCAAGACCACCAGTGACTATTTATACAAAGGGGGTACTAACCATCACTAGCCACCTGGGCCAGCTACTAAATAAATTACTGCCACTCTAACACACAGGTGACAAGAGATTTTTAGCTGAGTCCCCTCCCCCAAACCACATTCTCTTTACGCTGCTTTTGCTCGGTTTACATCTTTTTCCTTCTTAACTAACTCACTTTTTTCTATTATTTTGCAGGTCTGTCAGGGTGTGGACTGTTACCCTATCAGATAAGTATAATTCTTACCTAACCTCTCCTCTCTGCCCTACTGGACCATCTTAAGAGCTACGAATCCTTTGTGACCCTTTTTCCATCTTTTATTTTACAGGTACAGTGTTTGCCTTTGGACTCCTACCTTTGGCTCCCTAGGGCAGGTAGGTCCCTCTGTTTTACATTATTTTGGATGGATTGACTGTAACGGGGTGGGCCATGCCCATTACAGGACTGCACATGTAACCCCCCTGCAAATGGGGGTTCCCAAAAGACTTCCAGGAGCTTGCTTGAATGCTCCAAGCCTGAATGGTGTTTGGCGTTTAAGCCATTTATCAGTGAGTGTTTTTAGAGCCTCTGGTACTGTCTCTTTAAGAGCTGTCTGCTTGCAGACATAATTAGTTTATATGGGGGGACTGTGTGTTTCTCTGCTCGAGTACCACTCGAACTGCTGCCAATTCACTCCATTTTTGCAGTCACTAGGAGTGCAAAGGGAACCTATCTGAAAGATGTAACTGTTTGCCAGAAATCATTTAGAGTAATAATGAAAATACAGTTTGTCTAACCTGCTTTCTTTGCAGTCAGAACTGTGTCTGCCTAGTTCCCCATTCTAGTTTTGAACTGCTGAACTGGACCAATCAGTGTGGGATAAGTTAGCTCTAAAATGGTGCCTTGGACGAATCAGAACTTGGACTCATAATCTGAGCCAGCCACAAGAGGATTATAGGGCAGTGACTCTGGGAGATGTAGTTTGGACTTGGCACCTTTTGGACCAGTAGGGCAGTCTATTGTGAGTGACAGCCAATCCAGCCAAGAACTGGGAGGAACTCAAAGGAAGTGCCGGTTTTGTCTGCTGGAGTTTCAGTTGAGCTCTGGCAGTGAAGAGGGAAGGAGCCCTGTGCTTTTTGATTGTGCAGTTTTAGTCTGGAACGTGTAAGGCCCAGAGTTCGGTCTGCAGCTTGTGTAACTGCTTGTTAGACTGAATCCGTCCTGTGAAGAGAATCAAAGGATCTCTGAAGAGTAGAAACCAGGCTCACCCTGTAGAAGACTGGAGAAATTGCTGAATTGTACTCAGTCTGTCAGGAACTGAATCTGCTGTGTATTCTCCTGGGTATTGTGCAGTAATTGCGATCGGGATAGAGAAGCAGCCTGCCTGGTATAGTACTTTCTTTTTTACCATATAAATGTGTGAGGAGGCTTGTGCAGCTCAAGTGAATCCTGCTGCCATTAAAGGACTTTTGCCTGTGACTGTTTACCATATAAATGTGTGAGGAGTCTCGTGGAGCTCAAAGTAGCCCTGCTGACGTTGAAGGACCCTATCTTGTTTGGAGGTCGTGAGTACTAATTCAGGGTGGCTCCCTGGTTGTAATTCACTTAAATCAAATGGAATCACTGTACTGCTGACTGTTTAAACTAATTTTCTTTTTCTCTGTGTGAAAGGGCCCCTACCAGCTGCCACGGTTTGGACTAGCCACTAGGGCTTGGGTACCCAGGGACAGTAACTGGTAGGGATAGGCCTGCACAGAGCCATAGGTAGATAGTAAAGTGATAAGCTAATTAACCTGATTTCCCCCTGTCCTTGTTATAGTCCCCCTAAATAAATCAGAGCTGCTTGTTTCAGCAAAGTTATACTGCCTGACGTATTTGTCTATGTTAAAGTATTGTACTGTGATTGTTGCACTGTATCTTATTTTACAGGAGGTCCCAGTGCCTGAACCAGCCCTGGGGGTAAGTGTATACTGTGAAGGTAATTCTGATATATTGTGTGGGCCACTAGTGGGAAGAAAGGGAGGTTGCAGTGTCCCAGAGGGCTGTGACCGATTAGTTTAACTATTGCAAACCCTGACCTCTGGGTGGAGGCACCGCCACCGGATCCAGGCCCCTCAACCTGTTAGTGGCAAATCAGGCAGGGGTAGTAGCCCCTGGGATAGCGCCATCTAGGGTTTACACACATAAGAACTGGGCAGCTCAGAGTCCCAAAACACAAAGTGAAGAAAGACTGTACAGCAGTTCACCTTAATGTCCTTGACCTGCCTCCTCTCAGGTGATGTTCTGTGATTGATCTTGGCACTTCTAGGTGCCATACCTTTCTAGATAAGCATCCATCCTCTATGTTTCCAGGGGTTGGCTCTTCTGGATACTGTCTTAAATATGATAGAAACAGAGGGGTCTACAACTCTCTGGCCATATGCAGGGGGTATGCTTAAGCATGGTTAGATTCTCGGAACTTTATCAAGGTTCAACACTGGCTGAATTCCTGACTTAGATCTTAGCGACAACCTGTATGGAACTATCAGCTATTCAGGGTCTCCTGAACCTTTCCTAGTTCTTGTTCCCCCAGTGAAATTTTCTGCTCCCTCTATCGGCAAAATCAAGGGCAGTTGCCAAGCCTCCTTTTTCAGAACAGAGTATTACAGCGAGGATCAGCCTCTTAGTTTCAGACTCACTTCTGTCGAAGAGCCAGGGCAGGGTTCTGGAGAGATTATTTACGACATTTAATAATGGTGTCCTTTGAAGATAGAACTGTATTCACGTTTCTGCTAGAGTCACCCAGTCTCCAGCTGGTCACAGTCTTGTTGTTGCTAGCAGTGATGCACACAGTCTGAATGTATCATAGGCACCTGAGGTAAAGCCGGTGTATGAAAATTAAGCAATATCTGGAGTTCTGTTTTTGGAGTATTCTGTTCCTGCCTCCCAGTTCTCCATAGGTGACATTAGAGTGTGGCTGTCCACTATGTCCACAGGATCATCACTCTCAGAGGGGGGTCTCCTTCCCAGAAATAATCTACTTTGTTGCTATCAGTTAAGAGCTGTCGGAATGGGGAGTTCTCTTGAAGAACTTTCTCCAGCTCTGGAAAACAACAAAACTGCACACACACTCACGCCACTAAGTTTCTCAAGGAGGATAACCAGACTCGTGTAAAATTGCTGTGCTGAAATATTTTAATTCATCCAAATGTGAGATAATACAGAAGGTACGTAGGTGAAGCAAGGCGTTCCGTAATGTTATGCATTTGGTTGAATTTAATCATAACTGTGCTGTCAAAAGAAATCATTTAGTTAATTAGCAGTTATTTAAAGAGACCTACCAAGTTAACAAAACATCCCCTGCACCTGATATATAGCTACTGTACCTCATGGGGCTGCTTCTAATGTACTGCTTGCTGAAAATAATCACTTTAGTAAAAAATTACAATCCTCATATAATAAGAAATACTGGGTCCCAAGGACTTTCCGGTTTCTTTTTTTTTTGGTGTGTGTGTGTGTGTGTTATCTCTTTTTCCCCCCAACATGCATCCATGCCAGCCTCCTTCAGGCGAGCCAGTGCTACTTCCGACTCGTCCTGTCCTCCGCTCTCACATGACAGTCAATCCCCCCGGATAATCCGGCGTAACTCTTCGCCAGATGGGTCCCCCTCCGAGAGGGAAGGCACCAGCCAGGGGGTCGCAGACCAGCGCAACATCTTGGGTGCTGCTAAGGCGGAAGGCTTCAGAGGCATTGACGGGCTCGGAGAGCCAGACAGCCATCATCCGGCGTGACATGGAGCATTTTCATGTTTTTTGGTTTTGCCATCCCTCCTTGTGCCATCGTGCAGTGCTCCTGGTCTCCACCAGAGGCCACTGCCAACCGACGCCTTTCCCTAGCCCACCCCAGGAGAGGAGAGCAGTCCCATGGACACTCAATCCTCTCCTGCCCCAGCCAGCCCCCAGCGTCCCAGGTCTGTTCCTGAACCCAGGTTGCTGGCGTGGGTCCAGGTAAGGCACCCGCGCCTCAACCCTCTACGCCACTGGGCCGGCGTGACTTTCCGGTTTCTGATGCTGTCCACGCTCCACCCCCACGCTCTACATATTTGTGATGCAATGCTAGGGAGAGTACGGGGATGTGCTCCATTCTACTCTATGGGTGGCACCATTTTGATCTTTATTTTTTTATATTATAATGGTCATTTGGTCATAGAACAGCACTGGTCGACTAACGGAGCCTTTGTTAGTCGACCAGTGACCACGTCTTATGACCAAATGACAAAATATAAAAAAATGATAGAAAAGGTGCCACCTATAGAGTAGAATGGATGCATCCTCGCGCTTTCCTAGCATTGCATCATAAATCTCCAGAGCGCTGAAGGAGCATGGTGGCACCAGAAACCGAAGTCTTTTGGGACCCGTATTTCTCATTTTATGAGCATTGTAATTTTTATTAAAGTGATTATTTTCAGCAAGCTGTACATCAGAAGCAGCCCCATGAGGTAAAGCACCTATATATAAGATGCAGGGGCCGAGGCTGGTAAGTCTCTTTAAAAGTGGTTTGGGGGGGGGGTGCTGTGGAGCTTCCTTATGGCAGACGTTTTTCAGTAAGCAGCAGACCTGATGGGAAATAAACAGTGTATTTTGTCAATCTGGTGAAGACAATTCTCTCGACATTGGTGGCAACTGAATGCTGACTATTTCTGGATATCAACGATGTATCCCAAAAAAGACAAACACTCAGCTCAACATGTCGACTCCTACCTTTCGTCAGTGTTGGGCCCGAGAGGTGCTGGAGGTGGGCCACCCACCCTTGCAGACTCTAGGCCTATAGAGACCCAGAACCCACAAATTATGGCCCTTTTTGGAAAAATCTAGGCAACAGGAGAAGACACAAATTTCCGGCTCACGGCGATGGAGTCCCGTTTTACTGAGCTCAAGAATCAAGTACAGGTGAATGCCTCTCACATCTCAGATATCAACATAGAGACAGATCGCAAGTGAGAGCAAAATGCGGCATTTGTGAAGGACTTTTATTTCTTGCGTTAAAAAATAGAGTCGCTTGAGAATGCCCATAGATAGGCAAATGTCCGCATTGTTGGTTTCCCGACTCGTTTGGCGGGGAAAACAGAGCTTTTGTCAGCCGTTCAGCGTCTGATCTTTGCAGACCTAGGCCTGTTACCCGTAGACTCTGGGATCACTATCACAAAGGCCTTTGCAGTTCCTATCTGGACCAGGCCACGGAGCACTGTTGGGGAGCGTCCTCTCACAGCCATAGTGACACCCTCGAGCCCAGAGGCTCAGATCCCGTTGTTTCATCAATGAGGAGATCTTGTTTGGGAGAGTAATAGGATTGCCCTGTTTCCCGATATCTCCTCTCAAACTCAAGCCAGGAAAAAAACGTTGCAGGAGACAAAGAAGCTCCTTTTTGAAAATGGCCTCTCTGTACAACTCCAGTTTCCTGCTCGGCTACAAGTTCGACATGCAAACAAAACTCATATTCTGACCGACCCAGAGGCAGCTGCAGCCTTAGCATCAAAACTTTTAGAAGATCTACAGAGGGCTAAGGGAATAGAGGAGGCAGAGATTTCGGACTCGTATCCTAATGATTGAACAGTGCCTTGCCGAGGTCTTTGCTTTTCAATTTTGGGACTTTGGAGCTTGTTAACTTTTTATTCACTGCTGTTATAATGCCTTTTACCACATTATTACTAATGTAACATGCCAATAAGTTTACAATATATAAACCATGTGAGTAAGCTCTTATGACTTTCTTCATGCTGTGTTGCATATTATCAGTTTCTTGTGATGAGGTCTAGTTTATTATAGGAGCAAATTGGCTCCACTCAATTTGTGAACTGTTTACAAAAGTTCTTTGTTGCTGGCCTGTTTCCCTACTAGCCATCTGGAATGTGCTCAGAAGTAGGGGTGCAATTCAACATAGTTGAGCCCAGGACATCTGTTAAACCAGCTTTTGAGCCTTCATCACTAGAAGTTCAGCCACCCACCTAATTTTGCTATCCTACGAGGGGCAAGAAATTGTGGCTGATATCCTACAAGTGTTAGAAAAGGTGAGAGCGGACTCTTCTACACTATTATCTTGCCGAACCTTTACTCCTTTGAAGTGCTTAGTGAACCAATGGTAACCATGGACACTTATTTACCTCTCAAAAGGCCTGTATATTTTCTCTCCATGTACTTTGCTTACTTGGTTTGTATGTGGTTTACCTGAATGTATTTTCCGAATATAGTGTATGCTGTATTTTATTAAATGCTATAAAGAAAAAGTAAAAAAAAAAAAAAAGTGATTTTGAATGTATATTTTTTGGGTGCCATTTCCATGGACAAGCTGAAAGAAAAATGGTTGTAGGTTATATAGGATGCCAGACTTACATGGCTGTCAGTGTCAGCATCAAGGTAATTACTTGTATTGCCTGAAAAAGTAGAGATGGACAGATACTGCACTCAGACCTCTCAACCACCCATCACTCAAATGTGGCACAGTGTCCTTCAAAACATGGGAAAAAGAGTTACAATGTGAAAAACATTATCACGCTTTACATATACAGTAGTAGCTCAACACAGTGGAAGTGTGTGCTTTCGTGTTCCTAGCATGTGCTGTTTATTTGGCAAAAGAGATTAGATTACCATGAACTTCTGTTTTAAAAACTGTAGAATATGGGCCAGAACCCTCTCTGTGTAGACTGGAGGGGTTTTTACTTTTTTGTCAATTTATTTACCCAGCTTCATGATAGTCCAGCTGAGATGCTATATCTTTTTTATGTTGCTTGCGCGAGAAATGTTTTGCTACAGATAACGGCATTTCAGAGGTGTGTCACTGACTAGCCCAATGCAGGTCAAGCTGCGTTGGACTCGTTCTTGACAGACCAATGATCATGCAAGCTAAGTATGGCAGTGGTTTACAGATTAAGGGCAGAAGCTTTGTGTAGTTGAAATGAATGGACCGCTCCAACAGGGCAGTTTTGCTGCACTGTCCTGTCTCTGTCTTTCAAGTGATTGCCTGTACTCCTGAGCATTGGGGAAAGAGCGGGGTGTACATCACACTGTGGTGGAAGTGCACGATCAGTGCCAAACACCTAAACAGCAAATACAAGCAAGCAACATTTGGCATTGACAAATGCTTGTTTATTAATTATGTTGCGTGGCTCTATGAGAGGAGTAGTTTCTAATCTGTTGGTTGCTGTTAACAGTGACTCTTATTCACTTTGTTTCCCCAGAATTTCAGCATGGCAGAACCCTTTACCTGCCCGATAGCATACTGTCATGCTGAGGTAAAAGCTGCATATATAGAGTCCTTTGGCCCCCACCTGCATTGGTCTAAGGAGGTATTATTTTTTTACCCTGCAGTTGAGATCCAGTTTATAATTTATCTACTACTATTTCAACAGGCTAGATTGCTATCTTTACAAAATATGGAGGTTAGCAGCGACACACATCGCATGCTGACTGCCCCTTCCTATCACATGGGTGATGATGGCCCTATTTATCTCCTTGTCTCCCAACCCTACCCGTACCCTTTGCTGGCCCTTGGGCTTACATACGGGAGGTCTGTGGCAATCCAGCCACACACCTCACCTCCCCCCACCCATCCCCGGCTGACTGAAGGATCTCACCTTTCTAGCTGCCCAGGATACTAGAGAGCATGTATGCCAGCTCTCCTACCTTGGAAGTTCATATACTTCTTATTCTAAGATCCCCCGTTGGGATCCCCAGTTTCTTGACACTGGTTTCAGTGGTGTTCGACTGTTATTGTTTGTTGTGTTTTATGTTCTTTTGTTGATTGTATCTCCTATATGCCTTACTAACCATGCTGCCTTATTGCATAGCTTTGATTTTTATGTATGCTTTAATTTGCTTTCCCACAGTACCCAAGTAATATTAGAATTACAGAGTCCACCCCGCAGCTGAAAAATAAGGGTTGGAGGATTGTTATACTATGGGCAAGGGGATTCATTTGATGTTTTCCTTATTTCACTGTCAAAATGCCTCATCAAGTAACATTGCTGTATAGTCAAAATATTAATGGTTTAAATAACCCGATCATGGGCTCTAAGGTGCTTGCTGCTATCAGAAAAACTCATCCTGCCTTTGTGATGCTGTAGGAGAACCATCTACCTATCTCAGAACATCAAAAACTCTGAAAATTAGGTTATTCTCAAGTAATTGCCTCCTCTAATAAGCAGGGGAAATGCCATGGAGTGGCAATTCTAATTCCTCAACAGACCCCCTTTAATTGCACCTCTACTTATTCTGATCTCCAGGGTAGACTAACCATGGCTGTCGGTACCTATTTAGGCAAAGAATTCACTCTAGACAGTATCTATATACTACCAGATGCAGATACCCTTTGTGTGCTGGCCCTGCTCAATATGGATCTCTGTGATAGGGTTGAATTGGACTCTGTCCCACTTGCTATGGAGCATTTGAATGCAGGGATCTGTTCTGTTCTTTCTTTTCCTGTCTCTTGTCTGTCTGGTTGTGCAACCAAATTTTCCTGTGAGACCTAGGATTTGATCACCCTGACAGTCTCGCAGTTCTTTGCCTCTCACTGTCTCTCCTTGCTGTTTCTGTCTTTTCCTCCCTTGCATATCTGCTGGTATAAAAATATATGCAAATCGTTATGTGGAAATGTAACTGATATTGGGATCCCTTTGTTTAGAAATTATATAGTGTTACTGTTGAAATGTATATAATTATAGTTTGAGATGATTACAAAAAGCTAATGGGAACTCAAGGGGTTAACCTGAGAGCAGTTTTTAAGCCCTTTTTCAGAAGAGCTGTGGAGAAGAGGCCTCAGTTCTGGAACATTGTGTTCTTACTGCATCTGCCTGACACAAGAACATTGGAAATTTACAAGAACATTTTAGAAAAAAAAGGATGCTTGTTAAGGAGGGTGTTTGCAAAGACTTATAAGAGAGCTGCAGTGTTTTGAGAGACACAGAGACACACAGAGATTGAAAGAAAACTCAGATGGATCTTCTCTGTTTATTTGGCCTTTGTAAATAGTTATACTGAACAAGTTTATTTTTTTATGTTACTGCTAGTACTAATAAACACTTTTTGCGAATTTTACAACTGCTCCTGGTTTTTCCTAGGCTTCCTGACCTGTGCCTTGATGACAGATTGTGTCAGCCTAAGTGGGGAAAAGGCTGTTTCTTTGGCCGAGGACTACCAAATGGCCAGATAGATGCCACAGCAGTGAGGTAACAGCCAAGCACCAATATGACACTCTTTTTCCCATTTAAACTCCAAGCCTGATAAGAACTCTGGTAAGGGTAGTAACAGATCTGTGCCCAGAGACGTCATTTGCTATAACTGTAAAAAGTCAGGTCATATTGCAAGAAGTTGCCATAAGAAAAGTGACACTGGAGCAGATTTCTCCTTAGCAAATTGGGGCAAGTACGTAACAGATGTGAAGGTGGGGGATAAGACTGTAAAGGGACTCATTGATTTGGGAAGCAGACAGACCCTAGTGCATGTTGAGGTTTTGGGAAAACACTGTGCAAAAGGACCAGGTACTGGTGACATCTGCATCCACAGGGACACTCAATACTATCCCACCACCCAAGTGTCTCTGACTTTTAATGGGGTGTCGCACCAAATGAAAGTAGGGGTAGTACCCAAGTTACCTGTACCTGTGATTATTGGAAATTACTTTCCAGGATTTACTGAGTTGATCAAAGAGGGAGTAAATCCTGATGTTTCAGCAGCTTAAGTAATGCAGCACCAAAATGACTACCCTGAGCTCAGGCAAAGAAAATCTCATGGTGTGGACTGTTTTCTTTTAGCTGATTTTGATTTGGACTTGTTTGAGCACAGCTCCAAGATCCAGAAGTTCAGAAAAGAAAGATGATGGCTGAAGAAACAGTAACAACAAAAGACTGATGGAAATAAGGGGTTAACATATGAAAATGCTGAAACTAAACTGATCGCTGATTGTGATTTTCTTTCAGAACAAGCTAACAATGTTTCTCTCCAGGGTTATTTTAAGCAGCTATGGGTGAAAACAAAACAGGGTGAACCGATGTTTAAAAAATATAATGGGATACTGTACAGAGTTTGGGATAAACCTACTACACAACAGGACCAGATAGAACAATTGGTTATACCACAAAAGAATAGATCTGAGTTGTTACAGATAGCACATGATAGTTCTCTGGCTGGTCACTCACGGAGGGATCACACTCTTACCAGATTGCTGTATTAATATTACTGGCCTGGAATTCATGAAAATGTTGCTACTTATTAAAGTTCTTGTGCTGAGTGTCAGAAAGTAGCCCTGTGCCTAAAAAAGACAAGGTGCCCCGACCCTTGATAGATGTGCCTTTGAGAGAATAGCAATGGATGTGGTTGGCTTAGACAAAAGTAAAAAGGTAATCAATTCATGTTGGTAGTATGTGACTATAATACTCGATACCCAGAGGCAGTTCCAATGTGTACTGTCACAGCCCCAAAAGTGGCAGCAGAGTTTGCCAACATTTTCAGCAGGGTGGACATACCTAAAGAGATTATTACTGATCACGATAGTAATTTTGGTGCTGCATTACTGAAGGAGTTGTACTAACTACTAGGTATCACTGCCATAAGAACCTCCTTATCACCCTCAGATGGTCTTGTTAAGTATTTTAATCAAACCCTAAAACACATGTTAAAAGGGTTTGTAAAAGGGGAAGGGAAAGACTGGGACCAGTGCTTACCTTTCCTGTTTTTTTATTTACAGAGAAGTGCCACGGGCATCAACAGGTTTTTCACCATTTGAAATGCTGCATGATAGACAACCTAGAGGGCCACTAGATGTAATAAAAGAAACATGGGAAGATAACCCCAATCAGAAACAATGTATTACATCTTATTTGTGTTCCCTGAGAAAGAAGCTGGCAAAATATGTTAAAATCGTCCATAGTAATCAGGAAGAGGCCCCAAATCAGCAGAAGGTGTATTATGACCATGGGGTAAAAGAAAAAGTTTTTGAGCCAGCAGAAAAGGTCTTGCTACTGTTACCCACTACAGAAAATAAACTGTCAATGATGTGGCATGGGCCTCATAAAATGCTTAGACGTACTGGCACAGTTAACTATGAGATTGAGACCCCTGATAGAAAAAATACCAGTAAGATATACCATGCTAACCTCCTCAAAAAATGGGTTAAAAAAACACCAAAAGCTGTTTTGCTGATTTTACCAGAAACTGATAAAGAAGATATTGATATAGCTTATGACAGACTGGAACAAACTGTAATTGCTGATGCTGTAAAGGTGAATGTTTCCTTAAACTCAGAACAAACGGCAGAAATTTGCATAGGAGCCGGGTTTGTAAAATTTTTGGTGGGGGTCAGGGGTCAAAGCCCCACCCCTAGCCCAGGGGTCAGAGGTCATTCACCAGTGGGGTCAGAGGTCAGCTACCGGGGGGGGCAGGGGTTAGGGTTCAAAGACCCACCTCATGGGCAAGGGGGTCAGATGTCAACCCACTACCACCAGGGTATTACAGGAACAGAGCAACTTGTATCGTAACATGGGGGTCAGGGGTTTAAGCCCCCTGGCCTCAGGTATGGGAATGAAACTGAAATACCATTTAAAAGGCTTGTTTTTAAACTTTAACAAGACAACACCTTTTTTGGGGGGGTAGGCAGAGGCATTTGGGGGTTGGCGATTTCCCTTAGAAACTTGATATTTTATTTGCTACTGTGTGTGAATGTTAATAAATATTGTACTTATCATGTGGTGTCTTCTTCCTTCTTTTGGCCGCTGGCTGGGTCTTCAGAAAGTGGATGCGAGGTGTCTTCTGGTCTTTCTTCCCCATTTTGGCTGGAGTTCAGTCAGAATGGCCCTGTGCCCCAGTGATTTGCACCACCCCTGCCCGTTCCTCAGTGGTGGTTAGTGTCAGACTCCTCCCTTCCCAGCTGCAGCATCCACACACACACACATGTTGGTGGTGCCCCTGTCTGATCTGCCTGAGCCACAGTGACCCAATCAATTGTGACCGACACAGCCTGCCACATACTACCTCGGCTACCTCTAACAGTAATAAGGAGGAGCAGAGCCTAGTATGGAGAGTCATCACCTGTGCCCTATTCTTAAGCTGCACTACCTGTTACGGTTAGACAGCAGGCAGCCCATGTGTGGTGAGCTGTGTCAAGCACAGTCACCTCAGTCACCGTGGCAAGACAGTCAGGGGGACCAACAGGTGTGTGTGGGCATGTGTGTTGATGACACAGCAGGGAAAGCGTGGAACATTCCTCATGCAGGAATGGCACAAATCACTGGGTATGAGGCTAGGGCAGTGTGTGTGTGTGTGTGTGTGGGGGGGGTGGACTTCTTTGCAAGCAGATTCCCACAGGGTTGTTGCAGGACTGAGAGGGCTCAGGCTGTTGCCATAGGGGTGGGGCCTTCGCAAACATTGTGGGGGGAAGCTCCCATCCTTACTGGGTTGGGCACCAGATGTGGGGAGGCACCCCTACACACTAGAGACTAATACATGCAACATGGGTGCAGGTGGGGGAGGGAAGACAGGACACCAGAGAAAGGTTTAGGGAACCATTTGCACTTGAAGGGGTGGGATCAGAGGAACATGTTCCTCTCTATAAGTGGTTGGGATCGGAGCAGGGAGGGGTATATGCACCACCACACACCAGCAACACATTCTCTACTATACTGGAGCAAGCTTGGGGGGAAGGAGTGCTGTGTGATGTGCACGGGGGGGGGGGAGGATGGCCCTGGCCCACCCGACTCAGGCACATTCTCTACATCAATTGTTACAGTTGCAAAGTCAAGCATGTTTACCATCAGAAATATGTGACAGCACCATCCTAATATATCCACAGTATGAATCTTGCATGCACATTTCACAGGTAACCTCAGAGACCAGAAATCTTTAAGAATTGTGTGTGGTCAGTGGGGGCCATCTTTAATGGTGCAAGTCATTAATTACTACATGACATGCAAAAGGTCTGAGAAAACCACAAATATACAAAGCATTGTCATAGGATGTTAGAAATACATTGTTACTGAAATACCATAAGATTTGCCAGCAAACACATACTGCCACAGTGAGAGTATTTGTAACAGGCCTTTTGTCCCCAAATACATCATTCTGTTCCTCAACAAACCACATATCCTCTTTCACAATTCTATTACATACATTTTCAGTTTACAACTTGTAAATTAATTTAGGTTATATAATGTGATACAAACTGCTTGCCTTTGAAGGAACATTAACATAATTAGTCAAGTTGTCACAAGTTAAGACCATAAATCTTGAGACACACACAGTATGCAACTAAGAGACAAGGATGTCAACACATTCAGTTCAGCACACTGTAAAAGGCAGGTCTGCTTCACTGTCTACAAACAAGTGAGTGCAGTCAAATTTAGGTTACTATAGCAAGCAAACCTTTCAAGTTTCAGTCTCAGTGTTCAGATGGGCGCCATGGGCCATGGCAACCTCTCAATGACTACAGACACCTATAGTATACTGGAGTATTACATTACCCCCTATGTATATTTTAAGGGCTACTGGTTGAGCACCCTAAACTATGTCAAGGTTATTCATCTACTTTGAATCAACAAGTCCTAAGGCTCATATGAATTGTTCCAGGACCAGCAGTGTAACAATTTCAACAGGCAGACAAAATAAATATTGGCATCAGTGACTTTCTTGAATGGTAAAATGAAACACGACCTCCTCCCCAAGGTAATTACCCAGGATTTCTCTTGACACCCCCAACCGCACACATCAATTAGGCAAGTCCCTAGCTGGCCCAGTGGTGCTGAGGGTTGAGGCGCTGGGCTCCACACCTCGTGCCACGCTGGCGACCCGGGTTCGGGAACCAGCTGGGGTGGCAGGGGAGGGGAAGGAAGAGATTGAGCATCTGGAGGACTGCCCTCTCTTCCCGGGGGTGGGTATGGGGTGTGCTCACTCTTGGTGCGACCTCTGGCAGTGGCTGGAGGATCGCCGAGGGGGGCGGCGTGGTGTGTGCCATGGGGGCAGAGCCACAGCAGTTCATTGCCTTGCTGGCTGGGCCCCACAGGGAGAGGGGGGAATCTAAAAGTAGAAAATCCCCGGCTCACTGAGGAGATGATGAGGGCCCCAAGGATCTCCCTCTCATCTCTAACACCGGGCCAGGCTACACCGGGATCCACGGCCAAACTCCCAGAGGGATGGACCCTCTAATTCAGAGAGGTGCCGCCGAGGAGGGCAGGCCCAGTTCAGGGGTGATCCAGATGCTGAGACTTCCTCGGGGTGAACCGTGATGGCTGGCCACGTAGGGAGTAGAAGGGGCAGGATCGAGTTGGGCATTTCTGAAGGATGCTACGGAGAGTACCAGTGCATAAAAATAGTTAAAAAAAAAAAATTAGGCAAGTCCCAATTAAGAACTTTCAAAACATGTGCATGTGTGAGGACAAGAAAGAAGTTACAGTCTAGCAAATCCCTCCAGAATCGGATACTGTAATTTAGTTACAGTCTGTACCCCTGTAAAAATTACCCAACCCACATCGATATTCCTCGGGATCATCAACAACTGTGGCACAGCACAACAGTGTCCTGACCCCAGCACTTACAAGGTGCCATTTAACCAGGCATGCTGCCATAATAAGATGAGGAGGCCTGCTGAAACACCTACACAACCTACAGCACATCAAGGTAATAATGCTGCAGGTCAGGGATGTCCCCCGTTTGGCAAAATGGACCACAGTCATTTCTATTTCCTACACACTAAGTTCCGGCCCAGCGCCCTAGACTCTTACATCACCGATAGTTTGTTGCATTGCATTGGCTGGGGACTGGACAGCCCATACCAATTATCCATAAATAATGCAAAGTCCAAAACACACCAGGAAACACCAGGTTATGTAATCTGTAGGCTAGTAGAGACAGCAGAGAGAAGAAAAGCTAGTTTCCCCCTCAGGTCCCTACATCAACCTCACAAATGTAATTTCTGAGCATGGTGCACGCCAGCCCTGGCTGGCTGGCTGCCTATGGGTTTAGCAGAGGTTGGGAAATGAGAGAGCATGACGTAAGTTGAATGAGGCACTGTATTTCACTAAACATACACCATTGTCAGGTTAGAGAGACATGGGGACTCAGGAACATACACTAGATATAGGTATAGATATAGATAAAATATTTTGGGGGGCATGGCCTGAGTAAATGGAAGACGCACAAAGGTAAAACCCATGCAACTCATTACAGTTCACCATCACCACATTATACCTTCCAACACAAGGTTACATGATCATCATCGCTCATGTGGTGTGTAGTCTGTGGAAGAGACTGGATGAAGCCTGGTGCCAGCAAAGGATGACTCAAAGGCCTCCAGACAGCGCTTGCACCCCAACCCAGCTGCGCACATACTGTCAAAATGGGCTCATCCCTTGTGGCCATGAAACTAGACAGGAGGAGGATGCACGACAAGATAATAGGAAGTACAAATAATTCCACTTCCAGTTTCACCTTGTCTGCTGCAGTCTTTTCCTTCTATCATATTCCCAACCTTTCCCCATCCAGACCATTCATCTTTCTCCTCTGAGCTGCCCTTGGACTTCTTTCCTGCCAGAATCCAGACCCAGAGTACTTTCCACTTTTCATCCCCTTCCTCTCCCTCTGAATCCTAGAGTCTGGATCATTTTGACCCCAACTATTTTCTTCTCCCTCCCGAGTCAGTCAAGCAAAAACATACCATATTGACTATGTTGTTTTTTTTTTTAAGGAAAAATAGAACATGTACAAACTGCAATGAGACCTTTGGCAAACTGGAGTTGTATCAATATGAAACTAACCGGCCTTTGGCAAGTATCTGGCTAGCATCTGGCATGGCAGTATTGCAACCACAACCACAGCTGCTGTGGTTCTTTCTTTCCGTTCCCAATCCCACCAAGCCCCTGTTTTTTTTTTTTTTTTTTTTTTAATTAGGTTCTCTCTCTCTCACACAAAGTAATACTGGTATTTGTATTGCCTCAAATTATATTTATAGCACCTGCCACCAAATGAGATTTTAGGCGACAGTCTGGCCTCCACTCTCAGCCCTACCATTCACCCAAACACCACCACCAGTGCAAACTCCACTCCCCTAATCCTCCCCTGTCATCTTTTACTTTTCTTGCTCAATGCACCCTTTCTGCCAGGTGCTGCTACGGCCCCAACCTCTGTCTGTGTGATTTCTTTAAATATAATATTTTCTTTCAGGTGTTGTTTTTCACTAAAGTTTAACTCTAGCCCCAGCCCTAATGCCCAGTGCTGCCCCATGACAATGCCTAAGTGCCTAGATGAACTACTGCCACACTGCCAGCCCCTGTTCTGCTCCAGTTTTTTTTTTTTACTTTTATTTATTGTTCGGTTGCAGACCATTACAAACATTTGTAGATAAAAATACAAAAATGTACAACATTTTTTTCATTGTTTAAAAAAAAAGGGAAAAATACATTTCATTTTAACAACATTCTCACTACATAAATACTAATCATAACATTTATAATAAAACTATAAAATCCCTATCAATAGTTCACATCAACCCTGCATTCATGTTTGTGTTCTTGTAATCCTCCTTCAAATTTTTACAATAGTTTCCAAATATCTTGCAGTGGACTTAATAATAATTTCATCATTTGTCGTAAACAAAATTTTTAATAACAACTCTTGATCATCAGATAAAATAATTCTACAGATTGGTATGATGCATTTATTTATATGCTTCTTGTACCAATGACAGTAAAAAATTACATGTTTTAAATCTTCATAACTTTTTCTTGTACAGGAACATAGTTTTGCATCTCTCTGATTTTCCGCCCTGTATCTTGCATCCATAATATTACTGGGAAACAACTCTAACTTACTGTATATAATGTATACAATCTTCTTTGATTTGGGTCAGTAAGAATTTCATAATGATGTCTAAAAAAATGATTAGCATCATTTATTCTAAACCAAGGAGAAATTCTTAACTTAGAAATTGTTTCCAAATCTTTAAATTTATAAAAATCCAATAATTTCTGGGTGATACAGGGTTGGTAACTAAGACCTATTATAATACTGTACCTTTCTCAGTATTTTTCCTTAGAGAATCCAGACCTATGACCTGCAAGATTTTTTCATATACAGATGTTAGCCAACTAGATTTTAGATGACCAAGGTTTAACCAGTTAAGTTTTTCCTTTAAACAGCAGTAAGTTAATCTATGCTTTTTATGATGTTGAATATTTATCCAATAATTAACTTTTCTGGCTGCAAAGTATGCTCCTAAGGATACCATGCCCAATTCTGCCCTTATAATGCACATGGGAACAGACTTTCCTAACCCTAAACTTAAGCTCCAGTTATTAATATTTCTGCAACATGCTACTGCAGCGTGAATCCATTCCCCCCCGGACCACCTCTCAAGTCAGCCAGTGAGTGACAGTCAATATGATCTCACCCTTCCCCTTAGCTCCCCTGACAAGCACCAAGTCCCACTCCCTACCTTGAGTAAATTGGAACAGATTATGTGGGGGGAAGAGGCTTTGGGCCGGCTAGCTCGCTTCCTTCCCCTGCATCAACATTCCATCTCCACCATACCTTTAGTGCTGGCATAGCACTTGAATTTACTGAGTGAAAGGAGATCTTGCATGGAAGGGGGGGATAAAAACAAATACATTACCACCACCCAGTGCTTCTGCTGGCCTGCAGGCTGCTGCTTTTTCCACCCCCGAGAGTGCTGCTGTGTGGTGGCTGACCTGGCTTAGCTGTCTGTCTCTGGGCAGACTTGGCTGATTACCAGTTGGCTGCTGATGTGCACTGCTGGCTGCTGCTGGGTGTTGGGTCACCTGCTCTTCCTTGTCCTGGCCTGGCTCTGCTTCTCCAACTACGTGGCTATGACTGAGCCTGACTGCCTACCTGTTCTGCTAGCCGTACTGGCCCACTGCTGCCAAACGATGGGGCAGCAATGATGACCCTTTGCTCCCAACCTGACTGCAGCACACTTAGCGCACTGCAGTGGCACTTTTCACTCGGACCGGAGAGGCCCACCACAGACCGCACACTCTCTCTCCTTCACTGGTGTTCTGCACAACTGCATACTGCTCCATGCTCCCTCCACACTCGACAACTCTTCTCTGCTGCTTTTGCCGTGGCCTGCTTTCCCTGAAGGATGAATCCCCTGCTGGTTTCTTCTTCCCTTCTTGACCTATCGGGAATCCCTAACCCTCCCTGCACTTCTCTGATGACCGGACCTACTAAACTTAGACTGGATGGGCTTTGCGGTCCTTATCTGCTGTCATCAACTTCTGTGTTTCTACCGCTTTCTTCTGGCTTTCTACTTTCCTCCACGACAAAGCTGACTCCCCACGACCATACACGTCGCAAACCACCACCTCGTGCTGCACCCGACTCTCCTCAACGGCCTGTCATTGCCCGCTATTTCCTCTATAACAAGCCCGGAGCCCTCCCCTGACCAATCAGAGCACTGGGCCTTTGACTTTTGGTGCATGTACCAGGGCTTTGGCGCCAAATTTTAGAAAGTGCCACTGAATCACCAATGATTTAAATTCCCTTAAGGTGGAATCGCTTGGGGGGCAGGATCACTGCACTCGGGAGGGGGGTCACGCTGCCCATGCCCAGGACAGGCACGGTGATGTGCAAAACAAGTTCATATAATAAGATGCCAGCCAGTGCCCACTAATCAAAGATGAACGGGCGGAGGCTGGGCTAGAGCCGGGAACGGAGCAGAGGGGGGGTGCGAAGCATGCACACAGCCGACCCAGGTCACACAGCCTAGAATGGGGGGAAAAAAAGCTAGAAAAGAAAGAGGGACATAAATTATTGCTGGGGCGCAGCCCCCCTCACAAAATATTGCTGGGGCTCATGCTCCACAGGCCCATATAACCTGGCGCCTATGGAAATTTGTAACTTGCTAAAGACATGTAACAGTACTTTTACCACAGTACCAGGCTGAGCAAAAGGGGTTGAGCATGTAATAGTGACAAGGAATGCTCACCCTATTAGACAAAAGACATACCGATAACCAGAGCGGTTAACAGCTGACATGGTTAAGGAAATACAAAATGAAAGAACTGGGTATCATAGAAGAGTCGAGAAGTGCTTGGTCATCACCAATGATGATTTTAAAGAAAAAAAGAAAGCGGTGTAAGGATCTGCCTTGATTTTAGGAAACTTAATCAAGTGTCAGAATTTGACAGTTATCCTATGCCCAGAATAGATGATTTGGTGGACAGACTGTGGAGTGTCAAGTGTATCAGTACCCTCGATCTCACCAAGGGTTACTGGCAAATCTCCCTAGTTAAAGTATCCAGAGAAAAAAACTTAATTTGCCATTCCTACAGGATTCTATCAGTTCACCACCATGCCGTTTGGTTTACATGGCGCACCTGCTACATTCCAGGGCTACCGTGGATGTAATTTTAACCCCTCACACTGGTTATTGTGCTGCATACCTGGATGATGTCATCGTGTACAGTCCAGACTGGAAAAGCCTCCGGGAACACCTATGAGCAGTTATCCAATCGATCAAAAAGGCAGGACGGACAATCCTACCCAAGTGTGCATTGGGCATGCAGAAAAATCAGATATTTGGGTTATGTTTTTGGAAATGGAGAAGTCAAGCCAGAGGTTTCCAAGATAGAAGCTGCAGCTAACAGCCCTGTCCCTAAAACCAAGAAACATGTCAGGTCATTTTTAGGGCTGGCTGGTTATTATCGGGGATTTGTTCCCAGCTTTGCCAAGTTAGCTACTCCCCTTACTAAACCTACAAAGAAACGGTTCCCAAATAATGTGAAATGGACCTCAGGGTGTGACTAGGTTTTTCGGGCCATTAAAGATCAAATGCCAATGTTTTACAGATTTACAATAAACACAGGAATTCAAGTCCCTGTCTCATGATTAGTGTTTCCTGAAAATATCATGCTGTTTGGATTTGTGGTTTTCTTTAAATCAGCATCTGTTAATGTGCTCTGCAGTAACTGAAAACAGTGAAGAAACGGTGAAGATTTTGCTGTCCCTATCAGTCAGTGATGACATAATTTCTCTCCAGCCTGTTGCTGCAGCAATGAAGTCCTTAATTGCCTGTAGTAGCTGTTGCACTTACCAGTCAGAGCAATCTGTAGAGCGAATTGTCTACTCCAGGTGTGTTAGTAACCCATCTGGTTTGTGTCTAGATAAATTAGTTTACAATCTATTGTTCTGTTCTTACAAAGAGTTGGTCATTTGTGTTTCAGTAGGTAACTGAAATTGTATAAATGAATTTTGTGACAAATCTCCTGTCTGTATCACAGCTGAGTTCTTTCACATAAAAACTGCATTGTTTTTTGGCTAGATAAACACAGGGTTGTTTAATGGATATAAAATAAACCTAAAGTTTGTTAAGTCATAGAAGTAGTGTGTCTTTGATGTAGCCACCATACATAAATTCATGTGAGAACAATATTGTTTTGTCAGATTGACAACCAGGTGTCTGCTACACTTGCTATTTCAGGAACATGTACTGTATGAACTCAAAAAATCTATTTCTCTGATGGATTCTATGTGGAAATGCATCATGTATGTGTGTAACTAGACATACTATATGTCATCCTGATGCCCCTGTCTCTTGCCCCTCAGTTGAGGCTACTGCTTTTTGTCTCTCATCCCGTTTTCTGATGACAAAACATAATAATAGTTTTGACATCATGTCATTTCTATAGTGATTTCTGCTTTCCTTAATTCTCTTACGATGCTCTACTCTTGATGTTAAAAATGTCCCTTATGTTTCTTTTTCACTCATGTGACCTCTCCTTTCCATCCTCTTCTGATTTTGTTTACTGCTTTAGTAATGTGCTGTTTTCGAAGGATCTGAATGATGACCTTTCATGCTTATTTTTGCTGCTGTAGCAACTTTACAAGGATTATGCATGATGAAGCACAGCATCACTGGAGTTCAGTTTATTTGGTCTTGCAATTCACTCTAGTTTAGTGCATTCATTGTGCATTTCTAACCTTTATTGTTATGATTATTATTAAGATTATATGTGCTTTCCTTGTAGGTGAATGAAATTAATTTATAGCATGTTGTTGTTAATCTATTTCACTGATATTAGCACGTGTTTTAAAAGAGCTTCTCACTTTAAAATCTTACTCTATTTATGTAAACTTGGTGAATCAGGCTGGCCATCCCTGATGGAAGCGTGAATGTGCAAAACTGGTTGGGCCGCTTTGTGAACTGGATTACACTTCATCCCCTGTATGGCACTGTGACATGGAATTATAATTTAATAAGTAAATACAACTTTTTTAATAATTAAGACTGGTGGATGGTGCTGCCCTTTACTTTGTACTTAAAGAGTTACCACAAACAGGTGGGTCCTGGAAATAGTGAGTCGGGGTCTGACCTTGCAGTTGAAGAAGTTTCCAAAACTGAAGGATCACAAAAACTTGATACCTCCTACTCAAACAGAAAATCTCTGGTTGGAGTTAGAGGTAAAGAAGTTGTTACAAGCAAATGCAGTGGAGAGAGTTCTTCCTCACTGTGGGGGAGGGGGCTTTACTCCAGATACTTTCTGACCCACAGTAAACATGGGGAGAGGCGACCCATTTCAGATTTGAGATACCTGAACAAACATCTAAAAAAGGAAAAGTTCAAGACGGTAACACTGGGGTCAAAGGTACCATCACTGCAGCAGGGAGATTGGCTAGGTTCACTGGATCTGAAAGACGCCTACTTTCATGTACCAGTCAGGCCCACTCACAGAAAGTACCTCAGATTCAGGGTAGGGAACTGCCACTACCAGTTCACAGCTCTACCCACTGGCTCTGTCCTCAGCCCCCAGAGTGTTCACAAAGTGCCTAGCTGTGGTGCAGCACATTTGAGAAGGCAGGGTGTGGTGGTCTTTTCTTACATCAATGACTGGTTAGTCACAAGAAAGTCACTCCAGGAGGAAAGATCCTTTCTCCCTTCCACCCAGCACACATTGGTGGGCCTGGGCTTTCTAACAAATGTTCAAAAGTCCAATACAGAGCCTATGCAGGTTCTGGACTTTATAGGTGCAGTGTTGGATGCCCACCAAGGGAAGACATTCTTCCCTCAAGAAAGAGTGGCAAACCTGACAGTGCTTGTAAGGTCTTTCAGGGCAGGGCAGCTCAGACCTGTAAGAGACTTCCTTCAACTGCTGGGGCACATGGCCTCATCTGCAGCTGTAGTTCCTAGTGCCAGGTTCCAAATGAGCGATAAACAGTAGCACTTGGGGTCCCATTGGTCCCAGAGGTGGAACCCACTGTCAAAACTAGTGCCCATGTCAAAGTGCCTGTTGATGCTGGAGTGGTGGAAGGCAGACCACAACCTCAGAGAAGGGGTTCCCCATCCTCCAGCCATCACCTGCAGTGGTACTCACATCAGATGCCTCCCTCCTGGAGTGGGGTGCCCAACTGGAGGATTTTACCATAAGCAGTGTGTGGGGCCCACTGGAGTCTCAAGAGCACATAAACCTCCTGGAGCTCAGGGCATTCTGTCTGGTAATGCAGGCTTTTCTTCCTATGTCAGAGGTCAGTTCATCCAGGTTAGGACAGACAACACCACTGTCATGTATTATGTCAAGCAGGGAGGGACAAGATCTTCAAAGATGTGCACAGAAGCAATGAAGATTTGGAATCTGGCCTATTCCCTGGAGGTGCAACTAGCAGCAGTGCACCTGCCAGGAAAAGACAATGTATTGGCAGATTCTCTGAGCAGAATCAGCCAGGGACATCATGAATGGACCCTGAACAAGCAGGTGTTGGCTGCATTGTTTAGAAGGTGGAGCTCACTGCAGATAGACCTGTTCGCATCCTGGGAAAACTACCAGCTTCCCTTGTTCAGTTGCAAGCCTCCGTTGGTGAGGACAGTCACAGAAGACACCCTAATCCTCAATTGGGCAGGGAAATTTCTCTTTGCCTTCCCTCCGTTCCCACTCTTACTAAGGGTGGTGCTGAAACTTGAGGGGAGAGTCTGCAACCATTATCCTAATTGCTCCAGATTGGGTCAGGCAGACTTGGTACTCATTTCTCCTGTCCCCTCCATCAAACATCCAATCATCTTCCCCCTGAGGTACATTCTGCTGACCTTGTCCCAGGGCAGAATAATGTTTTCAGACCCAAGAACCCTGTGTCTCAGGGCATGGTACTTGAAGAGCTAGAGTTACTTGGGCTAAACTTCTCTGAAAAGGTTTTGGAAGTGCTTAAGGTTTCCAGAAAACTAGCAACAAAGAAAATCTACACTTCAAAGTGAAAACTATTGTCCCTGTGGTGTTCCTCTAGACAGCTCAGTCCACTCCAGGTAGACCTTCCTACTGTCTTGGACTACCTGGTTCACCTTCAGTGTCTGAGCCTCAGGCCTTCAGCTCTGAAGGTGCATCTTGCAGCAGTGTCAACATATGATTCAGCTGGCAAGGACAAGGTCAACGGCCTCTCAGCCCATCTTCAAAAAGTTCTTTAAAGGCCTTATCCACCTGTACCCTCCAGTCAGGGATCCAGTTCCCCTATGGGACCTGAATCTGTGCATTACTGAGCTCATGGAGCCTCCCTCCGATCCTATGACAACTGCAGATTTGAAATATGTTGCCAGAAAGACAGTATTCCTGGTGGCTGTGACATCTGTCAGAAGGGTGCGTGAGCTACAAGCCCTCTGCACAGATCCTAAATATATCACTTTCCACAAGGATAAGGTAGTTTTAAGAACTAACAGAAAATTCCTCCCTAAAGTGTGGTCTGAATTTTATCTGAACCAGTCTATTACACTTCCAGTGCCAGTTCAAGTGAGCAAAGGCTCCACAGTTTGACTGTTAGGAGAGCACTGAGCTACTATTTGGACCATACAAAAGAGGTGAGGTCTATTAATACTCAGCTACTGTATTTGTCATCTATGGTGAAGTAGGTAAAAGTAAGCCAGCATCCAAGAGAATAATTTCTTATTGGATTGACTCCTGCATACAGTTCTGTTTTGGCAAATCTGGCAAGCTGCCATGTTAAGGCCTCAGGGCACACTCCACACGTGGCACCTTTGCATCAGTGGCAGCATCAGGGGTATTTCCTTGCAGGAAATCAGGAAAACAGTACACACTTTTACAATACATTATTGCTTGGACATACAGTCCAGAAGGGAATTCCAGCTTTGGCACTGCTGTTTTGCAGAACTTTTTCCTTAAGTAAGTTCTGTACCCAGCCTCCCAGGGTACTGCTTTGTAGTCTGCACTTGTTAAGCATAGTGAGGGATTCCTAGGGTTTGAAGAAAAAATTACTTCAGTAATGTTGTTTTTTCCAAGGGATCACTCACGATGCTTAACAAACCCTTCCCTACCTCCCCTTTCAGAACCTGGAAAAGGTTCTCAGAAGAATCAGTTCTTTTATGTTTGCTTGAGCATTACTTATTGCAATAACTTTCAACTGATAATAATAATAATAAACTTTATTTATAAAGCGCAATTCTAGAAACCAGAGCACTGTACAATAACAAATCAGTAACAGTATTAAAACAGTAAATTAATAACAATCCATAAAATGCTGACAATGCAGAGTATGAGTGAGTTAAACAAAGTACTCACTAAATGCTTGTTTGAACAAATTAAGTTTTTAAGGCTGCCTTAAAGCTCTCCACGGTCCTGCACTCTCGAATCTGATGAGGTAGAGAGTTCCACAGGGTAGGGACAGCATACATAAAAACACGGGCCCAGATGTTTTCAGCCAAACCCTGGGAACCTCTAACAACCCCTCGTCAGTTGAGCCGAGAGGATGGCCAGGGCTGTAGGGAGTCAAGAGTTCTTACAGATAGCTCAGACCCAGTCCATGCAGTGCCTTATAGGTCAGAAATCCGACCTTAAAGGTGATCCGTCACTGTACAGGCAGCCAATGCAGTTTGTGCAGCACGGGGGTGATAGGACTCGAATGAGGAGACCCCGTCAACAGCCATGCTGCAGCGCTCTGCACCAGCTGCAAGCGACGGATGTCAACCCCAGGAAGCGCCACGTAGAGGGAGTTACAGTAGTCTAGGCGCAAAGTCACAAAGGCGTGGATCAGTGTTGGAAGGTCGCTGGACAGAACAAGGTGCTTAATCCTGGCGATGTTCCTAAGATGATAAAAGGAGGTCTTGACAACTGCCGACACTTGCGAATGCAGTGACAGCCCGTCATCAAGAACCACCCCCAGGTCCATGCACCTGTTCAGAGGAAGGCAACTGGGAACCTCCGAGCCAAAGACTGGAAGGAAGCCCTGCTATCGACCTCTCTATCGGGTGAACCGGATCCACCACCAACACCTCAGTCTTCTCGGAATTCAATTTCAGCCAACTGGATTTCATCCAGTCATGGATCTCTGCCAGACAACTGTTAAAAGCCGAGACTGCACTATCCTGGTCGGGCGCAAAAGACAGAGCTGGGTATCATCAGCATAGCAATAAAACCTCAGCCCATGTCATCTTAGAATGTCTCAGAGGGGCAGCTTGTGCACTGCGAACAACATAGGGGACAGCACCGAGCTCTGAGGGACCCTACACGGCAGAGAGAATGGATCAGAGGAAAAGACCCCCAACACCACCCTCTGAGATCTGCTGGAGAGGAAAGATTGAAACCATCTGAGGACTGGGCCAGCCAGGCTGCACATGAACCTCAGGCACTCGAGCAGCACCCCATGGTCCACAGTGTTGAATGCTGAGGAGAGATCAAGAAGCACCAAGATGGAATGGTGCTTCTGATCTCTTGCCATCAGAAGATCATTGAGCACCCGAACCGGAGCAGTCTCGGTACTATGCCTCTTCCAGAAACCAGACTGGAGTGGGGGTCGTAGAAATCGTGGATGGCAACATGGTTCTCCAGTTGCAGTGCAACTACTTTCTCAGTCACCTTCCCAACAAAGGGAAGGTTGGAGAAATGCCTGTAGTTAGCAAAGCAGTTCAGGTCCAGAGCAGCTTTTTTAAGGAGCAGTGTCACCACCGCCTCCTTCAGGGAGCTGGGAAACTCACCCGGCTCTAAGGAGCACCAAACAATCTTTGCAAGGACAGGGCCAATGGACTCAATACACCCCGTTAACAGGAGTGTTGGGCCCGGATCCAAACTACAGCACATTGGCTGCATGCTGTGGATGATCCGCACAATATCCACAATCTCCAGTCAGTCGAAAGATGCCCAGGAAAACTGAGGAGATGTGACCGAGCACCGACCACCATCAGCCCCCACAGAGAGCGCAGGGTGGATCTCGGCCCTGATGTTGGCCACCTTATCTGCAAAGAACCGCATAAACTCCTCACACTTAACTTGTGAAATGCACTTCGAACCTGCAGACAGGTTAGGTTGCACAACCTGTCCACAGTTCAAAAGAGCTGAGCCGGTCGATTCTGGGCAGCAGCAATTCCCCGGACAGGAACTCGGTCTTCTTATGAGTGATTGCTGATTGATAGATTTGATAATGATCCATCAATCTAAGGTGGTCAGCCTCAAGGGCCGATTTCCGCCAGCGTCGCTCTAACCTTCGTCCAAGTCGTCACAACTCCCTCAAGGTCCCATCAAACCAAGGGGACCAAGGACGGAGAGAGACAGGACAAACACGGACAAAAGCGATGGATTCCAGAGCTTGAGTAATAGCCTTATTATAGGCCTGGAGTAAACTCTCAGGATCCTCACTTGCCCCTAAAAATCCTGATAGGTTTAATACTGCCGGTAGACCGGCCTGATACTCAGTGATATATTTTTAAATCTGTTCTGCCACATTTAGGAGTCTTCTAGGACTCTAAACTTTTATTTAATTATTTTTTTTCTGGTAGTCATTTAGCTAGTTTCAGTAGTCACTGCTTCCCCTAGCTTCAGAAATAAATCTGACATTAGTGGGCAGAAGGGAGCATGACCACACAACAGAGTTTTGAATTTCATTCTAAGATTCCCTATTTAGCATAAGGTTCTAGGCTCTGGGGCAGCTCATTCCAGGGTAATGATTGCAGCTGTTAAGCATAGTGAGGGATCCCTTGGAAGAAACATCACTATGGTGAGTAATTTGTTTTCTTATCTGTATGGCCTTATGCCATTTGTTCTGAAGTGCTGAACTGATCTCTTATCAGGAGACTAGGACACTCTGAGAGGTACTCATTCTCCCTACAACTTGAAACAGCTATTGCCGTTGGTCTGGGGCAAACCTTGAACTTGCTGTTCACTCAGATCATCGGATATCCAAATGTCCTCTCACTATTTCATTCAGATTTTGGCAGCTTTGACCAAGCTGCCGAATGAGCTGACAGGCATGGACACAATACATACAGCACATGGAATCATGATGCCAGAGGTTGAGGGCAGCCCTGACAACAATGTTGGAACTCTTTCTGAAATCCCATCAGTCGCCAAAAGTGGTGAACATTCTCTATATCTACATGCTCCAAAAATTTCAATAAATAAATCCTGCAGATAGCCTCCCAGAATGTTTTGTGATGTGTCACATAAGCCCAAACTATAACATTGTGCACTGAACATGTCTAGGTGGTGAAGAAGTAATGCTTACTGCAAACAAAAGAATCCTGCTGTGAATTTTCATCAGGATGTTGAGTGGTGTGTGTGAGCAAGAGGTGCCAAATTGGGCAGGGTGCATCTCACTGACTGGAGTCAAACCTACAAACATGACTACTGTCCTGTCGTTAACCATCCCGTAACGGACTACAAGACAATACAGGAGTGTCTGAAGCTGGCCAGCTATATGTCATCTCAAGATTTGATCTTGGAGTGTGCACGAAGGCATACCTTCTGATTCAGAACAGTTCAGATAGATACCAGAGACACATCGTGATGATAGGGACATTTCATCTGGTCTGTGCCCATTTCAGGATGATTGGCAAAAAGTTGAATGGATCAGGACTCTCCAGTGTACTCTTGACAGCAGACCTGATTGCTTCTGACTCACTACATGGGTTACTGTCTGGGAAACATTATAGCAGAGCAATGAACTGCCAGAAGATTATGCTAGAACGTCTTGAGAGACTGCTGTCGGAGCACTACCTGCTGAAAAAAGAATGCGGAACACTTGATCTTACTTTGAGAGAGCTCTTGCAGTAGGTAATAACCTTGAGGACTGTGCCCCCGGCATCAGGACCACACGGAAACTTTAGCTAGCAGTGTCTGATGGGGAATCGCCCACCCAACGTCACATGACAGACGTCAGCATGATACTTCATAGTGGGCGGTCCCCACACGCGCCTTCCAGTTCTTTTCCGCTGTTGACCTGGGCACGCCAGACCTCATGGAGATTGTCGCTACAGTCCGACTGCCATTTTTTTGATGAGTATCTGTTTTTTCTTTATCAGTTAATTCTCAATTTTTTGCATGTCTTCTCCATCGTCCATCAAGTCGCATAAAAACAAGTGTGAGTCTTGTGGCACACAGTTCCTGCACAAGGACTCCCATACTCTTTGTCTCTTCTGCTTGGGCCCGGAGCACAACACCAAGGACTGTGAGGCCTGCTGAAGTTTCAACCAGGTCACACAGAAGTGCCGGCAGCAGGCCTTCGAAGCCCATCACCTAAAGAAGATGATGGCATCCATGGAAAAAGAGCTGCAGAAGTTGAGGAGGAGTGCTTCTTCCTTACCCACTGACTCCCACAAACACAAGAAGAGGGACAAAGAGAAGCACCGGGACCAAGATCGGTCACCCTCTCACCCACAGCTGCTCTCAGGTGAACTGCAGCCCTCTTCCTCCGGGAAGACCGCTGCTGCAACCAAGTCTGCCCCACCTTCCCAGGAGCAGCCCTTGGTCCTCCTACCGGCACTGGTTACGGTGGATGTAGGCACCTCAGCAGATTCTGGGGCTACTGCCACCCTTAGGCCCATCTCCACCACCAGGTCTAAGCAGGCTGGCAGGGCCAATAAGCTGCTCGTTGGGCCAATAAGTCAGGCTCCGTGGACTCCAGTGCTTGCACGGCCAAGGTCGATAAGCCAGTCATCGGGTCCTCCAACAATCGCCAAGTCGTTCTGCTCATGTTGGGCTCTGGCGCGAGCCCCGATGACATCCAGCTGGATGAGAGCCAGCTGCTGATCTCTGGATAGTATTCTCCGTGGGGGTCTACCCACGGAGATACCCCTCTACTCCCTTTATGGAGCTCCCTCCACCCTCCCCAGACCAGTGGGAGTCAGAGGACAGGGGTCGTCCATCGGGTCTCATTGTTTCTGCATCACCCCCAGATCTGATGTTGGAGCTTCCAGGCACCCCACAGGACCCTTCCCCATTGTTTTTTTCCAGTGGGACTATCAGTGCTGCTGCCAGACTTGCCTCCCATTTGCCCCATGCCTGACTCGGTTCCTTTGGGTCCTTCTGGACCGATTTTTAGGCCTCCTCAGGGTCCCATGTCAGCCCCCACAGCTCCTCCATCGGGCTACCCTCCACCCAGCTACCTGACCTCTCATTATGTCCCTGGGTGCCCTCCGCCAGGCTACGCAACATCAGGCTTCACGATGCCAGGATATGCACCTTCGTACCCTTTGCTGGGTTACCCAACGCATGAGGACTACACTTCAGGATACCCAACAATGGTGTACCCTTTGGTGTTCCAGCTGGTCTGACAACCTCCTTTGCCCCCTCCGCTGCCTCCTCAGCCCCAGGCAGACTTTCGGGCCATCCTACAGTCCTGGTGGTCCGAGACTAAATCTCAGCTTGTCTCAGAGTTGGACAGCCGGCACTCGGTGAGAACCTTTCCCCTGGTCCACCTGGATCAGACTCCCAGGTCTGTTTCCCTGCTGGAACTGTGCCAGTGGACATTGGGCCTAATGAAAGGTCCTTTGACAGCCCTGATGATGGACAGTATTCCTCCTAGAACTTAAGAGGTCTCTTGTCCAGATGTCAAACCTTCAGACTCTTCAGACTTGGAATCTGAGTCTGGGTATTCCTCCGCAGCTTCAGGGTTTGAGACTCCCCCTCCGGAGAAGCCCAAGTCAACGCAGTCCCCCAAATCACCTCCATAGGACCCTTCATTCGTGGACCTCCTGAAAAAGATTGCGAAGGTCTACGAATGGAAGACTGATGCGCAGGATCCCAAACATCAGAGGCTTGCCGAACACCTGGACATCCAGGAGACAACACCTGCCCTCACACCCCCATGGCTAGAGCCTCACAAGGATTTGGCTTCCACTATATGGATGGTGCCTTCCTCAATTCCAGCTGTGGCAAAGAAGGCTGATAGAACATATAGAACCCCAGAGGGTAAGGATCATCTGAGTGTCCACCCTAAGGCTGACTCTGTAGTCATCACAGCGGCCCATGATAGGTCCACCAAGCCCAGGCACATGAGCACCTCCCCTCCTGACAAGGAGTTGAGGCAGCTTGATCAGTTTGGGAGAAAGTTTTATTTTTCTTCCACTCTAGCCATATGTGCACTGAACTATGTGGCACACATGCTGGTGTACCAAAAGTTGCTGTTCAGCCAGTTGGAGCCCATCATTGAGGCCATGTCAGACTCGGAGTCCAAGACTGTATTGGCAGACACTGTTAGGTCAGCCAAAGTTGCCTGTCACCACTGTCTGAGGGCCTCCTGTGATTCGGTGGACTTCGCAGCCAGGGGCACTGCTACAGCAATGTGTCTCAGGAGATTTTCCTGGCTCAGGGTGTCAGGCTTGGTACCTGATGTCCAGGTGGCTATCCAGGATGCCCCCTTCAGGGGTTCTGTTCTGTTCAAGGGTGATGCCCAGGATATAATTACCAGCCTCCAGGATAAGGGCAATGCCTTGAGGTCGGTTCACACCATGTACCACCCTAGATCCAAGGCCAAGACACCTTTTTGTCACCAGACCAAACGGCAGATGAGGCAACAGCAGACGGTCTGACGTCAGACTAAACATTGGGCCACTTCAGAAATAGCCACCCCTCTGGCCAAAACCCAGAGAGCCTCACAAGCTGCTTTTCCCAACCCTTCCTCTGCTTCTTGACTGACAGCCCACCCCCTCTTCTCCTCTTCCATTGGGGGAGCCAGTGGGCGGAAGGTTCGCCAGTCACCTGCTAGGGTGGGAGGCAGCCACCACAGACTTATGGGTCCTTCAGTTGATAAGACACGGCCATACTCTGGAGTTTCTCGAGAGACCCCCAAACAACTGGGGGTGTCTCATTATCCAAAGGTGCACATTTCCCTCATAAGAGAAGAAATTGAGGATCTTCTGCAAAAAGAAGCAATAGAGCTTGTTCCGTCAAACCAGGTAGGAAAGAGGTATTACTCTCACTTCTTCCTGGTTTCAAAAAAGACGGGAGATTTGCATCCCATCTTGGACCTCAGTGCTCTAAACCTGTACACAGAATACAAACGGTTTTGTATGCTGACTCTCCCAGGTCTGCTGCCCCTCCTGCACAAGGGACAGTGGCTCTGTGCCATGGATATGCAGGATGCCTTCCTGAACATCCCAGTCTTACAGGCACATCACCACTACCTCAGGTTCTCCTTTCAGGGAAACATTACCAGTCAAGGCCCTCCCCTTTGGCCTGTCCTCGGCACCCCAGGTTTTTACCAAGTGCCTTGCAGTAGTGGCAGCGGCCCTGAGACGCCAGGACCACTACGTGTTCCCCCACCTCGACAACTGGCTTCTGTCATCCCCATCAAGGAAGCAGCTGGAACTTTCCTTTTCAGCTACCCTGGCCCTTTTTCTGCAAGTGGGGATTACTCTCGGTTATCCCAAGTCCCAACTTGCCCCTTCCCAACGCCTCCAGTTTATTGGAGCGGTGTTGGATACGGCCCAGGGTATGGCCTTCCTCCCTTTGGACAGGGTGGAAACCTTGCAGAAACAGGCTCACTTAGTAGCCTCCAGCAGGTGGGTTCTGGTCAGGTCAGTTCTTTGACTTCTTGGCCTTATGGCAGTGGCCATCCCCACTGTCCCTCTAGCCAGGCTCCACATGCAAATTTCTCAGTGGATGCTCAGAGCGCAGTGGGATCAGAGGTTGAACAACCTAGACCATGTGGTCATGGTCTCCAGTTCGATGCAGCGGGATCTCCTTTGGTGGCAGGATCTCAACAGCCTCACCAAGGAGGTTCCCTTCCAGCCCCCTCCTTCCACCCAGACTCTGCCTACAGACACATCAGAGATGGACTGGGGTGCTCACCTAGAGAGCCACAGGACTCAAGGGCTGTGGTCTCTGTCAGAGCTCTCCCTGCACATAAATGTGTTGGGGATGAGGGCAGTGCCGTATGCTCTTCAAGCCTTCCAGTACTTGCTTTACCAGGGCCCACTATTAGTCCAGTTGGACAATATGTGCATAGTCTGGTACCTCAACAAACAAGGGGGCACTCACTCATATCCTCTGTGCAGGGAAGTGATGCGGCTGTGGAACTGAGCAATTCTGAACTGGATACACCTCTCTGTGGTTCACGTTCTGGGTGTGCAAAACATCCTAGCGGACAGTCTCAGCTGCACCAGAGTAAGAGTCCATGAATGGGAGCTCAAGCAAGTGGTGGTCAAAGACATATTCGACCTATGGGATCATCCAGACTTGGATCTGTTCACCTCCCCATACAACACAAAACTACCCAGGTTTTGCTCGGTATGTCCCATGTACACCAACACCAACACAGTGAACTACATCCCTGTCAGCAAAATCGACACTTTGCCAACAAGTCGTTGTGTTGGTGTACCCAAGACAGGGGCACACTATCTCCCGGTCCTGCACCCCCAACCTGAATCAACTCCAACTGGAGTTGAGAATCCTATAGACGGGGGGAAGGCAAAGCCCCCCGATAGAAATAATGGACCGGGAGACACACTGGAATCATGTAAACCTCAACTTGCGGTCGACATGATTCCAGTCAGCGAGATGCTGGTCAACAAAAGGGTTGTTGAACCGGCATCGTAGAGCTGTTTTGCTCACTCACTCCTGGGCATGGTGGTTTTTGGTGAGACACACTATCTCTTTGCTGGACAGGGAGGTTTTTGTATGCCTTCCCTCCCTTTCCAGTCCTGCAAAGGGTGCTGCTCAAGCTTCAAGCGGAGGGAGGCTCACACGATTCTGATCGCCTCATATTGGCCTTGCCAAATATGGTTTCTGCTTCTTCAGCAGCTTGCAGTGGAGCCTCCGGTCCCTCTGCCACAATCTCCTGACTCAGGAGAGGGGCAAGCTGGTCCATCCAGGGCTGAAATCCCTTCACCTTCACACATGGCACCTCATGACATAGCTGCTTCACTCTATGGAGTTTCCTCTAGAGTGGTTCAGGTCCTTGTGGAGGCCAGAAAGCATTCTATGAGGACGATGTATGCCATGAAAAGGAAGTGTTTCTCCATTTGGGTCACTTTGAAGGGTTGGGATCCTTTTTCATGCCCCGTTCCTCAGGTCATGGAGTATTTACTTACACCTCTCTGACCTAGGCCTGAGGTACTCTTCACTGAAGGTTCACCTGTCTGCTATTTCTGCCTACCACACCTTAGTGGAGGGCAAAACTGGCTCAGCTGGAGGTTTCCAAAACCTTTCTAAAAAGGGATCCTCCACCTGAAAGCCCCAGCGTGCAGTCCCGCGCCACCTTGGGATCTCAATTTTATTTTGGAAAAACTGACCTTGCCTCCTTATGAACTAGCTGGTAGTTGTGATATGTGATATTTATCATGGAAAGCACCCTTCTTAGTTGCAGTTTCTTCTGCTTGAAGGATTTCTGAGCTTCAGGCCCTGATGTGTAAGAGGTCTTATTTGATTTTTCACAGAGACTGAGTGGCTCTACGTACCTGTCCTCAATTTTTATTGAAGGTGGTTTCTGAGTTCATGTTGAATCAGTCAGTTCAGCTCCCAGTGTATTACCCTGTGCCATTCCAATCAGGGGGAGGCAATTCTGCATACCTTAGATGTTCACAGAATCTTGCGTTATTACTAATCGAACTAAGTCTGTCCAGAAAATGGACTAACTTTTTGTTTCATTTGCACCTAAGAGAGAGGGTGCGGCAGTTTCCAAACAGCGTTTATCCAAATGGTTGGTAAACTACTGTTTTCTGTTACCAGAAGTATGGTAAAATCCTCCCGGGGAGGTTAAGGGGCATTCTACCAGAGGCATGGCTGCTTCCACTGCTTGCTTCAAGAATGTGTCAGCCGCTCACATTTGTGCGTCGGCCACTTGTAGCTCTGTCCACACTCTTACCAAACATTGCAGTCTGGACATTGCCTCTAGGCGCAGGGCTGGCTTTGGACTAGCTGTCCTCCAGGGCCTTCTGTCCTAAATTCTCTGCCTTCTGCAGACCTTTCCTGCCTTTCATGATTCAGTTCCTTCTGATTCACATTGCTTGGAACTCAGTACTCAAGGTTATTACCTACTGCAAGAACTCTCTCGAAGTAAGATAGTACAGTTACATAAGAATTTACCATAACAGTAGATGTTCGAGAGAGGCTCTTGCAGTAGGTAACCTTTTTCCCTCCCTCCTTCCTCCAGCTTCTGCTGCTCTTCTTCTTTCACTCTATCTTGGCTCCAGAAGCCTAATTTTCTGTTTTTCTGTCACTCTCTTTGGAGGTCTCTGGCAGGAGAACTGGAAGGCGGGCATGGGGCCCGCTCATTATACATAGTGTCACACTGACGTCTGTCACATGATGTCAGGTGGGCAGTACCCCATCAGACACTGCTAGCTAAAGTTTCCATGTGGTTCTGATGCCGGGGGTGCAGTCTTCAAGGTTATTACCTACTGCAAGAGCCTCTCTCAAAGATCTACTGTTACGGTAAGTTCTTACATAACTGTTCTTTTGCTAGTCTTTCAGAGCAGTCTGCAAAGAAGTTTAAGGATTTTCTAGAGTTTCCCACCTGGGAAGCTTTGGATGTGGTTCTGCAGGATGAGACAGTAACATCCTACATGAGTGACTGTTCACAGAATTGAGATGATGTATGCAAAGGTCATCTTGGAAAAAACTGCCCTTCTCTGGCTTTCGTATGTGGATCATGTATGTCTTGTACTAGCAAACATACAAATACTGAAGACCATCAACTTCCTTCTGTACACACGTTGCCTGTACTTGCTGCCTGATCTGTTCTTCAGTATTGGTGGCCAGAACTATGTCCATTACCTTATCTTGTCCATCTTCATGGCAAATGTTGAGGAGACCCATTCTGGAGCAACTGAGTTGTTAGAGAGGGGCAGTCAGCGTAGTCTGGTATTTCATCCCTGGTAATTGCAGTACTATGTCTAAGACCATAGAAGAGACCTTCCTGAAGCATGCCAAATCCTGTGGTGGGGCTGACAGAAGTGGGACAAGTCTGCCTCGACCTTTGAGCAATTATGACTCTTAGCAGAGATGGCTGAGAACAACACATGAGCAATCACAGAATGCTGGTGCAACTGTCAGCATGGTGGATATGTTGGCAGTATCAAATGATGGCAACAGACACTGTGATGTATGTCCTACAGAAATACAAAAGCTTGAGGAATCTGTGTCAAGAACACAAAATGCTTTCAAAATCTGCATCAACTCATTCACTGTAGAAGACGCAGCTTGAGTGTACAGACTTTCCTCTGACGCACCAGGCCATCTTGATATTTAATCTCTTGTTCTGAGAACAGAGGCTGCTGGAAAGGAAGCAACGGAGTACTTCATCAGAGAATGACTTGAAAAGAAAGGCAAGTTCTTTGAGCCTCTGAAACAACTGAAGCTGAACACACTGGGTGACATGAACAAAACAGTAAAGGTCAAAACAACAACAAACACATTTCCAAGGTAGAAGCAACAAGAAAACGTTGCTTTCCAACTACCCTTTTTTTTTCTTCTTTGGTAATTGGGTAAGGCCCGCTAGGTACAAGTGCCTGTTTTCAGGGCAACCCGGGAGCACTGGTGAGGTTAAATGACTTTCTCAGTGTCGCATAGTATGCAGGTGAGGTTGTAGGAATCAAACCCAGGTTCCCGGATGAACCAAGCTCATTACTAACCTCTAACCTACTTGTTCATTCTCAAAGTGAAGGCCTGAAACTGGGCCTGAAAGAGCTTATGGTATTTCTGCTAACTCCTGTAACATATAGCATTGGAACAGCTGATGGCTGCCTTGGCAAAACAGAAAAATCCACAGGCTTCCAGTATCTTACAAAAGAGACTGAAGATGCTCTTGCACCACCAGAGGCAACAACACTTGTTACTGAGTATGGAAATGTTTCCTTCTGTTACATAAAAGAGGTACCTGGCAAGATGTCAGAGAATTCTGATGTTATCTTCAGCACAGACATGAACAAAGCTGACACTAAAATAAGTGGAAAGACAGAGGAGAGGGTGTGCCGAAAATCTCATCATAAAAGATTAAAGTACAAAGAAACCAGCAGATGGAAGCTATTCCTTACGAGTGATGAAAGTGAGAAGTAGTTCATATAGGTTCTGTGTGATGTATAGAGCAACCATTCTTTTCCCAACAAGCTTTGCGACAGGTGATGCTTATTTGTGAAGGAACAGCATACTGTACTTTTTGACCTCTGAAGATGGCAAGTTCACAAAGAAGACAGAAATCAGAACTATAAATTCCACACAAGAAGAAAACAGATTCAAGTGTGATTCCCTACCGCATGTATGGAAGGGACAAGGGTTACGATAATGTTAGAATAAAGGGCCCTGACAGTGACATATTCTTTGTTGTGCTACATTTTGCCCTCTGTCTGGAAGATGTTACATAGAAACAGATATTGTTGGCAGATAAGGACCGCCAGGCCCATCCAGTCTGCCCATAAGCCCTACGCTTGTTTGTGGCCTCTGACCCTATCTGGTCAATGGCTTTTCAGCACTTCTTCCCACCTCTATGGTTCCCTTATGCCTGTCCCAGGCATGTTTAAATCCTTCCATTATGCTCGCTCTCACCACCTTCCATGGCAGACATCAAAACAGCCATCACAGAGGCAACAACCCTTTGTGTAAAGCAAATCAACAAAACACAACAAAGGAAAACACCGCTATGGTTCTCAAAAGAGGTCGTTAAGGAGAAAAGGATAGCATTCAGGAAATATAAGGAAACACAGAAGGAGCAGGACAGAGAACTTTATCAGTTAAAGCAGAAAGAGGCAGGGAAGGCAGGCAGAATAGCAAAGACCCAAACTGAGGAAAGGAGAGCCAGCTGTTAAGAAGGAGGATAAGACCTTTTATAGGTACATTAGGGAGTGAAGAAAGACCAAAGGAGGGATACTGAGGCTTAATAAAGGGGAAGGAATGTGGGCAGAGGGTGACAGTGAAAAAGCAGGGATACTGAACAAATATTTTTGCTCAGTGTTCACAGGGGAAGAGGAGGGGGAAGTACTTAGACCAAACAAGAGAAACACTCTGAAGACGGGGGTTGGTACCAGTCCATTTACAGAAGAAAGGGTTCTGAAAGAACTAATGGAATTGAGGGTGGACAAAGCAATGGGGCCTGATGGGCTTCACCCAAGAATTCTAAAAGAACTAAGGGTAGAACTAGTGACACCGCTTACTACTGTCTTTAACAAATCATGGGAGGATGGGGTGGTACCTCAGGACTGGAGGAGGGTGGATGTGATTCCTCTTACAAAAGTGGGAGCAGGACAGAGGCAGGAAACTACAGACCAGTTAGTTTGACCTCAGTGGTAGGGAAAATGATGGACTCACTTCTGAAGGAAAGAATTGTTGAGTACCTAGAGGCCAGTGGGGCACAGGACCCAAGGCAGCATGGATTCACGATGGGAAGGTCGTGTCAGGTGAATCTAATTGATTTCTTTGACTGGGTGACCAAAGTAGTAGACCAGGGAGGAGCTGTGGACATGGCCTACCTAGATTTTAACAAGGCATTTGATACAGTCCCACACAAAAGATTAATACACAAGTTAGCTAGCCTTGGAGTGGATCCCAAGGTGGTAGCCTGGAAAAAAATTGGCTGAACAACAAGGCGCAAGGGTAGTAGTAAATGGAGTCCACAGCGAAGAAAGGAGGGTTACTAGCGGGGTACCACAGGGTTCAGTACTAGGACCGGTCCTTTTAATGTCTTTATAAGTGACACTGCAGAGGAACTGGAAGGAAAAGTATGTCTCTTTGCAGACAACACAAAGATCTGCAACAGGGTTGAAACACAAGATGGAGTGGAAAGGATGAGAAGGGACTTGGCAAGGTTGGTGGAATGGTCAAATGTATGGCAGCTCAGATTCAGTGCAAAGATGTGCAAGGTAATGCACCTGGGAAACAAAAACCCAGGGGAAGAGTACACAATGGGGGTGAGATACTGACAACAGTACAAATGGAAAGGGACCTGGTGGTAATTATATCAGATGACCTAAAGGTGGGCAAGCAATGGAGAAGGTAAGGAAGGCTGGGGGATACTGGGATGCATAGGAGAGGCATCAATAGTAGAAAACAGGAAGTTGTTATCCCTCTGTACAGACAGTTGGTGAGACCCCATCTGGAGTACTGTGTGCAGTTCTGGAGACCCCATCTCCACAAAGACATAGAGTGGAGGCTGTCCAGAGGAGGGCAACCAAAATGGTGCAGGGTCTGCACCAGAAGACATACGAAGAAAGACTAAAGGAGCTTAATATGTATACCCTTGAGGAAAGAAGGAGAGAGGGGACATGATAGAAACTTTCAAGTACCTCAAGGGAATCAACAAAGTACAAGAGGGTAGCATCTTTCAGAAAAAGAAATGTGCAAGAACAAGGGGGCACAATTTGAAGATAGAGGGGGGATGGCTCAGAGGTAATGTGAGGAAGTATTTTTTCATGGAGAGGGTTGTGGATGCATGGAACAGCCTCCCTGAGGAGGTCGTGGAGTCAAGAACAGTGGGGGAATTCAAGAATGCATGGGACAGACATAAGGCAGTCCTAGTGGGGGATAGGAGGAAGTAAGCTGTTGGTTAACTAGGATCTGCAGGTTTATCTGTTAGGCAGGAAAATGGGCAGACTAGGTGGGCCAAGCGGTCCTTATCTGCCCTCAAATTCTATGTTTCTATGTTTCCATGCATCCACCACTCTCTCCATGAAGAAAAACTCTCTCATATTCCCCTCAACTTGCCACCCTCCAATTTCATATCATGCCCCCTCAATCTTGTACTCCTCCTATATTGGAAAATGTCTCCCCTGCACCTTTTTTAGGCCCTTAAGGTACTTGAATGTTTCTGTCATGTCCCCCAGTCCCTCCTCTCCTCCAGCGAGTACATACTGAGGTCCTTTAATCTCTCCTCATATGTTTTCTGGCACAAGCCCTGTACCATCTTAGTTGCCCTTCTCTTGACTGACTCATCCCTATCTATGTCCTTATGAAGGTGCGGCCTCCAGAATTGCACACAGTACTCAAAGTGAGGCTTCACCAGCATTTAATACAATGGCATTGTTACCGCCCACCTTCTGCTAGTGATACCTCTACCTGTGCACCCCAGCATGCCACTGGCCCTCCCTGCAGCCTTTGTACTCTACTTAGACACCTTAGACATCTGAAATGATTACCTCCAGGTCCCTTTCTTCCTTGGTGATCGTCAGCAACTCCCTCCCCCCCAATCTTATAGCTCTCCCCAGGGTTCCCCCCATCTCAAGTACATTATTTTGCACTTCTTTGAATTGAATCTCAGTTGCCACGCCTTGGACCATTTTTTCAGGTTTCTCTAGATCACTTCTCATTTTCTCCACCCCGTCTGGAGTATCCACCCTGTTACAGATCTTGGTGTCATCTGCAAACAGGCAGACCTTTCCCTCCAGCCCCTCTGCAATGTCACTTGTGAAGACATTAAACAGGACTGATCCCTGTGTTACCCCACTGGTCACCTCCCTCTCCTCGGATTGGATCCCATTTAGTACCACCCTCTGCTTTCTGTCCATTAGCCAGTTCCTAACCCAGCTTACCACCTTCTGCCCCATGCCCAGACTACCCATAATGTTAACCAGCCTTTTATGTGGGACAGTGTCAAAGGTCTCGCTGAAATCGAGGTAGGTGACATCCACCGCCCCCCCCCCCGATTAACTTCCTTTGTCACCCAGTTAAAAAAATCTATCAGATTCATCTGACATGACCTACCTGCTGTGAATCCAGGTTGCCTTGGATCCTGGGTCCTGTTGGATTCTAAGTGTGCTACTATTTTTTCTTTAAGCATTTCCTCAATGATCTTACCTACTACTGAGGTGAGGCTGACTGGCCTATAGTTCCCTGCCTCCTCCCTGCTACCACTTTTGTGTAGAGGGACTACATGTGCACTCTTCCAGTCCTCCAGTACCACTCCTGTGTTGAGTGACTCGATGAACAAGGCTGCTAGAGGTGCTGCTAGCAATGTTACAGTTCTCTTTGATATAGGCACAGACAACAAAATGAGGTTGATTAACATGAGCGCCATTGCTCATGGTACGCACAACAGCACTGTACTGCACTTATGACCCTTCACATAGTGCAATAGCACCAGTGCTTTCCAAGAGATAGGAAAAGTGAAGCTAATCAAACAACTTCAGAAGATGCCCACGTTCCAGCCAGTTCTAGCAAGCATAGGGGATTCTTGGGATGTACTTCAGGAGTTGTTAGGCCCTAAAGATTTCACGTGCACTGTGTATGTCAGGCCTTGCTTCAGCAAAGTTGATGAGCTAAGAGTCTGCATCATGAGGGAGTAGTGTGGGATTGATGACAGTCTCAAACCCTCACATGATGTGGATATGGGAACTCTTCCACCCTGCAAAAAAAAAAGCCTCCAACAATACATTGGAAGGGTTAACTATTAGGTTGGCATTTGGAAGAGGACCAGTATCACAGATCCTGATATTCCTGAAGCTACAGATGGCCATGGTTGGACTACCAAAGATGGAAGAACCTTTGTGGAGCAAAGGTGATATTTTACCACAAGAGCTGATGGACATCCTCGAGGATACACTTGAACAATGTTTCACACTGTTCATATGCTTTATCAAGAGAGAGGAGCTTGGCATCCATTGGAGGAGAGGTAGTGTGGGAGGAAGGTGAAGGAGTGAGTATTCCCTCACAAGATATTTGTAATAGACCCTTGCAATTCTGGTTTGATTCCGGGGATTACGGAAGGAGTGGCAATATAAGTGGGTGCATTCTAGTCTGCTGGTGGAAACCTGGAGTCAGGTTGAAGGAACACCACCTCATTGACACTGAAAGGATCCCAACTTTAGTTGGATGGAAGAACTCCATATGGAAGTCAATTTTTAAAAAAAAAGCTTCCCTTGTAGTTCAACAACCCTCCTATCCTGCTCCTAACCTTAAGTACAACAAAACCTTCTGCCTTGCTTCCAGCACAGCAATCTCTCCTTCCTGCCTGGTCCCAACTCAACTAATGGGAATTACAAAAGCTACTAAGCCAACAGGGCTGTTACATTAGCCCACCAGACCACCAGGCAACTAAATATTTAAATAGGCACCCACTGCGCACTGGGAAGACAATAGCCGTGCCCCCACCCCACTGCATCCTTATTTATTTATTGAAGATTTGGTAACAGCATTTGAGCACAAATTGCTGATTTGCAAAGGTTCCAAATCAAGTTGGAGGACATAACAGATATTGTGAGCATGGTGGGATACAAAGAGACACAATAGGCAGAGTTCACATGCATAAAAGATGCATGACTGTGCCTATCATTTTATTTAAAAATCCAAAAATATATACAGAAAGAAAAATCAGGAACCGTAAGTCCAACAACAAAAGAAATTTCCAGGTCTCTACTTCCCTCATAGAGCACGTGGCTTAACTCCAGCCAAAACCTGAGTGTAATATCCTTCTTACATTCTTTTCCGAAATATCTGTGTGAAATACTTGGCACACAATACAGGCCCTCCTCCTTCACTGTCAGTACACCAACTGACTCGACTCCGCCCTTCTCTCCTAGTAGTGAGCCCTATTTATAGCCCTAGGGATTACATCACTCTCTGTGGGGGAGTTCCCATTGGCCATGACATTACATAATAGAGGAGGTTTCCATATTATCCCATGCCTTATCATGCAGGGGCTTTTTTATTTGACCCTTTTTGCCCAAATATGCTTTATTTTACAGGCAGCCCCAGTTACAACCTCTCTGGGGCTGTCACAACACTGTTTTAATTCTCTTTAATATCGGGGACACTACGGGACTGTCATTCTCCTGCTCAGGAGCTGTATTTTCAGCGTGACTCGTGCCATTCATCAGCCCTTTATTCTGGGCTTTTTTAAACTCTAGCACGCCATGCGCATTTTACATATCTCCAAGACAGGAGATAGTTTCCAGTCCAATGTGCACAGCAAGGGGGTCTTTTTGAAAAGAGGACAGCAAAGAAAAGGCTAAGGTTTTGTCAGGTTGGCCACCCTGACAAAGAAACAAGAAAAGGAAAAGAAGGAAAACGAGAGGGTAGAAAAGGGTGAGAGAAATAACAAGAACTGGAACATATGGCTCCCTATTCTTTATTTACAGGGCCTGTATACCAATAATAGGTAGCACCCTGTTACAGATATAATCAGCCTGAGTGGAGCCTACTCACAATAGATGCAGTTTTGGAAAATTACAGAGAGGTAAAACATGATACAGTACATTACAGAATTTTCACACAATTCTACAGACAACCAGGCTTGACAATTGCATAGAGGTAAAACATGGTACAGTATATTACAAAATATTCACACAGTTATACAGACAATCAGGCTTGAAAATTGCATAGAGGTAAAACATGGTACAGTATATTACAAAATATTCACACAATTATAAAGACAACCAGGCTTGGCTTTAAACACTTGGTTAGCAAGTGGCAGTGTAAGTTTGAGTGAACAGTCATAGGACAAGCACTCTGGTTGGATTTACAGCAGTAGTAAGATAATACTGTAAGGTGGAGAGAGGAATAGAGTAAGAGCACAGAAATGAAGAAGAGGAATAAATTAGGCAGAGAAGAGGCCGCAGAGTGTTGTCAGTCAGGTCGGATCAAAGCAGCGACAGCTGGAGTTCAAGGCAATATTCCTGAGGGCCCATTTGAATTGCGATATATTGGAGAGGCCAGCTATGGTGGCAGGGAGTTTATTGAACCATAGGACTGCCCGATTTGGGAAGGAGCCCTGTACCAGGCTAGTTCTTCACAGCGTTATTGCTAGCACTTGTCGGGTCATGCTCCATGTGATATATAGATTGAGGATGGGTCGGAGGAGGGAGCCAATGGTAGGGGGTGTAAGGCCCCAAAGTGCTTTCTTGGCCAGTAAGATTGTTTGATATCTGAGACAAGCAGATAAGGGGAGCCAGTTTGTGAGGGCATATAGATTGCAGGTACTGTATGAGTGTATTTGTGTGAGCCAGATACAAATCGGCAGGCTTTATTAAGTATCATCCTGACTCTAACACCGTATCAGTGGCTGACCCATAAATTGGGAGACCATAGTCTATGACAGCACAGAACTGGAGACGACCATTCATTTAGCATCGGGGGATATATTCAGCCTTTGTCTATAGAGTGCACCCAGTTTCCTATTTGCAAGCCCTATGATGGAGTCCACGTGCTCAGTGAAGGATAGGGTGTCATCAAGAATAACACCCAGGTATCTGAAGGATTTTTACCTGATCAAGGGTGGAGCCCAACATGTTCTGTACAGTGAGGGGAGGCAACATGTGCTTAAGACGTACTCCTGTCTCCCAGAGAGGGTGGTTTCAGGCCGGAAGTAGAGGCCAGGGGTTGAGTGGGTACTCCGGGGAGATGCCCTGGCCCGCCGGAGAAGAAACAGAAGATTAAAAAAAAAAAAAGATGTACTCCTGAGAATAGTATAGTTTTTGGTTTGTTTTTTTATAATTGAGAACAAGTTTGTTGAGCTTAACCAAGGTTTCAAGGGCCTCAAAGCTTTCTTGGAGTTTGCAGGTAATGGCGTTATGGAGGGGATTGCTGCTGAAAATCACAGCATTATCTGCATATATGTCTCTCCTTTCTCCATCTCTGCTTTCTTCCTCTTAATTTTTTTACTCCTTTTCACTGTACCTGTTTTCTGTAAATACCTCTTTAGTGCTGCTGTTTTCTACATTTACTGTAGATTTCCCCTTTATTAACATAGTGTCCTTTTATTTCTTTATAGCTCTGACCAGACAACAGTCCCCCAGCCTATCAGATAAGTATTGTTTTAGGTTTAATCTCCCAACCTGTTCTACCTTCTCCCCCAAGAATTACAGATTCTTTGTGACCCCTTCCTATATTTTGTCTTTCAGGTTCAGTGTACATCATCTCTTCAAAACCCCTACCCCAGTCTCCCCAGGACTCCCTCGACTCCATCAGAGCAGTTAGGTCTTTAGTAATTTCCCTCTGTCATTTACTGCACATACCAATTTCACTAATAACACTTGCAGGCAACCATTACTTGCATTGACCAATGCTTATTTTATATTTTTATTTATGTAGTTTCTATTGACCTGGTAAGCACATTCGAACTGTAAAATGCATATTTTCAGGTATGACCTGGGAGATTACAAAGTAGAGAAGTAAGGCAAGCATCATACAGTATTACCATACAAAATTCAGAACAAAAGTCATTACAAGAGTTGTAGAATCATAGTAGATAACAACAATTTAGGTACAGGACACGTATCATAGAAACATAGAATTTGATGGCAGATAAGGACTGCTTGGCCCACCTAGTCTGCCCATTTCCCTACCTGATGGATAAGCTGCAGATTCCAGTTAATCAACAGCTTACTTCCTCCTACCCCCCACTAGAATTGCCTTATGTCTGTCCCATGCATTCTTGAATTCTCCCATTGTTCCCAACTCCACAACCACCTCAGGAAGGCTGTTCCATGCATCCACAACCCTTTCTGTGAAAAAAATACTTTCTAATATTACCTCTGAGCCATCCCCCTCTATCTTCAAATTGTGCCCCCTTGTTCTTGCACATCGCTTTTTCTGAAAGATGCTACCCTCTTGTACTTTAATTCCCTTGAGATACTTGAAAGTTTCTTTCATGTCCCTCCTTTCCTCAATGGTATACATATTAAGCTGCTTTAGTCTCTCCTCGTATGTCTTCTGGTGCAGACCCTGCACCATTTTGGTTGCCCTCCTCTGAACAGCCTCCACTCTGTCTATGTCTTTGCGAAGATTGGGTCTCCAGAATTGCACGCAGTACTCCAGATGTGGTCTCACCAACTGTCTGTACAGAGGGAAACAACTTCCTGTTTTCTATTGTTGATGCCTCTCCCTATGCATTCCAGTATCCCCCCAGCCCTCCTTACTGCCTTCTCACATTGCTTGCCCAAAATATCCAGAGGTGGTACACAAGAATAGGTTGATCACCTGTAACTGTAGTTCTAGGAGTGGTATATGGTTCACATCCACACTCTGACAGTTCCACTGGAATGTGGTGATAGGCTGGAATGTCTTTAAGCTAAGCTCCTCCCACCATCCTGGTGGATATTATCCCCCAGCTCCGCTCTGTGATATCAGATCACACACTCTGGAAGCAGGATCAGGTGCCATTTCCCATGGGAGGCTTGGCGGGTTTCCTAGATTCATAGATATATATATATATATATATATTTTTTAATTTCTGTTTATTGTCAGAGACAGAATATAACAGATGATAAATACATTCCATCACATTTTCTTTTTAAAACAGGTATTGTGTACAGATAAACTTTGTCATAGTTGTGACTGCATTCTTATGTAATATTAATCACTTTATATAAAAAAAAAAGGAAATTGGCAGAATCAAATTAATTCAGTCCAAGTTTTATCTGATCTTTTTTAGTTCGAGACAGGTGGCTGAACCCTCCCCACACACACACACACACCACCCTCATGGAACAAATTCTGAGTCCTCAGAGGACATATATAGTACCCATCTGCACCACTTTATTTCAAAAGAAGGCAGTTTGTCATGTAGCTTGGCAGTTAAATGTTCTGATCTGTAGATCTCGACCATAATCGCCCTTCAGTCCCTCAAAGAAGAAACAAGAGGCGTAATCCATCTATGGGTTATTGCTTTTTTGGCTACAAGTATGCAAATCGGGAGTAACGTACAGTCCCATCTTGGTCAATGGAAGGGATAGGCCGAGAGGATTACTATTTCTGGAGTCAGTTCGATATTGTCTCCTAAGCAAGCCCCCCCATTCAAGCTGTAATGAACACCAAAATGGAGTCAGTCTGGGACAGTACCAAAAGATATGTCCCAGGTCGGCCAAAGAGCAGCCACACTTCTGCCAACAAGTACCATAAGTCTCCGGGAGATATCTCGTCAATGCAGCTGGGGATCGAAAATAGCATGATCGAACTTTCCAAGTGAACTCCCTCCAATTAGTAGAAGAAGTTATCTTTATGGCTTTCAGAGTAGCCTGTTGCCATTCATCAAAAGGGAACTGAATCTCCAAATCTCTGTTCCAGGCATCCAGAATCGACAATGAGGAATCTCCCCATGAAGCCCTAAGCATTTTTTAAAGATGGCCAATTAATTTCCCCTATAGAACGTTCTCCAGGATATCCTTCAGCAACATCTAAAGAGTTGGTGTAGATAATGAAGGGGGAGGGGGACCCAACGAGACCTCCCTCTGTCTTAAAATATAGTTTCTCACCTGTGTATATCTGAATAAATCCCTATCTGGTAGAAAAAAGGTCTTTTGAAGGTCAGAGAATGAATGAATACCTTTGGTATCCAAAAATTGGTAAAAATAATTAAGACCCGTTCTTCGCCATGACTGGAAAGTAGTGTCCAGGTATGGCAGGAAGGACATTTTCGTCGGCCAATATTAAAGTATAAAAAAAGGAGGTTTGTTTTGATGTTTTATGGCATCTGGCCATGAGCCATATTTCTAGGGCCTGTGCCGTGAATTTTGTAAAATCTCTCCGGGGGGGGGGGGAGAATGTCCTCTTGAAGCAAAAACTAACTTCTCAATGTCATGAAGGTCGTTATTGACAAATTCGATATCTTTCCAGATACGAGTAGTAGTAGGTGAGAACCATATAAATACAATTTTGAGAAAAGCAGCTGTTGCATAGAGATTTAAGTTTGGGAGATTAACTTCACCTCGATCTATTGAAGTGCAGAGCAAAGAAAACCTTATCCTTGGTTTCTGTCCAGCCCAAATAAAATCAGAGATAATTTTATCCAAGGATTTAAAATAATATTTAGCTGGAAAGATTGGTATGTTCTGGAAGAAGTAAAGTAGGCTGGGGAGGACATTCAAGCAAATCATCTCTATCCATTGAAAGAAGGTTAAACAAAGTCATCCCCAGCCCTTCAAATCTTCTTGTATCTGAATTGAGATCGGCTCATAATTTACTAATTCTAAATGGAGAAAGTTAAGTGGAATGTATATACCCAGGTACTTGATTTTAGTACCTCTCCACCTCAAGGGGAGGGTATTCTTTAAGTCAGAAGAGGGTTGGAAGTTAAACATAAGGGTTTCTGTTTTGGAGATATTTAATTTGAAATTAGCCAGTTTTTCATATCTCTGAAGGAGATCCCATGCAACAGGTATCTAGGTCTCCGGGGAAAGTAAAGTAAGAAGAACGTCATCCACATGTAAGGCTACTTTATAACTAGTCTGGCCAAGAGGAATACCCTCAATCCCCTGGTCAGAATGTAGGGCTATTGCTAAGGCCTCTATATAGATAGTGAAGAGGATTGGGGAGAGGGGACAGCCTTGTCTGGCGCCCTGACACACAGAGATGGGGGAAGACAGGGCTCCGTTAATTCTAATGTAAGCTTCAGAGTGATCATAAAGGCGCTGAAGCAGAAGGATGGGGGGGGGACAACAGGGCCTCGAGGACATCCCAAAGGAAGCTCCACGATATCCTATCGAATGCCTTCTCGGCATCCAAACTAAGTAATGCTGTAGGTATCTGTCTAGTCTGGAAATGTTCAAGTAAAAGCGTAATGCGTCTAATGTTATCTGATGTGCTTCTAGTCTTGATGAAACCGAATTGGTCTGGGTGAATAAGGTCAGGGAGAATGATCGCCAATCTAGTGGCCCATATGGCCATGAAGATTTTATAGTTGACTTTTAATAAGGAGATCAGACGGTAGAAAGAAACATGGATCGGGTCCTTATCTTGTTTAAGAATTGGAGTTATTGTTGCATTATCTCCATGGGGGGGGGTCTCCTTCCTGGATAGCCCTATACGTCATAAGCGGGGGGGGGGGGTAAAAGGAGTCCAGAAAATTTCTGGTACCACTCTGCGAAAAAGCCATCCACCCCAGGGCATTTATTTGTCTTAAGGGATTTTATGTGGGCTAAAACTTCAGTTGAAGTAACAGGGGCCTCCAAAGCAGATCTCTGAGATTCTGTTAGTTTGGGAAGGGAAAGGTTCCAAAGAAAAGTCTTCCTATCTTCTGAGGATGCTAGATTCGAGGGAGGGGTATAGAGGGACTGATAGTATGAGAAAAAGGAAGAGCAAATGTGATCATTCAGATGTGATATCTTCTGGGTTACCGGATGTTTGGCCTTCAAAATCGTTGCCGCCCATCTCCGAGCACGGTGCTTACGAGCTAGCATTTGGGACCCCCGACTTCCCCCCCTCGTAACTAGATTGCCTTAAGTAGTTAAGGGCTTGTAGCACTCTAGTGTCCATTATTTTTTGGATTTCTTGTTTAATTTGTCTAATCTTTCTTTGTATGGCCCTATCTCCCTCTCGGTATAAGAGCTGATAGGTTTGTAATTGCTCTAGCAAAAAATTATAAGATGCCTCTAATTTTCTCCTCTTTCTAGTAGAATATTCTATGGTTTCACCTCTGATTACTGCCTTAAGAGTATCCCAGATAATTGGATCTCCTATTTCTCCTGTATCATTTTCCCATAATAACTAGGGTATCCTATTTATAATGAACTCTATGTATTCCGAGTCTCTTAATAGAGACGTGTTCAGGCGCCACAATTTTGTTCTCGAAGCTTTGCCTAGTGAGATTTTTAAAATTAGGGGATGTTGGTCAGAGAGAATATGGGGGCCTAGGCTTAGGTCTTAAATAAGAGAAAAATGTTCACATGTGGTGAAAAAATAGTCTAAACGGGAATATGTGTGGTATCAAGGGGAGAAAAAGGTAAAACCACGGTCAGATTTAAAAAGTTTCCTCCAAATATCTTCCACTCCCAGGTGTGTGAAAGTTGCTCTGAGGTATTTAAGCACCCCGGAAGATCTATAGTTTCTTTGGGAGGAAGAGTCAACCTGTGGGGCCATTGCCACATTGAAATCACCGCCTATAATCAAGATACCCTGGAGAGCATCCGTGACCTTATTTATGAAAGTTCGAATTACAGGGAGAGAGGTCTGGGGAGGCAAATATACAATTACCAACATCACCTTCTGAGAAAAGAGGGTCCCTGTTAAAATAACGTACCTACCCTGGGAGTCAATATATCTGTCCTAAAGTTCAAAAGGGGTAGAAACAGGGATCAAAATCGCCACCCCCCTCCGCCTGCCACTCAAATGAGATGAGGCAAAAACCTTGTAGCGGTTATCCCATTTAAGCTTCTGGTGTTCCAGGTCCAACAAGTGTGTCTCTTGAAGAAAGTATAAGTCTGCCGCCTGCCTCTTTAAATGTTGCATCACCCGTGATCACTTAATTGGACTGTGTAGTCCGTTTATATTTACTGAATAGATCTTTGCAGGATTTACTGCCATTTGTTAAGCCAAAAGAGAAATAAAGGAAAATGAAAGAGAAGGAGGGGGTCCAGGAGAGACTGTGGCCCTGCAGCCTTATTTAACGGGCAGTACTGGGTCTCCAGGCTCCTTCCCAGCTGTTTATCTGTAATGCAAAAACATAAAATATCAAGTGCAATATTTCCTTGTCTCTTATTTTTTACTAAATAGTATAACAGAATCCTTAACATAGAAACACAGACTTTGACAGCAGATAAGGACCGTTTGGCCCACCTAGTCTGCCCATTTCCCTACCTACAGGATAAGCTGCAGATCCTATTTAACCAACAGCCTATTTCTTCCTACCCACCACAAAAATTGTCTTATGTCTGTCCCATGCGTTCTTGAATTCTCCCACAGTTTTAGACCCCATAACCTCCTCAGGAAGGCTATTCCATGCGTTCAACATCCTTTCTGTGAAAAAAAAACTTCCTCACATTGCCCCTGAGCCATCCCCCCCTCTGTCTTCAAATTGTGTCCCCTTGTTCTTGCACAACTCCTTTTCTGAAAGATGTTACCCTCTTGGACTTTGTTGATTCCACTGAGGTACTTAAAAGTTTCTATCATGTCCCCCCTCTCCCTCCTTTCCTCTAGGGTATACATATTAAGCTCCTTTAGTCTCTCCTTGTATGGCTTCTCTTGCAGACCCTGCACCATTTTAGTTGCCCTCCTCTGGACTGCCTTCATCCAGTCTATGTCCTTGCGGAGATGGGGTCTCCAGAACTAGACGCAGTACTCCAGATGGGGTCTCACCAACTGTCTGTACAGAGGGATAACAACTTCCTGTTTTCTACTGGTGATGCCTCTCCCTATACATCCAAGTATCCCTCCAGCCCTCCCTACTGCCTTCTCACATTGCTTGCTTACCTTAAAGTCATCTGATATGATTACCCACAGGACCCTTTCCATTTTTGTTGTTGTTGCTAACTCCCCCCCCCCATTGTGTAATCTTCCCCTGGGTTTTTGTTTCCCAGGTGCATTATTTTGCACTTCTTTGCATTGAATCCCAGCTGCCATACTTCTAACCATTCCTCCAACCTTGCCAAGTCCCTTCTTATCCTTTCCATGCCTCATTGTGTATCAACCCTATTGCAGATCTTTGTGTCATCCACAAAGAGGCTTACTTTTCCTTCTAGTCCTTCTGCAATGTCACTTATAAAGACATTAAAAAGAACTGGACCCAGTACCGAACCCTGCAGTACCCCACTAGTAACCCCTCTTTCTTCAGAGTGGACTCCATTTACAGTTACTTTGTGTGTCCTGTTGTCCAGCCAATGTTTTACCCAGGCTACCACCCTGGGACCCACCTAGGCTGGTTAATTTGCCTATTAATCTTTGTGTGGGACTGTGTCAAATGCTCTCAAAGTCTAGGTAGGCCATGTCCACGGCCCTCCTGGTCTACTACTTTGGTCACCCAGTCAAAGAAATCAATTAGATTTGTCTGACATGACCCTCCTGCTGTGAACCCATGCTGCCTTGGGTCCTCTGCCCCACTGGCCTCTAGGTACTCAACAAATCTTTCCTTCAGAAGTGATTCCATCACTTTCCCTACCACAGAGGTCAAACTGACAGGTCTGTAGTTTCCTGCCTCTGTCTTGCTCCCACTTTTGTGAAGGGGTATCACATTCACCTTCCTCCAGTCCTCAGGTACAACACCATCCTCCCATTATTTGTTAAAAAGGGTAGTCAGTGGTGTCACTAGTTCTCTCCTCAATTCTTTTAGAATTATGGGGTGAATTCCATCAGGCCCCATTGCTTTGTCCACCTTCAGTTTTAGGAGTTCTTTCAGAACCCTTTCTTCTGAGAAAGGACTGGGATCGCTCCCCCCAATCCAGAGTGCTTCTGTTAATTGGATTAGGCACCTCCCACTCCTCGTCTTTTGTGAATACTGAGCAGAAGTATTCATTCAGTATCCCTGCTTTTTCACTGCACCTCTCTACCCACCCACCGTTCATTCTATTCAGCCTCACTATCCCTCCCTTTGTCTTTCTACGCTCCCTGATGTACCTATAAAAGGTTTTATCCCCCTTCTTAACCGAGTTGGCTATCTTTTCCTGTTTGGGCCTTTGCTATTCTGACTACCCTCCCTGCTTCCTTCTGCCTTAACTGGTACAGTTCTCTGTCCTGCTCCTTCTGTGTTTCCTTATACTTCTTAAATGCTATATTTTTCTCCCTAACCTTCACCGCCACCTCTTTTGAGAACCATAGTGGCTTTTTCTTTCATTTTGATTTATTTGCTTCACTCAAAGGCTTGTTGCCTCTGTGATGGCAGTTTTGATGTTTCCTCATTGTTGCTCCACCCCTCCTTCTAACCTATTTGCTAGTGCTTTTCTAAGGCACTCTTCCATCTTGCCAAAGTCAGCCCCAAAACCTGAATGAGGCAGGTAGTATGATATAAATTCTAATAACTATTATCTTAACTTTGAGATCCCCCCTTCCCTTCTCTTCTGGTAACATAAATTATAAAGATCTAGTAAGTTCCTTACCCAAAATAGGTAGAGCAAACACAGTCTGAGTTTTAAAGTGCTCAATTTCCCTCTCCTCTTATCTCCCTGAGGACTCCCTTGAACTGTGGAGCCCAAACTATTTACAATTAACAGTGCTTCCACTTTAGAGAGAGTGTCACTTACTCCTCTCTGATTGCTTTCCCGAGACTCTAAATTGCAAGTCTCAGGAGAGCGGAGCTTTTCCTCTCCATATCTCTTGGGGAGGAAGTGCCCCAGGAGACCTAGGTCCCCTTTAGATGTGGTGGTCATTCTATGAAACTATGTTTCCACTCAAGATGTCATTTGGTGAAAAAAAAAAACCCCGAAGGGGAGTGAGCTTCCCTCTTTAATAGGTGTTTTATGCCTTGCTGAATCGCCCTGTTGATTATCTTTATCTCCCTGTGCCCCCTCTTTCCCCATATATGTCTCAGATATTTCTATAGTTCTTCCAATACTTCCCCATTATCTCTTCCCACATATGTTCTCTCTCCCTACCAACCCTCCCAGACCTTGTTGCTTATTTCAAATGTCTATTCCTTTACTTTCTTTCCCCACATGTACCCTCTCTCCGGCCCGACCCTCCCAAACCATAATACTTATTGCAGTGTCCATAAGTTTGTTTGTTTGTCGCCCATTATAGATTGGGTGCATTTTTATGTCTCTGTTTATAAAAGTTCCTCTTTACAAGAGGTTCATTAGGGCATAAAAGGGCGGTCTTCTTGTCCTCCGTTGGAAAGTATTATAAGTTAAGAGCAAATGTGGAGGCATTTAAGGACATAGCCTTAGGGAGCACCAGAGGGGATATTAAGAGCAGAGGGGCCACAGAGGCTCAGGGTCTGGGACCATATGTGTTATAGTCAAAAGTTTCCCCAGGTGGATCCAGAAATGTAACCCAGGGCTCTCAGCCTGGTCTAATTAAACCCGTCATCGAAAGTCCCTGGAGAGGCCAATTCTGAGAGGAGAGATTATAAGCTTGCAAGAACCTCAGCATACTTATATTTTGTTTTATTTAATTTAAGCTCTCTCCTATCCTTATTATTTATCCCCTGGGGGGATAGATAGCTGTCTCATTAGTCCTCATAAGCCTCCCTGCGTCCCTAGCAGCATTCCCCCCCCCCCAGGCACTTACCCCAGGTCCATCCACGCAGTTCCCTCATTCACCTTCATATCATATTCATAGTTCCTTTTTATTTTAATCCAGACTGGGAGCCCAGCTGCTGAATCTCCTTTAGAATCTCCTTCAGGGATGGAGTAATCAATGAAGCAGCAAAGTGCTCGGTCAATGTTCCAAGCTGGCCAAAATATCTCCAGGAGGGTCTGCCCTTTCCTGATATCTGCTGAATGTCCCATTCATTTAAAAGGCCCCTTGATTGTAGCTCCTGTCTGGCTTCTTCCGCTGATGTAAATGATTGAGTCCCCGAGGGGAAGACCACCATCAACCTAGCAGGGTAAGGGGTTTTAAATTTTAGTTTGTTCAAGCAGAGGCATGGGAACAATGGGGTATATTCCCTTCTAAGTCTCTGAGTGGTAGGAGCATAGTCGTTATAGAAGAGAATCCGTTTGTTATCGAACATCAGTTTCATGGGCCCAAGCTTTTTGGAGGAGAGTCTCTTTAATTGAAAAATTTAGAAACCAGGCTATGATGGAGCAGGGGCGAGCCTCTGAGTGTGGTTTTGGACCAAGAGCTTGGTGGGCCCGTTTTATATCAATGGGGAAATATGGGCCTAAGTCCAGGGTGGTACGGAGAAAGTGGTCTAAGAAGGCCTGTATATCCGAGCCCTCTTCGTCCTCTGGAATCCCATAGATGCATAGGTACTTTTTCCTACTTCTATTTCAGCATCATCTTGTAATTTGGTTATTTTAAGTTGATTTAGAGCTGCCTCCTGTATTGCCATGTCTAAGCTCTCAAGTCGGCTGGTATTGACTGTAATTTGTGTATCCACGATGTCAAGGCGAGCTTGCAGGGCCCCTAGGTCAGAGCGAAGGCCTGAAATCGCCTCCTTCATCTCTGATCTGAAGTCCTGGATTGCCTGCAAGATCTGCTCATTGGTGTTAGTGTTAGCAGCAGCAACAGTTTTGCCACCAGTGTTTTTGTGCTGCTGCTGTGCTCTAGGCCATTTGCCAGTGTTTTCCTCTCCAGAGGCCATCTGTGCTGCTTCCCCTGGTTGAGCTGTCTTTTCCAGGCCGCTGTTAAGTGATTAAAAGTCTCTGTTGGCATACAGAGCATCCGGTCGCTGTAGTAAGAGGTTCTGATTCAGTTTTTTTTTTCAATTTTAGAAGTTTTGAGTTAGTTTTCCAGGCAGTTCAGGTTGTAAAGCTGAAAATCTGGGGAGAGCTCAGTCACTGTGCTACTCACTGCTCCATAGCACCACCGGAAGTCAGATTCATAGATGTTTGATGGCAGAAAAGGATCATCTTGGCCCATCAAGTCTGCCCATCCCCCCTTCCCTATCTTGCACACACCCCAACCCAGAGGTCCCCACCTCCGCTCCCTAGACAGCCCTTGTGTTTGTCCCATGCCCTCTTGAATCCCTTGACTGTTCCAGCCCGCACCACCTCCTACAGCAGACTGTTCCAGGGCCCCACCACCCTCTCTATGAAGAATCTAACGTTTCCCTTAAACCTGCCCCCCTCCTCCCTCAGTCCATGCCATCTCGTTTTTGTGCCTACCTTGTTGTGTGGTTGTGAACCATATACCATTCCCAGAACTACGGTTACAGGCAAGTAACCTATTCTTTTAGGGGTGAGGATACTGTTCACTTATCTACACTCTGACAAACTCCTAGCAGTTCTCCGGGAGGGGGGCAAGGCACACATCCCTACTTGGTGAACAGAGATTGGATAACTAAGGTCCCAAAACACACATCCTGGCATGACTCGAGGTCAGCGCAGTAGAGGGGGAAATAAAGGTATGTGCTGACTTCCAGATAGTAGTCCTACAGATCTCCTGTATGGGTATATCCATGGAAGCAGCCACCGAGGCAGTAGTTTGTTTGGTGGAATGAGCCCTAATCCCAACAGGAGTTTCCCGACCAACCAACCTACAGCAGAGGTTGAAGAAAGATGTGATCCACCTTGCAATCGTCCGCTTTGCTGCCGGTCTGCAAGACGCAGCTTCACCATAGGTGACAAACAGCTGGCGAGCCTATACCCGAACTCCAGCTGTACACTTTACATAATATGAGAGCGCAGTCTGCAGGTCCAGGGTATGGAGCCTGCAGTTGGCCTCCAAAGAAGAGTTGGTAAAGTATACTGGTCAATTAATCATCTGGTTGAGGTGAAACTCTGATACCACCTTCTGGAGGAATCTTGGGTTGAGGCGAAGGATGACTTTGTCCCTGTCGAAGACCAAGTAGGGAGAGTCCACCAAAAGAGTCTGGAGCTCCCCAAGCCCTCTGCAGATGTAATTATCACCAGGAAGGCTGTCTTCCACAACAGGTGTGACAATTCACACTTGTGCATCGATGCAAAAGGCTTGCCCATGAGCATAGCCAGGACCATCAGTAAGTCTCACAGTGGAGGTGGCTCATGCACCAGAAGGGATAAGTATTTGAGGCCCTTAAAAAAAAAAAAAAAGCACCCTACCATCTTCTCTTGCACCACCGTCAGCATGCTGGCCTGTGCCTGGTAAGCAGAGATGGCTGCCAGGTGCCCCTTAAAGGTCATCGCTCACAGTCCCAGCTGGGAAAGGAACGAGGGGTAGTCCAGTATGCTAGCCACAGAGCAGGCAGGGAGATCAAGCTCCTTGCCCTGGCACTAAATGGAAAATCTCTTCCATTTAAAGGCATAGTGCCTATGAGTCAACTCCTTCTTGGAGGTCTCCATGACATGGAGGACATCCTCGGAAGACCCAGGGCCTGGAACTTTAGCTGCTCAAGAGCCAGGCCTTGAGGTGCAGGGACTAAAGGTCAGGTGCATGATTGTCCCTTGAAGTCTAGTCGGCATGTCTGGGCGGAGAGGCAGTCGCCCTGGAGACTGGCTGCTGAGGCTGAGGAGATCTGAGTACCAGAATTGCCTTGGCCAGTCTGGAGTTATCAGGATAATCCACACCTTGCCTTCCTGACCTTGAACAGTACTCTGTGGATGAAGGGGAAGGGATGAAAGGCATACACAAGGACCGGGGTCCAGGGCCTCACAAAATAATCCCCCATCAATGTCCCGGACTGTGGAGGGCGGGCACAAAACAGCCTCAATTTAGCATTCTCCCAGGAGGCAAACGGGTCCACTGAGGGTGAGTCCCACAGGGAGAATAGATGATTCATCACCTCCTGATTCAGAGACCACTCGTGCAACATCTGTCCTACCCAGCTGACAGCATCTGTCAGCTGATTGTTCTCCTCCATGGCATGAATCGCCAGAAGATCAGCACCCAGGCTGCATACAGGTGTCCAGGTGCAGACTGCCTCCTGACACAAGGTAGTGTGTGCTTCCCTGTCTGTTCAGATAAAACATGGTCATGGTGTTGTCTCACTCTGTCTGGACCTGAACTACCTGACCCCTGACTAGCGGAGCATATTCCATCACAGTGAAGCGCACTACACAGAGCTCCAGCAGGTTTATATGGTGACGGGAATCTCTGGTGGCCAAAACCTGTGAGCTGTGTGGTCTCCAAGGTATGCTCCCCACCCTACCAGAGACACGTCCATCGTCAATGTGATGGTCAGCTCCAGGGGGGACAAACAGGATTCCTTCATCCAGGTCTTCTGGGACCAGTACCACTGGATGGCATCCCACATCAGCTGAGTCACTGTGGCCAACCTGTCCAAGTGGCCTAGTGCTGGGACCACTGACAGCCCAGCTCCCACCGAAGGTGGCACATCTGCCAGCAGGCCTAGCGGACCATGCTAGTACAGGAGGCCATGTCCCCCAGCCACCACAGGAAATCACAAGCAGAATGCAAGAGCCCAACCTGAAATGATCAGGCAAAGGGGGTCAGAGCCTGTGCCAGGTCCACCAGAAGGCGTGCCTTTGCCTGCAGGGAGTATATTTCTGACCTGATGAACTTAATCACCTGCTTCGGTACCAGTTCGGACTTGTCCAGGTTGACCAACAGGCCCAAGTCTCAGCAGATCTGGAGATCCAGATCTGTGGCTCTCACCACAGACTCTTTAGATGGACTGGCTAGCAGTCAGTCATACAGGTAGGGGTACTCCCTGACCCCTAGGAACTGCAGGTGGGCCGCCACCAATGCCATACATTTGGTGAAGACCTGTGGAGCTGAGGAGAGGTCGAATGGTATGACCTGGAACTGGTACAGGACCCCTTCCCTTCAGAAATGGAGGTACCAGCAGTGGGAGCTGTGTGGATAGGAATGTGAAAGAATGCATCCTGGAGATCCAGGGAGCAAAACCACACATTCTGCTCCAGGGATGGTATAATCTGGCTCAGAGTGATCATCCAGAACTTGTGCTTCCGCACATACTTGTTGAGACTGTGTAGATCCAGTATGAGGCGCCAGCCCCCCCGGTCTGTTTCAGGACCAGGAAGTACCTGGACATGTAACCCTGACAGGCTAGGGTGTCCAGAACACGGGCTATTGCCCCTTTCACAAGGAGCTGAGTACTGTCCTCCCTGAGGTGGACAGTGTTTCCTGAGACACCCTGGACTCTCAAGGTACATGGAGGCAGTAGGGCGGGAGAGTCTCCAAATCTAGAGGCAGTCCTCTGCCTACTATGTCCATCACCCACTTGTTCATTATGACAGTGGACCAATGTGGCAAGAAGTAACATAGCCAGCCTCCAATGGGGACAGCAGTCAGGGACAGGACACGTAGAGGGATGACACCCCTCAACCCATCACTGGGCAGATTTTATAGTGGCAGCTTCTGCTAGAAGGGCGCCATTACCCCTGCCCCCCCCCACCGATTTTAGTACCTTGGGAAACTGCCCCTGCTAGGGCTGTTGCCAAAGAGGTTGTGACTGAAAGGACCTGAACTGGTAATCGGCTTCTTTTTCAGGTCCTTCTGGGATGAAGTCACAAAATCAAGGGTAGCACTGAACTACTCAATCCTAGTAAGATGTCCTTCCACCCTGAGGCCAAAATGTCCAGTGCCCAGGAAAAGAACATTGGCCAGCCTCTGTTGGGTGTCTGCCGTAAAGGTGGACAAACACAGCTGAGCCCTGTGATGCATGGAGACAGCCACTGCCACCACATGGGCACAAGAGTTGCCCATGTCCAATGGCCATGGTCTCTGATGAGCTCCATCACTGCCCATTGCTCTGGATGGAGGTGAGGGAGGACTGCATCAAAGATTCCCAACAGGGAATGACCATAATTAGCCATCATAATGGCATAATTAGCCTGATGGAGACCCAAAGTAGTCGCAGCGTACACTTTTGTGGCATGGTCAGTCTTACGGGACTCCTTGTCTGGAGGCTTGTCCATCATCCCTAGTGTCCAGACTTGCAGAACATCAAATCTGTGACCACACCTTTGGCCGACAGATGGTCAGAAAACCCTGAAAGGGAGCCTATAGAGACCACGTACTTACAGACCATGCAGGCTGATGGTGCCTGGCAGTATGCTGCCAGAGCTCCCAAGATGGCCTCGGCCACCAGGAAGGCAACCCCCAGGAATTCATCCTAGTCCAAAACATCCGTAAGAGGATACTTAGCCCTCTTCTGGACTGGCTCCAGTAGGATCAACACGGACTCCGCGATAAGTCAGAGCAGCCTACCGAAGGACACCTTCCAATGGTTAGTGGAGAGCTCCTCAACCAAGCCCCGGTCAAACAGCTGACTTCCTGAGGTGGCCATGGACTCCTGATCCAAGTCATCCAGTGATGCCTCGAAGATGGCCCTTGGCTGTTGTTCACCACAGACCTCCCGGGAATTCTCACTAACAACCGGTCTGGCAAGCTGGGAGCCGAACGGCTGGCCTCCTTGGTCGAAATGCTGACTGGCAGTTGTGACAGTGGTGACTCCACCATAATCTGCAGATAAGCAGGTGTGGGGAGCACCTGTGGAACCTGGACTGGTTGGGTCAACCACTGGCAGCTGCCAGGGGACTGAAGGTCCTTGGGGTAGAGCGCTGCCCTGTCCCATGATGGCCCACTGCTGCCAGAGGAACTCCTCGTAGCACCAGTTTAGCTTCCATCAGTGCCTCTCCTTGCCTAAAGATGAGGAGCACAAGGAGTATCAATGGTGGAGCTTCTTGGCTAGGAGGGATTGAGAGCAAGGATGCCTCGACTGTGACTTCAACTGCGACCACTGACCACCCAATCAGTGGCGAGAGGGATCTTCCTGAGGTTGGCTGTAGATTACGTGCCTACCCACATTTAGCAACAAGGACATCAAAGACCTGACCCCGGCTGGCAGAATGATCCACTAGGGTTACCAACTGGTCCACATCCTCTTGAATGAGAAGCAGGAGCACCAGGGTCTGTGAGGCTGACTCCTCAGCCTTGTCCGACAATGAGTTGACTGGGTCAAAAAATCTCGATGGCTTGTTTGACTGGTGCCGAGTCATCTGACTCAATGGCACAGCTGAAACCCTTCAACCTACCTGACCAGCCCTTTAACAAGGGGTGCTTGACAGCTGTCAAGCGATCAGGTGAGTTGAGGGATTGGGAAGACCACAGTCTCCTTCCCTCACATGACTGGCAACGGCAGTGAGATCTGGTTTTGGACATAGAGCCATGGAGGGTAGAGTGCTCCCCCACAGTCTGGCGGGAGCTGCACATGTCATGTAACTGGTGCGTAAGGGTTCCTCTGATGCTGGCCCCGAGTGGGAACAGCACCAAGACCGAGAAGGTGCCTGCCGCAGCAGCCACCACTTCCTGCTCAATGACAGCAAGTTGAGCAGCAGACCCAGCCACAGCTGAAGCCTTTTTGTGGCTCTTATGGTGATCTTGCAGATCCTGTTCCTAAGACTGACCAACGTCATCCGGAGCTTCCTGTCCTTGAAAGGCTGAGCAAGTATTGTAAGGCAGAGGTTGCACCTGGCCACATAGTGTTGCCTGCCCAGGCAGTATACGCATGTGTCATGCAGATCAGTGAGCGGCATCTTCTGGTGGCACCAAACACAGAATTTAAATCCAAGTTTCTTATGTTCCATCATTGGTCAAGAGACAGTGTCAAAAGAATGTGAAACTGCACTGAAATTACTTCAAAAAGAAAGGTTTGCCAATTCGCAGAGAAAATTTTAAGCAGAGTGTGAAGGAGGTGACCTGTTTTTTTAGCAGAAAGAAAGATCTGGTCATGGGTGGAATCAGGGGATAGCTACGTCCAGGTGATGGGAGGAGCATAGCTCAAAGATGTTGCAGCCAACCATCACTCTCCAGTTGAACTGCCAGAGTGTGGCTAAGTGAACCATATCCATGCCCCTAAAATAAAAATGACATCTGACGGCACTAGAAATTACACAGCCTTAAACCATACAAAATAATCATGACAAACCAGGTAGCAGTAAGCAAGTAGAAATAAAATCCTGCAGTTAAGCAGTTACATGCAGAGTCTGCCTTCAGATCCCCAGAGCGATCTTCTGAACAGTGAGGGGGAGGAGGAGGGACAAACCAGCAGTGGAAGATATGTGCACAGACAGTGAAGGTCTAGTTATCCATGGTGGTACTCGTTTTAGGAAGAGTGAGCAGAGATCTCTCATTAGATCCAAGGGAGGGGTGCACATGGCTAGAGTAATTTAGTAGTCTAGCTAGGGTAGAAGGGGTGGCAGATCTAATAACCTGATCAGTAAAACAACCCAAGGCAAATGGGTGACTGTTAGATGGGGACAGCCAACCAAGCTTATCATAAAGCTCACTGTGATGTGTTAGGTGGGCCGCAGATAGGGCAAACCTACAGATATTATTATAGGCCACATTCCATTTAGTCTTAATGTTTTTTTAGCATTGGTAAAGTGAATAAATCCATAGTTTAGGCTAGGAAGGAGAACTCCTCTACTCCTCTGGCTAGGGCAAGTCGCAAGGGAAACGATGTGCTTGACTCTATAAGCCATGCCAAGTTTGTTTACTGCCCTACACACATTAAGGATATGCAAGTAGAAGTCAAGGGGTGGTCTAGAGTGACCCCAAGATAGTTAAAGAATTGGACAATAGTAAAAGGGAGCGATAAGCACATGATATGGCTAGGGGTTCAGGACAGGATCTAATTTTAGCCAGGTATCCAAATAGCAGAGCTTGGGCCTTCTTTTTCCATCAGGGACCAGCCTGCTTTAGTGAGCCAAGACTGGATACAACAAAAGTCAGTGTTTAGCTGGGAACTGATTTTGTATTTTTGGTGTTGACAAGGAGCCCTAATTCATCAGCATGTAGGGTAGCTGAGTGTTTTCTTCCTGGGGTGGCATTAGATTTCCAGCCTACCTGTCCAGTTCTGCCTCTGTAGTGGTACCTGCAGTAGGTCGATAAGTGTTTGATCCAAAAACTGTTCTAGAGCTCTAATTTCTTTGATCCTTGCTAGTTTCCATTCCAGTTGTACTATATTGTCCCTTGGTGTGCTAATCTCAATACGTTGCTTACATCATTTCATTCCATGACACTTGATTGTTAGTTATAAAAGCAAAATCATGTGTCATGGGCTCTGCGTGAAGAAAGCTGCAACAAGTTGTGTTGGTAACATGTGGCGAAACATACTTCTCTACGTTTCAAGAGTAGTTGTAGTAGTACAAACTTTATTTTTCAACAAGATCTAAACTTTAGGTCCCAAAGAGACCTATTTACAAAGTTGTCCTGTATTGGTCACAGTTTCACATATAAGTAACAAAAAAAATTTAGAAGGCAGCTAAGCAACAGACCTTAGTAATGAACAAAGTAAACATAAGAGGAGTTATTCAAAGAAACCAGATTATCTGCTCATGTGTTATCACTATGAGGCACTGGCTTGGGGCTGTAGCTTGTGCTTTGTACTGGAGGCTACAAGCAGTGGGGAGGGGGTGAACATTAGGGCTGATAACCCCGAGGAAGACCCCACCACTGATTCACCAATACTCCAGAGACCAAAAACCCTAATGTGTTTTCCTTTTCCTGCTCAGGGGTGGGGGGGGCTGGTAATGGGGAGTTAGGATTGGAAACCTTAATGCCACATTTCCTTACTTCTGTGGCGTTAAGTTATCCTAACTGGTGCATTAACGAGTTTTTTGCGAAGAATATATAGATATATACACACTACACCATTGGTGACTAAATTGGGTAAATAAATAATGTAACTACGTACTTCAGAGATGAATATTGATCTTCACTTAGGACACATGTTGTTACACTTAGAACATTTATTTCCATTTAGAACATGGAACTAGAGCACAGAGAACAAAGGCTCTGAGAGTTTATTATGGAAAAGGGGAAATTGTTAACCAGGAAAGGTACACTAAGCTAGAGCTTGTTTCCAGGTGCAACCTGGGAGCACAAGGAAGTTAAGTGACTTGCTCAGGGTCACACAATATGTGAGTGGGGGCTGATGGGATTCAAACCCAGGTCTCCATGTTTGCAGTTCAGTGCCCATAACCACTATGCTACACTGCTGTAAGCTAAACAAAAATGTAAAACAGTAATAAAAACATTAACAGTGGTGTGGTATATATCAACTGCATAGTGGATTGCAGTGGAATAACATATTTCACTCCACACGAGTCATAAGACCATCAGAAATATCTTGTGGCTTCGCCACTCATGAGTTATGGGAATAATGTATTTCTCTCCACACGAGTCGTAAGACTATCATAAATATCTTGTGGCTTCAACACTCATGAGTTATGGGTCGTACCACTCACTTGTGGTGACGAAAGTGTTATTCCACTGCAACCTTTATGTAGTCTATATATAGTGAGTTAGCCAAAGGACCGCAACAGGAGTAGAGATGGTGCAGCAAGTTAAAAACAGTGCAAGGAGACAGGAAAAAACCTGCACACTCACCTATGCAGTAAATCAAGTCACACACCAAAAAGCTTTCATATGCTTTCAGATTTAATCTGAGCTGGACCACAACAAAACAAGAAGTGAGGGTGCAGGAAACATCCCAACATTTTGCGCATCAGGCACTTTGTCAAGAGACAACCAATCTCTGCTGACATAAGCCATTTATATACTCCTCTTAAGGATACAAAGTTAGCAAGGCAGTGCAAAAGTACAAAGTGCAGATACACATACAGTGCTTAATGTGCAAAATTAGCAAAGAAGTGCAGATTTAAAAAGTAGCATCACAAGCAAAACACTGGCTTGAAAAATGCAGATGCAATAACCAGTAGATCGGTTACTAGTCAAGATGACTAGTGCAAGTCAGATGCATGTAGTAGTACCATCAAAAAGTTAAAAACATGCTCATAGCATCACTGGCAGTCTGAATAGTAGTTACAATGATTAAGCTGATGCAGTTGCAAAAAAAGTGTTTTCTGGGTTTCTGTGACATCATCAAGCACATTTCAAAAAGCTTCAGTCAGTTCTTTTTAAACATAGCTGAAATAAAGAGAAATCATGTTACTCATGCAGAAATCATAAAAAAATATAGCAAAGTTTTACAGAAATTATATTATTTCAGTGCTATCATTCAGACCAGGTAGTGTGGTCACCCTGAGTTTGAAGATCAAATAGGACTTCCCTTTGTGGCAGCTTAACCTCCTAATCTCCTTCTCCAATACCCACTACCACCTTTTCAGTGCCTTGAAACGACCAGTCATGGGTACCTGTGGGCAGATTCTGTTGATTGTGAAGTGCTAAAGTAGAGTCAGTGCTGCCATGCTGGCTGGCCCAGATGTGGTCCCTGATTGTTTCCTTGAACTGTCTCTTGGCACAGTCTGCATCGTAGGCAGGGCAGGCACATGTGGCTAAGTATACCAGAAATGGGGTGTCACAGTTTATGATCCTGCGTATTTGGATGCTTTCACCTGCGCTGGGGTTAGTGAATGAGTTAGAGATGATAACACTACAGTATTTGCATCTACTACAGTGGTATGTGCCCTGTGGCAGTGGGGGCATCCAAGTGGTGGTTTTAATGGTGGGTTGGAGACCAAGGGTTAGGTGATCCCTCAAATTGTGGGGTCTACAGAATACCATACTTGGGGCTGGCAGTGTAGTTTTGCCAGTTTGGGCTCAGTTCTCAGAACAGGTCAGTTTTCCTTGATTATATTTCCAACCTCATGGGCACTAGTAGTGTAGCTAGTCTCAAAATTCATACATGCTTGGAATCCTGTGTTTTTGACACCCATGGTGTCAATAGTGTCTCACACTCAGTTTCCACTGCCCTGTTTCTTGCCCTCTGAATATCTGAATTAGTGTAACCTCTGTCCTGAAACATGGCACAGAGTTCATCAGCACATTGTGCAAAGCTATTTGCAGTACTGTCACATGATGTGTCCTTAGTTGGCATATTCCTGGTAGTGTGGGGGAAGGGGTGGCGGCACGAGCTAGCTATGAGTACGGTATCCCTATCTGTAGGATTCCTATACAAATCAGTATCTAAGCCATTCTCACCGTTTTTGATTATTTGAATGTCAAAAAAAGAAATGGACTCAGTACTGTGATGAACTGAAAAATGAAGATTGGTATTGCGGTTTTCCAAACAAGTTACAAAATCAAAAAGCTCATTAACCGACCCCACCTCTGTTCCATCAGAATATTAATATTGTGCATCCAAAGCATTATATGGCAGAGAAACGTACTGCAGGCACCAGCAAATATGCAGTTCTTCCCACAGACCAAGATATAAATTGACAAAGTTCGGGGCAAAGGTAACCCCCACTGCCGTACCACTGGTCTGTAGGAAGAACTCCCCCATGAAAATGAAAGCATTGCATTCCAAGACAAAAACATGATAGGGATATCAGAAATTCTGTAGATGGGTCACAGGTAGCCCTAAGGTCCAAATAGTGTTTGGGTGCTGCCAGGGCATCAGCTTGTATAATACTGATGTAAAGGGACTCTACGTTGAGGGCCACTAACAAACCAGAATCCTCAACGGGGATGTCCCTGAGGATGCATAGTGCCTCCACAGAATTCCACACATATGACCTGAGTTTGGCCACAGATGGGTGGGTATGATGATCATCATACTGGGGATGTGTGGTATATATTAAATACATAGCGGATTGCAGTGGAATAACATATGTATCTCCACGAGTGGTAAGACCATCATAAATAACTTGAGGCTTCGCTACTTGTTAGTTAGGGGTCTTACCACTCTAGTGGTGATGAAAGTGTTAATCCACTGCAACCCATTATGTAGTCTATATATACGCAAAACACTAGTGGAGTAAAAGGTAGACAAATGAGTTATTTTATTTTAGAGGTTGCATATGTCATAAACAGGCATACTGCAGCTGGAGGTTTTCCGAAAGCAGTTTTCACAGCGCTAATGGCACCACGATATGCTGTCCTGCCCTGAAGGCAGCTGCAGAACTCAAAGAGAAACAATTAACTGTTCAAACAGACAGCAGATATAAAGTTATAGCTTGTAAATTGCTGTTGTGTAAATCAAATATGCAGTGACCTGACCCAAAATACATAATGCACCACCACTTGTGAGTGATCAGGACTTACATAACTCACTCTTGGTTTCACCACTCATAAGTCATGGTCCTGCATTTTGACTCGTGAAAATAAATTGTGTATTTTGAGTCAGGCCATTGTATATCCTGTATTTATATCATAGAAAGGATGAATACCAGAGCTGAATAAAAATGGTATTCAGCCATGTTATTCTCACTATATCCAATGTTATTTTCCCAGTAGCTGTCAATCATGTTGGTTCTCCTGCTATATCAGTTTGTGTTGTGGCCCATGATATAAACTGGACATTCAATAGGACACCCAGGAATAAATGTTATTTACTTTGGCATGTTGCCAACTATGCTGCCATAGTACTTGTGACTCCGATTTGCTCTGCTACTCGTTGCTAAGCAAGAATGTTGGCAGCATTCCAGAGTGAGTAAAAAGCTTACTCCAATTGTTTTGATATATCAGAACAATAAGGCACTGATTATGAAATAAGGCATTTAACTCAGATGTTCATGGTTGCTGTTACGACAGTTGATTGGCCAATGTTTGTAATTACATCATCAAGTTATCACAAGAAAAAGTACTATTCATCTGGAGAAGTGGAGGCCTTAATTGCACTATAGAGACAGTACAGGGGCTGTAAGTGTATGGCCTCTCCGTATACATCAGAGGACAACCGCTTTTAAAGCACTCATGTAAGAAATGTGCCATTGGAAAGATAAATTTGTTATGCATCTCTTGTGATGCTTGATTGAAAAAAAAAGAATATCAAGTTTAAATTAAATAGCTTATAAAATGAAAGAAACGTAATTTGGTAAAACCATCCAGGTGACCGTGTATTAATACAGCATAATGCAGTTATCCTGGTTCTAAACCTAGCCGGATTTGTTAGTGGCCACAGCACACAATAATTAATCAGTCCCCATACACCCAGAATGGATCTCCATTACAAACCTTCAGCTAGGCCCCAAAAATAAAACTACCTTCAGTAAAATGCAAAAGAAATTCTGTAAATGCTGTTTTCGTGAGCATCACATGACGCTTACGCACATAAACAGATGATGTTCCTTTGCTTACAATGAAAACCTTCTCCTGTCTTTACCTGCCAGTGAAATTGTGCAGAATGTTCATTCCCTATGTTTCATACTAAACATTCCACCTGTTAAATGTGGGAAAGACAAAGAAAAAAACAAACAGGGTGAGGGAACGAGGCAATAATATAAACAAAGAGTGGAAAGGGTGGAAACACAGTTACATAGACACAGGATGGCCTGAAGTGCTTAAACAAATTCCTGAAGTTAATAAAAGCATCACTATCAAGTGGTCCAAGAGGCATTGTAGGAAAAAGAAAAGCAATAAAAAAAATCAAACATAGAGATCCATAGGATCCATAAAAATAATAGGCAGATTTTGAAAAAAAAATTCCTAACCGCACACAAAGGAAAGGACACACTAGGACTACACACACAAAACACTCTGCACAATGGCCAGCCCAGTTGTGCAGAGGTCTGATGCAGTGCAGAGCGCCTTACCGGCGCCCCGTGTTCAGGAATGAGCTTGGGTTGCTAGGGGTCAAGGGGGTGGGTGGGAGGTGGCGCTGAAGAAAATCGAGTGGTTGCCTGGCAGCTGTCCTCTCCTGGGCTCGGGTGATGAGCTGTTCCGACTCTAGGCTGCCACCAGGTGGAAGCCTGGTGGTAGCGCCTATGCAAGGGAGGCTGACATAAAGTCAGGTGGGTGGAAGGGGGGGCCATTCTGAAGCACATGGGTGCCTCCATGTGCATGTGCCATCCAAGTTTTCCATAGCCCTGGGAAAAAAGGAGGGGGAATCAGGATAATGAAGCCCTGCCGAGGTGCCACAGCCGCCCTGCTGCTCCAGAAGGGTTTGGGGAGTCTGAATCTGAGTCTCCAGGGGTGGGGGTGGGGTGGGGGTGGGAAGCCCTCCCCGTCTGGCCCTGCTGCAGGGAAAATTCTGTGGGGGGAATGCCCCTTCCAGGAAAGGAAAAAGGCAGTAGGCTGGCCAGTGACACCTGGGAATAGGGCTGATCAGCCACCCAGTCCACCAAGGAGAATAAAAACTTTGGTTGGGAATAAAAAAAACTTTGCACAGCATATATTTTGACTTCAGTTCTCCTTTAATGTCCAGGCCTCTGGAATATATTGACTACTTGTACAAGAAGTGAATAAATCACAGAGTAAATATGCCCATTAGTGTATTATCTGATCTGTTTCAATCAACAGGAAAAACAGAAAACCATGCAGGCCGATTTCCTTATGGCAACCCTTTTAGTGCATTTTCATCATTTCAGTTTGCACAGAACATCTTCAAAAGTGGCTGGAACACCCACCCCTGGCTGTGTCCACCCGCAGGAAAATACAAGTGTTCAGCTAAACAAATAGTGGAAAGAGAAAGTTACTTATGTCTCTGCGTGTCCCGAATTATAGTCTCTCTGGTAGCCTGGGAGGGTGTTGTTTTTATTTTCCCCATCTGCCAGATCATTTTCCAGGCCTTGGAAGCTGTTTGGCTTGTCTTCTTTTCCCTTTGGTGCTGGGGGGATGCATCGACCATTCCAACTGGTGCAGGTCCTTCTCGTAGGGTCATAGTGCTTGGTCTTCCCTTTTGTTCTGCTTGACCTCCAGCAGGGTGTATGTGGCCTCTTCCAGAGATCGGAAAAATTGCTGGCCCTTGTTCAGATGCAGAGATCTGTGCCTTCAGACCTTTTTCTTTTATTTGTTCTATAACTTCCAAGTTGTGCCTCGCTGCTCTGTGGTACGAGGGGTACAGTTGTGGTCCATGTAGAGACATTTGCCTCCAAAGGTCAGCTTCTTCTTTTCTGTGATATGGCCAGCTTGGTCTGGCAGTCTAGGAACCTCATGACTGCCAACCGTGGTTTGGCACTGGGAGACCTGAGCATCGGTGCCAGTGCCCTGTGTACCCTTTCTAGAGCAATGGGAAAGTCTAGAGGCAAATTTAAAAGCTTCCTCAGTGATGAGGGGATGTAGGTAGTCATCTCACTCGATTTGATTCCCTCCAGCAAGTCATGTAGTCTGGCATTGTTGCGCCTGGAACGAGACTCCAGATCCTCTAATTTGACAGCCATCTCTTGCTCCTGCTTGTAGAGTTACATGAGGCTGCACTGTGTCCATCAGATTGTTCCGAGGCATTATTGAGGCCCTTTTCCACATCAGCTGTCCTGGATTGCATATCTTTAACCTCCAGTTTAGGCAGTGTAGTGATGATGTTCCAGAGCTTGTTTACTAAGGTGCAGGAGGTAATTATGATAGTCTCCTCCTGTATGTCTGTTTCAGAAGCGTGGTCAGGAGAGCTGCCAGCCATCAGTTGGAGAGAATACTTAGGTTATGGGCTCACCAGAGGAAAAATCCTTCAACCTAATTCTAGCTGCCATCTTTATGGACTGAATTCTGTCCCTTTTTTCTTTTTTAGAAATTGGTTTTCTATAAAGGATTAACTTGGATTCTTTTTCCATATTCTGGTTTTCCTCCATGAGGCCTCGGCAAGGGAGGCTCCCTTCTGCCGGCTGCCACCACCTCCTCCACCTTCCAGTGCCTTTCCAGGATTCTGAGTGGCAAGGGCACCCCCCACAACTTTGCCCCCCATGGCAGGGTCAGGAGAGGGAGGCCTCTCCCCCCATGCTTATAATCCAGTTTTCCTGCTACGATGTTGCCCCAGTGACGTGGCAGTGTGGCCAGCAGTGTCATATGCCCTTGCCATGTCCATCCTTTTCCTCTGTGTTTTCTCCCTTAATTCTCCCTGGGGCCTCAGCAACTTGGTCGTGCACATGCGTGGAGGCACACGTGCGGGCTGGAACCAGCGGCTCTACTCCACCCACCCTGGCCCAGCACCTGGTCCCCCATCTACATGACACTACTACTGATCCTCTACTCAGGGTCAGCCAAGTGCTGGGAAGACCAACGTCCCTAGTCTGGGAGAGGAGAGCTGTCTGCTGGCTGCTCGATCCTGCTTCCAGCCCTCTCACCCTGGCTGACCCCGGTGGCCCTGGTTCATTCCCAAACTTGGGTTGCTGGTGTGGGAGAGGTAAGGCACTAAGGGCCTCACCCTCTAAGCCACTGGGCCAGATTAGCTTGGATTCTGAGGGTTCAAGAGACTGAACTCGAGCTCAGCACTGCTTCATCAGCAGTGATGTCACCAGAAGTCATTAGGATCTTTTTCTTTTTTTTGATTTGTAGTTTTTCCGCATATGGTGAGATGGGGGCAGGAACTCCATCCCCACTCAACCCACCTCCACCAGTCTGACTGCCCCAGCCATCCCCGAGACCTCCCATGGATTACCCCCCCCCGTGGCGGGGCCAGGAAGGAGGAACTCCTCCTCCCTGGAGCACAATCCAAATCTGGGGAGGCTATTGGCAGCGCGTCAAGGAATGAGGCCAGGGATCTCACAGAGCCCCCCATCCGCCACCTTTTGCCCCTCCAGCACACAAGGCATCGTGCACGATTTGGGGCATGTGCATGCCACACCGCCGCCTTCTTGCCTCCCTGGCTTGCATCAGCTCTCCCAGCCCCTGCTTGAGGGGCAAGCGACAAGCGGGACGATGTGCCCTCCCTTCTCGAGAGACGACAGCAGTCCTCTGGACGCTCCATCTTCTCTCACCTCTGCTGACCCCCATTGGCCCTTGCTCGTTCCCAAACCCAGGTCACCGGTGTGGTGCAAGGTGTGGTGTTCCAGTACCTCAACCCTCAGCGCCACCAGGCTGGCTCAATGTGTTCCATACACCTTACCACACAAGGAACTTCTTGGCTGGCAAAAATAAATACACTCCTTTACATGGCAAGGAGCTCACCCCAGAGTACCTCAAACCACATCACACCTTCCCAAGCCAGAAGGGGGATGGGTAGTCCCATTGTTGGAAGGATACTGAGTAGCAGCTCATGTGCTGATAGCCTTACTAAGGCTGACTCGGACTAAGATTCGCCAGTCACTCAGGAATGAACATGAGCCAACAGCACATTCCAAACTGAATTATTGTCATTTCAATCATTTGGCACTTTTACTCGTTACTCGTTTATGACGTTTTTCTTAACAGATTTGATGCCTCTATGAATGAGATGTTAAATATATTTAGAGGTTAATATTTTGCGACGTACCTTCTACTAATGGGGGGCTATGAAAATAGTGCATGGGCAACCATGTGCCCAACCAGCCTGTTGTGCCACCTTGGGGTTCTGATTACCTCAGACCTCTTGAGCTTCACTCTCGAGTTCTGGGGTGATCGGGGCCCCTCTGTGGCACAGTGTGCTGGTCTCGCATGGTTGCCCATGCACTATTCTCTATGTAGTCAGTAATACTGAAAGTAGTAGGGCAACAACCCAAACAGCACAGTAAATTACAGCAAAACATGACCCCTCAAAAGAGTGGGGGGGGGGGCAAAATCCGAATCAGGTGAGCGCGGTAAATATGAAGCAAAGTTCAGCATGCAGTCTTGGAGAAACACTAGGGTTAATGAAAGCAGAGGTAAGCTTGATCAGGTACCAGAGGGGCGAGGACAAGAGCATGCAGAAGAGAAATGGGACCTTAGCAGGGGCTTAAGGGCAAGGTAAGATGGAGCGAGCCTAAGGGAGGCATTCCAGAGAGAAGGCAGCCGTACTAAGAAAGCAGACTGACAGAAGAGAGCAGGTGGGAAAAATGAGGTCATATAGGTAGAAGGGAAGGGATGCAAACTAAGTACTTATGAGGGGAACATTTAATAAGAAACTAGATGTATGCAAGGATTTTCAGAGTTTGGATTGTGGATATGAGCCCAGCTGGGGGGGAGCGCCTAGAAATTTTCAGGTATTCAAGTGAGCCAATCCAACTCAGGGCAAATCCTGAAAACTGATTTGCTGAAGCAGTGTCTGACCCATGTTGATACCTCAGTTGGTACCTCAGTTCATACACTCTTCCAAGAGACAGGGTGGCTCCTGCTACACAATCTGATTGTTTACCAGACATGCCTACTTGCGAAGAAGTCGCTGTTAGGACTTACCCCTAGATCAACATCCAGCCCTTTCATAACCACACAGTCTACCATAAGGACCCGCAGTGCTGACAAGGGTGGGTTAGTGGTGCCATTTAAGAGAACATCCGAAGCCCAGACATACCTCTCCTTCTGTGGTCCTAGGTGGCTTTAATGAACTCTGTGAGGACCTACTCGAAAGTAGTAAGATTAGCCAGTTCAAACCAGGCCTAAGAGCCCACTTGGCCCAGCAGAATGTCTGTAAATGCCTTCTCAAGCCATAAACTCTTTCCTGCACGTACCTTAGCACTGTTCCGTGGCTCATATTCTACCTCCTTTTTCATTCACCAGTCTTACCTACTATTCTGCCTCACCTGTCTACGCTGCTCCCTCCCAACTTCCATCCCCCCTCCTTCTTCCAACCTCCTGCTTCTCGTGCAACCCTCCCTCACTCCATCCCTCGACCCATCCCCTTATTTCCTCCCTCTACCAATCTTTTTTACTCCTCATTCGTCCCCCCGATCTTGCCTGCGCTTCCCCTTCCCTCCTAACCCAGTGCTCCAATGCCTGAGCTGACAAAGCCTGTCTCTGGCTGCTACACTCTATAAAGCAAGTCCTGTCCTTGTTACTCTTGCTGTACTCTGCACTTACCCTGTGAAGGTCATATGTTTCTATCTCCTGAATTGTATACTACACTCTCCTTTGTGCACTGATGCCTGTACAAGTTATGACGTGTCCCGAGTGCCCAGGAATAAATGGCTGACCTGTGAGTGCCCAGAAATAAATGACTGACCTCTGCAACATTTTTGTACTAATGTTGACAAATTGTAAGCTGCTATGTATATTACCATGTAATCTGTGAAACTCTGTGTAACCTATGTATTGTCTGTTCTATTTTATGTACTTAAATGACCTGGAACCTTTGTAAACGAGTCTCTGACTCAAAGGTATTAATCCCAATCTGAAATAAATAAAATTACTGTGGGACAACAGGATTTATATATCACACTGAAAAGTGATTGCCCTGTAGTTTGGGTGAGGGGTGTTAATTGTCTGGCCTCTGACCTCAGCTACGTGATAACTGGAGGTGGGGCTTAGTCAGAGTTGAGGCAGCAAGTGAGTTTTATTTTCTCAGAAGAAGCCAGAAGGGGAAGGAAACATATTCAATTCAATGCTTTACAGTAACTGATAATTGCTATTTTTCTTTTAAATTTAGATTGTGGGCTTTTAGTGACTCTGTAATTTCTTTGCTGTCTTTACTTAGAATTGTTTTTGGGCTGTTGAAAATTTAAAACGCAGTGGTGGTGTATTTCTTTTCTGTCTTTAATTGCTGCAAATTTTCGCCCTCCCCTTCTCCCAACTCTTAATTATATGCCCTGTTAAATCTGATTGACAGGAGCTAAACACAGGGGATAGTAAAGGGTGTGGAGTAGGAGGGGCATAAGGGGGAAGAAGCCCACCCTCAGCACGACAAGTGTTTTGACTCATTTATTTATTTATTGGTTTATTTCTTTTTTGAAGAAAAAAAGGATCTGAGGATCAGTGGCAGGATTTTTAGGACAGTAAATTAATAAAAAGGGAACTAGGAGAGCTTCAGTAACAGACAAGTAGTGGAATAGCAGTATAATGTGGGGAGTGGTGCAATGCAGTGGCTGTGGGGCAGCCATATTCAGGCAGACCTTCTGGACACTGAGGTGCTGCCCTATCTGCATGCATCTCTCTGGACTGCAGGATGAGGTAGCCAGACTCAGAGCAGAAGTAAACTGGGTCAGGAGTACCATCACCCCTATCCAGAGACCACCCAGTCCAATGCAACTGCCTCAAAGGATGCCGGGAACGAGGAGCACTTGGATGACAGTGGGCTCAAGGAGGGTTAGAGCAGTCAGGCAGAGGCACATCCCAGATCCTATTCCACTCAAGAACTCATATGCCACATTGGCAAATTGGGACAACCAAACAGAGGTACCCAGAGAAGTGGAAGGAAAGGATGTGGAGGTTAGCCAAGGAGGTGACCTCAGCGGGGAGAGCAGTGGACCCCAGAGGAGGAGGAAGTGAATCCTGGTGGGGGACTCCATCATAAGAGGGATCCAGCTAGGAACACAGGAGGGGGGGGGGGAGGACAGGGAGGTGAGGTGCCTACCAGGTGCCACGGCATGGAGGGATGGAAGGAAGATCCTGGGGATCACTGGGAAGGCAAGACGAGAGGGTGAGCTGGATATCATTATCCACCTAGGTACTAATGACCTGGCAAATGGGGAGCCAAAGGAAGTTCAGGAACAGTTTAGGAAATTGGGGAAGGGTCTCAAGCAAGTAGCTACTTCTGTCACTTTCTCAGAAGTACTACCTGCGAAAGGCAAGGGAGAGCATAGGGGTGCATGCACCAGGAACTTTAACTCATGGTTGAAGAACTGGTGCTGTGAGGAAGGGTTTGGATTCATTGGTGACTGGGGACCCACCTGGAGGGATGGAGGTTTGTTCAAGCCTGATGGCCTGCATCCATCCTGGAGGGGCATCCAAGCACTCAATGATAAGTTTAAATGCTACATTGACAAGCATTTAAACTAGCAGAGGGGGGTGGCAGGCCAGCAAGGAGGATACCTACTTGCTCACCCCCCACAGCTAGCAGTGGAACCAGTGAACCGGAGGAGTGGCTATCTCTACAAAGCAGTGTGCAGAATATGGAGATTAGCACCCAAGAGGTGGATAGGCAGAAAAGGGGCAAAATTCAGCAGAAGGGCAGACAACAAGGAGAACCAGGGATAAAGGACAACCAAGGAAGGGGCTGGAGTAGAACAGTGAAACAGTCTAGGGAGGTCAAATCATGGAAAGCCATGTGTGCCAATGCCAGGAGCCTTAGCAACAAGATGGAAGATCTGGAGGCCATCATGGTGCAGTCAGACCTGGACATTGTGGCCATCACTGAAACCTGGTGTAATGATAACCACGACTGGGAGATGGCCATACCTGGCTGCAACATATTCAGAAGAGACAGGGCAGGTAGGAAGGGAGGAGGAGTGGCACTGTATGTGAAAAATGACATAAGGGCCACAGAGATCCAGGAGAAACAAAATTGGGGAGAGATACTGTGGGTTAAGCTGGAAAGGAAAATGGGGCCAGCCATCCGCAGAGGTGTGGTCTATAGACCACCAGCCCAGGAGGAAGAAACAGATAGGGAGCTGATGCTAGCCATCCAAAGGATGGCAGACAAGGGTGAGGTAGTACTGATTGGAGACTTCAGTATTCCAGACATGGACTGGAGCATCCCAGCAGCAGCATCAACTAGGAGCAGATTTATCCTGGACTCCCTTCAGGGTGCCTTCCTCAAGCAACTGGTCATGGAACCAACTCGGCAGAAGGCAATACTGGACCCTGTGCTCACAAACAGGGACAGTGTGATGGGGGTAACAGTGGGGAGCACCGGGGAACAGTGACCACCAGTCATTGTGGTTTGAAATCACAGAAAGAACAGAACCAAACCACACAAAAACACATATCCTGGATTTTAGGGGGGCAGACTTTGGGAAAATGGGAGATACTTGAAAGAGGCATTAAGGGGAATGGGGCAGGAATTGGGTTGAGGAACAGTGGGCAGTATTTAAAATGGGGATTACAAGAGCAACAGAATTATGCATTAAGCAGGTTAGCAAGAGGAAAAGGAAGAGGAGACCATTATGGTTTTCCAAAGAGGTAGCAAAGAAGTGAAAGCCAAAAGATTGCATTCAGGCAATACAAAAGACACAGGCAGAAGGGATAGGGAGAAGTACCAGGAGAAGCAAAGGGAGGTCAGTAAGGGAAGCCAAAGCTCAGACAAAAGAACACATTGCAAAATCAGTGGGTAGAGGGGACAGTACCTTTTACAGGTACATTAGTGAAAAAAGAAAGGCAAAGGGAGGGATAGTGAGACTGAAGGGGGAGGATGACAACAGTAAAGCTGACATATTGAACAGGTATTTTTGCTCAGTCTTCACTGAGGAAGAGGAGGGTAATGGGTCTGAAGGGAGTACAAGGGGTGAGAATGGTGCAGAAATGGACACAAGTCCCTTTACACGAGAAAGGGTCCTGAAGGAACTGGAAGTAACAAGAGTTGATAAAGCAATGGGGCCAGATGGGGATTTCCAGGGTCCTTAAAGAACTAAGAGAGGTGGTGGCTGAACCTCTGGCTATCCTGTTTAGCCGATCATTGGAAACAGGGGAGGTACCCAAAGACTGGAGGACAGCAGATGTAGTCCCCTTATACAAAAGTGGGAACAAAGAAGAAGCGGGGAACTACAGACCAGTCAGCCTCACCTCGGTAGTTGGAAGATCATGGAAGCACTACTGAAGGAGAGTTTGGTGGAACATCTGGTTGTCAATGGACTACAGGACCCAAGGCAGCATGGTTTCACCAGGGGGAGGTCATGTCAGACCAACCTCGTTGAATTTTTTGACTGAGTGACTAGGGAGGTGGATCAGGGGAGGGCAGTGGACATGGCCTATCTGGACTTCAGCAAGGCCTTTGACACTGTGCCACATAGAAGACTATTACACAAACTGGGGAATATGGGTGTGGGCAGGACAGTAGTGTGGTGGGTAGATAACTGGCTGGGCAGCAGGACACAGAGGGTGGTGGTAAATGGCTGTCACTCCACAGAGGGAAGAGTGACCAGTGGGATACCACAGGGATCAGTGCTGGGACCGGTCCTATTCAACATCTTCATCAGTGACATTGCACAGGCTCTAGAAGGCAGAATTTCACTGTTCGCTGATGACACAAAGCTCTGTAACAGAGTAGAGACACCAGAGGGTGTAGACAGAATGAGAAGGACCTGCAGAAACTTGAAGAATGGTCAGGGTTTGGCAGTTGAAATTCAATGCAAAGAAGTGCAAGATAATGCATATGGGGCACAAAAACCCTGGCACAATATATCAGTTGGGGGGTGAGGATATAGCATGCACCAAGCAGGAAAGGGATCTTGGGGTTATCATCTCTGATGACCTCAAGGTAGGAAAACAGTGTTACAAGGCAGCAGGTAAAGCAAATAGGATGCTGGGATGCATTGGCAGGGGCATCACCAGCAGGAAAAGGGAGGTCATAATTCTACTATACAAGACACTAATGAGGCCCCACCTGGAGTACAGTGTACAGTTCTGGAGACCTTACCTACGTAAGGACATAGACAGGGTAGAGAAGGTTCAGAGGAGGGCAACAAAGATGGTACATGGATTGCATCACAAGTCCTATGAGGACAGGTTGAAGGAACTGAATATGTACTCCCTGGAGGAGAGGAGGGAGAGAGGGGATATGATAGAAACATACAAGTATTTTACAGGGAGGAACAGGGTGCAGGAATACACTATTTTTAAGCGAAAAAGATGTTCCAGGACTAGAGGGCATGGGGCGAAGTTGGAGGGAGGACGATTCAGAGAAAATGTGAGGAAGAATTTCTTCACAAAATGGGTGGTGGACAAGTGGAACACCCTGCCAGAGGAAGTGGTGGGGGCTGAAACAATCACGGGATTTAAAAAATGCATGGGATAGACATAAAGGAATTCTGGAGGTCATGGGTAAGGGGCAACAGACTTCTAGGAAAACATAAACTGAACTTACAAACTCAAATGGGCAGACTGGGTGGGCCATAGGCCCTTATCTGCCGACACTGTCTATGTATCTATGATTGATCTAACAGAAAACTACCCTACGCTCCTGCAGCAATGTTGTTCTCCCACTCCGGTATGAGAGCGACCCCCAAGAACACCCTGCAGGCTATAGTCATTGCATTAGAAGGTTGGAAAAGAAGGACCAAAGCAGGGTGCACTAGATGATCCTTATGGCTGTATTAGTGGAGGGCCTGGAATGAGATATTTATACCGGTAACAACTAACCCCTGGTTTCATAGGCAGGCCCATTTCAGACTCCAAGCCACCTGACAACTTCTGCATAGGAGATAGTGAGGACCTCTGAGGATTGTTCACAAAGTTATGGGTGGAGACTCACAGATCGTTTTAGATATTTTCAGCTAAGCAATCATATTCACTCATCTCTTAGGGACTGAGCTAAGAATTCTAGCACTCCCACACCAGTAGCAGCTTTTTCTAGTTTGGGACTTTAGTATGGGGAAAGTCACTATCACTATTCTCTGTGCAGATTACTTGAAGGACCTGGGGCACTCCACCGATTACATATGGTTAAATGGGAATAAGACTTACAAATCTCCATCACAGGCACCCAACGGGAGAAGGTTTTGGGAGCAGTGTGGGGTACATCTTCATCCCCAAGGAGGACAGAATTTGTTTGTAAGTTGCAAATGAGGTACTTTTTAGTACTTGAGATTCAAAGTAAATGGGACCCAGCCATCACATCCAAGTGTTGGAGGAGGTGGCCTCACAAGCTCACATATTCTGATTTTTGCCCCAAACTGCAGGGATTCTAGAGGAAATTAAAAGGAGAATTGCCTGGCTCTTAGCACTGCAGTCTCAGCTGAGTATGAAAACTTTGTATTTCTTTATTTCAAAAAGTTTAACAGGAAAGATGGACTGAGCTGTTAATAGCTCGTTTCCAGATGCGTCTTGGGGGAAGGGGGAAGAAGAAGGTAATGAATAACAATCAGAACAATAATTACCTAACATGTTCAAAACTAAACATAGGGGGTGGGATATTCAGAAATGTGCCAGAGGCCAGCGCAAGGCTGGCACAGCGCAAGTCCAATGCACCATGGCGCACTGAGCATGATATTCAAAGGTTGCGCAAGGCGGCATGTGCCAGTGCAACATGGCTGAATATCGCATGGATGCACCAGAGCGTAGTCAGGGGTGCACCAGAGAGCAACCCAACATGCGCAGTAGCGCAACCATGGATGCACAAGGGGCTGAGGAAGATGCGCCAGGACACATATGGAGCAGCCACAGGCACAGCAAGGAGCAAGGCACCAGGAAGGTGGGTGTGACTGCCAGGGAGACGGGGGAGCCAGGTGAGAGGCACAGCCGGCCTACGAAGGAACACCACCCAAGGAGAACGGGCATGTAGCCAGCCCCTGCCCACATGCACCACAGGGGTGGACATAGGTAGGGTGGCACCAATGGCCATGAGTGGATAGCCACCGGCCACCCCCCCGCAGGATGACATGCACCATGCCAACTGGGCCACAGCCGGCAACACCCAGGCAAACGACGCCCAACACATACGCCACACAACCCGAACAGCTGGCCCACGGCCACCCCAGGGCACAGCCACTGACCGATGGGCAAACACCACCATGCACAGCCCCAGAACAACACAGGCATACCACACAGCCACCCAGCACACCACTGCAGCATGGCTCCACTCACCAGCCGCAAAGCAGACCCAGACACAGATGGATGACCAAGTCAAACTGTATTAAATAACAAAGAACAAACACAGGTATAACACAGTCAACAAATAAAACATGGGAACAGGGAACGAGGATGGGGAAACTGTATACAAAGCAGGCTAAAGGCAGGTAAGAGGACAGGAAACAGGCCTATACAGGACAGGGGAGGGCAAGGGAAAGGGGGACAGGGGGAGGTACAGGTGTAGCAGGCCCTACGGGCGGCCCCGTCCCGCCGCTGCCTGGTGCTGACACTGCTGCAGCAGCCGACACGTCAGTCTCGTGACCTCCAAAGTGGTGGTGGGAATCAAAAGAATCCTCCCCAGGAGATGGCCGTAGTTGGCCTGACGAGGCCCTCATTGGACACCTATGACAAAGGAGGGAACACATGATCAGTGCGTGTCCAGGACACCCCGCCCAGCCCATCCACTGTGCGCAGCGGACAGTGGTGACACGTGCCCCTTGGGTGGTACACTGGCCACCCGCAGTGGGTGGGCCCACACCTACCACCGACCCGGCATGCCACGGCTATGCAAAGTGCTGGACACCGCTACCCATGGGCCACCCGCCAGCACTGTGGCAGGAAGGTGACATGGTACAGTGGTGGGACCGCAGCGACACAGGTGGCAGGCGGACACACCCACAGTCCACCAGCAGCAGCCACACACATGTGCACTAGCCGCAGAATGGCACCATGCACACTGTGGGCAGAACACAGTTGCCATGGCTCAGCGCACAGGGGGCTGTGGCCCACCCCCACTGCCCACCCTGCACAACACTGTAGGTATACACTGCACCTACATGCATGCTGATGCACCACACGTGCCGGTCTGGCAGCATCACCTCCCTGCCTTGCATCCTGTGCTGATGGTCCTGCAGCAGCCTGCCATGGCCCGCCAGGCGCGCCTGCTGCCCTGGCTCTCCTCCTGTACTCAGGGCCTAGGATGGAAACAGAAACATGCACACATCAGTACACAGCAACACCGTGTGCCCCCCCCCGCACAGAGTGCTCCTCAGCCCGGCACGGCTGCAGTGTGGTGGTGCAGCGCACACAGGGCATGCTGCCCCAGCCCACAGGGCATGCACTGCCAGCACCCCCCCATGGCATGGCATGCAGCCCTGCCAGGCCCATGGAACACTGGATGTGCACAGACGCAGGCGGTGCACACTTACCTGGCCATGGCATGGCCCCCCTCTGGATGCGTGCCTGTAGCGCACTGAGCCGCTCCGGGACCCGCCTCTGCATGTCACCATACTGGTGGCGACACTGATCTCCGCTGCACTGCTCACCAGTGGCTTGCTCCATTCCATCTGCCACCTCCTGCCAGACCTCCGTCCTAGGCTTGGCGAGGGGCTACTGCCCAAACAGACAGCCTGCATGGGGCTCCACCAGGGCCACCAGATCAACAAGTTCTACCTGGCTCCAGTTAAGAGCCCATGGTTTGGCGTGGCATTGCAATTCCGCAGTGTAGCAATCCAATATGGCGCACTATAGCGCACAAGCTCCACGGTTTGGGATGTGCGCCTAGCTCAAAGATGCGCAGCCATCACCAATTGCGCATCCCTGGGTATGCGTGGTATGGGCAAGTGGCTGCACTGGCACGTGGTGCAGGTGTCCCTGGGGGGCAAAGGGCAGAGCAGGGGTCAGTATGCGCACTGTGCGCGAGTGCGTTATTGGGACCACAATGCATGGTGCGCAATAGGGGCCTGAGGGCGCCACAGCCTACAAGCCTATGGTGCCCGAGCACCATGGGGCCTAGGGCAGCCGGGCGCTATGGGGTTAATGGTGCCCAGGCACCATGGGGCCTATGACGCCCAGCGCCATAGGCCCTATCGCGGCCGAGCGCCATACGCTCTATGGCACACCTAGCGTATGCTGTGCATGTGGCATAGGTACTTGCCTTGGCACATGCATACCGACAGTTGCACTGCACACGTCACAGCATTGCGCCATGACTTGTGCCGGCACAAGTCCATTGCGCAAGGCGCAACATCACGATATTCAGTTGGCATATGCAGATCAGCTCATCAGCCTATCCACAGTGCATTGGGGGAATTGGCATCTCATTACAGTTGTGCATCTGCTCATTTGCATGCGATGCACTACAAAGGTGCCGTGGAACTGCACAGGACATGGACCCGGTATTGCAATCTTTCGAGGTAAGTTGCGCCCGCTGAGAGGACAGACAGCACAGCGGGATGGGTGGCTGATGTGGGCTTCTGCAACCACTGACCACATGTCATTGCCCACAAGGAACAGCTTGTCCGACAGAGAGGAAGGTGAGGCATGTGGGCCTGCACGCAAGCGAAGGCCCAACTTTATGAAGGTGGAGATGGATGCCCTGTTCGAGGTGTACCTCGACAGGGAACCTCTGCTTAGTGGCATGACCGGCACACCCCAAGTCAGGTCCACAGCCTGGGAGGAGGTGGCAGAGGCTGTGAACCTGCAGGGCAGCCACCAGCGGTCAGCGCAGGAGTGCAAAAAAGAAGGTCGGCACTGACAGGTGCAGCATCAAGGAGAAGGTGGCAGCCATCTGGGCCGCAAGGGCAGCCATGGGTGGGGGTCAGGCCGACATGCCACAGCTGACGCCGCAGGAGGAGGAGATGGTGGTGGCCACCATGTGGCACAGCGCTGTCAAGGGGGTGCCAGGCGGTGGCTTCCAGACCTGTGGGAGCCCATCACTGCATGGTAGGTACAGTGGCATCAGGAGAGGAGTGGTGGTGGCCGGGGGGGGGGGCCTGTGCATCGGTACTAATGCGACTGTTTTCCCTTTCAGCGCTGGAACACCAGCATGCAGTAGCAGGGGTGGTGGTGTCTGCCATGGAGGCATGCCCAGCCCTGGAAGACCAGCCATCCCTCTCCAACGGCATCCGGGGGGCCCGATCGGCTGCAGCACACCACCGCTGTCTGGCCGGATGTACTGGGCATGGTGGTGGATGAGGCCTTGGCTGTGTTCCAGCAGGATGCCAGCCATGGCATGCAGTGTGCAGAGACAGAGATCGGGGCCGGGTCTGACACTGATGACTATGCGACCATTGTCCTGGACAGTGGGGATGTTGTTGAGGGGGAGGCACCCATACCACACATCATCCCTGGCAGTGCCACCAGTGCCCTGTTGGTGGTGGGTCATCCGCCCACCACTGCCCCCAGTACCATTGTGAGCGACAGTGGCACCGCGCCAGTGGATGGTGGTGGATCAGCCGCATAGGCGCTGCCAAGCGCACAGCGGCCAGAGGGGTGGCAGACGGCTGGGGTTTTTGGGGGGATGGGTGCTGCATCCGCCGCCGGTGTGCCGGTTGATGAGCAGCCCCAAGGGGACCTCGCTGTGCAGCGCCCACCTGAGTGGGGGGCTGGGCAGCGTGGTTGCACACCACCTGTGGGTTGGCGCAACGCCCACGTGCCCCCAGGCACCAACCCCTTGCCCGAGCACACCCGTTTGCTGCGGGCCTCTGTGGAGCAACAGGTGCTGCTCATGGCTGGGGTGCTTGCACTCCGTGCTGAGGTGCACCAGGCAGCAGAGCAGCTCGACGGGGCTTTGCGCAGGTCCAGGATGCCATCACCAGACTGCGGGAGGACGTGACTGCAGCCCTGCATCACCTTACCACTGCGGTCACAGTCGGCCTAGCCCCACTGGCCACCATGGGGTGTGGCCAGCCACCGCAGACCCCGCGGAGTGCATTAACCACCCCATGGTCACGGCATTGTGCGACCCCCTCGGTGTCAATGCCGGGGTCCGCTGTTGGCATTCCAGGCACACCCGGTGTGGGCCTGTTTGGGAGCCTGCAGACCCCTGCGAGGACACGGTTGCATTCCCACAGTAACACCCCTTGGGGACTGTCGCAGACACCCCCTGTGGCCGTCGCGCAGCCTGGGTCTGCTGGGTGGCCATCCACGTGTCCGCGGTGGCCATGTGACCATGCGGAAGACCTGATGTGCCCGCCTCCCTGTCCGCAGTCTGCTGCTGCCGCCCTGTGTGCACATGGGTGTTGTGTGTGCGTGTGCATGCCACGGAAGTGGCATCTATGGACTGTGACACACACTGGCTGTGTGTGCACCTGCCCGGCCGCTGGCCTGTGTGGTGTGTGCATGATGATGACAACACAGCACCTGATGCTCCTGTGCACCGGTGCTCTGCGTCTGATCCACGCTTGGTGCTAGCGCCCGGGTGCACGCCTGCGGGCGCCAGTGTGGGAGGGTGTGGGTGTTTGTGGGTAGGGAGTGCTGTGCTGCGTGTGGCCATGTGGTCTGGCCCCACACTCGCCCAAGCCCCCTGCCCAGCTATTCAGGCCACAGGGCATGCCCACACGTGTGTCATGCCACTGTGGCCATCTTGTACATGGGTGTTTGTCCACCTACCTGCGTGTGCCATTGTGCTCCTCCTCTATTGTGTCCCTGTGCTGGCGTGACATCCTAGTCAGCTGGGGATCCCTCCACCCAGGGGGGGGCTGCCCACTGCCACATGGCCCGTTGGCTGCGTCGTCCCCACTTCGACCTCGACAGCTATCCCACGGTCAGTGGCCATGTTGTGCAGGATACAGCAGGCCTTTGTGGGGCTGTACTGTAAGGCACCACCAGACCTGTCCAGGCAATGGAAACGTGCCTTCAGCAGCCCAAAGACACGCTCAATGATGTTCCGCGTGCTGGCATGTGCCTCATTGTACCGCACCTCTGCAGGGGACAACGGGCACTGGTGTGGGGTGAGCAGCCAGGACCGGAGTGGGTAGCCACTGTCACCTGTGTAGATGGAGATATGGTTAGCCTGGTGGCCTGTGTTGTTGCACCCCTCATCCTTCCTGGCCGCACCCTGCGGCACCCTTACCCTGGCGGCCCCCCCCATGCCCTGTTGTACCCAGCTGCCCGTGGTCTCGGCATACTCACCCGTTAGGTGGCCGGTGGGGATGTCCCCACTCTCGAACCTGTGGCACAGTGCCGAGCTGTGCCAGATGAAGGCATCCTGTGCTCCCCCAGGGTGTGTGGCACAGACATTGATTATGCACCCCCTGGCATCGCACACCACCTGGTAGTTGATACTGGGGTAGCCCTTTGTTTTGATGTAGGCTACTCCCTCCAGGCTAGATGGCATGCAGATGCCAACATGGGTGCAGCAGATGGCCCCAGCATGCCAGGCATACGTGCTACCCTGTGGAACTCCTGCATGTTCGCTATATGCTCTGCCTGTGTGCTGGGGAAGTGGATGTATTCCGCAGCGTGTGTCAGCAGAGCATTGAGGAATTGTGTGAGGAGCCATGACGCGGCTGACTGGGTTATGCCTGTGGTGTCCCCTGTTGGTCTCTGGAAGGTGCCCTTGGCAAGCAGGCACATGACAGCTGTGACCTCTATCTCCACCATCAGTGCGTTGCTCCGTCTAATGGGTGCCTGCATCTCCTCACTGCACAGCTCACAGAGCTGCCTCAAAATCATCCAGTTCAGGTGATACCGTCTCACAATCTCCATATCGGTGTAGTTCTCAAAGGTGGTGCGGGCACAGTACCACCTGTTCCAGGCGTACTGCCGACGATCCCTTCCATGGCCGCGCCGCCCTGCCTCCTACCTTCCCACACCCCTCATTATGGCCTCCATCTGGAATATAGCACTGGCCATGGACCCTGTTTTCCTGTCCCCCCCGGGCGTCTGACTCCACTAGCCCTCCCGGCTGTGTGCGGCTGTGTGGACTGCTCTGTGTGCCCAGCCCCCTGCTGGTTGCCTGTTGGTTGTGGCCTCTAACACCCACCCCTGTGGGTTCCTGTGTTGCTCCTCTCGGGCCTGGTGTCACTGGCCGATACACACACACACTGTCACCTCCCTGTCTGTCTCACTCACACACACACACACACACACACTCACTCTCTCACACACATTCACTTCCTCACTGTCTCTGTCCCTGTCTGTGTCCCTCTCTTTGCCTCCGACACAGTTGTATGCCGGCCTCTCTGTCTCCCTCTCTCCTGCTCCCCTCTGGCGCAAGTGCCTTCTCCTACTTGCTCCCTGTATTTATAGGCTCAAGTCTGCTCCACGCAACTGCCAATTGCTCCACGCTTGCGCTGTTTGTCTGGTGTTGAATATCACACTGTGCTGCATATTCATGGCTATGCCCCCTGCACTTGCGCATGCATACATTCCCATTGTGCATTGGCACACTGCCACTTGCACTGCGCAGTTGCTGTTGCTGAATATCGCTCTCTGGCGCATGTTTGCTGTTGCGTTGCGCAATGTGCAACTGCTTTGAATATCCCACCCATAATAATCTACCATCAATAAGCAGATTTAGCAATCTGTGCAATTTATGCAAGGAGAAGGAAGAGAATGAAATCCAGAGGGTATCAAGGAGTATATGCAAAGAAGGGGTTTCAAGGAAGTACAATCACCCAGATGGTTAGCACTCTGACCAGGCTGGAAGCCATCCTCAATGTGGTACTCATAAATTCAGAGGTAGTTGAAGACATCAAAGTTGGGGAACCACTGGCAAATGGCGACCACAACTCTGTGTGGTTTGCATTTTCACCAGGGGATGTAAATCTCAGTCCCAGGCAGATGTCTTGAGCTTTGGTGGAGCCAACTTCAAAAAAAATGAAACCGATAATCAACAGCAACCTGACAGGGGTTCGTGAAAAGCTGGATGTAGAGGCTATCTGTGGACAAGTTAAACAAGCCATCCTAGAGGCCACGAAGCTCTGTTAGATCAGTGTCAAAAAATTAAAAACATAAAAGACCCATTTGGTTCACTGAACAGGTCAAGTTAGCGATCAGAGCCAAAACGGCAGCTTTCCACAAATATAAAAAAGGACAAGAAAGACAGCGACTGGGATATCTACAGTCAGAAAAGTAAGGAAGCCAAGAAGGCTGTAAGACTAGCAAAGTCAGCAACTGAATTTCTGATTGCTAGACATAGCAAATCTGGCAACACACAATTCTTTTGATACATCTGGGAAAAAAGGAAGAAAGGGGGTCAAACAGTTAAACTCAAGGAAGGAAGCATATTCATCGATGACGACGGACAAAAAGCCACTGTCCTCAACAACTTCTGCTCAGTGTTCACTAAAGAACACTATGGACCATTCCTTGAAAGCAGCATTAAAGCAGCCGATATAGGGAACCCATGGATGGAAACTCCAAAAATCACCACAGAGTCAAAGAGGGACTCATACATATTGAGACTGACAAAGCACCAGGGCCGGATCAGTTACATCCTAGGGTACTAAGGGAACTTGCTGAGGAGCTGACAGACCCCTTGGCACATTTGTTCAACTGCTCGCTTCTGATGGGAGTAGTGCTGGAGGATTGGAAACGAGCAGAGGTGGTATCTCTCCACAAGGGGAGGTGAAGAGTAGACAGGAGGCTGGCAACTACAGGCCGGCCAGTCTCATATCTGTCGTGGGAAATTAATGGAAACCTTAGATAAGCAGGATCTAGTGGAATACCTAGAAAAGTACAATCTCCAGGACGTCAGACAGCATGGGTTTGTGGTGGGCAGGTCATGCCAGACAAACATTATTATATTTTTTTACTGAGTAAAAAGAAAATTGGATAAGGGGCACCCAGTGGATCTCCTCTACTTTGATTTCAGCAAGACTTTCGACTCGGTGCCGCACAGCCACCTGCTGAAAAAGTTACAAGACCTGCGCACTGTTGAAAATGTTGTCTGGTGGGTAAGGAAGTGGCTTGGAGACAGAAGGCAGAAGGTGGTAGTCAATGGGTAAGAGGACAAGCAAGGGTAAAGTCACTAGTGGAGTACCCCAGGACTCGGTCCTGGGCCCAGTCCTGTTCAGTGTATTTATCAGCGACACAGGAGTAGGCATTCAGGGTAAGCTGGAACTCTTCATGGACAGCAAAAAACTGGGTGGTAGGGTCAACAGCGTGGAGACAATTAGGGAACTTCAGAAGGACTTATACAGGCTGGAAAGATGGTCCAACATCTGGCAGCTGAAGTTCAAAACTGAGAAGTGCAAGGTATTGCATCTGAGTAAAGGAATCCCGAGGATGGAATACTGGCTCAACTGGGTCAAACTCAGCACCTCACAGGAAGAAAGAGACCTTGGGGTCATCATATGTGACACCCTTAAAGAGCAGCTGACACCTTCAGGAGAACATTAGCAAAACATAATATTTAGACACAGTTCAGCTTGTGATTCTCATTAGTTCTGTATTTCTCCTCACCATGATTTATTACTGAGGCCATTTGCATGAAAACAGGATAATTGTTCATGAAGAGTTCATCAAGTTCTGTTGCTTTCTCCCTGCCTCAGGTCATAATGCACTGATTGTGACATCACAGTTATTACCGTGGCAACAGACTGTGATGTCACAACACAGGATTATGACATGAAGTAGGGAGTAAGCTATAGAGGCCGATACATCCTGTGGGATAAAGATCATGTATTCATGCAAATTTTCTCAGTAGTACATAACAGGGAAGAGAAATATATAGAATACATATGGAATGCAAGCTAAATTGTATCTTATTATTATGTTTTTTGAAGTTTTCTTTGAGGTGTCAGTATCTCTTTAAGCAGTCAAACCAATGCAACACAGCTTACAGCAAGGCTAGCACTATGCTAGGATGCATAGGGAGGTGTTTTGATATCAGAAACAGGGAGGTGATCCTCCCACTGTACAGGTCCCTGGTGAGGCCCCACCTGGAGTACTGTGTCCAGTTTTGGAATCCACACCTAAAAAAGGATAGGGATAGGCTGTAGATTGTGCAAAGAAGAGTGACTGAGATGATACAGGGCATCCAAGGACTCATACGAGGAACACCTGGCAGAGCTAAACTTGTTCTTGCTGGAAACCAGAAGGGAGAGAGGGGGCATGACTGAGATGTTAAAGTTCTTGAAAGGCATAAATAAGGTGTCGTACACAGAACTTTTTGACAGGGTCACCAGCTCGACCACCAGGGGGCACAAATGGCAACTGTGCAGTGGGAGCATCAGCAGAGATCTGAGAAAGCTGAAGGGATACAGGACTTACAAGAAGATCTGGAAAAGCTAGGGAGGTGGTCCAGGATCTGGCAGCTTGGTCTCAATGCCAAGAAATGCAAAGTTATGCATATTGGAGCCAAGAATCCTAGGACAGAGTACTACCTGGGTGGAGTCCGAGAATCTGCATCAGAGGAGGAGAAAGACCTGGGAGTGATGATCACTAGTGACCTAAAGCACTCCATGCAGTGCAAGAAAGCAGCAGTAAAGGCAAACAAGATGCTGGGATGCTTATCTAGGGGGATCAGTAGTAGGAGAGAGGAGGTTATACTGCCATTGTAGAGGTCACTGGTAAGGCCGCATCCAGAGTATGGAGTTCAGTACTGGTGCCCACACCTCAAAAAGGACATTAACCTGCTGGAGAAGGTCCAGAGGAGGGCTACAAAGATGATAGCTGGTCAGCAAGGTAAGGCATACAAGGAGTGGTTAAAGGCACTGAACATGTATTCTCTGGAAGACAGAAGAGAAAGAGGAGACATGATTGGGACCTTCAAGTACTTGAAAGGGATAAATAAGGTTGATAAGGAGAGTCTCTTTAAGCTGGGTGGCAACCATAACACAAGGGGGCCCAGCCTTAAGCTGGAGGGTGGGAGGTTTAGGAGGGAGATCAGGAAGCACTTCTTCACAGAGAGGGTGATGGACACTTGGAATGCACTGCCAGAAGAGATAATCTCAATGAAGACAGTGGGCAGCTTTAAAAGAGGCTGGGACAAGTATAGGGGGAAGGTAAGGGTCATGAGTAGGGAGGATGGGAGGAGTGGGAAGAGGGGGCAGGGACAGTAGCTCAAGCTGTGGACCATGCAACACAAGCAGACTTGATAGACCAAATGGCCTTCTTCTGCTGGCTTCTTCATATGTTCATATTACTTCACGGAAAGAGTGGTGGAGCCCTGGAACAGTCTGCCGGAAGAGGTGGTAAATGCAAGGACTGTGTCTGCTTTCAAACCAGGGTGGGATAGAGCAAGGGCTCAAGTGGGAATGGCAGGACAAGAAAATGGTAAAATTCAGTAGGGGAGCTAGATCCCGGGACCTGCAATAGGTCTTGGAAACTCTTGGGCAGACTAGATAGACTCACGGCCTCCTTCTGCCACCACTTTCTATGTTTCCATGTTACAGCTCAAAGTGCAGAGGTAACTGGTGATAACAGTACAAAATGGGGCTTGCTGCTATAGAGGGAGAAAAAAGGGGGTAGTCAAGAGCAGATCAGGAGGGAATGCGAGAGACAGGTAGTGAATAGAGGAACAGGGACAGGTATCGGGTGCAATTGCAGGTGTGGGAGTTGAAGTCATAAAGAAAAGAGGACAGTGAGCACTGGGAAGAGGCAGAGCGGATGTTTAGGGGAAGAGAATTCCATAGTTTGGGGAAGCAGTAGGAGAAAGCAGCCTGGCCAACTAGGGATTTCCTTGAAGTGAGTGCATGGGAGCGATAGCCAGAGCAGCGATGGGTGCAGCAGGAAGGTGGGGAAGGGGAGAGAGAGCCTAGCAAAGTATTTAGAGACAAAGGAGGTACTGTGAGCAAGGTGCCTAGCTTCAAGGGAGGGAAGGGAGAGAGAGGAATATAGGGAGCAATGGTGGGTGTGGCGCGGACAGTTCAAAGTAAAGTGACAGAAGGAGTGAAAGAGGGGATCCAGTCTGGCTAGGGTGGTCTTAGGAGCAGCACTGTAGACAATGTCACCAAAGTCAAAGAAGGGGAGAATCATTTTCATGACAATAGCTCGGCAAGCAGGAGGAGGAATGCAACCTTTATTTCTGTATAAGGCATCGACTTTAGGGTGAAGTTCATCCACATGCCCTGAAAACTCTAGATGCCAGTCAAGACAGACTCTGAGATACTTAAAGCAGCAGTGCATGAATGTGGTGAAAATTTTGATGCCCCTTATCTACTGACTTGTATGATAACCCTTCTTTCCACAATGTGAGTCTGATTTAGTACTTTTTTTTCCAGATCTGAAATAATAAAAGGAGTGCTCCTTTTTAATATGGCTTGGACCAGGTTTTCATCTGTATTCTCGGTTATTTTTGTGCATCAGTTGTTTAAAATAATTTCTGTTGTAGTTAAAATGAACTATTAAGCAGCAGGCAATGCTCCCTGACCTTATGGAACAGTAGGTATTCAAAAACAGCTGCAAATACTGATGAAAACTTGGTCTGAGCCATATTAAAAGGAGCGCACCTTTTATTATTTTAGGTGTGGAAAAAGGTACTAAAGCAGACTCAAAATGGAGAAAGAAGGGTATCATATAAGTCAGGAGATATGGGGCAATTTAAAAAAGCAGTAAAAAGCATAGGTCAAAATGTTCACCGCATTCATGTACTGCTGCTTTAAATGACGAAACATCATTAATTGTGGCCTCATCTAAGTTGTGGATGGAGGGGAGGGAGGTAAGTTTAGTGAGCCTTTGCCTAGTGCCAAAGGTCAAGGAGACAGTATTCTTAAACATAGAAACATAGATCATGATGGCAGAAAAAGACCAGCAGTCCATCTAGTCTGCCCATACTCCCTGTAATACCCGGAACCTACTGTGCCTCCAGGTTACTTATCCTCCCTGTCATATCCCCATTCTTCTCCCTGGTCTTGTCACTCCGGGTGACCACTATTCCCTTCATTCTATCCCATGACTGCCTGAATCCCCTGACTGTGTTTGCACCTACCACCTTGGCTGACAGACTGTTCCAAGGTCCCACCACCCTTTCTGCAAAGAAGTACTTCCTTGTGTCCCTCCTGAACTTTCCTCCTGTTACTTTCCACTTGTGATCACGTGACCTCAAGTTGGTAGTCACGGTAAATAATTCCCCACAGTTTATCATTAATTCCTTTAGGAACTTGAAGGTCTCTATCATATCTCCCTCTCCCTCTGGTTTCCAGTGAGTACACAATTAGTGCCTTGAGAAACTCCTCATAGGATCTGCCCTACTGGCCCTGAATTTTTGTTAATCTGTGCTGCATTATTTCCAACCTATCCCTGTCCTTTCTGAGGTGAGAGCTCCAAAACTGGATGCAGTACTCCAGGTGAGACCTCACCAGGGATCTGTATAGGGGGAGTACAGTAGAAGCCACTTAAGTGGGATGGCTGGGTGGAATGCTGATCATCCCACTTAAGACGACCATCCCAGAAAACTGAAGTTCCCATTTTGGTGTGTGGCGCTAGAATTGGAGGGTTACATCAAGTGAAAAACTAGCACTTATCTCCACTTATCTGCTGCTCATTTGTCTGCTTGTGCTTTTTGCTTCAATCGCCCTAGAAGGAGAAAACTGAAGGAGAGACAAGACAACAAGGAATTCTCATGCGGTTTACTCTTTACTGTGCAGTTGCCCACTCACACACGACACTGTGAGTGGCTGTATAGGACTGCTGCTCATTTGTCTGCTTGTGCTTTTTGCTTCAATTGCCCTAGAAGGAGAAAAATGAAGGAGCAACAAGACGACAAGGAATTCTTACGCGGTTTACTCTTTACTGTGCAGTTGCCCACTCACAGACAACGCTATGAGTGGCTGTATGGGACTGTTGCGATTTGACAGGCACAAGGCACTGGGACAGATCTGATAGCTGACTCAGAATCGGCAGTAAGGAGCACAGTGGTACAGGACAGCTAGATGGGGAGAGCAGGTGCATGTGCTCACTGTTGTGGGCTCTCTGTGGAAGGAGAGAGGGGAAATGAGTGAGAAAGGGCTGATCTGTTAGATAAAGTTACAGGACTGGATTTATAAGAAAGACTGTTAACTGTTACCAGCGGATTACAGTGGATTACAGCCAATTACATGACTAATGTATGCAGAAAATACCACTGGGATGTCATGGTAATTGGCTATAATTTGCTTTGACTCAACTGTTGGGCGTCTCACTAAAGTGCGGCCCCATTTTATCAACCCCATTAAACAAACAGGAGCAAGTATACTTAATGCTATAACTAATCTGTTCCCCAAGAGATGTCCCACTTAAGCAGTCGTCCCGCTTAAGTGTGTCCCATTTAAATGGCTTGTACTGTATTACCTCTTTTCTTCTGCTATCAATACCCCTCCTGATACATCCCTGCATCCTGTTAGCCTTGCTATAGGCCTTGTTGCACTGGCATGCTTGTTTAAGGGAGTTACTGATGATAACTCCTAGATCCCATTCCTCTTCTGTAGTGCTAGGTCTCACTACAACCATCCAGTACTCCAGTCTTGAGGTTCCTTGTCCCTAGGTGTATTACCTTACACTTTTGGTGTTGAATTTTAACTGCCAGACCTTTGACCACCCCTCTAGTTTTTGTAGATCCCTGTGCAGATCCCTTACTCCGTTATCATGATCCGCCCTCCCACATAGTTTTGTATCATTTCCAAAGATGCAGACTGTCTGGATTTCCCCATCAATGTCACTAATGAACATGTCTTTTTTTTTTTACTCCTGCCTCAGCCCCAGCTCGCCACTCCTTCAGGCTCGCATAGCTCCCCTTGTGGCCGCCGGTCATCCCCCCCCACTGCCTGCCGTCCACTGATCACGTCCCACTGTCTGCGCCTGGAGGGTCTGGCACTAACCCCACTGGAAGGGACCCTACCCCATAGGGCTCAAGGGGGAGAAGATTACTGGAGCAGTGCCCCTGGAACAGACGTGGGGACAGAGGAGGTGCACTCTGGGGACTGCAGCATGGATGGGAAGAGTGGCCATCATCTGGCAGGTTGAGAACCCATTTTCCATTTTTCTGGCCCTGCCCACCCACTGTAGGTACACCGCAGCGTGTGTCCTGGGTCGGGACATCCGGCAGTGCGTGGTCACCCACACTGCTTATGACATCACCCAAGAGCCACCACCAGAAGCCACTAGACAAGCGGCAAAGCACCCTCCACCCCCACCCCCGCCAGGAGGGAAGCTGCTCAAGGACGAGACTCGAACTTCCTCATGCGAACATACGAAATTGCCGCAGAAAATGCTCACAGGTCTATCAAGTCTGCCTGACTGTGCAGCTCTTAGTTTCATATCACTACAGCTGTCCCACCCCCACCCAAACCCCTCCTTTTCTTCTCTTTCCCGGTCGTTCCCCCCTTTGTGTTCTTGTCTATACCAACCCTGCCCTTGACTTGATCCCAACCCCAATTAAAGCTATCCACTATCCTTTGAGCAATTAACTCCTCCAGCAGTGCGTTCCAACCCGCCACCACTCTCTCTGTGAAGTAGTGCCTCCTCATCTCCCCTCCTAAACCTTCCCCCTTTCAACTTCAGACTGTGTCCACTAATGACACTTCCCCCCCCTTTAAGCACAACACTCCTCCCTCCCTGAATTTGTTTATGCTTTTCAAATACTTAAAGGTCTATCATGTCCCCTCTTTCCCTTCTCCAGCGAGTACATGTTGAGCTCCTTCAGCCTTTCCTCGTATGGCAACTCCCCTAATCCCATGATAATTTTTGTAGCCCTACGCTGCACCCCCTCCAGTCATCTCCCATCCTCCCCCCCCAAAGTCTTTTTCCCTCCAGACCGGTCACAGCTCAAGGGAACTCTCTCAGGCATCCTCTCCTTATACCTGCCCACCTGAGGTCCTCTGTGGTCTTGTGCCCTCTCTCTCCCACCCCTGCTGCCAGCACCCCCGGTTTGACCCGCCCGGGAGGGGCTGCCCGACTCCTTCCTTGGGCTCTCTTAGTAAGGCAGACTCTGGCAGGCGGGTGAGGCCCGGGTGGAGGAGCGATGAAGCCCGGCCAAGTCGGAACTGGCCCTGGGCATGGAGGATAGGTGCCATCGCCTATCCCTGTGAGCCGGGTTTTTCCTTTTTGTGGCCCTCTCCCCCCCTCCTGTGTGTGAACCCCCGAAGCTTGGCACACGGCAACCCTGCCAGCATCGGGCATGCTGTTACATGCCACCCATGCTTCTGTGATGCCTCCGATCTCCACCAGGGGCCGCCGGAGTGCCGGGCATCCCAATGCCCTCCCCCCGGGACAGGAGAGCAGCACGCTGGGTGCTCAATCCGATCCCTTCCCTGACGACCCCCTCTCCCATCCTTTTTGAGGTATGGGCACCACAACTGTACACAGTACTTCAAGTGGGGAGTACTTGGGGCCACTCCTGTTCAATGTCTATGTCTTGGATATGGGGAGGGGGGTTAAAAGTAGGATGAGTCTCTTTGCGAATGATTCAAAACTGGGAGCACTGGCGGAAGGGGACAAAGTGAGGGAGGCAGTCCAGAGGGACCTGGATACCCTGGAGGGGTGGTCAAGGAGGTGGGGACTGAGGTTTAATGCAGGGAAGTGTAGGATGCTGCATCTGGGGGTCAGAAACCCAGGCCATGTGTACACCCGGTTTGGGGGGGGTCGCACTGCAAGCCACAACGAGTGAGGGGGATCTAGGGGTGGTGGTAGACGTCAAAATGAAGAACACTGAAAATTGCAGGAGAACTGTGGCAAAAGCAAATAGGATACTGGGCTGCATAGCCAGGGGATTCGTCCAGGAGGCGCGGTGATCCTCCCTCTGTATAATGCCTTGGTCAGGCACCGTGAGTATTCGTGCATTTCTGGAACCTCACCTCAAGAAGGATGTAGCACTGCTGGAGAGGGTCCAGAGGAGGGCAACCAGAATGATTCAGGGCATGAGTGAGAGGCCTTAAGAAGAAAGGCTGGAAGAGCTGGGGCTGTACTCGCTGGAAGAGAGGAGAGACGGGGGGACATGATAGGGGTCTTCAAATATGTAAAAGTAACACACAGGGATGGAGCCAAAGAGATGTTCAGACTAAAGAAGGGGGGGGACAACCAGAAGGCATAAGTGGAAGCTAGAGGGGAAAAATACAGGGGGCAAGAAACATTACTTCACTGAGAGGGTGGTGGAGTCATGGAATGCGCTGCTCGGGAGTCTGGTGGAGGAGGGCACAGTGGAGGGCTTCAAGAAGGGGTGGGACAGGTACAAGGGAAAACTGAAGCTGAAGATGACCCTCTCTGGAGCTGGGGGGTGGAAAAGCAAGCACCCATTAGGAGGCTGGCTACCCAGCAGACTCAACAGACCATCAGGCCTATTCTGCTGGCATTTAGTATGTTAGTATGCAAGTGTGGCCTCACTAGTGATCTATACAATGCAGGATGTCCTCCCCCTTTCTAGAGGTGATCCTTCTGGCAATGCACCCCAGCATCCTATTTGTCCTTGCTGCCACCCTCCTACACTGTGCTGATACCTTCATGTCCCCTGTAACTATTACCCCAGGTCCCTTTCCTCCTCTGAAGCTGTTACCTGCACTCCCCCCAAGCAGTAGCTGTCCCTTGGATTTCTGGCTCCAAGGCGCATGACCTTGCACTTCTTAGCGTTAAACCCCAACTGCCACTCCCTAGACCATTGTTTGAGTTTAGCTAGATCCTCTCTGAGTGCTTGCCTCCCTTCCTCATTGTCCACTTTTGCACATACATACAGGTGGTGTGGAAAACAAGAAATATCTACAAGTGTATAAAAATGTACAGTTGATAACATTTGTACTTAAAGGTCTCTATTATGTCCCCTCTTTCCCTTCTCCAGTGAGTACATACATGCATTGTATGTATTGTTCGTTTAATTATCTGTTTTCCTGTTACCGCCACCCTGTGGCCGGGGTCGTGCCTGAAAATGGTCCTTTGGATCAGTGCACCTACCTGGTTACCAAAGACATAAACAAATAAACAAAGTCTTAGTGTCATCCGTGAACAGGCTGATCTTACTCTTGACCCCCCTCTGCAATGTTTCCAATAAAGTCACTGAACAAATACCAGGACCCAGCACTGAACCCTGTGGTACCCCATTCATTACTGGCCGTGGCTTGGATGTCTCCCCCCTTACAACTACCCTCTGTTGTCTGCCCTGCAGCCAGCTCTCCACCCAACCCACCAGTTTTTCCTCCACCCCCATGACCCTCAGCTTGCTCATTAACCTCCTATGCGGCACGAGGTTGAAGGCCTTGCTGAAGTCAGATATAGGACATCCACAGCATGGCCTTCATCAACCGCCTAGTGACTTAGTCGAAGAAGTCGGTCAGGTTAGTTTGTGAATCTTCCACATGACAAACCCATGCTGTCTCTCATTCTGCAGACCATTGCTATCGAGAAAGGTTATCAATCTCTCCTTCAGAATGGTCTCCATCAACTTCTGCACTATGGAAGTCAAGCTCACCGGTCTGTAGTTGCCTGGTTGGTCCTTGGGTCCACTCTTGTAAAGGGGCACCACGTGAGCCATCCTCCAGTCCCTGGGTATATTCCCTGTCTCCAAGGAGGTGCTGAACAAGTCCATCAGAGGGTCTGCCAACACCTCTGCCAGTTCCTTCAGGACCCTTGGGTGTACACTGTCTGGTCCTGGTGTCTTGTCCACCCACAAGGCTTTAAGGCCCTTCAGAAATCTATCCTCTTAGATGACCCATCTGTTATCTCTGTCCCCTCCACCCTTGCCCCCTTTCCCCTTTGGTATTGGGCCATCCCTTTCTTTCATGAACACCGAGCAGGAATACTCATTGAGTGCCTCTGCCTGAGCTTCCCCTTGTTCTGCCCATCCCCCCTCTCTCTTGATTCTAACAATGTCATCCCTACAACTCCTCTTCTCCCTTTTGTATTTAAGGAACCCCTTTCCCCCCCTCTCTGATCCCCTCAGCCAACTTCAGCTCCTTTGCTGCCTTGGCTGCCCTGACTGACCTGGTCACCTCCCTAGATGCCTTTGTGAACACCTACCTAACCTCCTCACGTCCTGATTTTTTTAACTTAATGAAGGCCAGTCTTTTTCCCTCACCTTCCCCTCCACTTCCTTGCTGAGCCAGCTAGATATTTTTGACCTGGACTGCTTACTCTGAGATTTGGCACACATGTTCGTGGCCTCATTCAGCCCTTTCCTAATGATTGCCCACTTCTGTTCAGCATCCATCCCTGGGTTAATTTTAGCTAAATACCCCTCTAGAATGCTGCCCATTCTGGCAAAATCTGTCTTCCTGAAGTCCAGCACTCTTGTCCTGGTCTTAGCCAACTTCCTCCTTGTGTTGAGGAGGAACCACATTGAGCGGTGGTTGCTTCCTGCTAGAGGGTCGTGTACTACCACATCCTGGACTTGATCCCCATTTGCTAGCACCAAGTCCAGTATGTTCTCCTCCCTAGTAGGATCCATCACCCCTTGCACTGGGTAGCTGTCTTGGATAGCCTCCAGCAGGACCTGTTCCCTGGTGTGTGCTGTAGTTACTGTCTGCCAGTCAACCCCAGGTAGGTTGAAGCCTTCCACTATAACTGTATTCCCTTTGCCACTGACCTTCCTGACTTGCTCCCCCTGATCCCTATCCACCTCCTCGCTCTGTGAGGGTGGCCTGTACACCACCCCCCACCTGAGCTGCTTATCTTTACGGCTTTGGAGCAATACCCATATGACATCTGGCCTTCCCTCATCCCCCTCCTCCCTGGTACACAGTATCCCCTTCCTGACATAAATAGCCACCCCTCCCTGCTGGCAACTGCTCCTGATGTCCTGGGCTCAGGGGTGCGAAGCCAGTTCGCCAGTGTGCCGAGTAATCACCCATCGCTTGGCGCCATGGTGCTGGCCTAATGAACATGTTGAACAGAACCAGACTCATGACAGATCCCTGTGTAATAGTGCTCCTAACCTCTCTTCCTCCGATTTAACCCCATTGACCACCATGCTTTGCTGCCTTCCTTCTAGCCAACTACCCACCCAGTTCACTACGGTTTTAGCTGCTACACACAGGTCTTCCATTTTTTGAGCAACCATTTGTGCGGTACCAAATTGAAAGCCATGCTGAAGTCAAAGTACAGCAGATCCAGCGTGTGCCTTGCCTATGTCCTAGGTCTCCGAATCAAAGAAAAAAAATCTGATCAGTCTGATAAGACCTTCATGCTATGAAACTGTGTTGCTTACTATCCTGGAGTTCGTTGCTATCTACATAGTCCACGAGGACCTCTTTGATTAGTAATTCCATCAGCTTCCCCATGTTGGAGGTCAGACTGACAGGCCTGTAGTTCCCAGGTTGCCCCTATCACCCACCCCCCCATGAAGCAGTACAGTGTCTGCCATTCTCTAACCCCTTGGAACTTCCACAGACCTAAGTGAGCTGTTGAATGGCCCAGCCAGTGGTTCAGCCAGTTCTGCTGCTAATTCCCCATGTATCCTCAGATGCAACCCATCTGGCCCTTGGACCTTATCTATCTTAAGGGCTGCCAGCCCTTTCAGGACCCTCTCACTAGTAAGTGTTGGCTGCCTCATTTCTGGGAACCCCTTAGCAGCCACTTTGATGCCGCTTCTGGAATGGACCCACAGTCCTCCTTAATGAATACTGAGCAAAAGTAGAAATTCAGGATGGCGGCCTTTTGCTCATACTCCTCTATCACCCCCCCAACTAGCCATGTGATGCACCCTCTTTTTTTTTTTAAATTTTCTTTATTCTCCCCCGAGGCTGGAGCCCCGCTCAGTCAGGAGATGCCTAGGTACCAGCCCTGCTTCTCTGCCTACCTGGACCCCCATGGAGCTGTGGCTGTAACCCCCAGATGGGTATGAGGTGGGGCCCGCACATGCCGAGACAATTCTGGTTTCGTCACATCCCCTTCGGTGGTCAGGCAGGCAGGAGCAATCAGGGTCCGTGCCAGAGCTCCTTCCCCTCAGCTCTCCGGCGTTTGTTTTTCCCTATTCTAAGGGAGTAGCATGTGCCCTGATGTCATGGCGTCACCGCCGACGTCCACCACTCCCAACCCTCTGTGTGTACTTGCACTTGCTGTGCCTCTGGCCACCACCAGAGACCAGTCAAGCGCCGAGCCTTGTACCCTCCTCCCTCCCAGAAGAGGAGAGCTGTCCTCCGGATGCTCAATCCTCTCCCTCCCCTGCAAACCCCCAACCGCCTGGGCTTGTTCCCAAACCCGGGTCGCTGGTATGAGGTGTGGCATCCAGCACCTCAGCGTCACCAGGCCGGCGCACCCCCCCTTTTCCACTGATATATTTTAAAAACTGTTTTTCTCCATTCTTGACCCCTTCTACGATGGCATTGAGGGATAGTTGATTTGACCAGAACCAATGCTGAACGTTGTTGAAGTCCAGCTGAAGCCTGGCCGTCAGATCGGGGGGGGGGCAGAGGCAAATAGTAATGTATCATCTGCATACATATGGATGGACACAGAGGAGCAGGCAGTGGGAGGTCATTCAGGAAGACTGGAAACAGTATAGTGCCAGGACAGATCCTTGGGGCACACCAGTTCTGATAGGAAGCGGGGGGGGGGAGGGAATCTCCAGTTCTAACAGATTCAGTCCTACCCTCAAGGTAGGAGTGAAACCAGTTAGATGAGGAGTCGGAGAACCCCGCTGCCTTAAGCTTTTTAAGGAGAAGGGGTGGGCAACTGTGTCAAATGCTTTGGCCAAGTTGACAAAGATGGTGGAGGTGATAAGGCCCTGATTCATGCCTGAGAGAATGGAGTCAGTAAGCCAGAGAAGGGAGGAGGAGGTGGAGTGAAATTTATGGAAACCAGACTGGAAGGGGCTAAAGAAAGACCGGGCGTGGAGGAAAGGGGGAGAGCTAAGCTAGCACCAGACATTCTTATAGTTTAGCTAAAGTGGGGAGCAGGGAAATAGGGCAGTAGTTGCCAGGACAGGTGGAATCACCTCCTTTGGGAAGGGGTATGACAGTGGCCCGTTTATTTGAGTCAGGGACAGAGGCAAGGGAAATGAAAGGAGATTGTTAGAGCAGCGGCAGTGGCAGAGAGATGGAGGAGTTTGTGTCCATCAGGGCTCTTGCCCTTGAGAGGACTGACATCCAGTAGATCCTTGAGGATGTCAGTAGGAGTGAATAGGTGAGAGAGAGAGAAGGGGAGAGATGGGGTGGTAGGATTGGGGAGGGGCGGAAGGGAGGAGAGAAGGGAGGGATATAGCTAGGGATAAAACCTGGCCTTTGAAGTGTAGGGAAGGTATTTACTTATGGAACACCCAAACAGCTGTAGCAGTGAAGGCAGTGACTAGAAAATGGCTTCATGCCAAACCACTGACTCTGACAAAATAGGTTGGAAAAACCACACATATACAAAGTTTGGAAAAAACAACTTTTATTGTACTGAACTAATAGCTTTTAGAAACTACTGGGTGAGATAAGAAATGTTCAGACTTGGGGAAGAAAAGTCTGAATAATTCTGAACTGTACAGCTTCTTGTTACGGTTAGGTCTATCTTCATTAAGGCGAATGCCAAACTATACAGACAGGAAGCCCAAACCTTATTAAATTTAACTCCAATAAAGAAACCAGACTAGTGTTATTTATAGATTAGATGTTAAAATGTCTGAAGGATACTCACGACTTTTCTCTGCGACTACTAGTTTAATGAACTGTTTTCATACTTTGCAGACCTGTTATATCAGCTGTTGTGTTTCCCAGTAGATATAGGATTTTTGTCATGTCTGTAACATTAACTATGCAAGTAATGGCAAAAGTGTGCATGGCATGTTATTTTCCTTGTAAACTGTCACAGAATGTACTTCAGTCAACAAGTTTAAAAAAATAAAAATAAAAAGCTGCTAAATGATTTCGACTGTACCACTTTGTCAGGTAGCTTATTTCACTTATCCACCACCCTTTCCATGAAGAAGTGCTTACTAATATCTAATAGCTAAACATGTGCACCTTGGAGGAATGGAGGGAGAGGGGGATGTGACAGAAACCTTTAAATACCTCATGGGTGTTAATAAGGTAGAGGAGGGGGTATATTTCAGAGAAAAGGGTGCTCTAGAACAAGGGTGCATGATATGAAGGTGGAGGGGGTAAATTCAGGAGGGATGCGAGAAGTACTTCTTCACAGAAAGGGTGGTGGATACCCAGAACATTCTTTCAGCAGAGATGGGGGCAAAACAGTCATGGGGTTCAAAAATGCCTGGGACAAACACAAGGGTATCATAGAGGTAAGGAGGGGGTGAGGGTTAGAGATTGTGCCGCAGATCAAGTAGGGTCTGCAGCAAAAAAATGAAGGTTAGAAAAAATGGGCAGACATGGTGGGCTCAGCGGCCTTTATCTGCCATCACACTCTATGTTTCTATGATGACCATCTTAGTTTCCCTTTGCTGTACTACCTCCACCTTGTTGCAGTCCTTCCTCAGGTGTGGGCTCCAGTATCTTGTTCAGTATCCCAGGTGTGGCCACACTAGTGACCTGTACAGTGGCAGGATTACCTCTCGCACTCTACTTCTTATCCCCCTCCCTATGCAACCCAGTATTTTGTTTTCTGTACTCACCACCCTTGCAGTGTGCAGACATTTTTTAGGGTATCCAATATCATCACAGTCTCTTTATGCCTAATGGTAAGAGACATATGGACTGCCCATGTCTTGCTATGTTGCTACTCTGTCCTTTCTTTCCTCTTCTCTAGACTACCCTATGTTTTAGTGCTTGAATAAATCAAAACACAAGTTGCAAGTTTCATTATGTAAACCTCTCTCGCATACGGATCATTATGAGTTTACCTAACTGGACTCCATATGAAGTCCTTGTACAATCTTTTCCAACTGTTTTTCAAATGGTAAGGTTAGATGTTGTAACTCCTCTCTGCACATTTAACTCACATTGGTTTAGATATTAACTTTGTTGGTAGATCTATTTAAGTATTTACTTATCATTACGTATGTTTTTATAGCAGTGTGATAACTTGAACTTGATCAATTGAGTTTTGATTGCTGTGTTATCTATTGTCTTTTTGGGTCTGTGTTCTTTTCATTTACAGTATGTATGTATGTATGTATGATGAATATGCTTTTTTAATGTATTGGTTCTTTGCTAAAATTCTTTAATAAAGATATATTGACAACAATCATTAGTCTTAAACAATTTTCTTCCATAGTGCTGTCAAGCAACACCACCCTGAACTCGTAATGCACCCTTGGGTACCTTCTTCCAGTGTGCGTTACTTTACATTTTTTAGCATTAAAGTTCAGTTGCCAAATCATGGACCAGCTCTCCAGACTGCCCAGACCCTCCCATAGCTCTCTTCTCCTTTCCTCCATGTCTACACTTGTGCAGATCTTTGTATCTTCTGCAAAGAGGCAGATCTTACCCTTGATACATTTGCCAATGTCACAGATGAAAATATTGAAGAGGATCAGTCCAAGTACCGACCTTTGAGGTATCCTGCTAGTCACTTGCCTCAACTCTGAAAACTCCTCATTGACTACCATCTTCTGTGTTCTATTCCCCAACTGGCTCTCTGTCCTACTCGCCATCCTATCCTCTGCCCCAGTTCCCTAAGGTTTTTGACCAGCCTCCTGTGGGGGACTCAGTCAATGGCCTTGCTGAAGTTAAGGTATACCATATATATAATGCCTGCCCCTTGTCTGCTGCTGTGGTCACCCAGTCGAAAAATTTGACAACATTAGTCTAGCAAGACCTTCCCCTCGTGAACCTATGCTGTCTGGGGAACTGCAGCCTTTTCCCTTCTAAGTTCATCAGGTTCTGCCTCAGTAAAGAATCCATGTTTTTCTCCACTGTAGACATCAAGCTGACTGGCCTATAGTTCCCTGGCTCATTCCTGTTCCCAGTCTTGTATAGCGATACACAATCTGCTGTCCTCCATTCCTTAGAGACCTCCCCCATGTTTAGATGGTTAAAAATGTCTGCTAGTGGCTCTGCTATAACCCCTGCTACCTCATATAACATTCTCAGGTGTAAGCCATCAGATATTAACCTGAGAAGGAACTGGTTAGTGCAGTCATAAAACATGGTACAGCCATACTTGGGTGCCCTTTCAGGAAGACACTGCTCTACCCTACGCCACTTGGTGCCAGGATTTGGTTTGACACCTATGGAAGGTCTATCTTTTTGCTCAGTCTCTGAGTACAACAGGTGATGAACTGGTGCAGGCCTGCAGAAGTTGCCTTGGGATGGCTGGCACTGGTGATCTTAGAAAAGGAGCAACATGCTCAAACTATAATTTCCCCAAAAGTTAGGTAAAAAGGCTGAGAATGACCCCGCACAATAGGGTATCTGTAATCCAGCCTAAAAGCCAACTTGTAAACAGGTCTAAGAACTGATGAAACTTCTCCGAAAGCAGGGATGCCCTGCAATGTAGACATGGTTTCCTGGTGTGGATGGCTTCTTCTGATATATCAAACCACTGGATCGCCACTCTCTCATTGTGTTTCCAATGCAGATGGGCTCTCTCTTCAGACCCTCTCTCTCTCTGCACCACTGCAGTTCCAGATCAGCAGTTCTGGACTCGTGATCTACGCTCCTGGCTGTCTCTTCAGTGTCGACACCCATGCAGGCTATCATATGGATACCGCTATCATCCTCACCAGGATTAACGGCTGTCTTTGTGATTTATCTTCTCCATACAAGGCCTGGTACGGTGCAGCATGCATCCACCCCCAAGATAGCAGGTCATGACACCACAAGATCCCTTCTAGATTTTCCAGCCTACAGTACATTCCCCCTATCTTACAGCTGCAGTTTGGGGTCAACTCCTGTTGGTGCCTAGGGCTGTCACCTGGCAGACTCTAGAGATAGAGACTACAGGTCCAGGAAAAGGTGCTAGTATCTCAGGTCACTCCTTCCCACAGAAACCTCCAGGAGTCATAGCTGTTGAGAGGGTCTGTGGACATGGGAGCATCCAAGTGGGTCTCTTACACAGTCAAGTGTAGAAAATGCAGCATGATGAGAAAAACGAAAAGTACAAAATAAGCCTCAACTCAAACATCCAGTCTGCATGAAGTAAGAAATGAAATATATCAAGTTCATTTCTTGAGCAGAACAATGTACAGCAATGAAGACCAAGGGAAGTAATGGAAATATAACAGGGCTCCATATGGTGAGTGCCATTTTCCCTCTCTCCCACACACTCCAAAACCTGGCACACACTGGACAAAATGGCAAGTGGCTATAAATGGAATAGAAAACAAATCCCTTACACTAAAACTCATATATAATGACCCACCTAATTACCTGTTTGTTAAATGGTCCCCGCTGAGTTTAAGACTGTGCTGCACCCTAATCTTTATCCAACAAGGGCTAGAACAGTACACTTGATGTTAGCAGCTCTGCTCAGCATGGTAACTAATGGTTGACCTCAATATTTCACTTTCTTGTGTGCCCACAAGTGACTGAGTGAACCAATGACAACTGTTGCATTGGAGGCAGCTAATAGTTGGTCTGATCTGGGGGCTACTCACCTGACCCAGTCACACATTTCCAGTTTTCTTCTCCTGTGGCCCTGCAGGCTGTGGGAGTGGGTACAACACTGGGAGGTTTGGTAGGTGCCTACCACAGCAGGCAGGCCAGCGACTAACTCAAGGCTGTTTTGGGTCAAGGTTGCTGGCCTTGGTCATGGTGACTCATGGGCTTCCAGGAGTAATGTTGGTTCACTGGGTCTGAATCTGCGTGATGACCAAGGATGGATGGTTGGACCTAGTCAGGTAGTACCACCTTAGTGAGGGAAGAGGACTCAGTGGAGTGAGAGGCCAGGGCTCGTTGGCTGTCAGTATCAAGCAGTAGTACAGTGTGTTCAACCGACTTCTCCGACCCCAGCCTAAGGCCCAACTGATTTGTAATAGAGCAGTAGCCTAGCCAGGCAGCTGCTGTTATCTCATTGTGAACTATTACTAGGAAGACCCATTCTAAAGGTCAAGAGACTTACTAGACTCAGACCAGAGGAAATAAATCTCTGAATGTGCCACCTGGTTTGTTTACATGCACTGAAACTTGGCTGCCTAGTAACCGACATCAGGTTTCGGACTGTAATCTGTTTCTGTTTACATGCACTGCAGAACTCGATTGCTGAGGGACCAAATGCTCAGTAATTGAGTTGTGTGATGCATGTAAATTTAGCAAACTGCAAAAAGAGAAATGTGCAAACTATAATTTGCCACTTTTGCATCTGTGAAGCATCAATACAGTGCACCGATCCCATTTACAAGTTAACCATCAAAATCAAGGTGATCAGTGCACTTGAACCAGAATAAAGTTCAGTACCTGGATCATCAATTGTGACAATTACATGCACTGAGTACTTGATTACTAACTGATTACTCAGTAATTGAGCTAAAAAGTGTATGTAAATGAAGTAACAGAGGGACTGATCACTCTCTCTGCAGTAGGAAATAACATACTTTTGCCAGGCACACAACTTCAACGACTCCCCAAGGTTGAATGGCAAGTAGGTGGTGCGTAGTAGGTGCATGTACACAGCATGCTCGTTGCCAACTGGTCACTCCGGAGCCCCGACTACTTCAGATTGCTTGGCAGAGTTATATTTTATGGCAGCATTTCCACATTACATCACTGCGGGCAGTGGTTGCTCTCCCCCAGTCTCCTGGCAGACAAGACAGAAACAAAAAATTACTCCCCCACTCATGGTGTGCACATCCTCTTGAGCCTACTGCTCACCATGACTTAGTTATGAAGAAAGGCAGAAGAAAACACAGCTATGTACTGTTTAAACTGGAGGCAGTATAGCACAGTGGTTTCAGGCTCTGAGCTGCAAATCTGGAGACCTGGGTTTGAATCCCACAGCCCCCACTTCCATACTGTGTGACCCTGAGCAAGTCACTTAACTTCCCTGTGCTCCCAGGTCGCACCTGTAAACAAGCTTTCAGATTAGTGTGCCACTCCTGGTTAAACAATTGAAAAACTAAAGCGCAGCCAATGCACAGCATGTTTTCACCAAGTACCGTACTTCAGATGCTAAAAGTAACAGCCGATTGAATTTAAAGCTATAGTACTTTCAAGCAGTGTAGTAGCTCGTTAACTGATACCTTGATAGGCTGGAGTTAATAAATACTACTGCAGACAAATAGATGGGGTCAAAAAAAGGAGAGGGAGCAGAAGACACAAAAGGCACAACATTTTGGCATAGTAAAATGTTGGCATGTTTTTTAATTCATTGTGATAACATATTGCCCTCTGCCAAGCCACTTGCCACCTTGCTGTGCCCAACCAGCCTTGGTTCAATCAAGCACTTGGAATTTGCCAAATTGTCATCCAATAAGAGTCTGACTGCTGTTCTTCCCTAATACAACCATTCTCTGCCCATGGGTGTATGTGTGTGTGTGTGGGGGGGAGGGAGACGCAAAACCTCCTGGCATATCTCTCAACTGTCCCTGATTTTATCTTAAACATTCCCTCTATCACTCACAAAATGGTGTTTCTGTCACCTAAAAACAGGAATTTGAAGCATTAAAAACAGAATCTGACAGTAGAAGGAGACTGAAGGTCCATCGAGTTTGCTATTACTGTACCACCTCACCCTACCGGCTACTGTCCTGGTAGGCTGTAAACCTACCTCTACCCCACCTCTCAACCCTTGCTGCCCACCATAGGGACTGTGATTCCCCTTGCCCTGTCTCAGCCATGTTTAAACTCATTTAAGGTAGCCCCCCCCGCCTCCACTTCTGCCAGCAATCTATTCTACGATTCCACCACCCTCTCAGTAAAGTAGAAATTGCTCGTTTCTCTTGAATTTTTATCCCACCAACCTCCAGTCATGCCCCCCTTGTTATTCCATCCCTTTTTCTTACAAATAGATCACCACTTTTTAACTTGTTTATACCACTGAGAAACTTATGTTTCAGTCATGTCACCCCCACTTGGCCTCTAGTGCATACATGTTTAGTGCCTCAAGCCATTCCTCATAGAATCTGCCTTGCTGACCCTTTATCATCTTGGTGACCCGTCTACCCTTCTCTGTACCGACTGTAGTCTGTCACAGTCTTTCCCTAAGTGAGGGCTCCAGAACTGGACACAGTACTCCAAATGAGGCCTCAAAGTTGCAAACTCCAGTGGGGCCCATTAAGGATCAGGATGGCATACTAGTTGAGGATTGCCAAGCTATGGCAGGCCTTTTCAATACCTTTTTCTCATCAGTATTTAATAAGTCAAATAATAAGAGTGAACATCTGACTATAAATGGTTATAAAATTGTTTTAAATAAAAATGATATTGAGAATAGACTAAAACACCTGGACCCGAACAAATCTCAAGGACCAGATGGAATTCATCCTAGGGTCTTTAGAGAACTGGCAACAGAGTTGGCAGAACCTGTAACAGCACTGTTTCAGAGATCTTTGGATAACGGAGAGGTGACTGAGGTTTGGCGAAAGGCAAATGTAGCCCCTATTTATAAAAAGGGATCTAGACAGGAGGTGGGCAACTATAGGCCTGTTAGCTTGACTGGTGTCCTGGGGAAAATGTTGGAATCTATTGTAAAGGAACAAATAGTGGAGTTTCAGAATACAGTGGGGGATTGTGATGATGCTCAGCATGGTTTTAAAAAGGGGTTATCATGCCAAACTAATTTTTTGGAGTTTTATGAGCATGTGAGCAAAGCATTGGATGAGGGTGTCTCTGTGGATGTGGTGTTCCTGGACTTCTCGAAGGCGTTTGACAAAGTCCCACATGGCGAATTGATTGATGCTCTGATTGATCATAAAATACCGGGTTATATTACAACTTGGGTGAAGGCATGGCTGAGTGAGAGAAAGCAGAGGGTTTGTTTAAATGGAGTTTACTCAGATTGGTTGGGAGTGGAGAGTGGAGTTCCCCAGGGATCTGTTCTGGGGCCCTGCTTGTTTAATATCTACATACACTCATTATCTGGAGGAAAGGATGTCTGGGAAACCAAATTTGCAGACGATACTAGACTTGGCACTTCTATCAGAAATGGTGAAGACGTGGCAAAGTTGCAAAATGCCTTACTCAAAATGGAAAGCTGGGCAAGGGATAAGAAGTTGTCCTTTAACTCAGATAAATGTGTAGTGATGCATTTTGGGAGAAATAACAACCAAGCTGACTACTGGTTAAATGGACATAAATTGTGTAAAGTAGTGGAGGAGAGAGATCTGGGAGTGAAAGTGACAAGCGATTTTAAATTCCACCAGCATTGCAGTCAGGTTATAAAATCTGCTAATGGAACTCTTATAAACATCAAGAAACATATAAAGAGTAGAAGGAGGGAGGTGATTGTGCCTCTCTTCAGTGTACTGGTGAGGCCACAGTTGGAGTACTGTGCACAGTTCTGGTCACCCGGTTATAGGTTGGATGTGGGGAGATTGGAGAGGGTTCAGAGGAGGGCTACCAGGTTAGTAGCGGATACACGAGACCAGGACTATGAGGATAGAGTGGAGTACTTGGGGATGTTTACATTGGAGTACAGGCATGAGAGGATATGTGCATCGTGTATAATGCACTTAAAAATACAAATCTAATGGTTAAATTAGGACTTACATTGAGGGAACAGCGATATGACACTAGGTCACATTCATGGCAACTCAAGGGGCAAACTTTTAAGACCACAAAAAGGGGGCACTGGTTTAGTGTTAAGAGTTATTCCACTATGGAATAACCTACCTGAGGAGGCAGTCACTAGTAAGACTACAATGGAGTTTAAGAGGAAACTAGATAAGTATTGTATAACTAATACAATAGGGGGGTATCAAAATTAGAATTAACAGCGAGCACAATAGACGAAAGTCTTCTTTGCTCTGAAATTACCTATGATACCTATGATCAGAGATCTGTACAGTGGCAGAATCACTTCTCCGACTGTTAAAACCCCTCCCTATACAACCCAGCATCCTCCATGCTTTGTTGCATTGACTTGTTTCCTCACCATCCAGTAGTATGTGTATAAATATCATGTACCCAAGCGCATTACTTAGCATTTCTTGGCATTTTTTTTAAATTTTGCTATACCTTCTCTTTCCTCCACGGACCTGCCCCCATCAGCCCAGCCCTGCGCCCAACCCCATCACTCACACACACCCCCGACTTAACCAGCGAGAGATATGCTCTGGCTTGCCCCCTAGAGTGGGACCACAGGAGGAAGCACGACTACCCTTCGGACATCGGTATATGGCTGCGGGATGCTTCAATCCCAGGGTTATGCCCTGGCTTACCCCCTCAGGGTGGAGTCACCGGGAAAGGGCTCGCCCTCCTGTCAGATGCCAGTATTCATCTCCAGTGGTGCCAGAGGCAGAGCTGCGGGACCTGCAGCATGAGGTGGGTGGCATCTTTTTCAGCCCCTTTTTCCACATTTTTGACCCCCGAGATGGGACATGCACTGACATCCAGTACATATGCTGACATCTATTCTGCCTCCAGCAACTATGCAGGTGCCAGCAGCTGCTCTCCTCCACCCCCGCAGAAGTCAGTCATGTGCCAGGCACTCAGCCCCCTCCCCAGTCACTGAGATGCTCAAACATTCTCCCTTAGGCTGGCCCTCTGACTCTTGGGTTAGTTCCCCAACCCAGGATGTTGGCATCACAGGCAGAAGCTCTGATCACTGCGCCAAACCGCTGGCCACCACTTTTTGGCATTTAACTTCACTTGCCAAATCTTAGACCATTTATTTAGTTGTTTCTCTAGGGCCTTCTGGAGCTCCCATACTACCACTTCCAAGTTCCACATGATCAACCCTGCCGCACAGAAACATAAAACAATGACATAGTTTCAGTGGAGAGCTCTGTCAGAAAATGCTTCTCATATTAAGCCACTCATTGTAAGAGGTTTCTTGACCTGATTTTACCATGTAAGTTTTGTTCCTGATTGTACAAACCATGTCCTTGATTTGCAAGCTGGGAAACTGAGAGATGTATAACGAGGGCAAAAATGACGCGTTACCTGCTGTGGCTCCTACGTCATCCATGGGCCACGTATGTGAGAGGTATGAAGGTTGCTGAAGTGGTTGGAAGTCCCGCGTGTTGCCTAGCAACATTTAGTGTTGGTAACGCCACAGTAGAGCTTTCAAAGGGTAGCGGGAGTTGCTGCAGTGGGAAGAGAACGAGGTGAGGAAAGGCGTGATTAGCGGCCATGGCTGTCTTCAGTGCCGTGCTTGTGGGGTTTATCAACGCAGCCAGCAAATACCTGACTGCAGAGACTTTCAGCTTCAGGGTGAACGCCACGGGGCTATCCATGAAGAGGCGTCAGATCTGGAGCCTGGAGTTCCTCAAGGAGGACTCCCCCTTCGTGCAGCTGAGGAGCTCTCTCAACAAGTACCTGCAGACGGACAACAACGGCAAGATCTCTGGGGACCAGGACTCGGCCGGCCCTGCGGGCCTCTTTATTCTCATCCAGCACCCCGATGGCAGGGTGAGAGACTGATCCGTTGCTGGCTTGCTGCCGACTTTGGCATGTATCTTGTTGACCTGTTTCGTAGTATGGGGTGGGGCAGACCCGCAAAGTTAGATAAAGGGCAAAAAACAAACAAAACAAAAAAAAAAACCCGATTCGGGCAGTGTAAACGTTGCTTCAATATGATGTAATGGGATGCTGATGAGGGAGATGCTCTTGTTGATTTGGTGGGGCAGCCAGTGCTCTGCAATCGGCTTCAGCCGCACAACGTTGTTGTCCGTGACTCTGTATTAATATAATAAATTCTCCCATTATTTAATGTACTTCTAAATCACTACCAGATGAAAGAACAAACAAGCCTCCCTTTATTGCACGCCATGGAGCATTTATACAGGGTTGGTCAGCGGTGCATGGTGCCATTTGGAAAGTTCATTCTGGGTGTATCACTTCATTTTTGTACACCGACCTATTGTATTTGCATTACTTTGTAGGAATCAGAAAAAAATATGAAAGTTATGCAGTAAACTGTTTAATTGTGTTTTATTGAGATAATTAATTTGAAAATCGGAGCTGCTGAGAGAGAGAGATACCAATGTAAGGCCCACTGACTATTTAAGCAATAAGGCACGACAGGGTGTGGTATATCATGGTATATCATTATGCCTAGGGTGGTTGGGCAGGAGGCCGCAGGAATGGTCAGATGTATGGCAGCTCAGATTCAATGCAAAGAAGTGCAAGGTAATGCACCTGGGAAACAAAACCCAGGGAAGATTACACAATGGGGGGGTTGGGGGTGAGATACTGACAACAGTAAAAATGGAAAGGGACCTGGGGGTGATTATATCAGCTGACCTAAAGGGCAAGCAATGTGAGAAGGCAGTAAGGAAAGCTGGGGGGATACTGGGATGCATAGAGAGAGGCATCAATATTAGAAAACAGGAAGTTGTTATCCTTCTCTACAGACAATTTGTGAGACCCCATCTGGAGTACTGTGTGCAGTTCTGGAGACCCCATCTCCGCAAAGACATAGACAGAGTAGAGGCTGTCCAGAGGAGGGCAACCAAAATGGTGCAGGGTCTGCACCAGAAGACATACGTAGAAAGACTAAAGGAGCTTAATATGTATACCCTTGAGGAAAGAAGGGAGAGAGGGGACATGATAGAAACTTTCAAGTACCTCAAGGGAATCAACAAAGTCCAAGAGGGTAGCATCTTTCAGAAAAAGAGATGTGCAAGAACAAGGGGACACAATTTGAAGATAGAGGGGGACGGCTTAGAGGTAATGTGAGGAAGTATTTTTTCACAGAGAGGGTTGTGGATGCATGGAACGGCCTCCCTGAGGAGATCGTGGAGTCAAGAACAGTGTGGGAATTCAAGAATGCATGGGACAGACATAAGGCAGTCCTAGTGGGGGGTAGGAGGAAGTAAGCTGTTGGTTTTCTAGGATCTGCAGCTTATCTGTTAGGTAGGAAAATGGGCAGACTAGGTGGGCCAAGCGGTCCTTATCTGCCGTCACATTCTCTGTTTCTGTATACCACACCCTGGAGTGCCTTATTGCTATTATGAACTGGATCAATTGATATTTTAAGCATTTAATGTAAAAAAATAAAGTTTTTAAATATTTTAATACTGTTTTTATACGAGTGTAGATAAACATTTAAAAAAAAAAAAAAGTTTGTGTATGTCATATTTTGGGCAGTAGGTGGTGCCGTTTTCATTTGTTGCTACCTATCAGTATGGTGTGCTGCTGTTTGGTACCAGCCATTGTTGTGTACTGTTCCACAGTTAGTCGTCCCCCAATCGCTGAGAGTTTATTTTGGATTTCAGGGCTTCGGAAATAAGGAAGGAGTAATCTGGTAAGTCTAGCAAGAGCTGGTGGTTTGCAAAATGTCAAATATGCTGGTTAAACATCGGATCACTGTTCTGGAGCACCCCTCCTTAAAAAATGAGTGTCAGTAAATGCAGCTAAAAGTAGTAGTGGTTGAGCCGTGGGGTAAAGTGAAGGGGAGCAGCAGTTCGCTGAATAAACCGGAGGAACTGGCACTTGCTGCAAGCGACTGGAACCTGTCATTGTGTAGTCTGCGAGAAGAGCGGGTGGGTTGAGGTGGCATTAGCGTGGTAGTCGGCAGCGGTTTCTTTCCGTCAGCAGGAGACAGGATTAGTGGCAGCGCGTGAGGAGTTGTTGTTTCTGTACTGCAGAACATGGCGCTCTGAAGGAGGCCGAGTTTTCTTTTTCCTGTGGAGAGCAGGTACTGTGGGTAAATTGTGGAGGGGGGATAGTTGTCAAAGTTTCGTTTTTTGTTTTCAATAGTGGGTGACTGCGAACTGTGGGAGATGGGAAACATTGCGCTTAGTGTAAGAAGGCTGGTGGCCAGAGCTTCTTTGAAGCCGTGATGATGTAGCCCAATATCATCACGGCTTCAAAAACCTCTCGGCCAATCAGCTTTCTCCATTTATGATCTCCAGTTCATAATTATGATTATTAACCACCCATTTCCTGACAGGAAAATGAAACACTTGGTTGGCCAACTGAACTTTAGTTATTAATCTTTATAAAATGGCAAGAAAAAAAGCTAGAAATATCACTGACCAAGAGAAGTAACCTCACTGGTAATTAAATAAAGAATTATGACTATGCAACTGTGTTATGGATTTATTTATTTTTTTGTTACATACCCAAGGTGTATGATGACCCATAAACCTTGAGAGGTTTATGAGGTCATCATGCACCAAGGTTGTGTTGAAATCCATAACAACACAGTTGCATAGCCTTTATTTTTCATAATTACTGGTGCAGGGAGTTCTCTCTCTCTCTCTCTCTCTCACACACACACACACTCTCTTTCCCTTCCAGATGGCATTGCAGGGAGTTCTGTCTCTCACTTGCTCACTCTCCAGTACTGGTGTTTTTTTTTTTTTTTTAATTACTCTAGGAAACACAATAAGTAGAAGTGAAAGCAGTCAGCCATGGTCCATTCCCAATGCAGTTGCTATCTGCTGAAGCCCTGCACAAAGCGTATGAACAGCAGGATCAACCAGATAGATTTTAAAAGTTGTAAAGGCAAGATCAACCAGATACATATTGAAAAAGATTAGAAAGTTATCTGTAGTGACAGGGAGAGGCGAACGATCACTGCGGTTCCTTGGTAATGGAGAAATAGAATGGCCATGATTTTTGATGTTTGGCCTGCCTACACACATAGTAAGAGCCAGTGAACTGTGAGTGACACGGAATGTCGTAATAACCGGGAGACCTGGTTATTACAGTGTTTGAAACTCAGATTGGCTCCATGCATTAAAGGGAGTCATCAGTAATTGTATATCTATAAATGCATGGTCAGATGCCAGATCTAATTTGTCTCCTAAAAAACCCCTACTTAATTATTTTACAAGTGTAATAAGCCCCTCCATGGTGTGCATCATAGGATTTTAATGCACTTCCCAAGGGTGTAAGGACACTTAGCCTTCGGCCCCATGCCTTACTGCACCCTTGGGGTGTGCATTAAAATCCTATAATACACAACTTGTCATGACTTATTACTTACTTAATCAATCTTCTTGTGGACTATGTTAGTCTTGAGTGTACTTTGTGGCACCCCAGTATGGCAGTCAAGATCTTAAAATGATTTTGTTCATTATCATTAGTTTATTAATTAGAATTATATTATTGAATTTATTACATTTTGAAAAATGGAGTATCAAGAGGGCAGATGTTACAGTTAATTAACAAAATATTGCAAGTTTCATAATTTATGGACATTGCCTTCCACAATCTTGTTGCCAGCTCTCACCACTGTTTTGATGTCAGTATGGTGTGCCGCAAAAAGACAACAGCACCTTGACTGACCAAGGCATCTTCCAATGTTCTACAACAAAATCTAAGAATAAGAAAGGGGTGCTATGTTAATGAATTGTCTGGAACTAGAATGTACAGATTATATTGAACGTATGCCTAGTTTTAGTGTTTTTTATGAGGTTTTTTAATCCTAAGTGAGCCTATATTAAGCCCTTTGTAAACTTATGCTGTTCAGTGTTACTACATGACTGAGTTTAAGATGGGTGGTAGCAGAGGTAGACGCTCTAAAACCATGCTTTTATAACTAACATTAAACTATTGGCATCAATAACCGGTGTAGCCATGTGGCTATTATTCAAGGATGGTTTGTATTAGAAGTAGTCTTTTTAACTACAGCTATTTTTTGAGGGTGGCAGCTAATCAGGGCAACTTATGATCAGTGAAATACAGTAATTCAACCCTTAGTAAATTTAATGTCCATTCACATTATATTGTCCAAGAGTACCAGAGCCATCGTCTGATGGCAGGATGTATTTTGCCCCTCCAGTTTTCTCCCTTTGGTGGCTGTGTACTCCCATTTACTTGAGTCCTTGTCCACCTGACAATCTACACCAATGAAAAGGGTTCCATGTGATGTGCTAGGTATGCAAAAATAGCTGCTAATTTAAGATTTTTTTCCCCCACTGCAGTGGAGGGATAGTCCGCTCAAACCCAGAAGCTTCCCAACTTTGCAGTCCTTAAATAATACCCATTTTATGTCAGTATGTATTGCGTTAATCACAGAAGGTAAACAGTGCACCTTTCAGATGTGCCCACAGACCCTTGGGGACAGATTTATAAATGTTTCATAAAATTTACATGGGCAACAGAATTGCACAAGGATGGCTTCTCTTGACAATGGCATGTTTTTCTGGCTGCCCCGTGTTTTCAAAGGTGGAGCCATTTTATGACCGTTTCTGTGATTTATGGCATCTTGTATACATGCTCCATGCACAGCTGTGCTCAGGGCCATCATTCCTTCACAGCTGAGCCCTCCATACATTTGCCGCCCATGCACACAAAATGCTGAAAATAGCATTTCTGCGGATGCAGAGTTATTATCTCCACACTGGTGTGTTGGAATTGAGACTTAAGGGGCCATGGTTTTAAATAAGTGATTGATTATCACTTTTGTGCGGAAAAGTGCTACTCAGTGTAGCTAATGTGTAGCGATGGGATCAAATTGATTAGCAAACTGAAAAGTGAACTACTTGACTTTACAAACATGAGACACCTAACTGTTCCCAGCCACCCATGCAAGTTTATTTTACTAAACAATGAGCTGAGTACCCTGAGGCCTGTATAGATCGTTCCCAGCTGGCCACTATCCAAATTTGCCTTGAGTAAAGTTTACAGAAAAAGGCAAACACTATGCAATTGACTTAGAGCAGCTGAGACCTTTGAAAAAACTTTGGAAAACAACATAATGGGACACAATTCAGTTTGTATTTCAGATATCTTCTATAGATTTTCTCTTTTCATTATTTGTTACTGAAGAAATTCTCACAAAAACAGGATCTTTATCCCTAAGAGCTCATCTGCCTCTGTAACTTACTCCCTATTTGACATCATAAACTCTGTTGTGACATCATAATCTGTTGTTATGGGAAGAACTGTGATATCTCAAGCACTGTATTATGACATCAGGTTGGGAAGAAGCAATAGGAGCTGATGAACCCTCAGGGAACAACTCTTATGTTTTCATGCATCTGATCTCAGTAATAAATAACGGAGGGAAGAAATACAGAGCTAATGAGAAATATAAGCTGCTTTGTGTTCAAATGTTCTGTTCTTCAAAGTTCTTCTTTAGGCGTCGGTAACTCTTTAATACAATAAAGTCACATCAACTTTTGACTGTTTCCAGCCAGAAGAAAGGAAGATGACTTTCAACAATTTATTGTGAGCACCCGCCTGAGAGGTCTGCTGCATGACTCCCCAGCCGAGCAACTAAAGAGAGACAAGTTACTTTCACACACCAGTAGGGCATACAGCTTGCCTCACCCCACCCCAAGGACCCTAAAAACTGTCTCTTCAGGTACACAAGTAGCTGCTCCTGCTTTTGACTGTGGCAGGCTGGGCCAGAGAACTTTATGGCAGCATAGTCCCCCCCACACACACACGCACTGTGCTGGTCGGAGATCCACTGTCACTTTTCTGGCTGCTTAGAGCCAAATCCCAGCTACTTACTCACAGAGGCACAGACCAGATCCACTCTGGTCCAAATCCAGTGCTTATGAAGCACCCCTCAGTTCGTGCACAAACGGTCAGAAAAGGTGAGGAGGGAGGCATTTGCCTGCTGAGATTTTGATGAGGTTGGTCCAGTTAAAACTGCAGTCAGGCAAGCCAAGGGACATCAAGAAAATGACATCCTAGCCTGAATCCCCTCGGACAGCAAGTTGGAGCATACCAGCAGACATCGAGAACAAAACTCACGCCAGGGGGATCGGGTCAGCTTAATCCTGCAGCACAACTCGCAGATTCAATACAACGGATCAGCGGGCTGCACTGATGGCAGAGGGTCCCTTGATTCCCCCCCCCCCCCCAACAGCATGGAGCACCAGCTGAGGCCATTGTGCAGTGGGGGGAGAACAAACTCACACAGGATGAGAAAGGGGATCGCTTTCAACTCAACACCATCCGGGGACACCCACTACAGGGCACAGACGAAAGGGATCACGACCCCACTGCCTCTTCAAGTGCCCACCCCCCCAACTGGTGCACTTCATTTTACTAACAAAAACTTAAATACATGAGGGGCAGGGGGGCATTTGCAGCCTGTACAGCAATTTTACCAAGAAGCCATCCCTTACTCTGCTGCTAACAAGCTGCTCAGCTGGCAAGCCCTCCGTGATTTCACCAGCATCCCTGAAAGCTGCAGTCCCTTTCCCAAGCCTTCATGAGCTGCCCTGTAGCTGTCAAAATAAATGATCCACCCACCTTTTTCACTAAGTTGCTCTCTTCTCTCAGTCTTTGGCGCTGCAGCTCAGCCCGTGCGCCACTCTGCTCTCCTCTGCGCCACAGGTCACATTTCCAGCTTTTCTCCCTTCTGGTTCTCTCCTTAGGAGTGCAGGATTCAGGAACCAGTTATTTGTAAGATGTGGCAGAGCTTACAGCACAGTAACACCCATTTTGCACTCATTTACACTGCTGTCTCCAGAATCTTCCCACAGAGCACATGGAAACGCTAAAAAAACCACAGAAAATGGCTCACACTTTTTTGCAATCCATGCCACATTTTGCCTCGCACGTCCAGCCGGTTTGCCTCGCAAATTGGGTGTGAGACTGGCTACTTAAAACCCCGGGGCCATGTTAGCATGGGCGCTAACCTGGGTTTGTGAGAGCACTGTGGATGGGGCCATATTCAGTGGCCCTGGGAGTGCCCACCAAACCTTGCAGTGCCAAGGAACTACAGTACTGCTGCACCTATGCAGATGAGGGATTCTCCTCATGCATACCAGTGCAGCGACATATTCAAGGGTTTGTGGCAGTGGTAAACGATCCCCCCCCAAGCAATGCGATTTACTGCTGCAAAAAAAACTCCTCTTAATTGGGTGCTAGGCCGATGCCTCTGCCCCCTCCTGAAGGCAGAGTGGGCTGTACTGCAGCCATCTGCCCTCTGCTGAGCTGCCCCCCCACATCTTCTAGTATATATTAGTATATCACTCCCTGGTGGTCCAGTGGTTCCTCGACACCCTCTAATCTCCTAGTATACATTAGTATAGCATTCTTTGTGTCCAGTCGTCCCCTCCGATCGCCCATTGTCTATATTGTAATTATTCCCTGGTGGTCCATTGATTTCCCCCACCCTTGATTTCCTCCAATATATTTAGTACATCACTCCCTGGTGCCCAGTGGTTGCCCAAACCCTCCTATCTCTCAGTATACCTTATTATATCACTTTCTGGTAGTCCAGTGGTCCCCTGAACCGCCCCCCCCAACTCGCCAGCTCACATCCCACCTCCCAAGACCTGACCTTACTCCCGATGCCTGCACTCATAACAGCTGCACATGAGCGATCAGCACAGCTCCTCAGTCTCCTCCACAGCCAGCCACATATGAGCTGTCAGTGACCATGTTTACTGTAGGAACAGCTATTTCTACAGTATGCACTCTCAATGACAGCTCATCTAGCTGTGGAGTTGAGGAAGAGGGCTGTGCCAGTCAGCGTCGAGCTGTTGTGAGATCACAGGACATTGAGGATGTGGGGAGTGTGGAGGTGGGCGGAGTTGGTGTGAGTGTGGGAGGCTATTTTGGGGGACCACCAGGAAGAGATGTAATAAGGTGTACTAAGGGATCAGGGTGGGGGAACGACTGGACACCAGGGAGTGATGTACTAAATATACTGAGGGATCCAGGGTGGGGGAACCAATGGACCACCTGGGATTAATTACAATATAGACAATGGGTAATCGAGGGGGAGACCACTGGACATGAGGGAATGATATACAAACATATATTGGGGGGGTCAGGGGGGAACCGCTGGATCACCAGGGAGTTGTATACTAAATATACAGGGGATGGGGGGACCACTGGACCACCAGGGGTCTTGTTTGAACTTTGTAAGTGGTGCAGAGAGGCTACTGTGCATGCAAGTCAGCCCATAACAGGCGTTCAAATGACCCATTAGCACCTTACATGCCCAGTGGGCTCATTTGCATGCTCGGGCTGGATATAGCCCACAGGGAACTTAGCTGTATCCCTTTTTGGGCAGTGCTATTCCCTGTGGGCCATATGCAGCCCTGGTCCATGTTGGGGCATCACAGATTCAGTTAGCACCGCACAGACATGGACAGATATTCAGATGGATAGCACTGCTCTGTCAGCGATTGCTAGTCATCTAAATATCATAGGTACCGGTAGAGATTAGGGGCAAGCACAGCACAAACAGCTGTGCTGCGTTTGCCCCATTTTCTAAATATTGGGCCCCAAGTCTCTGGGCCTTGTTAGGCCCTTTGAAAATCAGACCCCTGATTGGCAGAAAGAGCTACTGGTGCATGTTGAGCAGATCATCTTTTGCCACCCAGCAAAACAAACCATTTTGAGTGCCGATCATGGCACTATGATCGGGGTACTGTGACAACCAAGGTGAGACAATGATTGGAGGGAACACTGATTATGATAGCATAATATGGTTGAATGCATGCATCCAGCAGAAAAGTTGTCCAGTTTTCTGTGTGTTGGATTTTATATTTGCTATCAAGTTGGTTGAGACATGTAGTAGTAGTAGTAATAATAATAATAATAATATATAGAATAAAGTATGGGTCTGGGTGTGTAACGAGAATTTACACACACCGAGGGGTTGATGCTACATAAACCCCAAGGCGGAAGCTTCAGTGTCATGCATAGCATCAAACCCGAGGGTGTAAATTAGTTTAACACCCAACCATATTTATTTTATGTAATTGTTGGGTTTCTCTCTTTTCGCCTCAGCAATTATATAAAATAAATGCTGCTGTGCCGAGCAGTCAGATTATCTCGGTGCGCGAGGTTGGTTTTCACTTTTATTTGAAATATTGTCAGGGTGGTAGTCATGTGGAAGATTTTAAGTAATTTCAAAAGTTACTTACTGCCGAGTGTCCGTGGCAGTTTCTCTCCATGGTGGGTTTATGGTAGGGGAAGGGTTTCCTGTTCGAGTAGGAGACAGCGATTGAGGAGTTTGAGCATGCGCAGAGAGGGGAAAACCGTGCGCGTGTTTGCTGTTATAAACTCTCCTTTATAATGGCAAATTACACCATGGTTTCCCTATGGGAAAAAGGGAAGACCATTATTTATAATAAAAAATACATTTTTTGTAGTGCCTTTAAAATTTTTCACTACAGTGAACAAAACCAGGAGACAAAAATAATCAAGTAGTATTAAAAACTAATTGGTAAAAATTATTTTTCAGTTAGTTTTTAAAGGGGAACATCCAACACAAAGGGCCTCACACGCAAGTGTGAGGCTGATACTAATGTGCACTTTGTGTGCAAAAACAGGTTGGTTTACTTACTGTTTATTGCAGTACAGTAGATTGTATGAGACTAATTTTGCTTAATTCTAGTCTGGCATTCTATATTACTACAAATCCCTGAATACCCTGCAACTGACATCAGAGCAGTGGGCAACAGGGGAGATTCAATAGCCTGCACTGCTTTTTAGAGCTTTTACATTCTCCGTTCAGACATTTTCCGGGTGTTCTTTTCTCAGTTGCGAAGTACAGTTCTCAGGGACTATACTTAGCCCAAGGAGGACAGTGTGACCAGCAAACAAAAGATCAGAGATTATATGAACTCTAACATGCGCTGCAGGCTACTGAATCTATTGAAGAGTCTGGTAGGAGGAGTGTGAAAGCCCTTTCCCCCAATCGTGGCTTATCTGAACTGTCTCCTCCTCTTCCCAGTCACTGTCTTCACCCTCCAGTCCCCTAGGACTGTTGAAGGTGGGGACTGGTAGGGCTCTTGAATTCCAGCCAGGAGCCCTGGAGGGGTGCTAACCTGGGCTGTTCCTTGGATTCTTGTGGACGTCACTGCACGGCTTCCCTGCTCTCTGGCCATTAGAACTGGTGGCGTAGCTGAGGAAGGGGGCAGAAGGGAGCACCGTCACAGCTGAAGTTGTTTCCTGAGCCCAGGAAGACAGATTGGGGCTGGGAAATGAAGCTGGGGAAGTGCGGCGTTGCTTTGCGCTGTTCACACATGTGCAGTATGTGCAATGCAGAGCTGGAGCTCTGAATGTGAAAATGAACTGTGCGCCTGCATCTTTGAACAATCCTGGCTCCAGGGTAGGCAGCAGAACTGGGACCAACTTTTAAAAGTGCCATTGGGCGCATCCTAAAGGAGTTTCCCACCCTAGGGTAGGCAGTAGGCCCAAGGAGGAGAAACATGAAGTGTGCACATGCGCCATCACAGGGGAGCAGCTCCAATGGCTGCCTCCCATAAAACAGCACCTGACATCACTATGGGCTTAGTGCCCCAACAAATGAGCACTCACCTGGTCTCAGGACAGGAAGCAGAACTGGGGACTTCCAAATAAAACTGCAGGAAGCTGCTTAAAGTTAACTCTGACAGTAAACAAAGACGGTGGCCCCCATGACTCCACAAACTGCATAAGCTCTTTGGAAGGGGTTGGAAATTGGAAAAAACTGCCCCTGAATTTCGGCCAAATCAGGAGCCAGCATGTGCAAAAGACTGTTTACCTGGGAACAAGCCTGGACCAATCAGGCATCAAGTTTCACACCAGGTAAAAGGGGCAGTTTCATAGAAACATAGAAGTTGTTGGCAGATAAGGACCGCCAGGCCCATCGTCTGCCCATTTCCCCAACCTGTAATAGCAGCTGGTGATACTAGCTGGTCATCATCTTAAGCTTTTCCTCCCCATCTTTATGGTTCCCTTATTCCTAGCTCATGCATGTTTGAATCCTGTCACAATCCTGTCAGTGCTTGCTCCCACCACCTCTTAGGGCAGGCAATTCCATGCATCCACCACCTTCTCGGTGAAAAATAATTTCCTCACATTTCCCCTTATGTGACCCTCCTCCAAGCTCATGTCATGACTCCTTGTTCTAGTACTCTTTTTGTACTGGAATATGTTTTCCCCTTTCATCTTATTTATGCCTTTGAAGTACTTGAGCGCTTCAGTCATATCCCCCACTCCCTTCTCTGCTCCAGCATATACATATTGAGGTCTCTTAGCCTTTCTTCATTTGTCTTATGCTGTAGACCCTGCACCATCTTAGTTGCTCTCCTCTGTACCCTCTCCATCTTGTCAATGTCCTTACAAAGGTGCAGCCTCCAAAACTGCATGCAGTACTCCAGATGAGGTCTCATCAGCGTTTTGTACAGTGAAACCAGTACCTACCTCCTCCAGCTTGTGAGACCCCTTCTTATACAACCCAGCATCGTCCTGGCCTTCCCCACAACCTTTGCTGCCTTCTTGGTGGCCTTCAGGTCATCTGTGATAAGGACCCCCAGATCTCTTTCCTCCTTGGTGACTTGACAGCAGCTCTCTCCTAGGTTCCTGCTCCCCACGTGCATGATTTTGCATTTCTTTGCATTAAACCTCAGTTGCCACTCCTCAGACCATCTTTCCAGCTTCTCTAGGTCTTTTCTTATCCTTTCCACTCCCTCTGGAGTATCAACTCTATTGCAGCTCTTGGTGTCCTCTGCAAACAGGCAAACCTTTTTCTACAGCCCTTCTGCAGTGTCGTTGATGAAGACATTGAAGAGGACTGGCCCCAGAACTGAACCCTGAGGTACACCACTGGTCACCTCCATTTTTTCTGACTGGGTTCCATTTACCACTACCCTCTGCTTCCTGTCCCTCAGCCAGTTACTAACCCAATTCACCATCTTGTGGCCCAACCCCAGCCTACCCAGCTTGTTGACCAACCGTCTGTGTGGAACGGTATCAGAGGCTTTGCTGAAATCTAGGTAGGCGACATCTACTGCTCCCCCTTGGTCCACCATCTTTTCACCCATTCAGAGAAATCAATTAGATTCGTTTGACAGGACCTTGCTGCTGTGAATCCATGTTGCTTGGATCCTACGCATCTATGGCTTCCAGGTGTGCCACAATCCATTCCTTAAGGAGTGTCTCCATGATCTTGCCCAGTACTAATGTGAGACTGACTGGTCTGTAGTTTCCTGCCTTTTCTTTGCTGCCACTCTTGTGAAGAGGGACCACCTGTGCCCTTCTCCAGTCCGGGACTATGCCAGTATATAGGGACTCTGTAAACAGGACTACCGCCAGTGGGGCTGCCAGCTCCCTCCTTAGTTCCTTCAGAATCCTGGGATGTATGCCATCTGGACTCGTAGCTTTGTCCACTTTTAGCTTTGTAAGCTCTTCTGGTACCCTCTTCTCTGTAAAAGGACTGGTGTCTACCTCCCACCCTTCTATACCTATGTTGTGTAACCATGGTCCCTGTCCCTCCCCTTCCACTGTGAAGACTGAGTAGAAATATTTGTTTAGAATGGACACCTTGTCTTGATCACCTTCTGTGCTCTCTCCCTTATCCCCTCTGAGTCTAGTGATTTCCCCCCGCACTTTCTTCCCTCACTAATGTACCTGTAGAATGTCTTATTCCCTATCTTCACTGTTTGAGCTAGTCTTTCCTCAGTTTGCACCTTTGTGCTCCTCACAGCTTTTCCTGCCTAAGACAATTCTGGTTCACCTTCATATCCTCATCCATTTGTGTGTCATAATTATTATCTGAAGGCTACCCTTTTGGCCCTTACCTTTTCTGCTACAGCCTTGGAGAACCAAAATGGCTTCCTCCTTCTCTTCCCTTTGTTTCTCACCCTAACACATTGGTCTGTGACCGCAATAATGGTCTCCAGAGATAATGGCCAGTTCAGTCAGCCAGCCAGTGAGTGACTATATGTTGAGGCGTGGGACGGTCAGTCAGGCAGCCAGTGAGTGACTATGTTGAGGTGTGGGTCGGTGTGCTACTGTCTGTCCAGGCACTGCAAGCCTGGCAGGCTGAAAGTGTGTGGGATGCCAGATAATGTGTTTGTGTGAAGAAGACATTTTAACCAAAACTACAGTTTGAAGGCAAGTTGGAGCTGGAGTTTTTCTGACCTATCACAGAGGGTGACCATCTGCAGTCCAAGAAGGACCTTGCCTTGTTCCAAGTCTCTACCCTTAGAGGTTTAGAGAGAGAGAGACGTGATGCTAGAGAGCATCCACCAACAAGTTTAGGGAAGCCTGTGTCCTAGTCAGCCTGTTCCAGCATCCTGCACCAGAGGAATCTAATCCAGCATCAATCCATGAGTAAAACTCCAGGGTTTAACCCTGCAACTTGGGAGAAAGTTTACTGTGCCAGAGACTAGGGAGAAATCCTGGGCAGGACTGTGCCAGTGTGAGCGGCCCAGGTAGAAGACCTGTGGAGGCTAGCCAGCCACGCATCCTCTTGATTACAAATAGGAGGCCTTTTTTGAATTTGTTTACAATCGATTTAAACCATTTCCATTTGTATTTTGCAACAGTTGTGTTCAGAGTGTTTTGTCTTGCAGCCTTTTAATGCATGCCACAGAGTACCAGCCTGCTAGCAGCACCTGGTAACGACTACAGTGTAAAAGAGAGCTCTTATCAATGACCTTTGGGGGAATTAAGCCAGGTACACCCGCATTGTAGATTTGACGACTGTCGGGGGGTGGCCAGTCTGTGGAGTAAAGTGTTAAAGGAAAGCAGCCCAAAACAGCCAGTACTCCCTTCGTGAGTAAGTGAGTACACCCATGCAATGCCTAATCGCTGTATTTATTTTTCATGTTGCACTAACCTCTCGTCTGTATCTGTCATTTTTGTTGCCAGAGTCTGTCCATGCAGTCTGTGTGCTGGAGCGCCATTTCCTACTTGCCGCCGCACCGGAAGCGAAGTTTGTACATGCTCCCCCTGCTACTTTGTGCAAGCCCACAGTTTACACGCCGCGATGCTTATGCCGTTTACTCGCATGTAGTGACACTATTGACATGCTCTTCCCGCGCTCCAAGTCGCGGCTAGCATCGAGCGCCACACAGCCAGCAGTACATTATTTTCTGTTTATCAATATTTTTATAGCAGTGCCTGCCTTTGCTTTACAGTGTCAGACAAATCTGTGAACTGATCTGATGTGTCGTGCTATCATTTACATTTGAGCATTTTGCTTTGATTAGGAAACTTGTTTAGCCATAATGCCGACATGCATGGTGACAGGTTGTGCTAACACCTTGGGGAAGACAAAGTCTCTTCATAAAGTCAGTTACCATCGTTTTCCCACTGCAGAACCGTTAGTCAGTGGATCAGTGTCCTCAATCGGGCTGACCTTAGTGCTGGCAGTTTTCTTCCTAAGAAGCACAACATGGTGTGCTCAGAGCATTTTACTGATGCTGACTATTTCCTAAAAAGTATCTCATCTCTGTAGTCATTTTATGTTGCTGTTTACTGTTGTGCTGTGCAGTACTTCAAAGGACAGTAACACAGGTGTGACCTTTCAAAACTGAGCTGTGTACTGTCATTGTTTCCCTGATGATGTGCTGACTTGCAGTAATGTCCTCCCCCTGTTGCAGTATGCTGATTCCCTCCCCCCCAATCCGTTGAAGCATAATTGAACCTTTTCATTTACAAATCTACTTGTTGATCTGACTGTCAAAGTGATTAAGTCATGGTGTGGTATATGAGCCCCCCTCCCATCATGGTAAGTCAGCACATTGGTGTGCTACCCACGTTGTATAGCAGACAGAGTTATACATTGATTGAGTCTTGCTGCTGCATACAGTGTTGCAACACCTGCACCAGTACCCCAGCACATGCTTCTGTCATGGGAATTCAGCATGTTACAGAGGTGGTGTTGTCTGTACACATGCTGTATGATGCTGCAGGACATAATGCTTAACCCACCACCCACCCCTGAAGAAAACCATCCCAGTATTACTGCTCATTGTTTATCCTGTCATGCCCACAGTGTCTCACCTGGTGGTGTAATGCTGTCTGTTTTTTGCCTGTACCTTGTTTTATGTGATGCGGAAGTTGTCTAATTTCTACCTGCAATCATCTGCTGTACTCAGCACATAGTGATGGTCAATCTGAAACCATTTCTGTTTTTCATTCCTGCACCCTACATTTTTTGTGACTGCTCATTTAACTGGCCACTGTGTGCATGTTTAGTGAAAGTGGTGCCTACAGAATTCTTGACAGCACACCACGTGATGACCTGTTTCCTGATCACTTACCTGCACGTTATGAAGCATGTAAAAGTACCATAATAAAAGTACATCTGGTGTACAAGTGGTGTGATGAGTGTTTGTTTTGCAGCTACCACCCTTACTGTTTTTCTGCCCCTCCGTGTGTAACCACCTGTGCCATTATCCTCCCTTTTGCCCTGTCCCAGCCCCTCTGGAAGCATCCCACTGTTGAGCTTGTCACAGCCTATTCTGGTAGCATGTCCCACTATCCCACCACTGTTTCTGATCTGAAATTCTGCATCAGTCCCTTCATAAACATTTCACCTTGTAATGTCATAGAATGGCCCCTGACTGTCTGTGCCCAAAGTCCCTGCATGCATGTCCTCTTTATTCCTGTCATGTACTTGAAGTTCTGTATTGTGTCCCCTATCTGTCATGTCCCACAAGAGAGTACAGGTTCAAGTAAGATAGTCTAAGCTCATAAATACAGCCACCACATCCTGTGTCATCTTTGTTCGACTGTGTTGCCCCCTACTCTCCGGTAACCTACTGTGCCTGTCTACTTAAGGGTGTCAGTACTGCACGCAGTACTCCATGTGTGGTCTACGAGCAGTCTGTGGAACAGCTAAATTACCTCACCTCTCCTTGAGGTTGTCACCCTTGCAATACAACACAGATAGTAGTTTTTTGTTACTGCTTTCCTTCAATGTTCCATGTCTCAGCACCTCCACCCATGTTTCTCCTCCTCACTCAGAGCTCTGTGCACTGCACCACAATGTTATTTTTGCCTGTGATTCTTAGACTCTTAATGCAGCAGGATGCATTTTTCGGCATTATGCATCAGGTTTAATTTGTTGTCATTGACTTCAAGTTGCCAGGTGTCTGACCATGTTATCCGCCTTGCTATATACTAACATAGTAACATAGTAAGACGCTATGGTATTATGTTCTTTGGGTTCTCAAGGCTTCTCATTAATCAGTACCTTCACAGGGCACCATTATTTGGCCCTACCTCCTCACAAGGTGCCACACCACCCTACCATCATGGCAGTGGGATGCACCCTATACGTATCTCAGCCATTTAGGGGTGTATGACCCACCAAGTACCCAGGCACCACACTCCATGGCTCCACCACCTTCTTAGTCAGTTAGCGTCTCCTTGCTCTCCCCTGAAACTGTACTTTTGCAGCTTCATGGAATGACCCCTGCTGGCCACCACCTCCCTCAACTGAAGCAGTCACTCAAGTCTTACCTTACTTATTCCTTGAAAATATTGTGTTAAGTACCACCTCTTGACTACTTTAGGTTATCCCTCTGTCCCTGCACACCATCATTTTCATTTGTTTCTCAGCATCCCTTTAATAGTGTTTAATGTAGCACCACCTGCAGCCCTTCTCCCTGCTCTCACCACATCCTGGACCGCCCTTGTCCACAAAGTCGGCCACTTACTTTTCCCCCACTTGTCTCTCCCTCATCCATGCATCAGTATACTACAGGAGCCCCTTTGTAATAATTTACCAATGTGCCTCTGTGACCATGTACTCACCATGCCCATTTCCTGTTCCTCCCCCTGATCGTGTGGTCTATATATTGTCCCTCATCTTGGTCCTGTTTCCTCCCCCCCCCCACAGCCTGCATGTTGACCCATAAGACCTCAACCCCGTGTACTAAACCTTGATTATACCTATGCCATCCGTAATGATGAAAGCTCCCATCACCTCTGCTTCACTCCACCATGTTTGTCCCTTGTGTATATGTTGTTCCCTGGTATGTTTACTTGACAATCATGTGTGTGAGTGGCACAAGTCTCTGTGACACCCACCACATCCACCCACGCACCCCTCCAGCAACACCCCCTGAAGTTATTGCATCTTACTAACATACTAAAATGCCAGCAGAATAGGCATAATGGTCTTTCGTGTCTGCTCGTTTGGTCAGCCCCCACCCTGGGAACTGACCTTGCTGCTCCCCTCGTCCTCTCTGGCTTCTCCCTTCCCAGTCCCTGATGTTGCCACTGCATAGGACTTTGCATCCAGAACCCTTCCCTTGTACCTGTCCCACCCCCTCTTGAACCACTCCACTGTCTCTGCCTCCACCAGCCCCTTGGCCAGCGCATTCCATGGCTCCACCACCCTCTCAGTGAAGTAGCACCTCCTCCTTTCTCTCCTGAATCCCCCCCAGCTTCCACCCATGCCCTGTAGTTGCCCCCTTCTTCCTTCAGAGCACCTTTACTGCTTCTCCCCCATTTAACCCCTTCATGTACTTGAAGACCTCCATCATGTCCCCCGCAGTCCCTCTCTCTCTTCCAATGTGTACATATTTAGCTCTTCGAGCCTCTCCCCATAGGTCCTGTCCCCAAGCCCCAGATCATTTTGGTTGCCCTCCCTCTGGACCCTCTCCAGGAGTTCAGTGTCCCTCTTTAAGTGTGGCCTCCATAACTGCACGCAGTACTCGAGGTGCAGCCTCACCTAGCAGTTATACAGGGGGAGTATCACTTCCCTCCTTTTGGAGGTGATCCCCCTAGCGATGCATCCCAGCATCCTGTTTGCCTTGGCCGCTGCCCTCCTACAAGTCTCAGAGTTGTTCATCTTGACATCCACCACCACCCCCATGTCCCTCAGCCATTGAGACTTGTAGCATTTCCCCCCAACCGGGTGTACTCTTGGTCTGGGTTTCTGGCTCTCAGATGCAGTACCTTGCATTTCCCTGCATTAAACCTCAGCTTCCACTTTCTAGACTACCATCCCAGAGCCTCCAGGTCCCCCTGTAGGGCCACCCTCCCCTCATCCCCATCCACCACCGCCCCCAGTTTTGAGTCATCCGCAAAGAGACTCATCTCACTCCTGATACCTTTCCTTATGTCAGAGACATAGGCACTGAACAGGAGGGACCCAAGGACTGATCCATGAGGGACCCCACTAATGACCCTCCTTGGGGATGAGACTATCCCGACAACCACGACCCTCTGGGTCCGGTCCTGCAGCCAATTGCCTATCCATCTGATCATCTGGTTCCCCACCCCCATTTCTCCCAGCTTATTTAACAGGCCCCCGTGAGGAACAGAGTCAAACACCTTGTTGAAGTCAAGATAGAGGACGTCCACCAGTCTACCCAGGTCCAAGGCTCTCGTCACCCAGTCATAGAACTCCACAAGGTTTGTGTGACATGATTTCCCTGGGACGAGCTTTTCCAGGTTCCCCCCCAGCCTCACCTTGACAATGCCCTCCATCACCTTGCCCACCACTGATGTCAGGCTGACAGGCCTGTAGTTCCCTGCCACCTCCCTTGATTCCCCCCCCCTTGTGGATAGGCACTATATGTGCCACCTTCCAGTCCTGGGCAATCCACCCTGTCCTCGGAGAGATGCTTAAAAGCTCCACCATGGGTTTCGCCAGGACATCCACCAGTTCCTTCAGCACTCTGGGATGTAATTTATCTGACCCCGGTGCTTTCTCCATCTTAAGGGACCTGAGGGCTTCCCTCACTCTCTCTGCTGTGATTTCCACCTCCGCTACCTCATCCCCCTGCCTTGCTTTCCCCTCTCCTGCCAGTGATGGTCCATCCTCTCCCCAGACCTGACCGATCGGCAAGGCCCCCCAGTTTCCAATCCTTCCTCCCATATATGATGCAGCCCCCATTTTCCTTTTGCAGGAAAACTGAGGCGAAGTACTCATTTAGTACCTTCAGCCTGCTTCCTCCAGATGTTGTGCCCATCCCTCCCTGTTTTAATCCTGCTAATCTGCCCTTCACTCTTCGTTTTTCACCAATGTATCTAAAGAACCCTTATTCTCTCCTAATTTCCTTGCCAGGTTCTGCGCCATCCTTGCCTTTGTCATCAATTCTAGAGGGCCCTTCTGGCCATCAGCTAGACCCCTCTATCCCTTTCACTCCTTGAGCACTTGAAATGCCTGCCTATAAGCCGCACTTCTTTCCCTTCATTCAGTAGGCTCCTGGTGTTAATGTTCACCACCCCCAAACGTTCCTCCTTCCCCTCACCTCCCATCCAGTGCCCTGATGTCTTCCTTTTCCCTGCATACAATGACTCTCTTGTGCAGTATTGGTTGCTCCTTCCAAGTGCACAGCCGCCTGTGGGGCAAGGTCAGGGACTGCCTGGCCTTGCTTGCAATGTCGCACCCTCGATCAACACCTACAGCTGTTGAAGTCTGCAGTTGGAAGCTGCCAGACCTCTCTCCGCTCTGTATAAGGTGTAGCCTGCCTCTTTGTACAATTGATTGCCCTCCCATATTAAAAAATTTGTGACACCACATACTACCATGCCTTATGAACCATGAAGAAGATCATGGACTTAACACCACAGGATCTCCCCCACCTTATCCCCTTAATCATGTATCTCACCCTGTCAAGTACTATTACTGACTGTTGTACCCTAAACCTGCTTGCTTTCCCAGTCTTCCACCCCTGACAGCCAGCATTGCCATGGATGTTCCCTCCCCTCCCTGACAAATCCGTGTTGTTCTTCCCACTGTAACCCTTATGTCGCAGTGATATGACCTCCATGACCTCTTCCATTTTGCATTCTGGCACTCTAGTCCATTCCTGCTTTTGTACCGTCAACAAGGGCAACAGCCTTCCCCAGGTCTTCCTACTCCCTGACCTGTTTATCTCACTCAGTTCACTTCCACATGATCACCATATCTCCACCCGGTTCAAAGGCCCCCTCTGCCTTCTGTTTTATGTGTCATACCCGTCCTTGACAACCACTTACCCTTCTCTTACAGCAGCAATTCCATATTTACTACTTCCCCATGAACACGGTCACCCCACTCACACAGGTGAATGCACTGAAGACCACCGTTCCCTTCCTCCTCCGTACCTGCCTTTGTCCCTCTGTGCATTACCTTGTCCACCCTGCATTGTACACAGTTCATTAAGCAGGTCACCCTTCCTGTGCCTCCCCCATCTCCTCTTTTCTTAGCCACCGACTTCCTGCTGCACTGTGGCCTTTTAGTCCACTTTGTCCCCTGTAGCTTATGCATTCTACGATCCTGTTCCACACGGGGACACTATGCTAGTATGTATCTTTACCCTCCCTTGCATGGTGAGTATATTTCCATGCTCTTTCTAATTTCCTAAATCTGCCCCTTTGTGCTGCATTCCCACAGTAACATCTCTCTATGCATGTGCAGGTGTTTTTTTTTTTTGTTATGGTCGCCTCTGCCAATGGTTCTTCCACCCTCATACATTAAGTATATTGTACCTTGGTAGCAGGTCAAAGTGCTTACCTTCCATACTTTGATCGGTGACCAAGTGCACTGGGAAGCATATTTTTTGGAGCTGCGCCATATAGAAAGCTAACACATGTGAGGTGCATGCACTTTTGCTAATGGAACAAGGTGATGAGTGGTATACCTGCAGGATGTTAGCTGTGTGATGCACTGCATGGTCATAAAATCATTACCAAAACACCACCACTTCTTTTTAATTCAAATTACTAACTTTAAGACATCTTGGTGGTGCTGAGGGTTGAGGCACTGGACGCCACACCTCACGCCATGGTGGTGAACTGGGTTCGGGAACGAGCAAGGGTCATCATAGGCCAGCAGGGGTAAAGGGAGAGGATGTGATAGGCTGCCAGCAGGCAGTGCTCCACCATGGGAGGAGGTACCCAGCTGTCTCTGAGCTTGGCCACCCTCTGGTGGAGGCCGGAGGGACGGTGCCATGAGAGAGCTTAGACATTGGTCGATGGGATGGGTTCAGTGGACCCGGTCCGGAGCAGCGCTGTGCATGTGCGCCTTCATGCTCATGCGCCTACCACATCTTGGGGTCCTGGGGTAGTTCACTGGAGAAAACGGAGGAAACAGTGTAGGCAGGCATGAATGATGCCACTGGACCTAATCCGGGGATGTGATGGGGCATGCATGGTGCTAGAAGCCCCAGGAACACCCTGAGCTCGGTATGCTCATAGGACAAAGAGGTGGACCCGCAATAGGAGGTTGCAATAATTGAAAAAAATTAGTAACTACAGTTCATGCAAAATGTCACAAGTTTATTAGCAGCATTAACATTTGACAGAGTTCAGCTGTGTGAAGTACTCCCTCGAGAAGTCAGCCGCCGACTGATTAAGCGATAGCAGGGCTGCACGCTGTTGCTGACGACACAATGGGCGCAGACCATATTGTGTGGTTACAGTCCCTATATGTGAATGGACATTCATTCACATATCGACTGTGTAGTACAGTATGGTCTGCACACCCATTGGCCAACGCAGTGGGCCAATAGGTGTCCAGCCCTACTGTATGCTGTCAGTTTGCGGGCGGCTTGTGGGTGGGGAGCTGCCACCTGCCGCTGACTGGGGTGGATGCAGGGTGGCGGGGAACACAGTGGGCAGGTTGATTGGGGGGTACCACTGGAACGCCAGGGATAGTAACCTATGCCTGCGATTGGGTGCTGGGGATAGGTCCACTGGACCACCAGGGAGAGATTAACCATCTAATTTAGTACCTCTGCTTGCTCCCCTGCTTCCCGAGCTTATATCTCTCTGCTCATAATCCTTCTGATGTGTGCCCTCACTTTCCTTTTCTCTGCTGTGTATGTAAGGAAATCATTTTCACCCCCCTCCGGATATCACTGGTCAGGTTTTTGTCCATCCTCACCTTGTCCAGTATCTCACCACTCTAGTGACACTCCTGTACAGCAAGCCATACCCTCTCTTCTCCCAGTGCTTTGAGCAAGTGTAGGCCATGTTTTTTTTTTATCCTCACAGACCATTGTGTCCCAGTATACCATCATATGGTTCCTATCCCCACATCCCTCCCCACACCCGCCACCAGCTTCCTCCTGTCCCCTACAGCTCCTCCATAAGAACTGCCAAGTGGAAACCCACTGTGCATCCTCTGAACATCCATGACCAATCCAATATTACGTCTGCCCCGCACCCTGTGTAACCAACCATCCTACCAAAGATTCCCATTCTTGCAACTTCCTTATCTGTATTCTGCATTTCTTTAGCTCTGATATTTTCATTGACATAAATGGCCACTACACCTCCCAATTTTGAACCTCGGTCTCTTCTGAACAGTACATAGCTGGGAACTGAAGTCTTCCAAGTGTGAGTACTGCTGAACCAGGTCCTGCTAATTGCTACTATGTCCAGTTTCGACTCGGCTACTGTTGCATGCAGGTCTATGATCTTGTCCCACAGACTGCGATCATTTCTGTACATGACTTTCCATGGCCCAACCACCCTCTTCGGTATAGGTGCTTCTGTTGGATGTTGATGAAATGGCATTCAGTTCCTTCAATGTATTTCCTCCGCAATATGTGATGATGTTAGCCAGATGGGATGAGGGCATTGAAGCATCTGCCTAATGTCAGTTTGCGGCCACATTCCTCAATGTCCACCACCATGTACCTGATCTACGTGGATTATTCATCTCGTGTTACACGTGCATCAAGCTTTGTTGTGCTGAGCAGCAGCTACTCACATGTTGCTTAGTGCAGAGTGACACAGATGTGTCACGATAATTGTGAAAAATGACTGTTTCCAATGGTGTAATACATCTTGTTCTATGGCCCCGAATAACACGACCCTACTGATGAATTCCTGTTTTCGGATGGCATGACATTCTCCGGCTTCATGTTGGACTTTTTATGAATGGCACTTTGTGAAGATTAATGAAGCTGAAGCAGTACTCGCACTACTCCCAGTAAGTAACAGATATGAGACAAGTCCTCTAGCATGTAGTCAATCGCAATTAGAAATGTACGAATCGCAGACTTTCAATGTTGCATTCATATTACTGCATGCTATTAAAATATACACTACATCTGATCGTGCCCCTCTTCCATCTAGTCATCTCAGAACATTGAAGATCAGCACCATGTCTTCCCATTAGCAATGTGGGTTGTAGAATGCATGCCTTTTTTTTTTTTTTTTTTTTTTCCTTCACTGTTGTTCTCCCCCATGAGTATGCTGGTGATCACCAGGGGGTAGAGTATGATTTATGGACAGATTAGGGCATGTGTACCAACATCCCCTGGAGGTCGCCATCACCTCACATGGTAGACTGTCATAGACTGTCATTTTTTTCTGCTCGTTTTTCATCACTCCCCTCTCCATCCCATACCTTGGGTGTGCAATGACATCCTCAGATGCATCACCTCTCCACACCCTCTGCTTCACCAACCATGCTGTGCAGTGCTTCCGTCTTCCACCCTGGGACAATGCCATGCCGTGCTGGCCGTGGATCCCTCCCTCAGAGATGATAGCTGTATTCCAGATGCTTGATCCTCTCTCTCTCTCCTGCTGACCCCTTGTGCCCCATGATTGTTACTGAGCATGGTTTGCCGTTGTGGCGACCGGTGTGGCGTACAGTGCCTAAACCCTCAATGACACCACGACGAACATGCATTCCAGTTTAAGCACGCGCTCGCGACACACACACACACACACACACACACACACACACACACACACACGCACAGTTTCACACATCTGGCACAAAATTATTGTGAGGTACGGCTTGTGTTAATTAGCGTTAACAGTGTTTCACTTTATGACACATGCTTGTAATGTATCCACAGCTGAAAAAGCATTTCTTTTTTATTTTACGCTACAAAGGTCCACTGAAGAGCATTCATTCCCTGAAACCTGATGCAGTTCCTTCAGTGACTACAAAGCGCTCACCATACGCAAACAAAGGAGGACCATTGAAGCGTCAAAGGGTAAACTACCAAAACATGTCCACGCTTGCAAGTATGAAAAAGCATGTGGTTCATGAATTGAAGAAAATTGTTCCCTTATCAACATTTTTGTGTTTGTCTCCACAGGTGCTGCATGGTGATGCAACTGTACAGACCACTGATGCACCTCAGGACACATGTTTGTCTGACCGGAATATCGATCCAGTGAACGCAGAGGTGAGCACACATCAGTTTGTTCTTCCTTGGGACAACGTTGTTGATACTGCTGCAACAAGTTCCATGTTTTTAGCCATCAGCATGGCTCAAGAAACAGCATCTGTTGGAGTGCAGTGCCAGGTTCTCACAAGCGACTTTGCCTGCCAGTGGCCGGAATCACCGAGAATGTACTTAAAGACCACATATACTCGCGTTCTTCGTCTTTGTCACCTGTATCTTCAAACTGCTAGACCAAACATGGTAATGCATCATCTGAACATCAGCAAGCATCAAAGAATGGGGGTGGTATACAGAAGCCCAGAATGACATCAACCGATACATCCGATGCTGTAACTGCCACTAGTCAAAGCCGTACTCAATACTTATGACAAAGCTTATTACTAAGCTGCTAAGGACGACATAACTCTGGTATTGTTTGCATCCATCCTACCTGTACCAGCTTGTTTGTATCTATGTCTTAATTTTACTGTTATACTTATGTGTTGTACTGCTATACTGTGTATTTTGGTTTGTCTTACTGTGACAAGGTACCTTTGTAAATGAGCCTATGGCTCAAAGGTTTTCCAAACTGCTGTTTAAATAAAATAAAAATAAACACCTGTCAAATTGCATGATCTGCCACGTGGTCAGGAGAGCATTGAACTGTCATTCTTGACTTCAGAACTCAGCGACTCTCGTGAGGCCGAAGTGTCTGTTTTCTCCCGGCAGTGAAATGTCTGCTGACTCAGATTCTGAAGACACAGACCTCATGGAGGAGTCAAGGTGTTCAAGTCGTAGTGCTAATGAACAGAAACTGATTGTGTGCAAGAGTGAGCTGTTTGTGCTATTTCAAATGATCCTATGCAACATGTGCAAACTACCACTGCTGCTCATAAAATTCTACGTACGAGGCGCAATGTTCGTATGTGAATTTAGCTGCGCCAAGTCTCGCACCTTCACATGGAGGTCTACACCACCATAGGAAAGATGAGTGCTGGTAATTTGCTTGTCAGTGCAGCAGTGCTGTTCAGTGGTAATACTTACAAACGTATTGCCGAGTTCATGAAATGCATCCGTGTTCCCTGTCTGTCGCAGACTCGGTATCTGCGAATCCAACGGCAATACCTATTCCCCATAGTAAATTACACGTGGGGTACTGAGAAATCAAAAAATCTGGTTCAGGTGGCTGGACGGCAAGTAACAGTGATTGGTGATGGTCGTTGTGACTCACCAGGTCACTGTGCCAAGTATTGTACTTGTACAATCATGGAGATGACCACAAACCAGATTCTGGAGTCGAAGCTAGTTCAAGTGACAGAAGTTGCGAACTCCAACTGCACGGAGAAGGAGGGGTTCCTCAGAGCGCTTAAGAAGATCTTGGATGAAGGCATTACTATCAAAACCATTGCCACAGATAGACATCCACAGATTTCTTCTGTAATGTGCAAGGAATCTGTTTGTCATAATATCTCATCACTATGATGTCTGGCATGTCGCTAAATCCATCATAAAGAAACTTGTTGCCAAAGGCAAGCAGCAGTACTGCCAGGACCTCGTGCCATGGATAAGATCAGTAGTTAACCACTTTTGGTGGTCTTCATCTTCCTGTCAAGGAAATGCAGTACTACTTCGTGAGAAGTGGGTCTCTGTTCTGGAGCACACTACAAACAATCACACCTGGACTGTGGGACTAGTTTTTCTTAGTTGCGAGCGTGGAGAACTGGATGAGGACACACTACGTGAAACGTGCTGGCATGAAAAGGGGGCGGTAGCATATGATGCCCTCAAGTCAATTGTGATGGACAGTAGACTGTTAAGACATAGGAAAGGTTACAGAGCTTTGCCACACAGGGAAGCTTGAAGTTTTCCATTCCCTTTTAAACAAATACTGTCCGAAGCGCCAGCATTTCTCGTATGGAGGGATGGTTGCTCGGACACAGCTAGCCATGCTGGATTATTCTGAAAACTGCAATCTACCATTGGTAACATGCAGTGTGGGACCAAATAAAGGACGTCGGAAACATGACTTTCTGTTTTCAAAGCACACCAAGAGGTGGATAACAAGGCCAGTGTATGAACGGAAATCTTACCACTTTCTGGACCGCATGCTAGATGATGTTCTGTTGAAAAGAGTCCAACTGATGGGTGTTCCTGAGATCAAGAAGCCTGAATTTCCAAGAAACATAGCCCCTGTGCCATGTCCTGACAAAGAGGAATTACTCAAGAGTCATTATTCTCGTTTCTCACAAAAGTAGCCATGCAGACACAACCACTGATGTGTGCTGATGCAAGTGACACATTTTTAATGTCTACCACTGCTATGCTCTTTACGCAATGCATACCATAGTGAACTCTGACTGCAGGTATTTGTGCAGTAGTAGTACGTTGTTCTCATCACAGTACGTACAGTCTCCCTTGTCCAGTTATACCATTATCATGTGTACAATGGTGAGCAGCTTAGCGCATAGCTTTATGGCTACAAACAGAAAACATAAACACCATGGCTTAGATTCATACAAGTGTGATGGCACAAAAGGACCGACAGGCCCACTCAGTCTGCCCATTTGTCCATCTATATGGTAGGACCTGCACCCCACACACTCAACACTCCTCTATGTCTGTCCCATGCCCTTTTGAATCCCTCTACTGTCACCTATCCAAGCGCTGTCCGGGAGCCTACTCAACTTATCCACCATTCTTTGTACAAAATAGTATTTCCTAATGTTAACCCTTAACTGCCACCACCACTCCACCTGCACGCCATGCCCACTTGGCCTCGGATTACCCTTCAGCTGGAAGACACTTTCCACTAGCACCCAGTTTATACCCTTAAGGGACTCCCAGGTGTCAATCATGTCCCCCGTTATCCCGGCTCTGTCCCAGGTACTACATGTTAAAATTTCTGAACCTTTCTTCATAGGATAGGTGGCTGAGCCCCTTTACCATGTTTGTTGCTGTAAAACCATGTTGCCTTGGATCCATCAGGCCTGTTTCCTCCCGGTAGCTGCTAATCCTACATTTCATTACTTTGTCCATGATCTTGCCTACCACCAATGTCAAGATCATGGGCATGTACTTTAACCCGTCCTCCCTCCCTCCTTCCTCCCCTTATGCAGTTGTAACACATTTTCCTTCTTCCAGTCTTCCAGGAACACCACAGTCTCCATGGACTTAATCAAGAGTGCAGTAAATGGTACGGCCAGTATGTCCTTTATTTCCCTAAACACCCTTGGGGCCATCCCAGCATGCCCCATCACCTAGTACACTTTCATGCAGCACAGATCAGATTACTTTTGTCATCCATTTCCCTCCACCTTGAGGGCATACAGTGAATGACCTTGCCGGACGTCAGACCTGGCAGACATTCCACCACTATTTTATCCCCTTGGTCTCCCCTTCTCCACTATGTGACTCCTTTTATAATACAGTTCACAACTATTAAAACAGTTTTCCTCTACTCCGCCTGGTCTTTTCTTCTCTAATGCAGTATAGTGCAGTGGTTTAAGAGGCAGTATAACACAGTGGTTTAAGGCTCTGAGCTGCAAACATGAGGATCTGGGTTTGAATCCCACAGCCTCTACTTGTATACTGCGTGACCATGAGCAACTCACTTAACTTCCCTGTGGTCCATGGTTTCCTATGTAAACAAGCTGTAGGCATACCATGTCTCTCATGGTAAAACAAAGTTTAAAAAACAGTTGTTCTATTGATGATGTTCCTTTTACTCTTTTTGTACACATTGACTTTGGCCAGTGTGTAGGTTGACACCATTGATGAAACCTGATAGTCGTATTAACTGCATTAAGTAATGTTTAATTATCTTGTTTTCATGGCATTACTTATTGCTACAATACTGTATTTCAGCAACAATGACAAATTAAGCATTTATTAATTTTTCCTCTATAAAGAACACGGTTACATGCAAATGTTGACATGACATTGCTGTTAAAATTGTTTCAAATTACTCATACAGAACTCAAACCAATGTTTATCAACAATTAAATTGAAGTCAAACCTGTCATAAAATCTTTGTGTCAGACTTTACATACAACTGAGCGAGGTCCATTTGTCCATTACACATTTGTGGGAATGGTACAGTGCACTGTTTTTTGAGGGGTCAATGGGCATATCATGTTTGTACATTGCACAAAATACAGTGCTGTACTGATGCTTACGCAGCAAGCAGTATAGCACGCCTGGACAACTAATGATTGCAAAGATGAACAAACGTGTTGGTGAACAAGCCCATACACTTTTACAACAAGAAGGGTAACAGCCGATTAACAGTAACAGCAGGGGTGGTGGCAGCGATATGCTTGCCAGTTCGCTACAACTATGGTGAGGCCATGGGTATGTTCTGCAAATAATAACATCTTAGGGGAAGTGGTGTGGTACATGTCAGTGACCACACATTGATGTCAATGAGCCTGAGACACGCAACATAGAACCTGTGGAAAGAGATGTCTATTGTTTGTGAAATGCACAGTTCAGTATGCTGTATGTCCATGTGTAAAACGATACCCGGTCGCATTGGAGGGCCGAGGTCGTCTGTCAGCTGTGTGCAAAAAAAAAACAACATATTAAATACCCACCAATGATGGCTGAGTCGAGGATGTCTTCTCTCATGCATTGCCACCAACCACGGTTCGAGATTGACCATGGGCCTGTGGAGAGGGAGGAGCTGAGGCTAATGATCGGGCATGGGAGGTACTGATCTCCCCCTGGAGGGGGTTGGCCAGTGGTCAGTTCCAGACTGGACCATAGTACAGACTGGGGGGAGCCAAAAAAACACTGTCAGCCGGGAGAGGGAATGCATGCGGAGGCATACGTGCTCACCTGTTGTCATGATGGGCACTCTGCTTAATGGGGAAAACAAAAAAGAGATGAACAGCCTTAGAGGAAAATGGTATAAGTATTTGTGTCACAGTCGGCTCACCTCTGTGGCTATTCACCCAGCAGCGTGCCCTGACATCAGGCTGTATTCACATCTTCCCCCTTGGCTTCCACTCCATGGCACATCAGCGAGAAGCCTGCAACTCAGCTAACCTCAAACCAGATTCTGCGTCCGTGGATGCGCCATTCATGGTCGTTGCCTGCGGTGGGGATGCACCGACCATGATTGAATGGCGCATCCACAGATGCTGGATCTGGTTTTAGGTGAGCTGAGTTGTGGGCTTCTCAGTGACGTGCCATGGAATGGAAGCCAAGAGGGAAGATGTGGATGCAGCAGGATGTCGGGGCACGCTGCTGGGTGTGTAGCCACAGAGGCGAGTCGAGTGACAGGAAAAGTTACACATGTTAAAAAGCATTTAAAAAAAAATAAATAACCGCCAAAAAACAAGCATTAACGCATGTGCTGCGGTGCACAATGGTTGCCATAAAAGCAGATAGGCAACACGGTTTTCACATCAATAATTGTGTTTTGCAATGTCTGTATGTTGGACACACACTACTCCAAAAACAATGTCACAAAAGTCGTCAAAAACAATTTCAAATAGTAGCAGCAAACATTGAAGAAACGGTACTACAGATAACTGTAAATGTCTATGTTTCACATAACAACAATGGTAAATGTTTGGTACAACTACTGAACATTGCACTGACAAGTGTACACATATCATTGGACTACTGTAGCTCATTTAAAAATGATTGAGACCAAGTATCATCTTCACCCTCATCAGCTTCATGGAAACCACAGTACTAGCCACTTTCCTCAGGCCACTTGGCACGGATACAGGACACAACACAAGGTGGAATGATGTGCCGAACCTTCCTGCCCAGAAAATCATGCACCCAGTGAGTATACTGAATGTAGGATGCAAGGTGCATTGAGCTGTGTGAAAATGGAAATTGTGAGTGTTTGGTGGGGGAAAAGGCAGTTTGACTGTACAGGTAATGAGCACCACAATACACAATTCAGGACCAGGAAAGGTGCAGCACAGTTCAACTCAAGACTGTACTACTGTAATGGCAAAATAACTTGGTGTGATAAAACGCATCACACAGACAATGCCAAACCATGAAAAGCGGGGTGATGATGTGTTTGAGAATTTGCAACATCACTGCAGGTGTTGACAATGGTTTCCGAGTCCAGGAGGCAGTCCTAGTGACTGTGAAAATACATTTGCCTGATACACATTGCCATAGTGCACCACATGGTGGTGTTACTAAACTGTATCCTTATCAGTATTGAGAAATGCAAGGTCATGAAGCTGGGAAAAATTAATGAGAGAAGGGAATGGGGGGAGGGGGCCCAGGCCGCTAACGGTTACCACAGAGGAGAGTGACCTAGGTATCATCATCTCCCAGGACTTGAAGGTGGACAAGACAGTGCAGTTGGGTGGTGCCAAAAGCCACTAGATTGTTGTGATGTATGGGAGAGGGATCACCAGCAGGAGGAAAGAAGTTACGATAACCCTGTACACCCAGCTGCTCAGGCCTTATCTTGAGTGCGGGGCCCAGTTCTGGAGACCTTAACAAAACAAGGATGTGGCAAGAGTCTAGAGGGTACAGTGGAGGGACACTAAGATGGTAAAGGGGCTTATGCACCGGACATATGAGAGACTGGGAGCACAGAACATATGCACACTTTGGAGATGAGGGTGCGGTGGAACATGATAGAGACCTTTAAGTACCTAAAGGGGATAAACAAGGTTACAGAAAACACCTTCCAGTTGAAGAAATGTAACAGAAAAAAATGTCAGAACTTAAAAATGGAGGGGGGCAGGTTTAGGGGCAACATCAGGAATAACTTCTTTACAGACAGGGTGGTGTAGTCCTGGAATGGGCTGTATAGGGTGGTGGCGGTACAGAATTCTGTGTGAGGGTTCAAGAGGGTGTGGGGGACACACAGACTGCTGTTGAAAACAGGTGGGGGGGGACTGGGACAGTCCTAGAATTGATAGGCAAACTGGCAGACTAGGTGAGCATGGAGGTCCTTTTCTGCCAACACTTTCCTATGTTCCTATCCACAACAAATACACATGGATAGTTGCATGACAAGATATATCACAGTGGATAGCATGAGGGAGGCCCTTCAGACGCTTAAGACTGATGAGGCGAAAGGGCCAGATGGGCTGCATCCAAGGGTTATGAAGGAACTGGCAGATTATCTGGCAGCTCCACTGGCTGCACTGTTTAAAACCTCTCTACAGACAGAATGAGTGCCTCAAGACTGGAGGGTGGATCATGTGGTGCCTATCCACAAAGGGGGATCTAGAAATGAGATGGGGTATTATAGGACGATCAGCCGAACGTCTGTGATAGGCAAAGTAATGGAGGGCATTATCAAGGAGAGGCATGGGAGGCAGCTGGAAAGGTTGGTGCACCTGGATGACAAACAATACGGTTTGGTCCCAGGGAGATCGTGACTGAGCAACCTCGTGGAGTTTCATGAATGGGTGAGGGGGGACATGGACTGACACAGGCTGGTGGACATCCTATACCTTGATTTCAGCAAGGCGTTTAATTCTGTACCCCACAATGGCCTGCAATCAAAGTTGGGGGGATGGTGGTGTGGTGGCCAATTGCTCATGAGCGAAGAAAATTGTCTTACAGGACAAATACAGAGGCTAGTGATTGGTGGGATAGTCTCCTCCACCAGAATGGTCATCAGTGGAGTCCCCCAATGTTCGGTATCGGGGCCACTCCTGTTCAATGCCTATGTCTCTGATATAGGGAGGGAGGTTAGGAGTAGGCTGACTCTCTTTGCGGATGACTCGAAAGTGGGAGCAGTGGTGGACAGGGAAGAAGCAAGAGAGGCAGTCCAGGGGGACCTGGATACCCTGGAGGGGTGATCAAGGAGGTGGGAATTGAAGTTTAATGCTGGGAAATGTAAGGTACTTCATTTTGGGGGTCAGAAATTCAGGCCACGTATACACCCTGTTGGGGGGGGGTAACACTGCAAGACATATCAAGGCGAGAGAAATGTAGGGGTGGTGGTGGTGGTAGCTGTCAAAATGAATAACGCTGAAAATTGTAAAAGAATCGCACCAAAAGAAAAGAGGATACTGGGCAGCATAGCAAAGGTGATTACCTCCAGGAGGAGTGAGGTGATCCTCTCTCTGTATAATGCCTTGATGAGGCCGTATCTCGAGTACTGTGTGCAGTTCTGGAGGCCACACCTTAAGAAGGATATAGCAGTACTAGAGAGGAACCAGAGGAGGGTGACCAGGATGATTCAGGGCATGGAGGGGGGGAGAGGCCTTATGAGGAGAAAGTGGAAGATCTTGGGCTACACACAGTGGAGGAGAGAGAGGGGGGACATGATCGGGGTCTTCAAATATGTAAAATGAATTAATAAGGGTGGAGCAAAGGAGATGATCATGCTAAAGAAGGGGAGAACAACCAGAAGGTAGAAGTGGAAGGTGGAGGGGCAAACTTGGGGGGGGGGGTGGACATAGGAGACACTACTTCAGGAGAGGGTGGTGGAGCCATGCACTGCACAGAAGTCTGGTTGAAGAGGGCACAGTAGATGGCTTCAAGAAGGGTGGGACAGGTACAAGGGGAAACTGACGGTGAAGAAGCCTCTCTCTGGGGATGGGGCGGCGGAAATGCAAGCACCCATTAGGTGGCTGGCTACCAAGTAGACATGACAGACCATGAGACCTATTCTGCTGGCTTTTAGTATGTTAGTAAGTCCAGAAAGAGGTTGTCCACCAGCCTACCCTGGGACAGAGCACAAGTCACCTAATCGTTAAACTCCTGAAGGGTGGTCTCACACAACTTCCCTGGGAGAAACCCATGCTAAGTGTCATCAAGATGCCCCATCTGCTCCAGCTGACCCACAAGCCTTTCCTTTATGATACCCTGCATAACCTTGCACAACACTGACGTCAACCTACTGAGCCTGCACTTACCCATCTCTTCTGTCGAACCACCCTTATGGATATGAACAACATGGGCCACCCTCCAGTCAGTTGGCACCCATCCTATTGTCAGTAAGCTATTGAAAAGTACAGTCAAGGGGTATGCCAGAACATCCGCTGCTTCCTTCAACACCATAACATGGATTTTTTCAGGTCCAACTCCTTTCTCAGTCTTTAGAGAATAGAGGGCAACCCTCACCCGATCCTCTGTGATTTCTACCTCCCCATACCCTCCCCTATGCACGTGCTTTTCAATACCCTCACCTGCCCCTACAGGCAGGAAACCCACCCCACTGTGAGCTTGCCTCACAGTTTGTTCACTGTCCCTCATGAGAAGTTGTATTGGCACCATACCACCCATTGTAAAGACTGAGGCAAAGTACTCATTTAATACCTCACCCTGCTCACCCCTCTTGTGCCAATCCCTTCACAGTTGTAATCCTGCTGATGTGACCCATCGCTTTCCTTCTCTCCCCTTTGTATGTAAAGAACCCCTTGCTACCATTCCTGATATCGATGGTCAGGTTTTGCTCCATCCTTGTCTTATCTGATCTTGCCACACTGGTGACTCTCCTGGACCTCAGTTCGTAGCCGTCATGCTTCCTCTCTCCCCTCAAGCCCTTTAGGCACACAAAGGCAGCCTTTGTATCAGTCACCACCTCCTGGACCTCCCAGGTCCAGAAACACGGTTTTCTGTCCCTACTGTATTTGAGCCTCACCCTTGGACACGTAATGGTACCTTCAAACAAAATGAAGTCTTGCTGTATTCTGACAATAGCAGTGAGTCCCAACCTTCGAACTGCTCCGGAGGTGAAAGAGTTAACTTTCCATGCTAGGCATGGAACGCTGAGCTCGAGCTCGGTTGAAAACTCTGCCTGTTGTTCTTCAAACTGAAACCGTCAGATTCTTTACTCCGCCTCACTGAACGGTCGCTCCGGAGATTTCTCCTTCTGCTCGGTTCATTTTGTCGGTTAAAGTAATTTCTCGGTTTTTTGACCAAATTTAAACTGCAGCCGGTCGGTTCAAGCTCTGTCTGTGGTATTTGTGAGTACTATATAGGTTTACATTATTTCTATTCTGTGTGGAACTTGTAAACGTTATTGGTTCACTCTTGAACCGATCAGGTTGTTTAAAAATATTTTATTCTATCATTTAGAGTGTGGTTACTGGTTCTTATCGGTTCTAAAAAAAACGGAATTTCTTACGTTTTTTTCCATGACCTGTGACACGGTTGGGAACCGATAAGAGGGTCTTGCTTGGCGGATTGCCATAAACGGGCAAGTTTGGTTAGGACTGGCACTATGTCTGAGAAACCCAAAAGAAAAACCGGGCCCACTGGGTTTCAACACTGCAGTGTCTGTGGGGAAGCCTTTGCCAAGGCTGACCCCCACACCACCTGTGTTTATTGTATGGGGTTTGACCACCTCAATGCAGACTGCCAGATTTGTAAAAATTTTCTGCAGCTACCCTGGATAAGAGAGTTGGTAGGCTCAGGGAAAGAGAGGCCAAGAAGTCCGCTGACCTGGATGGCCAGCCCGGTTCGGTTCAGACCGAACCGGAGGGAGTGCCCTCTGACCAGGGCAATACTTCCTCGGGCAAAAGGAGGGGTCGGTTCCAGCAAAAAGGACTAGAAAATCAGCTGGTGTGGAGCCAAAACTTTCCTCTCCAACCGCTGAAGAGATAGCCAAAGCGATTCAAATTGTCCAGTTGCTTTCTCCGGTTCCGACCGAACTGGTGCCATCAGTTAAGCGGCCGGTTCCACCGGTTCAAGACTATGATTTAGAAGAATTTTATGAACCGGAGGAGGGGGAAGAGGAGTATGAGGAGAGTGAATGTGGATTTGAAGGTCTGGATGTGCCCATTGACCCGGACATCTCCCCAGACAGACCTTCAGAAGTGTCCCCTCCTAGGCTTTCTGAGTCCCCTTCTCATTTTATTTTCTATAAAAAAAGTGGTTGAAACCCTCCAGCTCCCTATGGAGGAAGCTGTGGATGATCAAGAGGAGCCTGACTATGTGGAAATGATGGATATCCCAGAGTCTAGGAGACTGTCTACTCCCTTGCATAGATCTTTTGGGAAACAGACTTTTAAAATTCTAAAAAGTCCTCACACTATACTTCCTGTGGATAAGAGAATGGACAAGAGGTACACTTTGTCAGGCTCTGATACAGAGTTCCTTACCCAACAATGCAGCCATGTTGGGGTAGTGTAGGCTGCAGCCTGTGACAAGGCAAATATTCCCTTGGCCTCACACCCCCCGGATAAGGACTCCAGGAAGATTGATGCCATGGCAAAGAAACAGTACATGGCAGCATCCTTGGGACTCAGACAGGCAAATTATATGGCTTATGTTGCTAGATATCAGAAATTCAGATGGGATACTGTTATGGCTCTAGCAAAACAGGTCCCTGGCCAGCTTGCCAAGGAGCTGGAGCAGGGGCTGCTGATGGTATTGAGGCATCCAAGGTGCAATTCCATGCTGCAGTGGACTCTAACGATGTGTCATCAGAGTCATGCTACATCTGTGGCACTTCGCAGGATGGCTTGGCTCAGATGTACTAGCCTGTCACAGGATACCCAGACTAAGGCCATGGATTTTCCTGTTGTGGGTAATTCCCTGTTTGGGGAGCAGACAGAGAATTACATGAAGAAAATGGATGAGTATAGGACCACCTATAGGAGTGCACAGGCCAAGGAAAGGCAGGCAGCTTCCCAGGGGCAGGCCTTTTCATAGGCCTTTTTACCAAGCCCAGGCCTCCTCTTCAGCTTTTGCCCAGAGGGGGTTCTTTAGAGGGAGAATTAAATGGGGTACAGCCAGGCCTGCTTCCACCCCTCAGCCCAAAGCCCCTGCCAAGCAGGCACCCTGATAGTGTTGCCAGGGCCGATTCTCAACTACCTGTAGGGGGCAGGCTGGCTTACTTTGTCCAGGACTGGGAGTCTCTGGCATCAGACAAGTGGGTCCTGGAAGTAGTAAGCCAGGGACTGGTTCTCAGCTTCAAAAAGTTTCCAAAGATGAGAACCAGATCCTTTCCACCTGCAAATCCTCCAGAGGCACTTGCCCTAGAGGCAGAGGTCTCTTCCCTCCTGGCTCTCAGAGCCGTGGAAAGGGTTCCACCCCTACACCAGGGCAAAGGGTTGTACTCCAGGTACTTCCTTACCCCAAAAAAGACAGGAGAATGGCGGCCCATCCTGGATCTCAGATACTTAAGCACCTTTTAAAACCAAAATTCAGAATGGTGACTCTAGGAATTATTCTACCCTCTCTAAGGCCAGATCACTGGCTAGCGTCCCTGGACCTCAAGGATGCCTACTTCCATATTCTCATCAGAAGCTCCCATCGAAAGTACCTCAGGTTCGAGCTGCCCTCAGGCCATTACCAGTTCAGAGCAATGCCCTTTGGCCTCACCACTGCTCCAAGGGTGTTCACAAAATGCCTGGCAGTAGCAGTTGCTTCTCTAAGAAGGCAAAAAATTGCCATCTTCCCTTATCTAGATGACTGGCTTATAGCAGGCCAGTCCCCAGACCAGGTCAAGTTACATCTACAGATAACTCAGCAACTGCTCACCTCTCTAGGTTTCCTTCTGAATCTTTCAAAGTCAGTTTTAGAGCCTGTTCAGCTCCTCACCTTCATAGGCGCAGAGCTGAACACAGAGAAGGCCAGAGCCTTCCTTTCTTTGGACAGGGCAAGGACCCTGGTCTCTCTGGTCTCCTCATTCACCCTGCAGGTGTCTCGGCCAGCAAGGCATTTTCTACAGCTCCTGGGGCACATGGCTGTTTCTACAGCAGCGGTGCAGGGAGCAAGATTTCAGATGAGGGACATTCAGTTCCAGTTGAGAGCCTTTTGGTCTCAAAGGAAAGACCCTCTAACCAAATTGATCCCAGTGACTCAAACCCTGATCCAGGCCCTACAATGGTGGCAGGATCAGAGCAATCTCAGACAAGGGGTTCCCTTTGTCACCCAGTCTCACTCCTTAATCCTTACTACAGATGCATCCCTCTTGGGATGGGGAGCTCACCTGGGTGACCTCACTACCCAGGGGTTGTGGTCCCCTCAGGAATCCCTGCTCCACATCAATCTGTTGGAACTCAGAGCAGTTTTTCTAGCACTTCAAGCTTTCTCCAAGTCTGTTCAGAACAAAGTGGTACAGGTCAGAACAGACAACACCACTACGATGTGGTATATCAACAAGCAAGGGGGCACTCAGTCTACGGCCTTGTGCACCGAAGCAATGAAGTTGTGGTCTCTGGCTTACTCCCTGAACACCTCCCTTATGGCAGTTCACCTCCCAGGCAAGGACAATGTCCTGGCAGATGCTCTCAGCAGGATTTCCCAGGGCCATCACGAATGGTCACTGGATCCCCTGGTCCTGGAGGTGGTATTTGCCAGATGGGGCACACCACAGATAGATCTTTTTGCAGCCCCAGACAATCACCAACTTCCCCTTTTTTGCTGCAGGCCCCCAGTGTTGGGCTCAGTCCCTCTGGATGCCTTAGTCCTCAATTGGGAAGGGAAGTTTCTCTATGCTTTTCCACCCTTCCCTCTGCTGTTCAAAGTGCTAGTCAAAATCAGGTCTCAACCCTGCAAGATGATCCTGATTGCCCCAGATTGGCCCAGACAACCCTGGTATCCACTCCTGCTGTCCTTAGCAGTCCATCTTCTCCTCTGTCTTCCCAAGAATCACAACCTGTTAACTTGTGCTCAGGGGAGGGTTTGGTACCCGAACCTCAAATCTCTCAATCTCAAGGCCTGGCTCTTGAAGAGTTAGTTTGCTGATTTACACCTCTCCCAAGGTGTAATGGATATTCTGAAGGCTTCTAGAAAACCTTCTACCAGGGCTACTTATAATTCCAAATGGAAGAGATTTTCCAATGGGTTCTTGAGCATATTTCCCAGAATCTGCTGATTTACCCACAGTCCTGGATTACATGGTCCATCTAAATACCTTGGGGCTGAGACCAGCTACCCAAAAGTGCATCTGGCGGCTGTGTCTGCCTTTATTTCAGCAGGTAAGCCCTCTTCTTTCAGCTCACCCTGTATTCTCCAAGTTTTTCAAGGATTGCTTCACACCAACCCTCCATTCAGGGACCCTGCCCCTGCCTGGGACCTTAATGTTTGCATTGCTCAGCTTATGCAACCTCCCTTTGAGCTTTTGTATTCAGCAGAGCTTAAGTACTTGACTTGGAAAACTGTGTTTCTGGTAGCCATCACTTCTGCCAGACGCATAAGTGAATTACAAGCTTTGTTAGTGGAGCCTGATTTTATCTCCTTTCATAGAGATAAAGTGGTCCTCAGGACTAACAGGAAGTTCTTGCCTAAGGTGGTTTCAGATTTCCACCTTAATCAATCTGTGTCTCTTCCTGTGTACTTCACTGACCATTCCTCCTCTGGCGAGGAGGCTGCACAGTTTAGATGTCAAGAGAGCCCTTAGCTACTACATAGAGCGTACCAAGGGTCACAGGTTTGACTCCCTCCAACTGTTCCTCACTTATGGTGAGGTTGGTAAGGGAAAACCTGCCACTAAGAGATCCATTGCCAGGTGGATTGTTTCTTGTATCCAATTTTGTTATGAAAAACTCGGTAAGGTTCCTCCCTCAGGCCTGAGGGCTCACTCTACCAGAGGTACAGCTGCTTCCCTGGCTGCTGCCAGGGACATCCCTATTCTAGAGGTATGTCAAGCAGCTACCTGGAAAACAGTTCATACTTTTACCAAGCATTACTCCTGGACATCCAGGCTGGGAGTGATGCCCGGTTTCTAACGGCTATGCTTCAGAGCCTATTTCCCAAGTAGGTTCTGTCCCTCCTCCATGGAGGTACTGCTTTTATAGTCTCTTATTAGCCAGAATAAGACTCATGCTGTTTGAAGAAAAAATTACTCACCTTAGTAATGTTTCTTCAATGGAGTCTTGCTGTATTCTGACCTCCCAGCCTGCCCTCTCAGAACCTCTGTTTTTGGGATGTGGGTGGGCAGTGCAGTGTTGGCACTTAATAGGTGCCCACCTTGTTGTTTTTCACCCCTCCCTTTTTGGGGTGACTTGGTGTTGTGTTTTTTGGTTTCCTGACTTGAGTCTTTGTTTTGGGACCAAAAAATGTGTTGTCATGTTAGTAGCCAGTTGGCTAGTGTAGGTTTACAGCTTCCACACAGGACCTCAGTGATTTTAGCTCATAAAGATCTGATGGTTTCAGTTTGAAGAACAACAGACAGAGTTTTCAACCGAGCTCGAGCTCAGCGTTCCATGCCTGGCATGGAAAGTTAACTCTTTCACCTCCGGAGCAGTTCGAAGGTTGGGACTCACTGCTATTGTCAGAATACAGCAAGACTCCATTAGAAGAAACAACATTACTAAGGTGAGTAATTTTTTCATACTGCACCACCTTCTGAATGATGTCCCATCTGCTGCCAGCATCCATATCTGGCCTGATCTGGTCCAACTCTACCCCTTAGGAAACATCCCCATGACTCTGAAGTACAAAACCCTAAATTCAGTGAACACAGTCTTTGAACGGTTTTCCTCCACCCCTAGGTAGAGAAATAAAAGGATAGTGACATAGTTGCTCCATGCCAACTAGTTGCCGACCTCCACTGTGTTATGACCACATCCACTGTATGGTCTTACGTAGTTGGCTCCCACACCTGCTGGATTTGGAACGCATCCAGCAAACTATGCTCCCTGGTAACCTGGGACGTCACAGTCCCCCAGTCTACCACAGCCATATTTATGTACCTCAGTACCATAGCCGTACCTTTGCCCAACCTACACTGGCCCATAGTATTAGCCACCAGGTACTACTTCTGCACCTCCACTAGCATTTGAGGTCTGTACACAACCCCTATTTGTATCCACCTAAAACACTGCATTTGCAGGGTGACTCAAATCACCTCTACATCCCCCTCATCCTCCTGCAATACCAATGCCATTTCTGAATATCACCAGTACTCCAGCACCCATCACCACCACCCTATCTTTCATGAACATTGTGTGGCCTTCAAGCTTTAATTCCCGATGCCCACATATCAGTGACTGCTTCCACATTGGGTGCACCCTCACCTAACATTTCTTGGGGCTCAGGCATCCTGTTACCCAAGATGTTGGCATTGATCAGCACCATCTTCCACTCCTTATCCCAACCACGTCCACAGCCTATATGACCCTGTGCAGTTGCCTGCACTGCACCCACGTAAACCGCCCTTTGGCCATGCAACGTACCATGTTATCCCCTTAGTGGTTCCATGACCTTGCCTTTTAAATGGTTATCCTGGAACAGCCCCCCTCCCTGTGTCCCTCTTCCCTTTAGAAGTTTAAACACCACCTCTCGTGGCTAAATCAAGCGAGTTTCAGTTTCCTAATTTACCTCCACTCCAACATGAGGTGTAGACTATCTGTAGCATAGAAGCCCTTATCCTTACATGTTGCACCACAGTCCCCCACAAGCCAATCCTACCCCCTGGCACCACACTACTCCCTGACCAAGTGGTTCAGCACTGTAATTTGCTGCTTGTTCTCCACACTTGCCCTTGGCAGTGGCATTATTTCATGGAAAGAGTCCAACCATCTGATAGAATGCTAGACCTAGGCAAGCTCCCAAAACATTGCCTGTACCTGAAGTTCACTATCAACAGCTGTCGTTTGTTCCCAGGTGCACCACTAACTCGGGAGATTTCGCATTCCTTAGCCATTTGGTGTACCATGAATTTGGCCTTCAGCACGGACAGGGCAAGGGTACATTTGTTCATGAGTACACTGTCTTTACCCTCCCCCCTCCTACTGGCTACCCCTCATCATGGAATCCAGTAACAGGACCACCTTCACCTCTACCCCACCACCATTGTCTCCACCAAGGTCCTAATCCTTCATGCAATCCTGGACCTTGTTTCTGACTCCCCACCATGTCCTGCTCCCTCTACAATGTGGATGTCATAAGCTGCACTCTGTCACGATCTGTCGACAACTTGTGACACACCAGCCATGCCCACCTGGTCCAAACAAACATCTCTCCCTCGTGTGCATTATCCCCACAGATAAGAAGCTAATGCTCCATGTCCTACCTCTCCTGAGCCTGGCTAAAGCAGCACACAGGTCCCCTGCTTACTCACACCCCATGCCCCTCCCTCATATATTTATAGCTCTTTCTCCTACCATCCTCCCCCCTCCCTGTCTACCCTCACCCCTTTCTTCCTTCACCCCTCATATGTTCCTCTCATTCTCCTCTTCTTCTGGTCATAACAGGTAAACGCACTTTGTTACTGTAATGACTGACCCAAGTCTGCCTCCTCTTGCCCCCACACCTTAATGTTACAGTGGTGTTCAGTGCTGCTCTAAGTGGCTGCTGCCCTCTGTTCAGCAAATGGTGAACTGATGACAGCAGAAATTCATTCCACAGCCAGTAACCAAATGTTCAGTCACATAAAAGATTACACACATATCGATCACAAGGCAGAAACCACTCACTGCCTGTAAGTGACACCAAAGTTACACAGTAAGAAGTGGTTAACTACACAAGTCAATTACCATAATCTAAAGCTGGTATGTGCATGTCAAACTATCTGTGAACACTCCAACTGCACTGTGACTGCAATATGTACCCATAGGTCAGCTGGTGTTGAGCTGCACTGTACAGCCTTGAAATACTTGCAGATACACAGCAATGCATTGCCAGCAGTGGAGCAGAATTGCAGGGAGTAGCCTGGGATTATGTGGGGGAAGAGCTCCTCCCCCACAGCCTATTTAAAGGAAGCAGCTGACTCCTGCTCTGCTTAGAAGCGAAGTCACACTCGCCCAGAATGGCGCTGCAGTGCTCGACTGCTTTCTTTCATTCCTCCGTGCTTCCCTCACCCCCTCACTCCAGTGGCTCCCTGTTCATCTTCTGTTCGTTGCGATTGCTTGTCTCCCCTCCCCCTTCCCCTGCTCCTCTCCTGTTGTTGTTTGTTCTTCCTGCCTTGTCTTGGGAGTCTTCCTTGTTAGCTGTTTCCTAGCTATGTCTCCTACTTGACTACCTACTGCCATGCTCCTTCCTGCCTCTTTTCTGCAGCCGTTGCCCGTGCGTCTGCTATTTTCCATTTCAGTGCATACTGCTCCTTACCTTGGAGCTTTGGACCTTCATTCACCTGCTCTGCTATTGGACGCTGCCTCTCATCATGGAGTTCCACTCCTTGCAACGCCATGGCCATCATTCCTCACTCGGAGCTTGTTCTACGTCAGTCTGGGTTTGTTTGCCTTGCTCCTGAGAAATCTGCCCTGCTTCCAACCGTGCTCCCTTCCACACAGCCCTACGCTGCCCTCTGAACTGGGCTTCTGTCTCCTTCTCCGTTTGGAACATCTGCGATGAATCCTCCCTAATTTAGCTCCTGCTTCCAGTTGTCTTGGCCGTTTCAGCGCTCATTGCCACGTATACGGTCTTCACATTACATTTGCATGGCTCCTGCAAGCCGGGGCATTGCATCGAAACTTAACTTTAGTATATCTGTGTTTAATCGTCCATTGCTGGTAGCCTCTTGAAGTATTGCCTTCGGTACCACAATCATTATTGCATTTATTGACAAGCCAGCGTTCCCATCCTTCATGCTGCATTCTTTGTACCAGACATGACTCATGTAGTATTTAAGACTCCTCGCTAGACCTAGTCGTGTCCTATTCCCTCTACATTAGCAATGCCATGCTGCAGTTCACCTCTTCTCTCATGGTGACAACTGTGCTGCTGCAGCCGCTTGCTAACTGCCTTTGCAGCCCTGAAGTATTGCTACAGTGCAGCGATTTATTGTGTTCAGCATGTCTCCATGTCAGTCTCACTTTGCCATGCTCTTCCCCTGTCCAGTGCACACAGGTCTCTACGGACGCTGCTTCATTTCTTCATCACTTGGACTTCATCATGCCCTGGATACTGAGATGGCTCTTCTCCTTTCCTCTGGATGCATTGCACCGGTGCTACTTTTCCCTTTCTTGGCTAGCTGATGCCTGCATATCGATCCCTTACGATTCCACTGTTTAGCTGTGGACGCAAACAATTAAGGTAAGGCACAGTACTACTTGAGGCATAGTTGAGTCATCCCTAAAAATCAAGGACAATTTAGAGGTATGCATGCCTTTTACCGGTTCACTGTGCTTGGCGTTCTGTATTTCGCTCGCATTATATAGATTTTAGTTGATGGAACCTTCCCCTGTCCCTACTTATATGGGGCCCACTTTCTGGACTTGTTCTATTTGCACATCGGACTTTTGCTCCACCTTCTGGCCATTCATTTGAATTGCGGGCTTTGCCCTGGCTCATGCTGGGGAATCGGGAGCTATGATTCTTCCCTTCAATAGCTATTCAATGCCATATGGCTCCTCGGCTCCTATGCCACTCCTTTCTACCTTGGCCTCCATCAGTTCTTCCCTATATGACTTCTGCAGGGCTTGTATTATTTCCTCGGGCATTCTCCTTAAGTGCTTATGGATTTCTGTTCAGCTCCTCAACCATGCCTGCCTGCACTTCAGGTGATTGCACCTTTGCTTCCCTCATGGAATACCGGATTCAGGATGTGTTTGCCTCACCGGATTGCCTTCTTCTGCAGAGATCTTCGCTGCGATACCTACTATCCTCAATATATATGATACATCGGTCTTCAGCATCATTTTCCTTCCTACGTCTGCTTATATTACACTGCTTCTTCGCACTTATCTGGCTTCAGCTACTGCCTCCATTACAATACCTACTTCACCTCTCTGCCCGCCTGCCCGGCTCGGAACCTGGGGATTCACAGCTTCTACAACCTGCCTTCGCCATTCGGGCTGGAAGGTTTTCCTATTGCTCCTCTTGCCTGCTCACTCAGCTCGGGCCTGGAATTTCGCTGCTTTTATGACCTGCCTTCGCCCTTCGGGCTGGGAGGTTTCCCTACTTCTATTATGCCAGCCTCATTCAGCTTGGAGCCTGGGGATTCTCACCTCTATGACCTGCTTTGCCAGTCAGGCTGGGAGGTTGCCTACTAATCTTCTGCTTTCTTGACCTGCCATTGTCCTTCAGGCTGGGGTTTCCTCATTCTGCTCTAATTCTGCCTCGCCCAGCTCGAGGTCCTGGGTTTCACATTCCCTATATGCCTACATGCTACCATATCACCAGCCCGCAGCTCTTCCAGGAGTGCAGCTGGATGTTTCTTCGTCATCTGTTCTTGGATGTTTGCCCTGCTGCCTCAGCCATGGAATTGCTACTGCTTCGCTTTCCTGAACACTTAGTTGGCGCTTCCTACAACCTTTCATTATTATGCTTGTGCTCTACCAAATTTGGACCCTGTGACAACGCCACTTCATTTGATTCAGCTTTCGGGTCTCGTCTGGTTTTCCTGCCTTGAACTTTGCATATCTTCGAGTTGGATGTTATTCCTCTCATCCAGTTGCCATATCTGCCTCAGTCTCTTCCATGCAATCCCTACCTTCCTTGCTCTGGATACATCGGTTCTCAGCATCCTTACATTCTCTACGTCTGCCTTACAGCTGCAATACTACTGTGCTCAGGATGATTCCAGATGCGTCTTGTGGAGGCTGTATGCTGCTCCTAATTTATTAGCTGCCCTTCATGGGTATGGCTGCATTCCTGTTACCTAGAGCTACTGGCCTGTCGTACCTCCAGCTGATGGATTGCTGTGAATCTCATCAACAGACTATCTTCCACGCTCAAATTCTACCAGCAGACATTCCTGGATCTGGCTGCGTTTCACATACTGGAATCAGCGCCTCTCTCCTACCTCACCAGCTATCGATTCAGTTGCATTTCAGGGGCTGATTGCCACATCCTGTTCCTTCTCATCTGCCTTCGTTGGAACAATCCTGCTCCTACTGCCTCTCACTTTGGATTTGCAGTCCAACTGCCTTGCTTATTTTGGGCTCACCATATTCTACTACTTGGATGCTTCATACCTCGCACCAGTGTCTCCGATTATTCCCTACAGCTTGCCATTTAGTTATCACCCTCCAGGCAGCTGGAAATCCCTCTGGGACACGTTTGAACTGTCTAGGGGGTCACTACACTCCACCAAGGCCATTAGAGTTTGGGCAGTTAAATCAGCCTGTCGACCCACCACTACAGCTTTTTTCAAACATTAAGCTTTGGAAAGTGCCCCTTCAACAGTATCCTTACTAGTGCCCATAGGTATATCCAGTATTAGCAAGGCATTGTGAGGGTCAATCTCCTGCCCCATACACCACCCCACCAACTGGTGTACAGCCATTTCTACTGGGATAGCCATTAGTCTTTAACAATAATTCATGATTTTGGCCACTGGGGGGGCGCAAATCCCAGCAGTATCCTCTAAGATGTAACCCTTAGGTGGCACTATCCCAAGGGCTACTACTCCTGCTTGCTTGGCTAGTAGTAGGTTAAGGGGCCTGGGTACTGAAATGGGTGCCTCCACTCATAGGACAGGGTTGTTAGTAACAAGGCTAACTTGGGTACAGCCCTCCGGGACACTCTAACCCTCCTGTTTTCCCGCTAGTGGCCTAAATAATATGCAACGGACACTTTCACAGTAGCCCCTATTCAGCATACAAATCCCCACACTGTTTGCACTTACCACCAGGGCTGGTTCCACCAGGTCATCCCTGGAGACCCCTATAAAACAAGGTTAGGCACAGCAAATAACAGTACAGTGTTTTTGGTACAAACTAGAACCACAGTCAAATCAGGTGCAAAAAGAGTTAGATCTGATTTATTCAGGGGACTTGAACAAGGGTGGGGCGTAATCAGGTTGATTGATTCTATAACTAATCTAGTCAGACAATTATGCATGCACTTTTTAGTCCCTCAACACAGTCACACACATACTGGGTACCCAGTTGGTGAGATAGCCTAGCCTGATGCATTGCCTGGGGTAGGCCAGCATCGCAGCTGGTTGGGATCCTGTGATGAAAACAAAAGGCATGCACAATTTGTAATCCGGAGCCAGGAGGCTCAGTTCATGATGATTAGACAAAACAAATGAGATGACGCACTTTGATTGAGCTGTTTTTGCAGGGAGCTACCCTGGTGTTTACTCGTGCTACCCAGTACAGGACACAAGATGGATGAAATGGAGACTGCAGGATGACTTGTTGGTTTGCCAGGAGAAGCAGGGCCCACACGATTCACTGTGGTGTTGTTCTTGTTTGTGATGGTGAGCTAGGGAGCTGATCCCCAGGCAGGTCTCTCATTGATGGTCTTCTCTGTGGCGTGAGTAGCTGGCTGGGCCAAAGGGTGGAGGCCCAGACCAAAAGGAGAAGAATGCGGATTCAATTCGGTAGGTGCTGGATGCAGCTTCCAGCAAGTGAGGCACAATTAAACAGTGGGGAACCAAATCATGACCCACTAGCAGGTTACAGCACATTTATTGTAAAGCAATCACCATACCATGAAACGGATAGCAGTCCAGTCACAATATCAATGTCTCTGAGCAAAACCAGGAGTTCTATGGTAAATGGATGTCCTGACAGGCCAATCGTGTATGGCAAATCTTCGGTCTTCTTCAGGCTTAAATCTGGTCACTCTTCAATGGCTTTGTCTCACTCCAATTCGGATACAATCTAATTGATAAGCCTTTCAAAGGATTCCCTCTCGAGGGACAACAAGCAGACGGGCCAAACTCAGCCTTTCCACCAATCTCCTGTGTGAACTACGCGGAAGCAGCTACTCTAATCACTCGAGCTGTTTACTATTCAAACTCTTAACTCCAGACTGACACACTACAGCAGGCAGCTTGAGAATTTCCCTTCAGTCCAAAAGGTTCTGGTTGGTTGATCCATCAGTCTGTCAAAGAAAGGGCTCCCCCTCCAGGTCCATTTAGGCGCCAAAGTGCAAAAACTACAATTCCTACAGAAATTTGCTCCCACAAGACCCCTGGAGGCAGACACCATTTTAGAGTCCCCAAAGGTACTGATTGGTCCCAGTAGGCAGTCCAGAACCAAGATGGTGGGGGCAATATTGAAATGACCATGCTGTAAAGGAAGGCAGGTTAGACAAACTGCAATATTATTATTATTGTTGTTAAAACGGATAAAACAGTAAACAGGCACAGTTCCTAGCAGGGCTCCCTCTGCGCAAATAGCGATGGCAGAATGGAGCGATAACACTGCAGTCCGGGCGGGACTCGAGCCTGAGACTATTCGGTCCCTACCCAGATTAATTTTACACCACAAGATAGGCAGCTCTTAAAGAGACAGGCACAGAGGCTAACAGGGCACTCACATGCAAACACTTTTAAATCGCTAGGACACAGAACACCAGCCTGGCAGTGGGCATTAGGCAAGCCCAAGGAAGAATTTTGAAAACCCCATTTGCAGAGGGGTTACACCTGAATGTTTCTTTCATGTCCCTCCCCCCCTTCTCTCCTCCAGGGAATACATATTGAGTTTCCCTAGCCTCTCCTGTTAGGGCTCTTCATGCAGATCCTGCACCATCTTTGTAGTCCTTCTTTGGACTGCCTCCACTCTATGTCCTTCCTGAGATGTAATCTCCAGAACTGGACACAATACTCCAGCTGAGGTCTCACCAATGATCTGTACAGTGGTATAACTACGTCCTTCTTTCTGCTGGTGATACCTCCCCCTATGCACCCCAGCATCCTGCTGCTTTCCCCATGGCCTTCTCACATTGCTTGGCTGTTTTTTAGGTAATCTGATATGAGTACCCCCAGGTCCCATTCCTGCTTTGTGGCTGCCAGTACCCCCCACCATCTTGTACTCCTTCCTTGGATTTCTGCTCCCCAAGTGCAAGACTTTGCACTTTTTTGCATTGAATCTTAGTTGCCACAGTTTTGACCACTCCTCCAACCTGCTTAGGTCTTTTCTCATATTTTCTACTGCCTCTGGAGTGCCAACCCTGTTGCAGATCTTGGTGTCATCTGCAAAAAGACATACCTTTCCCTCCAGCCCCTCTGCAATGTCATTTATGAAGACATTGAAGAGGACTGGCCCTAGGACTGATCCCTGTGGCACTTTGCTGGTCACCTTCCTTTCCTCAAATTGAGCACCATTGACCAGCACCCTTTGTGTCCTGCCCCCCAACCAATTTCTGACCCAATTTACCACCATGGGACCCACCCCCATGCTGCCTAACTTGTTTGCCAACCTTCTATATGGGACGGTGTCAAAGGCCTTGCTAAAATCTAAGTAGGCCACATCCACTGCCATTCCCTGATCTACCTCCCTGGTCACCCAGTCAAAGAAATCAATTAGTGCCGTTTATCATCACTTTCTGTCACCTATCCATTAACCAATTTCATACCCAGTTTACCACCTTGGGACCCACCCCCAAACTGCCCAGTTTCCTTATGAGTATCCTATGTGTTATGAAGATGAAGGCCTTGCTGAAATCTATGCAAGTAGACCATGTCCACTGTTCCATCCTGATCTATTTTCCTGGTCACCCAGATGAAGAAATCAATCAGGTTCATCTCACATAACCTCTCCCCCCAGTGAATCCATGCTGCCTTGGATCCTGTAACCCACTGGATTCAATATATTCCACTAGCCTTTCTTTTAAAAAGTGTCTTCATTAACTTTCCCACCACTGATATCAGACTGTCTAGCCTATAGTTGTCAGCCTCCTCCCTGCTGCCTCTTTTATGAAGTGGGACTACATCTGTTCTCTGCCTGTCCTCTAGAACCACTCCTGTTTCTAGTGAGTTGTTGAGTAGGTCTGTCAAATGTGCAACCAGTACCTCTTGAATTCCCTTGGGTGTATCCCATCTTGCACCATAGTTTTGTCACCTTTCAGATTCGCAAGCCCTTTGACGACTCCTTTGTCTGTGAAAGGACATGTTTCTATCTTCCTCGCCCAGTGTTCCTGCTGCTTTAATGTGGTCCATCCGTGTCCCCCTCTGCTGTGAAAAGTGAACAGAAGTGACCACTTCCCTTGAGAACCAAAGTGGCCTCTTTCCTCTTGTTCTTGCTTACTTCTGTTGAGCAGAGGTTTGTTGCCTTCACTGTGCCATCCCTTAATTTGGCCCAGTGTTCCTTCACCCCACCCAGGTAATCCCCCCCCTGCTAGATTGACTCTGAGGCAGTCACCCACTTTTTTTCTTTCAAGTCTGCCCTCCTGAAGTTCAGGACCCTCATCCTTCTGTGGTTTGCTTCTGCTGCCATCCTTACACTATGTTAAACCATGTTGTACTGTGATTGCTTGTCCCCAGGTGGCATCCCACCTTGACGTCCGCAATACTGTCCGTTTTTTTTTTTTTGCATTGTTTATCCCCATATGAGCCCCAGAGCTGCCTCTCCTTTGGGCTGCCATGGTCCCAGACATTCCCCCTACTATCCCCCTTCCGACCACCTACCTCACATCTGCAGCCTTCCATGGGGTAGCCTGGTGTAACCCTTCACTGGATGGGTCCCCACTCCTCTGAGGGGGAAGGCACCAGTGGGAGGAACCAGCACACTATTTCTCTCGATCCCAGGAGCTGCTGAGGTATTCTGTGGCTCTCAGGGAGTCTTTGGAGGTGCCTGGGACCGGCAGCCGTCATCCGGCTAACTTCCAGAACGATTTTTCTGTTTTTCTTGTTCCCCCTTTGCGTCGCTTCTTGCAGTGCCTCCAGTCTCCATTGGGGGCCGCTGCATGAGTGAAGACAGTCCCTAACCCACCCCAGGATAGGAGAGCAGTCCATCTGATGCTTGATCCTATCCTCCCCCGACGACCGTAGTCCGTTCCCGAACCTGGGTCGCTGTCGTGGGTGTTCCTGTTTGTGAGCACCAGGTTCAGTATTGCCCCATCATGAGTGGGCTCCTTGATCAGTTGCTTCAGAAATGCCCCCTGCAAAGAATCTAGAATGTCCCTGCTTCCAGGCCAGGCTACACTTGGGAGGCTCCAATCAGCATAAAGCAGACTGAAGTCCCCCACAAGTAGCATCTCCTTTTTTTCTGCCATTATACTTATGGCTTACCCTCAGTGCCTTATCCAGTTCCTCCCCCTGTGTAGGAGGACATTTTAAGTGTGATTCAAACCTTCAGATATCAACCATTGAGTGAGTACTGTTAAAGGTCCTCTACACATTTTATATTATGGAGTTCCCCAAAGTGAACCTGGACTGTCTCACCCCCCCCAACCAAGCTGATATACCGGGGTCCCATGTGGTTTCCCCCACACTGCCACCTCATCTGCATGTGAGGGGCATACAGGGCCCTAGTAGTCATGAGAAAGTCCCATAAGAGGGACTGCAGGTCATCCCCCCCAGCGAACCCCCTCTCCCGCCCCAACAGAGACTCTAGTACTTTCAGGGACCTGGTTCAGGCCTGACAGGTCAAGGGATGAAAGTGTTGTCTTTTGTAATGTAGTAGAAAAGCCATCCATTCCAGCGGGATGAGCACCTCTCAGCCTGGTCATTCAGTCTGTGTTATTTTTTCCATGTGGTAAATTTGGTTTACTATGGGCCACCAGTCACCCACTGAAAGGACCCGAGGAGTAAGCCACACTTTAGTGATCACTTTTTTTGCTGCGATAAGCAGTATGCCCAGTAGATAGCGAGAATTAGGATCAGTGTTAGGTTGGTTATATTGTAAAAGCATATAGGTCTCCAAAGTAAGCGGAACCACCCTCCCAAAGAGCTCCCTGAGTTCTCCTTGGGGTCCTTGAAAGAAGGGCTGCAACATTGGACAACTCCACATTACATGGGTATGGTGAGCAGTAGTTTCGCTGCAGCCCCACCAACAACTGGAGCTTCCCAAATTGGAGTAGTGTTTGGTGATGGTGTTAGGAAAAATCTTATTATATGTCTCCAAGCATATTCCTGCACTGATGTCAGCTAGAGATTCCCAAGGAGCGTTGAGTGGCAGCAACCCACTGTTTCAGTCATGGGAATACCCAACTCCTCTTCCCATTTTATTTTGATTGGGAGGGTTAGCCTATCATGGATCTCCAAGATTGGTTGGTAGAAGTTGGACACCAGGTGATTAGTCTGCTGGGTTCTGATAAAGAGCAGCAAGTGAGTTAGAATAGAGGGGTATAGCTCCAGCCGCAAGGCTCCCCTTGGTAACTGAATATAGTAGTGTCTCAACTGAAGGTACCTAAAGAAGTCTGACCTATTGAGGCCAAACTCCTGTAGCATGATGTCAGATGTTTTATAGGTGCCCAACACTATGCATCGGTACAAGTATCTGAGTGAGTGGATTCCCCACTCCCCAAATCATGCATCTGTTGCAGCCAGATTGAATGCAGGCAAAAGACAGATGGGGCAAAGCAAGGGCAGGAAAGGAAAAGTGTTAGTCCTAGCCATCTCCTGGCTGATTTCCAGGCTGAGAGCCTGTACCTAAGCCATGGGTTTTCTGTGGGACAGTCCCCCGATTGGGGCCCATCATGATAAATATTTGTGCAGTAGTACTTGTCTGTGAGGAGTGTTTGTTCTATTAGCTGCCAATGGGAATTTGTGGGACTCAGCTCTCTGGCCACCAACTGGCACAACAGGGTGGAGATGTAATAAAGTTGGAGGTGTGGAAGTGAGAGGCCGCCTTTTGCCCTGGAGAGGCATAGTATGTGGAAGCAGACCCTTACAGCTGGTGCAGAATGCTGCAGCCCGGCTGTTGTCTGGATCATCTTGATTCAGTCATATTATGCTTGTGCTGTGTGAACTGCACTGGTTGCCAGTTTAGTGGTGGATCTCCTTTAAGATCAGTTTGCTGACCTACAAAGCCCTGCACGCATAGGGACCGAGCTACCTGCAAGATCTCCTAAAACCTTACTGCCCCCACCGACCACTCCGCTCGACTGAAGAGGGATTGCTGGAGATTCCCAGGGTATGATTAAAAACGTGGATCATGGGCATTTTCATTTGCAGCCCCTACTCTGTGGAATTCTCTGCCTTGGTGGATACGCGAGTGCCTGACAATGGGGTGCTTCAAGACTGCCTTGAAAACTTACTTATTTGAACTTGCTTTTTGTGCTGTTTTTTTAATTGGATTTTATTATTAAGTTGTATTTATTTACCGGAAATGTATTTTAGTACTCCATGATCTGTTTATTGTACAGCACTCTGATACGTAGTGAAGAGCGCTGTATAAATAAAGTTTATTATTATTATTAAGAATGGTGACCATTCACCTTTACACAAGCTCTTGGGGAGCAGTATATTCCCTTAAGAACTGCTATTAATGGGGCCCGGAAACCCAATCTCTCCAGTACCATATACAGGAATGGCCATGGCACCCTATAGAAGGCCTTCTCTGCGTCGAGGCTAACCAACGCAGGGGCCCATGGCCACCATTCATTTAGTGGATGATGTGCAGGGTTGTGTTGACATTATCTGTTGTTGTTCTGCCTCTGACAAATCCTGTTTGGTCTGGAGCTACTAACTGGGGGACATATGGGTCGATCCGGTTCGCCAACATGATCATAAAGAGCTTATAGTCATTATTAAGGACCAAGAGAGGTCTGTAAGAGGCACAGAGTTGGATATTGTTCCCTAGTTTCAGGAGTACTAAGATGGCAGCATATGATCAGGATGGTGGGGGAGGGCCCCCCTCCATAGTGGCATTATACACCTTCAGCATGGTACAAGCAACATGAGCCCAAGTTGTTTTGTAAAATTCTGCCCCATAACTATGTGGGCCTGGGGCTTTTTGAGTCTTGGCTCGGCTACTGGCTAGCCAGACCTCTTCTAACATGATTGGGACAAGAAGTTGGTCCCCTTGTTCCGGAGTCAGTCGGGGCCGATTCAGTGACTGCAAGAACTCCCTTATCGTGTCCTTGTGTGGCGACTGTTCCTCTGTGTATAGGTTCTTGTAGTAGGTGCTAAAACCCTCTATAATGTCATGCAGGTTCGCCAGTTTCCGACCCTCTGTGGGGTGGAGTATGGTGGATTCAGTAGCTAGATGCTTTTGTTTGCGTATCTGGTAAACGAAAAGCCTGGTGGCTCTAGGGCCCATCTCATAGAACTGTTGTCTGAGGTACGTGAGTGCAATTTTGGTTTGTTGTTTTGCTAGGGAGTCCAGTTCCCCCTTTGTCTGCTGAAGCTGCAAAGTTACTGAGGGGTGTCCCTGTTTATGGGCCATCTGGAGGAAGTACAGGATGTCCTCCAGCCTCTCTCTCCTAGCCCTGGCCTCTGCCAAGGTGTACTGTATAATGTGGCCCCTAAGTACTGCCTTCAGGGTGTCCCAATAGATGGCTGGGATTGTCTTTTCCAGAGAGTTGTCAGCCTCTATCTCTTCGATCTTGTCTTTTAAAAACTCCTTAAATTGTTGTGATTTAAGGTAGTGAATATTAAATCTTCATTGTGTATTTTGAGACTGTGTGCCCATATCCCAGGAAGTTATTACCACTCCTTGGTTGGAGATTTGTATATTCCCCAGTGCACAGTCCACTAAGTTGTGGATGTTTTCCACTTGTGTATAACAGTGGTCGATTCTGGAGTAGGTATTATGCACTGTGGCATAATGGGTGTAATTCCTGGTGTGTGGGTGAATATGCCTCCATGTATTGACCCAGCCCACTTCCTTTACAAATCTCTTGAGGAATTTCTGCATTACTGTTTGTCGCTGTGGGGACGGGTTGGACGAGTCTCAACTGGAATCTTGGGCAATGTTAAAGTATCCCGCCAATGGGAGGCTACCCCTTGTGGTCTATACTGTCTTGTCTAAAAGTGGTTTAATGGTTGCCATCTGAATACCCAGGGGGAGGTAAAGATTAGCCAAAGTGACCTCCTTATTATCCAGGGTGCCATGTGTGATCTCCAGGCACTCCTCTGGGTCATTCCACTGAGATGCAAGTATAAATGGTGTACTCTGAGGTATAAATATTTAGGCTTCGCATTTCCTCCCCCACAGAGGATGAGATCACCTCTGTATAGCCATATTTCTTAAGTTTGAAGTGCTCCCCTACTGTCAGGTGAGTTTCCTATAAGAATATCAGGTCTGTCCTAGTCCGCTTAATATGTGCCATCACCCTAGATTGGCGGGTAGGAGTGGACAGCCCATTCACATTCGGGGAATACAATTTCAAGTTGGTTGTAGATATAGATGAGGTTCAAAACCCACTTGGTTTTCGTTAGGCTGTGGGTAATTTACCTGTTTCCATTATGTGATACTCATAATAAAGCTTTGGTATTGTGATGTTTCAAAGCCAACATGGTTTAGAAGGGGAAAGGAAAGTAAAACATGGGGCCCTTCCAACTACAAATATTTTGGATAGTCTCCCAACCAAACAGAATTCTAATATGAACAACCACTGTAAAATGTACATTATAAACTGAGGTTCTTGGGTTCCAACTGGGAGACCTTAAGCCCAAAACATTAACCGTGACTTCCAAAGTAAAGGATCTGGTCCCAGATCCAGACAGCAGGGTTTAAACCCTGCTTGAAGACAATGCCCTAGTAGAAGGGCATTCTGACATCTACGATGTCAAGGAAATTCAATGGGGTAATGGTCAGGAAAATGACAATACCAGATTCCCCAGAATCCCAACCCATTTTTGTAACTTAGAGTTCTTCCTAGGAAGTATACTGAGATGCTTATCTGATAAGCATTCCAGCAGTAGTGTTGCATTCCTGTTTCCTCATAGGCCCTGCTCCCCCACAACCCAAGTAATAATTGTATAAGGTTTGTCCAGGTGTACTCCATAGTTCTTGTTAATTCGTGGTGCTCAGTTCATGGAGGAGGGGGTTCCATATACTGGAGGATAAATCTGGCTTTGACCTACCTATAAATGGATGGGGGGGCACCAACAAATGGGAAGCGAGAAGAAATGAAATAAATAAAAGGGGGTTGGGGTTGTCATATCCATCTTGGCTGGATCTCCTTATCAGTTTCAGTTTATGATCGTCATGGGTTGAGGGTAGCCCAAGCCCACCCTGGCTGGAGAAGCATAAAACTAATTGTAGAATCAAAAGCTGGAAAGAGAACTTTACAGTTCTCCTTTAAGGGACGAAATCTTCAGTGGCCTAGTCCTGTAAAGTGCACACCCGATGGAGGCCTATTCCAGCTCCTCGTGACATTGCCTTGGTTGTGGTTGTAGTCACCCCGGTCTAACTGCATCACTTTGCAATTAAAGTAAATAAAGTCTTATTGGGGGGATTTACTTTGCTGTTACGGGAGTAGGCGGTTGTTTCCTCTGATTCTTCAGATTCTCTACAGTGCATTGGAGAGACTTCATTCCAGATTGCTGTAAGGAGTCTCTCTGTCCCTGCTTCCATCTCATTTGTGAGAGCCTGGCCACCAGAGTCTGTGCTGATTTTGGAGACCTAGCTGGGATTACCATCTGCCTTTTAGCAAGCTCAGCCATCACAGCCTCTGAAGTTTTGAAGTGCTGCACCCCATCAGCGAAGAAGATGGTCATCAGTACTGGATAAGGGGTTCTGAATTGGAGTTTGGCATCCATCAGGGTCTACATAAGGGGCAGGTAGGCCTTTCTCCTCTGCATTATCTCATGGGAGAAGTAGTTTCAAAGTACAGTCTTTGGTTGTTTAGCAGTACTTCTCCCATCTTCCAAGTGGTATGCAGTACATTTTCCTTTTCCTGGAACCTCAAGAATTTTATTAGGATGGTGTGAGGTTGCTGTTGGGGGGGGCGGCCAGGGCCCGAGTGTATGATGGATCCTGTTGATCTCCAGTGTATATTCATCTGACAGCTTTAGAGAGGTTTTTAGCAGGTGCTGAATGTATGGAATCATATCCGCACCCTCGGGGAACTCTGGTACCCCCAAGATTTGTATGTTGTTTCTCCAGTTGTGGCTCACTGAGTCCTTGGCATGGTCCTGTAGAGTCTGGGCCGCTTGGTGGAGTTGCAGAATGAACCACTCAGTAGTGTCTAGGTACTGATCCGAGGTAGTTGCTCTTCCATGCCCTCCTGCTGCCGCTCTAGTTTATCAGTGTCAGTCCGGAGGGCTGCGGTGATGGAGCATATCTTGCTTCTGAAGCTCCGCATTTCAGTGAGTAATAAGTTCAGCTGCTTATGTACTGAAGAGTTGCTATCTTTCCCAGACTTACTGTGACCATGTCAAGAAGCTGAGGCCTGAGAGCCTTCGCTTTCTGAACAGCCATCTGAGAATTGTTCTTCATCTGGAGCCTCCTTTGGGTCTGGGGGGGGCCTCCCCTTTGGATTTAGGCATTATTAGACCTTATTGCTGCAAATTATAGGATACAGGATGGTTATAGCAGTAAATAAAACATCTTTGTTGGGAGATTCTGGGAGTGCTAAATCACTATTGTCTATCCTGGATCATGATGTCACTGGAAGTCCCCATACAGTCTCTTACATGATTAGTCATGTCTTTAAAGAACTAGCTCTTGTCCTATATTTATTATCCCTACAGGGAACCTGATTCCATCTAGGGAAACCCCCCTCCTCCCTCCACCAGTGTTATAGTCCTTGGGGTCTGGCTCCAAAATCCTAATTTAAATAAAGCTTCTGTTCCCAAAAAATTATTTGGTGCTCCTGCTGGTGTTTGCTTGTGATCGTGCTAGTGTCCAGTTACGTCAGGGTGTCAGAAGGGGAAGTCCTATTTTTGGTAGAAATGCAAGTTTCACTCCATTTGCAGCAGTGGAACTGCCTTTGATGTATGGCTGGAGCAGTTCCAAAGAATGTTGCAGGAGGCACCAAAGATTCCCTCCTCACCTGCTACCACCATGGTCCTTCCATTACCATCCAAGTCCTCTGGGGCAGAGGGGAGCTAAAATGTTGGGAAAGTAGTGGCTGGGTTCTGCACAGAAAAAGGTAAAGCCTCGGGGGGGGGGTTACACTCTCTCTGTCTAAATACTTAAATAATCAGAGTCAAGGTTAAAGGGGAAAGTCCCTTCAGCCTTTTTTTTCCCCGTGTAGTTTATAGGCATGAACAATGATTGGTCATGACCTGATTCATTCCAGGCATCATGGGATTTAATGATGATTTAGAGCTAAAGTCTGTAGTTCTATTGTATTAGTGCTGTTGATGTCCCCTGCAGTCTGTTTTTTTTTTTTTTTTTGAATCTTGTGCTGGCCATCAGCCTTGTTTATTAGACGGCACAGAAAAAAAACAAATGAGAACAAAGAGACTGCATGCTCAGTCTGCAAAAATAGGAACTTACAACATAAAACTACTCAAAAAGCAGAAATAAAACTTTACAAGCACAAGCCTTCCCTAAAAGCATTTTGTCCAACTCGGATGCACTTTAAACCACAGAAAACACAGCACTTACTGTACCTTGAAAAGTTAGATGGCTAGCACAAGGCAAGAACATAGGAACTACAGAGAACATCAATAAACTGACTGATACAGTTCAACCACTGCTGGCTTTAGCCCTACAGCATCATAAAATTCCAGGATGCCTTATATGAGTTGGATCGTGAACTTTGCAATGGAGTCAAGCAGGTTTCCCACCAGACTTCACTAACTTCATTTACATTTAAATCCTGATGAAATTAGGAGGGTGCAATAGAGGCAGTTAGTGTGCATGCTACAAACTACACAGGGAAACAGAAAAAAAAGGCTGAGGGGACCTTCCCTTAAGCACAGAGTCCAGCAGTAAAGCAAACATCATTGACAATCTAGCTATATAATTGTTTCCTTGTTAGCACTAACAATTACATCTTGTCTAGACCAGTACTTCCTGTCTAAATGAATGCTTTCCAGTCCCAGCAGCAATTTTCAGGCCTAAACCTTCTCCATACTGTGCCTACCACCCTTGGTGATGAGGCTTGGACATAGCAAAAGGCAATACAGGGCAAGGATCTAAAGGTGACATAAAAACCTCATTGTTCTATGTGATTAGGCAGGTTTGTGGAAGCACCTTGAAAGTCATGTGATGGATTCATGAGTATTTTGATGGCTTTGTCAGAGTGATGTGTTGAACACTACAGGGAACATCACCACACTGAAACATTTGAATGGAGTTCTGATTCCACGGCACCATTCTAATCTCTGTTGCCATTCTAGTCTCTGTGGCAGCCTAGTGGATGCAGTTTTTATATGGCATCACTACTGGACTCACATTGTTCGAATTTTTCTCTGTTGAAGAGAACAGTTGTTTCGGAGACCTGTTAAAGTCCTTCAGCTAAGTCCTTTATTTTATTAAAAAAACTGCTTTCTTTTTTTCCCTGTTGAGTACAGGATCTATGGTAGGGGGAACCTGATGCAGAGGATGGCAAAAAGAAAAATGCTACAGATGCTCTGGTACCATCAACACAAGCTAAGAAAACAAAAAGAAAGCATCTGACTGCCACCCCCGAAAGAAACATGGAGCCAGCAGCAGAACAGAGAACTATGCCTTCAGCAGTGGACATTAAAAATGCTACAATTCTTCCAGGCTTTCAAGGCCATGAAACCTTGCTGCTATTCTGGCTCCCCTCCCCAGACTTGGACATTCTTTGAACCTGTGCTGGAGAGTGAAGTGGAGGAAGATGAGGGTGAACCAGTTGAACCTGAAGTATCCTCTGAACAGGATTTTGGTTCCCTACCAAGTGTGAATGAGGATTTTTTCCTCTTATTCTACTTTTGCAAGGCATTTGGTTGACTCTGTGGCTATCCCCGCCACAAAGACAGAGGAGGATATTGAAGATGCAGAATGCATGAGTATGCTGGGACAGACCTCATCTAAAAGGCTCACAGTACCCATTCACAAATCCCTCAAAAAAGCTACTAGCAAGATTTTGGAGCATCCAAAAGTGGCTCCTGACATTGACAAAACAAGCATGACACTTTTTAGGGACAGTGCAACCTGCTTATAATGGACTACTGTACATGTACCCATTTTGTTTATTATAGGCAGGTGTCTGGAATAGCCCAAAATCTGTTTTTACATGTGATTCAATTGCAGGTACAGTGAGTGCAGAACAATAATATAACAACAAGATTAGGTGAACAATCAGTGTACACACCAGTAGTACATAACAGCAGACTTAATTAGCAGAATACGTACAATTAAGTAGCACAGTAGGAACTCTGGAGGGACACTACAGTAGGCATGAATATAAATTATAGTGACAGTAAACAGCAGATAACAAAAACTAGTCCCTTCAATGGGGCTGAAAGGAGTGCAGAGAAAATGGTAGCATGGGAGACGGAGAAAAAGGTGAAAAGAAATGAGAATATGGGAGGTGGAGGAGGGGAAGCAGGACTCTGAGGAAACTGGAGGAAAAGAAGTCATTAAAAGCACAGGTGACTTTGGCAAGGTTGAAGATGGTGGTGCTCTGAAACTTGAGGAATGAAGCTACTGACTGGGTGGGGGGGGGAGCAAAAAGAGAGTGGATAATCTTCCTGAACTTTGAATAGCAATTACATTGTTCTGGAGATTGAAGCAATGTAACACTTTTTCTTCCCTTACTGGTTTGGTGCTGGAACCACAGAGGTGTTTGTACTGGAGGATGTCCTCCGGGGAACCAGAGGACTTGTGCTGGTGCCAGGCTGAGCCACAAGCTTTAGGTAAGCAATGGGCTCAGCAAAAATCCAGATGGGAGCTTTTTACACAAGACCTCAGAGTGATAGTTCTAAGACACTAAAATTCTAAAGCATATGTGTGTGTGTGTGTGGGGGGGCACTTTTAACACAGAACAAATTTTTGTTTTTCAATTTTATTGATCTACTGTAGGCTACTTGTGCATCTCATTTTCAGTGTGTCCCTGCTTCAAACAACATGAAGTCTTGCTATATTATGACATATGCAGTGAGTCCCAACCTTTGAACTGCTCCGGAGGTGAAAGAGTTAACTTTCCATGCAAGGCATGGAACCTTGAACGCGAGCTCGGTTGAACACTCTGTCTGTTGATGCTCAAACTCACTGTCAGATTCTTTACTCCGCCTCACTGCACAGTCGCTCCGGAGATTTCTCCTTCTGCTCGGTTCATTTGTCGGTTAAAAGTTTTATTTTTGGTTTTGACGAAATTAAACATGATCGAGTCGGTTCCAGCTCTGTCTGTGGTATTGTAAGTAATAGATAGGCTTTCATTTATTTCTTCTGTGTGGAACTTGTAGCGTCTCTTCGGTTCGGTTTGAACCCGACTAAGTTATTTTAAAATTACTTTCTAGTCCAGTTCCGGTTCTTATCGGTTCTAAAAAATGGATTTCATTACGTTTTTTTCCATGACCCGTGACATGGTTGGGAACTGATAAGAGAGTTTTGCCTGGTGGATTGCCACTAATGGGCAAGTTTGGTTAGGCTGGCATTATGTCTGAGAAACCCAAAAGAAAAACCGGGCCCACTGGGTTTCAGCACTGTGGCCTCTGTGGGGAAGCCTTTGCTAAGGTTGACCCACACATCACCTGTGTATATTGTCTGGGGTTTGACCACCTCAATGCAGACTGCCAGATTTGTAAGAATTTTCCTGCTGCCACCGTGGAAAAGAGAGTTGGGAGGCCAAAAAGTCTGCTGACCTGGATGGCCAGCCCGGTTCGGTTCCAACCGAACCAGAGGGAGTGCCCTCTAACCAGGGCGATACTTCCTCGGGCAAACGAAGAGCCAGCTCTGAGGAGGCGGTTTCAACTAAAAGGACTAGAAAGTCAGCTAGTGTGGAGCCAAAAGTTCTTTCTCCAACCGCTGAGGAAATAGCTAAAGCAATTCAAATTGTCCAGTCTCTTTCCCCGGTTCCGTCCGAACCGACACCATCAGGGAAGCGTTCAGTTCGACCGGTTCAAGATTTTGATTTTGATGATTTTTATGAACCGGAGGAAGGGGAGGAGGAGTATGAGGATAGTGAATGTGATTTGGAAGGTCTGGATGTGCCCATTGAACCGGACATCTCTCCAGACAGACTGTTGGGGGTCCCTCCCCCAGGCTATCTGAGTCCCCTTCTCAATTTATGTTCTATATTTCAAAAAATTTCCAAAGATGAGAGCCAGGTCCTTTCCACCTGCAAATCCATCAGAGGCATTTGCCCTAGAAACAGAAGTTTCTACACTCCTGGCTCTCAGAGCTGTGGAGAGGGTTCCACCCCTACACCAGGGCAAAGGGTTGTACTCCAGGTACTTCCTTACCCCAAAAAAGACAGGAGAATGGCGGCCCATCCTGGATCTCAGGTATTTAAACAAGCACCTTTTAAAACCAAAATTCAAAATGGTGACACTGGGAATTATTTGCCCTCTCTAAGGCCAGGGGACTGGCTAGCCTCCCTGGACCTCAAGGATGCCTACTTCCATATTCTTATCAGAAGCTTCCATCGAAAGTACCTCAGATTCGAACTGCCCTCAGGCCATTACCAGTTCAGAGCAATGCCCTTCGGCCTCACCTCAGCCCCGAGGGTATTCACAAAATGCCTGGCAGTAGCAGTTGCCCACTTCAGGAGGCAAAAGATTGCCATCTTTCCTTATCTGGACGACTGGCTCATAGTAGGCCAGTCCCCAGACCAGGTCAAACTACACCTTCAGGTAACTCAGCAATTGCTCACATCTCTAGGTTTCCTTCTCAATCTTCCAAAGTCAGTTCTAGAGCCTGTGCAGCTTCTCACCTTCATAGGCGCAGAACTGAACACAAAAGAGGCCAGAGCCTTCCTCCCTCTGGAAAGAGCAAGGACCTTTGTCTCTCTGGCCTCCTCTTTTACCCTGCAGGTCTCTCGACCAGCAAGGCATTTTCTACAGCTCCTGGGGCACATGGCTGCTTCTACAGCAGTAGTGCAGGGAGCAAGATTTCAGATGAGGGATGTCCAGTTCCATTTGAGAGCCTTTTGGTCTCAAAGGACAGACCCTCTAACCAAATTGATCCCAGTGACTCGAACCCTGATCCAGGCCCTTCAGTGGTGGCAGGACCAGAGCAATCTGTGACAGGGGGTTCCCTTCACCCCCCAGTCTCACTCCTTGACCCTTACTACAGATGCATCCCTCTTGGGGTGGGGAGCTCACATGGGCGACCTCACTACCCAGGGGTTGTGGTCCCCACAGGAATCTCTGCTCCACATCAATTTGTTGGAACTCGGAGCAGTTTTTCTAGCACTCCAAGTTTTTTCCACATATGTTCAGAACAAGGTTGTACAGGTCAGAACAGACAATACCACTACAATGTGGTACATCAGCAAGAAAGGAGGCACTCGGTCTATGGCCTTGTGCACCGAAGCAATGAAGTTGTGGTCTCTGGCTTATTCCCTGAACGCCTCCCTTATGGCAGTTCACCTCCCAGGCAAGGACAATGTCCTAGCGGATGCTCTCAGCAGGATTTCCCAGGGCCATCATGAATGGGCACTGGATCCCCTAGTACTGGAGGTAGTATTTGCCAGATGGGGCACACCGCAGATAGATCTCTTTGCAGCCCCAGACAATCACCAACTTCCCCTTTTTTGCTGCAGCTCAGTCCCTCTGGATGCCTTCCTCCTCAGTTGGGAAGGGAAGTTTCTCTATGCTTTCCCCCCTTCCCTCTTCTCTTCAAGGTGCTAGTCAAAATCAGATCTCAACCCTGCAAGTTGATCCTGATTGCCCCAGATTGGGCCAGACAACCCTGGTACCCACTCCTCATGTCCTTAGCAGTCCACCTTCTCCTGTGTCTTCCCAGGAATCACGACCTGTTAATCTGTGCCCAGGGGAGAGTTTGGTATCCGAACCTCAAATCTCTCAATCTCAAGGCTTGGCTCTTGAAGAGTTAGAGTTTACTGACCTACACCTCTCCCAAGGTGTGTTGGATATCTTGAAGGCCTCTAGAAAGCCTTCCACCAGGGCTACTTATAATTCAAAATGGAAGAGATTTTCCATATGGTGCGCTGGCAAGCATATTCCCCCAGAATCTACTGACGTGCCCACGATCCTGGATTATTTGGTGCATTTGAATTCTTTCGGGCTGAGACCAGCTACCCTAAGAGTGCACCTGGCAGCCGTGTCTGTTTTCTTATCAGCAGGTAAGCCCTCTTCTTTTTCAGCTCACCCTGTATTCTCCAAGTTTTTCAAAGGGTTGCTTCACACCAACCCTCCATTCAGGGACCCTGCCCCTGCTTGGGATCTTAATATTTGCATTGCCCAGCTTATGCAACCCCCTTTTGAGCCATTATCTTCAGCAGAGCTTAAGTACTTGACTTGGAAAACTGTGTTTTTGGTAGCCATCACTTCTGCGAGGCGCATAAGTAAGCTGCAAGCATTGTCAGTGGAGCCTGATTTTATCTCCTTTCACAGAGATAAGGTGGTCCTCAGGAATAACAGAAAGTTTTTGCCTAAGGTGGTTTCAGACTTCCACCTTAATCAATCTATGTCTCTTCCTGTGTACTTCACTGACCATTCCTCCTCTGGTGAGAGGAGATTGCACAGTTTAGATGTCAAAAGAGCCCTTAGTTACTATATAGAATGTACCAAGGGTCACAGGTTTGACTCCCTCCAATAGTTCCTCACTTATGGTGAGGTTGGTAAAGGAAAACCTGCCACTAAAAGATCCATTGCCAGGTGGATTGTCTCTTGTATCCAATTTTGTTATGAAAAACTGGGTAAGGTTCCTCCCTCAGGCCTGAGGGCTCACTCTACCAGAGGTACAGCTGCATCTCTGGCTGCTGCCAGAGACATCCCTATCCTAGAGATATGTCAAGCAGCTACCTGGAAAACAGTTCACACTTTTACTAAGCATTACTCCCTGGACATCCAGGCTAGGAGTGATGCTCGATTTGGCACAGCTGTGCTTCAGAGCCTATTTCCTAAGTAGGTTCTGTCCCTCCTCCATAGAGGTACTGCTGTGTAATCTGCATATGTCATAATATAGCAAGACTTCATGTTGTTTGAAGAAAAAATTACTCACCTTAGTAATGTTGTTTCTTCTAATGGAGTCTTGCTATGTTATGACCTCCCCCCCAGCCTGCCCCTCTCAGAACCTCTACTTTTGGGAGGTGGGTGGGCAGTGCAATGTTGGCACGTCATAGATGCCCACTTTATTTTCACCCTTTCTTAGGGTGCTTAGGTGTTACGTTATATTTTTTCTTTCTTGAATCCCTTGACTTGAGTCTTTGTTTTGGGATCAAGAACAAAAATGTGTTTTTGTAGTTAGTAGCCAGTGGGCTAGTGTAGGTTTACGGCTTCCACACAGAACCTTAGTGAGTTTTGCCTCCGTAAAGATCTGACAGTTTGAGTTTGAGCATCAACAGACAGAGTGTTCAACCGAGCTCGCGCTCAAGGTTCCATGCCTTGCATAGAAAGTTAACTCTTTCACCTCCGGAGCAGTTTGAAGGTTGGGACTCACTGCATATGTCATAATATAGCAAGACTCCATTAGAGGAAACAACATTACTAAGGTGAGTAATTTTTTCTTCTAACCAGTTCTTCAACTGAAAGTACAGAAGCAAAGTAAGAGCATGTGACTGAGCCACACATTGAGCCTTCCACTGTGGTGGTGTCAGAATGAATGCTACATCACTTTTATAATGTAGTACTTGGATTTACCTAGGGCCTTTTCCAAAAAATCATTTTTATAAATTACCAGAAATAATTATAAAATTCAAATATGATGATATCCCTGTTCTCCAGGTTTAAAATGACGGCGACAATGCTTTTGCCACACTTAGAAATATGAGAAATAAATATATTTTATTAACATATGTATAAATTCTAAGTACTCTTAATTAGTATAAATATCAAGCATAATAAAAATAATGTAAACACTGTAAACATAAACGACAAAGGTTTCAGAAAATCAAACCATAAAGAAATAAAACACATTTTGACAATGTAAATGAATAAGCAGTATTCAGCGTAATAAATTGCATTTGCTATATACTAGACTTTCAGCATACTTAGTATTTAGCATAATCTTTTGATATAAGAACTTGCAAACTTATTACATTAGTCTTTCAGATTATATTTCTGTGTGAGACTTATTTCAAACCTCATAGCATGCAAAATGCATTCTTTTTGTCTGAAATTTTAGCTTAATTTATGTACTGTACCAAAGATTTTGTAGCTAAAATTCACCATGTTACCACCCCTAATAGCCAAATAAAAGTATTAAAATTGGAATAATTAAACTTTTAGTTATCTATAGGCTTGGTCTTTTTCTTCCTTTTAACTTTTAAAATCTTGGTGAGAACTTCTGATTTTGGATGATTAAAGTCCTTTAGTGGCTTGACTTGGCTGTAGTCTTCTGTCTTTCCCCTCGAATCTAGAAGTGTAGAATCTTCTGACATCAATGAAGCAATGCAGGTTGGATTCTTCTTGCTTGACATCACAAATCATCAGAAAGTCACTTATTAGGATTTGGTGGGAAAAATCAGACAGCAAAATTTTAGCAGTTCAGCAGCACAGCAGTTTGTAGGAAGGGATTTCCCTGTGGACAGCAAAGTTGTTTTGGTAACTGGATTCTGTGTTTCAGTTTCTTCCTGCTCTTGAACCTGCAAGTATGGTTTTGTTTATACCACTGTTTGTCCTGTATTGTTGTGCACCACTATTCTTGTCTTGTATTGTAATTGCCCTATTGTAACCTCTGGGTCATGCCTGAAAATAGGCATTTACTATGTCTAGAGCACCTACCCGGTTACCAAAAACAAACTCCAGACTCACTGCTATCTGCTATCCAACAGCACTGCAGGCTTGCCTGCAGATCAATTCCAAAGTCAGTCTCTTGTCCGGGCTTTTAACAGAAATTCCAAAACATTATTTTAGTCCAGATTCTCAGCATGTAAAACATAGGCCTTGCTCCATCCAGTATTAGAAAGAGTCCTTCAAGTAACAGTTTGAACAGCTGGGCTTTGTTGCAGTGTTGTGCAGACTTTCAAGCTTGTCCTTAGCATCCCCCGGTTAATGCAATGACTCGGCCCAAATGCTGGTTCCAAGTAGGCAGGGCTTCAGGCTTTTGGCCTAATAAAAGTTCCAAGACCACCAAAATTATCAAGACATCTGACATAAGTTCTCACACACTGAAGGATTAGGCAGTTCTGAGGTGGGCTCGAATTAATTTGCCTGCATGTTTCTATATTGAATGACATCACCAAACTCTGACTAGTTCTTGCAGATGACGTACAATGACATGCAGTCCCACTCAGAAATCACTTTTCTTAGAAATGATTTTAGTCTGACAGTTTTTGTATAATACTTTTTTTTTCTTCTTGAGTCTATGTGCACTCTGGCACAAACTTAAAACGTTTATTTTTAGATGCAGCTCAAAATTAGGATTCATATAAGACCAAACATATTGTGTTAAATTCTAATATAAAACCTGTAATTCATAAAAACCTTATAAAACTTTTTATTTTATAGATATATAAAAAGTATTTACAGATTTCAGAAGTACTTTTTTTTGTGTTCAAAAGGATATATGTCTAGCTTATCTACCATTTTTACCCAGTCTACAACATGAAAAAATGTCTTCGTAGAAGTGATTCTCTTTGTGTCTAAAGATGCATGACATCATGCAGCTTCGAGTTCCTTAAGAAACCGTACAACAGAAGTGACTAGACCATGCAAACAGGCATTTCATTAAATGATAGGTCTCTAGAGATGTGGAGGGGTTGTGGGATAACAGATGGACCAGACACCAATCTTCAAGTTCAACACACAATCTCTGTATGATGTTTATTCAAAATGCAGGAGATAACCTTCAGCAGTGGCATATTCCTTCAGTACATCAGTTTGTAGCAACAGACTATGCAAGTCTTTCCTCTACACTTAACCAGCACCTACTGACTCACTGATCTAACTTATCTGTTGAGATTTAGCCTTCTCTATGTGGACCTTGTGGGCCTTGGGTAGTGGGGGCAAAACTAAAAAAAAAAAAAAAAAAAGCTAAAGAACCTCAGTGCAGAAGCACTGAAACAAGAGTTACCTCAAAGGGCACTGACAATAAGCCAAGTTTCAAAGGAACACATCATCACACACATTTCCATAATGCAATGCATCATGGGATATATGCAAATCATCATGAACTTTCAGACTTGTTTAACTTTCAGCAATTTACATGCATTTTAAGTAGAACAGCTAACTTAATTTTTATAATACAGTCCCCTAGTAACTTTTTACCTTTATCAAGAACACCTAGTGCCATGGTACTTTCAACATTTACAGGTTTCATACACATAAGGTATATACATCAATGTATTTTATGACGTAGTGCCATTGCATCCTAAATCCAACAATGAAGAACATAGCCTGTTGTTTTACATCAGCTTGGAGGTCACAACAATAACTTCCTTGTACGAGGACCTGAGAGGGAAAAGGAAAATTAAAGAGGACACTACAGCATAGGCAAGAAAGGGAGGGGGTTGCCCTTAGGTGGCTAACCTTATGGACTAGAAATTGTAAAGAATAGATTAGACTAAGAAATAGAAGAACTGTTGCAACAGATTTAAGAAAAGGTCGATCCTCAAGAGGAGCCGGAACTCTCTGTCACAGAGAGGTGAGAAGGTTAGCTTGCTTTTGCCTCTAAACTTGTCCATTTATTTTAGACAGTTTTGGTGCTATAACATTTTATAAATAACAAGCATTACAAAGCTCTTGCAGCTTTGAAATTCAGCCACTTTAGAGATCCATACATTTCTTATTAAACTTGTGAATTTGGGCTTTGTAATATTTTAAACCTTTTTGCTGTGAATGAAAGTCTTAATTTCATGAGACTAAGGTATTTCAGTCTATAGTAAGACTTCAAACAACATGAAGTCTTGCTGTATTCTGACTATATGCAGTTAGCCTCAGCACTTGAACTACTCCGGAAATTAAAGGGTTATCTCTATGCAAAGGCATAGAACGTTGAGCTCAAGCTTGGTTTTCCTCAAACCATTGTCTGTGGTACTCTGAAGTGTAACCATCAGATTCTTTACTTCGCCTTACTGTGAAGTCGCTCTGGAGATTCCTCCTGCGCTTCAGTTCGGTCTAGTTCGAATCGGTCGTTTTTTTCAAACCGTGATTTTCTGCATTTTGGTATTTTTACCTCTGTCTTGGTACAGTAAGTGGTAGCTATAGGTAGTGGTTATTTTTCTGTGTTGTTTATTAAGAAATTATTTTATTTTGGTTCTCTGCTGGTCGGTCCAGTTCAGAACTGAAGCTTATCTTTATATTAATTATTATTATTACTTTGTGTGTGGTTTTTCTGGTACTCATCGGTTCCTAAAAAAAAATCCGATATTTTAGGATTTTTTTAACTGACCCTTGACACAGTTGGAACTGTTTTAACCGCTGTGTAAGGTGATTTTTTTTTTTTTTTTACTGGTTTAAATATTGTCTGAGAAACCCAAGAACAAAACTGGATCCACTAGGTTTCAGCACTGTACCAAGTGTAAGGAGGCCTTAGCTAAGGCAGACCCTCACCTCATCTGTGTGTATTGTCTGGGGTTTGACTACCTGAAGGAAGACTGCCAAATATGTAAGAACTTTCCCAAAGCCACTCTCGATAAATGTTTGAGTAGGCTAAGGGAGAGGGAGGCCGAGAAGTCCGCCAACCCCGATGGCCAGCCCGGTTCAGTTGTGCCGAACCTGAAGAGGTGCCCACTGACCTGGACGATACCTCTGCAGGCAAACGGAGAGCTGATTCTGCGGAATTGGTTCTGAGCAAAAGAAAGAGGAAATTAGCCAGTTCGGATCCTGCTTCCCATTTTCCGACCGCTGATGAGATAGTGAAAGCGATTTCAGTAGTTCAATCACTTTGCCCGGTTACGACTGAACCGGTTTTGGTTCAGTCCCGATCGGTTCAGTCGGAAGTTTTGGCTTCAGATATAGATCCTGAAGCATACTATGAGGGCGATTGGGAGGAGGATGAAGACTATGAAGAAGATGAGGGCCTAGATGAGCCAGTAGAGCCTCACATCTCCCCAGACAGGCCTTCTCAGGCTTCTCCTCCCAGGCTTTCTGAGTCCTCTTCCATTTCTTGTTTTACAAGAAAGTGGCTGAGAACTCTTGACTTCCTGTGGAAGAGGCTGAACAGGATCGGAAGAACCTGACTACCTGGAAATGATGGATGTCCCAGAGTCAAAGAGGGTGTCTATCCCCTTACACAAATCCTTGGGGAAGCAGACACAAAACATTTTACAGTTTTCTACATCCATTCCTCCTGTGGAAAAAAGAATGGACTGGAGGTATGCTTTGTTAGGTCCAGGGACAGAATTCCTTTCAAATCATAGCAACCATGTTAGGGTAGTACAAGCTGCAGCCTGTGACAAGGCTAATATTCCCCTGGCATCTCACCCCCCAAATAAGGATTCCAGGAAAGTGGATGCCATGGCAAAAAAATAATACTTGGCATCCTCTTTGGGACTCGGACAATCCAATTACATGGCATACACAGCCAGGTACCAGAAATCTATGTGGGATACGGTTCTAGCACTGGCTAAAGATGCCCCTCCCCAGCTAGCCAAGGAGCTGGAGCAGGTGGCTACAAATGGTATAGAGGCATCTAAGGTGCAATACCACGCTGCTGTTGATTCCAATTATGTTCATTCTAGGGTCATGGCTGCATCTACACTACCGGACAAAAGTTTTAGAACACCCCCAATTTTCCAGTTTTTATTGAAATTTACGCAGTTTAATGTCTCAATGTACTCTGAAATTAAAGCATAGAACAAATAAACAATTGGAGATAAAAAAGAAATCATAGAATCATTTTGTTTAACAAAATTTAATCTAAATTTTTGACTCATCAAAGTAGCCACCTTTTGCAGCTATAACCGCCGAACACACTTGTGGCATTCTTCCTACAATGGACATCAAATATTGTTCAGGAAGTTCTTCCCAACACTGTTGCAGAAGTTCCCACAAATGTGTTGCACTTGTAGGTTGCTTTGCTTTCACCCTTCTGTCCAGTTCATCCCAAACCAGCTTGATGGGGTTTAAGTCTGGAGACTGTGCTGGCCGTTCCATGATTTGAAGCCTACCGTCTTGTTCTTTTCCTCGAAGGTAGTTCTGACATAGCCTGGAGGTATGTTTTGGGTCATTATCTTGCTGTAGGATGAACCCCTGACCAACTAGGCATAGACCAGAGGGTATTGCATGGCGCTGCAAAATGCTGTGGTAGCCCTTTTGGTTCAGGGTGCCAGTCACTCTGTGCAAGTCGCCGACTCTGGATCCAGCAAAGACCCCAGACCATCACGCTTCCTCCTCCATGTTTGACAGTTGGTGTACACACTGAGGAACCATCCTTTCGCCTACTCGACGGTACAAAAACCCTGCGTGATGAACCGAAGATTTCAAATTTTGATTAATCGGTCCAGTCTTCAGTAGTCCACTGGCGGTGCTTCATGGCCCAGGCAAGCCTCTTTTTCTTATTTTGCCATCTTAGCAATGGCTTTCTTACTGCCACTCGACCTGTCAAACCTGCAGCTTGAAGTCTTCTCTTCACAGTTGAAACTGAGACTTGCTTACTTTGACCAGTGTTAAGCTGTGCTTGAAGCTGTTGTCCTGTGAGCCGCCTATCACGCAAGCTGTTGACTCTCAGAAACTTTTCTTCTGATTCTGTTGTGGCTTTGGGTCTGCCAGACCTCTTCCTGTCAGAGTTTCCTCCAGTTTCCAAGTGCCTTTTGATGGTGTAGGAAACTGTACTCACTGACACCTTGGCTTTCTTTGCAATTTCTCTAAAGGAAAGACCTACACTTTTAAGGGTTATAATGGTCTGTCTGTCTTCCTTTGTTAATTGCCTTTTTCTCCCTATTATGATAGCAATATACTACTTCCTGCAGTGCAATATTGTCCAAATAATGCTTCAGAGAGTGTAATAACAGTCTGTTCCAACACTGCTTTTATACATACAGGGGGTTTGTAATCAACAAAAATTGGGACACCTGTAGGAATTGTTTGCATCAACTTTCAAGGCTTAATTTACTTCCATCGCTGCAGAACAGCTGTAAGTTATTAACCCATTACTTGTTCCCTGAAGAAGGCCTTTTTTTATAACTCTGAAATTTACATTATTGTTCAGTTTTTGCTAACCTAAACTTTTTTTTTTAACCTCTAGCAGTTTACCGCCTACCTTTGTACCATTTCAGGTTATTCACTGGACTTGAATTGCTTAAATTTCAATAAAAACTGGAAAAATGGGGGTGTTCTAAAACTTTTGTCTGGTAGTGTATCTCCATGAGGAGATTTGCTTGGCTTAGGTGTACCAACCTCTCACATGATACCCAGGCTAAGGCCATGGATTTTCCTGTAACTGGTAATTCTCTCTTTGGGGACCAAACAGAGAATTACATGAAGAAGATTGATGAATACAGGACCACCTATAGGAGTGCTGCAGCCAAAGAAAAGCAGACCACTCCTCAGAGGCAGCAGTTTAGGGGCAGGGGCAGGCCTTTTTACCCAAGCTCAGGCCCCCCCTCTTCTTTTCAGCAGAGGGGGTTCTTTAGGGGAAGAGGTAGACATGGGGTAACTAGGACCCCATTGGCTGCTCAGTCCAAGCCCCCTGCCAAGCAGACACCCTGAGGTGTCAGTCAGGGTTGCCTCACCAATCCCAGTAGGGGGCAGGCTGGCTCACTACTCCCAGGCCCGGGAGTCTGTTATTTCAGACAAATGTGTCCTGGAAGTAGTGAGCCAGGGACTTGCTCTCAGTTTCAAAAGGTTCCCAAGAATGCGAGCAAAGTGTTTCAGTCCTCCCTCTCCCTTGGAGACAAAGGCCTTAGAGGCAGAAATCTCCTCTCTTCTGCTTCTTCAAGCAGTAGAAAAGGTACCTCTTTGTCACAGAGGAAAAGGACTGTATTCAAGATACTTCCTTACCCCCACAAAAAGTCAGGGGACTTGCGACCCATATTGGATTTAAGGTACCTGAACAAACATTTGACAAAACCAAAGTTCAAAATGGTGACTCTGGGAGTAGTTCTTCCCTCTCTGAGACCAGGAGACTGTCTAGCCTCCCTGGTTCTCAAGGATGCCTACTTCCACATACCTGTCAAACATTCCCACAGTAAGTACCTCAGGTTTGAGTTGCCCTCACGCCATTACCAATTCAGGGCCATGCCCTTCGGCCTAACATCTGCCCCAAGGGTGTTCACCAAGTGCCTTACAGTGGTGGTGGCATTCCTCAGGAGGCAGGGCATCCTTCTGTTCTCATACCTGGATGACTGGCTTCTAGTGGGCCAGTCCTCGGACCAAATCAAGTCAGCTTTAGAGGTCACCCAAAGACTTCTAGAATCCTTGGTCTTCATTCTAAATTTAGAGAAGTCTGTTCTAGAGCCGGCCCAGCTTCTCACTTTCATAGGGTTGGAAACAGATACAATTTGGGCAAGAGCATTTCTTCCTCTCTCAAGGGTTCAGTCACTGGTCACTTTGGCCTCCTCTTTTTGTCCTCTAGTGTCTCAGCCAGCCAGACACTTTCTACAGCTGCTGGGCCACATGGCAGCTTCCACCGCAGTAGTTCAGGGAGCAAGGTTTCAGATGAGAGATATTCAGTTTCATCTCGGAGCTTTCTGGTCTCAGAAAAAGGACCCTCTCTCCAAACTGGTTCCAGTCTCCAAAACCTTGGTCCAAGCCCTTCAGTGGTGGTTGGAGGAAGACAATCTTCAACAAGGGGTCCCCTTCATCAGTCAGGTCCCTTCTGTGATTTTCACTACAGATGCCTCCCTGTTGGGGTAGGGGGCCCACCTAGATCATCTCACAGCTCAGGGAACTTGGTCACACCAGGAGTCCCTTCTGCACATAAATCTTCTCTAATTAAGAGCTGTCTTCCTGGCTCTCCAGACATTCTCAATGGTTGTCCAAGGGAAAGTAGTGTAGATCAGAACAGACAGTACCACAACCATGTGGTATATCAACAAGCAGGGAGGCACTCAGTCCTCTGCCCTGTGCACAGAAGCCATGAAAATTTGGTCTCTAGCTTATTCCCTTCAGGCTTCTCTGATGGCGGTGCATCTTCCAGGGAAGGACAACATCCTTGCAGATGCTCTCAGCAGGATTTCCCAGGATCACCATGAATGGACCCTGAACCCTGTCATTCGTTGTCATTTTCAGGAGATGGGGCATCCCAGAGATGGATCTCTTTGCAGCCCCTGACAATCATCAACTTCCTCTTTATTGTTGCAGACCACCCCTTCTGGGTCCTGTTCCCCAGGATGCTCTTCTACTAAATTGGACAAGTAGGTGTCTGTATGCATTTCCTCCTTTTCCTCTGATATTCAGGGTCCTGATAAAAATCAGGTCTCAGCCTTGCAAGGTGATTCTGGTAGCTCCAGACTGGGCCAGACAGCCTTGGTATCCTCTGCTGTTGTCACTGTCGGTAACACTGTCCTTGTGTCTTCCCAGGCAGTACAATCTTCTCACCTCCTCTCGAGGGAGGATTCTGTACCCCAACCTTCAGACTCTCAGGCTCAAAGCCTGGCTGTTGAAGAGCTAGAATATGCAAGTTTGCATCTTTCCCTATCAGTTTTGGATATTTTTAAAGTTAGCAGGAAACCTGCTACTAGGAAGCCTTACAGCTCCAAATGGAAAAGGAATGGGTTTTGGTGTTCCAGTAGACATATTAAGCCAGAGCTGGCTGACATTGCCACTGTTTTGGACTATTTGGTGCATCTTAACAGTTTAGGCCTCTGCCCTACTACTCTTAAAGTGCATTCGGCAGCTGTGTCTGACTTTCTTTCAGTTGGTAAGTGCTATTCCATAGCTTCTCATCCAGTTTTCAAGAAATTCTTCAAAGGCTTAATTCATGTCAATCCTCCCTTTCGGGAGCTGACTCCTTCCTGATATCTGAACATCTGTATTGCACAGCTTAAGCATCCCCCTTTTAAACCTTTATCTTCAGCCGAGCTGAAATACTTGACTTGGAAAACTGTATTCCTGGTGGCCATTACCTTTGCTAGGAGGATCAGTGAACTACAGATCTTATCAGTGGAACCTGATTTCATTTCCTTTCATAGGGATAAGGTGGTCCTCTGCACCAATAGAAAGTTCCTTCCCAAGGTAGTGTCAGACTTTCATCTGAACCAGTCTATGTCTCTGCCTGTCTTTTTCACTGATCATTCTTCCCCTGGAGAGAGGAGGTTACACAGTCTAAGTGTGAAAAGGACTCTTAGTTACTATATTGAGCATACTAAGGCCCATAGGAAGGACTGTTCTCAGTTGTTTCTCACTATGGTGAGTTGGGAAAGGGTAAGCCTGCTACCAAGAGGTCTATTGCCAGGTGGATTGTTTCTTGTATTCAATTCTGCTACTCTAAACTTGGGAAGGAGCCTCCCTCAGGCCTGAGGGCTCATTCTACCAGAGGTACAGCTGCTTCGGTTGCAACAGCTAGAGATATACCTTTAGTGGATATATGTAAAGCAGCTACCTGGAAATCTGTTCACACCTTCACCAAGCATTACTCTTTGGACATTCAGTCATGAAGTGATGCTAGCTTTGGCACAGCTGTGCTGCAGAACCTGTTCCCAAAATAGGTTCTGTAACTCCCTCCTCCAAGGGGGTACTGCTTGGTAGTATGCGTATAGTCAGAATACAGCAAGACTTCATGTTGTTTTAAGAACAAATTATTCACCTTAGTAATGTTGTTTCTTCTAATGGAGTCTTGCTGTATTCTGACCTCCCTCCCTGCCTCCCCTCCTGGAACCTAGTAGTTTTGGGATGTGGTGGGGCAGGTGCAGTGCTGCACCCCAGAGGTGCTCTGGACATGCCTCCATCTTTTTTTTTTTTTTCTTTGGTGAATCAGTACTTGTGTTCTTTTTGGGGTTTTTTCACCTTGAGTCTTTGACCCTACAACCCTGTTTTAGCCACTTGGCACAAACATTTTGAAACAATTTCTTACTTTGAGTTAGTTAGTTTAGGGCTCATAAGAATCTGACAGTTACACTTCAGAGTACCACAGACAGAGGTTTGAAAACCGAGCTCGAGCTCAACGTTCTATGCCTTTGCATAGAGTTAACCCTTTACTCTCTGGAGCAGTTCAAGTGCTGGGGCTAACTGCATATAGTCAGAATACAGCAAGACTCCATTAGAAGAAACAACATTTCTAAGGTGAGTAATTTTTTCTTCTCATGTATCAGTAGTTGGTTGGCACAGAAAAACGTATCCATATATCATGTCATGTTTTCATAGCAATACTCTTTTTTAGTGCTCTCTAAGAAGTGAAACTTATTCATTATATAGAATGTTCCATATATGCAATGTCCCTTTCTTAGCCAGATGGAGGACACTTGGAAATTTAAACCACAGAAGCATTTTTTTTTCTGAATTCTGAAGCAATCTTTTTCATGTAGGCACTAATTTTAACGTGTGTGTATGTATATATCTATATTTATATTTCACATATAACTGCCTCCCTTATAGTTAGGTCCTTATAAAGCATATCATATAGTAATTAATACTTAAGAATAGGATAATAAAATATTTTTAATCAAATTAGTTTTGTTCCTACATTTCTCCCCTTTTGAATTAAAAATGCACCCCAAAAATGCATTTTGTAATTCAAAACTATAATCCTACCATATATGAGTATATAGTTTCAGCATTGCAGGGAAAATGAAACATAAAACATAAAGTTGCATCATCATGTGGTAACTTATGACATCAGTGCATGACATCACATATGACATCAGATGTGACATCACTAGATGACATAATTGAAGATGTACTTTCTGGTATAGAAATATGTACAGTACTATACGAACAAACATGATTACAGCTATGTACAGTTTTAAATCATGTAACAATCCTTTACATTGTAAACATTTCATAAATACAAATTTTATTTTACTCATCAGTTTCAAAGGTCAGTATTACAATTAACATTTTAACTAGGCTCTACTTCCTGATCACAACTTTTAGATTAATTCAGAATATTTTCCAGTGTTTTGTTACAGTCACGATATTGCCTCAGCTGATTAATATGAACCCATTTAGGTACTATCTCTCCAGTGTTTTTCTTTTTGAGTTCAGTTTGGTATGCTACAGGTGAGAGATTGTCAGTGATCACAAATGGTCCTTGTCAACTTGGAAGAAACCTTTTGATCTTGGCTTTATCTCTACTGTAATTAAAGTACAACACTTAATCACCAATTTGATACTCTTTTGGATTAGTTTTCCTGTCATAATATGACTTGGAAGCCTGTACGCTTTTCTCTAAGTTCTTTTGAACAAATGCAAAGGTTTCTTGCAAATGCTGTTTTAAATGGGTTACATATTCGTGTGCTGTAGTGGCACGTGCTGAATTTATGTTTCCTTTAGTATACAGGAGATGTAAAGGTAACACTGTTTGTCTTCCTGTCGTCATTTCAAAAGGAGATACATCTGTGGACTTATTAGGAGTGGCCCATATGGCCATTAATACTAGTGGTAACTTTACATCCCAATCTTTTCCTGAAGAGCTAATGTATTTCTTCAGTATATACACAATAGTTTGATTGGTGCGTTCCACCTGTCCAGATGATTGTGGATGGTGGGACACATGTAGTTTCCTCTGTACTCCTAGAATTTTCCACACATTTTCTATTACCTCGCCTATGAAATGAGGACCTCTATCAGATTCTGCTCTTAATGGTAATCCCCAGTGACTAAACACATGGTTTATTAATAAGAAAGCTGGGGTTTTGGCTGTGTTATTTGGAGCAGGTATACACTCAACCCATTTTGTGAACAGATGACTGTCAAAAGGTATTGGTTACCCTTGAAGATCTAGTAATAGGACCAATCCAGTCAATCTGGATGCCTGACCAAGGCATAGCGATTCCATTTTACTCTAGTGGTGCTCCGTGTCTGGGAGTAGCTGGTTGGAACTTGCAACAGGTTATACACCCTTGTACATACTCTACAACATCATTGTACATGTAGGGCCAGTAGGCTCTCTTTTAAGGTTTCATAAGTTCTACTATCCCCCTTATATGCCCCCGATGGTTCATCATGAGCATGTTGTAACATAATTCCCCTGTGGCCTAAAGGAACCACCCATTGGACCTCATGTGGGTTTTTACCAACTCTTACCAAGAGATCATTCCTTAATTGGAATTTATTCTTTTGGCTATACATGGCTGTCAGGTCATGGCTATTCTGTAGGTCACTGTCAGAAATTGCTTTAAGTGGGATCCTTGATGAAATGATAAACTATTCCTAACACTTTATCCTCTTGTTGCATTTTCACTAAATCAGTCAGGTTTCTCACTATACAAGTATAAAACCTTATTTTCCTGTTTCTGTTGTGGCTGTCTGTGGGTAACAACATCCACATTAGCTTGGACAGGAGGAACAAAGTTCCATTCTTGTCCACTTAAAGCACCCTCCCTAGCCAGAGCATCTGCTAGGTCATTTCCTATTTTGTCTGGTCCCTGAATTTTTGAGTGCCCTTTTACCTTTTTCCAATAAACAACCAAGTTATGTTCCTGAACCAACTGATCTATGGCTAGGATAAGGTCTGCATACATCACCTTACTGCCTCTTGAATTGATCATACCATTCACCTTCCACCCTGGTAAATGTGTAAGGAAATTCTGCCTAACATAATCACAATCTATACCAATTACAATGTCTTGTAGCTTATATTGTACTGCAGTCTGTACCACTACATAGGTGGCTGCCAATTCTGCATCTTGATTAGAATTAGGACTGAGCTTGTATTTGATAGGGGTACGTGGTATATTATCCTGCCATACCTCTCCTAAACCAGAATATCAGTCTTTTCCTTGCTGGAATGAACAACCATCAATGTAGGCTCTAGGTAAATTCTTACACACATTCTCATGCTAGTGGTGGTGTCTGTTATGTTTATATACAATTTCAATTCAGGAGATAGGTCAGGCTCTTGTACTGGATGTTCATCTACAGTACAATTATGCATCTCCAGGTGTGCTAATCCATGAGCTACTGTATTCCTTTTGTTCTTTGCAAACCTAACCCCTAGGGGTAGGCCTTGGAGTGCTAAGGTCTATGTCCCAATTCTGCTGCTAGATACATTACCATCCTTAAGTTTCTGGCTCCCCTGAAATGTAAGGGGTTGGTGACCAGTCTCTAAAACAACTTTTTTACCACAAATGTAGTTTTTTAACTGTTGTATTGACCATACAGTGGAAAACAATGCCTTTTTGCAATTTTTTTTTTTTAAACATTACTCAAGATTTTACTCGCATAAGCAATAACATGTCCTACCTCTAGATAAAGCTTGCATGGCTTTTTATTTCCCTCCCCCGGGTTTTTGACTTTTTTAGTAGCCTGGTGAGGGAATAGGCAATTTAAGCATAGTTTTGGATAAACTGTCTTGAGTAGTTACAGATTCCTAGGAGGCTGCATAACTTTTTAAAAGCTTTTAAATTGACCAGTTTTTTGGACTGCCTTAACTTTGGCGTGCTGAGGGCGTAGACCATCAGGACCAACCTTATGCCCAAGATAATTTACCCTATTTTTGAACCATTACCCCTTTGGTAAGGATAACTTGGCATCAGCAGCTTTAAGCTGGTTTAACACATAGGTTACTTTAGCTAGGAATTCCACAAAAGTGTTGCTTTTGATTAGTACATTATTTACATAAACCAGATTTTCTTTGCTTTTAGCATCTGGCATGGCCTTATGCAGAAAGATATTGAAATTTGCCTGTGAATTTTAAATACCTAAAATGACACCTCTTCCATGTGTATTGCCTTTTTCCAAAGGTAAAAGCCAAGTTATAGTGATTTTTTTGGATCTACTTCTAATGTTCAAAATCTATTTGCTATATCAGGGGTAGTGAAATATTTGGCATCCTGAACTTTGGCCAAACTTTGGTCCAAATATGTCATGGGCCAGCAAGATAAAGGTACCTGTTGGTTTAACTTTTTATAGTCAATAGTGAGCTTCCACTTTCCCATAGGTTTTAATACAGGTCAAATGGGGGAATTATAAATAGAGCTTACCTGTCTTATAATTTCTCGCTCCATTAAGGTATCCAGTATCTCTTGTATATGTTTATAAGATGCTAGTGGTATTTTGTGCTGGCATATATAAACTGGACCTTTATTAGGGTCGGTAGATACCCTGATAACATGGAGGTCCGTTACTCTACAATCATGAGCATTTTTTTGTGAACATGTCCTTAAACTGAAAGAACATTTTACAAACCTTTTTTTTCCTACTTCCATTTTTACAATTACAGTGTTGTATATCTTGCTCAACTTGTTTTTTTGAAATCAGGGAAGGGCATGTGTTTACCTGTTTTTACTGCATCTTTTATTGTCTCAAACATTTTCAGTATCAATCGCATGCGCCTCTTTAAATTGCTAGGTTTTGTTAACTATAGTAGACAGTATAAGATAATCATCTTTAACTCTACATACCTGTATTTCTTCCTTCTCTATTGGACACATTTTTTTGCAAAACAATTAAACCATTTGGTATAAATCTAATTTCTCTATCCATTTCATCCTGAACAATGTCTTCTGGTAACTCCCCAATAACTGGAACAACTAACTCCAAATCATAAAAGGATTCCCCTGTTGCTGCCCCTAACTCACAGTTAGCTTTTATAGGGATAGGCTGTGCCACTGGGTTTTGTACCAAGAGGTGCATTACTCTGTTGCTCGTGTCCAAGCAGGGTGTGGAGTGGATTTTTAAACCCATGTCACTAAGTTGCTTGTCAAGCACGAAGAGTGCAGTCTTGTCAGGCATTTTTGGGCCTTTTTTTTTACATTAACCCTTAGAGAGAAATCCTTGACATTATCTGGAATTGTTGTAGTGAACTTATTCACCACCTGGCACACTTGAGGAATAGTTTCAGACCTCAAGGCCTGTGGTGTCACTTTTCCTTTACTGGATATTGGTCCCCCCCCCTTATTCATGACCAAAGAACATCACTGGCTAGGTCAACATACACACCTAGTCATACAAGTATGTCTAACCCAAGGTGCGTGGGAGATTTTAGGCCGTGTACTACCTTTACAAGGCGTTGTATTTTTTGCCCTATTTGGAAGTTTAAAACACAGATACCTATGCTTTTCATGCTAGTTTTCTGGTATGGGACATTCTTCAACCACTCTTGTTTTTTTTACATATGTTAAACTAGGCTTCTGCCTCTTTAACATCCTGTAAAACAGTTTACTAATTAAACCATGCTCATAACCTAAGCATAACACAAAATGTACAGTCTGCAAACTCTCTGCTTTGATGGGCACCTTTAATCTGCCTTCTTCTGACCTTATATTGCAGAGTAAGGACCCGTGACTTAGTGGCAGCGTTTTTTTTTTTCACCATCCCCAGAGGGTGTTGGGTACTCAGAATTCAATGTCTTTGTGTCAGTTGCAGGATGGGCCTTTGAGACTGCAGGGGTCAATTTCTTGGTGAAGAAAGCATGGCCTCTTGCATTGACCTCAGACTTTACCACATCATGCCTTGACAGACAAATCACATGACCTCTACTTTTTCATGGAGCCAAGTTTTCAGGATTACCTAATACAGATACATCAGGTACATTAGAATGTACGAAATTTAATTTAATTGTTGCATCATTTTTCTTAAGATAACATGATTTTGATTGTTTAGCAACCTTAAGACTCTTTCCAAATGGAATGGGCCTGTTTACCTGTGACCATAGGATTCCATGAAAATAATCAATGATAGGCAGAAATCTTTTTAGGAAGTTATTTCATTTCCAGTTAAGAAATTATCCCCCGTTTTATCAGTGATATACATTGAGCTGTTGACTTCCATCTTTCCAAACTACAACTTTAGCCACACTTTACCCACAGTCTATTGAGCCCCCCACCATAACTTACTACTTGTAAGCCACTAGAGAGGGTTTTTAACACCTTAGAGGGTTTTGACTTGACAGATTCCAAGATGACAGTACGCTATGTGGCTGAGGAGGAGCTGCAGAAGAAGGTGCAGTGAGAAGTGTTTTTTTCTTTTTAGAGCAGGTATACCACCATTGCCTTATTTATTGTTTTAGTGCTCACTGTACTTTCCAGACTTTCTTTTTTGCCTTTTTGGTATCTGGTGTTTCTTCTGTTACCATTTGTTTGCCCTACCCTGCAGCTATCTGAAGAGGAGTATAAGCGGTGAAGGAGCCCCCGAGTTTGCAGGCTAGCAAGCCGCTCTGCGGAGGGTTGGTGCAGCGGAAGGCACCCAAAAGACACTCTGAGTTTTTTCCCATTGGACTCAAGTCCAGAATATGGCCCATTTTTGAGACTGACTACTGGAAAGGCCATGGAGGAGTATTTTTCAACGATTCTGGCTTTTACAAAGTTCATGGCAAAGATCTTGTACCTACAGTTGAAACCAGAGTCCAAAATCCTGAATCCTTGAAGGAGATATCTGGAAACAGATGGACCATTTAAATGCCCTGAAACACTCTGATTTGTTTCACTGTCTCTGTTTGCATTTACGTACTTGTTCTTGTGATCCTGTTTTTTTTTTTTTTTTTTCCTTGCATATGCACAGTGGTAGCACTGGATTATTATCTGACTAGTGATCAGAAATTTTGAGAGCAGCAAAAAAATAGAATCCTTTTAAAAATATGCAGTTGCATTGTTTACCTAGCTGCAAAATTCTTTTATGATCGATTAATTGATTATTTCACCCCAAGCGTAGCACAGTACAGTACAGTGGGGAAAAAGAATAGATTGTAAACCCACTCATAAGTGATTGCATCTACAATTTTGTAGCTATGTCTTTAAAATCTATGTATTGTGTTATTATTTGCTCTGGGGGTTGTGCCGCAGTAAGTGTGGAAAAGTGTGCTACGTGTGCATGTGATACTTCTCAGGATACCTTTATAATGCCTAGTATTTTACCACAGTAATACTTAGCAATATGGTGTTCTTTTATTTATATACTACATAAATTGGGTAATTTGGTTTACTCATTTAAAAATTTGTGCCACGGATAGCTCACATGGTCACCTACAAAAGTAGCGCATGCGTGTTCTTCTTGCCTGGGCGTCTTAGTGGCTTGCCATCTTTATTTTGGTTGGCATACATTTGTCTGTTTGAGCATTTCCCACCAATTTAAGTTGCTTTTTAGACAAACTAGCTGATAGAAACTAATAAGTAAAGCATAACACTCTAACGCCTTAATGTTTTAACATTGTAATGTTGTAACACTTTAAACACTTCAACATTTTAATGATATAAAGGTTTGTCCAAAAGCAGCAGGCCTTGGTACCTATGAAAAGTTTACCACTCGATATTTGCAGTCTGAAACCTGATCGGAGTTGAATAGACTGCTAAGAGTGTTTTCTACAGCTCTGCCAACGGTCCCGGTATTATCAGCACTCAGTTTTTATAGCCAATATATTCTGGAAACTGGACCTCAGGCTTTTGGACAGCTATTACAAGTAAGGACTAAAAAGATTTAATAAGCTGTTATTTGGGCACAGGCATAATATAGTAAAACACAAACTTTGAATGTTAAATTTCATTTTGCTGCATAAATATATTCCCAATAGATATTATTGTTAATAAGTTTAAAGAGGTATAGACCTTATAACCTCTACATTCTAACTTGTATTCTGTATGCTATAGTTATACCTTATTCTGCCTAAGTTTTGGACCAATTTCCTTTTGGCATTCTGGTCTATGTCTTGATTTGTTGTTTGCCTTTCAAGCAGTTAAGCAACTAAGTAATTAAGGACAAAAAAGAACGTTTCTGTATGAACAGTTCTTGAGTGTTTTTTTTATCTTTTATATTTGTGTTTCATCAGATTTATCCATTATCTTCCCATGTCTTGCTGGAAGTGGAAGTAAACATTGTTTTTAAAGAGAAATTTAAGTTGAAAGCAACAAGCGATCATAAGGAATTAATATCCAGAGTATCACAAGAACTGCAAGACGGTCCTTAGGTGGTGGGCCTTGGGCCTTCTGTTCTTTTACCCTGACCCCAAAAGTTGATTTGTAGCTGTTTTTTCTACTTACTTTGCAATTATAATCCCATGCCTGCGGTATTCTGGTTTAAGGCTATTGCTAATAGAAGAATTTCAGTCTATATTGGGTTTCAGGCTGAGAGACTGTTCGAAGAGCTTGCTACTTTTTTTTTAAAAAAGTGGCATGCAGCCATATTTTATTTTGTATTTATAAGCTTATCTCTGTGGTATTCCTGGAATAGGGCAATTTATTCATTGCTATAAATAGAGTAATCTCAGCTCTAGTTTTTATTGGAATTGCTGAAACTGTTGGAATTAGAATTTGTCTTGTATTCCAGATATATTTTACCTAGTGTTTTCTGTGCTACAAATCAATCTTACAGCAGACATCCAGAAGCAGCTATGCCTGCCATAACCCGCAGTAAGAATAGGGGACCTATGAGAAATAGCTCAAAGAGTGTGGGGAGGGGGGGATATGGGAAAAGGTGCACTAGCAAATTTAAAGGCCCTCCTACGCTGAAAACTCTCACTTCAAGAGTATTAGGTAAGCATCAGAGCCGATCACCTGTGGGGTGTAGAACTCTAATAAAAGACCAGGGAAAAAAATATTGGGAGAAATGGTAATAAATTTACAAATAATTAATTACAGGGGGACAAAATCCGACCTCGGCTTATACTGTATCAACACCTAGTAGAGACAGAGGGCTGAATATGCAGAAATGTGCCAGAGGCAGGCACAAGAGGGGCGCAGCACAATCTCACTGTGCCATGGTGCAATGGGCACGATATTGAAAAGTTGTGCATGACAGGATGCGCCTGCGCAACACGGCTGAATATCGCATGGATGCGCCATAGCGCAACCAGGGATGCATCAAGGAGCATGTTATGAAGTGTAATAGTGCAACCATTGAGCAAGCCAAGAAGCAGAACAGCAGCAGCCAGTGATGTGCAAGATGCAGAGGAGCAGGTTCCAGGACACGCATGGAAAGGTAACAGGAACAGCAGGCAGCAAGCCACAGGGGATGGAGGGCCCATCACCAGGGCGCAGAGTGTGCCAGGTGAGAGGCAAGGTAGGCACATGGGGCCACACTGACCAGAGAGCTTGAGGCAGCAGTAGGCCCCTGACCATGCACATCACAGTGGGGCAGCATGGCAACAGTGGCCCCTGTCACGCAGACACTGGCAACCCTTACAGGGAGGCATGGGAAACGCCACCTGGACCACAGCCAGCAACACACAGGCGAACAGCACACAAGGCACACACCACATGACCTGAAAAGACATGCCACAGCCACCCCACCCATCCCATGGTGGAGCACTAGGTACACAGCAGCCATGCACGCCAGCTGCAAAGCAGACATGGACACATATGGTTAACCATAAAATAATGTATTGCAACAGGCATATAAAAATGATACCCATATTTACAAGGAACAGGGTAATGGGAATAGGCAAAGGTGGAACCACGCACAAACAGGGAGGTCAGGGAAGGGAGGCAGGGGGTCAGGGGTAAAGGCAACAGAAGGAGACAAGGGAGGGCAAGGGAAGGGGGAAAGAAGAGGGCCAACAGGTCCTACAGTTGTCTGTGCCCCACAATAGGCCGATGCTGTAGTGGCCACTGCCGTCTGCGCTGCGACATCCCCAGCAGCTGTGCCACCTGGAGCGTGGCAATTGACACACGCAGGATCTGCCTCAGTAGCCTTGCATGGACGTCAGTGGGACTGACACGTAGGACAAAGGAGTGAACACGGTATGAGTGCATGTCCAGAACGCTGCAGCCCACCCACCGTGCGCAGTGGACATTGGTGACATGCGCCCCGGGCTGGCAAACAGCCACCCACTGTGAGTGCGCCCACATGAGCTGCATACACGGGGACACACAGCCATGCAGAACATTGCACGCCAACTCTGCCCATGTGCATCACACCACCGCCATGGCAGGCAGATGGCATGGCTATGCAGGAGGATGGCAGTGGCACAGCCAGGACCCAGATGCACCCACAGCAGCCACCCACATGTGCGATATCTACAGCATGGTGCAATGGACACCGCAGACAGTGCACAGCTGGAGGGGCCATGCGCACAGAGGGCTGTGACCCACCCCCAACCCTACTGCCCACCCTGCACAACAAAGAAGCATTGAATAGTGCCTACCTGCATGCTGTGGTGCACTTCATGGCTGTCCAGCAGCACCGCCCATGTGGCCTGCAACGGGCGCACTACTCCCTGCGGTGGCCCATCCTGGCCCGACCGCAGCGCATGTGAGATGAGCACGTCTCTGATCTTCAGGGCCTAGGAGGGAAATATGGAGAAAGACACATCAGTACCAAGCAACACCACAGGGCCCCCCAGCACAGTGCGACACCCTGCCCAGCGTGTCAATGGTGCAGTGACACAGGGCATCCACGGGTCCCACCACAGCCAACAGGGTGCACAGCCCCAGTCCCCCACAGCATGGCATGCCAACGGCACTGCCTCGCGGACCACTGGATGGGAATGGGCACAAGCGATGTTCACTTACCAGGCCGTGGCACAGCACTCCTCTGGACACGTGCCTGCAGTGTCCATAGCCACTCAGGGTCTCTCCGCTGCCTGGTCCCCATAGCAGTGCCTGCACTACTCCCCAGTGCACTGAGCACCTGTGGCCTCCTCCAGACCATCTGTCACCTCCTGCCAAACCTCAGTCCGAGGCTTGTTGAAGGGCACCTGGCCAAACAAGGTGCCAGCATGTGGCTCTACAAGTGCCATGAGGTTTACTAGCTCCACCTGGGTCCAGTTAGGATCCCTGGGACCTTTACGGTGCGGCATGTCTGCAACTCACTCTGCAATACAAAATGGCACACAGCAGCGCATGAGCCACACATGCTGGTGATGCATGCCTCGCACTGCGATGCACTGCCACTGCCTATTGTGCAGGGATGGAGATGCACGAGTCAACAATGCAGTGCTGCCACAGGGTGCCCAGAAGGGCAAAGGACAACCGTTGGGTCAAGGGTTGGCCTGTGCACCTTGTGCCATGGTGCCATTGGGCATGGCATGCATGGTGCATGGTAGGGGCATGTGGGATCTACGGTTCATGGCTCCATGGTGCACCCATAGCATAGGGGTGCCGTGGCACCCATAGCGCAGGGGTGCCATTGGCGTCATGGTGCCCGGGCGCTGTGGGTCATACAGCACACGAACACCAAGTGTGCAATAGCGGACGGGTGCTGTACTGCCTGTCGTGCAGTGTGCATCAGCCACGCCACTGACGTGCATGACGGCGGCACGTGCATGTGCGCGGCACAGCCTGTTGCGCACGTCACAATGTTGCACCTTGACTTGTGAATGCAAAATTTCATTGTGCAATGCGCAACTTTGCGATATTCAGCTGCAATATGCAAATCAGCTTATTAGCCTATCCACGGTGCATCTGCTGCATTTGCATCCCATTATAGTTGTGCAACCCCTCATTTGCATGTGTTGCGCTATAAAGACGCCATGGGAATGCACAAGGTATGGACCGGTATTGCATTCCTTAGAGGTATGAGGAATGCTGCGGGGCTGTCAGGAGGGTGGAGGGGGATTTACCAGGCTGTACTAACACATGTCACTCCCCACAGGAAAGAGCATGACCGATAGAGAGGAGAGTGAGAACCGTGGGCTTGCACGCAAGTGCAGGCTCAGCTTCACCAGGATGGAGTTGGATGCCCTATTCCAGGTGTACCTGGACCAGGAGCCTTTCCTGAGCGGCTCCACAGGCACCCCACAGGCCCAGGCAACAGCATGGGAGGGTGTGGCCCCGTGCTATGAACCAGCAGGGCAGACACCAACGGTCTGTGCAGGAGGGCAAAAAGAAGGTCGGCGCAGACCAGAGGTGGGTCAAGAAGAAGGTGGCAGTCATCCAGGCAGTGCATGCCACCACAGGCAGGGGTCAGCCTGCCATACCCCAACTGATGCTGCAGGACGAGATGGTGGCAGCCACCATATGGCGCAGTGCCCTTGAAGGCGTGCCTGGTGGAGGCTTCCAGACAGGTGGCAGCCCATCACTGCATGACTGGTAAGGCTATTGAGGGGGGCACGGGGAGCAGGGGGGCTGGGGTGGGTGACAGCAACACTAATGCGGCTGTGTTCCCTTTCAGCTCCTGAGCACCTGCATGCAGCAGCAGGGGTTGGGGTGTCCACTGCGGTGGCAGTCCTGGACCCAGAAGACCATCTATCCATCCATCCACCTCCACTGGACTTCTGGGGCCGGATCGACTGTAGGCCAGCGCCGCTGTCCGTCCGGATGCCTGTGGTGCAGGTGCGGATGAGGCCCTGGCTGTGTTCCAGCATGACGCCAGTCATGGTGTCCTGTGTGCTGAGACAGATTGGGGTGGGGTCCGGATTCAATGACAAGATCTTCATCTCAGACAGCAATGTTGTGGCCACAGAGGAGGCGCCCATACCACACACCCACCATGGCAGTGCAGACAGTGTCCCAGTGGTGGTTGCCTGCCCATACGCCACTGTAGTTGGTGTCACTGAGGCTGCCACTGGTGTGGCAGCGGGTGGTGGTGGTTCAACCCCGGCGGTGATACCCTGTGCCCAGCGGCCGGAGGGGCAGCAGCAGCATCTGGACGGTGTTGAGGGGGGCCTGGGGCAGCGCCTGCCAGCGGTGCACCACATGACATCCAGCCCAAGGAGGGACCCAACATGTAGCACCCACCTTCACGGGGGGCTGGGCTGCAGGGTCTGGCTACGCCCGACGGTCGGCAGAGTGCCCATGCACCCCAGGATGATGACCCCTTGGACGAGCACACCTGTCTGCTCTGGGCCTCTGTTAAGCATCAGGTGCTGGTCATGGCAGCGGTGCGTGCACTCCTTGCAGAGCTTCACCAGGCAGCAAAGCGGTGGGACAGGGACTTTGCCCTGCTTCTGACCAAGAACACACGAATGCGGGTGGACACGACTGCAGCCATGTATCGGCTTACCGTTATGGTCTCAGCCGGACTGGCATCACTGGCCTCCCTGGTGCATGGCTTTCTGCCGCAGACTCCACAAAGTGCATTCGCCACCCCACGGGCCCGATGTCGTGCAACCCCCGCCACTGTGTCGACGCCGTGGTCCGTTATGGGCATTTTGAGTACGCCTGGAGTGTGCATGTTTGGGTGCCTGCAGACACCTGTGAGGACCCTGGTCACGTTCCCGCAGTGTCACCCTTAGGGGACCGCCTGTGACACCCCCAGAGGCTGACGCTCAGCCTGTGTCTGCTGTGCATTCTCAGTGAGGCCGTCCACGTGTCCGCAGCGGCCGTGCCACCGTGCAGCATTCCTGAACTGCCCATGTCCGTGGTATGCTGCTGCCCTGTGTGCACATTGGTGTGGTATGTGTGTGTGCGTCCCATGGCCGTGGCATCCATAGTAGATGCCGCACATGGGCCATGTGCCCACTTGCCCGGCTGCTAGCCACTGTGGTATGTGCATAATGATGCCAGCATAGCACTGACTGCCACTCTGCACCAGTGCTCAGCATCTGACACATGCCTGGTGCCCACCTCTGGGTGAAGGCATGGTGGGTCGTGTGTGTGTGTGTGTGTGTGTGTATATGGGCAGGATGTGTGGGGCTGTGCTGCGTGCTGCCACGGTGTCCAATCTCACGCCTGTCCACATCCCCCTCCGGCTGTCCCTGGCATGGGGCACACCCATGTGTGCCTGTTCACTGTGCCATAGGCCCTGGTCCTTGCATGTGGCCATGGTCACCTACCTGCACACTCCATAGTGCTCCTCTGCGAGTGTATCCCTGTGCTGCTGGGCCATCCTGGTCAGCCGGGGATCCCTTCACCTGGGGGGGACTGCCCACCATCTCCAGGCCCGGCGTCCACGTTGTCCCCACTGCTGTCCCCCTTTTCAACCTCGACAGCAATCCCACAGTCAGTGGCCATGTTGTGTAGTATGCAGCAGGCCAGGAATAGACCACATGCCTTCGAGGGGCTGTACTGTAGGGCACCACCAGTCCTGTCCAGGCAACGGAACTGAGCCTTCAGCAGTCCAAACACCCACTCGATGATGTTCCGTGTGCCTCATTGTATTGCTCCTGCACTGGGGTCGATGGGTGCTGGTATGGGGTTAGCAGCCATGGCCGGAGTGAGTAGCCACTGTGTGTAGAGATGTCTGGTTAGCATGGTGGACTCTGTCAGTGCACCCCCTGGCCATCCCAGTTACACCCCCTGGCACCCATGCCCTAGCAACCCCCACACCCTGCCCTGCTGTTCCCAGCATTCCGCATCCACAGCATACTCACCGACTAGGTGGCCAGTGGGGATGTCCTCACTCTCGAACCTGTGGCACAGTGCTGACTGGTGCCAGATGAAGGCATCATGTGTTCCTCCAGGGTGTGGCACAGACATTGATTATGCACCCCCTGGCATCGCACATCATCTGGCAGTTGACACTGGGGTAGCCCTTCTTGTTTATGTACGCTACCCCCTCCAGGTCTGGTGACATGGGTGCAGTCGATGGCCCCTAGCACGCCAGGCAAACGTGCCACCCTGTGGAACTCCTGCATGTTTGCTGTGCTCTCTGCCTGTGTGCTGGGGAGACAGATGTACTCCGCAGCAGTGCGCTGAGGAATTGTGTGAGGAGCCATGATGCGGCCGATTGGGTTATGCCTGTGGTGTTCCCTGTTGATCTCTGGAAGGTCCCTGGGGTGAGCAGGCACATGACTGCCATGATCTTTGTCTCTTTTGACAGAGCGTGGCTCCGTCTTGTGGGTGCCTGCATCTCCTCACTGCACAGCTCACAGAGCCACCTCAGAATAGCCCGGTTCAGGCTGTACTGGCCCACGATCTCTGTCACTGTACTGTTCGAAGGTGATGCGGGCATGGTACCACCTATTCTGGCGTACCGCCGACAGGCCCTTCCATGGCTGTGCTGGTCTGCGAGCTGCCTCCTCACACCCCCTCATTACTGCCTTCATCTGGAATATGGTACTGTCCATGTCCTGGGTTGTACGTCCACCCCCCCGGGCAGCTGTCTCCCTAGGCCCCCCCAGCTGTGTGCTGGCATTTGTGCCCCTGCATCGGGTGCACTCCTGTGTCATGGCTGCCTGGCCTGTGGCCTCCACCTCCCACCTCTCTGGGCCCCTGTGCAGCCCCTCCTATGCTGGGTGTCACTGGCACTCGCTGTGTGTTGCTTCAGACCCTGTCTCACACCCACACATGCACACACATGCACGCACAGACTCTGGCAGTGTCAGACTCCCTGGTCCACACTGTGTGCCTCTCCCAGCCTGCCTCACTCCCTGTGGCTCCCCTTCAGCTATTCAGCCTGCCGCCTTGCTCTCCCTCTTTGTGGCTTCCCTCTGGCACAAGCCTCCTTCCCTGACTTGCTCCCTCTTTTTATGTGCACAAGTCTGCTCCACACAAGTCCCGTTTGCTCCACGCTTGCGCCATTTGCCTGCCGTTTAATATCACACTGTGTCGGACTTCCGGTGACATCACTCCTACTATGGCTGCCTAGCTCTCGAGCCCCCCGTGCCCTTGATATTCTCCTCCTCAATTATCTTACAAAGCATTATAAAAATACTTCAAAATAGCAGGAAGGGAAGCTGTAGATACCTGCTATGGAACTTCGGAATCGGTTTGCGATTTTACCGCAGGATTCCACTGAAAAAGATGAAGATGCATCAGGCTTGGAGGCCTCGGCCACGTCGCAACACTCTAGGGATGCTGCTACTATCTCCAGACGCGGTGGTTCTCCGGCCAAGGTGAAAACCGGCAAAATCAACAAAAATACACCAAATAAAAAACTAGAACCTACAATGGACAGCAAATTGGACAGAATCCTTATGGAGCTTTCAGATATAAAATCGGAAGTCAGATCTTTTAAGGAGTCCATTACTGAAATGAGATCAGACATTCAGGACCTGGAGACAAAAGTTACAGTACTAGATCAGCAACAGTCCACTACCTCGACTCTACTCTCTCAAATACAAGACCAAATGAAGCAGATAATTCAAATATGCAAACTGACCACGGAAAGACAGGAGGACTCTGAAAATAGGCAAAGGAGAAATAATCTAAGGATTTATTCGGTCCCAGAAGGAGCCTAGGGATGAAACATAACTGAGTTTGTAGATACTCTGTTACAAACTGCACTAATGTTAGATACCGAGTTACCTTTATAATTTGAGCGTGTACATAGGGCTTTAGGCCCCAAACCCACGTCTACACCAGCGAGGCCTCGCTCAATAATTATTTGCTTTCTGAAGTACCCAACCAAGGAACTTATCTTAAAGAAAGCTTGGGCACAGAGGAAAGTCTTTTTTTGGGTCCTCACGTATATTCATTGATAATGATTATGCCTCATACACACTCAAAAAAATGCAGAGAGTATGTCTCTTTATTCCAAGTGCTAAGACAGAACATGTATGCCTTTGAAACTCCATATCCAGCGCTACTCGTGGTACAATTTCCTGAGGGTCATCAGATATACAGATCAGCTACAGAAGCATATACGGACTTTCAGAAGAGAAACATTCCACTTCCACAGAGATCAGAAGGTTCAAAAAGACTGCCATTGGGTTCTTGGGGAGATAAACAAACTGACAAGAGCTTACAGATGCAGCAAACCCTGGAATACATTCGCAGCTTCTTATACAAGGGCCTGCAATTGGAATGAAGCCTGAAGAGTTCAGACATTTTTGAGTCTGTGGAACCCAGGTAGGCCCTTCTCTGTCGGGGTGGGGGCCGGGCTTGTGCTCTGTTACCCCAGGTGCTCAAGCGGACCACCCAAGGAAATTTTAAATTAAAATAGGGGAGGTATTCCTGCCGATCTCTTCTGATGGAATGAGGCCTGACATGGTGATATGTTCTCGGGGGTCCTCGTGGGTGCACCTAATCATTACTGATGGGGATAAATTAATGGAGAATTTTGTATAAACCCCGTGGTGGTTAAATTGATACTGATAATTGGAGCGGCCTTTAGGTACCAGGGTATGTTGGCCCTGTGTGTGTGCTCATCTATCCAACCGGATCATGAATATCAGATCTATTACCCACACCGATATTCCCTGGGAAGCAGGGGTTCAAAAGAAAGTAAGAAAGGCACAGAGCCGGGAAGGAGCTATAGACTCACCTGGGGTGTAGATCCCATCTGAGCTGTGTGGACTCTCGGGCTTTATGAGCTGATACTAAATAATCTTGGTGTAGGGGACCAAGCTATGGTATATCATGATCCGGGGGGATGGGGAGACCGCTGTGGGAGGCTGCTGGCTGGTGACTGTCTGAGGAGCTACCATAAATAAAATAAGATGGGATTGGTGTACCTGCGCGGGGGGGCTGTCCTCTTTTGGGACCACTGCTGATACTAATTTGACCCAAAGGTGAGAATCAGTGGATTTATTGGTGGGGAAATTGGGAAATAAAACCCCAGTCAAATTGAAACTCCTTTAAACTAGGTGAGAGAATAATGAGAGTGATCTGCTTGAGATACCCTTTAGGAGGGGGATGGGACACGGGTACGACTGAGCCCATATCTTGACGGGGAGGGCCCTTGACTTGAGGTCACAGTCAGACATAATTAATATTTATCCATGTTGGAATGAAGATAAACACTCCTGGAGTCACCTTTCTTTTTAAAGGAGTTCTGAATTTTGGACTGTGTCCAGCTAAAGTCTTCAGTTTCACACTAGTACAATAAGATCATTGTCTTTAAATATATGTAACCTGAGGACTCTTGTGAACCTAATCGGACTATGGAATTCTAATACTGGCACATAGGGTGAAAGAGTTTAAGATATTAATTAACAAAGTATAAGGCAGATTTCTTGTATAAGTATATTAAGGGAGGGCTAAAGGGGACTACGGAAGCCTAGGAGTGCCTTACCTCACGTTTTTCCTATGATCCACTCCCTACCCATAATTCTAAGTCCTAACCTTATTCCCTTATTTATTTTTGTTTCCCTTACTTTTTCTTGTTTTGGGATGGATATTCCCAGAGGGAGCCCCTTGGCGGTAAGCAAAGCATTGCTCCCTTGGCAACCAGTGTGGATGCCACAACTAGGTGGGCAGGAAACAACCACCTACAACTTGGAAGTCACCATTGTAAATAGTTCTAGGTTAAATCTGGATAGGTGGTATAAGCCCTATTGGATCCCCTGTTGGGCTACAAAGGATTTCATTCTGTTAATATATCAGGTCTGGGAGTTTGTCACTGTTAGGACTGCTACAGTTATTCCTGGATATGATGGGGGGGGGTGGGAAAGGATCACATAATGGTGGTTAGACATGAATGCATTTTTAAGGGTGTTATCGCACAATGTAAATGGCCTGACTGGGCTGGTCAAGAGATACAGAACCATTAAGGCACTTAAAAAGTTTAAAGCCGAGATACTCCTGCTTTAGGAGACACACCTCTCTTCTAATGAGCACCAAAAGTTATCTAAATTTGGTTTTAGTCAAGTTTATGAATCATCCTATCACAGAGGAAGATGCAGAGGGGTGGCAACATTAATTGCTCAGAACTCCCCCTTGGAGATAACAGATCCTGAAGGCAGACTGGTTGTGATGAGAGGCTCACTCTGTGATCAGCAATATACAATTGCGAATATTTATATTCCCTCAGCAATTGATGCCTCTTCAATACAACATATAATAGATAAAATATTGGAATATCAAAGGGGAGTCCTGATAATTGGAGTGGATTTTAATTGTCTCTTAGACCCGTCCTGTGACACAACAGCCCCTAGAATATCGCCAGAGACAGCAGGCCAGCGACATCTGAGAAGGTTGGTTAAGGATTTAGGCCTGGTGGACACTTGGTGCCACCAACACCCCACTATGCAAAAATTCAGCTTCTTTTCACATGCTCATAAGCACTATTCCAGATTGGATTATCTGTTTATCTCTAAGGAACACGCAGACCAGATAGGAAGGACTGAGATCCATAATATAAGTCTATCAGATCATGCCCCAATTAGTTTAGATTTAGACATTCAAAGAGAGAGAGAAAGGTTACTTATTGGAGGTTTAATAATTCCCTATTACTAGACCCTGAATGTAAGGAGATGAGAAAGATAAAAATAAAAGAAATAATAGAGGATAACTCATCATCACAGACCCCACCCCAATTACTTTGGGATACTCTGAAAGTAGTTTTAAGGAGCTATATTATAGTCTATGCAGCCCAAAAAAACCATAGATGTGAGGCTAACTTAAAGCAATTACAAGAAAAGCTGAGTTTTATATAACTTGCACATATGCAATTAGATGACTCATTAATGGACCAGATAGCAACCACACAACAGGCTATACAAAAGTTACTGACTGCTAAGACAGAGCAGGCTTTGCTATGGTTCAGACAAAATTATTTTGAAGGTGGTCCTAGGGCCTCTAGAATATTGGCACGTCACCTTAGAAGAAGAATTCAACAAACAACAATCACTAATATAAGAGACCCTATTTCAGGTTGCCCCTGCCTTACAACCACATCCATAGTGGCTGCTTTTAAATCATATTACACTAGACTATACACAGCTGAATCTGGGTCAACAGAGCAGGAGAAGGAGAATTTTTTGTCAAATCTAAATCTTCCACAACTTACAGAAATCTAGAAACAGTTCCTAATCCACCCAATACAGAGTTCAGAAATAAAACTGGCTGTCTCCAACCTTAAAAATGGTAAAAGCCCTGGCCCAGATGGCTATGGGGCCAAATTTTATAAAATGGCTTGGGAGTGGATCGCAGATCCACTGACTGAAACTTTGAGAAAGAGTCACTCGAGGGCTATATACCCTATTTCATGGTCACAGGCCATGATCTCAGTGATTTTAAAACCACAGAAAAACCCACAATTATGTGACTCTTATCGACCGATCTCCATCCTAAATCAGGACTACAAAATATGTGAGAGCATTTTAGCCCACTGGCTTGATTTCATAATACCCTCTTTGATACATTTGGATCAAGCGGGATTTATCCCCACTCGCCAGACCTCTGATAATATTAAAAGGACCCTCTATTTAATTGAACATGCAAAAAATAATAAAGTCCCATTGTTAATATTAGGATTTGATGCACAAAAGGCATTCGATAGAGTCTCTTGGTCTTTCCTAGAGAAAACCCTTGATAAACTGGATTTCCCCAAAGAGTTCATTGCCAATATCATGGGCATTTATTCAACACCACAGGCAATGGTGAAGGCCAATGGCTCCTGCTCAGCGAGGTTTCCGCTTACTCGTGGAATGAGACAGGGGTGCCCACTCTCACCTTACTTATTTGCTTTATATGCAGAGCCACTGGCACAATTTTTATGTTAGCATGAGGAGATAAGAGGATATCGGGTAGCAGAAAAGGATCACAAAGTGGCATTGTATGCTGACGACCTTTTAGTGTATACCACAGACATGGAGAACTCACTTCCAAATTTAGAGCAGGCTATGATACTAATAGAAAAATTCTCGGGTTATAAGGTCAATACTCAAGACTGAGATTTTAAATATAGGAGAATATATACCAAATCATATAAAACTTAATTTATTTATTTATTTATCAAGTCTAGGATTACACATACCTTTGAGCCATGGCTCTTTTACAAAGGTTCCACGTCAGAGAAATACAAATTATGGGGAACATCAAGACAGGCATTATAACAATGTGGACATTGCAAACAGAGTACAGATTAATACAGTTCAAGGGTAGCATTGTAACAAGGCAGCCAGCGGCATTTGTCAGAGAAAACAGACAACAGATAAGAAGTGCCAGAGTCATAGGGAGAGGGAAGAGGGTGGGGGAGAAGGAATGTAGGAAGGGTGGCGAGAGGGTGAAAAGTGCAGCATTGGGTATACCAAGGTGTGAGGGTAGAATCCAGTGAGGAGGGGGAGGGGCGACTAGAGCAGAAAGGGAAGTGGAGAAACAAGGTTAAGTTGGGCAGTCACAGGAGCTGTTGGTAGTGAGATAGTCCCAGAGCCTAGTTTTAAACATACCAATAAAGATTTTGGACCAGTTGCACAAACCGTGCGACCTGTAGAGACGACCAAAGAATTAAAAAAAGCGTAAATGCGCACGTAGATCACACCTAATAGCTCCGCAGCCGTATATCCAAATAATACGAAAGTTGCCAGATCCCAAAATATATGGTTCTTGATCATGTATTCCAAATTTCAGGCAAATCCATTGAACGGCTGCAAAGTTATTAAGGTGCAAAATTTTAGGTTTAACATGTAAATGGCTCCTCAACCCTAACTATGGTAGCACTACCGTACTACCATAATATATGTGTGTGTGTGTGTGTGTGTGTGTGTGTGTGTGTGTGTGTGTGTGTGTGTATATATATCTATATCTATATCTATAGATATATACAATGTGTGATATATATATATATATTTTTTTCACACACACACACACACACACACACACACACACACACACACACACTGCCTGAGTACAGCCCCCATACCCCTCATGTGTCCATCATTATGGGGGTCATCTCTCTTTCGGCCCCTTCAGCTGCTCTGTCCCTCATGGAAAAGGTGCTGCCCACACAATGAATGTACTGTGCATACCGACTGTACTGCATGAGTACTGTACAGTCTGCAGCACTATATCTGAAGTATATATTGTATGGGTCAACACTATGGTGTCACAGTGTCCTGACACTGTAATGCCATGATTGAGGCTAGGTTTCTCATTCTGAGGGTACGTGTCCCTCGTTGTCTCTCAACTTGAGTGTCCAAAATGTCCATATTCCTCATTTTGGCGACACGGTTGACAGGTACGACAACCCTTCCCCATTGATCCCGACCCACAGCACAAGAAACACCTGGTAGTCTAAGACCCCTCAGCATGAATCTGACCCCATTACGTGGTAACAGAAAATATTTCCTCAGTAGTCTAGTGGTTTCCCCACCCCCAAGCACGAATCCCGACCCCATTACTGCATATATATCATATTTTTCCCTGGTAGTCTAGTGATCCCCCACTCCCCAAGCATGAATCCCGACCCCGTACATGTATATATCATATTTTTCCTGTAGTCTAGTGGTCCCCCACCCAGCTGTGCACCTCTCATTACCCCGAAACAGGGCATACCTCCGAGCCAGCGACCAGCTCAGCCCCTGCCAAGTGTGCGGGGTCAGGATTCATGCTTGGGGGGTGGGGACTCCTGAAGACTATGGTGACTACTTTTATTGGGACGGGGTCATGAAGGGACTTTGTGCTTTCTTGAGGTGAGGCACATACTGTCTCCAGCTTTTGGCGGTGTATCTGGCCTCCATGCTACAGGTCGCGCTAATGCCTGTAGCGTGGTGCTATACTTTTGAATATGCGTGCTGCGCTGGCATTCATGGGCGCTCCCCTGTCCATGCCCCTGCATACCATTAACTATTAGCGTCGGCGCTACCACACAGCGCCGGCGCTCATAAGGCTTTTGAATATTGCAGCCTCGCGCAAAGCCAGAGCTATTCCTGCACTATGGCTTTGTGCTTGGTGCAACGGTTTGAATATCTGGCCCTAAGATGTTAAAATCCACTTCCAAACAGCAATGCACATTAAGATGTTAAAATCCACTTCTCAAACAACAGTGAACATTAACATGTTAAAATCCTGGTGGAACGTTGGTGTTGAGGGTTGAGGTTCAGGACATTAAACCTCACACTACGTTGGTGACCTTTCTAGCTGGACTGGTGGCACTGAGGGTTGAGGCACTGGATGCCAAACCTCATGCTACGCCTGCAACCTGGGTTTGGGAATGAGCCCCGGAAGCCAGGGGTTGGCTGTGGGGGGGGGGGAGGAGGGAGGAGATGGATTGAGTCACTGATTGGTGATTGTTCTCTCCTGGGGTGGGTCAGGCACTACACCAAATAATGGATGGTGTCAGGTGGGGAGGACATTGTTAGGCAAGTGGCGGAAGCCATGTCTCACCACGGCTTACTGCTTGGATGTTGTCCTGGTTTCCAGCATTCAAAGGGGTGGGGATAGGGACAATTGGCTACTAAAATGGAAAAAAAACACACCCCGTAACATGTTGAATGATCCCCAGTCAGAGGATGAAGGAGCTCTTCATTGCGGTACGTCACCACTGAGCCCTAGCTGGAATGGGATAAACTGATGAGATAAAAAAAAAAAGTTAAAATCCACTTCCAAACAACAATGTACAGTACATTAAGATGTTTAAATCCACTTCCAAACAATGCACATTAAGATGTTAAAATCCAATTATCAAACAACAATGTGCATTAAGATGTTAAAATCCACTTCCAAACAACAATGTACATTAAGATGTGAGAATCCACTTTCCAAACAACAATGCATATTAATATGCTAAAATCCACTTCCAAACAATGTACATTAAGATGGTAAAAGGGACTTCTGTATTGCAAAGTGAGATGCCAACACCTGAGGCTATTGCCCAGGCTCTCCAAGGAGTTGTACCAGTTTCGGTTAGCCAGACACCGGTTCAAACTCTGGTTCACTAACTGATATCTTTAGTTTGGCCCTCTCTCCAAGAGACTTTGGATTTTGAGGAGGAAGAAGATTATGGGGAAGATGAAGGGGAACCCATAGAACCTGAGGTATCCCCTGATCAGGAATTTGGCTCGCAACCTACAACTACTTAGGATTTTTTCTCACACTTTTCATTTGTTAGGAAAATGGTGGATGCTTTAGATATTGCCCCTAATGAAGTGGTAGAGGATGAAGAGGAGGTTGAATACCTTGAGTTTATGAGGCTTACCCCAACCAAGAAGCTTTTGCTCCCCATGAATACATTTTTCAAAAAAGACATTTTGAAAATTCTACAGACACCAAATACTGTGCCACACCTGGATAAGAGGGCTGACCAGAAGTATCAGACAGATAGAGAGGGGGGCTGAGTTTTTGTTCTCTCATGCTGACCACCAAGGTGTTCTGCAGACAACAGCCTGTGATAGGGCATGGGTGCATTTGGCGTCTCATCCTCCTGAGAAGGATTCTAGAAGGATTGACAGCATGGCCAAAAGGGCTACCTGTCAGCCTCTTTGGCTATTAGACAGGCCAACTATCAAGCCTATGCTGCACAGTACCAAAAGTCACTGTGGCAGTCAGTACAGGCTATGGCTGATAAGGCCACCTCTGGCCTTTCAGCTGACCTGGCTGAGACTGCCAGGTTTGGGCTAGAAGTTGCTAAATACCAGTTTCAGATGACAGCAGAAGCCAATGACACTGCTGCCAGGTCCATGGCTTTCTCGGTGGCATTCAGGAGGTTTGTATGGCACAAAGCTACAAACCTCAACAGGGTACCCAGGCAAAGGCTATGGATTTTCCTGTCAAAAACAGTTCCTTGTTTGGGGATAAAACAGCGGCCTACGTGAAAAAGGTGGATGAGTACAAAGCCACCTGTAAGAGTAATTCGGCCAAAGAGAAATCCTCACCTTCTACCAGACCCTACGGAAGGGGAGGCAGGGGTAGTGGTACTTACAGCAAGCCTTTCTATCAGGCTTAGGCTGTTCCTCAGTACCAGCAGTACCCTCAGCAGATGGGGTACTTCAGAGGCAGAAGGAGATCCAGGCATGGGTCTCAGGCTGGACAGGCCCAGCCCCAACCCAAGCCGAATCATAGACATAGAAACATAGACTTTGATGGCAGATAAGGACTGCTTGGCCCACCCAGTCTGCCCATTTCCCTACCTATTGGATAAGCTGCAGAGCCCAGTTAACCATCAGCCTACTTCCTCCTACCCCCCACTAGAATTGCTTTATGTCTGTCCCATGCATTCTTGAATTCCCCCATTGTTTTTGACCACACAACCTCTACAGGAAGGCCGTTCCATGCATCCACCACCCCCTCTATGAAAAAATACATCTTCACATTGCCCCTGAGCCATCCCTCCTCCATCTTCAAATTGTGCCCCATTGTTCTTGCACATCTCTTTTTCGGAAAGATGCTACCCTCTTGGTCTTTGTTGATTACCTTGAGGTACTTAAATATTTCTATCATGTTTCCTCCTCTCCCTCATTTGCTCTAGGGCATACATATTAAGCTCCTTTAGTCTCTCTTCATATGGCTTCTGGTGCAGACTCTGCATCATTTTAGTTGCCCTCATCCAGACTGCCTCCATCCTGTCTATGTCCTTGCAGAGATGGGGTCTCCAGAACTGCATGCAGTATTCCAGATGGGGTCTCACCAACTGTCTGTACAGAGTGAGAACAACTTTCTGTTTTCTACTGGTGATGTCTCTCCCTATGCATCCCAGTATTCCCCAGCCCTCCTTGCTGCCTTCTCGCACTGCTTGCCTACCTTTAGGTCATCTGATATGACTACTCCCAGGTCCCTTTCTGTTTTTGTTGTTGTTCATACCTCCCCCCCACACTGTGTACTCTACCCTTGGGTTTTTGTTTCCCAGGTGCATTACTTTGCACTTCTTTGCATTGAATCTAAGCTGCCATACTTTTGACCATTCTTCCAACCTTGCCAAGTTCCTTCTCATCCTTTCCACTACCCCCCTTGTGTATCAGCACTACTGCAGATCTTTGTGTCATCTGCAAAGAGGCATACTTTCCCTTCCCGTCTCCCTGCAATGTCACCTATAAAAACATTAAAGAGGACCAGTCCCAGTACTGAACCCTGTGGTACCCTGCTAGTAACCCCCCTTTCTTTGGAGTGGACTCCATTTACTATTACCCTCAGTGTCTTGTTGTCCAACCAATGTTTTACCCAGGCTACAACCCTGGGACCCACTCCCAGGGTGGCTAACTTGTTTGTTAATCTTTTGTGTGGGACTATGTCAAATGCCTTGCTAAAGTCTAGGTAGACCATGTCCACAGACCCTCCCTGGTCTACTACTTTGGTCACCCAGTCAAAGAAATTGATTAGATTCATCTGACATGACCTTCCCGCTGTGAATCCATGTTGCCTTGGGTCCTACGCCCCATTGGCCTCTGGGTACTCAACAATTCTTTCTTTCCCTGACTTAGTTGCCAAGGCCGCCCCCAAGTTCCAGTAGGGGACAGTCTGGCTCACTACTTTCAGGCTTGGAAAAACATCACTGCAGACAAGTGGGTCCTGGAGGTAGTGAGTCAGGGTTTGTCCCTCAGTTTCAAATCCTTCCCACCTCTAAAAAACAAGTCTATTCAAACCAGCCTCAAATGCAGAAAGGAAGCTGCTGGAAAAGGACATACAAAACCTGCTGCTGTCAAGGACAGTGGAACTTGTTCCTTCACAACAAAAGGGAAAGAGTTTTAACTCGATAATTCCTCACCACAAAGAAAAATGGAGAGTGGCTTCCTATTCTAGATCTAAGACTACTAAACAGGTACCTGACAAAACCAAAGTTCAAAAATGGCAACTTTGGCTGTAATTCTACCAACCCTCCGGAAAGGGGATTGGCTGGCATCCTTAGATCTAAAGGATGCTTACTTCTACATCCCCATAAGGGAGTCCCACAGAAAATACCTCAGGTTCAGATTCCCATCAGGCCATTACCAGTTCTCAACACTACCTTTCAGTCTCACTTCAGCTCCAAGAGTGTTCATAAAGTGCCTGGCAGTGGTGGTGGTGGTGGCTCAGCTCCAGGGCCAGATTAAGGCAACCTGGGGTCCTAGGCCCAAGAGAAATGTGGGCCCCCCTCACTGTAACTATGCCCCTTCACCATGACGCACTTCTTGGTTATTGCACATCAATTACTGAAACATGAAAAAATGTTCTTACTGTCCCTAAAAAGTGGCATAAAATGCTTCAAAATTAATGAAACTAATACTATCAGTATGGAAAAATAACAATAGCCTGAGTTTTCATAATTTAGAGAAAATAATTAATAATAGGCCTGGTAAAAATAAATTTTTGTATGCAAAATCTCATGATTTGCACTTTTCCAGAGCCCCCCAACCCCAAACACACATGTGTGCACTCGCAGTCTGGGTGTTATCACATTGTCCTGTCAGGTAGTATGAACCAGGATGTGAGAGTTTTGTTGGGTAGGGTAGGGACCAGTCTCTAAAACAGGCTAGGTCTTGGGTGGTGTAGGAGTTAAGTTTGTGGTTTACTGGGGGGGGGGGTATGAACTTTAGAGATTATACTGCAAAGTGAGTGATTATTGGAAGAATTTGAAATCCTTCCCAGGATCAAACATTTCTGTTATTGATAAGTAAGCCAGGATCCATAAATGGCAAGACTTACTGATGAGAATCTTGAAATACATTTATTTCACCCTGAAAACAGAGCTTTATCAAGGTCAGAACTTCAGTATGAGTGAGATGAGAGAATTAAAAAAAAGTATGCTTTTTAATTGTACCATTGAAACTTACTGTAGATTTATTAATTTTGGGAGTGAGATTAAATATAATGTATACACACTGAATTGCACTGTTAATCTTTTATAGTTAAGAGTAAGATTCTAAACTAGGATTCTAAGTGGGTGTGGGAGACAAAGCAAAGGAAATGGTCTTGTTCACCCCTTAAAGATCAGCCTGGCTGGGGCCCCTGAAGGTGTCAGCTGCACTTAACACCTAATCAGAGAGGTGGAGTCATGTCACAGTTCAGCCCCTGCCTTACTCAGTAGCTGAGTCCTTTACAAAAAACATGCATCTCAGGCAGAAAGAAAAGGATACATAGTAAATATGCTAGGGATTGTTGGGGGGCCCCCTGGCAGGCAGGGGCCCTAGGCCTGTGCCTATGTTGCCTATGCCTTAATCCAGCCCTGCTCAGCTCAGAAGGTCAGGAGTCACAGTGTTCCCCTACCTAGACAACTAGCTGGTAGTGGGAAACTCTCCACGACAGGTAAAGGATCACCTGCAAGTAACCTGAGAACCTTTGGAGTCTCTAGAGTTTCTAATAAACATCAAAAAATCTGTCCTGGTACCAGTCCAGGTGTTAAATTTCATAGGAGTAGAGTTGGGTACAGTGAAAGGGAGGGCTTACCTGCCCCATGACAGAGTAAGCAACATCCTGCATATTGCTGGTGTGTTCAGGCTAAACAAGCCAAAAGCAGCAAGGCAGTTCCTACAGTTAGTGAACCATATGGAAGCAGCCACAGGCACAGTTCTGGGCTCCAGATTCCAAATGAGAGATATATACAGTTTCACCTCAGAGCACACTGGTGCCAAAGAAGTGACTCACTCTCCAAGTTGGTTCCAGTAACAAGAACATTACTGCAAGCCCTAGAGTGGTTGACAGTGGAGGACAACCTGAGGGAAAGGAGTCCCTTTCCAGCAAAAGCCCCCATCAGGGATTCTCACAACAGATGCATCACTACTATGGTGGGGGGCTCATCTGGGGGATCACACTATCCAAGGGACTTGGTCAAGTGCAGAGTCACTTCAGCATATAAACCTACTGGAGCTCACAGCAGTATTCCTGGCCTTGCAGGCCTTTCCACCCATGGTGCAGGGCAAGATGGTACAGATCAGAACAGACAATACCACAGCAATGTACTGCATAAACAAACAGGGAGAGACAAGGTCACACTCCCTGTGCATAGAAGCAATGAAGGTGTGGAGCCTTGCTTACTCACTTCAGGCCTCATTGCAGGCTATTCATCTTCCAGGGAAGGACAACATCCTGGCAGACTCCCTGAGTCTGATCAACCAGGGCCATCATGAGTGGGCCCTGAACAGGCAGGTGTTGGAGGTAGTATTCAGAAGGTGGGGCACCCCAGTGGTAGACATTTTTGCATCTGACAAGAACTACCACCTGCCATGGTACTGTTGCAGACCACCAGCCAGGGGTACAATACCCTTGGATGCTCTGACCCTGGATTAGTCAGGGAGGCAGCTGTTTTTCTTCCCTCCTTTTCCACTGATCTTCAGAGTTCTGATCAAACTCCGATCCCAGCCAGCATCAATGATTTTGATAGCACCAGATTGGGCCAGGCAGCCCTGGTACATCCTGCTGCTGTCCATGTCTGTGGCCAAACCAGTACACCTCTTTCGGAGGCACAACCTGTTAACCTCCAACCAGGGGAGGATCCTGTACCCAAACCTCAGATCCCTCAGACTCAAAGCATGGCTGTTAAGGACTTAAGAGTATGCAGGCTTGCATCTCTCAGGAAGTGTCCTGAATGTCTTGAGGGGTTACAGGAAGACCTCTGCTAAGAAAATCTATGCTTCTAAATGGAAGAGATTTTCTATTTAGTGTTCTACCAATGATGTGATGCCTGCACAGGCAGGTATTCCAGCCTTGCTGGACTATCTTACCCATTTGCATTCCTTGGGCTTGCAGCCCACTACTTTGAATGTCCATCTGGCTTCAGTATCTGCTTACAGCTCAGCTGGGAAGAGTGTCTCCATGGCATCCAACCCTATTTTCAAAAAGTTCTTCAAAGGTCTAGCACACATATGCCCCCCTCATAGGGAACCAGTGCCAGCACGGGACCTTAATGTGCGCATTGCCAAGCTCATGGGCCCCCCTCCATTTGAGCCAATGGCATCAGCTCACTTGAAATATGTCACCTGGAAAACAGTGTTCCTGGTGGCAATCACTTCAGCCAGGATTAGTGAGCTTCAGGCCCTGTGCATTGAACAGGACTACATCTCATTCCATAGAGACAATGTAGTGCTTAGAACTAATAGGAAATTCCTTCTCAAAGTGGTTTCAGATTTCCACTTGAATCAGTCCATTACTCTACTAGTCTTTTTCACTGAATATTCTAGTTCAGGTGAACAAAGACTCCATAGTGTTGATATCAAAAGAGCTTTGAGCTACTACGTGACACTCACCAAGGATCATATGCAGGACAAACAGCAACTGTTCCTGACCTTCGGGGATGTGGGAAAAGGAATTCCAACATCTGAAAGGAGCATTTCTCACTGGATAGTCCAATGCTTCCAGTTCTGTTATTCAAAAGATGGAAAGGAGCCCCCAGCCAGACTAAGGGTCCATTCCACAAGAGGCACAGCTGCTACTTTGGCAGCTGCCAGTGATGTTCCATTGTTGGAGATCTGCAAAGCAGCTATCTGGAGGACAGTACACACATTCACAAAGCAATATAGCCTTAGCCTGAACACCCTATCCAGGAATGATGCCAGGTTTGGCACAGCAGTGCTGCAGAGCCTATTCCCAAAGTAGGTCCTCTGTCCACCTCCAAAGGTACTGCTTCTTAGTCTGCAAAGAGTTAGGAATATTGAAGAATTCCTGGGGTTAGAAGAAATAATTACTCACCACAGTAATCTTGTTTCTTCCTAGGTATTCTTCAATATTCATAACTCTCCCACCCTGCCTCCCCTTCTAGAACCAGTGGCCTGTGCACCCCAACTGAATAACAGTCTGAAAGGGTGTCATACACTGGCATAGGTTGTTTCTGAGCCCCGTTGGGCATTATTTCCTTCTTCAGGTACTCTGACATTCAGAAGGGTTGTTTCCCCCTTTTGGGAGTTTAGTTAGTGTAGGTTAGTTATAATTGTTACTAGATATCATTTTGAATGGGCTTTTCCTTGCAGGCTCTCCATGAAATCTGAGGCATTAATAGAATGCAGCAGTTGGTAAGGGCAGCATTTGAATGAGTTGCACAAGCCAATGATAGAACAATATGCTAATGATAGAACCTATCTCTGGGTAGTTCTACTTTAAAGGCTGACTGCAAAGAGTAATGAATATTAAAGAATACCTTGGAAGGAACAAGATTACTATGATGAATATTTTCTTTCTTATGAGACCATAATTACACTTGTGTACTTCTTTCAGATCAAGACTCAAGAGCCTCTATACCATATCAAATCACTACATTCTCTACAGTGCCTAAAGTGCCAGTCGGGCTGCCAGTCACCATTTACAGTTAGGGGATTCCCTTTCTCTTTAAAGGTACTATTTTATCAAAGTTGCAAAAAAAAAATACTGTTTTGCTCACATTAACACCATATTTTGCATAAAAATTAGAAATTTCTCTCACCCTTTTATAAGTGTGATAAGACACTTCAGGGGTGTGTAATTATGGAAGAATAACTGTGCTTTACTCTCAGGTCTTTAAAGGCACTTGGCACAAATGCCTCATGCCTAACAGCTCCCTTAAACTGTGCAGTTATTCCCCTATAATTACACAACTTGGCATGTCTGTCTTATGGCATGCATAACACAGCCCAATTCCATCCCATTGAGAATGGCATCAGTGACACAGAAAAGGGAAGGAACAGTAGACTGGTCCTTCCAAAAGCCAGATTGGAAGGGGAGAGGAGGGAAGATGAGTCAAGGAATGCAGAGAGTTGGAATAGAACAAATTTTTCCTGGAGTCTAAGCAAAGTAAAAAGTACAGAGATAGGGTGGTATTTACCAGGAGAGGAGTTGTCACCCCCCTACCCTTGAGTAAGGGGAGGACGTTGGCCTATTTGTAAGCATATGGAACAGCTTCAAGCTATAAGGAAAGGTTAAGGAATGCGGAAAGGGGGGCAGCGATAGTGGGAACAGAGAGATGGGGTATGGGGTCAAGACTGTCTGGGCTGTGACCCTTGCAGGGAGAGTGAGTGCAGAGCAGAGAGGGTAGCAGCTGTAGTCACAGAGAAGGAAAAGAAATGAGGGTCATAAGAAAAGAAAAGTGAAATGGTGAGAAAGTCTGGAAACAGGCCTCTAATAATCTGAAGGAGAAAATAGGCTGGCAAGATCCCTCTAAGTCTGAAATCCTAGAAAAGCTCTTGTTAAGAAGGTATTGGGTTTAGCTATAGGTGTTAGCATTCTAGAGATATCCATGCTTAAGCCTGCCCTATATATTTCTTTTTTGCCTTGTATTTTATCCCCCCTGGTCTGCCGGCTCCCATCCACCAGTCCCTCCAGCCCCATCACCCCAGCATCTGCTGGGACTCACCTCTCATGCTTACTCCTCCTCTGAGGTGCCCAACTAGCTGGGTGTGGAGCCTGTGGGGAACCGGTGTCATCCTGTTGGCTGGCCGCCATTTTCACACTTTTCTTTCCTCAAGTGTGGCATGGGAGCGTGCAATAACGCCTCCGCATGCTACATGCTGGGTGTCTGATCCACATCCGCCCCTCTGTCTGCGGGTCCACTGTGCCAGCCCCCAGCTGCCGCTATGGGCCAGGCAAGCAGCAGACTCCATCCCCACCCCTTCCCAGGGGAGGAGAGCTGTCCTCCGGATGCTCGATCCTTTCCCTCCCTGACCGACCCCCAACAACCCACTCGCACCATGAACACGGGTCACTGGCATGGCAGAAGGTAAGGCAACGATGTCTCAGCCCTCCATGCCACTGGGCCAGTCCCTGCCCCATATTATTTAAAAGGCAACAGCCACTCCATGGAACCTTGAGCTAGAAATTTATGTCCTAAACTGGATCCTAAAACCTATTTTTATATAGGCTTTTAGGATTTCAAACCTGAATCCTAAATCCGATTTTTACGTCCTTTTAGGATTTGAAATGGAATTGGATTAGGATTCAGAAGTTCCTTAAATCCTAAATCATAAAATTGGATCAGTCAGCCAATCCCGAGCATCCCTATTTAATTCAGAGCTCCAGTCTGATTTCAACACAGTCTCCTCCTGGCTCATTAACAACTGCCTAATCTTTATTGCAACCAGAGCCAAGTATGTGGTGTGCGAATCCCAGAACTTGCTTAGTGGGTCATCTGATTGACTTGCGTAGCATCAGATGGCAACACTACTGAACAAGTGTCGTCATATTCAGATATCTAGAAATCTGGATTGATGCATCACTTACATATAGTAGGCATATTGATCACATCCTAACTATAGCGCCTAAGCTCAACTTTCTGTACAGATGCAAATGGAGTCTCAGTGCTGGCATGAGAAAGCAGGTGGTCTTCCATTTCCTGCTTCCTTCTATTGACTAAGGTAACGTTATATACTGCTGTGCAAACAAAACCACTCTGCTGCCCCTGGATTGTTTGTACAAGTTGTGCCGGGTCATCCTGTTCTGTGGATGGTCTACACATCCTAGCCTGCTGTATGACATCCTTAACTGGCAAAGTCCCTCACTCAGGTGACTACCACTGCCTCTATTGTACAGCTGTGCACAAGTAAAAGCCCCTGATTATCTTCTAGCCCACTTCACACAGTGAAGCAGTGCCTACTCATTCCATTTAACAGCACTTACCTTCTTACTTCACAGGATGAAGTGCAAATTTGGTAGAAAGGCCTTTGTATTTGCAGCACCAGACACTTGGAACAAACTCCCTCTCCAGTTGAGGAATGCTTCTGGCTTGCCAAGTGCTTAAACCCAGTCTTTGCAGCCACCTAACTCCCTGGATTTGATCTGGTCCAGAATAACCCCCTCCCCAGCCATGATGACGGCACACAACAATCGTCATGCTCTCTGTTTGCTGTGACTGTACTTTGTTGGCTTGCTTTGATTGCAGTTTGGATGTACTTTTGTAGTTTGTTTTTTTCCTGTGCATATTTTAAGCTATATGTAACAATTCCAGCTGGACTACATTAGCCTGTTGAATTCTGCTGTCCTCCGTGGAACCCCTATGAAAATGAAAGGCTATCTCACGGGGTTATCCCAGTTCTAGTCCTTTCAAATAAATGAACAAACTAATAAATGTGTGATTTAAGATCTTTAAAAGTTCTGGCTTCCTTGCAGTGCCCACCATGAAAACAAGCAGTTGTCAATGCCAGACAACAGGTCTGTTTCCATGCTATTATAAACTAGAACAGTCCTCCAAGGTGTCCCTGCACTCAAGCGGACACAAGCCACACAGATTCCTTCTTCCTTAAGTGCTTTATTGCAAATTTAAAATAGAATAAGTGTGAACAGACAGCTGTCCACTCCTAGCCCCGGTGCTTCGGGTAATAAAAGCCTTCATCAGGGGGTGTATAAATTAGAACAGCAGCAATCATGCTTTTACACATTTTTACATTGTATTTACTAGCACAACTAAGATGCAATATCTTTGTTTTAATGGGTTCCTGCATTTTTTCTAATTTTCCACAAAATGGTTTTAATTCCAGTCTTATCCAGTGGCACGCCCCGCCGCATCACTGACCTTCTCGCAGACTTGCAGGTTATCCACCACTTACCCAGGACTGCAAAGTGGTTGGTAGCCGGTCATGTTGGCTATGCAGGAGCCTATTGGGGGGGGGGGCTTGTATGGCTGGAATTTTCTTACTGCCACCTGGTGCTCTCACCTGGAATTGTGGCGTGACATGAGGCAGTTGCGCATATGTGCAGAGGTACACATGTGACAGGTGTTCAGCAGCAACCCCTTAACTCTTGGTGCTTTCAAACGTACTGCCGACTGGTCCCCACCATTTGGCAGTCATGCAGTGAGAACAGCATCTTCCCCTCCCCAAGGAAGGAGAGCAGTCACTGGGATGCCAACTCTTCCTCCCCTGGGCAGCTTCTGATGACCAGTGCTCAGTCCTGAATGCACATCACCAGCATAGCAAGAGACAGTACTACCAGACCAACTTTGGGTACTGCTTTTATCCATTTTTAAAATGTATTTTTCCAGGATAGGCAGGCTGAGATGCAATATCTTATTTTAATGGGATCCTGCTTGTACCCATTTTACACTCTATTTAACCAGGACAGCACAGTGGAGATGCAATATCTTGTTTTCAGTGGGGTCCCAGCTTTTACCCATTTTTGCAATGTATTTACCTGTGGTAAGCCAGCTGAGAGGCAATATTTCATTTTCAGTGGGCTCTGACAAGGGTTAGTCAAAAAGTGATTTATATATATATATATATATATATATGCTGTATATATATATATATATATATATATATCCCATGATGCTTTGCATTATGGGGTTCTGTGTGATTTTGTATTTCTTGAAAACCTGGCTTTGTTGCAATGTTCTTTTTGGGGTTACCCTTGCCTCAGTGCTTTTGTGCTAAGGTTCTTATCTTTTTACCTTGCTTTCTTATTGTGGGCCTACTATGACCCAATCTGTAAGACCACATTAGGGCTGGCTCATTTTCCCTTGGGGAAAGACACAGACACAGCACACTAATGACACTAAGTTCCATGTAGGATGAAACATGTGTCTGTGTCTTCTGTTCTCACCCTCTGCAGATTGTATTAGAGGCCATTTGGCACCATTCATTCCTGCTTAAAGCAGAACCGTCTACATTTTCATGGTGATTTTTGTGTGTGTGTGTGTGTGTGTGTGTGTGTGTGTGTGTGTGTGTGTGTGTGTGTGTATGTGTGTATAATATATACTGTATATATAATGGTAAAGGAGCCATTTACATGTTAAACCTAAAAGTTTGCACCTTAATAACTTTGCAACCATTCAACAGAGTTGCCTGAAATTTGGAATACATGATCAAGAACCATTGATCTTGGCATCTGCCTACTTTCGTACTGTTTGTATATCGACTGCGGGTTATTAAGCGTGATCTGCGGCGATGCGTTCGCTTTGTCTCTAGAGGTCACACGGTTTACACGACCACTCCGAAATCTTCAGGGAACATGCAGTCGGGGTCCCCAATGTGCCTTTTGAAGATTTCGTGAAAAAATATTGAACGGTTCAAAAGTTATTCAAAAAACAGGTTCCCATTATAAGTCAATAGGAAAAGTTAACAAAAAGTTCGACAGTGTCACAAATGCGGTTTTTTCTTTCGCAAATGGCCATTTTACTGTCGCAAATCCACCATTTTGTTTTCAGTTGGTGATCAGAAAAATGCTTGCCATTTAAATTTGGGACCCTCTAGCAACCTAATTCTTTTTGTATTCACCTAGTCGGACCCTGAGGATGCTAGGCATGTCTTTATTTTGGGATAAAACACCCCAGAAATATGCTATCCGATTTCTGGAAAAAGTACTTTAGCAAAGTACTTTCACACTTGCGACACTGGCGAATGAATTTGTGAAAGCTTTCGCAAAGTTCGACAGTACTTTTCCAGGCTGTGTGAAAATGACAACAATTCTTTGGCACCCTACTGCAAAAGAACGGTTTGGTCGTTTGGGCTGAAGTTTGGAAGGAACACAGCCAAAATCTCACAGATGTGCGTTTCTTGTTTAGGTGAAAAAATATTACAGGGTGATAAAGTTACAGCACTCCAAAGTTGACGCTATTTCCCATAGGATAACATTACGGAGTCCGCCGCATTACAGGAATCATTTACCGCCCTGCTGCAAAATAACAGTTGGGTCTTTTGGGCTGAAATTTGGAGAGGAAAGCCAACATCCCACAGATGTGCCTTTTACTGGTTTGGTGAAAAAATATTACAGGGAGCGAAAGTTATGGCACTCCAAACTTCTCTTTTTTCCCATAGGATAACATTACGGTGTTTGCCGCGCCTTTCAGGGCCCATATCTCGGAAACGTTATGCAAGATAAGGACTTTTCATCGGAAAAATGCTTAGCCCCCTAATGGGGCCTAAGTACAAAACTAGCCAGGAAAGTCATAAATCATATGACTTTTACATTTTTTTCTACGTCATACGGTTCCTGAGATATAAGCAATTTACGATTCCAACTCCTCATTTTCTGCTCCGAGACCCATTATTATGCTTACATTCTTTGTACTCACTGTCTTTCTCTATGCAGCTTTTGTGGAAAAATAGCCTGTGCGCTTACATTACTGTTACCCTTATTGCTTCTGCTTGTGGTTCCGTAACTGTTTCACTTACTGTTCCCGTCTATGGCACCATGTGCGTTCCCGTTCGAGTTTCCATTTGTGCTTGCATTTGCATTATTTTAACCATTTCTCTCTACAGTACTGTTTATCTTTCTGTCTCACTTTGCGTCACCATGCGCATTACCATTTGCGTTTGCGGGCAACTTGTTACTATGTGACAAGACATCACATGGCGGGAGTGTGGGGCCCATGAGTCCCGCCGCCACATCACATTCACTATTTCTCATTATACTTCTCAAAAAGAAGGGAAATTAGAGTCAAAAAACTCCATTTAATGCATTAGTTAGGGTTGTTCCACAGCATCAAAAGCAAGGAAATTCGGTGTTAGGGTTGAAATCCCCCCCTTGGACCCCGCCCACACTTGAACCGGCATCGGGGGTGTGTGTTGGGGTTATCGGTACTAACTCTCATTCCATTCTCCTATACCTCTGCTTCTTCACACATCTGATGGGGTGAGAGGGCTGACAACTAGCAACGCACCCCAATGCCGGTTGAGGGTGTGGGCCGGGGGTCCAAGGGGGGCTTTCAACCCTAACACTGAATTTCCTCACTTTTGTCGCTGTGGAACAACCCTAATTAATGCATTAAATGGAGTTTTTGCCTCTAATATATTTGTGTATGTGTATATGTATGTATGTATATATGTGTGTGTGTGTGTGTGTGTATGTATATGTGTGTGTGTGTGTGTGTGTGTGTGTGTGTATATGTATATGTATATACAGTGTGTATATATGTGTGTGTGTATATATATATATATATATATATATATATATATATATATATATATATATATGTAGCTGATGATGGTTTGAATAAGGGGTTATGTGTGGTTTTGTATTTCTTGAAAACCTGACTTTGTTGCCAATGCCCTTTTTGGGTAACCCTTGCCTCTGTGTTTTTCTGCTGAGCTTCTTTGTCTTTTTAGCTATGTAACAGATGTTGCCTTCTAGTAGCCACATGCTGATACAGCTTTAAACAAGTCAGCATTGGTAGGACCATCAGGCAGAGCCTGAATAATAGACGTAGCAGATTTCTTGGCAGTTCTGATATTTAAGCATGTATGTCTGATAGTTAGCACTTCTTAAACCTAAGGATGCAGGAGCATACGTTCTTTTGCTCATAACATCCAGCCTCCTGGATTCTTTGTCAAGAGACAAAGTGTTCATGTGTCTAGGGGCCCTAGAGGGATTGTTAGCAGCCATGATGACCACAAAATCAGTTTCAAGCGGGGAAGCATAATAATGCTTAACAGACAGAGCGGGGTACTGTCTATTAGCCTTCCTAGACACTACAGGCAAGGTATAGGCCTATGCCAGGCAGCAAAGGTAGCATCCTCTAGTGCAGGATATGCATGAGGCACAACAATGAAGGGGACTGTGTGAATCTCAAACAAGTCCATAGATTTTTCTTACTATAGTCCTCCTCCTCCTCCTCAGCATCAAACCCCATCATGGTTTGGAATTATCCGAGTAAAGCCTGAAAAGAGGGATCTTCCAGAGAAGAGTGTCAGTGGCTCAGTAGGTAGCACCCTCTCCTCTGAGGCTGGGAGATCAGAGAGCTGTGGATTCAGTTCCCACATCTGGAACTTGGGTTAATATCCCAGTACTGACACTGTAGTGCAGTATGAGAGGGGTGCTGTACTTCTGAGGCGCTGTCCTTTGGATAAGATGTTAAACTGAGGTCCCATCTGCCTGGATTGGTGGTAGTTCAGGTGGATGTTAAAGATCCCATGGCACTTATTGAAAAGAGTAGGGAAATTTACGCAGTGTCCTGGCCAAAATTTCCATCGTTCACTAAAAAATACCACCAACAGCTTCATCTGGTTCAAGGTCAGTAGGCATTTATCTGTATCCCCCTCCGCTGGGTCGTGCCTGAAAATAGGCAGGAATTGTCTAGTGCACTTACCCGGTCAACAAAAACTAAATAAATAAATAAAGACCTGGGAGTACACACCACAGAGTACTCACTGCATGGGGAGAGGGTAGAGCTGGAAGGCAAGTTTCCTCATAGGGTCATTATCCCTTTCTTCATTCTCCAAATCCTCCTCCATATTAATGAGATCAGGACTGTATTCCACCTTGTCATCTGGAATGATGATGGGGCAGTTGACAGAGCCGGCAGAGGAAGCAGTGGCTGCAATGAAGCAATGAAAGGTGTGCTTCTGGATCCCATCAACAATAACGGTGCTAACAGGGTAAGCCTAGTTGATGGGATAGCCGCTAACATCGGCAGAAACTATGGTGACAGGCATCTGAATAGTTCAAAGAATAAAGACTCCTCCATGCCATAACATCAAGCAGAGGATGAGTGCAGATGGTCTGGGGCTTGTTACAGCATTGTGACAGCAGCTGAACATAAGTATTTTTTGCCTCATCATACATTATTACTGACTGCCTATTTGCACTGAACTGTTATCCTGCACATGCTGCTTATTGACTGCCTTCTCCTGCCCATATTGTAATCACTGGACTATTGAATCAGCAGGTGTGGGGGCTCGGAGGCGGGCCAGCAGCTGTACATCAGCAAATAGGAGGAACTGGCGCTAACTTTAAAAATCTGCACTGCCTACAAGTGCAAGCAGACTCCTCCATGCCATAACATCAAGCAGAGGACGAGTGCAGATGGTCAGAGGCTTGTTACAGCATGGTGACAGCAGCTGAACATAAGTATTTTTTGCCTCATCATACATTATTACTGACTGCCTATTTGCACTGAACTGTTATCCTGCACACGCAGTTTATTGACTGCCTTCTATTGCCCGTATTGTAATCACTGGGCTACTGAATCAGCTGATGTGGGGGCTCGGAGGCGGGCCAGCAGCTGTACGTCAGCAAATAGGAGGAGCTGGCGCTAACTTTAAAAATCTGCACTGCCTACAAGCGCATAGCGCGAGTGTAGGTGGCATGAGCACCACTCGGCAGAGAAATACACTGAAGGGTTGTTGATTTTATTTAGGATTAAAAAACGTTAGTTTTACGGGACATTTCTAGGTGCTGTATTTAAATAGAAAAAGTTCCATTGTGTCTTGCTTACTGACCTGAGTATTGCAGCTCCCTGGAAAGATTGTAAGTATTCTAGCTTTAGTTTATGTTGATTAGTTTTATATTACTGCTTGCTTTCCTGGTTGCTGTATGCTTTTTGGTCATTTGCAAACCTCAGCAATTGGAATATTAATGGGAGGATCCTGCAAAATGACTGTTTTAAATATTTTAATGTGTTTGTTTGCAATTAACATGTTTAGTGTGTTTCAGTCTACACATAGTTATATAGGAACACTGACCGATCTTCAGTATCATCCTTCTACTGAATTAGGGGTACTGAATATTTCTCAGAACATTTACATTTCATCTGAAACTCTACCTAATGTATGCTTTAATACATTCCTTAGAGTGTATTTAGTGAAAATTGCTCCACAGTCTTTGTTTCTTTTGGGAAATAGACCTTATAAAGGCGTGTTTCACAAAAGAATACAAAAATTGAATTTAAGGGGTGTTTTTATTAAACTTGTTGTGTGTTATTTGTTAACTTGTGGTGATGTATATCCAAACCCAGGTCCTCCTAATATGCTATATGATGAAAAAGAAATTAATATGAAATAAGGATCTATGATTATTACCCACTTAAACATTAGGAGTTTGAGAAACAAGTTTGATGAAGTGAGGGATTGGGTTAAAGAAGTCAAACCAGGGGTTCTGGTATTAACAGAAACCTGGCTGGATGGTAGAACCCAGAATACATCTATTGATTTGGAAAGTTTCCAATTATTTAGAAGGGATTGGACAAAAAGGGGGGGGGGAGGAATGATTGTTTATATTGATTGTAATTTAACTGTGCATGAGGTAAATTATCCCTTTCCTAGTAACAGATTGGAAATGCTGGCACTGGAGATAGAGGTACCCTTTCAAAAATCTTTATTGTTAATAGGGCTATATAAACCACCTAAGGTTACGGTACAAGTCTTTTTGGATTTACATGAGTTTTTGTTTGGTTTTTGAGATTCCCATGAATTATTTATAACTAGAGACTTTAACGTTGATTGGCTGACTGTTGATGTGAACCATGAACTGGTTGATTTCCAGATTGGACTGGGATTGACTCAATTAATTCTGGAACCAACCAGAATTAATCACAGAGATCCTAAGAGATCTACAATCTTGGATATGATGTTTACAAATTCTCTCCAGTTTTATCCTAAGGCAGGAGTCCTTCCAAAATCTTTTTCAGACCATCAGGTTATTTATTTGATTAGAAATAACATAGTCAAATTTGTTGCTGAGTCAAAAATATTTTGGAGATGCTTTAAAAAATGTGATTATATTAACTTCATGATTGATGTTGAAAATATTAACTGGAATAGACTGGAATTGATCCCTACACCATCAGCTGCCTGGGAATTCTTCCTAAGTGAGTTCATGTACATTTGTAATAAACATGCACCCTTGAAATCAAGAATGTCAAAAAATGAAGAAAATGCTTGGTTTTCCCCAGAGTTATATAAAATTAGGAAAGATAGGAATAAAAAATGGAAGAAAGCAAAAAAAATGTTAAATCAGGATTGGGTTTCCTATAGACAGGCTCGTAATTCATATACTACTAAAATTAAGGCTACTACACAACAGTTTGTTTGATCTAAATTGGAGGCCAATCATACAAAGAATTCAAGGAGGTTCTGGGGAATTATTTCAAATTTAATGGGGAAAAGTAAACAAAATAGAGAAGGATGGTATTGTTCTGCCATTGGGAAAAGGAATGGTTGATGCTTTCAACGATTATTTTTCAAAGGTGGCCTTACCAAGCTCCTTAGATGGGGCTCATTGGGAACAAAATGAGACCTTGAAGTCAAATCCTATAGATACCAGTATAGATGATAGAGATATAGGTGGCTTTGATTTTGCCCATATTTCCCCGGAAGAGATACGTTCTGAACTTTTGAAGTTAGACACCTCCAAAGCGAAAGGATCAGATGAGATTCCATCTAGATTGTTGAAATATGCAGCACCTTGCGTGGCATACCCCTTGGCCTATATTTTTAATTTATCCATTAAAAGTGGTGAATTTCCTGATGGATGGAAGATTGCAAAGGTTAGACCTATATTTAAATCTGGTAATAAGAGCGAGCTGGGCAACTACCGGCCCATCTCGCTTTTGTCTCAAATTTCTAAAATATTTGAAAAGATTGTATCTTGCCAACTGAAAAGTTTTCTTGAGGATAATAATAAATTGACATCTTTTCAGTCGGGCTTTAGGGCACTTCACGGTACACAAACAGCTCTGACAAGGGTTGTAAGTGATATCCAGCTGAGTCTGGACAGGAGGCTAATGATAGGAGCCTTGTTTATAGATCTTTCAAAGGCTTTTGACACCCTTAACCATCGGGTTCTCCTGTCCAGACTTGGCGAGATTGGCTTGTCCCCTCGATCAGTTAAGTGGTTCTCTTCCTATTTGATGGGTCGTAGTCAATTTGTAGAAGTGGGTTCTTATAAATCTAACGTACTGGAGGTGAAAAACAGTGTACCACAGGGTTCAATCTTGGGGCCTTTATTATTCAACATCTATATGAATGAACTTAAAATTACATCAACGGACGCCCGGTGCCATATGTACGCAGATGACATCATATTGTATGTTGAGGGAGATACTCTAGAGTTGATCAATATGAGGCTGCAATTGGCTTTTGATGAAGTACAAGATTTCTTTAAGATGAACCATCTTATCTTAAATGCCAATAAAACACAGTCACTTTTGTTTAAAAATAATAATAAAAAATAAGATCTACATTTGGAAATCAATACTGTGGATGGCATTGCCATTAAACCGGTGGATTTATACAAATACCTCGGTGTTTGGTTAGATCCATGCCTGGGTTGGGATATTTATATGGACTCCCTTATAAAAAATACAAATGGGAAGTTAGGTGCCCTATATAAATATAAAAAGTTCATGACTAGAGAGGTCCGATTGAGTGTGGTTAACTCTCTTCTACTCCCAGTGATTGACTATGGTGACTTGCTTTATGGAGGGGCTACTGAAAAGGATATAGGTAGAGTGGATTAAGTTTTCTGTAGGTTAGCTTGTTTTGTATTGGATGCACCCTGTATGACTCATAGGTGCATACTCTTTAGGGAATTAAATTGGCTTAGACCTGTAGTGAGAAGAGACTTACATCTGTTAGAATTTATGATTAAGGTTTGGTATGGGGAAGTACCTAATTACATTATTGACCTTTTTGAGGTTAGGAAAATAAAGGAAAGTTTGAGGGCCTCTGCTGGAACCCAATTAAATGTAATTTGAACATTGGAAGATCATCTGTACTTGCCAGAGGAATTAGTTTATGGAATAAATCTCCTTCAGACTTGAGAAATAATAGAACCAGATACAATAAAAGTGAACTAAGGAAATGGTATACATCTGTTCTAAACAACACCACAACATGTTATAATTGTTAGCACTTTAAAGTATGTATTGTTTAATGAGATTGACTGTTTTTATTTTAATTTTCTTTTTCCCTTTTTTTTATTTATTATTGTATTGTTAATTGACGTAACTATATGTGATGTACTAGTGATTGATGTTCTGTTATTTGATGTGGAACCTTATTTTATTGCAATATAGAACTTAATTGAAAATGAGCTCCACTCAATTGAATGCATCCATTTATTCGTACATGAATAAAAAAATGATTTACTACTACTACTACTTACAATGCCAATACAACCTGGGAGTCAAGCAGTACCCTGTAAAGAGTCCAGGACTGCCAATGTCAAAGGCATAGAATACAACAATGGAGGCTGCATACTGTCCATAGCAGGTGCAGCAGGGCCATACCAAAACAGAAAGCAAACAGGCCGTGCTGCACCACAAATACTGGTCCAAACTAAAAGCAGAAAGAAAGAAAAAAGCTTGAAGCAAGTGGGAAATAAAAATGGGAGAAAACTTAAAGTGGAATACACAGAATATTCAAAACAAATGAAAGGCAAATCTGTATCGACTTAAACGGAACATTTCTTTGATTACCAATACTTAAACCAGTATAACCCTGATGAAGGATTATTCTGAAACGTTGGTGCAAGGTCATGTCATGGAAGTGACCACTGCACTGGTCATGTATTGTCTTGTTAAACTATAAACAATAACAAATGCATATTTTTGGGTGAGTGGGCCCATTATTTCCAATCTGCTTTTCCATGTATTCTTGGCTTGATTGGAGTTGGACTATTCCCTAACAGATGTGTTTCATTTCTCTGAGGTTGGCTGAACTGGACATTCACAAATACTTTTGCAGATGATACCAAAATCTCTAATAGTGTGGACAATAAGGAGGGGGTGGAAAGAATGTGTAGGGATCTTGGGAAACTCAAGGAGTGGTCAGAAACATGGCAGTTGGTGTTTAAAAAAAAAAGTGCAGAATTGTGCATCTAGGACATAGGAACCCAGGAACTAAGTAGAGGATGGGGGGGGGGTACTTTCAGTCATTAAGCAGGAAAGGGACCTTGGGGTTACCATATCTGATGACAGCATAGTGGCAGGACAGTGAGACAAAACACTGGGTAGGGATAGTACAATGCTGGGATGCATCGGGAGAGGTATCTCCAGCAGGAGGACGAAGGTGGTTTTGACATGGTATCGCTTACTGGTTAGAGTCCACCTGGAGTATTGTGTCTAGTTCTGGAGGCAACACCTCAGAAAGGACATATACAGGGTGGTGGTAGTCCAGAGGAAGGCAACCAAAATGCTGCTGAGGTTGCACCAAAAGCCCTACAAGGAGAGACTGACAGATCTCAACATGCACACCCTTGAAGGGAGGAGAGCGAGAAGTGACATGATCAAGACCTACAGTTACCTTACAGTGGTGAACAGGGTGCAGAATGGGAGTCTCTTTCAAATGAGAAAGAGCAACAGGACAAGAGGATATGAGATAAAGCTTGATGGGGGGAAGTTTAAGAGTGTATGTGAGGAAGTATTGCTTCACTGGAAGTATGGTGGATGCCTGGAACAGGCTGCCAGTGGAAATAGTGGAAGTGATAACAGTAGCGGGCTTCATGCACGAATTTGTACTAGACAACTTGTTGTTTTTTTGTGTTTTGATGTATTGTATTTGTATTGCATTCTATTGTATTGTATTTATTTTATTAGGAAAAGGCTCCATTGAGTGATGCTCATTTACAATGAGGTCCTGGGTACGACAGCAAACAGGATAAAAAAAACAATGATATCCAGCAGGAAAGGACATATGCAGGGTGAAGGCAGACAAGATAAAAGATAATACAAGAGATACAGAAACATTAGGATACAATAAAACATCATGTAATTACAAAAGGATCATTAGGCAGTGAAGATGACTCGGCCATCATCCTACCAGGCTACTCACTTTTCAGACAGGACAGACTCTCTAGAAGAGGAGGTGGCTGTGCCATGTATCTAAAGATGTCATTGTTGGCCTATCCACTTTCCCTCCCTGAACCAGCTAAGGATATTCAGATCCTTGCTGTTAAGGTTATGCTCGGTGCACACAACAAGGTCCTCAACATTGGCTCAGTCTATATTCCCACAGACCTTGCCGGACAGGGCCTAAAATCCCTAATGAACTGCGTCATAAGTCTAAAACAAGACATAAAAACCATCCTGGTAGGTGACTTTAATGTCAACTGGCTCTCGTCAGGTGCCAGAAGGCACAGGGATGAGTTAACAGGCCTGGATTTTACCCAGTTAATAACTCCAAACAGGATAAACTATAAGACTTGGACTAGCATACTCCTGGACTGGGTCCTAATGAATTGTCCAACACACATCTCCCATTCTGAAGTATTGCCCGACACTATCCGTGATCACTCTTCTACCAAGTGTTATTGGTCTAACAAATTTATCAAGCCCCCTGCCTGAACAATCACGAGTAGAGTGCTCTTCCATGGCCATCTGCAGCCACTAAAGTCTCTCCTCTGACAACAAGACTGGTCTCACATTGAAACCGCACCTGATATTGACTCTGCTCTACAATACTTCATTGAAAGTTTCAATGAAGCCTGTGACATCCACGTCCCTTTTAGGACACGTAGGATCAGGGGACTTGATAATCCCTGGATATCTTTTAGCCTTCTGGCTCAAATGAAAGATTGTGACCACCTCTGGCATATGGTCAGGACCTTTGGCAGTCAACCTGACATACATGCCTGTAAGATGGCCAGGAACGCATGTACTAAGGCTATCTGTGAGCACAAAGCGTGTTACTATAAGGACATCCTTTCCAAGATCTGGGCTGATGGGGGGGAAAAAAGTCTTGGAAAACCTCTCGGAAATCACTGGGAAAGCAGCCAAACAGGCTCCAACTATGTTAAATGTTGATGGGTCTATCACCCATGACCCCATGTTAATTGCCAACACGTTTAATTCATCCTTCACAGCCGTAGCCAAACTCTGCCCCCAAATTTCTTTGAACCACCCAGCACAGCTCCTACGTCCACCAAATCAGAAGAGGCCTCTACCCACCCATATTTCTACTTCAAAGCTATCTCAGAAAGCGAGACCAAGACCTACCTACGTAAAGTTCTAGGAAGAACAAGAACAAGCAGTGATTCCCTCGACCTAGAACTTCTTACCCTAACTCTAGAAGAAGTCCTATCCCCTCTCACCAAGCTTCTCAATTGCTCCCTCATACTTTCACAGTTCCCCCATATCTAGAAATATGCTCTGGTTACACCAGTTTTTAAGAGTGGGGACAGATTACTACCTGGGAATTATAGGCCAATATCTATTCTTTCCCCCGCTGTCCAAAGCACTTGAAAGGATTGTTGCTGACCAGTTTGTGGAGTACCTGCAAAAATACAACCTACAGTGTGTCCAACAACATGGTTTTCGGAAAGGGCACAGCACATCTACAGCCCTACTGAAATTCACAGGTTTCATTCACCATACTCTTGATCAGGGTCAACTTGTTGGTGCAACCTTTATTGACCTGTCTAAAGCATTTGACACGGTCAATCACCATTTGCTGATGCATCAACTTACTGGACTTGGTATATCTTCAGAAGCCCTAAAGTGGTTCACCAGCTATCTAGCAAACCGCACACAGCAGGTGAGAATAGGGTCTGCCCTTTCTGCTAAACTGCCTGTCTGCTCTGGGGTTCCTCAAGGATCGATACTGGGACCCCTTCTATTTAGCACCTTCCTCAATAATTTTCCGTCATCCTGTTCCAAATCAGTACTCCTCTATGCAGATGATGTGGGCATTTTCTCAAAGACTGCTGACCCTACCCTCCTTCAGGCCCAACTTCAAAAAAGTTTTACTGAAGTTGAGTCCTGGTTCCTCTCTTATAAGTTGCTGCTTAACTGCAAAAAAAATAAGGTCATGCTCTTCCATGGTACCCACAGCAAGCACAAAGCCAAACAACTGGTGATTAAAACAGTGCTAGTGTTATCCTTGATCAGACTCAATCTTTTAAATACCTAGGAGTTACTCTGGATAGTATGCTCTCCTACTCCAACCATGTTGAGAATGTTGCCAAGGTAGTTAACATTCGCCTAGGCCTTCTACATGGGCATAAACGTTGCCTTACCACCGAAACCCTCAGATTGACTAGCCCAAGTTCAGTTGTGTCTGTTATTGACTACGGTTTGGTCATGTGTAGTTCTGCCACAGACATAACTCTACGTCGGCTCACCACAGCTCTGAATAAGGCATGCCGTCTACTAACTGGTGCAGCGTATCGTACTCACACTTGTGACCTTTATGAACAAGCAAACTGGCTTCAACTCCAGGCACACACTGAATATCAAGCCTGCCTTCTGGCTAAGAAGGCAGATCTTGATCTCCTACCACCAGGTTCCCTTCAGCTTTTCAGTCCCTTCCAGGGCTCTCTGAGCACACAAAGTTCTGTGAGCCAAACCTTTACTGTCCCTCACTGTCAAACCTTGCTCTGATAGCGATCCATTGCAGTTAGAGCTGTTAATTTATTTAATTCCCTTCCTCCTGAGATTGCGATGACTGCAACCTTGGGACCATTTAAGCGGAAGCTGCATCAATTCCTAGTTTCCAGAGCTTCTTGTAACTGCTATACCTAATCTCTGCTGACAGCTAAATGCACTGGGTCCTCCCTCTTTTACCATTTGCCTCTTTATAGCCGCATGTTGCTGCTGTGCTATTCCACTCACAGCACTTCCTCCCTTATCCCTTTCTCATTCCTGCCCTCTTTTCATTCTATCTCATCCCTCCTTCCCTTACCCCTCCACTCCCATTTTCCTCCTCTCTCCTCTGTTTCCTCACCTTGTTCTCTCCCCCTCCCTCCCCCCTGCCCCAATGGGTCTTTCCTGCTAAAGCTTCATTGTGGCATCTCCCTCCTTGCTCTTATTTTGCTCCTTCCACCCCCCAATTCACCCCCTGTACTTCTCTCCTTGTAAGCCCTTTCACCCCTCTTCAGACAAGGCCAGTGGCTGCACTTTACACAATATTTATCTTGCCATATTGTTCTTTTGTTTATGTAATTACTTTCCTCATGTTGTACTACTTACTGAAACCACTGTAATTTGCTATCCTTGTGACTTGATGTGGAACCTCTGTAAAAGAGCCCTTGGCTCAAAGGTCTTTCCGATTTGTTAAATAAATAAATAAATAAAAATTAAAAATAAATGAATTAAAAATAAGATTTACATAGGCGTTAGGAAGCTAAAATGTATACAGAGAAAATTAAAATAATTTTGCAGTGTTTTCTTGGTGAGCATTGGTTGTGTGTTGGTGATTACTTTATACATTTACAGTATACTAATAAATCTGTACAGTGAAACAAGTGGGATTTCACCTTTATCTTTGAAGCTGCTGATAAACAGAATTTAATAGATTTCAGGTACCGTGATGTGAGACAATCCCAATTTCTTTGGAGCCCACTGTATTTCAATGAGAAACTATTGATTTATTTCTACATTTTGAAAGAAACATATATCTTCTTTCAGCAACAAATCAAGCATTCTATGTGTTTGTGATTTTGTGAACCATATGTATGATTTTAGTATTTTTTTTAAATGGGAATTACTATAGCTGCTGTTTTGTTCTTCCCAAGTAAAAGGTTATGACGAAAATGTCACCTGCTAAATCAAAACAAAAGCTAATTGATCAAAACTTCTATTTTCTATTATATCTAGAATATTCTAGAAAAGAAAGCAAGGTTTCTCTGTACAATTATGAGTTGCTGGATTGTTTGACATCTTTCATTGACCCAGCATATGTCTTAAATGGTGAGAATGACATAAATGGAATGGTGGGTGGGCAATGAATAGGAACAAATCTATAGCTGTGAGGGGACTTTAGCAAGAAGCGAGATATTCATAAGAGTGGCTAACTGGGTGCCTTGAAGTGTTAATTTGAAAGGTATCTTGACAAGAACAAAGGACAGTAATGACCTGAGATGCACAAAGTGCACATGGGGGGGGGGGCGGTCACAGAAAGAAAAAAAAAACAGAAAACGTATTTGTATAAAGTAACATCAGAGTTTCCCATAGTACATCATAAATCCAATGTCACAATTGAGCCCTTTACAGTTTTGAGTTAAATTGTTGGATATATTTTAATTCCCATGTTCTCTCCTGTGTGTTTTTGAAGTTGCCTCTTAGTATTAGGACAGGCAGGTCCAAGAGGAAATGATCTGGTTGGGGAAAAATGCTGTCCGTCTGGTGTACTGATAATCTGGTTTACTATTATGCATCAGTGGTGGTTCATCGTGGTTTGTAGTGGCTGTCCTGTTTCCCCTGTATTGCATCCATTTGTGCACTTTTTGCACTGAATTAATTAAACCACATGCTTTGATGTGTAGGATCCTTTTATTATGTTGCTTGCACGCATGTGCAAGAAACATAGTGCCATCATCCAGGTTTTCAGAGGTGTGGCACCCCGTCTTCCAATTCAGTCAGTGAGTTTGCAGGTGCGGCCGCAGTTCTCCAATGACTGCTGCAGCTGTCTATGACAGCAGGAAAATGCAGTGGCATACAGTTGAAAGGGAGAGCTCTGCTTCAGTGAGCAGAACTCCCCACACACACACACAAGCACACATATTGCGTGCTGATCGCGCTCCCTCCCCACGCACATGTATGGCCGACAGGGTGCCCAATCCTCCGTCGGCTCCATCGCCCCCCACACAAAGCTGTCCAGGTGCCACACTGGGGGCCACCCCAGCGTGGCAAAAAAATGTTATAGCCAATGGGGGTGCCCAATCCCCCGTTGGCTCCATGACTGCACCCCCCCCAAAAAAAACTTTTCCAGGTGCCACGCTGGGAGCCCACCCCAGCGTGGCAAATCCTGTTATAGCCGACGGGGGTGCCCAATCCCCCGTCAGCTCCAGTCCCCCAAACAGCCTTTCCTGCCATGCTGGGAACCCACCCCAGAGTGGCAAATGTCCCGAGTCATCTGAATTAAAAAAAAACAAACCTGCAACCAAGAAAACGTTCCCTCGCCATCTCTCTGCTCCCACCAAACCCGCACCCACCCACTGCACACCCTGCCTCCCCACACCCCCCCTCACCTCATACTTACCTCCGAGCTCGGGCGCGACGCATCATCGGGTGGATCGGGAACACGTCTGCACTCTTCAAAGTCGACCGCGAACGGAGGAAATGCTGGTAAGCTGTATAATGGAATAAATAGGTTTTTTTCAACTTTGTTGCATATGTCAGGCATTTTTGGGAATTTTGGGCCCAAATTTTCAACATGGGGTTTTTGGGACCCCTCCTCATGAATTCTTGCACTGTTATGGCGTTAATCGGGCTCGAAGGGTGATTTCGCGGTCACGGCACGAAATCACCTTTTGGGTCTGATTAATGAAACAACAGTGCCAGTGTTCATAAGGTGGGCTCCAAAGAGCCTATGTTGAAAATTTGGTGAAAAAATTCCTAAAAATGACTTTTACGAGCGTGTTGCGCAGTTCCTACGCACGCTCGTAAGTTCAAATTTTCAATATTTTCACTCCAGATTTTCAACATTGCCATTTTACCACACCTCCTTATGAGCAGTACAGCTGTCATTTTTCACATCCTGCCCAAAATGTGTTTCCGCACATGTAGTGCACAATGGCGCAGTCGGTGTGCGAAATCAATGTATGGGACACATTAAGAAAATCACAGTGACACTGTTCATGAGCAGAGGTCTTAAAGTGGCTGTGTTGAAACTTTGGTGAAAAAATTCCTAAAAATGACTGTTTTACGAGCGTGCGTTGCGCAGTTCCTACGCATGCTCGTAAGTTCACAAATTTTCAATATTTGCGCTCCAATGACTTCCAAATACCTAAACAACAAATACAAGCAAGCAACATTCGGCATTGACAAATGCTTGTTTTTTGTTGTGCAGTTCTCTCCTGTTTTGATGGTGGTCTGTCTGCATTTGTGGGTGCAGGTCTTTAATCTTGTTGCATGGTGGGTGTTCCTATTATTTCATGGTTATTTTGATCTGCTGGAAGTTTACAAAAGGTAAAGGGGCTGCTTGTAGGCAACAAGAGGTGGGTGGTTCAGGCAAAATGTCTCAGTCTTTCATCTTCACTCTGTATGTGTTGTAGTTTTTTAATAATTTGCTGAAGGGGCATTAGCATGGAGTTGTATGAAACAATTAGGGGTGTGTGATCAGTTTTATTTTATTTTATATTTTTTTGCCTGTATTCCAGTAGATTTTCTCATGGTATTGTACAGCATGTTCTAGTTCTCTGTCAACTTGTCTTACAGAATTCTGCAAACAGATTTGGAGTTTTCCACAGAGATACATTGCCAGCCTCATCATTAAAGATAGATTTTCGACTTCATAATACAAGGATTCTTTTTTTTTTGTTGTTGTTACTAGCACTGTGTAAAATAAAAATAAAATAGAGTAAATAAAGGAATAAAAACAAGCACATTTTTAGCAAGACATCTAAATATGCCAAACCATCGCATCCTTTAAGATATGTAGTTACTAGGCACATGCTCTTTAGCAATATACAGTTTCCCGACTGTGATATCTTTTTCTGTTATGTTTTCGTGATATAGCTGTTAGTTTTATTTAATAAGTGACTGAATAAGACATAGATATCTCTAAACTTACGATACCATTAGGTAAGCCATATTCCTTTTTGAAAGACATTTTAATGTATTTTTACACTATGAAGGATTCTGCTCACCTATGTTCCCCATTAACTATACAATGAAGGCCATGATTCCAGCTTGGCAGACTATTTGAAAATGGCGTGCATCTTTATGGGGTGGGGCAGTTATTTTTGTTCTCGAATAAGGGAAGACAGGGAAGGTCATGCTTTAAAACTGAAATACACATGTGCCATTCCCTGTATGAGTATAATTTCCCATAAGTACTGTAATAGTAATTATCTTGCTTTTGTGGGTTACATTTAGCAAATGACTCATGAGAACATAGATCAGTACCTTTTAAATAGTGATGGAGGGTATCCATTTTGTTGACATGATGGGAAGTTTTCCTTGTGTTTTCTTCAGTATTTGATGATCATTGCAAGCATGAGATATTTGTTCTCCCCAGGATCAGTGCACAGTACAGTACTAGGGCTGATGATGCCGAGATGTCACTGCACCACCCTTCCTGTCCACATAATGATAACCACCATATCACTGTTAAAAAGATAGTTTTCTATATGTTACTGAAGATGTGTTTTTAAATCTAACCTATTTGTTGTTAGTGTCAATCAAGTCATTCCTGTAAAGGCTTCTCTGACCCCTTCTTTTATCTGGTTTGAAAGGTGTCTTTTCAGTCTGAGCAATCAAAGCGCTACCTGGGAGGAGCAGAGGACAACCTCAGCTGCTTTGCACAGACCATCACAGACAGTGAGAAGTGGACTATTCAGCTGGCCACCCACCCCAACGTTAACATGTTTTGTCCTGGCAAAAGGAGATATTTGAGGCTGGATGAGAAAGGAGGGTTGGTTACTTGCGACAAGGACCTCCCTTGGGGGCCAGGGTGTGCCATGACACTTTACTTTGATATTAAAGGTAAAGACAAAAGATCTAACTTAGCCAGCTTGGTGGTTGAGCATGGGGGATGGGAACTATCTTGTACACCAACATTTTTCCTACTCTCAAAACAAATGTCATTCAGCTAGACTAATAAAATGAAAAACTGATGCCTTTTAGTCATACTTAGGCTGAGTGATTCGAGCCTCTTCCAGCAGGGTTATTGTAGATAATGTTGCAGGAGTGCTAGGTACAAAACAGCTCACACTTATTGCAATACCTCTCATTCTCAGCAAGAGTTACATGTGTAGACCATCTGAAAAGATCTGTCAGCGCTGCTGGCAATTCCGGCCCCACTCCTTCAGCACTCTGGGTTGGTGGTGGTAGTAGTAGCACTATAATAGTAATTTTTGTTTCTCTTTTTGCCACCTAGAGCCCTGGCAGGCAGCTATGGCCCTCTTGACAGAGGGACTCACTCTCTGTTCCTGCTGCTCCTGTCATCCTCGGAAGTTTCACCACTGCTTGCCCCCCTTGGCAGGGCCAGGGAGGAGGTTGTCGGCTTCTTCCCCCCAAGACCCAATCCACAAGCTAGGGACTGCTCTCAGTATGCGGCGGACCATCACAGAGCCTGCCAGGCTCTTTTTCCGCCATTGACTCATGTCCCTCCTCCACTGCCAATGTGAGGATGTCGGTATGTGCCTCTCAACCCATACTGCCTTCCAGCCATCGCCAGAGGGCAGTCAACGAGCAGGATGACAAGTCTCCCTCCCCCTGAGAGAGGACAGCAGTCCTTCAGACACTTGATCCTCTCTCCCCCCTTCTGACCTGGGCTTGTTCCCGAACCCACTTCACCAGCGTGACGTGAGGTGTAGCGACCAGCGCCTCAACCTCCAGTACCATGGGGCCGGCCATAGAAATAGTAATTTAAGGCTCAAGTTGCCGTACAGAACAGACAGGCAATTAAAACAGTACAATAAGTTAATAAATAGTAAAAAAAAAAAAAAACAGTCCAGTATTTCTGTTAAAATTAGAGTAGTTGCTGAATCACAGGGAAACTAAAAACTAATTTTAGTCCTCAAGGGCCTGACTAAACAGCTACATTTTTTAACCCCTTTAAAAGCCTCCACAGAGTAGGCCTCCCTCAGTCAAGGCGTTCCACAGAACAGGGCCAGCCACTTCAAATGAACAATTTTCAGAGGACTGAAGCTGGTCCATTGGGACCAAAAGGAGATCTTCTTCAGAGGAACAAAAGGGGCACAAGGACTGGATAGGATTCCGGTTGCTTGGGCAGATCTGGTTTGCATTACCAAGACCTGGTTGGATGGGAATGCGGCCCTTTTTTTAGAGGCCACTGTTCCCACCGGGTACTACGTTGTACATCACCCGAGATTGGACAGCGGGGGGAGGGGGTTGCGGTCTGTTTCAAGACCGAATTGGGCTTAACTGGTGTACCAGTTGAGGAGGCCAGGTCATTTGAGCATACTGTGGTAGCTGCTGTCGGGTGCAGGATCGCCTTCATCTATCATCCACCAGGGGATGAGAAGCTATTCCTGCAGGAAATAGCAGATTTTGCCGCCGACATGGCATTTGAGTCGCCCAAACTGATGGTTTTGGGCGACTTCAGTGCCTGGGTCGACGACGAATCTTTACTTTTTGGTCAACATTTCCTCCAGGTGATGACATCTCTGTGCTTTACACAGGTTGTTTCCTCAGTTACACACAAGGGAGGTCACTCTCTTGACCTAGTCTTCCTCCTGGAGATCGAGGCCTCCGATTTAGTGGTGGAACCAGTCGGTTGGTCTGATCGTTACTCAGTTGGGTTCAATTTTGAGGTCCCCCTGGGTAGGTCAGTCCCTGTGGAATTGGTCAGGTACCACCCTTTGTGGGATGTGGTCCCTGAAGACCTGATGGCGGTTATTGACCTCTCATTGTTGGACGAGTCTTGCACTGATCCTGAGCAGTTGGTAGTGGCCTATAATGGGGCCATATCTTCAGCCCTCAATCAGATTGCTCCTGTCTGTGTTCGCCCCTTCCACGTTGCCCTGGAGCCCCATGGTTTGATGGGGTTCTGAGAGAGTTGAGGAAATTGGGGCGTAGGTTAGAGCATCATTGGAGGAAGACCGCCACTGATGCCGACCACCGCATTTTGCTGGAGCATTATAAACTCTACCAAACAGAAATTTCCCATAAGAAGGCAGAATTCCTGTCCAGGGAAATTTCTGTCACACGGAACTGACAGGCTCAACTCTTCAGAACTGTTGACAGGCTGTGCAATCCAGCCTGTCGGCAACTCCGTTGAGTTTTTACACAAACTGATTGTGATGAGATCGCTAGCTTCTTTGCGAATAAGGTCGACAACATCAGGAAGGAGTGCCACCAACTTCACTCTAAGGGGGTTGCTGTTGATCGGTGCTCTGTCGCAGAGCCCAGAGTTTCCTGAAGTACCTCTGACCTGCCAGATTTCGTAGACATGATGAGGATTGTTCAGAAGATGCGTCCCATGTGCTGTAGTTTAGACTGTGGCCCTACTTCCCTGATTTTGGGTTGTAGTGAGATCATTGGCCTGGTCTTAGCTCGGTTTGTCCGGTGCTCTTTAGATATGGGTGAGTTCCCTAGCTCCCTGAAGGAGGGGGTGGTGATCTCCCTTCTGAAAAAAGCTTCTTTAGACCTGGAGAACCTAGCAAACTACAGGCCTATCTCTAACCTCCCTTTTGTGGAGAAGGTTATTGAGAAAGTTGTGGCTGCTCAATTGGATAACCATTTAACCATCCATAATTTATATGAACCTCTCCAATCTGGTTTTCGCAAGAGGCATAGTACTGAGACTGCTCTGGTTCGGGTGCTCAGTGATCTCCTGATGGTGAGAGATCAGAGACACCATTCTATCTTGGTTCTCCTGGATCTATCATCAGCTTTTGATATTGTGGATCATGGGGTTCTGCTCGAATGCCAGAGGTTCATCTGTGGGCTGTCGGGTACAGTCCTCAGATGGTTTTCATCTTTCCTCGCTGGGAGAACGCAGAGGGTGGTCTCGGGTTTGTTTTCATCCGGGGCTTTCTCTCTGCCTTGTGGGGTACCTTAGGGTTTGGTGCTGTCCCCCATGTTAGTTGCAGTATATATGCTACCCCTTGGAGACATTGTAAGACAGTATGAGCTGAGGTTTCACTGATATGCTGATGACATGCAGCTCTACCTGTCTTTTGCACCTGACCAGGTTGGTGCTATCTCAGTACTGAACAACTGCCTCACAGAAATCCAAGATTGGATGAGTTCCAGCAGTCTAAAGTTGAACCCAGGAAAGACTGAGGTTTTGGCTGTGGACCCGGGTCATAGGATAGAGGGATTGAGGACTGGGCTCCCTTCCGGTTTAGTTCTGGGGGGGGCACAGATTCTCACCTCAGAACGGGTGCATAATCTGGGAGTGGAGCTTGATGATGGTCTGACTCTTCGACATCAGGTGTCGGCAGTCGTCAAGCTAGCCTTTTTCCATCTTAGGAACATTGCCAGGATTTGGCACCTTGTTCCACCCAGTGATCTGCCTGTCTTGGTCCTTGCCTTTGTGACATCGCACCTTGATTACTGCAACTCCCTTTATCTAGGGCTTCCTGGGGTTGATATCTGCCACCTGCAGCTAGTGGAGAACGTGGCAGCACGTTTGTTGACCGGGGCTTCTAGAAGATCTCATATCACCCCTGTGCTGCTTGCTCTGCACTGGCTGCCAATACAGTGGCGGATCACCTTTAAAGTAGGTCTACTGACTTACAAAGCCCTACACGGACAGGGTCCCGATTACTTGAAAGAGCTCCTGGTCCCTTACACTCCTTTGTGACAGCTCCGCTCGGCTGACGAGGGATTGCTGGAGAGTCCAAGGGTTAATCTGAAGTCATCTGGTGTGCGAGCGTTTGGATTTGTGGCACCTACCCTCTGGAATTCTCTGTCCCGTCAGCAGGACTGTGGGGAGTTTTAAGCAGGTACTAAAGACTTTTTTATGGGGAAAGGCATTTCCAGTTTTATTGTGATTTTATATTACATGTATTTGTACATGTTTTTATCTGTACTAATACTGTACAGCACCTTGGAATCTTGAAAGGCGCTTAATTAAATACATTTTATTATTATTATTATTATTATTATTATATATAACTCTGCCAGGTAGTCAGTGCCCAATCCATGTAGGGCTTTGTAAGTCAGTAAACCAACCTTGAAAGTAATTTGCCACTTCACAGACAGCCAGTGCAGATCACGCAGGACCGGGGTCACATGAGTAGATCTTGAAAGGCCAGTCAGTCACCTGGTTGCTGTATTCTACACCAGCTGAGAGCATAGTGGGGTACCTTCACTAACCCTTAGGTAGAGTGCATTATAGAAGTTGAGCCTAGACGTCACAAACACATGCATCATTGTCAGCAGGTTTTCAAGAGGGATAAGGGACTTAATCCTGCTGATGTTCCTAAGATGGCAAAAGCCACTCCTGATTACAACTGACACCTGAGCTTCCACCGTCAACTGATCATCAAAAATGACTCCCATATTTTTCATCCTTGCAGAAGTTAACAGCCTGGATGACCTGAGCCAAAGCCGTGTCTCTCCAGTGAATACTTCTGCTCTGCCCCTCAGACCTAGCTCAGTCACCAGTACCTCAGTCTTATACAGGTTAAATCTCAGCCAGCTAGATAGAAACAATGAAACATAGACTTTGATGGCAGATAAGGACCGCTTGGCCCATCTAGTCTGCCCATTTCCCTACCTACAGGATAGGCCGCAGATCCTAGTTAACCAACAGCCTATTTCTTCCTACCCCCCACAAGCATTGCCTTATGTCTGTCCCATGCATTCTTGAATACTCCCACAGTTTTAGACCCCACAACCTCCTCAGGAAGGCTGTTCCATGCATCCACTACCCTCTCTATGAAAAAATGCTTCACATTGTCCCTGAACCGCCCCTCTATCTTTAAATTGTGTCCCCTTGTTCTTGCATGTCTTTTTCTGAAAGATGCTACCCTCTTGGACTTTGTTGATTCCACTCAGGTACTTAAAAGTTTCTATCATGTCCCCCCTCTCCCTTCTTTCCTCAAGGGTATACATGTTAAGCTCCTTAAGTCTCTCCTCATATAGCTTCTCTTGCAGACCCTGCACCATTTTATTTGCCCTCCTCTGGACTGCCTCTATCCTGTCTATGTCCTTGCGGAGATGGGGTCTCCAGAACTGGACGCAGTACTCCAGATGGGGTTTCACCAACTGTCTGTACAGCGGGATAACACTTCCTGTTTTCTGCTGCTGATGCTCTCCTATGCATCCCAGTATACCCCCAGCCCTCCCTACTGCCTTCTCACATTGCTTGCTAACCTAAGGTCATCTGATATGATTACCCCAGGTACCTTTCCTTTTTTGTTGTTGTTACTACCTCCCCCCATTGTGTATTCTTCCGCTGGGTTCTTGTTTCCCAGGTGCATTATTTTGCACTTCTTTGCATTGAATCCTAGCTGCCATACTTCTGACCATTCCTCCAACCTTGCCAAGTCCCTTCTCATCCTTTCCACGCATCCTTGTGTATCAACCCTGTTGCAGATCTTCATGACATCTGCAAAGAGGCATATTTTTCCTTCCAGTCCCTCTGTAATGTCACTTATAAAGACATTAAAAAGACTGGACCCAGCACTGAACCCTGCGGTACCCCACTAGTAACCCCTCCTTCTTCAGAGTGGACTCCATTTACAATTACCTTCTGTGTCCTGTTGTCCAGCCAATGTTTTACCCAGGCTACCACCCTGGGACCCACTCCCAGGCCAGTTAATTTGACTATTAACCTTTTGTGTGGGACTGTGTCAAATGCCTTGCTAAAGTCTAGGTAGGCTATGTCCACAGCCCCTCCCTGGTCTACTACTTTGGTCACCCAGTCAAAGAAATCTATTAGATTCGTCTGACATGACCTTCCCACTGTGAACCCACACTGCCTTGGGTCCTGTGCCCCACTGGCCTCTAGGTACTCAACTATTCTTTCCTTCAGAAGTGACTCCATCACTTTCCCTACCACAGAGGCCTGTAGTTTCCTGCCTCTGTCTTGGTCCCACTTTTGTGAAGGGGAATCACATCTGCCTTCCTCCAGTCCTCGGGCACCACACCATCCTCCCATGATTTATTAAAAAGAGTATCCAGTGGTTTCACTAGTTCCCCTCTTAATTATTTTAGAATTCTGGGGTGAATTCCATCAGGCCCCATTGCTTTGTCCACCTTCAGTTTTAGGAGTTCTTGCAGAACCCTTTCTTCTGTGAAAGGACTGGGATTGACCCCCCTATCAAGAGTGCTTCTGTTAATTGGATTAGGCACTTCCCCCTCCTCTTTTGTGAATACTGAGCAGAAATATTCATTCAGTATCCCTGCTTTTTCATTGTCCCTCTCTGACCCACCGTTCATCATATTCAGCCTCACTCTCCCTCCCTTTGTCTTTCTACTCTCGCTGATGTACCTATAAAAGTTTTTATCCCCCTTCTTAACCGAGTTGGCTATCTTTTCCTCAGTTTGGGCCTTTGCTATTCTGACTTCCCTCCCTGCTTCCTTCTGCCTTAACTGGTACAGCTCTCTGTTCTGCTCCTTCTGTGTTTCCTTATACTTCCGGAATGCTATCTTTTTCTCCCTGACTTTCCCAGCCACCTCTTTTGAGAACCATAGTGGCTTTTTCTTTCATTTTGATTTGTTTATTTACTTCATGCAAAGGCTTGTTGCCTCTGTGATGGCAGTTTTGATGATTCCCCATTGTTGCTTCACCCCTCCTTCTAGCCTGTTTGCTAGTGCTTTTCTGAGGCACTCTCCCATCTTGCCAAAGTCAGCCCTCCTGAAGTCCAGTACTCTCACTTTTGAATGGCTTGACTCTGTAGCTGAGTTTAACGTGAACCACACTGTTTGATGGTCACTTGTTCCCAGATGGCAACCCATTTCTAGATCTGAGATCCTCTCACTGCCCCCCATTTGAGAGTACGAGGTCTAAGATTGCTCCCTCATGAGTGGGTTCAGAAACTAGCTGTCTGAGGCCTGCCACCTGAGAATGGCCCTACTGTTGGATGTGGCTGCAGCAAATGTGCTCCAATTAACATCTGGCATAGTCAGGTCTCCCATCAACAGTATCTCCCCTTTCTCAGCCATCCTTCTATCATATCCTTGTCCATTCCCTCCCCCTGACATGGGGGTCTGTACACAACCCCTGTGCGGATTGTGGTGCCCTTTTCCAGTCTCCAAGGTGACCCACAGTGCCTCCTCTCCTCCCTGTTTACTCTTTTGTTCAGTTGCTTTTATCCCTTCCTTTGCATAGAGAGCTACTCCTCCCCCTCTTCTCCCCTGCCTGCCTCTCCTGTAGGTTATGTACCCTGGTATGTTAACATCCCAGTCATGGTTCTCTGTGTACCATGTTTCTGTGACTGTCACAATATCCAGACATCCCTCTTCCATCAAGGCCATCAGCTCAGGGAGCTTGTTGCCCAGACTACGGGCATTGGTACTCATTACCCTCCATTTCCTGATGGCCTTACTCCTTTTTGCCCCATCCCTGTCCTTCTTGCTTTTGTCACTTTCCCCATTTACACCTGCCCTTCTCCCTATCAACACCTCTATGTTGGTGTATACCGCACTTACTACTGTGATTTTTTTTTGGGGGGCTAGGATTTCCCTGCTAGTTTAAATGCTTGCCAATGAATCATTTAAACCTATCACCTAGGATCCTGGTTCCCCTCCTGGACAGATGCAGCCCATCATGCCAGTATAGGCTTGCATCACTCCAGGTGGACCCCCAGTCCCCAATGAAGCCAAATCCCTGAGCTCCCGCACCAGTTTTTCAGCCACGGATTGAATCCCATGGTGCGGAACACCATAGCCTCTCCTACGCCATAGATGGGCAGCACCTCCGAGAAGGTTACCATGCATGCTACTTGTCTAAGACCCCTCCCCAATTCCACAAACTCTTCCTGCACTTCTCTAATCCCTTTCTTAGCCAGGTCATTTGTCCCTTGGTGGACAATGACATCAAGCTCCCTCCCCTGTGCAGCTGCTCTGGCAGTCCTGAGGATTCGCTCCCTGTTCCTCCAAGCCATGGCACCAGGCAGGCACCTTACCTTCCTCCCCCAGTTCTACCTTCCTAACAATGGAGTCCCCCACCAGGAGTTGTTTCCTTCCCCCTCTGGGGTCCCCTGCCACCCTCCTGTGGGTCTCCTTTGTGGAGGTTCCCAGCATCCTCCTTGGTCTCCACTGTGGGTGCCTCCATAGAGGAACCACACTTTTCCAGAATGGCATCGGAATTGTGGAGAGGTACAACTGGAGGGATGCACCTCTGTTCCACCACCCTCACTCTCCCTGAGCCCACTGTGGTCCAACCACTCCTCCTTCTTGGCAACCTCTGAGGCAACGGCAGTGGCACTGGTGGTCCCTGGATGGAAGAGGAGGTCCCACAAATCCTGGCCAACTCAGCCTGGAGATGAGCAACCTCCTCCCTCAGCCCTGAGAGATGCCATCCATTTCTGAATTTCAGACAGACACAAATTAAGTACCTCAACAGCACTTCCCAGGTGCAGAGAACAAATACAGCTGGGTATTATTTGCATAGCAATCAAAACCCAGACTGTATTGTAGAATAATCCCTCCCAAGAGCAGCATGTACACTGTGAACAACATAGGTGAGAGGATTGAACCTTGGGGCATGCCACAGAGCAGGGGCATCAGAAATGATGAAAGTTCCCATCACCATCCTCTGTGTCCTATCCCTGAGATAGGACTCAAACCAGCAGATGGCAGTGCCAGTGAGTCCAACGCACTCCCACAGATGATCCAACAGTAACTCAATGCTAAGGAGAGATCAGGGAGAATGAAAATTGACTGTTTACCACTATCTCGTGCCCTGAGAAATTCATTATGTGCTCTGACCAATGCTGTCTCAGTGCAATGCCTAGATCTAAAACCAGATTGGAGGGGCTTGTAGATTTCATGAGCTTTCATGAGATGATGTTAAATGTGTCCCTCAGCTGAAGCATTTAACATCATTGGCTGCTACAGACCACCAGCAGGGGGAGTAGAACTCCTGTCTACGCTAAGAAACATTACTGAATCCAACCCCAGTGAATCCATCATTCTTGGTGACCTGAACTTGGATTGGCTGTCACCCAGAGCAAATAACTTCAAGGACATGTATGATTAGTTGGGTATCGCACAGCTCATCACAGAACCAACAAGAATTAATCAAAAAAACAACAAGCAGAGCACCATTCTGGACTTGATTCTCACAAATAGACTTCACAAAATATTACACATTGCCATCTTCCGCAATGACTTAAGCAACCACAACATTGTAGTCTACACAAGAACCCAGGATAGACACTCCTGCTGCTCCAAATTCATCACAAAGCATAGCTTCCTCAAATTTAACCTGGAAGGCTACCTGGCAGACCTTAGTTGCATTAACTGGCAAAACCTTTATCTGGCCAAATCAGTACACGAGGCCGACGATACCCTCAACAGTAACGTCACAACTCTAGCAAACAAACATGCCCTGCTGGTAAAATGTAGAATAGAAAAAGCCTCATACCTTGGTTCACCACCAAACTGAAGGCAGTCTTAGTTCGATGGGACAAACTCTGGGTGCTTGCAAGACAGTCCAAAGCCCCTGCTGACTGGACAGCATTCAGAACATCAAGAAATGCCTGTACAAAACTAATCGGAGCAGCCAAATCCAAATATTATGTGGAATCCTTAGAAGATGCCAGAGGCAACTCTGCCAAAATTTGGTGGACACTCAAAACTGTCAAGGGTCATAGAACTCCCCCCTTCCATTCTCAGTAAAATCACAACCAATGGTGTCACTGTCTCTGACCAAGGCACCATATTAGGAAAGTTAAATGTGCACGTCGCAACAGCGGGTCTAGCATTTGATTCTTCTCCTGTTGTTGGCTTGTTGACTGCCCCCTGCCAATGGATACCCCCCCTAGACCCAAATGCTTGTAACTCCTTTGGCCTCACCCCAGTAACACACAAGCAAGTCGAGGACCTCTTAAAAACACTGGACATAAAGAAGGGTGCTGGTGTGGATGGCATTGAGGCCTCTTTCCTAAAATCAGGGTACCGTCACCTAACCGCCCCTATTATGCATACCTTTAACTTGTCAGTCTCCACTGGAATGATCCCCTCTTGCTGGAAAACAGCCATCATACTGCCATTATTCAAATGTAGTGACCCATGTGACCTTAATAATTACAGACCAATTTCCATCCTCCCAGTCCTGTCCGAGCTACTACAAAAACTAGTCAATACTCAGTTAAAAGACTATCTCAAAAGTTCAAACCTATTCAACCCCCTGCAATCAGATTTCAGATGTAACTGCAGCACAGTGTCAGCATTGGCAAAAGTGACAGATGACTGGTTCACCGCCATCGATAATAAACACCCAACAGGAGTTGTATTTTTAGACCTGAGTAAAGCCTTTGACATAGTTGACCACAGTCTCCTAGCTGGTAAACTAAAAGAGCATGGCATGAACAACAGCACTATCGACTGGTTCACCAGTTACCTCTCAGGTAGGCTTCACTGCATGGAAGCTGATGGGCTGCTCTCCTACCCCTTTGCCATTAAAAAGGGTGGTACCCCAAGGTTCTATTCTAAGGCTGCTATTGTTTTACATTTACATCAACACCCTGGGTAACAACATCCATAACTCCAAACTACACTTTTTCACAGACAACGTAGTGAACTGTACTGCATACTGTATTGTTCTGCCTCATACTGAACTGCACTAAAATTGTTCTCTGCCTATTACCTGACTGTAGATGATTGCTTATACCTGTCTGTACCTTGCCTGACAGTTGGATCCAAGCCTTTGTACTTTGTTTCAGCTGGTCCTTCTTGCTTGTATTCTGACTGTACCTTTGTGTAACTTGATGCTAGCCTCTGTACTGTTATTGCTTGTATCTCTGTAACTCTCCCGGGTCACACCTGAAAATAGGCACGTGACTGTCTAGTGTGCTTACCTGGTAAACAAAAGCTAAATAAATAAATACATATCTTGTGTGCTCAGGACATGCAGTTGAATCAAGTTTAGGAACTCCTATGCCCTCTTAGGTGCAGGTCCTCTGCAAAACTTTATTAAACTGCTCATAAAATGTTCAGAACACCCATTTTTTTTCCAGAGGGGTTTGTAGTTGGGTCCCATTCGCTGTTTTGACAGCATGAATATAGTTGAGACCTTGCTGCTGCATGGCCCTATATGCCAATAATCGCCCAGCCCGTTCTCTACTATCCCAGTTTGTTTGCTTCTGCCTATAAAGTGCATATTCTGCCTTGTGGCTAAGAAGCTTTTTTTTGTTTTGTATTTTAGGGCGGCAAATTCTCTAATTTGCTCTGCCGTTATCTTTTTGTTAGTAAGCCTTTTTCAGGGCTCTCGACTTCTCCTCTTTACCTGTGATTTTTTTTTGGTCTAATTTGTTTTCTTAGCTGTGGTATATACAGTAGTATGACCCTGCATGCATGCCTTGTATGCATCCCAAACCACACTACAGTAGCTCTCACCTCTGGTGTTGCGTTTTCTGAGAAAAAATCTTAGTGGCTGTGTCCATATGTGTCTGGAATTCTGTTTTCTGTGAGATATGTAAGCAATAACTCACAACAGGGCATGCATTTCTAGAGAATAAATGCACACCCTGGGTGAATTGGAAGATGCAAGGCCAATGATTGAGTGACTTTCAATGCACCCTCAAAGTGCATTAATTTTCAAGAAACCCATAACTTTGAGTTGGGTTACTGTGCATATAAAATGGATTTTTGTTTATTAGAAAAGTTTTATTTTCCTTTAGTTAGGTTGTTGCTAGGTAGAATAGGTGAGTTTGGTAACAAAGGCTGTGTGCCTTTGAATTAACCCAGAACCTGCATTTATTTAGAAGAAACCTATGTCCTGTTAATGGGTTTTAGTAGATCATGATTCGAGACAGTGCAATTCCTAATTCTGTCTCCAACAACCCCACCACACCCTTTCTTATTTATCAGCATCAAAATTATTCTACTGTAGCTGTCATGTATAACAGAGTGGCAAGGAAATTCTCTACCCTCCAGGTGCACCATACGTCACACTCAAACCACGCTTTGTCTGCAACACTGTGAGGACTTGTTTGCCCCTAAGCTTCCTTCTTTTTTTCTCTGGGGAAAATTGATCCAGGGTGTTGTCAGGGTCCAGACTGAAATTGTCACCCAATATTACATTCTGCGTGTTTAGCTTTGCTTGCTGAAATTAACAAAACTTTCTGGGTCATCCTTGTTTGGGGCACATACTGTGCTTACCATGACTTTTTGTTCCTGCAAGTCCCCCTTATTCAATATCAATCTGTAGTGATGATCTTTGTGGATGTCCTCTTCCTTAAAGGCTAACCTTATGGTACAGTATTGTCCCCCCCCCCCCAAATCCCACAAGCGATCTTAGATGTAATGGGACGTGGGGTGATTGGGGTGGGTCCACTAGACAATCAGGGAGCCAATTAATATACACTGAATTGACATTGGGGGAGGGTCCACTAGACACAGTTGTGTGTGGCTGCAGTATAGCCACTTTACCTTCAGGGGGTGGGGGGTGCATCATTAGAGTTAAGACGTTTTCTGGGGGCAGTAAACTATCGGTTATCCTTCTTTGAGAAATATATGGTGCCTAGTATGACGCTGTGTTCCTGCAAGTCCCCCTTATCCAGAACAAATCTACCTTGATGATCTCTAGGACTTCCTCTTCCTTGGTAGCTGGACCCTTATGGCATAGTATTACCCCCCCACACTGTGCTTGGAGTTACATGTACTGTGAAACTCCTTTCTAACCCAACTTCTGCACATTTTCTAAGTTTTATTGTCTGTGTGGCGTTTCCTGTTTATATGCCACATCCTCTTTCTTTTTATTTGACCACACTAGTACTTCTAAGCCGTCATATTCAGGGCCATCCGATAGCACCATGCAGCCTGTAGCGTTGTGCCAAAAATTGCACAAGGTTGACTCTGAGCTATATTCAGCCAGTTACTGTGCACTAATGGAGTGTGCTAACTGGCTGAATGTTGGGGCCTTTCAGTGCAACACTAAGTGGATATGGGCTGCACTGACACAGCCCAATTCTGTATGTGGCCCACAGGAGGATAGCACTGCCTAGAACGGCATAGTGCCAGGGCTCCTGTGGACCATATTTAGACCAGTTAAGTACGGTACTCATGATCACGCTCTGATTTTTCAGAGTGTTGGCCGGGATGGGGGGGATATGGGGCAGGGGGTCTTCAGCAGGTGTGCAGGTGGGGTTGTAACTTGTACTGGGTAGGGTTGCACTCAGTGTGGGGGGACAGTAGCCCACAAGGGATCGTGGATATGCATGGTACCCTGGGGCATTTGGGGAGTCCACTAGACTATCAGGGAGCCAATTAATATACATTGAATGGCCAGTCAGGTGGTCCACTAGACAGAGGGGCAGGTGGCTGCAGTACAGACACTCTTCCTTGGGGGTTGGGACCAGAACCTTAGCACTGCAATAAGACAGGTTTTTTCGTGCTGGTAACAGCACTGCCAAAACTTTCGAATACGTCGTTCCACCATTATTCATGAGGGAATCTCTCATTTGCTTAGCCACAGTGGTATGGCTAGTGTGATCGCACGTCGAGGTTTGGGCGTCACTTCGGCAACCTCTAAATATGGCCCCGCCCAGAGTGCTGGCACTAATCCAGGTTAGTGGTAGCACTAACTTGGTTAGTGCTGTGCTAACCCTTTGAATATGGCACCCTTAATCTTTCAAATGGGTGTCCCAGTCCCTTAGCATTCCAGCCAATTATTTTAACAGACTGCTTGACCTTATTATCAGCAAACTCAGCTACAGAGTCAAGCCATACAAAAATGAGGGTACTGGACTTCAGGAGGGCTGACTTTGGAAAGATGGGAGAGTGCCTCAGAAAAGCACTAGCAAACAGGCTAGAAGGAGGTGTGGAGCAACAATGGGGAATCATCAAAACTGCCATCACAGAGGCAACAAGCCTTTGTGTGAAGCAAATAAACAAATCAAGATGAAAGAAAAAGCCACTATGGTTCTCAAAAGAGGGCTGTGAAAGTCAGGAAGAAAAGATAGCATTCTCGGAAGTATAAGGAAACACAGAAGGAGCAGGACAGAGAGCTGTACCAGTTAAGGCAGAAGGAAGCAGGGAAGGAAGTCAGAATAGCAAAGGCCCAAACTGAGGAAAAGATAGCCAACTCAGTTAAGAAGGGGGATAAAACCTTTTATAGGTACATCAGTGAGCGTAGAAAGACAAAGGGAGGGATAGTGAAGCTGAATAGAATGAATGGTGGGTGGGCAGAGGGGGACAGTGAAAAAGCAGGGATACTGAATGAATATTTCTGCTCAGTATCCACAAAAGAGGAGGGGGAAGTGCCTAATCCAATTAACAGAAGCACTCTTGATAGGGGGGTCGATCCCAGTCCTTTCACAGAAGAAAGGGTTCTGCAAGAACTCCTAAAACTGAAGGTGGACAAAGCAATGGGGCCCTGATGGAATTCACCCCAGAATTCTAAAAGAATTAGGGAGACTAGTGAAACCACTGGCTACTCTTTTAATAAATCATGGGAGGATGGTGTGGTACCAGAGGACTGGAGGAAGGTGGATGTGATTCCCTTCACAAAGTGGGACCAAGACAGAGGCAGAAAACTACAGACCTGTCAGTTTGAACTCTGTGGTAGGAAAGTGATGGAGTCACTTCTGAAGGAAAGAGAGTTGAGTACCTAGAGGCCAGTGGGGCACAGGACCCAAGGCAGCATGGGTTCTGGCGGGAAGGTCATGTCAGACGAATCTAATAGACTTCTTTGACTGGGTGACCAATGTAGTAGACCAGGGAGGGGCTGTGGACATGGCCTCACCTAGACTTTAGCAAGGCATTTGACACAGTCCCACACAAGAGATTAATAGTCAAATTAACCAGCCTGGGAGTGGGTCCCAGGGTGGTAGCCTGGTAAAACATTGGCTGGACAACAGGACACAGAAGGTAATTGTAAATGGAGTCCACTTGAAGAAAGAGGGGTTACTAGTGGGGCACCGCAGGGTTCAGTCCAGTCCTTTTTAATGTCTTCATAAGTGACATTGCAGAGGGACTGGAAGGAAAAGTATGCCTCTTTGCAGATGACACAAAGATCTGCAACAGGGTTGATACACAAGGATGCATGGAAAGGATGAGAAGGGACTTGGCAAGGTTGGAGGAATGTCAGAAGTATGGCAGCTAGGATTCAATGCAAAGAAGTGCAAAATAATGCACCTGGGAAACAAGAACCCAGGGGAACAATACACAATGGGGGGGAGGTAGTAACAACAACAAAAAAGGAAAGGGACCTGGGGGTAATCATATCAGAGGACATTAAGGTTAGCAAGCAATGTGAGAAGGCAGTAGAGAGGGCTGGGGTATACTGGGATGCATAGGGAGAGGCATCAGCAGCAGAAAACAGGAAGTTGTTATCCCTCTGTACAGACAGTTGGTGAGACCCCATCTGGAGTACTGCATCCAGTTCTGGAGACCCCATCTCCACAAGGACATAGACAGGATAGAGGCAGTCCAGAGGAGGGCAACTAAAATGGTGCAGGGTCTGCAAGAGAAGCTGTATGAGGAGAGATTAAAGGAGCTTAATATGTATACCCTTGAGGAAAGAAGGGAGAGGGGGGACATGATAGAAACTTTTAAGTACCTCAATGGAATCAACAAAGTCCAAGAGGGTAGCATCTTTCAGAAAAAGAGACGTGCAAGAACAAGGGGACACAATTTAAAGATGGGGGGGGGGTGGTTTGGGGCAATGTGAAGAAGTATTATTTCACAGATAGGGTAGTGGATGCATGGAACAGCCTTCCTGAGGAGGTTGTGGGGTCTAAAACTGTGGGAGAATTCAAGAATGCATGGGACAGACATAAGGCAATTCTTGTTGGGGGGTTGGAAGAAATAGGCTGTTGGTTAACTAGGATCTGCGGTCTATCCTGTAGGTAGGGAAATGGGCAGACTAAATGGGCCAAGCGGTCCTTATCTGCTGTCAAAGTCTATGTTTCTATATCCATTCTTTTCCTCCAGCTTGGGTCTCCATATGTGTGCCCCCCCCCCCCACACACACACACACTTTCATAATAACATTCTTGAAGTGTCCATAACATACAAAAATAAAAACAACATTTACAAAATATGCAATGTGTACATTGTTTCTCCTTCATCCTCCTCTCCATCTACCACTTTCTCTTAGTTCCTTAGGGCGGTATTCTAGCAGTGGGCTACTCTTATCACAAGGTTGTGGTTTTGTTTATGGGGTATTACAGCCGCTTTCCCTTTGCCTGATATGGCCTAATACAATAAAGAATTTTTCTGTTGTGTTCCTGTGTTCCTTGTTCCCATAATATGCTGCTGCTACTGTGCTTTTAACTGTTATGTGAAGAGTGCAGTTGCTAGTAACACTGCTGCCTATTTGGAGGGGCTGTGCTTCACCCCATAGCTGTTGCACACAGCCCCAGTTTAATCATAGGAAGGTGCCTAGTGTCTCCTTCTCTCTTCAACAAGGTGGTAACCATAGCTTCCCTCCCTATCACCTTTTTCAGGCATATTTCCTCTTATCTTTCTTCTTTTGACTTTGTTTTTTCCAGTTTAATTTTTTTCTTTTCTTTCTTTTGTTTGCCCCTCCCCCTTGTAATCCTGAAATTAGGCTTCTAACCCTAGGAATACCTCAGTCAGTGTCTACACTTAATCATCTCTTCCTGGCAGAGACTGATGCCCCAGGGATTGAATCTTTTTGCAAATTATAGAATTTAGAATGAAGGTTCAAACTCTGCACTGAGGTCATGCGCCACTCTAGCCTTCAATGGCAGATTGGTTCCTCCGCCAAAGAGAGTAGTTGCCCTGAAGTATAGCTTCAGTATTCTGGTCTCCAGAACTGGTCTCCAGAACTGTTTTTTTGTTTTAACTTTTAAGGGCTTGATATTCAAAAGTTTGCATGAGCAAAAATATGCGTTTGCCTTCGCAAATCCAGTTTAGTGCCGGAGCACAATACTCAAAAGGGGTTGTTGCACAGGGAAATAGAGTTCCCATGCAATCCATAATGTATGTGGATGGGCAAAGGGACAGGAATATATGTGCAACCCCATATTTAGTGCATTTGCACTGTGAAAAAGGGTTTAGCATGGTACTTTTGTGCAGTGCAAATGCTGCCAAACAAACCCCTGACTTACTCTGGGCAACGGTAGTGGCTGCCAGAGTTGCTGCAGCCAACAACCAAATTAGCCAGTGGGGGAGCACACCTGCCCTCCTGGAGGTCTGTGGTTTCCTCGTCTAATCCCATCTTGGTAGTGATGTAGGCAGGCCCTGGTGCCTAGTGGTTTCCCTCCACCACCACTGATCATCAGCCAATATAGTATGTGAACAATCCCTGGCACCTAGTGGTACCCCCCTCCCTCTGATAGCCAGCCCGTATACTCTGTGAACAATCCCTGGTACCTAGTGCCCCCCAATTGCCAGGTCGTATAATATGAGAACAATCCCTAGTACCTAGTGATTCCCCCTTTTCTCTGATCATCAGCTCATATGATATGTGAACAATCCCTGGAACCTAGCAGTCTCCCCCCAACCCCGACTGCCAGCCTGTATAAGAAGTCAGTACACCCTCGTGCCTAGCAGTCTCCCCCAGTACCCAATTCCAAGCCTGTAAAATAAACTGCCTCTCTGGTGGCCAGTGGCTCCCCCCGGTCCCTGATCCCAGACCACATCACAGACAACATATGCCCTTGCATCCAGTGGTCTTCCCTCCCCTAGTCTCCGATCCCTAGTCCCATAACAAAGACAACACCCTGCCCTGTGTATAGAAGAACGGTAATCAGAATGCTAGTAGCAGTACAAAACACAACCGAACATATTCTATGATGTCTGTGGGACCCCACCCACCCCCACCAATTGCCATTCCCCCATGTCACATAGGTACACTCTGGTTTCAAGTGCCTCCTCCCCACTGTGACACCAACTATCCACCCTGCCACCCCCCTTACCTGAACTGTGAGTGCCATCCAAACACATATGGTGACCATCACAGCCCTCCTCACACCTCCTTGGTCGGCCGCCATATGCAAAGCCAGAGGGCACTCACATCCTATGTGCTGTACAGGGCATGCATCCCCAGCTGTACAGTATGCGGATAGCACAGTTAGGTGGCCTGTGTGAGACACATGAACAGGTTCAAAGTATCCATGAAGATTTAGACAGAATAACTAGAAGGGGTTACAAATGCAGGATGAAGTTTAACATATAAAAGTGCAGCCTAATGCACCTGGGGAGAAACAATGTGTGTCAGAATTACATTCTTGGCAATACTGAACTCAAGATAGTAGACTGTGAAAAGGATTTGATAGTTCTAGTGACAAACAAATTTAAAAACAAAATAAACAATGATCAATGGTATTTGCCAAAGTTAGTGGAGTAATATGGTCAATCAAAAGAAACTACAAGCATTGTAAACCAGAAGTCATCTTACCTTTGCCCAGAGCATATATAAGGCCACTTCAAACCCCAGGAATCCTTCATTATGCTTAACATATGCAGTTAGCCTGGTAGGTAAAGCTGCCCTGGAGAGAGTGGAATGTATATAAATGATGGAACTTGTATGCTATAACCCACGACAGACCATGGGGTTATCGGGGCATTATTGCACACCCCATGTGCGTTGTGAGGCACAAGGGCTTGCCCGAGTGACTTCAACCTGTCAGGAAGTGCATTAATGCCCCGATACACCCACGGGGCTGGAGCGGGTTATTGCACTTATAAAAAGACACATTTTTGAGTGAAAAAAACAACAATCCAAACTGTTTGAAATCTTCTAAAATTGCCTTTATGTTCACTGTGCACGTCTGCTGAAAAAAAGTAGTTTGCTTTAAAAACTGTGTTTTGACATTTTTTACATACTGTAATAAAACTACATTTAAACTAAGTGTAATTAAGTATTTTTTCTTTACATTCATCCTTAACTTCGTAGTTAAATAATCTATTGAAATTCATACAAGTATTGACATGTCACGTCAGTCTAAATGCAAATGGCCATGTTTACATTTTTTTTTAACTAATAAAAAAGCCGAAATTTTACACAATCGGCATCAAACAAAATGAATACTTACTTGAGAGCTAAGAGAGATCAGCAATAAAAATGAGAGATCATTTAAGAACGTCCATGTCTGTACACGTAAATGTGCTTTTTTGGAGAGACGCTGCACTGCCACACGGTTACCAGACACACACAGTGCATTTACATGGAGTGTCTCTTACCGGGTAACTTGTGCAGTAATAGAGATCCCCGCTTCTTAACTGATAACCGAAGGGAAGTCCCATGTATACATAGTGAAAGAGAGAGATAGAGATAGACAGATCATCACTGTGTTTCCATCTCTCACACTGTCACAGGACAGATTGTTGCAGAAATTACACACAGGGGAGCTCTGTGAACAGAACGACTTTCTTTCTACCTGACGACCTAAAAGTTAAAAGCAGTGCCTGCTGGTAAGCTCTCACTAAGCTGCCAATTACAGATGGATGCTTCTCATGTTCAGTCCATCAGGCAGAAAAAAAGAGCCGTTTTGCCAACTGATTCTGCTAGCCACTCCTTCACAAGCGGCTATGCATATAATAGGGTATTAATACATGACCATGAAGAACCAGTCCATCAATGAGGGTGCACGTTTTATGCAATCCATTTTATAAGGAACACTTTCAAACCTCCTCCTTGTGGTGGTGCTATGTTCCACTGTAGAACAGTGGATTTATTTTTCCACCTGAAGAAGGAAGTCACCCCAAAGAGCTCTCTCTGTCTTTCTCCCTTTATTTCCGGTGTTCTAGTATTTATCATTGTTTTTCTTTTATACTGTGCTTCGTTTGTGATTTTGTTACATTTTTTCCTATTTTTCTCCATTCTCTTGCAGTCCAGGAACCAGAGAAATACTAACATTTGCTACGTGTTCTTAGTCCCTGTTGCTTATTTTGGATCTCTATACCCATTTTATTCATTAATTCACTATCATTTATTATTTTAAAAAACATCAATAAGTCACATTTTGTTCCCATGTACAAGGGCCTGGTTTCCTTCTTTGGGGATCTGGAGGACTTTATACTCCCACGGTGCCTTTGTAAGGCAGATGGCACCTTAGGGGACCTGGCACTACATTTGCCAGACACACCCGAATGGGCTTGGGATGTTGCAAAATTTTGCTCTCTGGGCTCTGCTATGCTTTACCCACCTTTGGTCAAAGCCAAACAGGCATCATTCACAAGTGGAATGTCATGTACAACAATATCTGTAGATTTGCTCTGTCTACCCCTCGCCTTACCCACTGTTGCTCCCTAAATCAATCAATCAATCAATCAATTAATCAATCAATATCTTTATGTAGCCAGGCGGAACACCATTGAGCAGGGCTCATTTACAAGACGGACCTGGTAGTTTAAACAACAATAAGTCACAATACAACAATTTGGCATAGGCGTAGCAACATTAGCAGCCTATGTACAATCATTACAAGTGAGAATGGCGTGGCTTTGCACAGTGGTGTACAATAATTTACAAATAGCAATGTAAGACTTGACACGAGAACAGAAAAAGGCAGCATAATTTTCAGGCATGGTACCAAAGGCAGTCAGCATACCGTTATGTGCGAGTTCTGTGCAAGGCAGGTCTTTGATAAACAGTAGGGTACAATATTATATTGGATGAGGTGTAGACCAGCAAAGCATTACGTGGCCTAGGAGAAGACTATAAAGCAAGGGCACTGAGGGCACAGGATGCGCCAAGGATAGTGGAGGGAGGAGAGGTTAGGAGGGGTGGGAGGGGGCAATTGTAATAACTTCAGGATTGTCATAGCTGCATTAGTTGATGCGGTGGGTCTAAGGGTAAGGGGAAGGTATGGGGGTGAAAAGGTGCCATTAGTAGGGGAAGGTGACAGACAAGTAGGAGGGAGAGTCAGAGAGTCAGTGCTGGAAGTAGTTGTAGGACTCCATAAATGATTGTGGATAAGATTTTTGAAGGCAGCTAATGGTACAAGTGAAACAAGCTGCAGTAAATTTTGAGCAGTATTCCAGAGGACTGGTAAGACGTGACTAATTGCCTCCAGACCAAAGTGCATCCTAACTCTGGGTATGTAAAGGGCGATACGAGTCTGGCTTCTTAGCAGAAAGCTGCCAGGAATGCAAGAAGGTGTAGGCAATCCTTAATATATTGAGGCAGCTTGTTAGAGATGGCCCTATAGATCCAGAGCATGGTGTTCTTTTGTCGTCTAAGACTAAAGGAGCCCCAGCCTACAGTGTTGTAGAGGGTACAGTGGTGTGTTCAGTAGGGGGCACCGGTAATGAACCTGAGTGCCCGGTGGTACAGAGTGTCTAGTTTGGCAAGGGCCACACTAGAGCAGTGCCCGTACAGAAGGTCTGCATAGTCAATGAGAGGCAAGAACGTTGTTTGAACCAACCTGGTTCTCCCCTCCTGCGTTAATAGATGCCTGATTCTGAAGAAAATCCCAAGCCTCTGTTTAAGCTTTTTGGAGAGTTCCTCAATATGGACTTTGAAGGAAAGATTGGGGTCCATCCACATCCCCAGATATTTGAAGGAATCTACATAGTCCAGCAATTCGCCGAGCAAGGTGTGGATTTGAGGGGCTGTACCCACCATGCTAGAGTAGGGGGAGTTTACTACAGGGGAGAAGATCATGGCCTTTGTTTTCTTAGTGTTTAACAGATGTTTAGAGTAAAGGAGATTGTTCTGTAAGTGGTAAAATTCTATTTGGCAGTCACTACACATGAGTTCCAGAGTAGGTCTGGCTACATACAACACAGTGTCATCCGCAAAGAGGTGTATGTCAGCTGACTTGACTCCAGCATCTAGTTTGTTTATGTAAATGGCAAACAAGATGGACCCTTGCAGTACTCCTTTAGAAAGTGATTTTAGGGGGGAGAGACCCCCCCCAGCCTTGATCTGTTGGTGTCGATCAGAGAGGTAGTTAGAAAACCACTCTAGGGCCGTGTCACTGACACCAATATTCTGTAGAGCAATCAGGAGCAAGGAGTGGTCTACTGTGTCAAAAGCTTTGCTAAGGTCAAGAAACAGAATGCACACATAACTTCTGGCATCCAAGGCTCTCAACCAGTCGTTCGTGACCTTAGCAAGCGCCATGGTACTATGGTGGGGTCAGAAACCAGACTGAGCAGGGTTTAGAAGTTCCAAATTATTGATGTGTTGTCTAAGCTGAGTATTAACCACTTTTTCCAGAAGCTTAGAGAGGGTAGGGAGTAAGGAGATGGGGCGGTAGTTATTAAGATCACTAGTGCTGCCAGATTTAAATAGTGGAATAACGTGGGGAGTTTTTCAGATGGTCGGGAGCGAGCCCTGGGTAAGGGACATGTTGAAGAGATGGGTGATTGCGGGCGACAGAATGCGGTAGCCAAGTTTGAGGAAGAAGGGCTCTATCAGGCCTGCCCCAGCACTTTTCCTACAGTCCAGATGGAGTAGAAGGTCCTCAGCTTCCCTTACTGTGACGGGGAGAAGCATAATATCATGTGAGGAGGGGGTGAGGTTTGGGCAGGGCCTGGGCAAATTGAGCTAGGAGTAAATAGTTGTGCATGTAGGCTAGAAGCGGGGGAGTCATCAAATGCTAAGCCCACGGTGGCAAAGTGATTATTAAAGAGTTCAAGGATTTCTTGCTTGTCAGTGACAGCCGAGTTGCCTGAAGAGATTTTTGGTGGGAATGGACTAGCAGAACTGTGGCCTTGGATTTCCTTTAAGGTTTTCCAGAATTTAGTTGTACTGTTAAAGGAAGAGTTAATTTCAGACCGGTAGTAACTAGATTTTGCATCCCTAACCACTCTCGTGCAAAGGTTTCTGACAGCTCTGAAAGCTGACCAGTTAGGCTGTTTGGTCTTCCTGGCCTTCTTCCAAAGCGAGTCTCTGTGGAGCAGCTCTTCTTTCAAGCTCGATGAGAACCAAGAGCATGTTTTCTTATTAGTTCAGATTTTCACAAGAGGTGCGTACTTATTGATGGAACCAAGAACAATGTTTTGGAAGATATGGCGGCCTCTGATGGCTATCCCCCTCCTCCAAGCACTTATTTGCCCTCGATTGCCTAGTCAACAACATCATTCACGCCGCACAGCCTGCCTCCATTGCCAGACTGCTCACCCTGGTGGCTCAGCCTCGTCAGCTTCAGTCTACTACCTCTGCTCTTCTCTCAGTATACCCATGCCTCACTAAAATGGGAGAACAATCCTTTGCCCACTATGCACCCAAATCCTGTAACTCCCTTCATCTACACCTTAGGTGCACCAAATCACATGCCTCTTTCAAGCGGATCCTGTTTAGCCACCTCACTAACCTTGATGCTTGTACCTGTTAGAAGTCTTACTATACTTCTGCTAGCTCTCCAAGTGCTTGATTTCCTCTATCCACCACCTGCTCCCCTCTTCTTCTACTATTTTACGAACCTTATATTTCTTCTAGCACTTATGTAACCTTATGTTCATTTTTTACTTGGCTATCGCTCAACCACTGTTCCACTGTTATGCATTCAAGGCAAGTGTTAATGCTGTTTACCCTCTGCTCCTGTTACTCAAATGCTCCTGTTATTGCTGGTTTACCACTCTTACCTACCACTATTTTCATTATGTTGTATTCTACTGACTGTTTAACTGGGTTTTGTTTTTGACTATTAGCTGTACCCGTTTGATTGTTCTTGTGACTCCAGTGCATCCACGTTTTGTTCTATTTCATTGAAGCTGATTTCCCGACCTCTGTACTTGTGGTGTACTCTCCCGGGTTGTGCCTGAAAATACGCTGGTACTGCCTAGTGCACCTATCCAATTACCAAAAGCAAATAAATAAACAAATTCCAGTCCCATGGGGCAGTGGATGTCTATGACAATACTTCCATGGTCATCATAGCCCATTCCATCCCTCTAAGAGGGTTGCCCTGGCTCAGGACTGCTAACCTGCTTCAAGATACATAGGCAAAGCCCATGGATTCTCCATGTGAGAACAACTCTCCGCTGGTGCCAGGAAAGAGGCATACATAAACAAAATGATTCAGTACAAAACCACTTATAGAAACCATTCTGGGGCCTCTACTTCCTAAATGCCTCATGGAAGGTATGGTATGGCTAGGGGTTTTTATCCCTGGACATTCACACCCCACGATTTCTCCCCAAGGAGAGATTTCTCAAGGGGTGGGGCAGATGACTTTCCAAATGTCCTTCTCTGACCACACAGTCTAAAGCACAGCCCAGGCAGAACTCCCATGAGCTGTCTAGGTCACCCATCTGTCGTCCATGGGAGCAAGGCTGGCCCATTTTTTCCCTGGATGGGGAAATCATCACCAATAAAATGATTCCGTGAAGCAGTGACACAGGAGTTCACTCTGTGGTTTGAAACTCAACCTGGGCAGCAGGTTCACAGAGACTACAGACCCTCCCCCACCCCAACAGAAAGAATTCTGCGGGAGTGAGCATAAGAAGTTGTTGCTGGTAACCCTGATAGAGATCATTTTTCTCATTTGGGGGGGTTACTCAAGTTACTTTTCTCATTCACAATAAAAAATGGGGATTGGATCTATTCTGGAGCTGGCAGTATAGTCTGAAGGCTAGACTAACAGCCTTGGATGAGTTTGGCAATTCCAGTGGACAGACCTGGGTCTAATTCCCACATTCCCCACACACATACTGTGTGTGACTCTGAGTAAGTAATTTAACCTTCATGATGCTCCAGAGTCATCCCTGAAAACAGGCACCGTGCCTAGTGGGACTTACTTGGTTACCATAGAATTAAATAGAGAATAATAACTGCCCATCTCTATGAGAAAAATTGATGGCCAATTATTATATAGAGAATAATGCATGGAGTGGCGTGTGTTATGAGAATTTAATACACACCTGAGGTGTGTGATGCTACATAAACCCCGACAGTGAAGCTCAAGGGGTTTATAATAGCATCACACACAAAGGGTGTGTATTAAATTTGAGTAACCACACCACCACATACCTTATTTTATATCATTTCTGGACATCCATTTTTCTACAATCTGGTTTTAGTAACATGTAACTTAGATCAGTGAAGTATCATTTGACATCATGTCTCTAAGTAGTTTTGCAGTACCTGCCCATGTCTAAAGTCATTAGAATAGTAAATTACTTGCCAATAAACATTTCATTTTATTAAAAACAACTTACTTTGAAATCATATGTTACGGGGAACCAATCATAAGTAGCATTATTTAATTCATGCTGAAGCAAACGAGTTGGCTAAGTGAGGATTGTGACCGCAATGTACTGTTTTATTATCTCAAAAAAAAGAAAACAAAGTTCTGAAATTTGTTTGAAAAGTAATTTGCCAAGCAGCTGAGTCCTTAGGTTTCTTTGGTGTGTGAGGCCGGCACATTTCTCTCAGTGTGATCAGTGTAAATTGAAGCAGCCATGCTCAATGTATACAAAAGTCTGAGCGCGTGTTTGCTGTAATAACTGGCCTGTTATTATGGCAAATAATAACTGGCCATCTCTATGGGGAAAATTGATGGCTAATTATTATATAAAAATAAATAAATAGAATTTTGAACCTTAGCTTCCTGGATCAGAAAATGGACAATCAATCATAATCACACTGTCTGCAAGGGAACTGGCCGCACAGCAAGGAGACCAGATGGGTTGCCTAGGCCTGAAACATACTTCCAGATCCCATTCAGGCCCAGTCACTAGAGATACTTCAGGTTCAGGCTGCTGTCTGATCACTACCAGTTGCAGTCCTCCCATTTGGCCTTCCCACGGCATAAATTGTCAACATCCCATACAGAGCCAGTACAGGCGCTGGTGGAGTTCATAGCAGCACAGTTGGATGACCTCTAGGGCAGAGCCTTCTCACCTCAAGAAGGAATGGAAAGCCCCATGTGTTCAGCAAGCTCCTTCACCCTGGGCCAGCCTGGGTTAGCAGGGTGCCTGTTCAGCTCATGGGTCATTTGGCCCCCACCCTAGTTGTGGCACAGGGGCCAGACACTATTGAGACACATTCAGTATCACTTAAGGGCACTGGTCTCAAAAGCAACACCCTCTTACAAAGCTGGTGTCTAAACAAAAAAAAACTCCTTCAAGCTCTGGACTGGTGGAAAGAAAGAGAACTCAGGAAGAGCGCCCTATCATCAGCAGTTTCCCACAGTCTTTCTGTCAACAGATGCCTCTCTACTAGATTGGGGAATCCACCTGGGCGTCAAGACAGAAAGGTGGGTGTGGTCCCCTTTGGGGTCCAGAGAGCAAATAAACCTCTGGGAACTAAGGGCTCTTTCTCTCTCGCCCTTCAGTTGTTTGCTCCCAGATAAAGGGTCAGTCTGTCCAAATTGAGACAGATAACACCAATACCTCACATTATATCTGCAAACAGGGATGCACAATGTCCTTAAAGCTGTGCATGGAGGCTACGAGGATCTGGAATCCACTTTACTTGTTGAAAATGAAACTATCAGCAATTTCATCTTCCAGACGGGGTAATGACATGGGGAGTTCTCTTGGTGGGACCAGCCAGGGACACCACGAGTGGACTCTGACCAAGAAGGTGATGGCTACAATCCTCAAGAGATGAGGCACACCAGAAATAGATTTATTCGCCTCAAAAAAAAAAAAAAAAAAAACTTTTTTTTTTGAAAATTGACAGTTCCCTCTACTTTGTTGCAGGCCTCCAGCAGTAGGCACAGTTCCCATGGGCGCTGTGCCCTGCACTTGTGTGGGAAGTTCTTGTACGCTTTTCTTCCATTTCCTCTACTGTTACAGGTTCTCCTGAAATTGAGGAGCCAGCCTGTAACCATGACACCAGTGGCTCCAATCTGGGCCAGACAGTTCTGGTACTCCTTGCTCCTGGCCCTGTCCACTAAATAGCCCATTCACCTTCCTCAGGAACACAGTTTACTGACCATGTCTTGGGGCAGAGTAACCTTCTCCAACCCTTAAGCCACTATGCCTAAAGACTTTTTTCTTGAGGAGCTAGAATACTCTGTTTTTCAATTTTTAGAGGAGGTCCTCCGATGTTCCAGGAAGCCATCTGCCAGAGGACATATGCTTCATAATGGCAAAACCTTTCTCAACAGGGGTGCTCCTAAGCAACTCAGCAACCTACATGCAGATCTGCCCATGCTTTCAAACTGTTTTGTACACTTCCAGGTTTAGGCCTCAGACCTTCAACTCTTTAGGACACTTGGCAGCTATTCTGCCTATGTGGCAGCAGGCAATGAGAAAATGGTGGCTTCACATCCCAGTTTAAAGAAATTCTTTAGGGGTCCACTGTGTCTGTACTCCCCTGTTAGGGAACCAGCCTCACATGGGATTTGATTTTGTGCATAGCCAGGCTCAGGGAACCTTTATTTGAGCCTATGGCAACTGCAGACTAGAAGTATGTCACCAGTCTTCTTGATGGCCATGACCTCTGTCAGGAGGGTATGCAAACTGTAGGCTCTCTGCTCAGACTGTAACTACATGGTAGCCATTAGGACTTAGTGGGAATTCATTTCCAAGGCAGTGTCTGGTTTTCATTTAAACCAGCCCATCACTCTTAGTGTTCCTCACAGCACATTTCTGTCCTGGTTAACAGAGACTGCACAGTCTGGATGTTAAGAAGTCACCTGTGGGGGGATTCAAGAATGCATGGGATAGACACAAGGGAACCCTGACTGCAAAGGGCAACTAGAGTGTCAAAATAGGTCTAAAACAAATAGGCAGACTAGATGGACCTAGCGGTCTCCTTCTGCCATCAACTTCTATGTTTCTACCTAGCCACCATGTGGATCATGCTAAGAAATCATATCCTCCCACTCAGAGTTGTCCCTCACTTATGGTGAAGTGGAGAGGGCAGACCACTTTCTAAGTGGTCCATTCCTGCCTGGATAGTCTCCTACAGCCATTCTGTTTCTTTAAGGCTGACAAGTAACCACCCCAAGGCCTCAGGGCACACTCCACTCGGGCACTGATGCCTTTGTGACACCTGCAAGGGATATTACCATGCTAAAAAATTCTAAAGCAGCTACCTGGAAAACTACACAACTTTACAAAGCGCTATTGCCTGGATATACAATCCAGGAGAGATGAGAGGTTTGGCACTGTTGTACCGCAGAACCTTTCCCCCAAATTGGTTCTGTACCCAGCCTCCCAAGGTATTGCTTTGTAGTCTGCATTTGTTAAGCATAATAAGGGGTTCCTGGGGTTTAAAGAAAAAAGTACTTACCATAGTAATGTTTCTTCCAGGGGATCCGACATTATGCTTAAATCTCCCACCTTGCCTCCCCTTCCAGAACCTGGAAAAGGTTCTCCAAGAATCAGTGGTTGTTGGTTCTTACTTGTCTGAGTGTTACTTGTTAGGTCTTCACAATCAGTCCTTATCTTACACTGCCAAACTATGGCTTGGGAGCCTAAACTTTTGGTGGTTATTTGGTAAGTTATCTGTTTAGGTGTAGCGTAGGATACACTGTCAGGTTTGTAGCTGTTGCCCTATGGGCCTTCAAAATAAATCTGTTGTACAGTGGAATACAGCACCACCACAAGGAGGAGGTTTGAAAACATTCCAGGTTCTGTCATTTACATACATTCCACTCTCTCCGGGGCAGCTCCACCTATCAGGCTAACTGCATACGTTAAACATAATGAGTGATCCCCAGGAAGAAAGAACATTACTGTGGCATTTTTTCATCTAGACTACACTAGTCAGGTTTAGTGTCTATACATCAAGCAGGATATTAAGAGAATAAAACTAGTACAGAGAAGAGAAATCAAAACTATTATAGTCCTTAAAGATAAGACTTTTACTGAGATGATTAACAATCTTAAATGAATGTTGTTATTTATTTATTTGCTTTTGTTTACCAGGTAAGTCACACTAAACATCCATGTGCCTATTTTCAGGTGTGACCCGGTTAGGAACAAGAAGGGCATTATTATTATAGGGGCGTGGTAGTGCCCCTATAGTTAGGGTTGAGTAGGCTGTTCAATGTTAAAGCAGCAGTGCAATGAAATTGGCCAACAATTTGACCATACTTTTTTTCACTATAAAAGACCACCCTCCAGTTTAATTTGGTGGTACAATTTTTAAACTCCTTCAAAATTTGAGTATTTTATAAATGTTTTAATAGTTTTTTCTCAAGAAAAAAGATGGCCACCACATTTTGCATTGGAATAGCACTGTAGACCTGGCAAAATTAGGATAAAAAACAACATAAAAATGTGTCATGGTGCACAGCATAGGATGTACCTAGACAAGTACATTTGACAGGTATGCTAATATTTTTCTTAACTGTAGCTGAAAGTAATTTTTTTTTTTTGTAAAAACATTTTTCGTTGAACTAATGCTTTAACCCCCAAATTTTTCACCTTAATAACCTTGGTGTCGTTTAATGAAATATATCAAAATTTGGCAAGTGCAGTCAGGCTATCAGAGTCTCAAGACAAGGAAAGTTCCGTGATAGCATCTTGTACAGTTTTCGAGATACAGAGTGCCATAAAACAGAACAAAACCACGTTTGGGTTCCCTATGCTCAACATTGGCATTTTTTGCGCTCACATATAGCCTAGACCGTGTGGAATTTTCTCATGAAATTTTCAGGGTTAAAAGGGTCCATGCCAAGGGTGTGCCTTTGGAAGCTTTGGCGAAAAAATAAAGTTATAAGGCTTTTCGAGTTAATGTTCCAGTGCGACTGGTAAAAAACAAACAAACAAACAAAAAACTATCGTGAAAGGGAAAAAAACATACCGCGAAAGGTAAAAAAAACATATCGCGAGTGGTTATTTGCATGATTTACTTGTGGGGGAAAAAACATTTGGGATGGCTGCCATTTTCTTTTTACTGTTTAAGTCTGCAAACATTAAAAGTACATATAAATTGTCTTTTAAAAAAAAAAAAAACTGAACCTAGCTAAATGAGACCCATTAAGTTAGATTCTGATGTTTGTTTTTTTACAAAGTTGCCAGAAATACCTTTTCTGGGTACACAAAATTCGGGGTGCCCAGCTTAGTGAGAGGAGATGTTCACCCGCATTCTCTGTATGAAAACAGAGGGGCTTTCTTGATTTCTGTAGCCACAGCTGGAACTTGTGCTGCAGGCTGCAGTAAGAGCAATGAGCCACCATTTCCCTGGTGTCTAGTGGTGCCCCCCTGACATTGCCATCCCTTTATTTATGTAATGTTGCCCTGGTGTCTAATGGCACCTCCCACCCTCTGATCGCCATCCAATTAAGTATGTTATGTTTCCCTGGTGTTTAGTGGTACCCCCACTCTCCGATTGCTGTCCCAATAATATATTTCTTTTTCCCTGGTGTCTAGTGGCACCCCCACCCTCCAATCACCATCCCTGTAATATATTTGTCTTTCCCTGCTGTCTAGTGGCACCCCTTCAACCTCTGATCACTATTGTTATCCATGGTCCAGCACCCCTGATGGTGCCTCCACCTCACGGACAGCAACTTATGTAGGTATATGTACTAACCTTAGGGTGAAGACATTTATCGTATAAGCATAACTGTCAGGATCTGTGTTCTATTATGTTTTACTGATATATATTAGCCATGAGAAATGCTTTTTGCTCTATTTTTACTGTATTTTCATATGTAAGGCAACAGTGCCATCTTTAATAATTGTACATTACTACAATTGACCTTGGATTATAGAGATCTCATTGTATTGTTATCTTTTAGCAAGCTATGCAACTTTTTATACTAGTTAGGATAGTTACTCAGACCACCTGTTTTTGTCCAATTGTTTACATTTTATGCATCTTCCTTGGCTGTTGCTATAGCATTTATCAGGGAATAAGACCCTTTGTAACATGTAGCTTCTCTGAGAAGAGAGAAACTGCATTGCCTAGGCAAGGAAAACTGGTATTCTCCCAGTGTTCACACTGTAATGGTAGTAAGTCTGTATTAGTGATCTGTAATAAATTTCATTTATTACATGAGTACCACTTGTCTGTCGTCTCTTCCTTTTGTGCCGTTCCACCAAGAACCTGAGAGGGTAATTTAATACCCAGTTACATTTTGGCGAACACGTGCAGGGTGGAATGTACAAAGGAAGATTCACATTCAATTTATTTTGAATGTTGAGTAGTGTAGTGCGACTTTCACCTACTTGGACCGACTCATGCTAACAGTGGTAGCGACTGTGGCAAACCCACACTGTCTTGGTCTTGGGTGTGGCAGTCCCACACTAGACCCCCTTACACTTTCTCTGTGAGTGACCGAAAACTCCCTTGGCACGACTGCTCACTCATCAGGAACTGGAAAGTGGTTGGTGATGGTGCCAGGGTATTTTTACCAGTTTTCAAACTGCTTTATTTTTTTGTCTACCCTTATTTGTCATGTTTGATCTGTGCACAGAACTGAGACTTGATGTCTCAAACTACCTCACATCCCATAGCGGATGGACAGATTTCACGCTGGACACAAAATTTGCAAAAAAACATTGCTGCTAATATCTGACCATTACTTAAAGTCCAAATAGGCAACCAAGGAATACAACCTCAAAGGTCTTTTGGTTGCGGCTCTACATACTGCTGTTGAGAGTCTCACAGCGAGGTGTGCCTCCCTTGAACTGCAAAACACGTCTCTAAAAAAAAAAAAAGAGATGGTCTAAGAGGCATCGGAGTCAAAGAAAAAGGAAAAGACACTAGCGGAGGAGACAGTCACTCCGTGATGCTAATTCCAGACTGCTGCATGGTACTGCTCAAGACACTGAGCGAGCGATATGTTTGTTAACAGATGACTGTGAAAGGCTGAAATATGACAAGAAACAGCACATTTGAATGATATTTTGAGTGATACAAATGAAACTCTGAGAGATGAGAATGCAGAGTTGAGAGAGGATTACAAGCGTGTGAGTTGTGAGTTGGATAAAGAGCTTAGGGAAAACATCGAATTGGGCGCCGCGTATAGAGTGTTGCAGAGAGAGGTTGAGATAGGTATTGAGCAAGGCACTGCAAAAGCCTGTCACGAGAAGTGTAGACAAAAGATAGTGAAGTTGCACCATCAAAGGGAGGTTCAGTATACGCCCATTGAGATTATGTCATCCAGTGATGGTGATGAGGCATGCCACGTCACATGCAAGTCCAACACCCATGGTGTAGTTACTTCTGCTTGCCATTCACAAGATGGTACTGATGTCTGCACGCACACTGCATTGCCACATCTACACAAACATGGCGGACACCACATACAGTGCCAAGATGGTGGCCCCCATGACACAGGCAGAGGGCCTGTATTGTGTGACACACCTCCACTCACTACTCTCACTAGGGGCGATGAGTTGGAGATTCGCAGCATGATTCGTGAAGTGATCAGTAGGATTACGGTCCCGGAGGATCACAAACAGGCCATCCAGGACCAAACTGACAAAATGCTAAAAGAGTCTGTCACCCAGAATCATATGTACAAGGCAGTCACTGATGCAGCAGCAGAGGCTGCACTTTGAGGGGCCATGCAACGTATTGAACTGGGTACGACTACTCATACTTCCAACCCCCGAAAGTTGCTTATTCTGTCCAGCAAATTGCACAGATAATCAGACAGATGGGCCCAACTGACAATCTCAGTTGCCACTTGGAGAAAGTGCACTCCTTTTGTGAGAAGCTCTCTCTCTCCAACCCCAGTACCAGGTTCAAGTCTTGTGACAAACAATTGAACCTACCCTCTGGGCCAAGCTCTCAGAGACAGCATGGAGTGCTGAAAACTTTACCTTTGATGAAATTGCCACTGCCCTCATGTGTGAAAATTACCTGGGATGTTGTGGGAAAGCGATTGGCCTACAAAGTCAAGGAGGGAGCAAAAGGAAAGCTCAGCCACCTACCACCAATGCTTGTGGCTTGCGTACAACTGGTTAAGTTCTAGCAGATGAGCAATTTGACATGGATCAAATTCAGTACAAGGATCTGTACATCTGGGACATGTGCCCAGCCTTGCAGGAAAAGGTCGAGCTCAATATTTTCTTGGGCACTAACAAGTTTCAGGATATCCTCACTAAGATGGATCGGGCTTATCAGATCTACTTCTGCACCCTTTTTTCTGGCAAATCCAGCAAGGAAGCTTTGGTAAAGCCTACCCCTGATGCCCCCCCACTATACGGTGGAGGGAAACAACCAGAAAAATCATACCCCTTGTGATGACAAACAGTCATATGGGGTGGGGAACCAAAACTACAGGAACAACTGGAACAATAGAGACAACAGAGGCAGTTGGAAAAATCCAAACGCCTAACAAAATAGCCAGAACCGATACAGAAATGTTCCAAGCTATCAACAAATCAGAGAAGAGAATGAAACCCTCTGCCAGCTATTGGAGGAAATCCATGCTGAGAGGGGAGCTACACCTACACGAACTATAGCTGCCATAGCCTCGGCTGTCGAGTTATAGTGCAGCTGAGGAGAAGTTGCATCGGTTACTGGCCAGGCCGATGCAACATCCAAGGCAGAACCACCCATGCAGACCATTACTGTGCCTGTGACATCACAAGTACACATGTACCCATTGCAAGACATACAGAAGGCCTTAGAAGATTCTGCAGGCCTTCAATTTCAGGAACAGGAAGAAGATGCTGATTCTGAATGCACAGTTGACAATTACAGGCCCCGGCCTGGATTGTGAGTAACCTGATTATTGACACAAATGGACGTCCTTGTGTAAAGGCCATGGTCGGGGGCCACCAACTCACCATGCTTCTGGACACCAGAGCAGCCATGTTAGTCCTCCATGATGAGGACCCAGCCTCATCTGACTGGTCTACCAGCTGGAAGACCAGTGCACAGGGTGTTGATGGTACCCAGCTACACACCTACTGATCTATTCCTCTACCTGTGGTGGTAGGCCACTTCAGGACTAATTTTGCTTTTGTCCTCATGGTTTTACATCACCCCAGCATATTGGGTATTGATTTCTTAGCATTACATGGTTGTGTAGTGGATCTAGCCAACAGGCTACTCATTCATATCAAAGGACAATGTTATGCTGTTACCATCCTAGATTCACACGTGGTGGCAGCTATCTCCCATAACAACAAAGTGTATGACATCATGGCTTTGTTCAGAAGTCATGACCTGTTTCAGAGCGTGCACCTTTGCTGCAAAAACACCTTGACGTATTTGCCATCAACAAACACGACTGTGGTAGGATGCACACTACCATTGAAATCACAGGGCCTGACCCTGTGAGGCAAAAACAGTATCCATTTCCTGTTGAAGCCTTGCCATCACTTAGGGAAACCATCCAATCACTGCTACAACAAGGAGTGATTAGGACTTGTCACTTGTGCCACTGTCAATTCACCTGTTTGGCCCATTAAGAAACCGAATGGGGCCTGGAGGCTTACAATTGACTACAAAAAAATTTAATCAGGTTATTTCTAGCTGTGCACCAACAGTAGCATCAGCACCTGATGCACTCAAGCTGTTGACACCTGTCAAAAAGTGGTTCACAGCTCTTGACATTTCTACTGGGTTTGGGTCACTCCCATTAGTACAGGGAAGCCAATACAAATTTGCCTTCACCTTTGATGGATGTCAGTACACCTGGACCTGCTTTCCCCAGGGGTTTCACAACAGACCCTCCCTCTTCCATCTCCACATGATGGATGCTCTGCAGGGATTCTCCACACCCCAGTATCTCCTGCAGTACGTGTATGACTTGCTTCTTGCAACCACCATGAAAGAAAATCATTTGGCTCTTCTAGATGAACTTCTGTATCTCCTCAAGATAGCAAGCCTCAAGTGCAATCCCTCCAAGGCACAACTATGTGAAAAAGAGGTCATCTTCCTTGGCCTACGTATTACAGACCAAGACAGAAGCCCAGCTGTCAAAAAGATCCAGGGCTTGCAAGATCTGCCACTTTCTACTAGTGTGGCAACTCTCAGACGCTTCCTAGGAATGGTAAACTACTCCAGGGATTTTATCCCTGACTTTGCCTTGAAGACCACTCCCTTGTATGAACTTCTGAAAAAGGATTTCATGGACATGGAGCACCACTCACACTGATGCTGTGACACAGCTCAAACAGGCCTTAGCCTCAGCCCCAGCACTGATCAGTCCTAACCCAGATATTCCATTCTATTTGGAAACTGTCACATCTGATGAGGCCATGTCTGCAATGCTGGCATAAAAGTACAATGGGTACTTCAGGCCTATTGCCTATGATTTTCAGATGCTGTCCCCAGTAGACAGAAGTATAGTCTTTGTGAAAGAATACTCTTGGCAGCCTACTGGACTGTCAAACATTTCATGTACATCATTGGGTATGCACCTATTGTCTTGCATACCTGTCACACCCCAACCAACTTCTTGCTTTCAGACAAAGTAAAAGATGGTTCAGTTTCCAACACCAGACTCACCCACTGGTCTTTGCTTTTGCAGGACAGGGACATCAAAGTACTACCTACAAAAATGCCATCCATCTTGTCTCATGGCCTACTCTACACAGGTAAGACCCATGACTGTGCACTCCAACCTCCAGATATACCTGAGCCAGGACCATTCTTACCGGCTACTCCAGATGTTTTAGAGGGTACCAGAATCTACTACATCTTTACAGACGGTCTGCCTTCTATGTGGAGTGGGAACAGGTAGCAGGATTTGATGTATTTATAGTCTATCCAGATGGAAATTTCAAGCGCATTGCTGGGACATGTACTATCATTCCTCACAGTATGCTGAATTGGCAGCTGTGGCCTGTGCTCTAGAGGTCATGCCCCATGGTGCTAAGGATGCTATCATCTTTGCAGACTCCAATTGGATCTGCCCCTCCCTCACTGAATTTCTACCATTCTGGGAGAGAAATAACTTCACATCCTCTGATGGCACATGTGTGAAATACAGGGATTTTGTTTGTGTATATACACACACTGACACAACAGTTTACTCATAAACTGTATATTCACAAGGTAAAGGCTCACTGCAAAAATGAACCTTACCATGAATTCAATGATTGAGCGGGCTCGCTTGCCAAAGCAGGCACTCGAGGGGGGAGACATGGTCAGTGACTCACCCAGTAGCTGTGGTAGCCATCTTCCTAACTGCCAACACCAGGCAAAAACCGCAACCAGAACCTCCTCTGGACCTTTCTGCTGTACAGAAATCTGACCCAGAACTACAAGATGTGTTTGAATACATAGACAAAGGAATTGAACAGGAACTACCTACTGGTGGTCCATACAAGAGACATTCTGACAACATATACCTATCTCATGATAAGAAACTGATCTGGTATAGGAAGGAAGATACAGGCCACAAACTGGGTTGTAGCACAAGCCTTATGAACTGAATTTATCCATGTGGTTCATGACATCCCCACTGGTGGACACCAGGGGGCAGAAAACACCATCCAGAGACTTAAAACCATCATCTGGTGGCCTGGTATGACCAAGGACATGGAACACTGTGTGGATAACTGCATAGTGTGTACCCAGAGCAATCCAATATTGGTGAAAAGAAACACCAAATTATTGCCACAAAGGCAATCTGGACCATGAAACATAATACAAATCAATTTCATTGGCCCACTGACCAACTCCAGCAAGAACAAGTATGCACTTGTTGTCACAGATTTGTTTTCCAAGTGAGTTGAGGTATTCCCTACTCGGAATAACACGGCAAAGACAACTGTCAAGATCCTGGTGGATCAATTGTTCTCCAGGTGTGCCTGGGCCTCGGGGGGGGGGGGTCAGGGGAGAAAATCTGCAAAATGTATATGTGTCCCCATCACCAGTTGGTGGGAAGAGGCCGTGGGGACCAAAAAGCTAATTAATTAAAAAAAGTTTTAACATGCCCTTATTGGGACCCTACCGCATGACTAATGGCAGTGGAATTATGCAAATGAATCATAAAGGTGATTTCACAGTAGTTTGGTGAAATCACCTTTCAGGCGGGATTTGAACATTTTCACCACTTCATTAGGTGGGGTTATAAGACAGCTATGTTGAAAATTTGAGGTTAAAAAATGTAAAAATGGCAAGGTTATACACACACATTGAAACTTTACTATGCTCCCTCGTAACTTTGGTAATTTTATATATTTTGACCCCAAATTTTCAACATAGCCATTTTTTACACCACCTCATGAGAATGAAAGCTGTCATTTTTCAAATCATGGCCAAAATGTGTTTTTGCACCTATGGCGCAGAATGATGTTTTGATGCCGTGGAATGATGTTTCGGCTGAGATTTAAACATTTTCACTACTGGATTCATGAGGTGGGGTAATAATAAGAAGGCTGTGCTGGCAATTTGGTGTACAAATATGGTAAAATTCCCTGGTTATGAGTGGACGTTGCTGTATTTTAACGTTCACTCATAGCTTCACTAATTTTCACTATTTTGACTCCAAACTTTCAACATAGCCATTTTTCCACACCACCTCATAAACATGACATGTGATTTTTAAAATCCTGGATGAGATGTACACTTGCAGTTCTAGTGCGAAATTGCATTTTGGCCAGTATACTATAAATGGTACATGTCATGTTTATAAGGCCAATCACAAAGTAAGTATCTTGAAAATGTGGGGTCAAAATTGAAAAAAACAATATATAATTGTCAACAAACTTTGTATGTAGTGCTACTCTTGACCCCAACAGGCATGCTTTGTGATCCTGTGCTGGTGAGCTCAGTGACCCAGCTGGATTGAGTGAGGGTGGGGGGGTGGTGCTGTTATGCAACACCCCACAGACCAGGGAATGAAAGGTGCAGAGTTGTCCACATGGGCCTGGATACCATATAGTGAAGGCAACTATCCTCTTGGCATAGGGCCCTGGACCTCTGCACCCCTGAGTGGCAGCGGGCTCTGTGTATTGGCTGACAGATGCACTATTTGCCCTGTGTGCCTGTATCTGCAGCCACATGGAGGCACAAGGACCACAGGGCCCTGTGCTTCTGCAGCCTAGCATACAGCCCCATAAATTCTTCACATCCATTGGTTCACTGAAGTACATGGTCCACAAGGGCCCTGCACTTCTGTAGGTGGATGGAATCTTCCCTTGGCGCAGGCCATGAGGTCCCAAAGGGACCTGCATGAATGAGGACATTTATTTATTTAAAAGAGATTTACCAGGAAAGACATACTGAGCCATAAAGCTTGTTTCCCAGATGTGTCCTGGGGATAAGGGGTCTATAAGTACATAATACAAATACAACATGCAGTAATTTTATACAATAATGTGGCACAGCAATGTACAGAATGCATAGTATTGTGGTTACAAATTAATTACAGCATGAATTGATTACAACAGGAGTGTGGGGTATCAGGCGATAGCAAGCTGAAATGTTAGGAACAGGACAGATATAATTCCACTTTCTCAAAAAGGAAGCATATTCTTTGCAAAAAACTTAATGCACCAGTTAGGGTAACATAGCACCACAAAAGTAGGGAAATGTGGTGTTAGAGTTTCCAAGCCTTACGACCCCCCCTCCAAGCAGCAAAAGGAAAAAACATTAAGGTTTTGGGTCCCCAGAGTCTTGGCGAATCAGTGGTGGGGTCTTCCTTGGGGGTTGTCAACCCCAGTTCTCACTTCTCCTTCCCAGCCTGGAGCCTCCAATCCGAAGCACAAGATCTTACTTCGAGGAAGGCTCTTGTAGCCAGCCACACCAATAGGATTGAGCTGCCCAGTGCCAGAACCACATGGAAAACCTGTAGCTGGCACTCTACCACAGGGGACCGACCACTGCCAATGTCAGTCAGCTGACATCAGCCTAGCCAATATAGGTGGGTGGTCCCCCACACCTACCTGTTTTTTTTTTCCTGCCATTGACCCGCGCATGTCAGACCTTAGTGGATGCTGTAGTTACAGTCGAGCACCATTACCTGCGCTTGCTGCACATTTTTATTTTTCAGTTTCTTTCAGTTCTAATTTACTGGAAAGGCTGGACACTCTGCATGTCTCTTCTGTCTAGGCCACAGCCATGACACTTAAGCATGCCAGCACTGCCAGACATTCAACCAGGCCACCCAAGATGTCATTTAAAAGCACTGGCGAGCCATCTTTTAAAGCAGAAGTTTGTCGCTATGGAGAAGGAGCTGCAGGCTAGGAGCTCCTCGGCCTCACCAGCACAGTCCTCTGGTGCATCCTCTCTCCACAAGAAGTCTGGGAAGCACAAGCACCGGGACAAACACCTGGACCAGTCAGCTTTCTGTTCGCAGTCACCTCTTAGGCCTCCAGCCTCGTCTGGGTCATCCTCTGGTGGGGGTTGACCTCCAGCCCCACCAGCCCCACCAGCCTTCTTTTCCTCTGGGCTCATCTGCCACCCGCCCTTATCTTTATATTCAGCAGTGGCTCTTTGGGATAGAGGACTTCATCTCCTGCCCCCCAATCCCCTGAAGCTCAGGCCCATATCATCCATGAGCTGTCCACCAGGTGACTTGGACTGTCTTGGTGCCTTGGGTGTCAGTTCTACCACTTTTGTTTCCCCAAAATATTTTTATTACATCCTTTTTTACATACATTTAAAACATCATAAAAGAAATTACATTTAACAAATAATATGGCTTTACAAAAATCCTGTTTCCAGGATGAGTATGTACTCTACTCTCACAATGTCATTAAAGGTGGTATTCCTTCTTCAGTCTCTTTCCATAATATTAACTGTTCTTTCTTTTGTTCCTCTTGGTTTATCCACATTTTCTCAAATGAGGTGGCTTCCCAGAAGAGCCACCACCATCTAATATTTTCAAAAAGTTGGATTATTTGGGCATTCCACTGTTTGAGTATCATTTTTTTTGTAATCATTGAAGCTATCATTATTATTTTTTCCTGAGATTTTCCTAATTTAAATTGCGATATATCTCCCAATACTAATTGTTCAAATTTGTATACTATTTCAGTCGATAAGACTTGATTTAAAATTGATACACTTTGTACCCACCATGTCTGTATAAACTTACAGCTCCATAAACAATGACACAGATTTGCTTCCTGGTCACATTGATGCCAACATAACTGAGATCTTGTCTTTGAAAATTTCCATAATATTTTAGGGGCATAATAATACCTATCGAGAATTTTTTTCTGTATTTTTTAATTTTTGCATATGTATATCCTTTAATACCCTTTGTTCTTAAATTTATTCACTGTTGAGTCTTTAAGTCCAATCCAGCTTCTGAGTTCCATTTATCATTTGTTTTTGACCACGCGTCTTCTTGATTTTTTCATTTTATCTGATATATTTTTGTGAGTAATTTAATCCTAGTAGAGTTCATAATGTTAGAATGCTCAATTTTTAGTCTTGATAAATCTGTTTGACTTTTACTTCTCATTTGTTCCTTAAAGAGGCTAAATTTAGTTTTTTGGGTAGTATAATAAAGAAAATTTATATTTGGTATTGGTAAAATCAATTGCCTAAACTCATCTAATGAACAAAATATATCCCCAGTTATTAGTTGGTCCCAAGTTTGTATTTTAGTTCTAGATAATAACAGCCATTTTCCTCTATGTGGTTGTGGCCAAATAATTTTATTTGACCAAATATTGGACATTAACCATGGAAAATTCTGTTTCACAGTTATCATTTTTAAATAGATTTTTATTATATTTTTAAGGGTACAAATTGTTCAGGAATTAAATTAAGATGTCTTATCATATTTAGTATTACATTTTTCTGACTGTCCCTGTCTTGTTTTGTTAAAGCTGTTTCCAAAGATGATTCCAGACAGTGGAACACCCATTCCCATAAAATCATTATTTGACTTGCTGTTATATAATGTACAGTGTCTGGGCAACCTTAGCCTTCCAAAGCTCTTGGGGTAGTTAACTGAGACCTGGCTATTCTTGCCTTTCCCCCCTCTCTTTAAGAACTTAGAAAAAATAATTTTAGTATTCCTAAATCACTTGTTTGAAGGAGTACCTCTGATTGCTTGAAACACAAGCATAAGATGTGGAAGAGCTATCATCTTTAATGTCTCTATCCTACCCCACAATGAGATAGATCGTTTTTCCCAGTTGTTTAATAAAGTTAAAATCTTTTGCTTCACTTTACTATAATTCTTAAGAATTGTTTGATTTTGATTTGGATAAATATCTAACCCCAAATAAGGAATCATTAACAAAGTCTTCATTGATCCAATGGTCTAATGCATAGTGATTCTTAGAAATTTTACAAATCACTGTTTTTTGTTTATTTAACTCATATCCCGCTATCTAATTATAAATCTGAACTTCCTTCAAAAAAGCTGGATCCGAATGGTTTATATCCCTCAAAAACAGTAATACATCATCAGCAAATGCATTAATCTCATAATTATAATCTTGAATTACTATACCTTGAATATTTGTATTTTGTCTAATATGACTAAAAAATGGCTCTAAAGATAAAATATATAACACTGGGGACATAGAGCAACCCTGCCTAACTCCATTTCTCATTGAAAAAAAGGAACCCGTATAATTGTTAACCGTAAATCTCACTTTTGTATTCTTATATAATTTCTGAATCATATCTATCAATTTCTGTGAAATTTTCCAATATGATAAGATTCCAAACAAGTACTCTCTAACACATCAAATGCTTTTGTGGCATCTATAGAAACCACATGAACCATTTCATCTGTTTTACCAATTTCTTGGATAATTTGTTGGACTCTTCTTGTAGCCTGGAACATATTCTTTCCTGCAACAAAACCAAATTGATCCCTAGAAATTAGTTTATCTAGACTTTCTTTAATTCTATTAACTATGAGTTTTGCTGTTATCTTATACTCAGTATTGAGCAAGGCTATAGACCTATAATTCCCCACTAAATGTTTGTTCTTTCCCTCTTTTGGAATTAATATTATTCTGGCCTCTTGCCAAGTGTTAGGAAAATCCAGTCCTTTTTGAGAAACGTCCATAATCATCCTAATTATCCCAGGAACAATTTCTTGTAAAAAATTAATATAAAATTCTAGAGTAAACCCGTCAAGTCCTGGCATCTTCCCCTTTGGCATAGTTTAAATAACTTCAATTATTTCTCCATACAAGAATGGATCTTCTTTAATTTGTACTTGTTTAAAGTCTATATCCTTTAAATAATCATCCAGATCTTTTTGGTCTTGTTTTTGTTCTTTTTGATATATATCTTCATAGACCTCCATAATTATTTCTGTAATTTTCACCTCTTTGGTTTCTAATTTCCCCTCTTTATTCATTAAGGTTTCTATCATTGTCTGTTCTCTCTGTTTCTTAAGAAGATTTGCTAATAATTTCCCCGATTTGTCACCTTGCATATATTTTATTTTCTTTAATTTTTTTAATATTTGCTAATACCGCATTATTGTTATCTTGGGTCTGTTGAAATGTTAGTTGATACCACTCTTTATAATATTTATCATACTCTGTTAGAACTAACCCATCTAATTCTTTTAGTCTTTGCTTAAGGGAGTTCTTCACAACTCTAATTGTTTTATTTATATAAGCCCAATGTGATATACAAGTACCCCAAATACTGATTTGAAAGCATCCCATAATTTTACTACAGGTATAGAACCATCATAATTATAATACCAAAATTATTGAATGGCATCTTTAATCTTTTTAATAAATATATCATCATTCAATAACTGGTTATTAAGGCTAGATATTCAAAACTTTGCCCCGGGGCTAAATTAGCACTGCCCGGCTGGCAAACTTAGCCCAGAACACAAAGAAAGCTACATTCAAAAGGAAATAGCCTGGTGCTAATCCTGCTGAATATAGCAGTCTAAGGAAGGCGGGAAAACTGGTCTGGGAGTGCAGGGCAAAAATAGCCCAGGAATAAGACAGCACTGAATATAGCAACAGGGAAGTACAAATTGCAACTGCAGCTCACTAGACTCTAGCAAGCCAGTGTTGCAGGTGGAAAACATTGTGTGTGATCTGTGATTGCACAGAGATGTCTCACAGCTACTGCAAACACACCTCTCAACCTCATGCCTCATAAATCAGGGACAAGGCTTAAAACAATTGGGGACAAAGGTTTACAATCAGGGACACACCTTAAAAATTGGTGATATCCACTCAGGAAGCTGGTAGAATAAGTGGTGTAGTGTAAAATGCATTGTTTAATGAAGAACACGTGTGTAACATTAATGTCTGACATTATGTTATGCCTACAACCCCCACCGTTTGGTCATGGAAACACAATTTGTAGGAGGGACAGAGTAAAAGTTTGAGGTCACTCCAGGGACGTACCTGATAATCAGGGACAGTTGAGAGGTATGACTGCAAGCAACAATGTAAGCCACACACTGCAGAACTGTGCTTAGTGTGCTATGCTGAAGTGAGGTTTGCCCGGGGTTAACATGATTGCACAGTGCTAACACATTAGCCCGGGGCAAACGTAAGCTATATTCAAAGCTTCCATGCAAATGAGCCTACTTAGGTAATCTGTGGGCAAACAAGTACATTTGCATCTCATTACATGCTGTTTAGCATACATTACCATGCAGTTTGCCCGGTGCTTCTGCATAGAGCAAAAAGGCCCCCTTTTGGTTGGAATGGAAGAACAGGCTGGATGCTGCAGGCCAAGGCATGCCCACAGCATTCCCTGTTGGTTGGAATGGAAGTACAAGCTGGAAGCAGCAGGAACTGTGTGCTGGCAGGCACAGTCAGTGCATACAACACACCCATTCAGCTGTGCAAGCAGGACCTGTGTGTGTGTGTGTGTGTGTGTGTGTGTGTGTGTGTGTGTGTGTGTATATATGTGTGTGTATGTATATATATATATATATACTGTGTACACACACACACACACACACACTGACCATGGCCATATATGCCCTGGAGGATGCCTCCCCCAACAACACAGGTACCCCACTGCAGCAGTGGGTGAAACACAGTGGGGGGGATGCAGTGCATGGGGCAGGCATAAGGCAAACCTGATGGGGGCAGGGGATGTCAGCTGTAGGGTCACTGGGCTGCGCAGTGCAGCCATCCACTATATAGGGACCTGGGCAGACAGGCTGGGCCAAGCAGCCCTTCTCAGCCATCATGGTCCCTATTTCCACGTGTGTGGGTTCCACTACCTGGTAGTCTAGTGATTCCCCCCACCCCCCGGCATGTATCCTGTCCCCCGTTTAAAATAAAAAATAATTTATTTCCCTGGTAGTCTAGTGGTCCCCCCACCCCCCTGCATGACTCCTGTCCCCATTTGAAATAAAAGACAGTCAGTTTCCCTGGTAGTCTTGTGGTCCCCTCACCCCCCAACACATATCCGACCCGATTTAATATAGATCCATTTCCTGGTAGTCTAGTGGTCCACCCCACTCCCCAGCACGTATCCCAACCCCATTTGAAATAGAAATAGATCCATTTCCCTGGTAGTCTAGTGGTCCCCACCCCCAGCATGCATCCTGACTCCGTTTGAAATAAAAAGTCTGTTTCTGTAGTCTAGTGGTCCCTCACCCCAGCACATATCCGGCCCCTATTTGACATCAAAATAGATCTGTTTCCCTGGTAGTCTAGTAGCCCCCCCACCCGGCAGTGACACCCTGACCATCCAAATTTCTTCCCAGAATGGAGCCGGCGACCGGCTCAGCCCTCCTCTCACCACCATAGCCGGCCACTGACTGAGGTAGGAAAGAGCGTGCTGGGGGGTTGGGGGACCACTAAACTACCAGGGGAAATGGATCTATTTCTATTTTAAACAGGGGTCGGGATACGTGATGGGGATGGGGGGACCACTAGACTAGCAGAGACATGGATCTATTTTTATTTTAGATGGGGGTCAGAATATGTGCTGGGGTTGGGGGCCACTACATCACCATAGCATGCCATGTTATTCAGTGCTACCGAGGGTCGGAGATTGTGATGGGGAAGGGGGGTTGACACTGCAGCATTACCACCAGCTTTTTGCCAGCGGTATTTGGCACCGCGCTACAGGTCGCGCTAATGCCTGTAGCGCAGCACTATACTTTGGAATATGCCAGTGCACCAGCATTCAGGGCCCCTCCCATAAGTCCCTCCCTTGCATACATTATAATTTAGTGTTGACGCTAACACCTAGCGCCAGCGCTAAATGTCCTTTTCAATATAGCAGTTGGGGGCCAATTCGGTGCTAGTCCAGCACAACGGATTTGCGCCCCGTGCTAACTTTTGAATGTCTGGCCTGAAATCTCCAAATTGGAATATAATTTCTATTTTGAATATTGTTTATTAGATCTAGTGTAATTAGTGCATGGTCAGAATAAATAATTGAATTTATATTAGCTTCTACAAAGTCTGTGATAAGTGTCTTAGAAATAAAAATATAATCTAATCTAGACAAAACATTGTTTTTCTTATCGTGGAACACAAATTCCTTTGCATTCGAATATTTGAATCTCCATGGATCTAATAAATCATGAAAAAGAAGAGAAAATTATTAAGTAACCTACTTTGTTTTTTATTATGTGCTGAAACGCTAGAAGTTTTATCCAGTTCTGGGTTTAACCAGTTATTAAAGTCCCCCTGTAATATAAGATTTATTACTTGAACCTGTATGCCTGTGAAATTTCAGCCAGAAATTCCTCATAATTAATAAATGGACCATATACTAATCCAGCTGTATACATTGTATTCTTAAATTTGAGTTTAATCATTATTATCCTTCCATTTTTGTCTTTTTATATGTATCTAATACAGTAATATAATTGTCCTTCTTAACCAATAGAGCAACTTCTGCTTTTTTCCTAGTACCAGTGGATTAAAAAACATGTGAACACCATTTTATTTTCAACTTCTTAATCTCCAAATCATCTAAATGGGTTTCCTGTAATGCCATACAATGTATACTGAATTTTTTAAAGTAATTTAATATTCGTGATCTTTTTATAGGGGAATTAACTCCATTCACATTCCAAGAAGAACATCTAAATATTGCCTTTTATCCATACTGATTTTTCCTTTGAATTATTGTCTATGGGCTGGATATTCAAACCGTGCCATTCTGTGGCGCAAGCCCTTGCGCTGCACAAAGTAGTTGTGATGGAGTGTGACCGGGACGATATTCAATGGAGTTGCGTTATTGAGCAACTCCTTTGAATATCACCCCCCCGGCCACAGCCACTGTGCATGGTGCAGTGGAACTTGTGCCACCGCAAGTGGTCAGAGTGGAGCATTCAAGATGCGGTGGCGCAAGTTCCATTGCGCCATGTGCAAATTTCTGATATTCAAAAGGTGACATGCAAATGGGGCCATAACTCATGCAAGGCGCAGGGGGGGCCATTTGCATCTATTTATGGTCCCATTTGCATGCCTTTAGCATGCAGGTGCGCCGATCCCCGAGGACTTGCACCTGGCGCCTTGCCAGGCAGCAGCCGTCCGGGACCGACACCCCCTGCAGCCCGATCGCGGGCATAACTGTTGTAATCCCCCCTCCCCCCCTTACTGGCCTGATCGTGGGCATGTAGTAACCCCCCTTCCTCCGACTGGCCCGATCGCGGGCATGTAGTAACCCCACTCCCTCGACTGGCCCGATCGTGGGCATAGGTGATAACCCCCAACTGGCCCAATTGCGGGCATGTGTAAAACCCCACCCCGACTGGCCGGTGTGGGCAAACCCATAGTAATCCCCGCACTAGCCCGATTGCAGGCGAACAGAGTTCAACCCCCAGAACATATCCCTGGTGGTCCAGTGCCGCAAAGCCGATCGGCGGGCATTGGAGTCCACCACCCCAGGTCCCGTGCCCTGGTGATCTGGTGGCCCCCACCCACCCACCCACGGCCCCACCCCGCTCTCCCGTCGGCGGTGGGCAGCATCCTGCCTGCCGCCCCATGCTGCTGACTGCTTTCGGTAGGGCTGCACCTCATTGGTTCAGAGCAAGAGCCAATGGCGTGCAGCCGCCCGCCTGAGCAGTCAGATATGTGAATGAATGAATTCATTCACATATCTGAACTGCTGCTATGACTGTAAACTGCGGCCGGTAACTCTGCTGAACCATGGGCGGCAGCCCTACTGAGCAGTCATTCGGCAGGCGGCGGCGGCCGGGTGGGATGCTGCCACCTGACGGGGAGTGGGGTGGTGAGGCTCCATGAGTGGGTGGGGGTGGGTGGGGGCCACTAGATCACCAGGATCACGTGGACTTTGGGAGGGTGGACTCTAATGCCCGCGATCGGGCTTCCAGTCCACTGGACCACCAGGGATATGTTCTTGGGGGTTGAACTCTGTTCTGCCCGTGATCGGGCTAGTGGGAGTGGGGGATTACTATGGGTTCACAGTGATCGGGCCAGTCGAGGAGGGGTACTTCACTTATGCCTACGATCAGGCCAGTCGGGGAGGGGTGGGTTCACTTATGCCCGCGATCGGGCCAGTCAGGGAGGGGTTACTATTATGCCTGCGATCTGCAGGCATGGAGAAGTCGAGGCCACCCACAGGTGGCAGCTGCTGTGTTGCGCCCTGCAGTGCGGCAGCTCACCTGTGGGTGGCCCTCGACTTACTCTTTTTTTTTTTTTTTTGCTCAAAGTTGTGCAGGTGCAGGTTGGGGGTTGTGCCTGCACAACTCTGCACAGCCCGCTGTATATCGGGCTGTGCAGTTTATGCATGGTTCCTCCCCCTCTGGTTGAGCATGCCTTCATTAGCATTGCTCTGTTGCTCAGCTTGACTTGGGGGGGGCGCAACTGCCTCCTGCTGAATATGGCATTATGGCACAAGTTCGGACTTGCGCAGGCGCAACCCTATTGCGCATGGCACAACCCTTTTGAATATCCAGCCCTTTACCACCTTCTTATTAAATAGAAAATTACCAGCTTCTTTTTGTTTGACAATAACTGAATAATTCTTAAAAACAACACATCCTAGTTTAATGCTTATATCCGATACCCGAAGCATTCTCTCCTACCTTCTTCATATACCCCTTCTTCCTGGGGCTTCAGCTCCTTCCATCCCCCTTTATCCGGTGCCTCTTATATACATTACTAAATTTATATTACAAGCATTTCCAACAAATTTACTCATAGTTCTCATCCTAACAGCCCAAACTAAGTAACCTGATGTTCCTTCTTAAAGTCCCCCTACTTATTCCTTATACTTCAAACATTTCTGGGTATTTTACTCATAACTCCTCCTCAGCTTCTTGAGGTGTAGTATACAAATATCCTTTCCCGTCAATAAACACTTTTAACTTAGCTGGAAATATCATATTTATTTTAGTCTTGTTTTGCCAAAGTTTTCTTTTCAAATTATCAAATTTTTTCCTCTCCATTAAAACTTCTTGTGGCAAATCATTATACATAGCTATTTGAGCTCCCATCACATTTAACTTTTTCTTCCTGTACACCTGTGACATAAGCTTTTCTTTATCCTCTGATCTCATAAATTTCACCATTACTGGTCTAGGTGGACCCTGCTTTGTAAAGTTTGGGCAAAAGACCCTATGAATCCTATCGATCTCCATATTAATACTAATGGGATGTGTCTCTAAATAAGCTGCTGAGATATGTTTGAAAGATTCTAATAATGGTATTTCCTCATCCCAAGCTTCTGGAATCCCAAGATGTTTAATATTTTTCCTCCTAGATCTTGACTCAAGGTCCATCAGCTTTTCCTTAAATTCCTTGTTTAATTTTTCTATGTCCAGTAATTGTCTTTCCAATAGTAATTTATCATCTTCTATCTTCAAGATCCTTTGCTGGACTTCTGAAAGGTCTTTTTAAATTTCTTGATTCTGCTTCAGAATATGAACCACTGTGGCACTAAAGAAATCTAATTTTTCTTCTTACTTTTCCATTTTAGTCAGTTTCTGATTAATCTGTTGTATTTGACATAAAATCTTTTTAGCCCATTCCAGCATTTGCTACTCCGATTTGGCTTCTTCTTTTGGCTCATCATCCTACATATGAGATTGTTCATATTCAGAGATAGAGTCATAAGTAGAATCATATGAAGAATCTTCTGATTTACTTATTTGGGATAAATGAATTATATTTTTTTTTTGGGGGGGGGTTATTTGTTTCCTCTGGGCAATGGTCTCTTTTTTGTACAGCAGTCGTGTCTCTTTCATCCTGTATCTGTGAAGCAATAAGCTTTTCACTAGTTTCCCCCATCAAGAGGGATTGGACATCATAAAGTAAGTTGGAAAACTGGGTCTGATTCTCCCTCCCCTCAATATAAAGAATTGGTGTATTATTCATACTTTTACAAGACTCCCTATTTCTTCTCAAATCAACCCCAGTATGGTTACCATCCTTCCTTCCTTTTCCCATAGAGTCATTCTCCCCTACCAATATTTCTGTCCAATTACTCGTTTTCTGAAATTTTTGAAGAATTTCCTCCTTTGAATAAACAACCTGCTCCTTCTCCTGAAACTGATACATAGTGACTGTGGGACCAAGAAGCTTCAAATTGTTTCCCACGTTGCTGGTTTTAACTTTTTGTTTTGTTTCAGCTTCTGTTTCCAGGTGGTCTGTTTTGTTGACATTCTCTTCTATTAGCCCTTCCAGGGCTTCAAAATTCGTTATTTCACAATTCGTTGACAAAACAATCAGCAGAGGGAGATCTCAGATCTTGTAACTGGAGCGCAACATCCATACTTCTCAATAAATCCTCCCAAATGTGCAGTTGCTTGTCGTGAGATTTAGAAAAATAATAAATCCCTTCCTGTCCAGCATCGACAGCCTGAGTCTGCTTCTCTGAAATAGCCCCCAAATTCTCCTCGTTATTAGCCCGAGCTTCTTTGGTAGCCATTGGGATTCTTGGAGAAGCTTTTTTCTTCAGTGTCATTATAAAGCCAAATGCAAAAAGCATTTTAAAGTTTTTGTAAGCTCCCGTTTCTTTATTTAGTATTGTCGGTGATACTTGCGTTCATCCTACTTATTAAAACAGTTTCATTTCAACTTTTCAGGAGCTTAGAGTGAACTCCACCAGTACATGAACATCATGCGGGAGGGGGGACTGCTGAGTTGCAGCCTCTAGCCACTCACGCTTGCCATCTTGGATCCGCTCCCATCCTGGGGTGTCAGTTCTACCACTGTCACCCCTCGACCATGGCGCTGCCTTTGTCGGCTCCCACTACTGGGACCAACGTTAGTCCTAATAAGCAACACCCGCAGCAGGCACTCACTGTCTCCTCCACACCAGTGTCTCCTCTGCCTCAGGGGTCCCCATCTCCTCAGGTACCAGCTACTCCAGCTGGACCAGTGTTGGGGGCTCAGTCTCCTGAACACTCCAGGCCATCGTCTGTGAGGCTGCTGCCAGTGCTGCTGAAGCCGCCCCCAGTGGTCCAGATTCTGTCGTTGTCCCTGCCACTGCCTTCACCACAGCTGATGCCTGTCAGGCCAACACCAGCTCCTCAACTTGTGCAGGGTGGCACTTCATCAAAGTACCCTTTGCCAGCTGATCAGCTGTCGCTACCCTCATTGCCCTTCCTGCCGGTGTATAATGCAGCTCAAGTGGATTATAATGCCCTTTTTTCAGCATGGTGGTCCTTTATGCAGTGCCAGATTCCTACCCCTCAAGGGCCATAGCTGGCTTCTCCCCACCACCCTCTCTGGGACCCTCAGCCCCAGGATCCAGGCAGGGCTGGTGCTAATAACCCACGTACATTGGGGTCGTCAGGGGATCAACCTGATGTTGGATCAGGTTCCAAAAGGGATGAATGCTGGCAGCCTGCACCTGTCCCAGAAATGGATACTTCAGAGAATGACTCTAAATCTTCAGGGTCTTCCTCCTCCTCCTCCTCCTCTCAAGAGGATTGTTCTGAAGGGGAAGAGCAACCTAAAGAGGTACTCAAATCCCCCCCGATGATCCATCCTTTATGGATGTTATGAACCACATCAAGTCCATTATGGGTTGGGAGATGGAGGAGCAGGACCCAGAGAGTTGCCAGTTGGTTGAGTATCATTGGCAGCGTGATGCTGTTCCCATGGGGGTGCCCCCCCAATTGAATCCTATGAGGATGTCACCAGGGTGGCATGGAACCATCCCTCCACCACTCCTCCTCTTCCCAGAAAGGTAGACTGCCTTTACCATGCCCCAACGGGCAAGCCCTTTCTTGGGGCTCACCCTAAGGCAGATTTGGTGGTTATTCATGCAGTGCATGATCATACTAAGAAGCCTAAACACCTTAATACTCTTTCTCCCCCGACTGTGAGTCCAAACAGCTGGATCACCTTGGCAAATGGGTCTTTGCTTCTACCACCCTGGCTATTCGGGCCATCAACTGTCTGGCCCACATGGTCCACTATCAGAATGTTCTTTGGGACCAAGCCAGGGATTTGGTGCAAACTCTTTCTGAGGACCCCACTAAGATGCAGGTTGCCCAACTAATGAAGTCATGCTCAGACATTGGTATCCACATCCTTCGAGCCACTTAGGATGCAGTGGATGCCTCAGGGCACAGGGCAGCTGCTGGAATTTGTCTCCGGTGTCATTCTTGGCTCCAGGTTTCAGGCTTTACCTTGGATGTGCAAGCCAGCATTTTGGATGCCCCCTTCCGGGGGTTGGTCTTTTTTGGTGGAGATGTCCAGGACATCATCTCTACTTTGCAGGAGTCTGGGAAGGCCCTCAAGTTGGTCCACTCGTTCTATCACACCCAAACTAGGGCAAGCCAGCATCAGCCCTTTTGCAGTTCCTCCCACAAGAAGTCTTGGACCCAGCCTGCCACGGGTCAACACAAGTGTAAAGCCCCAGTGGCCCCTGTTGCTGCCACTGCCAGAGCCTCCAGGACTCCAGCAGCCCCCCTGCCCATACCAGCCTCCACCTCCCGACTCCTTGGCTGACCCCTTCCCTCTGACCGAGAACCTGAAGGAGGTGCCTGGGGGTCAGTTCTCCTTACACCTGAAAGGGCGGCAGGGGTTCACCACAGACATCTGGGTGCTCCAGACTATAGCACATGGTAACACTCTGGAGTTCCTAGAGTGGCCACCAGAAAACCCTCCAGTTCCCTCCACATAACCCCCCTGCACACCTATCTCTTATTTGGAAGGAAATTCAGGCTTTTCTTCAAAAAAGAGCTATAGAGACCATCCCTCATGCTCAGTGGGGAAGGGTGTTTTACTCCCTCTTCTTCCTCGTCCCCAAAAAGACCGCAGATCTTTGGCCCATTATGCATCTGAATCATCTGAATCTGTACATTGAGTACAAGCGCTTCAGAATGGTCAACCTTCAGGGACTGTTACCTCTGTCCCACCAGTGGGACTGGCTCTGTTCTCTGAACGTACAGAATGCCTACTTGCACATCCAGGTCTTTCCTGCCCATCATCACTTCCTCCGCTTCCACTTTCAGGGAGCCCATTATCCGTTTCAGACTCTGCCTTTTGGCCTTTCCTCAGCCCCGCTGGGCATTTATCAAATGACCGGCAATGGTTGAGACTGCATTGAGGAGGCAGGGCTTTTATGTGTTTTTCTACCTGAGAGACTGGTTGCTTGCAGTGCCCTCCAGGGAACGTTTGGTTTAAATCCTGGAATCAACCTTTAGTCTTTTCCAGGTCTTGGGGATCACCATAAATCTGCTGAGGTCTTGTCTCTCTCCCTGCCAGTGCCTTCAGTACATAGGGGTGGTCCTGGACACCAGTCAGGTTAAGGTCTTTTTGCCCAATGACAGAGTGGAGTGACTGATGGCACGGGGCCCATCTGGTTTCCTCCAGTTGGCAGGTCCCAGTCAGGGTCTTCTTATGCCTTCTTGGCCACATGGCAGTGGCAGTTGCTATGGTTTCCTTGGCCTGTCTGCATATATGTGGGTTCCTCAGTGGACCTTGGAGGGTCCAGTGGGAGCAGCACACTGACAACCTGGACCAATTGGTCCTGGTCTCTGACCCAGTCCGGAAGACTCTATTGTGGTGGCTGCAACCAGCCAACCTCCTTCTAGGAGTCTCCTTTCAGCTCCTGAACCCCCAACAGGTTCTCATGACAGATGCATACAGCCTGGGCTGGGGTGCCGATCTGGCCAATCTTCAGACCCAGGGTACCCGGTCAGAAGTGGAGCAGGGTCTTCACATCAATGTCCTGGAGATGCGGTGGTTCTTTATGCCCTGCAGGCCTTTCAAACTCATCTCTTCCCCAGTCCACTGTTGGTGCAGATGGACAACATGTGTGTGGTGTACTGATTCAACAAACGGGGGGGGGGGACCCATTCTCAACCCATGTCGGAAGGCGATGAGAGTCTAGTTCTGGGCCATCGAGCATAGTATGGAGCTCTTGGCCATGCCCGTTCCAGGCATCCAAAACCTCTTGGTCGACAGTCTCAGTCACCTCAAGTCATGGGCTCATAAGTGGGAGCTAGTAACCTCAGTAGTCGAAGATCTCTTCACCAGGTGGGGCCATCCTGAGTTGGACCTCTTTGTGTTCCCACTCAGTGCAAAACTGCTGCTTTTTTGCTTGCTTGATCCTGGGCCTGGAGTTTTCTGTCAAGATGCATTGTCCCTGTCTTGCAAGGGGAGGTTTCTGTACACCTTTCCTCCCTTCCTGCTCTTGCAGAGGGTTCTTCTCAAGATCCAGTTGGAAGGAGCAGAGATGATTCTCTTAGCTCCCTTCTGTCACACCAGATTTGGTTTCCCCTGCTACAACAGCTAGCAGTGTAACCTCTGGTGCTCTTGCCCCGTGCACAGGCTTGTTCTCCCAGGACTAGAGCAACCTGGTCCATCCAGACCTCAAGTCCCTGCATCTCCATGTGTGGCTCCTGTGGACTAAGCTATTGCCCGCTTTCAGGTATCCTCTAGGGTCACTGACATCCTGGTGGTGGCCAGAAAGCCCTCCATCAGGGCCAATTTTGTTATGAAAAGGAAGTGCTTCTCCATTTGGGCCATGGCTTGCCATTTGGATCCTTCACCTACCCAGTGAATCAGGTGTTGGAGTACCTCCTTTTCCTTTCAGATTCAGGCTTGTGGTACTCCTTCCTTAAGGTGCACCTTTCCACCATTTCAGTGTACCATTCACCTATAGAGGGCAAAGCTGTTGCTCAGCTTGAGGTGTCCCACATGTTCCTGTGGGGCATGTTGCATCTAAAACCTCCCATTCAGGACCCAGTCCCTCCATGGGACCTCAACTTCATGTTGGAGAAACTCACTTTACCTTCCTTTGAGCCAGCCGTTAGTTGTGAGCTGCACTTTCTGTTGTGGAAAGTGCTCTTTTTAGTTGCTGTTACTTCTGCTCAAAGGAGTCCTGAGCTACATGTTCTTATGTGTAAGGAGCCTTATTTGGTTTTTCAGAAAGACAGGGTGCCCTTGAATAGTAATCCTAAGTTTTTATCTAATGTGGTGTCAGAGTTTATGTTAAATCAATCCACCCACCTACAAGTTTATTTTCCTGAGCATTCTAATCAGGGGGCGGCATTGCTCCATACTTTGGATGTTCACAGAATGTTGTGGTATTACACAAACCACACCAAGTCTTTGAGGAAGACTGACCAGTTGTTTGTTTCGTTCACCCCCAAGAGAGAGGGCGCTCCTGTTTCCAAACAGTGTTTGTCTAAGTGGTTAGTGAATTACATTGTTTATTGTTACCATAAGTACAACAAACTGCTTCTGGGGGTAGTCAAGGGCTATTCCACCAGAGGTATGGCTGCATCCACAGCTTGCTTCAGAAATGTGTCTGCTGTTGACATCTGTGCAGCAGCCACCAGGAGTTCTGTCCACACCTTCAGCAAGCATTACAGTCTGGACATCTCCTCTAGGTGAAGGGCCAATTTCAGCCTGGCAGTTCTTCTGGGCTTTCTGTCATGAGCTTTAGGCTGCTGACTTGTCCTCTTCCCAGTGGTGTCACCTTGGTGATACTTAGCACTGCTTGGGACTCTCCTATGAGTGTGGCCTGCTGCAAGAGCCTTCCTCTAAGTAAAATAGTACAGTTACATAAGAACTTACCATAACAGTAGATCTTCGAGAAAAGCTTTTGCAGGCAGATCCTGCTTTCCTTACCCCTGATGCTCTTTTTCTCTCGCACTGCTTCTGTCTTTCTCTTGGCTCTCTGAAAACCTCCACAGTTCTGCTTTAGCTGCCCGTATGGGGTCTCCGGTGGGAGAACTGAGGTAAGTGTGGGAGACTGCCCACCTACGTAAGCTAGGCTGATGTCAGCTGACTGATGTCGGTGGTGGGCGGTCTCCCATGGTAGACTGCTAGCTAGAAGATTTCCATGTGGTCCTGGTGCCTGGCAGCTTAGTCCTATTGGTATGGCCTGCTGAAAGAGCTTCTCTCGAAGAGCTACTGTTATGGTAAGTTCTTACATAACTGTACTGTACAGCTCCAAGCCACTGCCTCATAATGATACTCTTCAAAGGTAGATAAGTATATTTTGCCATAGGTTGCCAGCACAATTTGTTGTACCTTTCTTTCCCTGCATGAAGAAAGGAGATCTTGTGACATTGTTTGCTCATGGAATGGTGCTGGACATTACGTACAAATATACGAAAACACCAGCAGAAACAGAACTCATGGTCTATTGAGTCTGCTTGATTGTGCAGCTAACCCCTCAATTTGCAGCTGCCCCACCCTCCCCACCCTCTTCATCAGTATACCCCCTCACTCTGTCCCATCCCCTCTTAAAACACCCATCATTGTACAGGATACCATCTCCTTGGGCAGAATATTCCATTTGTCCACCACCTATTCCATAAAAAAATGTCTCCTGAATTCCCTCCAGACTCTTCCCCCCTGCAGTCTCAGCCGATATCCTCTCGTATCCCTCCCTCTTCTAATCTGGAAAATCCCTTCTGTATTAGTTTTATTAATCCCTTTTATGCATTTAAAAGTCTCAGTCATGTCCCCCCATCCCCCTTCTCCTCCAGGGAGTACATGTTCAGCTCGTCCAGCCTCTCCCCATAAGACATTCTCCCTAATCCCTGGATCTTCTTTGTCACCCTATGCTGCACCTCCTCCTACAGTCTGATATCCTTTTTCACTAACGGTTGCCAGTACTGCATGCAGTATTCCAGGTGTAGCCTGACCAGCAACCTGTACAGGAGAAGGATCACCTCTCTATTCCTGGAGGAGATTCCCCTCACTATACACCCCAACATCTTGTTGGCTTTTGCTGCCGCCTTTCTTTACTGAGCCGTGTTTTTAATACTCCTTGTTATAAGCACTCCAAGATCCTTTTTCTCCTTGGTGCTTTCCAACTGAACCCCTCCAAGCTGGTAGCTCCACCCCTGCTTCCTAGCCCTGAAGTGTAGTACCTTGCATTTCTTGGCATTAAGCCCCAACTGACATGTTTCTGACCACTCCTGAAGTCTGGTCAGGTCTTCCTGCAGCCCCCTCCACCCCTCTGTCATCCACCACAGCCCCATCTTTGTATCGTCTGTGAACAGACTGATCCTACTCCAAATCCTGAGTGAGATATCAGCTATGAATATCCCAAACAGCACCAGTCCCAGCTCTGATTCCTGTGGCACCCCGCTCATCACCATTCTTGGAGATGAGATTTCCCTTCCACTACCACCCTTTGCTGCCTTCCATTCAGCCAGTTTCTGATCCAATTCACCATCTTTGTTCCCACCCCCATATACTCCAGCTCCCTCTCCCAGCCTCCCATGCGGCACAGAGTCAAAGGCCTTGCTGAAGTCCAAATACAGGACATCCACTGCATGGCCCTTGTCCAGTTTCCTGATCACCCAATTGTAGTACTCAATTAGCTGTTGACTGTCCTGAAGTCCACTGTCCTCCAGGAAGGTCACCAGCCTTTCTTTCAGGATTGTCTCCATGAGCTTGATGGAGGAGGGATGCCTGGATATTGTAGCAGTCATAGAAACATGGTACACAGAGAACCATGGCTGGGATGTTAACACAACCTACAGGAGAGACAGAGAGGGTAGAAGAGGAGGAGGAGGAGGAGGAGTAGCTCTCTATGTAAGGGAAGGGATAAAAGCAGTGGAACAAAAGAGTAAACAGGGATGAGAGGAGGCACTGTGGGTCACCTTAGAGACTGGAAATGGCACCACAATCTGCACAGGGGTTCTATACAGACCCTCATGTCAGGGGGAGGGAATGGACAAGATATAATAGAAGGCATCCTTAGGATGGCAGAGAAAGGGGAGATACTGTTGATGGGGGGGCGTGAATATGCAAGATGTTAACTGGAGCACCTTCGCTGCAGCTACATCCAAGAGCAGGGCCATTCTCAATGCCCTACAGGTGGCATGCCTCAGACAACTAGTTTTGGAACCCACTCATGGGGGAGCAATCTTAGACCTCATACTCTCAAATGGGGACAGTGAGAGGATCTCAGATCTAGAAGTGGATAGCCATCTGGGAACAAGTGACCACCAAACAGTGCAGTTCATGATAAACTCAGCTACAGAGTCAAGCCATACAAAAGTGAAGGTACTGGACTTCAGGAGGGCTGACTTTGGTAAGATGGGAGAGTGCCTTAGAAAAGCACTAGCAAACAGGCTAGAAGGAGGGGTGGAGCAACAATGGGGAAACATCAAAACTGCCATCACAGAGGCAACAAGCCTTTGTGTAAAGCAAATAAACAAATCAAAATGAAAGAAAAAGCCACTATGGTTCTCAAAAGAGGTGGCGGGGAAGGTTAGGGAGAAAAAGATAGCATTTAGGAAGTATAAGGAAACAGAAGGAGCAGGACAGAGAACTGTACCAGTTAAGGCAGAAGGAATCAGGGCGGGAAGTCAGAATAGCAAAGGCCCAAACTGAAGAAAAAATAGCCAACTCGGTTAAGAAGGGGGATAAAACCTTTTATTGGTACATCAGGGAGCGTAGAAAGACAAAGGGAGGGATAGTGAGACTGAATAGAATGGACGGTGGGTGGGTAGAGAGGGACAGTGAAAAAGTAGGGATACTGAACGAATACTTCTGCTCAGTATTCACAAAAGAGGAGGAGGGGGAGGTGCCTAATCCAATTAACAGAAGCACTCTGGATAGGGGGTCAATCCCAGTTCTTTCACAGAAGAAAGGGCTCTCAAAGAACTCCTAAAACTGAAGGTGAACAAAGCAATGGGGCCTGACAGAATTCACCCCAGAATTCTAAAATAATTAAGGGGAGAACTAGTGACATCACTGACTACCCTGTTTAACAAATCATGGTAGGATGGTGTGGTACCTGAGGACTGGAGGAAGGCAGATGTGATTCCTCTTCACAAAAGTGGGAGCAAGACAGAGGCAGGAAACTACAGATCTGTCAGTTTGACCTCTGTAGCAGGGAAAGTGATGAAATCACTTCTGAAGGAAAGAATTGTTAAGTACCTTGAGGCCAGTGGGGCACAGGATCCAAGGCAGCATGGGTTCACAGCGGGAAGGTCATGTCAGACTAATCTAACTGATTTCTTTGACTGGGTGACCAAAGTAGTAGACCAAGGAGGGGCTGTGGACATGGCCTACCTAGACTTTAGCAAGGCATTTGACACAGTCCCACACAAAAGATTACTAATCAAATTAACCAGCTTGGGAGTGGGTCCCAGGGTGGTAGCCTGGGTAAAACATTGGCTGGACAACAGGACACAGAAGGTAATTGTAAATGGAGTCCACTCTGAAGAAAGAGGGGTTACTAGTGGGGTACCGCAGGGTTCAGTACTGGGTCCAGTCCTTTTTAATATCTTTATAAGTGACATTGCAGAGGGACTGGAAGGAAAAGTATGCGTCTTTGCAGATGACACAAAGATCTGCAACTGGGTTGATACACAAGTAGGAGTGGAAAGGATGAGAAGGGACTTGGCAAGGTTGGAGGAATGGTCATAAATATGGCAGCTTGGATTCAGTGCAAAAAAGTGCAAAATAATGTACCTGGGAAACAAAAACCCAGGGGAAGATTACACAATGCAGGGGGATGGTAGTAACAACAACAAAAATGGAAAGGGACCTGGGGGTAATCTTATCAGATGACCTTAAGGTTAGCAAGCAATGTTAGAAGGCAGTAGGGAGGGCTGGGGGGATACTGGGATGTATAGGGAGAGGCATCACCAGCAGAAAACAGGAAGTTGTTATCCCTCTGTACATACAGTTGGTGAGACCCATCTGGAGTACTGCGTACAGCTCTGGAGACCCCATCTCCACAAGGACATAGACAGGATGGAGGCAGTCCAGAGGAGGGCAACTAAAATGCTGCAGGGTCTGCAACAGAAGCCATATGAGGAGAGACTAAAGGAGCTTAATATGTATACCCTTGAGGAAAGGAGGGAGAGGAGGGACATGATAGAAACTTTTAAGTACCTCGGTGGAGTCAACAAAGTCCAAGAGGGTAGCATCTTTCAGAAAAAGAGATGTGCAAGAACAAGGGGACACAATTTGAAGATAGAGGGGGGATGGCTCAGGGGTAATGTGAGGAAGTATTTTTTCACAGAGAGAGTGGTGGACGCATGGAACAGCCTTCCTGAGGAGGTTGTGGGTCTAAAACTGTAGAAGAATTCAAGAATGCATGGGACAGACATAAGGCAATTCTTGTGGGGGGTAGGAAGAAATAGGCTATTGATTCATTAGGATCTGCAGCTTATCCTGTAGGTAGGGAAATGGGCAGACTAGGTAGGCCAAGCGGTCCTTATCTGCCGTCAAAGTCTATGTTTCTATGTTTCTTATCCACAATTGATGTGAGGCTCACTGGTCTATAGTTGCCTGCATCATCCTTAGGGCTGGGCACCTCATGGTCCATCCTGCAGTCCTGCAGTATGCATCCTGTCTCCAGGGAGGTGTTGAACAGGTCAGCCAGCGGTCCTGCCAGGGCCTCCGCTAGTTCATTAAGTATCCTAGGGTGGATGCCATCAGGTCCCGGTGCCTTGTCCACCCTTAGTGCCCTTAACCCTTCCAGAACTATGTTCTCTGTAATCCCTGTATCCGTCACCCCTCCCCCTCACTGCCCACTCTACCCCACCTTTGCAGTATTTACCCCCTTCTCCTCCGTGAACACAGAACAGAAGTATCCATTTAATTCATCTGTCTGATCTCTCCCCTTCTCTACCCACCCTTTGACCTTCCTAATCCTCACAATTTGGTCCTTGTTTTTCCTCCTCACTCTTACGTATCTGAAGAAGTCCTTTTCTCCATCCCCAATACCCTGTGCCAGTCTTAGCTCTCTAGATGCTTTGTCCACTCTGACAAGCCTGGTAACCTCCCTGGACTTCTTAGTATACTCCTCCTTGTCGACTTCCCCTCCTAATTTCTTGAACCTCCAAAATGCTTTTCTCTTGGCCCTCACTCTATCCATGACCTCCTGAGTCACCCAGCTGGGCTTCTTTGCCCTACCTTTCTTACTCCTTGTCCTTGTGCATGTCCCAGTAGCCTCTGCCAGCCCTTTTTTTTTTTAATAATGTCCCACTTTTGACTAGCATCCATGCTTGGAGGAATTCCCACCAGGTGCTTGCCCCAAATTTCCCCCATTCTTTTGAAGTCCACCCCTTTGAAGTCAATCAGCAGTCAAAGGCAAGTCACTGGCCTCTTAACCTATTCTTAAAGAGTTTTTTTAAAGTTCTCTGACATCTATACCCATCTGTGAAGGCCCCGGCCCCCATATGGGACCTGAATATCTGCTTTGCCAATCTGATGGACGCTCCCTTTGAGTCTATTGCTACTGCTGATTTAAATATGTCACATTGAAAACTATTTTTCTGATTGCCATTAAGTTTGCTAGGAGAGTATGCAAGCTGCAAGCTCTCTCCACAGAACTAAACTACATACACCAGAGGCAGTGTCGCTACCACTAAACCAAAGTGGCACTAACGGTTACAGGCACGCCGCTTTCCACTTCTCTCTTCAGTTTCCTTCTTAGCTCCTTAGCATTATGCATGCCACCCGCCTATGGTCATGCCTCGTTCTCATCCTCTGTCTGTTGCCACTATCTTACCCATCTATCTCAGTGCTATTGCAGACATGCCAGTCCGTTGCCCCCCCTTTGTGCTCTGGTACCACACCCCTCCTATGTATCAGAGCCAGCACTCACACACCTTGCCCCCACTGGGTGCTTCTACCCACCCTGCCCACCCACCAGCTTCCTCCAAGCTCCCACCCCAACTCACATGGGAGGCTTATCATTCTTGCTTTCCCAGCCTGTGCTACACTGTCTACCCCATGTATATTGAAACTCCCCTCCCCCCCACTCGTGTCTGTCGTAAAAATACCTTTCACTGCCACCTGACCAGAGTGGTAGTTATGCTACTCCTCCTGTCAGGTAACATACATCCCAACCCTGGCCCGGTTCACAACAGCTCAGCTACAGGCCCTCCTGGACTTTGTGTTGCTTCAATGAATATCTGTAGCCTCCTGAAAAAATTTGACTCTCTCCAATGCTGGGTTACATCTCATAACCCAGATGTCATCACCTTGGTTGAGACCTGGCTGACAACAACCACCCCAGATTCCTTTGTCTCCCTTCCTGGATACTCCCTCTACTGGGAAGACTGGGCTGGAAGACGCGGTGGTGGCTGTGCTATCTATGCAAAAGACTCCCTCACTGCACTTGCCCTCCCTGCACCTGCGCTTGATTTTGGTGCGCAGGCGCTAACCCTGAAACTGACTCCTGACCCTTCTAGGGGCCCACTCTATCTAACTACAGCCTACTTACCCCCTTAAAATCAAACACTGGCTCTGGCCTCACTAACGGAATACCTTTCCTCGCTACCCCACTCCTCTGACCAAATACTAGTGGGCGATCTAAACATTAATTGGCTTAGCCCCTCTTCCTCCTCTACTCGTGACTCCTTTGCAGCAGTCGATATGACTCAACTCGTTACCCATCCCACTAGGTCTAACCCAAAGAGAGGCACTAGTACTCTACTCGATGTGGTCCTCTCTAATCGCCCTAATCGGATCTTCAATATCCAAGTTCTTCCTGACTCACTTAGCGATCACTCCCCTATACTTTTTCACTGGACTACTACAGTATCTAAACCCATAGCACAGTCCACACTTCGACGGCGCCTGAAACCAGGTGGTCTGAAGAACCTCAAGGAACTTCTGTCTCAAATTGATTGGTCTCCTATGCAGTATGCCCCTGACATTGATACGGCTCTAACCTTCTTTATCCAAACATTCAACAAAGCCTGTGACATCTTTGCACCACTGACGGCCCGCCGTTCCAAAGTATAAAATGCTCCCTGGGTGACCCCCCCGGCCTGCTCCAACAACTTAAGCACAGGGATAACTTATGGCACCGGGCCACTGAAACTGGCTGGCCCAGCGATAGGCATGTGTATGCTGCTGCCAGAAATAAGTGCACCTGGGCCATTAGAAAGGTCAAGGCTGATCACTATCAGTCCTCACTCACCTCCTCCTGGGGGAATGCTAGAACCTTCTGGGACAATATCAAACAGTTAAATGGGAGCACACGCTCTCCCCTCTCTCCCAGGTCAATATCAATGGCACTATCTCCACTGACCCAGGCCTTATAGCTAACTGCCTCAATACTTCCTTCATGGATCTTAGCCCTGTCCTCCCTAAAGATTTTTTTGACCCTCCCCCCCTCTGCCTGCCCCCGTCCTTACACGCCTGTACTTTCACATACGCCGAGTCTCCACCCAAGAACTCAGACCTCGCCTAATCAATGCCCTTAAGAGCAATAGTACTGGCAGTGACACCCTGGATCTCTGTATCCTTCGCCAGGTTTTACTAACATATGAAATTTGCCAGCAGATAAAGGCCTAGAGGTCCATCAAGTCTGCTCGAATGTGCAGCTAGCACCCCTTATTCTGCAGCTGCCCCTCCCTTCCACCCTTCCCCTTCATCAACCCTCTCCCTTGTCCTGTCCCATCCTCATTTGAAGCAGTCCACTGTTCTACTGCATACCACTTCAGCAGGTAACGATTCCACCCAGCCACCACCCTCTCTGTAAAAAGTGTCTCCTCATCTCCTCCTGAACCTTCCTCGCCTCCAGTCTCATATCATGGCCCTGGTGCCCTCCCTCCCTTACTTTGAACAGCCCTCTGTACTCATCTTGTTTATTCATTTCATGTATTTAAAGGTTTCAATCATGTCACCCTGTCTCTCCTCTCCTCCAGTGAGTACATGTTCAACTCCTTCAACTTCCTCTCATATGATAAGTCCCCAGCCCCTTGATCATCTTTGTCACCTGCTTGCACCCTCCAGTAGCTTAATGTCCCTCTTCAGATACGGACGCCAGTACTGCATGCAGTACTCCAGGTGTGGTCTAACTAATGACCTATACAGTGGCAGAATCACCTCCTCCCTCCTCGAGGATATACCCCTTGCAATACAACCCAGCATTTTGTTAACCTTTGCAGCTGCCTTCCTACATTGTGCCGAGTTGTTCATTGACCCTGTAATGAGCACACCCAGATCCTTCTCCTCCTCTGTCTGGGCTAGCTGCACTCCCCTAGCTGGTAACTCCTCCTTGGGTTCTTCATCCCAAAATTGCAGCACCTTGCACTTTTGGCATTAGAGCCCAGTTGCTAGGTGTCTGACCAGGTTTCAAGCTTTGCCAGATCATCCTGCAACCCTGCCATCCCCTAGGTCATCCACCACCGCTCCTACCTTGGTATCATCAGCAAACAGACTGATCTTGCTCTTGATGTCCCATGATATGTCTGCAATGAATATCCCAAACAACACTGGTCCCAACACTGAGCCTCTGTGGAACACCGTCATTACTGCCCTTGGGTGTGAGAGCTCCCCACCCACCACCACCCTCTGTTGCCTTCCCTGCAGCCAGTTTCCTACCCATCTCACCAGCTTTGCACCCGCCCTGTGCCTACTAACTTCCTTCCCAGCCTTCCATGTGGCACTGAGTCGAATGCCTTACTGAAGTCCAGAACAGGACATCCACTGCATGGCCCCTGTCCAGTTGCCTAGTTGCCCAGTCATAGAACTCGACCAGGTTGGTTTGGCAGGATCTGCCACGTATGAACATGCTGTCTGCTGTCCTGTAGTCCTTGGCCTCTAGGAGGGCCACCAGCCTCCTTCCAGGATAGTCTCCATTAGCTTACCCACGATGGATGTGAGGCTCACTGGTCTGTAGTTTTCCGGTTCATCCTTGGGGCCACTCTTGTGGAGGGGCACCACATGAGCCATCCTCCAGTCCTGAAGTACACACCCCAAATGTAGTGAGGCATTAAATAGGTCTGCCAAAGGTCCTGCAGGGACCTCTGCCAGCTCCTTCAGTACCCTGGGGTGGATGCCATCTGGGCCTGGCACCTTGTCCACCCTCAGTGCCTTCAAACCCTCTTGAACTCTACTCTCCATGATTTCCCCATCTGTCACCACTTCCCCCCCTGCTTTTTCCATTTCTCCAACCTTGGGTGTCACCCCCCTCTTCTCTTTAGTAAATACTGAGCAGAAGTATTCATTTAGTGCTTCTGCCTTATCGCACCCTGCTTCCACCCAACCCACCTCCTTCTTAATCCTTACTATGTGGTCCTTATAGCTCCTTTTCTCTCTGATGTACTTAAAGAAGTCCTTCTCCCCCTTCTTAATGCCTTGTGCCAGCCTGAGTTCCATAGATGCTTTGGCTCCCCTACTGCCCTTGTCACCTCCTTGATTCCGTCAAGTACTTCTCCTGTCCTCCCCCTCCCTGTTTTTGCTGCTTCTAAGGCAGCTCTTTTCCTCCTTACCTTTCCATGACCTCCTTGCTCAACCAGATCGGTTTCTTAGCCCTAGCCTTCTTGCTCTGGGCTTTGCAGCAAGGTTTTAGTTGCCTCCACTATCCCCAGCTTTATGAGGTCCCACCTCTGGTTAGTGTCCATACTAGATTGAATTCTGGCCAGGTACCCTTTTACCACTTCCCCCATCCTCCCAAAGTCAGCCCTTCTGAAGTCCAGCACTATTGTGCCAGATTCCACTCCTTCCTTGCCCATATCCAATGTGAGCCATACTAGCGGTGGTCACTCCCTGACAGCGGTTCCTCCACTGTAAGTTCTCTCACAAAATCTCCATTTGCCAGCACAAGGTCACGGGTATTTCCTAATCTGGTTGGTTCACTGACCATTTGCAGCAGGAAGCTATCCTGGAAGGCATCCAGCAGTACCTGCTCCCTTCTGTTCCTGGTTGTTGGGGTGCTCCAGTCCACTCCTGGCATGTTGAAGTCCCCCACAATCACCACACTACCCTTCTCGCAGGTCCTCCTGATCTGTCCCGCTAGTTCCCTGTCTAACTCCTCTGTCTGAGATGGTGGCCTGTACACCACTCCCATTCTAAGAATCCTATTCTTGGAATCCTGGATTTGCATCCAAAGTGACTCCGTACTACCCTCCTCCCCTTCCTCCCTTACACACGTCAGTCCTTCCTTCACATATAGTGCCACCCCTCCTCCTTTCCCAATCACTCTGTCCCTACGAAATAATATGTACCCTGGTACAGACAGGTCCCAGTCATTGTATTGGGTGGCCCATATTTCCCGTGATGACTGCAATGTCCACCTCTCCCTCTGCCATGAGAACCTGTAACTCTGCAGTTTTCCTCCCAAGGCTCCTAGCATTAAGGGTAACCACCTTCCACCCTTCCCCCCCATCCTGCCCTCATTTCCTAGCATCACCAACAGTACTTGCCATTTGTCCTTTGTCACTGTTATGGGGGTTAGCTCATATAGTTTCCCAACCTGTGGTCTCTGCATATCTCTTCCCCAACTGCCACCCCCCACTCCTAGTTTAAATTCCCAACTGCCTCTATGTACTCCTCCATCCTCTGTTTCAACTCTTTCTTTCCCTCCTCACTCAAGTGTAGTCTGTCCTTGGCATAGAGACTACTGTCCTCCCAGGTCCCTCCCCACCCCCCAACAGCCCATACCCTTTAGCACAACACCAGGTTCTTAGCCATCCGTTAAATTCCTCTATTCTCAGCTTTCTTGTTGTGCTTGCCTTTGGCACAGGAAGTATCTCTGAAAAAGTTACTGATCTTCCTGCCCCTTCACATAATTGTGCTAGTTCCTCAAACCTCCTCTGGACTGTATCTACTGTCTTGTCAGCCAGGTCGTTTGTCCCAAGATGTATAATTAAATGAGGCTTGTCCCCACCCCTTCTAGCATATTTCAGAACAGGCTGTCCCACCCTTTCCGCTGTCATTCCTGGCATGTCCTCCACCCAAATGTGACTATGCCTCTCCCCCTTGCTACCCCACCTAACTCCTCTTAGTATTGAGTCCCCCAGCACTAAGATTCCACCCCTCTTACTTCCTGCTTGCTTCCATTCATCTCCCTCTCTCATTTCCAGCTCCTCTTCTTCCTCCTGCACATTATTTCCCCCTTTTACCCCTGTTGCAATTCTCCCAGCAGAACTTCTCCCCACTCCAGTTTGGGCCAGGCATTTATCAATTACTCCTCTAATTTCATCATTTCCCTCCTCCACCTTCTTCCTCTCTAGCAGTGCACAACTATTTTCTGAAGACCCTTCACAAATGCCCGTTCCCTCTCTCTTCATAGTAAACTGTTCTCTCCTTTCCACTCCATGACTTTTGCCACTTCTTCGCCTCCCCTCACAAGTCCCTATCTCCTCCTTCCATTTGTCTTTTGTCTCCTGACCTGGTTTCCCCAGCAATTGTTCTTCCTGGCCTGGGCCCCTTTGTCTCTGCTTCCCTTCTTCTGACCCTCTCCTCACCACTGTTAGCTTAAATCGCCCTTCCTCGTCTCCCCTTCTTCCTCCCTCCAGTATTGGGCTAAACCCACCCCCAATCTGCCTTGCCTGTCTTAGTTCCTCCTGCAGACCCTCAATCTCCTTTCTAAGTTTTTCTATGTGGTTGCACACTAAACATCCTCCCACACTCCAGGCAATTTTTAGAAAGATTGGTGCACCGCAGTTGTTGCAGCCTACCACCCTACCCATTGCTGTTGTTGCCCACTAGCGACCCCCACCCTTCCAGATGCAGGATACCAAATACTCCCCAAGTCTCCCTCTCCCTCCTCTATCAGTGCAAAACATTTTCTTTATTTCCCTTACCTCCTTTGTTTGCACACGTTTATATATATTGAGCAACTGCTTTTTATATTCCTAGCCTTCCTATCCACACTCAAAAACAGACTTTAAGTAGCCATTGCACAACCTTCTTCAAACTCCTACTCCTCCTTTCCCCAATGCAATATCAATGCGCAGAAGTAATAATGAAAGCTCCTAGATTTGCATTTACTTCCCTTCCACTGAGAGAGCAGTCACCTCTTCACTTGCTGCTGTTCCTTTCCTGGATGTCTGCTTTTGCTATGACAGGTGCATATCCTTTGCCTGTTTGAGAAAGTGATGTCAGAACCCCTGGTATAAAATAAATAATGGACCAAGGGTGGGACCAGCCCAAGTCTTCCAGAAACAATCAGGTAGCTGAGGCCTCTGGTCAGACCATTAGCACTCTTCCCCCACTCTGCACTCAAACTTTGCAGCTAGTGAAGCCAGCAACAATGAATCACAATTCTACTCAAAGCCCCCAAAATAAGTTTGCTACCCAAAGAAACAGGACTCCAATTCAAACAGTTGCACCAACAACACATCAAAATAGGCTTGGAATTAGAAGATATATGTCTCCAGTTCAAAGAAACAGACCCAGTTAAATCACACCAATTATGTTTTAAAACAGAAGAAATAGGTCTCTAAAATGCAGCCTGCCACACAGTGAATCAAACAAATGAGCCCACTTATAGCTACCAAAACAGGTTTCAAAATTCCAACAGCCCCAAACAATACCCCTGCTAGCCCCTTAGTAGTAAGAAAGAAAAGAAATAACCTTCTACCAAGTAGAATCCACAAGAAACAATGTAAAACAACAAGAAGCTACTGTACTGTAGTTCTGATCTTGTCCCCCTTCTAGTTCCTTCTGAGAAGCCAAAGCACTGAGTTCCAAACTCTGTGATGTCCCTTGTGCTGCTTTCAAAATCAGACAGTTCCAAACTCCGTGATTTCCCTTGTGCTGCTTTCAAAATCAGACAGTTCCAAACTCTTTGACTTCCCTTGTGCTGCTTTCAAAATCAGACAGTTCCAAACTCTGTGATTTCCCTTGTGCTGCTTTCAAAATCAGACAGTTCCAAACTCTGTGATTTCCCTTGTGCTGCTTTCAAAATCAGACAGTTCCAAACTCTGTGACTTCCCTCTGGTCCTCACCCCAATCATCAGCCTCCTCAATAAATCCCTCTGCCTGGGGCAATTTCCATCGGCCTGGAAAATTGCCATGGTCACACCCATTCATAAAGGTGGTGACAGGTCCCTGGCTGGAAACTACCGGCCTATCTCCATTCTCTCGCCGCTCTCCAAAGCTCTGGAAAAAGTTGTGGCCTCTCAAATCACAGACTACCTTACCAACTACAACATTCTCTGCCCTGAACAGCACAGTTTCCGTGCTGGCCATAGTACCAGTACTGCCCTTCTAGAGTTCTCAAATTTCCTCCACACCTCCCTAGACTCGGGCTCGCTGGCTGGCGCTGTCTTTGTAGACCTATCAAAAGCATTCAACACCGTCTCCCATCCCCTCCTTCTGGATGCCCTCAGTTACTCTGGTTTTGCCACTGGGCCTGTCTCCTGGTGCGCCAGCTATCTGTCAGCCCGCTCACAACATGTTAAAATTAGCGGGACTCACTCCGACTTCTGTCCCATCCGCTCTGGTGTTCCACAGGACTCCATTCTTGGACCCTTACTCTTCTCACTATACCTCAACACTCTACCAGGTTCCTTTACTGGAAATATCTTACTGTATGCAGATGATGCCGTCATCGTTGCCTCTGATCGTAACCCTATTGCCCTCCAGGACTCCTTGCAAAGATCATATAATGAAGCCGAGGGTTGGTTCAAGGAGCATAGACTGGTGATAAATCTCATAAAAACCAAAACCATGATCTTCGCCCACCCACAAAACAAGTCCAGCAACTTCAAACTTCACATACTGTCTAGCACCAAGTTCCCACTTGAACAAGTCTACTCCTATAAGTACCTTGGGATCTATTTTGACCCCACTCTTTCCTTCCATGATCACATCTCAGCCCTTGCCTCAGCTGCAAATATTCAGCTAGGCATCCTATACCGGTATAAAAACTGTCTCCCCCCTGAGGCCCTCTGACTCGCGGTCACATCTTCCACATCAACCTAGGGACACCTGAAATTAACCTACAGACTTTGTTTAGTGTAATGCGGATTTTGTTGAGTGCGGTCTGCTCAGCAGCACAGTACACTGGCAGCCCATAATCCACAAGGGACATACTGTCCCTTGTGGATTATGGGCTGCCAGTGTACTGTGCTGCTGAGCAGACCGCACTCAACAAAATCCGCATTACACTAAACAAAGTCTGTAGGTTAATTTCAGGTGTCCCTAGGTTAACGCACACCTGCCAGCTATATACAAAAGCCATGCTGCTTGACCTAGATGTACGCCTTAGATATCAGACCTGTATCATAACAAAAAAAACTCTCCTGGGTCTATCCCCACCGGGTCTGACAGCCTCCATCCACCATGCAAAATCCCAAGTAAAAACTTGAACCTCTGGCAAAACCACCCTATCAATTCCCAGGGCTAGGACCTCGTACGGTCAAAGGGCCTATTGCTACAGAGCCCCATCCTGGTTCAACACGCTACCCCCCCTTTATCTCTGATGCTCCCTCGATATCCTGTTTCAAAACCTCTCTCCAGAATCACCTATTTGATACTCGAAGCTGTAACTGTTACTAGTTTGGTCTTGCCCAAACGCTATGACAAAGCCACCTGATTGGCTGCATTCATTAATAGAAGATAGACTGTCTTTAACAATTTATTGTATGCATCAGCCTGTTTGAACCAACTTGTTGTGTATCTCATTGTTGAAACATACTGTGGTATTGTGTCTGTCTTTTTTGTGACGAGGTACCTTTGTAAATGAGCCTTTGGCTCAAAGGTTTTCAAACTGATGTACAAATAAATAAATAATCTTTTACATGGACAAGGTAGTCCTTGGAATCAATCGAAAGTTACTACCTATATTGGTATCAGAATCTCACCTGGACCAGTCAGTTGCCCATTCTGTACTCTGTCCTGAGTTCTGAAGCCCAGGTGAGCAGAAATTGGACAGCCTGAATCTGAAGCAAATACTGGCCATCTACCTGGACCTGATGACAGATGTCAGGTCTCAGATCACTCAATGTGTTGTTACCTATGGTGAGGAGGGCAAAGGTAAGCCAGCAACAAAGAGGGCTATCTTCTACTGAATAGTCACTTGTGTATAGTTTTGCTATGAAAAAGCAGGGAAAATATCCTCAGATGCCTAAAGAGACATTCTACATGGGGTATCTCTGCCTCTGTGGCATCTACAAGGGGCATCCCATTAATGTATATTTGCAAAGCAGCTACACAGGAAACAGTTCACACCTTCACAAAACTCTGTTGTCTGGACATATAGCCCAGAAGGGATGCCAGCTTTAGAACTGCTGTCTTACAGAAACTTTTTCCTAAGTAGTTTCTGGACCAAACCTACCAAGGTACTGCTTGTAGAATCTGCTTAAGTGTAAACACTAAGGGATTCATGGGGTTAGAAGAAAAAAACTTCTCATCGTAGTAATGTTGTTTGTTATCAGGGATCCCTCACTGTGTTTACACTCCCTAACCCAGCCTCCTCCTCCAGAATCTGAAAACAGATTCACGTAAGAATCAATTCTTTTAGTGAGGTTGCTTGAGCATTGCTATTACAGTTCCTTGACAATTGTAAAATGTGGTCATTTAAATATTTTTCACCATTGCTAAATATTTTCAACATGTCTGTCTTAATTTTGTTGGCGTTTTCAAAATTCTATTTAAAAATTGTTCTGACATTTTTGGTAGCCATTTAGCTGGTTTTAGTAGTCACAGCTCCCACTAGCTAAGGAAACACATCTGCCCTTGAAGGCTAGAGTAGAGCATGTCTACAGTGCAAAGTTTGAACTTTCATTCTAAATTCTGTAATTTGCATAAGGTTCTCTCTCCAGGGCATTACTCTCTGCCAGAGAGAGATGCTTAAGTGTAAACATAGTAGGGGATCCCCGAGAAGAAACAAGATTACTATGATGAGTAATTTGTTCTTATAACCCATCAGATAATGCAGATTGGTATTTGAGTATAGTTTGGTATCCTCAGGAGACATGTTGATTTCCTCATCTCCATGTAGCACTCACTGGGTTGGGGAGCTGTGGCACACCAAGCTGATCCCCCTGAACCAATTGCTCAGGGCATCTGTAGGGACCACCATTGCATGTGCCCCCCCCCCTTGCATGACTATATAGCCTACCGTGACTCATTTCACTGGGGTACCATCCCATTTCAGAGCCCCTGCTCTGGCCAACTATTAAGGAAGATTTCCTCCATAGATAGCCTGCTTTATATGTATCTGTAGTGTACTGCTGGGGGGTGTCACGTCAGTTAATTGTGGTCAGTCTGCTCCATGAGAGCTCGCTCTGGGCTATTAGCTTTGACGTCAATCTGGTCCTTGCTCAATTCATTCCAGTACTATTCACTTCCACTACTTATCGTACTGTACTCCAACAACAATTACAGTACAACTTCCACATTTATAACCCTCGAGCATATTGCCTCATCTGGTGGGCGAATTGCACCCACCTGGAGTTTATTTTATAATATTTATGCTGGGGGCAAATTGTCAGGGAACGATTTGTACAGGGGCACAATTGATGCAAGAACTAATAGTCTTTAATGAGCTCTTGTGGAGCAGATTGACTGAAACAAATTGTCATGTAGCCCTGCCCAGGGCGTGCGGGGTTCACTTCAGCACTTCCTCTGAGGGGGCCGGCCTTGGTTACCTAAGGATGTGCAACACTAGATGCATGGGCCTAACGTGGTGTGATGCCGCCACCTGGGGAGCAATATGTGGTACCTGGGTGCTGAAACACAGGGCTATTACCCATACCAGGAAACCGTGCAGAAACTGCTCACACAGTCCCACCGCTAAAACAAGTGACACAGACGATAGCAACCCCCAAGCCAAGAAATACAATTCAAATAATTTATTTAAAGGGAGTGTAAGGAAAGAACAAGGGGGCAGAACGGTGAAATAGGAGCAATGGGGGTAGCAGTAATTTGTATACTCTATGCAATAAAATGCTGATACTTTAGGCAAGCAATAAAACAGTTCAACAATTTGTCCTACATTATCTGCCCCCCCACCCGTAGTCCTGAAACACCAAATGTGGGTGCACCCATCTTAATTTCCCCTAAAGGCCATGGGCGAGAGTTCTCTGTATTTTTAGGGTTACAGTGGGTACCACACTGGAGATGCAAATGCTGCTAGCAAGGTGGAGCTCAGTGGTGCACTTCAAATGGATGTGGGTAAAACGCACTATAAACACAGCTGTTGCAGGACACAAAACTGTGACTGTTTAAACAGGTAGAAAAGGGACCTCTATTTGTAATCTGGAGGAGGCTGGGTAGACTCTACAGGTCTTCTGCCTGGGAATCTCACACTGGCAAAGTCCTGCCCAGGACTTCTCCCTCAGTCCCTGGTGCAGTGCACTCTCTCCCCAGTGTTTACTCATGGTTTGATGCTCAAAACAATACCTCTGGTGTCAGTTGCTGCAACAGGCAGGACAGATGCAGTGGTTCCTCTCATTCTCTGTCTGTCTGAAGCTTGAGACCTGGATCAAGGCACTGGTCTTCTCAGACTATAGATGCTGCCAGAGCTAGTCCCCCAGAGGGAAAGTCTGTGATGGGGCAGTAAACCCCAGCTCCAATTTTGCCTTCACTCTGTAGGTTTGTTTAAAACTGCTGGTTTTAGGGTCATGGATATGGTTTACTTATCCACACTCTGGCAGTTCCAATGGAAAGATGTTATTGGTCAGAATGTCTTCAAGCTAAGTTCCTTCTACCCCCCAGGTGGTATAACCCCTGACTGTGCTCCATGATGTCAGACCTTTCTTTCCACCTGAAGAACAGGTCACCTACTTTATGCTCTGCTTAGAATTTTTCTGCACCATAGGTGAACCTTTTCTTTAAACGTTTTCAAAGTAATTTGTAGTTTCACAATTCTTTTGACTCTGTCTCTGGACCAGTGATGAAACACAAGTGACTGGGGTTCAAATTCTGTGTTCCGTGACGGCAAAAGATGTCAGTCACTGATCCGCATACGTGCATGAACTGGGTGGGCAGCACAATGTGGCCGAGTGCAGCCTGTGCTTATCCATGCTTCCTGAGTCCCTCGAGGACAGGAAGCTCTGGCTGTTGCTGGGTTGGCCTTCAGAAAGGGACCCAAAGGATCAACCTTAAGGCAGCAAAAAGGCCTCAGCTGCAGCTGGGTCTGCTGTGCAGCTTGTGGCCCATGAGTCAGAAGAGGCAGCTGTCGTGGCCAGCACCTCCTCGATCGTGGAGCTGTTCCCAGCTGGGACCAGCACTGTAGAGTCCTTCACAGGCCAGTTCCATTATATGCGCCAGTTCCTCCAGACCTTGGTAGAGAGTCCTGCCCTCCATGGTTCAAAATCTAAGCACAGCCAGCACTGGCTGTGGGACAGAGAGAGATGAGAGGTCCTCCCAGTCCCTCAACTCACCTGACTGCTTGACGGCTGTCGTGCGTCTTCAGCCAAGGGGCAGGTCAAGTACTATTTGACTCCACTGTCGAGCCTGTCTACCTCGGCTGCAGTCAACCAGGCTGTTGAGATTTTTCTTGATCCAGTCAACCAGTTGTCGGTGAGGGCAAGGAGTTGGCCTCACAGACAACGGTGCTCTCGGTCCTCACTCAGGAGGTCATAGACTGACTGGTGACCTCAGTAGATTTTTCCAGGGACCAGCCTCCACCAGGAGTCATGTCTTCAATGCCGCTGTTGCTCAGCTTTGGTAGGTGCATCATCTATGGCCAACTGCAAGAAGACCACTCTCACTGTCAGCCGGACAGTCAGTGGTCAATGGTCAAGGTCATGGTCAAGGTATTCATGCTCTCAATCCCACTCATCCAGATGTTCCTCATCCTGCTAATCATCGGGTGAGGAGAGGCACTGGCATAAGATGCGATGGTGCTATGAGGAGTTCCTCTTGCAGCAGTGGACCATCATGAGGCAAGGCAGGGTTCTACCCCAAGAACCTCGAGTCCACTGACAGCTGCAAGTTGTCATCCCACTGACCCAGGTTCCACAGGTGCTCTCCACACCTGCTTCTCCGCTAATTAGGGTGGTGCTGCCACTTCGACAGTCGACAGTCTCGGCGCTCAGACCAAGGACCCTGGCTGTTCGGCAACTGGCTTGTCAGGCTGGTTGTCGGTTAGGATTGCCCCAGATGAGAATTCCAGGGAGGTCTGTGGTGAACAGTGGATGAGGGCCATCTTTAAAGAGTCATCAGATGACTCAGATCAGGAATCCATGGCCTCCTGAGGGACTCAGCTGTTTGACCGTAGCTTGGTCAAGGAGTCTTCCAGTGACCATGGGCCAATGTCCTTCAGTGGGCTGCTCTGATGTATCTCTGAATCCATGTTGATCCTACTAGAGCCAGTCCACAAAAGGGCTAAGTACGCTCTCATGGACATCATCCCAGGGGTTGCCTTCCTGGTGGCTGAGGCCAGTTTGGGACCGGCCCCGGACCTTTGGTAGCATCCAGCATCCTGCCCAGCACCCCATGGTGCGCACGTACACTGTCCCTACAGGTTTTCTTTTGGGCTTCTTGGATCAATTTTTGCCTGAAGGGTTGGTCACAGATATGGTGTTTCATAAATTCGGACACCAGGGGGATGTGGACAAGCCTCCAGACAAGGAGTCCTGTAAGATTTACCATGCCACAAAAAAAGTGTATGCTGCAGCCAGACTCAGTCTCCATCAGGCTAACTATGCCATCATGATGGTTAATTATGGTCATTCCCTGTTTGGAATATTTGATGCAATACTCCCCCACCTTCATCCATAGCAGCAGATGGTAGTAGAGCTCATAAGTGACCACAGTCAATCGCTGGATAAACACCAGCTCCAGACAGTCTTGGACATGGGCAATTTGTGCACCCATGTGGTGGCAGCAGCTGTCTCCATGCGTCACAGGGCTTGGCTGCATTTGTTGCCTTCATGATAGACACCCAACAGAAGCTGGCTGATGTCAATGCCCTGGGGTGGAAGGGCATCTCACTCAGACTGAGAAGTCCAACACCACCCTTGACTCTGTGACTTTGTCCTAGAAGAACCAGAAGAAAAAGCCTTAGAAGCAGGCTTTTCAGTACTGGTCCTTTCAGTCACAGCCTCCCCGACAGCAGTTTCTAGCCTGGCACTCGAAGCAGAAATCTGGGGCCCAAGGTCCAAAAAGGGGGAGGGGCAGAGGTAGTGGTGCCCCTCTGACAGCAGCCATCTGTGCCCCTGCAAAAACTGTCCAGTGATGGGTTGGGGGTGTCATCCCTCAACTTGTCCTGTCCCCGACTGATCTCCCAGTCAGAGGCCAGATATGTCACTTCTTGCCATGTTGGTCCACTATCACAGTGGACAAGTGGGTGCTGAACATAGTGGGTAGAGGATTGTCTCTTCACCTTGAGGCTGTCCCGCCCTATCACCACCACACACCTCAAGAGTATGGGGTGTTTCAGGACATGCTGTTCACCCTCAGGGAGAACACCACTCCGCTCCATTTGAAAGGTGCAATAGCCCATGTCCTGGATGCCTTGGCCAGTCAAGGTTATGTGTCCAGGTACTTCTAGGTCCCAAATCAGACGGTGGGGGCGGCTGGAACCCAAAACTGGATCTACACAATCTCAACCAGTACGTGTGAAAGTGCAAGTTCCAGATGGTCATTCGGAGCCAAATTATACCATCTGTGGAGCAGAACATGTGGTTTTGCTCCCAGGGCCTTCAAGATGCATTCCTTCACATTCCCATCTGCAGGTCCTACCACCATACCTCTGTTTCCAAGTAGAAGGGGTCTTGTACCAGTTCCAGATCATGCCCTTTGACCTCTCCTCTGCACCAAGGGTCTTCACCAAATGCATGGCAGTGGTGGAGGACCACCTGTAGTGCTTAGGGGTCAGACTGTGCCCTTACCTGGATGACTGGCTCATTGCTGGTCCATCCAGAGAGGCTGTGGAGAGATCTAGAGACTTGGTTCTCCAGACCTACCAAGACCCGGGCCTGTTGGTCAACCTGAGCAAGTCCAAACTGGTACCAAAGCAGCTGATCAAGTTAATTGGGGCAGAACTAGACTCCTTGTGGGCCAAAGCCTATCTCCTGGTGGACTGGACACAGGATCTTACTTCCTTTGCTCTGTCATTTCAGGTTGAGCTCTTGCGACGTAACTGAGATTTCCTATGGCCACTGATGTACATGGCATTCTGCACCAGTGTGGTCTACTGGGCCCACTGGTAGATGCACCACCTTCAGTGAGAGCTGGGCCATCAATGGTCCTAGTGCCTAGGCCACTTGGACCAGCTGCTCACAGTGACCTAGTTGATGTGGAACGTAATCCAGTGGTGACTTGTCCCAGAACATCTGGAGGAAGGAATCCCATTTGCCCTCTCAGAGTTGAGTGTCACGCTGTTTATGGATGCATCTCTGGTAGGGTGGGGAGCACATTAGGGAGACTACATGGCTCATGGGTTCTGGTCACCCAAGGAGTCCTGTCACTACATAAACCTGGTGGAGCTCCATGTAGTGTTCTTGGCCATGATGGAATCAGGGTCAGGTCATTCAAGTCCAGACAGACAACACCATGACCATACTTTACCTGAACAGGCAGGGTGGCACACACTCCCTTCCTTTGTGTCAGGAGACATTCTGCACCTGGACCCTCATGCATAACCTGGGTGCCAACCTCCTGGTGATTCATGTCACGGCGAGAACAGTCAGCTGGCAAACACTCTCAGCCAGGTAGGGGAGAGACGTCTCACGAGTGGTCTCTGAATCAGGTGGTGTGAAATACCTGTTCTCCCTGTGGGGGTCACCCTTTGTGGACCTGTACTGGTCAAGGTCAGGTAGGAAAAGACACATATGATTCTGATAGCTCCAGACTGCACTCGACAGTTCTGGTACCGGGATCTCCTCCGCCTCAGTAGCAGGTTTCCATGGTGACTGCCTGTCTGCTCAGACCTGCTGACTGAACTTCAGGGGAGAGTTCTGCACCCAGACCCGTAGTCCCTGCACCTCATGGCCTGGTTCCTGAGTGGTATAGTTCTAGATCTTGGGTCCCTTCCAGGATGTCCTCCATGTGGTGGAGGCCTCCAGGAAGGAGTCTACCTGTAGGTGCTTTGCCTTTAAATGGAAGAGATTTTCCATTTGGTGTCAGGGCAAGGAGCTTGATACCCTTGTCTGCCCTGTGGCTAGCATCCTGGATTACTTCTGGTCCCTTTCCCAGCTGGGATTGTGAGTGATGATCTTTAAGGTGCACCTGGCAGCCAGCTCTGCTTACAGGGCATTGGCTGGTATGCCGATGGTGGCCCAGGATTAGGTGGTTGGGCACTTTTTCAAGGGCTTTGATCACTTGTAGCCTCTGGTGCTTGAACCACCACCACCACCACCACCATGGGATTTACTGCTGGTCCTGGCAATGCTCATTGGCAAGACTTTTGAGCTGATGCACAGGTGTGAGTTGCCATACCTGTCATGTTAGACTGCCTTCCTGGTGTCATTTATGTCTGCCAGAAGGTTTGGGGAGCTGCATGTGCTCTCAATGGACCCTCCCTATCTGGTCTTCCACAGGGACAAGGTCATCCTTTGCCCCAACCTGAAGTTCCTCCTGAAGGTGATATGACAGTTTCATTTTTAATAACAAAACTACAAGTGAACTGTAATGGATTGTTGGATTGAGGTGCTAGTTAAGGGCTTGCAACCCTAGAAAAACCAAAGACCAATAATAACCACACATTGGAGCTGATATAGTACACTGCTGTACCAAAACATGCACTTTAAGGCAGAATGTCAAACCACAAGTAGATTTATTTGGGTGCAGCAGATTAGCATAAATTCCTATTACAGAAATTTAAGGTGCTGGTAACACCATGCTGCAGTAGCCCTTGTGCTTTGCTCTGTGGAGCGTCCTTAATGGGCACTCCCCTGTTCATTAGGCTTCCTTTAAATACCCACAACTGAAATGAAATAAACATCATCAAAGTGCAAATACCCATGATGCTTTACTGTGTATGACATCACAATGGTACACAAGTGAAATTGCAATTCAAATTATACTTCAGCATTTAGACATTGCATCTTAATTCCCCCATTCTTATCCATTCTTATCATGTTAAATTTAGGTGCAAATGCATTATGTGGGTAATTAGTATAGCCAAAAAACTAGAAAAACATAAAAAAAAACAATGGAAAACAATTAATAAATGCTTTGAATATGAGTTTCCTTAATTAATCATAAGGAAGTCAGTCAACCAACTGACCCCCAATTGAGTAAAAACTATAATTCTTCAATAACAGCAATTATCAGAATAAGGATTAATTATTTAGAAAAAATAATAACAAATATTTCATGAACTTTCCATAAACGTTTCACAAACTTTCCATAAACTTATAACTGTTGACTAATACCAGGTTGACATCGCTGTCCCCCTGTGGGTTGGAGACAGAGAGAGAGTAGGGAGCTACAATAATTATTGTTCTGCAGGTGCCTCCTGCACTCTGCCTTGCACATATCTGTAAGGGAAATAAGAGAAAGGAAAAATCACAGCTTGTTCCAACCAATTAACATGTTGAATTCTTAAAATAAAGAGTGATGTTAGTCACCTAGGGTGGTTGTTCTAGGTAGGTGTAGGTGGGGGGAAGGGGGATTTAGTGTTGTTTGGAGGGGAGAAATTTTTGTTTAAGGTTTTTTTTGTTTTGGGCATATATATATATATATATATATATATATATGTATATGCATTAATACGTTCATTTTCACTACACATAGGGTTTACAATCCAAGTCTACATTTAATCCATCTGGAGTCAACGCAATTAGTGTATATATCCAGAATGTCTCCCTTTGTAACAGATGCTGAAGTCTGTTACCTCCTCTTCTCCTTATCCTGAACTGTTCTAGGCCTATGAACTTTAAATCCTTTGGATCACTGCGATGGCAATGAAAAAATTGTCCAGCAACTGTATTTTCTGTGTTTATGTTCCTGATGTCCCTAACATGCTCCTGTATGCATTGTTTTAATGGACGCGTAGTCCTGCCAATGAATAGCGACTTACAGGGGCACCAGATTGCATAAACTATGAAAGATGGCACACAAGAAATAAATTGGTGAATATTAACAATGTTGCCTCCCTTTGGGTGTTCAGGTGTATTACCTTGTTGAAAAAAATGACAAATATGCAGTTACCACACTGGAACATCCCATGTGGCCCTACAGGTCCATCTTCTATTGCCAAACTGTGCACTCATGAAATCACTTCTAACTAATTTGTCTTTAAGTCTTTTACTTTTCTTAAACATGACCAGGGGTTTAGGTCCTATTGCTTTTACCAAAATTGGATCATTTAGTAACACTGGCCAATATTTATGTATTGTGTCTCCAGTTTTACCAGATAAATGATTAAATTCAGTACTGAAGCAAATGTTTTCAGCTTGCTCCTGTTGTTTTGGTTTTGGTATAAGCAAAATGTATCTGTGTGCAGTGCTTTACTGTGAGCCTCATCTAGTTTTTGTTTGTTGTAGCCCCTGTTGAGAAACATGGTGATTAGATCCCCTGCTTGTTTTTTAAACTTTTAGTTCTGAACTATTCCTGCGTAGTCACAAAAGCTTGCTAAATGCAATTGATTCCTTGGCCATCAGGTAAGTATTTGTTGCTGTGGCTTTTATGTAACCTTTGGATGTGACTTTCAAGTCTTGCAGTGAGGATATAAACATGTTATCCAAAAAACAATTTTTGTTGGATGAACCTCCCCTGGCTCTCTATTCCACCTCATTATGCCTAATACTACTTGGTTTCTGAAATATGTATGTATTGCCTGTATCAACCACTGTCTAAGCCATCCCTGCGAGGATGGGCACCACCCATATGCTTAATCTCATTACTATCCCTCCATGGATATGTGTTGTAAGCACTCTAACTGTTTGTCTTAAACTGTCCCTTTCACCCAGGTGAGGATGATTACTATATGAATGTTGATTTTCCCTGATGATCCCTGCGAAGATATCTGTGTTAACCAATTAAAATCTGTTTGTACTCCTCCACTGTTTTACTATTTAATCTGTAATATGTACCCTTCGGGGTCGTGCTTGAAAATAGGCAGGTTTTTGCCTAATGTACCTAACTGGTCAACAAAAGCAAATAAATAAATAAATGTTTACGTGAACTGCAAATGTAAGTTATTTACATACATCCAGTTCACAGTGTTAATAGCATCATCATCAGTACTGTTCCAAACACAAAATACAGTATGTCATCGATAAAATGATGCCATGAAACTATGTGTTTGAAATATGGATTCACTGCAGGGTTATGGATGAAATCCTCCTCCCACTTGCCCATGGATAAATTTGCAAAAGAGGATGCTACCAAGGCACTGATTGCAGTTCTACATATTTGCTTGAAAAAGTGCTCATTAAATTCAAAACAGTTGTGACTTAAAACAAATTCAGGCTCATTTTTAATTAAACCAAAAGGCAACCAGGTGATTAACTTGCCAGTATATTTTATCAACCCATCTTCAAAGGCTGATGGCAGGCTACATGCCCTGGGCCTGCAGAGAGTGCTCTTCTACTATGTGAAGCATACAGCTGGAGTTTGGAACAGCCTTGCCAGGTGTTCGTTACCTACACTGAAGCTGCAGTAGGCAGACTGACAACAAAGCAGATGATTACAAGGTGGATAACATCTTGCTTTGACCTCTACCATAAGTTGGCTGGTGGGAGCCTCTTGTAGGGATGAGGGCTCATTCCATCGACATACTGCTGCCTTGATGGCTGCTTCCAGGGATATCCCCACACAGGAGATATGTGGGGCCGCTATATGGAAGTCAGCACACACCTTCATTTTCCATTACAGCACTGAACTTGAGTCATGCTGGGATGCACATTTTGGGATGTCTGTTCTCCAGTCTCTGCTCACCAACTTGGGGAGAATGCCTTGCCCCTTTCTTCAGAAGAACTGCTAGGTATCTGCCAGATAAGTGAATCATATCCACACTCCTGAAGAATAGGTTACTCAGCTGTAAATGCAATTCAAAGAATGGTACATTGTCCACATCCACACAACCCACCTGGCCTCCCCTGGCAAGTGGCACCTGATCCTGCTTCCAGCACGCAAGATCAGATGTCATGACTGAGGTGGAGTCTGGGCTTAGCTTAAGGCATTCTGGCCAGTAACATCTTTCCAGCGTGTGACATGGTTGAATAGGACCCTGCGCCAGTTGTTATGGAGAGTTTGAATGCAGGGATCTGTTTTGTTTTCTCCTTTCCTGTCTCTTGTCTGTCTGGTTGCACAACCAAAATTTCCTGTGAGACTTAGTATATGATCACCCCGACAGTCTCTCAATTCTCTGCCTTTCACTATCTCTCAGTCTTCCCTTGCTGTTCTGTCTTTCCCTCCCTTGCATATCTGGTAGTATAAAAATATATGCAGATCATTATGTGGAAATGTAACTGATATTGGGATCCCTTTGTTTAGAAATTATATAGTGTTACTGTTGAAATGTATAGAATTATAGTCTGAGATGATTGCAAATGCTATTGGGAACTCAAGGGGTTAACCTCAAATGCAATTTTTAAGCCTTTTGTAGAAGCTGTGGAAAAGGGGCATCAGTTCTGGGACATTGTGTTCCTGCCTGCACCTGCCTGAAATATACAAGAACATTTTAGAAAAAAACAGGATGCTTTTTAAGAAAGGGGATTGCAAATACTTATGAGACAGAGCTGCAATTGCTTGCAGGGGCACAGTGATTGAAGGAAAATGCCGATGGATCTTCTCTATTTATTCTGCCTTTGTAAATAGTTATACAGAACATGTTTTTTTTTTTATGTTACTGCTGGTACAAATAAATATTTTGTGAATTCAGCAACTGCTCCTGGTTTTCCTATGCTTCCTGACCTGTGCTTTGATAAGAGATGGTGTCAGCCTAAGTGGGATTTAACTGTGTATACTCTAAGCCAGGTGTTTTGTGCATGGGTACTGGATCTAGTACCAGGGAAGCATAGAGAAAAGTATGGATTCGGCAGCTGCAGGTCCAGGAGTGGTTACTAGGAGAATGCAGCCAATCTAGCAGAGAGAAGTCCAAGCTGAGATTGTACAGCCACCGCAAGTTAATGAAAAAGAACAGACATTGACAGAACCTGAAAGCCTGATGGACTTTTTCAAATGGTGGGCTGTACAACAAAAAGAAATGGAGAAGCAGAGAGAAAAAGAAATTTGACATTTAGAAGCACAGAGGAGAGAAGAGATGCAGTGACAGAAGCAGCTGAGGAGAGAAGAGATGCAGCGACAGGAGCAGTGATGGCTGGATGCCTTGCAAGCTATCAAAGGCAGAGGATCTGGCACAGATCCAGATGAGCAACAAAACACAAGCAACTTAAAAGTCATGAAACTGACAAAGTTGTGTCTCTTGGATGATATTGAGGCATACAGTACCTGACAACTTTTGAAACAGTTGCCACAGCCTGCCAATGGCCAAAGCAGCAATGGACAATCAGACTGGTAACCTACCTGACAGGGAAAACCTAACTTATCTACAGCAATAGGGACACTGCACAGTCAGAAAACTATGATCTGGTGAAAAGCAAAATCCTGAAAAGGTATGACATCTCAGGATAGACCTACAGGTAGAGATTTTAATCTTTGAAGTACAACTCAGTTGACAATCCTCAAGAAGCCTTCGCCCAACTCAGAGAACTCATAAAATGGCTCCAACCAGAAGGCAAAACAGTCCCACAGATCACTGACACATTTGCAATGGAGCAATTCATCAACATCCGGCCTACAGATGTGCTACTTGGGTAAAGGAACACCGACCAGAAAGTGGGGTAAAGGCAATTTCTTTGGCTGAGGACTATCAAATGGCCAGGCAGATGCCATCACAGTGAGGTAATGGCCAAACACTGGTAAGACACTCTTTTTCCCATTTAAACTCAAAGACTGATAACAACTCTGGTGGGGGTAACAAATCTGTGTCCAAAGATATTATTTGCTTTAACTGTAATAAGCCAGGTCATATTGCAAGAAATTGCCTTAAGAAGAGTGGCACTGGAGCAGATTTGTCCTTGGCAAATTGGGTCAAGTACTTAACAGATGTGAAGGTGGGGGATAAGACTCTAAAGGGACTCATTGATTTGGGAAGCAGGCAGACCATTAGTGCATGTTGAAGTGCTGGGAAAACACTGTGCAAAAAGGACCAGGTACTGGTGTCATCTGCATCCATGGGGACACTCAATACTATCCCACCACCCAAGTGACTCTGACAATTAAGGGTATGTTGCACCAAATGAAAGTGGAGGTAGTACCTAAATTACTTGTAACCATGATTATTGGAAATGACTGTCCAGGATTTACTGAGTTAATCTCAGAGGAACTGAACTCTGTAGTTTTAGCAGCAGTGGTGACAAGAGCTCAGGCCAAGAAAATCTCAGATGGTGGGGACACTTTTTCTTTCTCTGATTTTGATTTGGACTTATTTGAGCACAGCTCCAAGATCCAGAAATCCAGGAAAGAAAGATGATGCCTGAAGAAACTGTGGCAATAAATGACTGATGGACATAAAGGGTTAAAACATGAAAATGCTGAAGCTAAACTAACTGATTGTGATTTTCTTTCAGAATAAGCTAACAGTGTTTCTCTCCGGGGTTATTTTAAGCAGTTGGGGGTGAAACCAAAACAGGGTAGACCAATGTTTAAAAAATGCAATGGGTTACTGTAGAGAGTTTGGGTTAAACCTCAGACACAGAAACAGACAGAACAATTGGTTATACCACAGAAGTATAGAATAGAGTTGTTACAGATAGCACATGATAGTGCTGTGGCTGGTCACTCAGGGAGGGATCGCACCCTTACCAGATCACTGTACAGATTTTACTGGCTTGGAATTCATGAAGATGTTGCTACCTATTGTAATTCTTGTGCCGAGTGTCAGAAAGCAGCCCCAGTCACTAGAAAAGACAAGATGCCCTTGGTGCCCCTACCCTTGAGAGATGTGCATTTTGAGAGAATTGCAATGGATGTGGTTGGTCCTTTAGACAAAGGTAAAAAGGGTAATAGATTTATCCTGGTAATATCTGACTATGCTACTCAATACCCAGAAGCAGTTCCAATGCGTACTGTCACAGCTTCAAAAGTTTCAGCAGAGCTTGCAAAAATGTTCAGCAGAGTGGGCATACCTAAAGAAATTATTACTGATCAGGGTAGTAATTTTGGTGCTGCATTACTTAAGGAGCTATACAGACTACTAGGTATAACTGCCATAAGAACCTCCCCTTATCACTCTCAGACAGATGGTCTTTTTGAGTGTTTTAACCAAACCCTGAAACACATGTTAAAAAGGTTTGTAAAAGGGGAAGGGGAAGGGAAAGATTGGGACTAATACTTGCCTTACCTACCTTTTGCTTATAGAGAAGTGCCACAGACATTAACAGAGTTTTCACCATTTGAAATGCTGTATGGTAGGCAGCCAAGAGGACCACTGAATGTGATAAAAGAAACATGGGAAGATAACCCCACTCAGAAAAAATATATAAAGTCTTCTATGTGTGCCCTAAAAAAGAAGCTGGCAAAATATGTTGAAATTGCCCATAGTGATCGTGAAGAGGCCCAAAACCAGCAGAAGGTATTTTATGACCATGAGGTAAAATAAAGTTTTTTGAGCCAGGTGAAAAGGTTTTGCTTCTGTTACCCACAGCAGAAAATAAACTGTTAATGAAGTGGCAAGGGCCTTATAGAGTGCTTAGATGTACTGGCACCATTAACTATGAGACTGAGACCCCCGACAGGAAACATCCTATGAAAATATACCATGCTAGCCTCCTCAAAAAATGGGTTGAAAAAACACCAAAAGTAGCTTTGCTTGTTTTACCGGAAACTGATAATGAAAATATTGATGTAGTTTATAATAGACTGGAACTGCTGGTGCTGTAAAGGTGAATGTTTCCTTAACTTCAGAACAAACTGCAGAAATTCGTAATGTGCTAAAGGGATTTAACAGTACTTTTACCACAGTACCAGGCCAAGCAAAAGGGGTCGAGCATGTAATAGTGCCAAGGAGTGCTCTCCCTATTAGGCAAATGACATACAGGTTACCAGAGTGGCTAAGAGCTGATATGGTTAAGGAAATACAAAAAATGAAAGAATTGGGTATCATAGAAGAGTCGAGAAGTGCTTGGTCATCTCCAATGGTAACTATAAACAAAAAAGAAGGAGGTGTTAGAATCTGCCTTGATTTTAGGAAATTTAATCAAGTGTCAGAATCTGACAGTTATCCTATGTCCAGAATAGATGATTTGGTGGACAGACTTGGGAGTGCAAAGTATGTCAGTTCCCTCGATCTCACCAAGGGTTACTGGCAAATCCCTCAGCTAAAGAATCCAGAGACAAAACAGCATTTGCTACTCCTGTTGGATTCTATCAGTTCACCACCATGCCATTTGGTTTACATGGTGTGCCAGCTACATTTCAGTGGTACACTGATGTAATTTTATCCCTTCACACTGGTTATTGTGCTTCATACCTGGATGATGTCATGGTGTACAGTCCAGACTGGAAAAGCCACCTGGAACACTTACAAGTAGTTGTCTAAGCTACCAAAAATGCAGGTCTGACTATTAATAATACCAACTGTGCATTGGGCATGCAGGGAACCAGATATTTGGGCTATGTGTTGGGAAATGGAGAAATTAAGCCAGAAATTTCTAAAATAGAAGCTGTAGCTAACAGCCCTGTCCCTAAAACAAAGAAACATGTTAGGTAATCTTTAGGGCTGGCTGATTATTATCGGAGATTTGTTCCCAGCGTTGCTGAGTTAGCTATTCCCCTCACTGAACTCATGAAAAAATGGTACCCAAATAATATGAAATAGACCCCAGGGTATGATGAAGTTTTTCAAGCCATTAAGGATGCATTATGTTCAGCTCCTGTTTTTAAGAACCTCAGATTTTGAGAAACCATTTTTGTTATAAACAGATGCATCAGAGGTAGGCCTAGGTGCAGTCCTGAGTCAAAATATAGATGGGACGGGACATCCTATTCTGTACTTAAGTAGGAAGTTGCATGACAGAGAGAAAAGGTACTCCACCATTGAAAAAGAATGTTTAGCAGCAAAGTGGGCCAATGGAGCTCCTTTAGTTTTATTTGCTAGGAACTGATCTTGTACATATAACAGATCACAATCCTCTCTGTTGGCTTAACCAAATGAAAGATAAAAATTCCAGAGTCACAGGGTGGTACCTGGCACTACAGCCATTTAAATTCAATGTGATACATAAATCTGGTAAAGAGAATAGCAATGCTGATTTTCTGTCAAGATATGGATTAGGGATTGAGGGTTCTGAAGGTTGAAAAACAAATGTATGAGTTTAAACTTTACTGTTTGCTGTACTTACAGAAAAAGGATACTGCACATGTGCTTAATTTCTGAAAGTTAGAAGCTAATGTTAGAGAATTAATAGACAGTTTTGGAAACCTGTTTGATAAAACAGGTTCCCTCTTAAGGTGTGTATGTGATAGGGTTGAATAAGACCCTGTCCCAGTTGTTATGGAGAGTTTGAATGCAGAGATCTGTTCTGTTTTCTCCTTTCCTGTCTCTTGTCTGCCTGGTTGAGCAACCAAAATTTCCTGTGGGACCTAGGATTTGATCACCCCGACAGTCTCTCAGTTCTCTGCCTCTCACTCTGTCTCAGTCTTCCCTTGCTATTCTGTCTTTTTCTTCCTTGCATATCTGCTGGTATAAAAATATATGCAGATCATTCTGTGGAAATGTAACTGATATTGGGATCCCTTTGTTAAGAAATTATATAGTGTTACTGTTGAAATGTATAGAATTATAGTTTAAGATGATTGCAAAATGCTATTGGGAACTCAAGGAGTTAACCTGAAATGCAATTTTTAAGCCTTTTGTAGAAGCTGTGGAAAAGGGGCCTCAGTTCTGGGACATTGTGTTCCTTCCTGCATCTGCCTGAAATACACAACAACATTTTAGAAAAAAACAGGATGCTTGTTAAGAAGGGGGGTTGCAAAGACTTATAAGACAGAGTTGCAATTGCTTGCAGGGGACACAGAGATTGAAGGAAAATGCCAATGGATCTTCTCTATTTATTCTGCCTTTGTAAATAGTTATACGGAACAAGTTTATTTTTCTAAGTTACTGCTAGTAAGAATAAATACTTTTTGTGAATTCTACAACTGCTCCTGGCTTTCCTATGCTTCCTGATCTGTGCTTTGATGACACAGCGGAACTGCCAGAGTGTGGATGTGAACCATATACTGTACCACTCCTAGAACTACGGTTAGAGGTAAGTAACCTATTCTTTCTTCACATAGGCACTTTCACTGGGATCCCAGACTCTGCAGGTCTGCCAGACCTTCAGTATTTAGACAGGTAATGGCATACCAGCCCATGCTGAAATACTTAGTCACTCTGGCAGTCTGGCCTCAATCCTTGGAAAAGGACCCTTTTATATGGTACGAAACTCAATATTGTGGATTTCCTGGGTCCTGGAGCGTTCACCTCTCCACACCCTCTGAGGCAGCCGGGCTGAGTTACCTAAAGATGTGCAACACTGGCTACATGGGCCTAATGTAGTAGTGTGATGACATGGCATGGTGCCTCCACATGGGGTGGTAATATGGGGTACCTGAATGCTATTGCACAAGGCTGTTATCCCCTTCCCCCAGAAAACAGTGCATTAACTGCCCACACAGTCCTGCCCCCAGAACACATGACACAGTAAGCAACGACAATCCTCAAACCAAGAAATGCAGTACAAGCAATAGTTTATTTGAAAGGGAGGGTATGGAGAGAACAAGGGGGCAGACTGGTAAACTGGGAGCAATGGGGGTAGCAGTAAACTCTATCACTGTATGCAGTAAAATGCTAATTCTTTAAGCAGTTAATAAACAGTTCAGCAATTCACCACACAGAATGTTCTCCCCCCAGTAGTCCTTCAAACCCCAATCGGGTACACCTGATTTTAATCCCCCCCAAAGGCCATGGGTGAGACCTCTTATTACACTGTAGCAATGACACATTAAATTGAGGTCCCATCTGCCTGTTCTGGGGGTAGTTCAGGTGGTTGTTAAAGATCCCATGGCACTTCTTGAAAAAAGTAGGGGAATTTTTATTGAAAAGGACTTACAAACAAATAATTCTCATATCATACATATTTACAACATATACTTTTGCATGCAGTTACAATGATCCATCAAAACTGTAACTTCATGGAGGCTTAGCCCAATGTTCACAATTTATCCTCAACAATATTACTCTTTCAGCAGTACAGTTTTTAACCTCAAAATCATGTAATTTCTGCACAGTTATAGTGATGTTCCTATACATCTGTTCATAGGACACCTTCTTTTGTTGAGTTATCCATAAACATCTAGATTGCTATATGTAATATCTAACCATGGTGAGTGCTACATACAAAGTGTCAGGAAAATACTTCTTCATGCCCCCCTCCTCTATCCCATATAGCAATGATTTATATGATATTATAAGGAATAATACTTCCTCCCACTCGTTAGCCAAATAGGCCCAAAATCCCTTCACATAATCTCAATCACAAAATAACTGCTCTTGGGTTTCTAACTCTTGAACACGAGTCCCTTAAACAATACCTTTCTTGCAGCTGTTTGTGTTTATTGTTGTTCCTAGCCCCCAACTTCCCATGTAAACTGAGCCATACAGTATCCCAAGCATAATCAGGTATTCTTTTGGACGTTAGCATATCTACATTTTTTTCTTGTACTCTGTAGGACATATACCTAATGTGACTTCCTTATTATCTTCTTTCTGGATTATCTTCCCATGTAAGTCTTTTCTGGTTACTAGTTGCATATGCTTCTTAGTAATCTCCCATTTTATCAAACTCTTTACCAGTTCTACCCCGTATTTTGGGACCATTGTGAGTTTGTTCAATGTATGTGCCTTATTTTAAAACCAAGCCAAACAGCAACTGCTCAAACAACCCCAAACCAACTTTTTCCATATTTTAGACCCTGGCCATAAAGGCCCCCCCCTCAAAAAAAAACTTTACTCTAGGAATATACTATAAAAAATACTTCTGGATTGATCATGTTAAGCCCCCTTCCCCTTCTTTCCTAAAGGTAACTATTCTTTTCACAGGATTCAGCCTGCTTCCCCACAATCCTTGAAAGAACATACTATTCAGAGCAATGACCGGTGATTGTGGGGGAGGGAACACATAACTTACATTTAAAAATATTGGTACTAATAAAGATTTTTAAGCATGATTCTCTTCTTCTTCCCTATCTACCTTTCCAAGAGTTAACTAAAGCTTGCCCTCTCTCTATGCTATTTTTCCAATTTTGTTCTGCCATATCGCACCCCTCATATTTTATTCCTAAAATGGTGATTGTATCTTCTTGGACTGTGATACCGGAATATGTACCCTTCTCTGGTACCTCAGTCCTGCCTAACGCCACTCCTTTGCTTTTCATAAAACTAATCTGAGAACCAGACCAATTGAAGAAGCTCTGAAATTCTATAATCAGTGCCTCTTCCTTCATAAGTGGGTCTACACTTGTAATTAAATCACCTGCGTATGCTAAACTTTTCCTGAGCCTAACCTTAACACTCTTATGTTGTCATTTATCTCCAATTTTCTTAATAGAACATCGATACAAAAGACATATAACAATGGGCTGAGTGGGCAGCCTTGTCTCACCCCCCCCTTTGTACTTTAATATATTGCCCAGTCCAGCCCAAAAAATTACTACTGGATTGATCATGTTAAGCCCCCCTTCCCCTTCTTTCCTAAAGGTAACTATTCTTTTCACAGGATTCAGCCTGCTTCCCCACAATCCTTGAAAGAACATACTATTCAGAGCAGTGACCCTTGTCTCACCCCCCTTGTACTTTAATATATTGCCCAGTCCAGCCATTAATGTTTGGGATCAAAATGACCTCCTGGTATAGCACTGAAATCCACCTAAGAAACTCCTCTGGAATACCATACCCTTTGAGAACATCAAACATGTATTGATGTGAGATTTCAACAAAAGCTTTCTGCTGATCTATACTCAAGATATATCTCTGTATTACCTCTTTATTTGCCTTAAAAAATATCTCCCTTAACGTTATTAAATTGTCTGTTTGGCTTCTCCATGGAATGGCACACATCTGGCTAGGACTAATTAACTAGTCTGCTACTGTAACTAGTCTATTCAGTAATACTTTACTAAGTATTTTGCAATCAGTATTTAATAAGCTCAGCGACCTCCAGTTCTTTAGATCTTCCTTCTCTCCCTTGTTAAATAACAAAATTAATGTAGCTTTCCACATAGATTGAGCTAATTTGCCTTCCTTTAACGTGTGATTAAACACAATCTCTGAAACAGGTGCTAGGTCATCTCATAAAATCGTATATAATTCTGCCCCTATCCCATCAGAGCCTGACTTGAGCCCCTTGATCACAGCCATTATCTTTGTTTTAATAATGGGATACGTTAAGAAAGCCCTTTCTTCCTGATGCAATTTGGGGTAACCAAAATCTCTTTTTTCCTTTATCTATTTCCTGAGTGGTAGTCCCAAATGTTTCCCTGAAATGCCTATCTACTATCTTCAGTAACTCTTCTGGAACGGAGACAATTTGCCCTGAATCATCTTTCAAACCATCTATCACCCTATGGCCAATTCTATCACTACATTCTTTGAATGGATCTAGTGATCCTTTCTTAATACTGGTCCCAAATCTGTCTTTCTGACTCAAGGTTTTTGCTCTATCATATTGTAAGGAGAACATCTTCTCCTTTGTCTCCTTTATCTGTGCATCAAAATTATACCTTGTTTCTTTGGAGTCGGGAGGGGGGACGTCGCACGGCGCATGAGAGGCTAGACATGCGTCAGCATGTCACCTCTCGGGACCTAGTCCCAAGCGCCGGCATCCCCAAGGGATGGGACCAACAGACAAGGGGAAAAATCACCCTCGCGGTCCTGGATGACGGCCTCTCCACTCAGACCGCCACACCTGACAAGACCCCACTGTGCAGGGAAGGAGAGGAGGCACTCTAGGGGCAGATCCAGGGACAGCTTAGAGCATTGAGAGGCCCAAAGGAGTAGGACCTAGAGGGTAGGAAAAACCAGGAGGGAGAAAAAGAAAGTATATATAAAAAAAAATTATACCTTGTTTCTTCTGCTTGTGATATTAATTTCTGTAATGAAGCTCTTAACTGTAAATATTCTAAGTATTTACTGATAATAGACTCAGAAGAAACTTTCTGAAACAACTGTCTCCATGACATCTTTGTGTCCTCCCACCAGAGGGCAACACTATCATAGAAAGTGGCCACAGAAATCCTTGCCTGCCATTCCTGTCTCCATATTTTTTGCACATGTGCATCTAAGAGTATTGATGCATTCTGTCACCACATGTTTTTCTCGCACCTAGGAGCTCCCTTCCAAGTAACCCTAGCACTTACAGACTTATGGTCAGACAATTCTCTGGCTTGTTGTTGTAAAGCTGCAGAAACAAATATGAAATCTATCCTTGTCGATAATCTTCCTTTAAAAAAATGTGTTGCCCCCAGTGGGAAATTTACATCTATATTAATCCAAGCGTTTAGTCCCTGTCACTATCTTTTTAAGAGCAGACATATCACAAAAGACTGTCTGTGGTTAGTCCCCTGTCAGCTTTTCCAATCCCACAATTGAAGTCCCCTACCCACAGTACTAACCTAGCAGTGCATAAGTAAGGTTGGATTTTATTAAATAAGGTAACTCTCAAGGCCTTGGTCTGTGGACCATGTATATTAATCACTCTAGACCTTTCTTTATATAGAGAAATGTCCAACATTAAAACCCTCCCTGGCTCAATGTCTACTAATTTATTAGCTTTTATTTTTGAGTTATTTAACAGGATAACCACCCCATCACATCGTTCCTGCCCTACTTACCAAAACGCTGGACCACCAATCCAATATTTAGTAGCTTCTTGTAATTCACTACTGGTTTTCATTCTAAAGTCTTGCAAACAAATCATATCACATTTTTCCTGTGCCAAAATACTAAGTACAGTTAACATCTTGCTGTTACTTTTAATGCCATTCACATTAGAAGTAAAAAGGACAAAATAATCCATCTTCTACATCAAGGAAAGTGCTACTCAAGTGGTCCTACTGCACCTTCTCCTCCTAGTACGCTGTGATATGCTTGAGTCTCCTCCCGTTCTTCCCCCTCTGATGTGACCTCTGTAGTTACAGAAGTAAGGGAGGATGCATCTGATAACTCTCCCCTGTATCATCCTCTGATTTTCTGAGGCCAGAGCAGAAAACTTATTTCCTGTTCTCCATGCCCTCCCTGCCTCTTTCTCTTTATTTGGCACAATCATTTTCCTGTCACTGCTTTCCCTGCCCTGTTCCTTTTCCTTGTTGTGATTTTCTTAAAACCCTCCTCAAGGGGGAAGGGGGCATTACCTCCATGTTTTCCTTTTCCTCATTCTGGGCTTCATTGTCTACCTGCTCCTGAACAACTGGGACTAAATCCTGCATCTGTTTTTCTGCAGGTTTCTCCTTGAGTGTTACCTCTGAAGATCTGGGGTCAGTTTCTGTGGGATGGGTCTCAGCCTCTTTGGCAACCCTCTGAGCTTGCATTTACTGGGCCATATTTATAAATCCTTCCTGTGAAGGACAGCCTTCATGATTATGGGAAGCCCATGGACACTTCCCATAACCGTGACCTGTATTCTTACAAAAGTTGCATTTAAACAGATTGACACATTTAGCAGAAGTATGGCCATAGTCTAGACAATGAGAGCATCTGAGTGTGTCACAAGCAATACCTATATGTGCATGAGACCCACATTTATAGCAAGATTTAGGCTGCCCAATATAGAACAACACCTCTCTGTCCTTCCCAAGAAAAAAGTACGTGCAAATGGACTGGACCTGCGTTGGTGGAATAGTTTTACTTTAATCTTCCAGCCCCCATTCCAAATTTGTTCACGATCTAGAATGGGAGCTGGCTTATCCAGTACCTCACATCTTTGCCACAGCCAGAACTGGATGTCCTCTACATGGATCCCCTCATTACGAAACATGATTGTAATAAACTTAACTGCTGGCTTCGTAAGAGGGATGACCATGTAGAGAACCCACAAAGGGCTGTTTTTTAGGGTTTGATGCAATGTCCAAAACCTATCCAAACTAACTGTTTTAAAGCTCGCATCGTAGTTCCCATTCCCCAGATGTATAAGCGTAAAAATTTCAGATGAAAAAAATATTATTGTACCCTTTAAAAGCTGCTTTGCAATGTATAATCTGTCAGGTGGGTTTTCCAGACCCCCTTTGTAAACTAGCCTAACCGCATTCCTTCTTGGGGCAGGCTCTCCTTTATTTTGAAACATTTCAGACAACCTAAACATCGGGTCTTACCAAGCTTTTTTTACAGGACCTGCAAAGTCTGCTCATATGGACCTAGTCTCTGCATTGAGTCAATTTGTAAGTCCTGTGTATGTGCTGCTGCGTGCTCCTGAAGATCTACATTGGGGCCCATCTCATTCTTATTTGCTTTAATTTCCTCTTTTAAGTCAATATGAAGAGGTCCTGCCAGCATGTCCTTTGTTGGTATTTTGGAATACTCCTGCCTACGATATCTTTTTACAGATTCATCCTCTGAATCTGGTGACCAACCTCTGTCTCTATCTTTTATCCAACCCGTCCCTTCTAGTGCACAGGCGGGCATCCAGCTATCTTGCAACAGTTTCAGTTCATCATCCGCTGTACTGGTGGACGACTTCTGTGAATCAAGTATTACAGCCCCTTTTGATGTTTTAGTGGACTGCAAATTTACTTCCCCAGGTCGTACTCTTTATTTGCTGGTACTGTTTGTGAGGCCCAAGTGGCATCTTGCTTGTCGAGGAGGCTTCGCACTACACATTTGTTACTCCGGCTTTGGGCATTCAGCTGATTGCTGCATTTCACTGCCAGCCGGGGACATTTGATTTCTGGCACCTCCAGCATCTTGGCGCTCAGTTACTCTTTCAGCTACCGCGTCACCACTCAGCTGACTTAGGGGTGAGTCATGCCGAACTTCTGTCCCAGATGCAACTTTTACTACTGACAGCTCAACTTGCAGAGCTAATCAATGCCTTCTACAGTTATCCTCTAATTGTATCAACTTTTCCATTCTCTCCTTTTTTATACATTATGTCAGTATCAATATCAGAAAGAGTTTGTACCTTGTCTTCATTGATAGCATTCTCCACTATCTCAGACCAGTTCATCTCTGTTTCCATAAAACATTCTGGAATATTATTCTCTGGGTTTTTATCTGTTACCAATTGTAAATCCACTTTGTGCACAGGAGAAATAGCATCCAACAGGAGTTCTTTGTCTTCCGTCTCACCTGCTTGCAGGCTTCCACCTCCACCTTGATCCACTTGGGCAGACATCTTGCCAGCCAGAGGTTCCCCAGAGGTATCTGTTGAGTTTTCTGCTATAGCAATATCGTCCGTCTGTTGCCTATTTTCTTCATTTTCCAGTAAATCTGTTTCCATTAAGTTGTCCTGCTCCATCTCAGTGAGCTTCCTATCCATCATCTTGGAAGGTACTGCAGACAAAAGGGTCCCCTCTACTCACAGGAAGCAAGGCCCCCTGCAGGCAAGAGTAGGGGAATTTCCCTGGTGCCCTGGCCAAATTTCCCTCCATTCACTAAAAATACCACCAACAGCTTAATCTGGTTCAAGGTCAGTTGGCATTCAACTGTATCCCCCTCCCACCGGTTGTGTTTGAAAATAGGCAGAATTTGTCTAGTGCACTTACCGGTCAACAAAAACTAAATAAATAAATAAGCACCACACTGGGGACCCTGATTATGCTAGCAGGGTGGAGCTCAGTGTTGTGCTTTAAATGGTTGCAGGTAAAACACACTTTAAATACAACTGCTACAGAACACAAAACTGTAACTGTTCAAACAGGTTGAAAAGGTTTGCAAAGTGATCCTAATTGTAATCCAGAGGATGGGTGGCTGGGTGGCCTCCACAGGACTTCTGCCTAGGACTTACGCTGGAAAGTCCTGCCAAGGATTTCTCCCTCAGTCTCTGTTTCAGTACAGTTACTCCCCAGTTGCAGGGCCAAAACACCGGTGTTTACTTATGATTTGATGCCTCAAACAATACCTCTAATGTCAGTCGCTGGGACATGCTGGTTGGAGGCAGGTGCTCCTAGCTGGGATGCTGGCTTCTCCTGGCTCACTGGTGGTCTCTCTCCAATTTTACTTCTCCCTCTCATGCTTTCTTTCTGAGGCTCGGGACTTAGAACAAGGCAGTGGCCTTTGAGGACTAGAGATGCTGCAGGAGCTCCCTGCCCCAAGGGGAATTCTATGGTGGGGGCACAGAAAACCCAGCTCCAAACTTGCCTTCAGTGTGTAGTTTTGTATAAAACCGCATGTTCTCTTCACACAAACTCTTTCACTGGGATCCCAGACTCTTCAGGTCTGCCAGGCCTGCAGTGCCTGGACAGACAGTAGCACACCAGCCCACACCTCAGTTCACAGTCACTCACTTGGCAGTTTGACTGAACTGGCCTTGATGCCTGGGAACAGCCACTATTATCCCCTTTTATATGGTATTAAAACTCAGTGCCTAATTGGTCAAGATTGTTCACAGGCAAGCAGTCGTTAGAACATCAACCCAGCCATGCTGGGCTTGCATACAGGCTTTATTGCTTTGCAGGCTCCTGACTGGCCAAAATTCATGGGCAGATCTTGTGCTGACCTCCGACCCCCTTCCCAGAAGGTGTTTCTTGGCTACGGCACTTGGCCCACTGCAGAGTCAAAGGCTCTGGTGTAGGAAGTGGCCTTTGAGCCACTCTCCCACATCCTTTGTGCATGCGCACTGAAATCTTCTTTGAGGATCTCTCTTTCGTCAGGTTACACCTATGGAGCTATAGCCATCAGGCGCCAGGACCACATGGAAACTTTTTTGTTAGCAGTCCACTAGGAGTCACCATGACAACGTCTTGCATTGACATACTCGCTGTTTAAACATGGGTGGCCCCTTTCCCACCATCGACCATACTCACCAGATTTCACATAGATGCTGCCACTACAGTTGACTGCTAAATCTTCGATTTTCTAAGTTTTATTGTTTTTCTCACCCTAGTAGTCATCACTAAAATAAAATGATTGCCTTTACTGTGTATGTCAATGAAAGACACCACTGAATTCATTATTGTGAATGCAGTGGAAAAATCTACTCCAGCGATGACCACGAAGTCTGCATACCAGTATACCCTCTGGAAGAAGGCTAAAGCAGCAGCACAGTCCCTCCCAGAGGGTACCAAGAAGCCAGAAATGCTCAAAGCCCTCCAGACTGAGGCTGATATGGATAATTGCCTCTTAAGGTCTACCTTTGACATTTCAGATGCTTCAGCCAGAGCAGCTGTGGCTGGCATCCACCTAAGAAGGCATTCTTGGCTGAGAGTGTCAAGATTTGCCAGTGATGCCTAGCAATCCATCCTGAATGTTCCTTTCAGAGGTATAAGCTTTTTCGGGCTGATGTGCAGGATATCCTCTCTGACCTGCAGGCCTCAGGCAGGACTCTAAGGTTAGTCCATTCCCTCTACCAAACACAACCCAAAAGTGGGAAGAGGGTGCCATTTCACAGGGCTACCAACAGGCCCAGGTTGGGGCCAGACAACAGAGCAAAAACCAGAGCAGGGCCAGCTTTCCTGGCCAAACCTCTACAGGCACCCACTCCAAAGCCCCTAGAGGTGGAGGTGTGTCTGCAACCACCAAATCTGCTTCAGCATGACTCCTACTTAGACCCCCACCCTGCAGTACCAAATCTGGAGGTGGTGGTAGGGGGTTGCATTTCCCCTCCACCTGGAACTGTGAATGGGGGTTACAACAGATGCTTGGGTCCTGCAGTTAATGGACCTGGGGCATGGTCTAGAATTTCTGGAGTTGCCTCAAGACCTTCCTCCAAATATTATAGAATCTGGTGGAAGATGAGGACCGCTTGGTCATCTAGTTTGCCCATTTTCTCTACCTACAGTAACACTGCAGACCCTATTTGATCTCCTGCTTCTCCCTCCCTTTCCATGCCCCTAAGGTTCCATTATGTTTGTCCCATGCATTCATGAATTCCCTTGAATTATCCTCCAGACCACATACCAGTGCTGCTACAGGAAATACATACACTGTTGCACAAGAGGGCCATAGAACCTGTTCCCTGGGGATAAAGGAACAGGGAGTTCTATTCTCATTTCTTTCTTGTCCCCAAATCCACAGGGGACTTGAGGCCCATTCTTGATCTGAGGAATCTGACCTTCTATATTCAGTACAAGAAGTTCGGGATGGTCATGGTGCAAGGCCTGCTGCCTTTCCTGCAAAAGGGAGACTGGATATGCTCCCTGGACACACAGGATGCTTATCTGCATGTCACAATGTGTCTACCCCACAGGAAGTACATCAGATTCCTGTTAAGGAGGGGACACTAGCAGTTCAGGGTATTGTCCTTTGATTTGTCATCTGCACCATGGGTATTTACCAAATGCTTGTCAGTTATGGCAGCAGCTCTCAGGAGAGAGGGACCGTATATCTTCCCTTACACGGATGACTGGTTGCTCAAAGCTCAGTCCAAGGAGCAACTGTCTCACACCCTAGCATGTAGCAGACAGCTGTTTGATGCCCTAGGGATCATGTTTAATCTGCCCAAGTCAATCTTGACCCCTTGTGTTAGCATTTGCAGTACATAGGGTCAGTCAGTACTGGACACAGCTCAGAGCTTAGCTTTCCTGCCCCAGGACAGGGTGGAGCAATTCATGGCACAAGCCCAGCTGCATTACTACAGCAGGTATGTCACAGCCAGGGCATTCATGAGGCTGTTGAGCCTGATAGCAGCAGCCATTGTCATGGTACCCTTGGCCAGGCTGCACATGACGATCCCTCAATGGACATTAAGAGTCCAGTGGGATCAGCACACTGATGACCTAGAACAGCAGGTTCCTAGTCACTTCTGTCCGAAAGGTGCTCCAGCAGTGGATGGAAACCAGCAATTTGATGAAAAGAGTTCCCTTTCTCATCCCCTCCCCTCAGCAGATTCTCACCACAGATACTTGGAGGATGGGTTGGGAGGCACCATCTGGAGCCTCACCAGACACAAGGAACATGGACCAGAGTGGAGCCATCCCTACACATAAACATCCTAGAGATGAGGGCCATTCTGTATGCTCTGCAGGCCTTTCAGAACCATCTATCCCTGGGACATCTGCTGGTGCAGATGGACAACATCAGTGTAGTCCACTACATCAACTAGCAAGGGGTTACTCATTCTTACTCGCTATGCATTGAAGCAATGAGAGTCTGGTACTGGGCTCTAGAACACGGTCTAGAGCTGTTGGTCGTCCATGTTCCAGGCATCCAGCATGTCCTGGCAGATGAGCTGAGCAGGTAGCAGGTTAGAATACACAAGTGTGAGTTGTTGACCTTGGTGGTCAAAGACCTGTTTGACAGGTGGGGTCAGCTAGAGTTGGACCTTTTTGCATCCCCACTTAACACGAAACTGCCACTTTCTGCTCACTTGTTCTAGGGCCTGGAGTTTTCTGGTGAGATGTGTTGTCCCTCTCTTGGAAAAGGAGGTTCCTTTATGCCTTCCCTCCCTTTCCTCTGATTCGGAGGGTGCTAATCAAGTTCCAAAGGGAGGGTGCTACTCTAATTCTCCCCTTTTGGCCTAATCAGATCTGGTTCCCTTTACTACAACAGTTGGCAGTGGAAGCCTCAATACCCCTGCCCCTGTGCAAGGGCTTTCTGTCACAGGAACAGGGAACCATGGTCCATCTGGACCTCGAGACACTCCATCTCCATGCCTGGCTCCTGAAGACATAACCATTCTTGTGGCTCCCTTTTGGCCTCATCAGATCTGGTTCCCTTTACTGCAACAGTTGGCAGTGGAACCCTCAATAACCCTGCCCCTATGCAAGGTCTTGCTGTCACAGGAACAGGGAACCCTGGTCCATCCGGACCTCAAGACACTCCATCTCCATGCCTGGCTCCTGAAGACATAACCATTGCGAGGTCTGGAGCATCCCCTAAGATGATTGAAGTCCTGGTGGCTGCCAGGAAGCCCTCCACCAGGGCCACCTATTCCATGAAGTGGAAGCGTTTTTCTTTGTGGGCCACTTCTCATCATCTGGACACCGTCACTTGCCCAATGAATCAGGTTCTAGAGTATTTATTGCCCTTGTCAGACACTTGACTGCAGTACTGTTCTATCAGAGTGCATTGACTACAATTTTAGTCTTCCATGTGCCTATTGATGGTTGTACAGTGGCTCAGCTGTAGGTAGTCCATACATTCTTGAGAGGCATACTGCACGTGAAGCCTCCCATTCGCAATCCAGTCCTGGCTTCAGACCAGAATTGGGGCTAGAGAAACTCACTTTTGTGCCTTTTGAGCCAGCCACAACTTGTGGCTTATGCTCCTTTTCTTGGAAAGTGTTTTTTTAGTTGCTATTACTTCTGCTCAAAGGATTATGTGTGAGCCTCCTAATCTGATTTTATATAAAGACAGTGTGTCTTTAAGAAAAAACCCTAAGTTCCTTCCTAAGGTAGTGACGGAGTTTACTTTGACTCAAACCATCCACCTACCAGTTTATTTTCCGGAGCATGCCAACCCAGAGGAGGCATTGCTCATTACCTTGGATGTACACAGAATACTCAGATATGTTCATTGTACGAAGGACTGCAGGAAGTTCTTGCTGCTTTTTGTTTCCTTTACTCCTGAGAAACAGTTTCTAAACAGTGCCTGTCCAGATTGTTGGCCAACTGTATTACTTTTTGTTATAGGAAGTATGGCAAGGAACTGAACTTCCTCGAGTTGTTCGTGGCCATTCAGCCAGAGACATGGCCACTTCCATTGCCTACTTCAGGAATGTTTCAGCTGCAGAAGTTTATGCTGCTGCAACCTGGGTACTATTCCACTTTCACTAAACACTACAGTCTGGACATTGCCTCTAGAGGAAGGGCAGGCTTCGGCCTGGCTGTGCTTCAAGGCCTCCTTTCTTAGGCCTATGGCCTCCAGGCACTCAGACTCTCTCTCTGTCAGTACTGCTTGGGACTCGTTCCGTAGGTGTGGCCTGATGAAAAAGATATTATCAAAGAAGACAGAACAGTTATGTACTTTACCGCAACAGTAGAACTTTTTTTTTTTCCAACTCTCTTTCTCTCTCCTTGATCCAGAACTCTCTCAGGCTATCCCCACTGGCCTAACCGCTCTACCATCCGCCGTCCCTCCCATCATCTTCAAGGTAATTATAACCCCTGGGGGCATGAGGGCTAACAGCCCCAGAGAGATCGAAGGGGGCAGTGATGGGAGACTGGCATTGGACGTGTGGCGGTGGTGCTGGAGGAAGTCATCGCCTATCCGGCTGAGGAGGGTTTTTTTCTCTTTACGCCCCTTAGTCCACTCCCTCCCATGCGTGGATCACATTTCTGACTTCTCGGCGCATGGCAACCCTGCCAGCGTCAGACCACGCTGATATACATGCTGCTCAGCGCTCTGCAATGCCCCTGATCTCCACCGGTGGTCGCCAGAGCACCGAGCCACCCTTCACCCTCCCCTGAGACAGGAGAGCAGCCCAGCGAGTGCTCCATCCTGTCCCTCCCCTGCTGATCCCCAGCACCCGAGCTCACTCCCGAACCGGGGTTGCCGGCATGGTGCGAGGTGTGACGTCCAGCGCCTCAACCCTCTGTGTCACCGGGCTGGCCCAACAGTAGATCTTCGAGAGAATTTCTTTCATCAGGTCGTGCCATCCCACCTGCCATCCCCCTTAGACTTAGAGCCTCTTTGACCCTGTCTGTCTCTCCAGGATAGGCTACCTGCTGTTTCCAGCCTTGCCTGGTAGCTGAAACTTCAGCTGTCTCGTGGTTCCCTAGAGGGAGGTCCTCTGAGTATGATCTCTGGCGGGAAACTGAGGAGGGACAGGGGCCCCTAGAGAACTGCTAGCAAAAAAGTTTCCGTTTGGTTCTCGCACCTGATGGCTATAGTTTCATATGTGTGGTCTAGTAAAAGAGATTCTCTCAAAGATCTACTGTTACAGTAAGTACGTAACTGTTCATTCTTTTTTCCCCTTCCTGGCCTACTGCCTGCCCTGGGCCAGGAAACTTATACCTGTGCCCAATGGTACATTCTACTTTGCTCCCAGCTCCACTGCCTTCCCTGTAGCTTGGATCCTTGAAGGTGGTGGGAACACAGTCTGGACTGTTCAATAGAGCTACAGCTCCGAGATGTGCAACTGCACGTGCATGGCAGCCCGACGTGGCTGCTGCACTATTCTCTCATTTCCTGACCTGCTCCTGGCAATTTGGTTGGGGAAAACAGTCAAAGGCACCCAGTGGCATCTCTTCCTACCTGGTCTCAGCCCTGCCCCTCATGCAGCAGCCCTGGGGCTGAGATCATGAGTACTTTTGGTGGCTCCAGCTACACCTTGCTAAGTGAAGCCTTGGCTCAGTTCTTGCCAGGGCTCCTGGAATCCACAGCAGTTGCTCTACCGGTCCCCCCTACTGCAGGTCCGGCAGAACCAGAAGGTGAAGACTAAAGAGGGGCAAATGTAGTGGCATTGAGGAATTTTGCCTGGCTAAGGGCTGTCATCCTTTCCCAGGACACTCAGACTAAGGGCATGGATTTTTTCTTTGAAGACAATTCCTTATTTGGTGACAAAATAGAGACATACATCAAAAAAAAATTGACATGTACAAGACCACTTACAAAAATAACAGAGAGAGAGAAAGAAACGACCTCTACTTCCTACAGGTCCTATGTAAGGGGAGACTGGGATGTAAGGGCTACTATCCAGTACCCTATGCCCCTATGAGTACTAGTCCCAAAGAGGTTACTACAGAGGAAGAGGCAGTAGGGACTGCAGACGCACTGTTGCAGCACCATCCTCTAAGCCACAGCCAAAGTAAAGCCCATGACAGTTCTGCCCAAGTCAACCAACTATTGCCAGTAGAGGGAGGAGGGACCCACTACTTCCAGGAATGGGTAAAGATTACCACAGACAACAGGGTCCTAAAAGTAGTGGATCAGGGATTGTCTCTGCAGTTTAAATGGTTTCCAAGACTACAGAAACCAAAAATGTTTCCAGGTCATTCACCAACAGAAATAATTCTGCTGGAACTGGAAGTAAAGAAACTGCTACAGGTAAAAGCAGTAGAAATGGTCCTTGCCTCGCAGAGGGGCAAGGACCTGTTCTCGAGATACTTCCTGACCCACAAGAAAAACATGAAGTGGTGACCCCTTTTTGATCTAAGATATCTGATAAAAGAAAGGTTAAGATTGTCACACTGGGCACAGTGATACCATTCTTACAACCAGGAGATTAGCTGGGGTCACTGGATCTTGAAGACACCTATTGTCACATTCCAGTCAGACCCACTCACAGAAAATACCTCAGGTTCAGGCTGGGAAACTGCCAGAACAAGTTCATAGCCCTCCCCTTTGTTCTCACTTCAGCACCAGGGGTCTTAACAAAGTACCTAGCTGTGGTGGCAGCACACCTGAGAAGACAAGTTGTGGTGAGTTTTCTCTACCTAAATGACTGTCTGGTTTCAGGGAAATACAGCAAGAGGCAAGGGGCTGTTGTCAAAGGGTAAATAATACCCCAGAGAACTTGGGATTCCTGATAAATCTGCAAACGTCCCCAAAAACTTGTTCAGATGTTGGACTTGGTAGGTGCAGAACTGGATACCCTACAGGGGAAAGCTTTCCTCCCACCAGAAAGGATATCAAACCAGATTGCTACTGCAGAATCTATCACACCAGGCCAACCAAGACCTGCAAGGGATTTCTTGCAGTTACTAAGCCACAAGATGTTATCCACAGCAGTGGTGCCATGGACCAGATTCCAGATAAGGGGCATTCCGTACCACCTAAGGGATCACTAATCTCAAAGGTGTGACCCACTGTCAAAGCTCGTGCCATTCACAAAGACCTTTGTGCATGCACTAGAGTAGTGGAAGGAGGAAAGCAACTTCAGAGAGGGCATTTTCTTCCTTCAGCAATCCCCAGAAAATGTCCTCACAACAGATGTCTCCTAGGGTGGGGAATGCACCTAGTGGACCTCATAGTAAATGGCATCCAAAGCCCACAGGAGGCTCAGGAACACATCAGTCCCCTAGAGCTCAGAACAATATTGCTGGCAATGCAGTCTTCCTCTTCCTATCTACAAGGCCAGTCTGTTAGATTCAAGCAGACAGCAGTACAACGGTGTATTACATAAATAAGCAGGGAGAAAGAAGATCCTCAAAACTGCACAGAAGCCGTTAGGATCTAGGATATAACCTACACTCTTGATGCAAAGATTCATACTGTACATCTTCCAGGTGAGGTCATTGTCCTAGCAGATGTTCTAAGCAGAATCTGCCAGGGAAATCATGAGTGGGCCCTGAACCAGTAGGTGCTGGCTTCAGTCTTTAGAAGAAGGGGTACTCTGGAAATTGATGTGTTTGCCTCTTGAGAACAATCAACTCCCACAGTTTTGTTGCAGGCCTTCAGCAAAGGGTACTTTTGTATGTAAATTCTATGAGACCCCACTGCTGCTCCTGTTTTTTTGGGGGGATCCTACCTATGTGAGCCCTCATTAAAAAAAAATCTTGTCTAGCACCTTAATGTTGTTATTTTATAAGTTTTGCAGTCTCAAAACAAGGAGTTCTTCTAAGTGGCCATCTTTTTTGATGCTCAGTAACACTACTAGAGGTAATTTTTGAGAAAACCACTGCAGTCATGATCATTTTATTTATTTATTTAATTTATTTGTACATCAGAAATACCTCTGAGCTATGTGCTCATTTGCAAAGGTTTCACGTCAAAATGGAAACAAACAGGTAGTATACAAACATTAAAAAGAGCTTTAGATTACAATCATTGCTTTGTTACAGGCAGCTCAGAGTGAGCATTTGTCAGAACAGAGAGACAATAATACAGTGCTGGTTTGCAAATTCAGTAGAGTCATTTGTAGTAAACACAATAATTGGCTTGGTTTGAGGAGTAGGAAGGAAGAGGGGGACAAGGCGAGGGGAGTAAGGGTGCAATGGGGTAGGGGGTTGGAGAATATAATAGGTCAGGTAGAGGTGAGGGCATGTAAGGGATGGGTTAGGGATGGCATTTGCACATGGATTCAAGGGTTAGTTCTTCAGGGCTCTCTTGAACTGAGGCATTTTAGGTAGCTCAGTGATGGAGATTGAGAGGCTGTTTAGCCATTGTGCCGCTCCGGTTGCGAACGCACATTGACCCTGGTTGGTTCTACTTTTAGGGACTAGCAGTGCATACCTTGTCATGCTCCTAGTGGTATATTGATTATGAACTGGGCAAAAGAGTGATGACAAGGCAGGAGGAGCAAAGCCACCAAGTGCTTTTTTGGCCAGTAGGACACTCTGGTACTTTATCCATTCACTCAGAGGAAACCAGCCTGAAAGGGAATATAAGGTGCAGTGGTGAGTGTGTCTGTCTGCACCTGTGACGAATCTGCAGGCTTTGTTGAGGAGTACCCTCACCCTGCTCAAGATTGTTTCTGATGTGGCTCCATATACCTTGAGACCATAATCAACTAGTGGGAGGACGGAGCTTGTTACAGCTAGACACCAGGCCTCATGGGTTAAGTTAAGGTGCTGCCTGAAAAGAGCTCCTAACTTTCTATTAGCCATACCAACCATACTGTCGATGTGGTTTGTGAAGGTGAGAGACTCATACAGTGTGACCTCCAGGTATCTAAAAGTGGGCATCTGCTCAAGTTGGAGTCCCTGATCATTCAGGATGCTTAGAGGGGAGACTTTATTTTTGATATGAGTGCCGGCACAGAGCATGGTTTTTGTTTTTTTGTAGTTAAGGACCAGCTTATTCTGCTTGAACCATCTTTCTGGGGAACCAAAGCTGCTTTGGAGCTCTCTACTGACTACCTTGTGTTGTGGGCTGCTGTTGATGATTACTGCGTCATCAGCATAGAGCAGCATCTGAGTATGCGGACTAGCACCTGGAAGACCATTGATGAAGAGAACCCAGTATTGACCCCTGGGGAACTCCAGCAAAGACTTGTTTTGCTTCCTAGAGGACCCTGTCTATTTTTATCCTCTGTGTGCGACTGGAGAGGCAGCAATGAAACCAAGATACTGTTCCAGTGGCGAGGCCAAGGTGTTGGAGTTTTGTCAACAGTACAGGATGATCAACAAGATTGAATGCCTTGGTTAGATCAACATAAGCGACACCTACCAGATGCCCTTTGTCAAGGGCTTCATGTAGGTGGGATGTGAATTCAGTGAGTGCAGTTTTCATTTCATTTTTATTTTTTATACTTGTAAGCCTGATGAGCATTGCTGCCCGTTTTGACAAGCGACAAGTGGTAACAATAAACATAAAACGAATAATACAGACAGTTAAACATATATTAAATACAACAATAAATACAAGTAAACAATAAAAGTATGATGTCAGCAGTTGTGGTACTGTACAATTTTCTAAACCCATGCTGTTGGCTGCACAGTAGGTTATACTTCCCGAGGTAGGAGACCAGTTGATTGGATACTATTCTTTCCAGGGTTTTTGAGAGAGGTGAGAGTATTGAGATCGACCTGCAGTTTGCCACACTTGTTCCATCCCCACCCTTATGTACAGGGGTTACTATGGTGACCTTCCAAATCTGTGGGAATTTACAATGCTGCAGTGAGATGTTGAAGAGCTTAGTCGGGGCAGAGCCACCTCTTCAAGGACGTGCTAGTACTACCATATCAATGCCCACTCTTGTTTTATCAATCTTCTTAGGTATTTAATTGTTACCTTGGGGGAGACCTACTTAAAGTAGAATTTTGGGATGTTATTACCCTGTTGCCCAGTTCCTTCATCTCCATTAACCAAGGAACCCAGACCAGTCTGCAGTACTGCTAACAGGTCTGTAAATGCGGTGTTAAAGGTATCTGCTATACTTGCTGGGGTAGATATTACTTGGGAATTGGTAATCAGTACAGTTGGGTGGGACTGGTCGCTTCTACCATTTAGGTTGTTTATACACTGCCAGAATTTTTTCTTGTCACCCCAACTCTGTCTTTGCTGTGTGTTGTGGAAATCAGCTTTAGCCTTCCTGATTAGTCTAGTACATTTTTTAATGGGCTTTCTGGTATCTTTGTTGGTCTTTAGGGGTCCCTGTGGTTCTGGCTATGCACCATAGATTATCCCTTTCCCTCATATGGGTGCGCAGTGTAGGGGTGATCCAGCTCACAGAATTTCCTTTTATTTTGAGCTTCCTGTGGAGGGCATATATGTCACAGACAGCTGTGAATAGGCTACTGAATTGATCAAGAGCCAGGTCTATGTTCTGTACAGTATGCAGGAAGCTCCAATCAGTCTGGGCTAGACAGGTTTTGAGGGATGCTGTTCGATCATTCCAGAGGAGTCTATGGGTTACTGTTTTGGGGGGTGTCTTTGGGAGTCGGGCAGACCATTCACACAGTATAGGCGAATGGTCGCCAATGGTATCAAGTAGAACCTTGACATTAGAAAACCACTCTGGATGAGTGGTTAGGACCCAGTCAATGATCATCTTCATGGACATCTCCCTTCCTAGAGCCGTACATATTCAGCTGTAAGCTGTTACCATCAGGACCACTCAGAAACATTTGCCTATCTGGGGCCGCCCACTGTGATGTACGTTGGAGGTGCTTATATAATGTGGGTGACCCCATACCTCCTCAGTTTCTTTTCTTCCACTGTCAACCACTTGTGAGACTGAAGAAAAGCCTTTGTTGTTTTATATCACTTATTACTACTTTGTTGTTTAATTACCTTCCTAATGTTGCTTAATGCTGCTGCCAACACCTTCCAAGAAGTCATTGCTTTTTTATCTCTGCAATATTCATATATTTTATGGCGATGTGCATGAATTGGGTGTAGGCCTTTCACATGAATTAAATAAAAAAAAAAAACATGATAGATCCAAAGGATCTTATTCTATGAGCAGTAAGCCCCTTGACAAGGAATCCAGGAAGTTGGATACCATGGGCAATCTGACTTTCACCTCTGCTTCCTTAGGCCTCCATGTTGCCAACTACAAGGCATATATGATTAAGAATCAGAATGGCCTAGCCTGGCCTGTCAGTGCAGCAGTAGTGCTACCATTTGTGATGCCGGCGACCCAGGTTTGGAAGGAAACTTAGGTCACCGGGGACTTGCAGGGGGGAAGAGGACTTAGCATCCCAGAGGATGCTCTCCTCCTCCGGGTAGGGAGGGCAGCAAGCTCTGCCACAACAGTGCCACCTAGGTGACCATAGGTGATGATGCAGGCTGGAGCAGTGGATTGGGAGGAGGATGCTCCCTGATAGAAGATGTAAGCACGCTCGATGTGCACATGTCATACCATCAATTCTGTGGAGCATCCAAGGGTCGGCATGAAATAAGGAGGAAAGCACAATGGCTGTGACAAGATGGCACTTGCAGTTCTCCCTACTATAGACCTCACAATGCCTACTGGATGCAGGACTCACCAAAACAAATGAGGCATCCTGAGGGAGTTTGGGGTACCGCTGATGGCCCCACCTCAGGGGGTAAGCTGTGGAGGAACAGGTAGGTCCCACAGGTAAGTGCCAGAGATGGTGGGTGATGGGGTTGGGGAGACCACAGAGCAGAAGGAGGCCAGTCAGGTGAAGGAGGGGGAAAAATAGAACAGCTTGTGGAAATCTTTGCACACCACTGTTGTGTAGCATTCCTGATATTACCTCTAGGATGGAAGCTAAACTGTGTTATCTGTGGCTTGGAGACAGGCAAGCATTTATTGTGCTGTGCTTATGACTCTGCTGTTCCTTACACTCATGCTGCAGCCTCTGGGATCTGCCTTTGTTAGTACTCCTGCCTGCATGTTGCTGGTTTCGCCACTGATGTGCAGTTATAAGTGCTTAACTCCCCCTTCTGTGACGCTAGACTTCATAGTTACCCAGTCAAAGAAATCAACTAGATTTGTCTGGCAAGAACTTCCCCTCTTAAACCCATGTTGTCTTGAGTCCTGTATCCTATTTCCCTCCAGGGCACCCATCAGTTCTTCGTTTAGTAAAGATTCCATAATTGCAACCATCTACAAAAGCATTAAGAAATATTTTCTGTCTACAGTTGCAGTTATCGTGGTTTGATAACTGAATGCAATGTGGAATTGATCTGAGGTTTTCAAAACACTGGTACTAAACTGATAAGCGTCCAAAAATAAACTATGTTTAAAAATTCCACTCACTTTCAAAAGTGTTGATGCACAGTATGTCATACAAAGTAATGTTCAACAGATGTCTAATGCCATCCTCTGTCTAGTCATGAATTTTTGTTACCTTTATGACCAATTTCTATCTTTATAGCTAGTCATACTGACACTGGGTTCTAACTTCTGCATTTGTAGAGAAGAAGTATGGTATCCGGACAGGCAATAACAATCTTATTGCAACTGATGGAAAGTTAGAGCTGGAGGCATCACCACGGACACTTTACTTCATGGAGATGAACAATGGGATGATCAGCCTAAAGGATCTTGAGGGAAAATACCTGACCGGGCGGGAGGCTGCTGTAAAAGCCTTCAGAACAGACAGGCTAGGCCGAGATGAATGTTTCATGATTGAACATAGCCCTGCCCAGGTCTCCATCAGATCCCTTGGAAGTGAGAGATATGTCTTGTGCACACCAGGTAAAGGGACATTGTTACTCAGGTTTATTGAAGTAGAAGAAGGCCCAAACACTATCATGACTACCTCCCTAGTACTTGGTAGTCATCACTGAATTTTGTTTAATAGAGCTTTTTGCTTTTCCATTGTCATCTCACTCCTTTCGTTGGGCCTGACCTTGGGAACCCCCAGTCCTGTCTGCTGCCCCCCTGCTGTCAGACAGACAGGGATCCACATGATGTGGGACCCAAGAGTCCTGAGGGCTATCATATATGGCAACGGGGGACCTATTTTTTTCCTTTTTCTCCTCTTTTTACTACAGGCCCTCAGCGACACAGTAGCATGTCTGTGTGGAGGCGTACATGCGCTCTGGAACCGGTGACCCTACTCCAGCTACCTGGCCTAGTGCCAGCCCCCCATTTGGTTGATGCTACCACTGAGCCTCCACTTGGTGGTAGCCAAGAGCCTGGAAGACTCACCTCTGCAATTCATGAGAAAACAGCTGCCAAATGGTCACCCAATCCTCTCCTAGCGCCCCCCCCGGCTAACTCCCAGCAACCCGAGTTCATTTCCAAACGCATGTCACTGGCGAGGCAGAAGAAAGGTGCTTGAAGCGCCTCAGCCCCCTACCCCACTGGGACAGCTGTAATTTAATTTTTTAAACCCATCTATGTACTCAGATGAGTTCTTTGAATTTATTTGTACTTGTTGCCTTGATTACGTTACTAGGTAGTTTGTTTCATACCTTCACCATCCTGTGTGTAATGTAATACCGCTGGTAGCAGTTCTAGAATTTTTCTTAACGACTGTATGATGTGATCCCTTTGTGTTGTGTATGCTTCTAACAGCATGAGTCCAATAGTGATGCCATACCAAAATTGCACAGTCTCCACTCTGATATTTTGTCTCAGAGTTTAAAATGGTGTTGTGGGATCAGGACTCTATTCAAATGTTGCTGTGTGGTAATGCTCCCTCTACTGTTCTAATGTCAGATTTGTTTTCTCTGCTGAAGAAAACAGTTGCTTCGGAGCCCTGTCCAAGTCCATGGGCTCAGTTCTTTATTTCATTTTATAAAAACTACCATTCTTTCCTATTTCATTCTTGATATTTGTGTTAGTCCAGTTCAAAATTTTATTTAATTGACAACACGTAATACAAGAGAAAATCACATTAAAAGTCACAATAAAAAAATACAACACTTACAAACAAAAGGAACATACACATAATCACAACATCGAAGTGGCCACAAAGGGAATCCCGGAAATGAGACAGCCATTGTTCACTAGTGAAAGGGTTCTGAAAGGGCTGGCTGCCCTTAAGATAGATAAGGCCCCAGGACCAGATGGGTTGCATCCGAGGATACTCAGCAGCAGAGGGGGCTGAATCACTGGTATGTCTGTTCAACAGCTCACTTACGTCTGGGGAAGTTCCAGGGGAATGGAAGGTGGCAGACATTGTACCGCTTCATAAAGGGAGGGATAAAGAGCAACCAGGGAACTACAATCATGTCAGTCTAACCTCCATAGTAGGGAAGTTGATGGAGTCACTGATCAAAGAGGACCTCGTAGACTACCTGGAGAGCAACAGGCTCCAGAATAGTAAACCGCATGGTTTCATAGCAGAAAGATCTTGTGAGACTAACCTGATAGTTTTCTTTGACTGGATGACAAGGGTGAAGCTTTGGATCTGCTGTGCTTTGACTTCAGCAAGGCTTTTGACTCGGTACCTCACAAATGATTGCTCAAGAAGATGGAAGACCTGGGTGCAGCTAAACCCATAGTGAACTGGGTGGGTAACTGACTAGCAGGGAGGCAACAAAGGGTGGTGATCAATGGGGTTAAATCAGAGGAGAGGGATGTTATGAACGGGGTTCCACAAGGATTGGTCCTAGGTCCGGTCTTCTTCAACATGTGCGTTAGTGACATTGGAGAAGGAATCCAGGGCAGTTTGTGTCTCTTTGCAGATGACACAAAACTATGTGGGAGGGTGGATCGTGATGAGGGAATAAGGGAAATGCAGAGAGACCTACAAAAGCTGGAGGGGTGGTCAAAGGTCTGGCAGTTAAAATTCAGTGCTAGAAGGTGCAAGATAATGCACCTAGGGACAAAGAACCCCAAGACAGAGTACTAGATGGGAGGAGAGAGAGAGAGAGAGAGAGAGAGACTTAGCACTACAGCTGAGGAACGGGATCTGGGAGTTATCGTTAGCACCTCACTTAAGCAATTGAGTTAGTGCAGCAAGGCCTATAGCAAGGCTAACTGGATGCTGGGATGTATCAGGAGGGGTATTGATAGGAGAAAAAAGGAGGTAATTCTTCCCCTCTACAGATCCCTGGTGAGACCTCACCTAGAGCACTGTGCCCAGTTCTGGAAACTTCACCTCAGAAAGGATAAGGCTACGTTGGAGACAGTGCAGCGCAGAGTAACAAAAATGATTCAGGCCTAGCAGTGCAGATCCTATGAGGAGCACCTCAAGGCACTAAATGTGTACTCACTGGAGACCAGAAGGGAGATAGAAGATATGATAAAGACCTTCAAGTTCCTTAAAGGAATCAACAAAGTGAACTGCGGGGAACTATGTAGCCTGAATACCAATTTGCGGTAACATGAATGGAAATTAACAGGAGGTAGGTTCAGGAGAGACGTGAGGAAGTACTACTTAATAGAAAGGCTGATGGAACCTTGGAACAGTCTGTCGGCTGAAGTGGTGGGTGTGAAAACAGCCAAGGGATTCAAGCAGGGCTGGGACATACTGAAGGGAATAGTGGTTACTGTGGGCAACAGGACCAAGGAGGAGAATAGAGAGAAGATGGGGAGGTTTAGTACCCTGGAGGAACATTAGATTTCAGGGATTATAGGGAACTTGGGCAGACTGGATGGACCTCTGGTCTTTTTGTGCCGTCATTGTCTATGCAAGCAATAATAAATGATGAAGTGTTGACTAGAGACCGAGGAGACAAGACAATTCTTGTTCTCCTCGATCTCTCTTCAGCATTTGATACTGTGGACCATTGTGTGTTGCTTCTCCGCCTGAGGGAGTTATGTGGACTCACCGGTATTGTCATCAAGTGGTTTGAGTCCTTTCTCACAAATAGGAGACAGCGGGTTGTGATGGGAAATTTCTCATCAACACCCAGTCTCCTTTTGTGTGGAGTCCCTCAGGGTTCGGTGTTGGCCCCAATGCTGTTTGCAGTGTATATGCTGCCCGGGGATCATTAGAAAGTATGGACTGAGTTTTCATTGCTATGCTGATGACACTCAGCTATACTATCTTTTGCCCAGGAACACCCAACACAGTAGATGTGCTGAACATCTGTCTGGCTCAGATTAGCGACTGGATGGCCTCCAGCTGGCTTAGATTGAACCCTGATAAGACTGAGGTATTGGTAGTGGAGTCGAACAGAGTTCGTGATGGGATGGCCTCTGATTCTGCAACTGGCCTTGTGCTAGGGGCTGCGTCATTGATGGCTTCCCCTTGGGTGCGAAATCTTGGTGTGATGTTTGACAGGAATTTGTCCATGGAGGTTCTGATTCAAACAACATGAAGTCTTGCTATGTTATAGACATTAGCAGTTTGTTCCAGCTCTAGAACTGCCCCGGAGTGAAATGGTTAAAACCATTCCAAAATAGAATTTTGGCACGAGAGCAGCTCTATCTGTGTCATTTCAAACTTGAACTGTCAGATTCTTTACTCGCCTCAGTGAACAGTGCTCGGAGATTTCTCCTTCTGCTCGGTTCATTTCTCAGTTTAAAAAGTGTTTTCTCGGTTGGATTTAACCAAGAATAGTTTATTTTAACACTAAAACCGTTCGGTTCAAGCTCTATGTGTGGTAACCGTAAGTAAATGAAGGTTTGTCTGTGTGGAACTTGTAAGTTATCGGTTCGGTTCTGAACCGATCAGTGGAATTTAAAACTCACTTAAAACTAAAAGTTACTATTTTAGAGTGCGGTTCGGTTCTTATCGGTTCTAAAAGCGGTTATTCGCGTTTTCCAATACCAGTGACACAGTTGGGAACCGATAAGGGTGTCTTGCCTGGCACTACCGTTAAAGGGCAAGTTTTTGGTTAGGCTGGCATTATGTCTCAGAAACCCAAAAGAAAAACCGGGCCGCTGGGTTTCAACACTGTGATGTTTGTGGGGAAGTCTTTGCCAAGGCTGACCCACACACCACATGTTGTTTATGTCTGAGGTTTGACCACCTCCAGTCAGACTGCCAGGTATGTAAGAATTTCCCTGCAGCCACCCTGGAAAAAGATTGGGCAGGCTCAGGGAGCGAGAAGCCAAAAAGTCCGCTGACCGGATGGCCAGCCGGTTGGTGCCAACGAACCAGAGGGAGTGCCCTCTGACCAGGGCCAGACTTCCTCGGGCAAAGAAAAGCTGGTTCTGAGGAACCAATTCCAGTAAAGAAACAAGAAAATCAGCAGGTCTGGGTCAAAATTCTTCTCCAACTGCTGCAGAGATAGCAAAGCCATACAAATTGTCCAGTCACTGTCTCAGGGTCCGTCCGAACCACCACTATCTGGTAAAAGGTCGGTTCGTCCGGTCCCAGTGGTTCAGGATTATGATATTGAGGAATTTTATGAACCAGAGGGAGGAGGATTATGAACAGTATGAATGTGGCTGGGAAGGTCTGGGTGCCCATTGAACCGGACAGCTCCCAGACAGACCTTTAGAATCTCCCCTATGCTGTCTGAGTCCCCATCTCATTTTATGTTTTATAAAAAGTTGCTGAAACCCTCCAGCTTCCTTTAGAAGAGGCTGTGGATGAGCAAGAGGAGCCTGATTTTGTAGAAATGATGGATATTCCAGAGTCTAGGAGATTGTCTATTCCTTTACATAAGTCTTTTAGGAAACAAACAATTAAATTTTAAAAGCTCCTAATTCTGTGCCTCCTGTAGATAAAAAGATGGACAGAAGGTATACATTGTCAGGCCCTGATACAGAATTCCTTTCTCAGCAATGCAGTCATGTTGGGGTAGTTCAGGCTGCTGCCTGTGATAAAGCTAATATTCCCTTGGTTTCATATCCTCCTGACAAGGATTCCAGGAAGATTGATGCCATGGCAAAAAAACAGTATATGGCAGTCTCTCTGGGACTCAGGCAAGCAAATTATATGGCTTATGTAGCTAGGTATCAGAAATCTAGATGGGATACTGTTATGCAATTGGCCAAGCAGGCCCATGGCCAGCTGGCTAGTGAACTAGAACAGGTGGCTGCTGATGGCATTGAAGCCTCTAAGGTTCAGTTTCATGCTGCTGTGGATGTTAATGATGTTTCCTCTAGGGTCATGGCCACATCTGTAGCTTTTCGTAGGTTGGCCTGGCTCAGGTGTACTACTTTGTCACAGGATACCCAGACTAAGGCTATGGCTTTTCCAGTGGTGGGAAATTCTCTGTTTGGAGAGCAGACAGAGAATTACATGAAGAAGATGGATGAATATAGGACTACTTACAAGAGTGCCCAGGCTAAGGAGCGGCAAGCCACTCCTCAAAGGCATGCCCCCAGGGGTCGGGGTAGGCCTTTTCACAGGCCTTTCTACCAGACTCAGGCCTCCTCTGCCTATGCTCAGAGGGGCTTCTTCAGAGGCAGGGGCAGACGAGGGGTGGGCAGACCTGCTCCCACCCCCCAGCCTAAAGCTCCTGCGAAACAGGCACCCTGATGGGGTGCCCAGGGCCAGATCTCCTGTACCAGTGGGGGCAGGCTGGCTTACTTCAGTCAGAATTGGGCTTCTTTAACCTCAGACAAGTGGGTTCTGGAGTAGTAAGCCAGGATCTGGTTCTCAGCTTCAAAAGTTTCCCAAGTTGAGAAGCAGACTTTTCTACCTGCAAGTGCTTCAGAGACCCTCGCTCTGGAAACAGAGGTCTCATCCCTGTTAGCTCTCAGAGCAGTGAAAGGGTTCCTCCCTGCATCAGGGCAGGGGTCTGTATTCAGATACTTCCTTACCCCAAAAAGACAGGAGAATGGCGGCCCATTTTAGATCTCAGATATCTGAACAAGCATCTTTTGAAACCAAAGTTCAAAATGGTAACTCTGGCAATGATTTTACCTTCCCTAAGGCCAGGGGACTGGCTAGCCTCCTGGACCTCAAGGATGCCTATTTCCATGTCCTAATCAGAAGATCCCATCAGAAGTACCTCAGATTCGAACTGCCCTCAGGTCATTACTAGTTCAGAGCAATGCCCTTGGCCTTACCTCTGCTCCAAGGGTATTCACAAAGTGTCTAGCAGTGGCAGTGGCCCACTTAAGGAGGCAGAGGATTGCTGTTTTCCTATCTAGATGACTGGCTCATTGTAGGCCAGTCCCAGAGCAGTAAAATCTCACCTGCAGGTCACCCAGCAGCTTCTCACCTCCCTGGGTTTTCTGCTAAACCTACCAAAGTCGGTTCTGAAACCAGTCCAGGTACTCACCTTTATAGGGGCAGAATTGGACACAAATCTAGCGAGACCTTTCTTCCCCAGAAAGGGTAAGGAATTTAGTGGCTCTGGCCTCTTCCTTCACTCTGCAGTTCTCTCGACCAGCAAGACACTTTCTGCAGCTCCTGGGGCACATGGCTGCATCCACAGCTGTTTGTGCAGGGAGCCAGATTTCAGATGAGAGACATTCAGTTTCACTTGAGAACCTTTTGGTCTCAGAGAAGAGACCCCTTTCCAAGTTGGTCCCAGTGACTCGAACCTTGATCCTAGCTCTCCAGTGGTGGCAGGATCAGAGCAATTTGAGCGGGGTCCCTTCATTTCCCTTCTCACGACTTGACTCTTACTACAGATGCTTCCTTCTGGGTTGGGAGCCCACATGGGCGACCTTTCCACTCAAGGAGTCTGGTCCCTCAGGAATCTCTGCTCCACATCAATTTGCTGGAACTCAGAGCTGTCTTTTTAGCTCTTCAAGCTTTTTCTGCATCTGTCCACGACAAGGTGATACAAGTCAGAACAGACAACACCACAACAATGTGGTACATCAACAAACAGGGGGGCACTCAGTCTTGGCCTTGTGCACTGAGGCAATGAAGTTGTGGTCTCTGGCCTATTCCCTGAACACTTCCCTCATAGCAGTTCATCTTCCAGGAAGGACAATGTCCTAGCGGATGCCCTCAGAAGATTTCCCAGGGCCATCATGAATGGTCCCTGGATCCTCAAGTGCTGGGGATAGTTTTGCCAGGTGGGGCATCCCTCAGATAGATCTTTTTGCAGCCCCAGACAATCACAAACTTCCTCTGTTCTGTTGCAGGCCTCCAGTGCTGGGCTCAGTTCCCTGGATGCCCTTCTTCTGGATTGGGAGGGAAGTTCCTCTATGCTTTCCCCCTTTCCTCTCCTATTCAAGTACTAGTCAAAATCAGATCTCAGCCTTGCAGGGTGATTCTGATTGCCGGATGGGCCATGCAGCCCTGGTACCCACTCCTTCTGTCTCTGACAGTCCATCTTCCCCTGTGCCTCCCTAGGAATCACAATCTGTTGACTTGTGCCCAGGGAAGGATTTGGTATCCAGACCTCAAATCCCTCAACCTCAAGGCCTGGCTCTTGAGGAGTTAGAGTTTGCTGATTTACACCTCTCTCAGGGTGTTCTTGAGATCCTAAAGGCTTCCAGAAAGCCTTCCACTAGGGCTACTTATAGTTCTAAATGGAAAAGGTTTTCCATTTGGTGTGCTGGGAAAAATATTTCCCCAGAATCTGCTGAATTGCCCATTTTGTTAGATTACATGGTACATCTTAATTCCTTGGGTCTCAGACCAGCTACCCTGAGAGTTCATTTGGCAGCTGTGTCTGCTTTTGTGTCAACAGGAAAGTCATCCCTCTTTCCTCTCATCCTGTGTTTTCCAAGTTTTTTAAGGGATTACTCCATACTAATCCTCCCTTTGGGGAACGGCCCCTGCTTGGGACCTTAATGTTTGCATTGCCCAGTTAATGCAACCCCTTTTGAACCTCTGTCTTCTGCAGGCTTAAGTTCCTAACTTGGAAAACTGTTTTCTAGTGGCTATCCACATCTGCCAGACCATAAGTGAATTACAAGCCTTGTCAGTGGAGACTGACTTTATTTCTTTCCACAGGGATAAGGTAGTCCTTAGGACTAATAGGAAGTTTTTGCCTAAGGTGGTTTCAGATTTCCATCTTAATCAATCTTATCTCCCTTCCAGTATTTTTCACTGATCACTCCTCTTCGGGTGAGAGGAGGTTGCACAGCCTGGATGTTAAGAGAGCTCTTAGTTATTATATAGAGCGTGCCAAAGGTCTCAGGTTCGAATCCCTCAACTTTTCCTTACCTATGGTGAAGTTGGGAAGGCAAACCTGCCACTAGAGATCAATAGCCAGGTGGATTGTCTCTTGTGTCAAATTTTGTTGTAGGGAAGGTGGGTGAGCCCCCCGGTTTGAGGGCTCATTCTACCAGGGGTACAGCTGCGTCTCTAGCTGCTGCCAGAGATATCCCTTTATTAGAGATTTGCCAGGCTGCTACTTGGAAAAGCGGTACACTTTTACCAAGCATTACTCCCTGGATGTCCAGGCCAGGAGAGATGCTCGGTTTGGCACAGCTGTTCTTCAGAGCCTATTCCCTAAGTAGGTTCTGCCCCTCCTCCATGGAGGTACTGCTGTGTATTCTGCTAATGTCTATACTATAGCAAGACTTCATGTTGTTTGAAGAAAAAATTACTCACCTTAGTAATGTTGTTTCTTCTAATGGAGTCTTGCTATATTATAGACCTCCCCAACCTGCCCCTCTCAGAACCTCTACTTGGTGGGGTGCGGGCAACTTAGTGTGGGCACTACTTATGTCCTGTTAGAATTTTGTCCCCTTTGGGACTTTGGGGGTGTGTATGTGTACGCGTGTGTGTGTTTTATTATACTTATGTTCCATTTTCATATTATTAGAATGGTGTTAGTATTTCTGTCCCCTGACTTGAGTCTTGGGTGTTGGGACCATCAATGGTTGTTATTATTTAGGTAGCATTTGGCTAGTGTAGGTTACAGCTTCCACACAGACCTTAGTGAGTTTGGCTCGTAAAGATCTGACAGTTCAAGTTTGAAATGACACAGATAGAGCTGCTCTCGTGCCAAAATTCTATTTTGGAATGGTTTTAACCATTTCACTCCGGGGCAGTTCTAGAGCTGGAACAAACTGCTAAGGTCTATAATATAGCAAGACTCCATTAGAAGAAACAACATTACTAAGGTGAGTAATTTTTTCTTTCTTCCGTGGTCTGTTCCTGTTTTTTCCATCTTCGAACCATTGCCAGGATTAAGCCCCTTGTTCCGCCTCTGGACCTCCCTACCTTGATACATGCCTTAGTCACTTCTAGGCTTGACTACTGTAATGCCCTCTATCTCGGGATCTCTGGGGGTTCTCTCCGCAGACTGCAGCTCATGCAGAACGCTACTGCCCAGCTTTTAACTGGGCAGGGTAAATTCTGTCACATTACATCTGTGCTACGCGAACTGCACTGGCTGCCTGTCAGGTGGAGAGTGCTCTTCAAGGTGGGGTTTCTCACCTATAATGCCCTACACGGACAGGGCCCTGGTTACCTGTCAGATCTCCTGATACCATCCTCCTCTGTCTGCAATCTCCGTTCTTCTGATGCTGATCTCCTAACTGTTCCAAGAGCGAGGTTAAAATCTGCGGAAGACCGAGCATTCAGTGTTGCCGCTCCCGCTTTTTGGAATTCATAGCCAGTTGCAGTTAGGAAGGCCCCGAACCTTATTACCTTTAAGGTTTGCCTTAAGACTTACCTATTCTCACATGCTTTTGGGGTTTGATTATGATTATGTATATGTGTTTTATTCTTTTATGTATTTATATGGCATGAAATGCTATAAATTCTTCTCTACTTCTCTTTTTTTTATTGTGCGGCACCCAGAGTCTTTGGGATTGGGCGTCTTTTTAAATAAACATGACTTGACTTGACTTGACTTATGGCCTGATGAGAGCACATCCCAGGTGCATTATGAGGCATGAGACCCTTGCGCTGAGTGCCTTTAGCACCTGGGAAGTGCTCTTATCAGGCCATAACCCACACCTTGGAGTGTCTTATTGCACTTATAAAATGGGTCCCCCAAGTAACTATTTAAGGGGGGGGGATGCCAAAACAGTTTAGAAACTGAGGTTTTATTACTTGAAGTATAATAATCCCCTAGTTTCTGAAGTGTGTGATGGCCAGTACATGGCGGTCCTCTCCTCCATACTGCTCAGGTTCTACTCCCCCTTCCCACGTACTGTATTGATCCCCCCTGGGCAGACACCCATTTTCATGAGGGAAAGGACTAGTTTAGTCTGTATAAATACTGACAGCGTCCATTTACCTGACACCAACAGACCGCTTTCAGTGACAGCGAGCATGTCTCACTGCAGCTGCCGTAGCTAGCGCTTTTTACATAGCGCTTTCATGACTTTGGTTGGATTTGGTTTGGTTTGGTTTGGATTTGAAAGGTGCCGCATGCACTTCACTAACTTCAGTGCAGTCAGCTTTAAACACAGCGCAGGTCAGATTTTACTTGAAAAAAACAATATCTAGGTAATTGGCTGTGTACTTAGCTTTAGTAAGAGACTGTGTGTGTGTGTGTGTGTTTGTGTTTTGGGGGAGATTATTGTCCAGTTACTCTATGCTCATGATACTGATGCTAGGCTGGCACAGAGGTCCAGGTAGTTTGAAAGCACAGATGCTGGGCACATTGATATGTTTTTGTAGTGGGATCAAGTTGGCACATGTAGTGCCGGTTGTGAAGTTATATCGTCATAAGGACATGGATGACTGAGGCTGTCAGCCGATCAGGATCAAGGACATTTTCTGCCCATTTTATAATTTCTCTAATCCATACATGTCATCATTTAGCCATGTCAATAGCAGTGACCAATTTAAAGAATCATAGCACTGTTCATATTAAAAACACACTTAGTTCAGCATAACAGAATACAAACTGACAATTATAAAGCCATATATTTCAATATGTGTCATTACAGAACTAGTACCTGTTAGCTAATCCTGAATACAAGATGTAGACTAGATGAAATTGGGGTTCGGGTCTGGTTACCTATATGGCCTGAGTTGTATTGTAGCCAATACTCCCATAAAAAAGAACAATTGCTCACATTGAGCATAATGAAGTGCAATTCACTTTTATGCCTATGATACTCATCTTAGATACTGGTATACGAGGTTGGTTATATGAATACAACAACAACATGATTAAACACAGTTATCAATTACTTTATTTCTGTGCATAATAAATATAATGCAATATGTTTAAGCAATTTTCTGTGAACTATTAGATTTCCAAAACTCTAACTTTAATTAAAGCAGCAGTGCAACAAAATTAGGCAAAAAATTTGACCCTACCTTTTTTCTCTATAAAAGATTCCAGGCATCTTTCAGTTTTATTTGGTCGTACAATTTTCTAATTTCACCAAAATGTGAGTATTTTATAAACATTTTAATTTAATTAATTCTCAAGAATTAATTAAATTCTCCAGAAAAAAGATGGCAGCCACATTTTTCATAGAAATAGCATTGTAGAAATGGCAAGGGTTAGTATTGAAAAAATTTTAAAAGACTTAAGGTGTGTAGCATAGGAGGTACCTAGACAAGTAAATTTGGCAGGTAAGCTAATGTTTTTCTTAACTGTAACTGAAACAAGCTTTTTTGGAAAAACATTTCTAGTTGCACTGCTGCTTTAAATAAAAATGGGTATTTCTTCTTTCTAATTTTTGTTATAGTACTAAGATAGTTGACAACTCTCTGTAAACAGTAAGAGTCTTGCATTGTCATGATTACTGTGACTAGTTCCCCACTTCTCCACCTGATTGCTGCATAGAAGTGTTCCAAGACATCTTTTTCCTTTTCTCTTCATAACAGGAGCAATCCAGAATAACATGACTTAAGTTATGTGTCCCACCAACCTCAAAGGAGAATTTGATGTCTGCTGGTCTAGTTATGGCTGCATGGGTAGAGGTTTGCAGACATTATGGCATCATGTGGAAGCACGTGACCGGGTCGCTGTCCAGTGTGCTTCCACAGTGCTCAGGTGAAAGTCCAGTGGTGCTGTTTATGCTGCCCTTTCTCTCTGTGGACTGCATAAACACACCCTCTTCTCCAGGGCACTACTTTTTCTTCTGCAGTTGTGAAAGTGACAGCCACTGAGCCCAAGATGGCAGCATCGACTCAGACTGCGCATGCGTGACTATCACGCGCAGGCGCAGTTCTGTCGCTATCTTGAGTATGGCACATTTTGTCATTCCAGCACAGCAAAACCACAAGTTTAATTCCATGATCACCTTTGCCCTGGTGGCCTTTGTAGCTGTGATTATCCCCAGGATGTTAGGTGGAGGCTCTGGTGGAGTTTGACATACCGATTGGCAGTCAAGAGGTGCAGGTACATGAGAGTGCAATATCCAATGACCATCTTACCAGAGTTGACAGTTAAAATATTGCCTTCTAAAAGCCCTGAGCACCCGTATCGGCTCTGACCAGATTTTGTTTTATTATAAGAGGCCCACAATACTTTGCTTGGAATTGTTTAAAATCTAAATTTAGTAAACAGTTTCTTTTTTCCCCATCCATAATTTCATGAAGAAAGTATCTCAGTCTTCATCTATTATGATTGGCATTGAGCTATGGTGAAAACAGGTGCATGTATTGCCTCAAGCAAGATCCCTACAAATCTGGACACCATGAATTGTATTTGTCATATTTTTATAGTTACTTACAGTGATATTATTTTTAAAGTAACTCCAGAGATATTATTTTTAAAGTAACTCCAGAGTGCAAATAGATTAAACTCATGAAAACAATGAGTTAAGTTCTTTAACCACAAAGATTTAGTAAACCCCGCATCTTTCCTATAAATTTTGTTTCTGTGATGGCATATCTTGGATAGCCTTTTATATGACGTATGAGTTAAAGTAATCCAATACATCATTTTCCATGCTTGTGTTACTGCCTCAACAAATGAACAGTCCAGTTCTGCTCTTAAATAGGTTGGTGGGATTGATTCTGAATACCCAACAAAGATCTGAAAAATTGAAAAGCAGGTTTATCGAAGCTGTTACCCACAGCATCTGCCCAAATCTTGTCCCCATATAGGGCTTGTACATTATATTTAGCATGAAGCATTTGATATGCTGGAAGTACAGAGCCACCTCCAAGTCTATAATTAAACTGTTTTAACCCCAGTGTTGTTTTCTTCAATTTAGCCTCCATATTATTAATGTTTTATCCAGAGGCACTTAGCCAAAAAGGTTATACCTAGGTAAACATACTCTGTTACCATTCCTAGGTATCCTGTTCCCACTTTCCATTTATATGACGTTTTGTTCAACCCAAAAAACATAACTTTGCTTTTATTTGGGTTAATGTTTAATGTATTAGCATTAGCTAGAGAGGTTATTTTATCTCACTTTTCCTATGTTGGTGGTATTTTCTTTTTCCTGGTCGGTTCCCAGGAACTGGAGCAAAGACTACGAGCAGTTTATGAATTCTGTTATTTAAGAAACTGGCAATAATTTGTTAGGCTATAGTAAGTCAGTTTATGAATTCTGCTGTGCTAGGAACTGGCAATAATTTGTTAAGCTATAGTCAGTTTACGAATTCTGCTGTGTAAGAAACTGGCAATAATTTGTTAGGCTATAGTCAGTCAGTTTATTAATTCTGCTGTGTTAGGAACTGGCAATAATTTGTTAGGCTATAGTCAGTCAGTTTATGAATTCTGCTGTGTTAGGAACTGGCAATAATTTGTTAGGCTATAGTCAGTCAGTTTATGAATTCTGCTGTGTTAGGAACTGGCAATAATTTGTTAGGCTATAGTCAGTCAGTTTATGAATTCTGCTGTGTTAGGAACTGGCAATAATTTGTTAGGCTATAGTCAGTCAGTTTATGAATTCTGCTGTGTAAGAAACTGACAATAATTTCTTAGGCTATAGTCAGTCAGTTTATGAATTCTCCTGTGTAAGGAACTGGCAATAATTTGTTGGGTATAGTCAGTCAGCTTATGAATTCTGCTGTGTAAGGAACTGGCAATAATTTGTTGGGTATAGTCAGTCAGTTTATGAATTCTGCTGTGTAAGGAACTGGCAATAATTTGTTGGCTATAGTCAGTCAGTTTATGAATTCTGCTGTGTAAGGAACTGACAATAATTTGTTGGGCAGTATAGTCAGTCAGTTTATGAATTCTGTTGTGTAAGGAACTGGCAATAATTTGTTGGCTATAGTCAGTTTATGAATTCTGCTGTGTAAGGAACTGGCAATAATTTGTTAGGCTATAGTCAGTCAGTTTATGAATTCTGCTGTGTAAGGAACTGGCAATAATCTGTTAGGCTATAGTCAGTCAGTGTATGAATTCTCCTGTGTAAGGAACTGGCAATAATTTGTTGGGTATAGTCAGTCAGTGTATGAATTCTACTGTGTAAGGAACTGGCAATAATTTGATGGGTATAGTCAGTCAGCTTATGAATTCTGCTGTGTAAGGAACTGGCAATAATTTGTTGGGTATAGTCAGTCAGTTTATTAATTCTGCTGTGTAAGGAACTGACAATAATTTGTTGGGTATAGTCAGTCAGTTTATTAATTCTGCTGTGTAAGGAACTGGCAATAATTTGTTAGGCTATAGTCAGTCCGTTTATGAATTCTGCTGTGTAAGGAACTGGCAATAATTTGTTAGGCTATAGTCAGTCAGTTTATGAATTCTGCTGTGTAAGGAACTGGCAATAATTTGTTAGGTATAGTCAGTTGATTGGTGTGAAGGAAAGGACATAACCTACAGGATTTAAAAACTGTGAGCCCTGTCACAAGATCTTGGCAAAGGCAAACCACCACAGTCTGTGTTTTGATTGCTTGGGCCCTGACCACGACTATTTAAGTAAACAATTTTGCCTTAAAACACAAAAGAAAAGTGCAAATCTCAGTCACAGTCTGCCACTGAGATGCCCAACAGCTCTCCCAAATCAAAAATGGACAGAAGTATACCACCCCTAAAACAAAATCTGAGTTGACAGAAAAGCAGCAGTCTCTGATCAAAGAGACCGATAAAACTGCCAAGCCATATCCAACTCAGAACAAACTCTGGTCAGAGCCAATGTGGCTGCAAAATAATTGTAGTGTTGGTAGTTAGAGGTGTATAGAGAAGATACAGTAGAGAATTGATGGATGAATCAGTTAAGAGTTGTTGTGGTTTATTGAAATTATATGCATCTTATAGAGATCCTTATAATAGGATCCTCAGTACATGGAAATGTCCTGCAATTATAAATGTCCAGATTTCAAAGCAGGATCATAAATCACTGATCATTGTAGCTAAAGCATGTAAGAAGTAATGTTTCCATTTGGTTGACAGCATCAATAATGACACCCCATGATGTATGATGGCAGCACTACTATTATTAATACATAATTATTTTAAACTGTAATTTCAGTGCAGTGATAGAGGATAGAAAACAAAGACAGTGGGTGCAGGGGAGGGCGGAGGTATATAATTATACTGAGAGAAATACATATTGACATTATTTACCTGTTATCGTGGACATTTGCATGTATTTTGCATCCTGCTGTGCATTTTGGTCATTTGTTATAGCTGCTGGATATCTGCATGCATTTAGGACATATAAGCTATTATTATGGACATTTCCATGAATTTAGAATCCTGCTTTGAAATCTGAACAATTATAATTGTGATATATTTGCATATCTTTACAATTCTGTTTTGAACATGGGGCTATTTATAGACTTTCTGATCGAATATGACTTTTTGGGACACTAATTTATCAACATTTTACTATGGGTTCTTTTGGTACTCCTTACTATTACATATGTCATTTTACAATCCTGATCATTAACCTGCCCTGATATGTATCTGTGTATCCTGCATCTTGTGGAGACCCTTATAATAGAATCCTAAATACGTGGAAATATCCTGCAATTATAAATGTTCAGATTTCAAAGCAGGATCCTAAAATCATGCAAATGTCCATAGTAATGCACTGCATGGCAGCAGTGACTGAGAGATCACTGTAGCTAAAGCATGTAAGAAGTAACGTGTCCATTTGGTGGACAACATCAGGAATGGCACTCCATGGTCTACTATGTAAGCAATCACTCCTCCAATGAAATATTCCTTTGATGTTGACTGGTTCCTGCATTCAAGCACTCCCCAGTCACCTTACTATAAGGCTGCTGATTACTTCTCTCATTATGGTTGGCATGTGTCTCAGATATTTCCCTTTGCTGTGGATCTGCTACCTAATACCTTGTACTGCAAGTACTGCAAGTATGGAAAAGTCAGAGTGATCCCCTCTGCCTTACTAAAAATTCAGTAACCAGAAACAAGTTGAGGGGAAGTCTCTCATCTTTTCACAGCAATACTTTACTCCTTATGTGTAAGTGTTTTGTGTCTCCTCCAGTTGCCAGCAGTGCTATTTCTGTCCAGATCTGGTGTATAAATAAAAAAAATAACATTCCCAGAAGTTATCATTGTGTTTCTCCTCCATTTTTCCATCATAGTTGGTGAAGGATGATGTCATCAGAGCAACAAAGATAGTGGTGTTACACAAAATTAAGTTCCATGAGTAAACTGCTGCCAATAAGGATCTCATGGACATTATTTCTGTAAATATGTATATTTGCAACATTTATAATTGTTTCTTTGTACTGTATTGCTGTATATAGCTATTATTTTTCTAATGCTGTTAATTACTATTTAATTTTTTGCTGTTGTACTATACTCCATACTCCTCCCCCAGGACACATCTGGAAATGAGCTGCTTGTGCATCACAGCATACCCTGCAAAGAGCATACCATGGCTGTTTCACAATGCACAACTGTGAGTGCAGTTATTCTGCATACCTTGTGTCACATTTGTGTGATAAGCCTCTGTTATATGCCCACCTTGGTTATATGAACACACTTGGCTATGCCTCAGTGCATACCCAGGAAAATGCATACAATGGCTTGTTCAGTATGTACAAATGAGACTGCACTTATTCTACAAATCTGAGTCTCACTTTGCATGACCAGACTTTGATATATGCTAACCTGTGTTAATGAATACTTGCCTCTGCATTGTGCCTCAGTGTCTACCCAGGTAACAGCATACTTTTCCTTGATCACTATGTACAACTGTGATGTATTTATTTGGAAAAATCTTCTGTCACTTTATGTGATCGGCCTCTGATGTACACTATGCCCACCTGCGTTACGTAATGACACTTGGCTCTGCCTCATGCCTCAAAGCATGTTCTGATAAGTGCATACTATGGCTGCATCACAAGATACAATTGGTTTTACAGTTCTTCTACAAACTATGTGTCACTTTTCTGTGATTGGCCTCTGCTATATGCTCACCTAGGGTGCATGAGCACACTTGGCTCTGCCTCATGCCTAGCACATATGCAAGAAAATGCATACCATGGTTCATCACTATGTACAAATGTGGCTGCAGTTATTTTGCAAACCTTGTCTCACTTTGTGTGATCGGCCACTGATATACTATCACCTTGGTTACATGAACACACTTGGCTTTGCCTCGTGCCTCAGTGCATACCCAAGAAAGCGCATGCCATGGCTCTAGCACTCTGTACAATGTAACTGCATTTATTCTGCAAACCTTGTCTCTCTTTGTGTGATTGGACCCTGACATACGCTACCCTGTGTTCATTGAATACACTTGACTCTACCTCATGCCTCAATGTCTACCAAGGTACCTTTTCTCCATCACAGTGTACAGTTGTCTGCAGTTCTTCTGAAAACTCACTTGGCTTGGCCTTGTGCCTTAATAGATATAGAAACATAGAAACATAGACTTTGATGGCAGATACGGACCACTTAGTCCACCTAGTCTGCCCATGTCCCTGCCCATTGCATAAGCTGCAGGTCCTAGCTAACCAACAGCCTACAGTACTTCTTTCTACCCCCCCCACCAGAATTGTCGTATGTCTGTCCCATGCATTCTTGAATTCCCCCCACTGTTTTTGACCCCGACCTTCTCAGGAAGCCATTCCATGCATCCACCACCCTCTCTGTGAAAATACTTCCTCACATTTCCCTGAGCGTCCCTCCTCTATCTTCAAATTGTGTTCCCTTGTTCTTGCATCTCTTCTTCTGAAGATGCTACCCTCTTGGACTTTGTTGACTCCTTGAGGTACTTGAAAGTTTCTATCATGTCCCCCCCTCCCTCCTTTCCTCAAGGGTATACATATTAAGCTCCTTTAGTTTCTCTTCATATGGCTTCTGTTGCAGATCCTGCACCATTTTAATTGCCCTCCTCTGGACTGCCTCCATCCTGTCTATGTTCTTGTGGAGATGGAGTCTCCAGAACTGCACACAATACTCCAGATGGGGTCTCACCAACTGTCTTTACAGAGGGATATCAACTTCCTGTTTTCTACTGGTGATGCCTCTCTCTATACATCCCAGTATCCCTCAGCCCTCCTTACTGACTTCTCACATTGCTTGCTTACCTTTAGGTCATCTGATATGACTACCCCCAGGTCCCTTTCTCTTTATGTTGTTGTTAATACCTTCCCCTCCATTGTGTACTCTTCCCCTGGGTTTTTGTTTCCCAGGTGCATTACTTTGCACTTCTTTGCATTGAATCTAAGCTGCCGTACTTTTGACCATTCCTCCAACCTTGCCAAGTCCCTTCTCATCCTTTCCACCCCCCCCACCGTGTATCAACCCTGTTGCAGATCTTTGTGTCATCTGCAAAGAGGCATACTTTTCATTCCAGTCTCTCTGCAATGTCACTTTTAAAGACATTAAAAAGGACCAGACCCAGTACTGAACCCTGCGGTAACCGCTAGTAACCTCCCTTTCTTCGGTGTGGACTCTGTTTACTATTACCCTCTGTGTCCTGTTGTCCAGCCAATTTTTTACCTAGGCTACTACCCTGGGACCCACTCCCAGGCTGGCTAATTGGTTTATTAATCTTTTGTGTGGGACTGTGTCCAATGCCTTGCTAAAGATTAGGTAGGCCATTTCCACAGCCCCTCCCTGGTCTACTACTTTGGTCACTCAATCAAAGAAATCTATTAGATTCATCTGACATGACCTTCCCGCTGTGAATCCATGTTGCCTTGGGTCCTGTGCCCCGGCTGGCCTCTAGGTACTCATGAATTCTTTCTTTCAGAAGTGATTTCATCATTTTCCCTACCACTGAGGTCAGGCTAACAGGTCTGTAGTTTCCTGCCTCTGCTTTACTCCCACTTTTGTGAAGGGGAATCACATCCATCCTCCTCCAGTCCTTCGGTACCACACCATCCTCCCATGATTTGTTAAAAAGGGTAGTCAGTGGTGTCTAGTTTCCCCTTAGCTCTTTTAGAATTCTGGGGTGAATCCCATCAGGCCCCATTGCTTTGTCCACCTTCAGTTTTAGGAGTTCTTTCAGAACCCTTTCTTCTGTGAAAGGACTGGTATCGATCCCCCTATCCAAAGTGCTTCTATTGATTGGATTAGGTACCTCTCCCTCCTCTTCTTTTGTGAATACTGAGCAGAAGCATTCATTTAGTATACCTGCTTTTTCACTGTCCCTCTCTACCCACCAACCCTCCCCTTCATTATGTCTCACTATCCCTCCCTTGGTCTTTGTTCGCTCCCTAATGTGCCTGTAAAAGGTTTTATCCCCCTTCTTAACTGAGTTGGCTATGTTTTTCTCAGTTTGGGCCTTTGCTAATCTGACTACCTTCCCCACTTCCTTCTGCTTTAAGTGGAACAGTTCTCTGTCCTGCTCCTTCTGTGTTTCCTTATACTTCCTGAATGCTATCTTTTCCCCCTAACCTTCCCCGCCACCTCTTTTGAGAACCATAGTGTTTTTTTCTTTCATTTTGATTTGTTTAGTTGCTTCACACAATGGCTTGTTGCCTCTGTGATGTCAGTTTTGATGTTTCCCCATCGTTCCTGCACCCCTCTTTCTTGGCTGTTTGCTAGTGCTTTTCTGAGGCACTCTCTCATTTTTACAAAGTCAGCCCTCCTAAAGTCCACTATCCTCACTTTTGTATGGCTTGACTCTGCGGCTGTGTTTATCGTGAACCACACTGTTTGGTAGTCACTTGTTCCCAGATGGCTACCCACTCCTAGATCTGAGATCCTCTCACCATCCCCATTTGAGAGTACCAGGTCTAAGACTGCTCCTCCCTGAGTGGGTTCCAGCACTAGCTTTTCTGAGTCATGCCCCCTGTAGGGCATCGAGAATGACCCTGCTCTTGGATGTGCATGCGGCAAAGGCACTCCAGTTAACATCTGGCATATTCAGGTCCCCCATCAACAATATTTCCCCTTTTTCTACCATCCTACGGATGCCTTTTATCATTTACTTGTCCATTTCCTCCCCTTGAGATGGGGGGTCCCTATACAACCCCTGTGTGGATTGTGGTGCCATTTCCAGCCTCCAGGGTGACCCACAGTGCCTCCTCTCCTCCCTGTTTACCCTTTAGTTCCATTGCTTTGATCCCTTCCTTTAGGTAGAGAGCTACTCTTCCTCCTCCTCTTCTACCATCCCTGTCCCTCCTGTAGATTGTGCACCCTGGTATGTTGCCATCCTAATCGTTTTTCTCTGTGTATCATGTTTCTGTGACTGCTATGACATCTAGGCACCCCTCTTCCATCAAGGCCACCAGTTCAGGGAGCTTGTTACCTAGACTACAGGCATTGATACTCATTGCCCTCCATTTTTTGATGTCCTTACCCCTTTTATCCCCATCCTGTCCTTACTGCCTTTGCCCTTTTCTCCATTTACCCCTGCTCTTCTCCCTATCGACTTCTCTATCTTGGTGTTTACCTCACTAACTACCATGATTTTTTTTGGGGGGGGCAGGGATTTCCCTGCTCCTTTTCAGTGCCTCCCCCCTTGGTTAGTTTAAATGCTTGCCAATGAAGCATTTAAACCTATCACCTAGGATCCTGGTTCCCCTCCTGCACAGATACAGGCCATCACACCAGTATAGGCCTGTATCCCTCCAGGTGGACCCCCTGTCCCCAATAAAGCCAAAACCCTGAGCTCTGCACCAGTTTTTCAACCACTGATTGAATCCCGTGGTGTGGAGCACCCTAGCTTCACCCATGCCATAGACAGGCAGCACCTCCGAGAAGGTTACCGTGCATGCTACTTGTCTAAGGCCCTCCCCAACTCCACAAACTCCTCCTGCACTGCTCTGATCCCTTTCTCAGCCAGGTCATTTGTCTCTAGGTGGACAATGATGTCCTGTTCCCTCTCCTGTGCAGCTGCTCCCCCGATCCTGAGGATTCACTCCCTGTCCCTCCAAGCCATTGTGCCAGGCAGGCACCTAACCTCCCCCCCCCCCCAGTTCTACCTCCCTAACAGTTGAGTCCCCCACCAGGAGTTGTTTCCTTCTCCTGTGGGGTCTCATGCCACCCTCCTGTAGGTCTCCTTTATGGAGGTTCCCAGCATCCTCCTTGGTCTCCACTGTGGGTGCCTCCAAAGAAAAACTACACTCTGCCAGAACAGCATGCAAATTGTGGAGAGGCACAACTGGAGGGATGTGCCTCCATTCCACCACCCTCATCCTCCCTGAGCCCATAGTGGTCCAACCGCTCCTCTTTCTTGGCAACATCTGAGGCAGTGGTGGCGGCCCTGGTGGTCCCTGTGTGGGACAGGAAGTCCCCCGAATCCTGGCCAACTCAGCCTAGAGATGAGCAACCTCCTCCCTCAGTCCAGAGAGGTACCTGCAGATGGGACAACACTGCATCTTCCAGAACGTCTCCTGGAAGACTGCTGCTCCACAGCCACTGCACTGCACCACTCCCATCGAGTCTTATTTATGGCCCCATAGCTGTTGTTTTGTATGCTTACTCTTTCCTCTCTCTGCTTACTTTTTTTTCCTCCCTACTTTCCGACTGCCTCCGTGCCCTTAAAGCTCCTGCTCTTCCTGTTTTGGGACAGGAAGTTTCTGTATTCCTCAGTAGTCTCCTTCTTACTTGCTCAGAGTCAGACCTCCAGCAGATAGGGGGGGATGGAGAGCTACTCTTTTCCTTCTAGGATGGTGAGTCTTTTGTGTCTCTGTGGTCACTCCCTTCCTGCTCCCAAACAGGAAGTTCCTGTTGTCAGTCAAATCCTGTGCTTATAAAAGTTGAACTAGCTAGGGGTGGTGGGGAGGGCTATATAGCCCAGTAGAGTAGTAAAGTTCTAACAGCACCTCTTTCCTCTTGCTGTTCTCTGCCAAAAGCTGTCTAAGGCAGTTTTAAATCCAAACACCTGGCTTCCTGCTGCCTAAGGCACTCCCCCCTAAGTCACAGCTCCTTTCTTCACCTAGCTAACTGCACAGATATCAGTTCCCTTTACCCAACTCAAACACACTAACTCTTGTTTATTTTTTGTTTGTTTGTTTGTTTTTACCCTAAATTGAATGCCCCAGTAGTAGAGTTCTAGTTCTTTAGTCCCAGTACAGTAGTAAAGTTCTAACAGCACCTCCTTCCTCTTGCTGTTCTCTGCCAAAAGCTATCTAGGGCAGTTTTAAATCCAAACACCTGGCTTCCTGCTGCCTAAACCCCTCCCCCTAATTCACAGCTCCCTTCTTCACCTAGCTAACTGCATAGATAACAGTTCTCGTCTCTCAACTCAGACAAACACACTAACTCTTGTTTTTTTTTTTTGTTTGTGTTTACCCTAAATTGAAGGTCCCAGTAGTAGAAGAGTTCTAGTTCTTAAGTTCCAGTACAGTAGTAAAGTTCTAATAGCACCTTCTTCCTCTTGCTGTTCTCTGCCAAAACAGTACTGGTAAGCACATGCCATGGCTCCATCACAGTGTACAAATGTGAGTGCAGTTATTCTGCAAATCTTCTGTCACTTTTGTGTGATCGGCCTATACTATATGCTCACTGGGGTTACATGAAGACACTCGACTCTACCTCATGCCTCAGTGCATACCTGGGAAAGAGCATACCATGATTTCATCACTAGGTGCAAATGTGACTGCATTTATTTTGCAAACCTTGTCTCACTTTCTGTGAATGGCCTCAAATACTGTATATTCTCACCTAGGTTACATAAACACATTTGGCTGTGCCTTGTGCCTCAGTGTGTACCCAGGTAACTGCATACCATTGCTTGATCACTAAGTACAATTGTGAGTGCACTTATTCTGAAAATCTTCTTTCATTTTTGTGTGATCTGCCTCTGATATACGCTCATCTGGGTTATGTGAACACACTTTGCTCTGCCTTGTGTCCCGCTGCATATCCTTGTAAAGCACATACCATGGCTCCATCACCATGCACATTTGTGAGTGGAGTTATTCTGTAAACCTAGCCACTTGATGTGATCGGCTTCTGATGTACACTCACCTTGGTTACATGAACACATTGTGCTCTGCACTGTGCCTCAGCGTCTAACCAGGTTACTGCATACCTTTGCTCAATCACTATGTACAATTCTGAGTGCAGTTATTCTGCAAACCTTGTATCACTTTTGTGTGAGCAACCTGATATACGCTCACCTTTGTTACATTCACACTTACCTCTGCCTTGTTCCTCACTGCATACCCTGGTAAGCGCATGATATGGCTCGATCCATGTGCAACAGTGTATATCCAGCTATATGCATATCAAATCTCCAGTATACTGTGCTAGTCTCAGATTATGCATTTCTTTGCATTAAAAGACACAGAAATTAGTTGAGTGGCAGACACCATCTATTTGGTCGACTTACTGTACTCTTTCTACACACTTGCATATCATACATCATTTGAAAGCTTATTATGTCTACTTTAAGATGAAGTACGGGGCCATTGTCAGGATTTTTCCAAGGGGGGTTAATTTTTTTTTAGTCTGTGAGTTTTTTTAAAAAAGCCGAGGGTCTGGGGGCTACCAGGCCCTCTGAAGCCCAGGGGTTCTAGATGCTCTGTGATGCATTTTTGTACTTATTTTGAAGCTAAGTAACTCATATGTATGTTCTCCTCCAACCCCTTGCTCCACAATTACGATGTGTCTGGTTGCATGGTAAATACATACTTGTATTATATAAATAGTCTGCAGCCGTCACCTGCTTCTTAGACATGCCATGAATGTCAGCATTTTGCAAACCACACATGCAGAATAAAAGTGTGTATTTACCATGCTAGGCAGATAGTAGGGGTCTGGGTGCTGCTAGGCTCTTACCTGGATTTTTACAAGGTGTGTTCTTTCTTTTGTAGAAAGTAACTTAAAAAAAAAGTCGGGGTCTGGGGGCCACTAGGCCTCCAGAAGCCCAGGGGCTCTAGATGCTTTGTGGAGCATTTTCTGGCTTATTTTGAAACTAAATAACTTGTATTTAAACTCTCCCCCACCCCCTTGCTCTAAATTGATATGTCTGGCTGCAGGGCGAACACATACTTTCATTCCATATATAAGGTTAGGAAAATGCTTATATTGCAGTATCAGTCATACATATATTGGCTGCAGCTTTTCCCTGCTGGCTTGACATGGGCCAGATGAATGTCAGCATTTTGTTAACCTCATATAAATAACTGAAATATGAATTCACCCTGCAGCCAGCAAGATATTGGGTCTGATGGCTGCTTGGCCCATAGAAGCTCTTGGTTATGTATGCTAAGTGGTTCATTTTGTGATTAATTTTACAGCTCAAGTTGTTATCTGTCATCTCTCCTCCACTCCTGGCTGTCAGGACAATTACTACATGTGTGACTCACGTTGTGTACCAATATACTAATTACCCGACAATAGCAAGAGTCCGTGTACTGTACCTCATGACAGTTTTTAGCTGGCTTTGGCTGGGTATTGTGCAGTACTGAGCTGTTGTTGTGCCATTTTGCTTTAAGGGTATTGGCCTTGTGGCTGCTGTGCTCCCAGAAGCCATGGATCATGGATGGTCTGTTTTGTGGGTTATGTACATAATTCACATCTCCCTTACTTTTTATATCCAGTGTCCGGGTCAGTGTCCCACATAGATTAATGTCTGAAATGAACCCTGAATATGTGTCTCAGAGGACACAGCACTGGGATTTTACTGTGACTTACCCAAATATTACACATATTAAACCCTTTATCCCTGGTTCGCAAGCTGGTGCACTTTCTGAAAATAATTAGCACACTGCCTTCTTCTATAATCAACAGTGACCCACTGTGCTAGCTAGACTGCAAAGGGCTGGACTGGAATCTATGGACAAAACTCAGTTGCTTACGGATGCCACCCATTACTTTGTTCTTTGGTAAATATGTGATCCAAAATACCCAAACATAGCTGATAATTATATAATCTGCAATCTCACTCTGCAGCACTCTCTATTCCACTGAACTCCTAATTCTTCATTGTTGTCAATGACAACAATTAAATAGAAGACATAAGTTTCTTCATTACCCTTACTTTTATACACTGTTGGTCTAACATATGATAGAAAAAATTCCACACAGATAAACATAATGAAAAATGAACCAATTTGAATATGTGTCTTGGTAGAATGGAGGCGCCGAGCACTGGGATTTGATGGCGACTTGCTCAGTATAACACAGTATTTGGTTCTGGATCATCGTGTAACCCTTTCTCCCCATTTCACAAGCTGGTGCACTTTCCAAAATTAAACAGAACCATACTGCCTTATTGTATGTTTAATCAACATTAACAACGAGCCGCTGTACTAGCTAGGAAACAAGAGCTGGCCACAATCAAAGGTCGACCAATAGATAACAAAGAACATGTGCACTGGACAACAGATTACTTCTGCATCCCAACCAGGGGCAAAAAGTACACCTGCAGGTCCCAACTAGGGCCAAGTAGTACACCTATTATTTATGTAACTAAGAAGTCATGAATAAATAACACTGTAAAATATTATTTGCACACAACAATACTGGCAAGAAAAAAGCAGACATTTTTCTGCACAGGGTGACTGAGTTTCTTTTGATCCAAAAAAAGCCACATGTTCTTAATTTTTTAAATCATTTCCCGAGACCATGCTGCTGAGCAGCCCTTGCAGACTGGTGGTCAGAGTGAGCAAAATAAATCTGCAGCCACACAGAGGGGATGATGTCGGTAACTCAAGATTTTAGGAGGCAGGGTTCTGTCAGAAATGTTCTTTTACATGAGGAGTAGTTTCTTTTGACTGAGCCCCACACTCGTATCCCTGTCTGACCTCTCGCTCTGTCCCAGCCACTCAAAATTGACTGCTCTTTCCACATGCCTTAAATTACCTGACTGCTGGTGACTAGAGAAATCAGTAATGAGTCCATCATGGCAGCGGCACTCTTGTTTTTCTTTTGCCAGCAGCAGTGACTGAATGACCAGCAGCTTCCATTGCCTCGCGTCATCCTCCACACTCCATTTTAGCAGGCAGTTGTGATGGCTGTGAAAATCGGCGCGCTACAGTCGAGTGGTGCATTATTGGCATGCTTACATGCCTCTCACTGTACTGATTGGACAGTCCTGTCTCTGTGGGTAGCAGCGGTGTGAAAGATTAAGGCAGCTCAGTGCCATGCAAGGGTCCAACTGTTGGGAGGCTGCTGATTGGCAGATTAGGGGAGGGGATCGCATTTGGCTCACATTTCAAGCTGGACTGTCAACCCACAGTTATGATTGACAGGACCGGGGCGCATGTCAGTCACTTGGTAAGACTCGGGCATGCTCTTAAACAAGCAAGCACATCATATTTTTAAACAGACAATACCTACTGAACTAAATTAATAAAAACAAAAAAACGGAGGTTCAAAAAGGGGGGGTTCATTCGAACCAGATGAACCCCAGCTGGCAACAGGCCTGAAGTATGATGTGGAGCTGTCAAGTGGTGCTGTTACCATAGAATTGGGGCTAAACAATGACACCCTCAACATGTTAGGATGACCACTTTGAAATATTTGCATTCATTTCTGTTAGCTTAATGATGCTATGTATTATTTCAAGACATAAAATAGAATTTCTGTGTGATCTCAAAGCATCACAACAATCTAAAGGGTAAAACAAAATCTAATAATAAATTTGTACAGGTATCATTGAAATGTATAGCGCTGGCGACATTTCTAGTCAGCATCATTATCATCATCTTGTTCATCATCATGATCTCTGTCGATGGTGCGTGGGTTACCACAGTCTTCATTGCCTAGGCTGGTACACAGTTCGGTGCAGGCAAGATTGTTCTGACTACAGACACAGTTGATTGTGCAGCAATCCCTACTGGTACAGGGACAGATAAGGTCTTGTAGAAGCTCAGATGCCATTGGGCCCTTGAAGAATACAGGAAGTAGTTCATCATCCACATTTTTCCTCCATGTTGCAATGGTAATCCAATATCCGGTTTACCTATGTGTGAAGACATCCACATTTTTGTTTGCCAATATGCCGTTTTGACATGCTCTTCAAAACAGTCTTCACATGGTGGGAATTTGGCCAGTGACTTGTCCTTTTTGATGGCTAGATTGAGGCGTAAGCAATTCAGGTCTCTATGGGTCTTCTTTTCTTTCTCATTTTGGTCATCCAACACTGCTACTAAATTTCTTGCTGCAGAAATTGTGGCTTGTTTGTCACTCTCTCCCAATTTGGCAAGATCTGTGAAGCGGTAAGCTCCCTTTGTTTTGACAACATTAAACACAGATTTTTTCCCCAATATCAAATAGGGATGACACAGAGTCTCATCCTGTACAGCAGATAGTATGTTGCAGAAGTCAGGAGTGATTGCATCACAAACTGCATGCACAGGTATGAAGCGATGCTTGCCAGTTGTGCTGGTAATGGTGCCTGTTTCTATCCACATTATCTATGTGTTCCATTTTTGGAAAGTAGTGAACAGCAAGGACCAAAACATCTGTATCAGGTGATCTAACTACTATGGTTCCTTTGACACTGAGACCCAAAAGCCATATTGGCACATACAGCATGCAGAAGCATCCTTGTGTCTACTTCCTCTTGAGTACTATACAAGTCTTGGGCTTCTTCAACACCTCTACTGGTGATGGACTGCTACTTCTCCACTGGGAAAGCCTCCAGCAAGAAGGAATGTTTGTGCTGGGTTTCCTCCTACACTCACAGCTGCATTTTGAACCATATATTCATAGAGAAATTTTGCAAGTAACTGCTTGTTGGATGCTATGTTTAGAAACTTTTTCCATGGAGACACAGGGCATCTACCAATCACCTGGTATTGCTTGCATCTAACCTTAGATCCTGCCCAGTGCTGTCTTATTGCTGTTTTCACAGAGTTACTGTTGTCATAGCTGTCAAAGACTTTGATTACAGAATTAGCTTTGTCAAATCCTTTTAGGACTTGCCTTAAGTACTTGGCAGCCAATTCATCAAACATGTGGAATTTGTCTCTAGCTATAATTTGAATGACAGCAATGGCATCTCTGATGTACACTGTGGTTTCTTTGTTGCATCCTCTTAGCTCATTGATGCTTTCAGCTTGAGCTTCCAGCTGATGCCCTAATTCAGCTTTGTCTGATTTTCTCATTGTTCCATCAGCATGGAAAAGGGACATAGGCACAGGTCCTACTGGGTGACTAAGAACAGTTGCCATTGAAACATCATCTTTGCATTGTGCTAAGAACAGTGCCTTGTGGAAAACAATTTCTGGACTGATGATTACTGTGATTATCCCTCCCTTGCCAGACTTAAATTTGGTCTTCTTGGCCATGTTAGCAAATGTTTTGATGCCAGATTTCTTGACTAAGCTATGTGTCCCATCAGAATCAAGTGCACCTCTCACAAATCTCTCCATTACTTCTTCACCAACATCTATTATTTTCAGTGGAGACTCTTGTACATCTGATGTTTCGTGCAGTCCAGTAGATATGTTGATAAGAGCCTCCGGATGTGATTCAGTGTCAAATGGGTTTGTCATATTGTTGATGACATGGTTGGTAAGGGCTGTAACATGATCTTCATCCCTTTTCAATGCAGAGGCAAGGACTTGTTTGTGGATTTTGTTTTCACTACTTGTTGATAGGCCACTTCTTTCTCTCATAGCTTTTGTATATTTACTCAGGACATGTCTTGTGAGGGTTTATCCGACAAGGGCTGGCTTCTTTCTTGTCAGTCCTACAACCCCACTGCTGCCCTTTGAGTCTTTGATGACAGTTTTCTCTGTTACCATGTCACTCCAAATTCCATTGAAAGAACCAGGAGTCTGACACACAACAAATTCCCCAGATTCAAAGGCACTGTGTACTTCTTCAGGGAGATTTAGCATATCTCGAATGTAGATTGGAATCCACCTGGCATAGTTGGGCCAATTTGCAGCAAAGAAGTATGGAAGCATGGCACATTGTGTGTGAAGGCAAAATTTCCAATCACCCTCTCGATCTGCATGGACATTTAGAAGTAGTATCTGCATAACCTGGAGAAAATGATCCCAGAACTTGAATGTAGGAGACTGGGCATACCCCCATGTCTGAAATTCCTCCAGTAATGGTAACATATGCTGAGTTTGAGCATCATCATGTTCTTTTTTTTTGTGTCATATTTTTATTAATTTTGCAAGTTAACTCACAAAACATAATATACATGGGAGGATAGCATAGACATATCAAGTTACCACATATCTATACAAAAACTATGTTTAAGACACCTCCCCATAAGTAACAACATGGGGGAAATACCCACAAATATAATGGCATCTATGCGCTTATAATCCAATGCATGCAGCCAAGAAAGGGCAAAGGGGAATCATATGTCCAAAATGTCCACCGCCCAAACCAATGACCAGCATAAGAAATGGCCCTGCAGTTTCCCCTAAGCAGAAACCAGTAAATAAACTATAGGAGTTCCCCAACCTCCCAGAGAAAACCTCCAAACATACATTCCCAATTGTAAGACCCTCCATAATGTGCTTTATCAAACAGATAATGGCAGAATTAAAGGTACATTACCCCCAAAAGAAGAAAGAATGTTCACCTCAGTAAACAATGATCCACCCACCCAGCATCTTAAATGTAGTCCACCACAGTCCAAACAAAACATTCCCAACCTGGAAACAGTCCATCCTCTGCTGTAAAAAAAAAAAAGCTGGAACTTGTAAAAGGAGAGCAACTGTATAACAGTCCTGCACAACTCCAAGAAGGTGGTTGGAGTAATGTGACAGCCAGGATGCAACATAGAAATTCTGCAGAATATCACAGAATGCTGTGGTTTACTACAGGGTCCATTTTAAGTCAATGGCAATTAAGCCCTTTTGTCATGCAGGATTTTGTGACATGTTATTACTGCATGTTACTGTGTGTTATCGTGGTGGACTCCACTGTATGTCCACAATGTGGCCTGCTGACAGCCACCCAGGGCCAGCCATGCAGCTAGAGGTGAAGGGCCATTAATAGAGTGCAAAAATGCACACTACGTCCACAGGTTCTGCCATCCCCTCAGCCTTCATCCTTTGTCGGAGGAATGCCCATCTGCTATACCCGCCGCTAGCTCTTGCTCAATACAGTGCAGCATCTTGTTGGCATCCTTCGGGTCATTGAACTGATATTGGCAACCCTGCCAAGTCACTCAGAGCTTAACTGGGAGCAGGAGCTGGTGTTGGACCTTCAACAACCATAGATGACTCCTAATGCCATCAAATTCCCTGCACCTTTGCCTGGTGCTATAGGAGAGATCAAGGAAAGATATGATGAAGTTGTCACCATTTTTCAAAGATCTTTGCCTCCTGGTGATAGCAAGTGTTCTAGCCCTGTCTCCAACACTAGTGCACAACACCAATGTAGTCCTGAGAACTGTAGAGCTCGCTGCCGCATATCGTGGGGTAATTCTGTAGGCTTTTCAAGAGATGGGTGGATCTTCTTCTGTAAATCCCAAGAGCGGAGGTAGGAATATTTTAACAAAACTCAGACAATCCTCCCCCTCAGCAGCTTCGGAGAGCCGCACAATCTGTAAATTTCTCTCTCTAATTTGATTCTCCATGACCTCAAGACATAACCCCAGCAGGGAGTTCTCTTCGATGAGCTTCACGGTCACCTCGGAAGATTTGAGGGCCGAGGTTTCCAATCGCTGTACTACTTGCTTACATGAGTCCATCCTAGATTCCAGGGCTGAGACCCTGGGAGTCAAGGTGTCAAACTTTTTGTCCAGCTCCTGCACTGATTTGAAGAGTTGCAGTAAGGTTGCTTGAATCGAGGTTGAAGATGCTCCTCCGGGTGGTGGACCAACCAAGTCCATGGCTCCACCAGATGCTGCAGGCCACTCCTCACACTGTTGCTGCTGTTTCTTGGGGGCAAAGAAATCGGACAAAGGAGCACTTGCATCTCAGGTCTTGCCCATCCTGCCAGTTAGAGGAGTATCTGACACCAAACAAAGCACTTTAAAAAGCAGATAATAGCGCTACACCAGTGATCCATGTTTGGGAATGAGCCTGGACCGCCGGGGGTCAGCAGGGGAGAAGAAGGATCGAATGCCTGATGGCTGATCTCCTTCTCTGGGGAAGGGAGGACTGCAGACCCCTCTGCAATACTGCCACCTGGGGGAACTTGGGTGGAAGGTGAGGTCAGAGGCAAGCAGGACATGTTGGGAGGGGTGGACGTCAGCCGTGGACCGGAGCAAAGGCACATCTCACCATGCCTTTGTTTCATTGGCCCACCCTGCGCACTGATGCCTGTAGGGGGTGAGAGAAAAAGCCAGGAAAAACACCCTGCAGTGGCACTGGTAGACAGGTTCTGGGCGCTGGTGATCAGAGAAACCTGAGGATAAGTGCAAGGTGAACACTCGGTTAAGGTCTGGAGAACTTAGGGGGACTCCTCCACCCCATCCGGTGGGAGGTCATCTGGAGTGCTCAGGATCCAAAGAGCGGGGCACCCATATGTGCTGACAATTCCTGGCGAGCTCTGATGTACGATGCATTGGGGCCCTGAAGAGTGGGGCTACTGCTGGTAGGTAGGAGGATAAAGACAAGGTTAAAGAAAAAAGCAGATAATCCAATTTTTGAGGTGTTTTTGATAGTTTTTCCTGGGAGCTGAGAAGATATGCTGCTTCCTTGATGGCTGCTCAGCAGTGCCCCCGCATCAAGCTCTTTAATTACATGTTATAAGGACTCAATGTCTTCAGACTCAAACACCTTTTGAGTGTCAGCCAGCATTTGCCAGACAAATGCTGGAACTCCATGAGTACCTCCTCCCTGCTCACACCATTTAACAAATAAAGAAAGTTTCAGAGCACTCAGGGACTCAAATATGAACGTACAAATTTGCCAGCAGAAACAGGCCATAACCATAATGGTCTATCAAGTCTGCTCGAGTGTGCAGCTCTAATTAGTTTCCTGGAGCTGTCCCCCTTCCCTGCTCCCCCTGGAGTTGTCTCTCCCTCCCCTAGTACCCTCCTCCTTCCCCATCCCAGGTACACCTACCCTCATTTTCTTCTTTACCCTCTCCCACCCCGAAACTAACCACAGTATTCACTGCTACCACCTCCTTTGGCAACTTGTTCCACCCTGACACAACCCTTTCAGTGAAAAAGTGCCTCCTCATTTCCTTCTTAAATCTACCCCCTCTAGCTTCCGGCTGTTCCCCCTTGTTGTACTCTCCTTCCATAAGTTAGAGATGCCCTCCAGTCTTACCCTGTTTATTCCCTTAAGGTACTTTAAGGTCTCTATCATGTCCGCCTCTCTCTCTCTCTCTCTCTCTCTCTCTCCTATCCTTCAGGGAGTACATGTTTAGCTCACACAGCCTCTCCTCATATACTTTGTCTCCCATACCCTGGATCATCCTGGTAGTCCTCCTCGGGACCCCCCTCCAGTAGCTTGATATCCTTCTTCAGATATGGGCATCAGAACTGCACACAATATTCCAGGTGTGGACTCACCAGTGACCTGAACAGTAGCAAGATGACTTCCTCCTTCCTAGAGGTTATTCCTCTGGCAATGCAGCCTAGCATTTAATTTGCTTTGGCTGCTGCCTTGTGGCACTGTGCTGAGTGTTTCATGTTACCTCTGACCATCACTCCAAGGTTCTTTTCCTGCTCTGAGACTGCTACCTGTACTCCCCCCAGCCAGTAGTTGGTCCCTGAGTTCCTGGTACTCAGGTGCATGACCGTACATTTCTTGGCATTGAAATAGAACTGCCAGATGCCCAACCATTTCTCCAGCCTAGCCAGATCTTCCCTTAATTCCTGTCTCCCCTCCACTGTGTCCACCCTCCCACAGAGCTTGGTATCATCTGCAAAAAGGCAGATCTTACTTTTGACCCCCTTTGCTATGTCACCAATAAAGATATTGAACAGCACAGGTCCATGTACTGAGCCTTGTGGGACCCCGCTGGTTACAGGCTGAGGTTTGAATAGTTCCTCCCCACCACCGCTCTCTGATTCCTATCCTGCAGCCAGTTCTTGACCTACCCCAACAGTTTGACCCCTATTCCCAGGTCCCTCAGCTTGCCGATCAGCCTGCCATGTGGCACTGAATCAAACACCTTGCTGAAGTCCAGGTACAGGACATCCACTGCCTGTCTCCTGTCCAACGACCTCATAACCCAGTCGAAGAAGTCAATCATATTGGTTTGACAAGATCTCCCCCTGGCTGACTCATGTTGCTTGTCATCCTGGAGACTATTTTCCTCAAGGAAGGACACCAGTCTTTCCTTTAGAATGGTCTCCAGTGTCTTCCCCACTATGGAGGTCAGGCTAACCTGCCTGTAGTTACCCAGCTCATCCCTGGGACCGTTCTTATGGAGTGGAACCATGTGAGCTGTTCTCCAGTCCTGTGGAACACACCTCTTCTCCAGTGAGGTGTTAAACTGGGCCATCAACGGAGCTGCTAGTACACCTGCCAACTTCCTCAGGACCCTCGGTTGTAAGCCATCTAGTCCCGGTGCTTTGTCCACCCACAGTTCACTTAACCCCCTTAAGACCCTATCCACGCCAATCTCCCCTTCATATTCCACCCTCCAGGCTCCCAATATTCTTCCCCTGTGGTATGGGCCCTTCCGCTTCCTTAGTGAATACAGAGCAAAAGTATTCATTTAAAGCCTCTGCTTGATCTTCCCCCTTTTCTGCCAATCCCCCTTCCGTCTTAACCTTTACTATCCCATCCCTTATGCTTCTTTTCCCCCTAATGTATCAGAAGAAATCCTTCTCCCCCTCCTTAATCCCCTGTGCTAGTCTTGTCTCTTTATCCACCTTGGCTGCCTGGACCTCTCTCCCTGCCTCCCGAGATTTCTCTGCATAAGCCTCTCTGTCCTCCTCCTTCAAGGTACGCTTGTATTTCAGGAAGGCCTCCTGCTTTGCTTTCACCTTCTTGGTCACCCTTCTACTATACCAGCTGGGTCTCTGACACCTGGAGTTCTTTTTATGAATCTTCATGCAGATGGCCTCTATTAACCCCTTCTTGATGACTGCCCATTTCTGTTCTTCATCTATCTGCGGCTTGAGCTTTGCCAGGTGCTTCTTCAGCATGTTACCTATTCTAGTGAAGTCTGCCTTCCTTAAATCTACCACTCTCATTTTTGTCTTGGCTGCATCCTTCTCCATGTTAATGTAAAACCACACTGTGTGGTGGTCACTGCCTGCAAGGGAATCCCTAACTTCAACTTCCTGGACGTGCTCTCTATCTGACAACACCAGGTCTAGTGTGGGACCCTCACTAGTTGGCTCTATGGCTCCTTGTGTCAGGAAACACTCCTGGATAGCATCCAGGAGGACCTGCTCCCTGCCACAGGAAGTAGCTGGCGTGCCCCAGTCAACACCTGGCAGAGTGAAGTCACCCAGGATTATAGTGTTCTTTCTCGCTCCTGCCCTCCTAATCTGTTTCCCTCAGCTCCCTATCCAATTCTATGCTCTGTGAAGGGGTCTGCACACCACCCCTGTCTGAATCTGTTTCCCAGCTGTGCTCTGTAGCACTACCCATAAGGCTTCGGTTGCTCCCTCCTCCCCGTCCTCCTGGTGCACATTATCCCATCCCTTATGTACAGTGCTACTCCTCCCCCTCTCTCTATCCTTTCTATGCAATTGGTACCCTGGGATCTCAAGGTCCCAGTCATGGTACTGGGTTGCCCATGTCTCTGTGATGGCAACTATGTCTACCTCCCCATCTGCCATCAATGCCTGTAGGTCTGCTGTCTTGTTTGCCAGACTCCTAGCATTCAAGGAGACCACTTTCCATCTTGACCTCTGCCCCATGTTTCTCCATTCACTTTTTTACTCCCTTCCCCCTTATCTCTGCTATCCCCTCCCCTTGCCCTCTCACCTCCTTTGGATTCCCTCCTGGGAGGGAGGCCCAGCAGCCCCCCTCACCTGGTGCTGAGTGCTCTGCCTGCTACTCCCCCCCCTTGTCAATTTAAATGTAGCTTATCCATCAAGTACCTTTCCAGGTTGTCTTTCAGGACCCTTGAGCCCTCCTTATTCAGATGCAACCTGTCCTTTGCATATAGGTCATTGAGTTCTCATGTCCTGCCCCAGTCTCCCACAAGCCAGTACCCATTTGCCTCACACCAACCTCCTAGCCATGTATTGAATTTCGCAATCCTCAGCTTTCTTGTAGTACTAGCTCTTGGGACAGGTAGTACCTTTGAGAATGCTACTGTTTTCCCCTACCCCACTGCAGATTCTCCCCAAATCCCTGAACCTTTCCTGCACCACATTCACCTCATACCCTGCAAGGTCATTAGTTCCCAAATGCACCACTATGTGTGGCTTCCCCTGTTCCTGTCCCACACATTTTGGTATTATTGTTCCCACCCTCTCTGCTGTCATGCCAGGCATGCATGCACTCCACCTTCCTGTTGTTCCTCCTAGCATGTTTGTTACCCCATCTTATTCCCTTAAGTATCGGGTCTCCAAGAATTACCACCCTTTCCTCCCCCTTCTTTTTTTTTTTTCAACTTTCTTTCTTCCGGTCACGGTCCCAGGAGCCTCTCTCAGGCATTCAACCTTTCTTCTGCCCTGCCTGAAGTCCCCTCCAACTGTACCTTCCTCTCTCCACCCTGCCTTTCAGCTGACACCCCCAGCTTTACCCCTCCGGGGTGGGGCCACCCCCACCTAGCTTGGGCACTCTCACACATAGACTCCAGCTGCAGACATGGGCCCTGGGTGGAGGAACTGCGAAGGTCGGCAGAGTCGGACCCAGTAGTGGGCAGGGGAGATTGGTGCCGTTGCCTACCCCTGGAACTGTTTTTTTTTTCTGTTTTCTCCCTGCTTCCTCCTCTCCCTTGCGTAGGCACCCTCAATGTCATGTGCACGGCAACCCTGCCAACATCAGCCATGCTAATTTGTCCTATCTGCATACTGAAGTGCCCCCGATCTCCACCGGGAGCTGCTGGTGCACTGGACAAACACCAGCCTGCCCCCCAGGAGAGGAGAGCTGTCCGGTGGATGCTCAATCCTCTCTCTCCCTCTCCTGCCAACCCCTGTCGACCCAGGCTCATTCCCAAACCCGGGTCGCCGGGGTGGCACGAGTTGTGGCATCCAGTGCCTCAATCCTCAGTGCCACCGGGCCGACTTCTCCCCCTTCTTGACCCCCCCATGCCATGGTCCTCCTGTTTCCCTTCTCCTATAGATTCTCCTCTGCTGTGAGTACCACCCAGAGAAACTCCACTACTCTGTAACCAGTTTCCCTTTTCCCCATGCTTACCCCCAGCTTTGCCTACCCCAGTGGTCTGACCTTTTCTCACCCTTTGCACTCCCCACCTGGAGATTCCCTCACCATGCCCATGCCTCCCTCCTCCCTATCCCCCTTCCCATGCTTATCTTGCCAGCCATCCCTCTCATCTCTCCTACCACCCTGCACCTGTTACCTTTCCCTAACTCTGTCCCACCCCCACTTCCCTGTCCTCATTACTAGGCTCTGCCTCCTCTTGCTTCCTCCTCTTGCCCCTGCCTCCTGCTCACTCAAATCCTGTAATACTGCATACCTGTTAGAGGTCTTATTTCCCAGTGCCTTGTGCTACCCTTCCCAGCACCTCCCTCATCCCTCCCTGCCTTGTCCCCTTCCCCACCACCTTCCATTTCCCTCCCCCCGGTCCCCGTGGTGATGGTGATCTCTGACTCCATTGAGTCTTCCTAATTACCTGCCCTGATCCCATCCCTGTGCTGGCTGGCTGTGATATGCCCATATCCCACCTCCCCTGTTCTCCTACACAGTTATCTCCCCTTCTTGATCAGAGTTCCCATCTCAACCTCCCTATTTCCTTCCTAAGTTGCCAACAGACTAGACAGCCTCCCATCCTCCACATTGCTCCTAGGAAGATGGTTGCTCCACACCCATTATATTTGACCATCCTCCCGTGACCCCCATGAATGCTCCATCTACTATCCCTGCTCCACCAACCTTCCTCCATGCTGCTTCTCTGCTCCCTTCCCACTAGTTTGCTACATCTTCCCCTGTATCTATGCTATTGAATGCCTCTAAACTTCCCCTTGGTGGTTCACTCCCTTGCTTACACTGCCCCAGCATGGTCTAAGGCCTGCATCCTCCCTGCAGACACCCTGCAGATGCCACCTAGTCAGATGCCACACTCCTGCATCATGGCACTCACGCGAGGGGTTGATTGTCCCCCAAAAAATAAATAGTGACTCTGGACACCCGATTGGCCCAGCCAAGCCATGTGACCCTGTTCTTCCTGTCCCTCAAGTCCCTCCCTTACCCTCACTCTCTTGGCATCTTCCCAGCTTCCAGTCTCAGTAAATCTCCATAAAATGTTTAAATCAGATCCACATCAGCAAATCCTCATAGGTTTCATAGGTGAGACAGAGCTATATAGACAATAGTACTGTTGCTTGCCAATTTACTAATACCCCTGAATCTTATGTTTAATAAGGAAACTATCCAATTTGTTCTTAAAGGTATTCATAGTATTGCTTGCTACTACCTCTAATGGTAATTTATTCCAAATATTAGTTACTGTTAAAGTGAGCCATGATTTCCTTTTATTTGTTTTTGGACAATCTACTATCAATTGTAGAGGGTGTGCCCTAGTATTACACAATGATTCCCGAAATCTCAATCCCAGAAGCTCCCATAGACCTGGGTCCATAAGTGATTTATAGATCAAGCACATATCTCCTCTTAACCGTCTAAACTCCAAGGAATATAAGCCCAAGATATTTAGCCTCCCTGGAAAATTTTGTCCTTTTGCCTCCTGTATATGGTGAGTTGCTCTCCGCTGGACTCTTTCTAGTACAGCTATTTCTGCTCTACCACTTGGTGACCAAAACTGAGTGCAGTACTCCAAATGTGGCCTCACCAAAGATGTGTACAGGGGCAGCAGGACTTCTTTGTTTCCTGAGGTAATGTGTTTATTAATGCAATGTAGTATGCTGCTTGATTTCTTAATAGCTGAGATACACTGTGCTTTGAATGACAGGTCATTTGTAACCATAGTGTATATGACCAATGTTTGCTTAATCTCCCAAAGTGCATAACGTAACATTTATCCACATTGAATAACAATTTTTTATCCAATGCCCAGGTTTCCAATGCATTTAATGCTTCCTGAAGTGCTATGGCATCATCTTGATTATTCACGGGATACCCTACCCTGGTGTCATCAGCAAACTTAGAAATCGAAACTCCATTGCTGACACATATGGTGACAGTATATAAATTAAACAAACAAGACCCCAACACTGAGCTCTGGGGCACCCCACTAGTCACCTCGGCCCAAACAGAATTAGTTCCATTAACACTAACAGATTGTGTCCTGGAATTAAGCAATGCTTCTATCCATTTTGTGATTTTCCCATCCAAACCATGTGCTATTAATGCATCAGTAAGTTCCCCGTGCGGCACCTTATCAAATGCCTTGGAAAAATCCAGGTACACAACATCCACTGACTGCCCTCCCCATGGCCTTACTAACCTTTCCATAAAAGTCCAGTAAATTTGTCTGGCAGGATCTGCCAGCAGTAAATCCATGCTGTACTGGATCCATCATGTCCATTTTCTGGACATACTCCATGATATGTTCTTTTATGATACCCTCAAGAATTTTCCCTAGGACCGATGTCAGACTTATTGGTCTATAGTTTGAGACATCATGTCTGCTCCCCTTCTTATAAATTGGAACTACCATGGCTTGTTTCCATGCCTCCAAGACATGACTTTCATTTAATGATCTTGAAAAAATCAGTGCCAGAGGTCCAAGTAAGAAATCCGCCATTTCTTTAATTATTCTAGGATGTACTCCATCTGGGCCTTGGGATTTATTTTGATCTATTTTATGTAACCTTTTGAGTATCCCTTCTGTAGTAATCAGTGATTCAGTATCTAAGTAAATACTCTGCTCATTGTCACAAAATGCACAGAAAAAAAATCACTTGGCTCCAGCTGAGCTCTGTTCCCTGACCTGCACTCCCTGTAGCTATGACACAAGTCTGCTGGGACTACAAATATGGCCCCTATTTAACTACCGTGACTCCGGTCACCTGATTGGCGCAGCCAAATCACGTGACCCTGTTCGTCCTGTCCCGGAAGTCCTTTCCTCACCATCCCTCTCTCGGCGTCCTCCCATCTCCCAGTTCCAGTAAATCCCCACAAAATGTTTAAATCAGCCCCACATCAGCAAATACTCCACTCATCACAAAATGCACAGAAAAAAATCACTTGGCTCCAGCTGAGCTCTGTTCGCTGACCTGCACTCCCTATAGCTGTGAAACACATGCTAGAGTCAAGCCACATAGAGCACGGTTGAATTGTTTGCCAGCAAGCATTTGATCTCCAGTACAAGGTGCATACACATCAGAATCAACAAGAAGGCCTAGCAATCCTACGTCTCCCCAAAATTTCATAATACATGCAATAAAACAACACAGGATGTGAAAACCACCCAGGTGAATCACATTGGTACCAAGTTCATCTGGGAGAGTCCATTTTACTTGCTGAACAACAGCAGGCAGCTGCTGATCCATGGTCTGAACGACATGATGCTGGCTTAGAGCTGCTGATATTTCCTTACATTTCAGCACTGTAATATACACTGTGGTCATGTCAGCTGGTTTGGCATCTACAGTAGATGCATATGTAACTGCTGTGTAGGTTCTCATCTTTGTGGCAAGCTTGTGGTTGAAAGCAGTCTAAAATGGAATCACCTGAGTGAACAATATCAAGGTCATTTGGTATTGGTAGGACATCATGAGGTAGTAATCTTAAAAGACACCGGGAGAGATCTCGAACAGCTTTCACTTGTAGGTGGCAGGAGTTTATTTTCTCAAGTACTTTTTCATGGCGAGTTGGTTTTGGACATGTTCTAGGTTTTTCAAATGCTGCACACTGCATAAGAGACTCTGATTGCCCGGGGAGAGTAAGTGATTTTTCTTTTCCACACTTCAATGATATTTCTTGTGATGCTGGACTTTCAGCAGACTGTTCTTGAAATACAACTCTAGCCATTGAATGGATGGTATTCTTTCCATCAATGGTCTCTACATTGACGTCAATATTATCATCTCCTTCATGGATGAAATTTCCACCAGCAGGAAGTGCTACAATTCCTTTTGGAATGAACACACCTCTTTGGAGTCTTTCTACTTCAGTTTTTGCAGCACTAGTCATGAACCACCTCAGCTCATCATAATTGATGCAGAATCCATGAAGGTGTAGTATGTCAATTAAATTGTGAGACCCAATCTCATGGTGCAGCTGTGCAGCAAGGCTTATGTGCAGTGGTGTGATAATTTTGGAACTGTTAGATACTAACAACTCTGCAACTGAGAGACACCTTCTTTGAATGCCTTCTAAAGGATTGAAGCTCTTTGCTGGCTGAATTATATGCCTCTTTATCTATCAACTAAAGGACAAACTCCTGTGCCAATTGGGGCACAAAAGTAGCTGACCTCTGTAAACTACAATCTCCTTACTTTGGATAATATTCTGCGGGTTTCATTTTTGCTATTTCAGCCCAAAAGATTGAAGCGGCATTATACAAAACCACTTGTACGTTTGAAAGTTGTTCATCAGGCTCACTCACCAGAAGAACATCCACAAAATATCTGGATGACTTCAGTTCCTGCTTCAGATTACTAGCAGCTTGGATAGCATCAGCTAATGTTATTGCACTGCATAGAACAATGGTAGACTTGCCTTGCCCATGTTGTGCATGGAATGAAATTGCAGAACCATAGTGTTTTTCTAATCTTGCCTGTAATTTGCAGCTGGAATAGCTTTCGGTTTCTACATCTGAGGGAAGTAGGGCTGTATATCTTTCTAGCAGCTTGGACAGAAGAGCCTGCTTGTTGTACATAAGATCATTGTCTATCTCTTCAATCAGCTGATAAAATGCAATGTCATAAGGTGACTGTATTGTTGCACTGGAACTAGATGGTATTGCTTTCAGATTCATTTTACTCAAGTAGGAAGAAAGGCATATTGATTGATAAACTGCATCCTTAGCAGTCAAGTCTTCCTCAGATGTTCTGTGCAACATGTCGTCATCTCCTCTTTGAAATGCTACCTACCTTAGATTGGTTGCTCTCTCAAATGTTTCAATTTTATGAAGTTTCATGTCTTTGTTGTATGTTTTTCTCAAGCAAACAATGCAACAGGACCAATCGCTGATGGATATGTTTGCTCTGGTGGCTATAGAAGCAGGTGAACATGATGCTGTCTGATTGGATTCAGAGTCCGTTTTCTTTCCTGGGTTGAATACAACACTGACATGTGCCAAATTCAACTTGCTTGTGTATTTCTGAAAGCAATCCTTGTGAAAGACTATTGGTGGCACATCATGTAAACTAGAAAATTCATCCAGTAGCTGTCAATAAAATGTATTTATTATTTTATTATTTATTAGAATTTTGGTAACTGGGTAAGCCCGCTGTGACTATGCAGTCCCTTTTTCAGGGGCAACACAGGAGACAAATACAATACAATACAAACTAGTGAACTCAAAGGTTACAACCAAGTGCAAGGGAGACAAGGATTACATAGTCATTATACAGTGGGATAAACAAATATACAACATTTTTATTACTTTGAAAATATGCATAATTACAGAGGTTCCATTGCAAATTCCTCTCTCCTGCTTCTGCTGCCAGCATTACAGAATTCTGTCCAGCACTGGTGGTTTTTGATACTTTTGCATTCTCTTGATTTTCTTGACTAATAACACATCTTTCAAAGTTTGTGAACAGTTTTTTTTCTCTTTAATATAAGCTTTAAGGGGCTTGTATCCTCCATGTCTTCATATACTGTAACTTCCCTGTGGAGGTAAAATTCAAAAAGTATATTGTTAGCATTACCACCACTGCTACTGCCATTTTTCATTCTGTACAAGTATATAGACTTGTGCTAAATTAGATTTAAATTATATCTATATGTTAGTATCAAAACTGCCATTTTTGTTTAGTGAGCACTACTTTGATTGAAGCCCAATATGGAGCTGTCTGTTGTCATCTCTAACACTAATACTGATCTGTGCATAAGTGTCACTAAATTACAAAGCTAGTTTCTAGAATATTTCAAAGGCTAGTACTGCATGCATAGACAATTACAAATTTTCAACTTTCTACCAGCAGAATAAATGCTACATTGTATGTACAAAATCTTACAAGTGGAGAAGCATGACAATAGGAATTCACATACATTCATATCTCTCCACTATACAGTACAAACTATGGGCATGCAATCTACTGCTACTGGTGCACAACCTTCAGTGTGAAACTGATCTGGGCAGCAAATTTCAGTTGAAAATATAGAGAACTATTATAATCACTTGTTTAACCCCCTAGCCACTTTTCTCAGCTGGCACCCCCTCCCAAACAACCAGTGCCCAATACATGGCATGCAATTTGCTCTTGGCAGAATTTCTAAATTGGTACCACCCCTAGCTTTGGAGTGTATACCAGGCTCATGATCTAAAGGATGGGTAGTGGGGGTAGAATACTTAAAAATGAACCTTTGCATTTACAACCAGGTCCAGGGGAGAGGATGCTAGGTGTATGCTAGATCTAACTGCTGAGGAGTCCCAGTAATGTTCACACAGAAGCAATAAGTGGAATGTCCAAAGCAGTAGCTGGGATTGTGCAGTATGGCTTTATTCACAGATGTTACTTTAAACCACCAGTGGATCCCCCAATGGTTAGTTATGGCAAAACAGGTACACTCTTTTTCCAGAAACACATTTGCTAGGCAGTATAGTTTTCCACAGAAACATATCTATCCATTTTCCAAAGTGCTCGTGGCCTGAACCACATACTTGAGCTACTTTCAAAACACATTTCCAAAGTGGATGCTCGTGGCTTGAATCACATACTTGAGCCATTTCCAAAACACATTCCAAAGTGTAAACTCATGACCTGAGCCACATATTTAAAATTCATCCTGGGCATTGACCTTTGACCAGGGGACCTTGGTGCCGATCAATGAACCAGTTAGCCCTGCATTGAAATTTCAGATGGCGTTCCTCCCACCCTTTGCCCCAAATACAGTCTCTGCCATTCCTTCAGGGTTATACTAAATGAAGCCTTCAATCCCCACTGAATTGCTAAAGACTTTGAAACACCTTAACTTAGCACCCTGAGGTGAAAAAGGGTTTCTGACCAGTATGATCTAGCCTTATCTTGGGCACACACACACCAGACAATCTCCAAATGAGAACATGTCTCCAGTTTTGTACTCACAGACCAGTTGCTCCTTTCTTCTAGTCCTGGAAAGAAACAACAGAAAGGCACTTTTTCCTCCTGGTAGCTTGTCAGATTCCATTCACAGTCCTCCTCTAAGGCAGCTGAAAACTTCTGAACCTTCAGGTGATTGCACCTTGGATCCACTAGACATTGCAGTCCCTCTCACTCCCCCTGGAGTGAAACTAAGAATTCTTGTGGCAGAACTGTGTTCTGCCAGTCTGATAACCCAGGTGGAGGGATGCCTTTCCTATCTTCTTTTTCCTACTGAAATTTGTTGTGCAACAGTATCTTCCTATACTATACTTTACCTTTTTCCGCCCCAGCGTAGGTTGGCCACTACATCAGTCTTTTCTATCTCTCATTAAACTTGTTCCTTACTGCTTTTATTTCTAATTTCCATGTTTTCATCCCTCACCAAGAACTCCCCAAAACAATGCACCAGGCTAAGGCCAGCTGGCAAGAATGAAATAAGGTGCATTTATGGCATTTAGTGCCAAAAGATATAAAGTGCCTTTAAGTATATAAGGTGCTGATTGAATAAAGTGCAATAATATAAAGTGTATTGTGTGCATAGAAAGAGTTAAAGTGCTTAATTAAGTCTTTATAAGATAACATGCTTATGCCAGTTTATGTCTGTATGTGGTGCAGGAGCACTGAATATATAAGGTGCCAGAGAAATAAATAAATAAATGTTTAAAGGGCTGCAATGCATAAAATGAAAGAAAAGGCCCTGAGGGGTCTAAGAGGAGAAAGAGAGCCAAAATATTCCTGAAAGGAGGGGCACGCTCGCTCCTCACTCTCTCTCACACTCTCACTGAACTGTTATGTTGCTGTTCAAAGTGGGCGGCATTTATTTTCACTTTCAGCTGCCCCACTTCCCTGAATGAATAGAGCACTCTGAAAAGTGAGTGCTTGAAAATACAAAGGGACTATGCTGTACCTAGACTTTAGTTACAACCCAGCATACAAATGAAAAATAAAAAAGGGGCTTATCAAGTCTATGCAGAGCCCCACAGCAGAGTGGCTAGACAGTGATTATTTTAGCAGTCTACCGCTCTGCTGCAACATAGAAATCAACTAATTTAAAGGGACAGCAATGTCCCTATGCATGGAAATGCTTTACAGATAGAGTAGCCCTCAGAATAAAGAGAGGACTGCAAGATAAACTAACATAATAAAGAAATTAAGCAAATTAAAGAATAAAGAGACACTGTAGGTCTCTAAAGGAGTCCCATTATGTATAGAGCCTGAGATACAAATTAAAGGGCCAGTGTCCCTATACTATAACCATACAGCACATGTATAAATGAAATAAATGTTTTCACTGTTTGCTTACATAGAAGATAGGTGTTGACCTGTTAGCAAGACCTCAGGAAGGGGGTTTCCTATAGAGGGACTTCCCATAAGTAAAACCTCAGTATTTTAATAGAGGAGGAGTTTCCCTATTTAGGGACCATTCTAGAACTAATTGGATGTTATGGGAGGGACTTTCCAATAAGTGGGAGGGCTATATAAGCCCTCCTCAAACACCAAGGGTCAGATTAGTTGCATAGCCAGTCTTACCTGAAGGAAGGTAAACAGAAGGACCTGTGCCTGAACAGGAATTTGTCTCTAACAGTAGGGAAGCTGTTGAATTGTTTTGAGATACCTGATGTAAGGTGAAATAGCCTTGAGCTGTTGTTTATTTTCTTGTTCTTTTTGAACTGTTTTATTTCTATTTATTTATTTTTAATATTTTGTATAAAATAAAATACACTGTGGGTATGTTGTACTCTATTACTGTGTACAGTGTTATCTTTATACCCATGTTACTGTGACAGTCCCACTGGCAAACGGTTTCCACCACTTCACAAGCAAACTGAGGATTTTACCAAAACTAGGATGAGAAATGACCAGGGCTCCCTTTTCGGAGCCCCACTGGCAGACCTCCTGCCACTCTGACACTCTAACTCAGACTAACTGAACATTCTTAACTTCCCCTGAGCAGCTGACTCAAAAATGGTTATACTGCTGCAAGAGTTCTAAATGACATAATCATCCCTCCCTCAGGCTAGCTGAGTAAATTATGTAGAAAGCCCCTCATGAACTCCATACCAGCTGCCTTTTCTACCTGCCTAAGACTAGTACTAATGGGATTCTAGTAATCCCAGGGGACTGGGTTGTTGCACTCACCACAACCAGACACACTGGCTGTCCACAGCCAGGTTATGGTCTAGTACCATGCCGTCCTACCTCTGTGTTCCTTACAAAGAGGGTTGATCAGATCCTCCCTTACCATGTGCTAGGCACAGGTAGCTAACACTAAAGGACTGAGGCCCACTGAAGAATCTTCAGCTCCTACCCTATGACTATCTATGGATTTTCAGTGGCTCCAAGAGTTGGCCTAAAGCATGTCCTAATAGATCAGCACTGAAGACCTGTACTCGAATTAGGACCTCCAGCATGTCTACCCCTCTGCCCTTTAGGGAAAAGCTATCTGACCTATGCTACCTACCAGGTGCCCATACCCCCAAAATAATTTACACCAAAAGAACTGTAGCTCACTTTAGAAACATGCATTTAACATTACATTTCCTAAATCTAACTACAAACTCTAAACCTGCAAAGCAGAAAAATTATTAGCATTGTACTACAGTTACACCAAGCCTAGCAACTTTACAAATGAGGACCCCGAAGAGCCCTAAGAATCCTCTTCTTGTCTTCTTTTCTTCTTTCAGGAATACCTGTAAAAGAAAATATTGCAAAAACACATTATACAAACAAAACACAATCTGTAATCCATACAGTGACCAAACCTCCCACCACAGATACTACACAATCCCCAAAAGTTCTTTTTTAAAAGTGTTTTTTTCTACAAAAGTATAAAAATAGAAAATAAAAGCATTTACAAAAACATTTTTGGGGAGGGAAACTCTACAATGTCCGATGTTCTAAGAAGAAATGTCCAGAGTGCCCAGGGCACTATACATAGAGTATCTCCTAGGCCAAAGCCTGCAGAAACACAGTTCTTGGATAGGCATGAGACCTGCTAACACTGCAGTCCAGTTCAGGGGTGTCTATTAATGAACCAAAGTTCCTGGGACATCCTCATTTGCAGGCAAAACAGTCAAATTAAAATGTAAAAAGAAAAAGGTAGGTCTTACCAGATTCTAGGTGAATAATGGATGTCTACAGCACCTCTCTGGACCTGCGGCCTGATGATCTTCTGCTACTGGACAGATGAAATCTTTGAATCAGGTTCTTCCATGCCTTCTGCTGGACCTAGATGGGAAATCTTCCTCTGCTGGACTGACAAGCCTGGATGCTGCTGGAGATCAACCTGGAAGCTAATGGAGATTAACCTGGATCACCAGAAGAGCTGCACCTCCTTCTCAGTTGCTGTCACTTCGGTGGCAGATTGCTGATCTGGCCTTGCTGCATTCACTTGGCATACTGGCATGGTTACTGGTGAGTGGCACTTTTATGGATAGTACCACTCTGGGTGTGGAGCAAGAACTGTCACTCTGTCTGGACAAACCACTCTGACATTGTAAAATGTCTCTTGGCCAGCCTTGTCCACTATTCTCACAGAGTTTATAAACAAAGTCCTGCCAAGCTTCCAAAACTGTAGTCTGTCATGACATGCTTTAATTCACACAAACTTGTTTACTTTAGGATGCAGGTTAGCACTAGCTTCCTCCCACAACCAAGCATGCCTGTTTTTCTTGATGTCTTCCCAAACTTTTCTAGGAAAGAATGGATATGTCTGTCCATATTCGGCCTCAGCCCTATGTCTAATCACACTTTCTTCGTTGCTGCTTTTCACTAGGTCTAAACCAGAAGCACGGCTTGGGGCTGGCCAGTTCTGGTTAAACCAGCTTTGAAGACTTAGTGCAGAGTAAAAGCAGTCCACCTCTGCACTCAGTTGCATGTTGCTAGAGCCCTCCTCTACCTCTGAAGGTTCCACTGAAGCCAGTGCTAGTGGCAACCCTTAGTGGCCCACTCTAGCTGCTTCAACTTCCTCCATTTCCTCCTGTTCCATAAGCTCTGCCCAGGAGTTGACATTTGCTTCAGCTCCTAAAATTGTTCATCCTTCACTGCACACAGAGGCAGTTGCCTCCCAACACAGAGCTTCATCTACCTCATCTTCACGCATGAGGCTTGGGCCTTCTACCCATGGATCTATAGACCCTGCTTCTGCAGTGTCCATTTTCACCTTCTGCAGGGTGGAAAACTCCATTCCTTCCTGTCCTTGCAAAGTATTCTCACAGATACTCTTCAAGAATTCCCTCACAAACTCAGTGGGGTCTCCCTGACTTCAACCAGCCTGCTGCTATTCCGATCTAACAGAGTCCCCTGCCAGTGTCCATGTAGGGGCTAAGCAGCTGTTTTTTGCCTTTACAGTTACTGTGCCACCTGCTTCACGCATTCTGTATTGTTTTTGACAGTCTGTACAATGTGGGATCAACAGAACATCCCTTTCTGGCCTTAAACAGATGATGCACACATTAACCGGAAACTTTGGTAAAGCCACATCTGATGGCGTTGCTTCACAATTGTAAAGTTTTTCAAAATGAACTAGCTCTTTCCCTTGTTGCGTAATCCATGTCCTGGCAGGGAGTGGGTAGTGGGGAGTATTAGATACCATTTTCTGCAAACAAATACACAAGTCCACTATTACTATTTTGTACCTAAAGCTGAGTTTTGGTTTTCACACACGCTGCAACAGTTCTGTTTACTATTTGCTAGATTGCTGAACAGGCTGCCTGGCTTGCATTTTGTTTCACAACTTTTGTACAATTATTTGAAACTTTGCTGCTCTGAGACACTGGCTCAACATGGTGCCTCACTACTTTGTTTACATTTCTGACTACACCCAAAATGGCTGCTGTAACTTTTTTCCTCCATTACACACACAGTTCACTTTGCTGGAAATGCTTCCCGAGCTGGTATTTTACTGTTTTATTATGTGTACAACTTTAAGCTCACATTTGCTCAAATTCAGCACATGCATACATTTACTGCCCTTGTTTGGACTTGTTGATTAGTACTGCCCTCGATTTTATCAAACACAGACACTGCATACAGTCTACCTTTTAAATCTCACAGTCTTGCTCTACTTTAACTTTGCTGCACTGCTTTACAGTTCTCTGATTAGCTCACAGTTCATTTTACTTTGCTTTTTTTGTACTCACTCAGGCAGGAGCTGGTTCCCTCCTTAGATGATAAGTAGCCTGCTGCCGGTTTCTATGGTCCTTCAGGGTAGATCAGGCTGGCAAACCCATGGAATGGTTGCAAAGTCACTGCGATCGCTACTCTGGCAGACGGAAAATGAGTTGAGCCTGGTTTTAAACTGTAAAGTCCAAAAAGTGGTGTTTTTAAACAGTCCTCTACTCTCAACGATTTCTCCTGCTGCTGCACTTCTCACATGCTGCTCCTCAAACACTCCACAGCGTAGCGATTAAGGCAAAGGGTGGGGCTCACTGGCCCAATCTCTCATGCACTCCTTTATGACAATAATTGAGCAGGGCAAATTTAAAATGCAAGCTCACTTTTTTTCTTGACTGGCCATTTCAGTAGGGCAAAGCACTTTTAGGCATTTTAACACAGTTTCTTGCATATTTTGCTTAGCGGTTCCCTCAATTTTTACAGGAAACACTTAACATTTTCTGGGCACTTAGGAATTACTGTTACTAAAGTCCACAAATACTTTTTGCTTAAAATTGGCAACTTTTGAACAGTTCTTAAAGCACTTTAATTGGCAGGGCAAGGGCACACATTACTCAGCTCAACAATTCATTTTTGAAGCCAGTTTAAATACACAAACAACACATTTGCCACTTACTCCCTCAGGATCACAGGCAGCAAATACTTTTTGATGGCATTTTCCTTGGCATAGACTTTGCTTGGCAATGATCTTCTGTTATGGGGCACCACAACCAGACAGGAAGATCCTAGACATACCCTCAGCATTTTTCCTCTCACCCAAAAACATATCCCTTGGATGAGCCCCCACATTTTTGTAACCCCCTAGCCACTTTTCTCAGCTGGCATCCCCCAAAAGAACCAGTGCCCAGTACATGGCATGCAATTTGCTTTTGGCAGAATTTCTAAATTGGTACCACCCCTAGCTTTAGAGTGTATACCAGGCTCGTTATCTAAAGGACGGGGGGGGGGTTGGGGTAGGGGTACAATACTAAAAAATGAACCTTTGCATTTACAACCAAGTCCAAGGGAGAAGATGCAAGGCATACGCTAGACCTAACTGCTGAGGGGCCCCAATAACATTCACACAGAAGCAATAAGCTGAATGTCCAAAGCAATAACTGGGATTGTGCAGTATGGCTTTATTCACAGATGTTACTTTAAACCACCAGTGGGCCCCCCAATTGTTGGTTATGGCAAAACAGGTACACTCTTTTTCCAGAAACACATTTACTAGGCAGTACAGTTTTCTACAGAAACATCTCTATTCATTTTCCAAAGTGCTCATGGCCTGAACCACATACTTGAGCTACTTTAAAAACACATTTCCAGTTTCAAAGTGGATGCTTGTTTTCTGAACCACATACTTGAGCCATCTCCAAAACACATTCCAAAGTGTAAACTCGTGACCTGAGCTACATATTTAAAATTCATCCTGGGCATTGGCCTTTGACCAGGGGACATTGGTGCTCATCAACAAGCCAGTTAGCCCTGCATTGAAACTCCAGATGGTGTTCCTCCCACCCTTTGCCCCAGATACAGTCTCTACCATTCCTTCAGGGTTACACCAAAAGAGCCTTCAATCCTCACTGAATCGCTAAAGACTCCAAAATGTTATCTTAACTTAGCACCCTGAGGTGAAAAAGGGGTCCTGGCCAGTGTGATCTAGCCTTATCTTGGGCACACACACCTCAGACAATCTCCCAATGAGAACATGTCTCCAATTCTGTACTCACAGACCAGTTGCTCCTTCCTTCCAGTCCTGGAAAGGAACAACACAAAGGCACATTTTCCTCTCTGGTAGCTTGTCAGATTCCATTCACAGTCCTTCTCTAAGGCTGCTGAAAACTTCAGGACCTTCAGGGGACTGCCCATTGGATCCACTAGATATTGCAGTCCCTCTCATTCCCCCTGGAGTGAAACTAAGAGTCCTGCTGGCAAACAGTTTCCACCGATTCACAAGCAAACTGAGGATTTTACCAAAACCAGGGTGAGAAATGACCAGGATTCCCTGTGGCAGAGCTCCACTGGCAGATCTCCTGCCACTCTGACACTCTAACTCAGACTAACTGAACATTCTAAACTTCCCCTGAGCAGCTAACTCAAAAATGGTTATGCGGCTGTGAGAGTTCTAAATGACATAATCATCCCTCCCTCAGACTAGCTGAATAAACAATGATGTCATTATGTAGAAAATCCCTAATGAGCTCCCTTTTCTACCTGCCTAAGACTAGTACTAATGGGATTGTAGTAACCCAAGAGAACTGGGTGGTTACACTTGTGAGACACTTTGACAGTTATGAGTCTGCGATGTGAAAACATTTCATTTTAGTATATTGCAAAGTGTTGATATTCACCATTTTTGCCTTATGTGAATCAACTTCATCATTTCTGGAAAAAGAAATAGCCAATGCAAAACCAATAAAGCTCTTTTAATACATTGTCATTTGATAGCTTTGACCAGTAAACACTGCATTAAGGTGTTGAAATTAACTTAAACAGTAAAAACTGGAGTCATAGTCATGTTGCAGTGTTTCTGGAACTGTGCAAAAAATTATACTTTCTTATTTTGGGTACCTTTGTTTAACTTCACCTACAGGCTTACAGCTCCACTTGACAGCTCCACATCATACCTCATCTAAAAGTAAATGAAATAAGCTTTAAAATGATGTATGATGTGGGTGTGTGTAAGGTGGGTACATTAAAATCCAAATATAAGGCCCCCTTTTGGAGAACTGCCACATGCCTAAATCACTTACTGGAATGTAACAAAAGTTACACATTCTTTCTAAAGTTCAACTCTAGCCACATCAGTAGTTCCAGTTTTGATTTATCCACAAGAATGTGCTGTAGATGCTGAGCCAGCTCAACACATTTTTAAGTCTTCTCAGAAATCATGACATCACATTAAGGAACTCAGGAGAGTGGAGATTTTTCCAGCCAGAAAGTGCTAGCAGGGCTTTTATTTTGTTACAGGCTTTTATTGTGACATAGGCATACTAAGTTACTGTTCACTGGGCATTCCTATGTGAGGGACAGGCCTTTTCTTGAGAATCTCCCCTTCCCCAAGGAGAACACACACTGATCACAATGACAAATCCTTTGTAGTTTTATGCTATGTTAGGAAGTCCTTGAGTTCTGGAATGCAGGGAGCAATCCAGAACTAATTAAATACCTGTGTCACATAGTACTATGTGCTCCATCAAGCCCAGCAGTGATAAACATTATATACATGTTCTGTAGTTTACAGTCAGTGATTTCAGAAGTACATGTTTTTTTTTATCCAAGCCATCAGCCTCCATTCAGTGCACATAGTAAGCTTCATTTGTAAAAGGCTGGTAATAGAGTGGTCCTGACAGGGTTAACAAACCCTACAGACAGCAGTAAATCATTATACACTGAGACTGAGACACACACACACACACAGTTACACTTGGGAGAGAAATGCAATTTGAATCTCTGATGGAGCAATGCAGTCTCATTACAAACTCAGTTTTGACCAACGGCATTGTTTAGATAAAAATGTATAAAAAGAAGGTTTAAGTGTCATTTAAGACTAAAGACAGCAGAGAGGACGTTCTCCAGTGATACTTAATTTGAGCTGGCATGAGTATGTTGCATATAGGAAAGGAACTCTTTCTCCCCCCCCCCAGTGTAGTGATTTCAGATAGTGGAGGGATCATATTGCAACTCCAAAATTGTGCTTGGTGGGGGTCTGAAGTGCCCTTTTTCCCCAAGTGATAGCAAGATGTCTGCGAGGCTCCAACCCCTGCAGCTGTAAAAAGAGCACAAGGTCTTCAATAGGGAGAACTCTGATGCTTCTGATGGCAAAAAGAAGTACAGCTACAGATGCGCTGATGCTATCAACACCAGTCAAGAAAACAACAAACAAACAAAAAAGTGTCTGACTGCACCTTCCCCCGGAAAGCACTAGGAGCCAGCAGTAGAACAGAGGGCTATCTCCTCAGCAGAGGACATTACAAAAATGTGGCAGTTTTTCCAGTCCTTTCAAGACAAGGGGAACCTTGCCACTGTTCCTGACCCTACCCCTCCCAGCATCAGGTATTTTTGAACCCATGTTGGGGGAGGAGGAAGGGGAACCAACAGAACCAAGGACAACCCCTGAACATGACTTTGGTTCACCACCCAGAGTCAGTGAGGATTTTACCTTATATTCCACTAAGACTGAGGAGCATATAGAAGAGGCAGAATTCATGAGTATGTTAGGACTGATCTCATCTAAATGGCTCACAGTATCCATTCACAAATCCCTCAAAAAAGCCACTAAAAAGATTTTAGCACAACCCAAATCCGCTCCTGGCATTGACAAAAAAGTGGAAAACAAATATTTAGTAGAGAAGCAGGAAGTAGAATTCTTATATTCCCACTCTGATCATGAAGGAGTTTTGCAGGCAGCCGCATGTGAAAAATCTAAAGTGTCACTAGCTTCCACGCCTTCTGAGGATTCCAGAAAGATGGATTATATGGCAAGAAAAGTGTATGCTTCAGCCACCCTGCATTTAAGGCAGGCTGCTTACATGGCACGCACTGCACAATATCAGAGGACCCTTTTGTGTACCGTGTCAGCCCTAAGTGAAAAGGTGGGACGTGACCTTGGCAGTGATCTTGCAGAAACTGCAAAAGATGCACTGAAAGCCACCAAATAGCAGTTTCACATGGCTGTGGATGCAAATGACACAGCCTCAAGGGTACTAGCAAATGCAGTAACTCTGAAGAGGTTTGCCTGGGTCTTGGCAACCATCCTGTCAGAGGATACAAAAACAAAGGCTATAGACTTCCCCTATAAGGAACCTTCCCTATTTGGGGTTAAAACAGAATACTATATGAAAAAGGTTGATAAAAAAAAAAAACTATAAAAATTTGACCAAGAAGGAGAGAGCTTCTACTTTCTTCAGGCCATATGGAAGGGGTGGTGGGGGCAGGGTTTACAGTCAAAGGCCTTACTCCTTCTATCAGACACAGGAGAGTTGCAAGGCAGAAGCAAATACCAGCTCCCAAACCACAAGAAGAACAAATCCTCTGACTCTGTGCAGGCCCCCATAAGGTATGATGGTAAAGATGCCACAAGATTTTTCTGTCAGGAATGACATTCTTCTCTTAGCAATGATATTGTCCTGTCAGGAAATTGACTGTCGTGAACCTCCTGGCTCAGTTTTAACCTCTACAGCTAAAGAGCTTAGCTTCACTGCTGGTTCAGCTTTGTGGTGTAGTGGAAAGGTCTACAGCTTCATAAACACAAACATGTAGGTTTGAATCCACACAACATTTCTTTACTTTTCTTTTCTCAGAATTTCACTTAAGTGGTGATCCATGGAGGCGTGGTGTTAAAATAGTAAATCTATATGTGAAAAGGGACTTACATGGCAGAAACGCTGAAGTGCAATGAGCGGGCCACCACAGGTGTCCTGACAGGAAAATCTCATGGTACCTTTACTCAGCATGCCCGCCATAATACCCCATATGAGTGGGAAGATGCCTGTCTCATTACTTCCAGGAGTAGGAAAACATCACTACAGACAAGTGGGTGCTGGCAGTGGTGAGTCATAATTTAGCCCTTCAGTTTACAGGATTCCCAAAACTAAAGAGCTCAAATATTTTTCCTCCACTTCAACCTCAAGAAAAAAATCCTGTTAGAGCTAGAGGTGAAGAAATTGCTGAAGATAATGGTCATACAAAAGGTCCTTCCCTTACAGTGGAGAAGAGGCCTCTTATCAAGATGTTTTCTCACAAGAAAGAAAAAATTGAGATTTGTGGCCCACTCTGGATTTACAGATCTTCATTGGGGTTATCTCAGTCATCAGGTTACACCATAGGAACCTAAGGGGAATCCACACAGAAGATTTTCAGAAGTACAACTGGGGCTGCCCAAGCCGTCGATGTCACCAACCCTATATAGGTGTGAATGGCCCTGCTTCCTCCTCAGTTCTTTCCCACTGTTGACTCACTTGCATGAGTCTCTGTGGAAGCTCCGTCACAGTATTCATGCTTTTTTTTGTGTATGGCTTTTCTTTAATATTCTGTTAAATCTCTTTTTAATTAAACAGATTCCTACATCTCATTTATTTAGAGAATTAATCCTTCTACCTCTTTCTTCTGTCACTGCAGATTGGCTCCACAGACGAACACTCTCTGTGTGTCTGCTGTCTTGGACCTGAACATGAAGTTTCTGACTGTGAGCTCTGCCAAAAGTTTAATCAAACAACCCTCAGGCAATGCATAAATGCTCTTGAGTCTGCCCACCGGCGCAGCAGTAGTGCTACTGCTCATGATGCTGGTTACCCTAGTTCGGGAATGAGCTGGAGTTGTCAGACTGCTCGTGTCCTCCGGGGGGTGGGGGGTTCACTGATTCGGTGCAAGCCTGGCCACTGGTGGTGGCTGGTGGAACTGCTTGCCTGAAAGAGAGGGAAGTGTGATTGATGGCAGCTTATGCCTTGGCATCAAGCACATGTCACACTTGGAGGGTGTACACAAAAAAAAAAATGCTTGGCCCCGGCATGACATCAGTGTGAGGGTGGATACGAGTTCTCATCTACTGGCGCCTCGACCTGAAGGATGCACCTCAATGGGATTTAAGGTACGGCTCAGGGTCGGGGTTGAGGCTGGGGGCCCTCTTTCCCACTTTGTCCCCACCTTGGGGGTTAACCAAGGCAGGATGGGGGGTCCTCCTAGGCTTGAGGTGTTGGGTGGGTCAGTTGGGTGACAGTGCTGAGTTGAGGAGGCTATAAACAGAAATTAAAAAAAAGGCTCTTAAGAAATTCCTGATGGATCATCAGGTAGCCAGCTCTGGGCAGGGGTCCTCCGGGGCCCCAGCCTCCCAGTCGGCAACTGTACCAACAAGCTCCCTGGCCACTAAGAAGTCCTTGGGGAAAAGTCATAAGAAAGACCAAGATCAAGACCGCTGCCCCAGTGTCGTTCTCATTCCCCGACAGTATCTTCTCCTTCATCTGGGTGATTCTCAGTGGCGGCTGCTGCTCCGACAAGGAAAACTGTTGTCCAGGTCTCTCTGCCCTCCAGACCTATACTGACAACTGCTCTGCCTGATTCTCAGGGTGCCCAGCCATTGAACTCCAGGTTGTCGACTCCTCCTTCATCGATGACAGGCTAATTGTCGATAACTCTCCCGTTGAAGCCTGCCCCATCTCCCTCCAGGGATACAGGCTCTTTGGGTTCTCAGCACCTAACAAGTGGGTCATCGATGTCTGCTTCATTGGCGCCCCCCCCCCCGTCGACAACCACCATCGACCTGAACGAAGTCCTGATCAGATTCACGAATGTGCTGGTAGAGCAGCTGGGCACCTATAGGCCCCCCTCACCCACGCTGTCTATGGCAGCTTCGTCGTTGATGCCTACTCGTTGGCCATGGGAAGCTCCCATGAGCTGCCATCGGTGCACCTGATGCTAGACCCAGAAATTGACGAAGTTAACATTGAGTAGGAGTACCATCCAGACCTCATCCTTCCTGAGGATGAGGAGGAAGAGGAGGAAGTCCTAATCTCGGACAGATCTACCACTTCTTCTGTCAGTGAGGATTCCATAAAGCATACTCCTCTGTCTCCTCTGGAGGACCCCACTTTTTCAATGTAATGAGCCAGCTGTCCACAGCTATGGGCTTCCACACTGAGGAAGAGGATACCACCAGAAAGGAGCTGGTGGACTTCCTGGAGATCCCTGAATTTCCACCAAAGATCATTCCTCCAATCATCCCAGCGCTGAGAAATGCAGCCACAGCAGCCTGGTGCAGACTGGACTTGGTACCAGCTATATCCCGCAGAGCTGATAAACTTTATCATGCCCCACAGGGCCTTCTGTGCTATGCTGTTCAGCCCGAGACAGACTCAGTGGTCATCCAGGCAGCTCATGACAGGTCTAAGGTATCTAACCACCTTAGCTCCCTTCCCCAGATAAGAAGTCTCTCATAATAGACCTCTGGGGAAAGAGGGTATGTGCTTCCTCCACTCTGGGTTTGAGGACTGCAATCTACCTGTCTCATATGGTGACGTACCAGAATGCCAGTTGGAAAAAGGGGAGGGCTGCAGCACTGGCCCTTCCAGATGGTGCACAAAAGCAAGAACTGCTTCAATACCTCCAGGCCACTAAGGATGTTAGTAAACACCTCCTCAGGGCCCTCTATGACAAGGCTGATGCCATTGCCAGGGCTGCTGCCATGGGCATATGCCTACGCAGGCACTCATGGCTGAGGGTGTCTGGTTTTGCTGATGATGATCAGCAAAAGGTGCTTAATGCCCCCTTTAATAGCACTAAACTGTTTGGCCCTGATGTCCAGGATATTATTAATGACCAGCAAGCCTTGGGCAGGGCCCTCAAGTCTTTCCAGTCCCTCTACCATACTAACCAACCGAGAGTCAGAAGACAACCTCCCTTTCGCAGAGCACCCAATAGGCCCTGGGGAACTCTATATGGCAGGGGCTTCAGGCAGGATGAGAAATTTCCCCTGCATCACTCTCTGTGTTCTGCCTGTGGGAAAAGACTCAAACCAGTTGATGACAGTACTGGTGAGTCCACAAAGCTCCCTTAGGGGATCCAGCAACAATACGTGGTCCATAGTGTCAAATGCTGAGGAGAGATTGAGGAGAACAAGAATTGATCGCTTCCCTTTATGTCTCACCCTGAGGAGATCATTCTGCACCCTGACCAGTGACATTTCAATATAAATTATTTAATCAAATTATAGAATACCAGTTCAAACTCTGCACTGTGGTCACACTTCCCTTGCTGTACTAACATCAGTTTTGTTTCCTTGCTGAAGAGAGCAGTTGCCCCAAAGTTACTGTAGCTCCAGCGTTCTGGTTTGCCTATTGTTTGTTGTTTTATAGTTTATTTTCAAATACGCCGTGTTAGTTAGGGAGCTTATTTGAATAATTTGTTATTTTGTGCAGTTTCTCTGGTTCCTGATCAGTTCCCAGGAACAGGAGACGGTTGCTCGATAAGGAACTAACTGCAATTTGTGTAAAACAAAAATTTACTCTCTTTTTTATTTAAAATGATAGCAGTTTTACTCATTTTTCTGCTAAAAATATTTTCAGTTTAGTCCTTTGCGTCTGGAAACCGTTAGATTTTATAAGTTCTATCAGCATTTGACATGATTGATATACCCTAAAAGAGAACAGGGCCCACAGATTCTAAAAATTGTACAAAGGCCCAGATATTCAAACTTGCGCCAAAGGCGAGCGCAAGTCCGGTGCAGTGCAAGTCAGACGTGCCATGGGGTAAAGGGAGCCATACTCAGCAGATAGGCCCCTGAAATGCTCCGGTGCAACCAGACTGAATATGGCAAAGATGCTCTGTTGCCCAACCAGAGATGCACTAGTGCAACCAGGAATGTGTGGGAGCATGCCAGAGCACAAAACCCAGTGAGCTGAGCAAGAGTAATAGGCAGCAGGGATGCACAGGGGCAGGGGGCACTGGACACCACCAGCACAGCACACCTGGGTACATATATGCACCATCCCAGAGGCAACACAAGGGACTAGGGGACAGTGCACAAATAACCCTGGGCCACCCACTGTGGAACAAGCACCAGGCCGACACACTGACACCATCACCATGCCAACAGCACAGCCCTGCAAGAGACACCCACCGGGCATACCTGCAGGGTGCCATGGGCATGGTGCCAGGAGAACAAGCAACCACAGAGATCCATCACCTGGGGCGAGGGAGGCACCAGCCACCCATGGCCACACAGGCCGCCACCTGGAGTGGGGAAGGGCACCGTATCACTGCCCACAGTGGAGATGTGCAGCATGACAGGCGAAAGGAAGGGCAGGCAGACAAGTACACAAGGTGCAGGGCTGTCCACCAGGGCCCCATGTTTTCTGTAATTCTGTGGTTGCAGCAGTGGCCACAGAAATCAGGGCTGACAGCACAAATCTGTGCTCACCACAGAAATCAGGAAAACCAGTCACACAGCCACAGAAATGCTAACTATGCTATGCATTCACATAAGGCAAGGGCATAGCTATTGATATGTTAAGTATGCCATGGCATACGTGCTCATTAGAAGGGGCAGAAAACTGATGCCATGTGCTACAAAGCTGAAAAGCTAGTGGCTGCATGACATCTTGACTTGTGCTGACTCTTGTTACATAACTCCGTATAGCTAGTATTGTGGGGGTGGTGGGTGATGGGACTGATGCAAGAGTGGCAAAGCTTGATTAGGTCTGTGGCAGTTATGATTTGCTGCTGTGTAGGTGTGGGTAGCTCAGCCATGTTAATTTTTGATTGTGAGGCTGCTCATGGTGCATGCTGAATCCCTGGAAGATGAATTTGGAAAGAAGAACTGGAAGTGAGCTGTAGTCAAGAAGTGAGAAGATTCAGTGTTGCCCATGGAGGTGCAGTCTATCTCAGTGTGGTGACAGGTATCGGAGGAGAAGCCGATTGCAGAAACACAGGGCTGGCACCAACTGAGGACTTGGTCCACACTGGTGAATATCGAACACAGTTTTGATTTGTGGGCTGCAGTTCTGTACCTGCAAGTGTGAGAGTAATTTCTTGGCAGATTTGAACCTGCAGCCTAAGTGGTGGCATCAAGTTCAATTCTTAAGGAGGGTGATGTTGCCCAGCTGCAGCAGAGTTGGGGACCAGGGTATACTAGAACTGGAACAAGCAGGTATGGAAAACAATTGGAATGGAGAGTTTGATTGCTGCTATACATAAGTAAGTGAGGGTCACTGCCTGAAGACCACCATAGCCCCCCTGAGTGGTGAGACGAGAACATTCTAACCAAGGTTACTCCAGCTTAATAAGAATGACTTGCTTGCATTTTTTAGCGTGTCCACCAAAAGAAAAATCAGGAGTCAACAAATCCTACAGACACTGCAAGTTATACCCTCCTTCACTGCTATAGAAAGGCAACACCCCCCCCCCCAAAAAAAAACACACAGATTTGCACAATGCACTCAACATATTTGTTGCATGGCAGTTGGGGTATTCCTAGTTTGAAAAAATAAAAATCTAAAAGGACATTGATCAAAATCAGAAAAAAAAATGTCTTTCAAGTTGGAGTCTCTCTTTATATCTGCTAACTGTAAATATAAACCAGAAGAAATCCAAGCAGGTTTTGCCTTTTGTGTAGTTTTAGCTAAGTGTGTATGTCCTCCTCTGATTATGACCTAGGAGAACAGCAAAGGCCACCAGTTTCCAGAAGAAGAAGAACAGATGAGCCTTCAAATTTGGGGTGGGAGGGACAATTCATTAAAAAAAAGAACACTGATGCCCATGGCTGTGCCAGGTTTGGGTTATTACAGTTTAATATTTGTGATAAGACTACATACTATTAAATGGCCTGCTGTTCCACTTTCAGTGTAGCAGAGTGGTTGCACGAAGGCAGTCAAAGGGTTAACTAAGACTTAATCCCTTTGAAGGTATGCTGTTTAGCCACAGTTTATCTGCCACAGATTGGCTGCAGAATCAGCAGTTGTTCTGCCGCAGAAAGTATGAGGTCCTGCCACAGAATGTAGGCCCACTTTGCCACAGTAAACACAGGGCCCTGCCATCCACAGGCCACTATGGGACAGCCGACAGAGGGCCATGCACAGGACAGGGACAAGGGGCACACACCCAGTGCACACAGGAGCAGTGGCACAAGGGGTCAGTGGAGGGACACCAGAGACACGGCAATGCACAGTGGAACTGACACCTGCAGTATGGCTCCACACGCCAGCTGCAAAGAAAAAACAGACACAGTGATGTAGCAGAATCAATGCTTTACTCAAAATACAAACAGGACTATATACAAGAGGTAGGAAAGGCACGAGGACGGTAACAGGAGGATGGGGACAGGATCCTGGGGCGATACAGTGGGACGGGGGTGTTGGGCAGGGCAACAGGGTAAGTCCAGGCCGAAGAGCTAATGACAGCCATGGAGCTCCAACACCATCTGCCGCAGGACCCACCTGACCGCCACCATCTCTCAGATCAGCCTCCACAACAGGTGTGTTTTATGCTGCTGGTGCACCACCTGGCTCCTCATGGCTCCCAGCAACCTGCCTGAACCCCTTGTGCTGCCATCCTGGGAACACCTAGGAGAAGGGACAGGACAGGCACTGAGTAATATGCTCCAATGAACCCCAGCCCACCCTCTGCATGCATTGGACAGTGGGGGCACACACCACCAGATGGGCCATAAGGGCCCCGCACCCGGAGGGCCACACCAGCCATCCACACAGCACACTGCAGCAGTGCAGACAAACTGACAGTGCTGCGCAGTGGGCACATGTGTACACAGGTATGGGCACATGGCACGGTGTGCAGGCACCCATTGCCGCAGATATGGTGGGATCCATGTGCAACCCCCCAGGGCGGCACACAACCAGCACAGGGCGTGCAACAAAGCATGCCCAGTGGACTGTGCACCCACCATGTCTGTGCCAAGCACATGGCTTGGGCGACCTTGTCTAGACCCTCTGCCCACCCGTAACCCACAGTGACACATTAAAGAAATGTGATCAAGCCTACCTGGCCGACACAGTCCTGCCGGTTGTGCCACTGCACCCCTTTTCAGTCCTGCCACCACACCCCTAGCCAGTCCCTGCACCATGGCCGTGGCTGCCCTGGCTCTCCGGCGGTCCTCTGGCCCTGTGGAAGGAAACAAGAGAGGTGGACATGAGTACACATGCACGCACAGACAGCCCCCCCACCACCACACAGTGTGCAGGGCGTGACCCCAGCTGCCCAGTGGCCCTGTCACCTAGCATGACTGCAACACATGCAGCAGCCAAGCAGGATGCACAGTGGACACCAGGACTGTGACAGCCCCCGGTGGCAGCATATGCTGTGCATCCGTACACCCACTATAGCATTGCCCTGTGCAGGCATGCCACATGCACATACTAACCTGGCTATGGCACTGCCCCCCGCTGTATGCATGCCTGCACGTGTCTGAACCTGTCTGGGTCCCTGCAGTGCAGGTCCCCATAACAGTGCCTGCACTGCTCCAATATCCGTTGCTCTCCAGTGCGGTGCTCCATGGTCGTGGCCACCTGCTGCCACACATCCCCACGTGCCTGCTGTAGAGTACCTGGCCAAAAAGCTGGCCCTCAAAACACTGGACTATGGCCACCAGGTTAACAATTTCAACTCCGGTCCAATTAACCACTCTTCTGGTACCCACGTCGTGCGCCATGTCGCCCAGTGTGTTATCGGCTATAGGCATAATGGCCAATACAGCAGGCATGTGGAGCTGCACATGGACAATGCGCAACAGGGAACAGTGTTATGCGACTGTGCAGCATGTGGATACGTGATTGCTGCGCACTGTGTACAGTAGTTGTATGACACAGCAACACACATGCGCACTGCACCACGGCCTGGCGGGTGAATGAGGTCACATATACAATCCCGAGGACACAGGGCATGACCCCACGCAGCATCCCACATGACCCAGGCATGTGCGGCATGTGGCATTGTGCAAGTTGTGCAGCTCTGCAATAGTTGGCTGCACCATGTTGTGTGCGCATGCACGATGGGTAAGCTGTAGCAGATGGACACCGGCCCCACTATGCACAAGTAGGATGCTCACATGTGCATGGGGCCAACAGCAGCAGTAACATTGTGTTCCTTTCCTGCAGCACCATCATGTCTCCATGGAGAGGCCCAGGCAGAGGCAGCTGCAGCCATGGTCCTAGAGGAGGAACCATTCACATCCATGGGCATCCGTGGCAGGGACCGGCCATGGCACAGCAGTGTGGGGATGGAGGACATCCTTGGACTGGGGTCGGATGATGCGCTGACAGAGCTCCTGCTGGATGCCGATCTGCCAGTGCTCTGTGATGGTACCCAGCTGGGGGCCACATCCAACTCCAATGATGCCATCACACTGATCCTGGACAGTGCCATGTGTGTGGTGCCTGAGATGCCCCAGGCACTGGCATGGACAACATGAGGGCCCAGTGCTGTGCCTGCGCAGCTGCCACCCATCCCTGCCAGCGCAGTGGTGTGTGGTGCCACTGCTGTGCCTGGTAAGGGTGGTGGTGCTGTGGCAGATGCGGCAGCACCGGGTGATGCCCAGCAGATAGTCAGACAGTGGCACCAGGATCTGGATAACACCAGGCAGTGCACCACAGAGTCCACCGCCAGTTCATCTGTTGGAACAGTACCCCCTGTATGGTTCCCTGTGCAGCATCCACTAGAGCAGGGCACTGGACAGCATGCTGTGTCACCCCCAGCTGGCTGGCATCTTTGCCCAGGAGGCACAGGATGCCGCTTGGCCTGCAGAGCACACCCAGTTGCTGCAGGCATCCATGGATAACCAGGCACTGCTTGCCATGGAGATCCGTGCACTGCAGGCAGAGGTGCATCAGCTGGCCGAGCATCAGGACAAGGTCATGCACAGCTTATTGATGGGCTCCGCCAGCTGCAGGAGGGCATGACCGCATCACTGGACCACATGACCCTACCATTGTTGCCGGTTTGCATCGCTGGCTGCCTCTGGGCTCAGCCATGCGCAGAGGACCCCCCGCAGTGCTCTGTCAACTCCATGGTCCCGGCGTCTGGCGACCCCTGCACAGCAGACACTGGGCTCCGATGTTCGCATCCCTGGCACCCCCGGCGCAAGTATATTTGGCCGCCTGTACACCCCAGTGAGAACACGGTCGCATTCTCTGTCATCCACCCCTGTGGCTGTGTTGGACACATCCCCATTGGCAGATGCACAGCCTGCTGCTACTGACCAGCCTAGGTGTGGCCACCCACACGGCCGTAGCAGCCAAGGGAATGTGCAGTTGCCCTGATGTGTGCACTGCCCTTACCTGCTGTCCACTGCTGCCCGGTGCACACGTGGGGGGTGGTGGTGTGGCATGCATGTGGTGGTGCGCATGTGTGTTGTGGCGCATGCCCATTGTGTGTGCTGGCCGGGCTGCTGGGTCTTGTGGTGTGGGTGTGATGACAGCAGCTCTGGGCCGGTTGTGCCTGTGTTACAGTGTCATGAGTCTGATCCATGCCATGTTCCGCAGCCCATGTGTGTGTCCATGCCTGTGCTGTGTGTGTGTTTGTCCATGTGTCAATGCCTTTACTTTGCCTGCTGTGTGCCCCATTCCCTGCATGCATCCCGCTGTGCATATCCAGACATGTGTGTGGTGTTGTGGTCTTTGTGACACATGCATGTGTGTCGGTGCACTTACCTGCATTCTCTGAAATGCTCCTGTGTTATTGTGGCCCGGTGCCTCCTGGACTCTGCTGCCAGCCTGGGGTCATGCCTTCCCAGGGGTGGCTGCCCACCGCCCTCCAGACCACTGTCACCACCATCATCCCCGCTGCTGTCGCCCTCATCCACCTGGACAGCTATCCCATGATCAATGGCCATGTTGTGCAGTATGCAGCAGGTCAGGAATAGGCCACAGGCTTTCGATGGGCTGTATTGTAGGGCTCCACCTGACCTGTCCAGGCAACAGAAACGCATCTTCAGCATGCCAAAGACACGCTCAATGATACTGCATGTGGAGGTGTGTGCCTCATTGTATCTCTCTTCCGCAGGGGACACCGGTCACTGGTAGGGGGTGAGCAGCCAGGACCTGAGTGGGTATGCACTGTCACCTGTGTGGGGAAGGACATGGTCAGCATGGAGCTGTGTTGTTGCCACCCCCTTGCCCATGCTTCGAAATGCCCCCTGTGCCCCGCCCACCCTGTTTGCCTTCCTTCCTCCCACCTCCCCGCTGCAGCCACACCCTGCTGTGTGCCCTACTCACCTAACAGGTGCCCTGTGGGGATGTCCCTATGTTCAAATCTCTGGTACAGTATGGAGCTATGCCAGATGAATGCAAGGGATGAGGAGGGGCATGGAAGGAGGGGAAACCCGAGGGGTGAACAGGGAAGCAAGGGGGAGGTTAGAGTACTGCTACTGGGGGACTCCATGATCAGAGGCATCCAGTGGGATGGGCAGGGGGAGGGTAAAACCTGTCTGATCAGAACCAAAGGCCACCCAGGCCTGATGGTGCACAAGGCCAAGCATGAGCTGTATTCACTGGCAAGGGAATGCAGGGGGACCCTGGACATTCTAGTGCACTTGGGGACAAACGACATAAATGGTAATAAATTCAGGAAGGATTCCAGGAGTTGGCCCAGATATGCCTTTCCATAGGCTGTAAGATCTCCTTTTTGGAAATCCTGCCAGTGCCAAGGGCTAGTGGGGAAAACAAGACAAAGATTAGGGAGATAAATCAGTGGCTTAGGGATTGGTGTGGGGAATTGGGATATGGCCTGGTGGGGGACTGGGGGGGAGACCTGGGAGGATAAGGGGCTGTACGCTAGGGACAGGCTCCACCTTAATTTGTAGGGGAAGGAAATCCTTAAGCTCAAACTAGCTGGGTTCATCAGCGAAAGGTGGGGTTTAAACTTGTGAAGGGGGAGGGATCAAAAAAGGGGCAGTGCCAGCAAGTATGATAAATGAGGGACATGGTCTCCACTCCTCTAGGGGGCTAGGGAGATATGGAAATGGGTCACCAGGTAGGGCGCAGGAGCTGAGAAATGGGAGCTCAAGGAGGAAAAAGGAGAGGAGGGAAAAAGGGTGGAGATTGATCCTGATAAATGCCAGGAGCTTAGGAAATAAAATGCCTGAGCTCCAGGCGATGCTAGTTGAGAGGGAGGTAGATGTGGCAGCAGTCACCGAGATGTGAGCCACTCAAGGGCATGAGTGGGACCTAAATCTGGAGGGTTATACTATGTTCAGAAAAGATAGGGGGGAGGGTGTAGCACTGTTAGTCAGAAATGGCATGGGTATTGAGGGGTAGAGGAGGCAGATGGGAATGTGGAAGTTATTTGGGTCACCTTGCTGATGCAGGGGGGTAAAAGAGTACAGGTCGGAGTGGTATATAGACCACCAGCACTGGAGGAGGTCCTGGAAGAAAGTTTGGTGGCAAATCTCGAGGGACACTGTAGATTGGGAAAGGAAAAGGTAATGGTAATGGGGGACCTCAACATGCCAGGAACAGACTGGGGGACTATGACTTCACCAGTGGCCAGAGAGCAGAGGCTGCTGGATGTCTTCCAGGATGTGTTTCTGACACAACAGGTGGGTGAACCAACTAGGGAGGCCTGGACACTGGATGTGGTCCTGGCAGACAGTGATCAGATTAGGGGCCTAGAGGTGAGGGACCCATTGGCGGGGAGTGATCACGCCACAGTCTGGTTCTTCCTGGACCTGGGGGGGGAAGAAAGCTGAACAAGGACAGTAGTAACCGACTTTAGGGGTGCAGAATTCAGGGAGATGGGAAGGATCCTTAAAGATCATCTGGACAGGATAAGGCCGAATATGGATGCTGACAGCAGAGTGGGGATCATTAGGAGGGGAATACAAGAGGTTACCAGATCCTGTGTAAAGGAAAGGCGTAAGTTCGGTAAGGCCAGAAAAACCTGCTGGTGGAATCGGGAGGTACAGGAGGTGGTGAGGGAAAAGAAAGAGACCTATAGGCGCTTCAAGTGCTCAAGGAGTGAAAGGGATCAGGAGGAATATGAGCTGACAGCCAAGAGAGTCACCAGGGTGGTGAGAGCAGCTAAGACAAAAAAGGAGCAGTCCTTGGTCAGTGGGATCCAGAGGGGGACAAGGTTTTTTTTATAAACATAGGGGAAAAAAGGAAAGTAAGGGGGCAGATCAGCAAGATAAGGATAGAGGATGGCTGGGCACAGGAGGTGGGGGAACAGGAATAAGTCCTAAATGAGTACTTTGCCTCAGTTTTTACCAGGGAGGATGGAGGGGCTATGTCTTGTGAGGGGAGCGGGGGCAAACTGGAGGAAGGGGTGGGACTGGTATAGACCAGGGGCCCTGATGGGTCTGGGGAAAGGGAGTGGCCACCACAGACAGGTGGGGGCCAGCAGTGCAGGGTGAAAAGGGGGGGATGTGAATGCTGAAATCCTGGTAGAGAAAGTAAGGGAAGTCCTCAGGTCCCTTTGGACGGAGAAAGCATCTGGGCCAGATGAGATACATCCCAGGGTGCTGAGGGAACTGGCGAATGTCCCGGCAGTTCCTCTAGCTGAGCTTTTCAACATCTCTCTGAGGACTGGTGGGTGCCCCAAGACTAGAGGGTGGCCCATGTTGTGCCAATCCACAAGGGGGGTATAAAGAGAGGAGGTGAGAAATTACAGGCCCGTTAGCCTGACATCGGTAGTCAGCAAGGTGATGGAGGGTATTGTCAAGGAAAGGCTAGGGGGAAGGTTACTGGAGCAAACTGGGTACTTGGACAATAGGCAGCATGGCTTTGCCAAGGGGAGATCATGTCAGACAAACCTTGCTGAGTTCTATGACTGGGTGATGAGGGCCCTGGACCAGGTAGGCCAGTGGACATCCTCTTTCTGGACTTTAGCAAGGCATTTGATTCGGTACCCCACAGTAGCCTGCTGGCTAAGTTGAAGGAAATGGGGGTAGGGAGACAGTTGTTAAGATGGATAGGAAAATGGCTCTCTAAATGTACTCAGAAGGTGGTGGTTGGAGGGTTAGCCTCATCCTCAAGGTGGGTTACTAGTGGGGTTCCCCAGGGGTCAGTTCTGCGGCCACTCCTGTTCAACACCTATGTCTCAGACATCAGGAAGGGGATCAGGAGTGAGATGAGTCTCTTTGCACATGACTCGAAGCTGGGTGCAGTGGTGGATGAGGAGATGGGGAGGGTGGCCTTGCAGGAGGACCTGGAGGCTCTAAATAGGTGGTCGGGAATATGGAAACTAAAATTCAATGCGGGGAAGTGCAAGATTCTGCACCTGGGAGTCAGAAATCCAGGCCAGGGGTGTACCCTGGGAGGAGACATAATTCAAGTCACAGAGGATGAGAGGGACCTGGGGGTAGTGGTAGACATCAAAATGAAGAACTCAGAGACCTGTAGAAGGGCAGTGGCAAGGGCAGATAGGATGCTGGGATGCATCGCCGGGGGGATTACCTCCAGAAAGGTGGAAGTGATCCTTTCACTGTACAACTGCTTGGTTAGGCCACGCCTCGAGTATTGTGTGCAGGTTTGGAGACCACATTTAAAGAGGGACATTACACTTCTAGAGAGGGTCCAAAGGAGGGCAACCAAAATGATCTGGAGCCTGGGGGAGAGGACCTATGAGGAGAGGCTCAAGGAGCTCGACATGTACACCCTGGAGGAGAGGAGGGATGGGAGGACATGATAGAGGTCTTTAAGTACATGAAAGGGATCAATAAGGCAGGCCCAGTCAGGGTGCTCCAAAGGAAGGAGGATGGGGCAATGAGAGGTCACAGATGTAAGCTGGAAGGGGGCAGGCTCAGAAGGGAGAGGAGGAGATGTTATGTCACTGAAAGGGTGGTGGAGCCATGGAATGCACTGCCCAGGGAGCTGATAGCGGTGGAGACTGTGGACAGGCTTAAGAGGGGATGGGACAGGCACAGGGGGAGGGTAAATCTAACCAGGCCCAATGCAGGTGGAACATCTGGGACTGGGGACAGTATACCCCAAGGAGGAGGAGGAGGGGACACCAAAATCGGCCTCAGTGCAGGTGCTGAATATCGAGCAGACTCGAGAGACCATTAGGCCTATTCTGCTGGCATTTTAGTATGTTAGTATCCAGATTTTCTTAATTGCTGGTCCACTAATAATGATTTTGCAGCTTTAATTGCAGGGAGTTTTTTGTGTTGACAAGTAACCCACATACTGTGTTCTGTGGTGTAACAACACAAAGCGTGTTTAACTATTAAATATCAGGCATTTAGGATACTTTCCATCATTCCCCTAGCTTTATTAAATTTTGAGCATTTACAGCATTTTTTTGGGTTAACATTTAATATTTATGCACTTATACTTTATTCTACTTGATCGACTGTGAGACTGATGTATAAAACCAGTCTTGCCTCAGCACACCCTCCCCTATGTGTTTTAATAGGAAATCTGCAGGTGTGTAGTGTAGCTTGAAACAAGTAATGTTAATACCTGTTTAGGACAGAGGAGCGATGGAGGAGGCATTCTTCTGAATATGTGCATGGTTTAGCACAAAGTGCATCAGAAGGAGGAGGTCTCAATGTGAGGGGGTACCACCAGTGCCTGTGTGGTCATCCTTGTAGGGCACTTTGAACATGATGACTGTTTGCACCTGATTGGAGTAAAATACTGTTTCAAGCACTGCTTTGCTTGCCTGTGATTTTGCAGGAGGTAGTGGTTTCATTCCAAAGAAGTACTCCACACAATAAAGGAAAAACCCTTTGTGTATTTGTGTTCTAAATACAGTCTTTGGAGCTGGCTTCACATTTTTCCCCATGGTCAGTTTGGTGCCAGCCCACTTTGCTTTTCTGTTTTCATCTTAAAAGTTTGTCTGTTGTGAGGAGATGATAGCTTATTTCTCCAGAGCTAATGTACATGCACGCATGCTCATGCGCACCCACACATCCACACACACACACACCCACACACCCACACCTTCCAAATAAACACCAAGACCCAGAGATTCACAAAGATATATACATACACACGTTTATAAACCAGGGCTTGTCTTGGACCCTCCAACTCTCCTTCTCTGGTGAGCACTGATACCTGACACAAGTGATGTTGGAACTCATACAGTTTCTCTTTTGTAATAAAGCTTAAAATCCAGTAAGCAAAGTGTTATGTACCATCAAATATATGGTTTTGATCAATACTCAGAAATCTTCCTGTGAGTTCAGTGTCCTGGAGTATCTTGCTTTGATGTCATTTAATATAGTACTTTTCTTCATAGTGGGCTGTACTGCTCATTATATAACCCAAAATGAAAGAAAGCATCTTCCGGGTAGAAAGCATAGCTTCACCTGTGGTCATGCACAAGGCACTCTGTGTAATGGGTACTATTATTTGATTCTTTTCCCCAAAACTTAAAAAAAAAAAATTTTGTTTTCAAATATTGAAATACTGTGTTTATTCTAAAATGCAAACATCTTGCCTGTCTCTCTTTTTGCACATGGCACATTCCTAGTTGACAATATCGTAGTGTATTATTAGGATTCCAGTATCAGTTCCGTAAAAAATCTTGTTTAAAGCTTCCCAGCTTGAATAATGTGATTGAATGATGATGATGTGTTTTTTTGTTAGAATTGGTTGCATAGTGCCACCCAGTCTGTAATGTGATTCGATGATGATGATGATGATGGTGACGTACTGCAGTGTTTTCTATACAGATCCAGTGTGTTGCATTGTGTTCTCTAGTTAACCCCAGACTGAAATGTGATCAGTTAGTGATGTAAGCATTTACCAGAAAAGCTAGCTGTTTTCCCTCTAAACCTACAGGGGCAGATATTTATGCAAACCAAACGGACATCAAGGACACCGAGATCTTCCAGCTAATCATCAATGACACCACGAAGAAAGCCTGTTTCCGGGCCATTTCATACAACTATTTGAGTGTGGTGAGTTGGTGCATGGAGGGGAAAGGAAGGGAAGGGAGTGTGCTTCAAGGAGTCAAAATGTCTTATTAAGCCAAAACACATACAATGGTATGTGGTTATGCTGTATTTTAGGATACCTGTAGAGTTTCACCTCATTAGAATCCAGCATTATATAGTTTATACCACAAAAAGCAGCTGCAATGACATTTTGCTTCTTTATCCAGAATAAAGTCTCACTTATTAGATAGTTTGAAAAGCTCTAAAGGAGAAAAGAAAACACATTTTAATTAACCTATACAGATGTTCTGTAACATTTTCACGGCCGTGTGACTGGATTCCACTGATTAAAATACAGGATTTATCTTCTCCATTTTACAAGTAAGGAATAACGCACAATAAGGAGTGCTGGGATTCTATAATATAGCAGGCCCTGGATGGGTACACAGGCTGGTTTTGATGATTCATAATGAGTACTAACAGGAGCCAATAAGAATGGAGAGATCCTAATATCTCTCAGGGTTACTGCACCTGAGATGAACAATCCAGATACCTTTTTCTTTCTGGAATTAGTTCTTTTTCATCCTTCAGCTCAGCTACCCGTGCCTGACTACCATCCAGCCCTTTCACCTTACCAGGATCCCAGAGAGACCTGCTTACCTCCCTCTTGGAGTAACCCTTCCACAGTAGGGACAGAGGGGGAGCAGAAAGCCCCCCCCCATTCAGTGTTCGAATCCAGTGGCTGTGGGGCTCTGCCACGCTGGGTGGTGATGCAAGGCCTGAATTTGCCAATGTTATCCTGCCATGTAGGGAGGGATTTTTTCCCTTATGGTCCTCCCGAAGAAGCCGGACATTAAACATGTGGCTAGGCTCACAGTGTGCATGCATGCCACAAGGCCACCCACATCTATGCTCCTGCTGCCATCCTGCTTCATCTTTGTACCCTACTACCCCCAGGTAGAGTTCAAGTGGCAGAGATTGGACTGCACCCTACCTTGCGTTTGAATCCTAGGTGTCTTTTTGTCATCTGAACAATATTGCTAGACTGCTTCCCTTTTTGGTACTTGTCAATAGGAAAATACTAGTACAGGCTTTCGTTTCATCACACTTGAACTACTAAAATGTGTTCTACGAGGGCTTGCTTTGTTGAGAAATCTGGTGACTGCATCTAGTGAAGAATGAAGCAGTGAGAACTGACATTCATTCAGAAGTCGAAACATACTGCACCATCGCTATGTGCTCTACAAGTTCCTTTTGGTTTTAAAGCCCTGGACTGAGCCTCTCTACTTCTGCAGGTTCAAACCACTGTGTTCCCAAGGACAGCAATGATCTGTGGCTGGGACTACTGTGAGTGTTACTGTCATGACTAAAATCTGCAAGAGATCATGCTTTTTGTGTTGCAGTATTTCATTTTTCAATTCATTTATTTGTTTCATGTTTGTAGGCATGTGAACAATGTTCATTTTCACAAGTGGCCAGTTAACTATATATTATAAAAGACATAAATATGCATACAATATCAATAATACATTATGGAAAATACAATCAGCATAACTGAATTAACAATTATATGATGATTTGCACAGTAAACTCTGTTTCTAAAAGATGTAAACCTGGGAATGTCAACAGAAGCTGAGAGATTGTTCTGGGCCTTTGTTGCTCTGGAGCTCAGGGGGGTCATACCTTGTTTTTTGTTTAAAATATAAATTTACTTTGTGACCTAGTATCATGGAAATTGGCAAATTTAGTGAAGAGCTCAGTAATACAATCTGGAATGAGATCCAATATTATTGTTTGAAGGAATACAAGAGCTATAAATTTCAAGCGATTTTCAAAACATAAGCATCCCATAGTTTGACAAAGTATGCAAGGATGCGTTCTCATGGGAAGCCCAGTCACAAATCTAATAATACTACAATAAGTAGTTATCAAATGAGACAAAACCTGGCCAAATGCTGAAGAATAAACAAGAGAACCATGGCCAATGACTTGAAAACAATAGACTATTGGCTAATAGTAATAGTCTATCAGGGAATGTTTTTGTAGAGCATTCGTAACCTTTGATAAAGCTTTTTTATTAAATTTGGAACATGTACTGTTCCTCAAATGAAAGGCAGTAATTTAGGGTAAACCCTAAATACTTAAACTCAAAAACTCTTTTAATTTCTTCAGTCTGAGTATCAACCAATTTAAAGTGAGGTCGATGGCCTTCCTAGTATCCTTCAAGATCATAGACAGAGGGCCCGGTTCTCAAAAGGTTACGTCTGGCGTAACTTGACTTGCGCCAAAGAAAATGGTACATGTAGCAAGTTGTGCCAGCAGTTGCAACATACGGTATTCTGCAAAGCAGCCTACGACATGTCACAGGCTGCTTGCATCAAAATGAACTTACACTATTAGTTAAACCCTAAACTCCCTGCGACATGGCGCTAAGGGGTTTACGGGAGCTGTTGCGCCCTATTCTGGAAGAGCAGCAACAAAGTCCCCAATGTCACTATTCCAGAAGACCTCTGGTGGACATCTGTCAATGAAAAGTTACAACAGCAAATAGCTGGTGTAACTTGCGTCCATCGGGGCTGTGTTCCGGCTGCCCCGATCCCTTAGTATGTGCCACCCCCCAGCCTCATCTCTGCCCCACTAGACAGCCTGGCAGGGCTAGAGGAATCCCTCACCTACTGTAAATGCCCTGTGGGGCTAGAGGACCCCCCACTGTAAGTGCCTCAAGGACCCTCCCACCTCGGATCCCAACCCACACCCCAAGTCAGCTGTATACTGTACAGTAGGTACAGTACGCATACCGTAATTCCCTGGTAGTCTAGTGATCCCCCACCCAACAGTGCAAGACCACCCTGCTCTCCCCATGACCCATACCCAGTCAGTGACTGCCAAACCCACCCGCACCACCGCTGCCAGCCGCTGACGAGCTCCACTAAGAGTGCGTACTATAATAAGTATGCACTCAGAATGACAACAGCTGTCATTCTCTGAGCGCGTACTTGTTACAGTATGCAGCCTTAGGGAGCCTATCTCACAGCTGGCTGTGTAGTGCGGTGGGTTGGCAGTAGCCGACTGGGTACTGGTCTGGGGTGGTCTTGCACCGTTGGGTGGGGATCTACTAGACTACCAGTGAATTACGGTATGCGATTGTACCTACTGTACAGTATATGGCTGACTTAGGGTGTGGGGTTGGGATTCATGGTGGGGGATCCTGGGGCACTTGCAGTGGGGGTCTCTGCTCTGCAGGGCTCTATGCTGGCACTTCTAGGGATCTGGGCATGGGGGCACTTGTGGCCTGCTGACAGTGGTTGTGGCTTGCGACAAACTCGCCAGGTACGCTTTCTGTTCAGTGTACCTGGCTAGACATCATAAGTCACAGGACTTAGCTGCAGGGATCCTGCCCCATCTAGAATTGGGCACAGGGTCCTTGCTGCAACTGAGTTTGGCGCAAGTTGCCTTTGGCGGTGACTTGTGCCATTCTTCTAGAATTGGCCCCATTGTCTTTTTTGAATTTAGGACTAATTTATGAGCATTGAACCATCCTTGGAGCCTACCGAAATCTTTCTGTAATTTGACATCAGTATCAGTAATATCATTACCCTTACACTATAAAACGGTGTATTCAGCATAGAAAATTATATTGGTATGGTGGCACACTTCTGAAAAGGAACTGACAGTAATTAACTTTGGTTGGGGTTAGCTTCTCTGCTTCTCACAAAATCAGCCAAAAACCTTGAATTCTATTTTTTTTTTCAGTTTATTTCTGTACACCAACATTTTGCTCTCTAAATGGAGCTTTTTTCAAGGGGATTTCACTTCCAGTTCTAGGATAAAAAACAAAATAATAACATGTATTTTAAATATTACAGTTATAAAAAGTTTTTACTATTTAATTTTCTGCTAACTTACTTCTTGGATATACTTCTGTCAAATAGTTTCTTGTCATTTACTTGGACTTATAATCAAGTTATCTCCTTCTGCTAAAATGTAAACATCTTGTTTACTGTATTGCATTATTCTGAATGATATGCTTATGCCACCACCACCACCAGTGGTCAAAGTTATAAATGGTGCTCTACAGCTTCCACCCCTTTACCTCCAGAATCTATTAGGGTACCTGTCTGTACGTGTTTCTGTATTTAAGAGCATTTCACTTCATTCACTTAGGACTAAACTCTATCCCACAAAAAACAAAATGTTTAAGTATTATTAGTTTTTTATACAAGATATAATGTGTTGCAGCTAAAATGCTCAGCTTGTTATCAAAATGCTTGGTCTTTTACCTTAAGGGGCTTCACCAGTAGAAAACAGGAAGTTGTTATCCCTCTGTACAGACAGTTGGTGAGACCCCATCTGGAGTACTACATGCAGTTCTGGAGACCCCATCTCCGCAAGGACATAGATAGGATGGAGGCTGTCCAGAGGAGGGCAACTGAAATGGTATAGGGTCTGCACCAGAAGACATATGAAGAGAGATTAAAGGAGCTTAATATGTATACCCTTGAGGAGAGGGGGAACATGATAGAAACTTTCAAGTACCTCAAGGGAATCAACAAAGTCCAAGAGGGTAGTATCTTTCAGAAAAAGAGATGTGCAAGCACAAGGGGACACAATTTGAAGATAGAGGGGGGACGGCTCAGAGGTAATGTGAGGAAGCATTTTTTCATGGAAAGGGTTGTGGATAGATAGAACAGCCTTCCTGAGGAGGTAGTGGAGTCAAAAACAATGGGGGATTTCAAGAATGCATGGGACAGACATAAGGCAATTCTAGTGGTGGTAGAAAGAAATAGGCTGTTGGTTAATTAAGATCTGCAGCTTATCCATTAGGTAGGGAAATGGGCAGACAAGGTGGGCCAAGCGGTCCTTATCTGCCATCAAATTCTATGTTTCTTTGTTTCATAATTTAGGATCATGTGGCATACTGCCAAAATGTCCATGCAGAGAAGATGGCAACTGATTCTGGCTCCCTCTTGTGCCTGTGATACCTCCAACGCAATGTGACGTCACACATCACTGCAGCATCCGCATATCCCTATTCCTGCCTGGAGTGCGCATATGGTTGCTAAGCAACCAAGTACACTCATAACTGTGAGTGTGAGTATGAGCAAGAGGCTAGCATGTGAGCTCATTGAGCACTGTGGTCATCACAATCATCAGTGGAAAGTTACAGGAGGCACTAATTCACAAAAAGCCAACTCAAAACATACTTTTACATTTTATACACTGATATTAACTACAATGCACCAATGCTTTACTAATTGCAATCAATTCTCAAAACACTTAAAATAATGCAAAGTGCCTGCATCAAAGATAAAAGATGCAAGTGGCACCTTGTGTCAAAAAATGCCCCGGGGGCTATTCTCAAAAGCAGCCTGTGCTAAACGCAAGCTGCTTGCCCTAAAGTGGGCATGTGCCAGCCGTGCACCACAAAATTGGCTGTGGCATGGCACAGGGGGGCTTGCAGCAGATGTAGACTGCCACATCCCCAACCTTGCAATTCTCAAAACCCTCCCAGAGGGCAATGGTCTAAGCAGGGTTTTATTTAACTCTAAAAATTGATTAGCGTTTTGCTCATAAAAGTTCTAAAACATTGTGAAAATGCATAGCACTTGCCTCATTGTGTTTAACATAACACTTCTAGAAAACCTATGTAAATACTTTCTGTACAGTTAGTATTGTCCTAAGAAAAAAAATGCTAATCAATTATTTAAAACCCTGCTAAGTATCGTTAGGTCTAACGGTACCTAGAAATCCTCTGAAGGGTGCACCAATGTACCCCCCAGCCCCAATCTCCTGTAATAATGAATAAGATCACCTTGGTGGTCTAGTGGACTACCAGACCCCAATCCCCCATTACATCAATATTTAATATACCTGATGGTCTAGTGGACCCCTCTTCCTGATGTCCATCTGTAGTTTATATGACCTGGTGACCTAGCGCCTCCCCCCCCAAGCCCCATTCCACCCTGTTAAGATGTATGAACTATTCATTGGTGGTCTAGTGGCTCCCCCGAGCCTGATTCCCCGTTATATACATTTGTAAAATACCTGGTGGTCTAGTGAACCCCCAACCCCCACCCTGCAGTACTGTACCACCTCGCTCCCCCCAACCTGTAACTGAGCTGGTGACTGGCACAACCCACTGCTCAACACCATGACCAGCTGCTGACTGAGCTCTGAATGAGCCATGTACTGTAGATAGTACGTGCTCAGTGACAGATCAGTCTCTGAGCTCGTACTGTATACAGTACAAGCTCACTCAGAGCTCAGTCAATGGCTGGTTGTGGTGAGCAGTGGGCTGTGCCATCGCTGGCTCAGTTGACGGTTGGTCAGTGGGGTAGTGGGTAGACAGTGGGTGTGGGGCTCCACTAGACCACCAGGTATTTTTACAAATGTATATAACGGGATTGGGCTTGAGGGAACCACTAGACCATTAATGAAAATTTCTTCCTTCATTATGGGGGGGGGGAATTGGGGTTTGGGTGTGGGAGGGAGGCGTTAGGTCACCAGGACATATAAGCTACATATGGACATTGGGAAGAGGGGTCCACTAGACCACCAGATATGTTAATTATTGATGTAATGGAAGATCGGGGTCTGGTGGTCCACTAGACCACCAGGGCTATCTTACATATTATTATGGGAGATCGGGGCGGGGGGCACTAGGGTTCTTCTTCCACACACTGCCACAGGCTTGCGGCAACCTGTCCAGGTCTGCCCTCTGTTTGGTGCACTGCTAGGGTTGCTGCAAGCTGTGGGACTTTGCCACTGGGACGCTCCCCAAAGAGAATAGGGCACAGGGTTCCCGGTGCATTGACAATCAATGCAAGCTGCCTTTGGCGTGGCTTGCTCTCAGTTTTTGAGAATTGGCCCCTGTGACTTTAGAGCTCAATAATATTTCATTTTAGAAGAAACAGTTCCACAGAACTGGGAGTGGGGTTAGGTGGGTCTTCATAAGTCTGTTTTCATATTGTAATAGTAACACACTGATATAGATTATATATGTTGTAAGTATTAATAATATATATTCTTATGGTTATATGAGAGTCAATCAAGCTCATATTGTTAGCCAGCCATCCTCTGTCGCCATGTATGTTATTTAACAATCTTCTGAGTCACAAATATTGTTGTTGTTGTTAAGCTTACTAAACTGCACCCACTGCTTGAAATGTTTTACCCAATGTTAACTTATTAGGTTATTCAGCAGTATGGTACTAGCTTAAAACATAGTTGGAATTTGTCTTACATAAAAGATTGTACTCTACTGACTGTAACATTCCTTTGATTATATGGAAGTTCCAGTCATTGTCATGCTGTTAGCCACCAATCCTCTGTTACTACATCTATTATTTAATGATCTTCTTAGTGATAAACTCTTTTTTTTGGGTGGTTTAGCTTACTAAACCATGCCCACTACTGAAAATGTTATACCCAGTATTAATTTGTTAGTTACTCAGCAGTCTGGTACTAGCTTAAAACCTAGCTAAAAATTATCTTAAAAAGAAGATTGTTTCTAAGCTGACTATAACCATGTCCATGACATGTTATGCCCAATATTAACTTTTAATTATTCAGCAGTGTGGCACTAGCTGAAAGTATAGCTGGAATTTCTCTTACAAAGAAGACTGTACAATACAGACTGTAATAGTGCTCATGACTTGTTGGTCTGCTTTGGTTCCACTTTCCCATGTACCCCCATTCATCAACTTGCCACCCAGTTTGTTTTTGTATTCATACCTATTTCTGGAATAAGTACTTTTAAATTAAATATCCATCTCATTTCTGTTTGATCCAATTTCTTGATGTAGCCCCCACCTCTACCTGGTGGGAACACTACTTCAAGTCTCCAAAACCTGAGTGGTGCCCAAGTATGACCTGCTGTCCTGAAATGCTGAGCTACAGGTGATGTTTCTTTTGCCCTTCTTGCATCACTCTTATGTTCTTGTCTATAAATCTTCAAAGTTTGACTGTCTTCCAACATACATCAGGTCACATAGGCACTGCATTACATATGACTCCTTGCATAGTACAATCAATGTGCTGTTTAATAGGAAACTGTTGTCCAGTATGAGGATGTACAAATATGTTTTTGTACTAGTACGTCCACACACTGAGAACCTCCCACAGTGGACCATACCCAGTTGTAGGGGCCCAAGCAGTAACTGTCCTTCATTATGTTGTGGTGCTTCAAACTGGGAATTCACCAATTTATCTTTAATATTGTGCACTTGTTTGCTGTAATTACAGGTCTGTTTTGTTCTGCTTTTACAGTGGAGTTGCCCACTCCAACAAGATGCCTTACCATTGTATTTAGTGACACAAACCACTCTGTCTGGGTTCATGGAGGGGCCTTTAGGCTCAAGCAGCTGGTCCCAACTAACACTGTATATACATGTCAGCTTTTCTTAAAGTTCCTGGATTGGGAGTCACGTGATGCAGCCATCCGAGTAACAGCTCTTACAGAGCGCTCCTGCTAACCCCGAACTACATTCACTTGGAATACAACCTCCTTTAGAATTAATTTCTGGTACTTACTTGGGTTCAGTGCTAAGACTCGATGAGCAAACAACCCAATCCTGAAAGGCAGAAAATGGAAGCAGAAATGCAAGCGGCATTACCCCGACATATGCGCCATCAACACCCAAGAAGGCCAGTAAAAAACAAAGCCTCAGCCTACCACTAGCAACCGCTCTACAACAGCAATGGCAGAGCAGAATGTACTTACTGTGGACTACTTTCTGGCAGAATTTCATCCTTTTTAAGAGGAATTCTTGTCCCTTACAACTGAATTTAAATCTATGGCAGGGGCTCTGGAAGATCTATCCAGGAGAACCGGAGACAATGAGGCATGCTTAAAATCCCTGGAGAAAAGGGCAGAATGAACAGATCTGGAGATTGTGACGACCAAACAATGGATGGCCAAGCTAGAGGCAAAGGTAGAGCACCTGGAGGGTAGGAGCCAGAGAAACAATGCTGTAATAATTGACCTATCTGAAAAAGAAGAAGGCTCCAACGCAATTCTCTTCACCCAAAAGCTCATCACAAAACTTGCAGGCCTGTCTCCATTTGGGCCTACCTACGCAATAGAACACTCTCACCGAGCTTTGCGCCCCATGCCTCCTCCTGGTACACCACCTCGTCCACTGATATTCCATTTTCTTAATTATCAGGAGTGAAAGTATTTTTTAAACAAAATCAGAGAATTACAGGAGATAAAATGGTAAGGTTACAGATTACGGGTGGCGCAGGACCAGCCTATTACAGTGCAACAGAGGAGAGCCTCCTTCCACCCAATGGCCACTAAGTTAATAGCAGTGGGCATCAAGTGTAAAATAGGCTACCCTGCGAAGTTCCAAGTCCTTCTTGCTGGTAACTGGACCACCTACGAGGACCCAATGATAGCAGAATCTGCCCTGATGGAGGCTTTACTGGACTTATTCAAGAACCGCTGAATGGGCCTTGCATTTCACCATGTGGGATTTGTTTTCTTAAGAATTTAGCCTCTTGGGCTCAACCTGGGCCCTAAGAGAGGTCTGGAACAAAGAATGATGCCATCACCGAGTGTAAATTGGTCCCCCCCCATTTTGGGTACACGGAGGACTGCTTGTGTATTTGCCACAATGTGTAAGAAAGAATGCTTTATGCAATGGTAACAAGACTGTTGGCAATCCGGACTGCTCAATATGTGAGTGTTTAATTTGTTTTTTTCCTATGGAGGGGGACAGGATTTGAAGATTTGAAAATTTAACAAAGGCGGGATAACAAACTAATTAAGGAGGGCGTTAACATTAGAGACTAACCAGATATGCAGCACGTTTGTGAATGTGTACATTGCTATCTGGCTCATACTGATAGGACCAGACACTTTGAAGGTTACTAAGGATCATTAAACTTAGCTGAACAATCCTTGCTTTTTAGAACGATCCCATTTACTTCAATTTTTTGCTGGCATCCCATCCCCTGGTAATCATAAAGTAATGGGCAACTGTCAAAGCCAAGAAAAAGGGGAGGATGCTTTTCTGTTTAACTGGGACGAGTACTTCTGGACATTTTTTCTTTTTTATTGTTACCCAAGAAAGGGCGCTTTAAGCAAAGTTAACCAAGTACTTTAATCGAAGCTTTAAAGCTGCATTATTTTTCTGTTCATTACAATAGTTTAGAGGCATGCAGCTGTTCATTAGAATTTCTTTCTGGGAGCAAATTACACAAACCCAGGTATTGCACCGAAGCTAATTAGAGGGGACAGGTGTAGAGTATGATCTACGGAGATAACAAGGGATGTTTCCTCTCATAGAGAACTTAGTTACATAATTATATGTTCGGGGGGGAGTTATCCAGATATGTCTTCAGTTTATTCAGTAGCGGGGGAGTGGGGTGGGAGAGGGTACTAAGAAAAGGTAGACATCATGGACTGTGGAAATATGTTTTTTTGGGGGGGTACATGCTCCTTACTGTGCTATTAACAGGTATGGTCACTAGAGGTTCATTTGACACAAAGGGAAATGGGAATTGTTCTTCTAAATGAGGATACAGGTCTAACTACTTAATGTTCACATACTTAGGAGTTCTTTTTGAAGGGGTTTATATATTTGATTATGGGTTTGTGTGGGAATGGGTGTATGGGAGAAAGGGGCATCAGGAATATTGCCGCAGTCTGATTCGTAGGGAGGATGAGGGTCATTTGGGTATAGGAAGAGCATATATAATTATAAGGGATGGCTAAATACATGAAAATTATTTCATGGAACATTAGAGGGGCTCGAAACAAAACAAAGAGGTATCAAGTTCTCAAACATATTAGACACCTTAAAGGTGACATATCATTTTTGCAAGAGACACATTTATTAGAGACAGAGGCTAATTTATTTTGCAGGCAATATATTGGCCAAGTATATACTGTGGGGAAAAATACACAAAGTAAAGGGGTAGCTATCTTACTCTCTCAGCAATCTTCCTTTGCCTGTGAACAATGCATTTGAGACCCAAATGGCCGATTTTGGCTCCTGAAGGGACTTTTAGACTGGACAGAGGTAATACCAGGGTGTCTATACGGACCTAATGTAGACACCCCTGCTTTTCTCATGGAGTTATTGTCAGCCCTGGCACCCTTCTCCATGCTTCCTATTCTCTTAGGTGGTGATTGGAACTTGCCATACTCTCTTGATTTAGATAAGTCGGATAGGAGAAGGAAAGGTCTATCTCCGGCCCAGCACTCCATAAGGGATCTAACTGACCAATTCGGACTGTGTGACCCTTGGTGGATGACAAATCCTGACTCTAGAGAATACACATTCCACTCATGGTACGTGGGACTTCTTCTAGAATTGATAATTGTTTGGCTAGTCATACACTTCTGACGGGTCTGCTAGGAAGTAGTATGGAACCTGGAATGATCTCGGACCACTCCGTTGTCTGATGCCAACTAACCTTTTCCCTTAACTTACCAAGGGAAACAATCTGGAAAATTAATAACCAAATACTGAAGGAGAAAAGGACAGTTGACAAGATTTCTCAATTAATAGATCACTTCACAGAGCTTAATCTAAATTCCACAGGTAGAATAGACATGGAGCGGGGAGCATTAAAATGTTTTGTCAGAGGGGAGTTAATCTGCCTAGCGTTTACCAGGAAACGTGTGCAAGGAACAGAAAGCATCCAAACTCCTGACTCAGATGCATAGCCTGGAAGTACACCTCTCACCCAATACCACTGCAGAAGATAGACATAAATTACTAGGGCTTCGGAACCAATATAGTGAACTCCTGTGTGAGAAGTCCAAATGTGCTATTCTGAAAACTAGAGCAACCTATATAGATCAGGATGAAAAGGCTGTCAGAGTATTCACATTAAGGCTTAAAAAGCAAGAGGCATCTAGAATTATAAAAGCCATCCACTCGCTATCAGGCAACACCATGAAACTAACTCCAAAAGAAATAACCACTGAGTTTGCATCATATTATCAGGAACTCTATAGCCCAATGGAACACCTCCCTGACAGGACAAAAATAGACGAGTACGTTGAATCTATTCCACTACCAACCTTAAAGGAAGAGCAAAAAGTAGGACTGATAGCTCCCTTTGATGAATCTGATATACAGATGGTTATCAATTCCTTACCACTAGATAAAGCTCCAGGTCCAGATAGGTTTTCTCCCAATTTTTATAAGATTTTTGCTGGGAAGCTAACTCCTTGGCTACTCAAACTGTTCCAATGGCTACTACAGGCTGAGTCCATAGACAAAAACGTATTAGAATCCTTAATAGTAACCTTACATACACCCGGTAAAGATGAAGAAAAAGTCACCAGTTACAGACCAAACTCTCTGCTAAATTATGACATTAAAATACTACCCAAATTATTAGCCAACAGAATAAATAAAGTATTACCCTCCATAATAAAACATTAACAAGTGGGGTTCATGGCAGGAAGGACATTATTAGATCACCTACACAAACTAGCCCACATCTTCTCCGCATCAAGGGATTCAGATTTACTGGCTATCTTGTTGTCCCTGGATACGGAGAAGGCTTTTGAGTGTGTAGATTGGCAATTTTTGTTTTGTGTCATGAACAAGTTTGACTTTCCCCCACAATTTCTCCAATGGATCAGCTCCCTATACAAGAATCTGTGTGCCCGAATATACTGTAACAGGGTTTTCTCTGCCACCTTTCCACTATATTCGGGTACCAGACAAGGATGTCCACTATCGCCACTACTCTTTAACATCTACCTTGAGCCCTTACTCACTAAAGTAAGGGAAAATACTGGGTATAAAGATAGGGTCCCAGGAACTGAAACTGTCAGCATATGTGGATGACATATTATTGCATTTAGCCCACCCGCAGGAATCAATTCAAGTCACAATAGAGAACATTAAAGAATACAGTTTGTTCTCTAATTACAAAATTAATCTGGCTAAAACCCTAGTTTTTCCCCTCAATAATAAAACAATTCAGAGTGATATAGTGAAACTTGGACTACAATGGAACCACCATAGCCTGAAATATTTAGACATTAACCTAGCTAGGAGTGAATCTAAAATGACATAACTCAATCTGGAGGTGGTACTACAAACAATACTACTGGATCTAACTCGATGGAAACTTCTCTCCCTCTCACTCTGGGGGCACATCAGTGTAGTTAAAATGAATATACTATCAAGAATGTTTTACCCTCAACATGTTAAACTCCTGGCTACCCTTAAAATGGTTTAAAAAAAGTACACTCTATTATCATGGACTACATATGGTTAGGTAAACCCCCGAGAAGGGCCTGCCACAAAATGGCTGTACCTAAAATTCGAGGGGCTCTCAGACTGCCGCACTTTGGGTTCTACTACTGGGCTAGCCAAGCAAGTAAATATATGTGTTGGTTCACTAGGCTGGTGGAACTGAACTCCCTCTCGTACATGCCCATCTGGCTTAAAGTAGAAGGAAAGCTGATTTGCTCGGCAGGACTTTCCCCATACTATACTAAAGGACCTTCCCTCTGGGTTACATAACTCCATGATAGCAGTGTCAGTGAAGATCCATGCTCAACTGTGTTCCTTCCTAAAGTATAAAAATAAAATGGATTTAAACCAACCACTGATGGGAAATCCCAATTTTAAGATAGGAGGTAAAATAATCCAAGCTCATTGGATTCCCCAGTTAGCGAATGTAAAAGTCAGAGATCTTTTCTCAGATGGAGAATGTAGTCCCTCTGAAGATATCCTGGGTAAATATAATATGGATCGATCTCAAACTTTTATGGTGTATCAAATTAGACATCTGTTAATCAACCAAAAATGTCTGTTAGTAGGTGGGGATGATACTGAAGAATACTTTCATTCCCTCTCACTTCATTGCTAGCTCACCCCATGCAGTTTCTATGATTTATACCTGCTTATTTGATAGAGCCTTCTCCTCTTTAGATGGCATATCTAGGTACTGGGCCATGCAGTTCCCTAACTTAGAAATGGACTGTGGCAATATTTGGCAGAACTGTTATATATACGTTATGCAGGACAGGCTAAGGTTAATGCAATTCCAACTTCTTAAAGTACTGGACCCCAGTGAAGCTTCACAAGATGGGTAGGAACTTAACCTCTAGCTGTGTCAGATGCCAACAAGCAGAGGGTACCCTCTTGCATATATTCTGGGAATGCCCGCAAGTTAAATCCCTCTGGGACACCATCAAATGAAAGGCTGATCTCCTGCTAGGTATAGAAGATCTTTTTGTCCCTGAAATCTGCTTGGTGGGTGATTATACAGGTATAGCTGTTCGTCAACATAAATATTACATGGCATTAATATCTCTTTCACATAAAAAGTTAGTATTATGTCATTGGTAAGATTCGGACAAAATCACTTATACAGAGTGATTGCAGGAATTATTACTCAATCTAAGAACTGAGCAACTAAATGCCAGCCTGCACAATCGCCTACCAAGATATAGGAAGATCTGGGAACAAATGCACTCACTCTGCCTTCTGCAAACTGGAACCATGCCAAACAAAAGACTTATTAATTCCCTACATCTTATCATTTTTTTGTGTTTTTAAATGTAATGCTGGGAGGGGGGAGGATGGGGAGGGCAGGACACGGAACTTGTCTGCATTTATGCACCAGTTGTATAGACTCATGATTCCTTGTTTCATGTCATGTATACTCAGAAACTAATAAAGATGACAATTAAAAAAAAAAAGTTCCTGGATCATACCCCCTCTGTTTGAAACATTTCAACATACCTTCTTTTTATATTTCAAATTCTCCTTGTACACCACAGTTGCATTTAATCCTAGTCAATTGGGAGTAAGGGATACTTTTTATCACCTGTGGCTCATGGTAACTAGATCCATGTAATAATGTGTTCCTGTCAGTTGGTTTATGAAATAATGTTGTGGTCAGTTGATTGTGCTTTTTCTGAATTTCTAAATCTAAAAACGATATTTCCATCCTACCATGTTGCATGACAAATCTCAAGTTTTTATCACTAGAATTTAAATACTAGTAGAACTGAGTTAACTGTTACGAACACACAAATTTGCCAGCAGAAACAGGCCATAATGGTCTATCACGTCTGCTCGAGTGTGCTGCTCAGTTCAGTTCCCTGGAACTGTTCTTCCATTCCATGCCAGATAAAGGATATATATACTCTATATATCGAAGCCAGGCCTTGATATACAGATGATATGGATTTGCCTGGTTTGATATCTATTTGTTACCAAAGTAATGTACAAAAGCGTTTGTGCATGCTGGGGCCATTGTAGTGCCCACGGCGGTACCCACAATCTGTTCATAGAACTGATCATCAAACTTGAAGCAATTTTTGTTAAAATTATTTCTGCCTGTTCTTGTAATAATTGTGTTTTACATCTTGTATCACTACCTCTTGTATCTAGCATTTTTGCCCATACTACTACTACTACTACCGCGATGGTGAGGTACTGAAGTATATAAACTGGCTATATATCCACTGTTACTAAAATACTGTTTTCATAAATTATTTTATGTGATAGTTCTTGCAATTTATATAACATATCTGTGGTGTCACATACATATGTAGACATTTTCTCCACTACTGGTTGCAACTGAAAGTTAATAAATTGTGAAACTGGTTCAACTATGGAGTTTATGCCCCAAAATTGTAGGTCTTCTGGGGGGGTATTTTGGTCCTTATGTATTTTTGTAATATTATAAAGGCAGAAAACCTATGATATTCTTTTTCAAGTAACTCACCCTCTCATGTGTGTAACCACCCTAAATGTATGTATTTTAATATCCTTCCTGTGATTAATTGTCTTATTGATGGGGTAGGGTCCAGTTGTAACTTCCTGTAATTGTAGGTGCCCTGTAAAAGTGTTAGATACATGTATTTGTGCTGATGTTTATCTTGAGCCACTATCCCTCCACCTTCATCAGCAGGCTTGATAACTATACTAAAATCCTTGATAAGGTTTTTAAGGGATTCTCTTTGTAATTTGGATAGTTTATTGCAGCTAGGGAATACACTGTTCTTTTCTTTAAAGAGGTCCATGATTTATTTTTCAATTATGGTACAAAAATGTTTAGTACTGTTACTCCTCCCTGGGGGTGGGTTGTAAGAGGACCTGACATTCATTGCCTGTTTTAATTCACTCCTGTATTCCACTTCATTTTCTGATTGTCCAAATTGGTGTTTAGGTGTCAAGGTATGAGAAAACGTTTGCAAATTAGCTTCAAGTTCAAAAAGCTTAGTGGGCTATGTGGGAGCAAAGGACAGACCTAAACTCACTAAAGTAGTTTCAGGCTCTGTGAGGGTTTTATTACTTAAGTTAGAAACTGGAATTACCTTGTTGGTTGCATCACTCTCTCCCTTGTGACAGGGTTGAATAAGACCCTGTCCCATTTGTTATGCAGAAAGAGTTTAAACGCAAGGGTCTGTTCTGTTCTGTCCTCTCCTTTTCTGTCTCTTCTCTGTCTGGTTTTGCAACCATATTTTCATGTGAGACCTAGGACCTGATCACTCTGATGGTTTTGCAATTCTCTGCCTCTCGCTATTTATTTGCCTTCCCTTGCTATTTCTGTCTTTTCTTCCCCTTGCATATCTGCAGTTATAAAAAATATGAATCTCTGTGCAAATCTGTATGTGAAACTGGGATCCCTTTGTTTAAAACTATATATAGTTATACTGTTGAAATGATTGCAAAATGCTATTTGGAACTCAAGGGGTTAACCTGAGATGCGTTTTTTAAGCCCTTGGCAGAGTTGTCAATAAGAGGTCAGTTTTGGGACTCCATGTACTGTTTTGCTGCACCTGCAAAGAATGAAACTGACAAGAACATTCTGTAAACTTACAAGAACATTCTGTGAGAAGCAGGATCTCTTAACGAGTTTCCAGACAAAGACTTATAAAGAGAGCAGCAATTCTTTTGCTAGAGAGACAAGGAGAGTGAGAGCAAGACTGAAACTTGGAATTAGATATATCCTCAGATGAAGGACTTTGTTTTCTGTGTTTGTACTGCTTTTGTAAGTAGTTATTCTGAAAAAATGTATTTTTTATTTTACTGGTATTGGAAAGGATAAGATGCAATTTGTGAATTTTGAAACTGCTTCTGTTTTTCTTATGTTTTCTGACCTGTGCTTTGACTATACCCCTGCCTCTTGAGTTATTGGTGGTTCTCCTCCTGTTGCACCCACTATTCTTGCCTCTGTGCCCTCCTCTCTGGAAGTGTGTGGTCTGCTCCTGAGATCGTATCTCATTTCTTGTTCTTGTATCATGTCTGGATCCACTGGCTGTGATTGAGTTTGCCTGTTTTAAAAAGGTTTTTGTTTCTGTGGTTGTTGCTGACTATCATGAGTACAGCTATTGTCACTATCTGTGCTGCTCTCTGCAGTGTATGGTTTCTTTTTAGTAATATATTTTTTATAGCTATACACTCAATTGTCTCGATCATCTATTGTGTCCCTATGATTTATTTGTTTTTTGTTGTTGTTTTATCTTGTCCTCATATTCTGCTAATTTTAGACCTCAGGGGAAGCAAAGAATAATTAAAGGGACTATTATCCATAGAACTTTATTGTATTAATTTACAAAGATGGAAAACAATAATGGCCCAAGGATGGATTCCTGCAGAACACCACAAACAATATTGTTACTATCAGAAAAAAATACTATCAAAGTTCTGTAGGAATGACTCTGCAAATAACTATAAAACCAAAGCAGCACATCACATCACATCACAGCGAATTAAAATTTCAAATTAGACAAAACAGTTTTAAGAACTTGATGACCAACTAGATTGAAAATTCGACTTGGAGAGAATAGTTTTAAGTACTTGATGATTAACCAGATCGAATGGCTCACCATGAATATGGTTTGTGAATCTCATCAAGGCAGTGTTTTTGTTGTGCTTTGCCCAAAATCCATGTTGTGCACTAGTCAAAATCTCATTCTTATTTAGAAAATAAATAGTGATCAAACACAACCTTCTCCAAAATTTTGCAAATGGTGCCAGCAGGGAAATGGGATTAAATTTTCAACACAGTTCTTAAACCCATCCTCATGTATTGGTCAGATAATCACATTTTTCCAGATGGGTGGAAATACCCCATAACATAATGAATAATTAAAAAGTTTTCTTTAAGGATAAACAATTGATTTCCTCCCAAGTTTCAGTAATTGGTAAATGATTTTTTTCAGCTCCATTTGGAAGTTTGGGGTCAACCTTCCTCACATATTTCCATACCATAGAAGGTGACAGTATGCGAAAATAAAATCTTGAACTTTGTAGACTGAGGGAAGCTAGAACAGAGTCATTAGTTGACCCTGATTAAGGTTCAAAGTAGAAGGTGAGGTATGAAACTTTTGCTTATACCTGTCACCAGAATATTTAGGTATTGTGCCACCTCCCTAGGGTCACTAAATTTTCTACCATCAACATCAAAGGCAACTGATTCAGACCTTCTTGATCTCCCCACAAGTTGATTCAAGGTTTCCCAAATATTTTTTAGAATTAGCAAAGTCCTGTCGTTTTTTTTAAATAATTAAGTTTTGCTGCCTGAACAGCTGACTTTCATTGATTTCTGAGAATTGTATACTCCTTAAAGAACTATTGATGCCTCAAAGAAAATTTTGAAAAACATAATGATTAGGTGAAATTCAGCCTGCATTCCTTATATATCCTATATCTTTTTCTTCCCCATTATTACTGAGTAAATTTGCATGACTACATGATCTTTATCCCTTAGAGTTCCCTTAGAGTTCATGTGCCTCTACAACTTACTCCCTACTCCAAGTCATAATCCTCTGTTATGACATCACAATGTGTTGCTGTGAGAGTAACTGTGATGTCACAAGCAAATCATTATGACCTTAGGTAGGGAAAAAGTAACACGGATAAGTGAACTCTTCAGAAACAAATATTTTGTTTTAATGCAAATTACCTCAGTAATAAATAATTGGGAGGAGGAATACAGTACTAATGTGAAAAACAAGTTGAACTAGGTCTAAATATTATGGTTTGTTAAAGTTGTTCTGAAGGTGTCCCCTGCTCTTTAAGACCACGGGAGTCTTTCATTTTTCTATCATGTGACCATTTTTTACCTCTGTGATGCATCAGTTTTAAAATTTCAGGTGTAATTCAATCATTTTTACAACTACTAACTAATCTTCTTTACAGGGAGAAATCTGTCATAAATATTACGGATGGTATTGCAAAAATATTCATAGGCAGAATCTAAATCAGGTCTACAGAATGTGTTGCTGCCCAAGATCCATCTTACCTCCCTTTACACATTTAAATCAAAATTAGTGCTTATCTGTTCAGCCAGGTCTTTCCAGGCCTATTGTAGTTTTTTCAGTTTGAGTTTTAGATTACTAAGATCCCTCTGGAACCAACTCCTTTCTCCCCCTTGTCTCTCTCTCTTTCCTTCCATGCCCTTAGACACAAGCAAAGGTCTCTTTCTGCCACCCCCCTGTGCCTGTCACTCCCTCTCATTACTCCTTTTTCACTCTATCCTAACACTCTCCTCTGCTGCCCTGGTCTACCTCCTATCACTCACCTGCTTGGGCCCTCCATGCTCTTGGCTCCCCGCCTGCTATTCAGTATGCTGGTATACCATTTTTGTTGCTGTCCAGAACACATTGGTCACTGCAGCCATGTATGCTACTGTTTGTAGCTCTGTCATATTACTTAGTTTTGGGCACTTATTGCCTGCCAAATCAGTATTTTTGTATGCTGCACTTTGGATGCTTAATAACTCCTCTTTCTTGTTTGCACTTCCACTTTTCCCCTTCCCTAGTGTCACACCTGGAAACTTGGCTCAGTGTGCCATTTCTTGTTGTCAAAATTTTAAATAAGTAAGTAAATAAATAAATAAATAAATTTATTATGTTTTATGTTTGCTCTTACTTTCTATCCCTATTTTGCTCTGCATCTTCTGCCCTCTAAACAGTGGAAGAGTACATTTTAAACAAAGTACTACTAAACTACTATTACTTTTGAGGTGTAAGGTACAACTGTGACCTTCAAATAAGTTTGACACTCTCCCTCATCCTGTTCAGTTCAGTTCGGGACTCCAGATGGTCATTTGCATTCAGGGCAAGGTGTGGTCTTAAACCCAACTCCCCCACTTCAGGATATTGTTTTATTTTGGAGGGTGGGGGGTCACAGCCCTGGAGCCCAAAAGTTTTACCCATCTTAGTCTGGCAATGCTATGCTACTTGACCTTGGGGACCCTGGGGCACCACAGAGTCCTAGGGCACTGGAGTTTCTGGTGAGGGGAAATTCAGTGTTTCCTTTTGGCTAGAACCTGATTCTTCTAGTTGAGCCATTGACCTCTGTACTTCTAAGAGCAATGGTCTGACTTGTCCCACCCACCAGTGCACCCACTTCCATCAAGATCAGTGTCCCCAATCCCTTACAGTCTTCAATAATGCTTGATTAGTTTGAGTTCTTTGTCAAGCTTCTCTTCAAACTAGAAAATGGAGCCTTGCATGTAGCACAAATGCCCCTGAGGCAAGAATGGAAGGCACAAACAGGGCATTCTTATTAAAGTAGGAGACATTGCACATGTTGGCATAGCAGGATGCATAACTGGGCTGCCGCCTTTTTCGGCTCCATTTCAGGGTCCTTTATGTTTGCCTTCCAACTGTCATTGGTACCAGGCAAGCTTTTACCCTCCTTGGGTCTTTCTGACTGACAGAGGCAACTACAGGGAATTTCCTGTACTGTCCATGGGGATGGCCCTGTCCTTCCTCCACCATGGACACTTCCTGAGAAGCACATACCCATTTCTGCATCTGCTTTGTTTCCTGGGAGACCTTTGTCTCTCATAAGGCCTCTGATGCTGGCTCTGGGCCTTGAAATTTGGGAGTGCCTCATTGCCAGCTGTCAGGACCTTCATCACAGCATCCATGAGATGCAGTGTTAAGCTTGATCATATCAGTATCTAACTCTGACTCTAGGTCTGCAACCAGCAATGAGGTTTAGAGACTGGGGCTTTTGAAGTTCTCCCCCTTTAAGGACCTAGAAACTTTCTTGCACTTCTTGTGGCATTTATCCTACACCCTGACAATTGATATATCCGATCTGATATTTTAGATGATGTGGCTTAAGTATCCATCTAGAAATTGGGAAAAGGAATGGAAGGTTTGAATGGTCACTAATCTTCCTTTTGATTGGTCAGTTCTAGTCAAGCCATTGGTTAAGGAGCTTTTGATGCAGATAAAGGAGTCCAATACAATGCTACAGTTCAGCAGCTCTTTCTTTTGTGGGACTAGAGTGTTGCAGGTCACTCTGATATGGTGCAGGGCAATCTGTGTTTTGTTAAGATCATGTAACGATGCAGGAGTTTTTTTGGCAGCATGTAAAGACGCTGCTCCACCTGCACCGATGCAAGCCCGTGACACACCGCACCACTTCTGCTGTCTTGCATGGTGGATTTCCAAACCTTACCATGGCACTATTTTATGCATTTTCTTTCAGATTGGAGAGAGGAGAGAGGGTTGTCCTTCTATCACTAGGTCCTCCTGCTATATTTGATGCTGAGGGAGACGAGATTACATAAGTTCACATTATTTGTATTTTTATAAATGGATTCTCATTTCTCTCAGTATTGGATACTGCAGGTCCTTTTCTCATGCTCTTTGGCCAATCAGAAATGCATCCAAAACACAGGAAGGCCATCAGGAATGCTGCACAGCTGCAGATTGTAAACACAAACTGGCAGCGATGCAATCTGCATGGAGGAAACCAATTCAGATGGCAATGCTCCAGGTGTGATGCAGGTAGCCCCAGATAGGGTAGCCACCACTCAGATCTCACCTCCCACTGAGGCCTGCTCTGCTGTTCAATCTGCCCCCACAAAAAGCAAGGTAGCCCCTGATTAGGCAAATGCCACTGAGACCTCGCCTCCCATGGAGGTCTGCACTGCGCTCCAATCCACCCCCTTGAAGAAAGGTATCCCCTGATCGGGCAGCCGCCACTCAGACCTTGCCTCCCATGGAGGTTTGCTCTGCTCTCCAACCCCCCCAAAGCAAGGTGCAGACCTCTGGTGCCCGCTGAAGCAAGGACTTGGTGCCTTTTCTTTTCAAATCAGTTTTGGAGCCTGCTCACTCTAGGAGTGCTGCTATCAGACTAAGTTTTCACTCACTGCCTATGCTTCCACTTTTCGCGTTTTCTCACATCTCACTCTCTGTTTAAAGTGCTGCAGAAGTTTACTCCAATTAGTTATTGCAGAATTGTGATTTATATGCAGTAATTTGATTGTCTAGATTTATGCTCTAAACTGTAACTGCTGTGCATCCTTACTGCCTCCTACTTATATTTTTGCCTGTTTTATCACTCTTCTTTCTCCTAATTTCTGCCTCCTTCTCAAAGAATTTCTTGTTTTTTTCCTCTGCCTGCTTAATTGATAATTCAGGCTAGAGACCTTTCTTGCTCAGCCCTCGCCCACTTACTCCCCTCCCTCTGTTGCCCCATCCTCCAATTTCACTTCAGTTTGCCCTTTTGTTCTAAGTTGTACTTAATATTTCTCCCTTACTCCCCCTAGGTAGCCCCTGATCGGGCAGCCGCTACTCAGACCTCGCCTCCCATGGAGGTCTAATCTGCTCTCCAACACAGGGGGTTTCTTCAGATGCAGAGGCAGAAGGGGTCCCAGACATGTGGATACAACACCAGCTCCCAAAGCCCAGGTGAAGCAAAACCCCTGACAAGTCTGCACACGCCACCCAACCATTGTCAGTGGGAGAAGGCTGATTCACTATTTCCAGGAATGGGAAAGAATAACCACAGACAAATGGGTCCTGGAAATAGTGAATCAGGGTCTGTCCTCATGTTCGGAAAGTTCCGAAACTGCAGTCACAAAGCCTTCAATCCTCAAACTCCAGCACACAATCTCTTCCTGGAGATAAAGGTAAAAAAGTTGCTATAAACAAATGTAGTGGAGAAAGTCCCCTTCTTACAGTGGGGGAAGGGACTTTACTCAAGATACTTGATGACCCACAATAAAAATGGGGAGTGGCAGTCCATTTTAGACTTAAGACACCTGAACAAACACTTAAAAAAGGAAAAGTTCAGGATGGTAACACTGGGAGCAGTGATTCCATCACTGAAACAAGGAGATTGGCTAGCATCACTGGATCTGAATCATGCCTACTTTTACATACCATTCAGGCCTGCCACTGAAAGTACCTCAGATTCAGGGTAGGGAATTGCCACTGCCAGTTTTCACACTTTCTTTGGCCTAAACTCAGTACCCAGGGTGTTCACAAAGTGCCTGGTCATAGAGGCAGCACATCAGAGGAGGCAAGGGGTGGTGATTTTCCCTACCTGGATGATGGGCTAGTCTCAGGAAAGTCACACCAGGAGGCCAAGTCCTCCCTCCTCCTCACACAAATCACCCTGCAGGAATTGGGTTTCCTGATACATGCCCAAAGGTTACAAATAGAACCAGTTCAGGTCCTGGGACTTAATAGGTGCAGAGTTAGATACCTACCTTGGGAAAGGGTAGTAAACATGATTGTAGTTGCAAAATCTTTCATGGCAGGTCAGCCCAGACCTGCAAGGGGATTTCCTCCTGTTGCTGGGGCACGTGGCTTCATCCATTGCAGTGGTGCCAGGTGCCAGGTGCAAGATTCTGAGGAGCCATTGGCCCCAGAGTTGAGATCCACTGTCAAAACTAGTGCCTGTCACAAAGTGTCTGTTAAGGGCACTGGAGTGGTGGAAGAAAGAATGCAACCTCGGAGCAGGAGTTCTGTTCCTTCAGCAATCACTCACAGTTGTACTCACTACTGATTCCTCCCTCCTGGGCTGGGGTGCCCACCTGGAGGACCTTGCTGTAAGTGGTATGTGGACCCCACAAAAGTCTCAGGAGCACATAAACCTTCTGGAGCTCAGGGCAGTGTACCTGGAAAACAAGCCTTTTCCTGCCACTTCAGGGGTCAGCCCGTCCAGATCAGGACAGACAACACTAGTACCATGCATTATATAAACAAGCAAGGAGGAACAAGATCTTCAAAACAGTGCACAGAAGTAACGAAGATCTGGAACCTAGCATACTCCCTGGATGTTCAGATATCAGCAGTACACCTGCAAGGGAAAGACAATGTCCTGGCAGATTCCCTAAGCAGAATCAGCCAGGGAAACCATGAATGGACATTGAACAAGCATGTGCTGGCTACAATGTTTAGAAGGTAGGGTACACCAGAGCTAGATATGTTTGCATCCTGGGAAAACAACCAGTTCCCACTGTTCTGTTGCAGACCCCCTTCCATGGGTACAGTCCCAGAGAATACCCTAGTCCTTGGCTGGGCATGGAAGTTTCTGTATGCCTTCCCACTGTTCCCACTTTTACTGAGAGTGCTGCTAATCTTGAGAAGGGAGTCAGCAACAATGATCCTCACAGAGCCAGACTGGGCCAGGCAGATTTGGTACTCTCTTCTCCTGTCCCTCTTCATCAAGCATCCTGTCAACCTTCCCCTGAGGTGCAATCTACTAGCTTTGTCTCAGGGCAAGATAACAATCCCCTCTGAGAACTCTGCACCTCAGAGCCTGGTACTTGAAGAGCTAGAGTCCCTGGACTAAATCTCTCTGAGAAGGTTTTGGAAGTGGTTAATGTTTCCAGGAAACCAGAAACTAGGGAAACCTATGCTTCAGAGTGGAAAAGATTGTCCCTTTGGTGCTCTTCTAGGCAGCTCAGCCCACTTTGGGTGAGCCTTCCTTTAATCCTGCACTACCTGGTCCACCTGCAGCCCCTGAACTTTAGGCCCTTAACCGTGAAGGTCCATCTTGCAGCAGTATCAGCATAAGCCTCACCTGGCAAGGATAGGTCAGTGGCCTCACAGCCCATTTTCAAAAGGTTCTTTAAGGGCTTTGCTCACCTGTGCCTCCAGTAAGGGATCTTGTCCCCCATATGACCTGAACCTATGTATCACTCAGCTAATGAAGGCTCCTTTCGAGCCTATGGCAACTGCTGCCCTGAAGTATGTTACCTGGAAAGCAGTTTTCCTAGTGGCAGTCACATCTGCCAGAAGGATAAGCGAGCTTCAAGACCACTGCACAGATTCTGACTATATCATATTCCACAGGGAAAAGATATTCTTGAAAACTAACAGAAAATTCCTCCCCAAAGTGGTGTTTGAATTTCATCTGAATCAGTCAGTCATTCTGCCAGTGTTATTTACAGTAATGTTCAGCTCAGGAGAGCAAAAGCTCCACAGTCTAGATGTTGAGAGAGCTCTGAGGCACAACTTGGACCACACAAAGGATGCCAGGTCCACCAAGACTCAGTTGTTTATCACCTACTGTGAAGCAGGGCAAGGTAAACCAGCATCCAAGAGAACCATTTCTCACTGGATAGTTGCCTGCATTCAGTTTTATGTCAAAGCTGGCAAGTTGCCACCTGAAAACCTCAGGGCTCACTCTACAAGGGGCATGTCTGCCTCTGTGGCAGCTTCCAGGAGTGTCTACAGGAACTCTGTGAAACAGGTACCTGGAAAACACTATACACTTTTACAAAGCAATACTGTCTGGACATACAGTCCTGAAGGGATGCCAGCTTTGGCACTGTCTTGCAGAACTTTTTCCCCATGTAGGTTCTGTACCTAGCCTACCAAGGTTCTGCTATGGAGTCTGCAGTTGTTCAGCATAAGTAAGGGATTCCTGAGGTTTGAAGGAAAAATGACTCACCATAGTAATGTTACTTCCAAGGGATCCCTCACTATGCTTAACAACCCCATCCTTACCTCCCCTTCCAGAATCTGGAAAAGGTTCACACACAAATCAGTTCTTTTCTGTTTTGCTTGAGCATTACTTGTTACAGTACCTTACAAATGATACTCCATGATCTAATCTTTCAAGAATTTTTCATTAAAGTTATGAAGATTTATTCTGCCATGTTAAAAAGCTTCGGGAAATGTTTTTAAATTGGTATATGTTTTTTGATAGCCCTGTAGCTAGTTTAGTGGTCACTGCTCATCCTAGCTTTAGAAATAAATCTACCTTTAGAATGCAGGGGTGAGCGTGTACACACAATAGTTTTTTGAATTTCATTCTAAGATTCTCAAATTAGCATAAAATTAAGGCCCTGGGGCAGCTCATCCCAGATGAATGATTACAGTTGTTAAGCATGGTGAGGGAGCCCTTGCAAGAAACAATATTACTACTGCAAGTCATTTTTTCTTTCTTCACACAAACACTTTAACTGGGATCCCAAACACTTTCAGCCTGCCTGGCCTACAGTGCCTGGACAGGCATTGGCGAACTGCCCACACCTGAACACATAGTCATTCTTCGGCTGTCTGGCTGAACTGGCCATGATTATTGGAAACAGGCCTTTTTTATCTGGGATGAAACTCAATGCCTAATAGATAAGGCTTGTTCATAGGCAAACAGTCTCTGGCACATGCTGCCTCTCGACTGGCTGAAATTCGTGGTCAAAGTTGGTCCTGACTTATGACCCCTTCCCATGGTGCCTTGCATTCTGAGGAGTCATGGGGGGCCACCATATTTATTTACATGCAGCGTCCCAACTTTAGCAGCTCACTGCCATTTCAGTTTAAATTACAAAATGTTGCCGTTAGCATATCCTGGCCCCACTGGCTGTCCTGGGAACAGGGAAATGTTTGTTTGGTGGGCAAATGAACCAGTTTTGTGGTCGGGTGCTCCATTATGTGGGAGGCACTTTTGGGGCATTGATCATTAGGATCTGGTTCTTCACATTTTTATTTTTTCAGTTTGATCATGCCACTGATAGTACAGTCTTTGTTGGGCAGCAATACCAGCTCATCAGTATCCCAGTGCCACACCATATCAGATGGGTCTTCTTAGGCCCCCTGGCATCTTCTGTGCCTATCTCTGGTAGGCTTGCCTCACCAGTCCAGATCCACATCCTTTTCACTCTCCAGGACTGCAATCACTATATTAGTGGTGGGATCATATGATAGCTAGTGAACTTTCACTTTTCAAGTCCCATCAAGTCCAACTTGCAGTACACCTACAATGATGCTCTACTGACCTCCTTGGGGAAGTTCTTCACTAACAGCATCTTCTTGGGATCCAAACCCTCGGCACAACACAAATGCTTGTTCTCCTGGACAGCCATGTTGATTTTCAGAATTTGGGAGGGAGCACTAAACTGTTCCTTGACCACACTAGTGGTCCATGTGTGTGACCAAATGGTAAACAGGAGATCCCAGTGGTACCTCCAAAGATGTAACCAGGTCACAGTGAATGTTACAGTTACAGCTTCTGACTTGTAGACTCAAACACGGTTGAAGGGTCTGGGTTGTTAAACTCCTGACTGAGGGGAAGGGTGGTATACAAAGTTTAAGGTATTTGTGCAGTGCCTTCACCCAGAAAAAAGTCTAAGTGGGCCTAGGATGCAGTACCTCCCCACCTCCCAACAGGAACACCTCACGCCTAAACCAATGCAGTGCAGTTTCAGTCAACCCAATGAGTATGCAACATATACTCTATAAATGAATATGCACTTAGACAGTAATTGCCAACAAACAAAACAAAGACTAAATTTAGGTGCTCTCTGGCCCTAAAAGGAAAAGGAACTAGGAAATGAGGTAGTCAAACTAGACCATGGTGGTGCACTTAAATTAAAGCAATGCTTTTAAATGTAAATGCCAAGTTCAAATGTTCTTTTTTTTCATATACATTTTATCCTGTTTCTCTGCCCCGGCTGCGGCCTTCTGACCAATCCCCTTCCCCATCACCCAGCTTCTCAGGGGCTTACCTTCCCTCCATTGCCCTCTGCCACAGGATTGTGTGGGGTGCCCAGTCACTGGTATGGGGCCTGTGAGGTGTCGGTCATCATCCTGCATTTTTGTTTTTTCCCACCAATTTGTGCCCAGGGCCCACCTTATATGCAATGGTTTGATGTGTGAGCTCCACCTCCATGGAGATGTCTGCGGCGCCTAGTGAGTGGGGTCCCTTCCCTTCTTGAGTGGACTCACTTGTGATGCCACTTGGACACCTCCAGGTGGCAGATGAGCAGTGAGCCACATAGACTCTTTGCCCCGAGGGAGGAAAGCAGTCATATGGAAGCTGAATCCTCCTTTCCCAGCCAGCCCCTGAGTGACCTGCATCCGTTCCCAAGCCCAGGTTGCCGGCATGCTGGCAGGTGAGGCACTCAGTGCCTTAGCGCTCCAAAACACTGGGTAGGCCCAACCGGAATGCTCCTTATCAACTGAGGTGTTTGTAACCTTTGGCCAAATGGCCTAGTCCTTTATAGTACTGATTTTGCTGAACAGACCCAAATAATGCACTGCTTATTTGTCAACAGAGGATACCCTAAAAGCACAGTGGATAGAGCACTCTCCTGGGTCAGTAACATGCCCCGTAACCTTGACCCCCACAGGAAGGATACTGTCATGCAAGAACAACAACGAATTCCACTAGTGCTTCCTTTCCATCAGAACACACCTTCTCTTCACAGGATCATCACCAGTAACTTTCCCATTTTGTAAACTGACCCTAACATTGGTACTTCCTTTACAGAACCACCTATTGCCTCCTACCGTCGGCCATCCAACCTGTGGAATCTCCTTGTTAAAAGCAGCCTACCTACTCCTAACAGTTCTTCCTACCAGGTACCAAATCTTGCAACAGGACTCGCTGCTACACCTGCAAATTTATTTCCAGTATGACTGACATTCGGGGGCCCACAGGTGTTTTTCACATCACCAAGGAGTTCTCATGCACCTCCACTAATGTGGTATATTGTATTCTTTGCAGGAAGTGTACAGCTATTTACATCAGAGAGACTGGTAGATGCCATGCTGACCATTTCAAGGAACATTACAGAGCAGTCAGGAATGATGACACTGCTAAACCCATTGTATCCCACTTTATCTCCAGAGACCACAGTGTCAATGACCTTTCTGTTTGTGTCCTTTAGCAGGGCTTATCAGATTCTGACCATAGAAAAACATGGAAGCCAGGCTGATCATCCGCCTTGGCTCCCAGCAGCCCTCTGGTTTAACTGATAGACTTATTTTCCACCAACATCTTTCAGCCACCCCTTATTTTCCCTAAAGTCTGTTTGTATCTGCACACATTTAATTTCTTTTTCATTTTCACCATGACTCTCCATCTCTGTCTCCTTCCCCCACATTTGTCACCTTTTAGCCTCCTTACTAGGCTGGGGTTACCACCTGTCCCTATTTTTGCAGGACAGTCCTGATTTGGGGCAGCTGTGTCCTGCAAAAAAACTTGAAAAATGCTACATGTTCTGACTTTATAGTAGTAAAATTATTTTCTAATTTTCCACTAAACATTGCAGAAAACTATAATACCTTAACTAAAATACCTTAAAATGATAAGAAACAATAGAAGTAACTAAGAAACTACAATACTTAGCCTTAATTCTGATTATGTAGAGAAAACAAGACTGTTGTATTGGTCGAGGTCATTTACTGTCCTGCGAAAAATCATGTTTCAATAAGAAATGTCCCACTTTGGGCTTCTTAAAAGGTGGTAACCCTATACTAGGCCCTGTTAATTAGTTCCCACCTGGGAACTTCTCTAGCTCTTTCACTCCTATTATACTTTATCTTTCCCACCATCACCTTTTTGTTTCGCAGATTCTCTTAATCTTGCCATTTATCACTTCTTTTCCCTGAGCCGCCCCTTTTTTCTTTTCACACACATATATATCTCTTATTTTACCTCCCCTCTACACTAACTTTGTTTTTTTCTCTTTTAGATATTTCCTGAAGAAGTCCTAGGGTCGAAACATAGATTTTTAACTCTGTTTTCAGTGTGCATTTAATATAACCATTTTGTTTTGCTTTTAGACCACATGCTGACGCAGTGCCTAGTTTTAGTCTTTTATTTGCTTCCTAACTATATTACAAGATGCAGAGACTAAATTTACTCATGGTTTGTTGGATCAGGGGATCTCCCTTGATGAACCGAATACGCAAAACTAGTGAGAGCCTGCTTCTCAGCGAGACAGTGCTGACGAATATTAAAACAGCTAGGAAAAACACTTGGCAAGCTTGGAAAACAATTTGAAGGAGGCAGTATGTTGCACTTCAAGATTAATGACTCTGTAAACAAAAGCGCTGACAAAGCCTTATGGTCTAGATGCGAAGTGCTGGGGTTCTTGTAGCTGATCTCTCCTTTGTTTTTGTTTACTGAATCATTAAGCTTCAATTTGCAACATAATGCCTCCTTCAAACTGTTTTCTGAGTGTATCCAGTTAGTGTTTTTCCTGCTCTCCCTTGATGGACAGGGGTGATGGCGCAGTTCGCAGCCAGTCCCTCTCTTGCTGGTTTCCCTATATCTCCTTCCTCTGTAGTGCAGATCTTTGGTGCCAGCTGGCAGATGGCTGTGGTCTTTAGTCCTGCTTGGGCCTTTCCAGAACTCAACATTTAACATACGCTTTGAAACTGAATCTTAAACCACTTCACCCAACACAGCCTAGCATCAAGTTCTAAGGGGTGGCAATAACCAGTACTTGGCTACTATATCAATCAGGCTGTTTCAGCTGTGGTCACCAGCTGCAGCACAGCAAAATTTGTCATTTAAATAAAGCCTGCATCTTTTGCGTTCATGCTAAGCTAGCATGCAGTTACCTCCTTTTTAAGCAGGAACTCTGCTTCTCCATTCTCACTGTCTCTGGCAGATGCACAGTCTGTCTCTGCAAGAGCTCCACCAGTCTGCTTCTCAAACACAAATTTGACTGGGCCTGAGAACAGCCCCTGGTGTGTAGCAGATGATGACAGCTCACCGTTGATTTACTGGCTGTAAATCAATCACACTGGAGTCTGGCTAGAGCGCCCTCAAATGGCAAATGATTAGTCAGAAATTCATGTCTGTAATCCCACAATCCAGTGTCACAGGAGCTTGGTATGGCTTCCCTTCCAGGCTCTGCAGCCTAATTGATGCAACTCTTGACTTCTGTTGCTGTAGTAATGGGGGGAGGATGCACAAAGGTGGTGATAACTTACATGGCTGTGGAACTGTGGCCCCAAATGTTTATTTTGTGCAGGGTTGCTTCTCCTGATCAGTTGTATGTGCCTCAGTGTTGTTTGCATGCAGTAGTGCTAAGTATCTGGTCAGGGCTTTTGTATTTGTGGAATCCCCACTCTGTTGAGAATGCCCATACATTGGTCCATTGACAAAAAAACATGACTTTGATGTGCAGTGGGAACCACAGTTTCTTGTCAAAAGTGGCAATGAAGATTTTCTGGCTTCTTGTTTTCTCTGTCTGATCCCTGTGGCAACAAGTGTCCTGATTTGTTGGAGCACTAGTGGTGATGGTAGGTGCAAGGTGTGCTCCATGGAGCCCTAAAGAACCCCCCCCACACACACACACTTTTGGGGGGTGACATACTAAAAGAGGTGGTATTTTCTCAACAAATGAAGTGTGTTTTCTGGATCTAATAAATTAACTTGTACAGTTTATCACCAGTAAAGGAACTACTGTATATGCTTAAAGACCGCAGTGTCTAGAATTTCTTTGCTGAGCACTACGTGAGTGAGTTTCAGGGTTTCCTTGTGAAGCAGTGGCTTGGGCGAGTTTAGTGTAAATACGATGGGTTGTAAAGGACCTTCTGACAAGCACAGTATACTTCTGCACATATAAGGTTCTCTGGTCCTTGCCTGCCATTTTCCTAGGGCCAAAAAGGGAAGGGGGAGAGGGGTTACAAGTAATAAAACAATACTGCATTAGTTCAAGCCTTTAGAATTCAACTGCAGCTTTCCCAGTCTGTTAAATTCAGTATGCCCTGCTCATGCTGCAGAGTGGAAAAAAAAAATGGATTTCTGTGCCCTCTACACCACCGTCATGCTGTAGAAAATATTTGTTAAATAAATCATTCAAATCTCCCCAGTAAATCTTTCCTCATTTGATAAATTCACTCTGTCCTGTCCTTGCAACAAGGCGGTTCCATGTCATAACGGTGATTGTGGACAGGCAATCGCCATTAGGGCGAGTATACATCACTGAAAATCTATTTTGGTGATGTACACTCACGGTGCAGAGCAAAAGGACACTGGAGACATAGATTATTTTGTTTATGTGGGGGCTGCGCCCTCCACACTCTCCTACTAAAGGATTCTCAACTCCAGGGGGGTGCATGTCGGAGGGGGTACAAAACAAAACAAAAAGAAAATCCCATATTGTTACAAAAACATGAACGTGCCCAGAATCGAACCCAGCACCCTCCCAACCCTAACCTGCCACCAACCCAACACACCACATGGCCAGCTCAGCAGTCCAATGCAGTGCTACACCTCACAAACCCTCCCTCCCCTTCCGTCCATCACACGCCATGCTCGCCCCCCCCGCTCATGTACATATAGTGACATCCTGTTACTATATTCACTGACCACCCCTATCCAGTCACCCTCTCTGTTCAGTAGCTCTGTGAACGTGCACCATTATTGAGCCGCCCTTTTTGAAAGCGCTCAGTAGTCGCCCTCATCACAGGATGCCCAACAAGGCCTGCAGCTTCCCTTCCCATGCAGACGCTCCTCTCCTCTGCATCACAAGTTCACTAGCCTGCTCTACTGAAACTTCAGTTAAGTAGATGGAGAATTGGCTAACAGAAATTATAATACACAATTCTAATTAAAAGTCTCTCTTTTTCACATAAAAGGAGCTCCATCAGTAGCCTCTGCTACCAGAGATCCTTCCTCCCAGCTGAAAATGGCACAGAGACATGTGCAGCATGATGAGTTCTCGACTGCCAACTTTGGTGATTGGCTGCTGCAGGTCATATGGCTTGTGAACAGCCTAGGCATGCTCAGTGTGTGCTCTCTGTTAAAAATGCTCTGTCATGACTTTGACGTGCCTGAAGGGGAACAAAGTTAATTCTGCCCTTCTGTCTTGGTGTCAAAATACAGGATTTCTGCATGTTTGATGAATGCCAATTTGCAACTGATTCATCCTTCGCGCCACCCTTCAAAGAGACGCATCTTGTCCTGAATCACTTCTCCAATGTCACAAATAGACACACTTAAGAGTACCAAATGCAAGATCAATGCCTGTTGCATCTCACTAGTTAACCCCCTCAATTCTCAGTAAGTGCCATTTAGTGCCACCCTTTGGGTTCTCCCAAATAGCCAGTTCTGCACCCACCATGTAACTTTCTCCCCCAACCCCAAATCTTTTAACTTCACTAGTCTTTCGTATGGTGTTGAGTCATAGGTCTTGCTGAATTCAAGGTACTGCACAGGACATCAGGTGCTTGGCCATTTCTCAGTGCCTGGGGCACAGTGTTGAAGAATACAGTGAGGTTTGTCTGACAAGACCCTTCACAAAGCAGTGTTTGCTGTCAAGGAAGACATAGGACTGTACAAAGTCATCCAGCTGTTAATTGGTTCAGACCCCATGAATCTTTCACTTATGTTTAACACAGAGGATTGTGTATGAGCAACAATACACAACAAGGCTGTTGTTCAGTTGGGAGGTTTCCAAGGTCCCAAGAGACCTCAATAGCATAGTTCGAGAGGTCTCTTGGTACCATAGAAACCCTGAGATTAAAAAACAGCCTTGTATGTGTATGGTTGCTCATACACAATCTTTTATAGTGTAAGGGTAACCCCAAGCTTAAACTCCTGTAAAAAAACTCTTTTTACAATTTCACTTTTTATTATCTTTTTTTATCGTAATACAATTTCACTTCAGCATATCAGCAGGAAAAAATAAGAACATTGTGTTTAAAAATCCTTTTAGCAACTTTCCATACACAACTTTTCAGGTAAAATACATTTCAAGACAGATATAATATTGTCTGCTTAATTCCATTATATGATAAGTATATATAGAGCATATTTTAAATAATAATTTCAAAATAGGTCAAATTTAATTCTTATATGTGTTCATATGGCAAGACATGAGATTATCATCTCCCCTCTAACACTCACTGTTAGTGTCCCGATATATATTCGGAATACAAATTCCTGGCTTTTCCGCTATATATATTGTGCAGATGATATCCCCCTTTCTTAGGGAACAAAGTCTAGATAGTGATCCAACTGATAAGTAACTCACCTCCTCCTCCACTGCTCTTCGAATCTATACATTGAGTCTATCATTTTGGCTGAGATGCGTTTGAGGGCATATATTTCCCTTGATAAATGTAACCAGGCCTCTTTAGTCGGTGTTTTTTTTGTAAGCCACAATCTGGTTATAGTTTTATGAGCTGCCGTTATAAGTTTGATAATTTGTTTAAGCAGCTTTCTATCTATTCGTACACCTGCTGGTTTAATAAAGATCATAATGAATGTAGGTGAAAATAAATCTGCAGTTTCATATATTGCTTTTATCTCACCCAGAACCTCAGTCCAGTATTGTGCTATCTTTGGGCAAGACCACAGAATATGAGTCTGGTTCACCATCTTTTCCCCGCATTACCTACAGCATTTTCCCTCTCCCATCTCTCCCATCTTCACCAACATGGCAGGCGTTCGAAAGAATCTAGATCGCAGTTTCCATATGTATTCCCTCCAGTATGGGGAGGTGAAAGTTTTTATGGCTGGTAGGGCAGTCATTCCATACCAACCCAGTTATGTCCACTTCCAGTTCCTCTGCCCACCTAACCCTAATTGATTCTGTGGAGTCTCCACATTTGTCTCTCAAAGCTCCATATATTTTACTGATCAAATGGTTGATGGGAGTATTCTTAATATGGGCTTGAATCAATTGCATTAGTGGAGATGTTTTCTCCATGATTTCTGATAATTCCTCTTCATAAGGCTGTAAGTGTGACCTTAGGTGTAGGTATGAGATGAAATATTTATTAGGTACTTGGTGTTCCCATTGCAGGGCAACAAAGGGGAGCAGACCAGTCGTCCACACCAGCTGATAAATAAATGTCACCCCATAACCCTGCCACTGCTCCAAATACGAATTTAGGGAGTTTGCCCCATGCTCCCCCTAGTGGCTTATGAGCCTCAATGCCAGTCTCTCCATGGGTGTAAAATATTTATCAAGGATCTTGAGCCAGGCCTTTAATGGCTCCCTTGTATGTCGAGGGTAAATTCCCAATGCATTGTTCCCTGGAAGAGACCCAAAGAGAATTTCTTGTATATCAAATAGGTTTCCCAAGGTGAATTCCACTCTCTTCCAGTGAGCCTCATAATGTGTATTAATCCAGTTTAGGACCACTCTGATTTGGGATGCCAGGGCATACCTTCTAAGATCCGGTAGGCTGAGGCCCCTTCTTTCCCTAGTGAGTTGTAAAATTCAGTAGAATAGCGAATTCTAGGTGGCTTGCCATTCCAAATAAAATGGGAGGTCATTTTATCCCAAGCTTGGCAATATGTCCGACTAGGAGTAAATGGTAAGGTCTGGAGGTAAAACAAAATACGAGGAAACACATTCTGCTTGATTGTCTCTATTCTGTTTAGAAGCGTTAGTGGGAGATAGGTCCACCGAGACAGATCCGTAGAGAGCTTCAGGGTCAAGGGTTCCAGATTTAATAATTCTGCATGGATTTGATTTTTTGTGAATTTTATGCCCAGATACCTCATCTCCTGTCTAAACCATTTGAATGGGAAATCTTTTTTAAGTTGGGGAGGGGGGTAAAATTGTAAGATAGGACTTCTGTTTTCATTTTGTTAATTTTGTATCCAGATAGTTTACTGTATCTATTTAAAAGATTCCAAATTTCTGGGATTGATGAATTAGGTTCTATGATTGTTAGGAGAATGTCATCTGCGAAAAGTGAGATTCTGTGTTGGCGGCCCCCCAATGGGACACCTTCAATCTCCTTAGTCGTCCTAATGGCTATAGCTAGTGGTTCAAGATAAAGCGCGAACAGCATCGGGGACATAGGACATCCTTGACGTGTTCCTCAAAAAAGCTGAAATGTGTCAGACAGTGCCCTGTCTATTTTGACATTAGCCTTAGGGTTGGCATGTTTTGTAGCTGCTTTAAAAAAGCCTCTGGGAAACCAAAATACCTCAGAGTTTACCACAGAAAAACCCAACTGACCCAATCAAATGCCTTTTCGGCATCTAATCCCAGGAGAACAAGAGATATTTTCCTTTCTAAGGCATAATCCATTAGTAAATGGGCCCGGCGAACGGCATCATGGACTTGACGGCCCCTAATGAAGCCCACCTGATCTGGGTGGATGAGGGTTGGGAGAAAGTGGTCTATTCTTGAAGTCATTACTGACATATATAACTTATAATCAAAGTTCAGCATTGAGATGGGGCGATAGGAAGCAGGAAGCCTGGGGTCTTTATTGGGTTTTAAGACAGCTGATATAGTGGCATATTGCCATGAAGGAGGAGGAGGAGATTCTGCTTCCTGTACTGCGTGTAGCGCTGGGGTTAGTATTGGAAATAAAAGTAGTTTAAATTTAGAACAAAATTCTGAAGGGTAACCATCAGGTCCCAGAGTTTTCATGGTTTGGGCTTTTTTAAGTGCTTGTGTTAATTCTCCTTCACTAATTGGAGCTAGGAGAGATTCAGCTTGTTGTGTTGTTAGGCATGGGATAGGAAGGTTATCCAGGTAGGACCGCATCTCCTCTAAGGATGCTTCCTTTTCCTGGGAATATAAATCTTGATAGAACTTTTTGAAAATTGCCCTGATTTCCTGGGGTTTTCTTGCAATACTATCAGTAGAGGGATCCACCACAGCAGTTATGCATACTCAAGTTTTTTGTTCTCTCAATCTGCAAGCCAAGTTTCTCGAGGCTCTAGGCCCCCCCATGGGATTTAAACTTAAGATAGAGCAGTTTCTGTTCTATGGATTGATCCACTAGGTTTTGAAGTCTTTGCTTCGCCTTTCTCAAGTGGTCTCGAATTAGGGGATCCTTCTGATCCGGCCAATTTTGGAGGTGTACTATTTCCTCCTGTATCTCACTCATATCCCTATCTCTTTGCCTTTTTTTCCAAACTGAGAATTTTATAATCTTCCCTCGTAAAACTGCCTTCAGGGTGTCCCATAGAATGGTTGGAGGTATATCTTGGGCAATGTTCTCTTGTTTAATTCTAGGTATGGCCTCCGTAATCAGAGTAAGGAATTCTGTGTCTTTAAGGAGGGCCAAGTTAAGGCGCCAGTTAGTCCTCTTATTCTGTGCTCCCAAAACCAGCCTGACGTAGATTGGGGCATGATCGGAAAGAAAGATGGACCCATGGCTCACATCATTTATACCACCCAGATGTTCAATTGTAGTGAGGAAATAGTCAACTGAGCTCAGCCACCTGTGTGGGAGGTTTGATGAGTATACTCCACGGGATTTGGGAAAAAAATGCTGCCATGTGTCCACTAACCCCAATGAAGGAATGCTTTGTTTGATATATTTTTGTAAAGCATTCGTTCTATGTGTCAGTGGCGTGGCAGCATCTATGGAAGGGTTTAAGGTGACATTCAGATCCCCACCTAATAGTAACTGCCCCTCTAATATTGATAATAGATCTGAAAAAAACTTCGCTGCTAATGTTTTTTTTTAAGCCAGGGGGCAGGTACAGTGATACCAGTGTAACCATCGTGGTATATAGCATGCCTGACACCATTGCGTATCGGCCCTCCAGATTGATGATCTCTGCCTTCTTTTCGAAGGGCACCCCCTGTGACAGTAGTATTACCACCCCTCTCTGCTTCCCGCTTCTATAATCTGACTCAGAGACGACAGTATACCCATACTTTCAGAATTTGCCATGTTCCTCTGAGGACATGTGCGTTTCCTGCAAAAGAATAATCTCTGTTTTTTCTTTTTTGGAAAATTGAAGGAGTCAGGAACGCTTGATTGGGTTCCCTATTCCATTCACATTCAGGGATAAAAGTAAGGAGGATTTATCCATCATATCTCTTAACTGAACACTTTATGTCTTCCTTGGGCATGGGCAATCTGCCTCTGTTTTCTCCCTCCTCTCCATGCCCATGTCTTGCTATTTCCAAAATAATTTTACCTTCTTGTTGCCCTGCTATTCTTTTTCTCAGTATGACGTGCTGAATGACTAAAATGCTGCTTTTAAATTGTTCATCAACATAATTTCCCTGACTTATTGCTATTCTTGTTGTGAAATTTAAATTAAACTACTGTAAATTAGTCACTTGCTGCTAGCTGGGGGATCGTTGATGTGCTTGATTGCCAACGTGCTTGAGACGAAGGCTGCCACATGATCACATTCTGTGTTGTGCTGCAGCAGTGACATTGGTAGTGGGGGTTGGGAGCCCCAGCCAGCCAGGGAGGCCCAACCAGTTTAGAGGACAAACTGACAGAGCCTTCGGCTGCAAAGAAAAAATGCTTCACAATGAGGCTGAGAGGAACTGCTTATATAGCTCAGGAAGTGGGAGCAGCTGACTGCTTGGCCACTGAACTCCAGGCAAAGCCTTTCCAATTAGAAGAATGGGCAAAACAACACAGATTAAGTTTCAACAAAAGCAAGTGTAAAGTTATGCACTTCGGTCATAACAACATTAAAGCTGAATACAAAATAAATAAAATAATAGTCAGTACAGCTAATGAGCGAGACTTGGGAGTATTAATAAATAATATGCTCAATTTTGAAAATCAAGCCAAAGAGGTGGTTAAAAATGGAAATGAAATATTAGGAAATATTCTGAGGCACATTAAAAGCAGAGATAAAAAGTGATTATACCCCTATATTCAACCATGATAAGGCCTGTACTGGAGTACGGCACACCCTTCTGCACACCCCAAAACATAGGGAGTAGTCAACTTATAGAAAGCGTACAAAGAAAAGTAACTAAGAGAGTTAGGAATCTAAAGGATAAAAAATATGAGTATAAACTAAATGAATTAGGTTATATTATTTAACATACCGAAGACTAAGATGTGATCTATGTTATGTTTATAAGGCATTCCATAATAAAAACATTTGGGAAACATCAGGTTTAAATATAAAAATAGGTGATAGATCTATCACGTCTTGCAGTTTACAGTTTAAGGATGAATTCTATAAAACTACTAGGAGGAGCCAGTGGTTTAGTCAGAGAATAGTTAAAGCATGGAATACATTACCAGAATCAGTAGTTACAAATGAAAACATTGACTCATTCAACAAATCTTTAGACATCCACATGGGTCAAAAAAAGACTATGTTTTATTACTGATAAGTGGCGAGTCAAAATATGGCTTTCGAACTTATGACTTGTTTTCATACCTATAAACCTATGAATTTTACTATGAGGAGGAGGAGGAGGAGAAAGGAGAACCCTTAGAGCCTGATAGTTCTCTTCCTCATCACCAGATGACTGTACCTGACACTGTATTTTTGATAGGTAAATGGTGAACACCCTCAACGTCTCATTGCAGAAGACTGCTGAAGATGAGGGCAAGGTTGAATTTATGGATATGATGGGCTTATCTCCCACAAACAGGTTGATATTTCCCATCCACAAATCCTTCAAGAAGACAACTTGTAAAATTATGTCAGCAGCCACTTCAGCTGCTGGCATAGATAACAAAATTGAGCAAAAGTATCAGGCGAATAAACAGGGCTCTAAATACCTCACCCTAATCATGAAAGAGGGGTTCAGACTGCCACCTATGACAAAGTCAAGGTGCCCCTTTCTTCCCAGCCTCTTGACAAAGACTCCAGGAAACTGGATAGCATGGACAAAAAAGTTTATACTTCAGCTTCCCTGCTATTAAGGTAGGCAGAATACTTTGCATACACAGATCGGTACCAAAAAGCCCTCTGGAACTCCATTTTGGTATAGAGTGAGAAGGATACTGGTAACCTGGCACAGGACTGAGCTGAGACAACAGCCATGGATTCCATTAAGTACCAGTTCCACACAGCAGTGGACACTAATGACACTGCATCCAGGGTCATGGCATATGCTGTGTCCCTAGGAAGGTTTGCCTGGCTTACAACCACAAACCTTTGCCAGGCCACTTAAACAAAAGCAACGGATTTTCCTTGTGAGGGAAATTCACTGTTTGGTGACAAGACAGAGGCTTACATGAAGAAGGCGAATGTATACAAGACCACCTACAAGAGTAACACTGAGAAGGAGAATGCTTCCACTGCCTAAAGGCCTTCTTGAAGGGGAGGCAGGGGTAGGGGATACTTGCTCCATGGTTACATTACCTATGGCTACTCCCCATAGAGGGGTTTATTCAGGGGTATGGGTAGAAGGGGCCCCAAGCATGCAGATGTTGCCCCAGCTCCTATACTCCAAGCAAAACACAACCCCTGACAGACTTGCACTGGTTGCCCAACCATTGTTAGTTGGGGGATGGGAGACTGACCCACTTTTTTCAGGAATGGGAACAAATAGCCACAGACAAGTGAGTCCTTGAAATAGTGAGTCAGCGTCAGACCCTGCAGTGCAAAAAAAGTCCCAAAGCTACAGTCACAAAACCTTTTATTCTCACACCCCAACAGAAAGACTGTTGCTGGAGACAGATGTGAGGAAATTACTGCAAGCAAATACTATGTGAAAAGTTCCTCCCTCACAATGGGGAAAGGGACTTGACTCAAGATACTTCCTGACCCACAAGAAAAAAGGGGAGTGGTCACCCATTTTAGACCTCAAACACCTGAACAAACACTGGGACCAGTGATTCCATCACTGCAAAAATGAGATTAGCTGGAGTCACTGTATCTGAAAGACGTCTACTTTCACATTCTAGTCAGGCCCGCCACAGAAAGTACCTCAGATTCAGGGTAGGGAACTGCCACTACCAATCCATAGCCCTTCCCTTTAGTTTATCCTTAGCACCAAGAGTGTTTACAAAGTGCCTAACCAAAGTGGCAGCACATTTGTAGAGGCAAGGAGTGGTAGGTTTTCCCTATCTGGATGACTGGTTAGTCACAGGACAATCATACCAGAAAGCCAAGTCCTCCCTGCTTCTGACATAAGGCACCTTGGAGGAGCAGGGCTTCTTTATGAATGTTCAAAAGTCACAAACAATACCAGTTTGTAGGTGCAGAGCTACATACACTACAAGGTAAGGCATTCCTTCTCCAGGAAAGGGTAGCAAATCTGATCACAACTGCAGAATCCTTTGAGGCAGGTCAGCCCAGCCCTGCGAATGATTTTCTACATCTGCTAGGGCAAATAGCATCATCCACTGCAGTGGTACCAGGTTCCGAATGAAAGATATTCAGTACCACTTAGGGAACCACTGGTCCTGGAGGTGGTATCCACTTTCCAAACTAGTGCCCATCACAAGGTGTCTGCTAAGGGCACTGGAGGGTTGGAAGGAAGGACAGAACCTTCCATCATCTACTCACTCTGCTTCTTTGGCTTTCTAGTTAAGTCTCTCCTTCATGACTTTTTTTCTCCCTCCTGCAACTGTCCTTGACCCTCTTCCTCCTCTCTCCCCCCCCCCCCCGCTAGTTTTGCGCTGGCAATCTGTTACCTTCATTACCTGTGCATGTTATTCTGATTTGTATTTAAAGTTTGATTATTTATCCATATAAATTGTATTTGCTGCATTTCTACATATATGTTGTAATTGCTGTATGTGATTTTCCTCATCCCATACCCCCAGCACGCATCTGGAAACGAGCTGTTACCAGCTCAGTATGTCTTTCCTGGTGAAAGTTTGAAATAAATAAACAAACAAATAAATAACCTCAGAGAGGGGGTTCCGTTCCTTTGGCAATCACCTACAGTCGTACTTTCTACAGGTGCCTTCCTACTGGGGTGGGGCACCCACCTGGAGGACCTCACTGTAAATGGTATGTGGAATACACAGGAGACTCAGGACCACATAAAATCCCTGGAGCTCAGGGCAGTGTACCTGGCAATGTAGGCCTTTTCCTCCCACATCAGAGGTCAGCCTGGCCAGATCAGGACAGACAGCACCACAAATATGTATTAGATAAACAAACAGGGAGATAGAAGATCTTCAAAACTGTGCACAGAAGCAATGATGATCTGGAACCTAGCATACTCCTTGGATGTTCAACTCTTGGCAGTACACCTGCCAGGAAAGGAAAATGTGCTGGCAGATTCCCTGCATAGAATCAGCTAGGGAAATCATGAATGGACTCTGAACAAGCAAATGCTGGTGATGGTGTTTATAAGGTGAGGTATATAGAAACATAGAAGTTGACGGCAGATAAGGACCGCAAGGCCCATCCAGTCTGCCCATTTCTTTTTCTACCTTATAAATGTGCCATCGGCCTTTGCTCTGTCAGTGGCCTATCTATTCATAGTCATTTGTATTGCTCCCTTATGCCTATCCCATGCCTGTTTGAAGCCCTGCACTGTATTCATAGCCACCACTTCTTGTGGTAAGCCATTCCATGCATCCACCACCCTTTCTGTGAAAAAGAATTTCCTCATTCCCCTTAATCGCCTCCCTCTAATCTCATGCTGTGTCCTCTTGTCCTGCTATTTTTCTTATATTTAAACATGTTAGACTCTTTCACCTTGTTTATGCCCTTAAGGTGTTTGAATGCCTCGATCATATCACCTCTCCTCCTTTGCTCAAGGGTATACATATTGAGTCCGCTAATCTGTCCTCATATGTCTTCTGATGCAGTCCCTGCACCATTTTGGTTGCCTTCTCTGGACTGCCTCAATTTGGTTAATGTCCTTGTGAAGGTGTGGCTCCAATACTGCACGCAGTACTCCAGATGGGGCCTAACCAGTGTCTTGTACAGAGGGATTAGTACCTCCCTCTTACGACTTGTGATACCCCTACTAATACACCCTAACACCCCCCCTAGCCTTATCTACTGCTTTAGAGGTCTGCTTGGATGATTTTAGGTCATCAGTGATGATGATGCCCAAGTCTCTTTCTTCCTTTGTGACTGCTAGCAACTCCCCTCCCAGCCTATAGATGGCTTCAGGGTTTCTCTTCCCTATGTGCATGATTTTGCACTTCTTTGCATTAAATCCAGTTGCCACTCTTCTGACCATTCTGCTAGTTTATCCAGATCTCTTCTCATTCTGCCCACCCCATCTGGATCATCTACTCTGTTGCAGATCTTGGTGTCATCTGCAAACAGACAAGCCTTACCCTCTAGTCCATCTGCAAGGTCACTAATGAAGATGTTGAAGAGGACTGGCCCCAGGACTGATCCCTGAGGTACCCCACTTGTGACTTGCATCTCTTCTGACTGTATACCATTTACCACCACTCTCTGTTTTCTGCCCGTCAACCAGTTTGCCACCCAGTTGACCAACTTCTGACCCACCCGAGCCTACCCAGCTTATTTATCAATCTTCTATGTGGAACAGTGTCAAAAGCTTTGCTGAAGTCAAGGTAGGCAACATCAACTGCTCCCCTTGGTCCACCACTCTGGTTACCCAGTCAAAGAAATCTATGAGATTAGTTTGACAGGACCTTCCTTTGTAAACCCATGCTGTCTTGGATCCCAGCCCTATGGATTCCAGGTGTTGCTCTATCCTTTCCTTAAGGAGTGCTCATAATCTTGCCCACTACTGAGGTAAGACTGACTGGTCTGTAGTTCCTGCCTCCTCCCTGCCACCACTCTTGTGGGGCGGGATCACATGAGCCTTCTCCAGTCTTCTGGGACCTCTCCTGTGCTCAGAGACTCACTAAACAATTCTGCTAATGGCTCTGCTAGTTCCTCCTTTAGCTCCTTAAGCCCTGGGATGTATGCCATCAGGTCCCATTGCCTTATCCACCCTGAGCTTAGCAAGCTCTTGTAGGACCCTTTCTTTTGTGAAGGGAGTAGTGCTCACCTCCTCCCCCTGTGTCCATGATGCTGAGCTGTGGGCCCTGCCCTACCTTCTCTTCAGTAAATACTGAGCAAAAGCATCTATTTAGGATAGATGCCTTTACAGGGTCCTCCTCCTCACATGCTCCCTTTTCTCCATTAAGCTTAGCAATACCCCCTCTGGACTTTCTCCTTTCACTAATGTATCTATAGAAGTCTTGTCACCTTCTTTACTGTTCGTGCTAGTGTTTCCTCAGTTTGGGACTTTGCCTGCCTTACTGCCTTGCTTCCCTTAAGGCAGTTTGGTATGCCTCCTATCTTCATCCCGCTGTGTTCCTTATATTTCCTGAAGGCCAGCCTTTGGCTCTGACCTTTCTGCTACTGTATTTGAGAACCAAAGTGGTTTCCTTCTTCTTTTGCACTTCCTTTTCTGTCTAACACAATGGGATGTTGCTTCAAGTATTGCATCCTTAATGCTTGCCCACTTTGCCTGTACCCCCTCACCTGTGTTTCTTTTTGCCAGGGCTAGCTTAACTCTGTTGGCCATCTTATCAAAGTCAGCTCCTCTGAAGTTCCATATTTTTGCCTTGGAATGGGATGATTTAGATGTAGTAGCCAAATTGAACCATACCATGTGATGGTCACTGGCCCCCAGGTGACCTTCTACCTGGAGATCTGTGATCCCTTCTTTGTTAGTCAGTACTAGATCTAGGATAGCCCTGTCTCTTGTGGGTTGCTGTACCAGTTGTTTGAGGCCCTCCCTGCAGGAATCCACTATGAGTCTAGTTCTGGCAGATGTTCCTGCTGGTATTGACCAATCTGTATCGGCATGTTGAAGTCTCCCATTATCAGAACCTCCCCTTTAGTTGTCATGTTTTGTATATCTTCTAATAGTAATGTGTCTATGTCTCCTCCTCTGGTCTGGGGCCTGTAGACAACCCAGTTCTTATGGCTGTCCCATTTCCTGTTTCCAGGTGACCCACAGTTCTTCTGGCTCCTTATGTGTATTCTGAATTTCTGTAGCTTTGATATTTTCATTAACATACAGGGCCACTCTCCCCTTTTGCACCCCGGTCTCTTCTGAACAAACATAGCGAGGTACTGAAGTCTCCAAGTGTGGTTACTGGTAAACCACGTCTCACTAATTGCTACTATGTCCAGTTTAGCCTCTGACATTATTGCCTGCAGGTCTGGAATCTTATTTCCAGGCTGTGAGCATTTGTGTACATGATTTTCCATTGGCCAGATTTTGGTGTGTTAGTTGTTGGGTGAAGTTTGGCATTACCCCTGTGCATCGTATGGGGAGACAAACCTTTTTTCTTACCTGGTGATGCAAATGAACGGCAAACATGCTGAATTCCTGTTTGACCACTAGCTGAGGGGGGAAGGGTGTTCTTCCCATTCGACGTATGGGGTGCTGCACCCCTCTCCCCATTTGCTAGTTTAAATATTCTGCAAAGACGTCAAACTTCTGCCCCAATGCACTGACTCCCTCTTTAGTCAGATGCAGTCCATCAAATTTAAAGAACTTTGCTCCCAGAACTGTTGCCAGTTCCTACAAATCTGTGTCCTTTTTTCACCACCAGCCCTTGAGGAACCCGTGTTTGGGTCCCTATCTCCCTTCTCTGACCTTCCGTCCATCTGCTCCCCTCTCCCAGACTGGCAGGATCTCAGAGAAGGAGATGCCTCTTGAAATAGATGATAGTTTGTCACCCAGCCTAGTCAGGTGTTCCTTGGTCTCCACAACTGACCCGGCTGGCGAGATCGATAGTCCCTATGTGTACTAGGACATCAATGTTTTCTCCTGCTTTGTGAACAATTTTAGCAATGCGGTCAGTGTCTCTCCATGCTGATGTACCTGGGAGACATCTGCCATCACCCCTGGCTGGAGATGGGTATCAACTCCCGAATCATGGAGTCCCCTATGATCAGAAGTTTTTGGATTTCCTTTGTGCTTGTTTTGTTTTGGTTCCTGATTTGGGTGAGTTTTGTTGTGCTAGCTCCTGTGCATGAGTGTCCTGCTCTGCAGTGTCTTCTGCCTCTTTATTTGATTTCAGAGATAGAGGCAGATACCTGTTTGTAGTGTTTATATGGTTTTTGGAGGTAATGTGTTGGAGAGCAGAGAGTGATGGGGCACCTGATTTGCTCCTACTAACCACCTGCCAACCTCCTGGACCAACTACCCTCTGCGGTCGAGGTTTTTCTGTTGGATGCTGGGGAAATGGCGGGTGGTTCTTATAATGTATTTCCTCTTCAATATGAAATTTGAGGCGTGCAAGCTCTGCCCATGCTGCCCGGAGCTGAGCCCTAAGATCTCCAAAGGCCCAGCATGTAGGACAGTGTCCTAAATCCTGTAAGACTGTCCTTCTGAAAATTGTTCCACAGTATCTGCAGTTAATGAAATCCATTCCAAATAAGTTGCTGGGTTTGTAACCTAGTCAGAGTAATTAGAAGGAGAAAAAAAAATGCAAGTAATGGTTTAATTGTGCGTTGTTTAACTTGTTATAACAAGTTAAATTACTAGTGCCTCTGTAAATGAGATCACCTTGTGGAGGCCCCACTGATCTGCCCCTTCCTGCTCTGCCACGAAATGTCACAACTGTGGTACCCTATAAAAGGAGTGTAGCATGGGGTGGTTGGGGATGGGGTGGGTGGCTGGGCCCTTCCCTGCCTAAAAGAAGAACCACGGACGAAAGAACAAGGAGGTAAGAGCAGAAACAATCAGTCAACAACAAATGCAGTAACCCTGAAAGCTTATCCTAATGTTAGATAAAACTGTAAAACCTGTAAGCACCACCTGTAATAATTTCAGAGAAGATATACGCTGTAAGAAACACTTTGCTCCAGAGAAAATAAAGCAGTAACAGAAGATATACCTTGCAAAGACAATTTGAATCAGAAGATTACAGGAGTAATCTGTTAGCACACACCTGTAGGCATACCTTGTAATAATGCAGAAGAAGGTATACCAGCAACAACAATTTGAATCAGAGAAAAAATAAAGCAATGAAATGTTAGCAACAAACAGTAGCAATCCCTGTGAGTAAAAAATAAAAACACCACCACACAGTAAATCTGCTTAGCCAAACTAAGTCTTAATCCTTTTCCCTTGCTCTGGTAAGTTTCTCTACTCTGCCTTTCAAGCAGTCTTAGAAGGAAAGAGCTCAGGTGAAGCTAGGTGCCTTGGCCAGCAAACCAAGACTTCTACCCAAATGTACTTGTTTGCATCTTAGGAAAACAACCATCTCCCACTGTTCTATTGTAGACCTCCATCGGTGGGTACAGTCCCAGAGGATGCTGTAATTCTCAACTGCTCAGGGAAGTTTCTTTTTGCCCTTTCCACTTTTCTTACTGTAACCCCCAGACCACTTTTTAACTAGTGAGCACACCTCCCATTAATATGTGGAATCACTGGTGCCCACATACTGGCATACTGTTTTACTTTACAAAAAGGTCAGTACCACCCTTGGCGTTAGGATGTATACTTGGCTCAATGTCTAGAGGAAGAGAGGGGTGGGGGTACAGAAACAAAACAACATGAACCTTGTGTGAAAAATACAACCCAGGTCCTGGGTGGAGGCAGCTAGGCATATGCTAGATCTAACCTGCTGAGTTGGCCCCAGTAAATCCACAAAACCAGAAGCAATAATCAGAATGCCCATAACAGTGACTGGGATTGTGCAGTATGGCTTTATTTAACAGATGGAAAGTCAAAGCAAAAGTGGACCCCAAGGGTCGGTCCAGCCTGGACAGGTACAATTCACAAACTCTTCTTGCATGCAGCACAGTTCATGAACACACAACAGAACAATATTCTTCCAAAATTCCCAAAAGATGCATTTAGTGGACACCTGGCCACGCACGTGAACATTTTCCTCCTATGTGTGTCATTTAGTGAATCTAAGCCACACACTCAGAACTCTTCTTCGAACATAGGTGCAATTTAGTGAAACTTAGTCACACACCTTAACCTGCAGCTTGGCCTCTGCTCAGGTAAAACTGGTGCCCTTTACGAACCAGGAAGCCCTGCCTTGTAAGCACTTAGATGGCATTCCTTTTACCCTTGGTCCCAACCGACAGTCTCTGCCATTCTTCAGGGTTACACCATTGAAACCTCCATTCCCCACTGAAATGTTAGAGGTCCCATACTTTAACTTCATCACACACTGGGGTGACCTAAGAACAAAACTGCATTCACTTGGGTGAACAGTTTAAAAGCACTTCACTCACTTGGGTAAAACTAGGGGCACTGAAAGGTGCGATCCAGCCATATCTATGGGCACACGCACCCCAGACTGTCGAATCCCCTTAAAAAATGTGGAGATCTGGTCTCCTAGAACAGTACTCACAGAGGTTGTCCCATCCACAGAGCATGGAACAACAAAAGAAAAGAAAGGCGCTCTCCTGGGTAGCCGATCAAACAGTCTGTCTTCAGTTCCTATCCAAGGCAGCTGAAAACACCACAGAACATTCAGGGGATTGCCCCTTGAGTCCACTGAGAACAAGCAGTTCCTTCCACTTCACTGGGAGTAGAAATCAGGAAATCCTGCTGTAGCACTGGTCTCCACCACTTCACTGGAAGCTGGAAATGTCACTCCACTAGGGTGAGAAATCCTGGGCCTTTTCCTCAGAACCCACTGGCAGTCATTCTGCCAATCTCACCTCCTCACTCAAGCTCACCCTCTGACTCAACTCCAACTTACAACTGAGTATTCTAAGCTCCCCAGATCAGTTGTCCACTCAGTGTGGCTTAGGCTGCTGTGAGAGTTCCAAATGACCTAATCATTCTTCCCTCAGGCTAGCTGAGTAAACAATGATGTAATTATGTAAGAAGCCCCTAATGAGCTTCCTACCAGCTGCCTGCTGCCTTCCTAACAATAATACTGATAGGATTCTAGTAGCCCCAAGGGACTGGGAGGTTACATTACTTTTGCTGAGAATAGTGCTTAAACTGAGAAGGGGTCACCAACAATGATTCTTATAGCTCCACATTTGGTCAGGCAGATTTGGTGCTCCTGTCCCTCTCAATCAGACATCCTGTAAACCTTCTGCTTAGAAACAATCTGCTAACTTCGACTCGGGTCATGATAACATTCCCAGATCCAAGAATTCTGCATCTCAGAGCATGGTACTTGAAAAGCTAGAGTTCTCTGGACTAGACCATTCTGAAAAGATTATGGAAGTGCTTAAGTTTTCCAGGAAACCAGTAACAAGGAAAACCTATGCCACAAAATGGAAAATAGTTTCTGTTTGGTGTTCTTCTAGACAGTTCATCCCATTGCGGGAGAGTCTGGCTTCAATCCTGGACTACCTGGTCCACCTACAGTCCCTGGACATAGAGTCCTCAACCCTGAAGGTTCATTTGGCAACAGTGTTGGCATACATCTTGGCTGGCAAAGACAGGTCGGTGGCCTCACAACCCATTTTCAAAAGGTTATTTAAAAGCCTTAATCACCTGTACCCCTCTGGTATGGGATCCTATCCCTCCATGGGATCTGAATCTGTGTATTGCTCAGCTGATGGAGGCTCTTTTCAAGCCTGTCACAAGTGTTGCTGTGAAGTGTGTCATGTGGAAAGCAGTTTTTCTAGTGGCACTGACATTTGCCAGGAGGGTAAGTAAGCTGAAAGCCCTCTGCACAGATCCTAACTATATCATTTTCCACAGGGACAAGGTAGTCTTAAGAACTAAGAGAAAATTACTATCCACAGTAATATTATTTCTTCCAAGGGATACTCCCAGTATGATCAGACATATGCAATCAGCTCAGAATCTCTGACTGCCCTGGAGCTGTAGTGATATAATGCGGAATGTATGTAAATAATGGAACTAAAATGCTATATTCAAACTGCTGCCTCTAAGTGGACTGTGTTCCATCTAATAGATTCATTTTTGTAGCTGAAAAAAATACTAGCCTATCTGAATTAAGTAATTTTAACCCAAACAAAAATAGCAATAATAATACTCACCCCCTGCTGAAGAGGACGGGCCTCCAACAGGATAAAAACAAAGGGAGAACTAGGACCCCCTAGTCATCTCTGTGTGCATCAAAAACAACAAATTAAACCAATAATTAATGGCAACATTAAGAATCCCTATCAAACTATTATTGAACCTGATCCAGGTTATGTAAGGGGAGGTAGGGTGGGAGACCTAATCATACTGGGAGATCCCTTGGAAGAAACAGCATTAATGTGGTAAGTAATTTTTTCTTCAAGCCTCAGGAATCTCCCAGTATGGTCAGACATATGTAGACTACCAAGCAGTGCCTTGGGAGGAGGTACAGAACATACTTAGGAAAAGGTTCTGCAATACTGCAGTGCCAAACCTTGCATCATTTCTGGACTGGACACCCAGGCAATAGTGCTTTGTGAAGGTGTGGACTGTACTGCAGGTAGCTGCTTTACAGATTTCCAGCAAGGGAATGTCACTTGCAGCTGCAACAAAGGCAGCAGTTCCAGGAGTGGAATGTGCCCTGAGGTCCTGTGGTGGCTGCCTCTCAGCCTTACTGTAACAGAATTGGATACAGGATACTTTCCAGCATGTGACTGACATCTTTGAGGCAGGCCTGCCTTTTCCAACCTCACTATAGGAGATAAACAGAATCTCTGAGGTCCTTAGTATGACTGATGTAGTAGCTGAGAGACCTCTTTACATCCAGACTATTAAGCTTCAGTTCCCCTGAACTGGACTTGGCCGTGAAAAAATACAGGAAGGGTGATGGATTGGTTAGATGACTCAGATGCCACCTTGGGAAGAACTTTCCTGTTGGTCCTAAGGACCACCTTATCCTTATGGAAGATAATGTAATTAGGATCAGTGCAGAGAGCTTGGAGCTCACACACTCTTCTTCCTGAAGTAACTGCCACCAGGAAAATAGTTTTCCAGATGACATGTTTCAGATCAGCCATAGCCACTGGCTCAAACGTAGGTTCCATGAGACTGGCTATGCACAAATTCAGGTCCCAAGGAGGGACTGGTTCCCTAACAGGAATAACAGATGTGCCAATCCTTTGAAAAACCTTCTAAAAATAGAGTGTGAAGCTATTGTTCTCTGAGCACCAGCAGACAAGTAAGCAGATACTGCTGTTAAATGAACCCTGAAGGTTGCAGACCTCAGGCCTAAGGTCTGTAGGCGTACAAGGTAGTCAAGCAATGTAGGTAAGATTGCCTTAAGAGGACTGATGTGCTTAGACTTGCACCAGATGGAAAATCTTTTCCATTTTGAAGCATACGTCTTTCTGGTTTAAGGTTTCCTGGAAACTTTCAGGACCTTAAGGATCTCTTCTGACAGTTCAAATTCATAAAATTCTAGTGCCTCAAGAGCCAGGCCTTTAGCTGAAGAGTCTTGAGGTTTGATCATACTACCTGACCCTGAACGACTGTTAGGAGATTGTATCTCTGGGGAAGCCAGATGGGTTGCATGGTGGACAGTGTGACAGGGCTGAATAAGGCCCTTCCCCATTTGTTATGCAGAAAGTTTAAACACAATGGTTGGTTCTATCCTCTCCTTTTCTGTCTCTTGTATTTCTGGTTGCACAAACAAATTTTTCTTGTGAGACCTAGAAACTGATCACTCTGACGGTTTGTAATTCTCTGCCTCTTGCTATTACTCTGCCTTCACTTGCTGTTCAGTCTTTTCTTCTCCATTGCATATCTGCAGTTATAAAAATATATGTGAATCTCTGTGTAAAACTGTATGTGATACTGGGATCCCTTTGTTTGAAACTGTATATAGGTATACTGTTAAAATGATTGCAAAGCTATTTGGAACTCAAGGGGCTAACCTAAGATACAGTTTTTAAGCCTTTTTCAGAGCTGCAAACAAGAGGTCAGTTCTGGGTCACTGTTCTTTTTGCTGCACCTGCATCAAAACTGACAAGAACATTTTGTAAACTTGCAAGAGCATTCTGTGAGAAGCAGGCTCTCTTAACAAGTTCCCAGACAAAGACTTATAAAAAGAGCAGCAATGTTTTTGCCGGGGAGACAAGTGGAAAGACTGAGAGAGTTGAAACTTGAAATTAAGAGATACCCTCAGAAGAAGGACTTAGTTTTCTCCTTTTGTACTGCCTTTGTAAATAGTTATGCTGAATAATTTTTATTTTGCTGTTATTGAGAAACATAAAACGCTATTTGCAAATTTTGAAACTGCTCCTAGTTTTCCTATGCTTTCTGACCTGTGCCTCAATGACAGATGATGTCAGCCTAAGTGTGATTTACGCTGTGCATACTCTCAGCCAGTAGTTTTGTGCACGGGTACTAGACCTGGTACCAGGGAAGCATAGAAGAAAGGCATGGATTTTGCAGCAGCAAGTCCAGGAGTGATTATTAGAGTAATGGCAGCCAAACTAGAAGCAGAAACGAAAGTCCAAACTGAGATGGTATAGCCAGCAACAGTCATGGAAAAAAGAACAGGCAGTGACAGAACCTGAAATCCTGACTGCCTTTTTCAAATGGTATGCTATACAACAAACAGAGATGAAGAAAAAACAGAGAAGAGAAGAACTGTAGTAACAGGAGCAGCAGAGAAGAGAAGAGATGCAGCGTCTGGAGCAGCGATGACTGGATGCCTTGCAAGCTATCAAAGCTGGAGGATCTGGCACTGGTCCAGCGGAGCAACAAGACACAAACAACTTACAAAGTTATGTCCCTTAGATGATATCGAAGCATACCTTACAACTTTTGAAAGGCTTGCCACAGCCTGCCAGTGGCCAAAGCAGCAATGGGCCATCAGGCTTGTTCTTTACCTGACAGGTAAAGCCCAACTTGCCTACAGCAATATGGACACTGCACAGTCAGAAAACTATGTCCTGGTGAAAAGAGAGGTCCTTGAAAGATATGACATCTCAGGAGAGAGCTACAGGCAGAGAGTTCGGTCTCTGAAGTACAAATCAGTTGACAATCCTCAAGAAGCCTTCGTGCGACTCAGAGAACTCCTTACAAAATGGCTCCAACCAGAAGGCAAAACACTCCCACAGATCATCAAAACATTTGTAAGGTAGCACTTCATCAACATCCTACCCACAGACGTACAGCTTTGGGTAAAAGAACAGCGACCAGAAAGTGGGAAAAAGGCTGTTTCCTTGGCTGAAGACTACCAAATGGCCAGAAAGATGCCACAGTAGTGAGGTAATAGCCAAGCGCCGGTAATACAATAGTCTTCCCATTTAAACTCCAAGTCCAATAAGAACTCTGGTGGGGGTGACAAATCTGCAATCAAAGACTTTATTTGCCATAATTGTAATAAGCCAGGTCATATTGCAAGAAATTTCTATAGTAAGAAGAGTGACATGGGAGCAGATTTGTCCTTAGTAAATTTGGGCAAGTACTTAACAGATGTGAAGATGGGAGATAAGACCATAAAGAGACTTATAGATTCAGGAAGCAGATAGACCATAGTGCATATTGAAGTGCTAGAAAAATTATGTCCAAAAAGACCAGGTACTGGTGTTATCTGCATCCATGGGGACATTCGATACTATCCCACCAGCCAAGTGACTCTTGGAAATGACTTTCCAGGATTTACTGAGTTAATCAAAGAGGGAGTAAATCCTGATGTTTCAGCAGCTGTGGTGACAAGAGCTCAGACAAAGAAAATCTCAGATGGTGGGGACTCTTTTCCTTTCGTTGATTTTGATTTGGACTTGTCTGAGCACAGCTCCAAGATCTGGAAGTCCAGAAAAGAAAGATGACACCTGAAAAAACAGTGGCAAAAGGCTGATGGACATAAAGGGTTAACATATGAAAATACTGAAACTAAAGTGATCAGTGATTGTGATTTTCTTTCAGAACAACCTAACGATGTTTCTCTCCAGGGTTATTTTAAGCAGCTGGGGGTGAAACCAAAACAGGGTGAACCTATGTTTAAAAAATGTAGTGGGCTATTGTACAAAAATGGGTTAAACATCAGACACAGGCAGGGCCAGATTAAGGCAACCTGGGGTCCTAGGCCCAAGAGAAATGTGGGCCCCCCTCACTGTAACTATGCCCCTTCACAATGATGCACTTCTTGGTTACTGCATATCAATTACTGAAACATGAAAAAAATGTTCTTATTGTCCCTAAAAAGTGGCATAAAATGCTTCAAAATTAATGAAACCAATACTGTCAGTATGGAAAAATAACAATAGCCTGAGTTTTCATAATTTAGAGAAAATAATTAATAATAGGCCCAGTAAAAATAAATTTTTGTATGCAAAATCTCATGCTTTGCACTTCTCCAGAGCCCCCCACCCCCAAACATACATGTGTGCACTCACAGTCTGGGTGTTATCACATTGTCCTGTCAGGTAGTATGAACCAGGATGTGAGAGTTTTGTTGGGTAGGGTAGGGACCAGTCTCTAAAACAGGCTAGGTCTTGGGTGGTGTAGGAGTTAAGTTTGTGGTTTACTGGGGGGTTTATGAACTTTAGAGATTATACTGCAAAGTGAGTGATTATTGGAAGAATTTGAAATCATTCCCAGGATCAAACATTTCTGTTATTGATAAGTAAGCCAGGATCCATAAATGGCGAGATTTACTGATGAGAATCTTGAAATACATTTATTTCACCCTGAAAACAGCTTTATCAAGGTCAGAACTTCAGTATGAGTGAGATGAGAGAATTAAAAAAAAGTATGCTTTTTAATTGTACCATTGAAACTTATTGTAGATTTATTAATTTAGGGAGTGAGAGTAAATATAACGTATACACACTGAATTGCACTGTTAATCTTTTATAGTTAAGAGTAAGGTTCTAAACTAGGATTCTAAATGGGTGTGGGAGGCAAAGCAAATGAAATGGGCTTGTTCACCCCTTAAAGATCAGCCTGGCTGGGGCCTCTGAAGATGTCAGCTGCACTTAACACCTAATCAGGGAGAGATGGAGTCATGTCACAGTTCAACCCCTGCCTTACTCAGTAGCTGAGTCCTTTACAAAAAAACATGCAGCTCAGGCAGAAAGAAAAGGATACATAGTAAATATGTTAGGGATTGTTGGGGGCACCTGGCAGGCAGGGGCCCTAGGCTTGTGCCTATGTTGCCTATGCATTAATCCAGCCCTGGACAGAGGACCAGATAGAACAATTAGTTACACCACAAAAATATAGAACTGAGTTGTTACAGATAGCACATAATAGTCCTATGGCTGGTCACTCGGGAGGGATCGTACCCTTGCCAGATTGCTGTACAGATTTTACTGGCCTGGAATTCATGAATATGTTGTTACCTATTGCAGTTCCTGTGCTGAGTGTCAGAAAGTAGCCCCGGTGACTAAAAAAGACAAGGTGCCCCTACCCTTGATAGATGTGCCTTTTGAGAGAATTGCAATGGATGTGGTTGGACCCTTTGACAAAAGTTAAAAGGGGTTGAGCACATAATAGTGACAAGGAATGCTCACCCTATTAGACAAAAGACATACAAATTGACAGAGCGGTTAAGAGCTGACGTGGTTAAGGAAATACAAAAAATGAAAGAACTGGATATCATAGAAGAGTTGAGAAGCGCTTGGTCCTCACCAATGGTGACTGTAAACAAAAAGAAGGGTGTTTAAGAATCTGCCTTGATTTTAGGAAACTTAATCAAGTGTCAGAATTTGACAGTTAACCTATGCCCAGAATAGATGATTTAGTGGACAGACTGGGGCATGCCAAGTTTATCAGTACCTTCGATCTCACCAAGGGTTACTGGCAAATTCCCCTAGCTAAAGAATCCAGAGACAAAACTGCATTTGTCACTCCTATAGGAGTCTATCAGTTCACCACCATGCCGTTTGTTTTACATGGTGCGCCAGCTACATTCCAATGGTACATGGATGTAATTTTATCCCCACACTGATTATTGTGCTGCGTACCTGGATGATGTCATGGTATACAGTCCAGACTGGAAAAGCCACCTGGAACACCTACGTGCAGTTATCCATTGGTCAAAAAGGCAGATCTGACAATTAATCCTACCAAGTGTGCATTGGGTATGTATGAAAACAGATATTTGGGCAATGTTTTAGGAAATGGAGAAGTCATGCCAAAGGTTTCCAAGATAGAAGCTGTAGTTAACAGCACTGTCCCCAAAACCAAGAAGCATGTCAGGTCATTTTTAGGGCTGGCTGGTTATTATCAGAGATTTGAGCTGTGCTGAGTTAGCTACTCCCCTCACTATGAAACAGTTCCCAAATAATGTGAAATGGACCCCAAAGTGTGATGAGGCTTTTCGGGTCATTAAGGCTGCATTATGTTCAGAAGCCCAGACTTTGAGAAACAATTTCTGTTACAGACAGATGCATCAGAGTTAGGCCTAGGTGCAGTCTTGAGTCAGCATATAGAAGGGAAAGAATATCTTATTCTATACATAAATAGGAAATTGCACGACAGAGAGAAAAGGGGGGGGGGTTATCAGGAAAGGCACACTAAGCTGAAGCTTGTTTCCAGGTGTGACCTGGGAGCACAAGGAAGTTAAATGACTTGCTCAGGGTCACACAGTATGCACGTGGGGGCTGTAGGATTCAAACCCAGGTAACCAGGTTTGCAGCTCAGAGCCCTAAATCACTGTACTACACTCCAGCATTGAAAAGGAATGTCTTGCGACAATGTGGGCCATGGAATCCCTTAAGTTTTACTTACTAGGAACTGACTTTGTACTTGTAACATTTCACAATCCTCTCTGTTGCCTTAACCAAATGAAGGATAAAAATTCTAGAAGCAATGTGGTACCTGGCACTGCAACCATTTCAATTTAAAGTGATGCACAAATCTTGGAAAGAGAATGTCAATGCTAATTTTCTATCAAGATGTGGATCAGGAGCTGAGAATTCAGAAGGTTGAAAAAACAAAAATGTGTGAGTTTAAACTTCACTGTTTGCCATACTGCATATGCGCTGAACTGTACAAATTATAAGCTAATGCTAAAAGATAATTAAAAGAAAGTTTTGAAACCTGTTTTTGTAAAACAGGTTCCCTCTTAAAGAGGGGGTATTTGACAGGGCTGAATAAGACCCTGCCCCTTTGTCATGCAGAAAGAGTTTAAATGCAAGGGTCTGTTCCATCCTCTCCTTTTCTGACTCTTGTCTGGTTGTGAAACCAAATTTTTCTTGCGAGACCTAGGAACTATCACTCTAATGATTTCACAGTTCTCTGACTCTCACTGTCTCTCTGCCTTCACTTGCTGTTCTGTCTTTTCTTCCCCCTTGCATATCTGCAGTTATAAAAATATATGTGAATCTCTGTGTAAAACTGCATGTGATACTGGGTTCCCTTTGTTTGAAACTGTATATAGTTATACTGTTGAAATGACTGCAAAGCTATTTGGAACACAGGGGGGTTAACCTGAAATGCAGCGCTTAAGCCTTTTTCTGAAATGTAAACAAGAGGTCTTGGTTGCTGTGTTCTTTTTACTACACCTGCATTGAAACTGACAAGAACATTCTGTAAACTTGCAGGAACATTCTGTGAGAAGCAGGCACTCTTAACAAGTTCCCAAAGACTTACAAAAAGAGCTGCAGTGCTTTTGCTAGACAGACAAGGAGAGTGAGAGACTGAGACACTGAAACTTGGAATTAAGAGATACCCTCAGAAGAAAGACTTGGTTTACTCTGTTTGTACTGCCTTTGTAAACAGTTATACTAAATAATTTAATATTTTTTATTTTGCTATTATTGAAAAAAATAAAATGCTATTTGCAAATTTTGAAACTGCTCCTGGTTTTCCTATGCTTCCCAACCTGTGCCTTGAGAACAGACAGTGTGAGTAGCAGATGGAACCATGGCTGCCTGTCCCAGTCTGGAGCAACCAGAATCATTGTTGCAGAGTGACTTCTGAGTTTGAGAAGGACTTTCAACAGCAGTGGAAATGGAGGAAAAGCATACAGGAATTTCCCAGTCCAATCCAGGGCTAATGTCTCCATGGCCAATGTGCCCAGTTGGGGGTGGGCTGCAGCAATCAAGAGGAAGCTGATGATTTTCTTTTGAGATAAACAGATCTATTTCTGGAGTGTCTCAATGTCTGAAATTGTGTCCAGTAGATCAGCAGGAGGCACAGCAACATGTTTTTTTTTCATTTTTTAGCAGGTACAGACTCTGAAGACTGCTCAATGGGCTCAGTGTTTACTGTGCTCAGATCCCTTATCAGTAGTTTTAGGGTCTAAGGAATCTTTTGCACATGTCTAATCTTTTCTCATAATTAGAAAAAATATAACTAGGACCCAGGCACTCCAAACACAAATGATGGCGATCAGCCTTGGCAACGGTTTGGAGACACTGTAAACAGGTTTTTAAAACCTGTAAGTCCTGTCCTCTTTTTTTGGTCTTACTGACATGCCAGTTGTCAGCAGACTAAAAGAAAACCCCAAGAAAGGGGAAAAAAGTAAAAATTGTGGTCGGTTCCCTGAGGAGAAAAAGAATTGCGATTAAATAAAACGTATTTTATATTTGTAAAAATGTGGTCGGTTCCCAAGAGGAAAGGAATTGAGTGCGAAATAGGGAAATCCCTCTTAAAATAAATAAAAATAAGAACTTTTAAGTTAAACTATTTTTGTTATAATCATATTTTATTAGAATTTCAAAACATATTTACAATAAGTAAATACAAACATTCAAAAATGAGCACCGAATACACAAATTAGACAGATTAAAATAAACGAACAGCAACATATCAAACCAGCACAGATGCCAGTGCCTTTCAGGTAGCACTCTAATGCTTTTGAACAGGGCTTTTAAGTTAAATTCATTGAGTTAAATAATGGTTATGAACTGCTAAAACAGAAATAAAACTGAGAAGACCTTGGTTCCTGGAACAGTAAAAGAGCCCTCAGGAACTGAGAAACCCCCAAAAAAAAACACTAAATATCTAAAACATTAACCAGAGGCAGATAAATGACAAAATAGTAAAATTACAACTTTTGAAAGAAATAAACTTACAGCAAAGTTGCTGAGGAAAGCTCTTCAGAACATCTAGCTGTTTGAGTGGAGAAAATGAATTTGACTGTTAGATGGAACACAGTCCACCTAGAGTCAGCAGCATAGGTGCCGGAACTGGGGGCGGGGCGGAAGCTGTAGCTACTCACTTTTTATTTCTGTATGGCAAAAACTAGTATAGAAAAAGTGTCCTTTATTGCCTCACAAGTGCCCTTTTGATTCTCAGCCCCCTCAGCTTTTACCATCTTCCAGCACCCTTGGGCAGCAGTTTGAATGTAGCATTTTAGTTTCACTATTTGCATACATTCCACATTACATCACTACAGCTCCAGGGCAGTTCAAGATTCTGAGCTGACTGCATATGTCTATGATTTCTGGGGTTTGAACGGAAAATTCCTTCCTAAAATGATGTCTAAATTCCATCGGAATCAGTCAGTTACACTTCCAGTATTCTTTAGAGTAAAATCCAGCTCAGGAGAACAGAAGCTCCACAGTCCCTTTGTGCTTCAATTCCGACAGCCCTCAGTGGGTTCTTAGCTGAGAGAATCTCCATGCTTGTTCTTATTTCCAGCAACCCATGAGAGTTGGGTGTGGCCGATGGACTCATGGTCTATTTAGAAAACCTCTCTGTATTCCTCTAGTTCCAAAGGAAGTTCTAAGAGTCATGCTGGCCAGCCAGTCTGTTTGTTCCCATTTGCACAAGTTCGTTTTGTCTTTTTCTTCCTTTGTATGACTGAACAACCTCACGACAGAGAAAGTAACCACCGTGCATGAACTGCCAATAATATCCATTACAGAGTTTTGCAATAGCATATTGTAGTAGTCACTAGGCTTGGAGTACCCTGGGGTGGTAACCACTTAGTCTGAGGTGCATCTCAAGGGTAGCGTAATGTGAACCATACAGTGGTCGTCAGATTCCTATCTTGTGCAAACACTCTTACAGCATAGCTGTTGCGGTCATTCTTATCTTAGAATTCTCGTACAGAAATGGTCTTACTGCATAGCTGTTAGTTAAGCAATAAACCACAAGGGGTGTGGGTTATCAAGGGATTTACCATGGCTGGAGTAGTTTTTCCACGAGGTGCAGCTGAGTGGGTGAATCCTTGCCAGCCGTGGTAAAACCCCAATAACCCATATCCTCAGAGTGGCTTCTTGCGATTATACCATGGTTAAATTTTTTTTTTTACTATAATAAAAGACAAATATTAAAGAGGTTGCTTTATTTTTTTATTTTTATTGTATTTATTCCTATGCTGCAGAGGATATAGATGATATACTCATCAACAGCCATTGGTTACCAGAGGATTTACAATGGTGGTAAACTGCCAGTCTGACAATTTCATTGGCTGTTCACTTATGTCCATAGTATAATCATTTTTATCTTAGAGTTCTCATACAAAAACGCTCAGTGATCATTCCCCTGTTTTCTGTATTTGGAGTCCATCTACAATCTCCACATCCCCCAACACTGTATATATGCTTCAGGAACTATGCCAGCTTAAACCAGGCTCGTTTTCTATATGATGTGTCTCACACTGACTGGTCGCCTGTCTACCAATCACTGAATATGGATGCCGCCCTCCATGCTTTCCTGAGTAGGTTTGTGTTCCTTTAAGATAAACATACTCCGGTCATCACTGGGCGAATTTGTGGTAAACAAACCAGATGGTTGAATAAAGAGCTCCTTGCATCCCTTAAGAACAGGGACAGATGCTGGAGAAAGTTCAAAATCTCTGGTTTCAAAGCTGACTTTAACAACTACAGAGAACAGCGATCTAAGTGCAAAACACTAACAAGACATTCAAAAAGCCAATATTGCAAGGGCCTACTGGTGGATGCGGCTGGTAACCTTAAGAAATGTTGGTCTCGTATAAAAACTTTCCCTGGCTCAAAGCTTGGAACACCTCTCTAAGTACAATCTCCTCCACACAAACCAACATGGTTTCAGAAAAGGCCACAGTACTCAAACTGCTTTATTACAGCTAACAAATGACATACTTCATGCCATGGATCAGGGTCATCAAACTGGTGCAGTATTTATCGATCTGACGAAGGCTTTTGATCTTGTTAACCACCCTCTTCTGCTTGCTAATCTCCAAACCCTGGGTTTCTTGACTGGAGTTGTAACCTGGTTTCGTAGCTACCTATCTAACAGGACTCAAGTTGTAAAATTCAATTCGGCCACCTCCAAAAAAACAGTCATTAATATTGGTGTACCACAGGGATCTATCCTTGGACCCCTTCTCAATCTTTATTAATAACATAGCACAAAACACATCATCCTGTTCTTCATTGCTATACGCCAATGACCTTGTTCTGTACACTAGCTCAGATAATGTTCAGTCTATTAACCAAAAGCTCTTTATGGACCTACTAAATATTCAGTCCTGGATCACCAGAAATAGACTCGTTCTCAATGCCAGCAAGACCCAGGTTATGCTCTTTGGGTCATCTATTAAACTAAAACAGAGACGGGATCTCTTTCGGGTCTCCTGGGCTATGGTTCCCCACTGGAGATGGTAACTTCCTTTAAATACTTGGGTGTCTTGCTTGATGAATCACTCACTTATGACACCCATATAACATCCAGTGTAAGGCTGGCAATGCTAAACTGGGTTTAGCCTACAAAATGAGCCATATTCTAATCCCTTCTGCAAGGCTGGCCATTGCTAGAGGAATCCTACTCCCGTCACTCTCATATGGATCTGTAATCTATACTAACATGTCTAAGGCGTCTCTTCAAAGGTAGGACACAACTTATTACAATATATGCCGATATGCCTCTGCATCTTCCAGGTTAAGACATCACTGCCTACTGTATTCAGACCTAAATTGGCCCTCCCTATTGTCCACTGGCTCCTCTCTCGGGAACCTTCTGGACAGTATACTGCGGTCCAGCATGCCTACCTACCTCGCCTCCATGCTGACCCCTCAGCCCATCTCCTATGGCCTCCAATCTACTGACCTTTCCTTGTTTAGCATTCCCAGATGTAGAGCTACTAAAGGGAAATCAGGTTTCTCTCACGTAGCTCCCAGTTACTGGAACTCACTGCCCCTAGATGTATGCCTGGCCCCTAGTCATGCTACATTTAAGAAGAGGTACCACTCCCTCTTTAACATACGTGCCTGATGCACCTGCTTCAACCCACCATAGATCATGGCTCCCTCTGCTATTGCTGCCTTGCAGTTTCCCTCCTGTCTTCTGTAGTGTGAGCTGGCACTCTAATCCTTCTGCTTCCCCCACTAACTCTATCCTACCCCCTTTTTCCCATCCCTTTCCCTCTCTCCTCCTCTCTCTCACTATGCTATACTTCTGCATTACCTATCTCCCTACCTTCTGCCAAAACTGGTTTTCAATCAGCTGGTTGTATGATACTATTGCACTGTAATGATACCCTGCGGCATTTCCGCACTTCAAATGTGATATTCCTTTAACTGTTATTTACGGGCACTTACCTTCTATTTGTATAATACACCTTATGTGCCCTGATTCCACTATTGTCTTAATCTTGTTCACTTCTGATATGTGATGTGTTGTACATTTCTTGACATTGTATGCCTTGTACCTGTGTCTATGTTGTGACCTCTTGGGTCGTGTCTGAAAATAGTCACTTTTGTGTCTAGTGCACATACCCGGTTATCAAAAAATAAATAAATAAATATTGTAGCTGCTACAGTCATACTCATACAGGAGTTTGAGTTCTTCTTGTACAGGAGGTTTAGAAGTGTTAGCTTACCCCCCTTTTTCCTTGTGACTGTGTCTTCCTTACCTTGTTTAACAATAAATTCTGTAAAGCATCTAAAAGTCTTTCATGACTCTTGCCGCTCTTTGTCAGGTGACAACACCCACCTCCTTGGGAACCTGAAGTGTCCTCCAGCCATTCCACCCACAGGGAGTGGCAATGGTGTTGGTAAATAGTGTGCAGTTTATTTGGGTCATCACAACACTGTTCCTCTAGCCACCCTTTAATCTTAGTGGATCCCAGCACACACTACCATAAGGGCACCACATAATCATACTGGATGATTCCTGGGATTTGAACAGAAAATTCCTTCCTAAAGTGGTGTCTGAATTCCATCTGAATCAGTCAATTGCACTTACAGTATTCTTTACAGTAAAATCCAGCTCAGGAGAATGGAAGCTCCACAGTCTGATTGTCAGAAGATCTCTGAGCTACCACTTGGACCACAAAAAGGATGTAAGATCTACTAGCACCTATAGTGAAGTGGGGAAGGGAAAACCAGCATCCAAGAGAACCATTTCTCATTGGATAGTTTCCTGCATACAGTTTTGTTTTGGCAAAGCTGGAAAACTGCCACCCGAAGACCTTAGGTCTCACTCAACAAGAGGCATCTCTGCCTCTGTGGCAGCATCAAGAGGCGTTTCCTTACATGAAATCTGTAAAGCAGCTACCTAGAAAACAGTACATAGTCTCACAAGGCACTACTGCCTGGACATGCAGTCCAGAAGGGATGCCAGTTTTGGCACTGCTCTCTTGTAGCACATTTTCCCTAAGTAGGTTCTGTACTCAGCCTCCCAAGATATTGTTGTGGAGTCTGCAGTTGTTAAGCATAAGTGAGGGATTCCAAGGGTTTGAAGAAAAAATTATTCACCTCAGTAATGTTGTTTCTCCCAAAGGGATTCCTCACTATGTTCAACAATGCTAGTCCCTACCTCCCCTTCCAGAATCTGGAAAAGGTTCACACAAGAATCTGTTCTTTCTGTTTGCTTGAACATTACTTGTTAACAGTGTCTTACAACTGATACTTAGTGATCTAAGTTTTTGAAAACTTTTAAAATTGTTTTTTGACATTTTTTTTGGTCATTTAGCTTGTTTAGTGGTCACTGTTCACCCTAGCTTTAGAAATAAATCTGCCATTAGAATGCAGGGTGAGAATGACCATGGGGCACAGTGTTTTATTTCATTATAAGATTCTCTAATTAGCATAGAATTCCAAGTGCCAGAGCTGCTTATTCCAGGTGAATGATTGCTACTGTTAAGCATAATTAGGGATTCCTTTGGAAGATGCAACATTGCTATGGTGAGTAATTTTTTCTTATTGTCTCAAGAAGCTTCCCCTCAATGGAAGTTAAGTTGACTGCCCCAAAATGGAAGTTAGGTTGACTGGTCTGTAGTTCTTTGGATCTCTGCTGTCCCCCGGTTTGTGCAGAGGGATGATAACCTGGCTTAATCAAGCAGTTAAATAGATCTGCCAGGATGGCTGCTGAAGGCTGCTCCACCTCCCTGAGTGAGGCAACGCATCCAGTATACCCATTCTTGAGACACCATAATGGTGCATGACAAGCATCTGGGCAATGTGCACTACTGTGGTATACACAAGGCATATACAATTGCTAACTAGCTTGGGGATAGAATGTGGAGGGTTATGGTGGATGGCTACTACTCTGAAAAATACTTAGTGGTGTCCCACAGTGCTGAGGAGGGTGGCCATCATGGCCCAGATGCAAGAGGAGAAAACATATGGGGAAAGGTTGCGGAGTCTTGACATGTACACCTTGGAGACAAGGAGGGAGATGGGGGTATGATAGAAATGTAAAAATATTTCCATAGGATTAACACATTGAACTGTAACAAACTAGTCACCCTGAATGCTAACACAAGTACAAGGGGGAATCCACTGAAGCTGGCTGGCGGTAGGTTCAGTAGGGATGTCCACAAGAACTTTTTCAGAGAAAGAGTGGTGGACAGGTGCAACAGACTGCTGGAGGAGGTGGTCTGTGCCAGAACATTGAGTGGATTCAAACATGGGTGGGACAGGCACAGGGGCCTGATAAGGGTAGAACTGGGTGAAACAGTGCAGGGAAAAGGGGTAGATGGTCATGAGGACCATCACAAAAGTAATAGATAGGGTTGCGCAGACTGAATGGCCCAGGGGGCATTTTTCTGCCATCCCATTATATGTTTCTGTTTAAAAGAATGAGCAAAAAAATATATTGCAGTTGCCAGCATCTGCTATGGCAAACCAGAAATGGTTTAGAATATCTCTATGAATGTCCACCCAAACCCAAAAAGTCGTATCCAAGCAGCTGCATGTTAAAAGGCTAAAACCACTTTTTCATTAACACCTCTTGCCAAAGATTCCAGAAAAACTGACACATGGGGAAATAAATCTTACTCTTCTGCCAGTTGCTAATGAAGGAGGAGCCTTCCTAAGCTACATATCACATTACCAAGAAGCACTCTAGAAAACTGTGACAGCTTGCCCCCTGATGAGGGTGCACAGATGCTGCAGTTTATAAAATATGATCTGGGCACAGCCACAAACCAATTAGAGATGGTTGTGGACAGCAGCCAGGTCCTTAGCCAATCCAGTGTCTTTTACAAAGTATGCTTCACTTAGAACAACAAGGCTTCTCATGGACCTGCAATACAAATCAGCAGACTTCCCCTTTAAGAACCTCTCAGTCTTCGGAGATCAAACAGAGACCAACATGAATAAAGTTGATTAAAAACAAAACAACTTTTAAAAATTTAGTCTAGAAAGGGAAATCCAGTGGGTACTATAACTGGCAGTACCAACACCAATGTTATGGTACACCCAGAGACTCTCACGAAGGCAGAGGTACAAGAGGCAGACAGCTGCTCAGACTCCTCCACTACAACAAAAATCTAAGCCCTAATGAGCTCAAGGTCGCAGCACTTCTGACCTCAGTGGGTGAGGTGGGCACCTCTCTCTCCATCAACTTCAATGGAAGTCTGTTACAGTGAAAAAATGGTTGCTGAAGACTGTGAGGGAGGGCCTCAGTCTTTTACCACCACTCCAAAACAAAAGAAAGTCAACACAACCTTAAAAGAAGAGATGCAGCAATTACATTTGGAAGTTCAAAAGCTGCATTCTCTCAATGCTGTGGAAAAAAGTGCCAACAGCAGAGATGAGAAAAAGATTTTTTTCAAGCAGCGACCAAAACTTGACCTCAGATGCCTAAATAGATACATGAAAAAAAGAGAAGTTCAAAAATGGTCACCTTGCAGTCATTCCGTTCTTACAGCAAGGAGACTGGCTATGCTCTCTGGATCTGAAAGATGCATACTGTCACATTCTAAAAAACAGCAAGCCACAGAATGTACTGTACCAACAGTTCAAAGCAGGTGAGGTTCAGCACCAGTACAGAGCAATACCTTTTGGACTGACCTCAGCTCCAAGGGTGTTCACAAAGTGCGTGTTTGTGGTAGCAGCTTTATGTCAAAGAAATGAATGGGCAGTCCATCCATACTTAGATGAGTGATTAGCAGGTGGGAGGGTAGAGGAATAGGCCCAGTCATCCTATGTCAAGCAACGTGAAGTAAACAATACATGCATTTTCTGAAGCAGGGGCTGCTGGGAAAGGAGTAATGGGCACTAGCAGAGCCTGGGAAAGCAGTAGCCAATAAGAAGAGGAGCTCTTGGCCGGTCCATCGGCACAGGAGTTGGATTTCCACTTGTGACGTCAGCGATCCGGGTTCGGGAGTGGACCTGGGTCATTGGAGGGCCGACCAGGGGAGAGTAGCTTGAGCATCCCATGACAGCTGGCCCTCTCAAGGGGAAGGAGGGCCAATGCCCACAACTTGTATGACCATAAGTGGAGGCTCAGGGTAGTACAAGCCCTGCAGGGGAAGGGCGGCAAGATTGCATTGTGGATGTCTGCACGAGCGCCTTGACGTCATGGTCTGCACAGCATAGGGGATAAAAAATGGAGGATAACGCCTTCCAGGACTGGGAGGAGAGGCTGTCTGAAGAGTGCCTCCGATGTGCCCCCACTCGCCCAGCCACCTCTGGACTGACACAGTAAGTAACACGGGGTGTTGGGGCTGCACCCCGTCCCCACCCGGGGGTTAACCGAAGCGCCATGGGGAATGGACATAGGCTTGGGTAGAGCAGGGTGGCAGGAGGATGACTCCTTGGCAGCCCCAAAGGGTTGGGGCTGGCAGGACGAAGGGGAGATAAACTGCAATTTCAAAAAAAAAAAAAAAAAGGGTGCTCAGGACTGCTATAAAAGAAAGTGTGAGCAGATCCCCATAAAGAGCTGAGAGGGATAGACTGCAGAAGAGCTGCCTAGCCCAAAGGCAAGTCTGGGCACAGTAAGGCTTCTTTGAGCCACAAAACATAGAGTTAGGTAGAGCGCCTATAAGACTTACTTAGAAGTATGGGGTTAAAGTGGACTACTGACTGCCTGCTCTATGTTTCGCAATTTGCAGCCTTAAAGTATTTAGAGAGTGTATGAACTGTGCTCCAAAGAAAGAGATAAGTATTTGGGACTGTTTGAACAGTGTAGCCTGGGAGAAAAGTTATTTGTGCTGGGCTCAAGACTGTCTAGAAGCCCAGCTATGCCTCCATTCCAGAAGAAGCTGTGCATCTCATGGACATCAAAATAAGAGGGCCACTGGAGCTGGTATGCATGGACTTTCTTTCTCTAGAGCCTGACAGCAAAAATATGTTCAACATTCTGGTGATAATAGATCACTACACACATTATGCCCAGGCGTAGCCCACTAAAGATAAGAAACCAAGTACTGTGGTAAACGTGCTACAGCAATTTGTCAATCACTATGGAATTTCCCAAAGGATCCATTCTGATCAAGGGAGAGACTTTGAAAGCAGACTAGTCAAAGAGTTTCTTGCTGCATATTCTATCAAAAAGTACTGCACCATACCATCCACAAGGAGACCCTCAGCCTGAACGTTTCAACAGAACTTTACTGGACACTTTAGGCACTCTAGACCCTGCACAAAAGTAAAATTGGATCCAGCAATGCATGTATATAACTGTACTAAAAATGATGCCACCCAGAGATCACCTTTCTACCTAATGTTTGGGAGAGAAGCACGCCTGCCTGTCAATTTATGGTTTGAGGTCTCAGCCAATGGAGCCTCTGAAGAAACTTACCTAGAATACACAAGGCGATTACGGCAGCAGTTGCAAGAAGCCTACCAACTTGCCTCTGAAGCTGCAGCAAAAAAACAGTCACGTGATTAATCCTATATATTATTTATTTTATTTATTTAGCTTTTGTTGACCGGGTAAGTGCACTAGACAAATCCTGCCTATTTTCAGGCACGACCCGGGGGAGGGGGGATACAGATGAATGCCAACTGACCTTGAACCAGATTAAGCTGTTGTTGGTGGTATGTTTAGTGAATGAGGGAAATTTGGCCAGGACACCTGGGAAATTCCCCTACTCTTTTCGATAAGTGCCATGGGATCTTTAACATCCACCTGAACTACCACCAGTCCAGGCAGATGGGACCTCGGTTTAACGTCTCATCCGAAAGATGGCACCTCAGAAATGCAGCACCCCTCTCATGCTGCATTACAGTGTCAGTACTGGGATATTAACCCAAGTGCCAGATGTGGGAACTGAACCCACAGCCCTCAGATCTCCCGGCCTCAGAGGCGAGTGTGCTACCTACTGAGCCACTGACACTGCTATATGACAAAAGGGTTTGCCACCAGGTACTGCAAGTGGTAGATGTGTCCTCCTGAGAAATCTGGGTCTACAAGGAAAGCACGTGATACAAGACTCTTGGGCGCCAGAAGCCTATATAGTGATGGAGCAAATTCCAGACCTGCCAGTCTACAAAATCCACCCAGAAAAGATTGCATAGAAATCATCTGCTACCTGCTGGAGAGAGTGTACCTGATCTGCCATCAGAACATGAACGCCCAGTGATGAGGAGGCCAAAAACCAGATGCCAAACCTCCCAGAAGTGAAATGAAAGAGTACAGTATTATTCTAGTACTCCAACTACAGCACCTGCACCACAGCACGTGCTTGATCTGTCAGACGAAAGTGATGATGAAGTGTTGTGTTGCCTACAAGTGCCCAGTCCGATTCAGTGTGCTCCTAACATGCAAATGGACTTGAAAAACTCATACCCATCCACAAATACCACCCCTGATGAGGACTCCATGACCATAGATCCAACATATTCATTGAGCCCTGAAGCTGCCCCTTTTGAACCTGAGAAAAGGTCCATTAAGCAATCTACCCAGCCTGTGATGGACAGTGAAATGGACTTAAATTGTGAAGAGCAAATTCCAGAGGCTGATGCAATTGCTGATATTCCTGACAAGGCCTCTGTGCTGGACACAGAGATGGAAGAGGGGAGTGAACACCATGTTCCCGAGGAAGATGCCATATTGACCAGGAGGTCTGGATGAGAAACCAAACCTATTATTAAGTACACTTATGACACCCTCGGTGCTTCCTCAGATACACCCCTTCATGTGGTTCACAAGTACATTGTCTCTGTGATATACCCCCTACTGGACAGGGTGGGAAAGTGTCTGTGTATGCCAATAACTAATATTGCTAGATAGGTACCAATTGTTTAGCCAGAAAAATGCTAAATTCTCATTATATCAAGAAATGCTCATTGATTATAAGTGTACATAGTCTAGATAGTTAGGCATCTGGTGTTCGATATATTGCATAGGTTGTATGTTTTGTTGAATCTAAGCCTGTGCCAATAGACTAAATGGGTAATGGCTTGTTGAGGATGCCAAGCATTTGGCAAGGGAAGTGTGTAAGCCCGCCCCCGTTCTGGGACTTACTTTTAGTGGGCTATGACCCCATTTACCATGCAGTGTCCATGTTCTGCCTCTGGTCCTCTGCATCCTTGAAACAGGACTGGAGGGCTGTGCTCAGGAGCCCCTAGTGGGATTTGAGCCAGGGTTCCCACCGTAGTTCCTGTGACAGCGGCCGCCAACTCTTCTGTTCCTCTGCCCATGTAGAGGAGTGGGGCCAAGGGTTCTTTTGTGGTTTGTGCCTTTGGGCACTGTGGGGCACTTGCTTGGTCCAGGACAAGCCATGAAACAGACCGAGCAGAATGTAAACAAATATGGTTGCCATGCGCTGTCTGTGCATGCGAGGCCACCAAGTCTTAAAGTAGGCACAGCTCCAGTGAAGTATTTGGCTGTCAGAAGCAATGTGAACAAATCTCTGGCTTCAGGGCAGGCAGCAGAGCTGGGGGGAGTAAATCGGAATGCCTCTGGGCTTGGGATGGGTGGGTGATATTAGCCCCAAAGAGGGGCCCATAGTAAATAAATAATTAAGGTGACCAAAGCTGGACAGCATAAAGTAAAATATAATGGCAGCCTCCATGTGTTTTCCAAAGCAGGGGCCATAGGAAAGGGAGCAAATGGCACCAGCAGAGTCCAGGAAAGCAGTAGCTAATAAGAAGGGGAGTTCAGGGCTGCTATAAAAGAGTGAGAGCCCATGAAAAGGGGAGATCCCCAGAGAGATCCCAGGTGGAAAGACTGCAGAAGGGCTGCCTAGCCCAAAGCTAAGCCTGGACACAATAAGACTTCTCTGAGCCACAAAGGGCAGAGTTAGGCAGCACGCCTGTAAGACTTACTTAACAGTGTGGGGATAAAGTGGACTGCAGATTAGTTTCCCTGGGCAAGAATCGAACCTGCCCTGTGTTTTGCAGTTTGCAGCCTTAAGGTATATAGAGACTGTATGGACTGTGCTCCCAACAGAGAGCTAAGTATTTGGGACTGTTTAAACAGTGTAGCCTGGGGAAAAGTTATTTATGCTGGGCTCGAGACTGCCTAGGAGCCCAGTTGTGTCTTCATTCCAGAAGGAGCTGTGCATTCCATGGATCTCCAGGGTGACTCCCAGCCTGCCCAGATGCCCTGGACCAATGAAAGATCAGCAGAGGCAAAGTTGATCAAAGTTCAGAAGAGGTGGAGATGACGAGAGGCCTGACGGGTGAAGATGACAAAAGGCCCCAGGGTGAAGCCGAGGAAAGGCCTGGCAGGTGAAGATCCAGTTACTGCATATCCCTATCCAGCTTGGTGTGGTGCCGCATGACTGTTTACTGCTACCAGAATGGTACTGCTATCCTGCCTTTTACAACACCCCCTAAGTCTTCCGAACTGTAAGTACCTCTGGGCTATGGCTCTGAGGAATCTTTCTGCAATTAGTTAGCTAGATAGTTGGTGTAAAACGGGGTGAAGTCCTAGGCAGGACTTTGTAATTGACAGGATAAGCACAGGCAGAAAAGTGGGACCAATTTTGCTGTGTTGTTTGGAAACTGGGGCCCCAACCCAAGTTACATTCTACAGTTCAAGTTTAACAAGCATTTGCCAATGCCAAATGTTTGCTTGTTGGCATTGGCATTGGTAGTATAGGAGTTACAGAGCTGCATAATGATTGATTGATTGATTGATTAAAAGTTTATTTTTTCACAGGAAATTCATTTGTTAGGACAAAGTCACGTTTACAACAAAGTCCTGCATGTGAATTCTAATACAATTACCAATTAACAATTGACATTTAACATAAGTAATGCAAACACAACTAATACAAACAAATGCAATTGCACTCTACATACATACATACATACATTATTTAAAACACACACATAAAAAATACAAACTATTAAACAATTCATTTTTAAATTTAAAAAAATCTAAATTTGTTTTCTGTGATTCAGTCAAACCATTCCAACTTAATGCTACTCTATTCTGGAGCATACCATCCCTAGTCTATTAAAGCTTCTATACATTGGGATATTGCTTAATGGATTCCTAGTCTTTATATACGATTAGTTATTTATCTTTCTTTTAATTGCTTATACAAAGGATGGTTATACTTTTGTGAATTATCTTATGGCATATAGTAAGCCAGAGATAGTTTCTTTTTCTTCAGGTTGAAGCCAATTTAACTTATTATAAATTATACAATGATGCTCATTTTAATACTTCCAGAACAAATTTACCTATCCTATAATATATTTGATTAACCAAATTTAAAGCAGTTTTAGTCAAATTCATGTAAATTATAGAACCATACTCCAATATGGGTAACAGCATCTGTTTTGCCAATCGCTCCTTTACCACAAAGGTAAAGCTCCATAACTCTTCTAAGGGCCCCTAATCTTTTATTCACTTTCTTTACCTGAACTGATATGTGATTTACATATGTCATTCTAGCATCTACTTGAAACCTTAAGTATCTGTATGTTAATACATTTTCAATCTTTGTACCATCTTGTAAATGTAATTGTGGTTTGGGCTCTTTTCCTCTATATGAACCAATCGAAAACAACATAGTTTGCAGGGTTTTATTTAACTCTAAAATTTGATTAGCGTTTTGCTCATAAAAGTTCTAAAACATTGTGAAAATGCATAGCACTTGCCTCACTGTGTTTAACAAACATAACTCTTCTAGAAAACCTATATAAATGCTTTCTGTACAGTTAGTATAGTCCAAAGAAAAAACTGCTAATCAATTATTTAAAACCCTGGTTTGTGTTTTTTTAGCATTCAAAAGAAGACCAGATTTACTGAACCATTTTTGCATTTGTAACAAATCACTTTAGGCGAATCCATCATACCTGTGAGACTGTCAGCAGGCGCCACTAAAACAGTATCGTCTGATACAGTCTCACCTCACTATATTTAATTTCATGAACCAAATTATTAACATAAATATTAAATAATAATGGGCCCAAAATAGGCCCTGGGAACACCTCTCTCTAGTTTCCCAGGGCCGACATCATGTACCAAATTGAACACATTGATATCTATTTGTCAAATATGACTCAAGCCATTTTAATATTTGGCCCTTAATCCTATGGCTCTTAACCTAGTCAAAAGCAAATCATTATTAGACAAAAGCCTTACTGAGATCCACAAACACCGCCCTGTGTACTTTCCTTGGTTCATAGATGTTAGCAACCAGGTCATTAAATTCAGCAGGGCAGTGTTTGTGGATCTCACTATAAAACCATGTTGTTCATCTACTATTACAGTATTTGTATCTAAATAATTATTTACCTGTTCATAGACTTTGCGTTCCAAGATTTTAGATAAAATTGCAAAGGCTATTGGCCTATAATTTGAAGGAATAGTTCGATCCCCAGACTTATAAATGGGAATAATTTCCCTTCTTCCAAATTTCAGGAACAGTAGAAGTACTCAAACTCAATTGAACAAATAGGTCACAATAGGGCTATTACATGTGCTCCCAATTTTAAATATTGGGCCTCAATCCCATCAATACCTCCTGATTTACTTTTATTTAAATTTTTAGGTCTTTCAGTATATCCCTCTCTTTTAAAATTTCAAACTTAAATATTCCTGTATGGGCTGCCAGCGTGTCTGATAAAGTAGAAATCCATTCCATTCACATTCAAATCTAGCAACTTTAAATCCAGTAATTCCAAAAAATACGTATTAAAATATTAGCTATAACCTTTGTATCAGTAACTAGTTTTCCATCTTGTACCAAAGTAGGACTTATGGAGTCTTTATTTGGGATTTCAGCTCTGTTATAAGCCTCCAAAACTGCTTGGAGTCAGAGGAATTATTTATTTTATTCTGATAATATTTATTCTTTATGTTTTTAATTATATTTTACACTTATTCCTCAAAACTTGAAGGTATTCAATCTGCTTCTTTCTTTGTTTTCTAGCCCTTTTCCATATCCTATCTCTAATCCTTAAATATTTTTAATCTTATCAGTGATCCATGGGGCTTCTTTATTCCTTTTAATTTTCTTATTAATGGGGCATGGTACTGTATTACATTCAAAAACATGTCATTAAACTCTTGAATAGCCAGTTCTATGTCTGGTATCAAATAAATTCTGTCCCAATGGATTTGCCCTAGATGATTTACAAAGATTGCTCATTAAACCCTTTAAAATCTCTGCTCCAATAACTAGTTGATTGTTGAGTAATGCACTGTTGTAACTCAATAGTACAAGTAATAGGATTATGGTCCTAAAATTTAAAAGTAATACTTCCCAGGTTTTTACTATGTCCTGGGATGCAAAAAATAAATCTAAAAGAGAACCGTAAGTTCCATTTTGTGTATTTCTTGTAGATTTTTGTATTATTTGGTGCAAACCCAGAATTGAAAAACTACTCTCCAATTTTCTCCCTCTAGTCTGAAACCAATCTGCATAATAGGAATGGCAGTGAAGTGTTGAACTGAAGCCAACCCCATCACCACCCTGCAGATAGTGACAGGCATTGGGGTGTGCCTTTGGGTTGTCAGGCATAATGGCCATGCCATTTCACCACACCCTATCCTGCAGACACCGACAAGTGTCACAGTGTGCCTTGGGGTCTTTGGCCCTTATGCGCACCCCATTCCATCAGGAAATACAGTGAGATGGGTGCGGCATAGGGGAATGGGGTGAACTCTGGGGCCGAAGAGTCCAAGGCACACCTCAATGCCTCTCAGTGGCTGCAGGGTGTGGGTGGGGGTGGAATGGTATGAGTATTTCAGGCGACAATCCCAAGTCACAGCCCTGATGCCTGTCATTCTCTACAGGGTGGGGTCTTATGGTCAGAAACCCTAATGCCTCAGGCATTCGTTGGTATTTTCACTCCAAATTTTCAACATTTTTTTTGTGACCCCCCCCACCTCATGAACAGTGGCAATATCAGTTTGTTAGCTGCCTACGGCATTTGTCACCACAGGTGCAAAAACACATTCCAAACAGGATGTGGAAAATGACAGCTGTACTGTTCATGGGAGGTGTAAAAAATGGCAATGTTGAAAATCTGCAGTGAAAATATTGAAAAAACTGGTGAAGTCACAAGCGTACATAGAAACTGTGCAACGCACACTCGTAATGTAAATAGTTTGGTGATTTTTTACAGCAGATTGTCAACACAGGCATTTTGGGACCTCCGATCATGAACAGTGTCACTGTGATTTTCTTTAACTGTCCCAAACAATGATTTCCCACAGTGACCACGCATTTCTGTGCTGAAAGTGTGAAAACACATTTCGGCCATGTTGTGAAAAATTACAGCTATACTGTTCATAAGGAAGTGTGGAAAAATGCCATTGGTGAAAATCTGGACTGAAAATGTTACAAATTCATGAACTTACGAGGGTGCGTGGAAACTGCGCAATACTCACTCATAATACAGTCATTTTATGGACTTTTCTCACCATATTTTCAACATAGCCATTTTAAGACCTCTGCTAATGACCAGTGTCACTATGATTTTCTTAATCTGTCCCAAACATTGCTTTCGCACACCGACTGCACCATTGTGCGCTACATGTGTGGAAACACATTTTGGGCAAGATGTGAAAAATGGCAGCTATACTGCTCATAAGGAAGTGTGGTAAAATGGCAATGCTGAAAATCTGGTGTGCAAATATTAAAAATTCGAGAGTGTGCGTAGGAACTGTGCAACGTGTGCTCCTAAAACAGTCATTTTTAGGAATTTTTTCACTAAATTTTCAACATAGCCATTTTAAGTCCTTTACTCATGAACAGTGTCACTGTGATTTTCTTAATGTGTCCCATACATTCATTTCGCACACCAACTGCGCCATTGTGCACTACATGTGCGGAAACACATTTTGGGTGAGATGTGAAAAATGACAGCTGTACTGCTCATAAGGAGGTGTGGTAAAATAGCAGTGTTGAAAATCTGGAGTGCAAATATTAAAAATTTGCAAACTTACGAGTGTGCGTAGGAACTGCGCAACGCATGCTCGTAAAACAGTCATTTTTAGGAATTTGTTCACCAAATTTGTAACATAGGCTTTTTGAGAGCCCGCCTTATGAACACTGGCACTGTCATTTTCTTAATCGGTCCCGAAAGGTGATTTCGTGCAGTGACCGCGAAATCGCCCTTCAGGCCCGATTAACGCCATGACAGTTCAAGAATTCATGAGGAGGGGTCCCAAAAACCCCATGTTGAAAATTTAGTGCCAAAATTCCAAAATATGCCTGAGATATGCATCAAAGTCGAAAAAACCCTATTTATTACATTATACAGCTTACCGGCATTTCCTCAGTTCGTGGTCGGCCTTGAAGAGTGCAGACGTATTCCCGGTCCACTGAAGATCATCGCGCCAGACTCCGGAGGTAAGTATGGAGTGAGGTGGGGTGTGGGGGCAGAGTGTGTAGAGGGTGGGCGAGGTAACTTTTTGTTTACAGGTCAGGTTTTTTTTTAGGAAGACGGCAGCTGGGACGTTTGACATGTTGGGTGGGCTCCCAGCATGGCGGCTGGAAGGCTGTTTGGTGAGGGGCCTGGAGCTGATGGGGGATTGGGCACCCCCGTTGGCCATAATAAGTTTTGCCACCCTGGGGTGGGCTCCCAGAGTGGCACCTGGAAAGCTTTTTGGGGGAGGCGTGAAGCCGATGGGGGATTGGGCACCCCTGTCAGCCATACAGTGTGTGCGTGGAGGGGTAGGAGTGCATGAGCACGCAATATGCATGCATATGTGTGTGTTTGTGTGTGTGTGGAGTGCTGCTCACTAAAGTAGAGCTCTCCCTTTCAACTGTACGGCACTGCATTTTGGATGATCACACTATGTTTCTTGCACATGCGTGCAAGCAAACATAAAAATTGTTCAAGTGACTGTACACCAAGTTTCCAGTGCACCTACCCTGAATACACTGGTTGGCCACCAGCAACTCTGTGAAGTACCCACAGCAAAAGACTGTTAACAACAGCACGGCCATTGAGGGGGGAAAGCTGGGTGCACCCGCAGGAAGGATACTGGAACTGTGTGGGGTACAGCTGTTGCACAAAGCTGTTTCCAAAAGTTGATGGTTCATGCTGTGTTTTTCTCCTTTACCCTTCCCCTATAATAAAAATGAAGTTAGTTTATATTACAGTTTGGTATTCAAACAACAAGAGGTTGTGTATTCTGACAATAGCAGTGAGTCCCAACCTTCGAACTGCCCCGGAGATGAAAGAGTTAACTTTCCATGCCAGGCATGGAGCGCTGAGCTCGAGCTCGGTGGAGACTCTCTCTGTTGCTATTTGAACTCAAACTGTCAGATTCTTTACTCCGCCTGACTGAACAGTCGCTCCGGAGATTTCTCCTTTGCTCGGTTCAATTTGTCGGTTAAAGTACCGCTTTTCTCGGTTTTCGACCGAATTTAAACCGCAACCTGTCGGTTCAGTCTCTGTCTGGGGTATTCATGAGTACTAGATAGGTTTATATTGTTTTCTGTTCTATGTGGAACTTGTAAACGGTTCATCGGTTCGGTTTGAACCGATCAAGTTGTTTAAAAATCTTTATTTCTGCTTTTAGAGTGTGGTTATCAGTTCTTATCGCTTCTAAAAAAAAACTGATTTTCTACGTTTTTTTCCATGACCCGTAACACGGTCAGGAACCGATAAGAGTGTCTTGCCTGGCAGATTGCCATTAAAAGGGTAAGTTTTGTTAGGACTGGCACCATGTCTGAGAAACCCCAAAGAAAAACTGGGCCCACTGGGTTTCAACACTGTAGTGTGTGTGGGGAAGTCTTTGCTAAGGCTGACCCCCACACCACCTGTGTTTATTGTCTGGGGTTTGACCACCTCGATTCAGACTGCCAGATTTGTAAAAATTTTCCTGCAGCTACCCTAGAAAAGAGAGTTGGTAGGTTCAGGGAAAGGGAGGCCAAAAAGTCTGCTGACCCAGATGGCCAGCCTGGTTCAGATCAAGCCGAACCAGAAGGAGTGCCCTCTGACCAAAGCGAAACTTCTTCGGGCAAAAGGAGAACCGATTCCAAGGAGTCGGTTCCGGTTAAGAGAACAAGAAGGGAAAAATCAGCTGATGTGGATCCAAAAGTTTCTTCTCCAACCGCTGATGAAATAGCCAAAGCGATAAAAATTGTGCAGTCGCTTTCCCCGGTTCCGACCAAACCGGCACCATCAGGAAGGCACTCGGTTCGCCCAGTTCCACTGGTTCTGGATTATGATTTGGAAGAATATTATGAACCGGAGGAGGAGGAAGAGGAGTATGAGGAAAGTGAATATGGTTTTGAAAGTCTGGATGTGCCCATTGACCCGGACATCTCCCCAGACAGACCTTCAGGAGTGTCTCCTCCTAGGCTTTCTGAGTCCCCCCTCCCATTTCATGTTTTACAAGAAAGTGACTGAAACCCTTCAGCTTCCTATGGAAGAAGCTGTGGATGACCAGGAGGAGCCTGACTATGTGGAAATGATGGATATCCCAGAGTCCAGGAGGCTGTCTATTCCCTTACACAAGTCTTTTGGGAAACAGACATTTAAGATTTTAAAGACTCCTAATTCTATACCTCCTGTGGATAAAAGAAAGGACAAGAGGTATACTTTGTCAGGCTCAGATACGGAGTTCCTTACCCAACAATGCAGCCATGTTGGGGTAGTGCAGGCTGCAGCCTGTGATAAGGCTATGCCCTTGCTACACCTCCAGATAAGGACTCCAGGAAGATTGATGCCATGGCAAAGAAACAGTACATGGCAGCATCCTTGGGACTCAGACAGGCCAATTATATGGCCTATACAGCTAGATATCAGAAATCTAGATGGGACACTGTCATGGCTTTAGCTAAACAGGTCCTGGCCAGCTTGCCAAGGAGCTGGAGCAGGTGGCTGCTGATGGTATTGAGGCATCCAAGGTGCAATCCCATGCTGCAGTGGACTCCAATGATGTTTCATCTAGAGTCATGGCTACATCTGTGACACTTCATGGGGACTGCTTGGCTCAGATGTACTAGCCTGTCATGGGATACCCAGACTAAGGCCATGGATTTTCCTGTTGTGGGTAATTCTCTGTTTGGGAGCAAACAGAGAACTACATGAAAAATGGATAAATGCAGGACCACTTATAGGAGTGCTCAGGCCAAGGAAGGCAAGCCACTCCTCAGAGGCAGCATCCAGGGGCAGGGACAGGCCTTTTCATAGGCCTTCTACTAAGCCCAGGCCTCTTCTTCTGCCTATGCTCAGAGGGGGTTCTTTAGAGGGAGAGGCAGAAGGGGTACAAGCAGACCTGCTTCCACCCCCCAGCCTTAACCCCCTGCCAAACAGGCACCCTGATGGGTTTGCCAGGGCCGATTCTCCACCACCTATAGGGGGCAGGCTGGCTTACTCTGTCCAGGACTGGAAGTCTTTAACATCAGACAAATGGGTCCTAGAAGTAGTAAGCCAGGGACTGGCTCTCGGCTTCAAAAAATTTCCAAAGATGAGAACCAGATCCTTTCCACCTGCAAATTCTTCAGAGGCACTTGCCTTAGAGGCAGAGGTCTCTTCCCTCTTGGCTCTCAGAGCTGTAGAAAGGGCTCCACCCCTACACCAAGGGAAAGGATTGTACTCCAGGTACTTCCTCACTCCCAAAAAGACAGGAGAATGGCGGCCCATCCTGGATCTCAGGTATTTAAACAAGCACCTTTTAAAGCCAAAGTTCAAAATGGTGACTCTGGGAATAATTCTACCCTCTCTAATCCCAGGGGACTGGCTAGTCTCCCTGGACCTCAAGGATGCCTACTTCCATATTCTCATCAGAAGCTCCCATCAAAAATACTTCAGGTTCGAGCTGCCCTCAGGCCATTACCAATTCAGAGCAATGCCCTTCGGTCTAACCTCTGCTCCAAGGGTGTTCACAAAATGCCTGGCAGTAGTAGTTGCTTCCCTAAGAAGGCAAAGGATTGCCATCTTCCCATACCTGGACGACTGGCTCATAGTAGGCCAGTCCCCAGACCAAGTCAAGTTACACCTACAGATAACTCAGCAACTGCTCACCTCTCTAGGTTTCCTTCTGAATCTTTCAAAGTCAGTTCTAGAGCCTGTTCAGCTCCTCACCTTCATAGGCACAGAGCTAGATACAGAAAAGGCCAGAGCCTTCCTTCCCCTGGACAGGGCAAGGACCCTTATCACACTGGCCTCTTCATTCACCCTACAGGTGTCTCGACCAGCAAGGCATTTTCTGCAGCTCCTGGGGCACATGGCTGCTTCTACAGCAGTGATGCAGGGAGCAAGATTTCAGATGAGGGACATTCAGTTCCACTTGAGAGCCTTTTGGTATCAGAAAAAGGACCCTTTGACCAAACTGATACCAGTGACTCGAACCCTGATCCAGGCCTTGCAGTGGTGGCAGGATCAGAACAGTCTAAGACAGAGAGTTCCTTTTGTCACTCAGTCTCACTCTTTAATCCTTACTACAGATGCCTCCCTCTTGGGGTGGGGGGCCCACTTGGGAGACCTGACCACCCAAGGGTTGTAGTCCCCTCAGGAATCTCTGCTTCACATCAATCTGTTGGAACTCAGAACAGTGTTTCTAGCACTTCAAGCTTTTTCCAAGTCTGTTCAGAACAAAGTTGTTCAGATCAGGACAGACAATACCACCACAATGTGGTATATCAACAAGCAAGGGGGCACTCGGTCTACGGCCTTGTGCACAGAAGCAATGAAGTTGTGGTCTCTGGCCTATTCCTTGAACACCTCCCTCACAGCAGTACACCTCCCAGGCAAGGACAATGTCCTGGCAGATGCTCTCAGCAGGATATCTCAGGGCCATCACAAATGGTCACTGGATCCCCTGGTTTTGGAGGTGATCTTCTCCAGATGGGGCACCCCACAGATAGATATTTTTGCAGCCCCAGACGATCACCAACTTCCCCTTTTTCACTGCAGGCCCCCAGGGTTGGACTCAGTCCCCCTGGATGCCTTGGTTCTCAGTTGGGAAGGGAAGTTCCTGTATGCTTTCCCACCTTCCCTCTCCTGTTCAAAGTGCTAGTCAAAATCAGGTCTCAACCCTGCAAGGTGATTCTGATTGCTCCAGACTGGGTCAGACAGCCCTGGTACCCTCTCCTGTTGTCCTTAGCAGTCCACCTTCCCTTGTCTCTTCCCAGGAATTACAACCTGTTAACCTGTGCTCAGGGGAGGGTTTGGTAGCCGAATCTCAAATCTCTCAATCTCATGGCCTGGCTCTTGAAGAGTTAGAGTTTGCTGATTTACACCTCTCTCAAGGTGTTATGGATATTCTAAAGGCTTCTAGGAAGCCTTCCACCAGAACTACTTATAATTCCAAACGGAAAAGATTCTCCATATGGTGCTCTGGGAAGCATTTTTCCCCCAGAGTCTGCTGACCTGCCCACAGTCCTTGACTATATGTTCCATCTGAATAGCTTGGGACTCAGACCAGCTACACTAAGGGTGCATCTGGCAGCTGTCTCTGCTTTTCTTTCAGCAGGTAAGCCCTCTTCTCTTTCAGCTCACCCTGTATTCTCCAAGTTTTTCAAGGGATTGCTTCATACCAATCCGCCATTCAGGGCCCCTGCCCCTGCTTGGGACCTTAATGTTTGCATTGCTCAGCTTATACAACCCCCCTTTTGAGCCTTTGTCCTCAGCACTGCTTAAGTACTTGACTTGGAAAACTGTTCCTGGTGGCCATCACTTCTGCCAGGCGCATAAGTGAGTTACAAGCCCTGTCAGTGGAGCCTGATTTTATCTCTTTCCATAGAGATAAGGTGGTCCTCAGGACTAACAGGAAATTTTTACCTAAGGTGATTTCAGACTTCCACCTTAACCAATCTTTGTCTCTTCCTGTGTACTTCACTAACCATTCCTCCTCTGGTGAGAGGAGGTTGCACAGTTTGGATGTGAAAAGAGCCCTTAACTACTACATAGAACGTACCAAGGGTCACAGGTTTGACTCCCTCCAACTGTTCCTCACTTATGATGAGGCTGGTAAAGGAAAACCTGCCACTAAAAGATCCATTGCCAGGTGGATTGTCTCTTGCATTCAATTTTGCTATGAAAAACTAGGTAAGATTCCACCCTCAGGCCTGAGGGCTCACTCTACCAGAGGTACAGCTGCTTCCCTGGCTGCTGCCAGGGATATTCCTATCTTAGAGATATGTCAAGCAGCTACCTGGAAAACAGTTCACACTTTTACCAAGCATTACTCTCTGGATATCCAGGCTAGGAGTGATGCTCGGTTTGGCATAGCTGTGCTTCAGAGCCTTTTCATAAGCAGGTTCTGTCCCTCCTCCATGGAGGTACTGCTTGGTAGTTTGCTATTGTCAGAATACAGCAAGACTTCATGTTGTTTGAAGAAAACATTACTCACCTTAGTAATGTTGTTTCTTCTAATGGAGTCTTGCTGTATTCTTTTCCTCGCCTTCCCTCTCAGAACCTTTGTTTTTGGGATGCGGGTGGGCAGTAGCAGTGTTGGCACTCAGGAGGTGCCCCACCTTTTTTATTATCACCCTCTTTTCTTTGGGTGAGTGGGTGTTGTGTTTATTTCATTTTGTGGGTTTCCTGACTTGAGTCTTTGTTTTGGGACCAAAAAATCTGTTTTTATATTTAGTAGCCAGTTGGCTAGTGTAGGTTTACAGCTTCCACACAGGACCTCAGTGAGTTTAGCTCGTAAAGATCTGACGGTTTGAGTTCAAACAGCAACAGAGTCTCAACCGAGCTTGTGCTCAGCGTTCCATGCCTGGCATGGAAAGTTAACGCTTTCATCTCCGGGGCAGTTCGAAGGTTGGGACTCACTGCTATTGTCAGAATACAGCAAGACTTCATTAGAAGAAACAACATTGCTAAGGTGAGTAATTTTTTCTTCCTGGTTATTGCTTGGAATGTAATACTGCTGTGTGGGGAAAAGGTTGCCGTGTGGAAGCAGATATTGTATTTTTTTTCCTTGGGGTGGTAACTTTGTGCTTTGTCCACTAGGTACCCCATATCATTGCCCCAGGTGGAGGCACCATGCCATTCTACTTCAGTGTAGCTTACCCATTCATGAACACAGGCTGGCCCCCTTGGAGGTGAGTGCAGTGTGGACCCCAAGGGCCCTGGAACAGCCAAGTGGTACGTTTGGGGGCTGTTATACATGATACCTGAAAAGTCAGCATTTTCTGACTTGAATTAATCTAGTCAGGTAATAGAAATGTTTCAAGTGGCCAGAAAGCCATCCACAAGGAAAACATTTGTCTTAAAGGGACACTGCCAACCCCCCAGGCCCCAAACTGTCCCAAATTAAAAAGAAAAAAAAAACATTTTATGATAGCTCACATTCTGTAGATAATACTGATGTATCTTGTAGTTCGATTTAGGTTCCTTTTTTTCGTTTTAAAAATGAAAAACAGACTGCTCACCATACTGGTGTTACCACACAAAAACGTGTTTGTTTACAGTTCTTGTTCAACTCACACTGCATCTTTCCAGGACTTGGGAACACTCCCAGTAAAGTCCAGACAGACAGCATGCAGTAGGAGGACAGGAGAGAAGACTATTGCATCATGAGTGGCTGCACTGTTTGTGGGTGTTATTAATGTCCAGGAAGCATGCAATAAGAAGAGATCTCAGATTTGAAACAATACAGTATTGGGTATATATATATATACACTATTTGAATGCATTTCAGTTCTGCCGAGAAAAGAAACAGATAAAACAACCAACAACATAAATGAATTTCAGAGAAGGTAAGCGATCATAAAATATGGATTTTCAGCTAGAAATACTGTGATGAAAAAAGGGTTGACAGTGCCCCTTTAATGGAAAAGATTCTAAATTTGGAGTAGTAGCAATTCCAAATCAGCACACAGTGCAGAGACCGCCATGATTTGGACTATTTGTTACATTTGCAGTTACAAGGCCTCAGTTCAAAGGTTCATTTGTCAGCAGTCTGGTTGTTTAAAGGAGATAGGAAATGAAGTTTACATAGTTAACTGCTCTTCCATCTTTCATTCCATGCCAGTTATATTCTCATTTGCTTTGATCGATTTTTGATAAATAAATAATGTAACTTTGGGGTACCCTAAGATCTACATAGAGTTCCATTATACGTACATATGAAATTTGCCAGCAGATAAAGGCCTAGAGGTCTATTAAGTCTGCTCGAATGTGCAGCTAGCACCCCTTATTCTGCAGCTGCCCCTCCCTTCCACCCTTCGCCTTCATTAACCCTCCCCCTTGTCCTGTCCCATCCTCATTTGAAGCAGTCCACTGTTCTACTGCATACCACTTCAGCAGGTAACGCATTCCATCCAGCCACCACCCTCTCTGTAAAAAGTGTCTCCTCATCTCCCTCCTGAACCTTCCTCGTCCAGTCTCATATCCGGCCCCTGGTGGCCCTCCCCTCCCTTACTTTGAACAGCCCCTCTATACCCATCTTGTTTATTCCTTTCATGTATTTAAAGGTTTCAATCATGTCACCCGTCTCTCCTCTCCTCCAGTGAGTACATGTTCAGCTCCTTCATCCTCCTCTCGTATGATAAGTCTCCCAGCCCCTTGATCATCTTTGTCGCTCTGCGCTGCACCCCCTCCAGTAACTTAATGTCCCTCTTCAGATACGGACGCCAGTACTGCAGGCAGTACTCCAGGTGTGGTCTAACTAATGACCTATACAGTGGCAGAATCACCTCCTCCCTCCTCGAGGATATACCCCTTGCAATACAACCCAGCATTTTATTGGCCTTTGCAGCTGCCTTCCTACATTGTGCCGAGTTGTTCATTGACCCTGTAATGAGCACACCCAGATCCTTCTCTTCCTCTGTTTGGGCTAGCTGCACCCCCCCCAGCTGGTAACTCCTCCTTGGGTTCTTCATCCCAAAATGCAGCACCTTGCACTTTTTGGCATTAAAGCCCAGTTGCCAGGTGTCTGACCAGGTTTCAAGCTTTGCCAGATCATCCTGCAACCCCTGCCACCCCCCTAGGTCATCCACCACTGCGCCTACCTTGGTCTCATCAGCAAACAGATTGATCTTGCTCTTGATGTCCCATGATATGTCTGCATTGAATATCCAAACAACACTGGTCCCAACACTGAGCCCTGTGGAACACCGCTCGTTACTGCCCTTGGGTGTGAGAGCTCCCCACCCACCACCACCCTCTGTTGCATTCCCTGCAGCCAGTTTCCTACCCATCTCACCAGCTTTGCACCCGCCCCTGTGCCTACTAACTTCCTTCCCAGCCTTCCATGTGGCACTGAGTCAAAGCCTTACTGAAGTCCAGATACAGGACATCCACTGCATGGCCCCTGTCCAGTTGCCTAGTTACCCAGTCATAGAACTCGACCAGGTTGGTTTGGCAGGATCTGCCACATAGGAAGCCATGCTGTCTGCTGTCCTGTAGTCCTTGGCCTCTAGGAGGGCCACCAGCCTCCCTTCAGGATAGTCTCCATTAGCTTACCCCACGATGGATGTGAGGCTCACTGGTCTGTAGTTTCCGGTTCATCCTTGGGGCCACTCTTGTGGAGGGGCACCACATGGGCCATCCTCCAGTCCTGAGGTACACACCCCGAATGTAGTGAGGCATTAAATAGGTCTGCCAAAGGTCCTGCAAGGACCTCTGCCAGCTCCTTCAGTACCCTGGGGTGGATGCCATCTGGGTCTGGCGCCTTGTCCGCCCTCAGTGCCTTCAAACCCTCTCGAACTCTGCTCTCCATGATTTCCCCATCTGTCACCACTTCCCCCCCCCCTTCTCTTTAGTAAATACTGAGCAGAAGTACTCATTTAGTGCTTCTGCCTTATCGCACCCTGCTTTCACCCAACCCCCCTCCTTCCTAATCCTTACTATGTGGTCCTTACAGCTCCTTTTCTCCCTGATGTACTTAAAGAAGTCCTTCTCCCCCTTCTTAATGCCTTGTGCCAGCCTGAGTTCCATAGATGCTTTGGCTCCCCTTACTGCCCTTGTCATCTCCTTCGATTCTATCAAGTACTCCTCCCTGTCCTCCCCCCTCCCTGTTTTCTTGTACTTCCTAAAGGCAGCTCTTTTCTCCTTACCTTTTCCATGACCTCCTTGCTCAACCAGATCGGTTTCTTAGCCCTAGCCTTCTTGCTCTGGGCTTTGCAGCAGGTTTTGGTTGCCTCCACTATCCCCAGCTTTATGAGCTCCCAACTCTGGTTAGTGTCCATACTAGATTGAAGTCTGGCCAGGTACCCTTTTACCACTTCCCCCATCCTCCCAAAGTCGGCCCTCCTGAAGTCCAGCACTATTGTGCCAGATTCCACTCCTTCCTTGCCCATATCCAATGTGAGCCATACTGAGTGGTGGTCACTCCTTGACAGTGGTTCCTCCACTGTAAGTTCTCTCACAAAGTCCCCATTTGCCAGCACAAGGTCAAGAGTATTTCCTAACCTGATTGGTTCACTGACCATTTGCAGCAGGAAGCTGTCCTGGAAGGCATCCAGCAGTACCTGCTCCCTTCTGTTCCTGGTTGTTGGGGTGCTCCAGTCCACTCCTGGCATGTTGAAGTCCCCCCACAATCACCACACTACGCTTCTCGCAGGAACTCCTGATCTGTCCCGCTAGTTCCCTGTCTAACTCCTCCGTCTGAGATGGTGGCCTGTACACCACTCCCATTCTAAGAATCCTATTCTTGGAATCCTGGATTTGCATCCAAAGTGACTCCGTACTACCCTCCTCCCCTTCCTCCCTTACACACTTCAGTCCTTCTTTCACATATAGTGCCACTCCCTCCTTTCCCAATCACCCTGTCCCTACGAAATAACCTGTACCCTGGTACAGACAGGTCCCAGTCATTGTATTAGGTGGCCCATGTTTCCATGATGGCTGCAATGTCCACCTCTCCCTCTGCCATGAGAACCTGTAACTCTGCAGTTTTCCTCCCAAGGCTCCTAGCATTAAGGGTAACCACCTTCCACCCTTCCCCCCCATCCTGCCCTCATTTCCTAGCATCACCAACAGTACTTACCATTTGTCCTTTGTCACTGTTATGGGGGGTAAGCTCATATGGTTTCCCAACCTATGGTCTCTGCATATCTCTTCCCCAACTGCCACCCCCACTCCTAGTTTAAATTCCCAACTTCCTCTATGTACTCCTCCATCCTCTGTTTCAACACTTTCTTTCCCTCCTCAGTCAAGTGTAGTCTGTCCTTGGCATAGAGACTACTGTCCTCCCAGGTTCCTCCCACCCCCAACAGCCCATACCCTTTAGCACAACACCAGGTTCTTAGCCATCCATTAAATTCCTCTATTCTCAGCTTTCTTGTTGTGCTTGCCTTTGGCAGGGAAGTATCTCTGAAAAAGTTACTGATCTTCCTGCCCCCTCACATAATTGTGCTAGTTCCTCAAACCTCCTCTGGACTGTATCTACTGTCTTGTCAGCCAGGTCGTTTGTCCCAAGATGTATAATTAAATGAGGCTTGTCCCTACCCCTTCTAGCATATTTCAGAACAGACTGTCCCACCCTTTCCGCTGTCATTCCTGGCATGGCCTCCACCCAAATGCGACTATGCCTCTCCCCCTTGCTACTCCACCTAACTCCTCTTAGTATTGAATACCCCAGCACTAAGATTCCACCCCTCTTACTCCCTGCTTGCTTTCATTCATCTCCCTCTCTCATTTCCAGCTCCTCTTCTTCCTCCTGCACATTATTTCCCCCTTTTACCCCTGTTGCAATTCTCCCAGCAGAACTTCCCCCGTCTCCAGTTTGGTCCAGGCATTTATCAATTACTCCTCTAATTTCATCATTTCCCTCCTCCACCTTCTTCCTCTCTAGCAGTGCACAACTATTTTCTGAAGGCCCTTCACAAATGCCCGCTCCCTCTCTCTTCATAGTAACCTGTTCTCTCCTTTCCACTCCATGACTTTTGCCACTTCTTTGCCTCCCCTCACAAGTCCCTATCTCCTCCTTCCATTTGTCTTTTGTCTCCTGACCTGGTTTCCCCGGCAGTTGTTCTTCCTGGCCTCGGCCCCTTTGTCTCTGCTTCCCTTCTTCTGACCCTCTCCTCACCACTGTTGGCTTAAATCGCCCTCCCTCATCTCCCCTTCTTCCTCCCCCCTCCAGTATTGGGCTAAACCCACCCCCAATCTGCCTTGCCTTAGTTCCTCCTGCAGACCCTCAATCTCCTTTCTAAGTTTTTCTATGTGGTTGCACACTAAACATCCTCCCACACTCCAGGCAATGTTTAGAAAGATTGGTGCACCGCAGTTGTTGCAGCCTACCACTCTACCCATTGCTGTCGTTGCCCACCAGTGACCCCTCACCCTTCCAGATGCAGGATACCAAACACTCCCCCAAGTCTCCCCCTCCCTCCTCTATCAGTGCAAAACATTTTCTTTATTTCCCTTACCTCCTTTGTTGCATACGTTTAGATATATTGAGCAACTGCTTCTTTTATTCCTATCCTTCCTATCCATACTCAAAAACAGACTTTAAGTAGCCATTGCATAACCTTCTTCAAACTCCTACTCCTCCTTTCCCCAATGCAATATCATGCGAAGAAGTAATAATGAAAGCTCCTAGATTTGCATTTACTTCCCTTCCATTGAGAGAGCAGTCACCTCTTCACTTGCTGCTGTTCCTTTCCTGGATGTCTGCTTTTGCTGTGACAGGTGCATATCCTTTGCCTGTTTGAGGAAGTGATGTCAGAACCCTTGGTATAAAGGAAATAATGGACCAAGGGTGGGACCAGCCTAAGTCTTCCAGAAACAATCAGGTAGCTGAGGCCTCTGGTCAGACCATTAGCACCCTTCCCCCACTCTGCACTCAAACTTTGCAGCCAGTGAAGCCAGCAACAATGAATCACAATTCTACTCAAAGCCCCCAAAATAGGTTTGCTACCCAAAGAAACAGGACTCCAATTCAAACAGCTTCACCAGCAACACATCAAAATAGGCTTGGAATTAGAAGATATATGTCTCCAATTCAAAGAAACAGACCCAGTTAAATCACACCAAATTATGTTTTAAAACAGAAGAAATAGGCCTCTACAAATGCAGCCTGCCACACAGTGAATCAAACAAATGAGCCCACTTATAGCTACCAAAACAGGTTTCAAAATTCTAACAGCCCCAAACAATACCCTGCTAGCCCCTTAGTAGTAAGAAAGAAAAGAAATAACTTTCTACCAAGTAGAATCCACAAGAAACAATGTAAAACAACAATAAGCTACTGTACTGTAGATCTGATCCTGTCCCCCTTCTAGTTCTTTCTGAGAAGCCAAAGCACTGAGTTCCAAACTCCGTGATTTCCCTTGTGCTGCTTTCAAAATCAGACAGTTCCAAACTCTGTGATTTCCCTTGTGCTGCTTTCAAAATCAGAGTTCCAAACTCTTTGACTTCCCATGTGCTGTTTTCAAAATCAAACAGTTCCAAACTCTGTGATTTCCCTTGTGCTGCTTTCAAAATCAGAATTCCAAACTCTGTGACTTCCCTTGTGCTGCTTTCAAAATCAGAATTCCAAACTCTGTGACTTCCCCTGTGCTGCTTTCAGAATCAAACAGTTCCAAACTCTATGATTTCCCTTGTGCTGCTTTCAAAAACAAACAGTTCCAAACTCTGTGACTTCCCTTGTGCTGCTTTCAAAATCAGAATTATCCTCGGCTGCTACTGCTCTTTCTTTTCATGTTTATAAAGCATTTCACGGCATCAAGCAAAACAGTCCATGCTATTCATCTGAATGGGCCAGAATGTAGTAGTAGTAAATCATTTTTATTCAAAAGAATAATGGAGTACATTCAATTGAGCAGAGCTCATTTTCAATGAAGTTCCAGGTCAACTAAGGTGCTAGGTTCCACATATAACATACATACAATAAAATAAATAACAAATAACAACATTACCTACAGTAGAGTACAATGCAACAATTAAGGACTTCAGATCAATCTTTAAAGTGCATCCCAATGATTACAAATATTAGCATTCTTAGTTCAAGTAGTACACCACTTAACACATTCCAAAATATTAATTTTAGCCCCAAGATGTTTCAAATGCAAAGGAGAATGATTCCATAAAGAGGCTCCTCTGAAAGGGATAGAAGGTCTTCCAATATTTAAATTACAGTTAAGGAGAAGAAACTGAGCACCTTGTCTAGTCTCATTTTCCTTCTAAACTCTCTAAGCTCGAACAAACCAGCAATATAGTCAGGAATCCTATGGCTCAAAACCCTAACCATGAAATGCAATAAATGTAAATTTCTTCTCACAGATGGTTTGTCCAGCTCAGCTCATTAAACAGGAAACACCTGTGAGTTCTATAAGGAACATCTAAGATAAAATGAGCCAGTCTGTGGAACATTAAGTCCACTTTGTTTAATAATAAGCCAGTGGCCCCTCCATACAGTATATCTCCATAGTCAATAACTGGAAATAGCAAGGTATTAACCACATTCTGACAAACCTCCCTAGACATAAATCTTTTGTACCTATAAAGAGCTCCTAACTTTTTACTCATTCCTCCTATAAGTGAGTCTATATGAAATGCCCAACTTAAATGGGAATCAAGCCAGATACCAATATATTTATATACTGGTCAACCTGGTTTATACCTGAACCACCTAATGTAATGATTTCCACATATATTATTGTGTTTATTTCTAAACAAAAGTACCTGTGTTTTACCTGAATTCAGGATCAAATGATGTATATTGAAAACATCCTGAACCTCATCAAAAGCTTGCTGCAGCTTTAACCCAATTATATCCAGAGAAGCTCCTTCCACATACAATATGGTATCATCTGCGTACAGATGATACCAAACATATGAAGATTGAAACTTAAGCTCATTTATATAGATATTGAAGAGCAGAGACCGTAAGATTGACCCCTGGTGAATGCCACTCCTCAATTCCAGAATCCCAGAGTTGAAGGGGCCTACTTCCACAAACTGGCTATGTCCCATCAAGTATGAGGAAAACCATTTCATTGGAAGAAAGGACATGCTGATCTCCCTGAGTCTGGACAGGAGCACCCAATGGTTCAGGGTGTCAAAAGCCTTTGAGAGATCAAAAAAAGGGCACCTACCATTAACCTCCTGTCCAGACTCAGTTGGAGATCACTTTAGTTAAGGCTGTTTGAGTGCCATGAAGGGACCTGAAGCCTGATTGAAAGGGTAACAGTTTATTATTATCCTCTAAAAAACTCTTTAGTTGGCATGAGATAATTTTCTCAAAAGTTTTTGAGACCTGCGGCAATAACAAAATGGGCATGTAATTGCCCAACTCGGTCTTATTTCCTGATTTAAATACTGGTCTGACCCTAGCTATCATCCACCCTTCTGGGAATTCCCCATTCATACAGGATAAATTAAAAATATGAGCCAAAGGAAACGCTAAACAGGGGGTAGTGTACTTCAAAAGTTTAGAAGGGATTCCATCATGGCCTATTGCCTTAGAAATATTTATTTTTTGGAGTTCCATATAGACCTCTTCTGGGGAAATGTATCCAAACTCAAACCCACTCAATCCTCTGGAATTAAATGTAATATCCATCAGATCCTGCTCTATACAAATCTTATGGCCCTGAGTGGGACCATAAGATTGGTATAGCATGGTGTTACTGATGCTGCATCCAATCCAGAAGCTGGGCTAACTGAAAAAGGGTATATCAACTCAAAATGGTTTGGCACAGGACAACATTTTTATTAAATAAATTAAATAAAATGTAGAGCAATCAGACCACCTACCGCTGCCAACATTTTGTGCTAAATCCATGAGTTTTTCGGGGCGTGACATCATTGACTAGCCCACTTTTAGATAGATTTAAAGAGACACGTTACAATAATAATGGGCTCTCAACATTTTATGGCTACGAATGATAACCAAACCCAACAGTATAATGAAAGAAGAAAGGAATGGGGACAGGGGAAATCTAAAGGAAGGAAACAAAATATACAAGGCCATAATTTATAATGAATACAAATACAAAATTATATGCAAAAAGTCAAGAAGTAAAAAATTAGTAAATTTTTTTTATATAAAAATGGTCCCAATTGAAAACTATCATTCAGTCCTGGTTTAGTACAATATTTTAACTTGAACTGCCAAAAATGCTTCTCTTTGCAATAAATTCCTGCCCACATCACCACCCCTGGGGCCTATGGTGACTTTTTCTATTCCAAAAAAATCTAAACACATGATTTCTTTGAAAAGATAAAATATATACTGCTAAGGCATTTTCTTTTTCTTTCATAGTTATACTTCTTAAATGCTGTCCTATTCAAACTTTAAATTTATGAATGGTTTTGCCAACATAAAAAAACTATTACTTGCACATTGTGCTAAGTACACCACTGAACCCATGTTACAATCAATGTAATCCCTTGACTTAAACTCTGTCAATATTCACTACAGAAAACTGCCCCCACCCCAATGAATTATCAAGAAATTTACCATCTCTATATTTAAAAGTGTCACATGTTAAATGGCAGCTGGACACCTGTGCACTATCTTCATAAAAACTATGTGTAATTCTATCAGCCAAATTCTGACCTCTTCTAAATGCCATTCTTGGATTGTGTTTTACAACCTGCTGCAATTAAGTTTCAGTGTTTAAAATATGCCAATTATCCAGAAATCACTTTTTCTACCAGATGTGATTGTCCACAATATCTAGTGACAAGAATCATAACCTCATCCCCATTGTTAGCAGTAAAACCTGTTTTCCTGCCTTTGTTCTACTTAATATTTTTATTCTATGTAAAAGAGAAACAGCTGGTGATGCTTTTTGGACTTATGCACCCTCTTTCCAAAAAGCATTTCTCTAACATATGAATCCCACTTTCATATGCTCTTAGGTCACTACAGTTCCTTTTTAATCTCACAAATTGCCCCTTTGGAATATTTTCTACTCTGCTTCTAGGGTGATGACTGGTAAAATACAGAACAGAGTTCTTGTCTGTATCTTTACAATAAAGTTCCATTGCAATTAACCTGTACTAATCCTTAAAAATCTTTAAATTCAAATAACTGACTACATTCTTATGACAAGTCAAGCTGAGTTTGAGATTTGGATTACTATACTCCAGATATTGTGCAGACTGGACCAGTTTATCCTCATTGTCCATCTATATCAAAAATAAATCATCAATGTATCTCTTGAATAAATAAATACAGTTCTAAAATGGATTACTGTCTCTTGATAAAATCACCTCATGTTCCCACATGCCAAGATAGATATTTATGTAACTGGGGGCAAAATATGCCACCATTGCAGTACCTTTGATCTGAATATAATGTCTACCATGGAATGTAAAATAATTTTATGTTAGTACAAGTTCTACCATAGTCAGTAGAAATTCTATAAAATTAGCAGCCAGTCTGTAAACTCACAAAGAGCTTGTCTAACAACACATAACCTCCTTTCATGGGGGATATTGGTATATAAAGACTGAACATCTGATATTACTGTAACCCATTCCTCTTCCACCTCTAGATCTTGCAATAGGCACAACATATTCCCAATATCTTTAATAGAGGTAGGCATCAAATTGGCTAATCTCTGAATGTGAGCATCAATAAACTGGGCTAAAGGCTATGTGAGGGATCCAGTGCTAGTGATGATTGGTTGCCTAAGTGGATCCCTTAAAGAGCTAGTGTATTGCCTGGAATTAATAGCAACTTTCAGATGTAGTCAGCTGTATCTGAAGTCTTTTTTTTCTTTTCTGTTTGTTAATTAGATTTTCCACCTTGCAATACTGGGGTGGTATGTGGCGAAAAACTCTTTCTGGAGGCTAAAAAAAGTCAGTTCTGTTCCTCCCCTACCACTCCATCATCAACACTGAGACAACACTGACTGTGACATCACTAGTAACCAAGGAGAACCATTTCTCACTGCCAGATTATTCTCTTTCACATGACACAGCAGGGAATGGCTCTTCTTAGTTATTAGTGATGTCATAATTTTCTGCATTTTGATTGGACTGCAAGGGTTGTGGTGCCTCAGTGTGTTTGGTCACATTTCTGATGATGTAGTGGGAGGAACAGAACTGACTGCTTTTTTTTGCCTCCAAACAGTGCTGCACCACACATCAGGCCCAGTACTGCCAGGTGGAAAATATTCTAATTAGCAAACAGAAATACAAACAGAAAAGAACAAAACATACTTCAGATATAAGAAGTGATAACTGACTACATCTGAAAATTGCTATTAATTCCAGGCAGTACACTAGCTCTTAAAATTCTTATGACAGAGCATGGATGTTGAATAAAACAAGGGCAAGAACCAACACTGTAAATGTAACTGGTTTTAGTGCTAACAATGGAGATGAGGTTATGATTCTTGTCACTAGATACATTACACAATCACATTTGGTAGAGAAGTTGATTTTTGGATAATTTACATATTTTAAACACTGACACTAAATTGCAGCAGGCTGTAAAACACAATCCAAGAATGGCGTTTAAAAGAGGTCAGAATTTGGCTGATATAATTACACATAGCTTTTATGAAAATAGTTCACAGTTGCCCAGCTGCTATTTACCACGTGGCACTATTAAATATAGAAATGGTAAATTTTGTGATAATTTATTGGTTGGGGGGGGGGGCAATTTTTCTGTAGTGAATATTGACAAGGAGTTTAAGTCCAGGGATTACATTGATTGTAATATAGTTTCAGAGGTGTGCTTAGCTCAATGTACAAGTAATAGTTTTCATGTTGGCAAAACCAGTCATAAATTTAAAGTCAGAGCATTTAAGAAGTATAAATATGAAAGAAAAAGAAAATGCTCTAGCAGCACGGACTGTATCTTCTCAAGAAATTTAAGGATATTTTTGGAATAGAAAAAGTCACTACAAGCTCCAAGGGTGGTGATGTGGACAGATGGTTGTTACAAAGAGAAGCTTTTTGGCAGTTCAGGTTAAAATCTTGTACTAAACCAGGACTGAATTAAAATTTTCAGTTGGGACCATTTTATAAAAAAAAATTCCACTGTCTAATTTTACTTCCTGACTTTTTGTGTATAATTTTGTATATATATATATATATATATATATATATATATATATATATATATATATATATATGTGTGTATTATTTTAAATTGTAGAAACATAGAACATAGAAACATAGAAGATGATAGCAGATAAGGACCACATGGCCCACCTAGTCTGACCGAACTGCCCAATCTCCCTGTTCACCTTGCCCTTACTATCTCCAGTTGTTCTGCAATTTCCTTCCTTTTAGATCTCTCCTCCTCCTTTATTCCTTTCTTTTTTCATTATACTGTTGGGTTTGGTTATCACTGGTAGCCTTAAAATGTTGAGAGCCAGTCATTATTAGATGTGTCTCTCTTAAATCAGCTATTTAAAAGCGGGCTAGTCAATGAGGATGTCACGCCTTGAAAAAACACACGGATTTGGTGCAAAACGTTGGTGGCAGTAGGAGGTGCTAATGCTCCACATTATATTTAATTTAATTTATCCAATAAAAGTGTTATCTTGTGCCAAAACATTCAGAGTCGGTATACCCTTTTTCAGTTAGCCCAGCTTCTGGACTGGATATGGCAATTTTTCATTATGCTGAAGCGCCTGAGGTTCGATTCCAGGACTACCTGTTGGGAATTGTGTTACTGATGTCTTAGATTGTTTAGGAAGTATGACAAGAGAGAAAACAGGAACTACTGTGGAGAGGGATTCAGGATACTTACAAAGGCAACAAATTTAGATTATCAGTTTAACAAAATAGGGCAAAACCAAATCAGAATATTGGATAGACACTAAAAGAAGAACAATAGGGCATCTAGAGGTGTAGCAACTGTTTCATGTCACCTTTAAGTCAAATGCTTAGCAGATACCAAGCCTCCATGCCCAGTGTTTAAGAGATTCTTTAAGGGCCTCAGTGATCTATGCCCTTTTTAAAGAGACCTGGGTAAGATTATAGTCTAGTTCTCATTCAGGTGATGAATGATCCATTTGACCTCACATGGCTTCTTATGAATTAAAATACCTAAACTGGAAAATGTGGGTTTAGGTTGCTAAAACATCAGCTAGGAGGGTCAGTGGGCTGCAAGCACTCTGTATTGAATCATCATACTTAATTTTGTAACACAAAAAAGTAGTTCTGAGAGCAAATCTTCAGTTTCTACCCAAAGTAGTGTCAGAATTTCACTTGAATCCATCCATATCACTGCTAATGTATTTCCCAAGGCCACATTACAATTATGGAGACTAAAACTCCACTCAGACATTCGAATGGTCATTGCTTTCTATCAGGGAAGAACTGAGGAGTTCAGGAAAGATAACAATTGTTTGTTACTTATGGTGGGGTGTCACAGTGACACCCAGCATCTAAAATGCCTATGTTAAGGTACACTGTATCCACCAAAAATATGTGTTACAGCACCATGCGGAAAGAAACCCCAGAGGGAATCAGTGCTGATCAGACAAGGGGTACCACAGCAAGGAGAAATGTGACACTGGCAGAAATTTATAAAGCTACTACCTGGTCCTATGCACAAACATTCCCATCCTAGTACTGCCTGGATACTCAGACAAGAGAGGATGCTAGGTTTGGGATATTTGTCCTTTAGAACTGTTTCCCTAAGGGGGGGTGAAATATATTCAGAAGGTTGTTGGGTGGTCCAGGAAAATCTGGTCTGGAATAGCCGTCTGGTGTTTTGGTTTTTCAGTCATTGGGGTCAGGACAGACTGCACGGTCCCTGGACTTTTTTCTGTCCTTAGCATTCTATGTTTCTATGTAATCCTAACTTGTTTGGAGTTTGACTGTGCAATTTGCATTTACATTGCTGAAGGAAAGTTACTCACTTTAGTAACAGCTTTTCTTCAACTGGATGTTAATTGGCAGTCAAACTACTCATCTTAGTCTCCTCTTTTTAGGAAAAGTAGGTTTTTCAGAATTATTTTTGATGTTTTTAAATGTATGGACTTTAAAAGCTTGTTGTTCTTAATGTCTTCATTGTAAGCATTTTAATTTTAAATTGCTATACTGTTGGAATATTTTTCAATTTAGGTCTTGAGTTCACTTGGCCTCTTCAGTCAAAGATCTGCCATTGGAATACGGGGCGGCTGGAGAAAAGCACAGTGCAGCAAACATCTTTGAAAACATTTTGGGCCCGATTTTCAAAGCTCTGTGTCTGATGCAAGGTGCCTGCGCTAAACAGATATGGTGCAAGGTGCACCTTGTATCCAGGGCTGTCCTCTGTGCAATTCACAAAGGTGGCCTGCATCGACCACAGGCTGCCTGCCCCAAACAGGGCTTGGGCCAGCCCTGCACTCTGCATTGTGCTGCGACATGGCGCTAGGTGGACTGCAGCTGATGCAAGCTGCAGCCTGCTATTCACAGACATCACCAGGTGGGAGAAATTCTAAGTGCCCTTAGACCAGCCAGGACTGGCGTAAGGAGACTTAGACATCTCTCCCTTGGGTGAGCTGTGGCAGCATAGGTGCTGCGGATCCCACCTCCACAACCCTGATGTACCCCACATGTACTCTATATGGAGCAGACACCCCCATCCATGTTGTGCCCCAATGGAAATACAGGTCAGATTCCCCCACCAGTTCCCCAATGTGCCCATCACCAACTATGCACCGGACCCCCCCAGGTGTCCCCACCATGCAGACGCATGGCATATGCCCACACACTTCAGGTCCTGTACCCCCGCACCCAAACAGGTAGTGCCCACCCCATTCCTAGACAGAGCAGGGGACTGGCACAGCCCTCCACACACTTCTGTGGCCAGTCCCCGACTGTACAGAATGTGCAGTAGACTGTACAGTGTATGTGCTAATATTAACAAATACACTGTACAGTTTGCTGTATAGTCCGGTCAGTCGGGGACTGGCCGCAGAGGTGTGAGGAGGGCTGTGCCGCTATCTAGGACGGGGGAACACTGATTGCTGGGGTGGAGAGCACTGGACCACCACTGAGAGGGTTGTTGGACTGCGCTGGGGACATCGGGGATGGGGGGACCAGCTGGACATTGCCACAAGGGGCTTGCAGCAACCCCTTCCATGCGCCTTGTGTTTGACGCATGGGGGGAGCTGGCACACATAAGGGGACTTAGGCACCGGGACACCTCCTGTACCTGAATTGGGTGCAGGGGGCATTGGCACGAGCTGCTGTTTGCTGCAGCTTGCACAGGATGCAGCTCCTTTGAGAACTGGGCCCTTTAAGTTTTAGGACATCACACATCAGCAGTAGTTGATGCATATGCCTGACTAGCCATTCACATCCACTAGAATAAAAATGTCTACTACAGTGAGTAAATACAGGTTACTCACCTGTAACTGGAGTTCTAGGAATGGTATATGTTGTTCATCCACACTGTCTGGCAGGTTCCTTGCCGCTTTAAATCTTGCCAGAAGGTCTTCAAACTGGCTCCTCCCACCCACCCGGGTGGTAAAACTCTCGGCTCCACGCCATGACGCCAGATCTAGCCCACTGGAAGCCAGGTTGTGCGTCGAAGCCGGGGAGGTCGGGTGGGTCTTGTGGATGAACAACATATACCATTCCTAGAACTCCTGTTACAGGTGAGTAACCTGTATTTCTAGGGATATAGATATGTTGTTCATCCACACTGTCTGGCAGACTCCTAGCAGTTCTCTGGGAGGAGGGAGGCAAGGCGCACACCCCCTACTTAGGGAATAGAGACTGGAGAACCGAGGCCCCAAAACCAGCATCCCGGCGTGACTCAAGGTCGATGTGGTAGTGGGTAATAAAGGTATGTGCCGACTTTCAGGTAGCAGCCCTGCAGATATCCTGGATAGGGACATCCCTGGAAGCAGCTACCGATGTAGCGGTATGGCCGGTAGAATGAGCTCTTATCCCTCTGGGAGGCTCCATGCCCGCCAACCTATAGCAGAGATCCATGCAGGAGGTGACCCACCTGCTTATTGTCCACTTGGCTGCAGGTCTGCCAGGTGCGGCTTCAGCGTAGGTGACAAACAGATGATGAACCTCTCCCCAAACTTCAGCCGTCCGCTCCTTATAACAAGCGATCGCTCTTCTAGGGTCCAAAGTATGGAGCCTATACTCAGCCTCCGAGGTGTGATTGGGGGTAGAACACCGGCAGAGTCAACACCTGGTTAAGGTGAAACTCCGACACCACCTTCAGAAGGAACTTCGGGTGGGGGCACAGGACAACCTTGTCCCTGTGGAAGACCAGATAAGGAGACTCGATGGAAAGCACCTGGAGCTCTCCCATCCTTCTGGCTGACGTGATAGCCACCAAGAAGGTGGTCTTCCATGACAGGTGAGATATCGCACCTGTGCATCGGTCCGAATGGCTTGCCCATGAGCTTGGCCAATACCAGCAGTAGATCCCATGGAGGTGGAGGTTCTCGCACCAGAGGGGAAATGTGATCAAGGCCTTTGAAAAAGCACCAGACCACCTTCTCCTGTGCCACCGACTGCTTCCCAGCCTGCGCCCGGTAAGCAGAGATGGCTGCCAGGTGTGCCTTAAGGGTCGTTGACCGAAGCCCTTGCTGAGAAAGGGACCACAGGTAGTCCAGAATGCTTGCCAAGGGACAGGTGGAAGGGTCCAAGCCCTTCCCCTGACACCAAATGGAGAATCTCTTCCATTTGAAGGCATAGCATTTCCTGGTCGACTCCTTACGGGACGCCTCAACGACGTTGAGGACCTCGTCGGGAAGACCCAAGGCCTGGAACTCTAGCTGCTCAGGAACCAGGCCGTCAGGTGCAGGGATTGAAGGTCCGGATGGAATACCTTCCCCTGGTTGACTGAGATCAGGTCCAGGTGGGCTGGAAGCTGCCTCGGGAGCCTGGAGCTGAGACTGAGGAGATCTGGATACCAGAACAGGCGGGGCCAGTCTGGGGCTACCAGAATCACCTGCGCCTTGTCCCTCCTCACCATGAGAAGCACCTTGTGGATCAAGGGAAATGGGGGAAAGGCGTAGAAGAGGCCCGGGGTCCATGGCCTCAAGAAGGCACCCCCCTGCAGTGAGCCCTGCTGAGGGGGGTGGACATGGAACAGTCTCGGCTTCGCATTCTCCCTGGAGGCAAACAGGTCCACCTGAGGCGTGCCCCAGTGGGAGAACAGATCTTGTACTACCTCCGGCAGGAGAGACCACTCATGAGACGCAGCTCCTATCCAGCTTAGGGCATCGGCCAGGGTGTTGGAGGCTCCTGCCACGTGAATGGCCAAGAGATCTGCCTCCAGGCTGCACACGAGGGACCAAATATGGAGCGCTTCCTTGCATAACAGCATGGAGCGCGTCCTGCCCTGGTGGTTCAGGTAGTACATGGTCGTGGTATTGTCCGTCTGGACCTGAACCACTTGACCCCGTAGAAACTAAGCGAAGGCAGTGAGAGCTAGATGGACTGCTTGGAGCTCCAGCAGGTTGATATAGCATCAGGACTCCCGAGGGGACCAGAGGCTGTGCGCTCTGTGCTCCCCCAGATGGGCACCCCATGCCATCAGAAATGCATCGGTCGATAGACCGTCAGCTTGGGGCGGACGAACGGGATGACCTCCTGCAGATGTGCTGGAACGGTCCACCACTGGAAAGCATTCCACATCTCCTGGGTCACTGTCACGGGCTGGTCCAACGGATCGCAGCATTGTGACCACTGGCTGGCCAGTCCCCCATTGAAGGGGATGCATGTACCAATGGACCCAACGGACCACTCTGGTACAGGCCGCCAGAGGCCCAGGAGGCACAGGAAGTCCCAGGCAGGGCGCGATTGCCCAACCAGAAATGATTGGGCAAAGGAGGAAAGAACCTCGGCCCTGTCCGCTGGGAGCCAAACTCTGACTCGAAGAGAGTCAAGCTCTGCCCCGATGAAAAGTATCACCTGCTTTGGCACGAGTTCCGACTTTGCCTCGTTGATGAAGAGGCAAATCTGAGAGCAAACCTGGAGGGCCAGATCTCTGGACCGCTCCACCTCCGCTCTGGAGGGGGCTGCAATCAGCCAGTCATCCAGGTAGGGGTACACCCGGACCCTTCGGCGCCGCAGAAATGCTGTCACCACTGCCATGCATTTGGTGAAGACCCTGGGAGCTAGAGAGAGAGGCCGAAGGGCATGGTCTGGAACTCGTAAAGGGATCCCTCCGCTCTGAAGTGGAGGAATCTCTGATGAGACGGACAAATCGGGACATGAAAGAATGCATCCTGGAGGTCCAGGGAACAGAACCACATGCCTCGTTCCAAGGATGGAATTATCTGAGCCAGAGTGCCCATCCTGAAGGTCCGAGACCTTAGGAACCTGTTCAGGTCGTGCAGGTCGAGGATGGGGCGCCAGCCCCCCGTCCGGTTTGGGACCAGGAAATACCTGGACACAAACCCCGGGTCTGGAGGAGGATCTGCTACCTTTCTGATCACCTCTTTTTCGAGGAGCAGGGCAATATCGGCTCGGCGGGCTGACAGCGAGGCTGCGGACCCCGTGGCCCCCCCAAAGGGCGATGGCTCGAAAGGGTGAGGTCTGCTCGAACTCCAGAGGCAGGCCCTTTCCTACCACCTCCAGCACCCAGCGGTCCATGGTGATAGCGGACCAGGTGGAAAGGAAGTGGCGGAGCCATCCCCCCATGGGGGGAACCCAGGGGGGAGTGACGAGGCTGGGAGCAGCACCCCTCAACCCGTCACTGGGCAGGCTTGGAAGAGGGACCAGCCGAGGGACCTCCTGGGCCTTTACCTCCTTGCTTCCTGTTGGAAGAAGCCATGGGCTTGGGTTTGGGATGCCAAGCGCGAGCCTGCTGGCCCTGTTGCTGGTGCTGTTGGGGCAGTTGTGCTGCAGGGGCCGAAGGATGAAAGGACTTGTGCTGTTGTTGACGGTGGCCTTTGTCTCTCTGGGTGGAGGTGACCGAGTCCAGAGTGGCATTGGACTTTTCGATCCGCTGGAGGTGTCCCTCCACTCCAGGGCCGAAGAGGTCAGTCCCCAAGAAGGGGACATCCACCAACTTGTACTGGGTATCCGCTGAGAAGGTGGATATCCTCAGCCACGCCCTGCAATGCATAGCCACCACAGCCGCTACTGACCTGGCACAGGAATCACCTATGTCCAGAGCAGTCTGAAGCTGCTGCTTCACCACCACCCTACCCTGGTCATGCACCTGACAGACCGTGGTCTGCAGGTCGGCCGGGAGATGAGGGACAGCCTCATCTAGGGAGCCCATGAGGGCGTGGGAGAAGTGTGCCATCAGCACGGCCGAGCTGGCCTGTCAGAGGCCGTGGGAGGACACAGCATACACCTTGCACCCGGCAAAGTCCAGCTTTTTGGACTCTTTGTCAGGGGGGGTTTATCCACATCCCGAGCGTTAACGGAACACGAAGACACTGTCGGTGACTAACCCTCGGCAGAGGGTGCTCCCAGAAACGGGCAAAGAGCGGTGAGGGACCATACTTCCTGGCCATCCTGGCCGAGGCGCAGGACAGGAAGCAGGCCACTGCTAAGCTCAAGGCTGGGCTGACAATGGCCTCAGCCACCGGAAAGGCCTCCGTGGGGGAATCCCCTCGGTCCAGTATCTCCATCAGGGGATACTTGGCCCATTTGGACACGGGCTCGAGCTGCATCCCGGTGGACTCCAAGATGAGTCGAAGCAGACCCAAGAAGGATGATGGGCTATCGTCCAATGACTGGCCCCCTGAGGACTCCAGGTCGACCTGCCTGGAGAACAGGGAAGGGTCGTCATCGGACTCCGAAGAGTCTGCGAAGAGCTGCCTCGGCCCTGAGCCACCCTTCACCTGCCAAGATGGTCGGGAGTGAGGGTGAACGAAAACCTGTGGGGCAGGCCGTGACCCGACCGAGAATACTTGGTCGGTGCCCCAGACTTTGGTTGTGGAGGCAGAGGTTCCACCACAATCAGTGGAGCAGCCGGTTTCGGCCGAACAACCGTCCCAGGAACGGGCATCTCAACTGGAGCGAGCGGTTGCTTCGGTCGTTCGGGTGACAGCCACTTGATGGCCGGGGGCTGAACTGGAGTCGGTTTAGTCCCAGACAACAGTAACTGCTGCCACATAAGCTCCTCGTAACATCGACATAATTTACGTCGAAGCCTCTTCTCATCCGAGGAAGAGGACGAGGAGGAATGGTGTCACCGCTTACTTCAGTACGAGACCGAGACCGCCGATGTAGGTGGGAACGGCTTGACCGAGATGAAGTCCGAGACCGAGACCCTTGGGGAAACTGAGGGCAAGTCTGGGAAGGGGCGGGGGACACCTGCTCTTCCCTCGGCTTGGGCACTTTATCCGGGGACTGCGGCCCTGAAGGCGCAGGCAGATCCTCGGTCTCCACCGGGAGAACCGGTAAAGGTAGGTTGTCGGCTTCACCAGTCGACAGCCCATCCGACGGGTCAAGGAAAATCTTGACTTCGTTGACGGGAGTCTCGGCAGGCTGGCCTGATGGGGACACCGTGAAGCCAGCGGCCTGAGACGCAACTTCGATTGAATTCGACGGTTGGCTGTCTGGGGTAGGAGACCTCTCCCGCTCCCACGAATGCTGACGATAGGACTTACCCTTCGACTCCTTCTTCTTGGGCCGAGAAGAATGTCCTGAAGGCCCCTCTCCCTTCATGGAAAGGGACTGACAAAGCTCCTTGAATGAAGCCGTGAACGAGGAACTCAGAGAGAGCGGGATAAATGCCGCGGCCGAGGAGGAGGAAGATGCGGCCTGGGCCACCTCCTCCTCGAGGATGATCATATGCTTGAGCTGCTCAGCAGAGCCAGCCACTGCAGACACCGCCCAATGAGCGTCTTTGGATTTTACTGGCGGGTAACGCTTCTCGGGGCACCCGAGCTTCAATCGGGCAGTGCGATCTTCCAGGACGGTGGCCGAAAAAGAGCGGCACAACTCGCAGGCCTGTGGGTCATGGTCTAGGCCTAGGCAGTAGATGCACATGGAGTGTGGATCCGTCCTGGACATTTTCTGCCCGCAAGGGCACCTCAGAAAGCCGGGAATCGATTTGTCCATCGCAGCCACGAGGGATGATGAAGACCGAAGTTTAGAAAACTTCAAAACTAGTTTCGGACGAACCAAAGAGTTAGGATCCAGTCTAAAACGTAGAGCACTAAGGAGGGAATCTGAGCTTCCAAGTGGTAAGGAAGATCTGGCATCATGGGGTAGAGCCGAGAGTTTTACCACCCGGGTGGGTGGGAGGAGCCAGCTTGAAGACCTTCTGGCAAGATTTAAAGCGGCAAGGAACCTGCCAGACAGTGTGGATGAACAACATATCCATTTCTCTAGAACTTTTGCTTCTTTCTTCTAACCAGATTCTGGTATAGTTCTTGTCCATTACTTTTTCTCCCTTCCCTAGCCTCCCTTTCTCCTTCTCTCTATGATGTGCTACCTCCTGCTCCAAAACCTGTTAGGTAAGCTGCCTTATCTCATTTCCTTGCCCTCTGGAACAACCCCCTCCTTGCCCTCTTTCTTCTCCCATTCATTCCAAGCTGTCCTCCATGAGCTCTATTTGCACACCTGCTTCTGTAATTAGCCCCTCTCCTTTCCCAGTTAGCTACTTTTTTTTTTTCAACTTTCTTTATCCGCCGCGGTGGATTGCTGTTGTCCTCTGCCACCCTTACCTGTCTCGGGATCTCTCGGGATCTTCTATGTGCTAGTCGTTTTCCCGGCGGAACTCCCAAGCAGGCCCGGAGGTTTCATCGTGTGGCGACCCCCGATTTTCCACCTGTGTTTTCTCCCTCTTTTTCAGTTCTACCCGGGGCCCCAGAAATAGTGTAGCATGTGCGTGGAGGCACACAAGCATGCCACAGCTCCACACTGGACCCATCTACCCTTCCCGTGGTCTAGTATTGAGTGCCTTGGAGGCGGCGCTGCTACCCAGCCTCCACTAGGTGGCAGTCAAGCACCAAGAGGTCCTCTTACACCCTGCAGAGGAGGAGAGCTGCCTGCTGGTAACCTATTCAATATCCTCTCTCCTCCCCCCACCAACCCCTGATGACCCATGCTTGTTTCCGAACCCAGGTGCCGGCTTGTTACACAGTGTGGCATCCAGTGCCTCAACCCTCTGTGCCACCGGGCCTGCCTCCCAGTTAGTTACTTTACCCAGTTTTTTTTTTTGCAGCCCTTCTGCTCCCTATGGCTCTACAGCTTTCTCAGCGGGATCTACAGAAATGTTTATTGTATTTATTTTCCTTAAAGAGGGACTCCCGAGGTTCATAGTTGCAATTTCTGTACTCACCATTGAAGAGCCAGGGTCCCATTGTGTCTTAATCCATCTTTGTACTGCAATTTTTTTTCTGGTACATTTTAAAAAAATATGAAATTTTAACCCCGCTCCAGACATGCGTCTTCCTTCAGGCTGGGTTGGAGTGCTAGACTGGAAATGATGCACGCTCCCAATCTGCCTTTCGCCTTCGACCTGTCAGTGTGCATTCACTTGCAGGAAGCCCAAACAGATTGGCCCCTACTGTACTTGTGGCTGTCAAACTCATTTTGTTGCCATCTAAAAAGGAATGTTCTTTTTCCTTTTTTGAACTGCAGAGATAGTACTGAATACTGTTTTTTGGACCCGGTTTGTAATTTTGTTAGGATTTCACTGGCACTGTTAACTGTCTTCACAGGAAGCTTGTATTCATGTTGGGTCACTTGATTAGTGGCTAGCCAGAGTATGATATATTATCTTGCAAGTACAGCAACCTGATTTCAGTTGTACTATACACCGAATTAGTGGCATAGCTGTTTTTCCTTCTGTTGCATTGTGTCTGCTTTTTTTACTGAGAAAACTGTTAGGAGTGTGTGTTCAGGTGCCCGACTGCTGCTCTCTGTACCTATGTATATGAATTGTAATTTTGTAAAGCATTCTGGTCAGTAATAACGACAGTCCCTCAACTTATTGTGTTCCTGTACTGGAGTTTGGTGTCTTTTTAGGAGACTGCTAAGGTGTTGTGCACTGTCAGTAATATTCATGTTTTTATTTTATTTCTGGTGAGAATTATCCCTATGTATTGCTCTGTTGTGGCTTGACCCCGTAACTGTGTTGTGCAGTAAATATGCAGACTGTCGGTCTGATTTTTATTTAACAGTACTCAGTGTTTTGCATTGCACAGCATTTATATAGTACTGTGCTGTGAACTGCAGGGACCACTTTTGAGTACTGCCTTCCTGTACTATAGTACTGCATTTTGATTTGCATTTGTGCTTGTTGATATTGATTGTCTACAAAGTCCCTATACCGTCATTTCTATCAAACTGTTTGCTGTCATACAAAATATACCTGTCATTGTTGCTTGGATAATGCCTTCTCACTGTTTTGCAGGTAATTGTAGCAACACCCTAAGGATGGGTTTTCTTTATTTACTTTTCCCAAGGACTCACACATACTGAGGTTGTGGAATCGGCTTGTCAGCACAAAATGATCTGATTGGAAGGGTCCGTAAAAGTGTAGTGTTTTGTGCTCCTTCCATTTTGAGGAAGCATGCTATGATCCATCCATTCTGATGCAGCATAAAATGGGTGTTTACTCACCTGGTAAAGGTGATTGTGTTGGTTGGCATCCATGGCACTCCAGACATTACCTCATGGGTTACAGCCCACCTGATAGGCTAATGATGCACATGACCCAGATCAGATTTCAAGTATATCCAGGTCCCAGGAAACCCTGCTCTCCAGTTTGAATTTTCCATAGCTGAAAGGAAGAATATTAGTACAAGAAACAATACACACAATAGAGACTAGCAAGGATGAGGTCTGCAATGACATGATAAAAAATAACAAGGCCAGAGGCCTGAGTTTATTCCCTATTATGTACACACTACCTCGAACCATGTTTCGACTGATTTAGCAGTGGGATTGAGGTCTGAAGGGCTGGTGTAGGGACCTCCTGGTTCTTTTCTGGCGGGACACTCAGATCATTCCGTGGGGCTGACCTTGGAGTGCCATGGATGCCAACCAACACAATCACCTTTACCAGGTGAGTAAGCACCCATTGTGATTGGTTGTCGCTAACCTCAACGATACCTCATGGGAGATAGAAGCAGTTAAACCTCCGGGTGGATTTGGATGAATCGGAGGGTCCAGGAGATGGAGCCGCTGCTAGGACATGGGAGGTGAAGGCTGGCCTGAAGTCCTGGAGTTGTTCCGGCCTGTAGTGCCTAGCGAAGGTGTGTAGGGAGCTCCAGGTAGCCGCCCTACAGATGTCTTCGGACGATACCGATGTTCGTTCCACCCAGGAGGTGGATACTGCCCTGGTGGAGTGAGCTCTGATCCCCTGCAGTGGGGTCTGCCGCTTCGCCGTGTACGCATGGAGGACGACCCGTCTGATCCACCCTGCGATGGTGGTCTTGGACAGCTGTGAGCCCCTGTCGTTGACCTTTCGAGACGATGAAGAGTCTCTCCGTCTTACAGATGGATTGAGTCCTGGTCAGGTAGGTCAAGAGGACCGATCCCACGTCCAGGGAGTCAGGAGTACCGCTCTCGGCCTGAGGGGCTGTGCGAGGCAGAGTGGGTAGGTCTAAAGGTTGTTCTCTATGGAACTTCGTCGGAACCTTCAGTTGGAAGGCCGGTACTGTCCGGAGCCGTACCCCTTTGGGGGTGAAGATGGTGTAGGGCGGTGCGCAAGATAGGGCACCGAGTTCTCTTATTCTTCTGGCCGAGCAGATGGCCACAAGAAAGGCAGTCTTCAGGCCTACCCAGAAGAGGTCTGCTTCGGCGAGTGGTATGTACGGTGGCACTCTTAGGGAGTCCAGTACCAGAGGTAGGTCCCAAGGTGCGACGCTAGGTCTGGACCTGGGACGCATGAGGTCCACGGCCCTCAAGAAGCGGATGGCATCCGGGTGTGCCCCCGGTGGGTGCCCCGATGGCCGCCAGTTGCACCCTTAGAGAGGAGGGTGCCAGCCCCTTGTCCAACCCTTGTTGTAGGAACAGGAGGATAGTGGGGAGGTCGGCTTGTTCCGGTACCGATCCTCGAAGGTGGCACCACTGTGAGAAAACAGCCCATTGCCTCTCGTAGGTGGAAGTAGTGGAGGCTCGACGAGATCAGAGGAGCGTGCCTATGGCCGACTCGTGGTACCCGGTAGCCGTTAGTCGTTCCCTCTCAGGAGCCAGGCCATGAGCTTTAGCGTTCGAGGGGACGGGTGTAGCACTGGTCCCTGCGTCAGCATGTCTGGATGGGTCAGTGTCTGGAGGCTGGCTAGCGACATCTCTGTGATTGCCGCGAACCAAGATCTGCGAGGCCAGTACGGGGCCACCAGAATGATGGTGGTTCGAGATTTCCAGATTTTCCCAAAACTTGTGGGATGAGGGGGAGCGGTGGGAACATGTATGCGTAGTCCCGTGACCATGCCTGAGACAGGGCGTCCGTGCCTTGGGAATGCGTGTCCCTGAACAGGGAAAAATACTGGTCCACCTGGGTGTTGTCCCTGGATGCCATTAGGTCCATGGACACCGGTCCCCATGCCGCCTGGATTACCTGAAACAGGTCCGGGTGCAGGCGCCATTCTCCGGGGTGGATCTGTTGCCGGCTGAGCCAATCCGCCCTTACGTTCAGGTTTTCCGCTAAATGTACTGCTCCCAGGTGTGATAGATGTGTTTGCGCCCAGTTCATCACCCTTGAGGTTTCCCGTGACATGGCCCTGCTTCTGGTACCTCCTTGCTTTGCGATGTATGCCACCGTCACTCGATTGTCGGATTTGGTCAGAACCGACTGTCCCTGTATGACGTGGCGGAAGGCCCTTAGTGCATGGAACACTGCTCTCATTTCCAGAACGTTGATAGAGAGTAGAGACTCGCTGGGGACCAGTACCCTCGCTGACTCATCCCCAGACAGGCTCCCAGCCGGAAAGGCTGGCGTCCGTCTCGATGGGGATCGGGAGAGGCTTCAGGAGAACCCCTCGTCAGATTCCCGGAGTGACCCATCACCCAGGAGGATCTCACTGGCGGATAACTGAACCACACAATGCAGGTTGGTCTCGTTGGGTGCTCACGCGTCAGGATGTAATTTTGGAGTGGGCATGCTGCCACCTGGCCCAAGGGGCAGTCGATGCAGGAGGCCATGCATCCCAGGAGTTTCGCACTTTCGCCACCGTAGTGCGGAGCGTGTCCAATCACCTGGCCAGCTTCCGGCACGAGCGGATCCGTGCTGGTGCCGGTCTCGCCCAACCTTCCGCTGAGTTGATGATGGCCCCGAGATGCTCGATCTGTTGGGTCGGACGGAGCTGGCTCTTCTCTCTGTTCACCACCCAACCGTGATCTTTGAGTGCCTGTACTGGCGAGTTCTTGATGGCGCGGCCTGATCCTCGGATCGGTGCGATGAGCCAGTCGTCCAGGTACGGCACTATGTCCAGTCCTTGTTCTCTGAGTCTGGCCACCAAGGTGATGGAAACCTTGGTGAAGACTTGGGGCCAGGACAGCCCGAATGGGAGCGCCCGGTATTGAAAGTGGTGTCCCAAGATGTGAGCTTAGGAACCTTCTGTGGCTCTTGATGATGGGGATGTGTAGGTAGGCGTCCTTTGGATCGATGGATGTTAGGAAGTCGCCTACCCTGATCCCCTGGAGGGTGGACCGGACGGTCTCCATTTTGAACCATTGTGGGATCATGTATCGGTTCAGGCATTTGAGGTCCAGGATGGGCCTCAGCTCCCTCGATTTCTTGGGCACCAGGAAGAAGATGGAGTACATGCCTTCCCCCTGTTCCTGAACTGGGACGGGTTGTATGGCCCTGTTCTGGATCAGCTCTTCCAGGATTCCCTGTACCTGGTGAGGAGAGGCTCTTCTTCTGGAGATTGGGGATTGAAGGACGGGTCAACTCTATGGCGTATCCCCTGGAGACCACGTCTCGGACCCACCTGTCCGACGTGGTGGGCGCTAGCGATGGGCGAATAGAGCTAGCTGTTGGCCGACAGAGTCGACGAGTTCTGGTGAGGGAGGCTCGGGAGACCGAGTCACTGTTTTCCCTGAAACCTCTTCCACGGCCTCCGGACCTTTGCCCCGGGTCTGGAAGGAGGGATTTGTAGTTGCTGAAGGCGGGAGTGTGGGGTAGGATGTGGAGACCCCATCTCGAAAGGAATGGTTCTGTGGGTAGAGTCTCATGGGTTTGGTTCTTGGCCCCAGGACGAAACTCATGCTCTAGCGGCAGGCAGATGAGGGTCTAGAACGATTTCTTAGGAGGTTCCTACCCTCTTCCTCTGTTTTAGGTAGTTTTGGAGACCTTCCCAAATACATGACTCCCCTTAAGGTGTAAGTTCTGAGTAGAGTCTTAGATTCTGAATCGCATCCCAGAGCTTGAGCCATGCGCTCTGCGGGCCCGATTTATGATTGCGGCCGCCCTGGCCTGGAGGCGTAAGGAGTCCACTGCCATGTCTGCCAGGTATTTGGCTGCGTCGAGGGTGCAGTCTAAAAGTTCAGCCTCCCTGGACTTTGGACTCGCCTGCTCCTGGAGTTCCTCCAGCCAGCGGATCTGGGCCCGAGAGGTATAGATCACCGCCGTCATCGCCTTGGCCATGGTGCCCTCAATTTCAAAAGTCCTCTTTAACATATCTTTGATTCTTTTGTCGGTAGGGTCCTTGAGGGCTATGGTACCGCATGGTAGCACAGTTTTCTTACTCAAGGCCGCCATTTGGGGATCGATGGAGAGCGCCTTGCACCAGGCGTCTGACTTGTCGCCCTGAACCGGGTACCTCTTGTGTAAGTTCCTTCGGTTTGGCATTCTGCCCAGGTCTGTGGATTGCCATTCTGTGTGGATCAGTTCTTCAATGGCCGGGAAGACTGGGAAGGTCTCTGAGGTGGTGGTCCTTAGCTGGATCATTGGATCTAGCTTCGATTCCGCCTTCTCCCCTTCCTGTTCCTCCGTGGACAGGCCCATGGTGGCCTTGATGACCTTCATAAGACCGGGGATTGTCTTGAACGCACACAGTTTGACGTCAGGGACGGAGTTGCCTGCTGATCGATGTCCTCCGTGTCTGACTCCAAGCCATGATCCTCCTCCTCAAATTCGTCCTCTTTGTCTCCTTCTTCCGGGTTGCCATCCGGGGGAATGCTGGGAAGAGGGTCCTCTGTGGCTGGTGGTTCCTCTGGAGGGTCTCTCTGGCGAGGGGGCTCTGTGCTGGGTGGTGGAGGAGGGTGGCGCTGCACGCGGTGCATTTCTTTGCCTTAACTATCTGAACAATAAAGAGAGAGGTCTGAGCGAAGAGTGGTGACTCCGGAGCTTTTTCCCCCTTATGCCCCAGAAGGTAAGCCCGTGAGGTGGGCGGGTGAGGGAGGGGCCTGGGGGTGGAAGGAGCCGAGAGTGCTGTGATAAGGGCGCCTGTGAGGCCCCAGACAGACCTGGAATGGGCGGAGACCTCTCCAAGAATCCTTACCTACCTATCCCTTCTCAGATGATTCCTACTCAGGGTGAGCCGGGGCCCGCTGTGGGAGGGGCCGCCACCGAGTGGTGGGGATAGAGTCCACCGGAGCCTACCAGGGTCGCTATGGGAGGTACCCGGGCAAGAGCTCGGCAGTGTCCTACTGGGGTCGCTGTGTGAGGGACCCGAGTTGGAGTAAGGATGACTCCCCCTTTTTTTTTTTTTTTTTTTTGTTATTTATCTTATCCCCAGCTAGCCTGGTCTCTGGGGAGGGCCAATGTGCACCCCTGATGAGAAAACGCGGCCTGTAGGAATGGGGAATCTCCCCCAAGGAAGAAGGGCGTCGCCCCGAGGCCTAGGATGACGTCGCGTGGCCGATGCTAAAGGAAATTTTCGTCCACTTGGGATGACCACGCCAAGCGCAACCCCCAGGAGAGGGACAAGGAGAGCTGAGAGAAGCCGCCAGGAACGCCTGAATGCCCCTGGGCTGTCAGCCCTTTAAGTGGAAACTGAGGATTCAACCCCGTCTGGCCTACTGGAGTCACCAGATTTGCAGCTCAGAGCCTTAGATCACTCGCTAACTGCCTCTCTGATGGCAGAAGGGAGAGAGGCAGGAGGCCGCACGCCCGCTGGGCCTAGGGACGTCGGCCGCGCCTGCTGAGGAGAGGCTGGGTGGGGCTGAGGAAGAGCTCGGCTCCACCTGAGAGGCGGAGGTGTTATCAGGCCAGGGCGTCTGGGCGGATGGCCCAGATGAGAGGAACGCCGCGAGGGCTGCGGAGGCCAGGAAGCCCGGAGGGGAGGAGAGGGCCTCGGAAGGAGAAAAGAACACCAGGGAGGCGCAGGTCAAGGGGAGAGAGGCATCATGGGAAGGACAGGCAAGGGCCTGGTAGAGGGAGTTCATGCGTCAAGCAGGCGGTGCCCAGAGCACCGAGAAGCAACAAGGCCTGGAGGCCTAGCGGCAGGGCCTCGAGGAGCTGGGAAGGAGGGAGGTCTCGAGGAGAAGAGGGGCCGCAGGGGAAGACTTGGGTCGCGCGGGCGCAGAGGCGACTTTGAGGGTTTTTACAGGCAGTGCCTGGTAGGAAAGGCCCACGAGGCCATGTGGCTACGTGGGCAGGCAGCACGCTGCCCAGAAGGCCTGGAAGGGCAGGGAAGCGCCCAGAGCGCGAGGAATTCGCTTGAAAATGAACAAAGCCTGCAGAGGGTGCCACAATAGCCAGACTAATTTGATTATTGAGGAGCAAGGCTCCTGAGGCACAATTAAACAACAAAATGGCTTATTAGAGCTGGTATTTCTTTTTAGGAGCCCAAAATGCTCCTCTCTTACATTATATCCATCCAACAATCCAAATAGATTACAATTAAATTGCAATTAAATTACAATCACATACGGAGGCTGTTTGAGAAAACACATTTCCTACCTTAGAAGTTAAAGAGCAGACAGGGGTTCTCTGGATGCTTCTTGCTTATTCAGATGCACAAATTACAACTGGAGAGCAGGGGTTCCTGGGACCTGGATATACTTGAAATCTGATCTGGGTCATGTGCATCATTAGCCTATCAGGTGGGCTGTAACCCATGAGGTAATGTCTGGAGTGCCATGGATGCCAACCAATCACAATGCATTTTACTAAGTGTCTGCGTTTTGCTACCAGATGCTGTGCCAACAATTCATGCCCCTGATGCAACTACTAGGTAGTTTTGTAGTTCGTCCACTGCAAATGTCTGTGAAACCAGTCAGTTTGGTACAGTTCAAGCCTGTTCTGATTTTGCATAGCCCATGGTCAAGCATAGAAAAAGCGGTGCAACATTTTAAAAGTGTCAGGTTGCTAAAGTAAGTCATGTACCTATCCATATATACTCTATAATGACATTTTGCAAATAGATTGCCGTCCGTTGCAAAACACAGGCATTTTGCAAACAGTTTACATACTGTGTATTCTTGTCTGCAGTTCACCAGCAGTACAGTAGGGAATGATGATACAACACTTTTCACAGGTTTCACCAGGGAGAGGTCATGTCAGACCAACCTCATTGAATTTTTTGACTGGGTGACTAGGCAGGTGGATCAGGGGAGGGCAGTGGACATGGCCTATCTGGACTTCAGTAAGGCCTTTGACACTGTGTCACATAGAAGACTATTGCACAAACTGGGGAATATGGGTGTGGGCAGGACAGTAGTGTGGTGGGTAGGTAACTGGCTGGGCGGCAGGACACAGGGGGTGGTGGTAAATAGCTGTCACTCCACAGAGAGAAGAGTGACCAGTGGGGTACCACAGGGATCAGTGCTGGGACCGGTCCTATTCAATAGCTTCATCAGTGACATTGCGCAGGACCTAGAAGGCAGAATTTAACTGTTCGCTGATGACACAAAGCTCTGTAACAGAGTAGACACACCAGAGGGTGTAGACAGAATGAGAAGGGACCTGCAGAAACTTGAAGAATGGTCAAGGGTTTGGCAGTTGAAATTCAATGCAAAGAAGTGCAAGATAATGCATATGGGGCACAAAAACCCTGGCACAATATATCAGTTGGGGGGTGAGGATATAGCATGCACCAGGCAGGAAAGGGATCTTGGGGTTATCATCTCTGATGACCTCAAGGCAGGGAAACAGTGTGACAAGGCAGCAGGTAAAGCAAATAGGATGCTGGGATGCATAGGCAGGGGCATCACCAGCAGGAAAATGGAGGTCATAATTCCACTATACAAGACACTAGTGAGGCCCCACCTGGAGTACACTGCACAGTTCTGGAGACCTTACCAACGTAAGGACATAGACAGGGTAGAGAAGGTTCAGAGGAGGGCAACAAAGATGGTGCATGGATTGCATCACAAGTCCTATGAGGACAGGTTGAAGGAACTGAACATGTACTCCCTAGAGGAGAGGAGGGAGAGAGGGGATATGATAGAGACATACAAGTATCTTACAGGGAGGAACAGGGTGCAGGAATACACTATTTTTAAGCGAAAATATGTTCCAGGACTAGAGGGCATGGGATGAAGTTGGAGGAGGATGATTCAGGGAAGCGTGAGGAGAATTTCTTCACAGAGCGGGGTGGTGGACAAGTGGAACACCCTGCCAGAGGAAGTGGTGGGGGCTGAATCAATCACGGGATTTAAGAATGCATGGGATAGACATAAAGGAATTCTGGAGGTCAGGGGTAAGGGGCAACAGACTTCTTGGAAAACATAAACTGAACTTACAAGCTCAAATGGGCAGACTGGGTGGGCCATAGGCCCTTATCTGCCGACACTGTCTATGTATCTATGTATCTATGTAACACCCCAGTACAGTGTTCTCATCCTCCAAATGGTTTGGCCTTGTTCAGCTGTTATCACTGGAGCATCTGTCAGGCACACCACTGTCACATTACTGTCCATCTTAGTGGTACACCTGTCAACTTTCCTGCCTAATGAACAATGTCCATGTGGAACCACCCTTGTATTTACTTACCACTCCCCGTTGTCACCTCATCTTCACCATAGGTCCACTCTCCCCCCGATTGTTTGCAGTACACTATGCATTTGTGGTGAGTTGTGTGGTCCACCAAGACAACAAGGCACCCCCCTCTCAACTGTGCCAGTGTAAATGGACTTGTGGCAAAAGTACGGTGACAGTGGGGTGTGGTGAGTAAATGTGGTCATAATGCAGCAAAGGTGACAGGTGAGTCCGTAATGGCACATGATCAGTGTCGTCACACTGACACATGGTATCAGACAGCAAGTCTGCAAAAATGGACAGTAGTGTGACAACGATGCGCCGGAAAACTGCACCACTTTTAATAGTTGGACAGTTTCCAACCGTTTGGTGGGCACCATAATGTGTTGTTGAAATATCATTACCTGCTGTGCCTGATTAACTACAGACATTTGTAAACACCATGTAAACTGTTGCATTGTGCAATTAAATGAGGGCAAGAGAAAGGCAGTGGCTGGGAAGTCAGGGGTGAAAAAAGATGTCTTTCAGGAATACAAATGAAAACCAGTGGGAGGAGGACAGAGTACTGTCTGTGGATAAACAGAGGAAGCCAGGGAAAGCAGTCAGGAACACAAAGGCAGAAATGGAGGGAAAAATAACACAGGAGGTAAACGAAGGTTAGAACACTTTTTGTAGGAACATTATTGAAAGGATAAAAACATGGGGTGGGATAATAAGGCGAGTGTGTGGAAGGGGACCTGGAAGAAGTATCAGTGCTGAAGCAATATTTTTGTTCTGTTTTCACAAGAGAAGAAGGTTAGGGAACACAGTTAGGCAACATGAAAAAATATGGTAGGGAGATGAACACCACTCCACTTACAGAAGACAGAGTCCTGAAGGAACTCAGAAATCTGAATGTGGAAAAGAAAATGGGACTGGATGGGATACATCCTAGAATGTTACATGATGTATGTGCGTTGCTGGCTGCACCACTGGTAGCACTATTCAACTAGTCACTACATTCGTGTTTCTGGATGACTGGAGGAGGGCACATGTAGTCCTCCTTCACACATGTGGCAGTTGGGAGGATGCTGGAAACTATACACCAGTCAGCCTCACCTTGATAGTGTATAAGATTATGGAATCACTACTTCAACTACAGATTGTGTAATATCTGGAAGCCAGAGGATCACGGGATCCAAGTCAGCATGAATTCACAGTGGAAAGGTCATGCAAAAAAAAATCAAATTGATTTGTTCGACTGAGTAAGTATGGTCATAGATCAGGGTGAGAGTGGTGGATGTGGCCTATTTGGATTTCAGTAAGGCCTTTGATACTGTTCCACATAGCAGGCTTCTGAACCAGCTTGGCAGCCTGGGAGTGAGTTAGAAGATGGTAAACTGGGTTATGAACTGGTTGAGTTATAGGAGAAAGAGTGTAGTGGTAAATGGTAATCATTATGAGTAAAGGAGTGTGACCAGAGGTGTGCCATGGGGATCAGTCCTTGGCCAAGGTCTTTTTAATATCTTTATGAGCGGTATTGGTAAGGAGCGGGAGGGAAAGTGTACCTCTTTGCAGATGACACTAACATCTGCTACATTGTGTACACTCTGGGAGGGGTGTGAAAAATGAGGAGGGATGTAGGTAAACTTGATAAATGGTCCAAACTGTGGCAGCTGACATTTCATGCAAAGAAATGCAAAACCATGCATTTGTTGAGCAAGAACACAGTGGAGGATTGCTTGATGGTGGTGGGAGTGATGGTCTCCAAACAGGACATGGATGTCCTATGGATTTGTGGATAATCATATCTGATGATGTAACAGTGCCAAACAATGTGCCTAGCCTGTTGGGATAGCCAGTTGGATACTGGGGCGCACACAGAGAGGTATCACCAGCAGAAGGAAGGAGGTGGTAATGCCACTGTACACATCATTGGGGAGGCCTCTTTTGGTATATGGTGTCCAGTTCTGGAGGCCGCATATCCGTCTGGACGTAGACAGGAGAGCGGAGGTGACAAACAGTGCAAGAAACATTTGAGGAGACACTGGGAAATCTCAATGAGCGAGGAAAGGGCACCAGGTGATGTGAGGTTGTTTAGGAAAGAGATTTTGAGCCCCCCTCCCCCCGAGAAGCCGGAGGTCACGAGGGCTGCACTGAACTGCCCTCCCTGCTAGGATTCACCCCCCTCCCCCCGAGGAACTGGAGGTCGCAACGGCCAGACAGAAAAGCCCTCCCTGCCCAGAATCTCCACAAGAGCCACAAGGTAATTACCAAGCAAGGTGCCCTGCTGCAGTCGCGACCGTCGGGAGCTCTCCTGGCTGTGGACAAACCTGCAGTCAGTTCAAACTTGTGTTTTGGCGCCTTTTCCAGGCTCGCGCTCTGAAAGCCTCTCTCACACAGTGCCAGCTGAAGCCCCACCGCCCCCATCACCACCCTTGGTCGGCTCTCCCTTTTATAGAGTTACTCACATGGGGAGCCAGAACCAATCAGTCGACTTTCCCATTTGCTGGTTATACCCTTCCAGCACTAGAGGGAGCCTGCACTCAGTTTCTACTCTCTCTAATGATATATCACTCACAAGCATGATCCTTGCTATACTGATACTCCTCCTACCACGGCACCCACTGCTCACCCTCGACCCCTTTTTATCGCCCACTGATCTGCCCCCCTCCAAACCACAATCCCCCCACTCTCAATTCCCTGTCTTTCCCTCAGCTTATTGCACATCTACCCCTCTGTCCATCCACCCAATCCCATCCCGTACCCTGGACTACGCACCATCCCCAATCCATCCGAACCCTGGACTACCACTCTACCCCACCCACCCACCCCTAAGCGCTACCCCCAGTATCATGTACCCTATCACATGTGGTCAATCTCCTCGCTAGCGTGTCCGGTTCTCTTCTCTCTTCCCATCCCATGCACATCCCTGGTGAGGTCTCGGCAGCTGCATATGCACCCCACCCTCACCAACCACTACCCTGTGAGGCGCCTAATCGTTCTGCTGCTCCTGCTCTCCGGCAATGTGCACCCTAACCCTGGGCCCACCAACTCTGCCATGCCTAAGCCCACCGGTGGTAGTGGTCTCCGAATTGCTTTCATGAACATATGCAGTCTCCCCAAAAAAACTGCAGCCCTCCAATGCTGGGTTACGTAACACTCCCCTGACATCCTCATGCTAGCAGAGACCTGGCTCTCCCCGCTCATGTCTGACTCAGCTGTCTCTCTACCAGGCTTTTCCCTGTTCAGGGCTGATAGGTTGGGCAGGCGGGGAGGGGGGTGTGCTATCTACCTGCGTGACTCGGTCCTGGGCCATGCCCTCCCTACCCCTGAGCTCAACCATGGGGCTCAAGCCATTACCCTTAAGATCACTGCTTACCCTGGTCATGGCCCCCTTTACCTAACCACGGCTTACATACCCCCGAGTACAAAAAACTTAGTGGTCACCTCCCTCCTTGACTATCTATCCTCCTTACCCCAGAAGGCTGAACAACTAATATTGGGTGACATAAACACCAACTGGCTCAGTTCCTCGTCTGATGCTATAAAGGATGAGCTTGCAGCCCTTGACCTGTCTCAATTGGTCACCCGGCCCACTCGTCTTAACAAAGCAACGAGAACCAGCTCCCTCTTGGACGTAATCCTCTCTAACCGGCCACATAAAGTGGCATCTGTACTTGCCCTTGCGGACTCATCAGCGACCACTCCCCGTCATCTACTTTTGGTCCTCCCCACTCTCAGCCCTGTGTACAGCAGCACCCCACAGCCAGGTTTTCTCCCCAGGGTCTTGACAACCTCAAACGCCACCTTGCACAAGTCAACTGGACCCCAGTGGCCTGTGCTCCAGACATAAACTCTGCACTAACCTACCTCACTACAGCCTTCATCCATGCCTGTGATCTGTTTGCCCCCATCACCACATCTAGGAAAAAAAAGCGGTCAGCTGCATGGATATCCCCTGCACTGATCCAGCAACTAAAAAAGTGGGATAATCTCTGGCACATAGCAAATGACTCTGGTAGAGTGGCTGACAGACAAGCCTATAGGGCTGCCCATAACCAATGCACCTGGGCCATCAAGCAGGCAAAAGCTAAATACTATCAGGCTGCGTTGACATCCACCTTGGGCTCATCCAGAGCCTTCTGGGACAACATTAAAGAACTGAATGGTAAAACCCGCTCCCCCCCTCCATCTCAGATTGACATAAACGGGGCTGTCTCGACAGACCCAACATGTATTGCTGACTGCCTTAATAAAACCTTCACGGACTTAAGTGCAGTTCTCCCTGCCCACTTTTTTGACCCGGTTACCACGTCCACCCACACTCACATCTCAAGGCCACTATTCTGCTTTCAGATGATCTCACCCTGCGATGCCAAACCTTTTTTTATAAAGTCACTCGCCTCCCATAACCCAAGTAATGACCCTCTTGACTCCAAGATGCTCCGCCTTACACTGGATGTCATGCTAATCCTCCTCACGCTTATCATAAACAAATCCTTATGCTTAGGTCAATTCCTGGATGCTTGGAAGCACGCTGAAGTAATCCCCATCCATAAGTCAGGGGACCGTATTCTACCAAATAACTATAGGCCCATCTCCATCCTCCCCCCCCCCCATCCAAAGCTTTAGAAAAAATAGTATCCACACAGCTCACAGAATACCTATCTAAGCACAACCTTTTATGTCCTGAGCAACATGGGTTTCAACCTGGCCACAGCACGACCACTGCCCTTCTGGAATTCTCCCACCACATACACTCTGCGCTTGACAAGGGTCGACTTGCAGGGGCTGTATTCATAGACCTATCTAAGGCATTCAACACGGTGTGCCACCCCTTGCTGTTAAACTCCCTATCCCAACTGGGACTCTCATCTGGCCCAATGAATTGGTTCTCTAGCTACCTGCATAACAGGTCCCAAAGAGTTAAACTAAATGGGACCCTCTCTTCCAACCTACCGGTACTCTCAGGGGTCCCGCAAGGCTCCATCCTTGGACCCACCCTCTTCAGTCTATTCCTAAACACCCTCCCAAACTCCTGTTTCAGCAAAATACTGCTCTACACTGATGATGCAGTAATCCTAGCATCTCACCCTGACCCGCTCCTACTCCAAGGCACACTGCAAAGCGCCTTCCTCCAAGCCGAAAAATGGTTCAATAATCATCGACTAGTCCTGAACCTGAAGAAAACAAAGTCAATGCTGTTCTCACATCGGCAAAACAGCGCCAAGGACACTCCCCTTCACATCACCGCTAGCATGCTCCTCACACTAGAACAGGTAACATCCTATAAGTACCTGGGCATCACCTTTGACTCAGGCCTTACATTCCACGCCTGCCTAAAAGCCCTGTCATCGGCCATGAACTCCAGGATCGGGCTCCTCTACCGCCACAAAGATTGCCTCCCGGAATCTGCATTAAAACTAGCCATTACCTCATCGGTGTTGTCACTGGCCGACTACAGACTTCCTATTTACGCAGCGGCCAATCCCACCTCCTTATCTAAGGTCCAGACCTCTATTAACAAAGCCTGTAGGCTCCTTACCGGTGCAAACAGCAGAACTCACACCTGCCTGCTATACTCTATCGCCAACATACTCACTCTTGAGGAAAGACTGAAATATCATACCTGCCTACTAGCCAAAAAATCCATGTCAGGGCTTTGCCCACTAGGGGTCTCTGCACCACTGCAGCTGGCTGTCCGGTCCTTGCCTACCCGTAACTCCATCGCAGCCACCTTCATAGTTCCCAGGGCTAGGACCTCTCGCTGCCAAAGATCCTTTCATCATAAAGCCCCCCCTTGGTTTAACTCCCTTCCCGAGGCTATCACTAAGATCCCTGGGATTGGTCGGTTCAAAACCGCCCTCTGTCAACATATTATTGACAGTCGATGTTGTAAATGTCGATAGCTGACCTAAACCCTGCCCATATTGCCCTGTGCCCTTTGGATCCCTTAGATGACTGGATACTGACTGTAACAATGATGTTATATATTGATGTATAATATGCTATTTAACTTATGTATGTATCTCAACATATGCATGTACCTGTACAATTGCTACCTGTAACTCCACGTGTTTACGTATCTCACCTGTATGTAATCCCTGTCCTAAAACCTCACTATTTGTTGTCTCCCCCCCCCCAATGACGAGGTACCTTTGTAAACGAGTCGCTGACTCAAAGGTTGTAAATCTGATTCTTCAATAAATAAAAATAAAATAAATAAATATGTATACCCTGGAGGAGAGTAAAGATGGGGAGATATGATATAAGCCTACAAATATCTAAAGGATATAAATAGGGTAATGCAGGGAAGCATCTTTCAGGAAAGGAGATGTTCAGGAGCGAGGGGGCATGACATGAGGTTGGAAGTAGATAAACAGGTAACGTGAGGAAGTATTTCTTCACAGAAAAGATGGTGGATGCATGAAATAGACTCCCAGCAGAGTTGATGGGGGCAAACACAGTGGGGGAATTAAAAAATGCATGAGACAGCTTTAGCGGAAGCCTAGCAATAGGAATGAGAAGTTCAAGCTGGAGATGAAGTAGAGTCTGTGGCATTTGCAGTATGTAGGGAAAATCGGTAGACTGGATGAGCCTATCAGACCTAATCTGCTGTCAATTTCTATGTGTCTATGTGCTACTGAAGTAACCATCTGTTTGTACTTCTGCATCCCAAACCCTACCTCTGTCATGGCACTGTTCATCATTGAACAACGGTGCAGGTCTCAGCCCCCCTCCCCACAAGAGCAGTTTACATGTGTATTGTTGCCCCTTTTCTGTGTTGCAATGGCACCATCCGCCTGTTGTGAAACCACTGTTACTCGGTGTATACCTGTTCCCACTTCACAATGGCAGTGTTCACCACTGAACACCGGTGCAGTTGTCACCCCAACCCACCCACAACAAACAGTGTAATTGCGTGGTCCATCCCTGTACCATAGTTCAATGGCACTGTCAACCTGTTGTGAAACCACTGTTACTCTGTCTCCTTGTGTGCCAAGCTCCCCAATTGCACCGTCCATTGTTGAATACCAGTGCAGCTTTCAACCCACCTCTGCACTGCTTTGTTATTGCACGGTCCCTCCCTGTAATATCTTGCGATGGCACTATCCACCTGTTGTGGAAAAAGTGTCCCTCAGTCTCCACCTGTACGGACAGCTCCACAATGGCCATGTTCATTATCACACAGTGGTGCATGTGTCTCCCCCCCACAAAACATTGTTTGTGATTGGTTCTTCCTGTGCTATGTGGTATGGCATCATCTGCCAGTACTGAAACTATTTTCAGCGTGTCTCCACCTGTGCCCCCTACCATCATGTTTGGCACTTTTACATTTCTGAATATTGCTGTGCCAATCCACCACTCCCCAACCTTAGGTAACTGTCCATCTGTCAACAGTGATGTACATGACCATCTCAGTGGTGTGTGATCACTGTCCATCTTTGCAGAGTTGTCACACCACCTGCTTCTGGTTTAGGGTACTAGTGATCTGTCAGCATGACTGCACCTGCCATCCTCTGTGGCACATGATCATTGACTATCAGTCAGCACCCTTGCAGTTGTCCATAACTCACCTAATGTGTTCTCAGTGAATGGTGGTGCACTTCAGCAACTCAAAGGTTTCACTGCACTGTGAATAAATGTGCATCTTAGCAGTGACCAACGGAATTTCCAACCACCCCACCCACATGTGTCAAAGGAATGTTAACTGGTGCTGACTGCTGCACTAACCCACCCTATCCACCTTTGTTGAAGCTCATTACATTAATTTTATGTACTGCACATTCAGCCCAAACGAGTTAACTCCATGTACCATCAGTTCATCAGAGAAATTATCCACATTTCTGTCACATGACATACACCAGAAGCATACATGCAATCAGCATTGATTCAGATACTTGATTCACTAATGATGTCATGTTCTTAGGCATGTACGGTACATGTACCTGTTTGAGAACTGGACTGTGAAGTTGTTCTCTGATTTCAGTACCTCATGTATCCATGACCAGTAACATCTCCACTTCCTGATCTACACGGACTTCATCAGTTTATGCATGCAGTGGCATGACTTCCTTCAAAACTGTTCTATGCAACCCATTGGCCAAACATTGGATATTCCAATCTCAATGTGTCAACAATGTCAGTACTGTGTCTGTTGTACATTGTTGTATGTAACACCGCATGTGTGTTTTGCAAAGTACCATGGCCAGCATCATGAATGAACACAGCATGTCTTTTGCGATATTACAAGCATGTTCTGGGCAATACCATCACTCCCTACCACAATGCAATCACAATAAATATCTTCAGTCATCATCATTTCAAGCACTCCACTAGCTCTTTTTTACTTATGTGACCTCCAACATATTTCCCATTGTTGAACACTTTCTCCTCCTCTGTCCTCTATAAAGATACCGCTATATGAATATTGTGATATTGCCATGCTTCTTTCCTCATCTGCATCTATCACTTAATCAGCATCATTACGTTACTTTGTTACATTCACTATGACTGCCTATTAAAACATGTACTATTTTCTCTTTCCTTTTGTTGATTCATGAATTCCTCATGCACAACTTTCTTTTGTTAGATGTCAGTGACTCAATGACATGGTAATATGTGTAGTCAAATAACGTTAAATGATCCAGCCTGGTATCGTAAAGGTTTAATGCACTGCACACAACACCTACTGTAGCACCGGCAACCTTGGGTCAGGAAATTGCTTGGGTTTTTGGGTGTCTGCATGGGGAAGGGAGCTTTGAACGCATGGAGGACTGCTGTACTCTTCATGCTAGGGTCGGTTGTGTCTTCTGCTACTTCTGTAGCCCTCTGTGTAGACTGGGGTCATCAAAAACCGCAGTAGACAAGCTGAGCATAATGGAGGTGTTGGCAGAGGTCCTGCAGGCAGGAGTGGGAGCATGCCTGTTGTGCGCTGAACATCATTGTGAGTCCGCACCTATGGGAACACAACACAGAAAAACCAAAGAACATGAGAAGGTGAACGCATGAGGAGTGGATGGCACACCAAGCTCAATGCCAGACAAACCATACCAGCCTCTGGTTGTCATTAGCATCCGGACTACACTCTACAATATAGATACAGTTCCGGTGATGATTTGGTGGTGCCACCTCGGGGGTTCAGAGCTGGGGTGATGGGGAGTCGTACTTGTGGTAAGAGAACTCCCATGGACATAGGTGTGTTGTCTGTCTCAGAAGAGCAGGATCAAAATCTGTTCAGTGTGTGTGTCCTACCAGAGGCATTTGTATGGTTCAAGAGCATGAGGATTAAAACATTTAAACCACAAAAAACTTAACTGACATAGACCGTGCTGAAAACACCAGTAACACTCAGGCGTGCAATGAATGCAGGCACGGATGTTGTCAAGTATTGTGTGTTTTGTACCGAGCATTTGTCTCCTTACAAAATGCCACTGCATGCAGCTGTGGAAAACATGTGAATGTCCATCAACTACATGTCTAATGTCACACAGTCTGTGTGACACTCATTTTACAGTGCCTCTGTTTCTTGGACAGCCATTGAGAACATCACCAGGATGCTGATAACCAAAGTCATCACAGTACTGGAACCAACACCTTACTGTTACAGGGACTTTCCTTGCTGTCCATGTCCTGTCTTCTTCTCTGTCCTTTATCAAAACTATTGACACACACGTTGTGTAGAAATCACACTTCAGCAGAATACTTCTCACAACAACAGACATGGACATGACATGACATTCAATCATCGATGCACAGAGATAATCGGACATCTTCTATGTGAGTATTGTATAATCTTTACCAGACACCTGTTAATTGTAGATTTTGTTTTACTTCACACACTCTCTGTAGTCTCATTACTATGCCTTGCAACAATGTACATACAAAGCCCAAACTGTAACGTGTGTGTTACCGTAAATTTCAATGCAGATCATCGAGCAATATTCAGAGCCAGTTGAGGCTGAGGTAGAAGATATGCTGTCCGAAGCTTATGTGACACCACATCAGAGCACACGTATGTGGGTGAACCCTTGGGACATAAACAAGTCACTCGTGGGACATAGAAGTCACTGGAATGTCCACCTCATAAAAACGTAGGTAAGTATGTACACCTACATCACCTGTGGTCATTACTTTTAATGTCACTGATAGTATTACCATTGCATATAGACTTTTTTACATGGCTGCACTGACAAGTATCATGTGCATTTCCACATGTTAATGATAATTCACTGTGCAATCACTGGTTTCTGCACTTGAAGTGACAGTGACTATTGGAAGCAAGCAAGCAAGCAAATTTTATTTATAAAACGCTATTTCACGAAGACCATAGCATTGTACATAATCCATAAAAACAGTATTAAAATAATAAAACCGAATAAATAACAAAGTTACTAGATAAATATCTGATACTGTACATAAAACTTGATACAGACAGCAGGTATTCAAACGTCAAATATCAGGGAATGCAAAATCAAATACTGTAAATAAGATTTTAAGGCAAACTTAAAGGCCTCCACTGATGGGCTCTCTCTAATCTGATGAGGTAGAGAATTCCACAGGGTCGGGGCTGCAAAAGCAAATGATCTAGCTCCAGACATAGTCCAACAGACCCTGGGAATTTCTAGCAATTCCTCATTGGTGGAGCGGAGTGGACGAAAGGGGCGGTAGGGACGAGGGAGGTCGGGACGAGGGAGGACCTGCACGTAGCAAGGTCCCTGTCCATGTAGGACTTTATAGGTCAGTAATAACCTGACCTTGAAGGTAACCCTCCACCATCCTGGCAGCCAGTGCAGGCCACAGAGCACAGGTGTGATATGGCAAGATCTAGGTAAGCCGATCAACAACCTGGCAGCCGCATTCTCCATCAGCTGCAGGTGGCGGAGGTCTACCTCTGAGAGCCCTAGGTATAGGGCATTGCAGTAATTAAGGTGCATGCTGCCTGGTGCCATAAGTGTTTCTTCAGTCTGTTTTAAAAGGCACCATAAGTGATGGTTTGTCGCAATAGTACTGTACATGCATGCTGCATCCAGTAGTCATGTGCTGTGCAAGACAGCAACAGTATCACTTGTATATTGTTATAATTACTGCTACTGGATATACGTACAGTAACATCCCCATGTGTGATGACCACCAGCTGCCTTTAACAATCGATAGTGGACAGACTATGTCTAGGGACTTGGGGAGGTTAGATCTGGCAGCACTAGTCTGTGTCTAAGTTGATGTGAAACTGGTGTCAGTGCCTAGTGTTGATAACATTGAACGTCAGCACTGGTGATGGGCCATACCCTTCCTTGGAGCCCATTGAATGGGTGGATGAGCATAAAAAGGAACTGACCTGGTCCTTCACTGTCGTGTATGTTCTTGTTAGCATGCCAAAGCAGATCTTTAGCACCTTAAAGAACATGCTAACCTTGTTGTCTACCTGCCACATCTGTCCTCCCTTCTATACATTTCTCAACTGTGTGTCACAAACTGCAGTGCCCATAGTATGATACTAACAGTAGTCCCCACTATTGGTTGTACATAAATGTCATGGTAAGTGTATGTTAACCTTGTTTTCTGACACAAGTATACGCTCCATCTGCGGAGGAAAATAGTGCTGCTTTTTGGAAAGGGGGACTGATGGACATGTCCACTACCAGTGAATACATAGCCCATAAATGGTCATATCACTTGCACCAAAAAAATGGTGTGACATACGCATTGTTGGACTGTTAACCGTATGCATGAGAAAAACTGTATCAAAAAAAATGCTGCAGTATGGTTGACTATTACCACTGCAACTTCCTCAAAGTAATACCTGTGACTGTGTCGTGTACAGCTTTATCACCATGGCACTTTCATTCCTCACATCAGCATTATATCCTGTAGCAGTGCTCAATGACAGCAACATTAAAGCCAGCTTAGGGAAGCAGCATTGTTATAGTATTGTGTCATTATGTATCTGTATTACAATTAGCCCTCTAAGTAACATAAGCATTGAAGAATTAGATTTTTATAATGTCTGTTTCTGAGTACCACATTACAATACCAATTTGGCACTTGTAACACTGGCACCAACAGTAACTTCATCACCCCTTAGGCCAAATATTGAACTCCACTGAGCCTCATGCCATGTCACACCACTGTGGGGTGATTAACATACTCTGAAGTACCCATGTACGTACAGTGGTGTCAGCATCACCACACCAGTACATTTCCACCACAATACTGCCTTTATTTTCTGTTCACAACTGTGATGGTGTACATGTGTGCAGCAGTTCGTGTGTGGTACCATAAATATAAAAATGTTCTGACAATGGCTGCAATGAAACACACCTTACAGTGTCATAATTTTCTTCCTTCACAGCACTGCAAATTCATCCCTGATTTAGGGATGCGAGCACACAGACAGAACAACTGTTTCAGCCAATGAGTACCTCTTCTCCAGCGGATACCTCAGAATCTGAGGCAGAGTATGAATTCTGCGACAATGCAAAAAATTCACTTACACTCCCACCTGTAATGTAACTGACAGCAATGCATATGATTGACACTCCACAAAAGCAAAGGTGACGTTTCTTGCAATGTTCAGTACATTATTCAATCATATCTTTTTGGAGTTATGTTGCCTTGTTATAACTTGTACATCAACTGTAACCATATGCATTGTTAATGATTACAATGCAAGGTAACTTGTGTTTTGGTCAAACTGCCTGCAAAGAAAGATGTGTTGCATGAACGTAAGTTCCTTGTATTTCAGTCTAGCGTGCTGCAGCTGTTTGAAATTTGTCTGTAATGTCATGGTCATACCTTTCCAACCATTCAGAAAATAAAAGGAATATTGGTGATTATTCAACACCAATGTGACAAATGTGGTTATAGCAGAGGATGTCTTCACAGCCAGCAACTGGAGAATAATTGGCTGGAAATGTGTTACTCTCCACCACCATAGGTTTCTCAGGATTGTCACCACTTCAGACGCTATGTGTATTGAGGCAAATCAACATTCAATGTATCTCAGACACAACTTACTACGAACATGGCAAAAACATTTTACAGCCTACCATTATGCGTGTTTGGAAAACAGAGAAAATGCAAATAGTGAACACCATCAAAGCAAAGAAAAGAGATGTCCACAGCTACACCCCCCAGAGGAGTTCGCGAGGGCTCCCTGAAGCTGCACTCCCTCAATCAGTGAATTACAACAGCTGCACCCCCAGAGGCGGTCATGAGGGCTCCCTGAAACTGCCCTGTAATCACTCAGTGAATTACCGCAGCTGCACCCCCAGAGGAAATCGCAAGGGCTTCCTGAAGCTGCCCTCCCTCAATCAGTGAATTACAGCAGCTGCAACCCCCAGAAGAAGTTGCGAGGGCTCCCTGAAGCTACCCTCCCTCAGTCAGTGAATTACAGCAGCTACACCCCCCCCCCGAGGAGGTCGTGAGGGCTTCCTGAAGCTGCCCTCCCTCAGTCAATGAATTACAGCAGCTGCACCCCCCAGAAGAGGTCACAAGGGCTTCCTGAAGCTGCCCTCCCTCAGTCAGTGAAGTACAGCAGCTGCACCCCACAGAGGAGGTTGCGAGGGCTCCCTGAAGCTGCCCTCCCTCAATCAGTAAATTACAGCAGGTACGGTGATCTCTCTCAGTGGACAGCAGTGCGGAGGTGTTTGAAACAACAGCCTCTTGCTCATGGCTGAACTTGAATGTTAAGGACTGTTGAGCCCCTTTTGGTGCCATTTTCAAATCAGTTGGCAGAGTTTTAAAAGTTGGCACAGTGTTGGAGATAGCCTTTTTCTGTGTATCAATATCACATCCTACTGTTTCTAATAATATTCAACCGCTGCCTTAATTTGACTAGTTTCGCCTGCTACTTTACTATTTAACCTGCTAAAATGAGTTAATTAACTGCTCATTGCTGCCTTAAGGTGTGCCATGTAAATTAATTGTTTAAAGTACAGCAGCATTACTACCTTAGGGTGTCAGCGTGGCTCAGTTGGTAGCACATCCACCTCTGGACCAGAAGGTCGTGGGTTCTCGTCCCACAATGGGATTGGACTTACACCTAAAAATCGCTGGCATCTGAGTGCAGTATTGGGGGGTGCTGTACTGCTGGGGTGTGCCGTCCTTCGGATGAGACATTAAACCGAGGTCCCTTCTGCCCATCCTGGTGTTGTCCTGGTGGGTGTCCAGGTGGAAGTAAAAGAACCCAGGGCACTCTTCGCAAAGAGTAGGGAACATTCCCGGTGTCCTGGCCAACATTCCCCTTCCCATAAACCGGTTCATGCAATTATCCAGGCTGTGTGTGGGTGATGATGTGCGATATGGCCGCCACCACACATTCAGTCACTTCACTACCAGTCTAGCATTGCTTGTAAAGCGCTTTGGATGTATGAAAAGCGCTATATAAATACAGATTCTTCTTCTTATGGAGTGCAACGTAGTATAAATTAACTCTGTAGGTGTACTGCAATCTTACTGCAATATTTTAGCCCACTTCGGGAAAGTTTTAATTAACTGTGTAGGATTATTGCAATATTTGTAACCCATTTCGAGTAGGTGGAAACCAGCAAAAAAAAAAAAAAAATAGAAAGTATGCCTGTCCCTCCTCCAGGCCACTCCCCCCATTTCCCTACTTTATTTAACACTGTCTCCTTTCATCTCTCCCTTCCTCTCCACAGCTGCACCCCACAGAGGAGGTCATGAGGGCTCCCTGAAGCTGCAGTCCCTCAATCAGTGGATTACAGCAGATACAGTGATCTCTCTCAGCGGACAACAGTGCAGAGGCATTTGAAACAATGTCCGCTTGCTCGTGGCTGAACTTGAATGTTAAGGACTGTTGGCCCTGCTGATGCTAAGCGTCAGCTACCCCCCGCACCACCCTTGGTGAGCAAACGTTTATATAGGCAGACACACGTGACTCAAAAAAACAATCAGCCCACTTCTCCAGTAGCAGCCTATACTCCCTCACCACTAGTGGCCGCTAGTCCAGCCAATACCAAATCTCTAATAACAGAGTCAACATGTAACTTCTCCTTCTCATCCTAGGAATAGTTACTTCCTTCCTACCCCCTGTGTCACTCCCTCACTCCACCCTCCCCATAGAATGGTCACCTAAGGTGTTGCCCAGCACTATGGCACCCCTTTCCCTCTCTTAATGACCCACCCCTGGGGCTACCTAATGTTGTTTGGCCTACTACACCCCCTCCTCACACTTCCCACCATGTTCATCTGCTCCTCCCCCGAGCCTTTGGCCAGCCCATATATCAGTGACCTGCGCAGAACCTCTATCCTGAACGACTCTGGACCCCCCCCACACTTATCCTGGCAAATTGCTATCCTCACTGCCCCTACCACCCCACAACATCCGGTCTCATGGCACACCTCATTCCCACCCTTCCCACCCTGGTCATACCCATAAAATACATCCCCTCATCCCAAACATTACACACATTACAGACAAAACTCAAAATACTCAGGGCTGCACTGCTCAGGCATGCACTCCTCCTATCAGGTAACGTGCACCCTAACCCTGGGCCGCCAGTGTCAGGTGTCCCCCACGTGGGAAAACCTGGTAACCTCTTGATGGCTTCCCTAAATATCTGCAGCCTACAGAAAAAGCTTACACCCCTCCAAGGCTGGATCGCTGTACACTCCCCAGACATTCTAGCCTTATCTAAGACCTGGCTCTCCAAAGACATCCCTGATACATCAGTCACCCTCAATGATTACTCCCATCTTCCGCGTTGACAGACTAAACAAATGGGGTGCTGACTGTGCCCTCTACATAAGAAACTCCCTGCACGCCCTCCCTGTCTCCCCCCTCACCGCATATGGCACCCAAACCACTGCCATTAAGTTACTCCTTGGCAACCCTGGTAAAACGCTTCATGTTATGGCTATCTACATCCCCTCCATATACCCAAAAGCCGGCCTTTTACTCAGTACTGACCAGTATCACTCACCTCCCATCCAACAGCGGAATCGTAGTATTGGGAGACTTCAATGTGAACTGGTTATCCCCAGCATCTATCCTCTACAAATAATCCATTCTATCTTATGAGCTTACCCAGGTTGTCCAGTGTCCCACCAGACTGAACACTAAAACTGGCACCTCCACACTAATTGACCTCATCTTCACTAACCGACATAATGATCTCACCCGCGTCAAAGTACTCCCTGATACTCTGAGTGACCACTCCCTGGTTACCTGCTGGTGGTCAAACAAACTTCCCCCAGCCCCCACAAAGTCTCCTACCAAAGGCGCCTCAAGAAAGGGTCCCTTTCCTGCCTCAAAACATACCTCTCTACCTATGACTGATTCCCCATCCACACTGCCCAGTCCGTAGATGCCGACCTCTCCCACTTTATCTCTACCTTTAATGCTGCTTGTGACATTTTCGCCCCTTTCTCCAAGCAGTTAGTGAAACAGTGGGACACGCCCAGGATCTCCCAGTCACTACTACACCAAATGTGCCTCAGAGATAACCTCTGGTATAGAGCGCATGACCCGCAACTCCCCCAGGACAGACAGCATTACAGGGAGGCAAGAAACAAATGTACCTGGGCCACCTGCCAAGCCAAAGCTGCTTATTTTAAACAAGCCCTTACCTCCTCCTGGGGCTCCGGGCACAAAATTCTGGAACAATATTAATGAACTAAGTGGGAAAGTTGTATCCCCTGCCCAGCTACAAGTTGATGGGAAGTTGATGGGAACGTCACCCAGGATCCAACCACAATCTCCGACGCCCTAAATGCTGCCTTCTCAGACTTCAGTCACATCCTTCCCCTGAAATTTTTAGACCCAATCCAAGACTGCCCTATGGAAAATTCTGCCACTAGTGACCCCCACCTTTTCTGGCTGTGAATCATCTCCTGCAATGAAGCAAAATGCTACCTCACCGAAGTCCCGGTTAATTCTCGCTTTAACAGCAACTCTCTTGATCGCAAACTCCTCTGCCTTACCCTGGATGAGACCCTGCCCCAGCTTAACAAAATTCTTAACTTGTCCCAATGTCTCAGCCAATTCCCTATGCCTTGGAAACATGCTGTAATAACCACAGTCCTGAAGAGTGGCAACCATACATCCACCAGTAATTATCAGACCATCTTCATCCTGCCCCCCATCTCCAAGGCTCTCGAAAAATTGTTTTGGACCAGCTTACAGACTACTTGTCCAAGCACAACCTGCTCTGTCCTGAGCAGCATGGCTTCCAGAGGGGCCACAGCACCACCACTGCCCTCCTCGAGTTTACATCTTTTATACATGAAGCCCTGGAACAGGGCCACCTGGCTGGGGCTATCTACGTCGACTTGACGAAAGCCTTCAATATCATCAGCCACACTCTGCTCCTCCACTCCCTTCCATCTCTGGGCATCTCCCCTGAGGCCACCACTTGGTTCAAAGATTATCTCTACAGTAGAACACAACAGGTCAAAATAAACACCACCATCTCCCCCAGTAGACCTGTCCTATCAGGAGTGCCACAAGGATCCATACTGGGCCCCTTGCTCTTCCTGAACTCCCTCCCTGAATTCTGCAGTGGGAAATTACTGCTCTACGTGGATGATGCAGTAGTTTTCTGGAAACACCCCCCATCCTAACTCCCTTCAATCTGCCTTTTAGGACTTCTTTGGCAAACTTGAAGCCTGGTTTTCTGACTGCCATCTAATATTGAACTACAAGAAAACCAAGTCCATAATCTTTGCCAACCACCAGAGCCCACACAGAAGCTCCCCATTAACAATCACAAACTCCCTGGGTACCCTCCTAGATCATGTCACTTTTTTCAAATACCTGGGTGTCACGCTGGATACCTCCCTCACTTACCACACCCATATCCTTCATCTCTCCTCCTCCATCAACACCAGGCTGGGACTTCTGTACCAGCATAAACACTGCCTACCCCCAGAGGCAATCCGGCTCACCACTTCCTCCTCTGTCTCATCTTTGGTAGACTATGGCATCATGATCTGCGGGACTACAGATCAAACTACCTTACACCGTGTAAAACTAGCCCTCAATAAAGCCTGCCGCCTGGTCTCAGGATGTGATAGACTAACACACACCTGTGAACTATACAAGCTTACAGACTGGCTAAACTTTGAAGGTAGGCTTAAGTACCACACTTGTCTCCTAGCCAAGAAAATACTTCAGAAGCAAGCCCCCTCTGGCCTCCACCCCCTCATCCAAATGATCCCTCACAGAAGGATCTCCAGGTGCTCTGCCAAAACCTTTCTCCTAATCCCCCATTGTAGGACCTCTCTTGGTCAAAGGTCCTTCTGATACCGCGTTCCCCCTCTGGCTTAACAGCCTTCCTCCCACCATCGCCTTGGAACCCAGTCTTGACCACTTTAAAACTGGCCTAAAGACCTTCCTCCTGGATTCCTCCTCCTGTGATTGCTGTTAGCCCCACCATCACTAGAGAACTTGCCTGCCCCGTAAGTCCTAATATCCTATTTTTCCTGTCTAGCCTCACAACCCTCGCCAGTGGGGTCTTACTTGCTCATTTAGTTCTCCTAGAAGCTATCCCCCCTGATGTCTTAATTATGGACCTGCTTCTTATTGCATTTATCTATTGTCTTATTTTTTATCTACTACTTTTTACTTTAATACTACCTGATGCTGGGTCGATGACCCTAAACTGCATGTACCTTCTGAGCTTTGTCACTGTTTGTATTCTTTGCATTCCTGATGTGGAGCCTTTGCAAAAGAGTCCTTGACTGAAGGGTTGTAATTCTGATTGCCTAATAAATAAAATAAAATAAAAATGTGATCCTTTCTGGAGACTGCCATTGTGACAGCCCGGGTCACTCATCTAAATAGGGTACATATTTTTAAATTTGGGCACATAAAACACTTCTTTCCTCAGTACACACGCTCTGAGGATGATGAAAGTTGCTATGTAAGCATGTCACGTGTGGAGTTCGTGTCGGCAGTTCCGGGTTTGGGGGAAGCGTGATGTCTATATGACTTTTTTACGATTGAATTTGCTTGCTGTTTTTCCTTTATGCCCTATGGATATATATTTGCTGACCTACGACTTGCCTATGGTGTTGGTAAAGTAAACCAGTGTTTTGTGCAAAAAAATTACCTGTTTTATTTTTGCTAATAAAGCTATTGGCTCTACGCCTGCCTTTTGGCCTTGATATGAGTGCAAACCACACAGCTCAGCAATAGTGGAGCTGTTTTTTAGTATGGTACATATAGCCTCATGGACATGGAACACCGTAAAATCATTAGTGCGAATCTAGTGCAGGTAGTTATTTAGTTCTACATTTTGAGCAATGCAACATGTTTTGTTCTACAGCACTGATGTAAAATGACCTTTTTCCATATACTTGCAGAGCAATGAGGTTCAAGGGGCTTACCACATGGAACGTGAAGTTCAAAAAGATGACCTGAACCCTGTCTGCATCATAACCGATAGGCACCCTCAAATCAAAAAATACCTCCAAGAACATGAGCCAGAAATTACCCACCATTACAACGTCTGGCACTTTTTTAAAAGTATGTAGTATAGTGATGTGACATCTTCATCTCTGACCAAACCTGATGTAGCGGTATTGTGGCAAAACAGTCACAATGTTTGTGTTGGCATAGCCAATATGTAAGACTGCTCTACAAGCAGATAAAAGTGACCAAATACTAATGACATGCAAATTGTGACATTATGGTCCCAGACGGACACTGCCACTGCATGCATGGTTGTTTCACTCAACATTACTGTGACTTATCACACTAGGCACCTCCACACCCTGAATTTGGTTACATTTCATTCAGTGATGTTATGTGACAGCACAGTGTCGAGCAGAGGCATGTTATAATACATGCCTCAGTCCTCCGTTGGCATTAAACTGACTGTCCATTCACAGAGGAAAGAGTCTTGCATTATCTCACTAAATTGAAGGTGGACAAAGTGATAAGACCAGATGCACACAGCAAAAGATATTAAGACAACTGCGAAGGGAATAGCAGAACCTGTGGCGGCCATGTTTACCAAGTCATTCAACACAGGGGTGGTACCAGAGGATTGGAGGAGGGCACTACCGCTACACAATTTCAGCTGCAGGAAGGAGGTGGAGAACTATAGGCTGGTCAGCCTCGCCTCAGAAGTGAGGAAGATTATGGAGACATTGCTTAAAGAAAGGATAGTGGGGCATCTAGAAGCCATCAGAGCCCAGGACTAATAGCAACACTTATTCACAGCAGGAAGGTCATTTCAGACAAATCTAGTTGATTTGTTCAACTGGGTGACAAAGCCTGTAAATCAGGGTGGGGCAGTGGACATCACCTACCTTGATTTCAGCAAAATCTTTGACACCATCCCATATAGGAGGCTGATAAACAAGCAGGGTAGGCTGGTCATGGGGGACAGGGTGGTAATCTGGTTTACAAACTGGCTAACAGACAGGAGTAAGAGGGTGGTGGTAAATAGGGGTGCAGTCTGGGGATAGGGTGATGACCAGTAGGGCGCCTCAGGGATCGGTCTCACATACCTCTCAACCTTTCTTCACTGAAATGTGTGACAAGATGTGTGACAAATGACCAAAATGTGTGATGTATCTTCAAACTTGGCACTGCAAGCTCAGAACACCATAGCTATCAGTACACTAATGTTCTTAATGTTTGCAGATAACTGAGCATAATGGAGCATTATGAATTTCTGCTTTAAAGTCTCATTGCGAAATGTGGAATATCACCTTCCCCATGGGGGACAAAGAATTTCTGAGGGGAAAATGAGTGACGTACCTCGTAATGTGTGACAGTTGACAGGTGTGGTCCAGGGGCCAGTCTTGTTCAATGTCTTCATTAGTGACATTGCAGAGAGGATGGAGGGAAAGGTCTGCCTGTCTGCAGATGACAACAAGATCTGTAACTGAGTGGATATCCCAGAGAGGGTCGAGAAAATGAGGAGGGACCTGGGGAACATTGAAGAATGGTCTGAGGACTGCAAACTGAGGTTTAATTCAAATAAGTGTGAAATTATGCACATGGGACACAGAAACAATGGGGAACGCTTCAGGAGGGGGAGGAGTTGATGACTGTCAGAAATGAGGAAAGGGACCTTGCTGTTATTATTTCAGATGACCAGAAAACATCAAAGCTGAGTACTAAGGCACTTGGGAGGGCCACTGGCATGCTGGGGTGCATAGGCAGGGGTGTCACCAGCAGAAGGAGGGATGTACTGATGCCATTATAAATAAAACCATGGTCAGGCCTCACATGGAGTACTGAGGGTGACTAAGATGGTGCAGGCCTTGCAACACAAGAGTTATGAGGAGAGATTAAGGGACTTGAGTATGTACTGTCTGGAAGAGAGGAGGGAGGGAGAGAGTGGACATGACAGAAACATTCAAGTACATCAAGGGTATGAAGAAGGTGCAGGAGTGAGACATTTTCCATTACAGGAGGAGCACAAGACCGAGGGGGCATGACATGACATTGGAAAGTGGGAGGTTAAGAGGCAATATGAGGAAGTTCTTCTTCACAGAGAGGGTGGTCGACGCATCAAATGGTCTGCCTCGGGAGGTGGTGGGAGCAAGCATTGTGGATGGATTCCAGCATGCTTGGGACAGGCATAGGGGAACCATACAGGTACAGCGGGGGGTGAGTCGGAAGCAGTAATCCAGTTCACGGGCTTATGGGCAGACTAGATGGGACTGTCGTTCCTTATGTTCAGACAATTTCTATGTATGTTTCTATTTTATATTGTTGCTTTCTTCTCACAAAACAGTCTGCGATGTCCATCACGGATACACAGTAAAATATAAATTGTCAGCAAAGAAGAACCGCTAGATCCATAAAGTCTGAACATATGCCATATACTTGTATGTGTCCAATGAACATAAATTGATTTTCATCATTCCATCATCAACAAGGTTTTGTTTGTGCCAGTTCAATGCATGTTTACAACACTCCACTGTGCTTGCCCGTGCCACCTCTTGTGGCAGAATGTAGTAAGCATGCACCACCCCATCTGTGCAGAACTGCCCCTCACATTACCTCTTCATCTTCCCCACTCCTAGTTGACACCATGCATCCATGGTCTGTTATCTTTTCTACATTGGAAAAGATCCCCCACCTGCACTGTGTTTCTGCCCTTGAGGTACTTCAGATTTTTTTATAATTTCAAAATATTTGTTCTGCTCTCCTCCAGTGAGGTCTCCGAGTCTCGCTTCATACATTAAGTGATGTGAGCAATGCAGGATCTTTGTTCCCATCCTCTGGATAGCCTCTACCTTGAGTATGCACCTGTGCACGTCTTGTCTGCATTGCTGCACGCAGTACTCAAGCAAGGTGCCCCCCCATGCAGCTAGATATCATCGATGCAACAGCAGTGGCACGTTTGATTCCATGAGTGACACAGACATGGCCTCAATCGGTAAATGTGGCTTAGTGAAATTCACATGCATGGATGCAGCATCATGTATCTGGTCACATAAGGTAACGTAACCTGTTTCACTAACATTGTGCATTATGGAGAGATAATGAAAGCAAACCATTTTCCCTTCCTGTGGTGGTATATAATTACAGTGGCAACAATATTGTCTGTTCTGTGGCACACTACCTCCGTACATTTTTGTGCCTCTACATAAATGTTTTCCCAGCAATGCAGCACAGTGTTAGATAAATGATGACTTGTGGAGCTGTACAGTAACTACACACTGTTTTCACACTGCTGTTGTTTGTCGTAATAGGTATAATGAAGAAACTGGATTCCCTTTCAGCAAAGAAAGGCTGTGACGTAGTCCGTGACTGGATCAAGAGCATAAAAAATATGCTTTACTGGATCCCCCATTTCACACCGGATGGTAACGAGGAAGTTATGCTTGCAAAGTTACATTCCATTATCAATCATGTACAGAATATCCATGATCATGTGAACCAACTCTTCCCAAGCAGCACTCATGGACTACTGGATGAGTCTACAAGGAAATGCAAGTGGATGAAGCCCAGAAAGTGCAAGGTTTACCCATTGTGAAAGAACGTTTGATGAATATTTTTTTCTTTGTTTTTTTTTTCCTTTAGTGGGATACCGGTTCCACTCAGAAGTATGGCAAAAAACATTACTGCATTGCTACCATGCTTTTAATCAGTAGGCACAATAGGGCGAGATTTCTACTAAGTTTACCCCATGGTCGTGAGCATCTGACTGCTTACTGCAAACATTGTGTTATCCACACAATGACCATTGGGTCAACCATTTACAGTTCTCGTCCCTCAAGTGTCTCGTTGATTGAATCTGGATAATAACTCAATGAACATGTAACAAAATCTTGGAAAGGTGTCACAAACAGCAGGCATCACAGTGTCATTCTATCACAAAGTGTTAACTAGTACAAGCGTACATGATTTTCATCTGTTAGTCAGGTGTCTTTCTGCATTTCCAGTGCGGTGTTTCATTGTCGACCAAGAAGTATAGAACCTGTTATATGTGTGGTGTAGCACCAGGTGAATTGTGAGCCAAAGCATACAGCGCCAGATGCACACTAAAAGGTGTAACTAAGTACTTACATTACTTTTGTTTTTATGCTTGTACTCACAGGTGAAAAGGCATTCGAGAAACTAGACACGATATTATTGTGAAGCATGGTTCGCTGCGATATGCAGAAACTCTCCCCCACCACCAGATGACAGCACTGGAAAGTTTTCACAGCCTGGTCATACAGTATGCCCCAAAAAGTCATGCCTTCAGTTACAAAGGAATACTAACAAGGTGTTATAGTGGTTACATTACTGTCCATTACAACAGTTTGTAAAGTGAACACATTTGCATGATCTCTTGTATGTACACTGGCTGTGCAGGTCCACATTCCATGTCTGCACATCACAGTGTCACCGGTGAATTATTTTGTACTTTTGTGTTGTTACACCTCAGTTGACACATCCACGACCATTTTTCAAACTTATCCATTTCCTGTATCAGTGTCTCCGACAAGTGTGGATTGTCCAGCTCAGTATAGAAGTTGGTGTCAGTTCCAAAATGTCATATGTTTCACTACAGCCCTTACGTAATGTCACTAATGAAGACACTGAACATGACTGACCCAAGGATTGATGTGTGAGATGCCACGCATGTCATCCCCCTGTTCTCAGATACTATCCCAGCGACCACCTCCATCTGCCTCCTGTAAGGTACCCACATTTGCATGCTGTGTGCTACCTGGCTCTCCATGAATACAGTGCTAGATTTCTTCATGACATGTTGGACGCTGTTCTGCATATCTCAACCTTATCCCCGGACATGTCATTTGTCATGAGGATGATGGTGACATCCAGTTCTTCACTGCTTGACAGTTTTGAATGGTACAGTATTTATCACTTTTGCATCCATCCGTGCAGTGCTGCTATTGAGGAAGTGTACCTCTTTGTTCTTTCTGCTACATTCCCTTAACTTCACCCACCATTCCATTGAGTCGACCACCAGGAGAAGCTTCTCAATACTCCTCCGCTGACGTATTCCTTCCCTCCATTGGGTGAATGATGAAGAACCCATGCAGCCTTCCTGGTTGCAGCATCAGGTGGTCCAGGAATGGTGGCAGCACCATCCCTGCACAAATGCATAGTAGTTGCTGTGTCAGACCTCTAGGGGGACATGCTGTACACCACCCTCCCTCCCTCACACTCCTCAAACCCACCACAGAAGAAACCCAAATGAAACGATACTATATCGTTCCAGATGAAAATGCCGAACATGATGCAACCTGTGTACTCACTGTTGTTTGTACTAACAGGATCATTTTGGCTGCATTGTACTACAGCACCAACTCTGATAGAGACCAGGCTGTGACTGCTGATGATCAGAAAACATTCACCGTTGACATTCTGAAGTACAAGGGTGGTCAAGGGGTCGTAAGACTGACAAAGACACCAACATCATATGGTAAGTGACATCTTTATTAATTTAAATTTTACACATAACACATCATGCTGGTAAAGAAATCTTGGCATCATTAGTAACTTATTACAATCATCACAGACCATCGTCTAACTTGCAATAACAGTTTTTGCCTATGACCATCTTCTATGTATAACATTATAAGACATTGTTTGCATGGTCTTCAGTTGTGAACTGATGTTACATCGAGCTATACAGTTAACAACAACCCAGTTATTCCCTTATGGGCCCAGCATGTCCTCAAATTGTTCCATCCATTGACTGTTGCACATTGCGAATGATGTTATTGCATCAAAACCTGTTACGCTCTTGTTCGATAAGCATTCACTGACATCAAGGTCATGATATGTTTTGATTTCTTTTTTGTTTTGTGTAATTGCAATGGGCACAGAGTTGTGGCGCTTGGGCGATGTTGTTAAGGGGGTACTGTTGTTGAACTAGGCGTGCATATGAATGGGCCACCAGCAGTTGACCAGCAGGACAGTGCTGCACCTGTACCACACAGGTGTGGTGATTTCATAGGCACTCAGTACTCCAAGGGGGGAAGCATAAGAAATGGTAACAGTCACTCTGCTGTTGTTGGGACCCCATGCATAGAAACATTACAAAGAAGGGTGCACATACAATTGTGATCACGCAACTAACAGGTGATCATTCATCATTCATCACTGATGACAACCAGGTTGGCAACATGATGACTACTGAAACCATGTTCATTTTTTGAATGACACTGCTGATGACTGGTAAAGTAACAGCTTTGATCAATAACAACTTGTATCCATATTTACTGAAACACAGGTCAAAACTTTCAAAGACACCTTACAGTGATGTGGGTTGCATCACTGTGAGGGTTTCGAGAAACACTGGTTGCGAGATGGTCTTTGTGGCACATGTTGTACTCTGGATGGTCTTTGTGCCAAACACCCAGGTTTGATGCAGAACGCAAAATGTGCAAAAGTCTTGACCGCATTCTTAGTATATGACACAGGTGTGTGTTCACCACCCCAACCGTGCAGCAGTTTGTGGGCTGGGGTAATGGTGATGTGGAGAAACAGTAGGCCAAGGAGTGACAAGGTTATAGCAGGATCCTGATAGATGTCACTGTGGGCATCGGGAGTGGCTCAAAACACAAAGTGCACCCCTTGTGGTGTTTGTTCTATACACGACACACAGTGCAATGACACACATATCAACACACCCATCCATGATGACACCCAACATGAGGACAACCCTCATCCCTGACGGTCACATGGACAATTATACCCCGTATGCCGATAATGACACTCTCACAGTTACAGCACACCGGAACCCCCTCCCCGTGATCACTGAATCATACTAACATACTAATTGCCAGCAGATTAGGCCTTACGGTCTATCGAGTCTGCTCGAACCTCAGATCCCTAGTTGGGTGCCGAGGCCCCCCCTCCCTTGTGTTCCAGAAATCCCTATCATCCATCCCCACACCCCCTGGGACAGGCCATCATCTGATACATCCACTTTCTGTGTCTGTTCCACCCTCTCTTGAAGCCCTCCACTGTGGATCTCTGAACCAGCTCACCAGGCAGTGCATTCCAAGGGTCCACCACCCTCTCAGTGAAAACCTCCTCCTCTCCCCCTCACCCTTCCACCTTCCAACTTCAAACCATGCCCTCTGGTGATACCTCCCTGCTTTAGTCTAAAGATCCCCTCCATGTTTACCCTATTTATTCCCTTGAGGTACTTGAAGACCTCAATCATGTCCCCCCTGTCTCTCCTGTCCTCCAATGAAAACAGGCAGAGCTCCTCAAGTCTGTCCTCATACGTCAAATCCCCTAGTCCTCATATTATCTTAGTTGCCCTCCTCTGTACCCTCTCCAGGAGCTGTATGTCCCTCTTCAAGTGTGGTCTCCAGTACTTGTACACAGTATTCAAGGTGTGGTCTAACCAGTCCATTGTACAGCAGCAGAATCACTTCCTTGCTCCTAGAGGTGATCCCCTTTCTGATGCATCCCAACATCCTGTTTGCCTTGCTAGCTGCTCTCCTGCACTGCTCAGAGTTATTCATACATGCATCCACCATGACCCCTAGGTCTTTTTCCCCTATTGAGGCCTCCAGTGCCTCCCCTCCCAGGGTGTACCTGTGTTTAGGGTTTCCCCACCCAAGATGTAACACCTTGCACTTGGTGATATTGAAATTTAATTTCCATGTGTGAGCCCAGCTTTCCAGGGTGTCCAGGTCCCCTTGCAGGGCCAACTTCCCGTCTTCCCCCTCAACTACTGCTCCCATCTTGGAGTCATCAGCGATGAGACTCATTTCACTCCCTATACCCTCCCTGATGTCCGATATGTATGCATTAAACAGGATCGGACCCAGGACCGAGCCCTGTGGTACCCCACTACCGACCTCTCTAGGGTTTGAGAGCTCCCCACCGACCACTACTCTCTGGGTGTGTCCAGCTAGCCAGTTTTCAATCCATCTGACCATCAAAGGGCCTACTCCCAACCTCATCAGTTTCTCCACCAGACCATTGTGGGGGACAGAGTCAACGCCTGCTGAAGTCCAAGAATAATACATCCACAGGCTTTCCCTGTCCAGTTCTGATGTTACCCATTGAGAGAACTCCACAAGATGGGTTTGACATGATCTACCTGGCACAAACCCATGTTGCCGACTATCCAGACCTCCTACCTCCTCCAAGTACACCCCCAATCGTTCCTTTAGTATACTTTCCATTAATTTTCCCACCACCGAGGTCAAACTGATGGGTCTATAGTTACCTGGTACTTCCCTCGCCCCCCCTTTATGGATTGACACCACATGTGCCTCTCACCAATCCCTAGGTACCCTTCCTGTCTCAAGTGACCTGTTGAAGAGTTCCGCCAGGGGTGCAGCCAGTATGTCCGCCAATTCCCATAGTACTCTCGGATGAATGCCATCCAGCCCAGGAGATTTGTCTTTCTTTAGGGCCTTGGGGGCTAACCACACCCTTTCGGTGGAGGTAGCATCATCCATCCCCTCCACCTTACTGGCCTTTTTATCCTTATCCTGATGTGACACCCCTGGGGTACCTCTCCTCCTCCCTCTTGCTCCATTTCTGTTGCTCCCAGATCCCACTCACTGCGCTTCTATCCCCATTGTGCCTTGCTTTGTAGATATCCCATCCCTCCCTAGTGAACACAGAGGCGAAGTACTGTTAAATACTTCTGCCTGGTCCTCAGCTCTTCCACCCACCCTCCTTCTGATCTCAATCTGCTGAGATGGCCCTTAGTTTTCTCCACTCCCCAATGTACCGAAGAACCCTTTTCCCTCCATGTATCCCCTGTGCCAGCCGCTGCTCTTTATTGACTTTGCCCCTCACCATCCAGGTGACTTTTCTAGATGCAAGATTACATTTCCTTATCCCTATCCCCTCTTGTTGTTTTATATTTTTTGTAGGCCACCTTCTTTTCTCTGACCACTACCTGAACCTCACTGGACCACCAGCATGGTTTATGTGAACTTGCTCCCTTACGTTTCACCTTAGCACAGGTCCTGACTGCCTCATGAAGTCCCCACTTTATGACCTCCCATCTCTTTTCCACATCTGTCATTGATGTAATCCCCTTCAAGTGATCCTTGAGAATATTCCCCATGCCCACAAAGTCTGCCCCCCTGAAGTCCACTGCCAGTGTCCTAGATCTCCCCCCCCCCATGCTTATTTGAAACCAGACAGTATTGTGGTCGCTCCCAGTCAGGGGATCCTCTACAACCAGGTCCCTTACCAGATCCCCATCTGCCAGAACCACGTCCAGGACATGCCCCTCCCTTGTGGGCTCCATCACATGCTGTGTTAAGAACACATCCTGGAAGCCATCCAGCAGCCTCTGCTCCTTGGCCACCTTGGAGGACATGGTTCCCCAGTTTGTACCTGGCATATTAAGGTCCCCCATCAACACCACTCCTTCCCCTTTTGGTCCACACTGGGCATTGATGTTGTCCAGCAAACCATCCTTCAGAACATCACCCATCCCGGGGGGCCTATATACTACACCCAGCTTGACCTTATCTCCTGCTGGGGATCGTAGGGTGACCCGTACGGCCTCCACATTTCCCTCTGCCTCTTCTACCCTAGCAATTTCTATGTCATCCCTAATAAACATAGCCACTCCACCCCCTCTGCCCTTCTTTCTATCCTTCCGAAGCATAGTGTACCCCCACACATTTAGGTCCCAGTCATGGTTTTTGTTGGCCCACGTCTCCGTGACTGCTGCCACATCCACCCCCCCCCCGAACAGCATGGCCTGGAACTCTGGCAACTTGTTTCCCAAGCGCCTGGCATTTACTAACACCAACCCCACCCCTTATCCCTGATCCCCTTTGTCGGACCCCACCCAGGTTCCTTATACTTCCATCCTCCCTCTGCTCCTCCTGAAACCTCCACCCCCAATCTGTTTCCCCCCCCTTGGGTTTGAAGGCTACTCCCCTCATCTGGAGGAGAGGGCTTCTGGTCAGCCCCTTCCTTATCCCCCTCTCACAAGTTTAAACCCCACCTTTCTTGAATGTAGTCAACCATCCCCTGTTTAAGGACTTCCTTCCCTAATGGGGCAAGATGAAGCCTGTCCTTGGCATACAGTCCCTTATCCTCCCAAACTCCTTTCCAGTTCCCTAACACCCCCAACCCACTTTCTTCACTCCACTTCCTGAGCCAGTCATTAACCTCTGTGATCTTCATTTTTTTCTCCACTGAGGCCTTTGGTACTGGCAAAATCTCTGAAATGGAAATGTTGCATCCATTATCCCGACAAACTCTGGCAAGTTCTTGGAACCTTGCTTGGATTTCCCAAGTGTTCCCAAGCCCCAAAAGTTACAATATCACAGCCCAAGTAACAGTTCTAACTCAAAGTAGTAATATTTTAACACAAAGAACTAATTTCACATATAAAACTATTTAAATATTTCAGTTAAAACAGAATATAAACCCAGACCTCTGTCCTTACCAGTCTCCTGCTTATGTTCCCAAGTGAACCAAAATGAGGGGGCACCTGGATTTGAACCAGGGACCTCTTGATCTGCAGTCAAATGCTCTACCACTGAGCTATACCCCCTAAATAAAATGAGGGGGCACCTGGATTTGAACCAGGGACCTCTTGATCTGCAGTCAAATGCTTTACCACTGAGCAATATAAGTATCCATATTGGTCCACTGGTCTGCCTGTCACCCACACCCCATCCACCACTGTCTGACAACTGCAAACCTACCACCACATTCCAAAGTATCAGGCAGCAGCCATCACAGTCCTCTTCCTACCACCACATCTGCCCACAAACTGAACTCACAGTGATCACAGATAGTATACCATGAGCTCCGTGGCTGACAGCAGCATGATGTGGGTAGTACTCATGTTGGGTGTACTTGCAGATGGGGTGGTACATATGTGTATGGTACTACCCTGTGTTCCGTGTATGGCACAATTATCACAAGGGGTGCAGTTTGTGTTTTGGCCCCCCACTCCACATGCCCAAACTGACAGGTCTCTGGACCCTCCCATGACCCTGGTACCCCTGCAGGACCAAATCAGTATGGCATAAACCACTCACACCACCTCCTTGGTGGTCTAAGGGGTTGCCTTTCATGAGTCCATGGTGGTACTGTGACAATCCACAAAAATGGATGTGGCAGACACACCATGGCATAAGTCCACTTGCATTCTGGGGCACACAAGCTTCTTGTAACCATGGCACAATACCACAGCTACCTCTGCAGTGGACACAGGGTGCTTCTCAAACCCAAGTGTCATGCAATTGGGAACACAAGTTCACACCTGCATCAAACAGTTTGGACGCCAACCCTTTGTGTCCCTTTCAGCCTTTTGAAAATTGGGCCCATTGTATTACCCATGCGTCAACGTTGTAGTCAAATGTCATTCCATCTGAATACATGTTGGAGAATGTATCCTCCCATGACACAATATCTTCATGCACTCATGCATGGATATGTTCAGTCTTCTACGGCCACTGCTTATCTGTGATTGTAAGCATGGTTAGGAAACAGAGGCCTGGACATTACCATGTTGCAGCATGTCATAAAGGACATTCAATAACACATTGACACATCGGTCATGTGTTACTTGCATCTTTTCAAGATGGAGTATAGTTGAAAGTTTTACTGTCATGACACAATCAGTCAATATCATGTGGTCCCAATATTGTTCAATGTCAAACACATTAGCTGTTGTTCATGCAGAACACTAACACATTGCAATAAGTGAGATGGTGCTGAGGTGTTATTTTGCTGACACTCAGTGTAGTAAACATGCTGTGTTTTTAGGTTTACTATTGAAAGATAAACAGTAACATTTTAACAACTTTTTATTAAACAGTGTTTATAGATAAACTTCTGGAAGAACTGGTCAGGACCATGCAAAAGGGAAAACCATGTCAGGAGTGGTTCACTGGGTAAGTTCCACCTCCACTAACATTGCGTTTCCCACCAATAGAAAAAGCAATGGCTATCTAAACATGGATGAAGACAAGGAGATTCAACTGTTAACATATTCATCTATGGTGCTGGCAGAAATCCAATATGCTGGTCTGAAGGCCACCTCTGTCTAATGGCATTGACAGCGCTTGCTGGAATCACAACCCTGACTCTTCGGCCTAGCCATCCCCAGCACCATCTGATGAAGCTTTGGTAGGCAAAAAATCAGTGATGGCTATGGGAAAAATAGAAAAAACCTATTGTTATTACATACACTGACATGTGTTGAAGAAAATTCAACTATTGCATCACTTAAAGCAGCAGTGCAACGAAAATGGGCTAAAATTTGACCACACTGTTTTTCTTCCTAATCGATGCCAGATTTCTTCCAGGTTATCTTGGTTGTGAAATGTTCAGTTTCTGTTCGCATTTAATCATCTTATGAACATCGTAAAATAATTATTTCTCCAAAAAAAAGATGGCAGCCTCATTGTTACATTGAAATAATAGTGATGACCTGAGGAGGGTGAGAAATGCGACACAAATGCAAATGTACCATACAGAGCATAGGAAGCATCCAGAAGACCTAAATCAATAGTTCTGTCAATATTTTTCATAACCATAGCAGAAAATTAGTTTTTTGGAAAAAATGTTTTTCATTGCAGTGCTGCTTCAAGTGTTGGTTAGCTGCAGAGAGAAGCAAGCAATCTGAATTATCAGATTTCATACATAGAATAGTAATGAGTTCCATTTCGATTCAATGTACATCACAGTGTGGTTAAGAATTGTTTGTTGTTTTCTTACAAAAGCTGGTTATGTACATGAGGAGAGACACTGACATCTACGTAATGAGTTTCACATGCGGTGGCTGAGCGTGTATGCGCATTTTTGACACTGGTGGGTTAAAAAGTGGATGGTGGGCTAAGTTGAAAGAACATTCACATTCAGGGTCTGCTGCACCTTTATAAGCACATATGGCTGAAATGAAAGATTGCAGTACTGTCATACACAGGGAATCATTGAATGACAAACATATGATGCATTATGGCTGCATTGCTTAACGTGCAGTATGCATGTACATTCTGCCACTGCTGATTGATAATTACAAATGAAGGACATAATAGGTTATATTCACTGGCATTCCCTTTGTGTTACTGCAGTTGTGTTTCCATATGTTTATCGCATGGCCGATTTGCTTTCCACTAGACCACCAGCACCCCATCCGTTAGTGGCAGAGCACCCCGACCACACCTGCATCTGTACATGGCCAGTGACTGACATAGCCCACTTATCACCACTGCAATTAGATGATGAATAAGCTCTGCATGAGCGCATACTGTACCTCATGCATGCTCAGTGAATGACAGCTGCTGTTAGTCACTGAGCATGCACTATTTACAGTATATGCACATACAGATCACATTCTGCTGCAGGCTGTGGTAGTGATATGTGGGCTATGCCAGTCACCGGTCAGGTAAAGGTGTTGGTGGGGTGGGGGTGCTCTGGCACTGCCAGATGTGGGGCCAGCATACTGCCAAGGCCAGGTTACATTGATTATTGTTTTTATTACTGCAGTGTACATATTACTGGGTGCAGTGATCGGGGATCACTTGTGGGTGAGGTTGGCACTAGCGCACTGAGGCAGGAATAAGTATTAGTTCATGGATTGGGGCTGCTGAATGACTTACTACTTCAGAGATGGGTGTTGCTGCAGTACCTACTATTTCAGGTGTTTGTAGCAGCATAATTTACTATGATGTCAGGGAATGGGGCTCATACTTTTTGGAGCCAGGATGTGGGTGGTGTGGGCAGTCATCCATGGACAAATATTACTTCATAGCAGGGATTGTTGCTTGTGGTGGGACCAAAATGAAGTAGGGTGATGGCACAATGGTATTTTGGCATAACCCCCAGTGGACATCAAAGAAGACTTACATCATCTCATAACTGGTGTGAACGTACTTGGGCAAACGTCCTCTGGGGGTTGTTTGAGAATCACAAAGTAGAGGATGTGGAAAACGCACATTCAGAACAGGGCACTGCCACCACTGTAAACCACCCTTGCACCACGTTACATGTCAGTCTGTGGTGCAACAATAGCACAAGTCCACTTTTGCACAAGGAGCCTGTGTCATGTGGAAGGATGCTGCTTGGACTCCCAAATGGTGCAAATAATGTCACAAAGTGTGAGTTGGGTCCCTCCTGTTGGCGCCAGTCAGTTTGTGCAATGCATATCTGCTTGCAAGTCTGCACCAGTGTATGGTATTTAGCTGATGATGTTGTGATTGTGCAATTGGCATGAGTGTACCAAAAGTCTCACACAATATCAATAATAGGTATGACACTGTAGCAGCCACATTAAAAAACACTGAAGCACTGCAGTTTGATCTTCCTTGATCGATGTACATTACTGTACCAGCAAAGTACATCTCATAGCCCTCAAATTTGTACCCACGCCATTCACAACATTGTGACACAATTACAGGGTGTCCATCTTGGTATCATGTCACCCATGTATAATGGTGTCACATGCCTTGCTTGGGTCATAATACGCAACATGTGCCCCCTCCCCCAAATGTGTTGTGCAGTACCATGGTCAACCAGTGATAATAACTAGGTGATTAGTTCTATGTCTAGACAGAAAAGTTGTGCAACATTCCTTTAGCGTCAAGTTCCCTTCACCACAGTGGTTGATGATTAATGATTCTGAGTCCTTACTAAGCTGACTGCAGAGGTCAGACCGCATTGGTTTGTGTACCGTGTTATTGCTTCTGTCATATGGCCACTGTAGTCCAACATCACTTTTCACAAACCCCAGGTTTGCCATTATACTACGACTGTCATCACTGCAGTCAGTAACACAGTTCACACTGTTACTTATACTGCCATTGAAAATTAACTAACAGAATGAACATAGGCGGTTCTTGTACACAGACGTCCATGACCATGGTCAGCAGTTGACAATGTGGTGTAATGGTTCATTAACCTTGTTTTGTAGATCTTACTGGTAAGCATGTTGAAATGAGGTAGTCACAGAGTGCATATCTTGATGTAGTTTTAATAAATGTGATCATTTTCCACAAACAGTGCATAATGACATTTTTCATATTCACAAATGTGTTAACATGAGACTTACTCATGTTGTGGTACCTCCTCATTGGCATGGTATTGATGGTATGCAGCCTTGACTGTTTGCAAACCCAAATACTGAGACACACCGGTTCAAATCCTGGATGTTCAGTTATGCAGATTGGCACATCGGAGTCAGGCTGCAGTTCAGGGGTCTCATTCAGCTTGTCGATGACTCTGGCCACCTTCTGACAGCATTGGCATTCAATTTCAGTGGTCACTGGCATGCAATTACCACAGCGACACCTACAATAACAGATATACTTAGAGCCATCAGTCATCAAATGAGTTCATGGCTGTGTTCTGGGCTCACAACAATAAATTAATAGAATAAAGAATCTTCTTTACTGTACAGAAGTACATGCCAAGAGGTGCTGTGATGTATGAGGCAAATTCGCATTTGTATACCCAACTTGTGACAATGTTGGGAATACAATATGCTCATACAGATCTGCAAAATGTGCGTGACCGTGTGACAGTCATCGATCATGATGGACAGATGCGATGCTTTGAAGGTGACACACATATATCTGCACGGTTATCAAAGAAACAGCATCAATGCAAACTGTGCATATTGATTCATGACAATAAATTTAGTAGAGGTATGGAATACCAGTGTTGAGATTGCTTACTACCTTGGCTGTAGCCCAGGTAGTAAGGTAGGGAAGCAACAACAAAAAATAAGGAATAATCCATGCCTAAAAGTTCAAGTCACAGACTTCATGAGCCAATTCTTTCCAGGGTATCTTTCCAAACATGGATGGCATCAGTAGGGATACGCACTTGCAGCTTTCCATGTACATACCATTATGTTATTGTAAGTGCCTCCAAAGTAAGTGCATACAAACAGAATAATATGGAAAACTCATAACGAATTTCCTTTGCTGTTTCTTTATTGACCTTGAGAAATTATGTTTGTTTCATGGGTTCTTGCAAAACTACCTCACGCGTCTTACTGGGCAACAGATAACACCACTGTTGTGGCGTCAGTTGACTTGGGTATGTATGGCTCTGTGACGCCCTAAAAATTGGAAATAATGTATACCATGTTACCATTCTGTGTTTTTTTTGGGTTTGGGGGGCACTGACATACTGCAAGAGGTCAGGACATCTGAATTCTTGAATAACATAATGCCACACATCTATGAATGCAGTTTGTTACATTACTTACAGACATTGTATTACTTGTTTTGAGGCTCAGACATGTTTTCCCTTGTCCCACTTGTAGTTGTGTGTAATGGTAGCATGTTCTACAACCAAAAGGGCATGACAATATGTAGCTGATATATGGTTTCACCCGTGGTACTGGTAGTGGACGAAGGAACTCTCTTTCGCCTCATGCCTGACAACAATAATGACCATGTGTTCAACGTAGTACCATCAACACCATCTTGACACCATATAATTTCAATGCTGTCTGCAAGAACTCCATATCTTGGGACTGGTGCTGACCAATGGGGACACAGCCGCAGATATCCAGGTCAATGGTCAGTGGGTGTCAAACTACCACCACATACTGTGATTTAACAGGGAGACAAGGACAAAATGTAGTCATACTAGGGCAAAGGAGAGATACTTTCTAAGAGGGCAGAATTGGATGACATGGGTAGATGTGTCAGAGTATCCCTGCTAAGGAATTATGTAATGTGGAAGCCTCGGGAATATTGTTGTTGCACATCTTCAAGTTATTTTATCCCAGTTATTACAGTGTGGTTTCAATGTAACAGTACTCTTATGCAGGGTCTTAGTGTTAGGGGAATCAATCCTAAAAGGGGTCAGATGGAGAGGGAAGGGAGAGCGGCATAGTCGGATATGGGTGGAATCAGTACCTGGATTGACAGCGAGAGGGGCGGGACAGTCCTTGTTCAAGTGTGTTAGGAGGTGAATAGATAAACCACATGTGGTGGTGCACACGGGCACAAATAACTTGGGACAGTAAGGTCGAATTGGTAAGGGAGAGGTTCAAGGAACTGGGGAGGTTGTGCTTGGAGGTAGGGAGTTCAGTGGCCTTCTTGGAAGTGCTCACAGTACCCAGGGCAAGCATGGTGAGGAAAGAAAGGATAGAGGAATTCAACTCTTGGCTGAGAGAGTGGTATCAAACCCAGGGGTATGGGCTGGTGGGAGGTTGGGGAAACACCTAGGACAACAGTGACCTGTATATAAAGGACAGATTGCATTTGAGTAAGGCAGGTCAGGGAGTCTTGCAGCAAAGGCTGAGGGAGTATATAGCATCCACGGTGGATTTAAACTAGGTATAGGTGGTGGTGGGGGTGCAGCAGGTATGCAGGGCCACCAGAGAGGGTAGCCGAGCGAGCTAACCCCCATGCTGACAGGGATGGTATCAGTTTAGGGCCACTGGGGGAGTCAGGATGAGGGGAATGGGTTAAGGTAAAGAAGGGAACTGGGTGGAGGGTGGTCTCCCTGAACATAAGGAGCCTGGGGAACAAAACAGCTGAGATACAGACTCTCTTGGCTATTGTGATGGTGGACATTGCATCCGTCACAGAGACTTGGGCCATCCAATACCAGGACTGGGATCTGATGATCCCAGGGTATAGGATTTATAGAAAAGACAGAGGAAAGGGGAGAGGAGGGAAGGGTGGCAATTTACATTACAGAAGGGTTAAGGTGTACAAAGGTGAGGCGGAGGAGGGTAAGACAGAGGTATTATGGATGTAGCTCATTGATTCTAAAAGTAGGACACTACATTTGGGGTGGTGTACAGACCACCAGCTCAGACAGAGGACTTGGACAGGAAATTAGTGGAGCAGATTAGAAGGGTATGCAGGAAAAGGAATACGGTGATCGTGAAGGACTTCAATATACCAGGAGTAGATTGGGGAACCCCAGCCACCTTGAGCACAAGGGAACAGGTGCTATTGGATGCATTCCAGGGTAGCTTCCTGATGCAGATGGTCAGTGGGCTAACTCAATTTGAATAAACTCTGGACCTAGTGCTAACTAACGGGGAGGCTGTGAGGGAGCTGAGGGTGGAGGATCCGCTAGCTGGGATCGACCTTCAATCGGTGTAGTTCACGCTCAGCATGGGCAGGGAGACTGTAGGTACAGGAACCAGGGTGGTTGACTTAAGGTGGGCAGACTTTAACAAGATGGGGGAAATTTCTGGGAAGGCACCTGGAAGGAATTAGTCCTGATATGGATGCAAATCAGAAGTGGGAAATAATTAAACTTGGGCTGATGGAGACTACTGGGTCATGTGCCAAAACGCTAATCAAGAAGAGTAGGGATAAGAAGCCAAGCTGGCTGAACATGGAGGTTTTGGAAGGGGTAAGGGCAAAAAAAGTAGCTTTTCAAGGTGGATAAGGTACCAGGTCCAGATGTCATTCACCCCAGGGTACTGAAAGAGCTGGCAGAGATATTGGCGGGGCCACTGGTAGACCTGTTCAATACCTCACTGGACACAGGATGCGTACCACAGTATTGGAGGATGACTCATGTGATGTCCCTCCACAAGAGTGGCCCAAAGGATGCACCAGGCAATTACAGACCTGTAAGCCTCACATCCATTGTAGTAAAACTTAAGGAAGCAATCCTGAAAGAGAGGCTGGTGACCTTTTTGGAGGAAAAGGGAATCAACACTGATCAGCAGCATGGGCTCATCTCAGGAAGATCCTGCCAGACCAACCTAATTGAATACTACGACTGGGTAATGAGGAAACTGGATAAAGGCCATGCAGTAGATGTACTGTATTTAGACTTCAGCAAGGCATTTGATTCAGTGCCTCATGGGTGGATGAGGGGTAAGTTGCAATATTTGGGGACAGGGACAAAGATTGTAAACTAGATCATTAACTGGCTGAAGGGGAGGCAGCAACGGGTGGTGGGGGAGCTCTCATCCCCAAGAGTAATGAAAAGCGGGGTGCTGCAGGGTTCAGTGCTTGGTCCGGTGTTGTTTGGGTTATTCATATCTGATATCTCACGTGGAATTAGGAGGAAGATCAGTCTGTTCACAGATGATACCAAGACCGGGGCAGTGGTGGATGACATAGAGGGGTGGCAGGGGCTACAGGAGTACCTGACCAAACTGGAAGAATGGTCGGAGAAATGGCAATTGAGCTTCAATGCAAAGAAGTGCAAGGTTATGCACTTCAAAGCAAGGAACCCGGGGAGGGACTACCACTTGGGAGGGGTTGAGATAGGGGTCACTGAGGAGGAGAAGGAATTAGGAGTGATTATAACGGGTAACTTGAACAACTCAGCTTAGTGCAGGAAGGCGGCAGCTAAGACCAACAAGATGCTGGGATGTATTGCAAGAGGAATCTTATCCAGAAATAAGGATATGATCCTGCTGCTGTACAGGTCACTAGCCAGGCCACATTTGGAGTACTGTATGCAGTACTGGTGTCTCTTTCTGCAGAAGGATATCAGATTGCTGGAGGGGGGGTACAGCGCAGGGCAACTAAGATGATCCAGGGGATGGATGGCAAAACCTATGAGGACAGGTTGAATTGAATACGTACACCCAGGAGGAGAGGAGGGATCAGGGGGATATGACTGAGACCTACAAATACTTGAACGGGATTAACAAAATGGCCACAGAAGGGATATCTAAGCTGAGCAGGGGAAGGGACATGAGAGGGCATGGTCTCAGGTTGGAGGGTGGAAGATATTGGAGAGAGATGAGGAGGCATTTTTTCACAGATAGGGTGGTGGAGAAATGGAACACTCTACACAAGGAATTAGTATCCTTTAGGATGATGGGCAGTTTTAAAAGGGCATAGGACAGGGTGCGGGGGGGGGAAGGTGAAGGGGGAAAGGAGGGTGGGGCAGCTGCAATATAAGGGTGCTAGCTGCGCATTCTAGCAGACTTGATAGACCATGAGGCCTGTTTCTGCTGGCAGACTCTTATGTTCATATGTAACATGTTCTTATTTGTGAGAGGAGAGGGAGGTGTGGATGATTTTGGGGTGTGTGGGACCCGCATGGATGACATGCACCATGTGGCATTAGCTATGCTGCAGCATGATAACTGTAAACAAAGGTTGTTGTATAAGGCTACGAACTGGATGGGAAAGTATTGCGGAGGAACAGGTGATATATGCCTGCTGACATGTTTCACTCAGGGGCATTTTTGGACATACAGTGGTGGTGTGACATAATGACATGAAAGGTAAACCACAGCACTGCTATATACCTGCATAAATAAGGTTGCAATGTATGGTGGGGCGTGTAGCTGGTGAAGACCTCTACAGCCAGTCAAACTTAGTGATGGACATGATACATAGATAATTACTGTCCTTACATAGACTTCTGTTGGGTTGGAATCAGTGTGTTACATGAGGACATGGATTATATGGAGGGCCACGTATAAATGCTTCACAGAAATTATCCCAAGGACCGTTTCCAGTAAACACAAGAAAAAGTGACGGTACATCAATGCTGGGTCACATCACTGCGGTCACATGAGGTTCATTAATGGAAGGGTCACTGCCCACCAAACATGTCAGTGGCTCAGCAGGTTGCACACTCACCTCTGAGGCCGAAAGAGCTGAAGGCTATGGGTTCTATCCCCACTCCAGGCACTTGGGTTAAATCCTAATACTGACACTGTAATGCAGTATGGGGGTGCTGCACTCCTGAGTTGCTGTCTTTCAGATGAGATGTTAAACCGAGGTTCCATCTGCCTGTTTTGGTGGTAGTTCAGGTGGACGTTAAAGATCCAATGGCACTTCTTGAAAAGAGTAGGGGGAATACATAGAAACATAGAATTTGACAGCAGATAAGGACCGCTTGGCCCACGTAGTCTGTCCATTTCCCTACCTGATGGATAAGCTGCAGATTCTAGTTAATCAACAGCTTACTTCCTGCTACCCCTCACTAGAATTGCCTTATGCCTGTCCCATGCATTCTTGAAGTCTCCCACTGTTTCTGACTCCACAACCTCCTCAGGAAGGCTGTTCCATGCATCCACAACCCTCTCTGTGAAAAAATACTTTCTAACATTACCTCTGAGCCGCCCTCCATCTTTAAATTGTGCCCCCTTGTTCTTGCACATCCCTTCTTCTGAAAGATACTACCCTCTTGTACTTTGTTAATTCCCTTGAGATACTTGAAAGTTTCTATCATGTCCCCCCTCTCCCACCTTTCCTCAAGGATATACATATTAAGCTGCTTTAGTCTTTCTTTGTATGTCTTCTGGTGCATACCCTGCACCATTTTGGTTGCCCTCCTCTGAACAGCCTCCACTCTGTCTATGTCTTTGTGGAGATGGGGTCTCCAGAATTGCATGCAGTACTCCAGATGGGGTCTCACTAACTGTCTGTACAGAGGGATAACAGCTTCCTGTTTTCTACTGTTGATGCCTCTCCCTATGCATCCCAGTATCCCCCCAGCCCTCCTTACTGTCTTCTCACATTGCTTACCCACCTTTAGGTCATCTGATATAATTACTTCTAGGTCTCTTTCAATTTTTGTTGTTGTTATTAACTCACACCCCCCCCCCCATTGTGTACTCTTCCTCTGGGTTTTTGTTTCCCAGATGCATTACCTTGCACTTCTTTGCATTGAATCTGAGCTGCCACATATTTGACCATTCCACCAACCTTGCCAAGTCCCTTTTCATTCTTTCCACCCCAACTTGTGTATCAACCCTGGTGCAGATCTTTGTGTCATCTGCAAAGAGACGTACCTTTCCTTCCAGGTGCTCTCCAATGTCACTTATAAAGACATTAAAGAGGACCGGTCCCAGTACCGAACCTTGCAGTACCCCGCTAGTTACCCGCCTTTCTTCACTGTGGACTCTGTTTACTATTACCTTTTGTGTCCTGTTGTCCAGCCAGTTTTTTATCCAGGCTACCACTTTGGGACCCACTGCAAGGCTGGCTAACTTGTATATTAATACCCTGCACCATTTTGGTTGCCCTCCTCTGAACAGCCTCCACTCTGTCTATGTCTTTGTGGAGATGGGGTCTCCAGAATTGCACACAGTACTCCAGATGGGGTCTCACTAACTGTCTGTACAGAGGGATAACAGCTTCCTGTTTTCCACTGTTGATGCCTCTCCCTATGCATCCCAGCATCCCTCCAGCCCTCCTTACTGTCTTCTCACATTGCTTGCCCACCTTTAGGTCATCTGATATAATTACTCCTAGGTCTCTTTCAGTTTTTGTTGTTGTTATTAACTCACCCCTCCCCACATTGTGTACTCTTCCTCTGGGTTTTTGTTTCCCAGGTGCATTACCTTGCACTTCTTTGCATTGAATCTGAGCTGCCACATATTTGACCATTCCACCAACCTTGCCAAGTCCCTTTCCATTCTTTCCACCCCAACTTGTGTATCAACCCTGGTGCAGATCTTTGTGTCATCTGCAAAGAGACATACCTTTCCTTCCAGAGAGGACCGGTCCCAGTACCGAACCTTGCAGTACCCCGCTAGTTACCCACCTTTCTTCACTGTGGACTCCGTTTACTATTACCTTTTGTGTCCTGTTGTCCAGCCAGTTTTTTATCCAGGCTACCACTTTGGGACCCACTCCAAGGCTGGCTAACTTGTATATTAATCTTTTGTGTGAGACTGTGTCAAATGCCCTGCTAAAATCTAGGTAGGCCATATCCTCAGCCCCTCCCTGGTCTACTACTTTAGTCACCCAGTCAAAGAAATCTATTAGGTTCGTCTGACATGACCTTTTTGCTGTGAAGCTATACTTACTGCCTTGGGTCCTGTGCCCCACTGGCATCTAGGTACTCAACAATTCTTTCCTTCAGAAGTGATTCCATCATTTTTCCTACCACTGAAGTCAAACGAACTGGTCTGTAGTTCCTGCCTCTGCCCTGCTCCCACTTTTGTGAAGTGGAATCACATTTGCCCTCCTCCAGTCCTCAGGTACCACCCCATCCTCCTATGATTTGTTAAAGAGAGTAGTCAGTGGTGTTACTAGTTCTACCCTTAGTTCTTTTAGAATTCTTGGGTGAATCCCATCAGGCCCCATTGCTTTGTCCACCCTCCGTTTCAAGAGTTCTTTCAAAACCCTTTCTTCTGTGAATGGACTGGTATCGACCCCCCTATTCAGAGTTTCTCCCTGGTTTGGTTTAGGTTCCTCCCCCTCCTCTTCTGTTATGAATACTGAGCAGAAATATTCATTTAGTATCCCTGCTTTTTCACTATTACCCTCTACCCACATTCCCTCCCCTTTATTAAGTCTCTGTATCCCTCCCTTGGTCTTTCTTTGCTCCCTAATGTACCTATATTTCCCTGGTGTCTCCAGTGTCCTGGCCAGATTTCCATTCACTAAAAATACCATCAACAGCTTAAAATCTGGTTCAATTTCAGTTGGCATCCATCTCTATCACCCCCGCCCCCGGACAAGGCTGAAAATAGGCAAAAAATTGTCTAGTCCTCCTTCCTGGTCAACAAAAACTAAAATAAAAAAAAAACACCTTTTCATCAAGCGGCTTTCTAGAATCCCCTACGCCAGTTGTTAAGGGGCGTTACATCAGAACACCACAGTGCAACAGCACCAAAACAGTTAGAGTGACAGTGTGTTGCTAGAGAATGTACCAAGACAGAGAAAACACATGTAAATTAGGGCAAATCATGAGTGTGTAGATACTGGTGGTCAGAGAAAGTGTTCATAAGCATGGCACTGACATACTGTAAGTAGTCAAGGTCTGGCAGCACAGGTATGAGACCATACTCATGGTGTACATTATTTGTGTGGCATCAATTCAATAGCATTGACTATACCTTGTGGTGTCACATAGTCTCCATAGATAGACAGCACTACTGTCATTTCTCAGAGTAATAGGGGTTGCAAAGTCCATTTTTGGACAAATCATGAGGTTGCAAGGCTCCCCTCTCACCAACCTTTATATAAATCAATGCTATGGAAATCCTGTTTCTGGGGTTTCTAAGGGTTGCAGTTGACATCATAGTGGTACCACAAAAATCATTGGTATCTCAACCACAACCCCTGGCTAGCCCTAAATGACGCCCCTGATAGGCACTCAATTCAATAGTGGCATCACAATCACCTATGGTGCTTGGCAGTAGTCTCACAGCATAGTGACACAGTTAGGTGTTCCTACCAGGTGCAGAGTGTGATTGCTTCAGTATCAAGCAGTACTGAAGCAAGTCACAGTGCCATAGTCACTTTTATGTGTGTAAACTGTTGCCTGTACCGACATATATATATATACCTGCTTATGTTCAAAGATGTGTGAAGCACTAAGCACCTTGTCTGAGGGTACCAATGGCAGTCTGTTATTCTTACATCAGCATTGCTAGTGAGGTGACCAACAAAGTACTGGCAGTGAAGCTATCAGCCGCCTGAAAACACCACATGTTGCAGCACTATGCTTGAAAGATCCACACCCACACATCCACAGTAACAACTAATAAGAGTGACAGTTTTTTAGTTGTGAATTAATCCATTACCACAAGACTGACTGAGCCAATGTAAAGACATATCCCAATAACCATGGTGAACAGCATACAGGGAAAGACGTGTAATGCTCACGACTGACACATGGTCAGCCAGCAAGAAAACACATCTTGTAACAATAATGTTATTATATGATGAAACTTCACAAAAGCAGCATGGGTGCTAATGGTGTCTCTGAAGGCCATAACGCCAGCACACACTGGAGAGATGCAGTACTGCTAGGGAAGTGAAGGAGCAGTGTTTCCAATTGCAACCGGACTTCTGTGTGGAATCAGTCGCACCCCTGGGAGTTATACTGCGCTACACTGACTGTGGGTGAGCTGCTTGCAGAGTAAGAAATCGCAGATCAGCAGCAGATGAAACATATAGGAAGGAGAGGTCATAAAGCACAGAACAGAGGCACATAATGGAGGATACTGGGCTTGTGGGGGTGGTGCTGGACTGGAAAGCGATTGACAGGTGGGTAGTTATGTTACAAAAGTCAATTTCAGGATTGGTTTTCAGAACACAGAAAGACAGGGTGAGGATTCAGTGTTACCAGCTGCATGACTTTGTGGGACAACAAGGAAAGAAACAAAGTCCTCAAGTCCACAGTAAATTCTGCCCAACACAGCCGCGTGTCTCTCTGGGGAGGGGGTGGGGCGGTTGCTGAACAGAAGGTACATAACTTATTTTTCACTGGACGGTGGGCTTGTTTTGCACCAGGGTAAAAGCAAAGAAGCCACATTTGGGGGTGGGGGGTGCGCAGAAAGCAGCAATACCAAGGACACTGGGACAGCACAACACTTACTAGTTAGTGTTGTCATTCCTAATTTGACTGCTGCTTTTGGACAGTGCAGATGACCCACTTGTGGATTCATTGCTACTGTAAACAGGATCATATATGTATGGATCCTCAAAATTAAGGGCTGCATCACCATCTAAGGCAAATTCACCATTGGAGAAGTCGAGCTCTAGAGCAGCACTGTGTGAACTGCTGCGGCCACTCATTTTCCAAGCACTGCATTTCCGTGGTCATTCAGGAGAATACATGTCGCTAAGTAATCAGATCTCAAACCAATGCGCTGGAAGCACACTGAAACCAGCATCTGGGTAAGTGACACAATTATTTAAAAATAACTACTGAGAGGATTTAAAAAAAAAAAAAGAAGATCAGTATTGTTTTATATGGGAAAGGACTGATTCAAAGCACCCACATAGGTCTCAGCTCGGGAGTCCATCTTTAAACCTTATTTTGGCTTGCATACAGTACCTTTGTTTTTGTTTATTGTATATATTCATGGGTGTTATACATATTTTCTGACCTACTGTGTGTAGCTGTAGGATTGTTGAGCTTTTGCAGTGGGTTATTCTGACTTTGTGTTTAGAACTAACTACACAGGCTATATTGGTATTTGTGTCATTTTACTCCATGTTTACTTTACCTCTCCCTCCTGCTGTAGTGCCCCACTCCTCAGGTTGCACCTGGAAATGAACTTCGGCAAAACTGGCTTATCCTAACAAACAAACAAACTAAATTAATGGATAAAAAAAAAGTTACCTTTATTACTGGTATTCCTTCCGCGTTCTCACAAATGACTCAGCCGGAGGGGGCGCTGTGGAGCCTGAGCAGAGAAGCAGCAGTTTTTTGTGCTCCTGTGATTATTCTGCTAAATTGCTATAAAACCACATTATTCCATCTAGTAACATTAATTTGAGGGCTTTTATCGGATTGAGTATCCTTGAATTAATAAAATGGGCAACCCGAAAAAGGACAGACTGCAGAGTGGAGCAGATAAAAACAAAGGATCTGGTGGGGCCCTCGCGATCTCAAGCTGTACAGCAGGCCAAAGCAGAAACCGGATCTCCAGAAACCATCGCTTCACTGGGTCACAAGCTTCAAAACCTAATCACTTCAGTCTCCACTCTAAATCAAAAGGTGGAGGACTTTAATAGCAGGGTTTTGGTTGTGGAAAATGCAATAGATGGTCTCAAAAAAGAGCTACATGATGTTCGGCGGCAAACGGAGTCCAATGTTACCACCAACGCACTCATGGTGAAGGAAAACCAGCATTTTTGTGCACGCTTAGATGCCCTAGAAAACCAGGCTTGATCAGGGAATGTGCGGATTTTAGGCCTCCCAGAGGGTAGTGAGGGAGACCGCTCTATTATGTATCTCCAGGGATGGCTGTCTGAAAAGTTTGTACCTGAAGGGGATGACATCTCTTGGGATATTTGAAAGCATACAGAATAAATCCGAGAGGCCACCCACTAAACACGGAGCAGCCCCAGACCCTGATGATCATTACATCCGGTGTTGGCGTCTATGATTGCATACTTCGATATGCTCGGAGAGCAACCCCTATAATGCAAGAGGATCATCAAGTTTACTTCTTTCCAGACATCAGCTACTCTATGCGCCAGAGATGCAAGCGTTTTGATGGGGTGAGAAAGACTCTTAGGGACACTGGGATTGTGCACTCTATGATTTTCCTGGCGAGGCTCTGAATCACACACCAAGGGAAGGTCTTTCTTTTTGCAGACCCTGTTGAGGCTGGGAAATGGGCTACCCGCATGGCTGCAACCTCTGGATGCCATAAAGAAGCTGCTGATAGCAACGATACCAATGGGGACACTTGAACGGGAGGCTCCGGCCATAAGCTGCTTTAATTCTGTCTGCAGCCTTTCCAGCTAAGTGACTCTGTACACTAAATGGCTCTTTATGCCTATTTTATGATGTTAAATTGATCAGCTCCTTAGTGAAATGACTCTGAATGTTGACTAATTTTCTCATGTTTTTATTTTGCCTGAGATGTACGTTTAAAGGCTGAATTCAAAGCTGGGTTAATTTAAAATACCTTGTGGCTCATTTAAACAAGTGGAAGAGGCCTAGTATACAACCTCTGTTGTACTTGCTTGAATTGTTGCATTATTAGAGTAAAGTAAAGAAGGGGTGGGTTACAGGCCTACAATTTAAATGGATAAATTTAAATGGAGGGACTGAGTCTTTTTCTAACTACTTGGCTGATCCTTCAGAGGAGAAGCTCTTGGTTGATGTTTAAAATGTTATCTGTGGTTGTTCTTCGATGCTGCTGCAAAATGTTTAATTTTTAGAACTTATCTTTTTCCTTTAGGTATTAACATGGCACCCTAAGTCCCTTATGGGGATTTGATTCCTTTTACAAGGCTGGAAACTGAAGGACAATCCTACAATGTTAAGCTAGCCATGTTGCTCATGGGCTCATTCTCACAGTATAATTGGGACTTTTATTTGTTAGTATGAAGAAGGTACCCTCATATAATGTAACAAAATATAGTGGATGCAAAACTATTATATCATGAATTGTAGGGGATCAACTTGTATTTCCAGTGGTGCTTAATCTACTTGTGGTCTGTTCACTATATGGATTATATATATTGTCAAGATATATGATAAAATAAAAAAATGAAGTATAAAAAAAACACAAATGATTCGGCCCTCATTGGCCACAGTGTTTAACAAGCATTTGTCAATGCCGGATGTTTGCCATGATATGTGTGTGTCTGTCTGACTGTATGTACTGGGAGAGTGGTCCTGGCTGTCCGTTCCTGTAATGCCAACTGTGTGACCACATGTGTTCATGAACAGGGTCGAAACTGGCACCACTCCACTAGCCCAATGCTGTTAGACTGTCTTTTGGGATAGTCAAAAATCTTTTTAAGTAGCCAGGAAGGCTTGTACTGGAAAAGGTAATATTTCAATAAGTAGATCAGCTGGGCCAGTAGAAAAGTCTGTGGGGCTAGTGGATTTTACAAGTCACTACCATGCTGGCTAGTAGCAACAAAACTTAATCTTACCGCTGCATGGATCATTGCAGACATAAGGCTGGCTGCTTGAAACTTAAACAGTGTTTATACTGCAGCAACCATAAAATAAAGGGACACTGCATGCTATTAGCTACAACTTGGAAGTGCATAAATGCTGTTACAAATATAAATATATAGCATAGATGTTACTGAGGCATGTAAAAACATAAAGGTTGCAGGTATAATTACCTTTACCAGTGAGTAAATACCATTTGCCGAGAGAGAGAGAAAGAAAGACACACATACACACATTACTTTTAATAGCTGTTGTCTGGAACTGTACTGTTGGATGCTTGGAATACCTTAGCCAGTCTGATAAGGAGAAGTCAGCATGCTGGGCAACTACATCAGAGGAAACCATAAACCCATGATTGGGTCAGCTTTTTGTTTTGAAGTCCAAGCAGTTTCCATCCACCAAGCTAAACCTCTGTCATAATTAGACTGACTGATAATTGGTCTGCTACAGACTTGCCCATTAAACACTGCTCTGCACTGGAGGGACAGTATCATGCCCCTCAAAAGTCACTATCATAGGAAGATGTTTGCTTGCTTGCAAGCACACATGGCAAACATAAAAAGTAGCTCCTCTTTTCCTGCAGTTTTAAATTCTTGAGCATGGAATGGCAGGAATGCAGAAGGGAAAGAGCTGAAGAGGTTTCAGACAGGTTGCTTTTCAGGGACTATACACATGCTAAGTGGATAATGAATCTGTGTGAATGTGGAAGAAATACCAGTAGTGTAACTCCAGTCATGGGAAAGTAAAGTAGAATATTTAACTGTCACACTGGATAAGATTGCAGTTTTCCCCTATCCTGATGATGTGATCGTATAGGGATTTGTATGGTACATACTTTTACAGCAGCATGAAGACTTTGGAAAGATACCTAGATCATTCTGTTTACTGTTATGATACATAGTAAGCCTTGAATAATTCTGGACAGCTTTAAACAATCTTCCATTTTCTAAAATGTAAAACAGGCATACTGTGTGCCAGATTTGGAGCACCATTTGAATTCATTGTTTAACATGACTGTGTTATTGTTTTGTAATAACTCAACAGTGTTCAAGGGATACAATTGTTGCCAGTCCCAACCAAGAAGACAACATCTGGTTTGACCTTCAGTACCACGGCGAGAAAGTCCTCTTCAAGACACTTAATGGCAGATACGTCACTGTGAAGCCTAATGGGCAGCTTACTGTTGGGTCAACTTCACCGGGTCTGTTACCTCTTATTTTATTTCACTTGTTTCTCCTCCAGTTGCCACCCCATTCCCTCCCCCTTATGTAATTATCATTATTAAATCGGTAAGAGAGACCAAGCCAAGCGATTGGTCAAATATGGTCACATGACTGTGCACTATTACAGCACAACAGCACAGGTCAAAAATACCTAACATCCAGAACCTAACCTCATCATGGTGCTATCTTTGGATAGACTACACTGAGTCATTTGGCAGTAATAGTTTTGGATGCATATCAATGTGCCATAAGGGTGGGGCTAGTCCCTCCCAAACATAAAGCAGTGACCTTACTGCTGGTGGGGTAAGCTCTAAATACAGAGCATTAAGATTCACACTGTTGTCAGCCCTTGATGGAATAGAAAGTGAATTGGTTTTAAATAGCACCTTTTACCAAAGGTGAACTATAGCACTAAACACTGCATCCCAAAGAGCGTGAACAGTCACAGAAGACACTGGGCATGCAGGTAGGCAATAAGAATGATGGAATTAAGGGAAGCACAGGGACATTAAGTGACTTGCTTAAAGGGGAAGTAAACACTGCAGAGACCACTCAAATTGGAAAACCAATGAAATGATCTGTCAGATGAGGTACCAAGCTGACTTGTAGGAGTCAGGAATCCTGAGCTGTGACTTTTATAATAATCTGCAAATTAAATCAGAGAAACAACCATTCCATGGAATCCTGAAGCAGAAAGATATTGATTACATCTTGCCACTCAGTGACATCAGTGCCCGCTTAATAGCTTATGAAAATGTCTGCTGCCTTGATTTAACACACAGATAATTTAGATATTAATATCTAACGATTGCTCACACCTACAGGCAAGCTTGATACTTCATTTAAAAATATTATTTCATGTGCTTTTGCAGTGTGAGTGACCCCTGTAATGTTTGCTTTTCATATAAAGTTGCAGTGAATATTCATTTATTCTAAATTACTCCAACAGACTAACCCTATGAGATGTAGCATCTTGTTTCCACAGGGGTCCCAGGTCAGACAACAGCAGCCAACAATTAACATAGTCCAGCAGGAATAGTTAAGAAGTCAGAACAATAGAGTAAGAGGCAGTGGTGGGTTTGAAACCTGCATAGATACATAGATACATAGATAGTGTCAGCAGATAAGGGCCTATGACCCACCCAGTCTGCTCATTTGAGCTTGTAAGTTCAGTTTATGTTTTCCAAGAAGTCTGTTGCCCCTTACCCCTGACCTCCAGAATTCCTTTATGTCTATCCCATGCATTCTTAAATCCCGTGATTGTTTCAGCTCCCACCACTTCCTCTGGCAGGGTGTTCCACTTGTCCACCACCCGTTCTGTGAAGAAATTCTTCCTCATGTTTCCTCTGAATCGTCCTCCCTCCAACTTCATCCCATGCCCTTATGTTCATGTTCACAGCTCTATGCCCTGACTTGTACAGTAGGTCACACTTCCTCCTACATATAAATATATAAAGAATAACTGACCCTAAATGTTAAGAACAAGTTGGTACATCACAAGTTAGAGTGGTGACATCATTGGCATGAGAGCTAAGCTCGAGTGCCGTAATGATGTCACCTCACTAATGCAGTGTAGTGAACCTCTGAGTTCTGAACACTTACAGTAGGTTTCTTTTATTTTATCTAATATAATAGATAGCATGTTTTTGTTTTAATGAGCTCAAATGGCAGTGGGGCAAACGGTGGTTTTACTCAGTGCATGAGGTACAGCTTTTGCAGATGTGACTGTCCTGACTGCAGTTCCACTGGCACTCTACAGCCTTGATTTGGAATCAGTGTAGAGCACGAGAATGATTGCTGCAGCTGTGAAAAGCTGTTCTTTTTTTAATATGAAATATTGTATTGAATATTTCTTTTAAAAAGCGATACAGGATACACACAACTGTCACAATTAACGAACAACAATAGCTGATACAAACTGTATGTTCTAGGATGAAAACACTTTAACCGCCACCACATAGGTGTGCCTGTATAAGCATACAAACACATAAACAACTCTTTTGAACACAGCATGTAGTAGTAATAAAAATAACAGCTGTTCCATAAACTGAGGGAGTTCCCTTTTGCGGGACTACCTGAGCGAAAGTACACTTTAGTGTAGAGATAGATGATGTTGTATACAGTAATCTGAGAAACCAGTGAAAGCAGATATTGATAGTGCAGAAAACAGTGGAAGGCACAGTGGGTTCCCCTGGCAGAGTTACAGTTCAGACAGTTAACCAGGAGCTATACACCCAGAGAGCTGCCTCTGAAGTGTGATGGGGGAGGTTGCAGTGCTGGGGTGGTGGTACAGAACAGGGATGGGAGGATGGGAAGGGGCCAGATTTCGGGGTGAAAATTCCCATCTTCCCCACAGTAAAGAAGAAAAGACATTCAAATAAGGCCAGCTTTCCTAGGGAGGTGTGCCACGTTATCAAAGAAGGGACTGTAGTCTTATGCCACTTCATTAGTATAAGCCTTTTGGGCTCTATCACGGCAGCTAGAAGCCAACTTTGGAGTGGCTTCAGCATGCTGCCTAACTGTGAGATGTTACCTAAAATCACCAGTTTGGGTGACAGTGGGATAGAAATCCCCAGCAGGCTGCAGCAGTTCACCAAGACCAAATGCCAAAAAAGGTCAAGCCATGGACCCCCCCCCCCAAGAGATATGAAGGAGGCCAGCATGTGGCTGAGAACACTGCCACCATTTGGAGTGGGAAGTGTGTCTACAGTGTATAAAACCTTAGGGGTTCTGTAACACCTATGAAGAATCTTAGTCTGGATTAATTTATCCTTTGTGTCCCTGTATGCATGGTGGTCCATGGTGATACAGGAGTCCACTTGTTCTGCAGAATGGTGTGTCCTAGTTCTTGTCCCCACTTGACCCTGCCTACTTCCAAATCAGGCTGCTGTGCATCCCTTACCACACTGTAAAGAGAAAAGCTGCTCTTGAAGGGACACAGTCATATCCAGTAGCCGTCACAGTTTGAAGGCCCATGAAAAGCTCCTTCAAATGAGGTACTGGGCTCATCTGTATAGCTGGAAGTAGTCCAGCAATATAGATGACCAAGTCTGTTCAATATTAGGACTACACTGTAGCCATTTTTGGAACACTGTGATATCATCGACGAACAAGCTGTGCAATAGTACATGGAGTCAAGCACAGCTTGTTCCTTGATGACACCACAATGTTTGCAGTAATATAGTATTAATATTGAACAGATTCAGTCATCTATATCTCTGGAGCACTTTCAGTTACAGATGAGCCCAATACCTCATTTGAAAGAGCTTTTCATGGGCTTTTAAACCATGATGGCCTCAGGGTATGACTGTCTCGCTTTAATGTTCTGAAGTGTTAAGAAAAACATTTTAGAAGTATAGGGAAAATACGCTACCTTTGTATCATATATAGAACAATGACTCTCACAATGGTGCTAGCTCTGCATATACTGTACTCAGCGAGTGTCACTGATGTGCCTGCTTCATCTATATAGCAATGAACTGCACGGTAAGTGCCTGATCCAGGTATATAGCAGTTATCTTCATCGTGGTGTCTGTTGCAGATATATAGTAGCAAAACTCGTGGTCTGTGCTCTTGACTTCTCTACCCTTCCTTGTATTCTGTCTTTCAAATTATAATCTCTGTGTTGGTACCTGTCTCCTACCTTTCTGGGTTGTCTTGCCTTCTCTTGTCCATGGGTTCTGGTGTACTTAGTCACCTGTTTTGGACACCACTTGGTCATCGTTCCTCACTGTTTTTTCATCTCATTCCTCTCTGTGCTATCCCCCTTTCTGGCTGTTCTTCTGTTCTTGCACTATAGCTCTCATCCTCTGACTCTTCCTTCACTACACTAACCTATTTTGTGGTAGTATTGTGTTGTGTTGCTCAGTTCCACTTTTTATGAACATCACAGATATAGTAAAAAAAAATAATTGGATGGAATGCCAGCTTTCTGTAGTTAAATCTACTCTGAGGCTCCGAGCACAAACATTTGGCCTGACCTAGTTATCTGCTCCACTGTATGGAAGGTGCAGATGGAATTCCATGGAGCTGAGAACCAGAGCAATACTGTATCTTTAAAACCAAGAAAGAGCTGGAATAGACAGCCTTATGATGAGGGTAGAGGTGAGATTCCATGGCGCTAGGAGCCAAGCCACAGCAGCCTTATATCCATGAGAAAAATTGAGAGAGAGAGTAAGAGGGAGTGTGAGTGAGTGTGTTGGGACACTTATATTGACTGTAGAGATGGGATTTTGTAGGGCTGGAGCAAGTGGAGGAGTATTAGGCAGAAGAAACCCAAACCGCCTGACTATATGGGGGAATTATATGACACAAATGACTGTTACCAATTTGAAAAACAACTGTGATTTAACATGTATGGTTATTATTTTTAAAGGCAAAAATAAAGAATTTATCCTAAAGCTGGTAAACCGACCATTGCTGATCCTGCAGAGTGAATTTGGATTTGTGGGCATTGCACCCGGGACCCCGAGGCTGGATGGAAACCGAGCAGGATTCGATGCCAACAAGGTGACCAGCAATGACAATGGCTTTTACCAATTTAAAGTGGGTGAGTTTGGAATTCTTGATCTGTATTCATCTGGTTCTGTGGGGCATATCTTTTAACCATTTGTAACAGAAATACAGGATAGTGACATTCAAAATGTGGGAAAATACGGAACACTGGCTCTCACAATTTGAGACCATCATCAAACAACAGAACACTGTGGAAGCTGGTTCTTTTATTTATGCTGAATTTACTTTTGATTTAGCATCATGTAATATGAATTTCTTACAGTTTACAGCACCTTCTCTGTTTGAGCGGCACCTTTGCATGTGGGACGAAGCAATTCTGAATAGTAAAATAAGGGATGACCCACATAATATGGGACAATTGAGAGGTATGCTCTGGGGTTCTGAACACCTGTGTCATCCATCACAACCTCTCAACTTCAGTCACTACTCATGACACTTATTTTTTTTTTTTTTTTTTATTATTTCAGTTGCGGATGAACTACCTTTAAGCCAAAGGTCCCTTTACAAAGGTTCCAAGTTCAGAAAAAAAGATGTTACAATACAGTACAATACAATACATTACATTGGTTTTAAAAACATATAGTGAACATTATTTCATGGGAAAATATAACATAGAATAAACCACAGGAATACATACATAGGTTTGGAGATTGCAAAAAAAGCTGTAGGTAACAAACAGCAAATGACATTCTGTTCCATGGAAGTTCTAGATCAGATTACAGTTAATGTTACTAAATGCCATGCTGTAGGGGTGGTGGCAGCCCGCGGGGGCTTTGTCAAAGAAGGGGGAGGTAGGGGCGGAGGGAGGGAGAAGGGTGGAAGCAGCCCGCGGGGTCTATTGGAACTGGGGAGCGGCAAGAGTAACTGTGGATTCCCCATAGCTTATAAACACAGGTCACCACTTCTACAATGTCATACCTGCTGAATGAGGGGAATGGCAAGTGCGAATGTCTCCCTTCCCTCCCCCCAGTCTCAATCTAAGTAACCATTTACACAATCTGGGACCTGCTTGGCAGTTGAGGTTGGGGGGAAGGGCTGGGGCATACACAACTATGGATCCTCCACAACTTCTATGAATCATACAGAGAGAGGGTGCAAGGGGCTGCCTCAGTGCTACTCAGACCTTATATTTCAGCCAACAGCAGCGGAGTTAACTTTACGCATCAGCTCTGAGGCTGTCAGTCTCACTGATACTTTGTGATCCTGTTCCCACAGGTTCAATAGCTGACCCTAACTTTGGGTCTGAGTTTCTGATTCGTGGTATCCCAATGTACAGCATCACAGCTCTGCTGTCCTGTTACATGGAGTCAGCACTTGGGGGAAGAGACTGAATGAGAAAACCACAGGTTTTCTCTTTCCTCTCAGTTTTGGTATGTGTATCCCTATATGAATTCCACACAAAATATTATAAGACCAAAACCTAAGGTCCCATTTACATCTGTTTAATTTTCTTTGATGCTTTTCACTTGAGTCCCGTTATACCTGATTAGTGTGTTTGTGAACAGATAGGGGGTTTAGGCCATGTAAGAAAGGTATGAGATGCACCATCCTTTTGACTAAATGAAGACTACTGTTCCATCTTCATCAGAGAGAGTGGTGGATCAGTGCCTTCAGGAGGAAGAAGAAAAGCAGAGGGGGAAGGGAACACAGATGTAATGATAGAGGATAGAGTGAGGGAGGGGCTGTTAGCTTTGAAGGTGGACAAATCATCAGGTCAGGACAGAGTACATTCAAGGGTACTAAGGGAACTGGCTGAGGAGCTGGCAGGGCCACTGGCAGGCCTATTTAAATAGTTCACTGGAGTCAAGTGTGGTGCTGCAGGACTGGAGAACAGCACATGTGGTGCCCCTCCACAAAAGTGGTCCCAAGGATAACCTAGGGAATTACAGACCAGTCAGTCTGACCTCAATTGTGTGCAAGCTCATGGTGAGTTTGGTAAGGAGAGTTTGAGGCGAAATGACAGAAAGCGTAATAGAGGGAGGTCAGCTGAGATAGGGTGGTGGAGTTAGCAGTGCAGTAGACAACATCAGCATAGTCAATGACAGGTGGGATCATTTTGGCTAGAAGTTCAGAGTGGACATGGAGAGGGAAGGAGTCTTTGTTACGATATAGAACACCGAGCTTGGGGTGGAGTTTGGAGGTCAGGTAGTCGATATGTGTGGCAAAATTTAACTGAGGATCGAGCCAGACTCCTAGGGTATTTGAATGACTGGACAGTCTTTAAGGGGGAACTGTCAAGAGAGATGATCAGGAAGAAGTTTGTTGCCTTGGCTAGCCTTTGTACAGTCCCAAAGATCATTGATACAGTTTTAGTGGTATTTAGCTTTAGTTGTTTTGCCTGAAACCATGACTGAACAGAATTGAAATCATGTTGTAGCACTGAATGTATAGTGGCAGGGTCAGGGCTGGATGCATATAAAATGGTGTCATCCACATACATGTGCAGTAGTGATGTAGTGCAGGCAGATGAGAGTTTGTTTCTAAAGATGGAAAACAGGATGGGGCCGAGAATAGAACCTTGGGGAACGCCAGATGAGATAGGGAAAGGGGACGAGGTGAAATATAGCGGAGGCAGTATAGCGCAGTGGTCTAAGGCTCTGAGCTGCAAATCTGGTGACATCCAGCAGACCAGACCTGGGTTTGAATCCCACAGCTTCCACTTGCATACTGTGTGACCCTGAGCAAGTCACTTAACCTTCTTGTGCTCCCAGGTCGCTCCTGTAAAAAAGCTTTCAGCTTAGTGTGCTATACCTGGTTAAACAACAAAATTAAAAAAATTAGCTATTTTAACTGACTGGAATCTGTTGGTAAGTTAGGATTTAAACCACTGAATGGTGGGAGGAGCAAGCCCAGTGTTCAGTAGGAGTGGGTGGGATACCGAATCAAATGCCTTCGCCAGATCAATGAAGACAGCTACAGTGAGATGTCCTTTATCAGCTGCAGATTGGATATGGCCTGTGATCTGGAGGAGGGAGGATGAGGTGGAATGGTTCTTCCTAAAGCCAGATTGGTACTGGGATAGGAAGTTTGTAGTATGAAGGAAATTAGTCAGTCTGGCTTGCACCAACTGTTCCAGGAGTTTGGATAGGGCAGGGAGGAGGGAAATTGGATGATAGTTTCCAGGGGATGTAGGGTTACCTCCTTTGTGGAGAGGTACGACGCATGCCAATTTCCATGCTTTTGGGATGACTCCTGTGGTGAAGAACAAGTTTGTAATATGAGCAAGGGGAAGAGCAATGGCAAGGGAAGAAAGGCGTAGGAGGCTGGGATGTAAGCCGTCTGGGCTGGATTTGGTTGTGTTGAGGAGTAGCAAGGCACGCAGTATCTCATTTGTGGAGGCAGAGGCAGCAAAGAGGTTTACTCCTGGCCTAAGTCTAGAGGAGGAAAGAGGGGCAGACGGTGAAGTAGGTGAGGCGGAAGAAGGTGCAGCACAGGTGGTAAAGTAGAATTTAGGGTATCCACCACCTGGGTGGGTTCCTGAAGTCTAATATTGTTATGTATTAGGGTGGGTGTGCCTGTTTGTTGGGATAGGCTGATGATACAGTGAACCATGTTCCAAAATGAGGAAGAGTGAGCAGTGCTTAGTTGTTTTTTAAAAAAATCCACCTAAGCTTGGCGGATAGCTTTTACACAGGCATTTGTTGCCGAGTTGTATAATTGCCTTGAGTGGGAGGACATGAAAGCAGATCAAGCTCTGTCATGGGCCTTGCACATAGCTATTATTGGGGCAGAGATCCAGGGATGATGTCTCTTCCTGACCCTGGCTCTTTTGGTAGGGGCATGGTGGTCTCAGATGCCCTTGAGGATAGCAGTGAAATGTGTCAAGGTGTTGTCATCCAAACAGGAGGAGAAGATAGGTGCCCAGTCAACATTATGTAGGTCAGATAGAAGGGAGTTTATGTCAATTGCAGAGAGAGGACAGGTTTCAATATATTTTGGGACAGATTTGGGGAGACAAGCTTTTCTTATGCAGTATGTGATGCAGTGATCACTTAGTGCTGGATCGAGGACACCTGCCTTGGACATAGAGTGTGGGTGGGAGGAGAGGACCCAGTCTAAGAGGGAGTGGTTTGCAGAGCAGGTATTGTATCTAGTGGGTTCAGAAATCCACTGAGAAAGATTTAGTGATTCTATTTTGGAGATCGCTGATTTGGATGAAGGTGCCAGCCAGTCAAGGTGATAGTCCCCCAGCAGGATTAATTCACCTGATTGTGCGAGAGGGGGAATGGCCAAGATAGAGGAAATTAAAGCATATTGGTTTAGTTGAGGAGATACATAAACTGCTACAATGAAGATAGGGATGGTATGAGGTAAAGAGAACCATGGGATTTGGGGCATGATTCCTGATGGCAGACTGAGAACGATAGGCCTTGTCTGATGACCATGGCTATGCCTCCTGCTCTCTTGCCACAATCCTGTCTTATGATTTGGTAACCTGGAATATGAATAGATGTGCTGTGTGTCTTGGTTGAGAGCCAGGTTTCTGTAAGGCACAGAATGTCTGGGAAATTTTGGTTTAACCAGCAGTTTAGTGTGTCCAGTTTTGGGAGGAGACTCCTAATATTCTTGTACATTATTTTCAGACCCTTGGATGAGGGTTGATCCTTGGCAGGCACTGGGAGGGCCTGGGCTCACATCAATATCTCTAGTCATTAATAGAAGGAAGAAAAGCACGGAGTAAGTGGCAGGCAGCTTACAACCTCTGATGGTGTTTAGGATAAAGTGTGAGCACCTGGAGCAGTGGATTAGGGTGAGGCCACTACAAGAGTGGGTAGGAAGGAAGCTTGCTGAGATTAAGTGATAGGAGGGTGCATGGGAGGGAAACGGAGTAGGTATGGGAAGGTGGAGGGACACGCCAGAGGTGGGGTGCAGTGCACCAGGGGAAGGAAGGGGAGCGGGCATCCCTGTAGTGGGCTGGGAGTGAAGGGAGGTGAAGATAGGTAGGTAGGTGATGGTGCCCAGGAAGAGGAGAAATGAGACATTGTTCATGACTGTTGATGTCTGGGTTGGGGCAAAAAGCTGGAGCAGGATCACTGTTACTAAAATAGGAAAATATGTAGATTTTATAGCTGGTGTCCCTTTAAGGAACAGCCCAGCCAGGCCACCAATCATATGGCAAAACAGTAGGGAGCTAGGGGGAGAAACTGTATTTAATTAGCACCTGGGTGGGGAAGGGTGCGGGGGAGAAAATATACCCGGGCACAGCCTGCCAAGGGGGCTTTAGAGATCTCCTCCGTAGTCAGAGCAGAGGCAACTGATCTGCAAGACAGGGAGCAGCGCCGTGAACCCAGCTAGGCAGCTTCCAGACAGGGAATTCAGAGCCCACCATCTGATTGACCAAGTTCAAGGCAGAGAGCCAATCAGGCAACGAGCAAAGCCTAACAGTACCCAATCAGAGTCTCGACGGCAGAGGCGCTTGGTTTGTAAAAAACAAGTATGGGAGCAATGCTGATGATCCTGGTTGAGAGTTCCATACATTCTTGTTTGACTTTGGAAGTCTGGTGTGGCAGTGGCAGGAGTGGATGCCTCACCGCCGCAGGTGATTCGGCCTAAATCAGGAGCCTTGCAGCCTGTGGGAAGGAAGAGCAGACTGGTGAGATTAAGTGGGGAAAAATTGCAGACGGGGGGAGTTGGAGAAACAAAGGGAGACAGCAGGAGGGCAGGATGAGGCACCTAGGTTAATTGGGGGGAGGGATCGTTCAGACCACAAAGGAGCAGTTTAAATATACATAAAGGAGCTGTAATTGCAGCCGGTAAAGAGGCGCGAAGAGCACAGTTACAGAACTGGGCAGGAGAGGAAAGCTGGGGGGGGGGCGCTGGTGGGTGTAGGTGAAGATAGGAGGGAAGAAACAGGTGGAGAGGCAGAATGGGCATTTAGGGTAGGAAAGCAGAAGATGTCTGAAGGCAATAAGAGAAAGAGGAGGAAATAACAAGTTTGTGTAACAGCAAAACTGCGACAAAATCACTGTAGCAGAGATATCACATTAGGCAGAACTGATCTAGGTTGTACCAAAATCTAAAGTCAGGATCAATGGGCTGCTCAGTAATTTAGCAACAGTAAATCAACAACAGCAGTAGCTTGTCCAAGGCAAACTGTTCTAGCTTAATAATACAAACAGTAGTAAAACAAAAACAGCAGTAGCCCTTTTTTTTTTGTTTGTTTTACACATGTACCTGTGCACAGCCTGCTGAGGGGGCTTTAGAGACCTCTCCTATAGTCAGGGCAGGGGCTGCCGATCTGCTAGGCAGGGAGCGGCACCGTAAGTCCAGCTAGGCAGCTTCCAGACAGGGAATTCAGAGCCCACCGTCTGATTGGCCAAGTTCATGACAGAGAGCCAATCAGGTGAGGAGCCAAGCCTAACAGTACCCAATTGGAGTCTTGGCAGCAGAGGCGCTTGGTTTGTAAAAAAATCAAGTACGGGAGCAATGCCGGTGATCTTGGCTAGAGTTCTGTACCTTCTTGATTGGCTTCAGGGGTTCGGTGTGGCGGTGGCAGGAGTGGACGCCTCGGCACAGCAGGAGACTTGAGCCGAGTCAGGGGCCTTGAAGCCTTCCTGGTTGGCTTCGATGGGCCGATGTGGCAGCGGCAGGAGTTGGCACCTCACTGCTGCAGAAGATTTGGGCCAAGTCAGGGGTCTTGGAGGAGCTGTCTTGGTCGGCTTCGGGGGTCCGGTGTGGCGGCGGCAGGAGTGGACGCCTCACCGCTGCAGGAGATTCTGCCTGAGTCAGAGTCCTTGGAGCCTTCTTGTTTGGCTTTGTGGGTCTGGTGTGGTGGTGGCAGGAGTGGATGCCTTGCCACCGCAAGAGATTCAGTCCAAATCAGGGGCCTTGGAGCCTTCTTGGTTGGCTTCGGGGGGTCCAGTGTGATGGCAGCAGCAGGAGTGGATGCCTCGCTGCTGCAGGAGATTCAGCCTGAGTCAGGGGCCTTGAAGCCTTTTTGGTTGACTTTGGGGTTCCAGTGTGGCAGTGGCAGGAGTGGATATCTTGCTGATGCAGAAGATGTATCCCAAGTCAGTGGCCTTAGAGCCTTCTTGGTTGGCTTCGATGGGCCGATGTGGCAGAGGTAGGAGTGGACACCTCACCAATGCAGGAGATTTGGGCCGAGTCAGGGGCCTTGGAGGAGCTGTCTTGATCGGCTTCAGGGATCCGATGTGGCGGCGGCAGAAGTGGACGCCTCGCCGCCACAGGAGATTCGGCCTAAGTCAGGGGCCTTGGAGCATTCTTAGTTGGCTTTGGGGGTCCAGTGTGATGGTGGCAGGAGTGGATGCCTTGCCACTGTAGGAGATTCAATTCAAATCAGGGGCCTTGGAACCTTCTTGGTTGGCTTTGGGGGTCTGGTGTGGTGGCGGCAGCAGGAGAGTGGATGCTTCGCTGCTGCAGGAGATTCAGCCTGAGTCTGGGGCCTTGAAGCCTTTTTGGTTGACTTTGGGGTTCTGGTGTGGTGGCAGCAGGAGTGGATGCTTCACTGCTGCAGAAGATTCATCTCGAGTCATGGGCCTTGGAGCCTTCTTGGTTGGCTTCGGGGTCTGGTGTGGTGGTAGTGGCAGGAGTGGACGCTTTGCCACCTTTGTAAGGCATATAGTAAATACCCTTAACATATTCTCTTACGAGATTGAGCAAGATGAAGATGAGTTAGAATTCACGGGTATGCTGGGCTTAGCACCCACAAGGAGGTTGATGCTGCTCATCCATAAATCTCTTAGGAAAGCCACATGAAAGACTACATCAACACCTACGTCAGCTGCTGGCATAGACAAGAAAATTGAGAAAAAATGATCAGACAAACAAAATGGGTGCTGTAAGAACCTGTACTCTCACTGAGCTCATGAGGCAGTGGTCCAGACTTCTGTCTGTGATAAGGGCACAGTGCTTCTTTCTTCCCAGGCTCTTGAGAAAAATTCCAGCAAACTGGATAGCGGGGGCAAAAATGTCTATACCTTGACTTCTCTGCTACTGAGGAAGGCCGCTTACTTGGTTTAGACAGCCCAGTATCAGAAAGCCCTATGGAATTCTGCATTGGCACTGAATGAAAAAGCTATTGGAGACTTGGCACAGGATATGACTGACACAGCAAGATCAGCCATAGATGCCACAAAGTACCAGTTCCATATGAGAGCGAACACAAATGACACTGCATCTAGGGTTATGGCCCATGAAGTGTCCTTGAGAAGGTTTGCCTGGCTTAGAAATGCTAACCTAGCCCATGACACACAAACAAAACTAATGGATTTCCCCTGTGAGGCATATTCTTTGGTTACAAGACAGAGGCTTACATGAAAAATGTTGATGAGTATAAAACCACCTACAAGAGCAATACTGAGAAGGATAAGGCCTCTGCTTCCTACTGGCTTTATGGAAGGGGCAGTGGGGTAGAAGATACTACCCTTTTGCTTATGTCTCCTATGAGTACCCTCCACAAAGAGGCTACTATAGGGGCTAGGAGTAGACGGGGCAGTAGGTGGGCAACTACAACACCACCCACCAAACTTCAGGCAAAGTAAAACTCCTGACAAGTCTGCTGAGGATGCCCATCCATTGACAGTGGGTGGGGAGATAGACTGGGTTACTACTTACAGGGATGGACAAAAGACACCACAGACAAGTGTGTCCTTTAAAATAGTGAGCGAAGAGGGTCTGTCCCTGCAGTTAAGGAAATTCCCAAAACTACAGAACCCAAAGGTTTTCCAGCCTCCAACCCCAGCAGAACAAATTCTGTTGGAGATGGAGGTGAAAAAATTGTTGCAAGCAAATGTAGTGGAAAAAGTGCCTGCCTTACAGAGGAGCAAGGAACTTTATTCCAGGTACTTCCTGACGCAAGAAAAATGTGGAGTGGTGATTCATTTTAGACCTGAGATCTCTGAACAAACATTTAAAGAAAGAAAAGTTCAAGATGATAACACTGGGCTTATTGATTCCGTCTCTGCAAATAGGAGACTGGCTGAGATCACTGGATCTAAAAGACACCTTCTTTTCACATACCAGTCAGGCCACATCATAGAAAATACCTCAGGATCAGGTTGGAGAACTGGCACTGACAGTACCAGCTCACAACCCTTCCTTTAAGCCACACCTCAGCTCCAAGAGTATTCAAAGTGCCTATCTGTGGTGGTAGCACATTTGAGAAGGAAAGGCTGGGGTGATTTTTCCCTATCTGGATGACTGGCTGATCTCAAGAAAAATAAAGCAGGAAACAAAATATTCCATATTGCAGACACAGGACACATTTAAGGACCTGGGCTTCCTCTTACACCTTCAAAAATCACAAAAATAATCAGTTCAATGTCTGGACTTTACTGGTGCAGAGCTAGACAATCTGCAGGAGAAGGTATTCCTTCCTCAAGCAAGAGTAGCAAATCTGATTTCAACTGCAGAATCCTTCAAGACAGGCCAGTCAAGGCCTACAAGGGACTTTCTAGGTTACTGGGTTACACAGCCTTAGCCACTGCATTGATGCCAGGGGGCCAGGTTCCAAAAGAAGGGCATTCAGTATCACCTAGGGGACCATTGGTCCCAGAGGTGGGAACCTTTTTTCAAGCTGGTGCCTGTTACAAAAACGTTATTAAAGGCACTGGAATGGTGGAAAGGGGAAGACAGTCTCAGACAGGAAATTCCTTTCCTGCAGCAATCCCCCACAGTCATACAACAGAAGCTTCTCTCCTAGGATGAAGTGCCCACCTAGAGGACCTTACTGTGAGTGACACCTGGAGCACACAGGAGACTTTAGAGCACATAAATCTGCTGGATCTCAGAGCAGTTTACTTGGCAATTCAGGCTGTCACCTCCCATATTCAGGGTCAGGTTCTTCAAGTCAGAATAAACACCACCACAACAGATAACACCACAGCAATGTATTACACACACAAGCAGGGAGGATCAAGATCTTCAAAACTGTGCACAGAAGCAATGAAGATCTAGAACCTAGCCTACTACCTGGAAGTTCAGCTAACTGCAGGACATCTACCAAGGAAAGGTAATGTGCTGGCAGACTCCTTGAGCAGGATCAGTCAGGGCAATCATAAATGGACCCTGAACCAGCAGCTGCTGGCATCAGTGCTCAGATGGTGGGGTACACTGGAAATAGACCTGTTTGCCTCCTGGGAGAACAACCAGCTCCCACTCTTTTGCTGCAGACCCCCAGCTGTGGACTCAGTCCCAGAGGATGCTCTAGTCCTCCGCTGGTCAGGGAATTTTCTCTATGCCTTCACTCCATTCACACTTTACTTAGAGTTCTGATAAAACTGTAAAGGGAGTCAGCTACAATGATCCTCATAGCTCCAGATCGGGCCAGGCAGACCAGGTATTCCATACTTCTCTCCTTCTTCAACAGACAGCCAATCAGCCTGCCTCTGAGATACAATTTGTTGACACTGTCCCAGGGCAAGATAACATTCCCAGATCTGAGAACTCTACGCCTCAGAGCATGGTTCTTGAAGAGCTAGAGTTCTCTGGGCTAAAACTTTCTGAAAAAGTAATGGAAGTGCTGAAGGTTTCTAGCAACGAGAAAAAAGGAGAACTTATGCTTCAAACTGGAAAAGCTTCTCCTTCTGGTGTTCTCCTAGACAGATCAATACCCTCCGGCAAACCCGTCTACAATCCTGGACTACGTAGTCCATCTCCAGTCTTTGGGCCTAAGGTCCTGTTATTTAAAGTCCAGCCCTAGATCTGTCAGATTCTTGTATGTCTGTAGTGTTCACCAAAGAACACACACACAAGCAGTAAGTATTAACGAAGAGTTTATTACAATACTCATGCCAAACATGTGACAGAGAAAATCACAAGGGAGTCGGTTTCTCACCAGTCCTCGAGGAAGGTATAATTCTCCATGAGGAACAGGCTTACAGAAGGTTATATAGTAGTGATAATCTAGTTACAGATATGAGAAACATAACACATTGGACGTGTATCCTAAATAAGGTGTAGGTAAGGTGTCTCCCTTGGGCAGTTACTTAGGAAACAGAATTACTAATGAGTAAGAAGTTAGGACAGAGGAAATACTCTTGTCAGCCATAAATCACAGACACAGAATGCTGAGTAAATACATGTGGTGTGATAACTAAGTATAAGACACAAACTGCATATGATTATATAAGAATATAACAATATATAACAATCGCTGACCATCTGAAAAGGCCCTCTTGTCAGTGATATGGGTCAGAATACATGTGTAAAAAATACATGAAAGAAAACATAATCTAGGTAAATGCATTATAGTGAGGTATAATGTATCATGCATGATGAGTGTAAAACATAAATCACAACAATAAAACAACATATAAAATGATGTAGACACAGTATATAGTAGCATATATTAGCAGCAAAGCAGATTCCTAATACCCATGCTTGTACAATGGGCACCTACATCTACATATTAGTGCAAATAGCAGTATCACAGTATAAGTTACCAGGAATACAATGTAATGTGTATGTGGGATAGTAGAGGTGCATAACCCATGCATAACAATCCCCTCCTTGTTGCCTTGTAGAAGATGCAACACAACAAAAAGAAGATGGTTAGGCACCATTTGTTTATAGGCCCATGACACGAACCTGGTAAAGGAACTTTAACTGGTCACGATGGTGTTTTAGGGTTTTCCTCAGACAGCAAAGCGTAATGATAAGGCAAAAGATAAGTAAACCTTGAATAACTATGAAAATTTGAAAAGTAAACTTGACAATGGGATTTTCCAAAATCATTGCAATATCATCACTGATTAGATCATCAAGTGCTGCCTGACCCTTGGAAATATTGCTGCTGATGTAAATGAGGTATGTATCTGTTCTATTGAGAAGGGATTGGAGAGACAAACTCAAGTTGTCAATATGAACATTGAATATAGATAAAAACTGAGACAGAGCATCGAGATAGTCAGGGCTAGACTCGATGATATCTGGTTCTGGGATGGGAATAGGGGTAATCACAATATGACCTATAACAACGCGCTGTTTAGGGAAAAAACAGAAGTTAGGAAAGTTCACAGCACACAACTTGGAACCATACCAAAATTGCTTATAGGTAGTTACCACACAGTATTCTCCATCAGCAGAATAAACCACCTTGGAAGATGGTATTTACCATTTGCATAGTTGAACAGGGCATGAAATATCAGTGTCCATAATCCATAAACCACCATTAGTTCCAAGGATAGATCCAAGGTTTCTTCCAGTGTTAAACAAAGTTCCATTGTTCATTTTAGATCCATTTAAATTGCTCATGGATAGATCGAAAGAGGAAGCCCAGTTCCAATTGCTCAGCGAGTAGCCACAGATTAGTCTGACAAGTTCAAAGATGTCACCTCTGCACAGGAAATGGTATCCTTTCCATGTACGACAGTCCACATTAGGTGCCAACCAAGCATCCAAGACTTCGTGGCAAACCAACAAGGGAGGTAGTTCCAGTCTCTCATGATAGATGTCCCCATCAAGATGACCAATAGAATGGATGGTAGCCAAACGATCATAGATAGTTGCAGCATCAAACTGCGGTAACGAGACTATGAATGTCATGAACATGGTGTCCTTGATTGTGCAGGAATATGTTTCAGAACACGGAGCAATGCTCGTATGTATGGTGACATACCCAAAGTTCCTTGCCATAGACAAGGGAATAGAAATAGTGTCAGTCAAGCAAAACACAAGCATTAGAAGTACATTTGGGGCAATACCGCTGTCCCATACATCTATCATGTATGAGATCAGGAATATGTCCTAATTCCAAATTCCAGAAGAGATTACTAATGGACGTAAGAACGTCAGAGCCATAGGCAGTGCAAAGGACCTCCCTTGCTATGTGATGCTCTTCTGCTTCCTTATTGTTAACAGAAATTAATTAATTAATCTTATTCTTTGTCAAATCAAATCCCTTCACAATATCCTTCATATTGTAAATTGCTCTTCCTGAGCGAGACCATTTACACCATGCAAAAGGGGAGGTATGATATTATATTTCATACTATCATGAACCTTTGACATTTGTGCTTGACTACTGGCTATATCAGCCCTATTCCAGAGAGACATACCAGAACCAAATAAGCCTGACGCTAAACCTGTTTCTGCAACAAAATGCTTAATGCGTTTGGGTTGTTTACTATTTTTAGATGTACCACTAGGTTTAGGATTTGAGAATCCTCTATGTGTGGTGCTATCAGCCCCAATATATGGGTCATTACTGAGTACCTGGTAAACTGCCAGAATATCTAATAACATAATTTGGAAAAAGACAGAATTGTTTGTTGTGGAATATAAGCCAAATTCCACCAAATTCCAATGGGTAAGATTTAAAACCACTGGGACATGCATGAACTACATGTTATTGACTAGGGCAGCTGGTTGGGAAGTGGAGACTAAACCACTGGGTGGACCAGGTTCCCATTTTGGGCACTCAGTATTTGGTGTTACAGATTCTTGGGCACCATATGGTAGAACCTTTAGGACAACGGCAGTGATTACCACATGATTCTAGATGCAAAATTTCTGGTTATCAACAAATTTTAAACAGGAATTTGGATCAATCCTAGCTGTTAGGTTGTACGCTCCAGAATTTTTGGGGTGTACCTGTTGGGGGGGATAGAGTACCTCCAGGGGAAATCCTAGCATTCGGCCAGCTTTGGAGAGTGCCTTTGTAAAGGCAGGCTACTGATATTAGATCTTTATTTCGAACTGCATACCACTCAATTTCAAGACTGGATTGATTTGAAGTGATGATCAAAACATTCAGTAGGGCCTCACTGCCCTCCTGAATGGTGACCGTGTCCTCTAGGACATTAATGTGGACTTCATGGGTTGCTTTTATATCCCATGGGCTTGTGAGGTACTCTGCCTCAAGAAGCTTGCTGGGTTTGGGGATCACTGGTATCTTATCTGCGTTACAATATACAAGTTGGGCTTGTAAGAAGACCAAAATTCCTAAAAAGTAAAATAAGCATACAGCAGCCATCTCTCTCTCTGTAACCTAAAAGAAAAACATAGTTCAGTACTGTTCCACCCAATGAGGTGAGGAAAAGTAAATTCAATCTCCTTTATACAGTTTCATCTGATTGGCATGTAGCCATTTGTCAGTGACTTTCTTGTTCTGGGGTATTCTGACTTGATAGACCGATGGACTGAACTTGATTACAGTGGGGTAGGGCCCATCCCATTTATTTTCAAATGCATGAGTAGGTTGTGCAAATCTGAGAACCATTACCTGATCCCCAACCTGCCAGTCCATATCATGTACAGTTTTGTCAAATTGTATTTTGGCCTGTTGTTGGGCCTCGCCTATACATTGAGCAGCAAACAGGTGTACCTTTTGGTTATCTTGCGTGAGTTGCTTGACATAATTATCTTCTGATACTCTATCAGCAGTAGGAGCACAGAGGTCCAGAAGTAGGTGTTCTGGTAGTCTCATAGACCGTCCAGTCATGACTTCAAATGGGTACACTGTGTACTTGTGGAGTGTGTCCCCCTTATTGTCATAAGAAGTAAAGGCAATAATGAATCCCAGTCCTTGGGGTTGTCCTGAATGAATTTGGATAACATGAGCTTGATCTGCCTGTTAGCCCTTTCCACCTGTCCTGATAACTGAAGGTGGTAAGAGATGTGAAGCTTTTGATTTACCCCTAACAAATCCAGAGTTTTCTGCATTAGTTCAGCTGTGAAGCTGGATACCCGATCAGAATCCACCTTTAAGGGTAGGCCCAAGCTGGTCAATAGTGGGTTTACCAAAACTTTTGCAGTCACTTTTGCAGTGTTGTTCTTTGATGGAAATGTCTCGACCCATTTAGAAAACAGGTCAGTGATCATTACAGCAAACTTGTTGTTCTTAATGTTTGGCAAGGGACCAATGTAATCAATCTGGATGTTGTTTCAGGGGCCGGAGTGCCTCTGGGGTAACAAATTGGCATTTTTACTAACTGGGGTAGGACTGTTTTGCGTGCAGATCAAACAATTATTGATGTTGTGCTTTACATCGTTTCTCATGTGAGGCCACCAGAGGGTTTTAATCTGTTTAGGGTCTTTTCCACTCCCTGGTGTCCATCAGTTGGAGTGTCATGTACCTGATAGATAAAATCCATCCTCAGTTGTTCAGGTACTACCCACAACTTTTCAGAAATATTGGGGCAGTGATACCATATGAGTAGGTTGTTACTGGATAGGTAAAGGTCATCTTTCACCTTTTTGTAGGGGCTGTTTGTTGGGAGTTCTTCCTCAGTCCCTTTGTCAAGGAATCTGAACGCTGCCCTCAAATGAGGGTCCTTCTTTTGTGCAGATGCTAGATCTAAGGGCACAAAAAGAGTTGTTTTTTTAATCACAGCAGCAATGCATACTGTATCTGAGACAGGGGGTTTTCATTTCCCATATGTCCCCTCCTCGAGCACCTTCTTTCACCAGACAGTCAGCATGGTTGTTAAAGGTGAAATAAGGTTCATTCTTACAGTGTACTCGAACCTTATGCATGTACAGTTTATATTTAAACTGTCTGGTCAACATTGTGATGTACAGAAACAAGTCTCTATATTTTACAGGAGTTCCGTCAGAGGACTGAAAGTTTGTTTTCTCCCAAAAGGGTAGAAATTCAGTCAGAGAGGAATAGACCCAATCAGAGTCTATAAAAATGACAGTGTCTGCAGTGCCTTACTTTTGCAATTCCAGAGTACAAGCCCCAGCAGCTAGTTTAACATACTGTGCAGCACACTCAACCCTCTCACGGAGGGCTGATGTCATGTTACATAGGAACATATCTTTGTATTCCACATTATCAACAGCAAAGTGTTCCTTTGCCAAGGACTTGCCAGCGCTGTAAGCCATCCACAAACATTTGTGGTAGTTATCAGGAGACTCCTTGGCTCCCTGCTTCACATTGCATGCCAGGCATGTTCCAACAATGCCCGGATACTGTGCAGCCATCAAAGCTGCACAAATAATGTCATAATCCTTCTTTGACCCATCCCTGATATCCTCTGGAAACTTTTACCAGAGGCTAGGGTCCAAAGTCAAATGAAGCACCTGGACACAGCCTTCTCTAGGAAGGCTGAGCATTTCACAGTGTGCCCGGACCTTGACAAGGTGACAGCTTAAGTTATCAGTGGGCTGCGCGCACTCAATACTGTCAGCCATCTGCTGGGCTGAATGAGCAGATTTCGTGGTGTTGCTTGGTGGTGCTCTTGGGTTGGGTGAAAGTCTAAAAGTGGCCCGTCTAACTGGTGCTTCTGCTGCAGCATCTGCCACTAACTTCACAATATTAGGCTGTCTACCAGCCTCTTTCAGAAGTTCGTTGACCTCCTTTTTAAAGTTATCCTTCTGTTCTTCAGAAATACCAGTCTTACTGATAGCCTCATTAATCATGCCTTGGATCTCCTGTGTGTCTTGTCCGATTAGGGGAACAATCACCAGTGTCTGTGTTTGAATAAACACAGCTCTGTGATGTGATGGTCTGCCATCTTGGAAGATGCACTGGGCACCACCATCTTGGTGTATGGCAATATGGCCACCATCATGTGAGCATGAGCAGCCATCTTGGGGATGGCATGGGGATGCAACGTGATGACGTGTGTGTCCACCATTTTGAGACATCAACAATCCTCCATTTTGTGAAACAAAAGAAGAGTGGCCAGCCGTTTGGCTAGCCCATTCCACAGCATGCTGTGAGTCCTCACAATCAGACTCCTCATCACCAGAAAAGGTAAGGTCAATGGGCATGTACTGAAAGTCCTCCATGGCTTTAATATGCCCAGCCAGCACCTTTCACTGATGGTTCAAATTCACCATCTTTGTTCTGCATTTCATGTGATTAACCTTGTTATTGGTAACACACAAACCTCTCGCAACATCTTTCTGCAAGACTGTGTAAGCGGCGCTTACTTCAGCGTGATTATCTTACTTTTGAGCTCACCACTTACCTGGTTCAGCTCCCCCCTCAGTTCCTCATTTTCCTCATGTAAGGTATCATTAGTCTCAGACAACAAGTCATTCATGTGTATGACCTGCTTTCTACCAAGCTTTGCTTTTTCACAATCATCTCTCAAAGCATGTAATTCTTGAACATTACTGTTAGCAGTTTCATGTAACAGGGATCTGAATTTGTGATTCCAGCCTGACTGCACATTCTGCAAGATCAGCATTTAACAGTCCCATCTCTCGCCTGAAAGCAGTGTAACCTGACTGCACTGCAGACAGCTGCTGTAATAAAGCTTCTAAGCTGGCAAACAGCGTTGCCAATAACAAGCCTTTGGAAAAAATATTCTTGGTACCATTCTTTAAATCAATATAATGATCAAAGATAGCCTGTACGGGATTAACTTTATCTTTAGCTACTGTAGCAAAATCTTCAAAACCATCATGGCTAGTGAGGTACTGTGAGGTTGCTAGCCTCAACTCTGTGCATTTTTTTTCAGACGTCAAAAATAAACAAAGAAACCTTTAACTGTTTGTGGTTCAGGAACTGCTTTTTGAACCACAGTAAATGAAAGCACACAGACAACTTTTGATGTATGTGGGTGCCTGTGAAGGAATACCCACAACCTGAAAGCACTCTAGCTGTCTCCATGGAACCTATTACAGCTCGGTGTTCCCACGGGGGAGCGGCAGCTCACTGCACAGATTTAAAAGTCTGACAGACAGGTCCCTAGTGCCTAAGCTCCATACACTGGGGAATGGCAGACAGTGAAGATTTATACAGTACAAGCAAACAGCTGCTTGTCACTGGGGGATTACTCACCCCAGTGTCTAAAACCACAAGGGAAGTAAGTGTAACTTTGACCACCATGGAGACATTTACCATGGTCACCATTGCTATCTAAAGTCCAGTTCTAGATCTATCAGATTCTTGTATGTCTGTAGTGTTAGCCAAAGAACACATACACGAGCAGTAAGTAATAATAAAAAGTTTATTACAATACTCACACCAAACATGTGACAGAGAAAATCACAAGGGAGTCGGTTTCTCATCAGTCCTCGAGGAAGGTATAATCCTCCGTGAGGAACAGGCTTACAGAAGGTTATATAGTACTGATAACAACATAGTTACAGATATGAGAAACATAACACGTTGGATGTGTATCCTAAATAGGGTGTAGGCAAGGTGTCTCCCTTGGGCAGTTACTTAGGAAACAGAATTACTAATGAGTAAGAAGTAGGACAAAGGAAATACTCTGTTAGCCATAAATCACAGACAAAGAAAATGCTGACTAAACAGAAATACATGTGGTGTGATACCTAAGTATAAGATACACATTATATATGATTATTTAAAAAATATATAACAATCACTGGTGATCTGAAAAGGCCCTCTTGTCAGTGATATGGGTCAGAATACATATGTATAAAATACATAAACGAAAACATAACCTAGGTAAATGCATTATAGTGAGGTATAATGTATCATGAAAACATAAATCATAACAGTAAAATAACATATAAAATGATGTAAACAGTATACAGTAGCATATATTAGCAGCAAAGCACATCCCTAATACCCATGCTTGTACGATGGGCATCTACATATTAGAGCAAATAGCAGAATCACAGTATAAGTCATCAGGAATATAATGTAATGTATATGCAGGATAATAGAGGTGCATAACCCATGCATAACAGTCCCCAACCCTGAAGGTTCATTTGATAGCAGTTTCAGCTTACCATTCCACCAAGTTACTTCGACAACTTTGTTGTCAAAATCCCCTACACTGATGGGGGAAACTTCGACTGTTGAAGTTTCGCACAGCACCCCCCATGCAGGGAGAAGTTAGTCATATGGACAAACAGGAAATTCCTCCCAAAAGTGGTGTCTGAATTCCATCTGAATCAAGCAGTTGCCCTTCCAATTTTCTTCACAGGAAGATCCAGCTCAGGTGAACAAAAGCTCCACAATCTGGATGTGAAAAGGACACTGAATTACTACTTGGACCACACAGGACATCAGGTCCACTAGCACTCAGATGTTTGTTACCTGTGATGAGGTGGGGAAAGACAGCCAGCATCCAAGTGAACCCTTTCTTGCTGTATAGTCTCCTGTATACAGTTCTGTTATGACAAAGCTGGTAAACTGTCACCCAGAGGGCTCAGGGCACACTCTATGGCTCTGTACATACTAGGCTTCTTAAACCAATTTAAGCAAGTTAAAATGGTTTAAGAAGCTCTAACATGATTTGTGGACACATTACAGTGCCATTTAAACCATTTTTAAAAACCATGCTAAAACCCTGCTAGGTACCTAGTCTTTAGCCTGGTTTTAAAAATGGCTTAAGCTAAACACAGTTGCACTTACCAGTGTGTACACGCTGCCATGGTCATCCCGTTCTTTGCTGGTCCTCCACTATGCACAGCCCTCCGATGCACAACACTGTTACATGCATGGCTCTGTGAGGGTCCATAGTGTGTACAGAATGCAGGTTTGAAAATGCTTCAAAAGCCAGGTTAAGGCAGCAATGTGGCTGCACCAACATGGTAAGAGTTAAACCGTTTGAAAAAATGGTTTAAAACCCACCTCACAAGTGTGTACAGGGAATACAAGAGGCACCTCTGCCTCAGTAGCAGCATCAAGGAGTATCTCCAAGCAAGGAATTTGTAAAGCAGCTACCTGGGAAACTTTACACACCTTTGCAAAGCTCTACTCTCTGGACATGCAGTCCAGAAGGGATACCAGTTTTGGCACTGCTATCTTGCAGAACCTTTTTCCTAAGAGGGTTCTGTATCCAGCCTCCCAAGAGTTTTAAGAAAAAAATTACTCACCGTAGTAATGTTCCATACAAAGGGATTCCTTACTGAGTTCAACAATCCATCATCCTTGCGCCTCCTTCCACAATCTAGAAAAAGTTTCAGACAAGAATAATTTTTTCTACTTGCTTGAGCATCACTTTTTTTTCCCCTCATCCTGTGTTTATCCTTCACAGCAGGCGCGGCTTGTGTCAGTCATCCGACAACAGACTTCTGTGGTCGTTTGGGCACCTCCTCACTACCCGTCAGAACCATCAGAATCATTGTGGGGGGCTTCAGCCAGCAGCAGCCCCTGATTATTCACATTTTCTCCCCTGATCCCCAGAGCCCCTAGTCAAAGTCAACGTGCACTTGGAGGTGCACATGTGTGCCCTGGCCTGAATCGTCTCCACTCCACCCACCCCTGGCCTAGCACCCATCTCTGAGCCCTGCCTGCAGTACCATTATGCCTCCACATGGTGGCGGTCAAATGCCGGGAGGGACAACCTCCCCTACCTGGGAAAAGAGAGCTGCCAGTGGCTGTGCGATCCTCACCTGCCCCACCCCCCGGCAGACCGTGCTCATTCCCGAACATGGGTTGCCAGTGTGGTGAATGGTAAGGCATCCAGCACCTCAGCCCTCTACATCACTGGGCTGGCTGCTTGAGCATCACTTGTTACAGCGCCTTTACAAGTTTGCTAAATGGTCAGACTGACTATTTTTCATAACAAATTTGTTTTGCCTTGTTGAAACAAATTTTTTTTTTTTTTAGAACTTTTAGTAGCCATTTAGCAAGTCTTAGTGGTCACAGCTCACCCTAGCTTTAGAAGAAATCTGACGTTAGAGTGCAGGGATAAGCATGATCACATAGCAGAGTTGGAATTTTATTCTAAATTCCATAGCTTGCATAAAATTCTAAAAGCTCTGGGGATGCTCATTCCAGGGCAATGATTGCACTTCTTAAACTTAGTACGAATACCTTTGGAATAAACAGTAGTACTGAGGTGAGTAATGTTTCTTACTGGTCATGGAGTTGTGCGTGAACCTAGAGGAGGCAGAATTCATGAATATGCTGGGTCTGAACTTGACAAAAAGTGTCCATACCCATCCATAAGTCTTTAAAGAAAGCCACTAAAAAGTTTCCTGCTACGCCTTCAACCTCTAGTGCTATTGACAGGCAGAGTGAGAAAAAAGGCTAAAAGGTCATACACTACCTCTACCTTATTGATGAGGTAGGCAGCCTACCTGAATTATTCCACACACTGCCAAAATGCCCTGTGGAATACAGTCCTGCTATCATGTGAGAGCTTGCCTTTCCAACAGAAACTTCACCTAGCACATACAGTGAGGGCTGGTTTCGAAGCTGCCAAATGTCAATTTCAAATGTCTGTTTATGTAAATAAAACTGCATCTGGAGCTTTAGCAAATCCAATGTCTTTCAGAAGATTTTGCATAGGTTAGAACATTTCGGTTGTCACAGAACATGCAAAAGAAAGCAGCTGATTTCCCTCCTGAAGGCCCCCCTTATCTAGAGACAAAACAGGTATATGCGAAAAAAGTTAATAAGCAAAAAGTAACTTTCAAGACTTTAACATAAAAAGAGCAGTTCAACAATGCCTTACAGGTCATATAATGGGGGAGATATGGGAGGAGCTTATTACAGCACATCATATCTTAATACATAGCATAAGTTAGCTGAAGGGTCACTGCCTTCTTCTGCTTTTTGGTTAAAATCTGTCACTGGAATATCAGGAGCAGTGTGACCACACTGCAGAGTTGAACTTTACATTCTAAAGTTCTACCTCTGGGGCAATACATCGAGGCTGAGATGCTGCTATTTGTTTGACTCACAAATACACCTTCTAGAAAAAACATAATTACTGTGCTGAGTAGTTTTTTCTTTTAGGACATGCAGTGTTCCAGAGGTGGATCTTTTTGTATCATGGGAGAACAAAAAGCTACCACTGTTCTGTTGAAGAGCCCCATCTCAAGAACAATCCCAGAAGATGCCATCCGCATGTATTAGGGGAGCAGGTTCCTTTCTGCTTTCCCACCATTTCCACTGATGCAGAAAATACCTCTGAAATTGAGAGCTGGAATATCCACGATCTTGATAGCACCAGATTGGCCAAGACAGCTTCAGCACCCTCTGTCTTTATTTAGCTGTCACAGAAGACTCCTCACACTCTGCATCTTTGTCAAGATTTTCTTATTATCTCAAAAGGCCTGGGGAACTATCCCAGCCCGGGATTCCTTAATCCTCATAGTTCATTAGGGGATAGAGTGCTGTGACTTAACAAGGTTATGGAAGTCTTTAAAATGGGAAAGATTCTCAATCTAGTGTGGGAACAATTCCCATAAAGTTGAGAAAGCAGTCATTGTGTTAATGTTAGAGTAATTCTTACATTTAAACAGCTACTGTCACCTCAAAGAAAACTATGAAAAACATAAGTAGGTACAATTCGACTTGCATTCCAGATGTATTCTATATATTTCGCTTCCTCTTTATTTATTACTGAGTAAATCTGCATGAATGCATAATTTTTATCCCTTAGAGTTTATCTGCCTCTGTAGCTGACTCTTTACTTCAGGTCATAATTCTCTGTTGTGACATCACAATGTGTTGCCATGGGAGTAACTGTGATATCACAATCAGTGCATTATGACCTCAAGTAGGGAGAAAGCAACAAAAAACATATTAATTCTTCAGGAGAAAAGATCCTGTTTTCCTGCAAATGACCTCAGTAATAAATAATGGGGAGGAGGAATACAAAACTAATGTGAAATACAAGCTGAATTGTGTTGGCCCCTGATCAGCAATCTTCATCCTGTGACCAGTGGCCATGGCTGGAAAGGCCGCCAGCTGTGTGCCCTTCCTCAGTCTGCCTCTGAAGCTCCCTCCCTGGGATCCCTCGGCCCCTGATTGGGTAATCTTCATCCTGTGACCAGTGGCCATGGCTGGAAAGGCCACCGGCTATGCGCCCTTCCTCAGCCTGCCTCTGAAGCTCCCTCCCTGGGAGCCCTTGGCCCCGATCAGTCAGTCTTCATCCTGTGACTGGCAGCCATGGCTGGAAAGGCCGCTGGCTGTGCACCCTTCCTCAGCCCGCCTCTGAAGCTCCCTCTCTGGGTAAGCCTGCCTGTTTTCATGGGGACCACAGTTCTGGGCCATGATTGGCCAATGGCTGTCCGAACTCCCTCCGCATTGGTTGGAGCCCTTATGGCTTTTGCCGTGATTGGTCACTACATCAGCTGCATTGTATTTGGGACTCCACGGCTTTTTTACACCGAAAGTCAGTACCTGGGCTATACTGGTGTATAATTTGTGGGAATTGTGTTATTTGGGGTTACCAGTGGAGTGTTTATACTGTTTTTACTACTGGGGGACTGTATTTCTGAACTGTTGGGCTTGATTCCTAAGGAAGTCGCCTACCTGATTCTCCCTTCCAGACCTGAAGCTAGCCCAAACCCCCACCCCCTTTCCATCCTTAATTTCTTTTTTGTATTTCTTTCACCTTCCTATATCTGTCCTTTCAGTGGTGCCTGACCTAATTGCTAATCTGCCTGGCTGCCGCCCCCTTCCTCCTGTGAAACTGTTCTTTTGTTTGTGTTTTTGTCCCACTCCATGCCCCCCAATTTAGCCTTACAGCCATCTTTTGTTTTCTCTGGCTCCTAAATAGTTCACTTTTGTTCTGTTCCCTTAGGAGCCCTTGGCCCCTGATCGGGCAATCTTCATCCTGTGACCGGCGGCTGTGGCTGGAAAGGCCGCTGGCTGTGTGCCCTTCCTCAGCCCGTCTCTGAAACTCCCTCCCTGGGTAAGTCTGCCTGTTTTCATCGGGACCACAGTTCTGGGCCATGATTAGCCAATGGCTGGCCAAACTCCCTCCTCATTGGTTGTAGCCCTTACGACTTTTGCTGTGATTGGTCACTACATCAGCTGCTTTGTATTTGGGACTCTTCAGCTTTTTTACGTTGAAAATCAGTACCAGGGCTATACTGGTGTATAATTTGGCCCACACCCCTCTCCCACCCCGCCACTTGTTAAATACACCTTTTCCCAGCCCCACTCCAGAACTACATGATCATTGATGTTGCAGTTGACCTATAGAAGCCCTACTCTGCCTTGCAACTCCACCCCAGCAGGGGTGCACGTTTCTATCGCTGCTGCTCCTTGGCCTTCTTGTCTAGCAAAATGTTGCCTTTATCTCTCTTACTAGGCTTCCTCTTTGCCTCCCTCCATGGTGTATCTGACATATCATGTGGACCATCTGTGGCTCCTTATCCACAGCATTTGTGGGTGCTCTCAGGCAATGTTAAACCTCTCTCTAACCTACTCCTACCAAAGTTAAAAAATGTGTCCTTTCCTATGGTGCCAATTCGACCTGGCCACTGCACGGCTCTACAACCTATTATACACTACTGGTTCTCACTGCTGCTCACACATTCTTGCGTTCCCTCTGTTAGGACCATTCTGTATGTTTTCTTCCATTCTTCACATTCATCATGTGCCCTCTGTACCTAATATTCCTACCTGTGCATGTACTAGGAACAAAATGTGACCTTTTCGCCCGTCACTACCTGCCATAAAAAAACTGCTCCTGCTGCTTCTCATCTGTGCTGGCAATGTCGAGCTAAACCCAGGGCCCCTTCTCCCTATTCCTGCCCCTGCAGATCTATCTCATCTAAAGGGGCTATCCTTCCTGCATCTAAATGCTTGCAGCCTACTGAAAAAGCTAGATGCCATCAAAACCTGGACCTTCCATCATACTCCCGACATTCTCGTAATTACTAAAACATGGTTGAGACCAAATACCATGGACCATGAGGTCAACATTCTCTTGTATAACTTATTTAGAATGGATAGGTTATTTATGGGTTGGGGGTAGCCATCTACGTTCGTGATAAATTCATCACCTCCATAGTTGATTCAACTTCAGCCCCCAAGGAATTCGAGTGCCTAACCTTAAAGATCCAGCTCTCCCAATCTGCCTCACTCTGCATCATCAGGTGTTACAGGCCCCCTTCAGCTGGCCTGTCTCTGTTGGAGCACCTAAGTGATATGTTAGGCACTACATACTCGGAAGTAACTGTCCTGGGCGATTTCAACCTGGACTGGCTTTCCTCAGCCTCAAAACCACTGAAAGATTTTGTGATACCCTTGGGCTCACACAGATCATAAATGAAGCTACCCATACTAACATTAAAAACCCTGAATGTAGCACCCTTCTGGACCTAATCCTAGTAAGCCTCACCTCTTCACTCATTCTGGAGTATTTTTTAATGATCTTAGCAATCATTGTGCCATTGGCTGTGTGAGATCGGTGCACAAAACAGTCTCCTCCTCGAAGTATATCTCCAAGAGATGTAAATGGAAATTCAACCTCAATGCATTCCTCTATGACCTCCAGTATGCAAACTGGCAGACGTTCTACCTTGCACCTTCAGTGGATGAGGCTTATGAGGCCTTCCAAGCTATACTTACTGAGACCATAGATATTCATGCCCCTCTTGTCAAAAGCAGAACTAAAAGGAAATTCTGTCCTTGGTTCACGGAAAACTTAAAAGCAGCTTTATGGCACAGGGATACTCTTTGGAGAAGAGCAAGAATGTCAAAACTAGCTGCAGATTGAACTGCCTTCAGAACCTCAAGAAACCAGTGTACCAAACTAATCAGAGCTGCTAAATCTAGCTATTTCTGCTCAGAACTCAGCTCAACTACCAACTCCACCAGCAAGTTCTGGAAAACCTTAAGGGAGGTTGAACGTCATAGATCATCTAGCACATTCCCCTCTAAAATCTCTATCTGTGACACTTCCACTACTGATAAGCATGTGATACTTGACCTTCTTAACAACCGTTTTGCCACGGCAGAGATGGCTTTTGATACCTCTCCGGCAAATGCAATCAGATCTCGGTTATTTAGCCAGAGACCTGAATGCCTTAATCTGGACCTTCACGCTCAAAGCAATACCTTCTTGTTTTGTCCGGTCTCCATCAAACAAGTTGAGGATCTTCTCCTGCAACTAGACATGAAGAAAAGCGCGGGTGCTGACCTGATTGAGCCATTCGTCCTAAAATTGGCCTATTTTATATTGACTCCCCCCATTACCCACCTTTTCAACCTGTCACTACTCCAAGGTATTCTTCCCACGATCTGGAAGACAGCATATGTCATCCTTCCATTTAAATCCGGGGATCCCTGTTACCTAAATAACTACTGACCTATTTCTCTGCTCCCTGTCCTGTGTAAGCTACTGGAGAAGGTAGTCAATGCACAGCTCAAATTGCACTTAGAAAGCTCCAAATTACTAAACATGGTCCAGTCTGGTTTCCGTCCCCCACCACAGTTCCATAACTGCCTTAGCCAAGGTTATGAACGATTGGCAGATCGCTCTTGATGCCAAATTTTATGTTTGCACTTTGTTTCTTGATCTCAGCAAGGCCTTTGATATGGTGGACCATGACCTTTTATTGGTGCCCCTAAGAAATTTAGGGGTTGACAACGTGGTGCTAAAATGTTTTGCCAACTATCTTACGGACAGACACCAACAGGTCAAGGTTGACGGCGACCTGTCACCTATAAAAATACTCCTAAGAGGTGTGCCCCAAGGGTCCATACTTGGCCTGCTGCTTTTTGCTATCTACATAAATCATATAGAAACTGGCATCAAGTCTGTGAATGTCCACCTATTTACCGACAATACAGTACTCTACATTGATAGACCGACACCTGAGTCAGCCTGTAATGACCTTCAAAGTGACTTTGATGTCCTCCAGAAAAACTTGTTGCACCTGAAACTTCTACTAAATGCAAAAAAAAACAAACTAAAGCCATGCTTTTCTCTCCCTCAGTCCTCCCTCCCAGAAATAACCCCTCTTGCATGGTTCCTCAGATAAGCACTCTCTTGGATGAAACCTTGGAATCTGTGGTGAAATTCAAATACTTGGGGGTCTGGATAGACTCCAAGCTGTCCTTCCTCGACCACATAGATGAGCTCTCTAAGAAATTGAGACAAAGACTCGGTATCTTTTTTCGCATCAAGTACTCCCTGACATCGGAGGCCAGAAAACTACTAGTTCAAACTACCTTCATGCCACTCCTAGATTATGCTGACTTCCTGTATGGTCACAGTACTAGCGCGTCTCTCTCCAAACTTGACACCCTCTATCATAGAGCCCTCAGATTTATCTCTGATGCTCCTTATTCCACTCACCATTGTACACTCTACTATTCCTTAGATTGGAGCTCTGTCAGCTTCAGGAGGCAGAAGAATGCTGTATTATGGACCTACAAAGCCATCATTCATAAGCTCCCTCAGTACCTGTCAGATTGCCTACTTATTTGTTCTCCCAGTATTTACCCTCTGAGAAGCCTTACCTATATATCCCTTGTTATCCCTAAGGTTAGAACGTGCTTCAGTAGATCCGATATAAGCCATGCCGTCCCTGTCCTTTGGAACAATATCCATAAATCAGTAAGGATTGTTACCCTAGTTACGTTCTCCCTCTTCAAAACCCTGTTCCTGAGGATTCTCTCAGAGGCCTGTAATTGCTTCAGATAAGGGTCATAGCACTGTTTGATGCCTTAGTTCTCTGTCATGATGTTTATTTCCCCTACGGGCTCCATTCCATACTCACTCCTCCCACTTACACCATCTTCCGATGGTCCTCCTCCCCTTAGCTCCCCTCTCCCCCTTAGCCCCCTCCCTTTCTCTGCCATGCTTACACCTGCTCATAGGTACTCTCCTTCCTTAATCTCTTTTGCACTCAGCTCTGCTTCTTTTACTTTCCTCTTCCTTCATGCCCAGTGTTACAAACTGAACCTTGCTAGCTGGAGTGCTTAATGCTAACTAACACTATGTATATAGTCCGTATGTATGTATGGACCATACCCTTGAAGTTGCGTCCAATGAAATGTATCACACTGTTGACATTCTGATGGCACATTGTCTCATCCTTGCCCTCTGGCAAACTGTTCATACTGTATGAATCACATTTTGTCTGCAGATGTATTATAGACCACATCTTCCCGGTCTGTACTTACTTGCACCTGTACTTAAGTAATTTCTATTGTATATGTGATGTATGCCTGTCTTCTCATATGTTCTAATGATTGTCTCACGTTGTTGACCTACTGTCTGTACATATATTATCCTTGCCTTATATACGTTATTACATGCTTAATTTATGTTATACGTTAATACATGGTTGATTCATGGTCTTGTGGCTACTGTACTGTTCCCAGGTCCATCTTGCAAATGAGCTTTGTGTCAATGGTGTTCTGCCTGGCAAAATGAAGATATTGATTGATTCAGACTGGTATTTTTTTTCTTTTGCATTATCTGTTTTCCCCCCTCAGACCTCCTGGCTGACCACTCCTTTGGGCAACCAAACTCCACCCCACTGCACGCTCTTTCCCATTGCCGTACATTGCCCCTCATCATGCCACTACCCCTCGGTCAACCCAGTGTATCCTTTCATGGGGGGGGCTCTCCTTCCCATGGTCATGACCGGGGAGGGGAGACTATATGCCCAAAGGCATTTTACATTCCTTACCGGGAGGTGGTGAAGGTGCAGCATGGACTGTTCTGGGCTATCATAGCAGATGGGAGGGCAGGTCACCATCATCCGTGGGCAGGTGGCCCCAGTTTCTTCCATTGTTTCTCCCCGCCTACCTCCCTCCCTCATCGAGCCTCAGGCCCGCAGTGTCCTGGCCAAATGCACATATGGCGTATTGTCACCCATGCCGCAATGTGCATCACTATAGGCTGGCCACTACGAGCCATTCAAGAGTGACGATGGCCTACATCCCTGCCCTCTAGGAGGAGAGCATCCCACGGATGCTCCTAACTCTCCCTGCTTGTCTCCGCTCTTGTCATCCTGGGCTCGGGTACGAACCCATGTCACCAGCATACCAGATGAATCCCTATCACCCAGTGCCGTGGAGCCGGCTAGACCAGCATTTTTAAAGGTGTATCTGTCTACTATTTTCTACATTCAGGTCTAATGCCTCCACAGGAGCTTAATTTCCACATGCAGTATTTAGGAAGTTATTCCTTTTAATTTTTATTTTTGCTAGATGGGTAGGTACACTGAGCCAAAGGGCTGAATTTAGGAATGACCTGAGGCCCCAAGGTCTAAGACATGAAAATTAATACAATAAAATTTAGAACAATATTTAAAAGCAGTTACAAATAGATTTAGATCTCATACACTGCTAAAATTTACATTTGAAATAGTGCTAGGTTGGCCAGCCCGGTGGCGCTGAGGGTTGAGGTGCTGGATGCCATACCTCGCGCCACGTCGGCGACCTGTATTTGAGAATGAGTGCGGGCTGCCAGGGGTCAGCAGGGAGGAGAAGGATTAAGCATCTGGAGGACAGCTCTCCTTCTCTGGGGAGGGGGGGTTTCAGCAGTCATTGCTAGCCTGGCCCCTAGCAGTGGCTGGGGACTGGCACACCGATGCCGCAAGACGAGGGTCGGGAATGGCACAGATGCTTGATGGGGGTGTGCACGGGAGTGCGCGTGGCACCATCGCAGGCATCATTGCATGTGCCACCCCAACAAGAAGGAAAAATTGGAAACAAGTAGCACCCCACAGAGGATAAAGGGGGAGCTTGCAGGACCCACACCTGGCCAGCTATGGCACAGGAGCACTAGATCCGGTCTTAGAGGGGTGGGCCCTCCTCTGATCCCACCAGGGGAGGTAAGCCCTTGGGCATCTACTGTGCTGGTTGGTGGATGCTGGGGTGATGGGGCTGGGGCTCCCCCAGATTGTGAGGGCTGTGGAGGCAGGAGCATAAACAATAATAATAATAAAAAAAAAGAAACAGTGCTAGGTTGAGATTTGCCACAAATAATTCAGAAGATCATTCCAAAGTATCTGGGTAAAAAAAGAAAGCTGGCCTCTCTTATATGTACAGTATCCCTCTATGAAGAAGCCTATACCAGCTTAGGACCCAAATGTGGTTCTCACTTATCTGATGAATTATCCATCTGACCCTATGACCACCACTGAGCTGAAGCACTTTACCTGAAAAATCTTATTCCTAGTAACAATTACTTCCGCAATTACTGAGACAGTGAATTACATGCACTCAACATTGATCTTTCATACTTGATTTCCCGCAAAGAGAAAATGGCATTAAGAATAAATGTTAAATTCATAGAAACATAGACCATGATGGCAGAAAAAGACCAGAAGTCCATCCAGTCTGCCCATATTCCCTAAAATCCCTGGAACCTATTGTTCCTCCAGGGTACTAACCCTCCCTGTTCTATCCCCATTCTCCTCCCTGGTCTTGTCACCCCAGGTGACCACTATTCCCTTCATTCTATCCTGTACCTGCTTGAATCCCCTGACCAGAAACCTTTCCATAGAAACATAGACAATACTGGCACATGAAGACCAAGAGTCTATCCAATCTGCTCATAAAGAGTTTCCTACCTATACCCCATATCTTATATCTTGAAGGGAGGTTTTCTATCCCATACCCTTCCTCTTGCCCCCTAGCCTCCAACCAGCTCTCCCTTTAACCTGTACCAACTCTTTTTCCCCTCCAAGTGTCACCATGTTTGAACAATTTCTAGTCTCTGCCCCATTCACTTCTGCCAGTAGTTTGTTCCACAGCTGCACCACCCTCTCAGTGAAGTGGAACATCCTCACATCCCTCCTGATGTTTCCGCCACATAGCCTCCATTCATGTCTTCTTGTGACTGCACTACTGTTTTTGTTGAATAGGCCTTCACAGTTCACTCTTTAAAGGGACATTGTCAACTCCCTTAGGCCTCAAAGTGTCTTTAGTTTAAAAACACATTTAATGATTGGCCACATTCTGCAGAGACTGCTGACATAGCTGAGGTAGTTGGTCATTTAATTCCGATTCCTTTTTTCTTTTAAAAAGCAAAAATCAGACTGCCCACCATAGTGATGTTACCACACGAAAACATGTTTACATTTTTGATCAACACCCACTGCAGCTTTCATGGACTTGGAAATGCTCCAAAAGAGTTTAGCTGCTTATCATGCAGTGGGAGGAGGGGAGACTAGTGCATCATGAGTGATTGCACTGTTTTGGGGGTGTCTCTAATTTTAAGGAAGTATGCAAGAAAAGTAGATCAAAGATTTAAAACAAGACAAGTTTGGGTAAAACTACACCATTAGCATGTATTTCAATTCTACTTAGAAAGGACGCTTATAAAACAACAAGCGTCATCAATGAATGTTAGAGAGGATAAGCAATCATAAAACGTGGGTTTTCAACTAGAAATAATATGATGCAAAAAAGGTAGATGGTGTCAATTTAAAGTTCCCTTAGGAGCTTGTACACCTCTACCTTGTCACACCTCTGTGTCTCTCTTTTGGCCTCCAGTGAATACTGTTTAGGGCATCCAGCCTTTCAACATAGGATCAGCCTGGATAACTTTGGATCATCTTGGCGACTCTATGCTGTACAGACTCTAGCTTAGCCCTGTGTTTTCTTAGGCACCAATGCCAAAACTGGGCTCAGTTTTCAGGTGAGGCCTTTCCAAGGACCTGTACAGGGCAATATTATCTTCCTGCTACTGTCAAATCCCAAGTTCCTCCCAAAAGTCGTATCAAAATTCTATTTAACTCAGACCATTACTTTGCCTATGTATTTTGTAAGGCCACATGCCAAAAAAAGGAAAATAAAAATATCCACATTTAAGATATGAGAAAAACTCTCAGCTTTTCATGTCCAAAACAGAAGACATTAGGAATAATAACAAACAGTTGTTTATTACATACTGTATGGTGGGGTGTCAAAGTGACACCCAGCCCCTATGCAGATCATATTAAGGCAGATAGTATCCACATTTAAAATATCGCTATGCCAAGGTAGGAAAATGCCCCCACATGGCATTAAAGCCCTTTTTTACTAGGAATACAGTATCATCAGCGGCAGCCAGAAGGAGTGTGTCACTGGAACAAAATTGCAGACCTGCGACCTGGTTCACATTTCACTATTACCTGGACACACAAGCAAGGGAGTTGGCTAGGTTTGGAATTTCAGTACTCCAGAACCTATTTCTGAATTAATCCTAAAGCCATTCAAGCTGGGGGTACTGATTATAGTCTGCTCAAGTTTGACAGGACAGTTCTAACTCATGTTAGAAGAAGGATGAGTTACTCACCACACTAACCTCTTTGCTTATAATGGATTAGAACCGTCAGTCAAACTGCCATTCCCTGCCTCCTGTTTTTAGGATAAAGTAATTAGGTTCTTCAGAACCATTTGGGTGTTTCAATATACAAAATGGAAACATTTTATTTTCCAATTATACTTACTGAAATATTTTTGAAATTAGATTTGAAGTCATATTTATCTCTTCTGCTGAAACATCTGAGGTCAGAATATTGGAAGGCTGAAGACCAGCACAAACATTTTAAATTCAAACTCCAGGAATCTCCTAGTAGTATTAGACAATTAGCAGTCAGCCCAGAGCTGCTGACTGCCCCTGGAACTTTGTGGTAGACTGTCTGCACATTAGAAAATTTGGAATGCATCATTCAAAACTTCTACCTCTAGGTGGACTGTGTTATAGCTAACTACCAAATTAAATTTTCCATTCAGACAGCAAGACTTTCCCCCCAAGAGTCCACAATAACTTCGCTGCAAGACTGTTTATTTTATTTAAAAAGTGGTATTTCTTCACTATTTTGTTCATACTCTCTAGTAGTTTTACTAAAAGTTTAGATTAGTCGGATATTACTTAATTGTTTTAGTGGTTCCCTGGAACCAAGTTTCCCATTAAACTAGGGGTTTGTAGTAATTATCGCTCGCACTTTGTTTAAAGTGTTTATTTATTTACAAATTTAAACAACTCTGTTTATACTTGTGATCGGTTCCTGTTCTTAGCAAGGAACTGATCATGTTTTTGGTGTTTTAAATACATTTTATTGTTAAGATTGGGTTGCGACCAGTTCCCATTTCTGTTTAGGAACTAATCGTTGTTTATTTAAAAAAGGAAACCTGTATCTAAATCACGATTCCCTTTTAACATAAGGAACCGACCTCGATTTGCTGAAAACCCATTTTGGGGAAGTGTTTTTCAGTCTACTGACAGTTTGGCATGTCATACAGACCTAAAAAGAAGACAGGGCCCACAGGTTTCAAAAATTGTATTAAGTGCTTCCAGATTGTTACTAAGGTTGATCACCACAATTTGCATATAGAGTGCTCGAGTCCTAGTCATATTTTCTCTAACTGTGAAGTGTGCAGTACTTTTTGTTCAAAATCTATTAAAAAAGAGAGCCAAAAGATTCGAGCAAATGGCTTCAGCTCCCACCTCAGTGTCACCAAATGAAACTGAAGAGGATCCTTCTTCTCACTCCAAAACAAAGGAGAGACCCTCTAAAGATTCATCAGACCCCAAAATCCCTGAAAAGGGGTCTGAACATACTAAGCACAAAAGAATAAAAGAGCAGCTTCCTAAGACTGTGCCTGCTGAAAAGAAATATATAAAAGAAATATGTTGTTGTGCCTCCTGCTGAAAAAGCAAAGGAGCTTACAACAGATAAAGATAAAATACCCCCTGCAGAGGAAATTGCCAGAACCCTGCAGGTCATTCAGGCTCTACAAACTGCTGGTTCCATACTGGGTTCACCAGTTCAAATCCCACCACCAGTTCCCATTGACCAAGGCTTGGAAGTGTACAATGAGGAGGAAGAGGAGGAACTGGATCTAAGGAACCCACTGAACCAAAGACATCCTCAGACCAGGAGCTTGGTTCCCCTTCTTGTGGGCATGATGATTTTTCATCTCATTTCCCATTTGTCAGGCAAATGGCTGACCCCTGGGCCTCACCTCACAGAAATCTATGGATGATGAGGAAGAGGCAGATTTTTTAGATATGATGAGTCTGGTCACCACGAGAAAGGTGGTCCTTCCAAAACATAATTCTCTTAAAAAGGCTATTTTTAAAATCCTTTGGACACCTTCCTCTTTCCCTGGGGTGAACAAGAAGGTGGAGAAAAAATATCTGCTAGATAGGGCTTCTGCTGATCATTTGTATACCCATCCAGATCATGAGGGTGTGATACAGGCTACAGCCTGTGATAAGGCAAATGTACTCCTTGCATCTCATCCACCAGACAAAGATTCCAGAAAAACTGACACTATTGAGAAGAAAGTTTATTTGGGCTCTTCCCTTCTCTTCTGACAGGCAGCTTACATGGCTTATGCTGCCCAGTACCAAGAAGCCCTATGGAATTCTATGCTGGCTTAAAATGATAAAGTTCCTGGATGTGGCACACAATATGGCAGATATTACCAGAATGGCTTTAGATGCCACATAGTACCAATTTCACGTGGCTATGGATGCAACAACACTGCATCCAGAATGCTGGTCTTGTCGCTCTCTTTAAGAAGGTTTGCTTGGCTCGCAGCAACCAGACTTACACAAGACACTCAGTTAAAGGCTAAGGATTTCCCCTTGCAAAAGCAATTCCCTTTTTGGTGACAAAACTGAGGCGTACATGAAAAACATGGAGGAGTACAAAACCACCTACAGAAGTAACTCCTCAGGAGAGAGGGCCTCTACTTCTTTTAGATCCACAGGAAGTGGAGATAGAGGTAGAAGGTACTACTCCAGGTCATATGCCCCATACTCTATGCCTGCAGAGTACACACAGATCAGAGGGTATTACGGGGCAGGAGCAGGATTATCTGCTAGACAAGCCAGTCCAGCTCCAGCTCCCAGACCACAATCCAGACAGAATCCCTGATTGCACAGATCAGGCTGCCTCCCCCCAGTATGGGGCAGGTTGGCTTACTATTTCCAACACTGGGGAAACAGTACCACAGACAATTGGGTAATGGAGGTAGTGAGTCAGGTCTCTGTCTTCAGTTCAAACAATTTCCAAAACTCCAGGGCCACAGAGTATCACAGCCTTTGTCTCCAGCAGAGACAGTTCGGTATACTTACCTTATCTGGAATGGCATTACACCGAGATGTAGTATCCCGGTCAGTTTCGGCCAACAGGAACATTAACCTGATGCTGCTACACCTGATGCCAGTACTCCTAATGGGGTAAGTTAGCAGATGTGACAGAATGCTACCTTACCCCAAGATGTGCTAGAAAGGATGGCTGGATGGGGTTGCTGGCCGAGCTGCCCTGGTGGTGTAGAGGGGAATACCACCGGTAGCTCAGCCAGCATACTGCGAATGACCCAGGTTCTGGTCCAGTCACTGCAATTTTACACACCGCACCCCGTAACTAATTACATTTTACTCCGAGTCCGCTCCCCTTAGGTTGGATATTTTGAATTCTGACGGGTGTGGAAAGTGGTGAAACCCCCTGCATTTAACTGCCAAATGAATGGCATGCCGAAAATTGTATGTCAGGCATATCATTCATTCAGGGAATAGCATTTTGGGGCAGGAAACTCGGTATGCTGAGCGTTGGCATACCGAGTTTCAGGATTATATAGTATATCCGACAAGTCTGCTGGATTTAGAGGTAAAAAAGCTCCTGCAAGCCAGGGTAATAGAGCCAGTCACTCTTACCCAAAAGGGTAGGGGCATGTACTCAAGATACTGTCTGACCAGCTGTAACCCCCCCCTCGGGGGCTTACCTTAATTGCCTCCAGGTCCTTTGTTTTCCCGTTCCTCCCGCTTCTGCTGGCATCCCATTTTGTTCCCTGCCATGCCTGAGTTTTCCTGGTGCCCCAGTAGTTCCCCAAAGGTTGAGCAATGCAGCCCAATAGTTATTTTAGCCCCATTTGGACTTAAACCTTCAAATCATGATCTCCCACTGTTGAAAGCACACCTCAGTGTGAGCAGGGATCGCACAGGCGTGTGTGGCACCTTTGATCTGCCGACCGGTGATTTTGTTGTCAGCAGAAATCTAATGTTGCGGTTCCAGCACCTCTCCTTAGCTAAATGAGGGCCAGTGACCAGAAGGATGTGACGGTGAAGCCGCGTAAGGGGTAAATGAAAATTTATGTGAGGGCAAAAGTCGGGGCTCATTAATATGCATGAGCCCCGCATAAATATTCATAAAGTGCTGCCTGCCACCTGGGGGGCTCAGAGTTACGGCAGTAGTGACAACAGAACCACAGGGGGCAAATATATAAATGTGGACTCATTTGAAAAGGCACAGTCAGGGCTACATGTTGGTGGGAATTTGAAATAAATAAAGTATATTTACTGGCTGCACCAGACTAACATGGGAGACTACATAATGGGGACAGTATATTTTTAAGCAGCCACCATTTTGGGGGTGTAACAGCCAATCACGAGCCGGGATTTCAGCCAGAGGCTCATGGGACCAGACCAGTGACTTGTGGGAGAGAAACGGGTTTATTACTGGTACCAAAGATTCAACCAATTAAGAGGCTAAGACTGTGATTGACAGGTTGTGCAGCCAGTTGGATTTCTGGGACTCTGCCTTTTGTTTTGAGAGGGATGGTTTAAATTCAGTCAGTTGTTCAGCTCAAGACATCGAGCAGAGGGGAGCCTGTGTGACTCTGTGCTGCCTTTTCATAGGAAAGGCCTTGTGAGTAATCCTCCAGTCCAAGTGGGGACTGGACATTGGAACTGCCTGCCAGAAGACCAGAAAGAAGGTGTTACCAGTGCTACTCATGATTTGAACCAAAAATTTGTTCCTGTGAAGCGATCAGCCTGGCTTGCATGTGAGACGTGCTCGGATCGAAAGGTTTGCTCAGTTAAGCTGCTTAATTGCAACCGGACTGGATCGGAACTGTTCAGAAAAATAGATGTTCATTTTAAATGTGCTGAATGTGTTACGTGGGTCGAGACCAGCTTGCCCACGGCCAAACCTGTTACACCAGCTGGAGGCTTCACCAGCAGAAGATTACCAACTTTGCCAGACTGCTCATCCTGCCTGGTCCTTGCCAATTCGGCCCAGACCACAACTCCTGCACCAGAGACTGTTTCGGTGAGAGACCGGCTTTGGGGAACCAGCCCCTGCACAACAACAACATGCAGGTTGTGGCCACCTGGAGGAAAGGCTGTGAAGAGGAGGTGCGTCCTGTCAGCCCTGCTTCCCCATGCTCATCGGTGAACACCACGAGGTCTCCATATCGCCTGCATTCCAGCAGAAACTTGGTAGTGTGAGTACAATCAGGGTAGTTCCCTGCAATAAATATTTAAATCATCTGTGGTACCATCTAATTGCTTCTATTTTTTGGGTTTGCAAGAGACTGGGCCAACTGACTCGGATTACAAATAATCATCTGGTTGTTTTGCATGTTAACTGTTTTCTTTCCTTCAAGGGCTCCAACATCAGCTGCAATGCCAGCCACCCCTGGGCAATGCCTTTGGCTAGCCAGACTTTCCACTCTGGGTACCCATTAGTTGCTAGACTGATAAACTCAGAGAATGAAGTAACGAAAAGTAATCTATCCTGTTTTAAATACAGTGAAGTAATCATTTGCCTAAATTTCTGCCCCTCCCATGTTCACGTCCCCCTTAATAAACCAGATGTACTGTTTTGATGTTAACCTGGCTTGTGAGCATATTATTACCTGGTCCAAAGTTCATTGAATATACTGCAAGGTATATTGAAAGTGCATGCTTGCATTGTTGAAACTGTGTTTCACAGGGGGTTGCAGGACACAAGCCAAAGATCCAGACCCTGCTGGTAAGTGGGCTGAACAAGCTAACAAGGGAAAGCCACACCAAGTAAAGAGGCTGGTGCCCTATTAATAATAAATCAAAATGAAAGAAATTGAGCACCCAGCCAGAGCAGACTCGATACACAAAAATATTTTATTTAATATACCAGTGTGTAAAATACATGGCTATTCACCTAAATGGTGACAGGGTGAAAAATACAATCTTACATTTCACCAAGCAAACTGCCTAGCTTCATCAGAGACAGTATGACTATGTAACAGGTAACTATTTAAAGGCAAAATCACCACGTGCAAAATGCACAAACAATTAAAAACAATGATGAGACACTCACTAAACATTGGATTCCATTAGTACTAGCATATACTCATTAGAGACACATACATTTAAAACATGGCTCTACAACCTCCTTAATTAAGTATAGCTACAATCACTCTATTTGAGTTTTATAACACCAAGTTTATATAATTAAAAGTCACTTAATGTGAAAAGTAACAGTGCTAGATTTAATCAATGAACATCTAAATCAAATATTTGCCAAAAGGAAACTAGATGTCTTTATTGCTAAAAGCAATTATTTAGAATCTACAACTAGTATCATGGACTAGAGGTTAATTAAAAGTAAATCAAATGGCTCTCAAATTATTATACCACAGGTTAAGCACTTAGGATGGAAACAAAATTCATAGAAATGCTGCTAGATCTATATTTTCATTTAGGCCCATACCTTCTCTGGATCTTAAAACAAAGATCCAGAAACGTTCTCATTGTCCAATAAGTTGTTTTAAATTACCTCCTCTGGGGCCCACTGAAACTCTTTCCAGACCTACAAATTTGATATTGTGAACTAAGTTGGGATTCTTACAACTCTGAACATGTTGCACTATGGCATATGTCATATCCAGTTTTGCTAGTGCTCTAACATGTTCACTAATCCTAACCTTAAATTCTCTCACAGTTCTTCCAATATAAAAGAACCTACGCAAACATTGTAGTTAATAAACTACTGATGTAGTGTTACACAATATCAAATCTTGGATCTTAAAAATTTGTTTAGTCACAGGATTTTCAAACTGGTTAGTAACAAGTATATAAGAACAAAAATTTTACCTTCCACATTTCTTAGTACCACTAGGTGGTGGAAGGTGCCACATGGTATTTAATTTCTGTTCTACTGGTAAATAAGACCTCCCTACTTTATCAGCAATTGTTGGTGCCTTTAAATACACCATCTTTGGTCCAATGCCCACATATTTCTTCATATCTGGTTCTATTTGCAACATCCCCCAATTATTCATTAATATCTGTTTCAACTGTTGGCTTTTAGTACTAAAACCAGTCACAAAACTTATTTCCTGATATTTATTATTAACCCCAACATTTTTTGGTTTTTGCACTAAGTGGGCTGAATGTGAGCATATTATTAATGGCCAAACTGTTCGGTATTTCAGTTGTTGAACACTGCAACTGTTCAGGGTTTCGTAAAAGGTTACTAGGCGGGATTGTACGTGGTATTAGCTTCCCAGGGGGCTGTACCTACTGTGATAGTTACCCACATAATTTCTCTGGGTGGAGGCACTATAATATTAGCACTACTACTGGTAGGGCCCGCCCCAATACTAGGTAGTTATGAACCCAGGCCCCTCAACCTGCTTTAAGGAATACAGGCAGGGGTAGTAGCCCTTGGTATAATGGCACCAGGGTTACACAAAAAGGAAAATGGAGATTGGTGACCAATCCTGGATTTCAGATACCTAAATAAACACCTGGCAAAGCTCAGGTTCAAAATGATAGCACTGGCCTTAGTTAATCCTTCTCTAAGGAAAGGAAACTAGCTGGCATCTCGGGATCTGAAAGACACTTACTTTCACTTCCCAATCAGGCCTTGCCACAGAACGTGCCTAAGGTTTTCTCTTTCCTCAAGTCATTACCAGTTCTCAGAGCTTCCCTTCGGGCTCACATCTGCCCCATGGGTATTCACAAAGTGTCTATCAGTGGTGGCAGCTTACCTCAAAAGGCAGGGAATCAGTGTATTTTCTTACCTGGATGACTGGCTAGTTATAGGAAATTCACACCAGCAGGTAAAGGATTCAATCAGGGTGACCCAAAGCACCAAGGAATCACTGGGTTTCTTTATCAATGTTCAAAAGTCTCAGATGGAGCAAGTTCAGTCACTGGAGTTCATTGGAGCAGAACTGGATATTGTTCAGGGAAAGGGTGTCAAATCTACTAACTCTAGCAAATTCCTTTGCCTTAGGCTAGCCCAGAACTGCAAGACAGTTCCTAGCATTACTAAGACACATGGCCTGAACTACTGCAGTAGTGTCGGGCTCCAGATTTCAGCTGAGGGATATTCAGTATCACCTCAGATCCCACTGCTCCCAAAGAAGGGATCCCATTTCAAAGCGTGTGCCAGTCATAAGAACACTGTTACTGGCCCTGCAATGGTGGAAAGGAAGGGACTATCTCCAACAGGGCATCCCTTTTCAGCAACAGCACCACACTGTGGTCCTAACAGCAGATGTCTCCCTCCTAGCGTGGGGACACACACAGGAGACCTAAAAATCAGTGGAATTTGGTCTCCTCAAGAATCCAAACTGCACATCAACCTTTTGGAGTTGAGAGCAGTTCTCCTTGCCCTAAAGGCTTTTGCCCCTCAGTTGAGTGGTCAGTCAGTCCTGGTCAGGACAGACAACACAATCACCATGTGGTATATCAGCAAGCAAGGGGGTACCAGATCTTCAAGGTTGAGCACAGAAGCCATGAAGGTTTGGTCCCTAGCAAACTCCCTGGAAGCACATCTGTCTGCCATTCATCTTCCAGGGAAAAGACAATACACTGGCAAATTCACTCAGCAGAGTCAGCCAAGATCATCACGAATGTGCCTGGAACAGGCAAGTGTTGGACACAATTTTCAGGCATTGGGGCACCCCATAAATAGGTCAGTTTGCCTCAAAAGAAAATTACCAGCTTCCACTTTATTGCTGTAGGTTACCCTCCTTGGGCACAGGGTCCATGGAGACACTGATCCTGGATTGGGCAGGAAAATTTCTTCATGCCTTTCCTCCAATTCCTCGATTGTCGACAGTTCTCAAGTTGAAGAGTCAGTCTGCAACCATGATACTGATTGCACCCAGACTGGGCCAGGTAGCCATGGTACCCTTTGTTGTTCACCCTGTTCACTAAGCAACTCATTCATGTGCCCCAGAGATACAATTTACTAACAGCTGTTTAAGGGCAGTTAGCTTTTCCAAACTTCAAGATGCTTCATCTGAAGGCTTGGTTCTTAAGGAGTTAGAATTTTCTAAGTTTAACCTGTCAGAAGAAGTACTGAAGGTGCTACAAGTTTCTCAAAAAACTTCCACAAGAAAGACTTATGCTTTAAAATGAAAAAGATTTTTCATCTGGTGCAGGCTTAGGAAAATCAGTCCCCTTAAGGCAGATTTGCCCATATACTGCTTGATTACTTGGTGCATTTGCAGTCCCTAGGCCTCAGGCCTGCAACCCTTAGGGTTCACTTAGCAGCAGTATCTGCTTATTTGTCTGCAGGTGCTCAGAGAACAATAGCTTCACACCCCAATTTTAGAAAATTGTTCAAAGGATTGGCACATATGTGGACTATCTTCAGTACCAAGGGTCTTCACCAAGTGCTTGGCGGTCGTGTTTATCGCCCATCTTTCTTCTCTGGGGCACTCCAGAGATGGACTTGTTTGCCTCCCCGGACAATCGCAGGCTGCCATGCTATTACTCAATTATTCCGGATGAACAGAGCCACTCTCTGGATGCATTGTCCCTCTCCTGGTACGTGCAATTTTTATATGCTTTCCTACTCATCCCGCTCCTCCAGCGAGCACTTCTCAAACTGCAGCTGGAACACACTTCTATGATACTAATAGCCCCATTTTTGGCCCTGACAAATCTGGTTCCCTCTCCTCCAGCAGTTGTTGGTGGCAGATCCCATCTTGCTCCGTCTATGACCTGACATACTCACTCAGAACCGTGGGTCTCTCCCTGTATCCCAACCTCCGGTCCCTTCACCTGCATGCTTGGCTCCTAAGGACGCCTTCATAAATCGACAAAATGTCTCTCCCTCAGTGGCTGCCATTCTGTTGGCCTCAAGAAAGGCTTCAACCAGAAAAACTTATCAGGAAGCCAGCCCAGTGGCGCAGAGGGCTGAGGCATCTTACCTTACCTTACCTCGCGCCACGCTAGTGACCCAGGTTCGGGAATGACCTTGGGTCGTCGGGGTGCCAACTTGGGGGGGGGGATTGGAGCAGGATTGAGCTAACTAACAGCAGCTCTCCTTTCCCAGAGTGGATGTTGTCCCTCTCATAGTCCTGCCACCACTGGGTGGAGGTCTGGTGGTGGCATAGGCGGAGAGTGACTGACTAGTAGGGTAGGGTGTCCTGGGTGCGAGGTGTGCGTGTGCCTCCACACACGCACGTCCACATCAAGGATGTGCGGGTGAGCAGGCATTAAAGGGGGGAAAAAACACATAAATTGAGTAAAAAAAAGAAAAGGAAAAAGTTGTTGGGCAAAATGGAAACGTTTTGCTATCTGGACGTTTAGCTGGGGCCTCAACCCCTTTTTGTGCCCTATTCTGACAGTCTTAGAGTACCTTTTCACCCTTTCCTCACAGGGTCTAGGCTACTCTTCTATAAAAGTCAATTTATTAGCAATTTCATCTTTCCATGAGCCCACTGGGGACCACCATGAAGCCCAGCTAGACCTCGCCAAAATGTTCCTTAAAGGTATACTCCATCTTAAACCCCCCCATTCAGAAACCAGTTCCGCCGTGGGGCCTTAATGTCATCCTAGAGAAATTAAATCTGGAGCCATTCAAACCAGCTGACACCTGTGGCATGTGTTTCCTAGCATGGAAAACACTGTTCTTCATGACTGTTACCACTGCTCGGTGCATTTCTGAGCTCCAGGCCCTCATGTGCTCCGAGCCCTACCTGGTCTTCCACAAAGACAGGGTTTCACTTCGCACCAATCCAACATTTCTCCCCAAAGTAGTTTCAGAGTTTACACTGAACCTAGCTATTCATTTGCCTTTCCTCTACCTGGATAATTCAAATCCGGGGGAATCTCTCCTCCACACTCTGGATATCTACCGCATCCTGTGTTACTGTCTCGCATGCACCAAACCCTCTCGTAAGTCCAAACAACTCTTTGTCACCTTTGCCCCTGGCAAAGAAGGCCTCCCTGTCACAATGCTGATCCTATCCAGTTGGTTGGCCCATTGCATAACATATTGCTACACTAAATACAAGAAACCTGTTCCTGGACCTATACATGCCCATTCCACAAGGGCTCTTTCTACCTCTGCTTCCTGCTTCCATGGCATCTCCACAATGGACATCTGTAATGCCACCATCTTCTCAACTGTACAGACCTTTACTAAGCACTACTGCCTTGACCTAGCCTCCAGGCACTACACGGCCTTCGGCCGTGCCATTCTGCAAGGCCTGCTGTCTTAACCGCCCTTCATATTCAACTGCTAAGGAATCATCCCAAGAGTATGACCTGCTGTAAGAAATTCTCTTGAAGAAGATAGTACAGTTTTGTACTTACCGCAATGGTATATCTTCGAGAGGATCTTTCAGAGCAGGTTACGTTCCCACCCTCCTTCCCCCTCCTTCTTGGGGGAGAGCTATCTTCTGCTTCTTTCACATTATTTTAATTGGAGGTACCTCCAAGCTCCTTGGTTCCCCTCTGTGTCCTGCTCTGTAAGCTGGTTGCCGGCTGGGAACTGAGGTAGCTAGGGGCTGCCCACGTATTTATAGACATGGAAGGAGTGACGTCATTGTGGGCAGCCCCCAGTCAGCACTGCTGGTGAAAGCTACCATCGGCCAGAGCGCCCACTGGCGGATACCCAGGAGTATGACCTGCACTAAACCTATCTCAACAGATTACTGAGCCCACATGTTCTAACCCCAAATCAATGAACCACTCTCTCCTGAAATGGTCCCTTACCTCCCACCTGCATCGGATACTCACCTCAGGACTGTTACCGGACTCCTTAAGCGATCATCACATGATCTACTTAGTAAGGAAAATATACAGACCCAAGACACCTCCCCCCAGAACCATCCTGACAAGATCCTTTAAATCCCTGGACCTTACATCTCTCCTAAATTACCTGGCAAACACAGACTGGTCCTACACCTCCTGGGCTACCACTATTGACTCCGTCTTGGAGTATTTCAAGACCAGGTTTATCACAGTCTGAAACTTTTATGCCCCACTCAGACAAGTTCAGGTGAGGGGTGCCCACTTGCCATGGATTTCTGAGGACATCATGGCCCTCCTCAGAGCTCTACAAAATGCCTGTACAAGACAAATCCATAGGGAAAAAGCCAACAACTTCAAAGACACCTTCCACACCAACTTAAGCCATCCAGCTAAATTTTGGAAGGTGGTTAAATCAGAATTGGATGCATGTTACTATCCCTTCCTCCATATTTCGCCTCTGTCCCATCAGCCCCTACTCCGCCAGTGTACACAGTCAGGAAAAATGACTCATATCTTCTGTCTGTTCCACTCATGTCCACAATGGCAGACCAGTCAGCATTTACATATCGTATGCCTAAACTATGAAACTCCCTTCCTGCAGATATTCGTCACACCTCCTCCAGTCAGCACCTCAACTTCCTTCTCAAAGCACATTTCTCCTCAACCTGCACATGTACCCATGTTAGCTCTAGCACCGGGGCCTTTCCTACTCCATTAAGAGACTATAAATAGGCATTGTATGAATATGTTTGTATATATATATTATGTAGTTGAATATTTTGTTGTCATTTGCCTTGCACAACTGCCTACTGTACTGCACTACACCTTGTAAGATTTTGCTGTAAGGTTTTCTGGACTCTGTATAATATGTATGTATTTCTCCTTCCACCATACCCCCATACCCCCAGGACGCATCTGCAATCAAGCAGTAGTCTGCTCAGCATGCCTTCCTGGTAAAACTTTTAAATAAATAAATAAATAAAATCTTCTCAAAGACCTACTGTTATGGTAAGTATGAAACTGTACTTTCCCTCCTGTTAGGGAACCAGTATCTCCTTGGGATTTGAATTGGTGCATAGCCAAACTCATGGAACCCCCCCTTTAAGCCAATGGCTACAGCTGACCTGAAATATGTCACATGAAAAACTGTTTTCCTGGTGGCAATCACTTCAGCAAGAAGGGTGTGCGAGCTCCAAGCCCTTTGCACTGATCCTAATTACATTATCTTCCATAAGGACAAAGTCCTTAGGACAAATGGGAAGTTCCTTCCAAAGGTGGTAACTGAGTTTCACTTGAATCAGTCCATCACTCTGCCTGTATTTTTCACAGCCAACTCCAGTTCAGGTGAATTAAAACTGCATAGCTTGGACGCAAAAATGTCTCTCTGCTATTACATTACACGTATTAAGAACCTCAGGAATCCCCACTCACAGCAGTTCAATACCTATGGTGAAGTGGGAAAGGGAAGGCCTGCCTCAAAGAGGTCAGTTGCACACTGGGTAGTATCATGCATCCAATTCTGCTACAGTAAGGCTAATAAACAGCCACCACAAGGCCTCGGGGCACACTCCACTCGTGGAACTACTGCCTCTGTGGCAGCTGCAAGGGACATCCCCTTGCTGGAAATCTGTAAAGCAGCTACCTGGAGTACAGTCCACACCTTCACAAAGTACTACTGCATGGACCTTCAGTCCAGGACTGATGCTAGGTTTGGAACTGCAGTACTGCAGAACCTTTTTCCTGAATAGGTTCTATATCCACCTCCCAAGGCATTGCTTGGTAGACTGCTAATTGTCTAATACTACTCAGAGATTCCTGGGGTTTGAAGAAAAAATTATTTACCATAGTAATATTGTTTCTTCCAAGGAATCTCCTAGTAGGATTAGACCTCCCATCCCTACTTTTGTGGGAGTTTATAAGGTTGCCATTAATCATTGGCTTTTCTTTTTATATATTGGTTAACACACACAAGTATGGCTAGGATACTTAGTTCTCCTTTTTTGTGTCTCTCTTGTCCTGTTTGGAACCCATACACCTTACCTAGGGGAGGATATTGTTGTTAAGGGAATTTTACTTACAATTATTTAATAGTCTAGTGTTCTCATCTACAAAATCGAATTTGGCAGTTAGTTGGAACACAGTCCACCTAGAGGCAGAAGTTTTGAATGATGCATACCAAATTCTCTAATTAGTATATATTCTACTGCAAAGTTCCAAAGGCAGTCAGCAGCTCTGGATTGACTGCTAACTGTCTAATCCAACTAGGAGATCCCTTGGAAGAAACAATATTATTATGGTAAGTATTTTTTTCTTCTGGGGCATCACACATCAGCCAGAGATGATGCACAAGTTTGAATAACAGTTCTAATCCGTTAAAAGAAAAGATGCAACTACGGTGAGTAACTTTTGTCCTTTCAAATGACTGAAGATTTAAAGAGCCTAAGTATCCCATACTTGCTGGAGCGTGGTCCAGGTAGCAAGACTGAAAGCTTAATTCCTTTCTCTGTTTCTGTTGCAGCGTCTGTTGACAAGTACTGGGCAATGGACAGTGAAGGGGTAATCACTGCCACTGGTGACCAGCCTATCAATTACATCATTGAGTTTGTCAGCTCCAACTCCTTGATCCTGAAAGCGCCCAATGGCAAGTACATGGTGGTGGAAGAGGGAGGAGCATTCACGGCAACAGGCACTGATGCAGGGGCTGCCACCTTATTCCGATACTAAGCTTCATCAATCAGGAAGGCCTCCATCCTACTAAAACCTGTTTTAAATAAAAAAAGGAAACATCACGGAAAATATCACTGTACCATTTTTCTTCCGTTACTCTTGTCTTAATTTATTTTTATATGTTATCTATTTTACTATAAGCTGATTTGTTTTGTTTTTTAAGAACAATATTGAATTTAACGTTATTAAAGAGAGAAGGTCTAAAGGCACTGGAGACTGTTCACCCACAGGCAAAAAACAGTGTGCAGATGCAGTCCAGGCTTCTACACACTATTGTAGCAACCTTCTCCTTACAGTAGAGGAGACGGTTGTTACCAAACATGGCAAGTGCAGGAATGGTGCTCTGACACTATCCTGTGTGGGTGAAGCTGGTACAGGAGCTTCAGGTAGCATACAGATAGGATATCCTTGAGGTGCCAGTGCTGTTGTTCAGAGGTTGGAGTTGGGGCCTTTTGGCAGGAAGTATTTAAGTACCTGTTGGTGCTGTGTGGCATTTTCAAATTCCTGTGGAATTGAATTCAGTGGAATTTCAGAAAATTCTGCAGAATTATATCAGAAGTGTAAGGACAAATGCTACCACAGATTAGGGTTCCTTAGTTTTGTTTATATAAAACACAGATTATTGTTTCACGGTTTATGTAAACTGTGGATTGGTTTCCCATAAAACAAAGAAACTTAATCCATGGTTTGCATAAACCACATAATTCTATTCATTGGTTTACATGAAAAAAAAGCAGTCTGACATCTGTGGAAATTTTTGAAAATTTTCAAGAAGCATTTCAAAAGCAGAAGTGCCATTTCACCAGAATTTTGCAGGTGGAATTCTGCATAAAGCATAGATCTATTGCCATATCTCTATCACCATAGTAGGCTGGTATGAGCATCAATGCTCCAGGTGACCTCATTAGGGAGGAACCACAAGGGCTACTGGTGAGAGACTGGCTGAGAAATCCAAGGTATGGGTGCTAGTTAGAGGGAAGCTGCAAAGAACTGGTATGGCTATTGTTAAGCTGCAGTCAGTTGCCAGTGCAAGTTATAAATTCACCCTGACAATGCATGGTGTCTTCTCTGCACACCATCACTTGTTCTGAAAAATGGGCCAAGTATGCAGGTAGGATTCATAGTCAAAGGGATAGAGAGACTAGGATTCAGCACTGAAGGGGGATAAGGAATGCCTGGGTACCATGTTGCCCTCATTGTGTAGGCTGGCCGCCCATAATGTCCATGCATAGTAAAACAATAAAAAGGATAGAGACCATCAAAGACCATGCTCTGAGGGAACAGCTGTGAGTAATAAGGGGTAGAGAGTACAACAGCAGGCAGCTACTTCATGGTTAGCATGCCTTGTCATTGAAGACGGGCTGATACAGATGCCCAGGAAAGCCGAGTTACCATAATGAACTGTGTATCAGCTGTTGAACTAAGTTCATTGGGGCTTATGATTTCTAACTGTAAAAATAATGTTTGCTGCGAAGTCCTGCAATAAAGCCAGATGTTTAAAGTCTGGTGGTCCAGTGTATTTTAATCTCTATTTAAGGTTGCCACATCCATCAGCTCCGGCGCGGAGTTAAGCAACCTGGTATTGTTGAGTGCAAAGGGTCCCTGGTAAGTGGTTACACCATATACCCTTAGATACAGGTATTTCCAGGCCATGTCCACCCTCTCCCTGGGCACTGATACAGGCTGGTTGCTGAACTGCTTGAAGGGGTCTCGCTCTATGATGTAGTCATTGTTTGTAAACAATAGGGACTGATTAGTCTGCTAATTTACATCCCAGATGCATGCTGAGCAGCAGCCAAAGTGCAAACTCATAGGGTCCTCTGAGGGTTTTCCACCCTTGGGTAAGAAAGCAATTCATGAAAATCTAGGAAATGCTAGATTGAAAAAACATCAAGGCTCCATTGTGCTAGCATCCTGCCTTCCAGATAGCTGCAGTATTTAATATGCTAAAAAGATATGATGTTGTTTAAAGTGAATATGTTGTTGTTTTCTTTTCATTTTTGCTTTTCTTTTCACTGTTAAGCATTTTGAGATAAAATCAGCATGAAAGACACAATACAAATCTACACTGCATTGTAAGTAGATCCAGCTATATTTATATGGACCTTGGCACAATGGCGGAGACCTCTGGGAATCCAAAGTCAAGTGATCTGCCTGTTGTTTTTTGGGCACACTAATTCTGCTTTATGGTAAGCAGTCTACCTCAGTTGTTCTGGGCCTCCTTGAAATACACCCTATAGCTACTGAGGAAAAAGTCTCAGTCACAATGCAATTACTATACAGCAGTAAGATAGATTCTTTGTTTATACAGTATATCTCCAGCTTATTCCCTGGACTCCACCAATGTTTCACTGTGATGCAGTGTCCTCAGGGAGGACAGGGGAATGAGCATTAACTACAGTAAACACAATAGAAACTGCAGCACTTTGTATTTTACGAATATCTCTGGGAAACGTATAAATTATCAGTGGCAGAAATGCCTATATCTAGTGTTGTGTAGATTTATCAAGAAAGTTCATGCTTTATCAGTTTAAATAAAATAGTCACACTAAATACTGTCTTTTTCAAACCATTTTTTCCAATAAACTTTCATATTTAATTTCATTTCATTTTATTATTTACCTTGGAAAAGCACACTGAGCAATATTGTCCTTTTTGAAATGTGATCAACATTTACAAACAAAATTACAATACATGATATAAAAGACACATAATTATATTATTTACAGCAACAAGATGATTGACCATCTAAAAAACATTCTAAATGTTTCTTAAAAACAGGTATGAGTGAACATTTCAGTCTTGACTGATTCTGGTAAATGATTATAAGTGCATGGTCAAACCAAATCAAAAACTCTTTGCCCAAAACAAGTTTTATGAAAAGGAATTGTAAACAGAATTGATTGCTGGGATCTAGTACAACCTATTTTTATGCTGTGTTGGAAATAGTTCTACTATTGAGCAAGGAACTTTACCCAGGATGACCTTGTGAAAAAAACTACAATTTTTATCTTCATCCGGTCATCCTATAAAGGTAACTGTGCAGCTTGATACAACAAACAGTGATGACTGACAAGTGATTGATCATAAACTGCTCTTACCCTGGTTAATACCCCACATCCTGCACCTGAATATAGAGGATAATGTATGGTCCTCTATCGATAACCAGTCTGTTAACCATCGAGAGGATGCCAGGGCAATCATGTAAACCTCGAGAGCGAAGCTCGAGAGGTTTATGTTGCTATGGCAACCTCGAGATAGTTTACAGTAACCGGTTGCCGATAGAAGGACCATACATTATTTTTTATAGTGTATGGTCCCAAGAAAAAATGAAAGCAGCTTCTTACTTTTGAAAATATAGTCACCACTGCAGCCGTTTAGTCTTTCCCTTACCGCTGCGTGCATCCGTCAGTTCCCCAGTGAAAAAAAAGGTGCCCACATGCGCAGACTGATCCCCGTTGTTAACCTATCGATGTGACATAGCATCGATAGGTTAACAACATTTCTACGTCACAACGATGGTATAACAACTTTAGGAAATGATGATTTCCTAAGGTTAACAGCATTCTACCATGCATTATAAATTAATAATCCATAATCCAAGACTGATAACAGTAGGCTCTTTGCCAAAAGAACACAAGTTTCTGGCAAAAGATTACTCCGGACCCTGTATAAAGAGCCCAAATGCTGGTGTATTGTTTTTTATCATACTATCAACAAGAGGTTCATGAGTCAGAGTACTGTCCAAAGTAACTCCAAGATACCTAAATTGGTTAACTGTTTCTACAGACTCACCATCAAGGGCTTGCAACAAAACAATCACTATTCCCTATTTTTTGTTCTACTAAAAAACATAGTTTAGTTTTCTTAATGTTGAGGACCAACCCCCCAGGCAGTGAACCAAGATTGTAATTTAATAAACTATTTTTGAAGGATGTCGTTTAGGGCCCTCACAACCTTCCTCCCCAAAAAATTGCTTAATCATCTGAGTATAAAAGCATTTTGGAAGAAGGACAAACTGAAGGCAAGTCATTTAAGGAGAGGCAAAAGAGTAGGGGTCTCAAGATTGAGCCCTGTGGGACACCACAGCTAACTTTAAGAAAACTAGAATGATGGGTCTGATTAACAGTTCTGTGTTCACAGCCTGAAAAATAGTACTCAGAACAGTTAATAACAACATCGGAGTAGTTACAGTGTAACAAAGACTGTAAAAGCAATCCATGATCAATTAGATTGAATGCCTTGGTGAGTTCCACAAACACAGAGGTCACTAGATTCCAAGAATCTGTGGCTTGATGAATATAGTCTGTGAACCTCACCAAGTCATCTCAGTACTGTGTAATGCAAGAAAATCATGTTGTACATAAGTCAGCAAGTAATATTTTGACAAGAATTCAATCATTTGATTCATTATTATACATTCACAAAGTATATGTAATTAATGGGTTTCCCTTTTACCTGTAGGGAAACTGTGGTATAATTTGCTGTAATAAAGGAGTGTTTATTACATCAAACATGCACACAATTTCCCTTGCACTCCACATGCGCACGCCACAGCACTCCATTCCTGACCGATCGCCGGTGACCACCTTCTCTTTCTCCCAGACAAACCACTACTCAGATTCGGCAGTAAGTGATAGAAAATCGCTTCTTTTTTGGGGGGAAATAGCATAACTTTGCTGCTGCCTACTAAAATCCTTCTCAATAAATGAATAAAACCCAATTGGACGGCGGTGGCCACCAGGCACATCTCTGTTTTATATAATTGCTGTAGTGAAAAAGGAAAACCCAGCAATTACATAAAATAAAATATGGGGTTGTGTGTGTGAACTCGAAGTTTGCACACACCCTCAGTGTTAGATGCTTTATAAACCCCTCGAGCTTCGCTCTCGGTATTTATGTAGCATCTAACACCTCAGGGGGGTGTTAACTTCTCATTACACACAACACCCCATATTTTATTCTATATATAATACATGCAGATAACCAATGCATATGTATTGCATGTTGGTTTTTTTCTGTGTACATTTGTCACTTCACTTCATGTTAAAGAGTGTTTTTCTAAAGAAGACACAAAGTAAATACCCCATGGTAAGACTTCTCTGAGCACCAGTTACAATGCAGCTGAAACTCTGGTATTCACAATGTGCCATCCTTGTAAGCAATCTCTCCATCCCTCCATTTTTTTTTCAGAATTCATTTGTTTTTCAAAGACATTGTGCTAGCCTTATCTCACATTAAGGCCAGTGTGGAAAGAGGAAAATTTTCCAAGTCTGAAACATGATGCCTTCCCTTATACTTCGGCCTTATCTTTGTGGGATTAAGTAAGATAACTTATGTAGGCTCAATAAAGAACCAGAGTTCTTGCCTATTTAGCTCAAATGTGCTTGGCAAAGCACTGTTATAGAGACTCTTTGAAAGAAAACTAGTGACTACTACCTCATTGAGCTAAGTGGCTTAGTGGTGGGGATTACTGCTGTCTGACTATTCACAGATGCTGTGTGGCTGATTAAGTATAGGTTCATGGGATTGAATGGGCAAAGCATATGCTTCCGATCCTTACTTTTTGGACCCCTGACTGTATCTTCCTCGATGCCCAGATCAGGAGGTCCCCAGCCAGTTAACTGTATTATAGGGCATTCACTGTAGAGCAATCTGATTGGTAAAAGGGTTGAATTTAGAAAGAAATTAAAAAGAACACCACGAACAGCTGCATCCTGTCCGTGCTTCACTGCCAGAGGTTCCTTGCCTCTACAAAACACACAGTCCAGAGTGGTAGTGTGCGCACAAGGTAAACCATGCAAGCATGAATGAAAGAAAATTCAAAAAAAGATCACTCTTGCAAAGAAGCTGTGAATAAAAGTAGCTTACTTGATTTTCTCCATGCTGCAATGCCTTAGACAGAATAAGCAAGTACGTTCAATGCCCCTAGCACCTCAACTCCCATGAGTCTTCAAAGGGGGTGCTGCTAGTAGGGAACACATGTGCATTTCAATCATACATCGTGAATAATTCATCATTCTCTGTGATGTCACTATTTTTGCAAAAAAGTGTTACATAACTGTTTTTTAAACTTTTTTTGTTTTTTTATATTCAATGTGAAGCCAAGATAAATGAATCAATATATAAATATTTTATCCCTTAAAGTGCACAGTATTATATGCAGTCAAAATGTTCATCACATTTACAACAAATATCAAAAAAACAAACAAAAAAACTTTAATAAAGAACTGAAGTCAGGAGGTCCTGGAAAGACTGATACCAATACAGCCCAATATCACCCCAATGTATTTCTGTCCAGGTAGGATGGAGTTCCAGGACCAAACATGACATCAGATCCAGAGATCCTAAGAAAGAAGAAAGAAAAAAAGTTATAAAGTGTACATTTTTTACTTTATCTTTTAACTTTTCACTTGTGTTTACTTTTTATTCTATGTCAGAGACATGTTCAAATTGTTAACATTTTGACTGTATATAATACTGTGCACTTTAAGGGATAAAATAATGATATATTGATTCGTTTATCTTGGCTTCACATTGAATATAAAAAACCTGAAAAAAGTTTGAAAAAAAAGTTATATAACTCTTTTTTGCAAAAATAGTGACATCACAGAGAATGATGAATTTTTCACGATGTATGATTGAAATGCACATGTGTTCCCTACTAGCAACACCCCCTTTGAAGACTTGTGGGAGTTGAGGTGCTAGGGGCGTTGAACGTACTTGCTTATTCTGTCTAAGGCATTGCAGCATGAAGAAAATCAAGTAAACTACTTTTATTCACAGCTTCTTTGCAAAAGTGATCTTTTTTTGAATTTTCTTTCATTCATGCTTGCTTGGTTTACCTTGTGCATGCACTACCACTCTGGACTGTGTGTTTTGTAGAGGCAAGCTACCTCTGGCACTGCAGCGCGGACTGGATGCAGTTGTTCATGGAGTTATTTTTGATTTGTTTCTACTGTGCTACTTCACTGCAGAACGCACTGTCACAGGTGGTGATGAGCCAGCCAAGAAAGAAGTGCAGAATTAGCCATTCCATATTATTGAGCGTGAGGGCTACTGGAGTTAAATTTTTGTAGCAGAATGAGTCACGAAGAAACTGCAGCTGACTCAGGACATAACATGGATTTTGTTTGGGAACGCACAGAGCAAGTCTCATTTGATGAGAGAAGGAGAAAGTTACAGGACAAATTCAATTCAGACACAGGTACTGAAAATATTACAATAAATGAGACTGTCCAAAGTGCTTTTTTGAAACTGGAAAAATTACTAATTAAAGAAATAGAACTGACCTTCAATATCAGTACCCTTGAGGAGTATTAGGATCGTGATGAGGCACTGCGAGGGTTAAGAATTTCAATTACACCCTCATGCAGTCTGGATGAGTTTCAATTCAAGGATGAATGGCTGAAAGCTGTGGCTGAATTTGCTAAGATTTTTATTGCCTTACTAATAATGGATTGTCTAAGTAAACACTTAGAATTGTTGAAAGAGTTGGAAGCAGCAAAAGCCACTGCAGTTAGCTTTAAAACAAGGGTGGAATATCCAGATTTAACAGGCAGTTGAATACTAAAATCCAGATGCATGAAAAAGAAGTGATTAAAAGGAAAGTGACTAAGCTTAACAGGGATAAAGCTGATTACCAAAGAGGTGATATCCTGAGCTGGAACAGACCGAGGTCACTAAGCAGGGGAAGGTTGAGGTCTAAAGAGAGGTTTGCTAGAAAAAACAAAGGAAACTCACAGGAGGATATAAATACAACAGAAAAAAGGTCTAAAAATTCAGATTTTGAAAGAGACCAGTGTTTTCGAAAATGCCAACAACCAAAAGAGAAAGAAAAAGGAATAAGACCAGAAGGGACAAATGTGGAGGAAAACATAAACGCAGGCACAGAAAGAATCCTGAGGGAGAGGAGGAAGGACATCACTTACAGATACTGAATCTTTCAAAATTCCCCCTTACACAATACCAAGAGTCAATGTTAAAACGGAGTCTCACTTTCATTCCAACTCCTGTAGTAAATGAATTCCAGATTTTTATTGACCTACATAAATTTTTCAGAAAGCTCCACCTTAAATTGCACTTTTCTAAGGAATTACAATTAGAAAATTTTGATTGGGGACTAGAAATGGATCTAGCAAATGAAAATGTACTATGTTCTCTGGATGACACAGACCTAAACTTGCTAATTGAAGAGAGGACAAGGCTGGAATCATATAGAGGTGAAGCTGGAGACCTGAGTTCCATAGGATTACAAGAAGAAATGGAAGAAACAAGGACAGTGGGTTCTGAGCCCACCAGGGACACTGCATTTTTTGAAATGAATCTGGACTTGAATGCATTAGAGGAACTGTTAAGAGAGCATAACACAGAAGTAGAATCTGCCACAACTCCCTCTACTGGTTTAAAAGGTAATGGCATTCTAGGTACAGGTCAAGACCTGAAAAAGATGAGAAAATCTTTTAGACCGAACTCTTGAGTTCTGTCCGAAAACATATAATGCAGCCATTTGTACATATAAAAAGACAGTAGTAAAACAAGTTTCAACTTTGCTAAACAACAATACTGCCAACCATAGATTTAATTTGAACAAACAAGAAAGAGAAGCATTAAAAACATTATCAATGGAGGAATCAGTGGTTATAAAACCCGCTGATAAAGGTGGGCATATTGTTGTATTAGACAAAGTAAAGTATAAAGAAACAGTGATGGGAGTTTTAATCAATGTTGAAAACTATAAAAAAAAAACTATCCAGTAACCCTACAAGCCAATACAGAAAAGAGTTGAATTGTTTACTCATGGATGCAGTAAAGAGGGTGGGCATTTCAGAAAGTGAATGTAGGTATTTGTGGAAAGAATTCCAAAAAGTTACAGGTTTTTTCTTACTTCCCAAGATCCACAAGAACATGGACAACCCACCAGGTAGACCAATAGTCTCGGGGGTGGGTTCAATTACCCAAAATTTGGGAAAATTTGTAGATTTTTTTCTGCAACCACTGGTCAGCAATCTCGAGTCACACATCAGAGATACCAGTGATCTCCTGACTAAACTAGAGAACAGTATATGGCAAAAAGACTTTAGTTGGGTGAGTATAGATGTAGAGTCTCTCTACACATCCATACGCCACATAGATGGGTTAGATGCCATAAGAAACTGCCTGAACAATTATCAAGAGACAGATGAAGTGCCAATCAAACTTCTTTTGGATTGTTTAGAATTCACTTTAAAGCACAATTTCTTTGAATTCGTAGGCACATTCTTCAAACAGAAATGTGGAACAGCGATGGGTATATCGATAACACCGAGTTATGCCAACCTGTTTCTTGGTGAATGGGAGAAAAACATCATCCTAAACAGAAATGTGAACCCATACAGACAGGGTAGAGAAGGTTCAGAGGAGGGCAACAAAGATGGTACATGGATTGTATCACAAGTCCTATGAGGACAGGTTGAAGGAACTGAACATGTACTCCCTGGAGAAGAGGCGGGAAAGAGGGGATATGATAGAGACATACAAGTATCTTACAGGGAGAAACAGGGTGCAGGAATACACTATTTTTAAGCGAAAAAGATGTTTCAGGACTAGAGGGCATGGGATGAAGTTGGAGGAGGGCGATTCAGAGGAAACGTGAGAAGAATTTCTTCACAGAATGGGTGGCGGACAAGTGGAACACCCTGCCAGAGGAAGTGGTGGGGGTGGAAACAATCACGGGATTTAAGAATGCATGGGATAGACGTAAAGGAATTCTGGAGGTCAGGGGTAAGGGGCAACAGACTTCTAGGAAAACATAAACTGAACTTACAAGCTCAACTGGGCAGACTGGGTGGGCCATAGGCCCTTATCTGTCGACACTGTCTATGTTTCTATGTATCTATGTATCATAAATACTGTACATTGTAAAATGGTATCATTTTATCGACAATGTTACGAACATATGAAATTTGCCAGCAGATAAAGGCCTAGAGGTCTATCAAGTCTGCTTGAATGTGCAGCTAGCACCCCTTATTCTGCAGCTGCCCCTTCCTTCCACCCTTCCCCTTCATTACCCTCCCCCTTGTCCTGTCCCATCCTCATTTGAAGCAGTCCACTGTTCTACTGCATACCACTTCAGCAGGTAACGCATTCCACCCAGCCACCACCCTCTCTGTAAAAAAGTGTCTCCTCATCTCCCTCCTGAACCTTCCTCGCTCCAGTCTCATATCATGGCCCCTGGTGTCTCTCCCCTTCCTTACTTTGAACAGCCCCTCTGTACCTGTCTTGTTTATTCCTTTCATGTATTTAAAGGTTTCAATCATGTCACCCGTGTCTCTCCTCTCCTCCAGTGAGTACATATTCAACTCCTTCAACCTCCTCTTCTATGATAAGTCCCCCAGCCCCTTGATCATCTTTGTCGCTCTGCGCTGCACCCCCTCCAGTAACTTAATGTCCCTCTTCAGATACAGACACCAGTACTGCACGCAGTACTCCAGGTGTGGTCTAACTAATGACCTATACAGTGGCAGAATCACCTCCTCCCTCCTCGAGGATATACCCCTTGCAATACAACCCAGCATTTTGTTGGCCTTTGCAGCTGCCTTCCTACATTGTGCTGAGTTGTTCATTGACCCTGTAATGAGCACACCCAGATCCTTCTCCTCCTCTGTCTGGGCTAGCTGCACTCCCCCTTGCTGGTAACTCCTCCTTGGGTTCTTCATCCCAAAATGCAGCACCTTGCACTTTTTGACATTAAAGCCCAGTTGCCAGGTGTCTGACCAGGTTTCAAGCTTTGCCAGATCATCCTGCAACCCCTGCCATCCCCCTAGGTCATCCACCACCGCCTACCTTGGTATCATCAGCAAACAGACTGATCTTGCTCTTGATGTCCCATGATATGTCTGCAATGAATATCCCAAACAACACTGGTCCCAACACGAGGCCTGTGGAACACCGCTCGTCACTGCCCTTGGGTGTGAGCTCCCCACCCACCACCACCCTCTGTTGCCTTCCCTGTAGCCAGTTTCCTACCCATCTCACCAGCTTTGCACCCGCCCCTGTGCCTACTAACTTCCTTCCCAGCCTTCCATGTGGCACTGAGTCGAATGCCTTACTGAAGTCCAGATACAGGACTTCCACTGCATGGCCCCTGTCCAGTTGCCTAGTTACCCAGTTATAGAACTCGACCAGGTTGGTTTGGCAGGATCTGCCACGTATGAAGCCATGCTGTCTGCTGTCCTGTAGTCCTTTGGCCTCTAGGAGGGCCACCAGCCTCTCCTTCAGGATAGTCTCCATTAGCTTACCCATGATGGATGTGAGGCTCACTGGTCTGTAGTTTTCCAGTTCATCCTTGGGGCCACTCTTGTGGAGGGGCACCACATGAGCCATCCTCCAGTCCTGAGGTACACACCTTGAATGTAGTGAGGCATTAAATAGGTCTGCCAAAGGTCCTGCAAGGACCTCTGCCAGCTCCTTCAGTACCCTGGGGTGGATGCCATCTGGGCCTGGCGCCTTGTCCACCCTCAATGCCTTCAAACCCTCTCGAACTCTGCTGTCCATGATTTCCCCATCTGTCACCACTTCCCACCCTGCTTCTGCCATTTCTCCCACCTTGGGTGTCACCCCCTCTTCTCTTTAGTAAATACTGAGCAGAAGTACTCATTTAGTGCTTCCGCCTTATCGCACCCTGCTTCCACCCAACCCCCTCCTTCCTAATCCTTACTATGTGGTCTTTACAGCTCCTTTTCTCCCTGATGTACTTAAAGAAGTCCTTCTCCCCCTTCTTAATGCCTTGTGTCAGCCTGAGTTCCGTAGATGCTTTGTCTCCTTACTGCCCTTGTCACCTTCTTCGATTCTGTCAAGTACTCCTCCCTGTCCTCCCCCCTCCCTGTTTTCTTGTACTTCCTAAAGGCAGCTCTTTTCCTCCTTACCTTTTCCATGACCTCCTTGCTCAACCAGATTGGTTTCTTAGCCCTAGCCTTCTTGCTCTGGGCTTTGCAGCAGGTTTTGGTTGCCTCCACTATCCCCAGCTTTATGAGCTCCCACCTCTGGTTAGTGTCCATACTAGATTGAATTCTGGCCAGGTACCATTTTACCACTTCCCCCATCCTCCCAAAGTCAGCCCTCCTGAAGTCCAGCACTACTGTGCCAGATTCCACTCCTTCCTTGCCCATATCCAATGTGAACCATACTGAGCGGTGGTCGCTCCCTGATAGTGGTTCCTCCACTGTAAGTTCTCTCACAAAGTCCCCATTTGACAGCACAAGGTCAAGGGTATTACCTAACCTGGTTGGTTCACTGACCATTTGCAGCAGGAAGCTGTCCTGGAAGGCATCCAGTAGTACCTGCTCCTTTCTGTTCCTGGTTGTTGGGGTGATCCAGTCCACTCCTGGCATGTTGAAGTCCCCCACAATCACCACACTACCCTTCTCGCAGGTCCTCCTGATCTGTCCTGCTAGTTCCCTGTCTAACTCCTCCGTCTGAGATGGTGGCCTGTACACCACTCCCATTCTAAGAATCCTATCCTGGATGTTATATGTATATGGAAAGGAGAACAAACAGAGACAGCAGATTTTATACAATGGTTAAATGAAATGATTTGAATCTGAATTGTACTTTCAAAAATGATAAAACCTATATGGATTTCTTAGATTTACATCTTACAACACAGGAGGAAACAGGTAATGTACACAAAATCAAAACTAAACATTCAGAAAAGATACAGAAACAAACTCAGTGTTACATGATAAAACTGCCCACCCACCCAACTTAAAGAAATCAATCCCATACAGTCAACTTATACGCATTAGGAGAAACTGCAGTACTGAAACAGACTTTGATGAGCAAGCTGATGAACTTATACAGAGATTTCACAACAGGGGGTATGAATGGGATTTATTACAAAAATCAAAAGAGAGAGTAAAAAAGTTGGTAAGGAAAAACCTATTCACAAAAGAAAGGGACAACCTAGAGAATAAGATCCCATGTACGTTCATTACAGAATATAATAAACTAGCCGGACGTATAGGAAATATAATATCCAGAAATTAGTCTATTCTCCTTGGTGATGAGGAAGTAGAAATGGCAGTTGGGAATAAACCTAGGGTGACATTTAATAGGGCTTCCAACTTAAAAAAACAAGCTGGTACACAGCCGTCTTAACAAAAGTGGAATTAAAAATGAAAAAAATGTGGCTACCAAAAAGACCTAACGGCTTTTTAGCCACAAAAGATGTAATGTCTGCAAATGTGCAAACCCTGGGAAGATATTCCATCACCCAAAGGTCGAGAATTTAACTGTAGACATTAAACAACTAATAACATGTGATACGTCATATGTTGTCTCTGTCCTTTGGTGCCCATGCAATTTAGTGTATATTGGAAAAACAGTTCGACCACTCAAGCAACACATTCAAGAACATGTCAGGTCAACTTCACACAGCAGACAGAATACTCCTGTAGGCATGCACTTTTCCCAGTATCATTATTCATCCCCAGAAAATTTAATATATATGGGTATAGAATGGGTACCACCTCTGAGTTTAGGCGGTGACAGACCCAACCAGTTACTCCAACAGGAAAGTATGTGTATATTCAAACTCAAGAACGTGAAACCGTTAGGTTTAAATGAAAAATGGGATATAAAACTGTTTTTAAAAAAATGAAAAAATGAAGAAAATGATTAAATGGAAGCATCATTTTATAACTGAACCAAAAAATGAACTAGGGACCTTTATATACAACAGTATCTGAAGCATTTGCAGCATTTTCTTTTTTATTTGTGATGGTGGTAAGGTTAACAATTTGGAGGTGTCTCCGACACAGAATAAAAAGTAAACACAAGTGAAAAGTTAAAAGATAAAGTAAAAAATGTACACTTTATAACTTTTTTTCTTTCTGCTTTCTTAGGATCTCTGGATTTGATGTCATGTTTGGTCCTGGAACTCCATCCTACCCAGACAGAAATACATTGGAGTGATATTGGGCTGTATTGGTATCATTCTTTCCAGGATCTCCTGACTTCAGTTCTTTATTTATGTTTTTTGTTCGTTTTTTTGATTATCTGTTGTAAATGTGATGAACATTTTGACTGTATATAATACTGTGCACTTTAAGGTATAAAATAATCATATATTGACTCATTTTTCTTGGCTTCACATTGAACATAAAAAATGTAAAAAAGTTATATACAGTGGCGTGAAAAAGTATTTGCCCCCTTCCTGATTTTCTCTATTATTGCATATTTGTCACACTGGATGTTTTCAGGTCTTTAGACAAAATATAATATTAGATAAAGGGAACCTGAGTGGACAAATAACACTTTTTTTTTTTACTTATTTCATTTATTTAATAAAAAAAGTTAACCAACACCAACTGGCACTGTGTGAAAAAGTAATTGCACCCTAGTTAAATCAACCCAATTAAAGGGATAATTAGAATCAGCTGATTGAACACAGCCAGGCTTGATTACAGCCAGCCCTGCTCAATATAAACCTCACTTATTTTGGCCCTTACCATCAGAGTCACATTGCCAGCACAAAGATTCAACAAGCACATTATGCCATGATCAAAGGAAGTTCCTGAAAAGATCAGAAAAACATTTTGTTGCCCTCTATCAGTCTGGAAAGGGTTACAAAGCTATTTCTAAGGCTCTGGGACTCCATCGAACCACAGTAGAGCCATAATCTCCAAATGGAGAACACTTGGAACAGTAGTGAACCTTCCAGGGTGGGCGGCCTGCCAAAATTACTCAAGGCGCAGTGAAAATCATCCAAGAAGTCTCAAAGGATCCTAAAACAACATCCAAAGAACTGCAGGCTTCTCTTGCCTCAGCTAAGGTCAGTGTTCATGACTCCACAATCAGAAAGAGACTGGGCAAAAATAGGCTTCATGTGAGAGTAGCGGCATGGAAACCACTGCTAACCAAGAAGAACATAAATGCTCATCTCTCATTTGCCAAGAAGCACCTGGATGATCCACAAGCCTTTTGGGAAAATGTTCTATGGACAAATGAGTCCAAAGTGGAACTTTTGGACAACATGGATCCCATAATGTCTCGTAAAGCAAACACAGCATTCCACAGTAAGAACACCATACCAACAGTCAAACATGGTGGTGGTAGTGTGATGGTGTGGGATGCTTTGCTGCCTAAGGACCTTGATGACTTGCCATAATTAAAGGAACCATGAATTCTGCTCTGTACCAGAAAATTCTTAAGGAGAATGTCCAGTCATCCTTCCGTCAGCTGAAGCTGAAGCATAGTTGGGTCATGCAGCAAGACAATGATCCAAAACACAAAAGCAAGTCCACATCAGAATGGCGAAAAAGTAAAATTAAAGTTTTGGAGTGGCCTAGTCAAAGTCCAGACTTAAACCCAATAGAGATGCTGTGGCAGACCTGAAACGAGCAGTTCATGCTCGAAAACCTACCAAATGTTACTGAATTAAAGCAGTTCTGCGAGGAAGAGTGGGTTAAAATTCCTCCACAGCAATGTGAAAGACTGATATTGAATTATAGGAAGTGTTTGGTTGCAGTCATTGCAGCTAAATGTGGCGTAACCAGTTATTAAATGTAAGGGCAATTACTTTTCACACAGTGCCAGTTGGTGTTGGTTAACTTTTTTCATTAAATAAGTGAAATAAAAAAAAAAAACAAGTGTTATTTGTTCACTCAGGTTCCCTTTATCTAATATTACATTTTGTCTAAAGACCTGAAAACATCCAGTGTGACAAATATGCAATAACAGAGAAAATCAGGAAGGGGGCAAATACTTTTTCACACCACTGTAGCACTTTTTTTGTAAAAATAGTGACATCACAGAGAATGATGAATTATTCATGATGTATGATTGAAATGCGCATGTGTTCCCTAATAGCAGCACTCCCTTTGAAGTCTCTTGGGAGTTGAGGCGCTAGGGGCACTGAACGTACTTACTTATTCTGTCTAAGGCATTGCAGCATGGAGAAAATCAAGTAAACTACTTTTATTCACAGCTTCTTTGCAAGAGTGATCTTTTTTGAATTTTCTTTCATTCATGCTTGCATGGTTTACCTTGTGCATGCACTACCACTCTGGATTAAATTTTGAAAGCCAAGGTGACTCTGCTCAATTTATTTTGCATGTTTCATACACTATAGTAAATCCATTTTTTCTAGCCCTCCAGATTCCCCATCTTTCCATGTCGGTCTCATCACCATATGATTGCTTAGAATCATAGAAACTTAAAACAGAAATATTGAATTTGACAGCAGATAAGGACTGCTTGGCCCATCCAGTCTGTCTATTCCTCCCTGCCTACACTATTACCACAGACTGTACCCATCTACAGCTCTTTCTCCCTCCTTTCCTTTCCACTGTGACTCCTTTGTGCTTATCCCATGCATTCTTGAACCCTACCACTGTTTTCCCACACACCCACCTCTGCTGGAAGGCTGTTCCAGGAATCCACCACTCTTTCTGTGAAGAAGTACATCCTCATATCTTTCCCAAATTTAGCTCCCTCAAGCTTCATAGCATGCCCCCTTGCTCTTCAGCACCTTTTCTTCTGAAAAATACCTTATTTACCCCTGTGAGGTATTTAAAGATCTCTGTCATATCCCTCCTCCTTCCTTTGTGCCAGAATGTATATATTAAGGTTCTTTAGTCTCTCATAGGGCTTTTGATGCAGACCCTGTACCATTTTAGTTGCCCTCCTCTGGACTGCCTCCTCTCTCTCTCTCTCTATGTCCTTCCAGAGATGTGTTCTTTAGAATTTGAAACAGTACCTTAGGTGAGGTGTTACCAGAGAGCTATACAGAGGCAATACCACCTCCCTCTTTCTGCTGTCATACCCCTCCCTATGCACCCCAGCATCCCACTCACCCTCCTTTCTGCCTTGTTGTACTACCTATCCACCTTTATGTCATCCAGTATGATTACCTGCCAGATCTCTTTCCTGCTTGGTGATGGTCAATACCACTCAACCCATTTTGTACTCTGCCCATGGGTTTTTGTGCCCTAAGTACATTATTTTGCACTTTTTCGCATTGTAACTCAGCATCCATACCCTGGACCACTCCTCTAGTTTTCTTAGTTCTCTGCTCATCCATTCCATCCCCCTTAATGGAGTGTCCACCCTACTGCAGATTTTGGTATCATCTGCAAAGAGGCAGACCTTCCCTTCCAGTTCCTCTGCAATGTCACTTATAAAGACATTAAAGAGGACTGGTCCCAGCACTGATCCCTAAGGCAATCCACTGGTGACCCTCCCTTCCTTGGAGTAAACTCCGTTTATTACAACCCTCTGTCACCCATCCCCTAACCGATTTCTTATGCAGGTTACCACCTTTGAACCCACTCCTAAGCTACCTAGCTTGCTTACTAGTCTCCTGTGTGGAACAGTGTGGAAAACCTTACTGAAACTTGGGTAGACCATGCCCACCACTTCACCCTGATCTAAATCCTTTGTCACCCAGTCAAAGAAATCTATCAGATTCATTTGACATGACCTCCCCCTTGTGAAACCATGTTGCCTCAGGTTTTGTAACCCCCTTGATTCAAGATATTAAACAATCCTTTCCTTCAGCAGTGATTCCATTAACTTTCCCACCACTGATGTTAGTCAGAATGGCCCATAATAGCCCACCCCATCCCTGCTACCACTTTTGTGTAGTGGGACTATATCTGCCCTCCTCCAGTCCTCCGGAACCACTCTTGTTTCCAGTGAGCTGTTAAACAGAACTGTTAGAGGTGCAGTCAGTATTCTTCTGTGCTCCCTCAACACCCTTGGATGTACCCCAGCTGGCCCCATTGCTTTGTCTACCTTCAGATTAGCGAGTCCCTTCAGGACTATCTCGTCTAAAAAAATGACTGGTGTCCTCCTCCTTCCATCCAAAACTTCTGTTACTTTTCTGTGGTCCCTCCCCTTCCCCTTCCTGTGTGAACACTGAAAAAAGTATTTGTTCAGGATGTCTGCCTTTTTCTAGTCTCCCTCTGCATAGTCCCCTCTTCCCTTTTTAACCAATCCCACCCTGATCTTCCTCTTTCACCTTACTTAAAAAAGTCTTGCCCCCTTTATTACCTCCTAGGCTATTCTCTCTCTTTAGTTTGCACCTTTGTGCTCCTTACTGCTTTCCCTGCTTCTCTCTGTTTTTCCTAATACACCTTCCTATCCTCCTCCTTCTGCATCTCCTTATACCTTCTGAATGCTACCCTTTTAGCCTTTACCTTTTCAGCCACCTCTTTTGAGAACCATAGCTGTCTCTTTTCCTCTTGTTTTTACTCACTTGTTTGATGCCTTTACTATGCTCCCTTTCAGCTTCATCCACTGTATCCCCACCCACCAAGGACCCCCTCCCCCCCAGGTCATTCCTGAGGCATTCACCCATCTTTATAAAATCTGCCTTCCTGAAATCCAGGAACCTCACTCTTGTCAGTCAATCATTCAAGATCTTTATTTACCCAGGTGATCACCATTGAGCAAGCTCATTTACAATGTGGACCTGCAGTTTGCAAGGATGATGGTACAGAATAGAGTACAAGTAAAATATACATAAAGCAACAGTAGCAAAATGTATACAACATAATATATACAGTGTAGAAATAAAGGTAAATAATATATACAGAGATGCCTTTATAATCCTATCCATCAATAACATGTTTGTAGCCTGTAAAGGAGTCCCTGGGATATGGAAAAGTGCATGTGTAGGAGGCAGGGATGCTGGCAGAAAGATTCTGGGATACTAAGCAGATGGTATCAGGGCATACGAGTGGGTGTTGGGGGGGTGTTGCAGTGAGTACGTAGTACCGGTGGGACTGGAATGGACTGAGGTGAACCGGTAGTACTGGTGGGACTAGAATGGACTGAGGGAGGGGGGAGTAATCTTGGTAAGGGAACACTTAGTTTGAATCGGAAGGACTTAGATTGAGCGGAAACATCAGCTGGACAGCTAGGAATGGTGGAAACAGTTACAGAGCTCCACAAATGTTTTGGCATACAGCATCTTGAACATAGCAAGACTAGCAGGGGAGCTAAGTCTCAGCAATTTCTGTATCCTATTCCAAAGCGTGGTCAGGACAAAGCTTATGGCTGCTCTTCCAAAGTGGGTACCAACCCTAGGTACTTTCAGGGAAACCAGCGAGTGACTTCTCAAGGCATAATTTCCAATCAGGCTTAGTGGGAGACAGTCAGCAGTGTATTGTGGGAGTTTGTTGGTGATGGCTCAGAGCGTCCAGAGGGCTGCATTTCTATACCACCTGTGTTGAGGGGAGGGCCAACCCACAGCTGCATATAATGAACAGTGGTGGGTGGAAAAGGGGAGGCCTGTTATAAATCTCAGAGCTGTATGATACAGTACATCCAATTTAGCAAGGTGTGAGGCTGGGCACTGGCCATATATGAAGTCAGCATAGTCAATTAGTGAGAGGAACATGGATTGGACAAGCTGTCTTTTGGCATCTGCGGTCAGGTGGCAATTTATTCTGAAGAAGAGTCCAAGCATCTGCCTCAGCTTTTTCAGCAGTTCTTCTATATGTTCTACAAAGGAGATTTTATTGTCTATCCAGACACCCAAATACTTGAATTTCGGTATGTTTTGAAGATGTTCACCTAGTAAGGTGGAGATAGAAGATAATGGACCAGCAGCGGCAGAATATGCCCCCTGGCCAGTTGGTGAGAATAGCATTGCCTTGGTTTTCTTGGCATTAAATAGTAGTCTTTTACTGAGGAGCTGGTGCTGCAGGATGTTAAAGTCGGTTTGCAGGTCGCCACAGGCAGCTTCAGGAGATTCACGGCTTCTGTAGAGCACCATGTCATCAGCAAACAGTTGAATGCTTGCTTCCTTAATGCCTACATCCAGGCTGTTGATATAGATAGCAAACAGTAATGGTCCCAATATGGACCCCTGAGGGACACCTCTTTTTATCAGTTTAAGTGAAGAAAGCTCCCCTTCAGCCTTGATTTGTTGTTGCCTTCCAGTGAGGTAGTCATGGAACCAACACAAGGAGGTTTGGTCTAGGCCTATTGTTTGTAAAGTGGAGAGAAGCAAACAGTGGTCGACGGTGTTGAAGGCCTTACTGAGGTCCAGGAAAACTGCACAGATGAATTTTTTGTTGTCTAAGTCCCGTTGTCAGTCGTTAGTTACTTTTGCCAAGGCTGTAATGGTACTGTGCTTTGCTCTGAAGCCTGACTGCATAGGGTTTAGTAAGTTCGAGTTGTCTAAGAAAGATCTCAGCTGGGTATCCACAATTTTTTCTAGGAGCTTGGAGAGTATGGGGAGGAGGGAGATCGGCCTATAGTTATTTAGGTCACAGGGATCCCTTGATTTAAACAGGGGGGATGACGTGAGTAACCTTCCATAACTGAGGGAGGGAACCTTGCGATAGGGACAGGTTGAATAAGTGAGAGATAGGTGCGGCAAGGATGTAATAAGCAATTTTCAAGTAGTACGGGTCGAAGAAGTCAGCCCCAGCACTTTTTTTAGCGTTCAATTTTAGGAGATCATCAACTTCCTTTATGTAGGTGGGTAAGAGTAAGAAGGTTACGATATTGTTACTTGGTTCGGGGAGCTTAGTGTTGATCTGTGGGTGTAGTCTGCTTACTGGTGCATTATCAAATGCTAGGCCTGCAGTGGCAAAATGATTGTTGAAGGCCTGCAGGATCTTGTTTCTGTCATTGATTATAGCATTGTCAGTGGTAATTTTGGAGGGAAGCACATTTCCTGGAGAATGACCAGTCAGTTCTTTTAGTGTGGACCAGAACTTGATAGGGCATTTCGATGCAGACTCTAACTCAGATTGGTAAAAATTGGCCTTGGCCTCTCTGACCATCTTAGTGCAGGCGTTTCTAGCTGTCCTGAAGAGACACCAGTCTTCGTCTGTGTGTGATTTGCGAGCCTTTTTCCCCGAGTTGATCTCTTTTTAGTAAGGGAGCCTTGCAGTCTGCTGAGAACCAACGACATGTTCTAGCTTTTATACGTGCTTTTACCAGAGGAGCATGGTTATTTAGGGCACTGGTTATAATTTCATGGAAGATGTCGTAGGCATTACTCACCGATTTAGCAAGGTAAAAACTCTGCCAGTGCAAAGAATTTTTTAATTCATTGAAGTATGCGAGAGGATCGAAGTTCCATCTGGACCTTTTTAGTGGAAAATTTAGATGTTGGTGAGGGTTTAGCATCAGTTCTTATACCAGCAGTAAAGCAGTGGTCACTAACATCAGCTGAAAAAATTCCAGCATGGGAAAAGGAATATGGTTTGCTTACCAGAAGGACATCCAACAGGGTGCTGTTCATTGGGTTTTTCTTGTTAATGCAAGTTGGCTCAATAATAAGTTGTGTGAACCCATGTGAGTCACAGAATTGCTTCAGGGGAAACGAGACCTTAGTCAACCAATCGTAATTAAGGTCTCCTAGAATAATTGTTTCAATGGGGACAGAGTCCATAATAGATGACAGATGGGACAGGAGCTGAGGCCCTGTGGCTGGTGGTCTGTAACAGCCTATGACACGGAAAGCCATTGATGGGGAAAGTTCAACTTTAAGGGACAAACATTCGAATCCACCTGCAATAGAGGTAGAGTCTAGGATGGACACTAAAAAAATTTTTTGACGTAGATGACTACTCCGCCTCCCCTGGTCTGCCTATCAGCTCTAAATAGGAGGTAGTTAGGGATGTTAACCTTTCTATCTGGGGTGGATGCCCGAAGCCAGGATTCAGAGAGCACAAGTACGTCTGGTGCGGTATGAGTAATCCATGCCTGGACTGATGTAAATTTCTTTAAAAGACTGCAAACATTTGCGTGTATAAAGCTGACTCCTTTCAGTCTTGTAAGGTCGGATGGAGATGAGAGAGCTTTTGTGGGACCAGGGTTGAGTTCAACATTACCTGAACACAAAAGTAGTAAGAAAACAATTTTCCTTAGGGCAGCAAGGAGTAGCTTGAAAGCACAAATCTTTCTGCATCTAGTATAAGTTTGAGTGCGGGGGTCTGGAGTCCAAAGTTTCCCCTTGTGCTGACCTAGGGACGCGTAGCCTATGGTCCATCCAGTATAGCACCAAGACGTGTAGGTTTTGGGTGGGTGGGGTGAGGGGCCACATATTGGTAACAAGGTAGCGGTCCTACTTCGAGGAGATTCCACAAAGTGAGAAGGGTGCGGAGTCATGTGGTGGCAGCATGTTATACGTAGTATTAATATAAAGGCAGTCTAGCAGTGATAGGCATGACTCTATGTTGGGGTCAATTCTGCTCGAATGGTCTGTCACATGGGGCACTATACATAAGCAGGTAAGTAATTGAAACCACACGAGGACTGCCACGATTGTCCAATGTGTTAACAGGGTGTGAGTTGCACCAAGGCTCACTAGCTAGGTTCTATAAGTCTCAAGGATCACTGCTCCATGTTAGACTAGCTAAAAGAGACAGGGATCAATGGTACGCAAAGATACATGAAAACAGCCTGACGGCACAGATGTCATAAGGATTTATCTTCAACAGGCGGGTATCCTACCGATTACACTTCATGAAGAATATCGGGGAATTGCTTAGTGGAGACAAGTGAGCTCAAGAGAGGATCATTCCTTTAAGAAGTTACAGAAAGGACAGCCCCTTTAAGCAGTTGCTGTAACTGACTAGTGTGAGGCCTCAGGGGGTGTGGATCACTGGGGAAGTGTGCTTAATAAAGGAGGGAGGACGGGCTGGGGGTGGGCGAAAAAATTGTCCAGAGAGCAGTACAGCAAGGCAGTGGCCAAGCTGTGTTTTGAAAAAGGCACCTTGTGCGCTTCCTTTCTCAGTGGGGATCTGTAGCATCCAATCGGAAAGCAGCCACAGTCCCCAGGAGCCAGTCCAATTACGGGGATTGAAGCCTGACAGCTCCGAGCTAGGAGATGACCAAACGTACCTGCTTTCCTTGGTCAGGGGTCACACCAGTTCTCAGTGCTCTTCACTGGTTGCCAGAGCGGTGGTGCATCAACTTCAAGGTGTGCTTGCTGACATACAGAGCCTACACAGTCTGGGTCCGGGCTACCTTAAAGACCTCCTGGTACCTTATGCTCCTGGCCATTCCCTCCAGTTGGTGGAGGCAAATCTCTTGTCTGTTCCAAGAGTCCACTTAAAATCCTTGGGTGATAATGCATTTGTAGTGGCAGCTCCCAATTCTACGCAATGCTATTCTGTGGGGACGAGAGGTGTTTCTTCACTGGCCATTTTTAAAAAGTCTTTGAAAACTTATCTTTTTGCTTTGAGTTTGGGCCTGGCTTGGTGATGTATTTTTTTTTTCTTTTGAGAATATTTATATTTAGTATTTATTGATTTTAAAATGTTATTGATCTCTGCTGTATATATTGTGAGGTGCCTGGAGCCCTCAGGATTGTGCACCATATAAATAAAATTGCCTTGCCTTCAGAAATGGGAAGACTTGGATGGGACAAGTGGTCCTTATCTGCCATCAAATTCTACGTTTCTATACCTCTGGCATGTTGAAATCCCCCACCAGCAGCACCTCCCCTTTTTCTTCCACCTTGCCAATGACTTCCACTAGTTCCATATCTAATTCCTCCCCTGTGCTAGAGGTCTTTACATCACTCCAGTGTGAATAGTGGCTCCATCCCCCTGCCTCCATTGTGACACTCAGTACCTTTGCCTCCCCCTGCATTCCCTGCATCTCTGTTGCTTTTATGCTTTCCCTCACATAAAGCACCATGCCCACTCCTTTCCTTCCCACCTGGTCTTTCCCAAAGAGAGTATAGCCTGGTATGGCCATGCCTCAGTCATGGTTTTCGGTACTCCATGACTCAGTAATGGCCTTCCAGATTTAGTTTCTACTCTACTTCTCACACTTTCTTCCTGTTTGCCCACTCTTCCTCCCCCCTCTCTTTTTAATGCTCCTGATCACTTCCCCCTTTATCTCTTCCACCCTGTTTCCTTTATTAATTTGCACCCTGGGGGATTCTTCTCCTCTTGAGTTCTCTTTACTTTCCATTTTAGCCTGGGGGTGCTGTTTCTGCCTTCCCGATTCCTTCCGCTTCTCCCTCAGCTAGTTCAAATGTTCATCGAAGTAACATTTAAGCCATCCACTGAGGACTGTGGTTCCCCTCCCAGATGGATGCAGGCCTTTACCCCTGTTAAGGCCCTTATCTTCCCAGGTGGGTCCTCAATGTAGCCAAACCTTTCCTCTCTGCACCATTCCTTCAGCCATGAGTTGAAGCTCCTGGTATGCAGAGATCACGTCAATCAATTGATTAAAACAGTTCACATTTAGTCTGCCTGTCAGGAACAGTCAGCTGGACCATGTTTGCCCTGGTTTAAAAGGGATGTCAGGCAATTCTACATACTTCCGGCATCTGCAAAAAAAAAAAAAATAAACAGAAAACACACTGGAACAGACACCATATTTGTCTAAATCTTGACAACATGCATTAGTATGTATAAATGTATTCTGTGCTGTTTCATGTTCACTGGCTAGTTATCGTGTACTGCTAAGTAATTAATGATCTCCTACTAGGGGTCTACACTCTCCAAACATTTTTTTTAAACACATATACTTAATTTAATTTTTCTGTACCACACATACTACACAGTACAAATTTAATATGGCAAAAAAGACAGACCCCCTGACTCCCCAAAACAGATGTTCATGGGTATCTAAGTTTATTGGTTATATACACTCAGACAACGCATTATAAATAGAATAATAGATAGATGACTGTGTATTATAAGGCTATAATACCATTGGGAGGTCACTGTCTCCAGAATCTTGAGATGGTATTATAGCTGAGTAATCACTGTCCCCTATCTGTTATTTTTTTGTAATATATAGATCCAAAGAGTTTCTATGGATCCAAGGAGTTTCTACTATTCAGAACTGCAAAAAAAAGAAGAAATCTGGTGCAAAGCTCCTAGACTGGTGAAATGTGCACAGGTCCCTTTAAGTGTCAGTGGCTCAGTAAGTAGCAAACTCGCCTCTGAGGCCGGGAGATCAGAGAGCTGTGGGTTCAGTTCCAACATCTGGCACTTGGGTTAATATCCCAGTACTGACACTGTAGTGCAGCATGAGAGGGGTGCTGCACTTCTGAGGTGCTGTCTTTCGGATGAGATGTTAAAACCGAGGTCCCATCTGCCTGGATTGGTGGTAGTTCAGGTGGATGTTAAAGATCCCATGGCACTTATCGAAAAGAGTAGGGGAATTTTTTATTACAACCAGAAAGCAAAACATATACAAAATAGTGTTTACAGCACACAAAATCATAATATAAAACAAGGATTAACAGAAATAAGTATTACATCGTACATTCAAAAATCAGTAGCAGTTTAGCGACCCAAAAAACTAACCAGTGCCAACTCCCCCCCGCTCCCACTAAAATAGTAGGGAATTGTTTATTATCATAACAGTAGACCAAAAGTGAAATATAAACTGTGGTATGTCACATAAAATAATAAACAAATCATATAGAAAACAAAACAAATGAGTATTGGCAACATACCATGTCAGAGCAATGTAAAAGAAATAATATGAAAACATCCCCCTCCACTGAAAAGGATTAGGGGGGTATTGCAACTAAAAAGCAACAATCAAACAATAATATATACAGTAGAAATCATAATGCGCAACAAATGGAAACAAAACAAGTATACTAGCATACAAATGGGATGTACAGAAAGCATAGAAACCAAGTATGCACAACAAAACAGCATCATAAAATGATTGGAAAATTAAAAAAACAAATAGTACCAGAAGATACAAATGCCCCCCCTTAGAGGGAGGAAGTGGGTCTAAAACAAAACTTACACGTATGCAGAAAATAGCAGTCCCCACCAAAATTACCCCAAAAGGAGGTTCTAGCCTTGCAAGCAAGGATACCCAGCAGTTTTCAAGAAAGCCTGGACATAGCACCATAACCTTTACCCTGTATCAAGCCAGTTAATTTTCCTCCACCACAATCGAAACAGTTCAGGATGCACTTTCTCCTTTTCCTGAAGTCTCCAGCTAAGTATTACCTTCTTAATGTTATAAATAATCTGGGATGCAGAGAGTAATTTCTGCAGAAGTGTCAAATTACACCATGCTTGCCACAGCTGAAAGCCTATATGACCCATTAACAGGCGCATAGTGATTACATCATAAGTCACCCAGGAGCCCGGCAGAACCCCTTCCACCCAGATCTGTGATGTAGGATCCCGAAAAGGATTTAAAGGCCACACATCCTAAACTGGGACCAAAAGGAAACTACAAAGGGACAATCCACAAAAAAATGTTCCATAGTTTCAACCATCCCTAAGCAGGTTTCCTCCTGGGACAAAACCTCTCCAAGAGTTCTTTATGCCTCATATTGCCTTTTACCCTAATCTCTTGTGGAGACATAGCCATAAAAATCCCACATATGGGGTACCTCTTGCTTACTAATAATTGTAATTTGGAATGTTGCTCAGAAACTAGTAAATCATGAAACCAAGGATCCACAAAAAAGTAATCCTGCAATATAGTACTATAGAATTGCTGACGTGTTTGAAGAAGAAAGGATTTTCTGACAACATGCCAGGATTTCAACTTTTGAAACATCGTATGAAAGTGACTAGTCAATGCACATAGCCGTACCTGCTGAGCCAAAAAGGAATCCTGAACCCAATGCCTAAGAAGGGGATCTATACTATCAGCCACCCACAGGGACCAGATCTTAACAACCCCCTTGAGCAAAGGAACTAAATTATGAAAGATAAATATACTATGCAATAATACAACCAGATTCACCATACCCAAACCTCCTTCGCCGATAGGTAAATAAGTGACACCCCTCTTCACTGGATTTAATCTATTACCCCATAAACAAAGAAAAAAAATACATCATAAAGAGAGGTTTCTAAAGAAGGGGGAGGGGGAAAAACTGCAGCTATAAACAAAAAATATGGCAACAAAAAAGTTTTAATCAAATAAATTTGCTTTGCTTTAGACATTCAGCCCTTATTCCAGAGTAACACCCTATTACGTGCCTCCAATTATTGCCTCTCCCAATTGTACCGATGATCATCCACACCTCCAAAATAAACACCAAGAATCTTCCTATAGCCAGTTTTAATAGGCATGTCCCAAATCAATGCCACATCGGTGGCCCCATACCCCAAAGGCAATATCCCACTTTTAAACCTATTAATAGAGGAACCAGACATAGCTGAAAAGGTGTACAATAATGTCCGTGCAGCAACAGCAGAATTTTTATCTGACAGAACTAAAACCAAATCATCTGCATATGCTATTGTCACTATCTGTGGGTCCATATAACCAACTGATAATCCAATAATATCATCTGTATTATTTAAAGCATGCAAAGGGGTCCAAGGATAAGAGATAGAGTAGGGACTTAGTGGACACCCTGCCGTACTCCCTTATGTACCTCAATATCTCTTCCCAACCATCCATTTATGCTAGGTATCAGTGATGTCTGTATAGCAGGTACGTAGCCAGTTTATAAATTGTGAGGAAACCCATACCATCTCAAACTCTCCCACAGATAACTATATTCTACTTGATCAAAAGCTTTAGCCTGGTCAAGACAAACCAGATGCCCAAACATGTCTCCAGATGCTCCTTTAGCTATAAGCTCCCTGAGTAGGATCAGTGCATCCTGAACCCTTCGATGTGGCACCCCACTAAATTGTGATGGATGTAATAAGGAACCCAATACACCCCGTAATCTAATACAAAAGATTTTCATCAAGATCTTATAGTCAGTGTTCAAAAGAGACAAAGACCTCCAATTATCTAAATCCCCACGCTCCCCTTTATTTTTATACAGTAAAAGCAACATACCCTGTAACATGCTTTTAGGTAGAGACCCTGCCTGTAACCCAGCATTCAATACCCGACATAGTCAGTACCCAAAACTTCCCACAAACTTTTATAGATTTCATGGGACAATCCATCAGCACCTGGAGTAATTCCCGACTTCAGAGACCAAATTGCAGTCTTTAGTTCATCTACCGTAATGGGTTGGACCAAAGTAGACTGCTCATCTATAGACAAAACAGGGACTGGTCTTCTAAGAAACCAATCATTAATGGGGGTCTCAGGGAACAATCTACTCTTAAAGCATGCAGTAACATAGTCATGTATCATATCTAAAATACCAGTATTTTTTGTAACACACCCCCCAGTTGAGGTGTTTAAATACATCATAGCTCGGGAGTGTTTAAGAAGTTTCAGATTTTCAAAAGGTAAAGTATCCTTCTTTGTACCACTAATCCCATATTTATGCTTTCTCTCCACATCCTGTAATACCTGAGACTGTAAATTAGCCAACTCTTCCTTTACCTTTTTAATTTGATCCAGACCTGCAGATCCCAAAGACTGGCGGAAGGTAGACAAAAAATGAAGTCGTTCTCTAAAATATTGAAGTCCATCATGCCGGAATCTCCCATTTAAACATCATATGGCTTTAAAATAGAGTCTGACTTCACATTTTGTGTCCTCTCACCAAGTATTTAAATCTTCATATAGAAAGAAAACAGACTGACGTGCTGAAAAAAGGGAATGTAGACCATCAGCCACACCAGAGATATCTAATAAGATAACATTTAATTTCCAAAAACCTGGCCCCCTCCGAACTTCAGGCACATCACATAACACTAATCTAAGCATTTTATGATCTGATGCGGCCACCTCCTGCAAGGACTGTGATTGCATTACAACCCCTGGTGAAAGAAAAAAATGGTCAATTCTGGAAGCTCTAGTTCCGCAAAAATAAATATTTCCAAACCCATTAGAGGTAGGCCCAAAAGCACCATTCAAGCCAGTATCTGCAAGAAGTTTTGACAAGCTTGCCATATCACTATACACTTTCTTCCTCATTCCAGAAGAAACACTGGAAGGCAAGGAGCAGTTAAAGTCCCCACCAAGGATAGTAACATAAGAGGTGGTATAATGAATTAAAAAGGGTTACTCGATCAAATTTAGATTGAGGTGCATAAACATTAAGTAACCATAAGAGTAAGGAACCCCACTTAACATCCAAAACCAAGGCCCTACCGGCTAAAATCTCTATCTGATGAATTACTTTTATATGTGAATGAAAAAAACAAATCCCCAACCCACTACACAAATCACTTCCCAAAGACCAAAAACAATCTCCCACACACCAGTAGTGGCAGCCTCTATCTCCGTGGGAGAATGCAAACAGACATCCTGCAGGAAAACACAGTCCAGATTTTCATATAAAAATGAGAATAAGTGCTCTGATGTTTAACAGGAGATTTAATGCTATTTGCATTTAAAGTTGCCACTCTAAAGTAAAGGAACCATGAGTTAATGAAAGGGTAAAGTCACTTTACTTTGTAGATGCTGTTGTTACCTTCCACTTTTCCCATCTGATGGCTTAGGGCCAATCTGTCCTTCAGCAGGTTCCAAGGGCTCAGGCCTTGGGGGATGCAGAAAGGCAGAGACATGTCGGAAACGCCTCTGGAGCCTCTACCAATACTGCAAAGGTATTAGGGTCAGCAATAGAACCATGCATGGAAGGTAAAGCTGTTTTCCTACCCACCTTCCCCTTTCCTTTAACAGATTTCCCTTTCTTGCCACTAACCATAGTAAAACCGTCTACCAAGGGATCCAAACTAGACAATACCGAATCCTGGCAAATAACCCCCCCTTGTCCTATCTCTGGTACCTCATGAGTCACCACTTCAGGTATATCTATAGAGTCTGTGCTTGAGGTAGAGTTATCAATCAAACCTGACACGGACAAAGGGAGACTAGCCCCAGAGGTACTGGGATCCAGCCTTCCTCCAGTAGGAATGCCAAGTCAAACTGCCTCCCTAATATAATGGTCCTGTACCCCAAAATCAGCTTCCGGTGTGTTTTTATCTGCCAAAGGGCAAAGTTCAAATGAGTGACCCACCACATCACAAAGATTGCATTTAGAGGTTTGGAAACAGTGAGCACTAGGATGACCAGACTCCCCACAATAAGAACATTTTAGCACATCACAAGAGATGCTTATGTGAGTCCGAGACCCACACTTGAAGAAAACCCTTGGCTGACCTGGATAAAAAAGGAACCCCTTATCCCTCCCCCCAAAAAAACAGTTGGGGAGATGCACCAAATCAGAATCAGTAGAGTGGAGTTTAATCCTAAATTTCCAACCCCCATTCCAAAATCCCTCTGCATCCAGGATAGGAACAGGATTCCCCTGTATTTCACATCTCTTAGATAACCAGTTAACAATATCTACGACATTAACCCCTTCATTTCTGAACATGATCGTAATGACCCTAAAGGCCTGTTTTGAAAGAGGCAGTACAATAAAGTCCGACCATATGGGATTAGTTTTTAGATTTAAATAGTGACTCCAGAATAGTTCCAAAAGAGCTGGGGTGCGAAAACTGACATCAAATGTAAACTCTCCAGGAACATGGATCAAGGCGTAGACTTCAGAAGCGGGAAAAACCCATACTTTTCTTCAATAAAGTTTTTCCAACATAAAACCTATCAGGGGGATATACATATTGTAAACGAATGGCATTTCGCCGCAGCTAATTCTAGAGGTTGCCTAAAATGACTGGCATAGGAAGGTTTTTCCACAGGTTCCAAAGCTGGCCCCTGCATGACAGAGGAAGTAGCCACATCTGCAGCCATTTCCACTGACAGGCTGTCCAAGGTTAGTCCAGAATCAGTAGTAGATTTAGAAAAAGGAGGCTGGAAGTTCAGAGACTAAAACAACAGGAGAAGGGACTGATAAAGCCACAGTACTTATCTCTGCAGGCTCTGGTAGTGCTGAAGATCCATCAGCCAGCTACCTTGAATCACCGAATCGAATCCAGCCAGCCCCACATAGCGCTGCGCTCTGGAGACCAGGATTCATCTACCAGATCTCCCCAATCTTTAGAAGTCGAAACTTCGCTGACTTTCGGCCTTTCAGTAGCCAGATGCAACTTGCTGGGCCCCGCTGCTGCTGCAGTGCTCGGGGAACCCTCCGATCTCTTCCGCTTCCTGTCGTCCTCCACAGCGAGGTTCCTATGTTCCTGTACCAATAATGCACTCACACGAAGAAGTTCCTCTTCCAAACAGCGTTGTTTCTCTGACAAACTAAGCCCCAGCATAGCAACAGAAACTGAAGGACCACTTGAGTTGGCATTTTGCTGGCCACCTCACAGGTGCATCCCAGCCACCATTTCAGCATTTCCAGACTCGGTGAAATCAACAGGTGAGGAATTACTCTGGGCTATTGCAGCCCCATGGGCAGCTCCTCCACTATCCTCCTCCTCCACCATCTTAGTCCCACCAGAAAATGGGTCCCCCCTGCTCACAGGAAGCAGGAAGTAGGGGAATTTCCCCGGTGCCCAGGCTAAATTTCCCTCATTCACTAAAAATACTACCAACAGCTTAATCTGGTTCAAGGTCAGTTGGCATTCATCTGTATCCCACTCCCCCAGGTCGTACCTGAAAAATAGGCAGGATTTGTCTAGCGCACTTACCCGGTCAACAAAAATTAAATAAATAAAGTGGAGCTGCCTGCCATGTGCTATGGATGCGACAACATCAAGATGGCTGTGAAGCACTCAGCATGTGTTTCGATTGGTGCTTTCTTGTTCATTTTGAGTTATTATCTCGGGAAGATGGCAGCATCTGTAAGCGAGCGGCCCCCGGAGCAGTTGAGCAGCTGGTTGTATTTTTTATTTATGCGGGTTACATTTTCATTGAACTTCATAAAAAAAAAAAAAAAAGAAAAAGATTCTGTTTGGAACCAGAGTGAGCAGCAGTGAGATGTTTTCGGTTTGCGTTGAGTTGACTTTTATTGTATGGGACAGTTACAGAAAAAGCCAGCTCCTGCTCTGCAGGGCACAGTCATTTGCTTGCATTCTTCTGTTTGTGTGATAATACTATCATTCAGAGCAGCGGATGATAGTTCTGAACGATAGTATTATCACTTTTCACCGATGATATTATCAGTTCTTAGGTGATGGTATTATGGTATTTTTGTTTGCTTGCATGCACGTGCAAGAAACATAGTGCCACCATACGAGTTTTCATAGGTGTGGCACCCTACTTCCAATGCCCTGCTCCTTTTTTGCAGGTGCTGCCCCACTGCACCAATGACTGTCTGAGCTGTCTATGACAGCAGTTCAGATGCAGTGGTGTACAGCTGAAAGCGAATGACTCTTACAATCAGTGGTGGTAACGTGTAGGCAATTTGCATACTGCCCTGCCATCAGCAGTATGCACAGTGCCTACACGTCACCACCTTAGCAGTCGAACTGTACGCCACTGCATCTGTATGATGCACCATGAGTGTGTGCTGAGGGGGTGCCCAACCCCAGCACATGCATTCCCCTCAAGCACATTGCATATCCGATGGGGTGCCCAATTCCTGTCAGCTCCAGTGCCCCCCCAAAAAACAAACTTCATGCTGGAAGCCCTGCCCAGTGAGGCAGAAGTCCTGCATTGTCATGCTCCCCATACACTGTGTGGTCAACTGGGTGCCCAATCCCCTGTTGGCTCCACTGCCCCCCCCAAAGCTTCCAGGTGCCATGCTGGGAGCCCACTCCAGTGTGGCAAAAGTCCCACATTGTCTTTTTAAAAAATAAACCTGTGAAAAAAAACGGTCCCTCACTGTTTCTTGTGCCCCCCTCCCACAACCCGTGCCCACCCTCTATGCACTGCACCTCCCCACTCCCTCCTTCACCCCAAACTTACCTCTGGAGCCTGGCACGATGATCTTCGGTGGACCAGGAACACATCTGCACTCTTCAAAGCTGACCGTGAACTGAAGAAATGCTGGTAAGCTGTATAATGGCATAAATAGGGTTTTTTCAACTTTGGTTCATATCTCAGTCCTTTTTTTTTGAATTTTTGCATGAAATTTTCAACATGGGGTTCTTGGGACCCTATCACATGAATTCAGTCACTGTCATCTGGTTATTCAGTCCCAAAAGATGATTTTGCGGTCCCTGCGCGGGATCACCTTTCGGGACCGATTAACGAAATGACAGTGTCACTGTTCATGAGGTGGGCTCTCAAAAGTCTATGTTGCAAATTTGGTGAAAAAATTCTCAAAAATGACTGTGTTACAAGCATGCGTTGTGCAGTTTCCATGCACACTCACAAGTTTGTGAATTTGTAATATTTTCACTCCAGATTTTCAAATACTGGCATTTTTTCACACCTCCTTACGAACAGTACAGCTGTCATTTTTCACATCCTGGCCAAAATGTGTTTTCGCACTTCCGGTGCAGAATAGCGCGCTTGCTGTAGGAAATCAGTGTTTAGGACAGATTAAGAAAATCACAGTGACACTGTACATGAGCAGAGGTCCTAAAATGCCTATGTTGAAAATTTGGTGACAAACGTCCATAAAATGACTGTGTTACGAGCGTGCATTGTGTAGTTTCTCCGCACCCTCGTAACTTCACAAATTTGTACTATTTTCACTCCAGATTTTCAACATTGGCATTTTTCCACACATCCTTATGAACATTACAGCTGTCATTTTTTCACATTCTGGCCGAAATGTGTTTTCACACTTCCGGCGCAGAATAGAACGCTCGCTGTGGGAAATAATTGTTCGGGTCAGATTAAGAAAATCACAATAACACTGTTCATGAGCAGAGGTCCCAAAATGTCTATATTGAAAATCTGGTACAAAAAAAATGCCCATAAGAATTGATGCTCACGCCATGCCACCCCCATCTCCACCCTGCAGCCAGTGATAGGCATCGAGGTGCACCTTGGACTCTTTGGCCCCAGAGTTCACACCATTCTCCTATACTGCACCCATTTCAGCGTACTTCCTTATGGAATGAGGTGAGTGTAAAGCCCAAACACCACAAGGCACACCTCGACACTTGTCAGTGTCTGTAGAGTAGGGTGAGGTGAAATGTCGTGACCCTTATGGGCGATGACCCAAAGGCACACTCCAATGCCTGTCCATCTCTGCACGGTGGGGGTGGAGTTGGTGTCAGTTCAATACATCATTGCCATTTCTGTACTGCATCTATCTAACTCCTACACTTCTACTGCTAATGTCAGCAAGCAAACATTTAGCATTTACAAATAACACCGCCCTCAACGTATGTACTCTGGCTGGCCCCCCACTGGAGCAGGTCACCTCCTTCTCATACCTTGGTGTTACCCTCAACTCCTCCCTCACGTTTAATGATCATACAGCCCAGACCGTTAAAAAGATTAATCAGAAACTGGGTGTGGCCTAGTGCAATCCACCTGCTTTCACCTGAAGCTCGCCTCACCATAGCGCAAGGCAACCTTCTCCCTCTCCTGGGCTACTGCTCCCCCATCTACTCCCCAATACCCACAAAGCAACACTCCCACCTATATACAGCTTATAATGCTATCTGCTGCTTTGTCCTCAAAGCCCCCTCATTAACCCACCACTGCAAGCTCTATCAGTCCCTTGGATGGCTCTCCCTCCAGGGACACCTAAACTATGCTGCCAGCTGCCTGGTGGACTGCGCCCTCAGAAGTAACCAGCTATCTCCTTATACTCCCCTACTCACAATTAGAGCAGCCACTAGACCACTTAGGGCCTCTTCCCTTCTAACCCTCGAAGTTCCTCGTGTCTCTACGATGATGGACAGCAAGGCTTTCTCTGTAATGGCCCCCTCCCTCTGGAACAGTCTTCCCACTTCCATTCGCACATCCCCATCCCATGCATCTTTTAAAGCCAACCTTAAAGCTTGGCTACTGAAGGAGTCCACCTGCAAATGCTCACTGGGCAAAGTGGAAACCTGTGAGCCACCATAAACTACCACAATCTGTTGGCCACTGCCTCTATTCCCCGGAGCACCATGAACAGACATGACTCATCCAATGACTTACACTGTCTACCTTGCATGCTCCTACTTCTCAGCTGGCTATGGCTAAAATGAAATATTTAGCTATTCTGTACATATGCTTAACTAATTCTCCTCTGTATCTCGCCTGTATTCTTTGTCTATGTTTTGTTATCTCCATGCCTGTAAAATTATGTAAATGATGACTGTTTTCACTGTCCTAATGCTGATGTAACCACTGTACACTTCAATGTGAATTTGTATCCACTCCTGTATTCCTTGTACTGCTGTAGCCTGGGTCATGACTGAAAATGGTCCACTAGATCAGTGCACGTACCTGGTTACCAAAAACATAAATAAATAAATAAATTGTATACTTTACTATAGTATTAAAACAGCTTATCCATAAATTACAAATAAAATAACAGATAGGGGACTGTGGTATTACGAGGCCATAAAGAGGTTCTCATGACTTGGGAACCTCAAGAGTGAAGCTCGAGAGATTCCAACACATCCCCAGAACCTTGAGATGGTATTATAGCCTCGTAATGCACAGTCCCATTTTGTTATTTTTTTGTAATATATGGGTCTGAGACGTTTCAAGGAGTTACCTGTATTGAAGGTTGTGGAGGTTCTGTATACTGTATGGGACTAAAGGTCATTCTAAAGTTTGAATTTTGGCAGGCTTTTGAGGCTCTGCCCAGATCAGAATTCAAGGTGCTTGTTGACTGCAAGCTATTGGAAGGAAGCAGACAGTTTCAGGGCTCCCAAAGGGTTGGCAATCTCAAGCACAGCGATCGTCAGGTGGAGGGTGGGCGAAGGTTTGCCAGCAGACCTGACAACCTCCTGTGTGTCTCCTGAGGTGTTCCTGTGGTTCTTTTGCAAAGAAAGACAAGTTTGTTGTAAAGTTTGAATTCTGGCAGACTTTTCAGGGTCTACCCACAGCAGCATTGATGGTGTTAATTGGGTGCAGGCTGTTGGAGGATGGCAGGCAGTTTCACGGCTCCCAAAGGATCAGTATTGTCAAGCAATATGGTCATCAGGTAGAGGGTGGGCTGGAGATTTGACTTTAATGAGGGATTTCTGCAGTTTGTCTTCACCAGTGAGCCAGCTTTGCCTGTATGGTGCAGTTATTTATTTATTTATTTGTTTACCAGGTAGGTGCACTGATCCAATGGACCGTTTTCAGGTGCGACCTGGGCCATACAGATGGCACATATAATAAGATAGTCAAACATTTACAGTTTCAGGTACATAGGACAGGAACAATAAGGTACAGGTGAAAGTACAGTTGCAGTTAGAAAATAAAGATGAGACACAATGACATAATACACAGTTTCAATTAGGCAGGGATTGAGCAGCAATTAAAGAAGCAATAGTCATATGATCAGAGTCACCCCAGGGGGCAGGTACACTTTGCTGCAGCCTTTAAAGAGGCGTTATAGTGAGTCTTGAATGACGTGTGTGTCAAGACAGCAGAAGGAGACAGGGAGATTGTTCCATAACTTGGGTGCTATGATGGAGAAAGCTTTACTGCCCTGGTTTGTGGATATTCTGGGGACTTCCAGTGGAGGGACGCTGGAGCTTCTTAGGTGGTAGGGGCAGTGTCTCTTGTTGAGTAGGGTGGAATAAAGAGAGAGGTCACCGTCTCTGATGACTTTGTCCACTATACATCTGAGAAAGTAGTTGCATCCTGCCTGTAGGGGAGCCAACCCAGTGCCTGGTAAAGGAAGTAGTGGTGGGTGGCATAGGGAACCATTTGGGTGAATCTGCAGGTACCGTTGTAGGTGGTGGTAAGGCTAGTGAGTAGTTTGGATGAGGTGTGGGTGTAAATGGGGACACAGCAGTCAAGGAGAGGGAGGAGGTTTCCTTGAGCTATGTCAAGTCTGGCTGCTTGGGTCAGATGACAACAAAGGCAGTAGCCCATCACCAATTTCTGGTTTACTCATTGTATATAGGTGTTAATGTATACCGAGTATGTTAGGGAGGGATCCAGGGTGACACCCAGGTACTTTAAGCTAGTCACACTATTGAGTGGTGTGCCGTCTGGGGCTAGGATAGTTAGAAGAAATGAGTTGCTTTCCAGATAGGTTAACTTTGGTTTTGACCCCAGGAGCATGGTTTTAGTTTTACTAGCGTTTACCAGTAGCCTGTTTCCTAGGAACCAGTTGTGCACTGCTTGATAGTTAGCTGGGAAGAGAGGATTGCAAATGACTTAGCACTATGAAATAACACCAAGTCATCAGCATAGAGGATGGCCTTGCACATGAGGCTTTCCTCAGGTTGGGGGTTTATAAATAGAGAGAAAAAGAGTGGGTCCAGAATGGATCCCTTGGGTACGCTGGTGGTTATGACCTTTGCTGACCGTCTGGTGATGAGTTTGGAAACAGGTTGTCATCCCCCCGAACAACCAAGGCTCCTCTGCAGGTTACTATATTACCCCTAACAGCAGTACTACTTACAGGACTGCTGCTAGGTACTGCTCTATGCAGCAGTAGACTAGCCATTGACCAGGCAGCTCTGGCCACTTTTAAGCACTCCGGAAGGTTAGATGCCCCCTAATGCAACAAAGCACAGTGGGCACCTGTCTCTATCAGCCCCCTCTTCATCTCCCTCCTCTCAAAGAGAGAATGCCTCCAGTTAGGATCTTACATCCATTCATTAACCACCCTCTGCCTTTTGAGGCATTTTGGGTTACAAGGTGGGAGTACAACAGGAAAACCAGGTGGGGAGTGATTTCAGAATTTTGTAAGTAAGAAAATTTGATAGGTATGAGGCAGGAGTTTATATATGGCTGGGTTTGTGAATGTGTTGGTTAGTACCCAGTGGTTCCGACCAGAGAGAGGAATCAGTGATACACTTATTGGGGTGGGAGAGGTAGACAAATAGCCTGCACTTTGAAACTGCTAGAGTGCAAACTCAGAGTTCATCCAGGTGATACTAATCAGTTTTGAGTGCAGATGAATGGGTAAGACTAACTGGCTAGAGTTGTGGGGGAGGAGGGGCAATACCAATATGAGCTAAATGTAGGGGTATGAAACAGGGCTGATTGTTTTCACCTGAGTATGAAAGTATTTAAAGTTAACACCATTTTAAGGTGGGAGAGTGAGTGGCTATTGGTAAACCTGTTACACTGAGGAAGCAGGTAGGGAGTCTATGTACCTGGGCAGTAGCTCCATACTTTTTTGGGGGGGGGTCCTGGGTCCTTGCCTGCCCTCCTGACCCCCTGACCCAAGTGCTGGTGACCGAATGCTGAAATATCCCAGTTGCTTTAGTGATTATATGGTGAAGCTGCTGTAGCTCTGTTGTTAACGATAAAATAGGACAGTATGTGATGGAAAGTAGCCCAATTCCTCATATACATGAAATACTTAACTTAGATAATATCTGTCATATCATGATGTCTTGAACACTGTTTTATCATCTAGTTTGAAATTCCAATTGTGCCATATGAGCTGGTCATGTATGTCCCGTGGGAGAATTTCAGTATTCTGTATCCAGTAGCTGGCGATACTGAGACTGAGGTGCCAACATAGAAACATAAAAACATAGAGGTTGATGGCAAATAAGGACCGCTAGGCCCATCCAGGCTGCCCTTTTTTCCCTATGTTAGTGGCCACTGACCCTACTCAGTCATTGGCTCTCCTTCCTACCTCTAAAGTTCCCAATAGGTATGTTGACCAGTGATTTGGGCAGTTTGGCCACAGTAATGAAAAATATGGACTCTGGTCTGACGCCCTGTATTTTACATACATGTTTTTCTATTTCCAGCCATTGGGGGTGTACTGCTGGTCAGGCTGCCCTGAGTATGTCCTCTGTCTAAAATATTTTACTCCTTGCATGGCGCGCATGCGGATGTCAGGGAGATTTAACCCTTCTCTGGATTTGGCTGCTGCTGGTTTCAAGTATGCCCTTCTTGGTGTTTTACCTTGCCAGAGAAACTGCATATTAGCATATGCAGTTTCTGGAACCAGGCTAGGGGGAGATTTACAGTGAGCATACTGAGTGGGCACATAACCCTGGGTAAAATGTTCATTTTGACTGCATTAAGGACATTCCATGTAGCTTCAGCAACCCCACGTCAAATTCATAATTTTTTGCCTAGTACATGATGATCCTCCAAACATTTAAAATCCACAACAAAAAGCATGGGTTTGCCATGCTTATTTTTAGGTTACATGATTAGACTTAATTGCTCTTGAAAAAAATCCATAAGAGGTTCGATTGTTTTATGTAGTTGTAACACCAGTGTTTTAGGTGTCAGTATGAGTGCATAAGAAAACGTGAAACAAGGACACATTATTTGTCATGTTTGCTTCATTTTTTTGACAACTGCAAGTGACCCCCCCCCCAGATTTTCCCATTACCTTATAAGTCTTATGTACTTGATGGATTTTTCTGATGTAAGTGTAACCCCTACCCAGGTATGCTGTTTCCATCAGATAGCACTACCTGGTGGGCTGGGTTCGGGGAGAAATATGTCACTCGGCACATTGGCTAGGTTTGGCTACTCTGCAACAGGGGCACCCAAGTAACTCCGGACACAGGAAGCAATAACTGAAATGTCCAATACCAGAAGTGGGATTCTAAAGTGTGGCTTTTATTCACATCCAACAGAATAAACAAAGCATAGATAGACCCCCATGGGGCTACACTCCTGGTAATGCAGATTTATGGAGATCAGAACACATCCTCATTCACTTTAGCCCTCAGGCTCTGAAACACACTGGGCACACAGCCCGAACTAGTACACTGCTCTGGGTTTTCCCTGGCTCGGCTCCCTTGCCAGCCACTTTGGACACTTTCCATATAGCATGGAAACATTTACTGGTGGCTCCCTAAACCACTTATGAGCACTTCTGGCTCCATCAGGGAATCTTCCTCATCAATCCCACATCTGGGTACTTTCCTCAGGCACTGGCAAAGTACCTGAGAGAAAGCAACAGGTGTCCCAAAGTAAACCCATAGAGGTGAATTTGGTTACTACTGATGGGGGGTCTCCCACCTCTTGCTCCCACAATTCATACCCGGCCATTTCTCTGGACTGTAACGCCTCATCCTTTAAAACACTTTGCTGTGTAGATTCTTTTAAACTGTATTCACATTCAATCTACTGTCTTTACATCCCATCTGTGCTGAACTTGAACATACTTAAAATAAGTGGCTGTATCCATTACTCTAGGCCCCCCACAGAGTTAAGCAGTCCAATCCCCACATCTTCCAAACTGTTCTTGGCTGTCTTTTCCTGACCCCACAGTAACAGTCATTTTAGTTTAATTTTGTTTCAGCTGAAAACAATTGGCCCTTTAGCAGAGTGAACTCACCCTTTGGTTGCAGGTGCCCCACAGATGTTTTCTCCTCAAAGGAAATCTCGTCCAGAACTTCAGGTGCCTCAGCATGAACTTAACTCAGCCAGCTTCTTTTTTCCCTAGCCGGACCAGGGGTGTTACCCCTTGAAACAGGCTGATTCCTTCCCCGCCATCCCCAAAGGGATGGGGCCCTGAACCACTGAAAGCGGTCTCTACCACTTCAATGTGCTCTTCTTGTGTTCCTCTTCAGGTGAGAACATACACCTATAAAACAAAAAATAGCTCTTTGACAGAGCTTAGAGCTCTGAGGGCCTGCTTACAGCAGAGCACCTCTACTACAGACTGCACAGACTCTACTGAACTCACTTTAAATTCCCCAATGTTCTACTCTAACCTCCAACTGCAACATTCCAGTGTGGCTTATGCAGCTGCGACAGTTCTAGAATGATGTCTTCCCTCAGTCTCAGCTGAGACTGAGAACAGAGTGCGACAGTTTGAAATCCATTTAACTGGAGTTTCACAAGCTGCCTTCCCTGCCTACCACTAGGTCTTACTGGTGTAACCCCCCTACAAATGGGGGTTCCTAAAAGCTTTCCCAGAGCTTGCTTAAATGCTCCATGCCTGGCTGGTGTTCGGCTTAAAGCCGCTTGAATGTTGTTGCCAGTGAGCGCTTTTAAAGCCTCCATGTACTGTCTCTTTAAGGGCTGCCTGCTTGCAGTCATAATTAGTTGAAATGGGGGAGCTGTGTTGTTCTATGCCCTAGTCATGCCCGGGCTGCTGAGTAAGCACTCCATTCTGCCATTGCTAGTTGTGCAGAGAGAGTTCTCTGGAAAGATGTAACTGTTTACTGATAATTATTTGGAGTGAGAAAGATATTGTTGTTTGTCCTAACCTGTCTTAATTGCAGCAAGGACTGTTCTGATCAGTTACCTCATTTTGGTCCTGAACTGCTGAATTGGGCCAATCAATAAGTGAGGACTCTAAAAGGGAGCCCACTGACCAATGAAGACACAGCTAGTGATTCTGGGAAGTGAAGTCTGGACCCTGGCGCCTTTTCGCACCAATGGAGAGAGATCTAAGTGCCTGGTGCCGGCAGCCCACCAATGAGCTCGGGTGGCACCCGAACTGAGAGTTCTGCTCCAACTGCCAAGGGGCAGAGATGTTGTGGCTGTAGAAGAGGAAGGAGCTCCGGGCTCCTGCAGCATTGAGTGTTCGCGTGGGAAGCGCGTGAGAGGCCTGAGTCAGCTGTTGCATAGCCGGCTAGCATTGGACTGAATCCGTGAGGTGGTGAGCAGAGGAGGCTGTGTAAAGAACACAGCTATCTACCAGGCTAACCCTGTAGAGGACTGGAGAATCCGCTTTAATTGTGCTCGGTCTGTCAGGACGAACAAAGCTGCGTCGTTGGGCCCGGTGTGTGCAGTGTCAGAAATCGGGAAAGTGCACCGCAGCTGCCTGGTATGGTACCCCTCTCTTAATTTCCATATAAATGTGTGGAGAAGTGTTTGGAGCCCAGGCCCAGCCCTGCGAGTGATGTGAGAGCGCTCTCTTTTCTGGAGTTGTGAGTACTGAATCAGGGTAGCTCCCTGTTTGTTTGTGCCTAGTGAGGACACGATCTTCTGGTTACTTTGCTGGCTATACATACTGAGCCTGCGGGCTCGAGTTGATCTTCTTAGGAATCAAGTGCTCGTTGTGTGTTAGGGCCCCAACCAGCTGCATCGAGGGACTAGCCATTAGGGCTTGGGTACCCATAGACAGTAATTAATAGGTTAAGCCTGTGCACAGAGCCCTAGGTAGACCAACGTATATTATAGTGGTAAGCCAATCACCCTGATTTCCCCCGGTCCTTGTTATTCTCCCCTCAAATAAATCAGATTGTTTGTCCTGCAAAAGTACGTGGCTGTTTTGTGTTTTACTGGCAATATACTGCACTGTGAATGTTTGATAACTGTACCTTACTTTCTAGGGGGTCCCCGGAGTGAGCTGAGTGGTTCGAGCCGGGGGGTAAGTGTTCAGGGTAAGGACATTGTAATTCAACTGTGTGAGCCACTGGAGGAAACAAAAGGGGGTCACGGTGTCCCAGAGGGCTGTGACCAAGCTAGTCTAACCACTACAAACCCTGACCTCCGGGTGGAGGCACCCGTCATTGGACCTAGGCCCCTCAACCTGTTAGTCGCCGAGCAGGCAGGGGTAGTAACCCTTGGGATAGTGCCACTTAGGGGTTACACTGGGATTCTTGTAACCCCGAGTAACAGGGGGGTTACATAAGGATTGACTGTTGTCCTGTTGCATTGTCTCTTTGTTTTGGTATGTACTCAATTAAAATTTAAAAGTAATTATACAATGACAAGAACATTTCCTGGACTCTGATTGGGCAATGTGTCCCTGGTACAGTGAGGTTATCCTAGTACAGCCTCATTGTATTGTTTTTTCAGATGACCACCACTATTCTCTCTTAATAAACAGAGGTATATTGCCACACTAAAAATCTACTAAAAACATTTTTTAAATGTTTTTTTTTTTATTTTGTGTAACAATGAGCCATTGTATAATAGCGATAATGCACTCCAGGTGTGGGTTGTGCTGGGATAACTTCACTTTTGGGACGTTGGATGCGCTCGGCCTGCGGCCTTGTACCCAACCACCCAGGCGTGAGGTTATCCCAGCACAACCCACACCCTCTCATGCATTATTGCTTAAATAAACTTTAATTGAAACAAAAAAAAAGTAAATTACCAACGCTGTTTCACTCTCTTGAACAAACATTCCTGAAAAGGGGTTGGGGGACATTTGTATGTTTTTATGCATAAAACCATTTCAATCCCATGTCATTTTAATTAAACATTTTTTGATAGATGAAGAATATAGTTGTGAATATAGCAACAGACAGAAACATAGGGGTTGGCATGCTTCTTTTGATTATACCTGTTTTTAAAATTGCAGTTTCTGAGGTGATCTGGTCAGGACAAAAACAATTGAAAAATCCCAATAAAAAATAAAGCTTTTCAGAAAGCTATTCAAACAATTCAACAACACATTCAGAATGACAAGGACTTTAATATAAAAGAAACAGAGTAACCAAAGACAGATAGACATGCACATAAAGCGCCTTGAATGATGCCAATGGCTGTAATTGTGGGACCTAATTTCCTCACTGCCATCCTGCATATATTCTTAGCTGGACATGGCATAATAGGATAAATCATCATTCTAATAAAGCTTCCATATATTTAAGAATGTACTTGTGCCAGTACATAGCCTCGAAAGCTTTCTCAGGTACATCAGAAAAATGGGAATTTGAAACACCAGGGAAAATCTTTAATGTGGCATCATAGTGATATAGGGAAAGTAGTCCATCTATCCAGTTCTTGCTTGACTGTAGTCAGCAGCTCTGTGAGGTTGTCACAGATCATTCTGAATTTAGATACTGATACCTTTATACCAAAATACAAGAGGTTTATGTTGGACAAGCTGAACTCACGATATTCAAGGTCCCTTTGTCTGGTGTGGGGGTTTACTGGTAGGATGGAAGTTTTACTGTTATTAATTTATATAAGGCTACATTTCCAAATTCTTCTATTTCTCTGAGAACTGCTGGGATTGATACTGAGGGGTTGCTCACATGTAGCAGAATATCATCTGCATATGTAGAGTTTATAACTCTTGTCCAAACATTACTCCTTGTATCTCTGGATTTAGGATCATTTTGATTGTGCGTGGTTCTTAATAAAGACTGATTAGGAAGGCGGACAAGGGGCATCCCTGTTGGGTACCATTGGCCAGGGAAAAACCAGACAACAGGACCTTATTACAATGCACTTTGGTTGTATGGTCAGACTACAGTAGACAGACCTATTTGACAAATTCACTGCGAATAGCATAATGTTCCATGACTCTAAACAAATACTGCCATGAGACTCCATCAAATGCTTTTTCCACATCCAGAGAGGCCAGCCCCACTGTGGACATGATGTGAAAGAACTTCCTGAGATGCTCCAAGGAGACCCTTCCTCCTATGAACCTCACCTGTTCCACACCTATCGGGGTGTCCATACTCCTTGTATGAAGACAGCAAGAATCTTAGCAAGTAATTTTAGGTCTAAATTTAGTAGGGACATAGGTATGTAGTTGGAGATCTGACAGATTTTGCTAGTACCAATATCATCGCTTGTTAAATTGTGCTCTCTAATCTACCTTGCTCATATGCTTCCAGGTGCAAACTTTTAGGAGCTTCAAGAGCACTTCCTTCAGGGCTTTGTAGAACTTGGTTGATAGCCCATCTGACTCTGGTACCTTGTCTAAGGACAAGGTGTCTGTTTCAGCTCCCAGTTCTTAAGTGCTAAAGGTAGTTTGAGTGCTATCTGGCTTTCACTACTTAAGGAAGTGGCATCAGGTCAAGGTATTCATCTAGTGTTCATCTTTATCCTCAATGGTGTAAAGGTTGTTGATAATGAGGTGATCTCCGTCTGATTTACAGAGAATTTAGTAACCCTGATTTATGGCACTGTGTTGGATTGGAACTAAAACAAAAACTGAATATAGCGTGAGGTCCCACATACTCCACTTAAAAGGAGAACTACAGCGTACAAAAAAGAGGGCAATGTGGTTTTTGCAGAGAGCAGTGTCACTTTGGAACAAATTACTCCTATTTATTATGGTACGAAACTACATGACAAATTTCAAGGCAAGATTAAATTACTACCTGACACGTAGCAACATAACATGATGTATAACTTTTGAGAAAAGGCAAGCAACTAAAGGGCAAATTGCATACGTAGCTTGCACACAACCTATGAAATAGAAGGCTTCCGCTGTGTCCCTAGGTTTGGTGAAGTTTTTTTTGTGTGTGTGTGTGTTTTGTTGTCCTTAATAATTCTCACCTCCTGGCTGCTTCTTGATTTTTTAAGCTGGAGTGTGAGTAGTCTTCTACCTTCTCTTGTGAAACCTACCCTACCTTACCTTTGTCAGAAATAGAGACATTTCATCTTGCTCCCTGTTTAGTTACATAGAAACATACACAGTGATGGCAGAAAAAAAACACAGCTCCATCTAGTCTGCCTGGAGTTCCCTATTTGCCCCAGGACCTACTGTCCATGCAGGGTTTTATCCCTCCCTGTCCACCACCCTGCTCCCCTTCCTAGCACTGCTGACCTCATTAACCACCAAACCCTTCACTCTGTCCCAGCCATGCTGGAAACCATTTATGGTCCTGGTACCCACTACCTCCTCTGGCAGACTGTTCCATGGCTCCACTAACCTCTCCATACACTAGAACTTCCTCACACCCCCTCTTAAACCTTCCCCCATTAATTTCCACTCATGAGCTTGGCTTCTTGACTCTATACTCCATGCTAAAATGTTCCTTGCAGTCCACCTTGCTTATTCCCTTCAGGAACCCAAAGGTCTCTCTCATAGCCCTCCTCTCTTGCCTGGTCTTCAGTGAGTACATGTTCAGTGCCTTCAGATGACCTTCATAAAATCTTCCCCATTGGCCCTGAATCATCTTGGTCACCCTGCATTACACTGTTTCCAGCCTGTTCCTGTTCTTTCTTAGGTGAGGACTCCAAAACTGAGCACAGTATTCCAGGTTCAGCCTCACCAGTGACCTACAAGAGTTAGTATTACTTCCTTTTCTCTGCTATCACTACCCTACGATACACCACAGCACACTCACTCCCAGGTCCTTTTCCTCTGCCATAATGCTTGGTTTAACCCCTCCTATCCAGTACTCTGTCCTATTTTTTTCCTCCTAGGTACATAACCTTGCTTTTTTTGGTGTTGAATTTCAACTGCCAAATCTTAGAGCACTACATTCCTCTGCATCTCCCTGATCCCTTTGTAACTGTTTACCTTACCACAGAGCTTTGTGTCATCTGCGTAGAAACACAACTTGCTCCGGAAGCCCTCTCCTATATCACTGATGAACATATTGAAGAAGACAGGATCCAGGACAGATCCCTATGGCACCCCACTTGTGACCTCCCTCTCTAGCAATTTGACACCCTTTACCACTACCCTCTGCTGTCTCTTCTTCAACCAGTTTCCTATCCATCTAACTATGTCCCACTCAGGTCCTCCAGCTTCTTCAGTAATTGTGTGGCACCGAGTTAAAAGCCTTGGTGAAATCACAGTAGAGTAAATTCACAACATGGCCCTAATCTACTACCTTTGTTACCCAAAGTAAACTATCAGGTTGGTCTGACAAAACCTCCCTGCCACAAACCTATGCTGATTACTATCCTGTAGACTGTTTCTCTTTAGGTAGTCCATATGGTCCTCTTTGATCAGAGACTCCATCAGTTTATCTACTGCATAGGTAAGGCTGACAGGTCTGTAATTCCCCAATTTCTCACAGACCACCTCCCTCATCCGGTTGAAGTCTGCTCTTCTTAAATCTAGGACTTCAGTTTTTGATAGGCGCATTCTGGTCCGGAAAGTCAGCCCAAACAAAATGAAGTTATGGTTGCTGGACCCCAGTGACTGCCCTACTCTCACTTCACCCACCATCTCTGAGTTCGTGAGTACCAAAGTCAGAATGGCCACCTGGCTATGGGTTCCATAATCAGCTTGCACCAATGAACAATCCAGCAATGTAATTGACAGGGCTTGACTTCTGGTGCACCTGGCCACTGGAATGTCCCAGTTGATATCTGGAAGGTTCTGTTCACCCACCACTAACAACTCCTCCTTCCTTCTTCACTCCCCTTGCCAGCTCTTCCCTGAGCTCCCTGTGACAGGGTTGAATAAGACCCTGTCCCATTTGTTATGTAGAAAGAGTTAAACACAAGGATCTGTTTTATCCTCTTCTATTCTGTCTCTTGTCTGTCTGACTGTGCATTCACTTTTTCTTGTGAGACCTAGGAACTGGCCACTCCGAAGGTCTCGCTATCCCCCCGCTATCTCTCTGCTTTTATTTGCTGTTTCTATCTTTTCTTCCCTCTTGCATATCTGAAGTTATAAAATATAAAATATGTGTGAATCTTTTATGAAGCTGGGATCCCTGGCTTTGAAAATGTATATGGTTATATTGTTGAAATGATTGCAAAAAGCTATTTGGAGCTCAAGGGGTTAACCTGAGATGCTGGTTTGCAAACTCTTTGCAGAGCTGTAAACAGGAGGTCAGTTCTGGGACACCATGTCCTGTTTTGTTGTACCTGCAAGGAAGAAAACTGACAAGAACATTTTCTGAAAAGCAGGATGTCTTCTTAACAAGTTCCCAGAAAAGACTTACAAAAAGATAAGAAATATTTGTGCCAGAGACTTCTACCAAAGTTATTGATATAGCTTATGACAGACTGGAACAAACTGGCTGCTGATGCTGTGGAGGTGAATGTTTCTTAAACCTCCGAACAAACTGCAGAAATTCGGACCTTGCTAAAGGCATTTAACAGTGCTTTTGCCACAATGCCAGGCTACGCAAGGGGGGGGGTCAAGTATATAGTGGTGACAGGGAATGCTTGCCCTATTGGATGGGGGACATGCAGATTGCCAGAGCAGTTGCAAGCAGACGTGATTAAGGAAATACAAAGCATGAGGGAACTGGGTATCATGGAAGAGACAGGAGGTGCTTGGTCATCACTATTGGTGATTGTAAATAAAAAAGAGGGGGTGTAAGAATCTGCCTTGATTTTAGGAAACTTAATCAAGTATCTGAATTTGACAGTTGCCCTATGCCAAGGATAGATGATTTGGTGGACAGATTGGGAAGTGCCAAGTACATCAGTGCACCCAGTCTCACCAAGGGTTACTGTCAGATTTCCCTAGTTAAAGAATCCAGAGACAAAACTGAATTTGCCACTCCTGTTGGATTCTATCAGTTCACCACCATGCCATTTGTTTTACATGTGCACCCACTACATTCCAGTACTACATGGATGTGATTTTGGCTACTCACACTGGTTATTGTGCTGTTTGCCTGGATGATGTCATGATGTATGGTGCAGACTGGAAGGACCACCTGGAACACCTGCAAGAAGTCCTATCCCTAGAACTAAGAAACATGTCAGGTCATTTTTGGGGCTGGCTAGTTACTACCGGAGATTTGTTCCCAGCTTTGCCCAGTTGGCTGCTCCCCTCACTGAACTCATGAAGAAATGGTACCCTAATACTGTGAAGTAGTCCCCGTGGTGTCATGAAACTTTTCTGGCCATCAAGGCTGCATTATGTTCAGCCCCTGTTTTACGAAGCCCAGATTTTGAGAAACAATTTTTGTTACAGATAGAAGCATCAGAGGTTGGCCTAGGTGCAGTCATGAGTCAGAATATAGGTGGGAAGGAACATCCCATTCTATATAGCAGTAGGAAGTTGCACGACAGAGAAAAAAGGTACTCCACCATTGAAAAGAAATGCCTTGCAGCAAAGTGGGCCATGGAGTCCCTTAAGTTTTATTTGCTAGGAGCTAACTTTGTACATCTAACCAATCATAACTCTCTCTATTGGCTAAACCAAATAAAGGATAAAAATTCCAGAATCACAAGGTGATACCTGGCACTACAGCCATTTAAATTCAAGGTGATACACAAATCCAGAAAAGAAAATAGCAATGCTGATTGTCTGTCAAGATATGGATTGGTAATTGAGAATTCTGAAGGCTGAACAACTGTAAAGATTATAAGCTAATGTTAAAGGAGATTTTAAAGAAAGTTTTGGAAACCTGTTTTTTTTTTAAACAATAGATTCCCTCTTAAAGAGGGGAGTATGTGACAGGGCTGAATAAGACTCCTTCCCATTTGTTATTTAGAAAGAGTCAAATGCAAGGATCTGTTTTATCCTCTTCTGTTCTGTCTCTTGTCTGACTGACTGAGCAGTCAGATTTTCTTGTGAGACCTAGGAACTGGCCACTCTGATGGTCTCGCTACCCTCCCACCCCTGCTCTCTCGCTGCCTTCACTTGCTGTTTCTATATTTTCTTCCTGCTCACGTATCTGAAGTTATAAAATATGTGTGAATCTTTTTGTGAAACTGGGATCCCTTGGTTTGAAAATGTTTATGGTTATATTGTTGAAATGATTGCAAAAAGCTATTTGGAGCTCAAGGGGTTAACCTGAGATGCTGGTTTGCAAACTCTTTGTAGAGCTGAAAACAGGAGGTCAGTTCTGGGACACCACGTGCTGTTTTGTTGCACCTGCAAGGAAGAAAACTGACAAGAAAATTTTCTGAAAAACAGGATGTCTTCTTAACAAGTTCCCAAAGATTTATAAAAAGAGCAGCAATATTTTTGCTAGACAGAGAAAGGGAAACTGAGAGACTGAAACTTGGAGTTAGAGATGCCCTCAGATGAAGGACTTTGTTTTCTATGTTTGTACTGCCTTTATTAATAGTTATACTGAAAATTTTTAATTTTTATTTTACTGTTATTGAAAAAAATTAAATGCTACATGTGAATTGTATACCTGCTCCTGGTCTTCCTATGCTTTCTGACCTGTGCTCAACGACACTCCCTATCACTCTCTTCCCTTTGTCTTGCTGGTCTATAGATCACATCCATCTGTATTTCTTGCCTGAGAGCATTGTGAGGTGAACCCACAGTGACTTTTCTCTGTGCTTCCCCTGATGTGTCTGTCCGCCACAGCCTCTGTGCCCTCCCTGACATATAGGGCTGTGGTCCCCTTTGTTCATCCCTCTGTCCTGTCTAAATAATGTGTAACCTGGGACTGAAAAGTCGCAGTCATTATTCTCTGTGGCCCAAGTTTTTGTGACGGCTATGATGTCTGCCTCAGTGTCTGCCACCAGTGCCTGGAGATCACTAATTGTATTGCCCAGACTCTTGGCATTAAGGCAGACCCTCTTCTATTTAGCCCTGGGTCCTCTTTTGTGTTCCTATAACTGCATTCCTTCTCATTCTGCTTACAATCTTATTTTTCTTATTTCTTTCAGACCCTGAGAGTCTTCCCTCTTTGCCTCTTCCACTACTTCATCTTGAACCGCAGCCTTATTTTTACCCACCTTACGATCACCAGTCCCCAGTATAGGGGGCGCACTAGCTAGGTTACCCTCCTTCACTCAATTTACTACAGTTCCCCTAGCCTCAGTATACTCCCAATCAGTTTAACTGTCTAGTGCAGACATCAAACTTTTTCCCCAGGGGCTGGCCCCTTGGTGCAGAGGGCTTAGGCACTGTACCCCTTACCTCACCAGTGACCTAAGTTTGGGAACAAGCTTGGGTCATTGGGAGCTGGCCAGGGAAGGAGAGGACTGAGTGTCCAAAGGGCAGCTCTCCTGTCCCAGAGAGGAAGCCTTGTCGACTCGGCACTTGGCTGCCCCTGGGCTGAGGGCCAGGGGTACACCGGCAGCTTGAGCGGCACAAAGAGAAGGGCTGCAATTGTAGCATGTGTACATTTGCACACACACACACACACGCACACACTTATGCCACCCATGGCAGAGGTAGCAAGAGAAAAACTGGGAAAATGACAGTCACAGGCTATATGAAGCCTTGACTGCCTGCCTCCGCCCCACGCCATCACTGGTTCACTGGCCCAAGAATCTGGATGAGAGTTTCCAGGTGGGAGCCCTTCTCTTCCCAGTCCCACCATGGGGGGCAGTCCATGGGAGATATAGATGTTAGTGAACCAGGGAGGCGGTTGCTGGGTGGGGGGACAGGGACAGGGTTGAAGCAGCTATCTGCAACACGCCCAAGGAAAAAGTGTTAAAAAAAAAAATGTTGCACCAGCACACTGGTCCACTCCCTTGGTAGGTGAAGGCTGTCACCTTTGAAGAGCCTCATGTCCCAAATGTCCCCCCAGTCCTCCACAAAGTGGTACCCTTTCTCCTGACACCATCCCTTTAACCACCAATTTAAATTAGTATCCATACAAGATCCCTACACCCAAAATCCCAAGGATCGAAATCCCAATGCCAAAATCCCAATGGCCACAATCCTGATGGTAATGCAGATCTCACAACAGCCACATTTCCCACAGTATGGTGACCCCGAGGTGTTTATATATTATGGGGGTTAAGGGGTGGAGCCCCAATGGAACAGTATAGGGAACTGTGCTGTCTGCATTTTCTTACCATCAGGATTGTGGTCATTGGGATTTTGGCATTGGGATTTCAATCCTCAGGATTTTGGGTGTTGGGATCTTGTACTAGATCCATTTAAATCCTATGTATCTTTCTGCCTTACTCTCACTCCCCCCACCACTCTAAACAGGTAGGATCTTGAAAAAGGTCAGGGAGATTGAGTGTGCCTGCAGTCTGTCCCACAGACTCTGAAAGGTCTGTGTCAATTGCTCCACAGGCTGGTTCACCCGATCATTGGTACCCAAGTGTACCAGCACCCCCAGCTCCCCCCACTATCCTCCTTATTCTGCCTCTATAAAGATTGGCTAATGCCCCAAGAAGGCACATGACCATCCCCCACCCCTCCTCCCTCCACCCACTACCCTCTCTACTTCCCTGATCATAGAATCCCTGACCACTGAGACTCTCCTAGCTGCCTTCTTCTTACTCTAACCCCTGGGTGTCACCAGGGCATCACTCCCACTTCTCCTGACTGACCCAGTGTCAGGTCCCCCCCCCCGCCTGGTGGGGTCAGGTACCCGAATCTCCTCCAGAAGAGCAAAGCGATTTGCCATTGGGATGGTGTGAGGTTGTTGATCTCCTTGTGCTCCTTGTGGCTGCCCCTGCCACCCTTCCCATTCCCCACCACTGTCCACCCCATGGACCAGTAGATCTATGTGGGAGTGAGGGTATGGGCTCCAGTTTGGCAGCTGCCATAGGAGAGATATCTCTTCTGTCACTGCCACCAGCTGAGCATGGAGCTCTGCAAAGGTACTACAGAAAGGGCAGTGATCCCCTTCTCCAGAGTGCAACCCTGGAGCGCCCCACCATCCCTGCAACTGATTTGCTCCCCGCTAAACTTCGTGTACTGATCCTTATGATAACCCTTAGGCTTCTGATAGTAACCAGTTTCCCCCTACCTCTCCTACCCTTAATTAAAGTTAAAAAGTTAAATCAGCAGACTGGAAACTAGCTTTACAGTCCATCAAAATGATTTCAGACAGTAAGCAGTACTGCCTTGGCTGAAGTAGCTTCCATGGCTTCATGAACTTCTGGTCAGCGCAAACTCTACTGCCTTCTCTCACTAAAGCCCTGTTAATTACCAGATACTGGGTATTTAACACTCACTCCCCTGCCACACTACTGATGTAACCCAAGCAGGTTACAGAGTAACCCTATTTTTTTTTTGCTGTACTTAATTCAGCAGATTTCAAAGCTAATCAAGCCACTCTACAACATTTTGTCCTTCTGAATTAAAGTTATAAAGTTAAGTCTTTATTTTATTTTTTTATTTATTTCTGATGCAGATCCTTTGAGCCAAGATGGCTTTTTTACAAAGGTTCCATGTCAAAAAGATGTAAGACACAACAATACAATACATATAGAATAGGCCATTGTTACAAGCATACAGAAGTGCAAATTATGTACTTTCTTAACAAGAGAACTTTTATGACAGTGGTAATCTATGATACATAGTCTAGTTGCTAAGTGCAGGGTAGTGAAGAAGTAGCAGCCAGTGGGGCTTTGTCGGGGAGGGAAGGTGTGGAGGAAGGCAGGGGAAGGGAGATGAGGGGGAAGGTAGCAGTTAGAGATAGCTTAGTCAAGGAAGGGAGGCAGGGAAGGTGTAGGGAAATAGAGCTAGCAGAGATTTTTTGGGGGGGATAGTGACCCCTGAGAGGAGATGAGGTAACCAGTGTTTAGGAATAGCAATCACATTGGTTATTTAGGGCCATAATGGTTCGTAGGTCTTATTTGAATGGGCCAATTTGCTTGTGCTCGAGGAGGGGAGTGGGGAGGTAATTTAACCATTGGGGCCCCTGGTAGGCGAGTGACCATTGTTCAAAGGAGGTTTATTTGAAAGGAACATGGAGAGCACCCTTAGCAGATCTCCTAGTGATTTTAGTGGTAGGGTTGCATCGGAACAGAGCTGCTATGGTGCTGGGTGAAAGTCCTAGAAGGGCTTTTTTGCCAATCAGACAAGCCTGGTACCTAGCCCTGAGGTGCATAGACAGCCACCCTGTTGAGGAGTAGAGACTACATGTGTGTGTAAGGTGTTTGGCCCCTGTGACCAGGCAGCAGGCCTTGTTAAGTAGAAGTTTAACATGTATTAATGCAGTTTCACTGGCAGCGCTATAAATGACCAGACTGTAATCTGAAATCGACAGTACTGAGCTCCGAATGACAAAGTTAAGAGCCTCTGGAGTCAAGGCATGCCTATGCTGATACAGGATCCCTAGTTTAATATTTGCAGATTTGATTACTGGTCAGTGTGGGAGGGTAAAGGAGAGGGTGTCGTCTATGTGGATCTTACATAGAAACATAGAAATTGTCAGCAGATAAGGATCACTAGGCCCATCCAGTCTGCCCGTAAGCTCTACACTTGTTTGCGTCCTCTGATCCTACCTGGTCAATGGCATTCCACCCCTCCTTCCCACCTTTAAGGCTCCGCTATGCCTGTCCCAGGCATGTTTAACTCCCTCCACTGTGCTTGCTCCCATCATCTCCTGTGGCAGGCTATTCCATGCGTCCACCACCCTCTCCGTGAATAAAAACTTCCTCACATTTCCCCTCAACCTGCCTCCCTCCAGTTTGACAGTATGCCCCTTTATTCTTGTACTTCTCCTATTTTGGAAGATGCCTCCACCCTGCACCTTGTTTATACCCTTGAGGTACTTGAATGTTTCTATCATGTCACCCCAATCCCTCCTCTCACGAATACATATTGAGGTCCTTTAATCTCTCCTCATATGTTTTCTAGTGCAAGCACTGTACCATCTTTGTTGCCCTTCCCTGGACTGCCTCCACCCTGTCAATGTCCTCATGAAGGTGTGGTCTCCAGAACTGCACACAGTACTCTAGGTGAGGTCTCACCATTGTTTTATACAGTGGCATCACTACCTATCTCCTTCTGCTAGTAATACCCCTGCCTATGCACCCCAGCATGCCACTGGCCCTCCCTTCAGTCTTTGTACTCTGCTTAGACACCTTCAGGTCATCTGATATGATAACCCCCAGGTCCCTCTCCTCCTTGGTGATCATCAGCAACTCATCCCCCATCCTGTAGCTCTCCCCAGGGTTCCCTCATCCCAGGTGCATTATTTTGCACTTCTTTGAATTGAACCTCAGTTGCCACACATCTGACCATTTTTCAAGCTTCTCCAGGTCCCTCCTCATTTTCTGCACCCCTTCTGGCTTATCCACCCTGTTGCAGATCTTGGTGTCATCTACAAACAGGCAGATCTTTCCCTCCAGCCCTTTCGCAATGTCACTAATGAACACATTAAACAAGACCGGCTCAAAGACTGATCCTTGAGGTACCCTGCTGGTCACCTCCATCTCCTTGGATTGGATCCCATTTACCACCACTCTCTGCCTCCTGTCCATTAGCAAGTTCCTAACCCAGTTTACCACCTTGAGCCCCATGCCCAGACTACCCATCTTGCTAACAAGCCTTTTATGTGGGATTTGCATATGGCTACTGCTGACATTGCTTTCCATGACTAAGGAAAATAATGAATGCTTCATAATACAGAAATAGTCTCGATATTATAATGAAAGGTTAGATCTTAGCTTCCCAGTAGATTGCAAATTCTGTCTGACTTCTCTTGTTTATGGTAAACAACTGTCTGCTATTTACTGATATTATCAGATTCCATACATAATGCAGGATGTCTCTTTGTAACATAGTTTCCAAAATTTGAATCAATAAAAAGTAGAAAATAAATAAAAATTGATTTCCAAAAAGTTGGGATCTCCATTTAAAGTACTTAGGGTGGTCAGAATTTACAGAAAATCTGCCATTAGGAAGACTTTTGCTTCCATGTGGAAAAGGGTTCACCCTGTGGTGCGAACCTAGACAGATCAACTTCCTCTGGAGCAGACTTGCCAGCACTCTTGGACTAACTAGTTCATCTCCAGGCCCTGGGGCTCAAGACTTCAACCCTTAAGGTACACCTGGCAGAAGTTTCTGCTTACATCTCAGCAGGTGAAGAAAAAAAACTGTAGCTTCTCACCTCATTTTCAAGGGTCTCCTTCACTTGTACCCACCTCTCAGAGAGCTGTTTCCCGTTGGGATCTGAACCTATGCATAGCCAAGCTCATGGAGATTCCCTTTGAGCATATGCCTACTGCTGATCTCAAGTATGTCACCTGGAAAACTATCTTCCTGGTGGTCATCGCTTCTGCAAGCAGGGTGTCAGAGCTCCAAGCCCTCTTCACAGTTCCAAATGACATTATCTTTCACAAGGATGAAGTAATTCTTGGAGCCAACAGGACATTCCTTCCCAAGGTGGTCTCTGAATTCCACCTAAACCAGTCCGTTACCCTATCTGTGTTTTTCACAGCAAAATTCAGTTTGGGTGAGCTGAAACTGCACAGTCTACATGTTAAGAGGGCATTGATGCACTACCTGGAATGCACCAAGGACATCAGGTCATCCCGCTCACAGCTATTCCTTACCTTTGGGGAGTAGGTAAGGGCAGACCACCTTCAAAGAAGAACTATCACTCACTGGATAGTATCCTGCAACCAGTTTTGCTATGGCAAGTAGTCAAATAGCCACAGCAGGGCCTCAGGTCCCACTCTACCTGTGGAACAGCTGCCTCTGTGGCAGCTGCAAGGGACATTCCCATGTTGGAAATTGGTAAAGCAGTTACCTGAAACACAGTGCACACTTTACAAGACATTATTGCTTGGACATACAGTCCAGAAGTGATGCTAAGTTTGGCACTGCAGCTGTGCAGAACCTTTTCCCCAAGTAGGTTCTGTACCCAGCTTCTCAAGGTACTGCTTCATAGTCTGCATTAGTTAAGCATAATGAGGGATTCCTGGGGTTTGAAGAAAAAATTACATCTACTTTGAGGAAGGCTCTTGCAGCAGGCCACACCAATAGGACTAAGCCTCCAGGTACCAGGACCCCATGGAAAACTTTTAGCTAGCAGTCTACCATGGGGGACCGCCCACTGCCGATGTCAGTCAGCTGATGTCAGCCTATATAGGTGGGCAGTCCTCTACACCTATGTCAGTTCTTTTTCTGCCATCGACCCTGCACACTAGACCTTAGCGGATGTCACAGCTACAGTCGCCTGCCATTACCCATGCTTGCCGCACTTTTTATTTTTTGATTTCTTTCAGTTCTGTTTGTCTACACATCAAAATTTCAGTGTTTTACTTGACAAGTTTATGTCTTCTCCACCAGTCTCATCTTCCGACCACCCCACAAACTGTGCCTGCAGCAAACAGATCACTGGAAAGGATGGCCACTGTGTGTGTCTCTTCTGTCTAGGCCCCAGCCATGACGCTGAAGCTGGCCAGCATTATCAAAAATTCAACCAGGCCACTTGAAGACGTTTAAAAGTGCTGGAGAGCCATCTTTTAAAGCAGACGTTGGTTGTGATGGAGAAGGAGCTACATGGCAGAAGCTTCTCGGCCTCAAGGAGAAGTCTGGGAAGCACAAACACTGGGACAAACAACAGGACTGGGACTGGTCAGCTTTCCATTCCCACTCACCTCTTAGGCCTTTGGATGCATCTTGGTCATCTTCCCGTGGAGGGTTGACCTCCTCAGCCCCACCAGCCCTCTCTTCCTCTGGGCTCTCGGTGGTTCTGCCGCCTTCCCTTATTCTCATCTCGGGTGACGGCTCTTCAGGGCAGGGAACTTAATTTCCTGCCCCCCAGCCCCTGAAGCTCAGGCCCATTTCATCAGCGGGCTCTCAGCTAGGTTGCTTGGCCGGTGTTAGCACTTTAGTCATCGACTCAACCACTGTCGCCCCCTTGGCCACAAGAATGCCATCATCGGCTCCTACCACTGGGACTGACATTAGCCCTAATAGGCAATGCCTGCAGCAGGTGCTTGCTCTACATTCTACACCAGCATCACCTCTGCCTCAGGGGTCTCCATCCCCTCAGGACCAGCTTCTCCAGCTAGACCAATGTCAGAGGCCCAGTCTCCCAAACATTCTAGGTCATCGCCTGTGAGGTTGCCGTCCCAGCCAGTAGGCCTGACTACATTGTCACCCCAGCCACTATCCTCACCTCAGCTGACACCTGTCAGACCTGCGCCATATTTGCAAGTGGTGCCAGGCGGCCCTTCACAGGGGTATCCTTCATCGGCTACTCAGCCGTCATTACCCTCATTGCCATTCCTACCGGTGTATAATATTGCACCTCAGGTGGATTACAATACCCTCTTTTCAGCGTGGTGATCCTTTATGCAGTGCCAGACCACCATTCCCAAGGGCCGCCACCGGCATCCCCCATTGCCCTCCCAGGAACTGACCACCACAGGATCTGGACAGGGTTGGCCCTAGTAACCCCATACATTGGGGTCTTCAGGGGCCCAAGCTGACATTGGTTCAGGTTCTCGATGGGATGAACAACGGCAGCCTACGTTGGTCCCAGAATCTGAGACCTCAGAGGATGACTCATATTCTTCAGAGTCTCCCTCCTCTCCTGGCTACTCATCTGAAGGGGAGGACTAGCCTAGGGAGGTGCCTAGGTCTCCCTGATGACCCCTCCTTTATGGATGTTCTGCGCCACATCCAGTTCATTATGGACTAGGAGACGGAGGAGCAGGACCTGGAGAGATGCCATCTGGCACAGTACTTCTGGCAGCAGGATGCCCTTCTAGTGGTGGTGCCCCTTTTGATCGAGTCTTATGAGGGTGTCACCAGGGTGAACTGGAACCACTCTTCCACTACTCCTCCTCCGCCCAAAAAGGCAGACCACCTTTACCATGCCCCTGCAGGCAAGCCCTTCCTGGGGTCTCATGTCCCACCCCAAGGCAGAGTTTGTGGTTATCCACTTTGGGCATAAACGTACTCAGAAGCCTAAACATCTTAGTACTTCCCTCCCGACCGTGAGTTCAAGCAACTAGACCACCTTGGAAAAAGAGTCTTTGCTTCTACCACTCTGGCTATTAGGGCCATAGATTATCTGGCCCATATGGTCCAATACCAGAATGTCCTTTGGGACCAAACCAGAGATCTGGAGCAAACCCTACCCGAGGACTCCACCAAGATGCGCTTGCCCAGCTCCTGAAGTCTGGCTCAGATGTTGGTACCCACTTACTTCGAGCAGCGTATGATACGGTAGACGCTTCAGAGTGTGGCCCAGCTGCTGGAGTTTGTCTCCAGTGCCATTCTTGGCTCCAGGTTTCAGGCTTTGCCTGCATGTGCAGACCAGCATCCTGGACTCCCCTTCCAGGCATCAGTCTTCTGCGGGGGTGGTTGGTCATCTTCCGGGGGGCAGATGTCTAGGACATCATCTCTACTCTGCAGGAGTCTGGGTGGGCCCTCAAGTCTGTTCACTCGCTCTACCATACCCAATCTAGAGTGAGCCAGCATCAGCCCTTTTTCAGGTACTCCCATAAGCAACCCCCGGCTCAGCCAGCCAAGGATCAGCACAAGTGTAAGGCCCTGCAGCCCCTGGTGCTAACACTGCCAGAGCTCCCAGGGCCCCAGTGGCCCCCCTGCCCATGGTCACCCCCACCTCTTGACTCTTTGGCTAACCCCTCTCCTCTGGCCAAAAATCTGAAGGAGGCGGTCGGGGGTTGGTTCTCCCTCCACCTGGAAGGGTGGTAGGGAATCACCACAGACAACTGGGTGTTCCAGATCATAGCATACGGTCACACTCTAGAATTCCTAAAGTGGCCACCAGAAAATGCTCCGGTTCCCTCCACATACCTCTGAGCACACCTGTCCTTGGTCTCGGAGGAGATTCAGGCTCTTCTTCAAAAAAGACCCATAGAGCCCGTTCTTCAGGCTCAGGAGAAGGGTGTTTTACTCCCACATCTTCCTCATCCCCAAAATGACCAGAGATCTTCGGATCATCCTGGACCTGAGTCACATGAATTTGTACATCGAGTATAAGCACTTCAGGATGGTCACCCTTCAGGAATTGTTACCCCTTTTGCAGCAGTGGGACTGGCTCTGTTCACTGGACATGCAGGATGCCTATCTGTACATCTGGATCTTTCCTGCCCATCGTTGCTTCCTTTGCTTCCATTTTCAGGGAGCCCACTATGAGTTTTTGGGCCCTCCCTTTTGGCCTTTCCTCGGCCCCCCAGGGTATTTACCAAATGCCTGGCAGTGGTGGCTGCTGCATTGAGGAGGCAGGGCTTCTATATGTTTCCCTGCCTGGATGACTGGTTGCTTGCAGCCTCCTCCAGGGAACACTTGGTTCACATCCTGGAATCAACCTTTAGTCTTTTTGAGGCCTTGGGGATCACCATAAGCTTGCCAAAGTCCTGCTTGTCTTCTTGCCAATGCCTCCAGTACATAAGGGCAGTCCTGGACACCAGTCAGGGCAATGCCTTTTTGCAGTTCTCTGTTATCCTGCCATGACTTGGGTACACTTGTGGATTTAAAGGTCCCCCCAGGTCCTGTCTCTTTCTTGCATAAATTTGTTCAGATCCCGGGATAGCCACCTGGAATCTTGTCCTTTAACCCTGAGTTTTTTCAGCAGGGCGTACTTTTTTGCTGCTGATAGGAAGTTGTTGATGAAGAAATCTAGGGCTATGTCCAGCTTTGGGGCATGTTTGTATCCAGTTTACCTCAGCTAATGTTTCAGGAAAGGATCCTATGTCAAAATTAGAGTAGTTCTGGGCCCAGAATATTCTAGGTGGGGGGTTTGGAAGTTGTTTTTCCATATAGCAAAAGTGGGTGAGTGGTCACAAAGGTTCCTGCCAGTCTGAAGTTATCTGGTTTTGAGGCCAGGATCCAGTCCAGTGTGGAATAGTTTCCTGTTTTTGTATTTAGCCTTGTACATTTCCCAGATTATCTGAGTTAGATCTGCCTCTTGTAGGAGGTTCATTAGTTCTCCATTTGTTTGGGCCCCAATGTATATTAAAGTCACCCAGCATCACCTTCTCCCCCTTGGGAGGTCGGACAGTATAGCAAGAAGATATTTTAGGGCATCGGCTGCTGCCTTGGGGAGGGGGGTTGTACACACACCCTATTGTCGGGGGTTTGGTTCCTCCCAGCATCAATGTTGTGAATACAGCTTCGCAACTCACGCCACGCCACGGCTTGGAGGAACAGGAAGCAAATCCTCAGGATTGTGAGAGCAGCTGCACGAGGGAGGGAGCTGGATGTCATTGTCCACCTAGGGACAAATGACCTGGCTAGAAATGGGATCAGAGCAGTGCAAGAGGAGTTTGTAGAGTTGGGGAGGGGCCTTAGACAAGTAGCACATACGGTAACCTTCTCGGAGGTGCTGCCTGTCTATGGCAAGGGTGATGCTAGGGTATTTCCCACCAGGGAATTCAATGAATGGTTGAAAAACTGGTGTGGAGCTCAGGGTTTTGCTCTATTAGGACTGGGAGCACTCTGGAGGGATGCAGACCTATACTGGTGCGATGGTCTGCATCTGTCCGGGGAACCAGGATCCTAGGTGAGAGGTTTAAATGCTTCATTGGCAAGCATTTAAACTAACCAAGGGGGGAGGCACTGAAAAGGAGCATGGAAATCCCAGCCTCCCCCCACAAAACACAGTAATTAGTGAGGTAAACACCAAGGTAGAGAAGTCATTAGGGAGCAGGACAGAGGTACAGTAAATGTAAAAAAAAAGACAAAAGGCAGTAAGGACAGGAATGGGGCTAAAAGGGGTAAGACCATCAAAAAGTGGAGGGTGATGAGTACCAATGCCTGTAGTCTGTGTAACAAGCTCCTCGAACTAGTGGCCTTGATGGAAGAGGTTTGTCTGGATATTGTGGCAGTCACAGAAACATGGTACACAGTGAACCATGATTGGGATGTCAACATACCAGGGTACACAATCTACAGGAGGGACAGGGAGGGTAAAAGAGGAGGAGGAGTAGCTGTCTATGTAAAGGAAGGGATAAAGCAACAGAACTAAAGAGTAAACAGGGAGCAGATGAGGCACTCGGTCACCCTGGAGACAGGAATGGCACCACAATCCGCATGGGGATTGTATAAGACTCCATCTCAGGGAGGGAATGGACAAGGAAATGATAGAAGGCTTCTTAGAATGGCTGAAAAAGGGATATATTGTTGATGGGGGACCTGAATATGCCAGATGTTAACTGGAGCACCTTTGCTGCAGGCACATCAAAGAGCAGGGTCATTCTTGATGCCCTTACAGGGGCATGCCTCAGACAGCTAGTTTTGGAACCCACTCTCGAGGAACAATCTTAGACCTGGTACTCTCAAATGGGGACAGAGAAAGAATCTCAGATTTAGAAGTGGGTAGCCATGTGGGAACAAGCAACCACCAAACAGTGTGGCTCATTTATAAATATAGCTATACAATCAAGCTTTACAAAAGCAAGAGTATTGGACTTTAGGAGGGCTGACTTTTGGGAAATGAGAGAGTGCCTCAGAAAAGCACTAGCAAACAGGCAAGGAGGAGAGGTGGAGGAACAATGGGGAGTAATCAAACAGCCATCATGAGAGGCAACAAGCCTTGTGTAAAGCAAATCAACAAAACACAATGAAGGAAAAACACTATGGTTCTCAAAAGAGGTGGCTGGGAAGGTTAAGGAGAAAAGGATAGCATTCAGGAAATATAAGGAAACACAGAAGGAGCAGGACAGAGAACTTTATCTGTTAAAGCAGAAAGAGGCTGGGAAGGCAGTCAGAATAGCAAAGGCCCAAACCAAGGAAAGGATAGCCAACTCTGTTAAGAAGGGGGATAAGACATTTTATAGGTACATTAGGGAGTGAAGAAAGACCAAACGAGGGATACTGAGGCTTAATATAGGGGAGGGAGTGTGGGTAGAGGGTGACAGTGAAAAAGCAGGGATACTGAACGAATATTTCTGCTCAGTATTCACAAATGAAGAGGAGGGAGAGGTACCTAAACCAAACAAGAGAAACACTCTGAAGATGGGGGTCAAAACCAGTCCATTGACAGAAGAAAGGGTTCTGAAAGAACTAATAAAATTGAAGGTGGACAAAGCAATGGGGCCTGATGGGATTCACCCAAGAATTCTAAAAGAACTAAGAGTAGAACTAGTGACACGCTGACTACTCTCTTTAACAAATCATGGGAGGATGGGGTGGTACCTGAAGACTGGAGGAGGGCGGATGTGATTCCTCTTCACAAAAGTGGGAGCAGGACAGAGGCAGGAAACTATAGACCAGTTAGTTTGAGCTCAGTGGTAGGGAAAATTATGTAATCACTTCTGAAGGAAAGAATTGTTGGATACCAAGAGGCCAGTGGGGCACAGGACCTAAGGCAGCATGGATTCACAATGGGAAGGTTGTGTCAGACAAATCTAATAGATTTCTTTGACTGGGTGACCAAAGTAGTAGACCAGGGAGGGGTTGTGGACATGGCCTACCTAGATTTTAGCAAGGCATTTGATACAGTCCCACACAAAAAATTAATACACAAGTTAGCCAACCTTGGAGTGGGTCCCAAGGTGGTAGCCTGGATTAAAAATTGGCTAGACAACAGGACGCAAAGGATAGTAGTAAATGGAGTCCACAGTGAAGAAAGGAGGGCTACTAGCAGGGTACCACAGGGTTCAGTACTGGGACCGGTCCTTTTTAATGTCTTTATAAGTGACATTGCAGAGGAACTGGAAGGAAAAGTATGTCTCTTTGCAGATGACACAAAGATCTGCAACAGGGTTGATACACAAGATGGAGTGGAAAGGATGAGAAGGGACTTGGCAAGGTTGGAGGAATGGTCAAATGTATGGCAGCTCAGATTCAATGCAAAGAAGTGCAAGGTAATACACCTGGGAAACAAAAACCCGGGGCAAGAGTACACAATGGGGGGTGAGATACTGACAACAGTAAAAATGGAAAGGGACCTGGGGTAATTATATCAGATGACCTAAAGGTGGGCAAGCAATGTGAGAAGGCAGTAAGGAAGGCTGGGGGGATACTGGGATGCATAGGGAGAGGCATCAATAATAGAAAACAGGAAGTTGTTATCCCTCTGTACAGACAGTTGGTGAGACTCCATCTGGATTACTGTGTGCAGTTCTGGAGACCCCATCTCCAAAAAGACATAGAGCGGAGGCTGTCCAGAGGAGGGCAACCAAAATAGTGCAGGTTCTGCACCAGAAGACATATGAAGAAAGACTAAAGGAGCTTAATATGTATACCCTTGAGGAAAGAAGGGAGAGAGGGGACATGATAGAAACTTTCAAGTACCTCAAGGGACTCAGCAAAGTCCAAGAGGGTAGCATCTTTTAGAAAAAGAGATCTGCAAGAACAAGTGGGCACAATTTGAAGATAGAGGGGGGACGGCTCAGAGGTAATGTAAGGAAGTATTTTTCACAGAGAGGGTTGTGGATGCATGGAACAGCCTCTCTGAGGAGGTCGTGGAGTCAAGAACAGCGGGGGAATTCAAGAATACATGGGACAGACATAAGGCAGTCCTAGTGCGGGGTAGGAGGAAGTAAGCTGTTGGTTAACTAGGATCTGCAGCTTATCTGTTAGGTAGGAAAATGGGCAGACTAGGTGGGCCAAGCAGTCCTTATCTGCCGTCAGATTCTATGTTTCTATGTTTTTGGGCAGGGGTTATCACTAGGGAAGCAATCAAGGAGGATATGATTTAGATCAAGACTCCGCCTCCCTTATTTTCCAGGTCTATCCTGCCTAAATATCTTGCAACCTTTTATCTCAACTTCGTGGTCTAATACTTGCAGTCTAAGCCAGGTTTTTGAGATTGCAACTACGTCTGAGGAGTAAAAACTAACTCAGGCCTCCAGTTTGTGAATCTTTGGCCTTAGGTTATTGACAGTCACCTGATTTATTCTTAACCCTTTAGTGCTGACCCAGTTAGACTTAGTAGAGGAGGTAATATGAATATTTGTGCAGTGGGAGCCAGGGTTCATTTCAATGTTGCCTCCAATTAGTAATTTTAGGTTAGTCAAGATTTTGACTAGAAACCCTGGTGTAGGAAGGGAGGGAGGTCCTTTTTCTATGTTCACTAAAATTGAACATTATATTATAGAAGTTTCCCCTTTGTCTAAGACCCTGCATATTGATTAGGGAAGTGTTGATCCCAATTAGGGGATACACATCAGGGCATTTGTTGTGAGGTAGTTCCGCTATCTGCTCCAGAGCCCGGTAAGCATGAAGCAAGATGTGGTATGAGCCCAAGACCACCAGAATGTACAGGACAGCAAGGATAATTCCCTGAGCCATCTTGGATTTGTGCCGGAATAGGTGACAGTATTACCCCTAATTATTGAGACATAGTAAACCTACAGTCTTGTAGCACTTCAGCCTTAGTCCACCAATACATACATATCAGTAGTAAAAGTCATCAAGCCCTCATAAAAAATATGCCTGGAACTATGTCTGGTGAGCGGGAGAAGAAATAGTACCTCTAGTGATGCATATAGTCACTAGTTCACTTTTTAGACCTTATGGGGAGGAGGGAAATAATCATCTCCTCTAGTAATGCAACATTCACTATTCCAGTGTTATGTCACTTAAGTACCATGCAGCAGCAAGCAGATTAAGTCTGCTTAAATAAGATTGTAATCTTTAGAAATGTATAATTTCTGCTAGTATATAGATTTATTCAGACCTTGTGGAGGAGAGAGATAATCTGCACCTCTAGTAGTACAATGTTCACTATTCAGACGTTATGCCTGCCACTTAGTACCATGCAGCAGCCAGCAGATTATGTCTGCTTAATTAAGGTTGTAACCTATAGGATTTACATTGACTGCAGGGGCAGAGCCTTAAGGGCTGAAAGCCCATATAAAAGAGTGCTGGGGGTGGGAAAATCTCCTCCGACTGCAGCAAGACAGCAGCTGGAAGCCCATTTAAAAGAACACTGGGGGCAGGGGTGGGGGGAGGGAACATCTCTTCTGACTGCAGCAAGAGAGCAGCACAAAGGAAATTAAACTTCAGGCCATAAATTGAGAAGCGATCAGCAGAAGCCGGTAACTTGAGTAAGAAGCTTATTTCTATCAGGCTAAAAATCTAGCAATCGGGCAGGTAGAAAGCACTATTTCCTATTGGCTTTCAGCTCAAACCTAAACCACCCGACAAACTTTTGGAAATCATTCAAATCCCTTCCCCCCCCACCCAGCCGCCACCACCGACACTGTCACTGCAGGGCACTTCCATCACCGTCCAGTGAGGTTGCCACTGCTTTCAACACCTACTTCTCCAGCTGCGCTGACCTCGTATCCTCCCTCCAGCACCCACCCACCCCGTGCCCCCCACCAAGAGCACCCCCACTGCCCATATAGTTTCTTTTTGCCCTGTATCCCCGGACGAAGAACTCAACTCCCTCCGTTCCTTGAACCCTAACAAAGGTAAATGCCCCATGGCCCTGGATGCCAAGATGCTATTTCTGTCCGTCCCAGCCATAGCCACCCCACTAGCTGCACTATTCAACCTCTCCTTCTCACTAGGCAAATTACCAACCAAATGGAAACAGGCTACCGTCATACCCCTCCCAAAAGGGGGTGACCCCTCCTCCCCGGGTAACTATCACCCCATCTCCCTACTCCCGATCTTGGCAAAACTACAGGAACATCTTGTCCTCGCCCAACTCTCTCCCTATTTGGACACATCCTCCTTCTTCACCCCATACCAATCCGGTTTTCGTAAGTCACACTCAACTACCACCTCCCTGCTAAGACTCACTGACGACATACTCACCAGCATGGACAAAGGCTACATCACCTCTGCCATCTTCATAGACTTAGTCAAGGCCTTTGACACCATCTCCCATACACTGCTCCCTTCTAAACTAAGAGAAGCTGGTCTCACCAGGCCAGCCTCCACCTGGTTCCACAAATACCTGGTGGGTAGGCACCAGGCTGTAAAAGTCGCCTCACACATCTCCAACCCCCTACCAGTTACCGCCAACGCCCCCCAATGCTCAGTCTTGGGCCCACTGCTCTTCTCCATATTTTTAAATGACCTCCCATCAGCCTGTCGCTACTCATCCATCCAAATGTATGCGGACAATACAGTGCTGTACGCCACGGGCCCTTCCACAAGTGAGGTAGAAAATCTGTTGCAGCAGGATTTCAGTGCTATCCAGGACTGGTTCCGGTCAAACCAACTATTCCTAAATCCAAAGAAAACCATGTCACTAACTTTTGGCTCACTGCAAAGACTTTCCTGTCAAGCTCCGTGCCTCCCTTTCCAAACCCTGGACGGGACCCCCCTGGAAGCTTGCACCAGCTTCAGATTCCTAGGTGTCTGACTTGATCAGCACCTTGATTTTGCCACCCACATTGATTCCTTACACAAGAAACTACTCCCTAAACTCGGCACCCTATATAGGAACAAAAACTGTTTCCCCTCTCCTGCCAGGAAAGCTGTTGTTCAAAGGATGATACTCCCAATACTCGACTATGGCGACATAGTTTATACTACTGCTCTCTCCTCCACCTTGGCCAGCCTTGACTCCATTTTTCACTCTTTCTGTCGCTTTATCCTGGACTGCCCACAGACAACCCCCCACTGCGCCTTATACAGCTCCCTAAGTCTGCTGTCCCTCCAAGACTGCAGACTAACCCTCTGTGCCAGGTCCGCAGCCAAATTCTGGTCCCACACCCTTCCCCCCTACCTGGCTTCTGTCCACTCCCCACAACCTCCCCCTGCCTACTCCCTCAGAAGCATGGACCCCAGGCTCCTCCACATCCCTTTCATGCATACAACCAAAGGCCAGGCAGCCTTCAGATTTCGTATCCCACAGCTATGGAATGCTTTGCCAGCTGATATAAGACACTCACCCAACCCCCGCCTCCTCAACCGCCTACTCAGCACCCACTTCTCCTCAAGCTGTTCATGCTTTAGCTAGTGTCCACTATGTACTAGTACTATTGGTTTTGTGATCTCTGTAACACTATCCTGTGTATGTTCCCCCTCCTACGTTCCCGTATCTATCTGCCGATTGTCTGTATGGCGGGTGGACCCCTCACTGTGCTGTTAATCTACTGCTCCTGTAATTGTACTATTGTTTTGGGACTTGTCCCCCAGGTCACATCTGGAATCGAGCAATCCCTGCTCAGTATGCCTTCCTGGTTAAACTCATAAATAAATAAAATAAATAAATAATTCATTATTTCCATTTAGCACAAAAGTCAAGCATCAAATATATAATCTTGGTGAAATTAGCCCGAAGCTCAAGCATCAAATGTTAATTCATGAACTTTAGATTAATCCTTGCCAGGTTTAGTTTTCTTGTATTGAGGTTCCTTCTTTTTTCCTTTTTCCAAGTTTAAGTTTAAAAAGCAGCAGGTCTTTTTTTTTTCTTCTGAATTTAAGTTTAAAAAGCAGCAGATCCTTTCAGAGGGAGGGTGCCGATTCCCTGTGCATTCCCTCGACCCCCAGTTCCTCCGCTGGGCTCAATGGCACTGAAACTTCAGGGCACGGAAGTCGCGAAGTCTTTTCAGAAGCCTTGAAATCTGAATTTAAAGTTGTTGCCTATTCTGGGCACTCCTGATTGGCTCCTGGATATATGCAGTGAGCCATTGGGCTTTGTTTGGGGTATGAGACCCCTCCTCTGACTGCAGCAAGAGAGCAGCACAAAGGAAATTAAATTTCAGGCCAAAAATCAAGAAGCAATCAGCAGAAGCTGGTAACTTGAGTAAGAAGCTTATTTCTATCAGGCTAAAAATCTAGCGATCAGACAGGTAGCAAGCAAAGAATTAATTATTTCCATTTAGCACAAAAGTCAAACATCAAGTGTATATTCTGTAAAGAGCCTTATTTGTTTTTTCATAAAGATAGGGTGTTTTTGTGTGCTAATCCTAAATTTTTACCTAAGGTGGTGTCAGAGTTTACTTTAAATCAATCCATCCACCTGCCAGTTTATTTTGAGTATTCTAATCCAGGTGAGGCGTTGCTCCTTACATTGGATGTTCATAGAATGTTGCAGTACTGTATTATACGAACCACACTAAGTCTTTCAAGAAAACTGCCCAGTTGTTTGTTTGACCAGTTGTTTATTTCCCATGATCCCAAGAGAGAGGGTCCTGCTGTTTCCAAACAGTGTTTGTCTAAGTAGTTAATGAATTGCATTGCTTATTGCTTCCACAAGTAGAACAAGCCCTTTCCGGGGCTGGTCAAGGGCCATTCCACCAGGGGTATGGCTGCTTCCACAGCTCTTTTAGAAATGTGTTTACTGTTAACATCTGTACAGCTGCTACCTGGAGTTCTGTCCACACCTTTACCAAGTATTACAGTCTGGACATCACCTCTAGGTGCAGGGCCGGATTTGGCCTGACAGTGCTTCAGGGCCTTCTGTCATGAGTCCTTGGTTGCTGACTTGTCCTCCTGCCAGTGATGTCACCCTGGTGCTACTTAGTACAGCTTGGGACTCAGTCTTATGGGTGTGGCCTGCTGCAAGAGCCTTCCTCAAAGTAAGATAGTACAGTTACATAAGAATTTACCATAACAGCAGATCTATGAAAGAAGCTCTTGCAGCTGGCCCAGCTTTCCCTCCCTCCTTCTCCCGCTACTCTTTTTCTCTCACACTGCTTCTGCCTATCTTTTGGCTCTCAGAAAATGTCTTCAGTTCTCCTTTAGCTGCCCATATGTGGTATCTGGCGGGAGAACTGAAGTAGATGTGAGGGACCACCCACCTATAAAGGCTAGGCTGATGTCAGCTGACTAACGTCGGCATCGGGCAGTCCCCTGTGTTAGACTGCTAGCTAAAAGTTTTCCGTGTGGTCCTGGTGCCTGGTGACTTGGTCCTATTGGTGTGGCCTGCTGCAGGAGCTTTTCTTAAAGATCTATAGTTGCAGTAAGTTCTTAAGTAACTGTACTTAACCATTGTAATGTTGTCTCTTCCAGGGGATCCCTCATTATGTTTAAATGTCCTGCCAGCCTCCCCTTCTAGAACCCAAAAAGGTTCTCCAACTTGCAGTGCTGGCATATTTCTTTTAATACTGAGCAAGGCTTACTGTTCACTCATAACTGTTCTACCAGTTTTTGTCTGCCATAGTTAGCCCAGGTAGGCCACTTGTCCTTTCTTTCCTTTGTTTGACTTACTTTAGATAGGATAGCTTAGGCTAGTAGATAGGGGGCTATTGCCCACATAGCTTGAAATGAATCTAATGTTAGTCTTCGGTTAGCAGCAGCACCTAGAGGCAGAGATTTGAACTGCATTCTAAGTTCTACTTAAACGTTCCTTAATTTACATTAAGTTCCACTCTCTGGGGCAGTTGAATCTACCAGGCTAACTGCATTAGTTAAGCATAATGAGGGATCCCCTTGAAGAAACAACATTTCTATGGTAAGTAATTTTTTCACATGAGTGTGTGGTGCATGTGTGCATATGTGTGTGTGTGTGTGTGATATATGTGTGATCACATCTCCAGGCCTAATTGCCCCTTTTTCACCTTGTTACATCCTCACTCACAGCTTTATTACCCTGTTTACATCCTAGTTGCTCAGCTGTCTGTGAGGGAAAAATAGCACCCTCACATTTGGCAAGCTATTTTCCTTTGTAAGATTTCCCAGGATAGCTGTTGTGACATGTGACCTGAACTCCATTTTGTTTGCTTTATGCTCTTTCCAACATAAAAGGTACTTATATAAGAATTAGCAGAAAAGAAAATACTTACAATAACAAAAAGAGATTACATTAACATGGTCACATTCCTGTCACATCTCCCCTCCCCAAAAAATGAAGGTGTGTCTCTTTTGGATGATCCAAGAAACACTGCCATTCATGTAGGAACTGGGAAGTACCTAAAGTATCATGCCATGCCCTTAGCCCTGCATAGATAACCCACCCACACTGGTGTTTTACAAACCACCGCAGTGCTGGATGGTCATGTTATATGACAGCAACACCAAATTCCAGCACAGTAATTTTCTGTTATGCCCACTAGTTCTATACAGCCATGTCAGGTCCTGCATAACCTCCTCTGGTGCCCTGTAGGGGAACTGCCTCTGTAGCACTTGGGTCCCAGTGTCCACGGGGTGTTCAGCCATTGTGGTATACCACGGTTCCCCTGTGAACCTTTCCCCAAATGCTCGCAGCACCCCCTTCACCTCCTCTGCTTGAACTGGTGTCAGCTGCTCTGAGAGGGTGAGTTTATCCTCTGAAGACCCCTCCTGTGCCTCCTCAAGGAGGTCCACCAGTGGATCAGCCTCATTTTCCCCTTCTTGGGCACTGCACACAGCGAGGATCATTTCCTCCCTATCATAGCAAGGCTTCATCATGTTAACATGATATATCCTCTGCTGGCACTTTCTGTCAGGGCAGTTTTATTACATAACTGACCTCACTCACCTTCCTGACTAGTGAATGGGCCCTCCCATGCTGCTTGCAATTTATTTTGTTGGACTGAGACAATTACCATTGCTCACTGTCCGACTTTGTACTCCCATGCTCTAGCCCCATGGTCGTACCAGGCTTTTGTAGTGGCTAAGCACTCTTGGGCGAGCCTCATCAGGTTCTTAAGCTGGGTCCTGAAGTTCAGAATGTGCTCCATAACAGATTTCTCTTGGGAGGCAAGGTCACTCTCCCATTCATCCCTAACTAAATCTGGGGGCCCCCCTCACCCTATGACCAAACAATAGCTTGAAGGGTTAGAGCCCTGTGGACTCCTGTGGGACTTCCTTGTAGGCAAACAGGAGATGGGGCAAACACTTGCCCCACTCCCTCTTGTTCTGATCAGCAAATGTCCTGAGTATAGTTTTCAGGGGCCCATTGAACCACTCGACTAGGCCATTAGTTCTAGGGTGATAGGGTGAGGCATGGAGCTGTTTCACCTTGTACTTCTGCCACAAACAAATTGTGTGTGATGACGTGAAATTCATCCTCTGGTCTGACAAAATCTATTGGCAGAAATCTCACTTGGCTAAAGATTCCCAAGAGTTCGTCGGCCACTTTCTCTGCCTCAATGTAGGACATAGCCAATGCCTCAGGATACCTGGTTGCATAGTCCATGACAACCAGTATGTACCTTTTGCCTGTACGACCTGGGGTGCTCAAGGTCTCCGCTATGTCCATACTCCTCTAAAAGGTTCATCAACAATAGGCAGGGGTATCAAAGCTACCTTAACCTTGTCACCTACCTGTCCCACCCTCTGGCACTACAGACAAGCCCAACAGTAATCTGCCACATCTGTGTACATACTAGGCCAAAAGAAATTGTTGGTGATTAGCCTTTTTGTGTGGTTAATACCCATGTGGCCTGAAAAAGGGATGTCAGTGGCCAGGGCCAAAAGCTGCTTGTGGTAAGCCCGAGGGACTACCAGCTGCCAGAGTACCTCTCCCTCTAGTCCATGCCGTGGTGTACATTCCCTGTAAAATAGTCCATTTTCCCAGTAAACTAACGTTTTACTCCTCTGGGAATCACTAGCACTATCAGCTCTCTCTGTTTCTGTACGGAAGGATCAGCAAGCTAAGCTCTGCCCAGCTCCTCCCATCTGACCCTCCCCAACTCCCCTTCCAAAAGAAATCTGCCCATGGCTGAGATCTCTTTGATCTGCAGCTGAGAGTCAGGGCTGTTATTCCAAGCCAGACTCTCAACTACATTAGCTGCTTCCCCAGCTGCTAAGGAGATGTTAGCACAGGCTGTGCTGCCCCCTCCTCACCCTCTGGAGCATGCTGTCTTGCTTTACTGCTGGTAGTAACACCCACCAGAGTTTCCCTGTGGTCAGAATCATTCCCCATTATCACATGCACAGGGAGATCAGGTATGGCTCCCACCTCCTGTACCCATGACCACCTTCCCAGCTCAGGAAGACCCAAGCCATTGGTACTTGGACCACTGGACCCGTGACTCCTTAAATCTTGGAAAACTGCCCCAGCGGAATCTGGTCCACCTGGATTAGATCCTGCCTCACCATGGAGATGGAGGTGCCAGTGTCCCTCAATCCCTGTGTTACTGTCCCATTAATGAGGATAGGGTGCATAAGCTTGGAGGAGTTAGGTGGCACTGCACTCTGTGAGCAGGCTACTATCTGCTGGGCATTGTCTTGATCATCCCATCCTCCAGGCTGTTGGCCTTTGTTCATATTTTTAGGGCAGTCATGTAACAGATGCCCCACTTTCTTGCAATGTAGCATTTCTTTATCACTGGTTTCTTGTTTCCCTTAGGGCTGGTGGGTTGTGTTTTGGGCTCAGGTGCAGGCTGGTTTACTTTAGGCTGCTCTCACTGGATCCCCCTGAAACCATGTGCTGCCACCCCCCCCCCATTGTTTCTACACAGTGTGTGTGTGTGGTGTGTTGGCCATATGCAGATTAGTACTTTCTGCTGCCTCCTTCATGGAGCTGCACGCCGGTCCAGCAACCACACAAGCAGGTCCTCAAGTACAATTTTCAAGACATTGTTTCCTTACAAACAAGTCTTTTATGTGCTCCACAGTTCTAGCTTTAGCCCCATCCATCCAGCAGTTTAGATAGGTACACATCTGAACATGCAGTTCTACATAGCTGTCTCCTGGGCCCTCTTTTATTTCCCTGAATTTTCAACTATACACCTCAGGAGTTAGCTCAAAACATTTCAGTAACACCCTCTTGACTTTATTATAGTCCTTATTATCCATTCTAGCAAATGTGTGCATACCACAGTCAGTAAGTAAAGGTGTAAGGTGGGACATCCACCAAACCCTGTCCAATTTAAACTGCACACATAACCTCTCAAATGATTTTAAAAACAAATCAATATCATATCCCTCCTGGTATTTAGGGGCTGGTAGTATAGCCTAGAGGTTTGAGGAACGAGGTGTGAATGAGCTTGATACATCCAGCAGACCAGACCTGAGTTTGATTCTCACAACCTCCACTTGCATACTGTGTGACTCTGAGCAAGTCACTTAACCACCCAGTGCTCCCAGGTCGCCCCTGAAAACAGGCATTTGTGCCTAGTGGGTCTTATCTGGTTACCAAAGACTAAAATGAAATAAAAAATAAATAAAAAAATAAATTTAGGAAACATTTCAAAATTAATTGTGGCCTTGTGGATTTGACCCCCTATACCATTACTTACTCTTTGCTGTGGTGCTTCCTGGCACAGGGTCGCCATCTCCTTCTTATGCTGGTGTCCCTTCTCACTTTCCACTCGTTTCTTCTCTCTTGCTGCTTTCCTTCTCTTTTTCTTTCTCTCTTGCCTCTCATAAGAGAACCGCATGCTGACGCTGCTGCTCTTCCCAATTGCATCAGGATTTTGTGCTGGCTTGCCCTCTTTTTTCCTCAGCCTGCAGCCTTACTTTCTCCCTCTTGGTCTCAAGCCTTGCCCTCTGCAGTTCTGCCTCTTTCAGCGCAAGATCCAGTTTCATGAGCTCAAGCTGATCTTGAGACTTTGCTACGGTTCCATGTCATAACGGCGATCACCGAACGTTGATCTTTGGGCGAGTGTACATCCCTGAAAATAAATAACAGTGATGTACACTCACGGTGACTACATAACTGGCGACAGGATTACATGATATGCAGGGGGCTGCACTCTCTGTACCCCCTCAATTAAAGATTCTCAACTCCGGGGGGGTGCATGTTGGGGTGTAAAACTTACAAAACCAAAAAGTCCCCAATGCAAAAAGTGATCCCGCCCCCAGAACCAAACCCGGTACCTCCCAACCCCAGCCTGCCACCCTACCCACCATGACACACAACCAGCCTGACAGCCAACTGCCACACTACATCCCACATACCTCCCTCCCTCCCTTCCGCCACACAGTGCAGTCCTTTCCGTGTGCATGTAAACATAAACACATCCTGTCACCATATTCGCCCACCCTGGTGTCCTGTTGCTACCCTGCCAGGTAGCCCAGAACACAGGCACCGTAACTGAGTCACCCTTTTTGCAGTTGCTCAATCACAGTCACCATGTTCACAGGATATCCTCTACTACACCAGTTCTTGGCTCAGGTTTGGGCTGCACTGCTTCATCAGTTTGTGGCTCAAGGTCCAACTCTTGCTCAGCCTCTGTGATCTCAGTCTCGCTACTTTGGTCATTTTTGTCAGTGACCGCCCACTCCAACAGCATTTGGTCATATTCCTCAGTGACTGCCCACCTACCATTCTTTTGGTTATGTTCCTTCAGAGCTTCTATGAGTCCATCCCCAGTCAGGCCCTCATAGACACTGCACAGCTCTTGGAGCTGAGGCACTCAAAATTTGTGGTATGTTGAGGAGATTATACCTGCTAACTACACTGCTCAAAGCTGTGTTTCTAGACATAAAAAGAAAAGCAGTAAAAGATGTAATCTTTTTGTATATCCTGTTTCATGACTGTTGAGATAACTTTTCTTCTGGCAATCTCTGTTTTTCTGTGTGCCAAATAAGACTTTTTCCTCTCCCAGGAAAACACACATCCCACAAATTATTGCTTTAAATATGTGCACTAATCCCAATTCTCTGCCACCAGTTTGTGACAAACTTCCCTTTTGGCCTTACTAGCTTCTAGGGTAATTTGGTGTGATTCAACTTGTCGCTGCCACCACCCGGTTATACCAGGAAAATACCTCTGTCCTGCTCAGGAACTTGGAAGGTCAAACACAGTAATATTTGGTAGAGTGCATATCGGATTGCTGACTTTGACAATTCTCACCCTGCCAGCAGAAATATTACATTTACCTTTGTAATAAGGATGCTCAGTCACTGATTCTATAAACATAGATTATTTACTACTAAATGCTACAGATATTACAAAAAGGATATGTACAGCAAACAAAAAGATTTACACATTTACAGGAAAAACAAGCATTTGTCAATGCCGAATGTTGTCTCGCTGGCATTAGCATTGGTAGTGCCGGAGTTAGAGATGCATAATAGGAATGGCAGTGAAGTACTGAAGTGATGCTAACCCCAACCCCACCCTGTAGACAGCGACAGACATTGGGGTGTGCCTTTGAGTCATCAGCTGTAATGCTCATGCCATTGTACCTCACCCTACCCTGTAGACACTGACAAGTGGTGTGGTGTGCTTTGGGGTCTTTGGGCATTATACTTACCCCATTCCATAAGGAAATACTCTGAGGTGGGTGCAGTATAGGAGAATGGGGTGAACTTTGTGGCCGAACAGTGCAAGGCACACCACGATGCCTGTCACTGGCTGCAGGGTGGGAGTGGGGGTGGAATGGCATGAGCATACAGCAGATGATCCCAAGTCACACCCCTGACGCCTGTCAGTCTCTACAGGGTGGAGTGCTACAGTTGAAAACCGTAACACTGTAGGCGTCTGTTCGTATTTTTACTCCAAGTTTTCAACATGGGTTTTTTGTGAGCCCACCTCATGAAAAGCGGCACTATCAGTTTGTTAGCTGAAAGGTAGTTTTGCACAGCGGCTATGCCATTTGGTGATACAGGGATGAAAACACATTTTGGGGAGTATGTGGAAAATGACAACTGTATTATTCGTGAGGAGATGTCAAAAAATGGCAATGTTGAAAATCTGGAGTGAAGCATACATAGAAACTGTGCAACACACGTCGGTAACCAAATTATTTTTGGGAATTTTTTAACCACATGTTGAACATAGACATTTTTGGACCTCCCCTCATGAACAGTGGCACTGTGAGTTTGTTAATTTGTCTGAAACGTTGATTTCGCACAGTGACCATGCCATTGTGCGCCACAGGTGTGAAAACACATTTAGGGCAGGATGTGAAAAATGACAGCTGCACTGTTCATAAGGAGATGTGAAAAAATGCCAGTGCTGAAAATGTGGCATGAAAATATTGCAGATTTGTGAAGTTACAGGGGTGTGTGGAAACTGCGCAACACACACTTGTAACACAGTTATTTTATGGACTTTCATCACCAAATTTTCAACATAGGCCTTTTAGGAGTTCTTCTCATGAACAGTGTCACCGTCATTTCCTCAAACTGTCCAGAAAACTAATTTTGCACAGCGACCATGCTATTCTGTGCCAGATGTGTGAAAACACATTTCGGCCAGGATATGTAAAATGACAGCTGTACTGTTCATAAGGAGGTGTGAAAAATGCCAATGTTGAAAATCTGGAGTGAAAATATTACAAATTCACGAAGTTACGAACGTGCGTGGAAACGCGTAACACACGTCAGAAACAGCTTATTTTTGATTTTTTCCATTAAATTTGCAACATAGGCTTTTTGAGAGCCTCCCTCATGAACAGTGGCACTGTCATTTCATATTCCCTAAAGGTGATTCCGCGAGTGACCACAAAATCACCTTTCAGGACCGAATAATGCCATGACAGTGCCTGAATTCATGAGGAGGGGTCCCAATAACCCCATGTTGAATATTTGGTGCCAAAATTCCCCAAAATGGCTGAGATATGGACCAAAGTTGAAAAAACCCTATTTATGCCATTATACAGCTTACCGGCATTTCTTCAGTTCGCAGTCAGCTTTGAAGAGTGCAGACACGTTCCCGGTCCACTGAATATCATCCTGCCAGACTCCAGAGGTAAGTATGGGGTGAGGGGGTGTGGGGAGGCAGGGTGCAGAGGGTGGGAGCGGGTTGTGAGAGGGACAGAGAGACCGCGGAACCGTTTCTTTTACAGGTTTACAAAAAAAAAAAAACATTGCGGATTCGTTTTATTTTGCTGGGGATTTGGCATGCTGAGGTGGGCTCCCAGCATGCCACCTAAGTGTATTTTTTGTGATGCTGTAGCGACGGGATTGGCACCCATCGGCACATACCGGCGGGGGACTCGAGCCGAGGATTGGGCACCCCTCAGCACAGAACAGAAATGGAGGGGAGACATTATGCAGACAGGGAGTGGGCTCCCCCGTCTGCAAAATAAATGGGACAGGGGACAAATGCAGATGGGGATTGGGCCCCCCGTAGGCAAAAAAAAACTGTTGAGGGGCGCATGATGCAGAGGGGGATTGGGCACCCCTTGGCATACATTTTAAATGGGAGGGGGGTCATTATGCCAAGGTGGAGTGGGCTCCCCATTAGCATTGTGACAGGAGGTGACTGCCACCATGTTGTGTGCTCGTCGGGAGGCGTGTAGTCACACTGCATGAGAGCTTCACTCTCATTGCAGCGGACCTTTTCCTAGATCTGGTGATCTTAGATCACGTTAGGGATTCATGATGTCAGCACCTGCTGCTGGCTGATTGGGGAATGAGTGACGCACCTACTGATGCGTGCCCTGCATTCGTCCAACAGTGACCGCGCCTCCAAATCTGCTACTACCGCAAGATGTAGGCTGGCGTGCAAGCACGAGCCAACATAAAAACTGCAGTTTAAACAGATAGATTACTGATAGAATAAGCTCACAATCTAGTCTTACACTAGATTCTATGTTTACCTGCAAGCTAACTTGAAAGAAACACTCACTCAGACTGTTCTTTCTTCACCCAGATAAGCTAGCTAAGAAAGCAGGTCTCTCTCTCTCCCTCCTGTTGGGGACACTCACCAGGAGAGACCCAGGTCCTCTTCAAAGGTTGCAGGAAGTCAGACAGAGACCGAGCTGGGGTTCAACTCTTCTATTTATGTGCTCTGAGCAGGAGGATGAGCCTTCTTCCTGGAGTAACAACCCTCCTCAGTATTCCCCACCCATGTGAGTGTGTGTTTGGGTGTGTGTATGTGTGTGTGTGTGTGTAAAACCACATCTACAAGGCCTAATTGCACCTTTCTCACCTCGCAATATCCTCACTCACAGTCTTAATATCCTGTTTACATACTAGCTGCTCAGATGTCTCTGTGGGGGAAAAACAGCACCCTCAGATCTGGCAAGCTATGTTCTCTTGTAATGTTTCCCAGGATAGCTACTGGGACATGTGACCTGAACTCCATTTTGTTTGCTGTATGCCATTCCAAACATTCAAAGAACTTATCTGAGAATAAGCAGAAAAGAAAAAAATCCCAATAACAAAAACAGATCACATTAACATGGTTACATTCCCATCGCAACCTCCCACATGGCCAATACAGGACCATGATCCACCCCAACTTGTTAGCCCCCCTACATGGCCAATACAGGATCATGATTGCCCAGCTCAGTACCACCCCCCCATAGCCAGTGCATGACCACGTTCCATCCCTGGCTTGTTACCTCATGTCCACATGACCAATGCAGGACCATATTCCATCCCTGGCTAAGTGCATCCCCTTCATTGCCAATGCAGCATCATTTTCCATCCATGGCTTGATGCACCTCTTACATGGCTAGTGCATGATCACCTTCCATCCCTGGCTTTGTGCCATTCCCCACATGGCCAATGTAAGACCATGATCCATGCCTGGCTTTGTGCACTCCCCATATGGCCAGTGCATGACCATGTACTATCACTGTCTCTGTACCCTCACCATATGACCAGTGCAGGACCATGTTCCATCCCTGGCTCAGTGCCCCCCCACATGGCCAATACAAGAACACGTTCCATCACTGGATATTTGACCCACCCCCATATGGCTACTGCTTGACCATGTCCATCATTGGCTTGGTGCATACACACCCTATGCCAGCATGGCCAGTGCAGGACCATGTTCCATCCCTAGCTCAGAGCACACTACTCACATCTCAGTTGCCAAATGACCCGCACTCACACTGCCCTACCCCAAAGCTAACACATGGGCTTTGCAGGACACATGTAGTATCCCTGTTCAGGTGACCACATTATAAATGAAGGCTAGCAATATAATAAATAATACTAGTAGCTGGAATGAACAGTTGTATTGAGCATTTATGAGAAACAATACAGGTAGTGTGGTGTGTGTATAGCAAGTCGAATCCCAGCACTGGGGAATTAATGGCCTCTGTTATCCTCCCCCAAACACCCCCCACCAATCAATAAAATTGGTAGTGGTGCTAGTGGAGCTCATGATGGGGCCAGAAGTGATGCTGTACAGCACACTACTAGTGCTGATTGTGACCACACATCAAAGCTGGAAGAGGAGGTACAATTACGGGGAGGAGGGATGTAAGACAGAGGCCATGGTTCTCGAGCCTGGTTGGTGGGGCCCAGTTATGGCAAGCAAACTGTCCCTGTGTCCCTCACTGGATGGACAGCCACCCAAAGCTGTAGATACTGCTAAGAATCTTGAGGTCATCCTAGACAGTAAACTGACCCTTGATCAACATGTGTCAGCAGTTATCCGGGCTGGCTTTTATCAACTTCACAACATCACCAGGATCAAATGGTATCTAGCTCCTGCAGACCTGGTGATGATAGTGCACACCTTTATCACCACTATGCTCGATTACTGCAACACACTATACCTAGAGTTATCTGGAGTTTGTTGCAATGCCTGCAGCTAGTCCAGAATGCTGTGGTCCAGCTTATTGTGTGCTCCTCTTGTAGGGACCACATTATGCCAGTGTTGCGTGCACTGCACTGGCTGCCTATGCAGTGGTGCATAACCTTCAAGATATGCTTAATAACTTTCAAGGCCCTACATTGTTTAGGACCAGACTACTTAAAAGACCTTCTAGTTCCCTACTGCCCAACTCACTCACTAAGATCTTCTGATGCTGGCTTGCTTAGTCCCCACTTTTAAACTCTGTCAATCTGGGGAATAAGAGTTCTATGTGGTGGCATGCACTTTATGGAATGCTTTACTAGACCATATCACAGCTGCCTGCTCAGTAGAAGCCTTTAAATCTAGTTTGAAAACTTTTCTTTTTGCTGAAGCATTCCCTGAATTTTAATGATTTATATTTTGATTTCATATTGCCTGTCTAATTGTTGCATCTGTAGTTGTTTTATTGTACAGTGCCCTGAGTCTTCAGGAAAGGGCACTATAGAAATCAAGCTGCCTTGCCTTACTGCAGTTGCAGTAGCAAATATGCTGCAGAACAGCTTTGCAAGTGTGGTGTGGCTAAAAACAAACAAACCAAACTGGCAGTAAGAAGTCGTGTTTTTTTATTAGACAACAGTGGTAACTTCAAAAAAAGAAATACAGTTCAGTGGTAATTTGGAGTCAGAGTGGTAAAAGGGCCCCAAAAAGGGTTTTTGTGTAACTAGTACTGCTGCTTTAAGCTAGGACAATAACATGATTTAGAATTCAAGGCTGCCCCTTACCATGGCACCACAAACTTTTCCCTCAGCTTCACTAATATCCTAAAGTGTATCACTGTATCCCATCCTTCCCTTGTCTATCTTGATCTTCTGGTACCAGGATGGGTGTGATGTTCCCAGGCTACATCATGGCCACTCTTGATGCCATATACCCTCACGGTAAGTACTGTCCCTCCCTTAGAGTCCTTTTCGTTAACAATGAAGCAAAGCAAGCATTCGGCATCTCAACCATCACCCCTGGCACTCTCTGGTTCCTCCCCATGCTCCCCCGTTGTCAGGGATCTGATCCTTTCTTTTAATTTCCTCATTTCATTAGTGTATCGGAAGAAGGCTTCGATGTTGTCCACAGCTCCAGTAGTACTGTTGTTCTGTCTTCCAGTTCCCTCTTGGCTTTCTAGTCTTGTAGTACTCTATACTCATCTCTGGTCTGGAGGCAACCTATCTGATTACAGCAGTCACAGACCTTTTTGCTTTGTTCAGGATACCTTATAGTTACTGTTGAGTTGGGGGATGAGAACACTTCTTGGCCCTTTTATCTTACTGTGTACAGGAATGTAGACCTCTGTGGATGATTTGATCACCCTTTTCAGTGAATTCCATTTATTTTGGATTACCTACATCATATAATTGCTTCTGACCATTGGACACCATTTCATCTTGGCAAAGTCTGACTTTCAGAAGTTGGAGGCCTGGTGACTGAAGCCTGGCTAGCCTTCCCCATCATCAGAGTACTACTGAATTATGGCCACTGCCACCTCCAGTTCGCTGGCTTCATACTGGAGATGACCCCATCCCTGCTGCTGAGAACAAGCAAACGGTGGTGCCAGATTAAGACCCCTATTAAATATGCTGCTTTGGGAAGCAGTCTTGAATGTGGCCAGGAATTTAGTCTCAGCCCCAGCCCAGAAAATGACCCACTTAAGACGCAAGTCTATGTGCAAGAGATTGAAGTCCCCCAGGATTACCACTGCATCTAATTTGTCTGCTTTTGTAATTTCTCAACCAGCTGTGCATTATACAGTGCTGAGCTGTTTTTGGGCATGTAACATACAAATACAGTATTTTTATTCATTCAAACCCCAGGAATCACTCAATCTACTTAACTAATGCAATCAGCCTTCAGTGTTGAACTGCCATGGAGAGAATGGAATGTATGTAAATGTTGTAACTCTCATTTTATTTTATTTGAATATAGGATTACAAGTACCTTTGAGCCAAGGCAGTGGGTTACAGGCAGTTACTTACAGTTTTACACATTCAATACAGTGGCAAAAATTCCAGAAGGAGGAGGTCTGGTAACAGGGTTGACACGGTATGGAGGAGAGACACACTAGTGGGGTGCATCTATAGGCACTTGTCAAATATCAAATAAAGTGCTACGGGGGTAGGGAAGGAGGGTGGGAGGAGGGGGAGATGAATGGGTGTATGGGAGAGGGAGTTGAGGGGGGAAGGGTTAAGTGCTGGGTGGAAAGAGCAAAGAGGAGAGGGGAGAACAATTAGGAAGGACAGTCACAGGAGCTAGATGCAGACAGGATGTGATGGAAACTGGATTTGAATGGACCAAGCTTTGGCATTGAGGTGATGTCAGTGTTGAGACCATTGAGATCATTGGCTCATGCTAATTTCAAACTGCTGCCCCTATTAACTGCTGTACTCTGAAGTGCTCAGATTAATTTATCCACCTGCCAGTTCGAACGCCATGGGGAACTCTCCTCAACTTTTTCAGAATTATTTTATTTACGAAGTAGTTCGTTCATTTACTGTATAATTAATTTAAAGAGCAGCTGATGCCTTCAGGATAACTTTAATGATATTATAATATTTAGACACTGTCCAGCTTGTGTTTCACATTTGTTCTGTATTTCTTGTCCCCATTATTTATTACTGCGGTCATTTGCATGAAAACAGGATATTTGCTCCTGAAGAGTTTATCTATTCCTGTTGCTTTCTCCCTACCTGAGGTCATATTGCAGTGTTTGTGACATCACAGTTACTCCCATCATAACAAGTTGTGATGTCACAACAGAGGATTATGACTTGAAGTAAGGAGTAAGCTATAGAGGCAGATGAACTCTAAGGGATAAAGATCAGGTATTCATAAATTTACTCAGTAAGAAATAATCAGGAGAAGAAATCTATAGAATATATACAGAATGCAAGCTGAATTGTACCTAATTATCATATTTTTCAAAGTTTTCTTTGAGGCTTTGGCAGCTCTTTAACATTGCTGCTCCTGTTATCAGGTATTTAGATAGATTTAATGGATTGTTGTTAGTTGTTAGCGTTACGTCACAGTTCTGTAAAACTGTGGGAAACCGTTGCTTTTGGTGTTTTTTAACACCACTTTTTACTTAAATTACTGTTAGCACTTGGTTCCCTCTGAGACCTGTAGCACCTGTTGTTATTTTTGTTTATTTTTGTATTTACTCAGTTCCTTTTCCTGTCAGGAACCGAGCCTTGCGGTCGGTTCCACTGTCTTTGTTTAAGGGAACCAATCGTTCTTTTCATCATTTTAAAGTTGCTGTTTGTGAACCAACTGTTTTTTATTGGGTTATATTGGTGTTCCTGACACTAATGTCAGAAACTCCCAGGAAAAAGAAAAGGACAAGACCAACTGGTTTTAAAAATCGCACTAGTTGTGGACAAATAGTTGCCAAGGTGGATAGACACAACTTGCATATTTCCTGTCTGTGAACTAGTCGTATATTTGTAAATTGTTACATTTGCTAAACTTTCTGTCCAAAAACGCTTAAGAAAAGTGCCATAAAACTTGAATAGATGGCTACTCCAGCTTCTCTTTCCAAATATACTGAGGAACCCTCCTCCTCAAAGAAGGATAAAAACAAGAAACCAGTGGAAAAGTCCACTAAGAAGCCAGTCTATAAAAGCAAAAAGACCAGTGGAACAGGCTTCAGAACCGGTTCTGGCAAAATGAAAGCACAAAGAAAAGCATACCACCTCCTACTGAAAAAGCAAAGGAGCAGGTCAGCCTGCCAGCATAGCAGCAAGGTGTCCTCTAACGATGCCGCTATCCTGGGTTCAGGAATGGACCTGGGAGTCAGAGGGCCAGCCAAGGAGGGAAGACTGGAGCATCCAGGGACAGCTCAGTTTCTCTGGGGGGGCTCATGTGTCAGATGTAATGTGGACCCCTAGCAAAGGCTGGGGAAACTGTCACGACCAGCACCATGTTGTTGGGGTGGCATGACAGACTCATCTTGCATCATTGCACGTCAGTCTCCAGGGAACTGCAAGTATCCCAAATTAGTGCTGCTGGTCCCATGCATGATGCCCGCCTCCCGGTACCACCAGTTCCCCCAAAGTGCTCAGCCCCCACCAGGATAGTAATCCACTGACAGCCACCCCTGCGGCCCCACCTGGGGAGGGGGCATAAGCCTAGTGAGCCTTGCCAGTCATAATGATGCATCCAGTAACTTTTTTGGTTCCCACATCACAGGAACTGATATATTTGTATGATGAAGAAGAAGAAGAGGAAGAGGGAGAACCTATAGAGCCAGAAGACTCTCTGGAGCAGGACTTTGGTTCCCCACCAGAGGTCCAGAGGAGTACTCGTCTCACACTTACTTTGTGAGGCAGATGGTCAATACCCTCAACCTCTCTATACAAGAATCAGTTAAAGAGGAAGAAGAGTAAGACCTCCTGGACATGATGGGTTTCACTCCCACGAAAAGACTGCTATTGCCCATCCATAAAATCCTTAGGAAGGCAGTATTAAAAATCTTGCAAACCCTTACTTCGGTGACAGGTGTAGACAGGAAAGTGGAAAAAAAGTATCAGTTAGTGAGATCTAACACTGATATTTTTGTTCACGCACCCAGATCATGAGGGAATGGTACAGGCTGCAGCCTGTGACAAGACTAGGGTGCCACTGGCATCCCACCCCCCCCCAACAAGGATTCTAGGAAATTGGATGCCATGGGCAAGAAAGGTTACATGGCAGCCTCCCTCCATGTCAGACAAGCCAACTACATGGCTTATGCTGCTCAGTACCAGAAAGCCCTGTGGACAACAGTACTGGCTCTGTCAGACAAAGTCCAAGGGGACAAACCAGTGGACCTAGCTGAAACTGCTAGGACAGCTTTGAATGCAACAAAATATCAGTTCCACATGGCAGTGGATGCCAATGACACTGCTGCCAGGATTATGGCCCTTTCAGTCTCTATGAGGAGGTTTGCATGGCTTAGAGCCACAAACCTGTCTCAGGATACCCAAGCTAAAGCACTCACTTTTTGGGGACAAAACAGAGGCTTACGTGAAGAAGGTGGAGGAATACAAGGCCACCTACAGAAGTAATGCAGCCAGGGATAGGCCCTCCACTTCCTATAGGTCCTAGACTAGGGGAGGCAGGAGTATTCTACTCCAGGCCCTTTTTCCATGTCCAGACCCTCCCAGACTACCAGCAGGCCAGGTGGTACTTAAGAGGTAGGGGTAGAAGGGCAAACAGATGGTCCAACCCTGCCCCCCAGGCCAAGGCTTAACCCAAGCAGAATCCCTGATGTACTTGCACTGGTCGCCTCCCTCCTACCAGTAGGCAGCAGGCTGGCTCACTTCTTCCAAGCTTGGCAGTCCATCACCACAGACAAGTGGGTCTTGGAGGTAGTGATCCAAGGTTTGTCACTAAGCTTCAACACTCTCCCCAAACAAAGAAGCAAAAGTTTTCCCTTAGCCACTCCAACAGAAAGGGCACTCCTGGAAGCAGAAGTGGCAAACCTATTGCTGATCAATTTTACTCCAGATATTTTCTAAGACAAAAGAAAAATTGTGACTGGTGACCAATACTAGACCTCAGATTCCTGAACAAGCACTTGATAAGGCCAAAGTTCAGATTGGTCACCCTGGCCATAATAATACCCACTCTCTAGCAGGGAGATTGGCTGGCATCCTTGGACCTCAAGGATGCCTACTTTCACATTCCAGTCTGACCCAGTCACAGAAAGTACCTGAGGTTCAGACTGCCCGCAGGCCACTACCAGTTCACAGACATGCCCTTTGGCCTAACCAGAGCCCCAAGGGCATTCATGAAGTGCCTAGCTGTCACGGTGGCTCACTTGAGAAGGCAAGGGATCACAGTATTTCCCTATCTATATGCCTGGTTAGTCATGGGTAAGTCCCCTCAACACACCACAGACTCCCTTGCTCTAGTCCAGAGCACCCTAGAATCTCTGTGGTTATCTGTTTGAGCTCCTTGCACCGGCTGCCTCAGACTGCTCCCTCTACTCCTTGTCTAGGGGCCTCCTGGATGTTCCCAGGGTTCAGCTCAAAACATCAGGTGATCATGCCTTCAGTGTCGCCGGGCCAACCCTGTGGAACTCGCTACCACCGGCAGTCCAGGAGGCCCCTTCTATTGCGGCATTCAAGCAGAGGCCAAAAGCCCACCTCTTCTGCCTGGCCTTCGCCGAGGGCACCATGTGATATACCCGACTGCCTAAGTGAAAGTTTAAATTACCTATACCTCCGATTATAAACTTCAACATTTTATATATGCTATCTGAGTATTGTGTTTTATTACTTTTTAATTATTTGTACTGTTTCATTGTTAGGCAACCAGAGCCTCTGGGACTGGGTGTCATAAAAATAGAATTTGCCTTGTCTTGCCTAGTAAATGCCCAGAAGTCCCAGGTGGAAACTGTTCAGGTGCTGGACTTCATTGGGGCAGAGCTCGACACTCTGCAAGGCAGGGCATTCCTCCCTCAGGACAGAGTGAACAGTATTCTGCAGCTGGCAGGGTCCTTGAAACTAAAGTGACCCAGGCCAGCAAAGCATTTCCTGCAACTGCTAGGCCACATGGCAGCAGCCAAAGCCATAGTGCCAGGATCAAGATTTCAGATGAGGGACACCCAGTTCCACCTAAGGGGTCACTGGTTCCAGAGGAGAGATCCTCTGGCCAGACTAGTACCTGTTTCAAAAACTCTCTTACAGGCACTACAATGGTGGATGGACAGGGAAAACCTCAGAGAGGGAACCTTGGAATCACTTCTGAAGGAAAGAATTGTTGAGTACCTAGAGGCCAGTGGGGCACAGGACCCAAGGCAGCATGGGTTCACAGCGGGAAGATCATGTCAGATGAATCTAATTGATTTCTTTGACTGGGTGACCAAAATAGTAGACCAGGGAGGGGCTGTGGACATGGCCTACCTAGACTTTAGCAAGGCATTTGACACAGTCCCACACAAAAGATTAGTAGTCAAATTAACCAGCCTGGGAGTGGGTCCCAGGGTGGTACCTGGGTAAAACACTGGCTTAACAACAGGACACAGAAGGTAATTGTAAATGGAGTCCACTCTGAAGAAAGACGGGTTACTAGTGGGGTACAGCAGGGTTCAGTACTGGGTCTAGTCCTTTTTAATATCTTTATAAGTGACATTGCAGAGGGACTGGAAGGAAAAGTATGCCTCTTTGCAGATGGCACAAAGTTCTGCAACAGGGTTGATACACAAGGAGGCGTGAGGAATGGTCAGAAGTATGGCAGCTTGGATTCAATGCAAAGAAGTGCAAAGTAATGCACCTGGGAAACAAAAACCCAGGGGAAGATTACACAATGGAGGGGGGAGGTAGTAACAACAACAAAAATGGAAAAGGACCTGGGGTAATCATATCAGATGACCTTAAGGTTGGCAAGCAATGTGAGAAGGTGGTAGGGAGGGCTGGGGGGATACTGGGATGTATAGGGAGAGGCATCACCAGCAAAAAACAGGAAGTTGTTATCCCCCTGTACAGACAGTTGGTGAGACCCCATCTGGAGTACTGCATCCAGTTCTGGAGACCCTGTCTCCGCAAGGAAATAGACAGGATGGAGGCAGTTCAGAGGAGGGCAACTAAAATGGTGCAGGGTCTGCAAGAGAAGCCATACAAGGAGAGACTAAAGGAGCTCAATATGTATACCCTTGAGGAAAGGAGGGAGAGGGGTACATGATAGAAACATTTAAGTACCTCAGAGGAATCAACAAAGTCCAAGAGGGTAGCATCTTTCAGAAAAAGAGATGTGCAAGAACAAGGGGACACAATTTGAAGATAGAGGGGGGACGGCTCAGGGGCAATGTGAGGAAGTATTTTTTCACAGAGAGGGTGGTGGACGCATGGAACAGCCTTCCTGAGGAGGTTGTGGGGTCTAAAACTGTGGGAGAATTCAAGAATGCATGGGACAGACATAAGGCAATTTTTGAGTGGGAAAGGAAGAAATAGGCTGTTGGTTAAATATGATCTGCAGCTTATCCTCTAGGTACGGAAATGGGCAGACTAGGTGGGCCAAGCGGTCCCTATCTGCCATCAAAGTCTATGTTTCTGTGTTCTATGTTTCTCCTTTCAGAAGGATACCCCCTTAGTAGTAATCACTACAGACACCTCCCTGCTAGGGTGGAGGGCACACATGCTCAACTTCACAGCCAATGGCACATGGTCCCCTCAAGAATCCCGCCTACACATCAGCCTGCTAGAGCTCAGGGCAGTGTGCCTGGCTTTTCAGTCATTTGCACCTCAGCTAGTGGGCAAGATGGTGCAGGTCAGAACAGACAACACAACTACCATGTATTACATCAACAAGCAGGGAGGCACCAGGTCAACCTTACTATGCACAGAGGCCATGAAGGTCTGAAATCTGGCTTACTCCCTGCAGGTGTCTCTGTCAGCCATACACCTGCCAGGCATGGGTAACATTCTGGCAGATTCTCTCAGCAGGATCAGCCAGAACCATCATGAGTCATCCATCAATGTGCAGGTACTCCACACAGTGTTCAGACACTGGGACACTCCAGAGATAGATCTCTTTGCCGCCCCGGACAATCACCAGCTACCACAGTTTTGCTGCAGACCTCCAGCAAAAGAGACTGTACCAGAGGATGCCCTGACTTTGGATTAGACAGGCAAGTTTCTTTATGCATTTCTCTCCTTTTCCTCTATTGTTCAGGACCCTGATAAAACTCGGGACTCAGCCAGCAACATTGATCATAGTGGCTCCAGATTGAGCGAGACAGCCATGGTACTCGCTCCTGCTGGCCCTGTCAGTGGCACAGCCAATTTGCCTTCCCCAGAGGCAACATTTGCGGACATCCTTGCAGGGCAGGATACTGTACCCCAGCCTCAAGTTCCTCCACCTCAGGGCTTGGTTCTTGAGGTCTTACAGTTTGCCAGTTTATACCTCTCCAAAGAGGTCCTCAACGTCCTTAGGGTTTCCAGGAAGCCCTCGACCAAAAAAACTTCAAAACTCTCCCCAAACTAAGAAACAAAAGTTTTCCCTCAGCCACTCCACCAGAAAGGGTACTTCTGGAAGTGGAAGAGGTTCTCCATCTGGTGTGGTCACAAGGGTATCCTCCCTGTTTCAGCAGGGTTGACTGTACTCCTGGACTAACTGACCCATCTAAGTTCACAAGGCCTCAGGCCTTCCACCTTGAAAGTACACTTGGCCTCAGTTTCTGCTTACATTTCAGCTGGCAAAGACAGGTCTTTAGCATCTCACCCTGTATTCAGTACATTTTTTAAAGGCCGCCTTCGGCTTCACCCTTCCCTGAGGGAGCCTGTGCCAGCCTGGGACCTGAACATTTGCATTGCCAGTCTAATGGCAAATGGCTAATGGAGCCTCCCTTTGAGCCAGTGGCAACTGCAGATTTAAAGTATGTTACTTGGAAAGCTGTTTTCCTAGAGGCCATTACTTCGGCTAGGTGAGTAAGCAAATGTCAGGCCTTATGCACAGATCTAAACTATATCTCCTTCCACATGGATAAGGTAGTACTTAGGACCAATAGAAAATTCCTACCCAAGGTAGTTTTGGATTTCCATCTGAATCAATCTATTACCTTACCAGTCTTTTTCACTGCCAATTCCAGCTCAGGAGAGTGGAAGTTGTATAGCCTAGATGTCAAGAGGGCACTTAGACACTATATTGACAGGACCAAGTCCACAGGCCGGAGGTTGGCCAGCTATTCTTCACCTATGGAGAAGTGGGTAAAGGTAAACCAGCGTCTAGAAAAACCATTGCACGCTGGATAGTGGCCTGCATTTAGTTCTGTTATAGCAACGCTGGTAAGCAGCCTCCCCTGGGCCTCAAGGCACATTCTACCAGGGGTGCAGCTGCATCACTAACTGCAGCAAGGGACATACCCTTACTGGAAATTTGAAATGCACCTACATGGAAAACTGTTCATACATTTACCAAGCACTAATGCTTAGACACACAGTCCAGAAGTGATGCCAGGTTTGGCACAGCAGTCCTGCAGAGCCTTTTTCCTAAATAGGTTCTCTGCCCTACAGTACCTTCAAAGGTATTGCTTGGTAGTCTGCATTAGTTAAGCAGACTCAGTGACTCCTGGGGTTTGAAGAAAAAATTACACACCATAGTAATTATGTTTCTTCCAGGGGGTCACTCAGTCTGCTTAAGCTCCCACTCTGCCTCCCCTACTAGAACCAGAAAAAAAAGGATCCTTATCTTGCATCCCTGCTGGGCACTATCTGTCCTACTGTTATTAGGATTAATGTTCAGAAGTTTTTCAAACCAGTTGTGTTGTGTTATTGTCCCTTCTTACAGAGACCAATCCTAAGGGGCTTTTCAGGGGATAAGTTTATATAGTTAGCTAGTTAGGGTGCCTACATTTGGTTAGGCTTCATAATGAATCTGAGCACTTCAGAGTGCAGCAGTTACTAGGGGCAGCAGTTTGAAATTGGCATGACCCAATGAGAGTTCCATCATTTACATACATTCCATTCTTTCCATGGCAGTTAAACACTGAAGGCTGACTGCATTAGTTAAGCAGACTTGAGTGATCCCCTGGAAGAAACATAATTACTACGGTGAGTAAGTTTTTTTTCTCGAGTAACAGTTGGATGTAAATCCACTTCACATACCCCACACACCTTCTCCATGCCCCTTCCAGATCCTCCCTGACCATATTACCCGAGGGCCCCAAAATCTAGCTTGCATGCTGCTGTACACAAAAGATCTGCCAGTTTTCCACATGGGAGGGAGATGTTCGGTGGCATCTGAGTGGGTGAGTGACCATGTCTTCATCCAGCAATCTAATGGGAGTTTCCCTTGTTTTTGGCTCTACCACCACCCCTGATTTTCCCTGCTGCCTTTGAACTTTTGTGGTTTCTTACATTTTATCATTTCCATTTCAGGCATCCCTCAGGATTATCATGGAGGAACTGACTCCACAGCTTGAATAACCTAGGTAATTAATATTATAGAGTACTAGTTGTGCTCAATAAAATTAAATGACTTCAAGAAACTGAGAGGAGCATTCCTCTTGGTAAGGCAAAAGGTAACAATGAAAACAAATCTCAGTCCACTGGTTTCATTTATTTATTTATTTGAACTTCATCCAACTGGGATAAGTCCATGTGATGCAGCATCTCATTTCTTGGTGGTCCTCGGGAGGACAGCAGCAGTCAACAGTTAACATCATACAGCAGAAATAGTTATATACAGGATAAAATATAAAAAGGTAAAAACAAACAGTAAAAGTTAGCACATCCAAACAGTAATCAATGCACGATAACAAAGTGGGGTCACAGCAAATGAAGAGCAAGACCATTTGTATGCAACATAATCATAATTGGGAAGAGTGATCAGCAGAGCTGAATCAAATACAGGATGTTTTATGGTGGCAGGAAAAAACTGGACTTGAGCGCTTGCAAGCTAAAAGCATTCCTTAGATGGGGATTTGGGCTCCATGGAAATGCCATCCTGATCCCTTCCACTTTTTAAGAGCTACTGCCCCATTCTCAAACTTAAAAGTCTTGTGACATCTCAGGTGGGAGAGCCTTGCTAGACAAGCAGTTCCTTTGATGTTTTTATTTTATTTTTTATTATTTTATTTTAGTTATTTAACCAGGAGTAGCACACTAAGCTGAAAGCTTTTTTACAGGTGTGACCTGGGAGCACAGGGAAGTTAAATGACTTGCTCAGGTTCACACAGTATGCAAGTGGAAACTGGGGGATTCAAACCCAGGTCTGGTCTGCTGGATGTCACCAGATTTGCAGCTCAGAGCCTTAAACCACTGCGCTATACTTAAACTTCTGCTGTACTCCCTTCTCTGTTTCCCCCTGTTCCGGGTAGCACCTGGAAACAAGATTTGACTCTCTGTGTGTCTTTCTCACATACCACTTTTCAAATAAGTAAATAAATAAAACCTTTTCATCCTGTACCCCAATGTGACACACCCATACAGTGTACATTGCTGACTCCCTATGCTTTACCACGTCCCCCCATATAGCTTTTCTGCCTAGTGGCTTGGTTCCACCAAGCCACTTCAACAGAAATTCTGTCGAAAGCCTTTACAGCAACGGCACTATGTTAACCGCAATTGCAGTTGGCATTGTGCTGTCAGGAAAAGTGTTCAGTATTTTTGAGGGGCTGCACCACCCGAACCCTCATCCAGCACCCCCTTGAATTAAATATAATCAACTCTGGGTCAGAGCTGTTTCAGGAAGGGGGTACAAGACCCGAAGAGACCGTGCTGGGGTCCCACACAACCATTACAGTGTACTGTTGGATTTGTCACTGTAATGGTCATTGCCATAAATGTTTCGCTGTCTTAACAGTATACGTTGATGTTCAACAAACAGGTCAGTAACTAAAAAGCACCCCATTTTAATGGTTATGGAGCACACTCCCATGCTCTTCCAACTGAGACTGACACTGCAACTATTTGTTGTATTCAGGGGGCTTGGGTTCAGTTCCCAGTAGATCACATTAGTTCTTTCTCACTACAATTTGTTCACCTATATTAGTATTTGAATTTTAAACTTCTGCTGTACTCCCTTCTCTGTATCCCCCTGTTCTGGGTAGCACTTGGAAACAAGATTTGACTCTGTGTGTATCTTTCTCACATACAAATTTTCAAATAAATAAAACCTTTTCATCCTGTACCCCAATGTGACACACCCATACAGTGTACATTGCTGACTCCCTATGCTTTACCATGTCCCCCCATATAGCTTTTCTGCCTTGTGGCACGCAGGCAGGATTGTCGACCCCACCCCACCTCTCCGACCTCCTGCCATTTCCCATGGGAACTCACCTGACTCTGACTTTCCCCCAATGGCAGGGATAGGAGACAGAGGACTGTCCTTCCCCTCTCCAGTACATAATCCTGATGGTAGAAATCTGCTCCTGGGTGATGGTGCAGATTGGAGATGAACATGTAGGGCTTTATGGGCCCATATGTCCTTTTTCTTGTTATAGTCCTACCCATCCCCACCGTGGACAGGCAGTAGTGCTTGCCATGTAAAGGCACACATACCTTATGCCAAACAAACTGCCCCTCCCTTATGTGCCACCCTAGTCTGAACTATTACCAGACCTCTACCTGGTGGTAACTGATGGTGGAGCTGACAAGCCTTCCCCTACGGCAGGAAAGAACAGTCCAGCGGATGCTCAATCCTCTCCCCATGGCCAACCTCAGCCAACCCAAGTCCACTCCCAAACCCTGGTCACTGGTTTTTGGGCAGCAGCCCTACTGTTGTCCAACTGGGTAGACCTGATTCCCTACCACTTCTAAAGTTGCTGCTACTTTCAACAAATACGGTACTAATTGTACCAAGCCCATCATTATCAACCTCACATTTTTCCACATTCTGCACAGAACCCCCTTTGTTTTCTCAGTTGCAACTCCCCCTTGCACTCTCAGGGTCCATATCACACTTTACTCCACCAAAAAGAGTAGCCTAGACGGCCTAGGCAGGCACTTTTATTCCTTGCCATACCTGCTTTTGCGGCAACCATCTCTAGCCTCCACACCCCCTATTTCTACCCCTCAAATGATTTTGAGGCCTGGAAGATTGTGAAAATCATCCTCCCTGCACAAGGGTCATTGCACTACAATGTCGGCAAATGCACATTAATTTCTCTTCCCCCATTTAATTTCCAAGACTCAGAAGATTTTGTTCACTCCTAGCTTATAACATACATAACATACATATCCTATTCATGTCTTGTCAGTCCTTTCCAGTCTGGTTTTGACCCAACCATTTCTCCATCACCTCCCTCCTATTGCTTACTGACTCCATCTTAACTAAAATGAATCAGAGACTCCATATTTTGGCTGTGTTCACTGATCTGTCCAAAACTTTCATCATGGTCTCCCACACCCTCCTGCAACAGCAAGCTAGTTAGAACTGGCTTGCCAAGTGGGCAACCTCCTGGTTCAAATCCTACTGGTGTGTATCCCCCCCCCCCAGGCACAGGGGGTTTACTCCTTTATTTTGGGACTTCGGAAATCTTGTTTTTCTGTCCTGAAAAATTACTAAAGAGTTATATCAACAGTCCTTGCTCTGTGATTAGGATTATAAATTTCCTGGAACACTCTGTCACCATGTTCCTGGCTCAGGCTCCATGCTGGCTGAGGTAGCCAACCCCTGTATTATAAAACTGGGACCCTTGTACATGTAAGGAATTAAGTGGAATGGAGGATGGAGTGAGCTGACTCCACAAAAGAGATGGGGCTTCCTCGCTGTAGTAGCTCTGTCTGCAACCGGCCGGAGAGGGTTTGTCAGGCTCAGGAAGGAGGCAGGGTCCCAAATCTGGGGTGGCACTTATTCTTTCCAGGCTGAGTCCCTGGAGGCTGGATTTCAGTTGGGATGCCACAGTGGGATGGTGATTGCCTGTTGGTGGCTACCCCTCAAGGAGTGGAGCCTGATGGCGATCTCTGACTAGAACCTAATTGATAGAGCACTCTCCACAGAAGAAATAGAATCTTCAATTCTAGTGCTGTGACTGGTTGTAAGGACTTGCCATGTTCAGAGTGGTGACATCATCCTGAGTCTGGAGTGGCATGAACCCCCTCTGGGCTGTGTCCCTGGAGGCTGTAAGTGGTATCGAGATGGGGGTCTGCGGACAAGATCCCATTTGGGCTGAGGGCAAGGAAGAGGGTCCCTCAGGACTCCATAGAGATTAATCAGGGACCTTTTCACATTATGGAGGTCCTTGAGTGGATACAGATGCATGAAGCAGGAGTGTTCTAACAAGATGCCATCATGAGGAAGATGTCTAGTTGGACTGGAGCAGGAACGTGCCCCCTGAAAGGATGTCCAAATATGGAATCATGTTTCCCTGTTCTAAGATCTGAATTTTTTTCCTGGATTTTGCTCCAAACAGGAGAACTGTTTGTGAAATGCTGGAGTCTTTAAGGCCTTCTAAAGATCAAGTGTAACCTTGGATAGTTGTTGCATGCACCTCAGTATACTGTTTTCTGATTTACAGATATCAAAGAAGCATTCTTGCACCCAGCTATGTGTGTCTGGCCCAGTTACTTAGCGATCAACTTAACTGTTGCCTGAGAGTAACATATGCCTAGACAGCAAGCTTTGCACCTCTGGCCCAGAGTTGGCTTAACATTCAGAGAGCAATGAGTCAGGGATGGTTATTTTTTATTTATTTATTTATTTATTTAAGAATCAGTTTACAACCTTTGAGCCAGAGGCTCGTTTCCAAAGGTACTTCGTCACATAAAGACATACATTGCGTTTCGGTTACATAGCAAAGATTTGCAAAAATCAATAGGCATTCACCAGAGGTGCCACGTCACATTGTGGTCAGACAAATACAATTGGGTACAGGGTACATGTAATTGATAACAGGTATTACACAAGTCGGTATCAAGTGAGCATTCTGGTAGGTAAACATTGAAACAGCTGGCACTGGCCAGGTTAAACCTAGGTATGGTGTACAGGGAAGTGGTGGAGGGGATGGTTGGGTGGAGAGCTGCCCGGGGGGCATTGTCAAGAGAAAAAAGAGGTGGAGGCTGTGTTCAGAGACAGGAGCAGTTACGAGTGCTGAAGATGTGGTTCCGAAGTGCGGTTTTGAATGTGGAGATGGTGATGGCATTGGTGATGGTGGCAGGAGAGAGAGTTAAACCAGGTTGGGGCTCTATAGCTGAAGGCCTCTGGCCACGGCTGGTTCTTGTTCTGGGACTCTTTAGAGTGGTCTTGTAGGGAAGACCGTAAGGTAATGGTGGGAAGGCTCTGGTGGATGGATGCTGCTTCCCCAGGGGGAGAGCCTGAGTAGGGTTTTTTTGTGAGGAGACAGATCTGGTATCGGAGCCGTTCATCCAGGGTAAGCAGGTTAGCATCGACATATAGCTGACAGGTGTGTGTGAGCCTGGGGCACCAGTAATCAATCTGCATGCTTTATTCAGGGTTAGGTGAATTTTGTTGAGTGCAGTGGTGTCGGCAGCACCGTATACTGGTAGACCATAGTCTACAAAGGGACAGAACGGACGATGTAACAGCAGCTCAGAGAGCATTTGGGGAAGGCAGGTTTTATGGTGGAATAGGATGCAGCTCATGTGTTGGTGGCGGATGTTAGGCCTGATGTGGTTGTGAAATGTGAGGCTGAATCAAGGTAACCCCAAGGTATTTGTAGGAGCAGACTTGTTCCAGTGGTTGGTTGGTGCTTGAAGGATATAGAGGGTGGTCGCTAGCTTTGTTTTGGGGTGTGAAAAGAGCATAGTTTTGGTTTTGTTAAGATTGATGACGAGTCTACGATCCTTAAACCAAGCCTTGGCACTGTTGAAAGACTGCTGTGGGAGTCCTGTAGGAGATGGGATTACGGTGGTGGCAAAAGGACAGCTGCCTGCATACAGCAGAATTTTGCCAGAGCATGCACTGGGCAGGGTGTTCAGATACAGTGAGAAGAGAAGGGGCCCAGGATGGAGCCTTTGGGGACCCTAGAGAGAATGGGATAGATCGAGAGTAAGGTTATTAATCTTGACACACTGGGATCGAGTGTCAAGATAGCTAGCACACTATGCCAGGGGCCAGCCGAGACCAGTGAGGCAGAGTGCATTCAGCAGCAGTGGATGGGAGACAGTGTCGAAAGCCTTTGAGAGGTCAATGAACACTGCACCAGCTAGGAGCTGGTATCCAAGGAGGAGTGTAGGAAGTTGGAGAATTAATAAGGGCAGTGCTGGTAACAGACCAGACGGAAGCTTGCGTTGCTTGGGCATAAGATGTTGTGCTTAGCCAGATAATCAGTGATTTGAATGGCCACCACTTCTCCAGGGCTTTAGAGAGGGGAGGGAGGATGGAGATTGGCCGGTAGTTGTTGGCCAATGACCTGTCGCCTCCTTTATGAATAGGTGTGATAATGGCTGTTTTCCAAGCTGTGGGGAGTTGTCCCAGGCAGAGTGACTGGTTAATTAGGCTTGTGAGAGGTGCAAGGACTTCATCTAGCACCAGCCTGAGGATGCTGGGGTCCAGTGAGTCACTGCCGGGATTGTTGCCATTGAGAGCTTTGATTAGGATGGGTCTGGCTTCCCAGTTATAGTCACCTGGTGGAGGCCAAGTCAAAAAGGGAAGAACTTTTCAGATTAAGCTCCTGGCCACAGCACAACATTTGATGAGTCCCCCATTTGCTTACCTGTGGTGTCAAGAAAATACAAGTGGTTATAAGGATGCACCCTTCCTGAGAGCTATTTACCATTTTCCAAAATCCACTAGACAAGGGAAGGGACAGGCCCCACACATGTAACTGTCTTCTATCAGTGTCATCATTGTATCATTGTATCAGTCGGCTCACTCCATCCTCCATTCCACACAATCTTTCTATCAGTTCAGGTAGGTGGACCCCCCGACCGATAAATATGGGACTCCTCCAAGGCTCAGACCTTGGTCTTGTGTTATTCTGTTTTTGTAAATGACCTGCCTCTGTATGTATTTCCTCCCACATGTACAGGGATGATACCATGGTCTATAGCAGTGGCCCAGACACTGACTCAACCAAAAGCCAAATACAGCCTGATTTGGGGTCTACGTGATAATGGGGAATGCCTAAAGGCGATCTCCGTTATCGCACAGTCAGAGTGCCGAAAAGCTTTGCACTCTGACAACCCCAGCACAGGACAACGGTGTTAGGAGATATTTTTAATGCTTTCCACACCACCCTGGGGACTTCACCCCAGCAACCCTACTTAAAGATTCTCAACTCTGGGGTGCATGTTGGGGGGGGTGAAAGCATTAAAAAAAATAAAGGTTTGGGCTGGGCACAATAAAATTGCACCAGCACCTGGACCTGAACCCGGTACCTCAGCCACCCCAGCCAGTAGCTAACCCCCAATGCCACAACGCAGCCCGGTCATCCACCGCAGCGCCACCCCCTCACAGCCTCCCCGCCCCCAGCCCATACTCGCCATGCTTGCTCCCACCCCCACGTACATACGCATAGCAACATCATGTCACCCAGTTTGCCCCATCATCCGGTCACCCTACCCTACCATCACCATGAGGGATTGCACTGGGAAGGTGTCGCCGTTATGGACAGTGTTCTTCCTCATGCACCTACCTCACGGGTTATCCCGATTTTGATTCCACTTTGCAGTTGTTCCACCTAAACTAACTGATCTTAAATGTAAAGAAAACAGTAGCCATGACTTTTGACTCCAAAGCAAAAGCACGACCAATCCCACCTTCCAGGTCATGTTCCGCCACACCACACAAGCCCAATGAACCTTCATGTATAGAGCACCCAAATGGCTCAACAGCCTCCCACTTGACCTACTAGTGAGCTCCAAAATTGGGCCCTTCAAAGCCAAACTTCATGAACATCTATTAAAACTGAATAGTTGTGACTGCCCCACGTAGCTCTATCCCATACTCTCTCCCATATGCTCTCGCAGTTAACTTCTCTCCCTAGTACCACTCCATTAGTCTTCTTCTTAGCCTCCTCCACCCAGTACTTCTCTCCCACCTATACACTATGCTCAACTACCATGTCCCCCCTACTCTTACATCGGCACCTCTCAGATACACCTCTCCCTTCCTACCTACACCTCATGCCCCCTTTCACCCCACAGAATACTAACCTTCACTATCCTTTTCCTCCCACTCAGATTCATCTTTGCCTTACCCTTTCTACTCTTTTTATTGCTACTCCTAATTTCCCCACCCTCCTCAGCATGGATTTTTTCCCACATTGTGATGCCTGTACCCCCTCTTTTCTGTTGTTCCTTATCATTCTCTCTCCCCCTCTCTGTATCCCTTTGGCTTGTGGTCCTTGACAAGGTCTCCCTTTTTGATCACTATTTTAAACCTGTGATAGAAAAAAGGCAATCTGTAACCCGGTAACTCATTGTTACTTACGCTGCACTTATATATTTTTGTACTTAATGTATTTTATTTACTCACTCTGCCTTTGTACAATGTATACCTTTCTGTTTGTAAATCTGTTTCTCCTCTTGACATGGAGCCTTTGTAAATGAGCCCCAGCTCAAAGGTATTAATCCAAGATTTCAATAAATAAATAAATAAACCAAGACTGGCCAAAGTTTCCCCCCCAGCCACCGCCATGCATCATCCAGACAACTGATGTCTCTACACTGGAACACATCATAGCTCAAGTACACCGGCTGGATGAGTTCCTCAGTCTCTCAACCCACATCAGCTCCATCTTCACAAAACTCTTCTCCCAACCTTGGTACTCTCCTCCATGACAAATTAAGCCTCCTGACAGCTGCAAGATGGGAGATCTTTAATAAAATGAGTTTCTCTTACTTTTTTTGCAGTTAATTTATTTATTGTTAAGATTTATCCATTACATATAGTACATTTTACAAAATCGAATATGGATGATGTTTCACATTGTATACCAGGTACTAAAAATGGTAATTTGTAAATCATAATGAGTTATCAACGTACCAGTATATTAATTCACATACTTGGTGCCCTAATAGGGGATTAATATGAACACATATTCAGTATATCTTCTCTGTATGTACTATAATGTAAATCTAATAATAAACAAGAAAAGGAAATGAAAGAGATTTCTCTTGGTGTGATTTATAATCTATACTAAATCTAAGAGCTGCATAGAAAGTTGATTATACCTCTACATCTAAGTTAGAGGTGTATCTAACATACATGATATACAGTATTTAATCCGATATGCTTGAAGAAAATTTAAATAGTCCTGCCAACACAAATAGAACTCATTTGGTCGGTCTGTTATCAAATATGAAATTCTTTCCAGAGATGCGATATGGGTCAAATTATTTAAAATATCTTGGAAAGTAGGTATACGTTGGGTTTTCCATTGGATTAGAATTAATCTCTTAATTTGCATAAATAAGATCTGCAACCATCTATGTTGGTATTTTGTTAGATTTATATTGTTGTTTATGATTCCTAAAAGACAAAATTTGGGTTCAAAGATGATATCATGTCTGACAATTTGGGTAACTAAATCATGAACAGTTTGCCATAGATTAGCTATAGGTTTACAAGACCATAGTATATGTAAGAGATCTCCATTTGGCGAGTCACATCGCCAACACTTATTATTGGGAGCTAAACCTATATTATATAAATGAGACGGTGTTTTATACCATAAATGTAAAATTTTAGATTGAATCAACCTACTACGCATGTCCTTAAAGGTGTCTTGACAATTTTTCCAACAACTGTTCCACTGAGGGTCCGTAATATTTACATTTAATATTCGGTTCCATTTGTCTCTAGCTAAAAGCGATTGATTTGGTAATATGTCTCTAATCTGCGTGAATATTTTACTGATCAAGCCGTGGGTGGTATTGATCCATGTATTCATATATGAAAATGATAATTTTGATTTGTTAAATTGCTGAAAGTTGGAGAATATGGCCTTACGGATTTGTAGATATTTCCAAAATTCTTCCTTAGGGATATTCCATTTTATTTGGATATTATTGAAAGAATTAAGTGTGTTACCATTATCCGTTAAAATATCACACAGAAATAGAATGTTTTATACATCCATGATTTACAATATATTGGTTTATTTTCTAATAGGAATTTTGGATTGCCCCAGATAGGTGTAAATGGTAGAGGAGAAGGGTCAGATTTAAGCCATTTATGCATTTTAAACCAATAATAAATGGATGCATTAATTATGGGATGCCTTTTTAGTTTAGGGATAATGAGAAATAAATGTTACTGTTAGGCGATATCCTGGAGACAAAGAAGCTTCCATGTCGCACATAATGGTACATTATAATTGGGTTTGATAAACCACTTTATAGTTTGTGAAGCTCTAAAAGCCCACATATAAACCGTATACCATGGTAATCCAAAACCACCCTGAGACCAGTGCAATTGTAATTTGGTACGGTTAAACCTTGGAATACAACCTTCCCAAAGAAAGTTTCCTATAACTTTGTCAATATTTTCCAGTACGGAGGGAGATATCTTGAGTGGGATGCAGGCAAACAGATATAGAATTTTAGGTGTGATATTCATCTTAATTACAGCTATCTTGCCAAGGAAAGATAATTTCAGATTTTTCCATCTATCTAAGTCTGCTTTAATATTAGCGAGTAATGGACGTAAATTGTTTTCCCATATCTTATCAAAATCGGTTGATACTTTAATCCCTAAGTAGGTAATGTAACGTGGGGCCCAACGAAAGCCCAGAAGTATATTTATGGTAGATGTACAGTGTTTGTTTAATGGTAATATTTCAGATTTTTGATAATTAATTGTAAGTCCAGAAAGTCTAGAAAACAGATTAAAGATGTTTTTAAGTAGTTCTCCAGATATTTTTAGATTCTCAAGTAAAATTAGCATATCATCAGCATATGACAGTGTTGTATATTGCGTATGACCGATATTTATACCCTTGATGTCATTGTTCTGTCTGAGAAAAGTAGCAAGAGTTTCCAGAGCTAAGATAAAAAGAGATGGTGAGAGAGGGCATCCTTGTCTGGTACCCCTTTCTAGCCTAAATGACTGAGACAATGTATAGTTAGTAAGTACCTTAGCATGAGGATTAGTATAAAGAAGTTTAATCCAAGAACAAAATTGGTTACTATACCAAAACGGGACAATACCAAAAAGAGAAAATTCCAACCCAGTGAATCAAAAGCTTTTTCAAAGTCTATAGCAATTGCTGCTGCAGGAGAACTGAGAGTCTTGGCTATGTAAATAAGATTTATTAGAGAACGTAAATTATCAGATCCCATCCTTCCCTTAACAAAGCCCACTTGAGATTTATGAATTAACTTTGGGATATATGGTTCTATACGGTTTGTCAAGATCTTAGCAAAGATCTTGCCATCTGTATTAAGTAAAGATATTGGACGGTAGTTAGCCAGAATGGTAGTATCTTTATCTTTTTTTGGGAGAATTGTAATTATTGCATCTGTCATAGTATATGGTAAATGACCTAACAGAGAAGATTCATGAAATACTTTACATAATAGAGGACATAGTTGTTCCTCACATGTTACTCTTACTTTTGACTAGGGATAAATTGTCTATGGAACACGACCAAAGTCTTCAGTAACCAGACTGTACTCTCCCTTTTCATGCCCTCTGCTGTTTCAGCCTAAATCCCACCCACCCCCATCTCTCTTCTCATGCCAACTCCCTCCTCTGTCTATACCCTCAGACACACATACCCATGCTTCTTTGCATTTAAGTATTGCCTGTCTGCTGCTCAGGCTGTATTCTTGACACTCCCTTCCATCTGGAACCCCCTTTCTCCTCATGTTCAAGCTTTTAATTCTTGCTTGCCTACAAGAAGTAAGTCCAGGATCTGAACTAACCTATATATGACTGCACCACAAAACAGCTGGCAATGATATATTTTCTGCACTTCTACGGGCTACTCAGACTCTCCCAATTAACCTCTTGTAGTTGTAATATTGTTTTTGTATGTCAAATTACTCTATTTTTGGCACCATACATCATCCCCAAGGCACTCCCCCTCCCACAGGGCACAACTGGAAACAAGCTGTTCACAACTCATGTATTCTCCTGGATACATTTTTAAAATGAATAAAATAGCCTCCCAATGACTAATTTGTCTGTCCCCTCATGTGTTGTAGCAACCAATTAAGCCTTATATATATTTTTTTTTTTTACAGGGGACTGGTTTATGGTGACCAAGCCAGTCAAAAAACTGTGCCCACAGTAGAGGTTTGGGTAGAGGTTGTCAGCCCAACTGCCAGGACTGCCTAACCTGACAGCCGTGCAAATGCAAGCATCCACCTAAACCTGTTAGATGGCTGTTTACTAATTTGGATGTGGAGGCTAAACTGTTTATCCCACAACAGTATCATAAAATAAATACAATTTGAACAAAGTTAAATATTTGCTTCATAAAATACAGATAAAATGTGGAGACATGAGCAAAATGTTAATAATATAGTATGATGGCAACAACTTAATGCAATCTTAAATGTTCAAATGTTGTATATTATAAACCGGTTTTAATACTGTATATACATTTTGTAATCTCAGTGTGTATCAGGTCTTCCTGCACATTCTTCTCAATGGTCCCACATTACTAGAGATGTCCCTCATTTTACCGCTCAAAATTGTTCAATCCTTCATAGAAAAAGTGCCACTCGCATTGCTGTAATTTCAGACATTAAAACAGAAATTCATAATATAGTGTATGGTTAGCCCCTATTATGTATGGATTTTCATATAGTCCAAATGCTGCTGTGGTCCAGTTCAAGGATCATGAAATTGTTCTCATATCACAACAATATCACAGCAGCTTTTCAGCCTTGACATGCCACCTGATTGGATGAAGATGTGCTGTGAACAAAAAAGTCAAGGCAGAATGACAGTGCTGCTTAGCGAGCAGCTCAACAAGACAGTTTGGACATGGACAGCAACAGATGGCTCCATGATTCCAAACACTATTCATTTCTTTTTTTTTTATATAAACAATGTGGCCATGGATTGTATGTCTATGGCTGGAAGATCAGGCATGGAAGACAGATCATTGGCAAGCTGGCAGCAATGTAGTTGCAGACTGAGGTGCAGAAGTGAATGGCACCATGGACTCGAGGTAAGAAACCTTGTAAAAAAAATTTACATGCAGCAGAAACCATACACTACTTAAAACAATGTATGGATGACCATATATCATAGTGCGTGTCCATCTCGGACATGTGATGACATCATGCAGACTTTGAGAGCAAAACTCTCAAGGTCTGTATGATGTCATCACATGTTCTTGATGGAAACACTGCCTTTTTTGTGTATGGTTACCAATACACTGTTGTATATATTCTAATATATTAAATAAAAAAAAAACAACTTTGTACAAATAAGGGTAATGGTTTCCTCAGTGTTCTGAGCTTTTTATCTCCGTGTTTGAAGATGAGTCCCTTATTATGAGGGTCGGTGTCCCACATGATCTCTCGTTTTAGTGTCAAAATGTTGAGAGGTATGCTCTTGCGTGTTACCACTTCATCCATAGATAGAGCAGCATACAGTAAGTCATGACTTTGCACACCACATCTCCTACAGAGAAAATATAATAAATACCATCAATTGCTTGTTGGCACATTGCTACAATAGTGTTTTAAAGACATTTTGACTGTGCGTGAATTGAATGAGTGGGACCAAGCAGGTAGGTAAATCAACAACTGAACAGGTGAGAGAGTTGCTGAATAAGTATGAAAATGGGTGTGTTTACTGCATATAAAATGTTAAAAATGCTTACACTTGTATAATAAGTTTGGGCTGGTATAGAGTGGTAATGACTAATATTTAAATCATGCTACTTCTGTCTAGGTATCTTGAACACTGCCATGTTAATTTATTGATTGATTGCTGGAAAACTTCAGAGAATATCTTTGAGCACAAGTGTTCATTTACAAAGGTTCCACATCAAATACATAGTCACAAAAAAACATTACAAGTAGAGTACAATAAGCAGTTCCAGAGGAAATGCAGTTAATTCAGGCTCAAAGCACTTCAGACAGATCAATTACATACAGTTTTGAAAACAATCCATACAGATCAGTGTATAACAAGCCGCAGGACACATACAGCGAGAAACTGAATAAAACAGTTACAGCTGCACTGGACTGCAAGGGAAGACTGCAAGATCTCTGTTAATCTGTTACTGATTAATCTTGATGAGATTCAGCAGAGTATTAGGTGGCATGTTTAACCAGTTATTATAACATGGGTTGGAAAAAGGGGGCAACCCAATTGGTCAAAGAGCATCAGGTGACCATTAAATCTTCTGTTTAATCAACAGTTACTCTACCAGAACTACTTCATTAAGAACATCCCTTGTGAATCTCCCTTGAGAAATACATCTTTCTATAGAGTCACAGAACAAAGGGGAACCCCAGGCATTTTCAGATCAAAAGAAAATGCTGCAGCTGAGGTTTTCACATCTGTAACCAGAAAACAAAACAGCAGTGCTATAATGGAGGTCAGTTTTTTGTCTTTTTGGCAACGTGGCTAAATGACAGTTTTACAGATGGTGAACCTCAAAGAAAGAAGTTACCTGAATGTGAAGTGTTTCGCTGTTATTGTAATCAAGGTTTATGTTACCTGAATGTGAACTTTTTCTTAACTTATGTGACGGTTAGAGTCCTGAAATGATTTCTGACATTTGTATCTTCATAAAATAAATAACAAGTGCATGAGTCACTTTGCTGTGATGTTACGGCACAGTGAGGTTCGTCTGTCTGTCTGTCTCTCGTAGCTTACTTTGTGTTTCTTTGTTGGGGAGGGAGAGAGAGACAGAGGGGGGGAGGGAGAGAGAGAGAGAGAGAGAGAGAGAGACAGACAGACAGACAGACAGCACAAGCTCACGGTGCCTCAATATCATAGCAAAGTGATTCATGCATGTTATTTATTTTATGAACATACAAATGTCAGAAATCATTTCAGGACTCTATTTCTGGCATTTGTATGTTCATAAACTATATAACATATACATGAGTTCTAGGGACTACTTTTCAAGTTGTCAGTATACACTAAAATAGTTCCTATTCAATGAACAAACCTTTGTGGATTTTTTTAAACATAACCTATGTTATAAGTGCAATAACCCACTCCAGGGTATGGGGTTATAGGAATTTAATGCATGCCTCGAGTGCTGTGAGCACACTCTACCTGCGACCTAATGACTCACAATGCACCCAAGGTGTGCATTAAATCCCTATAACCCCATGCTCTGTCATGGGTTATTGCTTACATGTCCCTGACAGCAAATGACTTCTTGCCCAGCTGAGTATGCCAGAAAGGAGGCTTATCAATGAGGTTTATCAAAGGCAACAGTTCACAAGGTAGCAATTCAATAAAAGATTCCTAAATATATAATTATGTGTCGCAAGTGCTGATTCCACTGGAACTGTCCCTTTCATCATGGTGCAATTGTACTGTTATCTCAGTTTTGTATTACCTCATGTGCAGCTTCAGTTCTATCGTTTTGTTTTGTATGCACACTGTTGTACATTCTGTTTTGTACTGTTAAACCATTCTCCCCCTTCCCCAGGACACATCTGAAAATGATCTGCTACCAACTCAGTATGTCTTTCTTGTTAAAACATTTTAAATAAAACAAATTTAGTTTTAACAAAGTTAAACATGACAAAGAAAAAGTGGTGCTTGCAACTGGTGAAATCTATTCCATTAACATGTGGTGGAATTGCATCTGCCGGAATTTTGGAAATTCAGATTCAGATTCCTAACTGGAATCGAATCAGAATTTGATTCTGCCTCTGAGTTCTTGAAAAACTCCCCCACCCAGCACACACTGTAAAAATTTGCTCAGTCATACCCCTGCATGAAAAGACTCCACCTCATCTACTGCGTCCAGTTCTTTCTTACCTTACTGTATGGCTGGTGATCCCCACAAACTAAAATAGGGGCAAACATGACCAGGGTTGTTTGCTGGTAATCCACCTCCTCACCTCCTAATTTGCCTAGGTCACTCAGGACCAGCTTAACTTATGCTACACAACTTATTCTAGGGAAGGAGGGACTGCAAGAGGACATGAATGGCCAGGATGGGGGTGGGGGTGTCGTTGAGTTAGTTCTGTTTTACTTGTTCAGAAAGGCTAGTAGTACTGGTACTGGTGGAGCTAGAAAAGAACCATTTGTTGAGGTGACTGCTTACAGGGTTCACTGGCCAGTGACCACTGTGATGTGATGAGTGGGTCATTTGTTTGTGGCTGGGGCATTTGGTGGGGGGCTGGGAGGGCCACCACTTGAACTTATGGGAACACCAAGTTGGGCAGCATCACACAAATAACTTCAAATCAGTTACCAGAAAAATCACTGAAGCTGCTGCCACTACCAGCGCCAGCAACACAGCAACAAGCCAGTGACACCATCAGATGGTCCAGAACAGCCAGTGGTGGGACTGCAGTATGCAACTGCCTTACGGAGTGAAGGAACTAGATGTGGAAGACAAGGGTATGGGAAGTATGGAGGTCCTTTCAGGCAGGGGTATAATTTAGTGCATTTTTCCTGTGTGTTTGAGGTGGGGGAAGTTTTACAAACACTTGGAGGTAGAATCAGGATCAGTTTCTAGTTTCAGCCCTTTTTTCAGAATTTGATCTTATGAGTGACCACCCCATAGTCTGTTGCATTGCAAGGTTTCAACCATTTGTTGAAGGACCTGCTGCAGAGTTCCCTATCCTTCCCATGTCTATACACAGGTGGTACCTCACCATCAGGCAAGAGAGAATCCACACAAGGACAAGGGTCCTAGACTTTAGGAGGGCAGATTTTAGAAAAGTGGTCAACTGTCTCAGAGATTATCTTGAAGGAGGGATGGCCGGGGTGTGCGTGGAGACCCTATGGAGTAGGATTAACGAGGGCATATCAAAGGTGATGGCATGCTGCTTAAAGGAAGTTAGTAGGGGAAGGAAGAGGAAAGGCTACTGTGGTTCTCCAAAGAAGGTGGCAATGGCATTGAAGGAGAAAAAAAGCAGCCTTCGGGAAACAGGGACACAGAAAGAAGAGGACCAGGAGGAATACATGGCAAAGAAAAGGGAGGCAGTAAAGAGGGTGAGAACAACAACAATGCAAGTAGAAGAGAAAATAGTCAGGGCAGTGAAGAAGGCATACAAAACTGTTTTTATATGTGTGAGTGAGATGAGAAAGATGAGTGGAGGGATAGTCAGAATCAGAAGGGCAGGGAGAGGTGGAACTGTGCAGGAGAGGATCAGGAGAAGGCTGAAATTTTAAATGATTACTTCAACTCAGTCCTCACAGTGGAGGGGGGCGTGGACCAACATATAGTAGAAAGCTCTAGGGGACAGGAGAAGTGGACACTTGTCCCTTTATGGAACAGAGAGTCTGAAATGGGTTGAAAGCCCTTAAAGTGAATAAAGCGATGAGACCAAACAGAATTTGCCCAAAGATCCTAAAGGAGCTAAGCGATGTGCTAGCTGCCCCTCTGGCAACATTAATTAGTACCTCTTCAGTGACAGGGGTAGTACCAGTGAACCGGAAGAGGGCCGATGTGGGCTCTGCACAATAGCAGCAACAAGGAGGCACCAAGCAACTACAGGCCAACCAGTCTCACTTCAGTGGGGGAATGAATGGAACTCCTACTGAAGGAGAGGATGATGAGGTACCGTACCTGGAGACAAAGGGTCTGCAGGACAACTGGAAGCATGGCTTCACAGAAGTGAGGTCATGTCAAACTAATCTCATAGATTTCTTTGATTAGGTGACTAGGGAGGTGGACCAAGGAATGGCAATGGATGTGGCCTATCTGGACTTCAGTAAGCCCTTCAAAACTGTGCCACAAAGGAGGCTAATAAAGAAACTAAGGAGCCTGGGGGTAGGGGAGAAAGTGGTAAACTGGGTATCAAAATGGCTGAAGGATAGAAGGCTTAGAGTGGTGATAAATGGTAGGCACTCGGGGGACAGAGGAGTGACTAGTGGGGTGCCACAGGGATGAGCACCTTCAATGTCTTCATAAGTGACATCGTGGAGGACCTGGAAGGAAAGGTGTGTCTCTCTGTGGATGATACAAAAATCTGCAACAGAGTGGACACTCAGGAGGGGGTGGAGAGAATACATAGGGATCTGGGGAGGCTGGAAGAGTGGTCTAAGGTGTGGCAACTGGGTTTCAATGTCAAAAAGTGCAAGGCCATGGAACTGGGGTGGAGAAACCCAGAAACTGTGTACAAGATGGGGGGAGGTACTTACGATCAGTAAGCAAGAAAGAACCTTGGAGTCATCACAGCTGATGACCTCAAGGTAGCTGGTCAGTGTGACAAGACAGCTGGAAAAGCTAGTGGGATGCTAGGGTGCATCGGAAGGGAGATTTCTAGCAGGAGGAGAGAGGTGGTGTTGCCATTGTATTGCTCACTAGTGAGAACCCACCTGGAGTAGTGTCCAGTTCTGGAGGTCACACCTCCAAAAGGACATAGACAGTCTAGAAGCAGTACAGAGTAGGACCACCAAAATGTTATAGGGACTGCACGAGAAGTGATATGAGGAAATGCTGTGGGATCTCAATATGTACTCCCTAGAAGAGAGGAGAACGAGAGGGGACATGATTGAGACCTGTTAACTACCTCACAGGGATGAACAAAGATGCAGGAGGACTGTCTCAGAGTAAGGAAGGCAGCAGGACATTGATGCTTGCAATGAAGCTAGAGGGAGGAAGTTTAAAAGGGATGTTAGGAAATAGTTCTTCACGGAGGGGGTTGTGAATGACTGGAACAACCTACCAGCAGAAGATTCAGGAGCTTTGACTGTAGGAAGCTTCAAGCATGTGTGGGGCAGGCACAGGATAAAACTAGTTAGAAGAAAGGGAAGAGGGAGGAAGCCACTGACCAAGATGGGTCAGAGGTGTCAGAATAGGCAGGGAAAATCAGGGAAGACAAGATGGGCCAACTAGTCCTTTACTTTCCGATTCTAAGGGCAGATAAAACCCCACAGATGCAAAAATAAGAAATAAAAAACAGAAACAATTCATCACGCAAGAATATAAAAACACAGGAAGAAAAAAGAAAGAAAAACTCAGACACAGCCAAGATAGGCAACAATTAAATAAGCACAAAAATCAACAATAAACAAAATAGTAACCAAATTGCAAGCTGCACAACACCAGATCAAACACAGCTCGATAAAATACACAGGTCACAAAGCTCTGAAAAAAAAGTGAAAACTAACTAGAATTTGTGATAAAATCACAGACATTAGTACAAAAATACAAACACAATGATAATTAAGCAGTGACTGGCCCTGGCTGTGGTCCTCCAGTCTCCTCTGTTGACTCAAAGCACTTTGCTGCACTTAACCACACATCTGTCCATCGAATTAGACACCATTGTGTCTCTGGGACTTCAGTTGATCCCAACAGTAGCCTGCCCCCACACAACTGCCACACCAGGGACTGGACAAACAATGGAAAAACTACCACTGACTCGTGGGATCAAATTAGCACATTAGCTGCAGGTTGATTTAAATTGGTAATGGGTTAATTGCAGGGCAGGTTATTTCAACAGGGGGTGACACAAGCACAAAACTACAGAAGAGCAGTTCAAGCAGAGCCGACACTATATGTATTTTTTTCCTTTTCCAATTGTTTAACTAGATGAGACTCACTAAGCTGAAAGCTTGTTTACAGGTGCAACCTGGGAGCACAGGGAAGTTAAGTGACTTTCGGAGGGTCACACAGTATGCAAGTGGGGGCTGTTGGATTCAAACCCTGGTCTCCAGATTTGTAGCTCAGAGCCTTAAACCTCTGTGCTATGCTGCCTCCCAATTATCCCAGTTATATAGCATGGTAATATGCTTGTGTGACTTTGTCAGGGTCAGTGCCAACTCCTTTGAGAAACAATGTGCCCCACATACTTTAATGAACTTCTGAAGAAGGGACACTTGTTCATAGATAATTTTAGTCCAAACTCCTCTAGTCAAGCCAGCACTTTGAATAGATGGGTTTCATGCTCTTCCAGTATTTTTCCAAAGAAGCTGATGTCATCCAGGTAGACAAGAGACTCAGGCACATTCATATCACCCATGACTTGCTCTGCGAGTCGCTGTAAAGTGGCTGGTGCTCCTGATATTCCTTGGGGCATCCTCAAGAATTTGCAAAAGCCTAACAGACAGAGATGAAGGCTGTTTTGCCCCGGTTTGACTTTGCCATGGTTATCTGATAGTATCCACACCTCAGGTCCAATACAGAAAACCACTGACTTCCATTTAAACAGTCCAACGTAGCTTGGGATTCTAGGCATCATGTATGAATCAAGGATTTGCGTTTGTTCAAGGTGTGATAGTCTACACATATTCACACTGTGCTGTTCTTGTCCTGTACTTTCATGAGGGGTGAGGCATATGGAAGTGCCTGACTCTTGAATGATACCAGCTTCTAACATTTTTTGCAGATGCCTTTTGATGTCTTTTTTTTCCTGAAAGGCCTCTCGTCATGCAAACAGATTCTATGCTCTTTTCCCCTTCACATATCCAACATCCCATTCACTCAGGGAAAATACTTGGGTTCTCTGGGCCAATTTTTGTCTCACACAATCTTCCCATTCTCTGGGCAATCAAGAATCTTTAAACAGATTCAGGTCAGTTCCAGTCCCTATGGCTGCTGAGGTCAATCTATGTTGAAGTGCAGTGTCTGCACTGTATACTTGTGACAAGGTCCTCCCTTGTGCACAGTGATGTCTTCAGTAAACTTTTTCACATGCACAGTTATTCTCTGGACTGAAGCATGAGTATCCACTGGCAGAATACTATGCTTTCTGAACAATTCCTTGGGCAAACCATGTTCTGCCAGGGTGTCAGTCATTAGTAACTGCTTCTCAGCATTCTTTTTCTGTTGAACCATACCTCAAAGAGTACACTCAGAGTTCGGTGATAAGACAAATTCCTCACTGTCCCAATACCACACGATACCAACAGGGTCATCATTTCATTACTTTGCTTCTTCATGTTTCTAACATATGTTCTGTGGACCAGTCCATAATAATTCTCACTTTCTCTAGGATCTTGTTTCTCTCTTTCTTCACATGAATACTTTAAATGCTCAAACAAGTTTGCATTGGTCCCAATACGAACATACAAAATTTGCCAGCAGATAAAGGCCTAGAGGTCTATCAAGTCTGCTCGATGTGCAGGTAGCACCCCTTATTCTGGAGCTGCCCCTCCCTTCCACCCTTTCCCTTCATTAACCACCCCTCCCAGTCAATGATGACTGCTATGCCATCACATAGTTTGGCTTGGCAGCATACCAATGCTCAGGTTTCAATAGGTCCATCAACCGCAGTCATATTCTCAGGAAATGTTCTCCAAATCTAGATTACTTCTAGGTATGGATACATTTTATCTCTCGGGCTCAACACATAACAGTACTTCAAAGGGTTCCAGTGGCATGGGACTTAGAAATTGACAATAGTGATCTTTGAATACAATAGACTTGTGAACCACTATTTAGCAATGCTCATGAATGCTGCTCTTCAGTCTTGACTTTCACTTCAGAGGAAAGCCTAACAATTTTCTGTCAGTCAGTTACTTTCTCCACAGTTTGGCTTGTTTGAGGTACGGTTATCCTTGCGTGGGAACTTCTTGTGTTCAGGGCCCCGATGGAGTTTCACTGCATCTGTCATCTTTAGATTAGCAGCTCGTTCACTCTTCTCAGTTCTCAGAATTTTGACAAGCTCTCCTCATATGTTCTTTCTTACGTCTGTTGCAGAACATGTCCTTAAGCCACCTTGGCATCCTCGTATAGTCTCTGGGCTGAAATTCTCTTGGATGACTTGTGTTAGTTGGCCACATGGCTCCTGCAGAATGGGTCACCAGCATCTGAAGCTACTCATGCAGTTTCTCCTGTCTCCATCAGTTGTGTTAGCTTTTTTTTTTTAATTCAACAAAATTTTATTGAGATTTAAGAATATACAGACGTTTGATCAAAACATATAGCTGGTCAAGAAAAACTAAAACCACAACATCCCCCCATCCCCACCTGCTCCCATCCTCCGGATCCTCACCCTCCTCCCTGGTAGGAGTGCATCCACTAACAGTAATAACCACACACAGTGCCATTACCTAAACAAAAAGGACATCCAGCCTGGGGTAAGAGGAAGAACCAGGAAGAGCAGGACCATATTCAGTGCAAATATAGAGCATAGAGTTTACTCCATTTTTTGTCAAAGAGAGGGAGCCTCCAATGTATACTGGCAATTATGCACTCTGTTCTGAGACAATAGGATAACTTATGCAACCATTCCTTATGTGAGAGACATGACTGGTCCATCCAGTGCTTAAGGGCTAATTTCTTAATGGCTAATGAGATCACAGCAATATGATATTTACATTCTCTGACTCTGATCTGGCTGTAGTCACACCCAATGCAAAATTCTGAAGAGAACAGCCCCTCCAAGCCCAACAATGGATCCATCTGTGACTTAATCGAGGCCCAGAGTGGGGCGACCTTTTCACAGTGGCAGAAAATATGTAAAAGATTGCCCTCCGATTTACCACAGTGAGTGCATAAGGGTGAACTAAGGCATCCCATCTTAGCCAGCTTTACTGGGGAGTAATACATTATGCAAAGTATGGAATTGGGTGAGCCTTAACTGGTCCTGGGTAGTGTACCTATATAGGTCCCTCCAAATACAGTCCCAGTTAAAATTGCTATTTGGAAATAGGCCGTCCCAAAATTTTGAGGCGCCTACCAGACAGGAGGTGAGGCTGTCTAGGAGTAAGGAGTAACAACCAGATATACCGTGGGTTTAAAAGATAGATCATTGAGTTTGGAAAGGAAATCAGGGAAACGCGAAGGATTAGAAGAGGACCCAAACCTTTGAAGGACCACGTGCCTGAGTTGAAAAACTTAAAAAATTAGTGACGCACCCACTCCAAGAGTCTACAGTATATCAGGGAAAGATAGGAGGGAACCCTGAGAGTATAGGTCAGAAACTCTGAGATCCAATAGTTGTGGTAACCAAGAGGTTGGAAGGGTGTTGCCTCCAGTTCTGATATTGTTGTTGAGAAGGAATGGCTATGAAATATCTTTGGTAGGGCAAAATCAGAGGGAAGTATAAATCTGAGAAATAACATGGATGGAAGTTCCTATTACCGAATTCTGAAGGGGAGCTGGGCAAGAGCTCAGAGAGGAGAAAAAAAATTGAGGGGCCAGAGAGGCCTGATTTGGCAATTAAAGAAGTCTCAGTTTCCAACCAAGGGGGAAGATAGTCCTTTCCGTTGTAGAGAGGTGGGGAGAATAACCACTTGCTACATTTGTATAAGTGACTAGACCAGTAGTAGAAAAGGAAGTTAGGAAGCTGGAGACCCCCAGACATCTTAGGGAGACCTAGCTTGTTGTAGGAATGCCTGGGAGCTTTGTCCAGCCAGATGAAGTTGGTAATAATGGCATGGACATGTTTAAAAAAAGAGATGGGAATCCATAAGTTCAGCATATTCAAGGGGTAGAAGAGACGGGGAAGGATGTTCATTTTAATGATGTTAATTCTGCCCCATAAAGAGAATGGGAGAGCCTTCCACCTTGAGAGATCCTGTTAAAGAACAGGGACTAAGTCCTCCAGGTTAAGTTTCTTCATAAGAGAAGATTGGGTAGAAAGTTGAATGCCAAGGTATTTAATGGAGGTGGGGGTCCATTTCATGGTGAACCTCTCGAAATCTAACCTATGGGTATGACAGTTGAGAGGAAAGATTTCAGTTTTACCCTAGTTGAGCTTGTAACTGGATAGAGAGCTGTACTATTCAATAATCTTCAAGATCTCAGATAAGGAGTCACAAGGGTGTGCCAGGTGAAGAATATCATTTGCGTAGACAGATAAGGTGTAAGGGGTGTCCCCAACAGGGATTCCAGAAATGTTGGGGGAGGCTTTGATTTGCCTAATGAGGGGTTCCAGATACAGGGTGAATAAAAAGGGAGACAGAGGGCTACCATGATGAGTGTCAGAGTGAAGAGGAAACTGGGAAGAAAAGACTCAGTTGCAGTACATTCTAGCTGTAGGACAGGAGTAGATGACTTGAATCCAGGTAAGAAAGGAAGTGGGTAACCCCATCTGCCTCATCGTGGCCCTTAGGAATGCCCAATCTACCCTATCGAATGCTCTTTCAGCATTGAGGGAGATCAGGGCCATGGGAGCAGGATGATCCCTGATGACAGAAAAGATGTGGGAAAGCTTGCAGAGGTGGTCAGATGAGTTGTGGCCTGGTACAAACCTCACTTGTTCTGGACTGAGGAGAGACGAACACACTGTGCCTAATCTTGCTGCCAGTATCTTGGTGAGAATCTTAATGTCATAGTTAGGAAGGGAAATAGGACGGTAGCTAGATGGATTGCACAGAGGTTTGTCAGGCTTCAGAAGGAGGGTGATAGTTGCTTCTAGTAGGTTAGGGTCCAGAGAGTCAGTGGAAAACATATAACAGAAGAGGCACAATAAAAGGGGTGAAAGCTCTTTGGAAAAGGTTTTACAGAAGTTAGAAGGGAAGCCATCCAGGCCAGGAGACATGTCCAGAGTAAGACTATCGATGGCCTTGGAGATCTCAGCAATGGAGATAGGGGAAGATAGGGCAGCCTGTTGAGGCTCCAATAGCTTAGGAAGGGGCACAGAAGCAAGATATTCTAAAATATCTTGTTCTAGAGGAGGAGAGGCCCGTTTCCCATAAAGATTACTGTAGAACTTAACAAAAACCTGAGCAATCCTTCTGGGGTGAGTTTGAAGGGACCCATCCGTGGAAGAAATAGCAGCAATTACCCTGGAGCTTTCTAGTTTTAGCAATCTAAGAGCAAGTAAACGTCCCACCTCTTCTCTTTGGTCTATGTATTTCGATTGGGTTCTCAAGATGGCGAACTTGGCTTTCTCCCTTAGCATGTCAGCGTACTTATCTCGTAGCTTTAGAAAAGAGGGCAGGACATTAGCAGGTGGGGAGAGAGAGAGAGAAGGATCTCTCTCCAAATCCCGTATTTTCATCAAAAACGAGGAAGCGCCTTGTTCCCGTTGTTTTTTTCATCTAGAGATGAGTCGAATAAACTCTCCCCTGAGAAAACATTTAAGGGCATACCACTCCTAGTCCATGCGAGGAATTGAGTTTAAGTTGGTCTCTATAAAGAACTGGATAAGGACCTTAATCCTGGAGATTACAAATTCATCCTTATGAATTTGGGTATTTAACTTCCAGGATGTGTCTCTCTGGAGGTTCGACAGGGGGGTGAGAAGAAGCCAGTCCGTAGCATGATCTGAGAGGAGCAGGGGCTCAAAACTGGTGTCACAAACAGTTCATAGGGCATTCAGGCTGAGAAGGATAAAATCTAGATGGGACAAGGTATGGTGAACTGTAGATGTGAAGAAGTAAACCCGGGAGGTGGGGTTGAGGACTCTCCAGAGATTGCATAGACCAAGTGAATCCATAAAGTTATTTAGGGCCCACTGGGATGATGATGTGGGTCTATAGGAAGAGTGAGAGTGATCCAGGTCCTGCGCAGGCAGGGTGTTCCAATCCTCACCTAGGATCAGGGTGGTGGGCAGTAGGCCACAAGTCTGTCCGCTAGCTCCATAAAGAAACTAGGGTCTCCCCCTACTGGACCATAGATACCGTCAAGGACTACCTCAGTCTGATCCAATATACCCTTGGCTAAAACAAAGTGGCCTTGCAGATCAGACACAACCAGGTTTGCCTGAGAATTAATATAGCCACCCCCCTACAAAAAACTTGAGAGATATTTTGTCTGCATAGCCAAATGGCTTATAATCAGTTTTTATGAAAATATAAGTTAAAACTTGGATAAAAATTGGTCTATGGACATAATAATTTTTATTTTAGTAAAGCTTTTGATTTGGTTCCTCATTGAGCAAGTAACAAAACATTGATTAAATACAATATTGACAAGGGCATTTTACAGTGGATAAATAATTGACTGACAGGAAACAAAGAGTGTCAGTTAAAGGGCATTTATCTATGAAGGGTGAGTTAACAAGTGGTGTACCATAGGGATTGGTCCTGGGTCCTATAATTTTCAAAATCTTTATAGTGGGCCTAGAAGACATGGTGAATAATAATATCATCAAATATGCTGATGATACTAAACTAAGTTGACCATGTGCTACAGTAAAGAAGGTATCATTAAAAAAAGATATACCCACTATCAATCTATGGACAACACAATGGGCATGCAACTAAACATAGATAAATGTTGTGTTCTACACATAGGGAATAAAATCAACAGCATAAGTAGGGAGGCAGTATAGCGCAGTGGTTTAAGGCTCTGAGCTGCAAATCTGGTGACATTCAGCAGACCAGACCTGGGTTTGAATCCCACAGCTTCCACTTACATACTGTATGACCCTGAGCAAGTCACTTAACTTCTCTGTGCTCCCAGGTCGCACTTGTAAAAAAACTTTCAACTTAGTGTGCTAGTCCTGGTTAAACAACTTAAAAAAAATATATATATATTAAATGATAAGTATACTCAAAACTGGGTGGCCAAGAAAGATTTGGGTACACTAATAGATAACAAATCTAAGTTCAAGCACTAATGCTACAGTATAGCTAGAGCAAACTGAACAATTATAGCAATAAAGAGAAACATTTTAAGTAAGTCCCATAGTATATTGCTTCCACTGTACTTATCACATTTGGACTATGGAAGTCAACTGTGGAGTCCATATACAAAAACAAAATCAACAGAATTGAGAAAGTCCAATGTCAGTTTACCAAAACCATTAAAAATGCAAAAGAAAAAACATATGAAGAACAACTTTGTGCTCTAGGACTACATAGCTTCCATGTGAGGAGAAAGCGGCACAGTATGTTGTTTTACTTTGAGTTGATGAATGACCCCTTGCTTATGACAGCATTAAATATAGAATACAAACAGGATAAAATTGATGTAAGAGGTGAAAATTAAGAAGTATAAATCCAACAAAAGAAAAATGTTATACAATTAGATCAGCCAATTTATGAAACAGATTACCTGAAGATGTGATTATAAGCACTAACAAGGAGACATATAAAAGAAGTTTAGATAACTATATAAAAAATGGGGGTTATATGAATTGCTTTATCATGTCATAAAAGGGCTAATGCATGGGCCTCGGCCTTTTATAGCTCCAAATTTCTAAGTGAAAATTCTAAGTAAAATATAAATCGTATGGGCATAAAGCTGGTTTAAGCAAATCACAGGCAGGAAACCCTTTGATGACAAATATGCCAACTGAATGATGCATGTGTGCAACTATGATCCAATCATTTACATGTGGCTAGTTGCAAATGACAGTTACAGTAATAGTTCAGCCATTGTCTCTCACTTAAGGTACATGTTGCGCCACATGTGGGATTCAGAAAAAAAAAACTGAGGCAGTAGTAATACTGAAGCAACTGAAGCAGCAGGCTGCATCTGACGGTGCACAAAGATAGCACAGACAAAACGGTTGGTGCACATGCACCACTGGTAACCACTGAAGCTATGTCCCTGCTTCAGTCTACAGAAAATCTTCAAAACTTTCAATCAGTCCAGAAACAAAACTGGAAAAGACTTCTGTGCAAAGTGAACCTCCTCAAAAGTCCTAAAGCTGACTATATAAATGTTTAAAGCTGCAGCATATAATAGTATCTGACCCCTATCAGGTATGGTCGATCCCACATTAAAGTGGTGGGTTTTTCCAGTGAAAAATGTCTATTCCCAATACCACCTGTAGACATTGCATCCTTTATTTTAGAGTTGGTTGAACAAAACTACAATGTACTATAAACAGAATAATGCATAGGGGACAGTATATTATGAGGCTATAATACCATCGAGAGGTCCCGGGGACATGTGAAACTCGATAGCAAAGTTCAAGAGGTTCTAACATGTCCTCAGACCCTTGAAATGGTATTACAGCTCAGAAATCCTGGTCCTCTATCTATTAGTTTTTGTAATATATGAATCTGAGTCAGATTCTCTTCTCACTTTGATTTTTTCTTCATTTTGTGCCATTTTGTTAGTGTTGCTGTTTTGGCAGCTGAAGAACCAATCGGCACTTACTGTACATGATGGTTACAGTAAAAGCCTGCTCATGCTCAATTGAAGCACTGTACGTAGCGCAAGTTCAACATTCTTTCTCATAATACCATCATTGGAAGTGCATTTATAGTATTATGAGATATAATACTACTAATGGATCTCCAGCGATGGCATTATGGAAATTTTTTTGTATAGGTGTCAGCAGTATTATTTCCATTATCGATATATTACTAACTTTTTTCCCACAGCAGGCCATTTACAACCAATATACTTGCTGGTACTGTAGCAAAAGCAAACTCAGTCCCAAGGAAGAAAGGGATAAATAACATATTATTTTTTATAGCATAAATATTACATTTACCTGCCCCTTGTTTCCACTTCTCCATGTACCACAGAACGTAGAACACTACCAGGGAAATCAGTGCCTTATACTGGACTGGAAAATCTCCTGCAAGATTATAAATTTAGCATTTTAAGAGATGTAGATTTCTATGTTACAAAGCAAATGTAAATTAATGTTTCTTTACTGGGTTTAGAAACCCTTGCAGAATTTGAGAAGAGATGCACAATGTTAGCTGCATAGGATGCTACAGTACGTAGTTTTTATAGGTGAATACACTGTGACCAGTATTCAAAGAAGCCCACCATTCATGTACACCCTAGGGTATTGCACAACTGACAGTTTTTACTAACAGCAATGGGGTTTGTGCACTGCACAATGAAAGAGTTCTGTATCCAACAGGAACACATGTACATGCTGGATTTACCTTCATAACCCTCTGTATATATATCAGGGCCAATGGTGCAGCAGCAATCATTTGTAACACTCACAATCCAGGCTTGGAAATGAGCCAGGGTCACCAGAAGGCCGGCCTGGGGGACTGCGCATCCCACTGTCCTCAAGGGATGGCAGGTAAATGACTCTGCTGTAACGCTGCCACCTGACAGATCAAGGATGGCAACGCGGGCACTTTGAAGAGTACCGTTATAGTAGTGGGGAGCACAAGGAAGAAAGCATTTCAAAGAAGGTCTGGATTACCCAGATACACCAGGGTGACTTCACTTAATTTGCAGACATAAGACATACACAAGATCAGTATATATTATCAGCATATCAGCATTAGCACTACATTAGTGCACAAGAAAAAGAACTGTGTTTGCCAAAGTAATAGGCGGTTTGGGTAAACACAGTACTTCTTGAGCACTAGTGACCCTTGTGTATCTAGGTAATCCAGGCCATCTTTGACATTCTTTTTTCCCTTGCGCTGTTTAGTTTTGTCTGTAAGTTGCACCTTTTCTTTTTTGGCAGTATATCTAACATTTTGAAGTTTTTCTGTTATAGTGGCGGACTGCTTGAGAGCTGACCATAGTTGATTAAGCAGCAGGAGCAGCATGTGGGAGGGAGAACATCATCTCATTCTATGTCTGTATGCTCTATTTAGGTTCCTTGGAGTCCATGCATCTGGTGTCCTGGGGTGGACATATGGAAAAAAAACATGGAAATATATCAAACCTGGAGGACAATACCCTAGAGTTGGTTCCTAGAGGGAGTGTTAACTTAAAATGCCCAGCCATAGGAAAAATAGCTTCAAGACAGGGAAGGCAGTGTTGGTGCTTGGAGGTGACCAGAGGCCAATACGGAGGCTGGGATTAAAGTAAGTAAATAAATAAATAAATAAAAAAGAAACAATAGAGTGGCATTGGGCTGAGCAGTAAATCTAAGAAATTTCAGTCTGATGTTGTCTGACCCTATATTCTTATGGGTGTCAATCCTAAGGAGGGTCTTGAGGACTTCTGCTGGGTACATGATAAAGACGTGTGTGCTCGGGGGGGGGGCGGTAAATAGATTATATCAAGTACCCTCATCTGTGGAGTGGGTTGGTGTGGCTGGGAGTTTTTCTTGTCCAGGGGAGGTTAAAAAGGTGCTCTTTTACAGCATTGGTTACATCTGATGTGTCATCCATGGTTTGGCCTAAAGAGAACAGGAAGCAGGTGACAGGGTCAGTGAGAGCTGCTGATGAGCTCATTGATACCATATCAGACATGCCTAGAGTTGGGATGAGTGGGACTACCACAACAGTAGATACCACAGCAAGGATTTCTGGCATTTCAGTAAAGAAAACAAACTGCGGATCTCAACCTAAATCTGCTAATTCTGAGTCGGCATCAGCTGATCCTGGTCCAGCAGCAGACCAAGGTTGAAACCTGACTGTTATGGAACCAATTCATGTCCAGCCAAACAAAGAAAATGAACGAACTGATAACAAAGAGGGACAGCAGTTATCAAAGGTCACTCACACAAGTAGAATTAATGACTATGCCTTTACTTTGCTTATATCTAAAGGAATTGTATAATAGGTGGAACTGTTCAACAAATGAAAATGTTTAATAATCTAGCAGTCTAACTGCCCAACTAACCAGTACTGGGTACAAAAGGGGCTATTAGTTGGAGATGGTTACATTCATTATTACCAGGATGACAATTACATGACTATGATTATATATGACTATGTAAGGCAAAGAGAAGGCCATGTAGGAGGATGGACAACAAAGGGATGGGTGAACATTATTATTATTTCTGTCTGTCTCTTCATGCTTATCCCTTATTCTGTAACAAAAAAAGGGGGGGGGACCTGTTTCATTTAATGTTAAGCAGCTGATGTTGGATAGGCAATAAGCTAAGCTATGACTTCTACATTCATCTTACACTAAGTAAAACTATATAATTTTTATTTTCCAAGTGTCTTTACTATTAACAATAATGGGCACTTATCAGTGTTAGTATAGGAACGTATACTGATACAGGGATATAATGAGATACAATTTAGTAAGGACTTAAGTTCTATAAAATTCACACTCTTTATATTCTCCGTCTCTCCATGTAATAACAGAAGTATATGGTGAAGCGAGGTGATAGGGAAGAGGAGGCTGTTTCACAGCAGCTCCTAGATTGTGGAAGTTACCAGTTCTATTTCACAGGTTTTTTTAGGGTGTTAGACCTTAATGATAAGGATTCTATCTGAAGGGTTAAGGGATGAATGAAAGAGTCTGAGAGTTGGGAGGAAGGAGGCATTGTATTCATGATTTGAATTTGTTATTTTCTCTTCACATTTGGGCAATATAACTAGCAAAGTGATAGGAAAGTATTATATCAAAGATCTTATAAAGATATGATTAATTTTCCTAATAAAGACAGTTTTAATGCACCTGGTGAAGGCTAAGACTCTGATCATACATTTTAAAGAGTTAACTACATATACAAATTTATAAAATGACACAAAAACTTTAAAAATTCTGTCATGGAGCATTAATGACTTGCATAATGCTGTCAAATGGAAGAGAATTATTAGCTATGCTGAAAAAGGAATCCTATGGCTGTTACTCCATGAAACTTACACTAACTTCAAAGAAGCAGAAAAATTAAGTCCTGTGAAATGAAAAGGATTCCACTCAACTTATAATACACAAGGGGATATCAATATTACTAGTAAAAATGTGCAAATTCAACACCCAAAAAACTGCTAGAAGATATGTGATCCTGCCAGGAAAGTTTAACAAGCAGTCACTCACACTAGTTTCTGTCTATGCACCAAATGTGGACTCACCTGAATGTTATTTCGGTATTTTTTTATTTCTTCAACTCAACATCCACAATCTTAAATAATCAGGTAATAAACCCTGATTCGACTTTGCTTCTCAGAACAAGATAAGAGCCGACACCACAAAATCATTAAAAGGAAAAATGGAAGATCTGATGTTAGCAGATACATGCCATTTTGTTTTACCTGGATAAGAGGGGAAACTGATGCTGTTCTTCTAGATACACACCTTATTCTAGAAAAGATTATTTTCTAGTATCTAAGTTTTTATATCCACAGGTTACAGATGTGAATTAGAACCCAATCGCTGTGTCAGACAATGCACCCAAAGAAATTTCTATAGATTTCAGAGACACCACCAAAAAGACAAGTTAAATGGAAACTAGACCCATAGTTATTGAAGGACAAACAATTTATAGGATTAATAAAAACTAGAAACTAAAACATTTTTTGAAAGTAACAATAACCTGGAAGAAAACCTTAACATCAGCTGGGTCACAGGCAACAAAAAGGAAAAAGTAATTTGAAGGCATAATGGATAGGCATTTGGCATTGGTGGTGGGTAAATCCACACAGGGGGGCAAAACAAACAGCTAAGAAGGATATCCCAGAGACAGAGGCAGGCCCTGGAGCAGACTCCAAAACCTTGGATGAGGTGATGATGGGGCTCGGGCACATGGTGTCAGAGATGGTGCTTGAGGCCCTGACGCCAAAGCTAGAAGTGGTTGACTTGAAGCTGGACAATTTGATGATAAAATATGAGCAGCAATAAAATCAGATGATGGAGATGGAGACAGGGCTCTGTACTCCAAAGGACCACACTGCCATGGCATCCCAAAATGTAGCCCAGCTAGAGAAGGAGGTGGCTGACTTATGGAAGCATAGGAGACAACTTTATTTTTCCTGGGGGGGTGAAGAAATGGCCGGGGGTCTGGGGGCTGCCAAGGTCCCCAGAAGCTCTTGGGTTTTTGGTGCTCTGTGGTGCATTTTTGCTGAAGAGATAGCACAGCATAATAAACACCATTTCCATGTTAGCACATTACCCACATGTGCCTGTATTTTGTTGTTATTCACCACCTTGACCTACTGCCCAGCAAGTGGTGGTATCACTCACCTACCTTGCCGCCTCCTGAGCTATTGGCATAGCCTCTGATGGTGTCACTTACCCACCTTGACCGACTCCCCAGCAATTGTTGCAGACTCTAGTGTTGTCACTCACCCACCCTGACTCTCTCCCCACCTACTGGCTTATCCTCGGATGTTGTCACTTATCACCTTGACCCACTCCCTAGCAATTTCTGCAGACACTAGTGGTGTCACTCACCTACCCTGACCCCCTCCCCATATCCTCTGATGTTGTCACTCACCACCTTGGCCCACTCCCCAGCAAGTGCTGCAAACACTGGTAGTGTCCTTCATCTGGTGACTTTTTTAGCAGTCTAATACCCAAATCTTTTCTCAATAAAATTAATTTGTCAAAAATATTGTTTGTCTGCTGTTTTATTTAAATGCCACTCACTTCCCACAGGCCAAGGATATCTCTTCCTGTTCTGTACCCTGCTCTGTGGAAAGTGGGTGGCATTTTAATAAAACACATGTAATGTGCACTGTCAAAAGCCCACTAGCACACAGTATGGGGTGGCAGAGGTTGCAATATAAAAATAAAGATGTATCATGCCCTGTTATAAAAATAAAGAAGTTCTTAATACCTATGCACATTTTAACATGACCTGATGGCAAAATCTTTTGAGATGCATGTTAACAAATATAGCAACTTGCTCCTCACATCTGAGTGACTGACAAGTCCAGCATCAAAATTGTCCCCCATATCTAAGTGATTGACACTCAAGCCCTACATCATCATGGTTTCCCACATCTGAATGACTGGCAACCTGTTATCATCAGTACTCCATACATGTATGCTACCTAAGCTTGATGATCTGGGGAGAAGAACCATCTAGGCTCATTTTCAACCTAAAAAATGTAGGATTGCAGCTTGGGACACTGGGCTCCACAGCTAGATGCAATGTGGCTGTGTCTTGGCTGGACACTTTTCACTTGGAGAGGGGCAGTCACAAGTGGGGAGGTTGTACCCTTGAATGCCACCTCATAGCTATTGGTATGGACCCTTCCAGGTGTGACACTGAAAGGGTCCATACCCATAGCTGTGAGGTGGCATTCAGGGGTACAACCTCCCTACTTATGACTGCTCCTCTCCAACTGAAAACTGTCCAGCCAAGACACATCCACATTGCATCTGGCTGTAGAGCTCAGTGTCCCAAGCTGCAACCCTACATTTTCTAGGTTGGAAGTGAGCCTAGATGGTCTTCTCCACAGATCATCAAGCTTATGTAGCATGTACAGCAGTGTTGCTCTTAGGGATGTTGGAGCAGGTCCAGGGTGCTTTCTTCTGAATACATTGTAAGCTTCCACTTTCAGCTTACTCATTGTTTCTCTGTTTTTTCTTTATGTTCCTCTGTCTGCCTATGTCCTTTTTGTGATCCCATAGTGTCTTCTTCTACCACCAGTCTCACTGCAAAAAGCTGGGCTATTCATTCCAAAATTCAATAGCTCTACCTGCCCTCTGGATTCAGAATGTCCATTGCTCTGCTGCCAGTGCCACCAGGGGAGGAAGCAGCAACTTGTCTGTGAGGCAGCCCATTGCAAGAAGTAAAGATAATTGCATTACAGAGGTAAGGGTCAAATGGCATGGGAGGAGACTCTGGCACATTATCTGGTACACATGGACAGCATTTTCCATTGTTCTCCCTTTGTATGCATATGTAGCAGTGCCCAGGGCTGATGCCCATCATCTCATGGTTAGCATCGCTACCAATGGCACACCTTCACCAAGGGCCACTGCAGTAACATCCCACCCATGAGCGAGGTACTTAATAACCCCTCTCTGCCAGTCTCTGCACTACACATCCCAGGCTCAGGGCATGAACCATTGTTACCTTCGTGCCAAAGCAATCTCCTACTGCTTGGCATCTGCTTAATTATTTGTATATTACTTTATTGTTTTCCTTAGGTCAAAAGAAAACCCTGCAAATCAAAGAGTCCTTCTGTGTGGACACCTTAGCCCCTGACTTGTGTTATTATCCCAGGCACATAAAGTAATTTTTGTGAAGCCCCTTAAAAAATACTTTTTAACCTTTTATTAAATCTTCATAAGTCATTTACAGCAGCTGCCTGCCACCATCTCACAGGTAGCCATGCACTTCCTTTGCTTGCTTCATGTTTAATAGCCCTGCCAACTCACCCAATTAGCCTGCAGGGCATATTATTATAGAACAAGTTAGGGAAGCATGCAGCTACATGCAAGGTGGCAGGGCCAGCAGCCTTGTTTACTCAAACATGTTATGGAGTTGAAGTTGTCTTACATAATTGGGGGAGGGGGGCAAGTAACAACATTATTTTATGGTACTTAAAAAAACACAACATTTTGGGCTAATAATGTTAATCAGAAGCTTACGTACCAACAGTGATTAGTGAGCAAAGCTGGAAATGTTTATGCTATACAAACAAGGTCAAACAAATGAAAACGTTTGATCTGATATGCTCCAGCAAGATGCAGGGACAAATTCTTAAGCTCAATGTTGGTAAATTCAGTGGTAACACTGGAGACACTTCTCCCAGAGAGTAGTGAACCTATGGTAAAGCCCACCAGTGGAGGCAGTGGGTAAAAATACAGATGACAGGCCTTCTAGGTAAGCCTGGGCAAATCTTTGCTTAACAAAGGAAACACAGGGTACCCTCAGCAGCAGGGTGAGTAGGAAATCTCATTAAATTTGTACTCCTGCACATCATACTTATCAGTCACTTTATGAAGTGGGGGAGGGGAACCTGATGGACTTTAGAGTCCCTTCCAATCTTAAATTAAGTTACTTCATGTACCTCCACTGTGTACATGACCATGACTATTCATTCCCCAAAAATGAGGGGATGGGGCAGCCCTCAAAACCTTGCTAACAATCAAATGTTTTCACCAATCTTGGGATGTCAGAAAGTTGTGCCACAGACTTTGCGGAAGCTTACAGTTCACTTCAGTACCTATGCAGCAATTTCAGAACAGCACCAGAATGCCTACAAAGAATGTGAGCACTTTAAGCCCTTATAGCTGTTCCTGAGAGAGGAAAAACTACCTGGAGCTGGCATTATAGTGAAACTAAAAGCAGTTTTCTGTAAAAGCATGGGAACAACTGAAAACAAACAGACTGGTAGAAGTAAAAATCCACTGTCTGCTAGTGGCAGTGCACTGATGACTATCTGCTAAGCAAGGGTTGCAACTTGCAATCATTTCACATTATACCCCCAGCAAAGCCCCAGACAAATCTCACTGTTGGTGCTTTCTGACTGTGCCTCCCTGACCTGGGCCTCTGCTCCAAAGCTGCAAGCTGGCTGCTCCCACCTTGTCTCATCTCCATTCTCTGCTGTTACCCTGGCCCACCGAGCCACCAACCTGTGTCTGTCTCCCAAATCCCAATTCCATGGATGCTGTCAAGTTGCGTGCAGAGTGCTCATGTATGAGTCAAGCAGAGCTCCTCCTTGTCCACCACCTCACACTTAGGGGGTCCATGATTGACTGACAATGAGCGACCAGTGATGATGTTCTGAGAGTGGCGTTGACTGGAAGGGAGGGAGAGAGTGATGAGCGAGCAGAGCAATGGGGAAAAAAAGAAACCACATTTGTCTGTGACTGCTAAGGATGAGCCAGTAGGCAGGGAAAGTTACCGCCTATCCTGCCGAAAATCTGAAATGTCATCACATGACCCAAAATGCCATGATTGGTCCTCCTTGCTCATCCTCCTCACAATGGTGCACACAGTTAAAGACACTGCTAGTGGCTGGCTGACGAGGTGGAAGGGTGTCGCACGGCATGCATTTTGGGACTGTTTTGCCCAAGTTCAACCCCTCCCTGCCCTGTTGACTGCTGTAACTTTGTTAAATTCTAGGGGGGCAGTGCCACTACCTAATCTTCCTGGGGGGCTTCAGCACCCCCATAGTTGGCGCCTATGTGTGGGACAGCCTGGATTCGCAGGAGAATGTCCACCAGTGTAACAACCTGCAACTGTGAGGTTTGCTTAAGTGGGTATATGTGGTAACCTTCATAGAAAAGAGGTTACCCCAAGCTTTGAACCTGTAGTATAAGACAGGCCATCCTAAGATTGACACAACAGACAGGCATTAACCCTGCAGCCACCAGACAATGCCCCACCATGGCAAATCATTTTAAAAGTGCACTCCCTACTCCTCTTCACACTGGTAATAGTGCCACTAGCAGAATATATACAACAGTGCCAGCAGATAGTTGGGGTGTGAGGAGAGTGGGGGCAGCCACACACAATCTCACTATGTGCAGATTATATATTTTTGTTCCTGTCACAACCAATGCAGTCACTCTGTGAGATCACAAGGGCAATCACTGCATCCTCCAGATTTTCTGGCTACAAAATCACCCTTAACAAGTTGGGGCTCATGCAGGTGTGGGGGCACATAAACATACAAAGCTTCCCATTTAAAAGAGTCACCAGTTCTATTAGATACCTGAGCATCATTGTGAGGTCCACCATAGCAAGCCTATATATGCTAAACTATGAGTCCATACTAACAGTCACACAGATGGACCTGATAAGGTGGAGGGCCCTCCCAATCTCCTGGATGGGTGAATACATTTACTTACAATGAACATCCTCCCTAGTATATTATATCCAATACAGATGCTACTGATGGAGTTAACCAAAAGTGATGTACATCTCTTTGAGGTCAAATGCTCAGAGTTTTTATGGCAAGGTAAGAGGCCCAGAGCAGTTCTAATTCAAGGACACTGTGCTTCCCAAGTGTGAATATGTACCACCTGGCAGCCCAGCTTAGACTGATGAGAAAATGACTCCTGGCTGAAGATGGAGCAAATTGGATAATCCTGGAGATGAAGGCTAGAAGCCCAACCCCATTGTCTTAACTCAATTAAGGGGGGTGTAGACAAACGTAGCATCTGTAGAGATGCAAACTCTCTGGTGCAACATACTCTAGCACCATGGGAAGTGGTAACAAAGAAGGTAGGGTGATTATAGAAGATCACCCTTCTTGTCCCAATATGTAACAATCCTGAATTCTTCCCTAGAATGGAGAATGATAGTTTTAAGAAATGAAGGAAGGGACACAATGTTTTGGAGACTTGTATGGGTCCCTGGGTCTCAGGCACCTAAATGAGATTGAAGAAGGCCTAACATTATGAGGGCATTAAAGATTAAGATATTTGCAGGTGGCTACACACACATTCAGCATTGAGGGGGTGAACCCACTGATATCCAAGATCAGTGGAGTAGAGCAGGAAATAATGAGAACAAGAAAGAGCCTACAGGGCCAGATGGCTAAAATTTAGACACTGCTATGGGTCACTGTTCCAGATTAAACAAAAGAGGTCTGGAGACTGTGGGAAAAATATTTAGCCTTAGACATTAGTAATAAGGGATGGACCATGATCTGTGAAACACATATAGGACCCCTATGGTGCAACAAATATAAAGAAACCCAATTAAAATGTATCCACTGACTCTACATACTCCAAGACACAGTGAACAGGTTCTGTTCCGAAGTGTCCCCCATTTGCGAAAGGTGTGGGTAGGCTTGAGGTACCTATATGCATTACATTTGGGCCTGCAGCCCCTTGAGACCATTCTGGTCAGAGGTGAACAGACAGATGAGAACAGAAATGCAAGAAACCCCCTATCAATGTTCTTTGCAGTAGACCATTCCAGCAATGCAGAGTTGCAATAGGGTTGTGAGAGTAATGCTCCTCATGGCATGTGAGTGTATACAAAATACATGGGTCTCCCACCAACAACCCACAATAGAGATGTGGCTGGATCTGATCACTAGGACCCTCCCCCTTGAATGTACCACCTATGAGTTGAAAGAGAGGAGTGAATTGTTTGAGAGAACATGGGGGACATTCATTAACTCTCTTTCACCTACAGTGGCATCACTGGTCAAAGTGGGCAACTCTGTATAAAATCTAAGAGGATGCCTATAACACATACAGCAAAGCTGAGTACTGTAAAGAAAAGAAAATGTGCAACACCCACTTTCTGAGCCATGGCATAAAGATAAATGTGATTAATGTGAGACTAATTGATTTCAAACTAACCTAGATGCTGTAAATGGTTTAATGTTTGTAACTAATTGTGCTCATTTGCACAGCTCTAATACCTGTTGCAGAGATATAGTAATACCCACAAATGAAATGTATAAACCACATGTAGATCTGCATTGCATATGAAATGTATGGAATACATTAGCTGTGAGTGTATGTTTGAGCATGCATATGAAAATCAAGTACAAACATTTCAAAAAAGGAATTGAGGTTGAAGTCCTACAGAAAGGAACTTTAACAGATGCCGAACTAATGAAGCAATCCTTTCTGAAATTTTACTCAGGATTTTAAGAGTCAGAATATGATGACTATACATATAATGAATTATCTAAGACATACTAATACTCTTTCAATAACAGACACAGAAAGGGTAGAACTGAACAAAGAAATCACAATTCACTGTCCTACGCAGCCAGTATAGTGTTATGCTTCTGCAACTGTGTTAGTTTGGTTTTGGCCATTTGCAATCTTTATTGCAGAGGAATTACCACACTGTAGGGGTATGAAAGGCAAGGAACCCTCGGAGAGGGTTCCACCCCTAGAGGTGCCACGGGACAATTCATGTGGCTAAAGGTACCTTAGGAATCCCCCTAAGGAGAGAACTGCTGCCGCTGGATGAGGAGGGGAGGATGGTGGGGCAAAGAAAAAAAGCTTCACAATGAAGCTGAGAGGAACTGCTTATATAGCTCAGGAAGTGGGAGTGGCTGGCTGCTTGGCCACCGAACTCTAGGCAAAAAGCCTTTTCAATTCACTGTCCTTTGCAGCCAGTATAGTGTTATGCTTGTGCAACTGTGTTAGTTTGGTTTTGGCCATTCACACTCTATTCCAGAATAATTACCACCCTGTAGGGGTATGAAAGGCAAGGAACCGTCGGATAGGGTTCCACCCCTAGAGGTGCCATGGGATGATTCCCGTGGCTAAAGGTATCTTAGGAATCCCCAAATGAAATGTAGTACAATTATCTCCAAAGAAGGAGGCAACAAGAAGTATATGAGCAAGCAGTAACTGTGATGTAGTAGCAGTAATTGTGATGTAGCAGTAGAGAAGCATAGACAGTTTGATAAAGTAATAAGATGCTCAGGTTGATAATGTAATGAAATGGCCAGGTTTGAGTAGCATGATAATGGTTTGCGTTGAGATTAGGGGATCCCCTAAGGAGAGAGGGAATGGCAGGACATCCTCCACCTCCATCCAACAGCAGAACCTACCTAAAGAAACTAGGGGAAACTACTATGCTAACTAAGAGTTATGACCTGAGGCAACGGAGGAGAGAAAAAAACCCTATGAGGAGGAAGTCTCTGGGGATTCAAGGCCTAGGTCGCCTTCCCTCCAGGCTTGGAATAGTTTATTTAGTGATGGCTCTGCAGCTGAAATTTGGAAAACCCAATTAAAGGGAGGTGGAAAATATTCCAACTTGGAGGACAGCTCTCACTCAAACCCTCTAGCGGGAACACTGTGGAAGGTTGTGAGAAAACTCTGCAACAATACATGCAACCAAGGTGCAGGAGGAGAACAACAACTGCTGAGGCACTCACCTGGCCAACCCACCCTAAAATCAATCCAGGTGAACCAGAGGCAGTCATAGGGAGAATGCGGTGAAGGTGCCTTGCTAGGGAAACCACTAAAGTCAATGGCTAACTGTTATAGTGGAACACTAGAGCCAAAGGAGGTAACTTTTTCCACCTTTCACCGCTAGTCTTAAATTCTACACCAGGAGCTGCTGTCATGTACCAGTTAGTTAAAGCCAAGCCCAGGATGAGGACATGCCCAGCTATGGGCCAGGTGAGAAGGATCCTGCCCCAAGTTGGACATGCTTGAGATGTGGACTAAATGCAGAGCGAGACCATCAGCTGCAGGAATCCTGTGCCAGAACAGAATGGCTGGCATGCCTCAGAAATTGATTGAGAACTGAAAAGCTGATGAACAGCTGAATGAGCACGGCATGCTGAGATTGTAATGAGCATTGAGTGCTGAGACCTTGCAAGGTCAAATGCAGAACTGAGTGCAGCAGAATCCCAGAGGCTGAAGCTGAGGGGATGGCAGTAGCTATGAAGCAATTGTTTGCATAAGCAAGGAGCAATGACTGCGTAAGCAAATGTGGACCTGCACGTAGGTCAGTAAACAGAGTAGAAATAAGTGGACCTGCATGTAGGTCTGCATAACAAAGGGCAAACAGCACTGACTAGTGGGGCAAGTCAGCCAGGCATTTGAAAGCCAAATCAAGTGACAAACTCTGAGGATTATTGGCAGCAAAGACAGGATTTAGAACAGAAATAATTAGCCACATTGGCCATGACCCCCCAAACACCTCCCAGTCCCCGCCGTAGGACAAACAAGGAAGCAATGAAACGGCCAACAACCACATGCAGATATTAAAGCTAATTTAATAAACTCAGCAGGAGCTTTAGCTAACCTCAGAGTAGAAAAAGGTATAATAGCAATGGGAGTAAACAAAGCAGTAGCAGTAAGCAATTAGGTCTGTGCAGCAGTAGTGAAAACAGTTGAGTACACTGAGTTGTAACTGCAATAAACAAAATAAAAGGAGGCACAATGCTCTGAAAGCACTGTCACCAGGCAGTGCAATGAGACTGCTGCAATGAGGTAATTAGAACAAGCATGAGTGAGTTGTATAGCTACGTTTAAGTAAATCTGAGTCAGGTGAAAGTAATCGAGTATGCAACAGAGAGCAGCTATGGTTGAGCTGAAACACACAGATCAGGTCTGCAGTTGCAGTGCAAGTAAGTTGAGAGTTGTGAGTAACTGAAAGCAAGTAGTATGAGCTCTAGAGTAGCAGTATGCTAGGAGCTTAGAAACAAAGCCCCTCCCAAGACAAAACAAAAGACACACAAACACAGAAAACAGGGAACAAAAAAACAGAAGGAAGCACACACAGCCGAAGGCAACATACAAACCAGAAGCAGGAAAATAAACACAGAAGTCCAGCAGAGACAAGCAGAAAGAATTACAAATTTGTATCTCCGACCATAAATGGGCTGAGCTGCGCGGTTCATTGTAAGAATAAAAAAAAAAACCTCAGCCAGATACAATATTATGCACTCCATAGGATCTAATATTTACCCTATCTTTTAAATAAAGGTAATGCCTTAATAACCCTAATGTGCAACAGATGTTTGAAACAGGAAGAATCACTCATATAACTTGTAACCTGTAACTTGTAAATGCCTACTTTTTGTAACTACTTGTAACTTGCAACTTGTAAATGCCTAGCTTCTTTCTATACAAGAATTTTTAACACACTCAGTACAGTCCTTAGCCATAATTTACAATGGCAACAAGAAATATGCATGCTAGAATCTACGTTAACTCAACTATTCCTCAGGGAACCAAGTAGAACATTTTTTTGACATTGTTCTGGTGAATGCAAGAAGCTGCATAGAAAGACTATGGAAAGACCTTATTCCATCAACTTACTACATGGAAGGGGGACTCTAGCTTTCCCTATTTTTAACAAGGGCAATATCAATAATCCAGAAATGTATAGACCAATAAGTCTATTGGATGCAGCCTCCAAGATTATCTCTAGAATTTTATGTACAAAAATGCAAGCACACTTGGAGAAATATGATATCATATCAGAATTACAGGCTGGATTTATGAAAGGTGGCTCTGGGGATTCAAGGATGGCTGCCTGAGGGAGTGGTAGATCAGTTGGGAGTTCTGTTGCTACCACACATTGAGAGTAATTCACACTGCGTAGGTCATTTTTGGACATTTCAGAACAACTCTGAAACAGAACCATGGGCTATGTTTAAAAGAAAGTTAAATGTCTTCTAAAACATTTGGAAGAGTGAAAGAGCTTAAAGAACTATAGCAACTTCTTAAACGAATGATGATAACCAGATGTAAAAAACTCAGCAAACCGAGCGAAAGTCCACAGGAATCGGTGAGCCCGCAATTAGCAGCAACAAAGTTTCAACAGACTACTTTGCATTTTTTTTCTTTCAAAGACAACGCAATGACAGACCTGCTACACCAAACATCGCACCAACAGAGCAGATGGTGCAGTCAGTGCAGAATTCCTTCATGTCGACAGATACAGTAGCAGACTCAGTGGCATCAACAACACAAATGCAGCAGGAGGGGACACTTTTCTTCGATGCTGAGGACAATTTATAACCACTGCAGAAGGGGGCTGAACACCAAAACAACAAACTGCTCACACCTATGGGCACCCAGTAGGTCACAAAGGACATTGGGACAGAATTAAAAGGGACATGGTCCAAAATTTCATCTGAGGTTAGTGAAACTAATATGAATAGTACCTCTATGATGGACAGAATTGGAATACAAACAGTAGATAATAATCAGGCCATGCCAAGTGAAGTCAGCATTGCTCAGCAAAAATCAAACAGTATCCCCAGCAAAACCAAGCAAAAACTGTCATTAACACTCAGATGCCTCACGAAAATGCTAAGGACAGTACAAACAAGTTAGTCACAGTTGAGCAACTGGCCAAACAAATGTCTGTTATCATGGAATTTAAACTGGAAATACAAAAAGAAATACAAAAAGGCTTCGAATTGATGATGTCAGCTCTATCCCTAATGATTAAATCTATTAATGACATAGGCACAAAAATGGAAGCATTAATGATTGGAACAACTGAGGTAGAGCAGAGGGTCAGTAACCTGGAGGACACAGTAAATCCAATACAACAACAAATAAAAGAAAGTAATCAGCAACTTAAAGCACTTCAACAAAAAATCACCCACCAAGAAGACAGATCTTGAAGGAATAATATCAAATTAATTAATGTACCAGAAGGGTCAGAGAAGACCCCTTAATGTTTTTTGGAAAGTTAATTTCCAAAGCAATGGGGCTGAACTTCCCAACTGAAAAGATTGCGTTGAACAGTGCCCATTGTTGGGGGGGGTTAAGTCATCAAAGCAACCAGCTAACACAAAAAAGTGTAAGAATTAGACCAGTCTTTGCCAAGCTCCACTATTATCACGACAGAGAACTTATATTAAGGAAAGCCAGAACTGACAAAGGACTGACAGCAGAAGGCTACAAGTTCTCAGCTTACCCTGACTTTAGCTCTGCAACCTTTTTATCTTGGAAGGCATTTGATTAAGCTAAAGGAATGCTATTTGAAATGGGCATACAATTTTCAATTCTTCCTCCATCCAGATTAAGGTTCTTCTGGCATGGCACAACACACTTCTTTACGGATCCTGAAAAAGCTGAAGTGTTTTTAAAAACACAAGCAACAAGACATGCACCCATTAACTTTCACAACACAGAAATGACTCCACGAGCATCAACTTCATTGCAATCTGTGATTAGTTATGAGAATTTAAATTCAAATGAATCTTGGGTATACAACAATAATATGAGAAATGCAACAGAAAATACTTAAAGCGGGAGTAAAGTAGGAGTAAATAACGCATAGCAATAACAAAAGGCTAGCGCTTGGATTTGAGCTAAATATGAACAGTACAGTGGGTATGAGCACATAATAAAAAGTATAAAAAAGTGTGAAAGTAATTGTGAGTCAAATATTTTAATTTAAAAGCTTTAAAAACATAATAAAGACAGAAAGACCATTTTAAGGAAGTAAATATTTGAAAAATAAAAATAAGACAATTAAAGAAAGGCTTTTTTTATGAGTTGTTTGGTTGGTGTTTCTGAACTTTTTCTACCTTAATCATGCTCTCCTGCTTAATCACTTACTGACAAAGAAAATAAATTTGTGGTGGCTCAGGAAGACTCACAACCATGGCATCGCACCGCCATGCCTTACCCATGGTCATCACTATAGGTGAAGGGGGGGACTTCAGATCAAGTCAAGAAAAAATCAACAACAGAGACTATAAGACAGTATGCTTAGACCATTCTGAAGCCCAAGGGGATGGAGAGGGGAAGAGTAGGGTGAAGTTAAGAATAGCAACACTTGAAGGTGTTACAACTATTGACATTAGAAATAGGCAATGGGGTGGACTAGGGAGGGTAAAAAAAGGGGGACAATGTTTATTTTAGTAACAGTTAAAAAAATGTGATTATGAATATGATGAAAAAATGTTAAACCAATTAGAGATAGGGACAGTAGCAAATTGCATCAAGGTTATATTAAAAAAAGGAAATAATGAAGATGAATGTTTTTGCAGTACATTTAATATAATTTACTTATGAGTAATAAATTAAATATATTGTCCTGGAATGTTAAAGGTATGAGGGAGAGAGTAAAAGCCAAAAATATTTTCAACTACACAAACTTGGAGTAAATTGTCTAATGCTCCAAGAAGCTCATCTATCACATTCAGACTTCCTATTCCATTCTAAACATTGGGGAAACAAGATTAATGCCCCTTATAGACTTAATGCCAGAGGATTACTATCCTTTTAAAAAAAAAATCTGTGGGAGTTACAATTAATAAACAAATTACAGATCTTAACGGCCAATATATCCTTTGTGAGATATTGGGAAATGAGGCATTGCTGACATTAATAAATGTATACGGTCTGAATGAAAATTCACTCTCTTTTTAGTATGAAATATGTCTTAATTCGTCCACCTTTAAATCACCAATGATATTTGTTGGTAACTTTAACTTAGTGCCGAATAATGGAATGAACAAATCAAATATCACTAGCTCCAGAATACAGTTGGCGGCAATAAAGCTGTCAGAATACATGAAAGAGTTAAATTTGACAGAGCCATAGAGAAACAAATACCCCACAAGCAGAATGTACTCCTTTTTTCATCAGTACACTGATCATATTCCAGGATAGACATGTTCCTAATGCCCAATACAATTTTACATGGTTTGGTGGACATTAAATACAAAAGCATCCATATATCAAATCATGCACCTGTGTTGCTGGAAATAGTAACAAAAAAACAACAACTATCCCATAAGATCAAATAGAATAGATCCTGTATTATTAAAAAATATAAAAGATACAGAGAAGAATAAAACAGAAAACTGCTATATTTTTTGAAAATAATAAATAAAATGAAACACCAAATTTTATTTGGGATGCTTATAAAGCTTATTTCTGGGGAAATAACCACAGCATACAACTCCAATAAAAAAGGGAATTTAAAAATAAAACAATTAGATCAATTAAAAGAACAAAAAGAACATTTACATAACATTAATCAAAACCCAGCAATACTGCAAGACTTGACAGTTTTAAGAAATCAATATAATAAAATAACATATAAAGTGGAACAACAACTGTTAATGATTAGATCAAAATATTATACCACTGGTGATAAACTGGATACAATTTTAGCCTGGCAACTCAAAAAGGAAAAATATTCCAGTTCTATAATAAAAATTAAAAATGACAAAAAAATATAGAGATAACAGAACCAGATCAAATTAACAAGGTTTTTGAAAATTATTACAGAAATGTATATGACTCAGATAGACACAGATTGCCAAGATATCAAAGAATATTTACAAAACATTCCATTACCATCATTACAAAAAAATCAGATTGCATTATTAGATAAAGAAATTACACAAACTGAAATTGAACAAGCTATCAAATTATTAACAAATGGAAAAGCTGCTGGGTTGGATGGAATACCAATAGACTTTCATAAAGAATTTGCAGATATTATTATTCCCCATCTTAAAGAACTTTTTGACTACATGTTAGAGAACAATTCTATGAACAACTCTGCTAAAGAAGCTACTATTCGCCTGTCTAAAAAAAAGACAAGGATCCTACCAACCCAAGTTCATACAGACCAATATAACTAATTAGAAAATGGGCTTTACAAATACACAGACCTGATTGGCTGGCATGGGGTACATTAACTTACAGTGAGAGCCCTGTAAGTTAAAAGCGCCAGCCATGCCAAACCACCAAAGTATCATACAGCCCACCCTGCTTTCTGATTGGCAAAACTCCCTAATCAGTACAGCAACTGTCCACCATTTGTTTTCCTCACTAAGCGAGAGATGCTGGTCCCCAGAGCTCCTGTACTGACCAAGCTCCTGGTCGACTTCTCGGTTAAATGCATTAAAAAAAAAACTCTCCACCGCAGTGTCCCAGAACAGGGCATCAAACTTACATTTTCCCTGTAGCTGGTTGACACTGCAACTCCACCTACTATAGATGTCCCAACGCTGATCCACGGAACTGATAAATGAGCCACCGGCAAATTAGCTATTGCTCCCTGCCAACTACAGTAAATGCCACAAATTTAAATAGCATTACCATACCAGCACTGCTGTCATAAACTTTAAAATAACAATATTTTATAGCACTGTCATCTCCTGAACTCCTTGGTCTCCACTTCCTGGTTTTACATACCAGCATCATGTGCCTAACAGACGCACATCCCAACTGGAAAAAGAAAAATGCCAGAAAGAACATAGATACCTGTCTCTTTTTTAAGCATAAAAACAATCAAGAAGACTGATGGAGGATTTTATTTAAAAAACTCCATCGTGTTCTGTTAGAGGTGCTGGAGTGGAGAGGGGCAGGGGAAACATAAGAGAAGAGAAGAGAATTGTGGGGGGAGACAATAGATAAACAGAGGGACTATTTAATGAAATGAAACTTTTTTTTACTTTTGTGATTTCTTTTCAAAGTCATTTCCTATACTACTGTATTTCTTAATTGAAATTGACACAGAAGCCCATTTTCTAAGTGCAACAATACCCTCCAGGGTGGACAGTATGGGCAATACTGGACCTTCCACGGACTATAAGACCCTCTGCCTGTGGCATCGGGCCTCATTATGCCCCTGGGCGGTCCGGTATTGCCCAATACTGCCACCCTGTTGGATATTATTGCTTGCTTAACACAGATAGCAATATCTTAACCAACATTTTAGCTAAGAGATTAGACATAATACTACCAGATATAATACATCTGGATCAGAATGGCTTTATTAAAAACAGGCAATTAAAAACTAATATTAGAAGAACAATTAACAGTATTCAACATAATTAACATTATTACTCAAGCTGCACCTCCTAGCAAGTAACTCCTGTGACTGCTCCTAATCATTCCCTGCCCTTATATTCCCCCTTATGACTTTATCCCTGACCATTGTCAGTCTCCCCTTATTCCCCTTCCCTTCATCTGCTATTGATTGCCCCAATTGATTATGTCCCTTGACTGTTACTTATTTTTTTCGTTCCTGTCACTTAATGCAATTTGTTGAACAAAACTCTCCCCCGTATTATACTACAAGTGTTACTTATAGTATATATTTTAAACTGCTCATTTACACCTGTTTTGACACTGTCTGACTGCTATCTAGTCACTTTTTTAACTATGTAACTTTATTGTTGGTTTCTGTACAATGCTATACTTCCTTGTTTACATATCTTCTGTACAACTCAATGTGGAGCCCTTGTAAATGAATGTCTGACTCAAAGGTTATTTTCTGAAAACTACATGAATAAAATGAATAAATTATTGATAAATATAAAGAAAAAAACTATTCAATCTTGGCATTAGATGCTGAGAAAGCCTTTGACAGGCTACAATGGGGCTTTATAAAAACACTGTTGGCACAAATTAATTTTGGACCTAATTTCACAAATGGATAGATATAGTATATAATGATTTATCAGCTAGAATCTTGACAAATAAAGAACTGTCAGCAGCTATTAAACTACATTGAGGAACCCGTCAAGTTTGCCCATTATTGCCACTTTTGCAGTAGCAATAGAACCCCAGCAACAGCAAAAAGAAATAACAGCAAACTTAAAGGTTTAAAAATCAGCAACACAGAACACAAAATCAGTTTATATGCAGATGATGCATTAATATATATACTTAACTTAAACAAGACTTTTCCAGAACTAAACAATACACTGATGAACTTGGCAGATTATCCAGTTACAAAATAAACTGGGGCAAAACTGAATTATAAGAATCTATAAAGCACAAAGACCCATTCCATTTAAACACAACAGTAGATATAAAAAAAACTACAAGAATTAAATACTTAGGGGTAAGTATCAATACTAATAATAAACAATTGTATAACAATAACTTTGAACCCCTTCTGATAAAAATGCAAAAATAACTAGATCATTGGGAAACCCTACCGTTGACTTTAATTGGCCGAGTGAATGTAATTAAAATGAACTCCCTAGCAAAATTCTTATTTTTATTTCAAACTATCCCAATACTGCTAAATAATCATCTTTTGAAAAAATTGAAAAAATAATAAAAAAATTTTTGTGGAAAGGCATAAGGCCTCAATTGAAGATATAACATTTATATTTCCAAAATAATTAGGTGGCCTAGCACTTCCAAACTTTCTATGGTATTATCTGGTAGCTAATGTGTCAATAGCATATGAATGGTTCCACCAAAATCAATTTCTTAATTCTACTCAGATTGAAAATAATTTTATTCCATATGATACATTGAAACATGTTCTACATTCAGGCTATCAACAACTGGAATTAAAAGCAATGTGTTGGTCTGTGGCAACAATGAGGATAATACGGACAGAACTGCAACATTTATTAAATATTCAAAATGAAATATCCTCATATGAACCTATCTATATGAAAAGACTTTTCAAACCATCTACAACATATATAGCATTTAAACAGCGATATGCGAGGGGTATGAAATAAATCAGTCAACTATATAAAAGGGAAGATTTTATGGAATTTGAAACTATAAAAAATACATACAACTCAAATAAACAATTTTTTTAGATATTTACAAATCAGGGATTTTCTAGGGAAAATGGCAAACATTTATATTATACCACAATTAAATATTTTAGAAATCATACTAATGCAACCAACAAATAAAAAAATTAATATCAAGACTATATTCAGCCATAGTAGAAAATTGTAGCTATAATTCACATCTAATAAAAACTAAATGGGAACTTAAAATAGGTCACAATATCCTAGAAAATGAATGGAAACAAATCACTGATTTTTTACAACTTGGTTTACAATCCACAAAACTTATACAAATTTATTTTAGTATCATAAACATAGCTTAATATACACCCCATAAAATAAGCTTAATGAACCCTAATCACTCAAACAATTGTCCAAGATGTAATTCAGAAAACACCATACTAGAGAACATGCTAGTAACATGTAAAGATTTAGATTCGTATTGGAAAAAAAATTGTAGATTCAATTCATAAAATTACACTAATACAACTTAGAAGGAATAATAAAGACCTGTTGCTAATGAAAAGTAATGGCATAAATTATCATAGTTTGCATCAAAAGAAATGCATGCAAATAACTTTAATTAATGCATTTAAATGCATCTTACTGAAATGTAAAGAGTCTCTCCCGCCAGACTATACTATTTGGTTGAATGTTATGACTGATACTTATAAAATAGAGCAAGTACATTATATTCTGGAAAAAAATATGATGCATTTGATAAAATGTGGCAAAATTATGACACTTTCGTAAAATCTAGAGAAGTATTGATTAATTTGATATAAGTAGTTATTAAATGGACAAATTATAAACATAAGATAACTCTACAAAACTATTCTAAAGCTATAAGACGGTAAAATAATGATTGGTTAAATGTAATTAATGTTTTGCTTTTGGATGTATATATGTGATGTGTTTATATACTAAGAATTGAATAAAAAACATAAGAAAATGAAAGATGGCTATACAATCAGCCAATGTCATTAAGAAACAGGGTCAAATTTCAGACTTGCATCTAGGGAAGAAGGCTCTATTGGATAAAACATCACCTTGTGTAGGCAATTTGATCAAGGCAGCCAACTCATTACAGGTCACCAGAAGGAGGACTAGAGGAGCCTTAGCTATCCCCTTCTGTCGCACCTCACTTGGGCAATGTGCATTTGCCTACCGGGCCCCCATATGGATGAATGAACTCCCTGGGCACCTCTTGGCCAACAATTGTCTGGCACAATTCAAAACTGACCTCAAACAGCACCTAATAACACTCTCTAAGTGCACATGCCCCTGAGTCCAGCCACACCTGCTCTCTCTGCCCCCATCAAGCACTAGTCAGGTGCCCCCTCCTTCTTGCCCTTCTCATGACTTGCCTCAGCAATCAGTTTGCATCATGCTCCTTTGGCACCCTACACCCCCTCCCCCTTCCCCAACTCACAGTCCCGTGAATTTCCCTAACAGTCACTACTAATGCAGGCTGCCTGACCATGCCCCCTCACACCCCACCATTTTACTCTAGCATGTCCTCTCCGCTCAGCCTCCTCTCACCCCACCATTTCTCCCTATACCTTATCGCCCTTCTTCCCCACCCTTCACCTCCACTGCAGTACATACCTCTCTCTTGTACCTCCTTTCTTCACCCCTCTCCCAGCTATCCCTGTCCCTCTGAACTACTGACAAGGCACTTTGTGGCTGCTTATCCCCCCCATAAAGTGTTTTTCTTGTTATTTAACTTGTACCTATGTTTTGAGTTATTCTGTAAGTTCTGAATCCAAAAAAAGTATGTTTCTATAAGAGGTCAAACAATATATTTAGCATTTATTTGACTCACTTAACAGAAATACATTAGGTAATATTCTCAAAGCATTAGGTTTGGACTCCTCCCTCACTGACACTGTTAATGAGCTATGTGATAAAAATTGGTGCAAGATTAGATATGATAATAAGGGAAACTTTACAAACAAAATAATTTTTTGATGTTGGGGTAAAACAAGGTTGCATAATGGCCCAACCCTTTTAGTTTAGTTTTTAGTTTTTATATCACATAAAACCCTTTAGGCAGTGTCTATTTTCAAAGGGTTTAGAGTCTGGTAAAACAAAAGTTACACAAGTCAGAAACAGCAAGTTATGCAATATAAAATACCTTGTAACTATAGAATACAGTGGTAACAAAAACGTACAGTGACAGACACCGAAAATCAAGGCTGTACGAGTGGTGCTAGTACAATATTTCTCACTACAAGGGTACAATGTTTACATTATGACAAATGTCCAGCCACACCTGCAAAGTGCAAAGTAATGCACCTGGGAAACAAAAACCCAGGACAAGAGTACACAATGGGGGGTGAGATACTGACAACAACAAAAATGGAAAGGGACCTGGGGGTAGTCATATCAGATGACCTAAAGGTGGGCCAGCAATGTGAGAAGGCAGTAAGGAGTGCTGGGGGGATACTGGGATGCACAGGAAGAGGTATCACTAGTAGAAAACAGGATGTTGTTGGCCCTCTGAACAGACAGTTGGTAAGACCACATCTGGAGTACTGTGTACAGTTCTGGAGACCCCATCTCCGCAAAGACATAGACAGGGTGGAGGCTGTCCAGAAGAGGGCAACCAAAATGGTGCAGGGTCTGCACCAGAAGACATATGAAGAAAGACTAAAGGAGCTTAAGATGTATAGCTTCAAGGAAAGGAGGGAGAGGGGGGACATGATAGAAACTATTAAATACCTCAAGGGAATCAACAAAGCCCAAGAGGGTAGCATCTTTCAAAAAAAGAGATGTGCAAGAACTAGGGGCACAATTTGAAGATAGTGGGGGGATGGCTCAGAGGTAATGTGAGGAAGTATTTCTTCACAGAGAGGGTTGCAGATGCATGGAACAGCTTTCCTGAGGAGGTCATAGAGTCAAAAACAGTGGGGGAATTCAAGAATGCATGGGACAGACATAAGGCAATTCTAGTGGGGGGGTAGGAGGAAGTAAGCTGTTGGTTAACTAGGATCTGCAGCTTATCCATTAGGTAGGGAAATGGGCAGACTAGGTGGGCCAAGCGGTCCTTATCTGCCATCAAATTCTATGTTTCTAAATGTACAGTGTACATAATATGCATTTCAGGAAAATGAAGCAGTTGGTCATTGATAATATTTACATGTACCTGGTGAAGTGAGTGACTTTAAGAGCTTGGACTTAATTCAACAGACCAATTGCTTTTTAGCATGTCAGGCTGGTCATTCCAATGTTTTGCAAAATGGTATGAGAAATAGGATTGCACAAGGGAGGTTCTTTTGCAGGGAAGCAGTAGGGTGTGATGTGCCACACCCCTAGTACCGTATTTATTGTCTACATAATCAAACATAGACTGTAAGCCAGGAGACAGCAGGCCTCGTAGTGCTTTATAGCCCATGAGCAATGTGTGGTAGAGTAATCTTGAGTCAAGATCTAGCCAGTTCAGTCTGTTGTATAGAATACAGGGCTGGGTGTCATTTTTGAGGCCTAGTGCGAAACCAGGCCCTATTAAGGAGACCCCTGACCCTGGACATCACACTGTCATTTGTAGAGCCATATATCACAAGCCCATAGTCAATAATACTTGTGATGAAGCACTGCACAAGAAGCATTTTGATTTCTGGCACAAAGTTCCTCCTATGCCTATAAAGGAGCCCTAGCCTTGGGCTGACAGCCTTAACTAGATCATCAACATGCGCACTGAAAGACAAAGCACTGCCAAGTGTAATGCCTATGTATTTAAAGGTTTGAACTTGTTCAAGGGTGTCTCCTGATGCAGTGGTTATGGTAAGGACATGGGAGGTGTGAGCCTTGTTATGGGTGCCAAACAGCATACACTTGATCTTTTTTTCATTCATAACAAGCAAGTTGGATGAGAACCATTTCTGAATGGCAGTAAAGTCTATCTGAAACCTCTGCCTTAGCTTCTCCAGACTTCTGTCAGAGGAGAATATGACAGTGTAATCTGCATAAAGTATTATATTGGTTGATTTGCAGACAGCAGGTAAGTTTTTTCTAAACAAGCTGAAGAGTAGAGGTCCTAAAATTGACCCCTTGGGAACACCTACACTGACGTACCTTTCATCAGATAGCGTATAGTGGCATTTCACAGTTTCTGACCTGCCTGCCAAGTAGCCTTTAAGCCAGCCAAATGAGTCTTTAGAGAGACCCAAGCTAGGCAAGGCAAGGCAAATTTTATATTTCAGGCACCCAATCCCAGAGGCTCTGGGCACCGTACAATCAAAATACATCAAAGAGCAGTTAAAATGCAATAATTTAAATACAAAACATATCAATTTAACATATTAAAAAGCAGACTGCCCAAAATGGGAGACCTGGCTTAGCAGCAGATTCCTAAAGGGTCTATTCTTCCAAAATGTCTAAGAAGCACAGCTAAAAGACAGTGTCTGGGAAAGCCTGGCTAAATAAGACGGTCTTAAGGTGTACTTTGAATGCCTCAACTGAAGGGGCCTCCCCTACTGATGGAGCAAGTGAATTCCACAGGACGGGGCCAGTGACACTAAAAGCTCTGTCGCCAACAGTTTTTAACCTTGTTCTGGAAATTGCAAGGAGGCCCCTAGAGGAGGACCAGAGGGAGCTGACCGAGGCAGCAGGTGTTAGAAGGTCCAACAGGTAGTTGGGGCCCAGTCCATGTAGGGCCCTAAAGGTGAGCAAGCCCACCTTAAAGAGAACCCTCCACCGAACTGGCAGCCAGTGCAGTTCATGCAGTACTGGGGTGATGTGGCATTATTTTGGCTGCCCCGTCAACAGCCTGGCAGCTGCATTCTGCACTAGCTGCAATTGGCAGAGGGTACCTCCAGAGACCCTGAGGTAGAGTGCATTACAGTAGTCAAGCCTTGACATCATGAAGGCGTGTACCAAGGTGGGGAGGTCCATGGGAGGAACTATGTGTTTGATCCTAATGATATTCCTCAGATGGTAAAAGCTGGTCCGGACAATGGATGACACCGCAGATTCAAGTGTCAGTTCACTGTCAAGGATAACGCCAAGATCGCACACTCTAGAGGAGGTATTCAATGGCACAGACCCCAAAAACAATCCAGTCTCTGTGCCAAAGGCCATCCTATCACTCCTCCTGTTCGACTCCACCACCAGTACCTTTGTCTTATCGGGGTTCAGTTGCAGGCAGCTGGGGGCCATCCAGTCAGTGATCTCAGCCAGGCAATTGTTCAGTACATCCACCACATTGGATGTCCTGGGGCAAAGGATTGGTACAACTGGATGTCATTGGCATTGCAATGAAAGACTGTACTTCCTGGTGATCTCACCCAGGGGCAGCATATACATAGCAAACAACATTGGTGATAAAACCGAACCCTGAGGCACTCCACAAGACAGAAGACCAGGGGAAGAGACGTTCCCCATCACAACCCGTTGCCTCCTGTTTGTGAGATAGGACTCAAACCAGCAGATGACAGTTACAGCGAGTCCACAAAATTCCCTCAGGTGGTCGAGTAACACACAATGGTCCACCGTGTCAAAGGCTGAGGAGAGATCAAGGAGAAAGAGAATTGTCCCCTCTCCTCAATATCTCGCCCTGAGGAGATCATTATGCACCAGAACTAATGCAGTTTCCCCTACTGTGCCCAGCACGAAACCCAGACTGGAGAGGCTCATAGATATCAAAGGCCAAGAGGTGTTCCTCAAGCTGCTGAGCCACAATCTTCTCTACAACCTTTCCCAGAAATGGAAGGTTGGAAACAGGATGGTACTTCACCTTGAGGTCAGGCTCTAAAGATGTTTTTTTCAGAAGGAGTCTCACCAGTGTCTCCATCAAGGCATCTAGGAAGACCCCCTCTGGCAAAGAACACCAGACAATCAAGGTGAACACCGGGCCTACAGAGTCAACACATCCCATTAAGAAATGAATTGGCACTGGGTCTAGTTTGTAATATGTGTGCTTCAGCCTAGAAACAACCTCAATGACCTCGGCCGCCTCCACTGGTTTAAACTCCCCCCAACCAGGCAGAGTGCTCCTCAGACAGCCAGGGCGACCACTGTTGGCCCCACCATGGCTCACTGGTGGAATTTCCTGCCTGATAGCGGGCACTCTATCCAAGAAGAACTGAGCGAACTCATTGCATAAAGCATGGGAAAAAGCTTTTTCTGGATGTAGACAAGCTGGATGTAACAGCCTGTCCACAGTGCAAAAAAGCATAGTTGGTCAGTTCTTCCCAGCGGCAATCTCCCTTTACAGGAACACTGCCTTCTTATGTTTGATTGCCCCCGGTACACAATATAGTGTGCATGCAGGACCAGTTTGTCCGTCTCCAGCCCGGTCTTCCGCCAGCAGCGCTCTAACCTCTGACTCTTGATCTTCATCACCTTGAGCTCCCCATCAAACCGAGGGGACCTCAGCTGAGAGCATCTGGGTCATACATGAACCTGTGCAAGGGAATTGAGTGCCCCAGACATCGCCTTATTATAGGCGGTGACTGCTACACCCGTACCCCCTATGCATGCATTGCCCACCCTAGATAGGTCAACCACTGCTAGAAAACTCTCCAGGGTCAAACCCCTCAAAGGGCAGTAGCTTACTATCTCTGCAGGGGTAGGGTTCATGGGGGGGGCCCTGATCAAGAACACCACCATGCAGTGATCAGACCAAATGACCCTATCAGTCTTGAGATTATCGAACTCAAGCCACAGCGAGAAGACCAAGTCCAGCATGTGACCACCCTGGTGAACCGTGGTAGAAACTTCTTGTGACAGGCCCATTGATTATATCATCTGGAGAAGGTGATAACCCAGCCTAGATCATTCATCATTAGCCCAAACATTGAAGTCCCCCAGAATTAAATAGCTGGGGGCCTCCAATGTTTCACCGACGACGAAGTCGGCTACCTCCTTCAGGAAATCTCCTGCTGGCGGTGGTAAATCAGGAGGATCCTGCAACCTACGCCCAGACCACCACGGACAGCCATACATTGAAGCGAACTTGGTGTTCTCACTGGGTGCATGGTGAAGCCTAGCTCAGATCTAAAACAGATGGCCACACCCCGCCTCTGTATTGCACCCTGGGGCAGTGCACAACAGAATACCCGGGGGGGGGACCGTTGCCTCTAAAACTGGATTAGCATCGTCATCCACCCAGGTCTCCATAATGCATGCCAGATTTATCAACGAAACCAGATCCGCTATAACTGCAGTCTTCTTTCTGATCACTCTGGCACTGAACAGCACTGCCCTCAGGGGATTGGTGGACAGTGCAGCCCCTCTGGCTAAGTAGCTTCTGGCAGAGGAGGGCATGGTTAACAAGATCAAAGGTCTTGGTAAGGTCTATGTATATGGATCCAGACATTTATTTCTTGTCCTGAGTACAATGGACTGAATCTGTGAATTCCAGGAATGCAATCATTGTGCTAAATTTCTTTCTGAATCCATGTTGTTCATTAGCAGGAGCTCATGCCATCTCAGGTAGTCTATGAGCTAGTCATTCACTATGCTCTCTAGGGTTTTGGATAAGAGGGATAGACTAGAGATAGGGCGGTAGTTGGATGGCAAGTTTGCATCTCCTCCTTTAAATACTGGGGTCACATGGACCTTTTTCCACAGATTAGTGACATGCTCCATAGTAGGAACAGATTGAAGATCAGCTGCAGTGCGGTAGGTGATTTCCCTAATAACAAATGTTAGCAACTTCATGTCAACGTTGCCTGGGCCAAGCCTAGTTTTAATTTTAGTCCTGGTCAGGTAGCCATGCACATCCACCCAGGTAAGCCTTTTAAAGTAGAACTTGGGTCTAGTATGCTCATCAGGTGTGATGGCTACTGAGGCAGGAGAGATAATGGAGTCAGGTATGTATGCTGATAGATCACTGAAAGTATTGTTAAAGGTATCGGAGATACTCTTGTCACCATCAGCAGTGAGGCCATCAGCTATAATGGAGTGAGTAACGATTTTTTTGAGTTTCCCATAGTTACATAGATGCTACTCCAGAGCTTTTTCTGATGGTGAATAAGTTTTTTTTGATGATTTTTGTAATAGTCAATCTTGGTCTCCTTGATGTAGAGTTTTACAGTGTTCCGCAACTCATTGTATTTTTGATGGCATTTTGTAAGGCCTTCTTTTTTATATAGAGCCCATGCTCTGTGACGTTCCCTGGTCAATAACTTGATAGCTGAGGTAATCCAGGCTTGAGAGTTTCCCTTCCTAAGGAAGGTCCTGAAAGGGGAAACAATTTCACAGACCCTGTTAAATTGGAGAATGACGTTCTCCAGGGCAGCACTGACATCATGCATAGTAGATATGAAGAACAAGTCAACTTGTAACAGTAAGGCTTGAAAATAAGGTAGCTTGTGGGTGCAGAACACTTGGGCTTTTGAGATGGAGGGCTAATTTTTTGTTACCTTGGCAGCCCATCTGCAGGTGGCAGGGGAGTGTTCACTAAGGAAGTCAGGCAAGACAGCACTAGAAATGATCCCATCTAAGGGGCTGATTAGGATCCAGTCTGATAGGGTGGCAGTGCCTGTCTTATAGTTCATTCTGGTAGGATTGGTGATAACTTGGATCAGGTGCACATTGGACAGTTTGTCTCTGTATGCCTTATTATTGCTTGCAAGTCAGTTGCAGTTAGAATCAGAAAGGACAATTTTCTCGTGATGTGGATTTAAACCAGATATTGCATAAACAAAGCAGTCAAAGTCACCCATGACATTCTTTGTTGGGATATAGGTTACCAGCAAGTTGAGGTTTTTCTCACCCTTAAGCCCTAGCCTTAGACTAACTGTAAGAAGTTTGCAGCCAGATATTTCTAATGTAATGGGAAGTTTGCCAGATTTAATGAAGGACTTAATGTATATGAGGCATCCACTCCCTTTTTTAGTACCCCTGTTCTGTCTAAACAGGGTGTAGGTGTCGGTGTCAGTTTCTCTGTCTGGCATCGTATTGGTGAGCCACGTCTCCATGATAGCCACAGCACCATGTGGGGAGTTTGCTACCCAGAACTTAAACTCCTCAAGTTTAGGCATGATGCTCCCATTGTTCATACGGGCTACATCCAGGTATCCTCAGTAGGATGTGACTGCTGTAACATGGCCGGGATTAGGATGTACATTGCCACCAATGATTAGCAGGAGTAGTAGTATTTGCCTGAGTGCAAGGTACAGTTTAATGGGTTTTGAGAATAACCTGCATCTGCTTTTGATCTTCTATATCAAGTAGTAGGATAGGCTAAAAAAAATTATTGAGGTAATTGCGGCAGGGCCTCTGTAATTTAGTGAAGGTGTTGACGACCACGATGTACTATGGGCTCTACAACAACCCAGGCCTGTGTGTTTGTACAGAAGGCAGAAGTTCAAATGCCTGACCAGGTATGGAAGAGGTGAATGGGGGGTGAGCATTGGTAGCAAGTGTGTTAGTTACTAGTGCCCAAAGAACAACTAGGCCCATAAGGCCTGAGGTACGCATCTTCATTGGTAAGGAAGCCATTATCAGTACCTGTACTCGAAGAGGACTACTGGGGCACAGGCCACACAGCTAGTGAATGAACTATCTAGCTAGACAATTAAGAGGCAATGTATGCAAACTATCTAACTAGGCAAGTTACAAGCAGTCTATGTAGAGGACGTGACTGTACAGCAATTAAAAACAAGCAGGGTCCCTGAATTAATACGTTTGCTACCTCATGTACTACAATAGTCAAGTAGACATAGGGTAGGATATTCAGACTGCACCAGGCACGGGCGCAAGCCTGGGCACAGTGCAACTGGGTTGAGCCAGGGCATGGTCCAGGTGATATTCAACGGTGCTGCGTCATGGCTCAGCACTGTTGAATATGGCACTGAGGGTGCACACACTGTGCACGGCGCAGAGGCACTGCGCCAGCATGAGTGGCAGAACAGGAGCAGGGGGATGCGCCAGCACAAGTGCGGTTGCGCTAGGTGCATCTACCAAGATATTCAGCACTGGGCATGCAAATGAGGCCATTATGCATGCAAGGCACAAATGGGGCCATTTGCATGTCATTATGGCCCCATTTGCATGTGGTGCGTCGATCCCCGGTGACTTGCAACTGGCGCCCTGCCAGGCTGCAGCCGTTGGGGACCAACGCCCCCCCTGCCCCTCGGTGGACTCCGCTCCCCTTCACCTGATCACGGGCATGTGAAAGTAGAAGCCCTGGTGGTCCAGTGGACTGATCCCCGTCGCCTGATCGCGGGCATGAACTGAAAATATCCCTGGTGGTCCAGTGGACCACTGTCCCATGCCCGATTATGGGCTTGTAATACAATAATCCCTGGTGGTCCACTGGACCGATCTGCCTCACCCGATTGCAGACATTTGTCAAATGCCCTGGTGGTCCAGTGGTATCCCTCTTCCCACCCACACACTGAGTCCCCTGCCACCCTGTACCCCCCTGGCCAGTGGCAGGCAGCAGCTCCCCACCCGCAAGCTGCCCAGTTGCCCGCCAACTGACAGTGTACAGTAGGGTTGTATGCCTATTGGTCCACTGCATGGGCCAATGGGCATGCAGACCATGCAGTACTACACAGTCCTGAATTGTGAATGAGCATTCATTCATTCACAATTCAGAACTGTGTAGTACAGTATGGTCTGCATGCCAATTGGCCCACGCTGTGGACCAATAGGCGCACAGCCCTACCGTATGCGCTGTCAGGCCGGCGGGTGGCCGGGCGGCTTGGCGGGGAGCAGCCGCCCACTGCTGACGGGGTGCAGGGTGCGGGGACTCAGGGGTGGGTGGGCAGTGGGGATACCACTGACCACCAGGGTGCTTGGACAAAGGCCCATGATCGGATGAGGGAGATCGGTCCACTGATGCCCACGATGGGGCGACGGGGTGGGTGGGGCACACTACTCCCTGGGCAGGGGGCATGGGGTCAGTGATTTGGGAGGTTGGTGGGCCACCCACAGCAGATGGCTGCTGTGTTGCACCCAGCAATATAGCAGCCCACCTTTGGGTGTCCCCACTTGTTCCCTGTTTGTATGGGCACAACATTGTGCCCCCCTGAGCAGTGCAAGGTGGGGTTGTGCCTGCATATGCACCGCACATCCCAGGCTGAATATCAGGATGTGCCGCATATGCACGGACACGCCCCCCTGCACTTGCACCACATACATTGCAGGTGCAGCCTGGCGCTTCAGGGGTTGCGCAGCGAAACCCACTCATTTGAATATCGCACTGTGGCACATTGGTGGGTTGCACATGGTGCAACCCTGTTGCACCATGCGTAACTCCTTTGAATATCCCACCCATAGTGTAAAACTAGATATTATCATGCAAAGTAATTTTAGTGAAAGCACAAATTCAACCATGACTGCATACATTTTATTTAGTGCTAAGTCATTAGCACCACATTCAGTATAATTTAATAAGTGTATATAGGGCTCATTAGCACAAATATGTTTTTTGCACAAATTAGTGGTTCAGCAAAAATACTAAAAATTATCTGACAGTGAAAATTTCTAGTTTTACAATAAGTCTTTTGGACCCAAAAGGTGCAACTATCTAGTTAGGCAAATAACAAGCAGTTTATTCATAAAAGGTAACTGTAGAGCAAGTTTAATAAACATTAATTATTTGCAAAAAAACTTCAATAATGCAGCAGTTAGGGTAAGTTAACACCACAAAAGTAGGGAAATGTAGCATTAGGGTTTCCAACCTTAACTCCCCCCCCACCTCCCAAGCAGCAAAAGGAAAAAACATTAGGGTTTTGGGTCTCTGGAGTCTTGGTGAATCAGTGGCAGGGTCTTGCTTGGGGTTGTGTACTGTAATGCTCAACCCTTCCCCAAGACTGTAGCCTCCAGTCCAAAACACAATGTACAGGTACAGGTCCAAGCCAGTGCCTCATAGTGATACACTCTTCAAGGTGGAGAAATATGCCTCGACACATGTTGCTTGCACAATTTGTTGTAGCTTTTTTCATGCAGTGTCCTGCAGGCCCTACATGAAGAAAGGAGATCATTTGTGATGTTGTTTGCCAAGGGAAAGGGGCAGGCATTAGGTCTGAGAACCCCAAGGAAGACCCCACATTGATTTGCCAAGACCCCAGAGATATACAAATCCTAATGTTTTTTTTCCTTTTGCTGCTTGGAAGATGGGGATAGGGAGTTAGGGCTGGAAATCCTAATGCCACATTTCCGTACTTTTGTGGTGATGCTACTCCAAATGGTGCATTAACAAAGTTTTTTTGCAAATACTTTCCTTTCTTTTTGTGATAGTGGAATCGTATCCTCATTCATGCCAGTCCCAAAGGCTGTCAGAGGTGCTACCATGCCCCTATAATAATATATTTATATTATGTTGTATATATTTATATTATGTTATACCCTTTTTAGTATACTTACTGTAAATGATCTCTTATTTGATAATACAGACTAGAGTTCCTCCAGAATAGAGAAGAGATCCTGGGCTGGTCCAGTGATGAAGAGGGTTGAGATACATTGCGCTTTACCTTTTCCTACACCAGTGACCTGGGGTGCTGGGAGTTAGCCAAGGAAGGAGAGACTCCAGCATCCAAGGGACTGCTGTCCTCTCCTGGGGAAGGGAGGGAGGTCTGCTGGCTCAGCCTATGTTGCCCCCAGGTGGAGGACTGGAGGCAGAGCAGTGTCAAGGATGCACGATATGGAAGGCAACTGTGGGAGCACATTGCTCAAGTGTGCCTTCATGCATGCACATGATGCTCTACAGTGGAGAAGGGATAAACAGAGGAAAATTGTGTTGTAGGGGCTTCATGAAGCCCAGCATGGCCATGCCTATGTCTACACTGCTGTGGGTCAACACCATAAGGGTCATTTGGATATGTTGTCTGGGGGGTGGCCCTCCCCTGTCACCCTTGCTATGAGGGGGAAGCTCATGGGGAACTTGGCTCAGGTAAGGTACTAAGTGGACAGGTTGCTGGTGTGGGGGAACTGGGCTGATGAGCTGCCCCTCTGGATGCAGGGAGCATAAAATCTGTATGAACCAAAAACAAAATTAAGAATAGATCCTGTCCAGTACTAGCCTATTCTGATTATCTAGTTTTAATCTCACTAACCCAACATGGATTGCAGATGCAATTGAATAAACTGGCAAATTATTGTCTTGATATAGACTTAAAAATTGATTGTGACAAAAGTAAAACTTTGATTGTTAAAAAAAAGTAACACTGCATAAGGCAAGTCAACCGAAATTTAGAATTGAGGGTACAATATAAGAAGTGGTGAAAGAATATACTTACTTGGGGTTGGCCATAAACAACCACTTAACCTGGACACAGCAAGCTACAGTTGTTCAAAAGACTTATGGTTGAATACCCTGGTTTAATACAAAATATGGGCGTAGGACAGTCCTGGAAACACTTAATGTTTTGAATGCTAAAGCTTGGGGGAATAGGATGCAAAACTTCTCCCCCACAGGCTGAGATAGAGTGTAGGCAGACTCCGAGGGGTAAGAGTCCTAACAGTGCAAGTTAAGCAAGGAAGCAGGGGGTTGGCAAAAGAGGAAGGTGGGGAAAGAAGCTATATCCAACCGAAAAGACCATCCAGCCATCATCTGCCTAAGACAGGGGAGACATCTCCACAGAAACAGCACCAGCCTGTCATCTAAAGGTCATGAGTACAGGATTTTACACACAGAACTTATCATTCCTGTTGTTTAGCTAGCTAGATACTTTCTGGGTATTCCTGTATGACCTTAGAATCATGCCCAAAGCTACAGCTTACAGCCAGGAACCACTGTTTTACTGTTCATCCAATAGTTTGACTTGCCAGTCAGCAGCTGCAGCCAACAATCAAATTTACATGGTACCATACCAAGGTCCAAGCATCACAGGCCTGCAACTCTGCATCTGTGTGCACACTCTCAGACTATAATTGGGAGCTCCAAGAGGACAGCTGTTAATGCTGAACGTTTGCTGCTTGTCAAACAATTTTTTTTATTTTGACCCCAACTTCAGAGGATACTTGTTTAAGGATTTGCCTTGTAGACATGACATGTACCAATAGTATATTGGCTGAAATGTCATTCTGCACCACAGGTGCGAAAACATATCTCATTCAGTATTTAAAAAATGACACATTACGTTTATGCAGCGGTGTAGAAAAATGGCTATGTTGAAAGTTTGGAGTCAAAATATTGAAATTTAACAAAGTTAGGAGTGAACACTAAAATAATGTAACGTTTAGTCATAACCTAGGTATTTTACCATATTTGTACCCCACATTTCAGCATAGCCTTCTTTTTACCCGACCTAATGAGCCCGGTAGGTGAATATTTTCAAATCCCTGCCAAAACGTACCATTCCACGCACCCGAAGCGTCATTCTGCGCCACAGGTACAAACACTCAGTTTGGCCATGATTTGAAAAATGACAGTTGTCACATTCGTGAGGTGCTGTAAAAGAAATTGCTATGTTGAAAATTTGGGGTCAAAATATTGAAAATTACTAAAGTTACAAGCCTGTGTTTGTAAATTTCAATGTAGGCTCATAACTTTGTTGTTTTTAAATATTTTTATGCCAAATTTTCAACATAGCTTTCTTATGACCCCACCTCATGAACAAGGGTGGAGAAAATGTTCAACTCCTTCCCAAAATGTGATTCTGGCAGCAACCATGAAATCACCTTTCGGGACAGATTTGCCTTATTTCACTGCCATTGTTCATTAGGTGGGGTCCCAAAAAGGCATTTTGAAAATTTGGAGCAAAAATATTCAAAAATGGCTAAGCTATGCCACTAAATTCAGAACCTCATTGAAATACATTGAACTGCACACCTGATTTCCTCAGTTCGCAGTCCAGCTTTCAAGAGTGAAGGCGTGTCTGCGGTCCAGAGAGGATTACGGCATTGGACCCCAGTGGGTAAGTAAGGGCTTGGGATGGTTGCTGAGCGGGAGGGTCAGGTAGGGGGACTAACAGCCCAACAGACATTGATGGACAGCTTTCTTTTTTACAGGGTTTAAAAAATAAAAACAAAAAAACCCACTGAGTGACAGTTTTCTTTATTTCAGATATATTCCAACACTAGGATTGGGCACCTCAGTGCTAGGCTTGTTGTGGAATGGAAGTGGGCAACCTGGAGGGGAAGGGGGTTCTAGAGAAGCGGTACCAGGGATTGGCACTCCCCACTGCTGACATTTAAAGTGACACTACAAAAGAAACAAACTGCAGTCCATGGACTGACACAGCCAGGTCAGCACCTTCACTTTTAGATGCAGAGTTCAAATAGCAGTCTTTACATAGAAACACAGAACACAGAAACAGAAACACAGAAGTTGTGGGCAGATAAGGACCTCTAGCCCACCTAGTCTGCCCAATTTTCCCTACCTTCTGTGCCACCGCAGACCCTACTCGATTTATGGTCTACGCCCCCCCCTTGCCCTATTACTAAGGTCCCCTTGTGTCTATCCCATGCATGCTTGAGTCTTGTTATTGTTTCAGCACCCACCACCTCCGTTGGGAGGCTGTTCCAGGCATCCACTACCCTTTCCATGAAGAAGTATTTCCTCAAATCTCCTCTGAGTCTCCTCTCCCACCCCAGCTTCATGGCATGACCCCTTGTCCCTGAGCATCTTTTTCTGTGTAAAATGCTGCCCTCATGTACCTTATTAATACCTTTGAAGTATTTGAGTGTTTCTATCATGCCCCCCCCTTTTTTTTTTCTTTCCTCTAGAGAGTATATATTTAATTCCTTGAGTCTTTCCTAGTAGGACTTTTGATGCAGGCCCTGCTCCATTTTGGTTGACCTCCTCTGTACCGCCTCCAACTGATCGATGTCCTTCTGGAGATGGGGCCTCCAGTACTGGACACAGTACTTGAAGTGGGGCCTCACCATCGATCTATACAGGGGTAACACTACCACCCTCTTTCTGCTGGTGATACCCCTTCCTATGTACCCAAGCATCCTGCTAGCTTCCCCACTGCCTCATCGTACTGCTTTGCAACCTTCAGGTCATCAAAAATGATTACTCTCTGGTCCCTATTGTGTTTTGTGGTTACCAATACCTCCCTGCCCAATTGGTATGTTGCCCCAGGTTTCTGTGCTCCAAATGCATGATTTTGCACTTTTTGGCATTAAAATCCAGTTGCCAAACCCTTGACCAGTCTTTCAGCTTTTTCAGATCTTCTCTTGTTTTTTTCTCTTGTTTTTTTCCACCACCCCCCCAAGTGTGTCCACTCTGTTGCAGATTTTTGTGTCATCCACAAACAGGCATACTCTCCCTTCCAGCCCTCCTGCAATGTTGCTAATAAAGACATTGAAGAGGACTAGGCCTAGTACTGACCCCTGTGGCACCCCACTGCTCACTGTGCCTTTTTCAGAGTGAACACCATTTACCACCACCCTCTGACTCCTATTGCTTAGCCAATGTCTTACCCATTTTAACACTTTTGGACCCACTCCTAGGCTGCCCATCTTGCTCAGCAGTTTTCTGTATGGAATGGTGTTGACGGCCTTACTTAAATCCAGGTAGCCCACATCCTCTGCCCTGATCCCCTTTCCTGGTCACCCAGTCAAAGAACTCGACCAGGTTTGTCAGGCAAGACCTCCCCTTGTGAAACTATGCTGCCTCAGATCCTGTAATCCACTGGTCACAAGGCATTCCCCAATCCTTTCCTTCAGTAGTGATTCCACTACTTTACCCACCACTGAAGTCAGGCTGACAGGTCTAAAATTTCCTGCTTCCTCCCTATTCACACTTCTGTGAAGTGGGACCACATCTGCCCTCCTCTGGATCCCCAGAATTCCCCCCAACCTGTATTTAGTGATAGGTTGAACAGGGCTGTCAGAGGTGCACCCAGCACCTCCTTGAGCTCCCTCAGTATCCTAGGGTGTACCCCATCCAGCCCATTACCTTATCCACTTTTAGTTGTGCTATTTCCTTGAGGACTCTCTCTTCTGTAAAAGGACTAGTGTACACCTCCCTTTCTTTAATGCCCTTGTCTCTATCTGTGGCCCGTCACCCACCCCTTTCTCTGTAAATACTGAACAAAAGTGTTTGTTCAATATGTCTGCTTTTTTCTTGTCCTCTTCCACACAAACCCCTCCCTTTTCCCTTTTAGCCTTCTTATCCTTCCTTTAAATATAGAAACAGAAATTGTTGGCAGATAAGGATCGCTAGGCCCATCTAGTCTGCCTGTAAGCCCTATACTTGTATGTGACCTCTGACCCTATGTGGTCAATGGCTTTTCATTACTCTCCCCCCACCTCAAGGTTCCTTTATGCCTGTCCCAGGCATGTTTAAAACCCTCTACTGTGCATGCTCCCACCCCCTCCTGCGCAGACTATTCCAAGTGTCCACTATCCTCTCTGTGAAGAAAAACTTTCTCACATTTCCTCTTAATCTACCTCCCTCCAATTTCATATCATGCCCCCTCATTCTAGTACTTCTGCATTGGAAAAGGACTCACCCCTGCACCTTGTTTATGACCTTGAGGTACTTGAAAGTTTCTGTCATGTCCCCCTGCTCACTCCTTTTCTCCAGTGAGTACATATTGAGATCCCTTAGTCTCTCCTCATATGTTTTATGGTGCAAGCCATCTACCATCTTTGTCACCCTTCTCTGGACTGCCTCCACCTTGTTTATGTCCTTTTGCAGATGTGGCTTCCAGAACTGCATGCAGTACTCTAGGTGAGGCCTCACCAGTATTTTATACAATGGCATCAGCACCTCCCACCTCCTGCTAATGATACCTCTGCCTATGCACCAGAGCATGCCACTGGCCTTCCCTGCAGTCTTTTGTTTGTCCTCTTTTCACTTATATACCTAAAGAATGTTTTATCCTCCTTTTTTTCTGATTTGGCAATATTCTCCTCCATTTGTGCCTTTGCACTCCTAACTGCTTTCTTTGCCTTCCTTTATTTCTCCTGATATCTCTCCCTATCCTCCTCCTTCTGTGTCATCTTGTACCTTCTAAATGCTAGTTTTTTGCCCTTACTTTCTCTGCTACTTCTTTAGGGAACCATAGTGGTCTCTTTTTTCTCTTGCCCTTTTCAACCTGCCTGACACAGAGGGTTGTTACCTTCTCAATGCCCTCCTTTATTTTTGCCCACTGTTCCTCGACTCCACCCAGTTTCCCTATCTCTGTAGAGCATCCATGAGGCATTCTCCAATTTTCTTAAAATAGACCCTCCTGAAGTCCAGGACCCTCGTTTTAGTGTGGTTTCATTCTGACCCAGTTCTTATATTGAACCACACCGTACTGTGATCACTGGTTCCCAGGTAGCTACCCACAGTGATGTCAGTGACACTGTACCCTTTTATCAGTACCAAGTGTTGGGAAAATTACTTTTTATATTACTTTCAGAAAATTGTTCCAGAAAGCTCTGTGCAGTCACTAGCAAGGATGGAGAAATACTGGAAAAAGTAATACACCTTACAGTTACAATTACTTATGTCTTTTAATACAAAAGTAATACGTAACTTTAACTGAATACATTTATTTGAAAGCAACTAGTAACTAACCTATTGCTTTCAAATAAATGTCATCTGTTACAGTTTTTTATTATTTTTGTATTGTTTTTGTATAAAAAGAAATAAGTAACTGTAATTGTCAGGTATATTACTTTTTCTAGTACTTCTCCATCCTTGCTAGTGACTGCACAGTGCTTCCTGGATCAAGTTTCTAAAAGAAATCGAAAGTAATATAAATAGTAACTTACCCAGCACTGTCAGTACCAGATACAGTATTATACCCTCATGAGTTGGTTCTTTAACTAGTTGCCTGAGGAATGCCCCCTGCCTTCTTTTATGTTTTTCTATTTAAAGGGACACTGTCAGCTTCTGGGGCTGATAAACTCGTGCATGCACCAGTAGTTCATTTAAGTTGCCATGTGAGATATTTGTATTTCTAAATGCAGACAGTCCCCCAAACATAGCAAACTATCCTACCAGTGAAAACAAGTGCTCAAAGATACAGAAATATAGAACTGACAACTGAAGCCATGACTCTTGGCCTTTCTGTATGTTTGAGCAATCATATGCATTGATTAGATACTTTGGTGTATTCAGGGGACTGTCTGCATTTTAGAAATACAAAAATCTCATATAACAGGGTAAATAAACTACTCTTGCATGCACTGGTTTACCAGCTGCAGAAGCTGACAGTGTCGCTAACAGGAAGACTCCTGGTGATGAAAGATGATCAGCTGCATTGACTGGCTTCATGCAAATCAAAGGACAGAAGCCATCTCTGATGGGAGCAGTTAGATCCTTTGAAGTACACAAGGTTTCTGCCCAGCAAGCAGTGAGTGGCGTCACAATCTCAGTGTGTGGTCATTGGTCTAGACTACTGATCTTCTGCTATTTTGAACTGCAATGGGCTCAGCAGTGACAACTCCCCCCCCAAATCCCCTTTCACTGTAACAAAACATTTGGTGTGCATGCACATTAAATGTACAAAGGAGAAGCGACTATCGAAGAGCTAACAAAATGTGGAAGGCCAGGTGTGCTAATGCTAGAAGTCTGGGACATAAGCGGGAGGCAGCATAGTACAGTGGTTTAAGGCTCTGAGCTGCAAACCTGGAGATTCGGGTTTGAATCCCACAGCCCCACTTACATACTGTGTGACCCTGAGCAAGTCACTTAACTTCCTTGTGCTCCCAGGTTGCACCTGTAAACAAGCTTTCAGCTTAGTGTGTCTCTCCTGGTAAAACAAAAGTAAGCTTCCAGACCTACAAGCCATCATGGCGGAGGCTGATCTGGATACTGTGGCCATTACCGAGTTATGGTGCACTGACAACCATGACTGGGACATGGTCATACCAGTCTACATGATGGTGAGATGAGACAGGCCAGGGAAGAAGGGAGAGAGGGGGAGTGGTGGGTTATGTGCAGGAAAGCATAAAAGCAATAGAAATATAGGGAATTCGCGGGGAGGGGCAAGGTGCTGTGGGTAACCCTCGAGTCGGGAAACAGAACCACTATTCGGACAAGTGTGATCTACAGGCCTCCAGCACAGGAGGAGGACTTAGATAAGGAAATGTTAGAAGCAATTGGCAAAATGACTGAAAAGGTGGAGGTGTTGCTTTTGGGGGACTTCAATTTGCTGGACAAAGACTGGAGCCTCCCTGCTGTGGCTTCAGCTAGAAGTAGAGACAACCTGGACTCCCTGCAGGGGGTGTTCCTCAAGCAACTAGACAGTGAACTCACTTGCGATGGGGCAATACTGGATCTGGTGCTTATTAACAGGGACAGTATTGCAGACATCAAGGTAGGAAGCCATCTCAGGATCAGTGATTATCGTACAGTGTGGTTTAACATAAGAACAGCTGTGAAATCCAAGCACACAATGGCAAGTCCTGTACTTCAGAAGGGCTGACTTTACAAAGATGGGTGAATGCCTCAGGAATGACCTGGCGGGGAGAGGACATGTGGGGGGGGGGGTGGAGGAAAAGTGGGCACAACTAAAAAGAGGACATAGTGAAGGCACCAAACCTCTGTGTCAAGCAAGTAAGCAAAAGTAAAAGGAAGAGAAGACCGCTGTGGTTCTCAAAAGAGGTAGCAGAAAGGTAAAGTCTAAAAGAGTAGCATTCAAAAGGTATAAGGAGATCCAGAGAGAGAGAGAGAGTAGGATAGGGAAGCGTATCAGGGAAAACAGGGGAAGGCAGGCAAAGCAGTGAGGACACCAAAGGTGCAAACTGAGGAAAGAACAACTGAGGGTATATCAAAAGGGGACAAGACATTTTTTAGGTATGTTACTGAAAAAAGAAAGGGATTGTATGGTTAAGGAGGGAGGGGGCGGTGGATGTATGGTGGTGGATCAAAAAAAGTCAAACAACTTGAACAAATACTTCTACTCAGTGGTCACAGCAGAAGGGGAGGGGCCACGAAAAGGCACCAGGAGCTTTATCAGGTGGGAAATGGACACTAATCCATTTTTGGAGGAGACAGTCTGGAAAGTACTCATAAACTGAAGATGGACAAAGCTATGGAGCCAGCCAGGGTACATCCAAGGGTGCTGAGGGAGCTCACAGAGGTACTAGCTACACCTCTGACAGATCTATTTAACAGATCACTGGAGACCAGCATGGTCCTGGAGGACTGGAGAAGGGCAGAGGTAGTCCCACTTCACAAAAGTGGTAGCCAGAAAGAGGCGGGCAATTATAGGCCTGTCAGCCTGACATCGGTGTTAGGTACAGTAATGGAAACACTACTAAAGGAAAGGCTGGTGGAATATCTTGCATTCGGTGGGTTACAGGATTCAAGGCAGCATAGATTCATAGGAGGAAGGTCATGCCAAATAAATCTGATAGATTTCTTTGACTGGTTGTCCAGGGAGTTGGATCGGGGAGGAGCGGTGGATGTGGCCCTGGATTTTAGTAAGACTTTTGACACCATTCCACAAATGAGATGGATAAGCAAGTTGGTAACTTGGGGGTGGGTAATAAGGTGGTAACCTGGATAAGAAACTGAGTAGGGAATAAGACACAGAGGGTAGTGGTAAGTGGAATTTGCTTTGAGGAAGGGAAGTTGACCGGTGGGGTGCCTCAGGGATCAATGCTAGGACCAGTCCTCTACAGTGTCTTTATAAGTGACATAGCAGAGGAACTGGAAGGAAAGGTCTGCTTCTTTATGAAAGACACCAAGATCTGCATCAGAGTAGGACTCTTTTTATGGGGGGGTTAGGGGATTGTGGAAAGGATGGGAAGGGATCTGAAAAACAGGTGAACAGTCAAAGGTATGGCAGCTGGGTTTTAATGCAAAGTGCAAAATAATGCACTTGGGCCACAGAAACCAGGGAGCAGAGAACAAAATGGGTGGAATGTTACTGACAAAGACCATGCAGGAAGGAGACCTGGAGTTATCATAGCAGATGACCTAAAGGTGGTCAGACAGTGTGACAAGGCAGTTGGGAGGGCTAATGGGATGTTGGGGGTGCAAAGGAATGGGTATAACCATCAGAAAGAGGGAGGTGGTGCTGCCCCTATATAGATTACTGGTAAGACCCCACCTTGAGTACTGTGTCCAATTCTGGAGACCACATCTCAAGAAGGATATAGACAGAGTAGAGGAGATAAAGCGGAGAGCTACCAAAATGGTGCAGGGTCTGTCTCAAAAGTCCTATGAGAACAGGCTAAAGGAGCTAAATACATACACCCTGGAGGACAGAAGGGTGAGAAGGAATATGATAGAGACCTTTAAATACCACGCAGGGGTAAATAAGGTAAAGGAGGGACGTATTTTTAGGAGAAGAGGGTGCTCTAGAACAAGAGGACATGCTATGAAGCTAGAGAGGGTAAATTCAGGAGAGATGTGAGAAAGCACTTCTTCACAGAAATGGTAGTGGATACCTGAAACAGCCTTGCAGCAGTGGAAATGGGGGGCAAAAACAGTGGTGGGGTTAAAAAATACCTGGGACAGGCACAAGGGAATTGTAGGGGTAAGGAAGAGGGGAGGAGGGTGCATCTCAAATGGAGATGGAGAGAGGATCACAGATGTAGAAGTGGGTATTCATCTGGGAACTAGCGACCATCGAACAGTATGGTTCACAATAAACACAGCAATAGAGTCAAGCCATACAAAGGCAAAAGTACTGGACTTCAGGAGGGCTTACTTTGCCAAAATGAGTGAGTGCCTAAGGAATGCACTAGCAAATGGGCAGGAAGGAGGGGTGGAAGAACAATGGGAAATAATAAAAACTACCATCACAGAGGTAACAAGCCTTTGTGTGAAGCAAATAAACAAAACAAAATGATGTAAGAAACCAGTATGTCCTCAAAGGAGGTGGCAGTGAAGGTTCAAGAGAAAAAGAAAGCATTCAGAAAGTACAAGGAATCACAGAAGAAGCAGGACAGAGAATTGTATCAGTTAAAGCAAAAGGAAGCTGGGAAGGCAGTCAGAGCAGCAAAGGCCTGAACTGAGGAAAAGATAGCCAACTCAGTTAAGAAGGGGGATAAAACCTTTTTTAGGTGCATCAGGGAGCGAAGGAATACTAAGGGAGGGATAGTGAGGCTTAATAAAGGGGAAGGGGTGGGCAGAGGGTGACTGTGAAAAGGCAGAGATACTAAACAAATATTTTTGCTCAGTATTTACAAATGAAGAGGGGGAGGTACCTAAAACAAACAATAGAAACACTCCTGATACAGACGTTGATACCAGCCCATTTACAGAAGAAAGGGTTCTGAAAGAATTCTTAAAACTGAAGGTGGACAAAGCAATGGGGCCTGATGGGATTCATCCCAGGATTCTAAAAGAACTAAGGGTAGAACTAGTGACACCACTGACTACCCTCTTTAACAAATCATGGGAGGATGGGGTGGTACCTGAGGACTGGAGGAGGGCAGATGCGATTCCCCTTCACAAAAGTGGGAGCAGGGCAGAAGCAGGAAACTACAGACCTGTTAGTTTAACCTCAGTGATAGGGAAAATGATGGAATCACTTCTGAAGGAAAGAATTGTCGAGTACTTAGAGGCCAGAGGGGCACAGGACCCAAGGCAGCATGGATTCACAGTGGGAAGGTCATACCAGACTAATCTAATAGATTTCTTTGACCGGGTGACCAAAGTAGTAGATCAGGGAGGGGCTGTGGACATGGCCTACCTGGACTTTAGCGAGGCATTTGACTCAGTCCCACAAATAAGATTAATATACAAGTTAGCCAGCCTGGGAGTGGGTCCCAAGATGATAGCCTGGGTAAAGAATTGGCTGGAGAATAGGACACAGAGGGTAATAGTAAATGGAGTCCACTCTGAAGAAAGGGGAGTTACTAGTGGGGTGCCGCAGGGTTCAGTATTAGGACCGGTCCTCTTCAATGTCTTTGTAGGCGACATTGCAGAGGGACTGTAAGGAAAAGTATGTCTCTTTGCAGATGACACAAAGATCTGCAACAGAGTTGATGCACAAAGTGGGGTGGAAAGGATGAGAAGGGACTTGGCAAGGTTAGAGGAATAGTCAAATGTATGGCAGCTTAGATTTAATGTTAAGAAGTGCAAGGTAATGCACCTGGGAAACAAAACCCAGGGAAGAGTACACAATGGGGTGAGATACTAACAACAACAAAATGGAAATGGACCTGGGGTAGTCATATCAGATGACTTAAGGTGGGCAAGCAATGTGTGAGGGCAGTAAGGAGGGCTGGGGGATACTGGGATGCATAGGGAGAGGCATCACCAGTAGAAAACAGGAAGTTGTTATCCTCTGTACAGACAGCTGGTGAGACCCCATCTGGAGTACTGTGTGCAGTTCTGGAGACCCAGTCTCCAAGGACATAGACAAGATGGAAGCTGTCCAGAGGAGGGCAACTAAAATGGTGCAGGGTCTGCACCGGAAGACATATGAAGAGAGACTAAAGGAGCTTAATATGTATAGCCTCGAGGAAAGGAGGGAGAGGGGGGACATGATAGAAACTCTCAAGTACCTCAAGGGAATCAACAAAGTCCAAGAGGGTAGCATTTTTCAAAAAAAGAGGTGTGCAAGAACAAGGGGGCACAATTTGAAGATGGGAGGCGGCTCAGAGGTAATGTAAGGAAGTATTTTTTCACAGAGAGGGTTGTGGATGCATGGAACAGCCTTCCGGAGGAGGTTGTGGAGTCAAAAGCAGTGGTTGAATTCAAGCATTCATGGGACAGCCAAGGCAATTCTAGGGGGTTGGGGTAGAAAGAAGTAGGCTGCTGGTTAACTAGGATCTGCAGCTTATCCATTAGGTAGGGAAATGGGCAGACTGGGTGGGCCAAGCGGTCCTTATCTGCCATCAAATTCTATGTTTCTATGTTACTATCATAGATCAAGTAGGGTCTGCAGCAAAAAAAAGGTTAAAAAAAATAACTGCGTGGGTTCGACGGTCCTTATCTGCAGTCACATTCTGTGTTGCTATGTTTTTCTCAATCCTTTACAGCACTGAAGTTTAGGGTTATAATATGGGAGGCAATATGAAGAAACCTCTAAACTTTTTCTATAGAAGGTTGTTATCACTACCAAAAGCAGCCCCTGGGTTTAGCCTATGTCTAGAATTAGGGCAACCTTCGATTAAGGTTTTGGCCACTTGCAGGTTAATGAATGACTGGCTTCCTCTCCAACACACTCAAGGGCTTGCAATAAGCTGTTTGAAATAAAAAATGATTTTGTTTCTTAAAAAAAATAGCAATATTTCAAAACGGCTTGGATTTGTTAGAGATACACCTATAGGATATAATTTCTTATGGGATCTGGCAATGCAAGGAGCTACTATTTCAGAGTCCTACGGTGTGCTGATTAAATCTAGGTTTTTCGACACAGATTTACAAGAAGCCAGGGCTAAGTTAGAGAAGAATAAGAATAATAGATTTCATTCTACACTTAGCCATGTAAGTAAAGATGCAATGATTGAAGATTATTTAATAACTACAACAGACCCTATTATAAGGACTATTCTAACAACATTTTGATTTGGGATCTTCCCAGGCAACATTCTGGAAGGAAGATATAATAAAGATCCTAATAGATCCCTGAATAGTTTATGTTCTTTTGGCTATGAGTGTATACAAGACTTAGTGCATATTGTTTTAATCTACCAATATTATAATCGACAAAGAGCTAAATGGCTGAGCAGAATACTGGGGAATATGTGATTAAATAGCCAGCTAATGGTGTGCTCACTTAATACATATGATAAGAATGTATTAATAATGCTGGGGCATTTTTTGAAAGGAGTTTTAGAACGGAAGACATGCAAATGATTAAGTAAGCATTAAGCCACGACACAGTATGGTTCTACTGGAGAATTAATCCATGCCAGGGCTCCAACCACCCAGGCATGGATTAATTCTACAGTAGAACCATACTGTGTCGTGGCTTAAGTCGCTGGTAACATGTCAAGTGCAGAAAAAGGAATAATATGTAAGCAATAATACACCAACACAGTGGCTTCTCTTTAAACTGCTATATTGTAAGGGAATAATGTACTTTGAACTTACTGGTTACACAGAACCTGCTGCTAATAAATGTAATGTCATGGGTGCTAACGTAAACAATGTGAAGTACTCACTGTATAATGAATTTGTCAACATTTAGTAATGTTTTAATTTTTTAGCTAACTTGCTTTCAGATCACTGCAATGCTCTCCATTGTTATCATATTTCTGCTTAACAGACTCGGTTGCTGTGCATGCTGGGAAGCATCCAATGCACATATTTGCGTGGCACAGACCAGGCATCAGAAACATTACTGCTGACTTATGGAAACTAACAGAAATACTGGCACTCATGACAAGATGGAACCGACACACCAAGAGAAAGAAACACAGCAGAGATTCCCCCACTCAAGTTACAGAGACAGAGAGCAAGAAAGACAGAGTGACTAACAGGAACACTGTTCTCAGGAGCACAATACAACGGTGAGTTTTTGGATGGTCTGAGTTAATACTAAGGGCCACTGAGTTGGTGTTGCTTGTGCAGCAGCTTGCTGTTTGTATTTCTCTCTTGCTGCTACTCATGTCTCTCTGTCTGTGTGCTGGGTTCAGGGATGGGTTTCTTGCTCTCACTGTGAGAAGTGGTCGGTGTCTCAGGAGAATGCCTGCTGGCTTTGTTGAGTCACTGTCTGACCGGGGAAGCAAGGGGCAGGCTTTCAGAGACAACAAGAGGAACTACCATATTGAACATTTGTTTGCAAGACAGCAGACCAACAACAAGAGCAAGGAAAATATTTAACATTTTGCTCATTTTCCCAAACCAGTTTCTCTACTTCCAGCTACAAATCTCAAGATTTAAACACCGGATGACTGCCTAAAGGAAACAGGGCTTAATGTTAAGGGAACCAGTACTGCTGTTCACCGAGTTGGTTCTATGTGATAATGGTGATCGCCAAAGGGCGATTGCTGTTACTGAAAATGTTCATCAATGAAAATAACAATGGCAATGTACATTCCCAGCAACAGAAATAACTTAAGTGTTTTATGTGGGGGGGGGCTTCGCCCCCACACCCCCCGCACCCCACTTAACTAAAAAAAAAGGCACAGTAAAGCACAAAAAAAGTCTGCTTGTCCCAAGCCCTGAATCCTGCACCCTCCTCACCAAAGCCAGCCTCACTAACCACTGCGCCACTAGGCCAGCTTGGTGGCTGCCCCTCTTACCACCCCCCACATACCTCATGGTCGGATACCTGTCCTCTCGCCCTGCCCTTTCCTGTCACTACCCTTGCATGGTAGCCCACAACAGAGGCACTGCAACTGAGTCGCTCATATTTGAGTCGCTCGATCTCAGTTGCTTTTATGACAGGATACCCACCAGGTTCCCAGAGGTCCATGGGGCAGGTGAGTGGGAAGTCACTTAGTGCATTTCCTGTGAATATTACTGTCCACTCCCTCAGGTGTCTTACTTTTGAGCATACTACTGATGAGAACCTTGGGTTGTTGAGCATGCTCCCAATGGCAATTGTGAATTAACTATGAAAATTAATCCATGTTTAGGTGATGTGTTGCAACAAATCACAGGTCAGAATTTCCAAGAGCCATGTTACAAGTGACATTGATATATGTCAGTCCAATATGTTTTGTATTCCAGGAGTGTTTTGTATCTTCTTATGTGGTGTTCTTATTTATATTTATGTGTATATTACATCTTCTACAACTGTAATGTCTCATGATGACCAATACATTATCTATCTACTTATTTACCGTCAACTTACTCACCATGGAAACATTTTTTGCTTTACTACATGGCGATTGAAAAAAAAACTACTATAGTACTTTAAGATATAACAAGTTGTGCTGTCTGATCTGGGGTCCATTACAGAATTAAGTTGACAGTGACCTAATATAAAACAACAGACCTGCACACTGAACCAAGTGTAAGAAGCATGCAGTGCAGTTACTTCTACATGTGACTATCTTTTCAATTTTTTTGGTTGCACTCTCAAAACAGTAATACAAATGACAGGGTGTGCAGTTATAACGGAATAAGGAATGCATCAGTTGGTTGATAGGCAGTAGGTGTAACTGAGTGCCACAACCACCTAAAAAGTTCATTATTCCCATTCATATAATGGTGTCTGGTCAGCTCTGACTCCTCATTATGATCAAGAGCACAACCAGTAGGGGTCAGAAAGGTCAATATGCTAAATTCATATACTCAGCATCAAAAGGGTCACAATGCAAATTAAATAAAATCAAATAACACAGCAACATCAAAAATAAATCTTGCAAAAAAAGTTAATTAACCACCCCCAACACTGTTCAAGAGTAACAAATTGTAAAGGAACTCCAACCAATAACTTTGAAACATATAGTATTTCCTATTCACAAGTTCACTTACCCATCACCCAAAAAAATCAGTGCTGCTTACCAAGAAAACATTTTAAACACCTAATAAAAACAAATCTATGATTCTATACAACAGCAGAAACATGCATACATGCATCACTAAACCATCAGCAAAGCTTCTACAAACACTGCTCTAAAAGCTAATAAAATATCCACTTACCCACAAAAAAGAAAGAGCAGCTCAAACTGCAGCTTGAATCTCAACTGCCTAGCACTGCACCTGAATATCTAATGAACAGCCTAGGCTACCAGGTCTGACTCAGATGACATGTAAAAAAGAGAAAGCACAGCCCAGGTTTCCAGTTTAGCCTCACAAATCACATGGTAATTACAGAAAGTTTAAAGTCTGGAATACCTATTTAAAGCAACAAAATAACCCTCTATCTTACAGTACAACCGCACCCAACTAGTGCAGCTTATCATCTGCAATGTAACCTCTGCTGCATATATAATTGTGCTAATGCCCTAAAGGCAACTATTTAAAGATACAGCACCAGATCACAATAGTGTTACACTGCTAAAAACTAATATTACTAAACATTTTTTAAGTGAAATAGGCAATTCCATCGGGGGGGGGGGATTATTGCTATGTCAATATACTTTCAGGTTCAGGACTCCAACCTGCCACTTGGTACATTAGTATAGCATAACCTCTCCCCTCTTCCATGCCTTAAAGTAAAACGACCATCTAGGATTAAATTAATCAATATTGTTACCAATGGAAATCTGCTTTACAGAAGCTATTGACCGAACCTGTAACACTTGCAGGGCCAGAATTATAACCCAATTAATTGCCCCTCCCTTTATAGCTGCAGGCATCCATTTTCTAACTCACAAGCACAGGAAATGACATCACATTGGGGAAATACATATAGTTGATAAATATTCTAACCAGGAGAGGCACACTAAGCTAAAGACTTAGTCCAGGTGCGACCTGAGAGCACAAGAAAGTTAAGTGACTTGCTCAGGATCATACAGTAATACAAGTGGGGACTGTGGGATTCAAATCCAGGTTACCAGGTTTGCAGCTCAGAGCCTTAAACCACTGCACTATATTGTCTCTTTCAAGGTAAGAGGAAAAGAAGAGTTAGGCCTTTTAATGAGCTGTCACAACCAACCATGTAATAGTTTAATGATTGTACCTGGGAGCATCAGGGAAGTGAAAAGGTTTTATCTCAAAAAGAAGGGGCTACTGAAGATTTCCTGCTGGAAAAGCAGAGTGAAACAGTTGGAATCATGAAATGAAAAAACAAATCTGCTGTATTTTTTTTTTTACTTTGGTGACAGGAAACCTATTTCTGGATGGTGTTCAAATAAAGATGTTTTTTTATGTTGCAACCTTCAGAAGTAGTAGTACTGGAACATGGGGAAAAGTGAGTGTGTATGTGTGTGTGTGTGGGGGGCACTGTATCTATAAGAGACCATGATTGCTTCCCTTTTGTCACTGCATGCATTTAGGGGCACTTTGAATGCTCATGGGCAAATGTGGGGGGTGTCCACCCCCCACACGCACCTGTAGGTTCTGGCACCTATGTTCAGAAGGGTTCTGCATTGACACCCATCTAGCCTATCACACACCAACACAAAACACTTATTTTTTTGCAACTTATTTACCCAGGATAGTCCAGCTGAGATGTGCCACCTCATTTCCAGTGGGGTCCTGCTGCTATTCATTTCTGGTGCTAGGTGAACAGGAGCACTGGGGGGGTTCTGTGACTTACTCAAGGTCATACAGTTAGTATTTGACTTTACCGAGGTCTGAAACTCTCATCTCCTGGGCCCCAAGCTTGTGCTCTAGCCACTAGATCACACTCCTGCAAATGACAGAACATGTTGCTAACAAAAAAATGTAAACACAACTACTTCAGTGCTATCCAACTAAATAGGTAATGGAATAAAAATTATTTACAGTGTTGCCACATAAGCAGAATATTCTGCAAATCACACTGGCACTAAACATTTTACTAAACTGAAATGTCACAAAACATTGTACAAAGTAATATAAAACCCAAAGAAGCGCGGAAACTGTTGGCACTGGCAGTACACAACTTTTGTTTATAGCAACCCCTACAAGATTAGAAACAAGTTAAAAGCACTTTTTGTTTCATTTTCTCTGCCCTTCAAAGAGGCAGTATATCACAGTGGTTTAATGCTCTGAGCTGCAAATCTGGAGAACTGGGTTTGAATCCCACAGTCTGCACTTGCATTACTGTATGACCCTGAGCTAGTCACTTAACTTTCTTGTCCTCTTAGGTCACACCTGGACTCAGACTTCAGCTTAGTGTGCCTCTCCTGGTTAAAATATTTATCGACTATATGTGTTTCCCCTGATGTGATGTAATTTCCAGTGCATGTGATTTAGAAAATGGATGCCTGCAGCTATAAAGGGAGGGGAAACTGAATGGGTATAATTCTGGCCCTAAAAGTGTCATGGGTTTGGTCAATAGCTTATGTAAAGCAGATTCCATTGGTAACAATATTGATTAATTTAATCCTAGATGGACGTTTCCCTTTAATCCTTACATAACCACACACATTGGATTGTGTTATCACACTTATGAAATGAGCTTATTATGTACAAAAACCAAAGCATTAAAATATGTGGCTCAGGTGAGGTACACGGTTGTTAGAAATGATTCAATGGTCATGTGACATGTTTCAAACAATGATTTTACAGATTTTCATGACCCATTTTATAAAACGAATAAAAAGGTAAAGGTACAATGTTTTGCTGCAACATGAACTCCTTTAATGTATTTTTTGAATTCCAGTACTAACAGTCAGCAATAAAGATGTATAATATTGACAAGTATTTATTAGGAAGGAAAAATACTTTACCTTCTACTAATCCCCCTGAAAGAAAGTCAAGGGGATGATTTGTTGCAAGAAGAACCATAAAAACAGCAACTGCAAAACCTGTCATATAAAAAAAGAAGTACACTATTAGACAGGTCCCAGCACAAGCGATGGAGAATGCCCTGTATCCTGCCTTCTGGTAAATATTTCCCTTTCTGAAAGATGTGTTTTATGTATAGAGTATATACTGGAATTGTGCCTCCATTTTGAAAGAGATGTGCAGCGTGCTGACACTTCAGGGTCATTCCTCTTCCTCTTTCAAATATGTTGTTTGAGAGCACCATTCCAAAACAGATTGGTTTGTCTGTACCCCACAACAGTACTGGATTTACATGGTCAACAATAGCTAGGGCCTCCTTCCAGTCCTGCCCCAATATTGTGTGTTGAGGGGTAGGGGGAACTGACCTGAAAGTAAAATGAAAACCAGAACCAGAACCAGGGATGTTTTTGGCAAAAACAAAACCAGAACCTCCCTGGTTTTGAACATAGTTCTACAGTGGTCTACAGTACCAGATCTAGGATTTTGCAGTTGGAGGTACAGGGGTTAGGACTTAGTATGTGAATGTTTTTGAATGGGTTTTATGTTCTCTATGGAATCTACTATTGCTTTCTTTTTACCACATTTTTAGTAGAAAACTACAGATTGTGCAGTTTAGTATGACTTGGGAATCAGTCATGATGGAAGAATGTCAGCAAGCAAGCAAAGTGTCTAATGGGGCAACACACCCTTTGCTCTCCTAGATTTGCTACTGGTTATCTACAGATATTACTGAGCACTAAAAGAGCTAGCAGTGGCCAACATAACAGAAAATGTTAATTTCGAAAAATAGTCAGTTTTTACTTTTCTTTTCAAAAGTATTTTTCTTTCTCTAGTTGCTCATCATCGGAAGGTTTTCTACCGGAGACCATTACGGTAAAGTAAGGAATTTATTTTTATATAATGTCCCACCTGAATGGCTTGGAGCATTTCACAAAACATAGTACATTAAGTGTGATGTGTAGAGCTGTCCTGTGCCTGGAGACTGACATATCTAGTCCTGTTCCTGTTAATACTTCATTAGCATTGAGACCTCCCTTATTGTGATGTCACAGTTAACTGATCGTGAAACAGGTGATCAGATCTTCATGGTCAGTTATAATGTCATAGTTGGTGAAGTCACAAGCCTGACGATACATGAGGAACAGAACTAGTTATGGAAGCCTCCAGGTAGAGTACTTTTCCACACATTGCACCATGTCTTGCCAGGTACAGTATCTTGTGAACAGCAGACAGAAAAAAAATACTTCAGATAGAAGGATTAGCAGTTTGCTACTTTTGAAAGCTAATATTAATTTCAGGCAGTACACTAGCTCTTTAATAGTTGCAGTGGTTTCCTGCATGACAATAAGTCATTGCTCTGTAAAATGATTTGAGATATGCTGTGTATTAAAAGTGCAAAATATATAGAGCCATTTTCTCCATAATCTGGAGTTCGAGCTGGAGTTTGCTAAGGACACCTTCCCATCTATCCTCCTACGTTTGCTGGATACTGAATTATGTATCTCTAAATTTCTTAAAAAGTTTATTTATTTATTGTTGTCATTTTGTGATTTTAAACATTGCCTTATATCACTGTAAATACTTTTAGTTTAACAATAAGCTACCTACTACTACTATTACAGCATTTTCCCCATATTAAGGCAACTGTTTGCAAATAACTTGCAATTCAGCTATTTGCAAAGGTTATTTGGTGTAAATGAGATCTACATAAAATCTATGGAGCCAGGTTAGTGAAGAATAAGATCAGTCATACTCCTGCAGGAGTGAAAAGGATCTCCCATGTTATTGACAGTATCAAAATGTTACAAACTAGAAATAATAATAATAAAGCAAATTTAATGCCAAAAGAAACCCCGAAAATTAAAAAACAAAACAGAACTACAGAGTGGGCTCCAAAATTAAAAAGAGTTTAAAAAGGACAACAATAACCAATTAAAGATTCCACAAATGTTACAGGAGATTGTCAGGCAAGAAAAATATTATCAACTTCATGTTGGAAGTATGTTCTGAACTAGTATAGAGATATACCTGAATAAAGAATCTGAGGAGGAATACAACAGAAATCCTTCCTCCTCAAACAGGGATCTGTTGGGTTTAGTAGATTATGACCATCCACACTGTGTTACTCCTGCCCCCCCCCCCCCACTATTTTCCCTTTTTCTCAACTCCCTTCCCAAGGAATGTTCTGGGAAGCTACTTCTATATGCAGATGACGCTGTCCTCAACAGCTCCCACACAGACCACACCACTCTCTGAAATGCCCTCCAGAAACCTTTCTCAGATGTTGAATCCTGGTTTGTTCAGCATAGCTTAGTTCTCAACTACAAAAAAACAAAATCTATGGCATTTGCACATGTCCAAAACAAAAATCATAGGCTACCCCTGCTCATTCTAAACTCACAAAACAACCCCCTTGAGCAGGTCACCTCATTCAAATACCTGGGTATCACCCTGGACTCAAGGCTCACTTACCATGATCATATCCGAACTCTGCTCCACTGTCAATATTCGTATTGGTCTACTACACCGGTACAAGCACTGCTTCCCCTCTGAAGCCTTACATTTAGCTCTATCGGCTCCTATACTATCCCTCATAGACTATGGCATCATAGTATATGGTGCAGCTGACAACACGCACCTTAACAAAATTAGGATAGCCCTAAATAAGGCCTGTAGGCTAGCCACTGGCTGTGATAGGCTCACGCATACCGGCACTCTTTACACCTCTACCAACTGGCTAAACTTTGATGGTAATCTAAAATATCAGACCTGCCTCTTCACTAAAAAAATAACTGCTGTACTATTCCCTCCTGCTCTCACCCCTCTACTCCAAGCACTCCTGTCCACCCGCCACACATGGCAAACTGCAAGGACCCACTTCCGGGTACCCCACTGCAAAACCTCCTTGGGCCAAAGAACGTTTAAGTACCTGACTCCTGGCTGGCTGAACTCCCTCCTGAATTCCCTCATCACAGAGCCTAAACTTGGCCTGTTCAAATCCCACCTCAGAGAACTAATCACCCAAGAGTCAGTCTGTGACTGTCCCTGATTTTCTCAGGCACTCCTGTATCTCATCAGAATACTTACCTCCCCTGGTATTGCCACCCTAGAGCATGCGTATATATGACAATGGACTCCTATGATTCTGCCTGAAACTGTTAATAACCACTAGGGCATGGCTATGCCACTGTCCTGTACTGTACATTCTAGTTAGCTCCTACTCTGCTCCTCTGCTCCTATTCCTGTAACTCTATGTACCATTGTATTACTAGCTGCAATGTCTTAACCACCTGTAACCATGTTTGATACTGTACTGTTTGTAGTACTTGCTACTTTTGTTACCTCTGCTTGCGCTGTTGCCTTTGTATATGTTGAACTACCTGTTGTTTTGCTTCTTTACTCAATTGACGTGGAACCTTTGTAAAGGAGTCTTTGACTAAGATGTGTATCTGATATTCATCAATCAATCAATAAATAAATAAATAAAAGAGGCACAGTGACTGAAGGTGGATACAAAGGGTAAACCAACCCTGGATATACAATAAAAACAATCCAAAATATGGAGATCTTTTTAATTTGGAATCTAGCGGGGTTAGCTAGTAAACTGAAAGACCTATGCTGTTTAGATTTTATTAAATTCTTTCCTATAATTATGCTACAAGAAACTTGGTTAGCTGATTCTGAAGCTTGCTTACTAAAAAGCTTGCCATCATAGGAAATAAGGATAAAATGTGGCTAAATATGGGAGACCACCTGGAGGATTGTGCCATCTGGTGAATACCTGTACTGGTGTAAATAATAAGTAAATCTACATGGAAGACAATTGCCCATTTTTATGTATTAAACTATCTAAAGGTTAAATGATTTCTTGTATTATTGTTAATGTATACATTCCCCCGCACTCAGAAGTTATAAACCCTTCTTCTTACAACATCACAAGTGAAGAGCTGAACCTTCTGAATAAGGGATTTTCTTTTGTCCCTACTGTTAGTTTCAGACTATTTGACTCCATTATCAATCTGCATAGGATGTGTAGACAACTGAGCATATGGTCATTTTGTTTAAAGACAACAAGCCTCACTTACAACTACAGAGGTACAGACTGAATCCTTTTAAACAGCTGTCTCCGTCCCCCCCCCCCAAGCAATTTAAACATTCAGAAAAAAAGTGAGATGGACTTTGGAAAACTGCAATGTGATCATGCACCTTTGTCTTTTTGTAACATTTCTGCAAATGAAAGACATGCTTTATCTTCTCTTGAGAGCAACCACGTTGTTACAATCAAGTCCGTGGACAAGGGCGGTAGTGTGGTTGTTCTCAACACTTCTGATTTTGAAAAAGGAGTTTTGAGATAGTTTAAACTGGATCATGATCCCTTACCGGGTTTCAAAACGTGACTGAGGTGGTGAATGCAGCCTTTTGGGAGGATAAAATATCTATGACAACTAGAGATTTTTTGATTGTTGAGCACCCTAAGAGACCTGTTATATGTACCCTCCACAAAGTCCATAAATCATTAGAAAATCCCTCACCATTAGTGGCATAGGGTCAGTCACTGAGCCACTTTCAAAATATGTTGACTCTTTTTTAAAACCCTCTATTCTGGAACTTCGTTCTTATCTTAAGGACACCACTGAGGTGCTAAGAATTTTGGACAATGTAAAAGTTGAAAAAGATTGTGTTTTAGTGACCATAGATACTAAGGCACTTTGCTCAAATATCCCTCATGAGGGGGACTCAAGGTTGTGACCTTTTTTTCCTGAATCAAAGGGTTGACAAAAATCCATCTACTGAGTTGTTGGTTAAGCTCTGTAAACATGTCTCAAAATGTAGTTGTTTTTCCTTTAATAATTCCAATTATTTGCAGGTTTTGGAACAATTTTGTGAACCTTTTTGTTGGCACGTGGAAATATTATGTCACATATAATCAAACTGTTAATCCATTTTTTTCAAAATGTAGTTTTGTGGAGGGTTTCATTGATGACATCATATTATTTTGGAGAGATAGTCACGCTAGTTTGATTAAATGTGTGAGTTCCTGCACTCTACAAATGAACATTTGTGATTTACCATGAAAAGCAGCATGACAAGTATATGATTTCTGGATTTGAATATAACAAGAGGCACCAATGGTAATTTGTGACGTCCACCTGAGGAATGCAGTCAACAATAATCCTCTGAGACAGTTTATAAGGGCCAGATGTAACTGTAGCACTGGCAAAATTTACAACAAACACTGCAGTGACTTGAATAAAAGGTTTAAATAGAGGAATTATAGTACAGCAACAACTGAATCTGCTAGGCAATTTGCTAATGTCCAAAATAAGGAAGAACGCATATATCGGGGCAGCCATTTTAGAGGGCCTGAGACAGCTATCTTTCACAACAGTGTCAAATTTATCACTACATGGAAACATAGAAATATAGACTTTGACAGCAGATAAGGACCGCTTGGCCCACCTAGTCTGCCCATTTCCCTACCTACAGGATAATCTGCAGATCCTAGATAACCAACAGCCTATTTCTTCCTACCCCCACAAAAATTGCCTTATGTCTGTCCCATGTATTCTTGAATTCTCCCACAGTTTTAGTCCCCACGACCTCCTCAGAAAGGCTGTTCCATGTGTCCACCACCCTCTCTGTGAAAAAATACTTCCTCACATTGGCCCTGAACTGTCCTCCCATCTTCAAATTGTGTCCCCTTGTTCTTGCACATCTCTTTTTCCGAAAGATGCTACCCTCTTGGACTTTGGTGATTCCACTGAGGCACTTAAAAGTTTCTATCATGCCCCCCCTCTCCCTCCTTTCCTCGAGGGTACACATATTAAGTTCCTTTAGTCTTTCCTCATATGGCTTCTCTTGTAGACCCTGCACCATTTTAGTTGCCCTCCTCTGGACTGCCTCTATCCTGTCTATGTCCTTGCGGAGATGGGGTCTCCAGAACTGGACCAGTACTCCAGATGGGGTCTCACCAACTGTCTGTACAGAGGGATAACAACTTCTGTTTTCTACTGGTGATGCCTCTCCCTATCCACCCAGTATCCCCCCAGCTTTCCCTACTGCCTTTTCACATTGCTTGCCAACCTTAAGGTCATCTGATACATCCTCATCTTTTGTTAACCATGTTTGTAATATTGTTTGGAAGAACTGGAACATTTTACAAGTAGATCTGAGGACTCAGTGGTATTGAAAAACCTAAAATGGTAAATAAAAGGGGTCACAATTTGAGGGACTGTTTAGTTTACAGTGCCCAACCCATAGTCAACCAGCAAAGGATTTTACCAAAGGCTCCAACAGGGTCTGCACCTTCTGGCAGATGCAACTTTTTTTAAAGTGATACTAAGAACAAAGGAATTTCTGAACCCCAAAACGAGGAAGATTATAAAAGTGGGTTTACTAGTAACATGCAATGCTAAGGGAGTCATTTATGCAGCAGCACACCAGTGTGGCTGATTTTGTATAAATAAGAGGATTAAAAATTTTAATGTTAGGGTAGGTATGGGAGCACTTGAGAGTGATTAGAGACAAGAATTCAGACCATGCCACTGCAGTTCAAAGTCTGTTATGAGATTCTCTCAATTTTACATTTATTGGATTGGAAAAAGTATAACCAGATTTGGGGGTTTCAATTGGAAAGTCCTAAACTGTGAATATTTTTGGATATTCGGTATGGGTGCCAGGGAATGGCCAGATTTGAATATAAGATATAGACATCAGCCTGGTATTTTAAGTCTTAGGATGGGACCTTGTGATTGGTCCATGTGCAGTCCTTGGTATAACTGTTGTATATACATATATACATATATATATATATATATATATATATATATATATATATATCTGTATATATATGTATATATATATATACTGTATATATATATATGTGTATATATATATATCTAAGATGATGTGCTGTTTGTACACTTCAGTATGCCTCTGTACTTACTGGGCTTAATTGGCATTGCTTTTTTAAAATGAATTACTTCAAAGGTTTGACTGTTTGCTCACCCAGTGCCTTGACAAACCATGTAGTGCACACATGAAACATTGGCATAGGAGGTTCACATCTCCTTTGTCTGTTCTACTTGTGCTCATGACCTGCAACTTTAAATGCCTGTGTTTTTTTACAAATAGTCTTCTCAGCAACTGAAGAAGACAGTGACTTTTTCATTGACCAACAGGAACACATGAGTTGAGGGGTGAGTGCACAGGCTTTTCTTGCTGATTATGCAACCGATGCAGAAAAAAAAACATTTTCGAAAGACTAATTGGAGGGTTATTAATAGATACTAAAATTTCATCTATATTAAAAGTGGAGAAGATCATAAAAGAGAGACATCACACTTTAATGTTGGGAGTACAGATGGGGATAAAAGATGCATTATTGAAAATGTTTACATCCCACCAATAAATTATTTTTATTATAGAGCCCTGTGGGCAATTCTGGAGCAAAAGAGCAAGACAATTCAGGACAGTTATGTACCAGAACCTCTACAATTAATGGGGAATTACAATTCACATCTGGTAAATAATAATATGCTTGTCTCGGAAGAAATATATGATATAGCTTCTTGCCACTTTTCACTGAAGAAAGTTTAATTGGACAAAAGAGTAAATGAACAAAGAAATAAATAACTAAATGGTAATGCCCTTTTTATTTTAAATAGTACTCCATGAGTGTCTAAGATGGAAAAATAACTCATATCTTATGTGTCTCTTTCTCTGAAGTTGGTTATGCCATTGTAACTATTATGGATTTATGTAAATATAATAATTTGGGGGTGGAAAAACAGAATATAGTGGCCATCATCCAACTGTAGTTGAAAGAAACTTTTTGAGAAAGGGGCAATTTAGTAGATCAAGGTCTGGAGCCAGATTCTGAAATGGTGGCACAGGGCCTGCGTCAAGCCCTGCACCACAGCACTTTGAAATCACTGCTATGCCAATCCCTTTGGCCGCAACTGTGCCCAATTTTCAAAGGTCAGATCCAGTTGTGACAATCTTCCCAATTTATGGCAGCTTGCAACAAATCTCGCGTGTGAGCTCCATAAAAATGGTCCCCAAGGCTGACACAAGCTAGACCACAAAAAGATGGTCTAAGTTGCATCAACTGCTTCACGGGATGGAAAATCCCATTAGACTGAAGCTAGCATGGTGTGCCATATTATTGGCGCACACACAGGGCTTGTGGCAATCTCGTCACTATGAAAATCTGGTCCCTGAGGAACAACCAGTGTTATAAGTAATTAACAGAAGGCTAAGATGGAATCAAGGGTTAGAAAACAATATATCTGAAATTCTAAATTATCCTTTGGTCTTGAGGAAATTTGAAAATACAGTCAAGCATGATAATTCAGAACTCATTTATAAAGACATTTCAGAAATTATGAGCTATTTAAAACCATTTATAAAACAGATACTAGAATAATACAAAACCGATAGTTTGATGGAGAATGTAGATGGGTGAAAAAATATACTGTATCACATATTAAGAACTATGATGAAGAATCTAATTAAAGTTAACCTTACATATTTAAATGGATGTAGGAAATATTATTACTTGATTCTGGGCCCAACTAGAATGAATTATCAAAAGGCTTTGTCGGTGGAATTATTGGACTCCATGTACAACAGGGATGCCAACAACAACAACGAAAATAAAATAATCTCGAAGTCAATAGTAAAGGAAGAAAACAATTTCATCAGAAATGGATTCTTATATTGAACCTTATACATGGGAAAAATCATTATACATACATTTTTTATGATCTTGCCTTCATGGAGGAGTTCGATATCAATTCTGATTTCACTGAATTTCAACCAATTAGTTCAAAAGAAATAATCAAAGCAAAAAATGAATTTGTCTTAAATAGAACCTCAGGAAATTATCTAATTCATAATGAGAGGTATAAAATCAAAATAACTAATTGGACAGAACTGTAGGAGATTGTTTTTAACAAAGTGATGCAAGTATCTTACATACCACATAGCTGTAAAGGCAATATCATAATCCCAAGTCATATAAAGGGGAGAAGAGGTAACTCCACTCTTTATAGGCCGGTAAGCCTAACAGATAATTTGGAAAACATTTCTAGAATTATCGAAAAAATGTTAAAATCTTGGGTGCCATCTGTTGAAATGGATAAGAAAGGCTGATAAAGTAGAAGTTTACCTACCTTCCTCAATGGCTACAGTGGTTTCCTGCACTAAAAATAACTTGTATGTCTGACAGGATCTTTAAGATTCACTTTGTATTTACAAGTGCTAATATATGTCATTTTCTCTATTTTTTTTTACTTCCCCTATAATGATAATTTTCTCAGATGTCATCCTTCTGAAATTATTTCAACTTGTATGTGTTGCATTGCTGCAACATAGCAACATGGCATTTAAAGAGCTGCTGAAGCCCTCTGGACAGGGAACTCATCATAAGAAGCCATGTGCCTATAGGGGGAAAAAGTATTTACTGAACTATGAGCTGCTTGTAACTTCCACCTACAAGACGAGTGTCCACCAAATGTTGTAGCCCTACCTCATAAAAACATTCAATGACATGAAGTGGGGAACATGGCTACAAGACTGCTACTGGAGTACAAGTTAGAATCAAGGAGAGGCTGTCCAAAGATATGAATTTGTAACTTTAGGAAATTCTTTTTGTGCATGACTAGCATTACAATATACAATGTGGTCGGAGTATCCGAGATTCTAATTGGCTTACTAGCCATGGATAAACTCCTGCATAACCCAAGCATAAAGTGGCAGTCAACCAATTTATACAACTAAAAATGATTAAATTTTTTCAGTGTCAAATCCTTCATTTAGCCACCATTTTGTATTTAAAAACCTGTACCAACTTTCATAAAAACAAACTACTGCATCCCTGTAAATTCAACTTAAGAGCAAGAAACACCAGCAACATGTCAAAAAAGTGTTTAAAACACCATACCTTACATTTCTGATGCTTATTTAGTTTCCTACGAAACCGCTAACACCCCGTCTCTTCCCACTCAATGAACTGCTGCTCCTGACCACAGATTCAGCCTAAATCATTACCTCACCAAAAAATAACAACCAAACAAACAATACAAAAAAACAACTTGAAGATCACCCGCTCACACTCGTCATTTCTGTCTGCACCCCTGCTACTCTTATAACATTCCATTCCACTAATACTAGCTGTCACTCCTCATGCTTACTCAAAGTGGCACTTCCTCATGGTACCTAATCACACTGCGGCCAGCTTTCTTGCTTAAAACCCCCATCACAGTGCATCTCACTCCAGGCCACACCTTGCTGCGTGACATACATTTTATAAATGACTTAAAAAAATATATATATATATATATATATATATATATATATATTTTGAGGGTGGGAGTGGGGAAAATATAAAAAGATCATAGTGGGGAGGGACAGCTTATCATACCATAATCTACCCAACAACAGCAAACTACTTATGTAAGGAGGAAGGACATTTTAGCAAAAATTAATAAAAAAAAAAAGGAAATAAAAAGCTAGAAACTGAACATTTTAATAATTTTTCACAATTATTTACTTATTTCCAATTAGATGGTCCCAAAAATGTACTCCAGGATGTGGGTTATGCTGGGATTTACCCATGCCTGGTGTGGCTTAAGTCACTCAATCAGTGACCTCGTGATACAAGGTGTTGGAAAATTCCAGCATAATCCACATCCTGTTGTGGAGAATTGCTTAATTATACTATAGGAGGCAATATAGTGCAGTGGGTTAAGGCTCTGAGCTGCAGCTCTGGAGACCTGGGTTTGAATCCCACAGCCACCTAGCTGCATACTGTGTGATCCTCAGTAAGTCACTTAACTTCCTTGTGCTCCCAGGTTGCATCTGGAAACAAGCTTCGGCTTAGTGTGCTACTCCTGGTTAAACAGTGTTCCCTTTTATTACCCACATACATGCAGAATGGCCTGCAAAGCTACAAATTCTTTAGACAGACCCAGTACTTGATCTTAACTCACTTTCCATCAACAGACCTGCAGCCACATTCCCTACACTGCATCATCAGAGTATTTTTTGGAGTGCAGCTGATAAACGGAAGATAAAAGCAGCTCATAGTTAATTAACTATTTTTTACTATGGCAAACAATTTAAATAAGAACAGCTTTAGCTCATTGGGAAGGGTACACCTTGGTACTAGTTGCCTGCATGGAGACAAAAGGAATCTAGGGTCCTCATGCCCCCCCACCCAACTTTATAGGCAATGATGAGTAAATATTCTGTGTCAACATTTATAGGGATTTAAAGCCCTCTCTACTACTTAGGTTACCCTGTGTTTCCCTTAGGAAGCAGATATTTGCCTTGCCAACCTATAATTAACCTAAGTAGTTGGGCATCTAGTTGCACAAATAACACTGATTATTTATGTGACCTGGAAGGTGATAGCAGTAAAGAGCCCTCAAGTGGTATGCAATGCTAGGCGGGAACAGACACATGCATGGAGAAACTAAACACCTATAACCTCCCCATAATTGCAGGTCCATCCAAAAAGAAGAACAACCAGGAAACTAGGGACTTCAAAACTGTTAAATGGGACAAGAACTACATGTAGGGGAGACAAAGGGGACTTGGGTCAGGGTGCTGAGGTCTAGCAATTATGGTCTTATTGACTCCAGTGTAGGATTTCTGAAGTGCATAGTTGATGCCTTACAGGCCTAAACTGGACTGGTTCATGCTTCATCCTATAGCCTCATGTACTGTAAATCTGGGATAGTATAAGCCCAGCATGGTCTTGTAGCATACCGGGTCATAATGTTGCATGCTTAATAGCGTATGACATTATGGCTAACCCGGTGCAATACTGCATACACTGCTGTACGTGGTATTGCACCATTCTCACTCCCTCAGGCAGAGGATTAGACCACTACTGGGAGTGGGTTCTACCAACCAGCTGCTGTGGCTCAACAGACTGAGCCACAGCCGCAGGGAACCCAGGCAGTGCTTCTGAGACTGGGTTTGATTCCCAGTCCCAGAAACTTTTGTTTTTTTAACTTTGTGTGCCCCCCGACTTGAACTCCCCCAGAGTTGAGAATCTATATTGGGGGGTTCAGGGGGCACAGCCCCCCATAACGGGGGGTGTTGGTGGTGGAGCCCCCCACAGAAAACAGAGATATGCCTCATGGCAAAATCACGCTGTATTGGCAGCTCAATTTTGCCATGTGGCATAATGTCGTGCGACATTATGACTCTGTGCCATCTTGTAGGGCCTACATCATGAGCTTAAATAAATAAGGCATTCCTGATGAACCATACAATGCAGCATAAAGAAAAGTAATGATTATGCTGCTTATCCCTGTTCATTTTTATTACTGACAAGTGACCCCCTCCAAACAATCAGAAATTATAAAGCTGGAAGTCTGTCATTTGATGTGTGATGCAGGGTGAGCCTGTATTCCTTCCTTAATGGAGAAATGCATAGTAATGTGTGACTTTTTGTTGGCAGACAAGAGCTAGCTTATAAATGTCTTGACTGAATAACATAGGCACTTCTGGCATTTATGTAATAGCAATACAATATTTCTAGATTAAGTTTACTGTACCTTGGTAACCTACTTTACTAACCAGGAACTTGAGAAGAAGCCATGTCACAGTTATGAGGAATGCATCTTGTATGATAGTTTGCAACGAGGAACCTAGAAAGGATAAAAATAATTAGGATCTGTGAATAGGAGGAAGCTTTAACAATAAAAAGCAAGTCAGTCACCTTGTAGCACAGTAACAGCAAAGAACATTAATCAGTGGCCTGCTGGGATGTACAGGCAGGGGTAACAACAGCAGAAGGAGGGAGGTAGTGATGCCATTATATAAAACCATGGTCAGGCCTCACATGGAGTGCTGTGTGAAGTTCTGGAGGCCGTGCCTTCGTAGGGATGTTGACGGGCTGGAGACATTCCAGAGAGGGGCGACTGGGATGGTGCAGGGCTTGCAACACGGGGCTTGTGGGGGAAGATTAAGGGACCTCAATATGTACTCGCTGGAAGAGAGGAGGGAAAGAGTGGACGTGATAGAAACATTCAAGTACCTCAAGAGTATGAGCAAGGTGTGGGGGGGAGACATTTTCCAATACAGGAGGAACACAAGAATGAAGAGGCATGACATGAAATTGAAAGGTGGGAGGTTAACAGGGAATGTGAGGAAGTTCTTTTTTGCAGAGATGGTGGTGGACACATGGAATGGTCTGCCTCAGGAGGTGGTGGGAGCGAGGCACTGTGAATGGATTCAAGCATGCTTGGGACAGGCACAGGGGAACCATAGAGGTACAGCAGTGAGTGGGTGGGAAGTAGTAATCCAGTACAAGGGCTTATGGGCAGACTAGATGGGCCAGGCGGTCCTTATCTGCTGACAATTTCTATGTTTCTATGGTGTATGACCCTTGTAAGTGGTAAAATTGCAGTTAATTAGAAATAAATATATATATATTTTTAAACAGATGGTTTTCTATGAATCTACCATACCTCTGTAACAATATTTATTTTGTGTGGGAGTGAGGACTCCGCCTGGAGGCAAAAAGCATCTGATAGGCACCTGTCTGCCAGCCAATCAGGTGTGTCTGCTATAGGAGGATGTCATCGTTGATTCACACATACCTCCTCCTGGACTGAAGACAAACACAAACTGCCCCACCGTGGAACCTGATGATCTGAGTCACTTGACTCTGAGATTAGTAATATTTGGGCATTATGGGCGGAGGAGGGAGATGTGGGCTATTAAGTGTGTTGAGTTGAAAGCTCTTTATTGAATTGGGAGGTTGGGGACTTATGGCTTGTGCCGGACGGGGGCTTCTGATTTAGTGTGGGTGGGGGCAGTTTATTTTATAAAAAGGAGAATTAATATTTAATTATAGAATATGCTCTCAATGGGCTGGGGAGAAAGGAGGTGGGGCTACTTGGTGTGTTGGACAGGGGTTCTTTATTGAATCCAAGGATTGGGAACTTGTGGCTTGTGCCGGGGGGAGCTACTGATTTAACATGGGTTGGGGGCAGTTTATTTCATTCTATGGAGTTCTAGTTTACAGAGAGTTCTAGGTAACAGCACACTATCAGAAGAGGGTAGGGTTTCCGGCGGGATGCCTCAGGGTTCAGTCCTGGGGTCAGTCCTTTTTAACATATTCATTAGCGACACCACAGATGGTCTGGAGGTAAAAGTATGCCTGTTTGCTGATGACACCACGATTGGCAACAGAGTTGACACACCAGAGGAGCATCAATGCATGGAATCTGATCTTCAAAAGCTGGAGGAGTGGCCAAAAAACTGGCAATTGAAATTTAACGCAAAAAAAAATGGAAGGTCATGCACCTAGGAAAGTGTAACCCAGGGAAAACATATTCAATGGGAGGGGAACAGCTAACAGCTACCAGGCAGGAGCGGGATCTGGGTGTTATCATCTCAGATGACTTAAAGGTTGGTAAACAATGTGAAAAGACAGCACTAAAAGCTAGTGGCATCCTGGGATGCATAGGAAGGGGCATCACAAGCAGGAGGCAGGAAGTGATCATGCCACTGTACAAGTCCCTGGTAAGGCCTTACATGGAATATTGCATACAGTTCTGGAGGCCACACCTTAAGAGGGATATAGATAGGCTGGAGACGGTGCAGAGAAGAGCAACAAAAATGGTGCGGGGCCTGCATCAAAAAACGTACAAAGCAAGACTAAGTGAGCTCAACTTATACTCCCTGGAGCAGCGCAGAAATTGGGGGGATATGATGGAGACTTTTAAGTACCTGAGGGGAAAAAACAAGGTACAAGTGCAGAAACACTTTCAGGTAAAGGATTTTAACAGGACAAGAGGGCATGATCTTTGCTTTAAAAGAGGAAGATTTAGGACCGACATGAGGAAGTTCCTCACAGAACGTGTGGTCAAACCTTGGAATAGCCTGCCTAAGGGGATGGTAGGAGCAAAGACAGTGGCTGAATTCGAGACAGCATGGGACAGACATTGTGAGATAAACAGGTAATCAAGCACTATAAAGAAGGTTTAGAAAGGGGAGGGGGAGGAACCATGGGCAGACTAAATGGACCACAGGGTTCAATTCCATGCCAATACAGCGCATAATATACAGCTAATACAATTTGAGTAACAATAACACCCCCCCTGCACCCCCCACGGGGGACTGTGACCCCAAACTCCCCCATCTTTAGGATTTTAACTCCACGGCGCACCTGAATTGTGGGAGTAGGTCATGGACCCTGTCGGTTGTCAATTTCATTTACTGCTATAAACTGGCTCTTGAGCTCATGTGAAACAGTAGGCAAGCTGACACTATCGATGAAATGTACCTGTAGCCCTTTGTATATTTTGCTCTGTATACACATTCGCCGTAATTGTCTTAATGCTATTATATTTGCCCAAATGTTCTCACTGAAATGTATGAGCTATACTGAAGTGATACCACAGGGTTCCCATCTGCCAGCAATCTCTGTTTCTGTGCTGCAGTTTGATTATAACGTGTTCTCTACAGGCTTGGAGTGGAGGAGGGAAGTGGGGGCTAGTGGGTGTGTTAGGTGGGAGGATTCTTTTTTTTTTATCAGGAGGTTGGGAACTTGTGGTTTGTGTTAGGGTTGGGGGAGTCTCCTGATTTAGCATAAGCTGGAGAAGTTTGCTTTATTGCAGCAGTTTAATAATATATGCTCTAAGTGGGCTTGGGGATGGAGGGAGGTTGTATGTTACAGGGTCATTTCAGCTGGGGATTACTTCATTCACTGGTCACATGGAGTGGAACGACTTTTTTCCACAGGTGCATGCCATGGATTCCAGATCAGATCACATTTCTGTATCCAATCTGGAATTCTAATATTTAGGATTTAAGATATTTAGCAGCTTTGTCTGAAAATCCTAACTCCTAAATACTGGTTAAAATCCAATATATCCATTTTATGACTGTGGGCAGAGCCTACAGTCATCTTGCTTTAGCAAGGAAAAACTGGCATACCGTGGAACACATTTTTTAGTACTTTTCAGTGTATCCTTCCATAACAGTAAATCACTATGACAGTTACATACTTCCTTCTTTCTGTTTAGAATGTTGTAGACAGAACTCCAAGCTGTTTATCAGATGGCCATTAGGAAACTGAAACAGCTTGTTATATATTGGTTGCCTATTAAACTGGTGATTTGTTTATCCCCTTCGAAGTGCAACAACTTGCACATTTAAATGCTTAGCATTTAAACATTTTCTTGCTACTAGCGTCAGTTGGGCAGGTATTCTCTTTCAAGAAAGATTCATACCTCATAAATGTCACCCTTTTTCAGCAAGGAATCTCCAGAAAAGATTTACGCTGTTTTTCTAACCTCCTAAGACACTATATGATAAGCACGCTCAGACAAAGTTTATTATACGCAGCAAACACACACACGCACATGTACACACACTGTTCACACCATCCTCATGGCCGCAACATTCAAAATAAATACCGCAATCTAGTATGTTATAAAACAATAAAGAAACTGTTTGTTTATGTCAGTCTTGGTTATATGGAACACAGTAAAGTTCAGTTTACAATATATTTCCTTAAAATATTTCTTATCCTATACTCATTTTACACATTTTTGCTCTGTATTTACTCAGGATGTCCCAGATTAGATGCAGTATCTTGTTTTCAGTGGGGTCATGATTTTACCATGTTTCTAATATATTTATCCAGGGTGGCCTAGTCCAGATGTAAAATGTTGTTTTCAGCACGTTCTGATTTTTGCAATGCAGCATAATATTGTGTAGGTGTAGAGCCCCACTGAAAATAAGATGCCACATCTTCTGTGAACTATCCAGGCTACATACAGTATATGCCAGTCAGCAGGAATATTCTAGGAAAACACATTGGCCCAGATATTCAAAAGGGTTGCGCCATGCGCAACAGGGTTGCGCATGCTCAAGTCCTACATTGCGCCATTCTGCGATATTCAGCAGGAGGCAGTTGCACCACTGAAAACAGGTTGAGCAACAGCGCAATGCAAATTAATGCATGCTCAACAGGAGGGGGAGGAACCATGCATAAACTGCACAGCCCGATATTCAGTCGGGTTGTGCAGAGTTGTCTGGCACAACCCCAACCTGCGCCTGCACAACTTTGAGCCAAAAAAGGATCGTTGAGGCCACTCTAGGTGAGCTGCTGTATTGCAGGGCGCAACACAGCAGCTGCCACCGTGGCTGGCCCCCAACTCAGTCCCTGTGCCCCCACCAGCCCGATTGTGGCATCAATGTGGCCCCTCCCGCTCACATCCCTGGTGGTCCAGTGGACCATAATGCCCGATCGCAGGCAGAATGTATAATGACAACCCCCAGTGCCCGAGTCGGGCAGAATGTATAGTGACAACCCCAGTGCCCGAACGCGGGCAGAATGTATACGACAACCCCCAGTGCCTGATCGCGGGCAGAATGAAAACAACCCCAAACATTTCTTTTTGGCAGAACGTGAATAACTCTCCATCTTTGCTGCCACTGGCGCCGCCGGGGAGCGGGTGGTGGGGCTTCGTGGTGGTGGGGTGGGGGGACATTTAGACACCAGGAGATGTTTGGGGTTGTCACTGTACATTCTGCCCGCGATCGGGCATTAAGTCCACTGGACCACCAGGGAGATATTCGGGTTGGGGGTCTTTTACATTCTGCCCACGATCGGGCATTAGGGAGATGTTTGGGGGTTGTTTTATGTTCTGCCCGTGATCGGGCATTAGGGAGATGTTTGGGGGTTGTTTTACGCTCTGCCCGCGATCGGGCTGTGTAGGGCGTCGTCTCGACGGCTGCTGCCTGGCAGGCGAGCCAGGCGTAAGTCTTCGGGGATCAGTGCACCCACATGCTAATGGCATGCAAATGGGACCATAATCAGATGCAAATGGCCCCCTGCGCTTTGCATGAATTATGGCCCCATTTGCATGTCACCTTTGAATATTGGAAATTTACGCATGGCGCAATGGTACTGCGCCACCCAAGTTGAATGTTCTACTCTGACAACTTATGTGGCGCAAGTTCCACTCATACATGCACAGTGGCTTGTGGTTGGGTGATATTCAAAGGAGTTGCTCTAACAGCTTAACTCCTTGAATATCGCCTCGGCCACACCCCTCAAGTAACTATTTTGAGCAGCGCAAGGGCTTGCGCCTCAGAATGGCGCAGTTTGAATATCCGGGCCATTGTAAACATGTGTAAAAGGAACACCACATTGAAACCGCCTTTCAGCAGATCTGCATTAGGCGAATTCATTAGAAATAATGGGTAAAAGCATGATCACACTGTAAGTGATATTTTATAGAATATGCCACTTGAGATTCTATATATCATATATTGAATCTCAACTGGCATATCTTGTACAAATTCAATATTTACATTTTTTTAAATGCTTTACCCAAATGAAATAAATATTTTAAATATTGACTCGGCTAGTCTTTCCTCATAGGTCTTGTCCCATATCCCCTGCGCCATTGTAGTTGCCTCCACTGCACCGCCTCCACCTTGTCTATGTTTTTTTTTTTCTCAGATGGGGCCTCCAGATCTGGATGCAGTATTCCAGGTGTGATCTCATGAGTGTCTTATACAGACATCAGTCACATCCCCACCTTCTCTTGCTGTAGCTGCTTCAGCTATGCTACAACCTATCCTTCAGTAGGTGGAAGGCTGACTCCGGTGCGCCGAGAGCACCACATGTTCTTTTATCAACGCTCTTGCCACTCCTAAAAGCTCTCCACAGCCATATCGGCTCTGACCAGATCTTATTAAAAATGGACATCTAAGCAACCCTAGACAGAACTGACAGTTGGGAGGAAGGAGAGGAGGGAAAGCCAGTACTCCAAGTGCAGCCTCACCAGGGACGTATACAGAGGCACTATGACTTCGCTACATCTGGATGTAATCCCCCTTGCTATGCACCCTAGCATCCTGTTAGCCTTAGTCACTGCCTTCCTACACTGGGTAGAGTGGTTTAATTCCCTGGTCACCAGCACCCCCAATTCCTTCTCCTCGTTGGATGTGGACGGTTTGATACCATCCATCCAGTAACTGTATCCTGGGTTTTTGGCTCCGAAATGCATCACCTTGCACTTCTTGGCATTGAACCCAAGTTGCCAGGTGTGCGACCACTCCTCAAGTCTTGCCAAGTCCTCCTGCAGTAATCTGCCACCCTCCTCCCCATCCACCTCAGCACAAATATTGGTGTCATCGGCAAAGAGGCTGAACTTATTCTTGATCCAAACCACTATGTCTGCAATGAAAATGTTAAACAGGACTGGTCCCAGTACTGATCCCTGTGGGACACCACTTGTCATTGCCCTGGATTCCGATGCTTCTCCCCCAACAACTACCCTCTGTTGCCTGTTCCTCAGCCAGTTTTCTACCCATCAGGTTAGCTTCCACCCTATACCAAGACTCCTCAACTTGCAGGTCAGTCTTCCATGAGGCACTGAATCGAAGGCCTTGCTGAAAACCAAGTAGACTACATCTACTGCATGGCCCTCGTACAGTGCCCTCATGACGCAGCCAGAGTATAGATAAAGTAGGCAGGTGGTAGCCCAGCAGAAAAACTGATGGGGAAAAAGGAAGGTCAACCCCTAGTAGCGTAGTGCGGTCCCTATGTACTTTGGTTCAGAAGGTGGCCAGGGCCGGGCATGACCACAGTAAGTGTTCCAAGCTTCCACTCACATTCTATCACCACCAACATGCATCTGTAAGGAGAAGGCCTAGGTAATATAATTGAGTATGGGTCCTATAAATGTAGTGCAATACTTTTTATTTGTATAAGGAAGCTCCTACTGTCTGAGCATACAGCTTTGGCAACTCTCCAACAATGCGCCAGTTAGACAAGGATAGAGAGATAATACTGAAGGCTCATTCCTAGAGTTTTCAAGCTGAGTGTATTGAATCATGCATCGCTTGTCTAATGAGTGTTCATATCTTATCAGCCCTGCCCTTTGGACATGCAGTCCAGTGAGACACGGGAGAAAGTGGACACAAGTGGATCTGTCTCGTTGGCAAGCATAAAAAGGCATGCAGTGTGCTACGGAGTTGAAGAAAGTTCCAGAAATCATCCCAGGACAGACCATAGTGGGCTCGCAGGTTTTAAAAGTAGTCATGGTGGGTTGTTTCTGGAGTTAGAAGGTCCTGTATAAGGTGTATGCCCTTTTCTTGCCATCCTTGTCAATGAACAGGTTTCTTATTGATATGCAGAGGTGGGTTGTCTAAATGGGTGAAAGTCAAGGAGGTTTTTATGGGTGCTTAATAAGCTTGGCTAAGGATTTTCACAGAGCTCTGCAGGTAGTTAGGATGGGGTGGGTGTGTGCAGGTGAAGAGGCAGAGGCGAGTACAAAACATTTTTGCTTTGTCAAACCTACGAGCTATATCATCAGTATAATTATATGTTTGCTAACTGTCTTGTTTGGATCCATGATGCCGGTGCGACAACCCCCACCATGATGCCCGCCAAAGCACCGGGAACCTGGTGACAACCCTGACCACGACATGACCGCGAACCAACCAGCAACATCCCAACGGACAATGCGGGGGGGGCTGTCCCCCCCCACCATCCCCCTACTATATATATATCTAACTCCACATCACACAGACAGTGGAGTTAGATATTTACCCCCCATCGCCCTAAAGTGTGTTAAAGAAAACCCCCATCACTGCCTATTTAGGCACAGTGGGGATTCAGCTGTGGGGGGTTCACTGTCCGGGTGTCATAGTAATGGCAGGCTACCGTCTTGTTTGATAGGTAGATATGGCATATATAATCTGTTTTTAGAGTTGTCTGATTTTATTATTTATTTATCCTGTAAGTTGACTGCTGCTGCTTTTCTATTTCTATTTGATGTATTTCTATCTGAAATGAGTTGTATTTGACGTTTTTATGAACTGTGCAATGCTTTGAGCCTCTGGGAAGGAGTGCTATATAAATAAAGCATCTACCTACCTATCTACCTACCTATCTATCTATCTATCCATCCATCTATCTTTCTATCTCTCTATGACTGCTAGTGAAGCAAAGCAGCATGCCTCCTGCTCCATAGTTGCCTATGGTGGGAAGGAGGGACTTAGGGGTAGGAACCATCTACTGGTTTGTTCCTCCACAAAGTCAAGGTGGTAGCTATAGAACCAAGGGAGGTTCCAACTCCCCTTACTCCAATAAGCCTCAGTTTGGCCTGACTATAGTGGGGAGGTTTCTATTTCCACAAAATGTATCTCGCCAGGGCATGAATTTTGTCATACCAGGATTTATGGATTTTGATGGGCAGGTGGGAGAGACAATGAATGAGCTTGGGTGCCATGATTATTTTTTAACTTAGGAGAGTCTTTGCTGATCTCGAGCTAGTTTTGACACAGGTACAATAACAGAATAAAAGCATCAGTTACAGTTATGGAATAAATTACATAGGGCCACAGTTCAAGTTATCGAAACATCAAATAGAATATCACAAGAAGAGAAAACCCCAGAAAATATAGACTAGGGGCACCAGATGTACCTGTCTTTCTGTAATAATATGTCCAGATAGTGATGTCATCCCATCTTTTCCTGTAGACTGCTAAATAAAATCACCGCACTCTACAAGAAAAAAGGTATAATAGTTTGTGCGAAGTTAAACGTATCATAGGTAAATTCTCCAACATATATCTTAAAGTGAAATCTCAGCAAAGGAGTTAAAACAGACATAAACAGCTAAACAGTGTGGCTTGCAACCCCCAACAAAGACTGAATATGACACATGGGCCTTCATGAAGGATCCAATGTTCTAAGCCAATTCTAGGTCTAGAACTCTCTCGGGACCTCTTCCCCAGCACCAAGTCCCATCACTTTCATTCTAATCATTAACATCTATTGGTTGTACCACCACCCTTTCATGCCACGGGCGCAAAATGGTCAGAAATTTCTCCAGATCCAAGCGTAAAGTGTATATTATCCTTTCCATGTGTTCTATTTCTATGACCAGTGATATCCACTGATTTACTGTAGGAGGGTCAGGCAAGAGCCACTTGGAAGTTATACACTTGAAGGCCACAACCCTCAGGATTTGTCCATCTTTGCTGCTTGATTCCTCCTAGATAGCAAACCAGGGAAACCTAAGACAAGGTCTGTAAAGGCAAAGGGAATGGAGACACCTGGCAGTGTCTGGATCTCCCTTTGGATATTACACCAAAGCCCAACAAGCTTAGGGCAGCTCCAAAAAATGTGATAGCGAGTGCCCTTAGACTCCCCACGCTGCTTCCAATATGCCTCTGTAAGATTAGGATGAAAATATTTTGTTATCATGGGAGTTCAAAAAAACGGGTTAAGACCTTCCAGTTAAATTCTCTCCATGTTGGAGATGTGGTAACTTGCCATCTCCTCTGAAGCCTACAGGACCACTGGGCCGGCAGGATCTCCATTCTGCTTTCCTGTTCCCATCTACCCTGAATCTTGTCTAATGGGGAAGAATGTGTAGGGTATGCCCCCCTTACCGCAACACCAACACAGCGAACTACGCTCCTGTCAGCAAAATCGACACTTTGCCGACAGGTCGCTGTGTTGGTATGCCTGAGACAGGGGCATGCTGTCTCTCAGTCCTGCACCCCCACCCCGACTTAACTCAGACTGGAGTTAAGAATCCTACAGTTGGGGGTTGCAGGGGGCACAGACCCCCACCTTGGGGGGTACAGTGGCGAAGACCCCCGATGAAAGCAGGACCAGAAGTCTGTCAAGGAATCATGCCAACTGCGATTTGCAGTTGACACGATTCCTGTGACTGTAATGCCGGTCAACAACAGAGATGTCGAACCGACGTGGTACAGCCACGTGTAGGAGTTATAATTTTGTATAAAACTGATATGTAACTGAATTTATCTTCGAGTTTAATGGCGTCATTAAAAAAAAAGGATTCTAACTGCATCTGATCCCTATGTATGCATTTCAAAGTGTCTGCAGAGTGTACAAAATTCCAAACCTGCAAATTTCAGAAGTGGTCTTCAAATGAAGGGAGTAGATATCCTCTGTCTAGCAAAAGGGAGACAGCCTGCATGGTCAGTTCATTAAAAATAGATGGTGAGACCCTGACGTTCCCAGTAGGATTAGCCCAGGTCTAGTTGTGGCAGGAGATAAGATTCTTTGTGACGGATGTTCAAGAGAGGACCAATTAAGTTGGGGGTATTAGTAAGTTTGTGAAGACGCAAAAGGATGGGCAGGGAGTGTTTAAGCCAGGGGTTTAGGGTTTGTGATCAGACTCTGGAGGGGATGACACTCATAGGCAGTGTCCATAATGCTCTACCAGGTAGCGTAGCTTCCTCAATCGGGTACCATTCCGAGTCCAGACGCTGTTTTGCCCAAGTACACAGCTGAGCTCCCTGTGCAGCCGGGTAATAATAGTATAGATGCGGGAGTCCCAAACTACCATCCTCCCAAGAGGCTCAGAGTACTTTAATAGAAAGACAGGATTTCTTACCTGCCCAAATAAAATGTTATACATCTCTTTTCAACTTACTCCAGAAGTGATTGAGGATAGGGGTGGGAAGGGTCTGGAACAAAAACAGCAGTTGGGGGAGGACGTTCATTTCTTCCATCTGTACACAGCCATACAGAGTAAGGGGTAGGAGTGTCCAGCAGACAAAGTCTACCTGCAAGGTGTTATAATCATTTTTAAACAGGCAGGAGGTGTCGGCTGATACTTTGTCATGATTATCTTACTGGATGAAATGTTTCTGGTTAGGGAGTGATAGTCTCCACCAATAGTCACAAATGTCCTACAGTTTTTAAGAAGTGGTGGAATATTGGCTGCACACATGCTGGTAACATCTGGGGTAACCTGGATTCCTAAGTACTGTAAGGACTGTGGGGACCAATGCAGTCCAAGAGCCAAAATGGGTACTTGACAGCAATGTGGAGTGAGAGGCATGACCTCAGTTTTCTTCTGGTTGAAGGTCTGACAGGAGGGCACATTTTTTCAAAAGGAAATAAGAGGAGTAATGGCAGCCATGGAATCCTCTACGAGGATCAAAAAATTGTCCACACATAGTATCGCAGTGTGTAAGAGGAGAAGTCCATTGTTATGCCCTGAAGCATTGGGTATTTGCAAATTGCAATGGCCAGGGGCTCATGAAAAGGAAGGTGGACAGGGACAGCCTTGTCTAGTCCCTTTACTCAGCAGAAAGGAGGTTGTTGGTAAGGGATTTCACAATAGGGGCTGAGTATAAGGTGCGGATTCAGCCAAGAAAGGAAGGAAGGGCTGAACCCCATGGTGTGGAGTACCCAAAGCAGGTTCACCCACTCCACCGAACCAAAGGCCTTCTCAGATTCAATTCCACTGCAGCGGATGGAGTGGGGGAGGCATGGGTCTTGTACAGGATATCTGTCAGGGAACGTTGATTGGCCGAGCTCAGTCAACCCTGTACAAAATGTGCTTGGGAGGGATTTATTAGGGGGGGAAGGATGAAGTCCAGCCTCTGGACCAGAGCCCTCACCAGAATTTTGGCATCTGTATTAAAAAGGGAAATGGGGTGGTAGCTTTAGGAAGGACAGTAACAATTGCTTCACTGAGTGAGGGGGGAGGTTGGGATTTGGACCGTGATTTAGTGAATACTCTGGTCAATATGGGGGATAAGAATACTTTCAGATAGTGGCAGAATTCTGTCAGAAGACCATCTTAAGTAGGAGCTTTGGCTGAATTCAGTGCTGAAATCGCATCCTGCATTTCCTGTTGTGATAAAGCAGCATTAAGGGAAGTGCAATAAGTAGGAGAGGGTGGGGGGGGAGCGCGGAGAGGAAGGTGTCCAGTTGCTGATCAGGCACCTGACCTTGTGAGGTGTACAAGTGTATGTGAAAACCAGACATGATTTTGTTTATCTGGTCTGAGTTCAGTCAGTTTATCCCATGACAGCTTGTAAGGGCAGTGATATGACACTCTGCCAGTTGTTTAAGAAGTCTGTATGCCAGTAACTTGCATGACTGTTTGCATCACTACCAGTATTGATGCCTCTTCCAGAGCAGGGTCAGCTCTGCTCTGTGGGAGAGGAGGGCGTCTAACTGAAGACATATGCCAGCAATCTCTGCCCTCATCTCATCTCCAACAGCATGGGGGGGGGCGTTGGTGCAAACGTTACTTCTCTTTAAGCTGCTTCTCTAGCAAAGAAAGTTCCTCTTCATATATTTTCCAGTGGCCTGAAGCATATGAAATAATAGTGCCTCTGGTCACTTGTCACTCCTGGTCACTAATGGTCACTTTAAAGGCTTCTCAGAGTGTATGATCAGGCATGTGGCTTGTATCACTGTGGGTGAAAAAGTCTTGTCTCCTTGGAAAGCCAGTCCACAAAGGCTTTTTCCCACAAAAAGAGGGGATGCAGCCTCCAGGAGGAGGACTTAGATGTGTCAGGGCCCCACAGTACAGTCAGAGAGACCAAAGCATGGTCCAACAGGGCTACTGGGTGTATAGTTACTTAAATCACTGCTTCTGTAAGCTTGGGAGTAGTAAGCCAGAGCTCTAGGTAGTTGTACGAGCCCTGAACCAGGGAAAAACACTTTACCTGGCCATTACTTCTTCAGTCCTATCGCTGGTGGACTATGGTTTCACAATCTATGTTGCTGCTGACTCTAAGGTGCTTCAGCAAATACAAGTAGTCATCAACAAGGCCTGCCGGCTCCTTCCTGGCGCTGACAGACATACACATACCTGTACCCTATACGCGCTCACCAATATCCTCTCCCTTGAGGAAAGGCTATTATACCAGACCTGTCTCCTCACCAAAAAAATCCACCTGGGTCTAGCCCCAATAGGTGTCATGGCTTCCCTCCAGGCAGCCACCATTTCAGCATCCACGCAGGTCGCCCCTAAAACTATCAGGAAAGTGCCCAGGGTCAGGACCACCCCGGCCCAGAGATCCTTCCCCCTTAGAGCTCCATCCTGGTGTAACCCCTAGGTGGTGCTATCCCAAGGGCTACTACCCCTGCCTGCTTGGCTAGTAGCAGGTTAAGGGGCCTGGGTACTGAAACGGGTGCCTCCACCCGGAGGTCAGGGTTGTTAGTGGTCAAGCTAACCTGGGCAGAGCCCTCCGGGACACTGTAACCCCCCCTCTTTCCCTTCTAGTGGCCTGAAAAATATACAATAATCACTTTCACAATGACCCTTATTCACCATGCAATTACCCACACTGTTTGCACTTACCACCAGGGCTGGTTCCTCTAGCTCGACCCTGGGGACCCCCTGTAAAACAAGGTTATGCACAGCAAATAGCAACAGTACAGTACTCTTGGCACAAACTGGAACTACAGTCAGGTTAAATGCAAAAAGAGTTAGATCTGATTTATTCAGGGGACTTGAACAAGGGAGGGGCGTAATCAGGTTGATTTGCTTAAAGGCTATATCAATCAGACATTTATGCATGCACTTCAGAGTCCCTACACAGTCACATCCTCTGTGTACCCATGTAGGAAGACAGTGGGCTAGCCAGGAACGTTGCCCGGGGTAGGCTGGCTCACAGCTGGTTGGGGCCCTGTGATGGAAGAAAGCAACATGCACAACACACACTATTTGTAATCCGAAGCCGGAGGGCTCAGTTCATGACAGAAAAGACAACAAACGAATCAGATGACAACCCTTTAGATTTAGCTGTTGTTGCAGGGAGCTACCCTTATGTTTACTTACAATACTCGCTACAGGACACAGGCATGATGAAATCGAGACAGCAGGTTGTTGAATTGGAGTGCCAGGAGAAGCAGGGCCCACACGAATCACAGAGGCGTCATTCCTGTTCAAAGCATGAGCAGGGGGCTGATCCCCAAGCAGGTCTTTCGTCGATGGCTTTCTCTGTGCAGTGGGTAGTCTGGCTGGGCCAGTGTAGCAAAGCCCAGGCCCAATGGAGATGAATACAGATTCAGTCCGTGGGAGCTGAATGCAGCCTCCAGCAAGCAGAACACAGTTCAGCACATAGTGGGGAACCAAATCACGACCCACTAACAGCACACAGAACATTTACATGTAAGAAATTCTACTGTACCAGGCAGATTGCTATCCGGTCACAATTACAGAATATCTGCACAAACCGGGAGTTCAAAGTTGGCTGGAAATCCTGACAGGCCGATTGCATTCAGCAAATCTTGGGTCTTCTTCAGGTTAAAGCCTGGTCACAGTTCTGTGGCTTAAATCGTCCGCACAATTTGGGATTCAGTCCGAATAAACTTCAATTTCCCTCTCAGGGACAGCAGGCAGACAAGCAGGCCAAAACTCCGCCCTTTCATAGTTCTCCCCGGAGAATCTATGCAGGATTACTGCTCGACTATCTCAAGCTGTTACTCCTTCACTTCCCAACTCAGATCTGAATTGAAACTGCAAGTAGTCTGGGACTTTCCCCAGGATCCAAAAGGTTTAGTTGGCTGATTCCTCTGTCAGTCACAACAAGGGCTCCCCCTCCAGCCCAAAACTACAATTCCTACAGAATTTTGCTCCCACACATCCCTTGGGGACAGGCTCCATTTTAGAGTCCCCAAAGGTACTGATTGGTCCATTTCAGCAGTCCAGGACCAATATGGTAAAGATAAACAGAAATGTCCATGCTGCAAAGAAGGCAGGTTATACAAACTGCAATATTATTACTATTCTAATAAATGATCAGCAAACAAGTACATCTTCTAACAGAGCTCCCTCTCCGATAATAGCGATGGCAGAACGGAGCGATTATTTGGCAGCCCGGGTGGGACTCGAGCATAGAAACACTCAGCCCCCTCTCAGGTCAATTATAACTGCAATCTAGGCAGCTCTTAAAGAGACAGTACACAGAGGCTATATAGGCACTCTCTGGCAATACATTTGAACTGCTAAAAATGCAGGACACCAGCCGGGCACTGAGCATTTAGGCAAGCTCAAGGAAGACTTGTCAGAAACCACCATTTGTAGGGGGTTACACTGGTACAATGCCCTCCCACCGGCCATCACCTCAATGACCAATCTAGGTCCTTTTAAAACTGCCTTAAGGATCCATATTCTCTCATCACGTTAATGCCAGTGTCACCGGTAACCCGTGGATCCTGCTCCACACCGCTAGGTCACACACCTGCCCTTGGCCTGACTATTTCTAGCTTGCAGGCTCTTCACCTCCCCTGCTCACCGAATACTTGCACTGGGTAATGAATGCATTGTATTATGTATTAGATAACACCTCCCTGAGGCGGCTTACTGCCAGCTCATATTATGCATTGCTTTAGCTACCAATTGTATAGGTCTTAACCGCTCATTAGTTAAATATGGCCTTAGCACTGCCCTGTTTTAACTACCTTATGTATAGGCATTAACCCAGGGCTTACTTGTACCTAGATTCTGAATGATTGTTCACCCACTTTTATTCTGTGTACGTACTGCATGAATGTCTATGTTTTGTTCTGACATGGAGCCTTTGGAAACGAGTCTATGACTCAAAGGGTTGTAATTCTGAGATCCTGAATAAATAAATAAATAAATAAACAAAAATATGAGCAGTCCCACTGCTTAGAGTGAAGAGATTGCAACACACAGAAATGAGAGAAAAATCCTTCATCATGGTTTGAACCATACAAACATATAAAATTGCCAGCAGATACAGTCCTTTCTGTCTGTCTGTCTAGTCTGCTTGAGTGTGCAGCACTTCAGCCTTTTAGATTGCAGTGGCCCCCCTCCCCTTGCCTCCCCCTCCACAGTTTTTGCTCATGTATCCTTCACACCCACCCCCCCTCACAGTTTGATTCCTCCTTTGATCCTGTCCCACCCCTCTTGAAGCTGTCCACAGCGCACTACATCCCGCGGCACTGCATTCCACCGTAACCACCCTTTTCGCAGCTGAGCCTCATTTCCCTCCTAAATTGCCTCCTTCCAACATTAGACTGTGTCCCCTGGTTTCCCTTCTGCCTTTTAATTTGAAAATCCTCCCAGTGGTTACTCTGTTCACACCCTTCAGGTACTTGAAGCTCTCAATATATCCCCTCTCTCTCTCCCTCCTATCCTCCAGGTAATACATATTGAGCTCTCTCAGTCTCTCCTCATAAGGTTTATCTCCCAAACCCAGGATCATTTTTGTTGCCCGGCGCTGTACCCCCTCCAGTAGCTTGATGTCCTTTTTCAAGTAGGGGTGACAGTACTGCATGCAGTACTCCAGGTGTGGCCTCACCAGGGACCTGTACAGGGGTAGGATGACTTCCCCCTCTCCTAGAGGTAATTCCCCTTGTGATGCACCCCAGCATTCTGTTGGCCTTTGCCACTGCCTTCCTGAACTGGGCTGTGTGGTTCATTTCTCCCGTTACCAGTACACCCAGATCCTTCTCTGTTGATGTGGATAACTGCACTCTCCCGAACCAGTAACTGCTTCCGGGGTTTCTGGCTCCAAAGTGCCTTGGCATTGAACCCAAGTTGCCATGTATAGACCATTCATTCAAGTTTTTCCAAATACTCCGGGAGTACATTACTGCCTCCCCCCCCCCCATCCACCTCTGCACAGATCTTGGTGTCGTCAGTGAAGAGACTGAGCTTACTCTTTATCCCTTCTATAAATGTCTGCAATGAAAACATTGAACAGCACTGGTCCCAGCACTGAGCTCTGCGGGGCACCACTTGTTACCGCCCTGGGCTCCAATACCTCACCCCCCACTATTACCATCTGCTGTTTATCCTGTAACCAGCTCCTGACCCATCTAACCTGTTTCCTTCCAGCTCCCAGGTTGCTCAATTTGCTGGTCAGCCTACCACAGGGCACCAGAATCAAAGGCCTTCTGAAGACCAGGTAGAGAACTTCCACCGCATGACCCTTGTCTAGTGCCCGCATCACCCAATTAAACCACGTGAACAGCCCGAGAGTAGAGGTTCAGTCATCCCCAGACCTCTCCAGTAAGGCCTGTAGTGAGATTAAAATCTGCCCCCCCCCCCGGGAATAGTGGGGTTGTGCCTCCAGAGACTGATTTCACTGGATGACCCAGATCCAGTGAAAAACTGTGGGGGGACACAGGGGCATACAAATTTTCCAGGACAGTGGGACCCTCCAGAAAGGAGAGGCACAGGAGCAGCCACTGTCCCTCTGTATCAGACAGCTGACTTTCAAAGGACCAGTGGAGGGATCTGTGTGTAACCCCCCTACAAATGGGGGTTCCTAAAAGCCTTCCCGGAGCTTGCTTAAATGCTCCATGCCTAGCTGGTGTTCGGCGTAAGGCCGCTCAATGTGGGGGTTGTGAGCGCTTTTAAAACCTCCATGTACTGTCTCTTTAAGGGCTGCCTGCTTGCAGTCATAATTAGTTGAAATGGGGGGGGGGGCTGTGTGGTTCTATGCCTGAGTCCCGCCCGGGCTGCTGAGTAATCGCTCCATTCTGCCATCGCTAGTTGTGCAGAGGGAGTTCTCTGGAAAGATGTAACTGTTTACTGATAATTATTTGGAGTGAGAAAGATATTGTTGTTTGTTCTAACCTGTCTTAATTGCAGCAAGGACTGTTTTGATCAGTTACCCCATTTTGGTCCTGGACTGCTGAATTGGGCCAATCAATAAGTGGGGACTCTAAAAGGGAGCCCGCTGACCAATGAAGACACAGCTAGTGATTTTGGGAAGTGAAGTCTGAACCCTGGCGCCTTTGCACACCCATGGAGAGAGATTTAAGTGCCTGGTGCCTGCAACCCAGCAATGGGCTCGGGTGGCGCCCAAACTGAGAGTTCTGCTCCAACTGCCAAGGGGCAGAGACGTTGTGGCTGTAGAAGAGGAAGGAGCTCCAGGCTCCTGCGGCGTTGAGTGTTCGTGCGGGAAGCGCGTGAGAGGCCTGAGGCGGCCGTTGCATAGCCGGCTAGAATCAGACTGAATCCGTGAGGTGGCGAGCAGAGGAGGCTGTGTAAAGAGCACAGCTACCTACCAGGCTAACCCTGTAGAGGACTGGAGAATCTGCTTTAATCGCGCTCGGTCTGTCAGGATGAACAAAGCTGCGTCGTTGGGTCCAGTGTGTGCAGTGTCAGAAATCGAGAAAGTGCACCACAGCTGCCTGGTATGGTACCCCTCTGTTAATTTTCCATATAAATGTGTGGAGAAGTGTTTGGAGCCCAGGCCCAGCCCTGCGAGTGGTGTGAGAGCGCCTCTGTTCTGGAGTTGTGAGTACTGAATCAGGTAGCTCCCTGCTTATTGTGCCTAGTGAGGACATCGCTCTTCTGGTTACTTTGTTGGCTATACCTACTGAGCGTGCTGGCTCAAGATGATCTTCTTAGGAATCAAGTGCTTGTTGTGTGTCAGGGCCCTAAACAGCTGCATCGAGGAACTAGCCATTAGGGCTTGGGTACCCATAGATAGTAATTAATAGGTTAGGCCTGTGCACAGAGCCCTAGGTAGACAAACATATATTAAAGTGGTAAGCCAATCACCCTGATTTCCCCCGGTCCTTGTTACTCTTCCCTTGAATAAATCAGATTGTTTGTTTTGCAAAAGTACACTGGCTGGTTTGTGTTTTACTGGCGATATACTGCACTGTGAATATTTAATAACTGTACCTTACTTTCTAGTGAGTCCCCAGAGTGAGCTGAGTGGTTCGAGCCGGGGGGGTAAGTGTTCAGGTTAAGGACATTGTAATTAAACTGTGTGAGCCACTGGAGGGAACTAAAGGGGGTCACGGTGTCTCGGAGGGCTGTGACCAAGCTAGTCTAACCACTACAAACCCTGACCTCCAGGTGGAGGCACCCGCCATTGGACCTAGGCCCCTCAACCTGTTAGTCACCAAGCAGGCAGGGGTAGTAGCCCTTGGGATAGCGCCACCTAGGGGTTACAAATTGGAGGCACCACTGGGATTAGCGTCCCCTAGTGGCCAAGTGAGTAAAGTGCATAAAAATGGAAAAGCTGACGGGGAAACTGAAAGGGGATATTATGGCAAAACTTAAGTTGGATCCTAGTAAGACAATGGTACACAAACTGATGGGGTGGGGCGAAGCTGAAGAGCTGGACTCCCAGAGAATTGTGTTACTATTAGACGTGCCTCTGGGCACACCGACAGCTGACATTATTTCTACTGCAGAGCGTGTTAAATGTTTGGGCAAGGTGGAGGTGAAGGGGCGTATGGCTGACGTGCTTGATCAGACCCTGCAGGTGTTACTTTTGTGCAGTGTGGCCATCGACCCCGAGAGGGTACCTCCAGTGATTTACCCGGAGGGTGCCCCACAGGGGTGGAGGCTTGTTCACATTCGGAGTGGGTCAGTCACTCCTAGGGGGTCCCCCCAGACTAATAGTTTCAAAGATAAACTGCTCAAATTTCTGGCTGTGGAAGGGAAGACTACCCAGGAGTTGCTGCAAGCATTGGACCTCTCAAGTGACGCCACCCCCCAGGTTTCCCCAGGCACCTCTCCCTGTCCCCCCAAGAGTTCTATTTTGGCTCCACTGCCCTTAGTGGTTCCCCCTATACAGCTCGATTCTTACTGAAGGCTGAAACTTTTTTCTGGCACAGTGCCGGTGCCTTCAGGGGAGGATGACTTGGAGGCGTGGATGGATTACTCCACCCCCTTAGTACAGGAGTGGCAATGCTCTGAGGGGGAGAAAAGAAAGCGATTGATGGAGAGTCTGCGGGGCCCCGCTTTAGAAGCCATTAGGTTCTTGCAGGCCACTAACCCGGAAGCCACCGCAGCAGAGTATCTTTCTGCTTTGGAGGGAGTGTTTGGGAGTACAGAGACTGGGGAAGACTTGTTATGGAAATTCAAGTCTGCTAAGCAATGGAGAAATGAGAAACTGTCTGCCTTTGTTACTAGGGTGGAGCGGGCCTTGCAGAAGGCCTATTGAAAAGGGGGGATCCCAGCCACGGCCTTGAACCAGGTCAGGTTGGAACATGTTTTGAAGTCTGCTAGATTTTCTAGTGTGATATTGTTAAAACTTAAGTTACATGATAGACGGGCTGCCCCGCCTGAATACTGTCAATTGATGAGGGAGATTAGAGAAGTGGAGACTGATGAGGAGGGGGTTGGAACCCTATGTGGGAGCTGTGAACCCAAGCCGCACCCCTGAGTCTAGTGCCCCTGAGGAGACCCACCTCTCAGGGAGGCCTGATGCATCCCCAGAATTTCAAGGTGATGTGGGGGTGCATGCCATTTCCTCTGACCCCCAAGTAGAAAGCGAATTGAGGGCCGAGGTTAGAAACTTACGAGAATTGGTGAGGGATTTGAGGTGGTCCACTACCCACCCTGTTAGGCCTGGGGAACCCGAGTCATTTAGAAACCAATGTTCTAGCTCGGGGGAACCCCCTCACCCCCCAGAGGGCCCCCAGCAGACAAAGTACTTCCCTCCCAATAGAGATCCGAGGGACCCCAAGTTTTGTTACCATCGTGGGGAGGATGGACACTTTCAGCCTGAGTGCCAGCTGCTGGAGAATTTAAGGAAGGTCAACAGCAGACTGATCACTTGGCATCGCAGGGCCCACGTCCGACTGCCCAGGAAAGGTTTTGTGACCCGGGCCAATGCCCAAGCAACTGTCAAGGCTGTGCCTCCTGAATGGTCTGATGTGGTCGGGCCCTCGATGGAGGCCCCAGTGCGAGTAAATGGGATTCCCACCCGAGCTGTATTAGATAGTGGTTCTCAGGTAACCATCATGTTTCAGGACTGGTATCAGACACACCTACCTGAGGTGCCGCTACAACCCTTGGATGGCCTACATGTATGGGGCTAAGTGACAAGGCTTATCCGTATTTGGGGTATATCCGGATCTGGTTGTCATTTCCTACTTCTGTGGCTGGAGTGACGAACAGGTGGAAACCTTGGCTTTAGTCTGCCCCCCACTGGACTGCATGGGATGGGGTACCTCGTTGATTGGGACAAATGCTCATATGTTTGGTCTATTAGCCCAATTGTGTTCAGAAAAGCAAGCGTTTAGGACCGGGCAAGCCCTAAGAATACCCTCTGTGATCCAAAAGGTCTCTGGAATTCAGAAGAAGGTTAGCCAGGAGGAACCTGAAGACCCGGTGGATGTAGTATGGAAGAAGGATCCGGCACCAGTGATACTTGCCCCGAATGCCCAGTATGTTTTGCAAGGGGAAGTCCGACTGAGAACAGATGTTAAGAATTAGTTATTGATGTTGGATGCACCTGGGGAGGGAAGATTGCCTGAGGGACTGCTGGTCAAACCCAGTATCTTGCTGGCTAGGGCCCATGCTCATGTCAAGAGGGTGATGGTTCAAGTTCATAATGTGTCCGACAAGGAGATTCGAATAAAAAGAGGGTGCACCCTGGCAAGCGTACATTGTGCAGATACTGCAGTGCTGCCCAATAGCAAGGGCCCAAGGAAAGATGACAGAGTAACTCCCGACTTGTTTGATTTCGGTGACTCCCCGTTGCCTGCTGAATGGAAAGTGAGGATCAGTGAGAAGCTAGCCACCAGAGACCAGGTATTTTCCCTAAAAGAATGGGATGTGGGATGTGTGCACGGAGCTGAGCACCACATCCGGCTGCATGATGACAGGCCTTTTAGAGAGAGATCTCGGCGTCTGGCCCCGGCTGACATAGACGATGTGAGGCGGCATTTGCAAGAGATGCGCGTTGCTGGTGTGATACAAGAGTCCAGGAGCCCCTATGCTTCCCCCACTGTAGTAGTGAGAAAAAAGAATGGGGCAGTTCAGATGTGTGTAGATTACCGTACCTTGAATTGGCAGACCATTCCCGATCAGTATACCATGCCACGCATACAGGACGCCTTGGATTGTTTAAATGGCAGCAAGTGGTTCTCTGTGTTAGACCTCTGCAGTGGGTACTATCAGATCCCGATGGCCCCAGAGGACCGAGAGAAGACTGCATTCATTTACCCTCTAGGTTTCTATAAGTTCATCCGGATGCCTCAAGGATTTCAGGTGCCCCAGCTACTTTTCAGCGCCTGATGGAACGTGCTATGGGGGACATGAATTTGCTCGAGTGTTTGGTCTACTTAGATGATGTCCTAGTGTTTGGCCGCTCGTTGGAAGAGCATGAACGCCGATTGTTCAAGGTCCTGGATCAGCTGGAGGACTTTGGACTCAAGCTATCTATAGACAAGTGCCAGTTCTTCCAAACTTCAGTGAAGTATGTGGGCCACATAGTATCCACTGAGGGCACAGAGACTGACCCCAGCAAAGTGGAGGCTTTGACTACTTGGCCTCAGCCAAAGAATTTAAAAGAGTTGCAACGGTTCCTGGGGTTTTGTGGATATTACAGGTGGTTTGTCAAAGATTATTCTCGTGTGATCCACCCCCTCCTCAACTTTACTCAGGGGTACCCTCCCACGCACAAAAAGTATAAGAAAGTTGTGCACTCTGAGACAGAGAAGAAGTATTTTTGGCCGAATGATGTGTTTGGAAACCGTTGGACTACTGAGTGTGAGGATGCTTTTTATGACATCATATATCAACTTAACCCATGCCCCAGTGCTGGCCTATGCTGACCCAGCCAAGCCGTACATTCTCCATACTGACACCAGTCTACAAGGATTGGGGGCTGTGTTATATCAGGAGCACTCGAACAGGCTGAGACCTGTAGCTTTTGCCAGCAGAAGTCTGACGCCTTCAGAAAGAAATTATCCAGTGCACAAACTAGAGTTCCTGGCTCTGAAGTAGACCATTGTTGATCAGTTTCATGACTATTTGTATGGTGCCAAAATACTGGTAAAGACTGATAACAATCCTCTGACCTATGTGCAGACCTCAGCCAAGTTAGATGCCACTGGCCATAGGTGGCTCTTTACATTGGCCACCTACGACTATGCTGTTGAGTACAGAGCAGGCCTAAACCACATAGATGCGGATGCTCTCTCTCGAAGGCCTATGCCACAAACTGACTGGGTCAGGTTGTCAGGACCTGACATAAGGGCCCTTTGCCAAAAGTTTGACAAGGAGGAACAGGTGTCTCATGATGCTGTAGACTGCATGGTGGATTGCTTGGGGCCATCCGAGAACTGCATACCTGCTGCTTACTGTAATTTTTCTGCATTAGACACTAGTCTGCTGCCCCAATTTAACAATGATAATCTCCAACGGGCTCAATCCCGAGACTCCATGATAAAAACGGTTGTGGAGGCTTTGCAGGCCGGGAGGGACGTGTCCAAATTGCGTTCCACTGACCTGAAAACTGCCTTGTTATACAAAGAAGGGCCAAAGTTAAAGCTGATTAACCAACTACTATACAGAGAGACTGTGGATAAGGAGGGCCGGGTAGGCAAACAACAACTGGTACTGCCCTCAGCTTTTAGAGAATTGGTCCTGAGGTCCCTGCATAATCACATGGGGCATCTTGGCATAGACCGAACTCTTGACCTGGTACGGACTCGATTCTACTGGCCAAAAATGAGTGCAGATGTAGAGCAATATGTCAAGACCTGTGGCCGCGCTGTTTGCAAAGAAAATCCCTACCTCAGAGAGCTGCCCCCATGGTCAATATCACCACTAGTGCCCCTATGGAACTGGTCTGCATTGATTTCCTGAGTTTAGAACCAGATCTAAAAAACATCAGTAACATATTGGTAGTCACTGATCATTTTACCTGGTATGCACAGGCTTTTCCTACTAAAGATCAGAAAGCAGCCACGGTGGCTAAAGTACTTGTTAAGAACTTCTTTGTCCACTATGGGGCCCCCCAGAGGATCCATTCCGACCAGGGGAGGGACTTTGAGAGCCGCCTGATTAAAGAAATTTTATCTTTGTGGGGAGTACGAAAATCAAGAACCACCCCATACCATCCCCAGGGGAGATCCCCAACCTGAAAGATTTAACCGCACATTGCTTGATATGTTGGGCACACTGCAACCCAAAGACAAGCCTAGATGGAGCCAGCAGATTAGCACTCTGGTTCATGCTTATAACTGCACCAAAAGGGATGCCATTGGATTTTCCCTGTACAGGCTGATGTTTGGGAGAGAGGCTAGACTGCCAGTGGATGTGTGTTTCAGGGTTTCCCCTGATGGGGTGCAAGCAGAAAATCATTTACAGTATGTACAGAAGTTGAAGGCCGAATTGAACCATGCCTACCAACTGGCCCAGACTATGGCTGCTAAACGAAACCTGGCCAACAAGGAGAGGTATGATAAGAAAGTGAAAACAATGGAACTGAGAGAAGGGGTAGAGTGTTAATGAGGAATCTGGGACTGCATGGCAAACATAAGATTGCTGACAGATGGCATCACCTCCCTCATATTGTTGTGGGAAAACAGGCAGATTTACCTGTGTATAAAGTGCGGCCTGAAAACAATTCAAAAGATGTGAAAACTATACACAGAAATCATCTGCTGCCAATTGGGCAGATCCTGATTGAAGCTGAACCTCTCAGTGCCCCCCCTCCAGGCCTATGACTAGATCTGCTGCCAAGGAAAAACCCAGACCACTTGATTCTTCAGCAAGCCAAATAAGAGAGCCTTGTCTAAACTCCTCTGAAGAAGATGATCGTCAATCTGTGTCTGAAGACAATGAGAATAATATTGAATACTATCCCTCTTATGAACTGAGCCAACTGTTTCGGGGCAATCCCCTTGTTAACTCTGGAGATGAGGTTGGGCTTTCTGGGCTGTCTGAGCCCCCAACTTTGTCACCGGAACCAATGCTCCTAGGAGATGCAGTGAGTGGCCCCCAAGCTGAAGGGATGGGGTCCTTGAGCCTGGCTGAACTGTCTGGCCTGGCTAAACTATCTGCCTTTTCAGACAAAGGAAGTGATGTGGGGGAACAAGCCAGTGATATGCCGGAACCTGAAGAATATTTTGAGTGCCCTGATGGTTCCTTACTAGTGCATGAACAGTCCCCAGCTGAGCCAAGTGGTGTGGGTCCTGATGTAGAGGGTCATGACCCCGAAAGTACTATGAGCACTGAGTCCCCTTCCCCTATGGAGGTTCCCCCTACTAATCTCAATGAGGCTGAATCAGAATCGGGGCCTGTAGCAGGGTTTTCCGAGACCCCTAGATGCGCTAGCTGAGAAGTACGGCCTGTAGTAAAGTTGAGTTATGAGTCTCTGGGTCAGCCTGTGGACCTGCCCCTAAATGTGGTCCATAAAGGGGTATATGTGTCCCCGAGCTCCTTGCCTAAGCTAGCCTTGGGGGATAACTCTAGCCTGTTAGTACTGCCCTTCGAGTGTGGTGCCCCTGCTTTAGGTAACCCACCAGTAGCTGATAGGGAGGGGTCCCCTCTTCCCAGGTGTCATGGGCAGGAACTAATGACCTGATTTAAAAAGGGAAAAAGAGTTGCGTGTGTGGATAATATTACATAAACTGTAGTAAGCTGTAAATACAGTAGTAATGCATGTAATCTAAAGTGTGACATAATATTAATTAAGCTGTTCGCCTTAAAGTGATTTAAGGGTAACTACTTGACGCAGATGCAAAGTTCTTTCCAGGCCAGGAAGGGTGTAACCCCCCTACAAATGGGGGTTCCTAAAAGCCTTCCCGGAGCTTGCTTAAATGCTCCATGCCTGTCTGGTGTTTGGCGTAAGGCCGCTCAATGTGGGGGTTGTGAGCACATTTAAAGCCTCCATGTACTGTCTCTTTAAGGGCTGCCTGCTTGCAGTCATAATTAGTTGAAATGGGGGGGGGGGCTCTGTGGTTCAATGCCCGAGTCCCGCCGGGCTGCTGAGTAATCGCTCCATTCTGCCATCGCTAGTTGTGCAGAGGGAGTTCTCTGGAAAGATGTAACTGTTTACTGATAATTATTTGGAGTGAGAAAGATATTGTTGTTTGTTCTAACCTGTCTTAATTGCAGCAAGGACTGTTTTGATCAGTTACCCCATTTTGGTCCTGGACTGCTGAATTGGGCCAATCAATAAGTGAGGACTCTAAAACGGAGCCCGCTGACCAATGAAGACACAGCTAGTGATTCTGGGAAGTGAAGATTGGACCCTGGCGCCTTTGCACACCCATGGAGAGAGATTTAAGTGCCTGGTGCCTGCAGCCCACCAATGGGCTTGGGTGGCACCCAAACTGAGAGTTCTGCTCCAACTGCCATGGGGCAGAGACGTTGTGGCTGTAGAAGAGGAAGGAGCTCTGGGCTCCTGTGGCATTGAGTGTTCGCACGGGAAGCGCGTGAGAAGCCTGAGGCGGCTGTTGCATAGCCGGCTAGAATCGGACTGAATCCATGAGGTGGCGAGCAGAGGAGGCTGTGTAAAGAGCACAGCTACCTACCAGGCTAACCCTGTAGAGGACTGGAGAATCTGCTTTAATCACGCTCGGTCTGTCAGGATGAACAACGCTGCATCGTTGGGCCCGGTGTGTACAGTGTCAGAAATCGGGAAAGTGCACCGCAGCTGCCTGGTATGGTACCCCTCTGTTAATTTTCCATATAAATGTGTGGAGAAGTGTTTGGAGCCCAGGCCCAGCCCTGCGAGTTGTGTGAGAGCGCTCTCTGTTCTGGAGTTGTGAGTACTGAATCAGGGTAGCTCCCTGTTTATTGTGCCTAGTGAGGACACGTTCTTCTGGTTACTTTGCTGGCTATACATATTGAGCCTGCTGGCTCGAGTTGATCTTCTTAGGAATCAAGTGCTCATTGTGTGTCAGGGCCCCAACCAGCTGCATTGAGGAACTAGCCATTAGGGCTTGGGTACCCATAGACAGTAATTAATAGGTTAAGCCTGTGCACAGAGCCCTAGGTAGACAAATGTATATTAAAGTGGTAAGCCAATCGCCCTGATTTCCCCCGGTCCTTGTTACTCTCCCCTTGAATAAATCAGATTGTTTGTTTTGCAAAAGTACACTGGCTGGTTTGTGTTTTACTGGCGATATACTGCACTGTGAATATTTAATAACTGTACCTTACTTTCTAGGGAGTCCCTGGAGTGAGCTGAGTGGTTCGAGCCGGGGGGGTAAGTGTTCAGGTTGAGGACATTGTAATTAAACTGTGTGAGCCACTGGAGGGAACTAAAGGGGGTCCCGGTGTCCCGGAGGCTGTGACCAGGCTAGTCTAACCACTACAAACCCTGACCTCCGTGTGGAGGCACCTACTTATTGACCTAGGCCCTTAACTCCGTTAGTGCACAGGCAGGGTAGTAGCTCCTTGGGAGCGCCACCTAGGGGTTACATGTATATAAAAAAAAAAAACAATGGAACCCCCCCTTGGTAGTCTTGGCACAATTATGAGCCTTTAACCCATTCATTCCTTACAGAATTTCTGCGCCTTCAAGGAGACTAACTTGTTTTCCTGTAGGAAAGCAATGTGGGATATCAGCCGTCAAGGCTGAAGGAAGACTTTCTTACATTTTATAGGAACATTTAAACCCTAAACATTCCAGGTAGTGTATGTAATGTCAGCCATAAGTAAAATTCAAGTGTGAGTGGGAATGGCTAGTGGACAGAAGACTTCCCAGTGTAGGAGGGGGCACTTGCCAAGTCCAGAACCCTGCTTGAGCCTTCTGTAAATGCAAGTAAGTCTAGTATAGAACCAGTATATGAACAACAATATGTTAGCACCAGATTCTGCCTTATAATGCAACACAAAAACAAACAGGTTGTGAACACTTTAATTATTAGGTATCTGGAACCATTGCCTGAGTTAAAAGGACCAGACACAGTTGGTACTCCCCCTGAGGGGGCTGCAATACAGGTAACACCCAGACTCCCTGAACACTGGATTCAGAGTTAGCCATGGGCATATCTCTCAACCTTTTGTCCCCCAAATGTGGAACACTGCCTCTCAAAATGTGGAACAAATGAGCAAAATGTGGAACACTTAATCAAATCTTTACCTAAGAAGCTCAGAACACTGTTAAAATGTTTGCATTTATATTCAGAAAGTCTGTTATTAATTGAATAATATATTTTTTGGATAATTTACTATAGATTTTTGCTTTAAAATGTTAACACTGAATGTGGAACAAGTCCTCACAATGTAGAACAGGGAGCTTTTGTGAAGTAAAATGAAGAACGTTCTTCGTAATGTGGTACAGTTGAGAGGTATGGCCATGGGGCCTGGTGAAGAACCCCACCAAAGACCAATAAAGCTCCAATCTGGGGGAAGAAGAGGAGGGGAAAGCCAGAGTGACAAAGCATATCTGAGAAATCCCTATTGATTCATGGCCCTCACAGGGCCTAGATCTGCAGACTGGAATAGATATAAACACTGCAAGAAAAAGGCAATCTGACAAAGAAGACCAACAAATTTGACAGTTTGCACAGCACAAATTAAAAAAGTTAAAAACTCTAAACCTGGAGAAAACCTCCAATTTTGATCACGGAACTGAAAGGTCATTACCTAAAACATAAGTACCCATCCTTTCTATCAGTGGTCTGGGATCTTACCAGCAGTTAAGGGGGGGTAAGCAAAAGAAAAAGGAGAGATGGGAGATCCTCATCACTCATGCTTTGTTTGGCTTCTGGGGGGGCCAAGGGGAGAACATAACCAAATAAGGTGAGAGATGGTACCTGGTGGGGGGTCAGTACAAAGGTGGAGCGCAAGAGCATTACTGATCATCCAGTAAGTATCAATGGGTCCAAGTGTTTGAAACTGGACACAGGTTGCTGATGCTGTACCCCCACCACTCCACCAATGTACTGGACAACTTAGTAGAATGAAAGTAGGGATCTACTTCTATCAGGCTAGCTTATTACAGATGGCAGGTGTATATCATGTGTAGACACAACCCTGGTCACCCTTAGAGCAGGACCCCAATGGATATAGGTCCAACATTCATGACAGTGAGCTCCAACAAACAGCAGCACTCACAGAAGCAGACTTGGTGCTAAGCAAATAAAAGTCCAGAATGAATAAATAAAGCCAGCACTCTCGGTGTCAGTGGTACAGGGTTTTTTTACTGTACAAAATTCATCAATTCAATGATACAGTACCTCTGAAGTGAACAGAATTATAGTCAGGCCCGGAACAATACATCTGACCAGCCCAGCGCTTCAAGGTACAATACTTCTTCATCAGGGGCATGGCTTACAAACTACACCACAGTGCTTAAATACATTTTCAAATAGGTGTACAGTATGTGATCACTGTTTCATACAGGTAAATCAAGTAGTGAATCACACAGCCCACTGAAGTTAAAAATCCTTAACTGTTTCCATAGATACAAATGAGCAGAGTCCCTGATGCCACTAACTGCCAAATAACCCCTGATTTTCATATGTTTCTAGAATATTTCCATTTTGATAAAATGGGAATTTGGGTAAGACAAAGGGAGCTGTGCTCAGAGTGATCCACAAATAACAACACTTAACATTTGAATGTCCCCTTATCATATTTAATTGTACCTTCATATTTATCATTACTTGTGTGACAAAAGTGACAGATGGGGGTCAACAAGTGCAAATGTAAGTTATTGTGTAGGAGAAATTCATTAAAAAATAATTTTCAATTATATAGTTGTACTAGCAATTATTTCTTGCAGTCCACTAATTTCTGAGAGTGCTGGCTTTATTTATTCATTCATGACAGTGTGCCCCTGAAGCCATTTTAAGTCCACTTACTACCACCAACTGTGAGGTCCATGAAGGGGATAGCTGTGGATAGTCAAGGTGTGGTTCTTGGGCCATCCAGCAGAGTTTGGGGGAAGCAAACTAGGACATATATATGGTATAGGGCCTGACAGTCAGGAAAGCATGTATCTCCCTCTCTGGAACACAGTGTGGAATAGGAAGGACAACACCTGGAATGACGAAGGCAGGTCTGAGTGTAGGCATGGGGTGGGGGAGGGGACAGACTAGGCTGTTCAGAATGGGGGGGCAGTGGGGACAAGGCAAGCGGGAGAACCTCTTACACGAAAGGTGTGCCCCAGAGGATTACAAGGTGCACTGTTCAATCCCTTCCCCTGGGCCAGTACCAGCAGCAAAGAAGCAATGCCAGAAAAAAGTGCAGGATTAAGCAGTTTCCATGGTGTCCATATTGAATAACCTGGTGATGCATATGGCTTCAGCTTGACCCAGCTACCTACAATTTTGAGCTCAGTTGATCTCGCAGGATCCGCCATGCCAAGACAACCTCACAAAGCACTCAAACTCAGCCCTTATTACGTTAGCAAGGTAAAGAGATAATTCTCATATGGGTCCAAGAACTCCAGGACATCTTGGTACAGGTCTCTCGCATCTCCTTTTATCCTGATTACCAGAGAGGAGTCTTGGAATGCCAGCAGTCCTTCGATGAAATAAAAGCAAGATTAGGAAACAAGGGATCCAGTACTCTCTCCTCTACCCAGCCAATCTTGCCGTTGCTCTTCAGGGGAAACCCACAGTTCCATTCCCCCAAGGAAGCTGACTCATTTTTCCAGGTGACACTGGGGCCAGCCAGATTTACCCCTCCACCACCACAACCTGCAGCCTCCATTTCAACATCCCAGACCACAGCGTACCTGATAGCTGAGGAGCCAACATCATGTGAAATGGAACAGTATTTGCCACTGCGAGTAGCTGGGGCCACTGGGGGTAGAGACTACGGACCATCTGGGTTAAAGACTTAATACTGTGTCCTTCTCTGAGACAGCCATACATTTCGCCCCCTACCTCATTCTCTTGGCTTGCACCCTCTTAAACAGGTCACAGCCACTACATGGTGATGGCGTAATCCACTATATTATCGGCCATGCTGTGTAAACTCTTATCTAAGCACATTAACTTAGCGATAGACACGGAAGTGAGATATTGTATACCTCAGGCTGATAAAGTTTGCAATGTTCTTTTTACCATGTTGTTACCTTATGTTCAATGTTTACATGTTTAGGAGGTTGTAGGTAGTACTGAATCTTAGCGGTCTGACTTACCCCAGACTCAGTTTCCCCTTGGACGTTTAAAAGGCAGGCTTACAGCCCAACATTAACTGCTCCTAGGAGCAGTGAAATCCTGAGCTAATATTTTTGCAGGCAGAGTAACTTTCCTCATACTGTGCAGGAACCTTCATGATTTAACTCTCAGCATGGAGTAACCAATGTGCTATCTCACCCTGTCCTCACTCTTCAAGGAGACTCTCCCTCTGTTGTATATGTCAGCTTGAGAGGTGCTGCCATACCCTCTTAAACATAGAGGGGTGGAATGCTGTGGTGGCTTGAACCCCCATATCCACTTCAGGTTCCGTGAGAACATGGGCTTAAATGCCCTCTTTGCCAAAGTTAGACTTGGCAGCAGGTAGGCACCTGTCAGGTGGAAATGCTCATAGGTTTCTAATTAACTTTATTTTTCTATATTGCCTCATAGGGCAACTGCTTATTTCTAGTTTTGTTCCATTGTTCTGGGAATACTGTAGTTCTTATTTGTAAAAGAGCTGGTATACTATACTGTATGTATATTGTGTGAGTGTGGATATTTGCTTGGTTGACGGGGTGGTGGATTGGGAGTGGGGGTGTAGGGGGACCAACACTGAGAGGCTAGACGTTTTTCCTTAGCCATCTCAATATGGTGTTGTTTGACACCTTGAAAATCATCTTGTTTAATACAAGAGGGTTGAACTGCCCTTTAAAAAGATGAAAAGTGTCACTAAAGCTTAAATAACTACATTGTGATGTGGCATTGATTCATGAAACGCACCTGTCAGATAAGGAGGCAGCCTGACTCTGCTGTTCTTGGGTAAGCAATGCTTACCATAGCGCTTACTTGACCATGAGTGGAGGGGTAGCAATTTTACGTAAAAAGGGGCTCCAACTGGGGATACCTAAAGTCTCGATTGATAAAGAGGGCAGGTGGATGGTAGCAAAGGGCACCCTACCAGAGTTCCCATATTACACTGTGCAGCATTTATGCTCCCAATACTCCAGATGCCACCTTTTTTAAATGAGGTCCTAGCTAAACTTTCTGCTTCCCCCTGGGTGTAATTTTGAGGGGGAGACCTTAATATAGCATATACCTGGAGTTGGACAGAACAGGTCCTACACAGGAACTACACAGCACTACCAAGCATTCTCATACCAGACTATGCCCCAGTGAACTTATCCTGGGCATGAGGGGTGGCCCTCAGACCTTGGAACAAATGGAAGCTTAACACAATCCTCCTCCAGGACTCCACCTTTTAAGGCCTGGCTCCGTCAGGAAATTTTGGAGTACAGTCAATTCCACTGGAAAATGTACACGCTCAGGACCACGACAAAAAAGGTGCATATACAGTAAGCAGAACTGCATACATCTGAAAATGACCGTTGGCAAGATTTCTACATTTGCCCGTAATGTTAGCAGATGCTCTGTGATACCCACTAAGCTCACTCTCACACAGAGGGTATGTTAAATAATGTTTTAATGTTTGAATTCATCACGGACACTCCTTAAAAGCTGCAAACAAAAAAAATCAATAAATAATGCTGCAGAGTAAAAGCAGTTAAAACAGTAAAAAGTGCTATAAACATTCAGTTAAAAGTTTCCTTCTGGACTGCCACCAGGGACACAGAAGCAGATGGCAGCCTGAGGTCATAGCTCTCTGCCTTTGAGGGCCTAATCCTACAAAATCTGTCAGTAAACTACAAAATTCACGGATAAAATGTTACTCAAGTTGTGTAAAATAATACCAGGAGCACGGTGATATAAAACTTTAGTCTCAACTCTGCATATACCCGAGGTTTCGTTGTGTCAGCTTACCCGGAGCAGAAGAGGCCTGCATTCTAGAAATGGATCTGCCCACTCCTCCAGTAACCTGGGACCCAGCCGCAGTGGAGGGGATGTTCAGGCAGCTTCTCACCCAAATGACCCAAGTAACGTTGGCCACGAACCACTCGGCGCTGGTACTTCAGGGAATGGAAGCCCAGCTCTTCCAAAATGAGAGCCACATCACCGCCACCAAAAGCTGCCTGCATGATCATGCCACCACCCTCCATGAACAACAGGCCATCATAAATAAACTGCTGCAAAAAATCGACAATCTCGAGAACCAGAGGAGGAGGAACAACCTCCGGTTCTTGGGATTCCCTGAAAGAGAAGAGGGTCGGAGCACTGAAGCATTTTTGCAGTTGGCAATAATGGAGATATTGCAACTAGATCCAGGATTCGTGGTGCAGGTGGAAAGAGCTCATCACACCCTCACCCCAATGCCACAGGGGATGGACAGGCCTAGACCAATCATCGCCCGGTTCCTGGACTGCCGGGACAAAGAAAGGGTCATGGCCAAGTCCAGGGATATGCGGAACATTGTGTGGAGGTTTCATAAAATCAATATTTATCCAGACTATTCAAAGGATCTCTCAGATCACCGGTGAGCCTACACAGAGGCCTGCCACCTCATGCATCGCATTGGCCTGCCTTTCTCTTTGGGCTACCCAGCCACAACGCGGGTGGAGCACAATTGCCATACTCTTTCACTTCCCCCAATGCCTTAATGGACTTCCTAAACAGAAACTGGCTGGGGGAAACACAGCGCCAGACTCCACAGCAAAGCTCCCCAAATAGTTCAATTTGTGGACTGGATAGGAGGTCCCCCCTGAATAATTCCACTGAATCAAAGTGGGCATCAGCACCTGGAGACACATGGGAACTCCCAGTGAGAAGCAATCACAAATGTCAATCCTCCCGATGCCACAGAAGAAGAGATCATCCTACAAGGAGGCCACGCAGTTTCAGTCCTGTTTTGTGAATAATGGACACGGCAGAGCCTGCATGCCAGGAGGACTTTGTGATGCAGAACCACTTCAGTGCACTGAGGCCCACCACTCCAGAACCCCAGCAGCAGATCAGTGAGGACTCATGTGCTGATCATTGCCTATCCAACCCCAACCCAGAGCCAATGGCCAGATCTTGGGCAGACCATGTCACCTCCCCCAGCAAGTCCCAGCCTGCTTGGCAAGACCAGCGCCATCCTCTGAAGACGACGTCGGACAGATGGACTGGGTATCTAGCTGAGCTGAGGCCTGTATCTCCAGATCGAAGAACACCACTTCAACCATCGCATTCAGAAACCCAGTCCCCTGGACTATCAGATAAGTAATCTGGGAGAAGCAATCCCTCTGGACTTTCACTACTTTGAAATGTTTTACTGCTGTTGGTGGGGCAGGGGGGTAGGTCCTCTGGGCTCACAATGAGGAAATAGCATCATGGTCCAAAGAGTTACTCCATTTTATATTTCAAAGTATGCCATACGCCAACCACCTACCCGGACTCTTCCCCTTGCCCCCCCCGGGGACTCCTAAGGCTTCTTTCTGGGCTGATCTGCTGGCCTATCCCAGGAGGTCAGGGAGAGAAAATGGACTGGGGAATATCAGGGGCTCTGTCCATCAGTGTGCCACGGCTCAAACCTCGCAGTGGGCTCAGTCCCCCCCTCCATTTCTATTTTTCTTCACATAGCCCCTGTACTGCTAATGTTATACTCCCCAGCTCCTGGTGGTGGGCCACACAGTCTGGGAGATGACTAGGGTCTGGTTCACACATATAACATAGGGATGAGCTATTTTATTTTTGCTCTATTATCTCTGCCATGTGTCAGCTTGGACACTGCCCTCCCCTTTCGCTACCACTTGGTCCAAAAGCATGGACATTAGTGCACTGTGGATGTTCCTCCTGGGTGGCGGGGTGGGCAGGGGCAGAATGGTATAGTCAAACCCCCTCCTCGCTTCCCAAAATTATGACACAAGGGGTAGAGGCCCCATAACTCGCCCGTCCGGTAACACAACAAGGCCCTCTTATAGGAGGCAGACAGCTCCTCCTCTGTCTGCCTTCAGAAGGGAAATACTCTCTTCTGCACTCAGGGAACAGAGGTAGGCCTCCAGCACCAGCTGTGACCACACATATACCCCTGTTACCCAAAGGAAGTAGCCGTATGGCTAATGTAAATAGTTTAAGTTCTGAGAAGTGTATGTCTTTGTTATTGCTGTACTACTCTTACTGTGAGTGTCTAGATACATCCAAAACTGAATGCTACCTGACTAGTGACCTTTCCCTGGGGGATGCGCTGCAGCTACCAGCTCCTGGTTCCAATCTCACACCATGTGTTTTGGGCCTGTCAGGGGTCCCAGATGCCTACCCCACAATCTCTACTTACAGTCAAAATCTCCACAAAGCACTGCCTCCCTTTCTAAACCCTAATGGGTGATATCACTGCTTATTCCTGGAATGTACATGGGCTTAACACCCACATGAAGCGGAGGCAGGTACTCACGCACCTGAAGAGATTGAGGGAGGATCTGGCATTCCTGCAGGAAACAAAACTAAACAGGGAGGACCATGGGAGGCTGAAAATAGACTGGGTGGGCCAGATAGCACAAGCTTCAGCTCCCACAAAGAAAAGGGGGGTGGCAATCCCTTTACATAAAAAACTGCAGTGGGCGGTTTAGAAAGTGGAGAAGGATAAGGAAGGAAGATAGGTCCTAGCCCGGGTGGATACCCCAGAGGGATCTTTGCTTCTGGTGGGTGTATATGGATCTAACCAAGACTCCCCGGAACTCTTTCACACCCTAGCCCAATGGATAGGGGAGATGTCCTCAAACAACACCCCAGTGCTGATGGGGAGGGATTTTAACTTAACAATTGACCCCTTTGTTGACAGAAGCCCATCAAACGTGGAGCCCCACTCTAGAGAAGCAGTGGCCCTGGTGCTCCTTATACAAGAATCGGCCCTCACAGACATATGGAGGGCTTTTCATCTGAGAGACTGGTACTACACCTACCATTCCCCAGTGCATAACTCTTTGAGCCACATTGACTTCTGGCTGACATCCCCTGAAATCACGAAGGTAGCTCTGGACACTATGCTACATCCCATATTCTGACTATGCCCCGGTCCAGCTCACCTTTGCACATGGCCCCCCAACCTACCACTCTCCCACATGGAGATTGGATCCTCTTCTGCTGAGGGACACAGAATTTGCTCCATGGCTACAAAACAAAGCCACTCTTTTCTTTAAAGAAAACCCATAATAGAAACCTCCACTGGCAACACCTGCGAGGCTTTCAAGCCCACCCTCAGAGGGGCAATTGTGGGCTATGCGCATAACTGATGGATAAAAAGGAACAGCATCTCCTAGAACTAGAACTAGCACTACAGGATGCAGAAGACATTTTTAAGGCAGAATTCAAAATTAAGGAACATACAGACTGTAATACAGAAGGAGTCATATATGTTATACAATGCCCCTGTGACCGACTATATGTCGACCAAACTAAGAGAGCATTAAAAAAGAGAATACTAGAACATAAGGGTGACATAAGAAACAAGGATCAACAGTCACCAGTAGCATTACATTTTAATCAAGCAGGTCATACAGGAGCATCCTTAAGATTCTGGGGGTTAGAGGTAGTTAAACCACCACCAAGAGGAGGTAATTTTATAAAAATGTTGGAACGAGTAGAAATGAAATGGATCTTTCAACTTAAAACTTTAAATCCATTAATAGGGATGAACATAGAGAGTAACTGGCAAATATGTATGTAGTTGCAATATTAGAGAAAGAATGGAGTGTTTCAGAGAAATTGTAAAATGGTTTAGGTTAAAACCATAGTTGTTCTGAAGTTAGCAATAAATAAGCGCTACCTTGGGAATATGTAACAATATGAATGAATACAGAAATAAATGTTACTATATGATTGTTAATGTCTGTTGGATTTCTGAGATTCCTACTTTAGCAAGCGCTCTGTAAACCTGATGTAATTTTTCTAAAAAATGAATTATAGTAAGAGACTAGAAACGATGTATAAAATATAACAATGAAAAGAGAAATAATCAATTCTTTTTGAAATAAGTTAATGATATCACGTGTTGGTTCAGGATCCACTGCATCCTCATAATAGCTGAAAGTGAATAAGGTTTTTGTGAATAATTGACTATTTGTTTGAGGTACAGAGTTCTGTTTTACAGAGGGTAGAAGTGTACAGTTGCTTAGCAACACTCGCATCACGTGAGATGTACAAAGAGTGATGCGTCACTCTGGCGGTAATTCCAAGTGAGCTCAAGAGGAAGACACTCCTTGGGAGCCTTTCAGCATTTTGGAAACGCCATTATGGCTTTAAGTAAAGAAATCTATATGGACCTTATCAAAAGGCGAGAGTATTCTCTTTACAAATAAAAGGTAAACACATTCCCCATTGATTTACAAAGCATAAGATTATATATTTAAAATGAAAAAAGTAAATTAAGCCCATTCATTGTTACAGGGGTAAAAGCTGTTGATATATAAAGCAAAGAACAAGCTCGGCAGTCCTCAAACAGAGTTTGGAGAATAAATTTTTCACGTTAAAAGCCATTGCGGCATTTCAGGTACTGGAATGGTTTTGGAGTGTTTAAAACTCCATTTTACAAAATTTCTAATTGATTCACAAAGAATAGGATTATAAATTTATAATGGAAAAAAGCAAGTTAAGCCAATTTTTTGTTACAGGGGTAAAGCCTTTGATATATAAAGCAAAGAACAAGTTTGGCAGTCTCCAAACAGAGTTTGGAGAATAGTTTTTCTATGTTAAAAGTCACTGCGGCATTGAAGGTATTGAACTGAGTCTTTTAAACTTTGTTTCACAAAAGTTTAAGTAAAGCTAAAAGCATCTTACAAAATAATAAACCTTGTTTTGTGTATTGCAGTATGGGTGCACCAGAATCGAAATTAGAAAAGGAAATACATTATTGGGCTCTTTATGAAATTTCAGAAGCGAATTTGATAAAATTACATAATGGTTCTCAGGTATGTGATTGGCTACTGGGTGTTCAAGTGTAAAACTGAAGTTAAGGATCTGATGTCTTGGACTATGTTAGAGACTGTGCAAAGGTGTGAAAAATACCTTTTTGGTTTGTTTAGTTTTGTAGAGAGCTGTGTGACTGCAGAATTTATTGCACAGTTGAAACGAGCAGTAAAAGAAATTCAATTGGTAAATAAGTAAAATGAGTTTTTTAAAGTATATACAAAAAGGAGCACTATGTTATGTAAAAATGATATTATTGTATGAAAATTGAAATGTTTTTTCTGTTTAAAACAGATTTCAAATACCCCGTGAATGAGCTCAAAGGAGCGAAACGTAGGGAATTTTAAACAATAATAAAATAGATCAAAATTACAAGTGATTGAGTGAGTGTGTGTTGAATTGGAAATTAGAGCTCCCAGCTGTGGAATTCTGGATTTTGTTGACTTTTGGACACTTTCAAGGGAGCTGATCCGACGGAGTTTAAACACCATTACCCAACTGTATTATTGTTAAAATATATATTTGAATGTGCCTAGAGGGTGGGCTACATTTCATTTGGATGTTGGTGGATAAAACTTCAATAAAAAATAATTGAATTTTAAAATATTTTTTGGATCCAAACTAATTTAGTTAGTACACATTTGAGAAAAAACTTTTGAAATACAGACTGGTTTCAGGATATTTACCATATTTAGTGAAAATGAATGAGGAAATAGCAGCATTACAAGACATTGGAAATAGTGTTCAGAACACTTTACACTTCACAACATATTCAAAGGATGAAAGGAAATTGTTATTTCAGGCTATGTGAGGCAGCAGGGATCTTTCAACACAAATGGGGGAATCCCAAAAAACATGGCACAAAAAAATAGAAAGTTTAATATTTAAAGATACCAGATTGGAGTGGCATGGTCTAACCCTTACGCAATATTTAGAACACAATAGAATACCTAGAGGTCTTAGAATAGCGGTTGAACCAAATATAGGAATTAACACTTCAAAACTATTTACTAAATGGGATGGGATACGTAATAGGGCTAGTTGCGACTTTATGCATGCACTTATTGAAGCAATAATTAATGAAAGGAAAACTCTGGTAGAAGATATACAAAGAACACAAGATGCACTTAAATTATAACTGGAAGCAGATGAATTCACATGAAATTTAGAAGGTATAAAAAAGAAACTTTTAGAATATGAAGAAAAATTAAAACAACAAAAAATTAGAAAATTTATAAGGGATACAAATGATTATAAGGAAAACAGAGTATATACGTATAAACAATACAATAGGAGAAGACAGACTACATATAAAATGGAGAGTGGAACAGACCATGATAGTAGCTATAAAGGAGATTCCCATATACAAGGTGAAGAAACATACGAACATACAGGAGAGTCACAACAAGCTAGTACATCAACAGGAGATATAGGAGAAGCAAGATAGGATCTTAGAAATTCAAATTTAAATAGAAACTATTCAAGACCACAAACAGGTTTTCGAGGGGGCAGGAGGGGAAGGGAACGAGGAGGGACAGGTGGAAGAACAACAAAAACACCCAATACGGACAGAGAACTGCCCAAACAAATGCTAAAGTGATACCAATATTTAATTTGAGTAAAAGAGGTTTATCTAAAATAGAGGAGCAGGTTTTAGGGTTAGGTCTATCATTTGCCCCCACACAATCAGTAAATTTATTCAAATTAGAAGTGGATTTACAGAAGTTTTTCAGAACTTTAAGACTGAAAAACTTATTTGAAGGGGAAGACACAGGAGATGAAGAGTAAAGTCAAATAAAAAGAGCATTAAACATAAAATCAAGTCCCCCCGCCAAGGTAGGAGTCATGGGATAGAGACATTTTGCAATCTAGTAGAAAAATAAATTATGGAATCATATAGGGATAGGAACCAATTATGGCCAAATCATCAGAATTTGATAAGTGCTCAAAGACAAGCATTAAGAGATTTAAGTAATGATAATGAAATCATAATAAAACCAACAGATATAGGAGAAGGAATAGTCATTCAGGATAGAGGAGATTATGAAAAAATGTGTATGAATCTATTAGAAAAAGAGGTTAAATTATTAATTGTTACCAGAGAATCTGACCACATCCTTACAAGGAAAATTAAGGGAGTTATTAAGTGAATTTGTTGACTTAAATTGGATGCAAGAATGGGAAATGAGAATGTTAATTAAGGAATTTCCGAAAGTGTCAACCTTTTATAGCATTCCAAAAATTCATAAGAATATGACAGATACGCCTGGAAGACCTATAGTTTCAGGAATAGATTCATTGTTCTGATTTCTAAATACATCAATTATTATGTACAACCTTTAATTTAACAAAGCAACATCTATATACAGGATTAATCTGATGTAATGAGACAGCTAGAACATATATCAGAGAAAGAGAATTTAACAGACACTATTTTAGTCACATGGGATGTGGTTGATTTATATACTTCTATTCCACATAGAGAGGGGGTTACCAATATGGGTAAAATACTGAATAAATGGCAAAGTAATAAAGCACCAAGAACAGAGATGCTACAAGAGTTAGCTTTATACATTTTAGAAAATAATTATTTTGAATTTGATGGTCTTTTTTATCAGCAAGACAGAGGCACAGCTATGGGCAGTACAATGGCCCCTGCATAAGCAAATGCCTATATGATAAATTTCGTATCTGAAATGGTATTTACTAAATAACAAGATATATTTATAGACAAGATAATCATGTGGAAGTGTTTTATTGATGATGCATTTTGTATATGGGGAGGAACAGAACAAGAATTGTATGAATTCCATTCAAGTTTAAATAGATGGGACAGCAATTTAAAATTCACTATGAATCACGGAATAACTAGTATCCCTTTTTTGGATCTGCTAATTAAAAAGGATAAGGGAAGTTTGAGTACATCTATATTTAGGAAAGAGACAGATAGGAACACCTTGTTACACAGCACTAGTTACCATGAGCCTAAATTAAAAAACAGTATACCGTATGCACAATTAGTGAGCGTGAAAAGAAATTGTAGAAAACAAGAAGATTATTATGAGCACAAGCAGGATATGATAGGAAGATTTAGAAATAGAGGATATAAACCAACTATCCTAAAACAAGCACATTTTAAAATAGAGAACAAAATGAGAGAAGAATTGCTACAAAGTAAAGAAGTAAAAAAAGACACAAACAGAACAGTATTAGCCTTAAATTACAATCATAAGATGTCTGCTATAAGAAGAATTGTAAATAAACATTGGCACATGGTAACATCTGACAATCCACACAACAAGGCATTACAGCAAAAGCCAATAATAGTAGCAAAAAAGGTTAGTAACCTTAAAGATAAACTAGTTAATTCCCAATTTAGAAAACCTGACATGAAAGACACACAGTTACTACTGGGCCCCCTACAGCCTGGCATGACAGGTTGTGGGAAATGCACAGTGTGCAATAATACTAGTAAGAAAAACATCTTTAAACATCCTCATTTTAATGCAGAATTCAAAATTAAGGAACATATAGATTGTAATACAAAAGGAGTCATATATGTTATACAATGCCCCTGTGAATGACTATATGTCGGCCAAACTAAGAGAGCATTACAAAAGAGAATATTAGAACATAAGGGTGACATAAGAAACAAGGACCAACAGTCACCAGTAGCATTACATTTTAATTAAGCAGGTCATATAGGAGCGTCCTTAAGATTCTGGGGGTTAGAGGTAGTTACACCACCACCAAGAGGAGGTCATTTTATAAAAATGTTGCAACTAGTAGAAATGAAGTGGATCTTTCAACTTAAAATTTTTAAATCCATTAATAGGGATGAACATAGAGAGTAATTGGCAAATATGTATGTAGTTGCAATATTAGAGAAAGATTGGAGTGTTTCAGAGAAACTGTAACATGGTTTAGGTTAAAACCATAGTAGTTCTGAAGTTAGCAATAAATAAGTGCTACATTGGGAATATGTAACAATATGAATGAATACAGAAATAAATGTTACTATATGATTCTTAATGTCTGTTGGATTTCTGAGATTCCTACCATAGCAAGCACTCTGTAATCCTGATGTAATTTTTCTAAAAAGCTAGTTGTAGTAAGAGACTAGAAACGATGTTTAAAATAGAACAATGAAAAGAGAAATAATCAGTTCTTTTTGAAATAAGTTAATGATATCGCGTGTTGGTTCAGGATCCACTGCATCCTCATAATAGCTGAAAGTGAATAAGGTTTTTGTGAATAATTGACTATTTGTCTGAGGTGCAGAGTCCATGACAATCAGTATCTAAAAAGAGCTCACTTGGAAAAGCCGTTTTCGTTGCTCTGTTTTACAGAGGGTAGAAGTGTACAGTTGCTTAGCAACACTCGCATCACGTGAGATGTACAAAGAGTGATATGTCACTCTGGCGGTAATTACAAGTGGGCTGAAGAGAAAGACACTCCTTGGGAGCCTTTCAGCATTTTGGAAACTCCATTACGGCTTTAAGTAAAGAAATCTATATGGACCTTATCGAAAGACGAGAGTATTCTCTTTACAAATAAAAGGTAAACACATTCCCCATTGATTTACAAAGCATAAGATTATATATTTAAAATGAAAAAAGTAAATTAAGCCCATTCATCGTTACAGGGGTAAAAGCTGTTGATATATACAGCAAAGAACAAGCTCGGCAGTCCTCAAACAGAGTTTGGAGAATAGATTTTTCACGTTAAAAGCCATTGTGGCATTTCAGGTACTAGAATGGTTTTGGAGTGTTTAAAACTCCATTTTACAAAATTTCTAATTGATTCACAAAGAATAGGATTATAAATTTAAAATGGAAAAAAGGAAATTAAGCCCATTTTTTGTTACAGGGGTAAAACCTTTGATATATAAAGCAAAGAACAAGTTTGGCAGTCTCCAAACAGAGTTTGGAGAATAGTTTTTCTATATTAAAAGTTGTTGCGGCATTGTAGGTATTGAACTGAGTCTTTTAATCTTTGTTTCACAAAAGTTTAAGTAAAGCTAAAAGCATCTTACAAAATAATAATCCTTGTTTTGTGTATTGCAGTATGAGCGCACTAGAATCGAAATTAGAAAGGGAAATACATTATTGGGCTCTTTATGAAATTTCAGAAGCAAATTTGATAAAATGACGTAGTGGCTCTCAGGTATGTGATTGGCTATGGGGTGTTCAAGTGTAAAACTGAAGTTAAATGTAGGATCCAATGTCTTGGACTGTGTTAGAGACGGTGTAAAAGTGTGAAAAACACTTTTTTTGTTTGTTTTTGTAGAGAGCTGTATGACTGCAGAATTTATTGCACAGTAGAAACGAGCAGTAAAAGAAATTCAACTGGTAAATAAGTGAAATGAGTTTTTTAAAGTATATACAAAAAGGAGCAATATGTTATGTAAAAATGATATTATTGTATGAAAATTGAAATGTTTTTTCTGTTTAAAACAGATTTAAAATGCCCCGTGAACAAGCTCAAAGGAGAGAAACGTAGGGGATTTTAAACAATAATAAAAGAGATCAAAACTACAAGTGATTGATTGAGTGTGTGTTGAATTGGAAATTAGAGCTCCCAGCTGTGGAATTCTGGATTTTGATGACTTTTCAAGGCCTCCCCCATTTCACAGCAGAAGTCCCAAATTGGGCTTAATGTGACAGGCATTCGGCTACAGATAAATGAGCTGGTAGCCATGAAAGCAGAGAGCTCAATTCTCTAGCTAAAACACAAATATTGGTAGGTTGGGGAAAAAGGGGACAAGTTTCTACCACCTGAGAAAGCAGCAGGCAGAAAGGCACATTGCTGTCCTGGCTGACAGGACCAGTCAGAAAAAAATCCCAAAAAAATAAATAGCATAATGGCAGATTTTTATGCCACATTATATACATCATCTAGGGCCCCTAACCCAGTAGGTGCTGTCCTCTTCCTACAAAAGCTAAACCTCTCTACACTGACTGACCAGCAATCTGCAGCCTTGGATGCCCCCATAACACCAGATGAGGTGGCATCCACACTGCTGTCCCTCAAGATGGGCAAAGCCCCCTGGGGGGATGTTTTTCCGCTAGAAATCTGACAACTCGTACACCATAAAATATCCCCTATCCTTTGCCAGGTCTATATGGAAGCCCTGGGGCTGGGCCCCCCCCCCTTCCAGGAAGCAGTAATCACGGTGTTCCCAAAAAATGACAAAGATCCCCTAAAAGCCTCAAGCTGCCGGCCGATTTCCCTGTTAAATGCAGACAGCAAGGTCCTGGCCAAACTACTGGCCTCCATACTCAACCCTTTACTCCCTTAGCTTATTCATCCTTCTCAAGTCAGTTTTGTAAAAGGAAGATATGACTCGGACCATCTCCACTCCCTCCTTAATTTGAAGTATGCCACTAAATCGCTTCCCACTCCGGATGCGGTGGTGGCCCTGGATTTTGAAAAAGCATTTGATTCCCTGGAGTTGGGATTTCATCTGCCTGGTCCTACAAACCATGGGCTTTGGACCAGGGTTCCAGGCATGGGTAGACGCCATGTACCACCTCCCTGTGATGAAGGTCCTGATGAATGCCCGGCTATCCCCACCCCCACCCCCACTCCTAGGCCACGGGAACCATCAAGGCTGTCCACTTTCCTCTTTGCTCTTTGTTCTGGCCTTGGAGCCTTTAGTAGCAGCCCTGGGGCAAGCCCCAGGGGTTAAGGGTGTGACAACTGGGGACGTGGCATATACAACCCTCGTATGCGGACAATCTCCTTCTCCCCCTGGTGGACATCGAAAAGTCAATCCCCACCCTCCTGGATATTCTATCAGACTTTGCTCTGTTTTCAGGGCTCCATTTGAACCAGACCAAGACAGAGGTCCTCCCTCTAAATGACCACTGTACCCCTCCAGATGTCACTACCCACAACATGTGGTGGGAACCAGATGGCATCACCTATTTAGGGATCCTAATCACCCCACATCTCTCCAAACTATGGGGGGCTAATCTGAAGCCCTTACTAGCTAGTATTCACCTAGAGCTTGAAAGATGGACCCCCCCTTTGGCTCACTCTGGCAGGGAAGATAGCAGTCATCAAAATGATCACTACTCCCAAGCTAATATGTGTAATATCGCACCTTCCCTTACATCTTCCCCCCATATGGCTCAACAGGATAGACAATCTCTTTGGGTGTTTCATCTGGGAGGGGAGACAACCATGATATGGTAGGAATAAGCTTAGGGCACATTGGGGGATTGAACCTACCATGATTTGAGTGCTATAAGTGGGCTCTTCAGGCAACTCAAACACTGAAATGGTTTGCGGCAACAGATGAGGAAGCGCCACAGTGGCTGGGCAGTAACCAACTTACCCTTGCTTCTTTACAATACCACTACACATGAATTAAAACAACATCCCACAATTACCCCTTCCGTAGAATACTGGAAGAGAACACACAAAAAACTCAGGACAGACCCCACTCCTGTTGTTCTTACGCCACTCTGGGGCAACTCGGAGATCAGGATAGGCCGAGGCCCCATAACATGGCCAACCTAGGCAAATGCTGGCATACGGCGCCTAGCTGACCTGTGTATGACTGGCACACACATAGTGGACACTTTACAGGCCCTCCAGGAACGTTTTGAGATCCCATCCGCAGATAACCGGAAATATAGATACCTAGATACATAGACAGTGTTGGCAGATAAGGGCCTACGCCCACCCAGTCTGCCCATTTAAGCTTGCAAGTTCACTTTATGTTTGCCTAGAAGTCTGTCGCCCCTCGACCCTGACCTCCAGAATTCCTCTATGTCTGTCCCATGCATTCTTAAATCCTGTGATTGTTTCAGCCCCCACCACTTCCTCTGGCAGGGTATTCCACTGGTCCACCACTCGTTCTGGAAGAAATTCTTCCTCACATTTCCTCTGAATCGTCCTCCCTCCAACTTTATCCCATGCCCTCTAGTCCCAGAACATCTTTTTTGCTTAAAAATAGTGTATTTCTGCACCCTGTTCCTCCCTGTAAGATACTTTAATGTCTCTATCATATCCCCTCTCTCCCTCCTCTCCTCCAGGGAGTACATATTCAAGTCCTTCAACCTGTCCTTATAGGACTTGTGATACAATCCAAATACCATCTTTGTTGCCCTCCTCTGAACCTTCTCTACACTGTCTATATCCTTACGTAGGTAAGGTCTCCAGAACTGCACACTGTACTCCAGGTGGGGTCTCACTACTGTCTTGTATACTGGAATTATGACCTCCCTTTTCCTGCTGGTGATGCCCCTGCCTATGCATCCCAGCATCCTATTTCCTTTACCTGCTGCCTTGTCGCACTGCTTCCCTAACTTGAGGTCATCAGAGATGATAACCCCATGATTCCTTTCCTGCTTGGTGCATGCTATATCCTCACCCCCCAACTGATATATATTGTGCCAGGATTTTTGTGCCCCATATGTATTATTTTGCACTTCTTTGCATTGAATTTCAACTGCCCAACGCCTGACCATTCTTCAAGTTTCTGTAGGTCCCCTCTCATTCTGTCTACACACTCTGGTGCATCCACTCTGTTACAGAGCTTTGTGTCATCAGCGAACAGGGACATTCTGCCTTCTTAGATCCTGCACAATGTCACTGATGAAGATGTTGAATTGGACCGGTCCCAGCATTGATCCCTGGGGTACCCCACTGGTCACTCTTCCCTCTGTGGAGTGACAGCCATTTGCCACCACCCTCTGTGTCCTGCCACCCAGCCAGTTACCTACCCACCACACTACTGTCCTGCCCACACCCATATTCCCCAGTTTGTGTAATAACCTTCTATGTGACACAGTGTCAAAGGCCTTGCTGAAGTCCAGATAGGTCATGTCCACTGCCCTCCCCAATCCACCTCCCTAGTCACCCAGTCAAAAAATTCAATGAGGTTTGTCTGACATGACCTCCCCCTGGTGAAACCATGCTGCCTTGGGTCCTGTAGTCCATTGACAACAAGATGTTCCACCAATCTCTTCTTCAGTAGTGTTTCCATGATCTTCCCCACTACCGAGGTGAGGCTGACTGGTCTGTAGTTCCTCGCTTCCTCTTTGTTTCCACTTTTGTATAAGGGGACTATATCTGCTGTCCTCCAGTCTTTTGGTACCTCGCCTGTTTCCAGTGATTGGCTAAACAAGATTGCCAGAGGTTCAGCCACCACCTCTCTTAGTTCTTTAAGGATCATGGGGTGCACCCCATCTGGCCCCATTGCTTTATCAATTCTTATTCCTTCCAGTTCCTTCAGGACCCTTTCTCATGTACAGGGACTTGAGTCCATTTCTGCATCATTCCCACCCCTTGTACTCCCTTCAGGCCCATCACCCTCCTCTTCCTCAGTAAAAACCGAGCAGAAATACCTATTCAATATGTCAGCTTTACTGTTGTCATCCTCCACGTGGGCCCCATCCTCCCCCTTCAGTCTCACTATCCCTCCCTTTGCTTTTCTTTTTTCACACTGGTCCTAGCCCTCCACTCTGGTCCCCACATCTATGCTTACCCTCACCCACTATTGTCGATGCTTGGCAATTTCCCGAGATGCTAGCAGACAAAAGCATTACCTTAAAGAAATACGCCACAGCTCCTTGAGGCTAGTCCTCCTCCTCCTAATGCTGTCAGGCAACGTGCACCCAAACCCTGGCCCATTCTGCTCTAAAGCCACTAATCTGAGCAAGCCTTTGGGTGCCCTCTCATTCATTTAAATCAACATCTGCAGCCTCCTTCCTAAAATGGATGCCCTACAGGCCTTCACCAGCCAACACTGCCCTGACATCCTGACAGTTGTTGAAACCTGGCTCACGCCATCAGCACCAGATCATGCAATCAGCCTTCCTGGCTACAATGTCTTTAGGTTGGATCACCTCTCCAAAAGAGGTGGGGGCTGCGCTCTCTACCTGAAAGACTCCATACAGGGGCACCACATCACTACCTCACTCTAATCCACAACTGCTCAGATACTGCCAATGAGAATCCTCCTCGGAGCCCAAAACAAAACCCTCACTGTTGCCACCATCTACATCCCTCCCAAAGAACAGGGAACTGGTCTAACAGCTGTTCTTTGCTTTGTAAAATCACTCCCACCAGACACCTAATCCATCTGCCTAGGCGACTTCAACATCAACTGGCCTGCGGCCGGTGCTGGTGCACAGAGGAATATCATTGCTGCGGCGAACCTCACACAAATGGTTGACTCACCAACCAGGAAAAATTACAGGACCGGCACCAGCACACTCTTGGACTGGAACCTTACCAGTCACCCATCGCGGATATCTAACACTAATGTCCTCCCTAACTCTATCAGTGACCACTCCCCTGTTAGCTGCACCTGGTCAAATAAATTCATCAAACAACCGCCAAAAACTATCACCAGCAGGGTTCTAGCCCGTGGTCACCTTCCTCGACTCAAATCCCACCTCCTCCATAAGACTGGACCCCTATCTTCAATGCAACCATGTAAACACTGTCCTTGACCACTTCATAAACATCTTCAGTGTGGCCTGTGACATGTATGCTCCTATTAAGAAACGCAAAGTCAAATCACTCAGTAACCCTTGGCTCACAGGTGACCTCCTCAGGATGCTAAAAACAAGAGACCACCTATGGGAGCTGGCCAGAAACTCTGGAAGGCAAAACAACATCCAAAACTACAAATGTGCCCCGCAATGACTGTACCAAAACCATCCGGCAAATGAAGTCTGCCTACTATAAGCATACTCTCACAAACTCCAGGGGCAATGGTCGGGAATTCTGGAAGAACATAAAGGAACTCACCAGGAATCCACCCAAAACTCCCCCATCCATACTCAACATCAACGGAACCACAACCCTCAACCCAAAAACCATTGCGGATACCTTTAACAAAGCCTTTACCGACCTCAGCGCTGTCCTACCCCAGGACTACTTCAAAGATGGTGAAGCCCCTCTGTCCACAATGAACACTACTTCCATCAGCTCCCCCCACTTCTACTTCAAAGCAGTCATGGCTCACCAAGTACACAAGTGTTACCAAAGCCCTTGGTAAATCAAGATTCAGTAATGACTCCCTCGATCTCAAAATCCTGTCTCTCACACTTGATGAAGTGCTTAGTCCTCTGAACAGAATTTTCAACCTCTCCCTCAGCCTTAGCCAGTTCCTGGACAGATGGAAATCTTCCCCTGTCACCCCAATCCATAAAAGTGGTGATAAAACTGCCTACAATAACTACAGACCTATCTCCCTACTACCCCCACTCTCCAAGGCACTAGAACGCATCGTCTCAGACCATCTCACAGAATACCTGGATACATACAACATCCTGTGCAAGCAAAAACACGGGTTCCACAAAGGTCACAGCACCTCCACAGCCCTACTTGAATTCACCGGCGCAATCCACAATGCACTTGACTTCGGTGAACTACTAGGCTCAGTCTACATTGACTTAACTAAAGCCTTCGACACCATCAATCACCGCCTCCTGCTTGTCCAGCTTCAGAACACTGGGCTGTCAACTGACTCCATTGGCTGGTTTAAGAGCTACCTTGAAGAACGGTCCCAACCAGTAAGAATCGCTGATACCTCTCGGACCCCAGACCGGTCCGCTCGGGCATCCCCCAGGGCTCCATTCTGGGACCCCTCCTCTTTAGCCTATTCTTAAACTCACTACTGGACAGCTGCCCCGAACAAATAATTCTCTATGCTGACGATGCTCTGATCCTCATCTCAGACCCTGATCCAATCCAATTACAAAATAAACTTCAGTGGGCCTTCTCCTCCATCAAATCCTGGTTCCTAAATCATAAACTGCTTCTCAATCAGAAAAAAAACAAGTCTATGGTCTTCTGCAGCCCTCACAACAAAAACAAACAACTCCACCTCTCCATTGCAACCGAACAAGGAGCCATCCTAGAGCAAACACAATCGTTCAAGTACCTCGGCATCACCCTTGATCCCCACCTCTCATACGCTGTCCATATCAGCAATGTTGCAAAGTCTGCCAATGCGAGGTTAGGCATATTATTCCGGCACAGGAAACACCTAACCCCAGAAGCACTGTTAGTGGCCATCCAAAGCTCCATCGTCAGCATCAAAGACTATGATCTTATCATATATGGGTCTGCAACTACCACTGCTCTCAAACGTATTGCAACCTCTCTGAATAAGGCCTGTCATCTCATCCCTGGCTCACATCGCCGTACCCACACATGTGACCTTTATTCCCAATCTGGATTGCTTCAACTAGACAAATGCGTAAAATACCAAACCTGTATCACGGCCAAGAAAATTATAATGGGGTTTGCCCCACCTGGTGTCTGTGCCCTCCTTAAGCCTAGACATAGGAACGTCACTACAAGGAGATCCAATTCCCATCTACTACATATCCCATGATGTCGTATGACCCAAGGACAAAGATCATTCGCCTATCGGGCATCCAACTGCCTCAACTCTCTTGGCAGCGACATAGCGACTGCTCCAACACTCAGCCTCTTCAAGTCCAAGCTGCGCCTCTCACTGCTTGTAGCCTGCGATTGCCCTTCTTAACAGTTTCACCATTCAAGCTGCACATGCCCCAGCACCCAGCACTTACAATCAGTCTTTGCACCCCTAACACCTTACCTGTCATATTCCCTCAACAAGGCCCCCTGACTGCACTGTCTCCCACCCTTGCCCACTTCCCCGTATCTCCACTCCTGCCCCCACCCCAACCACCTCTCGTATTCTCCCCTACCCTCTGCACCTCCTTCCCCCATCTCCTACCCTCACTCCCCCACCCACCTCCCTTCCTTGTCTTGCTCAAAGCTCAAGTCTTTGTTCTGGTTATTACATGTATGTAAATCAATGACTATATGTTTGTAACTAAAAATGATGACTGTTGCACACGCTGACGTGGAACCTTTGTAAAAGAGCCTCAACTCAAAGGTATTGTAATCCTACATTGAAATAAATAAGTAAAATAAAACTTATGTACCTGTAAAAAGTTTTGTTTCCTGTACTCACTGATTTTGTAATGTGCTCTTCTGTCTGAGCTTTGGCTTCCCTTACTGACTTCCCTACTTCTCTTTGCTTCTCCTGGTACTTCTCCCTATCCCCTTCTGCCTGTATCTTTTTGTATTGCCTGAATGCAATCTTTTTGGCTTTCACTTTCACAGATATCTCCAGATCAGGAGTGCCATGCTACAACATATCAGACTTCAGGCTCCAAAACCACAGAAACATCCCCTATCCGATGTTGGCTCTCCCTTACCAGAGGTCGCTCTAGTGTGATTTACGCAGCTTTCAGAACTCAGATCCCTTCCCAATCTCAGATCGCTAAGGCTAAATGGGAAACAGCCCTTGGAATCCAAATTGCAGAGAAAGAATGGGCAGCGGGTTGGAGATTTGCACACAGGGCCTACCCAGACCCTCACAGTGCGCTAATTCAGAATAAGATTATGCAGTCCTGGTATAGAACACCGGTGGTACTACATAAAGCGAAGCTACTACCAGATGATCACTGCTGGAAGTGTCAATCCCAGAAAGGGGTTCTGCTGCACATATTGTGAGCATGCCCACTGATCAGGCCCCTATGGCAGTAAATGTGTCCCCTAAGCTCCCAGATCCTACATAAACCCCTCCCGCCAACACCGGAGGCTCTTCTTTTGGGCCTACATGGTGACCCAACAACCTTTACTCTCAAGGAGCAAAAATTGACCACCATTATTAGTATGCTCGCAAAGCGGTTGATCCTTTGCAAATGGAGGATGTCAGACGCCCCTACGGACCAATAGGTGATGCATGCCTAGCCCACCAAGCCACTCTGGCGTGCATGTCCCATGTGACTGCAAACACAATACCTCAGTATACCGAATTCTTGGATCCCCTTCTAGTGCTACTGAAACCCAGAGAGGAGATTGGTTGAGGAATCAACATCCCCACCTCCCACCCCCATAATGCAACCATAGAAGCTTGGTCAACAGGCCTAGTTTAAAGCACAGTGCAAAGCAGTACCCTGTAGAAAGATGCTCACTAGTCAGGCATACTCTTCATGAATATTCATAGTAACCATTGTTCCTCCGAGGTATTTTGTATGTATTTGTTTTCTTTTCTCTGTGTTCTGCACAGGTATTCCTATGGAACCTGTCTTACAGTAGTTCACTCTGGGAAGCACCGAGATTCACCTCTTAGAGCTGATCTCCAGTTTTGCTCCAGGTATGAAAGGTACAGTCTTTCTCGGTTCATCCTTCATTTTCTTTCTATTTACAGACAAAGTTGCTGAGACGGGCCTCCTGTTCTCCTCATGTAACAAGGCAGGTGTTGGAAGCCTGAGAAGAATGGAATTGCTCCAGAGTGTAACATGCTGACTGATGCATGTCATTAGTGTTCCAGTTTTCAGAGTAGTGCTGATTGCCTCCAGCACATCACACATGCATGTACTAGCAATTGCCTGTGATCCATTTATTTGGAAAATAAACTTTAACAACAAAAATGTTTTCTTTAAAAACAGTTTGTCATGTACAGCATCAAAAGTTTCAGTATCTGTTGCTGTTGTGGATGGCACCTGTAACCACTGTGTTAGCTCAATCTGTTAAGTGGACCTCCCGGCTACTTTTTCGACATGGCTCTTAGACTTGAACAACCAGGATAAGTTGTGTTGCTTTCTGGTGTCTACGTAGCATGCTATTTTTCTCAACATGCACCATACCTCGATAGTTGTTGGTGCTAGCTCAGGCTCTTTATCATCGTCCTCCTCTTCCACAGTGTCTACACCAGGAAGGAGATGCAGATTTCCACCTCCATTAATTCTCCAGAGGTGAGTTCATGCTGATCAACCGGGACATATGCCTGAAAGTAAGCCACCAGTATGCCCTGTGGGGGAGGGACCATGTCATCAATGCTAGTCGGAGTACCATTAATGAGGCCAGCTTTGTTAAAACAATTTCTTACTGTGTCTGTTTTCACTTGTGCCTATGAAGCATGGACAAGATGGACTGCATCCAAGATCATGAGTGCTTTTGCAGACTCATTGAAAGGGGACAGTGTGCGGCCTGTTTCACCCAGCATGCAGCTCACAATGCATTTGTGGTAATGCTGCCTTAGATTATTTATGACACCCTCATCCATAGGCTTCAACAGGGCAGTGCAATTGGATGGAGAAAGACAAGTTTCACATTACTGAGCACAATGCTTTTGTGGGCAGGGCAGTTGTCAACTAGCATAGCTATTCTATACCTGAGTCTCTGCATTTCTTGTTCAACTCTTTCAGCCAGCTACGGAAAATGTCAGCTGTCATCCATGTGTTTCCATTGGAATGGTATTCTATGGGGAGGGCATCAGTGTTAATCCCCTTGAAACACCTTGATTTCTGAGCTTTCCTCATAAGCAGCAGCTGGAGCTTTTCTGTGCCGGTGGCATTTGCACAGACCTTGCCTAATACCCTTTCTTTAGATTTCTTGTGAGTTGCAGGAGTTTCAGTTTTGAAGGAAAGGATACTGTCTGGTGTGAGTCTTAAAAAAATGGCAGTTTTGTCACCACTGAAGATGTTACTGAGAATGAATTCTGACGGGATGGTAGGAAACACAGTCTTTTTTTGTTTGTACATTCTATTTTTGCACTCCACGAGCGGCTGGGATACTTACCCTCTATCAGGCATTTTGCGTGTACACTCAACAAGCCCCTCAAGACAGCCTCTGCCATGACTGCAGAATGGAGGAGGACCATAGCTTACCCCCTAGGAAGAGACCCCCTTCGGCGAGGGCGAATCGGGAGGAGAAGACTGTATCACCCTGGAGTCCCCCACCTGGCTTATGCCAGGCTTCGTTTGGCCTGTGGGCCGGTCATCCATCGATGGCATCACGCGGCCGTTGAGAGGGTTTTCTGCCTTTGTGCCCCAGGAAGCAGACGTGCAATGATGTCCAGCACGCAACACACATGCTCCCATGCATGCCCGCAGGATGTCTGCCACCACCCAATCCCCTATTACCATGGCCCCCTGTTCACCGGATACCCCAGTCTCCACTGGGGTTGCTAGTGCAGTGGACATCCATCCCCACCCACCCCAGGGGAAGAGAGCAGTCCTCCAGAAGCTCCATCCTACTCGTCCCCTGCTGTCCCCTGATGACCAGAGTCCATTTCCAAACCTGGGTCGCCGGTGTGGAGCAAGGTGTGGTATCCAGTGCCTCAACCCGCAACGCCACGGGGCTGGCCAGGAAGCACAGTCGTAATCCACTCCTTAGAAGCCACAACATCATTCTTTGCCTTTTCACCATAGAGGCAGCGATATCCTGTGGTATTGCATTCCTTCCACCTGGACAACCACCCAGCGGTAGGCTCAAATCGAACACCACATGAGACAGACAGACTATTTGCTTTTTCCATGAGAATGTTTCCTGTTGGGGGACACCTCTGTCTCTGGCTGTGGTAAGCCTCCTTGACCAGTTGGTCTTTGCCATTGCATTTTCTCTTGTGGTGGTCTGAGTCACAACCACTCCCCCACTACTCTTAAATCTTTTCTACAGTATTTAATTTAAAATTCTGCCAAAACTGGGAATGTCCATGTCAAATTCAGCTGCTAGTTGTTTGAGTGACACCTCAGGCAAAGCAGACTTATCCTGGAGAGTGACTGTTTTTTTCAGGAACAGTGCTGTTCTTTTTGTCTTTCCCTCCACATTTCCAGCAATTACACAGTACAGCCCCCTCCCCCCCATACACACACAGGCCGGTCTTATCAGCTGACAAACAGCTGATTGTCGGATGTTTCATGGCTAATTAGGCAAGACAGGTCATTAACGGGGGTACAATAGGCAGGAGTTGGCAGGAGCAGATTGAGAGAATGAAAACAATGGGCTGGAAAACAATATTTGGCACCTAAAAAATGGCAGACAAGCAAAAAAACAGTGGCATACATCCAAATAAGTTAACATGCACAGAAAAGTGTTTCAATCAGGACCTGTGATTTTTGAGCATACAACTGAAAATTGCATACATCTGAATGGCATACAAGTGGAAAATACTGTATTTTCCTTTGAATGAAACCCTGGAGACCTCCCACCACAGTCAGTGGGATGCAATGAAGGCAGTCATGAGAGGTAAATTAGAAGGCCAGGCTTCTATATTAAAAAAGCACAGGGACACCACTCTCCGGCAGCAAGGAAAACTACTTAAACAGTTTGAGTTAGAGCTACAACAATTCCCAGATAGGAAAGAGACCATCTCCTCACAACTTATGAAATTAAGAGGACAACTGAGTCAGCCCTACAGCAACCTACTAAATATGCCCTAGATGAGCTCCAGAAGAAATACTGGGAAGCCAGGAGGTGGCCAGGGAAACTCACGGCCAGAGACTCAAGGCTAAGGAAACCAAAAAATATATTTCCTCCATAACCACTGACAATGGCATAGTGGTCACAGCACCACTAGACATCAATCAGGAGTTCCACATGTTCTAATGAATGTTTCAGCTCTCGGCGGTCTCACCCTTCCTCGACCAACTTGATGCCTACAGCAAGCATGTAGCCTCCCTTCCTCCTTCCACTGAGCCCTGATCACTTTAATTCCTAAGAAAGGCAAGGATAGCATTAGATGCCCCCTATTGCACCCAGTATCCCTCACCAATGTGGATGCAAAGAGTTTTGCTAAAGTGCTGGCTCGTCAAATGGAGGACTTGATGTGGGGACCTGATCCACAACAACCAGGTCAACTTTGTGCCTGGTAAACTAGGCACAGACAGTACAGAGCAGATACTAGACCTGATCTGAGTGCTTAGAGACAGTCCAGCACCAGCAGTCACCCTGAGCTTAGATGCAGAAAAAGCATCTAATAGGGTGCAGTGGGTATATCTATTCTACACAATGACCAGATTTGGCTTTCCTGATAACTTTATCAACCTGGTCAAACTCCTATACTCTAACCTGAAGGACACAATGCTTTCCACTTCTATCATTTCCCCACCTTTTGAGCTGAGACAAGATACCCAGCAGGGATACCCACTATTCCCCTTTCCTTTTCCTGCTGGCAATAGAGCCCTGGCCCAAACAATTCATGCCTCCTCTGACTTCCCAGGTATTCAAGTGGGGAAGTCTTGCCATAAACTGTCATTTTTTGCAGATGAAATCACTTTGCTCCTTGAAGATATTCCCCAGTTGCTACATACTCTGACATCATCACTAGTTTCTCAGCTTTTTCTCCTAACATATATACTTCCACTAGATCTGTATGCAGGTGTCTTTTATGTTATCAGGACCTTGGTGGAAGGTACATAAATACTCAGTGAGACAAGTAAAATCAGTTCTCCAGTTCTGTTTGTGACTGTGCATAGATTATTGGTCCATAGTTCTAGCAACTGTTCATTATATGTACCTGTTCGTATAATGTAGGGGTATTATTGCGGGGGCATTAAAACATACTGTAGGATGCCCACAAAAAATATCAAAGTTGCTGATATGGATTTTCCTCATTTCAGGTTAAAATTGTTTCCTGTAAGGATGTAAAAAATGTCATAAGGGCCCGGTGGCGCTGATATTGAGGCATGACAGGCCTTACTCAGGCCATTTATGGACCCGTGTTTGGGAGCAAGCACTGGCCATCGGGGGTGGGCAGGGGAGGAGAAGGATTGAGATTCAATGGACTGCTTTCCTTCTCGGGAGGGGGATCCTGGTAGTCGGCACTTGTTCACCACCCGGTGGAGGCTGGAGGACAGGGCGTCGCACCACAGGTAGGGTAGGAGTTGGGCCAGACGTCTGGAGGGAGCGCGTGTGGACACGTGCATGCTCCGCTCTGCTGATGTCATTGCATGGTCCTGACTCCTGGGAGAACAGGAGAAAAAGAACACTGTCATGCAGGATGGCGGAGGGTGCCTCGCAGGGTCTGCCCCCGGCTAGCCACGGCGCTGGCCAACTAAATCCGGTCCTCGGTGGAGGAGTCCGGGACCCCCTGCTGACCCTGCCAGGGGAGGTAAGCCCTGGGGTCAGGTCAGCATTGGCTGGTGGACGCTGGGGGACGGGGCTGGGGATGCCATCCTGAAGATACAAGCTGGCAGTAGGGAGAAAAATGATAAATAAAAAAAAATGTCATAAGGAGGCTAAAAGTAAACAAATCCCGTGACTTTGATGGCATAGAAACTAGATTTAGAAAAGATGCCGTGGACATTGCATCGTAAATCTTAGCTGAATTGTTTAATTGGAGTCTTAGGGCGAGATATTCAGAGACTCCCACAAGCGCAATGCATATGTTTGTGCTGCACTTGCACCTGCACTCACCCCAGCTGCTACTATATTCAGTCAGATAACGAGCAGCACCCTCTGTCTATCAGACCATGTTGGTGTAGCGCTAAGTGTAACTGTGCTGCCCCAACATGGGCATGGGCTGCATATAGCCCACAGGGAATAGCGCTGCCCAAAGTGGGAGAGCCCATTCTGCATGCAAGGTGCTAAGAGGCCATCTGCATGCCCATTATGGGCTCATTTGCTTGTGACGCAGTAGCCCCTTAGCACTACTGCCACATAGGAAATGTAAGCCCTGGTGGTCTTGTGTGTCCCCCTTCCCCTGATCACTTCTCTGAGCACATTCTGACCATCCCTGGTGGTCTAGTGCATCCTTCCACCCCCTGATTGCTCCTCCAAGCATATTCTAAGCAACCCTGATGGTCTTGTTTGAAGTGACCTCCACCCCATTGTCCTCAGGCTGTTGTTTAGTGCCTCTGATGATCCAGTGTGCCCCCCCCACGAGCCATCAATGACATCCCACCTCCTACCCCCCCCCCACTCCAGTGGCGGTGCTCCTCCAAACTCAGTACAGTGACTGGCATAGCCATTCTCTCACCTCCATGGCCAGCCACCATATCAGCTGTTATTGAGGTGTGTGTACAGTGGAAAGCTCTTTCCACTGTATGCGGACTCACTGACAGCTAATACAGTGGCCATCCATGGTGGTGAGAGAGAGGGCTGTGCCAGTCCCCCTATCGATCTTTGAGGATCACTGATTTGGCTAGGGGTGAAGGCAGGAAGGTGGGATGTCAGCATGGCTTCAGTGAGGGGACACAATGTCCACCAGGGATGCTTAGAAAACACTTGGAAGAGCAATCAGGGGTGGGGGAGACACACTGGATTACCAGGGATGCTTAGAAAATGCTTGGAGGAGCAATCAGGGGTAGAGGTCACACCAGACCACCAGAGATGCTTAGAATACACAGAGGCGGTCATGTGATGGCAGCCTAAGCAGCAACAGCGGTTCTTCACCGCTCTGCTCTCCTCCTGCAAACAGATCTGACAAATTTTCAATCCAAAGGAGCATTCCAATTATATAGGCAGTTTCTACTTACTGGAGCCATCGGATGATTCTCTTGTCTTTACTAAAATGGAAGTTTTCATGAAGAAGACTCCCCCTTGGCACTCCCCGCCTCCTACCCCAGAAAAAGACAAGGCCGCCAAGCGGGCCAAATAGCAAGCCTCCGTCTCACCTAAAACATCAACCGTGCAGGCGGCCCTTACAAAGGAAAGGTTTCTCGAGTTTATGCAGCCTTTGCAGACCACAGTATCAACCATGTCAGCAGACCTTCAGCAAATAAAGGACTCTGTGGCATCACTGCAGGTTCCAGTAGGAAATACGGAGGCCAGAATAGTATCGATTGAAAAGAAGCAGGAGAAAGTCGACCGGTGGTCTACTACAATTAACAGACGTCTTAAAAAGTTGGAAGAAAAATTAGAGGACTTGGAAGAATGCAATAGGCGCAATAACCTTTTGGTTACAGGTTTGCCAGAAAAAGAAGAAGGTAATTCCCCGATTCAATTTCTGCAGAAGTTTTGCAAGAAGATTGCCAGACCCTCCCCAAATGGGGTGACCTACATAATTGAGAGGGACCACCGCACCCTGCGCCCACCCTCACCACCGGGCTCCCGGCCTCGTCCTCTCATTTTTAAACTACTCAATTTTTTGGACAAGCAGCATATTTTAGTCAAGGTTCGAGAACTGCAAGAAGTCCAGTGGGAGGGTCGAAGAATTTGTATTACCCAGGACCTTCCACATACGGTACGTGTTAAAAGGCAGGAGCTTCATCGTACAATTTCAAAATTAATTGCAGCGGGGAAACCCTTTAGCGTGAAATACTCAGCGATCCTGCAAGTGAAGCACGGGGATCAATGGGTGGCGTATGAGACCCCGGAGCAAGCGAGCCAGGAATTGAAATCTCTGCTCTCAGACTTGTTCAAGTGACCTGGTTCTTATGGCTTTGTTCGAGTATGCTGTGCATGATAGTGCCTGATGGGGTCAGTCTGGCTCAACATCATGGCAGAGATTTATTTAAGTTCTTTAATAGACTGGGACTTTTTATGAAGCCCAGCAGAATGCTTTAACTGACGTCACCCCAGCAGTGTACCACCGATCGACCATCTCTACCTAGGGTATTCAGGGTACTCAAAGCTCCACTGACATTTGATTTTAATAACATATGAACATACGAAGAAGCCAGCAGAGGAAGGCCATTTGGCCTATCAAGTCTGCTCCTATTGCAGGGTCCGCAGCTTGAGCTAATGTCCCTGCCCTCCCTCCCCACTCCTCCCATCCTCCCTACCCATGATTCTTACCTTCCCCCTATGCCTAGCCCAGCATCTCTTAAAGCTGCCCACTGTCTTGAACGAGATGACCTCTTCCGGCAGTGCATTCCAAGTGTCCACCATCCTCTCTGTGAAGAAGTGCTACCTGATCTCCCTCCTAAACCTCCCATCCTCCAGCTTAAGACTGTGCCCGCTTCTGATATGGTTGCCACTCAGCTTAAAGAGACTCTTCTTATCAACCTTATTTATCCCTTTCAAGTACTTGAATGTCCCCTCTCTCCCTCCTGTCTTCCAGGGAGTACATGTTCAGTGCCCTCAACCTCTCCTCGTATGCCTTGCCCTGCTGACCGGTTATCAACTTTGTAGCCCTCCTCTGTACCTTCTCCTTTGTACCTTTGTGTTGCCTCTAAGAGTATAGTTGGAAATCACAGTGTCTTGGGATCTGGTTCTGTCTGAATACCTGATCCCTTTCCTGTATAAAGACCGTAAATATTTCTCTGATTTTCTTTATTGCACCTGTTACAAGGACATTTTTATTTTATGATGCAAGTGCTTAGGACCCTGTCTTTTAACCCCAATTTAGGGGGGTTCTCTTTGGTTAATTTCCCCGTTACTTCTGTCTACCAGTTAATTTTGTACTATATGCATTTGGCTACACTGCTGCCATTTGTTAGATACCCCCTAGTTTTTTGCTTGCCTAACTTCTAGGGGTTGTGAATGAAGCCTCGAGGGTTGTCACCATAGTATAAAAGAAGAGTGCTTATTATTTTACTAAGAGGCGCCTCATTATTGTTCATGGACCTCTCTCTCCTACCTAATGTTCTTTATGTTTGCCAAATAGCACGTACAGTTTGTTTTTTACCAACTTTGTTCTTTACTACGAGATTGCATTGGTGGGGAGTATTATGTCTGGACCAAGGCTCCTGCATATTTTATTAATGTTCATGTTGTCTTTAATCGAAATGATTCTGGTCTATAGTGTTTGCTGGTGGGGGGAGTAGCATATTGCTTGCTTGAGTGCTGTATTGAAACATCACCTGATGGTGCTATAGTGTTAGTGTGGTTGTTAAGAACTGGGGGTGGTTATTTAGTATGATAAGGGATTAGTTTTTTGTTAAAATTTGTTATGGGTGGGTGTGCGGAGGGCAGGGGCTTCAAAGGATTCGGGCTCATCCTTATTCAATTGTTTACGGTGTTAAAGGGGGGGTGGAATGGCAAGTTTTTCTATGTTTATCTGATTGGATCTCTTAAGGGATACCATGGAATATGTTACACATACCTCTTTCTCAGAAGCTTTATGATATAATACTAAGGTGGGACCTTTTAATTTTGTGAGTTGGAATGTTAAAGGGGCCCAGAACAGGTGTAAAAGGCAAATGATTTTACAGCATTTGTCCCAGCTTAAAATAGAGTTTGCATGCCTGCAAGAGACTCACCTCCAGAGGGAGGATACTCCTCTCTTGCGAAGACACTGGGTAGGGCAAGCCTTTGGCTCCGGTATCTCCACCAATCATGGGGGCGTGGCAATCTTGGTGGCAAAAATGGTCCCATTCCTGTTAATACAGAAAAGTTGGGATCCTGATGGTCGATATATTCTTATACATGGCTTATTGGCATCATATCTGGTACCGTCAGGGTCGGTATATGGTCCAAATATTGATTCTCCACATTTCTTTATGCATTTATTGAGTTTAATCTCTACTAACCCTCCAAAACTAATAATACTGGGCGGTGATTGGAATATTACACCTCATATAAATCTGGAAAGGTCAGATAATAGGATGAAGGGCCTTTCCCTGGCACAAAGAGCACTGCAAGACCTCATGAATGGGGTGAGTCTCTTAAATATTTGGAGAATTTTAAACCCAGAAGAAAGGCAATATACCTTTTTCTCTCATCCCTACAGTTCATACTCCAAATAGATTATTTTTCAATTACCATTTACGCTTTCATAGGTGTATTAGACTCAACTATTCCTGCAAGAGTTCTGTCTGATCACTCCCCTGTTAGCCTAACATATCTGCCGGGACCAGGTGTTAAGCAGGACTTTATGTGGCAGTTGAATACCCAACTCCTTCGGACCCCAACAACCTTAAAAAGTATTAATGATTTTATTTCTTCCTTCCTGGTGGCCAATAGGGGATCAGTGGACAGAATTGATCTGATGTGGGCAGCACTGAAATGCTCCTTAAGAGGAGAGTGAATTCGCTTGGCGGCGACTAGATCACGTCAATATAAGGTGAAAGTAGATTCCTGTCTTCATTCTATCCGAGCATTAGAGGAGACTCTTTACCCGACCTCCTCTGGAGAAGAGTGGGTCAGGTTACACAACCTCCAAACCCAATATGCAGATATGGTGGTGTGGAGAGCGGAGCTTTCTCTCTGCCGTACAAAGCTTCAGTACCTTGAATCTGGGGAAAGGGCTGGTAAACTGCTTGCTATTAGAATCAAGTAGGTAGAGACTTCACGTTTTATTTCAAGTCTTCATACTACCCAAGAAGGTTCAGTTATTACTAACCCAAAAGACATAGCTGAAGTTTTTGGAGTATTTTACCAGCAGCTCTACTTTGTAGACCCCCAAGTGCGACCATCAGAGATAGAGATCTCCCAGTATCTCAGCTCCATAACGTTTCCCCAAATTTCTCCCATGAAGCCAGCCTCCTTTAGTGGCCACATTAATATTGAAGAAATACAGTTGGCCATAAATTAACTCCCCTTGGATAAATGCCCTGGCCCTGATGGCCTACCTAATAATTTATATAAATCCTGCTGCTCCACTTTGTCCCCAGTATGTTTGATAACGGCCTCTCTGAGTATAGTTTTTTTTGGAAGCACTTATAACCCTTATACTAAAACTTGAGAAAGACCCTTTATACTCGGAAAACTACTGCCCCATATCTTTACTTAATTCTGATCTTAAAATCTTAGAAAAGATTCTGGCCAATAGGTTGGCCCCTATTATGAGTGGTCTTATCAGCAATGAACAGGTTGGGTTTATGGTGGGTAGGTCCTCAGGGGACCACGTGCAGAAACTGTTACATCTTATCTCATCATCCAGGGACTCAGAAGTTCCAGCTGTACTTATATTCCTGGGCATCGAGAACGCTTTTGATCATGTTTCCTGGGACTTCCTTTTTCCCACCTTAGCCCACTTTGGTCTCCCTGATGACTTTCTCAGGTGGGTCCACCTGCTATACACCTCATTGACAGCTCAAGTCTGGTGCAATGGTATGCTTTCCACCTTATTCCCGCTTTCCTGGGGCACCAGGCAGGGATGTCCCCTGTCACCGTTTTAATACAATTTGTACCTTGAGCCCTTTATCCATAGACTGCTGGCCTCCCCTGAAGTCCTGGGTATTAAATTGGGGGATCAGCGATATGCTCTCTCGGCATATGGAGATGGCCTACTTCTCCATGTTGAAAACCCTCAAAATACTATCCCGGCCCTTCTAATGGAAATTGAAGCTTTCTCTAAACTGTCTTACTATAAACTAAACCGCTCAAAGACTCAAGTCTTTCCGTTAAATTACAGAATCTCTAAAGCTGACTAGGCAGTATATGCCTTTTCTTGGCAACCAAACTCCATTACATATTTAGGTATCAAAATATCAAGGGATTTAACAACAATGATTAGAGAGAATCTGTCAACCCTGTTGAAGACATTGACGTTAGACATGGATAAGTGGGGAGCCCTTCCCCTCTCTCTTTGTGGGAGAATTAGCATTTTGAAAATGAATGTCCTTCCCCGCATTTTATATCCCATGGGTATGTTAGGTTGTTCCCTTCCCAAGGTCTGGTTTGTCAACCTTCAGAAAATACTTAATACATATTTATGGCAAGGCAAAAGGGTCAGATGGGCTTATTTTAAGCTAACTGCCCCCAAGGCCTGGGGTGGTCTGGCAGTCCCTCCCTTTTTTACCTATTATAGTGCCCAACTCTTAACTAAGCTGGCTTTTTGGATCCCAAGCATTGCCCCCACCAACCCACTGGAGTACACTCCTTTATGGTTGAGACTGGAGGAGCAACTAGCTTCAAAGTACTCGCGTTCTTTAGCTGCCCTTTTATACACAGCACCAGCACGTATTCCCAAACCACTCTGGAAGACCCTAATTGGATGGTCCCTAAAGGCAGTTCAACAGACACAAAGCTATCTTTCTTTGAGGTGGCACTTGTCCCTGGAGCAACCCGTCACTGGTAACCCCAATATTAGATTGGCAATCATCCCATAAGGGCCTCGTTTTGGGATACACTGTATACCTGTAAACTCTCTGATTTTGTTAATAATGGGAGAATGATCTCCTTTTCGTAATTCCAAGCATGTCACAAGGTTCCAGATATACACAAATTTAAGTTTATACAAACTAGAGAGGCTATTTCATCATTTATGAGACGCATACCTACACTACCCCTTCCCAGGGTCGAATTATTGGAAACTCTAGCGGTAGCTAAGCAACCCCACTCCATCTCCATGGTATATAAACACTTACAATCATTGGACTCTCAGTTACCCTCAGGGGTCTGTTATTATTGGACCCAAGAATTGTTATTATCTGATAATATAAATGCCTGGAGGAAGCTTTAGCAGAATAATTATCAGTTCATTAAACAGGACAGGCTCCGACTGATCCAACATAATATTGTGCATAATTTGCATTTCACTCCTGCTAAGTTTTACAAATTTGGTAGGCTTTCCTCTCCAATCTGTTTCAGGTGTGGAGAAGCCTCAGGAACCTTGTAAGACATACTATGGACTAGCCCAACAGTTAAAACATTTTGGTGTTCTATCAAAAAATTCCTAGATCCCTTGCTGGGGATAGACACCTTGTTTTCTCCTGAGGCCTGTTTATTGAATCTTTTCCCTTGTGGTACCCCTAAAATAAGAAAAGTGCACCTGGCTTTGGTGGCCTCGACCACCAAGCTGATTATCATGCGACATTGTAAAGATGGAACACTTCCACCAGTTATAGAATGGTACACAGAAGTGCTCCTAGCCCTTCAATTAGAGAGGCATATTGCATCCACACATAATAGGACTGAATCCTTCCACAGCACATGGGGCCCCCTTGAAGCTTTACTATCTATATGGAACCCTTAGTCGTTGGATTCAAGGGTTCCCCAAGTGACAGACAGTCTCAGTGCTTTTTTGATAAATAACACTTGGCATGGGGTAGGGGAGAGCCGGGAAGGGTGGGATGGATGGGTGATTAGATAAGTATACTTTATTTAGGTTGCTCCTTTACAGGAAGGCAAGAGGGAGGGCTCCAGGGTTGCACAGAGCCTTCCTTTGGTCCAACTGGTTGCCTGGCAGGCTGGGAAGATTTCGGTGGGTGCTGGCTGGCTCACCCACTACCCCCGGTGTTGATGGCAAGCCTCCAGTGCTGCTGGCTGGAAAAAGCGGAGGGCTCCCAAGTTGCACACAGCCTCCTCCTGCAGCAATGATTCAGCAGCGGTTTGCCAGGAAGTGGTGCACAGTGCGTGGTTTAAATCCCTCTGGGTGCTTCCTGACATTTGGCCTTCCTTTGGTCTGACTGGTTGCCTGGTGGGCTAGGGGTATGTTGATGGGTGCTGACTGACTCGCCCACTACCCCCAGTGTTGATGGCAAGCTCTGGAGCTGTTAGCTTGAAAAAGAAGATGAGCTCTTTTGCAGGATGGCAGGAGGACGGGCTCTCAGGTTGCACAGAGCCTCCTTCTGCAGCAGCGAACCGGTGGCAGTTTGCACTAATTGATGTTGCATTATGGATTTTTCCTGTAACTAGCCATAAGTTGTGAATTCAGGACCACTTCGTAAAAGGGCATTGTTGTCCTAATGGTGTACTTTCAAACTTTCCTGACTACAAATAAAAATGTCTACAACTACCAACTCTATGGTAAAACGGTGGAACACTATCTCTGTCTGATGCTGTCTTTAGAGTCACTTTTAAGCATCATTTGTCAGCAAGTGCTTCTTGTACTTGTTTTAATTGTTTATTTGTTCATGTTGTTCTTTTGCTCTGTTTCGTAACCCTGGGTCGCCCTTGAAAATGGACATTATGGGCCTGATTTTACAAGGTTGACGCAGGGCTTCAACCATAGAGTTTGGTGCAGGTATGCCAAACTTCTTTGACACAACACAGCCTGATTTTACAAGGTTTGGCACAGTTGTGGTATTTTCATGTTTTATGGCAGCTTGCTCCAAAGCTTTGGCGCGAGCCCCGTAAAATGTGTCCCCGCATGGCGTAAAGTTAGACCAGGGGGGAGCTGGTCTAACTTGTAGCATCGGGTGCAAGGGACTTGTGTCTGTGCTTGTGGCAGGCTTCTTTGCAAAATCAAACTAGTCGCAATGTTTGACACAAGTCCCCCCCTTGCGTCCAAGCCACAAGTCCCTTGCATAACTCTAAGTTCCTTCTAAAATTGGTCCCTTTATGTCGTTGGGTTCTTAACTGGTTACCAACATTGTGAAATAAAAAATATGAAGTAAACTGAATTGCAGTGACTCTGGAAAATGTTAACCCCCTGTAACACACTTGGAGGACAACAAATGATCCTTTGATGCAACACAGCCTGATTTACCAAGGTTTGGCACAGTTGTGATATTTTTCACACTTTACAGCAGCATGCACCAAAGCTTTGGTCAAGCCCCACAAAATTGGTCACTGCATGGCACAAAGTTAGACCGGGGGGAGCTGGTCTAACTTGTGGTGTCTGGTGCCAGGGACTTGCATCTGTGTTTGCAGCAGGCTTCTTTCCAAAATCAAACTAGCTGCAATGTTTGATGCAAGTTGCCCCTTGCGTCAAACTCGTAGCTGCAAGTCCCTTGCGTCACTCTAAGTCCCTTCTAAAATTGGTCCCTGTATGTCCTTGGGTTCTTACCTGGTTACCAAAATTTTGAAAGTAAAAAATATGAAGCAAGTTGAATTGCAATGACTCTGGAAAATGTTAGCCCCCGTGTTGCTTGGAGGACAACAAATGATACAGTAATTAAAATTTTCCTTCAGAACTGTGTACTCAGTGTTCAGTGATATATCTTTCTTGACCCAGGCTGCTTTATCCTGATATCCAGCCATGTCCACAATATCTATACAGTACACCGATGTAACATCCAGGATTTGTTTCCAATATCCAAAGAGAAAACACTGAAAAGCTGAAAAATGTGCCTACCTTTCTTTATTCTTATCCCTCTGAAAAGGTTTGCTTTTGCTGGAGGAGGACTGAGGGATGGTTTAGAACCTTGAAAAAGAAAATAAATAACAAGTGGATATGATGCAATTTGCAAACAGAAACTAGTACAGAAAGAAGTAAAGCAGTAGACAACAAGCAAGGGTCACGTCTGCCCTAACTGATAGGCTAGCTGAAAAAAAGAATCCTCTTGCAACATTAACACCAACTTGAATAAGTACACAGTGCGACACAATGGGGGGTTGTTGTCTGATAAGAGCATGCACCAGGTGTGTTATGACGAGGCACGAGGCTCTTGCTCCGAGTACCTTCAGCAGCTAGGAAGTGCTTCTATCAGGCTATAACCCACATCCCTGTCATGTCTTATTGCACTTATAAAATGGGTCCTACTAGCAAAAAAAAAAAATTGCAAATGTTAAAAAAATAGTATAAATGAATTTTTTCAAAGTTTGAGAAAAAAAAAGTTATCATTCTAAACAATACATCTCTTTTGCAGTGAAGTATAGAGTTATAGCCAGTAGGGGGTACTTATTGCCTTTTATAAAAGTATCCCCCCCCCCAACCTCACGATAGTGGTATTTCAGTCTCTCTCTCCTCCAACTGTATTGCCGTTTTCTAGTAAACCCTCCCCCAAACAGAACTCTGTGGTTACAGTGTCAGTGAAAGATGAGGCTTTCAGCAAGCATCTGTCAGTGAAACTGGTACTTGCAGTTTCAGTGGTTGTAAACAGCTCTGATATTTGCCAATGCTGTTTTACATAAAGAGAAAAAAAACTTGCTTGCTGTCAGTTGTGACATAAATATTTAACTTTATTGTAGAGAATTGATCATGAGCACAAGTGAGCACCAAGCATGCAGGGAGGGGTGCACCACTGGAGTGAGCCATGATCTGCAAAGGAGCGACATTCCTTAACTCAGTCACCATGGATTACGGGCCTACAAGAAAGGAATATGAAATAAAAAGAATTATACAATGAGCACTAAAGAAATCATAGAATGCAGCATTCTGATTGGTTGGCTGGCACCTTCCCACTGTTGTAAATCCACTAGTGTACCCACTGGAAAAGGTGCCAGTCAACCTCATCCCATGCAACCAATAAAAATATCCCTTCGAGCCCCCACAGCACCCAAAATCGCCGCCATAATGCTACCACGGTAAATTTAAAACAAATATGACTTCGACATTTACACTGTATGATGAAATCAAGTTAGAAAACATTTTCAGCAACGAAAATGATTTCTCCGACACTGAAGCCACCTCCTCAAACCCCACAGCAAATATAATACAACCACAACAGTCCGGTACTCCCCCCTAATCCTACAAAGGCAATGGTAACACAAACCGCAAATGCCCCAGAAACTGCACACATACATGGGGAAATTCTGCAATCTGCCTCCGGTGATCCCAGTATGTCAGCAATCACAGGCCCCTGCAAGAAAGTGGTGGTGGAAATCTGCGATCCTCCTGCACATGTGCAGAACTGGCAAAAAAAGTCCCACCAGTACCGCTGCAGTGAAAAACAAACGAGCACCAACTTGTAAAACAAAGGGACGTTTTAAATATATTTTTTTTGTTAAAAAAACAAGAAGAACATTTGTATAATAGCAATATACCCCTCCAGGGAGTGGGTATACCGGTGGATTTACCACTACTGGTGTGGTTAAGTCCGCCGCGCCTCGGGACTGAACCACACTGGCCGTAGTAAATCCACCAGTATATCCACACCCTGTCGGGGTATATTGCTTAATTATACAATGGGTACTGTACAACATGTCAAATCCTGTATTCTGATTGATTGGCTGGCACTTTCCAACCATGATAAATCCAGCATCAGCTCACAGGAAAAGGTGCCAGCCAACCGCATCTTAAACCCAGTGTGAAATTCATCTGAGCCCACGAAGTTGATGGTAAAACTCCACGCTGAAGCCTCGCTAACTGTCGGACGTCCATCTCCTACAACTAAAACACAACACACAAAATACATTACAGTAGACACACCAATGCAAAACCCAAAAAAATTCACCAACACCCACTGCAATGCAAACCTCCGAAACTTGTAAAAACCACAATAACTCTGACCTGTTTAAAAAAAAATCATTTAGAGTGGTTACCTCTACTTTTGTTGGTCCCTGCTCCATACTTGCTCCCTCTCACCTCAGTCGATATCACTGTTTGCACCCACTCTCTATTCCATTTAAAAAACTGCCTCTATAATTAAAATATGCTGCCATTGCAGCTTGGACAGCCTTCACCGCAGACAGTCTCCCAGAAGCAAAAACTTAAGCCACTAGTTCGTTTCTCTGACACAGGACCACAAGGGAGCCGGGGAACCAGTCTTAGAGCAGCAGCAATGATACACATGTGCATGTCCACAATATATAAACAACGGAGCCACTACTCCGTACTTAAACTAGCCCATAGAACAATTTCAAAATGGTGTGTGTATATAGATCCACTACCAACTCTTGACTTCTGGGAACTCTTAAAAAAAAACACACACACTCTATTATCTCAATAAAACTGCTGCCTGTCTAGGGAGCTGCACTAGGAGCTGGGCAGCAGGTACTAAGCAAGGACTATTTTTTTGCTCACTAATACATTAAATAAAAATAATTTAAAATCATAAAAACTCTTTTTTCTTTATATTTTTTCTTACACAAAAATAAAGGTGCCCACTGTATAATAGCAATATACCACGACAGGGTGTGGGTGATGCCAAGATTTACCGCCTGGTGTTTTGCTAACTCACCCTGCGGCCTCGTGACCAAACAACACACCAGCTGTGGGTAAATCCTGGCATCACTCACACCCTCTTGTGGTATACTGCTTAAAGATTACTAGGATTTGTAGACACACGAAGGCCTAGGCCCATCGGGAATGTCTCCCACCATAATGCAGGTAAAGATCAACATTAAGTTTTCCAATTTAGGTGTTTATCAAGTCTCTGTTTGAACATGTCAAAATTAGTAGAATCTATGATATACTGAGGAAGAGTATTCCAGAGTTTAGCTGCTCTTATTGAGAAAAAAATTCTCCCTTCTATTAGTATGGACATATGGGATGATTAATTGTCCATTGTGACTTCTCAATGGAATATGGCGATCTTGAAAATAAAGGCCACAGTCTTTTGATAGAGCTGTATCCTACAGTATTTTAAACATCATCCCTAATTCTTCTCTCATGGAGAGTTACTAAATCAGTAGTTTTGAGTCTATTCTTATATGTTTTTTTTTAATGTAGGGATCAATTTTGTAACTCTATGCTGAACCTGTTCAAGTAGTTTTATGTCCTGCTTGAGATGGGGGCTCCAAAAGGGTGAACAGAAATCTAAATATGGGCATATATATGTTCTATATAGAGGTACAGGTACAATAAAATATGCATGTTTGTTAGTGAATGTATGTTTAACACAATTAAGTAACCTACTTGCAGTTTGTGAGTTTTTTTACAATGTGAAGTTGAAGAAAAGGAATTATTGTTAATGATTCCCAAATCTTTTTCCTTAGTGACTGCACCAAGAGTGTGACCATTGATATAATATGGATATTGCGGATCATTAAACCCAAGATGTAGCCGGCCCACTGGCACAACAGTTGGAATTCCGCTGACGACGCTGGAAACCCAGGTTCGGGAATGCACCTGGGGAACCAGAGGGCTGGCTGGGGGTTGGGGAAGGATTGAGCATCCTATGGACTGCTCTCCTTCTCCGGGAGGAGGGAGGGATTGTGTGCCTGGCACTCGAGGGACTCCTGGCAGAGGCTGGAGGATCCACATGTGACCAGCGCCTTGAAACAAGATGTGGGGGTGGACACTGGACATCATTGCATGTCCCTGCCCCTGTTAACCGGGGTACAAATTTCGCTGGCCGCCATAATGAAGCTCACCCACCTGGCCTTCATTGCTCCTCACCTCTCCACCGACCTATCTTGGCTCCACCACCACGACCAGTAATGAATCCCTCCCTCCCTGGTGGGGAATCCAGGGAAGTAACATCAGTAGTCACTGACACCTTCCCCTGGCGTAGAGGGGCTGGATCAAAGTGGTGGCCCCACCTTGAGGGTTAAGTCAGAGGGTATCAGCAGGGGTATGGTAATCGGGGATGCAAGGCAGGTATGGGGTACAAGCTGATGGCAAGCGGTAAAGTGGCAAAAAGCATAATAAATATGAAAAAAAACAAGATGTAATACAATACATTTATCCTGATTAAGCATCATTTTATTATCAGTCATCTATTTAGTAACAGTATTTAGATCATCAACTAATGATAAGTGTTTATTAAGTGTATCGACTTCTGCTCCAATTTTCATGTTATCAGTGAATTTGACTATGTGATTATATGTATATTTGTACGTAGATCCTTATAAATAAGTTGAATAAGGTAGGTCCCAAAATGGAACCTTGTGGGACACCACTAGTCACATTCCCTGGTGTGGATAAGTTACCATTAATTCTAACATTTTGGGTTCTGTCTGTCAACCAGTTATGAACCCAGTAGACTAGCTGGTCTGATTGTCTGGTAGTAGTCAATTTGTTAATAAGCTCAGATGATAGCTTTATTTCTTTGAATGTATTCCATGCTAGTTAGGTGTGCGTGGGAAGTTATTTTAAAATGTGTATAATGTTAATTTATTAGTAAGGGCAATGTGTGAATGGTTTTTCAACTGTACTAACATGGCTGGCAAAAATTTATTTTTTCAAAGTTTCTGGGAGTCATGGACCTGTGGGTGCACTGCATCCTGATTGTACAGAAATGGTGCCAGCCACAGGATTGTTGTCCTATAAGGAAATGGGTCCAGACCAATCAGGAAGTAGGATTTTCCTACCCATTTTTCAAACATTCCTACCAGATTCTTGCAGAACTGTAAGAAACTCAAAGGCGTGCAGTTTAGAACTTCCAGTTATGATGACCTATGACCCGGAAGAAACTATTGCTCAAAGCACAGTATTACTGTAACTGTATTTCTTCTAAGGGATGTTATGTTTAGTTACACCATTTCCATCAAATCTGCACCTTCATGATGACTCAGAATCTTATGGCATTTCAATGGATGCCCTCTGCACTTTGTTGATCATGAGCCCCTTCCCAACCTTCCAATGGTAGATCTTTAAACTGAAAAGGCTATGGGGTCATAACCAAAGAATATTACATTTTTTTTAAATCTCATTTTTGAAAGCACATTTTAACTATACATTTGTACCCCCCCCAAAGTGTGGGGGCTCACATGAACTTCCCTCCAGTCCCTGCCCTGCCATATGGTCAGCAGTGGTGCTCTCCAGTCACATAGAGGGACTTTGAAGTGGGGACCAGAAGCAAATAGTAGTTCTTCAAGACGTCTTCAATCCTCAAACACCCCTTCTGACCATGGCTCTTATGAAACTTCAAAGGCATCCACCTGACAATGGCAACTGCATGACTGGTGATCATGACTGGACAGTGGATTCCCTGAACAGTGCCTCAGCTGCACTGGACACTTAAGTGTGGACCATGTTACATCTGCCATGGGCACTAAAGACTGTTTTCTAGGGCAGGAATCTACAAAAATAAGACATTTGGAGCCAATGGCCCCAGTCTTTACAGTTCACCATCATCTTGTTATACCCTGACCCCATCCCCACAGCAACAGGGGTCAGGAGAGATACTATTGGCCAATCATGCTGCACAGCCTGAAGGGGAGCCACAGTCTTCCAGCACAGCCTAGCATGGCTGACAGCTTCATGGACCAAGAGAGAGCTGAACTCCCCCCCCACCTTGTGAACAGCAGAGGTTATTCCAGCACAAGGCAGTCTGCACCTGGCACTGGCCAGAAGAACAGCTCAGAAAGAGTTGCTGCTTGGAGCCACCACACCTGGGGCTTGCCTGGGTTTTCACAACCAGTGACAGGAGGCCAGTAACTGGCTTGTACAGGGTTCCATGTGATAAGAGTGATGATTTTATAGTGAGTCCAATAACAGCGAGTGCACATTCCCGACTACAGCAAAGGCAATGCACACTACACCGAAATCAACAACAACGACAGGCAGCAACAGTCAATCCAGGGACAACATACAATACCATTATGTTATAGCCCCCCGCACTCCCCCATTATTATAATAATCAACTTCTAGGAGGGCCTGACACTGGGGTACAGGGGAATAGTTGGGAGGGGGCTATTGGGGGGTAGAGGTCATCAGGGAGAGAACATGGGGGGGCAATCTGTGGACGGGGAACTGTACAGCAGTATTTTGGATGAACAAGAATAAGAATCGAAAAAATTAAGTCCTGAACCGCACAAAAATAGCAAAACACAAACAGACACAGCTAGCTCCAAACCTAGAGCCTTTCATACCACAGGCATTCACTCATACCACAACGCCAAATGGCCAGCTGGGAACTTCCTGGACAGACTACCACCCATATCCTGTGTAACCCTACCTCCTTCTCACATTTGCCATAGTGTTCCTTTCAAAAATTTTTCCCTTACATTCACCATTACTGCTCTCGCTCTGCTTTCCCACTCGCTCTTCTTACAGCTGCTCAAACTGAATCACTCAACTTGAGTCACCCATATCACTGGATATCCTTGAACAGCTTGCAGAGAAAGGATTAAAGGAGTGAGACCTGACTGCAAGGTTTTGAGCAACCTGATCAAAATCACTGTGAGAGGCAGACTGAGCATCTGATGAACAGAAATGTGAGGCAGACATCCTGCATCCAGAATAAGAGATAATCGCATGCTGAATGCCACCCAAAGTTGAAGCTGAGAGCTGCTGCTGCTGTAACAGAGCCTTTTGTTCTACTGCAGTGTGAACAGCGATTGAATCTGCCTGTTTAGCGTTATTTGTAGATGCTGTATACAGCCACCTCTTTGAGCCTGGATGACTGGAATGATGTGGAGGAAAGACTCCATTGAGGAATACTATGAGAGCTGCCCATGAGGAAGAAGTGATCATGACCAACTGGTGAAGTCAGGGGAGCACCTGAATAGCATCAGAGGTAATGCCTAAGCTTGTAACGACACCAGCAGAAGATGAAGTCTCACAAGTGCTGACAAACACACATCAACCAATACAGAGTTAACACCAGCCATAGATGGACCACTGCCAACTGCATCCTCAGCTCATGCACAGTGATGATAAACTCAAAGTTTGCCCCGCAACAAAAAAATCTGTAAAACTGTTAGGAAGTATTTACTGGACTTGGCCATCTCACAAGGAGTTACAAATACCTCACTAGGTTTAAGGTCTTTGGGTTTGTTTTTTTCCGATCCAAGGCATTGCTAACCTTTTATTTAACGTGCACAAACGCACATCATCGGGCCTACAACAATTCCATGACTGGGTACTCAGTAATATTTGGAAGTGTCCTTAAAAGTATTCACAGTGCAAAACAATGATAACAGCGGGGAGAGGATAGCACCTCCAGTACAGGAGTGGAGGGCTGTCACACTGTCTGCTGCAGGTGTGGTTTGGACCCTGGCATGTCGTATAGGCTTCTCCCTCTGAGGGCACTAAACCTGCAGCCCAGGGAAAGCATTGATTTGGCTGCGCCTTAGAAGGCACGTTAGAGTGACCATGTGTTAAACCAGCTAAGCCTGCAAGGGCACCAGAAGACTAGTCATATGCTATGCCATACTACCACGGCCGTTAACTCCTTTCCCTTACCTTTTAGGGTGAGTTGCCCTAAATAATGTTAATTGTTTTTATCCTATCATTTAAAGTGTTTTTTTTTAAACTCTTTATACTGATGTTCAATTATATTTACATTTGTTAAGCTTTCTCTTAAAACATTTTAGAAATATATCACCCTTATAATCACATTTACAAACTTCCACAAATGTAAAACTAATACAAAATTAAGAAATTTCATTGGGATATATTATTATATATGTTTCGTAGCATAAAGATATTACTAGTCCATGCCAGTGGAAGGTGGTCCTGGAAAAGCTTAAAAAAGCATATTAGTTTACACATCACAATCATGCAATAGCAATGTTTTATAATTCAATCCATTATTATTAGTGAAAAACAAAATTGATATGCCCCCCAAATCACCAAGAGCAATGTTACGTCAGTATCATTGTCAATTATTAAGCTCCCAGCAGCAAACAGATCAACCAGAAGAAAGCATAGAGAACTACAGTATTTAGATTCCCATCCTATCATTTCTAAAATGTCCTGTGCTAATAGTGTAAGAGAATCAGCTGTTTCTAGAGTAGAATAAAAGCTTCTCAAATAGTTGACAAGCTGGTCCACTTCAAAAAATATGTGGACCTTATCATTCTTCATCACTTTTACTTTAGCAGGCAGAAGTACAGAAACTTGTGCACCAGTTTCGAGTACCTCTTGGTATTAAGCCAAGAACTTGTAACACTTTTGTTGCATTGGAAAGCAAAAGTCTGGAAAAATGTAGTAACGTTGTTTGTGCTCTAATGTTCCATGAAGTTTGGCAAACCTGTAAATTAAACCTCTGTCTGAGTCAAAGGCAAATGTGGCTAGTATGGTTGGTTTTATATCCGTTCCTTGTTCTTTGATCTTTTTTTTCCCAAAAAGGTGTTTATCTTTCCTGGCAGACCTGAGCGGCTATCAGCCCTGTCCTCATGCCAGGCAGTCATCCATACCTCTCTCCAGGTCTGGAAGCTCCATAGCCCTGCAGATTCCTCCCATGGTGGGGTGGGAGGGGGTAGGCCTGTCCTCTCCCCACCGAGCAACTTATCCAGTATTGACTCCAGGTCTGCAGCAGCGAGGCAGACCAGTGGGACACAGGCAGTGATTCACATAGCCTAGGCCCCCATATTTTTCTTGTTTTCTGCTTCCCTTTCCCATGCTGCTGCACCAGTATGCATGTGCAGAGGCGCATTCATCCTGTATCACCACAACTCCCTCCCTTCGAGTTGCTAGCTCCTGCACTACCAGCAAGCCTCCACCCAATGGGAGAGATAGGCTGAGATGGCTTGACCACCCCTTCCCAAGAGAGGAGAGCTCTCCTTGGGACCCTCAATCTCTCTTTCCCCCGCTGACCCCCTGACAAACTGTGCTTGTTCCTGAACACAGGTGTAAGGAGTTAAGGCATTAGACACCCTGGCCTTCCATGCCACTGGGCAGTTTTAGTTCTTTGTTCATCTTTATTACTCAGAAAGTATGAGCCAGCAATGGTGGATTATCATGGGATAAATCAAAAGTGGAAAAAAGCATACCCGCAACACGGTCACGAGTATTAATAATAATAATATTTTATTTATATAGCGCAATTCAAACATATATCAAAGCGCTGTACAAAAGATAAAACACAGATTTGCAAAGTCTTTATCGTATGTATCAGGAATGCCAACCAAGAGAACATTCCTGTATCTCAACTGATTTTCATTTTCATCCTTCCTATTCAGATTATAATTATCTTTCATAATCCCTTGCAAATTTGCTTTAGGTGCCATGATTTTGCTTTCTCATTTAATAATTAGTGTTGTGTGTTCCCTCACACACTTTTCAACTGCAACCACTGTTTCTTTAAACTGCTTTACCTCAGATTGTAAAAAATCTGTTTGTTTTTTTACAAGGCTTCAAACCTTCAGTCCTTTTTGTCTGTCCAAGAAACTATCTTGTCAAGAGAATGTTCGAGGGATTCCAAGGTATATTTCTTGAGTGGTAGCTCAGCCCGTTCAACCAGAGAGGATTGGTGAACTGGTAAGAACATTTCTGTGCTCTGCTTGCACTGCTGAGGGTTAAAAACATTTTCAGCTGACTTCAGTGTTTTGGCATTTTGGCCCTTATAGAGGGAGTTACCATCTTTGATGCTTTAGCTAATGGGGTGGCTGGCGTGCTTGGACCTTCGGGCCCACCACCATGCTCCGGGCTTGGTTTTGCAGGAAGCAGCTGCTTCTCAAGTGGACCCAATTTTGGGGAAACAAACACGTCACTCATGATCTAATATACTTAGCTGTATAGAAACATAGAAGTTGACGGCAGAAGGCGACCGCTAGTTCTATCTAGTCGGCCTATCTGTTTTAGACCTATTTTGACACTCTAGTCACCCTTTGTAGTCAGGGCTCCCTTCTGTCTATCCCATGCATTCTTGAATCCCCCTACAGTGTTGACCCCCACAACCTCTTGGGGCAGGCTGTTCTAGGCATCCACCGCTCTTTCTGTGAAGAAAAACTTCCTGGTGTCGGTAAAGAACCTCCCTCTTTGCAGCCTGAGGTCATGTGCCCTGGTCCTGGAACCCTTCTTGAAGTGAAAAAGTTCCTGTGCCTGTATCTTGTTAATGCCTTTTATGTACTTGAATGTTTTAATCATGTCCCCTCTCTCTCTTCTGTGCTCCAGGGAGTACATATTCAGTTCCCTAAGTCTTTCCTCATAGGACATGTACTGCAGACCCGGAATAATTTTTGAAACCTTTCTCTGTACTGTTTCCACCCAGTCAATGTCCTTCCTGAGGTGAGGCCTCCAGAATTGGATTCCGTACTCCAGGTGAGGCCTGACCAGTGATCTATACAGTGGTAGTACCACCTCTTTCCTCCTGCTCATGATTTCCCTCTCAATGAAGCCCAGCATTCTATTGGCCTTCAATGCTGTCTTCTCACACTGCTTACTAACTTTCAAGTCATCTGAGATTATGATTCCCAGATCTCATTCCTGGTTTGAGGCCACCGGTCTTTGGCCTCCTAGGTACTACTCTTTTCTTGGATTTTTCTTTCCTATGTGCATGATGTTGCACTATTTGGCATTAAATCTCAGCTGCCACACCATTCTTCTAGTTTCTTGAGGTCAGCTTCCATCTTGTTCACTTCTCCTGAGGTGTCCATCCTGTTACATATCTTGGTGTCATCTGCAAACAGACACAACTTCCCTTCCAGTCCATCAGTGATGTCTGCTACAAAAACACTGAAGAGCAGAGGCCCCAGCACTGAGCCATGGGGCACCCCACTGGTCACCCTGCATTCCGTTGATTGTGTTCTATTAATCTGTACCCTCTGAGTTCTGCCTTGTAACCAGTTTTGTACCCATCTGACTACTTCTGGCCCAACCCCTGCGTGGCTTCTTTACCAGCCTTCTGTGTGGAACCGAGTCGAAGGCCTTACTAAAGTCTAGGTAGACCACATCTACTGCCCCACCGTTGTCCACTATTTTTCTAGCGTAGTCAAAAAACTTGAGCAGATTTGTCTGTCATGGCCTACCTGCTGTGAAACCATGCTGTTTAGAGTCTTGTTGGCCACTAGTTTCGAAGGAATGCTATGATCCTCTGTTTGAGTAGTGTCTCTGTTAGTTTACCTACTATAGGCGTGAAGCTAACTGGTCTATAATTACTAGCCTCATCACAACTGCCGAATTTGTGAAGTGGAACCACTATTACCTTTTTCAAGCTTTTGGGTACCACACAGCTCTTCAAGGATTTCATAAATAGAAGTACCAGAGGGGCTGCTAATTCTGCCCTCAGTTCCTTAAGGATTCCGGGGTGCATCTTGTCTGGTCCCATGGAAATGCATTTTAGGGGGGCTTGCTATTGCATTGGGAGAGTACATGGGAGAAGTGACCATAGTGGGGAGGTACTGCATCAAAGGGGGTTGTACTGTACTGTCACCAGGCCCACTAAAACCTTTTCTCTGGGTGGTGGTACTGTGCCAGTTTTCAATCTTAAACTACAGGATACAACCCTCAAACCAGGAGTGTAACAACCCAGACCCCTCAACTTTGTACATCCCAACAAGACAGGGGTAGTTACCATACCATCCCTGGCACTCTGGTTACACATTTGTATTCATATATTACTAGGAGAAATTGTATGAATGCTCGAGTATGAAAACAAAGACTATTGATTACCTACTGAAGAACCTGTTGTAAAAACTAGAAAGGGGAGGTGGGGACTGATTAGCATGACTATAAATCGTATCCGTTGGAAAAAAAACAGTTGCTAAGATGAGTAATGTTTCTTCTAACAACAGGAATGTGATGTATGATGTAGGAGGTTCTAAGATACTACTTAGGAAATAGGCTCTGAAAAACAGAAATTCCAACCCTAGCATTCCTACTTTCCAGAATACTGTATCTAGAAGTCTGGGTAGCAGCTTTACATATCACCAGTAATGGAACATCTCATACAGTTACCACTGACACAGCTGTTCTCCTGGTTAACTAAGCCATTATTCACTGTAGTAGAATTTTTCTTGCTTAAGTGTAACAGAAATTAATACAGGCCAAGTTCCAGCTACATAGAGACAGCCTTTTTGGATGCTGAATGCAGGTTTGATACCTCCCCATAAGTGACAAATAGTTGCTTTTGGTACTTCTTATTGTCTCACTCATGGTCTTGTAGAAGCATAATGCTCTTCTCATTTCAAGGCTGAACAGCTTCTCTTCCTCTTTGTTTACTGGTGATATAGAGCAGTACACTGGTAAAGTTATGATCTGACTTAAATAAAAATATGACCCTTTAAGTAAGAATGCACATGTGTCTTAAGGACTACCTTTACCAGAGAAGAAAAGGACTTTAGGGATAAACACAGAGCTACGGCATGATCTTATGTTCCAACCTTTCTGCTGGAGACCATATCCTATTTATTGAGTTCTCTTGTAAGTGCTCCCCCCATACAATGAGCAAGGCATCTTTTGTGAGCACTGAGTGCCATGGTTAGCGGAAGGGAATGCCTGCTGTCAGGTGGTTTAACACCCGCCATCAGTATAGGGTTTGTATCAACTCTAAGTGCACTGGAACCTTTTGGATCAGTGAGGGAGTTGTCTAACAGCGGTTTTTCCCTCATTTGCATCCTGGGCCACGGCACCACAACTCTGGTTGAGGACATGAAGTCCGTAATCTTGGTGCAGTTCTGTGGATGCCCACTTGAAAAGAAGAAGCATATTGAATCAAATACTGAGCTCTTTCCTAAGGAAGAAATTACTTTTCCCTCTATTGTATTCATTTCCACGCCACTGAACTGTAGGACCCAGGTAGGCTCCACTTTTGACTTCTCTAAGTTTAATGAGAACCCTAGGTTTGTCATTAGTGACTTTGTCTGATCCAAAGCTGGCTGAGTCTGTTCTCTGATTTTTCCACACACTAACCTGTCATTTAGATATGGATGGGCTGTTGTTTATTGTCTGTGGAGTGCTTCTGCCACCATCAATTGACATTGTGTGAATACCCTTGGTGCCGAAGTAATGCCAAAAGGCATTGCTCTGAACTGAGACTGTGAAAGACCTACTCTAAATCTTGGGTACTTTTCATGTCTGGGCCTGGTGGGGATATGAAAGTATGTAGCTTTCTGGTCAAGTTCGCAAAGTCAGTACCATTTTTGAAGAGACGTGGCAATGACATTCTCAACTTCTTTTTATATGCCTGCTGTTGTATATGATTGGTTGCCACAATTTTTGTACGTCAGTTCTACCATTAATGGAACAGACTGCCAAGATCAAACTATCCAAAGAAATACGAACTGTAATGCTAGGACTAGGAGCCCTACACCTGCATAATGTAATCCCAGAAGCTAAGCTGATCCACATATTTCTAATAAATGCTAAAAATACATACTGCTTACAGGGACAGGCCCCATGGCTCCAGAATATCAAATGTTGGTAAAGCTAATGGACATAATTAAAGCAGCAGTGCAAATAAATTGGACAAAACATTTGACCCTATGTTTTTTTTTCACTATAAAATATTCCTTTCATCTAATTTTAGCTGGTGGCAAATTTGTCTAGTTCCACCACAATTTGAGAATTTTATGTTTTTTTTTCTCAAGAACAGAAGATGGCTGACACATTTGGCTTAATAATAGCACTGTGGACCTGGCAAGGACTAAGATTAAGAAAATAAAACTCATGGGGTGGAATATTTTAATATTTAAATGGTTGCAAATGCAAGTAGCAAGTGCTAAAATGCATTTGAGCCTGTTTAGCAGTCGCAGTCCCATATTGGAAATGCTGGTGTAGTGAATGCAATTCTGTCTGTGATTGCCATAATCATCGCGCACAATCGGATGCAAAAGAGGTCCCTGGCCATGCATAACAGGCGCAGTCACATGTTTAAGGTATGTAGCCTCCGAAAACCATTTGTGAGTGATTGCAAACAAAATGTCTGCAGAAGGCAGGTGGTAACCAGTCGCATAGCAACACAGGGATGCAGAGCACCCATGCAGGGAACCACAAAAGGCAGCTAGCTTTGTGTGATATGCACACAGACACACACACACCATGCCCTTGCACTGGTTGCTGCTGGAACCCACTTGGCCCAGGGAGGAGGACATGCCATGGGGATAGGCAGTACAGGGGATGGAAAAACAGTAATGACAGCACACCTGGCTTATGGAAATCCATGCAGAGCAAATCCTCACTATACATTATATAAGCATAACGCACATTAATAACAGAATGGAATTGTGCACAGCATCTGTGGGAGAGGTCTGACAATGTTAGTTGTGTTGTTGAAACTACCATTTCCCTATAGATATTTGTCTATCAGAGTGCTGCAGCTGCTACTCCAGAGTGCAATGCACTTTAGTGTGGATTGTGACCCTTGGGGGATGTCCAATGTTTTAATGAGGCAGTAATGAGAGCATAATGACATGCAAATTACATTTTGCACCTTGAATGTTAGAGTAGGCTCATCTTGTGTTACCTTCCTATATATGGCTGTTCGTGCCTGTCACTAATGTATTAGTGCTCACTAATGAAGACTGCACCACGTTCTGTTGTTGAAGGGTTTATGGCATTGCCTGTGGTATGCTATTCATGCTCAATGTACTTTTGATATTGTCCTGTACACCAGTGCGAAGTATATAGCTGACATTAACACTCGACTCTCCCAGGACCTCCAAGCTATTCAACAATGGCTGCTGACTAATAAACTTCTCCTGAATGAAGGGAAGACTCAAGTCATGCTATTTGGTTCTAATACTAAACTCAAAATCTCCCGATCTAATTTCAATGTCTCCTCAGCAAATGGCTCATCTGTTGGGGTCATAGAATCGTTTGAATATCTCGGTATAACCCTTGACCCAACTCTTAACTCGATCTCCATATTCAGCAGACTTGCAAATTGGTAAACATGAAACTTGGCATTGCCTACCGGACTAACTATGTGCTCACACCATCCGCTAGGCTTGCCATAGCTCATGGCATACTACTACCGTGTTTCAACTACGGTGTTGCAACCTACGCGAATGCTGGTAAATCTAGCCTTCTAAAGTGGAATCTTACCTATAATAACATCCGTCGCTATGCATCCTCCTCGCAACGTTTGAAACACCATTGCCTCCTCTACTCTGATCTTGGTTGGCTCTCCCCTTTAGCATCCAGATCTTATGCATATGGGTCGCTCATAGATAATGTCATCAGATCCCAAATCCCAAAACCACTTGCTGAACTGTTTCTAAATCACTTAACCTACTATGGTCTTCGCTCTGCTGATAATGCCCCTGTCCTCATCCCCAGACACCAAACGTCCAAAGGTGCTAGTGCTTTTGCCTGTTGTGCACCACAATTCTGGAACTCCCTCCCTTCCTCTAAGTATTCATGCAGCATCTTCCCATGCCTCCTTTAAAAAATTACTTCGACTCTACCTAATAGACTCCAGCAGTTGCTCCTGTTTAAATCCACCCTAGATCTCGTCTCCTCTCCTTAAGTCTTCTGAACCTACTCCACTTCATTGTTTTACTGACCCTCACCAATGCTTAGCTCTTCTTCATAGCACCTGCTTCCTGCTTTCTCATTACCTTGGGACTCTTATCTCTCTCGGGGTCCCCATCTTCCTATCTTACCCTCCCCTATCTATTCCAACTTCCCTACTACAACCTTAATCTCTACCAAATTTGTCCAATATTGTCTAATTTAATGACTCCATTTCACCTTCTGATAATCCTCTCTGTAATCCTATGGTATTACTAGCACTTATGACCTAATCAAACTGTTATCTACCTTATTGTAATTTTTACTCTCCTTACTTTTGCCTTGACTTTGACTCTGTTTGAGTATATTGCCAAACCTGTTTTTAAACTCTAGGCTGTTCTGATTCCTATGTTTGTATATTGTGAATCCATATATTGTAACCTGTTATTTCTGATTGTTTCTATCTTGCACCCTCCTGGGTCGTGCCTGAAAATAGTCACTGCTATGACTAGTGCAACTACCCGGTCATCAAAAACTAAATAAATAAATAAAATAAATAAATTGTGCTGTCCCCGTGTGATTGCCTGGAGGGCTTTGTGGATGCTTTTGTGGATTACTGTGCAGATGCACATGCGACCATCACTATTGCCCACTATATTGATACACACTTTGTGAATGCACGGTCAGTTTGTGATCATTCCGATATACCATTGATTAGTGACTGGTACTGATCTGCATGAGCTAATGGTGGTTTGCACCACAATTAGCAACTGTCTGAATATCACACCCAAGCCATGGTGTGCATCATAGGAGGTACCTTGAAAAGTAGATTTTTATATTTTTTATTAATTGTAGATGAAACTAGCTTTTTGAAATTAACATTTTTTGATCCAATGCTGCTTTAAACTGGAGAAAGTATACCAGTGTCTTCATAGAGATTAACAAACTTTTGACAAGATTTGGCTACAATTCTGAACCTTTACAGCATCGGATGCTCATGTGACTAGTTATGACCATTGATGCTCCTGTAATCCTCAGTGTAATTTTAATTTGGATTCTTATAATCTCACTCTTTCATGCATCGCTCTCATCCCTGACAGATAACTGTTAACTAACTGTACCTCTCCAAGATAAACATACATACATAAGAACTTACCATAACAGTAGATCTTCGAGAGGAGCTCTTGCAGCAGAACTGAAGCCGGCAGGTGCCAGGACCCCATGGAAACTTTCTAGCTAGCAGTACCCAGTGGGGGACTGCCCCCGACGTTGGCCCACCCCCAACAACACGTATGGTACAAAAGGAGCGGTCCCCCAGCCCATCCCCAGTTCTACCGCCAGAGACTGGCAAGTGAGATAAAAAATGGAGAACTGAGGAATGGAGGTACTGTGATGGAAAGGAAACATTTTCACCACAGGAAAAGAGGGAGGGAAATACCCTGCTGTACCTGCTACAAGAACTCCTCTCGAAGATCTACTGTTACTGTAAGTTCTTACGTAACTGTACTATCCTACTTCGAGATTCACTCTTGCAGCAGGTAACACCTTAGGACAGAGTCCCAAGCAGTTGAGGAGAAATCCTGGGCAGAAGGGTGGAGGAAAAGTCTCCACAGTTGAAATTAGGACAGAAGTCCTTGAAGGACTATGAGCCCAAAGCCAACCCTGCGGCGAGAAGCAATGTCCAGACTTTAGTGTTTCATGAAGGTGTGGACAGAAATTCCAAGTAGCAGCTACACAAATTTCAGTGGCAGACACATTTTTCAGTGAGGCAAAAGAAGTAGCCATGCCCCTGGTAGAATGACCCTTAACTGAACCCGGTAAGGGTTTGTCGTGTTTACTGTAGCAAAACATAATGCAGTTAACCAATCATCTGGATAAACATTGTTTAAAATTGGAGCCCCAAAATTCTGGGGGTGAAGGAAACAAACAACTTAACAGATTTGCAAACTGTATGGGTGCATTCCAAATAATAGTGAAGTACCCTGTGAACATCCAGAGTGTGTAAAAAAGCCTCCCCTCGGTTTGAGTACTCTGGGTAATAGACCAGTAGGTGGATATCTTGATTCAAGGTAAATTCTGAGACCACCTTCGGCAGAAACTTAGGATTAGTCCACGTGGAAAACCAAATAAGGCTCCTTACACATCAAGGCCTGAAGCTCGGAAATTCTTTGAGCAGAAGTAATGGCAACTAAAAATAACACTTTCCATGACAGAAAGTGCAGCTCGCAGCTCGCGACTCATGGCAGGCTCAAAGAGAGGCAGAGTGAGCTTCTCTGAAACAAACAAAAGATCCCAAGGAGGGACAGGATCTTGGATGGGAAGTTTCAAGGATAAGACACCCCACAGGAAAGTGTGGGGAAGGTCCAGAAGAGCAATGTGCTTGCCCTCAACAGGCACGTGGTATGCAGAAAGGGCAGACAAGGGGTCCAGATGCCTGGTGGTGGCCCAAACACAGAACTGTTTCCATTTCATAGCATAGATCACCCTAATGGAGATTTTTCTGGCTGCCACTAGGACATCTGCTACCCTTGGGGGAAACCCCAAATCTGGACACAGCTAGGTCTGCAGGAGTCACGCACGGAGATGCAGATATATGAGATCCGGATGGACCAGGGAGCCCTGCTCCTGGGAGAGCAAGTCTGATCAAAGGACAGGGGCACCGGAGGTTCCACCACCAATCCTGATCTGACAAGGCCAGAATGGAACCATCAGGATCAATTCTGCACCCACCGACTACAACTTGATGAGTACCTGTCGCAGCAGGGGAAAAGGAGGGAATGCGTAAAGGAACTTCCCCGTCCAGGAGAGGGACAACTCATCTCACCAGAAAATACCAGGCCCTGGATCTAGCGAGCAAAAATTGAACAGTTTAACATTGGATGGGGAGGCAAACAGATTGAGTTCTGGGCAACACCATCTGGCAAAAAGATCTTCTTCCATTGTGGAAAAAAGTTACAACTCGTGGGCCCTGTACTGAGTCTGACAGAGGCTGTTGGTCAGGGTGTTGTGAATGCCCGGGATGTGGACTGCTGAGAGCTCCAGCTGATGGTCCACTGCCTAAGTCCATACTCGTATGGTTTCTCTGCACAGATAAGAGTGTGTTCCCCCTTGCCTGTTGGTATAAAACACCTCCGACATATTGTCAGTTTGTAGCAGCAGAGGGCCAGGCAGTAGGACTGTCAGGAATGCTTGGAGGGTGTAAAAAACTGCCCTCATCTCCAAAACATTGATGTGGAGATGAAGCTCTTGCTGAGTTCAGGATTCCTGAGTCTGTTGAATGCCCAGATGAGCTCCCTAACCCTGGCCCGCTGCATCTGTGGTCAGGATCTCGGAGGGAGATCCCTCTGGAGAGGTTGGGAGAATCTAATCACCATGTCAGTGAGTGCTTGACTGGTCTGGATACCAGGACCAGGTCATCTGACCTCTGATCCCACTGAACCCTGAGGTTCCACTGGATCATCCTCATGTAGAGCTGTGCCATGAAAACAGTGGCAATGGCCACTGCCATATGTCCCATCCATCTGAGTACTGTCCGGGCTGGAACTTGGCAAGCTAAGAGCAACTGCCAAGTGTGGGACTGAAGCTGCTGTGCTATGTCCTGGAGGAGGAAGGCCTTGCCTTGTGCTGTGTCCAGGATTGCCCCTATGTATTGAAGCTACTGACTTGGCCAGGGGGAGAATTTGGGGAGATTTAGAGTGATCTCCAGGTCCTGAAAGAAAGAGAATGTGTCATGAATGGTGCCTATAAACCAGTCCCAAGAGGGAATGATTAGAAGCCAGTCGTCAAGGTAGGGGAAGACAAAATGCCCCTGCCTCCTGAGACTTGCTGCTACCATGACTATACACTTGGTGAACACCCTCGGTGCCAAGGACAGGCTGAATGGCAAGGCCCTGAACTGGTAATAGCGCCCCTGGAATTGGAAGCGCAAGATCCTCCTGTGTGGCTAGAAGATCAGAATGTGGAGGTATGCATCCTGCATGTCCATGGAGCATAGCCCGTCCCCTTGGTGGAGCAAAGGGAGCAGGCCTATAATAATAATAAATCTTTACTTATAAAAAGCGCAATTCAGCAGGTATCAAAGCGCTTTTACAGAGATTAAAAAACTATAAAATTGCAAATATAAAATTCTCAATTTAGCAATAAACAGCCAAACAATAATTATCTAAGAAGGCCAGCAAGAAAAAATTAGTTTTTAGAGCTGCTTTAAAGCTCTCCACAGTCAGGCACCCTCTAACCTGATGAGGTTGAGATTTCCACAGGGTAGGTGCCGCGAATGCAAAAGTTTGAGCCCCAGAGGTCTTCAAATGGACCCTGGGAATCTCCAGCAATCCCTCATCGGCAGAGCGGAGTGGCTGGAGGGGGAAGTAGGGATACAGGAGATCTTTCAGATAGCTCAGTCCCTGTCCATGTAGGGCTTTATAGGTCAGCAAGCTGACCTTGAAGGTGATTTGCCACTGAACTGGCAGCCAGTGCAGTTCGCATAGCACAGGTATGACATGGCTAGATCAAGAAAGCCCTGCCAACAACCTGACTACAGCATTCTGCACCAGCTGCAAGCGACGAATATCAACCCCCGGTAGCCCTAGGTACAGGGCGTTGCAGTAATCAAGGTGACAGGTCTCAAAGGCGTGAACCAAAGTCAGAAGGTCGCCGGGCAGAGGACACCTGAGATTTCAGAGTCAACCCCTCATCAAGAATAATGCCCAGATTTCGCACCCATTCAGAGGTTGTAAGCTGGCAACCACCGAGCAAAAGCCCCATGTCCTGTTCAGCCGAAGACCCCTCTATCCGATGGCCAGGGTCCACCACCAAAACATCAGTCTTGCCAGGATTCCGCTTCAACCAGCTGGCACTCATCCATTCCTGGATCTCAGAGAGGCAGTTATTGAACATGGAGACTGCATCACCTCAGTCGGGTGTAAAGGACATGTATAACTGAGTATCATCCGCATAGCAGTGAAAACTCAGTCCATACCACCTTACAATGTCTCCCAATGACAGCAAATACACCGCAAATAGCATAGGTGACAATACAGAGCCCTGGAGAACCCCACAAGGCAGGAAGAAAACATCAAAGGAATACTTTTCCGATGCTACTCTCTGAAACTTACCAGTGAGGAATGAATGGAATCATCTGAGGACCGTCCCCAACAGTCCACAGATCACCTGCAAGTGCTCAAGCAATACGCCATGATATATGGTGTCAAATGCCACAGAGAGATTAAGGAGGGCTAAGATAGAGCAAGACCTCTGATCTCTCGCTATCAGGAGATCATTGAGCACCTGAACCAGGGTGGTCTCAGTGCTATGCCTCTTCCTAAATCCCAACTGGAGAGGATCGTAGATGTCATGGATGGTAAGGTGATCCTCCAGCTGCAGCGCGACCACCTTCTCAATAATCTTACCCACATAAGGGCAGGTTAGAGACTGGTCTGTAGTTAGTGAGACATTCTGGGTCGAGAGAAGATTTCTTAAGTAAGGGAATCACCACCGCCTCCTTCAAGGAGTCAGGAACTCACCGTTCTCTAATGAGCACTGGACTACCTCTGCAAGGACCGGGCCGATGACCTCAATGCTCCCTACAAGGAGGTAGGTTGGGCCCGGGGCCAAACGATAGCAGGTCGGCCGCATACTCTGGATGATCTTCATAACATCTGTGATCACCAGCTGTTCAAAAGCCGACCAGCAAAACCGGGGCTCAGTGACCTTCCACCAATCACCGCACTACCTATTGGAATGCATTATGCAGATCTCTGATCCAATGTCAGCAACCTTATCTGCAAAGAAGCGAGCAAACTTGTCACATTTATCTTGTGACAAAGCTCTTCGAACCTGCAGACAGGCTGGATTGCACAGTCTGTCCACAGTTCAAAAGAGCTGAGCTGGTCGGTTCTGTGCAGCAGTAATCTCCTCTATCAAGGTAATCATCCTGAATTTCTTGTACTCAATGTACTGATTCAGGTGGCTTAGGTCCAGAATAGGAGGGAGATCTCCCATCTTCTTTTATATGAGGAATAAGTGGGAGTAGAAGTCTGTCCTTTGTTGTTCCAGGGGGACAGGCTACATGGCATTCTTTTGAAGGAGTGCCTGGATTTCCTCTGCTATGAGGATGCTGTGGACCGGAGATTAGTGAGACTGCTTTGGAAGGTTGTCTGGAGGAACCTCCGTAAACTCAAGAATGTGCCCCCTTTCGATGAGTTGCAGAACCCAGCAGTCTGATGTTATCTGGTGGTATCCTTTAGTGTGCAAGGAGAATCAACCCCCCAGCACCTCCCCCGAGAACTTGGCTGGTGAAGGGGGGTCGGGTAATGAGTCAGGTGGAGGAGTCGGGGACAGCTAGCGTGGGTTGAGAAGTTCTTGGGGCCCGTGAGGCAGAACCTCCTGAAGCAGGGGTGAAAGCCTTGTGTTTGAAGCCTGCCCACTGTTATCACTGTTGCTGTCCTCTATATTGCTGCCAGCCAGTCTTATGAAAGGACTGGTTAGGTTGCTGCTTAGGTCTATACATGACATGCACTGACCCAATGGCTTTCTTGGCCTCTTGCAGATGGGAAATTATATTTTGGGTATCCTCCCCAAACAGAACTGGCCCTCTGAAAGGGGCATCCATTACTTTGGACTGGACATCTGGGGTGAACCTGGAAACTCTCAGCCAAGAATAGCGGCAGATACAGACTGCAGCTCTGCCCGTTGAGTTCACTGTATCGTAAGATGCCCTGAGAATGTCATTACTGACTTCTGAGCCTGACTTCATGATGGCCATAAGCTCCGTCCATCCGGGGAGTCTGGCATGGCTTGAATAATCTCTAGTGCCATGTCCCACATGGCGTTTTGGTACTGTACCATGTGAGCAAGGGAGTTTTGCTACCTGATGGCACACAGAGGTGGAAAAAACTTTCCTAGCTAGATAATCAAACTGCTTGGAGTCCTTATCTAGGGGTTTTGTACTGAAGTGCTGTGATTGTTTAAATCTATCATGGGTGGCATTCAGCACAACAGAATCAGCCTCAGGTTGTTCCCCGTAAAAGGTGTCTTCCCGGGGAACACTGTGCAAGCCATCCAACTTTTTGGATACCGGAGGCAAGAAAGGACACTTCCAAGCAAGTTTGTTGGTGTCCTTGTAGGAACTGATCATCGGAGGAACTGCCATGGGTAGGGTATCCTTCTTTCAAAGAAAAGCAGCCAACCTCTTCCGTTCTGGGTCAAGGTCTTCCATGTCCCATCCATTCAGTTGCTGGATGTGATGCATCACATCCATGAATGAAGGGTTATCAGGCGGGGAGCGTGAGGCATCCTTCCTGACATCCGGGTCTGATGGAGGGTCCAAATCCCCAGGGCTACAGGGGGAAAAGGAATCCTCATCCAAGTCATTCGAGTTCAGAGAGGGGGAAGGGGACCTTGGCAGCCTGTGTGGCTGTTCCCTAGAAGGAGTAAGGTCCTTGTCTGGCGTTGGCCCCTTGGGAGGTGGGTTAAGAGGGCAGCCCAAGGGTTCAGCTGGAGGAGGTCCTTGGGGATCTGGCTTAGTAGGGGTTGTGGGGACTTCTGTGTCTTTGAAACAGACCCACCATGCTGCAAACAGTTCATTGAGGCCCTGCGTGGGTGCCCTGTGGTGAAGCCGGAGTATCTGATGTCGGGAGAGCCAGCTTGGATGGCCCCAGTGCCAGGTCATCTGGCTGGGATAACCCTGGCGTCGGGGTGGTCTGGGCTAGGTCCTCTGGCTTTGGGATCAAGGGAGTGTCCTCAGGCATCAGAAGTGGCGGGTCCAATGTCTGGCCATCAGGAGTCAGGTCCCCTGGTGTCGATCCACTAGGGCCACTGGAGTCAACTGGCATCTGCAGGAGCTCTAGGCTCTTTCGAGAGGGTGTCAGCAAGGCCAGCATTGATGGAACCGATGTAGGCAGAGGTCAAGCTGAGGAGCTAGCCAGTGGATGCCTAGGCGGAGTCACCTGTGGAGAAGGGGTGGCTCCTGAATGTGATGTACATCCATTGCTTCCGGAGGAAGAGGACGATAGTCCCAGGTGCTGCTTGCTAGTGTAGGCCCCTGACATCAGGGCGGACTTGACAGACACCCTAGCTGGGAGGGCGACTGACAGTGGCCTGCCACCCAGAAGGTCACCGGCCGGGCCACCTGGCTTAGAGGTCTCAGGGGTGATAGGCTTAAGCTTGAGTGATGGAGAGATGTGGAAAGACTTCCCACGCCCCGAAGAGCCTTCTACGATAATGAAGATGAGGGAGGTAGGCTTAGTGACTGGGAGTGACACCGACTTTGTTGGGGACCAAGAGCGATCTTCTGCTCAGGACTTCTCCTTGTGTTTCTCCCGGTGCTTGTGTTTGTCGCTCGATTTCTTCTCTTTATGAGAAGAAGAGGATGAGGGAGAAGAAGATGAGTTTTTGCAGTGAAGTTCCTTCTCCATAGCAGATATCTGTTTTTTCAACAGGGAAGCTTCAAGGGTCTTCTGGCGCCAGAGCCGCATGCGCTGGTTGAAATTGCAGTAGTGCTTACAGGCCTCGATGTTGTGGTCTGGGCCTAAGCAAAAAGTCAGGCTGAATGGTCGTCTTTATGCGGGATCTGCTTGTCGTATGCGCACTTGGAAAGGTGCCTCTCGATTGAAGAAGTTGGAGAAGAAAACATGTACTTCAGGAAAAAATTCAGAAAAAGAAAAAGGCATTGAAAAACGTGGTAAGATGGTGGTCGACTAGCTGAAGGCGTTCGCGGAGGTCTGAATTGCAAGGTCGACGGTGGGAACAGAACTGGGGATTGGCTGGAGGATGGCCCCTTTTGTACCATTCATGATGTCAGGGGCGGGCCGACATCAGGGGCGGTCCCCTGATGGGTACTGCTAGCTAGAAATTTTCCGTGGGGTCCTGGTGCCTGCCAGCTTCTGTCCTAAAGGTGTTACCTGCGCAAGAGCGAATCTCAAAGTAAGATCTAGAATTACTACTGCAATCTTTACTACAATCTTACTCTTTACCTTAATGCTCTTGTATTGAGCTCTATCTGTAAACTAAGTAAGATTTTACTCCATGAACTGTAACAAAGAGTGTCAGATTAACAAAGTGGAATGTAATGTAATGTATTACCTTTCTTAACCAATAAAGAAATTTTAAAAAAATGGATTGGTTTCCACTCTACAGTTTTCTTTAAGGCTAGGAAGTACATGAAGAAAAATATTTTCCCTAACAGTGGACCTTTTTCCACTGCTTGCAAACTAAACTTTGCTATTAAGATGTCTAATAATTTTAATTAAATCCTCATCCATACCATAATCTTTTAACTTTTCCCAGAGGATCAATCTTGAAATGAAGTCAAATGCTCCGGATAAATCAATAAATGCTACAATTAATTTATGGTGTCTGACTCTGATGTGCTTCTCCATCAGATGTTTACAAATGTAACAGCTATCAATAGCACTACTACCATCTCTAACTCTAAATTGGAATTCAGTCAATATCTTGATATCTTTTTTTTTATATTCTAATTAGGCCCTTGAGCCAGGTGGGGAAGTACCACATACCATCTCCGAGACACACAACCCCCAACTCCCCCACCAGCACACTACCTGCTAGCTGCCTGGGTGAGTGGCCAGTGACTTGCCCCTCATGATGGGGCTCCCTGTGGGGAAAGACTATGATCAACCCTGTAGTCCTGTCTGAGTCTTAGGCTTGGCATTGTTTTGGTGCAGGATAGGAGCCAGCCCTGGGAGTGTGACGCTGTGCTGCCTCGAAGGATTTGGGACTTTGTGTGCATTGCTTCCCTGGTGGAGTGGACATGCAATGACATCCTAGCATGTCGGGCATGCTTCCATGCCTGACATGCCAATGTCCACCACATCCACCAGTCACAGAATCTGCTTCAGTCCCTGGTTCACCCACCCTGGCCACCACCAGGGGTCGGTATATTGCCGGGCTCTGAGAGCCTCCCTCCCCAGAGGAAGACAGCAATCCATTGAATGCTTATTCTCCCCCCAGCAGACCCTCCAATGCCCCGAATTCACTTCCAGACCTGGGTCGTCGGTGTCATAAGTGGTAGTGCACCTGCTGCACTGGTGGGCCTCCAATATGTTATCTTCCACCCAAGAGTGAATTCCATATAAACTCATTTTTGAGAACACTTTAGCCATCACATCTACAAGATTGGCCTTTATAATTTTGGACTATTTTGGTCCCCTTTCTTTCTTTTGTTTTAACTCTATTTTTTGTCACTTGGGTGACAAGTGAGGATATACCGCCTCTCTTGGTGCATGTACCATCCACCTGGCATCCCCCCAAGCTGCCCAGACTGAGATGCCCACAGTTTACCTCCTGTGGCAAGGGAAGAGACTGAGATCCACCTTGAAGCCCCAGCTGAGGCTTGCCCTTCCAGGACCAGTCACATTATGCCTGTGCTCCGCGGACTGCACTGGCTGCTGGTGCGGTGGGATATCATCTTCAATGTCAGCTTGCTGACCTATAAAGCCCTACATGCTCAGGGACCTTGCTATCTGCAAGACCTCCTGTGTCCTTACTGCCCTTCCCGGTCACTCCAATCCACCACTGAGGGATTGCTGGAGATTTCCAAGGTGCATTCGCAGTCATCTGGGGCCCGCTCTTTTGCTTTTGCGGCCCCCACACGTGGAAATCTCTACCTCATCGGGCAAGGAACTACCTGACCTTTCAAACCTTCAAAACAGAATTTAAAACCTATCTCTTTGGCCTTGCCTTCCCTGATTTTAGTAATGTTTAAATGCTGGCATCAGCCATTTTATTCTGCTGTTTATTGACTGTATCTGGAATTTGTTTTTTTGAAATTTTAATCTTTGTCATTTTCGTTATGATTTGATTTGTAAGGGAGCCTTGATCAATTGGAAAGGCATCCCTTACAAATAAAGATGATTTTTTTTTTATATACCTGGGGCATCATTCAGGTAGAGGTCCTGGGGCTTCATTGTGTGACTGGTCCAAAGGTTTTCCAGCTTCTTGTTTCCCCTGGAGGTGCGGACGTACAGTGATGTCAATGCAGAATGTGCATGCTGCCACCCATGTTCCACAGATGTCCACCATTGCCTCTGCCCCTCAGTGTGTGGTCCCGGCTGTTGTACACCCAGCCTCCATTGGGTGTTATTCGTGTGCTGGGAGTCCATAGCCCACACCCTGGAGGAGGAGAGCAGTCCCTGGGATGATCAATCCTTCTCTGCCTGGCTGACCCTCCAAAGTGCTGGGTTCTTTCCCTAACCCAGATCATCAGTACTGTCAGTGGTAGCACTGCCACTTGTGTCAGTGGCCCAGCTGTTCCCTTTTCTTAAAGGCTGGGGGTCAGATTTAGAGATGGCCCTTACAGCAACATAAGTTGGGTAGGGGAAGGGTGGAAGGGAGGGGCAGCTGCAGAATAAGGGGTGCTAGCTGCACATTTGAGCAGACTTGATAGACCTCTAGGCCTTTACCTGCTGGCAAATTTCGTATGTTCATATAAGTTGCATCAACAGGCAGTTTGCATCACAGCTTGGAGTGCCAGGGACCCTGTGCTGGATTTTGGTAAAAAAGCAATCCCGGAGGCACATCCCCACAGCTGCTGCAAACGTCCCTCTGCGTCAAATGGAAGACGCAAGTGAGGGATTTGGTGAAGGCTGAGATCAGCCCCTAGGTATCTGTCACAACTCATGGGCATGGTAACACACAGACATGAAGCCAATGTCACCGCAAAACATGAAAATGGACATATGCTTAGATGCAGCACATTGCAGTTATATGACACTGTAAAGATATGAAGAGACTGGAAGGAATGGTGGTGCACCTGCTAGAATAATCAAAGCACAAGCCAGTACACTACTGGAGAACAAGGGAAAGGGCCCATTCAATACAAATGGACCATGACTGGCAATATGTCCCATGCATAGTGAAACAAAGTCTGTAATGGGGAGTGCAGTGGGAACTTGTGGAGGCAATTAGTGGAGCACTGCTGACACACTGCAGCTATAAGTGATGATACAGTGACACATGCAGTGCAAAGCTGGGTCCACACATCCAGGACAATGGCACAGGGCCATAATCACGCTTGGAAAATGGAGGGCTAGCAAGTGGGCTGAATGGGCAACTAATATGTATGTTGTGCATGACTGTGGGAGCTGGCATCATGTATATGGTATGCTAATGGAATCCTGTCACCTACAAGGCTGCTCTGGACATGGATGTGCTGGGTGTGTGTTAGTGCATACCTGTACACTGAGCAGGGTGTCATCAGTGCTCCTATCTGTGCCACCAATGCTACCCACTGCAGTCCCCATAACAGAGTCCCCTGTGCTCTGTCATTACCATAGAGCCATGTGCATTCCGTGTATTCCAGGGACCATGTACTGTGACCCCCAGCCAAGAAATTATGTGATCAGTGGTCCCCGCATATTAGCTCAGGTAAACTCGCCGGCGGTCACGTATGCACACACTTTCATAGCAGACAAAGTGACAGAGGTGCCTACATGCATCTGTAGTCATGTTATGTGGTGACAGTGCTTGCATTCCCGATGTAGTGATGTAACTGTGGACTGCAACAGGTGCCACAGTGTAACTGCATCATGTTCTCTGAGGACATCAACCATGGTGGAAGCTGTGCTCACCCTGTCAGGCAGAGCATGCCCACGTCTCCCAACCCTGCAAGGAACAGTTCTGGCATACATCCAGACAGGCACCATCCATGGACAGTGATTCCATGTTCCACACACTCACAGTACATATCCAAGTCATTTGCCAGTGTCCACTGTTATACCCTGGGACAAAATGGGCCCAGGCATATCCAGTAATGTGAATGAGGTACTTGGCAAGTGAGTGTCCTGATGGCATATTAGATGCCTGTCTGGCAGTTGCCATTGTTCCTGAACAGTTCCTGGGCATACCACACAATCAGCTGCCACAGACAGGAGGCTCACATTATGCCACAGCACTGTGCGCATCACCAATAGTAAGGGCACTGATATGGGGGATAGGGCTAACTCACTCACCTGACTGATTTTGAGGTGTACTAGAACACACATGGTGCCACACGTACAGCACTATGCTGTGACATGCATGTCCTCAGCATTCATCCTACAGCATGATCGACAACTAAGGAGTGACTTGTAGTGCATGATGCATGTCATAAACTAGACCCCCTCCTTCCCCCACACTGCTGCATCATCACTGATGTTCCATTAGACCAGCTCTGGCTGGTCTAACCACTGGCAGGACCTGTGACATTTGAGAATCCTGCGAAAGGATCTTCTGAACGTCTTTTGTGGCACAGTGCCCCCGTCCACCATGGTACAACTGGAGCTTTGTTGCAAGCCAGGCACAAGTGGCCCTGCTTTGGATGCAGGCAGTGTTCCAAAATTTGATGCAAGCACCGTGGGACATTCTCTTGTCTTTGAAAATCTGGCCCCAGAACTATAGGACTACAGTACCACTCTGAGACATTGGAAAATAATTGTGAGCAGTACATTTGTTGAAAAAAGTGTTTTTTTAAAATAAGTCCCCAATAGTTCACATCCTATCCAGTTAAAACAGCACTTTCTGAACAGCGCCGTCTAAACTGTACTGTAGGAACCGAGGATACCTAAATAGCGACAGGGATAGTATAGCAAATGTTAAACACTGCTACCTCTGTAGCTATCCAGGCAATGTCTCAAGTAGAAGTGGATAATGGAGTTAAAATGCAGACGCTGACGGAGCTGCTCCCTTGGTAGAGAGGACTAAGGGAGAAGCAGCTTGGGCAGCAGAGAGCGGGAGACCACTTCCCCATCTCCTGAGTCATGCCATTTTCGCCTTCCCCACCCGAAGTGTGTTTGTTTATTTTTTTTACATGCTCCTACAACAAATGAACACCCCATAAGTTACTTAATTTTCCAGTAATCCGCACCCCCTCAGACTTTGCTATAAAATTAACAGGGGGTGTGGGGGAACAGAGCTCCCTGCGTCAGGGGTTGCAGGAGGCGGAGCCCGCCACAAAAATAAAATATAGTGTTTGTTGTTTCTCAATGGTAGCAGTCATCGGTGTGTTTTCCGACTGGTACCATTGGTGCTGTTTTTCAGTGCAGTGTTTTGTAGTGCACTGTTGTTGACAGCGTGTTGTGACCTAGCGCAGTTCACATTTGATTTATACAAACCTTCCAGTATTTTATCTGACCCTATAGCCTAATATGATTTCTAAGACATAATCATACTTGCCACTTCAATAATAGAAAAGTATTTAAAGTTTCTAGAGTTACCATGAAGCTCTTCATGATCAAAGAATATTTTACTAAAATAATTCACCCGTGCATGGGCCACAGGATAGCTCCCTTGGACAAACCGGTGAGGATGAAAAAGTATTAAAGTGCCCTGCCCCAATAGCTGAGGGAGGAACCAGTCAGGGTAAATGTGACAGTGATGTAAAATCTGTCTCTAAACAGGAGGCAGCTGCTAACTCTAAAATAAAAAAAAACAAGGCCAGGCAGGACGGTGAGACCCATATTAAAGATAACCTATGATGCCGCTTAGGTCCCATCAGATCTACCTTTTTTCGTGTACACAACAAAGTATACATTAATCGATAGGTCTCTACAGAAAGTAGTTACATGCCCTGTTAGTGCTAAGCCCCCTAGGATTAAAGGAAAGGTGGCTAGAAAAAAAAGGAGGTGAAAAGGTATACAGGGGATACTGATGCAGAGCAAGTGTTTTATATAGGTCTAGAGACCATCTGGCAGGATAGTTCACACATATGGGTGCCACTTTTCATGTGGCCAGGGACTAATATAGGGAAAGGTGTTCTATAAACTGTATATAATGCCCTCTGTTCTAAAATGGTTACAGTGTGATAAATGCTGTAAGTATCAGGTGTATAGTTGAAAATGTTATTAAGTGTTAATGTTTAACCTTTCTTTCTTTACTTTGTTTATGGTATTTGTCCACAGGCTTGGCATGGGAGCCAAGCATTCAATGGGGGAAGGTGCAGTCCCCCTCTTGGAGCTTACCTTGATTACCCCTTATTTTCCTCCATGCCTCTGTGCTGCCTGGCATCCCCCAGTTTTCCCCAAGCCAGCCCATACTTTATTTCAGTCCAGTTAGGGCTTAGATCCTTGGCTGCGATCTCCTGCTGTTTGTTTTGCTTCTTGGAGCAAGCGGGGATCGCACGTGCGCACAGTTGTACCTTTCATGTGAGAACCGCCATTCTAGCGGTCCATCGGGGAGTGTGTCAGTGGTCCTGGTCTCCCTATTCTGCTAAATGGGGACCAGAGACCTCAGAGAGACTGGTTGGAAGCCACAGTAATGTTTAAATAAAAAAGTTTAAAACGGGGCACTTAGTGGGGCTCATGCATATTAATGAGCCTGCCTTAATATTAATGAGGGTGCTGTCTGCCACCTGGGGGGGTCTGTGTTTTAGTGGCAGTGACAGCAAAACTACTGAGGGTATATGACCAAGTGTGAGTTTGCTTAAAAGGGCACAGTCGGGGCTACAATTCTGTGGGATGATTATATATTAAAAGTATTTATCTTGGCTGCACCAGGGCTTAGTATTGGGAGCTGTGAGGACTGCTGTGTAACACTGAATGGGAGCAGCCATGTTTGTAATGCTTTAACCCTTCTAAGCAACCAATGAGATAACTGGGCACCCAAAAACTGTGACAAAGGACTTTTGGGAGAAGGTGGTGACTAATTCATGCACCAAAGTCATGCCCCAATGAGAAAACAGGAAATATTGATCTCTATTGTTATTAATGACTGATCAGCTTGAACAGCCAATCAGGAAGCTGAAATATCGAGAGAGGCAGTATGGCACAGTGGTTTAAGGCTCTGAGCTGCAAATCTGAAAACCTGGGTTTGAATCCCACAGCCACCACTTGCATACTTTGTGACCCTGAGCAAGTCACTTAACTTCCCTGTGCTTCCAGGTCACACCTGTAAACAAGCTTCAGTTTAGTGTGCTACTCTTGGTTAAACAACTGGTTAAACAATTGGAAAAACTCAGGGACTTGTTGAGTTTGAGTCGGCCTGTGCCTGGGCTCTTCTCGGGTCAAGAGGCCTCTGTGTGAGTGGAATCAAGCTGTAGAGGCCTTGCTCAGGTCTCAGCTGGAGATTACCACTGCAGAAAAGGAATCATAAGGGAAAAGAGAGTGAGAGACTGAACTGATTTTGAAACTCTCAAGGTATTGTGAACTATACTGTCTAGAGGTGAGAGAGTTATCTATTGCAGAGACCCTGCACTGCATTGGAAGTGAGTTGTTAGAACTGGGCGGCTGGTTAAATAGTTCAACAGTGCTGCAGAGGAACCGCTTTAAACGTTTGAGTAGGCAAAGCGTCTCAGGTGCAAGGTGCTAGCCAGGTGCTATAAATTTGCTGTGTGAACTGAACAAAGTGGCTGAGAGCTGTGTCTCAGCTGAAGCTGAAGAGAACTATTGTGGATATTTTAGAATCTAAAAGCACAAACAGGGAGAGCAGGGTCCTGTTTAGTTTCGAGCCCTCTGTTGATTGCTGTGGTCTAAGTTCCATCTGATGTGGTTTCTAAGAGACCAGCACCCATAGTGAACTTTCATTGCTGAAGATCCACGAGATTTGTCTGAGCCAGTTTAACTCATGGATTCGGTGCAGGGACTACTACGGGCTCGTACAGCTTGAGAGTTTTCATTCAGAGCCAGGGAGGGAACTCACTAGCCCCTTCCAAGTGGGAACCACTGTCTCAGGAGGTCACCGGCGCTTGCTGGAGTGCTAGGGCACCTATGACCTATGTGGGGAGCCGGGCTGTGGAGCCACTCTTGGGTCTGGGCCTTCTGGGGATGGTGTGGGCCTGCCTCCCAGCTCTGCAATGGGCCAGAAGCAGCTAAAGGTGACAAGCGGGCGTATCTTCAATCAAGGGGACAAGCTGCAAGACCTTCGAGCAAGATCCAACCTGCAAAGGAAACAGAGTCCATCCTCCCTTCTGCCCATTGCTACATGAATTGAGTGGAGCTCCACACTCTGGGACATCTGGCAATTGCTACTCCAACCGCTGTTGAGGCCTGCAAACTGTGAGTATCAACGACCTGGTTCCTGGATCCTGAAACAGGGGAGTGTGACTCTAAATTTAAACATTTTCTCAACCTTCCAGGGCCCCAACTGTCGGTCAACCGGCGGCACTGTCCAGGCCTGCAACTGGTGGGTACCCCAGGGACTCCTCAGGGTGTTACACTGGTACCAGTGGGGGTGGGCAGTCAGGGGTGGACTGGCCTGTGTGCCCTTATAATTAAAGTTTTGCCATTTGCCACTAACTTTTCTTTTTATTCCACAGCTACTCCTCATCCAGGTACCATTCTCCTAGCCATTACCCCCAATAAAGCGGTGAGTTTAATTGTTAAAGCTGCTGTGTCAAAAAAGGCTCATTGCATTTTTGTCATCTGACAGATCTATGATATTTGGTGGGAAGAGGTTGTTGGGAATCCAGTGTGCAGAGTGGCTGGTGGGGAGGTGGGGAGGTGTAGCATCCCAGGGGGCTGTACCAACCAGTCATCTGACCTACTTATAACTTACTCTGGGTGAAGGCACCATGCTAATTTATGTAACTTTTGGAAAGAACTCCCAACTGTCACTGCAGCAGGACCCAGGCTCATTAACCTGTACCAGGGTCAACAGGCAGAGGTAGTAGACCGTTGGCACATAGCGCCTGAGTTACACATGTGACAGTGATGTATCCAGGACCATGGATTCTGCAAGCACGGGTTTAGAGTAAATTTACTACAGCAGAACTGTGATATTAAGTAACTTCCCTTATCCAGTGAGCACTAGTGGCTACATTTACAGTTTAGCAAATACTTGAGGGCTAATTGAGTGGGTTATTCTGTAAGAAAACAGCTAATTTTAACATTGATAATATGGGCTGATTTCTGTGCTTTTATGGCTGTGTGTAATTTGATGAAATGAAAAGTTTTAAAGCAAAACATTTACTCATGCTGGCTAGACCTAACACACACACACATACAAAACAAAAACATTGAATTAGAGCTATTCACTGGAGGGCAGAACATCAGGCTCCTATCTCTAGTACCTACTCAATCAGTGGGTGTGGATGCAACACTGTCACATGGGACAGAATGCATTGCAGGAAAAAGAAGAGCAATAAGCCTTGCTGAGATAGAGATCCCCAGAGGCCATAAAACTACCAAGTAACTAGCAGGCTAATTTAGAAAAAACACTTAATAGCATGTAAGCCCCCTCCCGGTGTCTAGGGGTATGCCAGATGGCACAGGTTGGAGGGGGTGGCTGTACAGCCAGAAAATACAGTCCAGAAAATAAATATGTTCATTATCTGGTTTATCAGATGTTGCAATAGAGTTTCACATGTGGGGGAGCAGGCACTTAGCTTTGGCAAAAAGGCTACACAAGATTTCTACTTCAACTTAGCAGCACTTCCTTTACATACTCCTTGAACATTACAACTTTCCATCCACTAACACATTTACTTGAACTTTTTTCCCCTTGGTCTCTTAAATACTTAATCTGGGTAATAAACCAGGACAGCACGAGATATTTCTACTGCCCCAGTCCCATTTCTAGTTTGCTTTCTTAAAAACAGGGAGCACTTTTGTCTCAAAGGTGGTGTTACTTCTAGCATGAACAGCACCACCCTCCTGCCACCCAATCACTGATGCCACATGCCTGCTCTGAGCATCCCAGGGAGTCTCCATATCCCAGGTGATCCTGGAAACCCAAGGCACTTTCTGCTTATGAGCGATTCCAGTTCAGGATTATCTTCACCCAGGGGACCTGGCTGAAGTGCCACATGGAGCACACAGGCAGCCTTCCACCCTTCCTGGGGTCCCAAACAGCCACTCCCCATGCAGAACTCTTTATGCCTACACAGGCTGCACTACCTCGAGAACCCCAAACTCTGCAGTGGTGCTTGGTCTGGGGAAAGGGGATAGGCTGCCTACACTATCCCACCAATGAACCAGGTTGCCACTTCTGGACCACACCCCAGACCCCTTCTGCCATAACTGGCCCAGCCACAGTCCTCTCACTTGCTCTCAGTCTGCACTCACCCACGGGTGATAATTTTACTGTCCAGGAGACCCTCTAGTGCTTACCCCAATCAAGGTGCTAGAGTTCACTTGGTGGGTTCCAATACTCTCCTTATCCGGGCTCCAGCTCCCATAAAACAGCACTAAAGAGACATCATTGCTTGCTCCATATCACTCTCTCAGCCCCAAACTGCTGCACTTCACCGGTCTTCAAGGGAGGAGGGCTGTGGTGGCGGATGGTCCACCCTGGCCCTGCCACGGCCCTCACAGCCAAATTTAAAGGGCCAACCCCTGACTCTCATTCTTCTCTGGTTCTCCTCCAAACCTCCCCCTTTTTGGCACCAAACACCCTTTTTATACCCCTCGGGGATGGGTTCCCCTGCTGTCAGCAGGTAGGCCCACACCCCAGACCTACCAGCACCACAGCTTTTCCTGCCTAACTACACATAGCTACACAAATTTAACTAGTAAGCTCCTGAAGGGGTAACTCGTGAAGTGGGCACATGAGGAAGGGCACCGTTCATTATGGCAACACCTTCCTTGTGCAATCCACTCACGGCGACCGACAGGTAGGGTGAATGGATGAGGGGGTTGGCGAACTAGGCAACAGGATTTCTGCTATACTACACGCTGGGGGTTGGAGCGGCATGGCAAGTGTGGGCTGGGGTGGAGAGGCTGTAGGGTGGTGCTGTGGTTGTTGGTCAAGCTATGCATGGTGTCGATTGGGCAATGGCTGGGGTGGCTGAGGTACTGTCTGGTTCGAGCACTGGTGCAATTTTATGCACCCGGCTTTAAACCTTTTTATTTTTACTACTTTCACCCCCGACATGCACCCCTGGAGTTGAGAATCCTATAAGTAGGGGGGTAGGGTGGCAAACCTCCATGAGGGGGTGAGGAGGCAAGCCCCCACAGAAAGTAGTAAAAATATGTCCTGGCGCCATTGTGCTGGTGCATCAAGTTGCCAGAGTGCGAAAATGTATTCGGCACTCTGACTAATGATAACAGCGATCGCCTTTAGGCGTTTGCCATTATCACATAGACCCTCCTGAAGGGGTGTTTACAAGCAAACAAAGGGAAGTATACACCAGGACTACAGGACACATGGAAATCAAAACACTCTACACAACATGTGCTTTTGTAAATTTTAACCATGCTACTCCTTTAAAGGGTAAAATCAACACAATATATACAAGAAGAAAAGCTGGGTACATACAACTGCAAAAATACAAAGGCACCAGTCTTCATATATAAAGATTAAATAATTTTATTGAAGGCTTACAAATGGCATGAAAAACCTGGTGCATTTCAAATAACAGAGTATCCTTTCTCAAAAGCTAAAATATTCACCAGTGTTTAGCAGTTAAATACAAAATCCAAACCACATCATTGAGGTTGCGTGTGCCCAGCTTTTTTTCCTTGCATGTCTGCTTTTTAGCTTTGGTGCACCGCTTTCCTTGTGCAAAACTCTGGTCTGTTGGTATTTACTTTTTGTGGCGTTTATATGCACAGGTTGCAGTAGGAGATTTAATTTATTCCTCCAAGCATAAAACCTCACACTAGGAGCACCCATTAGTCTCACTAGTAAAATAAGATGTCACTAGAAGTTACTCCAAATTTGGATTTTTTGGCAGATAATCCCAGTCTGATGGGGTATTTGAAAGATTTATTGGATGCAGCGGTGAGCAATAACCCGTTTTTAACAGAAAATGATAAAACTGCAAACCAAACACCAGGTGAATTATCGCTCCTAGCTGCATTCAGGGAGCTGGAGAAAGTGACCCATCAGTGGAGAAGGACTTTCTGGAATATCATGAACATGGAGACATATGTGGCTATGAAAAGGATCCCAAGGGGACTGCGCTTGGTTAAAACCCCAGCCTGTGGCTAGTACAACAAAGCTTTTTTAAAAGCATGGGAGGACATTTTTGCTGAGGCAAGTTTTAAAATAATCAACCTCATCATTAAATATAGCAAGGAGAAGGAGGAAGCTCTAAAAAAAAGAGATTAAAAAGAAAGAAGCTGAAGTTTTAAGATTTCAGAATAATGCTGATTTTGAGGTTCTGAACCAGAAGTTAAAAGACTCAATGTTAAAACTAGACAATGAATTAAAAAAAGCGATGCAGATCTGATGTATTCATGATAAGAATGACTATGAACTTGGTAGAGTTTTTACCTGGAACAAGAACCTGAAAAGCATTTTAAAATACCAGAGACATGTGTCCTTTGATTTCAGTAGCACCAGCAAATCAGTGCTAGAAGAGACCTTGACGTCACACCATTTTCAGAGGGAGAGGCAGGAAAACCATCCACCATACATGAGTACACACCATGAAGGAGCCCCAGATTACACGGACTCCCCCAGAGAGTACAACGTCAATCCAAGAGAACCAGGAGAGGAAAGATGAGGAAGAGGTCACGGCAGGTTCCAGAACTTTTTTAATGTCTTTATAAGTGACATTGCAGAGGAACTGGAAGGGAAAGTGTGTCTCTTTGCAGATGACACAAAGATCTGCAACAGAGTTGATATGCAAGGTGGGGTGGAAAGGATAAAAAGGGACTTGGCAAGGTTAGAGGAATGGTTAAATATATGGGAGCTTAGATTCAATGCAAAGAAGTGCAAAGTAATGCACCTGGGAAACAAAAACTCAGGGCAAGAGTACACAATGGGGGGTGAGATACTGACAATAACAAAAATGGAAAGGGACCTGGGGGTAGTCATATTAGATGACCTAAAGGTGGGCCTGCAATGTGAGAAAGCAGTAAGGAGGGCTGGGGGGATACTGGGATGCATAGGGAGAGGCATCACCAGTAGAAAACAAGAAGCTGTTGGCCCTCTGTACAGATAGTTGGTAAGACCCCATCTGGAGTACTGTGTACAGTTCTGGAGACCCCATCTCTGCAAAGACATAGAGTGGAGGCTGTCCAGAGGAGGGCAACCAAAATGGTGCAGGGTCTGCACCAGAAGATATATGAAGAAAGACTAAAGCAGCTTAAGATGTATAGCCTCGAGGAAAGGAGGGAGATGGGGGACATGATGGAAACTTTCAAATACCTCAAGGGAATCAACAAAGTCCAAGAGGGTAGCATCTTTCAGAAAAAGAGATGTGCAAGAACAAGGGGGCACAATTTGAAGATAGAGGGGACGGCTCAGAGGTAATGTGAGGAAGTATTTCTTCACAGAGAGGTTTGTAGATGCATGGAACAGCCTTTCTGAGGAGGTCATAGAGTCAAAAACAGTGGGGGAATTCAAGAATGCATAGGACAGGCATAAGGCAATTCTAGTGGAGGGGTAGAAAGAAGTAGGATGTTGGTTAACTAGGATCTGCAGCTTACCTGTTAGGTAGGGAAATGGGCAGACTAGGTGGGCCAAGTGGTCCTTATCTGCCATCAAATTCTATGTTTCTATGTAACTCAAAGAAGTTTCAGAGGTGCTGGGGCAGGAGATGGTGATTTCTGAGCAGCAGGAAGACAATGTACAGATAATTAACATTTCTAATTATGAGCCAACACAACCCGAAGTTGAAGTATTAAGTAGGGACTAAACTTTGCCCCTACTGTACCAATAAACAAGTTTCACACTACAGTGGATATTAACATTGCTTGTAGGAACTTAAACCTAAGATTGTTCTTTCACAATAAGAATATAGGCTCTGATTTTGAAAATGGAACCGAAAAAGATGGTACTGACACCAGTAACAATAGGGGCCTTTTCAGACCGGTTTCCATATTGAATCCATTCGTATGTCCTGCTGTTAATGTATTTAAAAGACTTGTGGAATCTGACCTTCAAGAGTTGTTGAACAAGCCACCACCCATAGAATTTAACAACTTGGAACAGGATGAGAAAGCAACTATTCAGTCATTACAAAATAATACTGACATAGTAATCAAAAAAGCTGATAAAGGTGGCTGTGTGGTCATTATGAATAACGATGATTATCTAAAGGAGGCTGAGAGACAACTATATAATGCTGATTATTATCAGAAGTTAAATCGAGATCTGACCAACCATGGGGGCCACAAGTGCCCCTTCAATTGCCAATGTTTATATGGGTATCTGGGAAAACAAATATGTTTTAGATGCTAGTAATAACCCATTTTTTCAAAAATATTGGCCTGGAAATGATATATTGATGATTTGTTCTTTGCGAGGGTTGGGACTAATGAAGAACTTCATGAATTTGTGAAATTCTTGGAGGGAACCAACAGCAATTTGAAATTTACATATCAGGCATCAAAAGAAGAAATTTAATTTCTGCATTTAAATATCCAGAGGGCGAATGATGCTGGAATTGAGACCAACATTTACAGAAAAGCTGCAGATGGCAATTCTCTGTTAAGCTTAACAGTTGTCATCCCAAACACATAATTCAAAACATTCCTAAGGGACAGTTTCTTAGGACACACAGAAACTGTAGTGATGATGAGATGTCTGAGCAAGGTGCTGTTGCAATAACTCAGAGATTAGTTCAAAGGGGCTATAGCAGGGACATTGAAGCCGGCTATAAGGAAGCAAGGAATAGGGAGAGAGATTCACTGTTAAGAGAAAATATTACAAATAGTGATTTAATTTTGTGACTTCCTATTTTGTCCATGCTAGAGAGGTAGAGAGGATCATTACAAAACATTGGACAGTTTTAGCAGTGATATAGGCTTGAAAGAAATCGCAGCCCAGCCCTCACGCATGGCTTATAGAAAGGCACCTATCCTGAGTGATAGATTGGTTCATAGCCATTTTGCAAATACTAATAGAAATAGTGGTAGTTGTCTTAATTGCGATGTAAAGGGATGCTTTCAGTGCAAAAGATGCACTATGTGCATACATATTAAACAAGGAAAAAGTTTTCTTAATTTGAGTACTGGTAAAACTTATGACATATGACAGTTGATCACTTGTGATACGAAAGGTGTCATTTATTTGGCAACATGTAGTTGCAATAAAATCTATGTTGGCAAAACAAAAAGACGTTTAAAAACCCAAGATAGGGAGCATATCAGGGCCGTTACTAAAAAGGATCTTATTTATGCCACTGCAGCACATGTTGCCAATAACCCAGAATAGTGACACCCGCGTTTTCAACTTTGTGGGTATTGACAAGGTTAACCCAAAACCAGGAGGGGGTAATTTTAATGATCTTTCGCTGACTAGGGAAGCATTTTGGATTATTAACTTAGGAGCAGATAAAGATTTGGGTCTGAACTATGGTTTTGACTTGAAGCCCTTTTTGAAAAAGAAATGAGGAAAGTGTTTATTTGCACTATGGGTTATCTGTGAACTTTAAAGTATGGTGCATTCAGAATTAAAGTAGGATTTATCCATATGTTATTATGTTATGTCAAAATGTGGCTGTAAATTTTCTCCCCTCTTGCTTGTTCTTCCCTTTTTGTTCCCTTCCCTTTTTCCCTTATCCTCTGCTTTCCTTTCTTCTCCTTATCTCTTCTGTCTTCCAACCCCATCCCCATGCTCTTTTTCATCTTCCTTTGGTTTGAGAGAAGCTCATACTCATTTTATTTTATTATTGGTGTGTTTCCACTGGTTTCATCATTATTCTAGCTTATCTGGGGTGATATGAAGATATATGAATTAAGGTTAATGTGTTAGTGTGCCACTTACGTTTTTTAACCAATCAGATGCTTGGAATCACTTGTGACATCACACTGATGTGGTAAGAATTTTGTATTTAACTGCCAAGCATTGGTGAATATTTTAGCCTTTGAGAAAGGATACTCTGTTATTCGAAATGCGTCAGGTTTTTCATGCCACATGTAAGCCTTCAATAAAACTATTTAATCTTTATACAGTATATGAAGACTGGTGCCCTTGCATATTTGAGGTTGCATGTGCTTAGCTTTTTTCCGTGTATGTATGCTTTTTAGCTTGGGAGCACCGCTTTCCTTGTGTAAAACTCTGGTCTGCTGGTATAAAATCAACACAAATTGTGGTAAGAACATAAAACTGCTGGTACTAAAAGGTTATGTTGCTGAGAGGTATGTGTGTTAAAAAAAACCAAAAAACAACAAAAGCGGAAACAGCACCAAAAGAGCACTACTGGTAAGAGCTGTGTAACAGGGAGAGTGTATACAGTAACAAAGTAACCTGATCTAATCTACCTAACAACACACAACAATGTATGGGAGACACTGTGGAGGACTGTTGAGGGGTGTGCAGGGGGTGAGGGACAGTGGTAAACCAGAGGATGCTCCGGGAGTTTGGCCACAGTCTCAGCTGTAGGAGGTTCCAGCCCATGAGGGTGAAACTAGAAGCAGCAAGGACTGAAATATGCTGCTTGAGGGCTGCAGCCACCGGGATACATCGAGGGAGTCACTGTCACAACCATCACAGAGGCCCATTCAGGCCAGAACTGGGGCCTGGACAGTGGTTTATGGTAGAAGAGAACGGGGGTGAAGCCTATGAAACCAGGGCTGAGACCAGATCTGATACTGCATGTAGGCATGAATAATCTGTGCAGAAGGAGCGTGGAAGAGGTAAAGGCAGATTTCTGTACAAAAGGTAATGTAGGAAAAAACAGGGCATGGGTGGTAACCTTCTTGAAGTTGCTACCATAGCCAATACCTGAATGAAAGGGAACAGTTTCGTGTATTCCAGTGAAGTGAATGGCTAAAGGCATGGTGCAGGGAACAGGGATTTCATTTCCTCATTGACTGGAGCAAGACTAAAATCACTAAGACCATGCACCAAAAGATTGGTCTGCTATACTATCTCTATCCCTTGCTATCAAATGCATCCTGTCTCAAAATTGCCTCTGCCTCACTGTTACTCCTGCTTTCCCATGGAGTGCCTTTATTCTTATCACTCAAGGCCTCCCTCATGAACCAGTTGAAACAACTTTACCATAGGACTGGGTGTTTTGCCCTTGGAGCTGCACCGTGCCAACACCATTGCATGGTATTGGCATTGCTGGACTGGTTGCAGCTTGAACAAAAACTCCAGCATGCCTCACTATGTCTTACTTTCAAGTTCACTCATCTCCATACTCCACCTAGTCTGTCAGACATCATTGTACGGAGGCAGCCCTTGCACCCCCTACGCTCCAACTCACTTCCTCTTCTTGTCTTACCCAAGACTTGGCTATCTACTGGTAGAAGATCCTTTAACCATACTGCCCCCTTGCTCTGGAACTCCCTCCCCCATCCCTTCTCTCCTGCCCTGCCCTTCCCCAATTCAGGTTAGCACTACATAATCATCTTGCTGCTCTAGGGTCCTGTACCTGCCTCTCCTGACTCTTAGGCCTCTGCTCTAACCCTGTTCCCCTCCACAACCTTGATCTCAACCCTCTCTTCCTTCCTTCCTTCCTTCCTTCCTTCCCTGAACCACAGCAAGCCATGGCACTGAGGTGCTACACGCTGTTGACCACAATTTATTTTACTGTAAATTTCGACTTGAACCTGCAGTACTGCTGTTTTGCACTTCCTAAAATTTTGTCAGAATGTTATTGTGAACTAGCTTAGCTGTGTTCTGTCTATTTACTTGTATTAGTCATTTCATGTCAACCATGAATTTGTAACCATGTAACTATAAGTATGCTATGTTACTTTTTCCCCTATGTACTCTCCCCCAGGCTGCCCCTGTAAAAGGGACTGCATGGTCTCAGTGGGCCTACCCTGTTACCAAAATTCAAATAAACAAAACAAGTAAATAAATAAGACATGGAGGGGGTACAGGCTGATTAAAAGTGATGGCCTATACCCTAACGAGGAGGTTAAGAGGGTGCTGGGAGAAAGCAGGGCTCAGTACATTGCAGCAAGTTTAAACAAGGAAGAGGGGAGTTAGCTCAGTTAAGTATACTAACATAGACAAAAGCCGGGGGGGGGGGGCCTGCTGGCCTCCCCTCATCAAATGGATATTTAAAATCATCAAAATCAAGGAGGAATACAGGGGTAAGAGGGGTGGGATTGGTTGTTGATTTTGTTGGAAATTGTTATGTACCAGTGCAACAATTCTAGGTAACAAAATGCTGTCCTTTCAAGCACTGGTGGCAGAATTTGATGTAAATCTGGTGGCTGTCACAGAGATGTGGGCAAACCAGAAGCACAGTCAGACATGTCCATACTGGGGTATGTACTATTAGAAACACAGAAACATAAAATTTGTTGCCAGTTAATGATTGCTTGCCCACTCAGTCGGTCCGTTTTTCCCCTATCTACAGTGTCAATGCAGTGTTCAGGAAGGACAGGGAGAAGGGCAAAGGAGGCAGGGGACCACATTCTATATAAGGGAAGGCATTAAAGCCACAGAGATAAACAATTTGTGTGGCTATGGAGGTTCATAGACTCTGTGAGTAATAGTAGCCACAGGACAGGGGAAACAGATTAGGGTGGGGTTAGTTTAAAGGCAACCAAACTGAGACAAGGGAGTGGACAAGGAACTAGGGGAAATTCTGAAAAGGTCATATTAGTAGTGATAATGGGGGCTACAGAAAGCCAGACATGGACTGGAAAGTGTTGCAGCAAGTGCAAGGAACCAACTCTTGGTGGAGGCATTCCAGGAAGAATTCCTTACACAATTAGTTCGGGACCCTAGTAGGAAGGGAGCACTAGTGGGTCTGGTGATCATGAACAGTGAACGGGTCCTAAACACAGTGTCCAGGAGCCACTGAGGTCAAGCTGATGCAACACAGTGTGGCTTGAGGTCCAAGTGGAAGCCAGTAAGGAGAACACAGTGGTAAAGGTGTGGGACTTCAGAAAAGCAGGCTTTAAAAGGATGCAGAGTCTACTGGGGAAGACAGCGGGGAAAGAAGGGGTGGAGGAAAAATGGGAAGCATTCAAGGTAGGTATATTAAAAGCTGTAGAATGCTGTAGCAGTAGTGTTAGCAAGGGAAAGAAAACAAGATACCCACTGTGGTTTACATCGGATGTGAAGGAAGTAGTGAGGGCAAAGAGGAATCAAAATGAGGAGGATAGGGAGGATTATCTAAAGGCAACCAGGGAGGCCAGTAAAAAGATCAGAAATGATAGGGCTGAGAAAGAGCTCAAACCAGCAAGAGAAGCAAAGCTGGGGGACAAAACATTCTTTTGGTATACTGTATATAGGAGAAATGCAAAGTCAGGAAGGGTATTGTGAGTTTCGAAAAAGGGAAGGGATGCAAGGAAGGAGGTGGGGCAAAGCAGAGTTATCGAACCAATATTTTTGTTCAGTATTTACCAGGAAAGAGGAAAGATCTTTACTATAATGTGGGTGGGGTTTGTAGGAGGGAGGCAGGAAGGGAGCTCTAAAAGTCAGGAAAGAATTATAGAACAAAGAGTGCTGGAGGGGCTAAAAGGGTTAAGTGTAATAACATGGATGGGGCCAGATGGTGTACACCCTAGGCTACTCAAGGAAGCAGCTGAGGTAATAGCCACTCAATCTGCAGATATTTTAAACTGCTCTTTAGGCAGTGAGCAATCCCGAGGGACTAGAGGACAGTCCACATGGTCCCTCTGCATAAAAGCAGAAGGAAGGATGAGCCTGTCAACTATAGACCAGTCAGCCTGACATCTACAGTATATTGGGTAAGTTACTTAAGGCCATACTAAGGGAAAGACTGATGGACTTTCACAAAATAAGTGGTTTACAGGATGACAGACAGCATGGCTTCACCAGTGGGAAGTCATGCCAGATAAGCCTAATAGAGTTCTTCAAATGGATGACAAGGGCAGCTGACAAAAGACAGGCAGTTAACATTGTGTACCTGGACTTAAGCAAGGCCTTTGACTTGGCTCCCCCACAGTAGGCTGGTCAAATAAACTGAAGAACCTGGGGTGAAAAAACGGACAGTCACTTGGGTAGAGTGCTGGCTGAGGGAGAGGACTCAGAGGGTAGTGGTAAATGGCATACAAGGGGGGGTGTCACAGGGCTCAGTGCTGGGCCCTGTCCTCCTCAACATATTCATTTGCAACATGGGGATGGGTATACAGGGAAAGATCTGCCTCTTTGCAAACAAAATGAAGATCTGCACAAAGGTGAACAATGAGTAGGGGAACAGGACACGAAGGGAGAACATAGAAAGACTGGTACAATGGTCCAAGATCTAATAGTTAAGCTTTACTACAATAAAATGTAAAGTAATGCACATCAGGGAAAAGGAACATGAGAAAGTAATATTCAGTTGGGGGGGGGGGGCGCAGTCAGTACTGGAAGGCACAGCTGAGGAGGAAGACCCAAAGGTTATTCTTTTGGATAACCTGAAATATGCAGCACATTGCAAAGAGGAGGTAGGCAAGGCAAATAGGATATTGGGTGCATAGGGATGGGAATCAGTAGTATGTGCTGGGATATGATCCTCCCACTATACAGATCACTGATGCCACCACACCTGAAGTACTGCACAAGGTTCTGGAATACAAACCTGCATAAGAACTGCCAGAGGGGGGAGGCTGTACAGAGAAGAGCAGCTAAAATGATTCAGGGAATGGTGGGAAAGGCATACAGGGAAATGCTGCAGGACATTGGCATGTATACACTTGAGTTCAGAAGGGAGAGGGTAACATGGTACAAACTTACTAGTGTATGGAATAAATAGGGTGGATTTCGAAGGCATTTTCACCTTAAGCAAGAACACAGGTTTGAGGGGCTGTTAGGAAGAAGAGTAAAGAAAGATGTTCACAAGCACTTTTTCACCGAACGAGTGGTGGATAAGTGAACAGACTGCCAGAAAAGGTAGTGCAGGCTGAAACAGTGGGGGAGTTCAAGGTAGGGTGAGACAGGCCCATGGCCATTAGAAAGAGGAAAGGATTGCCAATTGCCACTAGGGCCTTTGCAGTGTAGCACGGTAGGGTGGCTTACTGGATGGATCTCTGGGCATCTTTCTGCTGTCATTTTCTATGTTTCTGTGTTGAATCCTTCCAAGTATTTGTGTCAGTCACATTCCCCTTTCTTGTCTGTCCTCCAGTGAGAGAGTACATGTTATGATTATGCAACCTTTCCCAACAGCTGCTTTTCTGCTGCCCCTGTCTCACCTTTGTAGCCTATGCTGTATCAACTCTAATCTATAACCACCCTTAAGATGGGGGTTCCAGAACTGAGTGTGGTACTCCAGGTGCAGACTGACCAGCGACTATACCTCACAACCTTTCATCACTGAAATGTGGGACACTGATACTTAAAATGTGGAGAAATGTGGGACACTAGCCTTTATAATGTAGGACTCCAAACTTAGAGATAAAACTTCAGAACACTGGAAATTGGTGCATTTTTGTGCAAAGTTTAATTTTGATTTAGCATCAGAATATTATGAATATCTATTGAATTCACAGCACCTTCTTTCAGTGGACAGAACCTTTTCCATGTGGAGGAAGGATGTAGAACAGAGCAATCCTGAGGAGCTAAATTAGAGCTTTCCCTCGTAATGTGGGAAATTTGATAGGTATGCTAGCAACTAATACAGTGGCAAAACAACTGTTTCACTTTGACTGGAGATCCTCTAATACATTCCAGTATCCTGTTTGCCTTCTTACCTGCTATTCACACTGGTTAGATGGCTTATGCTGCTGTATATGACTTCCAAGTCTGTTTCTCTTTAGTGGCTTCCCCCTTCACCCTGACATTGATGTTCTCCACTTAGATACTGCCTTCCCTATATTTATTACTTTGCACTTTTTACCATTGAATTTCAGTTGCCAGATGTTTCACAAATGTTTACGCCTTTCTTCATCCCTCCTCATGCTTTTCACTGCCTCTGCTGAGTCCATCTTACCACATACTGTGAATGCCTGCAGCCTGGGAAATAAAATTCTAGAACTAGTGGCCTTGATGGCAGAGGCAGATGTGGACATTGTTGTTGTTGCCGAGACATGTTACACAGGGAACCACGAATGGGATATAGCCATACCAAGTTACATTCCAATTTAGAAAAGACAAGGTGGGAAGAAAGAGTGGAGGGGTGGTTATCTACGCCAGGGACAGAATTAAAGCAACCGAAGTTCAGGGAATGCAGGAGGGAATGGAAGCACTGTGGGTCACCCTGGAGACAGGAAATGGCACTGCCATTCGCACAGGTGTGATCCACAGACCTCCAGCATAAGGGAAGGAGATGGATGGGGTACTAGTGGAAGCCATCCATGAAATGACAGCCAAAGGTGAAGTGCTGCTGGTGGGAGACTTCAATTTGCCTGATGCAGATTGGAGCACCCAATCTGCAGCCACAGCCAGGAGCAGAGGCATCCTGAATGCCCTGCAGGGGGTGTGCCTCAAGCAGCTTATGGCAGAACACACCAGAAAAGGAGCAATATTGGACCTGGTACTCACCAATGGGGATAGGGTCACCGATGTAATGGTGAGTAGCCACCTGGAGTTCAGTGATCATTGTACAGTGTGGTTTAATGTGAGAACAGTGGAGTAGTCAAACCACACGAAAACAAGAGTCCTGGATTTCTGACAGGTTGACTTTGCAAAAATGTAAGAGTGTCACAAGAAAGCCCTGGCAGAGAAAGAAGATGGAGGGATGTGGAGAAACAACAGGCTAACCTTAGGGGAGCCATAGCAGAGGCAACAAGCCTTTGTGTTAGGCAAGTAAGCAAAACAGAGAAAGAAAAAAACACTATGATTCTCAAACGACACGGCCAGGAAGGTAAGAAAGAGAAAAGGCTAGTTTTCAGGAGGTACAAGGAAACGCAGAGGGAGGAAGACAGGGAACTGTATCTGGAAAAGCAGAGTGGGGTGGGGAAAGCAGTCAGGAGCACAATGGCACAAAATGAGGAAAAAATAGCCCAGGCAATTGAGAAAGGAGGCATGACCTTTCTTTGGTACATTAGTGATAGAAAGAAGACATGGGGTGGGATTGTGAGGTTAAAAAGGGATGAAGAAGTGTGTGCAGAGAGGGACCTCGAAGAAAGCAACAATCCTGAACAAATATTTTTGTTCAGTATTCACAGAAGAAGGGGAAAGGGAAGGAGAAGGACCACTACTGGGGGGATAGGAGCACCAGTGGGAAAGAGGTGGACACCAGACTATTTAAGGAGGAAAGAGTCCTAAAGGAACTCGAGAATCTGAAAGGGAACAAGGCTATGGTGCCAGCTGGGATACATCCCAGTATATTAAAAGAACTTAGAGAGGTGCTGGCAGCACCACTAACAGCCCTATTCAACAAATCAATAGAGACAGTTCCAGAGGACTGGAGGAGAGTAAATTTAGTCCCTCTCCACAAAAGTGGGAACAGGGAGGAGACTGGCAACTACAGACCAGTCAGCCTGGCCTCAGTGGTGGGGAAATTAATGGAGTCACTGCTAAAGGAAAGGATTGTGATATTTCTTAAATCCAGTGGAGCACAGGATCCAAGGCAGCATGGATTCACAGTGGGAAGGTCTTGTCAAACTAATCTGATAGATTTCTTTCACTGGGTGACCAGGGAGGTAGATAGGGGAGGGTCGGTGGATGTGGCCTGCCTAGTTTTTAGCAAGGCCTTCTACACTATCCCACATAGGAGGCTGGTAAATAAGTTGGGCAGCTTGGGAGTGGGCCCCAAGGTGGTTAACTGGGTCAGAAACTGGTTGGGTGACAGGACACCGAGGGTGGTGGTAAATGGCATTCAATCCGAGGGGGGGCACCAACGGGATGCCACAGGGATCCATTCTGGAGCCAGTCCTCTTTAATGTCTTCATAAGCAACATTGCAGAGGGGCTAGAGGGGAAGGTATGCCTCTTTGCAGATGACACTAAGATCTGTAACAGGGTCGACACTCCAGGGGGTTAGAAAAAATGAGAAGGACCTAAACATGCTTGAAGAGTGGCAAGAGTGTGGCAGCTAAGATTCAATGCAAAGAAGTGCAAAATCATGAACTTGGGGCACAGAAATTCAAGGGAGGAGTACAAGATGGTCGGGGGAGGTACTGACAGCTGCCAGTCAAGAAAGGGACCTGGGGTAATCATATCTGATGACCTAAAGATAACCAAACAATGTGAGAAGGCTGTGGGGAGAGCCAGTGGGATGCTAGGGTGCATAGGAAGAGGCATCACCAGTAGAAAAAAAGAGGAGGTTATGCCACTGTACAGATCACTACTGAGACTCCTCTAGAGTGCTTTATCCAGTTCTGGAGGCTGCATCTCTGGAAGGACATAGGCAAAATAGAGGCAGTCCAGAGAAGGACAACAACAATGGTGCAAGGACTGCACCAAAAGTCATATGAGGAAAGACTAGAGGACCTTAATATGTATTCCCTGAAGGAGAAGAGAGAGGGGGGATATGATAGAGACATTCAAGTACATCAGGGGTATAAACAAGGTACAGGAGGATAGCATCTTTCAGAAAAGATGTACAAGAACAAAGGGGCATGATATGAGGCTGGGGGGTAGGCTCAGGGGCAACATGAGGAAGTACTTTTTCACAGAAAGAGTAGTGGATGCTTGGAACAGCATCCCTGCAGAGGTGCTGGGGAAAAACAGTAGAGGAATTCAAGAATGCATGGGATAGACATAAGAGTACTCTAGCAACAGGGAAGAGAGGGTAAGCCACAGATCAACTAGGGTCTGCGGTAATGCATTAGGTAGGGAAAAGGGGCAGACTAGGTGGGTCATACGGTCCTTATCTGCCATCACCTTCTGTGTATCTGTACATACTTTAGCTTTGTGCTGCCAGCAAATAGCTTAACCATGTTATTAAGGCCCTTTCCTGTATCACTAATAGACATGTTAAGGAAATCTATGCTGAGCATTGATCCCTGTGGGAAACCACTAGTGACTTTCCTCACATTGGACGGTTTGTCATTCAGGAATACCCTTTGCGTTTTACCCATAAGCCAACTGTCTGTCCATTTTGTAATCTTTTCCCCAAACCCCATTTGCTCTGCTTTCTTCATATGCCTTCTGTGTGGGACAGAGTCAACCTATCCCATTGTAAAGCTGTGTTGATCTGAGCCTGTAAGGTTTTGATAATCAAGAAATTTTACTATTCCCCCCGCCCCCAACAGTATTAATTACATCAGTTTTCCAATTATGGATATCTGACTCATGGGCCTATAGTTTCTTGGGTTGCAACTATCCCCACTTATAAAAAATTATATCACATTAGCAGTCCGTTAGTCCCCAGGTACCACACCAGAACTGTGCATTTTGCAGAAATGGTGGGCCAGGGGTGCTGTCAATGACCCCCACATCAACTCCACCATCCTTGGATCCATTTAATCTGGATCTGGTGATTTGGTCACCTTAAGTCCCTACAGTCTTGTCCTAATTCTACTAGTTGTGAAGATTTTAATGCCTAGTCTGCCCTCCTACTTCCCCAGATGCCTGTTATTGCAGTCAAAAAGTGGCCCGGGCTTCTCAGTAAATACAGTGCTGAAATATTAATCTGGCATGGTGACTTTATCCTTGTCCTTCTCTATGTGTTTCCCCATCTCTCTTCAGTCTCTCAATACCTTCTGGGGTTTTATTTTATATATACCTAATAAGAAATTAATGTTCAATTTAAGCCCGTCAGCTATCCTCTGCTCCCTTCTGATCACTTCTTTGCTAACTGTCACCTCCTCCTTAGCTCTGTTAGCTTCTGACTGCATCCCCTTATACTTCTTAACTGCTCTTCGTTTATCTGTAATTGCCCTTTTTAATCTGTCCCAAGAACCATAGTTGCTTCCTGTGCTTTTTACCTTTCCTGAAGCACATAACTAGTATGGTTTTCGTAAGCAACAAGACAGGACAGGGTGTGCATTGAACAAATATTACCACACGCCCAGGGACATAGTAAGGCACAAGGTCACAGGCCACCACTTCTGCTGGGAGGCTGTTCCAAGCATCCACCACCCTCTCCATGAAAAAGTGTTTCCTCAAGTTTCCTCTGAGCTTCCCCTCCCCCAACTTCATAATGTGACCACTTGCCCTTGAGCATCTTTTCCTTTAGAAAATGCTCCCTTGCTGTACCTTGTTTATTCCTGTGAGGTACTTCAATGTCTCTATCATATCCCCCCTGCTCCCTCCTGTCTTCTAGGGAGTACATATTTAAATCCTTAAGCCTCTCTTCATAAGGCTTCCGATGTAGGCCCTGCACCATTTTAGTTGCCCTTCTTTGCACCGCCTCCACCATGTCTATGTCCTTTTGGAGATGGGGCCTCCAGAGCTGTACGCAGTACCCAAGGTGGGGTCTCAATAGTGATCTACACAGGGGTATTATTATTATTGCCCTCCTTCTGCTTGCAATACCACTCCCTATACATCCGAGCATTCTGCTAGCCTTACCCACTGCCTTGCCACACTGTTTAGCCACCCTCAGGTCATCAGAAATGATGGCCCCTAGGTCCCTTTCCTGTTTTGTGACTGTTAATACCTCTCCTCCCAGTTGCTATATTTCCCAGGTTTCTGTGCCCCATGTGCATGAGTTTGCACTTTTTTTGCGTTAAAACCCAGCTGCCAAATCTGTGACTATCTTTCATTTTTTTTTAAATCGTTCCTCATTCTTTCTATCCCCCCTCCCCAGTGTGTTTACTCTGTTGCAGAGTTTTGTGTCATCAGCAAACAGGAATACTTTCCCTTCCAGTCCTTCTGTATTGTTACTAATAAAGACATTGAAGAGGACTGGCCCCAGTACTGATTCTTGTGCAACCCACTGGTCACTGCCTATTCCAGAGTGGGTGCCATTTACCATCACCCTTTGACTCCTATTGCTCAGACAATTTTCTACTCATTTTACTACTTTAGGCCCCACTCCTAGGCGTCCCAGCTTGTTTATCAGCTTCCTATGTGGAACAGTGTTGAAGGCCTTGCTGTAGTTCCAAATGTCCCTAATGTCTTTATTACTCAGTATAAGGTCAGATTTCAGTCTCACTTCTAGTGTGGTTATTCACCCATGGTGTGACAAAGCCCTCTTGCACTAAATAAATAGAATCATTTCTAAAAACAAATGTTATGCCATGCTGATTTACCAATCAATGTCTGGGATATTGAAGTCTTCCACAATATCTGCTCTATTGCATCCTGTTCCTCTTAGCAGCCTCTTGCCCAATACTTCATCTCTTTTCTAATCCTACTTTGGTAGTCTGTCTGCTACACTTACCATATACTTCCTTTCCTCCCATCATTATTACATTGCAGCCAAAGTGACTTGACTCTACCCCATCTCCTTCTTTCATTTATTTTTTTCCTTACCCTCATTGGAGCTAATGAAGTATTGACCACATATCCAGTCTGGATAAATCTGAATATTTTAAATAAAATAATAGACATGGAAGTTATGGAGAGAAATGAATCTGGATGTCATTCAATTTCTATATATTGACATTTAAATGTAGTTGTATCAAAATAAAGTTAGGCAGCTCAGAAACTATGGAAATGTATAATCCGAAAAGAAATATATGGACGCAATAAACTTACAAGGCCCAAGAACTGATTCTGAGTTGCTATTTGCTTTCATCAGCTAAACATGATTTAATGAGGGAAACAGAGGCCTATAAAGTTATGGAATATTTCAGGTACTTAAAGTTAACACGATAATGCAACCCCATCAGTATAATGCATATCAAATATTAGATGACGGGAAAACTTTGTTCAGTTACAAATTGAAAACAGATAAGAGAGAACTGAAGAACAGGATCAATCTATATATAACATGTGATTATTAAACAAAAGCAAACAATATAGGACAATACTCAAGGAAGAAAAGTTGAAATACCAAGCAAGCTTCTGGATCAAGATGAAATTGTCAGTGTTGAATATGGACACAAAACTGTTTGGGTTCCTGGTAGCAAAGTAGATGACAGATGCTGTATACATACACCTATAAGTCGACGTCACATAGAAGTTGACATCCCTTACCTAAACTTACACAGGCATTATTTTGTTGCCCAAATTGGATGGAAAAATCTGTTTTGTGACCAACATCAGGCACAGAATCTGTCCTTGTGGTCAGAACCAATTACAGAATCTGGTTACACCGTTGCAGAAATCACCATTTTAAATCTCGAAGATGGGTCGACCTCTCAGATAAATCAAATATCCATTCTTAGGTCCTTTTCTTAGTATCAGCAGCTAGACTTATACATGAATATTCACAGTATTTGCCCAGGCTGGAGGCTAACATACAGCTCTGGATTGGGGAAAATGCATTCACTTATAATAATATATATATATATATATATATATATATATATATTGGACAAAGAACCTCTGTGTGCAAACACCGAGGCAAGGGTTACCACAAAGGGCATTTGGCTGGGAAGCCAAGTTTCAAGAAAATACAAAATCACACATGCCCCCACAATGCAAAGCATCATGGGCTGCATATGCAAATCACCACAGAATGTTATGCTGGTCCAACTTTAAGCAGAATTGCATGGTGCCGAAAGGCCTCTCACACAGTTTGCAAAGGGTGCTAACTCTATATATATATTGCTTCACTTGTACCCTATAGCAATTCACATACTCTACAAAAATCACTTAAAATTACTGTAGCATCTAAATCACATTGACTAACAATTACTTCTAAATCATTCACATAAACTTCCCCCTCCTCAGTCTCTGAGCAAAGTCTCTTAAAATGCTGTATGGTAGTCCTTTTGTAGTAAATGGATTGCAAATCCCAGTACAGCAGATGAGTGTCCATCTTGAACTAGCCCTACAACAAATTTAAATGACTGTACCACTTTCTTTGAATGAGCTCGTACATTAAATGGCAAAATCTGGACCACTTGGAGAACAGCAGCAGATCTGTGGTGATGCTGATCCTTGGAGAGAACCCTGGATGCTGGAAACTGTTGCTGTGCTTGCTGGACGCAGGCTGAAAACAACTTAGCTGAAACAGTTACCAAATGCAGCAGGCAATAACAATGTTTTTGCTGTCCTCACTTACTGCCCTTCTGACCATGGCACTGGAATACTGGTAATCCCCAACAGGCTATGTATATGTAATGAGAGCTAGTCCCCCAGGCCCTATTTTGTAGTAGGCCTCTACTGGCTGGATTCTTGTTGGTCTGGTCTGGTCCCTGCAGGTATGCCTCCCTGCTTGACCCCCCTGAAAATGAGCTGAGCAGCTTCTTTTATACCCACAGAACATTCTCTTAAACTAAAATCCTGGTCTCTGAGTAAACATCTATCCTGTTCCAAGTCTTGGCACCAATCAGCTGGAAATTCAGTTTGGAATTCTAAAGCAGGATGACCCACAATAGAATGCTCAGTTTAAATCTTCAACCATCTTGAAAGTTCTGAGCCTGCTCTGCCCCGTTTACTTGGACTGAAACAATATACAACTTCTGTAAATCACAATAAAAATATAATTGTATGCACTTCCTTACTTCCACAGCTGGAAAGCTGACACTTTAGTCTTTCTGCAGCATTTTGTTTTTTACTTTAAAACTAATCTAAGGCAACCCTAAGCCTTTTGATATAGAAGTTCCCACTGCATGTAAAATGGCAGTCTGCTCATCACACTGAGCCACTATTACTGAGGTGAAAACATTACTTATTTCAGCATTTTCTCCTTTAAATCTAACTACTTTCACTTGCATATGGCTAAACTATTATGCATGTAAATCTTGTCATCCACAGCTCCTCAAAAGAACTGTCTCAAGGGCTCTAGTTACAACTCTTGTTTCCCATGAGCACACTCCACCCTTAGGCTCCTTCTTTAGCTTTCCATGCCACTGAACATGGCTTCTAGAATTCTCACTTTTCTTCATGACCATTCTACCATTACAGGTCAATGACCTTTTTTTCCAAGTCACTCTGACAACTAGGATTATCTTTCCTTGATGGTGCACCTTTTTAAACTACAACTCTATCAATGACTCAGATAAAATGTTTAGTAAAAGTTGTGCAGAAATCTGCCATTTAAATTATCTCCCATATTTCTATCACATAATCTTTCTTTTTAAACAGCTCTGTTTTTATAACTGTATATTTCTTGGGAAATGTAAACAGATGCTTGTGGTACTTAGACTCTGTTACACCTCTGTGACCTTAGTTAAGCTATTTAGCTGCTCATGTATTTTGTTTTCCTTATGTGTTTGCACTGTGTAGTATAATTCCGCTGCTGCCTGCTGCTGCAGCTAAGATGGTAGCCGTCTGCTGTGGGAGTCCATCACCATTTCATATAGTGTGCTCTCTCTCTCTCTATTTCCCCTCCTGTTTACTTTATTTATCTGTAATTTTCTTGTTATTACAACTGCACAGAAAAAATTTGTGATGCTTACTTTGCATGTTTTATAGGTCCATAGATCTGTTGCAAGTATATACATGAACTTTGGCCTTATCCCCTGGTAAAGAGTCATGTCCCTGAAGACAAGTCATCCAGTGTATTTTGTTCAGCCAACTAAATGTGCAAACATGCAGTACATCAACTCCAGCAGGCAGTCCAGCAACCAGTACACTTAAGTGAAAAGGGCTCCCCAGTAGCGTAGCAAATTCCCAGAGGGCCTGGGTGCAAGGCGATGTTACAGGACCCCCTCCCCAGTTCTGAATAAACATCAAAATTATGATTTGGGCCCCTCAAACCTCGTGGCCTGGGTGCCACTGCACCCCCTATACCCAGGGGTGTAGCCAGGGATTTCAGATCTGCACACCAAGTGGACTCACTGCTACCCCACCCCCGCTTGTTAGGGTGAGCTACCCCCCCCCCCGCAGCCTGACAATATACAAATGTACACTAGGACCATGTTTGTTGCCTCATTTGGCAAAATAAATATAACTTTGTATCTCATGACAGCGGTTGTTGCCATGCATGGTAAATACAAATGCTATGCATTGTTCTCTAAGACACGCACATACCAGCCCAGAGCCTGTAAAGTTGTATTGTCCTTGGGATGCAAAGAGAGTATTAGTGACCAGTCCTTCTAGTTTCAACTCCTATGAATAAAATTACAGAAAGGTTGAGTATTTTCTTTGTTAGTTTTCATGGAAAAAGGAAGCAGTTCGGAGCCTACTTGCTACCCCCCCTTAAATAAAACTGCACACCATTGAGTGCATGGAGTATGCCTGCCTACACCCATGCCTACACCCTTGTAGCTATGCCCCTGGGGCTCCCAGCAAGTATAATACCATATGCCTTAGAAACAGAGTTCTCTGGGCTATCCCCTCACAAATCTAGGGCAGTGGTGTAGATCAGCTGCCTACTGCCAAACAGGGGTTGCATACAGTTCTGAGTAACAATGCAATGTTTCAGATGTAAGCCAGGAATGAAAAACAATAACAACTGATTTGAGATACAGCATACAGAATTATAAAACAAAATTGTGCTTGGAAATTGAGTAGCAGCTGAACATACAAGTTTGTAGGAAGCGTAGCTTACTAGGGACTGGGGCCTCAGCCACTGCAGACAGTGGTAGAAATTGGGAAGTAGGGAGCAAATGCAAGCTGGCTCCCAGTGTGACACCCTCCTGCTGCAGACCTACAAAACATATGAAAATAGCAGCAAAAAAAGGCCTTGTGGTCTATCTAGTCTGTTCGAGTTCTCACACTGCCTGTCTCATTAGTTTAGTCACTTCTTGTAACCACCCTGTACTACAGGGCCACTTTCTCAGCAGCCCTGTTTGTAAATTATGTGTGCCTCAGGATTGCTGCATTTAAATCTCTTATTTTTGAATAAATGTTTGCAGCAATGCATTACCTTAGGGTTAGTGTATGTTACTGTTCTGCCCCTTCTAAGCACTACCCAGAACTGCTAGAACAGTAAGATGACCTAAGAATTACACGTTGCTGCTGACTCTTACCTTTGGATCACTGGCGCACAGATGACCGGTACATCAGCACCACTCTTTATAAAAGTGTGCATATCTACTTATTAACTTATCTCTGTCACTTCGTACAACTGCAGTACTTACTGACATACAGATAACTACATCCACAATCTAATGACAAAATGTCCGCTGTACACTAGCCTAGTCTTGGTTTCTCCATGTCGATGCTTGTAGGCAGTGTTGGAGCCACACTTTATGAATTATGTGAGCTACAGGGGCCCCTGATGGTGCTATCTTTAAATAGAGCCCCCCCTTCCCATTATAAGTCAATGGCAGTGATGTGCGAGTTACTGAGGCACACTTCGGAACTGGGGGGGGGGCAAGCCCTGACAACCCCCTCTGTAATTCTAACACTGCTTGTAAGTTTCACTGTCTGCAGCCACCATTTTTGCCTGATGGATTCCTCAAAGCAGTCACTGTGAGGCCCCTGATAGAATGCACTGAATGATGCAAGAATAGGAAAGCAGACCATGTTCCTTACTAATCATTTAATAAAGCCGCAGGTTTTAAAGTGGAAAACAGGCACATTTTCTATTGCAAATGCTGTACTTACCTTCAACTTTTAGCTCTATTAAAGCCTCAGCAGACCGGCCCTTTGATTTTACTGTGCATCGGTATTGTCCTTGATCCATCTTGTTTATGTTTTTAATTTTCAGTGAGGTATTTCCTTTGTGAAGCTCCTCATAAAACAGCTGTGTCCGACCCCAGTAATATTCATACTGAAATTCATGGCTGTCTTCTCCCTTCCGGTACAAATGTACTTGCGCATTGGAATCTTCTCGTTTCCATTCCACTTCCAGTTCACTGAGAGGTATGCTGGGTCGAACTTTGCATTTCAGAACTACATCCTCACCCTCCTGTGCCTTTATTGGTAAGAAGGGGCTCAAAATGGAAAGCTTGCCTAAAGAGGAAATAAAGAAAACCATGCTATTCAGTTTTAGCCTGTGAGCAAACTTACTAATATTCTCAGGCCCAGATATTAAAAAGGGTTGCGCCACGCGCAATAGGGTTGCGCCTGCGCAAGTCCGAAATTGTGCCATTCTGCTATATTCAGCAGGAGGCAGTTGCGCCACTGAAAACATGCTGAGCAACAGCGCAATGCAAATGAATGCATGCTGAACTGGAGGGGGAGGAACCATGCATAAACTGCACAGCCCGATATTCAGTCGGGCTGTGCAGAGTTGAGCAGGCGCAACCCCCAACCTGCGCCTGCATAATTTGAGCCCCAAAAAAAGGCTCAAGTCGAGGGCCACCCACAGGTGAGCTGCTGCATTGCAGGGCGCAACACAGCAGCTGCCACCTGTGGCTGGCCCCAACCCACTCCTGTAGCCCCCCTGCAGCCCGATCGCTGGGCAAAACAGTGTAAAATCCCCCTGCCACCCCCACCAGCCCAATCGGGCAGCAATTGTCTCCCCCAACATAGCCCCTGGTGGTCCAGTGGACCTACAATCCGATCGTGGGATGTAATACATAAAACCCCCGATTATAGCCCTGGTGGTCCAGTGGACCTACAATCCCGATCGCGGGATGTATACATAAGCACCCCAACATAGCCCTGGTGGTCCAGTGGACCTACAATCCTGATCGCAGGCTGTATAATTAAACAAACCCCACCCCCGAACACAGCCCTGGTGCCTAGTGTCCCCCAACCCCACCCACCCACGAAGCCCCACCCCCACCCCCGGCAGCCGGCGGGTGGCAGCATCCCATCCGCCTGCCGCCCGCCACCCGCCGACTGATCAGCCCAGTAGGCTGCACGCCCATTGATGCAGAGCAAGAGCCAATGGGCGTGCAGCCCATACCATACAAGACAGTCCAGTTTTGTGAATGAATGTATTTGTGAATGAATGAATGATGACCAGTACATCAGCACCACTCTTTATAAAAGTGTGCATATCTACTTATTAACTTATCTCTGTCACTTCGTACAACTGCAGTACTTACTGACATACAGATAACTACATCCACAATCTAATGACAAAATGTCCGCTGTACACTAGCCTAGTCTTGGTCTCTCCATGTCGATGCTTGTAGGCAGTGTTGGAGCCACACTTTATGAATTATGTGAGCTACAGGGGCCCCTGATGGTGCTATTTTTAAATAGAGCCCCCCTTCCCATTATAAGTCAATGGCAGTGATGTGCGAGTTACTGAGGCACACTTGAACCGGGGGCAAGCCTGACAACCCTCTGTAATTCTAACACTGCTTGTAAGTTTCACTGTCTGCAGCCACCATTTTGCCTGATGGATTCTTCAAAGCAGTCACTGTGAGGCCCTGATAGAATGCACTGAATGATGCAAGAATAGGAAAGCAGACCATGTTCCTTACTAATCATTTAATAAAGCCGCAGGTTTTAAAGTGGAAAACAGGCACATTTTCTATTGCAAATGCTGTACTTACCTTCAACTTTTAGCTCTATTAAAGCCTCAGTAGACTGGCAATTTGATTTTACTGTGCATCGGTATTGTCCTTGATCCATCTTGTTTATGTTTTTAATTTTCAGTGAGGTATTTCCTTTGTGAAGCTCCTCATAAAACAGCTGTGTCCGACCCCAGTAATATTCATACTGAAATTCATGGCTGTCTTCTCCCTTCCGGTACAAATGTACTTGCGCATTGGAATCTTCTCGTTTCCATTCCACTTCCAGTTCACTGAGAGGTATGCTGGGTCGAACTTTGCATTTCAGAACTACATCCTCACCCTCCTGTGCCTTTATTGGTAAGAAGGGGCTCAAAACGGAAAGCTTGCCTAAAGAGGAAATAAAGAAAACCATGCTATTCAGTTTTAGCCTGTGAGCAAACTTACTAATATGCTCAGGCCCAGATATTAAAAAGGGTTGTGCCACGCGCAATAGGGTTGCGCCTGCGCAAGTCCGAAATTGTGCCATTCTGCGATATTCAGCAGGAGGCAGTTGCGCCACTGAAAACATGCTGAGCAACAGCGCAATGCAAATGAATGCATGCTGAACTGGAGGGGGAGGAACCATGCATAAACTGTACAGCCCGATATTCAGTCGGGCTGTGCAGAGTTGTGCAGGCGCAACCCCCAACCTGCGCCTGCATAACTTTGAGCCCAAAAAAAAAGGCTCAAGTCGAGGGCCACCCACAGGTGAGCTGCTGCATTGCAGGGCGCAACACAGCAGCTGCCACCTGTGGCTGGCCCCCAACCCACTCCCTGTGCCCCCTGCAGCCCGATCGCAGGGCAAAACAGTGTAAAATCCCCTGCCACCCCCTGCCACCCCCACCAGCCCAATCGCGGGCAGCAATGTGTCTCCTCCCCAACATAGCCCTGGTGGTCCAGTGGACCTACAATCCCGATCGTGGTATGTAATACATAAACACTCCCCGATTATAGCCCTGGTGGTCCAGTGGACCTACAATCCCGATCAGCGGGATGTAATACATAAGCACCCCGAACATAGCCCTGGTGGTCCAGTGGACCTACAATCCTGATCGCAGGCTGTAATAATTAAACCAACCCACCCCCGAACACAGCCCTGGTGCCTAGTGTCCCCCCAACCCCACCCACCCACAGGCCCCACCACCCCACCCCGGCAGCCCGGCGGTGGCAGCATCCACCTGCCTGCCGCCCCACCACCGCTGACTGACTGCCGGTAGGGCTGCACGCCCATTGATGCAGAGTAAGAGCCAATGGGCGTGCAGCCCATACCGTACAAGACAGTCCAGTTTTGTGAATGAATGTATTTGTGAATGAATGAATGATGACCAGTACATCAGCACCACTCTTCATAAAAGTGTGCATATCTACTTATTAACTTATCTCTGTCACTTCGTACAATTGCAGTACTTACTGACATACAGATAACTACATCCACAATCTAATGACAAAATGTCCGCTGTACACTAGCCTAGTCTTGGTCTCTCCATGTCAATGCTTGTAGGCAGTGTTGGAGCCACACTTTATGAGTTATGTGAGCTACAGGGGCCCCTGATGGTGCTATCTTTAAATAGAGCCCCCCTTCCCATTATAAGTCAATGGCAGTGATGTGTGAGTTACTGAGGCACATTTTTGGAACCGGAGGGGCAAGCCCTGACAAGCCCCTCTGTAATTACAACACTGCTTATAAGTTTCACTGTCTGCAGCCACCATTTTTGCCTGATGGATTCCTCAAAGCAGTCACTGTGAGGGCCCTGATAGAATGCACTGAATGATGCAAGAATAGGAAAGCAGACCATGTTCCTTACTAATCATTTAATAAAGCCGCAGGTTTTAAAGTGGAAAACAGGCACATTTTCTATTGCAAATGCTGTACTTACCTTCAACTTTTAGCTCTATTAAAGCCTCAGCAGACCGGCCCTTTGATTTTACTGTGCATCGGTATTGTCCTTGATCCATCTTGTTTATGTTTTTAATTTTCAGTGAGGTATTTCCTGTGTGAAGCTCCTCATAAAACAGCTGTGTCCGACCCAGTAATATTCATACTGAAATTCATGGCTGTCTTCTCCTCCGGTACAAATGTACTTGCGCATTGGAATCTTCTGTTTCCATTCCACTTCCAGTTCACCGAGAGGTATGCTGGGTCGAACTTTGCATTTCAGAACTACATCTTCACCCTCCTGTGCCTTTATTGGTAAGAAGGGCTCAAAGCGGAAAGCTTGCCTAAGAGGAAATAAAGAAACCATGCTATTCAGTTTTGGCCTGTGAGCAAACTTACTAATATGCTCAGGCCCAGATATTAAAAAGGGTTGGCCACGCATAATAGGGTTGCGCCTGCAAAGTCCAAATTGTGCCATTCTGCTGATATTCAGCAGGAGGCAGTTGCGCCACTGAAAACATGATGAGCAACAGCACAATGCAAATGAATGCATGCTGAACTGGAGGAGGAACCATGCATAAACTGCACAGCCGATATTCAGTCGGGCTGTTGCGGAAGATAATACCGGCATGACACAACCTGCGCCGCACAACTTGAGCCCAAAAAGGCTCAAGTCGAGGGCCACCCACAGGTGAGCTGCTGCATTGCAGGCGCAACACAGCAGCTGCCACCTGTGGCTGGCCCCAACCCACTCCCTGTGCCCCCGCAGCCTGATCGCGGGCAAAACAGTGTAAAATCCCCCTGCCACCCCCACCAGCCCGATCATGGGCAGCAATGTGTCTCCCCCAACATAGCTCTGGTGGTCCAGTGGACCTACAATCCCAATCACGGGAATATACATTAACATCCCTCGACATAGCCCTGGTGGTCCAGGACCTACAATCCCGATCACGGGATGTAATACATAAGCACCCCCCAGCATAGCCCTGGTGGTCCAGTGGACCTACAATCCTGATCGCGGGCTGTAATATTAAACAAACCCCACCCCCCAACACAGCCCTGGTGCCTAGTGTCCCCCCACCCCACCCACCCACTCAAGCCCCACCACCTCACCTCACCGCAGCCGGCGGGCGGCAGCATCCCACCCACCTGTTGCCCCACTGCCATCGACGACTGCCCGAGCAGCGCCCATTGTTGTAGAGCAAGAGCCAATGGCGCAGTTTATAGTCAGAGGTTAAGACAGTTCCAGTTTTGTGAATGAATGTATTCATTCACAAATCTGAACGTCTTGTATTAGTATGGGCTGCACATTGGCTCTTGCTCAGCACCAATGGGCGGCAGTCCTACCAGGCAGTCAGTCGGCGGGCGGCGGGCGCATAGACGGTGGATGCTGCTGCCCGCCCGCCGGCGGGGGAGGTGGTGGGGCCTCGGGTGGGTGGGGTGGGGGGGACACTAGGCACCCAGGGCTGTGTTCAGGGGTGGGGGTTTGTTTAATTATTACAGCCCATGATCGGGATTGTAGGTCCACTGACCACCAGGGCTATATTTGGGAGATACATTGCCGCCCGCGATCGGGCTGGTGGGGATGGGTTGTTCCCGCGATCGGGCCAGTGGGGGTGGTGGTGGGATTTTACAGTCTTCTGCCCACATCGGGCTGCAGGGGGCGTCGGTCCCCGACGGCTGCTGCCTGGCAGGGCGCCAGGCGCAAGTCCTCAGGGATCGGCGCACCTGCATGCTAATGGCATGCAAATGGGGCCATAATCAGATGCAAATGGCTCCCCCTGCACCTTGCATGAATTATGGCCCCATTTGCATGTCACCTTTTGAATATCGGGATTTTGCGCATGGCGCAATGGTACTTGCGCCACCGCAAGTTGAATGCTCCACTCTGTCCACTTGCGGTGGCACAAGTTCCACTGCACCATGCACAGTGGCTGAGGCCAGGGGGTGATATTCAAAGGAGTTGCTCAATAGCGCAGCTCCTTTGAATATCGCCCCGGCCACACGCCTGCACAACTATTTTGTGCAGCGCAAGGGCTTGCACCACAAAATAGCGCAGTTTGAATATCCAGCCCCCAGTGTCCAACTGATTCGCTGTCAGCATGTTTAAAACAAATGTCTCTTGAGGTAACATATAAGCAAGTTTTATATTAAATATATAGCTGGTAATAATTTAGGCCTCCAGTCAATTCATCAGAGTGAGGTGAAACATAGCGGTGGGAGGCGTCCTCAGGATGTATTGGTTTAGGATGCTTTTTTCAATCTGACACTATGCACTTTCAGTTTAAGCAGAAAACATGTTTGCATACCTATGTTTGTGCATGGACACACTGCTTTTTTCTAATAATTTATTATCAAAAATGGCTTGAAATATAGCATTCAGATTTGCTGACCCACATTTTAAAGGGTTAGGTTAATGACTAGAAACCATCATGTACAAAAAGCAAACAGAATTTAAACTTTAAATTCATAAAAAAAAAAAGGAAACATTTCCATTTAATAATACCATTTAGACAGCCTGGGAGTTTAGTAACCTCTGTCAATCTAACTTTCAGCTGCACCTCAAGCCTCTTGATCCCTTTGGGTTCAAATAACTGACAGTAACCTAACTCCTGGTCATACCTTAGCACTTATGAAAACAGAGCTTGGATACCAAGTCCAAATTCAGGCCTATACTGTGTATGTGACATCTGCAGAGGGCTGGATATTGAACAGGTTTACTGTAGCCAGTGCATCCACCCGACGTGCCAGATCATTTTCTATTGATAGTACTGCAAGGGCTGACAGTTGCTCCTGACCCATTGTTGACCTTAGGTAGGTTTTAAGAAGCTTGAGTTTACTGAAACTGCTTTCCGCGGAAGCAACAGAGATAGGTAGTGTCAAAAGTAGCTTCAGTGCAAGGTAAATTGTTGGGAAAATGTGATTCAGTGACCTTTGGAATAAATATTGTACAGTTTAATAAGGACTGCTCTCCACATCTGCTGGAAGTACTATAGCAAGAGTCACAGTGTCAGTTTTCAAGTCATATTGACCGACATCACTTATGAACCTGGCAAAATGTTGACAGTGAAGCGCTAGGTTAGGTAGCTGACTTGCCTGTCTGATTTCTAGCAAAAACCCATAAAGTTCTTGCAGTTCCCTTAGTTTTATGAAGCGTTCATTAATGCTGGTTGCTACAACGTCTAACACTGTATTAAAAAAAATCTCTTTTATTTGTTCGACTGGATCAGTCACAGGCGCTTCTCTTGCAAGTTCGCCAGGCATTCTCTTTTTTTGGTGCACTCTTACTTCTGGAAGACTTATTTCAATGTCCACTGACTGAGCCAAGTCCTTTGCTTCCTGCTTCTTCTTTTCAAATCCAGTGACGTGCATATCATTGATGTGAATGTTTAGTGCTCCCAGAAGTACAACTGCATTTGATAAATCCATCTTTGGTCCTTGCAGTGACTTGCTTACTCTGTTTATTATGTCAGACTAGCAAGTCAAACAGTAAGATAAAATCTGGCCAGAGCCAATAGGGCTGCAGGAGAGGAATCTGGGTTTAAAATATTGAAAATTATAATTTTTTTAAATATTTTTACACCAGATTTTCAACACAGCCTTGTGATAAACCTGCCTCAAAAAGAAGGGCAGAGAAAATGTTCAACTCCTGGCCTAAAGGTGATGTTGTGCAGGGACTACAAAATCACCTTTTGGGCTGCAAACACACTTATTGGGCAGCAGTTTAAAAATGACGCTGTCACATTCGTGAGTCACTGTACCAAAATGGCTATGTTGAAATGTTGTGGTAAACATATTAAATATTACAAAAGTTATGAGCCCACATTTGCAAAATTCAACATAGCCTCATAACTAATCCTTAAGCTGCCAACAGAATTAGAATGTATAAAAATTTTGGATTGATATATCAGTCTGTGGCCCTGCAAGGGTTAATAGGTGAACATACTCAAATCAGAGAACACAAGAATGTGCATAGTATAATACCACCCCATATTAAATTTATTTAAAGTCATGGAATGCATTGCTAGTCTTTTTTTGGCATTGAACATTTCTAACTTGGTCCACAGGGAAGAAATCTGGATACAGCTTTTCTTAATCAAGCCCTAAATATCATGATATCAGGGCAGAAAGGGGGCTAGGATGCATTCAGATGGAAGTGAGGATAGCATAAAGAACGTTTATTGTGGTACTGTGCTCTATAAAGACTCTGCTGAAAGAATGTAGCATGGAGCGCGGCATAGATGCTAAATTCTTTGGTGCGGTCTTATAGTGCAGCAAGTTAAATGGCATTGGAATTCATTTCTGAGTGGGGGATTGTGAAAAATGTCAGATGGTTGTCAATTCTGACCCATCTTTTTTCTTCTTTGATGCCAAAACTCCTGCTTTAAGAAAATGGGCTATGTAGACCATTTTGATCCATCATATTTTCAATAATCCCAACTTTTTACACCCTGTGGGCCACTGTCTCACATAGGAGAACTGACCTTCTCACTCCTCTCTGAGTGCAAACCAAGCCCCCTTGACAAATCCTCCCCCCCATCTGCCACTTGCTTAGTGGCAGTGAATTTACGTAGCATGTTTTAGTTCTGCATATTTATGCAGTCGCATAAAATGTCTACTGACACCCTTTGTAAGCTTCCTTCTATCAGTTTCTTCATATTTCCTCCAGTGTTTACGTTTACTGCAGCAGTAAAGAGAATGTGTTCAGTACTAAAAATAAAAATAAATTTGCTGGTGAGCTTTCTGTTTAAATACCACTGTTAAGAGGTAGCTGCATTTTTAAAACAGGAATACCTGGAAGGATCTAACAGATAATATTCACATTTATGCTTACTAGTACAGTAATTGTTACTGTCCGCTCCCTGTGGAACGAAGTAAAAGTGGATTTGGAGAGGTGGAACAAGTAATATGGAGCTCAGCAATGAAAAAACTGAAACAAGCAAAAGGATGAGGAGCACCCGCATATGCAGAAAGCACTAGGATCACAAAATTATTACACAGAGTTCTTTATTTAACTAAATTGCATAGTGCACCCTCACACAGTGAGCATAAAAAAGTGATGGCTGAGCTGCTCTGAAAGTAATGCTTCTCCCGGCCCCTGCCAGGCATCATCAGAGTGAATCACTCTGATGATGCCTGGCGAGAATCAGGAAGAATGATAGCTGCAGAAAGGCTCAGCCAGCCACTTTTATGCTCACTATGTGTGGGTGCACTGTGCACTTTAGTTAAATAAAGGACTTTGAATATTTTGTGGTCCTGGTGCTTTCTGCATATGTGGGTGCTCCTCATCCTTTTGCTTATCCGTGTGGAACAGCAGGCTGAGATGGGACATGAGCTTAGTCTTCCCATTCTCAGGGGTATTGACAGAATTGAACATATGGATATGTTCTCCAGCAGGACACAGGGACATGCTCTGAAGGTCACAGATGGCAAGTTTAGGGGTAACATTAGGAAGCATATTCTGTCCCAGAAGGTGGTGGCCTTCTAAAATGATCTGCCAATACAGACTGTGGACATGAAGACAGTAGAGTGTTCCCCAGTTTTGCCTTTAGCTTTTGCCAGCACTGAGTCGATACAGCTGTGGAGACCTTTTAGGAGTGACAAGAGTGTTGAAAAGAATATGCTGTGCTCTTGCCACAAGAGAGTCAGATGTAACTGATACTGCTGTGATTACAGAGCTGTGCATGCGTGATACTCGTGCATGCGCAGTTTGCCCCGGAGTCAGCCGTAACATGGCAACACTGACATGACTACATATGCATGATACTCATATATGCATAGTTTAAGTCAGCGCTGACATGTTGCAGTTAGTATTTCAGCAAATCTATCCTGTGCCAGTACATTGCAATTCAATTCAATTCAATTCAACTTTATTTTTATAGCGCCTTTCAAAACCAAGGCACTTAACATAAAAGCAGACAACCAATATAAATAACATTAAAAAATTACATTATAAATCACTAGGGAAAGCCAGGTCAAATAAATAAACTTTAAACTCAGTTTTAAATCTACTGATGGTTGAGCATTCTCTCAGCTGACGAGGTAGAGAATTCCACAGGGTCTTCGCTAAAAAAGCAAAAGCATGGGAACCAGACATCTTTAATTGTACCCTGGGAATCTCTAGCAATCCCTCATTGGTGGAACAGAGAGGGCAGAGGGGGCTGTAAGATACCAGGAGATCTTTAAGGTAGCCGGGTCCCTGATCATGTAGAGCTTTAAAGGTTAGCAAGCCAACCTTAAAGGTGATCTGCCACTGAATAGGCAGCCAGTGCAGCCCGCGGAGCACAGGCGTAATATGATTGGATCTAGATGTCCCAGTCAAAAGCCTGGCTGCTGCGTTCTGCACCAGCTGCAAGTGGCAGATATCAACTCCTGGGAGCCCTAGGTAGAGGGAGTTGCAGTAGTCAAGACGGGTCGTAACAAAGGCGTGAACCAATGTTGGAAGATCATCTGAGGGAACCAGTTGTTTCACCCGGGCAATATTCCTCAGATGATAAAAAGAGGATTTGATGACAGCTGACACCTGACATTTTAAGGTCAAGCCATCATCAAAAATAACACTCAGGTTACACACCTGGTCTGAGGTAGTGAGTGGCACACCACCAAGTAATAAACCTGATGGTTGTCCAACCCCCAAACGTGCCCTCGGACAACCCAAGTCCACAACCAACACTTCAGTCTTGTCTGGATTCAGTCTCAACCAGCTGGAACTCATCCAAGATCTGATCTCGGCAAGGCAACTATTTAGCATGGAGACTGCATCATTCTGTCTGGGCAGAAAGGACATATACAGCTGAGTATCATCTGCATAGCAGTGAAAACTCAGACTGTATCGCCTGATGATGTCTCCTAGTGGCAGCATATACACTGCAAACAACATGGGGGCTAATATAGAGCCCTGCGGCACCCCACAAGGCAGGGAGTGAGCGCCAGAGGAATAAATTCCAGTGGTCACTCTCTGAGACCTGCCTGTGAGGTATGAATGGAACCAATTTAGGACTGTACCAGACAGTCCACATAAAAACCGCAGGTGCTCGAATAGCACACCATGGTCTACAGTGTCAAATGCAGCAGAGAGATCGAGAAGGACCAGAATGGTACATGCCTTTCGATCTCTAGCCATTAGGAGGTTGTTCAATACCCGGACAAGAGCAGTCTCCATGCTATGCTTCTTCCTAAAACCAGATAGGAGAGTATCATAGACATTGTGAGTTATAAGATGATCATCCAACTGCAGTGCAACCACCTTTTCAATAACTTTACCAACAAATGGCAAGTTAGAGATAGGTCGGTAGTTAGCTAGACAGTCTGGATCCAAGGAGGATTTCTTAAGGAGTGGTCGAACAACCGCCTCCTTGAGGGAGTCAGGAAAGATTCCCCTCTCCAAGGACTTCCGGACAATGTCAGCAAGGATCGGGTAGATAACATCTACACAACCCATCAAAAGTGGTGTAGGGCCCGGATCCAAACTACAACTGATTGGACGCAGTGTCTGGATGATCTTCACAATGTCATTGAAGTCCAGCTGGTGAAAATCTGACCAGATAGACAAAGTGCTAGTCACTTCCCATCGACCACTGCAATCACACATAGAGGAGGATGAACTGATGCCAGACCTGATACTGGCAACCTTATCTAGAAAGAATCAAGCAAACTCCTCGCATCTTAGCTGAGAAAAAGCTTCTCTGGGCTGGAGACAGATTGGATTGCACAATCTTTCAACAGTCCAGAAAAGCTGAGCCGGTCAATTCTGTGCAGCAGAAATCTCCCTGGACAGGAATTCTTCCTTCTTACGGGTGATTTCTGAATGATAGCTATCATAATGTGCCATCAATCTAAGCCTGTCATCATCACGGCCGGACTTCCGCCAAACTCTCTCCATCCATCTCCACACTCGCCTCATCTCCTTCAAGGAGCCATCAAACCACGGGCTCCTTGGGTGAAGAGTGAGAGGCCAAACACAAACAGGAGCAATCTTGTCCAGAGCATCTCCAACAGCCTTATTATAGGCTAGAACAAGATCATCTGGACTCATACATTCACTCGACAAGCCCGAGAGGTTCAGTATCACCGATAGGTCACTGGGGTTAAACCCCCTTAAAGGGCAGTACTGAACCAACTCCGTAGGGGCAGACCTATTGGGGGGACCCTGAAGCTGAACCTTATGGTGTGGTGGTCAGACCAGCTGACCGGTTCCACCCCCAAATCAGTAATCTCCACACCCAGAAGAAAGATCAGATCCAACGAATGACCCCCTACATGGGTTGAGGAGGTAACTACCTGTGATAGGCCCAGCATCGCCATCAGCAGGTGGAGATTTTGACCAAAGTGTGAGAGTTAATCGTCGACCCAGGCATTGAAGTCCCCCAGAATTATCCATCTGGGGACCTCATTACCACCTCGACGATGAAGTCTGCTATCTCCTGCAGGAATTCTCCACCATCTCCTGGTGGACGGTAGATGAGGAGAATCCCACAGCCTACACCATCACCCAGGATATATTCGAAGGATCTGGTACTTCCCAATGGCACATCCACAAGGCCCAGCTCAGTCTTAAACATAATGGCCACACCCCCGCCCCTATGATCCAGCCATGGACGATGTATCACCGAGAAACCGGCTGGAGTTACCGAGGCCAATATAGGGCCTGCATTTTCATCCAGCCAGGTCTTAGTGATACAAGCCAGATCAGTTGTTGCAACAAGATCAGCTATAACAGCTGTCTTGTTTTTAATTTATCTGGCATTGCATAACACCGCCAAGGCAGGATGAGCTGTCAAGGAAGACCTTGGCGCCTGCCCGTTTATATCGGGGCCCTTGGGTATGGGGACCAGACAGGGAGGACCCCTATCCTGACTCCATTTCGCCCCAGGGTGTCTCCTGGATCTTACAACTCCAATCCACCCTCCCCCTTCCTGTCCCACCCCAGGCCCAGCTCCCCTCCCTTCCTTTTCCGTTTTCTTAATATGCCCAAAGCTCGACACCTAAAATAGGTGTCAGATGGCAATGGGGGCACTCAAAAGGGCATAATTCCCTGAGCCTAGTGGGGGAATAATGCCCAACCGCCACTAAGCCTCCCCAACACATTATAAAATAAAACAATAATTAAAATCAACCAACCCAACTGAAAAGGTGAATCAATCTTAGTAAAACCACAGGATTAAAATAAAATAATATAAGATAATAAAAATAAATAAACAAAAACAAGACCAGTCCACTCTAAGATGATAAATAATTCCTTCTTCTGCTCTCTCTCTCACAGAGCAAAAGAAATAGAGGGAGAGGTCAACAAACATAGTCCCACACACTGTCTCTCACACAGAAGGGGAAAAACAAATGAAAATAAATAAAAATGTAATAACTAAAATCCGGTCTCAAAGTAACTTGGTGCAATGCTTCTCTAGACCAGGAGTTCACACCTCCAGGGACCCAAAAGCAATGTTGTTAGGTCTCTCCAGTGGGCTCTCACCTCCACCCGGGATCAACGAGCAAGCACAAGTCACAGTGAGCAGTCGGTTCTACAACAGAGAACCGTTCCTTAAGTCAGATCCTTAGGCCAAAGCACTTATGATCTCTCCCTACACTAATCATCGATACACAGATTATTAAAGGGCATGGAGAGCAACAAACAGAGTAGTCAGGAACCAACACTCTGTATCAACCTGTTCTTCTCCCAGCAGTAATCGACATCCACTTCAATACGGGCACTTAAGTTATTAAATCCACAGCCAGGCACTGAGAGAGTCTCATCAGCCCCGAACCCCCCCAGACCCGTTCGTTACCACAGCGGCTCACCAGCCACCGAGCAACCGAACAGAAGTATCGCAAGGACAGCCACCAACAGCAGCAGACCTTACCACACACCACTAGGTTTGGGCCAGGGCTGAATAAAACTCCTCCTCAGCAATTCGCCCGACAGCTGCCACAGGACAAACTTCTTCAATTCCACCTTTCGCTCCTTCAGCCCACACCAGAGCCAGAAGCCGACTCTGTCTCTCCCTTGCAGAATCGAACTCACAGTTCCATCCTTCACACTTCCAAAAGTCAATCCTCAAAACTCATGGGTAGCGTTCAAATTGCACTCAAATTGCCCAAAAGATATACAGCGACAGTCTGAAAAACAGTCTAGCAAGCACAGAGGTCCAGGATCTTACACTCCTCAAGGACTCCCCAGCTCCAACCTCCAGCAATGTCCCGCAACAAGCTAGCCAGCACAAAACTGCAGAGTTACACATTCAGGTCTTGCAGAAGCCAGGACCACCCGAGATATTATTTCCTTTAAGCGGGCTTTAACAAAGCATTTCAATGCCTGTATAACGCTGAAAATCAGACCCGATAGCTCCCAACCAAGAAATACTGCACCTCAACAGTTGTCAGACAGCAGCTCAGCGTTCGCTTCACACGCTCAATACAGACGTAACCGAGCAAAACAAACTAAGCGAAAAACAGAAGAATAAACAAATAACTAAAAGAAAAGCTGTTAAAAACTGTAAAATAAAATGAGTTAAAACTCAAAAATACGTATTAATCGCAACTCAGGCTCAAGCAGCTCACACATACCGCTGCACACAGATGTAAACATGGGTAAAAATTAGACCCCACTGAAAATGAGATACTGCATCTCAGCCAGGCTACGCTGTATCAGTACATTGTAAAAATGGATAAAATTAGGACCCCTCTGAAAATGAGATCCTGCATCTCATCAAAGCTATCCAGTGTCAGTACATTTATTTATTTAAAAGTTTTATCAGGAAGGCATGCTGAATGGAGACTGCTCGATTCCAGATGCTTCCTGGGGGAAGGGAAGCAGGAATATATACAATACAGTATACAAATATATACAAATACAGTAACACACAGGAAATACAGAACAGTAAACAGATATACAACGCAGCTACAATACATTTTGCTACAGAGCCAATATCCCAAAAGGTTACACAGTGGATGGAATATCAGAGTAATAAGCAGGCTAGTGAATGCTACAATGCTTAATATAGACCAAAAAAGGTGCCTGGCATACTTAGACATACACTATTTTGAGAGGCCCTGGAAGCCCCAAGAGAACGGGTGGATGGGCATGGTAGGAAGGGAATGAGCTAGGTGCATGTGCAGGAGGAGGAGAAGTGTGCCTTGTGGAGATGGTTTAAATGCTGGCTGCTGTCTATGTGCCGAATTTCGGCCGGTAAGGTGTTCCACAGTTTGGGCATACGGAAGCTGAAAGCAGCTTGCCCTTTATATGAGGACATGTGTGGGACGAAAAAGAGCCTGGAGTCTGAGTTCCTGAGTGCGTACGTAGTGGGGGGCTGGACAGAGAGGTCCGACATTGCCAAAATGGATAAAAGTATGACCCCACTGAATATGACATACTGCATCTCAGCCAGGCTATCCGGCTGTGTCAGTAGATTGTAACAATGCTATAGTTCCATCAAGAGGTTCTGGAGACATGTGAACATTGAGAGCAAAGCTTGAAAGATTCCAACATTTTTCCAGAGCCTCTGTGATATGTTGCAGGTGAGTTTTACCATTTAAAATAAATAAAACAGCCTTAACATTTGTTATAGTGATTTTACTGATAGGCATAACGAAGTCAGTTGCGTACATGTATTGATTTGAGCATACAGGAAAATGTACAGGAGTTCTGTCCCAGTTTTACATGGAAAATACAGGGAAAAGGAGGGTGCTCTACAGAGAAATGCTTTGTTCAGTCTGGGAACACTGCAGTTGACACCGCTATGATTCTTTGTAATTCTCTAGGATGCCCCCTTGCAACCTCTGAAACCCCCTAAAACATTAGCTGCCTAGCATTTATTTACCCTTCCTGCAAGTATAAAACCATGAGTGTTTCAATACCATTAATTACATACTGTAGGTCCTGAAAAGGTTAACATAAATCAACTCTTCAGAAGAAATACTGTAAGTCATTGCTACACATATGCACACTCACACACAAACACACACACACACAAACACACACACACACATTGGGAGAGATGACCAAGAATGTAATTTGAAACTGCTCTGCAGTTAGATGCTGTTATCTGTCTTGCATTAGCTCTAAAAATGCTGTTTACCAAGTTGGATTCAAAATAAAACATGTTTTTTGTACTCACTGAAGCACTACAAGGCTGCCGAAAAAACTAGAATGACTCTATTTGATTGAGCTCTGGACAGATGTTCAGTCTGCAGTATGATTCTTTGTAACTCCCTAGGATGCCCCTTGCAACCTCTGAAAACCCCTAAAACATTAGCTGCCTAGCATTTATTTACCCTTCCTACAAGCATAAAACCATGAAAGATTCCAATGCCACTAATTACATAGGTCCTAAAAAGGTTAATATAAATCAACTCTTCAGAGGAAATACTGTAGATTATTGCTACACGGACATACACACACAGACATTGGGAGAGATGACCAAGAATGTAATTTAAAACTGCTGTGCCAAAAGAACTAGAATTAATCTATTTGATTGAGCTCTGGACAGATGTTCAGTCTGCAGCACTGCAAGGGTTAAATTGAAGGGCTGCAAAGATGTGGAAGGATCATTCGAAAACTCCAAAGGAAGTGCTCCATGGTCTGAATCCGATAGCTCATTTTTAGAGCTAATGCAAGAGGGCTGCAGGCTCCGTCTACCTGCAGCCCTAAAAATAAACTGAAAGTTTATGTTATCCAGCAGCGACTTGCATTCACTGCTTGTGACAGAGTCCAAATCTGGCCACTCATACAGTTCAGCAAGTGCAGACATTACCAAGACCACAATATATAACCTTGACAGCATTTATCTAAGCCTCCAATCTTGTGTCACTCAAAGGCTTTAAGTTGAGTCCCTTCACAAGTTAGCAGAGCAAATCCCATCATTTGGTGCTGGCAGCAAACATAGTATATAGTCTCTGGACAAGTCCAAAGAAATTATTAGCCTCCTTGTTGCAGTTTGCAGCATCTGCAACAATCAAGTTCAAGTTATGGTTGCAACAAGGTATATAGATGACCTTTGGGTTTAGTAGTTTCATATGTGTCTGCACCCCTTAATGCCCTCCTGTCATGTTAGACCCATTGTCATATCCTTGGCCTCTACAATCTTCCAGTTTTAGTCCCATGAAATTGCAAGATTTTCAATAGTTGCTCAGTAAGGGCTTCACCAGTTGTGCTGTGTACATGTGAATAGCCAATGAAATGTTCTTTAACAGAAACTCCAGTTTGCTCTGTCTTTACATACCTCAGAAGGAATGCCAACTGTTCAGTGTGAGAATTGCCAGGAGTACAGTCAAGAATGACACTATAGTATTTCGCAGACTTGCAGCCTTCAATGATTTCTTTTACCACTTCACCAGAAAGTAGATGAATGAATGCATTCTAGATTTTGTTGCTGAGGTAATGAACATTTGTCTCATTCTCCACTCTGGATAAGAAATCTGCTAATAGTGGTTCAGCTTTTGCAAGTAACTCTACAAGTCCCAAGAAATTGTCATTGTCCCGAAAACCTAGAGAACTAGTAGACCCATGGAATGCCACATTTCTTTCAGGAAGAAAAAGAACACAATCAAGGAATCTTGTAAGGACATCTTGCTATCATTTTGATTCTTCTGCCAACTCTTGCAGGAGCTTGTGGTCTATGGTTTTACTTGCCTTCAGTCTTTGTTCAAAGTCCATCCATGTGAGAAGATTATTTATGTGATGTGGAGAGGTGTCATGGTTTTTTAACTTTTTAGAAATATTTTGCCAGTCTGAAAACCCAGTTACGAATTTGGTTTCATGTCTAGTCCCAAAAAGTGAACAGCAAAAACAGTACACAGCATCTTTTGTGGGTGAGTAGACCAAATACCTCCTGTTATTATTCTCCCCATTTGGAAGCTTCTCTTGATAATACCCCACAGTGTATTTTCTTCCATTTGTCTTGGGAAAGTCTCTTCCCAAACTCTCTGGAGTGATTTGGACAGGTCCATTTTCTACGATTATAGCACGCAAATTATCTCCTATGTTCTTAGGCCACATCCCAGGGTCAGAATGTGGAACATTTTGTAGTCCCAATCCTAAATCATGATCAAGTATATCTGATGAGTCTTCCAATTCTAAGTCCCTGGATGTCTGTGCACTCTCTTTCTCTGGTATACAGGATGTTACATGTACATTGTCTGTACTGACTGTATCAAGCAGGTTTGGGCTATAATTCACATAAATGGGGATAATGACTGGTTCTGGATTTTCATTCTCAGCGAGTTCACTTCTGCTGGAGCAAGGTGAGGATTGAAGTGGCATAAAGTGTGCATCCAGTTTCCTGGTCTTCTATGTAAACTTGCATTCTTCTGTTCCTCCAAGAACTTGCGCTTCCTCTTCTGTGTACCACTCAAGTGCTGATAAGCCATCTTCACTGTTCCCATGAATAGTTCAAGGCCAATGTGTAGATGAGATTGTAAGGTTGGATTCCAGGGACTGCTAGTTTTAAAAACCAAAGACCAATTCTTAGTAAAAAAAAGAACAATTCCTAATACTTAAGAAAAGCCAAGGAACCACATCCTCGTGCACTGATTGGTCCTTATTCTTAGAAGGAATTTTCCTTAAATTTATATGCACAAATGTGTAACTGCATATTAGCAGCATAAGATCTTGTTTTGCAGGCCTCCATCGGTGCAGTTTAGCTGGCCAGACAACTTATTTGTGTCTTAATCTTCCTGAAAAGCACTTGAAAGTGCAAATAGAGGTCTTGCTTCATCGATTAGTATTTCGAGCCAGACTTTAGTTTTATGTTTTCATTCCTCTACGTATTAGGATAGTGCTGCCCCACATTGTGACTAACAGCTCAGAACCACATCTGACACCCCAATGAAGAGGGTTGTTACCCTCAAAGCGCCATGGGAACCGTTTGTCTGTTCATGTTTGAAAAAACTGTTTTAAGCCACAGTCCATGTGCATTGCTGTTTTGGTGTATCAGTTACCAGCAGGATTAGTCTGTGGAAGTTTCAATGCCAAGCAAGAGATAGTGCTACCACACTTGTGACTGTAGCAGCTCAGAACCACTTCAGGATCACCAGCATGATCAGTCTGTGGAAGTTTCAATGCCGAGCAAGATTTCAGACATCGTTGTCTTTGCAGGACTCTGTGATAGTGCCACCCCACATTATGCCTGCAACAGCCAAGAACCACATCAGGCTCACCAGCATGACTAGTCTGTGGCAGGGTGGGAACAAATCAGGTAGCCAGGTGGCTACTTAAAAAGTTGGTTTGGCTACCATATTTTGAATGTTATTGCTCAACTTGGCTATCTGCCTACAAAGTGATTTTTGAGCCCTTGCAAAGGATGGCCATTACAAGTATTGGTTTGGCTACCATATTTTGAAAGCTAGTAGCCAAACTGGCCACCAGGTCACAAACTGATTTGTCCCATCTTGGTCTGTGAAAGTTTCAATGCCGAGCGAGATTTCAGATATATTCCTACCATCGACACCCATGTGTAGGCATTGAGAGGTAGCCATGGTGACCATGTAAACCTTGAGAGCAAAGCTTGAGATGTTTTGGTAGCCATGGCTACCTTGAGATGGCCACAAATGCCTGCTGTCAATAGCAGACCACACACTGTAATACTGAATGGTTCACACAACAGTTAAACACATTTCTTGTGTAAAATGCAGCTATAGAGTCCGTACTTTAATGATTCCTTTCTTTCAACACTGCTTTTCTGGGTTCAGTTTTCACCGCCAACTGCTCTGTTGAAAGCAGAGTTACCGGAGCGTGAACGCATTCCAAGTTGTTGTGCAGCAGTACCTATGTAGCTAGTGTGGCACCACAAAGCTGCTTGAGGGATGATTTCCATCCTGAAAAACATTCCACCATACACTATACACTAAACATTATTTTGGGTTAAACAGTCCCCTCCACTCGGCACTACAGACCTAGCTGCCTGCACAAACCTTCACTAATGGGCACAACTTCTCTCCCCCACTCACCACAAACCTTGCATAGTCTGTGTAACTTTTTAGTCATTGAAAATTTAGTTTTATTTCTTGTAATCACATTTACATTCATAAAATACCTCAAAATGGCAGTTTTTATGTCTAGGACAATTGCAGCCGGGAGGAATCGACCAGCTCAGCTCTTCTGGGTTGTAGGCAGGTTGTTACATCCAGCCTGTCTGGAACTCATTAGAGCTTTTTCAACTCATAAATGTGAATAGTTCACTCGATTCTTCTCGGACAGAGTGTCCTTTGTGAGAGCCAGGATTGCTCCAAGCAGAATTCAATTGTCCAGCAGTGGTGTGTCTCATGTGAGCGATTGCACTCGGCCATCCTGGAGTGAGTTCCAGCTGGTGATGGTGCAGGAGGTCTGTGGGATAGTTTTCAGGCTGAAACCAACTTTCTGTGACCTGAACCAGGGCGCAACGCAGCTACTCATTGGCTGTGTCAAAGCCCTGGGCCTGGTCTTTTCCAGGATAGTTGTGAGTTCCTTGTCAGCTGGGGTTTTCTCTGAGTCTTTAAAACAGGCTCTGGTTAAGTACCTGCTGAAGAAATCATCATTGGACCCTGACATCCTTGCAAATTACCAGCCTATCTCAAACCTCCCCTTCTTGGGGAAGGTTTTTGAGAAGGTGGTAGCAGAACAGCTAGAGGGCCATCTCATAGACTTCCAAATCTATGAACCTTTCCAGTCTGGATTTAGGGCCTTGCATAGCACAGAGGCAGTATTGATTAGGGTGTCGAATTATCTGCTTAGGGCAACAGTTCTCAAACTTTTTCATAGTGAGCCTCCCCTAAGCCATGGAAAAGATCTTGAGCCTCCCCCCAAAATGCTGAAATATTTTTGGGTCTCCCCATAGAAAAACAGCCTATGTTTCACAGTACATCAGGAATAAATTGAAACCTCTTTGCATAGCTGGATCTCATGTTATTAAACATTATAACACCTCCCCCAAACAGGACAACCTACTTGCTCCAATATTTTGATTCTTGAACCATTGTTACCCTTACTGTCATACTTTCATGGGTTAGACTCGTTTTCTGTTTCCCTAACTGGAATAACAATCCTGCCAACCTCTGCCTCTCCCCTGCTCGAAAACAACTTCTCAGGGGTCATTTTGCCCTCCTGCTCTTATTCCTAGTGCCTTTATGGTTGACTCTTCTATTTGGACAGTTCTGTTGCCAGTCTAATTGATCAATTGTTCCTCACATTGTTAGTTCATTGTTCTTAATTTGTTTGCATGTTTATTCATTTTGTATTGCTTAAGTGTTTTGCAGTTACATTTTGAATTCTATTCTCTCACTACCCTTCCCTGGGTACACCTGAAATAAGCCATGGCACAGTGTACAGTACCTTCCCTGGTCACAGACTAGTGAATAAATATATAAATTCACCTACTATTATCCTCTTTAGGTTTGCCTTATCCCTTCACACAAAATCTATAAATTTGAAACTGAACTATGACACTTTTTCAAGACTTGCTTGAGCCTCCCCTGGAACAGGTTGGGGCCTCCCCAGGGAGGCTGGCCTCACCATTTGAGAACCCCTGGCTTAGGGTGAGGGATCAGGGAGAGTGTACAGTCCTTGTCCTCCTCAAGCTCTCCTCAGCGGTTGACATTGTGGATCATGGAGTGTTGTTGGACAGGTGGAGGGAGTATGTGGGACTCATCAGCAAGGTCATCAGCTGGTTTGAGGCCTTTCACCGGGGTAGGTCTCAAAGGGTGATGTTGAGGAATTGTTCCTTGGGTCTGAGAGACCTGCCCTGTGGAGTTCCCCAAGGCTCTGTCCTCTTCCCCCCGCCATGTTGTTCACAGTGTACATGCTGCTCCTGGGTGAGGTCATAGGGTGGTATGAGCTAAGTTTTCATTGTTATGCTGATGATACCCAGCTCTACCTGTCTTTCACTGGAAAGAGAAGAAGAAGGTGCACTCAGTTAAGGTTGGGTGCCATAAACTATAAATATATAGTTAAGTAAGAAATAGCACTCCAGGTAAGCGTTACTGATTAACCAATTTTATTAAATACATTTATTTTAAATGAAAGCAGAAATTAAATACGAATGTACAAATATTTCTAAAAACACAATGTGCACATTCACATACCATATCAGTGATAGCAGCCCAGTGCTTTGAGGCCACAAAGACCTCTTCATTAGGGGTGTGGCATTGCTGTGAGGTGCAAGTTTATATGGTATTTTATTTATTTTTATTTATTTATTTCATTTTTGTTGACCAGGTAAGTGCACTAGACAAATTCTGCCTATTTTCAGGCACAACCCGGGGGAGGGGGATACAGATGAATGCCAACTGACCTTGAACCAGATTAAGCACCAGGTGTTGCTAATTGCTCCATCACTTCATTAATGATCTTCATTAATTACATAAGTTTTCATTAGTGAATTCATCTCATGATTGCACTTAGCGATAAAGGATTATTAAATGATAAAGTGCACAAAACATACTTTTGTTTTTTTATATAGTTGCAGTGCTAACTAAAGTGCATAACAATCACCTCTTAAAATCAATCTTTATATTCAAGTCATATAAAATAAAGTAAAATAAAATGCTTCCAATTTCACAGGGGGAAAAAAGGAAAGGAATGTGTGCTAGAAAGCTCTCAATAGTGTACCCGGATACAGTTACATAATTTAAAGGGGTATTCCCTAATTCTGTCATCTGGGTGCACTGCCTTCCACCACACATATTTTTGCTCTAAAACCCTGGAAACTAAGACTATCAATTTTCATACACATGTTACTCTCACAGTCTAAAACGATTTTTACTTTTCAACAAATCAAGTTTCAATACCTCGTTACCACTTTTTACAGACTGCTCTTAATAAATTCCTTTTTGTATATTTTTTGTGTTTTTTTATTTGTTTGTAAATGGACATTGCATATTGTGCCAAGAAGTGACAAAAATAAATACTGCACTTATTTTTTTAATATAAACCAGTGAAAATTACCACGAGCAGTTTTTTTTAAATGATTGTGCAATAAATAGTGCAGATATTGAGGCAGAGCAAGTAGTTTAAAAACAATAAAATGGAAAAAATATTAGCTAATGCAAAGTATTTCAACATACCCTTTGTAAAAGAAAAGAGAACTAAATTGTTCAAAATCTTGAAAACTTAGACATAATTTGATATACCCATATTGTTGAGGTTCAAAAACTTTAAGAAACAAAAGGAAACATTAAATCAAAATAAAACCAAGCTTATCAGTAATTAATTAATCAATTAACTAATCAATTAATTAATCCATGTTACCACTCAATACTATACTATACTATAAAACATAAATATCTGAAAAAATTCTTAACACTGTTGAACAGAAGAGAACAGCAAGACATTGTCATCAAACGTTTGGACACAAAATGATAGAGAATTCCCTGAAAAGGCCACTTACAGCAAGTTTCAGTTGTCTCTTAGAACAACTTCTTCTTGAAATAGTTCCTTCAGCTTTTTTTTTATGTGGAAAACTCTCTTCACGAATACCAATGTTACTCTGTTTTCTTATGGGATAATCTTCATTTGGACTGTAACAAGCAACACTTGCAATAGCTGCAGGAATTCTGAAAAGGTGTTGGACCAGCCAGAAGTTTATAGACACATTGATGTCACAACATTATGACATCATGATTAATGCATTTGATGACACTAACTGGATGTCTTCAAATATCATGCAAATCTGCACCCTCCCTTCATCAAGAATTCCTGAGGAAGGGGACTTGTGTTCTTCACGTAAACTGAAAAGTCTTAAAGGAGAACTATACTGAACCTATAAGTTACTTTTCGAAGCACAACCTTTTTTTAAATTCTGGTTTAAATTCCATTATTGTTCCATCTATACAGGCTTTTTAGTAACCATATTGAACATTAGTGATTTACACTTTGGTTGTAAGTACCATTTTATTTATTTATTTAATTAATTCAGATGTTTTACCAGGAAAGACATACTGAGCTGCTAACAACTCATTTCCAGATGCACCCTGGGGTTGGGGGAAGTGGAAAATCATATAAATACCAACATATCCAGGATATACCAAAATATCAAGGAGCATTATCAAAAATTGAAAACAAATCATTGTAACAGATATGTGAAATAGAGAAAAAAAAGGAAACAGATTGCCAAGGCAAAACTATGGGGAAGTCATGGACAGTTACAAAAGGAGAAGAATAGTCATGAAGGACAGACTTTAAGGAGAAAACAGTAGAGGCAGAGTGAATGGGGAGGGTGAGATCTAGGACACTGGCAGTGGACTTCAGGGGGGCAGACTTTGTGGGCATGGGAGATATTCTCAAGGATCACTTGAAGGGGATTACATCAATGACAAATGTGGAAAAGAGATGGGAGGTCATAAAATGGGGACTTCATGAGGCAGTCAGGACCTGCGCTAAGGTGAAACGTAAGGGGGCAAGGTCACATAAACCATGCTGGTGGTCCAGTGAGGCTCAGGTACCAGTCAGAGAAAAGAAGGTGGCCTACAAACAATATAAAACAACAAGAGGGTATAGGGATAAGGAAATGTACCATCTTGCATCTGGAAAAGTCACCCGGATGGTGAGGGGGTAAAGTCCAGTAAAGAGCAGTGGCTGGCACAGAAGATACATGGACGAGAAAAGGGGATCTTCCAGTACATTGGAGAGTGGAGAAAAACTAAGGGCCATCTCAGCAGATTGAGATCAGAAGGAGGGTGGGCGGAAGAGGTGAGGGACCAGGCAGAGGTATTAAACGAGTACTTCGCCTCTGTGTTCACTAGGGAGGGGGATGGGATATCTACAAAGCAAGGCATGATGGGGATAGAAGTGGCAGTGAGTGGGATCAAGGGAGCAACAGAAATGGAGCAAGAGGGAGGGAGAGGTACCCCAGGGGTGTCACATCAGGATAAGGATAAAAAGGCAAGTAAGGTGGAGGGGATGGATGATGCTATCTCCACTGAAAAGGTGTGGTTAGCCCTCAATGCCCTAAAGAAAGACAAATCTCCTGGGCTGGATGGCATTCATCTGAGAGTACTATGGGAATTGGCGGACATACTGGCTGCACCCCTGGTGGAGCTCTTCAACAGGTTGCTTGAGACAGGGAGGGTGCCTAGGGATTGGCGAGAGGTACATGTGGTGCCAATCCATAAAGGGAGGGTCGAGGGAAGTACCAGGTAACTATAGACCCATCAGTTTGACCTCGGTGGTGGGAAAATTAATGGAGAGTATACTAAAGGAACGATTGGGGGTGTACTTGGAGGAGGTGGGAGGTCTGGATAGTCGGCAACATGGGTTTGTGCCAGGTAGATCATGTCAAACCAATCTTGTGGAGTTCTACGAATGGGTAACATCAGAACTGGACAGGGGAAAGCTTGTGGATGTATTATTCTTGGACTTCAGCAAGGCGTTTGACTCTGTCCCCCACAATGGTCTGGTGGAGAAACTGATGGGGTTGGAAGTAGGCCCTTTGATGGTCAGATGGATTGAAAACTGGCTAGCTGGATGCACCCAGAGAGTAGAGGTCGGTGGGGAGCTCTTGAACCCTAGAGAGGTCGGTAGTGGGGTACTGCAGGGCTTGGTCCTGGGTCCGATCCTGTTTAATGCATACATATCAGACATCAGGGAGGGTATAGGGTGTGAAATGAGTCTCTTCGCTGATGACTCCAAGATGGGAGCAGTAGGTGAGGGAGAAGAGGGGAGGTTGGCCCTGCAAGGACCTGGACACCCTGGAAAGCTGGGCTCACACATGGAAATTAAATTTCAATATCACCAAGTGCAAGGTGTTACATCTTGGGCAGGGAAATTCTAAACACAGGTACACCCTGGGAGGGGAGGCGCTGGAGGCCTCAATAGGGGAAAAAGACCTAGGGGTCATGGTGGATGCATGTATGAATAACTCTGAGCAGTGCACGAGAGCAGCTAGCAAGGCAAACAGGATGTTGGGATGCATCATAAGGGGGATCACTTCTAGGAGCAGGGAAGTGATTCTGCCGCTGTACAATGGACTGGTTAGACCACACCTTGAGTACTGTGTACAGTACTGGAGACCACACTTGAAGAGGGACATACAGCTGCTGGAGAGGGTACAGAGGAGGGCAACTAAGATGATACGAGGACTAGGGGATTTGACGTATGAGGACAGACTTGAGGAGCTCTGCCTGTTTTCACTGGAGGGGAGGAGAGACGGGGGGAACATGATTGAGGTCTTCACGTACCTCAAGGGAATAAATAGGGTAAACATGGAGGGGATCTTTAGACTAAAGCAGGGAGGCATCACCAGAGAGCATGGTTTGAAGTTGGAAGGTGAAAGGGTGAGGGGGGAAAAGAGGTGGAGGTTTTTCATTGAGAGGGTGGTGGCCCCTTGGAATGCACTGCCTGGTGAGCTGGTTCAGAGATCCATAGTGGAGGGCTTCAAGAGAGGGTGGGACAGATACAGAAAGTGGATATATCAGATGATGACCTGGCCCAGGAGGATGGGGATGGATGATAGGGGTTTCTGGAACACAAGGGGGGGGGGCTTCAGCACCCAACTAGGGATCTGAGGTTTGAGCAGACTCGACAGACCGTAAGGCCTAATCTGCTGACAATTAGTATGTTAGTATGAATTGTCAATGGTAGGGAGAACCAGAGTTTAGGAAAGGGGTACGAGAAAGCAGATTGACCAACAGCAGATTTTCTAGAAGGAATAATGAGGGAATGAGAAGTACTATTGTGTAGATGGTAGAAAGAAGTTGTGGAAGAAGATAAGAGGGATGTAAGGTAGGAGGGAGGGAATCAAACCTGAATTTAGATATAAACGTGGCACAATAGAAAAGATGCCTAGCATCAAGAGAGAGGCTTGAAAGGGCAGAGTAAAGTGAGCAATGGTGGGTACAAGGGAAACAATATAAAGTAAAACAACAAAAAGAGTGGAAGAGGGGGTCCAGTCTGGCATGGGAGAATTTGGGAGCTCCACTACAGATTATGTCAAAATAATAAAAAAAATAGGGAGAATCAGCTTTAAAACAATCTTATGGCAGACAAGAAGTGGGATACTTGCTTTGTTCCAGTACAATGCACCAAGCTTGGGGTACAGCTTTTGGTGTATGGCATCAATATGCGTTGAGAAATCAAGATGACAGTTAAGCCAGACTCTGATGTACTTAAAAGAGGAGACATCCTCAAAAATAGCACCATCAAGGGAAGGGTGTGAGCCTGGAAAGCCTCTGATGAGTGCCAAAAGTCATGGAGACTGTTTTTTTTTTGGAGGGGGGGGCATTGAGAGATAGATGGTTAGTCTGGAACCAATGCTGAATAGTGTGGAAATCCAGATGAAACTGGGTGGTAAGATCATGGGAAGAGGAGTCAGATGCAAACATAACTGTATCAATGGCATACACGTGTATGGACGAAGAGGAACAGACAGAGTGGAGGTCATTCAAAAATATGGAAAAGGGAATAGGATCCAGGACAGATCCTTGAGGGACACCTTAGCAGATAGGGAGTGGTGATGAATTGAAGCTTCCTAGCTGGATAGCTTGAGATCTTCCCTCAAGGTCAGAACAAAACCAGCGGACTGCAGAATCTGAAAGTTCTGCCACTTTAGGCTTGTCCACAAAGAGGGGATATGCCACTGTATCAAAAGCTTTAGAAAGATCAACTAAAATGATGGGCGTGATTAGACCCTGTTCCATGCAGGTGAGGATGGAGTCAGTGAGGTGAAGGAGGGAGGTGGAAGTGGAGTGGGATATCCTAAAACCAGACTGAAAGGGGGTGAAGAATGAAGAGGAGTCAAGAAAGGGAGAGAGTTGCAATAATACAAGGTGTTCTTGTAACATAACTAAGGTAGGAAGGAGAGAGATAGAATGGTAGTTACCAGGAGAAGAGGATCACCACCATTATGGATAGGAATGACAGTAGCCTGCTTCCAGGCATCAGGAACAGTAGCAAAGTAAAAAGAATAATTGAGAAGCATGGTAATAAGCAGTGCAATGGCAGGAGCTGAGAGAAGTAGAGGTTTGGGGTCAAGACAATCACGGCTACCACATTTGTGAGGATTAAGAGCAAGCAAGGACTTAAGGGAAGCAGAGGTGGTGGTAGAAGAGAAGGAAAAAATGTAAAGGAGATGGTAGAGAGAGAGGGGGAAGAGGGGGGACGATGAAGGGATGAGAGAGAGGGCACAAGTAGTAAAGTAGGAGTTAAAGGAAGAGGCAACAATAAAAGGGTCAGAGATGAGGGAGTCATGAACTCTGGGAATAGAAGAGGGGGACTGGGTCACAGGGGAGAACAGGGAATGGATAACCTTCCAGAACTTAGAGGGATGATTAATGTTGTTCTGCAGTGCGGATACAAAATATTCAGACTTTAAAAGTCTTATTGCTTTGGTATAGGCATTGCGAAAGTGACGATAGTTTGCCAAAGCACCTGGAGAGCCAGTGATCTTAAAAGAATGGCAGGCAAGGTCTCTATTATAGAGGCAAGTCATAACCTCAGCTGCAGTCCAGGGAAGATGACAGCCCTGTACTCTGTTTTTTCTTAGGGGAACATGACAATCCCATTCAGCCATAAATTTGGACTGAAAGTATTGCAGGGCAAAATTTATATTATTGGCTGATGAGATTGAGGACAAATTAGTTGCCCATAGGTCAACTAGGAGAGAGGTCAAGTCCAATAACCAAAATGACCTGAGATTAATACATTTATGGGGGCCTTAGGAGTATGTTGCACACACAGTAAACCATATGATGGTCATTAAGTGCATCAGGAAAGATTCCAGCATCCACAATACTGTTGTGTGCTGCTGTGGTTATTTATGTAATTGGCTATTTGGTTATTTATTGTAGTTTATGATTATTCATACTATGTAACTGTAAATACTTTGTGTAGCTGTATGTATGTTTGTGTAAGATGGGTCACCATTTCAAATGAGCTTTGCTCAATGGTTATAACCCTAATGAAATGACAATACAGTGGTGATGTGATGAGAAGACGCAGTCTAACAAAGAGTTATTTAAGGATTTAAAGTTTAGGCAAGTGGGGTCAGAGATCAATTGAGTCAACTGTAGTGACTTTATTTATTTGTTTTATTTATTGTCTTGGATAAACACCTTTGAGCTAGAAGCTCTTTTACAAAGGTTCCATGTCTTAAACAGGTACAAGTTACAGACATACAAGAATATAATAAAATGCAATCCATGATACAGAATTGTTACAAACCAGCTGAGGAGGATATATTATTTGACAAATGAGTACAGATCTACTATGGACTTACATGCATACAAGATACAGTAAAACTTTACATTTTGAACAATTTTATTTTGTATTGAGGAGAGCCAATTTATATTAGTCATCGAGAATATAAAGCTCACCTCTGGAAAAGTTAGAACAGATAGATGAAAGAAGCTCAGTAACTACAAGCAGAGGAAATACCAGGGCAACAGTAAACATCAGCAATAAAGATAGGGACAGAAAAATGAAGGGAGAGTTTGAGTAGGAGCAGCTCATAAGAAGGGGGGAAGAGACAGCAAGAACAGTCACAAATCGGACACTGGTGGATATGTAAACAGCAACATCACTGCCCCCTTTTTTGTGAGCTTGCCTAGCTACAGTTTAGCCAGGGATAGTTATAGCAGAATTCTGTACCTTAGAGGAGAGCCAGGATTCAGATATAACTAGGACATCCAGCTTGTAGGTTAAGCACAGTAGGTTGTAGTTGATCAACTTTGGAGAAAAGGCTATGGATGTTTAAATGGGAAACGCAGTCCTTTGGGAAGTTGTAAGGATGAAGTAGTGAAGGGACCAGGAATAAATTCAATGTCACCTGCTAGCAAAAGTAGCAAGGTTACAATGAGCTTCAAAGCAACAGAATGCTGCCTGGAAGAGGAAACAGGTGGGAAGTAGAGGAGGGAGAATGGGGGGATAGAAAGTGCCAGAGAGCTTCAAGGGGAAGCTGAAGCAGAAAAGAATTTGTATAAAGGACACCAGGAAATGGAGAAGAGGGAGAGAAGAGGGAAGAGTAGGGGATGAGGAGGGGAAATTACTAAAATGGGGGGGATGCAGAAGGCTATGGAAGAGAGAGATGAAAGAAGAGATGAGGGTAAGAAACACCAGAGAAGTTAACAGCGCAGTGGAGAAAAACTGCAAAAACAATTTACACAAGTAGGTAACAAGTAAAAAGGAGAGAGACAAAAAGGTAGAAGGAGGATATTAAACAGATAGGGAGATGAAACCAGTCAGGCTTAACAGACAGTGAAAAAAAGGGAAGAAGAAAATAAATTAGTATAATGCAGGAAAAAAAACACAGAATAAATTAAACCTTACAGTTCAGTAGGCATGGACAGTCACAAGGGATAACCTACAGAAGCCCTTAACTGAAGCAGTTTACATTTTAAAATAGTGAGATAGGGGAAGTGCGAAATAGTTACTCAAGGAGCAACAGCTGAGATTGTAAAGGATGCCAACCAAATGTAGGACCAGACTTAAAATAAATAAGTAGGCCTAAAACACAATTTAAACAAAAAAAAGACGAGGCAAGGGGACAGAATTAAACTAAAGGAGAAAATAAGAAAAACTAAATAGGAGAAGGTATAAAATTAAGAAATGGGTAAAACCTAGTAGTTTGGCTGAAAAGATTTGCAGTTTAAATGAAACAAGCAATTACTACATAGTAATAACACCTATAAACAGAAATGAGAAAAAAATGGTGACAATTCAGTACACAATGAAATAAGAGACCCAGAGAAGAGTGTCCTAGGAAAGCAAGACCAAAAAGTACAATTATAAGGTTACTATTAACAGACTAAAAGCAGTTCAGAAACAGCTCCCCTTACAATTACCTAATACTACACAGAAACATAGAATCTGTCAGCAGATAAGGACCATATGGTCCACTAGTCTGCTAGTTTCCTTACTCACTGCTGTAGCCCCAGATCCTATTTGATCTGTGTTTCTCTTGCTCTGCACATCTCCAGGGTACCCTTATGTCTATCCCATGCACTCTTGAACCCCCATATTGTTTTCACTCCCACCATTTCTGCTGGAAGGCTGTTCCATGACTCCACCACCCTCTCAGTGAAAAAGTACTTTTGAACATTACCCCTGAGCCTTTCACCCTTCAGTCTCATATTTTTTTAATTTTTTATTGAAATTTTCACCAGGAGGGCACACTGAACAACAAGTTGCTCATCTCATGGTGCAACCTGGGGGGAAGGGTTACATAGGTTGTGAAGGATGATCAGTTACAATAGTTTGTGGGTAGTACAAACAATACAACATTGTAAGATTGTGAAACAGTGGGAACACAAGGTATTGTACAATAAACAGTAGTGGAACATTGGGTAAATTACAATACATATCCAAAATCATACAAAAGAACATATGAACATACAAAACAGCAATAATGCTATAGAACCATTTATAGTGCATAAGTGTACCAGGAGCAGGCTCGAGGTAGTACACAAGTGCTGTTGGAGTAAGAAGGATGGGGTTAGGTTGTGCACACTGGTGACACAGAAGGGCAGGTGGAGAAGAGAGGGGGGAGAGGCAAGAACTGAATATGAGGAGAAAAGGTAGCCATTTCCTCATATCATGTCCTCTTGTTCTTGTGCAGAGTTTTCTCTGAAATATGCTTTCCACCTGTACCCTGTTTATTCCCCTAAGGTACTTGAAAGTGTCTATCATATCTCCCCTCTCCCTTATTTCCTCCATTGAATACATATTAAGGTCCTTAAGTCTTTCCTCGTAGGACTTCTGGTGCAGTCCATGTACCATCTTCATTGCCCTTCTCTGGACTGTCTCTATTTTGTCAATGTCTTTTCGGAGATGTGATCTCCAGAAATGGACACAGTATTCCAGCTGAGGCCTCACCAGTGATTTGTACAGTGGCATCACCACCTCTTTCCTCCTGGTTGTTATGACCCTTCCTATGCACCCCAACATTCTGGTTGCTTTCCCCACCACTTTTTCACACTGTTTGGTCACCTTCAGGTCATCAGACATGATAACTCCCAGGTCTCTCTCCTGACTTGTGGTGGCCAGAATTTCCTCACCCAACCTGTACTCTTCCCTTGGATTCCTGTGACCCAGGTACATGATCTTGCACTTTTTAGCATTGAACCTCAACTGCCAGACACCCAACCACTGCACTAGTAGGCTTAGGTTCTTTCTAATTTTTTCCACCCCCTCCAGTGTGTCCACTCTGTTGCAGGTCATGCTGTCATCTATGAAGAGGCACACTTTTCCCTCCAGATGCTCTACAATGTCACTAATAAAGACACTGACTAGGACTGACCCCAGCACCAACCCCTGTGGCACCCGCTGGTCACCTCCTTCTCCTCAGATTTCATGCCATTTGCCACCATTCTCTGAGTCCTGTCCCTTAGCCAGTTCCAAACCCACTTTACCACTGTAGGACCCACTCCCAGGCTCCCCACTTTATTTAGCAAACTCCTGTGCTGGACGGTGTTGAAGGCCTTGCTGAAATCCAGGTAGGCTACATCCACCACCCCTCTCTGATCTACCACCCTGGTTACCCAGTCAAAGAAATGTCTAAGTTTCATCTGACAGGACCTTCCCGCTGAGAATCTATGCTGCCTTGGATCCTGTGCCCTGCTATCCTCCAGAAACTTCACAATCTTCTCCTAAAGTAAGGACTCCATAAATTTCCCCATTACTGAGGTCAGGCTTACAGGCCCGTAATTGCCTACCTCCTCTCTGCTTCCACTCTTGTGGAGAGGGACCACATCTACCCTCCTCCAGTTCTCAGGTACCTCTCCTGTCTCTAGTGATGCATTGAAAAGGGCAGCCAGTGGTTCTGCCAGCACTTCCCTGAGTTCCTTTAGTACTCTTGGGTGGATCCCATCTGGCCCAATGGCCTTATCTGCTTTTTTCCCCAGAGTTCTTCTAGGACTCTTTCCACTGTGAATGGGCTGGTATCTACCTCTCTCCCCTGAACACCTCTCTTACTGAGTCTTGGTCCCTCACCCTCCCCTTCCCTGGTGAATACTGAGCAAAAGTACTTGTTCAGTATCTCAGCCTTTTCTAGGTCATCCTCCACCCTTTCTCCTCCTTCCTTCTTCAGCCTAACAATCACATTTCTGGTCTTTTTCCTCTCGCTAATGTATCTGAAGAAGGTCTTGGCACCTTTCTTAATAACCTGGACTATACCTTCCTCTGTCTGTGCTTTAGCCCTTCTAATTATTTTCCCAGATTCCCTCTGCTTCTCCAGATTTTGTTCTCTGTCCTCATCCTTTTGTGTTTCCTTGTATCTTCTAAAGGCTCTTTTTTTCCTTTACTTTCTCGGCCATTACCTTTGAGAATAATAATGGCCTTTTCTTTCTTTTACTCTTGCTATGCATTTTGACAGTGACCTGTTACTTCTGGTATGATTCGCTTGAGTCTAGACCACTGTTTTTCCACATCTCCCCATGTACCTTCTGTTGCTAGGGCTCTTTTGAGATTTCTACTTAATACTAGTACTCTAAAACAATAATATAGTTTAAGGCTCATAAGCACTGAATACTAAATAAGAAAAATAATTTCTAACAAAATAATACACTTGCAGATTAGCAGGCACAGATGGACAGAAAGGGATAGAAACATAGAAAGAAATACTTTGACGGCAGGTAAGGACCACTTGACCCACCTAGTCTGACCATTTCCCTACCTACAGGATAAGCTGCAGATCCTAGTTAACCAACAGCCTATTTCTTCCTACCCCCCACAAGAATTGCCTTATGTCTGTCCCATGCATTCTTGAATTCTCCCACAGTTTTAGACCCCACAATCTCCATAGGAAGGCTGTTTCATGCATCCACCACCTTCTCTGTGAAAAAAATACTTCCTCACATTGCCCCTGAGCCGTCCCCCCTCTATCTTCAAATTGTGTCCCCTTGTTCTTGCACATCTCTTTTTCTGAAAGATGCTACCCTCTTGGACTTTGTTGACTCCACTGAGGTACTTAAAAGTTTCTATCGTGTCCCCCTTCTCCCTCCTTTCCTCGAGGGTATACATATTAAGCTCCTTTAGTCTCTGCTCTGTATGGCTTCTCTTGCAGACCCTGCACCATTTTAGTTGCCTCCTCTGGACTGCCTCTATCCTGTCTATGTCCTTGTGGAGATGGGGTCTCCAGAACTGGGCCGAGTACTCCAGATGGGGTCTCACCAACTGTCTGTACAGAGGGATAACAACTTCCTGTTTTCTGCTGGTGGTGCCTCTCCCTATACATCCCAGTATCACCCCAGCCCTCCCTACTGCCTTCTCACATTGCTTGCTAACCTTAAGGTCATTTGATATTACCCCCAGGTCCCTTTCCATTTTTGTTGTTGTTACTACCTCCCCCTGCATTCTGTAATCTTCCCCTAGGTTTTTGTTTCCCAGGTGCATTATTTTGCACTTCTTTGCATTGAATCCAAGCTGCCATATTTCTGACCATTCCTCCAACCTTTCCAAATCCCTTCTCATCCTTTCCACACCTCCTTGTGTATCAACCCTGTTGCAGATCTTTGTGTCATCTGCAAAGAGGCATACTTTTCCTTCTATTCCCTCTGCAATGTCACTTATAAAGACATTAAAAAGGACTGGACCCAGTACTGAACCCTGCGGTACCCCACTAGTAACCCCTCTTTCTTTAGAGTGGACTCCATTTACAATTACCTTCCGTGTCCTGTTGTCCAGCCAATGTTTTACCCAGGCTACCACCCTGGGACCCACTCCCAGGCTGATTAATTTGATTATTAATCTTTTGTGTGGGATTGTGTCAAATGCCTTGCTAAAGTCTAGGTAGGCCATGTCCACAGCCCCTCCTTGGTCTACTACTTTGGTCACCCAGTCAAAGAAATCAGTTAGGTTCATCTGACATGACCTTCCCACTGTGAACCCATGCTGCCTTGGGTCCTGTACCCCACTGGCCTCTAGGTACTCAACATTTCTTTCCTTCAGAAGTGATTCCATCACTTTCCCTACCACAGAGGTCAAACTGACAGGTCTGTAGTTTCCTGCCTCTGTCTTGCTTCCACTTTTGTGAAGAGGAATCACATCCGCCTTCCTCCAGTCCTCAGGTACCACACCATCCTCCCATGATTGTTAAACAGGGTAGTCAGTGGGTCACTAGTTCTCCCCTTAATTCTTTTAGAATTCTGGGGTGAATTCCGGATACCCTGCTGAAACCTAGGGGAGCAGCATGGATGGCAAAAACTTAACATTTTTTAATTACATTTTTTTATAAATTAACTAATTTTTAATGTTTTAAAAAAATTATTGCCTAATTAATTTTGTAAATGAATACTTTTTAATTAAATTAATGGCTGAAATTTTAAAACAGTATGACATACTGTAGTTTATGTCCCTTACAATTACTGAGTTCTTTAGTGGAAGACAGCAGGGGCGTAGCTACAAGGGTGCAGGGGGTGCAGTTGCACCCGGGCCCATGAGGTTTGAGGGGCCCAAATCATAATTTTGATGTTTATTCAAAACTGGAGAGGGGCCCTGTAACATCACCTTGCACCCAGGCCCTCTGGGAATTTGCTACACTACTGGAAGACAGATGCATTATGACAACAAAAGAAGAGCAGAGTAAGGACATAATCTATATCATAAAGTTCTCAAATGGTTCTTACCTGCATCATGTAAATCAGACACACTCACTAGAACAGTACCAGAATTTGACCCTGTATTTAAAAAACAGCTTCTACTAGGGAAAACTCTGGTCAGAGCCAATATAGCTGCAAAATAATGGTACTGATGCAGCTGAAAAAATATGAGGCTGCATCACCCCCCATGAATCCCATAGGTGAAAGTTTTCAAATTCCCTCTGAAATCTGATTCCATACCACTGAAATGTCATTCCACACAACTGGGGCAAAAACACATTTTAGCCAGGATTTGAAAAATGACAGCTATCATGTTCATGAGGTTGTGTGAAAAAATGACTATGTTGAAGACTTGGGGTCAAAATATTGAAAATTACAAACAGGACTAGCCCTAGCTATCCTGGGGCCCTGTGCAAACCTCCTTGCTGGGGCCCCATATCAGAAGTTGTGAAGCCCCCAATAAACATCCTCATCCTTACCATGGTCACCCTATATCTTCATTTTCATCCAGTTTTGTGACATTTTTGTACTCTACTTAAAGTAGAGTATACAGTACTAGGAAAAAAAGATGACAACTGAGTCTTTTTGGGGGCCCCTCTTACGTCGGGGCCCTGTGCAAATGCACAGTTCACTCCTAGCTAAGGCCGGTTCTGATTACAAAAGGTATGAATAAGCACAGAAAATTTTGAATGTGTGTTTGTCATTTTGTCATTTTGACATATTTTGATCTCAAATTTTCAATATGGCCTTCTCATGACGCCAACTCATGAACAATGGTGGTGAAATTGTTCAAATCCACCGGCCCAGTGGCACTGAGGTTTGAGGTGCTGGATGCCTTACCTTGCACCACACTGGCGACCCGGGTTCAGGAACAGACTTGGGTCATTTTGATGTCAGTGGGGGAAGGAAGGATAGAGCATTGAGAGGACTGTTCTCCTTCCTCAGGGTGGGGGGATTTTCACTGTGTGCCATCGACCAACACATAGCGGTGGCTGGCGGTCAGCACAGGTGCACAGTCACATAAGGGGTTGACCCATATCCAGGGTGATTGGCTACTTCCGCTGAGGTGAAGACAGCCTCTACATCCATTGCATGGACATGGGTGTGGGAGAAAATGGCAGAAAACTTCTGGGACTCAGCAGGACAAACGATGGCCTGATCACTCCGGTGAGTCCACCCCTGACACCTGATTTGATGTACCGGGAGGGGGTGCTCTCCTCATCCTGGCCCTGCCATGGAGGAGGAATCCACGGGGGAACCTTGGGTGATGGACGAACTGGGGCAATCATGGGCTGGAGGATGTACCCCTCCAAGGAAGGGGTCATAGCCCCTGTTGAGTCTGCTGCGGCTAAGTAAATTGTATAGTAAAAAAAAAAGAAACTGTTCAAATCCTGCTCAAAAGGTGATTTCACAATGCGAGCATGAAATCACTTTTTGGACCTGATTCAACCACCATTGGTCATGAGGCAGGGTCCTACAAAAAATGATAAAGTTATGCATCAAAGTTCAAAACCCCATGCAGTCAGTGGATCCAGCAGAAAGGTGTGTCTTCGATCGGAGAGTGGATCTTTGCCATGGGGCATGCTCAGGTGAGTTAGGGGTGAGGGGAATCTGGGGTGGTGGGTTCTGAGTGGGAGGCTGAAGTGAGGAGGTCAGATTGGGGAGGGACCATCTTCTTTTCTGCTGGTTTAAAAAAACATTGAGGGACGGTTGTCTTTATTTCTGTTGATATTTGGACAAAACAGGGATGGCAATCAGAGGGTGGGGGTGTCACTAGACATCAGGGAAGCAATACTACATTATAGGGATGGCAAACGGAAGGTGGGAGGTGCCTCTAGACACCAGGGAAGCAATACTACCTTAGGGGGACAGCAATCAGAGGGTGGGAGGGGTGCCACTAGACACCAAGGAAACAATACTACCTTATGGGGATGGCAATTTTTCTAATTGTTTAACCAGGTGAGACACACTAAGCTGAAAGCTTTTTTACAGGTGCAACCTGGGAGCACAGGGAAGTTAAGTGACTTGCTCAGGGTCATATAGTATATGGAAGTGGGGGCTGTGGGATTCAAACCCAGGTCTCCAGATTTGCAGCTCAGAGCCTTAAACCACTGCGCTATACTGCCTCCAATTGAAGGGTGGGGGCTGCCACTAGACACCAAAGAAACACTACTTCATTAATGGAATGGTTCTGTAATCTCACAAATATTGAAACAATACAAAACAAAATTTGAAAAATATATTGGGAGCTCCAAGATTGACTTTGAATGCAGCTGTTCATGCTGAAACAGGGACCGTATCATTAAGTACAAAAGTGCTAAAAAGGTGTATCTCTTACGGAAAAAGGTTAGTACAGCCCCCACTGATAGTTTAATATATAATTGTTGGATGGATGTTAAATTTGGAATAGGTTTAAGCCCCTTAACCTGGTTTGGGAAACTGACTGGTGAGCTCAATATAAGTGGACTGCACTATAAGTACCACTTTGGTAACCTAGTAGAACCAGCGAGTTTTTTATTGACTGCTTTACAAAGAGTCACAAACAATGCAACTCAAAAAGATCTTGCAAGAATCAGAGACACATGGGAATATAAAACTCTCAAACAAATAAATCAGTGTTTTAATAATAATAATACATTTTAATTTTGAAGCACCTTTCAAATTTTCAAAGCGCTGTACAAAACACATAATAAAAAAACAGACATTATAATACAGTATGAAACACTAATAAAAACTACAGTTTCATTAACAATTTATACAGAGTACTATAAGAAGGCAATTTGATAGAGTTGAGTTTTTAAACCACTCTTAAATTCCTCCACGGAGGTGCACTGCCGTAACCGACAGGAAAGAGAATTCCAAAGAGTGGGAGCAGCATAGGAAAAAAGCTCTACAACCAGAAGAATTTAGACTCACTCTCGGAATCTCTAGCAACCCCTCATCGGCAGAGTGGAGCGATCGGCCAGGGCAGTAGAAGACTAGAAGATCTTTCAGATAGGCTGGACCCTGTGTTGAAAAAAATATATTTTAACCTGCCAAATATAATGCATAGGAAAACACTAACTAAACTATGATTTGGGAGTTTTGCTAAAAAATGGATGACTGGTAACATTGGAGTTTCAGACCAACTATGTACTGGGTGTAATAATGCTATATTAAGTACTGCTCATTTATTATTGGAGTGTCTGGTTTTAGAAGATGGGGCTAGTGCTGCCACTGCCCCTTCTGTCCCTAAAGTATCCTCTCTGTGAAGAACTTCTCACTTTTGGATAAAAACACACAACTAAGGCTAATATTTAATTCAGAAACCAGAGTACATATATTTGGTACAGCCAGCTTTTCCTGCAAGGCAGCAATAAAATTAAACTGAGGACTGTGAGTGGGATATATAGAAAATTTAAATCAACTCTTCTGTCTTAGAAAACTATCATTTTAATTGATATAATGGTATTTCTCATAAGAATCAGATTTACATAAATAGTGTTTAGAATGGATTTTGCAATATCTAGAAGTATACAGTCAACAATTATTAAAATGCTTATCTTAAAGCATATATATCATTATAATCATTTTTTTATATATCTGAGTTATGGGTACTTGGTATAGTTATTTAATAATCTTTGGTCACCTGCAAAATTTTATTAGATTTTTTTAGTATTTGTGTATGTAACAAAATTGTGTTTTTTTATATATACTGGAATTAAGCTGAACTGAACTGAACATTATCAAGATGGTGATCGGAGGGTTGGGGGTGCCACTGGATGTCAGGGAAACAATACTACATTATGAGGACAGTGATTGGAGGGTGTCACTAGACACCAGGGAAACAGAAGCAGATAGCAAGGACAGACATAGGAGAGTGGGGGATGCCACTAGACACCAGGGAAACAGTACTAGACAGTGGGGACAATGATCAGAGGGTGGGGTGCCCCTAGACACCAGGGAAACAGTGGTAGACAACGGGGCCAACAACTGGAGGGTTAGGGGGTTGCCACTAGACACCAAGGTAAATTGTTAAATAATGTGGACAGCTATTGGAGAGTTGAGGGGTGCCACTAGACACCAGGGAAACATTATTACATATATAAGGGGAAGAACAGAAGTGCTAGCTTTGAACCCGGAAGTGAACTAGATGTGAGCTAGCAGCAGAAAAATAGAGCATGCTAGGGGACGGAGGAACAGCACTGTAGTAAATGGAGAGGACCACATGTGCTTCAACTCCAGTGTGGAAGGGCACAGTCAAGTTATCCAGTCACGTGCTTCAAGAGTCCCCTCTCTCTTCGACATCATAGCAATACATTGCATAACTCTGCTATGCAGCCGTAAAAATGACTTGCAGTTTCTGCACAATTCTCCTTTAATCAATAACGTTTTTTATATGACACTGACATTAAAAAACACAGTTCCATGTCAGTCACACTGCAAGGAACATACTGAACTGCCTCCTGTACCTGTATTATGTTTAGCTTTCAAATAATAAATTTCTTACAGTAACTTTGCTTTAAAATATAGCTGTGAACTGAAAACACACCATAATATTCCTGGGATTTTTTTTCAGTATGATGCATATTCATATTTTCTGTAATAACAATATTTTGTTTATCATTCAATTTTAAATTATAAAGATGTACACTTTCTTTGTCTCTGCTAGAATCTCTGGCAGTTTTCTCTTGGAATGTGAGCTTGTCCATAAATCACCCATGGCACCTTTAAACCACAATCACAGTTTTTCTTAAACTTCTCATAACTCACTTATGCATCATTGTTTTTTTTAAACTTTCTTTATTGATTTTGCATGAAATCATACATATACAGTAGACCAATAACCATAGAAGATACAAACATCAGTTACAGACTGAGGCCCAGATATTCAAAACTTTGCCATGAGCCTCAAGTAGCACTGTCCAGTATGTAAACATTGCCTGGAGCAAAAAGCAAGCTATATTCTAAAAGAACAGCCCGGAGCAAAACCAGTTGAATATAGCAAGCAAAGGAAGCTGGGCAAACAGGGCCAGGAGTGCAGGGCAATAATAGCCCGGGAATAAGACAGCACTGAAGATAGCAACAGGGAAGTGCTCACTGCTACCGCAGCTCATTCAACCCTGGAGAAAGCCAGTGTTGCAGGTGGGGAACAGTGTGTGTGATTGCACAGAGATATTCCACATCTACTGCAAACAACAATGCAAGCCACACACTGCAGAACTGTGCTATGCTGACGTGCAGTTTGCCCGGGCTAACCAGATTGCACAATGCTAACACATTAGCCCGGGGCAAATAGGAGCCATATTCAAAGCTCCCATGCAAATTAGCCTATTAGGTAATCTGTGGACAAACAGGTACATCTGCATCTCATTACCTGCTGCTTAGCATACAGTACCACACTGTTTGCCCAGTGCAACTGCATGGAGCATACAGCTCCACCTTTTGGTTGGAATGGATGTACAGGCTGGATGCTGCAGGCCAACGCATGGCCACAGCATCCTATGTTGGTCGGCATGGGAGTACAGGCTGGAAGCAGCAGGAACTGTGTGCTGGCAAGCACAAACAGAGCAGACAACCATCCCATGCAGCACTGCAAACAGTACAACTCAAGGTACATATATGTAGAGAGAGTCAGGGAAATTGTGATAGCTATGTGACACATAGCTATATATACATGTGAAACACCCACATATAGATATATAAATATAGCCATATAGTGACACACACGTCCACTGGCCATATGTGCCCTTGACGATGCTCCCCACAACATAGGCATGACCACGGCAGGTGTGGGAGGGACACAGTGGGGGGACCCACGAGTGCATGGGACAGGCATGTGGCATGCCTGGTGGGGGTGGGAGGACATAGGTGGTAGGTTACCCAGGGCTTGCAGCATGTCCAGTCAATAGGGATCAGGGCTGACTGGCTGGGCCTGGCAGTCTGACCTGCTGTCATGGTCCCTGATGTCATGTGTGTCTGTTGCACACCCAGGTAGTTTAATGGTCCCCCCACCCCCCAGCACGTAGCCTGATCCCAGTTTCACAAAACATATGTCACATTTCCCTGGTAGTATAGTGGTTCCCCCCACCCGGCAGTGATGCCCCCGCTCATTGCAATCATATGCCATAAATCGAGCCAGCGACCGTCTCAGCCCTCCTCTCATCACCACGGCTGGCCACTGACTGAGGTACGAATGAGCGCTACTGTAATGAATGGGCTTATTCATTACAGTAGCACTCATTTGTACTTCAGTCAGTGGCCGGCCTTGGTGGTGACAGGAGGGCTGAGCCAGTCGCTGGCTCGATCTATGGCATATGATTGAAATGAGTGGGGTGTCACTGCCAATTGGGGGAACTACTGGACTACCAGGGATATGATGGTATGTTTCATGGAACGGGGTCGGGCTATCTGCTGGAGGTTGGGGGACCACTAGACTACCAGGGAAATATGTCATATGTTTTGTGGAATGGGGTTGGGCTACATGCTGGGGGGTTGGGGGGAACCACTAGACTATCAGGGAACTATGTCATATGTTTTGTGGAATGGGGGTTGGGGTTCATGCTTGGGGGCAGTGCCACCGCCATATTACTGCTGCATTACTGGCAGCTTTTTGTAGGTGGTAATTAGCGCCGCACTACAGGTTGTGCTAATGCCTGTAATGCGGCACTATACATTTGAATATGCCAGTGCACTGGCATTCAGGGCCCCTCCTCTCAGCCCCCTGCATACAATTAGATTTAGCGTCTGTGGTAACGCCTAGTGCCAGTGCTATATGGCCTTTTGAATATTGCAGCCAGGCGCAGAGTCAGCACTAGTCCAGTGCAACGGTTTTGTGCCCGGTGCTAGGCTTTGAATATCTTGGTCTTAGTCTCATAACCAGGGATCAGACAGCCACTTCCAAAATCATATGACATGGGGAGAATTACCATTAAGAAGATAATCAGAACTTGGTACAGTAAAATTGCCATTAGACACCAAGGAACTAAAGTGCCTAGGGAGTACAGAATATAATAATACACTTTACTTATATAGTGCCCTTCACAGGGTATCAGAGGGCTGCACAATAAACAACAATTTAAAATCATAAAATATTAAGATACAATTCAACAATCCAGAATTCAATTATAACAATCCATTACAAGATGACACCAAATGCGAGCTGAAATAAATAAGTCTTTAAGGCAGCCTTAAAGCTCTCTACTGTCAGGCACTCCCATACCCGACGAGGCATAGAATTCCACAGGGTTGGGGCTGCAAATGAAAATGCTTTTGATCCAGAAGTTTTTAAATGTGCCCTGGGAATCTCCAGCAATCCCTCATCGGTCGAGTGGAACGGTCAGAGGGGGCAGTAAGAATGCAGGAGATCTTGCAGGTAGCTCAGTCCCAGTCTGTTTAGAGCTTTATAGGTCAGCAAGCTGACCTTGAAGGTGATCCACCTCTGAACTGGCAACCAGTGCAGTTCTGCAGCACAGGCGTAATATGGTTGGATTGAGATGATCCAGACAACAGCCTGGCTGCAGCATTTTGCACCAGCTGCAGGCGATGGATATCAGCCCCAAGAAGCCCTGGGTAAAGGGAGTTACAGTAGTCAAGGCGTGAAGTCACAAAAGCATGAATCAAAGTTGGTAGGTTGCCAGATGGAACTAGGTTCTTAATCCGGGCGACATACCTCTCAACCTCCCCTCGTAAATCAGGGACAAGGCTTAAAAAAATCAACTAAGAAAGAACAAGTCTGTAACTTTTATGTTTGATATTATATTGTACTTATAACCCTACTGTTTAGTCACAGAAACACAATTTTAGGAGGGCAGAGTAAAATTTTTAGACAAATCAAGTCCCTGAAAATCAGGGACAGTTGAGAGGTATGCCGGGCGATATTCCTCAGATGGAAAAAAGAGGACTTAACCACAGCTGACACCTGAGAATGAAGTGTCAAACCATCATCAAGAATTACCCCCAGATTTCCCACCCATCCAGAAGTCGGTAACTGGGACCCCCCAAGCCACAGTCCACATACCAGTATGCAACTTTACCATTATGGTCTATAGACCTATTAGGCACTATAGAATAAAAGGTTCCTTTCAGAAAAATCATTCCCCTGAGCTAGGCATCTCAAAACTGGACTAATATTACTAGTACTAACAAACTATTGGTATGCATATGTGAGAGAGCTGTGGCAGCATTATATACACATTAGATCACCATTCAATACATCTAATAAACATGGGGGCTAACAAATGTACTATACCTTTATAATTAATTGTAAAAGAAAAATCACAGGCACTGTTAAAAGCATTAACTGTGCACTTAACATCAGCCTCTAAAATAAAAGAATACAGCAGAAATAGAAAAAAGTGATTTACAATACGTTTGTTGAACAGATAATAACTGAGTCTGAGCAGCAAGAATAATGACACCACATCGGGTAGATCCTGAAGATGCAGGAAAAACAGCCTCTTTGTGTATCAGCACCATCTTAATAATGTGGCACAGCTTAAACTGTTATGAAAACAGAAAGGATTATTCCTATATTAAATCAGAAAATAAAGTCAATTGTCCATAAGAACAGAGCTGAACCCTTAAAACTCTCCCTTTGTTTCAGTACTCGCTTAACGGTGGTTTTAATCGATGTATTACTGTCTTCAGTCTCTGACCGCTCCATGTTCCCTTCCTCATGATGCTGATCCTCCACCAGCCTTTCGGCCACAAACTTTGCTGTGTCTTTAGGCTTCAAGTATATATAGGTGTGGCCTCCCTCCATTACAATCAATTTAGCAGGTAGAAGCAATTGGTGTTGGGCATTAAGATTTTTAAGATCTCTGCAAATGGGGCTGAATTGCCTACGTCACTGCCTCATACTGTATGATAAGTCAGGATTCAGGGAGACTGTAGAATCCTTAGATTTAGCCACCTGCTGTTGCCTGGCCACTCGGAGTAGTCATTCCTTCAATCCAACACTTGCATTTCACTAAAAGCGTTCTGAGGCTTTCTGATCTAGCGATCGCTCATCCTGGGGTAGTATGGTAAACTTTTTCAAATAGCAAGGGCATAGTGGTTTATTAATGTGTAAAGCACACCCCAATCATTGTTCCATGAACATTTTGGGGTTTTCCCATCCACCCCTTCGGAAAGACCAACAAGTTGAACACTGCAAGCTCTGGAAAGATTTTCTACATCTTCGAGTCTCTGGCGCAGTACTTGATTTTCCTGAATCAGCTTGGCTGAGACATTTCGGGCTTTAGCAGCATTAACGCCTGCCTTTTCTGCTGTAGATTGGACTGTGTCCACAAGCTGCTCCAAGATGACAACTTTCCCAAATAAATTGTCCAGCTTCTTGTCTATATCTTGGATTGACTGACATAGCTACACTAGCATTTGATTGACTGTTGCTAAGGTTGTTTCCCCCGTCTGCTACTGCAGAGAAGATGGTGGGTCCGGGGCCTGCTTGCTGGTTGATGGCTGAGTTGGTTTCAGCTTAAAAAAGTCAGTTTGTGCAGCAGCACCTTTAAGGCAATACAGATTAGTTTCTAGCAGTTGTCCCACACCTACAGACATGATTTTATGCCTCCAGATTGTCTTTTTAATCAAAATATATTACTTTAATGATAGCCTCTCTCAGGAGCCAATCTATCAAGCAACTGAAGCACAAGCAGCTCACCTGAGTAGCTAAGGAAGCCAAATCTCCAGCCTGATAACTTTCGAGGCAGCCCCCCCCCCAAGCTAGGCACTCGGGACAATCAAGCAACTGAAGCACAAGCAGCTCACCTGAGTAGCTGAGGAAGCCAAATCTCCAGCCTGATAACTTTCGAGGCAGCTCCTCCCCAAGCTAGGCACTCGGGACAATCAAGCAACTGAAGCACAAGCAGCTCACCTGAGTAGCTGAGGAAGCCAAATCTCCCAGCCTGATAACTTCGAGGCAGCCCCCCAAGCTAGGCACTCGGGACAATCAAGCAACTGAAGCACAAGCAGCTCACCTGAGTAGCTGAGGAAGCCAAATCTCCAGCCTGATAACTTTCGAGGTAAAGAGAGCCTCTTCTCTTCGTCTGGACGCCTGCAGAGGGGTGCTACCTGATGAACACTTATATTTTATGAACTTTGTTCCTGTTCACCACTGGGTGGGCTTGTTATTTGATTCTCTTTGTGCTACTAATTGCTGAAGTGTAAAGCTAGGGACTCACTGGCTTTTCTAGAGTTGCCTTGCTGATTTCATGTTAAAGCCAGATATACCAAGCAGCTAGTATAGATCAGACTTGTTTAATATAGTGGTATTTGGAGCTAATTGCTGATTTCATCTTAAAGCCAGATATACCAAGCAGCTAATATAGATCAGACTTGTTTAATATGGTGGTATTGAGCTAACTGTGCTTGTTACTGAAGGCATTAGGTTAGCTGGGTCCTAGTGTGACCTCACTTTGGAATAGCCCTGTTTGCTTAGAGTGGAGCTCCTTTGTGTAAGTCACAACATATTCTCCCGCTGCATAGTAATGAGAGGCTTTCTTTTCTCCACAACATAGGCAGCCCCCAAGCTAGGCACTCGGGACAATCAAGCAACTGAAGCAACAAGCAGCTCACCTGAGTAGCTGAGGAAGCCAAATCTCCAGCCTGATAACTTTCGAGGTAAAGAGAGCCTCTTCTCTTCGTCTGGATGCCTGCAGAGGGGTGCTAGCCCGATGGCGCTTCGCACTGTCTGCCCCGCCCGCCGCAACCACCCTCCCACCCAGGGGTGGCTGTCAATTTAAGGATCCACCCCATGACATCACATCCAGTGATATCACGTCCTGTTGCCCAGAACCTATCCTCCCACTTTCCCATTTGCAGGTTATACCTGCTGGCCACTAGAGGGACCTATGCTCCCTCACTACTTCCTACTCCTACCTGTACAGCACTACTTCCCTTGGATCTTGCTCACCACAATGTATTGGCTCTGCCTCACGCCTCTGCCTGTGCCTATCCCCACTAGCAGTGCACTCACCCTTACCCATCTGCTAGTCCACACTGTGCCCTGGCACCCCTCCCTCCCTTTGCTCCTGACCTCCTCTCCTGCCCCTTGAGACCTCTGTGTCCCCATCCCCCTGCCCTCCCCAGCTTTCTCTTCACCCTCAGGCACATCTGGGTGTCTTCTTATTCTTGCTTTCCCCTCCTGTACCTCCCTGCCCACCCCTGCTCCCTTAGCCTCCCTCCCTCCCTCTCATGTCAATCGTGAAGAAAACCTCTCACCATCTCCCAGCCAGGGTGTCAGTCATGCTATTACTCCTGTCAGGAACATTCATCCAAACCCTGGCCGGTTCCCAGGAGCTCCCCAACTCCACCACAGGCCTATGCATGGTCTCCATGAATATCTGTAGCCTCCAAAAAGTTTGACTCACTACAATGCCTGGTCACATCAATTAACCTGATGTCATCACCCTGGTTGAGACTTGGCTGTCAAAATCCCCTGACTCCTAGTCTCCTTCCTGGTTTCACCTTTTCCGGTCCGACCGTGTTGGGAGCAGTGACTGACTCACGCTGTTATGTCAAGGAATCTCTCCCGTACTAGCCCTGCCCACTCCCATCCTTGACTCAGGGCCCAGGCGCTACGCTGAAACTAACTCCTGACCCTTTAAAGGGACCCCTTTATCTGACTACTGCATACGTGCTCCCCCAGGGACCAAACGAGGCCATTGCCTCTCTTACAGAATACCTTACCTCTCTACTCCTGCCGCTGATCAAATTCTGGTGGGTGACTTAAATGTCAACTGGCTCAGCCCTCCTCCTCCTCTACCCAAGACTCCTTTTCTGCAATAGACCTAACGCAACTAGTTACCCACCCTACCAGGACTAACCCCAAGAGAGGCTCCAGTACCCTGCTTGATGTGGTATTCACCAACCGCCCTAATCGGATCCCCAATGTACAAGTCCTCCCAGACTCTCTCAGCGATCACTCCCCCATTCTATTCCACTGGTCAACCTCAGTCCCCAAACCCATAGCACAGTCCACATGCCAGCGGCGTCTAATACCTGGTGGACTGATAAAACTTAAGGAACTTCTGTCCCAAATTGACTGGTCTCCTGTACAGGCAACTCCTGACATCGACATAGCTCTCTCCTTCTTTACCCAAACTTTTAATAATGCCTGTGATATCTTTGCCCCAGTGTTGACCCGCCGTTCTAAAAGGAAGAATGCCCCCTGGGTTACCCCAGCTTTGATCCACCAGCTCAAATATAGGGACAACCTATGGCACCATGCCATTGAGACTGGCTGGCCCAATGACAGGCGGTTATATGCTGCCGCCCAAAACAAGTGCACTCGGGCCATCAGAAAGGCCAAGTCTGAGCACTATCGGTCCTCACTCACTGCCTCATGGGGGAATCCCAGAACCTTCTGGGATAACATTAAACAGTTACATGGGAGTGCACACTCCCCTCCACCCATCCAGATCAACATTAATGGTGTGATCTCCTCAGACCTAGCCCTCATAGCCAACCACCTCAACACCTCATTCACTGACCTTAGCCCTATCCTCCCTACAAATTTTTGACCCTCCTCCCCCAGCACCTGCCGTAAATCTTTCTCGCCCTTATTTTCTCCTCCGCGTGTTTCTGCCCAAGAACTTAGGCCGCACCTTGTCACTGCCCTCAAGAGTAATAGTACAGGCAGTGACACCCTGGATCCGTGTATCCTACGGCTGGTTTTAGACACAGTCCTTACCCGATCACATGCCTCATCAACCACTCTCTTTGCCTGGGGAAGGTTCCAACTGCCTGGAAAGTCACCACTGTCACCCCTATCTTTAAAGGTGGTGATAGGACTGTGGCTGGAAACTATCGACCGATCTCCATTCTCTCACCTCTCTCCAAGGCCTTGGAAAAAGTGGTGGCCTCTCAAATCTCTGACTACCTCTCCACCTACAATGTCCTTTGTCCTGAGCAGCATGGCTTCCGAGCGGCCACAGTACAACACAGCCCTCCTAGAGTTCTCAACTTTCTCCACTCCTCCTTAGACACTGGTTCTCTGGCTGGTGCTGTCTTCATTGACCTCTCAGCTTTCGACACTGTCTCCCACCCCCTCTTCTTGATGCCCTTAGTCTCTCTGGTTTTGCTGCTGGGCCTATCTCCTGGTGCACCAGTTGTCTGTCTGACTGCTCACAGCTGTAAAAATTAATGGACCTACTCAGACATCTGTCCCATCTTTTCTGGAGTTCCCCAGGGCTCTATTCTGGGCCCCTTACTATTCTCCCTTTACCTTAACACCCTTCCATGCTCTTGCTCGGGGAACATTCTATTGTACGCTGATGATGCAGTCATCTTTGCCTCAAGTCGTAACCCTACTGCTCTCCAGGACTCGCTGCAGAAGTCCTTCACTGAAGCCGAGGGCTGGTTCAAGGAACATAGATTGGTGATAAATCTTTAAAAAACCAAAACCATGTTCTTCACTCATCCCCAAAACAAGTCCTGCAACTTCAAACTCCTCATTCACTCTGGGTCCTCATTCCCACTCGAACAAGTTTGCTCCTATAAATACCTAGGGATCCATTTTGACCCCTCCCTCTCCTTCCATGGACACATCGCTGCCCTAGACACTGCCACTAATATCCGATTCGACTTCGACTCGCAGTCACCTCCTCTATCCTGTCCCTAGTGGACTATGAACTGCCGGTGTATGGTGCTGCTGATCAGACTGCACTCCATAAAATTCGCACTACTCTGAATAAGGCCTGCAGGTTAATTACTGGAGCACCTAGGATGACACACACCTGTCTACTGTATGCTAAAGCGCTGGTACTTGATCTCGTGGCCTCAAATATCTTACCTGTACCCTTACAAAAGACCCTCCTTGGGTTTTCCCCACCAGGATTTACCACCACCATGCGCTCTGTCCCACTAGTTCATACTCGGACCTCTGGGAAAACCTCTTGTTATCCCTAGAGCTAGGACCTCTCACGGCCAAAGAGCCTTCAGCTTTAGGGCCCCTCCTGGTTCAACACACTGCCCCTCCATCTCGAGCTCCTACTATATCGTGCTTCAAAACTTCCTACGTAACCACCTTATCAACACCCGATGCTGTAACTGCCACTAGTCAAAGCCGCACTCAATACTTATGACAAAGCTTATATATGCTGCTAAGGACTTACATAACTCTGGTATTGTTTGCATCCATCCTACCTGTACCAGCTTGTTTGGTATTATGTCTTAATTTTACTGTTATACTTATGTGTTGTACTGTTATACTGTGTATTTTCGTTTGTCGTACTGTGACAAGGTACCTTTGTAAATGAGCCTATGGCTCAAAGGTTTTCCAAACTGCTGTTGAAATAAAATAAAAAAAAAAAAAATAAAATAAAAAAATAAATAAATCTGATCCATCTTTGTTACCCAGTTAACAAAGACTAAATAAAATAAAGAATTCTGCCACACTTCTGCTCTTCTCAGTGTCCTAGCCACACCCCTGTACAACATTACATTTGAACAAAAGTTGCATATTTAGACTGTATGGATAGCCAGTTCTTTAAAAAAAAAACAGACTTGCTGGATATAATAGCTGTATTTCAGGTAATAACAACTTTTGTCCATAACTTCATTAATACACCTTTGAGAAGAATGTATCTTAGCACTGCACATTTGTTTTCATGTCTTCTTTAACTCTTTTTATCTAATGCCACCATTTTGGGCCAGGTTAAGCAATGGATGCTTCTAACACCATATGGTGCTAATGGGTATAATGGGTTAAAATGTCATATTTCTTATTTCAGCAGCATATTTACTCTTCAAATTACACAAAGAAACCCCCCTCTAGTTCTCACTTCCTCTGTCTTAAATTTAAAGATGTACAATACTGACTCTGGTTTTCAGCTGGAAGACATGCAATCTCTGACCATTTTAATGGCCACCCCTGATAAAGGATATAGGCTGCAAGTAGTCTTTAGTTTAACATAATTGTTTTCCTTATTGCCGAACAGGTTTGTTAAATCTATAACTTTTCTTTGCACAATTATTAAAGAAGTCTCTTTTCACAACCTTTGTCTGGATTCCCTATGTGACACCTGGAGTAGAGAGCTGGGCCTAGAAATCATACCAGCTACCTGGGAGAAATGCTGGGCCAATCTACGACACTCCATTAAGGATATATGGAGCCGATTCACCCAGTTCAAGATTTTCCACTGCTGATATAGGACCCCCAATAATTGCATAAATGGGACCTCCTGGCCAGGGATAATTTTCAGTGATGTGATAAGGCAGTAGATCATATTACACACATACTTGGGGATTGCCCTGTCCTCAGGGAATACTGGTGTGGACTGCAAACAGTCCTAGGTGATGTACTTCACCAGGAAATTACACTACGCAGTCTGTGCGACTGGCCAGCGGTGATATGCGTGAGGGGAAGGCGAAGCCGCAGAAGCGGTCGGGGTGGGGGAGTGAGTGGTGACCACTGCCTGATGGGGAGGGGGAGCATAGGGAGCCACTAGACCACTGGGGTGGTAATGGCCATGTTTTGTTTTTTGAGAGATCAGGGATTTGGGGGAAGGGGCACTGTAAGACAGGGGCACATCTTGCATCATTCTAGTGGACAGATCGGGGATCGCGGGGGGAGGTCCACTTTACCACCACAGCTTATACATGACCCTCGGGAATCGGAGGAGGATGGACTGGGATTGGTCATCTGTTTGAAAACAAGGAAATGAGGACTGGGGCTCCTTGTGCATTGGGAGGGCACCATACCACCACCACAATGTGGCAATATCGAGGATTGGCAGGGGTTTGCAGTACCCTACCACGGCAGGCATTCCAAATTGATGGCACACAGGTGCCTGGGCATTGCAGGGATAGTGCACTACTGCAGCACAAAACTCCCTGCAACAGCCTTGTGTCGGCTGCCCTTTCTGTGCCTGGGTTCTTGGCTTGCTGCCCCCTGTGCACTCATCCATGGCTGCATCTTTGGACTTGTGCCGGACCCCAACTGTGCCCATCTTTCACTGCAGGTAAAATTTTGCAGCTATTCCAGAAGGTTTGATACAAGTCGCCAAACTTCTGGAATAGCAACTTTTGCACTTGCCGCAACTGCATCAGATGCAGCTCCCTTTTCAGCCACAAGTTATATCTGATGCAGGTAGCTTCTAAAATCAGGCCCACAGTATTAAAGTTGTCCATAGTGTGCTATAAATCCAATGTCCTGAATTAGCCTGTTATAATTTGAGTTAAACTGTTTAATATATTTTAATTCTTATGTCCTTTTTATAGTTTAAATTCGAACTGTTCTATTGTGCATGAAGATTTCCAGCCAGAAACCTAACCCTTTACAAGTGAGTCAGCCAATCAGCAGCAACTGTTTAATAATAACATCAAAAATTATTACTTCATGGAGCTGGCCCGGTGGCACTGAGGGTTGATGCACTGGACGCCACACCTCGCGCCACGCGGCCACCTGAGTTCAGAAACAAGCTCGGGCCCTGGGGATCAGCAGGGGAGGGATTGGATTGAGCACCTGTAAGGCTGCTCTCCGATCCCGGGGGGAGGGCATTGGGGCACATGGGGCTCCAGCGACCCCTGGTGGAGATCAGAGCAGAAGCACAGGTGACATGTAATGGCATGCCCGATTCTGGCAGGATTGCATTGCGCCAAGCATTGGGGGTGTGCACATGCAGGGAAGGGGTTGGGAGAACAAGGCAAAAACCCAGCTTGGAGAGTAGGCGACAGCACCTATCCTCCATGCCTGGGGTCTGTCTCAGCCGGTTTTATCAATCTTCCACCCTGGCCCCACCTGCATGCCGGAGTCTGTCTCGCAAGGAGCCCAAGGTAAGGAGCTGGGTACCCTCCCTGGGTGGGTTAAATCGGGGGTGCCAGCTGCGGGGGGGTGAGAGAAAGCACAGGTCGCAGCAACCCTCAGGCAGGGCGGCACAGGGATGGGATGCCTGAGAGAGTTCCCTCGAGCTGTGAAGGAGTAAAAGAAAGTTGAAAAAAAAAATTATTACTCCAGTGTTATTTGTGGAAAGATATCAGTGTGTGCACTTTCAAAGACTAAACACGCTCTTCTCTAGTGAAGGAAACAGGTTGCACTAACTCAGAACATTAAAGAGTCCCTGATTGCTTAATAGAGACTTTGAAAAACCTAACTGTTAGATCAATTTCAGCTTATACTCTATTCAGTGTATTTTTCAGACTAAAACGTCCTATTTTTCTGTAAAAAATTATCATTGTTCCTCTAGATTTCCCCTTCCCTGACTGTGTTTCTACACATGGGGCAGGATTTTCAAATGCTTATGAATGCTGCAAGCCCCGGGTGTGCTGTACATATGGCACACAGAGTTTGCGTCTTTCACCCACCAGCAATCAGGATTTCTATCCTGCGTGCCAACTGCTGCAAGTTAGGCCAACTTTTTGTGGTCTAGCTTGTGGCAATCCTAAGGTCTGTTTTTATGGAGCTTGTGCCAGATATGTGGCGCAGGCTGCCACAAATCATTGAAACTGTCATGACTGCGCCTGGGATGAAAAAATCAGGTGCAATTGTGGCAAAGGGGTTTGATGCACTGCCAGAACCTAAGTGCCATGGTGCAGAGCTGGACGCAAGCCCAGTGCCAAACTTTGAAAATCCAGCCCAGAATATTTTTATTCTCCGATGGTGGGAAATCACAATCTGTTACTGTGACATTGAATCTGACGTTATTAAAAACAGGATTATAATGTCACATGCAGACATGTATCCAGAAAGGACAAAGTGTAGCAGCAAGTCATCCTGTTTTACAGGGGAAATTTGTAGTAGTTAGTAACGTTCTTGCAGAACTTAAATTCATACCACCCCATGATTCATATTTAACTGTACCTGAATAACAACTGATGTAAAAAATTGGGGTCCGGATTTTTAAAGCCCTGGAAAATTCTGCAGCCGCAGGAAACACTCGGCACAAGTGAATTGCCACTTGTGGGGCCACAGGTTTTCCTGCAGCTCTGGTATTCTCAAAAGTGGAGCTGGTTTGTGATCCTCTCCGTGATTTATGGCAGCTTGCTGCTGTGTTTTCCCTGCAGCTGTAGAAAAATGTTAGGGCCAGTGGGACCAGGCATAACATCTCCCGTAGCTGTGGCGGACTGAAAATACAAATCTCTGCAGCTGCAGAGATTTCAGTCCACAACTGGAGTTGTAGAGTGGGACTTAGTCCCAGTTCCCTTTTGAAAATCTGGACCCATATTTTCAATTGTTTTCTTTTTATGGACAACATTCTAAGCAGTTTTCTTTATGGAACCAACAATTTGGAGTCTGCACTATGTCACAGTTTGTGTACTGAATGTTTAGCATGAACTGTTGATCTATCAGAACCTTGTTTCATAGTTCTGTACACAAACTGTGACAGTTACAACCACATCTCACTGCTTCCATGAAGAGAACTGCAACAGAATGGTGCCCATAAAAACAAAACAATAAAAAAATAGTTTTCCACATCACTTTTTGTGTTGGCACAGTTCAATGTGAATCATTTAGAGGTATGAATATAATTTCTGAAAATAGTAACATAACCAGCTGCCAGTTAGAAATAATTCCCTGTCCTGTTTTCATGTTACTGTGCATAACTAGAATGAAAATGGGGAATTATATCTAGCAAATAAAATGAAATATGAGCGCAACTGTGTATAAACATTGTGTTTTTCAAAGTCTCCTCCTGGACGTCAGGCTCTTTAAGGCAAAGTGAATATTGTGGAATATTATGAGAACCATTCTGAGTCACAGCCTGTCTTACCACCCTGCTACCTAAAACTACAAAGTACAAATAAATTATTTTTAAAAGCATGCTCATCAGGGGGTAAAAGGCCCATAAGGGTATACAGCAAAGCATAAAAAAGCCCTTTCAGATGTTAGCAGGTGTAATCTGCATTCTGGCACGTATCTGTAAACGCAGCACCATCCAGCACTGTGACATTCATCTAGTGCATGCTGCCCTACTTAAAGATGCACTACATATCTGGTGTTGGGCACAGAGGCATCCAGACAAACAGTGCCCTCTTTCTTCATGTCTCCAGTCATGAGTTCCCTGGTAGTTCTGCAGTTCACATCTCCTTGTACTCCATAGCCAGTAGTCCTCATGGTACAAGAGTTCCCAGTCACATACCACCATGGTCAAGCACCCTGGTGGTTCACTGTCCACCCACCACCCCACCACTGAGCTAAGCATTCCATAGTGGTCTCCCTCCCAAAAGAGGGTCCATCTCTGCATCAGGCCAGCCGACAGCTGTAAATGATTGCCTATCTGCAACCACGGTACAGGGAGGGTGCAGAGGTGTGCAAGTGGACCTGCAGTGGCAGCTATTTGCTGTGAATGGCTCTATAGGACATTTGCACAGTAACCCGCCATGCCAGAGCACCTAAAAGTTGCCTTTCCAAGCATACAGGAACAATGGTATGCAACCCCACACCCCCAGTGAGCTTAGCTTAACAGGATTGCAAAGGTCTTCCCAATGCAAACAGGTCTTTGCAACTACATGCACTGTGTTTTTTGATGGAGAGTTCAGTCTTTTGCATTAAAAAAACAACAACAAAAAAACATTTTTAACCAAATACATGTGAGAGGCCTAAAAGAAAAACTTTTATTCCAGTAGAAATGTACCTGATTTATTACCAGTGGTTCGCCATACCAGGACCAAAACAATGATGATCTTCTTCATCATGCCCTTTAAGATATAGAAAGGTAAATGTATCAAGCAAATCTCTGGCTTAGGAGAACAATTCAACACATTTGCCCTCACATACCGTATCAACAGGTCTCTAATAAACTGGTATTAAAGTGGTTGAATAAGCATTTGTAGAAGCTGTGTTTTCTTAACTGATAAAGAAAAATTCAAAAGGAATAATACCATAGCTGGGTTAAAGCCACAGTTCATGTTGTGGTCCAAATGGTGCGCCTCAAGCTTTTCATTCCCTTTTAGATTACTTTTTTCTCCTGTTTTGTAAAATGCCCTTTCCCCCATTTTGAGTCTGCTTCTATATTTTTTGTATTTTTGAAATAATTAAAAGGAAACTCCATTACCTGCACTGCATCCTATGCACTGGCTACCAGTTAGGTGGTACACTACCTTTAGGACTGCATTCTTAACTTACAAGACCCTGTATGATTTGAGCCCTGGCTACCTTAAAGATCTCTTGGTCTGCTGTGCGCGCCTGGTTCCCCATTCAATTCCACCTTCAAGTTGTTATTGGCCATCGTGACATCTTATCTCAAGCAATAAGGAGATTGATCTTTCTCAGTGTCAGGCTTTATTTTTATAAAAGTGGCAGAAATAATATTTTATTTTGACAAGATTAGGGAACTGAATGAAATAATGATAATTACACTTTTATTCATGAGGAACGTATACACCATTAAGTCAGGCTTATTTACACATGGTTTCTGATTGTAGCAGGATCTGGTTACAGTTTGGAGAAGGTACAATTTATACATTATATATAGAATAAAGTATGGGGTGGTATGTGTAACGAGAAGTTTACACCCCCCCCCCCGAGGTGTCAGATGCTACAGAAAACCCTGAGAGTGAAGCTCGAGGGGTTTATTAAAGCATCTAACACTGGGGGGGGTGTAAAGTTCGAGTTTACACACACCACCCCATATTTTATTTTATATAATTGCTAGGTCTCCCCTTTTTTACCCCAGCAGTTATATAAAGTAGTAGCCATTCCAGTGCAGCCACGCTCCGGTTCCATTTTTGACCATCCTCGTGTTTTCTTTGCTCCAGTTTTAAGAATGTATTTGAAATGTTTTGTCTAGCGCCTATATATGGAAAATGACTTTTTTTTTAAATGACTTACTGTCGAGTTCTCCTGGTGGTTCAATTGCGAGCAAGACAGCAGGCAAGTGGTGTTAAGCGAGAAACTGTCACGGGGGCATGCACAGACTGAGGGAAACCATGCACATGTTTGCAGTAATAAACACTCCTTTATTATGGCAAATAATGGCATGGTTCCCCTATGGAAAAAAGGGGGGACCCATTAATTATAATCTGATTCCAAACATAGATTTTTACAACAATTACAATAATATACAATAACTAGTGACCCCTTTTATCACACTAATTATCAGTGTAATCAAATGCCATAGTAACCAGGCATGATGTCATACTCAGTTATTACAATATTTTGAGGTCTCATGCTTCACTTTCCCTTTCTATAGTTCAATAGCGGGAAAATTGACTCACGTGATTTTTTTTTTTTTTTGCGCCTATGTCCCTGCACCAGTTAATATAAAAAATGAAACATAAATCACTGTGTGCTTATGAATTTTTTTCTTTTATACATCCTCTGTCTGTGATGTCCATATAAACTTCCCAAGCTTTGATTCTGAGGTTTATGGGACACATCACACACCTCACACTTCATAACACACACTCCCCTATGCATTAGTCTCTATTTAACATTCCACTTATCCCTCACAAGTGGAGAAGCACTTAATACCCGACTGTCAGACTGCAACAGATTAGTTACCTTACTCGTATGTCTCACATGGATAGATAAAACCCCATCATACTAAGCATACAAAATATATCAGCATGTTCCTCTCAAAACAAATTATTTATGTTTGATTTATGTATTTATATCATTGGGATTTCAGTTGTGTTAGTATTTAAACAGTTCAGCTGTGTGTTACCAGTGAAGTGCCCTAAACCCTTGGGATTGGGTGCTATATACATTTTAAAATTGCCTTGCCATGGCAAGTTGGTGGAGCTCTTCAACAGGACACTTGAGACAGGGAGGGTACCTAGGGATTGGCGAGAAGCACATGTGGTGCCAATCCATAAAGGGGGGTCGAGGGAAGTACCAGGTAACTATAGCCCCATCAGTTTGACCTCGGTGGTGGGAAAATTAATGAAGAGTATACTAAAGGAATGATTGGGGGTGTACTTGGAGGAGGTGGGAGGTCTGGATAGTCGGCAACATGGGTTTGTGCCAGGTAGATCATGTCAAACCAATCTTGTGGAGTTCTACAAATGGGTAACATCAGAACTGGACAGGGGAAAGCCTGTGGATGTATTATTCTTGGACTTCAGCAAGGCATTTGACTCTGTCCCCCACAATGGTCTGGTGGAGAAACTGATGGGGTTAGAAGTAGGCCCTTTGATGGTCAGATGGATTGAAAACTGGCTAGCTGGATGCACCCAGACAGTAGTGGTCTGTGGGGAGCTCTCAAACCCTAGAGAGGTTGGAAGTGGGGTACCGCAGGGCTCGGTCCTGGGTCTGATCCTGTTTAATGCATACATATCAGACATCAGGGAGGGTATAGGGGGTGAAATGAGTCTCTTTGCTGATGACTCCAAGATGGGAGCAGTAGTTGAGGCAGAAGAGGGGAGGTTGTCCCTGCAAGGGGACCTGGACACCCTGGAAAGCTGGGCTCACACATGGAAATTAAATTTCAATATCACCAAGTGCAAGGTGTTGCATCTTGGGCGGGGAAACCCTAAACACAGGTACACCCTGGGAGGGGAGGTGCTGTAGGCCTCAATAGGGGAAAAAGACCTAGGGGTCATGGTAGATGCATGTATGAATAACTCTGAGCAGTGCAGAAGAGCGGCTAGCAAGGCAAACAGGATGTTGGGATGCATCGTAAGGGGGATCACCTCTAGGAGCAAGGAAGTGATTTTGCCACTGTACAATGGACTGGTTAGACCACACCTTGAGTACTGTGTACAGTACTGGAGACCACACTTGAAGAGGGACATACAGCTCCTGGAGAGGGTACAGAGGAGGGCAACTAAGATGATACGAGGGCTAGGGGATTTGACGTATGAGGACAGACTTGAGGAGCTCTGCCTGTTTTCATTGGAGGAGAGGAGAGACGGGGGAACATGATTGAGGTCTTCAAGTACCTTAAGGGAATAAATAAGGTAAACATGGAGGGGATCTTTAGACTAAAGCAGGGAGGTATCACCAGAGGGCATGGTTTGAAGTTGGAAGGTGGAAGGGTGAGGGGGGAAAAGAGGAGGAGATTTTTCACTGAGAGGGTGGTGGACCCTTGGAACGCACTGCCTGGCGAGCTGGTTCAGAGATCCACAGTGGAGGACTTTAAGAGAGGGTGGGACAGACACAGAAAGTGGATGCATCACATGATGGCCTGTCCCGGGGTGGGGTGGGGATGGATGATAGGAGTTTCTGGAACACAAAGGAGGGGAGGGCCTCGGCACCCAACTAGGGATCTGAGGTTCAAGCAGACTCAATAGACCGTAAGGCCTAATCTGCTGGCAAATAGTATGTTAGTATGTTACAGTATATGGATGCCCTCAGGTTTTCATCAATAATCTCAGCTGTATATGAACACCCACTGTCTGGATTTTCAAAAGTGGAGACACATGTGACATGCCTGCTATTCACAGCACCCACTACAGCTATCTCCATGTAGATGCAGTGGGTGATATTTTCAAAACTGCAGCCAAGTTACAGTATGACAATCCGCTGTTTATCTGGCAGCAAGCATCCAACTTTAGACGCACCTGCTGCTCTTTTTCTAAGCCTACTTACACCACAAAAAGATGGTCTAAGCCAGGGAGTAAAATGGGAAGGAGGTCATAAGAACTCAGTTCCAGCACCTCTTAAAAAGCTGTATGACAGTTCCACCACCTTTGCCATCTTTCTCTGTTGACTACTATAGGGGAGTTCCACCACCTAGAAATGACAGTTCCATTACCTTGAAATCTACATATAAGACTTCCCCCACCTAAACATTTCCAATTTAGCCACTGGTCTAAGTGGACATACAGTAGTCCTTAGTCATAGGCATCCACTGCTGGATGCAAAATTAACTGCTGCCAGCAACCCTTTCCCGCCTGCGTCCCGGGACATGGGGCTGAACTGGCCCCTTTGAAAAAAGCCCTGGAGGAAAGGTAATCATAGCTTAGGGGTTTGAAAATCCAACCCCCCAATTAATATTACTTTTTAATAGTATCTAGATGTTACTTTTTTACAACTAAAGTACATTTTCTTTTCCCTTCTGTTTATTAGACCAGACAGCGCTAAATATAATGTGTGGCACTATACTTAACCTGGAGGCTGATGTATCTAGTTCTGTTTCCCTTCATACCTCACCAGCACTGTGATCTCACTGACTATGGCATCACATATTACCTAGAAAAGCCAATCACCTGCTGCTAGATCAGTCACTTGGATGCTGTAGTGAGCAAGGTCAAAGTGCTGATGAGATATGGAGGAGAATAGGACTAGGTATGTCAGTCACCAGGAAAAGTCCACTCTTCACACCACATCTCAAACTATCAGGTACTAAATCTGATGAGCAAACAGGAAAAAGAAAACTACTTCAGAGATAAAAAGTAACAGCAGGCAACTTGTGAAAAATGCATAACATTTTCTGTCTTCTGTTTTGGCACTACTAGCACTTTAACATTGTTTTTTTGTACAGCACCTTTTATACAAAGTGTACCTCAAAGCACTTCGCAGTGGGAGGTGGGGATATAGAATCCCAATTGCAGGGAAAACAGAATCTAAACTAGGATACTATATAAAAATATGTGCAGTAGGAAGGCTGTTTACACTAGATACAGTATCAGGTATTTGGTAAACTATTCCATGAACACGGCCATGCACTTAACTTGGTATTCTCACATGGGATTGATATTAGTGATGTCAAAGTTGAACCTCTGGTAACTGGCCCAGTGACAATGAGGGTTGAGGTGCTGGATGCCACACCTCACGCTACATCAGTGACCCGGGTTTGGGAATGGACTCGGGTGCCAGGGGTCGGCAGGGGAAAGGTTGAGGACAGAGCTCCCGAGTGGAGCTCTCCTCCCCAGCCTGCAGGGGATGGGGTAGCCCGGTGAGCCAGGGACCCCTGGTGGAGACCAAGGGGTACTGTAGCAGCCAGGCTAGCATGTACTAGCATGGCTGGCACTGGCAGGGATGCCGTGCACCAGAGTGTCGGATCGTGCCAACGCATTTTTATTTATTTATTTTTTTATTCAGTTTTTGTTGATTGGGTAAGTGCACTAGACAAATCCTGCCTATTTTCAGGCATGATCTGGGGGAAGGGGAAACAGATGAATACCAACTGACCTTGAGCCAGATTAAACTGGGAGGGGTAACCACACGTACAAACCCCTGAGGGCGGGATAGGCGACGGCGTCCCAGTGCCTCAACCACCACATGCCCAGTAGTAGGCCACTGCCTCCACCCCAAGATCTCCCCAAGGGTATGGGTCCAGGGCCCGTGGGGAGTGCTAATGCCTTTGAGGGGGCAGATGGTCACAGTGGGCAGTAGAAGCGGCAGGCGAGTGGATTGCCTGAGAGAGTTCTGGTTCTCAGGTGAAAAACAGGAGAAAATAGAGTCGAAAAAAACAAAGTTGAACCTGTGGGATGATCCAATCACTATGCTGTGCAGTTCCATGCAGACCCCACATTGTATTACCACCACACCACGTGGAGTTGATCCAGTATCATCCTTTATGCAATCTGGAGCCAGAGATGGTGTATGATGGAGATACAGTGTAGTCCTGTGAGGGCTACAATTTGGTCATCTCTATTACTCTGGACTCCACCACAGTAATCTGCAAACAGCCATTGTCCTCCCACTGCAGCTCACCATGGTGTCATGATGAGCAGTGCCAGATGAAGGCAACAGGGAAGAGGTTGGAGCGTTCCTGTAAGCGTTCAGTTCCTTTGGGTCACAAGATGGCTCTTAGGTCTCTCTACAGAGACTAGCAGAGGGCAATAACTCTGAAAAAGTCAAAATTCCAGTCACAAGCTATTGCCTCAAGTAAGAATAGTCTGGCCCAGCTCTTTTGCACGATGGACATGATTATAAATCCAGTCTGTCTACAGTCTAGTGGTGCATTGTCACAAAAAAATAAAAGTGACAAGTCTGTCCAGTTAATTTCCTTTACTGTCACCCCCAGTAATGGGAGTTAAGGACTGCTTATGGACACTGCATATATAAAGACAGTGCGTAACTGCAGCCTGTCCCATAAGCAACACAGGTGCTCATGAGCATCTAATTAATAAAAAAGATCCTGGTTTAAAGGCTGTGCACTGTTTGGACAATCAATTCTTGTATGGAGTTATTGGTGCTGCTAACCCACCTTGCTGTGTAGCCTTGAACTGGCCTGAAAAGACTGCGAGCTGTGGAAGGTTACCTCATAACCAGAAGGTCAAGTAAGTGGCCTGTGTTGGTCCCCTCCTTGAAAGCGAACTGTGTCATCTTTATATCCTAGACCTTGGAGAAGGGCTTACATTTGGGGTGTCATCCAGGATCTGATGTATCTCTCACAGTCAGAGCACAATAGATGCCATCAGGGTAAAAAAACAAAAGTTACTGCAATTTAAACTGAGTAGTGTGTTAAGTCAAAATGGTGCCTGTGAACTCCTGTATTTCATTCCTTTCAGTTGCCTAACTCATGATGGAGAAGTGCACTAGGAAGTAGGCCCAGCAAATACATAAGCCACATGCACAGCAAATTGACTGTGGAGGACCTCAGGTTCAAACATGAGCTGCACTCATGCAAATGCAATGGAAAGAAGCTCTCACAACCCTTTTATGCTGCAGCGACTGGTCAGAAGTTTCAAAATGGGGGGGTGTGGCCAGACACAGGAGATGGCTGCCTCCTGTGAGTAGTGTATCCATCCTGAGAGAGATCGAGAAGTGTTGGCAGCCCTAGAGTGCAGAGTATGAACTGTGTAATTACTAAAACCCTTTAAAAAGTTAAAAAACGAGTTTTAGTTAATAAAAATGTTCTTGTTACAGTAATGTTGTCAAACAATTAACTGATGCTCACCATTCCCCCAAAGCCTTACCCCCAGTACAGTTGCAGTGCCGCAACATTCACCTCAATACAATTGTATTGAAGTGAGCAGTGCGGCACCACACTTTCATGAAATGGAGACACTTTGTAGACTTTACAACTATAAATTAAATAAGTTAAACGCTTAAAATAGTATTTTCTATGCAAAAGCCATATCGGAGGGAGGTAAGGTTTTGGGGATGGGAAGCATCAGTTAAGGACTGCTTTCCCATAATAGTTTTTTTGTTTTCTTTACAGTCTTTATTTTTTCTGATAGTTCAGTGCAGACCCTTGCCTGGAGAGCCTAATTGGATTCAGAGGGATATGGGTTCTCTCATTAGCTATTTTGTCTGATGTAACTGGAATGCACTACCCCTTCCTTTGCCTGCTGAGTGTTTATAGGACAAGCAATGTACACAAAGGGTGAAAAACAGGAAATAGTATGGGGGCTGCCATAGTTTCTGTGGATCCACACAACAATATAAATGCATGAAAAATCAAAGGAACCAATTATTAGAAAGCAGAAGGAAACATCAAAAGTTAAATCTGAAATTTTAAACTAACAGGCAGTGCAAAAATTGTATTTATTTTATTTATTGAATTTTGGTAACTGGGTAGGCCTTCTGAGACAAGACAGTCCCTTTTTCAGGGGCGACCCGGGAAGTGCAGTACATTGATAGTGCATTCATTGACACAAGAAATTAGACAATGAGTAGCCATACAGTAAAAGTGTACATCAGTTACATTCAGTTATGTAAAATAAGCAATCTAAAGCACAGTTAACATTCATTCAGTAAGAGAGTACATCAATTACATTCACTTATACAAAAATAAGCAATTTAAAGCACAGTCAACAAAACCTTACATACATTCAGACATCATTTACATTTTTTTTGTCTTGGAGAGCAGGAGAAAGAGAGAGAGTGAGAGAGTGGAAAGTTTTGCTAGGAGAAACATGCAAAAAGTGAACAGAGGTTAGGGTCAGCAGAAACAGGAGCAAGGTGGAGCGGTTAGGTGAGTTAACAGTGACCTTTGAAACTGAGAAAGGGAGGTGCAGACCAGTATAGAAGGAGGTAGAGAGTTCCAGTGGGACACAGCAGAAAATGCAAACAATCTCCGAGCCATGGAGAGTCTTAAGTTTGGCACTGAGAGAAGAGGCAAGGAGATAGATCTCGGGGTATGTCCAGGGAGACGATGTTGAACAATATCAGCAATGCAAGGAGGAGTGAAGTGATATACAAGCTTATGTATAAAGCTTAGTGTGGCATAGTGTAATTTAAATTCATAGGGTAGCCATCCTAGGACAGACAGCACATCGCAGTGATGGTGCTGAGCACTGGCCCTGAGAGCAAACCTGCCAACTCTATGGCAAGCCTGTGATGGGATTGATAGTATGGATGTGCAAGCAGAGAGTAGTAATGGAGAACCATACATAAGGAGGGGCAGTATTGTGGTATCCATAATCATGTGGCATGAGGTCAATGTAAGGAACGGATGGATGTGGAAGAGGACACTGATTTTTTGGTTTATAGTTTTAGTAATGGCTGTAACATGCACATCCAGGGTAAGTGAGGAATCTAAAGTGACTTCCACATATTTGAAGGACCTGTCCAATTCAAGTGCATCCCCCTTATGTGAGAGGATAGCCAGAGGAGGGAGGGTTGGTGCAGAGGAGTTGGAAAATAACAGCTCTTTGTTTTTTCAGTATTAAGGACAAGCTGCTTCTGAAGGAACCAGTCCTCAAGGCTGTGAAAATAGCAGGCTAGTGTTGAATTGAGCCATCCACTATCAGGAGAAGAATGGTATATGATAGCATCATCTGCATATAGGTGAACAGAGGCCCCACCACAATTATTAGAGAGGTCATTAATATACAGAGAAAAAAGTAATGGGCCCAATATGGAGCCCTGGGGGACACCATGGGTAGTGGGCCTCAGGTCAGATAGGGAGCCTGCCCATTTTACTTTTTGGGTACAGCCGTAAAGGTAACTTTGGGTCCAGGACAGGGCAGTGGCATCAAGGCCAAGGACATGCAGTTGTTGTAATAGAAGGCTATGGTTAACCAAGTCAAAAGCCTTGGTCAAGTGTACAAAAATTGCTCCAGTGGCTCGGCCATGGTCCATCTCATGGAATATGTCAGAGGTGACTTTAATCAGAGCTGTAAGTATACTGTGTTTTTTTTCTAAACCCATGCTGAGAGGTTGAGAGCATATGGTGGAGGTCAAGGTAATCCTGTAGGTGGTCATAGATTATCTGCTCTTGTATTTTTGCTACAGGGCAAAGTATTGAAATAGGTCGGAAATTGTCCACTGTCGAATTGGGACCTCCCTTGTGGACGGGGACAACCACTGCTACTTTCCTTTTTTCCGAGAATTAGCAAGTAAGGAAGAATCAGTTAAATAAATCTTGCACAGGGCGGGCTAGGGCATCAGCTCCCAATTTAAGGAATTTAGGCTCTAGAGTGTCATGGCCAGGTGAGCTATCAGCGTTTAGATTCATGAGGAGACGGCGAACCTCTGCAAGGGCTGCAAGTTTTAGATGAAAGGCAGGGCGGTCCACAGAGTCGACTGATGTCAGGGGGTCAGGTTGGGAGGGAGAGAATGAATTAGAAAATACAGATGTGTACCTATCCAGAATGGTGAAGAACTCATTGAAGCCAGAGGCGATGGATGGGGGGGGGTCAGTGAGAGAGACCCCCTGGACATCAAGGGAACTGGAGGTCTCAGAGGTGTTACCCTTCAAAAGGGAGTTAACCTGTTGCCAGAATTCTTTTGGATTACTAAAATGCTCAATCTGGAATCTCTTAAAGTGGAGTTGTTTCGCTTTTTAGATTGAGTTCTTGCAGCTGTTCCTTAGTTGCTTATACGTCTGCCAGTTGGTAGGTAGCCCACTATCCTTATAAGTCCTCCATGCCTTATCACAAGTGGACATGAGCTGCCTTAATTCCTTGGTAAGCCATGGTTCTTTAATACCTTTTACTCCGCAACTCTTTAAAGGGGTATGTTGATCAACAATATTAGTGAATTTTGCCACAAAATAGTCTGGTGCCAAAGTTAACGTCCAGCAGGGTATTAACTGGATCCCAATCAGTTTCCTGGATGGTATCGACAAAGTTGTTTGTGTCAAACCTGGGCATGTCCTGCACAGTGATGACCTTAGGAGGGGATTAGGGAAGTTGTTACATCATACACAGAGTGTCAGCAAGTGGTCGCGTATACCGTCTGAGAGGACCTCCGCTAATTTTATCTTCGGGGCACAGTTTGTGTCCACCCAGTCAAGTAAAGTATGGTTACCCATCCTCGTAATAATACGAGTAGTGTCACCAATCATTTGAACCAGATGTGAGTCAGCCAGGATGGCAGTCAGTTTGAAGAGTTCAAATGCGGCTAGTCAATGTTGAAGTCACCTCCAAGTATGAGGTCATGCCATGGGAGGTTAGCAAGGGAGGTTATGAAGGAGAGGAGGCCAGGGACTGCTACCTTTGGGGGCATGTATACACAACCTACTATGAGTTTTTTTATGGTGCCAAGGGTGAGGGAAAGGAAGATCAATTCAACAGCAGAAGGTCCACATTCAGACACGAGTATTTCAACAGCATCTAAGTGCTCCCTGGCATACATGAGGACACTACCTCCCCTTTTTCCCCCATCGATCCTTCCTGAAACATTTGTATCCAGGCACTGCAACCTCATGTTGTTTGATGCATGGTTTCACCCAGGTCTCAGAGATGCCCAGGATGTCAGGAGTGCATTGATTAATCCAGGCTTCTTGCTCAGACATCTTAGGTCTGAGACTATGTATGTTTAAATGAGCAATTTTTAGCCCTTTCAACATTTGATATGATGATGCTGGGGGGTTAGGGGCAGATGAAGGTACAGTGGATCCAGGATTTAACTCAACATCACCCACAAGGGTTAGTAGCAAGAGAAGTAGTTGGAATGGTCGGATAGAGGAAGTAAGTAGCTGCTTTACATTTTTAGCAAAAAGAGAGGACATCTGCAGCATTCTGGTCAGCCAGCTACCAAGGTATACAACTCCACATTTTGGCAAGTAAGTAGGAGTGAGATACACAGACCTGGGTTTAGTATCGAGATTGTGTAGTGGGACCTCCTCACTGTGCAGAGGAGGGTGAGTTAGGGATGCAGCTATGAAATAGTCAGCAATAAACAGAAACATTAGGCAGAATGGAATGTACAGTGCTGTGAACTTGGCCATGACGTACTGGCTTACAGATTCAGATCACAACCACTGATTGTTTGTTAGGGTGTAGGTAATTTGCTTTAGGTATGAAGGACCCAGGACTAGAAGTGTTAGGGGAGAGCAGTGGGAAGAGGATTGCAACCTCCAGAAGTTGTTGCCCTCTAGTGGCTTTGCAGTATAATTTGCAAATGGAAAAGTAGACAGTGAAAAAAGTAGAAAAATTAACAACCTTGTTCCACTAAACAGTCGGTACTGGTAAACTCAGCATTAGCAGTTCTTGTATTAAAAAACAGACAGCTCAGGAAGGGTAGAGGCAAGAGCCAATAAGAGAAGGGGGAATAGCGTTATGCCTACTCAGAGCTTAGGAGCAGCAGTAGTACAGCCAAATGGCCAGAAAGACAAAAAGCACCAAGTTCAATCCCATTGGTGGCTCTGGGCAGCTCTTCAGAAACTGTACCTTGTTGTAGGCAGAGAGGTAGGTGGGTCAGCGCAGAACAGCCGCTGGGTTCAGAACAGCTCCTGCGGCTTGCAGGAGGAGGCAGTCACCTGTACCGGGCATGAGCACCTCCTAGTTAACTAGTACTGCTGCTTTAAAATAAAAAATCACAGCTGGGTTTTGAGTTGTGTCCCTGCTGGGGCTGGATGTGTGTGTGTTGCTCTGCAACTGCTACCTGTTTATATTTGTAGGGGGTAGTATAGTGGTGGTGCAGAAATCCTCAAGTTCAATCAAAACAAGAGCTGAAAACCAACAAGGGGAAAGTGTGAAAATGCCAAACATCTCCTTCAATGGCTGGTGGAGTGGGAGGCTCGCCTGACCCAAATTATGTTCAACCCCCAACCATCTTGGTTCATTCCATGCTGTGATATATATATATATATATATATATATATGTATATAAAAACAAAAACAAGGCGCTGCGTCAGCATGTGGTCTAAAAGCAAAACAAAATGGTTATATTAAATGCACACTGAAAATAGAAAATGAGTTAAAAATCTACATTTGACCATAGGTCTTCTTCAGGAAATATCTAAAGAAAAAAAACAAGTTGAGTGTAGACGAGTGTAGTGTACAGTAAGCTTTTTCTCTTTAGATATTTCCTGAAGAAGACCTAAGGTCTAAACGAGATTTTTAACTCTATTTTCTATTTTCAGCGCAGTATTTAATATAACCATTTTGTTTTGCTATATATATATATATATATATATTTATACAACGTATGTTGTCAGATAAATGAGAGTATAAATCATCATATCTGACATGGGCCGTGAAGATAACATTGTTATCTTCATGTTCCTATACGTCATATGTTATCTCCACGTTCCTATACGTCATATCGAAACTTATCTGGTTGATCCTGCCACTCAGAGCACTTTCACTTTCACTAGAAGTGTAGCGTGACCGAGCGCTATGAAGACTGGCGATTTGTAGTTTAGTAAATATTTTTTAGAATGTGCCCAGACTTCAGTAAATTAGAATTTGCTCTGTATTTCTTGTAGTTCCTTGTTAAAAAGCTTCAAACTGCACACAGAGTGCAGCATTGACTGAGCCGGCGGCTTTTCAAGAGTAAAATGAAGCGCGAGCGTCTGTTGCCAGACTACAAATCGCCAGTCTTCATAGCGCTCGGTCACGCTACACTTCTAGTGAAAGTGAAAGTGCTCTGAGTGGCAGGATCAACCAGATAACCATATAAACATCACTTTTTCCCCCAAATAAAAGCAGGATCAACCAGATATTTTTACTAACTTTAAACTGACAGGATCAACCAGATATTTAAAAACCCTATATAATCTATTATGTTGGGGAAGCATGTGGAGCCCTTGTGTGTGTGGGGGGCATGGCATGATAAACCAGATAATGCTTCTTAAAACTAACCATAAATAGCATAATCCACTAAATATTTCTTAAGCAATAAATGACATCTGCTGTTTTGGCAGCGTTTCTGTAAAGGGGTTGTATTGCTAGGGGCCATCACCTTTATGTCACCGGCCCATTGAGAGGGAGCCGCGTAGTGAGTTGTGTTGGGGCAGGGGCAAAGCATCGTTGTATAAACCGAATATGACATGGCCCGACTGAAGATATCATATTTATCGCAACGAGGCCAGTGACATCAAGATATCTCACTCGTGGCTTCTCCACTCATGCAGATATCATGATACTACTGCTCTCGTGAAGATAAATATGATATCTTCAGTCGGCCATGTCATATCTCTATATATATATATATATATATATATATATATATATATATATACAGAGCCAAAGAGGCCCTGATGTAGCAGTATCTGGGTGCAGATCACACAGAATAGGAGAGTGCCCAGACTGCCTTAGCAACCAAATCTGCTGTGAAACAGCCCCCTCCACCTGTTGCGCCTGAGTTATGCCCCCTATCGTCCCACATACACTCTATACTGCATTCCTGGTCTGTTATACTATGATACTGCTATTTTGCACTAACATGTAAATTTAGGCACCCACTGTATAAGTATGAGTGCCAGGAATGTGCTTTGCTGCTAATATATGCTACTGTTTACATCCTTTATAGGATTATGTCATGCATGATCATTATACCTCACTATAATGCATTACGATTGTCTTTTACAAATATTGTATTCATAATCTACCTAATCACTGATGAGATGACTCCAGTGGATCATCAGTGATTACTGTATACATTTATATACTCATATGTCGTGTGTGTCTTGCACTTAGGCAAGTATGCCACATGTAGTAGTAGCCTGTCAGCACTTCTCTTTGTCTAAGTGCATGCTGACAGAGACAAATCCTTTGTCTCACATTATATTCATTAGTAATTCTGTCTCCTAAGTCATTACCCAATGGAGAATGTCTTGTACACACCTTGCTTATAATGTAGAACCAAACATTATGTTCTTTATATCTGGTGCCATGATGTTATCTATGGTATATAACCTTGTGTAAGCCAGCTCCTCATGGAGATTCTGGAGATTTTGTACATTCTTCAGGAGATTGGTGAGAACCCATCTCCCTTGTGATTTTCTCTGTCACATGCTTGGCGTAAGTATTGTAATACATTATCATTATTACTTCTGCTTGTGTGGTTGTTTCTTTGACTGACACAGTTGACGTACAAGAATCTGATTTACTTACCCCAGAGTTGATTTCTGGGTAACATTCATGGCTACTGCAGAAAATGTCTGGGTGTTAGTCAAAGTTACACTTTAATTTCCTCTGTAAATTAAAACACTGGGTGAGAAATCCCCAGTGACAAGCAGCTGATAGCGGCTTCTGTGTAAATCTCCTTGGCCTGCTTTACCTTCCACAGTGCAGACAAAACAAACCTCCTACCAGATAATCAACTCTGCATCGTGAGCTGTTTTGTTTTTTTTTTCTCTTATTTCTCTGTGGGAACACACAGCTATAAAGAGATCCAAACAGACAGATATACTGCTTTCATCTGGGGTTTCAAATCCTAGTGTCTATACTCATTTAGGAGTCCACATATGCCAAAGGCTGTTTGTGTCCCGTCAGGAACTTTGGTTGCAAATGAAGTGGATTTATTAACCCCAGAGCTGGTTTCTGGGTAACACACTATGTGAAACATTTCCTGAGTTGTCTGAATTGAAGGATGACTGAGAAGAATGGAACAAGTGGCTGCAGACCTAGCCTCTGTTAATTCCACCAACCCCTGCAGCAGCGGGCACTCAAAGTGGTGCTGGAGATGGGAAGAAGGCCACTGATCTGTGTTGGGGCAGATGCCCCATCAATGTCCAGGAGCTTGAGGGATGGCTCCTGCTTCAAAAACCAACACCCAAACCAGCAGCTCAGCCAGCCAGCCTTGAGAGAGCTGCCAGGAGGCAACAGTTCAAAGGGGCAACCAGGGTACCATGGTGCATTTCCTCTTGGCCCAAGACCCCGACTTACCATTACACTAGATTGGTGACCCAAGATTAATCTACATCACTCTACCCACCAGAGCCAGTTAATGCTCCAGCCATGCAGCACATAACTGAAATGCCATCAGTTGAGGAGGCTGTGGTAAGACCAAACAGCACAGCAAGTCAGTTACCAGATTTAAAAAGACTCTCCTCCAAAAGACCCAGAGTCTTCCCTGGCTGTAAAACCTGCCGGAGTAGTACCACTTGTTGTGGGGACACCTAACCAGCCAGAGAAAGCAGATCCAGCTACAGAAAAGAAGGAACCCAACCAGGTGTCCAGAGCGGGGCCCAGACCCTGAAACACCAGTTATGCCTACCAGCATCTACATTCATAGTAGGTCTGAAGAGAGGGATCTGGCATAGCTTCGTGAATATCAGAGAGGGGAGTGGATGCAATCCAGAACTGCTCTTGGGGCTCTATTAGGAAAATTCTTGCCTGCTCAACTGGAATGGAGGAGCAGGAGGAGTCTAAAGCAGAACTAGCCATCATATGTATACCCCTACCTACTTGAAAGGCTGTGGGATGTGATGGAATGTAAAAGAGAGTACTGGCTTTTCCAGGCAGTTTCAGAGAAACTGTATGCAAAGCATGACCTCTTCTGATGAAAGTAATCGGAGGCACCTGGATGAGGAAAGAAGTATAGCAAAATCTATTGTACCGAATATGTACAAAGGCCTTATCCTAACAAAACATTATGCCCTGTATCAAGACATGGATGGGAGGAGAATTCAATATGTTAAGGGGGCCAGAGACTCTTACAGGATTCCCTGCATTAAGCTGAACCCAAAGTATTATTTTTAATGATACCCAAATGGTAAGTCCACTAGCAGACTGCCAGGAGTTGTCCTCTCGTTCCTGTGTTGTTTCAGTGCTCACTAGTTCTGCAGTGTTCCCAAGTTCCTGAATTTTACTGCAATGTTCTTAAGTTCCTACACTGCCCCCCCCCCCTTCAATTTCTGTTTCAAAGGAGGGCTCTCCCATGCCATTGAAAACTTTGCAAAAATTCAACTATGATCAAGAACACCCGAGAGGAAGACATCATGCCCCTGACTGAGTGCCATTGTCCTTCAAAGGCAGGTGTGTGTGTAGCCTGTATAAGGAGCTCTGCTCCTTATGTAAGTCTGCAAGACATGTCAGATCTCCTTAAAGGGTTAATTCCACTGGAGTCTCAGTATACTAGGCTAGTTCCAGTTTACTGAAGGAGAAGCCAGCTGCGTGTAGCTGAGAGAGCTGCCAAAAATGCCTCAGTTGTGGGGAGATGTATGCCTGCTCCTACTGCTGAACCTCTGTCCCTGTGTGGAAAGCCCAGAAACACCTTGCTGTTTTAATGGCAGCTGCTGTTGACAAGCAGCCCCAGGGAAAACACACACACACACACACACACAAATATCCCCCATGGATTTACAAAGTCAGAGATTAAGAAGAGAAAAGGACTTATCTGAAAAACATGCAGCAATGTTCAGATAAGGAGAATGAAGTAATACAGAACTATTTTTTTGTCAGGACTGCACAGGACACTCAGTGGTGCCCTCCCTCCCTACACTAGGCAAGAAGGTTTAAAAGTATGTCACTGTAGCATTAATTCAGTCTGGAACCCCCTGCACATGAGGGTCAGTTCTTGGGATAGGGTGAGGGGTGACACGTATGGCAGCATCAGACTCTCAAGGGTAGTCCACCTCTCCTTGCCCATTAATTATGATCCCCTCATGTAGGGACAAAGCCTTAAGAAGTATTAATGTGGAACTGGACTCTGCCCACAGGTGTCAGTTCTTGGGCGATTATGGGAGGCACCACTGGTGGCACCTTCGGACTCCCAGGGAGTGTATACCTCTTTTAGCTATGTAAATTGTGTGGGGAAACATCCCACATGAAAGCCTGTAGAGTATATGTGTCTCTAAAGGCCTGGGGCTCCTACTATAAAGCCCTATGCCTGGGGGCTGGTAGAGGGAAACTGAAAATGTTCCTTCTTTTGTCACTATAACATACTGCTTGCTTTTGCCACTCTAGCTGATGCAACAGTTGCTGCTTGCTGCTTTTCTGCACAGATTGTTTTGTAAAAATCCACAAGGACTGCTCCTGGGCTCATTTATGTGCTGCATTCCTCTGCTACTTTTCAGATTATGCTTCTTCCCTTGTTGGTGTCCCTGCTTCCAGTGTTTTACCACACATTATAAAATGGCACTGAAAAATTGTGAAACCTCATTGGCTGAGAGACATCACTAACCTGACCATGCATTAAAACAAGCTAACAATGCACGGTCAGGTGTCAGATCTCAAAAAGACCCAATACCTACAAAATAGGGGACTATTATAGATACACACATATATATATATATATATATATATATATATATATATATATATATATATATACACAGAGAGAGAGAGAGAGAGAATAACTGATGGCCATGAAAGATACCCACAAAGGTGGCCTAATTAAATAATAGGGCCACAAGCTGGAAGGGAAGTGGCTTAATTGTCACACTAGTCTGCAAGATGGGTATATGGCCTTGTATGGCACACATACCCATCATTTGTTTTATATAATACATGGCAGTTTTTTTTTTTAACCGCTGTGTAGGGCCGGTTTCCTAGTGAACCATGGTCAGGGCCATTTTCAGGTTAGCCTTGATCCACTGTGCCCCAATGTGTTTCCATAGTGCAGTGGCATTTTGGAAAAGGCCTCTCTTTGGGCCTTTCCTGTTTCCATAGTGTAGGGTTCCCCTACAAAAGAGGGCATGTCCTCAATGGTCATCCTCTAGATCACTGGTGGGGTCATGGACTGCAGCGCTGTAGCACATTTGTGGTGGTGTGGAGCAATGTCAAATGTCGGGGGGATGGTTTGTGGTCGGGAAGCAGTGTGTGCCTTTGGGGCCCATGGAGCCTGTGGAGTCAGTAGCTTGGAGTCTCACATGGTGGCAGCATCATGCAAGAGAGCCAGAGCTTCAATGGAAAGGCTGTTGGTAAGTATGGGGGTGGGTTCTTATGTGTTCCCTGCAGGGTTATTTTTATGTGGAGAGCTCCAGGTTGAGGGTGGTGGTGAGGAAGTGACAGGGTTGCCTACAAACATTTCTGGCTGTTAGGTTTTGAGTGTTGGAGGGTGCTCTTGAGCTGGCGGGGTCGTTTTTCCCCATGGTATGCAGGTACAGCCTAATTGGGAGGTGCACAGCTCTCTACATCCAGAGGTATGCAGCATTAATTGGGAGGTATACCACTGTATTTGTTGAGGAATACAGGGAATACATGATAATGATTCCTATGGAGTAAAGAGTCAACCATGTATTATATACAGTATAGATAAAGAACCTCGGCACAAAAGCACAGAAGCAAGGGTTACAATTAAAGGGCACAGGCAACAAAACCAGGTTTCCAAGAAACACATAGTCATATTCGTTAATGCACCATTGGGTTCTAGCGACAAAAGTTGAGAAATGTGGTGTTAGGGTTTCCAATCCTAACACCCCACCACCACCCTGGGTTTCCAACCCTAACACCCCGGCCCCACCCTGCATGCAGGGACAGGCAAGGGGAGGTGTGTCTTGGAGTTGTGAACCCTAATGCTCACCCCATTCCATGAGTAAGCTGAGATGGATACAGAAAAGAAGAATGGGGTGAGCATTAGGGTTCACAAGCACCCCCATGCCAGTTTCTGAATGGGGTGCTAGAGTTGGAAACCAAGGGTGGGGGTGGGGCATGAACATAAGAACATACAAAACTGCCAGCAGATAGAGGCCAAATGGTCTCTCATGTCTGCTCGATTGTGCAGCACAGAGATTAGACTCCTGCTGCTCCCCCAACCCTTACCCTCCTCTCTTCCCCCTCATCTTCCCACTGACTAGTATCTTGCCCATAACCCTGTCCCATTCCATTTTAAAGCTCTCCACTGTTTTAAGAGATACCACTTCTTCAGGAAGCACGTTCCAGCCCCCACCACCCTCTCCGTGAAGCAATGCTTTCTCATCTCCCTCCTGACTCTACCTCCCTCACCAACTTCAGGCTGTGCCCCCTAGTAATCACTTCTCCCTTTAATTGAAACATGCCCTCTATACTAACCCTGTTGATGCCCTTTAAGTAGTTGAAGGTTTTGATCATATCACCCCCTTTCCCTTCTCTCCTCCAATGAGTAAATGTTGAGGTCCCTCAACCTATCCTCATAAGAAACACAGAAACACAGAAGTTGATGGCAGATAAGGACCACAAGGCACATCCAGTCTGCCCATTTTTTCTATCTCATGAATGTGCCATAGGCCTTTACTCTGTCAGTGGCTTCCCCTCCATAGCTCTGATCATTTTAGTCGCCCTACGCTGTACCCCCTCCAGTAACCTGATGTCCTTCTTTAAGTATGAGTTCCAGAACTATACACAGTACTTCAAGTGCAGCCTCACCAGTAACCTGCACAGTGGCAGAATGACTTCCTCCCTCCTAGAGGTGATTCCTCTAGCAATGCACCCCAGCATTCTATTGACTTTTGCTGTTGCTTTCCTACATTGAGACAAGTGGATCATATTCTTTGTGACCATTACTTCAAAATCCTTTTCCTCCTTTGAGATGGACAGCTGAACCCCTCTCAGATGGTAACTGTACCCAGGGTTCCTCGCTCCGAAGTGCATGACCTTGTACCTCTTAGGGGTGTTAGGGTTGGAAACCCTAAGACCACATTTCCCAGCTTTTGTCACTGGAACCATAATGGTGCATTAATGAAGTTTTTTGCAGAGAATTTCCATACTTTTTGAGATAGTATAATCATAGACGTATTTGTTTGTGGGAGCACAGGGCCCACTGGGCCTGCACTCCAACCATCCATAATTTGGAGACTGTAATTGTATCCTTATTTCCTGTGGGAACAACAGAACGGCCTTGGACCTTGCAAATCTATCACTCCATAACCTTTGCATGTGGGGCACAGGCACTCTGGGCCCTGTGCTGCCATGTATGCATAAGGTCGGCACTCCCATCACTCCATAATGGTATTCATGTTTGCATGTGGAAGCACACAGTGCCATTCATCCATAATGTTTGAGATATGGTAATGGTATCTGTAGTTCCCTGTGGGGCACTATGCTCCCATCAGTTCTCAATGGTATCTGTATTTGTGTGGGGGAATGCAGGGCCCATAATTTTTGAGATAGTGTAGTTATACCCTTCTTTGCTTGTGGGAGCACAGGGCCCAGCCATCCCGTAGCATGCAGACCCAAAGAAACACCTGACATTGCAATGTTCTCCTATAAAACACACAGGAAAATTTGAAACTTGTGTAACTGACACCAAATTAATATATTTTCATGAAACCAACAAAAGGCACATCAATGGGGCAAGCCCTTTGTACCCTGAAAATTTTCAGAACAAAATTGCAAATAATTTCTTCACAGCAGAGTGACAAAGAAATGACTATGTATACCTCCCATTACAGTATTATCCTATGGGAAATTAATCAAAATGTAACCCCACACAACTCCAGAGCAAAGTAATATCTTTTCACCAAACCAGCAAAAGGCACATCTGTGGGGAAATCCCTTTGTGCCCTGCAAATTTCAGCCTAAAATAACAAACCATTTTGCAACTGTACAGTGACAAATAAACAGTTGTCTTAAAAATCCTTTTTCGCAAATTGCAAAAAATAATCCTGTTCCGAGGTTCCTTTTTTCACAATTTGAGGTAAAAGAAAACCTTTATCAAAATTGCAGAAAAAGATCCTGTTTCACGGTATTTTTTTTCTGTAGTTTGCGAAAAAGGATTTCTGCAGGTAAAAAAGCACATTTCTAAGCAAATTTTGAAAAAAAATAACCCCAGCATCCAATTCTCCGGGCCCTGATTAGGTAAACACAACCGTTGGTGTTTACTAAACACCTTTATTTTTTAAGTAATTTAATTTTGTTGTCACTGCTAACTGAAAACAAGATAGCGGTGGTATGAAAAGAGATTCCACATTTGAGGCAAAGGTTCCTCATTTGCAAAAAAGAATTCCACATTTGCTATAAAGAATCCTTTTTTGAGCTGGACATCTAACTGTTCCCATAGCAAATAATAGGAACCTTTGAAATTTAGTAACTTTGAAACAAATTAATATTTTATCACCAAGCTTTCACAAAACACCACTGTTACGCAAGACCTATATAACCTAAACATTTCAGACCAAAATTCCACACCATTTTTGTGCAGCAGCATGACAAAGAATTTCACCAAAAGTAGTAAGTTTCAATTTTTTTGACAGTCCGTATCTTCGCATCCACATATCCAGCCAGAACAAAACTTGCCACATCGAGAGATCTTTGGTTTCTGATGATGCATGCAAAATTTCATGCAAATAACTGGAACGGTTCCAAAGTTATTAAAGTGCAAATATTTCAGTTTCACATAGAAGTGAAGACTGAACCCTAATATAGAGGTGCTACCACACCACTATAGTTAGGGGTTGAGTAGCATTTTTAATGTTAAACCCTGCATCACAAAATTCGGGCACACACCACCTCTAAATTAAATTGAACACTCGGCTCCAAATTAATCAAACATCTTTTTATTTAAAAGCAGCAATTCTGCACGCTGGATGCATTTTGGACACAGTCCTTTATCAAAGACCTTTGATAATGGACCCAGTACCCGAAACACATCAGGAGTGCAGAATTTCTGCTTTTAAATCAAAGATGTCTGATTAATTTGGAGCAGAGTGTTCAATTTAACTTAGAGGCTATGTGCCCGAATTTTGTAATGCAGTGATTCATTTCCTTCGGAACACCACCATCCTAGTGCAGCCTTCTTTTATGTTTGAAATTATTAATGTTAAACCTCTAACTTTGGCTGCCTTTGACAAAATGAGCTGACATTTTGTACAGTGTGTGTTGTCTAGGAGGCAAGGTCTTGATATGTGGACAGCAGCTTGTGCGGTTTATGAGATCCACATGTGACATTTTTTGTAAATGTCTAATGTTTTTCCTATACTTAACATGTTTTTTTTGTTCTCCCCTACAGCATACGTGGAATAGAATTTGTTCCCCAAATTTTCAGGGGACATGTGTCATGCCCTAAGGCAATGCCTTTAACAGGTCTGGTAAAAAAATATTAAAGGATTCCCGAGTTAGAAGCCTTTTAAATTTAATGTTTTCCAACCTGCGCATGCACAGTAGGGGTTTTCAGATAACGATCTGCAGCGAAAGTAAAAATTTGGTGCTGCAAATGCTGGTTTCTGATTTCATGTCACTGAATTGCCAGGGCACCAAACATTTTTTGGGTCATGACAACTGCCATCTTGTTCATTTTTTCCACGAACTGACAAACATGAAAAAAACATAAAAGTGCCTGGATTTTTAAAAACAAATATCAGAATCTAGCTAAACAGGAGGCATTTAACTAGATTCTGATGTTTGTTTTTGACATTATGGCCAGAAATAAATGTTCTGGGCACCCAAAATCCCAGGTAACCAGCTTTGCTATAGGAGCGCTTCCCCAGTGTTCTCTGTATGAGAACAGTGGGAATTGTTTCACTTCTACAGCCACAGCTGAGCTTCTGCTACTGGCTGCAGCATGAGCTGTGAACTACCCTTTTCCCTGGTGTCTAGTGGCACCCCCTAGCTGCCGATCGCTGTCCCCAACTCGCAATGAATAAATAAATGTATTTCATGGTGTCTAGTGGTACACCCTCCATCTGCCAATCACTGTATATGTATTCCTTGGTGTCTAGTGGCAACCCCCACTCACTGATCACCATTCTGACTTTCCCTGGTGTCTAGTGGCACCCTGACCCACAGTTTGCCATTCTGGCTTTCCCTGGTATCTAGTGGTCCCCCACCCACAGATCGCCTCACCATTTTTCTTCTTATATTCCCTGGTGTCTAGTGGCACCCCCTTCCCCACACACACACACACACACTCTCATTGCAGGCAACACTGAACTTTGTTTAAATCTGAAATAAAGAAAATAGTCCCTTGATGTATTTTTTTATTTTAAAATCTGTAAAAAACAAAGGTCCCTCGCCGATCAGCCCCTCCACCCCCAACTCCCACTCAGTACCCACCTCCCCACACCCATCAGTACACTCCCACACACCCTCACTCACCTGAACAGGCTCCCAGGTTCGAGATCCACTCTCTGATCGAAGACACGTCTTGCTGCTGGAACCGAAGACTGCAATATGAGAAACTAAGGTAAATGCAGTTCAATATATTTCAATGGGGGTTGTAACTTTTATTCATAACTTAACCATTTGTTGACATTCTGGCACCAAATTTTCAACATAGCCATCTGGGGACCCCATCTCATGAACAATATGACTGTCATTACGCAACTTTTGCTCAAAATGTGATTTCACAGTTGTTTGGCAAATTTACCCTTTTGGGCAGGATTTGCATAATGACAGTCATATTGTTCATGAGGTGAGATCATAAGAAGGCTATGTTGAAAATTTGAGGTCAAAATATGTAAAAATGCCAAAGTTATGACCGTTTGTTGCAGTTTCGCTACGCACGCTTGTAACTTTGGAAATATTCAATATTTTGATTCAAGATTTTCAGCATAGACTTCTTATTACCCCATCTCATATGCACCACACCAGTAGTGAACAAATTGGATAAATAAATCATTTTACTTTGGGATAAATATTTATTTTCACTTAGAACACCATTTATTTCACTTAGAACATGTTATTTCCACTTAGAATCTGGAAATAGAACACAGAGAACAATGGGCCAGACCAAGAGTTTACAAAGGAAAGAAAGGCAGTTTTAAGCTAAAACAAGGTACAACACCAGTAAAAACATTACCAATGGTGTGGTATGTAAGCAATAATACCCGACAGGGTGGGCATTATTGGGAAATAGCGGACCGCCCAGAGGCGTAATGAGGCCTTATAGCCCCTGGAAGGTCTGATATTTCCCAATAATGCCCACCCTTGAGGGTATTATTGTGCTTAGAAAATGGCCACTGTTGGGGGAAAAAAAAAAAAGAGTTCAATAAAAAATTGTTAATAGTTTGATTAGTTTTATAATAAAATAGTTCCTCCACCAGGATGAGCTATGGAGTTACTTACATGCACCCGTAGTCCCACAGCAGTCTGGTTATACCTCCTCCCCATGCAGTGTGTTTTTAATTTACTTTGTCTTTAATGCTCGTCCCCGGCCTGACGTTTAGTAATTTTGCTTTGTTTTCTGGCCGACAGCAGTTGTCATACTGATCACAACAACAAGAAAAGAAAGAGTGAGTGTGTTTAGCAGCAGAACGTGAGACAAAGTGAGCATGTTTGGCAGAAAAGCGTATTTAACGTTTTACTGAAAATATAATTCTTTTTTGTGCCCCTTTCTGATAATATGGATAAGGAGAAGAAAGTGCGGTATGCAATTATGCACTTTTGGGAGAGTGAGTGTAACCGAGGAGGCGATTGCTTACTTCATCATGCTGCTTTCATTTCAATTCGGTCGCAAGTCGCAACTCAGAAGCTGTATGTTGACCACCTCACGATGTTTCACCATGCTGGAAGTGGATCCTGTACTTGCTGTGAGGGAGAGTTGTGAGGTACAAGATGTATTTGTTTTTTAAATGAGAGGTTGGGGTATTTGTACTGTGCTGAATTTACTGGTTTGCTGTTTTTTTTAAAAACGGCGCATGAAGGATACAGCTGATGTGAGTGACGGCTTCCTTGTTCAAGTACAGTTCGAGAAAGCGTGGTCAGGAAAGTGGTGCCATTTTAAAACAAGACGGCTGTTTTCACTTTTCTGACTACAAACCTGTGTTATTTTATTAACTGCTAGCTGCTACTGAGGGAAAGTAAATTGGGAGGGGACACTAGTCTCTCGCTAAATGAGAGAAAAACATGGCGGTGATTTTAAATTTCATCAGCTGCCTTCAGCTAATGAGGAAGTAGGCTGGGCAGCAGGGTAGATGGGTACCTTGTGAAGTGGCACTTTGGCTGGTACTTATTTTTAGCTGGGCCTCTATTGAAAAATAAATGCCCAGCTTGGAGGCAGTGTCAGACAATCAGTGTTGAGAATTCTTTCTTGCCATTTTCTAAATATCAAATACATAATGGTTTGCAGTGGAATAACACATTTATCTCCACACAGTGGTAAGACCTTTATAACTAACGTGTGGCTTCACCACTCATGAGTTATGGGTCTTAATACTCACTAGTGGGGGATAAAATGTGTTATGCCACTGCAATCCATCATGTATTCCCTATGTACAGTACATCACAGCTGCCATTTTTCAAATCCTGGCCAAAATGTGTTTTTGCACCTGTGGCGCAGAAGGGCATTGCAGTTGTGCAGAATTACGTTTTGGTGGGGATTCAAACATTTTCTGTACTGGGTACATGGTTTGGGGTATTACGATGGCTATGCTGACAATTTGGGTCAAAATATGTAAAAATGCCAAAGTTATGATCATTTGTTGCAATTTCACTACGCGTGCTCGTAACTTTGGAAATTTTAAATATTTTGACCCCAGATTTTCAACATAGCCTTCTTATTACCCCGCCTCATGTACGTCACAGCTGTCGTTTTTCAAATCCTGACCAAAATGTACTTTCACATCTGTGGTGCGGAATGGCTTTGTAGTTGCACAGAATTACGTTTTGGCAGGGATTTGAAAATTTTCTGTACTGGGTACATGTGTGAGGTAATATGATGGCTATGCTGACAATTTGGTCACTGTTTTCCTATAAATGGAAGTGCTGAGTCTTGAGGGCCCTGTGTTTCCACAGCTACATACATATACGCATCTATGGCAGGATTGGGAGTGCAGGGCCCAGAGGGCCCTGCGCTCCGACAGGCAAATAAGAATACAATTATACTATCTCACATACCAACAGGTATCGGGGGGGTTCCTTGGGGTCATCAGCCCTAATGCTCAGCCCATTCTCCTATACTGTACCCATCTCAGCTTATTTACTTATGGAATGGGGTAAGCATTAGTGCTGATGACCCCAAGTCACATGCCTGACACCTGTTGGTATGTGCAGCGTGGGGGTGGGGTGTTAGGTTTGGAAACCCTAATGCCACATTTCCCTACTTTTGTGGCTGCAACCCTAAGCTTTAATGCAGTTTTTTGCAATTTATTTCATTATAATATATATAAACTGAAAAAACGGTTAATGCTGTAGTTACGGTTAAAGTGACAAAAGTAAGGAAACATGGCATTAAGATTTCCAACCCTGACACCCCACCTGCACACACCAACAAGCATCAGAGGTGTGCCTTGTGGTCATCAGCCCTAACACTCACCCCACTCCATAAGTAAATAAGCTAAGATGGGTACAGTATAGGAGAATGGGGTGAGCATTAGGGTTGAAAACCCCAAGGCACACCCCAACACCTGTTGATGTGTGCAGGATGGGTATGGGGTGTACTAACACCACATTTCCCTAATTTTGTCACTTTAACCCTAACTAGAGCATTAACACAGTTTGTCTGCAATTTATTTCCTTACTTTTTGAGATAGTATAATCGTATCCTTATTTGCCTGTAGGAGTGCAAGGCCCTCCTGGCCCTGCGCTTCCATTAATAGGACAACAGTGACAAAATTGTCAGCATAGCCATCATATTACCCCAACTCATGTACTTGGTGCAGGAAATTTTCAAATCCACACCAAAACTTAATTCCGTGCAACTGCAACGCCATTCCGCGCCACAGGTGCGAAAACACATTTTGGCCAGGATTTGAAAAATTACAGCTGTGGCATACATGAGGTGGGCAATAAGAAGGCTATGTTGAAAATCTGGGGTCAAGATATTAAAAATGTCCAAGGTTACGAGCGTGCGTAGCAAAATTGCAACAAATGGCCATAACTTTGCAATTTTTACATATTTTGACCCCAGATTTCCAACATAGCCTTCTTATAACCCTTCCTCATGAACAAGGTCAGGAAAAAATTTCAAATCCTACCCAAAAGATGAATTCACCAGCTGACTGTAAAAAATCACAATTTGGGTAGGAGTTGCATTATGACAATCATATTGTTCATGAGGTGGGGTCCTCAAAATGTCATGTTAAAAATTTGGTGCCAAAACATCAAGAAATGGCTGCGTTATGCATCAAAGTTAAAAACCTCATTGAAATACACTGAACCACATTTACCTTAGTTTCTCATATTGCAGTTACCAGTTCCAGGAGCAAGCCGTGTCTTCAGTCAGAGAGAGTTTCTCAAGCCTGGGACCTGTGCAGATGAGTGAGGGTGTGTGGGGGTGCACTGAGGGTGTGGAGTGGTTTGTGCTGAGTGAGAGGTAGGGGTTGGGGGCTGATTGGTGAGGGACTGTCTTTTTTTTCAGGGAAAAAAGAAAAATAGAAATCAAGGGGTGTTTTTTCTTTATTTTAGGGACTGGACACTGATGGGTGTGTGTGCCACTAGACACCAGGAACATAAGACAGCATGAGGAGGGTGATCTGAGAATGGGGGAGGGACCACTGGACCACCAATGAAAAATATATGACACAGGGATGGTGATCGGAGAACGGGAGAGGGACCACTAGACTACCAGGAAATGTGTTAAAAACATTGGGGATGGTGATCAGAGAACAGAGGAGGGACCACTAGACTACCAGAAAATTAACGAAAAATATCAGGGGTGGCAATGGGAGAATTGGGGAGGCAGAAGGGACCACTGGACCACCAATGAAAAATATATAACATGGGGAAAGAGATCGGAGAACAGGGGAGGGACCGTTAGACTACCAGGGAATGCATTAAAAACATCATGGATGGTGATTGGAGAACAGGGGAAGGGGAGGGGGAAGGGTAGGGACCACTAGACTACCAGGGAATTAATGAAAAACACTGGGGATGGGGATCGGAGAATGGGGAAGAGAGGAGGGACTCTAGACTACCAGGGAATATATATTATTTTATTCAAGAGATGAAAATCGGTGGGTAGGTGGTGCAAGTAGACACCAGGGAGCTATGACAGTTCAAACTATCATGGACCTTTACTGTTCGCAGTCTTTACAGTTTGAACAGCAAAGTTTGAACTGTAAAGAACTGCGAATGGTTATTTTCTGATCGAACTGTCCTTACCTTAATGAGTGATGGGTGATACGATTCTCACCCCAAAAAGACATACTTGCACTCAAAGGTTGTAAATAATAATACAATAATGGAACTAAGCATGTGTCTGAGACCTAGAAACAGGTAGAAGCACCACAGGTCACCAACAGCCACATTGCCAGCATCCCCCGCAGCGACACTAGGAAACAATCGCAATCGATCCTGATGTGCTCCACACAGCCGACAACCCAACACTGCAGCCACAAGGGACACACCAATGGACTGAGAGGCCACTGGACTGACACACCGGCAATGACTGCCACTGCAGTACTGGACTCGATGATGTGCCCTCCCCAACCATGGAGAACCCAATGGACAGCAGTGTGACAGTACAGGATGTGGGCAGGGGTCACCAGTAGCCAGGCACAGCATCCGCACAACATTGGCGACAAGACTTCACTCCATTCATCTTTGGACCTATATATTTCTTCTACATGAGGCCAGTTGTTTTCTGATCATAGTAAATGTGGGACAATGTTACTTTCTGTGTCACCCTTTTTGGTTTTATGCAATTGTTAGGTTCCTTTTTAAGGTTGTTCCTCATGTCCATTGATTTCCTAGGTTTCAAAGACATGTTCCCTACATCTGAACCCTCAAATACCTGTTTACCACTTTAGACACCATTCTACATGTATGACTGCTTTCCAAGGCAGAGTAGTGCAATGAAGACTAACACGTAGTCACTGCCAGTGCACCTGCTACTGCTGTGGGTGGGGGGTCAGCTGCTGTGGTGGGTTGCTGTTGCAGTGGTCAGGAGTTTGGCAGTCACTTTGGTGGTGTCAGGATTGTGGTGTCGCTCTGACACCATGCTTCCAATACAGGTCTTGGTCATTCCTTAGCAAGTAGGATTTCTTTAGAAATCAGTTTTTCAAAGGAAAAACAAAACAAGATGGTGGACGCACAAACAGTATTTCTCTGAGCAAGAACAGTAAATCCTTAACAATTAACAGTTTGAACTGTTTTCATTTACCTGCTGTCTAACAGCTATCACAAAAACCATTATAATTCAAAAATGGTGAGATATCTTCTCACCACATTATCCAAAGGCACACGCTTGGCACAGACCCCATCATCCCTGAAAGTTCAAGGAAACATTTCATTCCATATGGGCTGTAGATGAGGGCAAAAAGTCTTGTGTTAACCAATGGGGAAAAAGTTAGTTTTCTTCTGTTTTTTACCACTTTATATCTAAAAAAACCACACAAAATGCCGTCACAAAACTTTCCACATCTTGAGACAACCTAGCAGAATGACAACGCATGCCAAATTTTGTGCTATTTCATCAAAGAATGCAAAAGTTATTAAAGTGCAAAATTTCATAGACATGCCTGTAGAACTCTACAGGAGTGCATCCACACCCCTACAATATATATTTATATATATATATATATAATGTATATAAATAGATGCTTATCACCATGAAAATTTAGACTGTTTCGGCTTTAGGTCAATGCCCTAGAACTCTCCGGTGTGGTAAAGAACACTCAGATACCATATTGGAGTTTTCCTGTGGAAATGGCAAGTTTTTCAGGCAAAGTCAAGCACAGTTAAGTTGAAGTTAAGTTGAAGTTGCAACTCTGCCAGTGAATTTGCATACCTTGCCCTGAAAAAAATGTCACTTTGCATGCCCAAAAACTTTGCTAAGTTGGCACTTCATGAATTTGGCAAACTACACAAATTATTTTGTGGAGTGAAGTTTGCCACCTTTGCACATCTCTAGAAGGGAGAGAAACCAGCAGGGTTCCTCAGGGCTTAGTACTGGCTCCAGTCCTTTTTGACTTCCTTATAAGTGACACTGCAGAAGAACTGGAACGGAAGGTGTGCTTCTTTGCAGATGACACAGAGATCTGAAATAGGATGGATACTCTGGAGGGTGTGAAGAGAATGAACAGAGACCTGAAAAACCTTGAAGAATGGGCAAGGGTATGGCAGCTGGGTTTCAATACAAAAAAAGTGCAAAACCATGAACTTTTGGCACAGAAACCTAGCGGCAGAATAAAGAATGGGGGTAGGGGGGTATTGACGGTCACTAAACAGGAAAAGGACCAAGAGGTAATCATAATGGGTGACCTTAAGAATGGCAAGGTAATGAAACAAAGCAGTAGGGAAAGCCAGTGGGATTATGTGGTGCAAATGGAGGGGTATCGCCAGCACAAGTAGAGAGGCAGTGTCGCCACTGTATCAATTATTGTTGAGACCACACCTGGAGTACTGTGTCCAGTTCTGGAAGACCAGACCTCAGAAAGGACATAGGGTAGAGGCCATCCAAAGAAGGGCAATCAAAATGGTGCACGGGCTCTGCACTAAATGTCCTATGGGGAGAGACTGAGGGATCTAAACATGTACACCCTAGAAGAGAGGAGGGAGAGAGAGAGGGAACATGACAGAGACCTTTAAATACCTCACAGGGGTGAATAAGGTATAGGAGGGCAGAACGTTTCAGAAAAGAAGTTGTACAAGAACTAGAGGGCATGGAATGAAGCTGCAGGGGGGAAGTTTAGGAGGGATGTGAGGAAGTATTTCTTCATTAAGAGGGTGGTGGATGCCTGGAACAATCTTCTAGCAGGAGTGATGGGGGTGAAGACAGTGTTGGGTTTCAAGCATGCACAGGATAAGTACAAGGGAAAACTGGTATTAAAGCGGGGGTAGAATGTGGCCAGAGACAGGGTAAAGTATACGGTGGCAGAAGAGAAAGGGAAAAGAGGGGGAGACTAAGTGGGCCAAGCAGTCTTTATCTGCCAACAAATTCTATGATTCTATGAGTAACAGGCCTGACTTGCTGAGTCACAGTGGTCACAAGGGCTGTACTGTTACTTTGTTGTCAGTGTCCTGTAACTGACGACTATTATGCCATGTTTCCTGTTCTAGTGCAATGTCAGCAATCTCTGTCAGAGATTGCATAAATTGTATAAGACCCCATCATGGGGTTATTCTGATCAGCTTACATTGATACATACTGTACATAGATGGTTGAGGATGGATAAAGACAACAATCTATCCAGCCTTCCCTGTTTACCTATTCAGGCTTCTTCAACCAGTTCAAAACTCCCATTTATTTATTTATTGAAAATGAGTAACTCGGAAAGGCACACTGAGCCAAGGCTCATTTCCAGGGGCAGCCTGGGGGGATAAAAGCAGAACAGTACATCATGAATGACATATCAGTGAGCAATTCAGTGACAACTTAGACTGTAGGGCACAGTAACAGGCAACAGCTGCTGGAGGAAGTATGTGACAAGGGTACTGTAAATACAATACAATCTCTTAAGTATGAAATAAAGTGCATGGTGCCTGAGGAGGCAGTTGTTGTGCCATAGCCAGAAGTCTGCCTCTGTCACAACCAAGTACAGGAAGAAGATTGCTAGAGGTGGAGAGGAAGTGGAGAACAAAGTCAGGAGGTGACAGCTGGGACCGGGCAGGCACCTTAGGTGGTATCTGTCACAAATTCACTCAGCAAGTCTGGCCCTCTGCTCCCACAGTGTCAACCTTCAAGTGCAGTATTGTGAATAGTTAACAGAACAGGGTAATCCTCCTGTCTGTTTGTGGGTCTGAATCACCTTTGGTCTCAAGTTCTGGAGGGATTCAAACTGTGAACCTTATGCTAGCGTACCCAATGTACATGCTCAGATAATTCTGCTCTTCGGGGAATGCCAGATATCTTTCACCTAAGGGCACCTGACCAGGTATCCAAAAATGAACCCTAAAAACTCTATGAAAGACCTTAGGAAAATTCTTACCTTTTCCCAGTTTGGTATTACCATTAAGCTTATGAACAGTGTCAACTTTAACCAAATGTGCTTCACATGCAAAAGAAAGAATTTCAAAGGCACATCAGGCAGTCTCTTTAAAATAAGAGGTTTACTTATAAAATGGATAAAAATAGGTAACATGTAAACACAGAACAATACATCACAAAGTCATATCAGATGACCTAAAGGTGGGCAAGCAATGTGAGAAGGCAGCAAGGAGGGCAGGGGGGATACTGGGATGCATAGGGAGAGGCATCACCAGTAGAAAACAGGAAGTTATTATCCCTCTGTACAGACAGCTGGTGAGACCCCATCTGGAGTACTGTGTGCAGTTCTGGAGACCCAATCTCCGCAAAGACATAGACAGGATGGAAGCTGTCCAGAGGAGGGCAATTAAAATGGTGCAGGGCCTGCACTGGAGGACATATGAAGAGAGACTTAAGGAGCTTAATATGTATAGCCTCGAGGAAAGGAGGGAGAGGGGGGACATGATAGAAACTTTCAAGTACCTCAAGAGAATCAACAAAGTCCAAGAGGGTAGCATCTTTCAAAAAAAGAGGTGTGCAAGAACAAGAGGGCACAATTTGAAGATAGAGGGGGGGGCCGCTCAGAGGTAATTTAAGGAAGTATTTTTTCACAGAGAGGGTTGTGGATGCATGGAATGGCCTTCCGGAGGAGGTTGTGGAGTCAAAATCAGTGGGGGAATTCAAGCATGCATGGGATAGTCATAAGGCAATTCTGGGGGGTTGGGGTAGGAAGAAGTAGGCCGCTGGTTAACTAGGATCTGCAGCTTATCCAGTAGGTAGGGAAATGGGCAGACTGGGTGGGCCAAGCTGTCCTTATCTGCCGTCAAATTCTGTGTTTCTATGTTTCTATGTAAAGCATGCAATCACTTAAAAGAAACAAGGTAAAAAAAATACAAACTCCTACCACAATACAATTAGACTTGTCTATCTAATATATTATTACCTTTTTGTAGTGCTTGTAGTTAGATGTTGTTTTTTCAGAGTCCAACAGGAATGTGTCTAAAGATCAGTCATAGAATAGTTTAAAACTGTCTTTGAACCTGCCTCTTCCATGATGTCACCTAGCTCCTCCTTGTATTTTAAAAATTATATAACCAGGATGTCTTATCTCTCAGGAGGTACATTAAATAAGATAACATCAGCAAATACTAATTTCCCAATAAGACTCTTTAATCTTGAGCCTTTCCTTTGATCAAGTGTGGTTTTCTGCTTTTCCAAGACATCACAGGACTTTTACAGCTCTGCAATTTTCTCAACTAGGTGTCATATAGCTTCTTTTAGCATCAGTTGAAATTAACTGTCCTTCCTTTGAAGATGCCATAAAATGGATATTTTAGTTCCTGGCTTCAAAGCCACACAGATCATAAGCACGGCTATAAAATGTGACTTGGAAGTTAATCACATTACAGAGACCTAGTGTTTAACATATCCTGTCATTTGAACTGAAAACTGGGGGGAGGGGGGGGTCATCCCACAGGCTGTCTCATGAGAGACACTCAATAACACATTTTTATATTACAAAATCATAGAGCAATCAGAGCCAGCTGGCCAAGCGTCACAGTATCTAAGGACCGAGACAGAGGAGGAAAAACGGACAGCAGAGGGGAGCGAGTTCCAGAGGGAGAGGAGGCAGTAGGAAAAGACAGCTTGCCCAGCAGCAGTGTGAGGGTGAGGGATTAAGAAGATGTAACGATCTCTAGAGCAGAGAGAGTGAGAGAGAGAGGGGGGAAGGGAGAGAGGAGTGAGGAGACGTAGAAAGGGAGGAACCAAAACCATAATTTAGATATGAATAAGGTGCAGTGGGATTGGCGATGTGATGGGAGAGGGAGTATGGAAAGGAGAGAATTGAGTGAGTAGTGATGAGAACAAGGGGATGATTTTGTAGTAAAACTGCAGACAGCATTGGAGAGAGTGTCCAGTCTGGCAAGGGAGGAGGAGAGGTCAATGCAATAGACCATGTCTGCATAGTCAAAGACCAGGAGAACCATTCTGGTGACCAGTTCCCGGTGGACCTGGGGGGACAGGCAGTCCTTGCTATGATACAGGACACCTAATTTAGGGTGGAGTTTGGTGTGAATGGCATCAATATGGGTGGAGAAGTCAAGCTTACTATCAAGCCACACATCGAGGTATTTAAAGGCAAGGACAATGTCAAGTGGGGTGCCACACAGTGTGGAGGAGATAGGGAAGGTGATAGCCTGGCCAATTTCTGGCTGGTGCTGAAGGTCATGGATACTGTTTTCTTGGTGATGACCCAGAGTTGGCTGGCATTAAAGCAGCGTTGAGCATTATAGAAGTCCTGCTGAAGTGTACCTTCAACAGCCATGGAGGAGGGGTCGGAGGTGTAATGTAAAGGACCTTGTCATCAGCGTGCATATGGATATGTGTGGAGCACAAGCAGAAGGCAGATCATTAAGGAAGATAGAGAAAAGAATAAGCCCCAGTGTGGAGCTCTGTGGGACCCTGGTTAGGATGGGTAGGGGAGGGAACAGGACGCCTCACACCTGTACCAACTGTTGATGTCCCATGAGGTAGGAATGGAACCAGTCCATAGGGGGAGCCGAGAGGCCAACAGAACTCAGCTTGTCCAGGAGAAGTGTGTGTGATACCGAGTCAAAAACTTTGGCTAGAATAATAAATATGGCCGCTGATACGTCCTTAATTCATCCAAGTGAGAATGGCATCAGTTACTCACAGCAGGGAAAAGACAATCAAGTGGTGTTTCCTAAATCCAGACTGGAAGGGAGAGATGAGGTTGGAGGAGTAAATAAGGTCAGCAAACCTGGAGTATATGATACCCTCCTACAGTTTTGCGAGGGAGGGAAGGAATCAGATAGACCAGAAGTTGTCAGCGGAGGAGAGGTCACCACCTTTGTGCAGAGACAGAACCTTAGCAATCTTTCAGGCCTGAGGGACAGCACCTGAGGGAAAAGGAGAGGTTCAGAAGGTGAGAGAGCAGAGAGGCTATAGCAGGAACCGAGATATGGCAAAGTGTAGGGTTCAGTCCGTCAGGCTGTACTTGGCTGCGGTAAGTGATGTGAGGGCAAGGAAGATTTTATGAGGGGAGACAAGAGTAAAGTGGAAACCTTCATCTGAGTGAGACTGAACAGGGGCAGCAGAGGACACAGTGGGAGGAGGTCCAGAGGACATTAGAGAGAGAGAGTGCACAGGTGATAAAGAATTCATTAAAAGGCACAGAAACAGAATGAGAGTCCACAAGGAGGACTGCTGAAGGGGACTGGGTGGGCAGGTCAAAGAAGGAGTGGATAACTCTTCAGAATTTTGGTGGGGAGCTAAGGTTAGACTGAACATTGAATTCAAAGTAGAAGGCCTTAGCATCCTGGACAGCCTTCATACAGTTCCTGATTGACCTATACGTTAGGAGGTCAGGCAGGGAGTGTGAGAGTTTGTAGTGTGCCCAAGCCTTGTCATGGGAATTGCACAAGTCAATAACATCATATGCAATCCACAGGTGATGGGAGCTTCTGACCCTGGACTTCCGTTGGGGGTGTGTTTGTCCCAGGTGTAATTAAATGTGGCCTTCAACTTGTCTCTAATTAACCTCCTATAGCAATCCATTGGGCTGTGAACTCCCACATTGAACTAGCACTGACATTCCCTTTATACATAACTCTGTCTGTAAGGTAATACTTTCGTGTGTCTTTTTAAACAACTCCCTCTTGTTTGAGGTCATGACCCCCTGGTGGTTGCCTGCCCTTTTATTTTAAAGAGCTAGTGTACTGTCTGAAATTAACTTTCAAAAGTAGCAAATTATTACTTCTTAAATCTGAAGTACTTTTTTTCTTTTTCATCTTGTTAATTTGAAGATTTTGTACCTGACAGTACTTGGTATGATGTGTGGAATAGTACTCCGCCAGGAGGCTCACATACTGTAGATAGTTCTGTTCCTCCTGAAAGATGATCAGCCCTATGACCTCAATATTTTTTGCATTAAAAAGAGCCAATAACCTGCTGCAAGATTGGTCACTTGTGATGTCACAATTACTGAGGTCACAATGCTGATAATGCATGAGGAGGAATACAACTAGATAAAAACATAGAAACATAGACTGATGGCAGATAAGGACCATATGCCCCACCTAGTCTGCCCATTTCCCTACCTAATGGATAAGCTGCAGATCCTAGTTAACCAACAGCCTATTTCCTCCTACCCCCCACTATAATTGCCGTATGTCTGTACCATGCGTTCTTGAGTTCTCCCACTATTTTTGACCACACAACCTCCTCAGGAAGGCCATTCCATGCGTCCAACACCCTCTCCAGGAAAAAATACATCCTCACGTTGCCCCTGTGTCGTCCCCCGTCTGTCTTCAAATTGTGCCCCCTTGTTTTTGCACGTCCCTTTTTCTGAAAGATGCTACCCTCTTGAACTTTGTTGATTCCCTTGAGGTACTTAGAAGTTTCTATCATGTCTCCCCCTTCCTCATTTCCTCAAGGGTATACATACTAAGCTCTTTTAGTCTCTCTGAATGGTTTCTGGTGCAGACCTTGCACCATTTTAGTTGCCCTCCTCTGAACTGCCTCCATCCTGTCTATGTCCTTGTGGAGATGGGGTCTCCAGAACTGCCTGCAGAACTCCACATGGGGTCTCACCCACTGTCTGTACAGAGGGATAACAACTTCCTGTTTTCTACTGGTGATGCCTCTCTCTCTATGCATCCCAGTGTCCCCCCAACTTTCTTTACTGCCTTCTCACATTGTTTGCCTACCTTTAGGTCATCTGATATGACTACCTCCAGGTCCCTTTCCATTTTTGTTGTTGTTAGTATCCCCCCAACCAACTGTGTACTGTTTCCCTGGGTTTTGTTTCCCAGGTGCATTACTTTGCACTTCTTTGCATTGAATCTAAGCTGCCATACTTTTACCATTCCTCTAATCTTGCCAAGTCCCTTCTCATCCTTTTCACCCCCCCCCGTGTATCAACCCTGTTGCAGATGTGAAAAAGATACCTGTAGATATGTTATTCTCCAATGTACTGCTCTTTACATTATGCCTGATACTATCGGATTGAAACCTTTCCAATGAGTACAAGGAAATAGAAAAGTACTTCAGAAATAAAAAGCAACAACTGGCTACCTTTATAGATCGATAACACTTTCTGTCTGTGATTTTTAGAGCTCCTAATTCTTTAAGTAAATCCATGGTGTATGTCTTGTTATGCTTTTGCATGTATTTGTACATTTCTATAATGTCCCCACTTTCCGCAAGAGCAGAAGGTGGGGTGGGGGTGGAACTGTGCAGAAGAAGATCAAGAAAATGCTAAAAATTTAAATAAGTACTACTGCTCAGACTTTACGGAGGGGGGTAGGACCAACATGTATCAGCAGGCACGGGGGGGGGGGTAGTGGACACAAGTCCATTTTCAGAGGAGGGAGTCCAAATTGGACTGGAAGCCCTACAGCAAAATAAGTGGCAACGGGGCCAGATGGGATTCACCCAAGGGTTCTAAAAGAACAGAGCAAGGTGTTAGCCAACCCTCTGGCAATGCTATTCAGCACCTCATTGGAGACAGGGGTAGTTCTGGAGGACTGGAAGAGGGCCGATGCGGTCCTTCTGCACAAGATCGGCAACAAGGAGGAGGCTAGCAATTACAGACCAGTCAGTCTCACATCAGTGGTGGGGAAATTAATGAAGACCCTGCTGAATGAGAGGTTGATGGAGTGCCTAGAGGCAAATGGGCTGCAGAACCACTGGCAGCATACTATAATGGGGGTTGGGAGGTCACGTCAAACAAGTCTCAAAGATTTCTTTTTCTGGGTGACTAGGGAGGTAGATCACGGGAGGGCAATTGATGTGGCCTACATGGACTTCAGTAAGGCCTTTGACACTGTGCCACACAGGAGGCAAATAAAGAAACTTTGCAACTTGTGGGTTGGAGAGAAGGTAGTAAGCTGGGTATTTAACTGGTTGAAGGATTGCAGTCAGAGAGTGGTGGTAAATAGCAGTCACTCAGGGGATGGGAGAGTGACCAGCGGAGTGCCACAGGGATCAGTGCTGAAACCTGTACTCTTCAATGTTTGCATAAATGACATTGCTGAGGAACTGAAAGGAAAGGTGTATTTCTTTGCGGATGGCACAAAAATATGCAACAGGATGGACACACAGGAAAGGGGCGAAGAGATGAGAATGCAAAGGGATCTGTGGAAATGAAAGGAGTGGTCTAGGGTGTGGCAGCTGTGTTTCAATGCAAAAAAAGGAAAATCATGCTCTTGAGGCAGGGTAACATAGAAACGTAAAATTTAATGGCAGAAAAGGACTGCTTGGCCCACCTGGTCTGCCCATTTTTCCCTGCCTATCCTATCCTGTCACCACACATCCTACTTGATCTCTAGGTCCCATACCCTTGCTTTTCAGCTAAAATTCCCTTGTGCCTATCCCTTGTATGCCTGAAGCCAAGCATTGCTTTTGCCCCCACCATCACTGCTAGAAGACTGTTTCAGGCCTCTACCACTTGTTCAGTGAAGAAGTACTTCCTCACATCTCTCCTAAATTTCCCCTTCCACTTCACTGCATATCCTGTTGCTTTCATGCATTGTTTCCTCTGAAAAATACTCCCCACCTGTACCTTTTTTAACCCTGTGAGGTATTTATAGGTCTCTACCAAGTCCCCCCCCCCCAGGGTGTACATATTTATGTAATTTAGTTTCTCCTGCAAGCCCTGCACCATTTTAGTTTCCATCCTCTGGATAGCCTCCACTCTGTCTATGTCCTTCCTGAGATGTGGTCTCCAGAACTGGACACAGTACTCCTGGTGGGGTCTCACCAGTGATCTTTACAGTGGCAACACCACCTCCCGCTTTCTGCCAGCAATACCCCTCCCTATGCACCCCAGCATCCCACTGGTACTACCCACTAACTTGTTGTACTGTCTTGCCACCTTGAGTTCATCAGATATGATTACCCCCAAGGTACTTCCTTGGGATCTGGTCTGAGTCCGGATGAGCGCTGGCACACATGGCAAAGTTTTAGTGCAGAGTATCCCCAGGTCCCTTTCCTGTTTTGGGACTGTCAGTACCTCTTCTCCCATTTTGTACTCCACCTCTGGGTTTCAGTGCCCTAGGTGCATAATTCTGCTCTTTCACACTGAAACCCAGCTGCCATGCTCTTCATCACTCTTTGAGTTGTCTCAGTTTTCTGCTCATCTTTCACACACACACACACACACACACACACACACACACACACACAGACATACACACACACACACACATATATATATACACACATGCACACATACACACACACACACATATATACACACACACACACTGGAGTGGCCACCCTATTTCAGATTTTGGTGTCATCTGCAAAGGGGCATACCCTCCTTTCCAGTTCATCAACAATGTCACTTACAATTGCCTCACCCCTTCACACAAAATACCTAAAACTCAAAATTGAAATACAGTGTGTTTTCAAACTTGCTTGAGCCTCCCCTGGAACAGGCTGGGACTTCCCCCTGGAAGCTGGCCTCACCATATAAGAAACCTTGCACTAGGCAGCTAATCATTTTTTTTTATTCGGGCCTACACACTCAAAACAAATTTAAAATAAATATTTTTCATTTTGCTAATCGGTCTGTAACATGTGCTATGCATTTCCACAGCTGATTAGCACTTTTACACCCATAACTGCTAACCCAGATGTTTGGCTTTTTTAATACCCTGTATTTACACTTTATATTTACCTGCTATTTACCATATCTAATTTGTACTATATCACTATATTATCCCAATCTCTTTTCCCCAGGCCACATCTGTAAACCAAATTACCTTTGTATCCAGGTAGGTTTTCTATTGGATTAAACAATTTAATAAATAGATAAATAAGTAATAAATAAATTAAAAAACAAAATACCTAAACATTTGTTACAACACCTGAGAATTTATTATAATACCACAGAGTTCAAACATTACAGCTCTCGAGAATTTATTTTAACATGAAAGTGTTCACACGTTACAGTATCTGAGAGTTTGTGATAACACTGGAGAGATCATTATAATGCCTGAAAATAAATTGCACCACCCAAGAGTTCAATATAATACCTGTTTATTTTTACACCCAAGAGTTCTTTATAACAGTACAACTTCATAACTATTTGTAAGGCTCTGCCCTGTGCAGATACAATGCGGTACCTTTACTTAGAACTCAGTAATACAGAAAAAGAGACACGAGGACACAGCAAACAACTCAAGGGTAATCATTACAGAACACAAAGACAAAGAGGGTGGTTCTGTGAAAGAGTAGAGTGTTTGGAACAGTTTGCCAAAAGAAGTTGTGGAGTGTAGTAACTTAAGCATGTTCAAGTTGAAATTAGACAAATACCTATTAACGGATGGTTTCTCTGGTGTTTTCCGCTAAAGGCAGCAGAGAAGCTGGATGGGCTCTTGCCTACTCTTGTCTGGAGAACCTATGAACCTGTAATACCCAAATGTTTCTTAGAGCACCTAAGAATTCATTATTACATCAGAGTGTGTGCTGATACCTGAGAGTTCATTATATGTGTATAGATATAGTTCAGCATGGCTCTTACTGAATAATAATGTTATCTCATGCTGTTTGAGTGAGAGGATCACAAAGCAAAGTTGAACCAGAATCACAGCTTTTGACAAGGGGTTGCTTTTACAAAGGGACACTTCAAACTATGCAGTATTATCGTCAAGGGTCACCAGTGGCTCCCCTACCACCACGACATCTGCCATCTCAGAGATGGTAAGCACCACATCGAGAATTGCAGTTTGCCTTGTGGGGTCCCTGAATGATTGCACCAGTAAGGAGTCCTGCAGTTTGTCGAGTCTTTTTTGGTAGAGTTTTGAGCTCTAGATTGGATCACTGTGTCTTCTCCAGGATTCCCCGATGCCATGAATATCACTATGATGTTAAAAAACAGCTGTTGAAGAAGTTTGTTAGCAGGTTTATAGGGGAGCTTTCAGACTAACCAGCCATTCAGACGGTGATGTCACCGGAAGTCCTGCTCAATTTCTTTATCAGTCTCCTGTGCAGCACTGTTGCAGGTCTTGCTAAAGTCCAGATAGGCCATGTCCACTGCCCTCCCCTGATCTATTTCTTTGGTCATCCAGTCAAAGAAATCAATCAGATTCATCTGGCATGGCCTCCCCCCCCCCAAACAAATCCATGCTGCCTTTGGTCTTGTAGCCCACTCTATTCAATATACTCTACCAGCCTTTCCTTTAATAGGGTTTTCATCAATGTCCCCTCCACTGATGTGAGACTGACCACCCAATAGTTTCTAGTCTTCTCCCTGTTGCTGCTCTTATGGAGACAGATCGTGCCTGCTCTCATCTGGTCTTCCAGAACCATGCCTGTTTCCAGTGAGCTGTTGAATAAGACTGTCAGTGGGATCACTAGTACCTCCCTGGGTTCCTTTAGTACCCTTGGGTGTATCACATCCAGTCCCTTACTGCAAGTCCCTTCACGACTCTTTCTTCTGAAAATTTACTTGTGACCACCCCCACCCCTCCCCCTGCATTATTCCTGCTGCTTTCTGGTGGTCTGTCCCTCACCTCCACTGTGAAGACTAAGCAGAAACACCTGTTCAGGTTATCTGCTTTTTCTTGATTCTCTTCTGTGCAGTCTCCCCCTGCCACCCTCCTTATCCTTAATATCCCTCCCCTTGCTTTCCTTTTCTCACTTATGTACATAAAGAAAGTCTAATCCCCTTTAGCTACCCTTTTACTTATTCTTTCCTCTGTCTGCACCTTTCCTGCCTTCACTGCCTTTCCTGCTTCCCTCTGTTTTACTTGGTATACCTCCCTGTCTTCCTCCCTCTGTGTTTTCTTATACCTCCTGAAACCCACCCATTTTCCCTCACCACCTTGGCCACTGCACTAGAGACCCATAATAGTCTATTTTTCCTTCTACTTCTACTCACTACTTCACAAAGAGGTTGGTTGCCTTAATTATGCTGTACCATATTTTCTCCCACTGTGCCTCTAGTCCTCCCTGGCAATGCACCTCACAAGGCAGTTTCCGAGGCAGTCTTTCATTTTTTTTAAATCAATCCTCCTAAAGTCGAAGACCTTTGTCCTCATGTGGTTTGCCTCTGTTCCCATCTTAATGTTAAAACACACTGTACAGTGATCAATGGTACCTGGGGATGGCCCACTGTGACCATCTGACATGCCTTCCTGGTTTACAAATACCAGGTCCAGCACTATCCTGCCCCCATGGGTTCCTTGACTAGCTGCCAGAGAAAAGTCCCTTGTAGGCAGTCAAGGATGGCCCTGCTCCTTGACAAAGTTGCAGTTGGAAGACTCCAATCCACCTCTAGCAGACTGAAGTCCCAGCTAGCAGCACCTTCCCCTTACTTGCCATCCTAATGATCCTTACTACCCCAAGTCCCTTATCCAACTCCTCTCCCATTGCCGGAGGTCTGTATACCACCCATTTACAGACAGCAGCTCCAGTGCCTATCTCCAAGATAATCAACAGCACCTCCAGCCTTTTGTTTTCTTCTGTGTGGCCTTGTACTTCTGTGGTCTTGATCCCCTCCCTCACATATTGTATAACCCCTCCTCCCCATCTCCCTTCCCTGTCTCTTCTGAACAGAGAGTAGCCCGGTATGGCCCTGTCTCAGTCATGACTGTCAGTGCACCATGTCTTCATTATGACCACAAAATCCAGGCTAACCTCTGCCATAATGGCCTTCAGGTCCAAAATGTTATTTCCCAGATTCCTTGCACTGGTGCACATGGTTCTTCCTACCTTACTCACTCCCGATCCACTTCCCTGCTTTCCCTTCCTCCTGGTTGTACTGTTTCCTGAAGATCCCCTGATCCCCCTCTTCCCTTGTTATCTTCTCTGTTACCTGTCTCCATTAATCCTTTCTTCTTGCTTTCCTGATGTATACCCCTCTTTGTCCCCTGCCTCGTCACCACCCATCTTCTTGCACTCCTGCAATGGGGGAGCTTACGCTCCTCAGACTTTCCTTCCCTGCTGCTTCATCATCTGGGGGGAGAACTGTTACCTCCCTTGTTTGTACAGCCCCCCCCAGCTAGTTTAAATGCTCATCTCAGTTGCATTTAACCCCCCCCACTAAGGAATGGTGGTAGTACCAGGTGTAACATCCTCCGCAGCTGTGCCTGCCACCCGTATGCATCATGGACTGAAAACTGGAATGTCCACCAGTGCAAAGCCTTTTTACTTTACTGGTGGGTTGCGGTGTGGGACTTAGTCTCTGAGCCATCTTCGGCCCTTAGAAAATCCGTCCCCAAGGAGACAGATAATTAAAACACAGACATATAGAAAGAGAACAGAAGGTAACCAAATAGTAAACGGGATGAAATGTTTCCCCTTTAAGCCCTGATATAAGAAGCAGCTTAAACTTCAATGTGCATCACAAAGCTACACACAGTAGATACATAGAAGGTAACAGCAGAAAGAACGACTTGAACTTCTTCCAGTCTGCCAGTAAGCTACATAGAGTCTAAGCAGAACTGCTTGAAAAAGAGCAACACTCTCACAAAGGGTCATAAATAAAGCCGAGTTCAAGGCAAACAAATTGCTTCAAATGTCACAGGAACCCTTTGAAATTAGCACCCCATTAAGAAGAATGAAGGACATTAACATCTTGTTTTAGCTTCCAGTGCTAAACAGTGGATAGGGTTCCAGAAGAAAATGTGTAATCACTTTCGGCAGTCTTTTTGAATGACAGGCTGTAGCTGGTGCTATAGCTGTGTGTTTTATGGGGTCCTTTTTGAGATGCTATCTTTGCATTGGGAAGGACTAGAAATGCATGTTTGTAATGAAGACTTGGAGTCCATGGAAAAGAGTTACAACTGACATGACTTCCAAGTCTCTGCATTCCGTAAGTCTCCCTGATTTTGCTGATTTTTTTACCCTCCCTCCCTCCTGCTTCGTGGTACTGTTCTAATTCCCCCAAATTATGAGCATCAATGACCAAACTGTTCCTCTTGTCTTCTGGTGGGTCTTTGTAATAGGGTAGCAACTGGTGAGCCAAGCAGCTTCTTGGGGAAAACTCACAGAGGGAACATCCAAGACACCCACGTAATCTGAATAAAACTGCTGTACTTCAGGGAAAAAAAAACAGCTTGCATGTAGTTTTACATCTACATCAAAATTTTGTCTCTCCGGATCTCTCTCTAAAACCAAAAATAAAACCTTTTCTTTCTCCCCTTGTTCACCAACCCCCTTACTGGGCTCAGGTATTGCTTGTTAATACCCCCCCCAACCCGAGGGACAGGCAGCAATTACAGCATACAAAGCACTGATGCCATAAAGGGTCAGCTGTAAAACAAGAGGAGTTTGGTTCAAATCATCTTCCGACCTGTGACAAGGTGGAATAGGAACCTGTGCCAGTTGTTGGAGAAAGTGTTTAAATGCAATGATCCGTATTCTTTCCTTTTCTGTCTCTTGTCTGTCTGGTTGCGCAACCAAATTTTCCTGTAAGACTTCAGATTTGATCAACCCAACAGTCTCGCAATACTTTGCCCCTCTCTGTCTCTCAGCCCTCCCATGTTGTCTGTTTTTCCTCCCTTGCATATCCGCTGATACAAAAATATATGCAAATCAATATGTGGAAATGTAACTGATGTTGGGATCTCTTTTGTTTAGAAAATATATAGTGTTACTGTTGAAATGTATATATTTATAATTTGAGATGACTGCAAAAAGCTGTTGGAAATTAGAGGTTACCTTAGTGCAAATCTGAGCCTTTTTGCAAAAGTTGTGAAGGGGCCTCAGCAAGCACACTGTGTTCTAGCATCTCCTGCCTGATATTTGCAAAAACAGGATACTTGCTAAGAATGGGGGTTGAAAGGACTTATAAAGGAACTAAGCTGCAACTGCTGAAGAAGAAAAAGGGACACGAGACTGAAGGAAAACTATTTTATTTTGCCTCTGTACATAGTTATTATGAACAAGTTTACTTTTTTTATGTTACTGCTACCGTAAATAAATATTTTTGGTGAATTCTACAACTGCTCCTGGTTTTCCCTATGCTTTCTGATTTGTGCCTTGACGACACGGCCCTTATTAAAATCCGTGGTGCTGCAGGGTTGTGATGGGATTGATGGATGTAGGGAATCTGATGGACATATATTCCATCACATCCCCTCCTCCTCAGAGCCATGCCCATGGAAACTCATTAAGAGCCACCAGACCCACTCCCCCAAGAAAACAAATCTGCATTGCTATGCTGGGAACCTGTCTTGTGGTGCGCACCAAAGGAAAAGGAATACTATGACAGATACTACCTGGTGGCATGGACATTAGAATCCCACAGCATGTAACCACTTGAAAGGGGGCATGATCAGTGATGAGGGTAAACTTCCATCCCAGCAAGTGGTAGCACAAGGTGTTCACTGCCCACTTTACTGTCAGACACTTTTTTCCCAGGGTGATTCCTGGGGGCAAAGTTTGCAAGATTGACATAAGATGGGGTGAATCTGATCCTCAAAGTTTTGTGATAATGTTGCCCCCAGCCACACATCAGAGGTGTCTGGGTACAAAATGAAGGGATGGTTGAAATCTGGACTTCATATGATTGGCCACTGATGGAGCACATTTTTGATGGTCTGAAATGCAGTCTGACAATCAGGTGACCAATGGACCTCATTCGGGGCAGTCTTTTTTATCATGTCAGTCAGTGGGGCAGCAAGAGTCGAGAAATCTGGAATAAACTGGCAGTAATATCCCACAAGTCCAAGAAAGTACCTAACCTGTTTCTTGGTAGTTGGGAGGGGGCAGTCAGCTTGGGGTCTTTACTTTGTCAATAACTGCAAATATATGGCTGTCCCCAACCATAAACCCCACATATTTTGTTTCCTGTCACCCTAGGGCACACTATGTGGTACTGACCGTGAGACCTGTCTCCCTGAGTGACTGAAGTACTGTGGCCACATCTTGCAGTTGGCTGTCCCAATCTTGGCTAAATATGACAAGACCATGAAGATATGCTGCTGCACACTGTTGGCCCAGGCCATCCCCATAATTCTATATATAATCAGCATATGGTATACTTATAGACCTGCCTGACCTGCAGTCCCTTAAGTGGGCTAATGTGATGTCATGATTTAGCACCTTACATATGATTTTCTGCTTAGTTAGGGATTAGTGTAGAATGTAATCTAGATATGTTTCCCTACATAGTTCTGCTTATGCTTAGCTGTGAGATATGTTTTGCCTATGTTTAGATGTAAATCTGCTAAGAAATGCTATAGTACAAAATATGCCATCCCAGACAAAGTGATTCTTGAACCGGAAGGAACTGAGAGACCTAATAATCCTGTTTACACATTTGTGGCCATAGGGCTCCACCTGCTGCCATAGGAATATAACCGTAATTATTAGTATAATATTGCCAAAATGTATATTATTGTATAATACTTATGATATGTTTATAATCCTGGAGTGCCCCCTCTACTGCCAGTGCACACACTGCTAAAATCAGCAGTTTATTATGACAACGCAACATATTTATGACTATGCCACTGTCCTAGTTGCAGCAAGTATGGATACACCAAACCTGCAACATTTTAGATGCTACATCCGAAACGGCAAATTTGAGAACAGTGAGCTGAACACCATTTGGACCAATAAGGGTAATTTTGAATACGTACTTTGTGCGTATATGAGCTGTTTCTACTGCAACATGACTTGATCTTATCAGGGTACAAGTATGGTTGTTAACTGTAAGCTCACTGAGATTTTATGACGCATCTAGGTGCAGAAAGTCCTGGTCTCCCAGTAATGCATAATCTGTACATGCTGTCCTTATGTATGAGCTTCTGAGAAATTAACCTTTAGTTTGCTATAACTGTCTTACGTTTGTGTAACTGTCCATCTGGTTTAGAACTTGCATGATTATTAGAGTCTTATGATGCAATCCATGGGGGCAGAGAATACGGTCCATCATAAAAACGGTAAACTGATATACAGCAAAGACAGCCACAATGCAATGCAGTAACTTGCAGAAAATTATGTCACAAACTACTGCATGACAAAATAATAATAATAATAATAAACTTTATTTATATGCGCCTTTCTCAAAACCAAGGCACATTACAATAAAATACAGAATAAAACATACTAAAACATATTAAAAAACTCAGTTGACTACAAAGCAATTAATCGGCATCCAAGTTATCTGCAAATGCCTTACTCCATAAAAAAGACTTTAAGCCCTTTTTAAAACCCTCCACCATCATGCACTCTCTAATCCAACGTGGTAGAGAATTCCAGAGGGTCGGCGCCACGAACATAAAAGCTCGGCCGCCGGAGGATTTTAAAATTACCCTCGGGATCTCTAGCAACCCCTTGTTGGCCGAGCAGAGTGGTTGCGTTGGTAGGTAAGGTACCAGAAGCTCTTTCAGGTACTCAGGGCCCAAACCGTGTAGGGCTTTGTAAGTCAGAAGTCCGACTTTGAAGGTGATCCGCCACTGAATCGGCAGCCAGTGCAGATCTCGGAGCACCGGTGTAATATGAGAGGAACGGGAAGTCCCCATTAACAACCGGGCTGCCGAGTTCTGTACTAGCTGCAAGCGGCGGATATCAACCCCAGGCAGCCCAAAGTAAAGGGAGTTGCAGTAGTCCAGACACGAGGTCACAAAGGCATGGATCAGAATGGGTAGGTCGCTGGATGGAACAAGGTGCTTGATCCTGGCGATGTTCCTAAGATGGTAAAAGGATACCTTAACAACCGCTGACACTTGCGCACGCAATGTCAGCTGATCATCAAGGATCACCCCCAGGTCTCGCACCCGTTCAGAGGTCGGGAGCTCCGCATCCCCCATGAATAAACCAGAGGTTTGAAGTGCCCCCAACCCCTCAATCCGGCGGCCATGATCCACAACCAGCACCTCCATCTTCCCTGAGTTCAACTTCAACCAACTGGACCTCATCCAATCCTGGATCTCACTGAGACAGTTATTAAACACTGAGAGTGCTCTATTCTGGTCAGGCATAAAGGACAGATAGAGCTGGGTATCATCGGCATAACAATGAAACTCCAGCCCATATCGTCTTACAATGTCTCCATGTACACCACAAACAACATGAGGGACAGCACAGAGCCCTGAAGCACCCCACAGGTCAGAGTGGTGGGATCGGAGGAAAAAATTCCCGATACCACCCTCTGAGTTCTACCTGTGAGGAAAGAAGTAAACCATCTGTGCACCAGGCCCGAAAGACCACAGATGCATCTCAGGTGCTCAAGCAGCACCCCATGGTCTACGGTGTCAAATGCTGCTGACAAATCCAGAAGGACCAAAATGGACCGTTTTTTCTGGTCTCTCACCATCAGAAGATCATTGAGGACCCGAATCAGCGCAGTCTCAGTGCTGTGCCTCTTTCGAAAGCCTGATTGAAGAGGTTCGTAGATGTAATGGATGGTAAGATGGTTGTCCAACTGGGCTGCCACCACTTTCTCGATTTCCTTCCCAACAAAGGGGAGGTTCGAGATGGGTCTGTAGTTTGCCAGGGAGTCGGGGTCCAAAGATGCCTTTTTCAACACTGGTGTCACCACCGCTTCCTTCAGGGAGCGGGGATATTCACCAGTGTCTAGGGAACACCAGACTATCCTGGCTAGAACCGGGAAGAAAACATCCCCACAGCCCATAATCAGGCCTGTGGGACCCAGGTCTAAACTACAGCTGGTGGTGCGCATACCCTGGACAATCCTCATAACATCCTCGATTTCCGGCCTTATGAAGGAACTCCAGGTGAATGGTGTGCTTGTGACCAAAGGGCTTAATTGCCATTGAATTGCATTGTTCCCTGTAGTATACTGCAGCATTTTGTAATACACTGCAGCATTACTGTGTTGCATCCTGGCTGGTGCCACTGTATATCAAATACGGTAACAAATGCAATTTTTCTCATGGAATTTGGCAGTTAATGGGATTTGATAATATCTGCTGGTCAGGTCTTGGATACTAATGTAATGGACATCCCCCAGTAGATCTAAAATATTCTTTACCCCTGGCATAGGGTATGCATCGAACATGGATGCAGTATTAACTTTCTGGAAGTCTTTACAAAATTGGTTGTTCCCGTCTGGTTTTGAGACTTTCACAACATAGCTATACCATTCACTCTGAGATTCCTCAAAGACTCCGAACTCCAACATAGAATAGATTTCCTCTCATACTGTCTCTTTGATTCTTTCCTGTAATTTGTGTGGCTGCTGGTATATCCAACACCTGGGTATGAATCTCTGTGGTGATGGACCACTTGGGTTCTTCTGGGTCAGTGAGTAATACCTCCCTGTCTTTCCAGGGTTTCAACAAATTAATATGGTAATTTTTTTTTTTTCCTGTAGGGTTCCTAGACTTCATAATCAACTGGCCACACATTTCTGAGGACCTCATACGGTCCCTGTTATTTAGCCAGGAGTTTACTCTCAGAGCTAGGCAACAGAAGGAGTACTCTGTCACTAGCCTTGAACTCCCAAAGTCAGGTCCCTTGGTTATGATGCTCTACTTGGGTTTGCTGTGCTTTTACTAAATTTTCTTTGGCAAATCTGTCAACTGTGTCCACTCTTTCTCTCATTTGCAATACATATTGGAGCACGTTAGGTGGAGTATGTCCCTGTTCTTCCTGCATCTCTTTCACAAGATCCAACATTCACTGAGGCTATTGCAGTATAGCAAATTCAAGGTGGAGAATTCAGTGGAGGGCCGTGGCACTTCCCATATGGCAAATATTAAACAGGGTAACAATTCATCCCAGTTTTTTACCTCAGTTGACATGAATTTATACAGCATACCTTTTAATGATTTATTAAAGTGTTCCACTAAACAATCGGTCTGGGGGTGATACACAGATGTCCAGATGTATTCAACCTTCAGAAAAGCACACACCTCCTTCATAAATTTTGATATAAAGTTAGTGCCTTGATCAGTTAGGGTCTCCCTCAGCACCCCACTTCAGGAAAATACTTGTATCAACTATTTGGCCACTAACTGGGCTGTAGTGGAATGTAAGGGAATAACGTCAGGGTAACCGGTGGCATAATCCATTATAATCATTAAATACTGATATTCAGATGTACTGTTTATCAAGAATCCCATCATATCAACCCCTATTTTTCCAAAATCTATGAGGATGACTTGCTCTGATTGGTACATTGGCCAACAATGAAAGAATCAGCTGTAAGATGCTTAATAATCTGACTAGTTTAATAAAATCTGGAATCCTTTCTTGCAGTTCCAAAAGATTTAGAAAGCAAACATATTTATCTACAGTTACAATTTCAAATCAGTTTGATTTCATCATATTTGGTTAATGAATATATTTTAGTCATAAGTAAGTCTGATACATCTTATGTCCATTATATTTAATTCGTTTATGTATCCAAAATGTAATTGTGAATGCACTGATCTTTTATGTTGTATGTATTTAATTCTTTATTATACAATGGCAAGAAAGAATAAAGTTCCCTGATTGGTCAGTATGGGACTAGAGCCATGATGTTATCCTGGCATAACATCATGGCTCTAGTCCCAGCACATTGATGACCACATGTAGCATGAAAAAAAAAATCACTCCACTGCCTAAAAGCAGCTTCTCCAGTCCCCGCTTAGCTGTTTTGCTTGCCGCTCTGCTAGCTGCTCCCTCACACAACTGAAAACCCAACCACAAAAGCACACACAAAAAAGAAACATATCAAGCAGCTCACAGTGTCTTAGTATCCCAGTTTTTGAAGGGAGAACCACAACACTGAAGTACAAAAATCTTCTTGCTGACCAGAAAGACCAGAAATGAGAGAGCACCCAATGGCTTCACTGCTCACAGCACGCGATCACTCATCACATTAAAGATTGCACTCTTCTTCCCCCCCTATAAAAAGAAATACATTTGAATACATAAAAACATAGAAGTTGATGGCAGATAAGGACCGCAAGGCCCATCCAGTCTGAGCATTTCTTTTTCTACCTTATAAATGTGCCATTGGCCTTTGCTCTGTCAATGGCCTATCTATTCATACTCATCTGTATTGCTCCCTTATGCCCATCCCATGCCTGTTTGAAGCCCTGCACTGTATTCATTTCCACCACTTCCCGAGGTAGGCCATTCCATGCATCCACCACCCTTTCTGTGAAACAGAACTTCCTCACATTACCTCTTAATCGACCTCCCTCAAATCTCATGCTGTGTCCTCTTGTCCTGATATTTTTCTTATATTGAAACATGTTACATAGAAACACAGAAACATAGAATTTGACGGCAGATAAGGACTGCTTGGCTCACCCAGTCTGCCCATTTCCCTACCGAATGGATAAGCTGCAGATCCTAGTTAACCAGCAGCCTACTTCTTCCTACCCCCAACCCCTAGAATTGACTTATGACTGTCCCATGCATGCTTGAATTCCACCACTGTTTTTGACTCCACAACCTCCTCTGGAAGGCCGTTCCATGCATCCACAACCCTCTCTGTGAAAAAATACTTCCTTAAATTACCTCTGAGCCACCCCCCCATCTTCAAATTGTGCCCCCTTGTTCTTGCACACCTCTTTTTTTAAAAGATGCTACCCTCTTGGACTTTGTTGATTCCCTTGAGGTACTTGAAAGTTTCTATCATGTCCCCCCTCTTCCTCCTTTCCTCGAGGCTATACATATTAAGCTCCTTTAGTCTCTCCTCATATGTCTTCCGGTGCAGATCCTACACCATTTTAGTTGCCCTCCTCTGGACAGCTTCCATCCTGTCTATGTCTTTGCGGAGATTGGGTCTCCAGAACTGCATGCAGTACTCCAGATGGGGTCTCACCAGCTGTCTGTACAGAGGATAATAACTTCCTGTTTTCTACTGGTGATGCCTCCCTATGCATCCCAGTATCCCCAGGCCTCCTTGCTGCCCTCTCCACATTGCTTGCCCACCTTTAGGTCATCTGATATGACTACCCCAGGTCCCTGTCCATTTTGTTGTTGTTAGTATCTCACCCTCATTGTGTACTCTTCCCTGGGTTTTGTTTCCCAGGTGCATTACCTGCACTTCTTAGCATTGAATCTAAGCTGCCATACATTTGACCATTCCTCTAACCTTGCCAAGTCCCTTCTCATCCTTTCCACTCCCACCTTGTGCATCAACTCTGCTGCAAATCTTTGTGTCATCTGCAAAGAGACATACTTTTCTTCCAGTCCTCTGCAATGTCGCTTATAAAGACATTGAAGGACCGGTCCTAATACTGAACTCCTGCGGTACCTCACTAGTAACCCCTCTTCAGAGTGGACTCCATTTACTATTACCTCTGTGTCCTATTCTCCAGCCAATTCTTTACCCAGGCTGTCATCTTGGGACCCACTCCCAGGCTGGCTAACTTGTATATTAATCTTTGGTGGGACTGTGTCAAATGCCTTGCTAAAGTCTAGGTAGACCATGTCCACAGCCCCTCCCTGATCTACTACTTTGGTCACCCAGTCAAAGAAATCTATCAGATTCATCTGGCATGACCTCTCTGCTGTGAATCCATGCTGCCTTGGGTCCTGTGCCCCACTGGCCTCTAGATACTCGACAATTCTTTCCTTCAGAAGTGATTCCATCATTTTCCCTATCACTGAGGTTAAACTTACAGGTCTGTAGTTTCCTGCTTCTGCCTTGCTCCCACTTTTGTGAAGGAGAATCACATCTGCCCTCCTCCAGTCCTCGGGTACCACCCCATCCTCCCATGATTTGTTAAAGAGGGTGGTCAGTGGTGTCACTAGTTCTACCCTTAGTTCTTTTAGAATTCTGAGATGAATCCCATCAGGCCCCATTGCTTTGTCCACCTTCAGTTTTAAGAGTTCTTTCAGAACCCTTTCTTCTGTAAATGGGCTGGTATTAACTTTTGTATCCACAGTGTTTCTATTGTTTGTTTTTGGTACCTCCCCCTCTTCATTTGTAAATACTGAGCAAAAATATTTGTTTAGTATCTCTGCCTTTTCACAGTCACCCTCTGCCCACCCCCACCCCCTTATTAAGCCTCACTATCCCTCCCTTGGTCTTCCTTCATTCCCTGATGTAATTATAAAAGGTTTTATCCCCCTTCTTAACTGAGTTGGCTATCTTTTCCTCGGTTTGGGCCTTTGCTGTTCTGACTGCCTTCCCAGCTTCCCTTTGCTTTAACTGATACAGTTCTCTGTCCTGCGCCTTCTGTGATTCCTTGTACTTCCTGAATGCTTTCTTTTTCTCTTGAACCTTCACTGTCACTTCCTTTGAGAACCATAGTGGTTTCTTACATCGTTTTGTTTTGTTTATTTGCTTCACACAAAGGCTCGTTACCTCTGTGATGGCAGTTTTTATTATTCCACATTGTTCTTCCACCCCTCCTTCCTGCCCATTTGCTAGTGCATTCCTTAGGCACTCACCCATTTTGGCAAAGTCGGCCCTTCTAAAGTCCAGTACTTCTGCCTTTGTATGGCTTGACTCTATTGCTGTGTTTATTGTGAACCATACTGTTCGATGGTCGCTAGTTCCCAGATGGCTACCCACTTCTACATCTGTGATCCTCTCTCCATCTCCATTTGAGAGAACCAGGTCTAAAATTGCTCCCTCTCGAGTGGGTTCCAATATTAGTTGTCTAAGGCATGCCCCCTGTAGGGCACCTAGAATAACCCCACTCTTCGAAGTGGCTGCTGCACTCCAGTTAACATCTGGCATATTCAGATCACCCATCAGCAATATCTCCCTTTTCTGCCATTCTAAGTATACTTTCTATCATTTCCTTGTCCATTTCCTCCCTGAGAGGAGGTCTGTATACAACCCTGTGTGGATTATGTGCCATTGCCTGTCTCCAAATTGACCCACAGTGCTTCTTCTCTTCCTGTTTACCCTTTTGTTCTGTTGCTTTGATTTCTTCCCTTATGTAAAGAGCTACCCTCCTCCTCTTTTACCCTCCCTGTCCCTCCTGTAGATAATGTATCCTGGTATGTTTACATCCCAGTCATGGTTTTGTGTACCATTTTTCTGTGACTGCCACGATATCCAGATGTTCCTCCTCCATCAAGGCCACTAATTCAGGAAGCTTGTTACCCAGACTATGGGCATTGGTACTCATTGCTCTCCATTTTTTGATGGCTTTACCTTCTGTTGCAGCATCCCTCACTGACCTTTCTACCTCAGTTTTTTTCTCATTTAGTACCCTGTTTTGTAGGGAGAGGCTGGGATTTTCCTGCTGCTTATCAGTGCCTCCCCCCTTGACTAGTTTAAAAGCTTGCCAGTGATGCATTCAAACCAATTGCTCAAAAGACTTGTTCCCTTCCTGGACAGATGCAGACCATCCTGCCAGTATAGGCTGGTGCCCCTTCAGGTGGAACCCCAGTCCCCAATAAAGCCAACCCCCTGTGCTCCACACCATTTTTTCAACCATTCATTAAACTGCATGGTGCAAAGTACCCTTGCCTCATCCATGCCATTGACAGGCAGCACCTCTGAGAAGGATACTGTGTATGCTACTTGTCTTAGGCCCCTCCCCAACTCTACAAAGTCCTCCTGCACTGCTCTAATCTCATGATGAGCCAAGTCATTTGTCCCTAGGTGGACAATGACGTCCAGCTCAGACTCCCGTGCAGCTGTTCTCTTGATCCTGAGGATGTGCTTCCTGTCCCTCCAAGCCATGGCACCAGGCAGGCACCTTACTTCAGTTTTTACTGCTCCCCCAGTTCTATCTACCTAATAATTGAGTCCCCCACCAGGAGCTGCTTCCTTTCCCTGTGGTGTCCTCTACCTCCTTCCTGTAGGCCTCCCTTGAGACAGTTGTCCTCAGCCTCCTTAGACTCCTCTGCTGGTGCATCCATAGGGGAACTATGCTCTCCCAGAATTGTGTATGGATTGTGGAGTGGAACAACTGACTGGGTGTGCCTCTGTTCCACCATCCTCACCCTCCCTGAGCCCACTGTGGTCCAACTGCTGTGCTTTCTTTGCAATCTCTGAGGTAGTGGTGGTGGCTCTGGTGTTCCCTGGATGGGGGAGGTTCCCTTCCTACTGTCCAGTGTGGCCTGGGGGAAGGTTCCCTTACTACTGTCCAGTGTGGCCTGAAGATGGGCAACTTCCCTCCCTCAGGGCAGAGAGTTGTCTGCAAATAGGGCTGCATCTCAGCCTCCAGAAAGACTCCCGGAAGACTGCTGCCCCACAGCCATTACATTGCACTACTCCCCACATGTTTATCTACTTTTTGTGTGTGTGTGTGTGTGTGTGTGTGATTGGTATGTTATATAGAAATATATATATTATACAATGTGTATGCTTATACTGTCAGTCCAGTGTGCTAGAGAGCATATGACAGTGATATGCACCTTGCACTCTTGAGGAAATGATGTCAGAACCCCAGGTATAAAGGAACTATTTCTAGGGGTGGGTGGGGTGAGGGTGGGCAGGGTTGGGCCTAAACTGTGCCCTCATGAAACAATCAGCTAAAAGCTCTGACCCACCGCTGCGATGAGTGCCTTCCTGTCAGCAAGATGCCCTACACAACAATTTGACAGAGAAAATACCCTGCTAATCAAACAGAGAAAAATCCAGACATCCAAGTCAGACACAGGTAAACCTCCCCAGCCCCAAAACAGCCTGGTGACTTGTGCTCTGAAAGTAGTCAGCCCCAAAATAAGTCAGCTGTGACCAGGACAGACACAGTAAACAGTATTCCGTCCCTCAGGGTTTAAACTCTTCCTGCACTGAAAATCTTAACAATTGTAACAAAAGTAAAGCAAGATCCACCTCCCTCTGTTGCTTGAAAGACTGTCTTTCCTGATAATTCTAAGTTCCTTATTTCACCTTTCAGTTAGAAGTAGCCTCCACCTGCAGAATATCTGCTACAAACCAAAGACAATTGTAAGGTTCACCTCCCTCTGTTGTGAGCACAACCCGCTTTCTTGCAAATCCTATGTTCAGTATTGCAGCTTCCAGCCAGAGGTAGCTTCACTTGAAGAATATTAGCTGTTCTGATGAGTTTGCTATAAAACACTTGCTTATAATACTGTTCTCAGATCTGTAAGACTCTTCCAAAGCTATTGGCTGATAAGTAGCTATGATGTAAGCACTTCCTGACACAGTCTGGCCTGGCCTTTTAAGGCACACAGATAAACACAAAAAACAGTTTCCACCCTCTGGGGCACTGTCTGGGTCAAATATACAGCCTGTACCTGCACTTACCTCAGGACTTATGACAAATTCTTAGCCCAGGGTTTAAACTCTTCCTGCACTGAAAATCTTAACAATTGTAACAAAAGTAAAGCAAGATCTACCTCCCTCTGTTGCTTGAAAGACTGTCTTTCCTGATAATAAGTTCCTTATTTCACCTTTCAGTTAGAAGTAGCCTCCACCTGCAGAATATCTGCTACAAACCAAAGGCAATTGTAAGGTTCACCTCCCTCTGTTGTGAGCACAACTCACTTTCTTGCAAATCCTATGTTCAGTATTGCAGCTTCCAGCCAGAGGTAGCTTCACCTGAAGAATATTAGCTGTTCTGATGAGTTTGCTATAAAACACTTGTTTATAATACTGTTGTTCTCAGGTCTGTAAGACTCTTCCAAAGCTATTGGCTGATAAGTAGCTATGATATAAGCACTTCCTGACACAGTCTGGCCTGGCCTTTTAAGGCACACACAGATAAACACAAAAAACAGTTTCCACCCCCTGGGGCACTGTCTGGGTCAAATACACAGCCTGTATCTGCACTTACTTCAGGACTTATGACAAATTCTTAGCCCAGGGTTTAAACTCTTCCTGCACTGAAAATCTTAACAATTGTAACAAAAGCAAGATCCACCTCCCTCTGTTGCTTGAAAGACTGTCTTTCCTGATAATTCTAAGTTCCTTATTTCATCTTTCAGTTAGAAGTAGCCTCCACCTACAGAATATCTGCTACAAACCAAAGACAATTGTAAGGTTCACCTCCCTCTGTTGTGAGCACAACTCACTTTCTTGCAAATCCTATGTTCAGTATTGCAGCAACCAGCCAGAGGTAGCTTCACTTGAAGAATATTAGCTGTTCGACTCTTTCACTTTGTTAATGCCTTTAAGGTGCTTGAATGTTTCGATCATATCACCTCTCTCCCTCCTTTGCTCTAGGGTATACATATTCATATTGAGCTCCGTTAATCTGTCCTCATATGTTTCTGATGCAGTCCCTGCACCATTTTGGTTGCTATTCTCTGGACTGCCTCAATTTGGTTAATGTCCTTGTGAAGGTGTGGCCTCCAGTACTGCATGCAGTACTCCAGATGGGGCCTAACCAGTGCCTTGTAAAGAGGGATTATTACCTCCCTCATACAACTTGTGATACCCCTACTAATACACCCCAACATCCCCCTAGCCTTACCTACTGCTTTAGTGGTCTGCTTGGATGATTTCAGGTCATTGGTGATGATTGATGCCCAAGTCTCTTTTTTCCTTTGTGACTGCCAGTAACTCCCCTCCCAGCCTATAGGTGGCTTCAGGGTTTCTGTTACCTAGCTGAATGATCTTGCACTTATTTACGTTAAACCCCAGTTGCCACTCTTCCGACCATTTTGCTAGTTTATCCAGATCTCTTCTCATTCTGCCCACCCCATCTGGATCATCTACTCTGTTGCAGATCTTGGTGTCATCTGCAAACAGACAAACCTTACCCTCCAGTCCATCTGCAATGTCACTGATGAAGATACTGAAGAGGATTGGCCCCAGGACTGATCCCTGAGGTACCCCACTTGTGACTTGCATCTCTGACTGTATACCATTTACCACCACTCTCTGTTTTTTGCCCATCAACCAGTTTGCCACCCAGTTGACCAACTTCTGACCCAACCCGAGCCTACCCAGCTTATTAATCAGTCTTCTATGTGGAACAGTATCGAAAGCTTTGCTGAAGTCATGGTAGGTGACATCAACTGCTCCCCCTTGGTCCACTACTCTGGTTACCCAGTCAAAGAACTCTATGAGATTAGTTTGATAGGACCTTCCTTTTGTAAACCCATGCTGTCTTGGATCCTGTGCTCCTATGGATTCCAGGTGTTTCACTATCCTTTCCTTAAGGAGTGCCTCCATAATCTTGTCCACTACTGAGGTAAGACTGACTGGTCTGTAGTTCCCTGCCTCCTCTCTGCTACCACCGCTCTTGTGGAGCGGGGTCACATGAGCCCTTCTCCAGTCTTCTGGGACCTCTCCTGTGCTCAGAGACTCACTAAACAGTTCTGATAATGGCGATGCTAGTTCCACCCTTAGCTCCTTTAGTACCCTGGGATGTATGCCATCAGGTCCCATTGCCTTGTCCACCCTACCTCTCCTTCCCAGTACAGACATGCCTTAACTGTACCAGAACCTAAACAAGAAAAAAAATTGGAAAAAACAGAAATGGCAGGATGAGGGTGGGGGCAGGGCTTCTCAGCAAAACACATGACTGCTGACAACCACTCACTCCTCATCAATCTCCACCCAGTACTCCAGTCAGCAGCGGGACCAAAGCATTTAAATTTCTTCCAAATAAAACACTTCTATCATATCAATGTACCACGAGGAGGGTTACAGCTGGGAGGGGGGTCATGGGAACACAAACCTAGCACAGTATGAAAAAAAACAACAGCATACACATACACATATGCAAAGCAGCAATACAGCAGGACTATTTTTCCTCTCTGTATACCTACTCACATAAAAAAATGACTTAAAAATGATTTATAATATATTTTAAACAAGATTTTTTTTTACTTTTCTACAATACAGCCATTGTATAATAGGAATAATGCACTCCAGGTTATGTGCCATGCTGGGATAACATCACTTCTGGGGTGATTTCCACCCCAGGCTTGACATTATCCCACCACAACGCACACACCCCGTCATACATTATTCCTTAAATAAAAAACTGAATGGGAATAAAGAGGTACCCATTAGCCTGCAACTGGTCCAGAATGCTGTGGCCCAGTTAATAATGGGAACTTCTTCAACTGACCACATCATGTGGGTCCTACATGCTGTGCACTGTAAGTCTGTGTGGTGGGGCGTCACCTTCAAGATTTGCAGGATGACAGTCAAGGCTGTACATAGTCTGGGACCTAACTACCATAAAGATCTCCAGGTCACTTAACACCCTACTAGCCACATTTGCTCCTCTGATGTGAGTTTGTTTGTGGTCCCCAATCCTCGCTTTAAACAGTCTGGGGATAGGGCATTTGGTGTGGCAGCTCTACTAATCTGGATTACATTACCTGAGAGCGTTTGTTCTGCCCATACCGTGAAGGTCATTGAGACCTCCTGAAAACATACTGTATTTATTTACTTTAGCATTCCAAGTTTAGTTTTTAAAATGGATTTCTGTTAATTCTGTTTTATTTTATAATTTTTAAAGAGTTGGATGTCTTATGATGCAGTTTGTGTATTGATTGTACACCACCCTGAGCCCCAGGGATAGGGTGCTTGATAAATAAACTCTGGCCTTGCCTTGTCTATTATGGGCATATGGCTCAAAGGGGCCTTTTTTATTCTTCTAGGGGCCACCAACTGACACTTAGGGCAGGAAACACAAAAATCTGCTACTTCCTTCCATGTACCTGATCAGAAGAACTGGGTAAGTATGTGCTCCTTGTTTTTGTCCCTGCCCACATGACCCACACTAGGTATGGGTTAGCCCACTCAAATCAAAGGGACTAGAAAGGAAGTTCCAGATGGCAGCATAATCCAGCACCAGAAGATGACCCTATACTGGCATGCAGGGTTCATTACTCTGTGTGCCTGTAAGAAATCAGTTTGTCTTGCTCCTGTTGCAGGATGTATGCCGTCCTACCTGGTGGCACCTTTTTTGTTGTTTCATCCCCAGAAATGGGACAGCATGCGTGTGCATAGTAAAGCGCTCACAGGTAGTGGGGTGGGAGGAAATGGATGTTCTTCTGCCTGCATACAGTGGGTTTGTACAACATCCAATACAACACATTCTCAGCTGTGAAAACAAACATGGCTTTTCATTCTAGTCCTCTAATTCTATGGGCCGGCCTCAGTACCTCTGTTCTTACAGACGGAGAACCACTATCTGATAACGTAAAGTCCCAGTTTGTTTCTTGGGTTCTACCCGGTACAAAATATCATCTTTCAGTTCAAACCCTGGAAAACATTGTGCTTTTCATTCATCTACCACTTTATTGGTTTTCAGAGTTAAGTTCTGGTAGGCATTCCTGAGAACCTCAATGGCCCTTTTGATTAGAAATGATGTTGGCTGGACTTTGAAAAATGTCTGGGCGGAGCTCTGGAAGGATCTCATGACCTCCTGTAGATGTGGATACCATTTCTTCATCTGCCTCCTCTGACCTTCCTTGAACCAGGGTCCTTGTGGTCTCCAACCACTGCAATCTTATATAGAGGAGTCCCTTCCTTTTTCTCCCCATTTCTGTTCCAGTGCTTTCTTCAGCTTCCCTTCTGGGCCAAATTGTTCAGAGTCAGTAAAGGGAAATATCTTTTCAATGTCCTCTGTCTGTGTGGCCTCCTATGGACATGCACTTTCAGTACTGCTTTGCAGGACGGTATGGAAACCTTCCCAGTGTGGACCTAGGACTACAGACCAGGGCAAGATTTTGGAAATTCCCACCTTTATTATTTCTGCCCACTTGACTACTTTTAACCCTACTGGGGCTGTGGGGTATGTGTGGGTTTCCCCATTCATGCAGGCACTGTATATAGGATCTCCCCACTGACCTAGCTTGGGTCCTATCCCTGATTCCTTAACCAGTGTCTGCCCACAGTCATAATCCACCAGAACCATAACTGCATGGTTTCCCTCATGCACTGGAACTGTATATGGGTTTTTGGCCTGGGATTCAAGTGTGAGCTGTAGCTATACAGTCCATGAGGTCACAAAACTTGCTAATATGTCCCACTTGAACATAACGAAAACATACAGTGTTATTATCAGGTCTATGACCTGCAACACCCCACTTGGGTAACCAGACAGCAGGGTCTTGGGACTGGGGGAATTATACCAGACCCTGAGGTTGCACCTTTTTGGAGTGGAGACATAAATAATATTTCACCACTTGGCCACTTTCACTTATCCCTACCAGTATGTTTGTTCCCATTCCTCTAACTCTCTTTTCCCCTCTTCACTGGGGATCTTCTCCTCAGGTCACCGCCTGAGGTTTGTTGTAGGTATCACCATTCCTAGTGGCCTCTGGGCTTTCAGCCTCCAACTAATGTTCCATGACTTTCACTTCTGTGGCCAGAGTGGTCTGTTCATGCTGGCATACTCAGACATGGATGACATCTGGAAAAATGTTCTGGTGCTGCTACGGAAAAAACAAATCCATAAGCTCCTCTTTAATGCCTACCCCTGCTCTAACCACTAAGTAGCCAAGTAGTGTGATCTTTGTGCCTGTACTCAAAGACATGTCCCATCCTTGAAACCCAAGGTATGAAAGTTCTGTCGTTAACTTTATTTGGTTATTCCAACCCAATCTAAGATATCCACCTCTACCTGATTAGGCATCAGTTAGGCTTCTGTAGGCAGCTTGGACATCTCTGGTCTGGTACAGTGCAATGCGAGTAGCACAAGTTTTTGCAGCCAGGCTGTGGTACTGGCAACTCTCTCAAAAGTCATAAGGTAGGCCTTAGTGTTGTCCTCCATCCCCGTTTTTGTTAGCATGGGGTAGGGGGTCCTACAGTGAGTGAATTCTCTGTGACCTGAAGCTGGGACCCAGTTTCATACTGAGCTTGCAGCACCTGCTTCATAAACTCCTAACTACTGCTGAGCTCTCTGCATCTGCTGTTGCACCTACTGCTGGTCTCTCTGGGTCTGAATTGCGCTTGCTGGGCCATCCAGTCTCTTTGCATCTGGGCCTGTTGTGCTTGTATCTGGGACTTTTGCTCTCACTGCTCTGCCAGTCATTTTAGTACTTTGTCTGAGTCCATCTTACTCCCATTTGGACTAAGGGAAGTTTGATCCCACCGCTAAAGCCAAACACGTGTAACAGGATAGACAGCCTGGCAGTTTCTCGGGGAACACACGGAGAAAGAATAGTCTGAACACCAGTTTAGTTTAAATGACAACTGCTTTACTTCAGCAAAAGAAACAAAAGAGCTTGCATTCAGCTTTACACACACTTCTTAGTTAAGTTTATTTGGATCTTGCTCCCAAACCAAAAGCAAATACTTTTTTTTCCTCCCCTTGTTCACCTACCCCTTTACTGGACTCAAGTGTTGCTTGCTAACACTCCCCTGCCTCCTGAGGGACACCAGCAATTAAAGCATGCAAAGAACTGAGGCCTTAAAGGGACAACTCTAAATCAAGACGGGTTTGGTTCAAACCTGTCAAAACCTGTGCTGCTGTGGGGTTGTGATGTGGTTGATGGATGTAGGGAGCATGATGGATATACTCTCCATCGGTATCCTGTCATCGGGTCAATGCAATTAGGGCGATGCAATCAGGCACTGCAACCAGTTCACCTGTCACAGTGGTGAACTGGTTGTCAGAGTGCCCTGCAAGCACAGCACTGCACAACTGTTGCGCACCTTCCCCGATAAATCTCCATCATGGAAGTGATTATATTAATTTTTGGGGTGTGTGGGGGGCACAGCTCCACCCCCTGCAAAGACCACAGATGTGCCCCAGTGCATTCTGCAAACTCGGGATTGGGCGGCACAATGCCTGACGCCACAGTTGCAGTCAGCATTGTGCTGTCACCCTAATGTTCGGCGACATTTTTCATGTCAAACCGTACAGTGCGAACCCTTTCCATCACAGTGAGGCAAAGCATTTTTACCATCTTATAATACATTGAGCACACCAGTGAGTTCCTTGCACAAATCTCCAATTTTAATGGTCATAATCTGGAGACTGGCCTCATTTGAAGGGAGTTGACTTGGAAGCTCTGTTTAGAAATAGTTTAAATGTTCAAAATCCATGGATAATGTCTATTTCTCATATTTGTCACACAAGTCTGAAATGATTATGATTCTTACATACAAGAAAAAAAAAGTTAAATCTGGGAGTGACATGCACTCTGACTGTGAGTTGCAGTACCTGAGATTATCTGACCTTGTAAATATGGAATCAGGTATGGAAAACTACAGCTCCTGAAATCACAACCTAGTCTGAAAAATATTTGGAAACTTTTCTAACATTTTTCAATACACCCTCTTACTCTGTCAGATATAGTTCCCTAGATGTTACTAATGTGGGACTTAGATTATAGAATCTCAGATGAAAAACTGTGGTGCCAGGTAAGCAAGACAACTAAAGTTCATTTTATCACTAAGGGTGTGATCTACAAAGTGACCTGAGAAATTCCTGATTCACGCATATCTCGGCCTGGGCGTTCCACATCTCCTGCCCACTGCACACGACTAGTGTCGTGCTTCGCATATGGACAGAGGGTGGAAAGGGGGAGTGGAGCAGTGCTGGACACTGGGCATCAGATTGGATGCCTGGACCAGTTTGATGAAGGATCTCTGACTCCATACAGAGCAAGGGCTGGCAGGATAAAGCAGTCCTTTCAAGGACTTCCATATCCCTATTGGCAAGACATACTATTTTAAATTCTCCCTGGGCAGTTTGAGTACTGCTCCCACCCTTCTATGGAGGCTCTGAGAGATGTAGGTGCTTGGTCAAACCACTGATCATACTGCTGTAAGGTCCCAGTGGCTGTGCAGAGTGGGGGACATACCTGCTGCTGTAACATTTAGGGCAGCATAACCTCTGCCTCTTTGTTGGCCCTTTACAACATGAATATTTGCAAGTGACTGAGTGTAGTAGGGACACACATCCTGGTGCTTTAGATGTGAGGAGATTCCCATATGTGAGCAGAGGGACCCTCGAGCTCCACAAGCTCATGCAGACACTGCTCCATGGGTGTGGATTAAACTGAGGATTGGGTCCTTACATAACAATCAACAACCAGACAAAGAAAACACATTTTCTATACAGCACAGACATAAAGATGAACACATTTCATAAAAGCAATATGAACTCACACACACACTTGTTTTGAAATGTTTATTACTATAAACAGCATCCTACAAATGAGCACTGCACACAACTGAGACAATAAGAAGTGAGGAAGGATACAAAATGTTTGAAATATTAGGTCAACAAATTTGACCCTGTCTCCTAAGAGGGCTTATCTTAAGCGCTGTGTCTGGGAGCACCACCAGAATTGCCACTTGCCTTACCACTTTGCGGCTGACAGCCACTCAAAGCATTGAAAAATTCTAGGTAGCAACAATAGGGTACAGTTACCTTTTTTCTACTGTATGTACTGTATCACAAACATTTGCCTCCCAGACCCGAAAGACTGGCAGAGGGGCTGGGATGCCAACAGAAACAGCAGCCATTTTTCTTATGTTACAATGGCTAGTTGATCTTCGTGGTCAAAAACACTTGGTTTGAGTGATGCATAGCAGTGCTCTTGGATGCTCCATAACATGATCCTGGTCCCCAGGACTGGCAAAGGGATCTGGGACACACTTCTGAGATGCAACATCTACTACTTATTTTTGAATTGTTACTGACATGATAATAAATGATCACAGATGTATCGACACATCTGTTTGATACATTTTTACAGAGGAAAGGATTCCACAATATATATTACATATGGAAACTGAACCTACTTCTGTAACTGGTCTCCCAGATGCCAGGAGCTACAGGTCCTTCAGAGAAAGGAATCAGCCAGGGTTCTAGAAAGTGTCTTGGAACTGGGCAACAGCAGCAGGGTTCCTAAGGGCAGCATGCATCACATAACATTTCTAACATTATGAACTCCAACATCAATACCCAGTTTTAAAATCAAGCATTGCTGAACCTTCATTAACAAAATACACAGGGAGCTCTGCTTCATTTTTCCTGAGTTCCCTCTCTCAGGGTACCCACTTTACTCAGTACTTAACCCTTCTGTCAAAGCATAACAACAAAACAGGAAAAATACAGAGATGAGAAGGCATTGTGCTATTTTGTTACAGCTGTACCCTCCCAATACTTTTAGAGCACAATAGATAACCCAACTCTCTGGATATTACAACAAGGACTTACATGGCAACTTTGCTACAAAATCACTGCTGCCATGTAGTTAAAGTAACATTCTTTATCAGATTCGCTCTCTGTTGTATTGCTCATTCATCTGCTTATCCCTAAAGCAATGTACAAGAAGTTATATACCAGTCATAGTACCACTCTATAGAAGGGTGCCCGACAGCACAGCGATAGCACTACTGTTGCCACACTAACAACCTGGGTTTGGGACAGAGCCCGAGGCATCAGAAGGCTGGTCAGATAGTGAGGAGGATCAAATGTCCGATGCACTGCTTGCCTCCTCTGGGGAGAGAGGACTGCAGCATCCGGCGATTGCCTGACCTCTAGTTAGAGGAGAGGGGGCCTGGAACCTCCTGATACAGTGTGGGAGAGTGGGGGACATCTATACTCCATGTGTGGCACCACCACATGGGGGCATGCTGATATCACTGCATGTCCACTCCCTTGGGGAAACCTTAAGAGGAAATCCTCTTCTAGCCACATAGCATGAATCTGGTGCAACCAGCAGGAAAAGGGGAAACAAAATCGCCCAACAAGAATCATGATGCTAGCTCATGGCGAGGAGTCTGCTTCAATACCAGGAGCCTGGGCAACAAGATCAGTGACCTCCAGACTCTAGTGGCAGACACAAAGGTTGATCTGGTAGCTGTTACCAAAAGCTGGGCCATAGAGAACAATAACTAGGACCTGGCCATCCCAGGCTACACACTGTTTAGAAGGGACAGACAAGTGGGTAGAGGTGGTGGGGTTGCCCTTTATGTGAGGGAGGGCATCGAAGCAACGGAGGATGACAGCAGCAAGGCTGGGGGGGCTTGGAGTCACTCTGGGTCCACTTAGCCACCAATGCAGGAAAGAAATTGCACATGGGTGTGATATACAGACCCCCAGGGCAGGGAGAGGGAAAAGATAAACAATTAGCTGAGGAGTTACAAAAGATGGCTGGTAAAGGTGACATAGTGGTCGTAGGGGACCTTAACCTGCCAGATATGGACTGGAATATCCCAGTAGCCAAGAGCTCCAGAAGTCAGGCTTTACTGGACACATTCCAGGACTGCCTGCTGTCTCAACTAGTGAAGGATCCAACCAGGGGGGATGCCATCTTGGATTTGATCCTCACAAACTCTGAAGAAATTAGATCCATGAGGGTGGAAGAACCCTTGGCAAATAGCAATCACAATAGAGTCTGGTTTGAAATAACCATGGGCACTACTAAAACTACCTCAAGCACAGAGGTGTTGTACTTTCAGAATGCTGATTTTGGTAGATTGAGGCAGATAATGAGGGATAAGTTAACAAATATCAGAGACAAGCCAGACATGGAGAAAATATGGAAAGATATTAGGGATACCGTTCTAGAGGCAGCAAGACTCTGCATCAGGACCACAACAAAGAAAAATAGGTTTAAAAGACCACTGTGGTTCTCCCATCCAGTAAGAGAGGCAATCTGGGCCAAACAGAATGCATACAAATGGTTCAGGCAGCATAAAGAGGACAGGGAGTGGGAGGATTACACTCAGAAGAGTAAGGTGGCCAGGAAAATAATGAGGGAGGTCAAGGCAGCAAAAGAGGTGCAAATTGCTCGTGGAGTCAAATCAGGGGAGAAAATCTTTTTCCGCTATATCAGCAAAAAAAAGGAAGAAGGGGAGGAATTGTATGGTTGAAAGTGGGGGATGAGACTCTGGAGGACAACAGACAAAAAGCTGAGGCCCTAAATGAATACTTTTGCTTGGTATTCACAAAAGAGAATCAGGGCCCACTGCCAGACAGCAGTATCAGAGCTGAGACCAGAGGGGTTCAGAGAATGTGCACCCAGGAGTTCATCATAGACAGGGTTAGGAAGGGCCTTTCAGACATCAGACTCGACAAGGCCCCTGACACTCATGGTTTACACTCTAGAGAAGAGCTGGCAGTGCCTCTCGCGCACTTATTCAACAGGTCACTGAAGTCAGGGGTCGTTCCGGGCGACTGGAGGGTGGCAGACGTGGTGCTACTGCACAAGAGTGGAGACAGGGAAGATACAGGTAACTATAGGCCAGTCAGCCTCTCATCAGTAGTGGGTAAACATATGGAGGCCCTTATCAAGCAAGATCTAGTGGAATACCTCGAAGTAAATCACCTCCAAAACTACAAACAACATGGATTTGTGATGGGCCGGTCATGTCAAGCAAACCTTATTACGTTCTTTGATGAAGTGACCAAGGAGTTTGACAGGGGTCATGCAGTGGACTTGCTTTACTTTGACTTCAGTAGGGCACTTGACACAGTCCCACATAGACACCTCTTAAAAAAGCTAGAAGACCTTGGGGTAGTAGAACAGATAGTAAAGTGGGTACGGAGTTGGCTGAGGGACAGAAAACAAAGGGTGGTAGTAACTGGGGTGAAATCTAACGAGAAACAGGTCACTAATGGGGTGCCTCAGGGGTCGGTCCTAGGGTCAGTCCTCTTCAATGTATTCATTAGTGACATCAGCAAAGGCATAAATGGCAACAGCACCCTGTTTGCAGATGACATGAAACTCGGCGGAAGAGTGGACAGTACGGAGGGAGTCAGACGACTGCAGGAGGACGTTAAGAAGTTGGAAAGGTGGTCACAATTATGGCAACTAAACTTCAGTGCTAAGAAGTGTAAAGTGATGCACCTGAGTAGGGCCAACCCCAAGGAAGAATACTGGCAAAACGAAGTCCAGCTGAGCTCCTCTGCTGAGTAACATTACCTGGGAGTCATCATTAGGGATGACCTCAAGCAGCAAAATCAGTGCAATAAGGCTTACAGCAGGGCTAGCAAGGTATTAGGATGCATTGGCAGGGGGATAGACAGCAGGGACAGGGAGGTGCTACTACCACTTTACCAGTCATTAGTGAGGCCTCATCTGGAGTACTGTGTACAGTTCTGGAGGCCTCACCTGTGAAAGGACATTGATAGATTGGAAGTGGTCCAGAGAAGGGCAACAAAAATTATACATAGCCTTCAGAAAACCACCTATGAAGAGAGGCTTGGGGCTCTGAAATTGTACTCGCTAGAGACTAGGAGGGAGAGGGGGGGATATGATTGAGACCTTCAAGTTCCATAAAGGCATAAACAAGGTGCCAGAAGCACAGCTTTACCAGGAACGTCAATTCTACTACAAGAGGGCATGAGTGAAAATTGAAGGGTGGAGTGTTCAAGAGGAACATCAGAAAGTATTACTTCTTATAGAGGGTGGTGGAGCCTTGGAATAGATTACCTCCCGAGGTGGTGGCTGCAAAGTCAGTATCAAGCTTTAAGCATGGGTGGGACTAGTATTGGGAACAAACACATGCCACTGGCAGGGCTAGGTTGGGTGTCTAGGAGGACAGAACACTGGTGCACAATAGGTACTGGGATACCTCGCTTGGGCAGACTCGATGGACCACAGGTCCCCTTCTGCCATCATCTTCTATGTTTCTATGGTGACCAATATCCTCTGGTCACCAGGAGCTCCTGGAATGAGCTGCCAGGACACTGGGGATCTCATTCTCTCCCCCCAGCCATCGGGAAAGCCCCACCATGGAGGGTAAGCCAAGTGTCAATTACCTGATTAGGTAGGCCTGGGGAAGGTGGCTTGGGTGAGGGTGGGGTGCCATGAATGGGCAGATATGGAGTACATCCCCACCGAAGAGAAAGCAGAATACACAGAGTTAAAAAAAAAGTACCAATCTATAAAGCCATTACTCTGTACAGACCACATCAAATGGACATGGATGCTAACACCTCTACTGAAGCTGCCACCTACAGCCTGACTGGGACTATCACCCCCAGGTGGTATAATAGATTCAACTGACTTCCTGATTTGTCAGTTTGATGCCCCACTACCTAAAGCTTTTGCAGATGTGGCCAGCACTAAAGGACTTCAACCAGAACCCCCCAGGCCACCTACAAAGGTTTGTTCCTCCCATGGTCATGTCCTCCTAACTCATCCACCCTAGATGGAGCAACAGTAATCTCCTGTAAGCCCTCCCTCCCTAGTGTCTAGGGGTTTGAGGAGGTACATGTCCGTGGGGTTGGGGCACTCACAGCAGAAACCAAGATGTTCGTTCCAGGAATGGCAGATGTTAACAGGATCCAAGTGCATGGGGTGCCATATTCTGGTCCTAGGCTGGAATCAGATTCATGTTAGCAGGCATAAACAGTTCCAAAAATAACTGAGATCCACACAGGTGTAAATGGCATATTTGGATCAGTCTACCCAGCCCAGTCATGTGACTTACGGGACTTACCTTGTTCCAGTGTTTCCTCACCACAGGAAGTGCCCAATCATTGGTGCAGAGCCCGTGCAAGACTGCAGCATCACCCAGCTGCAGTCAAGAGTTTTTTGTCTACTTCTGCCCTGGGCCGATGCACATGCAATGATATGATGTGTATGCTCCATCTACACAAAGATGCCACTGGACTAGGGCATTGGGTCCCTTCCCATGTGTTTGTAGTCACACTGTGCTGTCATCCAGATTCCTCCATATGGCAGAGGATCAGCAGGACATGTGTTCCCCCCTCCCTAAGGGAGAAGAGTGATCCAAGTGATGTTGAATCCTCCCTCCTCTGGCCACTCCCCAAGTGACCCAAGTCTGTTGCCAAACCTGGGTGACCAGCATAGCGGGCAGCAATTCTTCCTCATCAACTGTCCTGATTTTGTCAACACAGTCCTGGTTTGGGAGCTGTGCCTGTCAAAAGTCAGGAAAAATGCAAACTGTCCTGATCAAAAACTTGACTACCAGTGTTACAGAATGGCCAGGAACTGCTGCACCAAGCTAATCTGGCTCGCTAAAGCCAACTATCATAAGGCCCAGCTTAGCAATTCTTGGGGTGATGGGAAAAGATTCTGGGATAACATCCAAAGCATCCTTGGAAAGGAGGACAAGAAGCACCCTCAGCTGCTCAGTATCAGTAACACCCCAACTACAGACCCTCTAGCTATTGCGGAAGCCTTCAATAAGGCCTTCACCGATCTTACCCCAGTGCTACCATCTGCCTATTTTCAGCCTGGTTTGAACCATTCCAACAACGTATCTACTGAGTGTTCTCACGCGACCTTCTACTTTAAAAGGGTGATGGTGAAGGAGGCCCTAACTATGGTCAAGAAAATACTAGGTAAGACCAGACTGGGCAGTGATGGGATAGACATGAAACTTCTATCCCTCACCCTGGACATTCTTATAGTGCCCATTACCACGCTGTACAATAAGTTCTTGGCCTTTCACAATTCCCGGTGATTTGGAAGGAGGCCCTAGTTACGCCAGTGCATAAAGGAGGCGACAAGCCTCTGGTAGCCAACTACAGATCCATCTCAATCCTCTCTCCCCTGTTCAAGGCACTGGAAAAGAATGTGGCAGGTCAGCTCATTGACGACCTCAATAAGTATAATCTATTATGCCCCAACTAGCATGGCTTCAGACAAAATCACAGTACCACCACTGCCCTGCTGGACTACACAGACTGTGCACATAAGGTCCTGGATGAAGACAAACTGGTGGGGTCTGTCTTTATTGACCTCACCAAAGCCTTTGATACAGTCAACCACCCCGATACTGACCCAACTGCAAAACATGGGTGTGGCGCCCAGTGCCCTTTGCTGGTTCCAAGACTACCTGATATGGAGAAATCAATGTGTCAAAATTGGGCAAACAGTATCCAGCGCAAGAGAGGTATCATTAGGGGTACCCCAGGGATCAATAGTAGGGCCCCCACTCTTTAGACTCTTCTTAAATGACCTTCCCACAGCCTGCAACACCAAACTCATACTATAAGAAGACGATGCTGTGCTCCTGGGCAGCAGCACATCTCAGGCTGCCCTACAATCTGAGCTGCAGAACTCCTTCTCCAAACTCAAGGGCTAGTTATGTAGTCATAAGTTGCTACTAAACTACAAGAAGACCAATGCCATGCTTATGTCCAGCCCCCACAACAAAAATAAGCACCACCCCCTCATCATCTCCAACTCATGCAGTGAGCTGCTGGAACAAGTCCTCTTGTTCAAGTATCTGGGGGGTCATAATAGATGATACCCTCATGTTTGCATACCATATTGACTCTCTGGTCAAGACAGTCAATACCAAGATTGGTGTCCTGTACAGGCACAGGCAACACCTCTCTCCAGGGGCCCTCCTCCTCTCAGTCCACAGCTCCATCATATCTACTATTGACTATGGACTAGTGGTCTACAGGGCGACAACGGATACAGCGCTCAAGAGGGTTCAGACTGCGCTCAACAAAGCCTGCAGACTCACCCTGGATGCTGAGTGTGGCATGCACACCTGTACTCTGTACGAACGTGCAAACTGGCTGTCATTAAGAAACAGGGTCAAATTCCAGATGTACATCCTAGGGAAGAAGGCTCTATTGGGTAAAACACCGCCTTGTGTAGGCAATTTGATCAAGGCAGACAACTCATTACAGGTCACCGGGGGAGGACTAGAGGGGCCTTGGCTATCCCCTTCTGTCGCACCTCACTTGGGCAACGTGCATTTACCTACCAGGCCCCCCTGTGGATGAATGAAATCCCTGGGCACCTCTTGGCCACCAATTGTCTGGCCCAATTCAAAATTGACCTCAAACAGCACCTAATAACACTCTCTAAGTGCACCTGCCCCTACGTCCAGCCACACCCACTCTCTCTGCCCCCCAGCAAGCACTAGGCAGGCCTCAGGTACCCCCTTCCTCTGTCCCTTCTCATGGCTTGCCTCAGCAATCAATTCACGTCATGCTCCTTTGGCACCTGCCACCCCACCTTCCCCTCTCCCCCAACTTCCAGTCCCGTGAGTTTCCTAACAGTCACTACTAGTGCAAGCTGCCTGACCATGCCCCTCATACCTCACCATTTACTCTAGCACGTCTTCTCTGCTCAGCCTCCCCTCACCCCCATTTCTCCCTATACCTACCTTATCGCCCTTCTTCCCCCACCCTTCACCTCCAGCGCAGTACCTACCTCTTTAACATACCTTCTTTTTTCACCTCACTGCCAGCTATCCCCGTCCCTCTGAACTACTGACAAGGCATTTTGTGGCTGCTTATTCCCCCCATAAAGTTTTTTTCTTGTTATTTTAACTTGTACCTATGTTTTGAGTTATTCTGTAAGTTCTGAATCCAAGCTGTATCATACATTATAATATACCTTTGCTTTCTCCTATTGTACTTTGTTTTGCAATCTATGATGTGGAACCTTTGTAAAAGAGCTTGCACTCAAAGGTCTTTTCTAAATCACTAAATAAATAAATAAATATTTTCTAAGTTGCATAGAACTTCAATACCTTAAATAAAATACCTTAAAATAGTAAGAAGCAATATGAACAGCTAAAAAATGATAACAGTTCTTAGTTCTGATTATTTAGAGAAAATAATTTTGTTGCATTGGACAAGGTCATATATTGTCCTGCAAAAACTAATGTTTCAATATGAAATTACTTGATTTGGGTTTCATCGGCTCTGAGGCAGCTATATTGAAATAAGGCTAGGCAATGGAATCTTCAACTTTGGAAAGCCAGAGAGTTAAAAGGTAGTAACCCTACTGGTGGGCTTATTTACCATTATGATTTTCCTTGAACTTTCCTTGATCTAGCTCAGGTCTTTGATTTAGTAAATCATGACCTTTTACTGAAAAAAAAATATTCCTGGATCTGGGTCTGTCAACTGAGGCTACTGCATGGTTCACAGATTACCTGACAAACAGACTCCAAAAAGGCAGCGGTGCTGCCACGTACTCTGGTTTATAGTCTCTAACAGCTGGAGCACCCCAAGTCTCTATTTTGGGGCCCCCTGCTGTTCAGCCCATTTGTTAATAATGTTCATGGGGTCTTTGACCACTCCAAAACATTATTTATGCAGATGTCACAGTCATTTTTACTGCCCACCATGACTTAGCTACCCTACAGAAAAAAAACAACATGACTGTAACAAGGAGTGCAGCTGGTTCACCTCAAATAACCACGCAAAAAAAGACAAAGAAAAGAAAAAACAGTTCTGTTTGGGTGTACCCACAACCTAAAAGGGAGCCGTGGGCTGTGCATCACCATGCTTACTGGAGACCTAACTGAGCAGCTCCACATTATCAAGTCCCTGGTTATATGCCTGGACATTCTGCTGTCCTGTTCCCCTTATCTGGACTTGGTATGTATACAATGTATAAAATATCTTGGGTTGCTCTACAGAAACAGACTAAACTTTACCAGTGAAGTAGAAAAACTGCTAGTCAATAGTCACTTCATCTCGGTCACAGACTATGGCTCTGTGATCTACTCATCTGCCAATAATACTATACCAGAGAAAATCTGTGTTGCCATTAACCGTGCCTGCAGATTTGCACTTAACTTAAAACCTGACATCCGCTGTTGTGACCTCTACATCTCCAAATGGATCTATTGCAATTTCAGATCATCTTTCCAATCAGCACCTGTTAAGCAGAAGATCACTTTTAGACCAAATTTCCCCTGCTGACCAAACCTTTTTACCCTGGTTAGCAATAAATCTGTTACTCATTCCATGGGGACAATAGGCTGCTCTTGCCCTTTAGGAAAACTGTACTTGGACAAAAACATCTGTAGCTAGAGCTATCAAAGCCTGAAACTCACTGCCCCCAAAAGTGACTATGCTCTCCTCCTCTGACTCTTTCAAAGCTCATGCATCAACCTTCTTCCTTAAAAAACTAAACTGTGACTAAACTTGACACTCATCTTACTTGCTGGTTGTCTTGCCCATGTAGTTGTAAGTTCCATTATGTATCTTGCACCTGTAATTATATGACTTATTTGTACTGACCTAGCTGATGTTATTTTCCTGTTTGTATAACAATTTATGACTTGGACAACTTTGGAAAAGGACTCTTGAGTTTAAAGGTCATCTGAATATAATAAACAAACAAACAAGAAAATGTGAATTTACCACGCTGAGCAGAGGAAATGCCAAGAGTTGGTAGCAGTCAGCAGTCTTGACCCCCCCCAACACACACAAATCTATTTTCATGGTCATTTGAGGGGTGCTGGCTTGAAAGCTCTGATGACGCCATTTAGATGGGACCATAGAGATCTAACTTTCAAAGATATTCAAAACTATTAGATCTCTATGGCGGTAACGTTGTGGCAAGCCTTGACCACAACCACTTCCAGAATGTTTCTCACTTGTGAACCTGCAGCTGATCCAGTATGGTAAATGGACTCTTTGGTTCACACAGTGACAAAACCTGACATGACATGCAGTTTGAGCCATATGCACATGGATGGGAGCATGACAGCTGAGTTCCTTCTCCCATAAATCTTGTGTAAACTGTCCCATATCTACATCGTAACACATAAAACTCAGAAGCAAGAGCTGCTGCCTACTTACATAGATGCCTACTTACATAGCTACATAGATATTGTCAGTAGATAAGGACCTTCATGCAACCTAGTCTGCCCATGAATGCAAGTAACTGTGCTTCTTCAAGCTTCCCTGGAGCTAGGCTGTCCCCTTCCCCGACTACCAGGATTCCCTTATGCCTATCCCATGCATCTTAAATCCTGTAAATAGTTTCTGCCTCCACCACCTCTTCCAGCAGGCTGTTCCATTTGTTCACCCCCTCTCTGTGAAGAAGCACTTCCTCACGTTCCCTTTGAACCTCTCTCCCTCCCTCCAGTTTTATCCCATGTCCCCCAGTCCTGGAGCATATTTTTCTTTAAAAAATCATGTTTTCTTGCACCCTGTTCCTCTCTGTGATGTACTTATATGACTCAATCATATCCCCCCCCCCTTCCAGGGAGTACATATTTAAGTGTTTCAGTCTGTCCTCGTAGGGTTTATGATGTAATCTTTGCACCATCTTGGTTGCCCTTCTCTGAACTGCCTGCACCCTATGTCATTATATAGGAAAGGCCTCCAGAACTGGACACTGTACTTGAGGTGTGGCCTCACTAATGTCCTGTATAGTGGAATTATGACCTCCCTTTTCCTGCTGGTGATACCCCTGCCTATGCATCTCAGCATCCTGTTTGCTTTTCCTGTCACCCTGTCGCATTGACTCCCTACCTTGAGGTCATCAGAGATGATAACCCCTAGGTCCCTTTCCTGCTTGGAGCATTCTATATCCCCCCCCAGCTGATATGTTGTTGCCGGGTGTTTGTGCCCCGTGTGCATTATGTTACACTTTCTTGTGTTGAATCTCAACTGCCAATCCCTTGACCAGTCCTCAGGCTTCTGCAGATCTCTTCTTATTCAATCCATACCCTCCGGTATGTCCACCCAGTTGCAGAGCTTGGTGTCACCAGCGAACAGGCAAGTTTTCCCTTCTAGGTCCTCTATAATGTCACTGATAAAGATATTGAAGAATACTGGACCCAGCACTGATCCCTGTGGAACCCCATTGGTCACTTTTCCCTCTGTGGAGTGACAGCCATTTACCACCACCCTCTGTATCCTGCTATCCAACCAATTCTCCAACCACTTCACCACCATCTTACTCAGTCCTATGTTCTCCAGCTTATTTAACAGTCTTCAATGTGGCACAGTGTCAAAGGCCTTGCTGAAGTCCAGGTAGGTCATATTCACTGCCCCCCCGATCCTCCTCCCTTGTCACCCAGTCAAAGAAGTCAATGAGATTAGTCTGGTAAGACTTCCCTCCATTAAAACCACATTGCCTTGGCTCCTGTAGACCATTGGCAACCAGGTGTTCCACTATTCTTTCCTTCAGTAGTGTTTCCATGATCTTCCCCACTACTGAGGTCAGGCTGGCAGGTCTGTAGTTTCCCATTTCCTCTCTGTTTCCGCTTTTGTATATGGGACCTACATCAGCTCTCCTCCAGTCTTTGGGTACCTCCCCTGTTTCAAGTGACAGACTGAACAGGGTTGCTAGAGGTTCCGTCACCACCTCTCTTAGCTCCCTCAGTATCCTGGGGTATATCCCATCTGGACCTATAGCCTTATCAACCCTTATTCTTTCCAGTTCTCTTAGGATCCTTTCCCTTGGAAAAGGACTTGTATCCATTTCTGTGCCCTTCCTACCCTTTTTACTCCTTTCTGGCCCATTTTCTGCCCATTCCTTTGTAAAGACTGAGCAAAAGTATCCGCTGAGTATTTCTGCTTGCAGGTGTCTTCTTCCACTCTACTCTTGTCCTCCCCTTTCAGCCTCACTCTCCCTTCCTTTGCCCTCCTTTTTTCTCTGATGTACCTGTAAAAGGTTTTGTCCTCCCCTCATCACTGATTTCACAATGCATTCATCCATTTGTGCCTTGGCTTCTCTTACTGCACTCCCTGCCTCCATTTGTTTCTCTTGGTACCTGTCCCCTTCTGCCTGTGTCTTTTTGTACTGTTTCAATGTGATATTTTTTTTGCTTCCTTTTACCCTTGTTAAACTGTTTTACACAGAGTCATGTCACCTTTGTTATCCCAGAATTTAACACCGCTCACTGTTCCGCCACCCCTATTTTCCTCCCTATTCCAGCTAATGTCTCCTCTAAGCATTTCCCCATTTTTCTAAAATCTGCCCTCCTAAAGTCAATGATTCTTGTTCTTATGTGGCTGGATTCCGCCCATTCAGTTATCTCAAACCCCACTGACTGGTGATCACTATTTCCCAGGTGCTCCCCTACTGTGACCCCTGTCACACTGTCCTTGTTTCTGAGCATCAGGTCCAGTTTTGCCATCTCCTGTGTGGATTCTACAACTAGTTGTCAAGGAAAGGTCCCTGTAGGGAGTCCAGGATAAACTTGCTCCTGGTTGTTTCTGCTGTGGGGAGGCTCCAGTCTATGTCCAGTATACTGCTCACCAACCAGCACTACCTCCCCCCTTGTGCACCATCCTTTGTATAGCCAGCATCATCTCTCTATCTATTGTCTACCCTTGGGCTGGTGGTCTGTATATTACCCTTCTATGGATGGCTGACTCTGCTCTTCTTTCCAGCTTAACCCATAGTATCTCCTCCTCTCTGCCCTGTCCTTCCTGAATAGACTGTAGCCTTGTATAGCAATTTCCCAGTTGTGGTTATCATTACACCAGGTCTCTGTGATGGCCACAATGTTCAGGTCTGACTCCGCCATGGCCACTTCAAGGTTCTCCATCTAGTTACTCAGACTCTGGGCATTAGCACACATAGCTCTCCAGGATGTGACTTCCCTCCACTGCTTTGTTGACATGTGCATCCCCCTTTCCTGGACACACTTCTTCCCCAGCACTCCCTGTCCCTCACTCTTATGTTGATAGTACCCTATGCTAGTCTATCTTCCCCTTGAGTACCTGTGTGTATCATGTGCTCATGGGGGGGGATATTAAGCCTCCTGACCTTCTTGGAACCCCTCCACCCCTTGACCAGTTTAAATGCTTGACGCCGCAGCATTCAAACTTCTCACATAGGACTAAGGTCCCCTCCCCGGATGGATGCAGACCATCGTCCTTATACAGGCTCACATCCCTCCAGGTGGGGCCGCAGTCTCGCATGTAGCCAAAACTCTTCTTTCCACACCATTCCTTCAACCGGGAGCACAAGAACTAGTCGCCAGCCTGGAGCCATGACTATGTTTCTCATTTGGATGCATGGCCATCCAAGTTTTAGTGCTGGTGTTTTTTAGAAAATTAAGGAAATATGGCCTTGATGCTGGAGGTGTTCTTCTCTTTTGACAAGTGCCATAAGATCTTTAACCTCCACCCAAACAACCACCAGAACAGACAGACCCCAGTTCATTAGAGGTCTTACATCTAGTTACTAAAGACCAGGCTCAAACTTAACTGGTTTCTGAAATCTGACAGGATCACACTCAAAGGTGGTAAGGCTGATGATCAGGGCCACTGGAAAATTGCGGGCATAATTTTTCCGCAATTTTCGCAATTTTCACCCTTTTCCACGCAAAATCCGCAATTTCTTACATTAATGGAATTTTTGACTGAAATTGTATAAAAATATTTAAATTCTCAAGGAAATCTACTCACATATGGTACACAGACTTAGATTTGACCAAAACAGTACAGTGTGAGGTGAGAAGGGGTCAAATGTGACTCTGCTTTCATGTGATTCACTTCCCTGCTTTGGTTTCAGAATCCTCTGGTCATGCATATGTAGACTTGAATACTTAAAATCTGTGTTAAAGCAGACTATCAGAGAACTTTTTGATGACACAGAGACTGAAACAATAGTTGTGAGAAGAGGTGCAAAGTGCCCCATTCACCTAAATGAAGCCTTGACCACAATGCTTGTTTTTGAATGGTAGGGTAGATTTTCCTTGTATAAATACTTTCAATCTGAAAGGATTTTGATTCAAATGTGTCATGAGTTTGGATGACCCTGCTGATTATAAACTTGAATGTGCTTCTGAGGTGGTTGGTGACAGTGATTCCTTACATGTCAGTCTGACGCAACTGCATACTCGCGTACAAAACCTACAAAAAGCAAACATTTCTGAAAACATGCTGAACAGATTAAGTACAGTTAAACAGTTACCTTCAAATAGACAAAATAATTGCAACCCAAGTAAAATCACTGCAAACCGAGTAGAACAAAAGTACAATGTATTAAAAATTATTGTATGATGTAATGAAAAGCTATTAGTATGATCTGATACTTTTATCATGTGATTTTAAAATGTACTTACAGTGCTGATTAAGAACAGTAATTATTTTAACAAAATAAATATTTTTCTTACTAGACCTTTATTAGGCACTCTGGTTATCTGTTTATTTTTTTTTCTTGCACATAAGCAAGCAGTTTAAACAGACTTCATTATTTAGCATCTAGAAACTGGCAAAATATGTTGTTTCAGGATGTATTCAGTACAGACTAACTATAAATTACTGAATAAACTCTAGTTAGCACTGCATGACTTAGATGTCTTGATTTTTATAAGATATGCTACATAATGATTAGTTTACAGTGCATTTCAAAAACACATCTTTCTTCATTTTAAAAGCATTTACAAGTGGCAATACATTTATCTAACGATTTATGTGATCAATACATGCTGCAGCAAACAATAAAATATTTATTAGGGGGCAGTGGGGATGTATAGTGAACCCCCTCAATTTTCCTGCAATTTTTGCAAGAAAATCCCCGCATTTTTGGATAAAATTGTCTGCAATTTTCCAGTGGCCCTGCTGATGATGCTATAGGTGAAAAACCTCAGATAAAACCATAATTAAAGAATTGATGCTGCAAATGGAGAAAAGTTCAGAAAGCTGCAGCAGATGACAGAAATGTAGATCCTGATTATGTTGCTATAAACAGGTTTGGTCAAATGGTACAGAGGGTAAAGCAAACACATAAACCGGAGATCACACAATCACAGTCTCTCTCTGGAACACAAACCATCTTGCCCAAGGAAATCTAATGTCATGTTAACTGTGGTTTACTTTTTTTTACTTCTAAAGTTTGGCAAAGTTCGGCCTGAGACTTACAAATAATCCGCTGTTTTCCTAGAAAATTGGCGTGTCAGTGCCACTGAAGCTTTTCTATGCTTTTTTGGCTTTTCAAGTAACAGTCTTGAAGTAGTACTGTGGCATTTCTTGTTTTCATTCAATTTCCACTAAATAAAGATTTTTTTGAACTTGCAATGCCTGAAGAGTGGACTCTGTGTATATGTGTGCCATAGGTGATTGCTGTTCTCTTTTTTTCATAGTTTGGATGTTGTTTCTAGAGCAAGGCACCGCAGTTCCATACAATGGTACAATTTCTGCTTTCCTACTACTGTAGAAGCGCTAAGATTTTCTGAGCCAAGCTTTTCCTTGAAGTTCTAAGAATTTACCCACCTGAACTTGGCACGGTTAGCCCATTCTAAAGATAATGTCTTTCAAAAGGACTAACTTTGGAACGTTTTGGCTAGGAATGTAATTTGTTTTGCAATGAAAGCTTGGAGTAAAATTGACATTGCCATGATCAATCCAATTTTCATAGATCAATGCACATCAAAAAAGGTGTCATACTGTTAAATGAAGGTGGATGACATTTAATATACTATTGGTCGCTACCTCTGAAGATATCAGATGTATTCCATCAAGGAAAGTCACAGACTTTTTTGTAGTTTAATGTGAGCTTGCAGAAGTTTACACACTGCTGTCCTTGTGCTCAAGTTCTCCAAAGGAACCAACCTCACATTACATCTTCAATAAACTGTTCACTGCTGCTTCCAGAGACCACCACAACCTACTGTATTATTAACCAACTCACTCAAATGTTCTCATCCTTAGATTCAAGAAATCTGTGTGGCAGATTGGATATGCTCTGGGCAGACACTTTTTGCCACCATCAAAGGGACTACATGCTCATTCTCGGTCACTTAGACCTGGTGTTCATCTGATTTGCAAAAAGAGGCAGGCACGACTTCAGATGCAATAAGATTTTATTGTAATGAGAAGTGCGAGTGTCACAACAGAAAATGCATAAATGGGACCGGAAAGACTGTCATTAGGAAACTGAACTGATGTGCAATCGAAAGAATTCTGAAATTCTATAAAGTTACTGTCCTTTAATTGAAGGGCTACACCTGCAGTTCAATGGGTGAGCAACCAGACATGCCTACTTCCCGAGCTATATAAGCAGTTCCTTCCAGCCTCCCTCTGAAGCGCTTTCACTTTGCCCCACCATCCTCCCCTTCTTCTCCTCCTCCACCAGCTTGCCTCTCGACTCCCAGGGAGTTCCTTCCTAAGATACCTTTAGCCAAGGGGACCCTTCCCATGGCACCTCTAGGGGTGGAACCCTCTTACAGAGTTCCTTGCCTTCAGTACCCCTACAGGGTGGGAATTCCTAATGGAATAGAGAGTGTGAATGACCACAATGTTGTAATACAGTTGCACAAGCATAACATTATTCTGGTTGCATATGCCATTGAAATAGTTTTAAGGATATCAGACTATGGCTTTCGAGAAATTCTAAAATTATGAAATTGCAAAGATTGTAAAGCTCTAAGACAACTGTGAGGATTCTAAAGCTCTATGACAATGGCAAAGATTGTAAAGCTCTAATGTAATTGCCATTGCCAATATTGTAAAGCTTTTTGTAATTTCGATTTTCTAATAAATAAATAAAATAAACAATTTTGAAGCTCTATGACCCTGGCCAGGTGTAACTCAAGATATATGGGATATGCCATGGCTTAACTAAAAATATCACATTTATTTTTATCTGCAGGGTTTGTCCTCTATGGCCTCATGAGTGGCAAGGCCATGAGTGAGGTCTGTAGAGGTCAAACCCTGCAGATAAAAATAAATGAATCTTTTTAGCCAGCCCATGGCATATGTCATTTATACAATGACAATGCCTCTCTGGCAAGATTAGTTTTTTCAATGAAGATTTTACTTTCTGTTTGATTTCGCTACTCTGTTTTTAACTGCAGCAGATGCCATTGTGATGTCATCAAGCATTGCTCAAGTTTTTCTCCCACTGGTTAAGAGCTCCTTTGTGACCAGCCTCGAGTGGAAATAAATGCTGATGACCAACCTAAGATATAGAAACATAGACAATGACAGCAGAGAAAGACCAGAGGTCCATCCAGTCTGCCCAAGTTCCCTATAATCCCTGGAACCTTCTGTTACTCCAAGGTACTAACCCTCCCTGCCATCTCTCTATTCTCCTCCCTGGTCCTGTCACCCCTGGTAACCTCTATTCCCTTCATTATGTCAAAAGCCCTGTTTGAATCCCCTAACTGTTCTTGCACCTACCACCTCAGCCGACAGACTGTACCAAGGTTCCACCACCCTTTTAATAAAGTAATACTTCCTCACATCCCTCTTGAATCTACCTCCTGTTAATTTCCATTCATGTCCATGTGACTGTGAATTGGTATTCAGGCTAAATAGTTCCCGGCAGTTCACTCTGTTAATTCCTTTAAGGAACTTGAAGGTTTCTATCATATCTCCCCTCTCCCTTCTGGTCTCCAGTGAGTACATCACTGATGACCTAAAATCATCCAAGCAGACCACTAAAGCAGTAGGTAAGGCTAGGGGGGTGTTAGGGTGTATTAGTAGGGGTATCACAAGTCATAAGAGGGAGGTAATAATCCCTCTGTACAAGACACTGGTTAGGCCCCATCTGGAGTACTGCGTGCGTGTTGGAGCCACACCTTCACAAGGACATTAACCAAATTGAGGCAGTCCAGAGAAGGGCAACCAAAATGGTGCAGGGACTGCATCAGAAGACATATGAGGACAGATTAATGGAGCTCAATATGTATACCCTTGAGCAAAGGAGGGAGAGGTGATATGATCAGGCATTCAAACACCTTAAGGGCATAAACAAGGTGAAAGAGTCTAACATGTTTAAATATAAGAAAATAGCAGGACAAGAGGACACAGCATGAGATTAGGGGAGGCCGATTAAGGGAATGTGAGAAACTCTTTTTCACAGAAAAGGTGGTGGATGCATGGAATGGCTTACCACAAGAAGTGGTGGCTATGAATACAGTGCAGGGCTTCAAACAGGCATGGGATAGGAATAAGGGAGCAATACAAATGACTATGAATAGATAGGTCACTGACAGAGCAAAGGCCGATGGCACATTTATAAGGTAGAAAAAGAAATGGGCAGACTGGATGGGCCTTGTGGTCCTTATCTGCCGTCAACTTCTATGTTTCTATTTAGTGCCTTGAGGCAGTCCTCATAGGATCTGCTCTGCTGGCCCTGAACAATTTTTGTTACTCTGTGCTGCACTGTCTCTAATCTATCCTTATCCTTTCTGTAGTGAGGACTCCAGAACTGGGCACAGTACTCTAGGTGAGGTCTCTCGAGGAATTTGTAGAGGAGAAGTATTACTTCTTTTCTTCTACTATCAACACCCCTCCTGATATATCCCAGCATCCTGTTAGCCTTGCTATAGTCCTTGTTGCACTGACTCAATTGCTTAAATGAGTTGCTAATGATAACTCCTAGATCCCGCTCCTCATCTGTAGTGCTAAGTCTCTATCATCCCATCCAGTACTGTCTTGTGGTTCTTTTTCCTTAGGTGCATTATACTGCACTATTTAGCATTGAATTTTAACTGCCAGACCTTTGACCACCCCTTTAACTTTTGTAGGTATCTCGGCTTTTCCCTTATTCTCTCATCACTGTCCATCCTCCCACATAGTTTTGTGTCATCTGCAAAGAGATACAACCTGCCTGGATTCCTCCTCCAATGTCACTACTGAACATGCTGAAGAGGACAGGACCCAGGACTGATCCCTGTGGAACCCCACTTGTAACCTCCCTCTCTTCTTATTTAACCCCACTGACCACCACCCTCTGCTGCCTCCCCTCTAGTCAGTTACCCACCCCGTTTACTGTGGATATGGCTGCACCAGGTCTTCCATCTTCATAAATGATTTATTTTCACTGCAGGCCTGTCACACATGAAAATAAATGCATTTATTTGCAAAATGTTATTCTCACAGTCATTGTATAAAGTAGTCTGGTTAACCTCTGTTGCAGCTATAACGGATGACCTGCAGGTGGACTCTGCAAGCAATGAGGTAAGTGAAGCCCACCAGGATGAAGCGCAGCACTGCAGAATTCTGCAGTAGAGTTACTGCAGCAAACAATGCAATTTCAATGGGAGTTAATCCCGTTTGTCATGCAAAACCTGTGACACTGTGCTTCATCCTGGTGGGTTTCACTGTATGTACAAGAAGGGGATTTCAGGAGACAAATGCACCAGAGTGGATTGAAGAAAGCACCTCCAGGAGGAAGAGAAAAACTTTACTTTCAAAAGAGAGGACTAAGAGAGGATGCTCCTCATCCCTCTGGACTGAAGAATTTAAATGTCTGGGAAAGGTTGTAACAGACTGCCAAGGCCGAATGCATGCCAAGTTTTCTGTAATGGTAGAAAGGTCATATCAGACCACCGCTCAATGAAGAACAACTGATTCCTTTCTCACCAGACCCTCTTAGCATCAGCGTGAAGGTTATGGTAGACCACCAATCAGGACCACACTGAACACACACAAATTTGTAATCCACGTAACCTGAGCGTTCGACGCTCCTTGTCTTGCCAGTTTTGTCACTCCTAGTCTTGCCACTTTCATCATTCATACAACCAGAAAAATCCCACTCACTGCATGTTAGAGTCCTTAACTTTGAAGCCGGGGTGGCTTATAGACTCCCTTTGCTTCCTTAAACAGGTAGGGACACAGCAAAAATGAGTAGCTGGAGGGTCTGTCCTGACTAGCCCCTACCTGTACACGAGTCGGCCACCCACACTGCAGTTCAAAAGGTGTAAGCTTAAACAGTTCCTCCCTTCCTTTGCAGTTAGAGCACAACACAGGTTTGGCAGTTCGCTTTGCAACTGGACAACAACACAAATTTAACAGCACATTTGCAGTAGGAACAGCACAGGATTAGCAGTTCATTTTGAGGGTAAAACATGGTACAGTATTGGCAGTTCATATTGCAATTCAGGACACCAGACAGAATGAACAGTTTTGAGGACAAAAGTCAGTATTGGCAGTTAGCTTTGCAAATCAGGTACCATGCCAGATTATTGATTTGCTTTGAGGTCAGAACCTAGTATTGGCAGCTTGTTTTGCAAATCAGGGCACCACACGGGATTAAAAGTTCATTTGAGGGCAAAACTCAACATTGGTAGTTTGTTTTACAAATCAGGGCACTACACAGGATTAGGTTTGTTTTGCAAATTATCCTGATGCCCAACCCCTCTGTCTACTAGGGGTTCTGAACATCCCACCCTATGAGCAGTCTCACTGGGACCCTGCTAGGACCAATCCCACAGCTGGGGAAAAGCTGTGCCGGCCACTATGGGTAGTCCTGAGGTGGAGAGTGCCCATGCATCTATGCAACCTTGGCCACACTGCTACGTGCAGCTTGGTGCAATTAGTTAAATAGCTTAGAAAAAGTATAAAAAACTGCTCTGGATTGCCTAATAGGACTACCCCATCCCTTGCTCCATCCTCTGGGAGCTAAGAGGATTTAGTTAGGGTCTCTAGCTCACTGCTCCACCCTCTGGGTGGTCCCTAGACCTGGTACATTGCCCACCCCTCCCCTACTGGCCCCAGCTGCTTGCCCCTGCATCATCCAGCGCTTTCAAATATTGTTTTTAAATAAAAGAAATCCTGTGGCAGTCAACACCTGCCCATTGTTGCTGTTGCTGACTCATTGCTCCAACCCGGGTGAAGTTCTGTAGAGGAGAGGTCAGCTGGAGACTGGCACTACTGAATGAAGATGGAAAGCGATGGATGGTCCTGATGTCAAGATGTTTGCTACTTATCCTCCCTGATGCTCTTTCTCTGCCCTGACGCTTCCTTACACCTTGATTCTTTTTGAAGTGGCCTGCTGTAGCCATCAACGAGGGACGGCTTCATGTTTTCTTTAAAATTAAATTAAAAAAAAAAAAGAGGCTAAACAGAGCCTATGCCGTGGCTGTCGACATACTGCTGTCACCTCACTGACCCCAACTCACCGCCACCAATTTGAGGAACTGTTGCACTGACCCAATGACCGAGTATGACCAAAGGACTATACTGGAGGGGATACACCAGGTAGAGCCAATGGGACCCACCTCAACCAGAGGTAAGTCTTTTTCCCTGGTCTCCATTGCCCTCTGTGCCTCCTCCCTTGCCAGCCCTGCTGTACACACCAATGGTTGGCAAAAGTGCTGTTTCCAGTGCTCAGAGTTCTAACATTCAAACTGCAAGCTTGAGGCACAAGGGCTCCAAAATTTGAATCTAGCCTACGTGCTAGGCAGGAACAGTAGTCCCAGCACATGACTCACCTCTCCTTGTGCTGTCTGGCTGGGAGGGTCCATAAAACAAGCAGCAAGGATTGAAAAAAGAAAAGGGAAAATAAAATAAAAAAAAAAACAGCCTAGGCTTGGACATAGCGAGGCTTGCTTGCTATGCTAAATCTCTGCAGGGGAGGGGATACTGGCTGTGGGTGTTACTAACAGGGGACATACTGGGATACTGGGGACACTGAAGTGGGCAGAGTGCCTGAACCAGACCCTTGTTTTTGTTTCCTGGGGCCCCCATACTCCACTCCCTAGGGTCCCTGAATTAATAGTCTCTAGGGCCCAACATTTGGAGCATTACAGCTATACCTACAGGTTCACCAGCATTTGAAATGCCCTCCCTACACTGGCTAAAACATCAATGGCCTTGATTATACTAAAGTATCCTTCCAACTGGGCACTGTTGAACTTCAATGTGTTCTATAGCACATCTGCGAAAGTAGAAAACTCATTGTCCCAAAGATCCTTAGTTCAAGGTAAGCTTTGTTATTATGTATTAATATGTTAATTTTTTAATGAATACATTTTTTATAAATCACTTACTTTAACTATGTAAGCATACAGACATTATATTCTTTAGTGTTGCCGACTGGTTAGAGGGCAGAACTTCAAACCTCAAGAGCCAATTAATCCTACCATTGCCATTTATGGTTGTCACTGTGGGACCTAAAGCAAGTCACTTTATTTCCAATATTTCTTAATATCTTGTCTCTCTCTTACTCCCTCTCTCCAACAGTAGAATGCAACCTATTATATAAAAACAAGCTAAACAGGACACACTTCTTAACTTAATCAGTCATTCACACGTAGGTCTTAACATAATGCATCAAAAGTACAATAGTGCTTTAAAATTAGTATTACGATTCATAACGCTGGGTAACACAGCACCCATACAGAGCTAACTGTATAATACTGAACACAATGAAAAAAAAGTTCTTACCTTGCTGTGAAAAATTAAAAAAACAGAAAATAGAACAGAAAGTAAACTCCAATCCTTAGGTCAGGAATACACGTTCTCACAAAGTTTCATGTTCTGCTTTCCTCCTACTGTCTTTCAGTATCTCTCACTTTATAAACAAACGTAAACGTGTTACGCTGATTGCTATGGGTTGCAGTAAACTGTAAGCAGGGGAACTCCAAAATGAGATCAGGTGTCATTGTCACAAACACAACGTTTACATTTTTGCTTTACCCTGTTGCTTAACCAGTAGAACTCCAGCCACTCACCTTCCCTTAAAGCTCTGTACCTGCCTGCAGTGTGATTTGTCTTAGTTCCTTATTGCTCTCTTCCTGCTGTACATTTCGTAAGTTTATAGATGTTTACCCATGACATTAGAAATGCAGAACAAGAATGTGTCTTGCATTATTTGCTACTAACTGAAATGAATGGTTCACAAAATAATCAAACCACTCAAGGCTTCAAAAAATCAATTTATTTCAGACACAGCTAGACTTGAAGTCCAAGCAGCAAACATATTTTAAATCAGCTAATTTCTCACAAAGCAGCTGAATTGTTTTGAACCTCCAGCAGTTTCACTTGTGTTCACCTATTTACTCCATAAAGCAGCCATATGTTAACTTGTCTCCCACTGATTCTTTTGACTGATTATTGCATGTGTTGATTTGATTTTTGCATCAGCTAGTGTGTTGACCTCATGAAGTACAACATTTTGTTTTAGTGGGGGTTCTTTGGTACAGTAGCGTACTGAAAATTCTTACAGTTACAGTCACTGACATGTCCAGAAATCTGCTCAAATGTCTGCGACATCTAGAGAAAAATATCCTGCCTGGCTAAAATACCATTGTAGTGTACCAGATGGATTTCCTTTAACAATATCTGGACAATTTGATGGCTGCAAATGTAGTTTATAGTACAGTACCTATAGAATAATGTATGGGTGACCGTGATTTGAGATTTTTTATACACATAAGATGTGTTTTGCCACATAAACCATTAGAGCAAAGCTTTCAACAAGTAAGCATGTATGAAAACAAGCATTTGTCAATGCCGAATGTTACTTGCTTGTATGTGCTGTTTAGGTATTTGGAAGTGATAGTTCCTTGCCTTCCTCCCAAGACATCCACTGTGTCTTTCCATTCAGTATTCAGAGAAGAGTGGGAGGGGCAAGGGCCACAGCAGTACAGCAGTTGCCAAGGGGGTGAAGAGGTGGACAATAGTCCATTCAAAGGCAAAAGAGTCCTGCAGGAGCTCACTAAATTGAAGGTGGACAAAGCGATGGAACCAGATGGCATACGCCAAGGATATTAAGAGAACTGCGAGGGAGATAGCAGTACCTCTGGCAGCCATGTTCACTGAGTCATTCAACATGAGTGAATTGGAGGAGGGCACATGTGGTCCCTCTACACAAGTCCAGCAGCAGGGAGGAGGCAGGGAACAATAGGCTGTTCAGCCTCACCTCAGTAGTGGGGAAGATCATGGAGACATTGCTTAAAGAAAGGATAGTGGAGCATCTAGAAGCCATCGGAGCCCAGGACCATAGACAACATGGATTCACAGTGGGGACATCATGTCAGACAAATCTGGTTGATTTCTTTGACAGGGTGACAAAGGAAGTGAATCAGGGTGGGGCAGTGGACAATGCTTACCTTGATTTCAGCAAAGTCTTTGACACCATTCCATATAGGAGGCTGATAAACTAGCTGGGTAGGCTGGGCATGGGCAAAAGGGTGGTAAACTAGGTTAGAAACTGGCTAACAGACAGGAGGCAGAGAATGGTGGTAAATGGTGTGCAGTCTAGGGAGAGGGGGTGACCAGTGGGGTGCTGCAGGGATCGGTCCTGGGGCCAGTCCTGTTCAGTATCTTCATTAGTAACATTGTAGAACGTCTGAAGGGAATTTTTTCACCAAATTATAACATAGCCATTTTAAGACCTCTGCTCATGAACAGTGTCACTGTGATTTTCTTTAATGTGTCCCATACATTGATTTTGCACACCGACTGAGCCATTGTGCGCTACATGGGCGGAAACATGTTTTGGGCAAGATGTGAAAAATGACATCTGTACTGCTCATAAGGAGGTGTGGTAAAATGGCAATGTTGAAAGTCTGGATTGAAAATATTGAAAATTTGCAAACTTATGAGCATGCGTAGGATCAGCGCAACATGCGCTCCTAAAACAGTCATTTTGGGGAATTGTTTCACCAAATTTGCAACATAGGCTTTTTGAGAGCCTACCTTATGAAAACTGGCACTGCTGTTTCATTAATTGGTCCCAAAAGGTGATTTTGTGCCTTCAGGCCTGATTAACGCCATGACAGTGACAGAATTCATGAGGAGGGGTCCAAAAAACCCCATGTTGAAAATTTGGTGCCAAAATTCAAAAAAATGCCTGAGATATACAGCAAAGTTGAAAAAAAACTGTCTATCCCATTATACAGCTTACTGGCATTTCTTCAGTTCGCAATCGGCTTTGAAGAGTGCAGACGTGTTCCCAGTCCACCGAAGATCGTCACGAGGTCTGGAGGTAAGTATGGGGTGGGGGTGGGAGGCAGGCTGCACAGTGGGTGGAGTCGGGTTGTGGGAGGGCAGGGAGAGCTGAGGACAGTTTTGTATTTACAGGTTTATTTTTTTAATAAGGCGATGAGGAACATTTGCCATGCAGGGGTGGGCTCCCAGCGTGGCAGCTGGAAACTGTTTGGGGACCTGGAGCCGGCGAAGTTGGGCACCCCGTCGGCCATAACAAATACGCCACACTGGGGTGGGCTCCCAGCGTGGCACCTGGAAGCTTTGGGGGTGGAGCCAACGGGGGGATTGGATACCCCCATCTGCCGTACAGTGTGTGCGTGGGGAGGGAAGGTGCATGAGCATGCAGTATGAGTGCGTGTGTGTGTGTGTGTGTGTGTGTGTGTGTGTGGAGGGCTCTGCTCACTGAGGCGGAGCTCTCTCTTTCAACTGTATGACCACTGCATTTTCAACTGCTGCATAGACAGCTGCAGCAGTTATTAGGGAACTGGGGCCGCGCCTGCAAACACACTGACTGAACTGGAAGATGGGGCCACACCTCTGAAAACTTGGATGATGGCACTATGTTTCTTGCACATGCATGCAAGCAACGTAAAAAGATACGAGAAAGTATGAGCAAGCCAACATATACTGTCACAACTGTTTTCAGCTAGTGAGACAGCTTAATGGCTTCCCACGCTGGTGACTGACCAGCTGTGACTTTTTCAGTATCAACCTGGTGTGTGACATCACACCAGTTATATGGAGAATACAGAGTCTAATTTTTGATTAATATCAGGCCTCTGGCTTTTTCTTCTGCAGCTTAAAAGCCAACTCCTCTGGCTGCCTAACTGTTAGCCTACCTAAGTTGGACACTGAAAGGGGTCATGCAGGATCTGTCCTTCTAAGGACCCCCTCCCCTTCAACAATCAACGACTGCTTTCTCCTCCACAATGGACTCTCAGGACTCTCTGACCACCACTAGCTGATGCCAGTGCCAGTGGGAGCGCCAGTTAGGCTTCTTGGTGCTATGCTTCCTGAATGTCTCCAGTTACCATATTTACAGACACCTGCTCTAGTGGTTCTCTGTGCTTGCGGTCTGGAGCGTTAAGGCCGCAGTGCAAAGGGTGTCTATACTGCGGGTGTCAGCTGTGGAGTCAGCCATTGGCCAGCCATGCTGTCCCCCAGTGTAGGCCCCATCAGCTTTTCAAAAAAACAACCATTTCTTCCGATCTGTCTCCAGTTCGCTTTTGGACTGCATTGTTGTATGGACTCTGATTTGATTCTGTAAGGTACCTTATTTTACCCCCTTGGCTGTATTTCTGATTTGTTGGTTACTTTCTAGTTAAATAACCTCTGCCTCACTGCTCTCTATTGTTTTGTTAATCCTATTAATAGTTATCTATGGTACTTTCATAATGTTTGCTACATGGAGTAGAGTATGTGCAGGGACACTAGCTGTTATTCATTATGCTGTGCTCTAGGATGCCAATATTGTATTAGTTTAAACAGCCTCTCATCATTATCCCAAGACTGTTACTGTTTTACTAACCTGTCACTCACATTTCCCAGTTGACAATTGTTGCTACCACATACTTGTTGTACTGCTTGTTCTTAATTACTTGCTACTTGCATTTCTCAGACAAAAACAAGCATTTGTCAATGCCGAATGTTTGCTTGCTGGTATTAGCATTGGAAATGCAGGAGTTAGACAGATGCAGAGTAGGAATGGCAGTGAAGTATTAAACATAACGCCAACCCCACCTCCAACCTGCAGAGACGGACAAGCATTGGGGCATGCATGTGGGTTGTTGCCCATAAAGTTCATGCCATTTCACCTCACCCTATCCTGCAGACACTGACAAGAGTCGAGGTGTGCCTTGGGGTGTTCGGCTTTACAGTCACCCCACTCCATAAGGACTTACACTGAAATGGGTGCAATATAGAATGGGGTGAACTGTGGAGCCGAAGAGTCCAAGGCACAGCTTGATGCCTGTCAGTGGCTGCAGGGTGGGGGTGGTGGTGTTGGAATCGCATAAGCATTAGAGTCAGCATTCCAAAGGCACACCCCTGAGGCCTGTCAGTCTGTACAGGGTGGGATGTTATGGTTAGAAACCATAACACCCTGGGCATATGCTGGTACTTGCAGTACAAATTTTAAACATGGGCATTTCGTGGTCCCCACCTCATGAAAGCATTTGGGACCTGTTCTCATGAACAGTGGCAGTGTGATTTTGTCAATGCGTCCCGAAATTTGAGTTTCCACAGCAACCATGTCATTGTGCGCCAGATGTACGAAAACACAGATCGGGCAGGATGTGAAGAATGACAGCTGTACCATTCATAGGGAGGTGTGAAGAGATTGCAATGTTCAAGAGCTGTAGTGAAAGTATTAAAAATGCTCAAACTTCCGAGCCTATGTGGAAACTGCGCAACGCATGCACGTAACACAGTCATTTAGTGGAATTATTTCACCAAATTTTCAACATAGGCATTTTGAGACCTCTGCTCATGAACACTGTCAATGATTTTCTTAATCTGTCCCAAACATTGATTTCCCACAGCAACCGCAGTATTCTGCGCCAGATGTGTAATGCATATTTTGGGCAGGATGTGAAAAATGACTGCTGTACTGTTCATAAGGAGGTCTGAAAAAAAGCCAATGTTGAAAATCCGGAGTGAAAATACTACAAATTTGCGAAGTTACGAGGGTGCGTGGAAACTGCATCACGCATGCTTGTAACACAGTCACTTTATGGACATTTGTCACCAAATTTTCAACATAGGCATTTTAGGACCTCTGCTCATGAACAGAGTCGCTGTGATTTTACATACAAACATACATACGAACATATGAACATACAGATCTGCCAGCAGAACACACCAATCGGTCTATGTAAGTCTGCCCGAGTGTGCAGCTAGCATCCTAGATTGCAGCTGCCCCAGCCTCCTCCCCCTCAGTTCCTCCCCCGCTTGTCCCAGCCCCTGCCCCCTGACTCTTCCTCTTGGTTTATCCCACTCCTCCTTAAAGCTATTGACTGTCCTACATGTTACCACCCACTCTGGTAGCGCATTCCAACTAGACACCACCCTCTCAGAGAAGTAGTGCCTTCTCATTTCCCTCTTGAAACGTCCCCCTTTCACCTTAGTCCATGCCCCCTTGTCTCTCTTCCACTCCTTAGTTTAAACACCTCCTCAGTGCTAGGTTTATTTACTCCCTCAGGTATTTAAATGCTTCAATCATATCCCCCCATCCCTCCTCTCCTCCAGTGTGTACATGTTCAACTCCTTCAGCCTAACTTCATATTCATTTCCTTTCCTTCCATCCCCTTTAATATTTTTTTTGCCCTCCTTTGCACCCCCTCCAGTAACTTGATATCTCTCCTCAGGTATGGCCTCCAGTATTGCATATAGTACTCTAGGTGCGGTCTGACCAATGATCTGTAGAGAGGTAAGATCACATCTCTGTGTCTGGATGAGAACCCCCTTGCGGTGCACCCCAGCATCCTGTTTACCTTCGCTGCTGCTCTCATGCAGTGGGCTGAGTTGTTCATGCTCCCAGTTACCAACACCCCCTTGTCCTTCTCCTCCTCCTCTCTGATCCCCAACCAATAGTCCCTCTTCTGGTTCTTATCCCTGAAGTGCATCACCTTACACTTCTTTGTACTGAATCCTAGCTGCCACTCCACCGACCACGTCTCTAGTTTGGTTAGGTCCCCCTGCAGTTTTTCCCATCCTTCCTCTTTGTCCACTACCACCCCCAATTTGGTATAATGTGCGAACAGACTAACCCTGCTCCCCACCCTGTGTGCTATATCAGAGACAAAGAGCCCAAATTGCACCGGGCCCAGCACTAACACCTGTGGCATCCCGCTTGTCACTGCTCTGGGTGCCAAGAGCTCCCCACCACCACCACCCTCTGCACCCTCCCCTGTAACCAGTTCTCTATCCATTTAGTCAGCTTTTTTCTCACCTCCACTGCTGTCTGCTTCCCCCCCAGTCTCCTATGAGATACTGTATCAAAGGCCTTACTGACGTCCAAGTACAGGATATGTACCGCATGGCCCCTGTCCAACTCCCTTGTCACCCAGTCACAATACTCTATCAGGTTGGTTTGACAAGACCTCCCTGAGATGAACCCGTGTTGCCGCCCATCTTGGAGGCCATTACAGTCTAGGAATGCCACCAGTCTCTCCTTCAGTATCACCTCCATAAGCTTACCCACTATGGACATGAGACTGCCCGGCCGATAACTTCCTGGCTTCTCCCTAGGCCCACTCTTGTGTATGGGCACCACATGGGCCACCCTCCAGTCCTGGGGCACACAGCCTGTTTCCAGGGAGGTGTTGAACAGATCTGCCAGTGGCTCAGCCAACAGCTCCGCCATCTCCCTCAGCACCCTGGGGTGGATGCCATCAGGACTTGGTGCCTTGTCCACCCTTACTGTCCTCAGCTCCTCTAGCATCCTACTTCCTGTGATTACTTTGTCCGTCCCCTCCTCCCCCCCCTTTCCCCACCCTCCCAGACCATTCTGGTAGTGGGACATCCTCTTCTTAGTGAAAGCGGAGCAAAAGTACTCATTTAGAATTTCCACTTGCTCCTAACCCTTTTCCACCCAATCCCCTCCCTGCTTTAATCTCACAATATGTTCCTTGCACTTCCTCTTTTCCCTGACATACCTAAAAAAGTCCTTTTCCCCTCCCTTTATGCCCTGTGTGGAACTTAATTGCCTGGAGGCCTTAGCTTTTTTCACCCTCTGGCAACCTCCCTTGACCAACTCCTGAAAGCCTTGATTATCCTCTCCCTTCCCTGTTCTCCTGAACTTCCGGTATGCAGCCTACTTTGCCTTCTCCCCTTGCAGCATTTCCTTGTTCAGCCAGCATGTTTTCTTGCCTCTGCTCTTCTTACTCCTGGCCCAGGTTCAGGCTACTGTGGCCTCTGTTAGCCCAGTCTTCATGACTCCCCACTTTTGTTCTGCATCCATCCCTGGCCTTATATCCTGAAGTCTCCCTTGCAGTATTGCTTCCATCTTCCCAAAGTCCACCCTAATAAAGTCCACCACCTTAGTGCCATGCCTCCTGTCTCCCTGCCCAGTGTGACAATGAGCCACACTGTTTGGTGGTCGCTAACTGTTAGTGGGTCCTCCACCCTTACCTCCCTCACCGCCTCCCCATTTGCCAGCACTAGGTCTAGAGTGCTACTAAGCCTTGTAGGTCCACTTACCAATCACATCAGAAGGCCGTCCTGGAATGCATCAAGGAGCACCTGCTCCCTGGTACTGCTAGTGGCCGGGGTGCTCCAGTCAACCCGTGGTAAGCAAAAATCCCCACTATCACCACACTCCCCCTTCTGCACACCCTCCTTATCTGCTCTGCCAACACCCCATACAGTTCCCCGGATTGGGCTAGAGGTCTGTACACCACTCCCAGCCTCAGCTTTCTGCTCTTGGAGTCCAGAAGCTGTACCCAAAGTGCCTCTGTCCTCTCCTCTTCTCCCTCGTCACTTATGCATTTAATCCCTTCACTCACATATAGTACAAACCCCCCTCTTCCAACCCCCCGTCCCTGCTGTATATCCTGTATTCTGGGATTTCCAAGCCCCAATCATGGAGCTCGAACTGATGGAGCAGGAAGTACCCCAGGATTCGGAAGAGTTGGAAGTAGATGGGGAGTGATCCTGTTGCCAGACTTCTGCAGATAAGTTGACTCTCTGTGCACTTCTATTTGTGACATTCAGTCAGCTGGTTCTGATTAAGCTATGATTTTGTAATATAAAAATGTGTTACTGAGTGTCTGTCATGAGACATGCTGAAACAGCCTGTGGAATGACACCCCCTTCCAGGTTTTAGATACAAGGTGTTACCTGGAAGGCCAAGAGATAATTACAGGCTAGAAGAGACCTAAATTGAGGATCTCCTGTTTATCTGACAGGATAGAAAATATCCATTTTATGACGTTTAGAGGAGGAAAACCAGGTTATGTCACACTGGTGCAAAGTCATAAATGTTTCTCTGATGTCTGTAAAAGCAGGATGTTGCTCATGAATGAAAGAAGGACTTAGAAATGAACCTTATTTAATTTACCTTCTGAGTGATGACATCCTGGTTGTATAATTTTTATATTCTGACAGGGAAGAGCTAGGTGACCTCATGCAAAGAGGTTGGCAAAGCTAGTTTTAAAACTGTAGTCTGTATTCCCTTTAGACACACGTGCTTGGACTCCGAAAAAAAAAGCAACATCAGACACTATTAAAAAGTGTACTTTGGTAGGAGATTTTGTTGCATTTATAAAATTGCTTTTTTTAATGATTGTATGTTTTGTGATATATGGTTCTGTATTTAACATTTTACATTTTTTATCTATTGTTTAAGTAAACCTCTACTTTAGAGCCTACTTGGTGTGCCTTTGAAATTCTTTTCTTTGACAAGTGAAATATATGGTTAAAGCTGAAACTGTATAAAAGCTCAATGGTGATACCAAACTGGGAAAAGGCAAGAATTTTTCCTACGGTCTTTCATAGAATTTGTAAGAGTTCATTTTGTACCTGGTTAGGTGCCCTAGGCAAAAGATATCTGGCATCCCCTGAAGAGCATAATTATCTGAGCCTGTACATTGGGTACGCTAGCAAGAGGTCCACAGTTTGAATCCCTCCAGAGTTTGAGACCAAAGGTTGATTCGAACCCACAAAACAGACAGGAAGGTTACCCTGTACTGTTAACTGTTCACAATACTATGCTCGGAGGTTGGCACTGTGGGAGCAGAGGGCCTGACCTGCTGAGTGGGGCTGTGACAGATTGGTTGGCAGCGGTGTGATAATTTTGGTATTACAAGCTTTTATTGTTCAGTGTGTCAGCTTAAGACCATCAGCTCTCTTGCAAAGAAAAAAAAAGGCAGTGATTTATTTAAAAAAAAAACCTGAACTATATCACTTGGCATACAGTCGAGTTCCTACCCGTTTTAATTATTTTTTTCTGAAGTGCAAGTCAGAGTAGCCTTAGTTAGGGAAGAAGATGGCTTCCAACTACAGCAGGCACACTGTTGACTACTTAAAGCAGTTGTGCGTGGACAGAGGAGTCCCATTTGAGGTGAAAGCCACAAAACAGAACCTTATGGATGCCCTGATGGTGGCAGATACCCAGAGCATCGAGTCACAGACAGTGACTGAAAAGGACCGAACCTTGAGTGTGGCAGGGCTAACATCCAGTGCAGTGTCCAGATCCGATGAGGAGGGCGAAAAGGCCACTGTCAGAGAAGGACCACAGCAGCAGGGGAAGGTCACCAATATCCTGGATCCAGATGTACTCGGGCTGCAAACTGAGTTGCGCAGAATGGAGCTAGAGTTCCAGAGGGAGAGGGACCGGGAACAGCGGGAGGCAGAGTGTGAGGAGCGTGAGTGCCAGCGAGCTACAGAGGAGAAGAGGGAGCAAGAACGCTGAGAGGCAGAGTGAGAATGCCGAAAGGAGAGTGAGAACACCAAGAGGCAGAGCGAGAACAGAGAGACGCTGACCGTGAGGAACGTGCGCGCCAGAGGCAACATGAACTGGAGAAGCTACGACTCCAACCAGCGGCACCAGAGCAGGTAAGTGGCTTGGGTTTAACTGGGACTACAGGACTGGGTTACAAATTGAATTCCAAATTGATAGCTGAATTTAAAGAGGTAGAGGATATGGATGCCTTTTTAAATTCTTTTGAAAAAGTTTGTATTCAGGCTAAAATTCCTAGGGAGTCCTGGAGCTTCCAGCTATTTCCGCTACTTATCGGGAAAGCTCGGGATGAATTGGGTCAAATGGACAAGGAGGACAGTGATGATTACAGCAAACTTAAAGCTGCACTGTTAAAGAAATTTGAATTAACTGCTGAATCATACAGAGCTAAATTCCATAATCTCAGGAGAAGCCCTGACATGAGCTACGAGGATCTAGCCATGAAACAACGTCAGTTTTTAAAACTTTGGTGGGAAGGAATTGAAGCAAACTCTGTTGATAAAATTGAAAATGTGATTTTGTTAGAAGAGTTTTTCTGGGCATGCCCAGCAGAGCTGAAAACCTGGCTGGAGGACCGAGATCCCAAAACAGTGCAAGAGGCTGCTGAACTCTCTGACCGCTATGCCTAGAACAGACCTGCTCTGAGAGTGACTGGGGCAGGCATGGCAGTGCAGAAAGGGAAAAGTGCACCTTCAGGGCAGCTAAAACCCTCACTACCACCACCAAAACCAGTCAGCCCCAGGTTTCAGAGAAAAGATATCTCTGAGAAAATAAATGAATGTTGGTTGTGTAAAGAAACTGGGCATATTGCCAGACAGTGTCCCAAAAAGCCGAGCAATATACAACAGGGGGCTAGGAATTAAGTGGGTTGTTTGTGTGTCCCTGGAAGCATGCCAGTGAACATGAGGGAACACATGCGGCCAGTCATGGTGAATGGTGTACAGGTGCAAGGGTTAAGGGACAGAGGGGCATCCCTGACCTTGGTAAAGAGGGATCTGGTACAGCCTGGTCAGCTTATACCCAATAAATACGTCACTGTACAAGGGTTCACTGGTGAAGAGAAAACATTGCCCCTCACTAGTGTTCTCCTAGACTGGGGTAAAACAGGGGGAACTGTACAACAGGTGGCTGTAGCCAAAACCTTAGCAGTGGATGTGATCCTGGGCAAAAATCTCAAACAAGTGATGATGTGTGCAGCTACCCATAGCCAAGCGGCAAGGGAAAGTTTTAGTTCCTTGAACCCCACAGAGGCCATTGTGGAAACCACTGAGAGGCTGGTTCCCCAACCTGTGTCTCCTGATATAGAGATTAATGAAAAGGAGGTAGAAATTTCCCCAGTAGCAGTTAACTACACAGCTACAGAGGGTTACTCCAAAGAGGGAGAGGTGACCCATTGTCAGAGGGTTGGGATTGACAGTGATCCTCAGTGCCCTGACACTACTGCTAGGGACCCTAGTTTAGCGATTGAAGGGGACCTGTCCCATGCCTTGGGAATGTGTGAGGAGTTTGTAGCTGCTCAGAGAAGTGACTTTAGTCTAGGGAAGCTGAGGGCTTGGGCAGACACTGATGGGGCACAGGGAGGTGACGGCAGACATAAGGTTTATTGGGAAAATGGACTGATGTATACTCAGGCTGTGTAGATAGAGGGAAGGTTGCTAGGCAGGCAGCTTGTCATTCCCCAAGGGTATCGTGAGCAGTTGCTCAAGACTGCCCATGATATTCCCTTGTCTGGTCATCTGGGAATCACACACACTACGCAGCAGTTGGCCCAGAATTTTTATTGGCCTAACTTCACCCAGCAGGTGAAGGAGTATTGCAGATCTTGTCACCGGTGTCAAGAAATAGGGAAGGTGGGCAAGAAAACCCAAGCTGCCCTGATTCCATTGCCGATATTGGAGGAGCCATTCCAGAGGGTGGGAATGGATATTGTGGGGCCTTTGAATACCCCCAGCTCCTCAGGGAAGAAATTCATCCTGACTGTGGTGGATTATGCCACCCAGTACCCAGAGGCAGTTACCCTATCCTCACTGAGGACAGACAAAGTGGCAGATGCCTTACTTGGGATTTTCTCCCATGTTGGGTTTCCGCAGGAGGTTATCACCAATCGAGGGGGTTCCTTCATGTCGGACCTGATGAAATGTTTATGGGAAAAGTGTGGGGTGGTGCAGAGATGCATGACATTGTATCACCCACAAGCCAATGGGCTTGTGGAAAGATTCAATGGTACCCTGAAGTCAATGCTCTGGGAATTTGCTGAACAGCATGGGAGGGACTGGGAGAAATACCTTCCCCACCTGTTGTTTGCATACAGGGAGGTGCCCCAAGAGTCGATAGGATTTTCCCCCTTCAAACTCTTATATGGACACCGGGTACATGGGCCCCTAGACTTGATCTGAGAGGACTGGGAAGGCAAGCACGCCACCCAGGGAATTCCTATTTTGTATTACGTCCTTAAGTTTAGGGAAAGGCTGAAGGAGTTTATGAGGACAGCCCAGAGCAACCTGGCAGCTGCCCAATAGAAACAAAAAGTGTGGTACGACCGCAGAGCCAGAGCTCGCTCGTACATGGTGGGTGAGGAAGTCATGGTCCTTATTCCGGTCCGGAAAGACAAGCTGCAGGCTGAGTGGGCAGGACCGTACAAAGTAGCTAGGAAGGTAAATGACATGAACTACATTATAGAGTTACCTGACAGAAGACAGACAGAAAGGATATACCATGTCAAATGATGAAGCCATATGCAAATAAGGCCGACATGGTGTTGCAGTGTGTAGTCCTGGGGAGGGAACGGACGAAGGAGACCCCCTTCTGGACTTACTGAAAGAAAGCAAGTGGGAGTCCTCTGTGGAGGCAGTAAAATTGTCTCCCCAGCTGGCCTCAGACCAGATCCAGGAAGTAAGGTAGGTTTTAGCAGACTTTGCCCCATTGTTTAGCGCCAGGCCTGGACTAACCCCATTAGTGATGCATGATGTGGACACAGTGACACAGACGCCCATACAGCGGACAGCATATCGGGTGGTCATGGGCTGTCCAAAAGGACATTTGGAGGGAAGTGGAGTAGATGATGGATTTAGGGGTAATCCAGAGATCCCACATCCCCTGGGCCTCACCCATAGTCCTTGTGCCTAAGACAGATGGCTCTACTCATTTCTGTGTGGACTATCGTGGACTGAATGCAGTCACGAAGTCAGATGCCCACCCGATGCCCCAGATGGATGAACTCCTGGACAAGTTGGGAGGGGTGACCTACCTTATAACCATTGACCTGACCAAGGGGTATTGGCAGGTAGAGTTGACAGACTGAACTAGGGAGAGGTCGACCTTCGTCACTCCAATAGGCTTATTTGAATTCATAGTAATGCCCTTCGGAATGAAGAACACCCCGGCCACTTTCCAAAAGTTGGTGAACCAGGTGTTAAATGGTGCTGAGGGTTACGCCGTGACGTACCTGGATGATATTGTCATCTTTAGCACCAGCTGGGAGGAACATCTATCCCACCTTAGGGAAGTGCTGGGCAGGAAACAGAGGGCTGGGTTCACTGTCAAAGCCGAGAAGTGCCAGGTGGCCACGGGAGAAGTGGCATACATTGGGCATGTGGTAGGCCGAGGACAGCTCCATCCTAACCAAATAAAAACAGAGGTAATCCAGGCATGGCCCAGACCAGAAACACAGAAGCAGGTCAGGAGTTTTCTTGGGACAACAGGGTACTATAGAAAATTTGTACCCAATTACAGTGCCCTGGCTGCTCCCCTATCTGACCTGGTAAAGAAAAGAATGCCAAAGAAAATTACCTGGGACCCAGCCTGTGAGAAAACCTTTACCAGACAGAAGGAGACACTGTGCAGTGCTCCTGTTTTGACAAGTCCTGACTATAGCAGACACTTTATAGTTCAGACTGATGCCTTAGATGTGGGTATTGGGGCAGTACTGAGTCAGACATTCAGCCAAGGGAAAAATCTCCCTGTAGCCTATCTGAATAAAAAGTTACTTCACAGGGAGCAGGCATACTCCACTGTGGAAAAGGAATGCCTTGCCATAGTGTGGGCCCTAAAGAAGTTAGAGCTGTACTTATATGGGCAGCATTTTGTGGTACAGACTGACCACAACCCCCTGGTTTGGCTGATGCAGATGGGAAAGAACAATGGTAGATTGCTAAGATGAAGTCTTGCTTTATAAGGGTATGACATGATCATTCTACATAGGGTTGGAGCCAAAAATCAGAACTCAGATGGTTTGTCTCATGTCTATGAGGAGTGAACTGATTTGGGAGGCTCATCCCATGAAGGGATAGAGCCAGCAAATTCAGTCTAGGTGGGGAGGATTGTGACACTCAGACAGCTGGTTCTGATTAATCAATGATTTTGTAATATAAAAATGTCTTATTGAGTGCCTTTCATGAGACATGCTGAAACAGCCTGTGGAATGCCCCCCCCCAGGTTTTAGATTCAGTGTGTTACCTGGAAGGCCAAGAGATAATTACAGGCTTGAGGATCTCCTGTTTATCTGACAGGATAGAAAATATCCATTTTATGACGTTTGGAGGAGGAAAACCAGGTTATGTCACACTGGTGCAAAGTCATAAATGTTTCTCTGATGTCTGTAAAAGCAGGATGTTGCTCATGAATGAAAGAAGGACTTAGAAATTAACCTTATTTAATTTACCTTCTGAGTGGTGACATCCTGGTTGTATAATTGTTATATTCTGATAGGGAGGAGCTAGGTGACCTCATGCGAGGAGGTTGGCAAAGCCAGTTTTAAAAATGTAGTCTGTATTCCCTTTAGATACACATGTTTGGACTCCGAAAAAAGGCAACATCAGGCACTGTTAGAAGGAATACATTAGAATAGACTATTCTAAGTGTACTGTGGTAGGAGATTTTGTTATATTTATAACTTTTTTTTAATGATCGTATGTTTTTGTGATATATGGTTCTGTATTTACATTTTACATTTTGTATCTTTTTTTTAAGTAAACCTCTACTTTAGAGCCTACTTGGTGTGCCTTTGAAATTCTTTCCTTTAACAAGTGAAATATATGGTTAAAGTTGACACTGTGTAAAAGCTTAATGGTGATACCAAACTGGGAAAAGGTAAGAATTGTTCCTACAGTCTTTCATAGAGTTTGTAAGGGTTCATTTTGTATATTGTTAGGTGCCCTAGGCAAAGATATCTGGCATCCTCTGAAGAGCAGAATTATCTGAGCCTGTACAGTGGGTACACTAGCAAGAGGGCCACAATTTGAATCTCTCCAGAGCTTGAGACCAAAGGTTGACTCAAACCCACAAAACAGACAGGAGGGTTACCCTGTTCTGGTCACTGTTCACAATACTATGCTCGGAGGTTGGCACTGTGGGAGCAGAGGGCCTGACCTGCTGAGTGGGGTTGTGACACTATTTACCCCATATTTTCATATATTGTGTTGTTATTACCAGTGGTGCAAGTGGTAGATAAGAAGTACAGGAACTCAGGTATTGGCAAATATGAAACGCAGAATGAAGTTCCTCAATCTGACGGATAACTGTATAGATACTATGGGATTCAGTTAGAGATATTTAAGTATTTCTAGGAAAATATCAATGTTATACAAGTCAAATTTTGTGATGGAATCCCTGATTTTAGGTCACAGGCCCAAAAACTACCATTATTTTGCTGGTTTAGGAATTTCAGTTCCAGTATCAGTGTGAAGAAGTACAGGAACTCTGTTCCTACTGCAAAAAAGGTACAGGAACTGAGTTCATGTGCGTTCCTGCTCACTTTCATCGCTGGTTATTACCATAGGCTCCCTTTCAGGTAGTTGTGCACCATGATATTGGTTCAAAGCGATACATGTACAATTCTTTAAAGATCACTGAGGACTTTTATAATACATATGGACTTTTTTTTTTCCTAGGCCTTTCACCAACTGCACTTTTATAACTTTGGAATCTTGTTGTATGGAAGCCTGAGACTGTTTAATTAGTGTGGATTTCACACTGTCTGTATATTTGTATACACTCCTATACTGTTTAACTTCAGCTTGTGGCTATGTTATAAAGGGAGCACAAAGGACTACTCCTAGGACAGTCAAAGTTAAATTTAAGTTTAGGAGCCTGACCTTTGATATTTACTATCTACTAAGCAGGATATCTAATTTTAGTATTACTGTTATTGAATACGGGCTTGGGTGATATAGGAGCTGTTATTTAGTTACATTACTTGAATCTTATTGGGGTTTGTGGGCTGATGCTCACATGCCAGTGGGTCCTATAGAGACCACTGATAGTGTATACCCCCAATGAAGCCTTCCTTGAGCTGTAGACTTTGTGGGTTCTTATTTTGGAATGTTTCTGTGGCTAATTCCCCCAGGCTGATAATAAATGAGGGGTGGGTCTTGCTAACTTGGGGATATGTTTCTCCTTTGTACTGATGTCTACATCTGTTGTGAACCTATTCCTGGGTATTGCCTTTTGTGTGTGTTACTTGCATATAAAGCTTAATAAAAATACAATGCAAAAAAAAGGTAAATTGGAGCTGGAGCATAACTCCCCCTCATGGATCAGAAATGGAATAAGGTGCTGATAGAGGGGTTGAGAGTCTCGGCATTGCCAACCTGGCGAGAGTATAAATGGAAGGTCCTGGTAAGATATTGTTCCACTCCTACTATTACAGTACCAGGCACTTGTTAGGGGATAATCCCACTGACAGATACTGGTGTGGCTGCCAAACTGGAGAGAACACTACCACATATTTTGGGCCCCTCCCCCCCCAGATAGTGCATACTGGACCCAGATAGGTGTGGAAATTAGTAACATTTGGGGTATTGACATCCAGGCAGCGTTCCAAACACATATTCTGGGTCTTCCACCTCTAGGTTTGGGGCGCTGTCAATACCAGGACATTTTTAGAATTATGTGCCTAGTGGCAGTTAATGGGATTACAGTGCATTGACTGTCAGCCACTATTCCTACCATTCAGGAATGGAGGGACAGAATGAATGTAGTAGTAAGTACAGAATGCATCACAGCTGTTCTCAGACTCACCCTAGACAAATATACAGAACAATGGGCCAGGTGGTATGCATATACTCTACCAGGGTTTCAGATGGGGCCAGTAAAGGATCCAACTTGGCTGATGCCTGATAGTCACATATACGGTCCTATGGGCTTTTGACCCGAGCAGCAGTAGGGAGGAGGGAGATGAAGGCGGTCTGCTACATTAGGCATTAGACATGTCTCAGGGATCCTAATCGCTTTCTAGGTATGGTTACAAAATGTGAAAACTTAAATCACAGATAGACACTAAAAGTTGATTCTGTTTTTTGTTTTTTAAAAATGTTACGTTTTCTGTTAAGACATCTAGGTCACTAAGCACAGTCAAAGAGTAATAGCATGATATTTCTGAATGTCACAGTATCTTGCACAGTTTTATTGAACCCAGATGTTCTATTATACAATATTTTAACAACTGTAGGAATGCAAAGCTCACTTACAACAGTGCTAATGATGATGCTTTATTCTTGTAAGATAGTAAACTTAGACTTTTCAGTAAAGGTGAAGTAAAAAAAAAGACCTGCATCTAATACAGGCTACTGCAGAATCAAGTAGGGGGCTGCTAGCCATTAGCAAGTAAAGTGAATCAGAGAGCAGTGAGTCATGACGAGGCACATGCCCTGAGTACTGGTACATCTTTGCTCTGGAGAGGAGCTGGACCATGTGGCTCACCCCCTCGGTCTGGGCTCCTCAGGAACTGTGAAGCCACTGCATAGTGCTCCTGCAAATGTGCTGAATGAGCTGAGCCAGAGAGGCTGTGCTACCATGAATCATCTGAGAGTGAGTCTGAGGTAATTCATCTCCAGGCCCCTGGGGTCTTTCCAGAATGCTGTGTGACATGCTACTGTATGCTGTTCCCGTCTCGAATGAAGTGCTGCTTCTTTGGGTCATGTGAGTGATGGTAGCACTGCTGACTGGATTTTCCCTGTTTCGATTACAGTAACCTCCATCTGGATTACAAAATTGTTTTTTGTGTACATTCCCCTTTGTGATCTAAAGTTACTTTAATTGTGCCTGCGCAACAAGCTCTGTTGGGGGGTTGAAATGCAAGTTTGCTAATGGTCGACATGTGCACCACCAAAATAAACTGGGTAACGTAGTTACCAGACCTGCATTAAGACATATTGTAACTCTTCGGTACCTGGAGTTATTTATTACCATTTCATACTGACAAGTATACTTGCAAGTACTAAAACTATACAGTACTTGCAAGTATGAACTCTACTTGCCATTTCATACTTGCAAGTATAATTCTAGCACTGGTTAAAAACTGAAAGTAAACCGCATGCGGTATCATGTAAGCTATCATGCTCCCTGATTTGGCGGGTGCCTACAGTGATTGCATGGGGTCTGAGAGGGTGGTAGTGAACCACAACACAATGGCTTCCTGGGAGTATTGTTATTAGGTGGAACTGCTTAAAGTGACTCACAATAGCCTAACCTCCCCTCTTTCATTCCAGCCTCCAGACCTGTGTTGCACAACAGGGGCACTGCTAATTTGTTGAACTTTACTTTTACGTGTGCACCTATTTTGTATAACCTACTTGCATTGTTTACTAGTGAAGGTAACAACTCTCTGTTTGTCCCCAGAGGGTGTTCAAATTCCATGGGTGGAGATTAGGGAGGTGTGGAGGAGCGTTGCCCCCCAAATGTCTTTTATTTTGCTGTCTTTTTTTTATGCTGCCTTTTTATTTTGCTGTCTTGTTTTCCATTTTTTTATGCTGCACCTTTAAGAAAGTGTGCACATTCACACAGAAGCGTCCGTCCACTTGTGCGCTTCAAGTAGTACCGGCCGCTGCTGGGCGTGTGTTTGTTTGTAAGTGGGAGCCCACCCATCACATCCAAATGTAAGCCACACAATGATGTGACTAGGACTCCCACTACATCGCATGATCTGATGATCATCGACTGTCTGTGCTAAGTTCCTCCTCAGGAAGTTCACTTCAGCACAAAAGGAAAGAAAGAGAGAGAGTATACTATCGTCCAATGCCAGGGCACACTGCTGACGGGCTGAATGGAACAGCCAATGAGGATTGCATCAACTAACTGTAAGTACTGTCCCTTCTGTCCTCACCAGAGCAGTTGTGTTGTGGCAGCCGCATTGTTGATTACTATTAGGAGAGAGAGAGAGACAGCAGTTCTGTCTCTGTCTGCTAAGGCTTCTGTATGTAGAGCGGGAGGCCCAGTAAACTGGTCATTTTGTTTATCAGTCTAACTGATTTATACATTGTTTATTTTTGTGTGTGATCCTAGAAAACCACCCAACTGTATAAAAAAAATATTTAATAAAAATCCATAATCCAGTCCGTTGCAGACGTGGTTTGCAAGCATTTGGGGGCAGGAACTCAGCTTCATGCTTCAGCTGCTTGCTGCTCTTGCAGCCTGTCTGGCTGTCTTATAATGTCTTAAATCCATCGATCTGATGTAAAATTTGAGGTTCCTCGACGACCTCAAATCAATCAGAAAAACTTACTTGTGATTATGTGAACTAACTGCCATAGAATAGAAAAAAAAACTTATTTGAATTAAAAAAATATAAACATATTCATACATTTACAGTACTGAATCAAGCCCAGAGTGCAGATGTGATGTGTCTGACTGGGGAGTAAGAGGCTGGAAGGAAAAGCACTAGCAAACAGGCAAGAAGGAGAGGTGGAGGAACAATGGAGAGTAATCAAAGCAGCCATCACAGAGGCAACAAGCCTTTATGTAAAGCAAATCAACAAAACACAACAAAAGAAAAAAACGCTATGGTTCTCAAAAGAGGTGGCAGGGACGGTTAAGGAGAAAAGGAGAGCATTCAGGAAATATAAGGAAACACAGAAGGAGAAGGACATAGAACTTTATCAATTAAAGCAGAAAGAGGCTGGGAAGGCAGTCAGAATAGCAAAGGCCCAAACCGAGGAAAGGATAGCTAACTCTGTTAAGAAGGGGGATAAGACCTTTTATAGGTACATTAGGGAGCGAAGAAAGACCAAAGGAGGGATACTGAGGCTTAATAAAGGGAAGGGAATGTGGGTAGAGGGTGACAATGAAAAAGCAGGGATACTGAACGAATATTTCTGCTCAGTATTCACAAAGGAAGAGGAGGGGGAGGTACCTAAACCAAACAAGAGAAACACTCTGAAGACGAGGGTCAATACCAGTCCATTTACAGAAGAAAGGGTTCTGAAAGAACTAATAAAATTGAAGGTGGACAAAGCAATGGGGCCTGATGGGATTCATCCAAGAATTCTATAAGAACTAAGGGTAGAACTAATGACACACTCAGTTACTCTCTTTAACAAATCATGGGAGGATGGGGTGGTACCTGAGGACTGGAGGAGGCGGATGTGATTCCTCTTCACAAAGTGGGAGCAGTACAGAGGCAGGAAACTACAGACCAGTTAGTTTGACCTCAGTGGTAGGTAAAATGATGGAATCACTTCTGAAGGAAAGAATTGTTGAGTACCTAGAGGCCAGTGGGGCACAGAACCCAAGGCAGCATGGATTCACGATGGGAAGGTCGTATCAGACGAATCTAATAGATTTCTTTGACTGGGTGACCAAAGTAGTAGGCCAGGGAGGGGCTGTGGACATGGCTTGCCTAGATTTTAGCAAGGCATTTGATACAGTCCCACACAAAAGATTAATACACAAGTTAGCCAGCCTTGGAGTGGGTCCCAAGGTGGTAGCCTGGATAAAAAATTGGCTAGACAACAGGATGCAAAGGGTAGTAGTAAATGGAGTCCACAGTGAAGAAAGGAGGGTTACTAGCGGGGTACCACAGGGTTCAGTACTGGGACCGGTCCTTTTTAATGTCTTTATAAGTGACATTGCAGAGGAACTGGAAGGAAAGTATGTCTCTTTGCAGATGACACAAAGATCTGCAACAGGGTTGATACACCAGATGGAGTGGAAAGGATGAGAAGGACTTGGCAAGGTTGTAGGAATGGTCAAATGTATGGCAGCTCAGATTCAATGCAAGAAGTGCAAGGTAATGCACTTGGGAAACAAAACCAGGGCAAGAGTACACAATGGGGGTGAGATACTGACAACAGTAAAATGGAAGGGACCTGGGAGTAATTATATCAGATGACCTAAAGGTGGGCAAGCAATGAGAAGGCAGTAAGGAAGGCTGGGGGATATTGGGATGCATAGGGAGGCATCAATAGTAGAAAACAGGAAGTTGTTATCCCTCTGTACAGACAGTTGGTGAGACCCATCTGGAGTACTGTGTGCAGTTCTGGAGACCCCATCTCATAAGAAGACATAGACAGAGTGGAGGCTGTCTGGGAGGCAGCAAAAATGGTGCAGGGTCTGCACCAGAAGACACATCAAGAAAGACTAAAGGAGCTTAATATGTATACCCTTGAGGAAAGGAGGAGAGGAGACATGATAGAAACTTTCAAGTACCTCAAGGGAATCAACAAAGTCCAAAGAGGTTGGCATCTTTCAGAAAAGAGATGTGCAAGAACAAGGCACAATTTGAAGATAGAGGGGACGGCTCAGAGATAATATGAGGAAGTATTTTTCACAGAAGGTTGTGGATGCATGGAACAGCCTCCCTAAGGAGTCGTGGAGTCAAGAACAGTGGGGAATTCAAGAATGCATGGGACAGACATAAGGCAGTCCTAGTGGAGGGTAGGAGGAAGTAAGCTGTTGGCTAATTAGGATCTGCAGCTTATCTGTTAGGTAGGAAAATGGGCAGACTAGGTGGGCCAAGCGGTCCTTATCTGCCGTCAAATTCTATGTTTCTATGTTTCTGTGTAACTCAGCCTCAGCTTGCCATGCTGCTTTTCGAAATTGTATTTTGCAGCTAATAACAGCGATCTCTTCATCCCCAAATGTCAAAGTCAAACTACGCCCCTGTCCAATCCAGAGAAGGAACCTGTTTAGGTATTGCATCCCAGGGAGTTGAACTGCACACAACATCAGGCCCACTTATTCTCTCGGTATTGGCACTGTGCTATTTCATATCTTTTCTGGGATAACCCCTCATCACAGGAACGAGAACAAACCCAACCCCTCAATCAGGTGGGTGCTGTACTGTCACAAGGCAGGGGTGTGAACCCAGACATGGTAACCAAAGGGGTCACACTAGCATACAAATATATACTTTATTGCAGTAAAATAAACAGTTAATTGATTTGAAAACCATGTATTGTGTGGTGCATGGTGACAATTTTGGCATACCTCATTTTGATCCTTTGTCACATACCGGGTAAGCTGGGAGGATGAGAGGTCTGCTGGAAAAAAATATGAATTTGACATATGTGTTTGAAATTAAGGTTACACAATCTCAGTTATATCTGATGTAACTTCCAAGCCTTGCCTCTAGTTTTTGTTTTGCTTCTTTGTTTGCCCATGAGCCTGTATTTCTTTATGTAGCTTTTGATACTGATATCTCTACTCACATTGTATCACGTAAATTGCAATACAGTGCATAATTTGAGGAGATGCACAGCATTTACACCTTTCTAAGGAGCGTGATTTTTTTTTTTTAAGTCTTTGGTAACCAGGTAAGGCCCACTAAGCACAAGTGCCTGTTTTCAGGGGTGACCTGGGAGCACTGGGCAATTAAGTGACTTGATCAGAGTCACACAGTATGCAAGTGGAGGTTGTGAGAATCAAACTCAGGTCTGGTCTGCTGGATGTATCAAGCTTGTTCACACCTCGTTCCTCTAACCGCTAGGCTATACTGCCAGCCCATGATTAAAGATCTCAGAACAGGGTTGATACACCGGGGGTAAGAATGAGAAGGGACTTGGAAACATAGAAACATAGACTTTGACAGCAGATAAGGACCACTTGGCCCACCCAGTCTGCCCTTTTCTCTACCTATTGGATAAGCTACAGATTCTAGTTAACCAATAGCCTACTTCCTGCAACCTCCCACTATAATTGCTTTATGTCTGTCCCATGCATGTTTGAATTCTCCCACTGTTTTAGACCCCACAACCTCCCCAGGAAGGTGGTTCCATGCGTCCACCACTCTCTCTGTGAAAAATAATTTTCTCACATTACCCCTGAGTCGTCCCCCCTCTATCTTTAAATTGTGCCCCCTTGTTCTTACACATCTCTTTTTCTGAAAGATGATACTCTCCTAGACTTTGTTGATTCCCTTGAGGTACTTGAAAGTTTCTATCATGTCCCCACTGTCCCTCCTTTCATCAAGGGTATACATATTAAGCTCTCTCAGTCTCTCTTCATATGGTTTCTGATGCAGACCCTGCACCATTTTAGTTACCCTCCTCTGTACTGCTTCCATCCTGTCTATGTCCTTGCGTAGATGGGGTCTCCAAAACTGCACGCAGTACTCCAGATGGGGTCTCACCAATTGTCTGTACAGAGGGATAACCACTTCCCTTTTTCTACTTGTGATGCCCCTCTCTATGCATCCCAGTATCCCCCCAGCTCTCCTTACTGATTTTTCACATTGCTTACCCACCTTTAGGTCATCTGATATGACTACCCCCAGGTCCCTTTCCATTACTGTTGTTGTTAGTACCTCACCTGCCATTTTGCACTCTTCTCCTGGGTTTTTATTTCACAGGTGCATTACTTTGCAATTCTTTGCATTGAATCTAAGTTGCCATACATCTGACCATTCCTCCAACTTTGCCAGGTCCCTTCTCATCCTTTCTACCTTCCTGTGTATCAACTCTGTTACAGATCTTTGTGTCATCTGCAAAGAGGCATACCTTTCCTTCTAGACCCTCTGCAATGTCACCTATAAAGACGTTAAGGAGGAATGGACCCAGTACTGAGCCCTGAGGTACTCCACTAGTAACCCCCCCCCTTCTTCGGAATGAGTTCCATTCACTATTACCTTCTGTGTCCTGTTGTGCAGCCAGTTTGCTACCCAGGCTACCACCCTGGGACCCACTCCCAGGCTGGCTAACTTGATTATTAATCTTTTGTGTGGGACTGTGTCACATGCCTTGCTAAAGTCTAGGTAGGCCATATCCACAGCCCCTCCCTGGTCTATTACTTTGGTCACCCAGTTAAAGAAATCAATTAGATTCATCTGACATGACCTTCCTGCTGTGAATCCATGCTGCTCTGGGTCCTGTGCCCTTCTTCTCTAGGTACTCAAAATTTCTTTCTTTCTTTCTTTCTTTCTTTCTTTCTTTCTTTCTTTCTTTCTTTCAAGTGATTCCATCATTTTCCCTACCACTGAGGTCAAACTAACAGGTCTGTAGTTTCCTGCTTCTGCCTTCCCACTTTTGTGAAGGGAATCACATCCGCCCTCCTCCAGTCCTCAGGTACCACCTCATCCTCCCATGATTTGTTAAAAAGTGTGGCCAGTGGTGTCACTAGGTCCCGCCTTAGTTATTTTAGGATTCTGGGGTGAATCCCGTCAGGCCCCACTGCTTTGTCCACCTTGAGTTTTAGGAGTTCTTTCAGGACTGTTTCTTCTGTAAATGGACTGGTGTCAACCCCCCTACCCAGAGTGCTTCTATTGTTTGGTTTAGGTATCTCCTCCTCTTCTTCTTTTGTGAATACTGAGCAAAAGTATTCATTCAGTATCTCTGCCTTTTCACTGTCTCCCTCTGCCCACCTCCTCTCTCCTATATTAATCTTCACTATCCCTCCCTTAACCTTTCTATGCTCCCTAATGTACCTATGAACAGTTTTATCCCTTTAACTGAGTTGGCTATCTTTTCCTCGGTTTGGGCCTTTCCTATTCTGACTGCCTTTCCCACTTCTTTCTGCTTTAATTGATACAGTTCCCTGTCGTGCTCCTTCTGTGATTCCTTATACTTTTTGAATGCAGCCTTGTTCTCCTTAACCTTCCTTGCCACCTCTTTTGAGAACCATAGTGTTTTTTAACTCCGCTTTGTTTTTTTTATTTGTTTCACCCATAGGCTTGTTGCCTCAATGATGGCAGTTTTGATTTTTCTCCATTGTTCTTCCACTCCTCCTTTCTGGCTATTTGCTAGTGCATTCCTCAGGTACTCACCCATTTTGCCAAAGTCAGCCCTTCTAAAGTCCAATATCCTTGTTTTTGTATGGCTTGTCTCCATGGTTGTGCTTATTGTGAAGCACACTGTACAGTGGTTGCTTGTTCCCAGATGTCTACTGACTTCTAAATCTGTAATCCTCTCTCCATTTGAGAGTACCAGGTCTAATATTGCTCCCTCCCGAGTGGGTTCCAATGCTAGCTGTCTAAGGCATGCCCTCTGTAGGGCATTGAGAATTACCCTACTTTTGGATGTGGCTACAGTACATGTAGTCCAGTTAACATCCGGCATATTCAGGTCCCCCATCAACAGTATCTCCCCTTTTTCAGCCATTTTTAGAATGTCCTCTATCATTGCAGCAACTTGGATGCAGGTTAGAACGTTGCTGGCAGAGGTCTGGCCTGGATGCCGACCACCTTAGACTGCTAGAACATTATCAATTCTATCAGTCAGAAATCTCCTGTAAGAAGGCAGAGTTCCTGTCCGGGGAAATTTCTGCTGCGTAGAACCGACCTGCTCAGCTTTTCAGAACAGTGGACAGATTGTGCAACCCAACCTGTCTACAGCTCCATACAGCGTTGTCACAATCACAGTGTGATGAGATTGCTCAGTTCTTTGCTGATAAGGTGGCCGACATTAGGGCAGACATCTGTTTGACATGTTCTATGCTAGTTGCGGGTGCCCAGGATCGGGTCACTATCCCTTTGTTTTCCTGGAGTACCTTCGACCGCCCGGAAATCGTGGATGTTATGCGGATTTTCCAAGGGCTGCATCCTACCTCCTGTAGTTTAGATCCAGGTCCCACACCCCTAATTTTAGAGTGTGGAGATTCTATTCTACTGGCTCTAGCACAGATAGTCTGGTCCTCTCTTGACTCGGGTGAATATCCTCTGTCCTTGAAAGAGGCAGTGGTGACACCCTTGTTGAAGAAATCGTCTTTGGACCCAGAATGTCTAGCTAACTACAGACCTATTTCGAACCTCCCCTTTGCAGGGAAGGTGATCGAGAAGGTGGTAGCAGCCCAGTTGGAGAACCACTTGACCATCCATAGCATCTACGAACCTCTCCAATCAGGTTTCTGTAATAGGCATAGTACCGAGACTGAGCTGGTTCGGGTGCTCAATGATCTCCTGATGGCGAGAGACCAGAGAAAATTATCTATTCTGGTGTTACTGGATCTATCATCAGCATTTGACACTGTCGACCATGGGGTTCTTTTGGAGCGCCTGAGATGTATTTGTGGACTCTCTGGGGTTGTGCTCAGATGGTTCACATCATACCTCACTGGAAGATCTCAGAGGGTGGTGTCAGGTTTTTTTTCTCTGATCCCTGCTCTCTTTTTTGTGGGGTCCCTCAGGGCTCTGTACTGTCCCCCATGTTGCTTGTGGTGTACATGCTTCCCCTCGGAGACATTGTGAGACGGTACAGGTTGGGTTTTCACTGTTATGCAGATGATACCCAACTGTACCTGTCCTTTGCACCCGACCAGGAAGGAGCTGTCTCGGTATTTAACAGCTGTCTGGAGGAAATCCAGGATTGGATGAGGTCCAGTTAGTTGAAGTTGAATTCTGGGAAGACCGAGGTATTGGTTTTGGATCCAGATTGCCGGATAGAGGGACCTGTGACCGGCTCCCCCTCTGGGGTGTTTTGTGAGGATGGCGAGTTACCGGTCTCTGAACGGGTGCGAGATCTGGGGGTGATCTTAGATGTTGGACTGACTTTACGATCTCACGTGTCAGCAGTGGTAAAATCTTCATTTTATCATCTGAGAAACATCGCCAGAAACAAGCACCTCGTTCCGTCCGGCGATCTGCCAACTTTGATCCATGCATTTGTGACCTCACGCCTGGACTATTGCAACTCGCTTTACCTTGGGCTTCTGGGGGTTGATATCCACCGCCTTCAGCTGATGCAGAATTCTGCAGCTCGAGTACTTACAGGTACTCCTAGAACATCTCATATTTCTCTGGTGCTATGGGATCTGCACTACCAATTCAGTGGCGGATCACCTTCAAAGTTGGATTACTGACTTTTAAAGCTCTACATGATCTGGGCCCTGACTACCTGAAAGATCACCTGACTCCTTACTTCCCTGTGAGGTCGCTCCGCTCAGCTGACGAGGGGTTGCTAGAGATTCCTAGGGTTACATTGAAATTAGCTGGTGCCCGGGATTTTATGTTTGTGGCACCAACCCTTTGGAATTCTCTACCACGTCGGATAAGGGAGTGTTCGACCGTGGGGAGCTTTAAACAGGTTCTTAAATCCTTTTTATGGAATAAGGCATGTGGTGTCCTTGATTAATGTTTTGTATTTGTTTTTAACAGTCTTTATATTACTGTTTGTATGCTTTGTTTGTATTTAATCTTTTTGGAATGTGCCTTGGTATTTGAAAGGCGCAATATAAATAAAGTTTTATTATTATTATTATTATTATCATTTTCTTGTCCATTTCCTCCACTTGAGATGGGGGTCTGTATACAACCCTCGTGCGGATTGTGATGCCATTCCCTGTCTCCAAGGTGACCCACAGTGCCTCTTTTTTTTTTTTTATTTCTATCTTTATTTCATTTTTTACTTACAATCAATTGTGTCCAAGCAATAGGAGCAAAAGGATCAAGAAAAGGTACTTACAGAATTCTCACAGGTCACAGTACACTAAGTGCTTATAGGAGAATTGATAAGGATTAATACCAGTGTGACTAGAGTCCATTGTCCATGAAGAGGCCAGTAGATTCAGAAGGACTCCAACTTCAAAATTACTTCACTTCTTAAGAGCTAGTCAAGAAGGTCCTGGGTGTCAGATAGAGCAGTAGTTCTCAGACTTTGTCACAGTGAGCCTCCTCAAATCCATGGAAAAGATTTTGAGCCTTCCCCAAAAATTGAAATAATCTTGGGCCTCCCCCCCCCAAAAAAAAACATACTGTCCTTTGCACAGTACACCATGAATGAACTGAAACTCCTTTGAGTACTTGGCTCGCATTCAGTTCTTTGTCTTATACTGACGTGGAACCTTTGAAAAAGAGCTTCTGTACTCAGAGGTGTTATCTGAATAACAAATAAATGAAATAAACAAATATTATTATTTAACTTATTGTACTCCCCCCCACCACCACCACCACAGGCCAACCTACATACTCCGCTATTTTCATTCTTGAACCATTGTTACCCCTTGTTACAGTACCTTCATGGATCAGACAACTTTTTCTGTTTCCTCTCTATATGAAATAAGCTTCCTGCTTACTTTGCCTCTCCCCCTCCTTCCCTGCTCCTAAGCAACTTCTCTGGGATTACTTTGCTCCTTCCTGCTATTACTCTTAGCACTTCTATGCTCAACCCTTGTATTTGGGCTGTTCTGCAATCTGGCTACAAATTGATCAATTACCACCACTCATTATTAGTTTATTGTTCATATTTGTTTGCACTGTTGTTCATTGTGTATTTCTTGATTGTTTTGCAGTTCCTTTTGAAATGTATTCACTCCCTACCCTTCCCTGGGTACACCTGAAATGAACCTTGGCTCATTTACCTTCGCTTGTCACCTATTAGTAAATAAACACGTTAAATTCATTCACTATTATCCTCATTCAGTTTGCATCATCTCTTCACACAAAATATATAAAACTAAAAATTTAAATACAGTACTTTTTCAGACTTGCTTGAGCCTCCCCTGGAACAGACTGGGGCCTCCCCAAGGAAGCTGGCCTCACCATTTGAGAACCCCTGAGATAGAGTAATGGAAGTTCAAATATATAAGGCAAACCACAAGTGCACTATTATTTCTAAGCAGTTCAGGCCACCTAAACCTGGAAGACCAAGGAGGTCCCCGGGACCCTGGGCCAGTCTACCACAGTAAATGCAGGGGGAAGGAAGGGAAGAAAAAGAGGGGAAATGAAGGAGGGGAAATTTTGTTACCTTATGGTACAAAAGTTGTGTCCTTAAGCATATAGTACAGAAGTCATCTATTCCAATGTGATCTAAATCTTTCATCTCTATCATTCAAACTATATGTTATTCTTTCCAGCTGGTAGGTTTGTTTGGTTAAGGCCCACCAGTCCTGCACGGTTCTGGTCTTAGGGGACAACCACAATTTAGTGATAGCTTTTTTTGCAGCTGGTAGCAGAATAGCTAAAAGGTAACGGGTGTCCTGGTCCCTAAAGCCTCCAGGGAGTATTAACAAAATAATGTCTGTGGGGTTAACTGGAAGGGCTTATCAAAAATTTCTTAAAGCTCTGACTGCAATGAACCAATAAATGGTGCTAGCTTAGGGCAAGTATACATTACATGTGTGAGGTGGGCCTCACCACATTTACGCCAGCAGGAAGCTGAATGCCCAGGGGTGTAGTGACTCATAACCTCAGGGGTCTTGAAATAATGGATCAGGAATTTCCATGCAAACTCCCACCACTGGTGTGAACTAGATGTGCGTGACACCTGTCAGCATGCCTGTTCCCATGGTTTGCCCTCAATGTGAGCACCCAGCTCCTGCTGCCACTTCTCTTGGATGTCTGTAAGAATTGCCAAGGGATTTGATATCAGTGTCTGGTAAAAGGTGGATATCAGATGACTCTGATTTGGAGAGGCAAACAGAGACTGCAGTTTAGAGATCAAGGGAGGCCAGTGTTCAGAATTTCTCACCTCTGAGGGTAAAGCTTCGTAGTAATGTCTTAATTGTAAATATCTATAGTGGTGTGTGTTGGGTAGGTTGAATTTTGCTTGTATCTCTCAAAATGACCACATTATCCCTCCAGTTGTAATTTGAAACAGGTAATTCAGGCTGTATCTGCTCCATTGTCAGTAGGCATGGTCCGTTTTACCAGGTTGAAAGTCTGGGAGTACAGCTATTGGGCATATTAATGGTATTAAAGGGGAAAACGAAAATTGCCTTTTAATCTGGTTCCAGGCTATCACCCTATGCTGCAGCTCCAAAGTTAAACTTAGGCTTACAGCTGGGGGTCCACTCCCACAATAGAGTATGGCTAAATATTCCGAGTCAGGGATAAGAGCCTGCTCCAACTCCATCCAATGCGCTTCGGGAACCGATAGCTGCCTAGCTGTGATATGGGACAGATGGGCAGCTTGGTAGTACCCATAGACGTCTGGGAGGGCTAGCTCTCCCTGCCCTCTCGGTTTAGTAAGGAGTTTCAGTCTGACCCTCGACCTACCACCCAACCAGATAAAATGAGAGATTGCCCTCTCCCAGTCTAGGAACACGGAGCATGGCAGGTTAATAGGGATATTATTAAAAAGATATAGGGCTCTGGGCAAGGTCACCATTCTAATGATATCTATTTTTCTGGAGAGGCTCAGTGGAAGTGTACTCCAGTAAGCCAAGTCCTCTTTAAGATGGGCGGTAAAGGGAACATAGTTCTGCTTGTAGGCATCCGGCAGAGCTCTAGTTAAGCTAATCCCTAAGTATTTTATCTTCCCCAGGTCCCATTTACAGGGAAATTGCTCCCATATATCCTGGTCAGGGGAATATTGGAAAGTCAGAATCTCGGTTTTCAAGATATTTACTTTATAACCCAAGACCTGTCCAAAAGCTTCTAATAACTCATTAACTTTCCGGAGGGTAGTTGATGGGTTCCAGAGGTATAAGAGAACATCAGCCGCATAAAGTGCTATACAGTGCTCCTCACCCCCCACCACAATCCCTTGAAGTTCCTGAGATTGCCTTACAAGTTATGCCAAGGGTTCCATAAATAGGGCAAATAGAAGAGGGGATAAAGGGCATCCCTGCCTGGTGTCTCTGTAGAGGGGAAAACATCTGGAATGATGCCCTGAGACCCGAACCCATGCCCTAGGGGCCGAATAGATGTTTGTGATTACCCGAATTAATAGCTGAGGCAGGCCCGCACCCTCTATAACTGAATATAGGAATGGCCAAAGTACCCTGTCAAAGGCCTTTTCTGCATCAAGGCTGACTAGGGCTGCAGGGTAGGTGCAGGTGTACATCTTACGTATTATATGATAAGTCCTCTTGATATTATCTGTTGTTGTGAGTCCACCGACAAACCCAGTTTGGTCTTTATGGACTATTTGAGGTAGCATGGTTTCTAGCCTGCAGGCGATTATCCCCATAAATAGCTTATAGTCTGAATTTAAGACTGATATCGGCCGGTATGACTCACAAAGCTGAGGATTCTTGCCAGGCTTGGGGATGACAGAAATGGCAGCGTAGGCCTAGCTGGAAGGGGGAGGGTCTCCCTCAAGAACCGAATTGAAGGTACGAAGAAGGGTAGGTAGGAGTTGTTCTTTCGTAGCTTTGTAAAATTCAGCTCCGTAACCGTCAGGTCCCGGTGCTTTCATGGTCTTGGCCCGAGCCAGGGTGTTAACCAATTCCTGCATCGTAATAGGGCTAACCAGCTGCTCACCCTGCTCTGGAGTAATTCTAGGAAGCATAAGGGGTTGCAAAAACTCTTTTATCTTTTCCGGTACTACAGGATGTTCTGGGGTATAGAGGGCTGTGTAATATGCAGTAAATTCGTCTGCTATATCACTGAGTTTGTTCAGTGGTCTACCATCCACCGGGTGATGAATGGTGGTAGTAGCAGCAGCCTTCCTCTGCTTCCTGATTTTGTAGGCCAAGAGCCTAACAGCCCTGGGTCCCACCTCATAGTGCCGCTGTCGGAGGTAGGTTAGGGCAATTTCTGTCTGTTGCAAAGCCAACTTATCCAGGTCTAGCTGGACCTGTCTAAGTTGAGGGAGCTCAGAGCTGTTGCCTTGTTTATGTGCAGTTTGCAGGAAGTGAAGAGTTTCCTCCAACCTGGCTTTATGTTGTTTGCGGGATTTCGCCTGTATAGATGTGTATTTAATGAGATGTCCATGCAGGACTGTTTTTATAGTGTCCCAGAGCACATTAGGGGTAATCTCCGGACTGGTGTTATCCGCAGGGATCTCAGTTAACTTGTCTGCTATATATTCCTTAAATTGTTTAGACTTTAGGAGGAAGGGATTTAGTTGCCACTGTGTAGTTCTCTTCTGCATTCCTAGTTTCCGTGTACTGGTTATATGCGCATGGTCAGATATGGTGATGTCCCCAATTTGGGAGTCAACCACTAAGTCCAGGTACTCTATTTGGGTGAGGCAGAGGTCAATTCTTGAATATGTGTGATGAACTGCCGAACAGTGTGTGTAATTCCTAGTATGGGGGTGTGAATGATGCCAGATATCAGTCCAGCCCACCTCGGCCATAAATCTGCCTAAAAATCTTTGCTGCGGGGTTTTCCTGGGAGTATTAAGACTCGAGGAGTCTCGCTCAGGGTTAGGTAGGATATTAAAATCCCCCGAAAGTAACAATATGCCTTTAGTGAATTGTATGATTTTATCTAGGCCGCCCTTAATCTCATTTACTGAGGAGTCTGGTGGAAAATATGTATTTGCCAAAGTAACCTCTGTCTCTCCCATCTGACCTCGTAGTAATACTAACCGACCTAAAGGATCTATCCACTTAGCTTGCAGCTGCCAGGGAATACACTGTGGGATTACTATTGCTACTCCCCTCTTTCTTCCGTCTTTGAAAGCGGAGCTATGTACCTCACCCTTTGAAATCCGACGCAATTTAGCGTGCTCTGCTGTACTCAAATGGGCCTCCTGTAGATAAATAAGGTCTGCTTTACACTTTTTAACCTGCGAGAGTACCCTGGTTCACTTAACTGGAGAGGTGAGCCCATTGATATTCCAGGACAATAATCTCAAGGGGGACTCTTCCATAAAGAGGTCTGGGATTTATTTATTTATTTATTTATTTATTTTTCTCCCAAACCGCTTGCCCTAGTCTTCGGTCACGGAGCCATGACTTCTGCCCCCAAATCAGCCACAGCCACAGTACCCGTGGCTTGCCCCCACCACGGTGGGGCCTACGGCACCGGCCCTTATGCCGCAGGCACTGGGATTAGGTCAGGGCTTGGCTTTGGGGGCACATCGGGTCACAAGTAGCTGTGACTTATGGCGTGCAGGCGGCCCTCCCTTTTCCTGGTTTTCTCCCAGAGGAGGCGGGACATGCAATGACACCAGCTGCCCACCCCGCCTCCTCTCCCCATGTCAAGCGTCGGCTGCGTGGCACTCCTGGTCTCCACCAGGGGTCCCCTAACGCACCCAGTGCTGCCCGCACCCTCCCGGAGTAGGAGGCTGCCCATCGGACGCTCAATCCTACTCCCCCCGGCCGGCCCTCCGACGACCCGGATCCGTTCCCGAACCCGGGTCACCGGGGTCTGGGATTTATATGAGTATGGGGATAGTGTGCTGCATGGATCCCAGGGAACCCCCTCCCCAGACAGCCTCCTTCCCATATTAATATTATGGTTAAGTAGACACAATTGAAATTCTATAAATGTATACTGTAGCTGTTGCAATAAATTTTTCCAAAGATAACATTTCTCTTCAGAGCTAACAACTGGTTGCCTTTAAACTGGCAACTAACATATAATATCAAAAGGCAACAATAGCAACCAATCGCTTCAGACAGTAAGTAGGTAGCATAGTAGTATATAAGTAAATTAGAGCCAACAGGGCTACAGTTCACACTGGTAACAGTTAACAGATAAAAACAAGAGTGGTATTTATGAAATTCCAAGATCTGGGAGCTCTCTAAGCTCCCGATAGCAAGGGATCCTCGCTAAAGATGGGGGGTGTCTCAGGTTTGAGAAACCCCTAGGCACTTCTAATGCCTAAAGGGTATGGGGAAAGGGGTGTTGGCTAGTCACACTCCTGCCAGTAAGCCACCTGGAAAGTGTGTAACGTCATGGGGAGAGAACGTAGTGATGAGTAAGTTGTGGGCTATTAATCTGGGCTGCTAAGGGCCAGCCCTCTGGATGTCCTGCACTCACTATTATTTCCGCCCGGAACATGAGTCTCCGAGGCCAGACTGCAATTCCTTGCCCCGCCACTGAGCCCCAGCATGGCCAGCTAGATTGTAAAATGCACAGAAAGCCAGACTTTGACCATAGGTCTGAATACTGGGGGTGGAGGGGAAGCTGGGGGGGGGGACCGGGCCAAGCGACCAATTTAGATAGTTAAAGTCACCCAAGAGGGATCCAGCCTGCCCACCACCACAGCACCAGAGGTGTCCAGATCAGTTAGTAGGCCGGGTAACTGCAGAAGTAATCCTTTGTCAGGCTCCAGTGGGGTACCTCATGTGCTACCAAGTCATAGCATGGTCTAGATCGTAGTTTAGGTAGCCAGCCCCAATGCCCATCCCCTTCCGCTCCACCCCAACAGACCCCATACTGATGCAAGCTCACTAGTCTTTCCAATAATAACCAAGGTTATGGCAGGAAAAAGGAAAGGGGAGAACTGCCGCTATAATCCTCCCAGGGGAAACATCTAGGGCTCTAGTAAACAGCCCGTTATTCTATAGCATGGAGATAGGGAGGGCTAGTCCAATAAATGGTTTTCCTTACCCTCTCCTGCTCTGCATGCCTCTCCACCTGGGTAGAAATCAAATTTACCTGGAAAAATAAAGTAGAAAAAAAGGGGGGGAATGGAAGAAGGAGAGGGGACACACAGAGGGAGAGATCGTGTTAGTTCTACAGGTCAGACAAGCGTAAGCAATGTTGGTAGTAAAAAACAAACAAAGCTGCAGGAGCAAAGGGTTAGTAAACTGGACTTATCTGGAAATTTAGTAGCCAGGGGCTAGTTGAGAAAGAAGTACAGTAATAGCCACTTAAGTGTCCATGGAGCTTATAACTCAGTGTCTCAGACTTCCCAAAGATTAAATTCCAGGGATAGATACTGTAGTTCCATTTCCCTTAGTACCATTGCAAAAGTCAATGGGTCCTCAGGTTTATTCTGCATACCTAAATGGACAATCAGGTATTTCCTTGGGTCTGCTCTCGCAGGGAATCAACAATCTTGCGGATTGCTTCTATCCCCTGTTGCTTCCTACCCTCTCGCTGTCCAGACTGCCAGGCCTGCTGTGACAACTTTGCTGCAAGCGTTCCTCTTGAAGAGCGACCAGCCGGTCTCTGTATTTCGACCTCATGCTTTTGAAGACCCTCCAACGCCTCTTCAGCTGAGCTGTATATAAGCTGCCCATCAGGGTGAAAAACAATCAATTTAGCTGGGTAGGGGGTCCAAAAGCGCAGGCCAGCCTTTTTCAAGGCCTTTAAAATCGGGATATAGGCCTTACGTCTGGCCATCACCTCCAGTGTAAAATTATTCTCAAAATACAGGCGCTGATCCTTATAACTAACCTGCCCTTTTTTCCAGGCTGTATGTAGTAATAACTCGTTTTCCTGGAATCAGAGAAAATGAACCAGCATGGTGCGGTGCCTAGCATCTGGAGGGGGCTTGGGACTCAGTGTGCGATGAACCCTCTCAAATTCCAGGGTCACTTCATTTGGGATATCCAGGACCTGCCACAGCAAAAGGCGTACAAATTTATGTGGGTCAGTGCTCTCCTCTCCCTCTGGAATCCCCAAGATTCGGATATTATTGCACCGGCTCCGACTCTCAGCGTCTTCAGCTCGCTCCTGTAAGGCCTGCAGACTATGGTTTAACTGCGTGATGGCCCATTCAGTCTTGTCGATTCTGGAGTCCGATTCTGTTGCATGCTGTTCTAATTGCTCTTGTTGCTTCTCCAGCTTCCTGATGTCCGTTCTCAGGACAGTACTGGTAGATCTGAACTCACTGCGGAAATCTCGGAGTTCCGCTAGTACCAAGGTCATCTGGCGCTGTAATGTAGTTAGGAGGGGCTGGTCAGATCTGTCTGCGCTCTGCCGTGAGGCTGAAGAGGCCTGTGATGCTTCACTACCTGAGTCCGACAATCCACCATCATTGGGCGCTGCTGGGGGCTTTTTTATGTTTTTCTCCCCACGCTTCAACATTATTACACCTCCGGAGCTGTTACTGATATATTTTTCTCACTGCTTGGCAGTACAAATGGAGGTTTTTAACGGCTATGGACGGAGTCTCCTAATTTAGGCTGGCATCAGGACATGACGTCACCGGAAGTCCCCCACAGTGCCTCTTGTCCTCCCCCTTTACTTTTTAGTTCTGTAGCTTTGATCCCTTCCCTTATGTATAGAGCTACTCCACCTCCTCGTTTCCCCTCCCTGTCCCTTCTGTAGACTGCTTACCCTGGTATGTTGACATCCCTGTCATGGTTCCCCGTGTACCATGTTTCTGTGACTGACACAATATCCAATTTTTCATCTTCAATCAAGGCTACTAGCTCAGGATGCTTGTTTCCCAGACTACGGGCATTGGTACTCATTGCCCTCCATTTAATGTTGGCTTTATCCTTTTTTCCCCCATGCCTGCTCTTTTTGCTCTTGTCTATTTTTCCATTTACTCCTGTCCTGCCCTCTGTTGAGCACTGTACCTCAGTGTTTACCTTACTACCCGTCATGTTTTGTGGGGGGAGGCTTGACATTTCCTGCTTGCTATCAGCACCTCCCCGTGGCTGGTTAAAAAGCTTGCCAAGGAAGCATTTAAACCTATCACCTAGGAGCTTGGTTCCCTTACTGGACAGATGCAGACCATCGTGCAGTATAGACCTCATCTCTCAGGTGGACCCCAGTCCCCAATGAAGCCAAAGCCCTGTGCTCACCAGTTTACAACCATTCATTAAACTGCATGGTGTGCAGTACCCTAGTCTCACCCCTGCCATAGACTGGCAGCACCTCTGAGAAGGTTACCATGCTTGCTACCTGTCTGAGGCCCCTTCCCAACTCCATAAACTCATCCTGCACTGCACTGATCTCATGCCTAGCTAGGTCATTTGTCCCAAGGTGGACAATGATATCTAGTTCCCTCTCTTGTGATGCTGCTTCTGCAATCCTGAGGATTTGCTTCCTGTCCCTCCAAGCCATGGTGCCAGGCAGGCACCCCTTCCTCTCCCCTCCCCAGTTCTACCCCCCTAACAACTGAGTCCCCTTCCAGAAGATGTTTCCTTCCCCTGTGGTGTCCCTTGCCACCCTTTTGTGGCTCTCGCTTGTGGATGTCCCCAGCATTCTTCTTGGTCTCCACTGAGAGTGTCATCATAGAGGAACCTTGCTCTGCCAGACTGGAATATGATTTGTGTAGAGGTAAAACTAGAGGGATTCACCTCTGTTCCACCACCCTCACCCTCCCAGAACCCACTGTGGTCCAACTGCTCCTCATACTTGGCAACCTCTGAGGCAGTGGTTGTGGCACTGGTGCTCTTTGGGTGGGAGAGGCCTCCATAGTCCTTGCCAGTTCAGTCTGGAGATAGGCAACCTCCTCCCTCAGAGCTGATAGTTGCCTGCAAATAGGGCAGCAACACAGTTTCCAGAATGTCTCCCGGAAAACTGATGCCCCACAGCCAGTGCATTGCACCACTCCCCACGTCTCTCTCCCTTACAATATGTAATATATAATTTTTGTGTGTGTGTGTACTTACCCTTTCTACATTTGTTGGGTTATCAAGAATATGACAGTTCTGTCCCAAGACCTGTTGAGGAAGTGATGTGAGAACTTTGACTATAAAAGAAATGCCATGCCTAGGGTGGTGGGGTGGGGGAAGGGTGGGTGGGTAGTTCACAACCACCAGTGACTGTTAGAAACAATCAAACACACCACTGCCTCACCACCCTGGTGTGTACTGCCCTTCTTTATAATAATTCAACCAACACCACAATTTACTAGACCACTGCTCCTACCCAAACCACTCTACTGAGTCCAGGGATAAAAATGAACTTGCTCTTCAGCCAGAAGGACACTTCTAAAATGTTGCAAAAATATCCTTCCAAATCCAAGGTCTCAAACCACAGGAATCAAGCAAATTCAATTGTATTTCATTCCTCTAGTTATAAAATTACTACACTTTAATGGAATCCTGCAATTCTCTTCTTAATGCCAATAAGCAAAAATAAAACTGTCAATAAAAAGCGTAGCTCACCTTCTTAACAACTCCCAAACAATATCACGTCTTACCAGGTTCTCGGTTCCTAAAATGAGTTATAGTTTGTTTTCTGCAGTATAGCAAGTCTTTCTCAGCCTCAAACAGAAGTAGCCAAGTCTGTCTGCCTGGCTTCTGACTGTGTAGGTTGCCTAAGACAGCTCAGTGATGAAAACCCCACCCAGAACCAATTGATTGACTAGTGACACCTGTGATGTAAGCAGGCCTTTCATTGTAGACACTCTGCTATGTCTGATTCTAATACACAAAACCCTTCACTGAAACCAGGGATAAAAACTCACTCCTCAGCCAGCAGGACACTTCCAAAATGTTGCTTGGCAAGGTTCAAGGAATGGTCAAAAGTATGGAAACTTATATTCAATGCAAAGAAGTGTAAAATAATGCACCTGGGAAACAAAACCCAGGGAAAGAGTACACAATTGGGGGGTTACTAACAACAAAAATGGAAAGGGACCTGGAGGGGGTTCCATGTCATAATAGCAATCAAGGAACAGCGATCACTATTATGGCAAGTCCACATTGCTGAAAAATAATTTTGGCGATGCGCACTGCAGCGCACTCAAAAACAGCGCCCAAGACCTAGAGGTCTTATTTTTAATGCAGGGGTCTGTGCTCCCCACCTCCACCATAGGGAGCTTCACCCCCCACATCCCCCTACTTATGGATTCTCAACTCCAGAGGGGTGCATGTTGGGGGGGCAAAAACTAAGGACAATACATGCTGCCAGGTGGCAAAAAATAAAACCGCAGGAAGCCGGATGGGAACCCGGTACCCCATGCCTCCCAGCCGACCACCCTCCTCACGATGCCAGCAATTCAGCTTGGCAGCTGCTTGCCACAGCCCCTCCCACATGCCATCCCTCCCCCGTGTCTCTCCCCCTCCTCCCCATGGGCATGCATGTATACCCAAGAGTTCCTCTCACCGTTTTTGCCAAACCCAGTACCTGGTTGCCCTTCTTTGTAGGTAGCCATGATCACAGTCACCGAGATTGAGTTGCTGTTTTTCTAGGAGCTCAATCTCGGTCGCTATGGTCACAGACTACCATCTGGGGTACACATATCAGATGACCTAAAGGCAAGCAAGTAATGTGAGAAGGCAGTAAGGAGGGCTGGGGGTACTGGAATGTATAGGAAGAGGCATCACCAGTAGAAAATAGGAAGTTGTTATCCCTCTGTATGGACAGTTGGTGAGACCCCATCTGGAGTGCTATATGCAGTTCTGGAGACTCTATCTCTGCAAGGACATAGGCAAGATGGATGCAGTCCAGAAGATGGCAACTAAAATGGTGCCGAGTCTGCACCAGAAGTCATAAAAAGAGTGACTAAAGGAGCTTAATATGTATACCCTCAAGGAAAGGAGGGAGAGGTGGGACATGATAGAAACTTTCAAGTACCTCAAGGGAATCAACAAAGTCTAGGAGGGTAGCATCTTTCAGAAAAAGAGATGTGCAAGAACAAGGGGGCACAATTTGAAGATAGAGGAGGGATGGCTCAGGAACAACATGAGGAAGTATTTTTTTCATCGAGAGGGTGGTAGACACATGGAACATCCTTCCTGAGGAGGTTGTGGGGTCAAAAACAGTGGGGGAATTCAAGAATACATAGGACAGACAAAAGGCAATTCTGGTGGGGGGTAGGAAGAAGTAGGCTGTTGGTTAACTAAGATCTGCAGCTTATCCAATAGGTAGGTAGGGAAACGGGCAGACTGGGTGGGCCAAGTGGTCCTTATCTGCCGTCAAAGTCTAAGTTTCTATGTTTCTTCCCTTTAAGACAAATTGTCTCTCATGACTTCAGAAGAGTGCAGAGGAACTCAACCTTGAAGATACATCTCCTAGTCATGCAGTACAGAGGAATCCAGCATCACTCAAGATGGACTCTGCTACCTCCAGCTTCACCCAGAAATGGCCATCTTCATCCCAGTCCCCGCAGCCTGGTAAAGTGAACTGGGGTGCACCAGCACGTGGCACCAGTTTCTTGCGCCATCTGAGTGCACAATACAGTGTGGCCAAAGCAACTGTTGACAAAAGACACTATCAAACAGCCCATAGAAATGGGGCCACAGGTCACCTAAAATACAACAAATGCATGGACCAAACAAGAGACAGGAAAATTCTCACAGCAAACCCCCCTAACAAGGTCAGCCAATCTGTGAGATGCAAATAAGAGTAGTTAAGCCCAATACTGTTTTCTCAGAACTCTGGGCAGAGGAAAAAGTCAACATGTTCTTCAGTCATTTTGGAGGCAGAATTGCCTGAATTGCCTCCCCATTTTGTATGCCTATCAATAACAAGCTGAAGAAATGTGATAATCACCGGAGTATTTAGAGATGTTTAGATTTGCTTGGGAGATGACAGAATGTGGAACTCCCATGGGGACTCACTGAAAGACTGCCAGAAGCTTCAGAAGTGCCTGCCTGCCTGGGACTTCAGTGAGGAGAGCTGGTCACGTTCGTGATCACCAGTGCCAGGAAAGCCCAGCTTGTTTTTTTCTCTCTAGCGGCAGAGCCTGTTCACCCAACAGGTTCAAAGCAGCAGCTGCAGACAGCTGTGCAATTTGCAGCTGGCAGTGTGAGTTGGTGTTGTCTTGTCAAATACAGTGCTCTCTCTTTTATCCGCCAACCTCCATATATCCTAAATTGTAGCCGATATAAGAGAGTATGGAAACAAGACCACAACCCTTCACCTATTGGAGTAAGACAAGACAGGTGGAGCCATGCCCCAGATAACTTGAGCAGGTGCTCGCCTCTAAGAACAAAGAGGAACAAGCAAAAATAGCAGCACTCAAGAGAAAGGAAACACTTTTTACAAGCTTAGCATGAATAAACAACAAAGTCAAGGATCCAGTGAAGCAAGGTCCTGCAGAACCCACGGTACTAACCCCAGTGCTTTGAGTCTGTGACAGGGTTGAATAAGGCCCTGCCCCATTTGTTATGCAGAAAGAGTTTAAACGTAAGGGTCTGTTCTATCCTCTCCTTTTCTGTCTCTTGTCTGTCTGGTTGCGTAAATAAATTTTCTTGTGAGACCTAGGAACTGATCACTCCAATGGTTTGGCAATTATCTGCCTCTCACTATCTCTCTGCCTTCCCTTGCTCTTCTGTCTTTTCTTCCCCATTGCATAACACAAATCATTTCAAGCAGACCCGATAGACTGTGGGGTCTCCTTCTGCTGGCAATTTTCTTATGTCCTTATCTGAAATTATAAAAAATATATGTGAATCACTGTATAAAACTGTATGTGAAAGCAGGATCCCTTTGTTTAAAACTGTATAAAGTTATACTGTTGAAATGATTACAAAAAGCTATTTGGAACTTAAGGAGTTATCCTGAGATGCTGAGCTTTTTAAGCCCTGCAGAGCTGTCAACAAGAGGTCCGTTGTGGGTCACTATGTTCTTTTTGCTGCCCCTGCAAGGAACAAAACTTAAAAGAACATTCTGCTAGAAGCAGGCTCTATAAACGAGTTACCAGACAAAGACTTATAAAAAGAGCAGCAATGCTTTTGCTAGAGAGACAAGGAGAGTGACAGACTGAGATTGGAAGTTAAGAAGAAAAACTCAGAAGGAGGATTTTGTTTTCTCTGTTTGTACTGCCTTTGTAGATAGCTATAACGAACACATTTTCATTTTTTATTTTGACGTTATTGGAAAAAAATAAAATGCTATTTGAGAATTTTGAAACTGCTCCTGGTGTTCCTATACTTCCTGACCTGTGCCTCGATGACAGAGTCTTCTTGTGACTCTTTGTCAGGGTGTGTGGCTGTGGCGCAATGACGATCCTTTTATTTTAAAAATATAAAGTGACATATCACATATATACACACACTCATATTCCTTCACACATCGATGTAGGCACCAACAAACTTACGATATTTACAATGTTTTAATAAACCCCGATACATGAAGTCATAAAAATATATATTTTTTATCAACTGCAGATCAAGACTAACAGATCAAGACCTAACTTAGTGCAACTTTTTGAATACAACAAAAGAGACAACATTTTTCAATAAAGATAGTGAAAGAAAAACAAAAAAGGTTTTTTTTGGAACAAAGGGGAAGGGAAAAGAGGGAAAGGCAGAGTCATAAAAAAGCTTGACTGTTGTTTATTCATGCTAAATTTGTAAAAAGGTTTTCCTTTCTCTCGAGTGCTGCCATTTTTGCTTGTTCCTGTTTGTTCTTAGAGGCAAGCACCCGCTTAGTTATCCAGGGCATGGCTCCACCTGTTTTGTCTTGTCTGTTTCAGCTCTTAACAGACGTTTGGGAGCATGTTGCCTGGCTAGTGTTTTGTTCACTAGTGAGCATTCTGAAGTGTTTTTGCATCAGGTTTTTTTTTTTTTTAATTTTCTGTTTATGCCCCCTCATCACCATATCTGGTCCTTCCCTTGGGGTCCTCCAATGCACCACACAGGCTGCGCCGTGAGGATTGGAGGAACTTGCTCTGTTACTGCCCCACTCCAGTCAACATAGGCATCCCCAGATAACCCCACAGGTGGGGCACAGGGGTCCCCCTTTCCCCTCCAAAACCTCAGTGGAGCATGAACCAGGAGCTGTACCCCTGGCTCCTCTTTGTTGCTGGTGTGAGAGCCTGTTGCCTGACTCAGACATGTTTTTTTTTCCCTGTGTTCTGGTCCTTGCCCCCTGCAGATGTCGGCACCCAGGGAGTACCAATGAGACGGAGGCACACGGAGATGTGCCTTTGCTCCGGTCCTTGGCAGACATCTGCCATTCCCTGCCAGTCTGCATTCTCTGCTGCACCACCACCCATGGTCACGCAGATGGTGGTATAGCAGCAAGGACTGCTGCCCACCCCTCCCTTGGGAAGGAGAGCAGCCTGTCTGCGTTTTGGAGTCAAGAGGTAAAGAACACAGTGAGCTTTGTAAATTAGGCAGACTTTGTTGTTTATTCATGCTAAGTTTGTAAAATGTTTTTCCCCTTTTCTCGAGTGCTGTCCTTTTTGCCTTTACCTACTGGGGATAGACAGGTTCATGACAGAGCTGTAAAGTCCTGAGAAGGACTAAGGTTTCATTCACAACCCAGGTTGAAACCAGGTTGCTTAATTTATTTAAAGCGTCAGTGCAATGAAAAATGTATTTTTTTTTTCAAAAAGCTTCTTTCAGCTATAGTTAATAACAACATAAGCATGCCTGTCAAATGTACTTTTCTGGGCACCTATTATGCCATGCACCACAAGCTTTTTTTTCTTTTTCTTGATCCTAAACCTTGCCAGGTCTGCAACCCTATTTCTAAGCCAGATGTGGTGAACATCTTTTTTCCTGAGGAAAAAATTCATTGAAGCATTTATAAAATACTCACATTCTGGACGAACTACAAAATGGTACCACCAAATAAAACTGTAAGATGCCTAGTATCTTTTATAGTGAAAAAAAAAGGTAGGATCAAATGTTTTACCCAATTTCATTGCACTGCTGCTTTAAAAGAGTTAGTAATTGGCAAGGAATTTCCTACATCTTTATTTATTGAGAAAGTTCTGAAGCTATGTGGGTTCAGGAAAAAAAAAACATAGCTTTGCATTTTTCAGGCAGACTGGACACACTACATTCAGGTATCAATGCCTTCCAGAAACTTAAGTTTTTGGCCACATCTTTTTAAAGTAAAATGCAACATACCAACCAACTTGCCATTTTCATGAAACGTAATTAAAAGTACACTTTCTAAAACCCAAATCCTATTACATATCAGAATATAAAACAAGCATTTATCAATGCCGAATGTTTGCTTTCAGATATTAGCACTGGACGTGCAGGAGTTAGACAGATGCAGAATAGGAGTGGCAGTGAAGTATTGAACTCACGCCAACCCCACCTCCACCCTGCAGAGATCGACAGGCACTGGGGTGTGCCTCTGGGTCATTGCCCATGCTGCTCAATGCATTTCACCCCACCCTATCCTGTAGACACCGAAGAGTGTTGAGGTGTGCCTTGGGGTGCTCAGCTTCACAGTCACCCCATTTCATAAGGACATATGCTGAAATGGGTGCAGTATAGAGAATGGGGTGAAGTCTGGGGCCGAAAAGTGCAAGGCACACCTCGATGCCTGTCACTGGCTTAAGGGTGGGGGTGGAGGTGGGGGTGGAATGGTGTGAGCATTACAACCAGTGATCCAAAGACTCACCCTGATGCCTGTCAGTCTGTACAGGGTGGGACATTATGGTTAGAAACCAAAATGCCCCGGGCATTTGTTGGTATTTACACTACAAATTTTCAACATGGCCTTTTTGTGATCTCCACCTCATGAAATCATTTGGGACCTCTTCTCATGAACAGTGGCACTGTGATTTTGTTAATGTGTCCTGAACTTTGAGTTCCCACAGCAGCCATGCCATTCTGCACCAGATGTGCGAAAACACAGATCGGGCAGGATGTGAAGAATGACAGCTGTGCCATTCATAGGGAGGTGTGAAGAGATGGCAATGCTGAAAATCTGTAGTGAAAATATTAAAAATGCTCGAAGTTCCGAGCATACATGAAAACTGCACAACACATGCTTGTACCGCAGTCATTTAGCGGAATTATTTCACGAAATTTTCAACATAGGCATTTTGTGACCTCTGCTCATGAACACTGTCACTATGATTTTCTTAATCTGTCCGGAGCATTGATTTCCCACAGCGATTGTGCCATTGTGCGCCAGATGTGCAAATGCATATTTCGGGCAGGATATGAAAAATGACAGCTGCATTGTTCATAAGCAGGTCAGAAAAAATCCCAGTGTTGAAAATCTGAAGTGAAAATATTACAAATTTGCGAACTTATGAGGGTGCGTTGAAACTGTGCAATGCACGCTTATAACACAGTAATTTTATGGACCTTTGTCACCAAATTTTCAACACAGGAATTTTAGGACCTCTGCTCATGAACAGTGTCACTGTGATTTTCTTAATCTGTCCTGAACACAGATTTCCCACAGTGACCACGCTATTCTGTGCCGGAAGTGCGAAAACACACTTTGGACAGGATGTGAAAAATGACAGCTGTACTGTTCATAAGGAGGTGTGGAAAAATGCTCATATTGAAAATCTGGAGTGAAAATATTACAATTTCACTAAGTTATGAGCATGCATAGAAATTGTGCAACATACGCTCATAACGCAGTCATTTTTTGGAATTTGTTCACCAAATTTTCAACATAGGCTTTTTGAGAGCCCACCTCATGAACAGTGACACTGTCATTCCATTAATTGATCCTGAAAGGTGATTCCGCGCAGTGGCTGCGAAATCACCTTTCAGGACCAAATAACAAGATGACAATGAATTCATGAGGTAGGGTCCCAAGAACCTCATGTTGAAAATTTGGGCCAAAATTCACAAAAACGTCTGAGATATGCACCAAAGTTGAAAAAAAAAAACATTTATGCCATTACACAGCTTACCAGCATTTCTTCAGTTCACGGTCAGCTTTGAAGAGTGCAGACGTGTTCCCAGTCCACTGGAGATCGTCGCGCCAGGCTCTGGAGGTAAGTATGGGAGTGAGGGGTGTGTGGGGAGGTGGGGTGTGCAGAGGGTAGTGCGAATTGGGGAGGGCATGGGACTCAACAAGGTACTGTTTTCTTTTTGGGATTAAAAAAGACAATGCAGGACACTTTTGGCATGCTGGGGTGGGCTCCCAGCATGCCACCTAAATGTTTGTTGGGGATACCCGAGCCGATGGGGATTGCTTCCGGCTGCCGCTACAGTGTGCTGGGGGAGAGGGAGTGCATGAGCTGAGAGGGATTGGGCACTTCCTGGGCACATAACAAATGGGGGGGTGCATCATGCCGATGGGGATTGGGCTACCCCGCTGGCAGATGAACTGGGGAGGGGAGCAAGCCAATAGGGGGCTGTGAACCCCCGAGTTGGCTTTCATGGGAACTCTGAGGTGGATGGTGAGAGCCGCCGCCTGCTGCCATGTTACTTGAAATGTTACACCAGGCAAGGCACTGCCCTGCAATGACAGGTTGCTCCCTTATTGCAACGGCAAATTCATTTCAAGTTGATGGCACGCTGGCTGAACTAGTGTCAGCAGCAGCGTGCCACCACTTTGGGGAAAGCGGATTAAGCCTCAAAAGGCACTGGGGGTATTGGCCACCACAGTGCCGCACCTCCAAAACCCCGCTTCTCTCATAAGCTGTGACAAAATGTTTCCTGTGCATGCGCACAAGCTAACATAAAAATGACCAGACTTAATGCAGTGGTATAACTACTGTTAACGAAATCAGTGGCCTGGGCTCATGCCCCAAGCCTGGGTTGTCAGAGGGTTGGTAAAGGGTGAGGGAGGAGGACTGAGTATCCCAGAGGATGCTGTTCTCCGCCAAAGAAGGGAGAGCAATTAGCTCCACTGCTACACTGCCGCCTGGCTGACCACAGGTGGCAGGGCAACCAGAGAAGCTCAGGGGATGGGAGACGCAGGCTGGCACCACACTATGCACATTTGCGTTCATGCACATGTGCACCCGCGTCGCTTATGTCTTAGGGTCAGGATAAGAAAGGCAGAGATGTCTCGCCAACAGGCAGGATGATATTACAGCACCCCTTCCCCCACCACCACTGGCAACATGGCACTCCTTCAATCTAGATCCTGGTCTAGCGGCGAGATGGCATGCTATGCCACCCCTGCCACAGAGGGAAAAACCATGGGGGTTGGAGTGGAAGGTAGGCTCACAGAAAGCCAGGTAATGGGGCTGGGGAGGTCAGCCCAAGAGTGCCTAGGCAGAGAGAATTGGTAAAAAAAAAAAAAAGATTAAAAAATGTATATAGCCAGCAATTTAAACCCTGTTATCCCACCTGTGTTTTGTTTTTCATCTTTCTGTGACTTTCAAAATCAGGCTTCAGTTCACCGGAACTTAATTTCTTTGGTCCCTCGCTCCACAGTACAAGCTGCCACCAACCTGACTATGCTCTCTCCCAAGAGGGATACATGCACCAGTGTGAGACCAGTCAGACCACCAAGCATGAACAAGACTGCTAAACTGTCATATTAACACATAGGAAACCCCCTCCCATGGACATAAGGACACAAAGCAACTTGACTGGCCTCTAGAATGGAAAACCACAAGCAAAGCAATCATACCTGAAGAAGTGAAAGCCACTCTCTTAGACAAGAGCAGCTTCAATAAGCAGCAGACAAGCCCAACCTAATGCGTTTTCTACCTATATTTATGACAGAAATCAGCATGTTGGGGGGGGGAAGGGTCTGGTTCCACAAACATGAACTAAAATATACATAGCTGTCCCTAGTGGCCTAATTAAAATGTCACTGAAATGACAGTTTCAGGCTTATTCTGAAGAACAATTTTTTTAATGTTTGACATTTTTTGGGGATGTCTTTAATTTTTTTTTAAATCCACTGTTTTTTTAATTAGGTTACCATTTTTGTAAGTGCAATAAGAGGCTTCAGGGTGTAGGTTTCTTTTCCAGAACCACACTTCCAGGTGCTGCAAGGCACCTGGGGCTGGTTTAGGAAAGGAACTTACACCCTGCCATGTCTTACTGGGATTTTCCAACTATACAGTTACAAACAGCATGTGATGATTATGTAGTCATAAAAGATACAATCATTAAACCCAGATCTTATGAAATGAGATTACTTTTATGAGCCAGGTCAACAGCATCACAAATAATGCTTTGTCAAGAAGTATTGTGAATCATTGACTGGTATATACAGTATTTGCTAAACTAGTAAAGGGTAAGCTAGAAGGATCTTGAGACAGGTTATTCCACAGGGTCCTATAGTAATTGGGTCTTCATGGGGGGGGGGACAAAACCAGAACTATGTATACAGACAAACTGCTACAGCTACACAGTTGTTAGGGTATAAGCACATTAGTGGTTGGCAAAAGGAGAAGTGGTGAATGAGCATTTACAGTCATGCGGGGGAGTACTAGGGCAGGAGTACTAATGGAGACCAGGTAGGTGTCTTGGGGTATTCATCCAATTCCAGTTCTGGGGATTATCAAAGTCGGATGGCTGTCGAGGGCTGTCTTTTGTGTGTCTCTCTAAGAATGTATAAAATGGGGCTCAAGTCTTATTGTAGAGATGGGTTATATTAGCTCCTAGATGGGAGAGACGCTCATAAGTAGCTAGTGATGACATACTCGTTTGGAGCTTGTTAAGTGGAGGTATGTCAGGGGTACACCATCTTCATACTATTAGCCTTTTAACTTCTATACTGGTGTGGATCACCAGATTGAATTTGTTTGTGGTGAGTTGGGGTACTTCACTTCTAAGTCCTAGAAGAAATGGGCCAGGTGAAGGCAGGACTAAGACCCTAAGGATTTTCATTAGCATTGATCGGGTGACTGACCAAAACTGTTTAAGGCTGGGGCAAGACCATAAAATATGGAAAAGATCAGCTTGAGGTTGGTTACATCTCCAGCGTTCATTGGATGGGACAAGGTGGGCAGAATGCAGAACTGCCAGAGTGTGGTACCTGGAATATAGTATCTTATTTTGAAGAAGACTACTGTAAGAGTCTTGGACAGGGTTATGAGTTGTCTTCCAGCAGGAAAGCCAATCCTCATCTGAGATTACACGTTTTATAGCTGCAGCCTATATCTGCCTAACTTTGTCCATCTGGTCAGGTATGTGGTCTCTGAGTAGGAACTAGATGGATTTGGCTTTACCAGTGGTTTTAGAGAGCCACCCCAAGAGGGCATCCAGTAGAAGGGAAGTTTGTACATTCACAGTGTCTTCAAATGTGCAGAAACAGCACTATGTATTTGGAGAAATCCAGAAATTAGATCCAGGTAAACTGTATCTTGACTGCAAGTCCTGGACTGAATCTACACCAGTAGCAGTGAGTAAGAGAAGACTGGATTGTGTATGTATATCTGCGGTCTTCCATGATTCCCAGTTTAGGGATTGGCTGCCTACTTTGACACTGGTGATTCCCCATAAAAGGTCAAGGCCGGGTGTGCGAGATCTGTCCCAAGCCACTTCTCTAGTTGAATCAGGTACAGAGAGATGTGTGCACGGTGTGGGGGGGGGGGGGAGGTGGGACTTGTGGTGATACTTCACAGATATTGAACAACCAGACAGCTGATGTGTATCCTGGGAACAGGGATGCTTCTGTAGTTGCCCAGAGTGGTGGTGGGACCTCCAGGTTATGGAACCATTGGAGACTTGGTGTGGTTTAAAATGCCCAGAAAACCCCTTGAACCATGGAAGGCCTCAATCTCCCTTACACTAGTGTGTTTTGATTTTAGTCTTGTTATAGCAAGGTTGTTTACCCTCCCAGAATTTGCCCATTATTTTATCAATGTGATCAAACTACTGGGATTGAATTGTGAGTGGAATTTGGAAGCGGGTGAGGAGTAGCTTGGGAGCAGTTATCATTTTGATAGTCTCTATTTTTCCAGCCATAGAGAATTGTAAGGATTTCCATCTGTCTAGTTCCATTTGTATTTTGGAAAGGGGTTTAGATTTAACTCACTAAGTTTACTAATTTGTGTAGTAATCTTAATATTCATATATATATTACAGAGTCAGAAGACCGCTTGAGGTTCAGTGCTGTATATGTAGCAGGGAAACGTTTAGTGTTCAGAGGAAGAACTTCAGTTTTGGCCTGGTTAATTCTGTGTCCGGATAAAGCAGTAAATGAGCAAAGCAGTTGTAGTAATGGGACAATTGATTCATGGGCATCCTTGAGCAGGACAAGGAGATTGTCTGTGTACAAACATTTTATGTGCAGTATCACCTATTTTTACCCCTTTAATGTCTTGATTCTGTCTGATCGCAGCTGCCAATGGCTCAGTTGCCAGCACAAATGTACGCTCCCTTTGGGAGCTTACTAGTTAATCTATTTGCAGCTTTAGTTTCTGAAGCTGGGGCTCTGCCTGCCAGAAAGGGCCCCAGCTCAAGGGTATAAGTAGGTAGAGTTTTTGGCAGAGGAGAATTCCCAAGGGAGAAGAGAAGCATGTGTGTGTGTTTTGGCCATAAGGGCCAAGAGTTGGGGTCAGGGGGTGCCACTTGCCACCCTGGCCCACCACCCTTGAAGACTGGCATAGGATGTAGTGTTCAGGGCCAGGAGGAGTCTGCACCCTGTTTGGGGACTGCTTGTGCCAGTGGGAGCCACAGCCCGGGTAGTAGAAATGTGACCCACCTCGTGACTCTCTGGCACCTTGGTGGGGCAGCACAAGTGAGTACCCCAAGTATCCTTGTCTGGGGGTAAGAATGGAGGCAGTTCTGGGACCATGTCATTGGGGCAACATGCTAGTGGCAGTCTGTGTTTACAGGAAGCACAGTGGTGGCAGCCTGTCTCCCTTTCCTGTGGCACTTTGGCCTGACCTTGATTGGAGATGCTGGGGAGCCTATTCAGTCCAACAGCAGAGTGCAGTGGTATCCAGGGTTGCCAGGGCTAGCAGGAATGCCCTGGGCTGCTCTGAGTTGCACAAGGGCTTGGGATAGAGGGGACTCAACATTTCCAATGACTTGGATTCTGTGGTTCAAAAATATCACCCAGTGGGAGCCCCAGATTCAAACTCCTGGCACAGGAAGGCCCATTTAAGGTGTTCCAATACTCTACACCCTGTAGCCAGTAGTGTGCTGGGTAGCCTTCAAGATCTGCCGCAGTGATCATGGGAAAAAGTGAGGTTTGTGCAGGAGGGAGTTTAGTGAGAACCACTCTGATTGTGGCCTGTATTCTGTCCATGTGTATTGTTGCTGCCAAGACTGTGAGCCTGTTAGCCTCTGAGGGAGCACTGCAGTGTTAAAAGCTTCTAACAACTAAACGTTTACTGTGGACTATATTGGACAGCTTGCCCCAAATGTTTTCCCACCCTTGTGATTTGCACCCACCGCTCCATGGAGTGAGTCAATCAATTGTGGTAAATTAAATCTATTTATTTCTTCTTCTTCTTTAATCTGGAGTAAACAATGGACTTAATCCTTTGGCTCAGTGTGTATTTGTGCTACTCAAGCTTGCCCCCACAGAAGCTGTACCCCCCTGTTATGAAGTGAGGCTGGCACCCACATGGACACATCATCTAGGAACTCAGGTATGAGTTGTATTATTTTCCAGACTGTGTTTCTGGCTGCAAGTGTTCCCCTTCCCCAAAGTAACATCTGGCATACCCCTAAACATCGGTGGGGGGGGAGGCTTACACGAACAATAGAGGAGAACGTGGGCATCCTTGCACTGTGCCACGAGCCAGGGGAAAGGATCAGAAATGGTGTTGTTTATAAGTACCTATGAATTTGGTGAGGAATACGTGGCTTGTAGTGCAGCCAGAAAGGGTTTGCTTATGCCAATTTGCATTAAGACTACATATAGGACCCCCCACTCTACCAAATCAAAAGCCTTTACAAAGTCAATGGCAATGGCTGTGGTTAGAGTGGGGTAGTGTGAGCAAGATGCATTAGGTCAGTAAGAGTTCTAATGTGGTCTGACCTCAGTCTACACCATAAAAAGCCAACTTGCACAGGATGGACTAGTTGCAGAAGGAGGGATTCTAGTCTGTAGGTGAGGATTTTGGCACAAATCTTACTGTCTGCCATTAGGGAGACAAGGCAATAACTGACTGGGTGGGAAAGATCTTTACCAGGCTTGGGGAGGACAGTGATTATGGCAGTAGACATTGTGGGTGGGAGTACGCCAGTGTCTCCTATTTCTGCACATAGATGGTGTAAGATGGGACAGATCAAGGGAGCAGGAGTTTGGTAGAACTCAACAGGGAATCTGTCTCCTCCTGGAGCCTTGTGTGGATTGAGAGGCTTTAGGGCTGACACTATTTCTTCTAAGATAAACAGAAGATAGTATAGTTACGTAGGAACTTACCGTAACAGTAGATCTTCGAGAGAGGTTCCTTCAGTAGGTCATCACATTTAGGACTGGCGCCACCTGGCATCTGGCCACATGGCAGACTTTTCTAGCAATCCCTGACAGGGGACCGCCCACCCGACATCACATGACAGATGTCAGCATGACTGAATATAGTGGGTGGTCCCCACGCTCGCCCTCCAGTTCTCCCACAGGAGCCAGGAAGAGGCCTGACAGCAGGAGTAAACAGGATTTGGAGTCCCTGTAAAACAGAAAATGAGGAGAAGGAGGGAGGGAAAAATATGACCTACTGAAGGAACCTCTCTTGAAGATCTACTGTTACGGTAAGTTCCTATGTAACTGTACTATCTTATGAGAGGGTTTCCTTCAGTAGGTCATCAATAGGGACAGAGTTCTACAGTCTCTCCAAGGAGAGACTGAGAGAAACTAGGTAGGAGGAGAACTAACTCCAAAAGAAAAAGCTGGGATCCAGAATGGAGCCAGCCTAGGACAGAAGGCCCTGCAAGATGGCTAGGCCAAAGCCAGCCCTCTGCCTGGAAGCAATGTCCAGACTGTAGTGTTTGGTAAAGGTATGGACAGAACTCCTGGAAGTGGCAGTACAAATGTTGGCTGCAGAAACATTCCATAAAAAAGCTGCAGAGGCAGCCATGCCCCTAGTAGAATGACCTCTGATAGTACCCAGCAGAGGCTTTTCATTCTTTTGGTAACAATACCTAATGCAACCAAACAAACAGAAGGCAGCTACTGGTGAAAAGTACTGGAGCCACAACAAAAAGAGGCAAAACAATGAACAAAATAGTTCGGCATCTCAGTATAATCAACCAAAAATAGACCTGCCAGCTAGGTCCCGTTAAAAAGCTTTTTATTTCAGCATACAAACAGCAGTACTCCAAGAACAGTGCTGCTGTTTGTACGCTGAAATAAAAAGCTCTTTAATGGGACCTAGCTGACAGGTCTAATTTTAGTCGATTATACTGGATGCCAAACTGTTTTGTTCATTGTAATACCTAATGCAGTTGCCTAACCATTTGGACAGGCCCTGCTTAGAAACCGGTTTGCCCTTCGATCTCGGGGCAAAGGAAACGAACAGTTGGTTGCAGGTACAGAATTCTTTGGTCTGGTGAGTGTAACAACAGAGAATCCGATGAACATCCATTGTATGAAGGAGTGCCTCAACTCTGTTAGAGGGGGACGGATAATATACCAGAAGCTCTACTGATTGATTCAGCGTGGCTTCTGACACCACCTTGGGAAGAAACTTCTGGTGCATTCTAAGGACCACCCGGCCTCTATGGAAAATCAGATAGGGCTCCTTGCAGACTAGAGCATGAACCTCTGAAATCCTTTGGGCTGATGTGATAGCCATGAGAAAAAGTGCCTTCCAGGAAAGGAAGCACAAATCACAGCTCATAGCCGGCTCGAAAGGAGGAAGGATGAGCTTCTCCAAGACGAAGTTCAAGTCCCAAGGCAGAATTGGGCTGCAGATGGGGGGTTTCAGATGGAGAATCCCTTTCAGAAAAGTTTTTGAGACCTCTGAGCCACGGGTTTACCATCCACTAGCTCGTGGTACGCCAAAATAGCTGAAAGATGGACCTTCAAAGATGAGTAGGACAGACCGGAGTCTGATAAATGAAGGAGGTATTCCATGACTTGTGGGGCAGAACAAGAGAAGGGGTTCCAACCCTTAGCAGTCTCCTAGATGGAAAACCACTTCCACTTCATGGCATAAGTGGAGCGGGTGGAGGGCTTTCTAGCCTCGATGAGGACTTGAGCAACCCGGGAGGAGACCCCGAAGCGAGAGATTGCTATGTCTGCAGGAGCCATGCATGAAGATGCAGGGTCCTGAACCCCGTATGCAACAGTCGACTTTGATTCTGGATCAGGAGGTCGTGAGTCACTGGAAGTGGAACTGGTGGTTCCCTTGAAAGCTGCTGTAGCAGCGGGAACCAGATCTGTCTCGGCCGAAGAGAAGCAATGAGGATCATCTTTGCCCTCTCCACCTGAAGCTTGAGAAGGACCCTCTGTAGAATGGGAAATGGAGGGAAGGCTTACAAAAATTTCCCTGTCCGAGAGAGACAATGCATCGTTCCAAAAAACACTGTGCCCTGTGATGAGCGAGCAAAAGTTGGGAAGTTTTGCATTGAATTCAGAGGCGAATAGGTCAATTTCCAGACACCCGCAATGTTGGAAGATGGATTCCGCCACTTCCTGATGCAGTTCCCACTCGTGAGCTAGGGTCCGAGACCTGCTGAGACTGTCCGACAGGACATTTAGAACACCCGGAATGTGCACGGCCACAAGGACCAAATGGTGCTGGACTGCCCAATTCCACACCCACGTCACCTCCCGGCACCTATGGTACGACTGGGCTCCCCCTTGTTTGTTGATATACCAAACAACCAACAAGCTGTCCATTTGGATTAGCAGTGATCCCTTGGGAAGGAGGGACTGAAAGGTCTGTAGGGCGTACAGGACCGCCCTCATCTCCAGAACGTTGATATGTAAAGAAGTCTCCAAGCTTGACCATAGTCCTTGGGCTTGGTACTCCCCTAAATGAGCTCCCCACCCCATATTCGAGGCATCCGTGGTAAGGGAAGCTAAGGGTGCGAGGCTCCGGAAGGGAAGCCCCAAGGAAAGATTGTGGGAATCCATCCACCAATGCAACTCTTTCTGGACCACTGAGGAGACCAGAACTGGATGGTCCAGGTCGTCCGGGAGCTGATCCCACTACACCCGCAAGGACCACTGAGTGACCCTCATGTGAAGCCTTGCCGGGGGAATGGTGGTGATGGAGGCTGCCAGCAGGTCCAGAAGGCACAGGACCTCCCGAGCTGGGATGGTCCTGAGGGAGGCCACTTTGGAGGCCTGACAGCAAAGGGTCTCCACCCTGTCTGGAGGAAGAAAGGCACTGCACTGGACCATATCCAGGACTGCCCCAATGAACTGAAGTCTCTGGGCAGGAATGAGGGATGATTTGGGAACATTGACTGTGATCCCTAGTCTGCTGAAGAGGTCCAGGGTAAAGGTGAGAGCCTCCAGTAAAGAATCCCTGGACGGGACTGAAATCAGCCAGTCATCCAAGTAAGGGAAAATCGCAATACCCCTGTGGCGTAAAAAGGCCGTGACCACCGCCAGGCACTTGATAAAAACCCGCGGTGCCAAAGACAGACCAAAAGGGAGCACTCAAAACTGAAAGTGCTCCCCCTGGAAGCGAAAGCGCAGGAACTGGCAGTGGCTGGGGAAAATGGGGATGTGCAAGTAGGCATCCTGCATATCCAGGGCACAGAGCCAGTGGTTCTCCATGAGGAGTGGGAGGAGACTCTAGAGTGTCAGCATCTGAAATTTTTTGTACTTGACAAACTGATTTAGTTGGCTTAAATTGAGAATGGGTCTGAAGTCCCCAGTCTTTTTTGGAACCAGGAAAAAGCGGGAGTAAAACCCCTTTCCCCTTTGCCACAGGGGGACATGCTCTATTGCTTCTTTGAGCAAGAGCGAGTTTATCTCCTCGCAAACGAGTAGGACCTGGTCCCGGGAGTAAGAGGACTTCTTTGGTGGAGTTTCTGGAGGAATTTCCAGAAACTTTATTGTGTGTTTGATGGACACTAGTTGCAGGACCCATTCGTCAGAGGTGACCTCCCTCCACTCCTGCGCATGGCGGGCGAACCTCCCCCCCACCTGCTCCCCATCGTGAGACAGGCAGTGAGGTTGGGGAGTCAAGAAGTGGTGGCACATTCAGGGGGAGGACCTCCTGAACGTCTCTGATTTTTGGAGGCAGGAGAGGTGGCTGTACCCGTGGCCTTACGCTTCCCTTGGTGGTGCGCCGAGGCATTCTTTCTCTGCCTCCAGATCCTTTTCTGAAAGGGCTGCTGCTGCTGCTGGGAGCCCAATTGGTACATTCACCTCACAGACCTAAGTGCAAGTCCTCTGTCCTGTAGGTCTGTGATAATATCTTTGGTGTCCCCATCAAAAAGCACCGAGCCCCTGAAGGTGGCGTCCTGAATTGCCGACTGGACTGAGTTGGAGAGTCTGCCGAGGCGAAGCCAGGAATGCTGTCTAAGGGCAAACAGCAGTTGCTGAGGTATGTGCCACAGAGTCGACAGAGTCATAAGTGGCATGTAAGGCATGCCTACACGAAACTTTGGAGAGGTGGAGATCCTTGGCAAGTTCCTCCTTCACAGGCGAGGGGTCCATGGACTGAACTCATGCTTCTAGCCTGGCCAAGGTATCCTTTTGATGGGACACCATGTGGGCCATGTAATTAAGGGACCGGAGGGCGCACGTGGCTGAAGAATAAATTTTCTCCTGAACTGGTCCATCTACCTCAACTCTTTGTCTGGAGGAGAGGTGCTCATGTGCTTTGGTGCTGAGGAGCAATCATGAGCCGCAGAGATGACCACAGAGTCAGCCTTGGGATGAGCCTTCAAGAATGGGGCATCCTTCAGCACCCGGTAAAGCCTGTCTGCCCATTTGAGGAGAGCTGGAAGGGAATGAGGCATCTGCCAGATGGCAGTGGTGAGGTCTTAGTGAGGTGCCATCTAGGAAGGAATGGGGACCGGAGACAGAGACTCTAAGTCGAGATGTTCTGTGAGCCTCTGTCTCATGGGGTTCTGTTCCTCTGATTCCCAGTCGAAATAATCCTTCATGTACCTCAGAAGATCCAAAAAGGCAGGGTCCTCTGGTGGGGATTTCAGGGATACATTTGCCTTTTGGGCCCTCAGACTCCTCCGGGACCTCCTCTGAAGAATCGTCAGCCCCCTCTGAACTATCATCATCATCCACCTCCTCGACAGGATGACGTTGGGTGTCGGTAAGGGAAACGTCCTGGCGAGTCTTCCCTGAGACATGAATAGTGGTAATAATGGAACTTTTCAGGGACGGGGACCTGGGAGACCGCAGTTGTGGGAGCCAAGTCACCAGGTCCGAGACCAACTCCGACCGTGCCCCCTGCCACCAAAACTGGATAAGAGCCTTGCGATCAGGGGCAACTGGAGGAGGGGGGTGTGTGGAGTAGGCAGAGGCTGGGGGGAGGAGGAGGAAGAGGGGGAATCACAGGAGGAGGATAATAACTGTGGAACCCCTGAAAGGTAGAGTAGGGACTGAATCTGAGGTAGAACTGTCCGAAGTGACTCCAATCTGGAGTGGGACCTGCCAGGTAGTGGTCCCCAGGAAACCCTTGAGGGTAATGTGGGACAGTTCGGGGTCTAGAATAGATCCCCGTCGTCAGATCCGGCATTGGAGGTACTCACATCAGACCCGCTGTAGTGTATATCAGCTGAGGGTCCAGCGTTGGGACAGCCTACGTCAGGGGAACCGACGTCGGGACCGGCACTACCCGATCCAGTGCTGTAAGGGGATCCGGCGTCGGAGGGGCTGGTGTTGGAGCCGGACGAAGGGGCCCTAGCAGCGGGACCTGATCCAGCATTGGAGCCAGAGGCGGAGGCCATCAATCAGTCCCGGCTGCGGGACTGTCGTCGGGACAACTGGCATCAGATGAGGTGCTGGGAGCCCGCCAGAAGGCAGAGGAGGGGCCTCCACAGTAAGGCCTGTAGGCTGAGGAGGAGCCTCCTTCTCCTTGACCCTGAGAGGGGAATGCGGAGCTGAACGAAGTGTCGACAGAGTTGAGGGGTTCTTCGCTATCATCACCAGAGGTACTCGCCAGTGAAGCGGAGGGTACAGGTGAGGAAGGAGGAGGGAGAGGGACTTTCCCCCTCTGGTCCCGCTGGACGTCGGGTTAGGCGCCGTTAGGCCCTGATGGGGGAACCACACCCGTGTGACCATCAGGAACGGTCGGCTTAGTGGGTGGAGTTGGGCGGACAAAGGAGGCGCCCCCAACTGGCTTACCAACTGGTGCCGGGCGAGTACCCACAGCCTGGGTAGTCAACTTGCCGGCTGCCGTGCGATCCCCAGAGGAGCCGGTGGCTGACTTATCGGCAGAGGTGGTGCGGTCGTTGGAGGAGCCGAAGGCCAGCTGACCCACCATGGATTTGGCAGACTTATTGTCCAATTTTCTGGGTGGCGGCTGGGCCTTGCTCATCAAGGGCTGTGCGTCGTCCATGGAGCACTCCCGCTCCCTGGATTTCTCCTTGTGTTTTTTGGCAGGAGAAGATTTTTCAGATGAGGACTGTCTAAGCCAGTCCATCTTCTTCTCAAGGGAAGCCAGGCGGGCTTTTAAAAGATGGGCCTCCAAAGCCTGCTGTCTCCTCTTCTTTGTGGCCTGATTAGAGGTCTGGCACTCAGGGCAGGAGGAAACAAGATGGTCCAGGCCTAAAGAAAGGACGCACTTGAGGTGACCGTCTTTGTGTGGGATCTGCATTCCACAAGACGAGCACTTCTTCTTGGGTGAAGACATCAATAAATTGAAAAAGAATGGAGAAATTAGCGTAGGAAACTCCGATGCAAGACCCTTTCGTGACAATTGCTATATGGAAGTCTGCAATGCGACTGACATGAGGCGACAGCGGGAAAGAACTGGAGGGCGGGCATGGGGACAGTCCACTATATACAGTCATGCTGATGTCGGTCACGTGAATTCAGATGGGCGGTCCCCCGTCAGGGATTGCTAGAAAAGTCTGCCATGCGGCCAGACGCCAGGTGGTACCAGTCCTATATGTGATGACCTACTGAAGGAACCCTCTCGAAGTAAGATCTAGAGCTGCTGTTTGGGCCCAGTCTAGTTTGGGAAGGTTGAGACTGGAAAGGATGGAGGATAAACGTGTCAGGTCTGGGGATGTTATAGAGGAATATACTTCCTCATAAAATTCAAACATAGCTTCATTGATGTATCCAGGGCAAGTACATGTCTTTCCTCATAGATTATTCAGTGAGGGCTATGTATCTCACCATCTGTTGTTTTTTCAGGTGGTAAGCCAAATGTTTTCAATGCTTTTCTCTCCCATTAAAGTACCAATGTTTAAGGTGGAGGATGGAGTGTTCGGCTTTGCATGCTGTTAGTGTATTGATATCTTGCCGAAGTTTTAGGATTTCTCTGTGCAGAGGTATTTGGCTTATTTCTTGTGGTGTGTTTTAAAGTATAGCTTCTTTAGAGGCTGCTGATGCTCCAAGGAGGCAAGTTCATGTTCTCTGGTTTTCCAGCAGTGCAATATGTACCCTACAATTTACCCTCTTAGGGTAGTTTTAAAAGCTTCCCATAAGTTGGAGACCGAAATGTCTCCATTATCATTCTCCCAGAAAAATTATTTGGTTGTGACTGTAAGCCAGACCTTAAATTGAGGGCCTTGCAGTAGGAGCAGGTCCAGCCTCCAGCAAGGGGATTGAGTAACTGCTTGGCCTGTTAAAAGATCTATTTGGAGAGGGGCATGATCAGATATGACAAGTGAGTTAATAGTGGCTGATGTTACCATTAGAGTGAGATGTGATGTACGTCACATGCCTAGCCTGCTGTAGGTACCATGTACAGCAGAATGGTACGTTTAATCCTGAACTCTTATGTTATGCTGGCACCATATGTCAGTGAGGGCCTGATCTGAGTGCCACAGTTTGACCGCCTTGGATGCATGAGTATGTGATTCTGATCTACTGCAGCTCCTATCCATGGAGGGGTCTAGGGTGAGATTAAAATCCCCTCCAATAAGTTTAGGGGTTTGATGATCGGTAAACTCTGAGGTATCCATTGCCAAGTCAAGAAAAAATTGTGGAGAGTTTACGTTAGGAGCATATAGGTTATCGACCATGAAAGGGCCATGAGGAGCGTCAAATAATGCTAACATCCATCAGCCTTCTTTGTCTACCGAGTATTTACTATGTGACCAATCTATACTTTTATTCATCAGGATCAAGACATCCCTTTTCTTGGTATAGATGAAGCTATACATTTTCAGGCCTACCCAGCCCTTTATAAGTTTTTGGGCTTCTAAGGATGTGAGTTTTGTTCCTTGTAATAGGACTATCTGTGATCTGAGTCTGCAAAAGTGATTTAATACCTGTTTACATTTGATCGAGGAATTTAGTCCCCTGACAATCCAGCTGTGCCAATGGATATCAGCAATGATGTTGGTGTTGAGTTAAAGTAGTTCTAATTTGGGTGATAGTAAAGGCGTAAACAGGTAGGGATCCTGTAGTGGGTAGTTTCCTAGGCACGTGGTGTGCCTCCACGCTAGCACCACCCTCCCACCTCCTGCTTTTCTCCACTTCTCCTTTAAGTTAGCTGTACATTATCGTAATATGAAGTTGAAGTTGTAGCAGGTAAAAACTCACAACAATATAACATATTCAACAGTAAAGAACCAACAAAAAGACAATGGTGGGTAGTAATAAACAATACACAACTGAAGTATTAGTTGGATGTGGAGATATGAGTCGGATGTTAAAAACATCCTAGGCTCTCTCCACAAACACTGGGGTGGGCAGTATAGGTCTGAGATCTGATTTCAAGGGTATCAGTGTGAAAGGAGGGATAAGTACAGACAGATATAAGACCCATAGTCAGTAATTCTGTTCCCCCCATCTCCAGATTTAACTGACCAGCAGTTTATAGGTTAGGTATCCTTGAAATCTCTTATAAAGGAAGGCTGGTATTCTTTCCCAGTTTAAGTTGTATTGCTTATATTGTTGTCTTAGTGTAGAGGGGTCATGATCTGGAGGAGTACAGGACCTTCGCCGTGAATCAGAGTTGCCCATGGGTGCATATGAGCCCTTCCCTTCTTTGGCTAGGTGAGGTAGCAGAGTACGATATAGGGAGAGGGTGGGAGATAGTGAAGGGGCTGGTAGGGAATGGGGTAGAGGCTTAATATGTGGTGGTCGCTCTCTCTTGGGTACACCGGTCTTAAGCTGCTTGGAGTTGTCCCTATCCTAGGGACAGACACAGCACGGTGCCTATCAGGCTCTTGGGTAGGAAAACAAAAAAAAAGAAAACAACCACTCCAACAGTATTCTGAAAAGGTCGTATCACCTTAGTATAGTAAGCTGAGGTGTGCTTCACTCTGGAACATATGCTGCATATCCGTTAACCCCATAGACCTCAATGAGACAGTAATGAAGTAGGTGTAGCACTGGTACTCATTAACACGTCACTGAGCCACTGCTTGCCTCCCTTCATTAGTTAGGACAGGTGCAGGCAAGGGGGTGTGTGAGTTGTCAGTGTCTGGGGTTTGAAAGCAGTGACTGTCTCACCTTCTTATGGTCACATACGGTAGCTGGTACTGCAGTGTTAGGGAGGCTGAGCCAGGTTATAATATCGAAAATGGAGCACATAGCCTTGGGAGGGAAGTAAAAAGAGGCAAAAGAGTTGGGTGTAGAGGGGGTCACAGGGAAAGACAGAAGGGAGAGCAGGGAAAAGCTGCAATGATAATGGAGAAAAGTTCAGGTTCACCAAGCCAGAAGTCATCAGGGTATGTAAATGAGCCTCGCATTCTTATGGTGTGATTATAGCTTAGCTATCGCTGACATCCATGCCAGATGAAATCTACGTATGAGACTGATTTTGTTTGTACTTATTCATGAGGCCAGAAAGAGGAGATAGTGCATGTCTTCACATTTCCATTTATTGGGCAAAGAAGTATTAAGACTGACCAGCAGGCTAAATGGTTGGTCGGTCATCCCATATGGAGTGCTCTGTTTATCTATATTTGGACAGAAAGCCTCCATAGAAATATTTATTGATGCCATTACACCCAGCTGCTGCAGGCTCTCATTAATTAGAATATTTATACCCATTCCAGTCTAGCTGGAGCACCTGTCAGGTCTAGAGTGGTATGGGTATGATGACCACATATGGATCGGGAGTGTGCTAATTAACCTCATAACAGTAAAGATGGGTGCTAATCTAATCATAGGTTGGGCTGTGGCATGTGGCCAGCAAACTGCAGGTGGTTGCTTGCTTATCAGCTTTAGAAAGAGGCTTTAGGTGGACACAGTGGGGCCACCACAGAACTATGCCACAGTACCTGAACCCCTAGGGATAACCAGAGAAAGCGTCATCATCTCCTATTTGTAGTTCAGTTCCCACCACCTAAGTTTCTCTTCCCATCATTCGAGTAACAAAAACAGTTCAACAATGTCAATAATTGAAGAAACAAACATTTTTGTCTATTAGCTGTGTGCAGCTTTAGTGAGATGATCGGCAAGAGCTCAGATCTATGGCAACAATTTGCAAGACAGGCTGCGGGACAAAGCATTCTGAAAGTCTAGTACTCGCTCTGCTAGTGGTGGTAGCAAAGACTTGCAGGGAACTTTCTGTGCATTACTACGGTAGGCATTTGGAGGAAGGGTCCAAAGATAATGAGCAGTACTAATAAAGTCAGTTCATTCTCTGCCCTCCCAGAAGTGGAAGGACTGGAAATGCAACTGGGGTTCAGTTTTATCTGAAAGGGTAATGTACAGTTTGCCCATTTAAAAGCTGTTAGATCTTTATAGAGTCTATTTTGAGGTCAGCAGTCTGTCTGCATCCTGCTGAGTTGATGGGGGAGAGCTTAATAATGCTTGCTTGGCTGTGATAATAGGAGTTCCATTTGTGGCGTATTTACAGCTGCCACCTACGACTGAATCGAGAAGAGGCGACAGGTCCAGGAGGTGGGTTTTCATTCGGCATGGCTCAAAGCTGCTGAATGGGTTTTGATTCTTGGTCGGGGACAGCCTCAGTGGTAAGCGATAGTAACGGAGCAAAGTGGTTAAAGGCCAGTATCTTGCAAGGATCTTCATATCCTTCATCTGAAGCCTCACTAAGGCTGCAGCTGCTAGATCTGGCACAACATTGGTTGCTGTCTACTACATGCTGCCACCTCCGATTTTGACTTTTGCATTTGTTCTTTGGGGTAACATTCAGGCCTCTTCTGTGTCTGCGTGATCTAAGGGACCTTGAGATTTAGAAGTTGATGGCTCTGGCTGATTGTCCACACAAACTGGGGATGACTCTCCATTTTTCCTGGGACGAGCATGAGGATTCTATCTACAGCCCTGGGCTAGTGCCAGCCTATGTATTCCACGGCTACCTCTGGGGTGTTGAAGGTGGCTAGGACCTTGTAATCAGTCAGACAGAGAAGAACTGGGTATTACAATGTAAAGGGTATTGTAGCTCTGTGCAGAGCTTGACGTGCTGGGGGGAAAAAGAGCTCCTTCATGTAGGTAGATCTTTAGAATAGTCCTGGAATACCATTATGCAAAGTCCTTGCCACTCCAGGGAGCAGAGTACTCTGGGTCGTCTGAGGACATTTTCTTTAACTTGAACTCTCAAGAATTGAGCAATAAGGGGTCAGGGATGTTCTCCCTGTTTGGGGGTCAAAGAGCGGTTTTGAAACAAGGGTCTCCCAAGAACTTCAATATTTGTGGGAGGACATGCTGAAAAAAGTAATGGTATTCCCTAATTCAACCTGTTCAGGTAAGCTGACGAAGCTTATGTTATTTCGTTGGCCCCTGTTTTCCAGGTCATCGAGCTTAGTTTGCATGTCAATAATTATTCTTTCTTGTTCTCTGAGTACAGTCTAAAGTTTATTGCAGGAGGCTCCTGTATTAGCTACCTTGGTTTCGGTGACAGCAGTTCTGGAGGATTATTGTGCTACTTTCTCAGTATTATTGGCTGTATTTTGCTTTATATCCTTCAGTTCAGTGAGTAGCTGAGAGAACATTGCCTCTACTTTATTGACCAGGAGGACATACACCATCTTGCAAAGAGTTCAGTGTTGTGAGTCAGGGTGGAAGGCCAAGGAACAGAAATGTGTTGCAAAGATCGTTAAGTTTAGCAACCTGCAGCAATTTTGATATTAAAATGAAGTTCTGGTCATCTCAAAATCTGTACATAGCGATGGGAAAGGAATAGATGGATGAGAATTAGAGAAAGGGGTTAAGAAGAGGCAGAACTAGGCTGCCACCTTTGTCATGTGCTAACCACACCCCCCGACCATTTGCTTTAACTCAGACCGCACCGATATTTGAATTTCCTTGGTATGTGGCTGGGCTGCTGGTGCAGCTGTAGCACAACCACTCATGATGCCAGCAATCCAAGTTCAATAGCAAGCTTGAGCTGTTGGAGGACTGGCTAGAGGGAGGAGGATCACTGGTGTATCAGTAACGCTGCCACTTGCGATGCCAGCGATCTGAGTTTGATAGTGAGCTCGGGCCACTGGAGGGCTAGCCAGAGGGAGGAAAACTGAGCATCTGGAGGACCACCTTCCTCTGCTGGGGGGGGAGGGGTCATAGAGCCTGGTGTATACCTGGCCCCTAGCGATAAGCTGGGGAAAAGGCACCCGGGACTGCCATAGAGTGCATGGGGGGGTGGGTAGAAGCTAATGCATGGCATGCAGGTGTGTAGGTCATACATCATGGCATCATTGCTCCTCCAGAGGAAAAAGGAAAAAAGGGAACCCTCAGCGGCAGGATAATGCATGGACCCTCACAGGCACTGTACCTGAGCAGCTGGGCTCGCCGGTACAACTACTGGATCCGTTTCACGGCAGCGGATTGGGGAACCAAGCTGACCCTGCAGGGGGGGCAAACCCTCAGGCTACTGGCTGGTGGTCAGTCCCAATAGATGTCAGGGTGACAGGGCTGGGAGTCCAGCAGATAGGGGCCTTCTGAGGTGCAGGGAAAAATGTAAATAATAAAAAAAAGAATTTTCTTTGTACAGACCCACATCCAAGTAGCTGTCCAGCACGTGGATTACTCACCACAAGCATGCACCACAAAAAGAGTATTTCTAGAACCTCCCTGGGGCTTGGAGTAATTATTACTGGTGCAAAACGGGAGTGGGGATTGGGGCTGTTCATTGGTGGGAGGGGCCAAACACGCAAATTTGCCTTTTTTAATACGGTTTCTGACTTGCCTGCTTTATTCCTTTTTCCTTCCCCTATATTATGTTTCTTTTTTCTCCCAATTAACCTGTTCCTGTTTTTGTTACTATAAATGTTGTGGCCTTTGCAATATTACTGTTTACTTTGTTTACTGTATTATGCTGGGGCATTTACTAGGTACTGCATGTTATGGGACTGGATTGCATTAATACTTCCTGATGAACAGTACCCTGGCATCCTATGTTGGAAGGATCTCACTGGGTTAAGGCACAACAATACAAAGACTCGAAACTACAACTGCATCTGCCCTAATAAAATCATAAAAAGGTGAAAGTTGCTTTTACATCCTAAGCAAGGCTACTGATTTACGGTGATTAAAACAATGAAATTCCGTTTTCAAGACTTCAGATTCCAGAATTGCACCGGTGATTGTTACTCTAATTTCCAGATTTTACCAGGATTCTGCTATTATTCTTTTAGTATGTGCATAAATAATCAGAATAAAAGCAGGCTTAATATACAGAGCATTAAACAAAAGAAACTGAAAACAGTACAGGAAGGAATTATAATAAAATCACAAATTTTTTGGTAGATTTACTGATCTGATATAAAATGCCAGATTCTAAGAAATCTTTGTTTTTACCGGTACTCAGGCAACCCTAATTCTGGAATTTTAAAAACCGAAAATCAGTGGCCTTGATCCTAAGGCTTAGCCACGCACCTCCAGGAGAGGGGGTTACATATAATTGATAATACCTTTCAGATGTCTGGGGTTACATATAATTGATAATACCTTTCACATGTCTTGTTCAATCTGCCTGAGCAACAAAGCAAAGACGCCACACATTGCCTAATGTTCATCACAAACCCATTGTTGAAATAACTGACATGGACCTGAAGACTTTCTCTTACAATCAACAAACATCTGAATTACTGAATTCTGTCAGTACTGATATTTGGGGATTTCAGCTCTGCTCTGAACAATGCTAGTATATGTTCAAAATTCCCTTCTTGCTTCAGCGGTCCACACCCAAAGTTTCTAATTAGGCAAAGTAAAGACACAAAGATCTGAAGTGGAACGAACAAAGAGCAGAAAAGTATGACTTCATATAGATAAGAGAAGTGAGGAATGTGATTTCCTGAAATCTGACACATCTGCCAGTAACTGCAAATATCACTATGTAAACCTAGTCACTCCCAAGGGGTTTCCCTTATTACTCTGTCAGCACCATTTAATTGCCAGTTTCTAGAGGTGCATGAATAATGAACAGTGAGTTCTAAATAACTGCATCCATTTGTTCATGTAATCTGCATCTATTTGTTCATGTAATCTTTGTGTGTGGGGCTGTCACACTTCCCCTGATGGCCCTGATCAGAGCCCCACTGCACTGAACACTAGCAGCTGCTTTGCCAACACTAATGTGGGGGCACAGAAATGTGTTTTAGGGTAGAGACCCTATTAAATAAAGTGTTTGGGGGCTAAATGTCCCAAGAACTACTGTCCACTGCCATCTCTACTACCTCTGACCCCAGAAAGACATGGCAACCAGGGTCAGATGTTCAGGCAAAGTCTGTCAGGCCACAGAAGCCAACAAGCAAACCACAAGGCTCATTGATTTCCTGGAGGATTAATTCATTTGCCTGCAAATCCAGGGCCACAAACATATCAAGCAGCAGCCTGACAGACCATCCTCAGGTAACTAATAGAAGGCCTGACCAACTGCTTGACTGTTTGCTTGTGTGGAAACACAAGAGTTTTTAAAGCAGCACTGAGTCTGCTGGAACCTGCTAAAGAGACGCCCTTGGAGGCAGATGAGCAGTCTACCTCACCCTTCCAGTTACTGTGGGCCTACCAGGGCTTCCACAGCTGAGAGATAGTCGATGACTACTGGATACGAACAGCCAAAGAGAACTGACTGCCAAATGCAGAGAATGATCAGAGAAGGTTTTAAATACAGTATCTAGGAATCTACTTGAATCCAACCCTGTCCTTTTCTCTTCATGTTGACTCAGTTGTCAAATTCATACAACAAAGACTTGGACTGTTCTACCAAAATAGACGAAACTACACCAGTGAGGTCAAAAAACTGTTAGCCTCTAGCCTCATCATCTCAGTCATAGATTATGGTTCAGTAATTCACTCTGCTGTCAGCGGTATGGTCCTAGAAAAAGTCTGTGGTGTCTTTAATCATGCATGCAGATTTGCACTGAACCTACAATGAGACACCCATCACTGTGACCCTCAACACCGCTTTCAACTGGCTCTCTTTCCACCTTAGATCTTCTTACAACACAGTCCTCTTATACAAAAGGGCATTACTAGGCCAATTGCCTCCCATGTTTGTAACCTCTTTACCCTGGTTGATAACGTATAATGTACTTAGTCCATGGGTGATAGTTATTTTATAGTTATGTATAACTGGAGGCTAGGAGAAGCTGGGCTGGAAGGATGTGGGGGAATAGGTATATGTACGGGAAGCAGGAGAGTGGTAAACTGCAATAGATGTGTGGCAGCAGCCTTTCTGGGGGTGATGTGGCGTTAAGGGGGATGTCCTGTGTGTAAGAGCCTGGAGCAGCTAAGGGCTGAAATAAGGCTGCTCAGATGGGAGCTGGGGAGGATGGTGTGGGAAGTCAGAGGAGCAGAGCAGTGGAGGGAAAGGCAGAGGGGTGATGCCCAGGGGAGTGAGGGCATCAGGCAGGGGATGGGAGTGGGGAGGAGCACCCAGTATACAGGAGTATCTCTTCCTCAGAGGACTAGGGAGCCCAGAGTGGAGGAGTGGTAAGGGGAAGGGGTGGGAATGTAAGAGTAGTATCAGGGGTGGGAAATTCTAAAGGGGTGCCTTTATTGAACAGATTTGCTCCACTGTCTGGAAGGAGGGAGGGGCAGCAGGAGGTGAGGTAGGAGGTCAGGCTAAGTCAGGGCTGAGTGTAGGAGTACAAGGGAGGGGAGAGGAACTAATCAAGGTTTTAGGAAGAAGAGGCAGGCAAATGGAGTGGAGGATGGGTGGGTGGAGGAGAGAAAAGGAAAGGAAATAAAGGAAGGAAAACTGAAAGCAGATACAGATAGTCAGAAGGGGAGGGGCAGAGTGAGAGATGTAAAAACAGTTAAGGGGATAAATTGTGGATGTGGAGATAAGTTCACCAGGGTGCAGAGGGAGCAGTTAGGTGGGGAAGTAGCTAGTACAGAAGGTAAGAAAGGAAGAACGGGAAGCACGGGTGCAGGGAATGGAAGGGTGGCAATCATAGGGGACTCCATAATTAGGGGTATTCACTGGGGAAGGAAAGGGGACACAAATGCAAGCAGCAGGGTAGTTTGTTTGCCAGGAATGACAGTGGGGAAGGTGGGCCCAAGAATAAGGGAATAGTAAGAGGTTGGAGGAAAACCTAATTTAATTATGCATATGGGAACCAACAACCTAGCTGGGGAGGAGGTTGAGGTAGTGCAAAGTAGGTTCAGGGAGTTAGGGAAGATCTGCAGGGAGGAAGGAAGTTCGCTGGCCTTCTCAGAGGTGTTACAAGTACTAAGGGCCAGCACAGCCAGGAAAAGAAGAATAGAGGATTTTAATGACTGGCTGAGGAAATGGTGCAGGGAGGAGATGTTTATCTGTACTGGGGACTGGGAGGAGACGTGGTCAAAGTGCTCTTTTCACCAGACAGGCTACATCTCAGTAGGGAAGATTTGAGGGTACTCGGGGACAAACTGGGGGAATACATAATCACTACATTAATTTAAACTATTGGGGGGGCAATTGGGCATACAGGCCCACAGACTCCAAAAGGAGGAGGCTAGTGAACCCTCCCACCCATAGTGATGGAGGAGGTCTGATGGAAGAAGGTGGAAGGAGTGAGAACACAATTAGTAAAGGGTGGAGGGGGTGAGGAAGACATAAAAAGGGTACGTGAAGGGGTGCACACAGGGGATAAATGTGAATAGATGAACAGAGGGAAGAGAAGGAAGCTCAGATTCTAGGTGGAGGGTGGTGTCTCTAAATGTGTGGAGTCTTGGAAACAAGATGGATGACCTGCAGGCACTATTAGCAGACAGGAGGGTGGACATAGCTGCAGTAACGGAGACTTGGGCAACATCACACCATGACTGGGATCTTGCAATCCCTGGATATAAACTATACAGGAGGGACAGAGTAGTCAGGAAGGGGGAAGGGTGGCAGTTTGTATAGAGTTTTTGGGAGAACATCAAAAACCTTCTTGGGCAGGATGAGAAGAAGATCCCCTGCTTGCTCAACATCAACAATGCCACGATTACTGACCCACGGCACATCGCGGATTCTTTCAACACAGTGTTTACTGACCTGACTGGAGTGCTACCCCCACCCCCGAACACCTGCACCCTGTTGGGGAACAAACCAACCGCACGCCTCAAGGGGGCTCATCCCGTCTTCTACTTCAAAAAAGTGTCAGTAAAGGAGGCTTACAAACACATAAAAAAAATACTAGGCAAGACCAGAATGGGGAGTGATGGAGTTGATATGAAACTCCTACCCCTAACACTGGATGTCATCATTGTGCCAGTTACAAAACTATTTAACAAATTGCTGGCTCTTGCACAATTCCCTGGGATCTGGAAAGAGGCTCTCGTGACGCCGGTGCACAAGAACGGTGATATGACATGCACCACCAATTATAGGCCAATATCCATCCTCTCTCCCTTATCTAAAGCCCTGAAAAAGATTGTGGCCACCCAACTCACAGCTTACCTCAACAAATGCAACTTATTATGTCCCAACCAACATGGCTTCAGGCAGAATCATAGTACCTCCACTGCCTTGCTGGACTACACTGACTACTTGCACAAGACACTAGATGAAGGAACAATAGTGGGGTCAGTCTTCATAGACCTCACCAAAGCCTTCAACACTGTCAATCACTCTCTCCTCCTGACTCAACTACAGAACCTGGGGTTGCAACCACTGCTGTCTGCTCATTCAAGAACTACCTAACACACAGAAGCCAACGTGTAAAAATTGGGCACACAGTATCTAGCTCCAATGAAGTATCTTTTGAGGTCCCACAGGGGTCAATACTGGGGCCCTTACTATTCAGCCTCTTCCTAAATAATCTTCCTGAAGCCTGTGACACTAAACTGATACTTTACGCAGACGACGCTGTACTTCTCACCAGCAGTTGATCAATAGTCGCTCTCCACTCCGAGCTGCAGGCACCCTTCTACAAGCTGGAAGACTGGTTCTGTAGCCATAAACTTCTATTAAACTACAAAAAGACCAAAGTGACGCTCACAGCCAGCCCACAGCACAAAAAGAAGCTCCCTCCCCTCACCATCTCCAATAAAGTCAGTGAGCCGCTAGAACAAGTTCACTCCTTCAAGTAGCTGGGGGTCACCATTGATGACTCCCTCACCTTCACCCAACACATCGACACAGTGGTAAAGGCAGTGAACACCAAGCTGGGTGTACTCCATAGAAATAAAAAGTATCTCACTCCAGAGGCCCTCCATCTCTCAGTCTCCAGCTCCATCCCTTCTACCATCGACTATGGATTTGTGGTCTACGGCGCAGCAACAGACACTGCACTAAAAAGGATTCACATTGCCCTCAACAAGGCATGTAGGCTCACAATGGCTGCAGATTGAAATACCCACACCTGCTCCTTATATGAGCAGACCAATTGGCTGCCACTAAAGAACAGGATTATATTCCAAACATGTCTGCTTGGAAAAAAGGCGCTAATAGGTAACCCCCCCCCCATGCATTTCTAGCATCCTAACACCAAGTGTTACCAGCTATACCACCAGAGGCAGGATGAGGGGGGCCCTATCAACACCTTTCCATCGAACTGTGCAGGGACAGCATGCTTTCAGCTATAGAGCCCCCCAATGGCTCAATGAAATCCCAGTGCACATTCTAAACTCCCAGTGCATCTCGCAATTCAAAAATGGCCTAAGGCAACACCTTACTAGAACAGTTTGTGAAAGCCACTAGGACTCTAACACCCATAATGCCCACTCACCCACACTCTCCTTCCCCTTCCTTTTATCCCCACCCTTCCCCCTTGCCCTATCCCTCTGTCTTCCTCTCCCCCTGTGCCTTTTCCCCCACTGGATCAACCTTATAACCACCTTACTACCACTACCTCCCAAACTCCTAGACAAAGCCACTTCTTTTGGCTGCCCACTCTCCCCCCACCAGTCTCCCTCCCCCTCACCTTGACTCCTTCTCGGACTCTCACACTAGGTGTCACACCTCTTTACCTCCTTCACTACATACCAACACTGTCCTTTACCCAAGTTGAATGCTCTTGACGCTGTAATATCACCACTGGTACTATGAATGACACTGTAACCTTATTGTATACTAGCTATCCACTATTCGAGTACTGTATATAAACTGTTTGTTATTGTTGTCATTGTCACTGTTTGATGTGGAACCTTTTATAAAAGAGCTCTGAGCTCAAAGGTATGATCTGAATCCCTAAATAAATAAATAAAAAATAAACTAAATATCAGAGAAGGAATAACTTGCAAGAGGGAGACGTTAGAGGATGGGTAGGTGGAGGCATTATGGGTTCAATTAAGGTCCAATAGAGGGAGAAAGGTGAGGTTGGGCGTGGTTATAGACCACCCAATCAGGATGAGGAGAGGGACATGGGACTTAGCTCACAAATATTGCAAGCTGCAGGAAAGGAGATGTGGTAATTGTGGGGAACATCAACCTGCCCAAGGTGGACTGGAACATACCATCCACATCATGTGCTAGGAGTCAGGTGATCTTGGAAGGACTGCAGAGTGGGTTCCTGACTTGGCATCGCTGAACCAACAAGAGCTGAGGCAATTCTTGATCTGTTGCTCACAAATGGGGAGCATGTACAGGAAATAATGGTCAGGGAGCCACTGAGTGGAAGTGACCATTGCACAGTATGGGTCCAGTTGGATATGGGCAGGGAAAGCATCCTGACTAAGACCAAGATCTTGGATTTCAGGAGGGCGGACTTCAGGAAAATGGACAAAGTGCTAAGGTGCCATCTGGCGGGCATCAGAGCAGATATGGAGGTGGACCAAAGGCGGTCCATCATTAAGGAAGGACTACTGGTTGCCACAGATGAGTGTGTTAGGCTCAGGGGGAAGGACACAAGGGCAAAGTGCCCAACTGGTTCAGTTCTGGGTTGCCCAGGCAGTAAGGGAAAAGAGGTTGGCCTATAGAAAATTCAGGAAGACCAAGAGAGAGGTGGATAGAGAAAATTACCTAAGGTTGGCTAGTGAGGCAAGTAAAGAAGTCCGGCAAGCAAAGGCACAGAAGGAGCTGCAGATAGCTAAAGGAATTAAGAAGGGGGAGAAGGCTTTCTTTCGCTATATAAGTGAGAAAAGGGACAAGATGGAAGGGATTGTTATGCTTAAGAAAGTGGTGGAGTGGATGAAGGATAATGGGGGAAAAGCAGAGATACTAAATGAATAATTCTGTTCCGTCTTCACCAGGGAGAAGGATGGACCAGTGCCTTCAGGAGGGAAAAGAGAAGTGGTGGGAGGGGAACACAGATGTAGTGATAGAGAAGGATAGCGTGAGGAAGGGGCTGTTGGCATTGAAGGTGGACAAATCACCAGGCCCGGACACAGTACATCCAAGGGTACTAAAGGAACTGGCTAAAGAGCTGGCAGGGCCACTGGCAGACCTATTTAATAGTTCACTACAGTCAGGCATGGTACCATAGGACTGGAGAACAGCACATGTAGTGCCCCTCCACAAAAGTGGTCCCAAGGATGACCCAGGGAATTACAGACCAGTCAGTCTTACCTCCACTGTGGGCAAGCTCATGGAGACTATACTAAAGGAAAGGTTGGTGGAATATCTAGAGGACCATGGTCTCCAGGATGCTAGGCAGCATAGGCTCATGGGGGGGAAGACTGTGTCAAAAAAATCTAATTGACTTCTTTTACTGTGTCACTAAGACAGTAGACAGTGGCCAAGTGGTAGACATCCTCTATCTTGATTTCAGCAAGGCCTTTGACTCTGTGCCCCACAAAAGGTTGATCAGGAAGTTGGTGGATCTTGGGGTTGGGGAAAAGATGGCCAGATAGGCGGAAAACTGGCTGAGGGACAGAACCCAGAGGGTGGTTGTGGGAGTTATCTGGCACCAGAGAGGTAACCAGTGGGGTTCAGTGCTGGGGCCGGTGTTGTTCAATGTCTTCATCAATGACATTGGGGATGGCATTAAGGGCAAAATGTGCCTATCTGCGGTTGACACCAAGCTCTGCAGAAGAGTGGACACAGCTGAAGGGATACAGGACCTACAGGAAGATCTGGAAAAGCTGGGAAGGTGGTCCAGGATCTGGCAGCTTGGCTTCAATGCCAAGAAATGCAAAGTTAAGCATATTGGAGCCAAGAATCCCAGGGCAGAGTACTACCTGGGTGGAGTCCGAGTACCTGCATCAGAGAAAGAGAAGGACCTGGGAGTGATGATCACTAGTGATCTGAAGCACTCCATGCAGTGCAAGAAAGCAGCAGCAAAAGCAAACAAGATGCTGGGATGCATATCTAGAGGGATCAGTAGTAGGAGATAGGAGGTTATACTGCCCTTGTACAGGTCACTGGTAAGGCTGCATCTAGAGTATGCAGTTCAGTACTGGTGTCCACACCTCAAAAAGGACATTAACCTGCTGGAGAAGGTCCAGAGGAGAGCTACAAAGATGATAGTGGGTCAGCAGGGTAAGGCATACAAGCAGATGTTTAGGGCATTAAATATGTACTCCCTGGAAGACAGGAGAGAGAGGGTTGGGGACACGATTGGGACCGTCAAGTACTTGAAAGGGATAAAGAAGGTTGATACAGAGAGTCTCTTTAAGCTGAGTGGCAACCATAACATGAGGGGGCACAGTTTTAAGCTGGAGAGTGGGAGGTTTAGGAGGGAGGTCAGGAAGCATTTCTTCACAGAGAGGGCGGTGGACACTTGTGTAACCCCCCCTACAAATGGGTGTTCCCAAAAGTCTTCCTTGGGTGTGCCTAAATGCCCACTGCCAGGCTGTTATCCTGTGTCTTAGCGTGTGCTCTGTCTCTTTAAGAGCTGCCTATAACGTGGTATTTATTTAATCTGGGAGGGGGTTGAGTGTTTCTATGCTTGAGTACCGCCCTGGCTCCAGATAATCACTCTGTTCTGCCATTGCTAGTTGCACACAGGGAGCTCTGTTAGAAGTTGTATTTATTTGCTGATTATCTGTTAGACTAGTAATGATATTGTAGTTTGTCTAACCTGCTGTCTTTGCAGCATGGATAGCTCTGTTTATCACCACCATCTTGGTCCTGGACTGCCAAAATAGGCCAATCAGTACCTTTGGGGACCCTAAAATGGAGTCTGTCCCCAGGGGTCTTGTGGGAGTGAATTTTTGTAGGAATAGTAATTTTGAGACTTTGATGCCTATATGCACCTGGAGGGGGAGCCCTTGCTTTGACAGACAGTTGAATCAATGAATCGAACCTTTTGGACTGAAGGGAAATTCCCAAGCTGCCTGCTGCAGTGAGTCAGTCTGGAGGTAGAGTTTGGAGAGTGAACAGCTCGAGTGATTCGAGCAACAGCTCCTGCGTAGTTCGCGCAGGCGATTGGTGGAAAGGCTGAGTTTGGCCTGCCTGCCTGCTGTCCCTCAAGAGGGAATCCTTTGAAAAGCTTAGTAATCAGACTGTATCCGAATTGGAGTGTGACAAAGCCACTGAAGAGTGACCAGATTTAGACCTGAAGAAGACCGAAGATTTGCACTGCACGATCGGTCTGTCAGGACATACATTCACCATAGAACTCCCGGTTTTGCTCAGAGACACTGATATTGCGACCGGACTGCTATCCGCTTGATGGTATGGTGATTGCTTTATTATAAATGTGCTGTAACCTGCTAGTGGGTCACGATTTAGTTCCCACTATTTAATTGTGCCTTGCTTGCTGGAAGCTGCATCCAGCACCTACCAGACTAAATCTGCATTCATCTCCAATTGGTCTGGGCCGCCACACTTTGGCCCAGCCAGCTACTCACGCCACAGAGAAGACCATTGACGAGAGACCTGCCTTGGGATCAGCCCCCTGTTCAACATCATGAACAGGAATGACACCATGGTTAGTCATGTGGGCCCTGCTTTTCCTGGCAAACCAGCAAGTCATCCTGCAGTCTCCATTTCGTCCATCCTATGTTCTGTACTGGGTAGTGTGAGTAAACACCAGGGTATCTCCATGCAACAACAGCTCAATCAAAGTGTGTCATCTGATTTAATTGTTTTGTTTAATCATCACTAACTGAGCTTCCCGGCTCTGGATTACAAAATGCGTGTGGTTGTGCATGCCTTTTCTTTTCATCACAGGGCCCCAACCAGCTGCAACGCCGGCCTACCCCAGGCAATGTTCCAGGCTAGCCCACCTTACTTCCAACTGGGTACTCAGAGCATGTGACTGTGCAGGGACTAAAAGTGCATGCATAATTGCCTGATTAGATCAGTTTTAGAATCAATCAACCTGATTACTCCCCTCCCTTGTTCAATTCCCCTGAATAAATCAGATCTATTTTTGCATTTAATCTGACTGTGGTTCCAGTTTATATCACTGCACTGTACTGTTGTTATTTGATGTGCCTAACCTTGTTTTACAGGGGATCTCCAGGGTCGGACTGGTGGAACCAGCCCTGGTGGTAAGTGCAAACAATGTAGGAATTTGTATGCTGAATAGAGGCTACTGTGAAAGTGTTTGTTGCATATTGTCTAGGCCACTAGAGGGGAAAGAGGGGGGGTTACAGTGTCCCGGAGGGCTGTACCCAGGTTAACCTTACTACTAACAACCCTGTCCTCCAGATGGAGGCACCCGTTTCAGCACCCAGGCCCCTTAACCTGCAACTAGTCACACAGGCAGGGGTAGTAGCCCTCAGGATAGTGCCACCTAGGGGTTACACTTGTAATGCGCTGCCAGAAGAGGTCAACTCATTGAAGACAGTGGGCAGCTTTGAGAGAGACTGGGATGGGCATGGGGAAGAGAAGGATCATGGATAGGGAGTATGGGAGGAGTGGGAAGGGAAGGCAGGGAGAGTAGCTCAAGCTGTAGACCCTGCAATATGAGAAGACTTGATAGATCAAATAGCCTTCTTCTGCTGGCTTCCTCGTATGTTCGTATGATAGTAAACTGCATATGCCCTTTAGGAAACCAGCCCTTTAAAGTGCTTATTTATATCTAGAGCTGTCAAATCATGGAATTCACTACCCCTGGTACTGACAGGGCTCACCTCCTTCTACTCCTTCAGAGCACAAGCAGCAGCTTTCCTACCCCAAATGTTTAGCTGTAACCAGCCATAGTCAGAAGCCTTAATTTCACTTATCTTGCAAATGCAGTTAAATACCTCATTATACTCGTACTTTGTTCATGATGTTTGTTTTTAGTTACAATGTTGTTAAGCGTGCTGCTGGTGATGTGTTTCTCTCTCTGACTTGGACACCTTTGAAAAAGAGCTCTAAAGCTCAAAGGTCTTTCTGAACACAATAAATAAAAAAAATAGGTATGTATTTCAAGCAACTGTAGAGCAAGATCTTGCAAGGGTAAACTGCTCTGCAGGTGAGGTCTTCACATAAATACAGAAGTTCACCAGCAGAAGGCCTGTGTTTAGTGATATGATGCTTTAAAGCCCTTTCCAGCATGTCTCTACTCTCCCCGCAACTTTATTCCAGCGCCTTCTAAAGCTATCCATGGATTTCAGACTTACCAAATCCTTTGGTAGTTTGTTCCACCCTTCCACAACTCTCTCCATGAAGTACAGTGGCATCTCCTGATGTCTCAGGAACCTACCCGCATCCAATTTGCAACTGTTTCCCATGTACTTATCTTGTCACTGATCTTGAACAATTGACTGCAGTCTACCCTGTTGATGTCCTTCAGGTATTTAAACATCTCAACATGTTCTCTGCTCCCTTCTATCCTCCAGTGATGAGTACATAATCAGGTTCTCAAGCCTCTGCTCAATGAGTGCCCCTGCTGACCTGGAATCATTTTGGTGGCTCTTCTTTGCACTGTCTTCAGTTGACCTTTCTGTTGTATAGATTCCAGAACTGCACACAATACTCCAGGTGCGGCCGCGCCCAATAAATCTGTGCCAGGGTAGCAGGACCTCCTTTCTTCTCTTTGTGAACCCCCTGCTTATGCAACCCGGCAACCTGTTTGCTCCTGCTTTACTACATTGCATAGAGGCCTTCAGGGAACTGGAAACTGAAATCCCTACAGCTTTCTCCTCCTCCTCCTTGGACTCTGTCAAAGTCCCCCCCCCCCCTCGCTTGCACTCCTCCCCAGCTTTAATTTCTGCCCATGTGCATAACTTTGCACTTCTTTGCATTAAACCCCAGTTGCCAGATTCTGGACCATCTCTCCAGCCTTTCCAGGTCCTCCTTCATGTCCCTGATCCCTTTGTCTTTGTTCACCTCCTACAAAGCTTGGTGTCATCTGCATAAAAGCAGTGATTGCTCTTAATGCTGTCCCCAGTCATTTATGACTATGTGGAAGACCATCGATCCAAACAATGACACCCATGGTAGCCCCCCACCTTCGCAACCTACTACATCCCCAATAGTTCCCCTCAAACAACTTTCTGAGTTCTCCCCCTAACCTTTTTTGCCACTCCCAAGTAATTTTGTCTTCCACTCCTAGTTCATCAAACTTCATGATCAGTCTTCTATGGGAAACTGAGTCAAGGCCTTGCTGAAATAAAGGTATAGTATGTCTACTGCCTGATCTCTGTCAACCCTCTTGTGACCAAATCATAATAATCTAGTTTGTCATGACCTCCCTGCCACATACTCATGCTCTCTGTTGTCTTGCCTCAAGAATCTTTACCAACCTTTCCTTTAAAATGGCTTCTATCACTTTGTCAGCAATCAATGTCAAGCTGTAGACTCCCAGCTCATCTCTTTTCCCACTCTCATGCAAAGATGCAACATTTGTGATTCTCCACTCATGCTGCACTGCATCTGAATCCAAGAAGTTGTTATACAGGTTGACTAGTGGGGCTTCTAGTACTGCTGCCATCTACATCTGTACCCCCGGGTGCATAACATATGACACAGGAGATGTATTATCCTTCAGGGCTAGGAGTCGCTTAAGGACTCTGTGAGCAGTGATCATCTCATTGCACTTCTTTATAGTCCCCTCCCAACCTTTGGCTTTCCTTTCCTGTGGTACTGGTCCATCCTTCTCTTTAGTGAATACTGAGCAGAAGTATTTGTTCAATACTCTGCCTTTCCTCTATTATCCTCCACCCATTCTGTCTTTTTTCACTGTTTAACAATTCCTTCTTTTGTTTCCTTTTTTCCCTGGATGAACCAAATGAAGGACCCGTCACCTTCTTTGGCTCCTTCGGCAATTCTCAATTCAGCTTTGGCCTTCTGAACTTCCTTGTTCTCTGATTTGAGTTTGTCTAGGTAGTCTGCTCTCTCTAGTTTTCGTTCTGAGATTTCATGTATCTTTCAAAAGAAGCGCTTTTCTCCTTTATAGCCTTTAGTATCTCCCCAGAGTATCAGAGGGGCTTTCTAAGTTTGTTTTTCTTACTCTTCTGCTTTAGGAAGGTGTTAGTGAAGTCTGAGAACAGCCGGATATGATGTTCAAAAGGAAAATCTGTCCAAACTGTCAAACCAGCTAATGGACGGACTACGTTTGAATTTCACAACTACTGTATTGCAACGTCAACCCGACTATAATGGTGAACATATGATTTCTAAATGGGAAGCCATGATAAATGATATGATCAATATGCATGAATGGTACGGTCAACTTTTCCTTAACTGCACCACTAGTTGGAAGAGAATGGAAAAAGAAATGGACTGAGCCCAGTAAGCATCATTAGTATGATGATACATACAGTAGATTGTAAAAGTTACAAATATACAAAGTAATACATTATTTGTTGCAGAGATGTGTTATGTAATGTGACCATAAACAGACATTTAGTAGCCCGCATGTCCATACAACTGTAGACCTAACACTCATGTCAATGGTGACTGGGGTTTGGAAGACAGCCATGGCCTCTGATTGCCAGATGGGAGGTGGAGGATTAAGAGTAAAAGGGCACATTGTCCTCCAATGAGGAAGGCTGGCACTCTGTGCACTACCATCAAATGACTGACCACTGATTGTGGTGCTTTCAGGGGAGATGGCAGTGCAGGAGATGCTGGGAATGGTCATCACAGCACATGTGCACACAAAATGTGTGAAGTTGGAGGATGACAGTGACAGCACAAACCTAAGGGACAGGTGATAACTTAAGGGACAAATTACACTTTGGCTGAGCAGCATGGTGTGCCAAAGCATTTGCAGGCCATGCACAAATTGATCCAGGGCAGGCTACTCCAATGAGCTTCTCGGTCTCTCATAGTGTTCTTGTTCACCTGTATCGTGGAGGCCCACATCTGACAGCAAGACAGAGTCCTGAAGTGGAAGGTAAGTCACTGGGGAGGCAGAGTGATGGATCTGAGGTGCCTCAGCAAGCGGACAGATGAGGTATATCCATCCAAGAGAATTTGAAAACAAAAGCAGACCTTTATTAATGATGGTTATGTTCATGAAAATGCTGTACCAAACTGTGATATGAAGGTGCAATTTTCAAATCAGGAGCAGATCTGATTTTTAAAGAATTACAAGATGCTGGGAACCTAACATAAAAAGTGGACTCTGTTGTGAGATAACTCCTTTGAAATGCCCAAGAAAATCAATCTTCAAAGTTCTTAAACTAATGGTGGACACCAAATATGAGTTCTTAATGTAATGGTGGACACCAAAACAGAGTTCTTAGTGTAAAATAGGTGCCAAACAACTGCTTAAGTTCAAAAACGTTTACTAATTGTGATGACTGTTCTAGCTACTAAAATACTATGACAACTGGAGAAAAAGTAATAACTAATTCAAAATTGAGCATTTATTGCAAAAGGTGCTATTGTCCACCAGTAAAATTACTTCAATTCTAGCACTTCTGAAGCTTTTCAAATCTTTTTGCAATAATTTGCAGTACATCAAGTTCAAAAATGCCTTGTCCCGATAGAGTTACTGGCTCATGAGAAAGTCTCTGTTGCCTGCCCATCAGTGTCGTGGTATAGTGGCCACGTGAAACATCCATCCACAAGTCTGTGTAGGAACTTCACAGTAAAAGCAATTTTCATTTCACTGAATGCAAGAACTTGTTCAACAGAAAATGCCTTTGAATATTACATGGCATATCATTTATCCAGTTATTATCTGGATTGAACTTTGTTTTTCAGCTGCTGGATCCACAGTGTGCACATTAGGAGCAGAGGGATCTGTTGCAGAAGTGCCGGGAGCAGCAGGAGAGGGTTCCATCTCTTGAGTGCTGGCAGCAGAGGAGTGGCCTATCGCAGGAGGGCTGGGAGCAGTGGAGGGGTTCATCACTGGACTGCCAGGAAACCCTGTGGAGAGGTTCATCACTGGACTGCCAGGAACAGTGCCAAAGTTCATCCTGTAGTCAGGCATTGGAATTTTCTGCAATGTGCTTTGCATGCCGTTTGAAAAACTGTAAGCCTCTTTACTGTCCATGGTTCCACATGTTCACAGTTCACACATAGGCTGCCACCTTTTTGGGAATGTATGCAAAAACAGGTCAAATCTCTGAAGACAACCACATTAGCCCCCACAGATATCACACACTGGATGGGTCTGAAGGAAAGACTCTCCTCACCTGCACAATGTGTGGCATAGAATTGAGATCCTTAACACATATCTTGTGGGAATACACCAAAATGAAACAGTTGCGGCAAACAGTTCAAGCCCACGTACACCCCTGCTTAGGCTTAGAATCAGCTCACCCCACCCCCCCCACACACACACAATGAGATGCCTTATAGATCTCAGAATTAAAGACCTGATGGGGAATAGGAAATACCAGTTCTCCCTTATAGTCAAGGTCATGTTACATCACTGGATGTGGAAATCCTCACACAAACAGAGTGGCATCAAGAAACAATGCAAGCCCTTTGCATGGCAAGAATGATGGCCTCCATGCGGAAAAGATACCAAGGGTTTGGGAAATGGTGGTAAACTCTGCTTCTATTTATTTGATATTTAATTTTGTTTACTTTTATGCTGTTTTAAGCCATTTTATTGTTGTAAGCTACTCTGAGCCATCCAGAAAGCAAGCAAGCAATCTTTATTTATAGAACGCTATTCCAGCAAGACCATAGCACTGTACAATAAAACAATAAAACATAGTACCACAATCAGTAAAATAATAAAACAAATAATAAAAGAGCAGAACTTTAAGTGTTCAAAAATGCTAACTCAAATAAATAAGTTTTCAAGGCAGATCTGAAGGCCTCAATGGATGGGTACTCTCTAACCCAATGAAGTAGTGAACTCCACAGGGTCAGAGCAGCAAATGCAAACAATCTCGCTCCTAAAGTTTTCAAACAGACCCTGGGAATCTTTAGCAATCCCTCATCGGTGGAACGGAGGGGATGAAGGGGGCGGTAGGGACAAAGAAGATCTTGCAGGTAGCAAAGTCCCTGTCTATGTAGAACCTCAAAGGTCAGTAATCCAACCTTGAAGGTGATCCTCCACCGCACCAGCAGCTAGTGCAGACCGCAGAGCACAAGTATGATATGGCAAGATCTTGAAAAGCCAGTGAGCAATCTGGCAGCCACATTCTGCATCAGCTGCAGGCAGCAAAGGTCCACCCCCAGTAGCCCTAGGTATAGGGCATTGCAGTAATCAAGGCATTAGGTCACAAAGGCATGGACCACTATCGGAAGATCATCAGGTGGAACCAGATGTTTTATCCAGGTGATGTTCCTCAGATGATAAAATGAGGTCTTGACAATGGCTGACACCTAAGACTTACGTGTCAGTTCACTGTCAAGCATAACGCCTAGATTCTGCACCTGGTCAGAGGTCATCAGCTGGTTGCCCCCCAGCCAAATCCCAGAAGGCTGCCCAGCCGATAAACTCTCTACCTGATGACTTGGATCCATAACCAACACCTCAGTCTTATACGGATTCAGCCTAAGCCAATAGGCATGCATCCAGTCCTGAATCTCAGAGAGACAGTTGTTAAATACCGAGACAGCATCATTTTGTCCGGGCACAAAGGACATGTACAGATAAGTATCATCTGTATAGCAGTGAAAACTCAAACCGTACCACCTAATAATGTCTCCTAATGGTAGCATATACACCATAAACGGGTTTATGTGATAATGGCGAATGCCTAGAGGCGATCACCGTTATCATTCAGTCAGAGTGCCGAAAACATTTTCGGCAGTCTGACAACCCCAGCACCTCAGGACAACGGCACCAGGACAGTATTTTACTGCTTTCTGTGGGGGGGCTTTGCCTCCCACCCCCGGACAAGATTCTCAACTCAGGGAGGTGCATATTGGGGGATGAAAGCAGGAAAAAAATAAAGGTTCGGGCCAAGCACAATAAAATTGCACTGGCGCCCGGACCCGAACCCAGTACCTCTCTCACTGCAACCACTGGCCAACCCCCGACGCCACAACACAGCTCGGCCAGCCACCGCAGCGCCACCTCCTACAGCCTCTCCACCCCCCTCCCAGCCCACATTCGCTGTGCTCGCACCCACCCCCCACACATGTACGCATAGTGACATCCTGTTACCCAGTTCACCCACAGCCTCATCCGATCGCCCTACCCTCCCCATCGCCATGAGGGATTGCGCCAGGAAGGAGTCACTGTAACGCATGGCACCCTTCCTCATGTGCCCACCTCACGGGTTACCCACCGCGAACAACATTGGGGAAAGCACAGAGCCTTGCAGCACCCCACATGGCAGGGGAAGAGGGGCTGAGAAAAATACCCGATTCCATTTTCTGTATCCTGCCAGTGAGGAACGAATGGAACCATCTGAGGACTCTACTAGACAGCCCACAGAATAGTTGCAGGTGCTGTAGCAACACCCCATGGTACACTGTGTCAAATGCTGCAGAGCGATCAAGGAGGACCAAGACAGAATGGCCCCTCCGATTTTTCTCTGTCAGGAGATCATTAAGTACCTGGACCAGCACAGTCTCAGTACTGTGTCCCTTCCTGAAACCGGACTGGAGAGGATCGTAGATATCGTGGGTGGTCAGATGCTCCTCAAGCTGCAACGTGACCAACTTCTCAATAACCTTACCCACAAAGGCAGGTTAGAGACAGGCCTGAAGTTTGCAAGACAGTCAGAGTCGAGAGAAGGTTTTTTCAGGAGGGGGTGAACCACTACCTCCTTCAGGGTGTCCGGGAACACCCCTGTCTCTAACAAACACCTAACTATCTCAGCTAGTACCAGTCCAATTATCTCCATGCACCCCACCAGGAGGCACGTTGGACCGGGATCCAGACTACAGTAAGTTGGTCACAAACCCTGGATCACCTTCACAATGTCCTCGATCGCCAACTGGCCAAAGTTGGACCAGACAAATCGAGTGCTTGCAATCTCCCACCGATCTCCGCTCTGCCCATTTTAATTGAGCGGTGCAGATCTCAGACCTGATGGTGCCAACCTGATCCGCGAAATATCGAGCAAACTCATCACACTTATTCTGTGAAAAGACTCCTGAACTCTGGAGACAGGCTGTATTGCACAGCCTGTCCACAGTACGGAAGAGCTGAGCCGGTCAATTTCACGCAGCCGCAATCTCCCCGAACAGGAACTCTGCCTTCTTACAGAAGACCACGGATTGATAGTCCTTATAATGCAACATCAATCTAAGTTTGTCCATCAGCCCAGATTTCCACCAGCATCGCTCCAACCTTCTCCCCACTCTCCTCAACTCCCTCAAGGTCCCATCAAACCAGGGGGACCGAGGGCGAAGGGTGAGGAGGCACACCCAGCCAGAAGTAATGGCATCCAGAGCAGTCTCCACCACCTTATTATAGGCCAGTAGAAGACTCTCTGGCTCCATGCTAACACTCAAAAGTCATTGATAGGTCCAGAACCACCATAAGACCATCAGGGGTCAAACCCCACAAAGTGTGGTACCAGACCATCTCCGTGGAGGCAGGTCTATTGGATGTGCCATGAAACTGAACCCTATAGTGTGGTGATCGGACCAAGTGGTGGGTTTCACCACCACATCGGAGATCTCCATCCCCAGCAGAAACACAAAGTCCAACAAATGACCTTGTATGTGGGTTGCAGAGGTAATCACCTGTATAAAGCCGAACGAAACCATCAGTTGGAGGAAGAAAGGGCACCAAACAAATAAAAACGTGGCTTTCCTTACCTACATGCATTGGTTGGAATTGTTGATGACTAATCAATTGTAGATATGTCCAGCATGATTCACTCTATTGTACTTTTTGTATTTAATGTTTTTGCTCAGTGTATATCAAGTATAACTGCAGACATAGTAAATTGGTGGGGGGACCAGTATTATGTAGTGTATAGTTCTGTACTGTCTTAGATGTCTGTACAGTTCTGTACGTATTGTTTTGTATGTTATATTTGGTTTGTTAAAGTATATTAATTAAAAAAAAGATTACAGCTGTTGCAAAGTTTTATTTTGCTGGTGAGTTCTGGAGAAGTTGCAACATTCCCCTTCGCAAAACACTTCACGAAGTTCCCACTTTGCAATGAGGTTTTTTTTTCAGGTGAAATGGCACTTTTTCAGGTGAAGTCAGGCCAAGTCATGACAAAGTTGAAACTTTGGCAGTGAATTTGCATGATTTCACTTGAAAAAAGTGCCATTTTGCCTGCCGAAAACTTTACAAAGTCAGCGACTCGCAAAGTTAGTAAACTTTGCAAAGTAATTCATGAAGCAAACTTTGCCAACTTGCTGCATCTCTTTAGAGATTAGAAGATTTAATCTGGCTTGATTTTAATAGTGAATTGTATACTGACTCTAAATCCAGTAGATATAGTGTAATACCAAAACTGAACAAAATACATGTTACAAAACGTTTTCTTTACTTGATTATAGAAACAACAGTTACTGTGAAATGAGGTTTTTTTTGGACATTAAGAAATTAGTTTTTGGCCTTTGACAAGCTACTTTTATTTTGCTTTTTTTTCTTTCTAGTTTGAGATTTGATTTTTTTCCATATAGGTTTTTATCTTCTGAGCCAGACCAAGCAGCGATTCAGCCACATCCCCAGGCACTTCTGACCATCTTGTTCCTTCCTCCATGCTCTGGTGCTAGTTTTGCAGTGGATTCCCCCTGCAGCAAGGCTGGGGAGGGTCCTCTGCCCCCCCCCAGAGTACTCACATCCAGAATGCCCAGCAGCCAGAGTGGAAAGGGGTATCCTGTCAAAAGGGCGACTGAGACTGAGCGACTCAAATATGAGTGACTCAGTCTCAGTACCTCTGTTGTGGGCTACCCTGCAAGGGTAGCGACAGGAAAGGGCAGGGTGATAGCACAGTGACAGGATAACAGAAGGTATCTGGTGAGGTATGTGGGGGGTGGCAAGAGGGGAAGCTGCTGAGCTAGCCTAGTGGCATGGTGGATTGGGAGGTTGACTTTAGTGAGGAGGGTTCGGGGCCAGCACAATATTTTTGTGCTTTGTCGTCCTGTTTTTTTCCCCCCTCTGCATCCTGGTTCTGCCCCCTCCCCAACATGCACCCCCCTGGAGTTAGTTACTTTAGTTAAGGAGGTGGAGTGGGTGAAGCCCCCCCACCCACATAAAAACTAAAGTAATTTCTGGTGCTGGGAATGTACATCGCCATTGTTGTTTTCAGTGATCGCCCTTTCATGATCGCCGTTATTACATAGAACCATGGAAGAGCAGGTCAAGGTATCCCCCAGCTGAGCTTCACAAAGCCCTGGCCTTCTCCTTTTCTCTTCAGTTTTCCCCTTACATCCCAGAGCTGTGGCGAAATGGAGGACACATGCGCGTGGAGGTGTGCATGCATTCCAGAACTGCGTCTCCTTCCACTCCACCCCCCCAGACTTACATCTTGCCTCCCATGCATCAGCACTACCACCAGGCTTCCGCCTGTTCGCAGCCAAGAGCTGGAAAGACCCACCACCCCAGTCTGAGAAAGGAGAGCTGCCAGGTGGCTGCTCGATCCTCTCTTGGCCTTCCCTCACTGCTGATCCCCGGTGACCCAAGCTCATTCCCAAACTCAGGTCACCAGCATGGCAAGAGGTAAGGAACCTATAGCACCTCAGCCCTCTGCACTACTGTGCTAGCCAGAGACTTCATTTTCTACCAGTTTAAAACATTGGGACCTGCATTAATATGGAAATTGCCTGTTTTTACATAGCAATGTAATACACATGCAATCTGAATAAATTCTTCATTACTAACATTGTGACATAACAGTAGCAGTATAATAATAATCTATATCAAAGACCAAATTTAAATACAGAATTAAGCATGTGTATAACTTTATATCTTATTATTACCATGATAAAGGAGGAATAACTCATTTTGAGTTAAAGCTTTGTAAAGATGCAGTGGTTTTTCTAAATAATATAAAAGTGCTGGCTATAATTTATATTAGGATTGTTACCTGCACCAAAAGTAAAAAGTATTATAATGTTTTATTTGGGCTATAAATTGAAGGCTTAATGGGTAAATATAAACCCTGGTCTTTTGACAAATTTGCAACATATTTTCCCCTTGCAAACAAAGTTGCTTACTAATTACTGTGTTGTCAGTTTCATTTAAATGTTTAGTTTTTTTCTGCCCTTTCAACCAATGTAGATACTGAGTAATGGGATCTTCTCCACATTATTGGATTCAGCTTTGTTGTATGTTACCCCCGGGATGCTGTGTCTGGGTTCACACCCCTGACTTGTGACTGTACAGAGCCCACCGGGTGGAGAGGACAGGTTTGTGCTTTCTCCTGTGGTGGTGGAGGTGGGGGGGGGGGGGTCATCTCAGAAAAGATAAGAAATAGTGCACTGTCTCCACCCAGAGGGAATAAATGGACCAGATGTTGTGTGTAGTACCACCCTCTGGGATGCAGTACCAACCAACCTCCCTACACTGACTCAACCACCCCAGGGAACCAACGAGACAGTTATCACTTTCACCAATAGACAATTCAACAGCATGTACGGACTGAAACCAACATAGTGATAGAAGTAAACAAACGAACTGTGCTTTTAGTTTGGCACACAGGCCCAGAGGCTGTGGGGAGCGCAAGGGTTAGACAATAACAAGTTGCTGTACGCACAACCACCCTCAGGCAATTCCCCTCGAACCCCACTGCACTGTGGGTCACTACCATCATCTAAGCCCCACACAACATATACACACCTGTCAAAGCCAGGGGCACATGAGATGACAATATTATACAGGGTGTGGAAACTGTCCTCCCATACCAATAATAGAACTATAAGTACAAGTGCAATAACAATTAAAGCTCTAGGTACCCAGGTGTTATAACACAGTTCTGGTAAAGGCCCGATTGCAGAGTTGCTCAGGATCTTGCAGTGGTGCACTTGGTGAAAATTTTGCAAGCTTGCAATTTAACCCCCCCAACAGACCATAGTGTGCTACCACAAATTGTAAAACTTTAATTCCAAATGGTACCATCAACCATCCAACAGCAGTAATTGTAATCCAACAGAAGGTTGAAAAGAATCCCAGCCAGCCGTGCTGCCACTCATGTGACCCTCAGGTTCAGACGATCGTCTACAGTAGGGACCAGCACAAGGCAGCGATTGGTGCAGCAGTCAGGATCTTCCAACATGGATAAGGCCCAACAGCATAGCCCTTCTGACTCTTCTTTTCACCATACACTGGAGCACTCACGCAGTGGTTTCACAATTTCCGATGAGCCCAGACCCCAGGAGTGACCCCCGTGGTCCAACTCCCCCCAGGATAGAGAGTACCTCTGTACCCTGGGAATGCACTCATGACTCCCCTTTCCTTGATTCACCCCACTCAATATGGCTAGCAGGTAGCCTACCTAGCTCCGAAGTAGCTGGAGAGAGATGCAGATCTGTCTCCAAATCTGGCTTTAGCGGTCTCACAGACTTGGCATGTCTCAGGAGTTGGCACAGCAAAACAAGCTCTGACAGTCTCTTTTCTCACAGGTCCTCTTAAAACCCTAGAGAGGGGTTTCCCAAACTGGCCTGGCTAGGTCACAACCCAACATAAATGGGTCCTTACTACACTGAGTCTCTCCTCCAGCTCCCCTTCCTCTTCCAAAACCTGCCAATCTCTTTCCCTCCATTTCATCTCTCAGTGGGCAGACAGGGTTGTCTGCCAGTCCTGCTGACCTGACCTGCCCTTTGATTAGCTCAAAAAGTCTGCCAGTCCAATTGAGAGAAATCTCTTGCACCATCCTCCCATAATCCATCAGTCTGTTTTGTTGTTCTCTGATTGGTGCCTGTCTGGTAGAAAGGTCACAAAGATGGTGGACCCTTTCCTCAATGGACCCCTGTGCTTCGAAGTCATTTTAATTTATTTGGAGTTTGCCCCTTAGTGTGCTGCCCCTGGACTTGATGCGCACCACTGTGCCTGACATCCTGGTGGTGGTGTGGAGTGGATAAAATCCCCATGCTCTCCATTGGGAGCTCTGTTCTCTGCCCCCCCAGAATTGCTGGCAGCCTCTCCATGTGCCAGGAAGCTGCTCTCCTAAAGGCACCATGCACCAAATGTCCAGGTGCTTCTTCCTCCTCTACCCAGTGCCTTCAGACCCCCTGATGTCTACTGGTGTCCCTGGGGCCAGAGCATAGTACTAGGGGACGTGCTGGCTGGCTGCTGATGTGGCTTTCTCTTTTTCCCTGTGCAGCCACACTCAGCACCACAGGAACATCAGCGCTGGAGCCACTCGCATGTTCGAGCGGGAGGCTGCTCGAACGTGTGTACATTTACTGTGCAGCGGGTTTTCAGCAGACGCTCCCATGGCTCACTTTCTGCAAGATGTAGACCGTATGTAAGCTTCCTGAGTTTTGAGCTCAGCCATCCCTGTTAGATTTTTGTTTTAATTTGCTTGTTTTTTAGTTAGTAAATGTTATAGTTTAGTCTAGTGAGGGCCTTATAATGAGATAGTTTAGATTAGCAAAGTGTACATTTTTTCGGGTCAGTAAAGTTTGTTCTGGTGTCTTTTACTGTTTGCTGCTGTGTTTTGGACATCAATTGCTAGCTGCAGTAAGTACTGCTAGTACTCAGTGTTAGGTAAGTTACTTTTTCTATTACATTTGGAAACTTGTTCCAGAAAGCTCTGTGCAGTCACTAGCAAGGATGGAGAAGTACTAGAACAAATAAAACACCTTACAGTTACTTATGTCTTTTTATACAAAAGTAATACGTAACTGTAACTGATTACATTTATTTGAAAGTAACTAGCAACTAATCTATTATTCTCAAAAATGTCATCTGTTATAGTTATTCATTACTTCTGTATTGATCTGTATGAAACAAAATATGTAACTGTAACTGGAAGGTGTATTACTTGTTCTATAACTTCTCCATCCTTGCTAGTGACTGCTCAGAGCTTCCTGGAACAAGTTTTCAAAAGTAATAGAAAAACTAACTTACCCAACACTGCTAGTACTGCATTTTTGTCCCACTGAGCTGTTTTTTACTCCCTTACTTTGCATATGGGAGTTTTTAATGTTATTCTACTGTTTTACGTCATAGCTGTCCATTCATTAGTAAAGCCATGACAGACCTCTGATTGTATTGGAGATCTGCTTGGAGCTGCTGTTTTTTTGACCCGGTCTACTTGGCCCAGATTCTGTGTCCAGGCTGGTTGAGTGGAGCTCAGAAGCTGAGTCAAGCTGGGAAGCTGGAGTCGAGTTTGAAGAATCACTTCTGAACAGTGAGCAGTTTGGAGTGTGGAGCTCGCTACTGAAATTACTTCGATTTGTGGACCAGTTGTCAGCGTGGTGAGAGCGCATCCGGCTGTTGAACTGACATCAGAATTTGAAGTGTTTGAGTCTACTCCTTTGCTTCCAAGGTATTTGCTCCTTTTTGCTCCTGGAGGGACGACTGGCAGGTTTGGGCTGTGCTGGGCTCCTGGGGAGGGCAGTAGCAGGGGCTTTACTCCTGGCTGCTGTGTTGGGCAGGGGTGATTCTGGCGGTCGGCTGAGTCTCCAATGTCCCTCTGACCTGGGTGGTCTGTCTCGGCCTGTAACTGCTGTTGGTTCAATGCTCTGAGAAAGGGGAAGGTGGCAATACATTTTTTGGGCCGCAGTACTGAACTGGGGGTTGTTGCCTGGGCTGGCCTGTGATCAGAAGGGGATTCAGAGGGGTGCAGACCAGTGGGTGGTGTGTGCCTCCGGGGATCCTAGGGGGTTTTACTGCAGGGGGAGCTGATAGGCTTTATCCTCAGGGACCCCGTATTTACAGGTTGCAGCCTATCAGTCTTCAGCCTTCAAGGGTTGGTATTTTGTGGCCCTGAAGTTATGGAGTGGCATTAGGAGAAGATTTGTGATGAAGAAGATCTGGACTCGGCCATCTGGATAACTGGTGGCTCATATACACTTGCAGAACTCTGTGATCAGACTGGGAAGGTAGTGAGAGTACCCCCAATAGACTGAATATGTACTTTATAAATTCAGTGGATTTGGCTGGTGGAGAGGAGCGCAACCTTGGCCTTTGATTTTATGGACTGGGAGAGGGTGAGAGCCTCTCCTGTCTAAAAACAATTCCTTTGAAGCTTTGGTGTGCTTCATATATTTGGACAGTGATCCTGCATTGATTATTTTTGGACTTCTCAAGCACATAACTTAGTAGGTTTATTTAGGAGGTCATATTTTGCTATAATTATTAGTGGAATGTGCCTGCTCGCCCCCCCGTCCTGTGCTATTCGGCCTCCACTCTCCGCACCCTCCACCATTTTTCTTCCCCCCCCCAACTTGCTTCTGTTTATCAGCGCTGTCGAGCACTGGGGATTGCTAGCAGGGGAGGGAGTCGGGGTGAGTGGGGGGTCATGGGCAGCGGGGCCCGAATGAGTGGTGCTCTCCTACGGGGGTGGTTAGGACCAGAAGACGCCCTGGGGCGAAATGGTACTTGGAGCGTGGTGATTCAGTTCTGGTTCCTATACCCAAGGGCATCTCCGTTTTGGGAGGGCAAGTAGGTGGGACAGCTTGCCAATCTCGTCCAACTCTGGCGCCGTTATGCAATGCCAGATCTGTCTGCAACAAGACTCGCCTTATTGCAGACTTTGTTGGAAGGGCAGCTCCGGTTTGCATTACCGAGACCTGGTTAGATGGGAATGCTGCCCCTATTTTAGAGGCAGCTGTTCCCGACAGGTACTCAGTTTTACATCGCCCGAGACTGGACTGAAGGGGGGGGGGGGGTTGTGGTCTGTTTCAAGATCAAATTGGGCCTAACTAGTGTACCAGTTGAGGAGGCTGGGTCATTTGAGTGTACTGTGGTAGCTGGTGTGGGGTGCAGGATAACTCATCTACCATCCACCAGGTGATGAGAAGCTGTTTCTGCAGGAAGTAGCAGACTTCGCCGCCGACATGGCATTGGAGTCACCCAGATTGATGGTTCTGGGCGACTTCAATGCCTAGGTAGACGACAAATCCCCGCTTTTTGGTCAACACTTCTTTCAGCTGATGACATCTCTGGGCTTCACACAGGTTGTTTCCTCAGCTACTCACAAGGGTGGCCACTCTCTTGATTTGGTCTTCCTCCTGGGGATCGAGGCCTCCGACTTGGTGGTGGAACCAGTCGGTTGGTCCGACCACTACTCCGTTGAGTTCAATTTTTCGGCCCCCCTGGGTAGGTCAGCCCCTGTAGAGATGGTCAGTTATCGCCCTTTGCAGGATATGGTCCCTGAAGACCTGATGGCGGTAACTGACCTCTCGATATTGGGTGAGACTAGCACAGATCCTGAGCGGTTAGTTGCAGCCTACAATAGGGCCATTTCTTCAGCTCTCAATCTGACTGCTCCTGTCCGTGTTTGCCCCCTTCCGCGACACCCTGGGGCCCCTTGGTTTGATGGGACTCTAAGGGAGTTGCAGAAACAGGGGCGTAGGTTTGAGCATCGTTGGCAGAGGACAGCCTTAGATGCCGACCACCTTATTTTGTTAGAGCAGTATAAACTCTATCAAACAGAAATTTCCCGTAAGAAGGCACGGAACCAACCGGCTCAATTCTTCAGAACTGTTGACAGACTGTGCAACCCAGCCTGTCAGCAGTTCCACTGAGTTTTTTCACAAAATGATTGTGATGAGATCGCGCGCTTCTTTGCGAATAAGGTGGCCGACATCAGGCAGGAATGCCTCCAACTTCACTCTATGGACATTGCTGTTGACCGGTGTCATGTCACAGAGCTCGGAGTTTCCTGGAGTACCTTTGATCTGCCAGAGTTCGATGATATTATGAGGATTGTCCAGGCGATGCATCCCACCTGCCGTAGTTTAGACCCGGGCCCTACCTCCCTGATTTTGGGTTGTAGTGACATAATTGGCCCAGTCTTAGCTTGGATTGTCCAGTGCTCTCTGGATTCGGGTGAGTTTCCTAGCTCCCTGAAGGTGGGAGTGGTGATACCCCTCCTGAAGAAAGCTTCTTTAGACCTGGATAACCTAACAAACTACAGGCCTATCTCTAACCTCCCTTTTGTGGGGAAGGTTATTGAGAAAGTTGTGAAAGCTCAACTGGAGAACCATTTAACCATCCATAATTTATACAAACCTCTCCAATCGGGTTTTCGAAAGAGGCATAGTACTGAGACTGCTCTGGTTCGGGTGCTCAATGATCTCCTGATGGCAAGAGATCGGAGACAGCATTCCATCTTGGTTCTCCTTGACTTATCATCAGCTTTTGATACTGTGTATCATGGGGTTCTGCTCAAACATCTGAGGTCCATCTGTGGGCTGTCCGATACAGTTCTCAGATGGTTTACATCTTTCCTTGCTGGTAGAACGCAGAGAGTTGTCTCGGGTATATTTTCTTCTGGGGCTTTCTCTCTGCCTTGCGGGGTACCCCAGGGTTCAGTGCTGTCCCCCATGTTATTCGCAGTATATATGCTGCCCCTCGGAGACACTGTAAGATGGTATGGGCTGAGGTTTCACTGCTATGCTGATGATACCCAACTCTACCTGTCTTTTGCCCCCGACCAGGTTAGTGCTATCTCAGTATTGAACAGCTGCCTCATAGAAATCCAAGATTGGATGAGCACCAGCAGTTTAATGTTGAACCCAGGAAAGACTGAGGTTTTGGTAGTGGACCTGGGTTGTACGGCAGAGGGGTTGAGGACCGAGCTCCCCTCCGGTTTAGTCTTGGGGGGGGGGGCCCAGATTCTCACCTCTGAACGGGTGCGTAACCTAGGAGTGGTGCTTGACGATGGTCTGACCCTTCATCATTAGGTGTCGGCAGTCGTCAGGCTGGCCTTTTACCATCTTAGGAACATTGCTAGGATTAGGCACCTTGTTCCGTCTAGCGACCTACCTGTTTTGGTCCACGCCTTTGTGACATCATGCCTTGATTACTGCAACTCCCTTTACTTAGGGCTTCCTGGGGCTGATATCCGCCGCTTGCAGCTAGTGCAGAATGCGGCAGCATGTTTGTTGACTGGAGCATCTAGAAGAATTCATATTACCCCTGTGCTGCACGGTCTGCACTGGCTGCCTATTCAGTGGCGGATCACCTTTAAGGTAGGTCTACTGACTTACAAAGCCCTACATGGACAGGGTCCTGATTACTTGAAAGAGCTCCTGATTCCCTACACCCCTCTGTGACAGCTCCACTTGGCTGATGAGGGGTTGCTGGAGATTCCGAGGGTAAGTTTAAAGTCATCTGGTGCACGTGCTTTTGGGTTTGTGGCACCTACCCTCTGGAATTCTCTGCCACATCAACTTCGGGAGTGCAGGACGGTGGGGTGCTTCAAGCAGGCTCTCAAGACTTTTTCGTGGGGAAAAGCCTATTCTGTATTGTCTTGATTTTATTGTATTCTGTTTTTATCTTGAATGTACAGCGCTTTGATACGTGAAAGGCGCTATAATAAATACATTTTATTATTTTATTATAATTTTTGAGTTGGGATTTTTGGTTATGTGATAGAGGGAGGGGGATTGTATAGTTTATCTGTGTTTTTTGGGGGGATATTGTGTAATTTAAGGGAGGGGATTTTTATTTTGAAGATGTGTTGGTCAGTAAACAGACAGTCAGGCGCTATGCCCCCTCCAGACTCAGGGACCTCTGCCCTTTTGATTGTCCCTCACTGCCAGCTGAGGCATATAGGAGATGTCGTGCCTTAGGGATAATCAGGAGAAGGAAGAAGGGTGGGCTGGACCTGGGGGGGAACAGAGAGGGATGGGCAGATGGGGTAGTGAGGACAAGGAGACACCCTGGGATGAAATGAGGTCAGGACAGGGGTCTTCCATGCCTGATTTCCATACCCAAGGGCTCTGCTGACTGCAGGCAGATGGCGCAGTCTTCCTTAACTGCTCATCCTACCCAGGCGGAGCTATGCAATGCTGGGTCCATTAAAAACAAGACTGCTATAATAGCAGATCTTGTTGGGACATCAGACCTGGCGTGCATCACTGAGACCTGGCTGGATGAAAATGCAGGCCCGATATTGGCCTCAGCAGTTCCAGTCGGGAACTTGGCGCTACACTGCCTGAGGATGGTTCATAAGGGCGGGGGTGTTGCCTTTTGTTTTAGATCAAAGCTGGACCTTGTGGATGTACCAGTGGGGTCCACCAGATCTTTTGAGTGTATCGTGGGTGCGGGTGTTGGGTGCAGGATATTTCTCATCTACCGTCCACCTGGAGATGGGAAAGAGTTCCTGCAGGAAGTTGCAGACTTCATTGTCAGCGTGGTATTGGGACACCCCAGATGGTTGATTCTGGGGGATTTCAATGCCTGGGTCAATGATGAACTCTCCCATTTTGGTCAGGATTTCCTCCAACTAATGACCTCGTTAGGCCTCACACAGGTTGTTACTTCTGCAACTGACATTCATAGTAAATCACTGGACTTGGTATTCCTCCTGGGATGGAGATCTCCAACATGGTGGTGGAGCCAGTCGGATGGTCGGACCATCACACCATAGTGTTCAGTTTCATGGCCCCCCCAGTAGGCCTGCCCTTACAGAGATGGTCTGGTACCACTCTTTACATGATCTGACCCCAGGGGAGCAGACGGGGGGCCAACTGTCCCGGGCCCAGTGGCTCAGGGGGGCCCATAGTGGGACTTGTAACAGGGGATGTGAGGCTAAGGGAGGCCCACTTTAGCACCACTAAAGTACTTGCTGGACCTATCGAGCTTGCTGAGTGAATGCATGGATCCAGGGATCTTGTATTTGCCTATAATAAGGCAGTGACGGGAAGCCCTGGATTCCACTGCTCCTGTTCATGTTCGCCCCGTCACTCTTCACCCAAGATCTCCGTGGTTTGATGGGACCTTGAAGGAGTTGAGGAGAGTGGTGTATTTCTGGTATAAATGACACATCCTCCACCTCTTTTTGAGCACCAGTCCTGTTGGTACAGGGTGTAGCCAGGCAGGGATATGGCAGTATCTGGTATATTCGGGGAAAGCCATCAGGGTGGTATTGGGAGACAGTCCTTGAGACTGTCCATTTCTGGGAGGAGGCTGCAGATGTTTAGGCATGAGAACACAAGACCTGTAGTTTTACGCTGCCTAGCATTCAGACTCATTGGAGGTCCAGGGTTGGGATACACATTGCCAGACATCAGGAGTAGGAGAAGCAAGAGCAGTCTTAAGAGCTGTTCTAGTATTAGTTTTTTCTGTCACCGCCTTACTCATTTGCTGGGCGCCTGCGTTTTCATTTTGTGAATATTACCCAAAGGTAGTAGTAGTAGCAGCAGCAAGCGAGTAATGTGATCTAGTAAGAGTTTACATTTTCTTGAACGTTGCCTTTTGCTGGATGCAATTACTTTAGTGGTGTTAAAGTGGGCAAATAATCCAGGGATTAGCGGTACCAAGGAGGGATCTTTTGGGTGACAGCACTGTGACCAGGTCCTGGAATGCCCATGCTGGGTGTAGCTTCTGAACCACTGGTAGGGGGAGGTGATTGAGACATACACATTAAGGCCTGTCTCCTGGTGGTTTAGATGGGAGGAAGGAAGCAACCTGGTGCACAGAGGTCCTGTTGGGGATAACAGAGTGAGTATGACCATGCATAATAGGGTCCCAGCGGTCCTAATCGACACTGTGATGCACAAGCCTCAAGAATGAGGTACCACCCTTTTAAGAGAGAGAGAAAGTGAAACCTGAGAGAAGTAGGGGCAAGTCACTGGGAAAGAGAACGTGTATTTAATAAAGGAAAGAGGTTGGGGTTGGGGAGGGGGATGGGTGAAAAATCACCCAGAGAGCTACACAGAGAAAGAGCTGCAGTGATTCTAGCTCTTCACCCTGCTTAAGGACTTTCCCCAAGGTGATGAAATAAAAATAGGGACAGTCCGAGGGAACTGCTCAGTTGGAGAGGTAGTCTGTTAAGCTGCCTCAAGGTCCAGTAAAGCAACTTCAATTCCAAATTGCACCATACCTTAGGCAGTGGGGAGCAGAAAGGTGGCTGATGCCTGGAGAGATGTGGAGGAGCTGACCCGTTCAGGGTGCAAGGATCCCCTTAGGCAGTGGGGAGCAGGCAGGCTGCTGATGCCTGGAGGGATGTGGAGGAGCTGACCCATTCAGGGTGCAAGGATCCCCTTGGGTAGTATGGAGCAGGCAGGTGGCTGATGCCTGGAAGGATGTGGAGGAGCTGACCCATTCAGGGTGCAAGGATCCCCTTAGACAGTGGGGAGCAGGCAAGCTGCTGATGCCTGGAAGGATGTGGAGGAGCTGACCCATTTAGGTTGCAAGGATCCCCTTGGGCAGTGGGGAGCAGGCAGGTGGCTGATGCCTAAAGGGATGTGGAGGAGCTGACCCATTCAGGGTGCAAGGATCCCCTAAGAGAAGGAGAGAAAAACAAGGGTATTAGTAGTGAGCAGAGGGGGAGAGCAGTTACAGGATTAACAGCCACAACAAAAGGACAGAGATGGGTGTCATTTGAACTTGGGATTGAAAACAATTAGCTCTACAGAGTGCTCTGACTGGGAAGTGCAACAGATTCTTCAGTCAATCAGGACTTAACTGCTGAGGTAGCAGACTAGACCAAAATGATGTCATCGCTCTGCAGGCCTCACTGATAGGGACAGAAAAATCTTCACTGTTTTCAGTTACTGCAGAGCACATTAACAGATGATGATTTAAAGAAAAACACAAAACCAAACAAAATGACATTTTCAGGAAACACTAATCATGACACAGGGACTTGAATTCACATGCATTCAAGCTTTTATTAAAAATATAGGAAACAAATTGTTCTTTTGATCTTTAAATAAAAAACAAAAGGCTTTTCCTAAATTTAGAAAAATGAAGACCCCATTTTATCAAAATAAATATAAACACCTATTACAAAAATGCAAAAGGGGAAATCAGAGCGGCAACAATTATGAGGTGTCCTTAGCCACAAACGCCACTAAGTACAACATAAAGTCTTTCTTTGTGTATATCAATTTGTTCAAAAAACCTAAATGTAGTAAATTACCTATAGTGTGTGGAAATACAATTGTAAACAAAACAAATATTTCCATAGTATTTATGGCACCAAACATTGTACGGCGGACATGCCGGACATTTCATGGTCTGAGTCAATAACCATAAATGAAAACGAAATTATGGACAGAGTAAAAATGATTCGAAAGGATAGCTCACCCAGACCTGATATGATCACTGGCAAAATGGTCAAGCTTATGTCGCATCACTTGTTGCGGCCCCTCAAGTAACTTTTTGAAACAAGTGTAAAATCTGGGGTGGTTCCTACAGATTGAAGGTCAGCATTTACTACTCCTCTATTCAAGAAGGGTAATAAGCAAAATGTAGAAAATTACTTACCGATCAGTCTAACTTCAATTTTCTGCAAGATGCTGGAGAGTACTATCAAGAACAAACTAACAACAGATCTAGCTAATGTTGATACTGAACAACATTCACTCCAGGCAGATATTGGCTTATGAACCTTGTATGTTTTTATGAAAACGTTAATAAGTCCTTGGACGTAAAAATACCCTGTGATGTTTTCATAGACTTCAGCAAGGCATTTGACACGGTCCCTCATGACGCAGTGGTTGAAAAGCTAACTCAGAAGCGCATCAACATTAGAATAATAACTTGGATCTCGAACTGGCTTGAGAACAGAACTCAGAGGGTGATCTTGAATGATATGTCTAGTGTAGGTAAAGTGAGTAGTGGGGTTCCCCAGGGCTCTGTCCTGGGCTCTTACATGTTTTATCTGTTCATCTCTGACATTACACAAAGTCTAAACTGCTGGTCTGTTAAATACGCAGATATAAAAGTTGGTGGCGCATGCAACAAGATTGAAGATAAGACTGCAATCTGACCGTGATCCTGTTTCTAACTGAGCTCATGACTGGGGCATGAGTTTAACTCAGAAAAATGCAGTTCTGCATTTTTGTTTTAATAACCCCAAACATAACTATTTCCTATGTGGTAAGCATCTCAGGTGTACAGTGTTAGAGAAGGATCTTGGCATCCAGATTTCCAGTAACTTCAGCTTTACCCGGCATATTAACCAAACAATAGGAAAGACCAAAAAAATACTCTGGACAATTAAAAACAACATCAATTCTAGGGATACTAGAGTTCTGTTACCTCTTTATGGATCCTACATGAAACCATACTTCAATTACTGCTCCCAGGTCTGGTCCCCATATTTAAGATGTGAAATTATTCAACTTGAAGGAGTTCAAAAGAGACTCACAAAGCTTATGATAGGGCTGGGCAATAAAAAATATGACGACAGATTATCCAACTTGAAGCTTATGCCCTTAGAAGTAAGAAGACACCGCAGTGACCTGTTATTTCTAAGGGACATAACTACCTGTATTTACTTAGCAAAATGGGCATATCTTTTAAACAAGATATAGTTGCCACAAGAGACCACCTGCTTCAACTGAGTATCCCAAGGTTAATAACATTAGAAGAAGCCCTTCTTTACCCAAAGAGTAACCAGCACCTGGAATGCTCTTTTTTTATGTAATTTTAAGCAAAACTAAACAAAATTTTAAACACAATCTGGATAACTGGCTTTTAGAAAACACGGTTACGTGATTAAGGGTTCTTTGATAGGAGCTATTTATGGGCAAATTGCCTTTGATGCCTAACACCTACCATAGTACAGTATGAACCACAATACAGTAAAATGACACACTGTCTATTTATTGGTATTTCAGCTCCTGGTACAGTGTCTCACTTGGTACAGCTGACTCCCTTTACACAATAAGTGTGACAATATAGCATAAGGGAAATTGTGGATGCGAACCAGCAAGATGCCTACTGACCACTGGAGGTGCATGTCTTTTCATTATGCTGCTGTCAAATTAGAATAACTGCCAACTGCCGGCCCGGTGGCGCTGAGGGTTGAGGCGCTGAACGCCACACCTCACTCCACGCCGGCGACCCGGGTTCGGGAGCAGACTCGGATCGGTGGGTCGGCCGGGGGGGAGATAGGCTTGAGCGTCCAACGACAGCTCGCCTTCTCCGGGGAAGGATTCAGCCATTGCCTGATAGCTGCACGACCCCGAGCAGAGGCTCGAGGAACTGCAAGCTCCACTTGGGAGATGGGCGTGCTATTGAGCAGCACGGACGCCGGGCGTACGCGCCATGACATCGGGAAGGGTTCTTGCTGCTCGAGGGAGAAAATCGGGAAAGCTCACAACTGGAAGATGGGGGACCACGGCCGTGCTCCACGATTTGCCTGTGCCTCACTAGCAGACCACAGACCGACGCAACGTAAGTAATGGGGTTTGACCCCTCACCTCATCCCCGCCTGGGGGGTAATCCGAGGCTCCATGGGGCCTGTGGGTCTGTGTGGGTAGGGTTCCGGGCAGTGGGATGTCCAGTTGTCCCCCCTGAAGGGTCGGAGGTGGCAGGCTGGGAGGAGAAATAAACAGTAATTTCAAAAAAAAAAATAAGAATAACTGCCAACTAATATTCTACTCTTCACATTTGGGTTTTGATCATTATGTTTTTAATATCTGAGCATCTGTTTGCTGTTTAATTAAATGGGTGTTTGGGCTCTTATCCTCCCCGGAGACACTTACTCAGCAACTATTTAAATGTAACTAACAGACCAATGTGATCACAGTGATAGCCAAAGCAGGTGTTATAAAGGAAGGGTTTTTGGTGCTGGAAGCTATAAACACATGGGCATAACTTTTGACCCAGATCTCACCTTCCACGCTCACATAAATGCTCTCACATCTGCGACCAATGCATGCATCGGCCTCCTCTACCACCACAAACACTGCCTGCCACCTGAAGCCCTCCGGCTAGCCATCACCTCATCGGTCCTGTCCTTAATTGAGTACGGCCTATTGATCTATGTAGCTCCAGACACCACCACCCTCAGCAAAATAAAAATGTCCATCAATAAAGCATGCAGGTTCCTGTCCGGTGCTGACTGGCTAACACACACCTGCACCCTCTACTCCCTCACTCAAATACTCAGCTTCAAGGAAAGGCTCCAATACCAGTCCTGTCTCATGGCCAAAAAGACCCTCCTCAGACTAATGCCACCTAGAGTTGCATCATTTCTCTACCACTCAACCCCCACCGTCTCCACTCGCAGCACCGATAAATCCTCTCTAGCAGTCCCAAGGGTGAGGATCTTCCTAGCTCAGAGGACCTTCTCCTACAGGACCTCATTCTGGTTCAACTCCCTCCCTGCGACTGTCACCAGCCTCCCTAGAATTGGTGCATTCGAAGTTGCCCTTAAGAGCCACATACTCACAACCCACACCCATAGGTGCCCTCAGCTGTGAGCCGACAGCCACTGGGTTGCCACCCATCCAGAACTGTATTTATGACCATGTTAACTCTAGTGACAGTCTTGCTAACTAGACTGCCTCTGAATTTGTCCTTTTAGTAATATGTCTGTTGCAATATGAAAAATGCTTAGCTAAACCACTGCATAGACTACTACATAGGCTCCCTGTATGCATTGTTTTTCTTCGCATAACAATATTATGTATGACTGTCGTAACTCTTGAACTGTACTGTTTACCCATGCAATCTCTCTTATAACTGAATGTATGTATTTGTACTTAATATGTCTTAGTGTGTACTTATGACGTGGAGTTTTTGGAAATAAGTCCCTGACTCAATGGATTGTAATTACGATCTCTGACAAATAAAATAAAAATAGTCTCTTATGTGGAATGATGTAGAAAGCTTTACTTAAATCCAGGTAGGCCATGTCCAGCACTCTTCCCTGATCTAATTCCTTGTTCACACAGCCAAAGAAATCAGATTTGGTTGACATGACCTTGACCTTCCCCCTGTGAATCCATGCTGCCTCAGGTTTTGTAACCTGCTGGATTCAAGATATTCCACAATCCTTTCCTTCAGCAGTGTTTCCATTAACTTTCCCACCACTGATGTCATGCTGACTAGCCTGTAATTGCCAGCCTCTTTCTTGCTGCCACATTTGTGCAATGGAACTGTATCTGCCCTCTGCAGACCTCCGGAACCACTCCAGTTTCTCGTGACCTGTTAAACAGGACTGTCAGAGGTGCATCCACTACCTTCCTACCTGAGCTCCCTCAACACCCTTGGATGCACCCTGTCTAGCCCCATTGCCTTGTCCACTTTCAGATTAGCGAGTGCATCAGAACTGTCACGTCTGAAAAAGGACTAGTGTAGTGTCCACTTTCTCCCTTCAAAGCTTGTTACTTTGTTGCAGTCCTTCCCCTTCCTCTGTGAACACCAAGCAAAAGTATTTTTCAAGAACCTGCCTTTCCCTGGCCCCCCTCTGTACAATAACCCCCTTCCCTCTTTAACCTTACAAACCCTTCCCTGGTCTTCCTCTTTTTGGTGACATACCTAAAAAATGTCATCCCCTTTTGATACTGCCTGGGCTATTCTCTCTTCAGTTTGTGCCTTTGCACTCCTTACTGCTTTCCCTGCTTCCCTCTGATACACCTCCCCTATCCTCCTCCCTCTACATCTCCTTGTGCCTTTCGAATGCAACCTTTTTAGCCTTTACCTTTTCCGCCATGCAGAGACATCAGATTTCCTGGCACATAAAGACTGCTTGGCTCACCTAGTCTGCCCATTTTTCTCTGCTTATATCATCACAGATCCTACTTGATCTCCGCCCATTCAACCTCACCCTTCCCTAAGATTCCCTCTTGTGCCTATCCCATGCATTCCTGAACCCCATCACTGTTTCCCCACCACCAATCCCTCAGCTGGATGACTGTTTCAGGAACCCACCACTCTTTCTGTGAAGAACTTCCTCACATCTCTCCTGAATCTACCTCTGCCAGCTTATCGTGCCCACTTGTCCATGAGCACTTTTTCTGAAAAAAATGTCACTTGTTTACCTGTGAGACATCTGTTTCGAAAACCACAGCAGTCTCTTTTTCCTTTTGCCCACTTCATTGCCACAGATGTTTGTTACCATCACTTTGCCCCCTTTAAGCTTGACCCAGACCACCCAAAGGTCACCCCCCAGGTCAATCCAGAGGCATTCACCCATCTTTATAAAATCGGCCCTTCTGAAGTCCAGGACCCTCACCCCGGTGTGGTTTGATTCCGCAGCCATCCTTATATTGAACTACACCGCACGGCAATCACTGGTCCCCAAGTGGCATCTTACCTTGACGTCTGCCATACTATCCCTGTTAATGAGACCCAGGTCCTGCACTGCCCCATCATGAGTGGGATAACTAGTTGCACAAGGAAAGCACCCTGCAGGAAGTCCAGGATTCCCCCGCTTCTAGCTGAAGCCGCAGCTGGGAAGCTCCAATCTACATCTGGCAGACTGAAGTTCCAGATTGGCAACACCTCCCTTTTTTCTCCCATTTTGCCAGTGCCTTCCAACAGTACCTTATCTAACTCCTCCCCCTGTGCCAGTGGTCTGTAGATCATGCCGGTGTGAATAATGGCTCAGTTTCACATCGGGGTGACCCACAGTACCTCTGCCTCCCCCCACCAAATTCCCCAAATTTCCATCACATAAAGCACCACAACCCCCTCCTTTCCTTCCCACTCTGTCTTTCCTGAACAGAGTGTAGCCTGGTGTGGCCATGTCCTAGTCATGGTTTTCAGTGCACCATGACTACGTAATGGCCACTACATCAAGGTCAGCCTCTGTCATAATGGCCTCTAGGGGTAGAATCTTATTTCTTAGACTTCACACATATGGCCTTCCAGATTTTGTTAGCACTCTACTTGCTACCCAGCCTGGATAGCAGACTACTGTAGTTTAGGGGAGTGGTTGGGCCTGGGCTTGAACCACAGGTGCTGCAACAGTGTTGCTAACAAACTAAGAAGCGCAAACAAAAAATAAAATGGGGAACAGCTCAATAACTGCTTACTGTCCTACTAACAAACTAAGCACCCCTCCCCTGAAAAAAATTAGGTTATAAACATTTTAATGTATTGTAGGCTGGGCCTCGCTGTTGCCAGTAGCAAACTTTATAGACACTGTTTATGCATAAAGGCTGGACTTCTCAAATTCAAATCTGACCTGTATTTAGCAAATCCCAAACCAAATCCATCCAGTGGCCATCCCTATGTTCTACCTACTGTTTAGCTGCCTGTAAACCGCATGTGTCTGCATGGTGGTCCCAGGATCCTCATATTTCAACAGTTTAGGTCAATCATGTAAAATAGTGACAACTGCAGGGGGGAAGGCAGCAAATGCCACCACTTTATAACTTTTTTTTTTTTTTAATTTCTTGAAATGAATAAATAAGGTTGATAAGGACAGTCTCTTTAAGCTGGGTGGCAACCATAACACGAGGGGGCACAGTCTTAAGCTGGAGGGTGGGAGGTTTAGGACGGAGGTCAGGAAGCACTTCTTCACTGAGAGGGTGGTGGACACTTGGAATGCGCTGCCAGAAGAGGTAATCTCATTGAAGGCAGTGGGAAGCTTTAGAGGGAAATGTCAATGTGCTAGCGGGCCCCACCTGCATGTGAAGTGGGGCCCGATTCGCACATTTAAAATAAGCAAATATGGCACTTAAGTTTATTATTGTAATTCGTATCTGGTTGATCCTGCACCCTCCCCACCAGCATTTTAGGTCTGAACACAATCCCCGTCACGCCCACAAGCACCCGAAGCTGTCCCCGTAATGATGTGCCAGGCAGGGTGTTCTCCATAGGCTTGTCATAGCCTAAGAATGGTGAGCAGCTCCAGTTTGGAGCCCGTGTACCTCCATGACATACGGAGACCAGGTACAGACAGCTAGTGTGCCTGTTAGTCTCTACCTGCTCTCGGTATTGCAAGAATATCAACTGACTCAAAACCGGAGCGACCTGAAGCTACCGCAATACATATAATCTATATTGCAGTAGCTTCAGATCGCTCTAGTTTTGAGTCTATTGATATTCTTGCAATACCGAGACCAGGTAGAGACTAACAGGCACACTAGCTGTCTGTACCTGGTTTCCGTATGCCATGGAGGTACACGGGCTCCAAACCGGAGCTGTTCACCATTCTTAGGCTATGGAGACACCCTGGCTGCTCCCCACCTGGCACATCATTACAGGACAACCGTGGGTGCTTGTGGGCGTGACGAGGAGGGTGTTCAGACCTAAAATGTCAGCAGGGAGGGCGCAGGATCAACCAGATATGAATCAAAATAAAATAATAAACTGTAAGTGCCACATTTGATTCTGTTTTTAACTGTGCTAATCGGGCCCGCCTCACACGCTGGTGGGGCCCGCAGGCACATGTGACGCTTCCCTTTAAGACAGCATAGGTGCCAGAACGGGGGGCAAAGGGCAGTACCCACTCCACTTTCTTTTTCTGTGTGGCAAACACTAGTATAGAAAATGTGCCCTTTGTACCCTCATAAGTGCCCTTTTGATTCTCAGCCGCCTCAGCTTTTACGATCTTTCGGCACCCTTGTAAGAGAGGCTGGGATAAACATAGAGGGGAGGTTAGGGTCATGGGTAGGGAGGATGGGAGGGCATGGACATTAGCTCAAGCTGTGGACCCTGCAATACAAGCAGACTTGATAGATCAAATGGCCGTCTTCTGCTGGCTTCTTCGTAGGAAATGTGGGATAAAATGCCCAGGACTGCAACATGTGATTACGATCCTCCGACTTAAGTTTATTGAACTGGTAGTCCTCCACCTCCTTTTGCCATGCTACAGCAGCTCAGGAAATCACAGAACTCGGCGATGTGTACTTCATTGTATTTTTCGTTGCTGAAGGTTTTATTATTTTCAATCAATATAGACATATAGAAACCGTACATCGGCAAAGAAAAAAACATAGTACATACTGGCAATTCTGTGACCACATCATGAGTTCACTGCATTACATTTTGATGTTGAGCAACAAGAATTAATAGCTTTCGGCTTTAAAATCTCAGCGAACGGCGTGGCCCCAGACTTCTCATAATGTGGGGTGGGTCGCTGGAAAGTAACGCAGCGCTCTGCTCGTGTCTGTGCCTCTCATTTTATGTCCCCTCTCATGAAAGCAATTTATTTTGGTTTGATACTGCCTCTCGGTTGCCCGCAATCAGTCTTCATATCATAGTTTTGTTTTCAAACAACTGTCTAGCCAACAGACAAAGTACTGCCTCAACATCCCTCTTCCACACCAGAGACTTCCAACCAAATGAGTAAACAGGGCGCAGTCAGTCTCTTAAACGTGACGTGCTGTACTCTGTCTCTTGGAGATGACGTATGAATTGTGGTTACTATGGTAATCGAAGATGGCGTCCTCAGGTGAGCTTTGATTTACTGGCATGTTGTTGCTAAATCACCGATCTAAGTCTCCGGTGTCTCTTATTTTAACTGTCAGAACCTTTAGTCGAACAGTGGAAACATGCTATTTTGAGTTACGAGCTTCTTTCTAGTGTCAGCTCCTAGCCCTTGGATGTTAATCCCTTCGATTCACGGGGGCGGCTCTCCTCCGGTTTCACTTTTCAGAAGCAGCGGCTGATTGTACAGGTTCATGCGGTTGCGACTGTGTATAATCCCCGGCCTACAAGACAATATAGCAGCAATTACAAAAACCTATAACAGCAGAAAATAGGACTAATAGAAAAAGTCAAACGTAGTATCACGCAACTGCATAGGACGCCTACACAGAAATATTAATTTCACTGTGCCAAAAAAGCATTCGCAATACCACACAATATTATAGGAGTACGGAGGGCAGGGGCACAGAAACAGTACTTGCATTTATTATGTGCCCCCAAAAAGCATTCTCAGTACTGTATCGCACAGCTTCATAGGAGCACGGGGAGGTGGGGGGCGGAGTGTCCCCACAAAAAGAAAGAATAATATTACTGATCGGCAAGTTCTTTCTGTGGGGGCACTCCGCCCCCACCCCCGGGTGCTCCAGTGCAGCGGTGTAGCCAGGCATTTCAGATTTGTACACCAACCTGTCACACTGCTACCCCCTGCCCTACTGTTGTTCATGCCTGCCCACACTGCTACCCCCACTGTTGTTCGTGCCTGCTGTCCCCCACAACTCGAGTCCAAGGTTCCTGGCCCCAATCAGATGATTCCCACACCAGACCTGCTGTCTGTCTGTGCTGCTAGTGGGTGTTTGTTACCCGCTGGTAGACACCACTGCCCGCACCAGGAGTCCAAGACCATGGCAGAAATTTCTTCGCTCTCCCCTGCAGGTAAGCAGATTTGCTCCACTTGCCACTCCACATGAAGGCTTTTTTTCTTTTAGCTGGCTCTGAGTCTGTTCTTCCATCTAATGCTCCTCAGTTTTCTACTGCTTCTCTTGCTCACAGTACAACTGAATTAACAGTATGGCTTCTAACTTTGCTGGGGCATTTAAACTCACTGTCCCAGACTTGCCAAACCCCCTACCAGATGCCGCAGCCAATTACTATGCAGCTGGACCTAATTGAGACCTTCAGCTTCAACGTTCGTTGTCCACTCTGCCACCCCATCCGCCCAAAACAAAGCAGAGAAAAGAAAAAGCCTGCAAAGCTAAACAGAGGAATTTAAACATGATGAACTAGAGAGGGCAGAGCAATGATGGCCAGCTTGTTTGCTACCCCCTGCTACTGAATTTGGTACGCCATGGCTTACCTGGAGTATCGGTAGCTACGCCCTTGCAGTCCTATGTAAGTATTGCAGGTGTGTAAATGATGCCTACTTACTTCAAAATCACTTTTTTTAAGCAGAGCATCAGCAACTGCTAGTGCGCTTACCGTAATTCATCTAATAGGTGCAACACAGCCGGTGATGTGCACAGTCGCCCGATTGTGGGCTGCCAGTGCTGTTTTTCAGGGACACCATGTAAAGAAAATGAAGAGTGAGGTGTGTGTGTCTCTCTCTCTCTCTCGGGGCGGGAGGCTTGGGTGCTGTTTCTGCCGTGAATACCTTGATGACGTCATCAGATGAAATTTCAGTGTCATAACAAATTCCCATCTGAGGACGTCTGTGATTTCATAGACACTGTAGCATTTGTGTGGATTACCAGACAAGATCAAATTTTCAGATATGTAGGCATCACCCTGGACAGCTCTTTTTCCTTTGTCCAGCACTCAGACCAAATTTTTAATGTTATCAATCCCAGAATTGGCTAACTATTTAAGCACTGGCACTGCCTGACTCAAGAAACCTTGTCACTCACCATAAAAAGTTCCATACTATCTTTGAATGTGGTGTATGGTGCAGCCCCTGACTCCACCCTCAAATGGGTTAGTATTGCCCTTAACAAGTCATGCAGGTTGCTTTTTGGAGCTCATAGACTAATGCACACTTGTGATCTCTATGCACATTCAAATTGGCTCACCCTTCAAGGTAGAGTACACTACCAGGTAGGTCACTGGTAAGGCTGCATCTAGGTTATGGAGTTCAGTACTGCTGCCCACACCTCAAAAAGGACATTAACCTGCTGGAGAAGGTCCAGATAAGAGCTACAAAGATGATAGCCGGTCAGCAGGGCAAGACATATGAGAAGAGGTTGAGGGCATTGAACATGTACTCCCTGGAAGACAGGCGAGAGAGGGACATGATTGGGACCTTCAAGTACTTGGAAGGGATAAATAAGGTTGATAAGGAGAGTTTCTTTAAGTTGAGTGACAACCACAACACAAGGGGGCACAGTCTTAAGCTGGAGGGTGGGAGGTTTAGGAGGGCGGTCAGGAAGCACTTCTTCACAGAGAGGGTAGTGGACACTTGGAATGCACTGCTGGAAGAGGTTGTCTCATTGAAGACAATGGGCAGCTTTAAGAGAGGGCTGGTATAGGCATGAGGGAAGGTAAGGATCATGGGTAGGGAGGATGGGAGGAGGGGGGAGGCAGGAGATTAGCTCAAGCTGTGGACCCTGCAATATGAGCAGACTTGATAAACCAAATAGCCTTCTTCTGCTGGCTTCTTCATATGTTCGTATGTCTCCTTGGGAAAAAGACATGCTTCTGCCCATCCCCACCTCCCATTTAAAATCTCTTCTTTGCAGCTCCCAACACACAAGAAGCAAAGCCAGACACTCATTACATGTCCCCTTCTTCCGCACTTCTCAGACGCAAAGGGCCTTCACTTACCACACCCCTCTATGGCTTAACAAACTCCACACATACATATCCAATGAGCCCAAGCTGGGGCCGTTCAAGAGAATGCTCCACCAACACCTCACCAATCTGAGCTGCTGTGATTGTTAGTTTTAGTCCCTATCGCTGTCTCCTACCATCCAATTCCTGCTTTCTTCTCCCTCTGCTCTCCCACCCATCTACCCCTTCAAGCCTGACTAATCCCCCTGCATTATCTTGCCCTTCCCGCGCTATGCCTCCCTCCCCCAACCCTCCCCTATGCTAGCCCTGCCGTACACTGCCTTTAATCTTTTCACGGTCTCCATAATTGGAACTTTACCACCCTTAAATCCAATTTAAAGTAGAAACTAGTGGGAGGCATGTGACCAACACAGCGCTGTATTCAAGAAGCTTTTACGGCAAGCTTCCTACATGTGTCTGATAATCTACACAATCGCCGGCACTGCAACTACAGATTGCAAATGTTGGTACTAAAGTAGTTGTAGTAGTACTGTAGCAGTAGGAAGGATGACAGGTAGATTACATTGTCCAACACTCTGCTAAATTATGAACTTTTCTGATGTGATTACATGATTACGTTTACATAATCATGTAATCCATGAAGCATCACTCACTGAGTAATAAAATGTTTTTAATTCTGTATTTTTTTTGGTTGGTTGTAGCATATTAGGACTAGGGTTAGGGTTTAGGATAGGTTAAAGTTAGGGTTAGGGTTAAAAGGGGCAGTACAGGGGGATGAAGCCCCCAATTACACCAGTAGCACCTGGTGGTTGCCATGGATAAGTGCATCAAATATCAGCTGTGATCCTTAAACATTGGGTGCGTGTGGTACACCACACAGTTCAGCTGGCAAGGGAGGTGCTCGCTGAGATTTGCCTCCTCCTGAAACTCACCAGTCTACTGTGTGTGTGGGAAGGGGGCACAGCGCACTGAGCCATCTCCATTCATGTCCACTCCCGACATATGAAATCTTGTCTGCCATTTTTCCTGTTCATCAGAAACTGCACCTGCTCCTGGGCAGCACACCATTAAAAAATAATTGTGTGGAGATGATTGCATAGCGCTCCTCTCTGAAATGTGCTCGGTACGAAATGACACCACCACATCACAGCTCCAGCAATGGTGGATGAGATTTCTTGGAGAGGATGCTGGGGTATTAAACTATTTTTTGGGGGGGGTTAGTTATAGTATTGTACATCACGAATATTGGGGGGGGGGCAGAGTCCCCTGATTTTTCACCAGTTGGTGGGGGTACAGGGCCATTTGTAATACTCAGCAGGACATCTTATGTGCTATTTCCAGAGAACTGTGTTCTGCACTACTTCCATTTTATGCATTCCCTGAAGAAGCATGTCTGTAATTTACAATAGTTTTCCCTTTAGATTAATTTTGGGGTGTAGGTAAAGGACTAAAGACCCCACTAATTGTTTAGCATACCGCTACGCAACCAGTCCGTGTGTCTGTTCATCCTCTGGTTGTACTGTCGGCAGTTGGTAAATGCATGTTCTGTACTATGCTATGTCATGCTACTGTGGTAGCAGTAGTAATTGTAGTAGAGAGACTGACCTGCTACCCAAGTAAAAAATAAACAAATGGGGGATCCCATTTCTAACAGAACCAAGTGATATTTATTTTGGGGAATAGGGTCTCTGCCCCCATACCTCTCTTAAATGGGTAGCCAGAGCCTGGGATGGATTGCAGTATGCTAATGCTGTACTGTGGCATTCTTGTAATGCCTACAGGGGTCCTTAGTCCTTCACTTATACCAGTTTTGGAACAAATGCTAATACTGACATATATAGGCTCAGAACGAGATTTTATTCTTTCTCATTTCATCACATCTCATCTCATGCTCCTGTTCAACTATCAGGCTATTAGTGCCCGTGATGTACCTTTTAGATATGACAATTGAAGTCTCAACCAGAAATCTCAGCTGCAATACCGCAGTATTGCATTTCTACCTGTATCCTATTCCATGGAGCTCCCCATTAACAACATTGGAGCTAGCAGAAAAGGACATTATAGTACGTAAGAAGGAGTTTCTCCTTTATATCCTACATGCTGCAATAATTTGCATGTTGCAGCTACTTGCAGTCCTAGTAACACAGATTATTTTCTTGTTTTCAGTGGTTTTCCTGTTTCTATGTGAATCACTCTTTAAACGTTTTCATCTGCTTCCTATTCAAGCATATAACATACATTGCCTCATAATGGTGCAGAATGCTCAGACCTAATCCTGGTACTGTGCCTGACCCCAGGTCCCCTGTATTCTATCAGAGCTTTCCACAACAGGAAAGAGCTGACACCCTGGACATTGCTCTACAAATTAATATAGCAATGATGTTAAGTTGCAGTGCTTATACTAGGACATAAGTGCATCAGGGCAGTAGATAATGATCAAGTTAAAAGACAGATGACAGGTCTTTTTATTACTGCCACCCTGTGCCTTATTCATTTGCATATTAGGATGCTTTTGCTCCTCATTTCATGTCTACTGTGCTTTTGTAGCAAGATAATGGCACTGGAGAAGTGCAATTTAATTGTCTGGTGCAGTCTTGTCTCAGTATTGCCTGTGGTGTAGTGTGAGTAAGTGAGTTTAAAACCCACAAGAGGTTTCACATTTGCGCACCAAAAATTTAAAAAAGTGAAAAAATTGTCTAGATTGTATTTCCCACTGTCTGCTTTCAGGAGAAGGGATGGCAGGGTTTCTGCATCATTTTAACAAATGCCCTTTCTTCATGTTGCCCTAGGACACCTGGAGGTGTTTCAGCCATGTCCATGTCCCAGGAGTGCTCCCAAGAAGGGCACATTCACATAATGTTGATCATCTGAGAGTGGACTTCCATTGGACTAGGTGGGTGGGACTCGGTGACATAACTCGGGCATTCTTGAGCATGCCACAGTAGCTAAATTTGCAGTTAACTTGTTGCTGATGAGCACAAAGTGCAGCCTCTGCAGTGGTCTGGTGCTCATTTGTTATGGGAATACAGAAGGTAGAGTCATATCAGCAGACTGGCAGAAAGTCAAAGTGGCATCTGTGAATGTCTAATCCTGCCATTCTGGTCATTTGATGTTGAGAGCAGTGCTTGCCCACAAGTCAAGGAAGAGCATGAAAGGGTGGGAGTCGGGTTTTCAGACAAATCTGCTGTAGCTGACATCCATAACCCTGTCTACATTTTGGCAGCAGCAACCTTGGGGTTGATGTACCACGTGGTATACTTTGGATAGCACACTTCATTCAACCCGATTCTAAAAGTCACACAGACCCTTAGACAGGGGTAGTTGGACGTTGCTGGTTGAGATACTGTCAGTGGTTCAGGCACTCTGTAAATCAGGTCATATCTCAGTTAGGAAGCCAACACTTTTGATTAGTTCTGTGGATCAGGGAACATATACTGTACAGTATATATATTTTTTTTTTATTGATAACATTTTATTGTTTAATAAACTAATGATACATCAAACATAATATAAATATCCATATTAAAAATCTTAAATAGAAAATAATGTACTTTGTATTATAACTTAGTAGAAAAATATATGAAATGTTCAAATGCACAACATTAAAAAGAAAACTCTTATTTACAACAGTCTGTTTCCTCATAAGAGCTGTTACCTTTTCTCCTAATATTCATTAACTGCAGAGATGATCTTAACAACATAATTTAATCTAAGGAGCGTTGTAAACAAAAAAAATAGAAAAAGAGAAGAAACTACATAGAAAGAGGTAAACACAAGCTAATGTAAGAAACTTGGCAAAGAATAGCTGAGGTTAAATTAAGAGCTATACTCTACTACAATCAGTTTGCCAAAACCGATGGTGCACCTTCCCACCATACTTGTATATGCTATAGGAAAGGCAATTGCTGCAGCCTGTGCAAGTCATCTTAACATATCCAGGTAAAGAGGCCAATAGAAATATACCTTAATGTGATGTAGTATTGTCATTAGAACCTCTGTCTGAAAAAAAGTTTATATATGGTTCCCCATCTGTCTTCAGATTTATGCCTGAGGTCTTTCATACAAAGGATAGCTTCTCAACTCTTAGAAGTTTGGTCAGCTCCTTACGGAGCTGCCAGGTTCAATCCTAATTTGACTGGCTCCTGGGACTGTGGCCACTTCCGATTGGGTGTCACAGATTCCCATTGTGAAGCGCTCAGTGCCTTTTCAAATTGGCAGCTGCTCACTGCCTTGCCTCTACAGGCTTTGCTCCTCTGGACAGTTTTGTCTCACCTCCTACCCCTCCTCCTTCTTTATTAAATACACTTCCCTGCCCTAAATTCCTCATATTAGTCAATTGCAGAAGCTCCCCAAAGGGGCTGTTCTTTGCTATAACTTCTTAAAGGGGCTGTCCTCTGTCCTGCTCAAATTGACAAGCGCTGCTGACTGCCATCCTTTAATCACATGCTCTCTTCCAACAGCATCCTACTTCCAGTGCCTTACCACTTCTCTACCCCAGTGCACAGTTTCCTCACCTCACTCAACTCTAGCTCACCCTGCTTCCCTGTTCCCTCACATAATTCTGTCTTGTCATCGTCCCGCTTCTGTACGCCGCCATAGAATGCTCCAAGCAGTTACACCTCCCCTGTTTACTCTCACTCCTAGTTCTTGCCGTCTGCCCCACGATGCTCAACTCCTCACCCTGCCCCTTCCCATCCCCCACCATTTTTGTCCCCACCACAGATCCTTCTCTCACCCTTCCTCCCTTCTCCCTCGCCTCTGCATCTCTCGCCCCTGCTCCTTTCTCCCCCCCCCACTTGCACTACCAAATTCATCCCTGCCCCTCCCACTGAGCCCTTCATCAGCCCTTGCCCATTCCATGAGTTATCGCCCTACCACAGCCGATCTTTTTCATACAACACTACACTCAGCCTTACATCACAAAGCTGTCTTCGCTAGCTAACCGCATGCATCTAAGGCTCCTACTCCTACTACTCCTTATCTCAGGCTCCGTTCACCCCAGCCCTGGCCCTACACCATCGACCCATTTCACCACTCATTCCACCCCCAAACCCTCTAAACAGCTTACTTTTGCACACCTTAACATTCAGAGCCTTCTGGCAAAAAAAAAACCTTGATTGAGTCCTGGGTGACGGCTAACGACTTTGATGTTATTGCCCTTACCGAAACCTGGTTGAAGGAGGATATCTCCCCCAATAAAATCCTACTTAAAGGATACTCAGTCTTAAGAAAAGACAGAGTGGGAAGTGAAGGAGGCTGCCCCATCTGGGTTGCCGATCACCTCTGCCATCAATTTGCCTCCCTCCACTTCCCACTTTCTCCCTTGAGACGGTCTCGATCAGCCTCCTCCTTGGAGTGGATAAAATGGTCATGGTCAGCGTGTGTACCAGCCACCTTCCTCTTCGCCCGTGATCTCGACCTCTTCCTCAATATCAAGACTTTCCTTCCCCAAGGAGGGATTGGATCATCCTAGGGATTTCAACCTTAACTGGCTGTCCCTCACTGTGACTCTTCCAAGGATCCATTCTTGGATTTGGCCTCCACCAGCTCATCACGGAACCCACCAGAACTAACTATAAGACTGGATCCCAGTCCCTCATTGATTGGGTCCTGGTCTCACACCCTCTCATGTTACTGCTTCCGGAGTTCTTCCCAACTCAGTCAGCGATCACTGTGCTGTTTTCTGCCATTGGTCCACAAAGCACCCCCTGCCCTACAAATTCATCCAAACCAGGCAACTGAAGAAGCTGGACGCCCGAAGTTTCCAGTGTTGCCCTAGCCCAAGACTGGTCCTTCATTGAAAACATTTCAGACATCTGCAAGCATTTGAAACATTTAGCAATAAGTTCCTTGCCCTCTATGATCACTTCATCCCACTTAAAAAAATCCAGGTTGAGGGTTCAAGCCAAGATTGGATCACTCCCGAGCTTTGCAAACTAATGAGGGATAGAGACTGAGCCTAGAAGTTATACAGAAAACACAAAACCCCCCAACTCCTCCAAGACTTCAAAACCCTCAGGAACAGATGCAGATCTTCCACAAGATCTGCTAAATCCTCTTTCATCCTGGAAAAACAATGTGCTGCCCAGGGGAACCCCAGAAGGACCTTGAACATCCTTAACAACCTAATTGGTAGGGTTTTTTCCAAAGAACATATCTGCCTCACCTCTGATGGGACAACCACCACCTAGCAAATCAAAATAGCCTCCCTGTTCAAAAATTACTTGAGTGACCTTGACCAGTACAAGCCCAGCTCCCCTCCCTGCTCACTCCGAACCCTCCCAGACTCCCATCCCAGGTTCCATTTCAGATACCTATCCGCTGCTGAAGTGGTCAGGTTAATCACAACAAATGACCTTAGACCATCCAAGGCGCTGACAACATTGACTTCAGAGTTCTCCATCTTGTTTGTGACTCCTGACCATCCCTCTAACTAACATCCTCAACCACTCCCTATGCATGGGATCCTATCCCAAAGCATTGAAGTGCACCATTAAAGCTCTTCACAACCAAGCGCCCGAGGATTTTGTATCCAACTACTGTCCCATCTCTCCTTTTGCCCTCTCTCTAAAAGTTTAGAAAGTGATCCACAGGCAAACCACGGAATTCCTCTCCAAATATAACCTGCTCACAGAGGCCCAGCAGAGGTTCCGTCTCGCCACAATACCCGAAACTGCCCTCATCAAGTTTATCCACACCATAGACAAAGCCAGCAACGGCGGCTTCCACTGGCGCTGTGTTCGTGGACCTCACCAAAGCTTTTGACCTCGTTGATCATGAAGTCCTCCATACTCCTGGCTGGCCTCCATTTCTCACCTGAGGTGTGCCACTGGTTCAAGGATTACCTAACGGGTAGATCCTGTCGCACCATTATTAGTGATGTCCTCTCTGAATCCTGCCCCATCAAATACGGAGTTCCCCAAGGGTCCATCCTAGACTCTCTTCTCTTCTCTCTGGTTCTCAACACCCTGCCTGACATCTGCACCTCCTCCAAAATCATTCTCTATGCTGATGATGCTGATATTTTCTGTCAGAACAAAGACCCCACCACTCTCATGAAAAATTTAAATTCAATTTCAGCAGACTTCACGCCTGGTTTACAGCCAAAGGTCTAGTACTTAACTCCAAAAAAACTAAGTTTATGGTCTTCTTCAGCTCCCACAAACCTCTAGGTCTGGACCTCTCCCTTTATGACAACCTTGGTAACTCCATTGAAAGAGTCAATGAATTCAAGTACATTGGCTTACTCTTGGATAGCCACCTAAATTTCAATGCTCACACAAGCCTCACAATCAAAAAGGCCCACCAACGTCTCGGTATCCTCCACAGAACTAAGCAGTACCTGAACAGGAAATCCAAATCTCTCCTTGTATCCAGCTTCCTCCTTCCTATCTTTGAATATGGTTCACTTGTCTACCTCCCCTGCCTCTCCATCAAAAATTGCTCCAGACTTAGAAGCTCCTACCACAACGCTATCCACTTTGCCTCTGGTATCCCTAAACTCACGCACCACTGTGACCATTATAAGCTCACTGGTCGGCCCTCCCTTGAGGCCCGCCTCAACTGCAAGATGGCCACCTTCTTCTTCAGACTCTCCCGAGGTCTGCTTCCTGATTGCCTCACCTCCCTCTTTAGACAGCCCCCACCACCAGGACCACTAGACTGTCCTCCACTCTTTTCCTCACTGTTCCTTTCTGTTGAACCACTCAAGGCCAGAAAACACTGTCCTGTATGGGTCCGAAACTCTTCAACTCTCTCCCTCCAGAAGTAAAACACTGTCTCTTCACAAATGCCTTCAGGGAAAGCTGTGGTTTGCAGGGGCCCCCAGCCCCCGCAAACCTTACCCTTCGGTTTAGACATAGTTGAAAAAGCAGCTTTTTTCTGCCACAGGAAAGTGGTTTAATTTAGTTTTTAAAGGTCCGCTACCCGGAAGCGCTGCAGACGCTTAGGAGGCTCCATTTACTGTTAAGGTACAGTGCTGCCCCATGCGCTTCAATGCAAGCGCATGGTGCAGCGCCGCACCTAACAGTAAATGGAGCCTCCTGAACATCCACAGCGCCCGGTAGTGGACTTTAAAAACTAAATTAAACCACTTTTCCGTGACAGAAAAGCCACTTTTTCAACTATGTCTAAACCAGAGGGAGGTATGCAGGGCGGAGCCCTGCAACTACTGCTTTCCTTTCAAACACAATATCAAGAGACATTGGTCTCTCACCTACTCCTGCACCTGCTCGCAGCCCCATGCTGGCTCCCAGACTCCTTTACCCCTCACCCTTATGGTTACTTGCCCTGGCACTTACCTGCCCTCTTATTCTAGCACTTGTAGTATTTTAATCCTATGCTAGTTTTAGATTGCACTTAAGTGTTTGTTTCTACTGTTATACTATATCTTTCTTTAACCTCACTGAATGCTTAATGTCACCTATTGAATTTGTTATTTCACCCAGGCTAGTTCATGGTCTGCCCTTTAGTCTATATTGTCCTGAGTTTTATTGTACCATTATGGTAACCCTCACTGAAAGTTAAATGTGTTTTAGCATATGTTATGTCTCATGATTGTCGTATGTAACTAGATGCTTGTGTAACGGGCAGCAATGCTACATGCTTTCCAGTATAACCAATAAAATGAAATGAAATGAAGTTCAATAATTTGAGCTTTCCATTCTGAAATAAAGGTCCCCTGTCCTCTAACCAGATTTTTAGAGTACTGTTCCTGACTGAAGCCCCTATTAATAGTAGAGTGTTTTTGCTCTTTTGACCAATAAACAGTACCATCCCAGGGAGCTGGTAGAGGTAGAGACTGTGGATGGGTTTAAATGGGATGGGACAGGTGCAGGGGGAGGTAAATCTGACCAGGCCCAGTACAGGTGGAACATCTGGGACTGGGGGACGAAATGTAACCAAGGGGAGGGCACAAAATGGGCCCTCAGTGCAGGTGCTGAAAATCGAGCAGACTCGAGAGACCATTAAGCCTATTCTGCTGGCGTTTTAGTATGTTATGTTAAATGTCCCAGTATGCAAGCATCCATATTTATTTTGTCATAAAGGAAAGGGATGTCCTTAAAGTATTTTTTGACCTCACCCCATAGATTTTGAATAGAGTGGCATTCCCAAAACATATGAACCAGAGATCCTGTTCCCGAAAAACATTTGTTCCAACTAGGATTATTTCTAAGGCCCATTCTATACATATGATAGGGTGGAAAAAGGTTGTGTAGGCTTTTGAAATGTAGAGGTTTTAAGTTAACTGCATCAGAGGCCTTAGTTGAAAAGGACCATATGGTATTCCAATTCCAGTTTTCTGGTTTTACTTCCTACTTCTTGTGACCACCATCTGATGGGTTCTGGTGCCTTCTCTCTAGTGCAATCTAGAATGTAGAAGTAAATTATACAAAAGATGAGATTGTGGGAGAAAGATGTAGACACCCCAGGACATTTTAGTCTTTCATTTGATATGTAGTTAATCTGCATAGAGGCCCTTATTAATTGTTTGTGATTGTAATAATATGCTTCTTCAATTTTAATTTTATCATTTTGTATTAGGACAGGAAGTGATACAAATTTAATCCTCATTCTTTGTGAATTTATTATAAGCTAAACTAACATATACAGTATACAGATAAAATGAAATAAGAGAACAACAACAAAGGCAGAATCTTTATGTAGTATTTGTATTTAGCAAATGAGACTGGTCATTGGCCTGACTGAGTTGGGCAGCAAAATTTAACTCTCTCTCTGGCAGTCCTATTTTTTTATTTCACTGTATTTGCACTGCTACTGCAGTAGGATGAAGGACCACATTACACTCACTCCATGCACAGCCTCTTTATGCAATCCCAACAAACCACAGTAAGCTTAGACAGGTGTGTCCTTTGACCCTCTGTTCCCACAGAAAGGAGGCAGTATAGCACAGTGGTTTAGGGCAGTGAGCTGCAAAGCTGGAGACCTGGGTTTGATTTCCGCAGCCCCCACTTGCATACTGTGTGACCCTGAGCAAGTCACTTAACTTCGTTGTGCTCCCAGGTCGCACCTGGAAACAAGCTCGCTTAGTGTGCCTTTCCTGGTTAAACAATTTCCTTTCCCTTTCCTTCCCCACCCTTGAGATATGGTAGAGCCACTGAGTTTCCATTTATAATGGAAAACTCCAGCTAAATGGAATATGTGATTTTTAAGTGAGCACTTCGGAGTCAGATTTTCACAAAAAACACTCAGCATCATTTTATCATGCAAACAGACCCACTTTGCACCAGCTTTTTGTGCAACCCCCTCCATTTTGAACCAAATTCTTGAACAAAACATTCTGATTTGCCCTTAGTTTGGGGGAAAAAAACAGATTTTAAGATTTTGCCAGACAGAACTGGCCATTTTTGAAAACAGAAAATCATTGGCACTAGTATAGCCAAGGCTCTATGGACGAGTACTCACAGGCAGTGGTGGCAGGTCTGGGTCATCCCCGGTGTGGGGAGCACTGGGTCTGAGCCAGTGACAAAGAGTAATAGGAAATAAAAACTAAGTTTCTAACCTCAGGAATCCCTTACTTAATGGTTACACTTTAAGTAAGCATCATCTTGTAGGAGACCGATGCCCCAGAGACAGAACCGTATTCTGATTAATAGAATATAGAATACTGTTTCAAAAAAACTCTGCAGTCAACTTCCACTCTGGCAGGTGCCAGATTTGTTTCTTCACCTGGAGAGAATGGCTGCTCCAGTACTATTAGTCTCCAGTCATTTGTTTATTTATTTATTTTTTTAAAAATGCATTAGTTAGGATATTTTGTTGGAATCAGTGATTCTACCAGCTTCCCTTTTGATTACTGGAAACGAGACACCATCCTGCGGCCACTTTTTAATTTTTATTTAATGACTTTTTACTTTTGGTAAGCAGTTCCTGTTTCGTGGCCACACTGTATGAAAAACAGAAGCAGTTGCCATTTCTGCCTGTCCCCTTTCACCCTTATTGCTCAGTTCCTGTACAGGAAACTGCAGTTTGACCTTTGCCATAGTTTTTGGAGGTAAAAGACTTTTTTTTACTCCTGGGCTCTTTCTTTTCGGTATTCTTTTTTTTTTTTTTGGAATTGCTTTGAGTTTTAAGTTAGGATCTCTCCAAACTGGCATGTCAGAGATAACTAAAGGATTCACTGGCTTGTAAACTTTTTATTGTTTCAGCTCCTGGCAAGTATACTGCCACGAGCCTGTGTAAAGTGCCTGGGACCAAACCACAGCTTTATTAATTGTGAGTCCTGCATTGTTTTTGCTCTAAAACCTTAAATAAAATGGCAAACACATTAAAAGTCATTATGGCTTCTCAGGCTGCCTCATTGTCACCAAAAAATTAAAAAGGGCTCTAAGAGAATGCCTAGTGATGGTTGAAAGCACACATCAGAAGGCTCTGTCTCCTAATGTGCAGCAGCAGCAACAAAAAAGATAAATGGTGAAAAGAAAAAAGATAAAGTTGCTCAGTCATCTGAAAGGCACAGTAAAGATGGATAAGTGTGTCTGAAAGGGGAAACCTGAATCTGTTGATGGCAAAAATATAAATGAAAGAGTCTCTGAGCAGACATTGGAAGTGGTGCCTGCTAAAAAGAAATTAAAAAAAAAAAATGTCACCACCACTCCTCCTGTATGAAGAAAGGAGCAGGCAGATGGCACAGAAAAATGCCTTCATCTGAAGACATACAGTATCAAAGATGTGACAATTTTTCCAGGTCATCCAGGCTATGGGAAGTTTTAGTAACACAATGCTAATCCCTCCTCAGGCTCAGACTTGAACCTGTCTGTCTGTACAGGAGGAGAAAGAGGAGTACTGTACAGGAGGAGGAAGGCACCCCCATTGAATCAGAGGGTGCACCTGAGCAAGAATTTGCCTCTCCTACTGGCCACAATGAGGACTATATTTCCTTTTCCCCATTTGTCAGACAGATGCTTGATGCTCTTAACATCCCCTCAGGAAACTGAGAAAGATGAAAAGATGCTGAATGTATGGACATGATGGGTATAGCACCTTCAAGGAGGTTACTAGTTTCCATTTATAAACTCTTAAGAAGGCCATATCAAAAATAATAACAGCAGCTACTTCAGCTGCAGCCATTGATAAAAATATTGAAAGAACATATCAAGTGGATAGACAAACGGTGGGATACCTGTATGCCCACCCTGAGCACCAAGGTATAGTCAGGTTGCTGCTTGCGAGAGAGCAAAAGGCACCCTCTCTGCACAGCCTCCTGAAAAGGGCTCCAAAAGCATGGATGCTATGGCTAAGGAAGTTAATTCTTCAACTTCCCTGCTCTTGAGGCAAGCATCTTATTCATCATATGTTGCACAGTATTAGAAAGCATCATGGAACACAATGCTGGTACTTATTGATAGAGCAGATAATGAGCTGGTACAGGACCTGGTTGTCACAGCAAGATCAAGGTCTTCCTAAATTTATTGACATCTGGTAACCATTAACATTTTGTGTGTATACATATATCGAACGTTGATCCTTCCTTTGTGCTATGCTATCACTTTATAAGGCTGTCTCATACATTGTATTTTAACTGTTTTTGCTTTATGGAGCAAATCTTACTTTCTCTTTTGCTTGTTTGGTTGTTCATATCCATTTTTCAGGGTACCATTTAAAGAACAGCTGATATGTTTTCATGCTGTAGGCAAGCAACTCATACCATGTAGTTGACTGCCCTAGGAGCTTTTTTAGCCATAAATGGAATTTTTTGGTCCACAGGATAAAAAGTAATTTAGCTAGTGAAGCCTGGTTCATAACTTCCCAATATGAGCTGAGCAGCTGCTGAGCGCTGCAGCACCGCCCCTAGAAATAGCCGAATGATGATGTGAGGTAGGGAACATGGCTGCAGGCAGGCTATGGAGCTAGTTGTGGAATCAGTGGGGGGGGGGGGCTGCTTAAATGTACTGAGATTATCTTTGCAGGCATGTACATGTATAGTAGCCCCAAACATGCATGTATGCCTGCAAAGATAATCTCAGTATGTTTAGGTAGCCCCCCTACCCTGATTCCATTACTAGCTCTGTAGAATGCCTGCAGCCCCGTTCCCTACCTCATGTCATCATTCGGCTATTTTAGGGGTGGGGCTGCAGTGTTCAGAGGCCACTGAGGTCACATCAGGAAGTTAAGTGAGCTGGGCTTTTACGAGCTAAATTACTTCTTATCCTGCAGACTGAAAAATTTTGTTTATGGCCAAAAGAACTGCCAGGATAGGCACCCTACATGGTATGTGCTGACTGCCTGGAGCATGTCAGCAGCTCCTTTTCCAAGTTCTGGCGTAGATGGACTACAAATCAGTAGTCTGGCTGCACGTATTATGAACTGTCATATTACCTATTGTCCTTCTTTGACTAATAACTGTTTATGTGTTAAGTGTAGTGTTGTCTTGTATGTTGTGTTCAACAGAAAATTATTAAAATAAAAAAAATAAAAAAAGGAAAGATAATGACAGTCTGGAGATGGTGCATTGTAGGGTAACCAAAATGATTTAGGGCCAGCAGGACCAACTCTACGAGTACCAGCATAGAGCGCAGAACATGTACTCACTTGAGGCCAGATAAAAGAGGGTTGATATGATAAAGAGACCAAGGTGAACAGCAAGGAACTATTCAACAAGAGTAGCGATTCTAGAACACAGAGTCATGAGTGAAATCTAGTAGGGGAGAGGTTCAGGAGGGATTGCGAAAGTTTTGTTTTACAGAGAGCGTAGTTGAGCCATGGAACAGTCTGCCAGCGGAGGTGGTGGGCACAAACATCATTACTGGTTTCCAACACAGCTGGGAGTTAATGGTGTAGTTGTTACTGGGGGGGAGCAGTAAAACAGGGAGCAATTAGGTGGATAGTGTAGACAAGGAACCCGTATTGTTAGAATGTCTCAGTGTATGATAGGGTGTTACGGGCAGACTAGATGGACCATTGGTCTTTTTCTGCCATCATTGTCTGTGTTTCAATGTTTCATCAGGGCTCTAAGATCAGCACAACAACATTTTAAGGGCTTAAGGGAGGCTGAGTTATTGTTTGAAATTCATAGATATTTGTACTATTTGAGTGAAATTCAGCTGCCAAGTGTAAAATCAAGAAACAGTCCTTGATAAACACAACAAAAAAGTAGACGTAGTAGGATAACAGAGTTAATGAATCACAAGGTGCTTAGTGCAGTTAGTTGGTATTATTACTTACTTTAATGCATGCCATCACTAGAAAAGCAGAGTGAGTGTATATAAGTTCCAGTCTTTACTGGAGCAGTCAACAGCCACAACACAACAAGGCAGTCTTTACTAAGGCCTTAGTTGACTGAAGATACCCAGAGGTCAACAGCCCTGGACTAGGTGGAGGGCAGAATAAAAAATGAAAGAATGCCCAGCACCAGTGGCCAGCTGCAACAGACAGAGCAAATGGAGACAAAGACAGCTGAGACAGGCAACTACTGGGAATCAGATCCTGGTGGCTTCCTGGTAAGCTGGCAGTTGGCAGCAGAGTGGAGCACGAGGCATGGGATTGATTGGGAGGATGCCTCGGAGGCAACAGACATCAGAGGTCAGACACCACCACTGGTAGTAGCTGCGTGACCCGTAGGCAAAGGGAGCACTGGAAATAGTGGCAGGTTACTGCTGGGCAGACTGGACTTGGGGTGGGGGGACTGAGTTCAGGCTCCAGTGTTGAAACGCCTGTTTTCCAAGGGAGCTAACTCCATCCTCCTACTGGACGCTGCTAGTACTCAGCAAAGTGTGGAGCTATGGATAAATCCATACTGACAGAAGAAGATACAGTACTTCCCATTAACTGTGTTTTCCCTTATAGTATTCGTGCAATTCCACACACCACAGTCCCTTTCTTCCCTGTTTAGTGCACTGAAATGTGACTTTCCTGAGTTCATGGTCTCTACATAACTATGAGCTTCTTAGAGCCTGTCAGATCTTGACGGTTGAAAGTTAGAGGGCTCATAGTGGGTGGGAGTTGCTGCAAGAAACCTTTCAAACTGAGTGTTCCAGGAGCTCCCAACAAATGCATCTATAGGGAGCAAGTGCATGGCTGAAAATGAATATTCTTGGAAGAGTTTCCAGAAGTAATGATTTGACTATTTATTGGACCAATATAGGTGTTAGCAACAAAAGGAGTTATTCTTTTGTTAAAATATCCTGTTGGTCCAATAAAAGGTATCAAATCATTTGCTTCTGGATCTGTTCTTACAAGGACCAATATGTATAACTACACTATTTGTTTCTTACCATTGGAAGAAACATTACTGGTGACTACTGCTGATGGTTTTGGGAAAACTTTGGAAAACATAATATTTAGACACAATTCAGCTTGCAATTCCTATACCTCCTATAGATTTCTCCTCTCTGTTATGTATTACTGAAGAAATCCCCACTTATACAAGATATTTATCCCTTAGAGTTTGTCTGCCTCTGTAGCTCGTTCCCTGTGTGAAATTGTAATTCTCTGTTGTCACATCACAGTCTGTTGCTATGGGGATTTGTTTAATTTATTTATTTATAAGATCCTGGATTACAAATAACTTTGAGCTAGGAGTTCTTTTGCAAAGGTTCCACTTCAGAGAATAATACAGTAAACAGGAGACAGTAGACAGGAGCTAACATTTAGGTAAAGTACAGTATATTATATCAGGCAGTAGACAATATAAACAGATTCACGAAATGCACTTAACAGTTGGTCAAAAAAACACTGTGGGGCATATAATCAACAGTGAGAATCAGCCAGGGAAGTGTTGTCCGGAGGTAAAGAGGGGGTGGGGGTGGGTAGGTAAAAGGAGGGCAAGGGGGACAGGTGTGGGGGTAGAGGAGGTTGGGTAGGTGGGATGCAAGGTAGGATACGGGGTTGGAGGAATAGAGGTAGGATATTGGTAGGTATGGGGATGTGAGTTGGGTGTTGTGGGGAAGGGTGACCAAAAGCAGGCAGGCACCTCAGGAATAATTGTGATGTCACAGGCAGAGTATTATGACATCAGGTTAGGAAGAAGCAATAGGAGCTGATGAACCCTCAAGAGACAACTGTTTTTATGCATATAACCTCAGCAATAATTAATGAGAATAAGCAACACAGAGCTATTGAGAAATACAAGCTGCTTTATGCTCAAATATTATGTTTTTCAAAGTTCTTCTCAGGTGTCAGTGGCTCTTTCACTATTAAAATGTCAGGAGACAGGACAGTGAATCTTTTCTTACAAACTTTGTCCAAAGTAAAATAAAGAATAGACTTCTTAAAAGAGTGTTGCTTATAACGTAAAACTTAAATCAGTCATTAATTGGCACCTTTTTTTTTTTTGCAGGAAATACACATCAGCTGTATCCTTTATTACATGGTCGAACCATCCCCATGGTAATCTTTAGCTACAATAGCATGAGGGGCCTCACTTGAAAAGATTCCCAGTGGAAGGGGTTCCATTCTGGCATTAATGCAGCAGGAACGTCCTCCTGAGGTTTGCTGGTGTAAGATTTGGCTACTTGGTCAGTAATACTTTTGCAGTTTCTCGTCAGTATTGTTAATGTCAGATGTAGCAGTAACACCACCCCAAAGGATCACTGAAAGGATTCAGTATTGGTTCCTCAGACCACTGATAAACCAAACACTTCTGCTGTCTGTGTAGAATTTTCAGATTTGGTGGAGCTTACATTATATTCATTTCTAAAATGGGGATTGACCAATTCTGCCTTCTCATTGGTCCAAACCCCTATAACTTGGGATCTAATAAGTGTCTTGTAAACCCCAGCTAAGGCTGTGGTAATCAGAGTACAGCCTCTAATGTGTCAATTGAGAATCAAGCGTGTCTGCTTGGCTCTGTTGGTAGCACATCCGCCTCAGGGCTGGAAGGTCTTGGTATGTAGTTCAACAGCACTGGGATGGGCTCATACCATACCTGGCAGTACTTAGGCGGATGCTGCACTGTTTGGGGTGTGCCATCCTTCAGGTGAGACTTTGAGCTGAGGTCCCTTCTGCCCATCTCATATGTATGTGTGTACTTAGTTTTGTTGACCGAGAAGGAGGACTAGGCAGTTCTGCTCTTCAGCTTTCTCCTGGGGAATACAGGTGGAAACCAACTCACACTGAAGCAGATTAATCTGTTGGTGGTATTTTTTTGTGAGTTTGACAAGAGTAGGGGATTTTCCATAGTGGCTAACATTCCCTTTCCTGTAAAACTGATTCAGGCAATTGTCCAAGGCTGTGTTTTGGTGCTGACGTGCGAAAGTGGCTGCCGCTACATGTTTATTGTCACTTCACTCCCAGTATTTTGGTGCTTGTAAAGTGCTTTGGCATAGAATGTATATGAAAATCACTATATAAATGCACATTCCTTTTCTTCCAATATGCAAATCATAAATCCCAGCAAGGTCAGAAAGGAATTATGCAAATGAAACAACCAACTGACACAAATTAGCATATAATCACCCTTTCCCTTAAAAAAATAAACTGCTCCAAAAGTTTACATTTGAAACCCAAACATCAAGAAATACAACTAGAAAAGAGTCACCAAGTGAACAAGCCTCACCCCTTCTAAAATCATACATTACAAACTGAAACATCAAGAAATACAGTTGAATAATAAACACAGTAACTACAGAAACCCGAATTCATGTAAGAACATTGAAAAAAATCTTGAAGATGTTTCAGTAGTGCAACCCAAACACAAAGCAAGAGCAATGTGAAATGTCAATATATTTAAAACATAGAAGTCTTTCAGAAATAAAATTCCAAACAAGAGTAAACACATATTGACCCAGTAATACAAATATCACAAGCAATTCTGCATATAAGACTGTAAAATGCAGTAAAACTGAGTATAACCTGGGTGAAACAGGATAGCCTCTAAGAGAAAGCATGGAACTGCATGCTACGTTCAAAACACTGAAAAAACTATCTATACTTGGAGCCATTGTTTTTTTTTTCCTGTACTCTGTTTACCCCCCTGACACTACAGCGGCCCCCTTTCTGGCAGCAACCACCTGTCTCGTTATTCACCCTACCCAGGACTTAACTCCGACTTTTTGAACAGCTGTGGGTGGGTGCCACAGTAAGCGGTGCAGAGCCTTTAGGGTGCACTGCCTTCATCCACCACTGGAGCTATTTTTCTGTATGTCTCCACACAGGCTGGCAGTCGTGCCATGATGTGTACAAAGTGTGTGAAGATGCAGTACACCTCGGTACTTGCATGTGACCAGCCACATGCACGATTCTTTGCAACACACCAAGCTGTTGCTAGGTAGTGGCCAAGCAGCGGTAGACACTGTCCCCCCTCCCTGAAGGAGGAGAGCCATTGTTGACACACAATCCTCCTTCCACCGGGCAGCCTCTGAGCGATCCTAGTTTGTTTCTGAACCCGGGTCACTGGCGTAGCAGGTGGTGACACACCCCTGCTGCAGCTTGCCATACCACTAGGCCAGCACTCAAAACCATTCTTAAAAAGGAAATCGCATACTAGCTGGACAAGTGGACCACACACCTTCAGGATACCCTTAAAAGGAACATAAAACTTTTTTTTTTTTTTTTTACTCCTTTTAACATAATTAGAATTTTGGACATGTTTGAAGTCAAAAACTGGAGTCAAAGGCATAATCCCATGTATTGTTTCATGTGTTTGTTTTAAATATTCTCTACACCCCCCAAATTTAGGGTCTCTTGTTCTGCTGCCGTTTTCTTGCTCAGTATTAATTTTTAATTACGGTGAGCTCCTCAGCCCAGTAACATCAGCTGAGTGGAAGCCTATAAAGCAGCTTTTCATGAAGGCCTTCCACTCAACTGATTTCACGGTGTTCTGGAACTGATGAGTAACTAAAAAATACTGCTTTTTTTCTGCCCATTAAGTATCAACAGTGGACCCTAAATAAGGACAACAGGACAACATATATGGCCGCCAGATGGCCCAATGGGTAGTGCATTACACTTCCATGCTGACGACCCTGGTTCGGGAGTGGACTCGGAAAGCTGGCTGGTGACAGCTAGGAAGCTCTGCCATGCAGCAGCACTATCAGCCGGGAGGGTAAGGTGCCAGGTTCTGCTGCATCAGTGCCCCTGCAGTGGAGGGAACTTGCTTTTCTTCACAGAGCAATGCTATATGCCTGTGTAGGCTGTTGGAGCATTGCGTGGTGCTGTGAGGCTAGTGTACAGACTTCTTGGAACACAAACCATGAAAATGTTTTATTTAGTAGTTTCTGTTGACCAGGAAATGAAGGCTAGACAATACTGCCTATTTTCAGTGTGCCGGGAAGTGGGGAGTACAGATTAAAATGTATTTTTTGTTTGTTTCTTTTTAGTGACAGTGCACTGCGCATGTAGTGCCTATCCACAAGGGGGGATCAAGGGAGCTGGCAGGGAACTACAGGCCTGTCAGCCTGACATCGGTGGTGGGCAAGGTGATGGAGGGCATTGTCAAGGAGAGGCTAGGGGGGACCTGGATAAGTCAGGGTGCCTGGACGATAGACAGCATGGATTCATCCCAGGGAAATCGTGTCAGACAAACCTGGTGGAGTTCTATGACTGGGTGACAAGTGCCTTGGACCAGGGTAGACCAGTGGATGTCCTCTTTCTAGACTTCAGCAAGGCATTTGACTCTGTTCCTCACGTGGGCCTGTTGGATAAGCTTAGAGAAATGGGGGTGGAAACCAGATGATCAGATGGATAGGCACTGGCTCCAGGACCGACCCAGAGGGTCGAGTTGGTGGATAGTCTCATCCCCAAGGAGGGTCACAGTGGGGTCCCAGATCAGTCCTGGGCCCTTCGTTCAACGCCACGTATCTGACATGAAGGACAGGAATCAGGAGTGAGATGAGTCTCTTTCAGATGACCTCAAACTGGGGGCGGTGGTGGATGGGGAGGAGAGGAGGGTGGCCCTGCAGGGAGACCTGGAGGCTCTGGAAAGATGGTCTAGAAAGTGGAAGCTGAGGTTCAATGCAGGGAAATGCAAGGTACTCCACCTGGGAGCCAGAAACCCAGGCCAAGTGTACACCCTGGGGGGGAAATACTACAAGTCTCAATGGCTGAGAGGGACCTGGGGGTGGTGGTGGATGTCAAGATGAACAACTCTGAGACTTGTAGGAGGGCAGCAGCCAAGGCCAACAGGATGCTGGATGCATCACTAGGGGGATCACCTCCAGAAGGAGGGAAGTGATACTCCCTCTGTATAACTGCTTGGTGAGGCCGCACCTGGAGTACTGTGTGCAGTTTTGGAGGCCACACTAAAGAGGGACATTAACCTCCTGGAGAGGGTCCAGAGGAGGGCAACCAAAATGATTTGGGGCTTGGGGACAGGACCTATGAGGAGAGGCTCAAGAGCTAAATATGTACACATTGGAAGAGAGAAGGGACCGGGGACATGATAGAGGTCTTCAGGTACATGAAGAGGGTAAATAGGGGAGGAACAGTCAGGGTGCTTCAAGGAAGGAGGAAGGGGCCACTAGAGGGCATGGGTGGAAGCTGAGGGAAGATTCAGGGAGAAAGGAGGAGGTGCTACTTCACTGAGAGGGTGGTGGAGCCATGGAATGCACCTACCTAGGGGGCTGGTGGAGGCAGAGACAGTGGAGGGGTTCAAGAGGGGGTGGGACAGGTACAGGGGAAGGGTTCAGGAAGCAAAATCCAATGCAGCAAGAATATCCGGAACTGGGAAGGGAGAAGCCAGAGAAGGCGAGGGGGACAGCAAGGTCAGCACCCAGGGTGGGGGCTGACCAAACGAGCAGACACGAAAGACCGTTAGGCCTATTCTGCTGGCATTTTAGTATGTTAGTATGTTAGATGTCCATATAATGGCACCTGCACTTTGGGTCCCACACTATGTGGATCCATGCCAGCTTTGACAGTAGTGGAGGAAGTGGTTTATGGGACTGGGAGGTTACAGAATGCCTGCAGGAACAGGTAGCAGACAAGGCATGAAGCAGCTTGATGAAACAATAAGTAAAAAATAGGACTGTTTCAAAACAGCCGCACAAAACGGTACATTAGAACCATTAGACTACACATTCCCACATTTCCAATCATAAAATATTGAAAAATAATTTGGGGTTTTATTTAATGTTTAAGAGACCTCACTGTGCTCCCACAATGCACCCGGAAATGAGTTTTAGCTCAGTGTGCCTCTTTAGTCTAAAAGTGATAAAATAAAGCCAGCCCAGTGGCATGGAAGGCTGAGGCACTGGCTGCCTCATCTCCTTCCATGCTTGCAGCCTGGGTTTGAAATGGATGCAGGTTGCTTGGGGCCAGCCAGGGAGGGAGGGAAGGTTGCACATCCCTAGGACAGCAGGGAGGGGAGGGTGACGGTGTCCCACTGCTTGTCTGCCACCTGGAGGAGTTTGGGCTGTAGCACTGTGGGACCACACAGGGAGAGGGCCCTGACACTCAGGATGCTGGGAACATCCCTGCGGAGATGGAGCACGCACATCGCATCCATCACATGCACGGTGGGCTCTGGGGTGAAAATGGTGGAAAATCTTCCGGCTCAAGAATGAAGCTTGATCCTCTGCAGGGCCCCGCACTGTTGACTAGACAGGTCCTCTAGCAAGGGACAGTGGAGCACGGTAAGCCTCAGAGAAGCTGGGGGTGATGGGGCTGGGGAGCCTGGTCAGATGGGGTGGCCAGGTAGAACAAAGGTTCTGTAGCGCTCCACATTGTCAATGGGTAATCAGTACAGCTGGGTATAGTGCACCCCCACCAGGGAAATGGCACAGCCCAAGCTTTGGAGTGTTTGGCATATGAGGATTCCATGCAGCAGCAACCCCCCAGTTAAGCTGTGCTGTTCAAAGGGGACAGAGCTACTTTTCTCTTCCCCTCAAGAATTTCAAGTTTCAAGATCTCAAGACTTCAGTTAGGGCTGCAGTTCTGTTTCTACAGGTTAGGGGCTACCTGTTTCAGGGAGCACCCTAAATTTAAATCGCATCTGTTAAGCTGCGGCTTTCAAACTGAAAACCTGCTTTTTTTCTCATTTTCTGTGTGGATTGGGAGCCACTTTTTATGATCTCTTGTTAAAACTGAAAAAAAGGCGTTATAAGTAGGTTCAGCTTCTTTATTAGAGTGTAGGGTCCTGGGGGTCACTCAACTCGGTACGGTTCCTTGCCCCCCCACCAGCTTAAGGTTTTGTGGTTTTACAGCTGTTTTGTGAATGTGAGCAAGTTCTGAGGTGTTTTGGTGATTTTCCAACTCAGCTTTAGTTTTTACGGTCTGTGCGGCCGCCATTAGGGCTGGACGCGTGCTCCTTCATTAGTTGAACTTCCCGCCAGTGTCCTGAGTGCATGCTCATGTGCGCAGCGCAAATGGCTTTGTGCCATGCTAATTCCCATTGAAACCTAGAGCTAAAATGTGCATACCGCCACATTACGCTAACGCTTCTATATGTCCGTGGGCACGATGCTCAGTTTAGCGTTTGGAGTGCGTGAGTCACATTGGCAGTTGGTTTGGCAGCTTTTAAGCAACAATCACCAATACTGTTTAAAATCTTTTTTTTTTTTTTACTGTCACAATTTTTCTCTTATTGGCACCATGGCTTATAGGAGACCGTTAATTATGAAAAGATGTAGGACCTGGGGAAGGGTGATGAGGCCCTCCCCCATGGGTACATATTGTCCCCATTGTGTTGCTCAGCATAATATTTCTCTTACAGTGCCCCCCCCCCACTGATCCTCCCGACTTGGGGGGGGGGGCACCTGGTCTGTCTCTTGGCAGAGGCAAAGCAGAATTGCGAAAATCTCTCGTATTGCTCCTCGGTGAGCTTCTAAGCCCCGATGTCCCTCAGGGCATCCCAGCAGATACATCTGACCCAGACCAGGCCCCCAGGTCAGAGGGGGCCCACACAGGCATGTCCAGGTGCAACGCTCCAAGAGCAGGCTGAGGAATTAGATGTGCAAGCAGACCCCAACCCTGACTTCTAGAAGGTCAGGATGAGGATTTGGGGATCTTGGGGAAACTCCTGACCTAAAAAATTACTTCTGGATGAGGAGGACGCCCCTCCAAGGAGGAGGTAGAGGAAGGGAGTGGACTGAGCCCAACACCAGGATTCCGATTCCACCCCCATTTTGATAATAAGTCCTTGTTGATGGTTGAGGCTTGTAGATCCTTACAGCTGAAGGAAGAACAGCAGTCCATGGAGATGGTGGATGTTAACCCAGTTCTCTCTGCTTCCTCCTCTGCTCTAAATGTTTCCAGATTTTATTCATTGTGACCAAATTATTGAACAAGAATGAGCAGGTGTGGATCAGAGGAAAAAATCTTCCCAAACCAAAAACTAGGAATTATCCTTGTTCAGGAGAAAGGTCTTACAAGTGGGACTCTTCCCCCTCTGGCAGACAAGGCAGTTTACAATTCTATAAAACACACCACCATACCCATTGAAGGTGCTCTAGCACTAGCGGACTCACATGGCAAGTGCGTGAATACCAATTAATCAGTCAGTCAATTTCTGTATTTTACCAGGTGAAACACCATTGAGGAGAACTCATTTGCAAGGTGGACCTGGGAGGTCATAAAAAGAATTTGCATCAAAAAATATAAAAGACAGTGATAATATATGTACAGAAAAAACAATAAATTGCCAATATATGTACTGAAGTGTATATAGGGTAACATTGCAAGTATGATCCAAGTAGGCTATCATATACTGTGCTAATGATACAACAGTTCTCAGAAACCAATCAACAGTTTGTCCTAGTACAAATACAGTTTTCAGTGTTTTATGAAAGAGATAGGTCTTACGCTACCCAAGAATAGCCTCACCTCTAGGTGAGTGAATCACCAGAGGTCATGCAGGTCTGAAAAGGAGCGATCATTCAAGACTGAAAGGGGAGGTAGAGAAAACCGCATGCAGGAGGGCTTTTGCCTCTACTGGCACAAACAATTGTACCTCCTATGCTTCATTTATTGCAGCCAGAGCCTTACACCTTTGGGTCACTACACTGACCAACTTCATTCCACCTGATTCGGAAGGTGTGAGCATTTTGTAGTTGGTGGCCATGGCATCCACTTTTCTCGGTGATCCTACAGTGGATAGTTTATGCATATCAGCCCACTCGGCTTAACACATTGCGTCGGCCATGAGGGCCATGTGTCTCAGACGTTGGTCTGCTTGTCAGACCTCAAAGGCGAAGCTGTTTAGCCTCCAATTTGAAGGAGGCTTATTGTTTGGCTCTGGTCTGGATTCTATCTTGCAGGATGTACAGGATAAGAGTCACCTCCCAGTGTCTAAACAGCAGTGCAAGGTCACAGCACCCCAGTGGAGTCAAGGTGACACCCAGCGCAGGCAGTCCTGAGGGGTTTTGTGCCTTTCCGAACTTTGGTAACCAAAGGAAAAAAGGGGCCTACTCAGGCAGTGTGGATTACGGCAATAGAGGGTCCTTTCCCAGGTGCTGTGGAAGAGGACCTGCACAAAACCCTGGTACCTCACAATGAAGGTACACAGGCCCATCACTGTCCTCCTTCCCTTTGTGGAAGACTCCAGAAGTTTCTGGCAAGATGGGTCCAAACAATGTCAGACACCTAGGTTCTAGAAATCCTTCAACTGGGCTATGCCATTGAATTTTTAAAGGAGATAGGAAATTATTTTTACATAGTTAACTGCCCTTCCATCTTCCTTTCCATGCCAGTTATGTATTCTGATATGTGCTGATAATTTTCTGATAAATAAATAAATAATCTAGCTTTAAGGTGCCTTCATATCTAAATTGAGTTCAACTCTCCTCACCAGCTACTGCTCTTGATTTTCATATTTCTAAGACATTCGATGACATCAGAAACTCCCATTCCATGCTATTCATCTGAATGGCCTGGAATGGGTGTTTCTGATGTCATAGAATGTTCGGGCAGTACAAAAACAGAGAGCAGCAACTGCTGAGCAGAGAGGGATTTAGGGTAGTTACAAAGGCAGCAAAATTAGATTATTAATTTAGCAAGAAAGGTTAAAAACATACCAGAATAGTGGGTAGCAAATAAGAGAATAACTAGAGGGCATCTAAAGGTCTAAAAACTGTTTCCTATCACCTTTAACGGTTCCCTCAAGGGGACGTTTTTTGCCGTCCCTGGTTTCAAAGCAAGTGGCAAAACATCAGGCAGTGTCGGACACTCTGGTCCACCTCATTCAAATCAAGGCTACTGTGCTGGTTTCGCCAAATGAGCAGGGTCAAGGGTTCTATTCCATTTATTTCATAGTTCTCAAGAAGTCCGGGGTTTCAGGCCCATTCTGGATCGGAGGCATCTGAACAAGTTTTTTTGCCACAAGGCATTCAAGATGGAGTCTCTAAGGTCGATAACCCAGGTTGTTCAGCTGAGGGGACTTTTCAGCCTCAATAGACCTAACAGATGCTTATCTTCACATCCCCATCTTTCAGTCCCACCAGAAGTACCTCAGATTTACGATACTGAGCCAACATTTCCAGTACAAGGCGCTTCCATTTACCCTTGCAACAGCTCCTCAAGTTTTCTCGAAGGTGTTGATAGTTCTGGTGGCTCGACTACAGCAGGAGAGACATCATGACCTTTTCTGCTGTCAAGCGTCTGTGATTCTATGATATGTCTACCCTTATCTGGACGACCTGCTAATTCAAGCGCCGCCCCTGTATCCAGCAAGAAGGTTGTACTCAGGACCCTAGAGATCCTAGAATCACATGTCTGGATAGTGAACAGGGAGAAGGGTTCCCTCGAACCATCTCAGTCCTTGGAACACCTTTTTATTTTTTTATTTTAGTCTTTGTAACTGGTAAGGCCAACTAAGCACAAGTGCCTGTTTTCAGGGGTGATCTGGGAGCACTAGGTGGTTAAGTGACTTGCTCAGAGTCACACAGTATGCAAGTGGAGGTTGTGAGAATCAAACCCAAGTTTGGTCTGCTGGATGTACCAAACCTCTAGGCTATACTGTCAGCCCGCCTGGGGCAGTCTTGACACAAAAGAGGGAGGGTGTTTCTGTCACCCCTGGGGAGACTTTATTGTCAGAGATACGGTGGCTCAGGAATCAGTCATCAGCGCTGCCTACAGTCTGCTGCGGATTCTCAGCTTCATGATGGCAGAAATAGACTTAGTTCCATGGGCCTGCTCTCCACATGCGGCCCTTCAGACAGGGCTGCTAACGGCTTGGAACCCGCATCAGAGGACTATCAAGCCGGATCCTCCTCACCCTCAGTGTCATCACTCCCTGAGTTGGTGGCTGAATGTGCAGAATCTCAGCAAGGAGTTCCATTGGATGCAAGTCTGCATGGGGGAGTCCTGGACCAACTTCCCACCAGGGATTTGGTCAGCAGGGAACAGCATCTCCACATAAGTGTCATGGAGATGCAGGCGGTTCATTTCGCCTACTTCGGTTTCAGTCCATATTGAAGAACACCACAGTAAACTGCGGCAGACAATGCCATCACTGTTCCATGCATAAACAACCAAGGAGGCACAGAAAGCAGGGAAATGCTTCAGGAGGCTTTCAAACTCCTGAGCTGGGCAGAGGAAAATCTTCTTTCATTGTCGGCAGTACATCTTATGGGGAATTGAACATTCAGGCGGATGGCTACATCATGAAAATGTTCACCCTGGAGAGTGACAAGTTGAACCTGGAAGTGTTCTACACTCCTAAGCAATCAGTTTGGGCAACCGCAGATAGATCTGTTAATTTCAAACCACAATGCTCAGACCCACAGGTTCTTCAGTCTATATTGAAGTCCACAAGCAGTGGCAGTGGAAACTCTGACTCGGGTGTGGTCCTTCTGCAGAGCGTATGCTTTTCCTCCACTGCCTTTTCTTCAGAAGGTCTCAAGGAAAATAAGATACTCAAACAGAAACTTTCTTCTGATAGCCGTGAAGTGGCCAAGAAGGCTGTGGTTTTCTCCGATCTCGTGAACCTTGCCCAACAAGTACCCGTCTGCCTTCTGGTTCGAAGGGTCCTCCTGCTGCAAGGCCCCATTCTCCACCTGAACCAAGACGCAAAGCAACTCGCAGCCTGGCTCCTGAAAGGAGGAGGCTCCTAAAATTAGGTTTTTCCCTGAAAGTACTCAAAACCTTGATGGTGGCCAGGAAAATCTCTATTTCAACAGCTTATGCTCGATTCTGAACAATATTTTCTTCTTGGTCCAGAGGGATGGGGTTTAAACCTTCAAAAGCTTCCATTCCTCAAATCCTGGACTTCCTTCAGGAGGGCGTGGAAAAGGGTCTGGCACTGAGCATGCTGAGAGGTCAGGTTTCCACTCTTGGAGCTTCCTTGGGATTCTCCTAGGAACAAATAGAGAGTTATTCATTTTTACGCTAGTTAGCAGGAGCGACCGCTGTTTTGATCCCCTCGGTACTTGTGGATTCTTAATCTGGTTCTTGCTGTATAGAACTCTTTGGCGCCTGCTACCATCCATGCCACTGGATGTGTTGTCCTACAAGGTCTATTTCTTAGTGGCCATTTGTTCAGCCAGAAGAGTGGGTGAACTCCAGGCCTTGTCTCACAAGGAGTCATACCTTATGCATAAGGACAAAGTGGTACTCAGGTTGGTTCCGCCCTTCATCCCTAAAGTTCCCACTGCTTTTAATGTGAATCAGAAATTTGCTTTCATCCTTTTGCCCACATCCTACTCACCCCAAGGAGAAGGAGTTACATAAACTGGACCTGCAAGCAGTTAGGCTGTACCTAAACGATGGCTGAGTTTCATAAGTCAGATAATCCATTTTGTGGCCAGTCTGGGGGCGCTTGAGGGTTGATGTGCTGGATGCCACACCCATACCACGCCGGGCGACCCAGGTTCGGAATGGACTTGGGTCACCGGGGTCGGGCAGGGAGAGAGGATAGGAGCATGCCACCACAGCCTCCTGTCTCTGGGTGGGGTTAAGGGTGACACCGCCACCTGCAGCAGCCACTGGCGGAAGTCAGGGTTCTACAGGGATGGCACATAGAAGGGGCTGGAGCACGGCAGACATTGGCATGTGCACTCATGTCACTGCATGCCTGCTCCAGCAGGGAGTAAACCTGGCAGAAAATTGCAGGGTGGTCATGGCAGCTGATGGCCATGCGCCGCACCCCAGGAGCTAGAGAGGTGCGCCCAGGTATGGATCCAGGTCCCCAATGGGGGACACTATGCAGCCAGCCTGTGGGGAGACTGAGTCGCTGACTGACCCAGGTGGTGCCGGTGGCCGGATGACCTGCCAGCCCACTCTGCACAGAAGAGGAAAAACAATCTCATGATAAAAAAAAGATAATATTTTTGTGCTTTTTGGGGCAGCCAAACAAGGACAAAAGGCCTCTAAACCCACCCTAGCTAGGTGGGCATGGGCCTGTGTTGCTAAGGCCTATGCTGCAAAAAAGAAGAGGCCTGCCATTCTCATCAAGGCTCACTCCACCAGGGCGATGGCAACTTCCTCGGTGGGGAGAGGCAAAGCTACAGTTTTAGAACTATGCAAGGCAGCTACATGGTCTTCAGTCCACACTTTCACAAAACATTGCAAACTGGATGTTCAGAGTTCTACTGATGCAGCTAGTAGTGGCAGATTTTTGCAGGCAGAGTTCACAAGTAATTCTGATGCATCCGGTGTATGGGATAATATTCTCCTCCCTCCCGGTTGTTTGTCTTGGTACTGCTTTTAGAGCCCAGTTGTATTGATTACTCTGCTGATAATGTGGAGTGCCACAGAAAGAAGAAATTTACTTTATACTTACTGTAATTTCTTTCTGTTAGCTCCAACATTGTCAATGGACCCATCCAGGAGATGGCTCCTGAGGGAGAATCTTATCCAGTATGCTAGAAAGAGGTCTAGTTTCTGAAAAAATCCATCATTTGGATCTCTCTCTGTTCTGCTGCACTGTACTCTGATATGTTTATTTATAGCCTGATCTGTCAATTATCTGCAACCGCAGGTTAACAGGTTCGTTAGTTTACTGAGGTATGTTTTCCTGTCACACAGACTAGTTCTCTGCACTCATAAAAAAAAAAAAAGACAGGATATGTTTTATTGTGTGTTAGCGCCAGTTTCACAGATTGGTGATGGTTACAAAGCTTATTTGCTGTTACATGGTTTCTCTACAAGAAGAACTGAATACTCCAGGCGTTTTTGGATCCATGAAGTACAGTTCCTTCCCAATGTCGGATAAGAAGGTAAGACAGTTTTTATTATTACAAGTATGTGATTGTTTATATTACATATGATGTGGCTCTCATGGCACTACGAGGTAACTAGTAACTGCTTGTTGCTGCATGGAATCTCTCATATGCCCAACATTCTAAAGCTTGGCTGTGCTATTTTCCCTGGTGGGTATGCACTATACCCAGTTGTATTGATTAACCATTAATAATGTTGGAGCTAACAGAAAAGGAAATTGTGGTAAGTATGAAGTTAATTCTTCTTTGTATTTACTTATTTTACCAGGAGAAGCTTTCTGTGCAAGTTCATTTACAAGGAGGTCCTGGGTAGGACAAAGTATAAACAATATAAACTAGATAATCAGCAGAGATACACTAAGTACATTTGTCAAAAAAAATTACAAAATAATAATTTTGTTCATGAAAAACACAAAATGAGATACGTTGCAGATTAGTGGTACAGACAGGAGAGCAAAAAATGCATTCAAGGCAGAGATCATGTTCTTTAGGAATGCAAAGACCTAGGGATCAGACACATTCACACTTGTCAGAACAGTGGTTTATGAACAGTGCTTTGAGGAATTGAGGCTGATGAAAATTCTCATCATAAGAGATTTTGTAAAGCATTCCAGTGGAAGGGGCCAGTCCGGCTCAAGGCCTTTACCAAAGTTGGAAGAAAATCTGGGAGTGTTGAGGAGGCTTGAATAATTTTTTCTGAGGCTGTACAGCCCTGTCAACCGTGTTAGCATAATACAATGTAGGTGGAAGCATATCCTTGAGGGCTTTAAAGGTCCAAGTGTGCAGGTCCCTTAGTCTCTTTGTAGTGAGTGATGTACAGCCAGCAGCTGACAATAAGGCACAGTGGTGATTTCTGTTAGGGAGATTTTTGTAATGAATCGTAGCACTCTATTGTGTAATACATCAAGTCTGGATAACTGGGTGGGCTGGTAGTATAGCCTAGAGGTTAGAGGAACAAGGTGTGAACAAGCTTGATACATCCAGCAAACCAGACCTGAGTTTGATTCTCACAACCTCCACTTGCATACTGTGTGACGCTGAGCAAGTCACTTAACTGCCCAGTGCTCCCAGGTCGCCCTTGAAAACAGCACTTGTGCCTAGTGGGCCTTACCAGTTACCAAAGACTAAGATAAAAATAAAATAGAGGAAGCATTGCCAATGTTATGCCCCATAGTCAAGTAGTGAAAGAAAGGTAGATTGCACTAGACTCTTTTAGCATCTGGTGGGAAGCAAAACTTGAAATGAAGAAACCTAGCCTCATACAAAGCTTTTACAAAGAGAATCCATATGGGGAGAGGAAAACAATTTGCCGTCCAGCCATAGGCCAAGGTGTTTGAAGTATTCTTACCAGTGTCATTTGTGTACATTTTGGAAAGAAGTGGCCCCAGTATGGACCCTTGGGGAACACCTTTTCTTACTGATATACAGAAGGAGGTGCAGCTATCAGCTTTTACCTGTTGTTGACAGCTGGCTAGATAGTTTTGAAGCCACAACACTGTTGTATAAGAGATACCAATACCGGTGAGCTTAAATTGGAGAATATTATGGTCTACAGTGCTGAAAGCATTGCTGAGATAAAGAAAAATTCCCACATTCATAAATTTCTGCTGTATCAACATGAGCCAGTTATTGGCGACGTTCACTAAAGCAGTGGAAGTGCTATGTTTGGACTAGAAACCTGACCAGTCCATGGTAATGATATAAAAATTATCCAGGTATTCACAGATTTGGTTATTTACCAATTTTCCAGTAATTTAGACAATACTGGCAGAACTGAGATGGATCTGTAATTATTTACGGAAGTCTCATCTCCATCTTGTCTCCAGCTTTATAGAGTGGAAATATGTGGTCTGTTTTCCAGAATAATGGAATCTCATAGCAATCTAAAGTTAGATTTAAAACAATGAGTAATGGGAGCTGTAAGGATAGCATAACCCAGTTTTAGGAACAGTGGCTTAATACTATCAGCCCCTGCACTTTTTGTGCTATCCAAGGAAAAGAGTAATCTTTCCACTTGAAGGTAATTGAAGGGGTGTAATTAGAAAGTACCTTTACTAGAAGGAATGAAATCAGATTGTATCACATCAGGAGTGGAGGTAACATTCCTGACTTAAATCCAGCTGACGAGAGTGGGAGTTTAATTCCTCTGCAGTTAGCTGTTTATCCAACACCATATTGTCATTATAGTTTAGTTACTTAGGCGAGGCAGATAAATCAGTACCACTTTCCATGGTTTTTGTGGCCTTCCAATATTTTGAAGGATAATTTTTGTTGTTCTTCAGTAGGGTCAAATAATATGAAGCCTTTGCAGTTCGGATTAGCTTGGTACACTGATTTTTTATTTATTTTTTGTCCAAAGAGTAACCAATCTGAAAACATTTTAGTTGTTCTGGCCCTTACCCTGAGTATATCTCTGTTTTTTTATATCATCATAGTGAAACCACTCCTTCTCTAATAGTATATATACTGATAGGATATAGATAGGGAGGCAGTATAGCGCAGTGGCTTAAGGCTCTGAGCTGCAAATCTGGTGACATCCAGCAGACCAGACCGGGGTTTGAATCCCACAGCTTTCACTTGTATACTGTGTGACCCTGAGCAAGTCACTTAACTTCCCTGTGCGTCCAGGTCGCTCTTGTAAAAAAGCTTTCAGCTTAGTGTGCTACTCCTGGTTAAACAACTAAATAAAAAAAAAAAAAAGATTGCAGCGGCCGGTGGCGCTGAGGGTTGAGACGCTGGACGCCACACTCGCGCCATGCCGGTGACCCGGGTTCGAAACGGACTCTCGGGTCGCCGGGGACCGGGCGGGGGAGGGAGGATCGTGAGCGCCCCCACGGATGCTCTCTCTCCTTTGGGGAGGGATACCGGGGTGCGAACGCACCCGCGCCAGCGAGCCAGTGGGAACACCGACCCTCGGGGCGGCGGCTCCTAGTGGTAAGGGAGTCGGGGAGGGGGAGGACGTCATCCGGCACTTGGCAGGCATGCGTAAGCACGTTCCACCCGAGCCAGCATCCTGGGAGGGACAGAAAAACCGGAAAACAACACGCGGCACTCTGGATGACGGCCGCTCCAGCCACCCAGTCTGCAACCACGGGCAGACCCCACTGTGCAAGGTGAAAGGAGGCAGGTAGGGAGTTACCACAAGGCACTCTAGGGGCAGACTCAGTGAGACTGGAGGGCATTGAGCTAGCCCGAAGGAGTAGAGTGGCAAGGGCGACCAGGAGGATAAAAGAGAAAGTTCAAAAAAAAAAAAAAGATTGGATGTCTGGAGGATAGCACGCCTCTGCTGTAAAGTGGAATATTTTTATTTATTTATTTTAATTTTAATGACCGGGAAGGCCCACTGAGACAAGACAGTCCCTTTTCAGTGGCGACCTGGGAATCTAAGCATTCCACAAATGATAGACATTAAGCATAGTAGATGGACATTAAACATAAAACCAACAGTGAGTAACATTAACAAGTAGAAATATTCAACAATTTGATGCAGTAAGTACATAACATGAGAAACATCATACACTATAGGGCATAAGCAACTTTCAGACTAGGTTACACAGGGTTCAGAGAGAACCTTGAGGCATGGCATAGGATTAACTAACCTGCCTGCTAGGCAGGGGTTATATCTGATTAAATATGGCAGTTTTTAAACTGCGACAGGAATGTGCAGGATAGAAGTCCTTTTGGAAGATTGTTCCATTTATGTGCAGCTGCATACGAGAAAGATCTCTTTCCAACTGTTAAATGAGTTTTAGGTATACTTAGTAATGGTTGGTGAGATGTTCTAAGGGATCTGGTGAATGATTTCCAGGTCAGTAAGTTAGACAGGCTTGGAGGGGAGGGGAGGTGAATTAATTTGGAAGTAGTACAGAGCAAGGGCAGTCCAACTTCAGCTCAAAACCTGGCCAATTTAAGGTACTGAGCACTGCACAGTGGTGAGTTTGGGCTGGGGCTAAAGTGGCAAATCTGGCAGTACAGTGATATAGCCTAAAGTCGGTTCAGAATAGATGGCTTCACTGTGGAAAGCAAGGATGCACCATAGAGGAGACCTGGGAGTAGGGTTGCAGTAGAGATGGTCTTTTTGGATTGATAAGTGAGGTAGGGGGTAGTATGGTATAGTAACCCTAGTTTCTGGTGAATTGATTTTATAATTTCATTGGTATGGATCTTGAAGTATAGATGTTCGTCTAAGGTGGTGCCCAGATATTTAAAGCTTTTGACACATTCCAGCATCACCCCCGCTGATGTTTTAACAACCAAAGGTGGTTGATTGTCAGGTTTATAGGAGGTGTGGTGGAATAACATGGTTTGAGTCTTTTTAGTGTTAAGTACTAACAGGTTGGCTTCGAACCAGGCCTCCAAAGCCTGAAAATCAGTCACAAGCTTGGCATTTATGACATTGATATCTTTAATAGACCTGTATAGAATGGTGTCATCAGCATATAATTGAACTGCTGCAGCCCCACAGCTGAGTGGGAGTTCATTGACGAAAATGGAGAATAGGAGTGGTCCTAATATGGAGCCCGGTGGAACACCGTCAGTTATGGGAGCGAGGGAGGACATGGCACCAGACCATTTTACACACTGGAGCCTGTTGGTTAAGTAGTTGTATAGCCAGGAGTGGGATGCAGGGTCAAGACCTAATTGATGGAGTTTAGTGAGGAAAGTTGATGGTTGACAAGGTCGAAGGCTTTGGTCAGGTCCACAAAGATGGCACCTGTAGCCTCACCCTAATCCATTGCCCTGAAAATGTCTGAGGTTATGCGTAGCAGTGCTGATTCTGTGCCATGCAGTTTCTGAAATCCATGCTGATGGATAGTTAAGGCATTGTTGTGTTCAAGATGTGAGTAGAGTTGATTATAAATAATTCTCTCCTGGATCTTGGCTGGGGGCATAGGATAGATATAGGCCTATAGTTTTCTACCAGGTTTGTGGGGCCACTTTAAAGTACAGGGACTACAATTGCAGTTTTTCATTGTCCAGGATTGTTTGAGAAAGGAAAGATTTGTTTATTAATAGCATTACTGGGGGGAATAAAGGCTGCTACTATGGGGATCTTGGAAATATCATGTTGCTGGTGGTAATTACAAGAAAAAGGGCTAAAAAGGGATTGTAGCTCTGAAAATAGACAATGCTCCAGGGCCAGTGGGGATGCACCACGGGTACTCCAGAAATTGGCAGATGAGTGGGATGAACCCTTGATAGGACTGTTCAGTAGCTCACTACAGTCAGGGGTGGTCCCTTGAGATTGGAGGATAGCAGACATGTTGCCACTCTACAAGGGTGCGGACAGGGAGGAACCGGGAAATTACAGGCCCATCATTCTTACCTCCATTGTTGGTAAACTGATGGAGACACTAGTCAAAGAGAACCTATTGGACTACCTGGTTAGAAATGGGCAGGACTATCTAAATGTAACTTTCTTTTGTTATTCCGGCAAATCTCTTTATATGGTGATCCCTAAATGCTGTGAACTGGGACAGTAATTGTATTCATTGATATCCCTGGAAGACATATGGTTTACTCTGTCAACTTACAGGTACAGTATTTGATTTCTATTTTTGTATTTAAAATCAAATGTTGAATTGTTATATGTTATTTGATACTACAATAAAAACTGAGTTACAAAAAGAATCGTAAACAGCAGAGGTCTGGTGTACGGAGGTCTTGTCAGAACAACCTGATAGTGTTCTTTAGCTGAGTAGCAAAGGTGGTGGATAAGGACAAGCAGTAGATTCACTCTGTTTTGACTTAAGCAAAGCATTTGACTTGGTGCCACACAGAAGGTTGTTAAAGAAATTAGAGGACCTGGGAGCAACAAAGGATCCAGTTAGATGACTGGGAAGTTAGTTGGGGGGAGACAGAAGATAGTGGTGGAAAATGGGGTGATGAGTAGGGCAAATGAGGTTGTGAGTGACTACCACCGGGGTCAGTCCTAAGACTTTTTTTTAATATGTTCATCCGCGACATACAAGAAATACAAGGCATGATATGTCTGCAGATGACACAAAGCACCGTTGCAGGGTAAACAGAGAGATGGTCCAAGGTCTGGTTATTGAAATTCAATGCCAACAAAGTGTAAGATGATACACATAGGAACAAGAACCTAGGAAGGAATACTGGATCAGAGGGTGAAGCTGGCCACTACTTTAGAGGAAAAGGAGCTGATGGTTATCGTAAGTGATTTACTAAAACAATCTAGGCGATGTAACAGTGCCTACAGCAAGGCAACCAGAATGTTAGGGTTTTTCAGATGGGGTTTCGATAGCAGGAGGAAAGAGGTAATACTACTCCTCTATAGATCACTGGTGATGAGACCCTCATCTGGAATACTTTGCTCACTTCTGGAGTCCTCACCCGAGGAAAGACAGAGACAGACAGGAGATGATGTACCATAGAGTGACCAAAATACAGAAATTTAGGGCAAGATGTGTCTTTTTGCAGGTGACAGTAAGCTCTGTCACAGGGTAAACAGTGAGGAGGGGGCAAGGGAGCTGCAAAGGTACATGTGGGTGCTAGAGAGGTGGCCAAAGGTCTTGCTGTTGAATTCAATGCCAAAAAAATGCAAGATGTTATACATAGGGAACAAGAACCCCAGGAAGGAATACTGGATGAGAGTGGGTAAGCTGGCCACTGCTTTAGAGGAAAGGGACTTGGTGGTTATCATAAGGGATTTACTAAAAAAACTACCCAATGTAACAATGCATACAGCAAGGCAACCAGAATGTTGGTGTATAGGATGGGGTTTCAATAGCAGGAGGAAGGAGATAATACTACTTCTCTAAGATCACTGATGAGACCCCATCAGGAATACTTTGCCCAGTCCTGGAGTCCTCTCCTGAGGAAAGACAGAGACAGGCTGGAAACCGAGCAGCGTAGAGTAACCAAATGATTAAGGGCCAATGGGGTAGATCCTGTGAGAATCCAGTCTGGGTAGTGAACATGTATTTGCTGGAGGCCAGAAAGGAGAGGGGCGACATGATAGAGACCTAAAAGTTCCTAAAAGGAATACACAAAGTAAACTGCAAGGAACTATTTAGCAGAAATGGCAAGTCAACAATAAGGGGACATGAATGTAAGCTGGTGGGGAGGAGATTCAGGAGGCGTGCAAGACCGTTCTACTTTATGGAGAGAGCTACTAAACCATGGAGCAGCCTACCGGCTGAGGTGGTGGGTGCAAGAAACATTGATGTGTTCAAGCACAGCTGGGATAGAATAAAGAGCTTAATATTTACTCGAGGGGGCAGTATGGCAGGGAGCAAGGGGAGGTGAGGGAAAAACTTAGTCTGCACAGAAGGTCACAAGGTATAGTAGGTAAAACTGGGTAGACAGGGTGGGCCAATGCTCTTTCTGCCAGCATTGTCCACATTTCTGTATACCTGATGGAGCTATTTTTATAATGGTGTAAATCAAGCATATTTATTAATAAATAACTTGTGTATTAGATTACAACCTATCAATGTAGTGACTGGGGATATTAATGGTTGCTAACTGGAGTCTGTCTTGCCATTTTATGTTTTACCCCTTTCTGGCAAAAGGAATCCAGCAGTGATGCCATACAAAAGTGCATAATTCCGCTGGAGTGCGCTGCCCTAGAGACTGAATGTATGCTAATTCCCAAATTTAGAATTGAGTTCAAACTCTGCACTGTGGTCACACTCCTACTACTGGGTTAATACCTGATTTATTTCTCCACTTGAAGAGAGCAGTCACCCCGAAGTCGTTTCCAGCATTCTGGTCACTTTTAACTTTATTACAAGCATATTGTTGTTTTACCATTAGTTATTTTTTGATTACTCTGCATAAGGGTGTTTTTATTTTAAACTTCACAATATTTAGCAGTTTCTCTAGTTCTAACCTCAGGAATCCCTCACTTAAATGTTTACACTTTGTGCAGTCATCTCGACCAAGAGTGACGCCCTGGAGACCGAACCTATATAGATTTATAGAATCTGGAATGTAGGTTCAGACTCTGCATCCATACTCAACTCTGGCCATTGCTTAGATATGTTTCTCCACCTGAGAAGAGTAGTCGCCCCATAGTGAACTCTGGTGGTGGCTGGTTCTGCAGTTGAGTTTTTATTTCCCAGTTTATATCAAAAAGTGTATTTAAGGTGGTTTTCTTGATTAGTGTGTGTTTAGCTAGGGTTTTCTGTAAATTACGGTTTCTCTGGTTCCCGTTTAAGTCCCAGGAACCAGAGAATATCCTGCCTGGGCAGCTACTGTTGCTATTTGTTACTATTTGGCTAGTAAAGCACACATTTTTTTGCTGTTATTAGTGGTGTACTATTTTTAGCTATCTGATTTACAGAGAACAGAGTGTTTTCACTTTCCATTTCTGTCTGTGCTCTTTCCTGTGGCATTTCTGCCATAGTCAAGACTGAAGAGCCTGCTGTCCTTTGCAAGGTCGTTTATGCCAGGCAAGCCAAGGCCAGCAAGGAACCTCTTGGAATTACTAGGCCACATGTTTGCAGCCTACAGATGTGAGATGTACAGTACCATTTAAAAAGGTGTTGGCATCAAAAGTCAAATACACTAAGCCAGCCAGCCAGCCAGTACCAGTCACAACCAGCCTCGTTAGGACTCTAGAGTTCTGGAAAGAGGTGGACAATCTTAAGGAAGGAATTCCTTTCTGGCAGCTGTCCACAACCGTCACTCTGACAATGGATGCCTTACTGCTAGGATGGGGTGGGCATCTAGAAGAACAGATTGTCAGTGGCTTCTAGGGCCTGCAGGAGCAGAAGCACATAAACCATCTGGACCTCAGGCCAGTGCTCATGTCACTACAGATCTTACTTCAAGAGGGCTCTTGCAGTAGGTATTCACATATAGGACTGACCCGCCCAGGGTGTCAGGACCCCGAGAAAAATTTCTAGCTAGCGGTCTCTGGCGGGGACCGCACCCACATCAGGTGACCAGCATCATGCGTCGTCGGTATAAAGAGGTGGTCCCCCACGCCCGCCTTCCAGTTCTTTCCCGCCGTCGGCTTGTGAAAGTTCCTCGTGGTAGAGTTCAACGTTCGTCAGTCTTTTGCCGGTCATTAGTTCTCAAACTTTTTGACCTAATTTCTCTGTTTTTTCGCTCGTTCAACTTGATTCACTGTGTATGTCGTCCCCGATGCCCTCTGAATTGCATAAAAATAATTTTGACTCGTGTGGCTGCCAGCTGCCACACAAGGACAGCCATTTCTTGTGCCTCTTCTGCCTGGGCCCAGACCATCCTGTGGAGAAGTGCCAACACTGCCAAAAATGTAACTCCGCTACCCGGAAAAGAAGGCAGCAGTCCCTGGAAGCCCATACCCTCAAGAAAAGACCAGCATCCATGGAAAAGGAGCTAAAAAAATTAAGGCAGGCATCCACGTCCCCTGAAGGCCACAAGAAGAAAAGGGACAAGGAGAAGCATTGAGAGTGGGAAACAGCCTCCATGGCGGCCGCGACTCTGGCTGGAGTCGCGGCATTGAAGGTAACGTCCCTTCCGGGGGACTGCCCCATGAGGGCTGTCTTGGTGGTATCCAATATCCGGTGCTGCCATACCCAGCTCCGCAGTGTCCGGCACCTTTGTACCTGATGCAGCATTATCCTGGTGCCTCAATACCCGGCCTTCCGGGCTTCCGCTGTCAGGTTATGGATTCTCCTTCTGGATACCCTCGAGTATCTGTATCCACCTCCTGCTCTGTAGCCCACTCCCCAGCCGCGTGAGACAGAAGAGCTCTGAGGCCAAGGCTCAGCTCACCAGAGAGGTGAAAGTCATCTTCGACCCACGGACCTTTGCAGGATCCTGGACGTCGGAGACGGGAGACCCCCCCACCTGACACCAGAGAAGAGCCCTCTGACACCGGGGTTGGGAGGATATGCATCCCAGGGAACTCCCCAAAGGGACTGTTCCTCATCCTCATCGGGAGGAGTCCTTTTCTTCATCGGACATGTCTGACTCGAGCTCTGATCCTGATGATGAGCCACGTACTCCAGACCGCCCCAGACCAAGGACCCCTCTGAAGTCCCCTCCGGAGGATCCCTCGTTTCTGGAGTTACTGAGGAAGATCCAGGAAGTCCATCAGTGGCAATCACTGGAACCAGACCCACAGCGTAAAGCTTGCTGCTCAGCTGGATCTGCCTGAGACTGCTCCTCGCTGATTCCACCCTGGATAGAGCCTCACGCACACCTTGTTTCCACTATTTGGAAGTAACCTTCATCGTTAGCCCCCTTCTGAGGAAGGCAGAACAGTTGTACCAGGCTCCTGAGGGCGTAGAGTTCTTTAACCTACACCCCAAGGCAGATTCGGTCATCATTAGCACCGCTCACGGCTGTTCCGCTAACCCAAAACACCTCAGCTCGTCCAGGAATCATGGCTTCTGGACCAATACGGGAAGAAGATATATTCCTCTTCTACCCTAGGTATTAGGGCCCTGAACTATGTGGCACATATGGGGGCTTATCAGAAGACCATCCTCAGTCAGGTGGAATCAAATTGGACTCCCTTCCTGAGTCCCAGACTAAGCAGGAAGTGGCAGATCTCGTCCATTTGCTCATTCAGCCAGTCGGCAAATGCTCGTGCCACCTCTGACGCAGTGGACACCACCGGCAGGAGCTCGGCCTTCGCTGTGGTTCACGATGTCATGCCTGGCTCCATGTATCAGGACTGGTCCCTGAAGTACAATCCGATATCCAGGATTCTCCCTTCAGGGTTTGGTGCTGTTCAGTGGTGATATCAAGGACACTATTACTGACCTGCAGGAGAAGGGCACTGCACTCAAGTCTGTTGACTCCATGTACAGGCCCCCTCAAGGGCAGTGGCATCCTTTTCATAGAAGGAACCATCAAAACCAAAGCCACAGGGTAAGCAGGGCCAACAAATGGCAGGCCCTCCAGCAACAAGACTCCCCTAGTAAGAAACCCATGGGAGCCTCGGCTGCTGCACTGCCCCACACCTCCTGACTCCCCGCTTCTCCTACTGCCTCTGGATCTCTCAGAAGAACTGGTAGGAGGGAGATTTGCCCTCCATCTGCCGGGTTGGGAGGGGATAACGTTAGATGCTTGGGTGCTACAGTTGATCTCAGCAGGACACTCTATAGAGTTTCTACAGAAACCACCCCGAAGACCACCCCCTCAATCGTCTTACTCCCTGCAACATCTTCCTCTGGTCCTAGAAGAAATCAACTCCCTTCTTTCAAAGGTGGCGATAGAACAAGTCCCCAACCACCTTTGGGGAACAGGTTACCATTCCCATTTCTTCCTAGTTCCAAAAAAGACGGGAGATTTGAGGCCTATCCTAGACCTCAGTTCCCTGAATATGTTCATGGATTACAAGCACTTCAGAATGCTCTCTTTGCAGAGTCTTCTACCCCTTCTTCAGCAGGGGCAGTGGCTATGCACTTTGGACATGCAGGATGCCTATCTACATATCCCCATATGCCCTTCCACAAATTCCTCCATTTTTGCTTTCAGGGACCACTACCAATTCAAGGCCCTCCCATTTGGTCTTTCCTCGGCCCCTCCAGTGTTTACAAATGCCTGTCTGTAGCGCCCACCTGCATACCCGGGGTTCAGGTATTCCCGTACCAGGACGATTGGCTCCTGGTGGCCCATCAGGGTGGAACTCCTGCACTCCCTTCCTTACCCTGCAGGTTTTACCAGCCTGGTTATCACCATCAACCAGGCAAAGTCCCATTGGTCCCTCACCAATGCCTCCAGTTTATAGGGCAATTCTGGACACGACCATTGGCAAAGCCTTTTGCCTCTGGACAGGGTGGACACTCTTCAGGCATGCAGCCCGTCTTCCATCCTGTCGCAGGGAGGTGGAGCCAGGTCAGTCCACCTCCTCAGACTAATGGCAGCTGCCATTCCAGCAGTCCCACACGCTTGGCTCCATATGGCGATCTCTCAATGGACACTTCAGTCTCAGTGGGACCAAACCCTGGGTGATCTAGACAAAGAGGTGCTAGTTTCCGACCCCATGATCAGGGACTTACAATGGTGGATAGTGCAGGAGAACCTATGCCTGGGAGTTCACTTCAGTATCGAACCTCCTTCCCAGACGTTGACGACAGATGCGTCAGGGGAAGGCTGGGAGCCCATCTTGGGTCTCACAGGACTCAGGGCTGCTGGTCAAAGTCTGAACAAAACCTACACATAAATGTGCTCGAACTGAGGGCAGTTCTTTACGCCCTTCAGGCTCTTTGCTCCCTTATCCTTCCTGGTCATCTCCCCATTCAAACAGACATGTGCGTAGTCCGGTATCTCAACAAACAGGGAGGAACACATTCCTACCCTCTGTGCCGGGAAGCAATGAGGGTCTGACTTTCGGCAACTCAGCATCACCTTCATCTGACTGCAATCCCATTCTGGGAGTGGGCAACATGCTAGCCGGACCAACTCAGTCGGGTCCTCAGCCAGGAGCACGCATGGGAACTGGACCAAGAAGTCATAAGCGAAATTTTTTCAGCAATGGGGAGCGCCTCAGATAGACCTCTTAGCATCTCCCCAAAACACAAAACTTCCCGCCTTCTGCTCGCTCGCTCCAGGGTGAGGCATTTTTGGCAGGACGCTCTGTCTCTCGCTTGGAGGGACAGATTTGTTTATGCCTTCCCTTCGATTCCCTTAATTCCAAGGGTCCTGAACAAACTCAGATTGGAGGGAGCTCGAATGATTCTCATCGCTCCCTTCTGGCCCAGGTAAGTTTGGTCCTCTCTTCTGCAACAGTTTTCAGAGGAACCTCCACTTCCTCTTCCTCTGTCGCTACAGTTATTGACCCAGGATCAGGAGACCCTTGTTCACCCAGGTCTCAAATCCCTTCATTTGCATGCGTGGCTCCTGCAGACATAGCAATGGCCTGCTTCGGAGTTTCTCCACTTGTAGCAGACATCTTGATAGAGGCCAGAAAGCCTTCCACCAGGTCCACCCATGCCATGAAGTGGAAATGCTTTTCAATTTGGGCCATTTCAAGGATTTCGAACCTTTCTCATGCCCAGCCAATAAAGTCCTGGATTACTCGTCACCTCTTCGATCTGGGTCTCAGCCATTCCTCTTTAAAGGTCCTTATGGCAGCGATTTCAGACTACCATATTCCCTTTGGAGACAGGACTTTTGCTCAGTTGGAAGTCTCTAAGACTTTCCTCAGAGGGTCTTCCATTTAAGACCCCCATCTGCTTTCAGCTCCTCCATGGGACTTAAATTTTATTCTAGAGAAGCTTACCCTGCCTCCCTTTGAGCGGCAGCCACAGCAGATTTAAAGTTCCTCTCTTGGAGACTCTCTTCCTAGTGGCCATTACTTGACTCGGCACATTTCGAGCTGCAGGCATGATGTTCAAAATCCCATGCTTAATTTTCCACAGGCACGTGTGACTGCTTCACAACCTAAGTTTCTCCCTAAGGTGGTGGCTGAATCTCGCTGAATCAATCCATTGAGCTACTCGCTTTCTTTACACAACACTCCAATCAAGGGAATACCTCTTGCATACTTTGGATGTTCACAGAATACTGAGATACTACACCACTCAGACTAAGTATCTCAGGAAAACTGATCAACTTTTGTCTCTTTTGCTTACAAATGGGAAGGCAATACTGTTTCTAAGCAATGCCTATCGAAATGATTAGCTCATTGTATCACTTTCTGTTATGACAAGTACAGCAAGACCCTGCGGGTCAGAGTCAGAGTCCACTCCACTAGAGGAGTAGCTGCCTCTGTGCTGATTTCAGAATGTGTCAGTGGTAGAACATCTGTGCAGCTGCAACTTGGACTTCCGTCCATACCTTTACGAAACACTACAGTTTGGACATTGCCTCTTGCCATAGAGCAGGCTTTGGGTTGGCTGTGCTTCAAGGTCTTCTTTCATAAGACTCGTTCAGCTGGAGGTTCCATGTTTTTGGATAGTTATCCTCCTCCTCCTGAGTGCTTTTCTTTGTTCCAGACTGCTTGGGACTCAGTTCTATATGTGAATACCTACTGCAAGAGCCCTCTCGAAGTAAGATAGTACAGTTACGTAGACTAACTGTAACAGTAGATCTTAGAGAGGTTCTTACAGTAGGTATCTCTTCCCATCCCCATCCCCTAAGCTTCTTTGGCTCCATTTCCATGGGTGGGGAATATCCTCGTCTCTCTTTGTCTTGCCTTCTTTGGCCCTTGGCGGAAAGAACTGGAAGGCTGGCATGGGGACCACCTTTTACAGGCGTCGCATGATGCGGTCACCTGGTGAGGGGCGGTCCCCGCCAGAGACTGCTAGCTAAAATTTTTCCGTGGGGTTCTGATGTCTGGTGGGTCAGTCCTATATGTGAATACCTACTGCAGAGCCTCTCTCGAAGATCTACTGTTACGGTAAGTTCTTACTTAACTGTACTTTTTCATGGACCTGGTTCAGAAACAGGCAGTTCAGATAAAACAGACAATAGTTTAGTGTACTTTATAAACAAGGTGGTACCAGATCCACAAAGCTGTAAACAGAGACAATGAGACTTTGGAATCTGGTTTATTCATTAAATGTAAGCATTTCTGCAGTACATTTGCCAAGGAAGGGCAGTGTGCTGGCAGACTTCCTAAGACATATAAGCCAGGGAAACCACGAATGGTCACTAGACTAATGGGTGGTTCACATTCTTTTCAGGAGATGGGGAACACTACAGGAGGACTAGTTTGCCTTATGAGAGAATCACAAATTACCACTGTTTTGCTGCAGGCCACCCCTCAGGGAGACCCTACCACAGGATGCACTTACCCTCATTTAGGAGGGAACGTTCCTTTATGCATTTCCTCTATTCCCTCTGATACACAGAGTACTTGGAAACTGAGGAGGGAATCAACAACAATGATTCTGGTGGCTCCAGACTGGGTGAGACAGCCATGGCACTCTCACCTACTGTTTCTGTCATGCAAAAACTCCATCTCACTGCCCATGAGACATGACCGCCTGAGTCTGTCTCAGCCGGCAGGATCAAATTCTCCAACCTCGGAACACTGAGACTTAAGGTAGGGTTCTTTTTTTTTTTTGGATTCTATTTCATTCTGGTCATGGCTCGTGGGACCTTCTCTCGGGCATCCAATCCTTGTCCTGCCCACCTATGGATCCCCCAGTCTGCGTCTCCTCTCTTCCCCCACCCTGCAGTCAGTACCCCTGGTTTCACCCACCCGGGGAGGGTAGCCCTCGCCATGTTGGGTTCTCTTACTAGTCAGACCCTGACTGCAGGTGGGCCCTGGAGGAAGAAACTGGAAGGCCGGCCAAGGAGAACCCAGCGGAGGGCATGGGGGACTGGTGCCGTCACCTGTCCCATGAAGCTGGTCTTTTCCTTGTTCTGCGCTAGTTCCCTTCCCCTGCATGGGCATGCCCCGACGCTGTGGTGCATGGCAACCCTGCCTGTGTCGGCCACGCTGCACTCATGCTGCCCGGTTTGCTGCAATGACTCCTGGTCTCCACCGGGGGTCACCTGCATTCCGAGCCGACCCAACCCGTTTGCCCGGGGAGGAGAGCAACACAAGAGCACTCATTCCTCAACCCGCCCTTACCCGACCCACCAGCTCCTGAGTCTGTTCCCGAACCGGGTTGCGGTGTAGCGAGGTGTGGCATCAGTGCCTCAACCCTCACGCCACCAGGCTGGCTAAGACAGGGTTCTTGAGGACCCTAGAAAATTAGGGTGAGCGTTTCATGTAAAGTCTTAAGTATCCTGAAAGGTTCAAGAAAACATCCAAAAAATATCACGTTCCTCAAAATGGGAGAGATTCTCTTTGGTGCTCAGGAAGGGTGTAGATCTCCCCTATGAACTGCAGCACCTGTACAGGTAGAAGGACAGATTTTTTGTGGTTTATGAGGAACCCCAAAGATTCCAGAAGCCTTTGGGTGATCTGTAGGTACTGATTGACTTGCTGTGGTGATTTTCCTACCACCAGCCAATCGTCCAAATATGGACACACTGTGAATCCTTGCCTTGGAAGGTGTGCCACGGCCACTGCCAAGCACTTTGTGAACACTATTGGAGCTGAAGTGAGGCTGAATGGCAGGGTTGAAAACTGGTAGTGACCTGATGGGAGTCTGAACCTGAGGTACTTTCTGTGAGACTCCCTTATAGGGATGTGGAAATAAGCATCTTTTAGGTTCAGTGATGCCAACCAGTCTGCTTTTTAGAATGTTGGCAGAATCAATGCCAATGTTACCATTTTGAACTTTGGTTTTGTCAAATGATTGTTTAGTACTCTGAGGTCTAAGATAGGCTGCCACTCTCCACTTTTCTTTGTGGTAAGGAAATACCTTGAATAAAACCCCTTTCCCTTCTGCTGAGCTGGGACAGATTCTACTGCTCTTGACAGTAGCAGGTTTCAAACCTATTCCTCCAGCACCTTCTTTTCTGCGAGGGAGGATGGTCTGAACACTCTGGTTCTCAGAAGAGGAAGGAATTTGAAACTCAGAGACAGTCCCTGACCCACTACCTCCAGGACCCACTTGTCTGTGGTGATTTTTTGCCAAACCTGGAGGTAGTGAGTCAGCCTGCCTCTGACAGGTAGAGAGGAGGCGACCTGTGAATCAGGGAGTTTGCTTAGTCAGGGTCTGAGGCTGGGTTTGAGATCCCTGCCTGGAGCCCCTTCTGCCCCTACCTCTGAAGTACCCTTGCTGGGGATACTGTTGGTATTGGGGTGCAGCCATTGTCTGGAAGAAGGACCTGCTGTGAAAGGACCTCCCCCTGGCTCCCCATCCATAGGGCCTGGTGAATGGAGAAGCCTTCTCTTTAGCTGAATTGCTTTTGAAGGTGGCTTTGTATTCATCCACCTTCTTCATATAAGCCACTGTTGTCTCTACAAAAGGGGAATTACCCTCCAGAGGGAAATCCATGGCCTTTGTTTGAGTGTCCTGGGTAAGATTAGTGGCTCTTAGCCAGGCGAACCTCCTTTGGGCAACAGTATTGGCCATCCACCTTGCTGCTGTATCGTATCAGCAGCCATTTGAATCTGATATTTGGCTGCCTCCAAGCCAGACCTAACAGTTTCTGTGAGGTCATCCGACAAGTGTGATGAGGCCTTATCTGCCATAGCCAGTACACATTGCCTAAATGACTTCTGATACAGTGACGCATAAGCGTGAAGCTGACAAATACCTCTTCTTGGCCATACTGCTAATTTTTCTGGACTCTTTTTTGGTGGGTGAGAAGCTAGGGGCACCTTAGCCTTGTTATAGGCTGCCACCTGCACCACCCCCTGGTGGTCCGGGTGGGAAAACAGAAACTCTGCACTCTCCCTGTCCAACTGTATTTCTTGTCCAGCCTCTTATCAAGGGGGGCAGAGTTAGGGGTATGCAAAATCTTCAAAGCATCCCTTTCGAAGAATTTATTCACTGGTAAGAGGAGCTTTTTTGTGGGGGTTAACCCCATCATCTCGAGGTATTCCACCTCCTCCTCCTCCTCATTCTCAATTTCCTCACATGTGGTGATGTCCAAGGCATCAGCCATTCTTCTAACAAAAGTAAAGTGTGAGGAATAATCTTCAGTGGTTCTGGGAGAGCACCAAAGTCCTGCTTGGGGGAAATCTCAAGTTCAATGGGTTCCCCCTCATCCTCCTCACACTCACCATAATCCTCCTCTTCAACAAATGAGGATTCATCTGAGGTGCCAGCCTGTCCAGTTGGGGCTTGTACAGGTGGCTGCTGGCCAGTGAAGAAAAGTCCTTGCAAGGCTTGCACCACTTTGAAAGCCTGTGCTATTTCTTGAGGAGAAGGAAGAGCCAGAGCACCCACAGAAGTCCCCTTTTTCCCCAGTAGGGGGTTCTGTGTGCTTTACTTTCTTAGCCTTTTTTGAGAGAACCAGGGAGTCAGCTGGTTCAGCAGGCCTCTTAGTAATTTTATCACCCATCTCAGGAGTGTTGAATGAGTCACTGCAGTGGTTTCACCCAGAGCAGAAGAGGGTGTTGGCTGGTCAGAGCCTGAGGGACCCTTGAGTGGAGGAAGTTTTTTTCTTTAGCCGTTCCAGGTATTTCTCCACTGTTTTCTCTGGGAAGGTTTTACAAATATCACTGTCTTCCTTCAGGTGATCATAGCCAAGGCAGGCAACACACAGACTCTGCTTGTCTGCCTTAGCAAACACTTCCCCATAATCAGTACAATTTTTAAAACCATGTTCACTGGTTTTCTATTTAGGTTTTTCTGACATTTTATCAGGAATCGATAAAAAATGTAAACTACTAAATAATTTAAATGTTTTAACTAATATTTAGTGGTTGCAGTCGGTTCCGGAACTGATAAAGAACCGACAGGAACCAGGAACAGAGGACAAAAGTGAACCAAGGTTATCAGTTCAGTAATCGATAAAACGGTTACAAAAAGAAAAGATTTAAAATAAAATTAAACTATACTAACAGGGATTTTTTAGTCAGAAAATAACATCGGAACAACATGCCGATTGATAACGAACAGTGCACACCGTTAGCACAACTAATGGTATCTTTGTTTTTTGGGGGGGGGGTCCGCCCCACAATTAAACTAACTCCAAGGGGGTGTAGACTTAGGGGATGGGGTGCAAGTTGGGTGCGGGGAAAATCTGTTTTTTTTTAAAGCCTTAACACAAAGGGACCTGGGGAGAATTGAACCGCAGCCCCAGGTCCCCGACGCCACCAGGTGCTGGTGCTCTAGCCATTCCACCATGGGAGCAGCTCGGCCAGGCACTGCACCGGCAGCATACTTGACACTCCACCATGTAACACTACAGTGACAGGGTTAGCGGTTATTACTTCATGCTAAGAAACCCCTGTTGCTGTAGTTCCTTCGCCTTTGTCCTGCGTGATAATTCATGCGCTGTTTTGGCAGCACTATACTGACTACCAGTACTGCCTGCCTTCTGTTACAAGGCTTCTGTTTGTATTCTACTGAAGCCAGGAAAGCACTCCCTGGAGTGTTCTTCATATCACCTCTTCTCCCTACGGAACTGTGACCTTAAAACAATGGCTAATGTTATAGCTGGTCACCTTGAGCAGATACTCCCGCAGACAGTTCATTCAGACCAAGCGGTTTGTCCATGGTCATCTGTCATACCATACCATAACACGCTTAGACTCCTAAATATGGTTTACTGGGGTTCTCAGCATCCAGGTGTAGCACTTGTGCTCTCCATGGATACCGAGAAAGCCTTCGACTGGATCGAGTGGTGGTACCTGTTTGAGGTCATGGGGCATTTCAGGCTGGGAGATGACTTTGTGTGGTTAGTGAAAACTTTTATACCTGGGACAAACAGCCCCGATACTGGTTAATGGTACTCTCTTGGGAGGCTTTTTATTACATGGGGCACAAGGCAGGGCTGCCTCCTTTCCCCCTCCTCTTTGCTCTGGTCATTGAACCTCTCCTATTAAAATATTGGAGATAGGGGATTGCAGAGAGCCTTAAGGGGCCTCTGAAACAGCCCTCTCCCCTCAGAACACTGCCCAGCTGAGGAGCTTGGAACAGGGGATTGCAGAGAGCCTTAAGAGGTAAAGCCTCCTTCCCTTCAGCCTGCTTGTGGAGAGCCTACCCGTCCGCTATGCCCTAACTCCAGCACCCACCCAGCCCCCCTGGCTCCACCCTTCTGCATCCACCAATCCCTTCAAACCCTGCCCATCCCCTGCTCCACTACATCCTCTCCCCCAAACGTTCTCCCAAAATTTTAACAACCTGCTGCCCTATGGTTAGAGCCTTAGTCATCCTACTACTCCTCTCTGGTAATATGCACCCTAATCCAGGCTCTGCCCACACCACTCCACCTACCAGACTCTCTGGACTCCGCATTGCCTCTCTGAATATATGCAGCCTGCCAAAAAAATCTGCAGCGCTTCAATGTTGGGCAACCCTTCATCAACCAGACATCATTGCCCTAGTGCAGACCTGGCTCTCCAAATCTACTCCCGACGCCTTTGTCTCACTCCCTGGATACACCCTATATCGGGAAGACAGGGTAGGAAAGCATAGGGGTGGCTGTGCATTCTACATCAATAACAACATTACTGGTCACATGCTCCCACCCCCTAAACTCACAAACGGAGCACAAGCCCTCACCCTAAAAATCACCCGACTCCACCAGGGGTCCACTATACCTCACCATCACCTACATACCCCCTAAGAACCAAAGGACTGCCATCACATCCCTCACCGAATACCTCTCTACCCTACCACACAATGCAGAGCAGACACTAGTAGGGGACCTCAGTATCAACTGGCTTGGCCCCTCAGCCGCACCAACAAAGGACTCATTCTCAGCCCTTGACATGGTCCAATTAGTTACCCAATCCACTAGACTTCACCCAACTACTAGTACCCACGCCCTCCTGGATATCATTATACCTAACCGCCCCTACAAAATCCAGGATATACAAGTACTTCCTGACTCCCTAAGTGACCACTCACCCATCCTATTCCAATGGACCTCTTCCACACCCAAACCCATAGCCCAAACAACCTTCCAAAGGCGTCTCCACCCAGGAGGGTTAATAAAACTTAAACAGCTACTCACCCAGATAGATTGGTCCCCCATTAATTTAGCCCACAGCATCAACATTGCACTAAACCTGTTTACACAGGCCTTCACCAATTCTATGCCCCACTCACTAAACTCCGCACCAAAAGGCAACATGCTCCTTAGATAACCCCCTCCCTACTCCAAATGTTGAGAGACAGGGATAATTTCTGGCACAAAGCCACAGAATCGGGCAGGTTGGCGGACAGACAATCCTACAATGCCGCTCACAATAGATGCACTTGAGCCATCCGCAAGGCCAAAGCAGACCACTATCAATCCACTCTCACAACCACATGGGGGTCTGCGAAGACCTTCTGGAATAACATCAAAGAACTCAGTGGGAAATCTTGCTCCCCACCTCCCTCCCAGCTCACCATAAATGGCACTGCCTCCACAGACACACTCACCATAGCAAACTGTCTAAACACCACCTTCTCAGATCTCAGCACTGTTCTCCCTAGTTGTTTATTTGACCCTGTGCCCCAATCCCCACCCCAACCCTGCAGCATCCTTGTTTCCTCTGCGCAAAATATCCACCGACGAAGCTCGTCCTTACCTACAAAAAGCACTAAACAGCAGTAACCCCATAAATGACCCCCTAGATGCCAGGCTCCTTCAACTAGTCCTCGACGAGGTCCTAGTCCTCCTAACGGACCTACTCAACAAATCCCTATGCCTAGGGCAATTCCCTAGTGCCTCTAAAACAGCTGTCATTACCCCCATCCATAAAAGTAGTGACAAAGCCTCCCTAAATAACTATCGACCCATCTCCATTCCCCCCCCCAAAGCGTTAGAAAAAGTGGTTGCCACCAACCACTGAATACCTAGCTAAGTATAACATCCTATGCTCAGAGCAACATGGCTTCCGGTCGGACCATAGCACCACCACAGCCCTCCTAGAATTCACCAACTTCCTGCACTCCTCCTAGCGCGGTAACATTGCAGGAGCTGTGTTCATAGACCTATCCAAGGCCTTCGACACAGTCTGCCACCCTCTCCTTCTCGACTCACTCCACCAACTTGTTTTCTCCATAGGCCCCCCTGGACTGATGCTCCAGTTACCTTTCTGCCTGGTCCCAATGCGTCAAAATTAACGGAACCCTATCCAACACACTACCCGTCCGCTCCGGGGTGCCCCAGGGCTCTATCCTGGGGCCACTTCTTTTCTCCCTCTACCTAAACTCCTTACCAAAGGCCTGCTCCACAAAAATCTTACTATATGCAGATGATGCAGTGCTCTTTACTTCACATCATAAACCCACACCCCTTCAGGACTACCTCCAACATGCCTTCTCCCAGGCCGAAACATGGTTTAAAGACCGTAGACTGGTCATAAACATAAACGCCATAAAGTCGAAGTCAATGATTTTCTCTCACCACCAAAACAAAGCAAAAAATTTACCTCTCCACATCCTCCCCTGCACCTAGCACCCCCTTGAACAGGTATCCAACTACAAATATCTTGGACTTACACTCGACTCGGCCCTTGCCTTCCATGACCACATAAACACCCTTGCTGCCGCAACAAACACCCGGATTGGACTCCTTTACTGACACAGGGACTGCCTCCCTACATGCCCTTAGGCTTGCCATCACCTCATCAATACTGTCCCTAGTGGACTATGGGCTCCCTGTATATGGGGCAGCAGATAACTCCGCACTCCAGAAATCCAGGCCTCCCTAAACAAGGCCTGCAGGCTCCTAACTGGCGCATCTAGGCTTACTCACACCTGCTCCCTCTATACCTCTGCCAATCTTCACAACCTTGATGAAAGGCTCCTCTGCCAGACCTGCTTACTGTCCAAGAAAACACTGCTCGGACTCCCCGCCCCCGGGGTCACTGCCTCTCTTCATCCTGCAACCCCCACTATCCTCACCCGCAACTCAGAGAAAGCACCTCTGATTGTGCCCAGGGTAAAAACTTCCATTGCCCAGAGATCTTTCCATCACAGGGCCCCCACATGGTTTAATGCACTCCCAAGCACCATCACTAGTGCACCCAAGATCGCCCACTTCAAAACCACTCTTCGCAACCACCTCTTTAATATTTGCTTCTGTAACTGCTACTAATACCTCACTCTCTCACCCACTCTGATCCAAATTCTCTGACAAAGTCCATTATTGGATTGCAACCTCCATCAATAACACCAAACCCATGAATAGGACTGACTACTATGTTTAGATGCTTTCTCAAGCTTATAATGTCTTCTGCTGTTTTGTTGTAAAGATCGTCATCCAAATATTATAAATAATGTCTGAAAATATCTACATCCAAATACTGTAAATGTCTGTGACAAATGTCTGTAACACATGCTTAATGTAATTGTTGTTATACCGTGTTACTGTATTACCATCTGTCTTACATGTGACAAGGTACCTTTGTAAATGAGCCTCTGGCTCAAAGGCTGTAAACTGATATATCAAATAAATAAATAAATAAAATAAAAGATATCGAGGGTCACTGGTGAATCGGGAGTTCAGCATAAAATGATATTATATGCTGATGACCTCTTGCTCTTTATCACAGATCCTGATACTTCTATGCTGGACCTCTTGAGGGTCATCATGGATTTTGCAACCTTTTCAGGTTATAAACTTAATCTACATATATTCGAGATGATGCGTCTTGGGAGAGGGGGAGGGAGAGAGGCCAGGAGAGGCATGGGGGACTTAAACTGGTGGGATGGTCTCTCACTGTCTTGGAATCTTAGTAGGTAGGGATCTGGGTAGCTTCTATCAGTTGAGTTATAAACCCATGTTCACAACTTTCCTTAATGAGTTGGAAGGTGGAGGGCCCTGCCAATCTCATGGCTTGGCCGTATCAACTTAATAAAGATGAACATGCTTCCTTGGCTGCTGTACAAATGCTCCCCATGGGACCTACTAGGGTCTATATTAAAATCTTAGAGAGGGGATTTGCAGCCTTCATATGGCAAGGGAAGTACCCCAGGATGAGTTTGCAGAGGTTAAAGGTGGATCAGGTTGGACTAGGACTGCCAGGTATCAGAGGGTATCATGTGTCCATCCAATAATGCTATGAACATGACTGGGTGAATAGGGGAGAGGCAGCCAGTTGGTTGGACCTTGAGGAGGGATGTCCTACGTGACTTTTGGCCTATCTGGGCTTGGATGAGAAATTTAGTTATGAGCAGGAGAGGCATCCAAATCCAGTGGTCCGCTCCATGTTAGAGGCTTGGGAAGAGGCCAAGAAGAGATGGGGAGCAGTGGCAGAAAACGCAGTGTTGATAATGCTTCAGGGAAACCCAGCCTTCCTTCCTGGGTTAGAAGACATTGGTTTATAGGAGTGGGAAGAAAGGTGTTGGTGTCTAGGGGACCTTTACTCTAGCAGTGGGATACGACCGCTTGGAGAAATTCAGAGAGGCGTTTGACTCTGTTCCTCGCGGGGGCCTGTTGGATAATCTGGGAGAAATGGGGGTGGGGAACCAGATGATCAGATGGATAGGCAATTGGCTCCAGAACTAGACCCAGAGGGTCATGGTTGGTGGGATAGTCTCATCCCCAAGAAGGGTCATTAGTGGAGTCCCTCAGGGATCGGTCCTTGGGTCCCTCCTGGTCAACGCCTACGTCTCTGACATAAGGAAGGGTATCAGGAGTAGGATGAGTCTCTTTCGGATGACTCAAAACTGGGGCGGTGGTGCATGGGAGGAGGGAGGTGGCCCTACAGGGACCTGAAGGCTCTGGAAAGGTGGTCTAGAAAGCAGAAGCTGAGGTTCAATGCAGGAAATGCAAGATACTGCACCTGGGAGCCAGAAACCTGGGCCAAGTGTACACCCTGGGGAGGGATGCTACAAGTCTAGATGGCAGAGAGGGACCTGGGGGTGGTGGTGGATGTCAAGATGAACAACTCAGAGACTTGTAGGAGGGAAGCAGCAAAGGCCAACAGGATGCTTGGATGCATCGCTAGGGGGCTCACCTCCAGAAGGATGGAAGTGATACTCCCACTGTATAACTGCTTGGTGAGGCTGCACCTCGAGTACTGCGTGCAGTTTTGGAGGCCACATTTAAAGAGGGACATTCAACTCCTGGAGATGGTCCAGAGGAGGGCAACCAAAATGATTTGGGGCTTGGGGGACAGGACCTATGGGGAGAGGCTCGAAGAGCTAAATATGTACAGACTGGAAGAGAGAAGGGACCGGGGGGGACATGATAGAGGTCTTCAGTTTCATGAAGGGAGTAAATAGGGGAGGAGCAGTCAGGGTGCTTCGAAGGAAGGAGGAGGGGGCGACTAGAGGGCATGGGTGGAAGCTGGAGGGGGGAAGATTCAGGGGAGAAAGTAGGAGGTGCTACTTCACTGAGAGGGTGGTGGAGCCATGGAATGCGCTGCCCAGGGGGCTGGTGGAGGCAGAGGCAGTGGAGGGTTCAGAAGGGTGGGACAGGTACAGGGAAGGGTTCTGGAAGCAAAATCCAGTGCAGCGAGAATATCCAGAACTGGGAAGGGAGAAGCCAAAGAAGGCGAGGGGGGCAGCAAGATCAGCTCCTGGGGTGGGAGCTGACCAAATGAGCAGACATGAAAGACTGTTAGGCCTATTCTGCTGGCATTTTAGTATGTTAGTATGTTAGTAAATGCAATTGGAGTTACTCCACTCTTCATCATTTTAAGTATTTACAGGTCCAGATTATGGCAGAGGCCTAGGTAGAGACCCAGTGAAGGCACAAATGGAGCAGGTCTTCTATCAGGTCAGGAAAGATGCTAAGAGGGTCATTGCGAAACTGGCCAGGCAGGACAAAAGGCATCTGCGGGACCTGTCAGACAAGGCTAAGGCAAAATGGGAACAGGACTCAGGTACTGAGATCACGGCTGAGAACTGGGTGACTTCTAAGAACCCAAATGGGGTTACTATTGTGTAATAAGCAAAAGGAATCCCAGTACAAATTATTTCACCATCTGTACTACCCACCTAGTATAGTGCATAAATTCAACCCCATCATTTCTCCAGTGTGTTGTAGGTGCAAAGTTGCAATAGGTGCTTACATGCACTGTTTCTGGGAGTGCAATCCACTGAAGCCATTTTGGCTGGCGGTTTCTCACAAGGGAACTCAAATGTGGGGTCAACCAATTGTGAATACACCTGTTGCTCTACTAATGGGGATGGAAGATTTGGGGATAGAGGTGTGGGCACCGTACCCACAGTGGATAAGAGTGCTGTTAGTCCTGGCTAGAAAATGCATCCAAAACACTTGCGTATCCTGTAACACACCTACCCTGGCACAGTGGAAAATGCTGGCTATCCAATTCCTATCCTTCAAGAGCTTAAATGAGGGTTACTGACCTGTAAGAAAAAATTACCATAGTGATGTTGTTTCTTCTAACGGAGTCTTGCCATATTCTTACAATATGCAGTAAGATCGACCGGTTCAGCTTCCCCGGAGAACCAAGAGTTAAACACTATGAAAATTCCTAGAATGTTAAGCTTGAGCTTGGTTTTCAAACCACTGTCCTCGGTACATTCTATGTGACTGACCAGATTCATACATAGCTACTAATAAGAGGCTAGTAAAATAATCCATAACTATAATAAAACACCCCAAAGGTAAATACACACACAGATAAGGCATAAAAAGACTCAAGTCACTGATGCCCAGAAAAAACACCACCCACTGGTGGGTAAAGGAATTAACAACTGGAGTGCAAAGACCCCGCTTCCCTAGGTTCCAGAGGGGAGGCAAGGTGGGAGGTCAGAATATTGCAAGACTCCATTAGAAGAAACAACATTACTATGGTAAATAATTTTTTCTTCAAACAACATGAAGTCTTGCTGTATTCTGACAATATGCAGACTACCAAGCAGTACCCCATGGAGATGGGCTCAAAACCTACTTAGGGAATAGGCTCCGTAGTACTGCTGTGTCAAACCTGGCAACACTCCTGGCCTGGGTATCCATGCACTAGTGCTTAGTGAATGTGTGAACAGTTTTCAGGTAGCTGCTTTACAGATGTCAAGCAGGGGGATATCTCTGGCAGCTGCTATTGAGGCAGCTGTCCCCCTAGTGGAATGAGCCCTCAAACCCAGTGGTGGCTCCTTACCTAGTTTGCTGTAGCAGAACTGAACGCAAGCCATAATCCATCTGGCGATGGTCCTTTTTGTGGCTGGCCTGCCTTTGCCCACCTCACCATAGGTGTGGAACAACTGAGTACAGTTCTTCCTATGGTCTTTTGTTCTGTCCATGTAATAGCTGATGGACCTTTCTACATCCAGGCTATGCAGCCAGTGTTCACCTGAACTGGAATGGTCAGTGAAGAAGACAAGCAATGTTATGGACTAATTCAGGTGAAAGTCTAAGACTACTTTGGGGAGGAACTTTCTGTTAGTCCATAGAACTATCTTGTCCCTGTGCGGGGCAATGTAGTTAGGTTCTACTGACAGGGCCTGAAGCTCACTGATCCTCCTGGCTGAGGTGATGGCCACCAAAAACACAGTCTTTCATGTCAGGAATTTGAGCTCTGCTGAGGACATAGGCCCAAAAGGGGACTGCATATGAGTACCATAGCTGTCTGGCTCAATCTGGAGCTATCAGAATCATAGAGGCTGACTGTACCCCGAGTTTGACCAAGACTCTGGGTATCAGAGGGAATGGCAGGAAGGCATACAGGAATCTGCCCGACCAATCCAGCAGCAGAGCATCCAGAGGCATTGAGCCCAGTGCCGGGGGTCTGCAGCAGAACTGAGGCAATTGATGATTGTCTGGGGCTACAAAGAGATCTATCTCTGGTGTGTTCCACCTTCTGAAGACTGTCATCAGAATTTGTCTGTTCAAGGACCATTCATGATAGCCCTGGTCGATTCTGCTGAGAGCATCTGCCATGACATTGTCCTTCCTTGGCAGGTGAACTGCTGACACAGAGATGTTTAAGGAGTAGGCCAGACTCCAAACCTTCAGGGCCTCCATGCACAGCACTGAATACCTTGTCCTTCCTTGTTTGTTGATGTAATACATGGTAGTTGTGTTGTCTATTCTGACTTGCACCACCATCCCCTGTAACATCTTGGCAAATGACTGAAGTGACAAGAACACTGCTCTGAGCTCCAGCAGATTTATGTGCAGCAGAGACTCCTGCTGGAGCCAAGTCCCATGAGCAGTATGCTCTCCCAGGTGTGCACCCCACCCTAGTAGTGAGGCATCTGTGGTCAGCATTACTGAGGGAGCTTGCTGAAGGAAGAGAACTCCTACCCTGAGGTTGTCCCTGTCCTGCCACCATGGCAGAGCTTGTAGCAAGGTGGCTGATACTAGAATCAGTTTGGAAAAGGAATCCTTCTGGGACCAAAAGGACCTCAAGTGGAACTGGATGTCCCTCATCTGAAATCTGGGGCCTAGAACCACTGCTGTGGTAGCAGCCATGTGTCCCAGGAGCTGAAGGAAATACCTTGCTGGGTGAGGAACATGCAGGTGAAAGGACTCTGCCAACGGAATGATGGCGTCCACCCTTCCTGGGGGCAGGAAGGCTCTTGCTTGAATTGTGTTCAGCTCTGCCCCTATGAAATCCAGGATCTGGATGGGTTTCAGGACTGACTTCTTTTGATTCACCAAGAACCCCAAGGATTGAAGAGTATCCTGTGTGAGGGCTAGAGCTTCCTCCACCTGTTGTGGGGAATGACCCACTATCAATCAGTCATCTAGGTAATGATAAACCATGACTCCCTGTCTTCTTAGGTGTGCCACAACCACTGCTAGGCACCTTGTGAAGGTCCTTGGGGCAGATGTCAGTCCGAAAGGCATGGCCCTGAACTGATAATGGCCTGAAGGCAGTCTGAATCTGAGGTACTTTCTGTGGGACTGCCTGATGGGGGTGTGAAAGTAAGCATCCTTTAGATCTAGGGATGCCAACCAAACCCCTTGTCTGAGTGTAGGAAGAATGATGGCCAGAGTGACCATTTTGAACTTTGGCTTTGTAGGGGGCTTGTTTAGGTATCTCAGATCTAGAATGGGCTGCCACTCCCAATTTTTCTTCAGGGTTAGGAAGTACCTTGAGTACAATCCTTTTCCTTTGTGCTGAAGTAGAACAGGTTCCAATGCCCTGGCTTGAAGCAGAGTGGAAACCCCTGCTTCCAGCAGAGCTGTTTCTGAAGGGGTGGCAGGTTTGAATGCTCTTGTCCCTGTTTTTGATAATAGTCTGAAACTGAGAGCAAGTCCCTGGCCTACTACCTCCAGGACCCACCTGTCTGAGGTGATGGACTGCCAAGCCTGGAGGAAGTAGGCCAGCCTGCCCCCTACTGATGGTGGGGAGGTGGTCTGGACAGACCTCTCAGGGTGTCTGTTTTGAGGGTGTAGTGGACCGAGAGGCGGAACCGGCACGGCAACCACCTCTACCTCTGAAGTAACCCCTAGGCTGCTGGTAGGAGGGGAAGGCTTGGGCCTGATGGAAAGGCCTAGGGTAAGGCCTACCTCTGTCTCCTCTAGTTTTTTGCCTTTGAGGGGGTGGCAGCTTTCTCTTTGGCAGCCGCATTCTTGTAGGCTACCCTATACTCATTCATCTTTTTCATATATGCCTCAGTTTGCTCCCCCAAAGAAAGAAATTTTGTGTAAGGGGAAAATCAATGGCATTGTTCTGTGTGTCCTGAGAGAGGTTTGTACACCTCAGCCAGGAGAACCTCCTGAGGGAAATGGCTGAAGCCATGGAACGAGAGGCTACATCATTAGCATCCACTGCCATGTGGAACTGGCATTTGGATGACTGGACCCCTTTACTGACCAGCTCCTGTAGGTCTGCTACCAGTTCTTAGCTAGCTGTTCCACTGACTCCCAGAGAGACTTCTGGTACCTAGATACATAGGCCCTATATAGTGCTTGTGTGATACTCAGAGAGGCAGCTAGATGCCATTTTTTGCTAAGTGTCAATTTTTCTTGAGTCCTTATTAGGAGGATGAGAGGTAAGAGGGGTCCCAGCTTTTTCACAAGCTGCAGCTTGAACTACTCCCACGTGACTGCAGTGGCTACTCAGAAATTCAGTGCCATTGCCAGCCAATACATACTTTCTGTCCATTTTCGTATCCACTGGGGGGACAGAACTTGGGGTCTGGAGAATCCTAGAGGTCTGCTTTTTGAGGGACTTGTGGATAGCAATCATGAGTCCCTTGGAGACAGTGAGATCCATAATTTGCCTGTAGTCGTCCTCTTCCTCCTGTCTAGTCTCCTGGACAGACAACTGCAAAGTTTCTTTCCTACCTGCCTCATAAAAGAAAAAATGAGAGGTAGATTCTCTTGTAGGATGAGGAGAAGACTCATACTGAGGATGTTCAGGAGAAACCTCAGGCTCAACAGGTTCTCCCTCATCCTCCTCATCAACATACTCCTTGTATACAGATTCATAATACTCCTCTGGATTCAGGAAGCCTGAAGGAACCGAACTAATAGGCGCCTGAACCGAGGTATGCACAACCAGTCGTTGAGTCGGTTCACCCCAACCGGGCAGCCAGGGCCGGCTTTAGGGTTTGGGGGGCCCCCAGCAGAATTAGTGAAGATATGGGGCTTCTCTACTTGGCCCACCTTTAGCCCATGCATATTACTGTAGCCCATAGGTGCAAGATTTTATCTGTAGTGATCCTATAGGCAGGGAAAAATGGGCAGATTAGGAGGGCCAAGCAGTAGTTATCTACCGGTAAATTTTATATTTATTTGTTTCTATGTATAGCTTTAGTATAACCAGTAGTATTTTAAAAAAATTTAGGAGGACACAGCAGTGTCAGTTCTTGGGGCTGTTCTTCCCATCCCATCCATTGCTGCCTATCTGCCTCATACTGACTGGATCATAGCTTGTTGAGGTATTTCATGACATAACCAGAGGGATCTGCATAGTCCTTCACTGATGTCTTAAAAATATATTAAGATAAAAAAATGTTTAAAAATGAATAAGATAAACTTCTCTGCATGGGGGCCCCCCATGAGCAGGGCTCCCAACAACCGCGAGGTTGGCGCTGGTGCCTAAAACCGGCTATGCGGGCAGCAACGACTGAACGATGCGTATCACTTTCGCGATTTCTTCAGCGGTTGGAGCTGCAACCACTTTCTTCGGCGGTTCTGAACTGCTTTTTCTCGTCTTTTTAGAGGGGCCTATATCAAGAGCTAAGTTTGCTTGCCTTTTACTTGACTAGGATTCACCTTGATCCAAATGTTCGGTTGCCGGTTCAGCGGGTTCTTTTGAAAAGGACCGAACCTTGTCAGAGAGTTTCTCCATTAACCCTCATTATACCCAAACATCTATCTAGAGTAGATTGAGGTAAGTTTTTACAAATTTTGCAGTCTGATTGCAAATGGTCAAAACTCAGGCAATACAGACGCACCAAGTGCGGATCAGCCTTAGCAAATTGTTCCCCGAACTTAGTGCAGCACTGAAAGCCAGTGGGACTGTTTTTTCTCTTGGGTTTCAGTGATACAACCTTTACCAAATTTAGAGCTTAACCCAGAGGCTTTAGTTAGGCCGGTTAAGCGAATCCAATTAAAATTATTTTATCCGAAGATGGCTTAGCCAGGCCCAGATAAAGAAAGTAAACTAAGGTATTTACCCTTGACAGCTTTAGTTAGGCCAGGTAAAGGAAAGAGAGAGAACAAAGTTTTAGGCAGCAACTGGTTCAGCGCCTGTGTTAAAAACTAAGGAAAAGTCTCTGTTTTTAATCTGAAGCTTTGAACCAGATCCCAAAACACAATAACAATGTTTTAAATAACACTTTACCACAAAAAAAGAAAGAAATATGTTCAGTTTCCTCCCGGTCGCGGAGAACTGCTCGGAAACCGAAAACTTACCAAAATGAAGTTAAACCTAGGCTAGTCTAACCTGTAACCACAGGACAGAGGTTTGAAAAACAAAAGAAATAAATGGTGGTCTAAAAAAAGGTTGCTATTTAAAATTAAACAGAAGAAGTTGAGGAGTAGTCTACGAGGCATCTTCACAGGCGAGTGGAGTAAAGAATCTGGTCAGTTACACAGAATGAACAGAGGACAGTGGTTTGAAAACCAAGCTTGAGGCTCAATGTTCTATACATTTGCATTGTGTTTAACTCATGGTTTTCTGGGGCAGCTGAACCAGTTGGTCATACTGCATATTGTCAGAATAGAGCAAGACTTCATGTTGTTAGAACCATAGTTCTAGGAGTGGTATATGGTGCACATGCACACTTAGGCAGGCTCTTCCTTTCCCTTTAATTCTTGCCAGAAGGTTTTCAAGCTAAGCTCCCCCCACCCACCTGGGTGGTATCCTGCTCAGCACCGCTGATCTTACATACTGGAAACAAGGATCCGTGTGCCACTTGCCGGGGGGGGGGACAGGTGGGCTGTGTGGATGTGCACCATATACCACTCCTAGAAAGTACAGTTACGTAAGAACTTACCATAACAGTAGATCTTCGAGAGAGGCTCTTGTAGTAGGTAATTACAAATAGGACTGAAGACGGCAGGCATCAGCACCCCACGGAAAAATTTCTAGCTAGCAATCCCAACGCTCGCCTTCTAGTTCTTTCCCACCAAAGGCCAAAAAGGCAAGACGAGAGAGAAGCAGATGTTTCCTTCCCTGGAAAAGAAGCTGAAAAAGCTTGGGGGGATGGAGGGCAGGAAGGTATTACCTACTGCAAGAGCCTCTCTTGAAGATCTACTGTTACGGTAAGTTCTTACGTAACTGTACTATCTTACTTCGAGAGGCTCTTGCGTAGGTAATTACAAATAGGACTGAGTCCCAAGCAATCTGAAACAAGAAGAAGCAAACGGGAGGAGGAAACTACCCAAATGTAGACCCTCTGGCTGTGAAGGTCTTAGGAAAGAAGACCTTGTAGCACAGCCAACCCGAAGCCAGCTCTACGGCGAGAGGCAATGTCCAAACTATAATGTTTCGTAAAGGTATGGACAGAAGTCCAAGTTTTGGATGCACAGATGTCTGCCGCTGACACATTCTTGAAACAAGCAGCAGAAGCAGCAACCCCCTGGTGGAGTGGCCTCTGACTTGACTTGGCAGGGTCTTGTGGTACTTGTCATAACAGAAAGTGATACACTGAGCCAACCATTAAGATAGGCATTGTTTGGAGACAGCAATGCCTTCTCTTTTATGAGCAAAAGAGACAAACAGTTGATCAGTCTTTCTGAGATCCTTTGTCCTGATGGTGTAGTATCTCAGAATTCAGTGAATATCCAAAGTATGCAAGAGGTACTCCTTGATTGGAGTGCTGCAAAGAAAGCAGGCAGCTCAATGGATTGATTCAGCATAGATTCCACTACCACTTTAGGGAGAAACTTAGGGTTGGTACGCAGAGCCACACGTTCCTTGTGAAAAATCAAATATGGAATTTTGCACATCAGAGCCTGTAGCTCGGAAATCCTTTGAGCAGAAGTAATGGCCACTAGGAAGGGAGTCTTCCAGGAAAGGAACTTTAGGTCTGCTGAGACTGCCGGCTCGAAAGGAGGCAGGGTAAGCTTCTCAGGATTAAAATTCAAATCCCAAGGAGGGGCAGGAACACGAATAGGGGGTCTCAAGTGGAGAACCCCTCTAAGAAAAGCCTTAGAGACTTCCAACTGCACAAAAGTTCTGTCCCCAAAAGGAACATGGTAAGCGGAGATGGCCACCATGTGAACCTTCAGAGAGGAATGACTGAGACCCAGATCAAAGAGATGGTGCATGTAGTCCAAAAGCCTCCCAACAGAGCAAGAGAAAGGCTCAAAATCTTTGGAAGAGGCCGAAATAGAGAACAATTTCCATTTCATTGCATAGGCAGATCTAGTGGAGGGCTTTCTGGCCTCCACCAGAATCTCAGCCACCAGCAGGGAAACCCCGAATCGGGCTTGAGCTATGGCTGCAGGAGCCATGCGTGCAACTGAAGAGACTTGAGGCCTAGATGGACCAGGGTCCCATGATCCTGGGTCAGCAAAAGTTGCAACAGCGGAAGAGGAAGAGGAGGTTCCTCTGAATACTGTTGCAAAAGAGAGAACCAAACTTGCCTGGGCCAGAAAGGAGTGATTAGGATCATGCAAGCTCCTTCTGAGCTGAGTTTCTATAAGACCCTCGAATCAAGGGAATCAGGGGGAAGGCATAGACGAATCTGCCCTTCCAGTCCAGAGACAGAGCATCTCTCCAAAAAATGCTGCACCCTGGAGCGAGCGAGCGAGCAGAAGGCGGGAAGTTTTGCGTTGAGCGGAGATGCAAACAGGTCTACCTGGGGTGTTCCCCAATGTAGAAAGAGATCGTCTGTTACCCCCGATCCAGTTCCCACTCGTGAGCATGGGCAGACGACCAACTGAGGTGGTCTACCAACGTGTTCTCGACCCCAGGGACGTGAATTGCTATGAGGTGAAGGTTGCGCTGCACTGCCCAATCCCAAACGTGCATCGCCTCCCTGCAGAGAGGGTAGGAACGAGTTCCCCCCCGCCTGTTGATGTACCAGACTACACACATGTTGTCCATCTGGACAGCCAGATGCCCCGGGAGCAGATACAGATGTAGAGCTTGTAGATCATACAGCACAGCCCGGAGCTCGAGCGCATTAATATGAAGTGTCTGTTCAAGCCTGGACAAAGGAGCCCTGGGTCCTGTGAGACCCCAGGTGGGCTCCCCAACTCTTGCCCGAGGCATCTGTTGCCAGCATCTGGGAGGGGGGAAGAGAGGCAGAAGGGAACTGCCCAGCAAAGGTTCTCCTGAACTATCCACCATTGCAAGTCCCAAACCATAGGACTGGAGACCAGAACCTGTAGATCTAGGTCATCCACCAGCTGATCCCACCGAGACCGAAGCGTCCACTGAGAGATTCTCATGTGGAGCCGAGCGCGAGGGACTGTCGGAATAGCAGCCGCTATAAGCCTGAGGAGGCGAAGGACTGACCTGGCGCTCACCCACCTGCGGCTGGACAACAGGCTGACCTGAGCCTGGTGGGTGTCCACCCTGTCCAGTGGCAGGAATGCCATGCCGGAGGTCGTGTCCCGGATTGCCCCGATAAACTGGAGCCTCTAGGATGGGATCAGATGGGACTTGGCCTGGTTGATGGTAATACCCAGACTGGTGAAAACCTGCAGGGTAAGGGAAAAGGAGCGCAGGAGTTCCTCCCTAGATGGGGCTGCCAGGAGCCAGTCGTCCAGGTACGGGAAAACCTGAACCCCCTGGGTATGCAGGTAGGCCGCTACCACCAAAAGGCATTTGGTGAACACTCGGGGTGCCGAGGAAAGACCAAATGGGAGGGCCTTGAACTGGTAGTGGTCCCTCTGGAATGAAAAATGAAGGTATTTACGGTGGGAAGGGCAAATAGGGATATGCAGGTAGGCATCCTGCATGTCCAGAGCACACAGCCACTGTTCCGGCTGAAAGAGAGGCAGAAGACTCTGCAAATAGAGCATTCTGAACCTTTTGTACTCCACAAACAAGTTCAGGGAGCTGAGGTCTAGAATCGGCCTCACGTCTCCCTACTTCTTCGGAACCAGGAAGAAATGGGAGTAGTAACCCGTCCCCCAAAGGTGGGATGGGACGGGCTCTATCGCCTCCTTCAGAAGAAGGGAGGATATTTCTTCCCAGAACAGAAGGAGGTGTTCTGGGGAGTAAGATGACCTGGGGGGGGTAGGTTTCGTGGTGGTTTCTGAAGAAACTCTATTGAGTGTCCTGCTATCAGCTGGAGCACCCAAGTGTCTGAAGTGATCCTCTCCCAACCCGGTAGATGGAAGGAGAATCTTCCTCCTACTGGTTCCTCTGGGAGGCCCAGAGGCTGTGGGAGAGGACAGGAGTCAGGAGGTGTGGAGCAGCGTCGCGGCTGAAGCTCCCGCCGCTTTTTTGGGTGGGGGGGAGCCTTGGCAGCCGGAGGGCCCGACATTTGTTGGCCCGCTTTCCCTAAGGTTTCACTTTGTGCCGAGACCGTCTGTGAAAGGGACGATGCTGAGCCTGAGGGGGCCTGTACAAGGAGTCAACAGACTTAAGTGCAGTATCCTTCTCCTGCAGATTGGTGATGATGTCCTTAACATCGCTACCGAACAGCACTGAACCCCTGAAGGGTGTGTCCTGGATAGCAGACTGCACCTCCGGGACCAAACCGGACATCTGGAGTCAGGCATGATGCCACAAACCCGCGGAAAAAGCAGAGTTCCAACCAGCAGCATCCACTGCGTCGTACGTGGCACGAACCATGTGCCGACTGGCTGAACGCACAGACCGGACTAGGTCAGCCACTTCCTGCTTCGTCTGAGACTCAGGAAGGGATTCCAATTTAGTTTCCACCTTGCTAAGGATCGTCTTCTGGTAATCCCCCATGTGAGCAACATAGTTCAGGGCCCCGATTCCCAGAGTGGAAGAAGCATAGACCTTCTTCCTGTACTGGTCCAGAAGGCAGAATTCCTTGTCAGGTGGAGACGAACTCAAGTGCTTAGGGTTAGCCGAACAGCTGTGAGTGGTGCTAATCATGACCGAATCAACTCCAGGGTGTGAATTCAAGGAATCAATACCCTCTGGAGCCTGATAAAGCCTGTCCGACTTCCTCAGAAGGGGGGCTAATGCCGACGGTTGTTTCCAAATAGCGGACACAAGGTCGGTATGAGGCTCGATCCAGGCTGGAACCAGAGTAGGAGCAGTCTCAGGCAGATCGAGGTGTGCAGTGAGTCTTTTACGCTGTGGATCTGGCTCCAAGGATTGCCACTGATGAACAGCCTGGATTTTACACAGCAGCTCCAGAAAAGAAGGATTCTCTGGAGGGGATTTTGGAGGAGTCCTTGGCCTGGGCTTGTCTGGAGTGTGTGGCTCGTCATCCAGATCAGAGCGACCGTCAGAGTCATCTGAGGTCTCCGAGGAGGATGAAGAAGAGGAGGACTCCTCCCGGCGCAGGGGAGGAACGGACCCCTTGGGAAACCCTCGGGGAAGCATATCCTCCCCTGCCCTGGAACTGGAGGGCTTGCCTCCGGTGTCAGGAGGAGGGAGGGAGTCTCTCACCTCCGACGTCAGGGGTCTGGAACCACGTCTGGCGTCGGAAGACGGCTCTCTACTTCCCTGGTGAGCTGAGCCTTAGCCCAACAGGAAGCCAGAGTCTCCTTCAGATCCACCGGTGGCTGAGGGGGCGGTGCAGGAGGAGGGGGTATGGATACTGGGGATATCCGTATGGCGCGTATCCATAACCCGACGGTGGGAAGCCCGGTGTCGGGTACTGGGGTACCGTGTACTGTGACATTGGGTAGGCCAGCTTGGGTACTAGGGTGCCGGATACTGCAGACCTGGGTATGATGGCGTCGGATATGATGGAGTTGGATATCCAGGCATAAGGGGCTCTGAAGGAGCAGAAGGCCCTGAGAATGGCCCAGCGGGTGGGCCTGGAAGAGGAGGCCTGGCGGGCCAATGGCCCGGCGTAGGGGCAGTGTCCAGCAAGGGGATGCCGTCAGGCGTCAAGTAGGCTGGCGCCGGTATCCAAGGATCTGACGTTGGGTCATCCGTCCCAGCGGGAGGGAGACCCAATGGCAGCATGCCAACATCCTTTGTGTTGCCCGGGGAAGAGGGAATAACATCCCCGGGGTCCAGCAAGGGAGATGCTGGAGCCTTGGAATGCAATGAACGTTGCAGCGAGCTCGGGACGACGGATAGGCCCGAAGGATCCGGCGTCAGCTCTAATGCCGAGCAGCCATTGAAGGGGCTGATGTCCGGCTTACCAGCGGGATCCTGGTGGACGCTGGAGGAGCCGTCATCTGACTTATCGGACCCTACGCTGGACGAAGGCCATGATGGAGGGGCGGCCTTGGCGGGCGCTTTAGAGGCCATGCGCTGCCCCGAAGGGTCGAGCATCTTATCAGCCTTACCCAGGCAGGTGTCAGAGGAGCCGACGTCTGGCTTACTGGGGCCGCTGGAACCAGATAGTCGCACCGGTGGCGAGCTTACTGGAAGCGATTGCCTCCTTTGATCCGGAGAGCTCCGAGGGGCCTGGCGTGAGCCAAGGAGGGTCGATGACGCATTGGAAGCCTCCAAGATGGCCGTTGCAGAACGGTCCCCCGCAAGGGACGTTACCTGCAGCACCGCGACCCCAGCCGAGGTCGCGGGGACCGTAGTAGAGGAGTCCCGGTCCTTCTTCTTGCGATGGCCCTCCGGAGAAGTAGAGGCCCGCCTGAGTTTTTTCAGCTCCTTTTCCATGGAGGTCATTTTAAGTTTGAGAATGAGGGCCTCCAGGGACTGCTGCCTCCGCTTTTGGGTGGCCGCGTTAAACTGCTGGAAGAGCTGGCACTTCTCCACGGGGTCGTCAGGACCGAGGCAAAAAAGGCACTGGGAGTGTCCATCCTTATGCGAGAGCTGGGCGCCACAGGAATCGCACTTCTTTTGTGCTCGGAGGGAGTCGTGGACAACATACATGGCAGCTGAGGTAAATGCTGATGAAAATCAGAAGAAACAGCGAAAAGAGATGGTAAAACTACCCACGATAGGCTGGCTGAAGCAGTGAACTTAACGTGGTAGCTACACAGGCTAACGGCGGAAAGAACTGGAAGGCGGGCATGGGGCCGCCTTTATACTGAGCCGATGACGTTGGTTATCTGACGGGGCAGTCCCCGCCAGAGACTGCTAGCTAGAAATTTTTCTGTGGGTCCTGGCGCCTGCCGCTTCAGTCCTATTTGTAATTACCTACTGCAAGAGCCCTCTCAAGTAAGATCTAAGGTTACGGGTGAGTAACACTGATTTCCAGGGATGTGAATATACTGTACTGTCCACACTTAGGAAGACTCCTATCAGTTCTCCAGGGGAAGGGGGCAAGGTGCACACCCCTACTTGGGAAAAAGGGATTGGAGAACTAAGGCCTCCAAACCAGCATCCCGGCATGATTCAAGGTCGATGTGGTAATGGGAGATTCTCACCCCAGGAATACTCCAATATTCCTAACTCTTCTGCAGTATACCTTTAAGGTCAGATCCGCCCGGAGATAGAATGCTATGTAAATGATGGAATCATTGGCATGAGCCACTTTTCAAATGTTGCCACCTATCAACTGCCTACATTCTAACCCTCAGATTTCTCTCTCCACCTGTCAAGACCAGACACCTGGAGATTTCCTCTTCATCATCTAGTCTAAGAAGCTGTTATTATTAACAAATACTTAAGTATTTTCCATTTATTTTCATTTGCTGCCTCTTATCAGTGTTATTTTAATAACCGTTAGCTTATTTAGTTAGTTTTGTATTGTTTTCTCGGTTTCTCACAGTTCGGAATAACCACTGAGGAACAGAGGTACTTTAGTTAGTTTCAGGGTTTTCCCCGTTTATTTAATAGTTCTGTAAGTTTTGTGTCTTTAAATCTTTATTTTTTAGAACCGATAACTCGGTTCCAAACCGCTAATCCGGTTCTATTCTTATCGGTACTGGTTCCGCCGATTTCTCGATCAGTTCAGAGACCAACCGCAACCAATACATTTGTTGTTTTTGACTTTTAAAACTGGTAGTGCTTTGTGGTTGCTGTTTTTCTCCATTATGTCAGAAAACCTAAAAGAGAACCGGGAACCCTGGTTTTAAAATTATTCTTAGTGTGGTGAGGTCTTTACCAAGGCAGATAAGCACTCTGTCTGTGTTTTCTGCCTGGGTTTGACCATCTAAAGACTGATTGTGTCATCTGTAAATCTTTTCCAGACAAAACACTGGAAAACGTCTGGACAGACTGAATAAGAGATTCAAGTGTCCTCTGGCTCTGACCAGCCGAAACCCTCAGGCTCTGTGGGTGACACCACAATTTCTACCCGATACGGGTAAAGAGACTCTCTGAACTGGCTATCTTCCGGTTCCATTTAAAAACTAAAGAAGACAAAGCACACTGAACCCCTGTGGAAAAGGGGACTTCTGTGATGCCTGCCACTGTGACTTCTCCCACTGAGATTGCACAAGCAATAAAAATAATGCAAACCTTGCAGGGTCTGCTGCCTGTGGTTTCACAGTCTCCAGTCCAGACTTCTGCACCATCCAACCCAACTTCTTCCTGAGCAGTGTGGTGAGGAAGAGGATGAGGAGGAGGAAGAAGGTGAGCCTATAGAGCCTGAGGTCTCCCCTGAACAGGAGTTTGGCCTCCCAGGACCACACAGAAGATTAGTCTTCATTTTTCCTTCCTCAGGAAAATTGTTGATGTCTTGACATCCCTACCACTGACGCAGTAAGGTTGATGAGGAGGCTGAATATCTGGAAATGATGGGGCTGATTCCTACTAAAAACTGTCACTCCCCATTAACAAGTTCTTTAAAAGAGATATTTTAAAACCCTCTAAGCTCCTGGGTCTGTCCCTCCTTTGGACAAAAGGTTGGATAAAAGTATCAGCTTGACAGAACAGAGGCTGAATTCTTATTTTCACACCCTGACCACCAAGGGTGGTGCAAGCTGCAGCTTGTGACAAGGCTAAAATCCTCTGGCTTCCCACCCTCCAGAGAAGGACTCCGAAAATTGAAAGTATGGCCAAGAAAGGTTACCTGTCAGCCTCTCTGGCCTTGGGCAATCAGGCCTATGCAGCCGAGTACCAGAAGGCTCTCTGGCAGTCTATCCTGGACATGGCTGAGAAAGCACCTTCTCCTCTTTCAGCAGACCTAGCTGAAACTGCTAGGGTTTGGCCTGAAGCTGCCAAATACTAGTTCCAGATGGCAGCAGACAGTAATGAGATTTACAAGGTGGATGGCAAATACCATCGCACAGAGAAGGTTTGCTTGGCTGAGAGCCACAAACCTCACATAGGATACCCAGAATAAGACTCTGGATTTTCCTATGGAGAGCAATTCCCTATTTGGCAGCCATACAGAGGCCTACATGAAGAAGGTGGATGAGTATAAGGCCGCCTTCCATAGCAATTCTGCAAAGGAAAGACCCTCCACTTCCTCTAGACCCTTCAATAGCGGAGGCACGGGTAGACAGTTTCATTCCAGGCCTTTTTACCAGGCCATGGTACTTCCTCAGGCACCCCAATACCCACGGCAAGGGTATTTCAGGGGTAGGGGTAGAAAAGGTGCCAGGCGTAGTGCCCAGTCTCAGACCCAGTCCAAGCAGGATTCCTGACTTCATCGATCAGGCTACCTCTCCTTTGCCAGTAGGGGGCAGGCTGATCCATTTTTTTCGAGAATTGGAAAACCATCACCACAGAAAAGTGGGTTCTGGAGATAGTGGGTCAGGGCCTGTCTCTAAGTTTCAAGTCCTCCTGTTCAAAAATCTGAGTTTTAAACCAGCTTCCTCCTGGAATGCAAAAGGCTGGAAACAGAGATGAAACATCTTTCACTAAAAGCAGTGGAACCAGTGCCTCTGCATCAAAGGGGAAAAGGACTTTACTCAAGGTATTTTCTCATATCAAAGAAAAATGGAGAGCTGTGGCTTGTCTTGGATCTCAGGGTCCTCAATAGGTTCCTAGCAAAACCAAGGTTCAAAATGGTAACTCTGTCTCTGATTCTGCCAGCACTCCGAAAAGGAGATTGGTTGGCATCATTGGACCTAAAAGATGCCTATTTCCACATCCCCATAAGGGAGTCTCACAGAAAGTTTCTCAGGTTCAGACTTCTATCAGGTCACTATCAGTTCTCAGCTCTTCCCTTCGGTCTCACTTCAGCACCAAGGGTGTTCACAAAGTGTCTGGCTGTGGTAGTGGCACACTTGCGAAGGCAAGGTGTTTCAGTATTCCCTTATCAAGAAGACTGGTTGGTGGTGGGAAAGTCACCACAACAGTTATTTATTTATTTAAGGCTTTTACCAGGAAGGCATACTGAGCAGAGTACTGCTTGATTACAGATGTGTCCGGGGGGGGGGGTGGAGAACATAGGAAAACAGTTTACACAGTATAGACAAGAAAATACATAGTGGGAGAAATATTAACTTTAGGATCTGGTTACATGTCAGTAATAGCTTGAGAGAGACAAATTGGTAACCACAGTACGTACGGTACGAGAAAACACTTGAAGTCAGGATTGACAAGTGAATACATTGTGGAAGATCACTAACATTTGGTTCAGAAACCACTACATACAGGATTGAGTGTGGCAGTTGGTAGCACAGTTACATACAGCAAGTGTATAACAAAATTAAGTTTTGAGTCATACGAGAGATAGTATATGGTGAGTGGACAATAGTTAAATACTGATGAATTACGAATTTGCTAAGTGCCAACATTCCCAGAGAGTTGCCTAGTAGTTGGTAGGCTCCTAGACACAAGCACAGGTAGGGACGAAATGATCTTGGAGCAAGGAGTTTAGGTGCGACAGGGAGGTGAAGTGACGAATGTTAGCTGGGAGGGAGTTCCATAGCGAGGGAATGCAGTAGCTGAACCCTGATTGCTCTGTGGAGGTAGACCAGTATGGGACAGCTAGAGACCTGGAGTCCGAGTTTCTGAGTGTGTATGACTGTGCGCTAGGGTTTGTTAAGATGTCGGAGAGGTAGGAAGGGAGCTGCTGAGACCAATGCTTGGCTGTAATTTTTGCACAGTGAGTTAGCCTGTGATAGTCAAGTGAGGTGAGGTTCATTGCTTGATATAGGGCACAGTGGTGTGTGAGGAGGGCTGTTGGCGAAGTGGCAAAAGAGGAAGGGAGGGTCCAGCCTAGCTAATGTGGTCTTTGGGCTGGCACTGTAGACTACATCCCCATAGTCGAGGACTGGGAGAATCATTTTATTTACAATGTTCTTCCTGGCTGGAAGGGGTACGTTGTCACGATTCCGGTGAAGTGCACCAAGACTTGGGTGCAGCTTCTTAAGTAAGGAGTCAATATGTGCAGAAAAGTTGAGGTGCTGGTCAAGCCAGACACCGAGGTGTCTGAAGGTGGTGCAGGACTCCAGTGGGGACCCTTCCAGGGTGTGAAAAACTAATGGTGAAGGGAGCCTACAAATTTTATGCCTCATCCCAAAGGTTAAGGAGACTGTTTTGCTAGCATTTAGGAGGAGATTATTTGAGCGGAGCCAGTGCTGGACTGTGATGAAGTCATGCTGAAGTCTGGACGCAACTTCAGAGGGTGAGGGGCCGGATGCGTATAGCACCGTGTCGCTCATGCATATGGATGGCGGGAGGTGTGCAGGTGGAGGCAGATCATTTAGAAAGACCGAGAATAGGAGGGGCCTAGGACAGATCCTTGAGGCACTCCTGACGGGATTGGGAGGTCCGTGGGAGGCTCTGATACGGACAGTTGGGATCTACCAGTGAGGTAGGAGTGGAACCAAGATGTGGCCCAGCCAGATAGGCCAGCCTTAGCAAGTTTTGTCAGGAGAAGAGAGTGAGTCACCGTATCGAAAGCCTTTGCCAGGTCGATAAAGATGGCGGCAGTGATGTGGCAGCATCCATCCCTGAGAGGATGGAGTCGGTAATCCTAAAAGGAGGTGTAGTAGAGTGATTTCCTAAATCCAGACTGGTAGGGGGAAAAGAACGAAGAGGAGTCCAGATAGGTGGATAGGCAAGAGAGAACCAGGCATTCTTGTATCTTGGCAAGGGTTGGTAGGAGGGAGATTGGATGGTAGTTGCTTGGGTTTGAGGCATCACCACCCTTTGGAAGTGGGATTATGGTGGCATGTTTCCACTCAGTGGGGATTTCTGCTAGGACAAATAATAAGTTAAATAGGGCGGCTAGGGGTTGAACTATGGCAGGGGATGACAGGTGGAGCATTTTAGAGTCCAACCCCGTGGGACATTTTCCCCTTTCAGGGTTAAGGGCAACCAGTGTGTTGTATACCTCATCAGGGGTGACTTGCAGGAAGGAGAAAGGCTGAGCTGCAGCAACACAAGATGTGGTGTCAGTGGAGGCATGCTGAGCCTGGCGCAGGGTGACCCTGGGAGTAGCATGGCTGGTAGTGAAGACAGTGTTTAACAAGGCGGCAGCTGCTGAGGGGTCAGTGATGCTGTGACCACCAACCTGCAGGGATGGTGCTGGTGGTTGTGAAGGCGGGCATAGAAGCGATTTGACCACTTTCCAGAAACGAGACGGGAGATGGGAGGAGGAATTGAATGCGCATGAGAAGTAGTTGGCCTTTGCTTGGCGGATTATTTTAGTACTAGAATTGTGGAGCGCTCTGTAGGTCTGGCGGTCTGCCTGGGATTTGAAAGTCTTATAGGTTTTCCAGGCCTTGTCTCAGATTTGGAGGTGGGCTAGGATATCGGGAGAGATCCATGGTAGATGAGCACCTCGGATTCTGGTCTGTCTGAGTGGGGTGTAGTGGTCCCAGATGGTGATGAAGTTGGACTTAAAGAACGACAGTGCCTCATCTGTCGAGGTGAAATGACTGATGCCGACCAATCGTAGTTGCCCAACTCATTTAATAATGAGGGGAGGTCCATGGATTTGTAGGATCTCGAAAGTAGGATTCTGGGAGGGGGAGCTTTGGGTTTGTGAAATTTGCGCACGGTGTAGATCCCGTGGTGATCACTAAGGGCATCTGGAAGGAGTCCAGAGGCTACAATCCTGTGGGGGTGAGAGGTGAGGGACCAATCTAGCAGTGTATGGTTCTGTGTTTTGTGGTTTGCCCGAGTAGGTTCAGTGGTTTGTTGTGTGAGGATTATTAGGGCTGTTACCTTGTCACGAAATTTGGCAAGGGACTCAGCAAGCCAGTTCTGGTTAAAATCCCCTGTTATGTGGATCTCACCACCTGCTGCCAGGGAGTTTAAGTAGCCTAGGTAGTCCAATACGTAAGGTGAGGTGGTGTCTGGAGCGCAGTATGTGCCTGCTATGTAGATTGAGATTGAGTGGGGGATGGAGAGTTTTACCATTAAGGCATTAATGGAGTCCGTTGGTCGGGATAGGGCAACAGTGGTGAATTTGATGGAGGAAGCAATGTACATGGCTATACGCCTCCTTTTCTGCCAACCTGGTCATGGTGGAGAAGTGTGTAGCCTGGTATGGCAAATTCGGCGTTGGTGTTATGTGATTTTAGCCAGGTTTCAGAGATAATCAGAATGTCTGGGCTTAGAGACACAGCGAGGGCTTGTAGCAAGGTTATTTTACGCAAGAGACTGCATATATTTATGTATATTAGTTTGAGGCCCGAGGGGATTTGGAGTGGGACAGAAGGGTTTTGGGCGTGGAGATGGGTTGGTCCTGGGTTAAGTTCGATATCCCTGCAAGGAGAAGTAGCAGGGTGTACATTAGTTTGGTGTGATGGGCTATCCACTGAAGTTTTCTGGTGGTGGTATGATGTGCGGCCCGCAGCTTTTGGTCTCCAGGTTTGTGGTAGAAGGACTAGGAGGCTGATTCGGAAAGTAGGTGGGATTAGCCCTGGGCAGGTGGAGAGAGTATGGTAGGGGTGGGCAAGGTGCGATTCAGCTGAGATAGTGGGTAGGAATATCTGTTAGCAGCCTGTTGCAAGATGTGATGTGGGCTGGGAGTAGGGTAAATTGATGGTGGGAGGGACACCAGGGGTGACGATAAAGAAGATTAATAAGTAAAGTTGAGGCATAATGGAGAGGTTAAAAGAGCAAGGTCTCCTGGCAAGTAATTGCAAAACCTTGGTGTAGTGGCTCTAGTGGGGCTGGTATAACCTGCAGATGGAAAAGTAGGCTGATTGGTTAAAACTGGGATGTGACTTCAGGTATATAAGGGAGTGACTGCCAAGGGTGGTGGTGGGGGTGGTGGGGAGCTGACGCGCAGCGTCAGTGAGGCTCTAGCTTGCTCAAACTGTGTAGTAGCAGCAGCACCACGAGCCATACCTTAGCGCTGCCTGTGAATTGTCTGTTGGGGGGCTGCCTGCATCTGGATCCTGGAAGGGCTTCCATGCTACCCTGACGACCTGAGGATTGCCCCGAAAGCTGTGAGAAAGACAGAATTTAAATAGGTAAGACGGATGGAGGGAGGGGCTTGGTGCAATCTTAAGTAAGCTTTAAACAAAGGGAGTCGGGGCTCAGAGGAGCAATTACTGCAGTGGGAAAGCTCTAAATAATTTAAACCTTAGCCTGCTTGAAACGCTGCTCAGAGGTGTCTGAAAGCAGCTGGTAATTCAAAAGTTTCAAACTTCCCTTAGATCGGGAGCTCAGAGGTGCCTTAAGCAGATAGATTATGCGCTTTAAAACCTTGTTTGAAACGCTGCACAGGGGTGACTGGAAGCAGCTGGTAAATTAAAAGTTTCAAAACTTCCCTTGGCTCGGGAGCTCAGAGGTGCCTTAAGCAGATAAATTAAGCACTTTATACCTTTCTTTGTGTCTACGTTAAGCCCCTTGTATAGCACAGCAAGGCAGAGACTGAATTAAAGCTGGCTGCAGCTAAATCAATTTTAAACAAATTAAGGTAACTCAACAGGGCAGTGGAAAAGCACAGTATTTTAGGTAGTTACTAGCAGACAAAAACTATCTCCACACGTCTGCCGACTTTAAAATTCAAAGTTAACAGAGCATCTCCAACTCACTCAGCAACTTCTGGAGTCTCTGGGGTTTCTTTTAAACTTAGAGAAATCAGTTCTAATTCCCTATCAAATTCTGCAATTCATAGGAGCAGAATTGAATGCCAAAGTGGGCAGAGCATTTCTACCCAGAAACAGGGTAAAAAGCATCCTGCAGTTGGCAGGCTCTTTCAGGTTCAATGTCCCAAGGCTTGGTAAGGCATTTTCTTCAACTCCTGGGCCACATGGCAGCTGCAACAGGCACAGTGTTGGGCTCCAGGTTTCAGATGAGGGACATCCAATTTCACTTAAGAGCTCATTGTGCCAACTAAAGGATTCCTGTCAAAGCTCATTCCTGTAACAAAAACATGTATCCAAGTCTTCAGTGGTGGAAAGAGGAAGCCAACCTCAGAGAAGGGGTCCCTTTCCAAAAAGAACTTCCTTCAATGATTCTCACAACAGATACATCCCTCCTGGGCTGGGGGCTCATCTAGCAGAGCACACTACCCAGGGCACTTGGTCAAGTGCAGAGACTCTTTTACACATAAACTTGTTAGGCAGGGCAGTGTTTCTAGCAATGCAAGTTTTCAAACCACTTATACAGGGAAAGGTAGTACAAGTCAGGACAGACAACACTACCACCATGTACTACATAAACAAGCAAGGAGGAACAAGGTCAAGCCTCCTTTGCATGGAGGCTGTGAGAATAGGACAATGTTCTGGCAGATGCCCTGAGTCGAATCAGCAAGGACCATCACAATGGTCCTTAACAGGCAAGTGGTGCAGACCTTATTCAGGAGGTGGGGCACCCCAGAAATCGATCTCTTTGCCTCTCATCAGAGTCATCACTTACCTCAGTTCTGTTGCAGACCTCCAGTAGTGGGCACGGTTCCCCTAAATGCCCTTATTCTGGATTGGTCAGGGAAATTCCTGTGCGCATTCCCTCCATTTCCCCTGGTATAAAGGGTGCTGTTGAAACTCAGGTCTCAGCCAGCAACAATGATTCTGATAGCCACAGACTGGGCCAGGCAGCCATAGTACTCCCTGTTACTATCCATGTCAGTGGACAAACCAAGACACCTTCCCAGGAGACACAGTCTTCTGACCTCCAACCAGGGGAGGCTCCTGTATCTGAACCTCAGTTTACTCAGGCTCAAAGCTTGGCTCTTGAGGACCTGAAGTATGCTGGTTTCACATCTTTCTGAATCAGTTATGGATGTTTTAAGAGGATACAGGAAATCTTCTACCAAGAAAACCTATGCTGCAAAGTGGAAGAGGTTTTCTATTTGCTGCTCTAGTAGGAGTATGGTGTCGACCCAGGCAGGAGTGCTGGGGAATTGGACTACCTAGTCTATTTACATTCCTCAGGCTTGCAGCCTTCTACACTAAAGATTCATTTGGCTTTAGTCTCGGCCTATGCTTCTGCAGGCAAGCCTGTTTCTTTGGCATCAAACCCCATTTTTAAAAGGTTCTTCAAAGGCCTTTCACATACGTATCAACCGGTGAGGGAACCGGTGCCAGCTTGGGACCTTAATATTTGCATTGCTCAACTCATGGCTATTCCCTTTGAGCCTATGTTTTCAGCACCCTTGAAGTATGTCACATGGAAAAGTGTTTCTAGTGGCCATTACTTCAGCTAGAAGAATTAGTGAGCTCCAGGCTTTATGCATTGAAAAGGACTACATTGCCTTCCACAGGGATAAGGTAGTCCTTCAGACAAATAGGAAATTTCTTCCCAAAGTGGTTTCAGACTTCCATTTGAACCAATCTATCACTTTGTCAGTGTTCTTCACTTACCATTCTTCTTCTGGTGAACGAGGCTGCATAGCCTGGATGTCAAAAGAGCTTTGAGCTACTACACGACAGCCACTAAGCCCCATAGGCAGGACAGAACACAACTTTTCCTCACTTATGGGGATGTGGGAAAGGGTAATCCAGCATCTAAAAGGTCCATTTCTCGTTGGATTGTTCAGTGCATTCAATTTTGCTATTCAAAGGTGGGCAAAGAAGCTCCAGCAGGGCTTAGAGCCCACTCCACAAGGGGTACAGCTGCAACACTGGCAGCTGCAAAGGATGTACCCTTGGTGGATATCTGTAAAGCAGCAACCTGGCGAATAGTACACACATTTGTCAAGCATTACAGCTTGGATATGCAGGCTAGGCTGATGCAAGGTTGGTACAGTTGTCCTGCACAGCCTGTTTCAAAATAGGTTCTTCCCACCTCCTAAGGTACTGCTTTTAGTCTGCAGAAGAGTTAGGAATATTGGAGCATTCCTGGGTGAGAAGAAAAGTTACTTACTATAGTAACCTTGTTTCTCCTAGGGATACTCCAATATTCATAACTGCCTCCCGTTTTAAGAACCAGTGGCCTCTGTATTCCATGCTGTACCTTAGTGTTTGCATGCCCATTCTACTTTTATTAGAACTTGTTCTTCTTTTTCCTTTCAGGTAATTCTGACATAGGAGCTGTGGGGTTGTTTATGATAGCTTTTTATATTTCCTCCAGTTGGAGGTTTGGGTGGGGAATTTTGAAGTTATAATTTTATATAATTTAAATTTGGGGCCCTGTCTTGCAGACATCCACGAAATCTGAGGGTTAGAATGTAGGCAATTGATAGGTGGCAGCATCTGAAAAGTGGCTCATGCCAATGATTCCATCATTTGCATAGCATTCTATCTCCGGGCAGATCTGACCTTAAAGGTATACTGCAGAAGAGTTATGAATCTTGGGAGTATCCCCTGGGAGATACAAGGTTACTATGGTAAGTAACTTTTTCTTATTGTGTGTGCTGACTTCCAGGTAGCAGCCCTGCAGATCTCCTGGATAGGAACATCCCCAGAAGCAGCCACCGAGGCAGCGGTATGTCTGGTGCAATGAGCCCTAAGCGTATGGGAGGCTCCTGAACAGCCACCCTATAGCAGAGGTCGATGCAGGAGACAATCCATGTGTCAACCATCTGCTTAGCTGCCGGTCTGCCAGGTGTGGCCTCGCATAGGTGACAAGAGATGGCAAACCTCCCCAAATTCCAGCCATGCGCCCAGTGTAATAAGCTGCGCCCACAGGTCCAACATGTGCAGCCTGAGCCTCAAGGCTGGGCTGGTGAAATACACTGGGAGGTTAATCACCTGGTGAAGGTGAAACTCCAAAAAAGGGTGAAACTCTGAAACAACCTTCGGGAAGAACTTCAGGTTGGGGCAGAGGACAACCATGTGCCTGTGGAAAACCAAATAGGGAGACTCCACCAGAGCACCTGGAGCTCACTGATCCTTTTGGTGGAGGTGATAGCCACCAAGAAAGTGATTTTCCATGACAGGTGGGAGAGGTGACACCTGTGTATTGGTTCAGATGGCTTGCTCATGAGCATCGCCAGTACCAGCAACAAGTCCCAAGGTGGCAGGGCACCGGTGGACAGGCAGTCAAGAGCCCTGAAAGAAGCACCCAGCCACCTTCTCCTGTGCCACCATCCGGCATACCAGCCTGCGCCCAGTGGCCGAGATGGCTGTTGGGTGCACCTTGAGGGTCGCGACCTCAGGCCCAATTGAGAGAGGACCACAGGTAGGCCAGGATGCTAGCACTGGCAAATACAGGGAGTCTAGCTCCTGCCCTGACACCAAATGAAAAATCTCTTCCACTTGAAGGCATAGCACTGGCGAGTCGACGCCTCAAGGGACCTCAATAACCTGGAATACCTTGCTGGAGAGACCCAAAGCCTAAACCTCTAGCTGCTCAGGAACCAGGCTGTCAGGTGCAGGGACAGAAGGTCCAGGTGGAGGACCCTCCCCTGAGAGCAAGTCCAGACGGAGAGGCAAGTGTCACGGGGGTCTGCTACTTAGGCTGAAGAGATCGGCATACCAAAAATGGCATGGCCAGTCCAGGGCCACCAGGATCATCCATGCCTTGTCCTTCCACACTTTGATCAAAACCTTTTGGATCTGGGAATGGGAGAGAAGGCATACAAGAGGCTCAGGGTCCAAGGCCTCCTGAAGGCATTCCCCATCAGTGATCCACACTATGGGGGTTGGGCACAAAACAGCCTCTGCTTTGCATTCTCCTGGGAAGCAAACAGGTCAACCAGGGGAGTGCCCCCACTAAGAGAACAGGAAATTCACCACTTCCTGATGGAGAGACCACTTGTGAGACACCTCCTCCACTTGGCTGAGGGCATCCACCAGCCAGTTGGAGGCACCGTCCATAGATCGCCAGGAGATCGGCATCCGACTGAGTATAAGGTCCAGGTGCGGGGGCTTCCCGACACAACTGGAGGGAATGTGGCCCACACTGCTTGTTGAGGTAGTATATGGTCAAGGTGTTGTCCATCTGGACCTGCACACACTGACCCCAAACAGCTAAAGCGAAGGCTGTCAGAGCAAGACACACTGCATGGAGCTCTAGTAGGTCGATGTGACATTGTGATTCCTTGGGGATCCAGAGCCTGTGGCAGGGGTGTGCAAATCTGTTTTTTAGTACTTGCCCCAGGGCAAGTGGTGGTATAAAAATTACTTGCCCTAGAACATTTTTACTTGTCTGCCCTAAAAGATGTCCATGAGAAAAAAAAAACATTCAAATGAATGGGCCTCCATTCGTTTCAATGTTGTTTTTTTCTCATGTGCATAGCTTTCTTACCATTTGATATTTGTTTCTACTTTTTACTGTTGAGGTGTTACTTAAATCCCCTCTCACAAACACAAGTGTTGTCATTAAAAAATATCAAAAGATTGAGAAAGTTATGCCCAGGAGAAAAAACACACCATTGAAATTAGTTGGAGCCTATTCATTTCAACAGCGTTTTTTTCTCCTGAGCATAGCTTTCTTACCATTTGATATTTCTGAATGACAACACTTACGTTTATGAGAGAGTGTCAAAATGACACATCGACAAACAAAAGTAGAAAAAATATCAAAAGCTAAAAAGTTATGCACATGAAAACAAATACCATTGAAATGAATGGGGTATTCATTTCATGGTGTTTTTTCTCATGTGCAGAACTTTAACCATTTGATATTTGCTTCTACTTTTGCTGTTGAGATGTCATTTAGATCCCTCTCACAAACACAAATGTTGTTATTCACAAATATGAAAAGATAAAAGTTATGCCCAGGAGAAAAACACCATTGAAGTAATGGACTCCACATTCATTTCAATGGCTTTTTCTCTGGCATAACTTCCTCACCTTTGATATTCTTTAATGGCAACACTTGTGTTTCTGAAAGGGTATCTAAGTGACTCCTTGACGGCAAAAATAAGAAACAACTATCAAAAGGTAAGAAAGTTATGTACATGAGAAAAGACATGCCATTGAAATGAATGGCCATTGGCCAAATGAAAGGAGAATGTTTACGGTAAAATTCAACAGCACGCTTACTACTAATGCTGATATGACTGTGCTAAAAACAACCGCAGCAATTTTGTTTGTGCAGATTTGACATGAAACCTGACACCCCACCCTGAACCCATCACTGGGCAGGCTTGGCAGAGGCTCCAACACCGGCAGCCAGGGGTGCCCCGACTTCCCAGTTTCCGGACTTCTTGGAGCTGGAACCAGCAGGCTTAGGCTTGGGCCTCCTGGCCTGGGTCTGCCCCGCAGAAGGCTGTGACGGTTTGGATTGGGGCATCGGATAGGGCCAAAACTGAAAGGGCTTCTTTTGTTTCTGGCCCTTAAGGTCCTTCTGAGAGGGGATAATGGAATCCAGAGTGGTGGTGGATCTCTCGATCTGAGTAAGGTGACCGTCCACTCCCAGACCAAACAGGTCGGTACCCAAGAAGGAGACATTCACTAACTTATGGGACTTCTAACTGAATTCACCTGCAGCACTAGCTGCAGGAGATACTTTCACACCAGCACAACCTAGAATCACAAGGAGACTTTATTTATTTTTTTTTATTTAGTTGTTTAACCAGGTATAGCACACTAAGCTGAAAGCTTTTTTACAGGAGCGACCTGGAGACTTAGTTACTGTCCAACCTGATAATCTTTATTTAATTCTTTATTCAAACTTCACACATATTGGAGAAAAAGCATGTACACTGATACCAGACAGTTGTTATACAGTGCCTTTTCACAGTATTTCATGGCTCAATTGTCTATGTCCAACATTTTCAAAGCAGTCTGTTTCAGTTCAACCCAATCTTTCAGCCTCAGCAAGGCATTGCTGCTTCTCTGTTTCGACAAAATCTGATAACTGGGGAAAACTGTGTGCATGCCCATAGTGCTCACATAGTTGCTGATGTTTTGTGCACACAGTCTTCCTCTGCTATCAGATCTTGTTGAAACAGAGAAGCAGCAATGTTCTGCTGAGGCGGAAAGATTGGTTTGAATTGAAACAAAGCGCTTTGAAAACATTGGAAATAGGCACTAATATGTGTTTAGTTTGAATAAAAAATTAAATAAAGATTATCAGTTTGTATAGTAACTAAGTCTCCTGGTAATTCTGGGTTGTGCTGATATGAAAGTGTTTCCTGCAGCTAGTGCTGTAAGTGGATTCAATTAGAAGTCCCATGAGTTCCTGATATGAACCCTGAAAGTTCTAACACCCAACTGTAGAAGTCAAGTTGTGTGGGAGAAATACTTTTGTTTCCAGTCCGCAAACTTATGTTGTGTATCTGCCTTCAAGGCTGAGATCCTCAACCACGCCCGGCACCGCACGGTGACCACAGTGGCCATGGATCTGGCACAGGAGTCACCAATATCCAAGGCTGTTTCGAGCTGTTGTTTGGCAACCCAACGTCCCTGGTCCCAGACCATCTTGACTGCCAACTGCAAGTCTGCAGGGAGGCGGTTAAGAACCCGGTCCAAAACTCCCATGAGAGCATGGGATATGTTGGCCATCATGATGCCCAAACTAGCCTGCCGAAGGTCCAGGAAGGAGGCAGCACAGACTTTCTTCATTGCATTGTCCAGTTTCTAGGATTCTTTGTTTGTGGGGGTTATTGGCATCCCTGATGATGCTCATCTGCCGAAACACTGAATCCACCACCTGACCTTCAGCCAAAGGGAGGCTGTTGAAAACTGGCAGAGATATGGTAGGTACCCCACATTTGTGGACCATATGAGCCAAAGGCACCGGGCAGGAGGCTGGACACTGCCGAACTCCGAGAGTGGGACCAAGAATCGCTTCTGCTACTGGGAAGGCAACCTCCGAGGAGTCAGCCCTGTCCAGGATTTCAGTCAGGGGGTACCTGGCCCGCTTCTGGACTGGTTCCATTGGGATCCCCACTGACTCTGAGATCAAGCAGAGCAAAGCTCTAAAGGAGACTGGTCTGAGTTTGAGGGTGAGCTCCTCACAGGACTACCAGTCAAAGGCCAGAGTCCGAAGAGAGTGCATGGAGGAGTTCTCGAAATCCAAGGACTCCTCAAACACCGTCCTCGACCCAGGCTCCCTGGCTTCGTCATGTGAGAGATTTTCACAGAGAGTCAACTGGGGAGGCCGGAAGCAGGGGCAGGCAACCTTGGACAGGGCTCTGTGCAAAGGCTGCGGACGCAGGGTCTCCACCTGAATGGGAGGAGAAGCTGGCATCAGCTTAGCTAGGGTAACCGGAGTGGGCCATGGCAAGGGCAACCATGGATGCGCCGGGGGCTGAGGTGGGGGGCACCTGTGGCCAAGGATCCACAGCTGCCATACTAGCTCTTTATAATGGTGCCACAATTTACAGCGGAGCCTGTCTTCGTCTGAAAGGCGAGGAAGATGAAAGAACACAGGCGGTGCTTCTTGGATGATACCCAAAAGTGGGAATGCTGAGATTTCCCTTGATCTCGGCGACAGCCTGCTCAAGACCTCGGTGGTCAGGTTGTTAGGGAGTAGACATGAGAGCAGGCACTGTGCGGTCGGGCCGGACCTGGGCCCTGGGAGTTCATCTCATAAGGGAAGACAGCAAAATTGGCTTGCCTGTCTGGCCTCTCCTGAGAGAGGACTATGAGGACCTGAGTCCTCGAAAGTGAGTTGTTCCCACCATCCTCTGACAATGGGTCGACTGGAATGAGAAAGATCTCAGTAGGTTGGTCAACCTGTGTCTCAACCGTCAGGCCTAACAGGGACACCAAGGGGCCAGCAGCCTGGATCAGGACAACAGGAGCATCGTTCTTAGCTGATGGCTTGACAGCCATTGAGCTAGAAGCAGAACTGAGAGAGTGAGAGGCATGTACCTGCTCCCAGTTTCACGACCTGCGACAGGCCTTCTTGGACTTAGAGGCTGAGAAGACTTGGACCCTCGGGAAGGGCCGTGTCCGAGAGTAGGAAGGGACTAGCATAAATCCTGGAATGCTCCCGAGAAGGAAGTGCCCAAGCCTGCTGGGAGAAGCATGGGGACTGAAGCCGTGCCTGCTGCAGCCTGGGCTGCAGCCTCTTCAAAAGTGGCGAGCTGCACCGCCAAACCCAACACCAAGGAAACTGCCTTATGGTCATCCTTGGAATGATCAGGAGGATCCCATTGGTCTGGGTGGCCTAAGATGAGATGGGCATAATGGTCCTCCAACGTGGAGGCCTGAAGGGACTGGCACAGGTCACAAGCCTGCAGATCATCCTGGGCACTGAGGCAATATACGCACAAGGCGTTAGGGTTGGTGCAAGACGTTTTCTGGTGGCAAACTGTGCACCGCTTGAACCCAGGACCTACTTTTTGGTTGTCGTGCTCCATTCAAAGGTGAAAATCCAAAACAGAATTCGGAAATCGAAAACTGAAAACGTGAAATAGGCGAATATCAATTTGAGCCTACACTGCACACAGAAGCAGCGAAGAAGGAGACCTGATGCTTCCAGCAGAAGGGATGATCTGACACCATGGAGCAGTGCCAAAGAGGATACCACCTAGGTGGGTGGGAGGAGCCTAGCTTGAAGACCTACCGGCAAGAATTAAAGGGAAAGGAAGAGCTGCCCAAGTGTGGATAGTGCACCATATCCATGTCCCTAGAACATAATCCTCAAAGAGTGGCAAGACTTGTCTAACAGAACTTGTTGTAAGTTTCTGGATGCCCTACAGCTTGCAGAGAGCCCTGGTGTTAAGAGAGAAGCGCTGGTATGATGGGGCTTGGAAGGGCTACTACCTCTACCCTTAAGTAGCCCTGGAATTAGAGGTGGAATTAAATTAAATGTCGCATTATATACAGTAATCTGTTTCGTTTTTCTGATGCCTAAGGCTGTATCTACTCTGGATGTACTTTGTAGTGACAGACTTAACCAAGAATGAACTGTTTGTCTTCCTTTTATGTTAATCAAGTTGTTCTACATAACATACTGTCTTTTTATATTTGAAATCAATAAAATATACAAAAAAATCAAATCCTATGACAGTCTATTAAATTTTATCACTGTACAGCCAGTCAAATTCTGGTATTATTCCATTTATTTTGATGTACATTATAAAACAAAGGCCCTACTCATTATGTGTTTCTTGGCAAAGCAATGTGGCTCATCAGTGGTTCATGTAGCCAATTGGCTATAGGGCTCCCATTGGCTTTGAGGAGGAATGACAACAGACAATGGTATGTTTCCTGCTGTAACAACTGTGGATGTTGTAAAGTCTGGCCCTTCCACACCCACTCACACATAACCTTTATACCTCACTTAGGCTATCGGGAGGACATTTAAAAAGCAACAACTTGCAAATATGATGCATGAGCTGGACGGCGGTGCTCCAGGCAGCTGCCTAGTTTACCTCAACCTGGACTGCAACAGATCACATTGTAAACAGCCTAAACAAAAGTACGACTTTGAATATGTAAAGAAAAATATTTAATATGATTTATTCAGCTTGTAAAAATGTATAAAAACTCATCAATAGTACAAAAGTATTTGATAAGATTTCTGACTGTACATGCACTTGAAAAATAAATATTTACAGAGCATGGGTAAAAATAAACACTACAAGCAGGATTTACTCTACAGTATATAACGACAGAAGCAGGCACCACCGATCAGAATGTAGATTATCTTCAGCATGGTTAGGAATATGGGATTCTCCTCACTCAGTATGTGTTCACTCTGCAGAAAGAGAAAACAAGAAACATTTAATAAGAAAGGTTTTCCTTGTATGAATTACACCACCACCTAATGCACATTTGCTCAGCATTATAAAAATGAGAGGTGTATTAGGCGAGCTATGAAATTAGACTACAATACTGCACCTCTGAAAATATTGTAACAGCTCAAATATTGAACCAACAGGCAAAAGTAAAACCTTAAAACAGTCTTGCTATGATGACCGCCCCCCCCCCACTCAAAAACAAACATTGACATTTTGCACCAAATAGCACGATAAACACGGTTTCTATTTTAAACAGACTTCATGAACAACTAGATTAAATAGAAGGGTTAAACATTCGTAAAAGGCCTCAGTGCTATTTAGAAAAGAATTCCAAAATAGTAGAAAATCATGGATCACACTCAGTTAATATCAGCAGAGAGGTCTTGCTTCCAACGGTGAACAAGATAAAGTCAAATCAGACATATACATCAGTTTGATGGTGCTTCTAGCCCCAGGTCAGCATCCTCCATGAATCAGTATCTCGTGCCTTTTCCTCACGTATCGTTTTTCATTCCAAGAGGTACCTACTTCTCGACTTTCTTGTCAATTGGCAGCTTATGTACCCTTCTACTCACCTTTGGATCCAGTCCTTGGCAATGTTACTCAAGATCTTCTTTGAGGATAACTCTTTCATCAGGCCACACCTATGGAACTATAAGCTGCCAAATGCTAGTACCACATGGAAACTTTTGCAAGCAGTCCCCCAGGGCTGCCCATGAAGACGTCAGACATTGGCCGCTGCATAAACATGGACCGCTCTTCCTCTCCTCAGTTCTTTTCCAACCGTCAACCATACTCGTCGGACTGCTGATGGAAATGCCATTGCAATAGCCCCCACTTTACTTTTATTTGTAAGAACATAATCACTTTTACAATGATTTTCAACTGTCTGTATGTCGTTGAAAGAAACTTTGACATTATTCCGGTCTGTGACTGCGGTGAAAAGATGTACATCGATGACTCCCGCTTCCTAGGCCTGGACAAAAACATGAAAGCCTGCTTTACTGTATTTGCAGGGCTTTTAATTCCATGACCAGGTGACGTTGAAAAGGAGCCCTAGAAAAACATCTTTTAAAACATTAAGTAGACCACTTGGAGAAGGAGCTCCAGTAGAAGAGCACTGCCGCGTCGCCAGCCCAGTGTACCGAGTCTAGGTCCTCTAAATCCTGAGCAAGCCATCAGGGAGTCACAAACATAAGCACCGGGACAAGGGAAAGGAGAAACATCCCAGTGCATTCCAGGTTGCCCTCACACTGCACATACAACCTCCTTTGCCCCAGACCATCTACACAACACCAAGGTCAGAGCATGGCACAGGCAACACCAGGTCTAGTACAGCTGGCACACTGCCATCAATGTCGGGGACTCAGCCTCCCATGTCAACTAGAAACATAGAAATTGACACACTGATGATACTTGCTTCAGTCACTTCTTAGGGAGCCTCTGACATTGCCGGTGCATTCTCTATTGCCTGTCAATTCTCTTGATGATTTTAAGTATAATCCTGACTCAGTAATGCAGGGTGACGAGGGAGAGGCTAAGGATTATGCTGAGCGCCACTATGAGAGGGTACCAGCTCTACAGTGTCAACCTGCAGTGCATACTCAGTGGTCTGGACTCCAAGGTCCTCACCAGAAGACCCAACTTTACTCACCATGATATAGCAATTACAGGCTACCATGGGTTTTGACCTAGAGGAGCAGGACACTACCAAGAAAAATGTAATACACTTTCTGTAGTTGCCTGATTCTCCTCGTACTGTGGTGCCACCTCTCCTCCCTGCTCGAGGGGATGCCACCTTTGCTGCCCAGTGTAGGCCAAATGTTATTCCAGCCATACCAAGGAAGGCAGATATGTACATGGCCCCTTCAGGAAAGCCATTTTGCCACCCAGTCTGAGGCAGACTCTGGCCATTAATGCTGCCCATGATAGGTCAATGGTACCTAAGCACTTCAGTTCCCTCCTCCTATTAAAGAGTCCAGGAGGTGGGATATGTTAAACATAAGGACCTTTGCCTCCTCTTCCTTGGGCCTTCGTATTACCAATATCAGATCCATATAATTAAGTACTAGAATGCCCTCTGGAGACAGGCCAACGCAGCTGGGCAAGCCTTACTAGAGGGCACCCTCAAAAATTAGCTTCTTAAGGCTCTTACTGCTGGAGTTAATGTGGGCAAGCATTTGCTTCACATGGCCTGTGATGTCTCAGATGCTTCTGCCAGGGCTGCTGCCTCTGGCATGTGTCTCAGGAGGTACTCATGGTTCAGAGTGGCAGGATTTGCAAATGACGTGCAACAGTCTATTCTCAATACCCCCTTCAAAGGACACAAACTGTTTGGTTCTGATGTCCAAGGCATTCTTTCTACCCTTCAGGCTCCAAGCAGAACCCTGAAGTCAGTACATTCCCTCTACCATACCCAACCAACAAGTAAGCACAGGGTACCATTCCATCCAGCTGGTGCCAGGCACCACCCAGCAACCAGACAGCAGGGTAAGGGCAAGGGAACAGGAGCCTTGCCTACCCCTGACCCACCCCAGGTGCACATTCAAAAACCCCTAGAGGTGCTGGCACAGAAGGGGTCATCACAACCAGCTCTGCCTGACTCCTTGTACATCCTCTAACCACCATTACCTACAGGGGTGGTTGTAGGGGGTTGTCTCTCACTCCACTTAACTCAGTGGAAGGAAGTGGCCACGGATGCCTGGATACTAGAAATCACTGAACAAGGCCATGCTCTGGAACTTTTGGACACACCTTCAGATCATCTGCCAGTACCAGCTCACTATTCTCCAGAACATCTTCCTCTGCTTCTGAAGGGAATTCAGACTTTGCTTCAAAAGAAGGCCATAGAGCCTGTACCCTTCAAACAAAGACACACAGGGTTCTATTTTCGGTACTTCATAGTCCCGAAGTGAACAGGAGACCTGCAGCCTATTCTAGATCTCAGGGAAGGGAACTTCTTCAAGAGAATAAACAGTTCAGAATTGTCACCCTGTAAGGCCTATTCCCACTGCTGCAGGCAGGGGATTGGATCTGTTCCCTCGACATGAAGGATACCTACCTTCATATCAAAAAGTGGAAGCTTCACAGAAAATACTTGAGGTTCCTGTTCCAAGGGAACATCATCAATTCAGAGTGTTGCCCTTTGGCTTGTCTTCTGCATCACGGGTCTTTACCAAATGCTTGGCAGTTGTGGCAGCAGCCCTTCGCAGGGAGGGTATCTATGTTTCCCCTACCTGGACAACTAGCTCTTGAAAGCCTACTCCAGGGATCAGCTCCTGCACACATTAGCTTGAACCAGGCAGAAGTTCGATGCTCCAGGGGTTACTGTCAACATACCCAAATCAGTGCTGACCCCTTGTTAACAACTGCAGTATACAGCAGCAGACTTGGACACTACCCAGGGCTCAGCCTTTCTGCCCCAGGACAGGGCCCAGCGCTTGGTTGCCCAGGCACAGCTGGTATATAACAGTGGTATGGCTCCACCAGAACATTCCTACAGCTTCTGGACCTCATGGCAGCAGCCACTGTCAAAGTTCTATTGGCCAGACTGCACACGAGGATACCCCAGTGGACCCTAAGAGTCCAGTGGGATCAGCTCACAGATGATCTAGAAGAAAAAATTACTCACCATAGTAATGTTGTTTCTTCTAATGGAGTCTTGCTGTATTCTGACTATATGCAGTTAGCCCCAGCACTTGAACTGCTCCTGAGAGTAAAGGGTTAACTCTATGCCAAGGCACAGAACGTTGAGCTTGAGCTTGGTTTTCAAACCTCTGTCTGTGGTACTCTGAAGTGTAACCATGAGATTCTTACGAGCCCTAAACTAACTAACTCAAGTAAGAAATTGTTTCAACATTTTTGTGCTAAGTGGCAAAAACAGGGTTTTAGGGTCAAAGACTCAAGTCGAAAAAAAAACCAAAATAACACAACAGGTAGTGATTCACCAAACTGAAAGGAAAAAAAAAACCAAGAGATGGAGGCATGTCCAGAGCACCTCTGGGGTGCAGCACTGTGCCTGCCCCACCACATCCCCAAAACTACTAGGTTCCAGGAGGGGAGGCAGGGAGTGAGGTCAGACTACAGCAAGACTCCATTAGAAGAAATAACATTACTATGGTGAGTAATTTTTCTTCAAACAACATGAAGTCTTGCTATATTCTGACTATATGTAGACTACCAAGCAGTACCCCCTTGGAGGAGGGAGTTACAGAACCTATTTTGGGAACAGGTTCTGCAGCACAGTTGTGCCAAACCTAGCATCACTTCGTGACTGAATGTCCAAAGAGTAATGCTTGGTGAAGGTGTGAACAGATTTCCAGGTAGCTGCTTTACATATATCCACTAAAGGTACATCTCTAGCTGCAGCGACCGAAGCAGCTGTACCTCTGGTAGAATGAGCCCGCAGGCCTGAGGGAGGCTCCTTCCCAAGTTTAGAGTAGCAGAATTGAATACAAGAAACAATCCACCTGGCAATAGACCTCTTGGTAGCAGGCTTGCCCTTTCCCACCTCACCATAAGTGAGAAACAACTGAGAACAGTCTTTCCTATAGGCCTTAGAATGCTCAATATGGTAACTAAGGGCCCTTTTCACATCCAGACTGTGTAACCTCCTCACTCCAGATGAAGAATGATCAGTGAAAAAGACAGGCAGAGACATAGACTGGTTCAGATGAAAGTCTGACACTACCTTGGGAAGGAACTTTCTATTGGTGCAGAGGACCACCTAATCCCTATGAAAGGAAATGAAATCAGGTTCCACTGATAAGGCCTGTAGTTCACTGATCCTCCTAGCAGAGGTAATGGCCACCAGGAATACAGTTTTCCAAGTCAAGTATTTCAGCTCAGCTGAAGATAAAGGTTCAAAATGGGGCTGCATAAGCTGTGCAATACAAATGTTCAGATCCCAGGAAGGAGTAGGCTCGCGAAAGGGAGGATTGACATGAACTAAGCCTTTGAAGAATTTCTTGAAAACTGGATGAGAAGCTATGAAATAGCCCTTACCAATGAAAGAAAGTCAGACACATCTGCCAAATGCACTCTAAGAGTAGTAGGCCAGAGGCCTAAACTGTTAAGGTGTACCAAATAGTCCAAAACAGTGGAAATGTCAGCCAGCTCTGGCTTAATATGTCTACTGGAACACCAAAACCCAAACCTTTTCCATTTGGAGTTGTAAGTCTTCCTAGTAGCAGGCTTCCTGCTAATTTTTAAAATATCCAACACTGATTGGGAAAGATGCAAACTTGCATATTTTATCTCTTCAAGAGCCAGGCTTTGAGCCTGAGAGTCCGAAGGTTGGGGTACAGAGTCCTGCCTTGAGAGGAGGTGAGAAGATCGTACTGCCTGGGAAGACACAAGGGCAGTGGTACTGACAGTGACAACAGTAGAGGGTACAAAGGCTGTCTATCCCAGTCTGGAGCCACCAGAATCACCTTGCAAGGCTGAGACCTGATTTTTATCAGGACCCTGAATATCAGAGGAAAAGGAGGAAATGCATACAGAAACCTGCTTGTCCAATTTAGTAGAAGAGCATCCTGAGGAACAGGACCCTGAAGGGGTGGTCTGCAACAATAAAGAGGGAGTTAATGATTATCTGGGGCTGCAAAAAGATTTAGCTCTGGGGTGCCCCATCGCCTGAAAATAACTTGAAGAGCGATCAGGGTTCAGGGTCCATTTGTGGTGACCCTGGGAAATCCTGCTGAGAGCATCTGCTAGGATGTTGTCCTTCCCTGGGAGATGCACTGCCATCAAAGAAGCCTGAAGGGAATAAGCTACAGACCAAATTTTCATGGTTTCTATGCACAGGGCCAAGGACTGAGTGCCTCCCTGCTTGTTGATATACCACATGGCTGGGGTATTGTCTGTTCTGATCTACACCACTTTCCCTTGGACAACCGTTGAGAATGTCTGGAACGCCAGGAGGACGGCTCTTAATTTGAGCAGATTTATGTGCAGAAGGGACTCCTGGTGTGACCAAGTTCCCTGAGCTGTCAGATGATCTATGTGGGCCCCCCACCCCAACAGGGAGGCATCTGTGGTGAGAATCACAGAAGGGACATGACTGATGAAGGGGACCCCTTGTTAAAGTTACCAACAGTCCCTATTTTCCCAGGACAGTACCTATTTTAGGCAGCATGTCCCAGTGTACCCACAAGTTTTGCAAAATGCCACTTTGTCCTGGTTTTGCTTACTTGTCCCAGTTTTGTCCCTTTTTTTCTGCTGACTGCTAATCTGTGAGTGACGTTATTTCAGCACCACTGTGGTGCTACTTAGGCTGGACAGCAGTTTGCAAATTAAACCCCGCGCCTGTGTTGCACCACAAGCATGTCAGTGGGAGCATAGCAAAGCATGTTCCTTCTCTTAGATTAGACTGGGTAGCAAACAAGAACATGTGGACCATCCTCTGCCTGCCAGCAGCTGACAGGGACTCCAGAAAGAGAAGAGACCAGCAGCAGGGAACTAAGGTACCCAGACCTGATCAGCTGTAGGGAAGAGTGTAAAAATCTGGTGTGGTGGTAGGAGTCACTGAAGTCAAGTTTGCTCAGCAAATGAGGTGAGTGTAAGCGGGTTGGGACGGGACTGTCAGGAGGAGCAATACATGCAGCTCGAATGTCTGATTACAATTTAACACAGAGTTGCTTTCTAATGAACTTTCTGTACATCATGATGTGGAATTTGCTGCAGCAGAATGATGTACTATTTTAATCTGAATGTTTGCTGTTGGTGTTACTGTGGGGTGGCATGGCCAGACCAAGCAGCAAAATGTAATTGATTGTGTGTGTTGTCTGCGGCGGTGCCTGTGGGAATGACACAGTGGGGTAAGAGGTCATGATCAGGATGGACCATCCCAGTTTTAGGCCTCGGAAAGTTGGTAGCCTTACCCCTTGTCGAAGACCGTCTTCCTCCAACCACCACTGAAGGGCCTGGACCAAAGTTTTGGAGACTGGAACCAGTTTAGAGAGAGGGTCCTTTTTCTGAGACCAGAAAGATCTGAGATGAAACTGAATATCTCTCATCTGAAAGCTTGCTCCCTGAATCTAATACTGTGGAAGCTGCCATGTGCCCAGCAGTTGTAGAAAGTGTCTGGCTGGCCGAGACACTAGAGGACGAAAAGAGGAGGCCAAAGTGACCAGTGACTGAACCCTTGAGAGAGGAAGAAATGCTCTTGCCTGAACTGTATCTGTTTTCCACCCCTATGAAAGTGAGAAGCTGGGTTGGACTCTAGAACATTCTCTAAATTTGAGAACGAAACCCAAGGATTTTAGAAGTCTTTGGGTGACCTCTAAAGCTGACTTGATTTGGTCTGAGGACTGGCCCACTAGAAGCCAGTCATCCAGGTATGGGAACAGAAGGATGCCCTGCCTCCTGAGGAATGCCACCACCACTGCAAGACACTTGGTGAACACCCTTGGGGCAGATGTTAGGCCGAAGGGCATGGCCCTGAATTGGTAATGGCCTGTGGGCAACTCGAACCTGAGGTACTTTCCTGTGGGAATGTCTGACAGGTATGTGCAAGTAGGCATCCTTGAGATCCAGGGAGGCTAGCTGGTCTCAGAGAGGGAAGAATTTTCTCCCAGAGTCACCATTTTGAACTTTGGTTTTGTCAAATGTTTGTTCAGGTACCTTAAATCCAATATGGGTCACCACTCCCCTATCTTTTTGGGGGTAAGGAAGTACCTTGAATAGAGTCCTTTTCCCCAGTGACAAAGAGGTAACTTTTCTACTACTTGAAGAAGCAGAAGCAGAAGAGAGGAGATTTCTGCCTCTAAGGCCTTTGTCTCCAAGGGAGAGGGAGGACTGAAAGACTTTGCTCTCATTCTTGGGAACCTTTGGAAACTGAGAGCAAGTCCCTGGCTCACTACTTCCACGACCCATTTGTCTGAAGTAATAGACTCCCAGGCCTGGGAGTAGTGAGCCAGCCTTCCCCCTACTGGGATTGGGGAGGCGACCCTGACTGACACCTCAGGGTGTCTGCTTGGCAGGGGTCTTGGACTGAGTAGCTGATGGGGTCCTAGTTACCCCATGTCAACCTCTTCCCCTAAAGAACCGCCCTCTGCTGAAAAGAAGAGGAGGGGGCCTGAGCTTGTTAAAAAGGCCTGCCCCTGCCCCTAAACTGCTGCCTCTGAGGAGTGGTCTGTTTTTCTTTGGCTGTAGCACTCCTATAGGTGGTCCTGTATTCATCCATCTTCTTCATGTAATTCTCTGTTTGGTCCCCAAAGAGAGAGAATTACCAGATACAGGAAAATCCATGGCCTTAGGCCGGTATCCTGTGAGAGGTTGATACACCTAAGCTAAGCAAATCTCCTCATGGAGATAGATGTAGTCATGACCCTGGAATGAACATCACTGGAATCAAAAGCAGCATGGAATTGCACCTTAGATGCCTCTATTCCATTTGCAGCTACCTGCTCCAGCTCCTTGGCTAGCTCATCTAGGCCCTCATCTTCTTCATAGTCTTCATCCTCCTCCTCCCAATCACCCTCATAGTATGCTTCAGGATCTATATCTGAAGCCATTTGACCGAACCGATCGGGACTGAACCAAAACTGGTTCGGTTTGAACCGTGGGAAAGCGATTGAACTACTGAAATCGTCTTATCTCATCAGCAGTCGGACCATGGGAAGCGGATCCAAACCAGCCAATTTCCTCTTACATTTGCTCGGAACCAATTCTGCAGAATCGCTCTCCGCTTGCCGGAATTGAGATTTTCAGGTTCGCCAAGAATCGAACCAGGCTGGCCAACCGGTCAGCGGATTTTCTCGCCTCCCTCTCCCTTAGCCTACTCAAACGCTTATCGGGAGTGGCTTTGGGAAAGTTCTTCATATTTGGCAGTCTTCCTTGAGGTGGTCAAACCCCAGACAATGCACACAGACGAGGCGAGGGTCAGCCTTAGCAAAGGCCTCCTTACACTGCGGTACAGTGCTGAAACCCAGTGGGTCGGTTTTCTTCTTGGGTTTCTCAGACATGCCTTAAACCAGAAAAAATCACCTTACAAAGCGGTTAAGCCAGGCGATTACAAACCCAACGGTTCCAACCTTGTCACGGGTCAGTTAAAAAAATCCTAAAATATCGGATTTCTTTAGGAACCGATGAGTACTGGAAAAACCACACACACAGTAATAATAATTAACATAAAAAATAAGCTTCAGTTCTGAACCGGACCAACTGACAAAGAAATGAAATAAAACAATTTCTTAACACAGAAAATAACCACTACCTATAGCTACCACTTACTGTACCAAGACAGAGGTAAGAATACCGAAATGCAGAAAAAATGGTATGAAAAACTGACCGAATCGAACTAGACCCAACCAAAGCGCAGGAGGAATCACCAGAGCAACTTCACAGTAAGGCGGAGTAAAGAATCTGATGGTTACACTTCAGAGTACCACAGACAGAGGTTTGAAAACCGAGCTTGAACTCAACGTTCTATGCCTTTGCATAGAGTTAACCCTTTACTCTACGGAGCAGTTCAAGTGATGGGGCTAACTGCATATAGTCACAATACAGCAAGACTTCATGTTGTTTGAACAAAAGGTTCTAGTCACTTCTCCAGTGCATAGAGTGCTCAAGTGGTGGATTGAATACAGCAATCTGTTAAAGTGGGTTCGCTTCCTAATCCCCTTCCCTCTCCAGATCCTCATAACAGATGCGTTGGTGATGAGCTGGGGTGCACACTTGGGTCACAATCAGACAAAGGGTACATGAACCTCAGCGGAGAGCACCTTGTACATAAATGTTCTGAGGAAAAAATTACCACAGTAAGAAAAAACTACTTACCATAGTAATCTTGTTTCTTCCAAGGAATCTTACTGTATTCTGACTTATGCAGTATGGTCTCACCACAGGACTGTTCCAGAGCCGAAATGGTTAATAGAACCTATGCAAATGATGGAATGCTAGACTCCAGCTCGGTTTTCAAACCACTGTCCTGGTAAACAGTTCTAAACCATCAGATTCTTACGAAGCATGCACAAAGAACTATCTAACTATGCTAATACTAGCAATTATTATTTCCCCCCAAATGGTTCAAATTAGCACCACTAAGACTCAAGTCACAGATGCCCAACAGAAAAAAACATACCCACAGGTTTGCAACATCCTTATTACAGCTGGAGTGCAGTGACCATAGGTTCGTAGCAGGGAGGAAGGAGGAGCTCAGAATACAGTAAGATTCCCTTGGAAGAAACATGATTACTGTAGAAAGTAATTTTTTCTTCAAACCCCAGAAAATCTTACTGTATTCTGACTTATGCAGACTACCCAAGCAGTACCTTTGGAGGTAGGCCTAGAACCTATTTAGGGAACAGGCTCTGCAGGACTGCTGTGCCAAACCTGGCATCCCCTCTGGCCTGGACATCGAAACAATAATGCTTGGTAAATGTGTGGACTGTTTTCCAGGTAGCTGCCTTAAAGATGCCAACTAGGGGAATATCCTTGGAAGCTGCTAAAGAAGCAGCTGTACCCCTAGTTGAGTGGGCTCCGAGACCTGTGGATGGCTGCTTACCCACCTTGTTGTAGCAGAACTGAATGCAAGCCACAATCCATCTTGCAATGGATCTTTTAGGGGCTGACTTCTCTTTCTTCACCTTGCCATAGGTGAGGAAAAGCTGAGTTTGATCCTGCCTATGACCTTTTGTGTGGTCAAGATAGTAGCTGATTGCCCTCTTTACATCCAGGCTGTGCAACCCTGCTCGCCTGAAGTGAAATGATCAGTAAAAAAAGACAGGTAGTGTAATGGACTGGTTAAGGCGGAACTCTAATACCACCTTGGGCAAGAATTTTCTATTAGTCCTTAGGATGACTTTGTCCCTGTGGACAGCAGTGTACCCAGGATCTGCAAACAAGGCCTGATGCTCACTAATCCTTCTAGCAGAAGTCACTGCCACCAGGAATCCTGTTTTTCAAGTCACATACTCGAGGTCTGCCAAAGACATGGGTTCGAAGGGGGCCGCATGAGCTGGGCAATACAAATGTTCGGGTTCCACATAGGAGTTGGTTCCTCTGTGGAGGATGCAAATAAAGCAACCCTTTAAAACCTTTAAACACTGGGTTTGAGGCTAGGGTGAGCCTCTTACCCACAGATATGTAAGCTGAGACAGCTGCAAGGTGCACTCAGAGTAGAGGCTCTAAGCCCATAGAATGGAGATAGGTTAGGTAATCCAGAACTATCGCCAAACTGGCCTGGTTGTGGTCCACATCCCTGCCTTGGCACCAGATGGAAAATATCTTCCATTTAGAAGAATGGGTTTTCCTAGTGATGCCTTGCTGGGCTGCTAAGTATCTCCATAACCCCTTCTGAAAGATACAAATCTGCATATTCTAAGTCCTCAAGAGCCAGGCTTTGAGCTGAAGGACTGCAGGATGGGATACATGATCCTGCCTTGAGAGGATGACAGTAGGTTGTGCCTCCTGAGAGGCTGACTGTTGTGGTTATTGCCACTGATAGCATCATGGAGTACTAGGGCTGTCTGGCCCAGTCTGGGGCAATGAGAATCATTGTTGCTGGCTGGGCTCTGAGCTTGTTTAGTACTCTTAACAGCAGGGAAAAGGAGGGAAGCATACAGAAACCTCCCTGTCCAATCCAGCAGAGGTGTGTCCAGAGGGATTGTGCCTTGATAGGGGTCTGCACCAGAACTGTGGTAGCTGATGATTGCCTGGAGCTGCAAACAAGTCCACTTCTGAGTACCCCACCTCCTGAAGATGGCTTCCAGGACCTGCTTGTTCAATGACCACTCATGGTAGTTCTGGATGATTCTGCTGAGAGTGTCTGCCAGAACATTGTCCTTTCCTGGGAGATGGACAGCTGAGAAAACCTTCAGGGAGTATCTCAAGGTCCAGATTTTCATTGCCTCCATGCAGAGAGGAGTCAACCTTGAGCCTCCTTGTTTGTTTATGTAATACATGGTGGTTGCTTTGTCTGTTCTGACCTGAGTCACCTTGCCCTTTACTTGACTGGTGAATGACTGGATACCCAGCAGAACTGCCCTGAGCTCCAACAAGTTGATGTGCAGGAGTGATTCCTGCTTTGTCCATGTGCCATGTGCTGTGTGATCCCCCAGATGTGCCTCCCACCCCAAGAGGGATGCATCTGTGGTCAGTACCAGTGAGGGGGCTTGCTGCAAGAATGGCACCCCTTGCCTGAGGTTGACTTTGCCTTGCCACCACTGTAAAACTTGGAGAAATGTTACTGTGACAGATACTAGCTTTGACAGCAATCCCTTTTTTGAAGCCAATGAACTCTCAGGTGGAACTGAATGTCCCTAATTTGGAACCTGGCTCCTGACACAGTTGCTGTGGACGCTGCCATGTGGCCTAGCAGTTGCAGGAAATGACTTGCTGGCCTTGGGATGCGTAGCTTGAAGGAGCTGGCTACCTGTATAAGGTTGTCCACTCTGTCTTGAGGGAGGAAGGCCCTTGCCTTTTGTGTGTCCAACTCTGCTCCTATGAATTTGAGTAACTGAACTGGTTCCAGCACAGATTTATTTTAGGTTCACCAGAAACCCCAGTGAATGCAGGGTATCCTGTGTGAGTGCCAGTGCCTCTTTCACTTACTGGTACGACTGACCTACTATCAGCCAGTCATCTAGGTAGGGGAACACTGATATCCCTTGTCTCCTTAGGTGTGCCACGACCACAGCTAGGAATTTTGTGAACACCCTTGGAGCAGAGGTTAGTCCAAAGGGCACTGCCCTGAATTAGTAATGACCTGATGGCAGTCTGAACCTGAGGTCCTTTCTGTGTGACCGCCTTGTAGGGATGTGAAAGTAAGCATCCTTTAGGTCTAGGGATGCTAGCCAGTCTCCCTGCCTTAGGATTGGTAGAATAGTAGTCAGAGTCACCATCTTGAATTTTGGTTTTGACAAATGTTTGTTTAAGCATCTGAGATCCAGAATGGGTTGCCACTCCCGTTTTCTTTATTGTGAGGAAGTACCTTGAGTACAAGCCCATTCCCCTCTGATCTGAGGGAACTGACTCTATTGCATTTTGTAACAGAAGGCTTGAAATTTCCTCTTCCAGCAAGGTTGTTTCTGATGGGGAAGAGGGTTTGAAGACCATTGACCTCAGCTTTGGCATAAGCTTGAAGCTGAGAACAAGACCCTGGCCCACTACCTCCATGATCCACTTGTCTGTGGTGATATTTTTCTGCTCCTGGAGGTAGTGGGTCAGCCTGCCCCCTACTGGGACTGGGGAGGCAACCCAAGCAGGCACCTCAGGGTGTCTACTTTGTCTGGGCTGCTAGCTGAACACTGGGGCTAGTACGACCACTGCCCCTTCTGCCTCTAAAGTATCCCCTTTGCTACCAATTCTGTGGGAAAGCTTGAGGCTGGAAAAAAAAGCTTGTAGTAAGCTCTGCCCCTGCCACCTCTGGCCTGGTGCTTCTGGGGCGTAGATGCTCTCTCTCTTTTGCTGAAGCACTCTTATTGACAGCCATATATTCATCCATCGTTTTCATATATGCCTCTGTTTGTTCTCCAAACAGAGATATTGGGTCACAATGAAAATCCATGGCTTTGGTTTGTGTGTCCTGTGTCAGATTAGTAGTTCTGATCCAGGCAAACCTCCTACGGGACACTGATGCTGCCATTTGTCTGGATGCAGTATCATTGGAGTCCACTGCCATTCTAAACTGCTTTAGCAGCTCAATTCCTCTCTTGCACCTTCTTCCAGGTCAGCTGCCATGGGAGAGGGACTGCTTTTGAAATCCCTAGAACAGTAGACCAAAGATTCTTTTTGATACCTGGCCACATATGACGCAGAAGGTGTGGCCTGTCTAATAGCCAGGGTGATCCCAGGTACACTTTTGTTGTTACTGAATCCACCTCATAGAGTCTTTGTCTGGAGGGTGAGAGGCCAGGGGATGCCAGCTTTGTCAGAAGCTGCAGTCATGACTAGGGTGCCCAAAAAGGAATTCAGCACCAGTTTTAGCTACCCAGTACTTGTCCACCTTCTTTTCTGTAAGGGGTACTGAAGTGGGTGTCTGCAAAAGCTTAAAAGTCTGCTTTTTAAGGGACTTGTGGATTGGCAGCAGTAACCTCTTTGATGCTGGCACATCCATCATTTCCCTATAATCCTCTTCCTCCTCATCTTCTATGGATTCCTGAGTGGGGAGGTCGAGGGTCTGAGCTATTTGTTTCATGAATGAATAATAGGAGGTAAAATCCTCGGCTCCCTTGTCAGGTGAATCTGGCCTGTAAGGATCAGGAGAAATGTCCAGATATGAAAATTATTTACCTACCATAATTCTTGATCTTTCTGTGTATCTTCACCATTCATCACTAGTGGGTATAGCGCACTGGAGCTAGGACCCCGCGGGAGACTTTTCCTTTTTCTGTGGGCGGAGTGGACACAGGGCCGGTGCCACCCTCGAGGCCGATGTTCCACGTGGCGCTTGAGGGTTGGCCGTTAACTGCCATCGACTCCGCCCCAGCCCCAGTTCTGACACGCTGGAGAGTGTAAAGAAGGGAGGCGAGTTGAGGAAAGAGAGCCTAAGGATAGATAAAAGGAAAGGAATGATAAACTAAAAGGAGAAATAAATGACGGAGGAGACAGAAGAAGATTAAAATAGGAAATTGGGAGGGATGGTCCCAATCTCTGAAAGGAGAAGGAGGAGAAGGAGGGAGGAGAGATAGGGGAGAGTAGCACACCCCAGGAGCCGGAACTGCACAGTGATATCTTTAGAAGATTATAGTCCAGCCCTGGACTATAGAGTTCAGCTGAAGGAGGCAAGTGAGAACTTGAAAGCAGCCTAGGCTAGAAGACCAATCAACAAGAAAGTGCAGACTGAGGATGTGTTTCAAACTCTCCCCTCCCTTCCAAAAAGGGGGATTTCAAACTGCCAATAAGGCACAGGGGGAGAAAATGTGAGCTCAAAATCTGAGTCCATAAATAAAATCTATACTGAAGGGGGGGAGAGAAAGAAGGGAGTTCCCAGACTGCCTGACTCCCTAGAGTAAGGGAGAAGAGAAAAGGGGATCCCCTCCAACATCTCCATAAAACCCCCAAGAGATTCACCCCATGTGTCTCCACAGTCCCCTCCCACCTAACCACAAGGGAGATGAGAACGAAGAAAGAGAAGACACACAGAGGGAGAAGGGAGTCCAGAGACTGAGGCCCACGGGGGAAGGAGGGTGGGATTTAGTGATGAATGGTGAAGATACACAGAAAGATCAAGAATTACAGTAGGTAAGTAATTTTCATATCTTATCTGTGTCAGTCTTCACCATTCATCACTAGTGGGTGAATACCGAGCCCCCCGAAGGGGGCCCTGAACTACCCCAAGGGACTAGGTCCCTTAGCCTCCAGTGGGCGAGACACTGGAGGAGAGAACCCTTACAGGCCTGGAGAAGCCTGGGACTGGTCTGGGTGAGACGGGGATTCCCCAGTGGGGGAAGGGGGGTGCCCAGAAAGCCTCCGTCTTACCCTTCGGGAGAAAAGATGGGTTCTCCGGTATACGGAGTAAATCACCCGACGCTGGGCCAGGGGTGATAATCATGATAGGCAAAGCCATGCCGTCCGCCGAAGGCAGATCGCTGTCCCTACCACTCTGGATGCCACCTCACTGGCATCATGAGATGCCCTTGCTTGGTGCCTTGCTAGCTCCAGGCCCTGCGCAGAGAGGGCAATGGCTTGCCTGGTTTCCTCTGAATCAGGCACTGAAGCTAGGAGCTGTCCTAGCCTGGACCACAAGAACATGATGTAGGCTGCAAAGTGGGCCTGATGTGCTGCAACTGACAGAGAGATCCATGCCGAGTAGAACACTTGTCTCCCCCATAAATCGAAATCAGTCGAGTCCGAGTCCGGGGGAACGGTCACGGTAAGGGGCGCGAGGCCCAGAGGGGGTGTCCAGGGAGGTCAAGCCCGAAAAGGGATGAGGCAGAGAACTGGGGACCCAGGGGAAGCGCAATACTACTGATGTAGGTCCCTTGGGGCTGGTACAGTGGAAAAAGGACATAGCCAGAACTGATGTGATGCCTCCTCAAAAGGAATAGGCCAGGTGGAAGCCACCAGGTGGGCCGCACCGTACTCACCCAAAAAGGCGCGTGTTACATGCTTGGGTTTGCTAAGTGGGACTGGGGTAAGGTGAAGCTCATCTAACATCCTTGTGAGGAAGTGCTGATAGGAGGACAGATCAGACGCTGGGGAGATGTGGACTGAAGGTTCCTCTCCTTCCATAGGGGGAGAAGAGGATGAAGACGAGCTCCCAGGTTCAGGGTCCGGCTGCACGGGAGCATGGTGAAACACCTGCTGGTCCAGGGCATGGAGGTAGGCGGGAAAATGTGCAGCAGAACCTCTGAACTGCTCCCAGGTTAGAGGTCCCCGAGGACTGGGAATACCTGGGACAACCGGGGATAGAGACAGATGCTAGGGGGACAGGCTCCTGGCAACAGGAGAACGGTCTCTGTCAGGGCATGGGGGCCAACAGGAAGAAAAAATTACTCACCTTAGTAATGTTGTTTCTTCTAATGGAGTCTTGCTATATTATAAACATTAGCAGTTTTATCCAGCTCTAGAACTGCCCCGGAGTGAAATGTTTAAACCATTCCAAAATAGAATTTTGGCACAAGAGCAGCTCTATCTGTGTCATTTCAAACTTGAACTGTCAGATCTTTACGAGCCAAACTCACTAAGGTCTGTGTGGAAGCTGTAACCTACACTAGCCAAATGGCTACCTAAATAATAACAACCATTGATGGTCCCAACACCCAAGACTCAAGTCAGGGGACCAGAAATACTAACACCATTCTAATAATATGAAAATGGAACATAAGTATAATAAAACACACACACGCGTACACATACACACCCCCAAAGTCCCAAAGGGGACAAAATGCTAACAGGACATAAGTAGTGCCCACACTAAGTTGCCCGCACCCCACCAAGTAGAGGTTCTGAGAGGGGCAGGTTGGGGGGGAGGTCTATAATATAGCAAGACTCCATTAGAAGAAACAACATTACTAAGGTGAGTAATTTTTTCTTCAAACAACATGAAGTCTTGCTATATTATAGACATTAGCAGAATACACAGCAGTACCTCCATGGAGGAGGGGCAGAACCTACTTAGGGAATAGGCTCTGAAGAACAGCTGTGCCAAACCGAGCATCTCTCCTGGCCTGGACATCCAGGGAGTAATGCTTGGTAAAAGAGTGTACCGTTTTCCAAGTAGCAGCCTGGCAAATCTCTAATAAAGGGATATCTCTGGCAGCAGCTAGAGACGCAGCTGTACCCCTGGTAGAATGAGCCCTCAAACCGGGGGCTCTGCCCACTTTCTGATAACAAAATTGGATACAAGAGACAATCCACCTGGCTATTGATCTCTTAGTGGCAGGTTTGCCTTTCCCAACTTCACCATAGGTAAGGAAAAGTTGGAGGGATTCGAACCTGTGACCTTTGGTATGCTCTATATAATAACTAAGAGCTCTCTTAACATCCAGGCCATGCAACCTCCTCTCACCCAAAGAGGAGTGATCAGTGAAAAATACTGGAAGGGAGTTAGATTGATTAAGATGGAAATCTGAAACCACCTTAGGCAAAAACTTCCTATTAGTCCTAAGGACTACCTTATCCCTGTGGAAAGAAATAAAGTCAGTCTCCACTGACAAGGCTTGCAATTCACTTATGCGTCTGGCAGAAGTGATAGCCACTAGAAAAACAGTTTTCCAAGTTAGGCACTTAAGCTCTGCAGAAGACAGAGGTTCAAAAGGGGTTTGCATTAACTGGGCAATGCAAACATTAAGGTCCCAAGCAGGGGCCGGTTCCCGAAAGGGAGGATTAGTATGGAGTAATCCCTTAAAAAACTTGGAAAACACAGGATGAGAGGAAAGAGGGGATGACTTTCCTGCTGACACAAAAGCAGACACAGCTGCCAAATGAACTCTCAGGGTAGCTGGTCTGAGACCCAAGGAATTAAGATGTACCATGTAATCTAACAAAATGGGCAATTCAGCAGATTCTGGGGAAATATTTTCCCAGCACACCAAATGGAAAACCTTTTCCATTTAGAACTATAAGTAGCCCTAGTGGAAGGCTTTCTGGAAGCCTTTAGGATCTCAAGAACACCCTGAGAGAGGTGTAAATCAGCAAATCTTAACTCCTCAAGAGCCAGGCCTTGAGGTTGAGGGATTTGAGGTCCGGATACCAAACCCTTCCCTGGGCACAAGTCAACAGATTGTGATTCCTGGGGAGGCACAGGGGAAAATGGACTGTCAGAGACAGAAGGAGTGGGTACCAGGGCTGCCTGGCCCAATCCGGGGCAATCAGAATCACCCTGCAAGGCTGAGATCTGATTTTGACTAGTACTTTGAATAGGAGAGGAAAGGGAAAGCATAGAGGAACTTCCCTCCCAATCCAGAAGAAGGGCATCCAGGGAACTGAGCCCAGCACTGGAGGCCTGCAACAGAACAGAGGAAGTTTGTGATTGTCTGGGGCTGCAAAAGATCTATCTGAGGATGCCCCACCTGGCAAAAACTATCACCAGCACTTGAGGATACAGGGACCATTCGTGATGGCCCTGGAAATCCTGCTGAGGGCATCCGCTAGGACATTGTCCTTCCTGGAAGATGAACTGCTATGAAGGAAGTGTTCAGGAATAGGCCAGAGACCACAACTTCATTGCCTCGGTGCACAAGGCCAAGACCGAGTGCCCCCTGTTTGTTGATGTACCACATTGTTGTGGTGTTGTCTGTTCTGACTTGTATCACCTTGTCGTGGACAGATGCAGAAAAAGCTTGAAGAGCTAAAAGACAGCTCTGAGTTCCAGCAAATTGATGTGGAGCAGAGATTCCTGGGGACCAAACTCCCTGAGTGGAAAGGTCGCCCATGTGGCTCCCAACCCAGAAGGGAAGCATCTGTAGTGAGAGTCAAGTCGTGAGAAGGGGAAATGAAGGGACCCCGCTCTTAAATTGCTCTGATCCTGCCACCACTGGAGAGCTAGGATCAAGGTTCGAGTCACTGGGACCAACTTGGAAAGGGGGTCTCTTCTCTGAGACCAAAAGGTTCTCAAGTGAAACTGAATGTCTCTCATCTGAAATCTGGCTCCCTGCACAACAGCTGTGGATGCAGCCATGTGCCCCAGGAGCTGCAGAAAGTGTCTTGCTGGTCGAGAGACCTGCAGAGTGAAGGAAGAGGCCAGAGCCACTAAATTCCTTACCCTTTCTGGGGGAAGAAAGGCTCTGGCTAGCTTTGTGTCCAATTCTGCCCCTATAAAGGTGAGTACCTGGACTGGTTCCAGAACCGACTTTGTAGGTTTAGCAGAAAACCCAGGAGGTGAGAAGCTGCTGGGTGACCTGCAGGTGAGATTTTACCTGTTCTGGGACTGGCCTACAATGAGCCAGTCATCTAGATAGGAAAAACAGCAATCCTCTGCGCTCCTTAAGTGGGCCACTGCCACTGCTAGACACTTTGTGAATACCCTTGGAGCAGAGGTAAGGCCGAAGGGCATTGCTCTGAACTGGTAATGACCTGAGGGCAGTTCAAATCTGAGGTACTTTCGATGGGATCTTCTGATTAGGACATGGAAATAGGCATCCTTGAGGTCCAGGGAGGCTAGCCAGTCCCCTGGCCTTAGGGAAGGTAAAATCATTGCCAGAGTTACCATTTTGAACTTTGGTTTCAAAAGATGCTTGTTCAGATATCTGAGATCTAAAATGGCGCCATTCTCCTGTCTTTTGGGGGTAAGGAAGTATCTGGAATACAGACCCCTGCCCTGATGCAGGGGAGGAACCCTTTCTACTGCTCTGAGAGCTAACAGGGATGAGACCTCTGTTTCCAGAGCGAGGGTCTCTGAAGCACTTGCAGGTAGAAAAAGTCTGCTTCTCAACTTGGGAAACTTTTTGAAGCTGAGAACCAGACCCTGGCTTACTACTTCCAGAACCCACTTGTCTGAGGTTAAAGAAGCCCAATTCTGACTGAAGTAAGCCAGCCTGCCCCCCCACTGGTACAGGAGAAGCGGCCCTGGGCACCCCATCAGGGTGCCTGTTTCGCAGGAGCTTTAGGCTGGGGGGTGGGAGCAGGTCTGCCCACCCGTCTGCCCTGCCTCTGAAGAAGCCCCTCTGAGCATAGGCAGAGGAGGCCTGAGTCTGGTAGAAAGGCCTGTGAAAGGCCTACCCCCTACCCCTGGGGGCATGCCTTGAGAAGTGGCTTGCCGCCTCTTAGCCTGGGCACTCTTGTAAGTAGTCCCATATTCATCCATCTTCTTCATGTAATTCTCTGTCTGCTCTCCAAACAGAGAATTTCCCACCACAGGAAAATCCATAGCCTTAGTCTGGGTATCCTGTGACAAACTAGTACACCTGAGCCAGGCCAACCTACGAAAAGCTACAGATGTGGCCATGACCCTAGAGGAAACATCATTAACATCCACAGCAGCATGAAACTGAACCTTAGAGGCTTCAATGCCATCAGCAGCCACCTGTTCTAGTTCACTAGCCAGCTGACCATGGGCCTGCTTGGCCAATTTATAACAGTATCCCATCTAGATTTCTGATACCTAGCTACATAAGCCATATAATTTGCTTGCCTGAGTCCCAGAGAGGCTGCCATATACTGTTTTTTTGCCATGGCATCAATCTTCCTGGAATCCTTGTCAGGAGGATGAAGCCAAGGGAATATTAGCTTTATCACAGGCAGCAGCCTGAACTACTCAACATGACTGCATTGCTGAGAAAGAATTCTGTATCAGGGCCTGACAATGTATACCTTCTGTCCATCTTTTATCTACAGGAGGCACAGAATTAGGAGCTTTTAAAATTTTAATTGTTTGTTTCCTAAAAGACTTATGTAAAGGAATAGACAATCTCCTAGACTCTGGAATATCCATCATTTCTACAAAATCAGGCTCCTCTTGCTCATCCACAGCCTCTTCTAAAGGAAGCTGGAGGATTTCAGCAACTTTTTTATAAAACATAAAATGAGATGGGGACTCAGAGAGCATAGGGGGAGATTCTAAAGGTCTGTCTGGGGAGATGTCCGGTTCAATGGGCACACCCAGACCTTCCCAGCCACATTCATACTGTTCATAATCCTCCTCCCCCTCCTCTGGTTCATAAAATTCCTCAATATCATAATCCTGAACCACTGGGACCGGACGAACCGACCTTTTACCAGATAGTGGTGGTTGGACGGACCCTCAGACAGTAACTGGACAATTTGTATGGCTTTTGCTATCTCTGCAGCAGTTGGAGAAGGAATTTTGGACTCCAGACCTGCTGATTTTCTTGTTTTCTTTACTGGAATTGGTTCCTCAGAACCAGCTTTTCTTTGCCCGAGGAAGTCTGGCCCTGGTCAGAGGCACTCCCTCTGGTTGGTTGGCACCGAACCGGCTGGCCATCCGGGTCAGCGGACTTTTGGCCTGCTCCCTGAGCCTGCCCAATCTTTTTCCAGGGTGGCTGCAGGGAAATTCTTACATACCTGGCAGTCTGACTGGAGGTGGTCAAACCCCAGACAATAAACACATGTGGTGTGTGGGTCAGCCTTGGCAAAGACTTCCCACAAACATCACAGTGTTGGAAACCCAGTAGGCCCGGTTTTCTTTTGGGTTTCTCAGACATAATGCCAGCCTAACCAAAACTTGCCCTTTTAACGGCAGTGCCAGGACAAGACACCCTTATCGGTTCCTAACCGTGTCACCGGTATTGGAAAAAAACGCAATAAATCCGTTTTTTAGAACTCGATAAGAACCGGGAACCGCACTCTAAAATAGTAACTTTTAGTTTTAAATGAGTTTTAAACCCACTGATCGGTTCAAAACCGAATCGATAACTTACAAGTTCCACACAGACAAAACCTTCATTTACTTACGGTTACCACAGATAGAGCCAACTGAACGAGCGGTTTCGGTTAAAATAAAACTATTCTCGTTAAATCCAACCGAGAAAACACTTTTAAACCGAGAAATGAATCAAGCAGAAGGAGAAATCTCCGGAGCGACTGTTCACTGAGGTGGAGTAAAGAATCTGACAGTTCAAGTTTGAAATGACACAGATAGAGCTGCTCTCGTGCCAAAATTCCATTTTGGAATGGTTTTAACCATTTCACTCCGGGGCAGTTCTAGAGCTGGATCAAACTGGTAATGTCTATAATATAGCAAGACTTCATGTTGTTTGAAAACCCTTTGGAGGAAGGGGGATCCAAAGGCCGCCGCAACTAACAGCTGTTCAACTGGCTCAGAACGGTCAGAGCTGTGCCCAAAGGAAGAAATCCCCCCGTGAAGTAACTGGGACCCTGCGAGTCCAGAAGGACGGCCCCAACCTCAGAAGGAAAAGTCTCTCTTGGCGACTCGTCCAGGGAAAGGTGAGGGTCTGCACTGCGACTCCTCCCAGAACCCAGCTGGGCTCTGGGGAGGGCGCACCGCGTCACACCTCTACCTTTCAACCCTTCAGAATCAGAGAGGGACCTCATCCTCATAGCCACCAGCCAAGGTAGCTGGCAACTCTGGGCAGTCTCTGAGAAGTCCACCCAAGGAACCGTACCCTCCCCCTCCTGGTGTGCCCTGGCTGCCCCAAACTTCGGCTGTCAAAACACACTAAGGAGGGGGATGCCCCAACTGGAGGAACAGAAGCACCAGTGACCCCAGGTTGCACAGCAGTAGCCACGGGGACTACTGCTGGCTGATCAAACCCCCCGACCCTAAGGTCCACCGGTGACGACCGACCCCCAGAGGGAGGCTGAGTGGGGGCCAAGGTGCTGGAAACAGAGGGGTCCAATGATTCCGAAGAACCTGGAAGCCAGTCTGGATCAGACCGAGAGTCCGCTTCTGAAGAGGCAGGCTCCGAAGTCTGATGCCAGACAACTCCCCGAGCCCTTCCAGTTCCTGGACCATGAATCAGAGCACCCTGAGGTTCTGTGCAGCCAACACGCCAGAGGAGAGCACAGCCCCATGCCCGCCACGAACACCCACCTCGGCTTTTCGAGCAGCACCGAGTCAGGCATGACCCTGAGCATGGCTCCGTGCTCCCCGGTGTCGCCGACCACCGACAACATGGCACCAAGCCTAGAGCAGCACCGCCCAGCACAGCGTCACGGCACGAAGTCAGGCTCCGGTCCCAAACGCGGCACCGCATAACACCCGGCACCGTGAGCAGCAACTGGAGGTAGGGCCCAGACTGCAGCGCTGACCCCATCCCCAGTGCCACGAACGGTGCTGAGGCCAGAAGACAGTGCGGCTCCTGTCCCGCATTGTGCATGGTGCAGGGACCAGAACCAGTCTCAGAAACATCCAAACCACCACCCCCATTGCCGCAGAGAACTCATACACCGTGAAAAGCATCAGAGGAAACAGCAGCACCGAGAGAAGATCCAACGCCGGCCACGGCACTGCACTCAAAGCCTGAGGTGCCGTGAACACCGCCGGGACCAAGAGCGGCACCACGAGACGGTGCCAAGGACAGTGCCAGTCTGTCCACGAAGGGCCCAGAACACAACACCAAGGAAGCCTTCACCACTGAAGAGGCGACTGCTGATGCGGTGCCTCCCAACTGACCCCCAATGGGTCTGGCCTTGGCCTCCCGCACCGTGGAAGAAACCCCTGCCATGGCACAGCTATAAGAGGTGGGGGTTTCCTCCTCCACGGGCCGTACAGGACCGAGAGGGGACCCAGAGGAAGGGCCGAGAGTCCTTGCCTTGGCCCGGCGACTGCGCATTCATCCTCTGAATGTCGGCGGCGTACGTTCGACCTTCAACGCTCGGATCTCAATTACATGGCAGTCCATCGAGAAACAAATGTCACAGTTATCCATATAGTGGTCGGGGCCGAGGCAGGAAAGGCAACGGTCACGCTGGTCCATCACAGAATAGAGGGCACCGACAAATAGAGGGCCACTCCGCTTTCAATGTCTTCTTGCCCCCTGGACATGACCGAATGGAAAATAAAACAGAAACAGTACTCGCTAGCTTAAATAAAAGGAAAGGTGTTACGGTAAGAAACGAATGTCAAGCAAGCAAGCAGAAACAAGGCAACTATACTTCAAAAACTAAGGCTTCAGCCGACAGACTAGGCCACAAACTATCAGTCTCTCACGAGGTACCACGCTTGACACCGGGAGAGAAAGAACTGGGGCTGGGGTGGAGTCGACAGCAGTTAACGGCCAACCCTCGAGCGCCATGTGAAACGTCGGCCTCGAGAGTGGCACCGGCCCTGCATCAACTCCATCCACAGACAAAAAAAAGTCTCCCACAGGGTCCTAGCTCCGGTGCGCTATACCCACTAGTGATGAATGGTGAAGATTGACACAGATAAGATTAATGGGTTCTCCAAAATCCTCTTCCTCCTGTTCTTCCTCCTCCTCATTGTCCTCTTCTCCAAAACGGTCCCCACCAAGGTCTGTTAAACTGGAGACCTGAGACGAACAGGGAGTCTAGACCGTTATCGGTAGCGGTTGCTTTCCAACCATAACCAGGGTCTGAAGAGACTAAATAATTCTGATTGTGTTAGCGATCTCTTCTGAAGAAGGAGCCGCAGCTTTTTTTTCCCGGTTGCGGTTCCTGATGTTCTTCTTTTCTCTTTTTTTTAACCGCAATGGTCGGTTCAGCAGCTGTACCTGCAGTTCGTTTTTTTGCTGGCAGAGCTATCGCCTCTTTCAGAGTGCAGCTCCTCTGGTTCTTTTTGAAGAGGAACTGATTTTTTAATGTCTGGGTCATCAACCTTGTCAGCCATCCTTTCCTGCAGTCTCTTTAACCGTCTCTCAACTGTAGACTGTGGAACATTTTTGCAGATCACACAATCTGTCTTGAGGTGTTCAAACCCCAGACAGAAGACACAAATTAAATGTGGATCAGCCTTAGCAAAAGGTTCCCCACACTCAGTACAGTGCTGGAAACCTGCAGATCCCATTCTCTTCTTGGTTTTCTGTGACATAACCGAGAAGAAAAGCAACTATATAAGCTTCACTATATAAAACAAGTATATTAGATTTTGTTTTTGGTTACGCTAACCGATAAAGAACCAGGAGTTACCAGTAGCCAAAACCGACTACACCAAGTCGGTAAAATTTATTTTATTTTTTCATTTAGAATACTTTATTAATATTTTTTAAAACAAACAGTACATACAATATATCTTACAGTAGCATTAAACATGTCAGACTGGTAACTCTACCAAACCCTCCCCCTTCCCCCTCCTCCTACCCCCACCCCACCCAATTAACAGTCCTTTGGGTTATATTACTATCTATGTCTCCCGTATTACACCTCCCCCCTCCCCCTTGGGTCCACTGTACTAAAACATATCTTCCGAATGCATCCTGCTGCAGAACATCCATTTCATCACTTAGTTCCTTTGTATATGGGAGTTGGATTAATGATCTTCTAAAGATCCTTACACCTCTCAGCTAAAAACAGTGAAAACTGCCCCCATCTGCTAGTGAAGTGATTTAGAGTATGGAATTGTGAGGCTATTGCCTTTTCTGTGTTAAAAGCCGTATACAATTCCTGTATCCATTCTCTCAAGAGGAGTGAAACCTCCTTGATCCAATACCTCATGATTAGGAGCAGTATTACTGCCGAAGTAAGAGCCATATAGTATTTATGGGTCTGACTTGGTACGGCTGAGAGGTTGCCAAGTACACATGTTTCAATATTGAAGCAGTCTCTCCCTTCAAATAAAGGATCCAAAAATGTTGGGATCTGGGGCAGGTCCATATCAGATGTATAAGACAGCCAGGTTCTTGGTGACATTTCTGGCACAATATACTTTTATTCTTATCCAAAAATGTAGTTTAATTGGGGTGTAATACAGATTATGAAGCACATTAAACCTGATCAGGCGCAATCGATCTTGTTTTACTAATCTATAGTTACTTCTCCAAATTGATTCCCAGGTAGAGGTGTCATAGGGAAGATCAGCAGCCTGTTGCCAGTAAAATGCCGTCGGTGAGAGTTTAACTCCAGCCCTATTGGATAACATTTTATAAGGTCGGTACAATTTAAATTAAATCAGGCTGCTAAAATTTTACTTTTATAGTGAAAATAAGGGAAATGCCAGTTTCCTCTCGTTAGGGAACCGAAAAGAGAACCGGGCTACTTACCCAACGAACACTAAAATCTAAACAAATTCTACCTGAAAACCAAGGACAGTGCTTTAAATACCAAATAAACTAAAATATTACTAGGTAAAACCGAGAAAAACAAAATTTTTCAAGCGATGAAGGCAAGCTCTCTGGAGACGTCTTACTGAAGCAAGCGGAGTAAAGAATCTGACGGTTTAGAACTGTTTAGCAGGGGGAGTGGTTTGAAAACCGAGCTCGAGCCTAGCATTTCATCATTTGCATAGGTTCTATTAACCATTTCAGCTCTGGGGCAGTACTATGGTGAGACCATACTGCATAAGTCAAAATACAGTAAGATTTCCTGGGGTTTGAATCTTGTTTCTTCCAAGGGAGTCTTACTATATTCTGACTTATGCATTTAGCCCGCCCAGTTGAACTGCCCTGAGATGAGAAAGTTAAAAGCCTATATGCTAACAGTGGAACATTCAATATGCTTGAGCTCAGTTTTCAAACCACTTTCCCTGGTAAAATCTATGTAACTGCCACATTCTTAAGAGTAACTACAATAATAATAACATTTAAGGTATTCTAAACAACGATATAAAAACTAACAAAGTCATAAATGACTAGCCACCCAAAGAAGGGCATATAAAAAGACTCAAGTCACAGATGCCCAAGAGTAACCAACTCAGTGGCTCAACAATATAAAAAGAACAGCTGGAATGTATTGCCCCCAGATTCTGGTAGGAGAGGCAGAGTGGGAGGTTAGAATATAGTAAGATTCCCTTGGAAGAAACAAGATTACTGTGGTTAGTATTTTTTTCTTTAAACTCCAGGAAGTCTTACTGTATTCTGACTTAAGCAGAGTACCAAGCAGTGCCCCTTGGAGGTGGGCACATAACCTATTTGGGAAATAGGCTCTGCAATACTGCTGTGCCAAACCTGGCATCACTCCTGGCCTGGGTGTCCAGGCAGTAGTGATTAGTGAAAGTATGAACAGTTTTCCAGGTAGCTGCTTTGCAAATCTCAAGCAGAGGGATGTCCCTTGCAGCTGCTATGGAAGCAGCTGTCTCCCTAGTGGAGTGGGTCCTCAAGCCCACTGGTGGCGCCTTACCCAGTTTTCCATAGCAAAACTGAATGCAGGCCACAATCCACCATACAATGGTCCTCTTTGTGGCTGGCTTGTCCTTTCCACTTCTCCATGGGTGAGGAACAGCTGAGTACACTCATTCCTATGGCCTTTTGTTTGATCCAAATAGTAACTGATAGCTCTTTTGACATCTAGGATGTGCAGTCTGTGCTCTCCTGAGCTAGAATGTTCAGCGAAGGAAACAGGCAATGTAATGGACTGATTCAAATGGAAATTCAAAACCACCTTGAGGGGAATGTCCTGTTTGCCCTGAGGACAACCTTATCCTGTGAATTGCAATGTAGCTAGGCTCCACAGACAAGGCCCGTAGCTCACTTATCCTTGCTGATGATAGCCACCAAAAAGACAGTTTCCCATGTCAAATACCTGAGCTCTGCTGAGGACGTGGGCTCAAAGGTGGGGGGCTGCATCAACTGTGCTATGCAGATGTTCAGGTCCCAAGAATGGGTAGGCTCCCTGTGTGGAGGGTGCAGATGGAGCAACATCTTAAAACATTTCTTGAAGATAGAATTAGAAGCTAGGAAAGGGCCATTCCCTACTGAAAGGTAAGCAGAAACAGCTGCCAAATGCACATTCAGGGTAGAAGGCCTAAGGCCCAATGAATGAAGGTGTGCCAAATAATCCAACAGGACTGCTAAGCCAGCCTCCTGTGGATCAGTGTCTCTTTGGGAGCACCAAATAGAGAATCTTTTCCATGTGGAAGTGTAAGTCTTCCTAGTGGAAGGTTTCCTGGAGACCCTTAAAATGTCCAAAACCCCCCTCAGAGAGATGTAAGCCTGCATACTCTAAGTCCTCAAGAGCCAGGCTTTGTTGAGGTACAGGATCCTCCCATGGGAGAAGGTCAGCAAGTTGTGTCTCCTGGGGAGCCAAATTGGGCTGGATGATGACAGGGCCAGCAGCATTGAGTACCATGGTTGCCTGGCCCAATCTGTGGCTATCAGGATCATCGTCACTGGCTGGCACCTGAGTTTGATCAGAACTCTGGGTATCAGAAGAAATGGAGGGAAGGCATACAGGAAGTTGCCTGTCCAATCCAGTAACAGTGCAGCCAGAGGCACTGAGCCCAGTGCTGGGGGTCTGCAACAGAACTGAGGCAACTGATGATTGTCTGGTGCTGCAAAGTGGTCTATCTCTGGAGTGCCCCATCTCCTGAACACTATCTGTAGGACTTGTCTGTTCAGGGACCATTCATGGTGACTCTGGTTGATTCTGCTGAGACATCTGCCAGGACATTGTCCTTCCCTGGCAAGTGTACTGCAGAGAGGGAAACCCTGAGGGAGTAGGCCAGGCTCCAAGTCTTCATGGCCTGTGTGCACAAGACAGAGGACATCGTCCCCCCTTGTTTGTTTATGTAATACATGGTAATGGTGTTGTCTGTCCTGACCTGGACCACTTTCTCTTGTACCATTGTAGCAAATGACTGGCATTCTAGAAGCACTGCTCTGAGCTCCAGCAAGTTTATGTGCAGGAGTGACTCCTGCGTAAGTCATGTACCATGTGTAGTGTGCTCTCTAAGTGGGCTCCCCACCCAAGCAGGGAGGCATCTGTGGTCAACATCACAGTCGGAGACTGTTGAAGGAATGGGATATGCACTCTGAGTTGTTCCAGTCCCGACACCATTACAGGGCCTGTAGCAGAGTGGCTATCACTGGTACCATCTTGGAAAGAGAATCCCTTCTCTGAGACCAGAAGGACCATGAGGCAGAACTAAATGTCTCTCATTTGAAACCAGGTCCCTGGGACAACTGCTGTTGAAGCAGCCATATGACCCAGCAACTGAATAAAGTGCCTTGCTGGCTGAGGGATGTGCAGGGGAAAAGGGTCTGCTAACTGGACCAGGCTGTCCACCCTTCCTGGTAGCAGGATAGCCTTTGCTTGAACTGTGTCCAGTTCTGCTCCTATGAAGTCCAAGAGCTGAACCGGTTTCAGGGCTGATTTCTTATTGTTTACCAGGAATCCTGGAGACTGCAGGGTGTCCTGTGTGAGCACTAAGGCTTCCTCTACCTGCCATGGGGAGTGCCCCACAACTAGCCAGTCGTCCAGGTAGGGAAAAACAGCAACTTCTAACCTTCTCAGGTGTGCCATGACTACTGCCAGGCACACTGTGAAGGCCTTTGGAGTTGAGGTCAGACCAAATGGCAGGGTCCTGAACTGGTAATGGCTTGATGGCAATTCGAATCGGAGACATTTTCTGTGACAGTGTCTGATGGGGATGTGAAAGTAGGCATCCTTGAGGTCTATGGATGCCAACCAATCCTCTTGGCTGAGAGTGGAAAGGATCATAGCCAAAGTGACCATTATAAATTCTGGTTTTGTCAGGTGTTTGTTCAGGTATCTTAGGTCCAGAATGGGCGCCACTCTACCTATTTTCTTCAAGGTTGGAAAGTACCTTGGCGGCAGCCCTTTTGCCCTGTGAGGGTGGGGAACAGGTTCCACTGCTTTGTCTTGCAGTAAAGTGGATACCTCTGCTTCCAGTAGTGCTGTTTCTGGATTTGTGGCAGGTTTGAATGACCTTGCTATTGTTTTTGGAAAGGACTTAAAGCTTAGAGCAAGGCCCTGTCTTACTACTTCCAGGACCAACTTGTCTGTGGTAATGGCTTGCCAAGCCTGGAAGTAATAAGTCAGCCTGCCCCTACTGGAATTAGGGAGGCAGCCCTGACAATAACCAAAGGGGTCTGCTTGGCAGGGGCCTTGGGCTGGGGACTGGGGCCAGCACAGCCAGCACCCCATCTGCCTCTACTGCTGAAGTAGCCTTGTTGCTGCTAGTAAGCAGGGAAGGCTTGGCCCTGGTAGAAAGGTCTCTGGTAAGGCCTGCCCCTGCCTCCCCTACCTTGTTGCTTCTGTGGAGTGGCAGCCTTCTCCTTGGCTGCAGCACTCTTATAAGCAGCCCTGTACTCATCCATTTTCTTTATGTATGCCTCTGTCTGTTCCCAAACAGAGAGTTCTGTACCAGTGGAAAATCCAGGGCTTTTGCTTGGGTATCCTAGGAAAGGTCTGTGCATCTAAGCCAGGTAAGCCTCCTCATGGAAAATGCAGTGACCATAACTCTTGATGCACTGTCATTTTGCATCCACGGCCATATAAATTGGTATTTGGATGCTTCTATGCCAGACTCATAGCCTCCTCCAAATAGAAACATAGAATTTGACGGCAGATAAGGACTGCTTGGCCCACCTAGTCTGCCCATTTCCCCTACCTATTGGATAAGCTGCAGATCCCAATTAACCAACAGCCTACTTCCTCCTACCCCAACTAGAATTGCCTTATGTCTGTCCCATGCATTCTTGAATTCCCCCACTGTTTTTGACTCTACGACCTCCTCAGGAAGGCTGTTCCATGTATCCACAACTCTCTCTGTGAAGAAATACTTCCTCACATTACCTCTGAGCCATCCCCTCTTTCTTCAAATTGTGCCCTTGTTTTTGCACATCTCTTTTTCTGAAAGATGCTACCCTCTTGGACTTTGTTGATTCCCTTGAGGTATTTGAAAGTTTCTATCATGTCCCTCTCTCCTCCTTTCATTGAGGCTATACATCTTTAGTTCCTTTAGTCTTCTTCATATGTCTTCTGATGCAGACCCTGCATCATTTGGTTGCCCTCCTCTGGACAGCCTCCACCCTGTCTATGTCTTTGTGGAGATGGGGTCTCCAGAACTGTACACAGTACTCCAGATGTGGTCTTACCAACTGTCTGTACAGAGGGCCAACAACTTCCTGTTTTCTACTGGTGATGCCTCTCCCTTTGCATCCCAGTATCCCCCCAGCTCTCTTTACTGCCTTCTCACATTACTGGCCCACCTTTGGGTCATCTGATATGACTACCCCCAGGTCCCTTTCCATTTTCGTTGTTGTCAGTATCTCACCCCCCATTGTGTACTCTTGCCCTGGGTTTTTGTTTCCCAGGTGCATTACTTTGCACTTCTTTGCATTGAATCTAAGCTGCCAAACATTTGACCATTCCTCCAACCTTTAAAAGTCCCTTTTCATCCTTTCCACCCCACCTTGTGTATCAACCCTGTTGCAAATCGTTGTGTTATCTGCAAAGAGACATACTTTCCCTTCCAGTCCCTCTGCAATGTCACTTATAAAGACATTTAAAAGGACAGGCCCCAGTACTGAACCCTGCGATACTCCACTAGTAACCCTCCTTTCTTCACTGTGGACTCCATTTACTATTACCTGCTGTGTCCTGTTGTTCAACCAGTGTTTTACCCAGGCTACCACCCTGGGACCCACTCCCAGGCTGGCTAATTTGTTTAATAATCTTTTGTATGGGGACTGTGTCAAATGCCTTGCTAAAGTCTAGGTAGGAGCCATGTCAGCCCTCCCTGGTCTACTGCTTTGGTCACCCAGTCAAAGAAATCAATTAGATTTGTCTGACATGACCTTCTCGCTGTGAATCCATGCATCCTTGGGACCTGTGCCCCACTGGCCTCTAGGCATTCAACAATTCTTTCTTTCAGAAGTGATTTCATCATTTTCCCTACCGCTGAGGTCAAACTGACAGGTCTGTAGTTTCCTGCCTCTGTCTTGCTCCCACTTTTGTGAAGGGGAATCACATCCGCCCTCCTCCAGTCCTCAGGCACCACACAATCCTCCCATGATTTATTAAAAAGGGTAGTCAGTGGTGTTACTAGTTCTTTCCTTAGTTCTTTTAGAATTCTGGGGTGAATCCCATCAGGCCCCATTGCTTTATCCACCTCCAGTTTTAAGAGTTCTTTCAGAACCCTTTCTTCTGTGAAAGGACTAATATCAACCCCCTATCCAGAGTGCTTCTATTGACAGGATTAGGTATTTCCCCTGCTTTTCTATTGTGAAAACGAGGCAGAACTATTTGTTCAGTATCCCTGCTTTTTCACTGTCGCTCTCTGCCCAAACCACCTTCCTCTTTGTTCAGCCTCAGCATCCCTGCCTTAGTCTTTCTTTGCTCCCTAATGTACCTATAAAAGGTTTTATCCCCCTTCTTAACTGAGTTGGCTATCTTTTCTTCGGTTTGGGCCTTTGCTATTCTGACTGCCTTACCGGCTTCCTTCTTCGTTAACTGATACAGTTCTCTGTCCTGCTCCTTCTGTGTTTCCTTATACTTCTTGAATGCTATCTTTTTCTCCCTTACCTTCCCTGCCACTTTTTTTGAGAACCATAGTGTTTTTTCTTTCGTTTTGATTTGTTCATTTGCTTCACACAAAGGCTTGTTGCCTCTGTGATGGCGGTTTTGATGTTTCCCCATTGTTGCTCCACCCCACTTTCTTGCCTGTTTGCTAGTGCTTTTCTGAGGCACTCTCCCATTTTAACAAAATCAGCTCTCCTGAAGTCCAGTACCTTCACTTTTGTGTGGCTTGACTCTACAACTAAGTTTATCGTGAACCACACTGTTTGGTGGTCGCTTGTTCCCAGATGGCTACCACTTCAAGATCAGAGCCTCTCTCCGTCCCCATTTAGAGTACCAGGTCTAAGATTGCAATCTCAGTGGGTTTCAAAACTAGCTGTCTGAGGCATGTGCCCCTGCAGGTGCTCAGAATGGCCTCGTTCTTGGATGTGGCTGCAGCAAAGGTGCTCCAGTCAACATCTGGCATTTAGGTCCCCCATCAGCAATATCTCCCCTTTCTCTGCCATCCCAAGGATGCCTTCTATCATTTCCTTGTCCATTTCCTCCCCCTGAGATGGGGTCTGTATACAACCCCTGTCCGGATTGTGGAGCCATTTCCAGTCTCCAGAGTGACCCACAGTGCCTCCTCTCCTCCCTGTTTATCCTTTAGTTCTGTTGCTTTGATCCCTTCCCTTACATAGAGAGCTACTCCTCCTCCTCCTCTTCTTCCCTCCCTGTCCCTCCTGTAGATTGTGTACCCGGGTATGTTGACATCCCAGTCATGGTTCTCTGTGTACCATGTTTCTGTGACTGCCACAATATCCAGGCATCCCTCTTCCATCAAGGCCACCATTTCAGGGAGCTTTTTACCTAGACTACAGGCATTGGTACTCATTACCCTCCATTTTTTTATGGCTTTTTTTCTTTTTGCCCCATCCCTGTCCCTACTGCCTTTGTCTTTTTCTCCATTTACTCCAGCCGTTCTCCCTATTGACTGCTCTATTTTGGTGTTTACCTCACTAATTACCCTGATTTTTTTTTGGGGGCCTAGGATTTCCCTTCTTCTCTTCAGTGCCTCACCCCTTGGCTAGTTTAAATGCTTGCCACTGAAGCATTTAAACCTATCACCTAGGATCCTGGTTCCCCTCCAGGATAGATGCAGTCCATCATGCCTGTATAGGCTTGCATCCCTCCAGGTGGAGCCCCAGTTCCCAATGAAGCCAAATCCCTGAACTCTGCACCAGCTTTTCAACCAGTCATTGAATCCCATGGTGCAGAGTGCCCTAGCCTCATCCATGCCATGGACAGGTAGCACTTCCAAGAAAGTTACCATGTGTGCTACTTGTCTAAGGCCCTTCCCCAACTCCACAAACTCTGTTGCACTGCTCTGATCCCAAAATCTGCTGCCAGTTGAGGAAGAGCAGTCTTAGCCAAGTCCCTTACGGACTCCCATAAGGACTTCTGGTACCTAGACACACAGGCCATATAGGAGGCCTACCTGATGGCCAGGAAGCCCCAGGTACTCTTTTTGGCCATGGAGTCAATCTTCCTCAGATCCTTGTCAGAAGGGTGCAGGGCCAGAGGAATGCATGCTTTCTCACAGGCTGCAGCTTGGACCACCCCTTATGGCTGGAATGGTTAAACAAAACGTCAGTATCACTCCCAGCCAGCAAATACCTCCTGTCCATCTTTTATTCACTGCAGGGATGGAAGTAGGTGTTTGCAGACTTTTCATGGTCTGCTTTGTGGATGGGTATCATGAGTCTCTTGGCAGCAGAGCACATCCACAATTTCTACACAGTCGTTTTCCTCATCCTCTTCAGGGCCTCCTGAGAAGCAGCACCAGGGCCTCTGCCACCCTTTCATAAAGGTATCGTGAGAGGAGGGGTCCCAGAGGAGCAAGGAGGAGAGTCAGACTCTTGGGGGTCAGGGAAACTTCTGGCTCAATAGGCTCATCAAGTCTTCTTCATCTTCATCATCATCATCCTTCTGCTCATAGTAATCCTCTGGGTCATGAGGCACGAGCTAGTGGATGCTGAAACATTTCACCGAACTGGGTTGCAGCGACTGAAGAAAAAATTACTCACCATAGTAATGTTGTTTCTTCTAATGGAGTCTTGCTGTATTCTGACAATATGCAGTTAGCCCTTCCAGTTCAACTGCTCCTGAGATGAAGGAGTTAATTTTATGCAGAAGCACAGAACACTGAGCTGGAGCTCAGTTTTCAGACCCCTGTCACTGGTACATTCTCTGTAAAGCATCAGATTCTTACGAGCACTAAGTGACACTAAGTCTAACTATTACTACTTAAATCCCAAAAGGCCAAACCAACACCAACACCAACCACCTGTGTAAGACTCAAGTCGAAAATCCCAGGAAAAAACACATTTCACTATAATGATAATAATAACAATAATAATAATAATGCAAAACTCTCTGAGGTGCAGCACTGGCATATGCCATCCCCTAAATAAGCTTTTTGGGGTTCTGTGAGGGGAGGCAGGGAGGGAGGTCAGAATACAGCAAGACTCCATTAGAAGAAACAAGATTACCATGGTGAGTAATTTTTTTCTTCAAACAATATGAAGTCTTGCTGTAGTCTGACAATATGCAGACTACCAAGCAGTATCCCCTGGAGGGGGGTACATAACCTATTTAGGGAACAGGATCTGCAGAACTGCTATGCCAAACCTGGCATCACTTGTGGCTTGAGTGTCCAGCCAGTAATGCTTGGTAAATGTGTGAACAGTCTTCCAGGTGGCTGCTTTACAGATTTCCAAAAGGGGAATGTCCCTAGCTGCTGCCATAGAGGCAGCTGTACCCCTGGTTAAGTGAGACCTCAGGCCTGAGGGGGGCTCTCTGCCCAGCTTACCATAACATAACTGGATACAAGAGACAATCCACCTAGCAATAGTCCTCTTGGTGGCAGCTTTCCTTTGCCCACTTCCCCATAGGTAAGGAACAGCTGAGAACAGCTATCTCTATGTGCTTTAGTTTGAACTAGATAATAAGTAATGGCCCTCTTGACATCCAGACTATGCAGCCTTCTTTCACCTGAGGAAGAATGGTCAGTGAAAAACACTGGAAGTGTCATTGTTTGGTTAAGATGAAAATCTGAGACTAACTTGGGGAGAAATTTTCTATTTGTCCTGAGAACAACTTATACCTGTGAAAGGAGATATAGTCAGGCTCAATAAGAGTGCTTGCAGCTCACTAATCCTCCTGGCAGATGTCATAGCTACAAGAAAACAGTCTTCCAGGTCAAATACTTAAGTTCAGCTGAAGACATGGGTTCAAAGGGGTGCTGCATAAGCTGTGCAATGCATACATTCAGGTCCCAAGCAGGGGTGGGCTCCCTATGAGGGAGGTGTAAATGTAACAATCCCTTAAAAAAATTCTTGAAAACTGGCTGGGATGCCAGGGAGACAGGTTTACCTGCAGAGAGAAAAGCAGACACAGCTGCCAGATGAACCTTTAAAGTAGCAGGCCAGAGGCCCAAGGAATGTAGATGGACTAAGTAGTCCAAAGTTTCAGGCAAACCAACTAAATTTAGGTCTATACTCTTTTGAGAACACCAGATAGAAACTCTCTTCCACTTTGAAATTATAAGTTTTTCTTATGGTTGGTTTCCTAGAAATCTTCAGGATATCCATCATTCCCTGAGAAAAATGCAAGCCTGCATATTCTAACTCCTCAACAGCCAGGCCCTGAGCCTGAGGGAGCGGAGGTTGGGATACCAAATCCTCCCTTGGGAGGAAGAGAGAAGATTGTGCCTCCTGGGGAGGCAAATCGGAGGTGTCACTGAGAGGGACATCAACAATGGGTACCAGGGTTGCCTGTCCCAGTCTGGAGCAATCAGGATTACTGTGCAGGGTTGTGTCATGATCTTTATCAGGACTCTGAACAGGAGAGGAAAAGGAGGAAAGGCATACAGAAACTTGTTCCCCTAATCCAGAACCAGAGCATCCAGGGGAACAGACCCCAAGATAGGGGGCCTGCAACAAAACTGGGGAAGCTGGTAATTGTCTGGGGCCACAAAGAGATCTTTCTGGGGTGCCCCACTTCCTGAAGATAACCTGAAGTACCTGCTTGTTCAGAAACCACTTGCGGTGGCTCTGAGAGATCCTGCTGAAGGTATCCGCTAGGACATTGTCCTGGCCCGGGAGATGCACTGCTACTAGAGAGGCCCGAAGAGAGTAAGTCAGACTCCAGACCTTCATGGCTTCTAGACCTTGTTCCTCCTTGCTTGTTTATGTAGTACATGGTGGTGGTGTTGTCTTTCTGACCTGCACCACCTTCCCTTGAACCTCTTTTGAGAATGCCTGAAGAGCCAGGAGAATAGCTCTGAGCTCCAAGAGGTTGATGTAAGAGAGACTCCTGCCTGACCATGTGCCCTTGGCAGTGAGGCTCCTAAGTGGGCTCCCCACCCCAGAAGGGATGCATCTGTAGTGAGAATCACTGAGTGGGACTGCTGGAGGAAGGGGACACCTTGTCTGAGATTGTCCTCCTTCAACCACCAATGGAGAGCTTGGACAAATGTCCGAGAGACTGGGAACAGCTTGGACAGTGGATCCCTCTTTTGGGACCAAAAGGACCTGAGATAAAACTGAATGTCTCGCATCCAAAACCTGGCTCCTGAGACCACTGCAGTGGATGCTGTCATGTGGCCCAAGAGTTGAAGAAAATGCCTGGCTGGGCAGGACACTAGCACTCTGAGAGAGCCTGCCAGGCTGGTTAAAGTCTTTACCCTTTGTACTGGTAAGAATGCCTTTGCCTGAATGGTGTCTAATTCTGCTCCTATGAAGGTGAGTACCTGGACTGGCTCCCAAACTGACTTGGGTAAGTTGAGCAGGAAGCCTAGGGAGCACAGGAGTTGTTGGGTTGCTGCCAGAGCTGTCCTGACTGCTCTTGGAACTGCCCTACTATGAGACAGTCATCCAGATAAGGAAATACTGCTATTCCCTGCTTTCTGAGAAATGCCACGACCACTGCTAGGCACTTGCTGAAAGCTCTGGGGGCAGAGGAGAGGCCGAAAGGCATAGCCCTGAACTGGTAGTGGCCTGAGGGCAGCTCAAACCTTAAGTACTTTCTGTGGGAGCATCTGATTGGAATATGGAAATAGGCATCCTTGAGGTCCAGGGATGCTAACCAATCTCCTGGCCTTAGAGAGGGAAGAACAGTGCCCAGAGTCACCATCTTGAACCTGGGTTTTGTAAGATGTCCGTTTAGATATCTGAGGTCTAGTATGGGTCACCACTCCCCTGTCTTTTTTGAGGTGAGGAAGTACCTTGAGTACAAGCCTTTCCCCCGAATGAGATGGGGACCTGTTCCACTGCCTTTAGCAGCAGCAAGGAACAGACTTCTGCCTCTAAGACAACTGTTTCCAGCTGAGTGGCAGGCTTAAAAGACCTTGCTCTGGACTTGGGGAACTTCTTGACATTTAGAGCAAGTCCTTGGCTCACCACCTCCAGGACCCATTTGTCTGTAGTTACAGACTTCCAGGCCTGGAAGAAATAAGCCAGCCTGCCCCCTACTGGAATATAGAAAGCAACCCGAACTGACACATCTGGGTGTCTGCTTGGCAGGGGTTCTGGGCTGGGAGGTGGATGCAGCCTTGCTCATCCCTCTCCTGCGTCTCCCTCTGAAAAAACCCTCTGTTGGAAAGTAGAGGAGGCCTGTGCTTGGTAAAAAGGCCTCTGAAAAGGCCTACCCCTGCCAGCCCTAGACTGCTGCTGCTGAGGAGTAGCAGCCCTTTCCTTTGCCACTGCACTCCTGTAGGTGGTCCTGTATTTATCCATCTTTTTCATGTACATCTCTGTCTGCTCCCCATAGAGTTTTGTACAACAGGAAAATCCATGACTTTTACCTGAGTATCCTGGGAAAGGTTGGTACATCTGAGCCAAGCAAATCTGCTAAGGGAGACAGATGTAGCCATGACCCTAGATGATACATCATTAGCGTCTACAGCAGCAGCATGAAATTGAACTTTAGATGCCTCAGTTCCATCAGCAGCCACCTGCTCCAGTTCCTTGGCTAGCTGGGGGGGGGCACCTTTAGCTAGGTCTAAGATAGACTTCCATCTGGACTTTTGGTATCTAGCTGCATATGCCATGTATGAAGCCTGTCTGAGCCCCAAGGAGGATGCCAAGTGCTGCTTCTTTGCCATGGCATCCACCTTCCTGGAGTCCTTATCCAGGGGGTGTGAAGCCAAGGGGCTGTTAGCCTTGTCACAGGCTGCAGCCTGCACGACCCCAATATGGCTGCAATGATTGTAGGGGAACTCCATACCAGGACCTGACAGCATGTACCTCCTATCCATCTTCCTATCCACAGGAGGTATGGAAGTAGGCACCTGCAAAATATTATTTGTCTGTTTCCACAAAGATTTGTGTAAGGGGATAGACAGCCTCTTGGACTCTGGGATGTCCATCATTTCCACAAAGTCAGGTTCCTCATCCTCCTCAGATGCCTCAACAGTGGGCAGCTGTAGAGTGTCAGCCACTTTCTTATAGAAAGCAAAGTGGGGAAGAGACTCACCAAGTCTGGGAGGTGAAATAGAGTTTGGCCTATCAGAGGAGATGTCAGGCTCCACTAGTTCACCAAGGCCTTCCTCATCTTCCTCTTCTTCTTCCCCTTCCCATTCCAATTCATAATAAGCTTCTGGATCATAATCTGTCTGAATCTGAACTGACTCAATCAACCGGTGGTTAGAAAGCGTCGGTGCGGTCGGTCCGGTCAGTCCAGTTTGCAGCGATTGACCTATTTGAATCACTTTAGCTATTTCGTCCGTGGTTGGGGTCGGAGGCTTTGGATCCGAACCAGCAGATTCTCACTTCTTTTTTGCCAGAACCGGGGGTTTGGTTTCGGCTCTTCTTTTGCCTGAAGAGGTATCGCCCTGGTCAGAAGGCACCTCCTCTGGTTCGGTTGAACCTGAACCGGGCCGGCCATCCGCGTCAGTGGATTTTTCAACCTTCCTTTCCTTCAGCCTTTGTAAGCACTTATCCAGCGTGGCTTTGGAAAAGTTTTTGCAAATTTGGCAGTCTGTTTCTAGGTGGTCAAACCCCAGACAATAAACACACATGAGGTGGGATCCGCTTTAACAAAAGCATCCCCACACTCAGTGCAGAGCTGAAACCAAGTGGGTCTGGTCTTTTTCTTGGGTTTTTCAGACATAGCACTAAGCCAGTTTACCCGCAGTGGTGATCAGGCTGAGTAACACCCAAAAACCTTCGGTTACCAACCGTGTCACAGGTTGAAAAGAAAAAAAACGAAAAATCGTTTTTTTATGTGACCGAAGATCGCCGAATCCCAATATAAGAAAACACAAACAAGAATTAACAACAAACAGTTGGTTCTTCACTGGACTGACCGATGAAAAACCTACACTTATCCTAAACTATCTATCTAACCTATTACCTGTACTATAGACAGAGGTTTGAAGACTGACTAATTTATATAACGTTTGCGGCTGAAAAAAAAACGAACAAAACCACTACCGAACCGAAGCAGCGAAGGAGAAATCTCCGGAGCGTCTTCACAGTTAGGCAGAGTAAAGAATCTGATGGTTTACAGAGACTGTACCAGTGACAGGGGTTTGAAAACTGAGCTCGAACTCAACGCTCTATGCTTCTGCATAGAGTTAACTCCTTCATCTGGAGCAATTGAACTGGTAGGGCTAACTGCATACTGTCAGAATACAGCAAGACTTCATGTTGTTTGAATGATGTGAATTACATTCGCTATTTCCACAGTGTTTGGAACTGCAACTGTTTGTTTCTGTGGTCCCAAACTGGCGCTCTTTCTCTTTTTCTTTGCAGAAGCTGTTTCAAGGGCTTTCTCTGCACTTATTTTGGTCAAAGAGGTCTCACCCTGGTCAGAGGGCCCCCCTCCAGTTCCACTGTTTTATCTTTCGGTGCAGAACCGGACCGGCCATCTGTGTTAGCAGATTTTCGGCCATACTTTCTCTCAGTCTATTTAGACGCCTATCCAGTATAGACTGGGGAAAGTTTTTACAGATCTCACAATCTGCTTGAAGGTGGTCAAACCTGAAGTAGAACACCAGTGGGACTGGTTCTTTTCTTAGGTTTCTGTGACATAACACCACAAAACACAAATAAATACTTATCCACAAGTGTTGGTTAAGCCTGGATAAGCAAATTCAAAAAGAAAGGTCTTGGTTTATGGTCAGGCTAGTGACCGGAAGGAAAAACAAGTAAAATACTCGTTTTTTTTAAACCAAAACTAGAACCAGACCCAAATACACAAATTGAAACACTTTAAAATAAAACTTTACCTCAAAAGTAAATAAATGTCTTTGGTTTCCTTCCGTTTGCGAGTAACCATTCAGAAACTGAAAAACTTACCGAAATGAAGTAAACCTAGACAACTCTAACCTGTAACCGAAGGACAGAGGTTTGAAAATAAAATTAAAATAAACGGTAGTTTGAAAAACCAATGAATTTTACTTCAGCCGACAGAAGCTGAGGAAAAATCTCTGAGACGACTTCTTAGGCAGGTGGAGTGAAGAATCTGGCAGCTACATAGAACGTACCAGGGACAGTGGTTTGAAAACCGAGTTCGAGCATATTTAATGTTCCACTATTAGCACATAGGCTTTTAACTCCCTCGTCTCCAGGGCAGTTCAACTGGAAGGGCTACCTACATAAGTCAGAATACAGTAAGACTTCCTGGGGTTTGAAATGCAAGCTGTTTTGTATACAGGCCTTCTGCTAGTGCAGATGGACGTCAGTGTGATGCACTACATCAACAAGCAAAAGGGGAGAATCCATGCCTACCCACTACGCAGGGAAGTGATGAGAGTTTGGTAGTGGGATCTGCAACATGGTCTAGAACTGTCAACAGTACATGTTCCAGGCGTACAAAATATCTTAGGAGATAGGCTAAGCAGGTCACAGTCCAGGATGCACAAATGGGAACTGCTGACCTCAGTCACAGACGACCTGTTCAACAGATGGGGTCATGCAGAGTTGGACCTTTTTGCATCCCCACACAATACAAAACCACTGCTTTTCTGCTTGCTCACTCCAGGGCCTGGAGTTTTCTGGTGAGAAGCGTTGTCCCTCTCTTGGAAAGGAAGGTACTTGTATGCCTTTCCTCTAATTCACAGACTGTTACTCAAACTACAGATGAGGGGGCAACTCTGATACTCATTGCTCCCTATGGGCTCAACAGATCTGGTTCCCCACTACAACAGCTAGCAGTGGAACCACCAGTGCCTTTGCCCTTGTGCAATGGTCTGTCACATGATCAAGGAATCCTAGTCCATCCAGGCCTGAAATAGAAACATAGAAACATAGAATTTGACGAGATAAGGACCGCTTGGCCCACCCAGTCTGCCCATTTCCTACCTGATGGATAAGCTGCAGATCCTAGTTAACCAGCAGCCTACTTCTTCCTACCCCACCCCTAGAATTGCCTTATGACTGTCCCATGCATGCTTGAATTCTACCACTGTTTGTGACTCCACAACCTCCTCGGAAGGCGTTCCATACATCCACCACCCTCTCTGTGAAAAATACTTCCTTAAATTACCTCTGAGCCGCCCCTTCTATCTTCAAATTGTGCCCCTTGTTCTTGCACACTTTTTTGAAAGATGCTACCCTCTTGGACTTTGTTGATTCCTTGAGGTACTTGAAAGTTTCTATCATGTCCCCCTCCCTCCTTTCCTCGAGGCTATACATATTAAGCTCCTTAAGTCTCTCTTCATATGTCTTCCAGTTGCAGACCCTGCACATATTAGTTGCCCTCCTCTGGACAGCTTCCATCCTGTCTATGTCTTTCGGAGATTGGGTCTCCAGAACTGCATGAGTACTCCAGATGGGGTCTCACTAGCTGTCTGTACAGAGGGATAATAACTTCCTGTTTTCTACGTGATGCCTCTCCCTATGCATCCCAGTATCCCCCAGCCCTCCTTGCTGCCCTCTCACATTGCTTGCCCACCTTTAGGTCATCTGATATGACTACCCCCAGGTCCCTTTCCATTTTGTTGTTGTTAGTATCTCACCCCATTGTGTACTCTTCCCTGGGTTTTGTTTCCCAGGTGCATTACCTTGCACTTCTTAGCATTGAATCTAAGCTGCCATACATTTGACCATTCCTCTAACCTTGCCAAGTCCCTTCTCATCCTTTCCACCCCACCTGTGCATCAACTCTGTTGCAGATCTTTGTGTCATCTGCAAAGAGACATACTTTTCCTTCCAGTCCTCTGCAATGTCACTTATAAAGACACTGAAGAGGACTGGTCCCACATCGAACCCTGTGGTGCCCCACTATTAACCCCCTTTTCAGAGTGGACTCCATTTACTATTACTCTCTGTGTCCTATTCTCCAGCCAATTCTTTACCCAGGCTGTCATCTTGGGACCCACTCCCAGGCTGGCTAACTGTATATTAATCTTTTGTGTGGGACTGTGTCAAATGCCTTGCTAAAGTCTAGGTAGGCCATGTCACAGCCCCTCCCTGATCAACTACTTTGGTCACGCAGTCAAAGAAATCTATCAGATTTGTCTGGCATGACCTTCCGACTGTGAATCCATGCTGCCTTGGGTCCTGTGCCCCTCTGGCCTCTAGATATTTAACAATTCTTTCCTTCAGAAGTGATTCCATCATTTTCCCTACCACTGAGGTTAAACTAACAGGTCTGTAGTTTCTTGCTTCTGCCTTGCTCCCACTTTTGTGAGAGGGAATCAATCTGCCCTCCTCCAGTCCTCGGGTACCACCCATCCTCCCATGATTTGTTAAAGAGGGTAGTCAGTGGTGCCACTAGTTCTACCATAGTTCTTTTAGAATTCTGGGATGAATCCCATCAGGCCCATTGCTTTGTCCACCTTCAGTTTTAAGAGTTCTTTCAGAACCCTTTCTTCTGTAAATGGGCTGGTATCAACTTCTGTATCCAGAGTGTTTCTACTGTTTGTTTTATGTACCTCCACCTCTTCCTTAGTAAATACTGAGCAAAATATTTGTTTAGTATCTCTGCCTTTTCATAGTCACCTTCTGCCCACCCTCCTCCCTTTATTAAGCCTCACTATCCCTCCTTGGTCTTCCTTGGCTCCCTGATGTACCTATAAAAGGTTTTATCCCCTTCTTAACTGAGTTGGCTATCTTTTCCTCAATTTGGGCTTTTGCTGATCTGACTGCCTTCCCAGCTTCCTTTTGCTTTAACTGATACAGTTCTCTGTCCTGTTCCTTCTGTGATTCCTTGTACTTCCTGAATGCTTTCTTTTCTCTTGAACCTTCACTGCCACTTCCTTTGAGAACCATAGTGGTTTCTTACCTCGTTCGTTTTGTTTATTTGCTTTACACAAGGCTTGATACCTCTGTGATGGCAGTTTTATTATTCCCCATTGTTCTTCCACCCTCCTTCCTGCCCATTTGCTAGTGCATTCCTTAGGCACTCACCCATTTGTACAAAGTCAGCCCTCCTAAATCCAGTACCTTTGTCTTTGTATGGCTTGACTCTATTGCTGTGTTTATTGTGAACCATACTGTTCGATGGTCGCTAGTTCCCAGATGGCTACCCACTTCTACATCTGTGATCCTCTCTTCATCTCCATTTGAGAGAACCAGGTCTAAGATTGCTCCCTCTCAGTGGGCTCTAATACTAGTTGTCTAAGGCATGCCCCCTGTAGGGCATCTAGAATAACCCCACTCTTAGAAGTGGCTGCTGCAACTGCACTCCAGTTAACATCTGGCATATTCAGATCACCCATCAGCAATATCTCCCTTTTTCTGCCATTCTAAGTATACATTCTATCATTTCCTTGTCCATTCCTGCCCCTGAGAAGGGTCTGTATCTAACCCTGTGCGTATTGTGGTGCCATGCGGTCTCCAAATTTACCCACAGTGCTTCTTCTCCTCCCTGTTTACCCTTTTGTTCTGTTGCTTTGATTCCTTCCCTTATGTAAGAGCTACTCCTCCTCCTCCTCTTTTACCTCCCTGTCCCTCCTGTAGATAGTGTATCCTGGTATGTTTACATCCCAGTCATGGTTTTATGTGTACCATGTTTCTGTGACTGCCACGATATCCAGATGTTCCTCCTCCACCAAGGCCACTAATTCAGGAAGCTTGTTGCTCAGACTACGGGCATTGGTACTCATTGCTCTCCATTTTTGATGGCTTTACTTCTGTTGCAGCATCCCCACTGACCTTTCTACCTTGGTCTTTTCTCATTTAGTACCCTGTTTTGTAGGAGGCTGGGATTTTCTCTGCTTATCAGTGCCTCCCCTTGACTAGTTTAAAAGCTTGCCAATGAAGCATTTAAACCGATTGCTCAAAGACTTGTTCCTTCCTGGACAGATGCAGACCATCCTGCCAGTATAGGCTGGTGTCCCTCCAGGTGGAACCCCAGTCCCCAATGAAGCCAAACCCCTGTGCTCCACACCATTTTTTCAACCATTCATTAAACTGCATGGTGCAAAGCACCCTCGCCTCACTCATGCCATTGACAGGCAGCACCTCTGAGAAGGCTACTGTGTGTGCTACTTGTCTTAGGCCCCTCCCCAATTCTACAAAGTCCTTCTGCACTGCTCTAATATCTTCATCTTTATGCATGGCTCCTGAAAACATAACCATTTCTCAGTTTGGAGTTTCCCAAAAATTGGCTGATGTCCTGATGGCTGCCAGAAAGCCCTTTGTCAGATCCACTTATTCTATGAAGTGGAAGAGGGTTGCTCTATGGGCCACTTCTCAGCCTGGATCCGTTTACCTATCCAGTTAACCAGGTTATGGAGTATCTGCTGTCCTTATCAGATGCAGGCTTGCAGTACTCCTCAATCAAACCGCACCTGGCTGCTATTTCAGCTTCCTATGTGTCTATTAAGGGTCATATGGTTGCCCTGCTGGATGTGACCCATCACGATTCTGAGAAGCATTTATATCTCAAGCCTCCCATCCATCCCGGCTTGGCACCTGAATTTTATTTTGGAGAAGCTTACTTTGGCTCCTTTTGAGCCAGCCGCAACTTGTAGCTTAGACTTTCTTTTTTGGAAAGTGTCATTTTTAGTTGCAATCACTTCTGCTCAAAGGATTTCAGAGCGGGGGGCATGGCCTAACCAAGCAGAAGATGGCAGCATAGTTCAGAAGGAAAAATTACTTACCATAGTAATGTTGTTTCTTCTAATGGAGTCTTGCTGTATTCAGACATAATGCAGTTAGCCCCAGCACTTGAACTGCCCTGGAGAGGAAAGAGTTAACTACATGCAGAAGCATGGAACGTTGAGCTCGAGCTCGGTTTTCAAACCTCTATCTGTGGTACTTACCAGTGCAACGGTCAGATTCTTACAAGCGACTAACTAACTTGACACTAAAATGTGAAAATTGTTTGAACACATAGCCAAAAGGCAAAATACTTTTTGAGGTCCAAAAAAGACTCAAGTCGAGAACCCAGGAAGAAATAAGGTAGTGACAATTCAAACTATGCAACACAAGAAGGAAAAACATAACAGTTACCCCACCAAGAGGGAAGGTACACCACTGAGGTGTAACACTGTGCCTACCAACCCACTTCCCAAAAACAGGTTCTGAGAGGGGAGGCGGGGGGGAGGTCTGAATACAGCAAGACTCCATTTGAAGAAACAACATTTCTATGGCGAGTAATTTTTTCTTCAAACAACATGAAGTCTTGCTGTATTCACACATAATGCAGACTACCAAGCAGTTCCCTATGGAGGATGGAATGCAGAACCTACTTTGGGAACAGGATCTGCAGTACTGCTGTGCCAAACCTAGCATCACTCCTAGACGGGATGTCCAGAGAGTAATGCTTGGTGAATATATGTACTGTTTTCCAGGTGGCTGCTTTACAGATCTCTAACAAGGGTATATCTCTGGCCGCAGCTAGAGCAGCAGCTGTGCCCCTAGTTGAGTGAGCCCTCAGACCTGAAGGGGGTGTTCTACCCAATTTGTCATAGCAAAATTGTACACAGGAAACAATCCACCTGGCAATAGCTCTCTTAGTGGCAGGCTTACCTTTTCCCACTTCACCGTAAGTGAGGAACAATTGAAGACAGTCATTTCTGTGTGCCTTAGTATGCTCTATGTCGTAGCTAAGTGCCCTTTTAACATCCAAACTGTGTAATCTTCTTTCCCCTGGGGAAGAATGGTCAGTGAAAAATACAGGAAGAGACATAGACAGGTTTAGGTGAAAATCCGATACCACTTTAGGCAAGAACCTCCTATTAGTTCTTAGGACCACTTTATCCCTATGGAAGGATATGAAGTCAGGTTCAACTGACAGGGCCTGTAATTCGCTAATCCACCTGGCAGAAGTAATAGCTACCAGGAACACAGTTTTCCAGGTCAAGTACTTCAATTCAGCCGAGGCCATAGGCTCAAAGAGTAGCTGCATAAGCTGAGCAATGCAGACATTAACATCCCAAGGTGGAGGGAGGGTTAATGTGAATCAGGCCTTTGAAAAACTTCCTGAAAACAGGATGAGATGCCAGGGAAGAGCCCTTCCCTGCTGAAAGGAATGCAGAGACAGCTGCTAGATGAACCTTCAGAGTGGCAGGCCTAAGGCCTAGACTATTCAGATGAGCTAGATAATCTAAGGTTGTGGAAATGCCTGCAGAATCAGGCACAATACCTTTCTGAGAGCACCAAATACTGAACCTCTTCCATTTGGAATTGTAAGTTTTTCTAGTGGAAGGTTTCCTGGAGACCTTCAGAATATCCAGAACTCCCTGAGAGAGATGTAGAGCTGCATATTCTAACTCTTCGAGAGCCAGGCCTTGAGGTTGAGAGACTGGAGATTGGGGTACCAGATCCGCCCCTGGGAGGAGGAGAGAAGATTGTATTTCCTGGGAAGAGACAGGGGACGTGAGACAGCCAAAAACAGCAGTAGAGGATACCAGGGTTGTCTGGCCCAATCTGGAGCCACCAGTATCACTGTGCAGGGTTGAGTTCTTATCTTGATCAGAACTCTGAACAGGAGAGAGGAAAGGAGGGAAGGCATGAGAAACTTGCCCTTCCAGTTCAGAATGAGGGCATCCTGGGGAACTGTCCCCAGGACTGGAGGTCTGCAGCAAAACAGAGGAAGTTGATGACTGTCTGGTGCTGCAGATAGATCTATTTATGGAATATACAAAATCACACATGCCCACACAATGCAAAGCATCATGGGCTGCATATGCAAATCACCACAGAATGTTACGCTGGTCCAACTTTAAGCAGAATTGCATGGTGCCGAAAGGCCTCTCACACAGTTTGCAAAGGGTGCTAACAGAATGCCCCACTTGGAGAAAATGATCCTCAGAATGTGAGGATTCAAGGACCATTCGTGATGCCCCTGTGAAATCCTGCTCAGGGCATCTGCCAACACATTGTCCTTCCCTGGAAGATGAACTGCTACCAGGGAAGTCTGAAGGGAATAGGCCAGAGACCAAATCTTCATGGCCTCTGTGCACAAGGCCGTGGACCGAGTGCCTCCTACTTTTGATGTACCACATTGTGGTAGTGTTGTCCGTCCTGACTTGAACCACCTTGCCTTTGACTGAATCCGAAAAGGTCTGAAGGGCTCAAAAACTGCCCTGAGTTCCAGGTTGATCTGAAGAAGAGACTCCTGTGGGGACCAGATCCCTGAACTGCTAGGGCTCCCAGGTGGGCTCCCAGCCTAGGAGAAGCATCCGTAGTCAGTACTATTGATGGAAGTTGGAGAAATGGAACCCCTTGTCTGAGGTTGTCCTGGTCCAGCCACCACTGGAGAGCCTGGACCAGAGTTTGAGTCACTGGAATCAGTTTGGTGAGAATCTGTTCTCTGTGACCAGAAGGACCTTAGATTGAACTGAATGTCCCGCATCTGAAATCTGGCTCCCTGAACCACTGTAGTGGAGACTGCCATGTGGCTCAGGAGTTGGAGGAAATGTCTCGCTGGAAGAGAAACCTGAGGCCAAAAGGAGGCGAGGTCTACTAAGGCCTTCTCCCTTACCAGAGGAAGGAAAGCTTTTGCTTGGGTAGTATGCAGTTCTACCCCTATGAAGGTAAGAAGCTGTACTGGTTCGAGGACAGATTTGGCAGATTGAGAAGAAACCCCAAGGAACTAAGCAAGTCCTGAGTGGTTTGCAGAGCTGACCTGACCTGGTCTGAAGACTGCCCTACTAGGAGCCAGTCATCCAGATATGGAAAAATGGTGATACCCTGTCTTCTGAGGTAAACCACCACTACTGCAAGGCACTTTGTGAACACCCTTGGAGCTGATGTTAAGCCAAAAGACATGGCCTTGAACTGATAATGGCCTGAAGGCAACTCGAACCTGAGGTATTTTCTGTGGAAGAACCTTATAGGGATATGAAAGTAGGCATCCTTGACGTCCAGTGATGCTAGCCAATCTCCTGGCCTTAAAGAGGGAAGGATTATTCCCAGAGTTACCATTTTGAACTTGGGTTTTGAAATGTGTTGTTCAGATACCTTAGATCCAAGATGAGTTGCCACTCCCTGTTTTCTTTGGGGTGAGGAAGTACCTGAAGTACAGGAAGTACAGGCCTTTTCCCCTGTGTTGGTAGGAACCTTCTCTATGGCTCTGAGAGCCAGGAGAGAGAAACCTCTGCCTCTAGGGCAAGGGTTTCTGAAACTGATACAGGTGGAAAAAGGCTTGGCCTCCTTTGAGTACCTTTTGAAGCTGAGAAGTTGTCCTCGGCTTACTACTTCCAGGACCCACTTGTCTGAGGTAACAGACTTCCAGGCATGAAAGTAGTAAGCCAGCCTGCCTACTGGGATTGGAGAGTTGACCCGAGCTGACACCTCAGGGTGTCTGCTTAGCAGGAAGCCTTAGATTGGGAGGAAGAAGCAGCCCTGCTCATCCCCTTCTACCCTTACCTCGGAAAAAACCTTTGTGGATAAGGCGAGGAGGCCTGGGCTTGGTAAAAAGGCCTGCCCCTGCCCCTGGACTGCTGCTTCTGAGGAGTGGCTGGCCTTTCCTTGGCCTGTGCACTCCTGTAAGTGGTTCTATATTCGTTCATTTTCTTCATGTAAGCCTCTGTCTGCTCCCCAAACAGAGAGTTACCAACTACAGGAAAATCCATAGCCTTAGACTGGGTGTCCTGTGATAGGCTAGTACATCTGAGCCAAGCATGCCTTCTGAGAGACATAGATGTAGCCATGACTCTGGATGCCACATCGTTGGAGTCAACAGCAGCGTGAAATTGTACTTTGGATGCCTCAATTCCATCCGCAGCCACCTCCTCCAGCTCTTTGGCTAGCTGGGGGATGCCTTTAGCCAGTTCCAGAACCGTATTCCACCTTGACTTCTGGTACCTGGCTGTGTAGTCATATAATTTGCCTGCCCGAGTCCCAAAGATGATGCCAAGTATAGTTTCTTGTGCATCAATTTCCTGGAGTCCTTGTCTGGGGTGTGTAGCCAAAGGAATGTTTGCCCTGTCACAGGCTGCAGCCTGCACTACCCAACATGGCTGCTATGTGAATAAAGAACTCCACAGCTGAGCCTGATAACATGTATCTCCTGTCTGTCCATTCGTTTATCTACAGGAGGTAAAGAGTTAGGAGTCTGTAGAATTTTTTTTGTCTGTTTTCCCAAGGACTTGTGAAGGGGAATAGACAACCTTTTGGACTCTGGGATGTCCACCATCTCCACAAAATCAGGCTCTTCTTCCTTCTCCTCAGCAGCTTCAACCAAAGGGAGCTGGAAGGTTTCAGCCACCTTCTTGTAAAACAAGAAGTGAGAAGGGAACTGAGAAAGCCTGGGAGGGGAGACATCAGAGGGTCTATCTGGGGAGATGTCCAGTTCAATGGGCACATCCAGACCCCCACCGTCGTAGTCATCGTCGGGATAGTCTTCGTCTCCCTCCCACTCCTCATAGAAAGCATCTGGATCGTAATCCGAAGGGGCCGGTTCCGACCGAACTGACCGCCTAACCGGCGGCACCGGTTCAGACGGAACCAGGCGAAGCGACTGGACAATACTAATCGCTTTGGCTATCTCATCTGCGGTTGGAGTAAGTGGTACTGAATCCGAACCGGCGGACTTCCGTTTCTTTTTTGACGGAACCGACCCCATAGAGTTGGCTCTCCTTTTGCCCGAGGAGGTATCGCCTAGGTCAGTAGGCACCTCCCCAGGTTCCATCGTAACCGAACTGGGCTAGCCAACCCGGGTCTACGGACTTCTCGGCCTCCCTTTCCTTCAACCTACTCAGACTTTTTTCTAGAATGGTTTTAGGAAAGTTTATGCAAATTTGGCAGTCTGACTGGAGGTGGTCAAACCCCAGACAATAAACACAGATGAGGTGGGGGTCGGCCTTGGCAAAGGCCTCCCCACACTCAGTACAGTGTTGAAACCCAGTGGGACCGGTTTTCTTTTTGGGCTTCTCTGACATGGCCAACCTACCAAAATTACCCTTTAGAAGCGTTCAAGCCAGGTAATACCAACCGATCGGTAACAGCCGTATCATGGGTTTGGAAAAGAACCGAGAAAAAACTCAGTTCTTTTGAAACCGATCGGTACCATAACACCACTCTAAAATAATAAATTTAAAATTAGAAGGAAACACAAGGTCGATTCCTAACCGGACCGACCGGGAAGAAACCGAAGAAACCAACAATTTCCACAAGTTATTTAAAATAAAATACAGTCACTACCTATCTACCACACTACCTGTACCGTACACAGAGGCTGGAAATCTGAAAAAACAATAAAGAATAAGTTTTAAACCGAACGCTTTACGTTTACCGAGCTGAGCAGAGGAATCTCTGGAGCGACTTCACTGTTAGGTGGAGTAAAGAATCTGACGGTTGCACTGGTAAGTACCACAGACAGAGGTTTGAAAACCGAGCTCGAGCTCAACGTTCCATGCTTCTGCATGGAGTTAATTCTTTCCTCTCCGGGACAGTTCAAGTGCTGGGGCTAACTGCATTATGTCTGAATACAGCAAGAGGTAAAATAAATCACTGCCTTATTTTGCAAGTGAGATGTACAGTATCACGCTGACACACTGAACAATTTAAAGCTTGTGTTACCGAATGTATCCGCACTGCTGCCAACCAATCTGTCACAAACCCACTCAGCAGGTCAGGCCCTCTGCTCCCACAGTGACAACCTCTGGGCGCAGTAGTGTGAACAGGTAACAGAACAGGGTAACCCTGTCTGCTTGTGGGTCCGAATCACCTTTGGTCTCAAGTTCTGGGGAATTCAAACTGTGACCCTTATACTAAGCGTACCCAAAGCGTACAGGCTCAGATAATCTGCTGTTCGGGGATGCCAGATATCTTTCGTCTAAGGGCACTTAACCAGGTATCCAGAATGAACCCTTAAAACTCTATAAAAGACCTTAGATATATTCTTACCTTTTCCCAGTTTGGTAACACCATTAAGCTTATGAACAGTTTGTCAATCTTAACCCTCCATACATCACATGCAAAAGAAAGAACTTTGAACACACACAGGCAGTCTTTTTAAATATTGAGTTACTTAAAATGGATAAAAATATGTAAAATGTAAACACAGAACACTACATCACAAAGCATGCAATCACTTAAAAGAAGATAAGGAAAGGTACAAACATAAACTCCTACTACAATACAATTAGACTTTTCTATCTAATGTATTACTTTCTTACAGTGCTTATAGTTAGTTCTTGTTTCTAAGAGCCCACAAAGTATGTCAATGAAAATACAGAATACAGTTTAAACCCTGTGTCTCCACCCTTCTATGATGCCATCTAGCTCCTCCTTTTACAATATAAAATTATACAAACAGGATGTCCTATCAGGAGGTATTTTAAATAAGGTGACATCGGCAAAAACTAATTTCCCAATATAACTCTCTTTAATCAAGCCTTTCTTTTGATCTTGTGTGGTTTCCTGCTTCCAAGGATCAAATGATATTTATGACTTTTAGCACCATAGTGATATGACATGTTTTCTTCCTCTAAGATGGCATAAAGTGTACAATCCCTATATCCTGGCAGCTGGTCATCCCAATTAAGTCAGATAAACAGAGACCCTTAATTAAGACTCTCTAGCCTTTTAATTACCTCCTGGTTTCAGGTTAATATATCCTGTTATTTTAACTGAAACCTGGGGAAAGCACCCATAGCCCAGCTGTCTTAGGAGACAACCACACACTACTTTTTATATTACAAAATCAAAGAACAATCAAACCAGCTGGCCAAGCATCACATCAGCCACTTTCTTGTAGAACAAGAAATGGGAGGGGACTCAGAAAGTCTGGGAGGAGACACATGAGAAGGCCTGTCTGGGGAGATGTCAGGCTCTACTGGCTCATCTAGGACTTCATAATCTTCTTCTTTATAATATTCTTCTCCTTCCCAATCGCCCTCATAAAATGCTTCAGGGTCATATTCCAAGTAGAAACTTCTGGCCGAGACCAATCATTTTGGGGTGGTGTTAGTTGATCGGAACCAGGCAAGCGATTGTACAATATGAATCATACTAACATACTATTTGCCAGCAGATTAGGCCTTATGGTCTATCAAGTCTGCTCGAACCTAAATCCTTAGTCGGGTGCGAGACCCTCCATCCCTTGTGCTCCCAGAAGCCCCTATCATCCATCCCCACCCCAGGACAGGCCATCATCTGATACATCCACTTTCTGTGTCTGTCCCACCCTCTCTTAAAGCTCTCCACTGTGGATCTCTGAACCAGCTCACCAGGCAGAGCATTCCAAGGGTCCACCACCCTCTCAGTGAAAAACCTCCTCCTCTTTTCCCCCTCACCTTCCACCTTCCAACTTCAAACCATGCCCTCTGGTGATGCCTCCTACTTTAGACTAAAGATCCCTCCATGTTTACCTATTTATTCCTTGAGGTACTGAAGACCTCAATCATGTCCCCTGTCTCTCCTCCTCCAATGAAAACAGGCAGAGCTCCTCAAGTCTGTCCTCGTAAGTCAAATCCCTAGCCCTCGTATCATCTTTGTTGCCCTCCTCTGTACCCTCTCCAGGAGCTGTATGTCCCTCTTCAAGTGTGGTCTCCAGTACTGTACACAGTACTCAAGGTGTGGTCTAACCAGTCCATTGTACAGCGGCAGAATCACTTCCTTGCTCCTAGAGGTGATCCCCCTTGCGATGCATCCCAACATCCTGTTTGCCTTGCTAGCTGCTCTCCTGCACTGCTCAGTGTTATTCATACATGTATCCACCATGACCCCTAGGTCTTTTTCCCCTATTGAGGCTTCCAGCACCTCCCCTCCCAGGGTGTACCTGTGTTTAGGGTTTCCCCGACCAAGATGCAACACCTTGCACTTGGTGATATTGAAATTTAATTTCCATGTGTGAGCCCAGCTTTCCAGGGTGTCCAGGTCCCTTGCAGGGCCAACCTCCCTCTTCTCTCCAACTACTGCTCCCATCTTGGAGTCATCCATGAAGAGACTCATTTCACACCCTATACCATCCCTGATGTCTGATATGTATGCATTAAACAGGATTGGACCCAGGACCGAGGCCCTGTGGTACCCTACCAACCTCTGTAAGTTCGAGGAGCTCCCCACAGACCACTACTCTCTGAGTCGTCCAGCTATCCAGTTTCAATCCATCTGACCATCAAAGGGCCTACTCCTAACCCCATCAGTTTCTCCACCAGACCATTGTGGGGGACAGAGTCAAACGCCTTGCTGAAGTCCAAGAATAATACATCCACAGGCTTACCTCTGTCCAGTTCTGATGTTACCCATTCATAGAACTCCACAAGGTTGGTTTGACATGATCTACCTGGCACAAACCCATGCTGCCGACTATCCAGACCTCCCACCTCCTCCAAGTAAACCCCCAATCGTTCCTTTAGTATACTCTCCATTAATTTTCCCACCACGAGGGGTTAAACTGATGGTCTATAGTTTCCTGGTACTTCCTTGACCCCCTTTGTGGATTGGTACCATGTGCCTCTAGCCCAATCCCTAGGTACCCTCCCTGTCTCAAGTGACCCATGAAAAGCTCCGCCAGGGGTGCAGCCAGCATGTCCGGCCACCCCATAGTACTCTCGGATGAATGCCATCCGCCCAGGAGATTTGTCTTTCTTTAGGGCCTTGAGGGCAAACCACACCCTTTTGTGGGATGGCATCATCCGTCCCCTCCACCTTACTGGTCTTTTATCCTTATCCAGATGTGACACCCCTGGGGTACCTTTCCCTCCCTTTTGCTCCATTTCTTTTGCTCCTGATCCCCTCCCTGCCTTCTATCCCTTTGTGCCTTGCTTTGTAGATATCCCATCCCCTCCCTAGTGAACACAGAGGCAAAGTACTGTTAAATACCTCTGCCTGGTCCCTCGCCTCTTCCACCCACCCTCCTTCTGATCTCAATCTGCTGAGATGGCCCTTAGTTTTCTCCGCTCCCCAATGTACGGAAGAACCCTTTCCCCTCCATGTATCCCTGTGCCAGCCGTTGCTCTTTGCTGGACTTAGCTCCCTCACCATCTGGTGACTTTTCTAGATGCAAGCTGGTACATTTCCTTATCCCTATCCCCTCTTGTTGTTTTATATTTTTTGTAAGCCGCCTTCTTTTCTCTGACTGCTACCTGGACCTCACTGGACCACCAGCATGGTTTATGTGACCTTGCTCCCTTACGTTTCAACTTAGCGCAGATCCTGACTGCCTCATGAAGTCCCGGTTTTATGACCTCCCATCTCCTTTCCACACTTGTTGTTGAGGTAATCCCTTCAAGTGATCCTTGAGAATATTTCCCATGCCCATAAAGTCTGCCCCCCTGAAGTCCACTGCCAGTGTCCTAGATCTCACCCCCACTCCCCCAATGCTTATTTGAAACCAGACAGTATTGTGGTCACTCCCAGTCAGGAGGTCCTGTACAACCATGTCCCTTACCAGATCCCCATCTGCCAGAACCACATCCAGGACATGCCCCCCCTTGTGGGCTCCATCACATGCTGTGTTAAGAACACATCCTGGAAGCCATCCAGCAGCCTCTGCTCCTTGGCCACCTTAGAGGACATGGTTCCCCAGTTTGTACCTGGCATATTAAGGTCCCCCATCAACACCACTCCTTCCCCTTTTGGACCACACTGGGCAATGATGTTGTCCAGCAAACCATCCTCTAGAACATCACTCATCTCGGGGGGCCTATATGCTACTCCCAGCTTGACCTTATCTCCTGCTGGGGATCGTAAGGTGACCCATAAGGCCTCCACGTTTCCCTCTGCCTCTTCTACCATAGCAATTTCTATGTCCTCTCTAATGAACATAGCCACTCCACCCCCTCTGCCCTCCTTTCTATCCTTCCTAAGCATAGTGTACCCCATACATTTAGGTCCCAGTCATGGTTTTGTTGTGCACGTTTCCGTGACTGCCACTTCCACCCCTCGAACAGCATGGCCTGGAACTCTGGCAACTTGTTTCCCAAGCTCCTGGCATTTACTAACACTAACCCCCACCCCTTATCCTGATCCTTTTGTCGAACCCCACCCAGATTCCTTATACTTCCATCCTCCCCTGCTCCTCCTGAAACCTCCACCTCCAGTCTGTTTCCCCTCCCCCCTTGGGCTTGAGGCTACTCCCTCATCTGGAGGGGAGGCTTCTAGTCAGCCCTCCCTTATCCCTTCCCCCTTACAAGTTTTAAACCCCACCTTTCTTGTATGTAGTCAGCCATCCCCTGTTTAGGGACTTCCTTCCCTAATGGGGCAAGATGAAACCTGTCCTTGGCATATAGTCCTTATCCTCCCAAACTCCATTCCAGTTCCCTAACACCCCAACCCATTCTCTTCACCCCACTTCCTGAGCCATTCATTAACCTCTGTGAGCTTCATTTTTTTCTCCACTGAGGCCTTTGGTACTGGCAATATCTCCGAAAATTAAGTGTTGCATCCATTATCCCGACAGACTCTGGCAAGTTCTTAGAACCTTGCTTGGATTTCCATAATGCTATTTCCCTCTAGATCATTAGTTCCCAAATGCACAAGGAAATCCGGTTTCCCTCCACAATCCCTAACCATTTCATACACCATGAACTTTGCTCTGTGCACTGTCAGCCCAGAGCTGCTCACTACCTTCACCTGGCTATGGCATCCATCCCCTGTCCTCCCAATGGATACCCTTAATCATCGAGTCTCCCAGTAACAGAACCTTAACACCGCCATCATCCTTATGGTTACCTCACTATGCCTCTCAGCCCCCCTCCCCACTTTATTCATGATCGCAATTTCATGGGAGTCTTCCTGCCTTATTAGAGACCCCTTGTCACCCTCCCTTTCTGCCTCCCTTGCTATTTTGCCCATTAACTCAAACCCCTCTGAATAGGTGTCCCTTTAACCCTCTCTTATCTGAACCATTTATCCTGGCCCTGATGGTTTCCCTTCCCCGCACCTCATCCCCCCTTGTAATAGTACCCTGTCTCCAGAGGCTCTCTGTGGGTCCCTTTAGCTAGGGCCCCATCCTTGGTACTGACCTTCCTGCTGAAGGGGCTCCTCTCCACCTCCTTGTCTCCCAGTTCCTCTCCAATTATGCTCTCCTCCCTCACGTCTGGAATATGTTGCATCTCCCCATTTGCTTAACATATGTTTCCCTTCCCTCTGGGACTATGTCTATCCTTTCCATAGCTGTTCTGTGATGCCCTATGGGTATCTGACTCCCTCCCGGCCTCTGTATAAGTTTCCTCATTTCCACCAACCTTCCTCCCCTCTAGGATGTAGTATCTCAAATTTATTGTGACACTCTATGTCAGCCTCCATCAAGTAACCCAGTTTCCCTGACTGCATCTCTAAACTGACCTCTTCTTCCTCTCTTGCACTGTTCACCTTAGGAGCTCCCTTCCCACAGTCTGCTGTTTTAGGCTTCCGCACAACAGCCCCTCCTGACTCTTCCCCCTCCAGTCTCCTTGAATTCAGAATTTTCACCCTGTACGCTTTCCCCTTAGCATCAACTTCCCTATCTAAGGGTCCTCTGTCCCTAATATCCCCCCTTCTGCTTGCTGTAGCATAATGTCCTGTAATTTCAGAGCGTTGCCCCAGCCTCCTCTCAGCCCCACCCTTCTGCTGCCCATATCCACACCCCTTATCCTTGGACACCCCCAGCTCCACAGCTTACTCCTTAACCAATATACCTCACTCCTGATACAAGATAGCTGTCTACAGGTGGGCAGCCTCCCTCTCCAGGCCCAATTTAGAATTATTGCCATCCCACAGCCTGTGCAGCCTACAACCCTTCCGAAGATGCCTGCCATGGTGGAATATGGCCACCCTGATTATCCCCTCTGTTTATAATAGCACACCCCTTTTCTCAGTCCCTTTCCCTGAGTACAGTTTCTCTCTATACTGACTGTAGTTATTTACAAACCCAATTTCAACCCCACCAACAAAGTTCCCAAGTCTCACAAACACATACAGTCCAGTATGTGTTCAGTCCCACTAACAGTGTGTGTAAGCAGACTCCAGGTACCGTGTGATGTCACAGGCCCACCAACTCCTGTTGCTCAAATTTCAGTCCCAAACAGAAATACTCAGCCCTTCAATCCCAACCCCAGTGGCTTTTCAGTATTTAAGAAAGCCTACAAAACAGGGTGGGTAGGAGGCTCTTACAAACACCAGGCAAACAACACATTTAAATTACCTTCTAATTTTCCTGCCAAACATCTATCCCCAAACCTACAATATCACAGCCCAAGTATCAGTTCAAATTCAAGGTAATAATTTTTAACACATAGAACTAATTTCACTAACAAACTATTCAAATATTTCAGTTTAAAACAAAATATAACTCCTGGCCTCTTTTCTACCAACCTGTTGCTTAAGCTCCCAAGTGAACAATGAAGCCCAGTAATTCCTGTTTAATGACAAGTTAATTGCAGCTAATGTCCCTCCTCCAAACACCAGGCAAACACATTTAAATTACCTTCTAATTTTCCCTGCCAAACATCTATCCCCAAACCTACAATATCACAGCCCAAGTATCAGTTCAAATTCAAGGTAATAATTTTTAACACATAGAACTAATTTCACTAACAAACTATTCAAATATTTCAGTTTAAAACAAAATATAACTCCTGGCCTCTTTTCTACCAACCTGTTGCTAAGCTCCCAAGTGAACAATGAAAGCCACAGTAATTCCTGTTTAACGACAAGTTAATTGCAGCTAATGTCCCTCCTCCAAACACCAGGCAAACAACACATTTAAATTACCTTCTAATTTTCCTGCCAAACATCTATCCCCAAACCTACAATATCACAGCCCAAGTATCAGTTCAAATTCAAGGTAATAATTTTTAACACATAGAACTAATTTCACTAACAAACTATTCAAATATTTCAGTTTAAAACAAAATATAACTCCTGGCCTCTTTTCTACCAACCTGTTGTAAGCTCCCAAGTGAACAATCGCTTTAGCTATTTCAGCAATGGTCAGAACATGAGAATTGGGATCTGAACCAGATGACATGTCGTTCTCTTAGAAAGCGATTCTGCAGAATCGGCTCTCCTTTGCCGAGCTATCACCCAGGTCAGTGGGCACCCCTCAGGTTCAGTCGAAACAGAACCAGGCTGGCCATCCGGGTCAGCGGATTTCTCGGCCTCCCTTTCCTTCAGCCTACTTAAATGTTTATCTAAAGTGGTTTTGGGAAAGTTTTTGCAAATTTGGCAGTCTTCTTTGAGGTGGTCAAACCCCAGACAATAAACACAGATGAGGTGGGGATCAGCCTTAGCAAAGGCCTCCCCACACTCGGTGTAGTGCTGAAACCCAGTAGGACCGGTTTTCTTTTTGGGTTTCTCAGACATGGCCAAAAATAATAAGTTACCCTTACCAGCATTTAAGCCAGGCAACTACAAACCTATTAGTCCTAACTGTGTCACGGGTCGGTTAAAAATACCAAAGAAAATATAATTTTTTTAGGATACGATAGGTACCAGGATCCACAATACTAAAGGAAGAAAAAATTACCAGAAAAAACAATACAGAATTGCTTCAGATCCCAACTGGACCGACCGGAAAGAAACCGAACAAAAAACAATTTCTACCAACAAAACTCTAAACTACCTACTAAGTACACTTACTGTACCGTGGACAGAGATCAGAATACTGAAAAATAATTAAACGATTGATAAAACCGACCGATTTTTACTTGAACCAAACTGAAGCAAAGGAGAGGATCTCTGGAGCGACTTCTCAGTTAGGTGGAGTAAAGAATCTGACAGTTACACTGAGGAGTACCTGGGACAGAGGTTTGAAAACTGAGCTCGAGATCAACGTTCTATGCCCTGGCACAAGTTAACCCTTTCCTCTCCGAAGCAGTTCAAGTGCTGGGGCTAACTACATATAGTCAGAATACAGCAAGACTTCATGTTGTTTGAAAAATGCATTCCCTGGTAGTTCAGGGTCCCTCCCCGATTGCCGACCTCATAATAAAAAAAAACCTACCCCGATCGTCGACCCTGTCAGACATGTTTCCATAGTGTAGTAGTGCCTTCCCCCGCCCGGATCATCGACTCATCCCAGAACAGTGTCTGTAGTGTGGTGGTCCTTCTCTGTCTCCCCCCCCGTCACTGATCACCATACCCAAACCGGGAAGTCCCTATTCCTTGGTAGTCTAGGGTCCCTCCCCCCACCTGTACATACTCCATGAGGGCTCAGTCGGTGGCCAGCCATGGCGGTGAGAGGTAGGCTGTGCTGGTTGCTGATCAAGGATTGGGATGGGGGGTGGAGCGGGGTGGTGGGTCACACATGACGAGGTGGGGGTGAGGAAGGGACCCTAAGACTATGGAAATGTGTCTGACAGGGTCAGTGATCGGGGAAGGGGAGGGCACCACTACACTATGGAAAGGAGATATTTGTCATGGGGTCGGTGATCAGTGACCAGGAGGGGGGAGGGACTACTACACCACAGAAAGGGGACTTCTGTCATGGGGTCAGTGATTGGGGAGGGAGGAGGGACCACTATACTATGGAAAGGTTTTTTTTTATTATGAGGTCGGAGATTGGGGAGGGGCAAGGGACCCTGAACTACAAGGAAATGCATTTATTTCTTTGGGGAAAGGATCGGAGACTGGGGAGGGACCACTACACTATGGAAACACTTTTTGTATGAGTCTGTGATTGGGGAGGGGGGGAAGGACCCTGGACTACAAGAAAATGTATTTCTTTGGGGAGGGATCAGAGACTGGGGAGGGACCACTACACTATGGAAACATTTAGTTTTTATATGAGTAGGCTATCGGGGGCACTACACTATAGAAAGGTTTTTTTATCGTGAGGTTGGTGATCGGGAAGGGGAAGTTACCCTGGACTACCAGAGAATGCATTTATTTCATCGGGAATGGATTGGAGACCTGGGTGGAATCACTACACTATGGAAACATTTCTTTTTATATGAGTAGGTGATCGAGGAGGACGGACCCTACACTATACCTGGGACTGAAGAAAATTACTCACCATAGTAATCTTGTTTCTTCAAAGGGATCACTCATTATGATTAAACAAATGCAGTCAGCCTCCTGTGTTGGACTGCCCGGAGAGATGGAATTATATGCAAATGATGGAACTCTCAATTGGCTCATGCCACTTTCAAACTGCTGCCCTAGCAACTGTTGCACTCTGAGTACTTCAGATTCTTATGTAGCCTAAACTGGGTGTAAGACCAACTATGATAATATTTATATAAAATAATTTTTTTTTTGTCTTCTCGGGTCAAAAAAAATCCCAATAAATAAACCTAAAAAACTTGAGACCACATGGGAACCAACTGGTTAACAAAAGGTGAGTCTGTCACTTAACCTATATGGAAAATATATCCTAAAACAGGGATGCAGAACAATGTCCATAGGTTTTTTAGTAGGGGAGGCAGGGTGGGTACTTTAATCATAATGAGTGAACCCATTGAAGAAACAAGATTACTATGGTGAGTAATTTTTTCTTGTAACCCCAGGAATCTCTCATTATGATTAAACAAATGCAGACTACCAAGCAGTACCTTTGGAGGCTGGGCACAAAACCTATTTAGGAAACAGGTTCTGCAGCACTGCTGTACCAAACTTGGCAACACTTCTGGATTGCAGATCCAGGCTGTAATGCTTTGTGAGGGTGTGTACTGTTTTCCATGTAGCTGCTTTACAGATTTCCAAGAGTGGAATATCCCTTGAAGCTGCCACTGAAGCAGCTGTACCCCTGGTGGAATGTGCTCTGAGGCCCAGGGGAGTCTGTTTACCCACTTTACTATAGCAAAACTGGATACATGCCACTATCCAACGAGCAATTGTACATTTTGTGGCAGGTCTACACTTACCTACCTCTCCATAGGTAAGAAAGAGCTGTGTCTGACCTGGTCTGTAAGACTTCGTTCTGTCAATATAGTGGCTAACTGCCCTTTTGACATCAAGGGAGTGGAGCCTCCTTTCTGGAGAACTGGAGTTCTCTGTGAAAAAGACAGGTAAAGTAATGGACCAATTTAAATGGAAATCAGACACCATTTTGGGAAGAAATTTTCTATTGGTCCTGAGGACCACTTTGTCCCTGTGGAATGAATGAGATGACTAGCACCTTGAACAGGAGAGGAAAGGGGGGAAAAGCATACAAGAACTTCCCTTCCCAACTGAGAACCAGGGCATCCAGGGGGACTGAGCCCAACACTGGAGGCCTGCAGCAAAAGAGGGGAAGTTGGTGATTGTCTGGGGCTGCAAAAGATCTATCTGTGGGTGCCCCATCTGGAAGATCACCTCAAAACCAGGGATCCAGTGACCATTCGTGATGGCCCTGAGATATCCTGCTGAGGGCATCTGCCAGGACATTTTCTTGCCTGGGAGGTGTACTGCTGTAGGGAGGTGTTCAGGGAATAGGCCAGAGACCACAACTTCATTGCTTCTGTGCACAAGGCTGTGAGACGAGTGCCCCTTGTTTGATATACCACATTGTGGTGGTATTGTCTGTCCTGATCTGAACAACTTTGTTCCGAACAGACTTGGAAAAAGCTTGAAGTGCTAGAAACACTGCTCTGAGTTCCAACAGATTGATGTGAAGCAGAGATTCCTGAGGAGACCACAACCCTTGGGTGGTCAGGTCTCCAAGTGGGCCATCCACCCCAAGAGGAGGCATCTGTAGTAAGGATTAAAGAATGAGACTGATTGACAAAGGAACTCCTGTCTTAGATTGTCCTGATCCTGCCACCACTGCAAAGCCTGGATCAGGGTTCGAGTCACTGGTATCAGTTTGGTCAGAGGGTCCTTTTTCTGAGACAAAAAGGCTCTCAAGTGGAACTGAATGTCCCTCATCTGAAATCTTGCTCCCTGCACCACTGCTGTAGAAGCAGCCATGTGCCCCAGGAGCTGCAGAAAATGCCTTGCTGGTTGAGACACCTGTAGGGTGAATGAAGAGGCCAGTGTGATAAGGGTCCTTGCCCTGTCCAGGGGAAGGAAGACTCTTGCCTTTTCTGTATCTAGCTCTGCGCCTATGAAGGTGAGGAGCTGAACAGGCTCTAGAACTGACTTTGAAAGATTCAGAAGGAAACCTAGAGAAGTGAGCAGTTGATGAGTTATCTGCAGATGTAACCTGACTTGGTCTGGGAACTGGCCTACTATGAGCCAGTCATCCAGGTATGGGAAGATGGCAATCCTTTGCCTTCTTAGGGAAGCAACTACTACTGCCAGGCATTTTGTGAACACCCTTGGAGCAGAGGTTAGGCCGAAGGGCATTGCTCTGAATTGGTAATGGCCTGAGGGCAGCTCGAACCTGAGGTATTTTCGGTGGGAGCTTCTGGTGAGAATATGGAAATAGGCATCCTTGAGGTCCAGGGAGACTAGCCAGTCCCCTGGCCTTGGAGAGGGTAGAATTATTCCCAGAGTCACCATTTTGAACTTTGGCTTTAAAAGGTGCTTGTTTAAATATCTGAGATCCAGGATGGGCTGCCATTCTCCTGTCTTTTTGGGGTGAGGAAGTACCTGGAGTACAATCCTTTCCCTTTGTGTAGGGGTGGAACCCTTTCTATAGCTCTGAGAGCCAAGAGGGAAGAGACCTCTGCTTCTAGGGCAAGTGCCTCTGAGGGATTTGCAGGTGGAAAGGATCTGGTTCTCATCTTTGGAAATTTTTTGAAGCTGAGAACCAGTCCCTGGCTTACCACTTCCAGGACCCATTTGTCTGATGTTACAGACCTCCAGTCCTGGACAAAGTAAGCCAGCCTGCCCCTACAGGTGGTGGAGAATCGGCCCTGGCAAACCCATCAGGGTGCCTGTTTGGCAGGGGTTTAGGCTGAGGGTGGAAGCAGGCCTGCTTGTACCCTTCTGCCTCCCTCTAAGAACCCCTATGAGCATAAGCAGAAGAGGAGGCCTGGGCTTGGTAGAAAGGCCTATGAAAGGCCTGCCCTGCCCCTGGATGCTGCCTCTGAGGTGGCTTGCCTTTCCTTGGCCTGAGCACTCCTATAGGTGTTCCTGTATTCATCCATTTTCTTCATGTAGTTCTCTGTTTGCTCCCCAAACAGAGAATTACCTAACAGGAAAATCCATGGCCTTAGTCTGGGTATCCTGAGACAGGCTAGTACATCTGAGCCAAGCCATCCTACGAAGGGCCACAGATGTAGCCATGACTCTAGATGAAACATCATTGGAATCCACTGCAGCATGGAATTGCACCTTGGATGCCTCAATACCATCAGCAGCCACCTGCTCCAGCTCCTTGGCAAGCTGGCCAGGGACCTGTTTAGCTAAAGCCATTACAGTGTCCCATCTAGATTTCTGATATCTAGCTGTATAGGCCATATAATTGGCCTGCCTGAGTCCCAAGGATGCTGCCATGTACTGTTTCTTTGCCATGGCATCAATCCTCCTGGAGTCCTTATCTGGAGGTGTGAAGCCAAGGGTATATTAGCCTTGTCACAGGCTGCAGCCTGCACTACCCAACATGGCTGCATTGCTGGGTAAGGAACTCCGTATCTGAGGCCTGACAGAGTATACCTCTTGTCCATTCTCTTATCCACAGGATGTATAGAATTAGGAGTCTTTAAAATCTTTGTCTGTTTCCCAAAAGACTTGTTTAAGGGAATACACAGCCTCCTGGACTCTGGGATATCCATCATTTCCACATAGTCAGGCTCCTCCTGGTCATCCACAGCTTCTTCCATAGGAAGCTGAAGGGTTTCGGCCACTTTCTTGTAAAACATGAAATGGGAGGGGGACTCAGAAAGCCTAGGAGGAGACACTCCTGAAGGTCTGTCTGGGGAGATGTCCAGGTCAATGGGCGTATCCAGACTTTCATAATCACATTCACTTTCCTCATATTCTTCTTCCTCCTCCTCCGGTTCATAAAATTCCTCCAAATCATAATCCGGAACCGGTAGAACCGGCCAAACCGAGCACCTTCCTGATGGTGCCGGTTCGGTCGGAACCGGGGAAAGCGACTGCACAATTTTTAACGCTTTGGCTATTTCATCAGCGGTTGGAGAAGAAACTTTTGGATCCACACCAGCTGATTTTTCCCTTCTTGTTCTTTACCTGGAACCGACTCCTCGGAATCGGTTCTTCTTTTGCCCGAAGAAGTTTCGCCCTGGTCAGAGGGCACTCCTTCTGGTTTGGTTTGAACCGAACCGGGCTGGCCATCCGGGTCAGCGGACCTTTTGGCCTCCCTTTCCCTGAGCCTACCAACTCTCTTTTCTAGGGTAGCTACAGGAAAATATTTACAAATCTGGCAGTCTGAATCGAGGTGGTCAAACCCCAGACAATAAACACCGGTGGTGTGGGGGTCAGCCTTAGCAAAGACTTCCCCACACACACTACAGTGTTGAAACCCAGTGGGCCCGGTTTTTCTTTTGGGTTTCTCAGACATGGCCAGTCCTAAACAAAACTTACCCTGTTAATGGCAATCCGCCAGGCAAGACACTCTTATCGGTTCCTGACCGTGTTACGGGTCGTGGAAAAGAACGTAATAAAATCTGTTTTTTTTACAACCGGTAACCACACTCTAAAAGTAGAAATAAAGATTTTTAAACAACCTGATCGGTTCAAACTGAACCGATGAAACGTTTACAAGTTCCACACAGAATAGAAAAACAATATAAAACCTATCTAGTACTCACGAATACCACAGACAGAGACTGAACCGATAGGTTCGTGGTTTAAATTAGGTTGAAAACAGGAAAACAATACTTTAACCGACAAATTGAACCGAGCAAAGGAGAAATCTCGAGGCGACTGTTCAGTGAGCGGGTAAAGAATCTGGCGGTTTGAGTTCAAACAGCAACAGACAGAGTCTCAACGAGCTCGAGCTCAGCGTTCCATGCCTGGCATGGAAAGTTAACTCTTTCATCTCCGGGGCAGTTCGAAGGTTGGACCTCACTGCAATTTGTCAGAATACAGCAAGACTTCATGTTGTTTGAAACACAGTTTTCCAAGTGATATACTTCAAGTCTGCTGTTGCCATCGGTTCAAATGGCAGTCCATGAGCTTGGCAATGCAGATATTCAGATTCCAGGCCAAAACTGGTTCCCTCAAAGAAGGGTACAAAGGTTAAGGCCTTTAAAATATTTCCTGAAGACTGGATGAGAGGCCATGGACCTCTCTTTACCTGCTGAAAGGTAAACTGAAACTGAAGCCAAATGAACCTTGAGTGTGGAAGGCTTTAGAGCTAAAGAATGCAAGTGTGTCAGGTAATACAGAAGAATGGCAAGGTCAGCCCTGGATGGGTCGATACCCTTACCTGCACACCATATGGAAAACCTCTTCCACTTGGCAGAGTATGTCTTTTTAGTGGAAGGTTTCCTGGAACCCCTAAGTACTGCCAAAACTTGTTCTGACAGTTTGAGATCCGCATACTCTAAGTCCTCAAGAGCCAGGCCTTGAGCCTTAGTGATTTCAGGTTGGGGTACAGAATTGCCTCGGATCCCAACCGGACTGCCCTGAGAGGAAGTCAGCAGGTTGTGCTTCCTGGGCAGATGGATTGGAGGTACCACTGATAGAGCCAACAGAAGCAAATACCAGTGCTGCCTCGCCCAATCTGGTGCCACCAGTATCATTGCTGCTGGTTGGCACCTCAATTTCAGCAGGGTCCTGAATATCAGTGGAAAAGGAGGGAAGGCATACAGAAACTTCCCTGTCCAATCCAGTGCAATGCATCCAGGGCTAGTGTACCCCTGAGAGGAGGCCTGCAGCAATATATTGGTAGCTGGTGATTTTCTGCAGAGGCGAAGGCATCTATCTCTGGAGTGCCCCAATGCCTGAAAATCGAGCTGAGAATTTGAGGATTCAGACACCACTCGTGGTGATCATGACTTATCCTGCTGAGGAGTCTGCCAGTACATTGTCCTTTCCTGGAAGATGTATGGCTGAAAGGGATACTTTCATGGAATAGGCCAGGGACCACAGCCTTATTGCTTCTGTGCACAGTGGGGCTGACCTGGTTCCTCCCTGTTTGTTTATGTAATACATAGTAGTGGTGTTGTCTGTTCAGACCTGCACCACTTTGTTTTGAAGATGTGGAGCAAATGCCTGCAGGGCTATGTACACTGCCCTGAGCTCCAAAAGATTTATGTGCAACATGGATTCTTGAGTGGACCATGTGCCACTTGCTGTATAATCCAACATGTGTGCTCCCCAACCCAGAAGGGATGCATCTGTTGTAAGAACTAAGGAAGGTTGTTTCTTTGTGAAAGGAACCCCTACCCGAAGGTTCTGTTCATCCAACCACCACTGCAGTGCCTGTAGGAGAGTGTGGGTGACTGGAACCAGTTTGGACAGAAGGTCTCTGTCCTCTGTGACCAGTATTGTCTCATGCGGAACTGAATGTCCCTCATTTGGAATCTGGAACCTAGTACCACTGTGGTGGTAGCTGCCATGTGGCCCAAAAGCCTGAGTAAGTCTCTGGCTGGTTTGGGTTTTCCTGGTACAAATGAGCTTGCAATTCATAGAATAATGCTTACCCTGTCCTGTGGCAAGAAAGCTCTGCCCAGACTGGTGTTCAGTTCTGCTCCAATGAACTTGAGTACCTGAACTGGTGTTTGCTGTGATTTCTGCTCGTTTATGAGGAAACCCAGGGATTCCAGAGTAGACCCTTTGTTAGTGCTAAGGCCTGCTCTGTAAGATGTGAGATGGACCCACCACTAACCAGTCGTCCAGGTAAAGTAAGACTGATACTCCTGTTTTCTCAGAAACTCCACTACCACTGCCAAACACTTTGTGAATGTCCTTGGTGCAGAAGTCAGGCCAAAAGGAAGGGCTGCAAACTGATAATGGCCTGAGGCCAGTCTGAACCTCAGAAACTTTCTGTGAGAAGGTCTGATGGGGATGTGAAAATAAGCATCCTTTAAATCTAGGGAGGCTAGCCAGTCTCCCTTGTGTAAAGTGGGAATGATCAGAGCAAGAGTGACCATTTTGAATTTTGGTTTCAGAATATGTCTGTTTAGAAGTCTTAAATCCAGGATAGGTCCCCAATCCCCATTTTTCTTCTTTGTAAGGAAGTATCTGGAGTAGCCCTTTGCCCGCTGGTTAGGGGCACAGGCTTCACTGCCTTGACAGCTAGCAGATGTTTTACTTCTGCATCCAGTAGTATCCTGTCTGCAGTTGTGACTGGTGCAAATGTTCTTGCTCTCAGCTTGGGGAAAGATTTGAAGCTGATTGCCAAACCCTGGCTCACCACCTCCAGGACCCACTTGTCTGTGGTGATGGTATACCAATCCTGGAAAATGAGCCAGTCTGCCAACCACTGGTGGATTTTGGCAGGGATGTGACCTGTACTAGCCCGTCAAGGGTTCTGAGTGGGCTGTGCCCGAATCACTGGGAGGAGAAGCTCTCCTCATGGCTCTCCTGCCCCTTTCTTGGAAGTATCCTATAGGCTGTTGTTGCAGCTGAGAGGCTTGACTTGGAAAAAAGGTCTGGAGTAGGATCCCCTATCCCTGCTTCCCCTGGTCTGGGACCTATAGGATAAGGAAGGCCTATCCTTAGAATTGCTTCTGTAGGTGGCCTTATATTCTTTTACCTTCTTCATATAGGCCTCTCTATCATCTCTAAATAGGGATTTTTTCTCAAAAGGAAAGTCCATCGCCTTGGCCTGGGTGTCCAGGGTCAGGTTTGTGGCCCTGAGCCAGGCAAATCTTCTAAGGGAGACAGATAGTTCCATCAACCTGGCTACAGAGTCATTAGTGTCCACAGCCATGTGAAACTGGTATTTTGTGGCATCTAAAGCGGTCCTTGCTGTATCCTGCAAGTCCACTACCACCTCATCAGGCACTTTGTCAGCCACAGCTAACACTGCATTCCAGAGTGCCTTCTGGTATTGCACTGCATTGGCCATGTAATTGGCCTGTCTAAGAATGAGGGAAGCAGCCATATACCCTTTCTTTTCCATTGTATCCATCCTCCGGGAATCCTTATCTGGAGAATGAGTAGCCAAGGAGATTCTGGCTTTGTTGCAAGCAGCAGCCTGCACCACCCCTTCAGGGTCAGGGTGGCTGAACAGAAAATCAGCTGTTGTCCTATCAAGCGGATATTTCTTATCAGCTTTTTTATCGACTCCTGGAATAGAGTTGGGAGTTTGGAATACTTGCATTGCTGCCTTTTTTAAGGACTTATGCTTAGGCAGTAAGAAAAATTACTTACTTAGTAATCTTATTTCTTCCAAGTGATACTCAGGTATACCTAACTGTATGCAGTCTGTCCCCTAAGTAGAACTGCCCAGTGAGAATTTGTAACATATGCAAATGATGGAATCTTTTGCATGAGCCACTTTCAAATGCTGCCTTATACTAACTGCCTTATTTCTAAACCCTTCATATTTTCTGGATGCCTGAAAAGACAGGCCCACAGGGACTAAGTATAATAATAATAATAGTAATAATAATATTAATAATAATCACAATAATAATAATTATTAGAAGAACTCCCTCAACCCTCAAAAAGAGCTTCCAACTGGAGGCATGACCTATGAAAGAACACCCTAGAATGTCCAAATTACCTGAAAAAGGGAAGGTGGTCAACAATAGGGAACCCAATCACATGTGTCTCAGAAATGGCATTTATGCCCCTGACAGCACAGTATTCAGGAGTGCAGAGGCTGAAGGTTCCAGAAGGGGAGGAGGGAGGGAGAGTTATGAATACTTGAATATCACTTGGAAGAAATAAGATTACTAGGTAAGTAATTTTTTCTTATAACCCCAGTAATACTCAGGTATTCATAACTGTATGAACTACTAAGCAGTACCTTTGGAGGTGGGCACAGAACCCCATCTTAGGAACAGACTTTGCAGGACTGCTGTGCAGATCTGGCATCACCCCTGGACAGATTATCCACAGTGTAATGCTTAGTAAAGCTGTGTACTGTTTTCCCTGGTAGCTGCTTTACAGATTCATCAGTGAAACATATGGCAGCTGCTATGGTAGCAGCTGTGCCCTTGTGGAATGGCCCTCCACCCACAGAGGGCTCCTTTAAAGCCTTATAGTACCAAACTGGTTATACTGTACTATCCAGTATTAAGTGGACCTTCTTTGATGCCGAGTTAACTTTACTCACATTCCCATAGGTCGGAAAGAGCTGCTTTCTGTCCTGCCTAAGGGCTTTAGTGGATGTCAAATAGTAGCTAAACTCCTTTGACGTCCAGATTATAAAGACTTTTTTTTTTCACCAGAACTAAATTGTTCAGTGAAAAAGACAGATAAGTTAATGGCTTGGTTCAAATGATAATTAGAGGTTCTGTTGAAAAGGAAACTTCCTGTTTGTTTCCAGGACAACTTTGTGTCTGTGGAATGAAATATAGACCTGTTCAATTCAGAGGGACTTGAGCTCACTGATTCTTGTCAGAAGTGATTACCACAGGAAAAAAAACATATATATATTTTTTTTTTACATATTTCAAATAAATTGAAGACATAGGGTCAAAGGGGCCCATAGCCAAACTATACACACATCTAGACCACATGCTGGCACCGTCCCTTGCAGGGGGTGAAAATGGGGCAAGCCTTTAAAGAACTCTTTGAAGATAGGGTCAGAGGCCTGAAAAACATTCTGTCCAACTGAAGTGCAATATGCTGCGGCCAGGTGGACGTTCAAGGTACTGGACTGCAAGCCCAATAAGAGCAAATAGGCAAGATAGTCCAGCACAACAGGAACACCAGCCTGTGTTGACATGTGCTAAGCCCATGAAGAGCCTTTTGTAGCTAGGATCTGAAGCAATAAAACATTCTGTCCAACTAATATGCAGCAGATGCTGCAACCAGGTGGACCTTGAGGGTACAGGATAGCTAAGCCAATGACTGTAAATAGATAAAATAGACAGCTGGGACCCAACATGTTCTGGTATCAATTTCCTGGTTGAACACCAATCATAATTTTTTTTTTTTTTTTGAAGCATAGATTTTCTTAGTGGAAAGTTTCCTGTAACCGCATCACATGCTTAAGACACTTTAAGAAAGATGCACACCTGCATATTATACCAAAGGTACTCAAGGGCCATGCCTTGAATGACAGTGATCTGAGGTTTGGATACAGAAACTGCCTGATGGGAGGTCAGCAGATTGTGTCTCTGAGGGAAGGTGTATTGGTTCCAGGCTCAGGAATGGAGGGTAGCAAAGAGAGACATGTGTGTCTGTCTGGCCCATTCTAGTGCTATCAAGATTATTGATGCTGACTGAGACCTGAGCTTGAGAAAATTGCTCTGTATATCAGGAAGAAAGAAGAAAAATGCACTTGCTTCCCTTGCCCTCAAAGCCAGAGCATCCAGGGAATTGTTCCCAGATCAGGCTGTCTGTCATAGTACTGTGGTAGGTGGTGGTTGTGGTGGGATGCGAACAAGTCAACCTCTGTGGTGTCCCACCTTCTAAAGATAACTCGCACCACCTGACTGTTTAAGGCCCATTCATGATGGGGCTGGCTGATTTGAATTGAAGTATCTGCCAAGGTACTGTCCTTACCTGGCAGTGGCAGATGAATGTCCTGGAAAGGCCCATTGAGCATGATATATCCCATATTTTCATGAATCCTGTGCAGGGAGGGCTTAACCTCGTCCCTCCTGAAATGTTTATGCAATCAATCAATCAATCAAAATTTTATTTGTAAAGCACTTTTCAATAAATCAAAGCGCTGATACATAACAAGAATAAAACATCAACTATAATAAATAATAACATAAAACAATAAAATGACCATAAAATAATCTATCCGAATGCTAGTGCAAATAAGTGGCTTTTCAGAGACCTCTTAAATGATTCCACGGACAGGCACTCTCTAATTTGACGAGGTAGAGAATTCCACAGGGTCGGGGCCATAAAGGAAAAAGCCCTTGCCCCAGATGATTGAAGACGAACCCTGGGAATCTCTAGCAATCCCTCGCCAGCGGGGTGGAGAGGGCGGTAGGGACAAAGGAGATCTTGCAGGTAGCCTGGTCCCTGACTGTGTAGGGTCTTATAGGTCAGCAATGCGACCTTGAAGGTGATCCTCCATCGCACTGGCAGCCAGTGCAGTTTACGCAGCACAGGTGTGATATGGCAAGTTCTTGATAACCCAGTCAACAACCTGGCTGCTGCGTTCTGCACCAGCTGCAGGAGGCAGAATCTACCCGGCAACCCTAGATATAGAGCATTACAGTAATCAAGGCGAGAGTAACAAAAGCGTGGACCAACACAGGAAGGTCATCATGTGGAACAAGGTGTTTTATCAGGCGATATTCCTCAGATGGTAAAGGATGACTTGACAGTGGCGATACCTGTGTCTTCAGCGTCAGCGCACTGTCAAAAATTATGCCCAGATTTCACACCTGTTCAGAAGGTCTCAACTGGGTATCCCTAATAAAAGACCAGAGGAACCCCAGGAGTCAACTTCTCTACATAATGACCGGGTCCACAACCAACACCTCAGTCTTATCTGGATTTAACTTCAACCAGTACATTGTGGTGGTACTGTCTGTTCTGACCTGTACCCCCCCGTAGTAGTTATGTAAAACCTTTAGTGCCAGTAACACTACTCTTAGCCCCAACAGGTTTATGTGCCATGGGATGTATGAATCCCAGGTGGGGCCACACTCTAGTCAAGATGTGTCTGTTATCAGACAACTGATGGAGCTTTTGCTGAAAAATAAACTCCTTTTGGATTGGTTTCATTTTGGAGACCTGTAACAATATTTCTGTTACTAAATTGGTTATGACAGAGGTCCTTTCTCTGACACCAGTGAATGCTGAGGTGAAACTGAATAGCAATTTTAACTTGGATTCCAAAACTGTGCCAGTGGTAGGTGCCATGTGCAGTAGCTGAAGAAACTGTTCTGAGGTTTGTTTTTAAATTTATTTAGTTATTCATTTCATCCCGGATGAATGAGAACACTATCAGTGGAATACCTCTTGCCCTGCTTGAGGCAAGTAGGCCCTGTCTCACAGGGTATTAAGCTCTGCTTCCATGAACTGTAGAGGCTAAGAGACAAACTACCTCTAGATTTATCAGAAAACCTAGGGACTCCATGGGCCCCTAGGTGAGTTACAGATCCACTTGCTGGGGTTGACTCTGCAACCACAGCCCAGACTCTAGATACAGGAAGAAAAATTACTCACCTTAGTAATTGCTTTTCTTCTCATGGAGTCTTCTATATTATAACAATAGCAGTCAGCCACTGCAGCTGAACTGCCCGGAGAAGGAAGGAGTTAACTCCAGAGGATCTGGAGTTCTACAGCGCAAGGGCGCTGTACCAAAGCTCTATCTGGCCAGTTTCAAATGAAACTGTCAGATCTTTACGAAGCTAACACTAAGCAATAAGTCTGTGTGGAAAGCTCTACACTAGCCAAATGGCTACCTACTAGTAGTAATAACAACAATATAAACAACAATAGAAACACCAATAACCATAATAACAATGAAAAGTGGTATTATTATTATTAGTTTCCCCTTGACAAGCACCATTAGGACCCTCCCTTCCCCCAAAGACTCAAGTCCAGGAAGGGGGCCAATATATTACCTAAACGAACAACCTAGTTCCCTAACCCTAAAAGAAAGAGGGTAAAGGGAAAAAACTACAATGGCATGACACAGTGCTTGCACTAATTTGCCACCCACCCAAGTAGAAGTTCTGAGAGGGCAGGAGGGAGGTGGTTATAATATGAAGACTCCATGAGAAGAAAAGCAATTACTAAGGTGAGTAATTTTTCTTCAAACACCATGAAGTCTTGCTATATTATAACAATAACAGAATACACAGCAGTACCTCCATGGAGGAGGTCAGAACCTACTTAGGAAATAGGCTCAGAGCACAGCTGTACCAAGAGCATCTCTCCTGGACTGGACATCCAGGAATAATGCTAGTAAAAAGTGAACTGTCTTCCAGGTAGCAGCTTGACAAATTTCCAGAATGGGAATGTCTCTAGCAGCCGCTAGAGGCGCAGCTGTACCCTGGTGAGTGGCCCTCAGTCCTGAGGGGGTTCTCTACCTAGTTTTTGGTAACAAAATTGGATACAAGACAATCCACCTTGCAATTGTCCTCTTAGTGGCAGGTTTCCCTTGCCAACCTCGCCATAAGTAAGGAAGAGTTGGAGGATTAGAACCTGTGACCCTTGGTGCGTTCCAAATAGTAGCTTAAGGCTCTTTTGAAGTCCAAGCTGTGCAGTCTCCTCTCACCTGAGGAAGAATGCTCAGTGAAAAATACTGGGAGAGAGATGGATTGGTTCAGGTGGAAATCTGAAACCACCTTGAGCAAAATTTCTATTAGTCCTGAGGACTACCTTATCTCTGTGGAAAGAAATAAAATCTTCTTCCACTGACAGGGCCTGTAATTCACTTATCGTCTGGCAGAAGTGATAGCCACTAGAAAACAGTTTTCAAGTTAGATACTTGAGCTCTGCTGAGGACAGAGGCTCAAAGGGAGGTTGCATTAACTGAGCAATGCAAACATTCAGGTCCCAGGCAGGAGCTGGTTCCCGAAAAGGGGTTAGTATAAGTAACCCTTTAAAAAACTTGGAAAACACAGGGTGAGAAGAAAGGAGGCAGGCTTCCTGCTGACACAAAAGCAGAGACAGCTGCCAGATGAACCTTCAAGGTAGCTGGCCTAAGGCCTAGGGAATTTAAATGGACCAAATAGTCCAATAAAATGGGAAGATCAGCGGATTCTGGAATAATCTGCCTCTCAGAGCACCAGATGGAAAACCTCTTCCACTTAGAATTGTAAGTGGCCTAGTGGAAGGCTTCCTTGAAGCCTTTAAAATATCCAGGACACCTTGAGAAAGGTGTAAATCAGCAAATTCTAACTCCTCAAGAGCCAGGCCTTGAAATGGAGGATTTGAGGTCGGATACACACTCTCCCTGTGCACAGGCCAGCAAGTCGTGGACTCTGGGCAGGCTCAGGGCAGGGTGGACTGTCAAGGACAGAAGCAGAGGTACCAGGGCTGTCTGGTCCAATCAGAATCACTTTGCAGGGTTGAGATCTGATTTTCACTAGTACCCTGAAAAGAAGAGGAAAGGGGAAGGCATACAGGAACTTCCCTTTCCAGTCCAACAGAAAGGCGTCAGGGGACTGGGCCCAGCACTGGAGGCCTGCAACAAAATAGAGGAAGTTGGTGGTTGTCTGGGGCTGCGAAAAGATCTATCTGAGGGTGCCCCAACTGGCAAAGGGACCCCAGCACCTGTGGATTCAGAGCCCATTCGTGATGGCCCTGAGAAATTCTGCTGAGGCATCCGCCAGGTCATTGTCCTTCCCTGGGAGGTGAACTGCTATCAGGGAGGTGTTCAGGGAGTAGGCCAGAGTCCACAACTTCATTGCTCGTGCACAAGGCTGATGACCGAAAGTGCCCCTTGCTTGTTGATGTACCACATTGTGGTGGTGTTGTCTGTCCTAACTTGAACCACTTTGTTCTGGACAGAAACTGAAAATACCTGAAGAGCTAAAAAGACAGCTCTGAGTTCCAAAAGATTGATGTGGAGCAGAGATTCCTGAGGAGACCACACTCCCTGAGTGGACAGGTCGCCCAAGTGAGCTCCCCACCCTAACAGGGAGGCATCCGTGGTGAGGGTGAGGGAGTGGGAAATGGGAATGAAGAGAACCCTTGTTTTAGATTGCTTGGTCCTGCCACCAGTGGAGGCCAGGATCAGAGTTTGAGTCACTGGAACCAATTTGGAAAGGGGTCCTTCCTTTGAGACCAATAGGCCCTCAAATGGAACTGAATGTCCCTCATCTGGAATCTTGCTCCCTGCACTACAGCTGTGGAAGCAGCCATGTGCCCAGGAGTTGCAGAAAATGCCTTGCTGGTCGAGAGACTGCAGAGGGTAAAGGAGGATGCCAGGGCAATGAGTCTGTCTACCTTTCCAGGAAGAAATGCCCTGGCTAACTTTGTGTTCAATTCTGCACCTATGAAAGTTAGGACCTGAACTGGTTCCAGAACTGACTTTGGTAAATTTAGCAGGAATCCCAGGAAGTGAGAAGCTGCTGGGTGACTTGCCGTGGGATTTCACCTGATCTGGAGACTGACCCACAATGAGCCAGTCGTCCAGGTAGGAAACACAGCAACCCTTGCCTTCTTAAGTGAGCCACTACCACAGCTAGACATTTGTGAATACCCTTGGCGCAGAGGTGAGGCCGAAAGGCATTGCCTGAACTGGTAGGTGGCCTGAGGGCAGTTCGAACCTGAGGTACTTTCGGTGAGAAGGCCTGATCAGAACATGAAAATAGGCATCCTTGAGGTCCAGGGAAGGAGCCAGTCCTGGCCTTAGAAAGGCAATATCATTGCCAAGTCAACATTCTGAACTTTGGTTTCAAAGATGCTTGTTCAGGTACCTTAAATCTAGAATGGGCCGCCATTCTCCTGTCTTTTTTGGGGTAAGAAAGTATCTTGAATATAGCCCCTTGCCCTGATGGCAAGGAGGGACCTTTCCACTGCTTTGCAGTCCAGAAGAGAAGAAACCTCTGCTTCCAAAGCAAGGGCTTCTGAAGGATTTGCAGGTGGAAAATGTCTGGCTCTCATCTTTGGAAACTGTTTGAAGCTGAGAACCAGACCCTGGCTTATTACCTCCAGAACCCATCTGTCCGAAGTTAAGGACAGCCAGTTCTGGCTGAAATAACCCACTGGTACAGGAGAATCGGCCCTGGGCACCCCATCAGGGTGCCTGCTTGGCAGCAGCCTTAGGCTGAGGGGAGGGGCACGGTTTACTTGTGCCTCGTCTACCCCTGCCTCTGAAGAAACCCCTCTGCGCAAAAGCAGAGGAGGCTTGAAATTGGTAAAAAGGCCTGTGGAAAGGCCTGCCCCTACCTCTGGGAGCGTGCCTTTGTGGAGTGGCATGCCTCTCCTTAGCCTGGGCACTTTTGTACGTAGTTCTGTATTCATCCATCTTTTTCATATTGTTTTCTGTTTGTTCCCCAAACAGAGAATTTCCCACTACAGGAAAATCCATAGCCTTTGACTGAGTATCCTGGGACAGATTAGTGCATCTGAGCCATGCCAACCTATGGAAAGCTACAGAAGTGGCCATGACCCTAGAGGAGACATCATTAACATCAACAGCAGTATGAAATTGAACTTTAGAGGCTTCAATGCCATCAGCAGCCACCTGTTCCAACTCACTAGCCAGCTGGCCATGGCCTGTAGCTAACTACAATGTGTGTCCCATCTAGATTTCTGATATCTAGCTACATAAGCCATATAATTTGCCTGCCTGAGTCCCAAAGAAGCTGCCATATATTGTTTTTTGCCATGGCCTCAATCTTCCTGGAGTCCTTATCAGGAGGATGTGAGGCCAGAGATATACCTTGTCACAGGCTGCAGCTTGTACCACACCTACATGACTACACTGTTCAGTGAGGAAGTCTGTATCAGAGCCTGACAAAGTATACCTTCTGTCCATTTTTATCTACAGGAGGGACAGAATGAGGATTTTTAAAATCTTTGTTGTTTGCTTCCTAAATGACTTATGCAAAGGAATGGACAACCTCTAGACTCTGGTATATCCATCATTTCTACATAATCAGGCTCCTCTTGCTCATCCACAGCCTCCTCTAAAAGAAGCTGGAGGTTTCTACAACCTTTTGTAAAACATAAAATGAGAAGGGACTCAGACAGAATAGGAGGAGATTCTAAAGGTCTGTCTGGAGAAATGTCCGGTTCAATGGGCACGTCCGGACCTCCCAGCCACACATATATTGATCAAATTCCTCCTCCCCTCCTGTGGTTCATAAAATTCCTCAACATCATACTCCTGAACCACTGGAACTGAATGAACCAACCTTTTACCAACTGTTGGTGGTTCGACAGGTCCCTGAGACAGTGACTGGACAATCTGAATGGCTTTAGCTATCTCTGCAGCAGTTGGAAGGACAGTTTTGGACTCCAAACCTACTGATTTCTTTGTCTTTTAACTGGGACTGGTTCATCTGAACCAGCCTTTCTTTCCCGAGGAAGTCTCGCCTGGTCAGAGGGCACTCCCTCTGGTCCAGTGGGTGCTGGACCGGGCTGGCCATCGGGTCAGCGGACTTTTGGCCTCTCGTTCCTGAGCCGGCCCAATCTCTTTTCAGGGTGGCTGCAGGGAAATTTTCACACCTGGCAGTCTGACAGGAGGTGGTCAGCCCCAGACAATAGACACAAAGTGGTGTGTGGGTCAGCCTTGGCAAAGGCTTCCCCACAGACATCACAGTGTTGAAACCCAGTGGGCCGGTTTTCTTTTGGGTTTCTCAGACATAATGCCAGCCTATCCAAAACTTGCCCTTTTGATGGCAGTGCCAGGCAAGACACCCTTATCGGTTCCTAACCGTGTCACGGGTATTTGAAAACCTATTTAAAAACCAGGTTTTTAGGACCGATAAGAACCGGAACCGCACTCTAAAAGCCAACCAAACACTCAAAGCGTTAAAATCAGCAAACCCGATCGGTTCAAAACCGAACCGATAATTGAATTCCACACAGACTTTAAATTTGTACTTACGGTTTACCAGATAGAGCTTTTAACTGAAATGCGGTAAAATAAATACTTTTTGCGGTTCAAATGAACGAAAAATACTCGCTTGAACCGAGAATGAACCGAGCTGAAGGAGCTGATCTCCGGGCGACTGTTCAGTGAAGCGAGTAAGAATCTGACAGTTTCATTTGAAACTGGCCAGATAAACTTTGACGCGCCCTCGCTGTAGAACTCAGATCCTCTGGAGTTAACTCCTTCCTCTCCGGGGCAGTTCAGCTGCAGTGGCTGACTGCTATTGTTATAATATAGCAAGACTTCATGGTGTTTGAAGAACTTGTGACACCTTGTCTTTGAAGGTGCTACAACCACTGTGCACACTGTTATAGAATGACCTAATGGGGGTCTAAATCTGAGGTACTTTCTGTGCTGATGGGGATGTGGAAATACTTTTAAGTCCAGTGATTCCAAACCTTCCCCTTTTCTTTGGAGTGTTGGCAGAATCAGTGCCAAAAACACCATTTTAAACTTTGGCTTTGTCAGATGCCTGTAGTAACCTCTAAGACAGGTGATCGCTTCCCATCCTTTTGTATTACCTTTTGCTATACCACGACAGGCTCCTCTGTCCCTGATGGTAACAGGTTTAAACCTCTTTTCTCAAAATTTTCTTTCTCTACATCTGTAGATGGGTTGAAAACTATTTATTTTTTTTGGGGGAGGATTTGAACCAGAGACAATTCTGATTACTACATCCATGACCATTTGTCTGTGGTGTCTGAAATACCCCTGCTGTAGGTATTACTGATACTGAGGAACAGCCCTGGTCTGATACAATAAAAGAGCTTACTGTGGTGTATTCATCCATTTTTTAACTTTTATCTTTTCTGTAAAGAGGATTACCCTCGTCTTGGAGTCCATAGCTTTGGTTTGGGAATACTGAGTTAGGTTGGTGACTCACAACCAGGCAAAACCCTTTGAACCACTGTATTCACTATCCATCTATCAGCAACCATTTAAACTGTTATTTGGCTGCTTCCAAACTAAATTTAAGTGTTTCAGCTAGATCATCTGGCAGGGGAATAACATGGACTTTAAAGTATGTCAGTGTTCCTGGGATCCGTGTTAGGAGAGTAGGATGCCAGGGATCTCTTTGCCTTATCACAGGCTGTCACTTCAACTACTCCTTGATACATAGGATGAGGGAACAAACTTTGAGTTCCCTCCCTTTCTAGTTGATGTTTCTTACACATCCTCTTATCAAAGGAGAAAGAGAGATTAGAGTTTGTAAAATCTTAAAGTGTCTTCCCAATGAATTTATTCACAGGAAGGGGAAGCTTTTAGTGGGTGTCAGCCAATCATTTTCCACAAATGTGAAGATTGAGGGATTATCTTTATTTCTGATTAAAACCCAAACATTCCATGAAATCACATAGTCTTCCTCCAGATAATGGGAAGACTGATCAGAGGAGACAAGCTGCTGTGCAGAGGTCTGCTGCTGAGAAGCAGACAGCACTTGTAAGCCTAAAAGTGTTTTCTTAAGCCATTCCAGGCATATCTTCACACTTTTTTTTTTTTTAGGAAAGTTTACAATTTTCACACCTTCATTCACAGTGAAAAACCACCAGAATGAAGCACAGTGCTACAAAATTCTGCAGTAAAGTTACTGCAGTAAATAATACCATTTCAGTGGGAATCAATCCCTTTAGTGATACAGTAAGCCTGATACATTGTACCTCATCCAGGTGAGTTTCATCATAGGTAACAATCTGCAGGAATTGACAGGCTTCCTAGCAAACAAAGAGCCCCATTACTGTCTAGCAGGGGTTCTGTGTGCTTAGTTTTATTTGATTTCTTAGAGGAACCAGGTAGTCAGCCAGTTCAGCAAGCCTCTCAAGAACTGCTTGTATACCCGTCTCAGGGTATCAGTTTACATTAGTTGTTGTGGTTTCACCCACAATAATTTAGGGTGTCAAGCTTGTCAGAGCTGGAGGGACCCTAGATGGTGAAAGTTTTCCTTTTCTTTTTTTTTTTTAGCCATATTCCAGGCATTTTTAATAGTTTTCACAGTTTATTAACCATATTCCAGTCATTTTTTCAATAGTTTTCACAGTTTATTAGTTATATTCAGGCATTTCATAGTTATTACAGGACCACAATGCAGATTTCACTCTGCTTTTAATGTTCATGTCCAGATGGGTAGACAAAGGAACTTAACAGAATTTCACACACAGAATACAGAGTTTGAAACAGGATCACCATTTTCTTTTTTTTTCATTTTTAAATTACATTTTGAATGTAAAAGCAATAAAACTTACAACGCTAAAAGTATTTTAATTTAAAGATTATTTATCAGTTAGGTCGGTTCCAGAACCGATGAGGTACTGATCGGGTCCCAGGAACTGAGGAAAGCGAACCGAGACTATATGTTAAAGATCCGGTGTTAGCGGTTCTTAAAACAAGCTAATTTAATAAAATTAAACATAACTAGTGGAGTTTTCAGTCAGAAAACTCAGATAACTGTAATATAAACCTTGATTTACCCCAGGTTAACACGAACCAAGAGAAACCGAAGCGTCTAATTTAAACACTAAAACTACAGGTTTACTAAAATTACAAAAAAAAATAAAGGCAGCAAAATAAATATTTAAGAATACTTTTCAAATTCTTGAAGGTTTCTCATGCCAGAAAAAGATGATGAAGAGAGAAAATCTCTGAGCATCTAGACTTATCAGGCAGAGAGAAATCTGAAGGGTTTAGAACTAAAACAGTTAGTATGGCGGCCGGTGGCGCTGAGGTTGGAGCGGGGCGCCACACCTTGCGCTGCGCCCGGCGACCGAGTCGGGAATGAACTCGGCTGCCGAGAGCTGGCAGGGAGAAGGATTGGGCGTCCTGCGACAGCTCTCCTCCCTTTGGGGTGGGTGAGGGATGCATGCGGCTGCAGTGACACCAGCGGAGGCTGGGGAAGTGCGACAGCGCCGCATTTGACCGGGGGGAGAAGCCGACGGACGTCTGCACGTAGTGCGCTGACGTCATTGCACGTCGGCTCTCCAGGGATACATTAAAAAAATACAAAATGGGGACTCCGCCTCTATGAAGCCCTCCCCGGGGTTCCTCCGTGTCACCGATCCTCCCAACCAGTTACAGGACCGCGGGTTGGGATGTGGAGAGTCAGCTCTGCGGCCCCATCCTCTGGGGGGTAAGCCAGGGGTGACCGGGGGGATCGACTGGCATGGGGGACCTTAGGGGGCTGTGACTAGGGTGGATACTTGGCGGAGTATCCCAAAAAAATAAAAAATAAAACAGTTAGTACAAGGCAGCATTTGAAAAGTGGCTCATGCAAAAGATTCCATCATTTGCATATGTTCCAAATTATTTCTGGGCAGTTCTACTTAGGGGACTGACTGCATACATTTATGAATACCTGAGTATTCCTGGGGTTAGAATAAACATTTTGTTGGGGTTAACCCCATCATATCCAAGAATTCTGCTTCTTCACATCCTCCTCTGTCTCCTGCAGAGAGGTTGATATTTCTACCATGCTTTTAACAAAAGCATAGTGTGAGAATAATCCTCTGGGCCACTGGGGGAGACCAAACTCCTGTTCTGGAGAAACCTCTGGGTCTATCTGTTTCTCCTCGAAATCATCCTCCTCCTCCTCAGGAAAGGAAGCCTGTGGCTTCTGAGAGGGTGGAACGGTACAGGAAATGGGGCAGTCAGTATTGGAACCAGGACTGCAGCTTGCAGTGCTTGCAAGACCTGTAAGGCCTTGTCAATGTCCTCAGCCGAGGGCATACCAGTTTTGTCAGCTGGGAGATACTTAGCCTTCTCGGCCGGAGGCGCAGTGACATGCTTTTCCTTACATTTTTTCTTCAGTGGCACAGGTTCAGTCCCTGACTCCACTGGCCTTTTCTTACACCTGCTCAACTTTATCTGATCCTTTATCAGGATCTTAGCTTTACCTCCATCCTTTCTTGTGCCAGAGGTGGAGAGAACCAGTTTCACCAGTATTAGTAGAAGCAGAGGCCATCTCTTCTAATATTTTGACCTTTTCTTAAGAGTTTTAGGCAAAACATTTTACAAATGTCACAATTTGCAAAATATGGCTAGTACCCAGACAAAATATACACAATGAATGTCTGTCTGCTTTAGCTATTATCTGACTGCAAGACTCACGCAATTTAAAACCAGTGGGTCGTGTGCATTTTTAGGCTTAACAACAGGAGCCTCTGACATTGAGAAGAAATCGTTGAAGAAAATATAACTAATTATCAGTTCCTTAGAACCGAATATAACAACTATAAACAACACATAAAGCGGTTCCAGGAACGGCGCTACTCGGTTCCGACACGAGAAACTAAGAAATCTATATAAGATTTAAATAAATATATGCAGTTAGGAACCTACCTCAAAAGATTAACAGATATAAAAGATTGAGGTAAAACCTCACTAGAAATAGTGGAACCCTCAGTTCCAAAGAACCATGAAGGAACCGCTAAATACAATAAAAATTACACAAGCTACAAAATAAACTAAAACTAAGGCAGCAATCTGAAATATAAAGTAAAAACACTACTTATCGATCAGATAATTAGATTTTGAAGAGGCTGAAGGAGAGTTCTCTGGGACGTCTTCACTAGGCAGGCAGAGTAAAGAATCTGAAGCACTCAGAGTGCAACAGTTGCTAGGGCAGCAGTTTGAAAGTGGCATGAGCCAATTGAGAGTTCCATCATTTGCATATAATTCCATCTCTCCAGGCAGTCCAACACAGGAGGCTGACTGCATTTATTTAATCATAATGAGTGATTCCTGGGGTTAGAATTTTTTTATTCAGGGAGGGGATAGGTGACTGGTGACCGGGAAGGGAGGTTGGTGGTGCAGTGCCTCCGCCAACCACTAGGGTTGAGCGGATTACAGCGAGGTTCTTGCTGGTGGTAATTTCTCAACACAAGGGACTTCTCAAATGGCCCATGCACAGAACACAAAGCTTGAGGATTGTACTGTGTGGATATGCAGGTCCCCTCCCCTTCATTTGCATTGCAGCCCCCCTCACACCTTTGCCCGGGCGCAAACACAGTTTACATTGGCAAACTGGATTTTGTGAATACCAACTCTGGGCAAACTGGGTTTGTGCTTGGGCAAAGTTTTGTGAATCTGGACCCTTTGTCTCAAAACCATTAAGATTGTGATTATACCCTAGACATTTCAGGCAGCGAGACCGGGAGGTTAACTGGGAAAGTGTGATCCTGCAGTGGTCATATTTGTTTAAATCAAGCTATTTATCTTTCTTTTACCTTGCACTGACCCCTCTCCTTTAGTCCCTCAGCCCCAGTAACCCTTTACCTGCATTGTAAGACTTAAAAGCTTCCCCCTGTGGTAAGGCCTTCAGAGGAATCACCCTTCTACAGTCCTCATCTAGTTTAGCTAAGCAGGATGTGTGACCAGAAAGTACTGGGTCCTTTTTCTATTTTTCTCCCTCCCCAAGGGATGCAGACATAAGGCTCCTAACTTGTGCATGCACTGGTGTGCAGATGCACAGTCTGTCAGCATACCAACCCACCTTTTGAGTCACTGTGATCACCCCCCACAGACTGGGGGGCAGCACACAACCAGGCCAACATGCCTACACTTCCTGGAGGCTGGCCATTCAAACACTGCCACAGCCCGTGCTTGCCTGCAGCGATGGCTCAGGCTGGGAACATGAACCTGTACCACTGGCAAGAAGGTGGCTACCCAGCTGCTGCTCTAATTAGCCAGACAGTGGTCATATTTTTGTTAAGCCAGGTCCCCAAGACTCTTCACATTAGGTTGCTAGGACATCCTATGATGATTGTGCCTATGTTGAAGTATGTCACAAAAGATAAAGATAAAAAACATATACACTCTACTTATATAAATGTACAAAGGATAAAAGAATTAAGCTACATTGTGGATGTTCTCTGTTACTGAATGTTGAGCCTGAATTATTCCAAGGGAGGTAATGTGCTGCAAGCAGCTGGTGAAAAATAAACTGGAGACTGTAAGTGGCATCCGTAACCTTTTCACGCCTAGCTGTGTGTTGCAAGGTAATTGGACACTGATATCATCAAAACTCTGTTTCCTATGGAGTCCTGTTGCCTAGTAGTTCAGGGCCAAAGTGTGACTCTATGGATATTTCTGAAAATTAACCATACCTGTCAGTGCATAAACATTTGGGCCTGCAGTGCCAACAACTACAGCAGGTGATACCTACACTGGCTTGTTCAAGATTACTCATCAGCAAAGAGCATTACCGTATGAATTCTGCCAGGGCCACAATGCTAAGGATGACTTCTAAAGCGTAGAACACCAACAGGATGGCATTGATAATGACCTCAATGCGTAATATGTAGGTCTGAAGGAGCAGGTAGTACACAGCCATTGCAGCGGATGGGAAGGTTAAGGCCAGGCTGATGCAGAGAGGCACCTTTCTCTGGGTGAGGTTCCCCTTTGAGCCTAGAACACAGAAATAAGAAACATTAAAAGACTTAGTGTAGATACAGCTTATTCAGCAGAAGTGTAACTCTTGGGGCAATATTTAAACATTTCTATAGGGAATACTCTTAGAGTTTATTTATTTTTGTTTTACATATTTTCAGTTTGTTGACCAAAAAAAGCACACTGAGCTAAGGCTCTCTTCCAAGTTAGACCCGAGAGAGGGGAGTTACCATAAGGGTGAATACAGCAGACAATGACACAAATACTGTAATAAGGCATGCCAAAGCAAAAAGTTTTATTTTACATAGTCCCCATGTCTAGGGCATAGAGTGAAGAAATGAAAACAGATAAATTATAAAGACAATATACATAATGAAGAGTGTAAAATTAAGGCTAAAATAATATGTATACACAATAATAAAATCTGAGCTGTCATGAGATAAAGGTGTAAACACAAAAATAGAAACGTAAAAATACAAAAAAAACATAAAAGCAGTATTCAAATTCAAATGAGAAAAGAAGAAGCAACCAAACAGACTGTATATACAGTAAAGTAATGAAACTGTCCAGGAGTAGCAGGAGAGTAAAATGAGCTTAGGGAACAAGAAGAGGGAGAGACAGTAGGGAACAAGTGAGAGAGTGGCATGTGCACCAAAACACTACAAATAAAGTGGCTGCTCAGCAGGGACAATAGCAGGGGTATAAAGTGATGGGAGGGAGAACAGAAGCTTGAAACAGCGGGAGACAGATAGAGGAGGGTTTGAGGTGGAGTCTAGATGCAGGTGTGAGTGCAGAAGTTGCAGATGCGGCTTTGACTGAGGGACATCCTGGAAAGCAGCCATCAAGGCAGCGGTATGTCTGGTGGAATGAACCCTGATCTCTACAGGAGGCTCCTGACCAGCTAACCTATAGCAAAGGCTGATGCAAGATATGATCCACTTTGTAATCATCTGCTTTGCTACCGGTCTGCCAGGTGCAGCTTCAGTGTAGGTGACAAACACCTAGCAAGCCTGACCCTCAACTTTAGCCATATGCTCTACAAATAAGGTAAGCACCCCCTGCAGGTCCAGGTTATAGAGCCTGTGGTCAGTTTCCGAAGAAGGGTTGGTAAAGTATACCAGCAAGTTAAGCACCTGGTTAAGGTGAAACTCTAAAACCAGCTTCAGGTTGAGGCAAAGAATTACTATGTTCCTGTGGAAGACTATGTAGGGAGAGTCCGCTGAGAATAGCTGGAGCTCTCCAGTCCTTCTGGTGGACATAATGGCCACAAGGAAGGCTGACTTCCAAGACAGGTGTGACATCTCACAACTGTGCATCGGCTCAAACAGCTTGCCCATGAGCATAGCCAGGACCAGCAGTAAGTCCCATGGTGGTGATGGTTCTTGCAATGGAGGGGACAAATGGTCAAAGCCCATAAAAAAAAAGCACCCTACCACATTCTCCTGGGCATTGTTGACATACCGGCCCATGTCTAGTAAGCAGAGATGGCTGCCAGGTGCACCTTAAGGGTTGTCAATTGTAGTCCCAGTTGGGAAAGGGACCAGAGATAGTCCAAGATGCTAGCCGCCGGGCAGGCAAGGAAATTAAGCTCCTTGCACTGGCAGAAGTAAAAATATCTTCCATTTAAAAGCACAGCACCTACAAGGTGACTCTTTCCTGGAGGCCTCCACAATGTGGAGGACCTCCTCAGTTAAACCCAATGCTTGGAACTGTAGCCACTCAGGAACCAGGCCATGAGGTACAGGGACTGAAGGTCTGAGTGCAGGGCCATCCCCTGGTGTCTGGTCAGCAGGCTTGAGCAGCGAGGTAACCGCCACAGAGGCCTACTGCTGTGGCTAAGGAGATCTTAGTACCAGAACTGCTGTGGCTAGTCTGGAGCGACCATAATCATCCATGCCTTGTCCTTCCCAACCTTGACCAGAAAAAAACGTGTGGATCAAGGGGAAGGGAGGAAAGGCATATACAAGGCCTGTGCTCCAAGGCCTAATGAAAGCAATGTCCATCAGTATCTTAGACTGTGGAGGCCAGGCACAAAACAGCCTCAGCTTGGCATTTTCCTGGGAGACAAACAGCTCTACCAAAGATGAGCCCCACCAGAAAAACAGGTAGTTCACCACCTGCTGATGCAGAGACCACTTGTGCGAGGTCTCTCTTACCCGGCTAAGAGCATTTGCCAGCTGACTGTCCTTCCCATGACATGACTTGTGAGATCAGCACCCAGGCTGCACATGAGGGACCAGGTGCTGAGTGCCTCCCAACACAAGGGAAGGGAGTGTGGGCCGCTCTGTCTGTTCAGGTAAAACATGGTTGTGGTATTGTCCATCTGGTCCTAAACCACCTGTCCCCTGATCAGAGGAGCAAATTCTGTGAGGGCCAACTGCACTGCACAGAGCTCCAGCAGGTTTATGTGGTGACAGGACTCCCTGGGTGACCAGAACCCATGGGCAGTGTGGTCCCCCAGGTGCACTCCCCACCCTACCAGAGATGCATCTGTCATCAACGTGACAGTCATCTCTGGGAGACAAATAAGTTCCTTCCTTCAGATGATTTGGGACCAGGCACCACTGGATGGTGTCTCACATTGGCTGGGTCACTAAGACTGGTTGGTCCATGTGACCTCAACGCTGGGACCACTGCCAGCCCAGCTCGCACTGGAGGGTGTGCATCCCTCAGATGGCCCAAGGACCACGCTGGTGATGGCAGGATGCCATGTACTCCAGCAGCTGCAGGAAATCCTAGTATGGCTAATACCCCAAACTGAAATGATCAAGTAATGGAAGTAAGATCCAGTGCCAAGTTCACTGGAAGCAGGCCTTTGCCCGAAGGGAATCTAGCTCTGCCCCGAAGAACTTGATTACCTGCTGTGGTACCTGTTCAGACTTGCCTGGGTTGACCAAGTGCTCCAAGTGTCGCAGGTCTCAAGGGTCAGGGCTTTGGACCTCGCCATGGCCTCTTTGGATGGACTGCCAATTAGCCAGTTGTCCAAGCAGGGGTAAACTCTGACCCTGAGCCACCACAGATGGGCTGTCACCACTGCCATGCACCTGATACAGGCCCTGGGAGCAGAGGAGATGCAGAACGGCATGACCTGGAATTGGTACAGGACACCTCCTTTTCAGAACCAAAGATATCACGGTGGGTCCTGCAGACTAGAATGTGTAAGAATGCATCCTGGAGGTCTATAGAGCAGAACCACATGCCCTGTTCCAAATATGAGATAATCTGGATCAAAGTGACACATCTGGAACTCGTGTTTCCATACTTACTGGTTGAGATCAGGAAGATCCAGTATGGGTGCCAACCCCCATAATTTAGGGACAAGAAGTAGTTGGACACAATCCCGGCCCGGCCAGGGCATCTGGGACCTGATCTATAGCTCTTTTGCCAGGAGCTGAGCAGCGTTCTCCGAGCGTGGGCAGTATTTCCTGAGACGCCCGAGCTCTTGAGTCGCGTGGAGGCGGTAGGGTGGGGGAGTCTCGAAATCAAGAGACAGACCTCTGCCCACTATGTCCAACACCCACTTGTCCTTTGTGATAGTGGACTAACATATAAAAGAGATGCAGCCAGCCTCTGATGGGAAGAGCGGACAGGGACGGGTCGGGGGGGTCATCCCTCCACCTATCATGTGGAAGGCTGGAAGAGGGCACTGGCGGTTGCTGCTGGAGGGGCACCACTACCTCTGCCCCCCCTTTTTCAGACCCTGGCCCCCAGATTTCTTGGGGTGCCAGCTCTGAAACTGCCTCTGCTGGGGCGGTTTCCAAGGAGGCGGTGACTTTAAGGTTCTGTACTTTTTTTTTGTATATTATATTTCTGCACTTACCAGACTGGGCATCCTTGGCTAGCTCATTTGGTGTCAGCTTCACCGCCACCTGAACTGATCCACCAACAGGACATTGGTTTCAGGATTCCCACCTCTCCCGGCCCCAGAGAAGAAGGCCAAGGATCCGCAGGGTACAGTCGGCATCACAGCCAGTGTTGGGCATGTGCAGTGTCCGCCCCTGGAGGTTCACCGTCATCTCACCCAACTGGTAGGAGATTTTTCCTTGCATGTCTGGTTGCCCCTAGGAGAGCAATGTGTAGTGATGCCCATGCACAGCTTCCCTGCTGGCATCTGCCACTCTCCTCCCCTCACGTTGGCTGGTGTGCCTGTGTTACCCCTGATCTCCATCAGGGGTCACCAGGACACTGAGCAGTCCCAGATCCCTCCCCAGGGAGAGGACAGCAGTCCTCCAGATTCGCCATCCTCTCCCTTCCCTGCTGACCCACGGCCACCTGAGTCTACCTCCTAACCCGGGTCACCATCGTGGCGCGAGGTGTGGCGTCCAGTGCCTCGACCCTCAGCGCCACCAGGCCAGCATGAAAGGTTCTGTACTGGAAGGCCAGTTTCTTGGACATCCTTTTCAGGTCCTTCTGGGATGACGTTCCTGAGTCCAGGGTGGCACTGGACTTCTCAATCCATGTGAGGTGTCCTTCCACCCCAGGGCCAAAGAGATTGGTGCCCATAAAAGGAACATCTGCCAGCCTCTGTTGGGTGTCCACCATAAAGGTGGACAAGCACAGTCAGTTCCTGCAATGCATGGAGACAACCACTGTCACTACACAGGCACAGGGGTTGCCCATGTCTAAGGCTGTCGGAGCTGGAGTTTAGCCAGTGTTTGTAGGGGAAGATAACATCAAACATGCCCATCATGGCATGGCCATAGTTATCCATCATAATGGTAAAACCAGTCTGCCTGAGACCCAGAGTATCCACTGAGTACTTTCTTCGTGGCGTGGTCAGCCTTATGGGACTCTCTGTCCAGTGGCTTATCCATGTTTCCATGGTGTCTGGACTTGTGGAACACCAAGTCTGAATCCAGCCCCTCCATGGAAGCTTGGTCTGAGAAACCCAAAAGAGGCACCTGGGGACTGTGTACTTGTGGACCATACTGACTGAGAGTGCCAGGCAGAATACTAAATGCTGCCAGAGCTCCAGGGCCGGTCCCAAGATGGCCTCAGCCACCAGGAAGGCAACATCTGGGGATGTGTCCTGGTCCAGGATATCCATGAGAGGGTAACTAGCCAGGCAGGGGTGGGCAACCCACAAGATAATCAAGGGCATGAGTCCGGCCTCAAACACCCCAAGAGGCCATAAGACCCCGTTTACCACAGTTACAAGCCAAATTTACATTTGAATAAAAATGAGCTATACATAACATGTCCATCACAGCCTTCAGCCTATTTCCCTTGTATAGCTTTGTACAGAGAGTCCCCTGTTGTATTTTTTGGATGGATGAGAGGGCCATAGGTTGACCACTGGGGGGGGGCTGCATGTGGTACACCCATGGATTTTAGAAATGAGAGAAGATGCCCACTGAATGACACTGGCCCTTGGTCGATGGAAAACTCTTTGGCCAGCTCCAGGTCAAAGAGCATAGCCCCAGAGGAGGCCATGACTTCTGATCTGAGTCCAGGGAAGACTCCTTGAAGATGGTCTTCAGCTGTAATTCACCATGGATTTAGTTTAGTTTACTATTATTATTTTGGAAGACACCAGATCTCCCGGGACTCCTCACTCAAAGTGATCCTCACTGAGAACTGGCCTAGCAAGCCGGGGGCTGAACAGCCAGCCTCCTTGGAGGAGCGTTGGTCGACAGCTGTCGGGGTAGCGGCTCCACTGTGATTAATGAAGAGACAGATGTTGGCTACACTCATGGGGTCTGGATCAGTGGGGAACCACTGGGGACTGTTAGGGAAGCATGGGATCTTGGGGTAGAGCCCTACCCTGCCCTGCAATGGCCGTGACTGGTGAAGCGACAGGCGCTGGCTGCACTTGCAGGGGTCTGGACCAGTGGGGAACCACTGGCAGCTTCCAGGGACGCTTAGGACCTTGGGGTAGAGCCCTACGCTGCCCTGCAATGGCCCATGAGGAGCACTATTAGCTGTGCCTTCCGGTCAAGTGAGATCGAGAGTGGGAATGCCACAAACTCGACCAACGACACCCGGTCGATGGTGGGTAGGGTCATCCTGGGGCCAGTCGTAGACCACTTGCCTGCCTATATGCACCAACATGGGTGTGGAGGACCCAGGCTCAAATGGTGGCTTGTCCAGAACCGGGCTGACGGAAGAGAGCAGTTGCGTCGGGTGCTGCTACATCAGGATCAGGAGCACTGAGGTCTGCAAGGCTCAGTCCTCAACTTTGTCCAACAATGGGTCGACTGGGTTGAGGAAAATATCGGTCAGTTGGTCAACTGGATTTGAGGTCAACTGGCTCATTGGCAGTGCCAAGGAGCCTTCGACCTGCCTGATCTGCCCTGAACTGAGGGGCACTCAACCTCTGCCGAGTGGTCAGGTGAGTCGAGGGACTAGGAGGACTGTGGTTTCTCTCTGTCCCACGACCGTCCATGACGGTGCAAAGGCTTCTGCCCAAAGAACTGAAGGAACTGACACAATTCACAGAACTGACTCGTGAAGGTCCCTCTGATGCTGGCCCCATCCAGGAGTAGCGTTGAGGCCGATGACGTGTTGTACAAATTGGTGACCAACATTTTCTGGTGGCAATGAACACAGAATTTGAATCTTGGCTTCTTGCGATCCATTGCAATTATGAAATGGAGTCAAGGAACCCACTAATAACTCAAACAACTTGAAAAACTTTGAATAACGGTTCGCCTATGGCACAGAAAATCCTTAGCAGAGCATGAAGGAGGTGACCTATTCTTCCAGTGGAAAGAAAGATCTGACATCATGGGGCAGAGTCAGGGGATATATCCGCCTGGGTGGTGGGATGAGCTTAGCTTACAGATGTCCAGCCAATCACTGCCTTCCAGTGGAACTGCCAAAGTGTGGATAGTATACAATATCCATGCCCCTAGAAGTGTTACTTACCTGGGGCACCAGGTTAATATCTTTTAAACCTGCAGTGGAGACAAAACACCCTGCTATTGGCAAGTGGCTCTCATGCAGGCACTGGAATGAGATTCTGACTAGCAGACTAGTCAATCTGAAAGCCTCAGCTTAAAAAGCATGATTTCTAAATTTATGGGTGCTCCCTGTTACCAGGTAGCCCCAATCTGCCTAAGAGTTGCACAATTCTGAACGAAAAAACAACAAACAATCATAGAAATAGACAGCATGCTACCCCTTCAGTGGTACAGGTGAAACTAAGTGGTTGATGCAGCCAAAATATTCGTCCTCGGGGTTCTATGCTGAAGGTCAGAGCTTTAGGCTCTACCACTACCCCTCTGGAAGACCACATTACACATATGTAATTACTATATTCTCCACTGACAACATGGAGTGATACAGAAGTGTGGAATGATCAGTTAGAGGCTAAGCAAGTTTCATGCCACCAACATTCTGAGCTAATGTCATACAGTAGCTTGGAGCTGTGCCAGTGTCCCTAGTAGGGCTGCCTCCTACCCATGTCAAGACTTCCCCATAACATTGCAGAAGTTAACAGAAAGAAAAATTTACTCACTGTAGTACTGATGTTTCTTTACTTGAGATCTCTCACTATGTTTGACTTACCTGTAACCATAGCTCTAAGAGTGGTACATGGTTCACATCCACACTATGGCAGTTCCACTGGAACAGTCTGATTGGCCAGATGTCTTCAAGCTGAGCTCCTCCTACCACCCAGCAGTACATCCCCAGACTCCGCCCCATGACATCAAATCTTGCATGCTAGAAGCAGGGATCCATGTGCCACTTACTAGGGGAGGCCGGGTGGGTTGTGTGGATGTGAACCATATATCACTCCTTGAACTATGGTTACAGGTGAGTAACTATTTTTTTAGGGGCATGGATATGGCTCACTATCCACATTCTGGCAGACTACTGGAGGAGGAGGCAAGGTGTATACCCCTGTTTGGCAAACAGAGACTGGAAAACAGGTTCCAAAACCAGAATTCTGGCGTGACTCAAGGTCGATGCGGTAGTGGGAAACAAAGGTGTGCTGACTTCCAGATAGCAGCCCTGCAGATTTTCTGAATAGGGACATCCCTGGAAGCAGCCACCGAGGCAGTGGTATGTCTGGTAGAATGAGACCTAGGTCCTATGGGAGCCTCCCTACCAGCTAACTTATAGAAGAGGTTGATACAGGATGTTATCCACCTGCCAATCGTCTGTTTTGCTGCTGGTCTGCCAGGCATGGCTTCAGCATAAGTGACAAAGGGTGAGCCTCTCCCCAAACTCCACTCATGTACCCCACATAATAAGAGGGCGCCCACCAAGGGCCAGGGTATGTAGTCTGTAGTCTGCCTTTGAAGTGGGATTAGTAATGTACATCTGTAAGTTAGTCACCTGGTTATGGTGGAGCTCTGAGGACAACCATCGGGAAGAACTTCAGGTTGGGGCAAACGAGAACTTTGACCCCATGGAAAATCAGTTAGGGAGACTCCACTGAGAGCACTGGGAGCTCCGCGATCCTTCTGGCTGATGTAATGGCCACCAGGAAGGCCATCTTCCACGAAAGGTGTGACAGCTCACACCTGCCATGAGCACAGCCAACACCAGCAGGAAGTCCCATGGCAGACATGGTTCACGCACTGGAGGGAACAGGTGGTCCATGCCCTTCATAAAGCACCTGACCATCTTCTCCTGAGCCACCATCAGCTTACCAGCCTGTAAGCAGAGATAGCTGACGGGTGCACCTTAAGGGTTGTCACTTGCAATCCCAGCTGAGAGAGGGACTAGAGGTAGTCCAGAATGCTAGCCACAGAGCAGGCAAGGGGATCAAGCTCCTTGCCCTGATAGCACATGGAAAAATCTCTCCCATTTAAAGGTATAGCATCTGCGAGTCAACTCTTTTCGGGAGCCCTCCACATTGTGGAGCACATCCTCAAAGAGACCCAAGGTCTGGAACTCTAGCCACTTAGGAACCAGGTTGTTAGGTGCAGGGACTGCAGGTACAAGTGCAGGTCCATTCCCCGAAGTCTGGTCAGCAGAGCCGGTTGGAGAGGCAGTCACCACAAAGGTCTGCTGCTGCTGCTGAGGCTGAGGAGATACGGGTACCAGAACTGCTTTGGCCAGTCCGAAGCTATCAGATCATCCATGCCTTGGCATTCCAGGCCTTGACCATAACCTTGTGGATGAAGGGGGAGGGAGGGAAGGTGAATATGAGGCCTGGGGTCTACAGCTTCGTGAAGGCATCCTCCAATAGTGCCCTGGACTATGGGGGACAGGCACAAAACAGCTTCAGTTTGGTGTTCTCCCAGGAGGCAAACAGGTCCTCTAGAGGAGTGCCCCAGCAGGAGAACAGGTGGTTCACCACCTGCTGATGCATGGACAACTGTGATGTTTCTCCTACCCGTCTGAGAGCATCCACCTGATTGTTCTCTCCTGAAATGAATCACCAGGAGATTTGCCCAGGCTGCGCATGAGGGTCCAGGTACAGAGAGCCTCAGACAAAGGGAAGGAGTGAGTTCCACCCTGCCTGTTCAGGCAGAACATGGTCATGCGTGTTGTCCTTCTGGAGCAGTGCGACCTGACCCCTGACCAGAGGAGCAAATTCAGTAAGCGAGATGCACTGCATGGAACTACTGCAGATTTATGTGGTGACGGATTCCTGGTCGACCAGAACTCATGGGCTCTGTGGTCTCCAGGTGTGCTCCCACCCCACCATAGAGACATCCATCTTGAGCTTGACTATCAGTTCTGGGTGGACAAATGGGATTCCTTCCTCCAGGTGTTCAGGGATCAGCCATCACTGAATGGCATCCCATATTGGCTGAGTCATTGTGACTGGCTGGTCCAGTGTCCTAGGCACTGGGAGCACTGATGGCCCAACTCCCACTGTAGGTGGTACATCTGCCAGTGGGCCCAATGGACCATGCTAGTACAGGACACCACATACCCCAGTAGCCTCAGGAAATCCCAGCCAGGGCCAGAGAGCCCAACCTGAAATGATCGGGCAAAGGAGGTAAGATCCAGCACCTGGTCTGTAGGGAGGTGAGCCTTGGCCTGTAGAGTCTCTAATCGGCCACAATGAACTTGATCACCTACTTGGGTACCAGTTTGGGCTTGTCCGGGCTAACCAACAGGCCCAAGTCTCAGCAAGTCTGGAAAGCCAGATCTCAGGACCTCTCCACGGCCTTTCTGGATGGACCAGCTAGCAGTCAGTCATCCAGGTAGGGATACACCCGGATCCATAGGCACTGCAGGTGAGCTGTCACCATTGCCATGTATTTGGTGAAGATCCTGGACACCAGGGAGAGGCCGAAGAGCATGACCGGGAACTGGTACAGAACCTGATCCCACTCAGAACCAGATGCATTGTCGGTGGGATGGCTAGATGGGGATGTGGAAAAATGCATTCTGGAGATCTAGGGAGCAGAACCATATGTTCTGCTGCAGTGATAGAATGATCTGATTCAGAGTGACCATCCGGAGCTTGCATTTCCATGAACTGGTTCAGATCATGCAGATCCAGTATGGGGCGCTAGCTCCCAGTCTGTTTGAGACCAGCAAGTACCTGGATATGTAACCCTGAAAGGCCAAGGTGACAGGGACACGGGCTATTGGCCCTTTTGCAAGGAGCTGAGCAATGACAAAAGGCAGACAGCGTGTTCTACAACACCTTGTACTCCCAAGGCACATGAAGGCAGTAAGGCAGGAGAGCCTTGAAGTCCAGAGGCAACCCTCTGCCCACTACATCCATCACCCACTTGTCTGTTGTGACCTGTCATCAGAGACCAGGATAAATCACTAGCTAAACACCAGCTCCAGACAGCCTTGGACATAGGCAAGTCACTGCTTATGTCATGGCAGCGGCACCTCTGTGCATTGCAGGGCCTGGTTGCATCTGTCTACCTTCATGGCAGGCATGCAGTACAACCTGGCTGATGTCCCTTTCTTTGGCACTGACCTATTTGACCCTGGGGTGGAAGTACATCTCACCAGTACTAACCAATTGCTGATCAGCAAGGACGTGAGGTAGGACTGCATCAAAGACCCCCATCAGGGAGTCACCTAAGTTGGCCATCATCATGGTATAACCAGCCTTACAGAGACCTAAGGATGCCGCAGTGTACACCTTTTTAGCAATGTTGTCAATCTTACAGGATTCCTTGTCTGGAAACTTGCCCACATCCCCCTACTGTCCAGACTTGCAGAACATTAAATCTGTGACCAACCCCTCTGCGAAGGGTGGTCAAAAAACAAATGGGACCCCATAGAAACTGCATACTTCCAGACCATAAGGACAGAGGGTGCGGGCAGGATGCTGAATGCTGTAAAAGTTTCAGGGCTGGTACCAGAATAGCTTCAGCCATGGGGAAGGCAACCCCTGAGGATTTGTGCAAGTCCATAATGTCCATAAAGGGATACTTAGCCCTTTTTTGGACTGATTCTAGCATGACAGACATGGACACTGAGATGAGGTGGAGAAGCGCCCTGAAGGACACTGCACCATGCTCGGTGGACAGCTCCTCAACTGATCCCTGGTCACAGACATGAGTCCCAGAGGAAGCCATGGACTTGTGATCTGAGTCATCCGAGGACTCCTTAAAACTGGCTCTCAACCATTTCTGACCACACACCTCCCAGGTATTCTCATCTGGGGTGATCCTCACCAACAACCAGCCTGGCACACCAGCAGTTGAATGGGCATCCTTGGACAGAGCACCCACCTTCAGCCACAGTGGTAGCAGCTCCACCTGAAGACGTAAAGAAGCAGCTGCAGGGGCACCTGTGTGGTGCAGACTGGCAGGGGTGCCACAGACTGCAGCCAGGTGACCAGAGGTCAGGGTAGAACCCTACCCTACCCTGCCCTGCAATGTCCCACTTTTGCCAGAGGAGCTCTTCGTAACACTGGCGCATCTAGCGATGGTGCCTCTCCTTGCCAACGGGCCAGAGGATGAGGAAGTCAAGGAGTGTTGATGGCGACACCTCTCAGTAAAGTAGAATTGAGAGTGGGAACACCTCAACCAAGATCTCAAGCATGACCTCAACTGGTCAACGGCAAGGAGAGTCTTCTGGTTGATCATGGTATACCACATGCAGACATGCATTAAGCAACATGGATGTGGAAGGCTCAACTGCCAGTCGAGGCAGCTCCCATCGAATACAGGATGGGGAATACCTCAACTCCCTGCCTCATGGGTGAGGACCAGAGCACCGAGGTCTGCGTAGATCAAGTCCTCAACCTTGTAATGACAACTGATCGACAGGCTGGAGGAATATTACCTTGGCCTGCTCTACAGGAGTCAAAGTCAACTGGCTCAAAAGGAGAACTGAAGAGCCCTCAACCTACCCAATCTTCCCTCGACTGAGGAGGCCTCGACAGCCGTCCATGAGATCAGGCGAATCATGGGACGGGGGACCTGATCTCTCCTGGTCAAATGACCAGCCCATATCACAGTGGGCAGGGCTCTCCCCAAGGTTTGGAGGGCCAAACACACATCCTGGAAGCCTCCAGTGAATGACCCTTTGATGCTGGCCCCAGCCGGGAACAGTGTCTAGACTGAGGAAGTGCCACTGCGGTAGCCACTGCTTCTACCTCAAGGGCCACAAACTGCTGAGCAGATCCAGCAATAGCCAAAGCCTTCCCGTGGCCCTTACAGTGGTCCTTTGGATCCCTTTCTGAAGGCTGACCCAGTGAGAGTCAGAGCTTTCTGCCCTTGAGGATTTCGGAAGCATGCTTAAACAAAGGTTGCACCTGGCCATGTTGTGTTGCCCACCCAGGCGGTACAAGTACATGTCATGCGGGTCAGTGACAGACATCTTCTGCCAGCACTGAATGCAGAATTTGAACCCTGGCTTCTGTTGCTCCATCGAAGACGATGAGGAAAGTTGAAGGAACCGAGAAATAATCACAACCAAATTGAATAACTCTGAAGACAAGGGTTCATCGAAGGTGCACTTAATCCTGTCACGAGAGTCACGAAGAAGGTGACCTGTTCTTCCAGCGAAAAAAGCTCTGGCGTTACAGGGTGGAGTTAAAGGATGTATCATCCACATGGTGGGGAAGAGGTCGGACAATCAGACTATTCCAGTGGAATTGCTAGAATGTGGACAGTGAACCATGTCCAGGCGCCTAGAACAAAATGGTAAATCAGAATTTTCTTCTCAGTCCACACCACTGCTCCACTGACCACACACTGCTGCAATCACTCCTCCCGACCTGCCGATAACAGCTGCACACGATGCAATTTAATTCCTCTGGCCAGCTAGGCACACCCCATCTGCACTTGGAATGCCTAAAATATACTGCTGCTGTCTTACAACAATGAGAAGCACAAGATCCTGATCCGGTGCTTGGCTAGTGACCTTTACTGAATGAAGGTCGTCTGGATTAGGCAGTATATATAGCTTGCTGAATCAAATAAACTGTACCATGGCAGTCGACAGGAAAACATGTTGTCATGCAAAAATTAGAACATGTAAATGACTTTCTGGACAAAGAGTGTACTGTGTATGTTGAGTGCACTGTGTCAATGTAATCTGAACAATTTCCCTTTATACCAGCAATGAGGGAAGCCAGCACTATGCTAACCCAGACTGTATTTGGTCACTGGATAAACAAGTACCTATCCATGCTGTATGGTGCTTTTGGATAAGCAGGGGGTTTCAGACTCCTGTGCTGTCACTCCTTCACCTTTTACCAACACTAAATTATTATAGTGCTTTATGGTGATTAACATAAGAGGCAGTTCAGAGCACAGCAGGCTGGAGCCAAAGTAAAATTACATAAAAACAGGAATCAACTCTGCTAACGTCCAAGGACCAGAAGTTTACTCCACCACATTGGAAAGGTTAAGATGGCTTTATTTCAAAATGCCAGAGTAGCATCCCACCCGTCAGCAATGTTTCATGTCACAGCAAATGCTATATAATGTGAAATAAAGCTGTTTTAACCTTTCTAATGTGGTGGAGTAAATTTTAGGTCGCTGGACTGTATGGTGATGCCTGCACTATGCCCAATACACTGCATGTGTCCTATAAATCAAATCAAATTAAATGTCCATTTTTTTTGTTACTCTGTTTCTTGCCACCTGGTATGCAGTGTTCCCATACAGACTGACCCCTTCAGCCCCATCACCTGGCATCTCGTGGGCTTACCATCCTCCTCTTACGTCTGCCTCCTTGGCTGGATTGATAACTTTATACTATATTATAAGCAATGGTCCAGATGATTTTTAGGACTGGGAGGTATTTACTGTGAGCTTCTTCAATAAGGTAGAATTTTCACTAAATGGAAGTAATGCTATCAACAGACCAATCTCTACACCCCCTTTCAAACCCTTAAACCAAGCCTCAAACTCCTCAATGGGCTTCTGCAGCTAATGTACTTTCTTTGCTTGATACTCCCGTGAAGTTTGAGAGACTTTTCTACTGCTATTTAGGTGCTGTGACCTCATGTATTTTTAACATTTTGCCAGGTTAGGCAATTAACCTTCTGGGCAGTGTAGGGGAAACTCCTGACGTTAGCTCCTGCACGCCACAAAAGTAGTACTAAAGCTCTTACTGCTCCAGCTTTGTTAAGTGTGGGCTGCTGCTCTGGTTTCTTATATTGCACAACACTGCCAATCTGGTTTACAGTATGTATCAACAGACTTTAAATTTTCAGAGTGTAACATAGAATAGAGATGAAAGAAGGGACACAGGGTCCATCTTGCCCACCCTTCCTGCTGCATGGCAATGACTATATCGAATTTGAGTGTGAGGATGGGAGTAAACCGTGCTGTGCAAAATGGTAGGACATATATTCCTTTCTTCCTCTGTTCTGTTCCCTTGTGAGTAAGGTTCTTTATACTGATCAGGTGATGCAGTTTGTGGTCCAGCGTTTTCATCTGGTTGCAGAGGATGAAAGGAGGGGTTCAGTCTCCAGTGCCGGCAATCTTTTATCTTTCAGTAGAACCACGTTTCTTAAACAAAAAGTGATTAAAAACACAGGACACAAAAGACAGATTACTCATCAACTTCCTGTATAAATGACAAAGAGTTTCATTTTCTTACCAAAGAAGACTCTTGTGACTTCAATACCGAGGTAGAGGAAAAACATCACAAGATCCAAAGTCAGGTTAGCAGCAGGATATGGCAGTACCAACCCTGCAATAACCAAGACACATAGCACAACAGAGATCAGCAAGGCTTCCTTTTGTACTAGTGCAACAGTGACCCTTACAACATGCTTGTAGAGAATTTAGTTAAAAAATGTTTTAAGCTACTGACGGTCTGACAAAATACAGATACAAAATAGCTCAATATTCAATGACTGCACTGCCGTTATTAAAATGATGCAGCAATAGTGGATTCGAGATAAAATAACCGAGTAGATTTGCCTTCTACTTTATTTCTGTTTCTGTGGAGATAATTAGGATGCCATAAAAGGGGTTATAATGTCAGGTATAGGCACTCAGCTGGAGCAGTTAAAGTCTAGGAGACAGTTATCATGTTTTCATGAAACATTTCTTCTTAATTGTAAAGTAAAAGGAGGGAAACTGACAGAAAATATAAAAGTCTCTTCTTGTGAGGCTCCACCCCACCCTCACCCTCTCTCTCTCTGCCCCCCCAAACCCCTGCCCTCACATCTCCCTCACTGCAATTTTTCCTCCAACTCCTATCAAACTTGCTGTTCCCAGCTTTCTCCCCCTTCCCACCTCTCTCTCTCTTTCCTCAAACCCTATATATCCTCTGTCCTATTACACTTGGTTTCCATGTTCTCTTAACCATTCCCCATTTCTCTACCCCCTTCCTCCCTCCTCCTAGAATAGCAAGACAGTGCCAACTCTGGCAGTGCCTAATGCCTGTAGCATGTCCTGCTTGATACACATACTGCAGTCGAAAGCTCTTGCCAGTAATAGAAAAAAAAACATGTTTTTTAACATAATTGACAATGTGGTGTTTCCGCTGTTTACTCCTGTGTCTATTGTGTAATCCCAGTTTCTGTATCCTGTGTTCAGTGTATGATGTGGAACCTTCGTAAAAAAGTTCTAACTCAAATGTTGTCTCCAAATATACAAATAAAAAAAATAAAAAACGCAAATTTGCCATTAATTTTACATTTTAAAATATTTTCCCTGTTTTTACTAAGAACAGATGTACAACAGCCAGATCCACTTTACTTACTCATATACCGTAAAACCCATTTATTCTAATAAATGGATCTATGACAGTCGATCGACAATTTCGTTGTCGACGACATTACAGCGTCTCCTTTATGTCGACCTCATTTGTGGTCAGCATAAAGGGAGTCACCCCAGACTGTGTTTTCTTCGGGGGGGCTCTGCCCCCACACCCCCACTTCTAAATTAATTAACTCTGAGTCAGAGTTGCTTCAGGAAGGGGGGTGCAATCCCCCAAGAAAGCAGTGCCAGGGTCCCGCGCCAACACTACAGCAAACTGGCACTGTTGTCGCTGTAGTGTTGGTCCCAGTAAAGTTGTCACCATAGCGATTGTATACCATAAAAAATAATATGTGGGTAACCAAAACACCACTCGGCATGTGTTTCCATCTTGGTGTTGAGGTGACATCACTCTCAAGGTCCCTATGCTGTCATCTCAACCCCTCCATGGAAGCACAGCCTTGCTGTGTATGGCTGCCCATATATTTCCATCTCTAGGAGCCTGTTAGTAACTTCTGTGTGTGTTTCTGATTTATACTCTGGTGTTAAGTGCCATTTTATAACTGTGTGATGTAGTTTATTCCCCTCTCAACTGTGAAGTTCTACAGCAGAATATCAATGTAATTTTTAAATCATGACATCATGCTTAGACAATCAGGAATGTTTATTTCTAAACACTCCAGGTACTCTTATAACCATAAGAGGCAGCCTCATGCATAACTTACTAAAATTCTGAGGTTCTAAATTTAATTGGCACAGTTCATTTCCCACAAAGGGGATTCTCTAATATGCTGCTAAGTAAAAAATTGTTATTTTAAATTCAAACAGACTTCCATAGTCTTCACTGTGCTTGCTAATATGTGTTATACTGGGAAATGATTGATATCTCTAAAAGAAATTGTCCTTTGAAAAGTCGAACCGTGACTCCGGGCATGCGCATCAGTGTCAACTTTTCAAAGTACAATTTTTTTTAGGTCATGAAAAGTTGTAGTAATGATATCACTACTGTACTATATATAGTATATCAATATCCAGTAAAAGCGTATTAGCAAGCACAGTGAAGGAACCGTGCAAGTCTATTGACAATTAAGCTTCAAAGTATTGTAAAAAACAAGTAAACATGAACAAGTTTACTGATGCTCTAATGACATGTACACATGTGAACATGCGGATCTGCAGGTGGTGGGGATAATACTTGGGATGACTGAAATTCAGTTTTGTCCCAAAACAGATTTATTTCAGATTTTAGTAGAATGGGGTGACTAAATGTGTTATCTATGACAATACAGGAGGCAAGAGGCAGCAGAATCTCAAGGTAAAAAAAAAAATTGTTACAAAAGCTGACAGTGTCCCTTTAAGATCAAACCGCAGCACTTCACCCACCTCCCTACCACCCGCTCTGCCCTTGCCCTTGACCTCTCCTACCTCCTCCCTCCCTCCCTCCCTGTCCTCTGTGCTCTGCTCATCCAGCCCTCCCACTCCCAATGTATCCTTCTCTGTCCCTTGCCTGCTTATCTTCTTGACGCGGGCATACATTGTACAATGCCTCAGCATAGCTAGTGCTTTATGTTTGTTTTCTGTAACCGCCATTAATATTTTTCTCAGTATTTGTATATTTGTGCACAGTATTGTACCTTGTTGTCTAATGTATCTGACGTGGAACCTTTCAACGAGCATCCGCTCACAGGTATTATCCAACAACTCAATAAATAAAAAAATAAAAAGATCTGATCAACTACAATTAGGTGTTTTTATTTACTGGGTTACTGCTCAATTTGTTTGAGCTGGATGACAAACACCTACTGATTCTCTGAATGCTAAATGCATTCAGGCATCCTATTTAATGGAGAACTGCGCTGGATCTGAAAGTAACTTTCCTATATGAGCTGCTTTTATGTACTGGTTAAAATTCTGTTATTGTTCCATCCATACAGGCATTGTAGTAACCTTACCAGGTTTTTCTGCTTTACAATCTGGTGGTAAGCACATTTTAGAACTGAATAATGTAGTTTATGTCCCTCTCAGTCACAGACTTCTAAAGTAGAACATGGATGCATTGTGCCAACAGTAGAAGAGTATATAACAGGGACATACTGTAAACTACATCATACAGTTCTGAAAGGGTTCTTACCAGCATGTAAATACAAAATACTCACTACGATAACTAAAAAGCCTGAATATCTAGATCAGTAACAGACTCTGAATCACTATTTGATAAACAGATTCTACTGGGAAAAATTACTTAAAGGTTCAGTGCGGTTCTCTGTAAGAGACTGCACTATTTTATTTTTGTAGTAGTTTTGTTTTAGGTTCATGTCAATGTTGTTTTTAATTGTAGGTCTGTACTGTTTCTTAGACTGTCTCATTTAGTTTGGCTGTCAAGTTGGTGGCAGGGGGCAGTGCTATTTACTTTGATACTGCAGGCAGGCGACACAGTGTGTGACATCACTTTAATTAATAATGAAGTGTTTATTAAGCTTTCAATTTATTTATTTATTTGTTTGAGTTTTGGTAACCGGGTAAGTCCACTGAGACAATTACAGTCCCTTTTTCAGGATCGACCAGGAGTACAACATGATAAAAGCACATCTGTATAAATTGAAGGCATAACAGGTAAAGACAGTTCAACAAGTGGAAGTAAACAATAAATAATAGTAGTCTTAGATAACACACTCAAATTATATCATAAAATACAGAAAAGTAAAGAAGAACAATATTTACACAACTGTGTATACAAAATACATAAACAGCAGAGCATTTCAGTTCGGAACTGGAGTAAACGTAAGATTGTCAACAAATATAGCAGAGTAATCATACAATTGCCAACAGATAAGAGAGGGAGCAAGTGTGTAACAAGTGCAGTCATCAGTGCCCTTTATAGCAAGAGCATGTAGCAGAGGCAGTAAGAAAGGAGAGCAAGTGGGTCTTGAACTCAGAGAGAGTGTGAAAAGGACAGGACGGGGGGCGGAGTGAGTTCCAGTTGGTGACAGCAGCAAGGGAAAGGACCTATGCACAAGAGCAAGCCGAGCAGTAGGCCTTTGCAGGAGGGGAAATGTGGCCGATCTCAGTGTATGTGGGGCAATTCGGCGGCAGATGATATCTCTAAGACAGGGGGGAGTATATGTGTGAACTTGCTTAAACATGAAACTTAGAGTGGAGAATCTTAGTCTTGATTCATAGGTTAACCACCCCAGGGAGGAAGGGATGTCACAGTGATGGTGACGGGCACTGACCCCAAGGGCAAACCTCCCCACTCTATGGTATACTTGTGTGAGAAGAGTCATGGCAGCAGCACTGGTAGAAAGCAGTAGAGAAGCACTGTAGGTTAGGATTGGGAGAAGGAACGAGGAGGCACTCCGATGGCAAGCTGCATCAGTGAGAAAGAGATGAATGCGATACAGGATGCCTATCTTTTGGTTCAGGGATTTAATTAGCAAGGAGACATGGGTGAGTAGAGAGAGTGAGGGGTCCAGAGTGATGCCCAGGTATTTAAAAGTAGGGACAGATTCCAGAGTATCCCAATTGAGAGTGGTTAATATTGAGAGGGGCAAGGGTACTTATGAAGGAGGGTCTGTGGGTAAATAGCATGCGTTTCGTTTTTTTAGTATTAAGGACAAGTGGTTTATGTCGAAACCACACTTCCAGTGCAGTGAAATCAGAGGCATGTTCATGATTAATCTGAGTAATGTTGGATGAGGAGCGATATAGGATAGCATCATCAACACAGAGGTGCACAGTGGCCCCTCCACAATGGTATGGTAAGTCACTGATAAAATGGGAGAACAGCAAGGGGCCCTGGTTAGACCCCTGAGGGACTTCATGGGTTATAGGTTGAAGGTCAGAGGCAATCAACCCATTTGACCCTCTGAGAATGACAGGTAAGATAACTTTGGAACCAGTCAAGGGCAGCAGAATCAAGATCAAGTATCTGGAGCTGCTGGAGCAGGAGGCCGTGATTTACCAGATCAAATGCTTCAGTCATGAATTAGTCACAGAAGGGAGACCACTTCAGCAAATAGAAGAGTGCTACAGAGCATTACTTGGGCTGACAATCATTTGTTTTTGTAGAAAAGACATAATCCAGATGGGAAGAAAAAAATACTTGCCATAGTGATGATACTTCTTCTAAGGGGTCCAATAATAAGTCATACAACTTGGCATCATTCCCTGCTGTAGATGTTGCCCCGGAGTTAGAACTCAGAATAAGAACAGAATTCAATTCAAACTCTGCACTGTGAGCATGCTCCCTCTAGTGATCAGATTTGTTGCTCAAATGTAAAAAGAGAGCAGTGACCACCTATCTCAACTACATTACACTACTTATAGAGATCAAAGAAATTTAGAATAGAATCACTTTGAAACACTATGAAACATGTAAAAGTTTAAAAACCAATAAATGATCAGGCAAATAAAAAAAAACAACCGATTCTTATCAGAATCTTTTTTACTCAGGTTCTAGAAGGAGAGGTAGGGTGGGGATTGTATGAATCATTATTGGACCCCATAGAAGAAACATCATTACTACTGTGAGTAATCTGTCTTCTAACAACAAGAGTCTGCTAATGATGTCATACAATTTGGCAGAATCACTAGTAGTACCTTGGGAGGCTGGGTCTAGAACCTATTTAGGAAAAAGGTTCTGTGAGACCATAGTTCCAAACATGGCATCCCTTTTGGACTGATGTCCAGGCAATAACATTTTGTAAAGGTGTGAACTGTAGACTCAGTGGCTGCTGTATAAACTTCTTGAAGGGGATACTTCTGATGGCAACCACTGCGGATGAAGTAGCTGTTATAGAGCACATACTTAGGCCTCTGGGTGGTTATTTACTAGCTTTATCATAACAGAACTAGATGCTGGAGACTATCCATCTAGAAATAGTCTTCCTAGCTGCTTGTTTACCTTTACTAACCTCCCCATAAGTAACAAACAGCTGAGTGCTGTCATATCTGGTATCCTTAGTTCTGTCTGTGTAGTAGCTCAATTCCTTATTTTTTTTTTTTTTTGCTTTATTTCTTTATGGTTCCCATTCCCCTGACCAGTCACTCCTTCAGGTCTTGCCTAGGGACCCCCTTTGCCCACCAAGCCATTCAATTCTTACATCCATACCATCCCCCCATATGTCGTGCCCTGGCTGCCCCATGTATCCCTTTGCCAGGGGATACCCCCGGGGCCCACGGGAAGGGAGATCTGAAAGTCCACTACACTGGGCACATGGCAGGGGATAGGCTTAGAAGCGATCACCCAGGCTGTGTGGCGCAAGGGGACTTGGCACTGTCATTTGGTAGGCCGAGTGTTTTTTTTTTCCATTTCTCCCTCAACCTGCCCACCTCCCATATTGCAGCTGCACACAGGCAGTGGCCTGAAGAGATGCACTTCTGGCATGTGGTCCCCATGCCATAAAATGTGCTGCCATTATGGTTCACCAGGAGCCACTCGTAAAGTGGTTCAGGCTCACTCCCTTCCCCACAGGGAGGAAAGCATCTGACGAATGCCAAATGCTCCTAACCCTCCCTCACTGGTCTCCGTTCATGTTATCCCCAGTACGGGCATGAACACGGATTGCCAGGGTGCCAAGCAAACCCCTATCATTCAACGCGATGGAGCTGGCCCCTCAATTCCCTTTTAATAACCAGGCACTGTAGCTTCTATTCATCTGTGCTTGACTGGTTAATTCTTTTTTCTATATGTAATTTTAGGTTTTACCCTATTTTTCTTCCCGACCTGGGACCCGGCAGACAAATAAGTGCACGTGCGTGGAGGTGCACGCCAGGTACCAGCTCAGCCAATTCCACCCCACCCCGACTATTGCTGCTGCCCCACCCATGCTTCCTACTAGTGGAACTACAGGGGTGTGGACAACCACCTCTGGAGGGTGAGCTGCTTGCAGCTGCTCAATCCCACTCCATCCCTCCCCACCCCACACCGGCTCCCCAATGACCTGAGGTCATTCCTGAACCCAGATCATGGGCACAGCTCGAGGTAAAGCATCCAGCGCCTCAGCCATCAGCACAAGGCTACCCTTGAGTGGTTAATTCTAACACCACTTTAGTAAGGAATTTACAGTGTGTTCTGACTAATATTTTGTTTCTATGTGAGATAATGTAGTTAGGTTCTGTACAGAGGGCTTGCAGTTCACTGGCCCTCCTGGAGGAAGTCACTGCAAGAAGCAACACTGTTTTCCACGTGAACTGCTTGAGGTCTGCTGAGGCCACTGGCTCAGAAGGCGACTCCACCAACTGTGCAAGGCACAAATTCATGTCCAATTCCACATATACAGCACTCGGGCAACACGGATAATTACCAAAAGAGTCTCAAAAACTAAGTAATAAGAATTTATTGAAGGAACTGGGCTCTCACCCAAACCCCTATGCTCATGTTCCATTGGGGGGGGGTGCAGGATCCTTCACTGGGAGATGCAGATGGTTCAGCCTTTGAAAAATCTTTTGAATATTGGTTGTGATGCAAGATATTTTTTTCAGTTGCTGACGTATAGGCTGAAACAGCTGCCAAATGCATCTTCAGGATGGAGACCCCGAGTACAAGACACGGCTAGTGCACAAAATAATCAAGAATCACTGGGAAGTCTGCCAGCAAAGGTGAGGCATTTTGTGCAGCACACCAGAGGGAAAACTATTTTCATTTTGCTGGTGTTGGGTTCTTTTAGAACCTCCAATACTCTAGATCTTCAATTACCAGGCCTTCAGGATCAGGGTTCTGAGATCTGGATAACGCACTCTGTCCAATGACATGGTCAGTAAGCAGTGCTTCAGAGGAAGTGGTATTGGGATATGTGAGACAGGAACAGCAATATTGAGTACCAGGTCTGTCTGGCCCAGGATGGAACTATTAGAAACATTTTGCTAGTTCCCTCTTTAGTCTTAACAATACCTACTGGCCCAGATATTCAAACTGCGCCATTCTGAGGCGCAAGCCCCTGCGCTGCTCAAAATAGTTGCGCAGGGGTGTGGTCGGGGCGATATTCAAAGGAGTTGCGCTATTGAGCAACTCCTTTGAATATCACCCCCCAGCCACAGCTGCGCAGTGGAACTTGCGCCACCGCAAGTTGCCAGAGTTGAGCATTAAACTTGCGGTGGCGCAAGTACCATTGCGCCATGCGCAAATTTCCGATATTCAAAAGGTGACATGCAAATGGGGCCATAATTTATGCAAGGCGCAGGGGGGGCCATTTGCATCTATTTATGGCCCCATTTGCATGCCATTAGCATGTAGGTGCGCCGATCCCCGAGGACTTGCGCCTGGCCGCCCTGCCAGGCAGCAGCCGTCGGGGACCGGCGCACCCTGCAGCCGATCGCGGGCAGTATCTGTGTATGCATTCCCCACGGCTCGGCCGATGCGTGGGCGAAAGTATCATGAACCCCCACATCTCCCGATGCCCGATCGCGGGCAGAGCGTATATCAACCCCCAGTGCCCGATCGTGGGCAGAATGTAAAAAACCCCACCAACGAATATCTCCCTGGTGGTCAGTGGACCGTAATGCCCGATCGCGGGCAGAATATCAGATTACAACCCCCAACATCTCCCTGGTGTCTAGTGTCCCCCCCACCCACCCACGAAGCCCTCCACCCGCTCCCCTCCGACGGCGGCGGGCAGCAGCACCACCTGCCCGCCGCCCGCTAGAAAAAAGAAGACTGATGTCACAATAAAAGGATTATGACTTTAGCAAAGGATTAAACAGCAGACATAGATGCACCATAGGGGACCAAGAGTCTGTTTTCATGCAAATTAACATAGAAACATAGATGTTGACAGCAGATAAGGACTGCAAGGCCAATCCAGTCTGCCCATTTTATCTACTTTATGAATGTGCCATAGGCCTTTACTCTGTTAACAGCCTATTTATTCATACTCATCTGTATTGCTCCCTTATGCCTATCCCATGCCTGTTTGAAGCCCAGCACTATAGTCATGTCCACCACTTCCTGAGGTAGGCTGCTCCATGCATCAATCACCCTTTCTGTGTAAAAGAACTTCCTCACATTACCCCTTAATCAGCCTCCCCCTAGTGTCATGCTGTGTCCTCTTGTCCTGCTATTTTTCTTATATTGAAACATGCCAGACTCTTTCACCTTGTTAATGCTCTTAAGATGTTTGAATGTTTCAATCATATCACCTCTCTCCTTCCTTTGCTCTAGGGTATACATATTGAGCTCCATTAATCTGTCTTCATGTTTTCTGATGCAGTCCCTGCACCATTTTGGTTGCCTTCTCTGGACTGCCTCCGTTTTGTTAATGTCCTTGTGCAGGTGCAGCCTCCAGTACTGCACACAGTACTCCAGATGGGGTCTAACCAGTGTCTTGTAAAAAGGGATTATTACCTCCCTCTTACAACTTTTGATACCCCTAGTAATACACTCCAACATCCCTCTAGTCTTACCTACTGCTTTAGTGCTCTGCTTGGATGATTTCAGGCCATCTGTGATGATGATGCCCAAGTCTCTTTCTTCCCATCTGATTGACAGCAACTCCCCTCCCAACTTATAGGTAGGTTCAGGGTTTCTCTTCCCTATGTGCATGATCTTGCACCTCTTTGTGTTAAACCCCAGATGCCACTCTTCTGACTATTTTGCCAGTTTATCCAGATCTCTTCTCATTCTGCCCACCTCTATCTGGATCATCTGCTCTGTTGCAGATCTTGGTGACATCTGCAAACAGACAAACCTTACCATCCAGTCCATCTGCAATGTCACTGATGAAGCTATTGAAGAGGACTGGCCCCTGGACTGACCCCTGAGGTACCCCACTTGTGACTTGCATCTCTTCTGACTGTATACCTTTTACCACCACTGTTTGTGTTCTGCCCTCCAATCAATTTGCCACCCTGTTGACCAACATCTGACCCACCCCAAGCCTACCCAGCTTATTAATCAATCTTCTATGTGGAACAGTATCGAAAGCTTTGTTGAAGTCAAGCACCCAGCCAAAGAAATATATGAGATTAGTTTGACAGGACCTTCTTGTTGTAAACCCATGCTGTCTTGGATCCTGTGCGCCTATGGATTCGAGGTGTTGCACTATCCTTTCCTTAAGGAGTGCCTCCATAATCATGCCCACTACTGAGGTAAGACTAACTGGTCTGTAGTGCCCTGCCTCCTCACTGCTACCACTCTCATACAGCAGATCACATGAGCCTATCTTCAGTCTTCTGGGACCTCTCTTGTGCTCAGAGACTCACTAAACAGTTCTGCTAATGGCTCTGCTAGTTCCACCCTTAGCTCCTTTAGTACCCCGAGATGTATGCCATCAGGTCCTATTGCCTTGTCCACTCTGAGCTTAGCGAGCTCTTGTAGGACCCTGTCTTTTGTGAAGGGACTTGTGCACACCTCCCTCACCCCTGCGTCCATGGTGCTGAGCTGTGGGCCCTGCCCTACCTTCTCCTAGTAATGAAAAGCAAAGGGAAGTAAAATGCAGACAGTAACTAAATTTATGCTGAATTATGTCTAAATATTATGCTTTCTGAAGTTTTCACAAAAGTGAAAATCTCACTCTAAACAACCCTTCCTGTCTTGAATGAGCTGGTAGTTAGCAGAAAGAAATGGCAGTGAGAGTACAGCTGCAGCAGTTTGTATGGGTAAAGTAAGTGTGGGTAGGCCTGAGAGAGGAGGGTCAGTGAAGCCTACAAGGGCAGCTTTTTTTTCTTAACAAGTTGGCATACCAACTTCCAGTAAATTGTGCAGGCAGTTATGATATTTCTCTCATTCATGTGATCCATTAATGGCCACATGTAAAAGGAATCAGGAGGTTGTCAGGAGCTGGAAGGGAGGCAAGCACCATAATGAATGAGCCAGGTAGGCACCATGAGGAGGCTAATGGACTGTAAAAGACTGATAAACATTATGAAGGCTCGTGACAATAGTTAAAAACTTAAAGTACCCTTTTGGGCTTAATCCTCCCTAGTCAGTTTGAGTGCAGCTGCTGCTGTTTGAATGGATAAGGTTAAGTATGTGTAGGAGGATTGGTGAAGTATGCAAATGTGTCAACATCTTTTTTTTTAAATCACAGCATAGTAACCTCTAGGAAGGCCTGGTGGGTACATATGCATGACGTGCTTCCATACAGTCAATTGGAAGAGGTGTTAAGGATGTCAGGAATCAGAGCAGATCCAGAGCTGCTTATTGAGGATGGGTTCAAGAGTGGGGAAAAATAGTTCTTCAGATATAATAGGGAAAACAGAGTGATGGGAGGAGGAATTATTAGACTGGTAGGGGGGGCAGGGAAATGGAGGAGGACATGCACAAGGTAACCATTCTTAGTCACTACTTCTGCTCAATTTCCACAGTGGAGCATAGCGAGCCTTTGCTAGAAGGTGACATAAAGGCTGCTGAAAGGGAGGTCCTAGAACTGAGGCAGAAGGTACTTACAAGTGATATGACCAGAAAAGGACTTGCAGCCCAGCAGAATAAAAAGGCCCTGTGACTGGATGGGATGAATCTGAGGGTGCTCAGGGAACAGGTATTGGAATTAGCTAAACCCCTGGTAAGGATACTGAACAGCTCATTTCAGTCAGGGATGGTTCTTGAAGACTGGAGGGTAGTGGATGTACTTCTGCTCCAAAAGGGTGGGGACAATGAACAACTGGCTAACTACAGGCATGTCAGTCTTATCTCTGTTGTGGGTAAAATGATGATGACACTACTCAAAGAGAACTTGGGGACTACCTGGAGAGTAATGGTCTCCATAATAGTATGTAGCACGGGTTCTTGGCAGGGAGGTCTTGTAAGATCAACCTAATAGTATCCTTTGGTGGAATAACTAGGACAATATATAACGAACAAGCAGTAAATCTGCTCTACTGTGACGTCAGCTCAGTGTCATACAGATGGTTGCTGAAGAAGCCAGAGAATGAAGTGCAGTTTGCCTTTGTACACAGCCAGCACACCAACCTGAATCTCCAGCAGCAGGCAGACCAACATAGTCCACTTCCAGACCAGCATGACTCCTGTCTCATCTATGATCTATTTTCTGTCATAAAGTCATTGTGATTGGTTAGTGGAGAGGTTTAGGTAAGGCAAGGCAATCTTGATTTATAGAGCGCCCTATCACAAAGACTCTAGGCATTGTACATAAAACATGTCAGAAAATGCAAAACGGGCTACATCGTACCTAAAAATTTTAAAATATGATCAGATAAAGCAGACAGCAAGCACATCTAAAATTAACTAGCTGTGGACAGCTTTTTTGAATAAAAAGGTCTTCAGAGAGGCTTTAAAAGCCTCCAATGTGCTGGCTATGTGAATGTGCCCCAGGAAGTGAATTCCACAGTATTGGAGCTGCCACTTCAATAGTTCTGTCCTTTGAGAATCTCAGCTGGGAAGGGAGGACAGCAAGTAAGCCTGCATCAGTGGAGTGAAGGTGGCAGACTATGTGGTAAGGGACAAAGAAATCTTCCAAGTACAAAACTGGAAAAGGTGTGCACTGGGTTGTGGTGCTCAGATAAGAGTTCAATGACACAAAGCAGAAAATCGGGCACTCGCCACCTCAGTTGAATTTGGACACCAAATACATTCAAGCTCTGTTGCCATATATTATAAAAGACAATAATATGAACAGTAATATAGCAAAACACCCATGTTTTGCCCACCTGAGGTGTTTCAGACATCTTTTATCAAATAATAAGACAAATGTTTGAAGCGCATCAGGCTGGCAAAACATGGTTGTTTTGCTGTATTACTGTCTGCATGATTGTCTTTTAAAATAAATAACAACACAGCTTTGACTAAATTTAGTGTCCAGTTTTAATTGAGGTGGCTAGTGCCCGATTTTCAGATCTTTCAGGTAGTCCGTCCCAAACCTCTTAGGGCCTTATAGGTTAACAAGCATATCTTGAATGATACGCTACTGCAAGGGTAGCTAGTGCAGTGCCTTTAAGACCAGCATGATGTGGTCACTCTGAGATGCGCCAACTATAAGCCAGGTACAGCATTCAGGACCAGCTGTAGGTGTCACATCAAATCTCCAGATAACCATCAGTAAAGAGCATTGCAATAGTCCAACTTAGAGGTAAAAAAAGTATGGATGATGAAAATCACTAGGGTCACATGGGCTAGGTGCAATTTAATCCTGGTGATGTTTCAGAGATGGCAAAATCCAGATCAGACCACAGCTGACACTTGTTGTTCTAGTGCCAGTCTGCAGTCCAGAATAACTCCCAGCTCCTTAACTGCATCAACAGCCATGAGAGACTGGTCACCCACTGAAGAAAGAGCTAAAGCTCCCTCTGCTGCTGAGCCCCAGTGTCCTGGCTCAATTACTATGATTTCTGCCATTCCTGGGTTGAGACATAACCAGTTTGAGGTCATCCAGTTATTTATTTCAGCAAAATATCATTCTAACGCTAAAGCCACATGATCTGTGTCAGCAGAGCAAGACAAGTACAGCTGAGTATCATCTGCATAGCAGTGTACAAAAGAAAACAACACAGGGGTGAAGATCATGTCTTTAGGGGCTACATAGAATAGTGCAAAGGCTACAGAGGTAAAACTGCCAAGGGCAACCTGCTGTATTCTCTTGGTTACATAGTACTCAGACCAGCAAAGAACAGTGGCAGTCAGATCCACATAATTTCTCAGGCAATCCAATAGCACCCCATGGTCATTTGTATTAAATGCTGACAAGAGATCCAGGAGAACCAACATAGAATGAAGTCCTTGTTCCTTACTAGAAAGAGATCATGAGTCACCCTGACAGGTACAGTCTCAGTACTGTGACAGGGCCAAATGCCAACTGGAGTTCATAGATGGAAAAAGTCTACATGTGGTCCTTGTTTGCTTCACGCCACCTTCTCAATAACCTTGCCCAGAAAGGAAGGTTAGAGACAGGTCTGTAATTTGCTAGAATGTCAGGGTCCAAGGAAGGCTTTTTAGGAAAGATCTAACCACAGCCTTTTTCAAGACAGATGGAAAAACATCCTCCCTCAAGGAACCACTGAGGATCTCAGTGAACACCAGACCCAGGAACCCACTGCTGAGAAGCAGTTGTGTTGGTCCCATGTCTGGTGTACAGCTGGTGGGGCACAAACTAGAGACTACTTGGAGCACCCCAGCCTCAGAAACAGGCTGAAACTTGTCCCAGGCAGATCTACATCACCAAAGGACTGACCACTACTGGCCCATGCCAAGCCACTTAAAGAAATACCCGATCTAATAGCAGACACCTTATCAGAGAAAAATTGTTCAGACTCCTCACACCTTTCTGCTGAAAGGCTCTGATTGACCAAAGAAAAAGCTATGACTGACTGAAGACAGGAGAGATTTAGCAGCCTATGAACAGTAAGAAAGAGCTGAGCTGGTGATTTTTTCCTGCAGCAATTGAGCTTAACATTGACTCTGTCTGTTTTAGGGCATTGCCCATTGATACTCAGCAAATTAGCATGAGTCCTCAGTGCCAACCTGTTCTCCACAGACTGGAAATTTCTCCAAGAATACTCCAACTTCTATCCCTTAGTCTTCAACCAGTGCAGCTCATCACAGTACCATGGGCATCAAGAGATGAATGTGGCAGAGTGCAATAGAGTCTAAAGAAGCTGGGAAGACTATACTTTAGTGCACCACAGCCTTATCAGAACCTTGTGCACAAGCAAGCAAAAAGTATACTCGAGACATCCAGTACCTCCTGGAGCTTGCGAGGCTCTAAATTATGTTTTAAATGGTATTAAATGATCTCCACTGAGGGAGAAACTAAACAGGGCACCCCACAATGGAATGACACTGCATGATGATCTGACCAATAGACCAGATCACCCTTGACCTCAGTACTGTCAGATCCCAATGAGAAGATCATGCCCAAACTGTGGCCAGACTGATGAGTTCCAGAGGCAACAGCCTGTGTTAGTCCCAGTGATGACATCAGCTGGAGCTATGTCTGTCCAAAATGTGAGTACTGTCAACACAGGCATTGAAATCCCCAGCACCAACAGTCTGGGGTGTCCAACACCTGTTGAGTCATGAAGTCCACAGACTCCTGCAAGAAATTACTCCTACTATCCAGAGGTCAGTATATGAGAATATTCCTGCCACTAACACCTGGACCACATAGCCATCCGCCCCTCTGTGATCATCACTCCTCATGCAATGCACCACAGAAAACCAGGCTGGACAGGTGCCTCCAAAACAGGACTGGAGTCGTTGCCTAACCATGTCTCTGTGATACAAACAGGGTCAGCTGAGGAAAGGCTCCTGCCAACAGTGCTGCCATGATGGAGTATAAAATCAAAACACATTTACTAAGCCTGTTCTGCCTGGAAGGCATAGATCATCCTAGTCCCACTGATGTAGGGGTAAGAATACTTGTGGTAACTGGGCTGGGTCAGGGGACAAAGTTAGAAAGGAAAAGGAATTTGGTTTTTATAATACCTTTCTTGAAAACTGTATCCTGATGTGCTTTTCAAGCCAATGAGGAGAGGAGAGATTGGAAAATGTTCTCCCTTTAAATAACACAGGTACTATAGATTCAGCCAACACTTAAACAAATTAGGGGGAAAGAAGTGTTAAAGGGAGGTTAAAAGTAATTTGATCAGGATCATGCAGTGAGTGGAGTAACTGTTGTTTGTTATGGGTTTTTCAGCTATTTGCTCTGACCACTAGACCAAATATACTCCTGTGCAGCAATGAGCAAAATAAGATTGTCTTCATTACTGCCTTGAACTCACTGTGTGTCCTTGAGCAAGTCACTTTCTCTTAGGGGGTAGTGCCATTGTCTGAAAGGGCAGCAGTGGCAGTTAGAGGGATGATTGATAGGCTGGGGGTAGAGTAAGAGATGGGGAGTTGTGAGAGACTAGAAGAGTGTGAGATCAAGGATCGGAGAAGCCAGGTGTTGTGATGTTATAAATTTGGCACATCACTGGGTGAACCACAGCACCACATTCTGGAAAGATGCCAATCATTGTTGCCCACAGCGTGCATCAGATTATTATCATTCATGCTCAAATAGTTAAGTCTATTGTCTCAGGCCATGTGGTATGTGATGTGGAGGAGGAAAAACAAAAAGAAGAAGAGCATCTGAGAGGAACTTTCTGAGGAGAAGAATGTTGAAAATGATGATGATGAAGTGCATAATGATGATGACCATGGCCTTAATAATTCTGCTCCTAAAATAGGCCTTGAGGAGTATGAGTATATGCAGAAGTTAGATTATCAAAGAAGAAAGGATGCACGTTGGGAAATCAGGGAGGAAAGTCTGGAAGGACAAGTTTCTGCATCCCAGTAGAAGTCATTAGGTGGAAATAAGAAAAGGAGATGTACCTGGAACACTTAGCAACTGGACTGAGAAAAGGCCTGTAGTTCCAGCTGGAATAACATGTCTAATGAGTGGCTTTTCTTTGAGGAAAAACAAAGACAGTGCTCGTGCAATCTGCATGATGTGTTTACTGAGCATCAGCTGCAGGTCTATGTCCATAGCCCTGGGCACTTCTGGCATGTGCAACTACTTGAGGACCAGACACTGACATGAGTGGTTGGGCATGACCAGGACAAAGATCAACCAGAAATGCAAGAGAAGACTCCAGCTATTAACCTGAGAGAGGAGGAAGAGGATATTTTAATTTGACCAAGGGACCCTGTCACCAGAAACCTTGAATCTCTGCTTCTGTCATTACCACTTTCACCCTGCCATGGAGCTAATCAGTACCTATAAAGATACATTGCTGTCAACATAAGGCAAAGGCAGGAAAAGAGTACAGCCAGATATGAGACTGAAGGAAGTTGTGAACACTCAGACTCACAAATGTTTACCCTGTCATCCAGCTTCTAAAGTGATTAACAGTGCCCTTGCTTAGATGATGGTGGAAAATATATTTCTTCTCAGTTTTGTTTCCAGCCTTGACTTTCATCAGTTCATGCAAATAGTTGAACCATGTTATGAAATTTGGTCCAACCACTTCTTTGCATGTGTTCCCATGCCACAACTTTAAGATTATATTTCACAGCAAGTGAATAATTCTCTGAGAATGTCTTTGAACAAGAGGATAAACACTTGTGTCAACATGAGGACTAGTAGCCAGGTCCTCAGTTACACAGCTGTAACTATACACTAGAATTGTTTTGGCCATCCCCATACTGTACCATCATCCTTATGTTGTGTTACCAGCACTCGTAGTGCAGGGGCTGTATACAGAGAAACAGAATAGCCTTGAGCAGCTTAGCAATGTTGCAGATTTATGCACGGACAATTGCATTACAACATGCTTTACGAACAGTGAGTATGTTGGGCATCACACCGGGGTAAACCCTTTTCTTTTTGAAAAGAACCATGTTATCTTTAACTTTTGCAAACTACCTTTGGAAATATGTAGATGGAACATCAGTTTATCATTTCATCCAATGGATGCCACTTCCAACAAAGGGTATAAGAATGCACACACCATATACTCCATGGTGTGCCTATTTGTGTTTAAGGACCAGACTAAGTGGTCTTCAGGTCTCCTAAGGCTGTCAAGGGCACCAGTACTGTTTGTAATCTTGGAAGGGAGAACAGTAGCTAGGTTAGAGCTTCTCAGCAGACTAGGAAACCAAGTGTACACCAGCACTCCAGCTAGATTCTTATTTGAACTTGAATGAATTTGTGAATGGATTGGGGTCTCCTGGAATAAGTTGTAGTGCACCTGGAACACTGGAAAACTATATACAGAGCAGAGTTATGGATTGCTGTTTGGGCATTTGGTGGTCATTGTACACCTATATGGATGGTTGAATCAGGAATTAACCTGGGTGTGAATGAACTGTTGTCTTGATGGAGGAGTCACAAACTCTCTTAAATGGACTGAAATAGTTTGGGACTTTTGTATATTGCTGATTGTTCTTCTGTTGTGTTTCCTCTTTGGAGCATCATCCCTATTAAAAACTTAGGGCCCAATACACAAAGGTCTCATAACCCCTACATGTGCAGAGCAGAAAAAGCCATGGAAAATACCCCTGGGGAATTCTATGCCAACCACAAACAGCAGTGTATGCTCTGCCACACCGGGTCTCAGTACAAATACACCTCTGTAAGTGTGGCCATGATAGGATGGCCAGGAGGGGAGAACCTGTGCTTCTGCAGCATCCGCAACAGAGATTGCATGATGCAGAGGGCAAGTTGAGGGGGCAAGAGTTACACCAGCGGTTGCTCTGCTGTACCTGCTGCTTGCTGGCCAGGGTCTTTTGTGAGTCTGATTTGCCCTCCACTCACAGCCCTCATCCTTCCAAGCTGAGTTGGAGGACTGGGGGGGGGGGGCTTCACATTCCCATGGTTTGTTCTTTAGAACTGGTATACAGCAGTCATGTGAGGGGTGCTATATCCCTTGACTCCCCACTTTGTGCAGAATGGTGCTCTTCCAAAGAACTGACACAGAAAGTGGATTGGATGCCTGATGTCTGGCATTGCTCTGCACCCAATGGTACAACTGCTAAAAGCTCTGCACTCATGAAAATGGCAGACATATGCTATGCATGTGATCCAGTGAGGATGGGCATCTGGGTGTGAAGCTTTGAATCAGGATACATTGAATCAGTGCATATCCTTGCCTTTCTATTTATCAGGCCCTAATTACCCATCCATTCCTAGGTCTAACTAAATGTTCTGCTGATCCCTAAAAAACATGCAGCATGGCTGTTTCTGCAACTCAAACTGTGAGGGTATAATTTTTCATGCTGAGCAAGACAGCAGAGGTCCCTAAATTGGAGTCACCTTATATACTGCAGGGAATATGGATGTGTCAGGGGGCATTGAAAACAAAGGGTTTGAACCAGAGAGTTCCCCACTGCCAATATCTTCTCCTTGTGGCTCCAACAAGGTAAGAGCAAAAGAACCCTGGTCCAGCTACTGTCACACCAGAGGAGCCTCCCTGCACCACTCTGGACTGGGTAATATTTAGTTTATCCACAGGACGTCTACATATTGTGTGGGAAAGTGATTCAGGGTCCTAGTACTGTATTGTTTTGAGACTTAAGTGTCTGAGTTTGTGAGTGAACTTTGTGATGGTACATTGCCACTTGTGACTGGCCCACTTATTGGCCATTTAAGAAATCTTACAAAAAATATGTTCATACTACAATACCTTTAAAACATGTTATGTTTTGTAGTTGCTAAATAGTGTTGAATTTCTGGTAGTAACTGATTATATTTATCTGCTGTGTGTAGGTATCAAATACTGTACTTGGCATTTTACATTTGATCTCATTTATTGCTTTTTAATTGGAAATACAATTAATATTAGGGTTCATACTAACATTTTAAGAGGCAGATATAGGCCCTAGGGCCTTTTGCAACTTCCTCCTTCACCGACTGTTTAGTGGTACTAGCCATACAGGTTTCAGTTAGGGACGCAGTGAAGTTTTACAAACATATAAACAAAGAAGCCAGCAGAAGAAGGCCATTTAGTTTATCAAGTCTGCTTATACTGCAGGGTCCACAGCTTGAGCTAATGTCCCTGCCCTCCCTCCCCGCTCCTCCCATCCTTCCTACCCATGATCCTTACCTTCTCCCATGCCTATTCCAGCCTCTCTTAAAGCCGTACACCGTCTTCAATAAGATGACCTCTTCCAGCAGAGAATTCCAAGTGTCCACCACCATTTCTGTGAATAAGTGTTGCCTGACTTCCCTACTAAACCTCTTTCCTCCAGCTTAAGACTGTGCCACCTCATGTTATGGTTGCCACTCAGCTTAAAGAGACTCTCCTTATCAACCTTATTTATCCCTTTCAAGTACTTGAAGGTCCCAATCATGCTCCCCATCTCTCTCTCTTATCTTCCAGCGAGTACATGTTCAGTGCCCTCAACCTCTCCTCATAGGCCTTAACTGCTGACCCACTATCATCTTTGTAGCCCTCCTCTGTTTTGAAGAACTAGTGGAGTCAAAACAGGCAGACAGGAGAATAATACAATTTTAAGAAGTAGTCAGTTGTAGCTTTTTATTTCTGAAGTATTTTCTTTTTCCTTTTGCTCATTAGAAAGTCTTCTATTTGATAATATTGTGCTGGATGTGTGGAACAGTTCTCAGCCTGGCAGTTGACATATTTAGCTCTGTTTCCCCACAACATCATCAGCATTGTGATCACACCTGACAGTGACATCACAGGTGACTGATCTGGCAGCCATCCAGTGGCTGTTCCTAAGCAGAAGTGATGTCACAGTCAGTGAGGTCACAGAGCTGATGATGTAGTGGGGGGCAATAGAGCTAGATAAGTCAGCTGACAGGCAGAATGCTGTCTCACACTTCGTACCTACAATCATCAGGTAAACAATATTCTAATTAACTGAAGGGAAAATAAAAAGTATCTCAGCTATAGCAGGTAAGAGTTGTATGTTTTTAAAATCTAATATTAGTTTTGGGCAGTACACTAGTTCTTTAATTTACCAATGAATCTTCGCAAATTACCCAACAACTGTTCCAACTTAGCTGGTCATATTTTTTTGTTTCTTTAAAGAAATACATAAAATCCCACCCCTCCTCCCACTATGTGGTAATTTCCATGCACCCTCCCACCTTCCAGAGACTTTCTTGTAATAAATCTCCCCATCCTCCCACTAGAATCCTCCTCTCTCCCTACTCTGCCCTGTCGACTGCTTATTAAAAATATATACTTTCCCTTTCCCCCACTCACACAACAAAACAGACTCCCCCACCTCTTGCAGCTGACCAGAACCCAATGGTTCATATAAAGAACATCTACCCAGCATCCTCAGGCCCCACTCTCTCTCCCCCACCAGCCCCCACAAACATTCATTTTCCAAACAGTGTCTGTCTGTATCCGTGGTGCATGAATCAATGGTGACTCTTTGCTCCTAATGAAACCTGATAGGCTAAGTTTCAGCCAGTCAGATTTTACATGGAGCAAAGACATCATAGTTTGTTGATGCCATTACTGATATAGACACCGAATAGAGTAGGCGCTCAGCAACTGAGGACAGTTTTCTTAGTTTCCAGGCCATTTGAAAATTGACTTTTTGGGGTGTTGGTTGGAGGAAGAGGGTGGTGGGGACCAGAATGGGTTTGGGTGGGTATTCTTAATAAGAACTTGTGAGATCTGGTCAGGTGGAGGGAGGTTGGTGGAGTGTGTTTTGGCATGTGTATGTGGGAAAGGGAAACTATAGATTTTTATTAGAAATACACAAGGATAGGAGGCTGAGTAGAAAAGAAGGTACTGGCAGGTGGAGTGAAGGATGATTTACTATAAAAAATCTCTTGGAGGTGGGAGGGGGCTGGAAATTATGTACGGTGGGTGGGGGGACTAAATTGTTTAACACAAAAGGGAGACAGAGCCAGGCAGACTGCAGTGCACGTTGTTTTTTGCCAGTGAATTGCAAACATTTGCAGGGTGAAAACTATGAGACTTGCCTAATTTGATGGTCGAGTGAGGATTCATGTAGGTTCGCCACATGAAATTGGGAAATTTGGAGTGAGAAAAATAAGTGAATTGCATCCACTGAGACACCAAAGTTGAGAAATTCACAAACATTTTCATGAAGCAAATGTTGCCAACTTCACTCACCTCTAGTTTCAGTGTATCTAAGTCAGTTTTGAAGGTTTTCCTTTTACAGTTTACCGTGTGATCTGGCAAATCATTCCAGAAACACACAGCTCTGTGTGTGTGTGATCAGTACGTTCTTTTATCAGACCTAAAGAATGGGTAACTCAGTTGTTTGCTGTGGCCTCTAGCTCATTGATCTATCATTTTCAATTCAATATGTAGGCTGCATGGGCTAGTCAGAGGGGAATATTAGTTGAAAGGCAGGGAGGAGGGAAGGTGGTCATAGATCAGTTAGGGTCTGCAAAGGTAGATTAGGCAGGGAACATCTGGGTAGACTGGATGGGCCAAATGATCCTTTTCTGCCAACAAATTCTATGTTTCTACAGTATGTCTATTAGTGTTTGGTTCTCATCAATATACATGAAACATACTGTAGATGATTGCAGACAGAAAAAGACAATAAGTCCATTAATCTGCTCAGGTCCTACCTATTGCCTCTCCATTTTTCATTTTCATTTTCATTTATTCTTTGGTAACTGGGTAAAGGCACTGGACCAAAGGTAATTTTTAGGCCTGTCCTGGACAAAAAAACATACAAAAATACACAAGTACAATCAACAGCAATGCAAAACCAAAAAATACAAATTACAAATTGCAGTTACAAGCAGATTTGTGTAATGAATAACTTTTTAACCTTTGTTTAAAAGTTAAAACAGATGGAGCAATCCTAACATCAAGTGGGAGTGAATTCCAATACAAGGGTGCTGCTATTGAAAAAGCTCTAGAGCTTAATCTAAGCTGAGACCTGGGGACAAAATATAGGGGTCCGTCAACCGACCTAAGGCTGGGAAGCAATTCTCTCATTACAACAAAATTAGAAAGAGGAAAAAGGGAGCCAAAGTAAAAACATTTATACATTAGACAGCCAACACAATATTCTATTCTGCAACTAGGGGAAAACTACCCCAACCAAGAATAAAGATTACACCGATGTGTCCTATTGGTGGCTCCTAAAATAAATCTTCAAATATTATTATAGGCCACAGTTAGAGCTTGCATTTCTTTTGTACCTATGTTATAATATAAACAAGAACTGTAATCAAAATATGGAAGAAGAGAACCAATAGCAATTGCTAATCTAGTTGCTTGTGAGAAGAATGACTTGAATTTGTATAACACCTCTATTCTTTGATTTACTTTCTTAACCATTGACTAAATCTGAGGTGAAAAGGTCAAACTGGAATTCAATAGTGTGGCTAAATACTTAAATTGAGACACTTGTTCAAGCAGACCACCCCGAAAATCAGATATCCTCAGTTCCGGGGTGTTCACCAACATAAATTGTGTGCCAAATAATATAACTTTTGTTTTAGCAGAGTTCAAAATCATAGCATTTAAAGTAAGCCAAGAACAGACGGCACCAAAATCCTTTTCTAGGGAACAAGAAAGTTCAGACACAAAATTTGACTGAGTACAAATTACAAGATCATCTGCATAAAGCAGTGATTCACTAAACTTACAAACTCCAGGAAACTGATTAATAAAAATAGAAAATTACAGGGGTCCCAAAATGGACCCCTGAGGCACACCACATCTAACTGGCAAGACATCAGAAACCACAGAACCTACTTGAACAAATTGAGACCTGTTACTCAGATAATCATAGAACAAAGAAACAGCGACATAAGAAAACCCCAGATCTTTCAATTTTGTGCAGGCCAAACTATAATCAGTCAAATCAAAAGCCTTGGTTAGGTCCATGGACACTGCCCCAGTCATCAAACCCTTCTTTAACCCACATAAGACAGGGTTCATGAACCTAACCAAGGCTGTGCCTGTACCAAAGTGCTTACAGACCCCATGTTGTTGCCTTGACAACAAATCATGGAGTAACCAAATAGGCATCAATTTGCTTAGCCACTAAAAGCTCAAGTAGTTTGCTAAGGGGATTCAGTATTGATATTGGCCTATAATCATCCATGGAAGCAGCACAGCTCTTTTTTGGAATTGGAACCATCTTAACTTTCTTCCAGGACAGCGGAAAAACACCTGTAGCCAATGACATATTAAAAATATAACAAAGGGGATCCGTAATAAAGGGGATAGCCAATTTTAAGAAGCTGGCATCTAACCCTTCCCCGGAGTCAGTCCCTTTATTTGGGAGAAACTGCAGAAGATGAAAAACTTCATTTGATGTTACTTCCTTAAATAAAAATCTGGGTCTGTTTAACATAGAAACATAGAAACATAGAATTTGACGGCAGATAAGGACCGCTTGGCCCACCTAGTCTGCCCATTTTCCTACCTAACAGATAAGCTGCAGATCCTAGTTAACCAACAGCTCACTTCCTCTTACCCACCCCTAGGACTGCCTTATGCCTGTCCCATGCATTCTTGAAGTCCACCACTGTTCTTGACTCCACGACCTCCTCAGGGAGGCTGTTCCATGCATCCACAACCCTCTCAGTGAAAAAATACTTCCTCACATTACCCCTAGGCCGCCCCCTCTATCTTCAAATTGTGCCCCTTGTTCTTGCATCTCTTTTTCTGGAAAGATGCTACCCTCTTGGACTTTGTTAATTCCTTGAGGTACTTGAAAGTTTCTATCATGTCCCTCTCTCCCTTCTTTCCTCAAGAGTATACATATTAAGCTCCTTTAGTCTTTCTTCAGATGTCTTCTGGTGCAGACCCTGCACCATTTTGTTGCCTCTCTCTGGACAGCCTCCACTCTGTCTATGTCTTTGTGGGAGATGGGGTCTCCAGAACTGTACACAGTACTCCAGATGGGGTCTCACCAACTGTCTGTACAGAGGGATAACAACTTCCTGTTTTCTACTATTGATGCCTCTTCCTATGCATCCCAGTATCCTCCAGCCTTCCTTACTGCCTTCTCACATTGCTTTCCCACCTTTAGGTCATCTGATATAATTACCCCCAGGTCCCTTTCCATTTTTACTGTTGTCAGTATCTCACCCCCATTGTATACGCTTCCCCTGGGTTTTTGTTTCCCAGGTGCATTATCTTGCACTCTTTGCATTGAATCTGAGCTGCCATACATTTGACCATTCCTCCAACCTTGCCAAGTCCCTTCTCATCCTTTCTACTCCATCCTGTGTATCAACCCTGTTGCAGATCTTTGTGTCATCTGCAAAGAGACATACTTTTCCTTCCAGTTCCTCTGCAATGTCACTTATAAAGACATTAAAAAGGACTGGTCCCAGTACTCGAACCCTGTGGTACCCCACTAGTAACCCTCCTTTCTTCACTGTGTACTCCATTTACTACTACCCTTTGCGTCCTGTTGTCTAGCCAATTTTTTATCCAGGCTACCACCTTGGGACCCATTCCAAGGCTGGCTATCTTGTGTATTAATCTTTTGTGGGGGACTGTATCAAATGCCTTGCTAAAATCTAGGTAGGCCATGTCCACAGCCCCTCCCTGATCTACTACTTTGGTCACCCAGTCAAAGAAATCTATTAGATTCATCTGACATGACCTTCCCATCGTGAATCCATGCTGCCTTGGGTCCTGTGCCCCACTGGCCTCAAGGTACTCAACAATTCTTTCCTTCAGAAGTGATTCCATCATTTTCCCTACCACTGAGGTCAAACTAACTGGTCTGTAGTTTCCTGCCTCTGTCCTGCTCCCACTTTTGTGAAGAGGAATTACATCTGCCCTCCTCCAGTCCTTGGGTACCACCCCATCCTCCCATGATTTGTTAAAGAGAGTAGTCAGCGATGTCACTAGTTCTACCCTTAGTTCTTTTAGAATTCTTGGGTGAATCCCATCAGGCCCCATTGCTTTGTCCACCTTCAATTTTATAAGTTCATTCAGAACCCTTTCTTCTGTAAATGGACTGGTATCAACCCCTGTCTTCAGAGTGTTTCTCTTGTTTGGTTTAGGTAACTCCCCCTCCTCTTCCTTTGTGAATACTGAGCAGAAATATTCATTCAGTAACCCTGCTTTTTCACTGTCACCCTCTACCCACATTCCCTCTCCTTTATTAAGCTTCAGTATCCCTCCTTTGGTCTTTCTTCACTCCCTAATGTACCTATAAAAGGTCTTATCCCACTTCTTAACAGAATTGGCTATCCTTTCTTCGGTTTGGGCCTTTGCTATTCTGACTACCTTCCCAGCCTCTTTCTGCTTTAACTGATAAAGTTCTCTGTCCTGCTCCTTCTGTGTTTCCTTATATTTCCTGAATGCTGCCCTTTTCTCCTTAACTTTCCCTGCCACCTCTTTTGTGAACCATAGAGGTTTTTCCTTCGTTGTGTTTTATTGATTTTTTACGAAAGGCTTGTTGCCTCTGTGATAGCTGTTTTGATCCTCCCCATTGTTCCTCCACCCTCCTTCTTGCCTGTTTGCTAGGTGTTTTCTGAGGCACTCTCTCATTTTCCAAAGTCAGCCCTCCTAAAGTCTAGTACTCTTGCTTTCGTGTGGCTTGATTGTATGGCTGTGTTTATCGTGGAACCACACTGTTTGGTGGTCACTTGTTCCCAGATGGCTACCCACTTCTAAATCTGAGATTCTTTCTCCATCCCATTTGAAAGTACCAGGTCTAAGATTGCTCCCTCCGAGTGGGTTCCAATACTAGCTGTCTGAGACATGCCCCCTGTAGGGCATCAAGAATGACTCTGCTCTTGGATGTGCCTGCAGCAAAGGTGCTCCAGTTAACATCTGGCATATTCAGGTCCCCCATCAACAATATCTCCCCTTTTTCTGCCATTCTAAGAAATCCTTCTATCATTTCCTTGTCCATTCCCTCCCCCTGAGATGGGGGTCTGTATACAACCCCCATGCGGATTGTGGTGCCATTTCCTGTCTCCAGGGTGACCCAAAGTGCCTCATCTGCTCCCTGTTTACTCTTTAGTTCTGTTGCTTTGATCCCTTCCTTTACATAGAGAGCTACTCCTCCTCCTCTTTTACCCTCCCTGTCCCTTCTGTAGATTGCGTATCCTGGTATGTTGACATCCCATTCATGGTTCTCTGTGTACCATGTTTCTGTGACTGCCACAATATCCAGGCAACCCTCTTCCATCAAGGCCACTAGTTCAGGGGCTTGTTACACAGACTACGGGCATTGGTACTCATCACCCTCCACTTTTTGATAGCCTTACCCTTTTAACCCCATTTCTGTCCTTACTGCCTTTGCCTTGTTTTACATTTAAATCTGTTCTGCTCCTAATAACTTCTGTACCCTGGCATTTACTTCACTAATCACCATGTTTTGTGGGAGGAGGCTCAGATTTCCCAGCTCCTTTCAGTGCCTCCCCTTGGCTAGTTTAAATGCTTGCCAATGAAGCATTTAAACCTCTCACCTAGGATCCTGGTTCCCCGGACAGATGCAGACCATCGCACCAGTATAGGTCTGCATCTCTCCAGGTGGCTCCCCAGTCCCCAATGAAGCCAAAACCCTGAGCTCCACACCAGTTTTTCAACCACTCATTGAATTCCCTGGTGAGAAATGCCCTAGCATCTCCCTTGCCATAGACAGGCAGCACCTCCGAGAAGGTTACCGTATGCGCTACTTGTCTAAGGCCCCTTCCCAACTCTACAAACTCCTCTTGCACTGCTCTGATCCCATTCCTAGCCAGGTCATTTGTCCCCAGGTGGACAATGACATCCAGCTCCCTCCCTCGTGCAGCTTCTCCCACGATCCTGAGGATTCGCTTCCTGTCCCTCCAAGCTGTGGCGCCAGGAAGGCACCTTACCTCCCTCTCCCCATCATCCCCCATTTCTACCCCCCTAATGATTGAGTCCCCCACCAGGAGTTGTTTCCTTCCCCTGTGGGGTCCCATGCCACCCTCCTTTGGGTCTCCTTTGTGAAGGTCCCCAGCATCCTCCATGGTCTCCACTACAGGTGCCTCCATAGAGGAACCACTATCCACCAGAAGAGTGAATGAATTGAAGAGAGTACAGCTGGAGGGATGCAACTCTGTTCCACCAACCTCTCCCTCCTTGAGCCCACCCTGGTCCAGCCACTCCTTTTCTTGGCAACCTCTGAGGTAGTGGCATTGGCCCTGGTGGTCCCTGGGTGGGGGAGGAGGTTTCACGAATCCTAGCCAGGTCAGCCTGGAGATGGGCAACCTCCTCTCTCAGACCAGAGAGGTGCAAGCAAATAGGGCAGCATCGCAGCCTCCAGAATGTCTCCCGGAACACTGCCACCCCACAGCCATTGCACTGCACCACTCCTATCATGTCTTATTTTGTGTCCCCTGTACTGTTTCTCTGGATGCTTACTCTCTCCTCTCCTTACAACTCTCACCCTTTCTGTTCTGGGATAGCAACTTCCTATCTTCTTCAGTAGTCGCCTTCTTTCTTGCTCAGTATCACACGACCAGCAGCTAGGGGGGGAGAGTGAGCTACTTTTTCTACTTCAGGGTTGACAAACCAATGTTTCTCTATGATCCTTTCCTTCCTACTACCAAACAGGAAGTTCCTGTTGACAGTTAAATCCAGTGGCTATAAAAGTAGAACTGGCTTTGGGTGGGTGGCTGGAGGGGTGGGATGGAGGGCAATTTCTAAGAAAAAAGGCTAGCAACAGGAAGTTGTAATTTGACTCACCTGCTTTTCTAGTGTCTAAACCACACCCCCCAGGTAAGCTCTCTTTCCTCCTACTGGTTTAGCAAAGTCACCTGATACAGTACCTTACCCTGCACAGAACACACACTGCCTTTCTTTCTTTCTTTTCTTTTTAACCCTAAATAAGACCCCTTCTACTTCTAATAAAGTTATCTGTCTACTTAATCTTAGCTGACACTGACTCCTACTGAGATATAAGTTTTAAATTAAGAAGAAAATGTAGCTTCTTTTAGTTAGCTGCTTTCTGCTCTACAAGCAAGGCTAGCAACCAAAATAAACCAGTTTACCAAAGGAACAGAGGAAAAGGATTTAGTATTACCAGCCTGAGGAAAAAAAGATTTAAACTTAGAAAGATCTGAAAATCTAGAATTTAACAATTTAATAATTTCAGGCAAGTCACCAATTTCTTTGTAGTCAACATTTAATTTCTGGATATCAGATTTTGATTTAGGAGAAAGTAAAGAATTTACGTTATTCCAAAACTTCTTTGGATCTGCCCAGCTATCTTCAAAGTGATCTCTGAAATAAGCTTTTTTGGCATTTCTAATAGTTTGAGAGACTAAATTCCGAAGTCCATGGTAGAGATCCATTGAAACTCTACTGGGAGATAATTTAAATTTAGTCCAAACACTATCCCGCTCCTTAATTAATTTCTTAATGCTGGGACCAAACCATCCAGTAGGAGAACCTGTACACCGAATGGTCTGCAAAGGGAAAAGGGATTCCTGACTGAGAAGAAGTTGGCTACAAAAAAAATCTAGCTCTGTGTCCACATCTGGAATACATTCAAGAAATGACCAATCAATTAACCTCAAAGAAGAGTATAGCAGGGAATAATCTAACCTTTTAAATGATCTAGTCTGAAACACAGAAAGAGGGGTTTAAGACAGAGAAAATCTAAGACACAAAGGTGGCCATGTGGTTGTTTAAGAAGTCTGCCAAGACACCAGAGGCCCCTACCATTCCCACTCTATTAGTCAAGACTCAATCAAACAGAGAATGATTCTGTGAGATGGGATTAAGATGGGTAGGCACATTTATACACTGAGTCAGTCCATAAGAGAGAAGAAGAGATTTGAGCCCCATGGTGTCATTAGCCCTCCAATTCAAATTCATATCTCCAACAACAACAGAATCACTGTGCTTTAAATAAACTTCACAAACATCCAAGAAATATTTAAGCTCTTGAACACCACATTGAGGGGGATTATACAAACAGCCCACATTTAACTTCTTCTTTCCTCCAAGAAAAAATTGCAAAACCAACCAATCTGTATCACAATTCAAATCCTCACTAGATCTTAAAAAAATAATTTCTAAATGATCCCTATAATAAATCAAGACCCCACCACCCTTTTTTCGGCCTTTACAGTCTAACCTAAAAATTTTATAACCCTAATATTACACACATTATTGGACACCCCTGGCTTCAACCAAGTTTTTGATAAAGCAACAATATCAGACAGATATAGAGCAATAAACTGTTTGATTTCAGCAATCTTAGGGATTAAACTACGAATATTCAAATGGATAATGTTAAATCCATGACAGGATTTCAAACAATTATTCAAAGATGATGCTTAAGAGGAAGACATAGAATCCAAAGAGCAAGGCCCTGGATTCAGTTCAACATCACCAGAAACTAACAACAGAAAGGTGGTTGAAACACAGTTGCCCAATTTAGAACAAAGTAACATGCCATAGTGCAAACAAGTAAAGTAACCCCTATTCCTACATTGTCTTATGGGCATAGAGCTACTCAGCAACAATTGCCATGAATTAGTAACAACAACATCAACAACTAAGCAATTTGAAAAGGAAAAATCACTTGTCTCATATGAGGCAGTGTTCGGCCAAACCTATATAATTCAATATGATCTACATATACCAACCCCCAAAGAATACACACCCAAATAAGTAAACATTTAGCGTCCCGCATTATTAACATAACATACTTACAACACCGACAGTATTATAATCAAAAACTCCCACTCCCCTACCTCCCTTGGACTCCTTTAGACTCCCCTGCACTTATTGCACTTGCTGCACCTGCACTGCACAAATGCCACTGCATCTGGCAAGTGAGATCTTTAAACACCTCAACCCCACAGACTGGGCTGCTAGCAACAGGTAGAAGAAGCTAGTAAGTATCTAGCAACAGGGCTATGAGCAGGGTGCAATTACTGAAGTGGCAATAGCTGTACTTAATTAATCGGCTCCACTCTTGAAAGGACAGCACAAACACCCTGAACAGTACACTTTAGGTCCCTTTTTCAGCAGCACACAAGTAATCACTTTGTAAACAGCAATTCAGCAGGGACTCAAACCAGCAGTGCTAAATAATAAAATCTCCACGGCATTAAAATGCACCCCAATACTGTGACAAGTCATACACCAGCAGGCTTAGTTAATTCCCAAAGTCAATAAAGGGTTTAGCAGCATCACACTCCAGCAACATGAGCTTGCACAGTTTCTGAATAAAATGAAACAGTGCAGCGATAATAGTTACGGTTCCTGTAGTCTCTCCAAAGACCCACTGCCACACAAACTTTTAAAAGCACTTTAAACGTGAAGTATTTTGAACAAAATCTCTCTCTCTTAAAAGTGTCTAGCGTGCCTTGCGCAGCTAGATTAGCATTGTTTTCATTGTTATTCAGATATACAGAACTTTAAAGTAGTTGTTTTGTTTTGTGTAGTTAAGCAGTACTGTGTGGGGATGGGAGCTGTCTTAGCCAGCAGCAAGCAGTCAGTCCTGTCTGTGAGTATCATTATTGTTTTCTTCAGTTTTTTAATTAGTTTTTTCTGTTTTTTTTGTGATTTGTTATTTTATTTCTGTTGAACAGTTTTGTGTGTTTTAAATAATTTTTTTTCTGTCACACTGGTGTTACTACACTGATTGTAGTTATGCTGTTTAGTTATTACAGTTACAACTTTACTGTAATACTTGCAATAACTGCTTTAATATTATTCCAGTCTTCTCTGTCTTTTTAATCTCCATCTTGTATCGTTCTGTAAAAAACAAAACTTAAATCTTTTTTTGTGGTGTTTCTACTATAGCTGCTGTTAGCTCAGTAAACTATGTGTTGTTATTTAAATTACACTGCTCTGGTGAGGTGTTGTAGTGTCCCTGCTGCTGCCTGTATTTAGTTTCATTGCAGTGTTCAAAAATCTAAATATCAAAATGCCTGGAATGGGATGCTCAAGTAAAGTTCGAGTTGTCAGCAGCAGCGATATTGCCAAGAACAGAATAAGTTCTGTGCTACAGAAGGGCATTGTACCTAAAAATTACTTCTGCTGCAGGTTCATCAGGAGCTGATAGTACTACTAGAAAAGGAGCAGTTGGCGTCAGTGGTGGGGGCTTTAGTGTGCCAACATTTTTCTCTGCCACATCCATGACATCCGTGCTAGTGAGTGCTGGCATTGCCAGTGGTGGAGACCAGGACAAGAGGATCAGTTCAAGAAGGAGACACATGAATTGCTCTGGAAATATGACCAAGGATGATGAGATTGTTGCTGATGTCCCCATGACTGCTGTTGTTGGTGGTAGTGAGCCTGATCAGGATGACAGGTTCCCATTTCATAACATAAATGTTTATGAGCTTAACTATGACTCAGGCTTCTGCGGGAGATTTGATTGTTGCATGCAAAGATGATGAGAAGGAAGGAGAGGGTGGAGAAAGTGAGGAGGAGGAGGATAGATCTCAGAAAGAGTTTATCAGCCTAGGTGGGGATGAAGATGATGATCTGGACCATCTTTTGGAACACGAAAAAAAAAGTAAGTGTCATGCAGCTGAACCTGTGGTGTTGTGTACACTAGTTATTTCAAATAATTACCAAAGCCCCACAACCCAATCCTCCAGCTGTTGTTCCAGTTTACACTGTTGAGTTAATAACACAGTATGAGTCACCAACTGTCTCAGTGCAGCAATCATCCTCAGAAACAACCACTGCTACCCCTCCAATGCCCCAGTACCAGGTCCACTGCCATGAACATACAAGGGCTACAAAATCCCTAGTTTGGGATTTTTGGATTTTTACATACTGGCCCCAGCTGACAAAACAGTGGCTATCTGCCAGCTGTGTCAAGCACGTGTACGCTGGACTCAGCACCCAAGGAAGCCAGTGCAGGGGGGCCTTCTACATTATCATCTTCATTGTACAAGGCATACTGAAATGGCATGGATACAGTCCCAGTGGAATCAGAGTTGATAGCAGAGGAATACTACAGAGATGAAGAGGAGGAGTCAATGAGATTGCCTAGTAGTGGCCATAGTAGCAGTGGTGGGTTGAGTACTAGCAGCCAGAGTTGAAACACATCAGCCCCAGTCCATAAAACAGCAAAAGCCATTTCATTAATTTGTGCAGCATCCATGACCCCTGAGACAAATGCTATCCCACTACCCATACCACCAACGTAAAGAGTCCAGCTGTTTAGTATCCCATCACCCTGAAAGGTGCAGCCTATACAGCATAGCATGTTTGAGCATCATAACAAATACCCACACAATTATGCTGTTGCATAGGAATTGAATGCAGCAACTGTAGAAATGCTGGCAATTGGTCTATTGCCATTCTCTTTTGTAAAGAATGTGGAATTCCAAAGGTTGATATTGTATACCTTTCCAAAATGGCAGCTTTCATGACAAATCTATTTCTCCACCCATGCCTTTCCTGAACTTTATAGGACTGTGTCACACTGAGTAATACATGCCCTGCAACATTCAGTATCCCCATACTGTATATGCATCTTAGTATGGATATGTGGACCAGTGGCTAAACAGCTGGTTGTTCTGATCTGTGTCTTACAATACACTGGGCACGGTTACAGCGGGGGTAGTATTTGACATTGGGATGGGGAAAAACTGCATGAAGTCTAATTGCGGTGGTAGCAACATTCTGAGTAGTCACCAGCATGCCACGCTGGCAATGAAGAGTGTAAGTGGATAACACATAGTTCAGAAAACATTAGAACTGCTCCTGACTGACACTGATGAGTGACTGCACCCACATTCTCTGAAATCGAGTTTCATTGTGAGCGATAATGGCTCAAATGTGGTTAAATGCATTTGTGACAGTGGGTTTCTGAGGGTGCTACACATGGCACACTGTCTTAATGTATTAGTGCAGGAGTTTCTATCATATCCTGAAATCAAATCCATGTTGACTGTGGTCCACCACATCTGTGCCAACGTTGCTCATTCCAGAAAGGTCTGTGACCATCTAAGGCACTTGCAGATCTAGAACAAACTGCCTCAGCAGCATCTGAATCTGGAAGTTGTTAACAGATGTAACTCAACACTGTTCATGGTCGAGTGCATGTATGAGCAGTATAAAGCCATCTCTATGACAGTGCTGGAGTATCTATGTCACTGACAACATATCAATGGTGACTAGTGGATGGCCTGATCATGATGCTAAGGACATTTGAACATGCAACACAAGCAGTGAGTGGCGACACTGCCTGTGTCAGTCAGGTGATCTCACTTCTAAGGGTGCTGAGGCAGAAGCTGCATAGGTACAGCAGGTGTTAGAGGCAGGTGGTGAGAGTGAAAGATGTGCCTTAATGGAACTCATGATCCATGTGCTGAACTGCAATAGGCATATTTCCTGCATTCTGCAGTCTAGACTTTGATATTGCCACCATGCTGGACCCGTGACATAAACGGGGCCCGTCATTGATACTTGAAGGTGGGTGTGACCAGGTCCACAATCTAACAGATCAGCTAATGAAATGGGTTAATGGGGCACAGATGTTATGGCCATAGTTATGTAAGGCTCAAAATGAAAGTGATCTGAGACTAGGTGTTGCTATCACCTCAGGAGAAAAAATAACAATACATTCATTTCAGGATTTTTTGTGCCAGCTGGGAATTGCAGACATGGAAGAAATGAGGAGGAAGCTAATGAGGCAGCAGGATTGCATGCAGTACAATGCATGGTGGTGGACACCAGGCACCTTAACATACTGGGAGAGCCACTACTGTACTGGAGTAGCAAGGTCACTGACTGGTCAGCACTGACCTCCATTGCAGTCAAATATCTGAGCTGTCCATCCTCCAGTGTCAGCGTGGAGATGGTATTCAGTGCAGCAGGGGCCATTGTGTGATACAGACATACTAATCTGTCAACTAGAAATGTTGGCATGCTAGCATTTATCATAATGAATGCAGGACACATTACACGTCACACAATAGTGCCTTCACTCATATTACATGGTGGTGGCAGTTGTGTTGAAGAAGAACCAGAACAGCCTGGTGGTATCAGCATTTGCAAATTGCCTTCCATTGTGGTAGATGAAGCTGTAATTGAGAAAGAATTCATATGTGGGGACAACTTCAGTCTGGAAGACTCTGAAGGCTGTTTCTTGTTTATTTATTTATTCATTCTTGGATTACAAGTACCTTTGAGCCAAGGCACTTTTACAAAGGTTCCACGTCAAATTGGAGACACAATACAAACATAACACAGTTTGAAATTAGCAATTCAGGCAGATTGAATACATACATTTGAGGGGAGGTATGCACAGGACAGAACAACAATTTGAATAAACAATACATATCATGAGATTCAACACAGTCACAAGCAGTGGAATAAGGCAATTGAGGGAATAATGGAAACATGGCAGGGCAGGTTTCACAGTGAGAGCTGAGAGATAGATGGGAATAACAGAAACTGAGGAGCAGCCAAGGGCCTTGTCAGGATTCGAGAAGTGCTAAAGCCGGGGGGTGAGGGAGGGAGAGGTAAGTGAAAGTGGGGATAGCAGATTAGAGTGACAGTTACAGGAGCTGGCAGCAGAGAGGTGGAGGCAAAGGCAGGTTTTGAACTGGCCAAGACTTTGCAATGAGGTGATGTCTTTGTTGATTCCATTAAACCAGGATGGTGCCCAGTGAGCAAAGGACCTATGTCTCTGAGAGGTGTGGCACCGGGGAATGTGCAGAATTTGTTTTCAGAGTTCCTGGTGGGGCAGGAGATGCGTGCAGCATATAGGAGGGCTTGGACACCTGGGAGAGCAAGGCCTAATGTGATCTTCTTGGTCATTAGGCAGGTATGGTACTTAATACAGTTAGATAGTTGGAGCCAGCCCATTTCGGCATAGAGTGCACAAATGTGGGTGAAACATTGGGATCCTGTGATGAGACGGCAGGCTTTGTTAAGGGCCAAGGATAGGTGCCTAAGGGCTGTGTCAGACGCAGAGCCATAGACTACCAGACCATAATCGATTAGTGATACCACAGAGCTCTGCACAGCTATCCTTAAGGCATCTGCGGTAAGGCACTCCCTGTGCCTGTATAGAAGACCAAGGCATTTGTTAACAACTTTGGCAATGGTGTCAGTGTGACTGTCATAGGACAGGTGACTGTCGAGTGTGATTCGAAGATATTTAAAGGAGTGAACTTAGTTCAGGACAGCACCATGGCAGTTTTCAATTTCGAAGGGACCTATGCTTGTTGCGGGAGCCGCAGAAAAGCATTGACTTTGTTTTCTTATAGTTGAGCACCAGCTTTTGACTACTAAACCATTTTTCAATGGAGGAGAAACCCATCTGGAGCTTTTTTTGAAGTAGGAGGGGGTCATGATGAGTGGCGTGGATGACAGTATCATCCGCATAAAGCAGCATCTGTTCAGGATGGGATCGTGGCAGATTGTTCAAGACGAGGCTGAACAGGAGAGGCCCAAGAATGGACCCCTGTGGGACTCTGGAGCAGATGGATCTAGGATCAGAGAGGGTGTGAGCAATTTTCACCCTTTGTGTGTGGTTTTCCAGGCAGCTCTTAAACCAGGATGTAGCACCAGGGGAAAGTCGAGTTTTGCAACTCTGTGATAAGTAGTTGGTGATGGATGGTGTCAAAAGCCTTAGTCAGGTCAATGAAGACCGATCCAGTTAGTTGATTATTGTCAAGGGAGTTGTGGATTGCACCTGTGAATTCTGGGAGGGACGATGTAGTGCTGATGCCTTTCCTGAAACCATGCTGCTGCTTACAGAGAACGTCATGCTTGGCCAGGTGTTCCGTCAGCTGGTCAGAGACCAGTCACTCAAGGGCCTTTGAGAGAGGGGTAGTATGGATGTAGGCCTATAGTTCCCATGATGAGCCTTGTCTCCACTTTTATGGACTGGGGTTATGGTGGCGGATTTCCATCTGTCGGGGAACTGGCCGAGGGAGAGGGAGAGGTTGGAAATATGAGTAAGCGGATATAGCACTTCTTCTAGCACAAGGGACAGTAGTTTAAGGTCAAGTGTGTCCCCGCTGGTTCTTGATCCTGCGATTGCTTTGCAGACATATTTGCGCACTTCATTCCTCCTGACTGCTTTGAAGTAAAAAGGCGGACGAGTCAAGGAGGGGGATGGGGTAGTGAGAGGGGATGTAGCAGAGAGGTCAGCATCAAAGAAGTCATGTGGGAGTACACTGCTGAGTACACTGTTTCTCTGATGAGGATGATTGAAGCATAAACACAAAATTGCTCTCCTTTCCTCTTTATCAGTTGAATCCTTTTCTTTATGATTCAGCTTTGGCTTTCCTGTGACTATATTTTCCCCAAGTTGTGCTACTGTTCTAAGCATCCATCTGATTACCTTCAACTGCCCTATCTTATTCATTCCCAAAAACTAAAAACATTTTGAGGACTACGTTATGAGATGCCCATCACCACCTCAACCACTTGCATTCAGACTGAAAAACATAGACTGCTGACTCTGCAGCATAAATGCCATTCACAGCCATGGAGACCATCCATCCACCAGCAGTCAAAACACCACTTCTTCCTCCTAATCTGGCTTACTGTTATATCCTCCACATTCACCAACGACATGGCCCACTACTGCATCCACCGAATGCACTCATTCAAGACTGAAACAAAAGTACTCTTAAGTCAGCATAAATACTGTTGTTGCCAGCAGTGCAGGCCATGAATCCACCAGCAGTCAAGGTGCCATCTCTTCCTCCTCCCCTGGCCTGCTTGTGTCTCCACATCTACCAACAGCATGGTATCCTAAGTCAGCATAAATACCATTGTGAGGCAGACCTCAACCCAGTCAACCAGCCCACCAGTTAGCCATCCAACCAACAAGCCAGACCTCAAGCTGAGCCTCCAGCAAATCCATCAAGGCAGCAAGACCTGAAGTTCAGCAAAGGTGAACATTGTCTGATGTGATATTAAGTTACTTTGATTGTTTTTCACATGACTTATCCTCACTATTGGTGGTGAGTTCATCATGGCATAGGAGGGGCTTCTACCTTGCTTGCAAGAAATTAAAATATATTTCTTTCTTTTCTTTTGACTCCCTCTCTCTTAATACAGCCTACCAAAAGCTAAAGAATAAAGTTGCCTCTTCCTCCACCATCCCTCTCTGTGGCAGCATTGTGCCAGTACACAGCATTGCCACCATTAACTTTGATGGTAAGTAAAATGACATTATTTTTTCACTTTTTAAGATTTAATGCTAATTTACTTTTACAGATAAACAGTGACGCAGTGGCCATGCTAAGTCAGGCTAAACAATTTAACTTTTCTTCTTCAGAGGTGAGAGGTACAGTATAGGAAGAGTGGGATTGATCTATGGATATACCTTGCTGTCACTGCAGTGGCTAAGTCAGGGCATTCTTCATGAAGGCAGAGTTCAGCAATCCACCTAAACTTTGCAGCCAAAGTAAAACTTCCCAACATCTCTTGTCCCTGCATGCCACATATCATTTTGGCTCTACCTTTCTTAAGTTGAGTGCCCCAAAATTGCACACATTACTCCAAGTGTGGCCTTACCAGGGGTATTTAGAGGGGTTAGATCACCCCCCAAACTTCCTCAATAGAGCCCACTTTATGCACCTTGTCTCCAAGCTCATCATGCTGAGCTGCTTTACATTATTTTTGTAGCGCATCTCTCCTAAACCTCAGAACATTCTCATTGCCTTTCTCTGAAACCTCTCTACGTACTTTATATACTTCCACAAGTGTGGTTTCCCAAACTGTATGCAGCAGTCCACGTGTAGCCTTACCACAGATCTATTCATGGGCCCAGAACATACTTATTCCCACTAGAAAACAGTTCACTTAATGCATACCAAAATTAAGTTCACATTTACCACTGATCATTTACGTGCCTGGAATGCTTCAAGCTATTTGTCACCGGAACTGCCTGTACTCCTGCCTACCATATCTCCTTGATTCAGCCTTATCAGTATAATAGCTGTATCTACTGTAGGTCTCCTTTTTCCCAAACACATCACCAAGCAACTGTCAGTACTGATTTTCACACTCCACCTTTCTGACCAAACATTGATTTCATCAATACCTTGAAGTACTGAGTGGCTCTCTCTTTACTTTCACTGATCCCCACCAGTCATCAGCACACATTTTCTTCCACTTTGCAACCCCTTGCTTAAATTTTCCTTGAATATCTTGGTGTGTGCAAGTCTACTGACACCTGTGGGACTTGGCTAGTCACTAGAGATCTGTCAAAGTTTTAATTCACCAGTGAAGTTGCTGCAAAGTGACCAAAACCTGCAAATATGCAGTTTCCAAAGTTTTTCCTACACTTAGCAACTTTGACTTCACCCAAATCATGAAGTTTTCCATGCGGAATGCAGAATTCTGCTTGCAAAGTGTGGTATTTTGCCCACAAACAGTGGAATTTCACCCATGAATGGTGAAATTCCACCATTTGCTGGTAAAATTCCACCATTTGTGAGCAAAGTTCCACACTTTGTGGGAGAAATTCTGCCATTTGCGGCAAATGTCCGCACGTCACAGATCAATCCTTCAATGTTTGGGGAATAGTGGTGAGGTAAAGTGCTTGTGTAACTTGTAGTACAGTTTGTGGCTTTACTCTAGTCCCACCTTTGAGTAGTAGGTATGTAAGTAGGAATTTGTAGGGAATAGAAGGCCCATGAACAAGGGTGAGAAGAGCACTGGAGAAAAAGGAGGAGGGGATGGTGGTGGACAAAAAAACACTCCCTAAGCATGGGAGGTGTGTGAGTGATGGGAGTTAAATAGAGTTTATGGGAGGAGCTATTACCAACATTGAACCTCGGGTTTAAGCCACCCCCCCCCATTCAGTGTTTGGGGAATAGTAATGGGGTATAAGTGCATGTGTAACTTGTAGTACTTTTTGGCTTTACTCTATTCCCACCCTTGAGTATTAGGTATGTAAGTAGGAATTTGTAGGGAATAGAAGGCCCAAAAAGATATCTCCTCCAACTCATGGAGAGTATGACCGCTGGCATGCAGGAGAGGAAAAAAATCCAGGTGGAGGAAACCTCTGAGGACCCATGGCCATTGGTCTGCTTATCCTCTGGGCATACTAAGAGGAAAAGGACCTAGGTTCTAGTAACCATAGCTAATTTTGAGGAAGGTGAGGTTCTTGCAGAGATGATGGTCCATGCTCGATCCATGGATGATGTCATTTGGAGGACAATACTGAGGTTGAAGAAGTAGATCTTTTCTGAAGGAGCAGTAGAATCCTGAGTGTGAAGCAGATCCAAGAAGGGTGAATGAAGTCAAGATTTCCAAGCTAATGATGGATAAATATCCAAAGGGATTACAGGAACGCAATGAACAGGGAGAGCATTATTTGATTGATATGCTATCAGACAGTGTACGATGGAAAATGCAATGATTTGTAAAATCATAGTTGAATGATCCAACTTTTGGAAGCTTTGACCTTCACAATAAAGTCTGGTGGTAAGAAATTCAGTGGTGAGTGATAAGTTGCTAAATAAGCATCCATGAAGTGGAAGAAGGAGTTGAGCAGAGTCTTTGAGTGCCTGATAGGAGAAATTCCATAAGTGATTTGTAGACAAATACAGAAAGATTGGCATGTACAGTCCAGCTGGTAACTGAATACATATATATATATATATATAGATATATATATATATATCTATATATATAGATATATATATATAATGAATGATTGGAAGTTCAGTACAAGGAATTGGATAGCTTATTTGGCATTGATGTCATAACTATACTTGCATGTGCTCTACTGGTCCACTGGCTGAAGTAAATATGGGTATTTCTGTGGTGTAATTGCCCATGAGATGCACTGAGGTGTCTATGGCTGGTTAGATTTACAGGTAATCTGATGCCTAAATACTTGAGGGAAGCTTGAAAGTGGGTATATGAAAAAGTCTATAGGCTGGGATGATAGTGATGTAGAGTAGTGTGGAATGCCAGAGGATCCTACTGTTATGGTTGATTAAGACCTGTTGGGAGGCAAGACTGGGATAGTGAATTTGTCTTAATGGTTCCAGATTTCTGGATTAAGAATTGGAAGAGCATGTTCTCAGTGAAAGTCTTCACTGGAGGGAGTAATGGAGATAATTTGTGAAGGATTGATTAGAAGGACTGCTGGATGGGTAGCTAATGTGATTGATGGTAATAAGATAAAAAATGTAGATGACTGTATGAGGTATGGTGATGTCCAGGAGCTAGAAAACAGTGATTTGGATAGCATTATGACATTACTAAAGCAACTAGGCATGGGAGATCCAATGATGAAGGTTCTGGGAAGGCAGCTGTGAAGGTCTTAGCACAAGCAATGTCTGTTGAGAAAGTAGGAGTTGAGTACATGGTCAAGGAACCGGTGTTGGTAGGAGATGCTGCAGAAGGTAAAATGGGTGATGTCCATAGTGGTATGATATCTTGCAATTTCCAATATCCATAGCAATGATAATGATTATGGAGTCAGAGCATAACAGGAGGATTTGAGTCCTTTCCATGTAGGAGGATAGCCTGTGAGACATGGTAGATAGGGAAGCCACAGTAAGTGAATAGACAGGGTTCATAGGGAGTATCCAATCAGGATGGATGTGATCTTTCTATTATCTATTTGAATGGGATTCCAGGAGTGATTGTGAGGAGCTGATTGGGCAGTATGGAAAAACTCTATGATGATGTAACAGTCTATGAGGCAAGTTATCAGAGGGGTATTTGCTAGAAGTAGTTGCCCTCAGGTGAAATGAACAAGTGATCCATCAAGTAGTCTATGAGAGCAGTTAGAATGGCCAGAGTAGGAGTATGAGATGGATAAATGGGAGGAATAATTGACCAGATAGAAATACTGGCTGGAGATAGGGTAATGTGCCCAAAAGAGCCACAGCAAACAGGATGAAGCCCCGAGCCTGCAAGTCGGAGTTGAAAGGCAGCCAACCAATGATGGAAGAAAAGTGAGGAGTGAATCCTATATGAACATATGAATGTGCCAGCAGAAAAAGACCACCCGGTCTAGCTACATCTGCTCAAGTTTGCAGCTAGCACCCCTAGTTTGCAGCTGCCCCACCCTCTCCCCTTTGTCATTCCACTGCTGCCCCCACCTCCCCACCCTCTCTCTCTCCCCTTCTCACTGTCCCACGCCCTTTTAAAGTGATTCATGGATTTACATGATACCACCCTTTCTGGCAGTGCATTCCGTTTTGCTACCACCCTCTCCATTAAATAGTTTCTCCTCATTTTCCTCCTAAATCTTCTCCCCTCTCTATTCTTAGCCCATGCCCCTTGGTGTCGCTCCCTGTCCTTAGCTTAAAGACCCCATCTGCCCCATCCTTATTGATTCCCTTCAGATACTGAAATGTTTCTATCATGTTCCCCCTGACCCTTCTATCCTCCAGGTATACATATTCAGGTCTCCCAGCCTGCACTCAAAGTATCTCTCCTCCATTCCTCATATCATCTTCGTTGCCCTCCTCTGTACGCATTCCAGTAGCCTAATATCACGCTTCAGGAATGGCCTCCAAAACTGCACACAATACTGCAAGTGCGGTCTTACCATTGACCTGTAGAGGGGCAAGATCACCTCTCTTTGCCTGAATAAAAAGCCCTCGCTAAGCACCCCAGCATTTTGTTCACTTTTGCAGCTGCTCTCCTGCACTGGGCAGTACTGTTCATGGTCCTAGTTACCATTACCCCTCGGTCCTTCTCCTCGGTGATCCCCAGCTTAACCACCCCCCCAAGCCAGTATTCTCTCCTTGGGTTCTTCACCTTGAAGTGCATAACCTTACAATTATTTGTATTACACCCCAACTGCCACCTCTCTGACCACTCTTCTAGCTTGCTTAGCTCCTCCTGCAGCTGCTTCCATTCCTCCTCTCCATCCACCACTGCTTCTATTTTGGTGTCATTTGTGAACAGACTTACCTGCTCACTACCCCTTGTGCAATGTCTGATATGAAGAGCCCAAATAATTCTGGTCCCAGCTCAGAGCCCTGTGCCACCCCACTTGTCACCAGCTTTGGAGCTGAGAGCTCCCCTCCCACCACTACCTCTTGCAGCCTCCCACTCAGTCAGCTTGTAATCCATTTCATCATTTTTGCCCCTACCCCTACACCAGTTCACTTCACCACAAGCCACCCATAAGGCACCAAATCAATGGCCTTGCTGAAGTCCAAGTAAAGAGAATCCACCGCATGACCCGTATCCAGCTCACCTGTCACCCAGTCATAATATTGTATCAGGTTGGATTGACAGGACTTCCCCAAAATGAAACCATGCTGCCTCACATCCTGGAGGCTGTTGTCCTCCAGGTACAACTCCAGTCTTTCCTTTAATATAATTTCCATGAGTTTGCACACTATGATGTTGAGACCTACTGGATGATAATTACCCAGTTTGTCCCTTGGTCCACTCTTGTATAACAGCACTACATATGCCATCCTCCAGTCCAGTGGCACACATCCTGACTCCAGTGAGGTTCTATACAGATCCGCCAGTGGCTCTGCCAACACCTCCACCATCTTCCTAAGCACTCTGGGGTGGATAACCTCCGACCTTGGTGCCTTGTCTACCGTCAGTGCCCTCAGTCCCTCTAGGACTCTACCTTCCTCAATCCTTCCATCTGTCACCTCCTCTTCCTCCGTCCCCACCCTACCAGGCCATGGTGGTAGCCCCCCTTTTCTTCTGCGAACACTGAGCAAAAGTATTCATTCAGTGCTTCCACCTGTTCCTCCCCTTTTCTGTTCACTCTTTACCATTTTTTAGCCTCACTATTGTCTCTTTGCACTTCCTTTTCTCCCTAAAGTATCTGAAAAAGTCTCACCCCCAGTTCCCTTCGCTAATCTCAGCTCCCTCTGGGCCTTGACTTCTCTGACTTTTCTGGTCACCTCCCTGGACCATCTTGCATACTCCTACCTATCCCCTTCCTTCTTCATCCTTCTATACCTCTGGTGCACCTCTTATTTTGCCCTCACCACCTCCACTATCTCGCTGTTCAATCAGCATAGTTTCCTTGCTCTGCTCCTCTTATTCCGTGTCTTGGTGCAGGCTTCCATTGCCTTTGTATTCCCCCATTTAATAATACCCCACTTCTGCTCTGTGTCTATCTCCTGCCTTATGCCCTCCAGTTTCCCTTTCAGCACTTCCCGCATCCTCACAAAGTCTGGCCCTGAAGTTTACCACCCGGGTTACTAAGTTCTCTGACTCCCTGCACACCATGATATTAAACCACACTGTTTGGTGATCATTATTGGTTAGTGAGTCCTCCACCCTTATTTCCCTTACTGCCTCCCCATTCAACAATACCAGATCTAAAGTGTTCTTTAGCCTAGTAGGTCCACTAACCAACTGTGTCAGGAGACCCTCCTGGATCACATCCAAGGGCACTTGCTCCCTAGCAACTGGAGGTGACTGGAATGCTCCAATCAACCCCCAGCAAATTGAAATCCCCCAAGATGGCCACTTTCCCTTTTCTACATACCTTTCTTATTTGTCCAGCTAATTCCCTGTCAAGTTCCTCAGACTGGGATGACAGCCTGTATACCACTCCAAACCTAAGTTTCCTACTCCTTGAGTCTAGGAGCTGCAGCCAGATTGTCTCTGTTCTCCTTTCCTCCCCCTCATCCCTTGTGTATTTAATCCCACCCCTCACATAGACTGCCACTGCACCCCCCCATGGTCCTTCCTGTATAATTTGTACCCTAAGATTGCTAGATCCCAGTCCCAGTGCTCAGTTGCCCACATTTCAATGACAGCTGCAATATCCGCCCTCCACACTGCCAAGAGTGCCTGTAGCTCAGTTAATTTGTTGTCTAAGCTTCTCGTGTTCAGCAAGACCACCCTCCATCCTGCCCCCTTCCCTTCATTGCCTTCCATCTCCTCCCTTCTACTCCCTCCATTTTTGACCACCCCAAATCCTTCCCTGCTGGCCTTAGGGGGGTATACTGTGCCTATGCTCTGTCAGATCCTTACCTAGCTGCTGTTCACTTGCCACTCCCCTAACTAGTTTAAATCCACCTTTGTCACAATATACCTCCCCAGTCTTTGCTTTAATACCTACTTCCCCTCCCCTCTCAGGTGCAGCCTATCCCTTGCAAATGGATTGTTATTATCCCAGGTACTGCCTCAGCCTCCCACAAGCCATACCCCTTGGTTTGGCACCATTCTACCAACCATGCATTCAACTCCCCAATCCTCTCCTTTCTAACTATGGTTGTGCAGGGTACTGGAAGCACCTCCGAGAAGGCCACATATTTCCCAGTCTCCTCGCACAACCTTCCCACTTCCTCAAACCTCTCCTTTGTAGCCTCCACCATTTTGCCGCTAGGTCATTTGTTCCCACATGTACCACAATGTGCAGTTTCCACCGACCCCTCCTTGCGCACTTTAGGATTGCCTATCTTGTCTCTCTGCCTTTAATCCTGGTATGGACTCCACCCACATCTGACTGTGCCTCTCCCCCTTGCTGCCTCATATGATACTCTTGAGTGTGGAGTCCCCGAACACCAGAACACCCCCTCCTCTTTCTTTGTGCCTGTTGCCACCCCCCCGGTTCCCATTCCCGAGGCCACTCAAGACGGTGTCTTTACCATTTGCCCCAATGTCTTCCTGCACCCCTCTCAATTGAGTCCCCTTTCCCTCCTCCTGTTTGACTGTCAACACCCCTCTCCTTTCTCACCTCTCTGAGCATTATCCTTCCCCCTGCCACGCCGTGCTCAATCTCTCCACTACCAATGCCCCTCACTCCCTTCTGTTCATGAGTACTATTTCTTGTGCAGGCTCCTCCTATGTCCTCCTCTTCCCCATGTGTCACTAGTACAGCAAACATGTTCCCTAACCTCTTTGCATTACTATGCATTTTCTCCACACTCCTGCCTACTGCTTCTCCTCTTTTGCTAGGCCCTACTAGAGTTCATCCTTCATCAGCTGGCTTCCTGTCTAGTTTGCCTCCTCCCCTGACCCCTCCCTTGACCCAGTGTTCCTCCTCTGTGGTGCGCCCCTTATACTCTCAGATGTCAGCCCTTCTACGAACACAACCCTCCCCTTCCCCGCAGCCTTTTCAGCTCCCCGCCAAGCCCCTAAACCTCTTCCTCCTTAGCCTGTGGCATATTGGGCACCCTCCCAGCCTCTACAGTATGTTCATCCACACTGCTGCCCCACAACCATTGCGCCCCACAAACCTACCCATGGTTCACACTACCTATACAGGACAGTGAAATACAGTCTCGCTATACTGACTGCAGTTGTTTATGAACACAGTTACAAACCCAACGATAGCATTCCCAAGTTTCAGAAACATATACAGTCCATAAATTTGATGTTACCCTCAGGTCCTCTTTAAGCCCCTCACCCTGGCTTTAAGTGGGGCCATTGTGCCCTACATTGAGCTTAATTCAAAATACACAGCCACAGAAACCTTCAAGCTAAATTCAAAAGACACAGCCACAGAAATCTTTAAGCTTAATTTAAAAAAAACAGCCTCAGAAACCTTTAAGCTAAATAAAAAAAAGCAAAACTTACAAAAATCCTCTCCACACTTACTCTTTTCACAGCAAGTTGAATTAACTAATCCTAGCCCTGCCTGTAACTGAAATTGTAATACCAAATGCCTTTGCATACAACCTAAGACAGCCAGCTACAGTAATAACTGGAAACCACACTCCTACTCACAAGATATCTATATCTATAGCTATATGTACTGTATATATATATATATATATATATATATATATATATTTATATCTATACCTATAATTATACCTCTATCTATCTATCTATCTAGCTATCTATCTTTACACAACATATGTCTGGGGATAAATTAATGGATAAAAAGTAGTATCTTAGACAGGTCATGGAGATATCACTATGGCCATGAAGATATCATTGATATCTCCATGTTCCTATATGTCATAGTGATATCCCCACATTCCTAAACATCATTCAAATGAAAGTGAAGGTTTTTCACTTTCCATTGCTCAGGTCTCTTTCTTTAAAACCTGGACAGCCCCCCCCAACCACACACACACACACACACACACACACACACACACACACACACACACACACACACACATACCCCTCTATCTGGTTGATCCTGGCATTATTTCTATCTAAAAATGCAATTTAAGCACTTATCTAGTTGCTGCTGCCACTGTGACATTCAGTCGGGAATGATAGTACTTTCACTTTCTCCTTTGAAAGTAGCGTGACCGCACGGTACGAAGATCGAGCCATTAGGAAATTACAGCAGTTCATAGTAAAGAGGCCTGTACCCATTTAGTTAACAAAAAAACTCTGCAGTTCTGTATTTCTTTTCCGGAAGCTGCCGAATATATTCAGAAGACAGAGTGAGAGCAAGAGAGCGAGTCAACAGTTTCACAACAGTAGGAAGACCTGGGAGTGTCTGTTGCTATAGCAATACATAATCATGTTTCCTCCTCCTTCTCTAATGCTGCCGACTCACACTCTTTCTCTCTCTCTCTGTCGTCTGAATATAGTCGGCAGCTTCTCAAAGAGAAATACAGAACTGCAGTATGTTTTTAACTAAATGGGTGCAGATCTCTTTACAGTGAACTGCTGTAATCTCCTAATGGGTTGATCTTCCTACCGCTCAGTCACGCTACTTTTAAGGGAGAAAGTGAACTTAATATTCTTGGCTGAATGTCACAGTGGCAGGATCAGCCAGATAAGTGTTTCAATTACAATTTTAGATAAAAATAATGGCAAGATCAACCAAATAACATTTTTTATGTCATATTAAACTGGCAGACTCTACCATAAATATATTTTTATTTTATATAACATATCATCTCTTGTGTTCTGGGTTGGGGGATGTTTTGCTTTGTGTTTAGGGAAGGGTTCCATTACAATTCAGCCCAAACATATGTTTGCATAAACAGAACATGACATGGCCTTAGTGAAGATATCATATATTTATCTTCACTCGAGACCAGTGACATCAAGATATCTCACTTGTGGCTTTGCCACTCATGAGATATCATGATATCATTGGCCTCTTGTGAAGATAAATATGATCTCTTCACTCAGACCATGTCGTATCCTATATATATATATATTTAAGAATGAGCTCATATGGCTGTTCCTTGTTTCTTCCCTCCTGACCTGTCTGAGGGCTCAGGTCAATTTGAAGCTCCCCAAGCTCCTCTCTCACAGCCTTCAAACCACCCCACAGTGACTTTTCAGTATTTAAGAAAGGCTGGTGGAAGGGGTGGGCGGGGGCTTTACAGTCCCTCCAGCCACAGCAACCTTAAAGCTAAATTCGAAAACACAGCCACAGAAACCTTTAAGCTAAATTCTAAAAACACAGCCACAGAAACCTTTAAGCTAAATTCCAAAAACACAGCTTCAGAAACCTTTAAGCTAAATTACAACCCCCCCCAAAAAACACAGAAAAACTTACAAAATGCCGCTCCACATTAACTCTCTCCACAGCAAGTAGAATGAACTAATCCTTCTCTCCTAATGGACTGGAGGACGGATCCAGCTGCAGCAAGTTGCCAGAGGATGATTCACAGATGGCCAAAGAGCGAAGCCAAGTACTAAGAGCAACTGAGGTGAGACACATGAATCCCACAGCTGATGAAAGCTGCAAACAATGAGTGGGAGGGACAGAAGGTGCTGGATCAAAGGAGGATGAGGTTCCCACATCTGAAGGAGAAAACAAATTCATACAACAGTTGGAAGGGGTAACCTGCAGCAAGGAAGTCCATGAGGTAGTTGAACTGGATGAGATAGAGATTGAACAAGTAGGCATGGTCCAAATTATGAGGGAATGGAGGCCAAGGAGGGGTCAAGTACGATGGTCCATGGGAGTGGAGGATGGAGACTGGTGAGGAAGGATGTAAGGCAATCGGAGTGGAGAGGTCCTGTTCTAGGAGGGAAGCATTAATTAGGTAAGAGGCAGAAATGCAAAGAATGAACAGTCAGTTACAGATGCAGGCCTCTAACCAAGGTAGTTGAGGTGAGATGACCTGGACAATAAACACCAGAGAACATATGGTGGTGAAGACAAAATCGGTAAATGATTCCAGTCTTGATGGGAGCAGCAAGGGTTGGTCTGGTAGAGAGTGCAGAGGGCTGAAACAATTGACTGCAGATATGAGCTTCCAGTCCTGGTATTCGAGGAGAGATTACCTGTATCTGATATCACCAGGCAGAGGTGGGAGGATGGAGGCAATTGAGTGGATGAGGTTTTACCCCAGACAGAAGTGGTAACCGGGTATGAGACAGAGATGGTGTTGAGCTAGTGGAGTCATATAAATGGGCTACCAAACCAGGTAGGCAGGGCAAGAGGACCTTCAGATGATGCCATTAGGTAGAGTTGGGAGGTGTGAGGCAAGTGCGGTATACGGGCTCCATTCCTGAAGGGAAGTGGCAACTTGCATCAGGTATAGGATGCACAAGATGAAATAGTTGAAAGCAGATTCAGGCTCCCAGCCATGGAAGTCAGTGTGAGAGGACTAGGAATTGAGGCTGCAGACCAGCTAGGATGGAGAAGGCAATTAGGACAAGGTCTTGTTCCTGAAGGGAAGCAGCATTCTGGTAGCAGGCTGAGAATGCATAAGGTTGAAGCAGTGGAATAGAGACTGAGGCACCCATGGGTGACAGTTGAGGCAGGATGATCTTGACTTGAGGCACTGATCTTGACTTGAGGCAGCTAGGTATAGGTAGGATGATGAGGGCACATGGGGTGAAGAAGTTCCATTCCTGAAGGGAAGTGGCAACTGGTATGAGGTAGAGAAGTCATGGTATGACACAGTATATTGTAAACATGGCTCCCATCCCCAGTAGTTGGGGAGAGCTTACCTACACTCAATGCTGACAAGCAGAGTTAGGGACAGAGAATGTCAAGTTGGTAAGTAGTAGGAGGCAATGACTGTAACGAAATCCCATCCCTGGTAGACAGCACAACAGAAGGCACGAGTTAGGGATGGAGTCTGGAGAACTGCTGTCATGGGCAGGCAGAAGGCACAGAACGCTGCTGTAGGAAAAGAGTAGATTTAGAAAACTGAAAGGAGATAGGTATGATAAATAGTACATAGGTATGGTAGGACATACGTGGCATGATAGGAATGGTAGACACATAATCAGGCATTGATATATAAAAGGAAGGACTGGCCTTTGGAAGCTGTAACAATGTAGGGGGAGGAAACCTCACTGTAAATGGAAACATATACCATGTACCAGGGAAGAAAATTATGAGGGTGGAGGTGATTGAGGTCAAAGGCAGCAGGGGTGGTTAAGTGGCAATAACTAGGTTTAGAGGATTGGGAGCACCTTTCCCCGCACCCCCCCCCAACATCCTGAGGCATTGTAGTGCAAATAATCCTGCAAAGGAATGCCAAGTGCTAGGAAGAATAGTGAAATCAGGAATAATAATACAGTGAGCGGACAGGAGACAATCACAGCTCCCAATAGCATGTGTCCCAAATGCAATGTAATTTTTGTAGGTTGGTCTGACTTTCAACCCCCCCCCACCACCACTAGCACCACAAGCAAGCTGAGTAGTGGTAGCATAAAGCTTCCCTCCAGCTGCTGCTAGAGCATTTCTGACTTCTGGATTTATGTACAGCTTAGACCTAAGTCATTGTTTTTGTGCTGCAAAAATAAAGGAAAATATTTTAAGCAAAGCACAGTTCTAACCCCTCTAAACCTTAGTGAGGAGGATGTAAGTAAAACATGATAGGTACACTGATGGGTCACAGATCCTCAATCTATGGCATCAGTTATGATTCTACTGTAACACTGTAATGGACAAATTTCAGTGGCACTTAGGGCACAGATAACAACACGCTATGGAGGAAAGTGGCAAGAGGAACCCAAAGCAAGTGTCAACAGATATGGAGAAAGGAGGCCAGTGATGAGAACTGCATGGGTGTTTGAAGTCTAGGGTTAGGAGCGAGAGGAAGAGGCTGGGGAGAAGGAACGTTGAACTGCCATGGAGCAGATGGCATGCTGTAGGGCCACAGCAAAGATCATGTGAATTGGAACTGCTGGCAATTCAGAAATAGCAATGCACAAAAGGATAAACAGGTTCGGGTGGAAAAGCTCCTTACAGCTGTATACATGAAGTAAAAGTTGATTGATTTGGTGTAGTTTAGGGTGCACAGGTTTCTGGGAGGCAGAACTGATGGAAAGCCACTGAGGAGTTGAAGAGGAGACAGGGACAGGCTGCCAGGGATGGACAGGAAGTGGATGTGCTGCAGGAGGGGCGGTGAGCCAAGTCTAGAATTTGGGATGAAGGAGCTGGGGATGCTAGGAAGTGCCATGCGTGAGAGGGGTCTGATGCAGGTGGAGAAGCCCAAAAGGAAGAAACACTGAGGGAGAGAATCCAGCAAGCAGCAAGGGATGGAGACAAGTAGAGGAGGGGTCGGGGAGGCAAAATGGAGCTGCTGAGAGAGGGGAGAACAAACAGGACATGCGAAACAAAGCAGGCAAAAAACACAAACTAGGAGACACAGGGAACAATGGGGGGATGTATAAAGGAAGGAGAAAAAAACAGACACAGCAGCAGCAAGGCACGGGAGAAGGAGGCAAAGCAACACTAGCCATGCAGGGAGCTCAGGGACAAAAAACACTCCCTAAGCAAGGGAGGTGTGTGAGTGATGGAGGTTAAATAAAGTTTGTGGGAGGAGCTATACCCCACATTGAACCTTGGGCTTAAGCCCTCCTATTGTTTTGCAAATTACGCTGAATTTGTAGATTCATCTGTGGAGCGAATTTAATCAACTTCTCCCATCTCTACTGGTCACCCTGCCCTCCACTGATAAGAGCTCATTAACATGCTCTCTCTGTGTCCTTTCACACAACCAGCAATCAGTCTGTGACTCTGGATCATTATGAAATTCAGAAAATTTTAATTTCATAATATCCTCGTGTGGTACAGTACCATACCAAATGCTTTACTTTGTTAAAATAAAGTGACATTCACTATCAAAATATTATATAGTCCTTTGCTTGCCAGTTTGTAAAATTGAAGAAGGTTTGCCACACATGATCTACCCACATACAATAGAATCCATGCTGTGTTGGGTCACTGGTGCCAGCTGCGGAGAGGACCCATAATACTATCTCTTATTATTTATTCCAAAATGTTCACTATGATTGATGTTAGACTTATAGTTTTGCAGTTAATTGTGAACTCTGCATTCCCTTTCTTATAGCTGGGGATAAGAATGTCCCTCTGCCTCTCCTGGGAACAGTGACAGTGAGGATTTATTTGTGCCAACATTGTAATCAGTTAAGGGTAAATGTCATACCCCCCCCCCAGTCTTATTTTTGTCAAGCTTCCTCAGTTTTCCCAGAAGCTTGTCCCTTAATACAGCTACTATACTTTGACCTCTAATTTTGGAGTTTCCTTGCCATATATGCAACAAAATTGGAGGGGGTTTAAATTCAATGGAAAATAAACAGAAGAATTTGTAAAATACACCAGCTGCCTTTTGGTCAGTGGCTATCCTTTTTCTGTCCAGGTCTAGGGGTCCCACACTTCCACTCATTTTACAAAACACATTTATATGACTGAATCATTTAGCCTTTTTCTTGGTAACAGAGTATTTAATCTCAATGTTTTACCTTTTCTAATACAGTAGCAGCCTTACATATACTCTGCATCTCCTTATAGCACTAGTAGCACCACAAAATTGCAGGCAGAAAATTGTTGTGATTTTGTAAATATAGTCCTTTATTGCTTTTTATGTCTGAAGTGTTTGTCTTCTTCTGTGCACTCATTATATGGTTTTCTACCTAATAGTATTGAGTGTGATGTAAAAAGCAGTGTTTTACTTGAAAACAGGCATATTTATTTCTGTTCCTTCCACTTCATCATCAGCATGTGATCTCACTCATTGCTGCATCCAAGCTCTGCTGTCTGATTGGTGATGTTTCACAAGTTACCAGTCAAGCAGCAGGAGATTTGCCCTTCCTGGTTACTAGTAGTGTCGCAGTCAGTGAAGTTACAATCCTGATGATGCATAAGGACTTACAGAACTATAACAGCCTCCAGGTAGGATCCTGTTACACAAATCACACCCAGTATTGTCAGGAAGAAAATGTTCTAATTAGCAAAACAGAAAAAAAACAAGCATTTGTCAATGCCGAATGTTGTCGCGCTGGCATTGGCTTTGGTAGTGCAGTGTGGAAACACATTTTGGGCAGGATGTGAAAAATGACAGCTGTACTGTTCATAAGGAGGTGTAAAAAAATGGCAGTGTTGAAAATGTGGCATGTAAATATTGCAAATTTGCGAAGTTACAAGGGTGCATGGGAAATGCGCAATACACACTTGTAATACAGTCATTTTATGGAATTTCGGGACTAAATTTTCAACATAGGCATTTTATCACCTCTGCTCATGTACAGCGTGACTGTCATTTCCTCAAACTGTCCCAAAAAGTGATTTCACACAGCGACCGCGCTATTCTGCACCGGACGTGCAGAAACACATTTCGGGCAGGATATATAAAATTACAGCTGTACTGTTCATCAAGAGGTGTAGAAAAATGTCAATGGTGAAAATCCAGAGTGAAAATATTACAAATACATGTCACGAGCATGCGTGCAAACTGCACAACGCAGGCTCGTAACACAATCATTTTACGGAGTATCGTTACCAAATCTTCAACATAGGCATTTTATGACCTCTGCTCGTGAACAGTGTCACTGTCATTTTTGTAATCGGCCCTGAACACAGATTTCTCACAGCGACAGCGCAATTGTGCACCAAAAATGTGGAAACACATTCCATCCAGGATGTGAAAAATGGCAGCTATACTGTTCACAAGGAGGTGTAGAAAAATGACAATGTTGAAAATCTGGCATGAAAATATTGTGAATTTCAAGTTCTGACGCGCATGAAAGGCAACTACAATGCAATACTCTAACACAGTCATTTTATGGAGTATTGTCACCAAATTTTTAACATAGGCATTTTAGGACCTCTGCTCATAAACAGTGTCACTGTCATTTTCATAATCTGCTGTCAACACTGATTTCCCACAGCGACCGCTCTATTGTGCGCCGGAAGTGCAGAAACACATTTCGGCCAGGATGTGAAAAATGACAGCTGTACTGTTCACAAGGAGGTGTAGAAAAATAACAATGTTGAAAATTTGGAATTAAAATATTGCGAATTTACGAAGTTACGAGCACGCGTAGCAACTGCGTAATGCACACTCACAAAACAGCCATTTTTTGGATTTCTTCCACCAGATTTGCAACATAGGCTTTTTGAGAGCCCACCTCATGAACACTGACACTGTCCTTGTGTTAATCAGTCCTGAAAGGTGATTCCGCACAGTGACTGCAAAATCACCTTTTGGGACCAATTAACATCATAACAGTGACAGAATTCATACGGAGGGATCCCAAAAAATCCATGTTGAAAATTTTGTGCAGATATTCCAAAAAATGCCCGAGATATGCATCAAAGTTGAAAAAAAACCCCACTTATTACATTATACATCTTATCGGCATTTCCTCAGTTCACGGTCGGCTTTGAAGAGTGCAGACATGTTACTGGTCCACCGAAGATTGTCATGCCAGACTCTGGAGGTAAGTATGGGGTGAGAGGGCTGTGGGGAGGCAGGGTGCACAGTGGGTGGGTGCGGGTGGTGGGTAGGGAGACTATGAGGGACTGTTTTTGTGTAACAGGGTGAAAGAAAAGAAAAACATTGTGGGACAGTTTTTCCTTTTACAGGGTATTTGGCATGCTGGGGTGGGTTCCCAGCTTGCCACTTAACTGTTTGGGGGAGTTGCTGCAGCCAACTGGGGATTGGGCACCCTCATCAACACACAACACAAGGGGGGGTTAATTTATGCCGACGGGGATTGGGCACCCTCGTTGGCACACAAGGAAAGCAGGGGTGAGAGAGAGCCAAGGGGGATTGAGCACCCCCTCAGCATATAACAAATGGGGGAAGAGTGCTTTATGCCGGCGGGGAGTGGGCTCCCCAGTTGGCACATACATTGGGGCATGGGAAGCCAGCAGGGGGATTGGACACCCTCGAGTTGGCAGTTGGGCAGCCGCCACATACACAATGTCGGCGAGCACATCCAGGGAAGGTCCGCTGTGTCTAACAAGCTTTGCTCGGATTGCAGTGGACCTTTTCTTAGATATGTTCACCACATTATGTATGCATGGTGTGTTGCTGGCATGCAGGCTGATTGGGGAATGAAGGACGCACCTACTGGTGCATGCCCTGCATTCGCCCAACAGCGACCGCGCCTCCAAAGCTGCACTACTGTCAAGATGTTGGCTGCGCAAGCACGCCAACATAAAAATACTTCAGATATAGGAAGTGATAGGTGAGTACTTGTAAAAGTTACTTTTAATTCCAGGCAGTACACTAATTCTTTAAGGGTTATTCACAAGAGTATGCATTAGATCTTTGGGCCTTGTAACATACCATTCTTTATGCTTTTATTAGCCAAGTGCCTTTGTTAACAATACAGGTTGTTGTTTACCCTTTATTATATATTCTGCTTGTTCAATGGATACAAAATAGAGTTACATGAATGACTATGTCTTTGAATTCTCCCTCATGCTTCGTCCACTGTGCAGTACAACATCCTAAATCAGCTACCCAATCACAGTTAAGGATTCCCTCATGCTGTTTATGTCCTGTCCGTGGTAGTCTTACCATGTAGTCTTGCCCTTCTCCAAGATTCTGGGTCCATTCATTTCAAAATGCACTGCACAATGGCACTTGATGTGAATGTCTCGCTCTAGCCAGTTTGTCACTGCCACATCAACAGTGTATGGCTTAGAACCAGGTCTAATATATTGCTATCCCTAGCAGGAGAGGTGACATACTGTGTGATGTTATTCATCAAAAAATCATATTTACAAACTTATTTCTGGCTATTGAACTGCTTGCGATTGCTCCCCATCTATGTAGAAATACTTAAATGTATCCCAATATCACAACATTGCTATCTTCAAATACATAGTTAATTTCTATAATGCATCACCCCTTCTCCTGCGTTTAGATCTAAAATCTGATGGTCTGCAACACAACTCAGTTACTATCAGTTTAGATATCTGTAATGGCACCCCGCATTGTTTCTAGGTTTAATCCTGGGCTCCTACATTGTTAGTAATATCCACACTAGCTATATCCTCTTTAATTTACAGTATAAGGCATATCCGCCATCCACTGTGTTTCCCCATTAGTCCTCTTCAGCCTGTAGCCATCAAGTTCCTTTTCCTATGTATTTCTATCCTTCCACCAAGTCTCAGTTACCCCAATATCAGATTTCTCCTTTTTAGTCATAGCATCCAGTTAAGCCTTCTTAACTTGATTAAAATAACTGATCATGTATTTCTTTTTATCCTATTTTAATTTTCATTTTGTCACCCTGTGTCATAGTATTCTTACTGTGTTGGAGTGGCAAGCACTACCCCCTTCCCCACATCATTTAGGTTAAACACTTCTTTGACTGCATATGTGATCCTGTCTCCCAGAATCCTTGTACCTCTCATCTTTAAATGCAGACCATCTCTAGCATGCAACTCATTTTAATTCTAGTAGGTCGTCCAATGTTTCAAGAAAAAAATGTTCTGCCTTTCTATCCAGTTCTACAGCCATATATTCATGGATATTATTACCTTTTTTCTATCCATATTATGGTACTGGAAGCATCTACGAAATAATTATTTTATAGCACTTTTTTATTTTTTCCTTATTTTCTCAAATTACCTTTTTGCCTCCTGACCAGGATCCATTAGAGCTGGTATTGTGCATGTTTGTGTAAAATTGTATCGTAATCCACTACTGATGTGGAACCTTTGGAAAAGAGCACTTGTGCTCAAAGGTGTTATCAGAACTACTAATAAATAAATAATTAAATGAATAAATACATAAATACATATCATCCTGCCTCTCCTTCCCTATGTCATTTGTATCAATGCACAGAACAACTACTTGTCTTTCTCCCACATGTTTCAAAAATACTGTTGGATTGCTTGACAATTTCCCCAGTCCTTGCTACCGGGAAGCAATTTGCTGTGTTATTTTTCAGTCAGGTTCACAGATTAAAGTTTTTTTCATTTTATTTACAGTACAGTTCACACTGACATTATTCTACAACCAGCTTGCATCCCACTCTTTTATGTGACTGCAAATGAGCTGCCAGCTAGTTTGTTTATTCCCCTTGAGCTGTAGAATGTGACTTTTAACTTAAAGTGTATTCAGGCAACTCATTTGGAGCTCAGCAGAAGCCAACTAACAACCAGTAACAAAGAAATATCCCATGCAGAGCCTTAACAGCTTAAATGCTGACTGGCTGTTAACCAGTTGCACAGTAAGTTTAATCTGAACTGTACTGCATCTAATAATCAAGCCTCTTATGAGATATGTTGAATCAGGGTATTAACATCTGAACACTTACAAGGATAGCAGCTGTCATAAGAATGTGCTCTGAGGAGGCACAGGGTACTACAAAGGCAAACAAAGAATCTGAAAGACATCCCAGGCAATACCTGAGGCCAGATTCACAAAACTTTGCCCAGTCACAAACCTAGTTTGCCTGGGGCAAACTGGGTTTTGCCTGGAGTTGGTATTCACAAAGCCCAGTTTGCCCCCACAAACTGGGTTTGTGCCCAAGCAATGTTCAGAGGTGGCTGCAATGCAAATTATGAGGAAGGGACCTGCATATCCCTGCAGTACTAACCCCAAGGTTTGTGCTCCATGCAAGGGCCATTTGCAAAGGCCCTTGCATGGAGAAATTACTACCAACAGAAACTTGGCGATAATCTGCACAACCCTAGCGGCTGGCAGAGGTACTGCACCCCCTCCCCATTCCCCAATCACCCACTCGATATGTAAACTTAATTTCCATGATGTAGTAGTCCCTCCCTGGTCCCCAACCACCCACTCAATATGTTAAAAGTAATTTCCATAGTGTATTGGTCCCTCCCCCTCCCCAATCACCAATCACCACCCCAAATCCTGAAATGCTCAATTCCTGGTAGTCTAAGGTCCCTCCCCACCCCACCCCATCAGTGTGACCTACTACCCTACTCCCCATCCCAATCATTTATCAGTGATCAGCACAACCCTCCAAACATCACCACGGTTGGCTGCTGACTGAGCCCCTTGGAGCACGTACTGAATACAGTATGGCTCAATAACTGTGATTGGTACATTCAAAAGACCTATATTTGATTCCCACAACCTCCACTTGCATACTGTGTGACTCTGAGCAAGTCACTTAACCACCCCAGTGCTCCCAGGTCACCTCTGAAAACAGGCATTTTGGGGACAGCGATCAGTGACCAGAGAGGGTGAAGGGATGACTACACTATACTACAATTTTCTAGCAACAGTTTTAGTTTATTCGGGTATTAAGTGAGCAAATTAGGTTTTGCCCTGATGTGCTTTCATTTGCTCTCGTTTTGCTGTCCTAATGCTGTGAATGTGTGAGAGGCTAAATTACTGAACTTTTGTTTGGGTTATATTTTATACCTGGAAATTCTACTAGTTTAGTGAATCCTGATGTATCCTGTGGAAGAGTTTGAGGATATTTTCTGATTCTCTCTGATGGCTCTAGATGTCCCAGAAGCATGTGAGTTGCGAGGCTGGTGAGAGTTGTCCATGGAACCGGCTTTGAACTATAGACTGTTGCGGTATCGAGCTTGCTTGGATGGACTCGATTCGTTCCTGGAGATGCTGGAAGATCTGGGTCAGTTTGGACTTGCTCAGGAGAAAGCCTTGGTTTGCCTTGGGTTGTAGTGAGTGTGTCTGTGAGAAGGAATGTTTTTTCATCTTATGGAGGATTAGGTGAGCCTGGCTAACTCTCCTCGGGGGCGGGTGCCTGACCGAACTGCTCCCCTGGGGGTCGACAAATGCTGGCTGGAGGGTGGGCATTTGTCTGACTGCCCTTGGGGCCATGGTTGGTAGTCTGACTAGTGTCAGACATTCGTCGCTGTCCTGATTTGGGTGGATGCGGGGGTGGGTACCTGTCTCTGAGGCTGGGCTGATCAGCCACCAGAAGAGATCTTATTTTCTAGGGGATGGTTAATTAAGGTTTCTCTGAATGATTAGATTGGTTTTGTGAGACTTTGGGGTCATCGTGGCTGTAGACTTTCACTGGACTATACCCAAGGAGCTTATTACTGGTATTGTACTGTTTATAATTTGAATGGTGAGGCAGTGAGAGTGCCTTAGCCTGCTTAAACATACTGTTAATAATGGTTGTGGCGTGAGAGTGCCACGGAAAATGGACATATAGTGTGGGTGGTGGCGAGAACCCACCCGCCATTATTTCATTTTGTTGAAGCTTCCAGTGTACTCATGTGCATTAGACTGTGATAACATCATTGATCACCTCAGACAGTATATTTGCCCAACTTGGGGTCTATTATTGTTCAATAAGAGACTGCTACTACTGCTAGATTTATGTTATTATTTTGTTATTAGAAGTTTTTGTATGATTGGGGCATGCGTGTGAGTAGGGAGTGGTATTGAATGATGGGTGCGGGTGGGAGGTTGAGAGAGTTTGTATGGGTTATATTTAAGTTGTGGGTTACTGGGTGGTTGCAGGTTGAATTGTGGACTCAGTTATTCTAGTTGCGGGATTAGTTGAAAAATGTGTTGAGACAGAAACACCTAAGGCGCAGCTACTCGGGGGACTGCCTCTATGTCCTCCATCCTTTCAAGCTTCCAGCACTTCTGATGGAGACCTATAGGAGGTGTAGAGCTTTAGGAATAGCATGGAGGAGGGTATCTGGAGGTAGTTGTGCCTGGGTAGTTGCCGGGGTGTCCGAGATTTGGGTGGTGAAGGCAAGGAGATACCCTGAGGCAAAATGGGAACTTGAGACGGGGTTGTGGTCCTTAGTTCCCATACCCAAGGGCTCCACTTTGAAATGTGGGCAGATGACTGGTCCAGCTTCCCGACCTTATCCTACTCAGGTTGTGTTATGCAAAGCCAAGTCAATGAAGAACAAGACTGCCATTATGGTGGACTTGATATCCTCGGTCAACCTGGCCTGCATCACTGAGACCTGGTTAGATGAAAATGCTGCCCATATTTTGGAGGCGGCAGTCTTGACTGGGTATTCCATGATATACACCCGAGGAAGGATCACGGGGGTGGGGGGGTGGCCATTTGTTTTAAATCCAGCCTGAACCTCACAGTGCTGACTGTAGGTCCTACTTGGTCTTTTGAGTGTGTGGTCACCTGAGGAGGCGATGGTGCAGGCTTCAGGATCCTCCTGCTCTATCATCCCCCAGGAAGAGATGGGGACTTCTTGATGGAGATCGAAGAGCTCATTACCAGCCTGGTGTTGGAGTCCTCTAGGTGGTTAATTCTGGGAGACTTCAATGCCTGGATCGATGGCAGACTTTCAAAAATTGAGAGAGATCTCCTAAGGAGCATGGAGGCCCTTGGCCTAACACAAAATCTAACAACAGCAGCGCACTTAGGTGGCTACACACTGGACTTGTTTTTTTCTGTAGGTTTGGATATTGCTGACCTTAGTGTTGATCCAATAGTTTGGTCAGATCACAGCACTGTGGGGTTCCTGTTTGGGGACCCCTCAGATCATCCTGCCCCTGTGGAGATGGTCCGGTACTGCCTATTAAGAGGTGTTTCCTCAATGGGACTATTGGCAGTGCTGGACCTATTGAGTGTTGGTTCAGCATGTGCAATGGGGCTGGAGGAGGCAGTGGTGACCTATAATGGGGCTGTTGTTGTGACCTTGGACTCGATTGCTTCCTTTTGTGTCTGCCCCTTGTCCACTCGTCAGAGATCTCCCTGGTATGATGAGGATCTCCAGACTTTAAAGACTAAGGGACAGAGGTTAGAGAGATGTTGGAGAAGATCTGGCCTGATGGAGGACAAACTGGCCCTGAGATCACATTATGTCATTTATCAGGGGGGCAATCTCCCAAAAGAAGGTGGAATTTCTGTCTAGGGAGATTGTTGCAGTGGGGAACAGACCAGCCCAGCTCTTCCGCATGGTTGACAGGCTTTTACATCCTTCCTGCGTCCAAGCTGGAGGAGCAGGTTTGAGCACTAAGTGCAAGGAGCTGGCTCTATTCTTCGCTGACAAGGTGTCTGCCATTAGGGCTGAGGTCTCTTTGAGCATCTCTCAAAAGGGATGCAGTGCCCAAGCTGAGTTGTGCCAGAACACTCCTCCTGCCTGGGATGAGTTTGAGCTTGTTGGGGTGAAGGGGGTGGCAAGGATAATCTCAAAGTTGCGGCCTACACAGTGTGATCTGGACCAAGGTCCGACCTGTGTTTTGGTTGGATGTTTGGACCTGATTGGACCTGTGGTTGCTGAGGTGTCTGGAGTTCCTTAAGGAACTGGATCTTTCCTTTGTCCTTGAAAGAGGCTTTGGTTAGACTCCTTTTGAAAAAGCCCTCTTAGGATTCAGACTGCCTCAACAATTACAGGCTGGTCTCAAACCTCCCATTTTTAAGGAAGGTCATAGAAAAGGTGGTGGTTGCACAGCTTGAGAGACATCTTGCCTCTCCCTCTACTTACGAGCCTTTCCAGTCTGGGTTCCAGGTGGGGCATAGTATGGAGAGTGCCCTGGTAAGGGTGCTAAATGATCTCCTGATGGCGAGGGACAGGAGAGCGTGTACCATCTTGGTTCTCCTGGACCTCTCTGTGGCACTTGACACCATGGACCATGAAGTGCCGCTTGACTGCCTGTGGTTCTGGTGTGATCTGTCCAGGAATGTTATCAACTGGTTCAGGTCACATATGACAAGCAGAGTGCAAAGGGTGACAATGGGATTTGTCTCATCTAACCCGAAGCCTCTGTGCTGTGGTGTTCTGCAGGGTTCAGCCCTGTTGTCCTTATTGTTCACGGTCTACATGCTGCCATTGGGAGACATTATTAGGTGGTATGGGCTGTGTTTTCACTGTTATGCAGATGATACCCAACTGTAGTTGTCCTGTACACCCAATTCTCAGGTGATGGACTCTGTATTGAACAGCTGCCTTGTGGAAATCCAGTCATGAATGACTCAGAATTGGCTTAGGCTCAACCCAGACAAGACTGAGGTACTGGTGGTGGATCCAGGTCATCACAGGGGAGGGGGGTGGGTGGTTACCCACTGGTCAAGTGCTGGGGGGTGTTCCCCTTGCTCTTTCTAGACAGGTGAGGGATTTGGGTGCGACCCTAGATGATGACCTGACCCCTTGATGCACAGATGTTGGCCGTGGTCAAAAGTGGTTTCTATCATTTTAGGAACATTGTCCAAATCTGAGCCCTGATCTCTCTGGAGGAGCTGACCACACTGGTATATCCTTTCATCACTTCCAGTTTGGATTACTGTAATGACCTATATCTTGGGTTATCTGGAGGCAACCTCTGTAGGTTGCAGCTGGTGCAGAACATTGCAATGAAACTTCTGACTGGTGTGAGTAGATGTGAGCAAATTACCCCTGTCTTATGCGGTCTTCACTAACTGCCGATCAGGTGGAGGACTGGCTTCCTTACCTATAAGACCCTGCATGAAAGGGGACCTGCCTATCTGCAAGAGCTCCTTGTCTCTTACCGTCTAGCTCGGGTGCTCCATTCTGCTGAGGGAGCCCTCCTTGGGGTTCCCAGGGTTAGGTTGCTGCATTCTGGGGATAGAGCATTCGGGGTGGCCGTGCTTACCCTGTGAAACTCCTTGCCTGATTATTTGAGATGGGCTCCCTTGGTAGTAGCTTTTAAAAGGGGATTAAAAACATATATGTTCCAACAGGCCTTTACTGATTGATTCTGTTTAGATAGAATGATGTTTGTATTTATAAGGATTTTATTATCTGTGTGTTTGTATAATTTTAAATATTTGTATTGTATTGTTGGTTTTATTGTACAGTGCTCAGAGTTTTAGGAATTGGGAGCTTTATAAATTAAATATCTATCTATCTATCTACACTATGGAAATTACTTTAACATATCGGGTGGGCAATCAGGGATCGTGGAAGGACCACTACACTATGGAAAGTAATATTTACACATAGGGTTGGTGATCAGAGACTGGGAAGGGGGCGAGGGATCACTACACTATGGAAACATTAATATTTTATGTGAGTTGGCGATTGGGGAGGGCACCACTAGAATACAATGACAGTAGTTATTCATACAGGACAATGATCAGAGACCGGTGAGGAGGGTGAGATACTACACTATCAGGGATGTCTGTGTCAGCTGGTGATTGAGATGGGGGGGGGTGCAACATTAGCTGCAGACCATGCAAATGGGCCCATAATGGGTATGCAAGTGGTTAATTAGTGTGGTGCATGCCCAATGGGCTCATTTGCATGGTTGCCTTAGTGAATACTGACTTAGTACACTGGCACCATGCTTGTGGGGATATTCACTTGGCTGGGGGTCAGGACTGTGCCGGTGGGGATAGAGGTAGAGGTATCGGTGATACCGCTACTTCTATCCACTCCTATTGACAGTCAGATAACGCCATTTGCTATCCATCTGTGAATAGTTAATTCTGCAACCTGGGCAATCACATGGTGTAATGCAAACTTCTGCATGGCACTTTGCATTTTTTAGTGAATCCTGGTCCTGATCTTTTAATCAAGTACTGGTTAAAGGATACAGTACAGCATTTTGGGATACCACCATGGTGACTGAGTCAGGAAATAAGTGGAGGTTTTTTTTGTTGGCTATTATGTCAGTGTGTTGGTGGATTGGGAAGGACTGGTCAACACATCTTTTATTTAAATTAGGAGATACAAGTCTTAGTAGTGGTACTGTGGCACTACAGGGGTTGAGAGGAATGAGGGATACTTGTTTTTTGGTGGGTGGATGCAGAGTCAATCAAATAATGTTTTTTACATTTAACATTGGGGATGTCTGGTAATAAAACTGACACACCAAAGGACTGCCATGTTCTGATTACTACTGACAATTCTTTGTATACTTTTCTCAGAAGAATGGCAATGGAAAAAAAAATATTTTATTTTAATCTTTTTCCATTTGGATCACCATGTCATCCATCGCAATATGGCGACTTCTACAGCTGCACCCTACCTCTGCCAAGAAGGCAGATGAAAGGCTACTTTCATACACAACACATGTCAGTGTCACTCCATGATCATTTGGCAGGGGGTGGGTGAATGCTAGGCAGCTCTTACTTTTTTTTTCAGCTTTATTTGTCACTCGAATGACAGGCAGGGATGTAACTCCTCGTGCAGCACCTGGGCCACACTGCACTTGGTCTCTCCAACAGGAGAGACCAAGATCCACCTGAGGCCCCAGCTAAGGCTTATATCTGGGCTATCATTCATGTGGGAGTACTGCAGCATCATCTTGTAACTGACCCAAGAGTTTTTCTGCTTTCTAGTTTCCCCTTGAGGTGTAAACCTGCAGTGACATCAGCACAGGGCATGCGTGCTCCCACACATGTCCTGCAGATGTCCTCCAGCACCTCCATCCCTCAGTGTTTGGTCCTGGATTGTGTACACTCAGTCTCCCCTCAGTGTCACTCAAGTGCTGGGAAACCATCCCACTCCCCCCGGAGGAGGAGGAGGAGAACTATCCATAGGATGCTCTTCCTTCCTCCCCCATCTGGCCTTCTGAAGCTCTGTTTGTTCCTGACCCCAGGTTGCCAGTGTTACAGGTGGTAGCGCTAGTGCTGTGCCAGCAGGCCAACCCTCTTGCCCTTTCTTGCCAAGTACTGAGCATCTTACATGTCAGCTGCTGAGATTCCACTGATCACAAATCAATCCCAGTCTCCCAGGTGGCAGCACAATGTGCTGTAGCTGCACCATTGGGTTGGTTATGGTCCAATAGTTGTTTATAACATGGCGGTGTTGAGATATCTTATAGTGTGACTACAAGCTGGCCCAATGGTGTTGTAGCACCATGTTGTGGTGCTACCAGAACAACACTAGGTAGCATGTTGTGGCAGCATGTTGTGGTGCCACCTGGGGGATCAGAGTTAATAGGCCACAATCCCAAACTGGAGAAGATGGGGGATAAGTGCATTGTGCATGTGAGGTACTTGTCTGTCAGGCAAGAAGAGGGAGCTGGTCAACTTTGCAAGAGTGGCATTGGTGTCAACAGTGAAAGCAATCCCTTCCCTACCCTCTAGTCAGTCAGGAGGAGAAGAGCAGCCATAGCCGCCCTGATTGTTGGACTGAGGGGCAGGAGAATGAAGATAATAGGGGTAAACATATTATTAAACTTCATTATCCAAAGAGAGAAATTCTATTACAAAAGTATGTTAAAGTAACTACCAAGTGTTTGCAGATAAAGTAAAAAAGAAAAAGAATTCAAAGTCTTTGTTAGAGATGTTGTGAAGTTTTACTTCGCAAGCAATACTGGTGTGAAGTTTGGGACATCACACTTTGCAAAGACTTCACAGGGTTCCCAACGGCTGTGCAAACTTTGCCATCCTATTTTAATTTAAAAAATAAGTTTAACATTTCTATAAGCCCATCCCCCCACTCATTTTGCCCTCATATTAAATATAATGTTGAGATGTACTGGGAGGGGAATAGGAGTAAAAGGAAAGAGGCAATATTACCTTTTCATAGGGCAATGATAACACTGGACCTGGAGTATTGTACCCAGTTCTGGAGTCCTTACCTCAGGAAGGATAAGGGCAGGCTAGAGGCGGTGCAACGAACGGTGACTAGAATAATATAGGGCCAGAAGGGCAGACCTTATGAAGAGCGGCTAAAGGTGCTAAATATGTACTCGCCTGAGACCAGACAGGAGAGGGGTGATATGACAAAGACCTTCAAATTCCTGAAAGGAATAAATAAAGAGAACTTCAATGAGCTGTTTAGCAAAACCATAATTCACAGTCAGGGGGTATGAGTAGAAATGAAAGGGGGAAGGTTTAAGAGGGATTTGAAGAAGTATTACTTTATTGAGAGAGTGGTGGAACCTTGGAACAGTTTGCCAGTCAAGGTGACAGGAGCTAAAGCCATAAATGGTTTCAGCATGATTGGGGCAGAGTGAAGGTGATTGTGGCTACTCAAGGTGAAAGTAGCAGGGAGAAGAATGGGGGGAGGAAAGGGAGGACCTGTCCCCTGGATGATAGATAGGTCGCAGAAACATATAGGGAACCACTGGCAGTCTAGATGACCATTGTTTTTTTTTCTGCCAACATTCTATTTGTTTCTATGATAGCACAGTGAGTGGGGAGCTGGGGTCTTTGCCTTTTTCACTTCACCTTTCGCTACATTGGGACATTAATAAAACTTTGGGTCTGATAGCCATCTAGTGCTAATGCCAGTCAGATTGATTTCTCTTTTTAAAAGTTCTCCCCTGATATATGGGTGGGATGCCAGCTTGTCTCATATCAGTGTCTTCTTGTAAGTCAATCAGTTATTTGAAACTGAATATGTCAAAAACAGATATTTTTTAATGGGACCCCAGAGTTTGTGTGTGCAAGACTTTATATAGACAGATTAACAATCACAAGGTCACTCTAGTTTAGAAGGCAAAAAAATTTGAGGGTTAAATTTGATGCACATCTAATTTCTGCTGATCAAATGGTAGCACTAGTGAAGGCTTATTGATTTCAACTTCTCAGTATTGCTCAGATAAAAAATGTTGATTAATGTTTGATACTGCAGACATTCTGGCACATGCTTGTGTGATTTCTAGACTACATTACTGCATTTCACTGTTGGTTTCTTAGATTGCACTGATGGTCTCCTAGACTCCACTCTTCACCCTCTATAATTCATACAAAATTGAGAAGAACAACTAATTTTTAAACAATCTCAATATAAGCATGTGACCTCAGTGCCCTAGAGTCTTCATTGGCCTACAGTTTATAGTAAATTTACTTTTAAGGTAATGGTTTTAACATTTATGGCTTCATAGGGCTCAGCCCCATCATATCTACATGGCTCTCTCTATGTCCCTGAAAGGATATTATATTCAGCGAAAAATCATCTATTGGCAGCCCTCCCCCCCACAAGAGGCCATCATCAGTGGAGGAAGCAGAGAGCAGTCAAACACCTAGCATCAGTCTTCACTTAGACAAGCTTGCTAAACTGATACTTAGCTTCTACAGTCCTGCTCTGTATTTCTTGTTGTCTGCTATTTAGAGCAGTCAGATGTAATTTTATTCTGTACTATTTTGTTTCATTCAATATATGTATTCACAGGAATTGGTGTTTCTTGCATGTATTACTGGTTTGGTGTCCATGACATGGAACCTTTGTAAAAGAGCTCCAGCTCAAACGTTGTTTCCGAATCATTAAATAAAAAAAATACAATCTATCTTTGACCATATGGTCTGCTGAGCTACTGGACAATGTTTATTTGTTTATTGAATTTAGTTAAATGTTAAATCACGGCTAAAAACTTATCTATTTTAGATATGTCAGTGGTTGTCAGTGGTTGACTGTTTAGTATGTGTAATATGTAGTTATTGCATAATCAATCAATAAATAAGTAAATAAATAAAATGAATACACTTAGGACCATGGTCTTATATGCCACTTAACAGACGGAGCATCATTTATATAAACACCGTGCTACAGAGTTAGTGAAAGCAATATGTTTTCCAAAGGAATGGGGATCATTGATTCAGCTTTAAAAGCACAGCAGAGTGACACAACAACACTCAAGGACCTAAATGGAAAAACTACCAGCTCACTGTGGACCTGAATGAGGTCACTAAACCCACACATTTAATAATGTACACACAGCTAACAAGTATAGGAAAGGTCAGGCAAAACCAAACACATTTTGAAACTCATTTCAAAGTACTGCATTTAAAATATATTTATATAGGTCCCGTAACAGCACTTTTATCATAACAGTGCAAGAATGATCACATGCACATTCCTTTGGGTGTGAAGGTTAGAGGTTACCACACCATAACATTGTAAGTGTGGCAAATCTTAATCTCCTGAGAGTGCTGCTGGAGGATATATGAGAATATTATTGTTCAAGGTTAATCAGTAATATTTACAAGCTGTAAAAACATGTCCTTACCCTGCCATTTGTCAGGGCATCTGTGCATAAGAAACACTAATTACGGAATAAAAGTGTCTGATGCAGAGGGAAAGGAACACTCTGATTGCTCTGCTGCACTTCCTCAATCTATAATACAATATACAAGAGCACATTAATCAAGTCAGCCAGAAGTCCTACCTAAAGGCATAGGCTTGTGACCCTCAGAATATCTTTAATTTATTTGTTAACATTTAGTAGGGCCCAGTACTCATAAAGACATCAGTAAGCCAGCCGACTGGCACAGTGGTTAGATTTCCGCTCATGACGCCGATGACCCGGATTCATGAACGGACCTGGGGAGTCTGAGGGCTGGCCGGAGGAGAAGGATTGAGCATCCTTGGGACTGCTCTCCTTCTTCGGTGGGAGGGAGGGGATGAGTGTCCAGTGCTTGATGGATCCCTGGCAGAGGTCAGGAGTGCCGCAGTGACCGATGCCAGTACATTAGAGAGGCAGGGCAGATGCTGGACATCACTGCATGTCTCCACACCTGGGACACCAGGTACAAACAATACCAGTCCTCCAGCATGATGACCTGTTCTGCTCCTCCATCCACTGCCTCCAACACCCGTCGGGGCCCCCCCCTCTCATGGCCCTGACCCAGACGGGTAATCTGAGGCTTGCCCACAATGTCCATTAGGGGGTGGGAAGCCCCTGAGCAGCCCTACCCAGGGGGGTAAGCCTGGGCATGGGGGTGGCAGGCAGACGGGTCCTGAGAGAAGGGGGAATCAGGCCAAAAAAAAAAATGACTGCAGTGAGTGAGTTGTACTTTTCCACTTGCTGGGCTAGATTGTTTTTTTTATATTGCCATACTTGTTTGATTAGTACTATGTATCATTTTAACACATTTTATTTATGATTGACTAATTTTAGAAACATGCTTAAGATTATATTTTTTATTAATAGTGTTTTTTCTGCCTTCTGGGATGCAGTATTGCCTAGTGGTTGGAGCAGTGAGCAATAAATCTGGAGACCCAAGTCTGATTCTTATCATTTCCACATTTTTTTCTGCATGACCTTTGCCTAGTATAGTAATCATGCTGCCTTAGCTTTTTCTCTCTCTCTCTTTCTCTCTATGAATCATAGTTTTCTGAGCTGTTGTTCACCTCCCTCATTCCCATTTAACCCCTCCCTGCTTCTCTTAACTCCCTTTACTTTTACTTCATCTCTGCAAACATAATGTCTGCAGCTAGTGTTTTGCTTCTTAAGCACTTCAAAATAGAGTGTATGAAATATGCTATATAGTGTATAGTGTGTAGTATGGTTTTACTCTGCATGGATTTCCATGCCAGCCGGAACCTTGTTGTACCACAGTTCAAAGTTCATGAAATGTAGTTGTGCTCTTTTGTGGGAGAACAAAGTTCCAGCTCATCAGAAATCCTCAAGATAGCTGGTGTTTTCCACAGCGCTACCATGCACATAGTAATCTTTTCAAGATCTGAACTGAAGCCACCAACACATTTGTTGCTGCTGCAGGAGTGTTGTGAAAATAGTTAAAAAAAACAAACAAAAACAAAAAACAAAACACTATACTCTATAAAAAAATATTGGTTGGGCAACCACATGTGCAACCAGCCTCTGCTACCATCTCGGGCATCTGATTACATTGGACTTCTCAAACCTTGCTTTCAAGGTCTGCACAGGCTGGTTGTATATGGTTGCTCAACCAGTATTCCCTATATATTGTACAGCTAATTCCCTTCCCTTCCCTTCCCTTCCCTTCCCTTCCCTTCCCTATCCTATCCTATCCTATCCTATCCTATCCTATCCTATCCTATCCTACCTGTGATTTATTCTTTAGAGCTTTAATTGCCTTTGCATTTCTTGAGGCAGTTCATAGTAAGCTTGCCAAGGGAGGTAGACGGAAAAACAGATTAATGAATAACTTTTTAAAACTATATTTTTGTGTAGTAGTAGTAGTAAAGCAACTTTATTTATACAGTATAATATCTGACAAGCAAATATATACTATAGGGCCAACAAAGCCCAGTTTTCAAGGTAATCCTGTATTTTGCATAAGATACAGCACAAGGATATGAGCTAAAAATATACAACTATATACAAACTTGTACTTTACAAAGACAAATGTTCAACATGATCCCAAGATATGTATATAAAGGCACTAGCATAAACCCCTAGTAGCAGTAACAACTGTGCCGTTTTGGTTTAATACGTTGTCTAAATGTATTTGCAGACAAAGTCAAATCCCTCCATTAGCATGGAAAGCTGTTCCAAGCGATCGCTACCTGATCTTTAAAAGTAATTTCCTCAAATCTATTTCTGACCTTAGGGATCTTTAATCACAGTTTTTTGCCTCTCAAAGATTGAAACCATTGTGCTTTTTATCAGAGTTGCATCTTATTTTTTGAAATGATCATTTAATTGTTTTTAACAGTTGTACAAAAACTAAGTTGTTATGTTATTCACTGGTAACCAGGTAAGACCCACTAGGCACAAGGGTAGAGATGAAGTGAAATTTAATTTTGTCTGTGAAATTCTGGAGAAATAACACATTTTGCTGTGCAAAATATTTCATGAAATTTGTGCATTCTGTGAAGTACTTTGAGGGTATGTAATGAGGAATTTCATCGAGAATAGCAGAATTTTGCCCACGGGTGGTGAAATTCAACCATTTGCTGGTGAAATTCTGCATTTTGCTGGAGAAATTCTGCATTTTGCCAGAGGAATTTTGCATTTCACACCCACAAAATATTTCACGAAAAGCATGAATTTTGTGAAATATTTAGCGAATGAAATTTGTGGATTTTGCCCATCTCTACACAAGGGCCTATTTCAGGGGCAACCCAGGAGCACTGGGGAGGTTAAGTGACTTGCTGAGTCACACAGTATGCAAGTAGAGTTTGTGGGAATCAAACCCAGGTGTGCTGGATGTCCCAAGCTCATTCATAGCTCATTACTCTAACCTCTAGGCTATACTGCCAGCCCCCAATTGTTGTAGAAAAGTTGTACTATGTGTTTTTGATGCCTTCATTTTTTAAACCGTAATGGTATCTGTCAAATAAAATGCTAGGTGTGCTAATATGCAAATGAATTATGAGACATAAACCTCTTGATTCCCAGAAGGATGCCTCTGACCTCTGTCTTTCTTCTGACAAGGATACCAAAACAGTGTCCAAAAGTTAGACCACATATGAAGTGGTTTAACTTTTGGGTGCAGTTGCCACAATTAGCAGAACATATGCAAGCGTGGTCTGTTCCCAGGGTCAGGACCTCTTTAGCCCAAAGGTCTTTTACCTACAGAGCACTGTTATGGTTCAATGAACTCCCCTCTGCCGTTACCTCTATCTCCAGACTAGGTCCCTTCAAAATAGCACTCAAAGACCACATACTGTCCTCCCGTCACTGCCAGTGCACTGGCTAACTATGGACTGCTGTTTAGCCCCCTCCTACGTGGCTACTGTGCTCTGGCCATGCTTGCCTGGTCTTTGCCCCTGTGGTGCAGCAAGGTGGCGATGCCAGCTAGTGGTGGATATAAATCAATCAGAACTATCAGTTCTGCGTATAGAGAGTGTGTGTGTTAAAGTATTATTCTCTATTGTTAATGTATGATTCTCTAATGCACAATATTGACTGTTAATGACAAAGTCGGGATCTCGACTGCTTTCACCCTGACAATTACAAGCTCCTTAGTTGGACCTGTATAGCTGCCTAAGTGTAGGCTTCATCCTCCATATTGCTTGTACTCTTACCACCTACATATGTGTGTAATATAATGGTGACCTGCAATCATACATGTACCTTTGATACTGTTCATACCCTGCCTCTGTGTTTTGTATTGTTGCATACTGCTTTCTGCATATTGTTCTGTATTGTGTTCAGATGTGGAGCCTTTGCAAATGAGTTTATGACTCAAAGGTTATAATTCTGATATCTTAATGAATAAAATAAGTAAATAAATAAGCTAAAACCAGTTGTGGAAACTGGCACAGAATCTCAAACATCTTTAAAAATCATGTGCTTAAGCTCTGGTAGAATTTTAAGGATGCACAAATACAAAAATTGCATCTATGCCTGAGTTTTACACCTTTGAAAATGAGACACTTGAGCTTGGGTGTGATTCTGAGGATGCATATGGATGCAAAAACTGCATCTGTGGATGTGTCCTATACCTTTGAAAATCTAGCCTATGGTGTTTAATTCTTCATTTTCTTCTTGGTTTTGAAAATATAAAGTAATTTCGTTAAATTCACAACTGATCTTAGTATTATATAGTTACATGCCAACCTGTCATTTCGACTCACAGCACCTCACCCGTACACTTTGCTCAAGTGCGAATTGGCATCCTGCACAATTCAGCCCTGGGCAGTTTGCCCCCTGCATAAATAATAGAAAACAAATTTATCTGGGGATGAATTGTGCAGGATGTTGATTATGCCACAGTGAAGAGTCTTGGGGCAAGGTGTCACATGGAGAAATGACAGGTACGACTTGACATGTCCCCGTGTCATATATTGTATTAATTCAGAAATTAAAATGCATCTGTCCTTGGGATCTTCAGCTATTTTACCAGTGGAGAACTATATAGCCTGCCCTATTAAATACCCGTTCCTTTAGTCTAGAGTTTAGATGTGCATTATCTATTAGGTGTCAAGAAGAGGTCATGGCCAGACAATGAGTTGTTGCTTCTTGCTGCTGCTATTGGCAATAGAAGCAATAACTTCTGGTTGATAAATCTAGCTAGTTGCTCACACAGCTTCTAAACTGCATCAGACACGTGGAGCATGTATGAAAATGGCCCCAGTTGTTCCCATTTATCTGTGATGGAACTAGAGATTGAATTCTAGATCCATTCATTTGCAAATCTGTCTTTAACCTGCTGTATATGGTATTATTACCTTCCTTTCCGAGGTAGTAAGGCCACTAATCCATCTGCACTTTCCTTTTACATTGGACTTCATCCCACTGCCTGAGCATCTAGGACTGTGCAAGTCTGTGATTGAGGTCTTCCCACTGGAGATAGAGGTATACTAGCTCCTTAGTTATCTACATTTCTCTGTCACTGTTCCAGCTCTATCTATGGGGAGTTAGTTGGGATCATGCAGACATTTAAGAAATGTGCTCACTTCTGATGTTGTAGATGGTTCATAAGATGCATGGGCAGGGTATTACCAAAAATGTACTACTGTACAATGGATTGCAGTCTGGTCATATGGTAGACAACAGACAGTAGTGATAAATAGTAGTCTTCCTGAACAGCTCCAAATAATTAGTGAAGTGCTATGAGGTTTAATGTTGGAATCCTGTAATTAATACATTTACAACAAGACACTGTGGTGCTGGCATTAAGAGATCTGGTGGAACACTCTTTACTGATGACATGACAATGACCAGTTGCTTTAGCAAGGATAGTATGGAAGCCAGAAAGCCTACCTGTACTGCGGGTAGTTTCAGATTTCTGAGTGTTATCTTCACTGCTTGTCATTGAAGAGTGGGTAGAGGATTTAGTTGTTTCAGTGGATTTACTAGTAGTGTGGGTTCCTGGGAGAGGTGGTTGAGTCGGAGGCAAACCTGGTGACTCTTTGGTAGTGGTCCTTGTAACGGCAGGGTTAGTGGTGGTAGTGATCCCTAGGATGGGAGGAGAAGTTGAAGATAAACCAGATGGCTTTGTAGTAGTGGTTCTTGCACCACTGGGAACACTGGTTGTAGTGCTTCCAAGAAGTGGTAGAGAAGTGGAAGATGAACCAGATGGCCTTTTGGTAGTGGTGCTTTTATCAGTGGCAACAGTGGTGGTTGTGATTCCTGAATGGGACAGGGAAGTTGAAGATGAGACAGATGGCCTTTTAGTAGTGGTTCCTGTGTTCGAGGTAGTGGTTGTAGTTGTGCTTGTTGTAGATGCTGTAGATGTAGATGTGGTGGCAGTAATTCTACTACCTGGAGCCCCAGTATGTGTCACACCAGGCTTTGATGTTGGCACAGTGTGTGTTACAGCTGGCCCTGTAGTTGTTAAAAACTAACAGCAAAATAATGTTTGTTTCATAATATGTTATAACATAAATCAAACACAAATAACATACAGTAGCTGCATGATGGTGCATATACTGAATAATTTATTCCTAAAGGCATTGTGCATCATTTTAAGGTAATTTTTCATCATGCAGGAATTTAGGAAATCACTGGTAATGATAATAAAGCAAATTCGAATAAGATGTATTAATGCCCATCATAAATCCAAATGAATTACATTATGGTGGTGCAGTAGTGCCTCTGTAATAAGGGTAGAGTAGGTACTTTAGTGCAAACCCTCTACATTGAGCCACCCATAACTCAGCTGTCTTTTGACTCAGGCACCTGAAAATTAGCATACCCACCCTTTGTGACAAGATCTTCACATTCCAAAATCTTGGTTAAAATTGGGTCAGTAATGTTTAAGGTAAAAGGCGTGTGATAGCATTAAAATGACACTTTTTTCTGTGCACTAATAACTAACAAATGACTTAAACTAGAAATCTGAATCTTTCAGGTTTGTTAAATTCTGCTACAAGACAGTCACTGTGGTGCAGTAGCTTGCGAATCAAAAATAATTAAAGAATTAATAAAAAAAATGAAAATCCTATGGTAACACATGCATGGATTAAAAAGCACATCTTTTTCATGAGGTTTTTCACCCACCACAGCAAAAAGCGTAGCTGCAATCATAAAAACATAGACAGTAAGGGCAGATGAATTTGCAGAGACAGAAAGGGCAGAAAAACACTTTAAGTCCATCAAGTCAATCTTGAGGGCCTATCTTATTCTAGTTGTCTGCACCACCACTACCATTCTCACCTCTGCTGTTCCCCAATGATTACTCCCCCACCTTTCTGAAACTCTTTCTGAAATTATCCCACACAGTTTTTTTAAAACCATTTATGGTTTCTACATTAACCAGAATGCTGAACTGTCTGTCCCATTTGTCCACCACCTTCTAAATATTTTCTGATATATTTCCTATATGTTCCCCCTGACAGACTGAACTTGTGACCCTTGTTAATTATTATTCATTGTGAACATTTCTATATGGTCCACAATATTGTACCCTGAAATGTATTTAGACATCTTTATCATATCCCATCTTTCTCTTCTAGCCACCAGTGAATACATGTTATGGTCCTTTAATCCTTCTTCATAGTTCTTGTCCTGTTGGCCATGAATGGTTTTTGTTGCCCTTCTTTAGATTATCTCCAATCTGTCCTGATTCTTCCTCAAGTGTGAGCTCCAAAACTGCACACAGTACTCGAGGGGCAGTCTAACTAGTGACCTGCACAGCCCCCACCCCCATGACAAAATCCATCTGATGCAACCCAGCATCTTTTTTGCTTTCCAACAGAGTAGCAAATAAAATTAGTAGAATTCATTTGATGCTCTTTTTGCAAAAGGTTGCACATTTTTTTGTAATTTCATGCAATTTCATAAATTAGAACAGCAATTTTTAAAAATGAGCAGTTTTTATTGAAATGACACATTTTTAAATAATTATGTTTTTAAAAATGCTTAACTTGAGCAAAATGATGTCATTTAAATATAAAAGCATTAGAGAATTATGCCACATTTTTACACAATTTCACAAAATTTGTATGAAGGGGAAGATGGCAATTTTACAGTATTTCATTAACATAGTGATATTTTCAGCCAGCACTATTTCCATATGTCTTACCACATGGAGAAGGGGATTTGAGAATGTTAATGCAGTAATTATTATCCCAAGTCCCTTTCCCTTCTGGTTTGGTCTACAGTACCTTAACCCCATTGATCCAGTACTCCGTCAGTGGACTTCTGCACCCAACGTGCATTACTTTGAAATTTTTTGGCTCTGAACTTTAACTGAAACATTCCAGACTACTTTTTTAAGTTTCTCTACATCCTTTGTCACACAGCTGACTCTTTTTTCACCATCTACCCTCCCACAGAGCTTGGTGTCATAGTCAGACAAACTCACTTTTCTCTGCCCTGGTCTCAGTTGTTGCTATTGTACATATTAAAGAGAGCTAGCCCAAATACAGACACCTGTGATATGGCACTGGTCACCTCCTTTACCCATGAAAATTTGCCATTGAAGACCACCCTCTGGATTATTCCTGACAACTAGAGATGCATCTAATTTAAATTCCGCCCGCGAAGTGTCCACAAAGTTCCCCATTATAACATGAAGTACTCTGCTTCACACTGCAGGGTACTTCGAGGATTCCACATTACTCCGTGAATCACCTTGCGGAGCACATTTTGGCCACTTCGCCCACCACTACTGACAACCTGTTACCAATCCATTTAGTGAATTCTTCCCCAAAACTCAAGTAACCCATTTTCATAGCTAGTCCCACATGTGCCAGTGAGTCAATGGCATTACAGAAATCCAGATATTGGTTATCACCTGCCAGCCTCCTATTGACAGATTGTGTCCCCAAGTTGAAAATGTCTATCTGGTTCATCTGACACTATTTGCAATTCAGGAAGACTTGCAGGTTTTTGTCTGTGTAACATGATAAACAGAATGGAGATTATCTGGTTATTGGACCTAGCCACAGGACTCCCACTGTACAGCAGCAGACCAGTTGGGAGTTTTTGAACCCATTCATATTGTATATTTGGATGGCTATCTTGGTCTCATATAAAAATTAGAAACATAGTCACGTGTCAGAAAAATTGACTGAAAAAGACCAAAGGTCCACTAGCCTGCCATGAGTTTTCTATCTGCCCTGGGACCTACTGTCCATATGGTGTTTTATCCTTCACAGTCCAACCCTCTGCTCCCCATTGTGCTGCTACTGACCTGAGCAACAACTCAACCCTTAACTCTGTCACAGCCATGCTTGAAACAATTTATGTGTTGGTGCCACCACCTTCACTGCCAGTCTGTTTCATGGCTCTACCACCCTTTCCATAAAACAGAACTTCCTCACATCTGTCTTAAATTTAATTGATCAGTCTTAAGTGCTTTTAGCTTGACTCAAATGCATTTCCTCTGTAACCTCTTATTGTACTGGTAATGTCTTTTGTGACCATGTATTTGATGTGGAACCTTTGTAAATGAGTACTGTGCCTGTACTAAAAGGTAATCACTGATGTTTTCAATAAATATGATAGATAGATAGATAGATAGATAGATAGATAGATAGATAGATTAGATAGATTAGATAGATAGATAGATAGATAGATAGATAGATAGATAGATAGACAGACAGACAGACAGATACATACATAGATGCAGGAATAAATAGATAAATAAATCAACAATGGCCCCATCCCCACACCAGTTCTCCACTCATGACCACGTGTTCTTGACTCTGTACTGCTGCTACATAGTTACCTGTAGTTCTCAATGTTTATTCCTTTGTGAAACTTGAAGGTCTATATCATATCTCTCTTTCCTCTCTCGCCTTATCTCCAGTGAGTACATGTTCAGTGTCTGGAGACAATCTTTGTAAGCTCTACCTTGTTGGTCCTGAATCATCTTGGTCACCCTACATTACACCATATATAGCCAGTTTCTGTCCTTTTGTATGCAAGGATTCCAGAAATGAGCACATAATTCCAAGTGCGGTCTTACCAGTGACCTGTATAGAGGTGCAGTAGTAGTACATCCTTTTTCCTGCTGTCAACACTGGCTTGATTGTTTGTGAGAGCCGTTGATGATGACTTCCAGGTACCTTTCCTCTGTTGTAGTGCCCAGCTTAACCCCTCCCATCCAGAACTCTGTCCTGTTTTTTTTTTCCTAGGTGCATGACCTTGCATTTATGGTGCTGAATTTCAACTGTCAAACCTTAGACCACCTCTCTAACCTTTGTAGATACCTTTGCATTTCCCTGATCCTAGCATCGCTATCTACCCTACCAAAGAACTTCATGCCATCTACAAAGAGACACAGTTTGCCAGGGATGCCCTCTCCAATGTTGGTGATGAACATATTGATGAGGACAGGACCCAGGACAGATCCCTGCAGCACCTCCTTCCCCATGACCTTCCTCTCTTATAATTTGACCTAATTTTTCATAACCCTATGCTGTCCCCTCCTTTCATCCATTTCTTACCCATCTAACAATGCCTCTAACCATATACTGGTACTCCAGCTTGTTCAGTAATCTCCTGTGTGGCATCGAGTCAAAAGCCTTGCTGAAACTGAAGTGGAATGAGTTCATAGTGTGGCCCTTATCTACTACATTTGTTACACAAAGAAAACTATCAGGTTGGCATGGCAAAATGTCCCTGCCAAAAACTCATGCTGTTTACTGTCCTATATACCATTGCTCTCTTGGTAGTCCATAAGGTCCTCTTAGATCAGTGACTCCATCAGTTTACCAACTAAAGAGGTAAGGCTTACAGGTCTGTAATTCCTTGGCTACTCCTAGACCCCTCCCCTTGTATAGTGGACAGACTGCTACCCTACAGTCTTTTGGAACTACTACTATCTGAATTAAGCTACTGAATAGCCCTACTAGGGGTTTAGCCAGTTCTACAACCAGTTCCTTTTGTACTCCATGGAGTACCATTTTGTGACATGTTACCCTCAGAGACAGCTAATCCACAGAGTTCCTGACTGACACTAACCTGAAAGCCTCTGGGAAAGCGAGGGAAGTTGATTCTGGTGTCATTTCTGGACCTAGGAAGCATCAAAGTTTGTGAGTGGAAGTTTTGGGACTAATAGGAGCTATCCCTGAAATAAGAGTTTTTTGCTGGAGATTGGAATTTTTGAGAGAGATCTCTGTGAGGCAGGACCTGCTGGTCTGAGAGAGAGAGAGAAGAGAGAGAGAGCGAGAGAGGAGAGAAAAGACAGAGAGAGAGAGAAAGACAGAGAGATAGAGAGAGACAGAGAGAGAGAGATAGTGTTTGAGCTATTCCATTTTAGACTTTGGTACCTGGAAGCATCATTACAGAACACACTGTTAAACTTAGTGCAAGAAAGCAGTGGCATTCACTTGCTAGCCAGCATGAGTGATGATGCTGTAGAGACCAGCACAGAGTGAAACCAGCAGAGCTGATGGTGCACATCCTGTAGCAGGCACTGAAGCCAGGTTTTAGGCTGCTGCTGACAGGATGGTCTAGGACCTCAACAATGCAGAGTGAAAAAGAGCCAGTCAAACCACCAAGAGGCAGTTCGAAAATCCAGTGTTTGAGGGAAGTGACAAGAGCCCAAGAAGGGAGCCCAACTGATATGGTGTACTAGAGGAGATTGAGAGTCCAGATGCCTGTAGAACCCAGAAGGGTTGTCTAATATTAGAACCATGAGTAGGACTGGGGCCTGCCCTATTTTGGTGTGACTCAAGTTAATTTGGAAATCCATTCTTTACAAGTGAGCCATTGGGCCTGGATTACAAATACCACATGTTTTGGTGTTTATTGCCATTTACACATTTGTATGGCCTTTGGGGATTGTTTATTTAAACACGTTGCTTTTTTTCAGACAAAGTGCACTACATCCAGCCAACCTATAGAATAAGTCAGCAGGCCTGTACTGTTTTAACCTGGAACCCGGCAACTGCAATGAAGTTAGTGCCTATAAGATAAAAAAGGGGGAAATCCTGGTACCAAATGGAAGAGAGTAGCAGCATCCAATATCTGAAGAACAGATACAACTGTACTGTAATAGTTTCAGCTTGGGGGGGGGGCCTGGTTAGGCCTAGTTTATGGCAGCCATGGAGTTGTGCAATTTAATCTCTCCTAGAAGTTACATAAGGGGTCATTTGTTAGGCCTGCCATGAAGAGTACCTACAGAGGGTAGACAACCACTAAGCATATTTCCTTCAAGGTCCAGCTATTAATAAAGTTGTGGTTTTGCTGCTTAAAACAGTTATCATTATTGCCCACCACTATACTATACATGCTAGGTGAGGGACCATTGCATTTGTGTGGGGTTCATGGGATGAGTGACCACAGTGGGGAGGTTGGCAGGCACAGCATCCTAGTGGGTTGTACCAGCACCTCATCTGGCCCACTTCAGTCTTCCTCTGCATGTAGGTACCACGCTATTGCTCTCTACTAATTATGATCCCCCTCACTGTGAATGTAAAAAAGAACCCAGCAGCAGGCACGGACATCTACAGTGACCCAGTGGCAGTGATAGGCTGTGGCACTCCCAGCCCTAAGGAAATTAGGAGGGATGTCCTATCATGGGCCTTACATCCATTAACCCCCATCCTACAAGAATCTAATAATTTATTCTTCAGTTATTCCCTTCAGAATATCACTCACAATTGATGTCAGACTCACTGATCTGTAATTATCAGGGTTCTCCTTGTCCCTGCTATTGTACAGGGGTAATACATTTTCCACCACCCACTGTCCTACAGCACCTCACCTATTGCCAGGGATTCACTAAAGAGGTCTGCTAGGGGAGTTGCCAGTGCATGACTCATATTCCTGAGCACTATAGGGCATCACATTTGGCTCTGGGGATTTTTTAACATTCAAATTGAAAAGCACTTTGAGAACTTGGTCCTTGGAAATCCTACCTACAGTGGAGCCCACCAAGATGTAATGCAGTGTCACAGATTCTTGCATGGCAAAAGGGATTACCTGCCATTAAAACTGTATTCTTCCTGCAGTATCTTTGCTGCAGAATTCTGCAGTATTGCATTGCATCCTGGTGGGCACCACTATATTTCCAGTTTCTGTCCCCCATACTGCAGTTGAAACTCTGGCTGCACATCAAAACCAGAAAGTTAAAGTTGATTCATTTATTTATGATCACATTTTAACACCCATTTTTGTGATACAAAAAATTATGAGGCCACTGGGTGCCAATCCCAGTAGCTGTTTTTGTGATTTTACTGACCCAGAGAGTCCATCCTCAGTTTTGTAGGGGGCGGGGTGTCTGTCAACCTCCCTCAAAATGAGCGTGACTTTGGGAATGTATCCTTGGCGTTGGGTAGCAGACTGCAGTTCCCAAACCTGATTCCAACATCAGGAGCCTATTTCCAGCATCAGAGATATCTAAATTAACAAAAAAAACCACATCCTGCTACCTGTCTGTGACTCATATCTGGTGGCATGCCACTGCCCATCATCCTGTCACTGTTCCTTCCATTGGCTACACCAGGTTCTCATCTTCTGTGCCCCCCTCTGTTTCTGACACTGGATGCCCAATCCTGGTGTCAGAAATTACTGATCCTCAGAATTTCAGTTTTAATTAAGGACATGAGGCCACAATGATCCCATTTCTGCTGGCTGATCCTCCTCCCTCTCTCCTCACTGTGAACTCCAACACCAGGAGCCCAACCCCAGTGTCCAATATGCAGTTAAAAAAATCAAGAATTTGTCTCCAGAAGCCCATCTGTGGTGGCTACACGTGACTTGTCCCATCTATAATACTAGAGAAGGCCACTGGGAGCCCATTCCTGGTGACTTGACTAGTCCAGTTTACTCACCCTCAGATAATGGCCACCACAAACCCTCCACTTCCACTCTTTGGCCAGCTGCTATCTGACTAAACTGAATCAAATCAAATCAAATTTTATTTATACTGTACTTTTCAAATGTCAAAGTACAAAATACAAAACAAAGTAAACAAGCAACACAATACATATATAAGTATAAAATCAGTTAAAAAGCAACAGGGTAACCTATCCAGCAAAGGCGTGTTCAAATAAATAACTTTTCAAAGCTGCCTTGAATGACTCTGTGGACAGGCATTCTCGAATCCCAAGAGGAAGATAATTTCACAGGGTTGGGGCCACAAAAGAGAAAGCTCTGGCCCCCGATGACTGAAGATGGACCCTGGGAATCTCTAGCAATCCCTCGTCGGCAGAGCGGAGTGGGCGGAGAGGGCAGCAGGGTCACAGGAGATCTTGCAAGTAGCCCTGTCCCTGACCATATAGGGTCTTATAGGTCAGCAATGCAACCTTGAAGGTGATTCTCCATCGTACTGGCAGCCAGTGCAGCTTGCGCAGCACAGGTGTGACGTGGCATGTTCTTCCCAATCCAGTCAACAACCTGGCTGCAGCATTCTGCACCAGCTGCAGGCGACGGAGATCCACCCCTGGCAACCCTAGATATAGAGCATTACAGTAGTCAAGACATGAAGAAACAAAGGTGTGAACAATACTAGAAGGTCATTGTGTGGAACAAGGTGCTTTATCTGGGCTATATTCCTCAGATGATAAAAGGAAGACGTGACAATGGCTGACACCTGTGCCTTCAGCGTCAGCTCGCTGTCAAGAATTACTCTCAGATTCCGCACCTGTTCAGAAGGTCTCAACTGGTTACCCCCTGGCACAAGGCCAGATGGAAACCCAGGAGTCAGCTTCTCTGCACGATAACCCAGGTCTACCACCAGCACCTCAGTCTTGTCAGGATTCAGTCTTAACCAGTTAGCACTCATCCAGTCCTGAATTTCAGTGAGGCAGTTGTTAAAGACCAATAATGCATAATTTTGTTCGAGTTCAAAGGACATACAGAGCTGAGTATCATCTGCATAGCAGTGAAAATTCAGCCCATAATGTCTTATAATGTCTCCCAATGGCAGCATAGACATCGTGAACAACATGGGGGAAAGCACAGAACCCTGCGGCACCACATAGGGCGGAGCAAAGGGAGCAGAGGAAAAGTTCCTGATACTATCCTCTGAGTTCTGCCTGTGAGGAAAGAATGGAACCATCTGAGAACTGTTCCTGACAGTCCACAGAGCAGCCACAGATGTTCTAGCAACATCCCATGGTCCACGGTGTCAAACGCTGTAGAGAGATCGAGGAGAACCAAGATCGAATGACTCCTATGATCTCTCGCTATTAGGAGATCATTTAATACCTGAACCAACACCATCTCGGTACTATGCCTCTTCCTGAAACTGGACTGGAGATGATCATAGACTTCATGGGTGGTAAGAAAGTCCTCAAGCTGCAATGCAACTACTTTCTCAATGACCTTGCCCAAAAAGGGCAGGTTAGAGATCGGTCTGTAGTTGGCGAGACAGTCTGGGTCAAAGGAAAATTTCTTCAAAAGTGGCGTTATGATAGCCTCTTTCAGAGATTCTGGAAACACCCCTTGATCCAAAGAGCACCAGACTATCTCAGCAAGGACTGGTCCGATTGCATCCATACACCCCACAAGGCGACATGTAGGACAAGGATCCAAACTACAGCAAGCCCTGGGCAATCTTCATGATATCCATGATAGCTGGCTGGTCAAAGTCTGTCCAGATAAACTGAGGACCTGTAACCTCGCATCGATCACTGCCATGCTAATTTGAATGCATACTGCGGATCTCTGATCTGATCGATGACACCTTATCATCAAAGAACCTAGCAAACCCGTCATTTTATTTGTGAAAAGGCTCTCCAACCCCACAGGCAGGCTGGATTGCACAGTCTGTCCATGGTCTGAAAGAGCTGAGCTGGTCAATTTCTTGAAACAGATATCTCCCTGGACAGGAACTCTGCCTTCTTACGGGAGATTTCTGATTGATAGTCCATATAATGGGCCATCAGTCTAAGTCTGTCATCTTCTAGGCCAGATTTACACCAGCAGCATTCCAACCTTCACCCTACTCTCCTCAGCTCCCTCAAAGCCCCATCAAAACAGGGGGACTGAGGGCAGAGGGAGAGGGGGCAAACACGGACAGGAGCTATGGAATCCAGAGCCCTCAGCACCATACTATTATAGTGCACTACTAACGTATCTGGTTCCATGCACTCCATAGGACAGCTCGAAAGGTCCAGCACTGCCATCAGACCCTCAGGGGTAACTCCCCTCAAAGGGCGGTACTGGACCATCTCCAAAGGGGTTGGTCTCATGGGGGGGGGGCGCGAAACTGAACCATGATTGATAAAATACATATGTATGCAAACCTAGATGTGCAGTATGAAATACATGCTTTATGCAGGTATTTAATTGATTGCAATAACTAGTTAGTTAGATGATGGATGACAGAGGCAGTGAGTGGAGCGTTTGTGTTAGCTGCCAGCTGGGGGGGGGTCAGGGTGAGGAAAGCTCCACTGGGTGACCGGGACTAATTGGTGTGAAGTAGGGAGAGGGAGGGAGGAAGGAACACTGGCAATATGTACTAATTTGTGTGGCCCAGACTAAGGGGGGGGCACTTAATATCATGGTCTGAGGTAAGAAGAGGTGACTATTGGGCACCAGAGACTAACTAGTGTGGGCAGGGTCAAGGAGTTGGGAACCACTGGACGCCATGGACTGACTGGTTTACAGCAGGATGAGGGAAGAGTATCACTGGATACCAGTAACTAAAGTAATTGGTTTGGAGCAGTGTGAAGGAAGGGGAACTATTGGATGCCAGGTACTAATTGGTGAGGGTTAGGGTGAGGAGGGAACATGGAATGCCAGGAAATAAGTTGTTTATAGTAGGGTGTAGGAGGGGGTACTGCTGGATATCAGGGAATGATTGGTTTGGGACAGGGTGAGAGATGGATACCACTGGATGCCAGAGACTAATTTGTGTGGGCTTGGGTGAGGAGGGAATACTGGATACCAGGAAATAATTAGTTTGCAGCAGGGTGTAGGAGGGGGTACTGCTGAATACCAGGGAAGAAGAAGAATCAGCATTTATATGGCACTTTTTGGGGCAGGGTGAAAGATGGGGTACTACTGGATGCCAGGGACTAATTTCTTGGGCCAGGGAAAGGGAACAATTGATTTGGGTCAGGGTGAGGGAAGGGGTATTATTGGATCCCAGGGAATAACTGGTATGGAGCAGTAGGGATCCATGGGTCCCCAGGGAAAATCTGGCTTCGGGCAGATTGAAAGAGTGGAGAACCTCTTGTTGCTAAGGACTGCTTGCCTCTGGGGAAAACTGAAAGTGGGGTGGTTTTGGGGACTTCATGCCAGGACATGCCTGGACTGGGTTGGGTGATAGAGGAGAATTTGCCAGTGGATATCTGGGACTGCTTGGTACAGGGGTGGAGAAAGGCATTAAGGTGGCACTCTACAGACTGTTTGCAATTGATTTTACTGCGTTGGCAATGCCTGACAAAGTCCAGCATTGTCGATACAAAATTGTTTTGATGTGTTTTGTTTTATATATATTTTTTTTAAAAGTAATGAACTTCATTCCCAAAAACAACACTAATGCATCGGTTATGGTTTAAGCACAAAACATTGAAAGGAAGTGCAATGCTAGGGTAAAAATTCCCCAGAGCCTTGAAAAATCTGTGGTGTGGTGTTTCATAGGGTTTGAATAATTGCATGACCAAGCATTGGTATTGCACTTACTTTGACACCTTCTTTCCAAGCATTGGTGTATGAGAATGTTTCTGTGCCCGGAGTTACAGTGCTGACGTTAGGGCAAAGCCAGTGCTGCACTGTATTGTTGTTTAAACCTCAGGGAACACCACACCACAGATTCACCATAGCTTAGTGAACTTTTTATCCTAACAGCACCTTTTCACTACTTTTGACCCATTGAGGGCTGTGCCTTAGAAAGGCCTGGGTACACATGATAGACGCATACCTGGCCCGAACAGCTCCTCACCCATGGACTGGCATGTAGTGGCTGACATTTATGCTCACTGACCACTGCCATGTGCCTGTCAATGGTCCTGCCCCTCGGGTGCACAGGATCACAAGTGGGCAGATCAGAGGACACAGGTGGGCATCCAATCAGATGCCTGTCCTAGTCCAAGAGTAGATCCCCCTGCTCTGCTCAGAACAGGGTATTATGGGACAGTGCAGGTCCCAAAATTAAAAAACATTGGGCAAGTGACCAAATGTCTGTCCCCAACCTTCCCTACCTGACCAAAGGGCTGGGGAAGCATGGTGAGAGTGGGGCCCTGGTTGTCCTACGGCCAGTGGGGGTACTCTGTAGGGGGCCCACAACAGATATGGGAGGGTCTCTGCTGCCGTATGTTGCACCCTTCTTGCTTGGCACTCCTCACCTTTGTGAATGGCGTGGAGTGCCGGCATGCCCCTTGACACTCCCCTAAACCATCCATATCATGAATGTATCTGTGCGAATGGCCAGAGGATTGAGTGTGGAAGGGGTGCATGCCCCTTCTGTGAATGCCACCAGGGGCCCGTGGGCCCCCTGGTGCATGGAATGCCAGCACAGGGTTGCCTACATGTCATGGATCTGCAGTGTATAGGCAATCATATTTTTGTGCATTGGGCCATTGTGCTTAAACTCTAACTGATACATTAGCATAGCTTTTTACAATAAATTTTATATTATACAATGGCAAAAAATAATCTTGGGCTCTCATTGGTCAGTGTGGCACTGCACCCGTGGTGTTATCCTGGCATAACACCACGGCTCTAGTGCCAGCACACTGGTGACCGCATCTCAGTTTAAAACATACATCTCTCCACTGCCTATGAGCAGCTTTCCCGCTGCCCGCTTTGCCAGTCGGCGCTGCCCTCACACAGCCGGAAACCCACCCCCAGCACAGACCATAACCCTGGAAAGAAAATAACAAAGTACCACCCACAGCCATCAAAAAAATAATGAAAATACTCCCTATTTTTTCTCTGAAAAACAAATTGGATCCCATACAGAAAGTGAGCGTGTGGCCCAGTCAACAAGCGAGTGAACAACAGCGTTCTCACACAGTCACCGAGGCTCTCACTCACTCACTCGCTTGTCAACACACTTTCCTCCTTTGCAATATTTCAGCACAATAAAAGCACTAAAACTAACTTTCGAAAACATCTCTCTCCCTCCCATGCAGCATGCATCCTCAAAGGACTGTGTCACTGGCAGTAAGTCAGTTAGTGGGTGGCTGTGGGGGGTGCAAACGGAGACCACACTGTTCAGCACCACAAAAAAACTTTTAAAAATACTGTACAGTATCTCGCAAAGCAGAACATAAACCCAAGGTAATAATGCTGATACAGGATGGTGATTTATAAATAGAGGGATCACTGGCAAAGATTGCTGTTGGGGCACAAAGCCACAGCAAAACAGCATAGCTCCACCTACTGGCTAAAATAGAAATCTGCACTATTTTGTCATAATGTAATCCTACCCACTACAAAAACAATAAAAAAATATACTTTTAATACATTTTTCTATCTCTCTTTTTTTACTGTTTTACAATTGAGCCATTGTATAATAGGAATAATGTACTCCAGGGTGTGTGTCATGCTGGGATAATGCCACACCTGGAGCACTGAACACACTCGGCCTGCGGCCTTGTGTCCAACCACCCCAGGCGTGGCCTTATCCCAGCACGACACACACCCTGTCATGCATTATTCCTTTATTACAGAATGGCTAGAACAAATTAAGCAATTGTATTGCTTTATGTGACTCTAGAACCTTGAAGCAAGGTTTTAATAATCATATCTTTTTTACATCCTGTCACTGTTCACGTGTCTTATGGAAATCATAGTATGACTGTTTTCTATACTGTAGCATGCTTAAAGAGTAAACATGTAAATGAACAATATACCCCATCTGCTGTTGGATCAATTTTGCAACCATCCTACCCAAGATGTACAATCCTCCAGAAATATGTATATATATATATATATATATATATATATATATATATTTATATCTCCATCTCTTGCAAAACTTGCACATATCACCTAACCAAAATGCCTCATATGTAATTTACTGACATGTCCTCCTCCCTGTCCCCTAAAATAAATGCCTTACACCAGTGTTATTTGCTTCCCTACATTTCTTTTGAAATCTGTGTTCTGATATCACTTCCAAGAATTAGAGCCCTAACCATGAACCATGCAGTTTGACTACACTTCCTTGCACTTGACACTTGCTTAGTCTTGTACAACGTGGTGTACAGTATCACTAGTAAAGCTCACCTGAGGATGGTAATACATTCACAGTGACATCAGCAGTATCTTGTTCGTTAGTCCATTGATCACGAGCAATAACCTGAAAAATAATGTATGCAATATATATTCATTAAGAGATCCATGGGCTCATATGTCTGGTATGTTATCCATACAGTATTAACAGCAGTCCTTTGTAAAACTCTTGATGTGACATTTCAAAACCACATATTCATCAATAGTCAGCAACTTCTTGTATCAGGAACTTTCAATCAAATACCACTTTTATGCTTTTTAAAAATATGCTGAGGTCTGCTTAATGTATGGTAGAACATGAAAATATGATCAGGAAAACTCACTTACCCAAGAAATGTTGGATATCCATGGGGAATAAAAGTAAGTTTAAATTTGCCTACTTTTTTATTTTATAGATCACTCCCATATCAGAGTAAATTATCATAATATTTTTTTCTAAAGCATTTTTGAGTGCATTTAATTTAACCCATATATAAAACTTTGCAGCACTTATGTCGAGTCATATCCTATTTTTGTTCTTGCATGTTAGACTATTTATTTGTTTATCTATATATTGAAATTATGCCACCAGCTAAACATACAGGGCTTAAGCTTTTCTGGCTGTGGACCATTTCCCCTCTTGCCTTGCTTTCTATTCGATACCTTTTACACTTAGTGCAAATACGTGTCTCTCATTCTTAATTTCAGTTATTAGAGATGTTTACCACTGTGATGGACAAAACACCTTGCAGTCCCCCCCCAGGCTTTGCCCCCGAGACTGATAGGGATCCGTACGGTTGCCCGTCATGACGTTGCCCGACAAGCTGTATACTGACTCCAGTTTCCCATCACAGCCTTTCCCCGCTAAATGAAATCCCGCTTGACATTTCCCCAACATTATTATTTCCCAAGCCTTTTGTGTTTCAACTGTACCTGTCAGCTGCATTATGGATCGACCAATGATGAAAACACACAAAAATAGCACTGCCTAACACACACAGTTTGAGAATCCTTAACGCCAAATCCCTATATGCACATATAACACAAACGATGAAAACACACAAAATAGCGATGCACTCTAGGCTGCGTTTGAAATGTGTGCAATGAAGAGCAGAGTAATCCCGTAGGTGACACTGCTGCTGTGAAGCCGAATACCCGATACCAGATGCCAGTCCTGGCGCTCTCTAGGCACTCGCTATAACTAATTAGTGCTAACATCAAAATAGCGACATTTGATGTTTAAAAAAAAACTGGCTGAAGCCAGATACAGATCCTTTATTTCTTCAAGGCACTTCAAACATCAAACACAAGAGGTTTGGGAAATAGGACTGGAAATAAAATTAGACGTGGAGACCAATGTAATTATAAAGAAATCTCATCTGATTACTTTTTCAGCAATTCATTCACACAACTAAACTGCACTATTTTGTGGATAAAGGACAAGGCAGTTAAATACTGTAAGATGCTTAAAGTCAGTGATTTTCATGATTCAAAGTTGTGCTTTCCTTGTTTACACTTCTGTTTTCTGATACATTTAGAGCATGTGCTGAAGGAAATAGGCGCTGTTATGGGATACCAATAAAAGGCTCCATTTTACTAGTGCTTAGCCTGGAATAAAAAGCCTCTTCTTTGACCATGCATCTTGCAGTGCAACTCATCGCTCTGCCTGTAAGTAAGTAAAAGTAAATAAAAAGCTCCATTTTACAAGTGTTAGAGGGAGAATGCTTGTTAGTTGAGTCCTTTGGGGGTACATATTTAAAAATATTTAAAAATCTGTCAGTTGAGCAAACAACATTCGGGAAAACATCATGTCGGCAAATTTAACTTCGGGAAAAAGAACACAGGCAATAAAGAGTCGGGAAAACTTATGACGGGCAACCATACTAGACCCAACTGAGATTGTCCAGCTCAGGATTGTTTCCATCAAGGTCCCCTCTTTAGCAAGAGCACAGAAAAGGTACTCTGATGACCTCTGTGTCTTTCACCTTCTATGCTGCATACCCCCCATATTGAGTGTCTCTGCACTAGGTCGGTGCACTTTGCTCTTGCTCAGAGATGCTTTACCTTGCACACCTTATCCAGGTACTGTTCCCTCAAGCATGCAGATCTAGAAACAAGTGTTTTGATACCTTTTATTGGACCAACATAGATGTAACAAAGGAAAACAGTGCTCAAGCTTTCAGACCAACCAAGTCCTTCCTTGGAAGCTGATGCCAGTTGTGTAGAAAATAACATTCTATTAACACCCAGATCATACATAAAGAAAACAGAAAAAAATCTCATTGGTTTAAAATACCCTTTTTAAACCATAACAGATGTTTAAATGCAAATAACCAGTTTTAGTCTGCTAGCTGGCTGCTGTGAAGCACTCCAAGGTTAAATGTCAACAGAGGCAGATAAGAGGAATCCTTCAAGAGGCCTGCCAGTTTCACTAACTTACATACTAAATGTGTGATTGTATCATGAGAATACACTCTTAATTAAATGCAAGACCTCTAGATTTAATACCCACTTAAGTACATGTTAAAAATGTGATAGTATTCCATGTTAAAAACTATAAAGTAGAAATTTTCTATCAATGGCAAGTATCAAGTATGCAGTTATACACAAACTAGTTACTCCATTCTTCATTAAAATATATAACTTTGCTACTAAACAATGGTCAGTTAGCTATAAGAACAGTAGACAGATATATAAAGCATTTGCATGTAATCCATACAGACAGTAAGCATAACATTATTTAGACTTGTGCATGTAAACATTCTGCTATCTTCTTAATTCACTGTGCATACTACAGTCTGTTACCTCAATCCTTTCTTCAGATCCATGGCCTGGCTCTCTCCTTGGAAAGGTTCACACTGGTATCCCTTGAAGATAGCGATTGCAAAAAGGGTGAGGATGAAAATGGCAAAGCAAAACAGAGTGGCCACATAGGGCGAGTGGTAAAAAACAGCAATCTCTGAAACGGCAACCTATGTTTTTTTCCTCCTCCCCCCTGACTTGAATCCCCCGGAGTTGGTTATATTTAGTAAGTGGGATTTGGGGGGTCTGCAAAGAGAGGTGTGGGGGTCAAAGTCTCCCACAGAAAGTCACTGTGGTACTGTTATCGCTGTTTTGGTGATTGTTGTTTTTTGCCACTCGCCCTATGTGGCCGTGCTGTTTTCCCTTCACCCTTTTCTTCCTCACCCTTTTGCGATCACCGTTATCACATGGAACCCAGAATTCTCAGTGTATTGCCAGTGAAAGAGTCTTTGGATGGAGTGAGGTAGTGTGCTGTAGAGTAAGTGGCATGACTGTCTTCCAGAGGGTGCTCAGGGAGATGGGAGGATATCTGGTTGACAGGATATGTGCTTCCTAGTGATTGAACTAAACCCCTTAGGTCTGAGCTCAAGCACTTGAGGGATAGACCTATTCACTGGAAACCAGGGACTGGAGCAAACTCCTCCAGCTGCCCCTAAGGGCTTTGGTGGGACAATGGTATGGGGAAGGAGGAAAAGATGGACTGGGACAGGGACAGGGAGGGATCCAGTCGCCAGACTTGTAACAAGTAGCCCCTTGAGGTTTTGAGGCATGGTAACACCTCTGGTTCCAAGAGTGATAGAGCTGAGCAACAATCTACTCCTGGGAACAAGGCACAACCCACAAGAAAGGCATGGTGGGAAACGGAGGAAGGTAGAGAGTAAGGGTAGGAAGTGATGTATTGTGGGATTCAAAGTCAGAGGTATGGAAGGATAGTTGAGGTCCTAGAGTCAGGTAGAAGGTCTGTGGTTTGCCTCCCAGGTGAGATGGCTGAGAAGGTTCTGCCACAGCTGGAGTCCTTAAGCAGAAGAATAAGAGGGTCAGATATCTTGATCTATTTTGGAACCAATAATCTGGTGAACTGCAGAATAAAATTAATACAGGAGGGATTCAGGGTCTTGTGAAGCAAACTTAGGGGAGTAATGACTCAACGACTTTCTCAGAAATGCTATCAGTGTCACACACAGGCAAGTTTAGGAAAGGCAAAATCTTAAAGTTTAAGGTCTAGCTAAAAGGGCTGTGTGCAGAGCGGGGATTCAAGTATGTGAGGTACTGGGAAACTACATGGGAAGATAATGGCCTGCTTGCATACATCTGAGTGGTGTGGAAACCAGTGCACTAGGTAAGAAAGTAGATGGATTCATTATACAGCATTTAAACTTGGCAATAGTCAGGGCTGTCTTGAGGCACAGGAACCAGGACAGTATCAAGGAGGAGGCCATATGGCCCCCTTCCCCCAGAATGAGACAGGCTGGGACCTATATGGTTGGAGCAGGGGAATGCAAAGGGGAACATGGAACTGCCTAATGGAACATCATGGTCCCTAGAAAGCAGTGGTTGACCAAAGAATAGCCGTGGGGAGCAGAAACCAAACAAGAAGAGGAGTAGGTTAGAGCAAAGTAGAACAGTCACAAAGGCAAAGGTAGTTAATGGAAAACTAGCTGGGGTCCAAGCAATAAAATATCCACCTCCTTGTTTCTCAGTTCAGCCGAACAGTCACCTGATGCAAAAGTACCACAGCTGGGTTGCAGGATAAAGTTATTCAATTCATTTTTATTTTATGAAGCAACACTCACAAACAAGCATTGGTGATGGAATGTCTGTGATTGTTGCTGCATAAAATAAAAGTTAACTTTATGTAGCAATGCAGTTTTGGTACTTTGACATCTGGTGACTGTTGAGCTGAGCTGAGAAACAGTGAGTTAGATCACAGTTGAATGACAAGGCAGAACTTCTGGAAGGCCATACACATAAACTCCTTGGAAACAAAATTATGGGATCATCATGCAGTGGTGGCAGAATCCCAGCTAGACTTGATGGCTGTAACCGAAAGACAAGAAGCATGATATTGTGACTGGAATCTAAAAATTCATACAGTATCTATGCCATCTTAAGTTGGGATAAGGATAAGGGTACAGGGATGGCCTTGTGTGACAGGGAAGGAATTAAAGTGACTGAAGATAGGGTCCTGGGTGAGAGCACTGAAACTGATTCAGTGTGCATATAATTGGTGACAAGTAGAAGGAGGGCAGTAAGAATGGAGGAATCTATGAGCTCCTACACTAAGCAGGGGAGCCAGATAAAGACAAAGGGTAGTGAATAAGAAAAGCAGCACCATGAGTTGAAGTTGTGTTAGTGGGAGACTTCAACATACCAGAAATACTGTAGACTGGATTATGCCAGTGGCAGATGTGGCACTTGGACAACTGGTTCTGATAACTCTATGATTTTTGTAATATAAAAATGTAGTGTGACTGTCTGTCATGAAAAATCCTGTGCCTGGGATGACAAATCCCACCCCCCAGGTATCAGTTCAAAAGACAGGATAGATGTTAAACAGCAGATCTCTGTGATGAGATTAACTCCTAAGAACTCACATTTTATAGCCTTATTTAGGATATGGGTTGTTTGTAGCTAAGCCTGAAATATCCATTTTATGGTGTCCTCAGGAAGGTCAGTTAATTGCAACTGGTGTCAAAAGAATATTACACCTCACTGAGAACTGGCAGAGACAGAGAGAGTCATAAAAAGTTATTTGATGTCTGTGAAGAGCAGGATGCTGCTCATGGATGAAAGAAAGGACTTGGAAAATTACAGACTTAATTGGGAAGTCATATGGGGAAACAAGTTTTTTTTTTGCTGATGTCACTTATTAATTTACCTCCTGACACAAGACATCCTGATTGTATCATTTTTAATAAACAGAGGAGAAGGTGGGTGACATCATGTAGAAGACAGGTTCAAGACAGTTTGTTAATTATGCTGTGAGTGACCTGTAGAGAGACACACATGTTTGGACTCTGAAAAAGCAAAATCAGGCACTGTTAGAAGATATAGAAAGACAATTCTAAGTGTACTGTGATAGGAGATTTTGTTTGCACTTTAAACCTGTTTTTTTTAAGTGATTGTATGGTTTTTGTGATATATGGTTTTGTATTTACATTTTACATTTTTATCTATTTTTAAGTAAACATCTCATGTTTAGAGACTACTTGGTGTGCCTTTGAAATCCTTTATTTGACAAGTGAAGCATATATGGTTAAAATTGACACTGTGCAAAGCTATTGGTAATACCAAACTGGGAAAAGGTAAGAGTTTATTCTGAGGTCTTTCATTAGAGTTTTAAGGGTTCATTTTGTACACCTGGTTAGGTGCCCGTAGGTGTAAGATATCTGGCCCCCCAAAGAGCAGAATTATTGGAGCCTGTACATTGGGTACACTAGCAAGAGGTTCACAGTTTGAATCCCTCCAGAACTTGAGACCAAAGTTTGATTCAAACCCACAAAACAGACAGGAGGGTTACCCTGTTCTGTTAACTGTTCACAATACTGCGCTCGGAGGTTGGCACTGTGGGAGCAGAGGGCCTGACCTGCTGAGTGGGTTTGTGACAGCAGCCAGTACCAGAAGTCAAGCATTGGTGGAAGCATTCCAGGGTTGCTTTCTAGTTCAAAGGGTCAGGAAACCTACTAGGGAGGGGGCAGTTCTGGACCTGATACTCAGAAATGAGGAGATAAGGATAGGGGAACTACTAGGCACCAGCAAAGATACAATATGGTTTAAAATGGTGCTATAGTTGGAGTATACAAATTCCAGAACCAAGGTCCTAAACTTTGGGAGGGTAGATTTTGGAGAAATGAATTAGCTACTCAAGGCCATACAGGAGGGTGTTAGGGAGGCAAAAGGAGTGTAAGGAAATGGGGCATAAAAAAGTCTGCAAGAAGTCACAGACATTTGTCTGGGACAAGTGGCAAAGAACAGGCAAGGCAAGGCAATTTATATGGTGCCCAATCCCAGGGGCACTGTGTACCTCACAATGTGTACAGCAGAGTCAATAAACTTAATTAAAATCAGTAAATAGCACTAAATATAAAATCTCAAAAAGATTACATAGATAGCAGCATCAGGCCCAAAACTTGGTGTAAAATGATGAATTTTCAAAGACTTTTTGAAAGTGGGCAGTGAAAGAGCATCTCTCATCTCACAGGGTGTGGCATGTCAAAGAATCAGGGCTACCACCCTGAACTCCCTGTCACCTGAGGATTTCTGGTGGGATCTTGGAACAGACAAGAGGTCTGCCTCTACTGACCAGAGGGAGCACCAAGGGCATAAGGTATCAGGAGGTCTTTCAGGTAGCCTAGACTAAGACAGTGCTTGGCCTTGTATGTTAACAAGCACACTTTGAAGCTGATACGACACAACAATGACAACCAGAGAAGAGCATGGAAAAGGCATGCCGGGCTGATGCATTCTGGACTAGCTGCAAATGACACAGCAGCCTCATGGGTAACTCAAAGTAAAGAGCATTACAGTAATCCAACCTTGATATGACTAAGGCATGCACCAGTGTTGCTAAATCGACTGGTTGGAAATAGGGCTTGTTCTGGGAGATGTTTTGCAGATGATAAAAGCCACTGCAGACAACAGCTGACATCTGATATTCTACGGAGTCCACAATGAACCCCAGATTCCTCACTCTATCTGCAGCTTCAAGTGTCATGCCTGTGACAGGGTTGGGAGAGACCCTGTCCCTTTTGTTTTGCAGAGAGATTAAACTCTTAGACTGCCAACAGAATTAGAATGTATTGGAGTTCTGGACTGATATATCAGTCCGCGACCCTGTAAGGGTTAAAAGCAAGGATCTATTCTGTCCTCTCACATTCTGTCACTTGTCTATCTCTTGCCTTTCTAATTGCACAATCAAATTTTCCTTGTGGCACCTAGGAATTGGCCACACTGATGGTCCTACAATTTCCTCCTGTTGTCACCATTCCTTCACTTGCTGCTTCTGTTCTTTCGTTCTTCCCTTGTTTCTCTGTGGTTAAAACATATATGTGAATCTTTATGTGAAACTGAGATCCCTTGGTTTGCAAATATATATATTTATAATTGATTGAAATGATTGCATAAAGCTATTTGAGTTTATCTGGAACATAGGGGGTTAACCTTGAGATGTATTTTGACCTTCACAAGCTTGTTTGCTGAATCATCAGCAGGAAATCAGCCCTGGGATAGGATGTCTTAATTGGTTGTACCTGTTAAGATGACTAATGTACTCTTCAGGCTACTCACAGGAAAGATATTGACAAAGTCTAACACAATTTGTGGAACAAAGGTGGCGTAGTTTACAAGAACAGGATGCAGAATTTAATCACCAGGGAAAAACACCTTTTAAACAGAGAACACTGTTTTGTTTAGAAATAGAGAGTGTGGAAGATTTTATAGAGACTCTCCGTGAAAGACTTCAATTTATTTGGGCTGCCTGTATCAAGAGATATCCTGCAGAATTTTATTTTTTATTTTTATTGTTATTGATAATAGTAAAATGCTATTTGCAAATTTCATAACATCTCCTGGTTTGCCTTTGTTGCCTAACCTTTACCTCAACCACAATGCCATCCAACAAAAGTAGGATGGCATTACTGCTCATTGCTGCTGAACCCAACTGACTAGGCTCAACTAGTAACACCTCCACTTTCAGTGAGTTTAATCTAAGCCAGCTGGCCACCATCCAGTCCTGAATCTTTCTAATGCACTCTTTCAATTCCAAAACAACCACACTGTAATCGGGGCACAGGACACATACGGTACAGCTAGGTGTTATCAGCAGAGCAATGAAAACCCCAGTTGTAGCATCTAATGATCTTCCCCAGTGGCAACAGGTACATGGTGAACAACACTGGAGCTAGAATCAACCCCTGAGGCATACCACAGCAGAGCACAGCACTACTCTATGTAAAAGAGCCAAGTGCCACATGCTGCTCCCTGCTGGACATGTAAAACTCAAACCTCTGCAGTACTATGGTATGGTCAGTATTCGGACTGCCAGGTGTTGTTCCAGTTGCACCACAACCACCTTCTTTATCAACTTCCCCAAAAAGGGTAGGTTTGAGACAGGCCTGTGGTTTGAGAGATCATTAGGGTCCAGAGAAGATTTCTTAAGGAGGGGCTTAGCCGCTGTCTTTTCAGGGCAGATGGGAAAAATTCCCCTTCCCAAGAGAACACCTAACAGTCTCCACAACAATCAGACCAAGTGAATCTCAGCACTGTAAAAGAAGCTGGATCAGCCTAGGGTCCAATGTACAGAAGGTGGGATGCAGTCCAGAAACCACCTGGAGGACATTAGCCATCACCAGCTCTTACTCTGCCCATAAAAATGGAGTGCTTTTGTCCATCAAAGAGCAGGTACTGTCAGCCGATGACATGCTGCTTGAGGATATCTCAGACTAAATGGAGGACACTTTGCCAAGAAATAACTGGTTATACTTCTGACATTTACCAGGTGAAAAGGCTCTGGAGGACTTAAGACAGACTGAATTTAATAGTCTGTTCACAGTATCAAAGAACTGAGCTGGTCAGTTCCATCCAGCAGCAATCACCTGCAATCGGAATGCTAACTTTTTTAGAGTGATTGCCCACTGATACTCATCATAACGAGCCCTCAGCACCAATTCATCCTCCTCTGAGTGGGACCTCTGCCAATAATACTCCAGCCTCTGCCCCTTTGTCTTCAACCTCCTCAGATCACCATCAACCCATGGTGACTTGTGGTGAAGAATTAAGGGGTGGACACAGAGAAGTGGTAGGGAGCCAACCGCAGCTGTAAGGGCCAGGTTATAAATAGGAAGAAGAAACCAACAGTATGTGGTTTACAAAGGAGATCAGGGGGGCACTATGAGGAAAAAATGGGCATTCAAGAGGTACTGAGCAAACCAAATGGACAGGAACAGGGATCTATACCTGAATAAAATAAAGGACTGCAATAGTGTGGCAAGGAAAACATAGGCTACAATAGAGTATAGGATTGCACAGGAAGTCGACAGGATGACAAGATCATCTTTCACTACAGAAGAGAAAAGAGGAAAACAGGACAAGGAACAAGCAAGATAAGAAAGATGCACGGAGGGTGGAGGAGGACTGGGAGAAGAATGATTTACTTACTGAATATTTCTGTTTGGTACTCCAGAGTGTGGGATCCTCTCAGGGATGGAAGGAGCTCAGGAATTATCATGGGATCAATATCAGTTGAGAGGGTACTTAAGGGATTGTGGTCCCTTAAGTCTGCAAATCAGCAGGGCCAGATGGGTTGCACACAAGGGTGCTTAAGAAGGTGACAAAAGCAATTACACAGCCTGTGCCACATCTCTTCAACAGCTCTCTGGAGATAGACAATGTGCCAGTTGATTGGAGCATGGGTGACACAGTGCTCCTACACAAGAATGAAAGGAGGGTGATCCAGGGAACTATAGGTCCATCAGTTTAAACTCAATAGCAGGCAAACTGCTGAAATCTATCACTGGGAAAAGACTGGTAGAATGTGTTTAGTAAGAGGGCTGCCGGATAACAGATAGTATGGGTTATAGCAGGAAAATCATGTCAGACAATCTGATTGATACTTTTACATGAGTAATGAAAGCTGTTGATAAGGGTCAGGCTGTAGGCACACTGAAGCAGCAAATGACATCAGTGCTCGCAGTAAATCCCAGCGCTATCACATAGACAAGCACTATGAAGGAGGAAATTAAGCACTCTCAGTGATGCGTTCAATTATTTTTTTGTAATTCCACTGATTTATTCCATTGTGTCTTCATTACCACAGCTGAATAACAAGCTAGAACCAGGAACAGAAAAATCCCAACACTTCGAGGCTTAACTAGCATCTTCATCAGAGGGAATGGGGGGATACTCCTCTACCCTCGGCTATAAATCCTGTTGTATTAATTATTCAATAAATCAATATATTTTAACCAGTCAACAACATACCATTTAGTACTTACATTATCTCATGTTTACAGGTTCAGAACCTCAGAGAGGAGCATCTACATGATAGTGACCAGCATCAATTGTAATACATGAAGAAAGAAGCCCCGTGCCTATTTAGATAGTATGCACAGCATATGAATCAAATAAACATTCAATTTTTTGAGCGTAGAAGTAAGAAAACGCATTCATTGTTATTAAAATGTATGTTAAAAAAACCTGTGTCATTCAATTCAGTTCCGTGTGGAGGTGGGGGCCCGGGAAGGAAGGGGGGAGTTCTAAGTTGATAATTGCAAAATTATTGGAATGGAGAATGTACTGCAGAAGAGAAACAACAAAACCACACTGGCACTGCAGGCATAGATAATAATTGAAAAGAAAATAATTTCTTGCAGAGTTTCTGCATTCTATTCCAATAATTCCATAACTATCAACTTAGAACCTCACCTCCTGGACCCCCACCTCCACGTAGAAACTGAATTGAATGACACAGTTTTCAATATACTTTTTAATAGCAATGAACATACTTTCTTACTTCTGGGCTCAGCAAATTGAATGTTTATTTGATTCATATGCTGTGTATACTATGCAAACAGGCACGGGAGTTCTTTCTTTATGGACGACAATTGATGTTGGTCAGTATAATGTAAATGGCTAAGATGCTCCTCTCCTAGGTTTTGAACCTGTAAACACATCATAATTTAATTACTTGTAGCCCCCATCCCCAGTGTCTAGGGGTATTGGTGGTTAGAGATGCCAAAATTTTATTTCACCAGTGCAATTCTGGCAAAATTGCCAATTTCATCCAGCAAAACATTTTGCATAATTATGGCTCTTCGGTGAATGCTTGCCCTAATTTCGCCGCTTTGAATTATTGCTTATGCTCTATAAGGTGAAATTAGGTGAAATTGGGCTTTTCTCTCTGCTGGTGGTTACATAGTTGAGTCAAACAGGCAAGAAGGAGTAATTCATTTTCTGTGCTACATGTCTTGAGGAAGCAGGCAGCATCTAGTCTCAGAGTCAGAGCCCTGTGACTACAGAGTACACTTTGATACATAAACTACTTAATTTGTGCTATTTTTTCTAACTTTTTCTAGTTTGTTTTTGTCCTATTTCATATTTTTGTGTGTGTGTGTGTGTGTGTGTGTGTGTGTGATCCCCCCTCCCCAGCTCTCTCTCAGAGTTTCTATCTTTGTTTCCTTTTTTTTCTTTTTTTTTTTTGTTTGAATTGGTGGTGGGCATAATGAAAAAGGGTAGAGGCAGTGGGGCACCTGTACGCTACCTTGACAGGTGTGCATTTCAGGTGTCCATTAAAAATGAAATGCCACAGTGGCAGGAGGCTGTTGGCCCCAGCATCAGCATCCAGCAGCAAACAGCTGTGCCCCCTTCCCTGCAGCAGGAGGCAACCATGGCCCCTCCACCGCAGCAGCAGCAGGAGACAGTGACCCCTCCCCGGCACCAGGAGGCAACCGTGGCCCCTCCACTGCAGCAGCAGCAGCAGGAGGAGACAGTGCCCCCTCCCCAGCACCAGGATACTGTTCCTCTGCCCCTGCAGCAGAAGAACGTGCCCCTTCTCGAGAAGCAGGAGTAGTCAGTGCCTGGGGCATCATCTTCCATCCCTCCCCATGGCACCATCATCCCTGAAGTTCTCCTGACTGGGAGTTTTTTATGCAAGTTCAGCAGGTGATCCAGTGGTCACCTGCAATCCATGCGGGCAGGAAGTGCATCGCTGTAAGTCTGGTTCCCATTTCTGAACAAGCAGCCAGTGGAGCCACATGCTGCACCACCACCCGCTTCAATGGGACCTCAAACTGCAGGAGGTGGTGGCAGCATCAACTGCAACTGTGGGGAGCAGTGCGGGTGTGAGCACTGAAGGGGGTGAGCAGGAGGGAGACGTGGCTGGACCTGTTAAGCATCCTTGTCTGGCTGTCCAGACCAGACAACATCAACAGTCTGCAGTAGCATCAAGACCCCACCAGGGCCTCCCCTGTCCAGAGCCAGCAGCAGTAGCACAGGCAGCCCCCACCCCACCAGCACTGACACATGCGGACCTATCAGCTGTCCTGTCAGAAGTACACCAGCTTTGACAGGAGTTAAATGATTTCAGACAGGAATTTAATGATGCCCCGGGGATGTTGCTAAACTCCAGGGTGATGTCGACAAAATCGAGCATTCTGTCTGAACTGTGTGGCGGCCTCACTGGCAGTTAATGTGGCAGCACAAATTAATTTGTCTTTTTTGTTTTCATTTTTCTGTCCTCTGTTCTGTTGTTTGTATGTTCCCCTGTAAAATAAAAATAAATACAACAAAAAAAATCGTCTCTGTCCTCATGTACATCCTTAAGTCCTCTTGTTTCTGGGTATGTTCATGGAAACAGAGTACCAACTTAGAGATTAACTTCTCCAGCCTATAACTGGCACAACAAGTGCTTATCAGCAATAATTTGTATATTGAGTTGTTTCCGATTCTGTGCAGAGATAAAAAAGATAAAATGAAAATCCTAGCATAACAGCTTTTTTTTATTTACATGTAATATCCAAAAGGCTTCATGTATTGCTAGGCTGAAATGTGACATTAAAACCCATGACATTATTACTGTACTTGCTCCTGTGAATAATCATTATTTATAAATAAATTTTCAGTGCTGAAATCCAAGATGTCTTCTGTTTATTGTATTTATTTTTGTTTATAGCCCGATGGTGTTCACATGGATATTAATATTTTGCAACCAAACTCCCAGTGACATTTGTACTGACGGTGTCCACAAGGCCAGGCATGGTTCTGATTCAATTTGCAGCCGTTTGCTCTAAAATTGCATTTTTTTTTCAATTCTCTCCCTCCTTCCCCCACCTCATACTGTGTAAATATCCTCCCTATTGTTTTACTATCCCAAACTCCAACTTCTCCCGAATGACCATTGACACACCCTGACCATGGCGTCCAGATCTCGCAGATGTAAATGCGCCACAGTCAGAAGTTGGGAACTGGCTTTGGTAGCCTATGGAAGCCTTGTGACATGATAGGGTGGGCTCAGAACACTGCTTAAAAGGTTTTGCGCCAGAGTTCTGAGCCCTTCTTGCTATTGGACTGTCGCACTAAAAGAGCTTAGTATCCACTGCCAGCATCCACCGAACAAATGCCGCAGTCTTGCCTTTAGCATACAAATGCCACATGTTTTGGGAGCTTCTCAATCATACTGCTGAACTGGAGGACCAGGAGTGTTGAGATTATTTGCCTTTGAATCAGAACAGCAGTCAAGGGATGTTTTGCTTTTTTCAGGCAGCTCAGTGAAATAAATAATTAAATAAATAAACAAGCTAAACGATGACATGAGCACCAAGCACAGTGGTGTCTGAGTACATATACCACAGTGAGTGCTCAGTGTCTCTACATATTCCAGAGTCATCTTGGTTGAGTACGTTGCTGTGGAATTGAAAGCTTTTGAGCAGCACCACCTGCCTTGTGCTAGCCCTCCTTTGGAAAACTACATTGCTCACAATTTTTGCACAGACGGACCTGCTCGTGTATACAGCTAAAATCAAATTTTCTTTAGCACAGCCCTCAGTGCAAAAATTGATTTTGTTTGCTTTTCTGGTAAATCCCTGGGGTTGACCACCTGAACAGAAAATAAATTGCAGTGAAGTCTTTGTGATGGAGGTGGTGGTGTTGGTGGTGGTTGGAGGTTTTGGCTGCACTGGTATTTGTAAATAATGCTGATTATGGATGTTACTGTACCAGCATGATGGCTGATCATTCATGGCCAAGCACACCAGGACATATTATATAATTGAAAAGTGCAGTCTTTGTCCAGGTGTGCTTGCTCAGAGACACTTTGCCATCTTGTGCACCATGCAACCTTGGCTTGTGTGGGGGGGGGAGCTGGATTTTACTGTTTGCCTCTGTTTTGTTGTTGAAATAGTTATTTTGTTATACTTGCCATCATGATGTCTGACCTTTGCTGGGCAAGCACACCTGGACAAACTAATTGAAAAGTGCATCCTGCAAATTCCGTTTTTTTGTCCAGGTGTGTTTGCTCAGAGACGCTCTGCCATCTTATGCACCATGCGGCCTTGGCTTGTGGGTGTCGGTGGGGACTGGACTGTACTGTTTGCCTCTTGTATGTTGGTGAAATATTTATTTCGTAATGTTAGTTGCCAGCATGATGTCCGACTGTAGCTAGGCAAGCATACCAGGACAAAAAAAAAAAGAAAAATCATGGCCTTGCCACTGTTTGTTCAGGTGTGTTTGCCCAGAGACATTCGTCCATTTGCTGCACCATGTGGCCTTGGCTTGCTGTGGGGGGTGGGGGTGGATTGTACTGCTTGCCCTTGTATTTTTGACAAAATGTTGCTTTCTGATGTAACATTGCCAGCGATGTCCAACTGTTGCTGGGCAAGCATACCTGGAAAATTAATTTAAAAGTGCAGCCTGCAAATTCTGGTTCTTAAGCCAGGTGTGTTTGCTCAGAGACACTTGGCTATTTTGTGCACCATGCTGCTTGGCTTGTGGGGTGGGGGCTGGGTTGTACTGTTTGCATCTTGTTTTCTTGCAGAAATGTTTATTTTGAAATGTTGTTTGCCATCGTGATGGCCGACCATAGCTGGGCAAGCACACCTGAACAAATTAATTTAAAAACATAGTCTATAAATTCTGCTTCTTTGTCCAGGTGTGTTTGCTCAGAGACGCGCGGCCATTTTGTGCACCATACAGTCTTGGCTTGTGGAGGTGGGGGTCGGGGTGGGGCAGCTGGATTGTACTGTTTACCTCTTGTTTCCTTGCAGAAATGTTTATTTTGAAATGTTGCTTGCCATCATGATGTCTGACCATTGCTGGGCAAGCACACCTGGAAAAATTAATTTAAAAGCGTAGCCTGTAAATTCTGGTTCTTTGTCCAGGTGTTTTTGCTCAGAGACACTTGGCCATTTTGTGCACCATGTGGCTTAGCTTGTGGGGGTGGGGGTCTGGATTGTGCTGTTTGACACTTGTTTTCTTGCAGAAATGTTTATTTTGGAATGTTGCTTGTGGTTCTATGTGATAACGGCGACTGCCAAAAAAGTCAGAGCACCGAAAATCAATTTTGGCACTCTGACTTCCCAGCACACAATAAAATGGCACCGGGGACTTCACCCCCACACCCCCCTACTTAAGGATTCTCAACTCCAGGGGTGCATGTTGTTGGGGTGGGGTAAACTTAAAAAAAGTAAAATTCGGGCCGGGCACAACAAAAATGAACCTGCGCCGGACCTGAACCCAGAACCCTATGCAACAAAGCCGCAGGCTGACCCGATACACCATGGGGCTGGCTCAGCAGTCTGCAGCAGCACCACCTCTCAAATCCCCTCCCATCCCTCACCGACTGTGTTTGCTCCCACCCCCCCGTGTGTGTACCTGTAGCGGCGTGCTCTCTCACACACCCCAGCGCGCACCTGTAGCAGCTTCCTGTTGTTCAGGTCATCAACCCACTCTGTCTGGTCACTGTCCCTCCTGGATTGCCGCTCTGACATGTGCTGCAATTGAGTCACCCTTTTCGCAGGTTGCTCAGTTGTGGTCACCAATGTCATGGTATACTGTTGCTTGCCATCATGATATCCGACTGTAGCTGGGCAAGCACACCAGGATAAAAAACAAGCATTTGTCAATGCCGAATGTTGTCTTGCTAGCATTGGCATTGGTAGTGCAGAAGTTAGAGAGATGCATAATAGGAATGGCAGTGAAGTATGGAACTGATGCCAACCCCACACTGCAGAGACTGACAGGCATTTGAGGTGTGCCTTTGGATCGTTGGCCATAACGCTCATGCCATTTCACCTCACCCTACCCTGCAGACTCCGACAAGTGTTGTGCTGTGCCTTGGGGTCATTGGGCCTTTTGCTCATCCCATTCAATAAGGAAATACATTGAGATGAATGCAGTATAGGAGAATGGGGTGAACTTTGGGGCTGAAGAGTGCAAGGCACACCCTGATGCATGTCACTGGCTGCAGGGTGGGGTTGGGGATGGAATGGCATGAGCATTACAGCCGACAATCCAAAGTCACACCCCTGACTCCTGTCAGTCTCTACAGGGTGAGATGTTATGGTTAGAAACCCTAATGCCCCAGGCGTTTGTTGGTATTTGCACTCCAAATTTTCAACATGGGCTTTTTGTGACCCCACCTCATGAAAGAATTTGGGACCTCCATTCATGAACAGTGGCACTGTGATTTTGTTAATCTGTCCCCATCGTTGATCTCCCACAGAGACTGAGCCATTCTGCTCCAGATGTGTGAAGACACATTTCAGACAGGATGTAAAAAATGACAGCTATACCGTTCATAAGAAGGTGTGAAAAAATGGCAATGTTGAAAATGTGGAGTGGAAATATTAAACATTCTCAAAGTTGCAGTCGTGCTAATATTTTCACTCCAGATTTTCAACATTGTCATTTCTTCACACCTCCTAGTGAATGGTATAGCTATCATTTTTCACATCCTGGTCGAAATGTGTTTTCACACATCTGGAGCAGAATGGTATGGTCACTATGGGAAGTTAATGTTCAGGACAGATTTATGGAATCACATTGCCACTGCTCATGAGTGGAGGTCCCAAATGCTTTCATGGTTCCTGTTTGAGTCAGGAGTGTGATTACTGAGGGCTGGGCTTCTTCAAACCGTGAATTGGACTGTAAAATCTAGGTTTACTCAGCCTACGGAAAGAACAGAGCAAGGGGGAAAGGGTAGGGGAGTTGCTTTGTATATCAATGAGGGGATCAGAGCCATAAGGGGGAGGGGGAGGTTCTGGCATAGAGACCCTGTGGTTCCTGTTTGAGTCAGAAGTGTGCAGGAAGATGAGCATGGAGTGGTCTATTGATCACCAAATCGGTATGATATATCAGAGAAGGAACACAAGGGAGAGATCAGGTAAGTCACAAAGCAGTGGGTGGTGGTAGACATGGGGTACTTAAGTGCATTGGACATAGATTGGAGTTTCCCGACAGCCAGCAGCGGAAGAAGCCAATACATCCTGGATGCCTTCTTGGAGCAGGAGTTCAGGGATATGACTAGGGAAAGGGCTATTCTGGACCTGGTGCTGTCAAATTACATTTACATCAGTGACATCAGAGTTACTAAGCCCCTTGAGTAGCAGTAACTAGGGATGTGCAAGTAATGGACAGTGTTATCAAATACCATGAATAATGCACTATTCATTATTTAGATCAGAATAATAAACAGTGGCACTATTTCTCCCCTATTCTATTTGGGAAATACTATTGTTTACATTAAAAAAAGGAAAAGAAACAGCCCCTCCTCCTCCCAAGCTCAAATAATTTAAAATATGCACCCCAACCCATCCTCTGTTTGAATCCCAAACCCACCTTCTCCGCCACAGCACCCACAATTTGATATTTCATGAATTTTCAAAACATCTCCCATGATGAACGACCACCACAACCCACCCACCTCCATGACCAGTGCCATCTTTCAGTGCTCATCTGTGCTACAATATTATGTTCCCTCATTTCCCCACTCTGGCAGTTGACTCTCCTTCTACCCTCCTCCCCACGCTCAGCACCCAATTCTTCTTATGAGAACTTAAGCCGAGAAAAAGAAAGCAACTGGCGCAACCTGCCCTCTCCCATGGCTGGATGAAGAATGAAAGCACTCTCACATTTGCTTGTGTGCTTGCCTGTGCACTTGCATGCATGCTTGCTTGCATATTGAAACCAACAGATCATGTGATCGGCTGGTTTTACTATGCAAGCGAGCAAGAGCGCTTTCATTCAGCAGAAGGCAACCGCTCGTGGAGGAGGGCAGGTTGTGTCAGTTGCCTTCTTCATACTTGGCTTAAGTTCTTATAAAAGGAACTGGATCTTGGGGGGGGGCAGGAGGGTGCTGTCAGAGTGGGGGGTAGGGAGACATTTGTTGTAGTGCAAATGAAAGCTGAAAGATGGTGGCTGGCTGTAGAGGCAGGCAGGTTGTGTCGATCACCCACTGTGTGAGTTTGAAAATACACATCTAAATTATCAAATTGTGAGTGCTGGTGGCGGTGGGGGGTGGGAGTGGCATTCTAACAGAGTGTAGGGAATGAGGGTAAAAATTTAAAGGATTTGGACTGAGGAGGAGGGTGGGGTCTGTTTCTTTCTTTCTTTCTCTTTTCTTCTTTTCTTCTTTCTTCCTTCCTGATAAGAATACAAATACTGAATACATGACTATTTAAAGTCCAAATATAATAATCAGGCTAAAGACTTGGACTAATGTATTTACACATCCCCAGCATTGACTACCTTAAAGTCAAATTTTATCTGGAAATGGGGAAGAAACACCTGAATACAAAAACTTGGGTGCTTGAGTTACAGAAGGCTCATTTCAGTGCCATGAGGGAAGAAATCCAAGTACACGTAGAAGAACTCAAAGGGGTGGTGTTGGGGGGAGTGGAGCATAACTAGTGACAGCGTTCAGGTTGTAACCAGCTCATGCCTGAATCAGGTCGGCAAGAAGAAAAGACAGAGAAGACCAATGTGGTTCTCATGTGTGTGTGTGTGTGTGTGTGTGGGGGGGGGTGTTAATGGGGAGCACTCAGTATAACAGCTATCTTGAGCAGGGTTCCACAAGGCTTGGTGCTTGGCTCAGTGCCATTCAATTTATTTATCAGGGATATAGGAGACAGCATCAAGGAAAAATCTTTTTGCGGATGACACCAAGCTCTGCGGCAGGTTTGATTGTATGTTTGTGTGTGTGTGTCTGTGTCTATGGGGGGGTATTACAAATTTAGGGCAAGATTTGAAATAGCTGGAAAGATGGTAAAACATCTGGCAGTTGTACATTGGGAAGAATCCTGAGGGTGGAATACCAGTTAAGAGAGGGCACACTTTCACAGTCTCGGAGGAGTATAAGGTCTTGGGTATAAAAATCACATGCTCGCTCAGGCCAACAGCACAGTGCAATAAGGCAGTGGAGAAAGTAAATAGGAGGCTGGTATGTATAGGCAGGGTCATCAGTAGCAGGTGCAGTGAGGTCATGCTACCTCTGTACCGACCCCTTGTATACCCACACCTGGAGTAGAACAAACAGTTCTGGAACCCCATCTGAGAAAGGCCAGAAACAGGCTGGAGGCTATCCAGAGGATGGCCATGAGTGATGTATCATCAGTAGGGAAAAGGCTATGAACATAGGCTGGAGAGCAGGAACATGTACTCGCTGGAGGCCAGGAGGGAAAAAAGGGAGATTTGGCTGAAACTTTCCAATACACGAAAGGTATCAACAAAACAGAGACTAGCAAACTGTTCAAAATCAGTGAGATGATGAGTACCCTGGGGAACAGTAACAACCTGGTGGGGGTGAGGGAGGGAGGGTTAGGTTCAGGAGGGTGCCAGGAAGTATTAGTTCATGGACAGGGTGAAACATGCTTGCAAAGACGGTGGCAGATGTCAAATCCACGGGGAGCTTCAGGAAGTATGGGACAAATATAAAGGGTTTAGGAGAGTGGAGGGAGGGGGGCTTGAACCTGTGAAAGTCAAGCATGCCCACATCGAGGAGACTAAATAGACATCAGTCTTCTTCTGTTGGCTTGTTTCTACATTTCTATGTATAACTACCTGCTTACCTCATCCCATTGCACCTGGAAGTCACATTATTTCTTGGTAATGTGCCCCCCAAATGAAAGCAAGCACTACTAAAAAAATAAAACTTTTTAGCAAACAATAAATGACACACCAGTAATATGGCACTGTGTGTGTGTATGGGGGGGGGGGAGCCCCTAATAAGCAAGCAGTACTACAAAAAAATAATCCAGCAATCAATAAATCAGACACCAATAATACTGACCTGGGGATGAAAGCAAGCACTACTGCCACTACTAAAAAATAAAGCAAATTTCATTTCAAAGACTAAGTTCAGTCGTGGTAGAAAAGCAAAGTCAGTCCTTAAATTACTCTTGCTTGTAAAAGAAAGATCATGCCATTTTCTCTGTACGTGTAATAGTGGGGTTTTTGGGTTCTGTGGCTGGAAAGCATAGAAGGCATATGAGAAACAAATACATGCACAGTGCACTACCATAAATTTTGTAGTGTAGTGCACGGTATGGTATTCCCCACTATCGCTGACATGTCAGCCAGTTTTTCCGAACGAATCGCAAAGTTTGAACTGCACAGTTTTAAATTTGTTTCTATTACCAGATTTGCTTTGAAATTGCTGCTGATGTCCGTTCTGATGGACCAGACACTGTGTGGTGCAGACGCAGAACTTTGGCAGCTGCACACTGTCAAGGCTGGGAATGAGCACCACAAGCATTCGATCAAAATTCAGGCACATGCATGGAGATGCTAACCTGTCAGCTCGTGCATTTGCGGGTTTTGGAAATTACTCTCGGGTCTATGGGTTTGCAAGTAAATTTATGGGTCAGACCTGTAAAATGTGGGTCACTTGGGGCTGGGCCACGCTGTTTCTCAGGTGAATCCCCAGAGCTGATGGCTTTTTAATGATTGTGAGAGGTAGACGGCGATAGCCACCATCAAGTGTATTGAAACGTTTCATCAGGCAAGGCACGCTCTGCAATGATGGAGCACTTCCTCATTGCAGCAGTGAAAATCTTTCAAGTTGGTTGCACACTTTTGCACTGCTGTCATGGACAGCGTGCTATTTCATTCGTGCCACAGAGCCCGGCCCAAAAAAGCAGTGACGCCATTGGCAACAACATGACCGCACCTCCAAAACCTGCTATTCCAAGCTACCACAATATGTTGCTGACGTGTGCACAAGACAACATAAAAAAAAGAGAAAAATCATGGCCCTGTCACTGTTTGTCCAGGTGTATTTGCTCAGTGACATTTGGCCATTGTGTGCATCATGCGATCTTGGTTCATCCTCTTTCCTTCAGTTTGTCATACAGTGTACCATGTGAAACCTTTTTCAGTGCAGTTCATCGTATTGTGTAGTGTGTGCAGTCTCCCAGGTACACCGTATCCAGTGGAATGCACAGCTCCATCAATATGCCATCTAGCATCTTCTCTTCAGCACTTAATTGTGTGTGTGAAACCTTTTCCGAGCAGTCCATCATATTGTGTAGCATGTGCAGCCTCTCAGGTACACTGTATCCAGTGGAATGCATAGCTCCACAGTACACCATTTTGCATCTTCTCATCAGTTCATCATACTGTGTGTGAAACCTTTTCGGCACAGTCCATCGTATTGTGTAGCACGTGCAGCCTCCCATGTACACCGTATCCAGGGAATGCATAGCTCCATCAGTATGCCATCTTGCGTCTTCTCTTCAGCTCATCACACTGTGTGTGAAACCTTTTCAGTACAGTCCGTCATATTGTGTAGCATGTGCAGCCTCTCAGGTATACCATATCCAGTGGAATGCATAGCTCCACAGTACACCATTTTGTGTCTTCTCTTCAGCTCATCATACTGTGTGTGAAACCTTTCCAGCACAGTTAGTCGTATTGTGTAGCATGTGCAGCCTCCCAGGTACATCGTATCCAGTGAAATGCGCAGCTCCATCAGTACACCATTTTGCATCTTCTCTTCAGCTCGTCATACTGTGTGTGAAACCTTTTTGGTGCAGTCCATCATACTGTGTAGCGTGTGCAGCCTCCCAGGTACACTGTATCCAGTGGAATGTGCAGCTCTATCAGTACACCATCTAGGTCTTCCCTTCAGCTCATCATACTGTGTGTGAAACCTTTTCAGTGCAGTCCATCATATTGTGTAGTGTGTGCAGCCTCCCAGGTACACTGTATCCAGTGGAATGCGCAGCTCCGTCAGTACACCATCTAGAGTCTACATGTACTACCTGTGTACCGCAGTCCAGTCTAATGTTGGCATCCTTCTTATTTGCTGCACTGTTAGTCAGTTTGAATGGAATACTCATGTTCTGCTGTTTCCTCAGATCTGCAAATTGATTAACTTCAACTTTCTTTTATTTTAAGACTCGAACAACCAAAGAAGACCATGTGTGTCTGCAAACACACTGTTGAAGGCTGCAGTGATTTCAAGCCCTCTCTCTCTCTGTAAAAGAAAGATCACACCATTTTAGAAAGAATATGAAGGCTAACCCCAGCCATTATGAAGAATATAAACAGAAATCAGTGTCCCATACACAGGCCTACAGGCAGAAAATGAATGAAGAGCAGCATGCTATCCAGCGAGAGAAAGAGAAAGAGTGCCTTAGGCAGTACAGACTGAAGCTGAAGGAAAAGAAGGCAGTGAAGAGTGTGCAGCCACCAGAGCCGAGGAAGAAAAAAAGAAGTAAGTGTGTGAAAAATGGAGGGAGCAGAAAAAACAGCAGCATGCGGCAATGACAGCACAGAAAAGATGATGGATCAATGAAAGAAGATGTGAAAAGTACCATGCAAGACATGCAGCTGAAATTGCCATCACCACCAGCACCCTCACAGAGACACCAACAGTGATGCCACAGCCGAGTTGCAGCTCTGTCGTAACTGATCCATGTTCAGCAAGCGCCATCAGGAAAGCAGTGCAAAGGGCACAGGGAAGGTTACCATGATCACCATCCTGCTTTGCTGCCACAGTTGCCTGCATTGTCCAGTCTGTATCACCAGCTAAGAAGTCAGTACTGGCAAAACAAAACATCACTTGCCATATAAATCTGCAGGAGAAATTAAGGGAAGTGATGAAAGAGAAACTAAGCACTCTAAAATGCACCAAAACCCCTGAGGGAGACAATTAAGATGAGAATTAATAAGTTCGTTGTCAATTCTGAAAAAATATTGTTTGCATCAAACTGCAAGCAAAACCTTGGGCATCAGTTGGACAAGGATGATGACCATATTGTCCAGTATTAAGAAAGCCACAGACAGATCTGCATTGGCTGGTGAAACTGTCCAGCAAGTGAGGGGCTTCTGCAAAGGGGTAGCTACGCCACTGCCTCACAAGAAGGCATTCTCCAAACAAATGGGCAAAACCATGGCATTCCTGTCAAAACCCCTGTCTGTGCTGCATGCAGAGTTTTGCATGGAACATCCAGAGGCATCAATTGGGAAAAGTAAATTTAATACTTTGCGGCCACAACACATAAAACTTGCAAGGGAACAAAAGCTGGAGTTGTGCCTTTGTGAATACTGTACAAATGCAGTATTAAAGTTGCGTTCATTGAACCATGCTGCTGATTCTCATCACACATTGGACTGTCGAGTGCCAAATATTTATGACATGGTGGCAGTTATAATGTGCAGAAGATTACTGGAACAAAAATAAAAAAAAAATAATGTGTTGAAAAAGCCTGACAATTGTAGCACCAGTGCTCTTGAGGACATATTTGCCAACCTCCTGAAATGGCATGGAAAGGATACAGTGAGGTGGCAGCAGTGGGAGACCATAAAAATGACTATCAGCAATGGGCAAGCTAAGTCCTGTAAAGTACTGAAAACAAAGAAAACAGCACTTTCCAGTTTTGTGGAAATCATAAAGGAAGACTTCACATTCCTCAGGTAACACCTGCACTTGTCATCATGGCAGCAACACCAATTCCAAACACTGTCCAAAAATATGCCTGAGGGATGGATCCCAATGGTTTTGGACTTCGCAGAGAATTATGCCTGCAAGTATCAAGATGAAGTGCAATCATGTCACTGGCATCACGAGCAGGCCACTGTACACACGGTGGTTTCCAGCTACCAGTGTAAGCACTGTGTGAGCACTGTCAGGGAGTCCTTGGTTTTCATTTCAAGTGACCTGAAGCACAACCACAATCCTGTGCATCATTTGTGACACTGTCAAATGCACACCTTCAAACAGTTTGATCCATAACCATCACTAAAGAGGTGCAGTTCACAGATGGCTGTGGTAGCCAGTATAACTCTTAAGTCTGCCTTCCATGACATTTCACAAGCACTTACAAAATATGGCTTCCCCATTGAATGTGCCTTTTTTGGATCCCACCATGGAAAAGGCTCCCCTGATGGTGAGAGTGCAGTCATTAGGTCAACGTCAACTAAGGCAATGACATCACGGCTGGCAGTCATATCTTTGGCGAAAGAACTCTTAAAGTACTGCAAAAAATTCCTAACAATACAGTCTATTGATGATGGATGCAAACATTCCATAAGAACATTCTTTTGGGTGGCTGATGATGAGATATGCAGGCCAGAAGGACCCGTTCTTAAAATCGTACAGAAGACATGCAAAATACAGAGTGTCAGGTCAGTAGCCAATGGTGTTGTAGTCAGGGATTACAGCTGTTTCTGCACTGCTTGCAGGATGGATGAAGGAGTGTGTGAAAATGCTAAGCATGTGGGTCCATGGATGCAAAAGATGCTGATGGAATCCACTAGTGCCTTTAATACAAAGCAGGTCAACAACGTGGTGCCATCAATGTCTGACTCCAGCACCACTACTCATGTCAGTAACATGCTGCAAAATAAAACTACAGCTGCATAAATTGATAGCGTCCATTCCATGGAACAGCATTGTCTTGACACGCTGGAAAATAATGAAATGGATGCCAAAGTACAGAACATCATACTGGACAATGTAGTTTCTGACAATGCCCCTGTCAGCACAGAGCCCATTCCCATGCCAGTCAACATTGTTCAGCCTGCCGCAGGCTCCACTTGTGGCACATAACAGAAAAAAGTCCAAAGACTGGATATGAACATATGTGGTGTGTATTACTTCTTAGAGCTGGTTACACCTACAAGATTACTTTTAACAACATAATGATGTGTAATGCAGTTGCATTCCATATATATGGAGTTTGCAAATGAAAGGCCATCTCCTGCAGAAGGCTGTCAGCTGTCTGGGCCTTGTGCACAGAGTGCATATTTTTTTTTATTCAAATACCTTGTGTGAGTTTCTTCAACTCAAAGTTAATAGTACTCACCACAGCACAAGTTCATAAAGTGCTCATTCTTCATTTGAGTGTGGCAAGTAAACAATGTAAAAAGGGCTTCAATATAACTAAGATAAAAAAGCCTGCTCACCCAAGGCACCATCATTCGTTATATGTTACCGGTTATATCACACCTCACACATGCGTTTTTCACATGCATGCTTTGTGAGTGAGATAGCACATATGTGAAACACATCAGATGTGACATAACTGTTGATGTAGCATGAACTACGGTAAAAGACAAAGAACCTCCGTGCGCAAACACTGAGGCAAGGGCTACCCCAAAGGGCATTTGGTTGGGAAGCCAAGTTCCAAGAAAATACAAAATCACACATGCCCCCACAATACAAAGCATCATGGGCTGCATATGTAAATCACCACAGAATATTATGCTGGTCCAACTTAAACAGAATTGCATGGTGCCAAAAGGCCTCTCACACAGTTTGCAAAGGGTGCTAACAGAAAACATAGACACGTGTTTCGTCCTATCAGGACTCATCAGTATGCCTCGTCTGTTTGACACCCCAGTGGAATGGACCAGCTACCCCTAAGGCAGTGTGCCTGGGATATATTGTGGTGAACCCATTAAAATAAAAAACTATTTAAAAGACAAAGAACCTCCGTGCGCAAACACTGAGGCAAGGGCTACCCCAAAGGGCATTTGGCTGGGAAGCCAAGTTCCAAGAAAATACAAAATCACACATGCCTCCACAATGCAAAGCATCATGGGCTGCATATGCAAATCACCACAGAATGTCTTCTGTTAGCACCCTTTGCAAACTGTGTGAGAGGCCTTTCAGCACCATGCAATTCTGCTTAAAGTTGGACCAGCATAACATTCTGTGGTGATTTGCATATGCAGCCCATGATGCTTTGCATTGTGGGGGCATGTGATTTTGTATTTTCTTGAACTTGGCTTCCCAGCCAAATGCCCTTTGGGGTAGCCCTTTGCCTCAGTGTTTATGCATGGAGGTTCTTTTGTCTTTTAAATAGTTTTTATTTTAATGGGTTCACCACAATATATCCCAGGCACACTGCCTTAGGGGTAGCTGGTCCATTCCACTGGGGTGTCAAACAGATGAGGCATACTGATGAGTCCTGGTAGGACAAAACATGTGTCTATGTCTTCTGTTAGCACCTTTGCAAACTGTGTGAGAGGGCCTTCGCATCATGCAATTTGTTTAAAGTTGACCAGCATAACATTCTGTGGTGATTTGCATATGCAGCCCATGATGCTTTGCATTGTGGGGGCTTGTGTGATTTTGTATTTTCTTGAACCTGGCTTCCCAGCCAAATGCCTTTGGGTAGCTCTTTGCCCCAGTGTTTGCAATAATGGAGTGTTCTTTGTCTTTTAAATAGTTTTTTATTTTAATGGGTTCACCACAATATATCCCAGGCACACTGCCTTAGGGGTAGCTGGTCCATTCCACTGGGGTGTCAAACAGACGAGGCATACTGATGAGTCCTGGTAGGACGAAACACGTGTCTATGTCTTCTGTTAACACCCTTTGCAAACTGTGTGAGAGGCCTTTCGGCACCATGCAATTCTGCTTAAAGTTGGACCAGTATAACATTCTGTGGTGATTTGCATATGCAGCCCATGATGCTTTGCATTGTGGGGGCATGTGTGATTTTGTATTTTCTTGGAACTTGGCTTCCCAGCCAAATGCTCTTTGGGGTAGCCCTTGCCTCAGTGTTTGCGCACGGAGGTTCTTTGTCTTTTAAATAGTTTTTTATTTTAATGGGTTCACCACAATATATCCCAGGCACACTGCCTTAGGGGTAGCTGGTCCATTCCACTGGGGTGTCAAACAGACGAGGTATACTGATGAGTCTTGGTAGGACCCTTTGCAAACTGTGTGAGAGGCCTTTTGGCACCATGCAATTCTGCTTAAAGTTGGACCAGCATAACATTCTGTGGTGATTTGCATATGCAGCCCATGATGCTTTGCATTGTGGGGGCATGTGTGATTTTGTATTTTCTTGGAACTTGGCTTCCCAGCCAAATGCCCTTTGGGTAGCCTCGCCTCAGTGTTTGCGCATCGGAGGTTCTTTTGTCTTTAAATAGTTTTTATTTTAATGGGTTCACCATAATATATCCCAGGCACACTGCCTTAGGGGTAGCTGGTCCATTCCACTGGGGTGTCAAACAGACGAGGCATACTGATGAGTCCTGGTAGGACGAAACACGTGTCTATGTCTTCTGTTAGCACCCTTTGCAAACTGTGTGAGAGGCCTTTCGGCACCATGCAATTCTGCTTAAAGTTGGACCAGCATAACATTCTGTGGTGATTTACATATGCAGCCCATGATGCTTTGCATTGTGGGGGCATGTGTGATGAAGTACGGTGCCTTGAGGGAGCGGATGTCTTTATCAAAGACTGCTACTTCCAACATTGCTGTTTTTTGCATTTTGAGTTTGTCTTTTCTAGGTCTTATAATTGTTGATTTGTGAGTTTAGGGTATGGCTCTTGAAGCTTTCTTTTTCTTTTTTTTGTTTTGCAGGCTGGTTCATGGAAGACGCACTCTCTGTTAGGTTGCTGGAGGATTCCACTTGTGCAGGAGTGTTTTTGGCTTCAGTGGTGGGCCTGATGTCCAAGAAGGTGCTGCCCATGTCTACAGCTACTGCAGCTGGCTCCGAGATGGCAGGAGGTGGGTGAAGAGGAGTGGCAGTGTTTGTGCTGGAGGCTTGCTCATAAGAGGAGGTCGGAGCTTCACTGGCAGGACTTCTGGTGTCAAGAGCCATCTCAAGGTTAGTCAAGATTTCTGAGATGTCAAGGTTAAAGTTTACTGCTGACATTTTAGCTTCTTTTTGTGACAGTTTTCTGTCAGGTATTTTTTGGGGTGCAGCTCCGTGTTGCTGGTGAACGCTCCGTTTCCAGTCGATCGGTTAAAAAAAAATACTGTATTTGAATGTGCCCGAACCGGTAATGCTGTCACCATGGATATTTCTGCCTCACCCTGAAGAACTGTCATTTTTATGTTGATTGCGCAGATACGCAAGAAACATGTTGCAGCAGGTTTCTCCAGAAGAAGGTTGTGGAGGCATGGCACTGTTGTGCCCAATGCCCCCACAGCCTGCAAAGGCTTGTCCCCATCCCCCAATGCCATAGCACGCTGCTGCTGACACTAGTTCAGCCAGCATGCCACAACTTTCTAAAAAATCAGCTGCTGCAATCAGGGGCCGCCTCGTCATTGCAGCGTCAGCCATCGGCTGCAATGAGGGAGTGACCCGTCATTGCAGGGCAGGATGTGGGATCCCTGATATTGTTTGTGAACATGGTGGTGGGTTGCCACCATGTTCACAAACAATATACCCCCTCCCCCCACTGTGTTTACTTGCTGACGGGGGAGCCCACTCCCCGTCGGCATTCTGTGACCCCCTATTGTTCCTGCCGATGGGGTGCCCAATTCCCATTGGCATAATGATTATCCCCCAACCCCTGCTGTTTCTGCCAATGGGGTGCCCAATCCCTGTCGGCATAATGATTATCCCCCCCATTTTGTTCCTGCCGACGGGGTGCCCAATCCCCATCGGCATAATGATACCCCCCTTGCTGCTGTAGCCAAGGGGGTGCCCAATCTCTCTCAGCTCCTTCAGCTCCCCTCCCCCTTGCCTTGCTTGCTGGTGGGGGTGCCCAATCCCCCATCAGCTAACCCACCCACACAGGTGGCATGCTGGGAGCCCACCCCAGCATGCCAAAGCACCTGTTAAATCAGAAAACGGTCCCCTGATGTCTTATTTTTGTTACAAGCTGTAAAAGAGGAAACGGTCCCTCATAGTCTCCCTGCCCCCCCAACAACCCGCACCCACCCACTGTGCACCCTGCCTCCCCACCCCCCCATACCCCATACTTACCTCCGGAGCTCGGCGCAACGATCTTCGCTGGACCAGGAACACATCTGCACTCTTCAAAGCCGACTGCGAACTGAGGAAATGCCGGTAAGCTGTATAATGTAATAAATAGGGTTTTTTCAACTTTAGTCCATATCTCAGGCATTTTTGGGAATTTTTTCACCAAATTTTCAACATGGGGTTTTTGGGACCCCTCCTCATGAATTCTTGAACTGTCATGGCGTTAATCGGCCCTGAAAGGTGGTTTCGTGGTCACTGCGTGGAATCACCCTTCAGGGCCGATTAACGAAACAACAGTGCCAGTGTTCATGAGGTGGGCTCTCAAAAAGCCTATGTTGCAAATTTGGTGGAAAAAATCCAAAAAAATGACTGTTTTACAAGCGTGCGTTGCGCAGTTGCTACGTACGCTCGTGACTTCGCAAATTTACAATATTTTCACACCAGATTCTCAACATTGTCATTTTGTCACACCTCCTTGTGAGCAGTACAGCTGTCATTGTTCACATCCTGGCTGAAATGTGTTTTCGCAGTTCTGGCACAGAATGGCGCGGTCGCTGTGGGAAATCAGTGTTCAGGACAGATTAAGAAAATGACAGTGACACTGTTCATGAGTAGAGGTCCTAAAATGCCTATGTTGAAAATTTGGTAACGATACACTATAAAATTACTGTGTTACGAGCGTGCATTGCGCAGTTGGCACACACACTCATAACTTGGCGAATTTATAATATTTTCACTCCAGATTTTAAACATTGCCATTTTCCCACACCTACTTATGAACAGTGCCACTGTCATTTTTCCCATCCTGGCCCAAATGTGTTTTCGCGCTTCTGGCGCAGAATAGAGCGGTTGCTGTGGGAAATCACTGTCTGGGACAGATTAAGAAAATGACAATGAGACTGTTCATGAGCAGAGGTCCTAAAATGCCTATGTTGAAAATTTGGTGATGATAGCCCATCAATTGTCTGTGTTACAAGTGTGCAATGCGCGCTTTCCATGCACCCTTGTAACTTCGCAGATTTGTAATATCGTCACACCAGATTTTCAACAGTGCCATTTTTTCACACCTCCTTATAAGCAGTACAGCTGTCATTTTTCATATCCTGACCGAAATGTGTTTTCACAGTTGCGGCGCAGAATAATGTTGTTACTGTGGGAAGTCAGTGTTTGGGACAGATTAAGAAATTGACAGTGGCACTGTTCATGAGCAGAGGTCCTAAAATCCCTATGTTGAAAATTTGGTGATGAAACTCCATAACATGACTGTGTTACAAGCGTGCGTTGAACTGTTTCCATGCACCCTTGTAACTTCGCAAATTTGTAATACTGTCACGCCACATTTTCAACAGTGGCATTTTTTCACAACTCCTTAAGAACACTACAGCTGTCATTTTTCACATCCTGGCTAAAATATGTTTTTGCACTCCTGCCGGACAATAGCACGGTCACTCTGGGAAATCAGTATTTGGGACAGATTAAGATCGACCTAGTGAGAGGGCAGAGTGACCGAGCTCAACTGAGCTCTGTCGGGACTGCTGTGGATTTGTTTGTGGGCAGACAAAGGCCTCAACACAAGAGCCCAGTACAAAAGGGCAGCCTGCAGCACTGGGAGAAACAGAATGAGAGGGCGAGTGAGGGAGGAGTGAGCGAACTCACCAAAGTGCTGTCAGGAGGGACTTAGTCAGCTCAACGGAGCTCTATCAGGACTGCTGGGATTTCTTTGTGGGCAGAAAAAGGTGCCAATGCAGGCAGGAGCCCCGTACAAAAGGGCAGCTTGCAGCGCCAGGACAAACAGAATAAGTGATGAGAGAGGGAGACTGCGCAACCTCAATGGAGCTCTGTCGGGACAGCTGCGGAGTTCTTTGTGGACAGACAAAGGTGCCAACGCAGCCAGGAGCCCCATACAAAAGTGCAGTTCAGCGCCAAGAGAAACAGAATGAGCGAGTGACAGAGCGGTAGTGAGTGAGCTCAACGGAGCTCTAGTGTGACTGCTGCAGATTTCTTTGTGGGCAGAAAATGCGGCAACACAGGCAGGAGCCCAGTACAAATCACCGGCTTGCAGCGCCGGCAGAAACGGAATGCGACAGTGACAGAGAAGGAGTGAGCGAGCTCAGTGGAGCTGTGTCGGGACTGCTTCAGATTTCTTTCTGGCCAGAAAAAGCCACCAATGCAGGCAGGAGCCCAGTACAAAAAGGCAGCCTGCAGCGCCAGGAGACACAGAATGAGTGAGTAAGGGAGGAGGAGTCAGTGAGCTCAACGGGGCTTTGTTGGGACTGCTGCAGATTTGTTTGTGGGCAGAAAAAGGCAGCAATGCATGCAGGGGCCCAGTACAAAAGGGCCGCCTGCAGTGGCAGGAAAACCAGAATGAGCGAGTGAGTGAGCTCAACAGAGCTGAATTGCAACTCCTGCAAATTTCTTTGTGGGCATAAGAAGGCAACAACGCAGGTAGGAGCCCAGTAGAAAAGGGCAGCCTGCAGCGCTGGCTGAACAGAATGAGCGAGTGAGAGAAGGGGAGTGAGCGAGCTCAACGGAGCTTTGTCGGGACTGCCATAACATGACTGTGTTACCAGCGTGCATTGAACTGTTTCAACACACCATTGTAACTTCACAAATTTGTAATATTGTCACGCCACATTTTCAACAGTGGTATTTTTCCACTACTCCTTATGAACACTATAGCTCTCATTTTCCACATACTGGCTACAGTATGTTTTTGCACTCCTGCCAGACAATAGCACGGTCACTCTGGGAAATCAGTGTTTGGGACAGATTAAGATTGACCGAGTGAGAGGTGGGAGTGACCAAGCTCAACTAAGCTCTGTCAGGACTGCTGCGGATTTGTTTGTGGGCAGACAAAGGCCCCAACACAAGAGCCCAGTACAAAAGGGCAGACTGCAGCACTGGGAGAAACAGAATGAGAGAGCGAGTGAGGAAGGGGAAGTGAGCGAACTCACCAAAGCGTTGTCAGGACTGCTGCGGATTTCTTTGTGGGTAGAAAAAGGCATCAATACAGGCAGGGGCCCAGTACAACAGGCCAGCCTGCAGCGGTGGGAGAAACAGTATGAGTGAGTGAGACAAGTGGACTTAGTCAGCTCAATGTAGCTCTATCAGGACTGCTGGGATTTCTTTGTGGGCAGAAAAAGGCACCAATGCAGGCAGGAGCCCCGTACAAAAGGGCAGCTTGCAGCGCCAGGGCAAAGAGAATGAGCGATGAGAGAGGGAGACTGCACGACCTCAACGGAGCTCTGTCGGGACAGCTGCGGATTTCTTTGTGGACAGACAAAGGTGCCAACGCAGACAGGAGCCCTATACAAAAGCGTAGTCTGTGGCGCCAAGAGAAACAGAACGAGCGAATGACAGAGCGGTAGTGAGCAAGCTCAACGGAGCTCTAGTGTGACTGCTGCAGATTTCTTTGTGGGCAGAAAATGCGGCAATGCAGGCAGGAGCCCAGTACAAATGGCCAGCTTGCAGCGCCGGCAGAAACGGATTGCGAGAGTGACAGAGGGGGAGTGATCGAGCTCAGTGGAGCTGTGTCAGGACTGCTTCAGATTTCTTTCTGGCCAGAAAAAGCTGCCAATGCAGGCAGGAGCCCAATACAAAAGGGCATCCTGCAGCACCAGGAGACACAGAACGAGCGAGTGAGGGAGGGGGAGTCAGTGAGCTCAACAGGGCTTTGTTGGGACTGCTGCAGATTTGTTTGTGGGCAGAAAAAGGCAGCAATGCATGCAGGGGCCCAGTACAAAAGGGCAGCCTGCAGTGGCAGGAAAACCAGAATGAGTGAGTGAGTAAGCTCAACAGAGCTGTATTGTAACTCCTGTAAATTTCTTTGTGGGCATAAGAAGGCAGCAATGCAGGCAGGAGCCCAGTAGAAAAGGGCAGCCTGCAGCGCTGGATGAACAGAATGAGCGAGTGAGAGAAGGGGAGTAAGCGAGCTCAATGGAGCTTTGTCGGGACTGCTGCACATTTCTTTGTGGGCAGAAAAAGGCGCCAACAGAGGCAGGAGCCCAGTACAAAAGGGCAGCCTGCAGCGCCAGGAGAACCAGAATGAGTGAGTGAGACAGGCGGAGTGAGCGACCTCAACAGAGCTCTGTCGGGACAGCTGCGTATTTCTTCTTCAGCAGAACAAGGTGCCAACGCAGGCAGCTGCGCACTACAAAAGAGCAGCCTGCAGCACCAGGACAAACAGACTGAGCCAGTGACAGAGGGCCACTGAGCGAGCTCAACAGACCAACGCAATCAACATTCGGCATTGACAAATGCTTGTTTTAAGGCTGGTTTGGTTGTCTGTGATTGTGGGTCTGTTCCTGAGGAGATCTGGCTTTCCCGCTAGTGGATCACGAGCTGTGCCACTCATAGCTTTTGTTTACAACTGGCATTGCTCAGTGATTCACTGGTGTTAGGTGCCCACTAGCCAGATGTTAGTACTGGCTGGCTACAATATCTTCTGATAAGGACATGGCTTAGAAGATGTTGTAGCCAATCAGGTGTTTGGATTTTATATGCCAATTTTATAAATTTCATGTAATGTTCTGTTACTCTGTATGAGACTGTGCCTCTCTATCATGTGATGTACAGTATATATACCATGGATTTTGCTTCTGTGTCATCACAGGTACAGTATGAATGTATTCTATGGTCATAACATTTGTTTGTTGTTAAACTTTTATTCCTTAAGAATGTTTTAAGAGCATTTCAAGGAAAAGGATAGCCCAGCTGAGCACAAGCTCATTTTCAGTGGGGTCCACATACTGTACACTCATAACAAGTAATACAGTAGGTACAAAACAAATACATAAATACCTTAAATACTTCAGAAAAGTTCATACATTCACAGTACACAGGTTCTTTAAATACTTTATTCATACAATCACATACATTCATTAATAAATATTAAAAGAGAAGAGGTCAAAGACAGCAACAGGTTTTTGGTTGTGTAATAAACGCTTGGTGAAGCTAGCTTCGGATCTTGTTCCATTGAACACTCACTTTTTGTCTCAAGAAGCCCGGCAGACCATTCCATATTTTGGATCCATGTGCAATTATAGCAGAGTTTCCCTTTGCTGTTTTCATTTTGGGGATTGCTAACTCTAAATTATGTGCTGTTCTCAAGTCTACCCTAGAGGTATGTATGGGGAATATGTTGTCTAACTATGGTGGGGTCTTACTGTTTAAATATTGGTAGACCAGGTATGTTGTATGTAAATGTCTTTGTTCTATTAAATTAATGCAATTTAGAGACCTGTACAGAATACAATGATGAGTCAGTCGTGGGGCGTCCAGGGCAAACCTATTCATGTTTATGTCCAACCGTTCCAGTTCCATGCACACTCATTTCTTCTAAATGTTACAAGACATACAAAATTGGCCAAACTTTAATGTTGTCACTTTTATTTAAAGCAAACTCAAAACTATTCAGATAAAATAATGCCACTATTAAAAAGGTGAAGTTCATTTTTTAACCTTTGTTTCACAGAAAAATTTCACAAGACTTTGTATAAATGGAGGCCCACCAGCATTTTGCAGGGACTGCTTCTATAGGGTGGTAAAAGTGTCTGAGTGAGGAACTTCCAGTGACTCACAGCATGGTGCTGGCATTCAATTAAAGCTCTCTCTATTACTCTTCCACATGGCATGAAACCTGTTATGCTTGTTATGCAAGGTCCCTACAACCTAACTGATATCCCTCTGTACACCTTAGACAAACCTTATGTTACACATAATATGCATATGCTATACTAACATACAGACACCTACCATACAAGAGTAAGTGTCAGGATATATAATGATTGTAATTCACTTTACTTTCTCAATGCATGGAAACTGCACACAGTAAGCCAAGACAATCATGTCTTTGTCATCTTCTGATATTATGTAGTCTACACTACCATCTTTTGAATTTATGTATAATTATATCACATCCTGTGTTTTCCATGCACTATATATACTCTCATTGTTCTAAGATATAGCTGATTTAATGAATATTGAATAGGACTAGACAGCACTGTGGAGCCATCTATCGTTTGGCCAATAGAGCTCACCGCATGTATCTAACAATGTTACATACTAAGGGTAATCATAGTGATTATCATAGTATATAATCTTATGTATTATGATTTTCCCTCGGAGACCTTCTTCACTCCTTGGGGTATTGGGGAATGCAAGGCTTGGCTCCCAGTGCCTTTTGATAAGAATTGCTTAGGGCAACTGTGATTTGCCCTAAGCAAATCATTCCTGCCATTGGTTGGCAAACAGATAGTCTTGCTTAAAGAAAACTTCCACTCCTAATAGCCTTGCCTCCTTCTATTAGCTCCATTCCAGTTAGATCCTGCCATCCCAGCTTGACCTGCCTCATAGTAAGATACAGCACCCTAAATGGCACCTCAGGAGGTCCTTTTCTTGTTCAGCTGCTTACTTATGTTAACCCACATGCCATATCGAGCACCAGTTGCTCAATCCATCAAGACCAGTGCTCGCCTCCAGACGGACACCCTGTACTGCACTCTTACAACAGGACATGGGTCCACACTGTAGGCATGATTTCCTCTATGCCCTGCATACTCTTTCACCAGGCTTTAACTAGCGAATATGATAGAACGCCTCTGATCCTGCCGGTTAAAGCTGCCTTAAATGCTTTGCTTTTGACCAACCACGCTAGTGGGCATAATTCAGCCACCACAAAGTCACTTCATGCCAAGTGACATGAAAAGCATTTATTCAGAATGTTCATAAGTTGCCTTAGGAAGCTACTACTGCTTCTTTTATTTCGCTCTGGAAATGTTGAACTAAACCCAGGCCTGCCTGCTTCCTTAAACACCCCTGCAGACCTCCCCCAGTACACGGGTATAAGCTTCATTCATATGAATGTCTGTAGTCTACTTAAAAAGTTTGATCTGGTCCAGACATGGATGTTACATGCATCCCCTGACTTCCTTAAGATTTCGGAATCTTGGCTAATGCCTTCGACCCCAGACAAATCTATCAACATACTGGGATACACCTACCAGTGCGATAGACAATCCAGGGGGGGTAATCTGTGTAAAGAGTAAATTCTCTGTCACAGTCATACTTCCAAGGCAAAAGAATTTGAATGTCTCACCCTAAAACCGGTGCTTTCCGATTAAAGGCACTCCTTATTGCTACGAGTTATTGACCACCTTCTGCTGGCACTGCCCTTCTACCACACCTCCAAAGTTTAATTGATAATGCTAACTCCGAGTGCGTATTAATGGGGGACTTCAACCTAAATTGGAATAATGAGAGTGCCAAGAAACTTAAGGACTTACATAGAAACATAAATTTGACAGCAGATAAGGACCGCTTGGCCCACCTAGTCTGCCCATTTTCCTACCTAACAGATAAGCTGCTTCTGTGATACGTGTGGGTTGGCAAAGATTACCCCTGCATTCACCAGGCTTTATAGAAAAAACCTTGACTGAAGCACCCTTCTGGATCTCATGTTAGTTAATAAACCTCATAATATTTCACACGCCGGGTGTTTTTCAATCTCCTAAGTGATCATTGTGCCATTGCCTGCATTAGACATTCTCCCCAAATAAAATCAGCCCCCAAATTTAAGTCTAACAGGTGTTTGAAAAAAATTCTGCCAACATGCCTTCCTGACTGACCTAAGCAACATCAGATGGCAAGACTTCTATCTAACCCCCTTCCTCAATGAGTCATTTAACATCTTTCACATCCTTTTAGTGGGTCTAATAGACAAACATGCCTCCTGAAGGCTGATCAAGTCTAAGAAAAGATCTCCTGTCTGATTCTCTCCCACTTTAAAGAAAGCCCTCAAGGATAGAGACTTTTGGTGGAAAAAAGCAAGGAAGTCACACTCTGACACCGACTGGCTTGCCTTTCACATCTCTAGAAATGCCTGTACTAAACTAATTAGGTCTGACAAAGCCAGATACTTCTAATCAGCCCTGGAAGATAAACACAATGCTGCCAAGTTGCGGAGCATCCTCAAAAAGGTTGAGGGTCATAACACCAGCGTCTTCCTTTCAGCCAAAATAGTGTCCAGTGATACACTTTCACGGATAGAGCAGAACAACTCAATGAACATTTTGCCATAGCAGGGCTGGCCTTCGATGTCTCTCTAGTCAGTAAAATCAGCTCATATGGGGACGCCAACGATGCCACAAGCCCCAGCATTGACACCAATCAGAGTTACCCCTTCCCCTTCAACTTTCGTCCAGTATCCTTCAAGCAAGTGGAGGACCTTCTACTGTCCTTGGATACTAAAAAGAGTGCTGGTGCTGACCTCATCAAACCTTTCTTCCTTAAAATAGGCTATTACTAACTGACCGCCCCATCATCCACGTATTCAATACCTTCCTGATACAGGGTGTGTTACCCTTGCCCTGGAAAATTGCTCACATCATCCCGTTGTTCAAGACAGGGGACTCTAGTGACCTGAACAACTACCGGCCTATTTCCATACTTTCCACCCTTTCAAAAGTTCTGGAAAAAATCGTCAACAACCAAATCAGGTAGCACCAGGATTCACAAAAACTACTAAACGTCGTTCAGTCTGGCTTTAGAGCCAAACATAGCACAATTTCTGCCCTTGCTAAAGTAACCACTGATTGGCAAATTGCTTTGGACTCTAAGAAGCACAAGTTTGCACTCTTCCTTGACCTTAGTAAGGCTTTCAATACTGTGGATCACAACATTATGCTTAATGCATGGAGTAACATTGGTTTCAATAGCACTGCCCTTAAATGGTTTGGCTGCTACCTTACTAATAGATTACAGTGGGTTAAAGCTATGGGAGATTTGTCTCCGCTAAAAACACTTCCCAGAGGTGTCCCTCAAGGCTCCATTTTGGGCTCTATATTATTTGCAATCTACATCAATAACCTTGAATCACACTTGCGCACAGCTAATGTGCACTTATTTGCAGACGATATGGTCCTCAACACCTCTAACTCTTCTCTGGACATGGCTCATAAGGAATTGCAGCAAGATTTTTCTCTCTCTCCAATATAATCTTGTGAAGCATAAGCTTCTGCTTAATGCCAAAAAGACCAAATCCATAATCCTCTCACCGAACACCACCCCAGAACAGACATGCAGCCCTCAGATTCTAACTTTATTGGGGGGTACCCCTTGAAACTGTTGATACCTTTAAATACCTAGGATTCTGGCTGGACAATAAGCTTAACTTTCTGTGCCACCTGAATGAGCTCTCAAAAAAATTAAGACAACACTTAGGCATATTCTACCTCTTTAAGCATCTACTAACCAGGGAAGCCAGAAAGAGACTAGTCCAAACAACATTCTTGCCACTACTTGATTATGCTGACTTTCTCTATGCCACTGCCCTTCTTCAGTGCTTTGTAAACTTGATGCTCTTTATCACCAGGCCTTAAAGTTCATTCTTAACCTACCATTTTGCACCCACCACTGCCTACTGTACCAAGAGATGGGATGGTCCTCACTTACTACGAGGAGGAAAATAAATGCCTTCCCCTGGTTAGACAGGGCTCTGACTAATAATCTACCAATTTACATTTCAAGCTTTTTTGAGCGTGCCAAGGGGTCATACGGCCTGAGATGCTTCTCTTTAATCTGCTTCCACATACCTAGAGTAAGGTCACTTCACAGCTCGGCTGCAATTAATTTCTCCCTTTCTTCCCTATGGAATACTATGCAAAGAACTTTAAAGCTCTCAACCTTCCCCGGTCCTTTCACCTTCAAAGCACTGATAGCAGGGTACCTAAAGGAATCCTGCAACTGTTACAGGTGACCAGTGTGACCTTATTGCCTTGGTGACCCCTAAGAATCTCATGACCCTTAAGAAACTCATGGCTTCCACCTTCCCTCTTCGTGGGCCCTTTCCTTATACTGCAGTTTTTATTCCCAACTCCCACCGCCGTCCACACCCTTGCCCCCCCACTCCCCTTTGCCTTCCCCCTCCTAACCTCCTCACCTTCTCAAGTCTTATCCCTAGAAAACTCAGCAGGCTACCTACCCTAGTAAGTGTCTGGGTTTGAACTATCCTAAGCATGGACTTATTTTGTATGCTTGTTTATTGTACTATATTTATTACATAATTGCGTTAATCCCTCTCTGTATAGGCCTGTTTTAGTTCCTCGTATGTACTTTTTTTATTTCTTACCTTGTACCTACCTGTGATTTAATTTCTTATGCCCAGGACCACTTTGAAAATGAACTTGCTCAATGGTGTTATGCCTGGTTAAATAAAGTTTGATTGACTGATTGATTTCCTTTTTTGGAAGTAATAAAGAAGTTTATTAGTGATATGCAACTTGTCTGTGATTCATTTGCATCTCTAATTATCTCCAAGAACTGGATCAGGGCTAAACAATCTAACATGCTCATAATTTAGATTTTGAAAAGACTTGGTATTGCAGATGTATTTAAATTAATATGCATATTGGCACCCTAAATGAGAAACTACAAGGAGATTACAGTCTAGCCATTTTCTTTTGCATCAGGTTCTCTTATCTAATATGTTAAACAACATTTTACCAAGAGTGTTCATTGCTAAAGAACCCCCTGAACCATCCCACCCTCCCAACCAACCAAGCACTCCAAGTCAACAATGAATCCGTCAATAATTATGACTGCAGGCATGGCACATATGTGCAAAATTATACATTTCAGAAAATGTGCAAAAAAATGTTTTCAGCTAAACAGTTCCTGGTACGTCTGCTGAGTTCAGGCATTTTAAAGCAACATACAAGTTTCTACATACAGACATACAGTAGAACAGTTGAGGATGTGGTGACATGGGTCAGTAGTATAGAGGAACGCACAGAGAAAGATGAAGGGTAATAGTCCTAAAAAGAAAAGCAGCTGGTGTACACATCTGTTAGAAGAAAGAACTGATATGTAAGCAATAATACCCAACAGGATGGGCGGTATTGTTCTATACCGGACCGTCCAGGGGTGTAATGAGGCCCGACGCCGCAGGCGGAGGGCCTTATAGCCCCTGGAAGGTCCGGCATAGCACAATATCGCCCACCCTGGAGGGTATTATCGCGCTTAGAAAATGGGCAATGTAAAAAAAGTTTAATTAAAAAATGTTGATAAAAATGTGTTTAAAATAATCTGTGTAATAAAATAGTTCCTCAGCTGCCAGAATGTGTGTGGTTATGTGTTTTAGGCTAGGGACTTTTGAGCTAACAAGCCTCTATATTATGCCTTGGGATCTGGTTGTCATGCCCTCCCCCACCACACACACACTTACTTGTGGGTTTTATATATGGGATGGGGACATCAAGCAGAATAGAAGCAGTATGGGGGGTCAGGAACTTGGTAAGTTACAGCTGATCAGGCATGGCAGTTTGTGGTTGGATGCAGTTTAGCATGTCAGGGATCTGGAGATGTGAACGAGCTAACTCTGCTACCAACAAGGTACCATACATGGAGGCAATTTCATCTTTATCTTAAAAACACTACGTGTCTTACTTTTTGTCAAACGGGTTGCTCCTTGCTGCTGTTAAGGCAAGCGGTATGACGGAGGATGAGCGGTAAGCACGCTACGTCCTACCGTTGCTGTTTGAATACAGAAAAAGATTTTTAAAAAAAATTACATATGGCACAATAGAAACGTTGGCAGCCTGAATCTGCAACCTGGTCTGAAGCTCCCTGGCTTTGCCAATGAATCTCAGGGTACTACAGAGCAGGATTCTGCTGGGGCTGCAAACAGCAGTAAACACAGCTGATCTGCCATCAGGAGAGGGGTGATGAAAAGTATTGAGAGTGGTGAGTCAGGAGAAAGTCAATTTTCTTCTCTCTCTCTCTCCCTAACCGCACAATAAGAACAGGGTGTGCTTTTTCCTGGTAGCTTTTTTCTGTTTTTAAAGAGCTGTTTCTAATTTCATTCTGGATTCGGTCAGCATTGGGGTTGTGTATGTCTCGCTTAGCGAGACAAAATAATGGTGGACATTTGAAAAGGTAAGAGGGGAGTTTTAGCCAATTAGAGAAGTGTCGCCGGCAGGATTCTGGTGATGGGGTTGGCTGGGCTGGTACTTTTAATAGCTGGGCATCTGTTGTCTGATAGATGCCCAGCTAGAGAAGTGCCTCAGCCAATCAGAAGGGTGATTTACTTTTACCCATTTTCTAAGAAAGGGTAGCCCATGTGGCTGCAGAGAAGCTCTCTATTTCAGAAAATCTAGGGGGCATACTTAGATGCATATCTTAGACACAGTCTGGTCTTGCCCTGGCCAGGTGAATAGAAGGCTAGTTCACCACTATCTTTCCTACTCTAGGAGGTTCAGTAAATGACTCACACAGTACAGGACTGTGAGGCTACTCTTCCTACAGATATGGCCCAATGGGCTTACTCCCACTTTGCTAACTCCCTCTCTGCCAATCTGAGGTTCCAATAGGGGAATCTAGAAATCACCTTTGCAACTCATCCCAATAGAGGTATCATATATCTCTTCCTCTCACAGTCCCTCTTACCATAGTCAACCACTTAACACACTACAACAAGGAATTACCTAAGTAAGTAAACACTTAACAGGATCCTAGAATTTCATGGGCCCCAGATGTGCTGGGATGAGGCCGGGGATGATCTATTATATTGCTTATGTCTCGCTCTTATATGGTCTGAATACCACTTGCCAGATCATTCAGCAATTCGCTCTTGTCTAGTACTGGTGCAATAGGACATTCATGTGATAGTTAACTAGTCTTATCTTAAGGATCTGGTACCAGATATATTGTATAATGCTATCTAGGTAAGGTCTACATACACGATACATTACGAAGTGATGTGTTCTAATGAAATTCCATATGTATGTAAAATTTTCTGACTGTTGCATGTATTGTACTGCATCAGTTTCTACTTGTGCATTATTCTTGTGTATTTTGACTATATATAAAATCTGTATATATACTGTATGTAAAATCTTGAAAGTTTTAAAAAAGCTCAATAAGAACTTCTATGGCAAAAAGAACTGAATGTGAGTTACTATCATTATAGGGCCCTATACACTAATGGGGCCGGGTGACTACGAGTGCGTATCTGGAACGCGTAGCCCCCCACCCACTGCACCCTGCGCGGCATGCACAAAGGGGTGCAGACTCATCACCCTGATCCCCCATGTCTGCAGACAGCTCTGCACTGAGGGTGTTCTGGGGGTGTGCCAGCACTATGCAGTATTCACTAATCCATGTAGTGCTGGCCGCAAGGGTGCAGAGGGTGGCACAGGGTACACCAGGGAGACACAGCCATAACCCACTGTGCACCCCCTTGGGCACAGGCCTGGCATTGCCAGGAGACTGGGACAGGACACACCATGCTGCCCCTGACTGCTGGGCAGCAGGAGGTGGGCAGGGGCAGCTGGATGAGTGAGCGCCTGGAATTATCTGGAGTGGCAGCACTGGGACTGAATGGTGTCGTGTAGGTCTGGGTGCCTGCAATCAGCATGCACATCCCCAGGCCCATGCCACCCTATGCTTGGGCTCCACTATGCATCCCTGGGGGGCATCCAATTTGATGCCACCAGAAATGATGACTCCACTCCCGGCCGCCCTGCAGAGTCCTGCACACCAGGTAGGGGGCAGCCGCGGACAGGTGGCCGACATTGGTGAATGCCGGTATGTTTACACCTGTCCGCGGGGCGTAGGGTTGCGGGTGGGGTAAGTGACTTTTCTGTGTACCCCCACATACTTCATGCATAGGGTCCATTTTTAATTCTGTATGTATTTTTGGTATTCACGAAGATGCCGAAGGTTTGTGATTTAATCACTTTCACACAAAAGATGATTATCAAAATTGTTAGTCTTTTGGTTTTATACATATATACATAGACAGTGTTGGCAGATAAGGGCCTATGGCCCACCCAGTCTGCCCATTTGAGCTTGTAAGTTCACTTTATGTTTTCCTAGAAGTCTGTTGCCCCTTACCACTGACCTCCAGAATTCCTTTATGTCTATCCCATGCATTCTTAAATCCCGTGATTGTTTCAGCCCCCACCACTTCCTCTGGCAGGGTGTTCCACTTGTCCACCACTTGTTCTGTGAAGAAATTCTTCCTCACGTTTCCTCTGAATCATTCTCCCTCCAACTTCATCCCATGCCCTCTAGTCCTGGAACATCTTTTTTGCTTAAGAATAGTGTATTCCTGCACCCTGTTCCTACCTGTAAGATACTTGTATGTCTCTTATAAGACTTACATTACTGTGTAGACTACCCTTTGTGGGCCAAGTCTGGGGCAGGTAAGAAGCCAAAATAAACTATAATTATGCTGTAGTATTTTTAGGACAACGTGCTAGTGCAGTGAAAGGACAGAGGACAGCAGTCATTGCATTGGCTGACTCAAAGGGTTTTATATCTCCAATGATGCCAGCTGTGTTGTGCAAGAAAAAAAACACATACCACCCAATTACACTCTGGCAAAATTCACTTTGAAATTAGGTTTTCCTGTATGTCTGAAACTGCTGCATGACGAAAAATTACCTAAGATTTAATGGCTTATGAATTTCCCTTAATGGACGAGATTAAAGAAGATCTGCCAAACAAAAACCTGCCTGAATTGTTTATGTAAGCAGTAAGACAATGAGACAAGGCGGGGTGTGTGTTAGACAGTTTCAGTGCATGGCTAGGGGGCATAGTGAGGCATGAGGCTGCAAGCAGGAGTGGGTTATTGTGTTTATGAAATCACCATCTAAATTGTAGATGCATGTGAAAAGTAAATTGCATATTATTAAGTAATGAAAAGCTTAAGTCTTTATCTTAATTGTCAACAAAATAGTTCCTCTGCCTTCAGTTTGCTGTGTTTTATTTTACTCAAGGTCTTTTGCCCTATTGTAGTGTTTTGTTTTTTGTTCATGTAATTGTCATGGTACTGCCCCCCCCCCCCCCCCCCCCAAAAAAAAGCAGCATTCCCATTTGGTTTATGTTGTGAAAATCTGGTATTTGAAGATGGCACTAAAGAAGATGCCTGTAGTTTTTATTGTTTTCTAAAATCATTTCTATATGTTACAGCAACAGGCAGCACTGGAGAAGACTTGCTAGGTGTGTTTCAGTTATGCAGGAGAAACACCAGTGCGGAAGCAAAGCGAGAAATGGTACAGCAGTATGTGAGGTAAGAATGTGGGCAGCATTTTTCAAGGGAACAACATAAAACATTTTAAAGAGAAAATGAGGAAAATGGAAAGTGAGAGGCTAAGTGGTAGTAGTAGTAGTAGAGTTTATTTATTTGGGGCACCCTTCCCAGAAGGCTCAGGCCACCCTTACAATGGCATCACAAATACATAAATAACAGAACAGGAAAATATAGATAAAACGTGTGTGTGTGTGTGTATGTACATATATATATATATATATATATATATATATATATATATATATATATATATATAACCCCTCATAATTAAAACAACTGAACTTGTTCTAAACCTTTAAAGACCCTCTCAAACCACAAAAGCCTGCATAAATAGGAAAGATTTAAGCTGGCCTTTGAATACTTCGGTAGATGGTGCCTCCCAGAGATATCCCAGCAATGAATTCCAGAAAGCCGAGGCATCTATCTGTAATGCTTGGTCCCCAGAGCTCTTCAACCTCCCTCTGGGGACCTCCAGGAGAGCACCAGTAGCTGATCAGAGGGGGTGAGATGGGACGTAGGGTGCAGGAGCTCCTTCAGGGAACCTGGACACACTCAGTATAGGGCCTTGTAGGTCAAAAGGCCCACCTTGAAGGTGATGCACCAACACACTGGCAGCCAATGCAGTTTGCGCAGCATTGGGGTGATATGACTGAATCTGGAAGTCAGTCAACACCCATGCTGCTCCATTCTGCAGCAGCTGCAGGTGCCGCAGTGCACCACCTCTGATCCTGAGATAGAGTGCATTACAGTAGTTGAATCTCAAGGTCATGAAATCATGCACCAGTGTGGCCAGGTCCTTGGGCGGGACAAAGGGCTTGATCCAGGTGATGTTCTGGAGATAGTAAAATCCAGTACGGACAACTGCTGACACCTGAACATGAAATGGGAGGCAGTATAGCGCAGTTGTTTAAGGCTCTGAGCTGCAAACCTGGAGACCTGGATTTGAATCCCACAACACCCACTTGCATACTTTGTGACTCTGAGCAAGTCACTTAACTTCCTTGTGCTCCCAGGTCGCAGCAGTAAACAAGCTTTCAACTTAGTGTGTCTCTCCTGGTTAAAAAACAAAAAACAAAATGTCAGTTTGCTGTCAAATACAACACCCAGATTCTTCACCCTTGATGAAACCTCCAGTTCTGTCGGACCTATAAAAATACCCAACATATCAGCAGGTGCTCCAAGCCCAGCCCTCCAACCCAGCTTGACCACCAGCACCGCAGACTTCTCAGGGTTCAGTCCCAGCCAGTTTGATGTCATCCAAGCCTGGAGCTCTGCCAAGCATTTATTCAGCACATCAACAGCATCAGGTCTCCTGGGTGTGAAAGACAAGTAGAGCAGATTATCATCAGTGTAAAATGAAAACCCAGCTCATACTGTCTTATGACCTGTCCCAGGGGCAGCATATGCACAGCGAACAACATGTGGGAGGGGACAGAGTCTTGGGGAACTCCACAGGACAGGTCCCTCGAGTCTGAGGAACAACTCCACAACACTACCCTCTGGGACCTGCCCCTGAGAAAGGCCTCAACCCAGCTGATGACCTTTCCAGTGAGTCCCACATACTCTCTTAGCCTGTCCAACAACACCCCATGGTCTACAGTGTCGAACACTGAAGAGAGATTGAGGACAAAAATTGTATGCTGTCCCCAATTTCTCACCCTGAGCAGGTCATTCAACACTCTGACCAGTGCAGTCTCTGTGCTATGCAAGGCCCTAAATCCAGACTGGAAAGATTCCTAAATTTGGAAGTCCATGAGATGATCCTCTAACTGTTCTGCTACCACCTTCTCAAGAACCTTCCCCAAAAAGGAAAGATTCGAGATAGGCTGGCAATTTGGCAGGACATCAGGGTCCAATGATGTTTTTTTCAGCGGGGCTTAACTGGAGTCTGTTTAAGAGACTCTGGAAAAACCTCAAGTGACAAGGAACTCCTGACTATCCCAGCAAAGACTAGACCCAGGGCCTCAACACAGCCAACTAGTAGCCATATTGGGCCCAGGTCATTGTTACAGAATGTTGGTTTCAGCCCGAGGATTATCCCACAGACCTCCTGCGCTGTCACCATCTGGAACTCACCCAAGGGCAGCAGAGTGCAATCGCCCACATGAGAAACACCACTGCTGGAGGATTGAATTCCACTTGGGGCAATCTCGGATCTCACATAGGACACTCTGTCCGAGAAGAATCGAGCAAACTCCTCACACTTGTGAGCTGAAAAAGCTCTAATGGGCTCCAGACAGGCTAGATGTTACAAACTGACTACAACCCGAAAGAGCTGAGTTGATTCCTCCAAACTGCAATCATTCTAGACACAAAAACTGCCTTTTTCTGGATGATTGCGTCCAGTTACTCATCATAATAAGTCATCTGAACCAGCTTGTCCTCCTGTGACCCAGTCTTGCTCCAACGCCTCTCCAAGCTCTGCTCCCTTATCTTTAACTCCCTTAGCTCCACTTCAAACCAAAGGCAGCCAAGGTGCGAGATAAGGGTGCGTACATGGATTGGTGCCAAGTGATCAAGTGCCCCATCAACAGCTCTATTATAGGCTGCCACTGCATCTCCCGGGCTGCTGGTGCAAGCCTTCAACACAGACAAAACATCTGGTTCCGCCATCAGTCCCTCTAGTTGAACATCCTTCAAAGGGCAGAACTGGACCATTTCCACAGGAGGTGGGGTATTAATGGGAGCTTTAAAGCTAAACCCAGTGGTTCAATGATTGGACCAAATGACCCAATCAGTCCTGAAGGTGTTATTTTCATGCTCCAGTGTGAACACCAGGTCAAGCGCATGACCAGACTGGTGGGTCCTGGATATGGAATGCAGGATCTGGACCAGAGCCTCCATGCTTAACAAGCAATCTCTGGCTGAAGGTGACGTTATATCATCCACCCAGGTGTGGAAGTCACCAAGAACAATTCCTCTCAGCTACTCCAATACCCTCTTGGTGACAAAAGACGCCACCTCCTGCAAGAAACTCTGGTCCCACCCAGGTGGATGGTAGACCAGGAGCATGCTAAATTCCATTCCGGGGGCCTCCTAAACCACCACACACTCAAAAGAACTGGTGTCTCCAACTGGGTGCACCATCAGGCCCAGCTCTGACCTTAAACAGATCACAACCCCTCCTTTGTGGTCCTTCCTCAGACAGTGCGCAACAGAGTACCCGGACAGGATGGATACCTCTAGCACAGGGTCCGAGGTATCTTCCAGCCAAAACTCCATAATGCAAGCCAGGTCAACTGACCCAACAAGACCAGCCATTATAACAGTCTTGTTAGCCATCAACCTGGCATTGGAGAGCACTGCCCGAAGAGGAAGAAAGGTTGGGGCCCTTCCATCAGCTGCCTGTCATCTCAGTCCAGAGGATACCCTGGGTACAGAGACAAGGCACAAAGAACCTCACTCCAACTGTCTCCTCAACCCAGGCATCTGCAGGTCTCCACTACCCAAATCAGCTCCCCCCAGGCTACATCTTCTTCCTCTCTCTCCCTCTAGCATCCCTCCTCACAATGCCCAGTTCCTTGCATCTCCACCACACCGCAACATCAAGCGGTGGGGTGAGAAAGTGCAAATATCCTTTAAGAGAGAGGGAGTGTAAGTCAATGCTTGGGCCTGAGCTGAAACCCCATCATAGAAGAATCAAAGCTACTACTACCCCATGCAATCAATCACCCAACCACACACTCGCAACACACACACTCACCATGCACCACAACTCTGAACACCCTCCCCAACCCCAACAAATAAAATAAAACAAAAGGGAGTCAGATTTAAATAAGCCTGTATAGTAGACAGAGACTAAGCATCAGCACAGTCAAAAAGTTCCAGCTATAATCCAAGAACAGAGGGCTCTCACCCCCACCTCCCCTGAACAGTTCATGTATTCAGGCTCAGCAGTTCTAATTGTAACCAGAACTCTCACCCCCTGGATAGTTTGAGTTCCCAGGATCTAACAAGCCCTCTCACAGCTTAGAAATTGGAACAAGACCATCACCCAGAGTCTGATGCCAGTCAGTGGTACAGCAACAAAACTCCTGGCCAAGCCAAAGCCAGTCAAGTCCTTTTATCACCCAGCTCTGGCCAGAAATAAAGCATCCAGTAACAGTACCTGTTGCAAGAGTCTCCACACTTGCCACCCCTCCCAAGTCATTATACCACTGGAGAGCTACAGAAGATGTCCACCGATGTTGACAGCTATAGAACGTGTATCTTTACTTGACCTGGAAGCAAAGACTCCATCCAGAGCTGGATGCCACCAATTCAGTGTCTTGCTCCTGTTCCAGTCTTACATCCTTCACACTACTACTCCAGTAATCACACTCCGCTAAATAGTGGCCAACTTCCACAACCAGCTGGCCACTCAATCAAATCAGCATGGGTTCACTCCCAAGTATTCCTGCACCACCAATCTGATATCTTTTTACAATAATATAAGTACTCTACTAGATGTGGGTATCCCTACTGATGTAATTCTTTTGGACTTTAGTAGAGCTTTCGATAAAGTCTCACATAAAAAACTCATTACTAAAATGCACAATCTAGGTTTGTCACCTGATATTGTCAACTGGACTTTAAACTGGTTGACAAATCGTTCTCAGAGAGTCAGAATTAATGATATCTTGTCTGATTCGGGTAGTGTGACAAGTGGTGTACCACAGGGGTTGGTCTTGGGACCAACATTGTCTAACCTCTTTATCAGTGATTTACAAACAGGGCCAAATAACTTCATAGTTAAATTTGAAGATGATACTAAATTGGGGGGCAAGGTTAATAATCAAGAAAATATTTCTGCATTAAAGAAGGATTTGGAAAAATTAACACTTTGGGCAAATGAAAATCATATGCAGTTTAATCAAGACAAATGTTTAGTAGTGCATTTCGGTGTAAATAATCCAAAAATGATATATCATATAAACGGACTACCACTTCACTTATCAAATTGTGAAAAAGATTTAGGGACATATGTTAATAATAAACTTACATCAAATGACCACTGTGTTAGAACTGCTTGCATGACCAACAGACTTTTGAGGCAAATAAAACGTACTTTTGTTAATCGCACTGAACAATGCCTTATTCCATTGTATAGGGCATACATTAGACCGTATCTAGACTATGGCTCCCCTTTCTGGAATACAAACCAAAAAAAAGACATAGCAATTCTTGAACAGGTTCAAAGGAGAGTAACTGGAATGATTCCAAGATTAACAAACTTGGATTATCAGAACAGATTAAAAGCTACTGCTCTCTTCTCTATTCAAACTAGAAGATTAAGAGGTGATATGCTTATGGTTTTTAATTTAATAAATTCACCAGATCTAATGGAAAAATGTGGTCTAACACTCTCCAAAAGGAGACATGTTCCGAGACTGCATAATTAACAGCTTGAAGTAAAAACTTGTAAAACCAGCAAAAGGGGAAACTTTTTCCAATAAGAGCATCCATTGTATGGAACACCTTGCCACAAGAATTGGTAGTGGCAGCTAGTGCCACTGTCTTTAAAAACAAATTAGATGCTTGGTTGAGGGATAATAGATAATGTCCCACATAGTGTGGGGAACAGTCTTGATGGGCTCTGGCCTTCTTCTGTTCTTTCATATCAAGTAATACTCCTCCTTTCCACAATGCAAACACCAATGCAAACAGGTAACAATGAAAGTTCCTTGTGTTGCAGTTACTTCCCTTCCACTGAGATAGCAGTCACCTCTTCACTCGCTGCTGTTCCTTTCCTGGATGTCTGCTTCTGCTATGACAGGTACATGTCCTTTGCTCTTTTGAGGAAATAATGTCAGAACCCCCAGAATAAAGGAAATTATGTACCTGGGGTGGGTGGGGTGAGAAACAGGGAGTGTGGGACCAGCCCATGCCTTCTGGAAACAATCAGGTAGCTGAAGCCCCATGCCAGACAATTAGACCCCTTTCTCTTCTATGCACAAAACTTTGCAGCTAGTGAAGACAGCAAAAAAGTATCACAACTCCACTAAAAGCACAGAAAATAGGTATGATACCAGAAGAAACAGGTCTCCAGTTCAAACAGCCTCACCAACAGCACCCCAAAATAGGCTTGAAATTAGAAGATACAGGTTTCCAATTCAAAGAAATAATCACAACTCCACTAAAAGCACAAAAAATAGGTTTGATACCAGAAGAAACAGGTCTCCAATTCAATCAGCCTCACCAACAACACACCAAAATAGATTTGAAATTGGAAGATATAGGTTTCCAAATCAAAGAAACTTCCCCACCAAAACAGCCTCAATAAAAGCACATCAAAGAGGTTTAAAATCAGAATAATCAGAAGAAAGCAGAAGAAACAGGCCTCCAATTTAAAGAAATGACAGCCCACTTAAAGCACACCAAAATAGGTTTCAAAGTTTCAAGAGCTCCTAAACAGTTCCTTCCCTGCTAGCCCCTTTTAAGAAGTAAGAAAAACTCAGCCTGCTACACAGTGAAACAAGATAAATCAGCTCACTTACAGCACACAAATATAGGTTTCAAAATTCCAGTAGCCCCAAAACAATACTGTGCTAGCCCCTTAGAAGTAGTAAGAAAGAAAGAAAAATAACCTGCTACCAAGTGAAATCAACAAGAAGCAGTGTAAAAGCAGCAAGGAGCAACTACTAAAATGGATCTGATCCCTTCCTTTTCTAGTCGACCCAGAAGTAAACACTGAGGCACTCCGCTTAACGCCTCTCCCTCGTCAGATATATAACCTTGTAGTCTTACTTGCTGCCTTCTGCTATGCAGCCAGTTTTGTATCGAGTTAACAATGTGTGTATTTAAATTAAAAACTTTCAGTTTATTTATAAAATAAAGGGTTATATGTGGGAATACATCAAATGCTTTTTTGAAGTCTAGGTAGACAATATCAGCTGGTTGTTCCTATTTATATGAAGGTTTACTTTTTCATAGAAAGTTAACATGGTAGTAAAACATGATCTGTTTGTTTTGAATTCATATTGTGAGTTATCATATAGATCTTTTTCTTTAATTCTGTCTCAAATTTAGCCTTAATTAATTTTTCCATGACTTTTCCTGGTAAAGATGTTAGGTTAACTGGCCTATAATTTTCTATTCTAGATTTGTCACCCTTTTTGAAGATCGGTATCACAGTAGCTTTTTTTACCAGTCATTTGGTACCTCACTAGAGATGCGTGATTTATTGTAAAACCCTGTTACTGGTGCTGCTATGCAGTCTTTGAGTTCTTTTAACAATCTGGGGAGGAGTTGGTAAGGACCTGCTGATTTGTTTGTCTTTCATTCATTTAATATTTCTGTAACCTCCTTGATGTTATAAGGCAACGACTCTGATGGATAGATTGACTGAACTGGTAAGACTGACTTTCGACAATTTGTCAGTCAAATGCAAAGCAGAAGTATTTATTAACAAACATTTGTCAATGCCGAATGTTGTCTCGCTAGCATTGGCATTGGTAGTGCTGGAGTTAGAGATGTATAATAGGAATGGCAGTGAAGTACTGAAGTGACACCAACCCCACCCCTACCCTGCAGAGACCAACAGGTGTTGGGGTGTGCCTTTGGGTCATCAGCTATAACGCTCATACCATTTTACCTCACCTACCCTGTAGACATTGACAAGTGTCATGGTGTGCTTTGGGGTCTTTGGGTGTTATACTTACCCCATTCCATAAGGAAATATGCTGAGGTGGGTACAGTATAGAAGAATAGGGTGAACTTTGTAGCCGAACACTGCAAGGCACACCACGATGCCTGCCACTGGCTGCAGGGTGGGGGTAGAATAGGGAGCATTACAGCTGATGATCCCAAGTCACACCCCTGACACCTGTCAGTCTGCACAGGGTGGGGTGTTACAGTTGGAAACCCTAGCATCATAGGCGTGTGTTGGTATTTTCACTCCAACTTTTCAATATGGGCTTTTTGTGACCCCACCTCATGAAGAGCGGCACTATCAGTTTGTTAGCTGAAAGGTGGTTTTGCACAGTGGCTATGCCATTTGGCGACACAGGTCTGACATTTTGGGCAGTATGTAAAAAATAAGAATTGTATTGTCCATGAGGAGGTGAAAAAATAAATGGCAACGTTGAAAATCTGGAAAGAAAAATTGGCGAAGTCATGAGCATGCATAGAAATTGTGCAACACATGTCCGTAACCCATTTATTTTTGGAATTTTTTTAACCACATTTTCAACATAGGCATTTTGGGACCTCCCATCATGAACAGTGGCATTGTGATTTTGTTAATTTGTCCCAAAAGTTGATTTCCCACAGCAACCACGCCATTGTGCGTCACAGGTGCGAAAACACATTTTGGGCAGGATATGAAAAATGACAGCTGTACTGTTCATAAGGAGGTGTGAAAAAACACCAGCGTTGGAAATGTGGCATGAAAATATTGCAAATTTGCAAAGTTACAAGGGTGCATGGAAACTGCGCAATGCATGCTTGTAACACAGTAATTTTATGGACTTTCGTCACCAGATTTTCAGCATAGGCATTTTAGGACCTTTGCTCATGAACAGTATCACTGTCATTTTCTCAAACTTTCACAAAAACTGATTTTGCACAGCAACTGCGCTATGCTGTGCCGATGTGCGAAAACACATTTCGGCTAGGATATGTTAAATGACAGCTGTACCGTTCATGAGGAGGTGTGGAAAATGCCAATTTTAAAAATCTGGAGTGGAAATATTACAAATTACGGTTAATAGCATGCATGGAAACTGCACAGTGCACATCAGTAAAAGCCATTTTTTAAATTTTTCCCATTAAATTTTCAACATAGGTGTTTTGAGAGCCCCTTCATGCTCAGTGGCACTGTCGACGAAGATTGAAACCCAAAGGTGATTCCACGCAGTGACCGCAAAATCACCTTTTGGGACCGAATAACGCCAAGACAGTGACTGAATTCATGAGGAGGGATCCCAATAACCTTATGTTGCAAGACTGGTGTCAAAATTCCCCAAAATGCCCAAGATAGGTACCAAAGTTGAAAAAACCCTATTTATGCCATTATACAGTACCAGCATTTCTTCAGTTCGTGGTCAGCTTTGAAGAGTGCAGACGTGTTCCCGGTCCACTGAAGAGCATAGCGCTGGACTCCGGAGGTAAGTATGGGGTGAGGGGGGTGTGGGGAGGCAGGGTGTACAGTGGGTGGGCGTGGGTTGTGGGAGGGGCAGGGAGACTGCGAGGGACCATTTTTTTTACAGGGTAAAAAAAAAAAGAAATTATCGATGGGACTGTTTTGTTTTCAGGCTCATTTGCATGCTGGGGTGGGATTCAGCATGTCATCTGATTGTTTTTGGGGCTGTAGCCGACGGGGATTGGGCACCTCTGTCGGCACATGGTGGGCAAGAGCCGAGGATTGGGCACCCTTGGCACACGACAGGATGGGGAGACATTATGTCGATGGGGAGGGGCTCCCTGTCAGCTAAATAAACAGGGTGGTGGACTGTAGCCCACTGGGATTGGGCCCCATTGGCAAAGGAAGACTGTTAGGGGGGAGCACATGATGCTGCGGGGGATTGGGCACCCCCCCAGGCACACACTTGGGGGATCATTATGTTGTTGGGGGATAAGCTCCCCCATTGGCAAATAAAGTGGGTCGGGGAATGCGACAGGAGGATGGGGCACCCCGTCACCATGTTTATGTGGGGAGGCTGTTCCGCTGCAATGAGACGCTTGCTTCTCATTGCAGCGGACATTTTCTTAGATGTGGTCACCACATTATGTCTTGCTGAGGTGGCACCTGCATACTGTCTTACTGAGGAATGAGGGACGCATGTACTGATGCATGCCCTGCATTCGCCCACAGTGACCGCACCACCAGATCTGCTCCTAATGCAATATGTTGACTGGCACACTAGCGCGAGCCAACATAAAAATGTTTGCTGCCAAAGCTGGCTCTCTTCTCTCATTCCCAGATTCTTTGATTAGACCAATGGTTCTGTCAATCTTCTTGTTATTGTTAATGTATGCATAAAATGCTTTTATGGTATCTTTGCTATGGGCAATCTAAATTCTTGTTTTTTTCTGATCTGATTAGTTTTTTGCAATCTTTAAATATGTGTTAATATTATTCCCTGATTGATTTTGTTTTGATTGATTTAAATGCACTTCTTGTCTATTAGTTTTTTTTTACTTTACTTGAGAACCATGGGCCAGATTCTAGAAGAATTACACCTGGGGTAACAGCAGTTGTGCCAAGTAGAATGGTGTATGTAGCAACTTACTCCAGCAGTTGCGACATTCGTGATTCTACACAGTGGCCTGTGACATGGCGCAGGCCACTTGCACCAAACAGCAGTTACGCCAGCAGTTGCGGCCATAGACCCCCTGCACCATGATGCTAGGGGGTTTATGGCAGCAGTTGTGCCCCATTCTAGAAGGGCAGCCACAAAGTCCCCACATACTCTAGATTCTACAAGAACCCTGGAGGAGAACCGGCATCGTAAGTTACACCTACATTTAGCTGGTGTAGCTTACATACCACCTCCGGGGGTTCTGTAGAACCCAGTCCATGTGCCCCCCCATACCCAGACTGCACCTACTGTTGCCCCACTGGGCACTGCACAACCAGTCCTGGACTTGGGACCACGATCCTACCCCATCCCCCTACTATACAGCCCCTGTAGAGTACGTGCCCCACAGAGCTGCCCACACCAACTGCCTCACAATCCCTGCACATGTACTGTCCCACAAGGCTTCCCTCACCCCCAGTCCCCCGGATCCCCCATTGTAATATGCCCTGTAGGGCAGCTTTGTCATCCCCACCTGTGCCCCAATTACCCCAGTCACCGCCGCATGCAATTACTCCTTCCTGGTAGTCTAGCAGGGCCCCCGATCATTATAAAATATATAACCATCCCCAAGTCCCTGGTAGTCTAGTGGCCTCCCAATCGTTATAAAGTAAAAACATCTCCAAGTCCCTGGTAGTCTAGTGGCCCCTCTGATCATTATATATTAAATAAGTAACTCCATATCCCTGGTAGTCTAGTGAAAAGATGTGCTCAGAAATTAATATCTGAGCGTGTCTTTATAGTATGCGCTGATACTGAACTCAGTCAGTGGCTGGCCATGGTGGTGAGAGGTGAGCTGTGCCAGTCATTGGTTGGGGACGGGTGGGAGGTGCTGGGTGGGCTGGCATGGCTGGGTGGGAGGGTGGGAGTCCACTAGACTACCAGGGATATGGAGTTACTTATTTAATATAGAATGATCGGGCAGGGGCACTAGACTACCAGGGACTTGGAGAAGTATTTATTTTATAATGATCTTGGGGGCCACTAGACTACAGGAAGGGTATTTGCCATATGCAGCCTGCCACTAAAATAACAGGTGGGGGATGACAGCCTGTCTCATGTGGGGCATATTACAACGGGGATCTGGGGCTGAGGGGTGTAGGGCAGCCCTATATCTATGGGGTGTCTGGGGCCTGTTGTTGTGGCCAGCCTTACGGGGCTCATACTTGTGGCTTGGGGGGGCAGGGGGTGTGGTCCGTCCTGTGGGGAGGCTATTGCGACTTGCTGGGAGAGAGGTTCACTTCCGCCCTGCAGCTGCAGGTTATGACATGCTGGTCAGGTATGCCCTCTGTGCGGCATACCTAGCCGCATGGCGCAAGTCACAGGACTTTGCTGCAGAGACCCTGCCCCTTCTAGAATAGGGCGTAGGGTCAATGCTGCAGTTGCTGGTGGTGCAAGTTGCATTTGGTGGCAACTTACGCCACCCTTCTAGAATTGGGCCCCATGGTAACGCCTTTCACTTTTTACCATAAAGTTTTTTTTATTTGGGATAAACATTATTTCCAGTAGTAGAATCTTATTTTTTTAGAATAGACCAGAATATCTTTACATTGCTAGTTTTGAATATATTTTTCCTATTCCATTTTTTTGTTTTTTGTTCTTTCCTCAGGTCACTGGTGGCGGGGCATCTCTCGGGTTGGGCCCGCTCAGCCGCTCCTCTACTGCCCCACCTGAACCCCTCCCTCTGACTGAGGAATTGAGTGCTGGCCTCCTCCACTGACCCCATATGGAGGGGCGGGGCCACGGAGAGTTAAGTCAGAGGTCGGAAACAGCATTGGAGCATGTAGGAGTGGCCCTGGAGTGTCTGCTGTCACCACACCACCAACCAACATTTTTCCAACTTGTGTGTGAGTTGTCCCCAAGATGCTGGATGTGCAATAATGTCTACACAAGGGGCGAGCCCTCACTGAGGTCCGTCGGCGCCTCCCCCCAAAACTGTTCACTACCTGTGTTACCTCACGGTCTCCACCAGGTGTCACCACAGAGTAAGACGTCCTCAAAATCCCACCCTCAGGAGAGGAGAGCAGCTCTCCAGATGCTCAATCCTCTCCTGCCTTGTTGACCCCCGGCAACCAGAGCTCTTGCCCCGGGGTGCCCAATCCCCCGTCGGCTACAGCCCCCCCCAAAACAATCAGGGACATGCTGAGAGCCCAACCCAGCATGCCAAGTGTGCCTGAAAAAACAAAAATCGTCCCACGATGTTCCCCCTTTTTTTTACCCTGTAAAAAAGGAAACAGTCCAAACACCGGTCGCTGGCATGGTGCAAGTTGTGCTGTCCAGTGCCTCAACCCTCAGCACCACTGGGCCGGCTCCCCTATTCCATTCCTTAAGAGGTCCCTTTTTCTTTTGTAGTCTGCTTTGTTACAATTGCTGGATACTGTGATAGCGCAGGATACACAGCAACCAAAGTTAAAGTGCATAAAAAACGCACAAGTGCGTTTATCTATTTTTTTATAAATAAAGATAACAAAATAATACAGAAATAAAAATAACAGTTGATTAGTGCAACACAATAATTCAGCCCTCTGTTTCTGTCAACAGAGGCTGCAGCTTTACTTCAGCCGACATAGCCTAAGTGTAATCCCTTCTTACATTTCTCAATTCTGGTGTGAAAGCAGCACACTCTACAAGTAGGTCTTTCCCTGCTCACTCACACAACTCGGTGTCAGGTGAAAATAGCAAGGCAAAATGGGCAAACACATTTCAGCAACTCAAGAAGGGTGACAGTGAAATCAGAGATGGGGTGATTACAGCAACTGTGTAGTTCAGCGCTGCTGGTACTATGCACTGTGTGTCCACATCACAACTGAGGTGCATTGCCCCATTTTCCTGATGTCATGCTTGTTGTGTTGACAGCTATGTTTATAGATGTGTAGGGGGGTGCAGGGGTCTCCAGGGGCTAAGCCCCCTTTGCATAAACTTATGAAAGTTACAAGTGTGGCTGTGAGGTATTGCGTGGCATACCATCTGGAGTCTCCTGGGTGATCAGTGTTACTATGGGAAAGGGCTGAGCTACCATGTGCAGGTGTTATTGTACTTGTGCCAGTGTTGTATGTTTTGTGTGGTGTGCAGTTAGTTTTTACTCCCCATTCCTTTTTTTCTTTCATCAGGTTTTCACTGTTTTTACCCTTCAGGGTTTCTGTCACTCATTCATTTCGTTTGTGCTACAATGCATTAGCTGTAAACATTGTCTCTGTTTTTCATTCTCTGTTTTGACCTAGTACCCTGTAACTCCTTCTAATTTAGGTATTGCCATTTATAGTTTAAATTGTACCATGGGATGGTCACTGGTTCCAAGATGTTCCCTTGCAATGATATCTGTTAATAATTCAGGTGTATTGGTTACAGTGATGTTGTAGTTCTAATTTCCTTTATTGACCACATTTAGTGTTGTGTCTCCAGGGGGCTTACCCCAGCTAGGATATATGTGATAATAGGGTGATCATTGTATGTAATACTTTATACTGTAAACTTGAATAAAATTTTACTCACATAAAAAAATCAGGTCTATCAGTAATTACCAAATCTAGTATTTTGTCACCACTCAATGCTAAAACCAACTGATGTGAGCCTTTCTGAAGTAACGCATCTATGAATGGTTGTTCCCTTAGATTATTTGTTAACATTTGTTCCCAGTTTGTATGTGACAGAGTAAAATCTCCTATAGTTATAGTATTTCCATATCAGATGCCTTTTCATTTCCTAGAGTAATTCATTATTGATCTGTTCACTGCTGCTGTTAAGAAGTCTGTGACAAACTTCCAAAATAAATTTTTTTGTTCCTGGTGGATTTATTGAGATCAATAAGGTTTCTGTGTTACTATCTTCCTGCATGACATCATTAATTTTGTTGAAAGTGTAATCCTGCCTTATGTAGAATGTCACTTCCCCTCCCTTTTTGTGCATTCTACCTTTATAATATAAGGTATAACCAGATATAGTTCTTCCCCAAACAGTGTCATTGTTCCACAGTGTTTCAGGTATCGCAGCAACATCCAAACTGTCTTCATTACAATCTCAAGTTCTGATTTCTTTAATATATTTGGACTTGTAGCATTTGTCAACAGTTTATTACTCTGGGGGCAGAGCTAGCTGTCAAACATGGTGGCAGCCTGATTTAATGGGGAGATCCACCATGGGGGAATTCAGTGCCATATGTCATCCACAGCTGGAAAATCAACCTGCTTCAAATGACTTCAGGTAGCTGGCAGGTAAAGCATTTGAACTGTGTCAGAATTTTGTGGCTTACCAAAGTACTGGTACCGCTAATCCAAAAACCCTCTGGGACCACGTTTCAGCACTGGCCATGCCTACTCCAGGCTCTACACCCAATGGCTCCTACCATGATGGAGAAGTTTTCTGTTACTGTTTACAATTATCACATGATGGGCACCTCCAGGAATGACAGTACAATGGATGTGGCAAACGTTATGTTTATGCTCACCCAAATCCAGCAGGACATGACTGAACTCAAGGCAACAACTCAGCAAACCAATGAAGACCTGACATCTCTGGCTTTGCAGGTCTCTGCCACTGAACAGACTTTGCTAGTGCAACAAGACATCATGGAACATCATCAAGGGGCACTCCAGGACCACCACAAGCAATTGCAATACCTGATGGAAAAGGTAGGTTACCTGGAGAATAGGGCCCGCAGGAACAATATCCATATTATGAGCATCCTGGAGGTCATGGAGGGAAGTGACATGATGGCCTTCCTGTGCCCCACTCACACATCTATCCTATAGGCCCCCAACTGTCCCCCACCAGACACTGAACGGGCTCATCAGTCCCTTGCTCTGAGACCAAAGCCAATGGACAAACCCCATCCCTTCCTATGCAAACTGTTTTGTTTTCCAGTAAAAGAAGCAATCTTGAAACTGGGAAGGGAGAGAGGACCGCTGCGATGGGAGGGACACCTTGTTCAGATTTTCCAGTATTTTTCCCCAGAGATTTCACAGAGATGCAGGGCTTATGCAGGGATAAGACAAAGATTTTTTTAACATAGTATTCCGACTTCCCTGTGCTACCATGCTATGCTGCAAATTCATATCAACAGAGTTTTTACCACTTTTCAGTCACCAAAGGAAGCAGGGCATTACTTACATACCACCAGATTTGAAAATGTGGCCCCAGTCACAGCCACCATTGAAACCATGATGCTCTGAGGCCTTGCCCACAGACTTGTCACAGTCACCAACTACACAGTCATCTCATGCCAACCATCAAACCGAGACAGATGATACTGCAGAGCAATGGCACAGGTAAACAGGGGCAGGCACAGAAAGAACAGACCCACAGCTGGTGAAAAAGTCCTCCCACCTAGGACCCGATCCAAAAGCCACCAGAAGTTCAACATGATGTCGGATCCCAGCAGCGGGTCCCCTTTCTCTACACCTGTTAAAACTACCAACAGATCTGAACCACTGAGGGACCTTCCGCCAACTTCTTTCACCTGATCTAGAAGTAGGTTGCCATCTGGGGACAAGTGACCATCAAACAGTGTGGTTCACGTTAAACTCAGCTACAGAGTCAAGCCATACAAAAGTGAGGGTACTGGACTTTAGGAGGGCTGACTTTGGCAAGATGGAAGAGTGCCTCAGAAAAGCACTAGCAAACAGGCTAGAATGAGGTGTGGAGCAATAATGGGGAATTATCAAAACTGCCATCACAGAGGCAACAAGCCTTTGTGTGAAGCAAATAAACAAATCAAATGAAAGAAAAGCCACTGTGGTTCTCAAGAGAGGTGGCTGTGAAAGTCAGGAAGAAAAGATAGCATTCCAGAAGTATAAGGAAACACAGAAGGAGCAGGACAGAGAGCTGTACCAGTTAAGGCAGAAAGAAGCAGGGAGGGAAGTCAGAATAGCAAAGGCCCAAACTGAGGAAAAGATAGCCAACTCAGTTAAGAAGGGGGATAAAACCTTTTATAGGTACATCAGCGAGCATAGAAAGACAAAGGGAGGGATAGTGAGGCTGAATAGAATGAACGGTGGGTGGGCAGAGGGGGACAGTGAAAAAGCAGGAATACTGAACGAATGTTTCTGCTCAGTATTCACAAAAGAGGAGGGGGAAGTGCCTAATCCAATTAACAGAAGCACTCCTGATAGGGGGGTCGATCCCAGTCCTTTCACAGAAGAAAGGGTTCTGCAAGAACTCCTAAAACTGAAGGTGGACAAAGCAATGGGTCCTGATGGAATTCACCCCAGAATTCTAAAAGAATTAAGGAAGGAACTAGTGAAACCACTGGCTACTCTTTTTAATAAATCATGGGAGGATGGTGTGGTACCCGAGGACTGGAGGAAGGCGAAGTGATTCCCTTCACAAAGTGGGACCAAGACAGAGGCAGGAAACTACAGACCTGTCAGTCTGACCTCTGTGGTAGGGAAAGTGATGGAGTCACTTGAAGGAAAGAATAGTTGAGTACCTAGAGGTCAGTGGAGCACAGGATCCAAGGCAGCATGGTTCACAGTGGAAGGTCATGTCAGACGAATCTAATAGATTTCTTTGACTGGGTGACCAAAGTAGTAGACCAGGGAGGGGCTGTGACATGGCCTACCTAGACTTTAGCAAGGCATTTGACACAGTCCCACACAAAGATTGATAGTCAATTAACCAGCCTGGGAGTGGGTCCCAGGGTGGTAGCCTCAGTAAAACATTGGCTGGACAACAGGACACAGAAGGTAATTGTAAATGGAGTCCACTCTGAAGAAAGGGCGGTTACTAGTGGGTACCGCAGGGTTCAGATTGGGTCCAGTCCTTTTAATGTCTTCTATCAGTGACATTGCAGAGGGACTGAAGGAAAAGTATGCCTTTTGCAGATGACACAAAGATCTGCAACAGGGTTGATACAGGAGGTGTGGAAAGGATGAAAAGGACTTGGCAAGGTTGGAGGAATGGTCAGACATATGGCAGCTAGGATTCAATGCAAAAGTGCAAATAATGCACCTGGGAAACAAGAACCAGGGAAGAATACACAATGGGTGGGGAGTAGTAACAACAACAAAACAGGAAAGGGACCTGGGGGTAATCATATCAGATGACCTTAAGGCAAGCAGTGTGAGAAGGCAGTAGGGAGGGCTGGGGTATACTGGGATTTATAGAGAGGCATCAGCAGCAGAAAACAGGAAGTTGTTATCCCTCTGTACAGACAGTTGGTGAGACCCCATCTGGAATACTGTGTCCAGTTCTGAGACCCCATCTCCGCAAGGACATAGACAGGATAGAGGCAGTCCAGAGGAGGGCAACTAAAATGGTGCAGGGTCTGCAAGAGAAGCTGTATGAGGAGAGACTAAAGGAGCTTAATATGTATACCCTTGAGGAAAGAAGGGAGAGGGGGACATGATAGAAACTTTCAAGTACCTCAAGGAATCAACAAAGTCCAAGAGGGTAGCATCTTTCAGAAAAGAGACTTGCAAGAACAAGGGGACACAATTTAAAGATAGAAGGAGGGCGTTCAGGGGCAATGTGAGGAAGTATTATTTCACAGAGAGGGTAGTGGATGCATGGAACAGCCTTTCTGAGGAAGTTGTGGGGTCTAAAACTGTGGGAGAATTCAAGAATGGATGGGACAGACATAAGGCAATTCTTGAGGGGGGCAGGAAGATATAGGCTGTTGGTTAACTAGGATCTGTGGCCTATCCTGTAGGTAGGGAAATGGGTAGACTAGATGGGCCTAGCGGTCCTTATCTGCCTTCAAAGTCTATGTTTCTATGTTTCTATGTTTATCCATGGACGATCAACAGCCCAGCACCTCATCTGCCATGCCTCAGCACCCCATGACTGACTGGTCCCTAATTTGTGCTGAATGGGCTGACTGCATTTGTGAGCAATAGGGGGATATTGCCAGTTGTTAGAGCTATGGTTCAACATGTTTTTAGGGTTCTAGTTTGGTTCAGCACGGTATAGTTCGAGTTCAGTTAAGTTTGATTTGATAAGTAGAAGTTTGGGTTTGAGTTCAGTTCAGTTTGAGTGTTTTTTTTGTGTTAATTGTCAGTTCGAGGTCTAATGAATTCACCCCACTGCCTCCATGTGGATTCTCCTCTTCTCACATGATCTGGGTTCGCATTCAGTTTGGGTTCATCTGTTTTTTAGTTAGGGTTCAACTTTGGTTTGGATTGGGTGAAAATCAAATAGCTGGGTTTGGTTCAGGTTCAGTTCATGAATGAATCCTGGCTCTACCGGTTCCACACCCACTGACCCACCACCGCAGACCAGTACTGAAGCAGACCTCGCACTGCTGTGATTTCCAAGAACAGAACTTGGTTGTTGGCTTTAATCATGGTGATGTGGTTTGGTCGGGTAAGCCTGCTAATTTATGAACAATCTCCTAGCTTACCACACTGAAGGGGATGGGGGAACTCGGACTTCCACCACTCCCCCCGAACCTGCTACTATGGGATCTGCTCAATTCATACATATATTAATGTGTTGTTCATTCAGTTTAAGCCTTTAATCATTTAGTGTTATTAATAGCTTATGGGTAAATGATTTTGCTCAGCCAGTTACGTTCTCCATTGAAGTTCCCAATACCCTTGGTAACTGGAATGCTGCAACAATCACTAAGGGCTGGGTTTCCCTTGATTTACTGTTCATGTACATGCTATTTTGACAAGTGGGAGCCTCTGTCAGGCTTGATGACTCAGCTGGAGCCTAGCAGGCTGTTCACAGGCTGTTTATTCATCCCCTGCCTGTGCTCTTTTCTTATTTATGCAAGCGGCTACCTCTAAGCTGGCAATATAGCCTAGAGGTTAGAGGAACAAGGTGTGAACGAGCTTGATACATCCAGCAGACTAGACCTGAGTTTGATTCTCACAACCTCCACTTACATACTGTGTAACTCTGAGCAAGTCACTTAACCATCCAGTGCTTCCAGGTCACCCCTGAAAACAGGCACGTGTGCCTAGTGGGCCTAACCTGGATACCAAAAGACTAAAACAAAAAAAAAGCTGATACGGTACACTGATGTACAGCCTAATACGGTCAGAGCATTGACAGCCATGGCTCAGGGCCCTGCCATTTTCCTAATGTGTCTCACATATGTACAGCCCAGTAACTGATGCTAGGAAACCTGCAGGGAATGTTTGTAGCTTCTGGCTGAGAGCAACTCCTGTCTGTGCAATAGACCTGATCCTGGCAGGTGCCTAAATCCTTTTGTGAATTATGATATTTCAGAACCCCTGAAGCATCTCAAGTACAAGTGGTGCCACTGTTCCAGCCTCTTGGGACAGCTTTGGAGTTACACAATACGGCAGCTCGCACCCTGGTTTTATCTTCTTAATCCTCTTAGGATGTGCTTATTTAATACTACCTAATGTGAAGGGTGCCTTGCCCAGAGACACAGCAGCTCCCAGTGCACTAGTACCAGTCATTAAGATGCTACTAGAAGGAGAGGATTCTTGCTGGGGTGGCCTAGTGCTGCTGAATGACCCATCAATCCATCGGAGCACACTCACTTTGGCCGATTAACTGTGCTATGCCCCTATTCTCCCTGTCTGGGGGTACGGCTGCCTGACCCTTTTTGATTTCCCACCTAGCTACATACAACTTGATATGAAGGCACCTGAACAAATCAGAATGCTGCAGGGGCACACTTTAGTGGCTCTGTCACAACTCCAGGTGTACTTGTAGCGAGATGATTTTCCCACACATAACCTTCCTCGGGGGCTGTACCCCCTAAATAAACAATTTGCCCCACTCCTGATTCATTAGCCCTTAGTGACTCACTGGTTTGCTGATATTTAGAATACTCTCCTTTCCAAGGAGGGGCCACATGGATCATTGGAGATCTTGGTGTTACCTCCTTGGTCCTACAGTGCTGCCCTAAACCTCTGTGCGTGTGTGTTTTTTTTTTATTTAGTACACTTTTTTCCCCCCGACGCTCTGCCACTAACCCCACTCCAGTGCCTACCTCGCTCTCCTATATCCGCTGTCCACCATCCACTAAAACTCCCTGGCTTACCCACCAGGGTGGGGCCACAACACCATGTTCTGCTCATCAACGATGGGGCTAGGTGTCAGCGGAGCTGACATTGCCTCCCTGGCTTACCCCCAGGGCAGGGATCAGGGCTTGCTGTGGCGCCGCGGACTGTAATTCAGTTGGTGGAGCGGCGGAGCAGCAGAAAGCCATGGAGGCCAGGTGCCGGGGTGGCTTTACCTTGAGCTGCCATCATTTTCTCCCTTGGGGGAGTGGGGACACACAATGATGTCCAGCATCCGCCCTGCCCCAGAACAATCAGACACCGGTCACTGCAGTACCCCTGACCTCCATCAGGGGTCTGTCAAGCACTTGTCGTGCTCCCATCCTTCCCCCTGGAGAAGGAGAGCAGTCCACAGGATGTTCGATCCTTCACCCCCTGGCCAGCCCTCTGACAACCCGGGTCAGTTCCTGAACCCGGGTTGCCGGCGTTGCAAGCAGAAATCCAAACACTGCACAGAAGAGCCAGCTTGTAACATCTCTGTGTTTTGTTAAATTCTGGCCGACAGCCCTTAATAAGTGTGGTTTCTGCACTTTATTTTTGTCTAGTTCTTCTTACACTGTATACAAGCCATTTGGCTGTGAAAGTAGTAAATTAGATTACTAGATTGCAAGAATGCTCTATACTACATGTTTTTCTACTGTTACATTGTGATAATGTTAAACATAGAAACATAGAATTTGACGGCAGATAAGGACCGCTTGGCCCACCCAGTCTGCCCATTTCCCTACCTGATGGATAAGCTGCAGATCCTAGTTAACCAGCAGCCTACTTCTTCCTACTCCCACCCCCTAGAATTGCCTTATGACTGTCCCATGCATGCTTGAATTCCACCACTGTTTTTGACTCCACAACCTCCTCTGGAAGGCCATTCCATGCATCCACAGCCCTCTCTGTGAAAAAATACTTCCTTAAATTACCTCTGAGCCGCCCCACTTCTATCTTCAAATTGTGAAAAAAGTTTGTGACAGATATGACTTACAAACAGGAGAACATTATTTCTCATGTGTTTAATGTGACTCCAGGATACTGGACAGTCACCAGCGGGTGTTTCCCAGCTCTAGCAATTAACATATATGTAATAATATATAATATACCCCAAGTCATGGCTAACCATGCAACATTTGCTACTTGGAATGTGAGGGGGCTCTACTCCACCATAAAACAGAAAAAAGTTTTGGCCCACTTAAAGAAACTGAACACAAGTGGCTTTTCTTCAAGAAACATGGAAACATAGACAATGATGGCAGAAAAAGACCACAGGTCCATCCAGTCTGCCCAAGTTCACTATAATCCCTGGAACCTACTGTTCCACCAGGATACCAACCCTCCCCATCATCTCTCTATTCTTCTTCTTCGTGGTCCTGTCATCCTCAGTAACCACAATTTATTTCATTATGTCCCAGCCCTGCTTGAATCCCCTGACTGTTTTTGCACCCACCACCTCCACCTACAGACTGTTCCAAGGGTCCACCACCCTTTCTGTAAAGTAGCACTTCCTCACTTCCCTTCTGAACTTACCTCTTGTTACTTTCCATTTGTGTCCACATAATCACAAGTTAGTATTCAAGCTAAATAGTTCCCCACTATTCACTTTGTTAATTCCTTCAAGGAACTTGAAGGTCTCTGTCATATCTCCCCTCTCTTCTGGTCTCCAGTGAGTACACACTTAGTGCCTTGAGGCACTCCTCATAGAATCTGCCCTGCTGGCCCTGAATAATTTTTGTTACTCTGCACTGCACTATCTCCAATCTATCTTTATCCTTTCTGAGGTGAGGACTCCAGGACTGGGCGTAGTACTCTAGGCAAGATGTCACCATGAATTTGTAGAAAGGAAGTATTACCTTTTTTCTTCTACTATCAATACCCCTCCCAATACATCCCAGCATCCTGTTAGCCTTGCTACAGGCCTTGCTGCACAGATTTGATTGCATAAATGAGCTGCTAATGATATCTCCCAGATCCCGTTCCTCATCTGTAGTGCTAAGTCTCTCTCCTCCCTTCCAGTACTCTGTCTTGGGTTTTTTTTTCCTAGGTGCATTACCTTGCACTTTTTAGCAAAGAATTTTAGCTGCCAGACCAATGACCATCCCTCTAGCTTTCGGAGGTCTCTCTACATTTCTCTTATTCCCTTGTCACTATCCACCCTTCCTCATAGTTTTGTGTAATCTGTGAAGAGATACAACCAGCCCAAGATTCCTTCTCCTATGTAACTAATGTACATGTTAAAGAGGACCCAGGACTGATCCCTTTGGAACCCCACTCGTAACCTCCGTCTTTTGATTTAACCCCATAGACCACCACCCTCTGCTGCCTCTTACCCACCTAGTTCACTATAGGTTTAGCTGCACCCTGGTCTTCCATCTTCTTGAGCAATTGTTTGTGAGGTACTGAGTCAAAAGCCTTGCTGAAGTCAAAGTAGAGCAGATCCGCAGCATGGCCCTTGTCTAATTCCTTTGTCACTCAGTCAAAAAAAACTATCAGGTTAATCTGACAAGATCTTCCTGCCATAGAACTGTGCTGTTTACTATCCAGGAGCCTGTTGCTCTCCAGGTAGTCTATGAGGTGCTCTTTATTGAGTGACTCCATCAGCTTCCCTATGATAGAGGTTAGACTGGCAGGACTGTAGTTCCCTGGTTGCTCCTTATCCCCTTTATGAAGCAGTACAATGTCTGCTACCTTCCAATCCCTTGGAACTTCCCCAGACTGAAGTGAGCTGTTGAACAGACATAACAGTGGTTCAGCCAGCTCCACAGCTAATTCCCTGAGTATCCTTGGATGCAACCCATCTGGTCCAGGGGCCTTATCTATCTTAAGGGTAGCCAGCCTTTTCAGAAGCCTTTCACTAGTGAACAATGGCTGTCTCATTTCTGGGATTCCCCTTGGTGTCCACTTTGATGCCACTCTCTGGCATGGACCTGCCATCCTCCTTAGAGAAAACTGAGCAAAAGTAATAATTTAGGATGGCAGTCTTTTGCCTATCTTCCTCTATCACCCTACCTCCCTCAATTAGCTTTATGATTCTCCAACCTTTTTTTCTTTTTTTGCTAATATATCTGAAAAATAGTTTTTCTCTATTCCTGCCCCCCTCTGCAATATGCAGCTCTGTGTCTGCTTTGGCTTCCCTAATGACCCTCTTTGCCTCCTTATTTTTCTGTAGATAATCCTCCCATTCTACCTCCCCCTGCTTTTCCTTGTATTTATAGAAAGCCTTCTCTTTGACCCTTACTGCTTCCCTGATCTTAGGTGAGAACCATAGTGGTCTCTTAAACCTGTTTTTCTTTGTTACTGTTCTCATGCATACTTTAGATGTCTTGAGGATGGCCTTCTTAATTACCCCTATCGATCCTCCACCCCACCTATGTCCTGCACCCATACTAACTTATTCCTGACCAGTTCCCTCATCCTATCGAAGTCAGCCCTTCTAAATTCAAGGACTTCAGTTCTCGACTGTGGCTTGCTGGCCCAGAGGGCTAATTCCAGCCAAAGAGAGTTATGATCGCTGTTCCCCAAGGGCTCCCCTAATCCCATTGCTCCCACCATCTCTGTGCTGGTGAGAACCACATCAAGGAATGCAGTATGCCTGAAAAGAAACTTAATTGTAAAGAAGCTTACAAACTTAAAAGAGATTGGGTGGGGTGGGATTGCTAAAATGGGGTGTCCATTCTGCTCTTTAAATCATAAAATGGTGCCCTACAGGACAAGCAGGTGACTCAGATGGTAGGTGAATACTGGCCAAATTAAAAACTCCTGGAGGCCCTATTATCTTGGGGAATCTATATGCCTCCAATCAAGATGATCTGTCCTTTTTTTGACAAACTCTCACAGGCCCTCCTGGATTTGTCACTTGTTAACCCAGCTGTGATTCTTGGAAGTGACTTCAACTTGGTGATGGTTTACTGTCTTGACAGGTCAAACTGCAAGCCAGAATCCCACACTCAGGCCCTCCGCACACTTCAAGAATTACTCTCATTGCACCAAATAATCATCACTTGAAGGTAAATAAACCTATCCAGGAGGGACTACACCTATTTCTCTGACCTGTTCCAATGGCCAGTAGAATAGACTTCTGGCTTACCTTCCCTGAAATTACTTCTGCAGTGTCTGCCATCCCTAAAGAACCCCTTTATATCTCCAATCATGCCCCAGTGACCCTGTTTGCCATAATGGATCCTGCCCCCAGCAGGTTCCAGACTGACCTGGAGGTTGGACCCCCCCAATTCAGGACCCTGAGTTTCAGAAATGATTTAAAAAAGAAACCAAAATGTATTTTCAGGATAACCCCCAAGGGCCATCTACCCCATCCCACATTTGGGGAGTGTTCAATGCCACAATAAGAGGAAGAATAAATATGCCAACCACAGAAGAAGAGCCCGAAACAAAGAATTTAACAGACTAGAATCTCTCCTTAAGGATAAAGAAGACACCTACAAAAGACATCCCCAGTACGTAAAAGCAAAAAGTTTAATAGTAGAGATAACCTCCCTTCGGATCCAATTGTACTTATTTGCTACCAGGGTGGCAGGATTGCAAATCACCAGATCTAAACATAAATACTGGACACAGGGAGAGAAAGCAGAAAGATTTCTATCCTTCTGTCTCTGTAGGCAGAAGTCAGAAAGATTTATTTCTCACTTTAAGGATAGCACCAGATGATTGCAGGCATCTCTGAAGGCCATTAATGAAGTCATGGAAAACTTTTATAAAACCTTACATCAGTTGCATGTCAACCGAAATGAACAGCATTTTAAGTTTCACACAACATCTAGCCCTGCCCAAAGTGTTGCAGACCCAGAGGGAATCTCTGGAGACCCCTATCACTGCTGCAGAAATATCTCTGGCCATTAAAGCTATGGCCCCTCATAAAGCACCAGGAGGCGATGGTCTTCTGATAGACTTTTATCAAGTAGCCCGCAATGAAGTGACCCAGCCATTGCTACATATGGTAAATGACTCATGGCAACCTATCTCTCCCTGAAACCTTAAGAGAAGCAGTTATCACAATCTTACCCAAAGAGGATAAGGACCCCTCCCACCCTTCTAGTTTTCACACTGTTTTCTTAATCAACTCAGATGCAAAAATCATTGTCAAATGACTTACCTCCTGGTGGAACGCATTCTACCAGACATAATCCACCCCTCCCAGGTGGGCTTTATCAAAGGAAGAGAACATTTGGACCACTTAAGGGCACTGGTTACCTTACTACAGGTGGCTGCAGGTCTCTCCTCCTCCATGGCCGAAATTGCTATTGACTTCAAAACAGCATTTGACTCGGTGGAGTGGTACTACCTGTTAGCTGTCCTGAAACTTTTTAACTTTGGCCCCTACTGGGTACAGACACTTTATAATAGTCCCAAAGTCCATATCCTTACTAACAATACGCTCTCTAACCCATTCCCCCTTTTTAGAAGGACCTGTCAATGATGCCCCCATCTCCCCTTCTGTTTATCATAGCTATTGAACCCCTCACTGCTGCAATTCGCCAACACCCTAATGCAAAAGTAATCTGAATTGGGCCCAGAGAATTCCAAATGGGTTTTCTGTGAGAATGTTCCTTAGGCTGTTGCAGTTCTACTCAGACCCCTAAACTCTTTTGCAGGTCTTTCAGGACTACAAATAAATGTAACCATATCTGAGATGCCACCTCTTAACTCACACACATCACCTGATTTGGGGTTGAATTTTCGTTTAGCATGGGTGCCCAGCAGTTTCAAATATCTAGGAATTCACATCACCCTGGATGTCTCATGCTTGGTTGCAGCCAACTTCAAGCCCTTGTTAGCTAAACTATGAAATGAGCAGATGAAATGGTGTCACCTGAAACTATCCCTTGCAGGAATAGTAAATGCAATAAAAATGATTGCAGCACCATGGATCTTCCATATACTATTCACATTCCCATCCCTATTTAATACTCCTGGTTTCAAAAAAATAGATAGTCTAGTGGGTGGCTTTCTATGGGAGGGGTCACCTCCATAATATAGCAGGGCTAAACTGCAGGATCATAGGTCACAGGGAGGGTGGAGGTTGCCTCACTTCATACATTACCACCATGCCTTTTTTACAGGCCAAACTTGCATATTCAGATACTAGGGGGGCTCAGTCACCAGTCTGGATCAATACTGAAATGAAACTGCTGGAGGAAGTCCACTCAACAACTCACTTAGGCTATGCCTTGCCAAAAATGTTTTACGAATAGTAAACAATAACCACAGCACATGAGGCCTGGTGTAAGGTGGGGGATAATCAAGCAAGGCACAGGGATAGGACCCTTCACCCCCTTATGGAACAACCTCTATCGTAGTATAGCCTTGCAACCAATTAACTGGCCCACCCGGAAAAATAAATAGATACATTTCTTTTGGCATGTGTCCATTCCCAACACTAGTCTGATGGATTCTTTCCAAACCCTACAGCATAAATTCAAACTCCCAAAATCATATTTTTGGAGATACTTACAGCTACAAAGCTTTTGCACTCATAGGGAGAGGCAGAAATGTGACTGTTCCACCTGTGCTAGATAGTTCAGAAGATGTTTACCCAAAATGCCTATTCAGACTTAGCTTAAAGCAAAGCCAGGCTTAGCTGGTTCTAGTTATAGATCCTTAAGTGAGGCCACACTGGATCCTTCACTCCCATCCAAGCAAAAATGGAAAGGGCATTGCAAATTACCATCCCTGACAAGACCTAGACCAGCTCTTGGAGTTTCATTCACCATGCCTGTCTAGATCAACACAGCATACTTACCCAAAACAAGATTATGCACTGCTGGTACCAGACCCCAGCACAGCTTAAGGGAATAGGCCTCTTGTCACATGACAATTGGTGGTGTAAGGCACCAGTAGCAGACTTGCTACATACTGTATATCATGAATCTGCACCCACATGGACCAGAACTACTGGTCTAAGATTTTAGACCATTGCTCATAAGTCCTCCGAGCTCAAGTCCTCATACCCCCCTGGATTAATCCTGCTTGGGATCCCTGACCCCGTCTCGAAGCTTACAGCCTCCCAGAGAACATGGCTTATGCTAGCCTCCATTGAAACTAAGCAACTCTTGCTTAGCGGATGGAGAACCATGTATATACCATCCTTTCAAGAGTGTGAATCAGTGCTGGTTACACTATCCTCCAACTCAAGGATGTCCCACTTCTTTCTGCTAAAAATAAAGAACTTTCAGAATATATGGGCTCCATACTTCAAATTTGCTCTTGTTTCCCATACTCATTTGCTTAACAGTAAGTTCAAAGACCTTCTGCACCCTCCTTGACTCCCGTTGGATGAGAACTGGCTATATTCCCTAGTACGGTTATCTTCTTGGCTGTATGACAATGTCTATGAGTCCCACTGCCCCTCATATGGGCAGATTCTATACTATAATAAAAGTACCCAGCATGCTTTTGTGTATCAACTCAAGTTGACAAATATACAGTACCTGTATATCCCGTCTTGGTTCTAGGCAAATGTATGAAGCACAACATATATGACCACACTGTTACATTATGCCATGTATGCCATGTTTCCTTTCTGTTTGAATGCATTTTATGTACTTTATTATATGTTTCTTTATTGTAAACTTATTAAAACTAACTGTAAAAAAAAAAAAAAAAACTTTATTAATCTCTTTGTTCTGTACCCTTATAGTTTTCCTATTTATAGTTTTTATGTTACTGGTTTGTGATGTATTATAGGAATATGAGGCCCCACCACCACTATCTAGTTTAAACATTTATTTGAATTTTGATTCTATTGCCAAAGCCTGACAGCCTTTTCTACTGATGCTGAATCCATTGTAATGGTACAAGTCTAGAAAGCCATCAAATCTCTCTGAGCTAGTTAAACATTTAATACTATTTTCCAGTGACAATTTCTTGAGCCAGTCATTAATGTATTTTTCTATTTAAATTTCTTCCTATACTAGCTCATGGTACAGGGAGAACTTCAAAAAATATAATTACACACTCCACTGATTTCAAGATTTTTGTGATATCCATAGATTCTTTGCTTATTTCCTCATCCTTTTGTTTTCCTATATTGTTTGGTCCTGCATGTATGACTACAATCAGCCTATAATCCAAATTTGATATTATATCTGTAACATGTTTATTTGTATTTTATTTATTTGAAAGTTCATAACCAGGAAAGGCACAGTGAGCCGGGGTTTGTTTCCAGGTGCGACTACAGGAAATGGGGTACAGGAGAGTAAATAAGAATCACATCATATAAGCAGCTGAAGACAGTAAAGACATCACTATAACAGATAGCAGCAGTGAGAACTAATGCACTAATATGCTATGTTTGACCTGTATACAATGAGGCTCTAAGTGTGGGAGAATCAATACAGCTATACAGTTATGTATAAAGCAGCTGGACTGGACAGAAAGAGCTTCAGAATTATGCTCAAGGGGGAGGGGGAGGCAGGTGCAGGGTGGGGGAGGAATAAGTTGTATTTGCTGCTTGAGGGATGGGAATGAGGGGGAGTCTCGAAGACTAGGGGGTAGTTGTTTCCAGAGGTGGGGGAGACAGGACGAGAAGGCAAAGAGGCCTGAAGAGGACCAGCTATGAGGGATGGAAAAGGTGCAGAGGTGAAAGGAGCACAGGTAGTTGGAAGACAACGGGGCAGGAGTGAGGGTGGAGGTGAGGTAAGGGGGAAGGAGTTTGAACCAGTACTAGCCAATGAAGGTTAAGGAGTGGATGCATCTTCTGTTGTGGTGTAACTTTTATTATCTTTTGCTGTATACCTGTCAGTGTACTTTAGGATGGAGTCACGTAATGCATAAATCTGCCTTGTTCTGTCCTTAGGTGCATCAGTTTGGACTTTATCCTGTTTTGACTGCGTAGGTGTTATCTCAACTACAGTACTATTGAAGAATTACCATCATGCCCTTATAGTTGTATTAGTGGTTGAAAACTGTTACTTAGTTTTATGCTAGGGGTCTGTTCAAATCAAATCAAATTAAACTTTATTTTTATAGCGCCTTTCAAAAACCAAGACGCTGCACATACAATCAAATAAAAATATAATCTTAAAACAAGAAGATAAAATACATTACACATTAGGGAAGACCAGGTTAAATAAATACGTTTTTAACTCAGTCTTAGATCTATTGACGGTCAGGCATTCTCTTAACTGGCGAGGTAGAGAATTTCACAGGGTTGGAGCCGAAAAAGCAAAAGCACGGGCGCCTGATGTTTTTAGTCGTACACTGAGAATCTCTAGCAATCCCTCGTCAGTGGATTGGAGAGGACGGGAGGGGCAGTAGGGTACCAAGAGGTCTTGCAGGTAACTGGGTCCCTGATCATGCAGGGCTTTGAAAGTTAGCAAGCCAATCTTAAAGGTGATCCGCTACTGAATAGGCAGCCAGTGCAGTTAGCGGAACACAGGAGTAATATGACTGGACCTAGAAGTCCCAGTCAAAAGCCTGCCTGCCGCATTCTGCACTAGCTGCAAGTGGTGGATATCAACCCCTGGAAGCCCTAGGTAGAGAGAATTGCAGTAATCAAGGTGGGTAGTGATGAAGGCATAGACCAGTGTTGGAAGATCATCCAGAGGAACCAAGTGTTTCACCCGGGCGATATTCCTCAAATGATAGAAAGAGGATTTGACAACAGCCAACACCTGAGATCTTAGTGTCAGGCCATTGTCAAAAATAATGCAGAGGTTATGCACTTGGTCTAAGGTATTGAGCTGTATGCCATCGATCAAAACACCTGATGCCTGGCCAGCTTCCATACTCACCACCAGACGACCAGGGTCAAGAACCAGCACTTCAGTCTTATCCGGGTTCAGTCTCAGCCAACAAGTACTCATACAGGTTCTGATCTTGGTATGGCAGTTATTTAGCACAGAGAATGCTGCCTCCTGTCTGGGCAGAAAGGACATATACAGTTCAGTATCATCTGCATAGCAGTGAAAGCTCAAACTGTAGTGCCTGATGATATTGCCCAATGGCAGTATGTACACTGCAAACAGCATGGGGGCCAAGATGGAGCCCTGTGGCACCCCGCAGGACAGGTAGTAAGTACCAGAGGAATAAATTCCAGTGGTAACTCTCTGAAGCCTGTCCGTGAGGAAAGAATGGAACCATTTAAGGACTGTACCAGACAGACCACAAAGCACCCGAAGATGCTCCAGCAGCACACTGTGGTCTACAGTGTCAAATGCTGCAGAAAGATCGACAAGGACCAGAATGGTACATGCCTTTCGATCTCTAGCCATTAGGAGGTCATTCAATACTCGGACAAGTGCAGTCTCTGTGCTAAGCTTCTTCCTAAATCCATACTGGAGAATATCATAGATCTTGTGAGTTGTAAGGTGATCATCCAGTTGCAACGCAACCACCATTTCAATAACCTTATCAACAAATGGCAGGTTAGCGATAGGTCAGTAGTTAACTGGACAGCCCGGGTCCAAGGAGGATTTCTTAAGGAGTGGTCAAATGACTGCCTCCTTTAGGGGTTCTGGAAAGACCCCTGTCTCCAAAGACCTCCAGACAATTTCAGCAAGGATCGGGCAGATAGCATCGACACACCCCAATAAAAGGTGTGTCAGGCCTGGATCCAAACTACAACTGGTTGGGTGCATTGACTGGATGATCATCACAATATCTGTGAATTCTGGCTGGCAGAAATCTGACCAGAGAGACCTAGTGCACAGCACATCCTGCCGATCGCCCCAACTCCTCGTAGGAGAGACTATGCCGATGCTAGACCTGATGCTGGCAACCTTATCTGCTAAGAATTGAGCAAACTCCTCGCATTTTAGCTTCTCTGGGCTGAAGACAGATTGGATTTCACAATCTGTCTATGGCCTGGAAAAGCTGAGCTGGTCTGTTCTGTGCGGCAGAAATCTCCCTGGACTGGAATTCTACCTTCTTATGGGAGATTTCTAGCTGATAGCCATCATAATGTGCCATCAGCTTAAGCCATCTGTAGCAAAGGAGGCCGTGCAAATATGGTGGCTGGATCATTGGATCGAACAAAGTCTGATAATGGTTGGATGGTATTTCTCAGTACTGGTCCAAGGCCCATTGCTCTCATCCATTTTTTATTTCTCCTCTTCCTGCTAACTGTATAGCATTCCTCATTATTCCATTTCCAGCTCCATTAATTTATATTGAGCACCTTTATTTCATTGAATTTCCTACACGTGAATGTTACAAAATCCTGCATTGATTTTGTGCTAAATTTATTACAGTTGATGCATTTTACACTACTTTCCCCAACAGGACAATCCCCATACCTATGTTGCAGTTTTTAGCATATTTCCTAGTTATGCAAAGGTGACACAGACAGATTCCCAGCTTTCTGGCTTCCTTCTGGCTGATGCTGGCAGACACACTTGTCTCTGCCAGCATGTCATCTACTCTTGGCTCTTGCCAACACCCGCTGGAATAGGGCCTTATATGCCAGCAGACCAGAAGTGCACGGGAGCAACTTTCAGTTCAGTGAAAATACACAACAAAGTTTAAAAATGATTAAAAGGGGTTCAAAATAACCCAAAAAGCTATAATAAGAGGCTAAAAAGTTCAAAGAAGATTCCTTTGGATCCTGTCTTTCACTACATGAGGATCAGTATTGGGAGGTAGGATTCAATGTCCTCCTGTCTCCCAGCATCATTTGCCCCGTTACACAAGTGCTTCCCTGATAACCATACACTATCATACACAATGGCAGCTTCTTAATTTTTTTTTTTTATCCCCGTCTTCTTCCCCGGTCGACCTTTCCTACGGATCCCCCAAGGTCTCCCAGCTACTTGCTCTCCCTCATGCTGGACCACTTACCTCATATCGTGGTCCCCCAGGTAACTCGGTGTATCCCTTTGCTGGATGTGTCCCCCTCCTCCAAGAGGGAAGGCACCAGTGGGGGTGACCATCACACTATTTTTTATTGGCCCAGGTGCCACTGAGGAAGTGCCTACTGTTGAGGTCTGGTGGCAGCTGGGGATCAGAGAGATTGTCATCCAGCTGATCCAGGGCAGTTTCCTGGTTTTCTCCCTAGGGAGTGTTGTGCCACAGACATCAAGGCTTATGCCGACATCCACCACTCCCCCAGTCACTCCAGCTCTGGGGTCCTTGCTATGCTCCCGGCCTCTGCCAGGTGCTAGCAGGTGCCAAGTTGCATCCCCACGCTCCACCGTAGAAGGCGAACCATCCTGGGTTGCTCCTTTCCTTCTCCCCAGCTGACCGTCCAGCAACTTGAGTCCATTTCCAAACCCAGGTCACTCTCGTCACAAGCGGAAATCCAACCGCTGAGCTAACAGGCCAGCTAATTTTTGTTGTTGTGGTGTTTTTTGGTTATTTTTCTAGCTTCTGTGCTGTAGAGGAGCCCCAGCAACAATTTGCTTAGATTTCAGGCTGAAACTCACTAGAGGGGGAGGCTTTTATGATGCTAGACTGGAAGTGCATGGATGCAACTTCCAGTTCTGTGAAAATATACAACAAAGTTTAACAAGTTCTGGTTAGAGATAATATGGCTTTGGAGAGCTTTTGGGATGCTTTTACCCATTATTTCTAATGAATTTGCTTGATGCAGATCTGATGAGAGACAGTTTCAATGTGGTCTTCCTTTTACACATTTTTTCAATGTATTTCCTAGAATATGCCTGCTGATTGCTATATATTTAGCCTGGAAAATTCACAGAAGAAATTGCATCTTATTTTTGGGTGGTGGAACACTAGCAGTAGGACACTGGAATGTGTCATACATAGGTACAAGCTGTGTGAGGGCGATAATTCCCAGTGGCTATACATCTCAGGCACTCACATGCGGATCCATCATCCTGGTGCCATTGCACTGCTCAGCGCAGGTGAAAGCTGATGCTGTACTCAATCACACAGGTCCAGGAACAGGCATGTTACAGCTGACCTCCCATTTGTTTGTACAATCGGGAAATTGCAAACACACTATCTGTAGCTTGGAGCATACACTACAAATGGCATTGCAGGATGCCTTACCCATGGCACCCAGGATACCTCAGCTGTCCAGAGGGTGGCATGTTACACAGGAGAACAGGGGAAAGTATATGACAACAGGAAGATACAGCATTGACAAGGCATGCAAGGTATGTCAATTCCTTGTTACGGTTTGCCAGGGACATACACACAGCTACATACACTTGTGGGTCCGGAGCTTGTGTAGTGCCCCAATGTATGTTATGGCAACTTGGGTCATTCTGGAGTGCAGGTCCCTGGCCTGGGTCCAGTGCAGTCAGTGGCTGGCTGTGGCAGGGTGTGGAGGGGAGTGCCAGTCTCCGCAACTGGTCAGGTATGGGGGGAGCGTGGTTGTCTATGTACCAAGGTGGTAGGTGGTGGTCCTCTATACTATGGATAAGGACCGTTCTTTCCTCTGGTGTGATTGGGTCCAGGGGGGGGACCTACACTATAGAGCTCTTCGACGATGGAGTTGGATCGATCAGGGATGGGAGGGAGTGTGACATGGACAGCCAGTTCTGAGTGCTGTATGATCATTTTGGGTAATATAAAAATGTGTAAGGACTGTCTCCCATGAGAAATGCTGAAGCAGCATGGGAGATCACACACACACACACACACACACACACACACACAAACAGGTTTTAGATACAAGGTGTTACTTAGGCCCGAAGCTAATTACAGACCTTTCTAAGTTAATTAAAGCTGTAGTTTCTAAAGAGGAAAATCATAATCTTTTATAATGCTTAGAGGAGGAAACCAGGTTTAGTACACTGGTGCGAAATCATAAAAAAGGCTTTGATGTCTGTGTGAGAGATGATACTGCTTAAGATCAAAGAGAGTCATTTGAAGAACATGAGTTATGCTGAGGTTGCAGAATTTAATACTTGGAAAAGATGTTCTGTTTTTATATAGATATATTTTTTATATATTCTGACAGGGAGGAACTAGGTGACCTCATGCAAATAGGTGGGGAAAACCAGCTTTTAAACATTATTCTGTTTTTCTTCAGAGACACTTCTATCTAGACTCTGATAAAGAATCATCTGTGAGCACTTTAAGCAGGTATTTAGAGAGAGAGAGAGACACACACACACATATCTAATTACTGTAGTAGGAATTGCACTGTTAAAACCTGTTTTGTTTAAAAGATTTGTATGTCTTGTGATATAATAGTTCTGTATTTTATGTGTAACATATTTTTTTATCTATTGTAGTAAAACTCTATTTTTAGAGCTTACTTGGTCTGTCTTTGATTTTTTTCCTTTACAAGTAGAGTATATATGGTTAAAGCAGACACTTTACATAACCTTGAATGGTGATACCAAACTGGAACAAGCATTTGTCAATGCCAAATGTTTGCTTGCTGGCATTGGCATTGGTGGGGTGTGCCTTTGGGTCATCACGCATAACGGCCATGCCATTTCACCACACCCTATCCTACAGATACCGACAAGTGTCACGGTGTGCCTCGGGTGTTTGGCCCTTATGCTCACCCCATTGCATCAGGAAATACAGTGAGATGGGTGCAGTATAGGAGAATGGTGTGGACTTTGGGGCCAGAGAGTCCAAGGCACACCTTGATGCCTCTCACTGGCTGTAGGGTGTGAGTGGGGGTGGAATGGTATGAGCATTACTGGTGACAATCCCAAGTCACACCCCTGATGCCTGTCAGTCTCTACAGGGTGGGGCATTATGGTCGGAAACCCTAACACCTCAGGCATTCATTGGTATTTTCACTCCAAATTTTCAACATGGGTTATTTGTGACCTCCACCTTATGAACAGTGGCAATATCAGTTCGTTAGCCAAAAGCTGATTTTGCAAAGTGACTATGGCATTTGGCACCACAGGTGCAAAAACACATTTTGAACAAGATGTGAAAAATGACAGCTGTACTGTTCATGGGGAAGTATAAAAATGGCAATGTTGAAAATCTGCAGTGAAAATATTTAAAAAAGTGGTGAAGTCACGAGCGTGCATAGAAACTGCACAACACACAGCATTAATGTAATTAGTTTGGGGAATTTTTACAGCAGATAGTCAACACAGGCATTTTAGGACTTCTGCTCATGAACAGTGTCACTGTGATTTTCTTAATCTGTCCCGAATAGTGATTTTCCACAGCGACCATGCATTTCTGCGCAGAAAGTGTGAAAACACATTTCGGCCATGTTGTGAAAAGTTACAGCTGTACTGTTCATAAGGAAGTGTGGAAAAATGCCAGTGGTGAAAATCTGGACTGAAAATATTACAAATTCATGAACTTATGAGGGTGCGTGGAAACAGCGCAATGTTCACTCGTAATACAGTCATTTTATAATAATACTAAACTAATGTACTTCGGTACTAATAAACATCAGTTGGTCTCGAACATACAAATTTTAACAAGTCAAATCCCAATAGAACAAGTAGAAAATTATTGTTACTTGGGAGTAAATATTGACTCTTTGCTGACTTTTAAGGACCATATTGAAACCATTGTTACCAAAACATATAAAAAATTAGGAGCTTTGAAATGGACATCTAGTTGTCTGAAATTGCAGGACAGTAAATCGATTGCAGAACAGCTCATACTTCCAGTATTAAAGTATGGAGAAAGTATCTATAGGTTCTTTCAACTGTACTCCGCTGCATTTGCAAATGCTGTCATAGACTGCTCTTACATTCATTGGCGCAGTGGGGCAGCACCTGCAAAAGGCAGCAGGGCATTGGAAGAAGGGAGGCACACCTATGGATTCTCGTATGGTGGCACTATGTTTCTTGCACATGTGTGCAAGCAAACATAAAAAGGTAAGCGTTTTAAATCTGAGGTCTTTTATTACAGTTTGTAAGGGTTCATTTCTGTACACCGGGTTAGAAGCCCATAGGCAAAGATATCTGGCCCCCCAAAGACAGAATTATCTGAGCCTGTACATTGGGTACGCTAACAAGAGGTTCACAGTTTGAATCCCTCCAGAACTTGAGACCAAAGATAGATTCAAATCCACAAAAATAGACAAGAGGGTTGCCTTGTTCTGTTAACTGTTCACAAGACTGCGCTCAGAGGTTGGCACATTGGGAGTAGAGGGCTGACCTGCAGAGTGGGTTTGTGACAGAGGGAGTACCTCTAGTCCACCAAGACTGCCAGTCTTCTGAGCACCTGGGTGCACTTCCGCAGCCCGCCTGTGGGTGACTGGCCAGGTTAGACCAGCTTTCCATGGCCTAGTTGTGGGCCACGCTGCTATTTCCCATTGAGTATGCTGCAATGTGGCATATGCATGGGAACGCAACCTTGACTTGCATAGCATACTATTTGTGTGCACTCTGGCCCATTCTCTTGTGGCAGGCGCATCCCACACATTTGAATATCATGCTGCGGTGCACTGTTAGAGTTGTGCGGCATATCTCCCTTTTCTGCCAGGATGTGCCCCAATAGCCTTTGCCCTAGTACACAAGTGCTTCCCTAATAATCACACACTATCATACAGTAGGACAGCTTCTTTATTTTTTTGTCTGCTTTACATTCATGTGTTTTTTTGTTACTTTTTCTAGCTTCTAATGGTAGTACACAGAGGTGGAGAGACACACAGTGCTGCACGTAAGCCCCAGCAGCAATTCTCCCAGATTTTAGCTGATTCTATCTCCCATGTTTTTTGAGGTAACAAATATTTAATTCCATTAGCTTTGTACTTGGTGATCTAAAGAGCTCTGTATTGAACTTCACTGTGGTCACGGACATAAACAAAGAGTTTCTTTATTATAACAATCACACAGGAGTATGATGTGTATATTTTATGGAACACATAGACACAGAGGTAAGAAAGAATAATTGCCTCAGCTGGGACTTGAACCCAGGCTGCCTGGAATACCGTTCCGATTGTGCTAACCAGCTGTTCCACTGAGACAACTGGAACCTGCGCCATCCCCGAGCACATTACTCAATCTCAAATGCAGAACCCAATGGCAACACAAATATTTACTTGTAATAATCATACAGGAGTGTGGTGTGCATATTTTATGGAAGCACATACAGAGGTGAGAAAGAATAAGTGCCTTAGCTGGGACTTGAACCCAGGCCGCCAGAATACTGTTCCAATTGTGCTAACCAGCTGCGCCACTGAGACAACTGGACCCTAGGCCGTCCCCAAGCACATTACTCTTTCTCAAATGCACAACCAAATGGCAACACAAATATTTACTTGTAATAATCACACAGGAGTATACTTTGCATATTTTATGGAACACACACAAACAGAGGTGAGAAAGAATAAGTGCCTCAGCTGGGACTTAAATCCAGGCCACCCAGCAGTTTTGTGCCCATGAGGATGGTGTGTACTGTGTGTGTGTGTGTGTGTGTGTGTGTGTGTGTGTACAAAATATAGGATAAGAAATATTTAAAGGAAATCTACTCTAAACTGAACTTCATTGTGTTCACTGACATAAACAGTTTCTTTATAACATATTAGAATGCAATATTTATTTTGAATGTTGTGGCTATGAGTTTGGTGTGTACAGTATGTGTGTTTGCTGTAGCTCAATATATTGTTTCCCAAAAAGCATAGTAGAAAATGACTTCTGATTGCTACATATTTGGTCTAAGCAGTTCACTGAAGACCTGGCATATGTCTAAAACTGTGCTCATCAGATATTGTCTGTAGAGGTTAAAAAAAAAATAAAACAGTGTAAATCATAGATTTGCTAGAAATGGGTGACATTTATGAGGCATAAATATTTCTTGAAAGGCAATACATTTCCAAGTAAAACTGGTAATAAGAAGCTGTTTAAATGCTAAGTATTTAAATGTTCAGTGTGTTGCATTCCGAAGGGGGTAAACAAATCTCCAGTTTAATAGGCAACCAATATTTAACAAGCTGTTTCAGTTTCCTAATGGCATCTGATAAGCAGCTTGGAGTTACGTCTCCAACATTCTTAACAGAAAGAAGGGAATATTTAATTTCAGATGGCATGGAAGGATACATTGAAAAGTCCAAAACGTGTTCCACGATGCTCTATTTTCCAGCTACAGATAGCAAGATGGCTGTAGGCTCCACTCACAGCCATACAAATTGCTAGAAAGGGCTTGAAATAGACCAAAAAGCTATAATAAGAGGCTTAAAAGTTCTAAAAAGGTCACCTTAGGCCCTGCCCTTGCACTATGTGAGGGACAGTATTGGGGAGCAGGATTCAAGGTCCTCCTGTCTCCCATCAGCCTTTGCCCCAGTACACAAGTGCTTCCCTGATAATCATACACTATCCAGTAGGACAGCTTCTTTATTTTTTTGTGTGCTTCACATTCATGTTTTTTTGTTACTTTCTCTAGCTTCTAATGGTATTACACAGAGGTGGAGAAACACACAGTGCTGCACGGATGCCCCAGCAGCAATTCACCCAGATTTTAGCTGATTCTATCTCCCATGTTTTTTAAGGTAACAAATATTTAATTCCATTAGCTTTGTATTTGGTGATCTAAAGAGCTCTGTATCCACAGAAAATTGTGCTGGTGTCCCCATATGACCACAGTGGTGTTATCTGAAGAAGACTATTCTAAACAAGTGTAACCACCCAGTCCCTTGGGGTTACTAGAATCTCCTCAGTAACAGTGCTAGGCAAAGAGAGGCATCTGGTGATTAACTAGTTAAATTTCACCTGCTCACTCTTCTGTTTACTTGGCTTCAGCTGAGACTGAAGTGATGAGGGCATTTGGTACTCTTGCAGCAGCATAACCCTTGTGCCAGCTGTTGAAGTGGGAGATAGAATGTTGAGATCGCAATCAGTTAGAGTCAGTGTTCAGAGTGAGAGCTGATATGTGGGATTGAGAGCTGCTCTGCCAGTGGGCTCGGAGTCTTGAGCCCTGGATTTCTCCCCCTAGTTCTGGTAATTCCCCAGCTTGCCAAGTGAAATGGTGGAGACATTTCTTCACCAGGGTTTCTAGATTTTCATCCCTGGAGGGATGAAAAGGGACTGTAGGTCAGTGGATCCAAGGGACAACTCTCCTGTTTGGTCCAGGATGTTTTGAAGCCTCCTGAAATGTCTGACCGTGAGTGAAATCTGACTTTTTGCCAGAGGAAGCAAGTTCCTGTTCTGTTGTGTTCTATGCCTAAAGGGAAGGCACAGCTTTTCCTATAAGTACAGAAGTGCAAGACTGTCTTTGAAGTAAAGTTTTCTGAGGTGTGTGATGTCCAGAGGTATGACTATATCACACTATTCTGGACTTTTACCTTTACATTACCTAGGTGGTGTTTTTGAATGCTGAATGCCAAGTGTTTCAAATGTTTAAAGTGTAACTCCAAAAGAATGTCTGAGTGTGAATTTGGGAGCAAAGGGTGGGCAGAATCCCATCTGGAGTAACCAGTTCAGGACTAACAGGTTCAGTAAGGGTGCCTGGTTACTTTAGACAAATGGCAAAATGTCTGAAGAGGATTATACCTCCTGTAGTGGGTTTCTGTTTCTTCACAGCTTATGGAAGAATGGTGCTAATGGTTAACAAAGTGTGTTTTCAGTTGTGGCCAAGATGCCATTGAATGCAAGTGTCCTATGTCCTACTGTGGTAGGAATGCAAAGATGTCTGGAAGTTACAGTTAAGGTGTTCTATGTCCTACTGCGGTGAGAATACAAAATGGTTCTGTCAGTTACAGTTTGATTTGGTTCTGCAAGTTCAAGTGCTAAGATGTGTAAGTCTTGGGGGTTCACCCTTGCTTTAAAGAACATCTTTTGAATAAAGTCTCACTGTAGAACCTCAGCTGTGGTCTGGACAATTATGTTATAGCTTCCTGTGTGGATTTACTAGGTACCCCTCCTGAAGATAGGTCTAGCATATACCTAGCAAATACTCTCTCCCCAGTACCTGGTTTGTAAATACCAATTGTTGTTTTGTATGCCCTCACCCCTTAATATCTAGAGAATGAGCCTGGTATACATTCCCTATGATAGGGGTGGTACCATTTCTGAATGGGTGCCAGTGATTAAAAAAGGGGTGTTAACTGAGTAAAGTAGCGGGGGTGGTTACACAAGTAAAATGGTTCTTTCCTGCTTTTGAAACCACTTTCAACTGAAACATTAATTTATTTTTACTAAACTGGTGCCGGGCATATTATTTGCATAATATTAAGAGAAATTATCTAAGTCAAAAGTTTATTATGGCTTTAAAAATTGGCAGGTTGGTATCGACTCACTAAAGGAGTGACTAGGCTCTGGTCAGATAGTTTATTTGTACCTTAGTTTCATTCTAGTTATTTTCTGACAACCCAAGAACTTTGCCTCTTTGCATATGACACCAAAATTTGCATAGGGTAGACACTCGATAGGGGGTGGAAGGAATGTGCAGAAACTCAAGAAAACTCAAGGAGGGGTTTAGGGTGAGACAGCTTGGGTTGAATGTAAAAACAGAACAAATGGTATTGACAGTCACCAAACAGGAAATGGTCATGGGAGTGATCATATTTGATGACCTCTGGGTGGCAAGACAGTGCAACAAAGCAGACAAGTAGGATGCAGAGGTGCACAGGGAAGGGTATCCCCAGCAAAAGGAGGGAGGTGGTTTTGCGATTGTATAGATCACTGGCAAGACCGCACCTGGAGTACTGTGTCCAGTTCTGGAGACCACATCTCAGAAATGATGTAGACAAGGTGGATGCTGGCCTGAGGAAGGCAACTAATATGGTGCAGGGGTTGCTTCAGAAGCCTTATGAGAAGAGACTTAATGATCTCAATATGTATATCCTGGAAGATGGGGGGGGGGCATTATGAAGCCCTATATATATATTTTATGGGGATAAATAAGGTGCAGGATGGGAATATTTTTCAGAGAAAAAGATGCATGAGAACAAGGGGACATAAAATGAAGATGGGGAGATTTAGAAAAGATGTGAGAAAGTACTTCTTCACAGAGAGAGTTGTGATGCCTGGAACAGTCTTCCACCAGAGGTGTTGGGGGCCAAAACAGTGGTAGACTTCAAGCATGCATGGAATAGGCACAAGGTAATTGGAAAACAAGGGGAGGGGGACCCAGAGATCAAGTAGGGTCTGCAGTGACAGGATTCGTAGGGACAAATGGGCAAACTAGGTGGATCAAGCAGTCCTTATCTGACATTAAATTTTATGTTTTTGTGTTCAAAGAAATAATATAGCACTAGTCTGCCCCAATGACTCTATACCAATTATGATATAGTGTATAGTGGAATGTTGTTCTGTATAGAATTCCATCCCTTTCAAAATGCTTTTGTACCACAATTCAAAGGTCATGGAATGTGATTCTACCCTACTGTGATAGAACAGCATTCTAGAACCTCTAGAGACTGCATGAATCAGTTTCATTTTGAAATCAAAAGAACTCACAAACACATATGTCACACAATACTATACACTATAAAAAATACAGGATGAGCAACTATATGCACAACCAGTGTGTTTTACACCTCGGGGATCTGATTCCCATGAACCTCCTCTTGAGGTCAGAGGGAATCAGAACCCCTCTGTGGCAGAACACACTGGTTGTGCATAGTTGCCCATCCATTATTCTCTATACAGTAGAGTTCTGAAATGAACATCTGTAATGGCTGCTCTAGAGAGGGATTGAGCAGATTAAGTCCATATTTTCTTGGGGGCTTTAAAAAATAACTTTGGTAAACATAATCTTCTTTACCATGTTTGTTTTTAGCTTGCAGTAGCTCAGTTTAATAAAGTAGCCTAGTCACTCTCTTAATGCATTAACTATAACTGCCATTTTGTGACCATCAAGAAATGCTGATTTAAAGCAGATGTTCTGCTTAGTGGTGACAATCGAGACCCATTCTTTTTATTCAATTTTAGGTGGTCCTTATCTACTGTGCTGTACAATACAATTTTTACCCATTTTGAGTCTCTTTTACCACTTATTTTTACATTTGAAATGATAAAACCACTGCGCCTTTCAATATGGCTATTCTCAAGCTTTCATCGGTATTCTCAGTTACTTTTGCAAACCCAATTGTAGAACATAATTTTCTTGTGACTAAAATGATCTAGCATTCATCAAACCCTGCTTTCTGATCATATGGGACAATAGATACACAAAAACAGTTAGGAATATTGCTAAAAACTGGGAATAGTCATATAAGAAGAAGCATGCCTTTTTTTATTCCAAATGTAAAAGCATAGCTGAAGCAGACACAAAATGGGGTTTCATACAAGTCTGAAGGTAACGGGCAATCTAAAACAGAATAGCAACACATAGGTTAACATTTCCACCTGTAACATGCACTGCTGCATTAAACAAAGAAACTGTCCACCAACAAATTTAATAATCATGAAAAAAATAGTCTGTCGACATAACCATTTGAATAACTCACTGTACCTAGAATGTATACACATAATTACAGGCAAACACATTGCAACTCTTGTTCAACCATACTGTGGGGGCTGCTGAAGTCCATGTGTCACTCTGATGGTCCTTTATTTATAAACAGATGATCCATGAAAGAAAACATAATATTAAAAATGAAGACTTACTCTAAACTTCAATTCCACACCCGGAGAAAGAGGCTTAGTTGTCAATAGGAATCCATCGGTTGTTACATCAAAGTCAGTAGTACCCTGAATGCTGTATGTAACATTTGGATTCTTTTTCTATAAATGATGAGAGAAATAACTGTCTCAGTTATCTTCTAATACATGATAAACTGATTTGTTCATTATAGTCATGATCTGATCACATTACAGTAAAACAGTGCTTACATTTGTATTCACAGTTTCTCCTTTTATGGGTAAAGTCCATGGGAAGTGGATCAGACAAAAAAGACTCAAATTGGTTTTCTTCTCTACCACACTATGTCTGTCCCTTCTGTTTCCAAGTGGTTTTCTTCCCCTCTACCACCGCCACACTGAGGTTTGATAGTGGCATGCTGATGTTACTGCAGTTCCCATATTGATGCACTGCCAACAGAGGCTGGAATGGTAACAGTAGCAGCAGCATACGTACTTGTGTGACTAATTATGTTACCTTTATTCTAATTTTTTCTTACTGCAAGGAAGCAGCTCTGATTGTGCCAGGCTGCAACCACTATCTTAATTTATACTTTAGGGGCTCAGTTCTCAAAAGGTGCTTGGGCCAGTGTAAGCTGTGCCAAACAGCAGCTTGTGCCAAAGCCAGGGTGTGCCAGGGACCCTGCTGCAGATTCTGGTACAGTAGAGGTCTTGGCTTTTAAGTCCCCATGCTTGCGTCAGCTTCTCCTGTTTGACAAAACCCCTGGCTCATGGGAGGGGTTTGTCATAGGCTCCTGCGGCAAAGTCAAAATATCTCCCCATCCTCAATCCCTAGGTCACATAAATAAACTCACTTTCCTTGTGTTCTAGTGGCCCCCTCCCCAATCCCCGATTTCACTCATTTGTTTAATATTAAATAAATTGTCCTTTCCTGGTGGTCTAGTGGGCCCTCCTCTCTGATCCTTGATTTCGCCCATTTGTTTAATATTAAATAAATTACCCTTTCCTCGTGGTCTAGTGGCCCCCCTCCCCAATTTCACCCATTTGTTTAATATTAAATAAATTACCCTTTCCTGGTGGTCTACTGGCTACTCTCCTCCTCAATCATCATTTAGCCCATTGTTTAATATTTGATAATTGCCCTTTCCTGGTGGTCTATACTTACCCCTCACCCCAGCAGGTAAGCCTCAACCACCCTGCTCTCCCCCCAATCCTAAAGCACATCCAGCAACCAGCACAGCCCACCTTTCACCTCATTGGCCAGTCACAGACTGCACTGTTACTGAGCAAGTACTGTAATATATATAGTTCTCTGAATGAACACTGTACATATTACAGGACAAGCTCAGTGACAGTTCAGTTGGGGCTGGCTGCAGAGGTGAAGGTGGGCTGTGCCAGTGTTTCAGGACTGGGAAAGGAGCAGGGCGGTGGGCACTACCTGCTGGGGTGGGGGGCAACTAGACCACCAGGAAAGGGTGATTTATTTAATATAAAACAACAGGCAAAATTGGGGATCTGGTAGGGGGGCCACTAGACCATCAGAAAAGGGAATTTGTTTAATATTAAACAAATGGGCAACATTGGGGATCAGGGAGAGGTGCTACTAGACCACCAGGAAAGGGTGATTTATTCATTTTTAATATAACGGGTAACATGAGGGATTGGGGAAGGGGGACCACAGCACATCTATTTCTAATATAGTATTTAACATTTGGTAACCAGGAAAAGTACACTGAGCCAGACAGTCACAGGGTGCCACAAGGTGCTACACTCTCCCAAAGGGATATGTCTAAGTACCCTTAGACCAGCCCTGGCTGGTCTAAGGGTACGTAGAAATGTTCCCCCTGGGAGAGTTTTGTGAATCCCACTTTCAGGGATATGGTAGCCTGCATCTGCCACAAGCCCCCTAGTGACATGCCATAGCCCATTTTGTGGGGCAAGTCCCCTTTGGAGCGTGCAGCCTGCGTTTGATGCAGGCTGCTTTTGTGAATAGCTCAGGGCTCAGTTTTTGATACAAGGTGCCATTTGCACCATTAATGTTTGATGCAGGCACCTTGCATCAATCTCTGGGCTTTGAGAATCGAGTCTCAGATATAAAACCTTGCTGTGGTACCATGGGATGTACTTACAGTATGATGTGTTCTGTTAAACTCTGAGCTTGCATTAATGCCATATTTAACTGAAATTGTAGGCCTAGATGCATCAGTCAGGTAGATGGCTCCTGTATTAAACCATGAACGGGCAATACACCTAACCACTAAGCTTTTTTTGTATACCTAACATCATATCTTTAATGAAAAAATGTTTCAAATGCTGATGAATGCTTTGTGTGATCTGAATGCACACAGGGAACATTCTCTAAAATGTGATGCTTATCTCCAGAAATTTGAAAGCCAACATATAAGAATAGCAAAAGGAGCTAGAGGTTGTATTCTATAAAACACTGTAATCTATGGATGTTATAAATAATACTACTGAAAGGTACACTAACAATTTCCTGTAATGCCATCCCTGGAAATCCATCAATTGTATTTTGAGATTTTGTAATAATATTAATGCAGCTCCAATTATGTTATTATGAGAAGAAACACTGAGCTCATGGCACACACTGTGCTTCAGCTGAGTGTGAGCTGACTTTTATTGTAGCTGCAGTACAGTACAACAACCTACAGTAGAAGCAGACTGGCTGTTCAGCTGACAAGACTGCAACACCAAGAAAAAAATGTAAATGTCAGATCCATATGTTCCAAAAAAATAACAGATTGGGGACTGTGATTTCTTGGTTATTATACCATCTTGAGGTTCTGAGGACATGCTGGAACCTCTCAAGCTTCAGTCTCATTGTTCGCATGTTCCCGGAACCTCTCAATGGTATTATAGCCTTGTAATGCACTATGCACTATATATTATTCTATTTAAATACCACATCATTCATGAACAAATTTGGTAAAAATTCAAGTTTTGTTTGGGATGCAAATTTATTATCACTTCAAGTACATATTATTTCTACTTATAGGAAATAAGAGAGATCAGGAGGTAAGTTCTATGTGTAAGTATATCTGTGCAATCTGTAAATCAGTAGTAATTGTGCATTATTAAATGATAAGTGCTCTATACTGTAGTCATCTAAGTGGTTGCTAACAAGAGGAATTTCAACTACACAGTTGTGCATATGCAACATCAAGATTAAACTATTGCAGATGACACCAAGATCTGCAACAGAGTAGATGATCCAGATGTGGTGGGCAGAATGAGAAGAGATCTGGATAAACTAGCAAAATGGTTGGAACAGTGGCAACTGGAGTTTAACACAAAGAAGTGCAAGATCATGCACATAGGGAAGAGAAACCCTGAAGTCACCTATAGGCTGGGAGGGCAGTTGCTGGCAGTCACAAGGGAAGAAAGAGACTTGGGCATCATCATCACCGATGACCTGAAATCATCCAAGCAGACCACTAAAGCAGTAGGTAAGGCTTGGGGGATGTTGAGGTGTATTAGTAGGGGTATCACAAGTCAGAAGAGGGAGGTAATAATCCCTCTTTACAAGACACTGGTTAGGTCCCATCTGGAGTACTGTGTGCAGTACTGGAGGCCACACCTTCACAAAGACATTAACCAAATTGAGGCAGTCCAGAGAATGGCACCTAAAATGGTGCAGAGACTGCATCAGAAAACATATGAGGACAGATTAACGGAGCTCAATATGTATAAGGGAGTCTGGCGGATTTGTGGGTTTTCCATGCTTTATCACATGTTTGCTGACAGACCAAGAGTTCAGGGTTTACCCAGGGGAGGTGACTATCATGCACTCTAACTTGCTTCAGGAGAGCATGTTTGTTCCAGATGTTGATGAAGTTATCTTTGAAATAAGCCAGGGCATGACTGATAGTTTTGGCTGAGGATATAGGGACCCAAAATTAATTAATTTATTGCAGATAATTTACTTGTGGTTAAGTAGTTGTTGGAGAGCAACTGTTTAGATAGGGAAAGCCTCAGGACAGGGTTGTTGGGGGGGGGGGTATGATGGAGATTCCACTGCTATTTACTTTGTCCCTGAACAAATGACAAAATTCTGGTTTGCAGTGCTCATATATGTTATTGTTGTTGTGTTGCCTTATCTGTTGTTTGCTTTTTTGAGTACATAAATGGAATGAAATTTAGACAATGACCCACCTCTAAATACACTGTAGTTTTAGTTTGTGTGCTTCCTAATTTCATTTTTACTAGCAGTACTTAAATAATGTATTTTGTGTGCAAGTCCATGTGTTTCATTGGTAATGTGGAAAATACCTATATATCATCTTAATATGATATATAATACTATATATATCTTATATACATATATATATATATACCCCAATATATATTTAAAGTTATCTAGCCAGTTCCACAGTGTGGAAGGCTGTGAATACAGCCATCTCTGTGCTATTGTCTTAGTAGCCACTGCTATCTGAAAATGTAGAATATATAGAGCTTCCTCTTTGTTCTCAACCCCACTGGTGGAAGGTCCCAAATTAAATATTTTATATTTAGCAGAGGAGCTATCCCCAGGATTTAATCTATATCCCCTACCACCTCCCCCCAAAATCTTGTCAGATGTAGGCACCTCTGAGACATGCTCAGTATTGGCATCTGTGATGGTCATCGGATTGAAGACATGGACACCAGATTCAGGATCCAAAATAAGGGCTGGCTGCCTTGATTTACTCATTATAAACAAAAATAATAAAATGAACTGTATATGACAAAATAAACTCCAAAGGCTTTGAAATAAAAAAAAAAACATGGACAGAACTCTCCAGTAACAGCTAGAGAGGAGTTAGACCTTGTGATGTCTAATACACATTGACTGTACCTCCACAGTGTACCAGCTTAAATAGGGTCTGTGTAACATGTGATCTAAAAACTCCACCCATGTAATGGATTTTAATACAAAAATCAGAAAATAGTACTTTGTTTTTATTTTAACATAAATTAATAGCTCAGTACTTCCATTAATTCATCAGTACTTTGGTTCAAAACATTTATATAATATTATAAACTCAATTTCTTACACCTCTCGCTTGCAGGCTTCCTCCCACACTGTTCTGCTGTATAAATTATGAGAAGAAGAGGCATAGAGACAGTGTGTGGAGGTCTCCTAGGATGTGTGAGAGGGAGAAGCTATGCAACGTTTTGCTGCAGCTCACACACCTTAGCAACCCAATGTTTGCTTGAAACTGCTTCCACCAAAAGACCTCCTAAAAACTAAAGCTGATGTCAGGTAAAGTGCAGAAATAAAAATGTTAGCTTTATGGTACATGTTTGCCTCATATAATTGACCCACGTAATAGTTCTGACAGTAACAGTTAACACAGGGTCAACTTGATCTGAAAATGCTGCTGTTTGTTCCACTTACCTGTTTGTTTACTAATAAAAAAAAATTAAAAATTAATGGGTCTCCTTTAAACAATAATACTGTACATCCATACCCTGTAATGGCCATAGCATTTATTGTCAACCGACAAGCCTGCTGTTCTCAAGATGACGCAAAGCAGCCTGGCACAGCAAACAGTAAAGTCTACCACTGCAACTGTGGTAAGCTATTCCGGTAACTGGCTATTTGTGCTTTTAAGTCCAAAATATGTTATTTTATTGTTTAATTGCTGGACCATGGTCAAGTCATCCAAAGCCCTTGTCTATAGGTATACTGTTCAAAGTGCCCTAGCATAGAACAGTGCATGTTTTAATACAGTTTCTGAACTCTGGGATAGTAACATATTTCTCTAATGTTTCCATATTAAACAAAATGGGGTTCACAGTGGACGCTGTTCTCTCTATCAGACACCATGGAAAAAAGAAATATATAAACAGTTGGCCAACCTGTCTTTAGGTCTCTTATTTGAAAAACACAGAAAGAGAAAGAAAGGCTTAGGGACAGAATAGAGAATGCTGTTGTACAACAGACTTGACAGAAGAACATTAGAGGGAAAGCAATAGATTAAAGAGAAACCTCAAGGGGTCTCAGAGATAGAACATACCTCCCTCTGACATTCCTCCCCCTTTAACATACAAAATACAAAATCATTTTGTATTCTTATAATCCAATTTACTGTTCCTATAGTCAGCACTTATCAGATCTCTCCCAAGGGAGAGAGATGAAGCTTCAGCCCACCCACTCCCAAAGCTCCACCTCAGGGTCCCAAAAATATGTATACATCAAATAAAGCCAAGAGGTACATACTCCTCCTAGCCTGTATTTACATGTTTTACCCCGAAGTCTGATTGTGTCTTATTCTCAATGTTTGAGTCTGCTCCATACCTGGACATAAAATCAGCAATTTTATAGGCAGAGCCTGGGTTGTGCCTAACCGTAAACTTATAAGGTTGCAATGTAAGATACCATCTTATAATTTGAGGATTTTTATCCTTCATCGCCATTAACCAACAAAGTGGAATGTGATTTGTGATTAGCTCGAACTCAGAACCCCATAAATATAATTTAAGGGCTTCTACTGCCCATCTAACTGCCAGACATTCGTTTTCAGTGGTTGAATATCTACTCTCTCATACATGTAACTTTCTACTAATGTAGAGTATAGGGTGTTCATCCCCATCGATAACTTGAGACAGTATTACCCCTATGCCTGTAGCCGATGCATTAGTTTGTACCAAGAAAGGCCTTGTGAAATCTGGGGTTTTCAATACTGGAGATGAACACAATAATGCTTTAATGGTACAAAAAGCCTCCTCACATTGAGGGGTTCATCTTACTTTTGTAGGCTTCACTTTCTTGGTAAGGTCCATGAGGGGGTTTGCCAAAGTGGCAAAATTAGGTATGAATCAATGATAATAGCCAACCAAACCAAGAAAGGAATGTACATGTTGTTTTGTAAGGGGTCTGGGGCTCTTGGCCACAGCATCTATCTTTTCAATATAGGTTTTATGATTCCCTTTACCTATGACAAAGCCTAAATACCTTGTTTCTTGCATGGCTACAGTGCATTTTGTTGGATTAATGGTGAGTCCTGCTTATTTCAAGGCTTGTAATATGGCTGTTAGATGTTTCAGATGGTCCTGTCAACTTGGGCTGAAGATAATGACATAATCTAAATAAGCAGCACTGTATGCCGTATGTGGTTGTAGAACATGATGCATGAGCTGTTGAAATGTAGCTGGGGCTCCATGTAACCCAAAGGGCATCATAGTAAAGTGATAAAGCCCTATAGGAGTACTAAAAGCAGTGTTTTCTTTAGAAGTCTCATCCAATGGTATTTGCCAATAACCCTTGGATAAGTCTAAAGTTGTTATATATTGGGCATTATCCAGTCAATCCACAATGTCATCAATCCTGGACATGGGATAACTGTCAAATTTTGATATGGCATTTAGTCTCCTGAAATCTAGACAGAGTCGTAGGCCCCCTTCTTTCTTGCCTACTACAGTATTACCATCAGGAGAAAACAATCACTATTGGAAGGTCCAATAACCTTCAACTGCTGCATTTTCTTAATTTCAGCTATAATCTCCTCTCTCACTTTCTCAGGGAGAGGGTAAGGTTTTAGCCATATAGGGGGTTTTTGGGTCACCTCAATGTGATGTTTAATTCTATCTGTTCTTCCTGGAATTAGTAAATATCGGGTGGTATTGTTCCAAGACCTGGTTTAGTTCAGTCTTCTGAACTGGAGATAGCTCCTGGTTGATAGTTACCTCTGTCAGGGATCCCGGCCCCTTCTAACCTACTATAGATGACTGCTAACTCACTTTCCTGTTGCTCAGGATAGGCAAAACAAGTTGGAGACCTCTCTACCCATGGCTTTAGTAGATTAGCATGGTAAATCTTTCTCTTGTACCTCCTATCTGAGAGTTCCACCTCATAAATTACTAGTCCAGTTTGTTTTCTAATGATGTATGGTCCTTGCCATTTCATCATTAACTTATTCTCAGATGAAGGTAGCAAGAGAAGGACTTTGTCACCTGACTGAAAGACTTTGTGGCCCACTACTTTATCATACAATTTTTTCTGCTTTAGCTGTTGTTGTGCCCCCTGTTGATGAGCTGCCACCTCATACCTAAGCAACCTTTTTCTCATCTGGGTGAGCAAGTCGAGGGCATAGTTGGACCTATCTCTTGACCCTCTCCCATTGTTCTTTCACAATATCCAAAGGTCCTCTGGGGTTCCTTCCATATAACAATTCGAAAGGTGAACACCTGGTAGAGGCCTGTGGTACTTCATGATATGAAAACATCAAGAGGAGGAGATATATGTCCAAGCTCTTACCCTCCTCCTGTACATATTTATGAAACATCCTTTTTAAGGTCTGGTTAAATCATTCCACAAGACCATCGGTCTGTGAATGATAAGGAGATGTATGTATAGCATGGATATTGAGGGCCTGGTACAACTTCTTTAATAGCTTGGAATGGAAATTGCTACCCCTATCTGTCAGGATCTCTTTTGGGATGCCAGTTCTGCTAAAAACTTTAACAAATTCTTCTGAAATTTTGTTAGCTGTTACAGTATGTAGGGGTATGGCCAAGGAATATTTTGTACTGTAATCTCAAAGAACCCAAATAAACCTATTTCCCTTTTTACTTTTCTGAAGGGGTCTCACAATATCCATTGCTATACGCTCGAATGGGGTGGTGATTAAGGGAAGTGGTTGTAATGGGACCATGTCTTTGCGCCCTATTATTGCTATTCTCTGGCATTCTGGACAACTCTGACAATATTCTTCTTTTTTATGTGCCCCAGGCCAGTAGAATCGATGACGTATCCTTCTTAAGGTACAGTCCCTCCCTAAATGTCCTGCCAAGGGAATGTCATGTGCTACCTGTAATAACGGTGATCTATGTTTTCCAGGTACCATCAATTGGTCTGCTATTTCCCCAGTTCGTAGATTTTTACATTCTCTATATAACAATTTCCCTTTTAATTTATATCTGGGGTAATTCCCAGTTTCTTCTTGTTCCACCTGTAAAAAGAAAGGCTGTAACAAAGCATCAGACAATTGTTCCTTTTCAAAATCAAATGCAACAGTAAAGTCAGTCCCAGGTTTTATATTAACAGTCTCAGCGTCTGTATTCTTCTTCTGTGACCACTGAAGTTTGTCTTTTTTCCTTTCCTTTTTAGTCTTTCTTGCTTTACCAGGGGTCCCAAAAATGTCCTCATCAAAAGGAAAAAGGGAGTTCTGCTGTTCTTTCTCAGTTTGGGCTCTAGTGGTCACAGTGGTTAAAGACTCAGTAGCCAGTAAGGTTATAAAGTCTGGATGATCTTGTCCCAACAATACTGGGACAGATAACTGAGGAACTAGACCCACTTCAATCTCTCGTGTAGAGTGTGGGGTTTGTAATACAACAGTGGTTACTGGGTACAAGTGCACATCACCATGTATACAAACAACCCCAGTCTTAGATTTATTTTCAGCTGTTTTTTCAACCAAATCGACTCTAACCAGAGTTTGTCAGCTACCTGAGTCAATCAACCTGGTGACTGTTTGCTTCCCAGTTTGTACTGGTATAGTATACTGTCCCATATTTGCCAAGGCTAAGTGGGTGCTTTCACTTTTCTTCTTTGGGCAATGCCTGGCTATATGTCCTTTTTTCTTGACAGTCCCAACACATTAGCTCAAGATTAAATATTATTCCTGGTTTGTTTTGTTTTCTACTTTACCCAGAAGCCATATTACTACTTCCAGTATTAGAAGCAGAGGTATTGGAGGGTCTTACCATGGATGAGGAAGCACTTGTCCCTTGATGGTTCTTTTGTCTGTAGGGTCATGCTGTTAGATAATCTTCGGCCAGTGAGATAGCCTTCTCTGCTGCTTCAAGACGGTGTTCCTTCACCCAAAGTTGGACATCTTGGGGCAGGACTCTGGCAAACTGTTCCAATATCACTGTCCTCCATTACCTGGTACATTGTTTTAATACCTGGCTGCAACCACTTATAGTATAGATCTTTAAGTCTCATATGCACTTCTCTGGAGTTGTCTGTGGCATGAAAGTGGAATGTTTGAAACCGTTGGCGGTATGTTTCAATGCTGATGTCATACCTCCTAAGTATCTCTTGCCGTACCAAGTCATCATTTTCAGTTTGTCTACTGTCCATATTACTGTATGCAAGCTGTGCTTTTCCCATTAAATAAGGTGCCAGGTGAATCACCCATTGTCCTTGTGGCCAGTTACAAGCTCCAGCCACATGCTGAAAGTAGTCAAGTATGATTCTATGACATCATGTTCCCCCCAACTTGGTTAACTTAATATCTTTAGGATTGTCTGTGGAGCTTGAAGGACTATGAGGAGTACTCATGGCCTGAATGTCTCTTAGTGTCTTTGCCCATCTACGTTCACTCCTCTCCTGCTCTCTCTCTCTTTCTTTTTCCATTGCCAGTTGCTTTAAACATAACCAGCATAACAGTTCATGTACCTCTTCAGGGGGCTCAACCTCCACCTGGACTCCAGCAGTAGCTCTGTGGATCTCTTCATCCTCATCCTCATCCTCCACGTTCTTCTCTGCCTTCAGCCTTTTTCTCTTTTTTCCTCCAATCTGGTTAAAAAAAGGTTCCCCCCATCTTCTCTGCCATTGTCCTTGTTAGCACGCCTTTGGGTCTTGTCACAAGATCAGCTTCTTTGGTCTCCATCAACCTGCATCACATGTCTGGATCAGAACACTCCTGGAAATAAGCCAAGATGACTCCAGAATCCCACAATGACACCATATGTGATGGGACTGAAGACATGGACACCAGATTCAGGATCCAAAATAAGGGCTGGCTGCCCTGATTTATTTATTATAAACAAAAATAATAAAACAAACTGTATACAACAAAATAAACTCTAAAGTCTTAGCAATAAAAAAAAAACATGCTAGAGAGGAGTTAGACCTTATGCTGTATAACACACACTGACTGTACCTCCACAGTGTACCAGCTTAAATAGGGTCTGTGTAACATGTGATCCAAAACCTCCACCCACATAATGGATTTTAATACAAAAATCAGAAAATAGTACTTAGTTTTTGTTTTAACATAAATTAATAGCTCAGTACTTCCATTAATTCATCAGTACTTTGGTTCAAAACATTTATATAATATTATAAACTCAATTTCTTACACCTCTCACTTGCAGGTTTCCTCCCACACTGTCCTGCTATATAAATTATGAGAAGAAGAGGCTGGCCAGCTCTTGAAGAGATGCAGAAGCAGTGTGTAGAGGTCTCCTAGGATGTGCGAGAAGGAAATGAGGCAGATGCTGCAGAAGCTATGCAATGTTTTGCTGCAGCTCACATGCCTTAGCAACCCTATGTTTGCTTGAAACTGCTTCCACCAAAAGACCTCCTAAAAACTAAAGCTTATGTCAGGTAAGTGCAGAAATTAAAATTTTAGCTTTGTGGTACATGTTTGCCTCATATAATAGACCCACATAATAGTCCTGACAGTAACAGTTAACACAGGGTCAACTTGAGCTGAAAATGCTGCTGTTTGTTCCATTTAGCTAACTGTTTGTTAACCAAAAAAAAAAAGAATAAAAAATGAATGGGGCTTATTTAAACAATAATACTGTACATCGGTACCCTGCAATGGCTGTAGCATTTACTGTCAGCCAACAAGTCTGCTGTTCTCAAGATGATGCAAAGCAGCCTGGCATAGCAAACAGTAAAAAACTACCACCACAACTGGGGTAAGCTATTCCGGTAACCAGCTATTTGTGCTGGTAGGTCCAAACTATGCTATTTTCTTGTTTAATTGCTGGACCATGGTCGAGTCAGCGGGCAAACACCGATGCCCTTATCTACAGGTATACTGTTCAAAGCCCCCTAGTATAGAAGAGTGCATGTTTTAATACAGTTTCTGAACTCTGGGGATAGTAACATATTTCTCTAATGTTTCTATATTAAACAAAACGGGGTTCATAGCAGATGCAGTTCTCTCTAGCAGACACCAGTGGAAAAATTAAATATATAAACAGGTGGCCAGCCTGTCTTTAGATCTCTTATTTGAAAAACACAGAAAGAGAAAGGAAAGCTTAGGGATAGAATAGAGAATGCTGTTGTGCAACATACTTGACAGAAGAACATTACAGGGAAAGCAATAGATTAAAGAGAAACTTCAACGAGTTTCAGAGATAGAACATACCTCCCTATGACATTATGTGCCCCACATTTGTGCCAGTAAGAGTCTAAGGAGGATGGGTCAGTGTACCATGATGGCAGGGATTCTAAAATATCTACTGAGAACCCTCCACCTATGTTCCCTCCATGTATTGGATGCTGTAGTCCACTTTATCTCCTGCCAACATTTATCCCATTTAGCCTTAGTCAAGGTGATGGCTGCTTCGACATCCCACATGGCTTGAATTATAAACTTTATTTTAGGATCTGACATTGTGCAGAGTTTATGTATTTGTGCAATTAACTATGGCATCCCTTTTTCTTCCATGAGGGCCTCCACAAATCTCTTCTATGGGCCCACTGCCCCTTTCAGGAGAGTCCTGTGTATTGACCTTCCCTGGTTTGGGTAAAATTGTGATCACACCATCCTGCCAGGGGAGAACATCTCCTGTGGTTTGAATTGCAATGCAGATCATATGTAATCAGGGGTTAAATTGGGCTGGAACACAACGGAGCTGAGTTCCGTCACCTCTGACTGCAATCAGTTATTAACAGAATACATAGGAACGCTAAGCATTTTCTCCTTCCCTGCAGTTTCAATCCTGCCTCTGAAACTCTGGCAGGGAGAGTTAAAACACACATCTGTTTTTTTTCATCCTCCAATTAGCAGAGGGTACTAGCGACACATAAATAAGTGTAAAGGAATGCAACTTTTGACAGGTACAGAGAGGGATTTGTAGTCTGTTGTATCATGTGTGAGATAAAGAATGACATCATGATATAGCAAAGTGATAGTTTGTATCAATCACACATAATTGGGCAGACTATGCATTTCCCAGACTATGCTGGAATAAAGTGACCACACACACACACACACTCACCCTTGCTCTACAGTCAGAGAGAGAGAGAGAGAGAGAGAGAGAGAGAGAATGAGGTACAATCATGCAACAGTTTGTGATTACAGTATGTATTTTAAGGTAAGTGGTGGCTTTAAGATTTTTTTATGTTTTCAGTATCTAAATCATTTAATTTATTGCAGAGACTTTACATGTAGTTAAGTAGTTGTTGGACAGCAACTGTTTAGGTAGGGAAAAAACCTCAGGGCAGGGTTGGGTTGGGGCAGTATGATGAAGATTCTACTGCTATTCACTTTGTCCCTGAACAAATGACAAAATTCTGGTTTGCAGTGCTCATATATGTTGTTGTTGTGTTGCCTTATCTATTTGCTAGTTTTCTTTGAGTACATAAATGGGATGTAATTTGAACAATGAACCACATCTAAATACATTGTGGTTTTAATGTGTGTGCTTCCTAATTTTATTTTTACTAGCAGTACTTAAATAATATATTTTGTGTGCAAGTCCATTTGTTTCATTGGTAATGTGGAATTTTCTTATGAATTTTTCCTATGACGTGCTCTTATTTCTGAGACTGTAGCAGACAGGTAAAACGTTCATGAATTGTTTTTTTTTAATTAGTTTTGGTAGATTAAAGCAGCAGCACTTGTTAATAAACATACACATTTTTCAGTAATAACATAGAGCACAGAATCTGTTGGCAGATAAAGACCATACAGCCCATGTAGTCTGCCCATTTCCCTACTTGGTTTGGCAATCCCTACTCTTATCTGGACTTTTTGCAAGACAATAAGGTTTGTCTTGCAAAAATATCAAGATAACATATTTTTCTTTTCGTTGTCATTCATTCTTGAACCAAGATATGGGGTCTTGAAATTTTATAAAGTTGCCATGCCCATGCCACACCCCTGCAACACCCATGCCACACCCCCCATGAAAAAAATGAAACATTTTGTGTTGTTTACTATTAGAAACATACAGAAGAATCATCCTAATGCAACTACAGCATGCATCTAGCTTGCAGATTTAACAAGTAACACCAGGGGAAGAGATTTTTTTTTTAAATGGCAGCCATCTTTAATGACATGAGTTATCAATTGCAAGATCAGCTATAAAACAGTCTTAACACACCTGAGAAAGCAAACAAATACACTGAACATGAATTTTAGGTTATCAGAAATATATTAATGCTAAAAAAACTATATGATGAATTTGTTCACCGACTAACAGATGCTTCTGCTTTAATAGCTAGCTAGAGAAAAAAAAACTTTATTTTTCAACAGGATGAAACTTTTAGGATCAAAATGATCATGTATAATGAAGCCATTTGGCTAGAAAATACAGTGCGATTTGCACCAGATGATGGAGAGATTAAAACAATTACTGTGCATTTCATGCATTTATTGCTTTGTTTGAAAAATTTGTGTGGATGGCAAAGAAACTGAGAGAAAATACCAAAAATGCAGTGTGTTTTGTGCTTCTGAGTTCTTCCCTTAAAGTAGTTTTGTGATGGGCCTGAAACTTCCAAATAGCAGGGCATATTAGCTGTTGTCCTGTTTAGATTGCTCCTTATTTCCTGTCTTCATGATCATGCCCCATCCCCATTCTGAGTTGCTGTAACAACTTTGTTATACTTGAAATAATAAAATAAATTATCCTTTTTAATATGGCTTGATAGTCCAGGTTTTCAACAGTGTTGTTTTTGAACACCCATGGCTCACATGCAGTAAGTATTCTTGTGACTAAAATTAACTAGAATGCATCACATACTGCTTCCTGACTTTATGGTAAAATAGGTGTATAAAAACAGCTGAGAACACCTGTGAAAACCTAGTGCAAGTTGAGCTATATTACAAACAGTGCACCTTTAGTATTTCAGATTAAAAAAAAAAGGCTTAAGGCAGACTCAAAATCTAAACAGGAAGGTGTTATAATGGACAATCTAAAAGAGAATAAAAAATATAGGTCAAAATGTTCACCGTAACATGCATTGCTGCTTTAATATTTTAAGGTATGCCATAATAGCCAACTCTAAATCACTGATATTTTCATGTGATGCTGTGAAGAAGCAGCTTTTAGATTTGCTGTTATTTCCAGCTACACATGTGACATGTAGTTGATTTTCAGTTTTTTTTTTATTTTCAATGCAATGATTGTAGCGAACAATATTCACTGTTGTATACAGGTCCATTAGCATAATACATGCAATATTTTTTATTTTATTTTATTCTTTTTGTAACTGGGTAAGGCCACAAAACACAAATACTTGTTTTCAATGGCAATCTGGGAGCACTGGGTAGTTAAGTGACTTGCTCAGAGTTGCACAGTATGCAAGTGGAAGTTGTTGGAATCAAATCCAGGTCTGCTGGCTGTACCAAGCTCATTTGTGGCTTGTTATTCTAACCTCTAGGTCTAAGCTATACTGCCAGCCCCACTGACTACTTTAATACAATATTTAATTTTGCTTTACCACAATCTCTATATTGAAAGAAAATGTTGTATAGTTTGGTCATCATGGCTTCAATATAAATCATACCATGTTGATTTTATCATAAAATGCTCATACTCTCAATGTGCTGTAACCCCACGTTGTTAGCTTGCTTTGATTGCTGTTTGGGTGTACTTACCATTCAAGTTCATTTTACCTGGATATATTTTAGCATGTATATAACTATACCTTCTGGACTATGTTAACCTGTTGACTGCTGCTATCCTCCCTGAACCACCTGGAACATGAGATGCTGCATCTCATGGGGTTGTACTTGGAGTAATTTCAAATAAATAAAAAAATGGGGAAGGGGAGTGGGTCAAAATGTATAAGAACATACCAGTTATGTATGAGTGTACTGCTTTTTTTTCTATATGCATTTTAATTTCTTTGCATGTATGATTATAGTTTAATGCATGTGCATTCGTTTAGAATCTTAATAAATAGTTAATCTAAATGACAAAGGTGAAAATGTGATCATTGCCTATCTTGTGCATGCACACAGGTATTGCTTACTAGTTAGTGACATGCTATATTGATGGTGGCAGTTATGACATTAGAGCACCACCACCTCTGAAATTCCAATTTAGCCACTCTATGTAATGTGGATATCACTTCCTCTGCAACTGTTTTACAAAATTCACTAATTAAGCCATCAGTCCACGGTGACTTAATAGTTGGTAACTGATTTATAACCTCAGCAATCGCTGTTTTAGATATGGGTCTATTTAGAATGTCATGTAGTTCATCTGTCAGTTTAGGCAGATGTAGTTTCCCCAAGCCCCACTTGACCTACTCTTTGGGTCAATCTGTTCCTTGCTCCTCTCTACAGTATAGTTGCTTATAAAATGGCAGGATTTTTCTGTTATCTCAACTGGGTTATTTCCCTCTCTCTGTTCTGTCTCTCCCACTTTTATTTTACATATCTGTTTGCCTCTTGTTTTTTGAGGCAGAAGGCTAGGAAACAGCTTGCCCTTCCCTGTGCTCATGGAAGGTTCATCTTATGAATCATTACTAGGGCTGTATGCTCTATGGTCCTCAGCATGGTTTGGTTCAGATCTACCCTGACCTTTTGTATTTCTTGAAAGGAGCTGTTCTGCCTCTTGGTCTTATGTTACATTTCCAGCTGGGTCAACTTCTCTGTCAGTTTTGCTACCCACTCCCTAGTTGTTTTTTCCCTACAAACCCAGTACTGTATGAGATTGTTTGTCTCATTACAGTAGCTATAAGATCATTCCAGATGAATTTAGACTGAGGGTCTTTCGCCATGTTGAATTCTGTGTATGTTTTCAATGTGTCCCTTGTTTTGGAGCAGAAAATGTTGTTATTCAAGTAACCTTCATCCAGGCAACACATCTGCGATCTTTGTTTATGGCTCAACTGTAAATGGACTGAATGTGAGCATGATCAGAAATAGTGATGGAACCTGTTTCACATTTTTGTACAAACAAAAATAAAGACAAAGTCCAAGAGGGCAGCATCTTTCAGAAAAAGAGATGTGGAGGAACAAGGAGGCACAATTTGAAGATAGAGGGAGGATGACTCAAGGGCAATGTGAGGAAGTATTTTTTCTCAGAGAGGGTGGTGGATGCATGGAACGGCCTTCCTGAGGAGGTCATTGGGTCAAAAACAGTGGGGGAATTCAAGAATGCATGGGACAAACAAGATAATTCTGGTGGGTGGTAGGAGGAAGTAGGCTGTTGGTTAGCTAGGATCTGCAGCTTATCCAGTTTGGTAAGGAAATGGGCAGACTAGGTGGGCCAGGTGGTCCTCATCTGCTGTCAAAGTCTATGTTTCTACATTTCTGTGTATGGAGCACACTCTTTGGTAGGTAAAATCTGTCTATCCTTGAATAACTATTATTTGGTGGTGAGTAAAATGAGAAGTTCTTTTATGAACATATGAACATATGACAATGCCAGCAGAATTAGGACTCAAGGTCTGTCTTGTCTGCTTGAAAATGCAGCTCACAGTTCAGACAACTGCTGCTGCTCCTCCCTCTCCTTTCCATCACTCCCACTGAATTTCCCTCTCTGAGTTCACCACACTGGTCAGTTCTCTCCCTACTTGTTCCTTGCCCATGAACCTATCCCATCCCTTCTTAAAACTCACCACTGAATCCAGCAAGATTACATCCTCAGGCAGCATGTTCAAAGCCTCCACCACCCTTTCCATGAAGTAATGCTTCCTCAGCTCCCTCCTGAACCTCCCCTCCCACCAGTTTCAATCTATGTCCCCTCATGAACTCTTCCCCTTCAATCTAAACATACTCTCAGTGGTCACTTTGTTTATGTCAGGTGCTTAAAGGTCTCAGTCATATCTCCTCTGTCCCTTCTATCCTCCAGAGAGTACATGCTGAACTCTCTTAGTCTCTCCCCATAGGAGTTAATCCCCATTTTCTGGATCATCTTGAACACCCTCCTCTGGACTCCCTCCTGGAGCCTAATTTCCCTCTGTTAGTATGGGTGCAAGAACTGCACACAGTACTCCAGATGTGGCCTCACCAATGATCTGTACAGTAGCAGTATAACCTCTTCCATCATTGAAGTGATCCCCCAAGAAATGCACTCCAGCATTCTGTTTGCCTTTGCTGCTGCTTTCTACACTGTACTGAGTAATTCATATTCCCTATGATCACGACACCCAGATCCTTTTCCTACTCAAACATGGATATCTGCCCCGCCAAGTGGTAACTGTATCCTGGGTTCCTGGCCCCAAAATGCAATACACTGCAATTCCTAGTTTTGAACCCCAGCTGCCATGTGTTTGACCACTGTCCAAGTCTTTCCAGATCCTCCTGGAGTACCCTTCTCCCTTCCTCACTGTCAACCATGGCACCTAATTTGGAGTCATCAGTGAAGAGACTCATCTTGCTCTTAACTCCCTCCATTATGTCCACTATGAAAGCATTAAATAGCAGTGGACCCAAAACTGAGCCTTTCAGGACCCCACTAGTGACCTTTCTGGGTGATGAGAATTCCTCCCGTACCACCACCCTCTGCTGTCTGTTGCTCAGCCAGTTCCCTATCCACTGTACCAGCTTCACTTCTACTCCCAGGTTCCACAGTTTGCCCATCAGTTTCCCGTGTGGCACATAGTCAAATGCATTGCTGAAGTCCAGATAGAGGACATCAAATGGCCACCCTCCATCTAGATCTTTTGTCACCCAGTCAAAAAATTCGACCAGGTTTGCTTGACAAGATCTCCCCTAGGCAAACTCATGTTGCCGGATGTCCTGAAGGCCGTTTATGTCAAGGAATGCCACCAACCTCTTCTTTAAGATAGTCTCCATTAATTTCCCCACTATGGAAGTAAGGCTGAGTGGTCTGTAATTTCCCAGCTCATCCTTGGGTCCACTCATATAGTGGGGCACCACATGCACCATCTTCTAGTCCAGTGGTACAAATCCTGATTAAAGGGAGCTGTTGAACAACTCAAACAGAAGTGCTGCCAGGACCTCTGACAATTCCTTCAGGACTCTGGGAAGATTTTATCCAGCCCTGGTGCCTTATCTGTCTGCAAAGACCCAAGGCCTTCCCACACTTTCTTCATTGGGATCTCACCATCTGTTATCCCCCCAATCAACGCCCCCACCCTACCATTCCCCTGTGGAACTGACCCTTCCTTTTCTCTTGAGAAAACTGCACAGAAGTACTCATTTAGTACTTCTGCCTGCTCAGCTCCCTCCTCTGCCCACCCACCATGTCTCTTTACCCTGGTGATTTGGCCCATACAATTTCTCCACTTTTTGATGCACTTAAAAAATTCCTTTTCACCATCCCTGATCCCCTACATCAACCGTAGCTCCTTTGAGGCCTTGACTGCCCTTACCACCCTGCTTACCTCCCTCGATCTCTTAATGTACTCCTCCCTGTCTTTCCCCCTTCGGGTTCTGTTGTATTTTCTGAAGGCTAACCTTTTCTCCCTTACCCTCTCCTGCATCTCCCTGGTCCACCAGCTGGGTTTTCTGGACCTTGCTTTCTTGCTGCAAGCCTTTGTGCTGGTTTTTGTGGCCTCTATCAGGCCCAGCTTAAGATGGCCCGTTTGCTTTCTGTATTCATGTCCAGGCTGATAGTCGCTATGTGCCCCTCAAGTATGGCTGCCATCCTTCTGAAGTCTGCATCCCTAAAGTCAACTGCTCTCATTTTGGTAAGTGTGACAAGCTGGCCTATGGTAGATGGAGACACAACACTCTGGGTTTAAAGTTCACAGAAGAAAATGTACTTTTATTGCTCCAAATTTAAGTTATTGATCCAGAAAAGCATAATCAGTCAGTTCAACTTTTCCAGCCTGGTCAGGTAACATAGAGGTTAACACAAAACAGTTCTTTCAGGCTGACTTGACAAAAGGAATCTTTGAACCACCTACGTGGGCCGGCAGTTTTTCAATATACAGTCTCAAACAAAACAAACTGTTTGTGGGCCAGCAGATTTGAATGCTCAGTCTCAAATAAAACACAAACAGTTTTCCATTTTAGCCTTATTTGCAGGCTGTTATCAGCAGTACATTCCACTCACTGTTTTTGGCCCAGCTAGCTAGGCTGATCCTTTACCTCAGGACCCTCTGCTCTAGAAATGGTCTCTTTCTCAGCAGCAGGTTTCAACTTCTCTCCAAAGGCTCTCTCCAATAATCATTCTCCTTGGCTTTCTGCTCTGGTTCCTCTCTTACATTCCACCCTCCATCTTGAAGGGTTCTCTGCCTAGGAGTATCTCCTCCCTGCAGTAGTTTACAGCTTCTAACTGACTCTTTTCTGGATTCTCTCTGCCTTTCAACAACCCCTCTAATCAGCTACACCTGGGGAGGCACCCCCCTTGCCTGTTCATGTTGCATTCCCTGCATTTGCTCATCCTCAGCCAAGGTGTTAACCTCTTGTTTCCCAGGGTAGTGTTTACACTGTCACATACGTCCCCCCTTTGTGTGAAGACACAGTTGGTCAGCCCCTGACCATTCCTCTCCTGGGACAGGAAATCTGCATTTCCATTCTGGGTCCTGGCCGGTGATGCACCATAGGGAAAATGGCTGGAGGATCAAGTACCACCTGGTGATGCGAGGGTTGTCATCCTTCATCACCTGTAGCCATCTTAGAGGGGCATAATCGGTGACCAGGATAAACTGTTGGCCATGCAGGTAGTAGTAGAGGGCTTCCACAGCCCACTTGACTGTGAGACACTCTTTCTCTATCACTGAATAGTTTTTCTCCTGGGGAAAGAGTTTCCAACTGAGGTAAAGGTTAGGATGTTCCTCCCCCTCAAACTCCTGGGAGAGCATGGCTCCTAGCCCAACTTCAGTCTGTCTGCAGGATATAGGTCCTGTTGAAGTCAGGACTGCATAACACTGGCTCTCTGCAGTGTCACTTTGAGTTGTGTGAAGGCCTGGTCACACTCCTCTGACCATTGGCCCTTACTGGGGGCAGATTTCAGGGTGAGGTCTGTAAGGGGGCTGGCAAAGGTGGAGAAGTGCGTTATGAACCTGTGGTTATACCCTGCCAATCCTAAGAAGGCCCTCACCTGGGTTTTTGTGGTGGGTACTGGGCACTCGGCTACAGCTTAGACTTTACTGACCAAGTGACTCACCTCTCCATTGCCAGTACAGTACCCTAAGTACTTCGTTTCAGCTTTGGCCAAAGCACACTTCGCTGGATTGGCTGTCAGCCCTGCTTCTCGTAAGGACTGTAGTATAGCTGCCACCTTAGATACATGGGACTCCCAATCAGTGCTGTGGATCACCACGTCATCTAGGTAAGTAGCTGCATAGTGTGCATGGGGTGGCAGCACACAATTCATGAGCATCTGTAAGGTTGCAGGTGCCCCATATATGCCGAAAGGCATGGTACATAACTGGTATAGCCCAAAGAGGGTAGCAAATGTTGTCTTTTCCCAAGACTCCGGGGTCAAAGGGATTTTCCAGTACCCTTTTGTTAGGTCCAAAGTTGTGATGTACTTGGCTTCCCCTAGTCTATCCAACAGTTCATCTACCTGGGGCATGGGGTAAGCATTGAACTTCGAGATGGCATTGACCCTGTGAAAATCAATACAGAAGCGGGAAGTCCCACCTTCCTTTGGTACTAACACTTTGGGGCTACACCTATCACTGCTGGATTCCTCAATCACCCCCAACTCTAGCATGTCCTGTAACTCCTTAACAGTGTCTCGCACAGCTTCTGACAAGTGATACGGTCACTGCCACACCTTCTCCCCCGGCTCTATTTCTATATGATGAGCTACCATATGGGTTGTCCCCAGGAGGAAGGAGAAAACATCCAAAAACTGGCTTGCCAACTCTCCTAGTTGCTGTTTCTGTTTGTGAGACAGCTGTTCTCCCATTGGCACTTGTATCCCTGGATTCTCATCTGGCACTTGGGGTCCCAGATCCACTATATCTGGTTCAGGGGGAATCAATAGGCTATCCCTCTGGTTCCAGAATTTCAGCAAATTGACATGGTAGATCTGGGTCTCTTTTTGCCTCTCTGGCTGGCAAACTTCATAGTCAACTGGGCCCACCCTCCAGGTAACTTTGTAAGGCCCCTTCCATTTGGCTAGAAGCATATTCTGGCTGCTCGGCAACAAAACTGGTACCTTATCCCCTGGTTTATATTCCCTCATCCTGGCTCCCTGATTATAGTAGGACTCTTTTCTTTGTTGAGCCTTCACCAGATTCTCTTGGGCAAATTTCTCCACCCGATCTAATCTTTCCCTCAATTGCAGGACATATTGCACCACATTTTCAGTTTTGGGTTCGGGTTTCTACCACATCTCCTTTACTACATCAAGAACACCTCATGGGCTGTGCCCATAGAGGAGTTCAAAAGGAGCAAACCTTGTAGAAGCTTGAGGGATCTCCCACATTGTGAACTTCAGTAAGGAAATTAACTTGTCCCAGTCCCTGAACTCAGTGATTATGAACTTTCGAAGCATTGTTTTAAGGGTTTTGTTGAATCGCTCCATGAGGCCATCCATCTGGGGATGGTAGATAGAGATCCTTATGGAGCTGATTCCCAATAAAGTACAAACCTCCTGAGTCAGGTGGGACATGAAGTTAGTTCCCTGGCCAGTCAACATTTCCTTCGGTATTCTCATATGACTAAAGACCTTTAATAGTTCCCCGACTACAATTTTGGCTGAAATGGTTCATAATGGGATGGCCTCGGGGTACTGGGTAGCATAGTCTACAATCACCAGAATGTATTGGTACCCTCCTGCACCTTTTTCAAGGGGTTCCACTATATCAACCCCAATCTGGTCAAATGGTGCCTCCATAACAGGTAAGGGCACTAAAGGGGCCCTTGGACTGTTCTTTGGAGCTACTAACTGCCACTTGGAACAAGATGCACAATAATCTTTAACATGTTGATAGTGATAGATGCCCGGCCAAAAGAATTGGGGTAACAGTCGGGCTAGTGTATTCTCTACCCCACAGTGCCCTGCCACAGGAATAGAGTGGGAGAGGCATAGTAATTTCCCCTGAAAGACTCGAGGGATTAGCAACTGATGCCGGGTATCCCCCATCTGGGCCTCCTTACTAACTTGATACAGGATACCCCCTTGTAACTCAAAATAAGGATAGCATGCTGCCCGATTCTCATCTACCATCTCCCCTTCCCTTCCCTGACAGCCAACTGAGTGTATACCCTGCTGAGTATACCATCGACCTGTTATTCTTTGGCAGTGTCCAGGCAGTGCTTTAATACATCTTGCTCTGATAAGGACAGTCCTCCAGGACTTTGGTTAGGTGGGTCAGTGTTAGGGTTGGGTTGTGGGTCTGGACCCACTTTTGAATTTGCTTCCCCTCCCTCATGTGCACCTGCCCCTTCGGGATCCCTGTTCTTTGCTGCCCTACATTCTTGCTTAGATTTGAAGGTTCTCATCTGGGAGTTAAAAATTCCTGGGTCCATAAAGGGAAAAACTTCTCCCAACTGCAGGTGACTGGCCCCCCTCCCTTCACAACCCTGAGACTGGCTAATTACCAAAGATAAGTCTGCTTTCCATAAGTCAACAAACCATTTTCAATCTCTCCACAATAACATTGGATAGGGTAGCCCTGGGGCAACCCCCACCTTTATAGTCTCTGTTCAGACCCCCAGAGTAAGTGTAACCATAGCACCATGGTAAGCCTTTACATCCCCATGCACACATCAGATAGGGATGGGGTTCTGGTCCTGCCAGTGTCAGGGGTTCACAAGGGCAACGGCTGCCCTGACTAGGGTCTGGTGGCTTCCTGAGTCCACTAGAGCCTCTGTCTCTATCCCTTCTACCTCAACAGGGACCACAAAATCTCAGGATTCAGACCCCCCCACTGTACAGTGAATACACATCTGTAAATGTGCAGTCTATGAAGGTACAGTCCATATGGGGGCAGTTCTTCGTAAAGTGACCCTTCTGTCCACATGAGAAACATACCCCTGTGTCTCGGCTATGGGGTGACCCTCCGGGTTTAGGCAGCGGGCCCTCAGGAAATGTCTCCCTGGGCTGCTGGGTTGTCATCTTTCCCAGAGTCTGACCCTTATTTGGCCCATAACTCCCCTCCCTACATGCCCAAGGTCCCTTCACAGTTCCAGCTGATATTCCTTCAGTCTGGCTCCCAGGACAATTCCCCATCTTCTCAGGTGGCCTTGTAAGCTGGGTCATCATGGGGCGGGAGGAGAGTTCAGCATCCAACACTTGTTCTGAGATCTGCATGGCCTCTGCTAGCATGGTGATCTTCTGTTTGTGGACCCAGCTCTGAATTCCTGGAGGCAGGATGTTCAGAAATTGTTCCAAGATGATTAACTCAGCCACCTTGGGGCCACTGAGTTCTTCAGGGTTTAAACCAATGCCAACATAGGTCCTGCAAGTGTTGTCCAGCTGCTCTAGGCCATGCACCTGCTGCAAATTTGAAGCTCCAGAACCTCCATCGGTAACTTTCTGAGTTGATGCCTAGGTGGTCCAGGATTGCCACTTTTACCTCTGTGTACTCCCCGGCTGTGGTACTGTCCATAGCTCGATAGGCTGCTTGGGCTTCCCTGGTCAGACAGAGGGCAAGGCGGACAGCCCATTGGGGTCTGGGCCATCCAGCAGCTTCCGCCACTTGCTCAAACGTTACCAGGAAGGCCTCGGGATCATCCTCAGACATCATTTTGGTCAGCATGGCATTCATCCTAGGAACCCCTGGCCCCACGATACCTGGACCAGCCTCACCAGTAGGATCTTGTTGTGGCTGTTGCACCAAGGACTGCTGCAGCTGCTCTTGTTGTTGCCACGGCTGTATACAAAACTACTGTTGTGCCTCCTGTAGGGCTTGCTGCACTTGTTGGGCCTGCTGTTGCACCTCCTGCTGCTGCTGGGCCAGCTGGGTGAGAATCTGTTGTTGCTGAGCCTGTTATGCTTGTTTCGCCCACTGTTGCACCTCCTGCTGCACTTGTTGGGCCTGTTGTTGCACCTCCTGCTGCTGCTGAGCCAGCTGCCTGAAAACCTGTTGTTGTTGTTCAGCAAGGAACTTCAGCAATTTCTCCATATCTTTGAACCACCTATGTGTGCCAGCGGTTTTTCAATATACAGTTTCAAACAAAACAAACGGTTTGTTGGCCAGCAGGTTTGAATGCCCAGTCTCAAATAAAACACAAACAATTTTCCCTTTTAGCCTTAGGGCTGTTATCAGCAGTACATTCCACTCACTGTTTTTGGCCCAGCTGGCTAGGCTGATCCTTTACCTCAGGACTCTCTGCTCTAGAAATGGTCTCTTTCTCAGCAGCAGGTTTCAACTTCTCCCCAAAGGCTCTCTCCAACAATCAACCATTCTCCTTGGCTTTCTGCTCTGGTTCCTGTCTTATATTCCACCCTCCATCTTGCAGGGTTCTCTGCCTAGGAGTATCTCATCCCTGCAGCAGTTTCCAGCTCCTAACTGACTCCTTGCTGGATTCTCTCTGCCTTTCAACAATCCCTCTAATCAGCAACACCTGAGGAGGCACCCCCCTTGCCTGTTCATGTTGCATTCCCTGCATTTCCTCATCCTCAGCCAAGGTGTTAAACTCTTGTTTCCCAGGGTAGTGTTTACACTGTCAGAGTAAGATTTGCCTCCCTTCCCATATCAAGGGAGAACCACACCATACAGTGGTCACTACCCACCAGCAGGTCCTCTACCACTACATCCCTTTCCTGGTTGTTATATGTCAATGCCAGGTCTGGAATGTTCTCCTCTCTGGTTGGCTCTACCACCTGTTGTGTCAAAAATACCTCCTGGAATGTGTCCAGTATCCATTGTTCCCTAGCACTAATGGAAGTCATTGTTCTCCAGTCAGCCCCTGGCAGGTTGAAGTCACCTACCACCACCATCCTGCCCCTGCCACGGTGATTCATTAGGCTAACCACCAGTTCCCTGTCAAGTTCCTCAGGCTGAGATAGTGGTCTATAAACCACTCCCAGACTAACCTTCCTGCCCTTTGCATCCTGTATGGTAACCCACAATGTCTCCACATTTCCCTCCTCTCCTTCCTCCCTACTATACTCTATCCCATCCCTAACAAATAAAGCCACCCTCCTCCCTTTCCAATTTTTGTATCTCTCCTATACAGTCTGTACCCTGGGATTATTAAGTCCCAGTCATGACACTGGTTGACCCATGTCTCTGTGATGGCAGCTACGTTCACCCTCCCTTCCACCATCAATGCCTGAAGCTTGGATAACTTGTTACCTTGTTTTCTTCATGTTGCCTTTCCTGCGAGGGAGCCATAAGGCCACACTCACCCCTCACAGTATTTGAAGTCTTAAATGGCCCGTTCACCCCATTTTGAGCTCTTGAGGACCTACCTAAGTCAGCATTCTCCATCACATTCCAGTCCTCCAATATATCTCCCTGTGGGAGTGATAAGATATGATGAAACAGTCTTTTGAAGAAGTCCAAATTGGCAGGAGTTAGGCTGCACACATTAATCACATGTATGGTCCTTTTTTCCTGTGAAAGAACACTATGACTGTGGCTTTCCTGGTCCACAAATTGGTGGCTGACTCTCCAGGGCAGGTCCTGCCTCAACAGCATTGTAACCCTGCTTTTATAGACCTGGGATGAGACACTGCAATCACTAGACTCACTCAATTGTGTCACAATTTGAGCTGTTCCAGTGGGGTCATCCTAGTTTCCTGCAGAAGCCCAATGTCATATTCCCCTTGTTTAAGTACTTTCAAAATTCTGGCCCTTTTCATCACTGACCCTAAGCTTTTTACATCATAAGATTTGAGGATTAACTTAGCCATCTATCCCCTTCCACCAAGAGTTAGTCCAACAACTGCATCCCTTTGCAAACTATATATCATTTCTGGTGCAGCAAGCAAGCAAGCAACTCTTTATTTATATAGAGCCTTTCTAAAACCAAGGTGCTTTAACAAATAGAACAGAATAAAACATAAATAAGAAAAAAATTTACAGATGCATAAATTAATTAAAATTATCTGGGAAGGACATATTAAATAAATATGTTTTAAAATCCAACTTTGAATCTCTCGATGGTCAGGCATTCTCTCAACCAATGAGGTGGAGAATTTCACAGGGTAGGGGCCACAAACAAAAAAGCATGAGCACCAGATGTCTTAAGATGTACCCTGGGAATCTCTAGCAATCCCTTATCAGTGGATCGGAGAGGGCAGGAGAGGCAGTAGGGAGTCAAGAGATCTTGCAGGTAGCTGGGTCCCAGTTCATGTAGGGCTTTAAAGATCAGCAAACTGACCCTAAAGGTGATCTGCCACTGAACAGGCAGCCAGTGCAGCCTGTGCAGCACAGGCATTATATGGCTGGTTCTAGATGTTCCCGTCAATAGCCTGGCTGCCGTGTTCTGCACTGGCTGCAAGCAGTGGATATCAACCCCAGGAAGCCCTAGGTAGAGGGCATTGTAGTAATCAAGGTGATTAGTGAAGAAGGCATGAATATGCACCTTTCACCTGCATTAAGGGTGATTTTAAATCCTGATATTGTTCAGACACCCTTCTCAGCGAGTACCCCATGTCATAGAGGCACAGGTCAGGAAGCCTAGGCAAAGCAGGAGAAGTTATAAAATTTGCAAGTATTGTTTTTATTATCGATAACAATAAAATAAAAAAAATGTGCAGGATAGCTCTTACACAGGCAGTTCAAACAAAACAAAGTCCATCCTCCTAGGGTATCTCTAAATCTAAATCTTACTCTCTCTTTCTCCCTCTCAAACAAAACATTGCACTTTTTATAAGTTGTTTTTTCTTGGCAATTATATTGTGCATCCTGTTCTCATTAAGATATATCTCCCGTTTTCACACAAGGGGCCAGATATTCAAAACTTTGCACCGGTCAAAAAACGTTTGTGCAGGTTTATTGTGGGATTAGCACAGGTCTGCTATATTTAAAAGGCCAAATAGCGCTGGCAAACTGCATTAGTGCCGGACAAAATCATAATGTATGCAAGGGGCAAACTGACATGAATACAGGCACAATGCTATATTCAGCGACTAGCACCGCGCAAAGTGGTTTTGCACGACTTAGTGTGACACTTAGCGTGGTGCACATTACCACCCAGGAAAAGCTTGTCTTAACCCTGGGCAATCAGTTTTGTGTGACACTACGGCTTTGTGCGGTGTTTGCATGGGTTTTGCGTGGGTGTTGCGTGACCCTAACAAATAAATATGACACATAGACAAAGCCAAACATAGAGGAAACATGCTGCTAACTGATGGCATCATAATGATGCCATCATCTGCCACCAGTCCCAGCCATGCCAGGCAGTAAGTGTTGACCCTTCCACCAGTGGACAGCATGGCAGTGTGGCCATACAGCATACACCTGCCGACCATTCTTCTGTGGACACCAACAGATGCCAGCATACACATGCAGCACTGTAGGCATGGAGGATGTTGAGGGGAGAGTGTATGGGTGGCCAGGCTGTGACACAGATCAGGTGTGGCCACAAGGCTGGGACACATCATGCAGTGCACATGGGCCAGTATTGGGCATACCCCAACACCTGTGTGCCTTTCTGATAATATATGCCCCCCTGACCACATACCGCACAGCTGTACAACTGTCACAGCACACAAAGCCAGACATGTATATGTCACTGTGAGCATCCCATGCCAGAGGTGCAGCATCTGTGGGTCACACAACAGTGTAACAGTAATGTCCACTGTCAGTAAACACCTGCAGGTTGGGCCTCCCACTGTGTACAGTGCAGTCATCATCACTGCCCTACACACCATAGGCATTGCTGTGTCCACACAGTACTGGCCCCCTTGCTACTGTAGTGTCTGCTGTGCACTGTAGCATGACCTACAGTGTGACAGTTGCATGCAGCACCACCAACATCTGTGCCTATGCTGTGTTGTCCCAGTACAGCTGCAGGCAGCAGCACATGTGGAAGTAGTGTTCAAAACTGTATAATATTCCCCATGCTGTTGCTAACATGCTTGCGCAGGTTTAGCGCAGGGCTAAACCGTTAGCCTGGTGCAAACAGCATGCAAATCAGGGCATAATGAGATGCTAATCTTGATGTTTGCCCAGAGACTATGTAAGTAGGCTCATTTGCATGTCACTTTTGAATATGGCAAAGTTTAGCGCTGGTGAAACATGTTTGCACTGGGCTAGCGGTTTAGCCCTGCGCTTGAACCTGTGTAAACATGTTAGCACTGTGCAAACAGTTTGGGAATATTTTACAGTTTTGAACACTGTACTTTTCACATGCTGCTGCCTGCAGCTGTACTGGGTCCACATTTGCTGGCACATCACATTGGCCACATAGTTCACCTCACCTACCTTCACATCGGGCTGTGCAACTGTTTTGCTGTTGTGGTTTGTACTTCCTGGTTGCCATATTCAGAGCTGTCTTATTCCAGGGCTAAGTTTGCCCTGCACTCCCAGCCCAGTTTGCCCGGCCTCATTCCCATGCTATATTCAGAAGCTATTTGCCCCGGGCTATTCCTTTTGAATATGGCTTGCTTTGTGCTCCGGGCTAAGTTTGCCCGCCGGGCAGTGCTAATTTAGCCCTGGGGCAAAGTTTTGAATATCTGGCCAAATGTTACAAAACTTTGTCAATTTATTTGCTGTGACCAGTATGTCTAGTCTTTTCAACAGGTGCAGTCAATTAAAACATCTTGTTCCAGGGCTGATTTCCTATTGACAGTTTTACAAGCAAGGTTGAGGAAGTCACAATGCACCTCAAGTTTAATTCCCTGTGCTCCGAAGAAACCCAAATAGCTTTCTGCAAACATTTCAATAATATAATTATACACATTTGCAAACCAAGGGATCCCAGTCTCACATATAGATTCATATGGTGCAGTAGCATCACTATATTTAGGGTTGAACTGGGGCTTCTATGTTAAACCTCAAATGTTACACTTTAATATCTTTGTAACTGTTCAATAGATTTGCATGGAATTTTCCTTACACAATCTTGTGGGGGTAGATCTCTTGATGTCCTAAGTTTCTTTTTGGTTGGATGTGTGGATTCTGAGATTCGGATAGTGGAAAAACATAATAACGTACTGTTTTTTATGCTTTTTTGCCATTTCCTAGCACTCAGACAGTTTGGAATTTTGGTTTGAAATTTTCAGGGTAGAAAGTGCTTGACCCACAATAGTTTATTTTACTGGTTTGGTAAAAACATATTAATCCATTCCAAAGTTATTCAATTTAAACATTTTGAGTTCTGAGCATGCTCAGTTAGCACTTCAAAATAGCTGTACAAAATGATCATATGGTGACAAAAATTTTGTATGCAAATTTTCATTAGTACAAAAATGTCATAGAATATTTTTATTCATATGAAAATTTCATGTAAACATTTTCATTCATACGATATTGTTCATATGACACTTTCATTCACGTGAACATTTTTGTAATATATTTGCAACAGTTCAATGCATTTGTGAAATATTGCATGTGCACGGTGTCATTAGGTAGATATTGTGATGTACAAAATTTCATTTCAGTCAGGCGTGCGGATTCCGAGATCCAGATAGCGATAACAAATGTAAAAAAATCACTGTTTTTTGATGTTTATTTGTCATTGCTTTGTGCCAAAACAGTTTGGAATTTTGGTCTGAAATTTTCAGAGTAGAAAGGCTTGACCCACAGATATACCTTTCACTGGTTTGGTGAACAAATATTAATTCATTCCAAAGTTATTAAATTATTAAAATTTGGGTTCTGAACACGCTGAGTAAGCACTTCAAAATATCTGTATGAAATTATCATATAGGGATGAAAGTTGCATATGAAAATGTTCTTATGAAAGAAAATTTCATACAAAAAGTTTCATTCATATGAAAATGTTCATATGATATTTTCATTCTTACAATAATTTCTGTAATATCTTTACAACTGTTCAACAGATTTGCACATAATTTTGCATGCAAGGTCTCGTGGGGCAGATCTCTTGAGGTACCAAGATTTGTTCCAGTTGGATGTGTGGATTCCACAAATGCATGTGTGGAGTTGAAAGAGTCTTCTTCTCCCTCTCTAACAGCATGGATTCTGAAGTTGTTTCTTCTGGCTCTGCTGTCTGCTTCTTCCAGAAATGCTTGTACAGGATGTCTTTATCTCTCAGCAGCAAGTAATGGAGCAAATGTTCATGTGAACCAGTGAGTTGGCCATCTCTCTGACCTGCCGCTGAGTGACTGAGAGTTTTTATCGAGGTTCTTCAGGTGCATTTTCAGATTGGCTAGTGCTGACTGAACAGTCTGGACTGCAGTAATCACTTTTTATGTTGTCTTGCATCTGTGCAAGAAACATATTGCCATAACTTTGGAATAGCAGGCTTTGGAGGCACGGTCATGCTGTGGCCAGTGGTGCCACTGCTTTTGCAGGCTGGGCTCCATGACATGATTTAGATTGCACACTGTCTATGACAGCAGTGCAAATGTGTGCCACCACCTTCAAAGATTTCAGCTGCTGCAATGAAGGAGTGCCACCTCATTGCAGGGCATGCCTTGTGCAGTGTGACATTTCAATAAACATGGCAGGTGGCAGCTCGCTGCCCACCCTCACAGTCCCTATGTAGCCAACATTGGGGGTGCCCAATCCCCCTGTCAGCATATGTGCCCCCTTTCCTGCTGTGGTGTGCCAAGGGGGTGCCCAATCCCCCTCAACATCATGCCTCCAAATGCAGACATCCTTGCCAATGGGGGTGCCCAATCCCCATGTCGGCATGTTAACCCCCCTGCCATTTTCCTGGCTCTGCCCCAATTGTGTGCCATGCCCACACTGGGAGCCCACCCCAGTGTGGGTAACATGGCCCCCTAACCAATGTGCCACACTGGAATCCTACCCCAGTGTGGCCATAACCTGTAAAAAAACAGAAAATGGCCTGCAGTGATTTTTATTTTATTTTTACCTGAAACAAAGGAAATAGTCCATCGCTGGCTGTTGGCAGCCCCCACCCCAACCTGCAATGACCCTCTGTGCACCCCACCTCCAGAGCCTGGTGCGATGATCTTCAGTGGGCCGGGAATATGTCTGCACTCTTCAAAACTGACCGCAAACTGAAGAAATGCTGGTAAGCTATATAATGGGATAAATAGTTTTTTTTTAACTTTGGAGCATGTCTTGGGCATTTTTAGGAATTTTGGCACCAAATTTTCAACACAGGGTTATTGGAAACCCTCCTCGAGAATCCAAGCACTGTCATGGTGTTATTCAGTCCCAAAAGGTGATTTTGTGGTCACTGTGCAAAATCACTTTTCAGGGCTGATTAATGACATGACAGTGCCTCTGCTCATGTAGTGGGCTCTCAAAAAGTCTGTGTTGCACATTTGGAGAAAAAATTCCAAAAAATGACTGTGTTATAAGCATGCATTGCGCAGTTTCCAAGCATGCTTGTAATTTCGAGAATTTTTAGTATTTTTGCTCCAGATTTTCAACATTACTATTTTTTCACACTTCCTTATGAACAGTGCAGCTGTCATTTTCCACATCCTGCCCAAAATGTGTTTTGGCACATCCAGCGAACAGTGATGCAGTCGCTGTAGGAAAACAATGTTCAGGACACAGTAAGAAAATCACAGTAACACTGTTCATGAGCAGAGGTCCCAAAATGCCATGTTGAAAATTTGGTGAAAAAATTCCACAAAATGAACATGTTACAAGTGTGCGTTGTGCAGTTTCCACGCATTCTTGTAACTTTGAGAATTTTTAATATTTTTACTCCAGATTTTCAATATTGCCAATTTCACACTTCCTTATGAAGAGTACAGCTTCATTTTCCACATCCTGCCCAAAATGTGTTTTGGCACATCCGGCGAACAGTGATGCAGTCGCTGTAGGAAAACAATGTCCAGGACACAGTAAGAAAATCACAGTAACACTGTTCATGAGCAGAGGTCCCAAAATGCCCATGTTGAAAATTTGGTGAAAAAATTTCACAGAATGAACATGTTACAAGTGTGCGTTATGCAGTTTCCATGCATGCTTGTAACTTTGAGAATTTTTAATATTTTTACACCAGATTTTCAACATTGACAATTTCACACTTCCTTATGAACAGTACAGCTTCGTTTTTAACATCCTGCCCAAAATGTGTTTTGGCACATACGGCGAATGGTGATGCAGTCACTGTAGGAAAACAATGTTCAGGACACAGTAAGAAAATCACAGTAACACTGTTCATGAGCAGAGGTCCCAAAATGCTTATGTTAAACAGCTGGTCAAAAAATTCCACAAAATGACTATGCTACAAACGTGCATTGAGCAGTGTGCACACACCATCATAAGTTCAAAAATGTTTAATATTTTCACTCCAGATGTTCAACATTGCCATTTTTGCACACCTTCTTGTGAACAGTACAGCTGTCATTTTTCACATCCTGCCCAAAATGTGGTTTTGCACATCTGGCGCACAATGGCATGGCCGCCAAGGGAAAACAACGTTTGGGATAAATTAAGAAAATCATACTGCCTCTGTTCATGAGCAGAGATCCCAAAATGCCTATGTTAAAAATTTGGTGAAAGAATTCAAAAAGACAGACTGTTACGAGCGTGTGTTACCTAGTTTTCATGCATGCTGTTAACGTCAAGCATTTTTAATATTTTCACTCCAGATTGTCAACATTGCCATCTCTTCACACCTCCTTACGAATGGTGCAGCTAACATTTTTATGTGGTGCAGAATGGTGCGGTCACTGTGGGAAATCAACGTTTGGGACACATTAACAAAATCACAGGGACACTGTTCATAGGCAGAGGTCCCACATGCTTTCATGAGATGGGGTCACAAAAAGGCCATGTTGAAAATTTGGAGTGCGAATACCAACAAATGCCCAGAGCATTAAGATTTCTAACCATAACATCCCACCCTGTACAGACTAACAGGCATCAGAGTGTGCTTTTGGATTGTTGGCTGTAATGCTCGCACCATTGCACCCCCACCCTGCAGCCAATGACAGGCATCCAGGTGTGCCTTGGACTCTTTGGTTCCAAAGTTCACTCCATTCTCCTATGCTGCACCCATCTCAAAATACTTCCATATAAAATGGGGTGAGCATAAGACCTGATGTCCCCAAGGCACAATGAGACACTTGTCAGAGTCTGCAGGGTAGGGTGAAGTGAAATGGCATTAGTGATATGGCCAGTGACCCAAATGCACACCCCAATGCATGTCATACTCTGCAGGGTGGGTTGAGGTTCACGTCGGTTCTATACTTCACAGCCATTCCTATTATGTGTCTAACTCTTGCACTACCAATGCCAATGCCAGCAAGACAATATTCAGCACTGACAAATGCTTGTTTGACTGAGTTGCCAGTTGTGAGGCATAGCTCTCCTTCTTCATATACCAGCTCTGAGTCTGTTGGTGATTTAGATATGCGTGGTCTGGTCCATGTAGCTTTGGCACCAGGCCTTTCATCGAGCCGTAATTGTTTTAGTTTCCCTGCCAAAGTTGTTATTCTATTCTCCTGCTTCTTAGTAGCCATAATATCCACTGTCAGACAAATTTTTAGTGCACCATGGTAAAATTCTGGGAGTAAATAAATGACTTTTGGGACAGAAGAGACACCAAGCTCAAAGTTCATCAAGCTACCTAGCTCATAACATCACTAGAAGTCTTCAGCAGACAATTTTTTGAACAGGTTCCTTTTTGGGAAGATATAGAAGAGATCTTGATGGTGAAACATGACTAGGATTGGGGGGAAGTGGACTGGACATGTCCTGGTCTCCTTAGAAGAGATGAGAATTTTTTGAAATCTTTTAAGTGTTCCAAAACATTTTCTCATCATATCCACAAACAGGAAATCATACTCAGTACTCGGATATAAGTGATGAATACCCTAGTAACTGATATATTCTGGAATTACTATTAACTACTCTCACATCCCACAGTATGTTTTTGTGTTACTTGGGGTGGGAAATAAAGCCAAACAGATTTAGGTTTACAGCACAGTTACACTTACATCGTGGAAGTCGGCATCCTCTGCGTTGATTTTCAGTGGTTTTGTGACTGACCCTTCTTGCATGACTATGCTTCCAGCCTCAGAGTGAGCCGCTACATATCCTTTATACTTGGGTTGTGGGAATAAAGGTGGGTATGTGCCTTTTGGTACAGCAGTGATGGTGACAGTTGTTATGGCATACTTAGATGGATCATTTTCTTGATAGGCCTAAAACAGAAGAATACTTGATTTATTGGCAGAGATAACATGAATCAAATGTATTTTCTAGGTTTAAAACTGTAGAAATACTATAGACTGCAATGCACAGGTTGTTATGATTACTATTACCAAATTTTCAGTTGCCTTATGTCTTGAATTTAGTGTTATATTCAAGAGTAAATAGGTTTCCATATGTGTTACCTCCTATGTATTAAAAATCTAATGATTCCTTACTTTTCGTCCTTTCTGTACTGTAACATGATGCACAGGACTATGTTTTCCAAAGGGTGAATGCAAACCTACGGCACTACATTAGAGAGACAGTATAGTGTTGTGGTTAAGGGCACTGAGGTGCAAACCTGGAGAACTCAATCAGAATCTTCCAGTCACCACTTGCGTACTGTGTGACATGAGCAAGTCACTTAACTTCCCTGTGCTCTCAGGATGCAGCTGGAAACAAGCCTCAGCTTAATGTATCTTTCCTGGCCAAACATTGCAAAATAAATTTAAAATAAAATAAAATTAGTATCTGCATCCTGCTGCATAGATTTGAAATTATGATGCCCTTCTTTCTAAAGAAGCTTCTGTTTGCGACTGAGAATTACAGTTTCACTTGTGAGGCCAGGCACTCAGGTTTGGGAAGCCTGGAACATTTGGGTCTGGTGGTGCTGAGGAGGAGAACACATACCAGTGGATTCTGTCCTCCTCCAGAAAGGGGGGTTGCACTCTCTGCTGCCACACTGCCACTTTGGTGACCACAAGTGGTGGTGCAGCTGGAGAGTGACATGGGAGAATGCAACTTGTCTGTGGCATGTGATCATGTATGAATGAGCAAATGTACAACTTGGAGCCATTGCTGGTAGTGTCCCAAGGTGAAAAACTAAAGTGGAAAACTTCAATGCATAACAGAATGATGCTGTCACTCTCTGCTCCCACTTCTACCATCATCCCACCAGTCCCCATGCAGAAAAGGCCTAACGAAGACTATGAAGGATGATATTTTGGGGGGAGACCACCACGTACGGGAGATGCAATCCTCTGAGAAAGTGTACCAGGTGGACCTCCTGGGATGAGGTTACTGATAGAACTGGGTGAATATTGGGCCAGTCTGAGAAAGGCAGCATCAATGATGCAGAGAAAAGAATGCATAAAGAAGGAAAATCATTATTTGCATCAAAAATTAGACCCATATTAAATTTACATCTGTGGTTTTATACAAATTTGGTGGATGGACAGCTAGTAATGCTGGACAATGTAATAGATAGTCCCACTTTTCCAGGCAGATGCAGATATAAACCAGCAGTTGAAAATATGGGCAGTTGTATCCAGGGCTTATCCCCTGTGAAAATCCTGCCCACATTCTTTTAAACTGGGAAACTGATAATATAAGGTGGGTGTAACCCCCTTGCAGGCAGATGTGGGACTTACTGTGCTAGTCCTGACCCTGACAGACTACCCTTTTACTGTTTGACATTTCAAGGGTTAAAATGTGCAGCATTTTGTTAAAGGGGGGCAGTCAGCACTAACAGACTCATATGCAAATGTGTGGAACTGATTCCAGTTTGCACTTAGTGTGCAAAAATATTTTTTATTTAGTGTTTACTAAAGTGTAATACATTGTATCACACTGAGTCTGCTGATCTGCAAGCAGAGATTTTCTATAACTATAAATCCCCAAATCCACTGCAGCTGACATCAGAGGAGGCTGAAGCAGTGAGAGATTCAACAGTCTGCAGTAAATGTTAGAGCTTGTATAAACTCTGATCAGATGTGTGCCTGTCCCACTGTTCTGACAGGGATAAGTACTTCCTCAGTGACTGCATTTATCCTAGAGAGGACAGCAGGAGCAGCAAACAAAACATTAGCGCTTATAAAAACTCTAACATGCACTGCAGACTATCGAAGCTGCACGGGATTCTGATGTTTGTAGTTACAGGGAACATAAACTTGTAAGTCAGCAGAATTAGTCTGATACCATTTATTATACTGTAGTAAACAGTAAGTACAAACATGTTTTTGCAAAGAAAGGTTAAATTGTGACTATCCCCACACATGGGTGTGGGGATTATATTGCTGACTGTTCCTCTTTAAGACATATTTAATACTGCCTTGGAAGGTTTGAACTTTGCAACTTTCAGAAGCAGCCTGTAACTTTTAAACAAGAGACTCCTGGCTGTCTGGTTGCCATGCCCTAAGAGATATAAATTTGAGATGACTGGCCCTGCAGGTTTGTATTTAAATAGGAGAGAGGAGATCCACATTTGAATGAGGTGGGGTTTGCACATTGTAGCTGTGGCAGTAACCAGCAGGGGTGGACTATACAGGCTTGGGAGCTGGCAACTGGGTCCCGAGTCTCTGAGTGGCACTTGTGCTCTCAGAGCCAAGTCTCCAGAGACCCCATCCATATGGAGACCTCACCAGGGTATCAGGGACCTGTTGGCTTGTCCCATCCAGGTGTTTGGCCTAATGGTGCCCTCCCATTGATCATAATCATGCCAGACAAATGGCCCAAAACACAGGCAAGGAGTGGAGAGCACTGTTTATCCAGAATACCAGGTGATATTCTCAACAACAGGATACCTCTACAGTCCAGGAGTGGATAAGGCATGCAGAGAATCCATCTGTCTAATCAATGTACCCAGGCAGATACTGAAGGTAAAGTACTTTAGACATTATAGGGTTTTACTAATGGGGCACCTAAATCTTGGCCGAGCAGTTTTGTATTTGTAGGTTGCATTCATGTGCAGTTAAGATTTGCCAGGATTAGTTTCCCAAAACATATGGCCTAATTTGTCCATTAGCATGACATCATTCTAGAATAAGTATGAACAATGAGTAAACTATGTAAATATGTTTGTAGCCCCCCTACCTGGACCAGAAAGCTTTATGCCCTGTGGGGGTATTTGAGTACTGCACTTCAGCTGCAGGTGGATTGTCATGTTGAACCACTGATTTTGACTTGATTATTGAATGTGGCTTATAAAATTGGAAGGGGAAATCCTATAACCTGATTGACTATTACCTGTGCATTAGACCTGTCTAACGCACAGGTAAAAACAAGTGCTGGCAACCTGGATGCAGCACAAAATGAAAATCGATGTGCACTTTAGAACTTTCTCATGATTTTAACAGCAGTCATTTTTTTAAAGTCTGAACCTTACAGAGGCACAGCCAGTGACAAGCAATTTCACACTCCTCTACTTAATGTATCAATATTGACAAAAGTAAATAACATTAATTATGCAAGAAAATGATTTAAACCGCTGTATGGTACAGCATGCATCAATCTAATCTCATGTCATCCCACCACCACCATCCCTCGGAGCCACCACTCACTCAATTTCCCCGCCTCCACTTTCACTCCCACACGCAAATGAGTGCACGATCTCCAAGCCAAATCTTCTTTAATAAGAACAACCCCCTCTAAAAAAACTCCACTGTTCATATGAGCATTTTTGTCTTTTTTTTTTTTTTGTTCAACAGCTAGATATGAAAATGCAGTAGCTTGCCAAGTCTGTCAGCCAAGCTCGATGGCCGCACAAAAAGCCACATGTATTATGCGGGCAGGGCAGCTGCTAGCTCTCTCTTTTACCATACATCTTAATGATGTTAATGGAACACTGATAGTTCATAACCCTTGCTCTCTCATTTGTACAGCTTCAGCAATAAAGCACATTTCTCACTTCTGTCAGTACAATCCCTACTCACTTGCTCTCTGCCTGCTCACTATTTCTCTCTCGCTTTCTCTCTCTCTCCCTCTCTCCGTCTCTCCACTCAGTCTTTGCCTGATTGCTTTCTCTCTACCTGCTCTCTGTCTCTTTACCTAGACAAAATCAATCCCACAGCTTCTCCCCTACATGCTAGTATTAACAGCAGTATCAAATGATAACAGAAACCTGAGTTATTTGGTAGTTATTTGGTAGAGAAGCTGTCTTTTTTGCTGTTGGACTCATTCTCTCACTTTGCCTGCTCACTCTGTCTACCTGCACACTTGTGCTCTTTTATCTATACAAAAATCATTGTTAGTCACTCATTCTGCCTGCTCATTTTTTAACAGCCTCACAGACTCAAACAGAAATACAAGCATTTCTCAATGCTGAATTTACATCTACTAAATCTACCATTGTGTTTGTGGGATAACCAAGACAACCAGATATAAATGTCGGGTATGGCGGGCACAGTTAGACAAAAGTCTTAAGATAAAAAAAAATGCATTAATATTATGCAGGTGGAGGAACTATTTGACATCAAAATAAAGATATGATTTCTTTAGTATTAAAACCCATACATTTTAATTTGTTCACCCATGTATAATATAGAGTCCCATTTTATAAGTCAAATAAGACACTCCAGGGATGTGCATTAGACAATTCTAATGCACGGCCAGGGGCTGAAGGCACTCAGCCTGCAGACCCATGCCTTACTACGTCCCTGGCCATGCTTTAGAACTGTCTAATACACATCTTGTCGTGTCTTATTGCTTACTTAGGCCTTGTCCACATTAGGACTCTTGAACAGTTTTAACTCTGTTAAAATGGTTTAAAAGGTTTACATCCAGATTGTAGAATAGTAAAATTGCTCACTAATCCATGATCTAAAACCATGCTTTTACTGTATTTGTGGGTAGGCTAGACCTGTGATGTAACTGGATTAAAACAGGCACGCATGACCCTGTACTGTAGTTGACTGCCACAGAGAAGAACACTTATTTTTAACAGATAACTGAGCTCACAATGAATTAGTTACAAATATTTTGAGCTCTTTTTTCCATTCTGCTCCTTAACTTGTTGCAAGTATCCCAGAATGCATTGTGGTACTTTATAGAGGAGAGATCATGCCAAAGAAATCTGATAGATTTTTTTGACTGGGTAACTAGGGTATTAAATTGGGAGGGGGTGCAGTCGATGTGGCCTACATGGACATCAGCAAGGCCTTTGAAACATTGTTCCATAGAGGAAGCTGGTAAACAAGTTGGGTAGAAGGGGGTGGGCAATAAAGTGGTAACCTGGATAATCTGGGTAAGAAACTGGTTTGGGGATAGGAGGCAGAGGGTGGTGGCAAATGGAGTTTGATCTGAGGAGAGGAGAGTGACCAGTGGGGTACCGCAGGGGTCAGTACTGGGGCCAGTCCTCTTTAATGTCTTCATTAATGACATAACAGAGGAAATGGAAGGGAAGGTCTGCCTCTTTGCAGATGACAACAAGATCTGCATCAGAGTGGACACTCCAGAGGTGGGTGCAAAGGATGGAAAGAGACTTGAAATGACTGGAAGAGTGGTCAAATGTTTGGCAACTAAGGTTAAACACATAAAAGTGCAAAATAATGGACTTGAGTCAAAGAAGCATGGGGGTACAGTACAAAATGCAGACAGAGAGATACTAGCAGAGACGAAGTGGGAAGGAGACCTGGGGTACTCTTATCGGATGACCTGAAGTTGGTTAGACAATGTGACAAAGCAATGGGGACTGCTAGTAGGATGCTGGTATGTCTAGGTAAGTGTATTACCAGCAGGAAGAGGGAAGTGGTGTTGCCACTATATAGGTCTTTAGTAAGACCCCACCTGAAGTACTGTGTCTAGTTTTGGAGGCCACATCTCAGGAAGGACATAGACAGGAGGGAGGCCACTCAGAGGAGGGCTACCAAGATGATACAGGGTCTGCATCAAATGTCCTATGAGGAGAGGCAAAGGAAATTAAACATGTACACCCTGGAGGAGAGGAAGAAGAGGACGATATTATTGAGACCTTTAAATATCTCACGGTGGGTTAATATGGTACAAGTGGGAGGTATTTTTTTAAAAAAAAAGGTGCTCAAGAACAAGAGGCCATGATATGAAGCTGAAGGGGGTAGGTGTAGGAGAGATACTTCTTCACAGAAAGGGTAGTGCATGCTTGGAACAATCTTCCAGTGGAGATTGTGAGGGGTGAAAACAGTGGTGAGATTTTAAAAAGCCTGGGATAAGCACAAGGGAGTTATAAGGGATAGGTAATAGGGTGGTAGCGAATGTGCCATAATCCTGAGGGGTCTACAGTGTAAGCAATGCAACAAAAAAAAGGGCACACTGGATGGGCCACGTGGCCCTTATTTGCCATAAGCTTCTTTGTTTCTATGTTTTGAACTCTTAGGTATGCCCACAGCCTCTGTACGGTTATATGATATGAGCAAACACAAAATAGTGATCACCATATCAGCGAGTGCACATTGCTGCAAGCAACAATGGCAATGTGCACTACAGCAGAACAATAAAAAGTGATGGTCCAGACCACAATCTACATGCAGGTGCAATAAATTTACACCCTTTTTTATGCAGGGGCTCCCCCCCTCTGACCCACCTTAATAATTATAATCAACTGTGAGGGGGATCCTGACACTGGGGTACAGGGAATCTTTGGGAGGGGGCTATTCGGGGGCAGGGAGCAACCTGAGAACAGGGGACCACTAGGAACGAGGAGCACAACATAAAAAAAAAAAAAAGTACAAACACTAAAAAGAAAAAAAAAACAGTGCTCCCACACTGGAGGCATACACTGCATTCATGTGACCAAATGGCCATCTGGGAACTGCCAGACTGAACTACCTGCAATACCCTCTGTCATCTTAAATCCCTCCTATCGTTGCTCTCTCTGTCTTTCACCATTGTTGTCCTAGTTTCCTTGCTGCTCCCACTGTTGCTATACTTCCCCACTCGCTCTAGTCACGGGCACTCAAATTGAATCACTCAATTGGGGTCAGCCATATCACTGGATATCCTCTGTACATAACTTTGTTAAATTCAACACTACAGCCTGAATGCTCTGTGTTGATAGCATGATGTTGGGAAACAGAGATGTTTAACAACTACATGTGATTTTGCAATGGGAGTGTAATGAGGAACTGATTATTTACCCTAAAAGTTAAAGCTAGTTACATTGCCACGAAAGTTGTGCCCAGCAACTGCTATGTAAAGTCTTGTCTGCAGTATCAGTTCCTCCAGTCATCTCCTGCCAAGGCTGTGTATTGTAAACCACCCTGCTCATTTGTCCCTGAGTGCTAGATCATCCTGGTGCATTTTCTGATTTTCCCCAGGAGGAGACACCGTGCCATTGTTATGTTCTTTGTGTTCCCTGTGAACCAAAATAACCTAGGCTGGCCTCCTTAGTGTAAAGGAACATGTCCCCTGATGGCTTCTGTACAGCACCACTGACCACTTAATACCCCATCACCAGGCTCCCATTATATGACTCACATAATCAAATGGCAAGACCAGAAGTACCGATATCTATCAATGAGGTTGAAAGCATGTAGCTTATATTACACTATGCTACACATTATGGTTTTCTTGTAGCTGATAGTTGTCACAAAAAGAACAGCTTTAAAGGACAGATGTAACAAAACTAGCTTCTCTTCTCACTTCACATTTTTATGTTTATTGCAAAGATGAGTGAAATTCATCCTCTGTGCTTCATGTGGCCTTCACTTTACTGTCTAATCCTAGTATTAAAGTGATATACTGTACTACAGTGAAATCACACAAAATGAAATTTCAATACATAACCTGGTATACCAGTAATTGGACTGCTGATGGTAAATGTTACATTGTAGCTTGTTATTTAATTGATATACTGTAGTTTTATTGTTCTGTTCATGTTGATGCTTTTATGCCTGGCACCTTGAGCCCAGGAAAGGTGGTACCAAAATAAAGCACTTACTTTTTTGGTTTTATTGCATTGACTCTGTGCGTGCGTGGGTGCGTGTGTGTGTGTGTGTGTGTGTGTGTGTGTGTGTGTGTGTATGCATGCGATGCACAAGAAAGTGGTTCTGGAGAAGGGAAGGCATTCTTTACATGAGCAATGGGGGGAAGGAAAGATGTGGTGATACAGGGAGAAAAGTACTGTTAATCTTTGGCTTCATGAGAAAACTACAAAGCTGGGACATTGCTGGGGTTATCTATCTGATGGTTTGCTGCTGTTGGAGAGTGGGAAACAAATAAGGACAGACGCAGAGAGAGAGCGCCCTACTATATACAGTAACTTTATAAATTATCTGGAACAAAACAACTCTAATCATAAATGTGATTTGGAATTTTTTTTACTCATTTTACTTTTAATCTAGAGGTTGAATTCTTTTTTCAAACTGATGCACGTAGTCTGATTTGCAGTGTTGGATAGTACCTCCATTGTATGACTGAGTGTGAGTGTGTGTTTATTTTTGAGTTGGGTGGTTTTGGTTTGGAAGGTGGGTATTTATTGGGAGGGTAGTGGGATTGGTTTTTAGTGGTAATGGGTTGGCTAGGTAGTGGTCTCATCATCTATCATTCCCCAGAGCAGCTGTGCCTACTGTGTCCTTTCAGGTGGAGCCAAAGTACTGTACCAGCAGCAGTGATAAACCGCTGCAGAGGGTTTGGCATCCTTCATGGGTGTGAATAAAGGTGTTGGCTCGCTCTCTGGGGAGGAGGAAAAAGAGAGTGTGATTGGGAGTGTAAGGCCAAAAAGGTGCCTGAGCACAGACTGGTCTATGACAAAGAACCATTCTGTCTGGTACCAAACCCAAGAGCAGTCCAGATTATAGCAGAACAGGTAATGAGAATGTCAGCTATTTCTGTTCCCACCCTTCATGCGGTTTTGTGTAACACAGGGTCACTGAGGAAAAAAAAACAGCAGTGCTGGAGGCTTTCACTGCAGACTCCTCAACAAATTTGGTATGCATCACAGAGACCTGGTTGTGTGATGACACGGGCCATGTGCTGGAGGCATCTCTTCCTCCAGGTTTTTCTGTGGAGCAATGCATGAGGCGGGGGCACAGGGAGGAGGGATGGCCATCTGTTTTAGATACGGTTTGGAACTGATGGCATACCCTGTGGTAGAAACCACTTCATTTGAATGCATAGCTGTTGAAGGGGTCTTGGCACAGATTTCAGTATCATACTGGTATGCCAGCCACTAGAACAGAGGCCAATTCTTGTAGAAATTGTAGAGCTTCATGGTCATCCTGGTGGGTGACTCAGTCAGCTTGTTGGTGCTGGGCAATTTTGATGCTTAAGTCAATGATGAAGGCACTCAGCTTGGACAACAGTTCCTCTAGTTGATGTCCTCATTGGTCTTAGTATAGGCGGTTGCAACCAGGACACACCAAAATGTCATGCCATACATCTGGTTTTCATATTGGGTCTTGACATTAGTAATGTCAGGGTTGATCCAGCTGGGTAATCAGATCATCATGCTGGACAGTTCCTCTGTGGGCATCCCCATTGTCAATCCTCTATGAGATATTGATTGCTCTGTTAGAAATGTGGAACTGAATAATCTCTTGGTAGTTCTGGACATCTTGAGCATGTAAGCATGAAATAAGTTTGTTCAGTGTTCACAGAGGAAAGAGAAAGGGAGAGGCCACAAAAACATTAACATGAGCACCAGAGGGAGGGAGATGAACATCAATTCTTTTTTGGAGATGCACGTGGAACAGCCTTCCTGAGGAGGTTGTGGAGTCAGAAACAGTGGGAGAATTCAAGAATGCATGGGACAGGCATAAGTCAGTTCTAGTGGGGGGTAGGAGGAAGTAAGCTGTTGATTAACTAGAATCTGCAGCTTATCCATCAGGTAGGGAAATGGGCAGACTGGGTGGGCTAAGCAGTCCTTATCTGCTATCAAATTCTATGTTTCTATGGAGGAAAGAGTCCTGAAGGGACTCACTAATTTGGAGGTGAACAAAGCAGTAGGACCAGACAGCATGCATCCAAGAGTACTGAAGGAGCTCTAAGAGGCACTGGCTGCACCTCAGACAGTCTTATTTAACAGCTCACATGAAAAAGGAGTGGTTTTGGAGGCAGGAGGAGGGCAGGCATAGTCCCACTTCACAAAAGTGGTAGCAAGAAGGAGACTGGCAATTATAAGCCAGTCACCCTGAAATCAGTGGTGGTAAAGTTAATTAAATCACTGCTGAAAGAAAGGATATTGGAATATCTTGAATCCAATGGGTTACAAGACCCAAGGCAACATGGAATTTCAGGGGAAATATCATGTCAAACAAATTTAATGGATTTTTTTGACTGGGTGAACAAGGAATTAGATCAGAGTGGAGTAGTAGATGTGGTCTACCCAGATTTCAGTAATGCTTTTGAGACTGTTCCACAGAGGAGACAGCTGGATATCTTAGGAGTGAGTACAAAGATAGAAAACTGGGTTAGAAATTGGTTAGCGAATGGACAACAGAGGGTGTTAGTTAATGGAGTTCATTCAGAGGAGGTGAAAGGTGATCAGTGAGGTGCCTCAGGGATCAGTGCCAGGACTGGTCCTCTTTAATAAGTGATACTGCAGAGGAGCTGGAAGGGAAGATCTGCCTCTTTGTGGATGACACAAAAATCTGCAATAGGGTGGACACTCTGGGAGGGGTGGAAATAATGAGCAGAGACTTGAGAAAACTAGAGAAGTGGTCAAGAGAATGGCAGCTGGTTTTCAATGTGAAAAAATTAAAAATAATGCACTTAGGGCACAGAAACACTGGGGCAGAGTATGAAATTTGGGAGGGAGGGAGAGGTACTGACAACCTTCAAGAAGAAACAAGACCTGGAGGCAATTATATCTGATGACTTAAAAGTCGCTAGGCAGTGTGACAAGGCAGGTGGGAGGGCTAGTGGGATACTGGGTGCACAGGGAGGGATACCACAAGCAGAAAGAGGGAGGCAGTGTTGCCTCTGTATAGATTGCTGATAAGACTTCACCTGGAGTACTATGTCCAGTTCTGAAGACCACATCTCCAGAAGGACAGTGACAGAGTGGAGGCATCCCAAAGGAAGGCAACTAAACTGGTGCAGAGTCTGCATCAAAAGCCCTGTATGGAGGACTAAAGAAACTCAGTATGTACATTCTGGAACAAAGGAGGGAGCAGAGGAGATGATAGAGACCTTTAAATACCTCACAGGGAAAATAAAGTACAGGAGGGAAGTATTTTTCAGGAGAAAGTACTCAACAACAATGGGACATGTTCAGAAGCTGAATGGGGATAGATTCAGTAGAAATGTGGGGAAGTATTTCTTCACAGAAAGAGTGGTGGATTCCAGAAACAGCCTACCAGCAGAGGTAGTGGGGGTAAAAACAGTGGTGGGGTTCAAGAATGCATGGAGCAGGCATAAGGCAATCTTAGTAGAAAGAAAGGGGGAGGGATAATGAGTCAGTGATTAAGTAGTGTCTGCAGTGATACTGTAGGTAGGGAAAATAGGCAGACTGGGTAGGTCAGGTGGTTTTTATCTGCTGACAAATTATATGTCTCTATGGAATCAGCATGAGATGACAGAGTGGAAAATGCCAGCGAGGGCTATACCAAAACTCTTATGGTGGTTTTTGACTCCCTGTGCCCCTATCATGTTTGCCCCTTGATGTCCTGCCCTAGATTACCCTGGTTTAATAATGAGCTCAGGCAGTTGAAAACTAAGGGGCAGAGGTTGGAGCATTCTTGGTGTAGATCAAGGTCTGGAGAGGATACATTGGCACTGTATGTTCACTATGTTGAAGACCAGCAAGCAATTACACTGCAAAAGACAGTGTTCCTGTCACATGTAATTGCTTAAGGAAATAACTGCTCAGCTCAACTCTTCAAAACCGTGGACAGATTGTTAAATCCTCTCTATCTTCAGTTGAAAAGATCTTTACCACAGAAAAATGTGAACAGTTTAATCAGGCCTTTCTTTGCAAGTTGTCCTCTGTCAGAGCTGGTATCTCTTCCGGTGGTCTATCATGGACCAGCAGAGTAGAGGAGGTGAGGGACTTAAGCACTTTGTTGCTGTGGGCAGAGTTTTGCCAGTCCAGATGGGAGGTCTCCAAAGTGGTATTGGGGCTGTGCCTTACATGTGGTATGTTGGACTTGGGGACTACCAACTTTCTCTAAGGTTAATGGCTAACCCTGATTCCAGTAATCCCTAAGGTAATCAAGTGTTCATTTTGGGAGGGTGTTTTCCCCATTGAACTGGAAAGGGCAGTGGTGAAGCCACTTCTGAAAAAGCCATCTTTGGACCCTGAGGATCTGGCAAACTACAAGCCTGTCTCAAACCTCCTATTTTTTGGGAGGTTGATGGAGAAGGTAGTAGTGGTACAGTTGCAGGACCACTTAGAAGATTTTGAGATCGTAGAGACATTTTTGTCTAGGTTTAGACCTCAGTATAGCATGGAGACCACCCTAGTCAGGTAGTTCAGAGACATCCTAGCGAGACAAAGCAGTAAGCATTCTATCTTAGTACTGCTGGATCTTTTCTTGACATTTCACATGGTAGGTCATGGGATGCTGTGGGCCCATCTGAGGCACAATGTAGGACTCTCTGGTATGGTGGTGCATTGGTTCAACTCCTACCTATCTGGCAGAGTACAGCAGGTGGTGCAAGGCAGTAATATCTTGAAGGCTGCTGCCCTCTGCTCTTTTTTTCACAGTTAATCTGCTGTTATTCTATGTACTGTGCTATTTTAACTCTGTGCCATAGTAATGTGGCCCAGGTCATGCCTGAAAACGGTCCCTGGGATCAATGTGCCTACCCAGTTATCAAAGTCATAAATAAAAATATATAAATAAAATAGTTCCTCAGGGATCAGTCTTGGCCCCCATGTTATTTGTTGTGTATATGTTGCCATTGGGAGAGATCATCAGGTGGTATTGTCTGGGTTTTCACTGCTACACAGATGATACCCAGAACTACCTGTTGTGTGCACCTGATGGGGACAATGCGGTAGCTGTTTTAGATGAGTGTCTAGAGGAAATCTAGGACTAGATGGCTTCAAACTGGTTAAGACTAAACTCATCAAAGACAGATGTGCTACTGATTAAACCAGGACAAGTCTGTGCAGCATTGGTTGGTGATAGTGCCTTGTTGCCATAGTTAAATGGCACTGTACCATAAGCTGCAGATAAGGCTAAAAATATGGCCATTATTGCGGACGGTTGATTGACTCTCAAACATCAGGTATTATCTACTGTCCACAGTGGCTTCTATTACCTGTGTAATATCACCCATAGTCATGCCTATCTGGTGCCCTCTGATGTGGAAGCACTGATGCATGCTTTTGTTTCCTACCATCTGTATTATTGCAATGCTCTCTACCTAGGGCTATTTGTGGGCTGGTACATTATTTGCAGATCATGCAGAACTCAACAGCCCAGCTGATTGCAGGGGCTTCTCTGTCCAAGCGTATCACACCAGTTCTGTGGGAGCAGCATTCGTTGCCAGTGAGGTGGCACATTAGTTTCAAAACAAATCTATTAGTCTACAAAGCCCTGCATGATTTGGGTGCCAGTTACCTAAAAGATCTTCTGACCATATACACTCCTCTCCACCCTCTTCATTCCTGTGAGGAGGGTCTCCCCACAGTTCCCTGTACCTGTTTGAAATCTTCAAGTGCTAGAGCATTCTGAGTTGCTGCTCCTGTCATGTGGAATTTGTTCCTTGCTTTTATTAGAGGGACCCCATCACTGGAACATTTTAAGGGCATGTTAATGAACACATTTCTGCAATTCAACTTTTGGGAACACTTGAAAAAAAGTATCTGGCTGTGTATTTCTGAATTTGTTGTACACACCTGACAATTTTATTTATTGTTGTTTCAGATTTTAAATGTTTTTACTGTATGGCATATAGAGCTGTGAATGGGCACCAGCAAATAAATTACCTTGATACAAGGATGGCAGAAAGGTGAAATTTGTTTACCTTTTTTTGTTTTGTTTTTTACAAGGAATGTATACTCACCCAGGGTGTCCACTACATTCAGCACCATGACTAAATTAAAGTGAAAATATGCAAGTAGTGGGCCCTTTTAAGGTTTTTGCAAAGTGATAAATTTGCCTGACCTCTGCTAATGATTAAGTTTGACAGTTTGTCACAACTTTATCTGAGAAATTTGATTTCACATCGCTAGTTTATATTGATATAGGTTTCCAATTAGAATCACATTCAATTTTGTAATATTTTTCTTTTCATTTAGAATAAAACACTACTGTATGTGCAGTTATGTGTTGCTGGCATTCAGTAACCACTGTGATCAATATTTTTGGAACAAGGGACTAGTGGCAGCAAGGTAGGTAACAGTAAGGTTGAAGTTCAGATTTGGTTGGGGGAAGAGGCCAATGAGTTAGAGATGATAAAGTCTATACTCAGCATGAAAAAAAAAATCAGGAGGCTAGGGAAGAATAAGGGAGAAGGAATAGGAAAAAGCAAGAAGGGCTCAAAAGGAAGATGGAAAGGGGTCTGCTTTAATGCTAGGTGTCTGTGAAATAAAATTGATGAGCTTCAGGCAATGGTGGCAGACACTGTGATGGGCCTAGCAGCTAACCAAGACATTTGTGCAACAGAAAAGAATAATTGGGACCTAACAGTTCCAGACTGCACCATGTTTAGATGTGACAGAGGAAAAGTTAAAAGAGGAGATGCAACCCTATATGTCAGTGAAGGCGTAGAAGCAGTGGGGGTTGGAAACAACAGGGGAGGTAATGGGGAAAGAGAATCACTATGGGTTCAGTTTACAGTATCCTCAGGCAGGAAACTGGGGATGGGGATTGTTTATAGACTTCCAGAACAGGGGAAAGATAGAGATAAGGAGCAAGGGGCAGCATTAGAAGAGGGTGTGTCAAAGGAGGAGGTGGTGGTGGCAGTGGGAGATCTAAACCTGCTAGATACTGATTGGGTCATTCCAGAAGCCAGGAGCTCCAGAAGTCAAGACCTGCTGGTTACATTGCAAGACTGCCTGCTGGTGCAGTTGGTTATGGAACCCACTAGGAAGGCCAGGCTGCTGTTCTTGATTTGGTGCTCACCAAGTCAGAATTGATAGGAGTGAGGGTAGGTGAGCTGGTAGGGTGCAGAAAGCAGAATTCAACATGGTTCATCCTGATGCTTGGGACAAGTAAGCCACCATCAGAAGCTGATGTCCTAGATTTCAGAAGAGCAGACTTCAAATGGCTAATGTAGCTGGTCCAGGACAAATTACTTGGAGTGGACAGCATCAGGGAGGTGGAGGAAAGATGGGGAGCAATCACAGGGGCCATTCTGAAGATAATAAAGTCTTGCATGAGAACAGTACTCAAAAGAAACATGTAGAAGTGACCAATATGGTTATCTGGAAAGGTCAGGGAAGCAGTGAGAGCCAAAAATAAGGCCTTCACTAGGTACTGTACAAGAAAAAACAAGGGAAGGAAGAATGGGAAGATTATCAGATGAGAATAAGGGAAACCAAGATAGTGGTCAGAGAAACAAAGGCAGATACAGAGCTGCCTATTGCATAGCAGGTGAAAGGAGGGGAAAAACAGTTCTTTAGATATATTAAGGGTATAAAAAGAACGGAGGAGGAATAGTTAGGCTAACAGAGGGAGACTGGGTAACTGAGGAGGACATGCAAAAATTTGACACTTTTAAAGATGACTTCTGCTCTGTATTCACAAGACAGAGGGCCTCTGCCAAAGAGTATCATTAAGGCACCTGAAATGGGGATCCCTAAGATGAGGCAGCAAGTATTTACAAGTGAAAGGGTTCATAAAGGGCTAGCAGCCCTAGAGATATATAAGGCTCCTGCGGCAGACTGAATGCATCTGAGGGCACTCAAGGAATTGCAACAGAAGTAACTGAACAACTGGTAGGACTATTCAATAGCTCAGTTTAGACATGGATAGTTCTAAAATACTTGAGACTAGTGGACATAGTCCCAATTATTAAGGGAAGGAACAAGAAGCAACCAGGTAACTACAGACCTGTCAGTCTTACCTCTATTGTGGGAAAACTGATGGAGATACTAGTTAAATAGAAGCTTGTGGACTATCTGGAGAGCAGTGGACTCCAGGATACTAAAAAGTATGGATTGTGTGGCCTGGATGCCCAGTCAGACCAACTTGATAGTATTCTGAACAGGTGCGAGATCTGAGGGTGATCTTAGATGTGGGGTTGACTCTTCATTCCCAGGTGTCAGCAGTGGTAAAATCTTCCTTTTATCATCTGAGAAACATCGCCAGAATCAAGCACCTTGTTCCATCCGGCTATCTGCCAACTTTGATCCATGTCTTTGTGACCTCACACCTGGACTACTGCAACTCGCTTTACCTTGGGCTTCCAGGGATTGATATCCGCCACCTGCAGCTGGTGCAGAATTCTGCAGCCCGAGTACTTACACGTACTCCTAGATCTTCTCATATTACTCCGGTGCTGCGGGAACTGCACTGGCTGCCAGTTCAGTGGCGGATCACCTTCAGAGTCAGATTACTGACTTTTAAAGCCCTGCATGATCTGGGCCCTGACTACCTGAAAGAACTGATTCCTTACCACCCTGTGAGGCCACTTTGCTCAGCCGACGAGGGGTTGCTAGAGATTCCTAGGGTTACATTAAAATCAGCTGGGGCCTGGGCTTTTATGTTCATGGCCCCCTCCCTTTGGAATTCTCTACCCCATCGGATAAGGGAGTGTATGACCATGGGGGGCTTTAAACAGGCTCTCAAATCCTTTTTATGGGAAAGGGCCTATGGTGGTTCTGATTAATTGTTGTATCTGTTTTAATAGTTTTTATTACCGTTTGTATATTTTGTTGGTATTATATTTTACTGGAATGCACCTTGGTATTCAAAAGGCGCAATATAAATAAAAATATTATTATTATTATTCTTTGACTGGGTAACAAGGGTAGTGGATAAGCAGTAGTAGTAGTAAAATATTTTATCCATTATATGAATTGGTTACTCATTTGAGCAAATCTCATTTTCATTCAAGTCCCATACACTCACACAGTATAAATACGGTAACAAAGGTTGTCAGAAAGTCTTACTATATTACACATACAGTATGGGGGACAAAAAGAGTAATTTTATAACAGGACAGACACTAAGAGGTGTTATCATAAGCGATGAAACAATACTACAATTTACTTTAGTCAATCTGCCTATTAGCTATATCATCCTATGTCTGATAACAGACAATAAGGCAATGATATTTTTTTACTGTTGTATGGGCTATTTGATATTGTGCAAACCAATAAACTTATCTACTGATCTAAGTTGAATTGAAATGGAATTCCATCGTTTGGGGCCCATGTACAAAAAATGTGACCTACCCACCCCAATCTTCTGTTTGGTATGAGATATTCACTCCCACCTAATGACCTTAAGGAGCCCTTAAAAAACATCTTGAAGTGTAAGTTCCTGCTCACATAATTAGGAACTTCATTTCCATAGCAGTTACACATATATAGTATGCTAGAGAGTGTAAATTCCTACGCTCCTCTAATCTCTGCCAACCCTCCTTCTTATAAAGTTTGCACTTATGTGTCCTACAAGGAGAATTCAATATGACATGGGTCAAGTTTCCATATCTAACATCTAACTTTGCCAATCCTCAGGCGGACACTCTTGTGAACAAAAGCTTTCCATAAGCAAAAATGTGGTATTACCATAGTTTCTACAACCTGCTTCCTGACCTGTTCATCCATGGAATGTTTGAATTTATATCGTGCACTGAGACGTTTCTCCATATTCTTAATTTAATTATCTATATGGATATTCCATTTAAGTTTCTCATCTAACCAGACTCCCAAGTAATGATAACTCTGCACTTGTTGTAAAACAACATGGTCTAATGTTTTAATTTATAGTTTGCTAGTACTTAAATCCTGTCCCTTCGACCTATTAAAGTACATTACTTGCTTTTTTTATTTTGTGCCAGCCGTGATGACAAAAAAAGTCTTGGAGTTCATCAAATACCCCTTGCAACCTACATTCAGTTTGTGGAAGGTTTCTGCCTGCCATACATAATATTGTGTCATTGGCATAAATATGAAAATTAACATGGGGATCAGACATAATATGGGTGTTTGTTTATATATATTAAATATGATTCACCCTAGTATTGAGCCTTGGGGTACTCTTGAAACTATAGGAGCCAGGGCTGATTTAAACCCATTATGTGGGTATCATCTGTTTATGCCTCTTTAAATATGACCCACACCAGCCCACTGCACCACCTATAACTCCCACCTGTTGTAGTCTGGACAGAAGGATACAATGGTTCAAGGTACCAAATGCCTTGGAAAGATCTACATAAATGTCTCTCACGGGCCTCCTCCCATCCAGAACCTCGTGAAAATTCCTGGTGACCTTTATAAGGGCTGAGGTGGTGCTGTGGAGTGGTTTGAATTGAGACTGGCAATTACTCAGTAAGTTTTCAGATTAAAAAACATCCTTCAACTAGGTGCATACATATCTCTAAAATATTTCAGATACTATGGACAGAACAGAAATGGGCAAAAGTTTTCTATTTTATTTTTTTGTCCAGATTTATAGATAGGGACAACCAAAGCATCCTTCCACTTTAGTGGGTAAACTCCAGTAGCCATAGACAAATTAAGTAACTCTGCCAAAGGGATTGCTATTATTGTGGCTGCATATTTCAATAACAAATCATGGATACCATCCATTCCGCCTGATTTATTTGTATCTTCTTTTAGGATTTCAGCACAAACTTGTGCAATTGTAAGCTGTTTAAATTTGAAGGCATTTTTAAGCTGTGGCAAATCCTGATGTTGTTGATTACTTATTGACCTATTGTTTTGTCTCAGGACTCCAGTTTCTATGTTAATAAAACATTCATTAAATTTGTTTGCTACAGATTTGTTTAAAAGAACTGCTTCTCCATTTATTTCATAACAATTTGAAATACCTACATTTTGGCATTCCTAAAGTTTATTTATTAACTTCCAAAATTCCCTAGGGTCTGTTTTTACATTACTTGCCAGGTTATTTTTTAAAATATTCCTGCTTTATTCTTCTCATCTCCTTAGCATATTCATTTCATAATTGTTTGTAACTGTTCCAATCATGAGCATCATTTTTTTTTTCCAGATGCTATCTGTTTGTCCCTTCAACTTTATGCAAGTAAGAGTTACAACTGAGGGAAGTCTTGTATTTTATTTTTTTAGCTCATACAGGAACAAATTTATTAAAGCTATCCATAAATTCCTGAAAAATAAAATCCCATGCCTCCTCCACAGTTGAAATCATCCCAACCCTCCCTCAGCGTTTGGATTCCAATTCAGTCCACATTTTTTATAAGTTCTATAATTAACAGTTCTACTAATACCTTTGTTCTTGACCATTTTTCTAATACGAAAAGTTACCTGATGATCTGAAAAGTAGTCTGGCAACACCCCAGAAGAGGCAAAACATTTAGGATTATTTGCTAATATTATGTCCAACAGTGCAGAGACCAGATCCATATCAGTCAATTTCATGAAGTCTATTACAAGCTGTGACTTGGGATGCAGCAAAATAAAATTTCACTGGCATATTTGTGGTGAAATCAGCAATTTTGGTGCATGAAATGTTTTGTGAAATTGTGGTGAAATGTCACAATTTAGCCCGCTGCAAAAGATTCTCAATCCTGAGCCCCAGCCCTGGTGTCTAGTAGGCTGCCCTTCCCAGCCACTCACCGGTCCAAAAAACAAAATCCTCCCTGGTGTCCAGTGGTTCCCCCTTACCAGCTGATCACTGGCCCAAATAAGTATTAACCCCCTCAAGTACACACTTTTCTCCCCCACCCCTCATTTCCCTAGATCCTGGACACTGATCCTTACTTAAAAAACACTCTCTGGGATTCAGTGGACCCCCACTCCTTTATTATCAGACACCCACCCCTCTCCTTCATCGACAACCGGCACAGCTCTCCACTCAACTCCATGGCCAGTGGCCCAGCAGAGTGCCAAAATGAATAAACACATGCTTGTACAAGCACAAGCTCATTCACTGACACTAAGCTGGGCTGCTGGCCATAGAGGTAAGTGGAGGGCTGTGCTGGTGGCCTGACTGGGGTATGGGGGAGTGGGGTGGGTGCTGATAACAGAGTGGGGGTGGGGGTCCACTAGACACCAGGAAGTTGGTTTATTTAAAGTAAAGATCTGGGATTTGGGAAAATGGGAAGTGGGGAGAAATGTGTACTGGGGGTAATACTTATTTGGACCAGTGATTGGCCATGGGGGACCACTGGACTCCATGGAGGATTTCATTTTTTGAGCCAGTGAGCTGCTGGAAGTGGGACCACCACCACCACATCAATAAAAAATTAAATTTCATCCACGGTTGGCAAAATTTCATCTGTGAGTGGCGAAATTTCACTCACAACTGCATGTGAAATTTCGCCTTTCACAAAGCAAAATATTTCACAAAATGCACTAATTGCATGAAATATTTCACATTGTGAAATTTTCCAATTTCACACATCTCTAGTTGTCACAACCCAGCTTTTGTTATAAATCCAGAAGGTCATGGTTTATATCAATTTTAAACCAATTAGCAAATTTAATCTCCAAGAATCAGCAATTTGTGACTCTTCAGATATTGTGTCACATAATCCTGCAACCTATGTCCAACTTCTGTTTTTGACTTTGGGGGAAGATATATACCATTCAATAAGACTGGTTTATGGAAAGGTAATTGTAATTCTTCTTAATTATTCTTAAAATAATACTTCTCAACCTAGCCTATCTAAATTGTTGTCTATTTCCTTAATCCCCAAATTTGTCTTCCCATAGATTAAAACCAAACTAATAAGTATAAGAGCTTTGGAACAGTTCTTCTTGAGTTTCAGCAAGGTTTCAACTTGGTGCCTCACTGAAGATTGCTGAAGAAGCTACAGTAGAGGGTCTATGTGTGGTGAAGGACACAGCTGGGTGAGAAACTGATTAGAAGGGACACAGCAGAGGGTTGTGTTTAACAGAGTCAAATCAGAAGAGAGTTCACCAGCGTGGTGCCCCATGGATCATACTTGGGTCCAGTTCTTTTCAATATGTTCATCAGTGACATGAGAGAAGGAGTCCAGGGCAAGATGAGTCTCTTCCCAGATGACACTAAGTTCTGTAGCAGTGCAGACAGTAAAATGGGGGTTAGAGAGATGTAAAGAGGCTTGCAAAGGCTGGAGAGGTGGTCAAAGGTTTGCCAGTTGAAATCTAAGCCACACATGGAGAACAAGAACCCCAGGACAGAGCACTGAGGAAGGGCAAAGCTGTGAGCTGTATAATAACCTCTGAGGTAAGAGTCCCAGGAGTCATCATCAGTGACTCCCTAAAACAATCAAGCCAGTGTACAAGTCCTAATATGAGGCAAACAGGATGCCAGAGTGTGTAGAGAGGGTATTGACTTAGGGTACCCAAAATGATTCAGGACCACAAGGGCAGATCTTATGAGGAGCGACTCAAGGCACTGAACATGTATTCACTGGATGCCAGATGAGAAAGGGGAGATAAGATAAAGACATTCAAGTTCCTGAAAGAAATGTACATGGTAAACTGTGAAGAACTTTTGAGCACAAGTACTTGATCAAGAGCACCATGGTAAGAGTAGAAACTGACAGGGCTGAGACTCAAGAGGGAAGTGAGAAAGTTGTATTTTACAAAAAGAGCGGTGGAGTTGTAGAATGATCTGTCACCTGATTTGTTGGGTGCCAAACCTAGCAATGGCTTCAAACACAGCTAAGGCATTGCTATGGGCTCAGTGGTTGCTCAGTGAGGTAATGGTAGGATGGGAAGAATGGGCATTTATAGTGTGGCTTAGAACCCTGTATGGAAAATAGGTCTCAGGTTTGTTTGGGTGCTATGGGCATACTAGATGAACCAATGCTCTTTTTCTGACATCATAGTCTATGCTTTTATTTCTATCTAATTTCCCTACTTATGATGTTTCAAAAACCCTGAGGCATTAACGTATTTTTTTGCCATGAATTTTCTTTCACTTTTAGATAGCCATAGTGCCTTGGTTGATTCATCATGCAGAGCCCACAACCTGGCACAGGTCTGCATAAGGGTAGATAAGTCATAACCTGCTTCAAGCAGGCTTCTTTAAGTGCTCCATGACTCAAGAAGCACAGGGCCCTGCACAGATCAAGAGGTATGGTCTAACTTATTTTAGAGGGGCCCCTTGTGTTCAACACATATCAGGAGACAAGTCTTAACCTTCTTTGAACAGGGCCCAATGGTCCTTTCACAAATCAAATTAAGTTCAAACTTGCTTTGCATAGAGCCGTTTGAGCCCTGTGCATGTAATGAGGTAAGCTTTAACTTGCATGAAACAGGACCTATGCCCTAACTTCATTTACCCTTCTTTCATCTACCCTCACTTAGTGTTTTTTGAGACTTTGACTTAAATTTTCAACATGGTCTGTTTTACTTCGCCTAATGAACATGACAGCTATTGTTTTTCAAATTTAAACTGAAGTGTTGTTTTGCAGAATGCTGACATTTTGAATGGGATTCAATAAATGACAGCTGTGCAGTACATGAAGTGGGGTACAAAAAATGCTATGTTTCAGTCTGGCCCAGTGGTGTGGAGGACTAAGCCACTGAGTTACTTACCTGCCACATCACCAGCAACCCAGGTTCAGGGAATGGATGTGGGTTACTTGGAGGCTGGAGGGCAGCATCCCATACACATGGCACTGGGGACATCTTCATGAAGGTGAAGCTTGTACATCACATCCAATTCACATGAACTGGGAAGGGGTAAAAATTAGTAGAGGAAAAACTGGATGAAGACCAACTCCTCGTAGGCCCCACGCCAATGACCGGGTACCCCCACAGCCTGGAGGCACAGGATGATGGAGGAAGGTAAGTCCCAGAGAATCTGCTGATGGGGCTGACTGAGTCAGTCAGAATGTGGTGGCTAGGGGCAGATAAAGCAGATGCAACTTATATGGGGAAAAAAGCCATGTTGGAAATTTGGTTTCAAAACTTCAAAAAACAACAAAGTTATGAATCAAAGTTGAAAAGGTATTTCACTTTTAGAAGTAGCCAACTTTTTTTTCTGAGGCAGTTTCATTTTTTTTTTAACTCTTACTCATAATGTTCATTGTTATTTGAGATTCTGATACTACATTTCAAAGTGGAAATTTTTCAGCCCACCTTATTAAACTGACAGCTGTTATTTTCAAATCCTGCCCAAAACTTGGTTTCGCAGAACAACTGCAAAACAATGTTTTGGGCAGGATTTGAAAAACAACAGCTCTCGGGTTCATGAAGTGGGTTTAAAAAAGACCATGTTGAAAATTTAGGCTCAAAACTCATTGAACTTATGAGTAAAATGTTGAAAAACAAATATATAAAAATTAAACTACTGTAAGTCCAAAAGCGCATTCTGTTTAGTCGAGAATTGGACATTGCCAAGTGCAGATCAGTGGTGACTTGGTGAATTGGAGAGTGAGGGGCGCTTGGGGGAGACAAGGTCGGGATACAAATGGCGTAGGTGTACTGTAGATGGGACAATGGAAAATAATAGACATTTGCCACTGCTTGGACATCACAGTGGCTAAAGAAAAGAGGGGAGATGCTTATAGATCACTGGACTTACGAACTCCGGTGACAAAAAAAAAAGAAGAGGGATGTTTAAGGGTAAATGGTCTTGGGCAACCTGACATCCTGCCAAATGTGCTGGTTCAAGCATGCTTTTTTGCTTTTTTTTTAATGAGTGATTAAAAAGATTGCTCTTTTTTTATTACTTTTGGCAGCAACTTGGCCATTTGGGATCTGAATGACCACCACATTATCAGAGCGAGCATATTGCAGTCCCCATGTCATGTTCACATACATGTCAGTTTGTTAATGCAGTCAATGAACCCAAAATGTGTTTTCTGGTTCACCTCCAGAAACAACATTTCAGGGTGCATTACCAAAATGATACTTACTGTATGTGTCCATGATGTGGGGTGGAGTGTGCAAGGTCCACCCTGAAACTCGGGGGTCAACCAGCTCTCAAATAGCAAAGTTATGATAAAGGTTAAAAACAAAACAAAAGCAAAAAGCAAGAAAACATTTTTTTTCATTTCTGTCACTTATAAATTCCACTGTCATAAAAGAAAAAATTACTCACCTTAGTAATGTTGTTTCTTCTAATGGAGTCTTGCTGTATTCTGACTATTGCAGTGATATCCAACCTTTGAACTGCCCCAGAGAGGAAAGAGTCAACTTTCCATGCAAGGCATGGAACGCTGAGCTCGAGCTCGGTTGAGACTCTGTCTGTTGTTGTTGAAACCCAAACCGCCAGGTCTTTATGAGCTATACTCACTGGGTGTCCTGTGTGGAAACTGTAAACTCACACTAGCCAATTGGCTACTAAATATAATAAAAAGATTGTTTGGTTCCAAGGCAAAGACTCAAGTCAGGAAACCCCCAAAATAAAACAAAACACAACACACACACCCAAATTAAGAGGGTGAGAAAAAGGGGGCACCTCTAGGGTGCCAACACTGTTGCTGCCCACCCACATCCAAAAACCCAGGTTCTGAGAGGGGAGGAGGGGAGGAGGTCAGAATACAGCAAGGCTCCATTAGAAGAAACAACATTACTAAGTTGAGTAATTTTTCTTCAAACAACATGAAGTCTTGCTGTATTCTGACTATTGCAGACTGCCAAGCAGTACCTCCATGGAGGAGGGACAGAACCTACTTCGGGAATAGGCTCTGAAGCACTGCTGTGCCAAACCGAGCATCACTCCTAGCCTGGATATCCAGAGAGTAATGCTTGGTGAAAGTATGTACTGTTTTCCAGGTGGCTGCTTGACAAATCTCTAAGATAGGAATATCCCTGGCAGCAGCCAGGGAAGCAGCTGTACCTCTGGTAGAGTGAGCCCTCAGGCCTGAGGGTGGGATCCTACCTAATTTTTCATAGCAAAATTGTATACAAGAGACAATCCACCTGGCAATAGATCTCTTAGTGGCAGGTTTTCCCTTACCAACCTCACCATAAGTGAGGAACAGTTGGAGGGAGTCAAACCTGTGACCCTTGGTGCACTCTATGTAGTAGCTAAGGGCCCTTTTCACATCCAGCTGTGCAGCCTCCTCTCCCCAGAGGAGGAATGGTCAGTGAAGAAAACAGGAAGAGACATAGACTGGTTAAGGTGGAAATCTGAAACCACCTTAGGCAAAAACTTCCTATTAGTCCTGAGGACCACCTTATCTCTATGGAAAGAGATACAATCAGGCTCCACTGACAGGGCCTGTAACTCACGTATGTGTCTGGCAGAAGTAATGGCTACCAAGAACACAGTTTTCCAAGTCAAGTACTTAAGTTCTGCTGAGGACAAGGGCTCAAAAGGGGGTTGCATAAGCTGGGCAATGCAAACATTAAGGTCCCAAGCAGAGGCAGGGTCCCTGAAGGGAGGATTGGTATGCAGCAATCCCTTGAAGAATTTACAGAATACAGGATGAGCTGAAAGGGAAGAGTGCTTGCTTGCTGACAAGAAGGCAGAGGCAGCTGCCAGATGCACTCTAAGCATAGCTGGTCTGAGTCCCAAGCTATTGAGATGAACCATATAGTCAAGGACTGTGGGCAACCCAGCAGACTCTGGAGAAATATGCTTCCCAAAGCACCAAATAGTAAACCTTTTCCATTTTGAGTTGTAAGTCTTTCTGGTGGAAGGCTTTTGAGAAGCCTTTAAAATATCCAGAACACCTTGAAAGAGATGCAAATCAGCAAACTCTAACTCTTCAAGAGCCAGGCCTTAAGATGGAGAGATTTGAGATTCGGATACCAGACCCTCCCCTGAGAACATGTTAACAGATTGTAATTCCTGGGAAGAGACAGGGGAAGGTGGACTGCTAAGGACAGCAAGAGAGGGTACCAGGGCTGTCTGGCCCAGTCTGGAGCAATCAGAATCACTTTGCAGGGTTGAGACCTGATTTTGACTAGTACCTTGAACAGGAGAGGGAAGGGGGGGAAGCATACATGAACTTCCCTTCCCAATTGAGAACTAGGGCATCCAGGGGGACTGAGCCCAACACTGGAGGCATGCAGCAAAAAAGAGGAAGTTGGTGATTGTCTGGGGCTGCAAAAAGATCTATCTGTGGGGTGCCCCATCTGGAGAAGATCACCTTCAAAATCAGGGGATCTAGGGACCATTCGTGATGGTCCTGAGATATCCAGCTGAGAGCATCTGTCAGGACATTGTCCTTCCCTGGAAGGTGCACTGCTATCAGAGAGGTATTCAGGGAATAGGCCAGAGACCACAACTCCATTGCCTCTGTGCACAAGGCCGTAGACCGAGTGCCCTCTTGCTTGTTGATGTACCACATTGTGGTGGTATTATCTGTCCTGATCTGAACTACTTTGTTCTGAACAGACTTGGAAAAAGCTTGAATTGCTAGAAACACTGCTCTGAGTTCTAAGAGATTGATGTGAAGCAGAGATTCTTGAGGTGACCACAACCCTTGGGTGGTCAGATCCTCCAAGTGGGCTCCCCAGCCCAAGAGGGAGGCATCTGTGGTAAGGATTAGAGAATGAGATGGAGTGACAAATGGAACTCCTTGTCTTAGGTTGTCCTGATCCTGCCACCATTGCAAAGCCTGGATCAGGGTTCAAGTCACTGGGATTAGTTTGGTCAGAGAATCCTTTCTCTGGGACCAGAAGGCTCTTAAGTGGAACTGAATGTCCCTCATCTGAAATCTTGCTCCTTGGACCACTGTTGTAGGGGCAGCCATGTGGCCCAGGAGCTGCAGAAAATGCCTTGCTGGTCGAGACACCTGGAGGGTGAATGAAGAGGCCAGTGCAACGAGGGTCCTTGCCCTGTCCAGGGGAAGGAAGGCTCTTTCCTTTATTGTATCCAGCTCCGCCCCTATGAAGGTGAGGAGCTGCACTGGCTCTAGAACTGACTTTGAAAGATTTAGAAGGAATCCTAGAGAAGTGAGCAGTTGCTGAGTTATCTGTAGGTGTGACTTGACTTGGTCTGGAGACTGGCCTACTATGAGCCAGTCGTCCAGGTATGGAAAGATTGAGATCTTTTTTCTCCTTAGGAAAGCAACCACTACTGCCAGGCATTCTGTGAACACCCTTGGAGCTGAAGTTAGGCCATAGGGCATTGCTCTGAATTGATAGTGGCCTGAGGGCAACTCGAACCTGAGGTACTTTCGGTGGGAGCTTCTGATGAGAATGTGGAAATAGGCATCCTTGAGGTCCAGGGAAACTAGCCAGTCTCCTGGCCTTAGAGAGGGTAGAATTATTCCCAGAGTCACCATTTTGAACTTTGGTTTTAAAAGGTGCTTGTTTAAGTATCTGAGATCCAGGATGGGCCGCTATTCTCCTGTCTTTTTGGGAGTTAGGAAGTACCTGGAGTACAATCCTTTTCCCTTGTGTAGGGATGGAACCATTTCTATGGCTCTCAGAGCCAAGAGGGAAGATACCTCTGCCTCTAGGGCAAGTGCCTCTGAAGGATTTGCAGGTGGAAAGGATCTGGTTCTCATCTTGGGAAATTTTTTGAAGCTGAGAACCAGTCCCTGGCTTACTACTTCCAGGATCCATTTGTCTGATGTTAAAGACATCCAGTCCTGGACAAAGTAAGCCAGCCTGCCCCTACAGGTGGTGGAGAATCGGCCTGGGCAAACCCATCAGGGTGCCTGTTTGACAGGGGCTTTAGGCTGAGGGGTGGTAGCAGGCCTGCTTGTAGCCCGTCTGCCTCTCCCTCTGAAGAACCCCCTCTGGGCAAAGGTGGAAGAGGAGGCCTGGGCTTGGTAGAAAGGCCTATGAAAAGGCCTGCCCCTGCCCCTGGAATGCTGCCTCTGGGGAGTGGCTTGCCTTTCCTTGGCCTGAGCACTCCTATAGGTGGTCCTGTATTCATCCATTTTCTTCATGTAGTTCTCTGTTTACTCCCCAAACAGAGAATTACCAACAACAGGAAAATTCATGGCCTTAGTCTGGGTATCCTGAGACAGGCTAGTACATCTGAGCCAAGCCATCATACGAAGGGCCACAGATGTAGCCATGACTCTGGATGAAACATCATTGGAGTCTACTGCAGCATGAAATTGCACCTTGGATGCCTCAATACCATCTGCATCCACCTGCTCCAGCTCCTTGGCAAGCTGGCCAGGGACCTGTTTAGCTAGAGCCATTACAGTGTCCCATCTAGACTTCTGGTATCTAGCTGCATAGGCCATATATTTAGCCTGCCTGAGTCCCAAAGATGCTGCCATGTACTGCTTCTTTGCCATGGCATAAATCCTCCTGGAGTCCTTATCTGGGGGGTGTGAAGCCAAGGGTATATTTGCCTTATCACAGGCAGCAGCCTGCACTACCCCAACATGGCTGCATTGCTGGGAAAGGAACTCCGTTTCTGAGCCTGAAAGAGCATACCTCTTGTCCATTCTCTTGTCCACAGGAGGTATAGAATTAGGAGTCTTTAAAATTTTTATTGTCTGTTTCCCAAAAGACTTATGGAGGGGAATAGACAGCCTCCTGGACTCTGGGATGTCCATCATCTCAACATAATCAGGCTCCTCCTGATCCTCTACTGCTTCCTCCATAGGAAGCTGAAGAGTTTCAGCCACTTTTTTGTAAAACATAAAATGGGAAGTGGACTCAGAAAGCCTAGGAGGAGAAACTGCTGAAGGTCCGTCTGGGGAGATGTCCGGGTCAATGGGCACATCCAGACTTTCATAATCACCATCACTATCCTCATACTCTCCTTCCTTCTCCTCCGGTTCATAAAAATCCTTTAAATTATAGTCCGGAACTGGGAGAACCAACCGAACTGAGCCCCTAACCCATGGTGCCGGTTCGGTCAGAACCGGGGTTAGCGATTGAACAATCCTTATCGCTTTGGCTATTTCATCAGTGTTCGGAGAAAGAACTTGTGGATCCGAACCGGCTGACTTATCCCTTCTTTTTCTTTTAACCGGAACCGACTCCTCAGAGTCGGTTCTCCTTTTGCCCGGAGAAGTTTTGCCCTGGTCAGAGGGCACTCCTTCTGGTTCAGTTGGTACTGAACTGGGCTGGCCATCCGGGTCAGCAGACTTTTTGGCCTCCCTTTCCCTCAGCCTACCTACTCTCTTTTCCAGGGTAGCTGACGGAAAATTTTTACAAATCTGGCAGTCTGAATCGAGGTGGTCAAACTCCCAGACAATCAACACAGGTGGTGTGGGGGTCAGCCTTAGCAAAGGCTTCCCCACACACACTACAGTGTTGAAACCCAGTGGGCCCGGTTTTTCTCTTGGGTTTCTCAGACATGGCCAGTCCTAAATAAACTTACCCTTTTTTCGACAATCCGCCAGGCAAGACACTCTTATTGGTCCCTGACCATGTTATGGGTCATGGAAAAAAACGTAATGAAATCCGCTTTTTTTAGAACCGATAAGGACCGGTTACCACACTCTAAAAGTAGAAAAACTTTTTTAAATAAACCTGATCGGTTCAAACCGAACCGATCCAACGTTTACAAGTTCCACACAGAAGAAACAATAATAAACCTATTTAGTACTCACGGTACCACAGACAGAGACTGAACCGACAGGTTAAATGGAAGAAATTCGGTTGAAGCCGAGGAAAAAATGACACTTTAACCGACTAAATTGAACCGAGCAAAGGAGGAATCTCCAGAGCGACTGTTCAGTGAGGCGGAGTAAAGAATCTGGCGGTTTGGGTTTAAACAACAACAGACAGAGTCTCAACTGAGCTGGAGCTCAGCGTTCCATGCCTTGCATGGAAAGTTGACTCTTTCCTCTCCGGGGCATTTCAAAGGTTGGATATCACTGCAATAGTCAGAATACAGCAAGAATTCATGTTGTTTGAAAACACCTTTATAAATAAGACATTGGGAATACATTCAGTGCATGTGTGACAATGATATTTTAAAAGTAATAGTGTAGCTGGCCCAGTGGCACAGAGGGTTGAGGTGCTGGACACCACACATTGCGCCACGCCGGCAACCTGGGTTCAGGAATGAGCCAGGGTTGTTGGAGGCCAGCGGGGGGTGGGGTGGGAGAGGATGTGAGATGCTGCTGGCTGGTAGCGCTCTGCCTCAGGAGGAGAACCCAACTTTCTTAGAGCTTGGCCACCCCCTGGTGGAGACCAGAGGGACGGTGCCACTCAAGAGGAGCTCTGATGTTAGGTCAATGGGGAGGGAGGAAGGGTCCTGGTTTGGAGCTGCAGTGCGCATGTGCACCTCCATGTGCATGTGCCACCACTTCCAGGGGTCCTGGGTAGTACAGGGAGAAAATGGAGGAAATCGTGGGGGCTGACATGGATGATGCCCCTGGACTGACTCTGAGGATTCGCCAGAGTGCGCATGGTACTAGAAGCCCCCGAAGGACCCCAAGTTCGGTAGGCTCAGCGGACGCAGAAGTTGACCCACCACAGGAGGATAGAAATAGTAGACAAAAAAAAAATTAACAAACAAAACAGTAATAGTGTAAAAACTAAAATATTTTCTAGTAAAACTACATTTTCCTCTGAAACTATGTATCAAAGGCACTTCCTTTCAGCAAACTGTAGTCAACCTGATAGCTTCAGGTTTCAACTGCCAGTCATTTGTGAGCTAATGTACAGGTGAACAAAAAAGTCTTAATTTCCATCTTTTTTCATGTTTTTTTAAACTTGTAGAACTTTTACACCGCTAATCCGATAGTTACCAAAATTTCAGGATCTGGAGATCCAGGCCCCAGAATATGTGAGACACATTTTGGGCTATTTCATTTACAGATGACTACATTATTACAGTGGAAACATAGGGATTTAACAAAGAAATAAGTTTGTAACCCTAACTACAGTTGAACTATCATGCCCTCGTAAAATACATATATGCAATGGCAACGTAAATAAAAAGTCAAATACAAGGGTTATTTTTGTTTGTCAGGACCTTGCAGAGAGAAGATCATTATATTCTCACTCTGAGTGGATGACCAAACCAACATAATTACTGGTGAACCCCTTTAATGTTCGGGATAATAGCTCCAATGAAACACCATAGTAATCGGGTATGAAGTCATACTAACTTATCATGAAATTTTCTTCAAGTTGTGCTTCAGTTCCTCTCACTTTCAATGTACAAGCAGAAAAAACTGCTCTGGAGACAAGGGGCAGGATTCACAAAGATCCCCAAATTCCTGCAGCTGCAGCACAATGCCGGCGCCAAAGAGCGACCACTTGCAGAGCTGCAGGAGTCCTGCAGCGATGGGTATTCACAAAGCTGGAACCAGATTAGGACTGGCTCCACGATATATGGCTGCTTGCAGGAGGTGTTGCCTGTGAGATCTCTGCTGCTGCGGCAAGATGCTATGGCTGGTGGGAGCAGCCGTAACATCCTTCGCAACTGCTGTGGCTGAGAATCGCAATCAGCGCAGCTGCTGGCGATTTCAGACCACAACTGCAGATGCAGATTGGGACTTTGGTCCCAAAAGTTTTGAGAATCCTGCCCAGGAGCTCTAAACAATGTCTCACCCTCAGCCCTGCCTCCAACTTTCACCCCAGGGGTCACCTTTTGAGCTAGTGACTTGGACTTGCTATCAGTTATGGTGCACAGTGACTTTTTTGAGAAACTACTTGCACAAGTAATTACAAAAAAATTAAACCTAGCTGACTGCGTGTTGATGGAGTTTTCTGTTTACACACTTTTGGTGAGTGAGATCCTCATAAACCTCTCAAACTTCTCTCTCAAGGTTTATGGGTTGTTAAACACATTGACTGTGTAAAAAAACTCCATAACATATAGTCAGCTATGTATTATTCTCTATATCATATATGATGGAACACTGGCATGCATGGAATTCTATACATGGACTATATATGTTGTACTGCTGTAGTGATGTTGTAATGTTGTGCTGCAGTATGGGTGTCACTACTGCAGCACAACATAAAATGTCATTACATGCCTTCTTTCCTTCAACTGTGGAGCCGATGAACCAAGGACTTTTTTTTTTTTTTTTTAAATGCTGTCTGAAGAACTACTACTCGAGCCCTGCTACCCCTGCCCTGTGTTGGGACTGAAACACAGAGACTGAACTCCTTCCCAAGATCGTGCTGTGAGTGAGGTGGCAGCAGCAGCAGTGGTGGCATAAGATGGAGGCCATAATTGGGTAGCTTCTCTGCTTTCTCACGTCAGTGTTTTAGCTGTAACACTGAGATCATAGCCTTCACGGATCATCGCAGACTCTAGATTAATGCATGGCATGCTTAGGTAAGCTGAGATGGCATCTTATGGCTGCCATAGTAACCCAAACCCTAAAGCTTAGCTCTTGAGTTTTAAACAGTTACCATGGCAACTGCTTGATGTCAGCACTAGTTTGTTGTGTATTGCTGATCATACATTATCCTCTATATTACCACTGTAGTTCCTTCATAATAGAAGTTTGACAACATTTCTTTCTAAGACCTGATTGTTCTCAGAAAATTTTGTTTCAAGATCTTTAACCATAACTTCCTTGAGACAGCAGCAAGACCAAGCATTTTACCACACACCTGCCATTGAATAAATTAAATATGGTGTGGGCCCAATAAAAGTGTTTTCTATTTCACTTTTGATCCATAGTATCTGTAACATCACCTGTGGCTTCGCCAGTCATAATGTTATGTTATCAGAAACTACTTGTATAAATATCGACATATTTCTACTAGGCCTATGCCATAGAAACATAGACCTTGATGGCAGACAAGACAGCAGATAAGAACTGCTTGGCTCACACAGTCTGCCCATTTCCCTACCTATTGGATAAACTGCAGATCCTAGTTTTACCAACAGCCTACTTCCTCCTACCTCCATAGAATTGCCATATGTCTGTCCCATGCATTCTTAACTTCACCCACTCTTTTTGACCCCACAACCTTCTCAAGAAGGTTGTTCGATGTGTCCACCACCCTCTCTGTGAAAACATACTTCCTCATATTGCCCCTGAGTCGTCCCCCTCTATCTTCAAATTGTGTCCCCTTGTTCTTGCACATCTCTTTTTTTGAAAGATGCTACCCTCTTGGAATTTTTTGATTCCCTTGAGGTACTTGAAAGTTTCTATCATGTCCCCCCTCTTCCTCTTTTCCTTGAGGGTATACATATTAAGCTCTTTTAGTCTCTCTTTGTATGGCTTCTGGGGCAGACCCTGCACCATTTTTGTTGCCTTCCTCTGGACTGCCTCCATCCTGTCTATGTCCTTGCGGAGATGGGGCTCTCCAGAACTACATGCAGTACTCCAGATGGGGTCTCACCAACTGTCTGTACAGAGGGATAACAACTTCCTGTTTTCTACTGGTGGTACCTTTCCCAATACATCCCAGTATGCCCCAGCCCTCCTTACTGCCTTCTCACATTGTTTGCCTGCCTTTAGGTCATCTGATATGACTACCCCCATGTCCCTTTCCATTTTTGTTGTTGTTAATATCCCCCCCCCCACTATGTACTCTTCCCTTGGGTTTTTGTTTCTGAGGTGGATTACTTTGCACTTCTCTGCATTGAATCTAAGATGCCATATTTTTGACTATTCCTCCAACCTTGTCAAGTCCCTTCTCATCCCTTTTACCCCTACTTATGTATCGACCCTGTTGCAGATCTTTGTGTCATCTGCAAAGAGGCATACTTTTCCTTCCAGTCCTTTCACAATGTCACCTATAAACACATTAAAGAGGACTGGTCCCAGTACTGAACCTTGTGGTACTCCGCTAGTAACCCCCCTTTCTTCAGAGTGGACTCCATCTACTATTACCCTCTGTGTCCTTTGTCCAGCCAGTTTCTTACCCAGATTACCACCCTGGGACCCACTCCCAGGCTGGCTAACTTGCTTATTTATTTATTTATTTATTTATTGAAGTCTAAGAATTACAATCCTCTGAGTCACTGACTCTTTTTCAAAGACTCCACATCAGTACAAATTGTGGCAGGTAAGTATTAAAAACATAATGAACAATGGCAGTAATTGTACACAAATGTATTAATCTTTTGTGTGGGACTGTGTCAGATGCCTTGCTAAGGTCTAGGTAGGTCACATCCATAGCCCCTCCCTGATCTACTACTTTGGTCATCCAGTCAAATAAATCTATTCAATTCATCTGACATGACCTTCCTGCTGTGAATCCATTCTGCATTGGGTCCTGTGCCCTGCTGGCCTCTAGGTACTCAACAATTCTTTCTTTCCGAAGTGATTTCATCATTTTTCCTACCACTGAAGTCAAACTAACAGGTCTGTACATTTTTGCCTCTGCCTTACTCCTACTTTTGTGGAAGGGAATCACATCCACCCTCCTCCAGTCATCAGGTACCACACCATCCTCCCTTAATTTGTTAAAAAGGGTAGTCAGTGGTGTCAGTAGTTCTTTCCTTAATTATTTTAGAATTCTGGGGTGAATCCCATCAGGCCTCATTGCTTTGTCCACCTTCAGTTTTAGGAGTTCTTTCAGGACCCTTTCTTCTGTGAATGGATTGGTACTAACCCCCAACCCCATCCAGTGTGCTTCTTTTATTTGGTTTAGGTACCTCCACCTCCTCTTCTTTTGTGAATACTGAGTAGAATTATTCATTCAGTATCTCAGATTTGTCAGTGTCACCTCTGCCCACCCTCCCTCCCCTTTATTAAGCCTCATTATCCCTTTCCTGGTCTTTCTTCATTCCTAATGTACCTATAAAAGGTTTTATCCCCTTTCTTAACTGAGTTGGCTATCTTTTCCTCAGTTTTGGCCTTTGCTATTCTGACTGCATTCCCTGCTTTCTTCTGCTTTAACTAGTACAGTGCTCTGTCCTGTTCCTTTGGTGTTTCTTATGTCATGATGAACCGGCTAATAATTTTATTGTATAATATTTGTGTTACAAATAAATGTGTATTTGAAGGTCTGCTAAGAGGATAGTAGCCAGCAAGTGTAAAGAGGCTTGACCTTTTAACTTCAGAGGCCGCAGTGTGCTGAATCAGCTGGCTGTCATAAAACTGGCCCAGTGGAAACTCTAATTAAAGACTTCCTTCCAAAGTGACAGTTTATAACACCTTATAACATGTTTCTGCTTTAGAAGCACGGACCAAGTATGCATTTTATAATTCTGGAGGAAAAAAGGACCTTTTAACAGAGTCCTGTTAACTTGTAAAAATGAAATCATTTTATAAGCCAGGAAGCTAGCAGAGAGACATCAAAGTAACTGCTTGATAAAAGAGGCTGTCATATTTTTTTTTTAATATTGGTAACTGCTGATTTCCGGCCAGCAATAAAATAACATCCTCTTTTTTGGATTCCTACTCAGATTGAAGTTTATTGCTGGACTAACAGTGACCTCATGGGTTCTGTGACCTCACAAGGGGGTGGAGAGACTGGCTTTTGAATATTGCCAGCATCTGGAGGGATGGGGCAGATGCTCTCTCTGAATACAAGGACACACTTCATTTTCTGGTCTGAAACCACTGCACTTTTTGTAAAACATAGGTAACCCAGCTAGAACTTTAAGTAATCAGGTTTTTGTTCTGTAAACTCCAAATTATTTTCTGGATTGTAAGTACAGGATATCTGTTCTATATTTGTGTTTTGTATTTTATCAATTTTTTTTTAATCTTAGTAAACCTTTTTGATTCTTGTAAATCCCACTTGTTTCTTTCTTTTGCATGTGTAAGCTGAAACTGTATTAGAAAATTCTGAAACTGTGAAGTGCTCAAGAAAAGGGTGTGTTACTATCTTGCTAAAAGGTAAGAATATGCCTAGGTCTCATATTGAGTCATAAGGGTACAGTTGGGAACCTGGCTAGGTGCCATTGGGTGAAGGACTGTATTGCATTCCCCAAAGAGACTACATATCAGATCCTGTTAACAGGGTGAGCTATCAAAAAGGTTTATATTTGACCCCCAGGACTTGAGGCTAGTAGGCGATTCGGACCCAAAACAGACAGTAGTGTTACCCTGTTTACCTCCTATTTACATATTGCACTTTGAGGTTTTGGCACTGTGGGAGCAGAGCGTCTGACCTGCGGAGTGTGGTTGTGACACCTTATACTTCCTGAATGCTATCTTTTTCTCCCTAACCTTCCCCACCACCTCTTTTGAGAACTATGATTTTTTTTACTTTGTTTTGTTTTATTTGCTTCACACAAAGGCTTGTTGCCTCTGTGATTGCAGCTTTGATTTTTCCTCATTGTTCCTCCATCCCACCTTCTTGCCTGTTTGCTAGTGCTTTTCTGAGGCACTCCCCCATTTTGCCAAAGTCAGGCCTCCTAAAGTCCAATACCCTCACCTTTGTGTGACTTGACTCTATGGCTGTGTTTATCATGAACCACACTGTTTGGTGCTTGCTTGTTCCCAGATGGCTACCCACTTCTAAATTTGAGATACTCTCTCCATCCACATTTGAGAGCACCAAGTCTAAGATTGTTCCCTCCTGAGAAGGTTCCAACACTAGCTGTATGAGGCATGCCCCCTGTAGGGCATCGAGAATTACCTTGCTCTTGGATGTGGCTTCAGCAAATGTGCTCCAGTTAACAACTGGCATATTCAGGTCCCCATCAACAATATATTCCCCTTTTCTGCCATTCTAAGGATGCCTTCTATTGTTTCCTTGTCCATTTCCTCCCCCTATACAATCCTCATACTGATTGTAGTGCCACTTCCTGTCTCCAGGGTGACCCACAATGCCTCCTCTCCTCCTTGTTTACCCTTTAGTTCCATTGTTTTGATATCTTCCCTTACATAGAGAGCTACTCCTCCTCCTCTTTTACCCTTTCTGTCCCTGTTGTAGACTGTGTACCCTGGTATGTCCCATCTGATGCATATATAGGCAACGTAGCACCTTTATATTAGGGATGAGTAAGCACTTTAATGCTGAACCCTGATTTCTGCACCTTAATAACTTTACCCCTGTTAAACTAAATTACTTGAAATTTAGAAGGTGCAGAGTTGGTGCCAGGATACTCTCAATTATATTGACAATTTTGCATGCAGACTTGGGTTTGGCTGAAACAGCGCAGTGCAAGGTAGGGCAAGGGTTTTATGTGACACTGGTTTCTTTTGAATCCTTGTCTTGTTTGGTTTCAAAATCCTCTGGTACTGTACACTTAAACACTTAACATTTGTTCTGTGTTGAAGCAGTCTATCAGAAAACTTTTTGTTGCCACACAGAGTGAAACAAAAGATGCTAACTATGAAGCCTTTTTGTAAGTGGCAGGGCAAGTTTTTCCTTGTGAGCTTACTTTCATTCAGATTAGCTTTGATTCAAACAGCTGAGGATTTTTGGATGGCCCTACCAATTTTAAACTTGAATAAGCTAATTGTTAACAGTGATATCACTCTGTCCACCACACCAACATCCAGATACCAGGAGTCTGAATCCCTGTTACCAGCTCAGCCCACCCCCTTTGCCAAGTTTAACAGTGTGTGACAGTGGGGTGTCCACCCCAGTGCCACAGAACATCGGTCCTACACTGGGATAGCAAATTCCCAGTGTTGGTACCAAAAAAAAACAAAACAGTCTCTTGTTGTCTTTATTTTTTTTAACCCTGTAATAATGAAAACTCTCTATGTCTTTTGTGCAGCTGGTCTCTTTCCCCTTCCCTCACCCACCCAAAACTGATCCCACACTCAGCACCCCCCCCCCACAATACTCCTTACTTACCTACCAGGATCCAACGCTGTAATCCTCTCCAGACCAGGGACACCCCCTCCTCTTTCAACACTGGACTGGAAACTGAGGAAACAAGGTAAGTGCAGTTAATGTATTTCAATGTGTTTTGAACTTTTACACATAACTTGCTCATGGCTGAATGAGCTGAGGCTGGGGGAAAGGTACTGTGGCATGTGGCACTGGCCAAAGCCTTGCAAGTGATAGAACAGTGTTCTGGTGCACAGATGACACCTTGTGGTGGTCTGGGGAGCCTTCCCTAACAAGGGGTTCACATACGTCTCAAGGCTTGATGGGTTCATGCATTGCATCTGGAGAAGTGGGGTGACAAGCAAAATGGGGGAAAGAGTACCGGGCAGAATGAAGGTTAGGTCACTGCAGGCCCTTCACCACTGACAGGCCCCCTACTACTGTCAGCCATCTGGGCCTGTCAACCTCCATCTCAGGGACTCACCTTGTACTTTTGGTACCCCACCAACAGATTCCTCCCATGACAGGGCTAGGAGGAGAAGGAGGGTTTCCACACCCTACCTTGACTGTCATCCAATTTTTCAGTCCATTGCCCTGTCATGGTGTGCTCCATCCTGCCCTAGTGGATGTTAGTGATCTGAGCAATTTGCCTCCCCGATACATGAATTAACCCAGGAATGCTAAATCCTGTCCATATCACCCAAGCTTGCCTCCACAAGTGACTCAAGTTAGTTCTCAAACCCACGTTGTTGCCATGGTGCCAGTGTCTATCCTCCCCACCAACCCATTTTATACCTCCCAAAAAACTACAGTCCCATTTCACCCAGTGCAGCTGATTGGTATTTATTAAACATGCGAACCCATTTTCCACTTTATGTCTATGGATCCAGTAGAATGATAAAGACAGCGCAACAAGGCATCAGCCCCAGCGTTGGATGACACTGACCATGTTTCTATCAGATAAGTATTATTTTATGTCTGGAGTGCCTTGTATGTACCAGTTAATTACTAAAGAGCTGCACTCCTTTGTGATCCCATTGCTGTTCTTATTTTACAGGTATGACTGGACACTCTCAAGCCACCCAACCCCACTCCACAATCCCCATTATCCTGGTAGATAATCTTAATTATTAATAATGCATCTAAACTGGGATGGTATGGTGTCGCGGTGCAACTACAAATATTAAGACACTGTTACTTTTCACTTATTCATTGGTGAAGAAGGGCTAGAAATATCTCCACTGTTCTGTTTATTCAGGACCTGCACAAATGAGAATCAATCAATCAAATCTTTATTTTACCAGGTGAAACATCATTGAGAAAAAACTCATTTACAAGATGGACCTGGGTCATGGCATACAAAGAAACATATAGTACACAAGAGTTTAAAGGCAAATTCTTACAACAGGACATAAATCCTTACAGGGTAACAAGTATGTACATGATATGCAAGCATAGGGAGATACAATGTGTGCTGATAGATACAATGAGTACAAGATATATGTACAACAGTAGAGAACCAATATGCTTGATATATACAATATGTACAAAATATATGCACAGCTGTACAGGATGACTCAGGCAGGAGAGTAGAAGGTCATCAGTGAAGGCATAGAAAGCTGATCGAGAACAAGATGGAAGGTGGGGATGAGGGTCACCAGGACCGGAGTGACTTGCTCAGCCTGTCAACTCCCCACACTCTCCTGTCCTCATAACCTTTGGAAAGAAGTGTGGAAGAGCCAGAGGTTCAAAGCTGGAAGCAGTTATAGGGCTCCAGGAAGGATTGTTGAATGAGCTTTTAAAAGTAGCTATTGACATAGGTGAAACAAGCTGAAGATTATTTTGGGCAGCGTTCTAGAGGACAGGTAGGGTATGGCTAACTGTTGTGCGACCAAAGCTCATCCTTACTTTGGGGATATATAGAGTGATTAGAGATTGGCTTCTCAGCAGGTAATTACCGGGACTACAAATGGGTAGGCAGTCCTTGATACATTGGGGCAGCTTGTTGGAGATGGCCCTGAAGATCCAGAGTACAGAGCTCTTGTGTCGTCGGAGGCTAAGTGAGCCCCAGCCTATGCTTTTGTGAAGGGTACAGTGGTGTGTTGAATAGGGGGCACCAGTGATAAACTTGAGCACCCAATGGTACAGGTTGTTGAGTTTGGTGAGGGCCACACTGGAGCTACGCCCATACAGAAAGTCTGCATAGTCAATAAGGGGCAAAAATGTTGTTTGCACCAACCTGATTTTCCCTGCGTATGGTAATAGATGTCTGATTCTGAAGAGAATCCCGAGCCTCTGTTTAAGTTTTTTGGAAAGTTCCTCAATATGGAATTTAAAAGAGCATTTGGGGTCGAGCCATACCCCCAGGTATTTGAAGGAATTGACATATTCCAGTGCTTCACCAAGCAAGGCATGAATTTGAGGGTCTCATCCTAAAATGGTGGGGTAGTGGGAGTTTGTCAAAGGAGCAAAGATCATGGCTTCATTTTCTTAGTATTTAACAGGACTTTTGAGTAAAGGAGGTTGTTCTGTAGATGATTAAATTATGTTTGGAGATCACTGCATGAGAGTTCCAGAGTAGGTCTGGCTATGTACAACATGGTGTCATCCGCAAAGAGATGGATGTCGGCTGATTTGACACTAATGTCTAGCTCGTTTATGTAAATGGTGAACAAGACAGGGCCCAAGATGGACCCTTGCGGTACTCCTCTAGTAAGAGTTTTGAAGGTGGAGAAATCCCTTCCCCACCTTGATCTGCAGTTGTCGATCAGAAAGGTAGTTAAAAAAACACTCTAGGGCCATGTCATGGATGCCAATATTCCTTAGAGCAACCAGAAGCAAGGAGTGGTCTACCGTGTCAAATGCTTTGCTGAGATCAAGAAACAGAGTGCACACACAATTTCTGGCATCCAGTGCTCTCAATCAGTCATTCGTGACCTTAGCAAGAGCTGAGGTGGTACTATGATGAGGGCAAAAGCGAGACTATGCAGGGTTTAGTAGATCCAAATCATTGATGTGCTGTCTAAGCTGGGTATTGACAACTTTTTACAGAAACTTAGGGAGGGTAGGGAGTAAGGATATAGGGCAGTAGTTATTTTAAGATCACTAGCACTGCCAGATTTAAATAGTGGAATAACTTGGGCAGTTTTCCAGATGGCTGGGAATGAGCCCTGGATAAGGGACATATTGAAGAGATGGATAATTGGAGGTGTCAGGATACAGAAGCCAAGGTTGAGGAAGAAGGGCTCTAAAAGGTCTTCCCCCACATGTTTTCTGCTATCTAGGTGGAGCAGAAGGTCCTCAACCTCCTTTACTATGACAGGGAGAATGAGAATGCCATGCGGGGGCAGGGATGAGGCAAGGCCTGGCCCATTCATGCTTGAGGTGAATTGTTGTGTACATAGCCTGGAGGCAGGGGAATCATCAAATGCAAGGCCTGCAGTGGCAAAGTGATCATTAAAGAGACCAAGGATTTCTTGTTTGTCAGTAGCAACCAAGTTGCCTAAAGAGATTTTTGGTGGGAGTGAGCTAGCAGTTCTGTGTCCTTGGATTTCTTTTAGGGGTTTCCAGAATTTAGCTGTACTATTAGAGGAGGAATTAAGTTCGGACTGGTAGTAGCTGGACTTTGCGTCCCGAGCTAATCTGGTGCAATGGTTTCTTGCAGCTCTGAAAGTTGCTCAATCGTTAGGTTGTTTGGTCTTTCTGGCCTTCTTCCAGAGCGAGTCTCTGTGGAGCAGTTCTGCTTTCAAGCTTGAGGAGAATCACGGGCAAGTTTTCTTATTAGTTTGGATTTTTATAAGAGGTGCGTGTTTATTGATGGAGCTGAGAACAATGTTTTGGAAGATTACAAGGCTTTTTTAACTGAGGGAGCCAGGTAAAAGTCCTGCCAGTATACATATCCCAGGTCAAGGAGGTAGGCATTAGGATCAAAGTGTCATTTAGACATTTTAAAGACATAGCTTGGGGAAGAGGCAGACCTGGGGTAGGACCTCACACAGGCTATGACATAGTGGTCACTGAGGTCATTGAAGAAGACACCAGGGTGGGAATATAGGTGAGGTTTGTTAACTAGAATAACACTAAGTTAGGTTTCTTTCTCAGGATGTTTTGTGTTGGGCCAGGAGGGCTCCGTTAAGAGTTGTGTCAGACCAAAGTTGTCTCATAAATCCTTAAAGGGTTACGAAGGAGATGTGAACCAGTCCATGTTGAAGTCTCCTGCAATTATCACTTCGGAGGATAAGGAGGTAAGTATGCTGGATAAGTGGTGTAAAAGCTTGTGCCCTGCAGAAGGAGACCTGTAGCAACCTATTATATATAATGGGGTCGAGGAGGGAAGCTGTACTTTCAGTGTGGTGCATTCAAATTCCAGGGGCACTGAAGTAGTGTTAACAATGGAGGCTGGGAACTTGTCCTGGACATAAATGGCCATGCCCCCACCCCTGGTTAGCCTATCAGTCCTGAAGGTGATGTAGGAGGGGATGTTGATTTGTGATCCAGAGTAAATGGTCTCAGCCAAGTTCCTGTTATGACAGTAATATCAGGGGAGGCCATGTTAATCCAGAACTGGAAAATGTCTAGCTTTTTTAACAAGCTACAGGCATTAATATGCATCAGGGTTAGGCCCTTGTAACCAGGCAGCTTGGAAGGAGCAGGAATAGGTAGTGGAGGGCCGGGATTGAGTTCAATATTGTCTGAACAAATTAGAGACAGCAGCAGAAGTTTTTCGAGGGCACTTAGTGGGAGCCTAAGCAAGCAAAATCTTGCCCTTTTGCAAGGGCTAGGGCAATTTGGCATAGGTGGAGGGAAGTAGGTGTAGCTGGGACATAGAGATGCATAGAAACAGATCATAACGGATACACCATAAGTAAAATGTGGGAGGGGGTGGAAGAGGGGTGTATAGCACCAGAAAAGCCACATGAAATGGTAGCTGAACTATGCCCATGTAAGGGTAGGTTGGTCTGGAGAAAGTAAAGTACTGAGAAAAGGGGGGAGGCAGGACAAACCATGTGCACCCAGGAGCTGGATATAGTGCCTAAGGAGGCTGGGTCACCCATAGGTGCCATGGTGGGATGCAGTGTGCACAAGGTACAGCCTAGTAGTAGTAGGAGAAAGGGGCTCATTATGATGCTCAGATTGTACCCAAGGGACCCAGAAACAAGAGAAGGAGTGAGCAGGTAGGAGAGGGCCACAACAAAAGACCAAGTGTATGGCAGAGTGAGTAAGCACAGCAGTAGAGGGCTGCAGAGGAAAAGCAACAGCCACAGCTGCACTCAGGCTCCCACAGTGAGTGCTGAAGAAATGTAACAGACTGAAGTAGAAGTCCTATACTACAATTTTATTGTATTGCAGTTTAGGTAGGGAATGACAGCAAGCTGATACTTCACTAAGGGAATGGCTGAAGTGAAGCAAACTTAAATGCAGTCAAATTGGATAGACATAGCTACGAATGTATTGTGCTAAAGCTTAAATAGCGAAGGATCACATACAAGTCATCTGTTTATAAAGTAGTGCAGATAGTGTATAGGCGCAGGATGGAGAGCTGGTTGGAAGGGAGAGAAAAAATTGTAGCCTTCAACAGCCATTGGGGATGTAGGGCAGTGTCTTAGGGAGGGGGAAATGTGTATTTAATAGAGGTCAGGGCTGGGGTGGGCAGGTGAGACAAATTACAGGCAGCAATAATGTGCATAAAAAAAAATAACCCCGTGCTAAGGCTTTTTGAAAGCTGTGGGTGATGTCCTAAACAGCAGTCTTTATCTTCGAGGCAACCAATGGCAGCTCTGGGACACACAGGTTGTCCAATGAGCTCCCTGTGTAGCCACGGTAGCGGTCAATGAGCAAAGAAGCTGTAATCACGGAGGTAGTCTTAGGAGGCGGGCATACCTGGTGTTGCTGGCCGGATCAGGGAGCAAGGGCGGCAGCTGAGACAGGTGCCATGGGCTGGGACCAAGGCAGCGTAGCTGCTTCTGGCTACAGCACCCACTGGCATTCTTCTGCAAGATTAGAGGGAGAAATAATTAGAAGCATGGTTATATAACAGTAAAAGTGAACAAAACCAGGCAGAGAGCAGGGGTCAGAAGAGGGTAGGTGATTTGAGACATAGGGAAGCTTAGGAAGAAAATTCTACAGAACAATACATCGGCTAAATTGCTTAACTAAAATAGGCAGCAATTGGGGGTGGAGGTGACGCAAGAAGTTCAGACAGCCTAGCGGCAGAGATTACAAGTGGAGAAATCAGGCAGGACTCGGGAGGGAGGAAGGCTAAGAGAGGATGAGTGCTCATACGAGGCAAGCGAGGGACAGTGCAGGATTGGGGAAGGCTGAGAGAGGGAGTCAGGGAGAGATAGTGAGAAGGAGTGAGGTAGGGAGATACAGAGGGTGAGCAAGATAGCAAGACTAGAAGAGAAGTTAACACAGTGCAGTAAAAAAATAATGCCCTAAAAATCATGACTCCTTAGGGCTAAACACAGGCAGCAGTTTGTCAATTAACAAGGCAGCATTACAGGCATCAATTACAGGCAGCAATACTGTGAAATTACAGGCAGCAATAATGTGCAGAGAGAAAAAAGTAACCCTGCGCTAAGGCTTTTGGAAAGCCGTGGGTACTGCCCTAAAAAGCAGAGTCTTTATCTTTGTGGCAACCAATGGCAGCCCCGAGACACACAGGTTGTCCAATGAGCTCCCTGTGTAGCTGCTTTAGCATCCAATGAGCAAAGAAGCTGTAATCACAGAGGTAGTCTTAAGAAGCAGGCAAACCTGCTGTTGCTGGCTGGATCGGGGAGCAAGGGCGGCAGCTGAGACAGGTGCCATGGCCTGGGAGCGTGGGGGCATAGCTGCTTCTGGCTATGGCACCCACCAGCATCCTTCTGGTGTTGCTGGCCAGATCAGGGAGTGAGGGCAGTGGCTAAGGGAGGTGCCATGGCCCAGGAGCGAGGGGATGTAGCCACTTCGGGCTACGGCGCCACCGGCATCCTTCTGGTGTTGCTGGCTGGATCGGGGAGTGAGAGTGGTGACTGAGACAGGTGCCATGGCCCATGAACAAGGGGGCATAGCCGCTTCTGGCTACGGCACCCACTAGCATCCTTCTGGTGTTACTGGCTGGATCGGAAGAGTGAGGGCAGTGGCTGAGACAGGTGCCACGGCCTGGGAGCAAGGGGGCATAGCCGCTTCTGGCTACGGTGCCCACTGGGGTCCTTCTGCAAGATTAGAAGACAGAATTCAATTCCACTTTACAAAAAACTATGCTAGTGCTGACATTGGGGTTGAAGAATACAAAATGCACAAAGTAGGGAATTGAAAAAACATTAGGGTTTTGGGTCTCCAGAGTCTTGACAAATCAGTGGTGAGGTGTTCCTCTGGGTTGTCAGCCCTAATGCCCACCCTCTACTGAGCAAACAAGGTCAGACATGATCTCTTTTCTTCAAGCAGTGCCCACAGAACCCTGTGTGAAGAACGTAATGATGGATTCTGTTGGCAACATTTGGTGAGCCATACTTATTTACCGCTGAAGTGTGTATCATTATGCAGCACTGGCTTGGAGCTGTACCTTGTTCTTAGATGGTAGACTACAGACTGAGGGAGGTGATGAACATTTTGCTTGACAACCCCAAGGACCATCCCACCACTGATTCTCCAAGACTCCAGAGATGCAAAACACTAATGTTTTTTCATTTCCCTTTGTGCACTTTGTTTTCTTCAACCCTAATGTCTGCATTAACATAGATTTTTTGTAATGAATTATAGTGGTGCAGTAGTGCCACTATAGTTAGAGTTGAGTAGGGTGTTTAATGTTAAGTCACGAACTTTGCACCTTAATAGCTTCGCTGCTGTTCAATGGTATTGCACAAAATTTTGCATGCAAGATCTGGGGTGCAAGTACATTTGATTTGACTTCTTCAAAACAACTGTGGCACTCTCACCCCAAATATATATAGACACCGGAGCTTAAATAAAAAACTATTTATTTCACATGAATATAGCTACACAAGACTATTCAGGGGAGAGGGGTGAGCATTAGGGTTGACAACCCCAAGGAAGATCCCACCACTGATTTGCCAAGACTCAGGAGAGCCAAAACCCTAATGATTTTTCCTTTTTCTGCTTGGGGGGGGTGGAGTTAGGGTTGGAAACCCTGATGCCACATTTCCCTACTTTTGTTGCTTTAAGCTGAATCCTATCTGGTGCATATACTTGGGCAGCACTGTTTGCCCCACAGTTTTATACCTTAATAACTTTGACACTGTTTGACTGAATCACCTGAAACTTTGCATATGCAGTCTGGGTGGCAAGTTCTTAAGATCTGGTGAGTTGTGGATGATGATCACTCATCTGGATTCTAAGATCCAGAATTTTAAAAAGCCCTTAAAATGCATTTTGGCAATTTGTTGCTCACCTGTGGATCAAAAATAGTTTGGAATATTGTTCTGTAACTTTCAGGATAGAAGTAGCTCATTCAAGGGTGTACCTTTCGAAGGTGTTGTGAAAAATATTGATTGGTTCTTGAGTTATAAGGTTTTGAAATTTGGCATCTGAGCATGCTCAGCATGCTTTTTTAGATAACCTTCTTGTACAAAAGAAGAACTTTACTTTTGCAAGCCATTTTATTTTCACAAGAAAACGTGTTTTACTTTTCTAAGAAAAATATTTTACTATTGTATGTTTGAGCCTTACTAACCATGGCGCTGTCTGAGAAAATTGCATGAACTTTTGCATGCATGGCCAGGGTGCCAAATTCTTATGATCTGGCAAGTTTTGTGATGGCTGGTTGTCAAGATTCCAAGACCTAGGGAGTGTTACAATAACTAAAGATGCAGCAATATGTAATTTGGTGGGCGAAATTCCTGCACAATCAGGAATTTCACCCTGCAAAATATTTCGCGAAATGTGCGCATTTTGCAGAATATTTTATGGGTGCAAATCCAGCTCTAGGCATAACTGGCTTATCCTACTAATGAAATATTTAGCTTGTTCCATAACATTATAAACTGTTACAATGAATTTTCTGATTTCAATGTTAAGCACTTTGCTACGTCTAAATCGCAAGTATTAGCTCCAGAAAAATGTTAACAAATGATGCAAACTACTCTAACAGTCTTACCTGTAAAAACCTTTATGCTTAGACAAGCTCCTGTTTGCAAATTTATATCACAAACAGCAATCTGAAGCCAGATATTCAAAACTTTGTCCCGTGGCTAAATTAGCACTGCCTGGTGTGCTAAATTAGCCCAGAACCAATGACCCACTATATTCAAGAGGGATAGCCCCAGTGCTAAACCTGCTGAATATAGCATGCTAAGGAAGCAGGGCAAACTGGGCTGGGAGTGTAGTGCAAAAATTGCCTCGGAATAAGATGGCTCTGAATATAGCAACCAGGAAGTGCAAACCACAACATCATCCCAGTTCACAGTGACATGAAGGAAGGCAGAGGTGAACTATGTGGCCAATGTGTGCTAGCAAAGGAGTGGAGTCAGTAAAGCTGCAGGCAGCAGTGCATGTGAAATTACATTGTGCAAAAATGTACAATGTTTTGGAAATGTTTGCACAGTGCAAACACATTTGCGCAGGTTTAGTGCAGAGCTAAGCCATTTTCCCGGCACAATCATGTTTGCCCAGGGCAAAATGTTGCTATATTCAAAAGTGACATGTAAATGAGCCTACTTAGGTAGTCTATGGACAAACATCCAGATTAGCATCTCATTATGACCTGATTTGCATGCAGTTTGCCCAGCTCTATTGCAGGGTCCCACAGCTCCACCTGTAGGTCAGTCTGGAAGTACAGGGACTGGCTGGGTCTGCCCACAGCTCCACCTGTAGGTCAGTCTTGGTAGTGCAAGGTGGTAGCTGCAGGCTACATTTGTACTATACAGCATAGAATATTGTGCCCCAGGGGACTATACAGCACAGGCACAGGTGGTGGTGCTGCATGCAATTGACAAACTGTAGTTCATGTTACAATGCACAGCAGACACTACAATAGCAAGGGGCCAGGATTGGGAAGGACACGGCAATGCCTATGGTGTGTAGGGCAGTGAAGACCACTGCACTGTACACAGTGATGGCCCAACTTGCAGGTGTTTACTGACAGTGAACATTACTGTTATGCTGTAGTGTGACCCACATATGCTGCACCACTGGCATGGGATGCTTACAGTGACATATACATGGCTGGCTGTGTGTGATGTGGTGTCTGTACAGATGTGCAGTATGTGGCTGGTGGGGGTACATACCATCAGACAGGCACACTGGTGTTGGGGTATTCCCGACACTGGCCCATGCGCACTGCATGACTTGTCCCAGCTTTTTGGCTGCACCCAGTCTGTGGTGCAGCCTGGCCACTTGTACCCCCTCCCATCAACACCCTCCAAGCCCACAGAGCTGCATGCATGTGCTGGCATTTGTTGGTGTCCACTGAAGGGTGGTCTGCAGGTGTGTGCTGTATGGCCGCACTGCCATGGTGTCCACTTGAAGCCTGGTCACCACTTACTGCCTGGCATGGCTGAGACTGGTGGCAGATGATGGCATCATAGGGATGCCATCAGGGAGCAGCATGTTTCCTCTATGTCTAGCTTATTTCTATGTGTCATACTATGTGTCATGTTAGGATCACGCAAAGCCTTGCAAAAGTCACGCAAAGCTGTGCAAAGCCACAAAGTCATGCAAAGCTGGTTTGCCCTGAGTTAAGACTACCTTTTCCTGGGCAGTAATTTGCACTGTGCAAAGTGTTGCACTAAGTCACGCAAAAACATTTGTGCATCGCTATTCACTGAATATAGCAGTGCACCTGTATTCATGTACATGTCCCCTCAGATTGCTCCTTGCATACATTATAACTTTGTCAGATGCTAATGCAATTTGTGCATGTTATTTGACCTTTTGAATATAGTAGACCCCCACTAACTTGGCACTAACCCTGTGCAAATGGTTTATGCCAAGTGCAAAGTTTTGAATATCTGGCCCTTGGTGTTCTTAGATACTGCCAGTTTAAGACATGATTCAATTTTTCAAATCAAACACACTGAAAAACACTTCTTACTGCCCATTCATACTCAGTAAAACATCAGGAATATTGCTTACTGTTTACCAGAAATTAACTTGATTTTATTTCAAACATGTGAGTTTATCCCTTGCTTTAGAACTTACACACTTAACTACCAATTCCTCTTAATGCTGATTCTTTATAAAGTATTGACACATTTTACAATATTTGATAACATGATCTCCACTAAAACCAAGTCTAAAAAACATAGTAGAACTGTTTTCTAGCATTGTTCAACTCTTTCTTTCCATAGTTGTATCAAAATCAGTTTAAGTTCTTGAACTAAAGGCACAGCTCACTTTACAAGGTTAGAATTGCTTTAATGAGTGATTTCCTTTTTTCAGGTTCATGTGATGAAAGTTAGGTTTTGGCTATTCAAACATCTGCTATAGCTTAATCTTGTTAGTTGGATATGAACAGACATTATATACAGATTTATAATATTATTAAAGTTCTACTTTTGCAAACCTTGCAACTCACATAAGCTCTAATATGGCAATTATGTGACCATAACAATTCCATATACCATGATAAGAATAGCTCCTGTGTTTGAATGCAAACTCAGTTGAACTTCGGAAACATTGGGGTGGATATTCAAAAGGGTTGAGCAATGCGTAATAGGGTTGCGCCAGCGCAAGTCAGAAAATGCGCCATTCTGCGATATTCAGCAGGAGGCAGTTGCGCCACTGAAAACATGCTGAGCAACAGCGCAATGATAATGAAGGCATGCACAACCGAAGGGGGTGGAACCATGCATAAAGGGCGCAATGCGATGTTCAAAGACTTGCGCAATGCGCAACAGTGGAGCAGGCGGAAGTTGCGCCATAGTGGAAATGAGCCAAAATAAAAAGGAGCAAGGAAGAGGCGCAAGAACGCTACAGGGAAACCACATGAGTCAGAGACAGGCACAGAGAAACAGGGAGAAAGAGGGCAGACCAAGGAAACCACACCACAGAAGAGGGGCAAGGGAAGGTGTGTGGGGCCACAGAGTGCAGAGGCCAGCGGGTGTAGCCGGTGCAGGGAAGGTAGCAGTCAGGACAGCGGGGGGAACAAAGCAACATCAGCTGGGGGGGGCACAAGCCAGGGACATGGACAGTGCCACCTTCCACATGGGTACCGTAATGAGGGTGGTGAGAAGGCATGCTGCAGGGGGATGTAGCCATGGAAGGGCCCGTCGGCGGTATGCCCCCAACAGGCAGTACCGAGCCTGCACCAGCTTTGAGCTATACACAGATGTTGAGATTGTGGGCTGGTACCACCTGAACAGGGCAATACTGAGGCGGCTCTGTGAGCTGTGCAGTGATGTGATGCAGGCACCCACACGATGGACTCATGCTCTGTCAGTGGAGAAAAAGGTAACAGCCTGCATGTGCTTGCTCGCCACGGGTACCTTCCAGAGACCAACAGGGGATACCACAGGCATAACACAGTCGGCCATGTCACGCATCTTCACCCAATTCCTCAGTGCACTGCTGCCACATGCTGCGGAGTACATCCATTTCCCCAGCACCGCGATGGAGCGCACAGCAAACATACAGGAGTTCCACAGGGTAGCACGTATGCCTGGCATGCTAGGGGTGATAGACTGCACCCATGTGGCCATCCACACACCACCTGGCCCTGATGGGGCTGCCTACATAAATCGGAAGGGATATGCCAGTGTCAACTGCCAGGTGGTGTGTGATGCCAGTGGGCGCATCATCAAAGTCTGTGCCATGCACCCTGGGGGAACACATGATTCCTTCATCTGGCACCAGTCAGCACTGTGCCACCGATTCGAGAGTGGGGACATCCCCACAGGTCATCTAGTGGGTGAGTATGTATGTAGAACTGACATTTAGTGGGCAAGGGGGGGTAAGCCAGAGATGCCATGGGTGTGGCCCACAGGGTTTGGGGCAGTCTGAGCCTGAACAAGACAATAACCTCCATTATCTCCACACAGGTGACAGTGGATACCCACTCTGTCCCTTGCTGCTCACACCCTACCGGTGGCCCATGACCCCATCGCAGCAATGCTTCAATGAGGAACATGCCACCACACGCAACGTCATTGAGCAGGTGTTTGGGATGCTGAAGGTCCATTTCCATTGCCTGGACACCTCTAGTGGTGCCCTACAGTATAGCCCCTCAAAGGCCTGTGGGATATTCCTGGCCTGTTGCATCCTGCACAACATGGCCAAAGACTGTGGGATGGCTGTACAGGTCAAAGAGGGGGACAGCGATGGGGACAGCGGTGGTGCTGGTGACGATGGGGATGGGCAGCCCCTCCTTGGCCCATGGGACCCCCGACTGATCCAGCTGGCACAGCTGCACTGGGACATCATCACAGAGGAGCACTTCAGCCAACACAGGTAAGTCATGGGGCCATGTGCAACCACCAGTGGCTAGGGCACAACCCACATATACATATGGAAACACACCAGGGGTGCATGCTGGCAAGGGATGTGGCAGGGCACAGAAGCACACACACATACAACCAGGGAGGGGTGAACAGTAACACGCCACATGGATGGACACACACACATACGCACACACAATAGGCACAAAGTGCACAGGGGTCAGGTGCAAAACAGAGCCGGAACACAAACACTAGCAACACACATGTCCACAGGCCACCACATCCACTGACTATCTATGTGCGTGTGTCAGATGCTGGGCACCATCGCATTTTGGTGTACAGCGCAATGTAGGCATCATCATGCACACGTACCTGTGGACAGTAGTTGGGAGGGTGTGCAGGTGGACCATGTGTCTGTGTGCAGGGCCAGGCACCCACCCGTGCACTGCCCACCGAAACACACAATGCACACAGGGCAGCACCAGACAGTGCCCATGCTGGGAGACAGGTCAGTCTTGCGGCACAGTGCCACGTCCACCTCAGATGCGTGGGCGGCCCCGCCGAGACCCAACAGCACTGGCAGGCTGACCATGGGCCTCATGGGGTGGCACCGATGGTCCACCAGGGGTTCCACTGTGCGAACACGACCGTGCCTGCACAGGGGTCTGCACACCAAACATACCTGCACCAGGAGTGCTCAGGATGCCCACAGCTGAACCCGGTGTCGACAGGGTGGGTGTCGCACGATGCCGGGAATGGGGAGTGGATAGCAAACTGCTCGGTGTGAGTGACACATGGGCACCTGACTATGTGCCCATTGTGGCCATGACAGTGACCAATGCCTGTGTTTGTCTGTCAATGGCAGCGGTCACATCCTCCTGCAACTGGACAATCTGTGACAGGATCCTGTCGGTGTCCCTGCTGTGTCACTCCTCGACCCACTCCAGAGCCACACACAGTGCCTCCATGGACGTTGCAAGCTGCATCTGCTGCTGTACTGATGCCTGCAGTAGGCGGGTGTGCTCGTCAAAGAGGTCATCTGCCACCTCGGCATCCCATCCATCAGGGTATGGAAGAGCCTGATGTTCAGCACCCCTTGAGGGCGGGCGCTGCTCACCAGGACCAGGTATGGGCAAGTACACAGGTGGTGCACAGATGCCACCGCTGAACCCTGAACCCCCAGTCCTGGTGGATGACTGCTGCTGCTGCCCCTCCACCTGCTGTGCCCAAGGGATCGGTTGTTCCACCGCTGTGGCCGCAACAGTGCCACTGTCCTGACCAGCCACTGGTGCTGCCCCACTGGTGCTGATAGGCACAGCCTGGGACTGTGCTGACATGCTGGCACACACGTCTGAACCAGCCAGGTCCATGGGCGTGAGCTGGCCTGCTGTGTGTCCATTCCATGGCACACACATGTCACGGCCCATAACGGTCATGTCATCATCATTGGTGCAGCTCTGTGCCACAGCCACAGCATACTGGCATCCTTGGATGCCAGAACGCTGAGACACAGGAAGGGCCTCCCCCACACCTGTCTCCACGACATCAGTGTTGACAGCCAGGCGGACCCACTGTTGCAATGCTCGCCGGATACCTGTGGAGGTGGATGGTCCCTCCTCCAACTCCAGATGACTGTCTGCAGTGTACAGGCCCTCCACCGCTGACCCCTGCAAACATGCAGGATCTGTAACAGAAAGTAAGGTCACGTTAGTACATGTGATCTACCCTCCTTCCCCCCCGACAGACCATGACGTACCATGCAGTGATGGGCTACCACCTGTCTGGAAGCCATCTCCTGGAACGCCCTCAATGGCACTGCGCTGCATGCTTGCAGTGAGCCTGTCATCTGCCGGTGTCAGCTGCACCACCTCCGGCTGGCCCCCACCTGTTGCAGCATGTGCCGCCCTGATGGCAGCCACCTTCTCCTTCACCCTCCTCCTGTCGGTACCCATCTTCTTCTTATACTCCTGCACGGAACACTGGTGGCTGCCGTGCAGGTTGATGGCACGTGCTACCCCCTCCCATGCAGCAGCACGGGCCTGAGGGGTGCCCCGCTGTCCACTGAGCAGTGGCTCCTGATCGATGCAGGCCTCGAAAAGTGCCTCCATCTCGGCCTTGGTGAAATTGGGCCTCCTCTTCCACCCCCCATCGTTGTCATCCTCACCCAGACCTCGCTCGGTCATTATTCAGCCTGTATGGATGACAGTGGTTACCTGTGACTGTGCAGTACAAAGCAAGTCCCTGATACCACAGTCCAGAACCCCACACAGCATGCAACTCACCAATAAACTGCAGTAACTGAATATGGCCACTGCAGAAACAGTGTCGCAGTTTTATAGCGCAATCCATGCAAATTAGGTGAGGAGCAACTTTAATGAGATGCAAGTCGCGCTGCTGCGCCATTGCATGGCTGATCGGATGATTAGCATATGATGGCTGAATATCACGTTTTTGCGCTTTGTGCAATTGTGTTGAACGTGCTGAGCCAATGGCGCAGTTCTGTAGCATGCGTAGTACACCTCACTGCACATGCCCAGGTAGCTTACGCAGGCATCTGCTACGCTGATGATGTGCTGTGTGCGGTAGGCAATTCAGGGCACGGCCACCATTGTGCCAGTGGCACTATGGCGAGGGTCAGTACATGGCACTGTGGCACAACTGCGCAATAGTTAGCCGTGGCACTGGCACACAGGCAACCAATCGTGCTAGATGCATAGACGTCCGATGGCGCTGTGCGTGGCCTTGCGCCAGAGACCCATGACCCTGTGCCCAACCTTTTCCCCCTTGACGCTATATGTCCGGCATGGCTGCACCTCTATTGTGCTGTTCAGTAACAGCGTGATAGGGAATGGTGGCGCTGTACCACGCAGCAGTTCCACGTGGGTGCCGTGCTGCAGAGCACCATATTGCCTACTATAGCGGTGGAGATGGCATGCAGGAAAGCCCCTCAATGGAGTGCCCTTGAGCTGGCCAACCTTGTGGCCATTGTGAAGCCACACTATGGCCCACTCTTTGGTGAGGAGGCACTGGACACGGCCAGGACCCAGGTTTGGCAGGAGGTGGCCACTGACCTGGAGGCAGCCACTGGCTACAGGAGAACAGCAGAGCAGTGCAGGCACTGGTATGGGGACCTTAGGAGGAGGGAGCCGGAGCTGCTTGCCCGTCTGCGGTCGCATGCCAGGAGGGGCGTGGTGCCTCGTCCAGGTGGGTGATACGTCTACACACTTGTATCGTCGATATGGGTAACACTGTCTTATGTGTCCAGCATATGGGGAGGGATAGTCTAGGTTGGCTGTGGTGGTGTTTACAGGGTATGGGGTGGGTGGGTCTGGCTGGGTGGGTGGGCACACATTGGGGCAGGGGGACTTTGCTTTGGGTTTGTACTGATGTATTTCTCTCCTTTTTTCTCCCACAGGTGTGGCCGAGCAGAGGCGGATGGTGGAGCGGCAGCAGAGGGAGGAGGACGCTGCACACGGGTGTGTCGGGGATCAACACCAATGCCAACAATGTCCCGATGAGGGTGAGTGCCATGACACCATGATTGCTATTGCATGCTGTGTAACAGGGTGGGAAGTAGGGCATGGCCACCATCCATGGACACCACTAACATGCATGCGACATGTGACAGTCAGCACTGTCCAGTGGCACTGCATGTCTGGGAGTGCATCAATGGTGGTCCATGCGTGCACTGGGCACATGGCTGTGGCACTGCCTGCACACCACAAAGCCACGTTACTGTACGGCCTTAGTTGTGCTGTGCTGGACATGGGCGGTGGGTGTGTGTAGTGGTACACATGGCTGTTGCTGCCTGGTTGGGCATGTCTTGCGGACATGGTCACTGTGGGTGGGCACACACCATCACAGGAGTGTGGCACATGGCTGTATGCCATGCATAATGGGTGGGCTGCAAGGGGATGGACAGTCACACCTATTGACTCTGATCCCTCATCCTAGGTGTACGGATACTCCTGCAGATCCAGCAGGCTGTACAGGAGCTGCTGCAGATGGTGCAAGAGTCCCTGTCCATATTGAGGGACTTACAGCAGCATGGGGTCAGGAGGAGGAGGCAGCCCAGGCAACAGCCCCAGGCAGAGGAGAACCGGGCTAGACAATGACATCTGCAAGACCTGCCTGCAACTACCCGCCTTTAATCAACCCTCACACCCCACCTACCCTCTCCCATATGTTCACCCCTTCCCCTTACCCACCCCCACCTTGTTTCTGTCCCTCCTCCCATTTGTACATAGTTCACTGTATACAGTTGTGTTTTATATTTTACAATAGACATATTTTGATATGAATACTGTGATGGTCTCTGATTTGCAGCTGGCTATAGGTGCTCAGCTGCAGTGGTGTGCATGGCATCTGGGGTGGTTCAGTCATGGGTATGTGTGTGTGTGCGTGGGGGAGTGTCTCTGGTGTGGGAGTGGCTATCAGTCGGTGTTTGCAGTGTGTGTGTTGTTCCCTGTGCATTGCATTACTGTATGCAGTGGTCCATGGTGCATGCTCTGTGTTTATTGTGCCCCTGTCAACCTGTCCTTGGCCTGTGCAGCTGACACCCTTGCATGTCTGTGGCCTGCAAGGTCTGCTGCCTTGTCAGTGGTGGCTGTCCCTGCAGGTCATCCACTGTGACCGTCACAATGCTGGGTTGCCTCCTGTCACTGGTGTGGTGCATGTTTGCCTCGGGTGACACTGTGGCCTCTGCAGTTGCTGTACCACCTCCATGCTGTGGCTTGTGTGTGTTGCAGGGGCTGTGCACCACTGTCTGTGACTTGTGCTCCAGGCATATGCTGGTGGCATACAGGACCACAGTTCATGCACAGGGTGGGTGTCACCCCCTGTGCCATGGAGGACTGCAGGCTGTCTGTACTCAGTTTTCAAGGGCCCACACTGGGGGCTTGGTTGCCACACTACTGCATCCCTGTGTTATTGTCCCCATGGGTATAGGTGTGTGTTTGCCCCTTCACTGTGTTGCATCCAGTGTGCTGGATGCTTCCACACACCACTGTGGGTGTCTGTGCTGGCTGCTGTGGCTCATGGTGGGTCGGGATGTGACACTTGTCTACAGTGCAGGGTGCTGTCTCAATGGTGGTGGTGTCAGGGGCACACCCTTTCCTGTGTGGGGTACCTCTTGTGCCAACACATGGTCAGTCTCTCAGCTGTGCCTCAGGGGGATTGTGCGTGTTGGCACTGTGTCTGCCATTGTTGCATTGCCGTGTGCTGCCACCCACTGCTGGGTGCTCATGGTGGGTCTGGCTTGTATGGTTCTGTGGTACACGAGGTTGCAGTGTGACAGTGGTGGTGGTGGTATGCATGGGGTTTCCTGCAGTGGTGGTCACTGCTCATGGGGGTGTCTGGGGGTTACGGTGCAGGGTGTGCTGTGCACTGGGGGGGGCTGGTGTGGCATGGGGTGGTCCGCCCTCCTTGTGTGGCAGTCTCAGCTTGCCAGTGGGTGTGCTGGGACAGCATGGCCCAGCTGTGCTTTGTTTGCTTGTCCCCATGGGCCAGTGGATATTCCAGCCCTCTCCCAGTTGTGCTCTGCTTAGGGTGTGGGGGTGCATTGTCAGTTCTGCTGTGTGTTTCTGTGCCCATCTGTGGCATGGGTGGTGGGCCCCTACCTACCTCCCTGGTTGTGCAGTTACATTGCTCTGCTGCTGGGGGGCTCCCTGCTTGTGCTATGGCGCCTCTGGGCTGCTCAGCTGGGCAGCCCTTGTTGCTTACAGCAATATCGTGATTCGCTAAGCTTCCCTTCCTAGTTGTACTCATGGCACAGGTTGTGCGATATTCAGACGTTAGCTGTTGGGGCAATTTGGCTTGCTCCTTTTTTGAAAATTGTGTCTATTGCACATGGGCGCAATGGACTTGTGCTTGTTCCGCTATTGCGCACTTTTTGGGTGCAGTTTGAATATCCAGTCCATTGAATTTTGTATACCAACAGCATAACTGCTTTTGTCTAAATGATAGAAACTCAGCCCTTAGTGTGGAGCTTAAAACCAGCAGTGTACTGCTTCCTTAAAAATAAGTTTCTATCTACACAGAGGCAACATTTTACATTCTTTAATATTATGAAATAAAATCTTTAAGTTGACCAGTAGCTCAGCGGTTAGTGCACTTGCCCTCATTACCAGCTACAAGGGATTGAATCTAAGAGAATCACACTTTTGGGATTTAAGAGGACATGGGACAGACTGGGATTGGGAAGAGAGAGAAGGGGAGGGGGGAGTTTAGACTTGATAGGCCGATTAGGTAATTTTCTGTGATTCTGTGATTCTGTGAATCTTAAACTTTTAACCATAGATTAATTGTTTTCAAGCAAGCCACACTTTCTGCCTGCCCATTTACATTTACAAATTCCAGTATGTAACTTCTACAGTAAAGGCACTTCTAACATTACATGGTTAAACTACTTTATTTCCTGATTTCAGCTTCTAAGTTCAACACAGCAAAACTTTGGTTTTGCTTATTCAAAGCTCACCTACAGCTTAATGTTGTTTCTTGGAAGGGAACCAATGTCATATGCACATTTAAACTAGTATTAGATTTTTACTTCTCCAAACTTTCTGACTCCCTTAAGCTCTAATATAGAAATTATCTGGCCATAATAACTCCACGTTCTCAGATATACCAAAATTAAAAAAATCTTTTCTCTTTAAATGCACAGTCACATAAACTTTAAAAACATTAAATATTTTCAACAACACCATAACTATTTTTATTTCAATAATAGAAACTCTGCATAACTATAGAACTTAAAACAATCTGTGAACTAATTCCATCAATTACATTTCTATCTACACAGATGCAAAATTTTACAATCTTTAACATTAACTGTAAAATCTTTGCAAATTCTTAACCAGATATGAACTGTTTTCAACAAAAGCCACAAATTATGACTTCCCATTTATATTTCAATATTTCAGTATATGAGTTCTACAGTAACGGAACAGCTCACTTCACATGGTTACAACTAGTTTAATTCTCAATTTCCCCTAATAAATCCATGAGAAAAAAAAACTTAGCTTTTGACTATTCAAATATCACCTATAGCTTCATGTTCTTTCTTGGATACAAACACACATGACAGCCAGATTAAAACTACTTTTAAAGTTTTAGTTTTCCACATGTAACTGCTCACATAACCTGTAATATATAAATGATGTGATGCATAACAATGCCATTGTATTACATATAAATTATTTAAGAATAGCTCTTCTCTTTGCATACACAATCAGTAAAAACTCTCACACATTGAATATTCTTTACCAACCAAACAATAAATTTTACTTATAGAAAATCATCCATTACTTTCCAACTTAAAACCATCAGAGTAATCATTCCTTAAAAATACATTTCTATCTTCGCAAATAAAAAATGTTACATTCTACACTTCTATTTTCTAACATGTTAACAAACACTTAACCAGACAAAAACTGTTTCCAACCACACCACAAATTCTGCCTTCCCATTCACATTTAAAAACTACAATATTAAAGTTCTACAATAGGAGAAATTCTCATGATTTATGGTTAGAACTTATTTTACTACTTAATTTCCATTTTATAAAACACCTGTTTCAACTACTCCAAAATCTGCTACACCTTAATATAGTTTGCTGGATGTGAACCCAGGTGATGTATACCTTTAAATATTGCTCAAGTTTTACTTTTATAAACATTTCTACTAACATAAGCTATAATATACACAATGGCCCAGATATTCAAACTGCGCCAGTTTGTGGCGCAAGCCTGTGCGCCACTCAAAATAGTTGCACAGGGGTGTGGCCAGGGCGATATTCAACGGAGCTGCGCTATGGAGCAACTGCTTTGAATATCGCCCCCTGGCCTCCCCCACTGTGCATGGCACAGTGGAACTGCGCCAGCACAAGTGGTCAGAGTAGAGCATTGAGATGTGGTGGCGCAAGTTCCATTCTGCCATGCACAGCACCTGCGATATTCAAAGAGTGACATGGCCCCATTTGCATGCCATTAGCATGCAGGTGTGCCGATCCCCGACGACTTGCACCTGGCGCCCTGCCAGGCAGCAGCCGTCGGGGACCAATGACCCCTGCAGCTCGATTGTGGGATGCAATGAATGTCTCCAATCCCTGGTGGTCCAGTGGACCACAATTAGCCCGATCGTGGGCATAACTGTATTCCCCCCCTCGAGTAGCCTGATCGCGGGCATAACTGTAACTCCCCCCCCAGTAGCCCGATCGAGGGCATCAGTATCCCCAAAGTCCAATATCCCTGGTGGTCCAGTGGACTGAACAGAGCCCGATCGGCGGGCGGCATTCCTCACCCCAAGTCCAAATCCCTGGTGATCTAGTGGACTCCCCACCCTACCCACCCACGAGACCCACCATCCCGCCTCCCCAGTCAGCCGGCAGGCGGCAGCACCCCACCCACCTGCCATCCCGCCACCCGCTGACTGACAGCTCAGTATGGCTGCACACCCATTGGTTCAGAGCATGAGCCAATGGGCATGCAGACCATACCATACTAGTCAGTCCAGATATGTGAATGAAGGGATATTGGACTTTGGGATACTGATGCCTGATTGGGCTAATGAGGGGGAAGTTACATTATGCCTGCCATCGACTACTGAAAGGAAGTTACAGTTATGCCTGCATTGGGCTACAGAGGCCTGATTATACCCGGTCCGAACTGTCGTGGTCCACTGGACCACCAGGAATATTGGACTTGGGGGATACTGATGCCCATGATCAGGGCATGGCGGCACCACCAGGTGCGGCGGGGAACAAGTTGAGGCCACCCACAGGTGGCAGCTGCTGTTGCACCCTGCAATGTGGCAGCTCACCTGTGGGTGGCCCTCGACTTGTTCCTTTTTTTTTTCGGCGTAACTTTGTGCAGGTGCAGGTAGGGGTTGCACCTGCATAACTCTGCAAAGCCTGGGCTGAATATCGGGCTGTGCAGTTTATGCATCGCACGCCCCCACCTGTGCCTGCGCCATTACTGATGCGCCCGCTATGAGATTTAATCGACTCACTTTTTCCCTTTTAAATATCGCATCAGGGCTCATCAGTGGGTTGTGCATGGTGCAACACCGTTGTGCCATGCGCAACCCTTTTGAATATCTGGGCCAATATGTACTCATGCACTGAAATTCCATCAAAAACTGGAATTTCACCCTGTGAAAAAGGTTCCATATGATAATAGTGAAAACAAAATAGCGAACATCAAAATAGCGACTGCCAAAGCCAATAACAGCCACTACTACCCGTTCTTTCAACTATTGTTCTTGGCATGATGACTTGATACATATGCGGAGGGCAGCACCCCCCACACGCCCCATCTTAAATATTATAACACCATGCCGCTCATTGATTTTGGAGAGAAATACATATTCAGAAACACTGTAATTATGAGTCACCATTATGTGTCATTCACTATTTTGCAGTTGCAATTATCACGGGATACCATGAAAAATTTCATGGGTGTGAGATGTGAAATTCCGCTGGTGGAATTTTGCATTTTACACCCGCAAAATATTTTGTGAAATGCACGAATTCACAAAATATTTCATGGAACAAAATTTTTGAATTTCACCTATCTCTAAAAATAACAAACAACACCTGCATATGTATCAAGTCATCATGCCAAGAACAACAGTTGAAAGAACAGGTAGTAGTAGCTGTCATTGGCTTTGGCAGTCGCTATTTTGACGTTCGCTATTTTGTTTTCGCTATTATCTCATGGAACCCATTTTCTTGCTTGCATGTGAAGCAAAAACAGTCTGGAATGTTATTCCAACTTTTTTTGTTGTTTATTTATTTGTTTACTGGGTGGGTACACTGATCCCAGAGATCATTTTCAGGCATGACCCAGGCCAACCAGATGGCACAGCCAATGCAAAACACAGTTACATTACAATCACAGTGGAGAGGGAGTAACATCAGGTATATAATACAGTAATGGCAAAACAGTGGCAGTATGGTGTACATACATAGGACAAGTGCTCAAAGACTCCATGGCCTTTGGCCGAACATGATACCAACATCCAGAATTAAGTGCATATATACGTTATCAAACTAGTCATATGCTAAAGGTGATGTAAACCATCATTTGGTATGGCATCCATCATTTGGTATGGCATTTACATAAGGGCCTTCCTAACATTGCTTCCCAGAGGTTTCATTTGAATGTGTGGGGTAAGACCAGTGCTTGCAATTCATTAAGAAGGGAGTTCTAATACTCGGGTGCAGCATATGCAAAAGCTCTTCTTCCCAGCTTGGTAAAGTGCCTGGGGCATTCCAACAGCCAGCAGGTCGAGGACCTATGTTCTCACCTGTTACTTTTTAATATCAGCAACCCTAACAGAGGTGATCCAGCCCCATCCTGTAAGGCTTTTGCTATGAATAATCCAAGCATGAAGTCTCTCCAATCGGCTGGGGGGAGCCATCATAAGGATTGATAGAGATGGCAGTGGTGAGTCCAGAATGGGGCTTGGATGATGAATCTGCAAATATTATTATTATAGGCTGTGTTCAAGTGACTTAGTAGTGAATGGGGTGTGAGGGCAATTATTGAGGAGCAGTATTCCAGAATGCGGAGGAGGAGGAGGAGGTGGCCACGCCCAATCACAATTCTTGTATCAGGGATCAGTAGCTGCCTCAGTTGGTAACACATTCCTATTCACTGATTCACATTCCTAATTGCTGATCTGATATGGATTTCATACATAAGATATGGGTCAAGTGTCACCCCCAGGTATTTGAAGTCTCTTACCTGGTTAAGGGTGAGCCATCAGGGGTTAGTATACTGAGAGTGTTGGTGTTGTTGGGGGTGCACGTCATGAGTTTTGGTTTAGAGCCAAACAACATGCAGTTTATTTTCTTGGTGTTTACAAGATGCCTGTGCTGTGTGAACCAGTGTACAGTTGCAGTAAAGTCAAAGTTTAAAGTCCACATTTTCAGGGCAGAAGTGGCTCAGCCCAAGGAGGCGCCTTTAAAAAATGTTATGAAAAAATATTCATTGGTTCTAAAGTTATAAGTTTTTTTAAATGTGGCTTCTGAGCATGGGTTGAGTAGGCACTTCAGTGTTAGATGCTGATTTTTGCACTATGGTAACTTTGACACTATTTGACAAAATTTAATGGAATTTTCTATGCTTGGTTAGGGTGCTACACTCTTAGGATGTGACAAATTTCATGATGACAGCTTGCCTGGATTCTGAGACTCCGGGAGTGTGAAAACATCACAAAAATTCACTTTTTGGTAAGTTTTTTTGCTGACCTCTAAACCAAGGACAGTTTGGAATTGTGTTTTGAAATTTTCAGGGAAGAAATGGCTTGTCCCAAGCAGGTGCCTTTCAACGAGTTTGTGAAACAGTATTAAACAGTTCCCAGGTTATAAGGTTTCAAACATTTTGCTTCTGAGCATGCTCAGTAAGGTTTCCAGGAGAGCTGCCTCTTATTTTAAGTTTTTACTTTTTTTTAAAATTGATCAGGAAAGGAGAACTAGACAACTGTAGGCTAATTTTCAGCCTTTCCCCCCGGGGTACAAGCAGTGCCACAGTTATTAAGGAGATACAGATGTAAACTGGAATACTGAACCAGATGAAGCTGTTGGTGGCATTTTAGTAAATTAGGTAAATTTGGCCAGGGCACTGGGGAAATTCCTGTGCTCTTTTCGAGAAATGCCTTGGGATCTTTAACGTCCACCTGAACAACCACCACAGCAAACAGACTAGACCTAGATTTAACATCTCATCCCAAAGACAGATTATACATCTGTGGTAGCACGAGTATAGTTAAATGGGGTTTTTAATGTTAACCCCACATTTTTGCACTTTAATAACTTTGGTGCTTTTCAAAAAACATTGCCTGGAATTTGGCATGTGTGGTATGGGTGGCAAGTTCTTAAAACTTGAAAAGTTTTGTGGTGGATGCTCATCCCAATGACAAAATCAGAAATTATAAAAAGCCTTTGACAGGTACTTTCTGGCCTTTTTTTGCTCACCTGTGGAGCAAAAATGGTTTGGAATATTGTTTTGGAATGTTGCTTAGCCAAAAGGTGTGCCTGTCAAACATTTCTTGAAAAAATATAAATCAGTCTCTGAGTTATAATTTTGAAATTTGAATTCTGAGTATGTTCAGTAGGGTTTTTGAGATAAGTCTGACATGCAATAAAAATGTTACTTTCATGAGAAAAACATTACCGTTGTGAGGTTGAGCCTTAATAACTTTGGTGCTGTTTGACAAAATTGCATGACATGTTGCATGTATTGTCAGGGTGCTAAATTCTTATGATCTGATTGTGATGGTCACTTGTCCAGATTCTGTGACCAAGGGATTGTAAAAATAAGAAAAAAAGCACTCTTTTTTGGACATGTGTTTCTCGTATTTAGAGCAAAAACAGTTTGGAGTTTTGGTTGATCTAGGGAGGTGCCCATGAAATATTTCATTAAAAACTCTTTATTGGTTATTGAGTTATGCGGTTTTTAAAATTTGGCTTCTGAGTAGTTTGAGTATGCACTTTAATGATAATCCCTGAGTTTTGCACCTTAATAATTTTGGCACTATTTTTTAATATTATAGTTGGTAATTTAGCACTTTTCCTACTGTTGAGGATGAGGTACTGTATGTTAGAGAGCTGAAACACTGCAGCCAGTCTAGAGAGAAGGGATCAGTAGTCGACACTTGGTTGTCATTGTGGCACATTTAAAACACTTATTACCTGAAGATGTGTCTCTGTACTTAAGAATTAGACTATAATCCGTGAAACTCTTGTTCTGCTCTGATTCAGAGAAATGTAATGGAATAACTGGTTTGTTGTAAGCATTTGTCATTTATAACATAAAACCTCAATAAAATACAAATTGAAAAAAAAACATTTGCACTGCTTGAGAAAATTGCATCAGATTTTGCATGCATGGTCAGGTTGCTATTTTCTTAGGATTTTCCAAGTTTTATAATGGCCACTTGTCTGGATTCTGAGATCCAGATAGTGTAGAGACATTTTTAAAAATGCACATTTTTGTCTGTTTTTTGCTCTGGTCTAGACCAAAAATGGTTTGTAATTGTGTTCTGAAATTTACAGTCTAAAAGTGGCTTAGCCCAAGGATGTGTATTTCAAAGGTTTCATGAAACAAATATCAGTTCTCAAATTATAAAGTTTTAAAATTTGGTTTCTGAGCATGCTTAGTATGTTTTTGAGTTAATCTTCTGATATGAAATAAGAAATTTACTTTTGAGAGCTGTTCTTACTGTCACAAGAAAAATAATTTACAGTTGGGACTTTCAGCTTTAATAACTTTTGTGCAGTATGAAGATATTGCATGGAATTTTGCAAGTTCAAGTGCCAAGTTGTTAGGACTTGGAATGTTTCTAGAAGGCTGCTTATCCAGATTCTGAGATTTGGACATTTAAAAAGCCTGTAAAAGTGCACTTTTGTGCCATGTTTATGCCAGCCTATACAGTAAAAACAGTTTGGAGTTTTGTTCCCAAATTTTCACAGTAGAAGGCATTTAGCCTAAGGCTGTGCGTGTCAAAGTTTATCAATCAAAAATATTAAAAATATCAATTAGTTCTTGAATTCTAATGTCTAAAAAGTTGCTTCCAATCATGCTCAGTAGGGTTTTCAGAATGGTTGTTTGGTGTGATCAAAGGATTTATGTTCACATGCCACTTTTTGTTTCATGACAAAAAAATTTTTATGTTCACAAGAAAAAAGTTTTGGCCATGAGTGCTGCCATCTTATTTTTTCTTTGGGGCAAAAATGTTTTCTACAAACACATGAAAATTATGCCTTTTTGGAAAGCAGACTCCTGAGTCTAGGTAGATGGGACCTGTTTAGCTACATTTTAGATTTAGTTTAATGAAAAGTTATCACTAAATACATTTTTTGGACACCACAAAAAATCTTAGGTTGCTTGCTTAGCAAGGGTTTTGATTCTTGTGTCATGAGCTGCAAATTCTTTGTTTGACAGTAAGTGTGAGCAAAGAATTTCATGAACAAAAAATTTGGACTTTGCACCCAAAATCAAGTGTTACTTAAAACATCCGTTTTTAAAAGTTTTTTTCTTCCAAATTTTCTATCTTATTTTTAAGACCCTATGTACACACAGCAGGTGACAACAGTCAGTTCCACCACAAAATGTAAAAGTGTGAACAAAAAATTCTGTTTTCATGACATAAAAAAAGTACAAATGAAGATTTGTTAGTGACATAAATATTTGGACTTTGTACCTCAAACTGACCATTACTCATAACACAGACATTTATTTTGACATTTGTTTTCACTAAATGTTCAACAATCTTATTGTTTTAATATCCTTAGAAGAACACAGTTGGTGAGAACTGTCACTTTCACCTCAAAAGGTGTTTTTTTGTTGTCATAATACAATGGCAAGGATTTTAAAGGTCAGATTGCAAGTCTGTTACTCCTGTGGGTGTCATGGAGGCTTAAAATATGTTTTGAGAATTTGGGACATACTGAAAAATGGGATGTGTGTTGCAGTACAATTCTGCTGCTGTGCATGTAATGCTGAACTACAGGAACTGCATAGGGCCCAAGCACATTCTAAAGCTGCACGTCACACCATGGTAATGAATTTGCATGTGGACCAAACTGCACTACACAAATTGTGCACACATGGACTGGTCCATATACATTAAGCTGAAGTACAGAAGGCTGTTGTATAGTATTTCCATAGGGGGCCTTACACAATTCACACAGCCACATAACACATGAGTAGGGCTGTGCTTCTGCACCTAAAAGTGGGTTGTACTTTGGATATCATAGATTTCTGCCTGAAGTTGCTGTGTATGTCTTGCAGTGGGCATGTTCATCTGTGGCTGCAGAAGCATTGTTGCAATTTGAGTTTATCTTGCTCAAAAAGAAATGAAATTCATTGAAAGAATCTGTGCTAATGCACCAGTTAGGGTTTAACTCAATGTTAAAAAAGTAGGGAGGTGTGGCTTTAGGGGTTTCAACCATAATCACTCATACCCAAGCAGTAAAATGACAAGACTACACAAACAATGACAGACACCCATCATCAAGAAACACAAACAGCCTACAGCTGTTTCCAGATGACACAAATGCAGTTCCACTAATATGTTACCTTCACAAATATGCATACAGGTGACTGCACTTTAAAATAAAAGACAACATATTCCATCAGTGCTGTTTAAAAGCATAATAATGCGATGGCAGAAGTGCTGTGTATGCTTTGCAGCATGCATGTGTATCTGTGGGTGCAGAAACACTGGCCTTCAAGGTGGAAGCACTTTTTCAGACAGAAATAGTGCTGTAATTTAGGTATAGTGAATTTGTATCTGGAGTAAGAAATAGTCTTACACTGTGCATGTGTATTTGTAGCTTCAGAAGCACTGGCCCCACCGGGCCCTGCTTTTTTGCAGACAGAAGTAGAGTTGTTACTTGAATATTTTAGATTTCTATATGTACTATAGCCAGAAGTGGATGTGTATGTCTTGCACTATTCATGGGTATCTGTGGCTGCAGAAGCAGTGGCCCTGCAGGGACCTGCAGTACTATATGCAGAGGTAGTGTTATGACATGAGAATTGTGTATTTCTTTCTGAAGCCGGAAATGGGTGTGTCTGACTTGCAGTGTGCATGTGTATCAATGACTGCAAAAGTGCTGGACCCTGATGATGGATGTCTTTTATGTCATCTGGTAATAGTTGCATTTTGTTTGCCTTATCTGATAATGTCTATCTGTTGCTACTTGTGTGGTCTTGCCAGTTGGAGTTTTATCCATGATGGAACAAAATATGCTAGAAATTAAGACACTTTGAACAGACCAAATTTAATTGCTGTCTTATCCCTTGTATACTGACAGCCATTCTCAAGGCCCACAATTAATAAACCTGATAACATTAATTTCTCTATAATTTCCTTCCTTGGATACACATTTTCCTCTTACCTATACATTGTATTGGATTATAACTAAACTGCATATTTAAATGAATATCTGATTCATGCATCTGTTTTTTTTAATATTTGGATGTATATGTAATCTCAACCCTCATTGAATGTTGAGTGCACTATCCAGTGTTCTGTTTGGTTCACACGTGATACTTATCTCAGATGTATTGGACCGCTACTGCAAATTGTTGGAACCCATTCCTTGTGTGCAGTACTCTAATTATTTGTAAGTTTAAATTATGTTTTTGTGACATTATTTAATGTATAAACTCTAGCTAGAGGATTAAACTATCAATAAGGACCTCTATATTGGTCCTGTGCTATAGCATTAAAATGAGGACCAGCAGAATATTAGTGCCATCAGTTTTGCTTGGAAACTAACTAGCCCAACTAGTATTTCTTCTACAATAAACGGCCACTATGTCAGATGTTATTTAATAATTACTTTAAATGTTTATGTTGTAACTACTTTTGTACTTCTATGATAACTGTGCTACTGTAATGACCCCCAGGACCCTATCAGAAAATAGGTACAATACCTACCTGATGGCACTATGGAGGACACAGTTCACTAAGTTGTAGCCAAAAAATGAAAATATACTATGCAAGCTATATTAATTGACAATTCACTTACCATGACTGTTAATGCAATAGGTCCTTCTTTATCTGCTTCTTTTGTCATTGTTATATTACCAGTATTAGCATCTATCTGAAATATGCTGTCGGAATTGCCTAAAGATTGAAATAAGAAACAAGGGGTTGGTTAGCAAAACCAAACTGCAGTGGAAAATATATAACTGTAGAAATCTGGCACTGGTGCAAATGTTCTGTAATTCACTGGGTATAGAAGCATTAGAAACAGCCACCGTGTTAAGGCAATACAGGCTTTTTTTTCTTACAGCAATTACAAGCTTACAATAATAGGAAGCTGGCACTTTCATTATTTTCATGCTGTTTGATATACATAATAAGTTCTGGTGTATTGTTCTTTCTCTTTTTGAGGTATATTAGCTATTATATTAAGCTGAGGTTAATATGGCTCCCAGCCTGATATGGCATAACTACTTTCAGATCAAGTTTGTTCAATATTATTGTTTTTAGAATATTATTAGGTTCAGACCTCAGATTTTGACCAACTTTTTAAGTTGGTCCCTTTTGGTCTATTACAATTTCTAATGCCCTGGTGTGCAATGAGAGAGTCGTCCAGATGATTAGCTGACTCATATCTTACCACTCCCTTAAGAATTATCTTCTCTAGTTTACTAGTATGTTACATTGTGGTTGATCAGTAATGTCTCTCTCTTTCCTATCTACTCACTTTACATATATACGGATATCTGTGCTGATTATATTCTACATATTATACATGGTCAACTTGAATGTTCCTGTCCATCATCTATTATATATGTTTTTTCTTTTTTTACTTCCTGAATCATCCTCTACTCTACCTATATGTCCCTCACTATTCCAACAAGTACCTTACTCTCCAAATGCGACATTATGCCTGATTTACTTTTATATATGTGGAATGTGAAGGGACTTATCTCTCCCTGTAAGAGAAAGCAAATTGTATCCTACCTTAAAAAATACAAAACATACATTACTTTCCTTCAGGAAACTAAATTATTAAAATAGGATGTAGACAGACTTAAAAAAGATGGGGTCAGTCAAATTTGCAATTCATCTTTCTCTTCCAACAAAAGAGGAGTAGCTATACTTATTCATAAAAACCTTAAATGGTCCCTTATAAACTCCATTTCTGACACAGAAGGCAGATGGGTTATTGGTAAATTACATACCCCCTCCAGCCCCCTTATGCTTGTTAATACCTATGCTCCCAACTCTGACTCCCTAGAGTTTTTTCATAACCTAGCCCAGTAGATACTATCCGCAAACTTGGACAATACCCCAATAATTTTTGGAGATGATCTTAACCTTGCCTAGATGCTACTATAGATAGAAGCAACATGTCCATAGATGCCCATCCCAGAAGTATTAAGGCCCTCTCACTACTTCTGAAAAATCTAGGGCTGTCCATCGTCTGGTGACTTTTCCACCCACGTGACCAAGACTTCACTTTTTACTCTTCACTACAAAAATCATACAGCTGAATTGACTATTGGTTCAATTCCCCCACCATAGTTAAAAAAAAAATGACTCATTGATCCTTCCCATAGTAATTTCGGACCATTCTCCAGTTAAAGTACAACTCTTATGGGGCCCATCACAACAAAAATCCTCTTTCTGGTGTTTCGATCCCCTTCTCCTCAAGGACCCTGATTTCCTACCTATGATTAAATAACAGATCAAAGAATTCCTCTCTCATAATAACCCCACAGACACCTCCATATGTACTGTATGGGAAGCCCTAAAAGCCACGATTCAGGATAAAATAATTAGCAATGCCGCCCACTGAAAAAAATCAAGACAGCAGCAATTGGCTGATCTTGAAACATCCTTCGAAACTAAAGAGAATTTGTATGTTAAATCTAACAAACAAAGCCCTAATTCTCAACTCCATCTTGAAATTCTCTATCTAAGGATCAAAATAAATGAATTGATCTCCCGTAAAACTGAGTTAGCATTATTTAAGCTTAAACATAGGTATTGAGAACAAGGAGACAAAAATGGAAAGCTCCTTTCTTGCCAGCTTAGAATGCAACAAACTGAATGTCAAATTTCAGGTCTCAAGGACTTTCATGGTATTATTCACACTAACAACCCTTCCATAAACCACATTATGAAATTGTTTTATCAGAATCTATACTCTAACCCAAATCCCTCATCTATCTTACATATACAGCAATTTCTAGACAGTTTGCACTTGCCTCATCTCTCTACCTCTGAAGCGAACTCTCTAGATGAACCTTTCTCCCTCCAAGAGATTCAGCAAGCCTTGTCCTCTTTGAAGTCTGGTAAATCCCCGGGAGAAGACAGATTTCCATTAGACCTCTACAAATCACTTTCCGGTACTTTATGCCTGATCCTTTTTAACATCTTCCAGGAAACCACCATTAAAGGCAGACTTCCTCCAACATGTACTGAGGCAATTACAACACTAATTCTTAAGAAAGACAAGGATCCTTTACTTTTGACTATTTATAGACTCATTTCATTGTTAAATATGGATGGTAAGATATTTGCCAAACTTCTAGCGTTGCATCTAGAACCTCTGATCCTGAAATTATCTCATTGTTCACAAGCTGGGTTTATTAAAAACAGATCTGGCTCAGACCACTTACATTCTTTATTCAGTTTAATTCACAAAGCCAAATCTCTTAAAACTCCTGCAGCAGCTATAGCCATTGATTTTGAAAAAGGCTTTTGATTCCTTAAACTGGAACTACCTTTATCAAGTTCTGTCTTAATTTGGTTTCTCTCACACCTTCTGTTCCTGGATTAGATTACTATACACTTCACCTATAGCAAAAATTCTTACTAATGCCACCCTTTCTTCTTTTCAACTGGTGAGAGGAACCAGACAAGGATGCCCTTTGTCCACTTCTCTGTTCATCTTAGCCATGGAACCCTTATCTGCCAGTCTATGTCAATCCCCTGATATTAAAGGCATCCCTATTTGCAATTCCAGATACATCTCTTTTTCCTATGCGGATGACCTTCTTATACTACTTGAAAAATTAAAAGAGGCTGGGCCCTTGCTGATTAACTTACTTAGTAAATTCACCTATATCTCAGGCCTTGCTCTTAATTATGGAAAATCTGAAGCATTACCACTTAATGACCACTGCAAGCCTTTTATGAATCTACCTCTTGGATTCCACTGGTCTCCTCAAGGTATTGCTTACCTAGGAATCAGAATTCCCTGAAATCTGGAAAAAAACTGGGATATAAACTTTAGCCCCTTCTTTGATACCATCAAGAGTGCCCTAGACAGATGGAAGCTCCTTAACCTGTCTCTCATGGGGAAAATAGCTGCCATCAAGATGACTATCACACTCAAAATTCTTTATTTATTTGCTAATATCACCTTCACTTTACCATCTATCTTTCTCTCTAAAATTGACAAATTACTTCGTAATTTTATATGGGATGGCAAACCACAGAGATTCAATCAATCAATCAATCAAATCTTTATTTATTCAGGCAAACATCATTGAGCAAGGCTCATTTACAAGATGGACCTGATAAGGTCAAGGTTCAATAGTTGATACACAACAGATACATCATACACTTTATAAGACAGTTATACATACAGAGGAAAATAACGTTTATAACACAATGATGTACAGTGAATTCACATGATAAAACTTGGTTACAGGAAAGTTAAGCTAATATTTACAGTATATACAGTACATACATATCCCAATGGGGGCCATGGCAGACACACAACATAATGAATACTAGGATGGTGAAGGTATTATTGGGTTCCATAAGATGGGGGGTGCCTGTCTGGAAGGAATATGCCATATATGGTTTGGAAGTGAGATTTGTGATATGACAATTCTAGCTCTAGCGGTAGCAACTGCATTTCTCTGTGAAGAAGACTGTACAATGCTGTTTAAAGGAGGCAAATGGAATGATGATGGACAGTTTTAGGGATTTTTTGTAGGGTGTTCCTGCTATAGCTAGAGAATAGCTGATTGCTGCCCTCCCTAGCCTGGTGTTGAATTTGGGCAATTTGAGCAGGATGATGTTGTTGCTTCGTAGGGCATAGGAGCTAGGAGTGGTCAGGGTGAAGCAGTCCAGGATATGGTTTGGAAGTTTTTTTGATAAAGCTCTGTAAATCCATAGTGCTGCATTTCTGCTCCTTCTGATATGAAGGGAAACCCATCCAACTGCATCATAAAGAGAGCAATGATGGGTATTATATGGCAGATCTGTAATGAACCTTATTGCTCTATGATATAAGGTATCCAACTTGTGAAGGTAGGAGATGGGGCAGTGACTATAAAGGAAGTCTGCATAGTCAACAACTGATAGAAAAATGGCCTGGACTAACCTCATCTTTGAGTCTCTGTTAAGGAAGGGTTTGAATCTATAGAGAAGGCCAAGTCTTTGGCAAAGCTTTTTTAACAGTTCTTCTAGATGATGAGTGAAGTCGAGTCTGCTGTCAATCCACACACCTAGGTATTTGAAGTTTTCAACATACTCCAGATTTTCTCCAAGTATAGTGCATAGCTGGGGGAGAGTGATTGAAGAGGATGTGCTGGTGGAGTTTTGATTTGTGAACATCATTGCTTTAGTTTTCTTTGCATTTAACAGAAGCTTTTTCTCGAGTAGCTGATGTTGTAACAAGGAGAATTCTGTTTGTAGGATTTCATGAGCAACTGTAGGCTAAGGGTTGCTGACATACAGAACAGTGTCATCAGCAAAGAGGTGTACTGAGGAATTGGTAAGGGTTGAATCAATGTTATTTATATAAATGGCAAAAAGGGTTGGACCCAGAATAGAACCTTGGGGGACTCCTCTTGACAGTGGTTTTAATGGGGATAGGTCACCTTCAGCTTTTACCTGCTGTGACCTACCGGTGAGGTAGCATCTGAACCACTTACGGGAGGGTGGATCTAGGCCAAGGGAGTGCAGGGATGAGAGTAGCAGCTCATGGTCCACAGTACTGAATGCTTTGTTCAGGTCCAGAAATACTACACAGACATTATTCTTTTTATCCAATTCGGTTTGCCAGTCATTTGTGACCTTGGCTAATGCAGTGATAGTGCTATGCTTGGCCCTGAATCCAGATTGAGCTGGATTTAAGAGGTTAGCATTGTCAAGATAGTCCCTTAGCTGATTACTCACTAATTTCTCCAGCATCTTGAATAGCACTGGTAGAATGGAAATGGGCCTGTAATTATTAAGATCCATAGGGTCCCCTGATTTTAGAAGGGGGACCACTTGGGCTGTCTTCCACAGTGTTGGAATAGAGCCAGAGTTTAGGGAAAGGTTAAAGAGGTGTGTTAGGGGGACTGCAAGTACATGGCACGCAATATTTAGAAAGAAGGGGTCCAGAGATTCTGCTTCTGCACTTTTTTTGGTATCCAGATGCCATAATAGATCCTCAACTTGTTTCAACAGTATAGGTTTGAAGCTAAAGGAAGAGTCAACTCTTTGATCACCAGTGTAATGGGAGCTTAATTGTTCCCTCAGCAGGTTAGCTGGAGAGGTGTCAAAGGCAAGGCCAGCCGTTGTGAAGTGGTTATTGAATGCATCCAGGATTTCCATTTTGCCAGTGATAGGGCCATAACTGTTGTGTAGTTGAGTTGGAAGGGGGTTGTTAGCGTCCTGCCCCACCATACCCTTGATGATGCCCCAAAACCTAGCAGGATTATGGTAGGAGGAGTCGAGCTCGGCCAGGTAGAAGGCAGCCTTTGCATCCCTAACTTTCTTGGTGCACCTATTCCTGGCTTTCCTAAAAATCATCCAGTCATTTGCATTCTTAGTTTTTCTTGCCATTTTCCAGAGTTTGTCTCTCTCCAGCAGTGCAGCTTTGAGGTCAGCTGAAAACCAAAGACAGGATTTGTTTTTTATACGGATACTAGAGATTGGGGCATGGGTGTTAAGGGCATTTATTATAATGCTATTTAGCACCTGCTGAGCTTTTTCTACAGAATGTGCAAGATAAAACTCTTGCCAGTGTGGAGAGTAAGCTAGATCATGCAAATATCCTTCAATATTGATGTTTTTCTTGGATCTCCTCATGAGGAATTTTGCAGGATTTGTTGTTATGCTGGTGGATCTTACCCCTGCGATGGGGCAGTGATCACTTATATCCTAGAGAAGCACTCCAGCATGTGTGAATAGATGTGGTTTACTCACTAGCATGATATCAAGTAGTGTGCTGTAATTACTATTCCTTGCATTAATTCTTGTTGGTTCATTAATTAGTTGTGTGAACCCATATGTGTCACAGAATGATACCAGAGGTGTAGCTGCCTGGGTGAGCCAGTTTAAATTCAAGTCACCTAGAATAATGACTTCTTCAGTGCTGGGCTTGTCCAGGTTCCCCAGGTGGGATAAGAGCTTGTGTTCAGCAGAGGGGGGTCTGTAGCATCCTATTAGTTGAAAAGCTGCTGTATTGGGGAGAGAGACTTTTAGGGATAGGCATTCAAACTCCTTGGGCATAGATGTTGCAGCAATACAGGATACAGCTATATCAGATTTTGCATATATGGCTACTCCACCTCCCCTTGTTTGGCGATCAGCTCTGAATAGCTGATAGTTAGGTAGGTTAACATCCCTGTCTGCTGTGGTGGGTTTGAGCCATGTCTCAGATACCACGAGAAAGTCTGGCAAGGTATGGGCAACCCAGGCTTGTATCAATGTAAGTTTTTTCAACAGACTGCATACATTAATATGCAGGAAACTGAGGCCTTTAATTGAGGTTATGTCTGATGGAGAGGTGATACATTCAAGAGGTCCAGGGTTGATTTCCACATTACCAATACAGAGCAATAGAAAGAGCAGGAGTTTCATGAGGGCTGCCAGTGATAGGGAGAGTGGGCTGTCTTTGGTCCTCCTTCTTTTATTCTGTTGCCACTCTTTTTCTGGGGTGCTCCCTGTGGGTTTAAGGAAATGTGTCGAGATACCAAGTAGCAGTTTGGCGCTTAGGCTTAGGGAGGATCTGTATATCCGGCAGTGGAGCCTTGATTGATATACATGTGTGGTGGTATGTGTCTCTTTATGGTGATTATACCACTGTAGTCGATGCAGCAATGGTAGAGCATATGTAAGGGTTTGAGTGTCAACCAAAGGGGATGGTACAGAGAGACTGGGTGGATGGATCACCCTAATTTGTATGACAGGGACATCTTCTTTGAGGAACCCTATGGCTGATAGTGAAAGGAGTATCAGAAGTAAACTCCCCATTCTGAAAGAGATATTGGTAGTTGGCTGTCGGGGAGTAGTGAAGTTGCTGATTGGTTGGATCAGCAAGCCGGTGTGACTGTCTGTTGGTTTAGAAAAATGCTGAGGGCAGGGAAGAGATTTCGGAGGGAAGATGCCTATAAAGTAACATACAAGAGGGGGGAAGGGCGGATTCAGGTACACACCGGAACTCCGAAACTCGTGGTTTTGAATGCCACTGTTTTGACTGGATGCCCAGTGGATTCAGTCACAACAAACTTCGTGCACATTGGAAACAGGGTGGGTTTGGACTTCCTTGGTTCAAAGCTTATTTTGGGACCTTCCAGAGCTCTCAAACTATCAAATGGTTCCATAAACCTTCATCTCACACCCTGCTATAGGTTACAATGGAATCCCCATCCTCTCCCGGTGGAGTCCCCACAGCTTTCATCTTTAGTCCTCTCCCTTCCAAATTAAAATTACATCCCACTATCTCTGCTTCTATTCATTACTGGAAGCTAACCCACACATTTTTAAAGTCTAACCCAATCCCCTGGTTCTGTACTCCCTTTTGGGGTAACCCATTAATTGCTCTAGAGAATCAAACTATCTTCTGCCGCTCTTGGAGAAACAAAAGTATTTTTTTCTTAGGGAATATCCTAGATCAGAACTCTCTTACTCTTAAAACTTTTTTAGAATTACAGAAAATATGGAAGCTACCAAAGCAAGACTTTTGGAAGTATTTACAAATCTGCACTGCTTATAACTCTCTTTTTCATTATGTTCATAATCACATCTGCGGGCTTCCCATGCTGCCCCTGTGGCCCTGGCTCTCTCTGAGCAGGCCACAGCTAACAAACCACCTGACTGACCCCTGGACAGATTCAGACAGCCCATATGTGGGCTTCCCAAGCTGCCCCTGTGGCCCTGGCTTTCTCTGAGCAGGCCACAGCTAACAGACCACCCAACTGACCCCCGGATAGATTCAGACAGCCCATCTGTGGGCTTTCCAAGCTGCCCCTGTGGCCCTGGCTGTCTCCGAGCAGGCCACAGCTAACAGACCACCCGACTGACCCCTGGACAGATTCAGACAGCCCATCTGTGGGCTTCCCATGCTGCCCCTGTGGCCCTGGCTCTCTCCGAGCAGGCCACAGCTAACAGACCACCCGACTGAGCCCCGGACAGATTCAGGTATGCACCGGAACTCTGAAACTCGTGGTTTTGAATGCCACTGTTTTGACTGGATGCCCAGTGGAGGAACCAGGCACTGATTGGCAGCTTTACTCCTTGTCCGATTTTCCAACGCCTTGCGCTTCCTGCTCTCAAGGAAATCTCTTTCTGTGCTGTGCTCTGGACCGAATTTTTCAGTAAATACAGTAAAATACTGTAGACCCCAGCAAAATGTGGGAGACTTGGAGTCACTACTGATTATATAGCCTGTGAATTAGTAGGTTATAACAAGATATGGGTAAAATCTGACCAGCCTTATTTTAAAATAGTACCTATCTTATGGTTGTTTTATTGCAAATGTATCTGTCACTCTTTTCACTGCTTTTATACTGGGCTATTCTGTGATAGCTACTCTACATTTGTCTCCTCACTGCTCAGCAGTATAATATTGCTGAGTAGTGTAGTGACAAATGACATAGTCTAAATACTGATCTGTGTTGTTAGTGATAGTTGGTACCTCTGAGCTAAACCTAGCCACTGAGCAAGACTGCTGCAGTTTTCCATTTCTGCCCTACTGACAAACTCTGCCCCTTCCCCACACTGGTCACTCTGCTAATTATTAATTTCTCTGCCCCACTTGTAATGCTGTCTCTCTAAACATCTTATTTTCTTGTCTACCTTACCTACAAACCCTTCCCTTACACCCCCTGCTGCTGCAGTCCTCCTCAGACATCCCAGTGCCAAAGCACAGACCCCCCATTAACTCCTCTTCTAGCTCTAAATAATTGCCCTGCATTTACCACCTCTTTACCTCATGCTTTGTCCTTCCCCATTGCCTGCCCCCCACTGAACTTGCTATTGTGCTCTAGCTGTATTTAATCCTCTGTGTTTCCCTCCTTGTTCCACAGACAGCCCATCTGCGGGCTTCCCAAGCTGCCCCTGTGGCCCTGGATCTCTCTGAGCAGGCCACAGCTAACAGACCACCCGACTGACCCCCAGACAGATTCAGGTACGCACCGGACCTCCGAAACTCGTGGTTTTGAATGCCACTGTTTTGACTGGATGCCCAGTGGAGGAACCAGTCACTGATTGGCAGCTTTACTCCTTGGCTGATTTTCCAACGCCTGGCGCTTCCTGATCTCAGGGAAATCTCTTTCTGTGCTGTGTACTGGACTGAATTTTTTTGCCCACCCCCCCTTGCCCTCCTCCTCCTCACAGTATTAAATAGACCCTTACTCTGCCACTTCCTCAGCCTAGCAGCTGATTGGTCACTCCACTGCTGCACATTTTCATGCTATTGGCCTCCCTGTCTTCAATACCTGACTTGACCCACTTTCTCAATGCCCCTTTTTAAAGCAGTCCCACCCACAGGATCACACATTTGCTCTCAAGCTTTTCTCCAGCCACTCCATCTAACTCCTCTCAATTACTGCTCTACCTGCCCTATTGTTAGGGACCTCACCCTAATTCGACTATATACCATTTCAACTATAAACCAGCTAGCAGTTTAGCAGGCCAGCAACACCAAACAAACTACCATGGGGTGCAACCACCTACTACTACTACTCCTCACTACCTCTTTTGGCATTGCTGGTACCATACACGTCCTTTTGTTTTGTTGTTGGAATAGATAAGGAGTTTTTTCTTTTTTTTCCTTTTTCCTCCCCCTCCAGCAAACGAGGCACTGGCCCTCCCCTAGTGAAAAACTCATCTAAAAACTGCTGCCGAAATCTATCCTTAAGCCAGGGACTGCTCTGCAACTGACAACCTAAGCTGTCAGCGAGTGCCGACCCCCTGATAGATCTAAGGGCAGCTAGACTTAGAGCACCCTATTCCAACTGATCCATGTAGAGATCATTCAACCATGCCTTACAAAGCACATGCTTCCCTCCCTGCACCCCGATGTGCTCGAAACCAAAGCGTCCCTATCCCTAATGGGGGAGGTACTTCTTGCCATAATCTACTCACTGACCCTCATCTGGGTGGATAGGCTCATTGACCCATGCCACCTTGAACCAGGGGGCCATCTGCATAATGACCCACCCCACAATTTCCACAGCAGTAACCCTATCTCAAGCACACTTGCTCTCTCTCAACGGCACATGAGATGGTAAAAAAGGGTATATGCTATGACCTGTTCTACTTTATGAGCAGGATGCATTGAAGGAACCTCATCACCATACCCAGTACTAAACTACTTAGCTTACTGGTAGCACTACTACTCCTGGCAGGAGATATTCAACCCAACTCCGGCCCACATACCACCAATATCTTGGAGGCATCCCCTCAGGACCCTCGCTAGGTGTCTGCCAAGGGTCTGAAGATAGCACATATGAATGTATGTAGCCTCAGACCTAAAAATACATGAAGTCCAAGGCTGGCTGGACCTCTACAAGCCTGATGTCCTAGCCATCTCTGAAACCTGGTTAAAAGCCCACATCCTTGATCACAAGATACAAGCACTGGGCTATAGCACCTACCGCAAGGACAGGGAATCAAAAAAAGGGGGTGGGGTGCTAATCTATACAAAGACTGACCTCACCGTGTCACCTCTAACCCTGCAGGGAAGTCTCCCTGCTGAGGGTGAAGCTATATTGATCCGCATAACCCTAGGACACACCAAGCAACTAACAATAGGATGTGTCTACCACCCACCAAAGTCTGCCCTCCAATCACTCGAAGCCATCACGAATGCACTGGCCCAAGAGGTAGCTACGGAGCTACTCATTTTGGGTGACTTCAGCCTCAACTGGGCCTAGGACCCTGGCCATGCCTCGATGTCTCGGACCCATGAAGCAGGTCTGACGCAGGTCATCTCTGAACCGACCAGACTGAATTACAAAACTGGGAATCTCACCACCCTGGACTGGGCTCTGGTGTCAAACCCTGCAAACATCCACAGTGCGGGTACAATGGCAGACTCCTTGAGTGACCATTCCCCGATTTTCTGTAAATGGAGAACAGAGCACCCAAGGTCCAGCCAAGAATCCTTACTGTCCGAGACTACACCAAATTCTCAGAAGTACAATTCAATCACTACCTAAGTAGCCCGGACTGGAGCCCCGCAACACTCCTCCCAACTCTGGCTGAGGCCTTGGAATACTTTCAGGACTTACTAAGTATAGCTGCCAACCTCTTCGCTCCTATGAAGAGACTAAGGGCGAAAGGCAACTGTTACAAGTGGATCTCTCCATCCCTCAAAGCTCTAATGACTACTTGGGACAAAGCCTGGAAGAAGTTCAGGCTCTCCACCCTCCCGGCAGATCTTGTGGAATACAAAGCCCTAAGAAACAAAGCCAAGAAAGCCATTAAACTTGCTAAAAGAGAATACATCACACACCTCCAGAAAACTAGCTTAGACAACCCTAAGCAATTTTGGAATCATGTCAATGACCTGATCAAGGGCAGCAAAAAGACTGAATCCTGCCCCATGGAGATCAACGGTCAGCTCACTACTGACTCTTCTCTAATATCGGCTGCCCTTAACAGCCACTTCACAGATCTGGAGGCCTACAAGACTGGACAATCTTCCCTGACTTTGGCCCCAAGCTCAGCTGAAGCAACACACTTTGAATTACCCTCTTTCCACCTGAGACTGGCAAAGTGCACTGAGGTCCTAACCCTCCTAAAGACGCTGAAACCTAAAGGATCAGGGGGACCAGATGGGATCAACCCTCGGCTACTCAAGGCTGGAGCCACCTCCTTATCCAGGCACTTAACCATGCTCCTTAACAGATCACTGAGAGAAGGAGCAGTCCCTGACCAGTGGAAACATGCCAATGTAGTCCCTATCCACAAAGGTGGACTCAGGGAAAAACTAACCAACTATAGGCCGATCTCCCTTCTCTGCACACTTGCCAAGTTGCAAGAAAGGCTAATCTACAACCAACTCTGGGACTACTTGGAAGCTCATCAGCTCCTTGCTCCCTTTCAACATGGATTCAGACCAAACCACGGTACTGACACTGCCCTCATTAACTTCTTGGATGAAGTGCTCAGGGCAATGAACAAAGGGATACCCACAGGTGCAGTCTTTATAGACCTGTCCAAGGCATTTGACCTTGTCGACCACAATCTTCTGCTACAGAAGCTGCACAATGTGGGCCTAGACTCCCATGCCCTCAAGTGGTTTGGGAGTTATTTATCAGGCCAGATACAGAGGGTCACATGGAAGGGGGCCATGTCAGAGCCACTACCTCTAAAACAGGAAGTACCTCAGGGTTCAATACTAGGCCCCCTCCTATTCTTCCTACTTACCAACTGTGTGCAGTACCTACTGTGGGAGAGCTCGGTTGTACAGTACGCTGATGACACTGTCATCTACCGACCCTTGGGCGATGTGGCCGCTCTTGGTCCACTCCTCCAAAAGGACCTCACATCCCTAGAGACATGGCTGTGTGAGAACAGAATGGTACTTAATGCAGACAAAACCAAGGCAATGCTATTCGGGCCAAGATCACTGGGACTTGACAGATCCTCATCCCTCCGACTAACCACACTCTCTGGCAAAAGCATTAATGTAGTTCCCTCCCTAAAATACTTAGGCCTAACTCTGGATCAGTCTATCACCTACATGGACCACGTGGACCAGGTCACCAGGACCCTACATTGCAAACTCGGTACCTTGTACCGACTCCAGAACCAGCTCATCCCTGAGGCCAGGCTCTCCATTGTGAAAAGTGTCCTGCTCCCTACCTTGACCTATGTGACCCCTATTATACAGGGCATGGCAAAGCAAGAGGTATCCAGGATGCAATTCCTATACAACAAAATAGCTCGGTTCGCTACTCAAGACCACCCATGACGTCACCACTGTGGCACTCTGGCCCAGCTCCCGGTGGCCCACATTGGCCGCTAGCCTCCAATACCCATTGCTTGTCCGGGCCTACAAGCTACTCAAACCCCCCGCTCCACCAAGCATAGCTGGAACCATAGCCATTAAACACAACCCTAGGAATTTAAGGACATCAGAATGAACACTACTATAAATCCCCAGAGTAAGGACCAATGCTGGTGGCAGATCCTTTTCTTGCCAAGCCCCCAGCCTATGGAACAAGCTCCCCCTGGTCCAGGACGCCTCCTCACTCATGAACTTCTGCACCAGGCTCAAGTCCCATATACTGGCCACAAGTGCATGCCACTGCCACGGCTCTTAAGGTATCCCCTTTTTTTCTGCATCAAACCTTCCCAAAGGTGAGCCGACCATGTACCTCCCTCTAGTATCTGGACACCTAGGGACCAATGCTACCTCATGTATATCACTATGCCAAGTAGTACCAAGGCAAAACTGTGTCATGATGATAACCATGTCTGTAACCACTGTCTGTAACCACCTTATGCTTGAACAACCTATGTAATTAAAAGTTTTTCACCACTGTATTTTATCTTGTATTGTTATCCCGGGTCGCCCCTGAAAAAGGGACCTTCAGGGCTCAGTGGGCCTACCAGGTCACCAAAATTTAATAAATAAATAAAATAAGACCAATACATTTCACACTGGATTAAATTAACGGCAAAATGGAATAGTTCCATCAATAGAGACATTATAGATGTCTTACCTGATCAAACGCTATCAGCTAAAAACAAATGGAGTATGCTCTTTAAATATAACATCACGAATACACAATGGAGTAAACGTTGGAGTATATCTCATAATACATTCAAAGATGCACACAGTTCCTTAATTCAAATTAAAATCCTATATTCTTGTTATAGCACCCCTTTGGTACTACATCATATGGGACTTTTAAACAACAATAACTGCTGGAGATGCAACCTGCCCAGTGGCGATATCCTTCATATTCTATGGGCCTGCACTCCTATCAATAAGCTTTGGCATAAAGTTCACACATTTTGCCTCTAGAGTAATCAGACAGAAAATCCCTCTAGACCCGAAAATTTTCTTGTTAGATTTACTCACTCCAAACAACTCTACTCTCTCACATGTACATTTTAGATGGCTAAATATATTGTCTCTTCTAGTTAAACACCTCAACCTTATGAACTGGAGATCAATCTACGTACTAACCCTTCCAGACGTTCTTCAAAACTTATCCCAGTATGCATCCCTAGATAGGTTATCTCACAGTATTTCTGACGGGCTCAATATATATAATAGATGCTAGCAGGACTATTTCACATATATTAATACTACTAACATCCCATACCCTAATATATAACCATTTAACCCCTTTTCTTTTCCTCATTATATATATACACATCAGATTAGGGATAACAATAACCTTTGGCATAGATATCCTTTTTTTCTTTATTCTTCTCTCTTGTTTCTTTTCTTTACTCCTATTACTCTCCTTTGTCTATTCTCTTTTAATCCCCTCTTACAGGTCACTTGCAGTCATCTCTTCCTCTCTTTTCATGTTTAACATTATACACTCACTGATAGGCCTAACCTTAGGTATTCACTGACTTCCCTTTTTATATTTAGAGAATAATTTAAACTCAGCTATTTCCTGACCCATTACAACTTTTTTATTATTCACTTGCAGCCTTGTTTCCTCATGGTTATGACCTAAACCTAATTTAAGCACAGTGGCCCGGATATTCAAACTGCACCAGGCTGTGGCGCAAGCTTGGGCGCAGCTCAACTTGGCTGCACAGGTGTGGTCTGTGTGATATTCAACGGAGCTGCGCCATGGTTCAGCAGCTTTGAATATCACACCCTGGCCACCCTCAGTGTGCATGGCGTAGTGGCACTGCGCGAGTGCAAGTGGCCAGAGTGGAGCACGGAGATGTGCTAGCGCAAGTTCCATTGCGCCATGCACAGCACCAGCGATATTCAAAAGTTGACATGCAAATAGAGCCATAATGTATGCAAGGCACACATGGGGCCATTTTCATGTCAGTATGGCCCCATTTGCATGCAGGTGCACTGATCCCCGACGACTTGCACCTGACGCCTCTGCCAGGCAGCAGCGCGTACTCAAGTCTGACGGCGGGCATTTGTACAAAAAGAAAACTTTGTCCTATATCCCTGGTGGTCCAGTGGACCGCTATGTGCCCGATCATGGGCATCTGTAAAAATGAGAACCCCGTCCTATATCCCTGGTGGTCCACTGGACCGCTATGTGCCCAATCATGGGCATCTGTAAACATGAGAACCCCGTCCTATATCCCTGGTGGTCCAGTGGACCGCTATCTGCCTGATCATGGGCATTCATAAAAAAAAATTAGTCCTATATTCCTGGTGGTCCAGTGGACCGCTGACTGCCTGATCGCGGGCATGTGTAAAATAGAAAAATTCCAATATTCCTGGTGGTCTAATGGTACCCCCCACCGCCACTGTGCCCACTGCCCCATCCCCAGTCTGCTGGGCGGCAGCACCCACCTGCCTGCCGCCCGCCACCCCCGACCGACACTGGTGGGCTGCATGCCCATTGGTTCACAGTGTGAGCCAATGGGCATGCAGCCTCTTGTACTACATTCCAGTTATGTGAATGATTCATTCACATAACTGGAATGTGTGTAGTAGGCTGCACGCCCATTGGCTCACACTGTGAACCAATGGGCGGCAGCCCACCGGTGTCAGTCGGCAGGTGGTGGGGCGGCATGCGGGTTGGGTGCTGCTGCCCGCCGGCTGACTGGGAGGGGGAGCGGGGCGGTGGGGCACAGTGGGTGGTTGGGGGGTACCACTAGACCATCAGGGATATTGGAATTTTTCTTTTTTTACACATGCCTGCGATTGGGCACTCAGCGGTCCACTGGACCACCAGGGATATTGGGCCTGTTCCTTTCTTTTTAACAGAAGCCCACGATTGGGCAGTCAGCGATCCACTGGACCACCAGGGATATAGGATGCGTTGTTTTTCATGAATGCCCACAATTGGGCAGATAGCGGTCCACTGGACCACCAGGAATATAGGGACGGGTTCTCATTTTGTACAGATGCTCAAGCGACAGCATGGGGCGCTGCCAGGTGACTTGAACTGGTGGACACCACAGGTGGCAGCTGCCGGTTGTGCCCTTGCACGCGGCAGCTCACCTGTGGGTGGTCATCAGTTGTTCCTTTTTTGGGGTGTAACTTTGTGCTGGCGCAGATAGGGGTTGTGCATGCATGGCTCTGCACATCCCGGGCTGACTATCGGGCTGTGCAGGTTATGCATGGGCATGCCCCCCCCACCTGTGCCTGCATACATTACTGATGCACTCTGGTGCATCGGGATTTGTGCCGAGCACTTTTCCCTTTTGAATATCGCACTGGAGCACATCAGTGGGTTGTGCATGGCGTAACACTGTTGTGCCATGTGCAACCCTTTTGAATATCTGGGCCAGTGACTTTGTCTCCTTAAAGTATGTACAATGTTTTTTATTTCCAAACTACTGATATCTCTGCTTCTTCTACAAAAGATGCTGTGTACCTGTATTGTCTGTTTTGTTTCACTTATATGAACATTTTTTAATAAAAAGGCAAAGTGGAAAAAAATAGAGAAACAACCACTGTATTCTGTTTTATATTATTAAATCAAGAATAAAGCAAAATCAAATCTAAAACACCCAAGTCTCCAAATGTCTCAGTTACAGGAAAGAATAGTAAAAATTCAAAATGATTGCCCAAATAGTCAATATTTGTTGTATTAAGGGAAGCTACACCCTCATATCTTGTAAATGTTGTTTCAATGTCAACAGATGACTCTTTTCTTTTGGCTGCTAGAGATATATGAGATTGTTTTAGCTTACGTCCACTGTTCATATAGTTCCATGTGAAAATCATGATTGCATAATCACAATGTCAAAATCAGCACTTCATCAATAGCAAGTGTCATTAATGTGAGCCTAAATTACATCGCTTTAAAAAATAACGTGATCGTCTTTTTAGCTATCATGTAATCTGTATTGCCAACTAAAATGTATTACTTCTGTAGTCTTCGGGTTGCTATGTTGTCCTGTGTGTTATGGATAATTGATTACCAGATCACCTGTTCTTTCAGCCCCCATAATGCCTTGCTATTTAAAATAGAGGTTAGCCTGCTTCATTCTCTTCAGTAAGTTGCTTTTTGATTGCTGCATTGAGCCATGGATTTTGAGGAAATCACCGGCCATAAAAGTAGGCCCTTAGCATTTTTCCATGGATATCTGTATCACAAAGAAAAGGAGATCATCGAGAAAATATACTGGCGCTGTGTGGATTTGAACAAATATAAGCTTTTTAGCTTAAATACACACAGTAGGCACTCAGGTTGTGAAAACTGTTAAGGATCATACACATGTTGCAGATGTGGGGGATATGGGGGATGTGGGTACCAGGAAGGTAATGACAACCATTAGACAACGAGCAAGAACTAGCTTGCAGACAACTTCTCATGTAGAAGTGCAATGCACTAGTACAGCACCTAATGCATTGTATGGTAATTTATGAGCCATCACTTTAATCAAGTGTATCATGCAGCAAATAAGGCAGGTAGAGTTAGGGGCTTCCCAGCTACTTCTGCAACAGTACAAAATTTGGTTATAATACCAGAGTTCACCTTAACAATTTCAGGTGACATGTTCTTGTGTTATGATAGTGGGAGCGAGCCTGACAGATTCTTAATTTTTCCTACTGAAGCCAACAAAAAGCTGCTGAGAGTCAAGTGATTGGATGCTTGATGGCACGTTTAAATCCTGCCCTGCTCTGTTTGAGCAACTGTATAAAGCTCACCACCCAAGGTCAGGCACTGTTATTACTACTGTATATCTTCTAATGAGTTCCAGGAAAAACAGTTCTTATGCAAGGGTGTTCAAAACCCTCTGTGAACAGTGCACAGCATTGTCCCCTGACACTGCGATTATGGATTTCAAAAAATCTGCTTGAAAGGCTTTCACTGAAGTGTTCCCTAGTACTGAGGTCAGAGGGTGTTTTTTTCTCTATGCCCAAGTCATTTGGAGACAGATACAAAAATACCCTGAGGTGCAAGAAAGGTATTTTGCTGATGCCAATTTTGCACTGCACCTCAGAATGCTGCTTTCACTAGCATTTATGCCTGCTGCTGATGTGGTTGCAACCTTTGATAACATGGATGAATGGGAGTTTTTCGCCACCAATGAGGAACTGCTAATGCTCCTACTTGATTATTACAAGACAACATGGATTAGGAGACCAAGGGGGCATACTGGACGAAGAAGAGCATGCTTCCCACCTGAGCAGTGGAACTGCTATAATGGAACTACCAGAGGCATAGCCAGAACAAAAAACGCGGTGGAAGAATGGCATCGAGGGCTCAATAGCCATCTTGGATCATGCCATCCTAGCTTGAGGAAGCTAATCGACTGTCTCAAAGAGGAGCTGAGGCTGACAAAGCTCAACATTGAGAAAATGGTGTCAGGGGCTCAAGGTTCAACGCCAAAAAGGAAATATAAGGACAGGAACAGTCAAATCAAGTCCACTGTCAGTCAAAATGCCATGAGGAACAGGTATGACTACCTCAGGGGATTAGCCAATAATTTCCAGTTCCAGGTGTGATATGTTCAAATGAGGAGCTAAAAACAGAAGCAGGAGCAGGTACTGCTGGATTTTTAAGAATGCCCCAAATAAAGTTATACCCAAAAAACAACGTTGTCACACTCCTTGCGATTGTGTTTTTTTCCCCCATTTATAGTCACTATTTTGACGTTTTAGTATGCAGTTTGATTGCCTGTGTGATCTTAAAACCAAAGCCTCTTAGACTGCGTGATTGTTGCATGTTCTGTTGTTTATAGTCACTATTATGGTAGTTTGTCATCCATAAAATTCACCATTTAGGAGGAGTTGATATTTTTGAGCAGGTTGCTGATTTGACTTTCATGCTTATTAACTCATGATTTTTACTTCCTATTATTGATGCATTATATATATATTTTTTTGCTCCTTACTGTGCCCCCAGCTGATTACTCCTTTGGGCCCCATAAGGACCCCCTTCATCCCTGAAATCTCCCCACTTTCACCACCCCACATTGTAGTCTGCCCCAGTTATCCCTGACATATCTCTTCATCGGGTGGGTCCCTTACCTGCGTCAGGGAACAGCCTCACAGCCATGAGGCATGACCCTGCATGCTGCTAAGGTGGCAGATGTAGGTCAGGGAGTCCAGGAGATGAGGAGTTGGAAGGGCCATCACCTGATCAGCCGAGGTGCCATTTTCCCTCTGTTTTTCCCTGGAGGAGTGGCATGCCCAGATGTCAAGGCATACGCTGATATCTGCCACTCCCCCATATGTCTACTAGCAGATCATACTACTATGCTCCCAGCTTCCACCAGGGATGAGCAGATGCAGAGCCGCATCCCCACCCTCCCGCCGGAGAAGGTGAGCTGTCGTCAAATGCTCCAGCCTTTCTCCCCTGGCTGGCCCTCCAGCAACCGGAGTCCATTCCCGAACCTGGGTCACCAGTGTCGCAGATGGAAATCCAACTGCTGCACCGACGGGCTCATCATGTGCTATTTTAATGGGATACTGTTCATACTAGTGCCTGTAACTATCCTGGGGGGGTCTCCATTTTCTGGTTGTTGAAATTTCATTGTCCCTGAGAGCTGCATTAGCATATGAGGACATGGTGTGGCAGCACCCTTTAGACTCCACAAAATGACTGTCTGCTTAAGTAGAGTTTAACAAAACAAGTTGCAGCAAGGTGTGAAATGCCACATTAACCTTCAATTAGCTTTACAAACTGTCTGAGTTGTAATGCAGGGTCTTGTCTACTGTATTTATTTTTTGTGTTTCCAGAGTTTTTTCAGGATATTTATACTTTTAGCATAGAGGTACAGGGTATAAACAGGCGACATGAAATTATGTTCTCATATGCAAAAGCAGCTCTCAAGCACAACAAGTCTTCAACAACCATAAAATGGAGACCCCTAGAATAGTTACAGGGGACTAGCAAGAACAGTGAAAACAAACCAAAGCAAACACATATGTCCCAAACAGCTACAGAAAAAAAGTTGGCTGCGGACATGGAAACAAATAAAATTTACAAGATATGTTGGTGTAGTTTTCCTTTAAGGGTGTGCAGAGTTTTAACTGCAGGCTCTAAAGTACTAAACTTAACATATTTGGTTATTAAAAAGCAACATAAAGGAGTAGGTGCATTATTAAACAGTATTATACATTTTATTTTGAGTTGGGGAAGTCTGAGCACTGCTGAATTTTTTAAACCACAGTAAGTATATTACACTGTGATGTCACCACACAGTAATCTATGTAATATTATATTCCCTACATAGTATATTTCCTATAGCCCTGGCCGTCCTTTCCGATCAACTGATAAGGGGTTGTCAGAGGTTCCCAGAGTTCATTTGAAAACATCTGGGGCCTGTGATTTATGTATGGTGCCCCTACCCTGTGAAATTCTCTACCTAGTCAGAATCGAGACTGCAGAACCGTGGAGAGCTTTAAGGCAACATTAAAAACTCACCTATTCAAAAAACATTTAGTGAGTATATTATCTAACTCATCTGTATTCTGTTTTGCCAGATTTCATGGATTGTTATTAACTTATTGTTTTAATATGTACAGCGCTTTGGTTTGGAGTATTGTGCTGTATGAATAAAGCTTATTATTATATTATTACAGTACAAAATAAGAACCAAAAAACTATAAAATAGAATGGCAATAAAGATTGCTGGTTATCCACTGCTGCTAGAAAAGAGATATACTGTAATAGAATATTTTCTGAGTGGTAAAACATCTGGCGCCAGATTCACAAAACTTTGCCCTGATGCAAACCTAGTGTGTACAGTGCAAACTAGGATTTGCACAGAGCTGGTAGTCACAGAAGCCCAGTTTGTGCCGGAACAAACTTTTGAGGGGGCCAGAATACAAAAGTGAGGGAGGGGACCTGTATATTGGCATTGCCCAATTCATAAAGCATTTGTTATCCACAAGGGCCTTTTGAGTGGTCACCTTGTGCAGAGCAAATACCACTGACAAAGATCTGATGGTATCCCTTGCAAACCTTGTGGCTGGCAGAGGTACTGCAATGCCCCACCCATCGCTGGTCACCTACCCGATGCATAAATAAGCAGCCTCTCTGGTGGTCTAGTGTCACTCCCCTGTCCGATTGCTGTCTCATTAATAAGACAAATAGCCCTGATAGTCTAGTGCTCCATCCCCACCACCCAAAGTTTGCGATCACCATCCTGGTATTGTAAAATTATGTCCCTGGTAGTCTAGTGGTCCCTCCCCCTCCTCCATTCCTTTATCGCTGTTCTGATGTAGTGAAGGAATGTCCTTGGTAGTCTAGTCATTCCTACCCCCTTCCCCAGTCTCTGATCAATGCTCAGTATTGTAAAATGATCTCCCTTGCAGTCTTATGGTCCATCCCCCCTCTCCCATTCTCCAGTCACTGTCCTGATATAGTAAAGTTATGTCCCGGGTAATCTAGTGGCTCTTCTCCTGTTCTCAGTTTGCCATCCCAGTGTAGTAAAAGTATGTCCCTGGTAGTCTAATAGTCCCTCACCCTCCCCAATCCCTGCTCACCATCCCATTGCAGTGAAAGTATGTCCCTGCTGGATAGTGGTCCCTCCCCTGGTCTCCTATCACTTGCCCATCATAGTCAAATTCTTTCCCTGGCAGTCTAATGGTCCCTCACTCCTCCTCCTCCATGCAATAATCACCATCCTGTTAGACTATAATTATTTCCCTGGCAGTTTAGTGGTCCCCCCCCACCCTATCCCTGACATTACCCTGCCACAAGTTGAAGAAGTGCCCTGGTGGCTAGCAGTCCTTCCCCCCACCCAATCGTTTGCCCAATATATGAAAAAAGTGCTCCTGGTGTCCAGAGTATCCCCCATCCCAACCCCCTGCAAAGTCATGTGTAACATTACCCTGGTGGTTCAGTGGCCCCCCTCCCTAACCCAACCCCCTGTATAAGGGATGTAACCCATGCCCTGGTGATCTGGTTGACTTCCTCACCCAGGCAGGTAGTAACCCATCAGCCCGCCCCTCCATAATGACCCCCAGCCAGCAACCAGCACAGTCCTCTCACCACCATGGCTGGCTGCCAACTGATCTCTCAATGAGTGCGTATTAGCGTACTGTATACATTGACATTGATTGACAGCAGCTGTTCCTGTGACAGTTTCTGCGCAATGCCTGTGCCTAATAATTAGAGACAGGCAAACTTTTTGCAGTGCCAATTTAAATCCAGGAAAATTATTATAAAGTTTTTTTTATCTGTTTTACAAAAGTAGATATCAAAATATATGTATATATTAAAATTATACTTTACATTGTAATTATTAACTTGTACAGTATTTTGAAACACTAACTGCTTTCTAAGGACAGATAAATTTGGTTCTAAAGTTCAAAACTGGCTAGATGTTAACTGTTATTTTACTAGAACCAGTTTGGCCCATCTGAAATCACAATCCACTGCTTCTGACTCATAGGCCTTTCAACAGCAGTATAATATTGTGTCACAAGAAGAGGATAGCGGCTTTGTGTCTAGCCAGTAAACAGGTATAAAATGACATCAACTGGGAACACAGAACCTACAGTATATTCAAGTCAATGTACTAAATGAAAGAGTAGGACCAGGAGCTGAACACAATAAATAGGGAGCGCTAATCTACTGTGTATTGCTCCTTAATAATATATTTTTTAAAGTTTCCCTCAGTAGAGTTAGTACCATATTTTATTTATTTGGATTTTTTTTATTAACCAGGAGAGACACACTAAGCTGAAGCTTGTTTACAGGTGTGACCTGGGAGCACAAGGAAGTTAAATGACTTGCTCAAGGCCACACAGTATGCAAGTGGGGGCTGTGGGATTCATACCCAGGTTTCCAGGTTTGATTATATTGATTATAGGACTCCAAAATATGTCATCCACAACCTCTGTTGGAAATGGCAAAATTTGACTTAAAAACTCAAAGTGATGTACTATTAGCCTTTACTACATTAAAAGAATGAGTATGATAACGATTTTCTAAATATTCCTTCTGTGCTTTATTTTCCAATTAATCATTAGAGCTTGGAATTAAAAGGACAATTTATTGAGTGGGTGGGGAACACAAGCCCTCCAAAATGGGTACTTTTGTATTTTAGGCAAAGTGGTCTTATGTGTGACACTTCGGCATCAGTAGATTTGTAAAATATATATCCACCATATATGCAATTTTGTGTGACTTGTTAAAAACATTTTGAGGAAGAAGCTTCATGTTGGAAGTGTGACTGAGGAATATATTACCACTTGTGGCATATTTATGCACCTGCCCACTGACAGGCATTGCAAAGGAGCTGTAGGTAATAACACTTCACTGTGTCCTTCTGAAATCCAGCCCAAAGTTTCCACACTAACATTACTGACCAATATCTACTACTTCAGGACCACACGGGTAAGTGCCTGCTGAAATCTTGCCACTGCTTATACTGCTGTAACTCTGGGGTCGAGAAGGGGACCAGAATGGAAGATTGTTCCCCCAGCACCATGTCATCAGACCAACAGAACAGTTTGCTGAAACTCTAGCTGCTTTCCTGAATCCAGGGCCCTCCAATGAGCAGTCAGTCCTGGAGTGAGCTGCTCCTCTCCCCCGGATTCTGACCAGTCAGGAGCTGCCTGCCAAACACTGAGCAATACTATGAGGATTTGAAAGCCCAGATGCCCCTTAGCCCTTCTATCAGTGTCAGTGGCTCAGCAGGTAGCACACTCGCCTCTGAGGCCAGGAGATCAGAAGGCTGTGGGTTCTGTTCCCCCACCAGGCACTTGGGTTAATATCCCAATACTGACACTGTAGTGCAGCATGAGGTGGTGGTGCACTCCTGAGGTGCCATCTTTCGAATGAGACATTAAACTGAGGACCCATCTGCCTGTTATGGTGGTAGTTCAGGTGGAAGTTAAAGATCTCATAGCACTTCTTGAAAAGAGTAGGAGAAGTTCTTATTAATATTCAAAAACAAAGTGCAACAATTACAAACACTAGCATCATACTATATTAAACAAAAGTACTAATCCAATTCACATTTCCAATTACATTACAAAAATCCAACCCATTACAGTGTTACCAAAAAATGAAAAACCACTGCACAACCTTTCATATAGTGTTATTTTAAGCAACCCCACCACCAACCGATTTAACTAAATTTCCTTTACTATGGCACTATGTCCTACTTATAGCTCAGAAAATAAGCTTTATCCTGCCCACCCAACATTTTTCCATAATCTTTCACCAACCTCTTGCCCTAAAGAGCAAAATTCATACCCGTACACCTTATCTAGTTTATCCTGAATTTTGAAGATCTCTTGTATTAGTATTTCTTTATTCTGAAGAATCTGTGACACCTTACCTGCCATAGTGACCATTTAATACATGCTAATATAACATAAACCGTACACTGCTGCCACTTCTTCCATTCCTGTGGTACCTGCCCTAATATCAATATATCATATGTCATTGAGCTAACTAGATCTTCACCCCACCATCCTGCTAATGCCTGCCAGAACCCTTGTACATGCACACACTCGAAATACATATGCCGGATTGTTTCCATTTGACCCTGACACTTCTGCTCACCACATCCCACTCTTTCTTCTGCTTATGCTATTGGTTTCCTTTCACGTTCAATTTCTGATGCCCACATAACCAAACCATATCTTGCATCTTAAGCAGAATCCTGGGTTTTATACTGGCCAACAGTTTCTCAGTATTTACAGTCAAAGGTACCTGAAACAAAGGTTCTTCAATAACACATCTTTCCACAATTATTTTATAAAAATATTTTTGCATCGTGATTCAGAAACCAGCAGAGCTCAATCTTCCATGGTCTGATATATTCCAATGTGGTTTGTAAATAGGCAGGTAGACTTTTTTCAGAATGATGCCATTTCTCTCTCCCTCCAGGCCTACAAAAAATTACCCCCCTCCCAACAAAATCATACATAAAGCCCCCATTTCTACTTTTTCCAACACCATGGGTCTTATGGAACTGTAAAAAAAATTCCCCCAAAAATACACTAAGGGCTGTATCATATTTAAACCACCCGCCTTCCAAGTACTATATGTATGCACTCTCTTTACAGGGTTTAATCTGCTTCCTCATAGTAAAAGAAAAAAAGGACCCATCACTTTCGCATGCATACTATAAGGTAAAGGAAATGCTTGAGATACCTATAAGAAGATAGGGGTACTACTGTATATTCCCTGAGCAGGAATGCCCTTTTTTTCGTAGTCATTTTCCATGACTGCCATGTGGTCACTTTCTGGTGTGCTACATAATATATACTATTCCAATTTGCACAATCTGCTTCTTTTGTATCATAATAAAGCCCTAATAATTTCACATTCCTCTTAGTCACTGTTATTAAAAAATCTTCCACTTCTAATGCCTTACCCAAAACCAACACCTTGCTTTTCCTCTTATTGATATGAATTCCTGTAGTATCCTGCAAACTTTCTGTTACCTGAAGGATTCCTTTTCCAGAATCCAAATCAGCCACTGCAAAAATACAATCATCTGCATAAGTTGTAACTTTTCAAAAGACAACCACCTCCTGACTCCTAAGTGGCAAAATATCCTCGTCAGCTTCTATTATCCTTAAAGTGGGATCTAGTCCAAACACATACAGTAAGAGACTCATCGGGCATCCCTGTCGAACACCATTCTTGATATAGACAGAGGTACCCAGATGTCCATTCACTAAAGGTGTCACCTGCTCTTCAGTATATAATGTGTTCAACAGTCTTATCATCTGTTCTGGGACACCAAAATGCTGCAATACTGTCCAAATGTGTTCCTGCCTCACCACGTCAAATGCTGCTTCTTGGTCTAGTGTCAGCATATACCCTTCCAAGTTCATTTCCAAACCTTGTTCCATGATCTCCCTTATATAAATCAAATTTTGTATAATATTTCTTCAAGGGATCACACAAGTTTGCATTGGAATCATTAATTTTTGTGTTAAGTTTACCAACCTGTCAAAAATTTTGCTAAAATGTTATAGTCACAAGTGAGCAAACTTAGAGGCCTCCAATTTCTAACATCTTGAGGATCACCCTTTTTATAGAGGAAAATCATCACCTCATCCTTCATACTGGGTGCAAGTCTATTTTCCTTCCAAATGGCTTCATAAATCACCTTTAACCATTGTACTAGTATATCAATGAAGACTTTATAAAAACTCATTTGGTATCCCATCATTACCTGGAGTGGTGCGGGCAGTAAGTTTAGCTATTGCCTCTCTAATTTCCTCCTCAGAAATGGAAGCCATATTCCTCTCTCCTCCTCTTGTTGCAACTGAGGCACCTCTAAATGTTGATAAAACAAATCCCACTACTGTTTATACCCTTTAAGAAATTGTTCCAAAATGAGTGCGCACTGGGATGTAGTGCTCAAGAACCAACAAATATAATCAGCAAAAAAGGTTCTGGCACACACTAACTCATGAGAGGAATGCTTAGAATAATTATAAAAATTTAAGATTTATTGCATTAAACGAGACAAAACATCTTGCCTGACATGTTTCGGATTGACTCTTAATCCTTTCTCTGATTACCCTTTAAGAAATGTAGCCTGTACATGTGCTTGAACTATGTGTTGCATCCCCCTACTATCTCTCACTACCTTTCTGTACCATCCACCAACGCAGTCATAACTACTTTCTGTTCCCTGTGTGACCATAAATCATATGGGTTTGCCTGTTCCTTTGTACCCCTAGTCTGAATTTTTCTGCTTAAGGAACTCATATATGTTATCTTTTATTTCTTGAAGCTGCAGCTGCAAATTACTTCCTGAGGTATTATCCCTAGTCAGTAATTGCAAATATTTCACTCTTAACCCCAGATATTGTATGTACTAATTCTTTGCCCTTACATTGGTTACCTGGATAAGCAGTAACTTCAAGTCTCTCATTGTATCTTCCCACCACTTAATAGGACTATCATATAAAACACGAATATCAGCCCTTAACTTAAGGAAGTCTTGTATCTTCCCTTTTATGAATTCCTCCTGTAAAACAGCAATATTCATTTTCCAATATCCCCTTCCCTAATACAAAGAAATTTGATATTTATTTCAATATAAGAACAACTAAATGTTGGAACACTCTTTCTCAGCTTATTGTAGATTCAGTTAGTTTTGATTCTTTTAAATCTAACCTTGATTACTGGCTATTGCATAATAACCCTGTATAATATCCCTCTTTTGAGGGAGGACAATCTCGATGGGCCTTGTGCCTTCTTTTGTTCTTCTTTACCCAGTAAACCCATCGGGATCTTTTGCTGTTGCCCTGTTATTACCTTAACCGCCATATGATCTGATGTCTCTAATGACAAGACCGAAACACCTATATTTGTAATCCTTTCTGGCAGAAACCAAAAATCTATCCTAGTGGATAACCTACCTTTGAAAAAGGTATGATCTGGCTCAACTGGCAAGATGTCATATACATCCCATAATTGATTCTTTGTCAAGACATGTGTTAATGTATTAGTATCACTGTATACTTTCTGTGTTTTCCTCCCCAGAGCTCTAGGGGCAAGTCCACAGTTAAAATCACCCCCCTCCCCACTGCACTAGCTTTGATGTGTGCAGATAAGGTTCAAGATGTCTAAAAAGAGAAGACCTTTCTGCTTTTAACTGAGGGGCATATATATTTATAATTCTATACGCAGTTTGATGCAGCACAACATCTACAATCAAAGCTCTCCCAGGCTGAATATCTAGTACCTGTAAAACCTTTACCTCAATACCAGCAAATAAAACTCCTAATCCAATACACTGCTCCTCCCCAAGTGACCACAAGGAGGTGCCCTACCTCCAATCTCTTTGTGACTCCCTGATTTCAGATAAGGTATGCAGCCTAGTGTCCTGCAACAAGATCACTTCCCCATGACCCTCAATTAGACTAGCAAAAGTAACCATTCTTTTCTCCTGGGACGTAATGCTGTTCACATTCACTATGAGAAAAGTAATGCCCCTATCCATGGTAAGAAAAAAAGGTTGACTAGAGACATATTGCTTTATATCCTAAAAAACAATACCCATATCACTTTCTTTTTTTCCACTTTTTTGACTTTGGTTTTTCATTCATACCAATGTCTGCTGCTACTTCCGCTTGAGAAGAAGTAACCGATGAAATGTCAGAGTCCACACCTTCTTCCTCCCACTGTTATTCAAATAACAGAGCATATGAATTTTTCAAAGGGACAGAGTCTGAGTCTATGGAGACCTGCTGTGCTTCTGTCATAGATTTTCCTGACTTACATCGAGTTATGCAGTGAAAAACATTCTCCTGTACTGTTTCTGGGGGAGGCATGCTTCTCACTTCATCTGAACCCCCAGGGCCTGACTCTGTTCCTGCAGCTGAACTGCTTTGTTCATTTCTTCCGGCCAGGGGCTCAGGAGGGACAAACTCCCTACCCTGATCGACTGATATAGGATCCTTTTCCACTTGTACCACCTCAATGTCCATGTCTTGAGACCCCAACAGAGGTATAGCTGCTACTGGCTGTATTTCCTCCACTTCTGCTGTGGGAGTCCCCTTTCTAGGCCTAGCCACCCTCTGAGGCTTTGGGTCAGAAGGATGCAAATTCATTAGTAAGGCATGCATCTGCATGTATTCCTTTTGGGCTGTGGCCACATAAACATCCTGTTCTGCTTGTACTGCTCAATCAAGACAGTTATGAGAAGCCCAGGAGCAGTTACATAACTTATGACCATGTTCCTCACAGAGATTACATCTCATGGGCTGCTGACACTGTGCACCAATATGTCCCAATTCCCCACATAGGCCACATGCTTTGCTTTTTGCAGACATTACTCAAATGTCCCACATCCCCACACTTGCAGCAGGCCCTCGGCTGCCCCGGGTAAAATATCACCCCTCTGTCTCTTCCTAAAAAAAACAATTAGGGAGATGCTCTGTCAGAACCTGTTCCAGTTTTAAAGCAACTTGATACTTCCAACCCCTTCCCCCATCTATAAATGTTCATCATCTAAAATTGGTTCAGGACAACCTTTTACCATACAATGTTGCTGCAGTCAATATGTTATGTCCGCTACATTCACACCCTCATTATGAAACAATACAGTTGTTTTTCTCGTCAAGGGTTTAGTTAGTGGAATTGCCATAAAAGGCTTCCACATGGGTGTATGTTTCAACATCTGGTATTGCTTCCAAAACCTATCAAGTCCTGCAAGGTGCTTAAAACTCACATCAGATACAGAGTCACCAGGCACTTGTATCAACGCATTTACTTCATAAGCATAATATTTCATGCTATCTTTGAGTAATGCTCAACCTACAAAATGCCTATCTGTGACCTCAGACATATGTCCACGAAATTTCAGCTGAACAGCATTTCTTCTAGTTGCCGGTTCTGATGCTTGAATCACAGATTCTGGAAAAAGCTGATCTCTATCCCTATTATGCCATACATTAGTGGGAGTCTGCCGTTCTTGCTCAGGCTCTCTGTGTATGATAGGATCCACAGGGCCAACCTGCTCCATTGCATTTTCTGTCTCAGTTCCTCCTGAAGGGGGGGGGGAAGGTTCACCTCACCAGTCTAAGGAGCTTGTCCCTCTAGTTCTCTAATGGCTACTATTGCCAAATTCTGACCATTGTCTACATTCTGCTGTACCCCTTGTAATGAGGATTTTTGCTAAGGAGTTGAGGGATTCAGGCAATACAGTACTATCTGAGGACTGTACAATAGAAGTAGCAATAGCAGGGTCTCCCGACAGGTCAGAGAAATTTGCATCCCAACCTGCACCAGATAGATTTTTCCCCATCCAGTGACCTCCAATGCTGAAGTCACCCAGCCTTCTGGAGTGGTTGATGGCCCAGCAGAAGGCTTAGCAATCCCACGTAGCTCTGGAGATGGAGACGCACGCTTATCCTCTAGAATCAGGGGGCAACCTTTTTTTCTTCTTCCTGCACCTTCTTTCCCCAATCTTTTTTGCGCCCTCCTCCCGATGAGACACCCATCATAAAAGTAACAGGGTTAGCACTTGTAGCGCCTGCATCCCCATGTCATGAGGAGCTACTCATGAATTGCCAACCTGGTGCACCATTTCCACTTCCTGCAACACAGCTTCTGGCTTTTCTACCACCAGATCCACCCTGCTCCCATCCAATTCTCCTGCCACCATAACAGATGTTACCTGCATCCTCGGAGAGCCTGGGCCACCATTTTCCATCTCCTGCACCACTTTCTCTTCATCTGCTAAAACTTTCTGCTCCTGTCCCATTCCTTCGCTCGGTCAGGTATCTTCTGCTTCCTGTACATCCATGTTGTCTTCTTGATGTTGTTGCAGCTCTATCTCTAAATGGTTCTGCACATCTCAGAACTGTTTTTCTTCCTCCTCAAGTGGATGTCCTCTGCCTTCCGATTACTCACAACCACCTTTGCTGGCACTTCACTATCCATTACTACAGTCCGTAAGTCTTCCTCTTCTTCTTCTCCATCCATGTTGTCTGCTGCCAATATGAACACCTCCTCCAGTGTATTCTCCCCTTCCATCTTGATCCCCCTGCCACCCTAACGTCCTACTCCTTCTCCGACTCTAGCACACTGCTCACTCCAAACTAAATGGCAGCACCCTCTAGCAAAGAGTAGGGGAATTTCCCTGGTGCCCTGGCCAAATGTCCCCTGATTCACTAAAAATACCACCAACAATTTAATCTGGTTCAAGGTTAGTTGGCATTCATCTGTAACCCCCTCCCCTGGGTCGTGCCTAAAAATAGGCAGAATTTGTCTAGTGCACTTGCCTGGTCAACAAAAACTAAATAAAATCTTGCCACCACTCACACTGCTGTAACTCCTGGGTTGAGAAGGGACATCAGAATAGAAGACTGACCACCCCCACATTGGGTCTTCAGAACTAGAAGTCAGCTTGCTGAAACTGTAGCTACTTTCCTGAAGCCAGGGCCCTCCAAACAGTAGCCAGTCCTGGAATGATCCATGCCTCTGCTCCTGATTCTGACAAATTGAGCCCCCCACCAAGTCCCAGCATACCCCAACCTGAACCATATAACATCAGTCCCCTGAGTGGCTTTCTGTGCTGTAGCCCTGCACACTGAGAACTGAGCACAAAAGATATCATAGGAGTCTGTGAGGGAGTCAGCCAGAACAGGCAGCCAGTGGCCAGGAACTCTGTTTGTCTTATCCCAGGTAAAACTATATATGCGCAGTTAACTATATTGTTTCTGGGAGAATCATCTGGGAAGCTATCTGCTACTAGGTCCTAGTAGTAATCTATCTGGGCGTGTACTGCAGGTAAATGGAGTAGTCTGCATCAGCTACAGTTAATACTCATTACTTACTGTAGGTAAAGTTTAATTTCATACCTGTGCTTGTGCTACAGCAGGGTTGTTTTGTGCTTCACTTAAATCTTACAGCTTCACCTTCACCCTAAGGAGGGAAGGAGGGGTAGTGGTGGTACCATTGAACAACTCCCTAGTAAGGCTTTATCTGGAGCACTGTCTTCAGTTCTGGAGGCCCAATCACCAAAAAGACATAGACAGGTTGGAGACGGTACAGAGCAGGGAGACAAAAATGGTGTCAGGGATGCAGCATAAGATGTATAAGGAGAGACACAGAGCTCTAAATATGTACTCCCTGGAGGAAAGGGGGGAGAGAGGGGGGGACATGATAGAGACCTTTAAATATCTAATGGGGATCAACAGAGGACCAGAGGGGAGCATCTTTCACATGAAGGGAAATAGCAGAACAAGGGGGCACAGCATGAGACTAAAAGGAGGGAAACTTAGAGGTAACATCAGGAAATTCTACCTCACTGAAAGGGTGGTGGAGAGATGGACCAGTCTCCCCCAGGAAGTGGTGGGGGGTGAGCACGGTTCAGGGATTCAAGAATGTGTGGGATAGGCACATGGGAATTATCAAACTAGGGTGAAGGGGGAGGGGGGCTTGTAGCAGCAAGGGCACCTTAAGCATTAGAAAAAGAGAGATAGGGCAGACTAGATGGACCACAAGGCCCTTATCTGCCTACAACATCTATGTATCTATCTGGGTGACAACTTCAAGGTAGTTTATAGTCCTGTGTTCTGTGCTACAGCTGAGCCTTACTGCGACACCCTAGTTGGGTGAGTACTACAAGGTAGTTAATAGTCCTGTTTTCCATGCTATAGCTGAACCTTACAGTTACAACCTTTCTGGGTGAGCACTGGGAGGTATTTTATACTTCTGTTTTCCGTGCTATAGCTGACCCTTACAGTTACACCCTATCTGGGTGAGCACTACAACTCTGAGGTAGTTTATGGTCCTGTTTTATGTGCTATAGCTGAGCTTTACAGTTATAACATATATGCATGAGCACTACAAGGTAGTTTATATTTCTGTTTTTGATGCGATAACTGAGCCACAACAAATTAAATTAGTTGTCTGTTTAGTACAGGTCTTATGGGGATGGGGTTTAGAGGGAAGTCAGTCGGTTGTGGCACCTGTGGCATGGTCTTCTCTAGGGATATGCTCTGTAGGGGGGCACTGTCCCTTCTACAGGATTCTAGTGGAGCTCCATGCTCAACCAGTGGCAGCAAGGGTAGAAATATTTCAGCTGCTTCATCAGCTCAGATGGCCCTCACCTCCATTCCCCCAGACACTCACTGGGTCAAGAAAATGGAGAGTGGTGGGGACGGGGGCCAGGGGCAGCCATAAAGTGGTAGTCCACCCCAGCTGATTCCAGATGATGAATCTTTTTGCATCCCTAGAGGAGGTCAGGTATGTGATTCTGCTGTAGGAACTCTGAGTCAGTTGATTTGAAAGTGCAGGACAATGTGATGGCACCCAAGGGGAACAACTCTACTATGAGAGTCTTACGGATTGGGGACTCAGTGATTAGGAGGGTAGAGCTGGTGGTGGAGGAGGGTTGAATAGGAAGGGGATGGTCCAGTACCTTCCTAGAGCATCAGCCATCTGGGATTTAGACAGGATAGGGAGGATGGTGGGGGCACTGGAGGTGCTGGAACACTTGGGTACCAATAATCTGGTGAACCAGTCATTGGAGATGGTAAAGTGGAACTTTTGTAAACTGAGGGGAGATTGGCAGCACACTCTGCCCCCCTGGCTTTTTCCAAAGTTCTCCCTGTGTGGGGTAGGCAGGGGAAGCAGGATAGGATAAACAGCGATGTAATAGAGGAGTTTAACTGATTGCTTATGGGATGGTGGCAGGATAAGTGGTACCACTTCATGGGCAATTGGGGGGACTGCTGAGACAGCAGACTTTTCAAGGGTGAGGGCTTCACCTGATGAGAGTGGGGGCCTGCACACTGGGGTAGAAGTTTGATGTTTATAGCAGATGTTTACATTTACTGTAGAGGACACTGGGGATAGGGGAACCATGGTGGCAGGTGAGAGGAAGTTGATTCTAGCTAGTATTCACCCACATCTGGTGGCATGTAGCAGCACAGTGAGTACAAAGAGAGCTGTAGCCCTTACTGGACTGGAAGAAGGGGATATTAGAGAGGAAGAATGCAAAAGGTGCAAGCACCAACAATTGGATGAGAGGACAAGTAAAGTACAAGGTAGTAGCAAAGGAGTATTGGGGGGTCAGATGGAAGAGGGTATGTGTTAATGCCAGGAGCCTAGTTAACAAAACCAGTGAGCTGCAGGTGCTGATGGGAGACACTGAGTTGGACCATGTAGCCATCATGGAAATGTGGGCTTCAGAAAATAATGACTAGGTACTGATGGTCTCTGAGCACTCACTGTTCAGGAGGGATGGAGGAACAGGTAGAGGAGGAGGAGTTGCCCTTTTTGTCAAAGAGGGAATTGAGATGGTGGATGATGGGTGCATCAGGGTTAGTAATGGGGGGGGAGACAGATCCACCATAGGTGAAACTCATGGCAACTTCGTGTAATAAAATGCACTTGGGGGTGATCTGCAGACATTCAGGACAAAGGAAGGAAAGGGACAGAATGCTCAGGGAAGAACTTGAAAGAGGAATAGCAAAGGGGGAAGTAGTGGCAGTGGGAGGTCTGAAATTGCTAGACATCGATTGCGATGTTCCATTGACCAGGAACACCATAAGTCGGGCCTTGCTTTTCACCTTCCAAGCCTGTCTACTGGTGGAGCTAGTTAAATAACCCACCAGGTAGACCACAATTCTCAATGTGGTGCTTACCAACTCAGAGGTGGTAGCAGCTGTGGGAGTAGGGGTGCCACAGGGGAACAGTGACCAAGACCCTGTTTGGTTTGAACTGGCCCTCTGGTCTGGTAAACTACAATTAGAAGCTGAAGTCCTTGATGTTAGAAGGGTGGACCAAAAGGCTGAGGCAACTGGTCAGCAATAAATTAGTAGGGGTGAGTAACAAAGGTTCGGTGGAAGAGAGATGGTGACAATTAAGAGGACCAGTCTCAGGGCTTCTAAGGTATGCATGACAACAGTAACCAAAAAGAACAGGTTCAAGAGACCATCACGGTTCTCACCAACATTCAGGGAAGCAGTGAGTGATAAGGAAAAGGCCTTCTACAAATATAAAAAAGCAGGGGGAAGAAGAATGGGGAAAATATTTACTAAAAGAAATAAGGAGGCAAATGGAGCAGTTAGGGAAGCAAAATAAAACACAGAGCTGAATATTGTGGAGGGGTTAAAGAGCAGAGAAAACCCTTCTTCAGATATAGTAGGAAAAAAAGAAGAATGGAGTAGGAATTGTAAGCTAGCTGAGAGGGGTAAGGTGATAGAAGATGGCAGGCAATCCTTAATAATTAGTTTTGCTCATTTCTCACAAGGGAGAATGGTGGGCCCATGCCAGAGAGTGGTATCAAAGCAGCCACTAAGGGGGTTCCAGAGATGAAGCAGTCAATATTTACTAGTGATAGGGTCCTGAAAGGGCTAGTAGGCCTTTCAGATAGATAAGGTCCCAGGACCAGACGTGATGCATCTAATGATACTCAGGGAATTGGCAGGGAACTAGTTGATCTCCTGCAAGGTCTATTCAACAGCCGACTTAAGACAGGAGTAGTTCTGAAGGAATGGAGAGTGGTGGATGTAGTTCTGTTTCATAATGGGGGAACAAGCAGGGAACTATAGATCTATCAGTCTTATATCTACTGTAGGGAAGTGGATGGAGTCACTGTCAAAGATGACCTCATGGACAATTTGGAAAGCTACGGCCTCCAGAATAGCAAACAGTATAGATTTGTGCAGGGAAGTCTAACAGACTAACATGATAGTTTTCTGTGGGTGGTGAGGAAATTAGATAGAGGTCATGCTGTGGATTTGCTCCAGTTCAACTTCAGCAAGGCTTTCACTGCAGTACTTCGGAGGTGCTTGCTGAAGAAGATGGGGGATTTGGGTGATGCTAAAGTCAGTAGATTTGGTAAGTAATTGGTATAAGGGGAGGCAACAGAGGGTTGTGGTGAATGAGGTTAAATCAGAAGAGAGGAAGGTTACAAGTAGGGTTCCACGGGGATGTGTAATGGGTCCGGTCCTCTTCAACATGTTTATCAGTGGCACTGGTGAGGGAATCCAGGGCAGGTTGTAACTCTTTGCAGATGACATAAAGTTCTGTGGGAGGGTGGTTAGTGATGAGGGAATAAGGGAAATGCATAGAGACTTACAAAAGCTAATGGGTGGTCAAGGATTTGGTAGCTGAAATACAATGCCAAAAAGTGCAAGGTAATGCACCTTGTGAACAAGAACCCTAGGAAGGACTACTGGATGGGAAGAGTGAGACTTAATAATACAAATGAGGAATGAGACCGTGGAGTTATCATTGGCGACTCCCTAAAGCAGTTAAGTCACTGCAACAAGGTTTGCAGCAAAGCAAGTAGGATGTTAGGATTTATTGGGAGGGGGTGCTGATAACAGAAATGGAGAGGTAATATTTTCCCTATATAGCTCCTTGGTGTGGCCACACTTGGAGCACTATACACAGGTCTGGAGTCCTCGTATCAGGAAAAAAAAGGACAGGCTGGAGACAGTGCAGCATAGAGTAACACAAATGATTTAGGGCCAGCAGATCAGGTCCTATGAGAAAAATCTCAAGGCACTGAAAGTGTACTCATTGAAAACTGGAAGGGAGAGGGGAGATGTGATAGATATCTTCAAGTTACAAGACTGAATTAACAAGGTGAACTGGGGAGCTATGTACTGTAGCATAAATACCAACTTGCAGTCATGTGGGCATAAGTGGAAAATAAAAGGAGGGAGGTTCAGGAGGGATTTGAGAAAGTATTATTTTACAAAAAGGGTGGTAGAGTCGTGGAACAGTTTGCTAGCCGAGGTGGTGGGTGCACAAACCGTTAATAGTTTCTAGCATGGTTAGGACAGAATAAAGGGCACTGTGGTCGCTCAGGGAGACAAAATCAAGGAGAGGAATAGAGGGAGAATGGGGAAGGCTAGGTTCCTGGAGGAACAGTAGGTCCCAGGGCTTAAAGCAGCAGTATTTGTTAGTAACAGTACACATGTTCTCAGTATTAAGGCTCATCTGCCACAGATATCAAGATACACATTTTTCTTTTTGTTTTCTTTCATTCCTGAATCAAGATATGGTGTCTTGAAGTTTATAAAAGTTCCCAAGCCCATGCCACACCCATGCTATGCCCTTACCATACCCACCATAATATTTTTTATATTTTGTGCTGTTTACTATCAGAAACATGTGGAAGAGCCAGCCTAATAGAAACATAGAAACAGAATTTAACAGCAGATAAGGACCGCTTGACCCACCTAGTCTGCACATTTTCCTACCTAACAGATAAGCTGCAGATCCTAGTTAACCAACAGCTTACTTCCTCCTACCCAATAATAAAACTACAGCATGAACCTTTAGAAAATGGGCACAGAGAATACTAGATCCTAATTGGATAATGCAACATCCCATTGTGTTAGAGAGAAAAGGATGTGTAAAAGAAGAAGGAAACCACTTTGGTTCTCAAAAAACAGTAGCAGAAAAGGTCAGAGCCAAACGGCTGGCCTTCAGAAAATATAAGGGAACACAGAGGGATGAAGATAGGGAGGCATACCAAACTTCCCTAAGGGAAGCAGGGAAGGCAGTAAGGCAGGCAAAGGCCCAAACCAATGAAATGCTAGCACAAACAGTAAAAGAAGGTGACAAGACTTTCTATAGATACATTAGTGAGAGGAGACTGTCCAGAGGGGGCATTGCTAAGATCAAAGGAGATAAGGGGGCGTGTGAGGAGGAGGACCATGTAAAAGCATCTATCTTAAATATATACTTTTGTTCAGTATTTACTAAAGAGAAGGTAGGACAGGGTCCACAGCTCAGCACCATGGACACAGGGGGGATGGAGGTGTGCACTAGTCCATTCATAGAAGAAAGGATCCTACAAGAGTTCGATAAGCTCAGGGTGGACAAGGCAATGGGACCTGATGGCATACGTCCCAGGGTACTAAAAGAGCTAAGTGTGGAACTAGTACAGCCATTATCAGAACTGTTTAGTGAGTCTCTGAGTACAGGAGAGGTTCCAGAAGACTGGAGAAGGGCTCATGTGATCCCGCTCCACAAGAGTGGTAGCAGGGAGGAGGCAGGGAACTACAGACCAGTCAGTCTTACCTCAGTAGTGGGCAAGATTGTGGAGGCACTCCTTAAGGAAAGGATCGTGCAACACCTGGAATCCATAGGAGCACAGGATCCAAGACAGCATAAGTTAACAACAGGAAGGTCCTGTCAAGCTAATTTCATAGATTTCTTTGACTGGGTAACCAGAGTGGTGGACCAAGGGGGAGAAGTTGATGTCGCCTACCTTGACTTCAGCAAAGCTTTTGATACTGTTCCACATAGAAGATTGACTAATAAGCTGGGTAGGCTCGGGTGGGTCAGACATTGGTCAACTGGGTGGCAAACTGGCTGATGGGCAGAAAACAGAGAGTGGTGGTAAATGGCATGCAGTCAGAAGAGATGCAAGTCACAAGTGTGGTACCTCAGGGATCAGTCCTGGGGCCAGTCCTCTTCAATATCTTCATCAGTGACATTGCAGATGGACTGGAGGGTAAGGTTTGTCTGTTTGCAGATGACACCAAGATCTGCAACAGAGTAGATGATTCAGATGAAGTGGGCAGAATGAGAAGAGATCTGGATAAACTGGCAAAATGGTTGGAAGAGTGGCAACTGGAGTTTAAAGCAAAGAAGTGCAAGATCATGCACATAGGGAAGTAAACCCCGAAGCCACCTGGCTTGCTGGCAATCACAAAGGAAGAAAGAGACTTGGGCATCATCATTACTGACGACATGAAATCATCCAAGCAGACCACTAAAGCAGTAGGTAAAGCTAGGGAGATGTTGGGGAGTATTAGTAGAGGTATCACAAGTTGGAAGAGGGAGGTAATAATCCCTCTCTATAAGACACTGGTTATGCCCCATCTGGAGTACTGTGTGCAGTACTGGAAGCCACGCCTTCACAAGGGCATTGACCAAATTGAGGCAGTACAGAGAAGCGCAACCAAAATGGTACAGGGACTGCATCAGAAAACATATGAGGACAGATTAACAGAGGCTAATATGTATAACCTAGATCAATTGAGGGAGAGAGGTGATATGATCAAAACATTCAAACACCTTAAGGGCATTAACAAGGTGAAAGAGTCTAACATGTTTCAATATAAGAAAAACATCATGGCAAGAGGACACAGCATGAGATTAGAGGGAGGCTGATTAAGGGGTAATGTGAGGAAGTTCTTTTTCACAGAAAGGGTGGTGGATGCATGGAACAGCCTACCTCAGGAAGTGGTGGATATGAATAAAGTGCAGGGCTTCAAACAGGCATGGGATAGGCATAAGGGAGCAATACAGATGAGTATGACTAGATAGGCCATTGACAGAGCGAAGGCTGGTTGCACATTTATAAGGTAGAAAAAGAAATGGGCAGACTGGATGGGCCTTGCGAGCCTTATCTGCCATCAACTTCTATGTGTCTATGTTTCTATCTACCAGCTGGTCCGGTATCAGGCAACAGAGACCAGGAAACAATAAGTCCCAGTCTCTGTCTACCTGATAACATTCAAAATCAGTCAACAGGCAGACGCTGAATTTTAAATTAGCATCACTTTTTTTTCTCTTTCTAAGCAAAAGATGGGACTCTGACCTGATGTTTAATGATGCGCGCTCTCCCCATCCCTCCAGTTTGTGAAATTCTCTCCATTTTCCAGTGTGGCAAACTGTCCTGAGGTATTTATAAATTCTTGTGGTAAACAACTTACTTTTACTGTATTAAAATAACTGCACTAGCACCTCATGTGCTGGAGCTACTCCAGCTGTTCCAACTCACCCTGACTCCACTCCCACTCTGCTACTAACCCCCACCCATTCTCAGGGCAGTAAAGTGCAGCATGTGCTGTCTCTGAGAGGACACTCCCACTCCACTGCAGAAACATATTCTGACAGCAGCACATCCCAAACAATATTTTTTCACAGACAACGGAGCAAAAACAAACTGATTTTTTTGTTTTCTGAGGCACTAAAGAAGTGCTGCTGTGTTGAGCTCTCACTAGACCTCACCCTGTCTACTCCCGATCTCTCATTGACATGCAGCGGTTGGGGGCACATACATCACCATCCTCACTTAATCTCTCCCGCTGAGCTCCCGAGTTTTGATGTGTAGCTGAAAGTTTACTTGGGGGAAGGGGGATCCACACAAGTTATCGCAGCGAATGCAAAAAAAAAGCACTGCTAATTTAAACAAGTAATTTAGATAACTGCCATCTCTCCTGGTAGTTCTGGGTCTCCATGGCCTAGGTCCCTTAAGACCATGCATCTGATGGCTCACAAATCCCTATTCAAATTCCTTTATACTTTCACCAAAGCAACAGCAAATAAACAGTAATACAACAGTTTCTCTGGTTGGGGACAGTATGCAAGAAATGGCATATTTTCTTCAGGAGGTAGTGGTGAGGAGGGGTCAGTAGAAGAGAATAGCTCTGTGATCTCTTTGTGTGTGGGGGGGGAGGCAACAGCAGATGGAACAGCACCCAAATGAAGGGGCTACTTTAACAAAAAAAGGTTGTTTTTTTTCTAGTATTTGTATTTGTTTTTATACTGATTTCCTTTATTTTACTACTGAATCAAAATTTAAACAGATACTCATTTTTTAAATGCAATAATACCCTCCAGGGTGGGCAGTATTGGGCTAAACCAGACCTTCCAGGGGCTATAAGGCCCTCCACCTGCAGCTTCAGGCTTCATTACGCCCATGGGTGGTCCAGTATAGCACAGTACCGCCCACCCTGTTGGGTATTATTTCTTACATAATGTACATTCAACAAGTAACACCAGGGGAGAGATTTTTAAAAATGGTGACTGGTGGCCATCTTTAATGACGTAAGTCATTAATTACAAAATCAGCTATGAAAAAAGTCTTAGCATCTGAGAAAACAAAACAAGATACTGAGCATGAATCTTAGGATGTCAGAAACAATTTTTTGATAAAAACGCCATACAATGAATTTTTTTCACTGGTGAACAAGTACTGCTGCTTGAAACCCAGACAGACTGGATGGACCACTGGTCTTTTTCTGTCATCGTTGTCATTATCCACATGATAGTTTGAAATGTAAAATGTGCTCACCCCAGTCTCACAACTCATAAAGGAAAATTTTCAAATACTCAGACCCAAATGTGTTCCTTATAAGTAGAATGTTCTTACACTTTATACAGAAAAATATGTTTTCATATTAGGATAAATTAATATTGCTATGAATAGAAATCAATTACTGAAAGAATTGAAAAAAATGTACATATAAGAGAGATGTTCTTACTGAAAAACATGAGTTCTTATAAATGTGGCTTGCTTTATAAAGCTGTGTTGTAAAGGATGCTCTCTGTGTCTATTATGAACCATCTTCTTTAGAGACTGGCTATCGAACAGGTACTCATAATTAGATATATTAAATGGATAACAGTTTTAGATTGGTATAGTTGTAATGGTAAAATGCTATGTTACCATACCCAGCAATACAACAAAGACATGCTACAGTTATGCAAAGAAACTGTATACTAGGATAGAGTGTACATTTGGAAGTTGCCATTTGAAATACATTTTAAACCATATCTAATGCATTTTAATGAACTACCATGTATCTAGTATTTTGCCTCAAATAGAATAACAACTTATAGTGAAGAACGTACAGTATAGGGCCAAATTCTCAGATGCTTTGAGTGGTAGCACCAAATCAAAGGAAACTGAACATTATTGCAGCATCACCCACTAGTTTTCTACCAAAAGCTGGGTACAGATTGAATGGGACGAGTTCCCCCTATTGTGACAGGGTTGCAATGCAAACCAAAGAGACAGGTGTTAGAGGGGGCAAATTGGGTTTGCAAAACATGCTCGGCTGTGCCAGTGACTGAGTTGCAGCATGACATAATGCCATGTGAAAAGTATGACTCCAAGCTACATGCTTAATGAATAAATGAATCATTCATTAAGGGCATATATACAGTACGCGCTCCTACGGAGCTCAGTCAGTGGCTGATCATGGTGGCGAGAGGTGGCCTGTGCTGGTCACCAGCTGGGGACTGGTCAGGGGGTTGCTGGGTGATCTGGCAATGCCAGGTGGGGGGTGTGGACCACTAGACTACCAGGGATTACTAATTATGGAGTGGAGCATTGCATAGTATTTACAGGGCTCAGTCTTGTGCCAGTGGCTGGCATCAGGGCTTGGGCAGGGGGCGCGATCTGTTCTGCAGGGCTAGTGATACATCTGTATAGGGATTGGTGTGGGGGTCTGATAGCCCAGAGCGGCTTTACTGTGTACACAGTGGGGGACTGGGGGCAGAGGGGGAGTTTTCCTAAGGGGCTGTGCTTACTACAGTATTTGGAGACTCAGAGAGAGGGTCCTGTAGCCCTGAGGGTCACCTGAAGTGGGTATGGGGGGTCTTCTAGCCTTGTGGGGCTGTCTAGTGGGGCAGGGATGGGGCTGGGTGGTGGCACAAATTGGTGGATTGGTGTCATTGGCACACAACCGTGTTGGATGCAATTTACACCAGCTATTTGCTGGTGTAACTGTTCATTGACGTATGTCCACTGGGGACTTTGTTGCTTACCTTTCAGAATAGGGCACAACTGCTGTCATAAACACCCTAGAGCTATGTTGCAGGGGGTTTAGGGTGGAACTGGTGGCATAAATCCACTTAGGTGCAAGCAGCTTGTGACATGTTGCAGGTTGCTTTTCAGAATACCATATGTCGCAACTGCTGGCGTAACTTGCTACGTGCACCCTTTTTTTGGCACAAGTTAAGTTATGCCAGACATAACCTTTCGAGAATCTGGCCCATAGTCTCTGACTGTACACTGTAGTCGCTAAACATTTTAATATAATTCATCTTTCTCTGTGCTTTATATTAGAATGTAATCCAGTCTATAGTTTTAATTTCTAACATGACCACACTTACCCCTTATACAAACCTGTCATAATAGAAAAATAACTTCATCACTGTTTTAACTAGTAGCATTTCCAGCAATAGCTGTAGTATGTTCAAATCTCAGATCTGAAGTAACAAAATGTAGTGATCTGAAATGTGTCATGGAAAACATGACAGTAAAATGTGGTACAGTAGATTTATGGCACAACAGAAAACAGTATTCTACATATTTTATGTTTGCAAAGTTGTTACCTGGCTTGAGATAAATGAATCACCTGCTTCAAATCCCACCACACCTATGGCCTAGGAGCATTTGTGTTAGATCAGGGATTTCATCATGTTTGTGGCTACTGTTGCAAAATGGAATCTATGCACACATATTTGTTTTTTAAATCTGTGTTGATTACATTTTGTTGTAGAATCCATGTCCATTTCCCTGTTGTAGCAAGTTTAAACTGATTCCAAGGGGTTCCATGTGAATACGGAGAGTGTTTATCGGTGGACATGAAAAAGGCAAATCCAGAATGACGAGGACAACATCGGTGGCTGCAACTTATGGTGACTTCAGAATGAGAGACTTAAGCCGCCTGACACCCAAACTGTGGTTGCACTACATTTAAAACCACCAGACCTCTCGGATATTCATACCAGTTACCAACCTCGGGCGCTCATGAAAATCCCGTCTCCCTGCAGCGCTCCTGGCACCCGACACAAGCTCATTGTGCCTTTAAAGATGTGGGGGGCTGTGCCCCTTAATCCACCCTATCTTTAATTATCTAACTCCAAGGTGCACATTGCCATTAGGGAGGGGGGCCATTATTGAAGGTCGCCATAAGTTCCAGTCACCATTAATTACCAGTTGCCATTAACTGTTGGTTGCCATTGTTAATCTTGCCATTGTGGCTTCACTGTATTTGAGTCATCATATTTGAGTCACCCTTATTATGAGCTGCCGTGCCAAGGAGATACATTATGTAAATTGACAGTGAATGTACGCAGAGGGAATAATAGAACAGAATTTAAAAAATACTTAAACCCTATTTTTGTGCCTGAAATTCCAGTTAAAATGGATCTCAGAGTGAAGCAGAATAGATAGTGTTTAATTATGGAATGTGCCTCCTTAGCAGGGAATCAGTTTAATCTTGTTGCAACAGGCAAATGGACACACATTCTATAGCAAAATATATTTAAACAAATTATATATGTGTGTGTGCTTAAATCCCATGTTACAACAATAGCTATAAACTTGATGAAAGTAACCCTGATATAATACGCATGCTCCCCAGTCATCATGTATAAGTGGCAATGGTGGAGTTTGAACCAAGCATTTATTTATCTCAAGATGGGTAACAACTTTGTAAACATAAGACTGCAGAATATTGTTTTCTGTTGTGCAATAAATCTACGGTACCACATTTTACTGTCATGTTTTGTATGATATATTTCAGATCACTGCAATTTGTTACTTCATGTCTGAGATTTAGAAATACTACTTTTTTTGCTGCATGCACATGCTATTGTGTTGAAAGAGTGATGGAGTTATTTTCCCATTATCACAAGTTGTACAAGGGGCAAGGGTGGACATGTCAGAAATTAACAATATAGACTAGACTACATTGTAATATACAGCACAGATCAAAACAAATTGTATTGAAATGTTTAGTGATTGCAGATTACAGTCGGAGATCATGTTTTCCTGTAAGTCAGACTGCTGGGAGTCATGGAAAGATCAAACATAAAACAGGCAACCTGTATATATATTCAGGCTCTGGAGCAGTGCAGTGCGGAATGCAGAATTCTGCCAACGGAATTAGTGTGGAATGACCATTCAGTGGGTGGAATTTCCACCAGAATTTTGCTTTTTCACCTGCGGAATTCTGCCTACTGTGATCAGTGGAATAACATTCTGTGGAACAATACTTTTACTGTGGAAAATTATTCCACAACAATATTCTGCGGAACAGTGATTGTTCCATGGAAAATCATTCCACAGCTATTTTATGCTGTAGAATTCTGCCATTCTGTTTGTGGTAGAATTTGGCAGAATTTTGAATATTTTGCAGAATTTCATTCAGCTGTAATTTGCAAATTCCACACAGCACTACTCTGGAGTTAATTCATCACTTAAACTGTCATAAAACATCTCTGCACTTCATTAAATGAGATAAAAAAAACAGTTTCTAAATGCCACACATATTACTCCTAACTACATACTGATTTACAGTGTAGAAGAATGTGCAAGATCCATTTACACCATACTGTATGGTACACATTCCACAGGTGTTATTTGTTAGGGACTGACACTATAGTTAGTAAGAGCCTAAAAAACTAGTCAGAACAAATACTGTTACAAATGAAAAAAGATACTGCATGCTATCAGTGTAATCTATTTACAGTGCATAAATATAATACACTACAAGTAGAGGAGATACAGTAGTAGCCACAGACATTGCCAGCTATTTTCAGATATTTCGCAAAATTTCCTAAAGAGTTTCTCTCTGCTGCCCCTATTGTGGATATGCCGAAAGCAGGAGATATTTCTGGAAATATCACATAAATTTCGGGAAATAGCTGGCAGTGTCTGTGGCTGCTACTGCAATGCATGTTACTAGATAATACATAGTTAGAGGACTTCACAATAACCTCAGGTTAGTATATATTTGTTCACACTTCTGTTTTTGTTTTTTTTAGAAAATGGGTTGTTCTGTGAGTAAAGTGTTAATGACTGTTAGGAGATTCCTAGGAGAGATGGAAAGCTGATACAGGCTAGCTCCAGCAGGCCCATTTACATGGCTAATAATTATTACTTGTCCTAGTAAATCCATGTGCTGATTTACTAAACAAGGCAGTTATTTTTGTGCAGTTTGAATAGTGTTAATGCTATTTAGAAAATGGGTTGGGAAAATCCCTAAATCTGATTGGCTTAGGCAACCAGCTACCCGGGCCGGTATCAGGCAACAGAGACCGGAAGATAATGAGACCCAGTCTCTGTTGTCTGATTACATTCCAAATGCTTGTGCCAGTAGAACTTTTCAATTAAAAAACACTGCCATCTTTTAAATCTCGGTTAGCGAGAGCCGCCCCGTCATTAGCAGAATCCGATATCTTTCCCATAACTTGATTGCTCCAGGTGTCTAATCCTCCTCCCCCCACAACGTAAAAAAATATAAATAAAATTATTTTATTGAAAAAATGAGGTTCGGTTTTCCAGCAGCCCATTTCAAACTTTCAACCACGCGGGTCTTCTTTTTAAAAAAGCGCCAGCACAGTCTCGTGCTCAGCACCGTTACCACGTCCCATAACTTTCTTCCAGACATGCCCTACCCCCTCCACGCTCGCTGCAGAAAAAAACTGACTGAACAGCACAAGTCCTAGCACTATAGGGCACAGGAACGTCATTAATCACAGAGTCTCAGTAATCCATTTTTATTTTACACAGCCCAGTTTATTACTGTACAAGCTGCAGCTGGTGGGGAGAGAGAGAGAGAGAGACAGCACTTTTATCATTTTCAGTGGCTGTCTCCGTGTAGACACTAGTAACGGCTTCAGTGTGAGTTCCAGGAGATAGCTCAGGGACTCTTTCTGGTGGTGGGAAAGAGAGAGAGAGAGACTGCAGTATATTAGTTTTCCTTTTTGAAATAAAGCAGCATCTCTCTCTCTGAGTAGACCGCAGTAAAGGCTTCAGTGTGAGCTCCAGGACACAGATATGGACTGTTGTGTGTGTGGGGGAGCGAGAGAGCGCCCTTTTACCAATTTCAGCGTCTCTCTCTCCTCCTATAGTATGCCATAAATTAAGTTATTTTTTCCCGTGATGGTGCCATGAAATTGTCCTCTTTTCTCCGTGAAAAAAATACAGCCCTACATATAACAGACAATAAAAAATGAAGCAGATGACTTACAATAGCAAAACGCTATTGTGGATCACGCTGAACTAATGAAACACTATTTAAGCTGAAGTCTCACAAACAAACTTCTGCTGCCAGTGGCAATGGGGGGGATGGCATGAACAAAAAAAAATGGTATAGAAAAGCAAAGGTGCCTCATCTTAACAGGTTGGGGGAGGGGTGCTTTCTAGTCATTCTGATCCAGGTGGAGGAACTATTTTATCTCAAAACTTACATTGAACTACTATTTTATTAACAGTTTTTTATTGACCTTTTTTTTTTACAGTGCCCATTTTCTAAGCGCAATAATACCCTCCAGGGTGGGCGGTATTGTGCTATACTGGACCTTCCAGGGGCTATAAGGTCCTCCGCCTGCGGCATCGGGCCTCATTACGCCCCTGGGTGGTCCGGTATAGCACAATACTGCCCACCCTGTTGGGTATTATCGCTCACTTAGATTTGTTTGAAATGTGATCACGTTTGTTCTCAGAGAAAAGCAGCTTGGAGTTCTGTCTCCAACATTGTAAACAGAAAGAAGGGATTATTTTATGTAACTGTCATTGTGATTTCTACTTATGGAAGGATACACTAAAAAGTGTGTTCCATGAGATCTCATTTTTCAAGTTAGAGCAAGATTGCTGTAGGCTCTGCCCACAGACATAAAAAGGGGGAAGTATAGTTTAGTATACTGTATGCAGTGTAGCATAATTGTGCTTGTTTACAAAACTTTTCTGCTTAAATGGAGGATGGTAGGGTTTAGTAAATTTTTAGAAAGTGACATTTAAAATAGAGTAGTGTACATTTTTACATGGGTTGTAGAAGACTGGGCACTGTTTAAGTTTTTAAACCATAGCAAACATATTACATTGAGACTTCAACATGCAGTGACCTGTGTCATCCAATGGAGTCTGACTTGCAATTTTGAAACTTTAGTATTTTAATATTTTCACTATTTGCAATTTTAAAAACTATGAAAACATCTTCTCTGATATATAATCATTGACACCGAGTATATCCCTGACATCTTTATTTTTCTGTTTTTGAGAGAATTTGTTCCAAAAACTATATTATCTTTACATTATTTGATATGCCATAGCAATCTGCACATTCAGTACATGCTACTTGACTACTTTTTATTGGTGTATAGCTAGCCAAGCCATACCATAACCTACACAAAACAATTGAACTCAGTAGTCTCCACAGGAATATACAGAGTGTTGGGCAGGCACTGTTTCCTTTCCAAGTGCTTTCAGGGGCACCATCACCATCATGTAGCCCTTCCTCTGTCTCTCACTCTGTTGAAACAGGTTCTGCCATGTACACTGGTGTCTCTGACAACCTCAAAAGGCAGTGAGAGATATCCCATAAAAGATTGTACAAGTCAACATTTCTGGCAAGGGTTGGTAAATCATGGCTTACAGCAAGCACTCCCCACCACAAGTGCAAACATTTTTATGTTAAAAATGAGGGATGCCAGCTCTATGGTGTTTAGTGGAAGGAGGCTGGTCTGGCATACTGGTGTTACAGGCTTGTACACCAGGCTCAGGGTGACATTAAAGGAGGACGGTGTGAAGGGCAAGGCAGCATCCTCATGGACTCTCTCCTTCTAGGGTTGGGTCAAACAGTGAACTGCTCTAGGAGTGCCTCCTGGTGGTGGATTGTCAGTGGTAGGTCTGGTGGCATTCATGACCACACACCAGCTGGCACTCTCTAAGGGTGCCTTAATATCTGTATACCTGTGGAGAGGGGGGAAGAAGGGAAGGAGCAAAGTGCCAAAAGGCACGTGTGACTTGTGTATGCCAGTTGATGGTCTCGGTGTTCCTCGATGTCACCTAACCCCTCAGCATACCAGACTCCCCCTCTCAGTTCAATGTGCCAAAGTTTGCCTCTGTTCTAGTCTGCAGTGGTGAAGGCATGGCTTCCTGTCAGGCTGAGACCAGGGACATCAGAGAACTCAAGGAACATGTATGTGCAGTGTAGCAGCAAGAAGTAAATCCAGTCAGCAACAGGTACATTGAGGAACCTGACAAGTTGAGGAAGGGTGCAAAAAAGACATAGAAACATAGTCCAGTAGGTCCATCTAGTTTGCCCTATTTCCATGCCTATTACTACTCCTTGGACACTATTCAGAAACAAAAATACAATGAGGGGGAATATTACTACGGGCAGTCTGGCACCTGACTCATGATGCTAACCCAAGAAGGTCAAAACTGGAAACAGAGTCAATCTAAAAAACAGAAGATAAACTCACTCAGGCAGATACCTGCTCATGAGGGTCCCAAAGTATGATCCCAAACTCAGAAAAAAAGGAACCTGTCCCTTTCAAAAAAATAATAGTAATAAAACAGGGAGTTTAGTTAAAATTTCCAACTTTTCTGGCAGAATTACAAATGTTCGTCACAACATAGGTATTATGGTATAGTTTCTTTCCTGAAAACAAGAACCACAACAAAGAACCGGGGAGTGGGGGTAGTATAGTGTTAAAGTGACTGCTAAAAAAGTGAAAGGTTACACATTTCTAAAGTGACTGCTAATGTTTATGTCTGATTGTATTAGTTTAGGAAATAGCAAATTTTTATGTTGCTTGCATGCATGTGCAAGAAACATAGTGCCATCATCGGAGATTTCGGAGGTGTGTCACCTCCTCCTCCAATTCAGTCAGTGAGCTGGCAGGTGCGGCCCCTGTAGTAATGCATTTTGGAGCTGTCTATGACACGCCCAAAATGCAGTAACACTCTGAGATGAAAGGGAGCTCACGCTTCAGTGAGCAGAGATAAAGTAGCTCCCCGACCATGGCGTCGCGCCTGCAGGTATTGTAGCCGACGGTGCCCAATCCCCGCCGGCTGAGCGCGCCTCTCTCCCCGAGTTGTAGGTGCCACGCTGGGAGCCCACCCCAGCGCGGCAATCCAGTCCAGTCGACGGTGCCCAATCCCCGTCGGCCGAACAACCCCCATCACAACCTTTAAAGACGGGCTTTTTGGGAGCCCACCCCAGTGGGCAAATGGTCCCACCATGTCTTTTTAATTTTTAACCTGAAAACTAAACGGTCCCGCTGAGCGCCTCGACCTCCACAACCCGCACTCCACCCACCGCGCACTCCAGCCTCCCACGCCCCTCACCCCATACTTACCTCCGGACTCGCGCCGACGATCTTCGTGGACCGAACACGCCTGCACTCTTCAAAGCTGACCGCGAACTGAGGAAATGCCGGTAAGCTGTATAATGGCCTAGATAGGGGTTTCAACTTTGTTGCATATCTCAGGCATTTTGATTTTAGACCAAATTTTCAACATGGTTTTAGACTCTTCATGAATGATGTCACTGTCATGGCGTTATTCGGGCCCAGCGGGTGATTTCGCGAGTGACTGAGCAGTGATTGTGAAATCACCCTTCTGGCCTGAATACCACCATGACAGTGACATCATTCATGAGAAGGGTCCAAAACCCCATGTTGAAAATGGCACACCCAAAAATGACTGTTTACGAGCGACGTTATGCAGTTCCTACGCATATTCGTAAGTTCATGTAAATTTCAATATTTTCATTCCAGATTTTCAACATTGCCATTTTACCACACCTTCTTATGAGCAGTACAGCTGTCATTTTTCACATCTCACTCAAAATGTGTTTCCCCATGTAGCTGAATGGCACAGTCAGTGTGAAATCAATGTACGGGACAAATTAAGAAAATCACAGTGACACTGTTCATGAGCAGAGGTCTTAAAATGGCTATGTTGAAAATTTGGTGAAAAAATTCCTAAAAATGACTGTTTTACGAGCGTGCATTGCACAGTTCCTAGGCACGCTCGTAAGTTCGCAAATTTTCAATATTTGCACTCCAATGACTTCCAAATACCTAAACAGCACATAGAAGCAAGCAACATTTGGCATTGACAAATGCTTGTTTATAATACTATAATTCTTTTAATTTTTTAATGATATCACTCCAAATTAGGCTAGTACTGCTATAGGCTATAAAGGGTTTAGTACCGATAGTGATCAATATAGTATAAGTATATTCATAGTGCTTAAACATAACTAATCATAGAGCTAAAAAGAGTAAGGCCATACATTCAGGGATGGGTTATCATGGCAGTAGGGGAGAGTGGGTGGGGGGGACGGCAGGGGCAGGGTGCTCTTGGGGAGAGGAGAGGACCGCAAAGAATAGTGGGGTACAATGGATGCAGAGCAGCAATATTCATGGACATGCTGTGGAGAATCGAAGGTTGCCCAGTATGCATAAGAATGGTGCACTTCGAAACAAAAATAAAAAGGTTGAGGAGGGAGGTAGCGATGCAGGGCATGGTGGGAGTTGGGAGGGAGTATCAGCACCAGAGATATGAATAGCTGAAGCAGGGATGGAAAGGAGAGTCTGAGAAATGCAGGGGGGAGTATAAGGGTCAGAGACAGACCGGGCTGCTGGAGGAGCAGAGGGTGGCAGGTGGTGAGTAGTAAGGGGGGGGGCGTGGTGTAACTGCACAAGGAACAAAGAAAAACTATGACGTGGCATGTGTGGGAAAGAAGGTTTTTGCTGGATGTGGGGTTAGTGTCAAATAGGTATAAAACCATTAGAAACTATGCAAGACATGGCAAATCAAGAGGAGTCAGAGGCTATGGTATGCAAGTACTGTGGGGGAGAGTGAGATGGCTGGCAGGGGGTCTGAAGGGGGATGAGAAATGAGAGGTGATAAAGGAGGTACTGGAAATGAAGAAAGGGGTTCACTGGGGGAGTTGGAGATGGCTGTCAGGGGGGAGGTAGGAAGTATAGGGGGAAGAAAAGGGACAGGTAGTGGCGATAAAATGGAAGGGTGGGGCTCCCAGGGGAGGCGTGAAATGGGATCAATTGGTGGGGAAACATTGAAAGTGGCAGTCAGGGGGTGATGCAAAATATATATGCAAAGAGGACAGATGAAGTCCCAGTGAGGAGGGCAGGACATAAGGAACCAGATGAGGAGAGGGACAAGGCCATGGAGATGGAGTTGGGTGAGCAGGACAAGGAGCGGATGGGCAGAGGACTCAAAGATACCAGCATGGGAATGGTAACAGAGTTATCATACTGGGGGATTCCATACTTAAGGGTATCGGGGGGGAGTAAGGGAAGAGGAACTCCATCCAAGTAGAAATGCATGCTGGGCATGACAGTGCACAAAGCAAAACACATAGATCACTCATCAGTGAGGGGTCAGGGGGAGAACCCCCATATAGTGGTGCATCTCAGTGTGAATGATTTTGAAAGAAATAGTGTGCAGGAGGTACAGGCTAGATTTAGAGAACTGGCTAGGATATGTAAAGTAGAAGGGAATACAGTTGCTTTTTCAGAAGTTCTGCTGGTGCTGAGGGCAAGCACAGAAAGAAAAGAGGAGAAGGAATTTTCATGATTGGTTGGGGGAATGGTGTAAAACTATGGGGTTTGGACTGGTGCAGAGATGGGGAGCAACATGGGAAAACAAAGATCTGTACACCAAGGATAGACTTCATCTGAGCAGGAAGGGTTCAAGATTCTTAGAGGAAACTAAGAGAGTTTATTGCTGACACATATCATTTAAACTGGAGGGGATTGGGGAAGGCTTAGACTTGCAGAGGAGGCAGGTATACAAAGTTTGGGAGGCCTTGTGCCTCTCCCCCTTGAAATCGCAGAGGGGCAAGAGATGGATAGGAGAGACTGGGGGGCCGGTTGGAGAGTGGTCTCTACAAATGTGAGGAGCCTAGGTAACAAGTTATCCAAGCTTCAGGCATTTATGGTAGAAGGCGGTTGGTGGATGTAGCTGCCTTCACAGAGACATGGGCCACACAGTACCTTGCCTGGGACTTAATAATCCCAAGGTACAGACTGTATAGGATGAACAGAAAAATTGGAAAAGGAGGAGGAGTGGCTTTATCCATTAGGGAGGGGATAGACTGCAGTAGGGAGGAGGGAGGGGAGAGGAAAGAAATGTGGAGACATTGTGTAGCAGGGGCAGGATGGTGGTGATAGGTGACTTCAACCTGCCAGGGGTGGACTGGAGAACAATGACTTCCACTAATGATAGGGAACAATGGATACTGGATGCATTCCAGGATGTATTCCTGACAAAACAGGTAGTAGAGCCAACTACAGAGGGGAACATTTTGGACCCAGTATTGGCCGATGGTGACCAGGTAAGGGATGTGGTGGTAGAGGACCCACTGGCAGGGAATGGCCACTGTATGGTGTCATTCTCCCTTGATCTGGGGAGGGAGAGAAATCTTACCAAAATGAGGGTCATGGACCTTGGGGGTGCGGACTTCGGAAGGATGGCAGCCATACTTGAGGGGCACAAAGTGACAATCAGCCCAGACATGGATATGGAAAGCAAATTGGCCATCTTAAAATTGGGCCTGATAGAGGCCACAAAAGCTGGACAGAGATCTTCAGTAAGAATGCAAGGTCCAGAAAACCCAACTGGTGAACCAGGGAGGTGCAGAAGATGGTACGGGAGAAAAGGTTAGCCTTCAGAAAACACAACAGAACCCACAGGGGAAGACAGGGAGGAGTACTTTAAGAGATCGAAGGAGGTGTGCAGGGTGGTAAGAGTAGCCAAGGCCTCAAAGGAGCTAAGGATGGTGCAGAGGATCAGGGATGGTGAGAAGGAATTTTTTAAGTACATCAGAGAGCAGAGAAAATGTAGGGGCCAGATCACCAAGATAAAGAGTAACGGTGGGTAGCAGAGGAGAGAGCTGAGCAAGCAGAAGTACTAAATGAGTACTTCTGTTCAGTTTTCACAAGAGAAAAGGAAGGGCCAATTCTGCATGGGAATGGTAGTGTGTGTGTGTGTGTGTGTGTGTGTGTGTGTGTGGTGATGGGATGAAATAATGAATGTCGGGATCCAGGTGAAGAGAGTGTGGGAAGGCCTTAAGTCCTTATGGATAGACAAGGCACTGGGGCCAGATGAAATCCACCTCCTGAAGGAATTGACAGAGGTCCTGGCAGACCCTTTGTCGGAGTTGTTCAACACATCCCTTCAATCAGGATATGTACCACTGGGCTGTAGGATGGCACATGTGATGCCCCTCCATAACAGTGGACCCAGGGATGAGCTGGGAAATTACAGACTGGTCAGCCTTACGTCCACAGTGTGGAAATTACTGGAGATCATCTTAAAGGAGAGGGAATTACTGAAGACAGTCTTAAAGGAGCATTCCTGGAAGTAAATGGTCTTCAGGACATCCAGCAACATGGGTTCATCCAGGAGAGCTCTTATCAAACTTACCTGGCTACACTTTTTGACTGTGAGTGACAAAAGCTCTAGATGGGGGTTGACTGGTTGATATCCTGTATCTGGACTTCAGCAAGACATTTGACTCAGTGCCACACAGGATACTGATAGGCAAACTGAGGAACCTGGGGGTAAGGGTGAAGCTGGTACAGTGGATAGGAAACTGGCCGAATAACAGACAACAGAGGGTGGTGGTAGGGGAGGAATTCCTGACACCCAGGCAGGGCACCAGTGGGGTCTCGCAAGGATTTGTTTTGGGTCTGCTGCTATGTAATGCTTTCATAGCAGACATAGAAAGGAGTTAAGAGCAAGATGAGTCTGTTCACCAATGGCTCCAAATTAGGTGTGGTGGTGGACAGTGAGGAGGGGATGAGGGTACTCCAGAAGGAGCTGGAAAGACTTGGACAGTGGCCAAACATGTGGCAGCTGGGGTTCAATGCTAGGAAATGCAGTGCACTACATTCCGGGGCCAGGAACCCAGGGTACAGTTACCACTTGGGGGGGGGGGCAGATGTCTGTCTCTGAGTAGGAAAAGGATCTGGGTGTGGTGATCACAGCAAATATGAATCACTCAGTACAGTGTAGAAAAGCAGCAGCAAAGGCAAACAGAATGCTGGGGTGCATTACTAGTGGGTCACTTCAAGGAGGGAGGATGTTATTCTGCCACTGTACAAATCGTTGGTGATGTTGCACTTGGAGTACTGTGTCCAGTTCTGGCACCCGTACTTAAAGAGGGATGTCAGGCTTCTGGAAGGAGTCCAGAGGACAGCGTCTAAGATGATCAAAGGAATGGGAGAGAAACCCTATGGGGAGAGACTAAGAGCTCAACACGTACTCCCCGGAGGATAGAAGGGACAGAGGAGATTGAGACCTTTAAGTACTTGAAGGGCATAATCATAGTTAGTACTGAGGGTATGTTTAGATTGAAGGGGGAAGAGACCACAAGGGGAAGTAGCCTGAAACTGGTGGGGGGAGGTTCAAGAGGGAGCTAAGGAAGCATTACTTCATGGAAAGGTGGTGGTGGCTTGGAATGCGCTGCCTGAGGAGGTGATCTTGCTGGATTCAGTGGGGAGTTTTAAGAAGGGATGGGCAAGGTACAAGTAGGGAAGAGAATTGACCAGGGTGGTGAACTCAGGAAGGCAAAATATGTTAGGAGGAATGAAAAGGGGGGAAGGGGGCCACAGCATTTGCCTGAACTGTGAGCTGTTTTTTCGAGCAGACCCGATAGATCTTGTGGCCTAAATCTGCTGGTGTTGTAGTATGCTCGTATGTTCGGATGTTATACATGTTATACATGAAGGGTGTTATACTCCTCTTACTGATGTTAATATACAGTAGTTTAATTTTTAGAGAAAATAACTAAATCCTCAACATTTGCCTTTACAATTTAGATGGTAAAGGATTATTTCAGTTTTTTTTTTTTTTTTTGCACTTTCTTTTTATCCACTTCTTACTGCCCACTCGGTCCACTCCTTTGGACCAATCAAACCCCATAATCCCTCCCATGATGTCTGCTCCTACTACTCCGTTGTCTCCCTACATTGCTCCTCTTTCCTCCAGAGAGTCTGCACAGCGGGGTCTGCCCGTGGGTAGGTGATCGAGACTGGGATAGGTCGTCATCCTGGCCCGAGCGGGTGTTTTTCCACTTTTCTTCCCTTGGTCCTTCCTCCCCTGAGGTCATCGGCACAGAGGACTGATGTCCAGACAGATGGCATGCTAACGCATGCCACTGTCAAATGCCCACAATGTCCTCCCCACCCTGACTCTGAAGAGCTGCCTGGTGCCCCAGTGCTCGTGCTTCCACCGGCGCCGGTGCATCGGGTGCTTAGAGCACCCCAAGAACCCACCCCAGAAGGAGAAGAGCATCCATTGGGATGCTCAATCCTCCTCCTCCCCTCTGACCCCCGATGACCCTGAGTCTGTTCCCGAACCTGGGTCACCGGTGTAGTGCGAGGTGTGGTGTCCAGAGCCTCAACCCTCAGTGCCACCGGGCTGGCCGATTATTTCAGTTTTTTTCAACCCCTTGGAACACAAATTGTAATAATGATTAATGTGACTTAGTTGGGGATTGAACTAAGGCCCCAAGAATACCACACTGGTGTTCTAACAGTTAACCTGTTAGACCAGGGTACTAGAAAAAGAAGAAGAAGGAGAATCAGCTTTTATATAGCACTTTTCATAACATTGTATCCTAAAGCGTTTTACAAATAATGCTAGACTGGTAGTGAGGTATGTGAATGAGTAGTGGCAGCCATTAGTCATGGCTTTCCACAGTTACTTTCTTTCTCAAATTGCAAATCCAGCAGCTAGGAACATTTTAGATAGTAAGGGAGTATTGGTGCAGTGTGACCACTACTAAGTATTTCAAATCCAAACTGCAGTACGGGAGCAGTTTCTTGCAAATGATGTAGCTAGAGTATGTTTTAAATTGCAAATATGTTACTTTACACATATGTGTACCCAAATTCTGGATGTGTAATACAGCCTACTAAAGGTTGTACCAATCTACTGTTCTTGCATAATGTTTTACAAGAAAAAGGCTAACTATAGCACAATGTTTTTGTTGTGCATGTAAAAGCAACCCTTGTGTTTGTTTAAGTTTTGCTGTTTATTTTCCACTGTATTTACCCCTTCCCTGCTGCGTACTGTAAGTTACAAGCTTCCTCCTGGCTCTGCTTGTAGTATCTAGTCCTCTACACAGGCTGCATCTTGCTACGATTTTCAGTTAATCCACAGAGATGGGTCATAGCCTCTTCGTAGCCAGGAAACACACTTTTAGTTAGCAGGTTGAACTCTCTAAGGAGCCAGAGGGACTGCTACCACCAGACAGAGTAGAACCTGATTCTTGACATGTGTTATATACATACAGTAACCCATGCAGAACATTTCTTCTAGATAATGCAGTGTTGGATGTTGGATGATTGGAAAGTCACTATTTGGCTCCTCTCTTCCATGGGCTACCAGATGGTAGACATGCAATGAGAAGCCCAGCTTTATTTCCCCAGGGAAGAGCATCACACTCCATTGGAATGCCATGCTACCTCCTGCTGACTAAACTAATACCTGGGATTCAAATCATTCCTGTGTCCCATGCATGTCAAGTGAGTACGCTTGCCATTAGGCCATTGAACAGTTGCCATTTGTTTATGCTCTCAAAAGATGAGACATACAAAAACAAGGGCATGTTGCTTATGATCAGAAATGGGTTTTTTACTTACCTCCAATAAATGTATAGAGAATTTTTGCATTAATTCCCTCATCACCATCAACAGCATAGACAGGTCCAGGTTCCAAGTACAAGGCACCATCCTGTAGTAAGGTGGGAAAGGATGAAAGTAAAAGTTACCCATTTAAAAGTTAATAGAACCTCCAAGGAGTTTCTGCTGTGGTATAAGATAGTCCTCAGTAAATATTTGGACAAGTGGGTGAAGAAATGAAGCTGAACTTTGGGGGAGAGGGGCAGATAGTCAAAGAACTGTGCTGCAGTTCTAGAATAAATTTGTGCCATTGTGCCCTGTGTTGGGACTGAGCTAGAGCTCTTAAAAGGGGTCTAACTCCAGCCAAACATGTGTCTGTAATGTACACAACTGTGGCAAATATTCTGGTGAATGCATAAAATAATGAAACGTGCATCACTTACTTGGCACAGGCTGCTACAAATGATCTCAACTGTTGTAATAGTGTGAGCACATTTGAAAGGAAGACAGTGCTGAGTGAGGTTTGGCATGATTGAATGCTGATGGGGCCAAAAACTGGCCTCTAGACTGACAAGCTGGCCATTTATGCTGTATTTTGATATCTGCGTCAGATTAAAAGGGAACTCTCAGCTCCCCTGCAGAAATGCTGTGGGGCTTTTAGGTCCTGATTAAGAAAAATACAACACAAGTATAATTTTTTTTACTAACTTTCATTTCTGCAATTTTTGTTTTTATCTGGTTGATCCTGCTGTACCTTCCTGCCATGCTAATGTATTACATATCCCAGTGTCACCCATGGCCAGCCCTCTTATGACACGGATGATGGGCTGAGTCCATGGGGGACATCTATGTGCCTGCAAGTTTTTTTATATAGTAACTGTGTAAAAAAATGCATGGTTATGCTTATTCCACTGGTACCAATCATGCAGAACTAAGTGCTATCAGTACAGATGGAATAAGCGTGATCATGCACTCTTTAGCAAAGTTACTATATAAAGAGATCTGAAAGTATATATATGACCCCCACAGCTAGACTCATCATTCATGCCATCAGAGGGCTGGCCACAGGGGACAGCGGAACATACAGTACATTAACATGGTGGGTGGCGGTTGCAGGATCAAACAGATAAAAACTACCATAAAACTACACAAAAGCAAGAATTAAAAAATTATATTGTTGTGCAATTTTCTTAATCAGGACCTAATCGTTCTGGGCATTTCTGCAGGGGATCTGAGTGTTCCTCTTTAATCACTGGAATGTATCACAGGAAATTCCAAGATACTAAATTTTTATCAGATGGTTCGGGCTCATATTTGCATCCCTAAAAGAATTAGGTCTTTCAGAGTATGTGAACTTTTCACTTTATCCCTTGCACTACTATATAGACTTAACCTTTCCTTACTAGTTTTATCATCAAAATACATTGCAAAGTTGGTTTCTTGCTCTGATGAGTGAGGCACTGCTCCAGCACACTAGTAATCCAGCTTCCCAATCGAAGCCTGGGACACCAGGACTGGAAGTTGGCAGGGAGGGTCATAGATCGCTCATTTGATGCTCTACTCCTGGAAGGGAGACTAGCACTGTACTGTTCATATAGCAGGTCCTAGTGGTGACATTTAAGATGGCATGGTTAATCAGACATCACCAGTTGTACCACCCCAAAAGGCACTGCTCCTGTCATGCAATGAAGAGGTGGGTGGGACAAAAAAAGAAAATCATCTCCTGGCATGTTGGATGATGGCCCCTCTGGAGCATCTCCCATGCCTCCTACCCCTCAAGTGGGCCTGCTTCATCATATTCAGCTCTCGATCCAGAGACCAGATGCTGCTTCTTCCTGGTGGTAGCAAAAGGACCCCTCTGGCAGGATTAAGCCATATTATTAACGGGTCTCAGAAATGTTACATTCTGATTGGTTTTCAGCATTCTGACAGCCTTACATTAATCTCTGTTACACTGTTATGTACAACCTGAACACAGTGGCACATGGATTCTTCCTGTCACCATTCATTCTCTAGCACTGCTGAAAGACTAGAATTATGCACCCTGATTCTGAACAAGCATTATTTACAGTTGGTGGATGAGATGTTTTATTAAAAATCTCCCTGTATATGAGGAAAACATTCAAAAGGTACACTTCTAACACTTTTCTTTTGGAATACATTTTTTATAATAGAAATATGGCACTCTCAGAAGTTAGATTAACAGTTAGTTAATCACCCCATGGGGAAATATGGCACTCAGCTGCACCTCATGCCACATTACACCCTAAGGGGTGATTACCAGACTGTTACTCTAATCCCTGGTCATACCATATTTCTTAAATCAACATATTGGCAGAGGACAAGGAGGGGCAGGTAGTGAATAAATGGAAGTGCAAGATGAGTCCTGTGTGGAAAATTGATGCACTTTTGGGGAAAAGGAGGGCAGGGGCAGCAGAAGGTACTAAAGGAATGCAGAAAAAAGTTATTTTAAGAAAACATAGCTGCATTTTCATTTTAAATAATGGTGTAATTTAAAGTATTATTTATTTATTGAATTTTGTTAACTAGGCAAGCCCACTGAGACATTACAGTCCCTTTTTCAGGGTGACCCAGAAGAGCAGTACATACAAAATACAATACAATTTACAGAGAAAGGGGAAAGAGCAGGTCATACAAAATACAGTGCAATTTACAGAGAAAGGGCATAAATACATTGTTTTAGGTTACAACAAATTCCAGGACAAGCTAGGTAACAAAATATATATATCACATATGCGTTACAATAATAGAATAGGCTAAATACAGTAGAAAAGTAGGCTTGTACATACAAAACAGTGTAGAGCAAGTAGCAGCATAGGCAAAGGCTAGGGATTAGGATAGTATTGACTTCATTCAGTGAAGGACAGAAGGGCAATGATCTAGTTCCACAGGGCTGATACCCGTTCAGAATTAGGGAATTAGAGGAATGTCATCGGGAGCAGGTGCAAAGAGAGGAGGCAGTGAGGTGGGATAGTAATGATGATTTAAATCTGAGGAAGGAGGGACAGGATAGTAAGGGGTGAGGCAGAGAGTTCAAAGTATGTACGGCAGAGTAGGTGAATGATCTTTGGGCCACTGCTAGCCATGGTTTGGGCAGAACAAGCAGTGGCAGTGAGGCAGACCAAAGAGCTCGTTGAGGTTGCTGAAGCCGAACAAGCTCACCAAGGCAGGGGGGAGTGTGTTTATGGACCAGTTTGTGATTCAGGCAGAGGGTGGCAAAATGGAGTTTAGATTCATAGGTGACCCAACCCAAGGAAGAAAGGACATCGCAGTGGTGATAGTGGGTATTGACCCCCAAAATGAATCTTCCCACCCTGTGGTAGGCCTGTTTAAGGCGAGACAGGACAGTTGAGTTGACTGAGAGCAAGAAATGTGCGCAATAAGTGAGGAGGGGAAGTAACGAAGTAGCTGCAATTTTATGATGAGAGGCCAATGTGAGGAAGGAACTGATACGGTAAAGCAAGCAAAGCTTTTGGTTAATAAATTTTGTCAGGAGCATGACATGAGTGTCAAAAGAAAGTGATGAATTAAGGGTGGTACCCAGATATTTAAAGGACAGGACAGATTTGAGGATATACCATTACGAGCGGATATCACAAAGGGGGGGTTGCAATGTGAAATGGAGGGAGGATGGGAGAACAACATACTTTCAGTTTTTTTTTGTGTTCAGAACTAGTTGATGCTCAAGGAACCAGTCCTCTAGAGCAGGAAAATCATGCACTAACATGTTGTTGATCCACCCACTGTCAGACAAGGAGTGATAAATAATGGCATCATCTGCATAGAGATGCAAGAGGCCCCTCCACAGTTGTTAGGAAGCTCATTAATAAAGAAAGACAACAGGAGTGGGCCCATGATGGAGCCCTGAGGCACTCCATGGGAAACTTGTCAGCGGTTAGAGAGTGAGCCTGCCCATTTGACCCTTTGAGAGCAGTTAGAAAGATAACTCTGGACCCAAAACAAGACATTGGTGTCTAGACCAAAGAGATGTAACTGACAGAGCAGGAGACCATGGCTGACCAAGTAAAATGCTTTAGTCAGGTCAACAAAAATAGCCCCAGTAGCATGGCCTTGTTCCATGATATGTAACAGATCGGAGGAGCCTTTGGTAAATGCAGTAAGCATGCTATGATTTTTCTGGAAGCCATGCTGGAATGGGGAGAACAAATGATCGAGGTCAAGGTAGTTCTGAAGGTGGTCATAGAGAATACTTTCTTGGATTTTGGCTAAGGGGCAGAGGATTGAGATGGGCCTATAATTCTCAATTGTAGTATTCAGGCCGGCCTTAGGTACAGGAACAACCACTGCAACTTTCCACTTATCAAAGACATTATTCATGAGAAAGGACTGGCTGAACAGGTCATCGATTGGATGAGCTAGGGCTGCAGCCCCTAACTTTAGAAATCTAGTTCGAAGGTATCAAAGCCAGGAGAATTATCAGGTTAGCAAGCAGCCGGCTAACTTTTTTAAGGGTGGCAAGTTGTAGATGGAAGGCTGGGTGTGCTTCAAGATGTACTTCAGGGTTATTCAGGTAGTTAGGGGAGGAATTAGTAAATTGCAAAGTATAGCTATGAAGGTTAGTGAAAAATTCATTGAACCCGGAGGCAATGGTAGGGGTGGTCAGAAAGAGAGGTATCCTGTGTGGAGATAGAGCTAGGGACTACCGTGGTCTTACTCTTGATCATTGAATTCACCTGCCTCCAGAATTCCTTAGGGTTGTAGAGGTGTTCTGCTTGGAGAGACCTATAATACAGGCATTTGGCCTTATTAATATTGCTGTTACACTCATTCCTGAGCTGCCTATATACTTGCCAGTCAACAGGTAGCTCACTGCATTTATAATTCTGCCATGCTTTATCTCTTGAAGAGATGAGTTTTCTGAGCTCACTGGTAAGCCAAAGAGCTTTTAACCCTCTTGATCTACACTTTTTCAATAGTATTAGGTTCTAGATTGGTTAAACATCACAGCAATTATAAAAAATTACTCAAGTATAGACAGTATTTACTTTTTGAATGACTTTTTGAAAGACATAGTTTGTATCACAGGCCATTTTGAATATTTTATATAGTATATATTAAAACATCTTACTGACATGATATTGAATATTACTGTAACTAAAACAAATGAAAATATATGTCTTAATGATACGAAAATAAATTTGTGTGTAATTAAAATGCAAATTCTCATCATTTGTAATGTGCAGTACCTAGTGAATGACAGAGTCAATTTTTCTGCTATAGTAATTCACTAAATTCACTGCAACTATTGTATGTCGGTGTTCTTATCATCAACTTAGATCATCAAACTTCATCAAATACTCTATTGCCACTTGGACAATCAGCATTACAAACTTAGTTTGTGAACTCATTTGAAGCATTCTTCAGATATATTCAACCAATTAAGTAAATACTCTTTAAAGTTCATCAGTTTATGGGCCACAATTCTACCTGGCATTCTTCTGTAGTTTTTGAGCTCACTGTGGAAATTGTACACCTCTCTAAATGCTGAAGTTTGTAGGCTGTGGGTATGAGAATCAGTTGGAACACTTGGATTATAGAGTGTTTTTTTATTATACAAATGTTGCCTTATTGAAATATCATTGGTCAATTAAGATTAGAAAAATAAACAGAATATTGCCTGTGTAGGTGTGTGTTATGAGGATTTGTCACACACCAGTGGTATGTGGTAATCTACAAACTCCAAGAACAAAGTTAGAGTGGTTTATGAAATTATCACACACTGAAGGTGTGTGAAAAATCCTCATAAGACTAACCTTGCAAGGCATTATTTTTTTATAATAACTGGTGCAAGTAAAGGTGTGCGAAAAAAACACACAATTCCACTGGCCGAATTTGTGCAAAAGTCAGACCTTTACTTCTGTGAAAGATCGGAAGTCAATTTGGCAGCCTTTGCAGAAATTCCACTTTAAAATGGCAGAATAAATGTACGGACTCTGAGTTAATGTATTAAACTGCAGGAACACAATTCTTCAGAACTGATCACTGTCAGTGGTCAGTTCTGCAGATTTTTTTTCCACAGTTTAAGACATTAATCCCCCGCCAATCATTATCTATGTGTCCCCCACACTGATTGCTGGCCTTGACCCCCCCCACTTGCTGATTGCCAGCCCCATCTAAAAAAAATCCCTGGTGTCTAGCGATCCTCCCACCCACTGATCACTGTCCGATATAAAAAAAAATCCAAATCCCTTGTGTCTAGCAGTCTGTCCCACCTGCCAACTATGTTATGATGTAAAAAACACTCCCAATCCCTGGTGTCTAGTGGTCTCTCCCACCTGCCAATTGTGTTCCAATGTAAAAAAAACTCCCAATCCTGGTGTCTAGTAGTCACCCCCTAACTGCTGATTGCCAGCCAGCTGATGCATACAATTTCCTGGTGTCTAGTGATCCCCCCCCCCACTCACTGACTGCCAGCCCCATGAAAAAAAAATCCCTGGCATCTAGTGGTCCCCCCCACCAGCTGATTGTTGCCCGATATAAAAAAAATTAATACATTTATACTATCCTCCCTGGTGTCAAGTGGATCACCTTTCATATCCCTGATCCCCTTAATAAAAAAAAAAGGCAGTAATCCTTTATTCCCTGGTGTCTAGCAGACCCTCCCTCCCTATCCACAACCCCTGTAAAACAAACTTTGGCCAGAGCCAATAGGGCAGCAGCTCAGGAATTTGGGATAAAAATATCGAAAGCTTATTTTGTAATATTTTTACACCAAATTTTCAACATAGCCTTGTTATGATGCTGTCTCATGAGGAAGGGCAGAGATAATGTTCAACTCCTGGCCTAAAAGTAACTTTGTGCAGAGACTGTGAAATCAACTTTCAGGATGCAGAAACACATTTTGGGCAGGAGCTGAAAAATGACAGCTGTCACATTCATGAGGTGCTGTAAAAATATGGCTATATTGTAAATTTGGGTTAAAAATATTAAACACTACCAAAGTTATGAGCCTGCATTCGAAAAATTCAATGTAGGCTCATAACTGTATTTTTTTTACTATTTGTACACCAACATTTTCAACATAGCCTTCTTACGATGCCACCTCAAGAAAAAAGGTAGAGAAAAAAAATTCAGCTCCTGCCCAAAAGGTAATTTTGTGCAAGGACCGTGAAATAATCTTTCAGGATGAAAAAAAACATTGTAGCCAGGATTTGAAAAATGACAGCTATCACATTCATGAGTTGCTATGAAGATATGGCTATGTTGTGAATCTGGGGGAAAAATATTGAAAATTATCAAAGTTTTAAGCCTTTACTTGCAAAATTCAGTGTAGGTGGACCACCCTTCCTATCCCCAATCCCCTTAACAAAGAAAAAGGCAGTAGTCCTTTATTCACTGGTGCCTAGCAGACCCTCCCTCCCTCCCTCCCTATCCATGATCCCCATAAAACAAATTCTTGCAAGAGTCGATAGGGCTGCAGCTGAGGAATTTGAGGTAAAATTTTGAAAGTTTGTTTTGTAATATTTTTACACCAAATTTTCAATCTAATCTTGTTATGACGCTGTCTCATGAGGAAGGGCAGAGATAATGTTCAACTCCTGGCCTAAAAGTGACTTTGTGCAGGGACTGTGAAATCAACTTTCAGGATGCAGAAACACATTTTGGGCAGGAGCTGAAAAATGACAGCTGTCACATTCATGAGGTGCTGTAAAAATATGGCTATGTTGTAAATTTGAGTTAAAAATATTGAAAACTACCAATGTTGCAAGCCTGCATTTGCAAAATTCAACATAGGCTCATATCTGTATTGTTTTTTTTTACTATTTGTACACCAGGGTCCGGAAAGTCAGAAATGCGCCACAGGCCAGTGTAAGTCTGGCGCAGTGCAAATCTGATGCACACTGGTGCAACAGAAGCGATATTCAGAGATTGCTCATGCTGTAATACGCCAGTGCAACCTGGCTGAATATGGTACAGTTGCACTATGGCTCAACTGTGAATGTGCCATGGTACAACTAGAGGTGTGCCATGGTGCAGAGGATCTGTCTAGGTTGCAGAATCGTGCCTTCAGCATTCCAAAAACACACTCAATGATGTTGCGGATTCTGGCATGTACCTTGTAGTGGCGTTCTTCTGCTGGGGATGATGGGCAATGGTAGGGGGAGCAGCCAGGGCCTCAGTGGATAGGCACTGTCACCTGTGTGGATAATGACATGGTTAGCTCTCTGCCTTCCCTTGCTGTGCCCCTTGCCTGCCCTGGCACCCTCACCTGCTTGCCCACCCTGCCCTCCCCCATTCCATGGCCTGCTCTGCCCGTCACCCCTTGCCCGTCCCATACTCACCCACTAGGTGGCCTGTGGGGATGTCCCCATGTTCAAATCTGTGGCACAGCATGGAGCTGTGCCAGTAGAATGCATCATGTGCACTCCCAGGGTGTGTGGCACAAACATTGGTGATGCGCCCCATGGCATCGCACACCACCTGGCAGTTGATGCTTGGGCTCCCCTTCCTATTGATGTATGCAAGTTCCTTGAGGCCAGGTGACATGTGGATGCCCACGTGGGTGCAGTCAATGGCCCCAAGCATGCCTGGCATATATGCTACCCTGTGGAAGTCCTGCATGGCTGCTGTATGCTCCGCCTGTGTCCTGGGGAAATGGATGTATTTTGAAGCACGTGACAGCAGGGCATTGAGGAACTGTGTGAGGAGGTATGACGTGGCCAACTGGGTTATGCCTGTGGTGTCCCCTTTTGGTCTCTGGAAAGTACCCATGGTGAGCAGGCACATGATTGCTGTGACTTTCATCTCCACAGAAATTGCATGGCTCCATCTTATGGGTGCGTGCATCTCCTCACTGCACAGCTCACAGAGCTGCCTCAGAATGGCCCTATTCAGGTAGTACCAGCCCACTATCTCCTTGTCTGTGAAGTTCTCAAAGGTGGTGCAGGCACGGTACCACCTGTGTTGGGCATATCGCTGACGGGCCCTTCCTCAGCCACGTCACGGTTCTGCCTGCCACCTCACACCCCTCATTGAGGCCTCCATCATGAATGGCCCCTGATGTCTCATCTCCCCTGGGAGGTTGACTGCTGTGGGATGTGTGCCACCCTGGTGCACTGCCTGTCACTGTGCCTGCCTGTCCCTCTCACTCTCTCTGCCCCATCTCCCTTTCCACTGCCACCTCTGTCCTTCTCCCTCTGTGGCTGCCTCTGTCTGTCTCTTTCAGTCTTTCATTCTTTCTTTCTTTGTTTTGGGGTATTTCTTTCTGTTTCTCTCTCTCTCTCTGGCCCCTCCCTCTCTCTTGCCTGGTGCAAGTGCTGTCTGTGTGCTTGCACCATGTATTTCTAGGTTCAAGTCTGCTCGGCACATTTCGGATTTGCTCCGCACTTGTGCCATGGTTCTATGGTTGAATATCGCACTGCACCAGATATTCATGGGCACGCCCCCTGCACTTGTGCCTGCATTCATTATAGTTGTGCATTGGTGCAATGGGATTTGTGATGGGCAATGGCTCCCACTAAATATCGCTCCTTGGCGCATTTATGCACTTGTGCCGGTGCAACTCAGTTGTACCATGTGCAACTGCTTTGAATATCAGGGCCCAGATTTTCAACATTGCCTTCTTACGATGCCACCTCAAGAACAAAAGTAGAGAAAATATTTTTCAACTACTGCTCAAAAGGTGATTTTGTGCAGGGACTGTGAAATCACTTTTCCGGATGTAAGAAAACATTTTATCCAGGATCTGAAAAATGACAGCTGTCACATACATGAGTTGCTGTAAAGATATGGCTATGTTGTGAATTTGGGGAAAACATATTGAAAATTATCAATGTTATGTGCCTGCATTAGCAAAATTCAATGTAGGTGCATAACTGTACTGATTTTTAATATTTTTACACCAAATTTTCAATGTTGCCTTCTTATGACCCCACCTCCCGAACAAGGACAGAAAACATTTTCAATTCCTGCCAGAAAGGTGATTTTGTGCAAGGAAGGCAAAATCACCTTTCAGGACAGATCTACCTAATGACAGTGCAATTTTTCAAGCGGTAGCATCCCAAATAAGGCATGTTGAAAATTTGTGCCATAAATATGCACAAATGTCCAGGTTATGCCACTAAGTTCAAAACCCTATTAAAATACATTAAATCGCATACCTGTTTCTTCAGTTTGCGGTTCAGCTTTGAAGAGTGAAGGCATGTCTGTGGTCCAGAGATGATTACAGCATTGGACCCCCAATCAGTAAGTAAGGGCTTGGGGATGGGGTGTTGGGTGCTGAGTAGGAGGGTCACAGGGTCAGTGTAATGGCATAAAAGAAATAGATGGATTTTTTTTTAAGGAAAAAAAGAAACAAATGCAGATTCCTGCACTGGGGGATTGGCACCCCAGTGTAGCTGTTATATTTTGGTGGGGAGGGGTGGTGGTGCTGAGAGGAGGGAGGGGGGGTGGGGGTGTAAGCTAAATATTTAAAAAGTGCAGGAAGTACTGCACATGTGAAGAGTGGATGGCGGGACAGGGTAGTGAGAGACGTGATCGAGGCACTGGGGATTTGGCACCCCAGTGTCACTAATATGTTTCTGTAGGGGTGGGGGTGGGGTGGAGCTGAGAGGGAGGGTCAGGTGGAGGAGCAACTAAATATTAATAAAAGCAGAAATTACCGTGCATGGGCAGTAGTGGAGGATGGAGCATAGGGCACTGAGAGGAGTTATGATCGAGACACTGGTGGATTGGGCACCCCAATGTCACTATTATGTTTATGGGGGTGTGTGAGGTGGTGGCTACTGAGAGTGAGGGCAAGGTGGAAGTTTATGTATATCCGCAGTCACGGACTACCACAAATAAAAAAATAATAGTGCGAGCGCAGTGTTTCAGAGATGCATAGGCGATTTTTGTGCACTTCATCATGTTGTGCATTCATAGTGAATGTGGGAGTGCTCTTCTAGTAGCATGAGGTCTGCAGGACTCCACCCACTGCAGTCCTAAAAAAGAAATCTAATTCTCACCACTCCCTCCCAATGTTCCCTGGTTTCTAGTGGACCCCCCAACTCCCCACCCCTGCAGGTAGTTCCTCACCATCATGCTCTCTCCCACTCCACCCCCCCAAGCAGGTGACAGGCACAGATCTCCTCTCTTCACCATGGCCTGCCACCCACAGGTGATTGAGGATAGCGAGGGGGGTTCTCTATACACCAGGGAATAAAGGGCTACTGCTTTTTTTTGTTTAAAATGAATCAGGTACTGGGAGGGGGTCCACTAGACAACAGCAAGGGAATTATAATTTTGTTTTTACATCAGTTCGTGATTGATGGGTGGGGAAGGGGCCATTAGACACCAGGAATTTTTGTTTTACATGTGACCAGTGATTGATGAGTGTGGGAACACCAGGGAATTTTATGCATTAGTGGGCTAGTGATTGGCAGATGTGTGGGACCACTAGATACCAGAAATGTTTTTTTTTCTTGAAATTGAAAATGCTTTATTGAGTTTTCAATAACAATCACATAGGAAATGATGTGGATAATGGCATTAACAAAAAGTATCCCTCCTTCCCTCTCCCGTCCCCCAACTCCCTTCCCTCCTCCCCCACCCTCTCCCTCCTACCCATCCCACCCTACTCAACCCAACCCCAGAGCGTGTATCAACAATAACATATTTATAGTTGAAGTATAGTGTTGTTATACAGTATTAAGGATTCCAGGGAGCTAGAGAGCACAATTAGGTTAGTTCAAATATAAGGCACATAGTTTACCCCATTTACGGTTAAAGTGGGCCATTTTGTTTCTTGTGCACGCTATCATCCATTCTGCTCAAAGATAGAATGAGATTTCATGTAGCCACTCGATATGAGATATCACTGACTGATCCAACCAATGCTTAAGCACCAGTTTTTTGACTGCCAAAGAGATCAAAGAAATGTGATGTCTGCACTCTTTAACTCTTATTTCAGAGAGGTCCCCTACCATTCATGTGATGGGGTGAAGAGCCCATCTAGGCCTAGTAGTGGGTCCATTTGTGATCGGATAGAATCCCATAAAGAAGAAATGTTTTCGCATGTCCAAAAAACATGCGACAATAACCCATCTTCTTTGCCACATCTAGTACAAGCAGGAGACTGGAGCTGACCCTTTTGGCCATTTTGACTGGGGTATAATACATATTATTGAGAATCTGGTACTGGGTAAGCTTTAGACAGTCTTGAGAGATACATATATATATATATATATATCTTTCCAGATTGAATCCCAGTTAAACATGTGATCAGGAATGAAAGATTCCCAGACTTTAGAGCCTTTTAAGGGGGTGGGATAGAACACCGAAAGTAAATAGTTATATAGTTGGGCCACCCCATGAGGTTGGGTAGCTAGGTCTTGTATCTGATATCTGATTCATTAGAGTGTCTAGTTCAGATGGTTTGAGAGTATTACCAAACTTTTGCAACAGTAATGTCTCAGTTGGAAGACTTTGAAGGTTTGCGTAAGGGGAATATGGAACTTGGCAAGGATTTCTGAGGTAGTGAGTATCTTTTCAGAGGGGTAGAAATCTGATAACTTGGCCCCTTGAAGTTGAGGTAGCCAGTCTATTGAAAGCATGGAGTTCCCAATTTTCAGGGAGGGATTGCCCAGTACTGGCTGTGATGCATCTTTAGTTGGGAATTTATGAAGTGAGAGTACCTTTATTGAGGTACTTATCACTGTGCTTATGAGCTTGACTGGTAGAGACCTCATGGGAGCAAGGAGAGCTGCACCGGGGATACCTTGGCAGAGATGAATAGGTCCAAGTCAGTGTGTAGCCATAGAGGAGTGTATTCCATCTCTGGTTGATTGTGTTGGGGAGAAAGCCATTTCCCACATTTTTGGAGGTGACTAGCGCAGTAGTAATACAACCAATCACTGAACCTACTCTGGCAAACCACAAAAAACAGAACCATACACTGCTAGATTGGTCACTCACATCTCAGCCGCACAGGGTTATAGCCTCAGGACTCCTTCCGGATGCCCTTAGTGACTACCACGGGATCTACTCTGCACGCAAAATTCAAAAACCTAAAGCTCCCCCACCCAGAATCTTACTGTCTAGATCCTACAAATCCCTGGACCTCCCCTCATTATTAAATGATTTGGGCAACTATGACTGGTCTTGCCTTAGTCATTTCACCTTGACAGATGAGGTACTGTCATTCTTTAAGTCCAAGTTCATCACCATCTGGGATCGCTACACTCCCCTCAGATGGACCAGAGTCTGAGGTGCTCATCTCCCATGGATCTCTCCCGATATCCTAGCCCACCTCCAAATCTGAGACAAGGCCTGGAAAACCTTTAAGACTTCCAAATCTCAGACCGACCTCCAGATCTACGGAGCACTCAGCAATTCTAGTACCAAAAGAATCCACCAAGCAAAGGCCAACTATTTCTTACGCACATTCAATTCCTCCTCCCATCTCCCGTCTCGATTCTGGAAGGTGGCCAAATTGCTTCTCTGCCCACCATCACAACCACCTACCCCTTCCCTGCAGGTTGGTGGTCTCTACATCACTGACCCCTCATCAGTTGCCGCCTTGTTCAACACTGTCTTCACTACCAGCTATGCTACTTCCAGGTCCATCCCTCACCCTGCTCAGCATGCCCCCACCATCACCCCATCTTGTGGCACTGCAGCCCACCCCTTCTCCTTCCTGCAAGTCACCCCTGATGAGGTATACTATGTTCTGGTTGCCCTTAAGCCAGAAAAGGGCAAATGTCCCACTGGGTTAGACTCCAAAATGCTCCACCTGTTGGCCCCTGCCATAGCTCAACCCCTTGCCTCCTTTTTTAACTTATCATTCATCCTAGCAGAAGTCCCCACTGAGTGGAAACATGCCACCGTAATCCCACTTCCCAAGGGTGGTGATGTCTCTAACTCAAGCAACTATAGGCCCATCTCCCTCCTACTGACCCTTGCCAAGGTACAAGAACACCTGGTTCTCTCTCGCCTATCCACCTATCTGGACTCCTCTTCCTTTTCCTCCCCCTACCAGTCTGACTTTAGGAAATCCCACTCCACTACCACCTCCCTTCTCAGGATTACCGATTTCATCCTCACAGGGATGGATGCTGGCCACATCACTGCTGCCATCTTTATCGACCTGGCAAAGGCTTTCAATACTGTGACTCACTCTGTTCTCCTGACCAAACTAGCCAATGCTGTTCTATCTGACTGGGCCACATCTTGGTTCCACTCCTACCTCACTGGCATATCCCAAGCTGTTTGTATCAGTTCGTCCATGTCGGGTCCCCTCCCAATCACGTCAGGAGTGCCACAAGGATCTGTCCTAGGCCCCCCTCCTGTTCTCGGTCTTTCTGAATGACCTGCCATCCACCTGTGCACACTCCGCCATCCACATGTACACAGACGACAAGGTGCTATACGCATCCAGCACCTCGTCCTTGGAAGTTGTGACCGGACTTCAGCAAGACTTCATCTCAGTCCAGCACTGGCTCCACTCAAATAACCTCCTCCTAAATGCCAACAAAACAGTCTCCTTAACCTTTGGCATGAGGCAAAAAATTTCTAGGCTCCCTTCATCATTAGTATTCCACACCCTGGAAGGGTCCCCTCTGGAGTCCTGCACCACCTTCAGATACCTCAGTGTCTGGCTTGACCAGCACCTCAACTTTTCTGCACATATTGACTCCTTACTCAAGAAGCTGCACCCTAGGCTTGGTGCACTTTATCGGAATCATGACAGCATCTCTCTTCCAGCCAAGAAGGACATTGCAAAAAAAATGATCCTCCCTGTCCTCAACTATGGGGACGTAGTCTATTGCACCGGCCCAAAGACCACATTAGCCAGGCTGGACCCTCTTTTCCACTCTTTTTGCCACTTCACCCTGAACAGCCCCTACTCCACACACCACTGTGCCCTATATCAAGCAATGAACCTCACCTCACTTGACAATCGCAGGCTAACCCACTGCGCAAAAATCCCGGCCAAGTATTGGTCGCAGCGTCTCCCTTCTTACCTCTCTGACATCTTAACAAACCCTAGTGCACAAGCATACACACTCAGAAACTCAGACTTCAGTTCCCTAGCTGTCTCATACTGGTCTACCTCCACAGGGCAGTCAGGGTTCAGCTACCACATTCCCATGCTGTGAAACTCATTCCCAGCTAACATTCATCACTTCACCTCCCTTTTGCACTTAAAATCCATGCTCCAAGATAATTTCTTCCCTACCTGTGCTTGTGTCTAGGTGTTTCTCAATTACTAGGGAAATCTCTGGGTATGTCTGCACTTAGAAAATTGCAATTAATCAGTGTCTAACTATTTGTTCTCTCGCCTTATACTGTCTCTCATACAGCTCAAAGTTAATTTTATTGTACACTTGCTGTATGTAACTGTGTTTACCAACTGACTCTCTCAATCCTCTATGAACGTGGATTCAGAACCAAATGTTAGCGATCTTCCACAACGTATTCACTTGTCTATTCTGTCTTCAACTGTTTACCTCATACCGTACATACTGTGGTTACCAATTGACTCTCTCAAGCTACTACTGACTTGTAATCAGAACCAAATGTTAGTGTTTCTCCCACTATCTATTCACTTGTCTATACTGTTTCAACTGTCTACCTATGTTCTCCCCTCCCCCAGGATGCATCTGTAATCGAGCAGTATTCTGCTCAGTATGCCTTCCTGGTAAAATGCTTAAATAAATAAATAGAGAATATTAGGAAATCTGAGCCCTTCACTGTCCTTGGGGAACATAAGCTTATTATACGAGTGTCTAGGTGTCTTGTCCAACCAAATAAAATTGGTAATAATGGTGTGAATATGTTGGGAAAAAAGAGAGAGGAAGCCAGAGATTTAACTTGTCAAGAGGGTAGAAGAACCTGGGCAGAATGATTATTTTAATCATATTTATCCTTGCCCACAATGAGATAGGCTGGGCTTTCCACCTTTAAAGGTCTTGCTGTCAATGGCGGATCCAGGATTTTACAATGGGGGGGGGGGTGCTGTGGTGGTGGGCCTACTTGATATGCAACTTTTTTATAATGTTTTTAGTCCTTTATACTATCCTTTTCATTACATTTTGACTGAAAATATAAACGTAATTTATAAATTTGAATGCATATTTTCTTTCGACACTTCTACAGCAATGTGAAATGCAATAGCATCAAGCAAGTAAGTTACAGTGGGGGTGCACCTGCACCCTCTAAAAACCCCTGGATCTGCTACTGTTGCTGTATGGTGTAGGTGATGCCTTCTAGGTTCTTTTTCCAGAGGGTGAGAGTATCTGTGACAAGATATATACCTAAATACTTAATGGTTTGAGTGACCCAGTGCATACCAAATCCAATAAAATCCTGGCTGAAGGTGTGATGGTTTAAGGGAAAAATTTCAGTTTTGTTGCAATTTAATTTCTAGTTAGAGAATAACCCAAACTCATCAATCACCTCAATAGCTGATTCAAGGGAGGTGGAGGGATTTAACAGATGAAGTAGGATATCATCTGTGTACACTAAGAGTGATAGGGTGCGTTTGCCCAGTGGTATACCCTGAATACCAGGAGAAGTCTTCAGCTTCCTAATCAAGGGGTCTAAGTAAAGGTTAAAAAGAAAATGGGATAGAGGGCAGCCTTGCCTCATGCCCAAGTAGAGAAAGAAACATGGGGATAAAACCCTGTTACAATATATTCTAGCTGCAGGGGCAGAGTAAATTACTTGGAGCCACTTGAGGAATTCTGAGGGGAAGCTTGTCCCATGAAGGGTACACCATAGAAAATCCCAATCCACTCTATTGCAGACTTTTCAGCACTGAGAGACACCAAAGTCATGGGGTAAGGTGCAGATTGGGCATGGGGTAAGATATGAGTTAGTTTCTAAAGATGATCTGCCCAAGACCTGTTTGGGACAAAACCTACCTGTTCTGGACTAAGTATTGTGGACCAGATTTTCTGTATTCTTGTGGCCAAGATATTAGTGAGAATTTTGAGATTGCAATTTAGCAAAGAGACAGGATGGTAGCTAGAGGGTTGAAGGGGAGGCTTGTCAGGTTTAAGAAGAAGAATCGTGGCCTCCAGAAAAGAGGGATCTAGGGAATCAGCTGAAAGTATGTAACTGTAGAGATCATGTAAGTAGGGAGATAGTTCCTTGATAAAAAGTTTATAAAAGTTGGAAGGGAAACCATCTGGGCCTGGTGATTTGTCCAAAGCTAAGCTATTTATAGCTTGTATAACCTCACTCTGTGTTATAGGAGAGGATAAGGAGGCTTGTTGAAGTTCTGTTAAACTAGGGAATTGAGCCCTTGCTATTGATTCTGCCGTTTCTTGCGGAGATGGGGGTGGGTGGGAGTGACCTTTTACCATAGAGAGTGGTATAAAAATTCTCAAAAACTTTTGAGATCTCCCTAGGGAGGGTTTTGACCATGCCATTTGTATATGCTATAGCCTGGATAATTTTTGAGCTCTCTGTCTGTCTCATACAAAGATCCAGTAGATGTCCAGCCTTTTCTCCCTGGTCAATGTAGGATGATCGAGATTTGAGAATGGCATATTAGACCTTCTCTCTTAGGAGATCCAAAATATTCTTTTCTTAGTGAGATTAGGGTAGTAAGAGAGTTTGGTGGGGATGAGGGAGTAAGGGACTGCTCTACGGAGCGTATTTGTTCTAAAAGTTCTCTGGCTTTAGCCTTTCGGAGGCACTTCAGCCTTGATGATAACTGAATGAATTCTCCCCTCAAAAAGCACTTTAGTGCACACTAGACTTGATCTATCTTGGAGACAGAGTTAAGATTGTCATCCAGAAACTGATGAATAAGGGATCTAATTTTGGAAATAATGAATTTGTCTTTGAGGAGCTGTGTGTTTAGTTTCCAAGTGGTGTCCCTTTGTATAGTAGTGGAGGGGAAGAGGTTTGTATAGTAGTGGAGGGGAAGAGGTGGAGCCACACATCAGCATGGTCAGACAAGACAATTCGTTCCATACCCCATCTGAGAGTCCCAGCTAATTAAGTAGAACTTATAAGGAAAAAGTTTATTCGAGATGATGTGAGATGCACCTGGGAGTGAAAGGTGAAAGTCTTTGTAGAGGGATTAAGTACTCTCCAGGGATCGCACAACCCTAGAATATCCATCAGGTCATTAAGCACATTTTGAGTTGGGGTCAGAGGTCTAAGGGGTTGGGCTGATCTGTTTAGGACCTGTGATGGTGGAAGGTTCCAGTCTCTTCCTAGGATAAGAGAAGCTGGCAAGAGGGGTACTATTTTATCTGATAGTTCAATAAGAAAAACTGGGTCTCCCCTACTGGGCCATAAATACTCCCCAAAATGATAGGGGTTCTGTCCAACATGCCCTTGACAAAAACAAATCTGTCTTGAGGGTCTATAACAGTGGATTCTGGTTGGAAGGGAGTGTTTTTCATAATTAAGATCGTGACTCCTTTCCTGGCTCTACAGTCCCCCACTGAGAAGATTTGTTGGACCCCTTGTCTCTGGAAGCAATTTGCTTTCTGAGTAAGTAAGTGGGTTTCCTGGAGAAAGCTAATATTAGCTTGAAGCATAGATAGATGCTTGAGTATTTGATATCTTTGGAGCTGCTCTCGAGCTCCGCTTACATTCCACATGATAAATTTTATCTTGTGATTAGCCATAGTCAGTCTTGCCTTTAGAAATCCCAGGGATGCGTTCTAACAATGTGATCGCTCCAGGTCCTCCCCTTCCTCCCTTGATCCCATGTCTCACAGCAAAATTCTGAAAAGTAGAAATCCCACATCTGACAACAATGTTATTGACTGTAGAAAAATCCAAACATGATGATTCAACCATGGTGCTTGTATAAACTGACAAATGTAGGTAGAACCCCCCCCCCGCCCCTACCTCTCCCTCTCTTTGTATCTCAGTTAGCAGGGAGAATTTTGCCCTATTTACCTTTACCCCCTTCTGCGCCATCTGTTCCCCCCCTGAACTGCAGCAATTATTTGCACAGGTCTTCCCTGTTCCTTGTGCATTACAGCATTTGGTGGCAGGTAGGTGAGGGATTGACCAACCCAACATGCTCTTGTTACCACCTCCATGGCCACCCATTGTTCTGATAACGTGAAAGTCAATAAAAGGAACCAAATTCTTATGGTCCAGTTATAGAGAGGTGGTAAAGAGCCAACCCCCCAAGTAGCAGGTACGCTATGCAGCCCTACCTTGAACCTGAGTGACCCGGAGTCCCCTTCCCCAACCCCCCTCCACTGCTTATATCAATCATCACTCAAAACATTTTCTATTGAGCCTGACTTAGAGAGCCTAATGCCTCTAATGGAATAATCAGGATGCATCCTGGGCCAGAAGGAATTTGTTTTGGCATAAGTGCTGCCTTCAGGTTGGGAGACAATCCTGTACTGGGTAGGTCCAAATTCCTACCATTTAGTTAGTATATCTGGCCTGGCCACTTATTCTTCTCTATTCCTCCTTGTAAGACATCCTGGTGGGTTGACTAATTATTAAATGACAGGTCCCTTCGGCACTAATATTCAACATTGATCAGAGGAATGGAGTTTGTTACTAGTTCAGGCACTGAATTGGGTAAAACAGCTATTTAAAACACCCAGCCCTCTAATCCACCCACCAGTTGGTCACGTCTCTTTCCACATTGATACAGTACAGAACCTCATTATCACCAATTGCTAAATACTGTGGAAATTCTGAGAAAAATGTAACTGTACTTGTAGAGGGTGAGAAGCCCTGCAGTCTGTGAGAGTTCGGAGCTGAGGAAGTCCCAGGGGGAGGGGGATGGCTGTGGGACCAAAACATTCCTTATGGAAAAGCCTCCCCCTGGAATCACCCCATAACAGTAGTTCCTTCTGGTAAATCATGGTCATGCTGCAAACCACCACTCAAGGAGATGAGGCCTAACCACTACAAGGATCCAAAAGCCATCCTTCCCAGCCAAGATCGCCCCTCCACCTCAAGAAAAGACACACTGTGGATGAGGTACGCATCAAATTAACTAATATAAACAGTAAGCAGGAGGTTTTAACCACCGATGAAGCAGAAACCCATATTGCAGTCTTAAAAGGGAAATTACCCTGCTTTAAAGAGATCTGGAAGCTTGATTGCTAGATCAGTTGCAGCTTGTGAGAGGGAATCATATGAAAGACAGGTACCCTCAATGGAGACTTGCAACTTTGCTGGGTACAGCATTTTGAAGGGGCTTCCAGCAGCAACTAACTTGCTGACTGTGGGGTGAAATGCTGATCTTTTCTGGCATGTCTTGTAGGGTAGATCCTGTGTTATTCTAAGCTTGGTGCCTTCCCACATTATTGCCTGTAGCTCTCGTACTTGTGTAAGAATGTGCTACATTTCTATAAAGCTTAAAAACTCTAAGATAATTGGTCTGGTGGGGTGGGGGGGGGGCTCCTGGCTGCGGTCTTGGTCTGAGTGACCTATGAGCTCTTTCGATTTGGTAAGTGGGATTTAGTGGGGAGGGATCCATGACTTTCTGTTAGAATTTCTGCAGAAAGACTATGGTATTGGGCCCCTCTTCTGTCTCCGGTAAGCCCATAATCAGGATATTACTGCATCTGCTTCTCCCCTCGAGGTCTTCTGTTTTCATTTGAAATTTTTGTACTTGCTGGCAAAGCTGCACAATTTCTGGGTCTAGCTTGTCCTTCTACCATTTGAGGGAGGTGGAGTGGGCCTCCGTATCTCCCACTGTTCGGGCCAGGTCTACCAGGTCCCCCCTGATTGATTTCAGCTCTGATGATATCTCAGTTAGAGTTTCCCGGAATGGAAGTAATTCTTGGAGAAAATGATCCTCAGTGAGTGGGACCACTTGGGAGATTGTATAAGCACTTTTGCTGGCTGTAGTTCCCTGGGTCTTTGATTTTTAGGTGTCTTCTCTGGCGAGGGAGGCGGCATGTGTTTTAGCAGGGGCCTGCCTCATATCAGCATCCATCACGGTGATTAGAAAAACCTATTGCGATGTGATTTTTACTTGAAAAGATTGTTACAGGTAGGCACCAACTTGTATTTGAGATATTTCAGGTAGAAATCTCTGAAAATAAGATTTAAAAGGCAGTGATGGGAAGTGAAGGTCAGGAGCTCCAGGTCCTTGCTGCTGCTAGGTTGCCTGCATCATGTGATCCCCCACCTGAAATGTTTTTTGGGGCTGATGTTAATATGTGGCTGATGATCAGTAGGGGGGCTTGGTGGGGGATTACCTGCAGGGTGAGGGGACCACTAGACACCAGGGACAATTTTATTCTACAGAGGACTGGCAATTGTTGGGGGGGCTGTATTATGAAATATTATATTAAACTGCAGATGGAATAAATTCTGCAGTTTATATGTATTATTCGGAAGTTCAGCCCAAAAAGTCCATGGAACAAGGTGAAAATCTCTTCAGAACATTCCGATCTCGTCACTGGTGGAAGTTGAGAAAATTTCGTGAGATTTCTGAAATTCCGTGAAAGTGCTACTTTCATCCACCTCTAAGTGCAAGGTTTAGACGGACACAAAAACTGTAAGCTGCATTTATGTAAGTGAGCATGTCATTGAGCAGCCACCATAGTCAGACACTGTATTCAGTGTGCTTTCTTTTACACTTCAGTGAAGTGTCAGTGCGAAGAAGAAAATGCTGTAAGAACCACTACCAAGTTATTAAGGAATCCAGTGGGTTATTACAGCATTTTATCATGAGTGGATATGTCGTAAATATAGGGGTCACTAGTTATTATAGTGATACCTCTGCACAAAGCCATGGCTTGGAATCTTTCATTCACACCAGGTTAGTTGACAGATGAGGAGAACTATTTCATTCAGCTACCTGAATTTCTTTTGTTACTTTTAGGGATGTACCTCAGCATTTTTACTGTTCCAATCTCCACAGTTCTAAACAAAGTCACATCATAAAACCGTGAGATGAGGTCACTTAGCATTGACCCCTAAATATTGCTGCATGCATTCATAAACACTTTAGCCCTTACCTCTCCTTATTACACAGTGAATCACTCCCCAAGCCATGAATATATTTCAAAACTTGACTAGTGCAGAACTCACAGACATCAGAAGGGACTTAGACTCAAACTGTTGGCTAACCAAATACCCTTTATTCTTGCTTTCTGTTTAGTTGGTTATTTATTATAATAATGGTTATTTGTTGCCTTTTCATAGCTTTAATATTGTGAACTTGCTTCCAAAATATAATCACAGTAGGGCCCTACAGGATGTGTGATGGTGTTGGATAGTATCACTTTTCAAGGCTAAGTCATTTGACTTTGTCTTGTGGCTTTTCCCAAAACAGGGTGATAACCTTATAATCATGGATACTGTCTTGCAGAATCAAGGCTGATTAGTTAACAAAGAAAAGCAGTAGCTGCTTTTGTAAATAAGGTGTTAATCTTTTAGTGCTGATGACTGGGTTTAAACGTAATGCCTCATAAGACATGATATTGGTGGCATTAGTTTTGTTCATGATGAACAGCAGTTCACATTATAACTCCCTGACCACATACACAACTAGATTTATTCTACACTCCTTTGGATGTCTTTCCATGAAAGAGACCATCAACCAAGCTCCTTTTCCATTCCCAGGGGAGGAGCATCCACCTCACTCTGTAGCAGAACCCTTCAATAAAACTCCCTTTACAGCTGCTTTGAAAAGAAGTGAGAACAAGTCTATACTATCTATGCCCTCATATAGTACATGCCTGTGAAAGAGTGTTTATATTTCCAATGCCATCAGTGTCTTTTGCTCATGTCTATAAACACAAAATGCTAAAAAATGTTTCAAAACACAAGATCATTCAGATACATCAAATACATCACAGTATCGTCTATAAAAGAAACAGTCTATTTTTCCTTTACCTCTTTCACCGACACGTTGACTACACCAGTATAATGGGGACTGAGACAGACTTTCACATTTTGGAATTCACTTATAGTGCAGGGTTGAAACCATGGAGGCCTATTATCTGCATCTTGAACATTTACTGTAATTGTTGCTGTAGCTGTGTGGTTATTTTCACCTCGCTCAAACGTATCCTGTTAGAAACAAAACATTATTTTTCACTTATGCTGCATACATTTTAAGGTGTAATAAACATTCAACTGGCATATATCTGACAGCATAAACAGTGATGACTTTCATAAAGTATTTATCCATGACAAATATAATGTCAAAAACAATTTAAAAACCATGGTCCAGTGGCCAAAGGTGTAAGCAAGAAGGCTTCCCAGGCTAATGACACCAGCTCATGTCTAAAGCACCGGAAGCCACATGCTGGGTAACTGTGGCAGTGCATGGGGGAGGTTGAGAAGCTCTGGATGATATATAGATGCTGACTGCTGCCTCTTGGGAGGGAATCATGTGGGTGGTACTACACAGCCCTAGAAAAGAAGGATAACGTCTGCTGTTGGTGGGATGCAGGATGTCGATTTTATATGGGCAAAGTGGCCAAAATTTGCTTTTTGAATTAATTCACAAAGTCTGTGGAATTTTGATCAGCAAAGTTGGGGTTCTTTGTGAATTTACCAAAATTCGCCTACGAAGTGGCCCCTTCCCCCATAAAAGAACCACATCATACCATAAAGTGAGATAACTTCTTTACATAAAGGGCCCCCAAACTATGTAACACCTTACCATAGTACTTAGTCGAGATCACTGTATTCAGTAAATTCAGGATCAAGCTGGATAGATATCTTTGTGAACAATAAACCCACTAGGAGTGGGAGACAGTCCAGATGGGATTATAGCTCACTTCTGTCTGATACACCGAGTAATACTGAGTTATAATTTGTGGTAAAAACTTTCCAATTTTGGTGAAGATGAAGTTCCTATGTTCCAGGAAACCTTGTGAAGCTTCACAAATGCAAATTCTGGCCAGTTCATGGCAACTTCATGCCAATGTTTACATTCACATTTCTAGGGTTGATGTATGGCATCATGGCACTGTGTTCTAGTCATGTGCCAGAGAGTGTTAGAGTGTGGTGTATGGGCTTGGTCAAAGTTCACCTTTGATTAGCCTGAAGGCCTACTTTCCTAGGCCATGCAAAACATGGAGTGGGGTACACTGGTCAGAAAACCCCATGGAAAAACACAGTGGTACTTTGGAGGTTGGTTCTGTCATGCTCTGCAAATAGTGCCCAAACCTTTAGGATTTTTCTGCTCTCTGGTCAGAAAAGTGTACATTTCTAGTCATCTTAGTTCCCTGCCAGTCAGCCTCAAACAGAGGGGACGTCTTGGACATGGATGGGAGTAGACAGTAAGTAGCTGAGGGGTTGTGAATAGGCAACATGAGGAACTGGACTACTGAGTGAGAAGGAGGAGAATTAGTAATGAACATTATACAACAATGGCCAGAGATGGAGCATTCTGATAAGCTGGCAACATTTTGAAAGGGTTAGGTTAATTGCTGGAAACCCTAATGTACACCAGAAAAATTAGAATTTTAACAGTTAAAACATTGGTTTAAAAAAAAAAAACATTTTACTTTGGTATTCCGTTCATTAGGTGCAGAACATAGGGTGCTATAATATGGGCATCGTGATTGCTGCAAAACTGATAGGAGTGACTGGGATTTCAGCAATTGCTGCATTGTGAGCATCTTCAGGTGTTTCTTCTGTTCTAGGTTGTGTGCTGCTCCACAGGAAGTGATGGGTGGAGGTGACATATATATATATGTAATGGGGGCCCTGCAAAGGGGGGAGTGAGGCTGGAGCACCCCACATAAAATCATCAGGGACTGCTTGGATGGACTATGTGCTCCTACTGCATATGGCACAATTTGGTGTCACTCTGGTTGCTTGCAGCATTTTCCTTGCACTCCAATTTCTGTCACCCTGGGGCATTCTCTATAACTTTAATAATAGCACGAAGGGACTCCAGGTGCTGGTTACCATTGTTAATCTAACCAAAGGGGCATATGGCACTCAGCTGTGCCTCATGTCTCATGAGCCTTCTAGGGATAGATTAACAGATGGTAACCCATCCACTAGTCATGCTTTAATGCTTAAGTAATGTTTATATTCCTTTGTTTCTATGCTTTGAAAAGCTATAGTGAAGATATACATTTTTATTTTTTACTTTCTATTTATTCTCCTCCTCTGCCCCCTGTGCTCTGCCGCATTGGGAGCACCTGGCATTTTGCTTCAGTTCCTTCCTACCTGGAGCCCCTATGAGATGGGGCCTGTACACCCCAAACTAAAGTCACTTCATCGGGGCTACCGCACGGGACAGGCAGGGGACAATGACATCTGTGCTGCTGCTCCATCTTCCCAGAGCACAGGAAGTGATTTTTTTCCTTTTTTCTGGGCATACCATGTGCCCTGATATCAAGGCTGAGATCAACCAATGTCCAGCATGCCCAACCCCTCTCTGAATGGCTGAGCACTTGCTGTACCCCAGGCCTCTAACCGGGGTCAGTCAAGTACTGGGCCTTATACCCCCTCCTTCCCTGGAGAAGGCAAGCAGTCCACAGATGCTCAGCCTTCTCCCCCCCCGACTGGCCCTCTGACTCCCCAGGCTCGTCCCTGAACCCAGGTCATTGGTGACACAAGCGGTAGGGTAGCACTACTGCTGCACCGGTGGGCTGACTGAAAATATACATTTTAATAAGCTTCCTGGCAGGTCATATGAGTCTCAGGAGTTGAACAGTTTCATATAAGCAGTCTAGGCCTGAGGAGTGGTTAGGCAAAGACACAGTTGCCAAAGGACAACAGTTTATGGTCAAAGTAATTCAGTTTAGATCAAGGAATAAAAAGTTTCAAGTAGCAGCTCTGAAACTTTGGAATACTCTGTCCATGGATATTCTGCAGCTATCCTTTCTTTGGTTATTACTAAAATTGCCTTACAGGAGGCCTGCATTCTACCAGCAAGTGTTTATTTTCTGTCGAAGATGATTTTCATCTATTGGCTCCTTTTGATATCATTCCATCTCTACTGGAATTTTAGCAAACTTGTGTGTTTCTGATCTTCGTGCTGGTGTTTAGAACCATTTAGAACTGGACGATGTAGTTTATGCTCTTGTTAAAGAGACTTGCCAGTCTCAGCATGTGCACCAGATATATCGGTGCCTTACCTCATGTGAATTAAATTGATGTTTATCTAATCTGCCTACATTATAGCTGCAGAAAAATACATGGTCAGGTATTTTCTGATATTTCCCAATATTTCTAATGGGATTCTCTTTGGTGGCTGTATAGGGGTACTGCAGGTAGGCAGGGAATTGTTCTAGAGATATCACCAGAAATATCTGACCATGTCAACTGCTACAACTGTATGCATCTACAATATGTTGCTGCAGTATCTAGCTGCAGCAGTAGATATAGTTGATTATTTCAAGACAAAGATCATCTCTTGAGGCACTACAGTGGTACTTCAAGTAGACAGGATTTGTTTCCAAGAGGTATCACAGAAATTTCAGGAAATATCTGACCATGACAGTAACTACAACTGCATTATCAGTATGTATCTGCAAAATCCATCTTCAATAGGTATGTATCTGCAGTATTTACAGTATGTACCCACAGTACTTAACAATGTTACTGTATCTACAATGTACATCTTCAGTACTGTATGGAGCTGCAGTTTCTAGCTACAGTAGTATCCGCAGTATGATAACTGCAGTACCTACAGTAAGTACTTATAGTATATATCTGCACTAGCCACAGTATGTATCTGCAGTATCTATATATGTTATTAATCTACAGTACATATTCATGGTATGTATCTGTAGTATGTATGTACAGTACAGATGCCATCCACACTAAGTTTGGCTGTAAACTAAGTGCCCTGTACTGCAGAAAGGAATGCCTATCTTCCCAAATCCGCTGGGATCTGATCACTAACATTGGTCTCCCAGTTTTCAACCATGAAGGTGTAGTCTATGGCACCTCCTCCTCCTCTTCCTTTGCCAGATTGGAAACCCTTTGCAATACATTCTGTTATTTCACTGCCAACTAACCTTCTTGTACTCACCATTGCTCCCTGTATTTCTTCCTTTCCATCCTCCCTCTCTCTTCCTGTCACCAGTCCCATTGTGCTTCAATCATCTTAAAATACTGGTATGGGCCCCTCTCCTCTTACCTATCCTCTCTCCCATCTCCTTTTTCTACTACTCCCTTCAATCCAGGGACCCTCACATCTTTTCTTTTCTCCACCCTCACTCCTCTACTGGGCAGTCTGCTTTCTCCTATCATCTTCCCTTCCTCTGAAACCTGCTCCCTTCCTCCTTCTGCATCTCCCCTCACTCCCAGCCCTTAGGCACCAGCTAAGACTTCTCCTCACTCCCACTTGGTTCTGCACACCCACCACGTGACCCCCCCCCCACTTCTGACCTCCCCCCCTGCACCTGTCCCCTCTATATCCCTTGATTTCCTGGCACTTACCAGTTGATGGAAGCAGCCTGTTTTAACTCATCTACATTGTTCAAACACTGTTGTCTTTTTGTTCAGGCACCTTGCACTCTATTCAGCACCTGTCTTCATTCAGTGTTGCCCTGTAAGCTAATTTTATGGTTCCATTTGTCTTGGTTTGATCACCTGATTGCACTATACTTTACTTTGCACTTTGTACTGTTATCATTGACACTGTTTTTTTAACAGTTTAACAATTAGATGTTTTTGGTGTGGTTAGAGAACTGGGGCGGTATTCCTCCAGGGGTCTGAGTTTGATTCCCAGTAGGTCACATTATTTCTTCCTCACTACAGCTTGTGAGTTAATTGCTAAGCAGTGACTAATAGGTGTGTACCAAGATCAAAAGCACAAAATCTACAGCCAAAAAGCCTAGCTGGTTTGGAAAAGAAGTGGCAGATGCAATAAGGGAAAATAAGTTGCCTTCCAGAAGAACAAGTGTACTCTTACACCTAAAATCTCTCACCTAAAATCCCTGACACTGCTGTCTCCATCCCTGGTTACTCCCTCATTCAGCAGGGCCAACGGACCAGGGGCGAAAGTGGCTAATTACATCTTATCATCCATCCAGAATACTGTCTGTTGCTCCTCCTCCTCCTTCTCCTCCCCCTCTGCCTGTGCACTTCTGCTACTAGAACTATCCTTTCCCTACTCACTACCTATATTTTTGGATGGGGTCTACTGCTGCCCTAGCCTCCTTTCCTCCTCTATCATAGACCTCATCTCAGCTCTCACCACCCACTCCTCAACTGGTGAACTCACCATCTTTGGTGATTTCAACATAAATTGGCTGTCCATTACCCAATCCAAATTCTGTAACCACATCACTTCCCTGAATCCGACACAACTGATCTCTGAACCAACCTGTTTAAACCACTAGACAGGTAAGCACAGCCTTCTAGACTGGGTTCTTGTGTCACACCCTCACTGGCAAACTACTTCAGGAATCCTACCTGATGCGCTCAGTAACCACCATATGGTCTACTGTGTGCATAAAATTCACTGCCCCAAAACCCTGTCAAACATACTCCATCTCCATTCTTTTAGGTCCCTAGACTTGTCCACCCTTCATGGGGAACTTGTTGGATCTGATTGGTCTCCCATTACAAATTCCTTCTCTGTTGATGCAGCCCTGAGCTACTTCAATACACAGTTCTTAAATGCTTGGGAGCAGCACACTCCTATTAGGAAGACTAGGGTCCAATACTCTCCCCACCCCTGGGTATCAACTGAACTGCTGGCCTGCCAGTGTGCTCATGATCTAGCATGGGTGACATATAAAGCATCTGGTGTTCTTGAAGAGTTGCTTAAATATCGAATTCTCCATAATGCCTGCACCAGTGCTATCCAGCTTGCCAAAGTGGAATATTTGTTCGCCACCTTTAAAGAGAAGCTTAACTGTCTCTCCAAATTCTGGAAGGTGGCCCATGCCCTATTCAGCCTCCCACCCAGTCCCCTCCTCCAATCCTAAAGATAAGTAACATCACCATCTCTGACCCCCCCCACTGTAGCTACTAAATTCAACATCTTCTTCACCACTTGTGCTTCCACTCTTCTTGCATCCCTTTCCCCCTCAACTCTTACTGTGTCAGTTCCTTCAGCACCTACTTCCTCTTCCTGCTGCTTTTCCTTTTCTCCAGTCTCCCCATTGACACCCTACAAGTTCTTCAAGCCCTTAACCTCCCTAAAGGACAAAAGTCTGGATGGGCTTGACCCTAAACTCCTGCCCCTCTCTTCCCACGCTATTGCTCTCCCACTCTCCACACTTCTGAATCTCTCCTTTACACTTGTCACCATCCCTGTTGCTTGGAAGCTGGCCACCATCATCTCTCTTTCCAAGGGCAGCGACTCCTCTAACCCAGATAATTACCACCAAATATCTCTACTCCCTATTCTTGCAAAACTCCAAGAGCACTTGTTTCTGACCCAGCTTTCTCCTTTCCTTGACTCCTCCTAATTCTTCACACCCTTCCAGCCTGGCTTCCACAAGGCCCACTCCACCACAACCTCCCTTCTTCTGCTCACTGACTCCATTCTCTCTGGCATGGATCAGGGATGCATCACCTCTACCATCTTTGTCGATCTGGCCAAAGCCTTTGACACTGTTGCCCATACCCTTCTCTTCAACAAGCTTACAGCAGCTGGCCTCTCCAAGACAGTCACTCACTGGTTCAGTTCCTATCTTTTGGGTAGGGCCCAATCAGTTAGGATTGGCAACTCCCCTTCCCCTCCTCTCCCCATGAACATCAGAGTCCCTCAAGGTTCGGTACTCAGACTGATACTCTTCTCGATATTTTAAATGACTTACCAATAGCCTACTCTACAGATGATATCCACATGTATGTGGATGATACTGTTTTTTGTATGCCTCTGGCACTTCCCCCTCTAATGTGGTGACCAGCATCCAGATGGACCTCAGTAATGTCCATTGCTGGTTTCCTTCAAATCAACTGTCACTAAATGCTAAAAAGATGGTCTCTATGACTTTTGGCACCAGGCAAAAGCTCACCAGGCTTACTGCCACTCCTACCTTGTCAGAAACCTTGACTTCTCTGGTCACATGGCTGGAATCCACAGAAAGCTGCTTCCCAAATTAGGTGCTTTGTACAGACACCATGGCTGGTGTCCCCCTCCATCCCATCAGGAGACTGACCAGAAGATGATCCTTCCTATCTCTGACTTTGGAGACATAGTCTATAGTGTTGCCCGTAAGTCCAGCCTTATCAGACTAGATACTCTCTTCAACTCCTTGTGTCACTTTGCTCTTGCCAGTCCATCACGTAGACAACACTGTGACATCTACACTGCTCTTTACTTAACCCTTCTTGGGACCAGATGTCTTGCCCACAGTACCTCATTAGTTGGGAAGTTCTGGCTTGGCTCCCTTTCACCCTACCTAAACGCCCTCCTCTCCACCCCTTCCTCACCCTCCTACTCTATCTGCAAGTCCCCCATTAGGACCCTCACCCTCCCAGTCAAAACTTCCACTTCAGGGAGAGCTGCCTTCTCCTATCACTTTCCAAACATTGGGAACTCCTTCCCCTTGGATATCCGCTCTGCCCCTTCTACTCGCTCATTGTCTTATCTACTTCAACACAACATTTCTCCATCCTGCAACTGTTCCTAACCCACATACATTTCTCCATCCTGCAACTGTTCCTAACCCACATACATTTCTCCATCCTGCAACTGCTCCTAACCCACATACATTTCTCCATCCTGCAACTGTTCCTAACCCACAACATTTCTCCATCCTGCAACTGTTCCTAACCCACATACATTTCTCCATCCTGCAACTGCTCCTAACCCACATACATTTCTCCATCCTGCAACTGTTCCTAACCCACATACATTTCTCCATCCTGCAACTGCTCCTAACCCACATACATTTCTCCATCCTGCAAATGCTTTTGACCCATCTTTCCTTCACTATATTTCATTGCCCACTACTGTCCTTTTACCAAAATCACCCCCCTTCTTCCCCAAATCATCTTGCAGGATGTGCATCCTGGAGGGATAAAGGGTTGGAGGTTTGCCTTACTCCCACCATCTCCTCAGCCTGGCAAAGCTTTCACTTACTACTCAAGAGCTACCCCATGAATATTTATCTGTGTTACTATGTTTTTCATGTATGTATATATATGATTTATGTCTATGAGTACATAAGTATTGGAGTATAAACACATGCACACACACACACACACACATATATATTTTATATATATATATATATATATATATATATATATATATATATATATAAATTATATGTATGTGTGTGTATATGTATGGTGCATATATGTACATAGTCTTTACCTGGATGCAAAGTATTACCTTCGCATACCTCAGATATGTTTGGCATAGTATTAAACATATTAGTTTGTGTGTACAGGTTTAAATCTATGTATACTTTACTTTGATCTATTATTCAAATGTATCCCCTTCCCCCTTTCCACCAGGATGAATCTGGAAATGAGCTATTATAGCTCAGTGTGCCTTTCCTGGTAAAACTTTTTAAATAAACAAACAAACATAAATAAATAAATAAGTGTGCTCAGAATGAGGATGATAAGGAGTCCTATTGTGCTAAATCAAGGGTGATGAGCAGGGTGGTTAGAGAGGCAAAGGCTGCATAAGTGCAGCTGGCACAGAAAGTAAAATCTGGTGAGAAAGCTTTCTTTAAATACATAAGGGAGAAAAAGGATACTAAGGATGAGATTGTCAGATTAAAAAGGAAGGGGGATGGGCAGAAGAAAGAGAGGAGAAAGTACAGGTCCTTAATAAGTACTTCTGATCTGTCTTCACTAGAGAAAAGGACAAGCCAGTGCCACAATGGAGCAGCAGGGTGGAGGTGGGGAAGGGAGGAATCATGGATGGTGTAATATAAGAAGACAGGGTGCATAATGGTTTAAGGGCCTTGAAGGCAGACAAGACCCCAGGGCCAGATGGTGTGCACCCAAGATTCCTAAGCAAACTAGTGGAGGTGCTAGCAGGCACCCTAGTAGACCTGTTTAACACCTCTCTAGAGGCTGGGAATGTGCCCTGGGACTGAAGAAATGCACATGTGGTGCCTCCCCATAAAAGTAGTCCAAGTGTTGACCCATGGAATTTACAGGCTGGTCAATCTGACCTCAATAATGGGGAAACTGATAGAGACTATCCTAAAGGAATGACTGATAAATCTTCTCGAGGAAAATGGACTCCAAGATGAGAGGCAGCATAGGTTTGTGTTGGGAGGTTATGCCTGACTAATCTGATTGACTTTTTCAACTGGGTGACTAGGACAGTAGACAGGGGGCAAGGGGTTGATGACCTGAATCTAGACTTCAGCAAGGTCTTTTTCTCTGGGCCTCATAGGAGACTGGTCAAGAAGCTGGAAGACCTGGGAGTGGGGACCAAGATAGCTAGATGGGTCAAAAATTAGTTGCAGGACAGAAGCCAAAAGCTGGTGGGTTGGGGGTGAATTCTTAGATGCCATGCCAGTGACCATTGGGGTTCCACAGGACTTGGTGCGTGGTCCTTTGTTGCTTATTACCTTCATCAGTGACATAGTAGATGCAATTAAAGGTGGTTCTATTTCCAAATGGTGATCACCGTTAGGGTGAGTGTACATCGCCAAAAATAAAAATGGCAATGTACACTCGCAGTGATAACAAGTGGGAGAAAACAAACCTTTCTGTTATGCAGGTCCTCTGACCATGCACCCACTAACTAAAGATTAACAACTCTGGGGCAGGGGTGTGCATGTAGAGGAGGGGGTGAACCTTATAAAAAAATGAAATACTCCTCATTTCACCAAAAAATAGTGTGCACCTCCCCAGACCTGAACCTTGCATCCTCTCCACTGTAGCCAACCACCCTCAGCACTACTCCACATGGCCAGCTTGGCAACCTCTCACTGCACTAGCTGCCACATACCTGCCATCCTCTCCCATTCCCCTGCCATCCTCTTCCTTTCCCCCTCCTCCTCTTCCACTCTCCTTCTTCTTCACCTGTTGATACCCTTTCAGGGTAGCTCACATTCTAGGTGCTGAGACTGAGTCACTCTTATTTGAGTCACTCAATCTCAGTTGCCCTTTTAATGATATACCATTAAAGGTCAAATCTGCTTGTTCACAGATGACACAAAGCTCTGTTGGAGGGTGGACATGGAGGAGTATAGAAAATAATTTAGGGAAGATCTTGCTAGGTTGGGGAAGTGGTCTGGAATTAGGCAACTAGGTTTTACTGCAAATGAAATGCCATCCCCTATATCACTGATGAAGACACTGAACAGCACCGGTCTGAGGACTGAACCTTGTGGACCCCACTGGTGACCTCCTCTGGTGCTATATAACTCATTCACCACCATCACTCTCTAGGTCCTGCACCTCAGCCAATTTTCCAGCCATCTGTTCAACTTCTATCTAACCCTGAGATCTACTAACTTCCTGATCAACCTCTTGAGGGATACAGAGTCAATGGCCTTGCTGAAGTCCAGGTAAAGAATGTCCACTGCTTGGCCCCTGTCCACTGTTTTAGTGACCCAGTCAAAAATGTCAGACAAATTAGTCTGAATACTGGAGAAAAGAAGTGTGTTGTGGGACCACAGGTCCAACTATGTGAGCCTGTAACTCAGTGGTTAGAGCACCAGGACAGTATTCTGGAGGCCTGGGTTCAATTCCCAGTAGGTCACATTATTTTATTCTGACTATAGTTTGTAATTGATTTGCTATGCAGTGGCTAAAACTGCACCAAAAACATGTAATTGTCATCTTAATAGTTCCTAGTTGCAGGATATGCAATACCAGAGAAGGGAAGTGCATCTTTGAACCTCAGATTCAACCGTGTGAGCCTGCAGCTCTATGATTAGAACACTGGGACAGTATTCTGGCAGCATGAATTTAATTCCCAGTAGGTAACATTATTTCTTTCTCACTATAAATTGAACATTTTGTAATTTTGTAACACTGCACTCCCATTTTCCTTTCTCCTAGGTTGCACCTGGAAACAAGCCCTGCGTCACTGTGCCTTTACCAGTTACCAATTTTCATATAAATAGAGAAGAAGTATGTATCTGCAGTATATATTTATATTATGTAGCTCCAGTATTTATATATTATGTAGCTCCAGTATTTATCTGAAGTGTCTAGTTAAAGTATGTATCTATAATATGTATCTGGATTATCTGTTTAAAGCATCTATCTACTGTATCTATTTAATGTATATCCCTATGGTATCTATCTATAGCATGTATCTACATATATTATGTATCTACAATATGTAGCTGCAGTATGAATCTGCAGCGTATAGCTACAGTTTATATCTGTAGTACGTATCTGAATTAGCTGCAGTGTTTAACTACATTATGTACCTGCACTGTATTCACAATGGCATATATCTACAGTTAAATCTATCTACTATAATATATTTCTACAGTATGTACAGTATCTTCAGCATGTATCTACTGTATGGATCTGAAGTATCAAGTTACAGTATGTATCTACAGTACCTATTTACAGTATCTATCTGCAGGGTATAGCTATAAAATACAGCTGCCATATTTATATGTAGTATGTAGCTACAGTATGTATCTACAATATCTATCTACAGTACATACTGTACCTATGGAATGTATCTGCTCTGTGTTTCTAAGATTATCTGTATGTGGTATGTATCAATAGTAGGCACCTTCAGCACATGTCTGCAGTATTTATACAATGGGGTGAGCTGATAACCCATTAGATAAAAACCGGTATTCACACTGCTCTTCAGTTATCACACTGTGATTACATCATCGCAGTGCGATAACTGGAGAAAATGCCAGTTATCACACCCGCGCAAACCTGCGCAAATGGTAATTTTTCCAACAATAGAGGCCCCTATTGTATAAAACAGATACATGATGTGCACTTATGTGATATGAAAAATAGCTTCACTCCTTTATTGTGACCTCTGAATACTCACATGTGGCTTTGCCGCTCATGAATATCCAAAGGTCACACTAAAGGAGTGATGATATTTTCTATATCACACTCATGCCCATCAGGTATCCCCTTAATTTCTACAGTATCTAGCTGCAGTATCCATAGAAATGTAGAAACATAGAATTTGACAGCAGATAAGGACCACTTGGCACACCTAGTCTGCCCATTTCCCTACCTAACGGATAAGCTGCAGATCCTAGTTAACCAACAGCCTATTTCCTCCTACCCCCTACTAGAATTGCCTTATGTCTGTCCCATGCATTCTTGAATTCCTCCACTGTTTTTGACTCTATGACCTTCTCAGGAAGGCTGTTCCATGCATCTTCAACCCTCACTGTGAAGAAATACTTCCTCACATTACCTCTGAGCTGTCCCCCTCTCTATCTTCAAAATTGTGCCCCCTTGTTCTTCCACATCTCTTTTTTTGAAAGATGCTAACCTCTTGGGCTTTGTTGATTCCCTTAAGGTATTTGAAGTTTCTATCATGTCCCCCCTCTCCCTCATTTCCTCGAGGCTATACATCTTAAGCTCCTTTAGTCTTTCTTCATATGTCTTCTGATGCAGACCCTGCACCATTTTGGTTGCCCTCCTCTGGACAGCCTCCACCCTGTCTATGTCTTTGTGGCGATGGGGTCTCCAGAACTGTACACAGTACTCCAGATGTGGTCTTACCAACTGTCTGTACAGAGGGCCAACAACTTTCTGTTTTATACTGATGATGCCTCTCCCTATGCATCACAGTAGCCCCCCAGCCCTCCTTACTGCCTTCTCACATGGCTGGCCCACCTTTAGGTGATCCGATATGACTACCCCATGTCCCTTTCCATTTTTGTTGTTGTTGTCAGTATCTCACCCCCTATTGTGTACTCTTGCCCTGGGTTTTTGTTTACCAGGTGCATTACTTTGCACTTCTTTGCATTGAATCTAAGCTGCCATACATTTGACCATTCCTCCAACCTTGCCAAGTCCCTTTTCATCCTTTCCACCCCATCTTGCGTATCAACCCTGTTGCAGATCTTTGTGTCATCTGCAAAGAGACATACCTTCCCCTTCAGTCCCTCCACAATGTCACTTATAAAGACATTAAAAAGGACCGGTCCCAGGACTGAACCCTGCGGTACCCCACTAGTAACCCTCCTTTCTTCATTGTGGACTCCATTTACTATTATCCACTGTGTCCTGTTGTCCAGCCAGTGTTTTACCCAGGCTACCACCCTATGGCCCACTCCCAGGCTGGCTAATTTGTTTATTAATCTTTTGTGTGAGACTGTGTCAAATGCCTTGCTAAAGTCTAGGTAGGCCATGTCCACAGCCCCTCCCTGGTCCAGCTACAGTATCTGCAGTATGTAGTTACAGAATCTAGCTACACTATGTATCTGCAGTATCTACATTATTTATCTGCAGTATGTATCTACAGTATGTATTGCAGTATCTACCTATAATATCTACCTGCGATATCAGTTTTTGGTCCTTGATGCCTCTCCATAATCTCAGTGGCAAAAGAAAGATAGGCAATAGGAAAATTGTTATCTATTATTTAATATATGGGTAACAATGTGCAGCAATGTTTTTTACACACCCAAGGCACATAACACCACAAAACCTCAAGATCTAAGGTCCAGTGGCTTATATTGATATCATACATGCACTCCTATCCTCCTCCCTCTCTTCTCTACCTTAGTTGTTATTCCATGTAACCATTGTCCTTCTCTGTATGGCTGCCCACAACACCTTTGTTACGCTGGTATGTTCAGTGTGTATATTGCTATGTGACTGTTATCTGTAAATGTTCTCATAGTGCACATATCTACAAATGTATCTTATTCAATTGTATGTGATGCCTTTATTTTAATATTTGTAATATTAAAGGATGCTATGCACCTATGGGTGTGTAATATGAGCCAGAAGTGTATTACCCACCTGTGGAGCTCCGCACCTGAGGAGAGGTGCACACCGGCAGCATTCACAACCACCGGCCACCTCTTCATGACCCCCCCCCGGCTTGCAGGACTCTGCAGTGCAGCCTGGAGCAGGGTTGTGGGTCTGGCTGGGCATCCAATCAGATGCCCAGACTAGGTCCCACACTGGATCCCTTGTGTGGTGGTGCACATATTGGCAGCACAGCCTGTGGATGTCTGACGGCCAGCGGCTATGGGAGTGAGAGGTGGGTATGCCCCCAACTAGTCCATGATGGGGCACTGAAGTGGTGAACCTGAGGGGGGACTATACCCCCTCCAAATGCCCCAAAGAGCTGGTGTCAGAATGGGGCAGTTGGGAGGGGCATCTTATGTGTGCTGATGCTCCTATGCCCCTGGGTCACTGTGCAGGGGGGGCACCTCACAGGCACAGCACAGTTATGTGCTGGGCCAGGCAATGCCTGCTGGATAAGGGGAGGTGAAAGGCTGCTGTGGTCCCTGGGGTGGGTAGTCATTCAACAGATGGGTGCAGGGGGCATGTACCAGGCTTACAGCAGTGTTCTCCCTGGCATAACCTTCACTTACACATCCACACCCCCATGGCCAGCACTACACACCTTGGTGCATAGTGCGTAGTGTTGGCAAGCCCCTTGCCCAACTCCATCACGTTGCCCTTCACGCAGTTGGTGGATCGGCCTCATATGTGCTGTGTGCCACCCTTAGTGTATCCCATGTGGAGGACAGGTAGGGTGCAGAGTGGTTGCATGCCCCTGATATGTACGCGCAGCCGCTCCACCCCATTAGTGCTTTGGGCCCATTCTGTGTTTGATCACACAACTGTACAGGTCCATCTTGTAAATGAGTTTACTCAAAGATGTTTCACCTTGTAAAATAAAGATTTTTGATTCATTGATTGATGGATTGACACTGAAGGTGTGTAAAAATATTTTATTCTTTTATAATTACTGTGTTGTTCTCCAGTTTGCATTTCTGAGTTCTGCCAGTTTTCAGCTGTAAGTATTATTCAGTGCAGAGGGAGACAAAAAGAGAGAGACGGTGAGAGAGAGCTAAAAAAGAGTGAGGTAGTGGTTGTGATGAAAACTCAGTAAGTGTTTTTATGTTTAACTGTTGGGGGTTGAAGTGCTTTCTCATGCTAGGTTAACCAGTCTATTCTGCTTGCAGCTTGGGCTCTGCTTCTTCTGTGTGATTTTGCTTTTTTCTGGAAAAGGTGGGTAGCAGTTGCAGAGCACATGATCAGTTGCATTGCAAGTAACTTCATTATAACATGTGGAGTAGAGTGTGATTAACTAGTAACTAGAATCGAGCTGGTACAGAGGTCAACCAGTAATTATTAATTCATTACAGAGGAAGGTGAATACTTTCAGAATTAGAAGAGTTAAGAACTGAAATGGCAAAAGACATTAATAAATCATCTAATACTAGAGCTCAACCAGACTGGTCTCAATTTTGTTTAGTGGGTTAGTAGAGCACAGTGTAACTTACCCTCGCGAACAACAGTAGTTCCATGGTGCGGTTTTTGTCATAGTCCAGTTGTTTGTTTACCAAAATATTTGGACTGTTAGGACCTAACATTCTAAAAAATATTGCTTCTTCCTGAATAAAGAAAATTAAATCATTATAAATACATTTTCCCTGGAATGCACATTTGAAAACACACATTCAAATCTTTGAGAAATATCAATCAGTGACAAAGTAATACTAAGGTTCTATTTCTTCTCTTAGCCGCAATAAAACCTTAAATGAGCAGGGGCTGGGTTTTCAAAACATTTTGACATAATATGACTGCTTCAGCTAGTTTGTTATACATTTCTAGGCAAAAAATACCTAACCAGATCATCCGTAAAATTTGGGTTTTCTGCTTGAGAAGCACTTTTATTTATACTGTATATCGTTTCCTCCATTTTGCTGACACTGCTCACCTCTGTCACGTTTTCTCTCAGCCCATTCCCTATTGTTTACCTGTTGCTTACTTCATCCTTAGACTGTCCACAGGGGACATTTCCTCTCTTTAGGGTATGTCTTCTGTAGTGGTTTCCCTTAGAAATGTTGACAGTTATTACCCCTCTTGGGGCTCCTCTCATGTGTAAGGGATCAAAGGGGCAGTTGGGAGTGGTGGTACCTAAGTGTACTAACTTTATGCTACAGTGCCTCTAGGATGTTTCTCCCTGCCCTCAGATTGCTGGTGGCAAGGGCACCTAGTGAGCATCTGCATGCTAAAACACGCCCACTCACAGCACCTGGTGACATCTTTCCTCCTATTCACTGCTTAAACGGTACTACCAGCTGTGGTCAGTGAGGTGGCTGTTTAGCAACAGCACCTGTGTCCCACCCTCTCCACAGGAGAGCATCCTTTGAGAAATATTTTTTTAACCATTAACCCCACCCCAGATTTTTTACCTGGTGTGGTCCTGTCTCATTCCCACCCCACTGATGGGGTTCTCACTGTTGTACCCTTACTCTAGACAGTTGTATGGGGTGAGTGACTATCTACACACTGCTGCCAATGCCAGTTCCAGGTCAGCTGGCAGGGGATGCATGTACCCCCTCCATGGGAGCCTCACCTTCACAACACTCCCAGTCCAGAGCAAGACTTACAGCAAGATTCCTTGGCTGATGCACAAAGCCTAGTCTTCCTGTTGCTGTGCCAAGCACCTTTGCCACACCCTGGGCCAGCTCCAAGAAACTGATTTACAGTTTGAGAAACAACATAACTGCATTAACAAGAGCTGCAAAAATCTGATCCTGTGCATTTATTTCAGTGTATGCATTTGTTAATGTAATTTATTCAGTTATGATATACATTTTAGCTGTCTTTGTCATGGTTTTCCTTTTGCCAACCTATGGGTAATATTTATATAAAACAAAACAAAGAAGTATATAATTCTATAGTATACTAATTGATGATCTCAAAGTATTTTCTGTAACCACAGATGAATAAGTAAATTTTCACATGAAAATGTTTAGAATACTGGAACTGGGTCATGCAGCCAAGAAAAGCAGAAAAGTGAAATGCAACTACTGTAAACACAATGGTTTTCAACATATTATTGCTGTACATATCTTTACTATTTACTGTAAGTAATAAAGAGAGATTGTAACCATGTTGGTCCTGGGAAAACAGGAGTCGGTGGATAGTTTGATACCTTTCATTGGACCAACATATGTCTTGTACAAAGATGGTACAGGACAGTGCAGTACACACACTTTTGGGGTCACACAGGTCCCTTTATCAGATGAAATCTAGGTAAGTATCGAAATGGCTGAAACATTCTATAGGTATACTGTAAATGGAGTGACAGTCTTAGATCTTCCAGAGATACCCTTCCAGAATCTAAACCTGCAGAATGTTGTTCCTCAGCTGCTGGTATCACATAGGGAGTCTTCAGTGGTGATTTGACAGTCCTCCCATCATCCTAGTGCTGTACATTCAGTATCAGTGGACTGATAAAGAATGAGTTGCATACAACCAGGATGAAGTGGCAAAGCAGTGTGCATCACTGATTATTAGTGGTATGTGAATACATATATTTAGTATTAGGCAACTATATCTCAGATACTTTAGAGAGTATTCAGTTATTCAGCTGTATTCAGAAAACATGTTTTTGCCCACCTATTAAAGCCTCTTGTTTAATAATAAAATGGCTTACACAGTTGCTACATAGAAACTGCAAACTTCTCCTGTAATAGCCTGAACTTATTTTCTTACCAGAAACATTCAGTAGTTACTGAGTACTGAGCAGCAGTACAAGCAGCAATAGTAACTTAGAGCTTACTGGTCGCAGGTGAGAGCTGCAGAACACTGGGGGTTATTTTGATTAACTGCTGCTCTTTGGAAACACAAATGTCTACAGGAAAAGTCTAAACTTTCTTTCGTACTGTACTCCTTCAGTAAACATTGAAATGAAGCTCCATTCACTGTACTGTGGTGAAGGGGAAGCATTGCTATTGGATACCACTGTCTGGGGGTGGGCTACACTGATACTTAGAAGCATAAGCAGCTAGATGGTGTGAGCGCCACTCAGTGCTGAAAAAAAGTGTACCAAGGGCTAGCAATAACACTTCAAGGAAATGGTTTAAGAAGACTGTAGCTTTTAGAAATGTGGCATGTGAATTAAAGAGCTTTTTAGTATTTTTAAATTAACAGTGCAAAAGACATCTGAAGTTTAAGTCTCTGGCCAGTACTGTAATTTAAAATTAGTATAAATATGTTTGTATTGGGTTTATTCTTCCTGGGCTTCATTGGTTCCTGCACACATTTGGAAGTTGGAGTCAGTGAAGTAAACAAAAATACAGTGCATTGTTCAGTAAGCAGTAGCTAAAGAATATAGTGGGAAACACAAGTGTAAAGGAGGCATGCTTTCTCCAATGAATGGATGTTTGTTTAGAATTGGTAAAAACCAGTAAAAATACTATTTGTGGGAATGGAGTGGAAAAAAGCTCTGTTTTAATGTTATTAATTGCACAGTGTGGAGGTGTGGAAATAAATCCAGGCCCTAAAACATTAAAGGACCTAACAATAATTCATGAAAATGTTTGTAGTATAGTTCACAAAATAGATGAGCGCAGAATTTGGGCAGCAACAGAAAAGCCAGATATGTTGGCTATATCAGAGTCTTGGTTAAAAAAGGATGTAAAAGACACAGATGTTCAATTAAAAGGATATGGGATGATAAGAACAGATAGAAAAAACAGGGAGGAGGGGTAATGATGTATATTAAGGATAATCTGGGCCCTATTAAACTAATTTGGTCTGAGAATATAAAAGAGATGGATTGTCTGATAGCTTAGTTAAAAACAATTAAGCTAAAAGTTGGAGTAATTTATGCCCCACAAGGAACAAAAATAAAATCATATGAAATTTTGACAAATAAACTGATAGCTAAAACAAAGGAAAGTAAACTGATACTAACAGGGGACTTTAATGTGGATTGGTTGAAAAACAGAGTGAAAAATGGAATAATTGTTTTGAAATTATGGGGCTAAAACAAATAATACAAAAACCTACCAGGAGAACCATCAATACACAAAAGGGATTGATCTTGGATTTAATATTTGTTTCAACAGACTTAGAAATAAGAAGTTGGTAAATCATGCCTCTAAACCTGGGAGACCATCGTCCTGTTAAATGTAAAATAAATATAAATACTGTAAACAGAATCTCCAAGAGAGTACAACTTACTTGGTAAGAAGCTTCAAAAACTTTAATCTAGAATCTTTTAGAATCAGCCTGAAAAACACCAGATGGGATAGACTGATTTAAATCCCAGACCTGGATTTGGCAATCCAAGAATTTACTGGCGAATTAAAAACTATTATTGAATTGTATGCCCCCAAAATACAAAAAAGGATAAATGCTAAGGATGCACCATAAATAACAGAAAAACTTAAGACTCTGTTGAGAATTAGAGATTGTCTGTGGAAAAAAGTCAGACACACTAAAGAAAGTGAGTAGTGAAAGAAGTTTAAAAACTAGAGACAGAAATGTACAAAAGCAGTAAGGTTGGCCAAAAAAGAGTACTAGCGTAGTACAATAAATAAAGCAACCGACTCTTAGACATTCTGGAATGCAATGAGAGGACTACAAAACCCAATTAGAGCAAAGGCTCAAATAACCCTAACGGATAACAATATACCTAGAAAAGATCAATCAGAAGTTGCTAAACATTTCAATAAATACTTTAACAAATTACAGGATCCAGCAGCAAAAACATCTCAAATAAATTTGCAGCAACTAATGAAAGATTCTCAAATGGGAAAAGCTGGCTTGACTGAGGAACCACTGAGAACAGGATTTAGATTTAAAACAATAGAAGTCAGAGATGATGCAAAATACCTTAAAAATTGAAAATAAATAAAGCAGGTGGGTTAGATAGTTTAGAAGCCCATTTTCTACAGTTAGGGGCTGACATTTTGACACCACTTATGACATACATCTTTAACTGGAGTCTAACCAGTGCCACATTTCTAGGGAGTTCGAAGGAAGGGAAAATAATGCCCATTTTTAAAGGTGGGGGGGCAGATAAAGTTTCAAACTATAGGCCAATTGTATTGCTCCACCTCTTGTCCAAAATAATGGAAAAACAGATACATAAACAACTATATCAATATTTGGAGCAAAATAAACTCCTGAGTGATGTACAGTATGGGTTTAGGGAGGGTAGGTCCATGAGTAGTGCCCTAGTGGATTTTAATAATTTAGTTGCCACATCTATAAATGAAGGTAGATCCACTGAGGCAGTGTTCGTGGACCTTAGCAAAGCATTCAATCTGGTAGACCATAAGCTGTTGCTACAGAGGTTATATACTTGTGGGGTTCAAGAAGAATGATTAGCTTGGTTCCATTCCTATCTATCAAACAGACACCAGTGTGTTTCTTGTGGAGGCACAGTGTCAAGTCTTGGGGAGGTAAGGAAGGGGGTTCCCCAGGGCTCGATATTGAGACCCCTAATGTTTAATATTTATGTTAATAATTTGGCAAAAAGCATTGTTAATAGTAACGTAAGGTTGTACACAGATGACACGGTAATCGTGGTTTCAGCAGAGAGTAGAGACTCTTTAGAAAAAAGCTTCAAGAGGATATGTCTGCTTTGGAAAAATGGTTTAGGGATTCATACTTAATGATTAATGCAAAAAGACACAAAGTATTCTGTTTTCTCTAGGTCCTCAGAGAGATTCTATCCCAGAGTTAGACATAAGTTTTATGAATGGGACAAGTGTAATAAATGTAAAATCATATAAATATATTGGGGTGCACATTGATTATATACTTAATTACTCCAAACACATAAGTATACATATTAAAAAAATAAATCAAAAACAAGGTTCTTAAGGAGAATTTCAGCTTGTTTACCTACTAAAGATAGGGGAAAACTGGTGGAGCAACTACTCATGCCCATACTAGAGTATGGTCCATTTCTTGACATGAACTCACTGGTGGGTGGACTAAATAAAATTGATCAGACCTATTACAAGTTGCCCAAATTTGCCACTAAAAGTAACTCTGGGGCCCTCTACTGCAAAACATATGAGATGCTGAACTGGCTGCAGCCAGCTCAGAAAAGGCAGATGTTATGACTAATTTGGTGTCACAAACTAGTTCATGTTTATGAAAAACATCCCTTAAGTAACCAAGTAACTCTGAAAATGAAACATATGTCAAAGTATGAACTGAGGCAAAATAGCCTGAATATTCCCACAATAAAAACCCACAGCAGAATGGGGAGGCAACTCTGCAGACAAATTTAGCAAAGGATTGGAATTTGTTACGAGTTGACTTGAGATCTATATGATCATTAGAAAAATCAAAAATCCAACTGAAACTCTATTTCTCCCAAAAGGGAACATGTTTTTAGAAATGGACACATTTGTACGTATGTAAGTTACTGTATCTAATGTTGTAGTGTCTTTTGTGCAATTGGAATTTTTGTACTTGAATGTAAACACTGTTTATAGAAATGGAGACATTTGTATGTATGTAAGTTATTGTACTTGCTGTCACAGTGTCTTTTGTGTAACTGGAATATTTGTACTTGAATGTAAACACACTGAATGTATATTATTTTTTATTTTTCTTTTGTACAACAAACAGGACACTGTTGAAAACAGGAGTAAACCTCCTAAAAGAATATCCTGTATAAAAATTAAAATTCTATCTATCTATCTATCTATCTATCTATCTATCTATCTATCTATCTATCTATCTATCTATCTATCTATCACTCCACCAGCATGGCAATGTTGCCCCTCTCCTCTCCTCTCATCCACCAGGAATGCAACCATCCTTCCGTGGGCCATAGCACTGCACCTCTCTCCCTTCCCAGCTGCAGTACTAAGGTCCTGTCCTGAGAGAAAATCAATTTCCAGCCTTGCTAGCATAGTGGGCTGCCAGCAGTAGTAACCAAATCAGTCCCCACTTTCCTTCTTCTGCCCAACCTCACTAAAGTTATTACTACAGAGCATGTGCCCAGTTCCATTCAACAGACAATGGTTGACCAAGCTAGAAAGAGAGCTGTGCTAATTGTGATGCTTGGACAGCTGGTTATGATTGTTCTATGATATTTGTATATAGAATGGGGTATGTGAGTGTCTCTCATGAGACAGCCTATGGGATGGGTCCCCCCCCCAAATTTCAGCTACAGGATATATTAACCTGAAACCAGGAGGTAATAAAAAGACCAGAGAAACTTAATTGGAACTGACTCAGCTACCAGGATATAGGGCTCATAAATTTTTATGACGTTTTAGAGGAAAAAATGTTATATCACTATGGTGCTAAAAGTCATAAAATCCTTTGAAGTACCCTGGAAACAGGAACTGTTCAAGATCAAAGAGGACAGGCTTGCTCACAGACTTATAATTTGGGAAATTAGTTTTTGCTGAAGTCACAGTATTTAAAATATCTCCTGAAAGGAAGATCATTGTTTGTATAATTTGTATATTCTGAAAGAAGGAGCTAGAGGAATCATCATGGGATGGGTGTGTGAGAGAGACACAGTTTAAATAGAATACTGTGGCTGAACTTAGTGACATTTCTTTTTGGGCTCTTATAAAACAACATCTAACTATAAGCACTCTATAGAGGTAATACATTAGATAGAAAAAGTCTAATTGCATTGTGGTAGGAGTTTTAGTTTGTACTTTTCCTTGTTTTCTTATAAGTGATTGTATGCTTTGTGATATAGTGTTCTGTGCTTACATTTTACATATTTTTATCCATTTTTAAGTAAACCTTTCATTTAAAAAGACTGCCTGGGTGTGTCTTCAAAGTTCCTTTTTGCATGTGATATATAGCTGGTTAAATCTGACAACTGTTCAGAGCTTGATGGTGTTATCCAAACTGGGAAAAGGTAAGAATATACCTAAGGTCTTTTATAGAGTTTTAAAGGTTCATGTTGGATACCTAGTTAGGTGCCTTTAGGCAAACAATATCTGGCATTCCCCCAAAGAGCAGATTATCTAAGCCTGTACATTTGGGTATGCTGGCATAAGGTTCACAGTTTGAATCTCCCCAGAACTTGAGAGTAAAGGTGATTTGAACCCACAAGCAGACAGGAGGGTTACCCTGTTCTATTACCTGTTCACAATACTGTGCTTGGAGGTTGGCACTGTGGGAGCAGAGGGCCTGGCCTACTGAGTGCGTTTGTGACAGATTGGTTGGCAGTGATGCGATAAAATTTGGTAACACATGCTTTAACTGTTCAGTGTGTCAGCTTAATACTGTACAGCTCACTTGCAAAATAAGGCAGTAATTTATTTTCAAAAAGGAAACAGAACTATATAATTTTGCTTACATTTGAGTTCCTACCCATTTTATTTTTTTTATAAAGTGCAAGTTAGAGTAGCCATAGTTAGGGAAGAAGATGGCATCCAACTACAGTGGGCACACTGTAGGCTACTTGAGGCAGTTGTGCCAGGACAGAGGAGTCCTGTACAAGGTGAGAGCCCCCAAGCAGACCCTTGTGAATGCCCTTATGGCAGCAGATGCCCAGAGCATTGAGTCACTAACTGTGACTGTGGAGTGTGGAGGGGCTAGAGGCCAGTGCAGTGTCCAGATCCGGTGAGGATGACAGCAGGGCCAGTGCCAGTGAAGGGCAACAGCGGCAGGGGAAGGTTACCAGCATTCTGTAGAGAGAAGCAATCAGGCTGTAGATTGAGTTGCGCAGAATGGAGCTGGAGTTCCAGGAGAAGAGGGAGTGAGAACAGTGGGAGGATGACCTTAAAGATCATGAGCACTAGAGAGCTGCAGAAGAGAAGAGGGAGTGTGAACAGCAACAGGCAGACTGTTAGGAGCATAAGCGCCAGAAGTGACATGAACTGGAGAAGCTACGACTCCAACCACCAGCACCAGAGCAGGTAAGAGGCTTGGGTTTAACTGAAACTACAGGACCGGGTTACAAACTGAATTCCAAATTGATAACTGAATTTAAAGAGGGGGAGGATATGGATGCTTTTTTAAATTCCTTTGAAAAAGTTTGCATTCAAGCTAATATTCCTAGAGAGTTCTGGAGCTTCCAGTTATGCCAGCTACTTACCTGGACAGCTCTGGATGCATTGGGTCAAATGGACAATGAGGACATTAATGATTACAGCAAACTTAAAGCTGCACTTTTAAAAAAGTTTGCTTTAGCTGCTGAAGCATACAGAGCTAAATTCCATAAGCTCAGGAGAAGCCCTGATATGAGCTATATTGAGCTAGCCATGAAACAATGGCAGTTTTTAAAACATTGGTGGGAAGAAATTGAAGCAAACTGTGTAAATAACATTGAAAATGTTATTTTGTTAGAACTGTTTTTTGGGGCATGCCCAGCAGAGCTGAAAACCTGGCTGGAGGACCAAGATCCCAAAACAGTGCAAGAGGCTGTTGCCTCTCAGACCACTATGCCAAAAGCAGACCTGCTCTGAGAGTGAATGGGGTGGGCATGGCAGTGCAGAAAGGGAAAAGTGTGCCTTCAGGGCAGCTAAAACTCTCACTGCCTCCACAGAAACCAGTTAGCCCCAGGTTTTAGAGGAAAAGATTTCTCTGAGAAAAGAAATAAATGTTGAGTCTGTAAAGAAACTGGGCATATTGCCAGACAGTGTCTCAAAAGGACAAGCAATATGCAAGATGGTGCTAGGAAGGAAGTGGGCTGTTTGTGTGTGCCTGGAAGCATGCCTGTGAACATGGGGGAACATATGCACCCAGTCACAGTGAATGGTATACAGACACAAGGGTTAAGGGACACGGGGCATCCCTGACATTGGTAAAAGGGGATCTAGTAGAGCCTGGTCAGCTTATACCCAATGAATGTGTAACTGTGCAAGACTTTACTGGTGAGGAGAAATCATTGCCCCTCACTAGTGTTCTCCTAGACTGGTGTGAAACAGGGGAACTGTGCAACAGGAGGCTGTAGCCAAAACATTAGCAGCTGACGTCATCCTTGGCAACAATCTCAAACAGGGGATGGTGTGTGCAGTTACCCATAGCCAAGTGGGAAGGGGAAATTGTAGTTCCTGTACCCCACAGAAGTCAGTGTGGAAATCCCTGGGAGGCCGATTCCCCAGCCTGTGTCTCCTGATATGGAGACTAATGAAAAGGGGGTAAAAATTTCCCCAGTAGCAGTTAACCACATGGCTATGAAGGGTTACTCCGAAGAGGGAGGGGTGACCCATTGTTAGAGGGACGACAGTGATCCTGACTGCCCTGACGCTGGTGCTAGGGACCCTAGTTTAGAGACTGAAGGGGATCTGTCCCATACCTTGGGAATGTGTAAGGAGTTTTCAGCTGCTCAGAGAAGTGACCCTAGTCTAGAGAAGCTGAGGGCATGGGTAAACTCTGAAGGAGCACAGAGAGGTGACAGTAAACATAATTTTTGGGGGGAAAATGGACTGATGTATACTCAGGCTGTGCAGAGAGAAGGAGGAGTGATAGGCAGGCAGCTTGTCATTCCCCAGGGGTATCGTAAGCAGTTGCTCAAGACTGCAAATTACATTCCCTTGTCTGGTCATCTGGGAATCATGCACACTATGCAGTGATTGGCTCACAATTTCTATTGGCTCAACTTCACCCACCAGGTGAAGGAGTATTGCAGGTCTTGTCATCGGTGCCAAGAAATAGGGAAGGTGGGTAAGAAACCCCAAGCTGCCCTGCTTCCATTGCCCAAAGTGGAGGAGCCATTCCAGGGGGTGGAAACAGATATTGTGGGGCTTTTAAATACCCCCAGCTACTCCAGGAAGAGGTTCATCCTGAATGTGGTGGATTATGCCACCCAGTACCCTGAAGCAGTCACCCTATCCTCACTGAGGAAAGACAAAGTGGCAGATGCCTTACTTGGGATTTTCTCCCTTGTTGGGTTTCAACAGGAGGTTATCACCAATCGAGGGGGTTCCTTCATGTTGGACCTGATGAAATGTTTGTGGAAGAAGTGTGGAATGATGCAGAGATGCACAACACCTTACCACCCGCAAGCCAATGGGCTTATGGAAAGATTTAACAGTACCCTGAAGTCAATTCTCCAAGCGTTTGCTGAACAGCATGGGAGGGACTGGGAGAAAGACCTTCCCCAACTGTTGTTTGAATACATGGAGGTAGGTGCCCCAAGAATCAACAGGATTTTCCCCCTTCGAACTCTTGTATGGATGCTGGGTACATGGGGATCCTAGACTTGATCTGGGAGGACTGGGAAGGCAAGCATACCACCCAGGAAACTCCTCTAGTGGATTACATCCTTAGGTTTAGGGAAAGGCTGAAGCAGCTTATGGGGACATCCCAGAGCAACCTGACAGCTGCCCAACAGAAACAAAAAGTGTGGTATGACTGCAGAGCCAGAGCTCACTCGTACACAGTGGGTCAATAAGTCATGGTCCTTATTCTGGTCCAGAAAGACAAGCTGCATGCTGAGTGGGCAGGACCATACAAAGTAATTAGAAAGGTAAATTACATGAACTATATCATAGTGTTACCTGACAGAAGATAGACAGAAAGGATGTACCATGTCAACATGATGAAGCCATATGGTAATAGGGCTGACATGGTGTTTGCAATATGTAGTCCTGGGGAGGGGATGGATGAAGGAGACCCCCTTCTGGACTTGCTGGAAGAAAGTAAGTGGGAGTCCTCTGTGGAGACAGTTAAATTGTCTCCTCAACTGGCCCCAGACATGATCCAGGAAGTAAGAGAGGTTTTAGCAGACTTTGCCCCCCTGTTTAGCACCAAGTCTGGACTAACCCCCTTAGTGATGCATGATGTGGAGACAGGGACAAAGACACCCATACGGCAGACAATATATCAGGTGTTGGAGGCTGTCCAAAAGGATATTTGGAGGGAGGTGGAGGAAATGCTGGATTTAGGGGTAATCCAGAGATCTCACAGCCCCTGGGCCTCACCTGTAGTTCTTGTGCCCAAGCCAGATGGCTCTACTCATTTTTGTGTGGACTATCGTGGACTGAATGCAGTCACAAAGTCAGACGCCCACCCAATGCCCCAGACGGATGAACTCCTGGACAAGTTGGGAGGGGCGACCTACCTTATGACTATTGACCTGACCAAGGGGTATTGGCAGGTAGAGTTAATGGACAGAGCTAGGGAGAGCTTGGCCTTCATCATTGCAATAGGCTTATTTGAATTTAAAATGATGCCTTTCAGAATGAAGAACACCCCAGACACTTTCTAAAGGTTGGTGAACCAGGTGTTAAATGGTGCTGAGGAGTACACTGTGGCATACCTAGATGACATTGCCATCTTTAGTGCCAGCTGGGAGGAACACCTGTCCCACCTTAGTGAAATGCTGGGCAGGATACAGAGGGCTGGGCCCACTATCAAAGTTGAGAAGTGTCAGGTGGCCATGGCTGAAGTGACAAACCTTGGGCATGTTGTAGCCTGGGGACAGCTCCATCCTAGCCAAGTAAAAATAGAGGTGATCAAGGCATGGCCCAGACCAGCAATGCAGAAACAGGTCAGGAGTATTTTAGAGACAGCAGGGTACTATAGGAAACTTGTACCTAATTACAGTGCCCTGGCTGCCCCCCTATTTGACCTGGTAAAGAAAAGGATGCCTAAGAAAATTACCTGGGAACCAGCCTGTGAAACAGCCTTTACCAGACTGAAGGAGGCAATGTGCAGTGCTCCTGTATTGACAAGTCCTGACTATATCAGACCTTTTATAGTTCAGACTGATGCCTCAGATGTGGGCATTGGGGCAGTACTGAGTCAGACATCCAACTAAGGGAAAGATCACCCAGTTGTGTACCTGAGTAAAAAGTTACTTTCCAGAGAGCAGGCTTACTCTACTGTGGAAAAAGACTGTCTTGCCATAGAGTGGGCCCTAAAGAAGTTAGACCCATACTTATATGGGCAGCATTTTGAGGTACACACTAACCACAACCCCCTGGTTTGGCTGACATAAATGGGAAAAACTAATGGCAGACTTTTATGATGGAGTCTTGTCTTGCAAGGGTATGATGTGATAATTTTACATAGAGCTGGAGCTACCAATCAGAACACAGATGGCTTGTCGCATCTGTATGAGGAGTGAACTGATTTGGGAAACTCATCCTATGCAGGGGATAGCGCCCCAAAATTCAGTCTAGGTGGGGAGGATTGAGCACTTGGCCAGCTGGTTATGATTGTCCTGTGATATTTGTATATAGAATGTGGTATGTGAGTGTCTCTCATGAGACCCAAGGTTTCAGCTACAGGATATATTACCCTGAAACCAGGAGGTAATAAAAGGACCAGAGAGCCTTAATTAGAACTGACCCAGTTACCAGGATATAGTGCTAGTAAACTTTTATGACGTTTTAGAGGACAAAACATGTTATATCACTATGGTGCTAAAAGTCATAAAATCCTTTGAAGTACCCTGGAAACAGGAACTGTTGAAGATCAAAGAGGACAGTCTTGATCACAGACTTATAATTTGGGAAATTAGTTTTTGCTGAAGTCACAGTATTTAAAATATCTCCTGAAAGGAAGATCACTGTTTGTATAATTTTTATATAATGTATGGTAAGTACCTATTAACCACCATAATCAGCAGTCACACAGCTTTATTGTGCACTGTTTAGAATTTTAAAAGTTGTTAACCACACTTCAGAACTTCCAAACAGTGGCATAACAAAAAAGAATGCACCAGAGTTCCATAATTCTCACACATAGAATGCAAACAGTGTTTTTTGACCATACACTATAAAAAGATAATGGCTGGGGTTGGGTGACAACCACGCTGAAATGCCTCTACGTGGTTGCTAGAGCTACAGTAAACCTCTCGAGCTGCGCTCTCGAGGTTTACCATGTTGCCCTAGCAATCACTCGAGGTGATTACAGCTTGGTTATCACCCGATCCCCAGCCATTATCCTCTATATTGTAAAAGGAGGAGCCAGATGACTCATCATGGGACACGGTTTTTAAACTGAATAGTGTGGCTGAACTTAGTGACATTTCTTTTTGGGCTCTTATGAAACAACATCTAACTATAAGCACTGTATAGCGGTAATACATTAGATAGAAAAAGTCTAATTGTATTGTAGTAGGAGTTTTAGTTTGTACTTTTCCTTGTTTTCTTATAAGTGATTGTATGCTTTGTGATATAGTGTTCTGTGTTTACATTTTGCATATTTTTATCCATTTTTAAGCAAACCTTTTATTAAAAAAGACTGCCTGTGTGTGTTTTCGAAGATCCTTTTCACATGTGATGTATAGATGGCTAAATGTGACAACCATTCAGAGCTTGATGGTGTTACCCCAACTGGGAAAAGGTAAGCATATACCTAAGGTCTTTTATAGAGTTTTAAGGGTTCATTTTGGATACCTGGTTAGGTGTCCTTAGGTGAAAGATATCTAGCATCCCCTGAAGAGCAGATAATCTGAGCCTGTACATTTGGATACACTAGCATAAGGTTCACAGTTTGAATCCCCCCAGAACTTGAGACTAAAGGAGATTTGGACCCACAAGCAGACAGGAGGGTTACCCTATTCTGTTACCTGTTCACAATACTGCACTTGGAGGTTGGCACTGTGGGAGCAGAATACCTGACCTGCTGAGTGCGTTTGTGACACTAGTTACTTGCACTGGTAGTCTTAAGACCCAATTTCTTTTACTTTCTGGTGTTGGACTTCAGTGAGAGCTTGGGGTGGGAGGGAGGAGGGAGTAGGATGGAGATTGTCACAGGGTGGTGTGTGTGGGGGAGTACCTGTTTATGGCAGCTTTCCATGGTGGATTGAGGGCTGTGTTCAAATTCAACAATGGGTAGGATCCCATTTCTTTTACTTTTGGGCATTAGTGAATACCAGGGTGGGAGGGAGGAGATTGTGGGTGTCAGAGGGCAGTGTGATGATTATCTGTTTAATGAGGATTGGCTGGAAAAGGGGGTTGAGTTGGCTACTGAACCCAGCCAGAAATTGTTTTTCACTCAGGATGAGACCTTATATACTCCCTGCATGGGGGGGTTGGGGTGAGGGTGGTATGGTACTATGTTACAGGCAATCAATCAATCAATCAAAATCTTTATTTTGTGAAGTGGAACATCATTGAGACAAGCTCATTTACAAGATGGACCTGGGGCAAAACAATTGCCAACAGGGTTAAGACATAGCAGGCTGAGTGAATGTTCATAACAATTACATAGTAATAATAACAACATAATAACATTTAACTACCACATGTGACAAGATACTTGCACTAGAACATAGCAATAGGTTCAACAGGAGGTAGTGCCATTTAAATACAATTGCATGGATACAGATATATGGACATAAGGTAATGAGCTAAAGTTTAAACAGTAAACATCATTGGAGGGGTCATAGTGAGCAGGAGTGGCAGTTCCTCTAGTGTCAAAGTGTGAAGAAGATTGAGATGTAAGAGTCCTTTGATAAATACTGTAGGCTTGTCCTTGCAAGTGCGGTGAGAAAGGTAGGAGGATATAGGGAGTGGGGAGAGAAGGTCAGATGAGAAAGGAGAGGGTTGGACATGATGGCCTAGGGATGAAGGACTGTACGAAAGGAGAACATGACAGATGCTACATACAATGGTTGGGGTTTAAGTCCAATATTTGAAGCAAAGACAGATCGTGATGTTGGGTCCTTGATTTGGACAATGTCAGAAGGGAGGACTCTGAATTTAAAGCAGTAACAAATCATGATGTTAAGATCTTGACTTGAAGCAATGACAGGCCTGGGAGAAGGTCCTCAGGGTCAAGGATTTGAAGAGGGAGAACATGATAGGGGAAGCAAGCCTTAAGGTTTTCTGGATCTTATTCCAGAGTGTAGGAACAGTGAAGCTTATTGAGGTTCCACCAAATCACATTTTAACTTTAGGGATAGCCAGAGATAAGATGGTAAGACTTCTGAGAGAATAAGCACTAGGGATGCAGGGAGTTAGGCAACTTGTGAGGTACTGAGGTAATTAATGAGTGATTGCCTTATATGTCCATAGAATAGCATTCTTTTGCCTCCTGAATCTAAGGGAGCTCCAGCCTATGGAAGAATAGAGGATGCAGTGGTGTATGTCTTAAGGGTAATACAAAATGAACCTAAGGGCTCTGTGGTATAAGGTATCAAGCTTGAGGAGAGCTGTGCTAGTACTATGGCCATTAAGAAAGTCTGCATAGTCTAGGAGAGGTAAGAAGGTAGCTTGGACTAGGAGTTTTCTAGCCTCCTGGGTTAGTGAGTGCTTGATCCTGAAGAAAATATAGAGCCTTTGATGCAGTTTCTTAGTGAGTTCTTCAGTGTGATCAGTGAAGGACAATTTGTAGTCAATCCAGACCCCCAAGTATTTGAATTGTTCCACGAGCTCCAGGGCTTCTCCCAAAAGGGTGCTTATGTAAGGAACCTTATCTATTTTTTTTTTGAGATGAGGGGCCAGTGGGGATAAAATCATGGCCTTAGTTTTTTTGACATTGAGCAGTTTCAAGTTGAGTAGATTTTTTGGAGGATGTCAGAATCATTCTGGAGGTCCAAAATGGCTTGATCTGGAGTTGATCTGTCAATGTATAGCACTGTATCATCAGCGAAGAGATGGATACTAGATGACTTTAGGCCAGTGACAGTTTGATTAATATAAATGGCAGAGTAGTGGACCAAGTATGGATCCTTGGGGGACACCTCTAAGGATTATTTTTTTTGGTGATAGGTCTCCTTCAGCCTTGACCTGCTGCTCTCTGTCCACAAGATGGTTTGCAAACCAACTTAGGGCCAGGTTGTCCACCCCAGCTTTCTTCAGGGTCACCAGTAGTAAATTGTGGTCCACCGTGTCGAAAGCCTTGCTAAGGTCCAGAAACAAGGCGCATATATATTTCTTGTTATCAAGTGCGGACTGCCAGTCATTTATAACCTTGGCAAGGGCAGTGGAGGTACTATGCATTCAACAAAAACTGGATTGAATCAGGTTTAGTATATTAAAACTTTCCAGATGAGATATGAGCTGTTCCTTTACTTCCTTCTCCAATAGTTTTGACAAGGCCAGGAGCAAGGAGATTGGGCAGTAATTTAGGGATTACATGGGCTATCTTCCAGACATTGGGGAAGGAGTCCTGGCTGAGAGACAGATTGAAAAGGTGGGTAATAGGGGGCCAAAATATAGTAGGCCAATTTTAGGAAGAAAGGCTCAATCATATCCACACCAGCACATTCCTTGATATCAAGTTGAAGGAGGAGATCCTCAACCTGTTTGACGGTGACTGGACAGAAGGAGAAAGAGTGGTAAGTCCATGGGCATCACAGAATTCTTTTAATGGTAAGGAGACTGGAGAAAGACAGTCAAGGTTGAGGTCACCAATTATGGATACTTCTGATAAGGTGGTCGCTAGTATGTTACTTAGGTATTTGAGCAGACAGAGGCGAGCTGAGAGGGGGCCTATAGCACCCACTAATGCAGACAGAGGTAGATTTGGCTGATTGAATTATTAGAGTGAGGCAAACTCCTTGGGGACTGTAGTTATGTCCACCATAGTTGTGGTAATGTTGTCCCAGACATAGGTGGCTACTTCCCCTCCCTGGGATTTTCTATCAGTGCTTAACAAGTTGTACGAAGGAATGTTAACCAGTTAGTCCAGGGTGGTTGGTCTTAGCCAAGTTTCGGAGATTAAAAGAACATCAGGAGTGCAGTGGAGGGTCCGAGTTTTGATAGCATCAAGCTTTTTCAGAAGACTGCAGGCATTCAAATGCAAAAATGATAACCCTTTTAGTAAAGTTAGGTCAGCTGGGGCAGGAATGAAGAGGTGGGGCCCAGGGTTTAATTCAACATTACCAGCACAAACGAACATATGAACATACGAAATTTGCCAGCAGATAAAGGCCTAGAGGTCTATCAAGTCTGCTCGAATGTGTAGCTAGCACCCCTTATTCTGCAGCTGCCTTTCCCTTCCACCCTTCCCCTTCATTAACCCTCCCCCTTGTCCTGTCCCATCCTCGTTTGAAGCAGTCCACTGTTCTGCTGCATACCACTTCAGCAGGTAATGCATTCCACCCAGCCACCACCCTCTCTGTAAAAAAGTGTCTCCTCATCTCCCTCCTGAACCTTTCTTGCTTCAGTCTCATATCATGGCCCCTGGTGGCCCTCCCCTCCCTTACTTTGAACAGCCCCTCTGTACCTGTCTTGTTTATTCCTTTCATGTATTTAAAGGTTTCAATCATGTCACCCCTGTCTCTCCTCTCCTCCAGTGAGTACATGTTCAACTCCTTCAACCTCCCCTCGTATGATAAGTCCCCCAGTCCCTTAATCATCTTTGTCATTCTGCGCTGCACCCCCTCTAGTAACTTAATGTCCCCTCTTCAGATACGGACCCTAGTACTGCACGCAGTACTCCAGATGTGGTCTAACTAATGACCTATACAGTGGCAGAATCACCTCCTCCCTCCTCGAGGATATACCCCTTGCAATACAACCCAGCATTTTGTTGGCCTTTGCAGTTGCCTTCCTACATTGTGCTGAGTTGTTCATTGACCCTGTAATGAGCACACCTAGATCCTTCTCCTCCTCTTTCTGGGCTTGCTGCTCTCTCCCTAGCTGATAACTCCTCCTTGGGTTCTTCGTCCCAAAATGCAGCACCTTGCACTTTTTGGCATTAAAGCCCAGTTGCCAGGTGTCTGACCAGGTTTCAAGCTTTGCCAGATCATCCTGCAACCCCAGCCATCCCCCTAGGTTATCCACCAGCGTGCCTACCTTGGTATCATCAGCAAACAGACTGATCTTGCTCTTGATGTCCCATGATATGTCTGCAATGAATATCCCAAACAACACTGGTCCCAACACTGAGCCCTGTGGAACACCGCTCATCACTGCCTTTGGGTGTGAGAGCTCCCCACCCACCACCACCCTCTGTTGCCTTCCCTGCAGCCAGTTTCCTACCCATCTCACCAGCTTTGCACCTGCCCCATGCCTACTAACTTCCTTCCCAGCCTTCCATGTGGCACTGAGTTGAATGCCTTACTGAAGTCCAGATACAGGACATCCACTGCATGGCCCCTGTCCAGTTGCCTAGTTACCCAGTCATAGAACTCAACCAGGTTGGTTTGGCAGGATCTGCCATGTATGAAGCCATGTTGTCTGCTGTTCTGTAGTCCTTTGGCCTCTAGGAGGGCCACCAGCCTCTCCTTCAGGATAGTCTCCATTAGCTTACCCACGATGGATGTGAGACTCACTAGTCTGTAATTTCCCGGTTCATCCTTGGGGCCACTCTTGTGGAGGGGCACCACATGAGCCATCCTCCAGTCCTGAGGTACACACCCCGAATGCAGTGATGCATTAAATAGGTCTGCCAAAGGTCCTGCAAGGACCTCTGCCAGCTCCTTCAGTACCCTGGGGTGGATGCCATCTGGGCCTGGTGCCTTGTCCACCCTCAGTGCCTTCGAACCCTCTCGAACTCTGCTGTCCATGATTTCCCCATCTGTCACCACTTCCCCCCTGCTTCTGCCATTCCTCCCACCTAGAGTGTCACCCTCCTCTTCTCTTTAGTAAATACTGAGCAGAAGTACTCATTTAGTGCTTCCGCCTTATCGCACCCTGCTTCCACCCAATCCCCCTCCTTCCTAATCCTTACTATGTGGTCCTTACAGCTCCTTTTCTCCCTGATGTACTTAAAGAAGTCCTTCTCCCCCTTCTTAATGCCTTGTGCCAGCCTGAGTTCCATAGATGCTTTGGCTCCCTTACTGCCCTTGTCACCTCCTTGGATTCTGTCAAGTACTCCTCCTCCCCTCCTCCCTGTTTTCTTGTACTTCCTAAAGGCAGCTCTTTTCCTCCTTACCTTTTCCATGACCTCCTTGCTCAACCAGATTGGTTTCTTAGCCATAGCCTTCTTGCTCTGGGCTTTGCAGCAGGTTTTGGTTGCCTCCACTATCCCCAGCTTTATGAGCTCCCACCTCTGGTTAGTGTCCATAATAGATTGAATTCTGGCCATGTACCCTTTTACCACTTCCCCCATCCTTCCAAAGTCAGCCCTCCTGAAGTCCAGCACTATTGTGCCAGATTCCACTCCTTCCTTGCCCATAGCACAGATGAGTAGCAGCAGGGGCATCTTTTTTATAGCACTAAGAAGTAATCAGAATGGCTGAATCTTGCCCCTGAGGCATGGGCCATTCCTCAAACTCTTCTCCATGGCAAAACAGCAAGGCAAGGGGTAATAGTTAGCATACGGAATAGCTTTGATTGAAAGGCAAACCCATAAGAGAGAGGCAGTCGGTACCCGACATGAGTACAGCAGTGTATAATAGTATGGAGGACAGGTCAGGTAAGTGGCAGTGGGAGGGAAACATTTAGAAATTTGTGTATAACATTAAGGTAGCCTGTGAATATGGCTAGGTATTGAAAGTTTTGTGGGTTTAGCAACCCATGGTATGTGACGGTTACACTAATAAGTAGAAATCCTATGCTGAATGGATGAAGCAGCATTTTTGCAGTTACATTTGAGCATGATGGAAGATGAACACTTTAAGAAGTTGCAGGAAAGGAGATCCCCATTAAGAAGCTGCTGTAATTGACTAGTGTGAGGTCTCAGAGGCCAGGGATCACTGAGGAAGTGTATTTAATAAAGGAGGGAGGGGGCGGTGGTGGGGTGGGTGAAAAACACTGTCCAGAGAGCAGTACAGCAAGGCAGTGGCCAAGCTGTGATTTGAAAAAGGTGCCTTGGGTGCTTGCTTTCTCAATGGGGATCTGCAGCATCCAATCGGGAAACAGCCACAGTCCCCAGGAGCCAGTCCAATTACGGGGATTGAAGTCTGACAGCTCCGAGCTAGGAGCTGACCAATCGTATCTGCTTTCCTTGGTCAGGGAGTGGCGGGCTGGATGCAGAGGTCTGGCCACTGTCAACAGTGCTGGGACTGCTCAGCTGAAGTGGAGAGCCTGGTTTGGGCTTGTGGCTAAAAAGGAGCAGAAGAAAAAAGGTGGTCCATTAATTAAAAAGTCAAAGACAACACTCAGGTAAATTGGTGGGAGGGTCCTGGTCAATTTAGTGCTCAGGGCAGAAGTAGGTGCAAATAGTGGGAGAGAAAGGGTTCCTGCAGAGAGGTCTGGTCAGAGGTGCCAGGTGGGAATTTAGCAAAACAAAAGGCTGGTTCAGTAGGTTGATGGGGGAAGGGGTGCCTTAAATGAGACCAGGAAGAGCTGGAGGGATGTGTGTGGTGGTGAGGACTCAGGGTAGTCTGGAATGGGTAGAGAAGATGGCCAAAAATGCCAGGCAATATTTTACAGAATGTGCTGGTTCGGGGGGTGGTGTCAGGAGAGGGAATCAGGGCTCCAGTAGATGGCAGAGAAACAGTGTGGAGAACAGCGAAAAAGAAATGCCAAAGGGAAAAAGCAAGTGAAAGAGGGGAGCAAATAAGGCAGCCCGAGGAGGAATGAGAGCAACCGTGATGGGATAAGAGTGTGGCAGAAAAACGGCAGGCAGTAGTCAGTTGTTCAGACTATCCTACAATATTGGGCAATTAACTCAGCCGTATAAATTCAGTAGTACTAGCAGTATGCTATATAGATGTCAGGTAGTCAGTTAAGGTTTGCTACAACTCTGCTATACTCTGTAAGACAATTCCTATATATACAGTGCAGTAGTTCAAAGGCAAAATGTTTAAGCAGTAAAAATATTCAGCAGTACAAGCCATAAGCTATATAGAAGTCAAGCCAAGTTAGTACAACAGGCTAAACAACAGAAAATTCCAAGAAGAAAAACAAATAATTTCCACATGAGCAGGAAAATCAGCAAAAAAAAACTGTCCAGAGAGCAGTACAGCAAGGCAGTGGCCAAACTATGATTTGAAAAAGGTGCCTCGGGTGCTTGCTTTCTCAATGCTGATCTGTAGCATCTAATCAGGAAGTGACCACAGTCCCCAGGAGCTTGATTGAAGCCTGACAGCTCTGAGCAAGGAGCTGACCAATCATATCTTCTTTCCTTGGTTAAGGAGTGGCGGGCTGGATGGAGAGGTCCAGTTGTTGGCAAGTAGCAGCGCCGGGGCCGCTCGGCTGAAGTGAAGAGCCTGGTTTAGGATTGTGGGTGCTTTCCTTGGTCAGGGGGTGGTGGGCTGGATGCAGAGGTCTGGCCGCTGCAGGTAGCAGAGCAGGGTCATTTGGCTGAAGTGGAGAAACTGGTTTGGGCTTGTGGTTGCTTTCCTTGGTCGGGGGTGGTGGGCTGGATGCAGAGGTCCAGCCGTCAGCAGGTAGCAGTGCCGGGGCCGCTCGGCAATGTGTATTCCTGGGTGGGAGGAGGAGGGGGGGGCAACATTGCCTCATGAGTCAGGGGGTTAAAGACATTTAAAAGTTTTTTTTAATTAACTACTTTTGTACCCAAATACAGCTGATGAATGCAGTCAAATACAGTTGATATTTGGAATTCGGCCAAATACAGCTAGTATTCAGTGTATTTGGAAGGAACTGCAGATTTGGTGCATGCCCCCATTGATGATGCTACAATAGGCAGGCTAACTAATCACTATGCATAGCATTATCAATGTTGCACACTGCTGTACTCCCTCTCTGCCACTTGACAGCAATGCATGCGTTAGTCTTCACCAGAGAGTAACTGTACTAGGGTGATGGCATGCAGTGACAGGAGATAAGACAAGTGAGCTATGTAGCTGGGTCTAAAACTGCCCCCCGTAAATCACGAACTGACACTCAGGAAGGGGGTCCAACTTCTAAGTAATTAAATTTTGGGGATTGGTTGGGTTAGGCTTTGGAGGTGTAATAGATTGAAATGACAGTGTCAGCTCCTGGCAAGCTGCTATCAACCCAGCAATATTTTTAAAAACACAATCCAGTCACAAAATAGAAGTGACAATACTAGCAGTGCAAAGCAGGTGTAGGAACAGACAGTGTTCAGCCCTAATACTGTATATTGAACATTAATCACCAAAAGTTCTGCACTCCAGGAAGAAAATATTCACAAGCTGTGTGTAGATGCTAATACTAAGAATTTGTTTTTCCTGTTAAATATCCCAAATGCCCCAGTGCTACACTATAAACCAAGCTTCATCAGGGGGCCCCTGACAAAGCTTGGTTTAGAACAAAGTGTTAAGGCATTAGGGCCATACTCTTAGGCTTTTAACTGTTGCAACAATCTATTGCGGTCATTGCTATCATCAGCACTATCTGCACTGTCTGTATTGACTGATGTAACTTACACTGTTGGATGCTGTGTTTGTGAAAAAAGCTGAAAGCTACCCCTAGTCTATGCTTCAGGAACAATAATGTCTCAGTATCAGCATTTACCTAGCTTGTGAGCATTTCCATCCTGGATCATGGAAAAATGTGCCTGAAGAACATACATGGGAGGTGGGAGTGCCGCCTGGGACAACTGGAGTTGAAAAGGAGTGTCATTAGCTGTCAGCAGGAAGGCACCAGTGGAGTACACTTCAGAAAGTTCACTATGGGTAGATGTAATATGTCACTTTACATTCACTCTATTACTATAACAAAAATATTCACACAGCTTTCTCATGCATGTGTAGAGTACATCTGTAAAAGTGCATGTTAAAGTTGTGCCACTAATACAACACTTTAATGGCTTCATGCAAATCCATGTGTGTGCATACATGCACATGTGCAAGTGCGTGTGTGTGTGTGTGCTGCTGTGTGTGTGTGTGTGTGTGTGTGTGTGTGTGTTGGGGGGGTGATATTGCATGTGCAAGAGACCAAACTGATATACCAACACAGACATAGGTAGTCACAGGTAACTCTCCTTTTAGTCTTTTTTTTTTTCAGTTTATTTACCCAAGATAGCCCTGCAGAGCTGCAACATTTAATTTCCAGTGTGGGGTTCTGCTTCTATCACCTTTTGCAGTTGGGTGGACTGGAGCATTGAGAGGTTAAAATGACTTGCCCAAGGTCTCCCTGTGAGTATTTAATTAGTATTAGTCCATAACAAATACACCATATTGGTAGACTTTAGGGGACAGATACTCAAAACTTTGTGCTAAACCATTTGTGTAGGGTTAGCACCAGGTTTACATGGGTTCTCTATATTCAAAGGTCAAACAGCATGGGCAAACTGCATTAGCAGCAGGCAAAAGTATAATGTATGCAAGGGGCAAACTGAGAGGGCATGTACATGAATACAGGTGTAATGCTATATTCAGCAAATAGTGCTGCGCAAAATGTTGTTGCTCAACTTACTGTAACACTTTGTGCAGTGCAAATTTCTGGCCAGGAAAAGGTGGTCTTAAATCTGGGCAAACCAGCTTTGCTTGACTTTGTGGCGTTGCACAACTTTTGTGCAGGTTTTTGCGATCCTAACCAGTAAGTATTAAACATACAAATAAACCAAACACAGAAGAAACATACTGCACATGGATTGCATCCCTATGATGCCATCATCTGCCACTGGTCACAGCCATGCCAGGCAGTAAGTGGTGACCCAGCTCCCAATGAACACCATGGCAATGTGGCCATACAGCACACACCTATAGGCCACCCTTAGGTGGACGACACCAACAGAAGCCAGCACATACATGCAGCACTGTGGGTGTGGAGGGTGTTGAGGGGAGAGTGTGCAGAGAGCCAGGCTGCACCACAGACTGGATGTAGCCACAAGACTGGGACAAGCCATGCAGTGCAAATGGTCCAGTGTTGGGAATACCCGAACACCAGTGTGCCTGTCTGATGATATGTGCCACCCAGTCACATACCGTACATATGTACAGACACCACAGCACACACAGCCAGCTGTGCATATATCAGTGTGAGTATCCCATGCCAGTGGTGTAGCATCTGCATAACACTAATGTCCACTGTCAGTACACACCTGCAAGTTGGGCCTGTTACCGTGTACAGTGCAGTGGTCATTGATGCTCTACATACCATAGACATTGCTGTGTCCCTCACACTACCGGCACCCTTGTTACTGTAGTGTCTTCTGTGCACTGTAGCAGGACCTACAGTTTGTCAATTGCATGCAGCACCACCACCTGTGCCTGTGCTGTGTAGTTCCCTGGGTCACAATAGGCTATGTGCTTCTGTACAAATGTATCCTGCAGCTACCACCATGCACTGCCAGAATGACCTACAGGTGGAGCTGTGGGCAGACCCAGCCAGCTCCTGTATTTCCAGACTGACCTACAGGTGGAGCTGTGGGACTCTTCAATCACACTGGGCAAACTGCATGCAAATCAGGACATAATGAGATGCTAATCTGGATGTTTGCCACAAACTGCCTAAGTAGGCTCAATTGCATATCACTTTTGAATATAGCAACATTTTGCCCCAGGCAGCTGTGAGAGCACTGGGCAAACGGCTTAGCTCCTTGTAAAACCTGCGCAAATGTGTTTGTGCCACGCAAACATTTCAGAAACTTACATTGCTGCAGAATTTAGTTTCACATGTGCTGGTGCTTGCAACTTTCATGAGACTACTTCTTCGCTAGCACACACATTGGCCAGATAGTTCACCTCTACCTTCCTTCACATTGCTTTGCATGGGGATTTTGTTGTGGTTTGCACTTCCTGGTTGATATATTCAGAACTGTATTATTTCCTGGGCTATTTTTGCACTTCACCCCAGCCCAGTTTGCCTGGATTCCTTAGCATGCTATATTCAGCAGGTTTAGCACTGGGCCTATCCCTTTTGCATATAGCGGGCTATTGGTTCAGGGCTAATTTAGCATGCTGGGCAGTACTAATTTAGCCCCTGGGCAAAGTTTTGAATATCTGGCCCTAGGTGTCTGGTTTGTAAACAGAGAAATGTTTGATTTAAGAAATATAGCTTTTAATCATATGCTCTTCAAGGAAAGCATTGCTGTGAAGCATTCACAAAAACACCTACTCATGGCATTTCCTGCAAAAGTACGGTGAAATTGGCAAATAAATGTCAACCAAAATAGCTTGCAACATTTATGGGAAAACAGTACTTATTCATAATTTCAGTTGTATTTCATATGCTGTAGTTTCTGTTTTATCTCCCCCTATTTTCTTTCACTTATGGATATCATACATAGGAAAAAAAAAATATTTGCTCTTTGGGCTTCATCGCTTCCTTTTGCTTGCCTACGTGGTATGTCAATGTTCTGCTTCTGATCTCCTAAATATTTAAATGGCAAGCAACTGTGATTCATACACGGAGGACTGAAATGTCACATGCAGACAGCAAAACCAGAGGGGCAAGGATCCCTTTTTCAATCAACTGTTCTCATAATTAGGAAAGGGGCATTCTTAAAATCAAATATGTGAAATATACTGTAAGCAAAATTGTATATGAACATTGTTTTTCAAAGTTTTTCCACAGCTGCCAGAAACTCTTGAAAGGGATAGAGTTCGAACACAATGCACTATTTAGTTCATTTACAGTTCTGCCACCATGCACTTATTTGTTAAAACTGGACTATATTTACTACATGATTTTGCTTCTGAAACAAAAGACAGGAATGTGAACAGGCAAGAAAACAAAAAAGTAAGGGTAGAACAATATGTTCCTCTTTTCGGTTATATTATTTTCAGAAAGCAGAAAACATAACTGAAATTTTTTTATTATAATATGTCATAATGACTAGGGGTAAGATTTTAAATGGGTTGTTTCACTACTTAAGCACAGTTTTGTACAATTAGGCCAAAAATGGTATGCTCCTAGACCACTTAAACAGTGGCATAACTATTGATGCAGTTACGCAAAACTGCTGGAAAAAATATCAATGCTTACATTAAAAGATCATGCATTCATGAGAGCTGTCCTGGTGGCCCAGCATTAGTGCATTGTGCTCCTGTGCAGGTGACATAAGTTTAGGACTAGACTCGTGTCACAACACTGGGTGACAGGCCAAGCTGAGACAACTGCTGCTCAGCAGTGTGCTTCAGCTGGAGTTGGTTGGTGACACGTTGTGGCAATAGGGTGACCCCCCTCTGTGGATGGGACAAGGAGCTTGCTTCCAACCTCAGAAGTGAGATTACATTAGAGGCTGATGTAGGCACCACCCACACCATAAGGTGGAGGGAGAGACTTAAGGAGAAAATTAGAGACAACCGTATGTGCACCAAGCCATCTGTGTGACAGTAGTATGTACCCTCTTTTTCTGCTCTGTGCAGATCCCCATTGTCTGGGACAGTGGGGAGAGTGTATGACAGAGCTAAGAGGTTGCTGACCATGCACAGTAAGACCCAAAGATGGCTTGGGGATCAAAATGCAAGACTGAAAGAAGAAATAATGATGCATGCATCATTTTTTGACATAATCATCCATAAATTGTGGAAACTGTCACTGAAGCTTTAGCACTTTTGAAAATAAGGCATGCAAGTATGAGCACAATTGTGCAGACTTTGATAGCACCAAAAATTAGAAATATATCAGTACCCAAGCCCTTTGATTTGTACAGAAACACTTAGAGTGTATACTGTAGTTTGAGCACTTTAGAATTGTCTTGGTGGTTCCCTAGGATTTTCCAACTAGTTCAGTCCTATATGTACATCCACATTGTGTTTGTACCTTATTCTAATATGACTGGAGTTATAAACTGCCTCTAAATTATTGCTAGTTATAAAATAATTCATAATTGATTAGGTAGTACTTACCCCTGTTGTCTCATTAAGTTCATAATAGAGTATATCATTATCAGCATCTTCAGCAGGACAGTGTGCAACTGAAGTACCCACTGGTGTATCCTGAATAAAAAAGTAATATATACATATATATATATATAATGTTGCACAGACTGAATTCAAATCTGTAGTAACTTTTTTAATTTTGAAGAGCTACTCCTGCTTCCAGAAACTTTGAAAAATGTTACATGTGTTCAGAGAATAATCCAGCTTAATTGCAGGGGCATGGGCACGGAAATGCCCCTATAGTTAGTGTTTCAAATACATTTCTATGTTAAATCCCAATTTTTACACCTTAATAATCCCTCAAGGCAGTTTTACTGTTTTCATCTTCCTCCTCTGTGCATTTCTTGACAAAGGCATCTGAGTATCTCTAGTCTCTCTATGTCTGCTCCCCACCATCTCCTCCTACCCTTTCCACTTTGACCATTTCTCCAAAGTTTTTTCCTCGAAACAGCTTGTTTTGTGTATGCTAAGTATTATTTTTTTTCTTTTTTCTCTCCCCTCTTTTTGTCTGAAGTTCTGACATTAATGTACTGTATTATACTGGCTTGTTGCCACTTCATAACTTGTTGACCATTCTATGTAACTTGATTTGTTTGTACACAATTGACATGGAACCTTTGCAAAAGAGCCATGGCTCAAAGGTAATAATTCCTAGAACAATAAACTAAACTAAACTAAACTAAACTAAACTAAACTAAAACTAAAACTAAATGTCTCTAGACAGAATAGCCTGAAATCTGTCCTGCCTGTTCTGGGGTACAGGATCTCCAGATTCTGCATAATTGGTAATGATTTGTTGGGGCACCTTAACAAAATGACACTTACTGCAAGTGTCTATGAGGTGGGGTGGCAATATTCCCACCCTGAAAATTTGGAGTCAATCCGACTTCAAATTGCCAAGTTATGGACAAAAGTCAAACAAAAAAAAGGCATGAAAATGATTTTTTGTTGTTGCTGTTGTTGTTTTGTTTTCATGAGTTGCAACTGCTGTTTCATCTCAACAAATACAAGTGCAAAAACAAGTGTATGGCCAACACAATGCTCAAGCCTGGTGGCCCTTAAGCATATTCCCTTTGTTTGGCTACCGAGGTGCTCAAGCCTGATGGCCACTACCGACAATTAACATCCTTGCTCTTTATTTGGCCACTGGGATGCCCAAGCCCAGTAACCACTCTTATACCTTTTTTTGCCAAAACCCATTTGTTTTTTTCTAGTAAGGTGACCGCAAGAGTGCCAAAGCCTGGTGTACATTGACAAATCACTAAACCCTCACTCTTTTCTACCCTCTTAGCACCTATACCTCCCACCCCTATATCAAAGTATCTGAAAAAAATCCACCCTGCAGTCATTTAAGTCAAATTAAACATATCCTCTATAAAGTAAAAAGGTCCATTGTCATCTTCTTCCCAGTTACTTGTAGAAAAAAAAGGTTCATCATTGTGCCTCCCGAACCCATTCCCATCCCCCAGTTGCCCACTTACCTATATAGGGTCCCTCTTTAAAATCATCTAAATCACTGCCAATCTATAAACAACCAACACTTGTCTGAACTGAATACACATTCAGGCGGTTTTTAATGTTTTATTTTCAACTTTTGCAAATAACTTTCCTATTTTTTGAGGAGTCAGTGCTAAATTTTCTGCAATCACCCAACTCAATAAATCTTAAAATAATCATTTTTAATCCTACTCCCACACACCCAATGTTTCCTGGTTGTTCTGTGATGGGATAAGAAAAACAACAGCTGTCATGTTCCTGACGTGGGGTAATAGAAAGATCATGTTGAAAATGTAGGGTCAAAATCTCTATAAACAACACAGTTGTGAGCAAAAGTTGAAAATAACATAACAAAATGCAGTAAGACAGAAAAAAAACAACAATATTTGGCTTTAGTCAACAGTGAATTACCTTTCAATTTTGATTCATAACTTTGTTGTTTTAGAGATTTTGATCCCACATTTTCAACCTTCTTACCTCATGAACATGAGGGTGACATTTCCCAAATACTGTTGAAGATGCTGTTTTGCAGAACCACTGTGAAACAACATTTTGGGCATGATTTGACAAATGATACCTGTCACGTTCATGAGGTGGGGTTAAAAGACAATATGAAAAATGTGAGTCAAAAATCCAACAAAAACAGGAAATGAGGGCATACATTGATAGTGCACAGCTCCTGTTTCACACAGGCCTCAAAGATACCCAAACATCTTGTCTCCTGCATGAAGCAGGTTACTGTAACATTGCATCATGGTGTTAGCAGGGTCTGAAGGGCCCTGTGCATCCTGCTTCATGCAGAGTCAGAAGGGCCCTGTGAAGCAAACTAGGACTTATCTCCTGATTTTCACAGGACTGAAACTGCCTTACATCTTTCTTCACGCTGAGCCTGAAGGACCCTTTGAAGAGCCCTGCAAAGCAAGTTAGAACTTATCTCCTCTTTTGTGGATTTGTGCCATGTTAGCTCATGCAGGACCTGCAGGGCCTTGTGTGATGCATCTATCAAGGCACTATAGTTGTCTTAACAAAGAGATGAAATTCATGGCAAAACAACTATGATAATTAACCAGTTTGGGTTTTTGAAATACAAACAATAAGGAAAACTAATGTTAGGGATTGTTGGAGCCCAAGCTTTCTTACCCCATGCACCATCACCCTGAACTACACCAAAATAAAAGCCAAAGCACAAGCCATATCCCAATCCCAAAGGGTCCTATGCAATGTAAGTTAAGGCTTGGGTCTTGTTTTGTGCAAGGCTGAATGGCACTGAGCAAAGCAAGTTAGAATTTAGGTCTTATATTGCACAACAACAAAAGGCCACCATATTTCCTACTTCCCAGGCCCCTACATGAATCAAGTTAGTGCTTAGGTCCTGTTTTGCATGAAACAGCTTGGGACTCAGCTCCTGCTTTGCAAGTTAGGAGTTAACACCAATACATTTCCTGCTTTGCTCATTGACCAAAGAGCTCTTTGTGGAGCAAGTCTGAACTCAACTTCTGTATGAAACAAGTAAGGAGTCAGGTCCTGTATCATGTAGGGCCCAAAGGGCCCAGCTCATTTCCTGCTTTTCACAGTGACTAAAGGACAATGTGTAAAGCATGTTTGAACTCAGATCATGCTTTGTGTATGGCTCTGCATGTTGTGCTTCAAGCAGAGCCCTTCAGATGTTGCACAAAGTAAGTTATGATTCTGTTTTCTTTAAAATTAGATATGAACACTGTTTTTTTATTTATTTAGTTGTTTTAACTGGGAGTAGCACACTAAGCTGAAAGCTTTTTTACAGGAGTGACCTGGGAGCACAGGAAAGTTAAGTAACTTGCTCAGGGTTACACAGTATGCAAGTAGAAGCTGTGGGATTCAAACCCAGGTCTGGTCTGCTGGATGTCACCAGATTTGCAGCTCAGAGCCTTAAACCACTGCAATATACTGTTCATGCAGGGTTCTTTGGGACTGGGATCTTGATTGTGCTTTGGCAGCAGTGGAGTTCACAAGGTGTGGAAGCTAAGGATGAAAAGTTCTCTGACATAGGTTTTGCTAGAAAAATAGGGAATTATACACAAATCCCAATGCAACTCTAACATAGAGGTGCATTTGCACCTCTGTAATGCATGGTAAACAAACAAAAAAATGATGCTACTTTACTTTCTTTCTTACTTTCAATGTTTCAAAATCTCTGACTTATGCATTAACATAGTTCTTTTTTTACCATGAGCTACAGAGGTGCAATAGTGCCTCTATATCAGAGTTGCATTGGGGTTTGTGTATAATTTCCTATTTTCAGATGCTTAGAATGTGGCCATTTTAGACCCTAAGACTGCGACATGTTGAATGCACTGTTTCAGTTGGGTCTTTCAATTTGCCAAGACTCATAAAGAACTGTTTTTTTTTTATTTTAGAGTATTTAACTGTTGATTTTTATATACGTTTGTCCAATTAACTGCTTTAATTTTATCAAAGGATAGAGACAAAATGACAACAAATTCTGGCATGAAAGTTACACATATGTTAGATGTCACTTAGGAATAAGTCCTTTTTGGTTTTTTTGTTAAAATAAGCTAATGTATTTTAGAGTTAATTATAATTAATTGGTCATGCATGATCAATTCACTGAAAATCACAGAGAAAAATATCTAAAAGCATTGATTGTTTTTATGTTAAAGTGCTACAAGCAAAAAATGTTAGGGTAGGATAACTTTAAATACTTAAACGTTAAGGGTAACATTAATGTTTGTGAGGGAGGGTAAGCACAAGTTATACAGTGCAGTTTTCTTAATATTTACTCATTCCTTATCTTTGAGTAAAAATGAATAATGAAAGAATACTTTGGGAATATTGTTCTGTAAAATCTATTTGCAAGGTGAACATTTGAAATACCTTTTCCTTTTCTAAATATTTCTCCTGTGTGATAGTTTTTATCCTGTATGATAATGTTTTTAATTTTTTTGGAGGTCATAAAGTATCTGTTAAAATATTCATGCTGTATGATGGTTTAAAAATGTCTTTGCTGCGCAACAGTTTTTAAAATCTACAAGTTGCGTGACAGTTTTCAAAATCTACAAGCTGCACAGCGGTTTGAAAATCTATATGCTGCATTAAGGTTTTGAAAATCTATGTGCTGCATGACATCTGTGTCTTATATGGCAGGTTTCAAAATCTACATATGCTTGACAGTTTTCAAAATGTATATGCTGTGTAAAGATTTTCATTTTGAAAACCTACTGTACATGCTCTGCAAGGGTTTTTACTTTGTGTTAAAATTCCACAACAGCACAAACTTTAATGTGAGATAACTTAATAAAAATTTACATTTTTAAAGGGAACATTTTTGTACATGTAACAGAGAGGTATAGCTATACACACAATGGGCCCTATGGTTCCACTCATTGAGAGTGCTGGCATTAGTGCACCCGGTCATCAGGGTGCTAAGTCAGAATTTCACTGACCCCAGTTTTGAGAGGGGTTGCACCCCATGCCCTTCACCCCCCCTTCTTAAGATCCTAATTCTGAGGGGGGGGGGACAGACCTCGGGGAGTGGGTGTGTATCCCAAAATTAGAGCCCTGATGTGCCAGCGCACAAATGCTGATGCTCTAATGGCTGGAAGGAGGGTCTTATACATCTCCTTACATGGTTCCCTCCACAACGGGTGTATACTGAAATGTGTAACTGCACCACATGTAGCAGATCCTAACCAAATATGCAGTGCTGATGCCTGGCACTGTAGTTCCACCCAAGGGGCAGGGTCAAGTGGGAGGGGGCAGACCTGACCCTGACCATGGACTTTCCATCAGAAGGACCAATGATGCCATAGTAGAGTCCGTACTCTGCAGATCAGGGGATCATGGTAAATGGCAGTCTGCACAAGGACCACCATGTCTTCCCATAGCAGAACTGCTTCTGCCTTTCTACAGGCCAGGAAGGATCCTACAAAATGTATGGTAGGAGTCACCTTCTTCTTCGCGCATGGTCTCAAAGGTCATGTGGAAGGGAGTTACCACTGAAATATCTTAAAAAGTAGGGAGATTTATGGAAAAAAAACAATGTTAATACTTATAGTTGCTACCTCACAAAAGACAAACCACACAAAGGTTGGAAATGACTTATGAGGAATGTCAAGCCAGTGTCCACAAAGTCTGGATATGTGCTGTTAGCACTGAGCCTAAGTCACATACCGTTAAAACCTTTTCTACCCTCATGAAATAAGGACAAGATACAGATACAGGACCATGCATGAATGGTTTGGCACCTCATACAGGACCAATGTATTCTAAATTTGTAATTTTACAATGTACTAAATCCAAAGTGAAAAACTCTGCAATCTGATTGGCTGGCTGGTACCTCTACCACCATGATTAATCCTCCAGTACATCCACTAGAAAAGGTGCCAGCCAGCCTTATTGGCACAAAAAAGCCCACTCAGAGCCCCCAACAGAAATCTGAATTGCACCATATTGGACTCCCGCTATACACTAGCGTCCAAACCGCTGTAACTCCCTCTACATGTCAACAACAAACCACCAGTTTAAACAAGCTGCAATAGTAAGCACGCGTTGTGACTCCCATACAACCTACCTTTTTTGTTAATGATTGTAGCCCCTGATATATAACTCTGAAACAACACTTGATGGTCGTCCTCCAGACACCGCACTTTGCAGTTGATCTCCACTCCACTATTGTTTGCTCATGAGCACATTCAGTAAAACTCTTCTATGCACCATATACCCCACAACACAAAAAACAAAATGTGTACTGAACCCCCCCAAAAATCGAGAACAAATCCCCTCCGAGTCTCGACCTTCCTGTCTACCGACTACAAACTGTAACCTATGAAAAAAACATTGCCCGTCACCAGCAGCACATTATGTCAAACCTACCATAGCAACCAGCACAATTTTTTCTCACGCTACAACAAATACAATGTAAATAACTTAAAATGCCCCATAAACCCTTTTTTATTTATTTTTCCTACCTCCTAAAATACCAAAACATTGCATAATAGCAATACACACTTCAAGCTGTGGGTGTGTGGGTGGATTTATCACTTCTGGTGTGGTAAATTCACCCATATACCCACACCCTGATGTGGTATATTGCTTAAATATCAACCCAGCTTTCCACCCCCTTCCTTACCCTCCTCCTTCAAGGTTAAGCTACAAGTCCGGCTCCGTGCTATGGCTGTGCTGGCTTTTGAGAGTCTCTGGAGGTCCAATGCATGTTGCAGCTACTACAGATTTGTATGTTTGTTAGTGCATGATGTTGTAGATCAGATGTATAGTATGATATAAACTGTATTTAACAGCAACATTTTTTGTAATATATTGTCTAGTAAAGTATGTAACATCCATCTGTAACTTGTTTTGTATAGTTACTGCAAGACCATTCAGAAAGTAGTATAGAGCAGAAACAGCCTCAGTGCACCACAATAACTTGAAGCAAACGACATGTCAGAAAATACTGCGTACAAGTTTATTTTAGATAGTTTTCCAAAGTTTATTCCAGTATTGACAGGGGACCTCAGATTCTGACCCAATATTTCACCCCTTGGGCTTTCTCAGGGATGAGGACCTGCATAAAATATGACACACATTTTTCACTATAATGCAAATATATATTTCTTAATTTACCCTTTCTTCTGCCACTCTGAAATTTGCAACATGCATGCCCCAGTCAAAAGGTCAAGAGTCTGAGGTCATCATCTGCCCAGTACAGCTTCTGACATGCTTGAAAGTTTCCAACACAGAGATGCAGCCTGGGAAGGCACAAATCATCAGGTTTCCCCTTGGGCAGGCATACCTTCACCTCCCCCCCTCAACCTATGCTCTAAGCTCACAAGGAAGGCCAGATCCACTTATTTCCAGTCTAAACTTGTGCGTGATTGTTCAGATCCATCTAAATTTTGAAAATCAGTCCACAACTTACTTATCCCCCCTCGTCATCAACCAGAGACCTGGTAACTCCTAACTCCACTCTGACAGTTGAAGATTTAAACCAGTACTTTTCTTATTTATTTATTGAAATGTTTCACCAGGAAGGCACACTGAACAAAAAGTTGCTCATCTCCCGATGTGACCTGGGGAAAGATTTACAACTGGATGAAGAATTAGACATACAGTTTACCATTTAAAAGACAAAGAACCTCTGTGTGCAAACACTGAGGCAAGGGTTACCCCAAAGGGCATTTGGCTGGGAAGCCAAGTTTCAAGAAAATACAAAATCACACATGCTCACACAATGCAAAGCATCATGGGCTGCATATGCAAATCACCACAAAATGTTATGCTGGTCCAACTTTAAGCAGAAATGCATGGTGCCAAAAGGCCTCAAACTGAGAGGCCTTTTGGCCTCATCTGGTCTGCAAGGATGGACAACCTCTTGACTCTATGTGGTGATTTATATGCAACATGATCTTCATATTTATGTGTTTGTATTCATTTACATGTTTGAGAAATTAAACATTCAATTACATAGAAACATAGAATTTGACAGCAGATAAGAACGCTTGGCCCACCCAGTCTACCCATTTCCCTACCTAATGGATAAGCTGCAGATCCTAGTTAACCAGCAGCCTACTTCTTCCTACCCCCACCCCCTAGAATTGCTTTATGACTGTCCCATGCATGCTTGCATTCCACCACTGTTTTTGACTCTACAACCTCCTCCGGAAGGCCGTTCCATGCATCCACAACCCTCTCTGTGAAAAAATACTTCCTTAAATTACATATGAGCCGCCCCCCCATCTTCAAATTGTGCTCCCTTGTTCTTGCACACCTCTTTTTTTGAAAGATGCTACCCTCTTGGACTTTGTTGATTCCCTTGAGGTACTTGAAAGTTTCTATCTTGTCCCCCCTCTCACTCCTTTCCTTGAAGATATACATATTAAGCTCCTTAAGTCTCTCTTCATATGTCTTCCGGTGCAGACCCTGCACCATTTTAGTTGCCCTCCTCTGGACAGCTTCCATCTTGTCTATGTCTTTGCAGAGATTGGGTCTCCAGAACTGCATGCAGTACTCCAGATGGGGTCTGACCAGCTGTCTGTACAGAGGGATAATAATTTCCTGTTTTCTACTGGTGATGCCTCTCCCTATGCATCCCAGTATCCCCAACCCTCCTTGCTGCCCTCTCACATTGCTTGCCCACCTTTAGGTCATCTGATATGACTACCCCAGGTCCCTTTCCATTTTTGTTGTTGTTAGTATCTCACCCCCATTGTGTACTGTTCCCCTGGGTTTTTGTTTCCCAGGTGCATTACCTTGCACTTCTTAGCATTGCATCTAAGCTGCCATACATTTGACCATTCCTCTAACCTTGCCAAGTCCCTTCTCATCCTTTCCACCCCACCTTGTGCATCAACTCTGTTGTACATCTTTGTATCATCTGCAAAGAGACATATTTTTCCTTCCAGTCCCTCTGCAATGTTGCTTTTAAAGACATTGAAGAGGACCCGGAATCTAATACTGAACCCTCGCGGTGCCCCACTAGTAACCCCCTTTCTTCAGAGTGGACTCCATTTACTATTACTCTCTGTACCCTATTCTCCAGCCAATTCTTTACCCAGGCTGTCATCTTGGGACCCACTCCCAGGCTGGCTAACTTGTATATTAATCTTTTGTGTGGGACTGTGTCAAATGCCTTGCTAAAATCTAGGTAGGCCATGTCCACAGCCCCTCCCTGATCTACTACTTTGGTCACCCAGTCAAAGAAATCTATCAGATTCATCTGGCATGACCTTCCCACTGTGAATCCATGCTGCCTTGGGTCCTGTGCCCCTCTGGCCTCTAGAGACTCGACAATTCTTTCCTTCAGAAGTGATTCCACCATTTTCCCTATCACTGAGGTTAAACTAACAGGTCTGTAGTTTCCTGCTTCTGCCTTGCTCCCACTTTTGTGAAGGGGAATCACATCTGCCCTCCTCCAGTCCTCGGGTCCTCCTCCAGTCCTTGGGTACCACCCCGCTCACTTTGCTCTGGTAATGTCCCCCCCATCATTATCCTCTCCTTCCCCCAACTGGTTTCCCCTGTCTACCTCTCTACCCTCCTTGTTGTCCCCTCACTGCACCTTATTCATTCAATAATTGCTAAATTATCTTCCCCTTCACAAAAGTGGGAGCAAGGCAGAAGCAGGAAACTACAGACCTGTTACATTTATAATAAGACACACAGTTAAAAAGATATCATAAATATTCATACAATCACATTTGTGACATAGTATACAGTTAAATATATCATACCTGTGGAATATGCTTTTAATTAAAGGTGGCATATCTGAGGAACATAGTACAGAAATTTAATGTAACCTTGGAGCCAGTTCCTTACAGGAATGAATCACAGTTGAGAGGCAGATAATTTAGCAATTATTGAATGAATGAGGTGCAGTGAGGGGACATCAAGGAGGGAAGAGGGGTAGACAGGGGAAACCAGGTGGGGGAAGGAGAGTATAATGATGGGGGGGGACATTATCAGAGCAAAGTGAGCAAAAAAATCAGTTGAGAGGGGCAAGTTAACACAGGGCTAGTGCAATCAGGGAGCATCTCAGACAGAACAAAATGTACAAGTTGTTAGCTCAAGTGAACTAATGCCTTTGTTTAAGTGCAGGATGGGTAGAGAGGCAGGAGGGAGGTGGGAGGTGGGGAGAGAAGGGATAGGGAAGGGAGGAATGAGTCATACCTGGAACTGGCCCTTTTGGAATGAGGTGAGGACTTAGAATAAGGGGCAGGAGTAGGCAAGGACAAGTTGGGTAGGGATAGTAGAGGGGATGGTAAGGGGAAGGAGGAGGAGGAAGAGGAGGGGTGGGAGAAATTTGCTTAAAACTAGGCCTCTTCAGGATACTGAGAACCCTGTTAGAGAGCAGAGTCAGGCGAGGATAAATTAGGTAGAAAGGATGGAGGGGGAAAGGGAGGGTAGGAAGAGTCATTTCCCAGTGCTGGAACCACTCCAGGATTCTGAGAACCCTGCCAGGGACAGAACTAGGTGAAGACATGTTGGGAAGAGAGAAAAGAAAGGATGAATGGAAGAGGAGGGAAAGAAGTAGCTTGCCTAAAATGAGGCCACTAGTCTGATGGTCAAAGGGCTCTAATCCCCCAACCCTGCCCCTCTGCAATCACCAGTCCCACCCAGCTGTCAATTTCTACCTCTAGGTTATCACAGTTGAAGAGGTATACAAGAGGTATACAAAGAGTGTTCTCTGTGCTTAACACTTCCTTCAGCTGTGGGATTGGTGGCATCTCCTCCAACTTCCTGAACATTGGTGCCCTTTCCATAGCAGCACAGATGTCCCACATTTTCAACTGATCTCTCACACTTGTTTCCTTCCTCTGTAACTGGAAGCATGTTATAGTTGTTCCTGTCTACAAAGGTGGTGCTGCAGATGATCCTTCCAACTTCCACCCAATATCACTCATACCTATCCACTCTAATGTCTCCAAGGGGCTGGTGAGCAGGCAGCTGTCTAACTTCCACTCTAGCTTTGGCTTTCTGACCCTATATCAGTCTCGCTTCTATTCTAACCACTCTGCCTCTACCTGCCATCTCTGTGTCACTGATCACATCCACTCCAGCATGGAAAAGGGTTTTGGCGCAGGGGCCATCTTCATTGACCTAGCCAAGGTCTTCAATACGATAGACCACAATCTACTCCTGAATAAGCTTGCAGCCTCTGGCATCTCCCCCCATTCTCTACCTTGGTTTTGCTCCTACCTAAACAACTAGTCCCAATCAGTCAAACTAGACAGAACCACACCTCACCTTCTGCCAGTAACCCTTGGAGTCCTCAGTGGCTTGGTTTGGGGACATTTACTGTGCACAGTCTTCATAAATGATCTCCTTTTAGCTCTCTCCTCCTGTGCCATGCATATATATGCTGATAACACAGTTGTCTTTGCATTCAGAACCACTGTCTGCTCCATTCAACAGTCCCTAAAAAAGGATTTCTCCCTAGTTCAAAAATGGTTCCAGGACAAGCAATTAGTCATGAACCAGAAGAAAACAGTATCTGTGCAGTTTAGATCTAGCCACTGATAAAGCACCACCCCTAACTCACTAAACCTATGCTCCTTCTAGTGCAAATGCCTTGACTTAGTGTCCACATAAAAATACCTAGGCATGCACCTGGACCACACCTAGACCACGCTGGCCACATATCACAAGGAACAGTCAAGTGCTATGCAAAGCTTGGTTATCTTTACAGGGTGAAAAGCTGCCTTCAACCCCACATCTAGAAGTTGGTGGCTAAGTGCTCCACCTTTCTGATGCTGGAGTAAGGGGATGTTGTCTTTGCTGGCACCAAGTCTGCTGACTTGTCCAAACTTTCAATACTATTAAATGCCTTATGCAGATTCATACTGGCCTGTTTCCCCAGAACTCACCATGTACAATTATCTTGGGTGGCTACTGCCCTGGAAAAGTCACTCTCAGCACATTGCTGTAGTGGGGGTTAAGTAACAGACAGGTTAATTTCTAAATGACCTCATGGATCTCTTCACAACAGCAACGGTTCATGCATATTTCCTCAGGTCTGAGGATGGTTGCCATTTCCAGATCTCTCATTGTAGGAGAAACCAAAACCACCACAGCCAACTCCTATCTCTTGTATAAGAAGCCGGTCAAGGTGCATCATGCTTCCTTGTTGTCAAGCCCCAGTTTCCCAAGCCATGCCACCTCTGGTTGCAACCAGTACAGACTTGCTACTACATAATGGGTCCACAGGGCCAACAGTTACCCTAGGCTCTCTAATCTGATCTGAGGGGTATTATTGCAACCCCGCTCCTGCTACTAGAATTTACACCTCCTTCTGTAACTCAAGCCTATTGGCAAATTGTCTGTGGTATGCAATGTACATGACATACCCTGTAGATGACATGTGTCTTTTTTCTAATGACACATAGAGTATTTCCCCTACCTCATTATTTGCACCCTGTGTGTATTTGTGATGTATCTTATACTATGTTATGTTGCTGTTTTTTTTAAAAACCAATGTGGTTGAATGCATTCTTGTATTTTGTATCTTGTACTATAGCTGTCTTAAGAGCCCTTGTGGTGAATTAATTCTTCTCTATAACTCCCCTTCCCCACCCATACCAATAGCAACTGGAAATGAATCTTCTGGGCTCTGCTTATTTACCTAGTAAATATGTTTAAATACATAAGTAAGTAAATAAATGTATTTCTATCATCATATCTTATATGTGCATTCTATGTCAAAGCTAAATTCAAGACCATGTCAACCTGTACCTGGTACACCTCTTTACCCATCCTGGGTTTAGCATATCAGAATCAGCATCTGTTTATAGTTCAATAAAGTTTTAACTTAATAAGCAGTATAATAACACAAATATAAACAATTATTATTTGGTTTATTTGTCAGGCATCTAGGGCTAGATTCACAAACAAATGCAAAGCACAGCACAAAATTTTGTGTTGAGCTTTGTGTTGCCCAAGTTTCCAAAATTGCTATTCACAGTCAGATAGCACACTGTGCTGTCCCACTGTGAATAGGGATAGGTTGAGGCAGCAGTAACCCCAGTACCACTAGTGCTATCCCATTAGTGCTGCCCCAACATACAGCCAGGAGTATAGGCCTGCAATGAATAGAGCAGGTGTGCTGTTCCCAATTCACAAAAACAGCCATGTAAATAAGCCCATTGGGCATGCCAGGGCTCATTATGGGCCCATTTGCATAGGCTACATGGAGCTTAGTGTGGCACCCCCAGTCCCTGCCCTACACACAACCACAGCCACAGTCCTTGGTGGCTAGTGGTCCATCCCCTGATGATCGCCAGTGTGAGTATGAACAAAATATGTTTTCCCTGGTTGCCAGTGGTCCCTCCCCCCACCAATTGCTGGCCTGAGTATGACAAAATAAGCTTTCCTGGTGTTCAGTGGTCCCTATCCCCACCCTCACTCATGCCCAAAATGTAAATAATATTTCCCTGATGCTTGTGGTCCCACCCCCATCCGATCCCATGCTTGGTAAATATACAGTGATTCCCTGGTCTCCAGTGGTTCCTCCCCCTGCCAATTACTGGCCTGAATGAATGTGTCTAATACTTCCCTGGTGCTAGTGGACCCCCCCCAATATTTGCTGGTCTGAGTATGTAAAAATAAGTTTCCCTGGTGTTTAGTAGTCCCTCCTCTGACCATGCCCAATCTACAAATAATATGTCCCTCGTACTGGTGCCCACCCCCACCATTGCCAATTGGTAGCCTGAGTATGAAAATATATTTTTTTTTGGTGTCCAGTGGTCCCTCCCCCTACCTGATCACCCACCCAATATTAAAAGCAGGTTCCCTGGTGTCCAATGTAACCCCCATCCCTATTTCCTATGTTGCAAATTTAAACATTTCCTTGCTGGTCTAGTGGATCCCCCCCCACCACCATATCCTGGATCCCCCGTGTAGTGAATTTAAACCTTTTCCCAGAGGTGTAGTGAACCCCATCCCCCATCCCAGCAGGCAGTGACCTACTACCCTGCTTCCCTAGTCCCACCCCTGAGCCGGCGACAGTCACAGTCTTCTGCTCTCTACCATGGCTGACCACTGACTGGGCAGTTAAGGAGTATGTATTGTTGCAGTACATGCTCATTAATCACTGTCGGCTCAGCTCTAAATATGTGTTTATGTTACAACACCATTAAAAGGTCTGACTGCATGACTGACTCTTGTGGATGCTATGGATGCTTAAAATATGAGTTCTTGGAATCTGAGGCATAAAAATTGGAAAATGGGCTGTGTGTTGTGGTATGATAGTGCTGGTTTGCATGTAATGCTGGACTACAAGATATGTTTGGGGCTTACAGACAGAAGTAGTGCTGTGATTTGTGTATCACAAGTATTTAATTGCAGTCAGAATTGGGTTTTAATGTTTTGCAGTGTCAATGAGTACGTGTGACTGCTGAAGCACTGTACTGTTCTGTCTCTAACCAAAAGGGGCTCAGTGCTCTTAACCACTACACTATACTGCCTCACTTAACCAGTGGTGAAAATGCACCAGTTAGTGTTCAACTTAATGCCACAAAAGTAGGGAACTATGGCATTATAGTTCCCAACCCTAACTCCACCCCTCCCCAGTAGCAAAAGGACAAGACCACACAAGCAGCTACAGACAGACATCTTCAGGTAAGACAAACAACAAACAACTGTTTCCATGTTACAAAAATGTAGTAGCACTAATGCAACCTATGAAGAAATGCATACAGCATGCTGCACTTTTAAACACACCATATTCTATCAGGACTGTTTGAAAACATAACAGTGTGGGTGCGTATGATTTTCAGGGGAATGTGTATTTGCAGGGACCTGCACTTCTGCACACAGAAATAGGGTTCTAATTTGAATATTGTGGAATTGTATTGTATCTGCAGCCAGAAGTGGGTGTGTATGTCTTACACTGTGCACGTGTGTCTGTAGCTCTGGAAACATTGACCTTGCAGGAGCCTGCATATCTGCAAACAGAAGTAGTGTTGTGATTTTAGTGTCATGACTTTCTAGCTGCAGCCAGAAGTGGGTGAGTATGTCTTGCAGTGTGAATTTGTATCCATGGTTGCAGTAGCTCTGGACCTTGATGATGGCTGTTTTTTGTGTCATCTGGACTGGGACTAAAGAAGTAGAACTCTACTGGGACTAAAGAAGTAGAACTCTTCTACTGGGACCTTCAATTTAGGGTAAAAAAAAACACAAAGAAAAAAAAGTTAGTGTGTTTGTTTGATCTAGCTGAAGTTAAAGGTTATCTGAGCAGTTATCTAGGTGTAAATCTCAGGTGGCTAAAGGGGATTGTTATCAGTGAAATTTAATTACATGTAGAAAGATCTGTTAAGTAGGGGGAGTGGCTTAGCTAGAAGGAAGCTAGATTTAAACACTGCCCTAGATAGATTCTGCCAGAGACTTGGCAGAGAACATCAGGAGGAAGGAGTGCTGTGTGACTGGACTTCACTATTGAGACTATATTGCCCTCCTTCCCTCCCCTCCACTCTCCCACGCAAAGCTAGCTCTACTTTTATAGGCACAGGATTTGACTGACAACAGGAACTTCATGTTTGGGAGCAGGAAGTGAGTGATCACAGAGCCACCAAAGACTCACTATCCTAGAAGGACAAGAGTAGCTCTCTGGTCAGCCTTAGCTGCTAGAAGTCTGCCTCTGAGCAAGTAAGGGGTCTACTGAGAAATATAGGATCTTCTTGCCTCAGAACAGGACGATCAGGATCTTAAAAGGCACAGAGGCAGTAAGTAAGTAGGGAGAGAAGTAAAATATAAAAAAAAAAAAAAAGGAAAGAGTAAGGATTCCAAACAGTGAAGGGGCCAGAAATAAGACATGATGGGAGTGGTGCAGTGCAGTGGCTGTGGAGTGGCAGTCTTCCGGGAGACATTCTGGAGGATGCGGTGTTGTCCCATCTGCAGGCACCTTTCTGGGCTGAGAGAGGAGGTTGCTCATCTCCAGGCTGAGTTGGCCAGGATTTGTGGGACCTCCTCTTCCATCCAGGGACCACAAGGGCCACTGCCATTGCCTCAGAGGTTGCCAAGAAAGAGGAGCAGTTGGATCACAGTGGGCTCAGGGAGGGTGAGGGTGGTGGAACAGAGGTGCATCCCTGCAGTTGTACCTTTCCACAATTCCTATGCCATTCTGGCAAAGTGTGGTTCCTCTATGGAGGCACCCGCAGTGGAGACCAAGGAGGATGTGGGGAACCTCCACAAGGGAGACCCACAGGAGGGTGGCTTGAGACCCCCACAGGGGAAGGAATCAACTCCTGGTGGGGGACTACATTGTTAGGAAGGTAGAACTGTGGAAGGAAGGGGAGAGGGAGGTAAGGTGCCTGCCTGGCGCCATGACTTGGAGGGACAGGAAGTGAATCCTCAGGATCACCGGAGCAGCTGCACAGGGGAAGGAGTTGGATGTCATTGTCCACCTAGGGACAAATGGCCTGGCTAAGAAAGGGATCAGAGCAGTGCAGGAAGAGTTTGTGGAGTTGGGGAGGGGACTTAGATAAGTAGCATGCATGGTAACCTTCTCAGAGGAGCTACCCATCTATGGCGTAGATGAGGCTAGGGTGCTCCACACCATGGGATTCAATCAGTGGTTGAAAAACTGGTACAGAGCTCAGGGATTTGGCTTCATTGGGGACTGGGAGTCTACCTGGAGTGATGCAGTCCTATACTGGCATGATGGGCTGCATCTGTCCAGGAGGGGAGCCAGGATCTTAGGTGATAGGTTTAAACGCTTCATTGGCAAGCATTTAAACTAGCCAAGGGGGGAGGCACTGGAAAGGAACAGGGAAATCCTAGCCACCCCAAAAAGTCAGGGTAGTAAGTGAGGTAAAAACCAAGACAGAGATGTCGATAGGGAGAAGGGCAGGGGTAAATGGAGAAAGTGATAAAGGCAATAAGGACAGGGATGGAGCAAAAAGGAGTAAGGCCATCAGGAAATGGAGGGTAATAAGTACCAATGCCTGTAGTCTGGGCAACAAGCTCCCTGAACTGGTGGCCTTGTTGGAAGCGGGATGCCTGGATATTGTAGCAGTCACAGAAACATGGTACACAGAGAACCATGACTGGGATATAAACATACCAGGGTACGTGACCTACAGGAGAGACAGGGAGGGGAGAAGAGGGGGAGGAGTAGCTCTCTATATAAAGGAAGGGATAAAAGCAAATGAACAAAAGAGTAAACAGGGAGGAGAGGAGGCGCTGTGGGTCACCTTAGAGACTGGAAATGGCACCACAATCCACACTGGGGTTGTATACAGACCCCCATGTCAGGGGAAGGAATGGACAAGGATATGATAGAAGGCATTCTTAGGGTGGCAGAGAAAGGAGAGATACTGTTGATGGGAGACCTGAATATGCCAGATGTTAACTGGAGCACATTTGCTGCAGCCACATCCAAGAACAGGACCATTCTCGATGCCCTACAGGATTGCATGTCTCAGACAGCTAGTTTTGGAATCCACTGGTGAGGGAGCAATCTTAGACCTCGTACTCTCAAATGGGGACAGTGAGAGGATCTCAGATCTAGAAGTGGGTTGCCATTTGGGAACAAGTGACCACCAAAGAGTGTGGTTCACGATGAACTCAGCTACAGAATCAAGCCATACAAAAGTGAGGGTACTGGACTTCAGGAGGGCTGACTTTGGCAAGATGGGAGAGTGCCTTAGAAAAGCACTAGCAAACAGGTTAGAATGAGGGGTGGAGCAACAATGGGGAAACATCAAAACTGCCATCACAGAGGCAACAAGCCTTTGTGTGAAGCGAATCAATAAAACAAAATGAAAGAAAAAGCCACTATGGTTCTTAAAAGAGGTGGCGGGGAAAGTCAGGGAGAAAAAGATAGCATTCAGGAAGTATAAGGAAACACAGAACGAGCAGGACAGAGAGCTGTACCAGTTAAGGCAGAAGGAAGCAGGGAGGGAAGTCAGAATAGCAAAGGCCCAAACTAAGGAAAAGATAGCCAACTCAGTTAAGAAGGGGGATAAAACCTTTTACAGGTACATCAGGGAGTGTAGAAAGACAAAGGGAGGGATAGTGAGGCTGAATAGAATGGACGGTGTGTGGGCAGAGAGGGACAGTGAAAAGCAGGGATACTGAATGAATATTTCTGCTCAGTATTCACAAAAGAGGAGGAGGGGGAGGTGCCTAATCCAATTTCGGTGTATTTATTTATGGTTTATTTATGAATAAATTCGGAAAAACCTTTGAGCTTGAGCTCTTTTACAAAGGTTCCACGTCAGGGTGGACAAATATTGCAAAACACAAATACAGTGGTTACAGGTTTCGGAACAAGTTCAGTTACAAAGGTTCCACGTCAGGGAGGACAAATGATACAGAACACTAGTACAGTAAAAACAGATTTCAGAGCAAATACAGTTGTTACAGAATTTAGCACAGTTGTTACAGGATTTAGCACAAATACAGTGGTTACAGACTACAGAAGGATACAGTCATACAGGGTTCAGCGCATTAGGGAGTTTAATAGCCACAGTTTCAGTGCTGGGTTTAACGGTGGTAGTGGGTGAGTCTATCAGGTTTTTCCTGGGGGGCATGTGCATTGTGAGATAGACTGTAGGTGCTGTTTGAGGCCAGTTTTTGAACTGAGGCAGGCTGTGTGTGTAGTTTCTGTGGGGTTCATTTAGCCGGGGGGCTCTGTGTAGGACAAGGTCGCTGACCAAGTGAGGTTCGCCGGAATGGGATGGACAGTGCTCTGTTTTTCTTCCCTCTGGTGATATGTGATGAGGGAGAGGCCTCGAGCAGGTTTACTATGCAGGTGGTGTTTTTCTGAGGAGTGCCTTTTTACCCAGTAGACAGGTTTGGTATTTGAGCCTGTCTTTTAGGCTCAGCCAGTTAGTGCTCTTATAAAGAGTGCAAGTATGGGTGTAATGGTCTGCACTCAGGGTTAGGCGGCATGCCTTATTTAATACAATTTGGACCCTGTTGAGTGCAGTGTCAGTGGCAGCTCCATTGACCACAAGCCTGTACTCTATCGTGGGAAGTATTGAACTGGAAACTGAGAGTCGGCGTGCTTCCGGAGTGAGGGATTTCTTATGTCTGTAGAGGACCCCGATCTTTGTGTTAACTGACCTGACAAGGGAGTTAATATGGTTTGTATACATGAGAAAGTCGTCAATGGTGACCCCTAGGTACTTACATGATTGTATCTGCTTAATCTGCTCACCTGCATTATTGGTGATATGGAGAGGGGGGAGTCTGCGCTTATTGTAATGGCTGGAGTGGAGCATGGCCTTGGTTTTCTTGTAGTTCAGTAACAGCCTTTTTCCACAAAACCAGTCCTCGAGTTTGTTGAAGGAGGTTTGTAGTTCTGTTTGTAGTGCTGCCTGGGAGGTGCCACTGCTCAGCAGCACAGCATCATCCACATACAGGATGAGATTGGTGTCACAGGCCATGGGCAGTTCATTAATAAAGAGGCTGAAAAGCAAGGGGCCAAGGATTGATCCCTGAGGAACTCCTAGGAGTACCTCTCTGGAGCTGGATAATGTCTGCCCAATTTTGACTCGCTGACTCCTTTGTGATAAGTAATCATTGAACCAATTTAGGGTGTTTGGTGCCACTCCCATTCTTTGGAGCTGGGATATCAGTAGAGGGTGGTTGACGGTATCGAAGGCTTTAGTGAGGTCGATGAAGATGGAGCCCACCAATTTACCTTCATCTAGTGCCTTGTGTGCGTAATCAGAGTACGCATGCAATGCAGTTGTGGTACTGTGTTTCTGCCGGAAACCATGTTGGTTTGGGCAGAGCAGACTGTACTTGTTTAGGTATTCGGTGAGTTGGTTTGCTACGATATTCTCCAGCGCTTTGGATAGTGGGGAGAGGATAGATATTGGCCTGTAGTTAGATACCATTGCCTTGTCACCACTCTTATGCACTGGGGTTACCAGGGCTTGCTTCCAGACTTCTGGGAATTGGGCTAGGGCCAGGGATTTGGTAAATAGCATCGTAATGGGTTTGAGCATAACATCAAGGGTCAGAGATAGTATCTTCATGTCTATCCCATCACTCCCCAACCTAGTTTTTCCTAGGACTTTCCTGACCATTGTTAGGACCTCCCCTTCCATCACCTTCTTAAGGTAGAAAGTTGGGTGATTTGTATTGGTGTGGTTTGTGCAGCCTTGGTTATCCACCAGCAGAAGGTAGTCTGGGGGTAGTACTGGGGCCAGGTCAGTGAAGGCCTGGTTGAAGGCATCCGCAATGACTAGGGGATCTGTGGAGGGTGCGTTGTTTATATTGAGTGTTTTAGGACTCAGCTTCTGGTCTTTGCCGAAGGTGTTCTTGAGATTATCCCAAAACCTCTTTCCATCTCCCCAAGCGTTATTGAGCTGGGTCTTATGGAAGTTGGCCTTTGCAAGCTGGACCAGTTTTGTGCACGGGTTTCTAGCAGTTTTGTAACGTTGTAAGTCATGCTTACAACCGGAATTTAAGGCTTTGGCCCAAAGGCAGTCCCTTTCTTTTAGGAGAGAGAGGAACTTGTTATCCAGCCAGCCATTTTCCACTCCTTGGATTTTTCATTTAGTGCATGGGGCATGAATATCACAGATGGAGTTGAAACCCTCTGTGAAAAAGCTGAGTGCCTGGTTCAGAGTAGGCGCCTTGTGTATGGGGGACCAGTTGTAGGCAGACAGTGCTGATTTGATGGAACCAAGTTTGCCCTTTCGCAGGACTCTGCTCTCGATGAGACGTGGTAGGCTTTTGGCAATTTTACTGTTCCAGAGAAAGGAGATCGGTGAGTGGTCGCTCAGTACATCCGGGAGAACTCTTGAGTTCAGAGAATCTGGAGGGTATGCTGACCAGAACCCAGTCAATTAGTGTGCTGGTGCCAGCCTTGTAGTTCTGTCTGGTGGGGTGAGTTACGAGTTGGGTGAGATTGTGGGAGGTGATTAGATCTTTGGAGGCTGTTGCATCATTACAGAGCCAGTTTATGTTAAAGTCGCCCATCAAGAAGAGATTTGAGCTCATTTTGTGGCCGCTTATTTCTTGCAAAACCATTGGAAGTCCTTCCTTGGCTTTTTTTGGGGGCAGGTAGGTTGTGGCAATGGTAATGGTCTTTCCATTTAGGCCGGCTTGTGTTTTTACCGCTAATAACTCATAGTTCTCTGCAACTTTGGAGATGGGGAGGATGGAGCAGCTTAGCGTGTCCCTGACATACATGAGGCAGCCGCCGCCTTTCTTGCCTATTCTGTCTAGTCTGAAAATTTGGAATCCTGCAATGGACACCTCACTATCTTTGAGCTTTTTTGACAGCCAGGTTTCCATTAGGCAGACTATGTCCAGGGTGTGCATGGTCATCCAAGCCTGGAGCTGGTCAAGTTTTGCAGTTAGACTGCAGATGTTTAGCAATGCTATCTTTAGGCCGTCCACCGAGCGGGCATCCCTACTCCTCAGTGTTGAGGGTCCAGGATTTAGGTGAACGTTGCCTGAGAGTAGCAGTAGCATGAGGGAAACCTTCCTGGTGGATAGGGTGATGTTTATTTTTACTTTTGACCGTCGCTTGTGTTTTAGAAAAGGGGGATGTCTAGACGCTTGCATTACATAGGGGGGAAGGTTAACTATTTCCGTTAGTGTGGGGAAGGGTAGCTTAGTGGTGACTGTGAAAGGGAGGTGGGGGGGGAATGAGGGGCCAAATAATACTGGAGGTGGTTGTGGTTATGTTCATGCTTATGGGCCATGATGCCCCCAAAGAGGTTTCAGAGTGTGCAGTTTGGGGACCGAATTTGTAAGTGGTGCCTGCAAAGCCAAGGGAGGTAGAGAGAAGTAAAAGTGGTATTATGTGTTTTTTCCCCATATTAGCTAGTTTGGAATGGTAGTCCTACTTTAGCATTTCTACTGGCAAAATAGGTAATTTACTATGTTGCTTTATTTTAGGTTCAGGTTGTTGGGAAGCAGGGAGAGAGAGGGGGGATCTACAGTTGAGAGTGGGCACCAGAGGAGAGCCAGAGAGAGAGCACAGAGGCAACAGGTTTGGTGCTTCATTTGTGCAAAGGGGGATAGGTTGAAACTTGGGTGTGCTATATCAACAATTAACAGAAGCACTTTTGATAGAGGGGTCAATCCCAGTCCTTTCACAGTAGAAAGGGTTCTGACAGAACTCCTAAAACTGAAGGTGGACAAAGCAATGGGGGCTGATGGAATTCACCCCAAAATTATAAAAGAATTAAGGGGAGAACTAGTGAAACCACTGACTACCCTTTTTAACAAATCATGGGAGGATGGTGTGGTACCTGAGGACTGGAGGAAGGCGGATGTGATTCCCATTCACACAAAAGTGGGACCAAGACAGAGGCAGGAAACTACAGACCTGTCAGTTTGACCTCTGTGGTAGGGAAAGTTATGGAATCATTTCTGAGGGAAAGAATTGTTGAGTACCTAGAGGCCAGTGGGGCACAGGACCCAAGGCAGCATGGGTTCACAGTGGGAAGGTCATGTCAGACGAATCTAATTGATTTCTTTGACTGGGTGACCAAAGTAGTAGACATGGGAGGGGCTGTGGACATGGCCTACCTAGATTTTAGCAAGGCATTTGACACAGTTCCACACAAAAGATTAATAGTCAAATTAACTAGCCTGGGAGTGGGTCCCAGGTTGGTAGCCTGGGTAAAACATTGGCTGGACAACAGGACACAGACGGTAATTGTAAATGGAGTCCTCTGAAGAAATAAGGGTTTCTAGTGGGGTACTGCAGGGTTCAGTACTGGGTCCAGTTCTTTTTAATGTCTTTATAAGTGACATTGCAGAGGGACTGGAAGGAAAAGTATGCCTCTTTGAAGATTACACAAAGATCTACAACAGGGTTGATACATAAGGAGGCATGGAAAGGATGAGAAGGGACTTGGCAAGGTTGGAGGAATGGTCAGAAGTATGGCAGCTTGGATTCCAATGCAAGAACTGCAAAATAATGCACCTGGGAAACAAAAACCCAGGGAAGATTACACAATGGGGGAGGTAACAACAACAAAATGGAAAGGGACCTGGGGGTAATCATATCAGATGACCTTAAGGTTAGCAAGCAATGTGAGAAGGCAGTAGGAGGGCTAGGGTATACTGGGATGTATAGGAGAGGCATCACCAGCAGAAAACAGGAAGTTGTTATCCCTCTGTACAGACAGTTGGTGAGACCCCATCTGGAGTACTGCGTCCAGTTCTGGAGACCCCACCTCTGCAAGGACATAGACAGGATAGAGGCAGTCCAGAGGAGGGCAACTAAAATGGTGCAGGGTCTGCAAGAGAAGCCATACGAGGAGAGACTAAAGGAGCTTAATATGTATACCCTTGAGGAAAGGAGGGAGAGGAGGGACATGATAGAAACTTTTAAGTACCTCAGTGGAGTCAACAAAGTCCAAGACGGTAGCTTCTTTCAGAAAAAGAGATGTGCAAGAACAAGGGGACACAATTTAAAGATAGAGGGGGAGCGGTTCAGGGGCAATGTGAGAAAGTATTTGTTCACAGAAAGGGCGGTGGATGCATGGAACAGCCTTCCTGAGGAGGTTTTGGGGTCTAAAACTGTGGGAGAATTCAAGAATACATGGGACAGACATAAGGCAGTTCTTGTGGGGGGGGTGAGAAGAAATAGGTTGCTGGTTAACTAGGATCTGCAGCTTATCCTGTAGGTAGGGAACTGGGCAGACTAGGTGGGCCAAGCGGTCCTTATCTGCCGTCAAAGTCTATGTTTCTATGTTTCTAATTGTTTTTTGTTTGACTTATCTAATGATGACTGTATGTGGTTGCTTATGATCTTTTCTTTTTACTGCTTTGGGAGGAAAAGTTAGGGTTGGGAATCCTAACAACACATTTCCCTACTTTTGTGGCATTAATTTGAACCCTATCTGGTGCATAAAAACAATTTTTTGCAGTAAAGATAGATAGATAGATAGATAGATAGATAGAGATATTATGGCAAGTTGTTATTGAAAACATTTGCCATTTTTCATCTCACAAGCACTGCATAAATATAGATATGTATTTTTATGCAATGCTTGTGAGGATAAAAAATGGTAATATTTTCAAAATTCTGAGCTTTCCCAGATGTAGAGTGAGAATATTGCATTTATTCTTAGTTTAGGTCCACCAAGGCTGAATCTATCCACATAGTAATTTATTGGCTGGAGCTGCCAATTTAATTCTGAATTCCTTTCTCCATCACAACAATAGCTCTCTCTAGCCACAGCATAAATATGTTCTGTTTCATCAAAAAATTTGTTCTCAACCTACATGATGACTTCAATGCCTGGGTTGACGATGAACTCTCGCAGTTTGGAAATAATCTACTCCAGTTTATGACTATGCTGGGCGTTACGCAGGTGGTAACCACTGCTATCCATATTGGGGGTCACTCTCTGGATCTTGTGTTCCTCCTGGGGATGGAGACCACAGATATGGGTGTGGAACCAGTTGGTTGGTCAGACCATCACACCATGAGGTTCAGTTTTGGGGCACCCCTAAGTAGGCCTGCCCCTACGGAGATGGCCCAGTATCGCCCTTTAAGGGGAGTTACCCCCAGAAGGTCTATTGGTGGTGCTGGACCTATCGGGTTTATTGAGTGAATGCATGAGTCCAGATGGTCTTGTACTGGCTTATAATAAGGTGGTGGGAGATGCTCTGGACTCAATAGCTCCTGTTCGTGTTTGCCCACTCACTCTGCACCCAAGGACCCCTTGGTTTGATGGATCCTTGAAGGAGCTGAGGAGGGTGGGTCAAAGGCTAGCGAGAGCTTGGCAGAAATCCTGCCTTGATGGATGCTGATAGGCTTAGATTGATGGAACATTATAAGCTCTATCAATCAGCAATAACCTGTAAGCAGGCAGAATTCCTGTCCGGGGAGATTGCTGCTGCACGAAATCGACCAGCTCAGCTTTTTCGAACTGTGGACAGACTGTGCAGTCCAGCCTGTCTTCAGTCTGGAAGAGGTTTTTCACAAATAAAGTGTGATGAGCTTGCTCGATTTGTTGCAGATAAGGTTGGCAGCATCAGGACGGGGATTGGCCCAACTCCCTCTATGAGAGATTGTGGAGATCGGTTGGAGGTTGCATGCACCTGATCTGTCTGGTCCGACTTCAACCAGCCAGAATTCTTGGACATTGTGAGGATTGTCCAGACTTTGCGACCAACCAGCTATAGTTTGGATCCGGGCCCTACACCGCTATTGGTACATTGCATAGATGTTATCTGCCCGATCCTTGCTGAAATTGTCTGGTGTTCCTTGCAAAAGGTTTTATTTCCTGATCCCCTCAAGGAGGGGGTCATTTGACCACTCCTTAAAAAACCTTCCTTAGATCCAGACTGTCTAGCAAACTACAGACCTGTCTCTAATCTACCCTTTGTGGGTAACGTTATTGAGAAGGTGGTTGTGTTGCAGCTGGATGACCATCTCAAAACTCACAAAGTCCTGTATGCTCTCCAGTCTGGGTTTAGCAAGAGACATAGCACCGAGACTGCCCCTGTTCAGGTGCTAAATGATCTCCTAATTGTGAGAGATTGAAAGGCTCATACTATCTTAGTCCTTCTTGATCTTTCGGCAGCATTTGACACTGTAGACCATGGTTTGCTTTTGGAGCGCCTGCAGCATTTCTGTGGACTATCTGCCACAGTTCTAAGTTGGTTTCGATCCTTTCTCACGGGCAGGTCACAGAGGGTTGTCACTGGAATTTATTCCTCTGATGCCCTCCCCCTGTCCTGTGGGGTGCCGCAGGGCTCCGTATTGGCACCCATGTTGTTTTCAGTGTACATGCTTCCACTGTGAGATATTATTAGGAAGTACAGTTTGGGTTTTCACTGTTATGGAGATGATACCCAACTGCATACGTCCTCTATGCCCGGACAGGATGATGCGGTCTCTGTGTTTAACAACTGTTTAACTCAGATCAAAGATTGGATGAGCACTAGCTGGCTAAGGTTAAATCCAGACAAGACTAAGGTGTTGGTTGTGGACCCGGCTCGTCCGGAGGTGGGTCTTGGGACTGGGCATCCTTTGGGTCTGTGGTTTGTTGGTTTCCAGCTCATGACCTCAGACCGGGAGTGTAACATGGGTGTTGTTTTCGATAGCAGTTTGACTTTGAAATCTCGGGTCTTTGCTGTCATTAAATCTTCCCTTTTACCATCTAAGTAATATCGCCCAGGTGAAACACCTGGTTCCTCCGGCTGACCTTCCTATATTGATCCACGTCTTCGTAACCACCCACCTTGATTACTGCAGTGCCTCTACCTAGGGCTTCCTGGGGTTGATATCCTCTGCTTGCAGATGGTGCAGAACATGGTGGCCAGGCTTATGACTGGTACATCTAGGACTAGACATATTTTTTTCCTGTGCTGTGTGAACTGTACTGGCTGCTGGTACAGTGGCAGATCACCTTTAAGGTCGGTTTGCTGTCCTATAAAGTCCTACATAAGAAGGGACCCTGATATCTGCAAGAGCTCCTTATTCCCTACTGCCCCCGACGATTACTCCAATCCACCAATGAGGGATTGCTAGAGATTCCCAGGGTTAGTTTAAAAACATCTGGGGCACATGCTTTTTCTTATGCTGCACCTACCCTGTGGAAATCTCTACCTTGTCGGTTAAGAGAATGTCCGACCATCACGAGTTTTTAATCTGATTTTAAGACTTATTTATTTTATCAAGCTTTTCTGTATGATTTGAATTTCTGTTATTTGTTTATATTGGATCTTATTGTAAAGGCACTTAAGAAATACGTTTTACCTTACCATATGTTTTAACAAACACAGTCCTTTCCTTTCAATGTAACTCCTGTTTATTCCATAGCCCCAAAAGTTGACTCTGTCACTGCGAGCAGCACTTGCTTATGAGTCCAGTTGACACTCCCATTCTGACAGGGTTCCAAGTCATAACGGTAGTCATGGAAAAGTGACCGCCATTAGGGTGAGGGTACATAGCTGAAAATCTATTTCGGCAATGTACACTCTTGACACACAGCAAAAGGGGTCTGGAGACTTGTACAGCCTGCAAAGCCCCCACTGGGAGCTTTGCCTTTGGCACCCCTACTAAAGAATTCTCAACCTGGGGGATGGCATGTCGGTGCAAAACAGAAAAACAAATCACAGCCGAGTGCAGAAAATGAATGCATGCCCAGAATCAAACCCGGCACTCTCGCAACCCTAGCCTGCCATCAACCCACCATGCCACAGGGCCAGCTTGGCAGCCCACCTTCCACCCATCACATGACTTGCTTGCTTCCTCCCCCGCATTTACATATAGTGACATCCTGTTCTATTCGCGGACCCCCCATCCGGTTGCCCTCTCTGCTCAATAGCCATGTGCACAGGCACCATAACTGAGTCACCCTTTTTGAAAGCACTCAATTGTGGTCACCATAATCACAGGCTACCTTCTAACAGCTCTCCCATAGTCAGTTTCTCAGAAGGCCACGCCTGCCCACCAACCCACCATGCCACAGAGCCAGCTTGGCAGCCCACTTTCCACCCATCGCACAACATGCTTGCCCCCCCCCGTGTTTACATATAGTGACATCCTGTTATATTCGCAGACCCCCCATCTGGTCGCCCTCTCTGCTCAGTAGCCATGTGCACAGGTGCCATAACTGAGGCCCCCTTTTTGAAAACGCTCAATTGTGGTCACCATAATCACAGGCTACTTTCTGACAGCTCTCCCATAGTCATTTTCTCAGAAGGCCACGCCTGCCCACTAACCGACCATGATCTACTCACTTACAGACCTCCCACATGCACTTATGCATGACGTACAGTATGTACACATGCAAAAGCATCATGTGTATCAGAAAATAAACACCCACTCCTGGAAAAGCATCACTCAGTCATTATGAAAACATGATTTTAAACAGAAAGAAAAAACAATGCCAAAGGAACAACAAAAGGTACACAAAAAAGAAAACAGTACTACTTAAACAGAGCATACCATGCCCTCAGCAGAAATATCTGTGATATTTCTCCCTCAAGCACTTTGATCTTTGCCATCACTAATGGTTCTGCCAGTCATGATTTCATAAGTTCATAAGCTCAAACTTCAGTCAGAAGAAACATCACAGCTATTTCTGTTGGGGACAAGGCAAATCCCATAAGACATTAGGGTTGAAGAATGCAAAGTGCACAAAGTTGGAAAACAAAAAACAGTAGGGTTCTGGATCTTCAGAATATTGGTAAATCAGTGGCGGGGTCTTCCATGAGGTTGTCTACCCTAATACCCACCCATCCCTCCCAGCCTGTAACTTCCTGTCAGAAGCACAAGGTACAACTCCAAGGCAGTACCTCCTAGTGATACACTCTTCAAAGGTAGAGAAGTATGGCTTGGGACAGAAGTATGGCTTGGGACAGAAGTGAGCCAGGTGAATGGGCCAAGACTGGGAGGAAGGTGTTGCAGTGTACAGTACCAGTCATAGCCTGGAGAGGGACAGAGCAGTGTTCTGGTGCACACACGACACATTATGGGGGGGCCGGTGAGACTTCCCTCACGAGGTGTTGACATGCATTTTGAGGCCTGATGGCCCATACACTGTATCAGGACTATCTTCAATATTTTATTTATTTCAGTTCTGCACAGGTTCTGAATGAGGGTACAATTACAGTTTCAGAAAAAGAAGGGAAATTAGATGTTAAAAACAACATTAATGCAGACAGTATGGTTAAAGAACGAAAAGTGCATAAATTAGGGAAATGAAAAAGTATTAGGGTTTGCATCTCCAGAGTACTGACAAATGAGTGGTGGAGCCTTCCTTGAGGTTATCAGCCCTAATGCCCACTTCCTTCCCTGAGCAAACAAGGTCAAACATGACCCCTGCATAAAGAAAGTTAAGACAGATTCTGATGGCAACATGTGGTGAGTCATACTTCTCTACCTTAGAAGAGTGTATCACTGTGAGTCACTAGCTTGGAACTGTAACTTGTGCTTCGGACAAGAGGCTAGCGGCTGGGGGAAGGGTGAGCATTAGGGTTGACAAAGTATTTTTTTTGTTGCAATAAATAGATACTGTCATTTTATTTTCAATATACTCACTGACTAGCTTAAATAAGAGAGAAGTAATCTGTAATCTAACAGTGAAATATTTATTAGGGAATTTTTTTGAAAAAGGAATATATTTTTACACTTGTGAGGTCAACCACAGAGTTTGCACTTGCTCACATGTCCCTTTAAACAAAGTCCTTAATGCTGACTGTGACAGCTGATCCTTGATCTCCAATGCAGCTCAACCAGCACTGCTTTGATATCAATTTGAAAAAATGACTGCACACATGCATTACTAACAATGCAAAAACTAGCATTTGTCAATGGCGAATGTTGCGTACTTATATGTGCTATTTAGGTATTTGGAACTGATAGTACCATGCCTCAGAACTGTCATGTGCCCCCCCCCCAAAGACATCCACTGTGTCTTTCTGTTCAGTATTCACAGAAAAGGGGTAGAAACAAGGGCCACAGCAGTACAGCAGTTGCAAAAGCATGAAGAGGTGGACAATAGTCCATTCACAGGCAGAAGAATCCTGCAGGAGATGACTAAATTGAAGGTGGACAAAGCGATGGGACCAGATGGCATACACCCAAGGTTATTAAGAGAACTGTGAAGGGAGATAGCAGTACCTTTGGCAGCCATGTTCAATGAGTCATTCAACACAGGGGTGGTACCAGAGAATTGGAGGAAGGCACATGTGGTCCCTCTATACAAATCCAGCAGTGGACAGGAGGCGGGGAACTATAGGCCGGTCAGCCTCACCTCAGTAGTGGATAAGATCATGAAGACATTGCGTAAAGAAAGGATAGTGGGGCATCTAGAAGCCATCAGAGCCCAGGACTTTAGGCAACATGGATTCACAGTGGGGAGGTCATGTCAGGTGAATCTGGCTGATCTCTTTGACTGGGTGACAAAGGAAGTAAATCAGGGTGGGGCAGTGGACAACGCTTACCTTGATTTAAGCAAAGCCTTTGACACCGTCCCACATAGGAGGCTGATTAACTAGCTGAGTAGACTGGGCATGGGGAAACGGGTGGTAAACTGGGTTAGAAACTAGCTAACAGACTGGAGGCAGAGAGTGGTGGAAAATGGGGTACAGTCTGGGGAGAGGGGGTGACCAGTGGGGTGCCGCAGGTATTGGTGTTAGACGGCAGACAGAGGGCTCACCAGATTGTGTTGCCATTTGAAAAACTTCATAGTGTGTTCTTTTACTGGTAAGCATTTTGGAAAGCTGGTGAAGGTCTCACAATTTTTATTATGGTTTTATCTCATGTCTGTTTCTTTTGGTTCCCCAATCCCCACACCCCAACAGTCATCAGTAGCCACAGCAGCAACCTTCCTCTTGCCAAGATGGTGGGTGAGCAGCTGCCTTCTCAGTCTGTGAAGTGTGACATCTTTCACTGCCACTTATTGGTCATCTTCCAACACAGACGAGTCACTGCCAGCCCAAAACTAACTCAGGACAAGCAGCTTTCAAAGTGGGGAAGAAATGGAGTGAGCAAGAATCAAGTACTCATTCAGATGCGGCATCGATTTTAAGATCAGCATACTGGTGTGGACTCTGCAAATAGAACCCAAGCTGTTTAAGCAGCCTTATGAAGAGTAAAGGCTTCTCAAAGCACTGGGATTCTGTTTATTGTACTGTAAGTGGGCTGCATCTAATTTAATAATTTACTGTATCTTACATCTGGATGAATGGTAGGCCCAACTTTAAATAAACACTGCACCTGAATGAACATATGATGCCATAGAAACATAGAATTTGTCAGCAGAAAAGGACTGCTCAGCCCACCCAGTTTGTCTAAGTGTTCTCTACCTACTTGTAACTCCTGCCTGTACATGTTACTGCATGTCTTATCCTGCCTGCGTCCATCAGGACCTCCTTGTGAATGAGCTTGCTCAGTGGATTTTTCCTGCAATGAACTTGAACCTACTCCACCTCCATAGCCCTATTGATCTCCGTTGACCCCCTCCTTCCCCTTTTTCTAATATAGCCCTATGTTTAACCCATGCATGCTTCATGCCCCCTACCATTTTAGCTTCCACCACTTCTCCTGGCAGTCTGTTCAAGGCGTCTACCACCCTTTCAGTAAAGAAATATTTCTTCACAGCTATCCTGAACTCCCCCCCAGCTTCATTGTATGCCCCTTGGTTTGGGTGCTTATCCTCATTTGAAGGAAACTCCCCAGCTGTACCCTGTTTACCCCTGTGAGGTACTTTGTAGGTCATGATCATGTCCCCTCTTGCCCTTCTGTCTTCCAGAGTGTACATGTTGAGATTCTTCAGCCTTTCCTTGTAGGGATTCCTGTGAAAATCCTGAACCATTTTAGTTCCCTCCTCTGGAAAATCTCCACCTTATGTCCTTTCTGAAGTGTTTACTCTAAAACTGGACACAGTGTTCCAGCTGGGGGTATACCAGGGAGTGATACAATGGCAGCACAACATCCTCCTCCTCCTACTGGAGATGCCACTCCTTATGCATCCCAAAATCCAATTAGTCCTGCCCATAGCCTTGTCACACTGTACTGCCACCTTGAGGTCCTCTGATATAATAACCTCAATGACCCTTTCATGTCTAGTGAGTATGAGTACCTCCCCCCCATCCTATACTCAGCATCAGGGTTCCTATGCCCTAGGTACATGATTTTACACTTGTTGGCATTGAACCCCAACTAAGTAAGGAAATGGAATTGATTTGAATGAATTGCTGGCTTTTAAGCAGCTTTTTTGGGAGTGTGTATGTGTGTGTGTGTGTGGAGGCTCTGCTACTATAATTATTTGCTTTTTTTTATAATTCAAACTTTATTAGTACATTTTCCACAATAAAAGGCAGTTACAATGATAATGAAGCAAGAGTACAGCCACTTATTAAGATATAACTGCCCAACCCTCGCGTCCCTCCCCATACAGCAGTAACAAATCCATATATCCCATAAATAATAAACTTATTACCTGGGAACCTGCAGGCCAATTTGAAGTGTGGCATGATTAAGGCTGAGCAATTAGAATTAGAGAGTGAAGGGGATCCCATATTTTTGTATATGCTGCCAGTCTGTTGTGGAGACTGGCAATCGCTTTTTCTGTACGTAGATTGGCAAGAATTTCATTCACCCATTCTTGAAAAGTTGGGGTGGACTTATCTTTCCAGTGATGTAGAATAAGCTTCTTGACAGACAAGGCAATCATAGATATATGAAACCTTCTTACTTTAATAGAAGACAAGTCCCCTAAAAGGCAAATATCAGGTGTAAAATACTCCTGAAGGCCCAGTAAAGGATCCAGGGAAAACTTGATCGAATCCCATAGAAGAGAAATTTTGGGGCAGGACCAGAACATGTGAAGAAGTGTTCCTTCTTCCCGAGAACACTTAGTACATATATTGGAGTTCAAGAGACCCCATTTCTTTAATTTTACCGGGGTGCAATACATGTTATGTAAAATGTGATACTGCATGAGACACAATCTGTCTTGAGAAACATATTTATGGCAGGATCTCCACAGGGATTGCCAATCCAAGTGATACTGAGGAAGAATGGAGTTCCAGAATCTCATGGGTCCAAAAGAGTCCCCATATCTTTTATGAAACAACACCTGGTATAATTTAGATATATACACGAAGATCCAAGTAGTGAAGAAACTTCAGGTATCAGGGCTGAGACAGTCTGGGAAGGAGGGGTACTGCCAAGCACTATTGTAAGTAGATGCCTTAACTGTACAACTTTGAAGTGAGAGGGAGCCGGTATATTGAATTTCCTTATAATATCTCCTACTGACAGCCATTGCCCCTCTTCATCCACAAAGGAGAGCACTTTCCCATCCCCCAGTTGGGACAACCATTTACGGGGAATCTGCTTCTTGTTAATGGTGAAAGATGGGGAATTCAAGATAGACTGGGCCAGATCCAACTGAGGGGTATATTGCAAAAAGGAACATAGTTGTGCATATACCTTTAATGAGGTAACTGCTATAGGACATTCCTCAGCCATACGCACCAGAGATGTTTTAAGATAGAATAAGGTTAGAGGATCCAGGTTCTTAGACCTAAATACATCCAATTCAATCCTAAGCCAAACCGGCTGCTCTTTTTCCGGGCCAGGACGTACCCATTTCAAACATTTTGCTAAATGGCTGGCCCAATAATATATAGCCAAATGGGGAATCTGCAAATCCCCCTCAAATTTTGGAGCTGCCAATTTAAAATAGGCCAATCAAGAATACTTATCGGCCCAGATAAACCTAGTAAATATGCCATGCAACTTTTTAAACCAGAGTAACGGGATAAAGGTATTGAGAAGAGATAAAGGGTAAAAAATTCTAGTGAATATGTTCATCTTAATTATGTTGATCCGGTCCCATAGTGAAATGGGAAGTTTGGACCACCTATCAAGGTCTTGAATTATAAGCTGAGAGAGGGATTCAAGATTTTCCTTAAACCATGTTAAGGGGTTACGAGATAGTTTAATGCCCAAGTACTTAAAAGACCTGGGAGCCCAACATAGATCTAAGGGACTAATGTCATTCTTGAATACCTTACGGTTTAAGGGAAAAAATGAGGATTTGTTAGCATTCAGTTTGTAATTGGATAGGGTGCTGAATTTTACTATTTCACCTAGCAAAGCCAGTACAGAGGATACCGGATGGGATAAGTGTATCAGCAAGTCATCTGCATATGCCATAACCTTAATTTCATGGCGCCCAACCCAAATACCTTGTATTGAGACATTATTGAGAATATTTTGGATAAGAGGTTCAAGGTACAAATTAAATAACAGAGGAGATGGGGGCAACCCTGTCTGGTCCCTGAATGGAGTGAAAAGGGTTTGGAGAAGGCCCCATTCGCAGAGATCCTTGCTGTAGGGATTTTATATTAAGTGGCAATCCAGGATATAAATACAAGGGGGAATTGGAAAGCTTCCAGAACTGAAAACAAAAAATTCCAGTTCACGCGATCAAATGCCTTCTCGGCAACCAGGGAAACCAATCCGGCGGGAAAGTCATCATCCCTTGTAGCCAAGAAGACATGAGAAAGGGTACGTAAGCAGTCTGATAATGAGCGCCACTTCATAAATCCTACCTGATTCATACCTATTAGCTCTGGGAGGACTACAGTTAACCTATTGGCTAGTATCTTCAAAAGAATTTTAATATCTTGGTTTAGAAGGGATATAGGTCTATAGCTTTGAACAAGCTCAGGGTCTTTATCTGGTTTAGGGAGAAGAACAATCAAGGCCTCAAAGAGGTGAGGGTCTGCCTCTGCCCCAGTTAAAATATATTGGAATAGGCGATAAAGTGCTGGTAGTAGAAGATCCTGAAAAACTTTGTAAAATAGGGAGGAGAACCCATCAGGGCCTAGGACTTTGTCTACAGGTAATCCACCAATAACCTCAGCAATCTTCTCCTGGGACATAGGGGTAACCAAAAAACCCTTGTGTTGCTCTGAAAGGAAGGGCAGATGGGAGTCCCTCAAATAATTCTCCGTATTCCCAGGTCAGGGAGGATACCCATGTCACTATACAGTCTTTCATAATATAGAGCAAATTCCTGTACTATCTCAGTAGGAGATACTTTCAGGGACCTGTCTGCCACTGCTCGAATTGATGGAATGAATCTTGCAGAGTCTTGTTGTTTTATACGCAATGCCAATAGGCACCCCGCTTTCTCTCCCTGATCCATATAACTAGCTCTGGTTCGAATAATAGCTAATTCTGCTTTTTCCCTTAGTAACTCTAGATAGCTATCTTTAAGCACTAAGAGCCTCCTCTTGTCTTCATCTGGGGCACTTACCGAAGTATTCACTTCGAGTGACCGAATTTGGGACAATAATGATAATAGTTCCTTCTCCAGTGCCCTTTTCCTACTCACCGCCATACTAATAAGGGTCCCTCTCATGTATGCCTTGAAAGCCCCCCATAAGATATCCTGCTTCGTACTGTCTAGAGGGTTAGATGAAAAAAAGAACTCAATTTGCTCCCTTATGAGCCTGCAATGCTTGGCATCTTTAAGAAGTTGTTGGTTGAGCTTCCATCTGGTTTCCCTATTAGGTAAATTAAGGAATGCCAATTTGCATAATACAAGTGAATGATCAGAGACAGGGCCAGGTTGAATCAAGGAGGTCTTGACCCCAGGTAGGAGAGCCTGAGAAATAAATATGTAGTCAATACGGGACTGCGAGCCGTGCGCCATTGACCTAAAAGTAAACTCCCTAGAGTCAGGATATAGCACGCGCCAGACATCACAAAGCCCGCACTGGTCTACTAAGTCCCTAAAAGCCCTCTGCTCCAGAGACACCCCTCCCAGTCCACTGCCTGACCTGTCAAGATTAGAGTCTACAACTTGATTGAAGTCACCCCCCAGGATAATCCTGATAGGAAGCATTGGAAGAATAATGGTTATGAGTCTCATAATAAACCCTGGATCATCCATGTTAGGGCCATATATACTACCAAGTAAAAGTGGAACTGACCAGAGAGTGCCTTTAACTAGAATAAATCTGCCCTCAGGATCTTTGATAAGCTGCATAGAAACAAAGGGAATGCTTCTATTGATAATAAGCATGACCCCGCAACTATTAGTGGAACCCTGAGCATCATAAACCAGCCCCACCTGTTGCTTCCTTAACTGTAAGGCTTCAGCTTCTAGTAAATGGGATTCCTGTAGGAAAGTTATCTGAGAACGTAATAAGCTTAAATGTTTGAGAACCTGGTATTGTTTGGATTTTTTCCTGATCCCCTTAACATTCCAAGTAGCAAAAGTCACCTCATTGGTCATCTGATAGTAGTTATTGAGCTTAGTATGTTCAGCCCTGCGCACAGGTTACATAAAGCATTCAACCATACTCCAGAAGTTACTGCTGCAAAACCCTCCCTCCTCCCCACCCTCCCACAAATAACCCATCCCCCTCCCCAAACTTCCCCCATTCCACCTAACAGAACCCCACATTTACCACCTCCCACCCAACCACCCATACTGCCATAAGTAACGTTTAGCATAGTACTGGGTCCTTTCCTCCTTCTCCCGCCTCCCGATAATGCACCTCTGCTAATAGCCAATACAAATAACATCTACAAGTAAATACTTAACAATGCGAATGATATTAACAACCCACAAAAACTAGAGAGCGGCCTTGGGCTTTCAATGCGTGCGCACGCAGATACATTAACATAGTGATAAAAGGGGGAACAGAGTAAACTACCAAACTCATAACTGTGCCAAATAGCTTCGGGAACCTGACTGAGAAATAGGGGTTACATTACCCCATGAGAAACCTTTACGCATACCAGAACCCGATCAGAAAACTAATGGAGGGGAATAGCCCTTTCCCATCGAGATGAAAGCAGAAATCGGGAACAAACACTGAGATCATGGGCCCCAGGGAAAGAGAGGTGAGAAAAACAACTCTTCCCAGAAATATGCCAGCACTTAGGCACAGGATCTCCCATTGGGATAATTTGCTGCCCTGAACTCGAGACAAGAGGCAAAACTGAGAGAAATGCTCCTCGAATTAAGAGCAGCACGGCGTTGCATTTCATATGCATGTTACGCCCTCTTGTGGCCACAACCTGATCCTGACGAGATAATTATATGAGATACTGAGAAAGCCCAACACCGCTCCCATTTTCAGCAAACTGTAAAGTGAAACATTAATCCTAGAGTAAATAATACAAACTTCCCCTCTCTGATGCAATTTGTAAAGCTGAATGTGCTGGGACACAAAGCTCTTTCTCCAAATAAACCAACCCAGACACCCCAAACATCCTTGCCCCGAACAACAATTAACTTTATGGAATTAGGGCCTGAGGGGCTCTTAACAGATAGGCCATGTACTAATTAACACAGTCCAGATGAGAAAACAAGAACTTCCAAACATAGCTCGTCAACATAATCTTCGCAGACAAGAAGAGAGATAACAGTTCCAGTGAGACAACTCCAAGCAACTCCTCAACATGTAGACAGAGCCTCTCAGGGCTCTCGGAACAAGTCCAGTAGCATGGCTTTAAGGCTCAAAAGGGCAGCTTCAGGATCATCAAAACTTAGCCAGGATCCGTTTACAAAAACTTGTAGCCTGGCCGGGTATCCCATCCTGAATTTCAAGCTCGCGGCAATGATCTTAGATACAGTGGGATGAAACGCTTTTCATTTCAAATGAACCGATCCTGAGAGATCTTGTGCAATTGTCAGTTTAGTATTCTTCCACCGAACCTCTTGTAAAACTCTCACTTTCTACAAGAAGTGTTGCCTTTCTAGGAAATTCAAGAAGCGGCAAATAATAGGTCGGGGCGGGGCATCCGGAGAAGGCTTTGGTCGCAGTGACCTGTGAGCTCGATCTATGATATATACTGGGCCGAAGGGAGAGGGGCCAGCGATCCATTCCACCAGCTTCTGTATGAATGCTACAGCATGCTGGCCCTCTTCTCCCTCTGGTAGCCCTAGTATCACAACATTGTTTCTGCGGCTACGGCCCTCCAGATCTTCGAGTTTTGCCTCCACACAAGATAGTTTCTGCAGCATAGACACTGATTCAGGATCAAGTTTCTCTAGTCGTTTCTCCAGCGAGACTATTCGGGCTGTGTTATCAGAGACAGTTAACGAGACTTCATCCAGCTTTTTAGAGAGAGTCTTCAGGTCGATCGCCATTTCTTTCATCTCTTCACGAAAGGGTTTAAACTCTTCTAAGAACCTGTTAAGCATTTAAGGTTCTTGTTCTCCAACTTGGCTTGAAGGATCAGGCCTATCTGGCCCACCCGAGGCCCAGGATTTCGTTGGAGCCTTTTCGGGAGTAGCAGGGGGAATATGTTTCTGTGGGGCTTTCTTCATATAAGCCTCCATCCGCCGATCAATCTCGCAACACAGGCACACAAGATGATTAGCTAGCAGTAGAATTCAAAAGCAGAGGAATTTGAGAAATTTAGATTTCTAAAAAAGATGATTTAATGATCAGGAGGCAGGAGCTTAGCGGAGGAGCTTCTACTCAGCACTCTGCATCACATGATCTCCTCTAATTATTTGCTTTTGCTTTTGATTTAGGTCTCAAATTAAGTGCACTCCTGTAAACAGATAAAACATGTTTAAGAAAGACTCATAAGAAATGTGATAACGTCTTTGTACATTAGCCTGGGCTGAGCTTGCAGACAGGAGAGATAGAAACATAGAAACATAGACTCTGACAGCAGATAAGGACCGATTGGCCCACCTAGTCTGCTCATTTTCCTACCTACAGGATAAGCTGCAGATCCTAGTTAACCAACAGCCTATTTCTTCCTACCCCCACAGAAATTGCCTTATGTCTGTCCCGTGCATTCTGGAATTCCCCAACAGTTTTAAACCCCACAACCTCCTCAGGAAGGCTGTTACATGTGTCCACCACCCTCTCTGTGAAAAATACTTCTTCACATTGACACTGAGCTGTCCCCCCTCGATCTTCAAATTGTGTCCCCTTGTTCTTGCACATCTCTTTTTCTAAAAGATGCTACCCTCTTGGACTTTGTTGATTCCAATGAGGTACTTAAAAGTTTCTATCATGTCATGTTTATCATGTTTAGTGAGTCTGTAGCTTAATGGTTAGAGCTGTAGAACGGCATACCAGAGACCTGAGGTTCGAATCCCAGTAGGCCACACTTTTCCTAAAACTGTGGGAGAATTCAAGAATGCATGGGACAGACATAAGGCAATTTTTGTGGGGGGTAGGAAGAAATAGGCTGTTGGTTAAATAGGATCTGCAGCTTATTATCTAGATAGGGAAATGGGCAGACCAGGTGGGCCAAGCGGTCCTTATCTGCCGTCAAAGTCTATGTTTCTATGTCCCTCCTCTCCCTCCTTTCCTCAAGGGTATACATATTAATCTCCTTTAGTGTCTCCTCGTATGGCTTCTCTTGCAGACCCTGCACCATTTTAGCTGCCCTCCTCTGGACTGCCTCCATCCTGTCTATGTCCTTGCAGAGATGGGTCTCCAGAACTGGATGCAGTACTCCAGATGGGGTCTCACCAACTGTCTGTGCAGAGGGATGACAACTTCCTGTTTTCTGTTGGTGATGCCTCTTCTCTACAGCCCAGTTTCCCCAGCCCTCCCTACTGCCTTCGGATTGCTTTGTAACCTTTAGGTCATCTGATATGATTACCCCCAAGTCCCTTTCCATTTTTGTTGTTGTTGCTACCTCCCCCCCATTGTGTAATCTTCCGCTGTGTTTTTGTTTCCCAGGTGCATTATTTTGCAGTTCTTTGCAATGAACCAAGCTGCCATACTTCTGACCATTCCTCCAACTTTGCCAAGTCCCTTCTCATCCTTTCCACATCTCCTTGTGTATTAGCCCTGCTGCAGATCTTTGTGTCATCTGCAAAGAGGTATATTTTTCCTTCCAGACCCTCTGCAATGTCACTTATGAAGACATTAAAAAGGAGATGCAGTCTATTTCTAATTAATGAGCTTCTCATTGGTCATCTGTGAGCGTCTTATGGGCCAGAGCTTACTACACAAGCATTTGTCAATGTCGAATGGTTGCTTGCTGGCATTAGCAGTTGAAGTGCAGGAGTTAGACAGATGGGACGCTATTCTCAAAGCCCTGCATTGGACACAAGGTGCCTGCAGTGAACAGATATGGTGCAAGGTGCACCTTACGTCCATGACTGCCCTCCGTGTGATTCACAAAGGTGGCCTGCATCGACTGCTGTCTACCTGCCCTAAACAGGGCTTGCACATGTAATGCACTATGGCATGGCAGTAGGGGGACTGCGGCCAATGCAAGCTGCATCCTGTGATTCACAGATATCACCTGGAGGGAGAAATTCTAAGTGTCCTTAGGCCAGCCAGGGCAGGCGTAAGGGGACTTAGACATTCTCCCCTAGGTGATATGCCTGTGTGCAGCACACCATGGGTGACGTCCCACCCACCATACACTCCTGAGTGTGGCCCCATATATGTGGCCCCTGTTCTAGTGGTCCAATGGCACCCCTCACAGCTCCCCGATGCCACCTATACACCATGTTGATACCCTCATCCTGATGCTGCCCATACTGGCAGCATCTCCCCGATCCCCGATGCCTGCCCCATTGGTGCTACTGCAACACCAACTTATGGTGGTACAGTGCCCACCCATAGCCCAGCAGGGGGTGTCCAAACCGCCCCCCATACACCAGTCCTGATTGCTCCCCAGTGCCCAGCAGATCCCACCACTCACCTCCGTGGCCAGGCGTCAATTGCACCAAACATGGTGGGGGGACATCGGCCCACCAGGTTGGGTCTACCTGCCTATTACCTAGTGGAACAGGGGTCCTGTGTTAGTCTCTGGTGGCCTGCGGTGGACTTGTGTGGTGCACCAAGTGTTTGCCACAGAGTTACAGTCAGCGCAAGCATGGGAACTTAGCTGCTGGGACCCCACCTGTACCTGAATCAGGTGCAGGGTCCTTGGTGCACCAGGCATTGGTGTAAGCTGCTGTTTGCCACAGATTATGCTAGATGCAGGCCCCTATGAGAATTGGGCCCGTGCAGTATAGGAATGGCAGTGAAGAACTGAACTGACACCAAACCCACCCCCACCTTACTGTTGACAATCCCAACTCACATCCCTGATGTCTGTTAGTCCCTACAGGGTAGAGTGCTATGGTTGAAAAACCCTAACACTCTGGGCGTTTCTTGGTATTTTTACTCCAAGTTTTCAACATGGCTTTTTGTGATCCCACTGCATGAACAGTGACACTATCAGTTCATTAGCCAAAAGATGATATTGCACAGTGACTGTGCCATTTGGCTCCACAGGTGCAAAAACACATTTCGAACAGGATGTGAAAAATAAGAGTTGTACTGTTTATGAGGAGGTGTAAAAAATGGCAATGTTGAAAATCTGGAAAGAAGATATAAAGAAATTAATTCTCCATAGAGTATGCATAAGGATGTGGTGTTAGGAAATCATTTCAGTTGATTGTTAGTTCAGATCATTAAACTATAGTAAAACGCTTATTATTTGTGCAAAGTTATTTATTACAGCAAATAGGAAACAATGCGAATTTAACAAACATTTGTTTAGTTCACATTGTTTCCTTTTTAAATGTAATAAATACTTTTGCACACATGATTAAAGCATTTTACTATGGATTTGTGTGTGCAGGGAACCTTTGGTAGTCAAGATATAAAAAAAACTGGTGAAGTCATGAGTGTGCATAGAAACCGCATAACGCACACCCGTAATGTAATTAGGTTAGGGAATTTTTACAGCAGATTTTCAACACAGGCATTTTGGGACCTCTACTCATGAACAGTGTCACTGTGATTTTCTTAATCTATCCCGAACACTGATTTCCCACAGCGACCGTACTATTCTGCGTCAGAAGTGCGAAAACACATTTCAGCCAGGGTATGAAAAATGACAGCTGGTACTGTTCTTAAGGAGGTGTGGAAAAATTCCAATGTTGAAAATTTGGACTGAAAAGATTATGAATTTGTGAACTTACTAGGGTGTGTGAAAATTGCACAATGTATGCTCGTAACACAGTCATTTTATCGACTTTTGTCACCAAATTTTCAACATAGCCAGTTTAAGATGTCTGCTCATGAACAGTGTCACTGTGATTTTCTTAATCTGTTCTGAAAATTGATTTTGCACACCAACTGAGCCATTGTGTGCTTCATGTGTGAAAACACATTTCAGGCAAGATGTAAAAAATTAAAGTTATACTGTTCATAAGAAGGTGTGGTAAAATGGCAATGTTGAAAATCTGGAGTGAAAATATTAAAAATGCTCTAACTTACGAAAGGCATGAGGAACTGCACAGCACACGCCAGAAACAAGTATTTTGGGAATTTTTACACCAAATTTGCAACATAGGCTTTTTGAAAGCCCCCCCCCATAAACAGTGGCACTGTCATTTCATTAATCCACCCCAAAAGGTGATTCTGCGTAGTGACTGCAAAATCACCTTTCAGGACTGAATAACGCCATTACTGTGACTTAATTAATGAGGAGGGGTCCCAATGACCCCGTGTTGAAAATTCAGTGCCAAAATTCCCCAAAATGGCCGAGTTATGCATCAAAGTTGAAGAAAAAAACATTTATGCCATTATACAGCTTACTGGCATTTATTCAGTTCACGATCGGCTTTGAAGAGTGCCGATGTGTTCCTGGTCCACTGAAGATCGTCGCACCAGGCTCCGGAGGTAAGTATGGGGTGAAGGGGTGTGTGGGGAGGTGGGATTCACAGAGGGTTGGCAGGTTGGGGGAGGGACCTCCGGAATCGATGAGGGACCATTTCTTAATTTACAGGATTATTTAAAAAAAAAAAAAACATTGCAGGAAGGTTTTCTTTTTTACAAGGACATTTCATTTTGGCACACTGGGGTGGGCTTCCAGTGTGCCACCTGAATGTTTGGGGGGGCTGTAGCCGACGGGGGACTGGGTACTCCCGGCGGCACATGGGGGGGACAAGAACCAAGGGGGATTGGGCACCCTCCTCTAAACACAAGAAATTGGGGAGGGGAGCATTATGCCGAGGGGGAGTGGGCTCCTCCATTGGCAAAATGATGAGGAAGGGGCATGCTGATGGGGGATTGGGCAACCTGTTGGCACATATAGATGCAGGGGGAGGCAAGAGCCGAGGGGTATTGGGCACCCCCCTCGGCACACAAGAAATTGGGGGAGGGCATTATGCCAATGGGGAGTGGGCTACCCTGTTGGCTTTTTTTATTGAAAGTTTCACCAGGAAGGCAGACTGAACAGTGGGCAGTGGCTTTCCATTGGCTTTGTGAGGACTGTGAGAGTCCAATGGAGAAGCTGTCACCTGTCGCCATGGGAACACAGCACCATGTTGCTATGTTATTGGCTGCTGCAGTCAGGAAGGCCCTGCTGTATGAACAGCTGATTGAGTAGTGACAGGGCGCTCCCTGATTGCAGTGGCTGTTACTTTGATGTAGCGACCTGCTCATTAACTGACAGTTTTGACAGCTTGCTACACTATTGGCATAGGCAGAGACCAGCCCCTGAATGGGCTTCTGCCATTCGGCACAACACTTCTGCGCCTCCACAACCCGCTTGTAAAGAAATCCTGACACAATGTGTTTCTTGCACATGCGTGCAAGCAACACAAAAAGGACTTAAGAAAAAACAGCTCTAATTTCATTTAACATTAAAGCACAAACACGACTACAAATGGAACAGATGCGTTAATTACAGTAAGTTGAGAATGATGTTGTGGTTGTGAGTGGAGAGACAGAAAATCAATCTAGTTTATGTTGAGGGGATGCAATTATTTCCCTTGTGGCTAGCGTCCTCCCCACCAATTGCCAGCACTGCTATGATGCCTCCTGTTAGTTTTCCTATCCCTAACCCCGATCCTGAACACCAGTAAATAGGCATTGAAACCGCACCTTGCAACTGATTCATTTTCATGTTAGAGGGCCAGTGCACAGTGTTCAGTCTGCTCTTACCCTGGAGATCCCTGATCCCCAACATTGAAACTACACCTTATGGCTGACTTTCATGCAAGTGGGTTGGTGTACAGTGTTCAATCTGCTCTCACCCTGGCAATCCCTGACAGCTTCTTTTCTTTCTTAGCAGGAAGTCACAAGTCACCATGGACCATTCCCCCAATTCCCAATCCCTGTGCCTTCTTCCATATTTACCATGGACTGAGCCCTTACTCTGGTGATCCCCAATATTGAAAATGCACCTTACGACTGACTGATTTTCATGTGTAGGTGAGCTGAAGATTTACAGAAAAATGGACAGCTCCACTTCTCACTTAGCAAGAAGTTACAAGTCGCTGTGGACCATGCCCCCCCCAGCCCTGATTCCTGATCTCGCTTCCATTTTTGCTGTGGACCATGCCCAAAATCCTGTATGCCATTCATTAATTTGCGAGAACCCTTACCCTGCTGATACTCAATCCCTGACATTGAACTACACAAGTTACCACGTACTGTGCCCCCTTCCCCAACCCCAGGAAACAAAGACAGGAGGCAGTGAGTGGTGGCACTTGTCATAGTGGACTGGACTCGGATGGCAGACTGGAATGCTGCAGCAACACTGGGGACACAGTGTGAAATGCTGGTGGTGGGAATCCAGTACAGCACAAGGAAGGTCAGTGGCTGCACAATATGCACTTTTATTTCCATACCAGCTGACAACTCGCCTCTAAAATATACAGTAAATACAAAAGGAGCCTTGTATTACAAGTGTAATACTGTCAAATATAATAGTCAAATCGGTGATCTCTCACCCGAAAATAGCATCTGTTGTCACTACCAGCGTTTAGCAAAATTTTATTTAAGTGAATATGTCAGCACCACAGCATCCACAAAATATTTTCAATGTGGAACATATTAGTTCTACAGTAGAGAGATAGAGATGGATGGATGGATGGATAGATAGAGAGATGGATGGATGGATGGATAGATAGATAGATAGATAGATAGATAGATAGATAGATAGATAGATAGATAGATAGGTAGATACAGACAGACAGACAGACAGACAGATAAAGATATGGGCCCACATATTCAAAAGAGATGTGTGGTGCAAGTAGGAGATGTGCTGTCCAGCGCAGAAAATGCGCCAGAATGCAATATTCAAAAGGGTGAGATGCGTTGAGCATCTCAGGATGCACCACTGCACAAAGTTAATGCTTGCAGCGTATATACAGGGGTGTTTCCATGAACATGCCATGCAGTGGTATATTCAGCAAAAATGGGCGGCATGTGCTGCGCTGCCCAAAGTTAGGTATAAAAGGAGCATGCCTAACTTTGCAAGCTACCCAGAGGCTAGATGGAAAACAGCAGCAGCAACAGCAACAGCAATGGACACCAGTGCTTTTGTCATGGAGGCTGTCATGAGGGGAGTGAGGAGACGGGAGGAACAACAGGGGCGTGGAAGGGCCCATAGGAGGTACACCTCCCAAAGATGGGCAGAAATATTCTTTTTCTGGTTCTTTGATGGCCCCTTTCTTGTATTTACGATTGGTAGGAGGGTAACCCTGGGTAAGATTCAATAGTGGGCGAATCACCTTGGAATAGTCCTTTATGAACCTGCGGTAGTAGCCACAGAACCCCAGGAAACGTTGTAGTTTTTTCAAATTATGGGTCTGGGGCCAAGTAGTTAGGGCTTCAACCTTACTGGGATCAGTCTGTATCCCTTCTGTAGATACTATGTGCCCCACATACTTCACGGAGGTTTGGAAAAACCGGCACTTGTCAATGGACAGCTTGAGGCTGAAGTCTTCCAGTCAGTCTAGGACTTTGAACAGTCAGTTCTCATGCTCCTCTAGGGTGCTCCCAAACACAATGACATCGTCCAAGTACACCAGGCATTCCAGCAAATTCATATCTCCCATCACACGTTCCATCAGTTGCTGAAAGGTGGCCGGGGCACCCGATATTCCCTGCGGCATTCTCAGAAATTCATAAAATCCCAAAGGACAGATGAAGGCTGTTTTCTCATGGTCCTCTGGGGCCATTGGAATCTGGTAATATCCGCTGCGAAGATCCAGCACCTAGAACCATTTGCTCCCATTCAAGCAGTCCAGGGCATCTTGTATATGAGGCATAGTGTATTGGTTTGGGATGGTACACCGGTTCAGGGTTTGATAATCAACACACATCCTCACAGTCCCACTCTTCTTTTGCACAACCACAATGAGAGAGGCTTTTGGGCTCCTAGATTCTTGTATCACAGCAGCAGTGAGCATTTCCTGCAGGTGTCTTATCACATCATATATGTCTGCTGGGGCTAGGCATTGGGACCTCTCTCGAAATGGCCATTCATCGTGCAGGTGTATGTGATGCTCTGCACCCTGGACACATCCCACGCCCATTCCTTTAATGAAAACACTTGCTCTCTCTGGGCAAGTCTCTTGCTAATTCTAGCCTTCAATTCAGCTGGCAATGGGGAGTCACCAAAGTCAAACAAGTCTGGGGTCACTCTCTCCTCCTCACCAGGGTGCTTGTTGCTGGGCAATACTGCAGTGTCTGCACAGTGTACTGTAGCTAGGGTGCACCCTCTGTTCACCCAGATCTCCCGATCTGACATATTGCGAATCTGGACCATCACTAATCATGCATAGGCATGGGCATGAGCAAGCGAGATTCTGGGCTTGACCAATAATCCTTCTGACAATTTTCCATCACCTGGTGCATGCAACATAAGTATTTTTTTCTGGACATCTTTCCAGAGGCGGACCTTCCCTTGAATGGTACACTGGGCCTTAGGTGCCAGTACCATTGAATTAGGATCCTTCTTCCACACAATCCCCACCGGTTCATCCTGGTCTGCTTCCTTGGGTTTCTGTTGCAAATCATAAGCCCTCTTGATCAGAGCTGGAATTCTTAGGGCCCTTCCAGTCTGTCGCCCTTGTTTCTCATGACAGAGTTGTGCCAGTCTCCCAAACATATGGGCGTTTGTCCCAATTAACAGGGGAACCCCATCATACAGTCCAGGGGGACACACTAAAGCCAGTGTCTCAACTTGTTCATCCACTCCAGCAACTGAGGAAGGGAAAGATAGCCAGATCTGAATATACCCGGAGTATGGATAAGACTTCTCACTCAATCCCCACACATGTAAGCCTTCCAATGGTTGTAGGAGCACATCAGGCAGGTGCTTTCGATACCAGTCTTGGAACACTATAGTCACTTGAGACCCACTGTCGAGCATGGCCCGGGTGGATACGCCGTTCACCCTTATGGTCATTTTCATTGAGAGACCCACCACCTTGGACCATTCAGGTGATGCAGACTTAGATGTCGATTTGGCAGAGGCTTATGAAGAGTAACTTTTCTGAGCAGCTCTACCTTGCGGCTGGTTATTGCTATTTCACAGCCAGGCTAGTAGTCTAATAGTAACCTTTCTCAAGTTCTCTGGTGAGTGGCAAAAGAGATGGGTGTGTCCATCCTCCCCGCAGTGGTAGCAAAATGTGGGTTCTCTATTGTCTCTGAGGGGTTACGGGCTGCATCCCGGTTTGGGTACATCAGGAGCACTTTGCAGTTCTTCTTTGACTTCTGACTTGCGTTCTTGATCTTCTGGACTTCCAGCAAGTTTGGGGGTTTCTGTGGCTTGTAGTAGGTCCCCCACCAGGCCTCTCAAATCTTGTACTTCTTCCACTAGATTACCCTCAGTCTGGGTTTCTGAAGAGACAACATGCACCCCTACCCCACTAGGTGGGACCTCACTTTTTAGCTCAGGGGGTGCCCGGTTGAGGTTAATTTTATCTGGCCATCTCAGTGGCTGGTTGGCTGACCCTCAACTCTGTTAATTCTCTAATTAGCTCTCTCAACTGCTGTGCCTCATTTTCATCACTTCTCTCAGGGGTCTGGCAGGTACGAACAACCCCAGCATAGGGCTCCCAGCCCTCTTCATCATTCTCTGCCTCACGAATCTCTTTCATAAGGTGACAATACTCGGGAGGATTAGCCTTCCTGTCTTGCAACTTAGGTTTTAGCATCATCACACTGGAGTACCTGGCTGACTTGAGAATATGGTCTAGTCTGACCCGATTCAGTTCCTTAACAGGCACCTATCCTTTGCTGTGAGCCCTCTGCAGAGCCCTTTCAATTCTGGTAACAAACATAGACAACTTCTCATTCTTCCATTGCTTGGCAGATTTGAATTTCCATAGCAAATCATCCCCAGACTCAGTACTTCCAAAAACTCCTTCCAATGCAGAGAGGAATTCAGTCGCAGTAGCCTCCGGGCTAGTAGCTCGTAGAAACTGGATGGCCTCCAGTGCAGGGCCCCTCAAACTTTCCCAGAATCTCTTTCTTTTCTCCCCCTCAGAGCACTGCCATTCCTGTACCAGAGAGGCAGCATAGTCCATCCATGTCTCAAGGTCATCCTCCCCTGTAGGCACTGGGACTGTGCCCGAGAAAAGTCTAAGTTTATGATAAGCATCCAGGTGCACAGAGGGAATTATTATAGTGGAGGTGACCATGAGAGAACCTTTAGGGGAGGCAGGAGATGCTATCGGGGACTGCAATGGTATGGGTTCTTCAGAAAGATCTAGCACCTTCGAACTCTTGGGTGGTTCACCCCTCAGAAGCTAACAGCTTAAGCAGCTTGTCCTTGAACAACTCTATACTGGGGGACCCACCTGGGGTAGCTGGAACACTATGCAGGTGGATGACCCTCCACCCCTTCTGGGCCCATTCTAGCAGAATAATAGGGGATACCTTCTCCAGTTCTATGGGAAAGCTGCAGAAGAGTAAGCTTGCCATGGTCTGGTCAGACAGGTCTGAATCCCTCTGCTTCACTTCAACTTTTCCCAAACACTTGACATGTTCCACAGCTTCTACAATAACAGCATTTGTGGTCCCTAATAGGATGTCCATTAACAGGAGGGCCTGTTGGGGATCTAACCCCTCAGCCTCACTCCACCCCATCATTCAGTGCACTAACAACTTGTGGGGGACGATTTTGAACTTGGGCGTAGCAAGCTCTTCCATTTTTTACTGGTTCTGAACATAATGGGGTAATTCCATCCTTTGACCACTAGAGGACACTAATGCCAGTGGTGCCTCCAAGATGTAATCCCTAGGTGGTGTTATCCCAAGGGCTACTACCCCTGCCTGCTTGGCTAGTAGCAGGTTAAGGGGCCTGAGTTCTGAAACGGGTGCCTCCACCCAGAGGTCAGGGTTGACAGTGGTCAAGCTAACCTGGGCACAGCCCTCCGGGACACTGTAACCCCCATCTTTCCTGGCTAGTGGTTGGAACAATACACAATGATCACTTTCACAATACTCCTTGTGCACCAGGCAATTCCCCACACTATTTGCACTTACCAGCAGGGCAGGTTCCTCTAGCTTGACCCTGGGGATCCCCTGTAAAACAAGGTTATGCAAATCAAATAGCCACAGTACAGTACTCTTGGCACAAACTGGAACCTCAATCAGGTTAAATGCAAAAAGAATTAGATCCGATTTATTGTGGGGACTTGAATAAGGGAGGGGCGAAATCAGGTTGATTTGCTTAAAGGCTCTATCAATCAAATGGTTATGCATGCACTTCAGAGTCCCTAAACAGTCACATACTCTGGGTACCCAGGTGAAGAAGAGGTGGGATAGACAGGATTGTAGCCTGAGGTAGGCCAGCGTTGCAGCTGGTTGGGGCCCTGTGATAGAAGAAAACAACATGCACCACACACACTAATTGTAATCTGGAACTGGGGGGCTCATTTTGTGAAAGAAAAGAAACAAGACAATCAGATGACAGACTTAGATTAAGCTGCTGTTGCAGGAAGCTACCCTGATGGTTACTCATGATACCCAAGACTGGACACAGGCTAGATGAAAATTGAGACTGCAGGTGGTTGATATGGAGTGCCAGGAGAAGCAGGTTCCACATGATTCGCCGAAATGTCATTCCTGTTCAACCGTGGAGCAGGGGGCTGATCCCCAGGCAAGTCTCTCGTCGATGGCTTTCTCTGTGCAGTAGGGCAGTCTGGCAGGGCCAGTGTGGCAAGGCCCAGGCTGAATGGAGATGAATGCGGATTCAGTCTGTTTGGGCTGGATACAGCTTCTAGCAAGCGGAACACAATTCACATAGTGGGGAACCAAAATCACGACCCATTATCAACACACAGCACATTTACATGTAAGGGATTCTACCGTACCAGGCAAACTGCTCTCCAGTCACAATTGCAAAGTCTCTGCACACACCTGGAGTTTAGGGGTAGCTGGAAATCCTGATAGGCCGATGCATTCAGCAAGTCTTCGGTCTTCTTCATGTTGAGCTTGGTCTCAATTCAGTGGCTTGCTCCATTCTCACAAAATTCAGATTCAGTCCAAAACAATTCTCCCCTTCCTCTCAGGGCAACAGGCAGGCATACAGGCCAAAACGCAAGCCTTTCTACAGTTCTCCTGCGTGAAACTATGCAGACAGTTGCTCGACTGTCTCTAGCTGTTGCTTCTTCAACTCCCCACTGAGATCTGACCCAGACAGCAGACAGCTTGGAATTTTCCCAAGATCCAAAAGGTTCGGTTGGCTGATTCATCTGTCAGTCACAACAGGACCTCCCCCTCCAGGTGCAAAAAGGCACCAAAAGCCCCAAACTACAATTCCTACAGATTCTGAGCCCACACAGCCCCTGTAGGCAGGCTCCATTTTAGAGTCCCCAAGTACTGATTGGTCCAATTCAGCAGTCCAGAACCAAGATGATGGAGCTAGACTGAACAGTTCTTGCTGCAAAGAAGGCAGATTAGACAAACTACATCATCATCACTCTAGTAGATTTTCAGCAAACAGTTACATCTTCTAACAGAGCCCCTCTGCACAATTAGTGATGGCAGCAAAGGGGCGATTATGAGGCAGACCGGGTAGGACTTGAGCATGGAAACACTCAGCCCCCCTCCCAGGTCAATTATAACTGCAAACCAGGCAGCTCTTAAAGAGACAGTACACAGAGGCTTTACAGGCACTCTCTAGCAATAACATTTAAACAGCTAGAGCGCAGGACACCAGCCTGGCAGTGAACATGTAGGCAAGCACAAGGAGGCTTTTTGGGAACCAACATTTGTAGGGGGGTTACACTTGGATCTCAGCAGAACATCTAGCTTGTCTGGATGCACAGGATCAAACTTGGAGGGCACACAAGTCCTCAGGCTTCCCCCGGGAGTTCTCCAAGTACTGTATCTGTGTAATGCATACACCAGAGCTACAGGGCTAGGAAAAGAAGATAATTTTTACTGCATCTTTCAGAACAACAGCAACCATCCCTCTAAGTTCTGGAAGGTCGTCCATGCCTTATTCTCCCCAAAAGCCCTGTCTATCGTCCCTGTCCTCAGGGCGAGTGATACCACCATCTCTGCCCCCCCCCATCTGTGGCCAATGAGTTCAATACTTTCTTTGCCTCCTGTGCTTCCCCCTGCCTCACCTCCTCTCTCCCCAGCACCTTTGCCTCCTCCCACCCTATACCCACACTTCTTTACCCCCCTTCTCCTTCGCTCCTACCTCACCCACTGTCACCATTAAGGCCCTTCTATCCATTAACCTGGACAGGAGTAAGAGCCCTGACAGGTTTGATTCTAAACTCTTCCATTTCTCTGTCCCTGCCATTGCTCTCCCCATATCCTCCCTCCTATATCTCTCCTTCTCTCTTGCCTCTTTCCCTGATGCATGGCAACACTCAACCATTATTCTGCTACCCAAGGGTGGTGAACCCTCAATCTCAGGCAACTATCACCCTATCTACTTACTCCCCATCCTGGAAAAACTCCAAGATCATCTGGTACTATCTCAACTCTCCCCCTTCTTTGATTCTTCCTCATTCTTCACCCCTTACTAGTCTGGGTTCTGAAATCCCTCTCCACTACTTCCTCCCTCCCTCCCTCCTCCAGCGTACTGACTTCATCCTCTCAGAAATGGATCAGGGCCATCTCACCTCAGCCATCCTTGTCAATCTGGCCAAAGCCTTCGACACTGTAGCCCATCACCTCCTTTTCTAGAAGCTTACTGTAACAGTGCTCTCCATCCCTGCCACTAACCTACCTAGAGGGTCAGACCCAATCAGTTAAAATTGGTAACTCTGTATCATCCCCCAATCACCACCGGTGTTCCTCAAGGCTCTGTACTTGGACCAATACTCATTTTAGTTTTCCTAAACAACTCCTCCTGCTGCCTACACCTCAGTGTCCATTCACATGCATGCTGATGGCACAGTCCGATTTGCCTCTGGCCCCTTCCCCACTGATCTGATGACCAGGCTCCAGCTGGACTTTGACAATGTTCAGCTCTGGTTCCACTAGTAGTGGTAGTAATGATTTTATTTATCTATTAATGAACAAGGTAAACAATCCCATTGAGTACACAAGTACACTCATTTTCAAGGGACACCTTCTAAAGTGCAGAACCTGGTTACAGTCTAGGAAGAAAATGTATCAAGACATACAAAAATACAGTATACTTATACTTTTTAAATACATTTCAACAAGTTAAATTACATATCACAATCACTAATTACCCTACTATTAAGACTATCCATTGTCCAATGCTATGCAACATTCATGCAGTTCATCACTTTGTTTATGGTACCACTGCCTAATCCTAGACCAGCTCACTTTAACACCGTATGATCTAAGATCAGCAGGTAGATTATTCCAACAATGTTACACACCCGCGTTTTGTCCTACACTTTGGCACTTCAAACTCTATATACTAGGCTGATCTCAAACCCTTAATTGGGTGTTTAATTTTCAGTTCTTTATTAATGTATTCAGGCAATTTATTTTCCATAAGATTATACATAGTTTTAGTTATACGCTGATTTCTCCTATTATAAAAATGATCCACTCTAATCGGCTAACTCCGAACACCATATAAAAACAGTCTCCATGACCTTTAGCACAAAGCAAAAGCTCTCTAGAATTGCTGGTCCCCCCTTCTTCTGCACCCTGAATGAGTCCACCATCGATAATGTATCATCCTGCGAGTACCTCGGGGCCTGGCTTGACAGTCACCTCATTTTTTCTGTCATGCAGATGCCATTCACAAAAAAAATGCATCCCAAATCAGAAGTGTTGTACCACAACCATGGCTGACCCCCTGCTGGCCCACAGAGATACTGTTCAGAAAATGATCCTCCCTATATTTGGCTATGGCGATATAGTATACAGCGCTGCTTCCAAATCCACCTCATCCAGACTGGACTGTATTCCACTCCTTCTGTCATTTTGCTCTGGAATGTCTGCCCCGCACTCACCACTGCCCTCTTTACACCTCCCTCTCCTTTCCCTCCCTTGAAGCCAGATGCCTAGCTTACAGCTCTTCTTTTATAGACAAATTCTGTCTTGGCTCCCTCCCTTCTTATTTCTTCTCTATCATATCCAGCCCCCCCCAACACCCTATGCCTCCACAACTCCAACTTTCACTACCTTGTTCTCCCCAACTAGGACCTCCTCAGTTGGCCATCCTGCTGTCTCTTACCGAATCCCTAAACTCTGGAACTCCCTCACCTTTTCCAACCATGGTGCCTCCTCCCCACATACTCTATCCTCCCTACTGCTTAACATCACCTTTCCCACCTGTAACTGCAACTGACTTCCACTTCCCATGGCAGCCCCACTTTCTCCCTCCTGCCTGCTTTACATACTCATTCCCTTCCAGAATCCTACTCTTCTTCTTTGTAGGCCAGGAATCCAGGACACAGGCTGGGTGTGCACTCAGCCATGTCTGGTCCTTGTGGGGTTTGCACCACAGAAAGATGAAGGTTTGCCTCCCCCTCTCTACCATACTCCATTTTTCCTACTCCTTTCCCTTCCTACTTTTATACTTCGCCTGTACTCCTCTGCAAGCCATGAAAGCAGGACACAGGCAGAATGTGCACTCGTGCCATGCCTGGCCCTTGTGGGATTTGCATCCCCGAGGGACAAGGTTTTGCCTCTCCTTTCTAGTATACTTCCTCTCCTCTTCACTTCCACATGAGGTTTCCACTCTCCCTGTCCCCTTTTTGCCCCTCTTCTCTGTGTACTACCCTCTACTGCTCTCACCAACATAATTGCTTGTTTCTCTGTTCCTAAGAGACCTGCCTCCCACCCTTGACTTGTGATATCAGTATTTATTTATTATGTTTTTCTCCATGCATTTATCTGGTTCACATGCTTTCCTTGTATACATAGCTGTTTTTCACTCTCATTTGTCTCTGTATGGAGTTGTATTTTGTAGTAAAAATCAATTGTACTTACCCCCTTTCCCCTCCCCCCAGGTCGCATCTGGAAATAAGCTACTGTTAGCGCAGTATGTCTTTTCTGGTGAAACTTTTCAAATAAATAAATAAATTGAACTGTCTTCTAACAAAAATTCAGCTATCAACATTTAGTGGTACAGTAAGTAATTTGGGAGTTTTCTCCATTTTAAAGTTGTAGTCCCTCATCAACTTTATACCAGAAAAAAAGGTTTGTGTTTTAGTCAGGTATCTTTGTTTCTTTTTTGTAAACTGCGCATGTGCCTGTTTTTTTAAATTTTTAAACTTTATAACTTAAAAATTACAGGTTGTTTAATCTCCAGACCTTAAAAGGATTATATTCTGCTATAAAATCTGACAAACCAATAATTTTAAATTATAGCTCTGTTAATCTGTTTTCTTTGAGCTGTAGCCCTGCACAAACAAACAAAAAAGCAGACAAAAAACAGACAATTTGGGGGATGGTTTCATAAGGCCACACATTTATAGCTCCCAAATCACCAAACTGATTAGGACAAAACATTAGTCCCTAGGACTGGGAAGGTGCTCACCAAATTTTACAGTACTATGTGCTAAGATTGCCAAGATATTAGCAAACAAAAACTCATGTGTTGACAGAAAACGGACTCAATCCTAATACAGAGATGCTTTGCCTCTGTTTTATTTATTTGAAGACTGGTGACTGGGGGGAAAGTCACACTGAGCCGAGGCTCATGTCCAGGTGTGTCCCAGTGGAAAAGGAATAGGGGATACAAAATATAAAGTATAGTACAGGCACAGTTTGCAGTTACAATAAAGAGCAATCAGAGATTATAAATTAATTACAGGAGTAAATGAAAATTGATCAATTAAGGTAGAAGCAACAAACTAATGCATTTCAGCCACCCCTATTCTGTGGAAGGAGGCAAATGTAAGGGGAACAGTCAAGTAGAGAGAAAACAGGGGTGGGGGGAGGGAAGGATTGTCAACTGATACCTAAGGGGACCAGGAGAAGTAATGAGGCAGAGAGAAGAGGATAGTTGGTTCCAAATTGATGGGAAATGATAGGAAAAGGCTGACTGCCCAGCAGAGGAGCAGGGACGAGGAATGGCGACAGTGCATGGATCTCTAGAGTGGATGGAGCAGGAGGGAGAGGGAATGAGGGAAAGGAGTGATGAGAGGTGAGAGAGAATAGAAACATAGAAACACAGAAATTGAGAGCTGATAAGGACCACAAGGCCAGTCCAGTCTGTCCATTTACCCTAGCTGTATTAGCATGTACTGATTTTACATAGTCATCAGCCTTGGTTTTCCCCCACCCATCTCTATAGTTCCCTTGTGCCTATCCAATTGATGTTTGAATCCCACCACTGTACATTAACCCACCACTTCCTGGGGCAAACTGTTCCATGCATTCACCACTCATTCAGTGAAAAAGAACTTTCTCACATTTCCCCTTACACAGCCTCCTTCCAATTTCAAGTAATGTCCCCTTGTCCTAGTACTGTTTCTATACTGGAAAATGTCTCCCCCTTTCACCTTATTTATACCTTTGAGATATTTAAATGTTTCAGTCGTATCACCCCTCTCCCTTCTCTGCTCCAGTTTTACATATTGAGGTTCTTTAATCTTTACTCATATGTCTTGTGCTGCAGACCCTGCGCCATCTTTATTGCTCTCCTCTGTACTGTCTCTATCCTGTCAATGTCTTTGCACAGATGTGGCCTCCAGTACTGATTGCAGTATTCCCGATGGGACCTCACCAGCGTTTTGTACAGTGGAAGAATTACCTCCCTCCTTCAGTTTGTGATACCCCTTCCAATACATCACAACATTTGCCTGTTCTTCCCCACTGCCTTCATGGACTGCTTGGTTGCTTTCAGATCATCTGTGATCATGACCACTAAATTTATTTCTTCTTTGGTGTCTTTCACTAACTCCCCTCCTATTCTGTAGCTCTCCCCAGGATTCATCCTCCCTATGCACATGATATTGCATTTCTTTGCGTTAAATTTCTATCTATCTGTCTATCTATCTATCTATCTATCTATCTATCTCTCTATCTATCTTTTGTTTTATTTTTTATTTTATTTTAGTCTTTGGTAACCAGGTAAGGCCCACTAGACACAAGTGCCTGTTTTTAGGGATGACCTGGGAGCACTGGGCAGTTAAGTGACTTGCTCAGAGACACACAGTATGCAAGTGGAGGTTGTGAGAATCAAACTCAGGTCTGGTCTGCTGGATGTACCAAGCTTGTTCACACCTCATTCCTCTAACCTCTAGGCTATACTGCCAGCCTATCTATCTATCTATCTATCTATCTATCTATCTATCTAATCTATTGCAGTTTGGCTATATAATTTATTTGCACTCATGGTAAGTGAGCTTACCTCAGAAACATGAAAGGTGTGGGCTGCTGTATCCTTAAAAACAGGGGGATTGTCATTGACGTTCAGAATTTCCACAATGATGAAGTGATCTTTCATCTGCATTTGAATAAACAAAGAAAAAGAGATCATGCCATGAAATGCCTACAGAAAAAATTTGGATGTATATAATAAAAGAAGAAATTTCTTCGTACTTACCGTAATTTCCTGTTCATTTAGCTCCTACTTTGTCAATGGGTAATCATTACAGATAGGTATTGTGCACCCCTACTAGAGGAAATATCACAGCCCAAGGCTGTTAACAGAATAAAATGTTGGGTACATGAGGATTCCAGACAGCAGCAACTGTCCAGTCACTATTGTCCACGCAGTGTCTCTAAATATGGAAATAAATGCCATACTGGTCAACTTGACATGAAAAACACACAATTAGCTGTCTACACAGAAAAGACTCTCACCAGAACAAAATACAGAAACAGTGGCCTATCTCGTCAGATGATGAAAAGTGAGTGATTGCGGCTCGTCTTCCAAAAGTCTGTGTCTTCGAAGTGTGTCGAGGCTTCTAGATATGGTGCGGCTTCTGACACAGAATAACACCAGATGTAACGAAACCAGATACCTCTGACACTAAATATATTGGAGTCTTAGGTTATGAAACCTATGCAGTCCAGGAAAAGTTGTAAAAATCCACCAGGGTTTTTTTTTTTTTGTAATTTCTGTTTATCTCACCCCCTTCCCTTCCAGCTCCACATCATCAGTAGGTACCAATGGAGTCCACCCCTGCTACCCGCCTTACCTGTACCAGCTCTTTCCTCCCATCCTGCCACAGTTTACCCCCACAGGTGGGGATGAGGTGGGGCAGGAACACCCCAAACAATTCACTGTCTCGTTGGGCTCGAGGCAGTCAGGCAGATGGGAGCACATTGGGCCCATACTTGGCACTCTGCCTCCCCCGAGCTGTAGGGTGTTCTTCCTCCTTTCTATGGACGTCACTTGCCCAGCCATCAAGGCGTCTAGCTCTGATGTCATGACATCCTCCCCTGTGTGTCTGCTCAGTGCTTGCTATGCCCCAGATGTCTGCCTGGGGCCAGTCAAGCACCGGGTCGCTATCCCCCTCCCACCCTGGAGAAGACAAGCTGTCACTGGAACACTCAAGCCTTCTCCCCCGGCTGGCTCTCCAGCTTCCCGGGCTCGTTCCTGAACCTGGGTCACTGGTGTTGCAAGCGGAAATCCAACTGCTGCGCCAATCGGCCAGCACCAGTGGTGATTTAGTAAACTAAATCACAAGACAAGAATTAACACACTGAAAAACATTTCAGCATCTCTTCTGTAGTCTCTCTCTCTTCTCTCTTCTCTCTTCTCTCTTCAAATCAATCTCTCCAGCAGGACATAAAGCAGCCTTCCTGGCTATGCTGAAAATCTACCTCCTCACACATTTCAGTAAGACAGGCTCCTGTAGTTGCTGGTTGCTAGGCATAAGATTGTGAGCTGTCTAGCAGTTGTTTGTTGTTAGACCTAACACTGTAATGCATCTAGTAGATAGCTAGAACATTGTGACAGATTACATCAGTCTGAGGTCACACTCTGTCACAGCTGTCTCTGCCAGCATTTCACTATCTCTAATTTATGTATCAGGGAACCCACTCACCTGGAGTCTGTGTGGAGATTCACCTACAGTCAGGGTAAAAGATTACCTTGTAGAGAGACAGGACAAGCCAGTCAGAGAACAGATTGATTTGAACAGAGCCATGACAGGCTGCCTTATGTTCTGGTGTACAGACTGATGAAGACAGACTACAGAAGACATGCAAATTTCATGTCTTGAATTATCTTATAACCTGCAACAAAGGAAGCACCCTTAGTTAACATCACATTCAAATCAGTTAAATCTGCATTCTTGCAACCAACATTCCAATGTGGAATTGCTCTCTTTTTATGTTGCTTGCACACATGTGCAAGAAACATAGTGCCATCATCGGAGATTTCAGAGGTGTGTCACCTCCTCCTCCAATTGGCTCAGTGTGCTGGCAGGCGTGGCCTGTAAGCCAATGCATTTGGAGCTGTCTATGACATGCTCCAAAATGCCAGTGGCACTCTGATTGAAAGAGCTATGCTTCAGTGAGCACTGATAAGATATCGGCTGCTCATGCGCAGCTCCCCTCCACCACGCGGGCGTCACGCGCCCTTACGCACTGTATTGCCGACAGGGCCCAATCCCGTCCAGCTGAGCTCGTCCCCTCCCCCAGTGAGAGGTGCCAGCTGAGGCCCACCCCAGCGTGGCAAGCAATCACTTGGCGTGAGGGGCCCAATCCCCGTCAAGCTGAACGCCCCCAACATCTCTGTGCCATGCTGGGAGCCCACCCCAGCACAAACGCCCCACAACGCTTTTTTTTTTGTAAACCTGTAAAGCGAAAACGGTCCCACGGCGTGTCTCCCAACCCCCACAACCCGCACTCCACCGCACCCAGCCTCCCCTGCACTCCCCTCACCCCATACTTACGTCCGGACTCCAGCGCAACGATCTTCAGTGGACCAGGAACAAGTCTGCACTCTTCAAAGCCGACCGCGAACTGAGGAAGTGCCTGTAAGCTGTATAATGGGCTAGATAGGGGGGTTTCAACTTTATTGAATTTCTCAGGCATTTTTGGGAATTTTTGCACCAAATTTTCAACATGGGGTGTTTGGGACCCCTTCTCATGAATGATGTCACTGACATGGCGTTATTTGGGCCCAAAGGGTGATTTCACGCAGTGACTGTGAAATCACCCTTCAGGCCTGAATACCACCATGACAGTGATATCATTCATGAGGAGGGGTCCCAAAAACCCCATGTTGAAAATTTGGTGCAAAAAATTCCCCAAAATGACTGTTTTACGAGCGTGCGTTGCGCAGTTCCTACGCAGGCTCGTAAGTTTGCAAATTTTCAATATTTTCAGTCCAGATTTTCAACATTGCCATTGTACTACACCTCCTTATGAGCAGTACAGCTGTCATTTTTCACATCCTGCCCAAAATGTGTTTCCACCTACATAGCACACAATGGCGCAGTCGGTGTGCGAAATCAATGTATGGGACACATTAAGAAAATCACCATGACACTGTTCATTAGCAGAGGTCTTAAAATGGCTATGTTGAAAATTTGGTGAAAAATTCCCAACTGGATTCTGTTTTATTTAGTCATATGTTACAGTTCCTACGCATCATTTAGGTTTGGCGGAATTTTCAATATTTCCACTCCAGATTTTTGACATTGCCATTTTACTACACCTCCTCATGAGCAGTACAGCTGTCATTTTCACATCCTGCCCAAAACATGTTTCAGCCATGTAGCGCAGCAATGCGCAGTCGGTGTCGAACTCAATGTATGGGACACATTAAGAAATCACAGTGACACTGATCATGAGCAGAGGTCTTAAAATGCCTGTGTTGAAAATTTGGTGAAAAATTCCTAAAATGACTGTTTTAAGAGTGTGCATTGCACAGTTCAACGCCACACTAGTAAGTTTGCGAATTTTCAATATTTTCCTCCAGATTTTCAACACTGCCATTTTACCACACGCCTCATGAGCAGTACAGCTGTCATTTTTCACATCCTGGCCAAAACATGTTTCCCGCCCATATGGCACAGTAAAACAGTCGGTGATTGCAAATTCAATGTATGGGACACATTAACAAAATCACAGTGACACTGTTCATGAGCAGAGGTCTTAAAATGGCATTGTTGAAAATTTGGTGAAAGAATTCCTAAAAATGACTGTTTTACGAGTGTGCGTTGCACAGTTCCCACGCACGCTCCTAGGTTTGCGAATTTTCAATATTTCCACTCCAGATTTTCAACATTGCTATTTTACCACACCTCCTTATGAGAAGTACAGCTGCCATTTTTCACATCCTGCCCAAAACGTGTTTCCACCCATGTAGCGCACAATGGCGCAGTCGGTATGCAAACTCAATGTATGGGACACATTAACAAAATCACAGTGACACTGTTCGTGAGCAGAGGTCTTAAAATGGCTATGTTGAAAATTTGGTGAAAAAATTCCTAAAAATGACTGTTTTACTAGCGTGCGTTGCACAATTCCTACGCACGCTCGTAAGTTTGCAACTTTTCAATATTTGCACTCCAATGACTTCCAAATACCTAAACAGCACATAGAAGCAAGCAACATTCGGCATTGACAAAGGCTTGTTTTTAACATATTTGTATAAACAGAAGCGCAGCACGTAAACTGTAGAGGGATGTCCAGACAGACTTACCATCAGAGTTCACAACAGAACAACAAATATCCCCACACTGGCATACTGGACAGTATTCTCCTGCAGTAGGAGCTAACAGAAAAGGAAATTACGAGAAGTATGAAGAAATTTCTTCTTTCTGTTGTGCTGCACAGTGTCAATGGGTAATCATTAGAGATGTGTTCTATGAAGCAGTACCCATGAAAAAAGAGAGTGGGGGAGAATATTGTCTCATATGTCAGGTACGTACAGGAAGAAATTTATCTGCTAACTGATGCCTGCAAAACTCTGTTATCGAAGGCCAAAACAGCAGAACTTTGAACATCCAGTCCATAGTGCTTGGTGAATGTGTAGACAGAGGACTATGTAGCTGCCTTACATAACTCTAAAACAGACATCTACACCCAAGAAGTGGCCATAGCCCTGGTGGCGTGAGCCTTGATGAGAGCTGGATGACTCTTTTTTTCTGTGACATAAGCCTTGGCAATGCTTGCCCTCACCTACCTAGCTAAGGTGGCCTTATGGGATTTTTGTCCCTGCTTGGCCACTCCAAAAAGGACAAACAACCCAATTTCTGGAACTCAGCAGTCCATCTTAGGCAGGGTTAGGTAACCTAAGATAATCAGGTTGCCACAGGTGCAGCCCTCAAAACTGCCCAAGAGAATAAACAGCAAAAGCAGATGGATGAGGGACCACAGGTTGACCCCTGGGGGGGCTGCATGTGGCCCTCAGGCCATGGGTTGTCCACCACTAGTCTAGGGTATGTCCAAATGGCCCTTCACAAATCTATCTTGTGCCACTCCTTCTCCTTTGGGTGAGCAGGTTTTAGACAGAAAGATAGAAGAAAGACTTCCTGGTTCACATGGAAGGCCGTGGGAACCTTCAGAAAGAAAGACCGTACTGTTTTGAGCATTACCTTGTCTTTATGCATCACAAGGTATGGTTCTTTGTTCAGTAAAGCCTGGAGTGCACCAACCCTTCTGGCTGAGCGCATATCAACTAAAAACACACCTTGTAAGGCAGCACATCCAATGGTACTGACATAAGTGGTTCAAAAGGCTCTTTACAGGGAGCATTCAGAACCAAATTCAGATCCCATGGGGAACAGGGGATCTGAACAGACTCTTGCTGACAGACCACAGAAAATGAATAATCTTCCAGTTAGTTTCTAGGGACAAACCCAAGAAGGCTGCAAGGGCTAGCACCTGACCTCTCAAGGTGCTCAAGGCCAAACCTTTTTCCATTCCCTCCTGCAGGAAATCCAAAATCTGTGGGCTGAGGTTTTGGAAGGCTAGAGATTTTTCTCCCAGGACCAAACTGAACAGGTGGTCCATACATGAACATAAGTTGCTGGCATGGAATTCTTACTGGAAACTGTCATGGTATTCACCACTTTCTTAGAGAAACCCTGTTTCAGGAGTCTCCTCCATTCAGGAGCCAGACTATGAGCTGCATCACTCCCAGAATTGGATGCAAATTGGGGCACTGTGAGAGAAGGTCCCCCTGCACTAGAAAGCAAAACAGTGCGATTTGAGCTAGGTTAACTAAGTCTGAGAACCATGGTCTTCTGGGCCTATCCAGAGCTATTAGAAGAAAACTTTCTGCTGGGTGCCTTATTTTGTGTATGACCGTGGGGAGGAATAACAGAGAAGGGAAAGCATACACTTTGCTGAAATCCCACTCTTGTGACATGGTGTCCACTTATTCTGCTTGTGGACACTGGTAGCAGCTGAAGAATCGTTGAACCTGAGCATTGTGACTGGATGCAAACAGATCAATCTGAGGATGACCGAACCTTTGACATGGAAGGCTGAATGCCTCCAGATTCAACATCCTCACCCCTAGATGAATATTTTCATGGCTTAGCCAATCAGCCTGAATGTTCAACTCCCTCATCAACTGGACTGCTGTCAGAGAGAGAGAGAGAGAGAATATTCTCCTCTGCCCCCATCAGGAGGTCGGTGGTTTCCTTCAACATCTCTCTGCTCTTTATGCCTCCTTGATTGTTAATGTATGCCACTGTGCTGTGACAGCACTGTCTGAACTTATTTTCATGACTTTTGACTGCACCTGACATTTAAAGTGAAGGAGAGCAAAGTGAATCACCCTCATTTCCATAATGTTTATGTGTAGGTGTTGTTCCTGTGCTGAATGGGAATGTGGTCCAGGACTGCACCACAACCTGATAGGCTGGCATCGGATGTCAGACTCAGCTCTGGGGGAACTTCCTAGGGGAACCCTTTGATCAGATTCTACAAACTCACCCAGCAACTCAGAGACCACCACAGTTGAGGTGAGATGGGGAATCCTGGCCTGATAATCCTCTGAGGTCAGACCCCAGGCTGACAGTAACTCCATCTTAAGGGGCACATGTGAAGGCAAGCCCACGGGACTAGTTCTATCGCCACCATCATGAGGCCCAGAATTTGCAGTAAATGGTGAGCTGAAGCTGACAATTGGCTCCTAAGCCACTGAACCTCTCTCAACAAGCTCTCCTTCCTGGCTGGTGAGAGGAAGACCTTCTCCTGATTCATCTTAGACACCACTCCCAGATGTTCCAGGGTCCATGACAGCTTGAGAGAGCTTTTCTCCTGATTCACCACCCAGCCATGAGACTCCAACACCACCAGAGTCCTGGTCACTGACATCCTTGCCAATGGTGCAGATGGTGCTCAAATGAGCAGATAGTCCAGGGAAGGATCTACATGGTGTCCCTCCTGTTGGTGGTGAGCTAGCAGAACTATGAACACCTTCAAGAAGACCCTGGAGGCTGTTGTCAGCCCAAAAGGTAGCACCCTGTACTGGAAGTGATGTTCCAGGACCATGAAGCTGAGGAACCTCTGATGGGACTGTCGAATGAGGATGTGAAGACATGTATCCCTCGATCTATGGAAGCTAGATAATCCCTCATCTGGACAGTTCAGATGATCAAACACAAGGTTTCCATCTTGAAGGTCATGTGGCACAGAAACTTGCTTAGATGTTTCAGGTCTAGAATAGGCCTGAACTCCCCCAACATCTTGGGAACTACAAAATAAACCAAGTAGAATCCCTGGCCTTGCTTGCTGGGAGGCACTGGCACAATCACCCCAATTTGAGTGATATGGTCCAGGGTCTCTGACACTGCTTGTCTCTTCACAGGGTCCTTTGGAATTGGGGAACAGCAGAAAGTGCCCCTTTGATGGGAGGTTTGAAAGTTCTATTGCATAACCTAAAGCCATAATTTTCAAAACCCAAGCATCTGATGTTATCTGGACCCATCTTGTGTGAAAGTTATGCAGTCTTCCACCAAGGGAAGAGAGGCAGAGATGGACCCGTGTACCCTCAATATGAGGTGCCTGCTTTTCGCCCTGAGCCTCCATTGCATCTTTGGACAAGGGTTCTTCTGATAATATTGCTCTTGAAACCAGAATAGGATCCTTTACTCCTCTGGTTCCCAAAGTAATGAAAGGGATGAAAATGCCCTCAGAACTGCCTCTATCTGCCGCCTCCTTGACCTTTTGAAGTTGATGTGATCTTTTGCTGTTGTTTTGACCCTAGAAAGTGGCCCTTTTTATCCTGGATATCCTTCAAAATATCATCCAAGCCAGTACCACACAACAAGCCTCCCTCAAAGGCTAGATAGAATAGCTTGATCTTCGAAGCTGGATTAGCTACCCAATGCTGAAGCCACACATGTTGCATAACCGGCACAATGTGATAGAGTGAGCAGACATGCAGAAGTTTTCCACTGTGAGATACCCTAAGAAGTTGGAGGCAATTGATACCAGCTGCAAAATGCTTGCCCCCTCTGAATGCAGGGGAACAAAGCCCTCCAGGGTCATAACCAATAAAGGAGGCATGGGAGGTGCACAGGTTGGCACTGCTGGTAGCAAAGTCTCTTCTGCTTGCAGCATCCAGTCACTGGTTGTACAAGTCCATGAAAGCTTAGGAGCCTTCAATAAGTACAGTGGTGTGTCTAACAGAATTATGAACCACCTTATCCACCAGAAGAGGGGTTCCCCTCTCCCTTCAATCTTGATCCCCATGGTTTGATGGGAGTTTGAGGGTGATGAGGAGAATGGGGTGAAGGCTAGAGTGATGTTGGCAGAAATCAGGCCTAGATGCCGACAGGTTTAGATGGATGGCACATTATGTGGACTATCAATTGGAGATTTCCCATAAGAAGGCAGAGTTCCTGTCCAGGGAAATCACTGCTGCATGGAACTGACTGGCTCAGTTTTTTTGCACTGTTGACAGAATGTGCAATCCAGCTTGTTTGCAGTTGCAAAGATCATTGTCACAGGATAAATGTGATGAGTTTGCTCGATTCTTTGCAGATAAGGTTGCTGGCATGAGGACTGAGATCTGTTTAGCATGCTGTAAGGGGGGCTGCAATGACCAGTGGGAGGTCACAGCACCTCGGTCTGCTGGTCGGCATTTGGCCAGGTGGCAATCTCGGATGTCATGATGATCATCCAGAGTATTATATGGCTTGAGTTTTCACTGCTATGCAGATGATACTCAGCTGTACATGCCTTTGCACCTGGCTAGGATGTTGCGCTCTCGGTATTTAACTCCTGCCTATCCGAGATCCAAGACTGGATGTGTGCCAACTGGTTAAAGCTGAATTCTGACAAGACTGAGATTTTGGTGGTGGACCCAGTTCTCTGGGTAGAGGGGTCTTGAGCAGGGCAAGCATCTGGTCTGGTACTGGGTGACTGCAACTGAGGACCTCTGAATGGGTGCATAGTTTGGGTGTTATCCTCGATGAGGGATTGACCTTGAAGTTTCAGGTGTCATCTGTGGTCAAGACCTCATTTCACCATCTGAGGAATATTGCTCGGATTAGGCACCTGGTTCCTCCTGATGATCTTCATACTTTGGTCCATGCCTTTGTGACCTCTCGCTTGGATTACTGCAACGCCCTTTATCCAGGGCTACTAGGGTTGATATCTGCTATTTGCAGCTAGTGCAGAATGCGGCAGCCAGGTTACTGACTGGGCTTCCTTAATCTAGTCATATTACTCCTGTGCTACATGTACTGCACTGGCTGCCAGTGCAATGGTGGATCACCATTAAGGTCAGCTTGCTGACCTACAGAGCCCTTCATGGACAGGGTCCGAGTTACCTGCAAAACGCTTCTTTGCCCCTACCACCCCCTCTGCCCCCTTTGTTCCACCAACGAGGGATTGCTAGAGGTTCCCAGGGTGCAGTCGAAAACATCTGGTGTGCGTTAGTTTGTTTTTGTAGCACATACCCTGTGGAATTCTCTACCTCATTGGGTTCGAGACTGCCAGACCGTGAAGAGCTTCAAGAAGGCACTAAAACCCCATTTATTTAATCTTGCCTTTGTGAATTATTGTAAACAAGCATTTGTCAATGCCAAACGTTCACTTGCAGGTATTTGCAGTGGTGTTTGACACGTATGGTGCTTTACCCTAATGCCCTGTGCGATTGCTGGTATTTGCACAATAAATTTTCAGCGTGACCTTTTTGTTACCCCCATTGTGCGCTACATAGGCGGAAACACGTTTTGGGCAAGATGTGAAAATGACAGCTGCACTGCTCTTAAGGAGGTGTGGTAAAATGGCAATGTTGAAAATGTGGAGTGAAAATATTGAAAATACTCGAAACTTACAAGCGTGCATAGGAGCTGCGCAATGAACACTCGTAAAACAGTCATTTTTATGAATTTTTTCACCAAATTTTCAACACAGCCATTTTAAGACCTCTGCTCATGAACAGTGTGACTGTGATTTTCTTAATGTGTCCCATACATTGAGTTCGCACACCGACTGCGCCATTGTGCGCTACATGGGTGGAAACATGTCTTGGGCAGGATGTGAAAAATGAAAGTTGTACTGCTCATGAGGAGGTGTGGTAAAATGGCAATGTTGAAAATCTGGAGTGAGAATATTGAAAATTCGCAAACTTACGAGCGTGTGTAGGAACTGCGCAATGCAGACTCGTAAAACAGTCATTTTTAGGAATTTTTTCACCAAATTTTCAGCACAGCCATTTTAAGACCACTGCTTATGATCAGTGTCACTGTGATTTTCTTAATGTGTCCCATACATTGAGTTCACACACCGACTGCGCCATTGTGCACTACATGGGCGGAAACACGTTTTGGGCAGGATGTGAAAAATGACAGCTATACTGCTCATGAGGAGGTGTGGTAAAATGGCAATGTTGAAAATCTGGAGTGCAAATATTGAAAACTCACAAATTTATGAGTGTGCGTAGGAACTGCGCAACGCACGCTCGTAAAACAGTCATTTTTAGGAATTTCTTTCACCAAATTTTCAACATAGCCACTTTAAGACCTCTGCTCATGAACAGTGTCACTGTGATTTTCTTAATGTGTCCCATACATTGATTTCGCACGCCGACTGTGACACTGTGCACTCCATGGGCGGAAACACGTTTTGACTGAGATTTGAAAAACGACAGCTGTACTACTCATAAGAAGGTGTGGTAAAATGGCAATGTTGAAAATCTGGAGTAGAAATATTGAAAATTCACAAACCTACGAGCCTGCGTAGGAACTGCACAACGCACGCTCATAAAACAGTCATTTCTAGGAATATTTTCACCAAATTTTCAACATAGCCATTTTAAGACCTCTGCTAATGAATAGTGTCACCATGATTTTCTTAATGCATCCCATACATTGATTTTGCACACCGACTCCGCCATTGTGCGCTACATGGGCGGAAACACATTTTGGGCAGGATGTGAAAAATGACAGCTGTACCGCTCATAAGGAGGTGTGGTAAAATGGCAATGTTGAAAATCTGGAATGAAAATATTGAAAATTCGTGAACTTACGAGCCTGCGTAGGAACTGTACAGCGCGTTAGCTAAAAACAGTCATTTTGGAATTTTGCAAATTTTCAACATGGGGTTTTGCAACCTTCTCATGAATGTCACTGTCATGGCGTTATTCAGGCCCAAGGGTGATTTCACGCAGTGACTGCGAAATCACCATTTGGGCCTGAATAATGCCATAACAGTGACATCATTCATGAGAAGGGGTCCCAAAAACCCCATGCTGAAAATTTGGTGCAAAAATTCCAAAAAATGACTGAGATATGCAATAAAGTTGAAACCCCCTATCTAGCCCATTATACAGCTTACCGCATTTCCTCAGTTCGCGTTGGCTTTGAAGAGTGCAGGCGTGTTCCAGGTCTACCGAAGATCATCGCCGACTCGGGGGTAAGTATGGGGTGAGGGGTGTGGCGAGGCTGGAGTGCGCAGTGGGTGGCTGCGGGTTGTGGGAGGGGACTGGGAGACTACGTGGGACCGTTTTTCTTCTGAGTTTTTTAAAACTGACTACATGGGACACTTGCCATGCTGGGGTGGGCTCCCAGCATGGTAGAGAAGATAGCTGGGGGGCCAAGGGCTGACGGGGGATTGGGGCTGCCCTCGTCGGCTAAAACAAGCAGGAGGTTTCTACGCTGGGGTGGGCTCCCGGGGCGTGGCAGAAGGAAGGCTTGGGGGCCGTGGAGCCGACGGGGATTGGGCACCCCATGGGCAAACAACATTGCCATGCTGGGTGGGCTCCCAGCATGGCACCAAAAGCTCTGGGGCGGTGTGGCGCGGGGGGGGAGCATGTGACATGAGGGGGACGGCGTGACGCAGTGCTCAGTATGACAGCGGTGGTTTTCTTTGAAGCGAAGACCACCACTGTCATACAGAGCTCCCACACCCATTGGTGCAGGACCACCATGCCTGCTCAACAAAGCACTGGATTGAATGGGAGAGGCACACCTCCAAAGTGTGCTACTCTCCCAAAACGTTCCTTGCGCATGCGTGCAAGCGAACGTAATAATTACTGAGTGTGTACATTAGATTTTAACTCTTGTTTTTAAATTTTATTCTTTATATCTGTACAGCATTTTGATATTTGAATTGAGCTTGATAAATAAAAATTATTATTATTATTCCCACTTGTGAGTATTTTCCTCCAAGGAAGTGAAACACCATACCTTAGGTTTTGGCATATATCTTTTTTGGTCCACACCAGCCCATTCCTGTTCAATAATTTGATCACAGTGAATAAAGTTTGGAAAACACTTTGGAGCAGAGAAGGACATGGTCAGGCTAGGATTGACATCCACTGTCTCCATGAACTGCATCTCCTTGAGCTGTAATGACCTACACACTTCAGTTATCAGATAAGACAAAGACTTGATTTCAAACAGAGGAGGGATAGGAGTCCTCATCTTCAGTCCACCCACACCCCATCCTCCTCCTTCTCCTCAAATTGTGTGTCCTCCTCATCATCAAGTAGCTTCCTAAGGTCAGAATTTTCCCCAAGATCCCTGATATCCTCATCTTGACCCTCTGTATGGTTAGGATCGGGGGTCTACTTGCATATCCATATTAGCAGCTCTGTCCTGCTGCAGATGCACCTGGATGTGCCTGTGTGGGTCCCCCTGATTTGAGGGGTCTGGTCTGGGGTCGACTGTGTCTGTTGCAATGTCCTGTGGAACACTGGGACCCAAGAGCTCTCCTAAGAGCAACAAGAAAGATTTATGCAATTCTGTTTTACCAATGCTAGCTGGTACACCTCCCACCCCAGTTCAGAGGTCTGGCTGGGGGGATTGTAAGACACATATTAGCTTGAGAAACACAGTAGGTAATAGGAGGGAAGAAGAGAGGGTCACATTACCCTTTTGAAGGTCTTACATCTTTTAAGAATGAGAGGTTCCTGATAAGCCATTGTGCCAAGAGAAATTGTCCTGCAGGTGCCCAAGGTAAGAAAACTGAAGTTTATTCCCCAATGAAATATAAAGGACTATTGCCATGATCCAAACCTGTGATTTTGGGGAAAAGGAGAGAAACCTAAAAAAGGTATGCCTCTTGGCCTCTAAACTTACTGCTGCTAAGGAAAAAGCTGTACAAACAGAGCCACCATGTTTAGCACTGAAGAAGTGCATGCGTGAGTTCTCTGAGAATGTGCACATGTATGACATCATGATGCCATGCATGACATCAGCACTCCAGAGTAGGTTGCATGCACAACACAGGTGCATGAATGGGACGCCAAGGCTAGTGATGCCTGTTGAGGAAATGATTATGAACCCAATGGATATACTGTAGAGTGATGAGAAAACAGCAGGAAGCTGCACGGCTCAAAGGAGCCCAGAAAACCACCAAACTGCCTGAAGGTCAGAAGAAAATGGACTGTCAACCCAATAAAAAAACTCTGAGAGCACCCAGAGTCCAAAAAGCTCTCACTGCAGAAACCTGTCCCTCGGTTTCTTTTTTACTGAGGAGAATTAAAGGGGAAGTGTCCCTGTAATGCAGTGAGTCAAATCAAAAGGGAAAAGCCCCTACAAAAAGTTGCAAAAAACACCTGACAAGAAAATGCCACCAAAATAGACCTTGAAATCTGGGGGGGGGGGGGAAACGATGCCCAGAAATGGAGTGGAGACCCTCCAGCAGTGCCCCTGACTAAACCCCCAGGAAAAATACAGGTACATACCTGAGGCACCCTTTTTATATAGAAATTGGAGAACCGTTGAAAATACACACCCCTGAAGTAAGTGGCAGATGTCACCCTCTGTCCAAGTGCAGGCAGTGGAAATGGGAAGAGCAGATTAGCCAATATGAAAGTCGCACCTTAACAGGCACAATTTTAATTCAGGGGTGCCCCCTGTTACCAGGTACTATACAGAGTTGCAGCTCCAGAAAACTAGAAGTTAATTTTTCTCCAAAGAAGCTTTTCAGTATGTCAGCCTGATGGTGCTGAGGGATGAGGCACTGGACGCCATTTCTCATGCCTCACCAGCAACCCATGTTTGGGAATAGGCACAGGCCGTCGTGGGTCGGCAGGGGAGGAAAAGGATTGAGTGTCCCATGGTCTGCTCTCCTTATCCGGGGAGGGGGGCGATCAGCAGTTGGTGCATGCCTGGTCCCTAGTGGAGGCTGGGGGTTGCACACCAATGCTGCCTACACAGGTTCAGATTCGGGGTAGACGCCTGTCGGAACACACATGGGAGTGTGCATGCTACTGATATTGGTGCCACTATACATTCCATCTCTGAGGGGGTGCACACTGGAGGGGAAAAGTGCTCCAGCTGGATGGCAGAGGGTGCCTCGAAGGTCCCATCCCCAAATAGCCATGGCACCAGATACACTGAATCCGGTCTTCAGTGGGTTTAGAATAGGGTCCCACCGGGGGGAGCCCTGGCAGTATCGGTCAGCATTGACAGGTGGATGTCGGGGGACAGGACTGAGGGCTCCCTCCTGAGCTAGGGCTATGAGTAGGTGCATAAATAATAATAATAAAAAACACGTTTTTTAGTTGCTTCCCCTTTGATGAAACAGCAAAAACTGGAGAGTTGCTGCTGTTCTTGAATCCTCATGTGGCCAACGTTCTATTCTGTTAACTGGCTTGGACTGTGCCATTTCCTCTAGTAGGGGTGCACAATATCCACCTGTAATGATTACTGAAAGAAAATGTGGAGCGCTATAGAAATGTCTTTCAGAGATACTGTATATCAATGTGCCTTAGAAAAGAAACTGGTCAGAGCCAATAGGGCTGCAGCTGTGGAATCTGGGGTAAAAATATTGTAAATTACTAAAGTTACAAGTGTGCATTTGCAAAATGTAACATAGGCACATAAGAGTGTTGGTCTGTAATATTTTTACACCAAATTTTCAACATAGCCTTGTTATGACCCTGTCTCAAGAAAACAGGCAGACAAAATGTTCAACTCCTGGCTTAAAAGTGTTTTTGCACAGGGACTGAAAAATCAATTTTGGGGGTGCAAAAAGACCTTGGTGCAGTCATCCTGTGCTGCTGTCACCACCTTGCAGCTGGACTTCTCCATTTAGTCTGACAAGATGACCCATCCAGAAGAGAGACATAATGTGTCTAATGAAGTTAAGAAGTGGAGATATTTGTCAGAGCAATCATTCCCTAGGACACATCTGGAAACAAGCTGTTCTTTGCATAGCATGCTTTCCTGCTACAACATTTTTAAACAAAAAACATGCCTAATTCCAAACAGCGGGACAAGAGCATGTATATTGGTATCCCAAGCCAGTGTGTTTATGTGGCAAGCAATATTTCAATCTTATTTGTAATACTCAGTATTACAAATACTGTAAGCATTCTAGCCATATAAACTCCTGTATTCCAAATACTGTATGGTAGCAGTATTTCGAGTACACAATAAGACACAACATGGTGTGGGTAATTAAGTGATAAATGCATGCCCAGATGTGTTGTTAGGATTGAGGCATTTAGGCTGAGTGCCTTCAGCACCTGGAAGTGCAGTTATCGCATAACTGCCCACACCCTAAGGTAGCTTATTGCTCTTATAAAATGGGTACATTGAGAACTCTAAGAAAAAGTAAATTTTTTTATTTAAAAAAAAAAAACATTTTCTTTTGTTAAAAGTGACCAGTAAAATGTAGTCCATCCCTGCAATTCTATATTCTGTCTTTCAACGCATTCAGTAGATGGACAGGATGTTCACCTCTCTCCATACCAACACACAGTAGAATAAGGCTGCAGTAAAGTCAGGGATTCAATTTTATCAGAGTAGGGTTAAGCAGCAGAGAGTTTTCTAGTAGGCAGGTAGGGAAATAAAGGGTTATTTGACAGTCAGGAAAGAAGCACAAAAACGTAAAGCTGTGATATGAGTGGTACTTTAGTTTTAAGGCTGTGGACAGAGCCTACAGCCATTTTGGGATCGATCGTAACTTACAAAAACAGACGATCATGGAACCTTCTGTTGGACTGGAGCTTAAACCCACGATTGACCAAAACGGAATAACATCTGCACTATTTGATCTGTTACTTCTGCATTCTGGGCAAGAACTATGTTGTGAATAGCAATCACTGCAACTACGCATGCGCAAGTGCTGTGCATGCATAATTGTGTCACCACCACCATCTTTCAGCTGGCACTCCTCCTGCACCCTCCCATTGCTCTTGTCGTCTCCGCTGCCTCCCAGCACTGGTAGGATTAAATACCCTCCTGCACCCTCCCACTGCTGCTGTCCTCCATTCCCTCTGTTCCCCTTTCCAGCACCAACATCAGGATCCCCAATCCCCATGTCAGCATTATGTACCCCTCAACTCATGTGGCACACTGGGAGCCCACCCAAGTGTGCCCAAATATATTTATTTCTATTGCACATGCCGACGTCGGGGTGCCCAATTACTATGTCAGCATTATGTGCCCCCTCCCAACTCATGTGGCACACTGGGAGCCCACCTCAGTGTTCCCAAATGCATGTTTTTTTTTTTCTTCCCATGCCGACATCAGGGTGCCCAATCCCCATGTTGGCATCATGTACCCCCCAACTCATGTAGTGTGCCAAAATGTATGTTGTTTTTCCCTGTAAATAAAGAAAACCATCCCCGACATGTTTTTTTACCTGTGAAAAAGAAAACTGTTCCTCGTTATTGTCCCCTCCCCCCTCTCCACCCTCCCACTGAGTACTCACCTCCCTGCACCCTCTTCTTACCCCATACATAACTCCAGAGGTCGGTGCTGTCATCTCTCTGGACTGCGACACATCTACGCTCTTCAAAGCCAAACCACAAACTGAAGAACTAAAGGTAAGTGTACTATAATGGCAGTCAATGGGGTGTTTAGCTTATGTTGATAAATCAGCCATTTTTTAGAATTTTGGCCACAAGTTTTCAACATGGGGTTCTTGGGACCCCACCTCATGAAAACTGTCACTGTCATTTTGTTAACCATTTCCCAAAAGGTGATTTTGTGGTCACTGCATGAATCACCTTTTGGGACTGATTAATGAAATAACAATGCCACTGTTTAGGAAGGGGGGGCCGTACCAATAAGCCCATGTTGCAAATTTAGTGAACAAAATTCAAAAAAATGACTGCATTATGAGCATGTTTTGCTCAGCTTCTATGCACGCTCCTAACTTCACCAATTTTTAATGCTTTCACTCCAGATTTTTAACATTGCCATTTTTGCATTCCTCCTTATTAATAGTATAGCTGTCATTATTCACATCCTGCACAAAATGTGTTTTTGCACCTGTGGAACAGAACGGCACGGTCGCTCTGTGAAATCATCTTTTGGGACAAGTGATCAAAATGATACTGTCACTCTTCATGATGAGGAGTCCCAAAGAGGCCATGCTGAAAATTTGGTGCAACACCTCCAAAAACTGACCAAGTTACACCTGGCCATTCAATATTTTCTATGCACACTTTGGTCATTTGGCAGCTTATCACAGCCATACTGGCTCTGGCTAGGCTTTGTTTTAACTGGTGTATATGTGTGAAAAGGGGATTATAAAGGGAAAGAACACCTCATTATAATTATTTTTAAAAATATTTTGAGGGTGATTCATTTTTAGGGCCTAGCTGACTTTCTTAGTAAACATAAAGGCAGTGGCCATGCTTGTAAGGGTGGATGGGATTTTTTTACAAACAGAGTTGCTATGTTAGTCTGCTCTGTCATGATTGGCAGTACCTTCTTTTGAACAGTGGTAGTACTCTGACGTTACACAGCTGGTGGCCTATCAGGGCACAGTGATTTCCCTACCCATTTTATAAATAATACGATACCACTGTTTCAGATTTATGCAACTGTTTTAAACTCCTGTGTGTAAACGCTGCTATTTGCTGTTCCACCTACTGTAATGTATTTACTAGTAGTTTCTCACATTTAATCTGTCGGTATTACTTATCCTGCTCAACAAGGTGTAACTATCTTACTGGACCTATTGATTATGTTTTGCTTTCCTGTCTTTTATTATGTTTTGCTTACCTGTCTTTTCCATTGTGTACCTACTACCAATACTGTGAAATGTTCTGATTGTACTCCTTTGCCTGTCTATTGTAGTATGCTGTATTGTCTTTGACCTTGTAACCTCCTGGGAGAACATGCATAGAACAGCAAGATGAAGGAGGTGCTGTTAGAATTATACTTCTGTACTGGGACTAAAGAACTAGAACTCTACTACTGGGACCTTCATTTTAGGGTAAAAACAAACAACAACAAAAAGAGTTGGTGTGTTTGTCTGAGCTGGCTGAAGTGAATGGTTATCTGTGTAGTTATCTAGGACTTTGTATTGTTATTTGTGCAGTTATCTAGGTGTAGAAGGAGCTGTAAATTAGGGGGAGTGGCTTAGCCAGAAGGAAGCTAGGTGTTTTGGATTTAAAAAAAAAACTGCCCAAGATAGCTTCTGTCAGAGAACAGCAAGAGGAAGGAAGTGCTGTTAGAACTATACTTCTCTACTGGGACTATATTGCCCTCCTCCCCACCCTTAGCCAGTTCTACTTTTATAGGCACAAGATTTGACTGACACCAGGAACTTCCTGTTTGGGAGCAGGAAGGGAGTGTTCACAGAGCCACAAAAGACTCACCACCCTCAAAGGAAAAAAGTAGCTCTCTGTGCCCTCCCCCAGCTGCTGGAGGTCTGACTCTGAGCAAGTAAGGAGACTACTGAGAAATATAGGAACTTCCCATCTCAGAAAAGGAAGCTCAGGAGCTTTAAGAGCACAGAAGAAGTATTTAAGTAGGGAGAAAAAAATATATATATAAAATAAATAAATAAACAGAAAAAAGAGTATTCAAAACAACAGTTAACATAAGATATGATGGGAGGGGTGCAGTGTAGTAGCTGTGGAACAGCAGTCTTCCAGGAGACATTCTGGAGGATGCAGTGTTGTCCCATCTGCAGACACCTCTCTGAGCTGAGGAAGGAGATTGCTTATATCTAGGCTGAACTGGCCAGGATTTGAGGCCCCTCCTCTCCCACCAGAGACTACCAGGGCTTCCGCTGCCTCAGAGGTTGCCAAGAAAGAGGAGTGGTTGCACCACAGTGGGCTCAGGGAGGGTGAGGGTGGTAGAACAGAGATGCATCTCTCCAGTTGTATCTCTCCACAATTTGTATGCCACTCTGGCAGAGTGTGGTTCCTCTATAGAAGCGCCTACAGTGGAGACCAAGGAGAATGTTGGGACCCTCCACAAAGAAGACCCACAGGAGGGTAGCATAGGACCCTGCAGGGGCAGAAAACAACTCCTTGTGGGGGACTCCATTGTTAGGAGGGTAGAACTGGGGGAGGGAGGGGAGAGGGAGGTAAGGCACCTGCCAGGTGCCATGGCTTGGAGGGACAGAGATCGAATCTTCAGGATCACAGGAGCAGCCATACAGGGGAGGGAGCTGGATGTCATTGTCCACCTAGAGACAAATGACCTGGCTGGGAAAGGGATCAGAACTATGCAGGAGGAGTTTTTGGAGTTGGGGAGGGGCCTTAGACAGGAAGCACACATGGTAACCTTCTCAGAGGTGCTGCCTGTTAGTGGCATGGGTGAGGCTAGGGTGCACCACACCATGGGATTCAATCAGTGGTTGAAAAACTGGTGTAAAACTCAGGGGTTTGGCTTCACTGGGGACTGGAGATCCACCTGGAGTGATGCAGGCCTATATTGGTGCGATGGTCTGCATCTGTCCAGGAAGGGAACCAGGATCCTAGGTGATAGGTTTAAATGCTTCATTGGCAAGCATTTAAACTAGCCAAAGGGGGAGGCACTGGAAAGGAGTAGGGAAATCCTAGCCCCCCCCAAAACAAATCAGGGTAGTTAGTGAGGTAAACAACAAGATAGGGATGTCAATAGGGAGAAGGGCAGGGGTAAATGGAGAAAACAACAAAGGCAGTAAGGACAGGGATGGGGAAAAAAGGGGTAAGGTCCTCAAGAAATGGAGGGTCATGAGTACCAATGCCTATAGTCTGGGCAACAAGCTCCCTGAACTGGTGGCCTTGATGGAAGAGGGATGCCTGGATATTGTGGCAGTCACAGAAACATGGTACACAGAAAACCATGACTGGAATGTTAACAAACCATTGTACATAACCCACAGGAGAGACAGGGAGGGGAGAAGGGTGAGGAGTAGCTCTCTGTGTAATGGAAGGGATAAAAGCAACGGAACAAAAGAGTGAACAGGAAGGAGAGGAGGGACTGTGGGTCACCTTAGAGACTGGAAATGGCACCACAATCTGCACAGGGGTTGTATACAGATTCCCAGCTTAGGGGGAGGGAATGGACAAGGATATGATAGAAGGCATCCTTATGATGGCAGAGAAAGGGGAAATATTGTTGATGGGGGACCTAAGTATGCCAGATATTAACTGGAGCACCTTTGCTGCAGCCACATCCAAGAGCAGGGCCATTCTCGATGCCCTACGGGGGCATGCCTTAGACAGTTAGTGTTGGAACCTACTCAGGAGGGAGCATTCTTAGACCTTGTACTCTCAAATAGGGACAGTGAGAGAATCTCAGCTCTAGAAGTTGGTAGCCATCTGGGAACAAGTGACCACCAAACAGTGTGGTTCATGATAAACTCAGCTGCAGAGTAAAGCCATACAAAAGTGAGGGTACTGGATTTCAGAAGGGCTGACTTTGTCAAAAATGGGAGAGTGCCTTAGAAAAGTACTAGCAAACAGGCAAGAAGAAAGAGTGGAGCAACAATGGGGAAACATGAAATATGCCACCACAGAGGCAACAAGTCTTTATGTGAAGCAAATAAGCAAATCAAAACAAAAGAAAAAAAGCTACTATGGTTCTCAAAAGAGGAGGCAGGGAAAGTTAGGGAGAAAAAGATAGCATTTAGGAAGTATAAGGAAACACAGAAGGAGTGGGACAGAGAACTGTACCAGTTAAGGCAGAGGAAAGCAGGGAAGGCAGTCAGAATAGCAAAGGCCCAAACTGAGGAAAAGACAGCCAACTTGGTTAAGAAGGGGGATAAAACCTTTCATAGGTACATTAGGGAGTGTAGAAAAACAAAGGGAGGGATAGTAAGGCTGAATAAAATGGGCGTTGGGTGAGCAGAGAGGGACAGTGAAAAAGCAGGGTTACTGAAAGAATACTTCTGCTCAGTATTCACAAAAAAGGAGGAGGGGGAGGTACCTTATCCAATTAACAGAAGCACTCTGGATAGGGGGGTTGATCCCAGTCCTTTCACAGAAGAAAGGGTTCTAAAAGAACTCCTAAAACTGAAGGTGGACAAAGCAATGAGGTCTGATGGGATTTACCGACAGAATTCTAAAAGAATTAAGGGGAGAATTAGTGACACCATTGACTACCCTTTTTAACAAATCATGGGAGGATGGTGTAGTACTTGAAGATTGGAGGAGGGCAGATGTGATTCCCATTCACAAAAGTGGGAGCAAGACAGAGGCAGTAAACTACAGACCTGTCAGTTTGACCTTTGTGGTAGGGAAAATGATGGAATCACTTCTGAAGGAAAGAATTGTTGAGTACCTAGAGGCCAGAGGGGCACAGGACCCAAGGCAGCATGGATTCACAGCAGGAATGTCATGTCCGATGAATCTAATCGATTTCTTTGACTGGGTGACCAAAGTAGTAGAATCGCAATCCAGAAAATGTGGGTTCACTCCCAGTATAGCATCTAACAGTTGTGTGCTGGTGGGTGGACAGTCATAACAGGTAAATGAAAAGAAATAGCCAGCCATGCCTAGCAAAAATTCCAAAAATTGTTTATTTTATTTTTCTTATTTTTTCTTTCAGTAAGATCCTTGTAACCCAACATTTCACCTTAATAGGCCTCTTCAGGGGAAGGATCTATTTGTAAACATTTATAAAGTATCTTATTATATGATTATACATTTTAACATCATTTCTATTTGACATTTTCAATAATTCTTTCATATATTTTTAATTCATGCCACTAGGTGGCAGATGCCTCAAGCCACTGATTCATGTTTTGCATTCTTCTGGTCTAACATGAACAGAATTATTTTATATAAAAGTATTACATGCATAAAATAAATTAAATTGAAGTTATGCAGCAGTTACATCGACTGAAGTTTAATGCCTTATGACCCCCCATATACTTTCTGGATACAATGTTAAACATCCAACACTAAGGAAACTCAGTATAGATTCTATTTTATTTAAAATCTTATTTGCCATATTGTTTACATGTTTGTAAAACACACATACCTTAAATTAAATAGATATAGCGGTACAGTCTTTTACAATCTTTCCTTGTAGGCAGTCGGACTTTATCTTATGCATTTAAATAGAAAGTTCTGTATTCAGCATTTAATTTTTATTTTGAGTAAAAATTGGTGAAATAAACAGTCCTGACTGACCTTTGAGGTTTTTTTTTCCTGTTTAACCATTGTTCATGGTATTAGACTCTGTTTAAATAAACTTTTCTTGTCTGGAATTCAATTCAAGAAGTGTTTTTATTGCATAAAGTAAACATTCAGTGGTGCTACTATGGCAGAGTATATTCAACAATTATATGTCTCTAACCTTCCTTCAATTCTCAGAACTAAATTAAGGTTACCACCTACTTGGTTTTTGACAGAATGGATTCGGTTTTCTAGATCCAGATCCTCCTGTTTTCACCATTGCAAATTCGTTTTTTATGGTGGGTGAAGCAGCACCTGTGAGATTCCCCGCTAGTTGTTTCATTTTCTTCTCATCTGACTGTAAGCAAGTGTCTGACATTTCAGTGTGCTTGCTTGCTTGCAGTGCATGCTAATCAGGAAGTACCTTTAAGTGCAGGGCACTTAAAGAGCCAAATGTGTCCATAGGTGCTTTTACACAGGTTTATGTAATGGAATAACTGTTACGGGAACAGTATTCTGTTACATCTCTTGTGTGTAAAGTGCATCTGTTTCGTTCCATAGGTGAACCTTCATCCAAACCGCAATCTCTGCTTTTCACGGTTTGCACCGTTGTGTGTCACATTTTGTCGGGTTGTGTAAAACAGCCATTCCGAAGCGGTGCACAAACAGCAATAGAGCAGCAAGCTCTGTGGGGGTGCCGAAACACAAATGGAGGTGGGAACTGCTGGAAAACTCGTGGAGGGTAGAAGGGATCCTAAAAACGTAACAGAGTACAACGGCGCCACAGGTAATGCTCATTTCATTTTAAAAACCTGTGTGTAAAAGTGCCTTCTGTCTGCTCAGTTGTCACCTCTAACTTCACACCAGCAAACTGGAAGATTATTCATGGGACAGGTAAACAATACCACCTTAATTAACACCTTCATTTTTCTGAAACCCTTAGACATTCAGACAGGCACCACATTAGGGATGTCTCCTGTCCCAGTGTGGACTGTATAATTTGTGTTTCAGAAACTTTACCTGCTAATCCAGTTTTATTCAGAGGTAGTACTTTTTCAGTCATTTTGAATGCTCACATACTTGTAAAACAGATTCTGTTAAATCCTTCACCATTTTATTTGCATGTTCAGATTACAAACAAGTTCTGATGTCATGCAGACCTTTGTTTGTATATCAGTCAGTCTGAGAGGTATAAAGTAGGGCTATTAAGACCATTTGCAGCAAATCAACCTAATCCTTTCCGGGCTGCATTGTGAGTATGGTCTTTGACTGCCGTGATAGGGAATGCTTTTATACCTTTAAATGCTCGCTGGTTTTTCTTTTATGGTCTGTCTTATATTTTAATATTTGTTACCCCTTTTGTTGTTAAATTAATAGTCTAATATTTTATTTCATTTCTAGCAATACTACACCCCTCTCTCCTCAGTAGTTATTGCTGCCAATTTTCATACTACCTGGATATTCCAGGAAGACCATTCCAGGCCTCTCAGATGAACAGCACAGAATAGTGTGGCTAATGTTATCCTAAGCCACAGAAATGAGAAAAGGAAGAGAGAGAGAGCAGTAGCTGGTGAGGTGAAAGGAACACAATCTAGATTTGATGGCACTGCAAATTTAAGTAATTTATCAAGCATTTCTCAAAACATTATTATTATATTTTTTTTTTACCAGAAGAGACACACTAAGATGAAACTTGTTTACAGGTGCAACCTGGGAGCACAAGAGAGTTAAGTGATTTGTGCAGGGTCACACAGTATGCAAGGCTGGGCTTTGGGATTCAAACCCTGGTCTCCCAAATTGCAGGCCAGAGCCTTAAACCACTGCGCTATACTCCTCCATGCTATATATCACATATGCTATGTGGTATGTATGACTGACATGGAAAAAAAATAGGGTATTTAACAGCATAGAATAGTTCATACCACTTTTAAAAACTTCTCTGATATTACAAATACCTTTAGAGTAAGAGCAATGGGAGGGACAGTAGCACATCTTAAAATGGCAGATGATATTTGTAATTACATCTCGTCCACCATTACTGGTGTAGTTTATTTATTTACTGAAAGAGTTTTACCAGAAAAGGCCACCTGTTCCAAAATAGCTGGTTGTCAGAGGTGTCCTTGTAGTCACTCGATGTGTCAGCTAAGCTGTGTACACAGGAAGCAAAGTCCCCTGAACCCCCTCTCTAACCCAACCAAATGTTAACACACACTGAAATTTAAAATATTTAAATCAAAATCAAACAAAGCAAAAATAATAATCATGATATAATTTAAAGAAGTTGTACACAATGCAATATCAGCAGCACTTCTGAATAAATCAAGCTAATCAGAGTCCAAGCAATGTCCTAATTAGTGATAAAAGGAGCGGGTTGGGGTGGAGTTTAGGGGTGTGGTTTAGTATTTGATTTTCATCTCATCCAAAGGTGGCAACCCTACTTGAAACTAACAGTTACAGTTGCGCCCATCTGTAATAAAGAAAGCGCAACACAATGTTGTCAGTTTTAAACAATGCTTTTTATGAAAAGCCTGCAGCCATATTTGTTCTGAAGCAAGTTACTAATTACTTGAGAACTCACAAGTTTGTAGGAACTACATCATTTTCCTCTGACTTCCTAACCTGTATGTAAGCCAATGTGTAAACAATAAGGGAATATATTTAGTAAGTATTTCTAGCCTGAAAGCATTTACTTAATTACAGCAGGTTTAATTGCTAGACTGCGTTACATACAACAATGTACTCGCTCTTAGTTTTACTACTGCTTCACCCAGTTTCAGGTGTGGCTCTGTCTATGCAGTACATGCAGGTTTTCTTCCTGCATTTTAGAAAAATGCGCCAGTCAGTATCAAGCCAAATCTCTCTATACAGTGCTCATTCAGTAGTTCAAGGTGCTTTAAAGTCTTACCTCCTAGTTTCTGCTGTGTGTTTGGGCATCCTCTGCTGCACTGTGTTTTGTAACGTTGCAGTTTAAATAGAGTCTCGGACCAAGGGGCGGAACAGAACTTGTTGACACTGATGGTCACAGGGTGGAAAGGACCAACTGCTCTCAGGCAAGGTTGCCGAGGCAACTAAACACACCTCGTTGCTTTTAAAGGGACAGAGGGTGCTTTTCACCCCAAGGCACCGAAATGTTAAGTGTGACTGAACTTGTGTGGTCCTGACCTACTGCCGATTTTTCTCTTAAGAGATGTTCAGAAAAGGATTCAAGTTTCTATTGCTATCCTCAGCTTTGCAGTCTATGTTTAAATTGATGCCATAATTTAAAAGATAGAGCAGCCTGTGAGATGCCATATTAATATTCTCAATACATTAGTTTTTGACAAGTATGTTAGATAATTGTTCTTGGTTGTCTCTCATGAGTCATAACCAATAATTAATTATTCAAAAAGTCTTTCATAAATATTTAAAGATGTGTATGAGGATTCAATTATGGCAGTGTAAGGTCAGGAATAAATGTTCAGTACTAGTTATTACAATATATGTTGTTATTTTTTGTACCTAGTATCAATTGCCTTTTATTGTATTCTTGTTGGTATTACTTTAGAAATACATTTTAAAGGACTTAATAAATGGATATAATGGAGGTCATCCTAGGTCACGGGAGGTCATTAATGGAAAGCATCTTTCAGATGGCCAGCAAGGTAGTCATATAAGTGCTAGACTCATCTATAGAATGAGGTTCATGGTTAGGTGGCATTAAGGGGGTTAAAAGGAAGCTGGGGAGTGGGGGGGGTGTTCTGAATAAATGTTACAAGTTGGTTAAAAACATGTATTTAGTTTAGGACCTAGGAGGTAAGACTTTAAAACACCTTTAAACACTTTAAAACACCTTGAACTACTGAATGAGCACTGTATAGAGGGATTTGGCTTGATACTGACTGGCAAATTTTTCTAAAATGCAGGAAGAAAATCTGCATGTACTGCATAGACAGAGCTACACCTGAAACTGGGTGAAGCAGTAGTAAAACTAAGAGTGAGTACACTGTTGTATGTAACACAGTCTAGCAATTAAACCTGCTATAATTAAGTAAATGCTTTCACGCTAGAAAAACTTACCAAATATATTCCCTTATTGTTTGCACATTGGCCACATACAGGCTAGGATGTCAGAGGAGAATGATGCAGTTCCTACAAACTTGTGAGTTCTCATGTAATTAGTAACTTGCTTCAGAACATATATGGCTGCAGGCTTTTCATAAAAAGCATTGTTTAAAACTGACATCATTGTGTTGCGCTTCCTTTATTACAGATGGGCACAACTGTCACTGTTAATTTCAAGCTCTGAGAATTCAAGGTAGGTTAGATAGAGGATAATGGCTGGGGAATGGGGTGATAACCATGCTGTAATCACCTCGAGTGGTTGCTAGGGCAACATGGAAAATCTCGAGACCTCAGCTCGAGAGGTTTACTGTAGCCCTAGCAACCACAAGAGGTGATTTCAGGTTGGTTGTCACCCAATCCCCAGTCATCATCTTTTATAGTGTATGGTCAAAAAAACACTGTTTGCATTCTATGTGTGAGAATTATGGAACTCTGCTGCATTTTTTTTTGCTATGCCACTGTTTGGAAGTTCCAAATAGTGGTTAACAACTTTTGAAATTCTAAACAGTGCATAACAAAGCTGTGTGACTGCTGATTATGGTGGTTAATAGGCACTTGCCATACATTATAAGGATATAATTGTTGAATATACTCTGCCATAATAGCACCACTGAATGTTTATGCAATAAAAATACTTCTTGAATTGAATTCCAGACAAGAAAAGTTTATTTAAACAAAGCCTAATACCACTAACAGTGGTGAAACAGGAGAAAAAAACTCAAAGGTCAGGCAGGACTGTTTATTTCACCAATTTATACTCAAAATAAGAATTAAATGCTGAATATAGAACTTTCTATTTAAATACATAGGATAAAGTTTGACTGCCTACTAGGTAAGACTGTAAACGACTGTACTACTGTGTCTATTTAGTTTAAGGTATGTGTGTTTTACAAACATGTAAACAAAGTGGCAAATGATATTTTAAATAAAATAGAATCCATACTGAGTTTTCTTAGTGTTGGGTGTTTAACATTGTATCCAGAAGGTATATGGGTGTCATAAGACATTAAACTTCAACTGATGTAACTGCTGCATAACTTTAATTTAATTTATTTTATGTATACATTGCTTTTATATAAAATAATTCTGATCAAGTTGGACCAGAAGAATTCAAAATATGAATCAGTGGCTCTAGGCATCTGCCACCTAGTGGCAGGAATTAAAATTACATTAAAGAATTGTTGAAAAATGTCAAATAGAAATGATGTTAGAATGTATAATCATATAACAAAATAATTTATATATGTTTACAAATAGATCATTCTCCTGAAGAAGCCTATTAAGGTGAAATATTGGGTTACAAGGATCTTACTGAACGAAAAAATAAGAAAAATAAAAGAAACAAATTTTGGAACTTTTACTAGGTGTGGCTAGCTATTTCTTTTCATTTACCTATTATGACCAAAGTAGTAGACCAGGGAAGGGCTGTGGACATGGCTTACCTAGACTTTAACAAGGCATTTGACACAGTCCCACAAAAAAGATTAAGAAACAAATTAGCCTGCCTGGGAGTGGGTCCCATGGTGGCAGCCTGGGTAAAACATTGTCTGGACAACAGGACACAGAGGGTAATAGTAAATGGAGTCCACTCTGAATAATGGGGGTTACTAGTGGGGTACCGTAGGGTTAAGTACAGGGTACAGTCCTTTGTTAATGTTTTTAAAAGTGACATTGCAGTGGGACTGGAAGGAAAAGTATGCCTCTTTGCAGACGACACAAAGATCTGCAACAGGGTTGATACACAAATGGGGATGGAAAGGATGAGAAGGGACTTGGCAAGGTTGGAGGAATGATCAGAAGTATGGCAGCTTGGATTCACTACAAAGAAGTGCAAAATAATGTACCTGGGAAACAAAAACCCAGGAGAAGAGTACACAATGGGGGGTAGTAACAACAAACATGGAAAGGGAGTAATCATATCAGATTACCTTAAAGTTAGCAAGCAATGTGAGAAGACATTAGGGAGGGTTGGGGGGATACTGGGATGTATAGGGGGAGGCATCACCATCAGAAAACAGGAAGTTGTTGTCCCTCTGTACAGACAGTTTGTGAGACCCTATCTGGAGTACTGCATCCGGTTCTGGAGAACCCATTTCTGCAAGGACATGTACAGGATGGAGGCAGTCCAGAGGAGGGCAACTAAAATGTGGCAGGGTCTGCAAGAGAAGCCATATGGAGAGAGACTCAAGGAGCTTAATATGTATACCCTTGAGGAAACGAGGGAGGGAGAGGGGGGCATGATAGAAACTTTCAAGTACCTTAGTGGAATCAACAAAGTCCAAGAGGGTAGCGTCTTTCAGAAAAAGAGATGTGCAAGAAGAAGGGGACACAATTTAAAGATAGAGGAGGGATGTCTCAGGGGCACTGTGAGGAAGTATTTTTTCACAGAGAGGGTGGTGGACACATAAAACTGCTTTCCTGAAGAGGTTGTGGGGTCTAAAACTGTGGGAGAATTCAAGAATGCATGGGACAGGCATAAACCAATTCATGTGGGGGCTTAGGAGGAAATAAGCTGTTGGTTAACTAGGATCTGCAGCTTATCCAGTAGGTAGGGAAATGGGCAGACTAGGTAGACCAAACTGTCATTATCTGCCATCAAAGTCTATGGGTCATGTCTGAAAATAGTCATTTGTTGGATAGTATGCCTACCTAGTAAACAAAAGCTAAATAAAATAAATAAATACTAGTGTTCCAGTTAACACATGTGGGGTATTCCAGCAGTGTTTTAAATACTAGTGAAATATTGGGCTATGTAAATACAGGAAATTTAAAATTTAGAATAAGCACTATAGAAAGACCTCAAGCAATTAACAAAACAGTGTAATGAATATGCTCAAAGTCAAGCTTATTCAGAATATCTAATTACATGTAAAAGCAGAATATTGTCTGGGGTGTATATTCCAGTTCATGTTAGCACAGCATTCAGAATACTTCAGCAAGAACTCCTGCGTCCCTACCGCCCCCTCCACCCACTCTGCTCCACTGATGAGGGATAGCTGGAGCTTCCCAAGTTCGACTTAAGACATCTGGTGCTAGGGCATTTGTATTTGTGGCACCCACCCTTTGGAATTCTTTACCTCATTTGGTGAGAGAGTACCTGACCATGGGGAGCTTTAAGTTGGATTTGAAAACTTATTTATTCATACTTGCCTTCTCTGAATATGGATGCTAGATGTTATCTTATTATTTTTTTTTATTTTGTGTAATTGTTGTTTTATGCTGCATCTTCGTTCTGTACGAGCACTCAGATAATTTAATCTGCACTTTTTAAAAAAATAAAGAAGTTGAAGTTAAAGAATATTTAATATTTGGAATACACTGTGGTATTCAGAATACTGAGGCCATGTAACTGTACTGTGTATGTGTCAGTGGAATGTTCAAAAGAAGTCTACTGGTATGAGTCCCCAAAGGCATAACACATCTCAGTGAACTGTGGTACTGTACATCCCCTATTCACACTCGGATCACAGGCTTAGAATCCAAACCTTGATCCCTCACATAGTGAGCAAATATATTCATAGCTAGGCTAGTAGACTGACCTAGCTCTGTACAGTTGTTATGTTCTTCACACATTCAGTATATAGAGTAATGTGTGGGGGGCATGACCTTACCCCTTCTCCTCCCACATTCTACTCTGTAAGGCACATATCACACTCCTTTCTCATTCCCCACCTCAGGAATGCCTTTGGTCAGGCTACATTTTTCTGTCCAAGAAAATTGCAATGTGGTGAATAAGTGTAAATGAGAAATGGATGGTGCTTATCCAGGACTGGCTAGTCCTTTAAATTATATCAGGCAACAAATGAAAATGCACTCATTAAAGATACTACTAAAATATTTGCATTCCAATAGAACCGTTCCGTAAGAAATAATGGATGGTTCTACAAAAAAAAAAAATTTTTTTTAGTTTAAATTGTTTAATTATTCTATTAAAGTATCAGCACTCAAAAACTCAGTGGGGTATTGCAGCACAATGATACATCAGAATTTAAACCTACATATGTTACATCACACAAATATGAAGTCGAAAGTTCTTAGACGTCATGGACTGTCCACGATTAGCAGCGTGGCTATGCTGGCTCAACATATGGATATACCATTAACAATTACTGAGTGCACATACAAATAATAAAACTCATAAAAGTTTAATACATATAGGATGGACTATGTCCCAAATTACCTGGTTGTGCTGGACACAGAAAGTGCTGTAACAGTATTGCAAAAAGGTACTGCAAGTAAGCCAAACAAAACCAGAAAATTGAGGCAGTAGCCATACCAAGGTGCTAGAAAAAGGATTAAATTACCTTTACCATATAAGACTGCTAGGGCATTAGTTCAAGAATAAACCCCCAGCACTTCATCTGGCTTGGACTTCCTCAAGAGACATGTGGCTAATGGTTACATAAACTGCCTTTCTATATAAAATACATGGAGTCATGTGAACGTCAAGTAACATCATTAAAGTGTTAACCAATGTATTTGAAAAATATGTATATTGTATATGTGACTGATTCCCCAACCCAAAAAAGATTGCAAAAATAAATATAATAACAATTCAAAAAACATTCAATTGTATCAATAACAAATACATATTCACAGCTGAAGGAATTACTGACGTTAGAAGTCCTGACAAAATGCTAAATGGCAATTCTTAAAAGGTTCCCAAATAAATGTTTAAAGGAGCCAACAGTAGAAATACTAACTTGGCATGGCTCAGTCCTCAAATAAATGATGGTTTCGTGCTGTAAACTCCTGCTCTTCCTGCACTTAAGCTCATTTCATTTCCCATCTTTTGCAAATAGTGGTCATGAACCTGGTGCTGTTTGACACAGATAGATTTGATCACATTTGAATCAACAAAAATCATTCATAACAGAGCTTGTATACTGTCATATATTTGTTCGTTCCAAATTACAACTGACTAATACAAGCTTGTCAATTGCAGTGCATGGGGCTTTATGAAATCCTTCTTTAGAGATTTCTGAATGAGCTGCCAATTAACTGGAACAGGTTCTTTTAAAGCAAAATAATTGATTTGCCTGTCTTGGAGCCACTCAAACATTTGACTTGAAAATGCAAAGAGAAAATGAAAAAATTGCAGAACATAGTGAACTATTTTGCTTAAGCAAAAGTGATAGGAGGGAAGAACTAGAAGTTGAGCAGTGGCACTCGGTCACGTGTGGCTTGGGAGCCACATGAGTATGAAGCCTTTTACAAGGAACCACAACATATCATACATGTAATATGAAATATTGCACACACATACTTCAGAAGTATAACTTGAAACAGATTATATTTTATTTTATTGCATTTTCTTGCAGTAACTTAAAAAAACATAACACAGCTGAGTGTCCTTCAAAGCACCAGAGCCATGCATTAAGTCACTCAAAAAGCATGTGTGATGACCAAACTTAGGTGGGTGGTTCATCTCTTCTGGTCAAACAGAGGCAGGCAGAATGGTTCCAGATGCAAACAGATAGCTTTTATTGGTAGTAGCCACTGGTTCCACTGGAAAGTAATAGGTTAGGTGATTGTCATGCACAAAACAGTGTTTAGCAGTAGGAGACAATTATACAGGTCAAACAATCATAACTATAAAAATGAACAATCGTACATTTGCTATCGCTATTCGATATACCTCAAACAGGGTGACCCCTGACCTCAGAAGTGCAGGAAATTGCAGTCTTCTTAGGGCAATTAGTTCAGTGATGGGGACTACCACTGTTGGGCAGTCTGTCCACTTCTCCATGGCAACAGCTCAGACTGGGGTGGAAAAAGAACTGATGTGGCTCAGTGCCTTTGGTGAGGGGCAGGCAGTTCAAGCCCCTTCAGAGACAGTTCAGGCACCAACTGGTCGGGGTGCAGGGCAGGCAAGTTTAGCGCCGGTGTGGATAGATGGCTTTAGTGGGCACAGGACAGGCAGTTCAGGCCTGCTACAATTTTTGATTAGACCACAATGCAATCAGTTCAGTCAGTTGGGATCACTAACATCCCAGGGTGCAACCCGGGCAGACATTTAACACAGCAAGCACACAATAATTACTTTTCTGTACCAGGGACTGGGTTTACCTGATGGCCAGGGTCAGGGTGACAGGCAGCACAGCAAAGGCTGGGCAGTACCTCCAGTCATCAGGTGCCCTCGCAAGCAGCAAACAATCCAGCAAAAGAAGGGATGGCTGATAGGGGTGATTGGGGCCCCCAGAGGGCGCTAAAGCCTTGGAGGCCAAATTTCCCAAGATGGATCACTGGCCTTTTAAACCCATGAGGGATTGATGGGCTTGGCAGGTCTGCATGGAGTTGCCTAGGATCATCTCACAGAATTGACATAGGGATGGGGGGTAGTAGCTGGGCTATGCAGCTGACCCAGACGGTGCTCCGCCCCTCATGAATATTAATGTTTGGCTCTGCAGCCTCCCAGTGCAGGGCCTAGGGCTTGGCTCCGCCCCTTCTGCAGTCCCATGACTGTAACCCCACCCCTATACTCTTGGCACAAATCTGGCCCAACTCCCACCCCTCTTGTACCACTTTGGCTTCCCCTTCCCTCTTGACCCTTAGGTGGGGTGCCAATCTGGCACCAAAACTATGTTTCTGGGGCTAAAATCCATGGTACCTCTTTATTTACTTTCTTGTGAGTACTCTTTCCACTTGCTTCTGACCCCTGCTCCCTCTATGTGGGGATTTGTTTCTGGGTCAGGGGTGTGGCAAGCCCCAGGGAACAGCCAGACCCGGCTGGAGAGCCAGCAATGGGGCAACACCAGGGACACACAAATCAAAGCCACCAAAACACAATGGCAGCACAGTTTGATGTTGGAGGGGCAGCCAGTGAAGAGTCCCCAACATGGGCACACCAACCAAGAACAGGAGATAAAAAAAAAATGTCCCACCACCCCTGCCAACCGAGGCAGGGCAACAGCCTGCCCACTCACAGCTGGGTTTGAGGACAGTAACCACAGGAGGAAGGGCCAAGAGGCTGCAAGGGCAGCTCTTAGAAGAGTGCATCACAAGGCACTCCCAAATGACCCAACCCTAGCCCACGGAGCAACAGAAACAAAGGGAAACCACCCACCCAAGGGGACAAGTAAGGATGAGCTTAACCTAGAAGACTGGCTGCTGGTGGATGTCTGGAGGACAACAGCTGCTGCTGCTGCTGCTGAAGACCCCAGGACCCCTGGCTACAGAAGAGCAGCCACCAGGGAGCTATGAATCTGAGCTTCAGGTAAGATTCCAGGCATCCGTACCCCTGTGCTCTCCACTCTGTAAGTCACCCAGTCCAGAACTGCCCTCCAGCTAATGTGGGAGAACTTTTTCTAGACTGTTGGCAGACCTGGCTTCTGGCCATGTGATTGGGACCCTGGGGCCTAGATCAGCCCCATGGGCTGATTTACGGCCCCTTTAGGCATTGGCCGGAGCGCTGGCCTGGCCAGAACAAAGACCAAAGCCTGGAAAAAGTGCAGGAGGGGGAGAGGGAGAGGGGGACCAGGACAGGAAGTGATCAGCCAGCTAGCTCAGTCAGCAAGCTAGTTGACTGTATGTGGGGTAGGTGGAGGGGGGTTAACCCTTTCCCTCCTAGCTGTTCTTCCTGCTGCTTGTGTAGCAACCATTGGGGTGCTACACATGCCCATCACAGTTCTTCACATTATAAAATTTGTTAGAACAGTAATAAAAAAAATTGAAACATGTGGAGTAAGGCCTGTCATTCCTCACTGCAGCAGGTAAACCTTTGAGCCCCCTAGGTTACCCTAAGGAGAGATGGCACTGGGTGACTGGAGGTGCATAATGAGAAATAAAATATATATTTATATTACCAGTAATAGTAATAATAATAATATTTTAATAAAGTAAAGTTCATGTGTAGGTAACCTTTTACTGTGTTCTGTATATAAGTAATGTAGAGGTCAAGCAACGCTGAGGGAGAAAGGGAGCTGGTGGCTGCAGTCAGACATCCTGATTCAGGTACTAGTAAATGTATGGGACTAGTAGGCTAGAATCAGTGTGGCACTTGCCTTCTTCCTTTCCCCTGTTCCCAAGTGGTTATATAACAGCTCTAGTCCACATACACATCCCTGATGCACAAAGCTTCTCTAACTCTTCATCCCACAATGTCCAGATATCTTATTATTTATAAGGATGTAACATTCTGAGCCACATGTTCATAAACGTCTCCCTATTTATGCTGGTATGTTACTAGCCACATTTATTGAAAGTGAACTGCTATACTTTATGAGAACCAGTAGTATATCCCCGTGGATTGGCTCTTTAAGGGATTTTATCCATCAAGCAGTAACTCTGAATATTATACCTGCTAGTGGCCTTGATTTTTTTTAAAAGGAACTTGGGTATTGGGGATTGGCTTTGTGATCTGGGAGGTGTTGGAATGCTAGATGATTTTTCCCTCAAACTGAAACTTGGATGAGGGTGGTGGTCAGGGTAGTGGATGGAGCAGCAAGGAGTGCTGGCAGGAACATTGGCTGTTAAGTGATAATTACCCTGTAACTCAGAGCACAAACGTGTGCTGTTTCCTGTGACATGTAAAGAACCACAAATGCATTAAAACAATAGGCTGTGTTAACAAGCTGCAACCAAAACTGTAGAGTGACTTACAAGCTGCTGAATGAGTAGGGGTGAATACAAAATTAACTAATAATGGAACGATAATGAAATTGGGCAAAAATGGAAAGTAGCAGGGTGTACAATTACAGACATCCTTACATTAATATGGAACTTTGCATTCTACAGGAACAAAGTGGGGGAGGGGAAAAAAGGTCTCATGTCATAATAGCAAAGTAGAATTAGCTGCTCGCGCAGCAGTGAGTACATCCTGGTGAACACAAATACAGGACACAACCATAGTCACCGAATACTAAATTAGCGCATATCTAAATACATGTTTAATGTGGCAGGCTGGGCCCCCATCACCCCCAAACTATTATAATCATTTCAGGAGAGGCGAACACTGGAGGAGACATGAAAGGCTGAGGACAGCAGTAACTTAAAAAAAAGAAATACCACCTGCCGAAAACAAAATAAAATACCTGTCCATAGTCCTGAACCCAGGACCACCACCACTGCAGCCGATATCCATTTCACTACATGGGTAGCTTGGCATGATCATACCCCATCTCAGGGGGAGGAAATGGACAAGGAAATGATAGAAAATATCCTTAGAATGGCAGAAAAAGGGGAGATATTGCTGATGGGGGATCTGAATATGTCAGATGTTAACTGGAGTGCAGTTGCAGCAGCCACTCCTAAGAGTGGGGTTATTCTAGATGCCCTACAGGGGGCATGCCTTAGACAACTAGTATTGGAACCCACTCGAGAGGGAGCAATAATAGACCTGGTACTCTCAAATGGAGATGGAGAGAGGATCACAGATGTAGAAGTGGGTAGCCATCTGGGAACTAGCGACCATCGAACAGTATGGTTCACGATAAACACAGCAGTAGAGTCAAGCCATACAAAGGCAAAAGTACTGGACTTCAGGAGGGCTGACTTTGCCAAAATGGGTGAGTGCCTAAGGAAAGCATTAGCAAATGGGCAGGAAGGAGGGGTGGAAGAACAATGGGGAATAATCAACACTGCCATGACAGAGGCAAAAAGCCTTTGTGTGAAGCAATAAACAAAACAAAACCATGTAAGGAACCACTATGGTTCTCAAAGGAGGTGGCAGGGAATGTTCGAGAGAAAAAGAAAGCATTCAGGAAGTACAGGGAATGACAGAAAAAGCAGGACAGAGAATTGTATCAGTTAAAGCAAAAGGAAGCTGGGAAGGCAGTCCGAACAGCAAAGGCCCAAACTGAGGGAAAGATAGCCAACTCAGCTAAGAAGGGAGATAAAACCTTTTATAGGTACATCAGGGAGTGAAGGAAGACCAAGGGAGGGCTAGTGAGGCATAATAAAGGGGAGGGGGGTGGGCAGAGGGTGGGATTGGAACCCAAGATGGTAGTCTGGGTAAAGAACTGGCTGGAGAACAGGATACAGAGGGTAATAGTAAACAGAGTCAACTTTGAAGAAAGAGGGGTTACAAGTGGGGTACCTCAGGGTTCAGTACTAGGACCAGTCCTCTTCAATGTCTTTATAAGTGACATCGCAGAGGGACTGGAAGGAAAAGTATGTCTCTTTGCAGACGACACAAAGATCTGCAAAAGAGTTGATACACAAGGTGGGTTGGAACACATAAGAAGGGACTTGGCAAGGTTAGAGGAATGATCAAATGTATGGCAGCTTAGATTCAATGCTAAGAAGTGCAAGGTAATGCACCTGGGAAACAAAAACCCAGGGGAAGAGTACACAATGGGGGGTGAGATACTAACAACAACAAAAATGGAAAGGGACCTGGTGGTAGTCATATCAGATGACCTAAAGGTGGGCAAGCAATGTGAGAGGGCAATAAGGAGGGCTGGGGAGATACTGGGATGCATAGGGAGAGGCATCACCAGTAGAAAACAGGAAGTTGTTATCCCTCTGTACAGACAGCTGGTGAGACCCCATCTGGAGTACTGCATGCAGTTCTGGAATCCCAGTCTCAACAAAGACATAAACAGGATGGAGGCAGTCCAGAGGAGGGTAATTAAAATAGTGTATGGTCTGCACCGGGTAGACATAAGAAGAGAGACTTAAGAAGCTTAATATGTATAGCCTCGAGGAAAGGGGTGGGGCATGATAGAAACTTTCAAGTACCTCAAGGAATCAATAAAGGCCAAGATGGTATCATCCTTCAGAAAAAGAGGTGTGCAAGAACAAGGGGGCACAATTTGAAGATAGGAGGGGGGGTTTGGCTCAGAGGTAATGTAAGGAAGTATTTTTTCACAGGGAGGGTTGTGGGTGCATGGAACTGCCTTCCAGAGGAGGTTGTGGAGTCAAAAACAGTGGTGGAATTCAAGAATGCATGGGACAGTTATAAGGCAATTCTAGGGGGTGGGGGTGGGGGTAAGAAGAAATAGGCTGTTGGTTAACTAGGATCTGCAGCTCATCCATTAAGTAGGGGAAATTGGCAGACTGGGTGGACCAAGCAGTCCTTATCTGCCATCAAATTCTATGTTTCTATGTTTCTATCATGCTCCACACCTCTAGTTAGCCCATCCCTCTTACTTCTACTTCTTTCCATCCCTTCCTTCCATCCCATCGCTATTCCCTCCCCCTCACTGTTTTTCCCCCTCCATTCCTCCCTTGCTAGTCCCTCCTTCACTATCCTTCCACAGTTGCCGAACCTGACAGTGACCAAAATAATGCTCTCATTTATGAGTCACTCATTTTGGATCGCTGTTTTGACGTGATACTAAAGAAAAACATAAACATCACTGCTGATTTAGCAAAGACCACCTAGATACTATATGAGGACCTTATTAAAGAGCATCTAAAGGAGATAAGCCATTATTAGGAGCTGTGAAACAGCTAATAGTAAAACTATAAAAATTCAGGCAAAAAATGGTGGCTAGAGTGATATGCATGAGGACATTCATCTGTATGAAATCACTACCCAAAGAATTCTACAGTTACAAAGACAAACTACAGAAAGGGGGGTGGGGTGGAAGGCATAGAGCATACTATAACAGTGTATGCTTTGCTTTATGGGGGTTTGTGTGATTTTGTATTTCTTTGAAACTTGGCTTCCCAGTCAGTGCCCTTTGGGGTAACCATTGCCTCAGTGCTTGCACACTAAGGTTCTTTGTCTATAACAGTGTTGAAACTTACTACCAATATGTAGGAGATGCCAGGATAACTAATCCAAGCCCTTGACAACAATTAAAAAAAATATATAATAAGCAGGGCATTAAGCTGGTGCCTCTCTGCAGTAGCAAACTCCATACAGTGAGTGAATGAGTGAGTGAGTGAGTGAGTGTGTGTGTGTGTGTATGGAGACAGAGAGAGAATGAGTATAGCAAAGTTTAGTGACTTGCTTAAGATCACAATTTGAAGTAAACTGACTTAAAACGCCATGCTAATAGTGTGCCACCACTGTACTGCACTTTCAAATGATTACATATGAGGTTTTTATGTTTGCTTGCATGCATGTGCAAGAAACATAGTGCCATCATCCGAGTTTTCGGAGGTGTGTCACCCCCTCTTCCAATTCAGTCAGTGTGTTGGCAGGCGCAGTCCCAGTCCTCCAATGCATGCTGGAGCTGTCTATGACAGCTCTAAAATGCAGTGGCATACAGTTGAAAGGGGGAGCTACGCTTCAGTGAGCAGCAATCAGATATCGCCTGCTCATGCGCAGCTCCCCCTACACACACACACACACACACACACACACAAACACCTCATACATACTGGTGCCGCCCCATGCACACACTGTATAGCCGACGGGGCTGCCCAATTCCCCAACGGGCTGTGCTGCGCCCCCAGTTTGACATGCCACGCCTGGGTGCCCACCCCAGCGTGGCAACTCATGGTATAGCCGATGGGGGTGCCCAGTCCCCCATCGGCTCCACTGTCCTCCCCTCCCCAGAGTACAGGGTGCCACGCTGGGAACTCACCCCAGCATGGCAATAGATGCTATGGCCAATGGGGGTGCCCAATCCCCCGTCGGCTCCATGCCCCCCCAACCAGCTGTCCTTATGCCTTGTCATTTAAAAAAAAACACAACCTGTAAAGAAAAAACGGTCCCACGCAGTCTCCCTGCCCCTCCACAACCAGCACCCACCCACTGCGCACCCTGCCCTCCACACACCCCCACTCCATACTTACCTCCGGAGTCTGGCGCGATGATCTTCGGTGGACTGGGAACATGTCTGCACTCTTCAAAGCCGACTGCAAACTGAGGAAATGCCGGTAAGCTGTATAATGGGATAGATAGGGTTTTTTCAACTTTGCTGCATATCTCAGGCATTTTTTGGAATTTTTGCACCAAATTTTCAACATGGGGTTTTTGGGACCCCTTCTCATGAATGCTCTCACTGTCATGGTGTTATTTGGGCCCGAAGGGTGATTTCGCAGTCACTGATCGAAATCACCTTTTGGGACCGATTAACAAAATGACACTGCCAGTGTTCATAAGGTGGGCTCTCAAGAAGCCTATTTTAAAATTTGGGAAAAAATCTAAAATGACTGTTTTACCAGTGTGCGTCGTACAGTTCCTATGCACGCTCGTAAGTTCACGAATTTTCTATATTTTCACTCCAGATTTTCAACATTGCCATTTTACCACACCTTTATATGAGTAGTACAGCTGTTATTTATCACATCTCACCCAAAACGTGTTTCTGCCCATGTAGTGCACAATGGCGCAGTCGGTGTGCGAAATCAATGTGCGGGACAAATTAAGAAAATCACAGTGACACTGTTCATGAGCAGAGGTCTTAAAATGGCTATGTTGAAAATTTGGTGAAATAATTCCTAAAAATGACTGTTTTATGAGCGTGCGTTGCGCAATTCCTATGCATGCTCGTAAGCTTGCGAATTTAATATTTCACTCCATATTTTCAACATTGTCATTTTATTACACTTCCTTATGAACAGTACAGCTGCCATTTTCATATAGTTGCCCAAAATGTGTTTCGCACATGTAGCGCACAATGGTGCTGTTGGTGCAAAAGCAATGTTTGGGACAGATTACTTAAAATCACAGTTACACTGTTCATGAGCAGAGGTCTTAAAATGGCTATGTTGAAAATCTGGTGACAAAGTCCATAAAATGACTGTGTTATGAGTGAGCATTGCGCAGTTTCCATGCACCCTTGTAAGTTCATGACTTTGTAATACTTTCAGTCCAGATTTTCACCAGTGGCATTTTTCCACACTTCCTTATGAACAGTACAGCTGTCATTTTTCACAACATGGCCGAAGTGTGTTTTCACACTTTCAGTGTAGAGGTGCATGGTCGCTGTGGGAAATCATTGTTCAGGACAGATAAAGAAAATCACAGTGACACTGTTCATGATCGGAGGCACCAAAATGCCTGAGTTGACAATCTGCTGTAAAAAATCCCCAACCTAATTATATTACGGGTGTGCGTTGCACAGTTTATATGTACGCTCATGACTTCACCAGTTTTTTAATATTTTTACTGCAGATTTGCAACATTGCCATTTTTTACACCTCCCCATGAACAGTACAGCTGTCATTTTTTACATCCTGGTCGGAATGTTTTTGCACCTGTGGTGCTAAATGCCGTAGTCGCTGTGCATAAGCAGTTTTCAGCTAACAAACTGATATTGCCACTGTTCATGAGGTGGGGTCACAAAAAAACCATGTTGAAAATTTGGAGTGAAAATACCAATGAATGCCTGAAGTATTAGGGTTTCCAACCATAACATCCAACCCTGTAGAGAATGACAGGCATCAGGGGTGTGACTTGGGATTCTTGCCTGTAATGCTCATACCATTCCACACCCTGCAGCCAGTGAGAGGCATCGAGGTATGCCTTGGACTCTTCAGCCCCAAAGTTCACCCCATTCTCCTATATCACACCCATCTCACCATATTTCCTAATGGAATGGGGTGAGCATAATGGCCAAAGACCCCAAGGAACACCGTGACACTTGTCAGTGTCTGCAGGGTGGGGTGTGGTGAAATGGCATGGCCGTTATGCCTGACGACCCAAAGGCACATCCCAATGCCTGTCACTCTCTGCAGGGTGGTGGTGGGGTTGGCTTCAGTTCAATACTTCACTGCCATTCCTATTAAGCAGCTCTGTAACTTCTACACTACCACTGCCAATGCCAGCAAGCAAACATTTGGCATTGACAAATGCTTGTTTAGGCATTAGTACTACGCATGGTAATGGGCTGAAATATTCTGAATCAGCCTGTGCTCTTTCATTAAATCTTTTAGCAACAATTGCTTTAAGAAGTAATGTTTTCACAGTTGTTTGTTTGACACCAGCTGGCGGCAGTAATGTTTAAGTAAAGCAACCTTACTAGATAACTGCTTTCAGTAACTTTGTTAACAGCCAGAATTAGTAAACAATAATGGAGTATGACTTTGTAAAGTGCCATTAGCAATCGAGTATGATGCTCCCTTCTGGTTTACTGGGTTTTTATTTTAAATACTGTAACACATCAGCATTTTTAATATCAAAGCAAATTGAATTACTCTGTGTTCACTGTAGTATACTGTACAGACTTAACTTTTTATTTTTTTTTATTTTCTGCAGCTTCACTATAAACACTTTTGATACCTAAAAAATGTTTGCATGCTGCAGCATTTGTATTATACAGTAGTAAGTATGTGCAATTGGGAAGCTCTTACCAAAATAGATTGGTCTTCTAAATCTACTTATAATTTTTAATCAAAAAGTAAAGTAGTTGATCAAATGAATCATATGATCAAAAGGGTGGTGTTAAAGCCATTGAACTGATAATGAGAGTTAATTTAATTGATTAAAATCCCTAAGGATAGACCTGACTACTATTCTTTGAAAGTACTCAGTTGATTAGACCTAGTTTGGATTGGATTGTACAGCACTGTATTATCAAAAAAACAAAAAACCAAAAAAAAATACTGTCGTACTCACCCATAGAAATATGCTATTAAGTAGGCAAGAGGGGTAAGACAGCCTGTGTCTCAAACAGCTACCATAATGCAAAAGTATTGATGTCTGCATAGTAAACGAGGGGTGACTTTTTCATAGCTTGGATCTGGGCAGAGCAGTCAAATGGGGACCCCTGCATTAAACAGCATTCCCCAAACTGACCCCTATTTTAGAGCAAACAGATATATGATTTCATACAAATTATAAGACAGACTTCAAATACACATTTTGTATGCAATGGAAATGGGGGAGTGGTGTTATATATTTAGAAAACGTAAATCACTGAGGATGTAATCAAAGTCACCATATAAGATGAAAGATCTTATTGTAGCACATCGCATTTATAACAAGTCATTTGTTTGCTGTGCTTAGGTGTGTTCTGCTTTATGATGGGTGTTTCTAACACAGGAGAGCACTGTAAAAGAAATTGGATTGGGAGGGTTCTGTGTCTCAGGGGCCAGTTGTATAATCAATGCCAGTTCTATTCTCAGTTAGCCCACTGTTTGTTTTTGGTTGATCTGGTTTGCCAGTGGCATAGGTTTTCCATAGCTAGGAGTAACAAGACTGCCCACAATTTTATTGTGCTGTTAGTAGATGCTATCAGTAAGGTTTGATGTGAAGGTGTACATGGCTATTCTGCAATGCTGCTAATTCAAATGGCCTTTTGTATGTGGGGGAGGGTCCACTTTTCACCTGATGTGACAATATGGCTACAGGGTTTAGTGAAATGACAGTGGACAAGGACATTCTGTCAAGTAGTTTTGCTGAATATGCATTCAGAGAGGCTGCAGCCAGCAACTCTATTTTAGTCACCAATTCAGAGCCTGAAGACAGTGTCCAGCATAACCACATTGTAGAAGTGTATTCAGGTAATTAGGGAACAATGTCCTGAAAGGTTGCCACATGTATGGGCAGTGTCGGCAAAAGGTAGTCCCTGAAGCCTATTTGGAAGTTAAAAGGGTGCCTGAGAGTCTCTGTGTCTTTAAAAAGCCAGTTTATGGGATGTATGATACTATCTTTACGGACAAATGTTGTGCACTGATAGAGCAGTCAGCACTGAAAACTAGTCAGCTAATCCTTGAAAGAGCATCACTAGTGCATGAAAAGGTGCCCAGGGTGATTAAGGAACATGAAAACAAACTCAAATAATTGATTTCCAGTTAAGAGTTTGCTAATCTTCAGAAAATGTTAAGTTTGTCCGATATGACCAGCACACCAAAGCGGTAAAACAAAATAAATTTGACCAGGCCACTACATTCTACAGACTAAACAGGGTTTTTAATAGGGACCAGGAATATTTACATGGCTCTCTGACAGCTCGGACAGAGTTCTAACCTAGGTCTCTGATGGCGCACTGTCTGTGATGGCCACCTGTACCTAATGCCATTGGTGCAGTCATACAGGGAAGGAGTAACATTGCAGTCAGGACTTTTTGGTGACACCAATAGCCAAGATGGGGGGGTCTTGGACTTCAGCCACAGAGACACATGAAGTGAAGAGTGCTCCTCTCTTCTCATACTGGGTTGCAACCAGTTTCTGCTGCTTGGCGGGGTAGCACTACTCCCTGCCAGGTTGGACTGATAAGTGAGTGGCCATGTACCAGCATTGTAAGGGTTTCTTTTTTCCATGGTTGGGGGGCTCTGAGCGGCAGCCGCAGACAGACAGAGAAAAGGCTTTGCCCTCCTCTCGTACTGCCATGCAAGCTTATAGTGATATCATAACATTTGTAACACAAAGGGAAAGGACACTTTACTTGTTGGTGCATGCCACCATTGTCTGCTGCTTGGGGGGACTTTTGTTTAAGTTTCTAACTGCTAAATGAGGAGATATTGTACCACTTCCCACAGCACTGTCCGCCATGTCAATAATACCAAAAAATAATCATGCATGTGCGGATATGTGTGTATGTGTGTGTGTATGTGTGGGGAGGGGTGACGAGGATTCCTGCACTGGGGGATTGGGCACCCCTACTGCAACTGTTATGTTTCAGGGGTGGGAGGGTTGGTGGTGCTAAGAGGGAGGGTCAAGTGGGGAGAGGAAATGAGCACAAAGGAAAATGTATGGGAAAAAAAATAAATAGTGCCAGTGCAGAGTGCTACAAATGCGGATGACTTTTTTTACACTTTTCACACTATACAGTCAGAAGAGATGCAAGTCACAAGTGGGGTACCTCAGGGATCAGTCCTGGGGCCAGTCCTCTTCAATATCTTCATCAGTAACATTGCAGATGGACTGGAGGGTACAGTTTGTCTGTTTGCAGATGACACTAAGATCTGCAACAGAGTAAATGATCCAGATGGGGTGGGCACAATGAGAAGAGATCTAGATAAACTAGCAAAATAGTCAGAAGAGTGGCAACTGGGGTTTAATGCAAAGAAGTGCAAGATCATGCACATAGGGAAGAGAAACCTAGAAGCCACCTATAGGCTGGGAGCGGAGTTGCTGGCAGTCACAAGGGAAGAAAGAGACTTGGGCGTCATCATCACTGATGACCTGAAATCATCCAAGCAGACCACTAAAGCAGTAGGTAAGGCTAGAGGGATGTTGGGGTGTATTAGTAGGGGTATCACAAGTCAGAAGAGGGAGGTAATAATCCCTCTTTACAAGACACTGGTTAGGCCCTATCTGGAGTACTGCGTGCAGTACTGGAGGCCACAACTTCACAAGAACATTAACCAAATTGAGGCAGTCCAGAGAAGGGCAACCAAAATGGTGCAGGGACTGCATCAGAAAACATATGAGGACAGATTAACTGAGCTCAATATGTATATCCTAGAGCAAAGGAGGGAGACAGGAAATATGATCGAAACATTCAAACACCTTAAGGGCATTAGCAAGGTGAAAGAGTCTAACATGTTTCAATATAAGAAAAATAGCAGGACAAGAAGACACAGCATGAGATTAGAAGGAGGCCGATTAAGGGGTAATGTGAGGAAGTTCTTTTTCACAGAAAGGGTGGCGGATGCATGGAACAGCCTACCTTAGGAAGTGGTGGATATGAATACAGTGCAGGGTTTCAAACAGGCATGGGATAGGAATAAGGGAGCAATACAGATGAGTATGAATAGATAGGCCATTGACAGAGTAAACGACAATGGCACATTCATAAGGTAGAAAAAGAAATGGGCAGACTGGATGGGCCTTGCAGTCCTTATCTGCTGTGAACTTCTATGTTGTTGGTTTGCAAGGAATGTGGGGGTGCTTTTTTTAGTCAATGCAAGAGGTCTGCAGGGCCCTCCATAAGCTGACTCTTCCAAAATCTGGGAGGTCAAAAGGTACCCAATTTCTTACTTTATTAAATGTCATCCCATATTAATAAATATATAAAATGGTTACTTGATTTATCCCAGTCATTTTTGTTTGTTCCTACCTGGGTAGTGATAGGAAAACATATACTTAAAATGCATAATATTTGTCCTGAAACCATCTTTTATTCCACTCTCAAACACACCCCAAAAAACCTTAAAAATATTGTGACTGGTACGTTTTTAAAAATTCAAAATCAGTTTTGTCATATGTTTAATATCAATCTGGTTCAGTGTTTACTGCAACCAGTTTCATATCATCCAAATTTTTATTTACGTGGAAAGAATCTTACTTCAAATTTTCTACCATGTTCTTCTAATTTAATGGTGATCTCCTTATTGGATAATAGGGAATTGTGCTCCTTCTCCAAACCTTCTAAGAAATTTAGCTGGTCTAAGAAATACCTATTAAACTTTAATATCTTAAAGTTAATTCTGAACTCACATTTTAAACACCCTGTTCCACTTAGGAATGAAGCAAACCTTATCTCAAATATGGTTAGTGCTAGTAATAAACTTCATCATATCTTGACCCTATATAGATATCTTTTGAAACTAAAATTCTCAGATAATCCTTTTACTAGTTCATTTTGGGATAATCATTTCCCACCTCATTCCTTAAATTGGACAAGTATGTGGAATAATATTCACAAACTAATCCCCTTAAACAATCTTAGACTAATTTGCTACAAAATATTACATAACTCTTATCTATCTCCTTCTAGACTGCACAAAATAGGTCTTAAACACTCCAGCCTGTTCCACAAATGTGATAAGGCTATTGGTTCTCTGGATCATATAATATGGTTCAATATCCTGCGCAGCCAGTATAGTGCAATGCTTGTGCAACTGTGTTAGTTTGGTTTTGGCCATTTGCGCTCACTATTCCAGAGGAATTACCACCATGTTGTGGTACCAAAGGCAAGGAACACTCAGAGAGGGTTCCACCCCTAGAGGTGCCACGGAATGATTCCCGTGGCTAAAGGTACCTTAGGAGTACCCCTAAGGAGAGAAGTGCTGCTGTTGGAGGAGGAGGGGAGGATGGTGGGACAAGGAAAAAGTGCTTTACAATGAGGCTGAGAGGAACTGCTTATATAGCTCCAGAAGTGAGAGTGGCTGGCTGCTTGGCCATTGAACTCCAGGCAAAACATTTCCCAATTCAATGTCCTGCACAGCCAGTATAGTGTTATGCTTGTGCAACTGTGTTAGTTTGGTTTTGGCCATTCACATTCTCTATTCCAGAGGTATTACCACCTTGTAGGGGTACCAAAGGCAAGGAACCCTCGGAGAGGGTTCCTCCACTAGAGGTGCCACAGGACAATTCCCATGGCTAAAGGTACCTTAGGAATCTCCAAAAAGAAATGTAGTAAAAGCATATCCCAAAAGAATGAGATGACACAAAGCATATAAAGAAGTAGTAAGTGTGATGTAGCAGCAGTAACTGGGATGTAGCAGTAGAAGAATAGACAGTTTGAGATGCTCAGTTTGATAACGTAATGAAATGCCCAGGTTGCTTAGCATGATACTGATGGTATGCATTGAGAATGAGGGGATCCTCTCAATAAAGATGGAATGGCAGGACATCCTCCACCTCCACCCAACAGTGGAACCTACCTAAAGAAACTAGGGAACACTAGTATGCTAACTAACAGTTATGACCTGAGGCAACGGAGGAGAGAAAAAAAAAAACATGAGGAGGAAATCTCGGGGGATCCAAGGCCTAGGTCGCCTTCCCTCCAGACTTAGGATAGTTTATTTAGTGATGGCTCTGCAGCTGCAATTTGGAAAACCTAATTAAAGGGAGGTGAAAAATATTCCAGTTTGGAGGCAGGCTGTCACTTAAACCCTCTAGCGGGAACGCCGTGGAAGGTTGTGTGAAAACTCTGCAACAATAGGTGCAACCAAGGTGGAGGAGGAGAGCAATGACTGCTGAGGCACTCACCTGGCCTACCTGCCCTAAACTCAAACCAGGTGAACCACAGGCAGTTGTAGGGAGAATGTGGTGAAGGTGCCTTGCTAGGAAACCACTAAAGCCAATGGACAACCGTTATAGTGAAACATTAGAGCCAAAGGAAATCTACATAACCACCCTTCACCACTAGTCTTACATTCTACACCAGGAACTGCTGTTGTGTAGCAGGCAGCTAAAGCCAAGCCTGTGGTGAGGACATTCCCAGCTATGGGCCAGGTGAGAAGGACCCCACCCCAAGTTGGACATGCTCAAGATGTGGACAAAATGCAGAGGAAGATCATTGGCTGCAGGAACTCTGCGCCAAGAATAGAATGGCTGGCATGCCCCACAATTAGATTGAACTGAGAAGCTGGCAATCTGATTGAGCACTGGTGTGCTGATCATAATGAGCAGTGAGTGCTGAGCCTTTGCAAGGTTGAAAGCAGATGAGTTCAGCAGACATCCCAAAGGCTAAAGTCGAGAGGATGCAGTAGGCATGAGCAATCGACTGTGTAAGCAAGTGTGGACCTGTACATAGGTCAGTAAACAGAGTAGTAATAAATTGACCTGAACATAGGTCTGCATAATGTACAGAAGTAGCAATGAAACAGCACTGAATAGTGAAGCAAGCCAGCCAGACATTTAAAAGCCAAATCAAGGTGACAAATACTCTGAGGATTTTCAGTGGTGAAGGCAGGATTTAGAACAGAATAATTAGCCACATGTTGCCACGACTCCCCAAACACTTCCCAGTCCCTGCCATAAGACAAACAAGAAAGTGATGGAAGGGCTAAGAACCACTTGCAGATATTAAATCTAGTTTAACAGCATCAGCAGAAGATTTTAGCTGACCTCAGTAGTAGACAGGATGATAAACAGAAAAGCAATATCTGTATGGAGTACTCTGAATTGTAACTGCAATAAACATTAATAAGGAGACACAATGCTCTGAAAGCAGGTGCAGTCAGGCAGTGCAATGAAGTTGTTGCAATGAGGTAAGTAGCATGAGACAGCATGATTGAGCTGCATAGCTAGGTTTAGTGTAAGCCTGAGTCAGGTGAAAACAATTGAATATGCAACATGGAGCAGCTATGGGTGAGCTGAAACACATAGATAATGATTGCAGTTGCATTGTAGTAATTTGAGAGTTATGGGTAACCGAGCAAATAGTAGGAGCTTCTGAAGTGATATGCTAGGGGATAAGAAACAAAAGCCCCCCAAAAAGAGACAAACCAAAGACACACAAACAAAGAAAACAGAGAACAAGACAAAAAGAAGCACACACAGCCGAAGGCAAAATACAAACCAGAAGCAGGAAAGAAACATAAAATTCCAGCAGACAAGCAGGAGCAGCAGGAGGGGCGGCGGGGGTAGGCCCCAACTGGCTCAGAGGAAAAACTGACAGAGCCTTCGGCTGCAAAGAAAAAGTGCTTCACAATGAGACTGTGAGGAACTGCTTATATAGCTCAGGAAGCGGGAGTGGATGGCTGCTTGGCCATCGAATTCCAGGCAAAACCTTTCCAATCATGTCCATCTATCCTTAAATTATGGCAAGAAATTAAAGTTAGGATCATAGACAAAAAAATACATTCTTGTGACTTTAACACAGATACTTTTATTTTAGGCAATCTGCCTACATATATGCCCTTTACAGATAAATCCATAGTATCCTTAATTGGGGCTTCAACTTCACAAGTGATACTTAAGCATCAGGCGGACCAATCTATTCCGTCCTTTAATGACTGAATTAGCCAGATCAGACATAACCTAATAGTAGTAGTAGTAAAATTTTAATTTTTATATAAGATGATGTCATTTGGGTTAAAAACCCAGTTTACAAGAGAGTCCTGTTAGCATAACCTAGCATTGATCTGTATTATTTCATATTTCTATAACACACAATCTATCTATTTAAAATGTTGGAAGAAATTAGAGGATTTAATAACACCAGTGATTTAACTTACACTCCTGGGTGTTTTTGATCTCAGGCCTTAAGCAATCTTTGCCCTTTGTTCTTTATAATTTTATTTACCCTTTAGATAATTAATAAGAGTTGTTCTTATACAAATGTATATAACTTTGAAGATAGCCTTACTTTCTTCATTCTTTTCATTTACTATATTATACTTTAAGATTTACATTGTACTTTAGTGGATAAGATACATTTGTGGCTGTATTACTCCCCTGGATGGGGGGGGGGTAGTTTTTTGATGTTTATTTTATATCTTCATAGTAATCTTACATGTCAACTTGAGATTGTATATGTTTCTTTTACTTGGTTGTAAATTTTAAATTTCCAATAAAGAAAAGAAAGATAAAAAAAGAGGTCTATAGGGCTACACCCACTGCAGCCCCAAAAATGAATTCAGTAGAAATGTATTGACTTTATACAGACAAATGGAACAGTCTTCATAAATGTAGCAACACCCCACACAGATTCAATTACAGTCAAGATACATTTATTGAGGGAGGAGGAGAGGTTGGGAAAAGAAGGGGAGTGAGAAAGAAAGAGAGAGAGAGAGAGAGAGATATGAATGTTAGCCAAGATATCAGAGCTGCAAAAAAAAATTGAAACATGGACAGTTTGAGTTCATGCAGCACGTTTACTTGTTGGGTGGCAAGGTGAGTAACTAAAGACAGTTTGTGGAGGACCATGTACTACAGTATGTAAAATAATATATGATCAACCATTTCAATATGGCCATGTTTCCATCTCAGGGATTGTGCTGACATCAAAGCCTCTCAAGCTTCATGAATTAAGTCCCTATGAAGTTTTCACAAGTACTCAATAGAAGCATGAACTTATTGAGTATTAATTATTTATTTCAACACTTTTACCAGGAACACATACTGAGCTGGTAACATACCCTTTTCCAGATGTGTCCTGGGGGAGATGGTAAGGGAGGAACAAATGTACACTAAGAAGAATACGTACAAATACAATTAATGTAACTACAATTAAATGCAATTAATACAAACAAGTAAGTAAACATCATAAATGACAATTGTGCAAGGAGACAAATGCTGTGTAAGTAAAATATGCTACACCTACACTACAGTATAATAAAGTGCTGGATGATAACATAGAAACAGAGAAATTTACAGCAGATAAGGACTGCTTGGCACACCTAGTATGCTCATTTTCCCTACCTCCTGCAATACCACAGATCTTACTTGATTTCTGGTTTTTACCCTCTCTTTCCTGCCACTAGGGTTCCCTTGTGCCTATCCCATGTATTCTTGAATTCCTCTTCTGTTTTTGGCCCCCCACCACCTCTGCTGAGAGGTTGTTCCATGCATCCACATCCCTTTCTATGAAAAAAATACTTCTTCATGTTATCCCTGAGTTTACCCTTCCATCAACATATCATGACCCCTTGTTCTTGAAAATCTTTTTTTCTGAAAGATGCTACCCTCTAGTACTTTATTTATGCCCTTCAGGTATTTGAAGGTCTCTATCATCTCCCCCCTCTCTCTCCTCTCTTCCAGGGTATACATACTGATGTCCTCTAGTCTCTTTTTATATGATTTTTGCTGCAGACCCTGCACCATTTTTGTTGCCCTTCTCTGAACTGCCTGTACTCTATGTCCTTCCAGAGATACAGCCTCAGGAACAGGACACAAGTACTCCAGATGGGGTTTAACCAATGATTTGCTCAGTGGTATCACCACCTCTTTTTTCTGCTAGTGATACCTCTCCCTATGCACCCCTGCATCCCACTGGCTCTTCCCAGAGCTTTTTCTCAATGCTTGGTCACCTTTAGGTCATCAGATATGGTTACCCCATGTCTCTTTCCCATGTGGTGGTCATCAGTACCCCCCATCATGTACTCCTCCCCTGGGTTTCTGTGCCTGGACAGCATGATTTTACATGTCTTTGCACTGAATCTTAGCTGCCACACTCTTGACCACTTCTCAAGCCTGCTTTGGTTCCTCAAGACATTTTTAATGTGCTGAATACAATACTAAGTTTAGGGAGGGGTCCAGTGGTTGTGGGAAAGGGAGGCTAGACAAGGGGATTTCACCACTGTAGGTGCAGGGTGAAAAAAGGAGTGATGGAAGGCACAGGGGTAGGAGGGTGAGAACAGCAACCCTAGGTTCAGTACCAGGGACAACTGCAGGAGTGAATATTGAAGTAATGAAGGTGAAAGGTAAGTAGGTGGTGAGAAGAGACAGAGAAGATGTCAAGGGGTGAGAACTCCAATGTTTAGAGAACTGGAAAGAGAAGGCAGTGTGACCAGCAGTGGATTTTCTTGAGGCGAGTGCTAGGGGGGGTGAGTGCCAGAGTTCAGAAGGGGATAGGAAATGGTAGTGGGTGGTGAGAAGGGAAGCAAGTAGGAGAGGAGGTAGCCAAACCAGTCTTTAGAGATAAAAGAAGCACAATGGGCAAGGCATCTGTACCAAAGGGGCAGAAGGAAAAGAAGGAGCTGATGGAGCAATGGTGGTGGTGGTGGCAAAGTGACAAAAGGAGTGAAAGAGGGGATCCAGTCTGGCCAGGGTGGATTTTAGAGCTTCAAGGTATACTGTTTCACTATAGTTGAAGATGGGGAGTATCATCTTTGAGCTGGTCTCTCTACAGGCAGGAAGCAGCATACATCCTACAGTATATTCCTGTAAAGCAGAATTCCTGTAATGTGCACTAAGTTTGCAGTGAAGCTCTATCTATCTATCTATCTATCTATCTATCTATCTATCTATCTATCTATCTATCTATCTAGCTATCTATCTATTTACCTACATACACACAGACATATATACACATATATATATTATAGTGGCACGGTAGTGCCACTATAGTTAGGGTTGAGTACCCCATTTAAGGTTAAATGGTGAAAATTTGCACCTTAATAACTTTGCCACCATTCAATGGATTTGCCTGAAATTTTGCTGGCATGGAGCATTACCATATATCTTGAGATCTGCTAAGTTTTGTACCAGTTGGACATGCGGTTGCGGAATTATTAAGCAACATTCGGGAAGCGCATTCTGGCACTGCGCATTCTTTGCTCACACCTACAGGTTGCACGGTTATGTGACTAGTCCAAAACTTCAGCGAACATGCGTCAGGTACCTATGTCCTTTTGAAGATTTAGTGAAAATATTGAACGGTTCAAAGTTATTCAAAAACAAGTTTCCCATTATAGTCAATGGGAAAAGTTACAAAAAAGTTCAACAGTGTCGCAAATGTAGTTTTTAGTGTCACAAATTACCCCTGTAGTGTCGTGAGTCAGCCATTTTTTTTCAGTTACTGATCACAGAAATGCTTGGCATTTAAAATTGGGACCCTCTGGGGACACTATTTTTTTGTGTTTACCTAGCTGAGCCCTGAGGATGCTAGCTATGTTTATTTTGGGGTTAAACAACCCCAGAAATATGTTTTTGAAATTTTTGTGACAAAGAAAAAAAAAAAAGTCGCATCTGCGACACTTTCTTGATTTTTTTTGCGAAAGTGTCACAAATCACGACACTACTTTGCAACACTATGGCTAAATAACAGGAATTATTTGCCACCCGGCTGCAAAAGAACAGTTTTGTCTTTTGGGCTGAAATTTGGAGGGAACAAAGCCAACATCCCACAGATGTGCCTTTTCATGGTTTGGTGACAAAATATTGCAGGGATGCAAAGTTATGGTACTCCAAATTTCACACTTTTTCCCATAGACTAACATTGCAGCGTACGCCGCACCTTTCGGGGACCGTATCTCAGAAACGGTGCGAGAAAAGGAATTTTCATCTGAAAAATGCTTAGCCCCTTAGGGGACTAAGTGTTAAGTGCAAACCTAGCCAGGAAAGTCATAAAGTCATGAATCATATGACATTTTAATTTTTTTCCTGCGTTGTATGGTTCCTGAGATATAAGCAATTTAGTATTTCAAGAGTTCATTTTCTGGTCCGAGGCCCATTATTATGCATACATTCTTTGTGGTTACTGTGTTTCTCTATGCAGCTGTTGGGGAACACCAGGGTGTGTGCTTCCATTACTGTTACAGTTAGCGTTCGCACTTGCGTTTCCATACCCATTTGTGTTAGCGTTCCCGTGTACACCACAGCGTGTGTTTCGCTTTGCGTTTTTGTTTGTGCTTGCATTTGCGTTACTGTTACCATTTGCATTTGCAGCCACCGTTCCATTTGCATTTGTGTTTCTCATTCATTTTGCATCATCGTTGCTGTTACCATTACCATTTGCATTAACAATTGCATTACCATGACCATCTGCATTACAGTTTGCGTTTCCATATGGGCTTGCATTTGCGTTTCTGTTTCACTTGGTGTTATTGTTGCTGTTATCATTACCATTTGCATTTACAATTGTGGTACCATGACCATGCACATTACGGTTAGCATTCCCATGTAAACCACCATGTGTGTTTCACTTTGTGTTTTTGTTTGCACTTGCATTTGTGTTACTGTTACCATTTGCATATCCACTACTGTTTGTGTTTGAGTTTTGGTTTGCATCACCGTACGCATTACTATTTGTGTTTGCGGATGCCGTTCCGTTTGCGTTTGTGTTTCTCATTCATTTTGCGTCATTGTTGCTGTTACCATTACCATTAGTAGGGTTGTTCCACAGTGACAAAAGCAAGGAAATTCGATGTTAGGGTTGAAAACGCCCCCTTGGACCCACCCGCACCCTGCCCCACCAGCCAGCATCGGGGTGTGTGTTGGGGTCATCGGTCCTAACTCTCACTCCATTCTCCTATATTTCACCCCCTCAGCTTCTTTACACATGTGATGGGGTGAGAGTTAGGGCTGATGACCCCAACGCACAACCCGATGCCAGCTGGGGGGGCCGGGTGGAGGTGGGACCAAGGAGGGTTTTTCAACCCTAATATTGAATTTCCTCACTTTTGTCGCTGTGGAACAACCCTAACTGATGCATTAAACAGATTTTTTTTTGCCATGAATACATACATACATACATATATATATATATACACACATACAGTATGCAGCACATATATACATATGTGCACACACACACACACACATATATATATATGTGTGTATATGGAAATTCTGTGTTAGGGTTTCAAACTCTACCACCTGGGTCCAGCCTAAAACACATAACAAATCAGAAAAAAACCTAAAGAAGTTCCCATTAGCTGTTTTCTGGTGTTTTTTTGTGTTTAAAGTGTTCGGTCCTTGCTAAGCAGCAAAACAAGATGGCAACTGCAACACAACTAAATCAATCGCAGCTGGTATTTTTTGCACAGTAGTCCTATTGTTCAAAAAGAAGCTACTATTTTTTGCACAATACTCCTATTGTGCAAAAAATATATCTTTCGTGCCTGACATATAAATTTTCCCATAGGAAATAATGGGACAATTAAAAATCTTATAACATTTGAATGGATTAATATTTTTCACCAAACCTTCTAAAGGCATATCTGGGACCCAAGTGCTTTCTAACCCAAAAATTTCAGACCAGTACCTAAAGCCATTTCTGAGATCCAGGGTGACAAAGAAATGTTAAAAAAAACACTGATTTTTCTGTTTTTTCAACACTTTATATCTGAAAAATCATTAGATGGATTCCCATGACATTTGGCACATAAAGAGTGCAAATCCTAGAGATTATTCATGCCACATTTCATGTACATCCATTGAATGGCTCCAAAGCTCTTAAGTTTCAAAATGTGGGCTTTAACATAGAAGTGCCGTTTCACCCTAACTATACTGGCGCAACTGCGTTAGTATAATCTCTACCTATCTACACACACACACACACACACATATATATACACATATACAGTACATATATACATACACACACACACACATATATATATATATATGTATATATATATATAGAAATTCTATGTTAGGGTTTCCAGCTGTACAACCCCACCCTTCATACACCAACAGGAGTCTGGGTGTGCCTTGGAGTCATTGGCTAACTCACCCCATTCTCCTATACTGTACCACCTCAGCTTGTTTCACATGGAATGGGGTGACAGGGATATATATATATATATATATATATATATATATATATGTATCTATATATATACTGTATATGTATCTCTATATATATACTGTATATGTGTGTATATATATATATATATATATATATATATATATATATATATATGTGATACGTAATGGGCAGGACTGTGATATGGATAATATTGTCACTCCTAAAGTGAGCTCTGGATACTCATGAGTGCCGAATGCAGAAGTGAGAGCATCCAGAGCTCATAATGCAGGAGTGACAATATTATCCATAGCATACAATCTACCCATTATATGTGCTATTTATACAATGGGAGGTGAGAGCTTCCAAAGTATAGTTATGTTTTCCTGTGAGTTCTTTTATTGTTTGGTAATTGAGTAAGTTTTTAGAGGTGATTTGTTCAGAGTCACACAGTGTGGATGAGGAGGTTGTGAGAATCAAACCCAGGTCTGGTGTGCTGGATGTACCAAGTTTGTTCAAAGCTCATTTCTCTAGCTTCTAGGCTATACTGAGAGCAGTGTTTGATTGTGTTCTGAGTGTGTTTAAGTGTTTGTGAATGGGCTGGGAGTGTTACACAAAGTATGAGAAAAAGGTGAATGTGTTTGGCCATGCTAATTAAGTTAGTTTCAGCAAGCAGTGAGGGACAACAACTGTGAGGCACTGTGATTCAGATTGCAGGTTTTCTTGAACTTAAAATAACATAGTAATGGGATAGGAGTTTTACAAACCCTGTGGGAAACAGCTAAATGTTCTTTGAAGAGTTAATTGAGTTACTTGCAAGTAGCAATGAGAAACAGAAAGTGTGAGGCACAGTTATTTAGAATGCAGGATTTTTTGAAAATGTAGTAATGGGTTGGGAGTTTTGCAACACTGTGGAAAACAGCTGAATGTCCTGTGCAATGTTAATTGAGTTACTTGCAGGTAGCAGTGAGAAACAGATTTGTAAAGAAGTTCAATTTAGTATGCAGGCTGGAGTGAGTGAGTGGTGACATAAGCAGAGTATGTATATTTGTCAGATATTTTAACTCCAGTGATGTCATTGTCAGATATCACACTCCAGTGGAAATAACCTAGTTTATCACACTAATATTGCTCTCACCCCCATTGAATAACTATATATATATATATATATATATATATATATATCCCTAACGCTCACCCCATTCCATGTGTAAACAAGCTGAGGTGGTACAGTATAGGAGAATAGGGTGAGAGTTAGGCCTGATGGCCCCAAGGCATGGCCTGACTCCTGTTGGTGTGTGAAGGCTGGGGATGGGGTGGGTGGTAGAGTTGGAAACCCTAACACAGAATTTCCAAATTTTTGTTGCTGTAACATCAGCCCTAACTGATGCATTAATGGAGTTTTTTTGCAATGAATTTCCCTTATTTTTGAGAAAGTGTAATGTTACTCATATGGGGTTGTAGCACCGCAGGGCCCATCATTCATGCATTGGCCTTGCGGTCCCATCTATAAGGCAAGTGTAGAGATATTTTATGATCTTGCATCTCCCAGGAGAGTACAGGGCCCTCTGGGCCCTGCGCTCCCAGTACTAAATAATGGAAGGCCCTGTGTTCCCAGTATTGCATAATGATATCCATATGTATGGCCCTGTGCTCCCATCTACCCATAAGTATAGAGACATAGTGAAGCCCTAAAAACATTCCAAGTAATCCTTGTGCTGCAAATGTGGCAATATCTCAGTAAACATAGGAACTTTGGAAACAATTCCTCTGCTGTTGTAATCACGACCTGGTAGCCTGCATGCATGCATGCTTAGCTGTGCTTAGCAAACAATCTGTATCTTGAACCGTTTTCGAGATATAGCCACGAAAGGTGTTGTGGTCACCACAATGTTATCCTATGAGACATTGCAAAACTTCAGAATGTCATAACTATGGAACCATTGTAGATTTTTTCACCAATCCAGCAAAAGGCACATCTGTGGTGCAAGCCCTTGCTGCCCTATAAATTTCAGTCCAAAAGTCTTAAACATTGTTTTGCTGTGAAGTGGCAAAGAAACTGTTTTTTTAGAGGTACTTTAGCAAAATTTGCAAAGGTTTTGCAAAAATTTGCAAAAGTTTCAAGAAAGCTTTCACACTTTCACGAAAGTACTTTTGCAAATTTGTGAAAGTATCAACAGGAAAATTGAGAAAACATATTTCCAGGCATTATTTTTTAAAAACTAATGTCAGGATTGTGTTCCTTGGGCTCCAGTTAGGTAAACACAACTGTTGGTGTTTACCTGTGGCCAGTATGTTTTGAATTACAGCATTATTTTTTTGACGTCACTAACCAAAAACAAGATAGCGGCATCATGGAAGTACAAAACCCATTTGCGGCAATAAAAAGTGCTTTCACGAATGTTTTCCTGCCTAGCATATATTTTTCCCATAGGCTATAAAGGGAAATTTAAAGGTTTAATAACTTTTGAATGGATTAATATTTTTTCACCAAGCCTTCAAAAGGCACTTCAGTGACCCAGTCCCCATATACCCTGAAATGTTCAAACCAGAGCCACAACCCATTTGGGCTGTAAAGATGAGAAAAGAATTTACCACAAAGTGAGGATTTTTCACACTTGTTGGCACTACACAGCTCCGCAATTGCACATCTGACTGAAACAAAACTTGCCATATTCAGAGATCCATGGTACCAGACGGTGCATGCAAAATTTCAGGCAAATTGGACCAACAGTTGCAAAGTTATTAAAATGCAAAATGTTGGGTTTAACATAGAAGTGGCCGTGCAACCTTAACTATAGGGCCAGTAATTATGTATATACATCTATATATATATATATATATATATATATATATATATCTACAAAATGGATAAATCTAGTTGCTCCAAATCCAAACATCTGAGTGTATAAAACACATCACATGACTGTGCGTATATCAGATCAGAACTGCACACTTGCACTTTTACCCCCTTAAAAAACAATTTTGCCATTTTATAATATAGAAAACCCATGCTACGGTGTTCAGTCATGCTCTGATATACACAGCCTGTGGCCTCGTGCATACAACGCACACCAAGGCATGCTTATATCAGAGTGCAACTGCACACCTAAGAGTGGGGTTTTTATCTATTATTATATATATATATATCGTATGTACATATATACATATACACCACACACACACACTCACACACACACATCTATCTATCGATATATTTATATATATATATATATATATACTGTATATGTATATACACACACACACACACACACATATATATATATACACACACACACACACACACACACACACACACACACACACACATATATATATATATATATATATATATATACATAATGCTGGCCCAGGAGGGCTAGTATAGTTAAGATTGCACAGTCACTTCTATGTTAAACTGAACATTTTGCACTTTAATAACTTTGCAACCATTTGTCTGATTTACATGACAGTTTGCATACATGATATGGTAGCATAGATCTCTGGATCTGGAAAGTTTTGTTACGGTTGGATTTTCAGTTGCAGAGCTGCGAAGCATGAAAAAGTGAGGAAAAATCCTCAACTTTTTTGAATTCTTTGCTCATCTCTGCAGCCTGAATGGTTCATCTGTCTGCTTTGAACGTTTCAGGGTACATGGGTAGCAGGTCAAGAAAGTGCCTTTTGAAAGTTTGGTGAAAAAATATTAATCCATTCAAAAGTTATTAAACTTTAAAGATTTCCATTATAGCCTGTGGGAAAAATATATGTGTACTGCAAAAGCTTTTAAAAGCTTTTGCGAAAGCACAATTTCCTTTCGAGCTCTGGGTTTTGTTTTTGTGCTGTTGCCATCTTGTTTTTAGTTTGTGGTAGACAAAAACGGCTATAGATTAAATCTGGTTGCCCTAGGCAAACACTGATGGTTGAAGTTGCCTAATCAGAGCCTTTGGAACACACTGGTGCCATAATTTAGGGGAAGTGACCGCCAGAAAGACATTTTTCATGATCGTCCATCCCATTGTGAAAGACCGGATATGAAAGTGTTGCAAGTGTTGCATCTGTTCTTTTGCAAATGATTGTGACACTTTCACAAATGCACAGGGTGGGTGGCAGATCATGCAAAACATCTTTCTGGGGGTCATTTCCCCAAGATAATGGCACCATACTGCCCCTATAATGTGGCACACTGGGAGCCAACCCTAGTGTTCCCAAATCCTGTTTAAAATAAAGTAAACTGTCCCCTAACATCTTTTTCCTTCGGTGCAGAATCCTGTATCGAAATTTTCAGTGCAGGATGCTGCATCAAACTAGTCTGTCCCCCAATTCCTATTTTTACTACACTGACATTGGGGTGACCAAACTCTATGTTGATATGTCCCCCCCACACTTATGTGGCACACTGGAAGCCCCCCCCCCGTGTGCCCAAATGTATTTAATTTTTAAACCTGTTTAAAATAAAGAAAACTGTCCCCCAATGTCTTTTCAATGCAGAATTCTGCACCTAAATTTTTGATGCAGGATCCTGCATTGAACTAATATGCCCTCAAATTCCTTTTGTACATCACTGACATCGGGGTGCCCAGTCCCCATGCCGGTATGTCTCCCTCACACACACTTATGTGGCACACTGTGCCTAAATGTATTTCATTTTTCAACCTGTTATTAAATAAAGAAACCCGTCCCCCGATGCCTTTTTTATTTTTTCTTGTGAAAAAGAAAATAGTCCCTCGTCATTACCCCAGTTCACCCTCCAAATCCCCACCCTTCCATTGAGCACCCACTTCCCTGCACCCCCCCTTACCCATAGTTACTTTCAGAGGTCAGGAGCAGCAATCTTCTTGGGACTGGTACGCATCTGCACTCTTCAAATCCAAACTGTGAACTGAAGGAATTAAGGTAAGCACTGTATAATGGTGGTCTATGGTGTTTTGAACTTATGTTGATATCGCAGCCATTTTTCATGTTTTTTTCACCAAGCTTTCAACATGGGGTTCTTGGGACCCCTCCTCATGAACACTGTCACTGTCATCTCATTAATCAGACCCAAAATGTGATTTTGCAGTCACGCAGAATCACTTTTCATGGCCAGTTAACAAAATGACAGTGCCAGTGCTCATGAGGTGGGGTCCCAAAAAGCCCATATTGAAACTTTGGTGCAAAATTTTCAAAAAATGAATTCATTATGAGCGTGCATTACATAGTCTCTATACATGCTCATGACTTCACCTATTTTTCATATTTTCACTCCAGATTTTCAACATTGCTACATTTTCATACCTCCTTATGAACAGTACAGCTGTAATTTTTCACATCCTGCCTGAAACATGTTTTCACACATGTGGTGCAGAATGGCACAGTCACTGTGTGAAATCAACTTTCAGGATGGATTAATGAAATCACAGTGCCACTGTTCATGAAGGGAAGTCCCAAAAAGCCCATGTTGAAAATTTGATGAAAAAATTCCAATAAATTGCCATGTTATGAGCGTGCATTGTGCACTTTCTATGCACGTGCGTAACTTAATCAATTTTACATATTTTCACTCCAGATTTTCAACATTGCCAATTTTTCACACCTCCTCATGAACACTATAGCTATCATTTTTTGCACCTTGCCCAAAATGTGTTTTTGCACCTGTGCCACAGAATGGTGCAGTCATGTGCAAAATCAACTTTCGGGATAGATTAACAAAATCACAGTGCCAGTATTCATGAGGGAAGGTCCCAAAAAGCCCATGTAAAAAGTTGGGTTAAAAAATTCCAAAAATCATGGTATGAGCATCTGTTGTGCAATGTCTTGCAAAATTTCCCATAGGATAACATTGCAGCTCCCATGACACCTTTCAATGCCCTTAGCCCAAAAATGGTTAGAGATATGGATTTTTTGCTACTCATGTTTTAGTCCACCTTTGACTAAGGATGGACCATAATCACAAAGGGGGGGGTAAGGTACGCACGAAATGCACTTCCCCAGCTACGGAGTTGTATACCCGTGGACAGGTGCACCGGTACTGGCATGCACAAATGCTGGTCACCTGTTCACGCCCCCCCAGGTGCACAGGTCAGCACAGGCTGGACACTGGTGGAGTCACGGACCCAGCTGGGCATCCAATCAGATGCCTGGCATGGGTCCACCAGTGGATTACTTGCATGGCAGGGTGTGCATTGGCAGTGTGCCCCATGGATGTCAGAGGACTGGCGGCTGTGGTGGGTAGCAGGAGTGCAATGCCACCAGCCCTTGACATTGGCACCGATGCGGTGCCATGAGATAGGGCAGGGGGGCATGCTAGCTCACAGGATAGGTAGGAACACTGCAACCATTAGTGGGGAGGGGTGTTGGCATGTGGTTCCTCTGGGGTGGACAGGCAGCAACCTTGAACTGGTGTCCCTGTGAGGGGTAAGAGTGTAGTGGGCATTGGGGGTGGGAGCACCACACTCACTGCTGCATGCAGAGTGGGTGTGTGGCATCAGGTGGCTGTGACCTGTGGCCCTGTGGGTTTGGTAGGCTACACACCCCGTCAAGAGGGGTGTGTATGGGGCATGTAGGGGGTTTATGGCTGGGTCCTTCTGGTGTACCCAGTGACCCCCTATGCACCCCTGTGATCAGCACTATGCACATTAGTGCATGGCACTTAGTGCTGGCCTGCTCCTCACCTGCCCCTGGTGTGTTGCTCATTGCATGGTCAGGGGATCTGGCACATGTATACTGAGCACCCCCCCTTTGTGCATCCTGTGTTGGAGCACAGTTGGTGTGGGGTGGCTACTCACCCCAGATACACTCACATAGCCACTCCACACCATTCATGCATAGGACCCCATGTGTGGAGGTTTCAAAGTCATGTATACAACCGCAGTGGAATTTTTTTCATAGTCACTATGGTTACTGAGATATTGGCAAATTAGTGTTCCAAGGGTTCATTTCTGTGATTCTAGGCCTGCATTAAGTCCCCATACTTATGTGAAAGTGGGAGCTCCCTCATATCCATACCATTACACAAATAATAATAATAATAATAAAATTTATTTGATTAAGCGCCTTTCAACGTTTTCAAAGCGCTGTACATCAAGAAAAACACAAACATATTCAATACATACAATAAAATAGCTCTAAACAAATATTACAATACTACAGTATAAAGTTAAAACAAAGAAGTAAACGCCTTCTCCCATAGAAAAGTCTTTAGTGCCTGCTTGAAGCTCCCCACCGTTCTGATCTCCCGGAGCTGACGGGACAGAGAATTCCAGAGGGTAGGTGCAGCGAATCCAAAAGCACGAGCTCCAGAAGACTTCAAATTTACCCTCAGAATCTCCAGCAACCCCTCGTCAGCCAAGCAGAGCTGTCTCAGAGGGGCGTAAGGCACCAAGAGCTCTTTCAAATAGTCGGGACCTAGACCGTGTAGGGCTTTGTAGGTCAAGAGACCCACTTTGAAGGTGATCCGCCACTGTATTGGCAGCCAGTGCAGAGTGCGCAGCACAGGAGTAATATGAGAACTTCTAGATGCCCCAGTCAACAAATGTGCTTCCGCATTCTGCACTAGCTGCAAGCGGTGGATATCAACCCCAGGAAGTCCTAGGTAAAGGGAGTTACATTAATCAAGGTGAGATGCCACAAAGGTGTGGACCAAAACCGGCAGGTCACTAGGTGGAACAAGGTGCCTAATCCTGGCAATGTTCCTAAGGTGAAAAAATGCAATCTTGACAACTGCAGACACCTGATAACGGAGGGTCAGACCAGTGTCAAGCTCCACTCCCAGGTTACGCACCCGTTCAGAGGTGAGGATCTGGTCCACCCCCAGGATTAATCCAGAGGGGAGCCAAGTCCTCAAACCCTCTACCCTGCGACCCGGGTCCACCACCATAACCTCAGTCTTTCCCAGGTTCAACTTTAGACTGCTGGTGTTCATCCAATCTTGGATATCAGCGAGGCAGTTGTTCAGTACCGAGATAGCACTAACCTGGTCGGGTGCAAAAGACAGGTAGAGCTGGGTATCATCAGCATAGCAGTGAAACCTCAGCTCATACCATTTTACAATGTCTCCGAGGGGTAGCATATATACTGTGAATAACATGAGGGAAAGCACCGAGCCCTGAGGTACCCCACAAGGCAGAGAGAAGGCCCCAGATGAATACAAACCCGAGACCACTCTCTGCATTCTCCCTTTGAGGAAAGATGAAAACCATCTGAGGACCGTACTCGATAGTCCACAAATGGACCTCAGGCATTCGAGCAAAACCCCATGATCCACAGTATCAAAAGCTGATGACAGATCAAGGAGAACCAAAATAGAACGGTGTCTCTGATCTCTCACCATCAGGAGATCATTGAGCACCCGAACCAGAGCAGTCTCGGTACTATGCCTCTTACGAAAACCAGACTGGAGAGATTCGCATAAACTATGGATGGTCAAATGGTTATCCAGTTGGACTGCCACAACTTTCTCAATAACCTTCCCCACAAAAGGGAGGTTAGAGATTGGTCTGTAGTTTGCTTGGTCATCCGGGTCTAAAGAAGCTTTCTTCAGAAGGGGGGTCACCACCCCTTCTTTCAGAGAGCTAGTAAAAACTCCCGTATCTAAAGAACACCAGATAATCCTAGCTAAGGCCAGGCCAATGATCTCACTACAACCCATAATCAGGGAAGTAGGGCCAGGGTCCAAACTACAGCATTAAGGATGCATCTCATGGACAGTCCTCATAGTCTCTACGAAATCCGGCAGGTCAAAGGTACTCCAGGAAATTCCGGGCTCTGCGACAGGACACTGATCAACTGCAACAACCTTGGAATGAGGTTGGAGGCACTCCCTCCTGATGTCTTCAACCTTATTCGCAAAGAATCGAGCGATCTCCTCACAATCAGTTTGCATAAAAGCTCGACGGATCTGCTGACAGGCTGGGTTGCACAGTCTGTCAACAGTTCTGAAGAGCTGAGCCGGTCGATTCCATGCGACAGAAATTTCCCTGGACAGGAATTCTGCCTTCTTATGGGAAATTGCTGTTTGGTAGAGTTTATAATGCTCTAGCGAAATAAGATGATCGGCATCAGAGGCAGTCTTCCTCCAATGACGCTCCAACCTATGCCCAAACCTCCTCAGCCCTCTCAAAGCCCCATCAAGCCATGGGGCAATGGGACGAAGTGGGAGGGGGTGAACATGGACTATTGCAATCTAATTGAGTGCCGCTGATATGGCCCTATTATAGGCCACTACCAGCTGCTCAGGATCAGTGCAGAACTCGTCAAACAATGAGAGGTCAATAACCGCCATCAGGTCTTCAGGGACAACGTCCCACAATGGGCGGTACCTGACCAACTTCACAGGGGCCGACCTACCAAGGGGGGCCTCAAAATTGAACCCAACTGAGTAGTGATCGGACCAACTGACTGGTTCCACCACCAAATCGGAAGCCTTGATCCCCAGGAGGAAACCACGTCAAGAGAGTGACCTCCTTTGTGTGTAGCTATGGAAACAAACTGTGTAAAGCCCAGAGATGTCATTACCTGGAGAAAATGTTGACCAAAAAGTGAAGATTCGTCGTCGACCCAAGCACTGAAGTCGCCCAGAACCATCAATCTGGGCGACTCCAAGGCCATGTCGGTGGCAAAATCTGCTATTTCCTGCAGAAAAAGGTTCTCATCACCTGGTGGACGATAAATGACAACAATCCTGCACCCTACACCAGCTACCACAGTACACTCGAATGACCTGGCTCCCTCAACTGGTACACCAGTTAGGCCCAATTCGGTCTTGAAACAGACCACCCCCCCCCCCGCGATCCAATCTCGGGCGGTGTATAACCGAGTACCCTGTGGGAACAGTGGCCTCTAAAAAGGGGGCTGCATTTCTATCCAACCAGGTCTCGGTAATGCAAGCCAGATCTGCCCTTGCAACAAAATCTGCAATAAGACCAGTCTTGTTGCAGACAGATCTGGCATTGCACAACAACGCCTGAGTTGGACGAGGTTGGCGAGTTGTCCCAACCACTTGCCCTCCAGAACTGGAGGTGCCCTTGGGTATGGGAACCAGAATGGATTACCACGCCAAGAAGCATTTTGCCCCAGGGCGCCTTCTAGGCCTAACCACCCCATGGAAAAGCACCGCCACCCACTGTCCACAACCCCCACTCCCAGTTCCCTCCCCTTCGAAAGCAATCCCCAGTGCCCGACAATCGATGATAGATATGAGTGGGCGGGGGCAAGAGAAGGGTGAGGGCATGGAGAGCGGAGGCCAAATAGCACAAGACAGGTTGGGCAGGCAGGCACATCAAGCTGCTCAAAATTAAAACAATAAATATAATAAAACTACCCGCAATCTTCCTACAACTTAAAAAACTAACTAAAATAAAAATTAAACTTAACTGATACTCTAACACAAAACCTAATTAATTGTTTTATCCCACAAGCCCTCTCACAGCCTGGGGGACAACCAAAACGTAACCAACACAATTCTAAATTATTCCCAGGTCCTCTCACTACCTGGTACTTAAAACAATTAAACACTCTCATAAAATTAAAGAAAAACAATAATAATTAAATCATAATAATAACGATAAAATAGTAGACAGAGGGAATAATTTAAAAACCACCCTCCGGGACTCTCTCACCGAACCGGATACAGGTGGAATAAAAGAGGTAATAAAGCACTCTCGCTGCTCAAATTGTTCCCTCAAATAAAATATAGTTACTAAACAAAATTATAATTGCAAACAATGAACGTCCTATCTATATACAACAGAATATAAATATAATGTAACCCGCCCAAGATCAACAAATACAGTTCAGTTTCTGAAAATCCAGGGTTTCAAAATCCACATCAGTTTGACACGATAAAAGGCCACCAGTGGACCACAGGATCCAGCCAGCCCAAAAGATCAGTGGCCCACTACTTCCACTCCAAGAGAGGCCAGCCCCCCGGCCGGCCGCCCCAGGAGTGTAGAGGAAGGGGAGATTAAGGACAGACCCTCCAGCCTACCCCACTCCCCACCTCTGCGTGTGACACCGACCCAGGGCCCCCCAGAACACTGCAAGCCCAACTAATAGGCCGAGAAAAGTCAGTTTCTCAAAATAACATTTAAACAGTCAGAAAAGTCATTAAGAGTTTCCGAGTCACTTTCTTGCAGGCTCTCCGGAACAGCTCCGACAAATCACTAATCCCCACGATCCAACTGACCAGGAATAGATCCAAAAATAGACAAGAAACACAGCCACATAGATAGAATCCATATATCTAGGGGGTTAATTCGGAGCGGAGCTCAAGATCATCCAAATAGCCACAAATCAGTCAGTCCTCTCCTAGAACAAATGAATAATTCAAACCACACAGGAGGACACGATCCAAGTCCTTTAAAGAAAAAATAAACCGTGACTCTGGGACACTTTGCTAAATAGTACCAGGATTCTTCAGAACTCCCCGAAACACAACACAAGACTCTCCAGGTCGTCACCCTCGGAGCATCAAGCCTCTTCCCAGATGCCAAAAGTCCTTTTCACTAAATTAAGACCCAACTCGTGTTGTTCAGCACTAAAACACTGAACATACCAGGTCTCACTGAGTCCTCGGCGCCGAAACGCCATGGCTCATCCCAGATTTCCACAATCCAACCCCGGACAAGGTCCCAGCCCGTAAAACAAAACACAAAACGGACCAAACCAAAATGGAGGAAAACAGGTAAACGGACCGAGTCTGTTAACGCAAAACAAGGCGGGCAAACAAAGCGAGTAATAACAACAATAAAATAACGCCTACAGCAGGATTAAAAGAGCAGTGGAATTACAGACAAATAAAATAGAGTGGGCAAGGCAAAATAAACAAAATGAAGTGGAGCAAAGCAAGCAGTTCAAAGTGGCTAGCCCAGCGTGGCCGCCATCTTACCCCACAATGTTAGGGGAGCGCGGGCCCTGCATTCCCACAATGACATACCACTTACCGTTTACATTACACTTTCTCAGAAAGAAGGGAAATTCATTGCAAAACAACTCCATTAATGCATCAGTTAGGGTTGATAGCACAGTGACAAAAGTTTGGAAATTCAGTATTAGGGTTACAAATCACTACCACCATACCCCCAACCTAGCACCCTCCACACTCCATTGGGCATTGAAGTGTGTGTTGGGGTTGTTGGGCCTCTCACCCCATTCTCCTATACTATACTACCTCAGCTTGTTTACGCATGGAATTGGGTAAGAGTTAGGCTGAGAACTCCATTGCACACCCCAACTCCTGTTGGTGTGTGGAGGGTGGTAGGTTGAGGGTTGGGTGGTAGGGGTTGGTAACCCTAACACCGAATTTCCAAACTTTTGTTGCTGTGTTAGCAACCCTAACTGATGCATTAATGGAGTTTTTTTGCAAAGAATATATATATATATATATTTATGTATATTCATTGCAAAAAACTTCATTTAATGCATCAGTTAGGTTTAAAGTGACAAAAATGGGGAAATGAGACATTAGGGTTGAGCCCCTAATCTCCACCACCCCATCTCCCATCCTCCTCAGGCCGACAGACGCCAGGGTGTGCCATGGGGTCATGAGGCCTAACTCTCACCCCATTCTACATGTAAACAGGTTGACATATTACAGTAAAGGAGAATGGGCTGTGAGAGTTAGGCCTCATGACCCCATGGCACACCCTGGCATCTGGTCGGGTATGTGGAGGATAGGGGGATGGGGTGGTGGGGGTTAGGGGCTCAATCCTAACTTCTCATTTCCACACTTTTGTCACTTTAACCCTAACTGATACATTAAACAAAGTTTTTTGCAATGAATTTCCTTACTTTTTGAAAAAGTGTAATATAACTAGTAAATAGCATGTGTTGGTGGGTCTTGTGCTCTCACCAAGCTGCCTATTTGTGCATAACGATATGCATCTGTGGCAGTGCGGTCCCTTTGGGCCCTGCGCTATCACTTATACGTAGCTACAGAGCCATACAGCAGCTCTAAAGGGCAAGGAACTCTTGTAACACTAATTTGCCAATATCTTGGGAACTGTAGCAGCTAGAAAACAAATTCAAGTGCTATTGTAATCATGACGGCGAGTACTGCATACAGCATCAATTGACTGAATCCATATCTTGCATTGTTTCTGAGATACAGGCACCGAAATACACTGAAAAGGCACCCTTTGGAATCCTTGTGACACTAATTTGCCAATATCTCAGTAACCATATTAAGTATGAAAAAAATTCCACTGCTGGTGTAATCTATGATTTCCAAACTTATTTCTGCAGGTTAGTTCACCTAAAGGTGATCAAAGTTGCAGGTAGCAAAAAATCCATATCTTGTTTTTTGAGATACGGGTGCCGAAAGGCATCACAGGCACCGCAATGTTACCCTATGGGAAATGTCTCAATTTTGGAATGTCATAAGTATGTAACCAATGCAATTTTATTACACCAAACCAGCATACATCACATCTGTGGGACACCCCTTTGCACCCTATAAATTTCAAGCCAGAAGTCCTTACTGTTTCTTAGCTGTAAACTGGCAAAATTTTACAAATCCTTGATCGTGAGCTGCCAAAATCCCCATTTGTGAGCTAAATCCTATTCAGGAGGTGACAAAATCAGGTGCAGTATAGGAGAATGGTGAGAGTTAGGACCAATGACTCTACGCACACCTCGATGCCTGTAGGTGGGGCGAGGTGGGGGTGGGGTGCAGGGGGTGGGAACCCTAACATTGAATCAAGGTCTTTGGAATAGAGGCACAGTTTCAATGAGGGATTCCTCTTCGTGAGCGGCTCATGAGTGGCCCTGTTCATGAGATAGGGACATCTGGTCTTCATCTCATGAATGGGGATTCTGCTAGCTCATGAACAGGGATCGGCTCACGAATGGGAATTTTGACAGCTCACGAATGGGGATTCAGCTCGTGAACAGGGATTTTGACAGCTCACAAACAAGGATTTTTTTTTTATGATCCCAGTTCGTGAAGTGTCAAAATCCCCATTTGTGAGCTGAATCCCCATTCGTGAGGTGTCAAAATCCCCATTCATGAGGCAGCCCCATTTGTGAGATTTGGCTATCTGGTCGTCATCTCAGGAACAGGGATTTTGACAGCTCACAAACTGGGATTGGCTCATGAATGGAGATTTGGAAACCTCACGAATAGGGATTGGAAGTGAGTCATGAATGGGGATTTTCAAATGAAAAAATGGCCATTTCTTTAATTATCTAATGGAAATCAAACACATGGTTTTGTAGAGGGCATTGCCCTGAACAAAACCCATGCATTTGTTTTTATACAATGCATCTATGGGCCAAGTAACAACATTTTGGTTTTGGGCTAAAAGTGAAAACAAGATGGTGGCTCGTGAGCCGAAATCCTTGTTTGCAGCTGTACATCTAACAAAAAGACTGAACTGAGCATGTTCAGAACCCAAATTTTCAAAACTGAATAACTTTGAATCAGAATAATATTTTTTTCACCGAACTAATGCTGGCATGTTCCTTAGGGTACATTCTTTCTACACTGAAACTTTCAGGCTAAATTTCAAAACAGTGTGGGTACAGGGCAATGAGGACAATTCAGGAAAAACTGATGGGGAAGAAAGTGAAAAACACACTTTCTTCCATATGCGCTGTGCAGAATCCACAAATCCGATCAAAACAAAACTTGGTAAGTCAAGAGATCTACTCCATGGGACAGAACATACCAAAGTTCATACAAATCCATTAACTGGTTGCAAAGATATTAAGGTGCAAAATGTGGGGTTTAACATTAAACTGCACATTCAACCCTAACTGTAGCAGCGCAATCGCACCTGTAGTCTATATATATATATATATATATATATATATATATATATATAGATATATATCTATATATATATAGATATATATCATGGCAAAAAAAATCCATTTAATGCATCAGTTAGGGTGTTTCTACAGTGATAAAAGTGAGGAAATTCTATATTAGGGTCACACCCCTTGCACCCCAACCCCACACTGCCCCCATGAACAGGCATCGGGGTGTGTGTTGGGGTCATCGGTCTTAACTCTCACCCCATCCCATGTATAAACAAGCTGAGGTGGTGCAGTATAGGAGACTGGTGTAAGAGTTAGGACCAATGACTCCAACGCACACCCTGATACCTGTAGGTGGGGGCGGGGTGGGGGTGGAGTGCAAGGGGGGGTGGGAACCCTAACACTGAATCAAAGTCTTTGGGATAGATGCACAGTTTCGATGAGGGATTCCTCTTCGTGAGTGGCTCATGAACAGGGATTGCAGTAGGGATTTGGAAATCTCACAAAATCCCTTTTCGCGAGGTATCACTGTTTGGTCAGCCACCATTTTGTTTTGTCCTTCAGCGAGGAGAAAAAACAAAGTCTGTGAATTTACCCTAGGGACTTTTTTTTTCCCAAAACCAAGGGTTTGGCTTAGGGAACCCTCTTGTGCTTGCCCATGCTTTTGGTTTTGTGTATTTATTTTAAAAAATGACACTTTTTAAAATTATAAATCCAGCTTCATGATCCCTTTTCACCAGCTGATCCCTTTTTGTGAGGATTGGCCTGTGAAAAGGGATCACAAAGAAGGACTTTAAATTTTAAAATAATTGCTTTTTAAAATAAATACACAAAACCAAAGACATGGGGGGGGGTACAGGATGTCCTCCTAAGCCAAACTCATGCCTTGGTTTTAAATATGGACAATATGGATATATATATATATATATTATGGTGGCACGGTAGTGCCACTATAGTTAGGGTTGAGTACCCCATTTAAGGTTAAAGTGTGCAATTTTGCAGCTTAATAACTTTGCAACTATATGACAAATTTACCTGAACTTTGGCAGGCAAGGAGTAGTACCATAGATCTCTGGATCTGCCAAGTTTCATAATGGTCAGATATATGGTTGTGGAGTAATAAAGCATCGTTCTGTGGCACATTTATGCTTTTTTGCGCATTCTTTGCTCGCACCTACAGGTTGCATGGTTTGTGTGACCAGTCTGAAACCTTCAGCAAACATTCAGCCGGGGTCCCCGATATGCCTTTCAAAGATTTTGTGAAAAAATATTAAACAGTTCAAAAATTATTCAAAATAAAGGTTTCCCAATATAGTCAATGGGAAACAATAACAACAAGTTCGACAGTGTCGCAAATACAGTTTTTAGTGTCAAAAATGACCACTGTAGTGTTGTGAGTCAGCCATTTTTTTTCAGTTACTGGTCACAGAAATGCTTGACATCTAAATGTGGGACCCTCTAATGACACAATTATTTTTGTTTTCACCTAGTCAAGCCCTGAGGATGCTAGCCATGTCTTTTTTGGGGGGTTAAACACCCCAGAAATATGTTTTTGAAATTTTTGTAAACTGTAGTGTCGCAAAGTAGTGTCGCACCTGCAACACTTTCGTGATTTTTTTTGTGAAAGTGTCGTGATTTGCGACACTACTTTGCGACACTATGCCCCAAATAACAGGAATTCTTTGCCACCCTGCTGCAAAAGAACAGTTTAGTCTTTTGGGCTGAAATTTGGAGGGATGAAAGCCAACATCACACATATGTACCTTTTGGTGGTTTGGTGACAAAATATTACAGGGATGCAAAGTTACAGTGCTCCGGAGTTGACAAATTTTCCCGTAGACTAACATTGTGGCGTCCGCTGCGCCTTTCGGGGCCTGTATCTCAGAAACGCTTTGAGACACAGACTTTTTATCACAAAAATGCTTAGAAGTGCAAAACTAGCCAGGAAAGTCATAAATTATATAAAATTTTAATTTTTGTTCTGTGTCATACTGTTCCTGAGTTATAAGCAATTTAGTATTCCAACTGCTCATTTTCTACTCTGAGGACCATTATTATACATACATTATTTGTATTCACTGTATTTCTCTATGAAGCTTTTGGGGAAAAAAAGGATGTGCGCTTCTGTTACTGTTAGAGTTAGCGTTTCCACCTGCGTTCCCGTAACCATTTGCATTAGCGTTCCCGTTTACGCCACCATGTGCATTACCCTTTACGTTTTTGTTTTTGTTTGCGCTTGTGTTTGTGTTACTGTTACCTTTTGCATTTCCATTATTGTTTCTCTTTGTGTTTCATTTTGTGTCACCATGTGCATTACCATTTGCGTTTGCATATGCATTTCCGTTTCAGTCACGTTTCTGTTTCCTTTGCCATCATCGTTGCTGTTACCGTTAGCATTTGCATTTCAAATTGTGGTACTGTGACCATGTGCTTTATCATTTGCATTTCCATACATGCTTGTGTTTGCATTTCCATTTGCATTACTGTTCGCTTTGGCATCATTGTTGATGTTGCTGTCACTGTTTGCATTTCCAATTGCGTTACCGTTACGTTTGCATCTTTGTTGCCGTTTGCATTTCTGTTGCCCTTAGCATTTGTGTTTTCAGTTGCATTTCTGTTGCCAATTGCATTACTATGTCCTTCTGTGGCACTGTTGCCTTAACCATTTTCAATTCTGTTTGCATTTCCGTTCGTGTTATCGTTTACGTTAGCGTCACCATGTGCGTTACTGTTTGCATTTGCATTTGCATTGCCGTTACTTCAGTACTTATACTGCACATTCTCAAAAATAAGGGAAATTCATGGCAAAAAACTCTGTTTAATGCATCAGTTAGGGTTATTCCACAGCAACGAAAGTGAGGAAATTTGATGTTAGGGTTTCCACCCCCCTTGCCCCCCCACCAACAGGCATTGGGGCATGCGTTGGGATCATTGGTCCTAACTCTCACCCCATTCTGCTATACTGCACCACCTCAGCTTGTTTATGCATGGGATGGGGTGAGAGTTAGGGCCGACGACCCCAACACACACCTCGATGCCTGTTGGTGAGGGGGTGGGGGGGCAAGGGGTGGAAACCTTAACATCGAATTTCCTCACTTTTGTCACTGTGGAACGACCTTAACTGATGCATTAAATGGAGTTTTTGCCATGAATATATATATATATATATATATACAGTATATATCTATATATGATATGTATATATATATATATATATATATACATATATATATATATATATATATATATATATATAGATAGATATATAGGGATATGACATGGCCCGACTGAAGATATCATATTTATCTTCACGAGAGGCCAATGATATCATGATATCTCACGAGTGGCGAAGCCACGAGTGAGATATCATGATGTCATTGGCCTCGAGTGCCACGCAATGCCCTCCAAATTTCATGTGAAAAGACCAAACCATTACAGAGATATTCATTTTTTAGCTGTCTACACCTTTTAGAAGTCTTCCACCAAAGAATGCTGGAAATCGCGGACAAAAATGCGCTAAAATGGTGGACCTGGTGGCCGAACAATCTGTAACTGTGAGGAGGGGCCAACTTCAAATGGCAATAACTCTGGAACGGAATAACATTTTTTTACCAAACAAAAACTGGCATGTTCCCTGAGCACAGGTCTTTCTACTTGGCACATTTCAGAACAATCAACTAATCACTGGGTGCACTATGAAACTGCATAAGGGTGCCACAAATAAAATTTTTTCCACTTCACAACACAAGAACCATATATCCGATGGAACCAAAAATTGTTAAAAGAAGACATGTACCATAGCACACTGTGTGTCCAGAATTGTATGTCCATCTGTTCAACAGTCGCACAGCACCATAAGCAAACAACACGACATGCACAATTCAGCAACCGTAAGCGCCAGGGACCCAATAATTGTCACAGTGAAAGATGTATTATAAATCTTTGTACATTCCAAATGCCAGGCAAATCGGACACACAGTTCAGAAGTTATTAAAGTGTAATGAACCAAATTTTAATTCATTGAAGTGGCATAATTCTGCACCTGTTAATGTTTTACACACCAAACCACTACAAGGCACCTCCATACCGCTAGGGCTACCTACACTTAAATTTCAAGCCAGTAGCACCATGCAGAATGCTATGAGCAGAATGTTAACTATGTCACGTAGTATCTCCTTAGCAAATTATTTTTCCAACATGTAAAAAACATCGTTCACATCCCCAGGACATCCACTCAACGCCCTCTAAATTTCATGTGAAAAGACCAAACTGTTCTATAGATATTCAAGTTTTAAATTTCTGCACCTTTAAGAAGTCTTCCACCACAAAATGGTGGAAATTGCAGCCTAATATGCGCTAAAATGGTGGAACTGGTGGCCAAAAAATCAGTATCTGTGAAGTGGGGCAACTTCAAATGGCAATAACTCTGGAACTGAACAACATTTTTTCACCAAACAAAAACTGGCATATACCTTGAAGAAAGGGGCACAGGGTCATAATGTTGCATGGCAGAATGCCATGCGACATAATCACATTGCACGATTTCTCGATACTTTTGTTCTGTGGGGGCTCCAGCCCCCCCCACACCCCCTGTTACGGGGCCTGTGCCTCCTGGAACCCCCCAATTAGGATTCTCAACTCTGGGGGGGTTCAACTCGAAGAGCACACAGGTCCGGGTGCGATATAATGTTGTACGCTATTATGCATATGACATTATGACCCAGTACAGAAGAAAGGTATTTCTACTTGCCAAGTTTCAGACCAATCAACCACACACTGGCTACGCTATGCGTCGTGGGAAGACAGTACAGAAAAATAGCAGAAACATAATGTTTTGCACTGCACTACGCAAATGCAAAAACACAGATGGTAACGTTAATGCAAAGGGTGATGAAAACAGTGAGGTAAAAGAAAATAGTGGCACAAATGGTAACGCACAAGGTGATGCAAACAGAAATGATAATGCAAATTGTAAGAGAAATGCAAGCGCAAACATAAATGAAAACAGAAATGGCAATGCAAACTGTAGCGCAAATGCTAACAGCAACAGAAACACAAATGGTAATGAAAATGGTAACGCAAATGCTAACGGCAACGGAAACACAAATGCAAGTGATAATGAAAATGGTAATGGAAATGCAAACGCTAACACAAATGCAAACAGAAACTCAAACGGTGGTGGCAACGGCCACGCAGAAGGAAACAGTAATGCACACGAAAACATAAATGCTACTGAAAATGCAAATGCTAAGGCCAACAGAAATGCAAACACAACCGGTAATGAACATGCAAATGGTAATAGTAATGCAATTGGAAACGTAAACGGTTATGGTAACATCAATGATGATGCCAAAATAAACACTAACGCAAATGCAAGCATGCATGCAAATGCAAATGGAAATGCACATGGTCATGGTAATGCAATTGGAAAGGCAAACGCTTACGTTAATACCAACGATGACGCCAAAGGAAACACTAATGCAAACGGAAATGCAAATGCAAATGGTAACACACATGGTCACGGTAACGCAATTGGAAACATAAATGCTTACAGTAACACCAACGCCGCCGCCAAAGGAAACACAAATGCAAACGCAAGTGCATATGCAAATGCAAATGGTAATGCACACAGTGATGCAAAAGTAAACGCAAACAAAAACAGTAACAGAAACGCAAAGGGTAACAGTAATGCAAATGCAAGTGCAAACGTAAAGGGTAACGCACATAGTGATGTAAATGGAAACACTAATGCAAACAGTTATGGAGACGCAAGCAGAAATACTAATGGTAACAGTAACACAAACGAATACCCTTTTGTTTCCCAAAAAGGTGCATTCAGAAACACAGTGAATTCAAAGAATGTATGCATAATAATGGCCTTAGGAGCAGAAGATGAGCACTTGGAATAATAAATTCCTTATATCTCAGTAACCGTACGTTGTAGAAAAAATTTTTAAAATCTCATATTATTTATGACTTTTCAGGCTGGTTTTACAACTAGCCTCCTAGCGGGGGACTAAGCATTCTTCAGATGAAAAGTCCATATCTCGAAGCGTTTTCAGGCCCTGAAAGGAGCGGCGGACGTCATAATGCTAGCCTATGGGAAAAAGTCAACTTCAGAGTGCCGTAACTTTGCAACCCTCTAATATTTTGTCACCAAACCATCAAAACGCACATCTGTGGGATCTTGGCTTTCTTTCCTCCAAATTTCAGCCCAAAAGACCAAACTGTTCTTTTGCAGCAGGGTGGCAATGAGTTCCTATTCTTTTGGGCATAGTGTCGCAAAGTAGTGTTGCAAATCATGACACTTTCGCAAATGAAATCACGAAAGTGTTGCATATGCGACACTTCTTTGTGACACTAGTTTTTACAATAATTTAAAAAACATATTTTTGGGGATGTTTTACCCCCCAAAAAAGACATGGCTAGCATCCTCAGGGCTCGACTAGGTGAACACAACAAGAATTGTGTCCCTAGAGGGTCCCAAATTTAAATGCCAAACATTTCTGTGATCACCAACTGAAAACAAGATGTCTCATTTGCGATGCTACTAGGATAATTTGCAATATTAAAATCTGCATTTGCGACACTATTGCATAGTTTGTTAACTTTCCCCATTGACTATAATGGGAAACTTATTTTTTGAATAACTTTTGAACTGTTTAAGATTTTTTCACGAAATCTTTGAAAGGTACATCGGGGACCCTGGCTGCATGTTCCCTGAAGGTTTTAGACCAGTCATGCAAAATGTGCAAGCTGTAGGCGTGAGCAGAGAAACACACAAAACATTTAATTTCTACATTTTTTGGTACTCTGTAGTTTCGCAACCATACATCCAATCATATCGCAACTTGGCAAGTCACTATTCTATATATATATATATGTATATATATATATATGTGTGTATGTGTGTGTGTATAATTTTTTTAATTTTAGTGGCTACTTGACACATCTCCCTGGTCTCCAGTGGTACCCCCCACTCTCCATTGCACCACTTATGTATATATGTGGCTACTTGCCCAGCCTCCCTGGTGTCCAGTGGTACCCCACCCTCCATTGCCCCAGTTATCATTGGAGGCAGTGGGTCCATTTTTGTGTCCCTTTGTTTTCCTTTAAAAAGTAAAAAAAAAGTCTGTTGTTTTTTGTAGCCATTTGTCCTCTAAATAAGAAAAACATCCATCGCTGATCACACCTGTACCCCCACCTAACCCCACACTGTGCACCCACCTCCCCACACCTCCTGACATCCCCCAGATCATGACTCGCCTGAGGAGGTCCCTGGTTCAGCACCTGGTCTTGCGATTAAAGACACATATTGCTGCTGGAACTGGCAACTACAATCTGAACTAAGGTAAATGCAGTGCTATGTAATTGAATGGGGGAGGTTCAACTTTTGGCCATAACTTGGCCATTTTTGTAACATTTTGGCCCCAAATTTTCTACATGGTCTTTTGTGGACCACACTTCCTGATCAATGTGACTGTTTTTAGACAACTCCTACCAGAAAAGTGATTTAGCGGTGGGTTGGCAAAATCACCTTTTTGGTGGGACTTGCATAATGGTAGTCACATTGGTTATCAGGTGGGGTCATAAGGAGGTTAAGTTGAAAATTTGGGGTAAAAATTTTGAAAAATGATTGCGTTATGGGCATTTGTCACAATCTCGCTATGCATGCTCGTAACATAGTAGATTTCTAATATTTTCACCCCATGTTTTCAACATACTTTTCTTATTACCCCACCTCATGTGTGTCACAGCTGTCATTTGTCAAATCCTGTCCAAAATGTGATTTTGCACCTGTGGCATAGATTAGCATTGTGATTATGCAGAATTATGTTTTGGTAGGGTTTTGAACATTTTGTGTGCTGGGTACATGTGGTGAGGTCATAAAAAGGCTATGTTGAAAATTTGGGGTCAAAATTTAGAAAAATTATTGCGTTATGGGCATTTGGCACAATCTTGCTATGCACGCTCGTTAATTAGTAGATGTTCAATATTTTCACCTCATATTTTCAACATATTTTTTTTATTGCCTCACCTCATGTGTGTCACAGTTGTCATTTGTCAAATTATGTCCAAAATTTTATTTTGCACCTGTGGCATAGATTGGCATTGCGGTTGCGCAGAATTACATTTTGGCAGGGATTTCAAAATGTTCTGTGCTATGTACATGTGGTGTGGTCATAAAAAGGCTATGTTGAACATTTGGGATGAACATTTTGAAAAATGGGTGCATTATGTGCATTTGGCACACTCTTGCTACACACGATTGTCACTTAGTAGATTTTCAATATTTGCACCCCATATTTTCAACATACTGTTCTTATTACCACACATCATGTGTGTCACAGCTGTTATTTGTCAAACCTGTCTGAAATGTGATTTTGCACCTGTGGCATAGATTGGCATTGTGATTGTGCAGAATTATGTTTTGGTAGGATTTTGAACATTTTGTGTGCTGGGTACATGTGGTGAGGTCATAAAAAGGCTATGTTGAAAATTTGGGCTCAAGTAAAGGTAGTGTTATACTATCTCAATGGAGGGATGGGAGTGCATGGTCCAAAGGACACTGCACTTTCACCATAACATGAATACTTTTGTACTATGTCAATGGAGCAAGGGAGAGTAGGGTCCGAAGGACCCTGCAATTCCTCCATAACATATGGATACTGTTGTTCTATCTCGATGGAGGGATGGGAGTGCACGGTCTGAAAGACCCTGTGCTCCCACTATTAAATAAGGATACTAATAAACTATCTCAAAAAGTAAGAAAATAAATTGCAAAAAAAAAATCTTCATTAATGCATCAGTTAGGGTTGAAGTGGCAAAAGTAGGAAATGAAACATTAGGGTTGACTTCTAACACACCCCTCCTCAACCCCACCAGCCCACCCCACACCCACCCTCCATAGACCAACATGCATTGGGGTGTGCCTTGGGGTCATTGGGCCTAACTTTCAACCAATTCCATGTGTAAGAAAGTTGACATGGTACAGTATTGGAAAATGGGGTGAGAGTTAGGGCTGATTACCCCAAGGCACACCCGACATGTGTTGGCCTGTGGAGGGTGGGTGTGGAGTGAGTTGGTGGGGTTGGGTGGGAGTGTGTTAGGGGCTCAACCCAAACATCTAATTTCCCTACTTTTGTCACTTCAACCATAACTGATGCATTAATTAAGCAATAATGCCCAACAGGGTGTGTGTCGTGCTGGGATAACATCACGCCTCAGGTCGTTGGGCATGAGGCCGCAGGCCAAGTGCGTCCAACAACTGAGGCATGATGCTATACCAAATGACACGCACCCTGGAGGGTATTATTGCTAATATACAATGGCTCATTGTTATATATAAAATAAAAAAATAATTTTAAAGAATGTTTTTTAGTGTGGAAAAATATTTTTGTTTCTTAAGAGGAGATGCAAAAAAAAGGAGCAAGCTCCTTATCCATATCATCATCTGCATTAGTTCACAGTGAGGCTGAGACTGGACCCGTGATGTTGTACTGGGATAACATCACGGGTCTGGCCCAAGACTGACCAATCAGAGTCCATGATTTTTTCTTGCCATTGTATAATGAAGCTTTTTTACAATTTATATTTATATATAAATAAATACATTATATATATATATATATATATTATGGTAGCACGGTAGTGCTACCATAGTTAGGGTTGAGGAGCCATTTCTATGTTAAACCCCAAAACTTTGCACCTTAATAACTTTGCAACTGTTTGATGTATTTGCCTGAAATTTGGAATACACAATCAAGAACCATAGGCCTTGGGATCTGCCAAGTTTTGTACTGGTCAGATATATGGCTGTGGAGTTATTAAGCATGATCTGCACGCACGTTTACGCTTTTTCTGGAATTCTATGGTTGCACCTACAGGTCGTACAGTTTGCGTGACTGGCCCAAAATCTTCAGGAAACATGCAGCCAGGATCTCCGATGTGCCTTTTGAAGATTTCTTGAAAAAATATTAAACGGTTCAAAAGTTATTCAAAAAACAATTTCCCATTATAAGTCAATGGGAAAAGTTAACAAAAAGTTCGACAGTGTCACAAATGCACTTTTTACTGTCGCAAATGGCCCTGTTACTGTCACAAATCCACCATCTTGTTTTCAGTTAGTGATCAGAAAAATGCTTGGCATTTAAAATTGAGACCCTCTAGCAACCTAATTATTTTTGTATTCACCTAGTCGGGCCCTGAGGAAGCTAGCCATGTCTTTACTTTGGGGTAAAACACCCCAGAAATATGTTTTTCAGATTTCTGGAAAAAGTACTTTCGCAAAGTAGTGTCACACTCATGAAAGTGTCGCAAATTATTTGCGAAAGCTTTCGCAAATTGCGACACTACTTTGCGACACTATGCCCAAAATAACAGTAATGCTTTGGCACTCCGCTGCAAAAGAACGGTTGGGAGTTTTGGGCTGAAATTTGGAGGGAATGCAGATGACATATCACAGATGTGCCTTTCAGTGTTGTATCAAAAAAATATTACACAGCAGCAAAGTTATGGCACTCCAAATTTGATGGTTTTTCCCATAGGATAACATTACGGCGCTCGACGCATTACAGGAATCCTTTGGCACCCTGCTGCAAAATAACGGTTTAGTCTTTTTCCTGAAATTTGGAGGAAGACAGCCAACAGCCCACAGATGTGCCTTTCAGTGGTTTGGTAAAAAATATTACAGGAGGCAAAGTTATGGCACTCTGAACTTCTCTTTTTTCCCATAGGATAACATTATGGCATTCGCCATGCCTTTCAGGGCCCGTATCTCGAAACAGGAGAGATACACTTTTTGTCGGAAAAATGGTAAGCCCCCTAATGGGGGCAAAGTACAAAATTAGTCAGGACAGTTGTAAATCATACGACTTTTAAATTTTTTTTCTATGTCATAAGGTTCCTGAGATATAACCTATTTAGTATTCCAAGTTCTCATTTTCTGCTCCGATACTCATTATTATGCATATATTATTTGTACTCACTGTCTTTCTCTATGCAGGTTTTGGGGAAAACCAGCCTGTGCGCTTACATTACTGTTAACGTTGCCCTTTCCGCTTGCGGTTCCGTACCCGTTTCACTTACCGTTGACGTCTACGCCACCATATGCGTTCTCCTTCCGTTTTCATTTGCGCTTGTGTTTCTGTTATTTTTGCCATTTGTGTCTACAGTACTGTTTCTCTTTCTGTTTCACTTTGCGTCACCATGCCCATTGACATTTCCGTTTGCAGGCACCGTGTTTACTATGTGACAACACATTCGCGGCAGACCGTTCCGTCTATGCCACTGTGTCGTTACCCTTTCTGTTCTCATTCGTGCTTAAGTTTACCATGTGTGCCACTGTTAGTGCTTCTGTTTGCGTTGCTGTTCCTGTTACTATGCCACAAGACATCATGGCCGCTCCCGCCGCGCTACATTCACTATTTCTGAGTTATCATTCTCAAAAGAAGGAAATTAGGGCAAAAAACTCCATTTAATGCATTAGTTGAGGGTTGTTCCACAGTGGCGAAAGTGAGGAAATTCAGTGTTAGGGTTGAAAACCCCCCTTGGACCCCCTGCCCACCCCCCCAACCGGCATTGGGGTGTGCATTGGGGTCATCGGTCCTAACTCTCACCCCATTCTCCTATACTTCTGCTGCTTTACGCATGTGATGGGGTGAGAGTTAGGCTGATGACCCCAATGCACACCCCAATGCCTGTTGGGGGGGCTTGGGGTCCAAGGGGTTTTCAACCCTAACACCGAATTTCTCACTTTGTCGCTGTGGAACAACCCTAACTAATGCATTAAATGGAATTTTTTACCTCTAATATATATATATATATTGCAAAATAACTCTTCTAATGCATCAGTTAGTGTTGATTTCACACTGAAAAAAGTCTGGAACTTTGATGTTAGGGTTACCAACCCTACCACCCACCCACACCCTGACCCTCCACACACCAACAGGCATTGGAGTGTGCCTTGGGGTCCTCAGCCCCAACTCTCACCCCATTCCATGTGTAAAGAAGATGAGATGGTGCAGTATAGGATAATAGGGTGAGAGTTAGGCCCGATGACCCCAAGGCACACCCCAGTGGGGGTGGGGAGGTAGGGTTGGTAACCCTAACATCAAATTTTCACACTTTTGTCAGTATGAAATCAATCCTAAAATCATCCCTAACTGATGCGTTAATGGAGTTTTTTTGCAATGGATTTCCCTTCTTTCTGAGAAAGTGTAATGTTACTTGTATCCACACTGTATGTGGAAGCATGGGCCCTCTGGGCCCTGCACTCCCACCCACCTGTAAGTGTAGAAACATAGCATAAGAGGGCCCTGTGCTCCCAGTTTTGCATAATGGGATCTATAGATGGGAGCATGGGCCCTCTGGGCCCTGTGGTCCCAGACACCAATAAGTGTAGAGACATTGTATAACCCTTACCGATGCATTAATGGATTTTTTTGCAATGGATTTTCCTTCCTTTTGAGAAAGTGTAATGTTACTTGCATGTCTCTGATTTTCATGTGCTATTCATGTGTGTAAAGATATTTTAATGATCTTGCAGGTCCCTGTGGGAGCACGGGACCCTCTGGGCCCTGTGCTCCCAGTACTCATAATGTAGGACCCTGCACTCCCATTATTGCATAATGGGATCCACATGTGGGAGCACTGAGCCCTCTGGGCCCTGCACTCCCATCTACCAGTAAGTATAGAGACATAGCGCAGGCTGAGAGCCATTCCAGGTAACCCTTGTACTGCAAATGTGGCAATATCTCAGTAACCATAGGAACTTCAGAAAAAAATTCCACTGCATTTGTATTCATGACCTGGCCACCTCCACACATGCTTAGTCATACTGTTTTTGAGATATAGGAACTGAAAGGTGCCATGGCCACCACAATGTTATCCTATTGGAAAATATGCAACTTCAGAGTGTGGTAACTGTGGAAACAGTGTAAAAAGGCACACCTAATGGTCCTTATCTGCTGACAATTTCTATGTTTCTATCTATGGTGCAAGCCCTTGGTACCCTGCAATTTTTAGCCCAAAAGTCCTAACCATTTTGTTGCTATGAAGTGGCTAAAAATTTGTGGTTTTGAATCTGTTTAACCAGACTTTTTTTGCAATGAATTTTCCTTCTTTTTGAGAAAGTGTAATGTTACTCGTATGTCTCTGATTTTCATGTGGGGGTCCTGTGCTACCATACATAAGTGCAAAGATATTTTAATGATCTCGCATGTCCCTGTGGGACTACTGTATAATGTAAGGCCCTGCGCTGCCATAGTTGCATAATGGCATCCATATGTGTGGGAGAGCAGGGCTCTTTGGGCCCTGCACTCCCATCTGCCAGCAAGTATAGAGACATAGAGCAAGCCTTGAACCACTCCAAGTAACCTTTGAGCTGCAAATGTGGCAATACCTCAGTAACCTTAGGAACTTTGTAAAAATTCCACAGCAGTTATATTCTTGACCTAGCCACCTCAACATGTGCTTGGCACTTAGCGGAAATCCATTTTTCGAATTGTTTCAAGATATAGGCACTGAAAGGTGCCATGGCCACCACAATGCTATGGGAAAATTTGCAACTTTGGTATGCTGTAAACTATGTTTCCAGTGTAAATTTTTTTCACTAAACCAGCAAAAGGCACCTCTGTGGTGCAAGTCCTTGGTACCCTGCAAATTTCAACCCAGACATCCTATCTGTTCTGTTCCTATGACTTGGAAAATAATTTTTTGGTTTTGGGGCTGTTTACATGCAAGACTTCTGTGAAAGTACTGTGGACTTTCACAAAAGTACCATGGACATTCACAAAAGTACCACTGGTTTACATGGGGGACTTTCGTGAAAGTTCAGCTGGCTTTCACAAAAGTCCCCTATGTAAATCAATGGTGCTTTCACAAAAGTTTTCGTAGTGCACATATATTTTTCCTGTAGTGGGTGGTTCAGGTTGCCCAAAGTCCTTAGTAATTCTTCTAATGTTCGGTCATCCAAAGAAGCCAATTCAAACACATGAATAAGTGAAAATGGACGAACTCCACTTCAACGATCTTGTTTGCAGCAAAAACACTTCTTTTATTTTAATCCACACTGACAAAATAAGGCAACAGTTTCATGGCCATCGTCACTTCTTCAGGCCCAACAGTGTTATATTCTATTAAAAATACAAAATAAAATATTCTTTTACCAGACAAATATTCAGCTTCTGCTTTCTATCCTACTACCCATCACCAATGTTATGATACATTACTAGGTCACTATGTGTTCAACACTTTTACATTTATACTGAAACACCTTGTCCTTCTAAATAAAAATAAAAATGTAATAAGTTCACAAAAATACCTTTCAAATATCTTCAATATTCTCTCAAGGACAATGTGGTTACTTTATTAGTTATATAAACAGTCTCCTTGGTTCTAGGAGATGGCTGTGAGCTGCAGACACTCTATCAGTTGAGGTGAGTTTGAAAGCATGTTATGAAAAATGATAAAGAGGGAGCCATTAATTGAGGTTAACATAAATTGGAAACATTGAGAAATTAGAGATTTAAAGAAGAGATTGTTTATATGACTAATAAAGTATTGAAAATTTGATGGAAAAAAATCCTAAAAATGGCCGGGTTATGAGCATGCGTTGTGCAGTTTCTACGAAGGTGCATAACTTTGGTAATTTACAATATTTTTTATAGAAGACCCATTTAATACAGGAATCTCAATGTGCCTGCTATCGCTAGCAGCTAGCAAAGGCATCTCCTACCATCTGCCATTCTGCCAAACAGATCTCTCTCTCTCTCTCTCGGACACCCTGCACATGGGGCTCAACCCCCAACCCGTCTCACCAGCACTGTCATGCGCTAACTCCCTCATGTTGCTGACAACTAACAGGCTCCCTGTTGGGCACAGTTATTTAGTCTGTTCCTGTATGTATCTGACTGTGTTTACTTATTCCAGTTTTAGTTTTCACTGTATTTTTTGCATTCCTTTGTTTGAAGACCAAATGTACCTAAATGTTCTCATTCTAATTCTATTGCCTTGTTTGTCTCAATCCTCTGTATAATCACCTATTTGTTCTAAATGTACTAATGTGGAATCTATGTAAAGAACTCTGAGCTCAAATGGTTAATTTGAGATCAGAAATAATAAATAAATAAATAAAAATTAAAAATTAAAATTTTGACTCCAAATTTTCAACATTGCCATTTTTGTCACACCACCTCATGAACAGTACAGCTGTCATTCTTAATACCCTGCCTAAAACATGATTTCACACCTGTGACACATAATGGCACAGTTACTGTGTGAAATCACCTTTCCGGATCAATGAACAAAATCACAGTGGCAGTATTCATGTGGTGGGATCCTAAAAAGACCATGTTGAAAGTTTGGTGAAAAAAACTCCTAACAATGGCCGAGTTACAAGCAGTTGTTGAATATTTTGTACACGTGTGCATAACTTTGGCTATTTATCATATTTCATTCTGTATCTTCAGTATAGCCATTTTATCACACCACCTAATGAACTGTACAGCATTTTTTTTCCATATCCTGCACCAAACATGTTTTCACACCTGTGGCGCTTAATGGCATTTTCCCATGGATTTTAACATTTTCACGCATGTGTATAGATGCAGTAAAATAACATTTTGTTGGAGAAATTGTGGTGAAATCTGCAACTTTGCAGTATGAAAATTGTCATGAAATTGCGGTGAAGTTTTGCAATTTCACCCACCACAAATCCTGCCCAATTATATATCCCTGGAATGGTGTCTAGTGGCACCCCTCTGGCCAATCACCAGCCCAAATAATACAGTTTTCTCCCTGGTGTTGAGTGGTCCCCCCCCGGCCAATCACCAGCCCAAATTAATAGTAAAGACTCCCCCAGTTAACTCATCATCTCCCAAACCCTCGATCCTTAATTAAATTGTATTTATTTATTTATTTATTTCAGTCTTGGAATTAATACCTTTGAGTCAAAGGCTCTTTTACATAGGTTTCATGTCAAATCAAAGAACAGAACAAACAGTATAGTGAGAAAATATAAAGTGATCCTAGGAGTTACGTTAACAATAAAATAATCACATATGGATTTAAGTTACAAAAACAGGTATTTTGGAGACAGACAGTGGCTAGTAGTAAGCTTAACTAGCAAGGAAGGGCATTAGGGTTGTGATCTGGCTACAGGAGGAAAAATATGCAACCAAGTGGCATTGTCAGACACAAAATGAGTGAAAGGCAACAACTAGGAACATGGTCTTACAGGATAGAGAGAAGCAAAGGACTAGAGTCTAACATTGTTCCAGATTAGGGGTATAGCCAAAGGCATTGTCTGAGTGGGGGGGGGCATTGCCAGGAGGGGAATATCAGCAGACAAATGTGTGCTGTGTCATTCAGTTTAAGAGTGCACTCCAGTGGAGCAATCAGTGCAGGAACTGATGATGCCCTCTGTGGAGCAGCAAGCATGGTCTGATGCTGGGATTGGTTAACGGGGACCTCAGGGAGGCGGGTAGATTATAGGGTAGTAGCAAGGGTAGGATGGTAGGGTGGAGGAAGGGTGGGGTAGGGTGTGGGTAAAGGTGAGGAAACAGGCCCAAGTTGTTTTATGCACGGCAGTCACATGAGGCGTTGGTTTACCAGTGCTTGGCAAAGTTTCTTTTTTTTTATTTAGTATGCTTTTTCATCTGAGCTGGACTGCCAGGATCAGTCCCTGGTCACAGACCCCCAAGCCTCCACCTCTGAAGGTGCTGGCGCTCCCCAGCCACCCCTGGTTTGCCCCAGAGGGTGGGGTTGTAGCCCTGTCCTCCGGTACCAGGGCCACACTACTGTGTCTGGTCGGGGAGCTGGCTTCACAGGCTGATTGAGGCCTTTGGGGGGAGGGCATCATACAGATGTCCAGCTCAGTATTTTTTTCCCCCATTAGCAGGAACAGGGATGTGCAATGACTCTGGCATCCACCCCATCCCTCACACATGATGGCGCCAGGCATGTGGGATCTCTCAGCCTCCTTCAGGAGTCCTCAGTGCACCAGCACACAGCCCCATCTCCCCTCTGGAGAAGGAGAGCAGTCCATAGGATGCTCAATCCTTCACCCCCGGCTGGACCTCCGGTTCCCCAGGACTTTAGTGTCACAGACAGAAATCTAACTGCTGCACTGATGGGCCAGGGGCAACATTTTTTTTTAAGGAGCCCAATGTTTGGTCTTTGGTAACATCATGGTGGAGTGAATTATGCCACAATGGTGCTCTGTATGCAAATAAGCTTTGCTCTTCGGTGGTGTGGCAGTGAGGCACTATGAATGCATGGTTCAAGGTGCCCACTCTCTGGTGTCTAGTGGACCCCCACCCCCCCACATGTCATCAGCACCCAACCCGCTCCCCCACCGTACCCTGATCGGGCCACCAGTACAGCCCTCCACTCACCTCCATGGCGGGCAGCCTGACTGGGTGATTCAATGAATGAACCCGTGCTTGTACAGTGAAATGTTTCTGGCTTGGTGGAGTGAAATTTCGCTCACATCTGCAGGCAAAATTTTGCATTTTGCCAAGAGCAATATTTCGCAAAATGCACAAATTACACAGAATATTTCACTGGACAAAATTTTCCAGTTTCACACAGCACTACCTACGGGGTTCATGAGGTGGGGTGATAAGAAGACTATGTTCAAATTTTGGGGTCAAAATATGAAAAAAAAAAAGACAAAGTTATGCCCATTCATTACAATTTGGGTATGCATGCTTGTAACTGTGGTACTTATTAATAAGGGTCACAACTTCAACGAGTTCTCCCAGCCCCAATAAGGATACAAAAAAATCTGAAAACATAAGGAAATTCATGGCAAAATCTGTGTTTAATGCACCATTAGGGTTGAATGGTTCAAAGTACGGAAATGCAAACATTAGGGTTGAAACGCCAAGGTACACTCGTCACGTCTGTTCATGCATGCAGGGTGGGGTTGAGATCTTATGATTGGAAGCCGAGGGTGTGAGTTGGGTGTTGGCTTTGGAAAACCTAAGTTGCCCTCATGTTTGTCCCTGTGTGTGAAGTGGGAGTGAGGCCTTATGATTGGGAACCCTAAGTTTGCGTTTCCCTACTTTGAACCTTTCAACCCTAATAGTACTTTAAACACAGTTTTTGCCATGAAAAAAATACATATATGAATACACACATATATATATGTGTGTGTGTGTGTGTGTGTGTATGTATGTATATATATATATATATATATATCAATCAATCAAAATCTTTATTTAACCAAGCAGACACTGTTGAGCAAGCTCATTTTTGAGGTGGACCTGGGACATACAAATAGGTGGATACAATTTTGGTAAAGAATAACAATACAAATACAATTTTGTGTACAGCAATTGGGCATAGGCAATACAAATACAAGTAAAAACTGTAGATTAATGTACAACATTATTTTACAAACAGGCAATGTGTACAGCACAGACAGAATTGCAGAAACATACAAGAAGACAGTAGGTGAGAAGTAGGCGCAAGTAATGATGATCCAATTGGCTTACCCAGAGGTACATAGTAGTGAGATTAGTTCAAAGCAGGGGGGTGAGGTAGGAGGAAGAACAGAAAAAAAAGACAAAAAAAGAGGTTGAAGAGTCACAGGTAAGAGGATATGAGGTATAAGCTATTAAGGGGAGTGACACGGTGAGGGCAGGGGAATGGCGAAGATAGGCATGGGAAAGACAATAAAAGGAGTCTAAGAACAGAGAGTGACCTAAGATCATGAAGAGGCAGAGGTATTATAGAAATATTATAGTGGCACTATAGTGCCACTATAGTTAGGGTTGAGTACCCCATTTGAGGTTAAATCTGTAATTTATCAGCTTAATAACTTTGCAACTGTATGGTGGATTTGCCTGAAAATTGCAAAGCATGGTCTGGTATGATAGATCTCTGGACCTGCCAAGTTTTGTTATAGTCGGATATACGGTTGCGGAGCTACAGAGCACCAAAAAACATATAAATTATGGGGGTTTGTGCATTTCTTTGCTCGTGCCTACAGGTCACACAGTTTGCGCAATTGGTCCGAAACCTTCAGGTAACATGCAGCCAGGGTCCCTGATGTGCCTTTCAAAGCTTTCATGAAAAGTATGAAATGGTTCGAAAGTTATTCAAAAACATTGTTCCCCATTATAGTCTATTTGAAAGTGTCACAAATGCAGTTTTTACTGTCGCAAATGACCCTTTTACTTTCGTGAATTGGCCATGTTGTTTTTAGCTGTTGGTCAGAGAAATGCTTGGCATTTAAACTTGGGACCCTCTAGGGACACAATTCTTGTTGTGTTCATCTAGTTGAGCCCTGAGGATGCTAGTCATGTTTATTTTGAGGGGGTAAAACACCCCAGAAATATGTTTTTTTAAATTTTTGTAAACAGTAGTGTAGCAAAGTACTTTCGAATATGAGACACTTTCGTGATTTTATTTGCAGAAGTGTTGTGATTTGCAAAAGTACTTTGAGACACTATGGCCAAAACAACAAGAAATGTTTGCCACCCTACAGTAAAACAACAGTTTGGTCTTTTGGGCTGAAATTTGCAGGAAAAAAAGCCAACATCCCACAGATGTGCCTTTTGGTGGTTTGGTGACAAAATATTACAGGACTGCAAAGTTACAGCTCTCCGAAGTTGACAATTTTTCCCATAGGATAACATTACGGTATCCGACGCATCTTTCGGGTCCCGTATCTTGAAAACGCTTTGAGATACGGACTTTTCGTTGCAAGAACTCTTATACAAAACTAGCCTGGAAAGTCATAAATAATATGAGATTTAAATTTTTTTCTGCATCGTACAGTTCCTGAGATATAAGCAACTTACTGTTCCAAAGGCTCATTTTTTGCTCCGAGGGCCATTATTATGGCCACATTCTTTGTATTCACTGTGCTTCTGAATGCACCTTTTTGGGAAAAAAATTGTTAGTGTTTGCGGTACTGTGACCATTAGCATTTCCACTTGCATTTATGTTACTGTTTGCGTTTCTGTTTACATCACCATGTGCGTTACCCTTTGTGTTTGTGTTTGCGTTTGCGTTACTGTTACAGTTTGCATTTCCATTGCCGTTTTTGTTAGTGTTTACCTTTGCGTCACTGTGTGCATTACCATTTTTGTTTGTGCTTATGTTTGCATTTCCATTTGCATTACTGTTTCCTTTGGTGTCATTGTTGGTGTTACCATTACCGTTTGTGTTTCCAATTGCATTACCGTTTGCGTGTTCGTTACTGTTTGCATTTGTGTTTCCAATGCCGTTAGTGTTTGCATTTTTGGTAGCATTTCCATTGTCGATTGCATTACTGTTTCCTTCTGTGTCACAGTTGCCATTGCGTTTCTGTTTGCATTTTTTTTACCATTTGCGTTTTTGTAACCATTTTCATTACCATTAGCGTTTGTATTTCCATTGCAGTTAGTGTTTGCACTACCATTTGCGTTACCATTTGTGTTTACATTTACATTTGCACTTGTGTTTGTCTTACGATTTGCGTTATCAATTCCATTTGCGTCACCGTGTGCGTTACCGTTTGCCCTTGCGTTCGCGTTACTGTTAGCATTACTATTTTCTTTTACCTCACTGTTGTCATTAACGTTTGTGTTTACATTACCATTTCTGTTTTTGCATTTCCATTATTGTTTGCATAACCATTTGTGTTTGCATTAATGTTTGGTTTGTGTTTACGTTACCAGTTGCATATAACTGTTTTCGTTTGCGTTAACGCTTGTGTTTCTGTGCATGTCTGTGATATTTGTAATACTTGCTCTACTATGGTACTTCTGTGCATTTACCAATTTTCATTTGACATCTGCATATATTTCTTGCAGAAAGAAGTGCCCAAAATTGTATTTTTCGCCACTCGTGCGAAGTCTTATGCTCATGCTGCTCTGCAACTGTTGAAGAGATTTGGATAAGATTTGGTGTACATGGAGTGGAATGGTGCATCTATTTATTTACTAATTTATATTTCACTGGTACATATGTTTTTTGTGTAGTGCAGTGCAAAACATTCTGTTTTTGCTATTTTTCTGCACTGTCTTGCATTGACACTTGGCACATAGAAATCCCTTTCTTCAGGGAACATGCCAGTTTTTGTTTGGTGAAAAAATACTGTTCCATTCTAGAGTTTTAAGCATTTGAAGTTGCCCCACTTCGCAGTCAGAGATTTTTCGGTCATGAGTTCCACAATTTTACTTCATTTTCAGCCTCGATTTCTGCCATTTTGTGGTGGAAGACTTCTTAGAGGTACAGAAACTTAAAAATTGAATATCTCTGGAACGGTTTGGTCTTCTCACATGAAATTTGGAGGGTGTTGAGTGGATGTCCTGGAGATGTGAATTATGCTGTTTACATGTTGGGGAAATAATTTGCTGCAACAATACTGTGTGAAGCACTTATAGTTTCTGCGTAGCATTATGCATGGTGCTAGTGGCTTGAAATGTATAGCATAGGTAGTCCTAGTGATACGGAGGTGCCTTTCAGTGGTTTGGTTCACATTAGCCTAGTGCCGTTATCTCAAAAACGAAGCAAGATATGGACTTTTCGCTACTGTTGAATAACATCACCTTTGTGCTGTTATCTTCGAAACAAAGCGAGATACAGACTTTTTGCTACTGTTGGATCACATCGCCTTTGTGCAGTCATCTCGGAAACAAAGCAAGATACAGACTTTTTGCTACTGTTGCCTCAGATCACCTTTGCACTCTTATGTTGGAAACGAAGCGAGATGCAGACTTTTTGCTACTGTTGGATCATATCGCCTTTGTGCCATTATCTTGGAAACTAAGTGAGATTCAGACTTTTCGATACTGTTGCCTTACATCAGCTTGCTGTTCCTGTTTCCGTTTGTGTTACCGTTTGCATTTACCTTTGTGTTTCCTTCACCTTTTGCATTACGGTTTGCTTTTCCGCTTCCATTTCCATTACCATTTCTGTTTCTATTTATATTTGTCCAGAAGCAAATGATTTGATACCTTTTAATGGACCAACATAGATGTAACAACAAGAACAAATGCTCTAGCTTTTGGACCAACCAGTTCTTCTTCAGAAGCTCATGGCAGTTGTTTAGAAAATACAATACTTATAACAGCTAGATAATGCAGAGAAAAACAGAAAAAATCCCCATTGGTTTAATTTAATTTAAAAAAACAAACAAAAAAAAAACAGAAGATGATGTCAGGGAAGTTTAACAGTACAATACTGCCTTCAGCCAGAAAGAACCTTGGGTTCAGACGTGTTTGGTGGGACACACATACAAAGAATCCTACTGCATATAAATTTAATTGACATAAGAAAACACTGCTGAAGCAGATAACTCCTAAATCAAACTATGAGTGTCACAGTTAGTATAAGGATGTGATTACTGAAGGCAACCCCACAGATTAAAGACAAACTAAGATTGTTATAGGGCTCATGAAAATCAATGTTAGCATTATAGACAAGAATTTACCAGTAAAGTTGTCTTAAAAACATCAGTGTACACTCTGTGATGTGTAAAACCCTAGCAGGACATAGCTGGACGCGGCCAGCTGGGTTTTACACATCACACAGTGCTGCAATGTTCATTCAACAATGCGTCTGTAACGTGTTCATATATCTGTAATCTTGGTTATCTTGTCAGGTAAAATTACTACACTAATCATATTAAGGAGTCTTGGGCTGGGGAATTTGGAAGGAGCGCAGCCAAATCTCACAGATGTGCCTTTCAGTGTTGTATTGAAAAAAATATTACACGGCGGCAAAGTTACGGCACTCCAAAGTTGACAGTTTTTCCCATAGGATAACATTACGGTGCCCGACGCATTACAGGAATCCTTTGGCACCCTGCTGCAAAATAACGGTTTGGTCTTTTTCCTGAAATTTGGAAGGAAGATAGCCAACAGCCCACAGATGTGCCTTTCAGTGGTTTGATGAAAAAATATTACAGGGAGAAAAAGTTATGGCACTCCGAACTTCTCTTTTTTCCCCATAGGATAACATTACGACGTGCCGCGCCTTTTCCAAACCCGTATCTCAAATGGTGAGATCGCGCGCACTAGTGGAAAATGCTAAGCCCCTAATGGGCTAAATACAAAACTAGCCAGGACAGTCATAAATCATATGACTTTTAAATTGTTTTCTCGTCATACGGTTCCTGAGATATAACCTATTTAGTATTCCAAGTCCTCATTTTCAGCTCCGATACCCATTATTCTACATACATTCTTTGTACTCACTGTCTTTCTCTATTCAGCTTTTGGAGAAAACCAGCCTGTGCGCTTACATTACTGTTACCATTGCCCTTTCGCTTGGATTCCAGCGCCATTTCACTTGCGTTAGCGTCACATACCGCCAATGAATGCTTATCCTTTGCATTTTCATTTGCCTTGTGTTTCTGTTATTTTTTGCCATTTGTGTCTACAGTACTGCTTCTCTTTCTGTTTCACTTTGCGTCACCATGCCCATTGAAATTTCCATTTGCAGGCACCATGTTACTATGTGACAACACATCACGTGGCACACTGTTCCCGTCTACACCACCATGTGCATTACCCTTTCTGTTCTCATTTGTGCTTGCATTACCTTGTGCACCACTGTTAGTGCTTCTGTTTGCATTGCTGTTCCTGTTACTATCAGGCCCCGTGCTCCCGCCGCTGCATTACATTCACTATTTCTTGTTATCATTCTCAAAAAGAAGGGAAATTAGAGGCAAAAAAACTCCATTTAATGCATTAGTTAGGGTTGTTCCACAGCGACAAAAGTGAGGAAATTCACTGTTAGGGTTCAAAACCCTAACTCCGAATTCACCCCCCAGCACCACACACACACAGACACACACATACACATACAAGTATGGGGAGGACCAAGTCAACACAACCAATGACAGTCATCCAGCAGCAGGTGACAGATATAACAAACAATTGTCTAAATGTACTATAGGACATCCCACCCACCTGACCAGGTACTGCATGCTCAGTGGAGATCAACAGCAAAACTGAGGCCTTGGTACCCAAGCGTACATCGGTGAGAGTTGGTATGATCTCAATGCACACCCGATGCCTTTGGTGGGGATGGGTGGAGTGGAGTGGAAGGGTGGCAATCCTAACACCAAATTTCCTCGCTTTTGTCGTTGTGGAACAACCCTAACTGATTCATCAAATGGAGTTTTTTGCCATAAATTTCCCTTCTTTTTGAGAATGTGCACTATAAATAGTGAATGGAATGTGGCGGTGGGAGAGCGGGGCTGCCACCATGTGATTTGTTGTCACTTCACTGTGCAAAAACTGTATGACCGACCAAAATGAAAATTGCTAAATGAAGACATGTACTATGGCACATCGTTTGTCCTGAATTGTGTGAACATCCATTCAACGGTTGCACAGTGACATGAGCAAACAATGTAACATGCACAATTCAGCAACTGTAAGTGCCTGCAACCCAACAATTAGCACAGTGAAAGATGAATTACAAATCTTTGTACATTCTAAATGCCAGGTAAATTGGACACATGGTTCAGAAGTTATTGAAGCATAATGAACCAAATTTTCATTCATCACAGTGGCATAATTCCGCACCTGTTAATGTTTTACACATGAAACCACTGTAAGGCATCTCCATGCCACTAGAGCTACCTACGCTATAAACTTAAAAGCAGTAGCACCATGCAGAATGCTATGCACAAAACATTAACTGTGTCATACAGTATCTCTGCAGTGAATTATTTTTCAAACATGTAAACAGCATAATTTACATGTCCAGACATCCACTCAATACCATCTAAATTTCATGTGAAAAGAACAAACTGTTCAAGAGACATTCAATTGTTATGTTTCTGTACCTTTAAGAAGTCTTCCACCACACTATTGTGGAAATCACTGCTAAAAATGTACTAAAATGGCTGACCTGGTGGCTGAAATATCAGTAACTGCAAAGTGGGCCAACTTCAAATGGCCATAACTCTGGAACGGAACAAGATTTCTTCACCAAAGAAAAACTGGCATATCCCTTGAACAAAGGGCTTTCTATCTGCCAAATTCCAGACCAATCAACCACACACTGGCTGGGCTATGCATTGTGGAAATCAGTGCAGAAAAATAGCAAAAAAATTATGTTTTGCACTGCACTACGCAAATGCAAAAACACAAATGGTAATGTTAATGAAAAAGGTGATGGAAATAGTAAGGTACAATAAAATAGTAATGGTAACGCAAATGCAAGCACAAACGGTAATGCACATGGTGACACAAACGTAAATGATAACATAGACAGTAAGAGAAAGGCAAGCGGAAATGTTAATGAAAACAGAAATGGTAACTCAAATGCTAACGGCAATAGAAACGCAAATGTTAACAAAAACAGTAACGCAAACACTGATGCAAACTGTAATGAAAATGCAAACGGTATCACAAACGCAAACAGAAATGCAAACGGTTACAGCAACTGTGATGCAGAAGGAAACAGCAATGCAATTGACAACGGAAATGCTACCGAAAATGCAAACACTAAGATCAACAGAAATGCAAACACAAATGGTGACGAACATACAAACAGTAATGGTAACACAATTGGAAACACAAACGGTCACAGTAACACCAACGATTATACCAAAGGGAACACTAACAGAAACACAAATGCAAACACAAATGCAAGCATGTACACAAATGCAAATGGTAACACGCATGGTCATGGTAACGCAATTGGAAACACAAACACTTATGGTAGCACCAATGATCACCTCAAAGGAAACAAACAGAAACGCAAATGGAAGCACGTACGCAAATGCAAATGGTAATGCACATGGTGATACAAAAGTAAACACAAACAAAAACAGTAATGGAAATGCAAATGGTAACAGTAACTGAAATGCAAGCACAAATGCAAAGGGTAATGCATCTTGCTTATATATCAATGTCTTCTGATATATTCATGAGAGCATAAACTGACTACTAGTGCCTGTGCTTATAAACCTGTCTCTAAAACAGACAGTACACAAATAAACATGAGGAAGAGTGATTCACCATGTAAGTGATAACCCTTTAACAACTATAAATACATATGACATAGAGACAGAATTAAAACACACAGATATTGTTGAAAAAGTCTTATTCGGTTGAACATATCCAAAGGTTAGATGATCAAAATGTAAATCCAAAGGGATTTGTTCCAAAAATGCACGATTGTTCAATTCCTCATTAAGTCCTGTAAGGTTACTAGCAATTAGTGTAGAGATCCAATATGCCTGTCTTTGATGCAGTTTTTTAAAGTCACTTCCTCTCACTTTGACACCAACATTTTCAATTCCTAGGAACCATAAAGTTGTTACAGAGGAGTACCCTGCTTCTTTATAATGTCTGGCCAAGGCATGGTCCATCTTGCCTCCTGATTGTTGTTTTGTGCTTGCCATTCCAAAATTTTAATTGGTGCTTAGTCTGGCTGATATATGCAAGCCCACACAGGCACATTAGTGTGTATGTGTATGTGTGTGTGTGTGTGTGTGTGTGTGTGTGTGTGTGTGTGTATATATATATATATATTTACATTACTAAGTATGGGGTTGACCGGCCCAGTGGTGCAGGGGGTTGAGGTGCTGGACGCCACACCTCGCGTCACACCAGCAACCTGGGTTTGGGAATGGACCCGGGTGGCTGGAGGTCAGCAGGGGAAAGAGATTGAGCATCCAAAGGACTGCTCTCTCTTCCCCGGGGAGGGCTGGGGTGGTGAACGCTCAATAAGTCACCTCTGGCGGAGACCGGGGGGGGTAGCCAAATGAGCATCATGGCATATGCCAGGAGGTGGAGCTATGGCATGCATTACCTTGGCAGCCAGGCTCCATAGGAGAAAAAAAAGCAAAAAAACCCTCCACCGCTGATAGGCAAAGGCACCTCCCCTCACAGTCCACACTCCAGGAATCAGGCTCGGTCCCCTCCACTTCTTCCCCCTCTTCAGCCCGGTGGCTCAACACTAATAGATAGAGAGCCCTGGGCAGTGGCAACCCTTCCCCAGAGGTGGACCTTGGGGTTGCCTGGTGCTGGAGAGGAATGGAGAGGTCACTGAGCAATGCAAGGAGGTAGAGATTGCAACAGGGAGGTTGTTGGAGAGATTTCAGTAGTGGTGGGTGTAAAAATCGAGTTAAAATAAGTATGAGGTTGGCAATCAGAGAGTGTGGGGTGCCACTAGACACAAGGGGAAGTTACATACATAAGGTGGAGGGTGATGGGAGAGTGGGGGGCACCACTAGACACTAGGGAAACATTGCATACAAAATGGGAGGGAGTGCCACTAGACACCAGGCAAATAGTGACTCACTGCTCTCAGAGGAGCCCACAGCACACGTTCCAACTGTGGCTGCTGAACTCAAGAAAATCCTGCTGTTTTCATACAAAGAATGTGGGTCAATGGCTCCTCTCGCTAACCTGGGCAGCCTGGATTTGGGGGTGCAGAGAAAAGGTATTTATGAGTACTTAAAAAATGAACAGCAGAATCTAGTTAGGTTCAGGTGTTTATTTTTTTTTTAAATAGTTATTTTTTTATATGTTTTATTGTTTGTGGCTTTAAAATAAAGAAAGAAAATGATGACCAAGATGATTGGTATTTCTGTCAGCATGAGAGGTGAATCCTGCATATAAGCAGTCATGATTGTTTTTTTCTATCCTGCTTGGAAGGTAAATAATGAAAATAACCAATCACAATCTTTTTTTTCTGTTTACACCAGAACATTATCTGTAAAATCTTTATAACTCTAGAATGATACAATATTTTTTCACTAAACCATCCAAAGGCACATCCTTGGCATAGTCCCCTTCAACCCTGAAAAATTCAGGAAAAAATTCCACACAGTCTAGGCTGTATGTGAGAGCAAAAAAATACACAATGTTAAGTATAAGAAAACCAACATTTTTTTTCCATTTGTTGGTGCCCTGTATCTCAGAAACTGAACAAGATGCCATCACAAAACTTTTCTCATCTTAAGACTCTGGCGGCCTGGCTGAACATGCCAAATTTTGGATTATTTTGTCAAAGACAGCCAAAGTTATTAAGGCACACAAATCAGTACATTAAGCAGCCTACTCAACCCTAACTATAGGAGTGCAACCACACCCATATAATATTATAGGGGTATGGTAGTACCCCTATAGTTAGGATTGAGTAGGCTGTTTAATGTTAAACCCTTAACCTTTGCACCTTAATAGCTTCCACCATTTCATGTAGTTGTACAAAACTTTAGATGTTCAGTCTGGGGGACAAGGTCTCCTGATTTGACAAGTTTCATGTGTCTAGATTTCAAGATTCATGTGGTGCAACAAGTGGAAAAGTCAAGAGTTATTTATTTGTTATTTTGCTCTCACCTACAGCCCAGATGGTGTGGAATTTTGTTCTGTAATGTTCAAGGTAGAAAAGTGCATTTTTTTGTGTTGTTGAAAAATATTAATCCATTCCTGAGTTGTAAGGATTTAAAGTTTCAGTTCTGAGCATGCTCATTTGGGACTTTCATTTATATGTTTGATACCAAAGGAGAACTGGAATTTATCTTTTTCTCATGAAAGAAGAATCTTCTTTTGTGAGCTGAAATTCTTCATTCATGACAAGGAATCTTCTTTCATATAGCAAACCTCTTGTTTCTCATTGCTTTCAAAAAACAAAATTTGAAAACCTATGTCTAAATGGAACATGTTTAGCTAGATTTTGTTGTTTTATTTTTTAATTTTTTAAAGACCCTGAAATCTGGTTTTTAGACATCCCTAAAATCCTAACTGGAAGGTTTAGGGAGGGGTCCTGATTTTCTTTTGTAAACTGAATATCTTCTTTTGTGAGCCTCATGAAAGAAGAATCTTGGCTCACGAAGGAAGATGCTGGGACTTTTTTTTAATAGTTCTTTCATGAACTGACCTTTTGTGAGTCACTATGAAGTAAAGAAGAAGGTCAGCTCATGAATGATGTTAGTGCTTATTTTTTTACAGTTTTGTGAGGTCATACGAAAGAACAATTTTTTTTATGAGATCTAATAAAAGAACTGTCTGTGACCATGACTTGCTTGAATAGTGACATCACAGCTGGATTCTTAAAGAGCTTTTTGATAGCTTGGGGTTAGTGATAGCAAACTGCAGCCAATCTGGTGACGTGCATAGCCAGAAATACAAACTGGGAGAGTTGTAACAAAGAATAACAAGGCTGCTAGTGGTTGTATAAAATAAACAAACTAACCTGTTTTTCTTGAAAGTTCTCCTGATTGAGTCAGTGGGTAAAATAATTTGTGACTGAAGCTCAGACAACAAAGAAAACCAAGGAGGGTCACGTGACTGATCTGACCAATTGGAGACTGACAGGATATTATGCCATTGGAGGATCCTCCTGGTGTATAAAAGCAGGCATACCTAACATGTTTCCACACATGTTTGTGTTTCTGCATGTGAGTGGAACAGCACATGAGTGGGACAGGTATGATATTGGCATCTCAGGTGTTGGTAGGCACCACCAAGAGAAAGTGGAGAAGTAGGGAACTCTGCTGCTCAACTAAGGTATGGTACCTATTCACTTCTGGAAGGGTGAAAGTAAAAGGTAGGCCTAAACTTGGACTAGAAGCAGCACCCGATCTAGGGTACATGTACAAGGACAATAGCAAAAAACAAAAGGGGGTATAATTAATAACACCCTATTGTGAGTAAAGGGCACAAAAGGGATGGGTGAAAGAAAAGGGATAGGCCAAAACTATGAATTGGAGCAACACCCTATCTTTGGTAAGTGTACAAAAGGGGTATAAGTAATAAGGGAAATTATTTCCAAATAACACAGGGAAAGTGGGGGTTGGGAATTCTGGGAGTGGTTCAGAGCAGTGAGTGTGGAGTGACATTTTTTTCAGGGAGACCTTCTGGAGAATGCAGTACTGCTGCATCTGCATGCCTTTCTCTGGAGTGAGGGTGGAGGTCACTAGACTCCATGCTGAGTTGGCTAGGATTCGGGGGACCTACTCCCCAACCCAGGGGTCACCAGGTCTGACACCATTACCTCAGAGAATGACAGGAAGGAGGAGTGGCAGGACTATGGTGGGCTCAGGAAGGGTGGGAATGGTGGACTCCAAATGGGTGAGGGGTGGTTTGGGTGCACATTCCTCAGTCAGTACCACTGCAAAATTCCTACACAGCTCTGGCTGGGTGGGACTTCCAGGGTAGGCACCCATGGTAGTGGCCAGGAAGGATGTGAGGGTCCTCCCACAGTGGAAACTCTGAGGAGGGAGGGTGAGAACCCTAGAAGAGGAGGAGGAAGAAGCAACCTCTGGTGGGGGACTTGCTTGTCAGTGGAATAGATTTAGTAACAGGAGGGGGAAGAAGGAGATCAGGTGCTGACAAGGTGCCATAACCTAGAGGGATGGGAAATGAATCCTGGGGATCAATAGGGCAGTAAGAAGGAAGGGAGCTGGTTGTCAGTGTTCACCTGGATACCAATGACCTGGCTTGGGATGGGGCTGGGATGATGCAGGGGAGTTTAGGGAACTGTGAAGTAGTCCTAGACAGGTGATGTACTCAATGGCTTTTGTTGAGGTGCTGCCTGTCTATGACGTGGGGAGGAGAGGATTCTTTACAGCAAGAGCTTCATCTCATGGCTGAAGGAATGGTGCAGAGAGGAGTGGTTCAATAACATTGGAGAATGGGGATCTTTCTCAGAGAATGAGGGCCTAAACAGGGTTGATGTCCTGCATCCATCTGGAAGATGAACCGCAGTCCTCAGTGGACGGTTTAAATGTTACCTTGATGGACATTTAAACAACTGAGGGTGGTGGTGGAGGGAATCAGAGAGTCAGAAACTTCCTCCTCCCCACAAGTTAGAGAGCAGGGAGAACCCAAGGGGGGAGAGAACACCCCAGGTGAAAATTAATAAAAGAAGCAGGGGGTTAAAAACAGATAGGAAGGGGAATAGAAACATTTATTTTATATTTATTTATATTTATATTGCAATCAGTTTACAACCTTTGAGCCAGGGGCTCATTTCCAAAGGTACCTCGTCAAACAAAGATAGGTGGTACAGATAATACAAGAAGCAGGGTACAAAATAATAGAAGAGCATGTGTATAAACAGGCACACATAAATGGCAACATACTACAGCAAACATAGTGTGTAATACACAGAACATTCAGGTATAATCGACAACAGGATTACATGGTTTAGGAGCATAATGGTTTGTCATTGTAGAATGATAACAGCCAAACAGGTCTACTATGTCAGGTTACAAGGAACATAGGGCATGATACAGGAATAGTACACGTAAATCAATAATGCAGTCAAAACAGGTCACATGATAACAGATTACAGGTAGGGCAGCGGAGGAGTAATACAGGCGGGGGTATGATCTGTACGGAAACAGGGTGGAATAAAAGTTAAGCAAAGCAGTATCACATGGAATGCTCAAGTCAGTAGAGGTACAGTTGGCAGTGGGGTAGTAGCAGTAGTGTGAAGTAAGAGTTAGGAAGTGAGGAGATGGAGCTGCCCAGTGGGCATTGTCAGTGCAGAGGAGGGAAGAGCATCCGTTAGGCGCACAGGAGCAGCGCTTGCTGAATAGCTCACTTTGAGGCATTTTGAAGGTGGAGATGGATGGGATTTCAGTGATGGCCCACTTGAAGAGTGTTGTACCAAGCGGGGCTCTATAGCAGAAAGATCTCTGCCCAAGTGAGGTCCTAGCATGGGGGACCAGGAAGGTGGCTTTACAGGTGGTCCGGGTGCTGACTAGGGGCTGGGCAGGGAGGAGGGAGGAAGACAGCCCGGGAGGGGAGAGTCCTAGTAAGGTTTTTTTAGTGATGAGGCACATGTGGTAAAGCAGGCGTTCGTCAAGGTCAAGCATTGTAGCAAGGTCATAGAGTTGGCAGGTATGGGTGAGCCTGGGGGCCCCAGTGATTAGCCTGCATGCCTTGTTTAGGAGGAGATGGATTTTGTTGAGGGCCGACATGCTGGCAGCACCATAGACAGGTAGCCCATAGTCCACCAGGGATAGAATGGAGGATGTAACTGCAAGCCGGAGGGCATCGGGGGGGATACAATTTTTGTGGCGGTACAGGATACCAATTCGCATGTTGGCTACAGAAGCGAGTGAATCGATGTGGGTATGGTAGGAGAGGGCTGAGTCAAATAAGTTACCTAGGTACTATAGGAGTGGACTTGCTCCAGTTGTAGTTTAGAGCTGGAAAGGATACGGAGAGGGAAGTTGGAAGATTTGTTTTCGGGTGGGCGAAGAGCATGGTTTTAGACTTTTAAGATTTATGATCAATCTATGCTCCTTAAGCCAAGTTTCAGCGCGCATCATATGCCCTTTGTAGGGAAACCTGAAGGGAAGCGGGGTTTTGGTCAGTGGCAAAGAGGATATCATCTGCATAAAGAAGAATTTTCCCAGGGCACCGCGCTGGGCAGGGTGTTAAGGTAAGCGAGAAGAGAAGGGCCCCAGGATGGAGCCCTGAGGAACCCAGAGAGGATCGGCGTGGGTCAGAGAGTGTCCACCAATATTAACACGTTGGGAGGCGGGCGGAAGGTAGCTGGAGCACCAAGTGAGTGGACCAGGGGCAAAACCAGCAAGACAGAGGGTTTCCAGTAGAAGAGGTGGGAGACCGTGTCAAAGGCCTTTGATAGGTCAGGAACACGGCCCTGCCAAGTGCCGAATCCAAGAGGAGTGAAGGAAGGAAGTGAATTCTAAGGGGCAGTGCTAGTGCTGTGTCCAGCGTGGAAGCCATGCTGTTCAGGGCAGAGAATGTTGTATTTGGTCAGGTATTCAGTTATTTGTGCAGCTACTAGTTTTTCCAGCGCCTTGGAAAGGGGTGGGAGAATGGAGATCGGGCGATAGTTCCCAGCTAAGGACCTGTCACCCCCTTTATGGATTGGAGTAACCGTTGCAGTTTTCCAAGAGGAGGGGAATTGTCCCAGGCAGAGGGATTTGTTAAAGAGGCAGGTGAGAGGGGTGAGGACTTGATCCAGGACCAACGGAGAATTTGTGATCCAGGGAGAGGTCACTGGAACTTTGCCTTTAGTGCCGGATCAGGTGCTGTCTGACTTCCTGGGTAGTAACCCCTGTGAAGGAGGAAGCAAGGGTGGTGGATGGCAGGGGAAGGATGGGAGGGATGTTGATCAAAGAAGTTACTGGGAGGATAGGGCTAAGGTCTGTAAAGGCGGTGTTGAGGAGGTTTGCAATGTGGGGTCTGTGGTGTGGTGTTGGTGGTAATCTGGGATGAGGGAGGGCGAGACTTCCCATTCAGTTGTTTGACCTTGTCCCAGAAGGTAGGCGCACCCCAGGAGGGGCGGTGAGGGTGGCCTGATAGTGGTCGGCTTGGCCTTTCTGATAGCCATGTACACTTATTCCAGCGCAACGTGTGTACTGTCTGTCAGCTGGACGCCTAGTTTCTATGGCACGGTACCAAAGGTTGTCCCTATGTCTGAGCTGCTGTGAGTGCAGGGGTAATCCAGGGCAGGTTAGATCTTTTGGAGCAGACGGCAGAGAGGGGAGCAAAGAGATCGCAGGCTTTATTAAAGGTGGAGGTAAAGAAGGCAAGAGCAGTATCTATATCAGGTGCATGGAGAATCGGGGACCAGTCTTGCTGTTCAAAGGAAAGTTTAAGGTTTTTTAGGCCATAGGGTCTGAAGCGCCGACGGGGAACGCGCTGTGAAGTGGGTCGGGGCAGTGAGGCCAACCAGTGGAAGAGTACAGGGGAGTGGTCACTGAGTGAGTCAGGGAGGACTTGGATGTCCAGGATTTTAGGGGGGCGGTTAGTGATGATGACATCAAGGAGGGTGCAGGTACCTCTCTTGGGGTTAACACGTGTGGGTTGGGAGACAAGTTGGGTTAGATCCAGAGCTGTGAAGGAGTCCCGAGTGGGGGAGGAGGAGGGACAAAGCCAGTTCACATTGAGGTCCCCAACTATGATTTTGTCAGCTTTGTGGGGAAGGGTGGCAAGGTAGTCGGTGAGGGATAGTAGAGCTGGGTTTTTGAACCTGGGTGGTATATAGGCAGAAGTGAGGTAAAGGGGGGATCTGGCGGGGTCCAGGGTAAGCTTAATGGTGAGGGCTTGGTCCCCATTGACAAGGACGGTGCAGGGAGGCGAGACCGGTGAGGGGAGCTCCTGGTGTAGATAGCGCAGCCTCCCCCACGTTTGGTTGCGCGATCCTCACGATATAGGGTGTAGCCAGGGAGGGTAACAAGGGAGTCAGGGTTGGAATTAGATAGCCACATTTCAACCAGCGCAATGATGTCAGGATTGCGCTGTGTGACCCAACATTGGAGGGAGTCGAATTTTTTCAGGACGCTGCATATATTCATGGAGGCAATCAACAGTCCGGGACACCCTCCAGTAGAGGTGGTCCTGGTGGGTCCAGGGTTAGGGTGGATATTGCCAGATAAGAGAAGCAGGAGGACAACTATTCTGGCCAGGGCATGGCGGTATAGGTTAAGCCTGCGGCTAGTAGGAGTTGGGAGTGTGACCGTAGAGAAGCAGGGGATAGGTAGGGATTTAATGGCAGGGAGGGCAAGGATAGCAAGCCATTCAAAAAGCGCAGGGAGGGAGAAGGGGGAGTGGCAAGGTCATGGGAGTTGTGGGTCAGTGTGCATGGACATAGTAGGGTGAGTAGGAACTAAGTTGGTGGGAATTAAAGGTAAGATTGCCTGTAATTTAGTGGGGATAAATGGCTGGAGGGAGGGGGAAACCAGGAGGAGGATGACGGGGAGGGGGTATAATAGTAGGTGAACTAGCATGGTAAAGCAGATGGCAGTGGTGTAGGGAGTTAAGATAGCAATACTGCCTCCTAGAGAGTGTGGCTGCCACTTTAGATTAGAGGCAGTGGCACGGACTCTGGTGGACAGGGCACGGGGTTCAAATCCCAGCCAGGGCAGTACAAAAAATGCTAGGGAGAGGGTGGAGTGCCGTAGTCTAGGGGTCAACGAGGGCTGGGCGAATGGGCCTCAGCTGGGGTGGTATGTAGTGACTCCTAGTGGTCACTGGGTGTAGGTACAGGGGAGGAGGGGTGGGTCTAAGGGTGGAAGGGTATTTGGGGGGCTAAAGGGGGAAAGTGAGGATGGGGATAGGGCAGAGGAGGGAGTATTGGAGGGGTGGACCAGGAGAGGCGAAAGGAGGAATCCCTGGAGGGTAGGCAGGCTACAGGAAGAGCTACAGCGGTGGGGTCCCTCTAGTGGTGTCCCAATATAATCTGCAAATGAGAAAGTGGGGAGATAAAAATACGGCAGACAGGAAGTGATGTCAGTAACAGTGTCTATAAAGGAAATGCCGAGCCTGGGTGGGCGGGGCAGTCGACACGCAAAGCGTGTCGATGGGCTAACCCCCCTCCCCAATGCTGCTGCTGCTGCTGCTTTGTGAGGTAGTTTAAATTACCTCCGTGCAGCCACCGGCTTCAATCAGGCTCCCTGGGGAGAGCGACCGCAGAGACTCGGTGCTTGCTTCTGGGGCAGGGGACAGGAGCGCTGCGGCCTATAAGGAGAGGAAAACAAAGGCCGAATTAGTATGCAGCGGGAAGTTTAAGGTCACGGAAATGTCCCGACAGAAACAGAATCAGGTATGAAACATACAGCCGAGAAATGAGCTTTCACAGTTAACATTAAAAAGAGAGGGGGAAGGATGGGATCAAAAAGGAAAAAGGGGCTAACAAGCAGAGTGTTAAAAAAATCTGGAAGGCCATGTGTGTAAAAAAGTCTAGAAATGACAGTGGCCATTACCGAGTCATGGTGCACTAAAAACCATGACTGGGACATGGCCATACAAGGCTATAGTCTGTTCAGGAAAGACAGGGTGGGAAGGAAAGGAGGGAGGTGTGATGCTTTATGTGAGGGAAAGCATAAAAAGCAACAGAGATATAGGGAATATTGGGAAGGGGCAGAGGTACAGTGGGTCACCCTTGAAATGGAAAAACAGAGCCACTATTCACACTGGCATTATCTACATACCTCTAGCACAGAGGAAACAGATAAGGTACTGTTGGACGCCATTGGCCAGATAACAGAAAAAGTGGAGGTGCTGCTGGTCGGGGCTTCAATCTGCCAGATGTAGATTGGAGCCTACCAACTGCAGCTTCAGCTAGAAGCAAGGACATCCTAGACCCCCTGCAGGGGGCATTCCTCAGGCAACTAGTCAGTGAGCTCACTCGTGATGGAGTAATACTGGCCCTGGTACTTACTAACAGGGACAGAGTTGCAGATGTAAAGGTGGGGGCCACCTGGGCACCAGTGATCACTGCCCCTCACCAGCAGCTAGAAGCAGGGACATCATAGATGACCTACAGAGGTCATTTCCCTGGCAACTAGTCAGTGAGCCCACACATGATGGGGAAATACTGGACCTCATACTTACTAACAGGGATAGAGTTGCAAACAGAAAGGTGATGATCACCTGGGGACCAGTGATCACTGTACAGTGTGGTTCAGTAGAAGCACGGTTATGGAACTGAACCACACACTGGTGTGGATCTTGGATTTCAGGAGGGCAGATTTTATAAAGATGGGTGAATGCCTCACAGATGACTTGGTAGGGGGATGACATGAGGGGATTGACAGACAGTGGGCCAAGCTAGAAGGGGACATAATGAAGGCAACAAACCACTGCATCAAGCAAGTGAACAAAAGCAAGAGGACAAAGAGACCACTATGGTTCTCAAAAGAGGTGGCAGAAAGGATAAAGGCTAAAAGGATTGCATTTAGAAGGTATAAGGAGATGCAGAAGGAAGAGGACTGAGAGGTGTATCAGGGAAAACAGAGGGAAGCAGGGAGAGCAGTAAGTGGTGCAAAGGAGGAAACTGAAGAGAGAATAACCCAAGTGGTATCAAAAGGGGACAAAACATTTTTAGGTATGTAAGGGAAAAAAGGAAGACCAATTAAGGGGCTGTAAGATTAATAAGGGAAGAACGGGAATGTGCAGAGGGGGACCTGGAAAAGGCAGTCATCCTGAACAAATACTTCTGCTCAGTGTTCGTGGAGGAAGGGGTAGGGGAGCCACTGCAGAAATGTGACAGGAGCTTGGAGGAGGGTGGGGGTGGACACTAGTCCTTTTTTGGAGGAGAGCCCCAAAGGCACTCATTAATGTGAAAATAGGCAAAGCAATGGGGCCAGATGGGGTGCATCCAAGAGTATTGAGAAAGCTCAGGGAGGTACTGGCTGCACCTCTGAAAGTCCTGTTTAACAGATCACTTGAAACCTGAGAGGTTCCAGAGGACTGGAGGAGGGCAGATGTCCCACTTCACAAAAGTGGTAGAAGAGAGGAGGCTGGCAATTATAGGTCAGTCAGCCTGACACTGCTCGTGGTGGGAAAGTTAATACAAACACTTTTGAATGAAAGGATTGTGGAATATCTTGAATCCAGTGGGTTACAAGACCCAAGGCAGCATGGATTTATAGGGATGAGGTCATGTCAAAAAAATCTGACAGATTTCTTTGATTGGGTGACCAAGGAATTAGATCAGTGAAGAATGGTGGATGTGGCCCACCTAGATTTCAGTAAGACTTTTGGCACTGTTCCACATAGGAGACAAGTAAGCAAGCTGGATAGCTTAGGGGTGGGTAAAAAGGTGGTAAACTGGGTAAGAAATTAGTTATGGGATAGGTGACAGAGGGTGGTTGTACACAGAGTTCACTTCAAGGAAAGGAGGGTAACCAGTGCGGTACCTCTGGCTCAGTGCTGGGATTGGTCCTCTCTAACATCTTTATAAGTGACATCGCAGAGGAACTGGAAGGGACGGTATGCCTTTTTGCAGATGACACCAAGATCTACAACAGTGGACACTCTGGAGGGGCAAGAAAGGACGAGCAGAGACCTGGGAAAACTTCGGAAGTGGTCAAAGGTGTGGTAGCTCTGTTTCAATGTGAAAAAGTGTAAAATAATGCACTTAGGGTACAGAAACATGGTCAAGGAGTACAATGTGGTACACAATGAGTAGAGTGGTATTGACAACAACCAAACAGGAAAGAGATAGATCTAGGGGTAATCATACTGGATGACCTAAAGGTGGCAAGGCAGTGTGGCGAGGCAGTTGGGAAGGCTAGTGAGATGCTGGGGGTGCATAGTAAGGGCTGTCACCAGCAAAAGAGGGAGTTGATGATACCTCTGTATAGATCACTGGTAAGACCTCACCTGGAGTACTGTGTTCAGTTCTAAAGACCGCATCTCTGGAAGGACATAGAGTGAACGCAGTCCACAGGAGGGCAACTAATATGGTGCAGGGTCTGCAACAAAAGCCCTATGAAAAGAGACTAAAGGGCCTCATTATGTACATCCAGCAAGAGAGGGAGAGTAGGAATATGATAGAGACCTTTAAGTACATCATGGGTGTAAGTAACATATATACAGGAAGGAAATATTTTTCAGAAGAAAAGATGCTTGGGAACAAGGGGACATGCTGTGAAGCTGGAAGGGGGTAGATTCAGAAGAGATGTGAGGAAGTATGTTTTCATAGAAAGAGTGGTGGATTCCTGGAACAGCCTTCCAGCAGAGGTGGTGCAGGGCAGTAATAGTGGTGGGATTCAAGAATGCATGGTATAGACACAAGGAGATCATAGTAGAAAGAAAGGGAGGAGTGGAAAGTAATAGTGAAACTTTATTTTTATACAGGAAAGCATGTCATTTAGGTCAAATGACCCAGTTTGCAAAACAGATTTGTTACTTACTATGTTACCTATACAAACATTTTTACAAGGTAAAAACATACTTTTTTTTTTGTACATTATTTTTGTCCTCCTGCTGTGGTCCATCAGACTCTCTCCAGTGGGGCTCTCAACCAGTCGTATCCCTCCCACCTGAAATCCCCAGCTCTACTCACCAGATGTCAGGCACCTGCCCAGCTTGCCCCAAACCACAGACCCCCTAGGTTTAAGCCGTGCAGGGCAGGACCACTGACTCCTTTCTGGTGACCTTTCTGAAAACCCAGCAGGTAGACAGAAGACTGCGAGGAGAAGATCCAGGGCAGGCTGGAAGATATGGTGCTGGAGTGGTGACTGGTTCCTGGTGCTACCTTTGCCTACTGGTTGCACCAGGGATTTTCCTTGTTCCATTGTTTCCACTGAGCCCGAACATGCACTGAAGCCCTACATGCGATGGGCGTTCTCCCACCCCCATGCGTAAGGCTTCTGTCAGAACTACTCCCCTTACTGATATGCCACTAGGTGCGGCAGCACCCAGCCACTGCCAGGGGCTGCTTAAATAGCAGCACACTCCCCAACCCCCCCCAGGAAAGTAGAGCAGTCCTTCAGACGCTCGATCCTTTCCTGCCCCAGCCGAACCCCGATGGCTCAGGCTTATTTCCGAACCCGGGTCTCTGGCATGGTGTGAGGTGTGACATCCAGCACCTCAACCCTCAGTGCCACCAGGCTGGCTGGTAAAAACATACTTGACAATACAAAAACATTAGATAGACCTTATTTGCAAGGACAAGGACAAAGACAAGGACAATGGTATTAACCTTACACAAAGTTTTACACTAAATGCAACACAAAAACATGACTACTAACAATCTAATAAAGGCCGAGAGGACATAGAATAATAAAATTACTAAGAATTGAAAATACTAAATATTATCAGTAATATGAACAGCTAAATATATTTATACTTTCTACTTCCTGAGAGAACAATGTAGATGTTAGGAATACAATAATTATATAATACTAGGTGTTATCTATACCATGAGCATCTAAATGAATTTATCCTCTCTAGTTCCAGGGAGAAAAAGAGCTTTAGATCACATTGGGTCTGCAACGAGAATGTAGGTAAGGAAAAAGAAGCAGACTGTGTGGGCCAAGCAGTAGTTATCTGCATCAGATTCTATGTTTCAATGTGCTGTCGGATTAAGTTGGAGCAGTAAGCTGCTGATTCCTTGATCTCTTTCTCTCAAAGTAAAGTAAAGTAAAGTAAAGTAAAACTTTATTTTTAAAGCGCTTTTCAAAGTCAAAGCACTGTACAAACACATTAAAAACATGCAATTAGCTTAAATTAAACAATCATATTTAAAATCCTTCAGGGTAAGCTTTAAAAAACAAATAAGTTTTGAGCTCAGATTTAAAACTTGAGACAGTCAGGCATTCTCTTATCTGATGAGGTAGAGAATTCCACAGGGAAGGGGTAGCATAGGAAAATGCATGTGTCCCAGACGTCTTTAACCAAACCCTGGGAATCTCTAACAATCCCTTGTTGGCGGATCAGAGTGAGTGGGAGGGGCAGTAGGGAGTAAGAAGATCTTGCAAGTACTGGGGTCCCTGTCCATGTAGGGCTTTATAGGTCAGCAACCCTACCTTAAAGATGATCCGCCACTGGACCGGCAGCTGGTGCAGTCTGCGCAGCAGAGGTGTAATATGACTAGACCTAGATGTACCAGTCAGAAGCCTGGCTGCTGCATTCTGCACTAGCTGCAAGCAGCGGATATCAGCCCCCGGCAGCCCTAGGTAAAGGGCATTGCAGTAATCAAGGTGGGAGATGACAAATGCATTGACCAATATGGGGAGGTCAGCCTCAGGAACCAGGTGTTTCACCATGGCGATATTCCTAAAATGATAAAAGGAAGATTAGACAACTGCAGACACCTGAGATTTCAGGGTCAAATCATCATCAAAAATAACACCCAGGTTATGCACCCATTCTAAGATCAAGAGCTGGACACCATCAAGCCATTAGCCAGATAGAAGCCCAGCCCTAGGACCCGCCTCCAGGCAACCAGGGTCCACAACCAACACCTCAGTCTTATCCGGGTTTAACCTCAGCCAGCTAGTGCTCATCCAATCTCTGAACTCAGCTAGACAGCTGTTAAGCACAGAGACTGCATCATCCTGTCTGGGAATAAAGAACAGATACAGTTGGGTATCATCTGCATAGCAGTGAAAACCCAAACTGTATCACCAAATGATCTCTCCTAATGGCAGCACATAAACTGCGAACAACATGGGCACCAAAATGGAGCCCTGTGGCACCCCACAGGACAGGGAGAAGGTGTCAGAGGAATAAATACCAGTGACAACCCTCTGTGTCCTGCCTGTAAGAAAAGATCTAAACCAATGTAGAACTGTTCCAGACAGTCCACAGAGAAGCCACAGGCACTCCAAAAGCATACCATGGTCCACAGTATCAAATGTCACACAGAGATCAAGAAGGACTAGACTCTTTAGTAGCCGGACACAGAGCTTCTCTTTAAAAATTATTTATTGCACCCAGATACACTTGACACATTTCAGACAATGGTCCTTTATCAAAAGCTAAAAACATCACAGAAACATACATGATTTAAATACTAAATCATGTCTGATGTCATAGTGACATAATACAAATTCATTGGTTCAACAATCAACAAACAGGTCAAATTTACTCTAGACAAAAGGGACTATGAAAATAATAGAGTGTATTCTTGGAAGAAAGAAACAAGGAAGGGGATTTTAAAACGACCTGCACGAGTATCTTTCAGTTATAGCACAGAAGGAAGTGGATCAGAAGGTGATGAAAATAATTGTGTACCAAGTCATTTTTTTCACAGAGAACAGGAGGGATTCGAACAGCCACTACAACAAGAATTGCGCAGGAGCCCCAGGCTGGTGAATTACGGCACAGGAGACGGATGAGGAGAGGACAGAAAAAACATCATATATCGCGAGCAGAGAGGACGACTCAATTGGAGAAACAATGGCAACAGATGGAACGCCAGAACGACGAGGAGGTGAGTCGAGATATACAGATCATTATCCTCTCAGAACATATGTTAACTGACTCTGAAGAACGATTACTTAAAAAAGGACTAAGTTTTTCACCTACGGTTTCATTGAATCAAGTCCAGACTATTATAGACCTTCACCTGATGTGCCGAAATCTCAACTTAAAAGCCTTTTTCAGTAAAAGGAATGGTAATGTCTTTAATTTGAACCACTCTGTGATTCCTACTGCTACTATTATCACTTTTAAACCAAATTCGACATTTAATCCACCTTTATGCCATGCAGTTAGTGTGTTTAAAGACCTTTGTGAAAGAGACTTGGAAGGGTTGTTTGAGAATTGACCATGTCCACGATTTAATAATTTAAGTCGGAGTGAACGAGAAGCATTAAATCTTTTACAAAAAAATCAGAAAATTGTTGTAAAGCAAGCAGATAAAGGTGGCTGTATAGTATTATGGGATGTTATTAAATATAAACAAGAAGTGTTGCGACAATTAAATGATGAACTGTTCTATGAAAAGTTGAATTTAGATCCGACTTGGGAATTTAAATCCTGTATTGATGAAACTATATATGTGGCTTTTGAGCAAACAGTTATAATAGAACAGACAAAAAGGTTTTTGAAAGTCGAATGCCCAGTAAAACCAACATTTTATGTTTTACCTAAAGTTCATAAAGATAGTGAGAACCCACCAGGACTCCCTATAGTAAGTGGTTTAGGTAGTCTTACAGAACCTTTATCCCAATTTGTTGATTCTGCCCTCTGTAATTATGTTAAAGAACTGAAATCATACATTAAAGACACTAAAGACATCCTGAGGATGTTAGATGAAATAGTTATTGGGGAAGATTGCATGTTAGCGACAGTAGATATAGAAGCCCTCTATACCAATGTCCCTCATGAAGGGGCATTGGATGCAGCAGCAAATTTTTTGAATAAATCAGGGGATAGATCAGATGGAGAAATAGTAGTGATTTTAAAATTTCTTGAACATGTTCTGAGTCGGAACGTCTTTGTCTTTGATGGAGATTTATATAGACAAATCAAGGGGACAGCGATGGGGGCTACATGCGCACCATCGGTAGCCAGTTTATATGTGGGTCAATGGGAAGATGAAACTATATTTAACCCACATAGTAACCCTTTTTTCTATAATGTGTTGTTGTGGAAGCGCTTTATTGACGATGTTTTATTAATCTGGAAAGGTAATGAAATTATGCTTGATGAATTTGTTAACTACTTACATGGTACAAATGAGAATTTGAGATTCACGTTTAGTGCAAATGGAAATACAGTGAATTATTTGGATTTACAGATTAATCGGGAGAAAGAAGGACAGGTTAGTACTAATCTTTTTAGAAAGACCACAGATGGGAATACTTTGCTTTTTGCCACAAGTTGTCATCCTACACACACGGTTGAAAATATTCCCAAAGGACAGTTTTTTAGGATCAAACGTAATTGTAGTAAAATAGAAGATTCTGAAATGGAAGCTTTAGTACTTAAAAATCGTTTGAGTAATAGGGGATATTCAAAAAAGTGATAGAAGAGGGGTATCGAGCTTCAGTGAATACTAGTAGAAATGAATTACTTATCGACAAAGATAAATAAAATGTAAGGGGTAAAAGGTTCCACTTTGTAACCACGTTTAGTGCACAGAGTTGTGAGATTGGTAAAGTAATAAGGAAACATTGGCAAGTGTTATCGTGTGAATCAGGGTTACAAGAAATAGCTCCTCGTCCCCCCATTATGACATACAGACATGCACCAACATTAAAAGATTCTTTGGCTGACAGCCATTTTACGACACGGATGGGACACACCAATAATTGGTTTGGAGAACCCGTGGGGTGTAATCAATGTAAAAATTGTAGTGCTTGCCAGTAAATTCAAAAAGAAAAAGAGTTTAGTGTTGTTAATCAAAAAGAGAAAATATTTGACATTAGACAGCTTATTACGTGTAATACACAAGGAGTAATTTATTTAGTGAGATGTAATTGTGGGGCATTCTATGTGGGTAAGACTGAAAGGGCGTTTAAAATAAGAGTACTGGAACATATTCATGCAATAAATAAACAGGATTTAACATATGCCACATCGGCACATATAGTGGAAAATTGAGATAAACAAGAAATTCATGAATTTAAGTTTTTGGGTATAGAAAAAGTTTATCATGGTCAGAGAGGAGGTAATTACCGGAATAAAATTCTGAAAAAAGAAAATGAATGGATTTTACGACTGAAAGCTCACCAAAAACCTGGCATGAATGCTCATTTGGAATTAAAACCTTATTTAGAACATAGATGAATATTTATAATAGGAATATATGGTTTTATTTTTAGATTGTGTCCTTTAATAAGGTGAATAAAATATTTATTATGTATAAATTAGATATAATAATATAAGTGTATAGATAGGGTTTATTCTAATGCTTAGATGTTTGTAATTGTTTGGTGGAGGTGTTTGATTGTAGAACCAATGATCTTGTATTATGTCACTATGACGGCAGACATGATTTAGTATTTAAATCTTGTATCTTTCTGTGATGTTTTTAGCTTTTGATAAAGGACCATTGTCCGAAATGCATCAAGTGTATCTGGGTGCAATAAATAATTTTTAAAGAGAAGCTCTGGGTCCGGCTACTTTTGGGTATGTGAGTGCGTCAGCTCTTCAGAGACATTGTTATAGATTTGGCTGAAAACACCACAGGTTCTGAGTGCATGGTTCATTTGTTAAGGACTAGACTCTTTCTCTGCATCTCACTCTATTCTATTCTATTCTATTCTATTTTAATTTTTTTTTATTTCTTATAAGTGGACTGGGGTGCCCACTCCTGGTACCACTTCTTTTTCTCCTTCCTGTTCTGGTCACCTGTCCCCCGAATTTTTTTTAAGTAGTAAGCAGATCAGGGTGCCCATCCTGGTACTGTTTCTCTTCCCACCTCCCCTCTAGGTTGCCCATGCCCCTTCCTTTAATATATGTGGTGCCACCAGGGTGCCAAACTCTGGTGTCACCAAGATCATCCAGACATTGGGGTGCCCAGTCCACAGTGCTGGCTAGTGTCCCCCTACAATAAAGAAAACTGTCCCTTGCTGATCTTTTTTTTCTAAGTTGAAAAAGGAAAATGGTCCATCGGTGAGCTGACACCCCCCAACCCCCACTCAGCAACCACCACCCCACACGGCCATACACACCCTCACTTACCTAGATATGCTCCTTGACATAGATCCATTGTCTGATCAAGGACACATCTTGATGCTGGAACCGGTGACTGTAATATGAAAGCACAGTTTTTAATATTTCAATGGAGTTTGAACATTTATTCAAACTTTGTCATTTGAAAACATTTTTACACCGAATTTTCAACATGGCCTGTTTGAGACCCCACCTCATGAACAAGTGTGTTGAAATTATTTAAATCCTTCCTAAAAGGTGATTTCACAGTCTCTGTGCAAAATCATATTTTGGGTCGGACTTCACAATTTTCTCCACCATTGTTCATGAGGTGGGGTGATAAAAAGGCTATGGTGAAAATTCAGGCCAAAAATATAAATAAAAAAAAGCAAAGTTACAAGCATACATTGAAATTTTTTACCACAAGCTGATACATTTAGTAATTTTCAATATTTTCCCCCAAATTTTAAAAATAATCATTTTTCACACCATATTATCAACATCATAGCTGTCATTTTTCAAATCCTGGTCAAAATGTGTTTTCACACCTGTGAGGCAAAATTATATTTCAGTCACTATATGTGAATTTTCACCTACCAGGTTCATGAGGTAAGGTTATCATAATACAGCTATGTTGAAAATTTGTGGTCAAAATATTAAAAAGAAACACAGTTATGAGCATACATCAGAATGTTTCAATGCTCACTCATAAGTTCAGCCATTTTCAATATTCTGACCTCAGATTTTCAACATAGCCATTTTTTCACGCCACCTTATGAATGTGACAGCTGCAATTTTTCAAATCCTGGCCAAAATGTGCTTATGCACCTGTGGCGTGAAATTATGTTCTGGCAGAGATTTGAAAATGCTCACCTACTAGGTTCATGAGGTGGGGTCATAACACAGCTATGTTGAACATTTAGTGTGAAAATATTAAAAAGAAACAAAGTTATTAACATACATTAGAATGTTTCTACACTGACCCATAAGTTTGGTAATTTTCAATATTTTGACCCTAGATTTTCAACATAGTCATTTTTTCACAGCACCTCATGAATGTGACAGCAGTAATTTTTCAAATCCTGCCCAAAATGTGCTTTTGTACCTATGGTAGGAAATAATGTTTTGGCAGGGATTTGAACATTTTCAACTACAGTGTTGTTTTTTTATTAGTGTATTTTATTCCCCTCCTGCATCCAACTGACCCTCATTGGTCTAACCCCTGCACCCAGTCCCATCATCTGCTTCCCAGTACTTACATCAGGCTCCCTAGGCAAGTTGGCTTACCTCCCCCCCAAGGTAGGTCACCAGGGACTCCACCTTGCCCCAGCAGAGACTCAGTCTGTACATCAGGAGTGAGTACCACAATCAGTGGTGCAGGTCCTGTAAATAAAAAGCAACATGGATGCCATCTGAAAGATTTTTTTCTCATGAAAGAAGAATTTTGGCTCAAGACAGAAGTTTCTTTTGTCCTGAGAAAAAACTAAGTCCAAATTTTTCTTTCATATCAAACATGTAGTAGAAAGACTCTACTGAGCATGCTCAGAACTGAAATTTTGAAATCCTTGTAACTCGGGAATGGATTCATATTTGTTCACTAATACACAACAACAAAAAATTAAAAAAATAACATTTCTAGGGCTCACCCCTTCTACCCTGATAATTTTAGAACAAGTATTCTGAACTGTCTGGGCTATGGATGACAGCAAAAAAAAAAAAAAAAAGAAAAAAAAAACAGGCAACCCAGTCCAGACCTAAGAATCAAGACATCTGATTGTCATGAAACTTGCAAAATCTACAGACCTTGACCCCCAGATCACACAGGCAAACCTTCATGCAATTCTGTTAAATGGGAAAAGCTACATATATATATATATATATATATATATACACACATATATATATTTATATCTAAAACCTCAGTGGTACAGAAAATTATGGAATCACTTCTGAAGGAAAGAATTGTTGAGTACCTAGAGGCCAGTGAAACACAGGAACTAAGGCAGCATGGATTCACAGTGGGAAGGTCATGTCAGATGAATCTAATCAATTTCTTTGACTGGGTGATCAAAGTAGTAGAGCAGGGAGGGGGCTGTGGACATGGCCTACCTAGACTTTAGCCAGGCATTTGACACAGTCCCACACAAAAGATTAATAAACAAATTAGCCAGCCTGGGAGTGGGTCCCATGGTGGTAGCCTAGGTAAAACATTGGCTGGATAACAGGACATGGAAGGTAATAGTAAATGGAGTCCACTCTGAAGAAAGGGGAGTTACTAGTGGGGTACCGCAGGGTTCAGTACTGGGTTTGGTCCTTTTTAATGTCTTTATAAGTGACATTGCAGAGGGACTGGAAGGAAAAGTATGCCTCTTAGCAAATGACACAACGATCTGCAACATGGCAGATACACAAGGGGATTGGAAAAGATGACAAGGGACTTGACAAGGTTGGAGGAATGGTCAGAAGTATGGCAGCTTGGATTCAATGCAAAGAAGTGCAAAGTAATGCACCTGGAAAACAAAAACCCAGGGGGAAAGAATACACATGGGGGGTGGTAACAACAATAAAAGTGGAAAAGGACCTGGGAGAAATCATATCAGATGTCCGAAAGGTTAGCAAGCAATATGAGAAGGCAGTAGGGATGGCTGGGGAGATACTGGGATGTATAGGGAGAGGCATCACCAGTAGAAAATAAGAGGTTGTTGTAACTCTGTACAGACAGTTGGTGAGACCCCATCTGGAGTACAGTGTCCAGTTCTGGTGACCCCATATCCACAAGGACATAGACAGGATGGAGGCCGTCCCAGAGGAGGGCAACTAAAATAGTGCTGGGTCTTTAACAGAAGCCATATGAGGAGAGTCTAAAGCAGCTTAATATGTATACCTTTGATGAAAGGAGGGAGAGGTGGGACATGATAGAAACTTTTCAGTACCCCAAGGGAATCAACAAAGTCTAAGAGAGTAGCATCTTTCAGAAAAAAGAGATGTGCAAGAACAAGGTGGCACAATTTGAAGATAGAGGGGGGGATGGCTCAGGAGCAATGTGAGGAAGTATTTTTTTCACAGAGTGGGTGGTGGACGCATGGAACAGTCTTCCTGAGGAGGTTGTGGGGTCAAAAACAGTGGGGAAATTCAAGAATGCATAGGAAAGACATAAGGCAATTCTTGTGGGGGGTAGGAAGAAATAAGCTGTTGGTTAACTAGGATCTGCAGCTTATCCAGTAGGCAGGAAAATGGACAGACTAGGTGGGTCAAGTGGGCCTTATCTGCCATCAATGTTTCTATGTCTATGTAGGTGTGTGTGTGTGTATATATATATATATATATATATATATATATATATATACACACACACACACATATATATATGTATGCATGTACATAAATTAATTAACTAGCAAAAATGTCATTTAAAGCAAAGTTAGGTTCTACACATAGCTCTTCAAAGTGATACAGGTCAGGAAATTGGATGTTAGGATTTACAACTTATACCCCTCCCTAACCTAACTCTACCATTGGAACTGCACCCCCCCACCCTCCACACACCAACAAGTGTCAGGGTGTGACTAAGGGTTACTGGTCCCACCCACCCCCACCAATCCCTAACATCGCAACACCACCCCCACCCTCCACACACCATATCTGTGTGTCTTAGGTCATGGACCCTAACCCTCACCCCATTCTCCTATACTGTATCATGTCAAGTTCCTTACAGATGGAATAGAAACATAGAAACATAGAATCTGATGGCAAATAAGGACCGCCTGGCCCACCTAGTCTGCCCATTTCCCTACCTAATGGATAAGCTGCTGATCTTAGTTAACCAACAGCCTACTTCCTCCTACTCACCACTAGAATTGCCTTATGTTTGTCCCATGCAGTCTAGAATTCCCCTACTGTTTATGACTCCACTACCTCCTCAGAAAGGTGATCCATGTATCCATGGGGTGAGTGTACTGTATGTATAAATATTAGCAGCAAAAAACTCCATTTAATGCATCAGTTAGGGTTGTTCCACAGTGACAAAAGTGAGGAAATTCAGAGTTAGGGTTGAAAGCCCCTGAACCCCCAGCCCACCCTCCCAACTGGCATCGGGGGTGGCGTTGGGGTCGTGGCCTAACTCTCACCCACATTTCATGTGTAAAGAAGAGATACAGGAGAATGGGGTGAGAGTTAGGACCGACGACCAATGCGCACCTCCCAATGCCAGTTGGGAGGATGGGCTGGGGGGGTCCAAGGCGGGGCTTTCAACTCTAACACCAAATTTCCTTGCTTTTGTCACTGTGGAACAACCCTAACTAATGCATTAAATGGAGTTTTTTGCTTCTAATTTCCCTTCTTTTTGAGAATGAGGACGATAAATAGTGAATGGAATGCGGTGGTGGGATCATGGGGCCCCACAGCATGATGTCATGTTACATAGTAACAGGAACTGCAAAGCAAATGCAAGTGGCAACAGTGACACACATGGTAAAGCAAACAGAAATGTTAAAGCAAACGGTAATAGAAATGCAAGTGCAAAGTGATGCCAAAGTGAACTGTGATGGAAACCGAGACGCCAATGCAAGAGCATATGGAAAGCAACTGGTAACACACACGGTCATGGTACTGCAATTGGAAGTGCAAATGGTAACAGTAACAGCAACAATAACACCAAAGAAAATAGAAACCAAAATGCAGGCGCGTACAGAAACGCAATCCGTGATGTGCACAGTCACGGAACAGCTATTGTAAATGCAAATGGTAATGGTAACAGCAACAATAATGCCAAAGAAAACAGAAATGGAAAGATGAATGGAAGCGAGTATGGAAACACAAACTGTAACGTGCACGGCACGATACTGCAATTGTAAACGCAAATGGTAACAGTAACAGCAACAATAATGGCAAAGGAAACAGAAACGCAAACACAAGCGTGTATGGAAATGCAAACCATTATGCGCACAGTCATGGTACCGCAACTGGAAATGTAAATGTTAACGGTAACAGCAACAGGAAATGGAAATGCAAATGCAAGCACATAAAGAAACGCAAACCATAATGTGTACGGTCATGGTAACATGATTAGAAACACCAATGGTAATGGTAACAGCGACGATGATGCAAAATGAAAGACGCATGCAAAAGGAAGGTCAACCGCAAACGCAAATGGCAATGCACAGGCTGATACAAAAAAAAATGAAAACATAAACAGTAATGGAAACGCAAATGGTAACAGTAACACAAACAGAAGTGCAAATGAAAATGCAAACTGTAATGCACACGGTGGTGTACACTGGAACAGTGACGCGAACAGTAACGGAAATGCAACTGGAAATGCTAACTGGCACAGTAACGAAAGGGCACACCCTTCTTTTCCCCAAAAACTGCATTGAAAAAGACAGCGAATACAAAGAATGTATGCATAATAATGGGCCTCGGAGCAGAAAAGGAGGACTTGGAATACTAAATTGTTATATCTCAGGAACCGTACGACGTAGCAAAAAAATGAAAATTTCATATGAATTATGGCATTCCTGGCTAGTTTTGTACTTAGTACCCATTTGGGGGGCTAAGTATTTTTCAGACGAAAAGTCAGTATCTTGCACTGTTTCTGAGATACAGGCCTCAAAAGACTCGATGGAAGCCGTAATGTTATCCTATGGGAAAAAGCGTCAACTTCAGAGTGGTGCAACTTTCCAATATTTTTTCACCAAACCACCAGAATGCACATCTGTGACATGTTGGCTGTCTTGCCTCCAAATTTCAGCCCAATTGACCAAACTGTTCTTTTGCAGCAGGGTGGCAAAGAATTCCAGTTATTTTGGGCATAGTGTTGCAAAATAGTGTCGCAAATCACGACACTTTCGCAAATGAAAACACGAAAGTGTCATGAGTGCGACATTACTTTGCAACACTACTTTTTTCAGAAATTTGAAAAACATATTTCTGGGGTGTTTAACCCCAAAATAAAGACAAGGCTAGCATCCTGAGGGTCCGACTAGGTAAACACAAAAATTATTGTGTCCCTAGATGGTCCCAATTGTAAATGCCAAGCATTTTTCTGATCACCAACTGAAAACAAAATGGCAGATTTACGACACTACTAGGGCCATTTGCGACAGTAAAAAGTGCATTTGCGACACTGTCAAACTTTTTAACTTTTCCCTTTGACTTATAATAGGAACTTGTTTTTTGAATAACTTTTGAATCGTTTAATATTTTTTCACAAAATCTTCAAAGGGCACATTGGGGACCCTGGCCGCACATTCTCCGAAGTTTTCAGACCGGTTGTGCAAACCATGCGACCTGTAGATGCGAGCAAAGAATTCACCAAAAACCATAAATGTGCACTCAGATTTCACCTAATAAGTTTATCCGACACTGGGGCTGGGCTGGGTTGGAATAATAAAATGACTAAAAGCAGCAGGGGAGGGCAATCAGAGGGTGGGAGGCCACTAGACACCAGGGAGTGAATTTAATAAGGGAATCAGAGGTTCCCAGACGCCAGGAAAAATGGTGCACTAACCTTTAAAAATCCCTTTTCACAATCCCACTTCACCAGCCAATCTGGTGAAAAGGGATTGGCTGGCAAAAAGGGATTGAGAAATTGGATTTTAAACTTTTTAGAAACAGTTTTCTTTACTAAGTTACAAAACCCAAAGGCATGGGTGGGTAGAGGATGTCCTCCTCACCAAAACCCATGCTTTAGTTTTTACAAAAGACTTCTCTGGGGCAAGTTTGTTTTCTCCCCTCGCTAAGCAAGAAAACAAAATGGTGGCCAATGAACAGGGATTTTCTTGCAGAAAGGGATTTTCTGAAATTTCCCAATTCCTTTTTGCAATCCATTCGCGACCATGAATCCTTGATTGAAACTGTGCAGCTAACTAAAAGACTGAACTGTGTACTCTCAGAACTCGAAATTTGATAACTTTCAATTGGACTAATATTTTTTCACCAAACCAGTGCTGGATTGTTCAGTAGTATAGCCTCTTTCTACCCTAAACATTTCGGGACACAATTCCAAATGGTGTGGGCAGAGTGTGATGTCAAAAAATGACCCTGACATTTACTCACAAAGACAAAATTACATTTTTTGGCACTTTGCTACACAAAAAACACAAGTCTGATCAAAACGCAGCTTGGCAAATCAAGAGATCTACCATCTGATTTGTGCAAATCCATTAACATGCTAAGTAATTTACGTGCAAAATTTGGGGTTTAACATTAAACTGCCTACTCAACCCTAACTGTAGAGGCGTGACTGTGCCTCTATAATATATATGTATATATATATATATATATATATATATATATATATATTCATTTCAAAAAGCTTTGTTAATGCACCATTAGGGTTGAAGCATCATAAGTTGGGAAATACGACCTTAGGGCTCCCACGTCTAAGACCCCTCCCACTGTGCATGTAGGAACAGGCATGATGGGTGTGTTTGGGGTTCTGAACCTTAATGCTCACCCCATTCCATAAGTAAGTAAGATAATATGGGTACAGCATAGGAGAATGGGGTGAGCATTAGGGTTCACAACCCCAAAACAGTCCCCTAATGCCTGCTCCACATGCACAGTGAGGGTGGGGTCTTAGGTTTGGGAGTCCTAAGATTGTATTTCCCCACTTTTGATGCTTCAACTCTAATGGTGTACTAACAAAGTTCTTTGCAATGAATTTCCTTACTTTTTTAGAAAGTTTAATTATATCCTTATTTGATTATGGGAATGCAGGCACTTCCATCAGTCCATAGTGAGCAGTAGGAGCACCGGGCCCTCTGGGCCTTATGCTCCAGTCCATGTAATTGTTCCTTATTAATAATAATAATAAGTTTATTTTTAAGATGCCTTTCAAAATGTCATTCACCAAAAGCCTGAAACCACAAGTATGTTTTTAAAGCTTGTTTCAATCCCTCACATGGTTGTACACTCCTGTAACTGGTGGGGTAGAGAATTCCAGAGGGTAGGGACTATGTACATGAATGCACGGGCCTCAGAAGATATCAGACACACCCTCAGAATCTCCAGCAACCCCTCATCAGCTGACCAGAGCAATCATCCAGGGCAATAGGGGCCCAGAAGCTCTTTCAGGTAATCTGGGCCAAGTCCCTGTTGGGCTTTAAAAGTCAGAAGACCAACTTTAAAGGTGATCCGCCACTGTACCGGCAGCCAGTGCAGTCCACGCAGCACCGGCATAATATGACAGGATCTAGAAGTTCCCATCAAAAGCTGGGCTGCAGCATTCTGCACTAGCTGCAAGCGGTGGATTTCCACCCCAGGTAGCCTTAGGTAAAGGTAGTTGCAGTAATCCAGGTGTGAGGACACAAAGGCATGAACCAGAGTAGGAAGATCACTGGATGGAACAAGGTGTTTAATCCTGGAGATGTTTCTCAGATGGTAGAAAGAGGATTTGACAATGGCTGACACCTGTGAATGCAGAGTCAGTTCCTCATTAAAAATTACCCCCAGGTTTTGCACCCGTTCAGAGGATGGCAGTGATACATCCCCAAGAAAAAGCCCAGAGGGTGAACCAACCCCTGGCATGCTGAATCCACAACCAACACCTCAGTCTTATCTGAGTTCAACTTTAGCCAACTGGAATCCATCCACTCCTGGATTTCTGCAAGGCAGCTGTTAAAGGCTGAGAGAGCTCCATCTTGGTCAGGTGCAAAAGACAGATAGAGCTGGGTATCATCAGCATAGCAGTGAAACCTCAGCCCATACCTTCTTACAATGCCTCCAAGGGGCAGCATGTACATTGCGAACAACAGGGGAGACAACACTGAGCCCTGAGGAACCCCACAAGACAAAGATACTGGGTCAGAGGAATAAACCTCAGACACCACTCTCTGAGTTCTTCCAGTGAGGAAAGATGAAAACCACCTGGGGACTCTACCTGACAATCCACACATGAACCTGAGGTGATCAAGTAGAACCCCATGGTCCACAGTGTCAAATGCTGATGCGAGATCTAGAAGAACCAAGATGGAACAGTTTTTCCAATTTCTAGCCATCATGAGATCATTGACGAACCAACACTGTCTCAGTAGTATGTCTCTTTTGAAATCCAGACTGGAGGGGTTCATAGATAATATGGCTGGTCAAATGGTTCTCCAGCTGCACAGTCACTGCTTTCTCAATCACCTTCCTTAAAAATGGAAGATTAGAGATTGGTCTGTAGTTTGCATGGCAGTCTGGGTCCAAAGAAGCTTTCTTTAAGAGTGGTGTTACCACCGCCTCCTTCAGGGAGCTAGGAAACTCACCTGTTTCCAAGGAGCACCAAACTATCCATACTAGGACTGGACTGATAGAATCAATATAACCCAAAATCAGGGAGGTTAGTCCTGGATCCAAACTACAGCACACAGAGTGAGCACCCTGGACAATCCACATGACATCTATGAACATTGGTCGGTCAAAGGTACTCCAGGAAAGCTGAGGAGTGGTGGCCTTGGGCTGATCTACAGCACCACCCATAGAGTATGCCAGCTGGAGTACCGCCCTAATGTTGGCCACCTAAAATGCAAAGAATCAAGCAAGTTCATTGCACTGTATTTGTGAAAAGGCTTTTTGAATTTGTAGACAGGCTGGGTTGCATGGTCTGTCTATCATTTGAAAAAGCTGAGCTGGTCGATTCTGAGCAGCCACAATCTCCCCAGACAGGAACTCTGCCTTCTTATGGGTGATTGCAGATTGATAGGCTTGGTAATGATCCATCGAATCTAAGGCGGTTGGCATCAAGGGCGGATTTCCACCAGCAATGCTCTAACCTTTGTCCTAGTCACCACATCTCCCTCAAAGTCCCATCAAACCATGAGGACCGAGGGCGAAGAGAGAGAGGACAAACTTGAACAGGGGCAATGATATCCAGGGCTGCAGAAACGGCTGAGTTATAGGCCACCATTAGGGTCTCTGGATCATTGCTTGCCACTAAGAGGAATAATAGGTCAAGTACCACCGCCGGGCCTTCAGAGCTTACATCTTGTAAAGGATGATATCTGACCATCTCCACAGAGGCAGGACTATGGAGGGGGGTGCTAAAACTAAACCCCATGGTGTAATGATTGGACCATCTGACTGGTTCCACCCCTAAATCAGAGGCCTCAATCCCCAGGAGGAAGTCTAAGTCAAGAGAGTGACCGTGTTTATGGGTAGCAGTGGTAACTATCTGTGTAAGGCCCAAAGATGTCATCAACTGGAGGAAGTGTTGTCCAAACTGAGAGAATTCATCATTGACTCAGGCATTGAAGTCACCCAGGACCATCAGCCTTGGCGACTCAAACACCATGTCGATGATGAAGTCCACAACTTCCTGAAGGAACCGCTTCTCATCGCCGGGTGAATGGTAGATGAGGGCGATCCTGCAAACTACACCTGCTACCACGGTACACTCAAATGACTCAGCCTTCTCAAATGGTACATTTGTGAGGTTAAGTTCGGTCTTGAAACAGACCACAACCCCCCCCCTCATGATCCAATCTTGGGTGGTGAATCACTGAGTATCCAGCTGGAGTTAAGGCCTCCAAAATGGGGCCAGGGTTCTCATCCAGCCAGGTCTTGGTGATGCAAGCCAGGTCCACCATTCCATCAAGATCTGTGATAATTGCAGTCTTGTTTTTAGTGGACCTGGCATTGCATAACACTGCCCAAGATGAATGAACCTCCCGGGCCGCCTGAACCATCTGCCCATCAAAATTGGTGGTGCCCTTGGGTATGGAGACCAGACATGGCAGACCACGATCCTGGTTCCATTTCACCCTAGGGCATCTTCTGGATTCTACAACACCAATACGGTGGCCTTGCTCATTTACCCTCCACTGTTCACAGCCCATCACCCTCCTCCCCTCCTACAAGCAATACCCAGTGCCCTACAGCACTGGTAAGTTGTAAACTGCAAAGGGGGGAAGGGACTGAGGGCAAGGACAGCAGAGGATGAATAGCGCACAACCATGGGGGCAGGGGTCCAATACATTCTGATGACTAAAATATCAAACAACACTCCCTCAACTAAATCTATTATCTGCCTAAAACAGCATAGAAAATACCTAAAAAAAAAATTACATGAACCACTTACAAAGAGAAATATCCCTCAGACATCCAACTCCCACAATAAAATAAATAAAATGAAAACTAACCATTTGTAAGACAGAATCAAATTAAAAAGAAAACAAATACTACAAAATAAATCAACACAGTCTTCACCTCCCCAGGCCCTCCCACAGCCTCGGGGGTATAAACAACAATATTAAACTAATAATATTAAATTAAAACTTTAAATCGTAAAATCCAAAGCAACAATTTAAATAAAACAATATCAGTCAAAATCAGCAAGTAAGTCTTTATAACTGTAATGGAGAAATCAGAGTATTTAGGGAAAAATTCAGTTTTCCAGACCCCACTGAGTCTTTCACCACCAATGGAGACTGAAAAAAACCTTCTGGAGCTCCCACCTCTTGAGCAGACTGATGGAAATATCTTGAAGATTTCACCCACAAATGAAACCAGATGATTTCCTAAACTTCAGACACTCATACCAACTGCGTTTAAGGAATAAGCATATGGCACTCTCAATGCCAATCCAATAAGTAAAATTAAAAGTCAAACTGTAGCTGAAGAAAGAGGGAAGGAAATCCAGCAGAGACCGCTTCTGTAAGTGGATTGCCCAGGGCTAGGAGTGAACCACGAAAAATCTATGCTGGTGGCTGGCGTTGGTCTGCAGCAACTGCCACAGGTCTCTGAACAAACCCACCAATTAGTAGATCCCTTGGGGATCCCTAGAGGCCATGTGCAAGTGTAGGGAACTCTGGGCCCTGCACTCCTATCAGTCCATAGTGAGTGGTAGGGGCCTGTGTGCTGAGACATACCTATTGTACTTGTCTCTCATTTCCATGTGTGAGCGTAGGACCCTCTGGGCCCTGCACTCCCATCAGTCCATAGTGAGTGGTGCTATGCTCCCATCCATGCCTATTGTTGTTGTCCCTCATGTACGTGTGGGAGGTCCCTGCATTCTCATCACTGCATAGTGTGTTGTGGTACCACTATGCCCTGTAAAGTAGAACTGCTACCATAGGGAAACAAGCTCCTAGGTGACAGGTTTAAATGCTTCCTTGGCAAGCTTTTAAACTAGCCAAGGGGGGAGGTGCTGATAGGAAGCAGGAAAGTTCAAGCCTCCCCCAACAAAACATGGCAGGTAGTAGGGTAAACACTGAGGTACAGAGCTTGACAGAGGGCAGGACAGGGGTAAATGGAAAAATAGACAAGGGCAATAAGAGCAGGGATGGGGTAAAAAAGGATAAAGCCAACATTAAATGGAGGGCAATGAGTACCAATGCCCATAGTCTGGGAAACAAGCTTCCTGACCTAGTAGCCCTGATGGAAGAGGAACACTTGGATAGTGTGGCAGTCACAGAAACATGGCACATGGAGAACCATGACTTAGATGTCAACATACCAGGGTACACAATCTACAGAAGGGACAGGGAGGGTAAAATAGGAGGTGGAGTAGCTCTCTACATAAGGGAAGGGATCAAAGCTACAGAACTAAAAAGTAAAGGGGGAGGACAAAAGGCATTCTGGGTCACATTGGAGACAGGGAATGGCATCACAATCCGCATAGGGGTTGTATACAGACCCCCATCTCAAGGGGAGGAAATGGACAAGAAAATGATAGAGGGCATTCTAAAATGGCTGAAAAATGGGAGATACTGTTGATGGGGGACCTGAATATGCCAGATGTTAACTGGACAACATGTACTGTAGCCACATCCAAGAGCAGGGTCATTCTCGATGCCCTACAGGGGGCATGCCTTAGACAGCTAGTGGTGGAACCCACTTGGGAGGGAGCAATATTAGACCTGGTACTCTCAAATGGAGAGAGGATCACAAATTTAGAAGTCAGTAGACATCTGGGAACAAGCAACCACTGCACAATGTGCTTCACAATAAACACAACCATGGAGACAAGCCATACAAAGACAAGGATACTGGACTTTAGAAGGGCTGACTTTGGCATAATGGGTGAATACCTGAGGAATGCATTAGCAAATGGCCAGAAAGGAGGGGTGGAAGAACAATGGAGAAAAATCAAAACTGCCATCATGGAGGCAACAAGCCTTTGTGTGAAACAAATAAAGAAAATAAAGCGGAATAAAAAAACACTATGGTTCTCAAAAGAGGTGTCAGGGAAGCGTAAGGAGAAAAAGGCTGGTTCTCAAAAGAGGTGTCAGGGAAGGTTAAGGAGAAAAAGGCTGCATTCAAAAAGTATAAGAAATCACAGAAGGAGCACGACAGGGAACTGTATCAATTAAAGCAGAAAGAAGTGGGGAAGTCAGTTAGAAAAGCAAAGGCCCAAACCAAGGAAAAGATAGCCAACTCAGTTAAGAAGGGGGATAAAACATTTTATAGGTACATTAGGGAGCATAGAAAGGGTAAGGGAGGGATAGTAGAGATTAATAAAGGAGAGGGGAGGTGGGCAGAGGGAGACAGTGAAAAGGCAGAGATACTGAATGAATACTTTTGCTCAGTATTCGCAAAAGAAGAAGAGGAGGAGTTACCTAAACCAAACAATAGAAACACTCTGGGTAGTGAGGTTGATGTCAGTCCATTTACAGAAGAAAGAGTCTTGAAAGAACTCCTAAAACTCAAGGTGGACAAAGCAATGGGTCCTGATGGGATTCACCCCAGAATCCTAAAAGAACTAAGGGAGGACCTAGTGACACCACTGACCACACTTTTTAACAAATCATGGGAGGATGGGGTGGTACCTGAGGACTGGAGTAGGGCAGATGTGATTCCCCTTCACAAAAGTGGGAGCAAGGCAGAAGCAGGAAACTACAGACCTGTTAGTTTGACCTCAGTGGTGGGGAAAATAATGGAATCACTTCTGAAAGAAAGAATTGTTGAGTACCTAGAGGCCAGCGGGGCACAGGACCCAAAGCAGCATGGATTCACAGCAGGATGGTCATGTCAGATTAATCTAATCGATTTCTTTGACTGGGTGACCAAAGTAATAGACCAGGGAGGGGCTGTGGATATGGCCTACCTAGACTTTAGCAAGGCATTTGACACAGTCCTGCACAAAAGATTAATAATCAAGTTAGTCAGCCTGGGAGTGGGTTCCAGGGTGGTAGCCTTGGTAGCAAACTGGCTGCACAACAGGACACAGAAGGTAATAGTGAATGAAACACATTCTGAAGAAAGGGGGGTTACTAGTGGAGTACCTCAGGGCTCAGTACTGGGTCCAGTCCTCTTTAACGTCTTTATAGGTGACATTGCAGAGGGTCTGGAAGGAAAGGTATGCCTCTTTGCAAATGACATGAAGATCTGTAACAGAGTTGATACACAAGGGGAGGGGTAGAAAGGATGAGAAGGGACTTGGCAAGGTTGGAGGAATGGTCAGACATATGGCAAATTAGATTCAATGCAAAGAAGTGCAAAATAATGTACCTGGGAAATAAAAACCCAGGAGAAGAATACACCATAGCAGGGGCGGTACTAACAACAACAATAATGGAAAGGGACCTGGGGGTAGTCATATCAGATGACCTAAAGGTGGGCAAGCAATGTGAGAAGTCGGTAAGGAGAGCCAGGGGGATATTGGGATGCATAGGGAGGGGCATCACAAGTAGAAAAAGGGAAGTAGTTATCCCTCTGTACAGACAGTTGGTGAGACCCCATCTGGAGTACTGTGTGCAGTTTTGGAGACCTCATCTACGCAAGGACATAGACAGGATGGAAGCAGTCCAGAGGACGGCAACTAAAATGGTGTAGGGTTTCCATCAGAAACCATATGAAGAGAGATTGAGAGAGCTTAATATGTATACCCTTGATGAAAGGAGGGACGGGAGGACATGATAGAAACTTTTAAGTACCTCTAGGGAATCAACAAAGTCCAGGAGGGTAGCATCTTTCAGAAAAAGAGATGTGTAAGAACAAGGGGGCACAATGTGAAGATAGAGGTGGGACGGCTCAGAGGTAAATGTGAGGAATTTCTTTTTCACGGAGATAGTGGTGGACGCATGAAACCGCCTTCCTGGAGAGGTTGTGGGGTCTAAAACAGTGGTGGAATTCAAACATGCATGGGACAGAAATAAGGCAATTATAGTTGGGGGTTGCAGGAACTAGGCTGTTGGTTAAATAGAATCTGCAGCTTATCCAATAGGTAGGGAAATGGGCAGACTGGGTGGGCCAAGTGGTCCTTATCTGCCGTCAAAGTCTATGTTTCTATATTGATATTGCATGCCACAGTATAGGTCACATGTGCCCCATTCATTACAATTCACCAACAGTTTAAAACAGGGCCTAGTAACATACAAAACAACTTAGTACACCCAAAGGTGTATTAAACTACCTGTAGCGCCAAAGCTGCATCTAGAAGCGTTTTTGAGATATACTGTAGCATCTGGAAAGTATTCCAACCATCACGTTACCTTAAGGGAAATTCCAAAACTTCAGAATGTTATAACTCTGCCATGCAGTAAAATCTTTCCACCAAATCAGCTAAAGGCACATCTTTGGTGCAAGTCCTTTTTACCCTGAAAAGTTCAGCCCAAAAGCCCAAACCATTTTTCAGTTATGAAGTGGCAAAGAAACAGACATTTCTGGAAAAGCAGAGTTGCAAACTGCAGCAGTACCCTAGTTCTTCCGGCAAACAATGTTGCAATTAAGCAGTTCAAACTAAGTTAGCCACATCAACAGAACTGCACCACAAAAAATGTAATCCACATCCATTGAAGGGTTGCTGAGGTATTAAGGTGCAAAGTATGCAAAACTGGAAGACTGCGAAAATGGAAAAAACATGTAAATGTAAGGATGTTTAAGACACAATATCTCAAAAACCACACAAGCATTTCAAATGAAATTACCAGCATCAATGGACCTACTCCACGGAATTATGCATGCAAACTTCATGTATACAGTTGAACTGTTGCAAAGTTATTAAAGTACAAAGTGTGCAAAACTGGATGACTATTCGTGAAAATGGGAAAAACATAAATTTAAGGATATTTAAGACACAGTATATTCGAAACCACACAAGCGATTTAAATGGAATTAACCACATCAACAGACCAACCCCACGAAACTAAGCATGCACATTTTTTTGAAAAGAAGAATTAGCATTTACTGTATATAGTGCTTTTCATACCCTGTGTATCCCAAAGTGCTTTATAAGCAATGCTAGACTGGTAGTGAAGTGACTGAATGTGTAATGGTGGCAATATCACACATCAGCATCCACACACAGCCTGGACAGTTGCATGAACCAGTTTATGGGAAGGGCAATGTTGGCCAGGACATGGGGAATGTCCCCTATTCTTTGTGATGAGTGCCCTGGGTTCTTTTACTTCCACCTGGACACCCACCAGGACAGTACCACGATGGGTAGAAGGGGCCTCAGTTTAATGTCTCATCTGAAGGATGGCACACACCAGTAATACAGCAACCCTCTAATACTGCACTTGGATGCCAGCAATTTAGATGCAAGTCCATTCTCGATGTGGGATGAGAACTCATGACCTTCTGATCCAGAGGTGGATGTGCTATGAATTGAGCAGCACTGATACATATGTTGTAGGGCTCCAGAGTAATTAAAGTACAAATTATGCAAAACTGGAAGACTACTAGTAAAAATGGAAAACAAAAACATGTAAATTTAATGATGTTTGAGACACAATATCTCACAAATCACACAAGAGACTCAAATGAAATTGATCACATTAACATACTCCCTGTGATGATGCGTGCAAAATGTCTTGCACATTTGTTGAGGGGTCTAAAGTTATTAAGGTGCAAATATGCAAAACTGGAAGACTGCGAAAATGGAAATAAAACATATACGTTTAAGGAGGTTTGAGACACAGTATGTCAGAAAAAATCACAACAGATTAGCATGGAATTTACCACATCAAGATATCTGTCTCCAGAGCTCATGCATGCCAAATTTCATGCAAATCTGTTGATGGATTGCAAAGTTATTAAGATGCAAATTATGCAAAATTGGATGACAGTGTGTGAAAATGAGGCATTAGGGTTGACACCCTAACACATTCCATGCCTTACCACCCCACCCAACCCTCAACCACCATAAACCAACAGGTGACAGAGTGTGCCCTAACTCTCACCCCATTCCATGTGTAACAAAGGTCACACGATACAGTATAGGCGAATGGGTGAGAGTTAGGCCCGATGACCCCAAGGCACACCCCATCACCTGTTGGTCTGTGGTGCTTTGGCACCTCTATTTTATCTATCTTTCTATCTGTCAGTCTGCCTGTCTGTCTGTCCATCTGTCTTTATCGAGGAATAAAATTCTAGAATACTAAGTGTTTTGCAAATCTTGAAAAGAAAATGTTGATTGTAATTTGTTTCTGCATTTGGCTTCACCAAGGTTAGGGCCTCCTTCAGATCATGGACTTCTTTGCCTCTGACCAGGCATCCTGCCCAGACTTGGACTGAGCCACCGAGGGCTGTGGCTTCTCTGGCTGCCCTCCAATTCACTGCTGGCCCACCACATCAGATCATGGACCTCTCCACCTCTGACCAGATGTCCTGCCCCAACTTGGACCATGCCATCGGGGGCCATGGCTTCTCTGGCCACCCTTCAATTCATTGCTGGCCCACCACATCAGATTGTGGATGTCTCTGCCTCTGACCAGATGGCCTGCCCCAACTTGGACTGTGCCACCGAGGCCGGGGCTTCTCCAGCAGCTCTGTAATTCACTGCTGGCCCACCTCATCACGTACGCTGTCTGAGAAACCCTCTGCTCTGGCTTTTGAGTCCTGAAACTGCAGCTGCTATCTCATTGGATGTTTAGTGCCCAGGCAAAGCTCATCATTGGCTGCTACTGCCAGCCCCAGCTTCTCATTGTCTGGGCTGTTCTCTGGTGCTGAGAACTAAGCTTGATCACTTTTTCCTCTGTGCTGGGCTCTATTTTGAAAATGTGAACTGACGCAGTGTTAGGATTGTATAACTTCAGTAGTGTTGGCTGCCTTAAGTTAAAATGCTTCTGTTCTTCAGTGTTTTATGCTAGGACTGTTTTTCTTTGCATTGTTTAAAATGTTATGCTTTTGTGTTCCCAAGTCCCCTACTGCCTAGGACAACTAACTTTGCTTTCTCATTCACTCTCCCTTCTTCCGCTCTCTCGCTATTTCCCTATCTTCTGTCTCCTACTCACAACTCGCACCCCTTCCAAGTCTCACTCTAATCTATGTGTTCTAACTACCTCTCACTTGAAAACCTCCTCCCCCCAAGCCCATTTTCTCTGGTGCCTCCTACCGATTTGCCTTGTCCCAACTGCTACCCTCTGCTATTATCCCTATTTCCAGCCACTGTCTAATTCCCGCCCGCTGTTTGCACATCTTCAAACTCCTTCTCTTATTTAATTCTCTCCTCTCTATCTCCCTCCTTTAGGTCATGGACCTCTCTGCCTCTGACTGGGCATCCTGCCCCAATTTGGACCGTGCCACAGGGGACAACAGCTTCTCCGGCTGCCCTCCAATTCACTGCTGACCCACCACATCAGGTATGCTGCCCAGGAATCCATCTGCTCTGGCTTTTCAGTCCTGAAACTGTGGCAGGTATCCAATTGGATGCTTACTGCCCAGGAAAAGCTCATCATTGGCTGCTGCCACCAGCCCCAGCTTCTCATTGGCTGGGCTGTTCTCTGGTATCAAGAACTGAGCTTGGTCACTTTTTTCCTCTGTGCTGGGCTCTATTTTAAACATTTTCTCCCAGCCACCCTTCCCCACCCCCCACACTCTTTATACAGACTTTTTTCTGTAGTCTCCTCCCCTCCTCCCTCTCCATCAGACTGATGCTTATTTTTATGAGCCTTTTTCCCTTGGACACATTTCCCCTCCTCTCTCCCCTAATCTATTTAGCTTTCAGTCAGTTCCTCACTCCTCCTGACCTGTACTGCACTGTCACTAGTGTACTCTAGCAGCTTTAACAATCAACATGAAATTCTTAGTTATACCCCTTGCGGCTGTCTCACTCCTAGGTACCCTTTTGTTGGTGGACTTTTCTGCTTCTATCCTATCCTCTGACCAGGCTGTCCTCCTTCACTTCATTGAAGCATCATACCCCTTCTATCTCCTCCCTCCTCAGGTAAGATGGGAGGACACCCTGTTAGGCCCCCTCTCATTTGCCTTTCTCCTGAACCTCGAGTAGTGCCTCCTTGGCTTCTTCCTTCACTCCTTTTCTTTCTTCCCCTCATCCTTGAACTGTCTGTTCTCCTACCACCTCCTTTTTTCCCTGCTTTTGTTGGGTGGGGACATCGAATCCAACCTGGCCCTGTTAACACCCCTCTCACATCTACCTGCAGCACCTGGATTAATACTCTGGGGCTAAAAATTGCTCACATGAATGTGTGCAGTCTCCCTGCAGAATTCACCGACCTTGAAGCCTGGTCTCCCTTCACAATGCCCATATACAGTACTCCGTCTCTCAGAGACCTGGCTGAAGTTGCAGTACTTGGATGCCATGTTCCAACCTGCTGGCTACACCCTTTTGTACAAGGGTGGTGGTGTAGCTATCCTGGTCAGGGAACCTCTCTCTGCCTCAACCATCCTCTGTACTGACAGCAACTCCCCCAGTGAATGGCTCATCGCTGAAGTTATTCTAGGGGCATGCAAAAAACTCTATTTGTGTAGGTGCTACAACTGCTTTCTGGCCTAGGGTTTCTCTCCCCCTCTAGGGACACTATCGTTCTTGGTGATATTAACCTTAACTTGCTGGGAGCCCATGAAATTGATTACACCAACCTGCTCAAACAGCACAACCTGGTACAAATCATTTCCATCCCTACCAGGGTAAACCATCACACATCTACTCACTCCCAAATTGATTGGGTAATTGCCAGTTGTGGGGACCGGGTCACTTAGGCTGGCATTTTATCAGACTCCTTGAGTGACCACTCTCCTACCTAAGACATCTGGTCCTCTAAGGTCACCCCCCAAGATATCTATCTTTCTGCAATTTCAATCTCTATAACACTTCCCCACTTTTGGAGGATGTTAGGGCCATAAACTGTCAAGGCCTTTATGCCCTCACTGACATTCCTCTTGCTGTCACCCATTTCACTAAAACTCTCTTGGATATTCAGGATCTCCACTTCCCCATCACTCCTCAGAGAGTTCATCGGGTTGCACATGATGGGTTAACAAACAGCTCCTCTCCCTCATGAAGGAGAGGGACCATAAGTAGTCTACCTATAAACTGTCCCCTCCCCCTCCCTGTGGTATAAATACTAGCACCTGCATAATCATTGTAAGAATCTGACCAGAACCCTAAAATGGAATTACTGCATCAATCTTCAGAAAGAGAACCTTGGTAACCCTAGAAGGTTCTGGGCCTCTATCAGCTTCCTTCTGTCACCTCACACTTATTGCTCTAATATACAACTTAGTTCCCCTTCTGGCCCCCTAACAGACCCTGCTGAGGTAGACGTGGGCTTCAGCCATAAATTCTCTAACCTATCAGCACTCCTCTACAAGCTCACTTCATATAATCCCTCTAGCCCAAGGTCCCATACTTTCCCCAACTTAACCTCCTCACCAATGACTATCAGTCCCCACATCCTCCTTTCTATTTCAAGACCATCTCACCTACTGCCACCTTAAACTCTTAAGAAGCCTTCTAAACAGGGGCAGCCTAGGCTCTGATGGCATCTCCCTTGTTTTCCTCAAACTTGCCTCATCCTCGATTGCTAAACCTCTTTTCAATCTTGCCCTGACTACCTCCACTATGCCTCTTCCCTGGAAATCAGTTAAGGTGGTCCCTATCTTCAAATCTGGTGACCCCCTTTCATCTGACAACTATTGGCCTATATCTATTCTCCCCATCTTAGCAAGCTCACTAAACATGATATCTTATGAAGCCAGCAACATGGCTTCTATAAACACCATAGTACTACCACTGCCCATGCCCTTTTCACTGACCACTTTCTGTCTAACATGGATCAAGGGTGTGCAATTGGTGCAGTCTTCATTGACCTATCTAAAGCCTTCAATTTGGTTAACCATACCATCCATCTTTTCAAGCTACTGTCAATAGATTGTTCCTCTGAGACTACACATTGGTTTCAGAGCTATCTCCCTGACCACTCTCAGTCAGTATGCATAGGTCCTGCCACTTCTCCTACCCTACCGGTCTCTACGGGGGTACCCAAGGGCCTTATCCTGGGGCCCCTGCTCTTCACGATATTCGTCAACACACTCTACTCTGATTGCCTCTCCTGTGAATCCCTCTTTTACACTGATGACCTTGTTATCTTTCATAGTGACAGCTCCCTTCCCCACTTATCCTCTGTTCTTACCCAGAACTACTGTGCTGACGATAACTGGTTTACTGATAACCTGATGCTGGTTAATGCCAAAAAAAACAAGGCCATGCTGCTTGGGTCTAACCCATTCCTCATCAGGACCCAAAAAGTCAATTCCTCTCTCCTAATCCACCTATCTGATGGACCTGCTCTTTATATCATCCCTAATTTCAAATACTTGGGGGTTACACTAGACCCTTCCCTGACCATATTAACATCGTAGTCTATAGGATCAACCAAAAACTCAGTACTGCCTACTAAGTACAACCCTACCTGACTCCTGAGGCCTGCTTAGCCATTGCCAGAGGAAATCTCGGACTACTGTTCCCCAATCTACAACCATACCTCTACCACTCTCTGGGCTAGACTTTCATCTGTCTATAATAATTGTTTCTTTGCCCTGTCCACCCCTTATCTTACCCACCACTATGACTGCTACCACTCCCTAAGGTGGCCCTCCTTGCAAGGTTGCTTTGATCTAACCCTTGGGTGCCTTGTTGATACCATCATCAAAGGTGGCACTTCCTCCCCCTCTTTTCACTCTGCCAGCACCACCCCTCGATGAGGTATCTCCACTCTTTGGCTGTTCCTCCACTTGAGACACCTCTACTTGAGACTCCTAGGGTCACAACTAAGATGGGAGGTAATGCTCTTTCAGTAGCTGCCCTCTTGCTTTGGAACTGGTTTCCAGCTGCACTCAGATCCAGTAACTTGCACCACATATTTAAACTTAACTTCAAATCTTGGCTTCTCTATCATGATAGTTGTACCTCTCAGCCTAGGTAATCACCCCACACTTGCTTTTATCCCCATGTGCTATGACCTGACCTCCTCTCCTCCTACCGGCTCCTGTTGGGTTATTCTGATTTGGTTGGCTATGCCAATACTGTAAGTTGGGGGGGGATGATTGGTGCTGCCTAGGACTGTGTCATTTATTTAATTGCTACTGCTATAGTAATATGATATTACGACTGCCTTCTAATCTGTATTCATTTTTTACTATTATGTAGTTTGTAATCTCCTGCTTGGTAATTCTCTTCGTAATATTGCTATTTTCTTTTTACACATACCTCATGGCCCTGGTTGTGCCTGAAAATGGTCCCTCGGATCAGTGCACTTACCCAGTAAACAAAGACATGCATAAATAAATAAATAAATAAATAAATGAATAAGTAAGGATGGTCAAATGGAAGGAGGGAATTGGACAACACCATATTTAGTGTAGGGTATTGAAGGGACCAGCTGACAGGGTTTACAGCAGGTAGAGATTAGTGCAAGGCAGGATGTACACTATTATATTGTAGGAAGGAGTTTCTACATATTGCAGGAAAGTTGTAGGAGTAAATAAGCAGGTGTGTAATCATATCTATGGGATACCTAATCTACTGTAGTGTACCTGCATATTTGTATTTATGTTTTAACACAGTGCAGATGTATCTGGGAGGCTCCCCAACAGGGATAGCCTTATAGTACAAATACAAAACTCAGTCCACTACAGTAAAAGGCAAAATGCAGGAAGGACACTTTGGTAGTATGTGTGTGTGCGTGGGGGGGGCTGTACAGGGGTGTGGTACAGTGGCAAACTATGGAGTATTCTTGCAGTTTTGCCACTGTCTCATCTGTAGGAGTTTTCAGGCCATGAGGGTACAGCTGGAAGCTGCAAGGCTTGAAATATGCTGTTTGAGAGCTGAAGTCAACAGGCCATGTACAGTACTTCTGCCACAGCCACCTCATAGGCCTTCTCAGGCTCAAAAAGGCAGTTGGACAGTAGCGGTGGTGGTGGGTGGCATCAGAAGGGAAGAAGAGAGAGAGGGAAGTCTAAGCCTGTGGAACCAGGGCAGTGCAACAGGTTCACCCTGTTGTAACAGGAGGCCCCCCCGATATTCCTCAAGGAGAAAATAAGGGTGCTATCATGCCCAGCAGACAGGCCTATGTTGGAGATCTGACTGAGGGCAGGGTCAAGCCCCAAAGGGGGCAAGTGAAAGGTACTGTACACTTAGTGGGGGATTCAATTATAAGGGGCACTGGAAGGGAAGTGGGTTTCACCCCTGATGGCAAAGAGGTAATCCGCGGTTATCCTGGGGTGACCACAGACAGATTTATTGCCAGGGTGGTGGAACCCTTGGGAGACTGAGGTCCAACCTGAGGGGATTGAAGGTTGTTCAGAAGGGATGTTTGCACCTCAGTGAGGAGGGCAGGTGGGTTCTGGAAGAAAGGTGAACACAGGACATAACTACTTTAAACTAGTATTGGGGACAGAGCGGCTAGGCACACACAAAATGCCACAAAAAAGAAGGGCCTTTCTGACCTCCCTCCACTGAAGTAATGGAAAGGGAAAAGGAGGGTTAAGGGAAAATGTTGGAAAATGATATGCACCAATGCTAGGAGTCTGGACAATAAAATTCCAGAAGTTCAGGCACATGACATGGGGGGGGGGAGGTAGACATGCCTGATCATGGTAATAAAGACATGGGCAATCTCAAACCATGACTGGGTCATGACCATACCAGGCTACAACCTATTTAGAAAAGACAGGGCAAAGGACAGGGGAGGAGGGGTAACTGTATATTAAGGAGGTGACTGAAGCAATAAAAACAGGTACACTTGGGGGGTGAGAGAAATTGCAAATCATGTGGGTACTAGCAGGAATAAAGATGAGGAAACTAATTGGGATTGGGGTGTTGTATAGGCTAAACAGGCCAGGATCCAGAGATAGATAGGTCACTGGGAGAGAAAACTAAGAGGCAGCAAGTCTAGTGGAAGTGGAGGCAGCTGGAGATTTCAACATGCTGGATGTGGACTGGAAAGTTCCAGTTGTGGCTATTACTAGGAACCAGTTTCTGGTGGATGCCTGTCAGGATGCATTTTTAGTGCAATTAATTTAGGGTCCAACAAGGGAGGAGGCCCTGCTGGATCTGGTACTCACTAGCAGTGAGATGATACAGAACATAGCAGTCCTGGAACCACATGGTTCAACAACCACAGGACAGTAGCATTGGAGGTGCAGGTAGAGACAGGCAAAGAGACAAAAGGGATAACGGCATGGGACTCTAAATAAGAGGACTTCAGCAAAATAAGAGAAATGCTGGAGAATAGCATGAAGAACATAGTGAAGGTATGGGGTGCAGAAGAAAAGTGGGCAGCATTTAAAAAGGAAGTTACGTGGCAGATAGCTCCATTCCAAAGGTATCCAAGGGCAAAGGGTTATGGAGCTAATGTGGTTCACAGTCAGTAAAGGCAGCAGTGAGAAACAAAAAGAGGGCCCTTACCAAGTATAAGGTGAATTAAAAGGAGGAAGACAGGGTGATGTATCTTAAAGCAGCAAGGGAAACCACCAGGAATGTGGGCAGAAGCTATAGTGCAGACAGAGCTTAGGTTGGCATTGGGGTTGAAGAAAGCGGATACATTTTTATTCCAGTACATTTGAGCAAGATCAAGGGGGATATTGTTAGACTAAAGAGCAATGATGTGTGGGAGGAGGGGGATAAGGAGAAATCAGAGATACTGAAAAATTATTTTTGTTCAGTATTTACTATCTAGAAGGATAGGCTACTGCTAGGTTATGGGGTTAGGACAGGAGGGAAGGAAGGAGGGAGAAAGGGAGGGAGCAAAGATGCTGGGGCATAGCTTCAGATAATGGAGAAAAAAGTTTTGGGAGACTAGCAGGGATGAAAGTAAATAAGTCTATGGGACCTGACAGATTACACCCAGGGATGCTAAGGGAGGGATCAAGGGTTATATCAGGGCCACTAGCAGACATTTTCAATAGCTCACTAGCCACTGGGGTGGTCCTTAGGAACTGGAGGACAGCAGATGTGCTTCCTCTACACAAGAGTGTGATGAGGGTTTAGCCAGGGAGCTACAGACCTGTCACCTTGATGTCTATTGTGAGGAAGATCATTGAGTCTCTACTGAGAAAGGACCTGGTAAACTTCCTAGAAGGGAATGGGCTGCTGCATCCCAGACAGCATGGGTTACTGAGAGGGAAGGTCTCACCAGATGAAGCTGGTCAAGTTTTTTAACTGTATTTGAACATGGTAGACAAGGGGTAGGCAACTGATATAGTATATCTTGACTTCAGCACAACCTTTGACTTAGTCTCCCACAGGAGGTTGGTCAAAAAAATTGGGGACCTTCAGGCAGAAGAAAAGACAGTGAATTGAGTAAAGAGGTGGCTGAGGAATAGAACACAGAGGACGGTAGCCCATGGGGAGTTTTCAGACGTGAGGGAAGTGACGAGCAGGGTACATCAGGAGTCAGTACTAGGACCAGTCCTCTTCAATATTTTTATCTGTTGTATAGGTTATGGTATCAAGAGTAAGATTTTCCTCTTTGCAAAAGAGCCAAAGATCTGCCTAAGGGTAGACATGTAGGAAGAGAGAAGAGAACTAAGGGAAGATCTCAGCATGTTGGAGAGTTGGTCTAAGATTTTGCAGCTGAACTTTAACGCTAAAAAATGTAAAGTAATGCACATTGGGAAAAGGAACTCAAGGGTGCAATATGAAATGGGAGGCATGGTGCTTAACAGCACTCTAGAAGAAATGGATTTAGGGATGATGACATCAGAGACCCTAAAAACCTCCCTCTCTGTACAGGTCACTGGTGCAACCTCCCCAGGAATGCTGCACAATTATGCACAAGGTACTGAATCCCACAACTGAGGAAAGACTATAAAAAGAAGGAGGCAGTACAGCACAGAACAACTAAGATAGTGCATGGCCTTAGGGATTTGACGTGTGAGGAGAGGCTGCATGACATGTACATCTTGTAGAAAAGGAAGCAAAGATGTTACAAGACTGAGACATCCAAGTACCTACATGGCTTAGAGCAGACACTGAGGAACTACAGTATTCTCCTTGACTTTAAACATAGGGATGAGAGGGAATTCTCTAACACTGGCAGGGGGAGACTCAAAAAATACACATGGAAGGACTTCTTCATGGAAAGGATGGTGAATAAATGGAATAAAGTACCAGAATAAGTTGCACAGGCCAAGTCAATCTGCAGCTTCAAGGAGTGATGTGACAGTCAGGTGGGTTTAGTTAGAAAAAGAGGGAACAGTAAAAAAGTGGAGGATTGTTCCCAGGCAAGGCAGAATAGTTTGGTAGGGTGGGCAGACTGGATGGGCCAAGAGTTTTCTTCCACTGTCAGTGTCTGCTTGTCTGTCTACCTATCTGTCTGTCTGACTGGCTATCTATCTATCTATCTATCTATCTATCTATCTATCTATCTATCTATCTATCTATCTATCTATCTATCTATCTCTATATAGAAGCATCAATACCCACCAGAAGTTAGCCCAGTGGTGCAGTGGTAGTGCTACCACCTACCATGCCAGCAACCTGAGATCAGGAACAGTCTCTGGTTGGAGGGGGGTCAGCTGGGGGGAGAGGATGAGTATCCCTGGGATGACTGTTCTCTCCCAGGAAGAGTGAGTTTGTCACCACTGCCACTATAGTGCCACCAGGTGAAAGCCTTGTGACAGTGCAAGTCAGGGCTGGCACAAAGGGTGGGAAACTGCACAGGCACATGACAATGTGTGTGCCCTAGATCAGAGGACTCTTGGGGCAAAATAGGTGGAAAACAACAGTGAGGCAGGCATGAATGGCACACTTCATGCTTTTCTCCTGCCCATGCTATCAGCCAGGACCCCTGGCCAACAATCTGGATTGTGTCCTCTGGGGGATGGGGCTGGCCTTTCTCCCCAGCCCCGTTATAGGGGAAAAGTCATGGGGATACAGCCAGCAGGTAAGTACTGTGCAGGTGGTGACCAGTGGAAGGGCAGCAAGGATGGTAGTAGAAGGGAGCCAAGTTGGCCCCGGCCATGGGGGGAACAAGAACAACTGCGGAAAAAATTAATAATCTCCATATGTTGGGCTATACTCATTCACCTCTGAGGCATAATGATGCGTGATGTCATAGGCAGAGGGTCTTATAGCCCCTAGAAAAGTGAGTATAGCCCGTAACACCTACCCTAAAAGATCTTACTATACTTAGAAACTATGTAATATATGTGCCGGCCTGCTCCCACAGGGATTAGATTTCTACCTGTGGAGCCGACGCCCTAGGTTTGTAGCCAGACTCAGGATGTCAGAGGATCAGCTGGGGGGGATCGAGCATCCCACAGACTGCTCTACTGCCCCATTGGGGGCTGGGTATGTGTCAGACATAAGTATGATCCCAGGGAACCAAGGCAAATAGTGTCCGACACCAACGAGTGAATGGGGACTGGGGCAGATGTTTCAGTGGAGGCTATGCCAAGGGTCTGAGCATGACCATGCAGTGTGCATCATTGCATGCTCTGCCCCAAGACACACCAGGGGAAAAAACACCACTCCAGCATGCATGACAGCTGGTTGCCATGGATCCACCCACCCCGTGGCACTCCTCCTTCCATGTTCCAAGCCACGAGTGATGTGAGGCATGGCCTGTCACCCTCTGAAGGGGCAGAGGTAAGCAAAAGTGGGAGAAGGGCAGAAAGTTGAGGTTAAGTCAACAGGAAGGGGGGGCAGAGTCAAGGCCTACCGGCTGGAGGGGGGGTAGCTCTTCTCCCAATCTGGAGAGGATAGAAAGTATGAATCAAAAAAAAAAGGGTACTATATATGGTTACATTTAAAAAAAAAATGTAAGCAATGAAAAAAACCTTAAAAATTAGTAAAATTTTATTAATAACTATTTTCTTGTAAGGTAGCCCCTCTACTGTTATACATGCCAGCAAAGAGCACTGCTGTGTTTGAGAGGCATAGGTCCCATACCTAGGCTACACAGAATTGTTGAGGGTGAGATATTGGGAAAACTGGGATATTGGGAAATACGTTATGCAGTGGACCAGTAGACCTCTGATCAGTCATAGAGCCACCAGTACAATGCAGAGAAGGAGGTGGAAGAGGCTAGATGTTTTAGGAGAGTCCCAAACCCTGATGTATTCTGGGATTTTGCTTAGTGCCTGTTGGGACATGCATCTGAGAGTTTTAAGTTTGTTTCAAGTTTGTTTATTTGGAATAAATTTATTGAGCAAACTCATTTACAATGCTGTCTCATCATAAAAAAGTACAAGTTGCATATAAAATATATATAAAAAAACATACAATTTAAGGTGACTTTGAGTACATTGACAATAAGGACCTATCAATGCACAGTATATTACACAGATAGTCATATTTCCACATACTGCCCCTAAGTGACCCCTGTTATTAGATAACTACATATCTATACAATGAGCAGTAACAGACAGAAACCAAGCCTTTATAGCTGCAAAGGATGGAAATTTTCCCTCCTTCAAGCAAAATCTAGCTGGCAAGGAATTCCATTCATGAGGGATCATATGGCTATATAGATAAGTAGCCCTTAGTGTACTGGACCTTGGAATTGCCAGTTCCACTAGGCTGAATTCTTAAGTAACCTTTCCATTCGCTAGACTCTAAACATTCAAGCAAATAATCAGGAACATCTCCCTGAATACTTTTGAATGCAAACAGTGTTTTATGTAACTGTCACCTTTCATGTAGAGATGACCAGCCTAACTGGTTATACAATATACACTATGGGTGGGATATTCAAATGGGTTGCGCATGGTGCAACAGCGTTGTGCCATGCACAACCCACTGATGTGCCCTGGCACGATGTTCAAAGGGGGAAATTGCTCCATGCAAATCCCGATGCACCGGACCGCACCAGTAATGTATGTGGCACAAGTGCGGGGGGGGTGTGTGCCCATGCATATGCAGCACATCCCAATATTCAGCCCGGGATGTGCAGTGCATGTGCAGGCGCACACCCACCTTTCGCCGCACAGGGGGGCGCAAAGATGTTCCCGAATATAACAGGAGCAAGGACTGGCCACCAGGCCGGCTGCCATATTGCTGGGCACAACACGGCAGCTGCCAGCTGTGGGTGTCCACCTGAGCCCTGGCAGCACCATCAGGTGGCATAGCACCACCCCAATGCCCGATCATGGGCTGTAATACTTATTTTACTCCCTGGTGGTCCAGTGGACCGAACACCGTGCCCAATTGCGGGCTGTAATAATTAATTTACCCCCTGGTGGTCCAGTGGACTGAACTCCTTGCCCAATCACGGGCTGTATTAAATATGTTACTCCCTGGTGGTTCAGTAGACCGAACACCGTGCCTGATCATGGGCTGTACTAATTAATTTACCCCCTGGTGGTCCAGTGGACCGAACTCCTTGCCTGATCATGGGCTGTAATAATTAATTTACCCCTGGTGGTCAGTGGACCGAACTCCATGCCTGATCGTGAGCTGCAATATTTAAGTTGCTCCCTGGTGGTCCAATGGTGCCCGTACCTCCAACCCACCCTCACTCCGACCTGCCACCCCCCCCTGGGTCAGTGGTGGGCAAGCAGCACCCCACCTGCAAGCCACCCGTCCTCCTGCCAACTGACAGCGTACAGTACGGCTGCATGTCCATTGGTCCACAGTGTGGGCCAATTGGTGTGCAGATCATACTGTACTACACAGTCCCGAAATAAGAATGGATCCATTCACATTTCGGGACTGTGTAGTACAGCATGGTCTGCATGCCCATCTATAAATTATCATTCTCTATAAAGTAATCATTTTTATAGAAATTAACTGCAGAATCCACATAATGGGGTCCCAGTTAACAAGACACGTGTATTAGTGTCTTTGTAAGACACCATTTTTATGGGTTTAGAATTTTGTTTTGAAAAACAAAATGGAAACAAGATGGCAGCCATACAGAAAAAGAATGTTTCCCCATGAACAAAAATTAGCCTCATAAAAACATCTTTTTTTCATATGGCTGAAATTCTTTTTTCATTCCAAACTGCTATCCAAAAGACTGAACTGCACATGCTCAGATCTGAAATTTCAAATCCTTATAACTGCGGAATGGATTAAATTTTTTTCACCAAACTGGTGAAAGGCACCACTGTGGGCCAAGCCCTGAGTACCCTGAAAATTGTAGCAAAATTCCAAGACATCTGGATAATAGGTGATGACAAAAAATCAGAAAAAAAATATTTTATTCACATTGTGCTATCTGTATCTTGGAAACCACAAATTCAAACAATATGAGACTTGATATGTCAAGAACCCTTGTCCTTGAAACCATGCATGCCAAATTTTGTGCAAATATGTTGAACAGTTACAAAGTTAGCAAAGTGCAACATCTGGGGTTTACACAGAAACCCCTGCTCAACCCTAACTATAGTAATACTACCATGCCACTATAATCTGTATCTATTTTCAAAAAAACTATGTTTATGCATCTGTTATGACTGCAAAACCACAAGGCCAGGAAATATAATATTAGGGTCTTCAACCCCAACCCTCATTCCTTCCCATATCCAACCTTCATAACCCAAGGCCACGCAACAGGTTCAGGGCTGTGCCGCACAGATCTGCCACTACAAGCTACATATCTAAGACCATGTCCACTAGGTGTCTTATTTGATGTAGGATCATACGTAGTGAAGCAGTTTTGAGCATGGACTCACACATGTACCTTGCTTTTTTGGGTCAAACAAGCAAACCTGTGCTGCATAGATCTAAACTTGCAGGCTGAAAGTGAAACAATGGTCCCATGGAGACCAACCACAGACCTGTAGCTTGCTTTAAGCAGGGTGTTGCAGGCCCTATGTGAAGTAGCAGACTCATGTTACACAAGTCTGGGTCTGTAGTTTGGTTCACACAGAGCCCTGTGGGCCATAGATGAAGCAATAGCCCCATGGAACATGGTCTCAGATCTCTAGTGTTTCATTCAGGCACTGTAAGCATCATGTGAAGCTGAAGACCCATGGTGCACTCTCCAGATCTGTATCTTTCTGACTGAGCAGGCCCTATGTGAAACAACACATACATAGGGCATGGCCCTGCACTTGTAGCTTGCTTTTGTATGAAACAACATAATTAATGAGCACCCCTGGACTTGTAGACTGCTTCATGTGAAACAGCATAATTAAGAGCATGGTTCGGGACTTGAAGTGTAGGTCCACTGCAGACACATGGGGTATGGTCCCCAAACTGTAGTTTGTAGAATCAGAGCTTTGGGGCCTGGCCCAAGACCTGTAGATTGCCATTGGACCAAGAAAGTCAGAGATGGGGAGGAGGGGTGGTGTTAAGGTTGGAAACACTAATAGGCACATTAATATATTTTTTGAAATTTATTTCCTTACTTTTTGAGAAAGCTACAATACCCAACCACTATCACTGTATCTTTTTCTATGCAGGGCCCTGTGTGCCCTGTGTGAAGCAGCAGACCCTTCATGCATGGTATGGGTACTAGACTAGTAGCTTGCTTTGTACAGGGCCCTGTGGGCCCTGTGTAAAGTAGCAGACCAACAGATCCATGGGCCTGACCCATACAGTTGCTGTGCTATATGTGTGCCTTCATATGTTAATGTATGGTGTTAAGTGTTTCAGTAATTTACATTGTTGTTTTGTGTAGTAACTGTCATGCTGTAGTACATTACCTTTTTTGTTTGTGCATCATTATAATTTTATAAATAAATGACAGGTTGTTTTTATGTTTTTGCCGGGAGGTGTGTAGCTATACTGCTTCACTCCATGGGTAATGGGATACTGTTAAGACAGTTTGTTGAATGGTTCCTCTTATAGGACTAAGTCAGTGTTGATGTTCAAAAATAGGGGGGGGACTAAAAAATATTCCACTCAGGCTGTTGTAAAATTTCTCAACATTCTTTATTTTTGTTAATTGCCCTGATGTTTCGCATTCTTGTGCTTTTTCAAAGGGCTTTTCATATATTCTGTGGGAATAGTAGATAAATATTGTTTATAAATCTTACATTTTTGGATTCCATTCCTTTTCATTATTCTTCTATTAAGGTTTTCTATTATACTTCATTACCACTGTGCTTCTTTCCCATGCTACTATAGTACACTCTGTACTCTATTCACTCTTATAACTAAAACTTTACAAAAATAATATACAGTAATAAAGAATATGTACCCTGTATTTGTGCTTTGTTTCCACACTGGCCAGACACTTTTTACTTCTTCCTATGCTTGTTCCACTGATTCTTCATGGCAAGGAATTGCACCAAACTTGTGTCTTAACTATAATAATATAAACAATATGTGAAAATGCCTTCAGCAACCTTATTTAGCAGGTTATTTTCAATATGTTTTTGCCATGTTATTGGTATAATTTAGTAATGCCAAAAGAACTGATGTTATTTAAAAAGTGATATATTATTTTAGGTTTTGTAATGGAATTTACTACTCAAAAGAAGACAATTTTGAGGGAAAAAAGATCAGTGCTTTGTTTTTAATTTTTTATCCTTGTTTTTAGTGCTTTCATGTCTTTTTTATCATGTCTTAGTAAATGCATACATCATATCTGGATCATGAGTTCCTCTCAGAATTATGTTTAATAATTGACTGAGTTAATTCATAACAGAATAATTGACAGAATCCCATGTATAACTGAGCTATGATTCCACTGAGGGATTCTGGTGATATCATATAGCTTGAGAATTAAGTTTGAGTTTAAAATAGTTTAACATAAACTGTTATGTACTGTATATTTTAGCAAAAATACAGTACATCTTATTAACACTAATTATCTTATTGTCACACCTGCCATACTAAATAAGAATTACTTTATACAATTATTAAAAGATAACTTTCCTAATTTTTTCAACTCTACCTCAAAGCCATATCTTTCATGAAAAGTGTTTTGCAACATGTGTCAAGCTCCCCAAACATAGCTACAAAAAAGGCACATACAATTTTTTTTTCAAATTCTAGAGCTCTGCAACAAACATACAGACAGACATAACTTGAAGTTCCCTTGGAAGTTGAAGTTTATTTATAATTTAACAGGGTATTGTATAGGCAAAAGCCTGTTTTCAGAACCATACTTTATACAACACTTGTTACAATAAAGTAAATAATAAAACACGTATATGCAGTTGCTTACAGAATAAACAAATACTGTACATGGTAAGAGATAAATCATAATTCCTTGCATTCACAAACACCATTGTGAAAGAGGTGCTTTGAAGCTGTCATATTGTACTGTATGTAGGCAAATGTCATAACCTAGGAGGAAGGGGATTGCATGAAGTTACTATGTAATTAAATTACATCATACCATACTGAGTTCTTGGCTTGCTGACTTGCAGGCCCCTTCCTGTAACTTCCCTCAGTGAATATTTTAAAATGGCTGGAGTCAATATATCAAGCACGTAGGAGGGCACACAGCTCCCTTGCACTTGCGAAGAAAATTGTATAAGAGCCTCTCTCTCCTGACTGCAAGTGAAGTCCAATTATGTTCTAAGAGTAGCAAACAGTGGTGCATTATTGTAGGTGTACCAACCAGAGTCAGCATGAATCTTATCAAATGGTAGTGTATTCTATCCAGTTTCAACAGACTACTTTTGGCAGTTGAATGATAGAGCACACTATCATAGTGAATCATAGGAAGAATGACGGATGAGGCAATCTTTGCCCTAGATTCCTTCATCATGCAAACCCAAACAGAAACTCCAAGTTTCTGTAATTCAGTGTGTCTTTGGTTAAAACTACTGAACACTCCAAGACAAAGCATAATAAAACCCAGTCCAATGGCATGGGCTGGTAGTGTACTTCCTTGCCACTCAGGACATCCAAGATCAATTTCATAACTCCTATGCTCAGATCTGAGGGGGGGCACATGAAGCAATGTTGATGCATCATTATTCTGGCCTAGGGTAGGGAGCAAGCCTGCGCAGTTTAACAGAGCATCCTACAGCAGAGCAAACTGTGGCTAGACATTGTAAATTACTCCACTGTGTCAGCCACCTTTCATCCAAAGCATAGCATTGACTATTTCAGGCTCCATTTGGGAAGGATGGAGGGACAAAAACAGGAAAAAACTCTGTCCCACAGAATAAAATGCATATGATAACCCCACCTACGTCATGGGCAATGTCATCCTCCATGTGACTCCATAACAGATCCTGCACATGATGGTCTATTACTAGCAGGCTGGAAAAGAGCACATTTGTGCCTGCAAGGGACCAACATTTGGGGGGTGTAAGCTGTGGGCCCCCAGGATGATCTGGAGTCTGGTCCTCAAAGGGTAAGTAACTGTGCCAGTGGGGTAATCAGGAGATGTGGTTATTTATTTTATGTTTTACTTGTACGTTTTGACAAGGAAAGGCAAACTATGTTATGATGGCTATTTTCTAGTTCTGTCTTGGAGGTGAGCCACATGGACTGGTTTTATTGACTGGGGAGTTTTGGCTATGACACTGTGGGAACTCAACCACTCTTCAACAACAAGTGCCATAGGCCATTTTACTTCCAACTGGACAGTGACCAATGAGGGACAGAAGGGGCCTCAATTTAATATCTCATCCAAATGACTTCACTGCACCCCCCACTTACTGCACTACAGTATCAGTTATGGGTATTACCCCGTGTACCTGGTGTGGGGCTAGAACCCAGGCTGTTTTGATCTTCTGGCCACAGAGATGAGCCTGCAACCTACTGTAGTATGCTACTGATACTGAAAGTGTGTAGGAGACAGGTAGGCTGATGTGATTTTTGGTAGAGGAGATAAGAAAATAATTAAAAAACAGCATTTTAGCTGGTAAAAAAAATGCGGTGTCTATATCAAACACATTAAGTAGTCTATCAGAAAAAAACTTCTACAACATGCAAGAAAGTGTCTATAAACACACTGAAACATTTCACAAATATCAAAGAGTATTATGCAAGAATTAAACATATTAAACAAGAAATAAATTAAAAAATCTCTCTCAAATGACATGAAAAGCAATAAACTATCTGATGTTAGTCTCCAGGTGAGAGATGAAATACAGTTTCACTCCATCTGCTGTTAGTGACACACACACACACACACACACACACACACACATACGCACACACACACCATAGAAACTCCTGCAATATTATAACCTGTCATTAATAGATTGATTATCCTATTGGTTGAACCCTTTGAACTTCACATGATCATTAGAGAGAGGTTAACCCCATTCAGCTGAAAACTTTTTAAAACCCTTGTAAAAATGAAACAAGGCTGTACTTAACTACCAACATGTATAATATAAAACAAATAGTAAGAAAAAGTGTTCTATTTTTCCAGAATAGTTCCAGTGGTCGGTTACACTTTACATGTCACTTAACTACACTGTACTTATAGTATGACTACACTGTAACTGCATTGTAAATGCAATATAGCTGCATGCAACAAACATGTAACTACAGTATAATTATTATTATTAGTAGTAGTAGTAATCTTTATTTTTTTAATGGCGAACTTCTCTCGAGACCAGTCATTACAATATAACACGGCTATAAACATATGAATGGCCTGGAATGGTGCTATTGATGTCACAGAATGTTCAGGCAGTATGAAAAGAAAGAGTAGCAACTGCTGAGGAGAGAGGGATTTAAGAGTAGTTAAAAAGGCAACAAAACTAGGTTATTAATTTAACAAAAAAGGTCAACAACATATTAGAATATTTGGTAGACAATAAAATAACAGCTGGCGTGCATCTAGAGGTATACAAACTGTTTTCTGTCACCTCTAAGCCCCTCTTAAATGCTGTCACTGTAGCAGCCTTCCTCAAGGCTCTGGGTAGAGACTTCTAAAGGGTTGGGCCTGCTACCGCAAAGGTCTGGTCCCCTGAGGTCTTCATCCTAGCCCTAGGAACCACCAGGAGGCCCTCCCCAGTGGATTGGAGTGGGTGAACTGGGATGTGTTTATGCAGGAGCTCAGCCAGATAGTCTGGGCCCAACCTACAGTATATAGGGCTTTGTAGATTAACAAACCCATGTTCAACAAGATACGCCACTTCACTGGCAACCTGTGCAGATCTCACAGTGCTGGTAAAATATGACAAGATCTAGAGAGGCCCATAAGTACCCAGGAAACTGCATTCTGCAGCAGCTGCAGGCATCACAGCATACCTTCACTAATCCCAAGGAACAGAGCATTATAGTAGTCTAACCTGGAGATCACAAATGCATGTATCAGTGTGGCCAGGTCACCAGGAGAATGAGGGATCTGATCTGGTGGATATTCTGCAGATGAAAAAAGACATTCCGGACTACAGTCAACCCCATGGCCTACATTATCAAGCCCTTGTCCAGTATGACTCCTGGATTCTTCACCCTAAGGGCAGCTAACAACTTGGAGGGACCAAGCAGAAGACTTGTCTCTCTTCCAGTGGCTGCCAACCCCCCCCCATCCCCTACTGTCCGGCTCAATCACTAAAAATTTAGTTTTCTTGGGGTTCAGTCTCAGTCAACTTGATGACATCCAGTCTTGGATCTCAACCAGGAACTTATTAAGCACATCAACAACACTTGATGTCCTAGGAGCCAAAGACATATAGAGCGGGGTATAATCTGCATAGCAATGAAACCCAAGCCCATAACATCTTATAACTGTACCCAGGGGAAGCATGTAAACTGCAAACAACATAGATGAGAAGATCAAACGCTGGGGTACACCATAAGCTAGAACCATTGCGTGCAAGGAAAAACTTCCTAACACTAATCTCTGGGTTCTGTCCCAGAGATAGGACTCACACCAGTGGATCACCTTGCTGGTGAGTTCAGCATACTCCATGAGTCAGTCCAGAAGCAGTCCATGGTCCATGGTATGAAATGCAGATGAAAGATCCAGGACAACAAGACCTGACCATTCTTCTTTGTCACTTGCTCTGAGCAGGCCATTGTGCATCCTGATTAAATCAAGACTGGAGGGACTCAAAGATGTTAAAGGTTGTAAGGTTTTCCTCAAGCTGAAGTGCAACAATTTTCTCAATAATGTTTCCTAGAAAAAGAAGGTTAGAGACTGGTCAGTAATTTGCCAAGACATCTGGGTCCAGTGATGTTTTTTTTTTCAGAAGAGGTTTAACCAGTGTTCACTTAAGCACTGCGGAAAACAACTCATCTGACAGGGAGCACCGGACAGTCTCCACAAACACTGGGCCCAGATGCCCAACACAATTCGATAGTGGTTGTGTCAGGCCTGGGTTGAGATTACAGAATGTTGACTGCAGCTCCAAAATCACTCAGCATACCTCCTCCACACAGACTCTCCACTGCTGGGCTTGCTGACCCCAACAGGAGTAATTCCAGCCCTGATGGAGAACACCCAATCTGAGAAGAACTGAGCAAACTCCTCATATTTTGTGGGTGTAATGGCTCACACAGGCTCCAGAGAGTCAGGGTAAAACAGTTCAAAAGAGGTGAGCTGGTCAGTTACTCCCAGCAACAATCTGTCTTGACAGAAAATCTGTCTTTTTCTGAGTGATTAACTTCTGATATTCTTTATAACAAGAAATAAGAACTAGTTTGTCCTCCCAGGCTTTGGACCTCTTCCAATGACACTCCAACCTCCATCCCCTGTTTTTTAATGCTTTCAGCTCACCATCAAACCACAGTGAACCAAGATGTGATGCCAGCAGATGTACACAGACTGGTGTTAAGTGGCAGAAGGCCCCAGTGACCACGCTATTGTACAAATACCAAAAAGTTGTATGGTCAAGCAGGCTAAATTGAGCCAGTGCACACTACAAACGGGTGGCCCACCCCAAAATGCAACCCTATTGTAGGCTGCCACTGCAGCCTCTATTCCCCCAATGTATGATTCCAGCATTTATGAGGTGTCCAGAACCAACATCAGTCCTTCCAATCCAGTCCAAGCCTTCTTAAAAGTCAGCACTGGACCACCTCTGCAGGGCATGGACAAAAATGGGGGGTGGGGTTACCCTGAAGCTGAATCTGATCACACAATGAGCCAACCAACTGAATAGATCAATCTTGAGCCTATTCACTTTGAGCCCCAGGGAGAATACCTGGTCTCTGGCGTGACCGTGTAGGTGGGTCCTAGTAGTAGTAATAACCTGTACAAGGCTCAGAGCTTCCATACTATGTAGGAAATCTTTACCACATTGCAAACATTCATCATCCACCCAGGGATGGAAATCACCCAAGATAAGCCATCTTGGTCATTCTAAAATGAGGTCAGTGACAAAGCACACAATTTCCTACAGAAACTCCCCCTCGCAATCTGGAGGTTGGTACATGAGGAGGATTCTGCAGCCTGCACCCAGACCACTTCACACAGCAACACATTCAAATGACCCAGCATCCAGCACTGGGTGTGCCACCAGGTTCAGCTCTTTTCTAAAACAGATTGCTACCCCTCCACGGTCCCTCTTTGAGCAGTGCACAACCAAGAATCCAGCCAGGACTGACACCTCCAGAACTAGACCAGAGTCATCCTCCAGCTAGATCTCAGTAATACAAGCCAGATTGACAGAAGAACTAAGATCTGCCATAATTGCGGTCTTATTTCTCATCAATCTAGCATTGCATAGGACTGCCCATAGTGGAGGGAAAGAGCAGGCTCCTCAACTACCTGCCCACTTGGTCTGGTGGGTTCCCTGGGAATGTGGACCAAACACAACTGACCCCTCTAATCATGTTGTAACCCCAGGGCATCCCCCGGTCCACATTACCCTGATAGGCACCACTCTCTCATTCTGTCAGTGATGATGTCATACCAATATGAAGATAATCAATTAGTGAGGATTTGGGACTGATCGAGGTGGTCACTCAGCTACGCGCTCTCTATTTTGTGGAGAAGGATACAGATGCAGGGAGACATTGCCTGAAAGTTTCTTATAAAAGGTATGCCACTATTACTTTATTAGCTTGTCTTCTTACTGGTTGTTGTTTTTACTGGCCCCCATTGTGTGTCTGCACCCTGCCCTTTCTTCTCTTTGTTCACAGGAGGAAGGCCCAACGGTGGACCGGGAGTTGATTTCTCTCAAGAGCAGTGCGGGATTGCATGACAGAAGGAGAGGAGCCTTTTGAAGCAGCTACAGGAGCAGAAGAACAATGCACCAGCAGTAGAGTGTTCCAGGAGATTTAATCGGGACTCAGTCTCAACCTTCCTACAGTCTAAATGTGCCCTGCAACCTACACTGCTAGCGGGAGACACAGTAATGAAGCAGTACACAAAAACAGCAGTTAAAGGGGTGTATTAATACATTCTGTGTGTGTTTTATATCTCTGAGCTTTTCATACTGAAATTTGATAAGTAATTTGTTAACAGTTAGCTTGGTTCTGGCCTGTGTAGTTGACTCGTGAATGCAGTCTTTTATCCTTGTTTTTGCACTCACACTTTAGGCTGGGTTAGTTGGTAAACAGCTGATAGAGGGCCGACAGGGAGTTTTGCTATCTTTGTTTATACTGTTTTATATTGTTTTACTTTTTTTATATATTTATATTTTGTGCTTTCTATTTTTGCGCCATATGCAAATTCAATCATGTGATCCACTGACTAAAAAGGCACATATGCAAGCGGTTTCAGTTAGATTTTAACACAGATCACAGCTTGCAGCTTTGGTACACTTAGAGTGCTTCTCCTGGGCTGCTATTTTTATTATTGTCTGCGATTTTAAAATATTTGAAGCAGACTGCCTTGAAAAGTTCTATAAGAGTAACGGCTGCTTTTGCCATGAGGTGCTCAGCTGGAGCAAAGGAACAGGTGGCTATTTGCACTTTGTATTTCTGCCTACTGCGAAGTGGGTGGGTGAGTAGCATGTGGTACACACTGATATTAAGCTACCTGTCAGTATTTCCTGGCACTTCTAAGCATCTTTCATGTGTGGCAAAAGTATGCAAAATTATTCTTTTTTCAGGAGAGTTCTTTAAGGCTTTTTCTTATCTGGTTTTAAAGGTGGAACATATTTGCTGTTATAGATATTATTAATTTTTAGTTATTTGTTGAAACTGTATCGCATTTATTTTTTTGTTTAGGTGCTAGCTATTTTGGTTATTTTTTTATATTTATTTATTTGTTTATTTAGGCAGTATATATGTGCTTAAATATTTCCTCTTTTTTACCTCCCTTAGTGAATGTTTCAAGGGAGCCGAGGGGAGTAAAGCACCTTGTTCCAGTTTGCACCTTTAAAGCCCTCAAAGCCTTCAAAGACTTTAAAGCTTTTGCACAAGTCCTCGAACAAGTATTATTGGATTTTCTATACAAGTTCTACTGGCTTATACTACTGAATGAAACCAGCTTATAGAGTTGATTGGAAAATCTGCACTCTGATCTGTTAATTTACCTCTTAGACCATGACTCCCTATAACAGGCTGGTTCTTGAATATTATGGACTCTTTTGAGTAGTGTTGGACAAATGAGTTATATCTGACTCTGGTTGAAGCTGACAGTCATACTTTGTACTCATACTTTGTAGCTCCATATATTGCAGTTAGAATCAGCTGAAGAAAGATCTATGATGTTAGTTATCTGGTATACTTAATTAGCAGTCTTCTGATTACTAAACTATTAGTTGCCAATCACTAATTGTTTTAAGCTGCATTTATAATAGTTTGTGATTGGTCTCTGATTAGTCTTTGAGATATTCCTGTGCATGGAGGTTCTAACAAAGAAACAAGCTTATGCTATGGGACCAAATATGGTTTATTCAGACCCTTCTGACTCTTTAATAATCTCTCAGCACTCAGTAGCTGCTCATACTGTGACGATAGCTGATGGTTGCTTGGGTAATTATCCCTCTAATTTTGATACACACTCCACACCCCTACAGACTATTCAAGCTGTGGGTATTTCTAAGTGCAATAGAAAGAAAAAAGGTTCCTAGTGCAAAAGCCTCAGGAAATAAACTAAAAAAAAAACAACATCCTTCTGATAGTATAAAAGGGAACAAAACAAAAGGGAATAACAGCCTTAAGACAAATGGACTGGAAGCAAAGAATCATTTTTCTGTCAACCAGAGGCAGACCAATATTCTGGAATATTTTGAGACATTTGGTGCAGATTTATCTGATGTCAGAGATTCTGACGTTCCAGACTCAGATATATTTAAATCCTGTACCCATGACACCAGTTGCGGTTGATTGTGACCTGAGTAACATTGCCACTGATGTCACTAATACTTCAAGAATAATAATCAACACGCAAACTAGTTTCCCAATTACTAGTAATCCCTCTCATGTTCCTTCAGATCAGACAGGTGCCTTGGGACATAACTCTTGTCCTCATCCTGAGGACGAGGATGAAAACTTTATGATAATTTATTATCCCTTGATGTCTCTTATTCTGTAGTCCATGATTCTAGTAAAAGTTTTCCAAAGTCTCTGAACTTTTCTCCAGAATATTCCTTGGAATCTAATTCCAATCCTACTTGGGATAATGATCTAGGAGGCATTGTAACTGAGTTACAAGAAACTATAAAAGATCTGAAACAAATTAATACTCCAGGTACAGCTGGAAGGGACTTACAGAGGTAAGATGTCCAGAGGGTGACTGGGGCTGACTATATCAGTCCTGTTGATTTAATTGCCTACTATCCAACTGGCCTCAGTGAGGACTTAAAAGCATGTGTCCAAAATCCCTGTGCTACCAATCTTATGATTATTGAGTATTTAATTAATTTGCAATATGAAATTGACACTCTCAATGGGAATGTGGCTATTAATGGTAGCAGGTTAGATGACATCTTACATAAGTTAAGTAAATTAGTCCCAGATCTCAGTTCTCCTTCAATAGTATTGAATTCTGATTTACCTCCATGCCCAGATTTTTCTATGACCATAATTTCAGATTCTCCAAACCCTAAGTGTAAAACAAAAAAATCCCCCCACCCAAATAAGAAAAACATAGCTGGTAAGCTGAAGAAAACAGTAAACAATTTTATTAATCCAATTTTAAATGACTTTCAGCCAGTATATGCTAATAAGTCAAATGACCCCCCCACCACCAGAATTAAAAGCTGCTAAAACCTTTTCTTCTATTGGTCTAGGGCAGGTAAAGCATCCTATTCTCCCACCATCTCTTTCTCACTGACTTACTTCAGTTCATTTTTTAGAAAAATTGTCCTCTAAAATTAATAACTTTGAGTCTGAGTGGTTGTCTTTTAGGAAGGAATGGAAGGAACATCTCCTTCTATGCACTGGTGGGGACAATTCTGTTATTACCCCCCAGTGATCCAGGCTTTGGTCAGACTAACTGAGGATGGTGTTACAATGACTTATTTGATTACTTGAATTGTGCTATTCTCTGTTTATATGGTGTAGTATACCCTCAGGATATGTGTTCCAATTCTATCAAGGAGCTGACTGTGCACCTGATCAGGGCAGCAACCAGCACATATGTCACTTCAACTGACATTGTACAAATTTAGAGAGAAAAAGATTACATAGGTAAAGACTGCTATTATATCTTTTCCACGAATTTTTCCACGCTCCACGAATAGCCAATCAGATATGAATAAACAATGATGATTTGGTAAATCTGGGCTATTCGATTAATTTTATCAATAGGGAATCTTTGAATTCCGCCAGTCTTGAGCAGTTTCAACCAAAACAATTACGTTTATTTGGTCTGAAGGTAATTCCAAATTAAACTCCATTTAAAGGATACCTAAACAAACAAGTTTTTTAAAACTGCAAACTCCAGAATGTGGCTTCATTGCGAGGTAAAGTAAAGGCTACTGTTTACATTTATGCTAAAACTGCATTTATGTAAATAACATAAATGCAGTTTCATAGCTTTTGAAAAATGTGAACATCAGCGTTTCACTTACAAAAACAACCTTGCCTTCTCCCTAAGATGTCTGCCAACTGTGTTAAGTGATGCTTCATGATGATATCATCGGAGCAAGAGCCAGAGACCAATATAGATTCCTATAGGCTAACTAGTTCTTCTTTCCCTCTCTGTTTTGAATTGTTTTACCAGAATGATCAACACCATGTGTTAACATGTGGATTATTTTAATCATTACACATGTTAGGATATGATTTTGTTAATTTTATTTACTTTAACTTGCTGAAAATGTTTTGCAATCTAGCTGACTTTCTCTTTGGCAAACTGCAGAACAGTAAAACACTTCAAATACCTGATAATCTAGTGGTTATGTGATGCCATGAATTTTTTTTGTTAACCAGGAGAGACACACTATGCTGAAACCTTGTTTACAGATGTGACCTGGCAGCACAAGAAAGTTAAATGACTTGCTCAGGGTCACACAGAGAAGTACCGGTTTGGTCCAGTTTCAAGCTCATGCATTCTTGTTAATCCACAAAAAAAGCTTCTCTTGTATTCTTTTCCCAAGTGAACCCTCTGCACCTAGCCTGGCTTCTGTTGAACACCCCACCATCCATACAATGTCCTTAGTACTAAGGCAGTAGGGCTGCATATGAGCTTGTGGTCTCATGAAGAGAATTATCACACCTCAGACTGTAATCGTATACCTCAGAGAGTTGTACATACCTACACCAATATGGATAATCAGCTGGCACTGTTAAAATATACCTCCCAAATCACACTTAAGTCCACTGTTTCAATGTTTGACTTCTGCTCCCACAGTAAACATTGAGTGGATCACCACCCTTCTGCACAGTGAAGGTAGTATGCACAGTTCCCCTGTTGTGTTTTTGTCCCACTTCATTAACCAACAGTTGGGTCTTCATGGAGGGCCAAGCAATAAGCCTTAGGCCTCACCAGAAAAACTGCTGTTCATGCCCTCATAACGGCTGTACTTACTATGGATAACAATATTATTAGCAGAAGAGGCATGCTAATGCCTTGAGCGAATCTACCAGACTTCCAGTGTCAGTCTACTCCTTTACCTATAATCTGCAGAACTCCACAGGACAGTTCCCTGCAAATCTTCTCCAGTACTTTTTAGTGCCCTACTCCACAGTGCGAGCTGGTTGGCTACCACCCTTCTAAATCTTGAATGATGTATACACAGCTCCCTCAATACTGTCCTAAAAAACTTTAACCCACCCCCCCACACACACACACCTAAGGGTAATCTCCCTACACTGAATTCACGTAACACTCTAAGTGCAGCCCTGCCACTGAGTATTTGTCATCACTGGCTGCTCTCATTCATTGTCAGATAGTGATCTTGGTGCTGGAAGCCCTGCATTTCAGATCTCACAATGATCTGCTAACATAGAAACATAGACTTTGATGGCACATAAGGACTGCTTGGCCCACCCAGTCTATCCATTTCCCTGCCTAATGGACAAGCTGCAGATCCTAGCTAACCAACAGTCTACTTCTTCCAACCTCCACCCCTAGAATTGCCTTATGTCTGTCCCATGCATTCTTGAATTCCACCACTGTTTTTCACTCCACAACCTCCTCAGGAAGGCTGTTCCATGCATCCACAACTCTCTCTGTGAAAAAAATACTTCCTCACATTACCTCTGAGCCGTCCCCCCTCTAGCTTCAAATTGTGCCACCTTGTTCTTGCACACCTCTTTTTCTGAAAGATGCTACCCTCTTGGACTTTGTTAATTCCCTTGAGGTATTTGAAAGTTTCAATCATGTCCCCCCATCCCTCCTCTCCTCAAGGGTATACATATTAAGATCCTTAAGTTTCTCTTGATATGTCTTCTGGTGCAGACCCCACACCATTTTAGTTGCCCTCTTCTGGACTGCCTCCATCTTGTCTATGTCTTTGCGGAGATTGGGTCTCCAGAACTGCACACAGTACTCCAGATGGGGTCTCACCAGCTGTCTGTACAGAGGGATAACAACTTCCTGTTTTCTACTGGTGATGTCTCGCCCTATGCATCCCAGTATCCCACTAGCCCTACTTACTGCTCTCTCACATTGCTTGCTCACCTTTAAGTCATCAGATATGAGTACCCCAGATCCCTTTCCATTTTTGTTGTTGTTAGTATCTCACCCCTCATTGTGTACTCTTCCCCTGGGTTTTTGTTTCCCAGGTGCATTACTATGCGCTTTTTATCATTGAATCTAAGCTGCCATACATTTGACCATTCCTCCAACCTTGCGAAGTCCCTTCTCATCCTTTCCACCCCACCTTGTGTATCAACTCTGTTGCAGATCTTTGTGTCGTCTGCAAAGAATCATACTTTTCCTTCCAGTCCCTATGCAATGTCACTTATAAAGACATTAAAGGGGACTAGTCCTAGTACTGAACCCTGTGGTACCACACTAGTAAACCCCCTTTCTTCAGAGTGGACTCCGTTTACTATTACCCTCTGTGTCCTGTTCTCCAGCCAATCTTTTACCTAGGCTACCATCTTGGGACCCACTCCCAGGCTGGCCAACTTGTATGTTAATCTTTTGTGTGGGACTGTGTCAAATGCCTTGCTAAAATCTAGGTAGACCATGTCTACAGCCCTTCCCTGATCTACTTTGGTCACCCAGTCAAAGAAATCTATTAGACTCCTCTGACATGACCTTCCTGCTGTGAATCCATGCTGCCTTGGGCCCTGCATGCCTCTGGCCTTTATGTACTCAACAATTGTTTCCTTCAGAAGTGATTCCATCATTTTCCCAATCATGAGGTTAAACTAACAGGTATGTAATTTCCTGCTTCTGCCCAGCTCCCACTTTTGTGAAGTGGAATACATCTGCCCTCCTCCAGTCTTCAGGTACCACCCCATCGTCCCATGATTTATTAAAGAGGGTAGTCAGGGGTTGCACTAGTTCTACCCTTCGTTCTTTTAGAATTCTGGGATGAATCCCATCAGGCCCCATTGCTTTGTCCACCTTCAGTTTTAAGAGTTCCTTCAGAACCCTTTCTTCTGTGAAAGAGCTGGCATCAACCCCCGTATCCAGCGTGTTTCTATTGTGTGGTTTAGGTACCTCCCCCTCTTCAATTGTGAATACTGAGCAAAAGTATTTGTTTAGTATCTCTGGCTTTTCACAGTCACCTCCCCCCCTTTATTAAGCCTCACTATCCCTCCCTTTGTCTTCCTTTGGTCCCTGATGTACCTATAAAAGATTTTATCCCCCTTCTTAACTGAGCTGGCTATATTTTCCTCAGTCTGAGCCTTTGCTGTTCCTACTGCCTTTCCTGCTTCCTTTTGCTGTAACTGATACAATTCTCTGTCCTGCTCCTTCTGTGATTCCTTGTACTTCCTGAATGCTCTCTTTTTCTCCCTAAACTTCCCTGCCACCTCCTTTGAGAACCATAGTGGTTTCTTAAATTGTTTTGTTTTGTTTATTTGCTTCACACAAAGGCTGGTTGCCTCTGTGATGGCAGTTTTGATTATTCCCCATTGTTCTTCCACCCCCTCCTTCCTCCCAATTTGCTAGTGCATTCCTTAGGCACTCACCCATTTTGGCAAAGTCCCCCTTCCTGTCTTCCCTTAACCTGAATATAGCTGTACCCTGCTGGAATGGCCTCTTCAGTCCCTCTCTGGCATTCATTCTTCTCTTCTGCTCCCCACCCCAAAAACTGGTGAGCTCACTACCCTTCTGCATCATGAATGCAGTTAGTACAGTCGCCCATGTCATTTTTACATATTAATAATAAACATGATCTTCTGGTAAGCCAGACTGATAGCAGCAGGGCATAAGGGGAAACACAGGCATTCCTACCCATATAAGATCTAGTCCACCTATGATTTGGCACTATTAAATGACATGCATAATGATGTGTACACCCATCATTTAATAGTGCCTAATCAAAGGTAGCCTTGATCTTTTAAGGATAGGAAAGCCTATAATTCCCCTTATTCCTTGCTTCTGTCAACCTGACTTACTGGAAAGATTTGTTTATTTTTGATATGTCAAAAAACCTGGGGACACTACTACCTACATTCATGGTGCAGAAGGGTGATGAGCTCACTAGGTTTTGGTGTGGGGAGAAGTAGTGAGAATGAATACCGGAGGGGGTCTGAAAAGGCCACTCCTGCAAGGTACTGCTATATTCAGGTAAGGAGAAGACAGAAGGGGAGAAATATGAACCGATCACTGTGAGAAATAAGATGTGAGGCTGCCAGCACCATGATCACTACCTGACCCTATTGTCCTGGCCAGCATTCCCCTTCCCATAAAGCAAGTTCATGTAATTGTCCACGGCTGTGTGTGGGTATTAATGTGTGAACTGCCTGCCACTACACATTCAGTCACTTCCCTACCAGTCAAGCATTGCTTGTAAAGCACTTTGGGATACAATGCATATGAAAGCACTATATAAATACTGATTCTTCTTATCATTATTTCCTATGCATAAAGAAGAGAAGACAAGACAAGCATATTTTTGATTTCTAAGAAAGTGTGAACTCTGGCATTGGACTGCAGAAGAACTTTGCTACAAACAAGTGGTGGATCTATGGGGTGGTGAAGGGTGCAACTGTAACCCCCCCCCCCATTGTAAAGTACTCGCTTGCTGCTGCTGAATTTTACTTTGTTGAAGAAGTCTGATTCATTGATTGTACAGATGTTTACATTCAAAAATATAGATTACATTTGTAGTTTCAGTCAAAAACATACTAGAAAAGCATAATAGCATAAAATATCAAGGTTTCATAATAATGTTAAAATGTACATATCAAGTATGCACACACTCCAGCAACTCCCCCATTAGCATCCTGGATCCACCATAACCACTAGCCCTCAGGTTATTCAAGATTTGTACTGCATTATGGTGTGTCAAAGAAAAGTCGGTTGGATTAAAACATAATTTCGCATCTTACATAGTGAACAGAACCATAGCCTAACATATGTATTGATCTAAATAATGCACATGGTTTTGACAATTTTGGTGAAACAATTCTATACAAAGGGACAAAAGAACTAGTTAGCACTATAGAGAGCCATATAGCTCTCTGACTTTGGCTCCGATTATGTCATCACTTAACACATTTGATGGCCATTTTAAGAAGCAGGTAAGGCAGTTTTTTTTTTTAAATTGGAAGGCTGATTTTATATTATTCAAATGCTTTGGAATCACATTTAGGTAACTTATATAAATGTAGTTTTAGCATTCGCGAATTCAACAGCCTTTCCTTTAGTCCTGTTTGAGGTCAGATTTTTGAGTAGTTTGTTGTCAAAATGTGTTTTAGGTGTACTTTAAGCTCAGAAACACAATACAGAGTTTACTTATTCCTGTTTTAAAGGTATTAACTACCGAGTTCAGAATTACAAATGTTTTTAGACATAAATCTCTAAGCAAATCTGGTAGAGTGGACTTTTCAATCATCAATCAGGCTTTGACAAATGATATATTCTCTAAGGTGTCAGCGTGGCTCAGCTGGTAGCACATCTGCCTCTGGACCAGAAGATCGTGGGTTCTCGTCCCACACCGGGATTGGTTTTGCACCTAAAAATTGCTGGCATTTGAGTGCAGTATTGGGGGGTGCTGTACTGCTGGCGTGTGCCGTCCTTCAGATGAGACGTTAAACCGAGGTCCCTTCTGCCCATCCTGGTGTTGTCCTGGTGGGTGTCCAGGTGGAAATAAAAGAACCCACGGCAATCTTCGCAAAGAGCAGGGAACATTCCTGGTGTCCTGGCCAACATTCTCCTTCCCATAAACTGGTTCATGCAATTATCCAGGCTGTGTGGGTGATGATGTGCGATATGGCTGCCACCACACATTCAGTCACTTCACTACCAGCCTAGCATTGCTTGCAAGGCACTTTGGGATGTATGAAAAGCACTATATAAATGCTGATTCTTCTTCTTCTTCTTCTTCTTCTAAGGTTGCTATCCTAGACAATGTAGGTATTCATATAGTAGACAGTGAAATTTTACATAAACAACAGATTCTGGTAAATACTGTTCTCTCTCATAGGGCTGCTGATGACAAGGTTCCAGCAACCTTGTGTTTGTACAGCCTAGGCCATACTGAGAAGGAGAATTCTAACAAATTACAAAGTATTATTCTAGATCTAAGCAAGCAGCTCTTAAACATTTCTGTTAATGACCCTGCAGCTCTTTCGGCCACAAGGCAGGGTTTGTACCCTGACCGTGACCTTGTTTATTTAAAAGTGGCCTATAAGAGCCTTTACAACAAAATCTTGGAAAATGCTGCTCTTCTGGACATCCTGGGTCTGCATTTTATTCCTCTTGATAGTACTTTTGACTCAGCTCTGTGTAAGGATGTTTCCTTAGCTCAGGTCACCCTTGATTTAAGTCCAGAAGATAACTTAGTTTATAATATTACACTTATGAACAGATTTGGAAAGTTTCACCAACACAGAGGGGTGACTAACCAACACTGATGTGGCTGATTCCCCCTCTGTTAAGTTAATTTCCTGGAATATAGCAGGTCTTAGCTCGAAATGGGTGGACTCTGAATGGTTAGAACTAATTAGGAGCTGTAATCTGATTTGTTTACAAGAGACCTGGCATAATTCAGAACAAGAACAAACCTTGAATGGTTATGTTACCTTCCATGTCTCTGGTCATAGATCTGCAAACTCAGGCAGACATGCCAGTGGCCTAGTAACATGGATTAAAATTAGCACATCAATTAAGGCTGAGATTATCTAATTTCATTCTAATGTTCAAGTTTTTGTTATTCAATTTTTTTAACAGAACCTTTTGTTTAATTAATGTTTATATTCCCCCTGCTAAATCAAAAAATTACACATCAGAAATATGGAAAACATTAGTAGAAGCAATTCATTTGGCCTGGGCCAGCACTGACTGTGAAGATACTCTACTATGTGGAGACTTCAAAGCCAGGATTGGTAAATTTGATGAGTATGGAGAGTGTAGTTTCCATCTTCTCTCCCATCAACAAACTTACAATTTGGCAAGACAATCAAAGGATCAGAAAACTATTACGTTGGGTAACAAGTTAACTGATTTACTATTAACACACTTTTTAGCCCCAATCAATGGTCGAATCAACAGTGACTGCCAGGGTGACTTCACTCATTATTCTGTATGGGGCCCTTCTACTATAGACTATCTTCTGTGGAATGGTGACATGTCTTTTTGGGAGTCTTGCCAGGTACTTTTGAAAGCAGAAACGGATCACTTTCCTCTTGTTTCATCATCTATTAAACTATCTGATGTTACTAGGCAGTATACATCTTTGCCTCCTATTGAAATACGAAATCAAGTAAGAGTTAAATGGCAGATTTCCAAATGCCCTCAGACTGATTGTATTTTCCAAAATACTATTCTTAGATTAGATACTCCTGATTTATATTACCCAACCATTAGCGGCATCCTAGAGTTGACTCTAGGTCATATAAGAAACCTTATGTCCATTAAGGGAAAATGGGCAAACATGAATTATTTAAATCAGAATTGGTTTGATGCAGACTGCAAGGCTGCCAAGTCTCAATTAAACCAGCTGATCAGAAGTTGCAGATCTGATCCCTTCCAAGTAAATTATAAGATACTGAATAAGGCCTGGGACAACTATAAGAGTCTATTGAAGGAAAAAAAGAAACCAATTTCAACAAAGACAGTAGAATAAGATGCTATACATTATTAATAGTAGTGATATTCAATCTTATTGGCTGATGGTGGCCAATGATACTAACAGCCTTAAGTTTGAGATTGATTCTCACATTAGTCTTGATACCTGGGTCAATTACTATAGTGGCAAGTTTTATGTGCCCAATATCAAGCAGAACCTATTCCTGGATATTGATATGTCTAGATTGAATTATTTCTTATGATCTGAGGTTTATCTAACGATAGCTTCATTAAATGTAACAAGGCTTCAGGCCCGGATCTTATCCCTAATGAAGTTTATCTTGCTGCAGCTTCAGACTGGTAAATGATCCTAACATCTTTCTTTAATGTATGTTGTTCTTAGCTAAGTCTCCCTAAATCCTGGAAGAGGGCCATTATTATATTCATTTACAAAAAAGGTGATAATACTGATCCGTCAATGCATCGTCCTATATATCTCTCTTGGATAATTTAGGCAAAATGTTTGCTAAGTTAGTTCTGAATAGACTGATGGATCAGCGTCAACTTCTTTGAGGCATATCATATTTGCAGGCAGGTTTTAGACCTGGGTTTAGTACAATGGACAACTGTTTTGTTATTACGCATCTTTATGAGAAATATATACACGTCAGAAAACAAAAACTTTATGCAGCCTTCATAGACTTTAGGTAAGCTTTCGATACGCTAGATACACTTCATTTATGGTTAAGTATGAAAGAAAAAAGTGTTTTCTCCTGAACTAATTGCAATAATTAGGGAACTTTACAGCCGGACATGGGCCCAAGTGAGGATGGGTAAAAGTGGTCAACTTTCTGCTAATTTTGAAACAAATACTGGGGTGAGACAAGGCTGTGTACTTACACCAATCTTGTTTTGCCTTTTTATAGATGGTTTACTTAATCAGTTACAGTCTTCAAACACTGATTTCCCAAAAAGTTTAAATCAGCATGTTGCTGTACTTGCATATGCAGACAATTTAGATTTGTTTTCTCTTAGTCTGATCTGCTTCTAAAACTTGATATCTTGGCTGATTTTTCAACAATCATAAACTTAAGATTAATGCAGGAAAAAGACAAGTTTTGGCTGTTCGTCTCTAACCGTATACATAAAAATTGGAAAGCTGGCTCACAGTGTCTTTATACAGTTTCTCATTATACTTATTTGGGTCTAGTTCTTTCTTGGAATGGTAAATGGGATCAGCATACTAACAATCTTAAGGTCAGATTAAAACAAATTGCTGCCTCACTTAATTCTTTCAATATAAAATTCGGGGGCAAGTCTATTAAGCTACTACTAACAGCTATTAAAGCAAAATATTATGCTCAGGTATCTTTTAGAAGTGAAATTTGGACAGTAGCAAATGGCAATTTGTTGGAATCACCATTAAACAATTTACTGAGGTCCAGTATGGACCTCAGTAATTCAGTCCCGTCAACCATTCTGAGAGCAGAATTGGGCCTAATAAGCTTACGTGCAATACATGCTTCAAGGAAAGTAAATTTTTGGATCAAGATGTTACAGTACAATCCAAACTGAATATCTGATTCTGCTCTTCTCAAAAAATATATTTCTGGCTTAATTTAGGGCACTTACAATCAAAATGGCTCTTACATATTTTTCAGATTCTTAGTGCAAATGACTTAGAATATTTAAAAATATATCATGCCATGGGAATAAAAGTTAATCTTAAATATCAAAAATATGTCTTCAACAAAATTACTGTTAATTATAAGATTCAAGATTTACAGGCTCTCTTAACTCTTCATGTTTCTCCTTGGCTAAGAGAAAATTATAGAACCCATTTTTCTCATCCTTATCTTGATCTAATTACAGATAATAAGACCAGAATATTGTATACCAAATACAGATTAGAAATCTGTAAAGTTGTGTACTTTCAGCTAGATATCAAAACAGCACCGATATACATGACAGATTTTGTCATTGTACTTCTCAATATTTAGAGAATCTTTCAGGAAGTATAAGGAAACACAGAAGGAGCAGGACAGAGAGCTGTACCAGTTAAGACAGAAGTAAGCAGGGAGAGAAGTCAGAATAGCAAAGGGCCAAACTGAGGAAAAGATAGCCAACTCGGTTAAGAAGGGGGATAAAACATTTTATAGGTAAATCAGGGAGCGTAGAAAGACAAAGGGAAGGATAGTGAGGCTGAATAGAATGGACGGTGTGTGGGCAGAGAGGGACAGTGAAAAAGCAGGGATACTGAACTAATATTTCTGCTCAATATTCACAAAAGAGGAGGAGGGGGAGGTGCCTAATCAAATTAACAGAAACACTCTTGATAGGAGGGTTGATCCCAGTCCTTTCACAGAAGAAAGGGTTCTGAAAGACCTCCTAAAACTGAAGGTGGACAAAGCAATGGGGCCTGATGGAATTCACCCCAGAATTCTAAAAGAATTAAGGGGAGAACTAGTGAAACCACTGACTACCCTTTTTAACAGATCTTGGGAGGATGGTGTGGTACCTGAGGACAGGAGGAAGGCAGTTGTGATTCCCCTTCACAAAAGTAGGACCAAGACAGAGGCAGGAAACTACAGACCTGTCAGTTTGACCTCTGTGGTAGGGAAAGTGATAGAATCACTTCTGAAGGAAAGAATTGTTGCGTACCTAGAGGCCAGTGGGGCACAGGACCCAAGGCAGCATGGGTTCACAGCAGGAAGGTCATGTCAGATGAATCTAATTGATTTCTTTGACTGGGTGACCAAAGTAGTAGATGAGGGAGGGGCTGTGGACATGGCCTACCTAGACTTTAGCAAGGCATTTGACACAGTCCCACACAAAAGATTAATAGTCAAATTAACTAGCCTGGGAGTGGGTCCCAGGGTGGTAGCCTGGGTAAAACACTGGCTGGATAACAGGACACAGAAGGTAATTGTAAATGGAGTCCACTCTGAAGAAAGAGGGGTTACTAGTGGGGTACCGCAGGGTTCAGTACTGGGTCCAGTCCTTTTTAATGTCTTTATAAGTGACATTGCAGAGGGACTAGAAGGAAAAGTATGCCTCTTTGCAGATGACACAAAGATCTGCAACAGGGTTGGTATACAAGGAGGCTTGGAAAGGATGAGAAGGGACTTGGCAAGACTGGAGTAATGGCCAGAAGTATGACAGCTTGGATTCAATGCAAAGAAGTGCAAAATAATGCACCTGGGAAACATAAACCCAGGGGCAGATTACACAATGGGGGGGAGGTAGTAACAACAACAAAAATGGAAAGGAACCTGGGGGTAATCACATCAGATGACCTTAAGGTTAGTAAGCAATGTGAGAAGGCAGTAGGGAGGGCTGGGGGTATACTGGGATGTATAGGGACAGGAATCACCAGCGGAAAACAGGAAGTTGTTATCCCTCTGTATAGACAGTTGGTAAGACCCCATCTGGAGTACTGCATCCAGTTCTGGAGACCCCATCTCCACAAGGACATAGACAGGATAGAGGAAGTCCAGAGGAGGGCAACGAAAATGGTGCAGGGTCTGCAAGAGAAGCCATACGAGGAGAGACTAAAGGAGCTGAATATGTATACCCTTGAGGAAAGGAGGGAGAGGGGGGACATGATAGAAACTTTTAAGTACCTCAGTGGAATCTACAAAGTCCAAGAGGGTAGCATCTTTCAGAAAAAGAGATGTGCAAGAGCAAGAGGACACAATTTAAAGATAGGGGAGCAGTTCAGGGGCAATGTGAGGAAGTATTTTTTCACATAGAGGGTGGTGGACACATGGAACAGCCTTCCTGAGGAGGTTGTGGGGTCTAAAACTGTGGGAGAATTCAAGAATACATGGGATAGACATAAGGCAATTCTTGTGGGGGTGTAAGAAGAAATAGGCTGTTGGTTAACTAGTATCTGCAGCTTATCCTGTAGATAGGGAAATTGGCAGACTAGGTGGGCCAAGCGGTCCTTATCTGATGTCAAAGTCTATGTTTCTATGTTTCTAATGTTATTTTTGACTGTTCTGGTATTCTAAGCTCAGGGACAGGTGGTCAAAGCTTGTCTTTGACTCAGTATCTACTAAGGAAAAATCTGTCTTGTTAAAAATACTTTTTACTACAAGTGATGAAGCCATTGTATATGTGGCTTCAAAATATATTGATGCAATTCATAGATTATGGATAAGGCTATATAAATCTGGTGGGGGTTCTTGATTTTTCCCGGTATAACCATGTATATCTTTTTTTATATAATCTTACTGCTATTGGTTAAATGTCCTGGATTTATAAATTAGAAATAGCTGAAATATGTTACTGTTCATTGGATGATTTACTAGGTGCTTTGCTTATCTACAATCCATGATCCTAATTAACTGTGGACTATATAGGTCATTAATGCTGTATGTCAGTTATGCGCTGCTTCATTATTCTTATGTATGATTAACTTATTGTTTTCCGAATTTTTAAACTGTTTTTGTATTCTGTATTTATATTATTTTCTGATTCTTGTGCAGAGTTGTAATGGTCTGCTGACCGAACAATAAAAGTTTACACACACTCCCTCAGTCCTCCCGAACTCACATGCTCTCCTTCTGCTCTTCCTCATGATCCCCTCCTCCCTGCATCAATGGTACACTGCATCCAGTGGTAGTGGTGGGAGAGGGGGAAGAGATCAAATGGATGTAGATCCCTGAACTGTGAGGAGGAGTAGCTGAGCCTCATGGTCTTATGCAAGCGATACATCCCAATACCCTCATAAAACCAAACTAAAATAACCAAGCAGTCTCCCAATCCACTATTAAATTTAATTATTAAATCCCTACCCATTGACCCAAATACCTACCCCCACCCTCTCTGATCACACCAAACACTAGATAGCTAACTACAAATAAACAATTAATACAAGACTAGGAGAATCCCAGACTAAGTCCTGTAGTGCAGAATATTTCCAGATAACAACACAGAAACAAGTCCAGCAGCAGACTGATGGAACGAAGTCCAGTCTCTGCTTTCACCAACACAGCAAAGAAACCAGATGCCTAGATGACAAAGATGTTCAACAGCCCAGGAGAAACCACATAAACATAATTAATAAGTGGACCTGAGGTCCTTTTCCCCACCCATCAACATTCTGATATTAATAATTCTATGGAGCTTCAAGATCAAAAGAGTGCAACATGGAAATAAAGATGTGAAGCCAGGTAAAAGTAAAGGTAAGGGCAATACTCTCACTATTGCACAGATGACAAAGATGTTTAACAGACACGGAAAAACCACATAAAGCAGTTAACTAGTGGACCCAAGCATTCTCTCACCACCCACTGGTGTTCCAATATTAACAGTTCCATAGCAGTCCAAGTTCAAATAGAATCTAGCATGGAAATTGAAACAGAATACAGTTCATCACACAATACTCCTAAATAACAGCTCCCGGATAGGTTTTTACCATATTACATGTAATTAATGATTAATTACATAGAAATGGGCACTAAAATAAAGTGTAACCCAGTGGTCTAATGAGCTAATAAAACACTCACTCTTCAGACACATGGCTTATTCGTTTATTAGACCTTGATAGAATTGTATTCTTGAATGCAACACATTTATATCATTTATGTTTAGGGATTGGCAAAGTCTGCCTGCTACCCTTTGCATAGCCTTTGCATAGACTTCATGATGAAGTTTAAAAACTGCCAGATTCATCCACTGCAAAGGGCAAAGTCTGCATGGAAAAAACTACTTGGAATTTGCTACTGTCAAAGAGACTCTCTCACTTGGGCAGCATGCCACTTGTCAGCACTGAAGAGTACTATGCAAAGCATTGCAGCTGTTTAAAACAAACTTTGTCCAGAGCTGATACAGCTGCAGCCAAGCTGACTGGAGTCAAGGCAGATCATGGCACTGTCTGCCATGTCCAAGATGGCCACCAGAGTTCAGTGCACATGCACGAGTCGTCACGCATATTCACTAGGATTTAGCAGCCATCTTGGACATGGCGGAGTGTGTCATGTACTTCCAGGTGAAATGATGCACCCGTGGGAGGTGGAGGGGGAGTTGCACTGTTTTGGAGTTGTGGAAGGATTGTTCTGAAACTCCATAATGGGAAGCATTCCCCTGTGTCAATCCAGTAGCTCATTCGTAGAGCTACCGCAAGATGGCTGCAGGCTCCGACCTTGGCCCTATACTCTTCTTTGTCTTCCAGAATGACCTCCCTGCTGACTGCACCTCTGTGTCCATCCACATGTACGCATATGATACAGTACTTTTTGCTTCTGGTTCCTCCTCCTCTAGTCTGATGGACAGGCTTCAGCTGGCCTTCAACATTCAGCAATGATTCCAGTCAAATCAGCTTTTTCTTAATGCCATGAAAACTGTCTCCATGACCTTTGACACTAGGCAGAAGCTCACTAAGCCTACCACCTTCCCTTTCTGCCACACCTTAGATGGAGCCACAGTTGATGATGTTCCATCATTTAAATGCCTCAGGGTCTGTCTCAACTGGCACCTCAACTATTCAGGGCATATCAACACCATCCACAAAAAACTTTACCCTGAACTCGGTGCATTATACAGAAATAGAGGTTGTATTCCTCTTCCTGCTCGCTGACCCATTGTGCTGAAAATGATTCTTCCCATCTTTGACTTTGGACACATTTTCTACAGTGCTGCTCCTAAGTCCTCCCTCGCCAGACTGGACCCCCTTTTTCACTCCTTCTGTGGCTTTGCTTTGGACTGTCCACCCCTCACCCATCTATGATCCCTGTATTCTGCCCTCTCACTTTCCTCCCCCGATGCCAGAAACCTCACTCATTGTAACTCCTTTTTATCTTAATACTGGCTAGACTATCTCTTCTCCTACCTTACTTGCTTCTTCCCTTCCCCCAACTTCCTGCTACACCCTTCACAGCTCTGGCTATTGTTCTCTTGTTATTCCCACCAAGGAAATCCCTAGTTGGCCAAGCTGCCTTCTTCTACCGCTTCCCCAAACTATAGAATTCTTTCCCCTAAACATTTGCTCTGCCTCTTCCTCAAGCTCACTCTCCTCTCTTCTCCATGACTTCACTTCTCACACCTGCAGCTACACATGATACCTATCCCTGCTACACTTTTGTCGCACCCTTTTTTCCCTTCCCTTTAGCAATCAACTAGTGATGGTTGAATAGTGCTTTTGTGGATCCAATTGTGATCTGTCAGATAGTGGCAGTATCTGACCTGGGATCTGACCTAAGTCAGAGGTTGGATCCCAGGTCGGATCCCACATTATCCAAGGTCAGATACAGGGATCAGTGGTTGGATCCAGGGATCTGTGGTTGGATCCCAGTATCTGGGGTCAGATCCAGCATTGAATTCAGGGATCCAAGGTCAGATCCATGGATCCAATGTCAGATTCAGCATTGGATCCAGGGATCTGACTATGGATCAAGGGAATCCAACCTGGATCTGGGACAGTATGATCCACAGTCAGATAAGACTACTATCCGACCAGATCCACTATCTGGACAAATGTCAGGTATCTGGTGGTATCCTAATTCATTGCTAAAGTAATTCATAGGATACTATCCAGGCAACACTACAATTAACCTCTATCTCCTTCTGCTATCACTGATTTCTTCTGCCTCAAAACTTCCTTGAAATCCCTTCCTTGTAATTTCTTGCACTTTCTTCGTACCTCCTTGCTACCCACCAGACGGCTATCCCCTCTTTATCCTTGGATAAACTGTTTAACTGCAGGTTTGCTTACTGATTGTAATCTTAGTTTTATGAAGTTTCAATCTTACCTGTTACTATCGACTTTTTTAAAACATTTTTATTACCCTTCTCTTCTCCCCTCCCCCCAGGATGCATCTGGAAATGAGTTGCTATCAGCTCAGTATGTCTTCCCTGGTGAGGCTTTTGAAATAACCAAATAAATATTTTACCACCTCCCAATGTACTACTAGTCCCAGACACTACCAGTTAGTATTGCCACCTTTCAAGAAGGCCAAACTGAGACAATTGTTATGGAATCATGATTTTTGGCAGGACAATATGTGGCCTAGACCAATGCAACATACTTGTTTTCTCTAAATAAACAGAATTAAGGCTAAGGGTTATAGTTTTTAAGCTGCTTCTATTGTTTCTTATCATTCTATTGCAATTTCAGAGTTCCAGCTTACCCTCGGAGCCTTGACCTCCAGTGACATTTGAAGAGCTCATAACAAATGACTAGCTTCTGCTGCTGACTCAAGTAGCCTAACCCACGTCCGCAGTGGGAAGCACCTAGAGGTGGAGGCAGCACTCAGTGTGTGGATAGCCAAAATGAATGTTAAAGGTGCAAGCATCTCTGATGCTATGGTGAGAGAAAAGGCAAAATTCTTCAGTGAACAGCTGGGGGTGACAGAATTTGGATATTCTAGGGAGTGGATACAGGGATTTAAAAAAAGACATTGGCTGAGTCACAAAATTTACCATGGGGAGGCAGCAAGTGCTGACGACTCAGCAGTTGTTTCTGGGAGGGTAAACTTACAGGAGGTGCTGTCTGGATTCACACTCAGTGCAATTTACAATATTGATGAGACTGGTCTATTTTATAGACTAGGTCCCAGTGATGCTCTTGCCTCTGCTCCAGTGGCAGAAATGAAAAAATTTAAGGACAGGCTAACTGTAGTTTTATGCTGCAATGCTGATGGCTCAGACAAGTGGAAACCATTTGTTTTTAGCAAGTCTCATAAACCTCGTTGTTTTGCAGGCAATTTTGACCCTGAATTCTATGCCAGGTACAGAGCAAATTCAAAGGTGTGGGTGGCAGGGAATGAATTTAAAGAATGGCTCACTGACTTCAACAGAGCAATGCGCCTACGGTAAAAACATGTTATCCTACTAGCAGACAAAGCTGTACCCTCACCAACAGGATTGTCTAATATGAAACTTTACTTTTTGCCACCCAACACCACATCACACATCCAACCTATGGATGCAGGGATTATATGAAATTTCAAGTGCTTTTATAAGACGGAACTTTGCCATCACCTCATTCAGTGTGCTGAGAGCGATGCAGATATGAAAGTTACAGTATGCCAAGCACTGCAGTTCATTCACAGTTTCTGGAGGTCGGTGTCAGAGGAAACAATCAAGAATTGCTGGAGACAAGTCCGCATTATGCCACATGGTGATTATGCACCAAGGCATGCAACAACAGCATCAGTAGAGGGCTCCATTACTGAACTGCAAACTCTGATACAGCAAGTACCCCAAGTAGGCACAGCCAATACAGCTGAAGAGTATGTAGCAGCTGAAGAGGTGGAGACTTCTTCACCCTTGATTGATTTGGATATTATGGGCATCATACTCCCAAGCATGCCTGAAACCAAGAATGAAGAATCTAACCTTGAGCCAGCAGCACCAACACCTCCAATAATACCATTAGAGACCAAAAAATGTTTCGATCAGATTATATCCTACCTGGAGCAAAACATAGAATTTTGTGGATTATGTTCTGGATATCAAAAAATTTATACATTCAAAAGGGGTAGGGAATGGTAAACAACAGGGGATCGTGGATTATTTTAAATGTAATTGAAAAGTAACTGAAATGTAAATGAAGCAAAGTAATGTACAGTACATATGTGTTTTGCAAAATAGTTTAAAAAGTGAAATTTTTTAGTGTAATAAATCTTTTGAAAAAATTCATCATCTGGTCAGTTTCTGGTTACTACATATATTTTTATTACATAACAATTTGAGCTAACACAAATGCTTATGGATTAACCAGGTTTGACTGTATTTTAGTTATGGTATTATAGTTTTCTGCAACATTTAGAGGAAAGTTTGAAACAATTTTTTCTATTACAAGGTCAGGACGTGATATTTGTAATTTATTTTGCAGGGCACAGCTCCTCAGATCAGCACTGTCCTGTGAAAATTAGAACAGGTGGTAACCTACCTACAATATCTACTCCCCCAATCTAGTACCTAGGGCCCCATGTAAAGCTTACCCTGGGTGCCCATATAAATACCCCCTCTCCTCTCATGGCATCACCCAGTGCCCAAGTAAACCACTTTCCAACAGGCACCCTCATAACAACCCCTCCCTTTGCACTGCCCCTTTAAATCACAGGAGCAATCTCAGTTTCCGTGACACATTCAAACATTTCCAGCTTGGAACAACAAAGCTATGATCCAGGAATGCCATGCATTCCCATGCAATTACAATACCTGTGCAGAAACACACAGAAGGCAAGTACCATCTCAGTAATTATGCTATACCTGCTAAGGTACAGGGACTATGTTGAAAATTCAATAAAACATTTAAAAATAAAAGTTTTAGTGTCCTATAAACTGATACTTATACTCAACTCTAGAACACAGATTACATATTATACAGTCAAATGCAGCTCAGTTCCCCTGGTCCCCATACCTACTGCTCCGCTGCCTCGCTGTTCATCTATGGCATCCCATTCCCACTAGTTGAGCTGTACATTCCAATGGCAACCGATCAGGGCTCCACTAGCCCCCCTTTGCACTCCTTTGTCAAACTCCACCCCCTCTGCACTCATTGGTCACTTTCCACGCATCCACCCACAAGTCTTTTCTCGATTAGCTGAGTGTCCTGTCAACATGAGAGGACAGAGGGGTCCTTTATAGTTCTGTGTTTCACACATGGTTTCACCTCCTGTACCCTAACTGTGTGCCTGTGCCTAAGACATGAGAAAAGGGACCTCTACTGGGGGTTGGGGGGGAGTCCTTAATGGGTCGCTTGGGACCCCTCTCCCAGGGTGAGATGATTGGTCACTGGAGTTCACCAATTTTCTGACTCAGAAGTGCTAGCAAGGGTGTCCTCTGTGTGACCGAGAAACTTGTAATATTAGCAGTGGAGGCTGCAGTAAGAGATCGGTCCCGGGACTGGTTTACTGAGTGTGGTGCAGGGTTGCAGGTCTGTTACTGAGAGCAGGCGTAAGGGATACAGGAGGTCCCTGTTTTGGGGTGCCTGAGTGTACAAAACAAACAGAAAAATGCAAGGAATCTAGTACAGAATCACAGAGAGGGGAGTGTCACAGAGGAACATGGCGGACATGGCACACGTTCCTAATTAATACACAGCTGTTATCCTCAATAACAATTAGCAGTCAGCCAGAAAGGAAAAAAGCTCTCAGGTCACATTTGATCAGCTTAAAGAAATTATTACTCCTTCTCCTTCTTTACTCAGGTAACGTTGAGCTAAACCCTGGCCCCCCTTCGCTGCTCTCCTCCCCTACTGAATTTGCAGCTGCACCTGGATTAAAAGTAATAATGGTTAACATACTGAGACTGCCCAAAAAACTAGCCCAGTTACAAGCCTGGGCCATCCACACCAAACCTGATCTCATCGTTGTCACTGAGTCCTGGCTTAATAAAACATTACTGATCAACAAATTAATTTAGTGGGCTACACCCTGTACAGGGCAGATAGGGAATCTCGGGGGGGGGGGGCAGAGTAGTTGTCTATGCTAAATCTAAGTTCACAATTAGCGATATTCTTACCAAATCTAAACAGAAGGAATACAAGGTTGTTTCGCTGAAGCTCCATCTCCCTTCCTCTGAAAACATCATTATTATTGGTGGCTATAGACCACCCCTTAGCATCCTCAAATCACTTATCATTAATGCTAATACAGAAACAATAATCCTTGGGGATTTTAATCTGGATGAGCTGTCAACAAAATCTCTTGGCCTGAAATCCCTTTGCGATGAACTTGGCCTTGCCCAAATAATTAGTGAACCCACTAGAATCAATACCTTACAAAATAGCTAATAGTTCACTCCTAGATGTCATACTAACTACTCACCCTCATAAAATCTTACAAACAGAAGTCTTCCACAATGATATGAGGGACCATAGTATCGTAGTCTGTACTAGATCACAAGCCAAAGTCCACCTCCCCCCTAAATTCATCACCAAATGGTCATTCCATAAGTTCAATACTGCAAATTATTTGACCAACCTAAGTAAGGTCAGATGGCAAGACCTCTTCCTTGCAATGTCAGTAGACGAGGCTGTTAATGTTCTCAATGGCAACATTACTTCACTGGTTAATAGACATGCTCCCATTACAAAGGTTTGGATGCACAAAAACTCACACCCTTGGTTTACTCCGGAACTCAAGAATGCACTGACAAACCGTGATAAAATATGGGTCCAGACTAGGCTTACCAAGAGCCCCCTAGATTGGCAGGCATTTAGAGCAGCTAGGAACGCTTGTGTCAAATGTATTTGCACAACCAAATCAAACTTCTATGTTTCTACCCTAGAGCAGGCTAAAGGGAACTCTTACAAAATCTAGAGGACCCTCAAGTCAAGTGAAGGTTGATCAACTGCCCCCTCTGTTCCACTTAAGATCCACAGCAATGGCTCAGTTATAGAAAGTACTCACCAAATACTAGAAGAACTTAATTCCCACTTCGTCACTGCCAGCTTAGCATTCCACTCTTCTCCATATGCTACCCAAGTAAAGAACCAAGACAGTTTGAACGCACCACCGTCTACCTTGGCCTGTTCATTTCAGCTGCTCCCCCTTAGCTTTAAAGAAGTTGAAGATTCGCTTATCAACCTGGACACCAAAAAAGTGCCAGAGAAGATAGACTAGAACCATTATTCATAAAACTTGGCTACACTTACCTTACTGCCCCAGTTCTTCATATATTCAACCTTTCTATCTCCACCGCCACAGTTCCCTCGTGTTGGAAATCTGCTCATATTCTCCCCCTGTTTAAGTCAGGTGATCCCTGAGATCTCAATAATTATAGGCCCATCTCAATATTGCCCATCCCTTTGAAAGCCTTCGAAAAACTGATCTATGCGCAATTGAAAAACCACATTGAAACTCACTGTCTCTTAAACCCATTTCAATCTGGCTTTCGCCCCAACCACAGCACCACTACATCTCTGGCTAAGGTTACCAATGACTGGGTTTCTGCAATGAATTCTAAGAAAACAATCGGAGCAGTATTCTTAGATCTTAGTAAAGCCTTTGACACCGTAGATCACAATTTATTAGTGAACAGCCTTACTAAAATAGGCTTTACTCCATCTACCACCCAGTGGTTCAACAGTTACTTAACCGGAAGGACTCAGAAAGTTAAAGCAGAAGATTTGTTTTCATCCTCATACCTACTGCTAGGGGAGTTCCACAGGGTTCCATCTTAGGCCCCATCCTTTTTTCTTTATATATAAACAATCTCGACCACCAGATTACCAAGTCACACTTGCACTTCTTTGCAGACGACACAGTCCTATACACATCAGGCCCCTCACTGGAAGGAGTTAGGAACACTCTCCAAGCTGACTTTGCACAATTAGAAAATAATCTAATTAATGCAAAGCTGGTCCTAAATGCCAAGAAAATGAAAGCCATGATTCTCTCCCCATGTACTTCCCCCACTACTATTCCTGTCTTACATAAATACTTTATTATTACCTCCCTAGGAGAACAGTTGGAAATCATCTCAAAGTTCAAATATCTTGGCTTCTGGCTCAATAACAAGCTCTCCTTCAATGATCATCTTGATGACCTGTCCAAGAGACTAAAAGCCAGGTTAGGCTTTTTCTTCCGTAACAGGTCCTTCTTTCCCATGGAGATTAGAACCAGGCTGGTACAGGCCACATTCCTCCCCCTTCTTGATTACGGTGATATAATCTACAACTCCTCTGCACTTACCAACCTTCATACGCTAGACATTCTCTACCACTGTGCCCTTTGTTTCGTCACAAACTCCCTGCCCTGAACCCATCACTGTGATCTATATGCCACAGTTGGCTGGTCTTCGCTGACCATTAGATGGTCACTCCATGCTGGTATCTGGACTCTAAACCTTCTTCTGAATAAACTTCTGCAATATCTAACCTCCTTAGTACACATATCTCACAGCGTCTACTCCCTCAGGAAGTCTGATTTTCTCCTCCTCGATGTACCCAGGACCCGTACCTCCTTTGGCAAACGCGCTATCTCATGTTCCCTGCCAACTATTTGGAATCGGTTACAGTCCTCAGTGAAATTATCCAGTATTGTCCCTGCTAACTTATTCAAAAGGATAGCTATTGATAAAATAAAAGACACTTGTAGCTGTCATTAAACTTGTCGCCGCTATCGTGGTTTCCATGTAGCTACCACATGGTACCATAGGCTGTCACTCTCTATATTATTAGTGTTACTTTTCACTATGACCATTTTGTATCTGGTGGAACTCTTTATGTATGCTATATATTGTTATATAATTAGCGTTACTTTTCATCATGAATATTTTGAATCTGGTGGAACTCTTTATGTATGCTATGTATTGTTATGCAATTTTCTTTTTTGTATTGTATACTTGTCTGTATACCTGTCTCAGGACCTCCTTGAGAATGAGCTTGCTCAACGGAGATTTCCTGCAATAAACTTGAACTTGATATACCACCGGGCAAAATAGTGCGTCCGCAGAGGGGGGGGGCAGGAAGTGAGCACAGTGTTTTGGAGTTGTGGAAGGATCAATCTGGTATCTCATTTTTAGAGCTACTGCAAAATGGCTGCAGGCTATGCCCAACTGCAGCCCTAAAAAGGGACCAAATGTGAACACTCTTCCCCCCACATGCATATACAGCAGCACTGTCTTCCTCCTTTGTGTTCACTGGTCCCAATAATCATGGAAAACCTTTCCACCAATAAACTCAGCACACAATCTTCCTTCCTCCTCCCCATCCTGATAATCAAGAACTACCCCCATATTCAGGTGCACTGACTTGTTAAAAAAGGTATATGAAAGAAATGTGCATGCCCAATAGGCAATTGTGTGCCAGACCACCAGGACACCCTGGACTTGACTGACAGCCTTAGAAAGCCAAAGGGAGCTGGATATTCTAAATGAGTAGTGCATGGGGCTATGCTAACTCTAGACAGACCTATGATACATCTCAGTGAAGAAAGACTTCTGTTTTGGAAAGTTTGAGCTGAGTTGGGACAGTGTATCTGTGTGTTGTGAAATGAGAGTAAAAGCCTTTGCTGCTGGTGTGAAGTGGAAAGAGGCATTTGCATGCTAGCCAGCTTGGAGGATGATACTGATAGTGTTATGAGTGCAAGACAGAAGAAGCTGCATCAGGGCTGCTGCTGCAGAGTCTGAAAATGGGCACCATAGTCAGGTGTCAGGCTGCAACAACCCAGAAGGTTTGTTGGAGATGAGGTTTGGGTCAGTAAAGACATGCAGAGGTCAGGGAGAAAGAGAGAGAGAGAGAGAAAGGGAAACTGGCCCTGATACATTAGATTTCAGAGAGTTACCTCTACCAAGGGAGTGGACCACCGTATTTTCTGTAAGTGACTGGAATGAGGGAGTACATGCCTGGACAGGAATATTGTTTCTGCCAATATGACCATCGCTCCTTCAGAAAAAGATCTCAACATTTTCTGCTTTCAGACATTGATTATGTGCATTGTCGCCTACAAGAGTTTCTTGCAGCTAGAATTATACAGGAGTCTTGGAGTCCCTGTTACCCATTGTTGTGTTGCAGAAAAAGAATGAAGCAGTTCTCGTGTGCATTAATTATAGGACTCAATAAATGCAGCATACCAGATCAGCATATAATGCCTTGTATTCAAAATGAATTTGACTGCATTAATGAAAGCTGCTGATTCTCAACTTTATGTTTAAGAAGTGGGTATTAACAATTTCTCATGGGCAGAACAGATAGGGAAAATACAGCCTTCATTACTTCATTGGGGTTTTAAGTTCCCGTGAATCCCCCAAGTCATCTCCATTCCCCCCTGACAAAGGTCAAAGTATATGGCTTAAGCGCTGGGTTCCAGCTTGCCTCCTTCCTTTTTGGATATATGCTCTTTATGATTTATTAAAGATTTGATTTTAGTAGCAGTTGGAGTTTGGAGATTCCATCTGTGACCTGGAATGTTGAAATCTTCTTTTGGGACCCACATCATCTCCAGCATGCCTGCCATGTAGCAACGCCTCATGTAAAGAGCAGTAGGTGAAATGAACATGTTGAAATTCATGGTTTACCTAGATGTTATAACTGTGTTTGGCACAACCTTAGAGGGGTATCAAAGTCAGCTGTTCAGATTGCACAACCAGCTGGAGAAAGTTGTAATTCAACTGGCAGATCAATGGACACATTTTAAATTTTCACTTCTCTGAAGTACTGAATAGCAGTTTATATTCATGCCCTTTATAGTTAGCATTTCAAGCACACACTCACATGTTCACTTCCTCTTATTTTCACTGGTCAAACACTACTGCTGCTATATATAGTGAGTAACCTAATATTCACTGTCTTTTTATTTTCACTCTAATATGTAACCAGCGAATGTAGTGAAAATAAAAAGACAGTGAATATTTTCTGTTATACAGTATGTTAGGAATGTTTATATGGCCAAGGCATTCAAATGGAACTCTGTAAAGTGTAATTAGGTGACCTGGCCTTGTCCACAGAGTCTCAAAGGCCTACAGTGACTCGTGTTTTCTTTCTGATCCTACAGATGGTTCATCAAATAGCATATCTGTGTGGCAGGCTCCTGCTCAATATAACCCAAGGATACCCACCCATGAAGCTTGGATTATCAGCATCATAGAAGGAAAGGAGCCCCAAGCTTATTTCAAGGTCCACAAGCCCTTCAGACCTCAGTGGTATGCTGCCTGCGAGGAACATTCCAGGAAATCATCAACAGCTTGACCAGTTCACCAGTGTTAGTGAATACAGACCCAGTGAAACTATATTCTGCATACTAATGCCAGTCTTAGCAGCGTGGGAGCTATCCTCTACTAAGAGTCCCTCAAAAGTTTAGGACTCACCATCTTTTCCAGTGGATGTTTGTCACCAGTTGAATGTAATTACTTGGTACAAACTGAAATTTCTAGCCCTCAAGTGGGCCATTGTGGTCCAGTTCCACAGTTACTTGTATGGAGCACAAATTACTGTAAAAACAAATAATAATCCACTGATCTAAGACAGACCATGGCAAAACTGGATGCCAATGAACACTGATGCCTACTGACACTATCAAGTACAACTACTCTGTGGAGTACCATCCAGAACAGAGTCATATACACATGGACACCTTGTCCCAGTGCCTGTTATATAGGGATATTGCAGGTACAGAATGGATCAAGATACCATAATCCATTGCCAAGGCACTATATAAGAGATCTGACACTGATGATAAACCACCTCTAAAAAAATGCATTGATTTGCAGACATCTTGGGGTCCTCCAGTGATTGTCTGCTCACTGATTATTGTAGTTTTGTGGTCCTGTGAAAAACATTCTTGCCGCACAGGAGCTGGTTTGATTTGCTGAGAAGACAGAGATAAAACCCTGGTTTCAAAGACATCTTATATCCTCTCCAGTGGTAAGAGGATGCAACCACTGTTGTGCCAAGGAAAGGAGACACAAGGTTGTTGCTCAGAGAGTGGCCAAAGCTTGGTCTTAAGGATAATCTGTTGTACTGGGAGACCTATGGCTTGTATGGATTCCCTAGACAACAACTGCTGCTGAGTCCTAGGTTTCAATAAATGGAGGTCCACGCTCTGAACAATAAAATGAGTCTGTTAGGAGCTGAATGGACTTTGGATCTTGCGTGTACACTATTATATTGGTCACAGATTCAAAGTGAGGTTGAGGACTATTGCAAACAGTGCAATCTCACTGTGCAGGTCAAGACTTTACATAAGAGGAGTCCTGCTGGCATTGAAACAAGAGTACCAATGGAACTTTTATATATATTGACATCTTCATATATATATATCATATCATATTTTATTTATAAAAAACACCTTTCTTATAACTAGTTCATGTCCCAGCCATTGAGTGGAACAGTGAAGAAGTGGAATAGGATTAAGATTGGTATCGTAGGTGTCAATAGGCATCAACAAGCAACAGCAGGAATGCAGGGAACTCTGCTGATCCGGTAAGGTAATGTAGACTACTTGTGTGCTGGTTGCTGCCTATTTAAAAGGGTGTACTGCCAGTGGGATAAGGTAAACAATTGTGTAGGGTAGGGAGGGTAAGATCTACAAGGGTCAGCTAAGGGCAAATGAAACACACAGTAGGGTGGGAATAGAGGCAACTAGGTGAGAGGGTGAAAGTAAGTATAGGAAACTAACAATCCTAAATTCCAAGGGACCAAAAAAGGAAATTAAAGGGTTGAAAAAAACTTGGAAGTGGAAAGGTACAGGGGAGTGGGGGGTAGTGATAAAGGAAACCTACAGGTGAAGGAAAGGCAGGGAAGCAAAAAATACAAGAGGATAAACAAATTATCAGACGTGGAAGTGGTGCAGTGTAATGGGTGCAGGACAACAATATTCAGAGACACATTCTGGAGACTGAGATGTTGCCCCATATGCAAGCACATCTCTGTGCTGAGAGCAGTGGTCACTGGACGCTGGGTCAAACTGGCACAAGTACAGGGCACCATCTGCTTCACCTAGGGGCCACCTAGTTTGCTGTCATTCCCATAAAGGATATCAGCAAGGAAGCAGAGAAGTTGGACCTTGTTGGGCTCTGGGAGGGTGGGGGAAGGAAGGAAAGAAGGAGAGCACCCCTCAGATCTTACTGCTGGGCAATTCCTTCAACATTCTGGCAGGATAATGAAGTCAAGAGGAGGCCCCCAAGGCAGGAGTAACAGAGGAAGTGAGGGTCCTTAAGTGAGTAGGCCCCAAGGAGGGTGGGAGAGTCCCCCAGCCAAGAAGGAGGCAGTTGCTGGTGGGAGACTCCAAAGTCAGGGGGATTGAGTTGGGGGCAGGAGAAGGGAGGGACAGGGCAATATAGTACAATGCGTTCCAGGTGCTTAGTTAGGGAGAACTGGAGAGTGGATCTTGGTGATCACCAGGGAACAGGAGATAGTGAGGGAGTTGGGTGTTGTTGTCCACATGTGGATGAACTAACTGGCAAGGGAATCTGTAGGCATAGTGCAGGATAGGTTTAGGGGGCTGGGGAGGGGCTGAAACAGGAACTTCATACGGTGGCCTTTAGTAAAATGCTACCTGTGCATGGTCAGGGGAATGCTAGGGAACTCTGCACCAGGGCCTTCAATGAGTGGTTGAGAGCATGGTGCAGAAAGGATGGCTTTGGCTTCATCAGTGAATGGAGTCACACCTGAGGGGATGGAGGCCTGTACAAAGGAGATGCCCTCCATCTCTCAAGGAGAGGAATGGCAGTCCTCAGTGTAAGGTTCACCTGCTACTTTGATGAGCATTTAAACTAGCTGAGGCGGGAGGCAGAAAGACTGAGGGAGGCAGAGATTGCTCTCCCCTCCAGAGACTAGTGCAACAGGGAAGATTAACCCTGGGAGAAAAAATTTCATGGAGATTGAAGGAAACAAGTGCAGGGCAGGGCAGTCAAGTCTGGAGGAGGAACTTCAGTTGGAAAAGAAGGAAGGAGGCAAGGTAGGAAGACACTGTTATAGGAGAGGGTAGGACTGTGATGAGAGAGAGGGCAAGGGGGGAAGTAGGAAGGGGAAGCAGGTTAGAGGAAGAGAGGTACAAAGAAAATGAAGTGCCATGTGTGCCAACGCAAGGGGTCTGAGAAACATAATTACTGACCTTGAGGCAATCGTTGCAGTGGCAGACCTAGATCTGGTGGCCATAACAGAATCATGGTGCATGGAGAACCACAGCTGAGAAGAGGCCATCTAAGGATACACCATTTTACAGAAGGACAAGTAAGGGAGAAAAGGCAGAAGGGTTGTTTTATATGTGAAGGAGGGTACAAGAGCTTCTGAGATAAGGGTGCAACATGGGGACAAAAAAGAGCTGGAGTTACTATGGGTCAGCCTAGAGATGGGGTCAGGGGCTACTATTTCAAAGGGGTGAAGTAAAGGCTTCTGACAATGGGGAAGGATTTAAACAGAGCCTTGGGGGAATCCATTAGCAAAATGGCCATCAAGGGGAGAGTTTTGATAATGGGAGGCTTTGAATCTGCCAGATGTACTGTACATTGGGGCATTCTTGCAACAGCTACATCAAGAGGCAGGGCCATCCACAACTCCATACAAGGGGAATTTCTCAGGCAACTGGTTTTGAAACCTACTAGGGACATGACAGTACTGGACCTGGTACTTGTAAATTTAGACAGCATTCCTGAGGTCACAGTGGGTAGTCCTCTGGTTACAAGTGGTCACAGTTTTTGTTTTTCTATTCTTTGTTAACTGAATAAGGCCCACTATGGCAAAACAAAGGGAGGCAGGAAGGAGGGGAGGACAGCTAAAGCACTAACAGAGAAGTGGATAATTAAGAACTTCAGTTATGTGGTATAAAAGAGGAAGACACGGGGAGCGATACTGAGGGAAGGAAATGGCAACAACTAACCAGGAAAGGGACCTACGAGTCATCATAACAGAGGACCTCGAGGTGTCTAGTCAGTGTTGTAAAGCAGTGAAAAAGCCAAGTAGGATGCTGGGATGCATTGGGAGAGGAATAACAAGTAGAAAGAGAGAAGTAATTTTGCCCCTATATAGATCACTGGTGAGGCCACATCTCAAGTACTGTGTCCAGTTCTGGAGGCCCCATCTCACAAAAGATATCGACCAGGAGGAGGCAGTGCAAAGAACAGCTACCAGAATGGCCCAGGGCATGCATCAAAACAATTTTTGAGGAAAGGCTCAGGGAATTAAATATGTACTCACTGGAGGTAAGAAGGGACATGGGGGACATGATAGAAATATTCAAGTATACCAGAGGAATAAATAAGGTAGGGGAGACCAGCTATCTGCAGAAAAGAATGAGCACTTGGACTAGGGGTCACGATATGTGGCTTGAAGGGGGGGACTTAGAGGTAATATGAGTAAGTACTTCTTCACAAAGAGGGCAGTTGAACTCTGGAACAGGCTACCAGAGGAAGTGATGGGGCAGAAACCATGGGGCATTCAAGCATGCATGAGAAAGACACAGTGCTAGTGAGACTAGGATAGAAGGGAATAATGGAAACAGATCCAGAAGGATCTGATGGAAGGAAGCAAGACATTTCTTAAAGCTAAACCAGGGCAGGTTGGATATACCTGGAAGTCCTTTTCAGCTGACAACTACTATGTAACTATGTAAGGAGGGTGGGTGGGGACTGATCAGATGAAGATCAACAGAAAGTGGAAACACTGAACGATTACTTCTGCTCAGTCTTTATGATAGAGGGTGAGGGGCATGGGCTGGCATGCTGCAATAATCAACAGGGAAAGGGGGGAGTGAAGACAAGTCCATTTTCAGTGAAAAGGGTCCAGAAAGGATTGTAAACCTTAAAGGAGAATAAGGCAATGTGGCAGATGGGGTTCATTCAAGGGTCCAAAAGGAACTGAGCACAGCTGGCCACCCCTCTGGCAATACTTTTTAGCTCCTCACTGGACATGGTGGAAGTTCCAGAGGACTGGAGGAAGGCCGATGTGGTTCATCTACACAAAAGTGGCAGCAAAAAGGATGCTAGCAACTACAGGCTGTTAGACTCACATCAGTGGTGGGGTTGTTAATGGAAACAATACTGAAGGAGAGGCTCGTGGAGTACCTGGAGGCAAAAGGGTTGCAGGACTGCCAGTAGCATGGTTTCACAGGAGGGAGGTCATGTCAAGCAAATCTCATAGATTTTCTTGACTGGGTTACCAGGGAGGTGTTTCAAGGGAGAGCAGTGGACATAGTCTATCTGAACTCAGGGTTCTGTATGATAACAGTGATCACCGTTAGGACAACTGTACATTGCCGAAAATAAAAATGGCGATGTAAACTCAGTGAAAACAATGGCACTAACACGGATCTGCTTGCTATGCAGAAGGCTTGTCTCACACACCCCATAATCCTCCAACCAAAGGTTCTCAACCTCGGGGGCCTGCATGTTAGTTGGGACTTGTAAAATTAAAAAAGCTGCAATGTAAAAACTATCACACCCCCAGACCCAGACCCTGCACCCTCCCAACCGTAGCCAGCCACCCTCACCGCCACGCTACACGACCAGCTCAGCAGCCTTCCACTGCACTGACTCCCAGATACCTTCCCTCCTCTTCTATCCCCATGGTGTAGTTCTGGTCACCCTCATCAGCTTCCTTTTCACCCGTTGCCTTCCCCCTCAGGGTAGCCCACAACACAGGCACTGAGACTGAGTCACTCATATTTGAGTTGCTCAATCTCAGTTGCCCTTTTGATGGGATATCAGACTTCAGTAAGGCTTTCAACACTGTGCCGCACAGGAGTCTAGTTAAGAAACTAAGTTGCCTAGGGGTAAGAGAGAAAGTGACAAGCTGGATATCAAACTGGTTAAGGGATAAGAGGCAAAGGTAGTAGTAAACGATAGCCGATAAGGCAACAGGACAGTGACTATCTGGGTATCACAGGGTTCAGTGCTGGCACTGGTCCTCTTCAATGTCTTCATAAGTGACATTGCAACTGAACAGCCAGTGCAGCAGTAAGGCTTCTATTTGCTAAGTCTCCACACCAGGGTTAGGGAATAGACCCTTGGAGTCAGAAGGTCGGTCAGGGGAGGAGGACTGAGCATTATATGGATTGCTCTCCTCCTCTGGGGGGGGAAGTTGAGTGTTTGACCTGTGACTAACCTCTGGCGGAGGCCAGGGAGAGCAGCTACTGAAGCTTGAGTTGTGAAGAGGCATGTCAGATGTTAGCCTTTTAGCACCCTATGACATTGCACATCACATTTCCTGGGGAAATAAAAAACAAAAGTGCAGGCCTCAAGAATGATGCCCTGTTCATCCAGTTCTGTCCCACCAACCCACCCACCCATGGCATTCAGCTGGTGACCAAGCTTACAGGCAACCATCAAGGATGACCCCTCCCTATGGCACTGCCCTGGGGGGTAAGCTAGGTAGGAACACTGGTAGTTGAAGGGTCTACCAGGAACTGAGTTAAGGCTCTGTTGGGGGCACACCTACTCAGCAGCTCTGCCTTAGGGGGCAAGCCTGGGAAGATCATCACCTAAGGTAAGTCCCAGGGGGGTGAGTAGGGGGCCTGTGAAGTGGATGCTGAGCCACCAGGGATCCATCACCAAAAAAAGAGATGAATAAGCCACATTGTGGAGGAGCTTGAGGGTAAAGTATCTCTCTTTGTGGATGATAACAAAATCTGCAACAGGGTTGACACTTAGGAAGGCATGGAGAAAATGCAAAGGGATATGAGGAAACCAGAGGAATGGTGTAGGGAGTGGCAAATGGATTTTAATGCCAAAAAGTGCAAGATAATGTACTTAGTGCTATGGAACCCAGTGGCTGTGTATAAGATGGTGGGAATGGAGCTTACAGTCACCAAGAAAGAAAGAGATCTATGGGTCATCAAATCTGATGACATTAAGGTAGCTGGGTTGTGTGGCGAAGCAGTGGGAAAGCCTAGCAGGATTCTGGGGTGCACTGGGAATGGATTTCTAGCAGGAGAATGGAGGTGGTGCTTGTGGCAAGCTAGGCCTATATCCTTTATTAATGCTTCTATTGTATGTGCTGTAATGAACTTTATAGTTAAGACACTGTCTCTTCAAAAGGCTTTTAAGAGTTAAACAAAATAGTTAGAATTTCTGTAGAAGTTAGGTTGGGCCTGGTCTTTCTTCAGATAAGGGACCGACAGGTTTATGACCCCAAAAGTCATAAACTATTAGATGAAACTCGGCATGTAGTTTTCAATAACAGGAAAGAGGTCATGGGATGGTCTAGGAGTCAAGGTTCAAGCCAAACGCATGGACCAGATGTGCAGGGGTTTGACATGGAACCACAGTGACACCTAAAAGAAAAGGTAAACTGTTGCACCCCAATATCTGTACTCAATTGCCATCCCAGAGGAGGGAGGGAGTGGGTGTGACTTGAAAATGACCAGACTTTATCTAATAGACCCATTTTGAACATCTGAGCAGTTTAATTTGGAGTCAACAGCTTGAGGACTTGGAGGGTCTCAGACCTGAGATTTTAAGCTGTTACAGTATATATTTTGGGACTGAAGTATATGGGAGTTTGGGACTACTTTTAGAACAAGACCTGTGGTTTTGTGGAAACTGATTTTTCACGTATTGACCAAAAAATTCTGACTTTAAGTCAGAATTTTGAAAACCAAGACTTTTCACCAAAGAAGCACCTGGAGTCTTTTTAAAGGATCTTCAAAGAACTGATTTTGATTACAAACTTGCTACAAACTCTGTTGCTTAATGAACTTCCCATCTACAGGGAGAGAACCTTCATCTCCACAAGGGCATTTAATATTTCTGGATTCTAACATCAGAATAAGGTACAGTTTAAAACAACAGTATGTAGTGTTTTCTGTAAACCATCCAGTGTTATCTTTGGTATTGTCTACAGTTCAAAGATCTTCCAAATTGCAAAATTTACTGTGTTGTTTTTATTTAAGTAAACTTTTATGATTTTCTTTATCAACTCTGCCTGGGGTCTGATTGTATGAGCTAACATTTTAACAGAAAGGTTTTGTAAAAGACTGTGTGCCTTGATAGCTAAGATAGTGACCGCTTGGCTATCCTACAAAACTACCTAGGCAAGAGGCTTGGGATTCAAACCCTGAACATAGTACGAGTCAAGGGAACTTGAAACTACGGTTTCCACCCTCCCACTGGGAAAAGGAAGGTTGATGATTCTTCCTGGACCCTACAACTGCTCATGAGTTCTGTAAAAAGGCTGATCCTCTCAGAAAACAGGAGGTCCTACCATGCCCTTGGGGGTTGGGCTCATGACAGTGCTGCCATTCTATCACTCACTGGGGAGGCCTGACCTGGAGTACTGTGCCCAGTTCTGGAGGTTGTACCTCCACAAGGATATTGAAAGAGTGGAAGCGGTACAGAGAAAGGCAACCAAAATGGTGTTGGTGTTGCATGAGAAGTCATATGAGAAAATGCTGCAGAAATTCAACACGTACTCCCTGGAAGTGAGGAGATCGAGAGGAGACATGATTGAAACCTACAAGTACCACACAGGAGAGAACAAGGTGCAAGTGGAAGGTCTATATCAGAGAAAGGAAGGCACTAAAACAAGGGGACGTACAATGAAGTTAAGAGGTTGAAGTTTGAGATGTGCGGAAATACTTCTTCACAGCAAGGGCGATGGATGATTTGAACAGCCTGCCAGAAGAGGTAATTGGGTAAAGATAGCAGCTTCAAGCATGCATGGGATAGGTACAGGGGCATATTGCATAGAGAAATGGGGGAGGGAGTGACACCTATGACCAACGAAGGTCAGTGGTGAAGGAATAGGCAGGGAGAAGAGGCAGACTGGATGGGCCTGAAAGGTCCTATTCTGCTGACAAAATCTATGTTACAAGGTTACTTCATAGATGTCACAAATGTGCGTCCTGTAAATTTTTTCAGTATGTGGTGAAATCCTTTAAAACCTAGGTAATGGCAAAGTTATGACTATTAGGAGATTCAACAGTTGTAATACTTAAAGGGTAGTTTACTTGGCAGAGTGCACTTGCTGTGCACTCTTTGTTGAGAAGACATTGAGGAAGTAAAGAGCGGATGGGGAAATATATTACGCGATTACCAGCTTGGATCAGAAAAATGCTTTGACTATGAATTTGACTAAATTTTAGCTCACATAAATGTTCATTTATTGGTACTGAAAGAGTCAAATTCGGGATGAGTGGTGGTAGCCTGGATGGTTTGTTGAGACATGAGGCTTAGTGGATTCATATTTTGGGAGGTTTGCATTTATAGGTGCTGTGAATATAAACTTTGCTTGTAAAGTAACAGTGAAATTAGGAACGATGCATTACATGTAGTGAGTTGAAGTTTCCCAACTTTACCTCAGCCTTGTGTGACAAAACTATATTTGTTTTCAAAAATGCTTCTAAAATAACCACTGTCACCCACATATGACATGTCTTCCACCATGCCTGATCGTGACATTGGGTTCTATGCACAATGTCTACACATGGGGGATCTGTAGTATGTAGGTATCCCCAGGTGCCAAAGCCATGCACTGAGATCCTGTGGACCTCTGTGTGCTTGCACAGAAGGGATGTGTGTCCCACACCTGATGCCCCTGGCTGATTGTTTGGTTCCATGTGTGGATTGTCAGGGTAAGGGAGGGTACAAAGATACATTGGCAGGATCCTTGTTGTCAGTAACGCACCCCTCCACTGTGGACCTCCACTGCCAGTGTAACAATCAGGACCCACCCTACCATACCGCCCCAACCCTTCGGTCAGGCAGGGAAGGCTGAGGGCAGCCATTGGGACACTCATCCAGCATTTTAAAATATTGAGACCCACACCAGTCCACAATCCCCTGCATCACACAGAGCAGGGGATCCATTGTAGGACCAGGCCAGGCATCTGATTGGATGCCCACCTATGTACTTCACACTGCACCCATCCGTACCTCTAGATCCTGGAAGCCAGGGCATGAGGCTATGGACATATGGACAGTGATTGTGAATGCCAGCCACCATGTGCCTGTCCTTGGGTGCAGAGCTACACCTGCTACGTACTATGCATACCCAGCATGTGTTTGTGTATAGAGGCCATTGTTCTCACCAGTCCCCACCATTGTGGCACTAACTAACCAAGTAAAGTTTCAGATTGATTAAATATAACTTTTCCCCCACAAATTTGTAGAACTGTACATATCCTGACTCCCACATTCACCTTCCACTCATCTAACCCATTAAAATATATTAGGGGCCCCCACTTCACTACTCTATGGCACCCTACCACCTTCCTCCCTCCCACTCATCACCCAAAGGATATGATCACCAGAACAGTTGCAACGAGTGATGAGAGTAACAGAGGGGCTCATCACCAAAGCAGGTGACAGTGTTCTGTTTTACAGGTTGAGGTGATCATATCTTTTGGGTAATAAATTACTGTAGAAAGGTGGTAGAGTGCACAAGGGTGGTACAGTGCTCCTTATTAATTTGACTGGGATGAGTGGGGGGAGTGGCAGTCAGAGCATGTGTGATGATGCAACTGTGTTGGGGAGGAGTTACAGTATATTTAATAGTTATAGAAGATTTAACTGGGATATGGGGAAAAGGGAGGTTGATGCTATGAGGGTAGGAGGAGGGGGAGCAATGTAATTATCAGGTGCAGTGAGACGGAGGAAGCCATGCAATATGCAGGTGAGTTGTGGTTGCTCTTTAAACCAAGCAAATAAACACAAGAAAAAAATTATTAGTAGTGGCAATTCATCAGCTATGCAGCCACAGTTGAAGGCAAAATATACATCTTGCATCAGGCTATTTCAAATCATATATATATATATATATATATATATATATATATATATATATATATATATAGAGAGAGAGAAAGAAAGATGGACAGAAACAGACAGAGACAGAGATATTCAACATGCAGTAAATTTATTTTATATAGTACCTTTCATGCACGCTTCCCCAAATGCTTACACTGAATAATGTTTGTTTGTTTATTCGCTTAACGAGTAAGCACGCTGGAAACTAGTTCCTTTTACAGGTGCAACCCACATATATTACATAGAAACAATACATAATCAAACATACATATACAATACAGCAAATTGCAGACATAAAATGTCTTTGTTACAAAAGAATTAAGTCATAAAAAACATTTACAATTGAATTGGGATTCAAAATACATCCTTAGTACATCTGCAAACTTTTTAGCAGAACATAACCACCTAATATCATAAGGAATTTCATTCCAGATAGATGGAGCAATATAAGAAGAGGTCCTTTGCCCACTTTTAGTTTTCATGAATGGAATCTCAAAAAACCTGCTATCTGACCTATATCTAGAGTAATCACCATCATTATACGGCCTCAAAAATTTAGAAATATTATGTGGAATCCAGAGTTTACAACTCTGTATATAAACATAGCCACACAATATTGAAAATTTAGTAAGACAGGTAACCAACCCATTTCTTTCAGAATCAAACAATGATGAGATGATTTAGGACAATTTAAGGCAAATTTGGCTATCAAATAAAGTAAAGTGGATTTCTTTGAGATCACTGTCTCAGAAGCAGTATCAGTAATTATGGCTGCATAGTTCACAATAGGAGCTAAACAGTGTTTGGAAATAGCTAACCTAGACTCTGGAATAAGAAATGAACGGATTCTATATAAAGAAGCCAATCCACAATGAATTCTTGAAGTAACCCTCAGTAAATGAGGTTCGTAACTTAAGTGTGAGTCTAACAATACTCCAAGATATTGAAATGTATCTACGTGTTCAATCAATACTCCATCAAGAGATTTAACTTCCAATTTGTTAACCTCAGATCTCAATCTAGGAGGAGTTCCAAAAGCCATCACCTTTGTCTTAGATCTATTTAAGAGTAACTTACAGGCCATAAGAGAAGACTGGAATTTACACATTTCCTTTGTTAAGGAAACACCTAAGTCTCCCACAGATGAACCCTGCATGTAAATTACTGCATCATCAGCATAAAGAGTTAAAGAAGCATTGTTAGTCACACTCACTACTTGATCAAAAAACAATGAAAACAAAAGTGGCCCCAAAATAGAGCCTTGTGGAACCCCACACTCAACCAATACAGAATCTGATACAGCACCCCTGAACTTAACCCTCTGGAACTTATTTGTTAAATAATTCCTCGTCCAGTCCAGAAAAGAATCACCAGCTCCCAGAAACTCAAGTCTAGAAACCAACAGCTGATTATTAACTGAATCGAATGCCTTGGTCAAGTCCACGAACACGGCACCCGTCAGGCACACTTTATCCATGCCATTAAGTACCGAGTTCGTGAACTCGACCAAGGCAGTCTCAGTACTCCTTCCTTTTCGGAAGCCATGTTGGTTCTGAGACAATAGTCCAAAGCAATCCACATACTCAATCAGTTGAGTTACAGTAATATATGAAGAAAAATAACATTGATCTGCATGAAATTGCAGATTTCATCACCAAACAGATACTGGAGTCATCTAGATGGTTGATTCTAGGTGACTTCTATGTCTGGGTCAATGATGAATTCTCACAGTTTGGTCAAGTTTCCTCTAGTTGATGGAATCACCGGGCCTAGCAAAGGTAGTTACCTCTGTGACTCATCAACACGGTCATACCTTATTCTTACTCTTCTCACTGGGACTCAAGAATAATTACCTTGAGATTGATTTGGTCAGTTGGTTGGATCATCGCATGGTAAGGCTCTCATTAAGGGCCCCCTTCATTGTCCACCCCTTGTAGTGATGATCAAGTGCTACCCTTTGAAGTTGTCCCCAGCAGGACTTCAGGCAGTGGTTGAACTATTGGGAATGATGGCTGCTTGTGGGTACCGGTTGAATATAGTGCAGACAGAACCACGCATGGAATACCGTGCTGTGAGAAGCACATATGGTTTTACAGCAACAGGGGTCCTTTAAGTGTGTGGTAAGAACCTGTACCCCTATCAATGTATTCTGCCATTGAAGGAGGTGAAGGATGCCACTGGTGTGGTTCCTGGCTGAGCTGTTCCCTTAGTGGAGTGGCTAGAGCACCTGCCTCCGGCTGCATCAGGGACCTCGGTCTGTGGTTCAGTTCTTCCCAGGTTCCAATTTTATTTTGGCTGGGAAAAAAAAATTCCCCGTACCAATTTTTTTTGTTTTCCCGAAGTCCAGGACCCCCTGGAGTTGATTATATTTAGTCCGGGGGGGGGGTGTTCGGGGTGAAGCACCCCACATTGGGGGTGCAGGAGAGGTGCTCCCTGCAAAAACAAAGGTAGTTCTCCAATGTGTGTGGTAGTTGTACTGGTCAGCATGTTGTGCCATTATTATTATGCCGCATGCTGCTTTGTGTACGTCATTCTTGATATGCATGTTTTTAACTATGATATTATGACCTAGTGCCCTGCTTGTGCAACTGTATCAGAGGAGGGGGTGTTGACCTATAATAGGACCATTGCCTCAGCCTTTGATGCAGTTGCATCGGTCCATACATGACCCAGAACTTTGCACTTGAGATCCCCGTAGTGCACTGGGAGCTGAAGCCCAAGGGCTGAAGATTGGAATGTTGTCGGAGGAAGTCATGGACCTATGAGGACAGACTGGCTTTGAGGACTTACTACAGTGAATATCAAGGGACAATTTTCCATAAGAAGGCAGCATTCCTGTCCAGGGAAGTTGTGACAGGGAGAAATTGACCAGCTCAGCTGTTCCTGATACCAGACAGATTACTTTATCTAGTCTGTCTGCAACTGTTGAATGCAAATTCATCCACAGAACAGTTTGCTTGGTTTTACTCTGAAAGGGTGTTTTCTATTCAGTCCAGCGTTTCCCCAGCTGAGTTGTTGTGACCTGGCTTGGTAAAGCTAGCAGTGAACATTGGCCTTCCACAAGTCTGGGAAGAGTCCAGGCTGGTTTCAGTGGATGAGGTTGGTTGGGTGATCCTGGAACTGCAGCCCACCTTTTATGAGCTGTAGCCAGGCCTAACATGCCTTGTGGTGAGGTGCATGCAGTTTCTGGGTCCAGTGTTCAACAACCTAATCCAGTGCTGCCTTTCTGATGGAACTTTCCAAGCACATTGAAAAATGTAGTAAAAGCCAAAGTCACAGCACTAACCCTTGCAGAAGAAATAAACTGAGAGTCACAGTATTAGTTCAAGAAGACTTCAATCCTCCATTTATTTAGTTGCCTGCACAGACAACTGACACTCCTATGTCAGGGAAACAACTGAAAAAAGAAATACTTTTTCAAAGATGAGATTGAAAAATGCTCTGGTTAGGTCATTCCTTAAGAAACCATCTTTGGGCCTGACTGTTTAGCAAATTATAGACCAGTCTCTATCCTCTTTTTGGGGAAAGTTATTGAGAAGATGGTGGCACTACAGGTTAAGAAACACCCCATGGTTTTTGACGTCCATGAACCTCTCCAGTCGGGGTTTCGGTCAAGGCACAGTACTGAGACTACATTGGTGAGGATGTCAATGATCTTCTTAGGGCGAGAGACAGAGAGGGAGCAGTAAATGCTCATTTTCCTTGATTTCTCATCGGACTTTTACATTGTGGACCAAGGGTCGCAGCTGGATTGTTTCAGGCAGCACTGTGGACTTGCTGGCATAGTCATTTTCTGGTTTGAGTCTTTTTTTAGAGATAGAATGCAGAGTGTAGTGATGTGGAATTTCTTCTCACTCCCAAAGCCCCTGCTTTGTAGTGTGCCTCGGGGATCAATCCTCTTACTCATGCTGTTCATGTTATATGTGCTGCCCCTAGGAGGGATTATTAGATAGATCAATTTGGGTTTTCATTGATATGCTGATGATTCCTAGTTGTACTTGTCTTTTGCACCCTTGGATGCAGACATGGTCAGATGTTAAATCTGTGCCTGGCTGAGATCCAGAACTGGATGTCATCAAGCTGTCTCAGACTTAACCCAGGCAGGACAGAGGTACTAGTAACTGAACCTGGTTGCTGGTGGAGTACAGAGGCCATTAAAGAGACAACTAGTTAAGTGTTTGTCTCCTCTAGTTTGTTGACCTCTGCTAAGGTGAAGAATCTGGAGGACAGTCTGGATGAGAAGCTGACATCTGAGGCTCAGGTGTCAACTGTAGTCTGGAGTGGTTTTTACCAAGACAGAAACACCACCTGGATCAAAGCCTTGATCCCTCTGGAAGACTTGCCATCACTGGTACATGCTTTTGTCCTGTCCAGATTTGACTACTGTAATGCTTTTTACCTCGTGGTTTGTGGAGGTGTCTTATGATGCCTACAACTGGTGCAGAACACTGTGGTCAGGTTATTGATGGGACTTCCCAGGTCCTGTCATATAACCCTGGTCTTGCATGAACTGCAATGGATGCCAGTGATGTGGTATATCACCTTAATGGCCAGTTTGCTGACCTATAAGGCCTATGTGGACTGGGTCCTGATTACTTGAGAAACCTTTTGCCTCTAACTCAGACCTTCCACTCTCTCCACTCCTCTAAAGTAGGCTTCCTAGCCATTCCCAGGGCTAGGTTGAAATCCTCTGGTGAGCCAGTGTTTGTACTCGTGGGACCTGCCTTGTGAAGCAGGCTTCCTTGATCCCATCAAGAGACCCCTTGGTGGAGGCCTTTAAGAGGGGCCTAAAGTCCTTCCTTTTTCTGGAGATTTTTAGTTCTGTATAGTGAGTTCCTGATTTATGCTGCTTAACCAAACTTATTTTAAGGCAAACTAAATTTTGCACATATTTATGAATCATTTGTGTTTACTGGTACTTTATTTTCTTTCTTTTTTTTTATGTATGTATTGTGTTTTACTGTATGGTGCTCTGAGTCCCAGGGAATGGGCAATTGACAAACTTTTACTTACTTACTTATTACTACATTAGTACTTAATAACAGATAAACAGAGAAAACATTATATTCCATACTACATTCGGTATAAGTAATGAATAGTAGTTCTACAAATTGTAATACGGGGTAATTAATAGATTTAATAAAATCCCAAACTGTTGGCAGCACTATTGCCAATAAACAAGGCAACACTGCACCAAACCACTAAACAGATAAATTGAGGATACTAACTGGGAGCTCAGGAGGACTTGTAGGAAAAGGTAAAGACAGTGATGTAGTAGAAATAGAAGATGGAAGGAAAATCTTTGAAACAGCAAGAAGGTGGAAGGACTTTACATGCAACAGGGATGATGGTGAATGATGTTCTCCAATGGCCGAGAGGGAGATATGAGGGAAATAAAAAAGATAATAGTTGGATTAACAAATAGAACAAGGTATTTACTAAGAACTGAAAAGGTGAGACAGATAAGAATGCACAGGGCCATGAAGAATTTTGGAAAAAAAGAAGGGCAATTTTCTATTAGGTATAATACTGAACAGACTCCAGTTGAGATGAATGAGGATGACAGTGTTGTATTAATTCAGGGGTCATTTATTTATTTAGTTATTTATATATTTATATATTTATTTAGTTTTTGTTGACCGGGTAAGTACACTAGGCAAATTCTGCCTATTTTCAGGCACGACCCGGAGGAAGGTGATATAGATGAATGCCAACTGACTTTGAACCACATTAAGCTGTTGGTGGTATTTTAGTGAATGTATACAGAAGTATAAGACAGACATACTGGGAACTGTCACCTGGTATATTCTTCACAGAAACCAAATATGATTGCAAAATAAGGACTGCTTGACTCACCAAGTCTGTCCATTTTCCCTGCCTATTCTATCCTGTTACTGTAGACTCTACTTAATCTCCAGCTCCCTTCCCCTTGCTTTTCAACTAAGATTCCCTTTTGCCTATCCCATGCATGCATGAAGTCCACTACTGTTTTTGCCTCCACCACCTCTACTGGAAGACTTTTGCATGCATCCACCACTCTTTCAGTGAAAAGGTACTTCTTCACATATCTTCTAAATATCCCTCCCTCCAGCTTCATGTCACCTTGTTTGCGTGCATCTTTCCTCTGAAAACTACTCCCCTCCTGTACCTTATTTAACCCTGTGAGGTATTTATAGGTCTCTATCTTATTCCCCCTCTCCTTTCTCTCTTTCAAAGTGCACATATTCAGGTCTTTTAATATCTCCTTGCAGGCCTTATGATATACCCACTACGCCATTTTAGTTACCCTCTTCTGGACAGCCTCTACCCTGTCTATGTCCTTCCTGAGATGTGGTCTCCAGAACTGGACACAGTACTCCAGGTGAGGTCTCAACAGCGATCTATACAGTGGCATCACCACCTCCATCTTTATACTGGCAATACCCTCTCACACATTCCAGCATCCCACTGGCCTTACCACACTGTCTTACCACCTTGAGGTCATAAGATATTATTGCCCCCAGGTCACTTCTCTGTTCTGTGACTGTCAATACCTCTTTTCCCATTTTGTACTCTGCCTCTGCGTTTCTGTACCCTAGGTGCATGATTCTGTCCTTTTTTTGTATTGAAACCCAGCTGTCATGCCCTTGACCACTTCTCTAATTTTCTCAGGTCTCTGCTCTTTCTTTCTTTCCGTCCCCTCTAGAACATCTACCCTATTGTAGATTTTAGTGTCTTCTACACAGAGGCATACCTTCTCTTCCAGTTCACCTGCAATATCACTTATAAAGACATTAATGAGGACTAGTCACAGTCTGAAGCCCTCAGGAACCCTCCTGTCCACCCTCCCTTCCCCAGAGTGACCTCAGTTTATTACCACATTTTTGTCATCTATCCATTAACCAATTTCTTACCCAGCTTACTACCTGAGGACCCACCCCTAAGCTGCCCAGTCTCTTTATGTGTCAAATACCTTACCAGAAAACTAATACTAGGTAATAAGGCCCACTCACCCAACTTAAACAATAAATCAAATAGTCTTGAATTCAAATCAAAATATTTTATTCAGATCTCTTCCAGTTCAAAAAATACCTTACTAAACTCTAAGTTGTCCATGTCCACTGCCCCACTCTGATCTATTTCCCTGGTCAGCCAGTCAAGGAAATCTTATTAGATTTGTCTGACATGACCCCCCACCCAATGAATCCATGTGCCTCGGGTCTGTAACCCAGTGGATTTAAGATGCTCCACAATCTTTTCTTTAATTGTGACTCCAATAGATTCTCCCCTACTGATGTCAGACTGACGAGCATATAGTTGCCAGACTCCTCACTTATACCACTTTTATGAAGTGGGACTACATTTGCCCTCCTTCAGTCCTCCAGAACCACTCCTGTTTCCAGAGAGTTTTTAAAGAGCAACTGATGCTGCAAAGAAAACTTTGAAAAAAATAATAATTAGGTACAATTCAGCTTGCATTCCAGATATATTCTATATCATTATCTTCCCCATTGTTTATTATTGAGTACATTTGCATGAATAAATTATCTGTATCCCTTAGAGTTCATCTGCTTCTAAAGCTTACTCCCTACCTCAAGTAATAATCCTCTGTTCTGACATCACAATCTGTTGCCATGGGAGTAACTGTGATGTCACACACAGTGCACTATCACCTCAGGTAGGGAGAATTTAATAGGAATAGATAAACTCTTCAGGAGCAAAGATCCTGTTTTCATGCCAATGACTTCTGTAATAAGTAATGGGGAGGAGAAATACAAAAGTAATGTGAAAAACAAGTTGAACTGTGTCTAAATATGATGTTTTATTTAAGTTCTCCTGAAAGCGTCAGCTGCTCTTTAATAGAGCTGTCAGAGGGGCAGCCAGTACTACACTGGGATCCCTCAGTACCCCATCTGGACACATTGTTTTGTCCCCTTTCAGATTTGTGATTCCCTTTATGAATCTTTCCTCTGTATCTGGACTTGTGTTTAAGCCCAGTGCTCCTGTTGCTTTAATGTCTATATCCTTTCTCTTCTTCTGTGAAGACTACACAAAAGTATTTGTTCAGGATATCTGATTTTTCCTGATCCACCTTTGCACAGTCCCCCCATGCTCTTCTTAACCTCATAATCCCTCCTTTGTCTTCCTCTTTTCACTTATGTACCTAAAAATGTCTTTCTTGTCCCTTTATGCTCCTCACCACTTTTCCTGCTTGCCTCTGCTTCGCCTGATGCACCTCCCTATCCTCTTCCCTCAGCATCTCCTTATACCTCATGAATGCTACCTTTTTATCCTTTACCCTTTTGGCCACATCCCTTGAAAACCATAGTGGTCTCTTTTTTTTCTTCAGCTTTTGTTTACTGTGCAAAGGTTTATTGCCTTCACTATGACTTCCCTGAAGTATGCCACTGTTCTTCCACCTAACACAGGTCATCCACTCCTGCTAGGCTGTCTCTGAGGCATTCACTGATTTTAAAAACTCTTTTTTTTGTTTAGTTGTTTAACCAAGTATAGCACACTAAGCTGGAAGCTTTTTAACCGGAGCGACCTGGGAGCACAAGGAGGTTAAGTGACTTGCTCAGGGTCACACAGTATGCAAGAGGAAGCTGTGGGATTCAAACCCAGGTCTGGTCTGCTGGATGTCACCAGATTTGCAGCTCAGAGCCTTAGACCACTGCTCTATACTGCCTCCTATACTCTGCCCTCCTGAAGTCCAGAACCCTCATCCTTGTGTGGATTGCTTCCACTGCCATCATTATTTTGAGCCACACTGCCTGGTGACTGCTGGTCCCCAAGTGGCCTCACACCTTGATGTCCGCAATACAGCCCCTATATGTGAGCACCAGGTCCAGTATCACCCCAGCACGAGTTGGATCCCTGACTAGCTATCTGAGAAATGCTCCCTTCAGGGAATCTAGGATGTCCCCGCTTTTAGCTGAAGCTGCAGCAGGGAGGCTCCAATTTATGCCTGGCAGACTGAAGTCCCCATCAGCAGCATCTCCTCTTTTCCTGCAATCCAGCTAATGGTTTCCAACAGTGAGCTATCCAGTTTCTCCCCCTGTGCTGGAGGACTGTAGATTATGCCAATGCAAATAGTGGCTCCAGTCCCTGTCTCCAGTGTAACCCACAGTACCTCCAACCCCCCCATTCCCTCAAGATTCCCTATGTTTGTCACTCTGATACCCTCCCATATATGCAGCAACACCACCCTCCCTTCTTTTCCAGCCTGTCTTTCCCTGAACTCTGTATAGTCTTTTATGGCCATGTCTCAATCATGGTTTCCTGTGTGCCATGACTCAGTAATGGCCACAATATCCAGGTCTGCCTTCACCACGATGCCAAACCTTGGCATGACAAGTTACGTGATTGCTTCTGCATCAGCCCATTATCCGAGCAGTAGGAATAATGGAACTGCTATGTGGTTTCATAGATTTTGTGCTGCGCTGTGGTTTGGCATTCTAGCACATACTAGGTGTAAGCAGTGTAGATGAATAAATAGGCATAGACAGAGATACAGACAAACATAGACAGACATCACATGTTCATCACATATGAGGCTGTTCTTATCACATGTACGTAAAATTTTATACTTACTAATGTATTTCCTGAATAGCAATACAGTTCCAGAAGTAGAACATTACTCTCCAATGCCTATAAAATATAAAAATTAGATTTTGAATGTTATGCTTGTTTTACTATATTATTGTCTGTTGATTTATTACTCAGGTTAGCATTCATTCAGTTGAGAATTAGACAGCAATACAGTTGCATTAACCTCTTCTGAAAAAGATGTTGTCAACTTCTAATCTATTAGAGACATGATTCTATATCAAATATTCTATATTGCTAAGATGGCTAATGCTAGACTATATAAGTTTTGTACTCCTCTGTATTACATTTTCAAAGTATTATAATTCCTTGAAACTGTATGTATTCCTCAATGTTCTTTCTGGTATTGTTTCTTCGACGTGGAATCTCTGTAAAAGAGCCACTGGCTCAAAAGTACTTCTGAAATTACAATAAATAAATAAAAATAGCAATAATTAATGTTATGAAAATAACTGGTGTATCATTATCGCTTTATAAAAGTTAAGCATGGAATATTTTATATGGGTGATAGAATGTTGCATACACATCCTTCCTTCAAATAGTGATAGTCATCAATATCTAAATTAATAAAATAACATCAATTCCATTTTTTTATATTTATTTTGTTAGTGCCAGCAAGGGCATTTAATAACTTTTCTGTATGAAGTTCTACTGTGTGTGTTTGTTAATGATGATTTGTCAGGTCTAAGCAATAAAATAGTATGAAATTATGGTCACTGATAGCCAAGTACAAGGGCAGTTACGGGTCCCCTCTTGGATGTGAATTCAGAAGCTTCTCTGGTTCTGAAGTCAAGGCCCACAGAAAAATGTTGTCACTAGCAAAGTATATTGCTAGACCTCATGGAAACAATGAGTGGTTATAGAAACAGTAGTCAACTAGGCTTTCTTTTAAATAAATAAATTTATTAAGTGCTACATATTAGTGAATTTCATTCTGTGTTGAAAACTGGTAGATTGTCGTGATCTATAAGATTGTACCACATGTGACTTAACGTACCACAGTATTGTAGACTATTCTTACTACTACTTTCTACACATTTAGATAAATTAGTATATATTCACATTCCAGATGAAACAAAATTTTAAAAAAGTATGTTTTGTTTTGCCATTCTATACTCCACAAGCATTTATCATAGCTCTATAACAAATGCACTGTATGGTATAGCATTTGCCTTGCATTTTGGTCTATTAAATGATATTACTCATATTGGGGGGCTATGCGCTAACAGGCAGGAAGTACATGCCTGAGGTGCATATCCCACCCATGTAGCTCTGCACCTGCAGATAGGTGAGCACCTGGCAGCATTCATGAACCCCAGCCACCTATCCACAGCTCCATCCCCAGCACACAGGGTCGCACATGGCAGACGAGGGCAGTGTCACGGACCCTGGCAGGCATCCAATTGGATGCCCATCTCAGGTCCTACAGTAACATAGAAACATAGAATTTGATGGCAGATAAGGACCGCTTGGCCCACCCAGTCTGCCCATTTCCCTGTCTACTGGATAAGCTGCAGATCCTAGTTAACCAGCAGCCTACTTCTTCCTACCCCCACCCCCTAGAATTGCCTTATGACTGTCCCATGCATGCTTGAATTCCACCACTGTTTTTGACTCCACGACCTCCTCCGGAAGGCTGTTCCATGCATCCACAACCCTCTCTGTGAAAAAATACTTCCTTAAATTACCTCTGAGCCGCTCCCCATCTTCAAATTGTGCCCCCTTGTTCTTGCACACCTCTTTTTTTGAAAGATGCTACCCTCTTGGACTTTGTTGATTCCCTTGAGGTACTTGAAAGTTTCTATCATGTCCCCCCCCCTCCTTTCCTTGAGGCTATACATGTTAAGCTCCTTAAGTCTCTCTCTTCGTATGTCTTCCGGTGCAGACCCTGCACCATTTTAGTTGCTCTCCTCTGGACAGCTTCCATCCTGTCTATGTCTTTGCGAAGACTGGGTCTCCAGAACTGCACGCAGTGCTCCAGATGAGGTCTCACCAGCTGTCTGTACAAAGGGACAATAACTTCCTGTTCTCTACTGGTGATGCTTCTCTCTATGCATCCCAGTATCCCCCCAGCCCTCCTTGCTGCCCTCTCACATTGCTTGCCCACCTTTAGGTCATCTGATATGACTACCCCAGGTCCCTTTCCATTTTTGTTGTTGTTAGTATCTCACCCCCCATTGTGTACTCTTCCCCTGGGTTTTTGTTTCCCAGGTGCATTGCCTTGCACTCCTTAGCATTGAATCTAAGCTGCCATACATTTCACCATTCCTCTAACCTTGCCAAGTCCCTTCTCATCCTTTCCACCCCACCTTGTGCATCAACTCTGTTGCAGATCTTTGTGTCATCCGCAAAGAGACATACTTTCCTTCCAGTCCACTGCTGCGTCGCTTATAAGGGACATTGAAGAGGACTGGTCCTAATACTGAACCCTGCGGTACCCCACCGTAACCCCCCTTTCTTCAGAGTGGACTCCATTTCTATTACTCTCTGTGTCCTATTCTCCAGCCAATTCTTTACCCAGGCTGTCATCTTGGGACCCACTCCCAGGCTAGCTAACTTGTATATTAATCTTTGTGTGGGACTGTGTCAAATGCCTTGCTAAAGTCTAAGTAGGCCATGTCCACAGCCCTTCCCTGATCTACTACTTTGGTCAACCAGTCAAAGAAATGTATCAGATTTGTCTGGCATGACCTTCCTGCTGTGAATCCATGCTGTCTTGGGTCCTGTGCCACTCTGGCCTCTAGATACTCGACAATTCTTTCCTTCAGAAGTGATTCCATCATTTTCCCTACCACTGAGGTTAAACTAACAGGTCTGTAGTTTCCTGCTTCTGCCTTGCTCCCACTTTTGTGAAGGGGAATCACATCTGCCCTCCTCCAGTCCTCGGGTACCACCCCATCCTCCCATGATTTGTGAAACAGGGTAGTCAGTGGTGTCACTAATTCTACCCTTAGTTCTTTTAGAATTCTGGGATGAATCCATCAGGCCCCATTGCTTTGTCCACCTTCAGTTTTAAGAGTTCTTTCAGAACCCTCTTCTGTAAATGGACTGGTATCAACTTCTGTATCCAGAGTGTTTCTACTGTTTGTTTTAGGTACCTTCCCTCTTCCTTTGTAAATACTGAGCAAAAATATTTGTTTAGTATCTCTGCCTTTTCACAGTCACCATCTGCCCACTCTCCCCCCCTTTATTAAGCCTCACTATCCTTCCCTTGGTCTTCCTTCGCTCCCTGATGTACTTATAAAAGGTTTTATCCCCCTTCTTAACTGAGTTGGCTATCTTTTCCTCGGTTTGGACCTTTGCTGTTCTGACTGCCTTCCCAGCTTCCTTTTGCTTTAACTGATACAATTCTCTGTCCTGATCCTTCTGTGATTCCTTGTACTTCCTGAATGCTTTCTTTTTCTCTTGAACCTTCACTGCCACTTCCTTTGAAAACCATAGTGGTTTCTTACATCGCTTCATTTTGTTTATTTGCTTCACACAAAGGCTGGTTACCTCTGTGATGGCAGTTTTCATTATTCCCCATTGTTCTTCCACCCCTCCTTCCTGCCCATTTGCTAGTGCATTCCTTAGGCACTCACCCATTTTGGCAAAGTCAGCCCTCCTAAAGTCCAGTACCTCTGCCTTTGTATGGCTTGACTCTATTGCTGTGTTTATTGTGAATCATACTGTTCGATGGTCACTAGTTCCCAGATGGCTACCCACTTATACATCTGTGATCCTCTCTTCATCTCCATTTGAGAGAACCAGGTCTAAGACTGCTCCCTCTCGAGTGGGCTCCAATACTAGTTGTCTAAGGCATGCCCCCTGTAGGGCATCTAGAATAACCCCACTCTTCAAAGTGGCTGCTGAAACTGCACTCCAGTTAACATCTGGCATATTCAGATCACCCATCAGCAATATCTCCCCTTTTTCTGCCATACTAAGTATACTTTCTATCATTTCCTTGTCCATTTCCTCCCCCTGAGAAGGGGGTCTGTATACAACCCCTGTGCGGATTGTGGTGCCATTGCCGGTCTCCAAATTTACCCACAGTGCTTCTTCTCCTCCCTGTTTTCCCTTTTGTTCTGTTGCTTTGATTCCTTCCCTTATGTAAAGAGCTACTCCTCCTCCTCTTTTACCCTCTCTGTCCCTCCTGTAGATAGTGTATCCTGGTATGTTTACATCCCATTCATGGTTTTGTGTGAACCATGTTTCTGTGACTGCCATGATATCCAGATGTTCCTCTACCATCAAGGCCACTAATTCAGGAAGCTTGTCACTCAGACTATGGGCATTGGTACTCATTGCTTTCCATTTTTTGATGGCTTTACCTTCTGTTGCAGCATCCCCAACTGACCTTTCTACCTTGGTCTTTGTCTCATTTAGTACCCTGTTTTGTAGGGAGAGGCTGGGATTTTCCTGCTGCTTATCAGTGCCTCCCCCCTTGACTAGTTTAAAAGCTTTCCAATGAAGCATTTAAACTGATTGCTCAAAAGACTTGTTCCCTTCCTGGACAGATGCAGACCATACTGCCAGTATAGGCTGGTGTCCCTCCAGGTGGAACCCCAGTCCCCAATGAAGCCAAACCCCTGTGCCCCACACCATTTTTTCAACCATTCATTAAACTGCATGGTGTAAAGTACCCTTTCCTCACTCATGCCACTGACAGGCAGCACCTCTGAGAAGGATACTGTGTGTGCTACTTGTCTTAGGCCCCTCCCCAGTTCTACAAAGTCCTTCTGCACTGCTCTAACCTCATGTTGAGCCAAGTCATTTGTCCCTAGGTGGACAATGATGTCCAGTTCAGACTCCAGTGCAGCTGTTCTCATGATCCTGAGGATGCGCTTCCTGTCACTCCAAGTCATGGCACCAGGCAGGCACCTTACTTCAGTTTTCCCTGCTCCCCCCAATTCTATCCCCCTAATAATTGAGTCCCCCACCAGGATCTTCTTCCTTTCCTTGTGGTGTCCTCTGCCTCCTTCCTGTGGGCCTCCCTTGTGACAGGTGTCCTCAGCCTCCTTAATCTCCTCTGTGAGTGCATCCATAGGGGAGCTGTGCTCCCCCAGAATGGTGTATGGATTGTGGATCCCTTAAGTGGCAGGGTGCACATTGGCTGATTGCCACGTGTGTGTTGGATGGCCAGTGGCTGTGGAGGTGTGTGGTAGGCAGTGCCATTGGTGATTCTGAGACGCAGCACCAATGGACCATGCAGGAGGGGGGTTGTCGGTGCTGCAGGTGTGTGGGACAGGGACTCAGAACACCTTTGTGTTTGTGTGTGTGGGGGGGCTGTACCACCTAAAGGCAGGAGTCTGCATGGGGGAGAGGCCATGCAATCTGGGGATGGGTATAGCCATGATTGGGGGTGTGCCTTGCCCCACCAGGAGCCTTACTGGTGCAGTGTTGGGACATGGGCAGCATGGACAAGGTGGTGCTGCCCTGGAGTGGTGGGGGTGCAGCCTCAAGGGACAGGGCAGCACAATTTGTGGGGGGGTCAACCTCCAGGCTATGGGGATGGGGCTGGCTCTCTCCGTGGAGGATGCCACCTGCCGCGGGGTTGTTCCCTCATCTGGTGAGTCCGGGGGAAAGGTACGTAGGAGATATATGGCAGAGTTCACCCTGGCATAATGTCCACCTTCCTATGCACCCAGGTGTGCTGCACTACATGGCTTTGTGCATGCCACATAGTGTGGACATGCCCCCAGAATGCCCCGGCTCATTGCTGTCTATGCGGCCAGGGGATCCAGCATATGTCTGAATTGCACTTCATTTGTGAATGCTGCATGGAGTCACAAATTTCACTGAATGAAATATTTTGTGAAATAGTTTACTGGTGTGAAATGCAAAATTTCACCTGCGAAATGCGGAATTTCACTGGCCTAATGCAGAATTTCACCAGTGAGTGGTGGAATTTCACCTGTGAGTGGCAAAATTCTACATTACACCAGCAAAACATCAGATTTCACCTGTGAAAGTTCACATTTCGCCAGCAAAATATTTAGCAAAATGTGCACATTTCATGTAATATTTCAAGGAACGAAATTCCACAATTTCACACAACACTACTGTTGACCATTATATTATTGGCAAATTAACATTAAACAAGGTTTTGTCTGGATGTTGCCAGATGCTTTACTATTGTCTGGACTCAAGAAAATAATTTTCTATCTATCTGGTAGCACACAAGTAGTGTGTACAGTATAGATGGCTACATAGAGAATAATGTTCAGGCATATGTATGTGTTATGAGGTTTTTGTGCACACTCAAGATGACTAATGACCCATAAACCTCAAGAGCGAAGCTTGAAATGTTAATGAGGTCATCACACACCGAGGGTGTTTAAAAAAAAATTCATATTCACACAGATTTCCCAAGTATTAGTTTTTATAACAACTGGTTCAAGAAATACAAAAAAACCTGCCAAACTTGGAAGTACATAAATAACGTCTTTACTAAATAAATGCACCACGGTCCTTAAAACTGACTCAGGGAAACATTTCATTTAAAGCTATTTCTCTGAAATATTTAAACTGAACATTTGTAATAAAAGGTCTGTATGAAACAAAATAGTTCTTCTGTCTTACTTTAAGGTGCTGTGAGTCAGAGTAAGACAGCACAATCGATCACATTGTGCATGAGTGCTGACAAATTAAATTACGACTAACATTTATTTTTTAGATGAACATAGTTAAATTAAAAAACTGTTAAAACAGTTCATTTTTTTACTTTTCTCATTCCTCTGTGAAACTTTTCATTGTGGTCTGGCCATGTGGTTACCATGAAATCATCACCAGAGACTGTCTGGCACTGTCAGTGTACAGCATCTGTTTAGAGTCCGAGTAAATGCATCTCAGCAAATGCCATAATAACTGAGTGTGATATCACACTCAGTTATTATGGCATTTGACAGCAACAGAAATTACGTTGACAATGGGGGTCACCAATTATTATGAATACAATTTAAGTTTCTCTTTGTCAAGGTGTTCCTACTGTGCTTTAACTGGCTGTCCATCTTGTACAGTTATCTTCTTGTATAGTTATAGCCATCAAGTTGCTCAGAAATTTCAAAATATTTTGCTGTTCTTGTGCAGTTATAGCCAAGACCAGTGATTTTCAGGTTTTTACTCAAAAACCCACTACAATTCCGGAATCCGGACTGCCTGCACACCGGTAGAAACAAATAATTTCATGGAATTTGGCATTTTAGACCAGATCAGTAAATCTGTAAAACTTGCAGTTTTCTTATAATTACTTCCTGTACTATTTTCAATTTGCTTCATTTAATGCTCTGCATATTAAGCCTAATAATTTCATTAGTTTAATCACCATAAACCAGTGGCCTTGGTTAAAGCCATCACGTTGCCCAGATACTTCCAAATATTTAGCTATATTTCTAAAACAAATCTCTCTGGCGGCTTTTCATTGGCACTGCAGGCAGGCAGGAAGTTTCTCTAGAGATCACAGAAATGTCAGGAAATAACTGGGCATGCCAGTGGCACAGCTGTATACATACTGTATCTATGGCTTTCATGTGTGGGCACTAGTGAAAGTTGCAGCCAAATTTTAGTTGCTTTAATTACTGATTAGCATTAAAAAGAAAATTGATTTTCCGTACATAGATTACATGAAGCAAACAGTGCCCTATTATTTCTATTGGTCACAGTGTGTTAATGAATGACAGAGTGTGAATGACAGATTGTGTGGCAGTTAAGTATTAATCAGCAGTGGCACAAATTGCACTTACTAAAATAGAGAACTTTAGTTAGAATGGTCCATGCTGGAGAATCAGGCCATTTCATCTTGGGAGAAGGAACCGGTGCCTACTATATATTTGTTATTTGTCTTATTTCTTCATTAGCTTCTTGATACCAAAAATAAAATTAAAACTGATTTGTTGTAAGTGTAAATCTCCCCTCAATTACCAGGCTTGAATGATCTTATTTATATGATCTCATTCCTCCACACTTGATTGAATGATGAACAAATACTGTTACATTGGACAGTTTCAGAATGCTGGGAAGGAATGGGAAGCACTTCATCATTCTCAGTTCATACTCTCACCCTATTCTCTTTCTGAGCACATCATTTACTGTATATTTTAATTATTTGTTTTTATTCTTTGGTAACTGGGTAAGCCTGCTGGGCAAAGGTCCTTTTGTAAGGGTGACCTAGGAGTATTTGGGAGGTTAAGTGACTTGCTCAGGGTCATGCAGTACGCAAGTCAAGGTTGTGGGAAACCAACCAGGTCTGCTAACTGTATCAAGCTTGCCACAGCTGCTCAATGTTCTAATCTTTAGGCTATACTGCCAGCTTTTTTGATTTCTTTCCCCAGTCTTTATTAAAACTAACTCTGTCAGTAGCCCCAATTGACTTTTACAGGTGCTCAAATCAATGGCAGAATCAGTTGCAACCAGGCAGGGAGTCCTGGTTATGCTCGATTTACAGTATAGGCTGCCAAACCAGGGGATGTATGAAGATGAGGAGCTGAAAGGGGGAAATTTGGAAGGCAGCTAGTCTGGGTAGAATATATTCATGGGACATTTCAATTTTCTGGACATAGACTGGGACATTCCAATGACAGTAAAGCAAACAAACTCTATCCCGAGCTGATACAGCTGTGGTGAGCTGCCAACTGACCAAAGTTATACATGTGCATATAAAATTTTGAATGGTGGAGTGTAACTAGGCCATTTTTTGGAGTTGTTTCACCAAATTTTCAACATGGCCTTTTTGGGACCCCACCTCATGAAAAGTGCCACTGTCATTTTGTTCACTTGTCCCAAAAGGTGATTTCGTAGAGCGACTGCACCATTCTGTGCCACAGGTGTGAAAACATGTTTTGGGCAGGATGTGAAAAATGACAGCTACACTGTTAATACTGATGTGTGAAAACATAGCAGTGTTGAAAGTTTAGAGTGAAAATATTAAAAATTGGCAAAGTTATGTGCATGTGTAGGAACTGTGCAATGCATGCTCTTAACGCAGTTATTGTTTGGAATTTTTTCACCAAATTTGTAACATGGGCTTTTTGGGACTCCAATTTATGAACAGTGGCACTGTTGTTTTGTTAATCTGTCCCAAAAGATGATTCTGCGCAGTGACCACAAAATCACCTTTCAGGACTGATTAATGAAATGACATTGACAGTGTTCAAGAGGAGGGGTCCCAAGAACCCCATTTTGAAAATTCACGGCCAAAATTCCTAAAAATGGCTGATATATCTACATAAGTTGAAAACCCCATTGACTGCCATTATACCACATTTACCTTTGATTCTTCAGTATGTGGTTCGGCTTTGAAGAATGCAGACATGACCTGGTCCAGAGAAGATGACAGCTCTGACCTTCAGAGGGGTGTAAGATTGTGAGTGCTCTGTGGGAGGGTGGGGATGGGGGATGGAGGAAAGGAGCATCGATGAGGAACCTTTTCATTTTTACAGGTAAAAAAACATGACGTAGGGGGATGGTTTTCTTTATTTACAGAAAAAGAAACATAAACTTGGGCACACCTGGGTGGGCTCCCAGTGTGCAACATGAGTTGGGGGGACATGATGCTGACATATGGACTGGGCACCCTGATTTTAGTCAGTTGGGGGGAAGAAAAAAATAAATTTGGGCACACTGGGGTGAGCTCCCAGTGTGCCACATGAGTCGAGGGGGTACATGATGCTGACATGGGGATTGGGCACCCCAATGTTGGCGAGGAGAAAAAAATGAAAAAAAAATAAATTTGAGAATACTGGGGTGGTCTCCCAGTTTGCCACATGAGTTGGGGGGTTACAAGATGCCAGCATGAGGATTGGGTACCCGATGTTGGCACGGGATGGGAAATGGAGGTAGCGGGGAGGACAGCAGCAGTGGGAGGGAGCAGGAAGGTTTTATTAGCCTCCGGTGCTGGGAGGGAACAGAAGGAGTGCAGATGACAACAGTAGTGGGATGGTGCGGAAGGAGTGCCATCCGCAAGATGGTGGCAGTGATGCAAGTGTGCATATGTGGCATTCATGCATGCATAGTTGCAGTGAATGGCATTCTGCCATTCACAAGATGGTGGCACCAGCAGAACTGCGCATGCATGCAAGGTGTGCCTGAGCAGTTCTTGTCCTGCAATACGGAAGTAACAGCCGAAATAGTGCAGCTGTTATTCCTTAGTGGCCAATCATGACAGAGTGTTACAAGCTCCATTGGACTTTTGGAAGGATACTTCCAAATGTCCAGCAGAAAGTGCCACGATCTGCCATTTTAAGGGAAAAGATCAATCCCAAAATGGCTGTAGGCTCCATCCACAGCTGTAAAAAGTCAGAAGTATATAGCAGTAACATATGACTGCATTCTCACACAATGGTTAGAGAAGCAACAAGAAAAATCAGTTTTGAACCTAGTGTAGTAATATCCAACCAGGACATTATCAGGGAAATCTTGACTGAAGGAAAAAAAATACTGTGCACAAAGTATTATGCAAAGTGAAAAAAAAAAGTTTATTATCTGGTCAAGGCTACATATAATAATCATTCCACAGCAACACAGCAATAAGCTGGTGTAAGCATTTGTGTGATAGTGCATGGGTTTCCTTTTTCTTAATATCTTGATTGAAGACTTAAATGGACAGAGCAATCACAACAGTATTAAATTCAACATTGTTCTAGAATCTCAGCCCTTAAAATCCAACACTGTAGTCCCAGACATTAAAAAGGGTGACTTTGACAAAAATTGACATATCTGAAAACCAGGTAAAAAGCAAAAAAGTGGGTGTGGAGAATATATAGCTATCAATTAAAGGAGAACTAATGGGAGCCACCCCAGACTGCATCATGTATATAAATAAAATGAATTATTCTTACTTTAATATGAATTACTGGCCGGCCCGGTGGCGCTGAGGATTGAGGCGCTGGATGCCACACTTCACACCATGCCAGTGACCCAGGTTTGGGAATGAGCTCAGGGAGCCGGGGGTTGGCTGGGGAGGGAGGGAGAGGATTGAGCATCCAGAGGATGGCTCTCCTCTCCCTGGGGAGGGCTCCTGGGGCAGCTCGGTGTCCTAGTGACCCACGATGGAGATCGGGGGTACCACAGGACCACCAGCTTGAGTCGTAAGGGGGCAGGGAGTGTGGCAGATGTCAGCAGGGCAGCCATGCACAGACATCATAACATGTCACCTCCCTGGAGTGCAACAAAAAAGCTAAAAATTCCCCATCCACGCGGACAGGCGAAGGCACCATAGCTCGTTGCCACACTCCACCTGCCGGACTCCTTCCACCCTCAGGCTGAGCCCAGCCTGGCCTACCAAATTGTAGATAGAGCACCCTGGGAGGAAAGGGCGGCAATACCTCAGGGGAACTCAGAGCTGGGGGATCACCAGGTTGGTCCCGGAGCTGGAGAGTTTCAGGCACGGAGGTAGAGCGACGAGAGAGGTGGATGCCTGAGAGAGTTCCCTGTGAGTACGGAGTATAAACAGAGTTAAAAAAAAAAAGAATTACTATCATTTATTTATTTATGTATGTGTTTATTTATTTATGTATGTATGCCTTTGATAACTGGTAAGTGAGCTGACCCAGAGGACCAGTTTCAGTCAAGACCTGAGTCACAGAGTGGCACAACTCAAATCATACAGTACATGTAACTACACAGTAATAAACAAGCCTCAGCATGAGGGTAAAATAACAAATAATACAATAGGATGTCACCAAAGAATGAAAAGTGTCAGTTATACAGTTATACTTCAGTATAAACACAGCAAAAGGCCAAAGGCTAATGTGCGGGATGCTCATTTGTTGCAGCAGCCAAGAGAGTCAGGGATGAGGTTCCATGTTAGAAGGGCGACTGCAGCAGGGCAAACCACCGAATGGCACAGGCAACACCACAAATGAGGAAAGCGCAAAGCCACAACATGTGCATGTGTCAAAATGGCAAATGCAGGCATGTAAAAAAAAAAAAACACTACCGCACCACCACATGGATGCAGGAAAACAAAGGGAATGAACAGCAGTCGACCGGTGGGGGATGAACCACTAGAATGGGGCCACAAAGCAACAGAAAAGACCCGACAAGGAGGAAACCAGCAGTGCACAGTGTGGCAGTACACATGAAGGGGTAGGGTGGCAAGGCAGCAGTAGAACATGACAGAAGGCAAGGGGGATAGGGGTGACAATGGACAATGTCGTACAGCTGAGACATGACAAGGGCACACAAGGGAGGGCTGATAGGCCAGTGGAGGCAATGAGGTGGTGGTGGGGCTGAGGTACAGATGGGATGGCAGCTGTTGGTGCCCAAGGCATGTGGCCAGAAGCAGGAAGCTGATGGCCGCGACATGGGGAAACATGCACGGGGGAAGGTCCACAAATGGTGGAGGGTGGGAATGCGCAATTGACCAGGGGTGGGGTAGGGAGAACTGGAATGGTGTGATGATGGCAGGCTGGATGGGTGGGGCTTGGAGTCAGCGACCACAGGTGTTCATGCAGTGGCCGGCATGGTGGGTGGGTCACAGGGACACAGGTGGCAACAGATAGGCCGGAGATGCAGTGGCAGAGGCAGGCAGTATGGCATTGTGGGTGGTGGAACGCGATGGGTGGTGGCCACCATGGTGGAGTATGCTCAAGTGGTTATCTATGAGTTGCAGCCATGGCGGGTGCTGGGGGTTGCGCGTGGCACAGGTCCTGATGGTGCCCCATGGGTGGGGGATGGTACATGTGTGCCATTGTAGACACAGGTGCAGGGAAACTACGCCTGTGATTGGAAATTATATGCCAAACCCCTGAGGTAGTCTGGAGTGCTGCACACATCGTATTCCGCCACAGTAGCCCTGATGCAGTGTGTCAGACCCCTGTACACCTTCTTTGTCATGGCGGACCCTGAGGTCGACACTAGCTGCTCCTTGCGCAAGTCACTGAGCTGCTACTTCTCCCAGATGCAGTCCAGGAAGTACCATATCTTCTGATGGCTGGCACCAAGCCAGGTATTGAAGACATGGTGCCAACCCTCCACTGCATTGTTGTTCCTTGCCAGACCAGCCCATGTTGGCTCATACATGTTCTACATGGAGATCTGGAACAATGGTGGTCACCGGGCAGTCCTATCAATGGGGCGTCTGACCCATGTGTCCTCCATGTAGTTGAGGAGTGGCCGGAGGAGCACCTCATTGTCACGATAGAAGGGCATGTCGATGAGCTCTGCATACACGTCAGCCACAGCATCCACAGGTATGAATGCCAGGGTGAGAAGCATGCGTATCTGCAGTGCAAACTCCACATCCGTGGCATACTGTTTGTGCACCTCAGTGCTGCTCTGCACACATCGCCAAATGGCCTGGCAGAAGTGGAAGAAGCAGCCTTGCATGACTGCCACCTCTAACATGGCTGTGAATGGATGCCAAGCTGCATGCTCGATGTCAAGCAGCACTATATGTGGTTGGACATCACAAAGTAGCCTGCATATCTCAGAGAATACACGCGTGTAAGACCACTTCTTGCGCGAACACATGAGTATGTACACGGCTGGCAGGGTGACCTTGGATCGCATGCCATGGACGGTGTAGAGCTGCTCGAAGAGTTGCGGCAAGGTGTGAAAAGTGCCATCCAGGAACCAGTTCAAGCACCCAGTGAGGTACAGCAGTGCAAGCTGCATTGCAAATATGAGGACATGGTCCCCTGATGGACTGCTATCATATTGCAGGAACTGGTCACCAGCGCTCATGACTGTATACGCTGTCAGGATGGTGAGCTCTGTCACACTGCTGGGCAGCCTCTTGCTGCTTGATGCACCTACTGTATGGTTTGGCAAAGCAGGGGCAGGGCTGGCCGCCAGCTAACGACAGCATCTGTGACCCCTGTTGTGGCTTGCACAACAACCTGGGTTGTAAATTCCAGGCTGGTGTGTGCATGTTCCTGGACATCTGCCATCACACCATAGACACCAACCTCCCCTGTATTTGGGATGTGGTTATGTGGGTGACCAGTATGGATCACGTGGTCCACCATGGTGTGCACATGTGCAGGACAGGCATGCCTGTGGTCCTGCACACACCTCCAGTACACTTTCCCTTGTCGCTCCTTGTCTCTGCGGTACAAATAGCCACAGTGAGCAAGTAGTGGTCTCCCCCTTTGGCTAGTGAGGAAGGTGGCATCCTCCATCCCTCACTTGCTGACACAGAGTGACAGCATTACTTCCTGGTGCTTGCTGTTTTATGGGCATGCTGTGCAGTCATGTGTCTGTTAGCCATGTCTTGCTCCACACCTCCACTTCTGACAAAACATGGGAACACACCCCTATGTGCTGCTGCCTGTGTTAAGGAAAACACAGTCACCCACTCCCTGCTGTTGTGACGTGCTACTACAACAGTGTGAGACTGTTCTGCTATGCTACTGACTGGCTCTGTGTGCGATGGACACATGCAGAGGTATGGCGGTGTTGTTTCCTGTGCTGGTGTCCTGTGTGCCTATGTGGCGGTCTGTGATTCTGGTGGCCGGCGACAGGCACCAATGGATCATGGTGGGCATTTGTGTGCCCTGCGCCGCACTGCCGCTACACACTATACTGCTGCTGTTGGCCTACATGTTGCTGCTGCCTGTGGTGTTTGAACCCACAGCTGGCTTGTCCATGCTTCCATTGGCAGCAGTCTTGTGGAGCATGCTACAAGAGCGGCATTCCTGCAGCCTGTCTGAAGGGCCCTTCATGGCCTGACTGGTGTGTAGGGGTGGGGGTCAATGGCAGTGGTGTATCCATTAGGGGTTGTGAGTCATTTGTGTGGTGTGCTGAGGCTGGGGAATGGGGTGGGTGGAGGTATGTGCTTTTGCTGCTGCTGTGTGCATCAAGACGTGTGTGCTCACAATTTTGGTAGTTGCCCAAGTATTCCAGATGCCATTTTGCCACATTTGCCCTGATTGCTAGTTGCCATTTTGCCACTTTCACCCTGATTGCCAGTCGCTGTCACTGTATAGGAGTCCCATTCACTGTCGCCCATCATGTGCCGCTATTCTACGAATTGACGTTCTGCAGTAGCCTATGTCACAGGCTACCAGGCAGGATTTGGTAGTTTGTGGCACATAAGGTGCAAAATGCATTTTGTTACATACTTGGGACCATAAGACATGAGTCAACGAGGAGTTAACCTATCTGATGAACCACTAATAAGATCAGTAAGCTTCTAGATCATTCAAAGCCAGTAGATATAATCTATATGAACTTTAAGAAGGCATTCAACAAAGTCCCTCATGATAGACTTACACATAAAATGATAGAGCTAAACTTAAGCAGTAGAATAATTCAGTGGGTTAAAAAGTGGTTAACAAATAGAACCCAAAAGGTTAGAATCAGGGGATGTTTGTCAAAAAATGGACAGGTGTTAAGTGGCGTATCGCAGGGTTCAGTGCTGAGGCCAGTACTGGTCTCCCTTTTTGTATCTGACTTCAGCACTGGCAACAAAAATAACTGCACTAAATTTGCAGATGATACTAACATCTGCACTGAGGTAACTACTGCTGAACAAGCTGATGTACTACAAAATGACCTATATATGCTTCAAGAATGGGTGGTTAGAAATAAGATGGATTTTAACACTGATATATGTATAGTAATGCACCTAGAGGCTTAAAATGGAGAACATGACTACACCTTAAACAACACTAGGCTGAAAGCTGCTGAAAATGAGAAGGACTTAGGCATTATTATAAGTAAGGACCTCTCTTTGAGAACCACTGCAGTGCAATAGTGAAAAAGGTAAACAGGATTACTAGTGCCATCAGGAAATCTTTTATAACTAGGCATAGATCTTGTCTCGTAACCCTATATAAAAATCTTATTTGGCCCCACTTAGATTATTGTAATCAACTGTGGAGCCCCTATTTGAAAAGGGATGTTGAGATCTCGGAGAGGGTACAAAGAAAATTAACTAAGGTGGTCTCAGGCCTGCGACATATGACCAATGAGGAGAGGTTAATGGCTTTGGCACTATATTTCTTGGAACTATGAAGGAATAGAGGTGACCTACTTCTTATGTATAGAATAATTAATGAAGCAGAAATGATGACAAGCCTGGATTTAGTACCAGCATGCAAAAACTTTAACCTAAGGAGTCACAATAAACAACTGAAATAGACCTATCTCAGAAGTAATCATAGGAGATATTTCTACACACAAAGAATAATTCCCGCTATGGAATAAACTGCTGAGTGATATTGTAAAATCTGAAACCTTTGAGATGTTCAAGCAAAACCTGGATACATACCTATTAGGTATCAGATAGGGACTTATACGCCCCTTATGGGGAGGCAGGTCATATGGGCTCATAGGCATCTACCTGTCTGATAAACTGAGTATAGTACCATTCTTCTTAAGGTGGAGAGACAGAGCAATAAAAGAGGGATGAGGAAAAGTAAACCAGAAGTGGGCTTCCATTGGTAGGAGGGAAGGGGGCAAGCAGCGACGGCAAAACGTCTCTTTATGAGGGTCGGTGATAAGCAAAATCCTGTGGTTACCTGGGAGAGCAGTGGCATAAGGCTTCAGCTAGAAACATAGTAAGCAGATAAGGGCTGCTAGGCCCATCCAGTCAGCCCGTAGGCCCTATACATGTATGCATCCACTCACCCTAAGTGGTCAATGGCTTTTCATTACTCCCTTCCCACTCAAGGTTTCCCTGTGCTTGTCCCAGGCATGTTTAAACCCCTCCACTGTGCTTGCCTCTACCACCTCTTGTGGCAGACTATTCCAAGTGTTCACCACCCTCTCCATGTAGAAAAACTTCCTCACATTATCTCTTAATCCCCCCTCCAATTTCATATCGTGCCCCCTTGTTCTGGTATCTTTCCTACATTGGAAAAGATCTCCCAGCTGCACCTTGTTTATGCCCTTGAGGTACTTAAAACTTTCTATCATGTCACCCCATTCTCTCTTCTCCTCCAGTGAGTACATATTGAGGTCTCTTAGTATCTCCTCATATGTTTTGTGGTGGTTTTGTGCTAGGAGCCAGTCTTTTAAATTATTCTTGAAAGATCATAAATAATGATTATACCAATAAATAAAAGGAGTCATCTTTGCTTGACAAGCAACTGAGGGCCTTCATTTGTGAAAAAAGGGAAAGCCTTTAAGATATTCAAGGATGAACAGAGTGAAAGCAATAGGAAATGCATAAAGATAAGATGGAGGTGAACAATGATGACCTCTTAAGACAGGCAAAAGCAAACCAATAGTTAAACAGTGCAAAAGGGGTAAACAATGATGATACAACTTTCTTTAGATACTTAAGTAAGAAATGCCATGCAAAGGACAGCAGAGAAAAAATAAAGGTGGAGCAAGAATCATAGAAGACAAAGGGAGCGCAAACATATTACTTTAATTCTGTGCTCAAAGTGGAGGCTTTAGGTCAAATTCCTGGTGGCAAGACCAGATTCAGGGGCAATTCTGATAGTCACAGTTCCTACAGGAGTTTGTGGGCTTCATCCCTGACAAGGTGTTGGAGTCTTCCAGCTGGTTAGTGCTGGAGGACTTCAGTGTCTGGGTTAATGATGAGGTTTCACAGTTGGGGTGATCACTCTTCCAGCAGATGTATCTGTTGGGGATGACTCAGGCTTTTATGACTAGGTCCCACCTTCATGGCCATGCCTTAGGCCTGGTTCCCCCTGGGGTTTAACATCTTTAATTTTTTTAAACTATGTTTCCCTCCAGTCATGGTCTGTTCCTGCCCTGCCTGAAGTCCTCCGACCTGAAGCTCCTCTCTCCTCCCCCTCATCCCACGGTTGCTACCCCCAGCGTAACCCCTCCAGCGTGGGACCACCCCTCCTCTTTGGGCACTCTTGCACATATAGTTTCCAGCTGTGGGTGAGGGCCCAGGTGGAGGAACCTGGAAGGCCAGGCAGGATGGACCTGGCCATGGACATCGGGGCAGGTGCCATTGCCTACCCTGCAGACCAGGCATTTTCCTTGTTCTGGTGCTTGCTCTTCCCCAAATATGTGGCGCACACCCTGATGCACGGCAACCCTACCTTGCATCAGCCATGCTGAGTACATGCTGCTCTATGTGCTGTGCCCCCGGTCTCCACCAGGAGCCACTGGCAGGCCGGGCAATCTGCAACCCCCCCCCCGGGAGGAGAGCAGCCCAGCAGGTGCTCAATCCTCGATCCACCCCTGCCGACTCCCGGCACCCAAGCTCAATCCTGAACTCGGGTCGCAGGTGTAGTGAGAGGTGTGGCATCCAGCACCTCAACCCTCAGCACCACCGGGCCCTGGTTTAACATCTTTGATGTTGAATTGTTGAGGTGTATCTAGCCTTTCAGTCAGATCATGATGCCATGAGTTTTGAGTTCAGAGCTTCCCACTGACCCACCTCATGGAGATGATCTGGTATTGTCCTTTAAATGATTTGGAACCAGATTGACTCTTGGCTATACTAGACCTGTCCAGCATGATTAGACATGTGCTTATGGTCTTAAGACAGCTATCAAGGGCTATGATTTTGCCATTGAGGCTGCCTTGGACACTATTGCACCATATTGTGTAGATACCCACTGGTCTCTTGGCATGGATCCCCATGATCTGATGGGGAGCTGTGCAGGTTGAAATTAAGGGGTGACAATTGCAGCACTCCTGGAAGAGGTCAGGAACCAGAGGGACAGGCTGTCTCTCTGTGTTCATTTTTAAGAAGTACCAGAGTGCAATCAACCTGGAAGAGGCAGAGTTCCTGTCACAGGTGATTGCAGCAGGGGAAAACTTGTCCAACTCATTTCTTCTGTATTGTAAAAAGATTTTTACATCCTGTCTGTCATTCTGGAGGTACATTTACAGTGCTGCTGAAAAATGTGAAGAGTTTGGTACATTCTTCTCTAACAGAGTGTCCTCTATTAGGTTGGGTATCTCCATAGACAGACTGTCATAACCTTGTAGTCTTCAGCATTGATCATCGGAGGCTCTTCATCTGTCTAGGATGACTTTCAGTTAGTTGGAGAAGGATTTTTGTGGTGATAGCCGAGCTGTGACCCCTTGCTGTGAGGCAGACCCAGTGCTGATATGTCTGCTGGTGTACTGCTATGTTTTTCTGGGTCTGGCATTTTCTGGGATTGTCAAAAGTCCAATGTGTTTCCAAGTAGGTGATGGAGATGATGATGGTAAAAGGAGGGCCTTCAAAAGACAGAAGGCAAACAAGGGGATAAGGAATAGGGAATATCAGGGTGAAATAAAGGAAGCAAAGAGGTGATAAGGAGGGCAAAGGTAGACACAACTGTGCATTGCCAAGAGATACAAATGGGAAACATTTTTTAGGTATATCAGGGAAGAAAGAAAAACAAAATGGGGAATTTTCTGATTATCCAATGGGAGAGGAAGAGGAAAATAATGAGTAAAAGGCTAATATTTTAAACAAGTACTTCTGCTTGGTATTCATGGTGGATGATGAGGGGCCACTACAAGAGAGTGACATCAAAACCTTCACAAGGGGCTCAGAACATGGTGCAGGTGATGGTCATGGTCAACAGAATGAAGATGGGGCTTGTAGACCTCAGAGCAGAAAAGGCACAAGGACGAGGCAGGTTTTCCACTTCCCCATACTTTTTAATGTTAAAAAGGTTTTTTCTAATATTCCTAGTAGGTACAGTATATAAGGCACTTTAGTAACCTTTTAACTATTAAAAACTGTACCTTTAAATATATATTTGTACGTTACTCAGATCTCAAAACTTTTAAGGACTGATTTTGTAAAATATTATTAAGTCCTGAGAGGGTCCTTTGTTATCACTTTTTAAATATGAAACAGATGAAACTGATGGTTCACACTAAGTCCCAGATCTAATGGCACTGATGGCAGACACAAACTTAGACATTGTGGCTATTACAGAAATGTGGTGCACAGGGAACCATGACTGGGATACAGCCATACTTGGACACACATTTTTTAGGAAGGATAGAGGAAGGAAGAGGGAGGGGGGTGGCTATGTATGTGAAGTAGGAGATTAAAGCAACAGCAGCTCAAGGGTTACAGGAAGGAATGGAGGCACTGTGAGTTGCCCTAGAGGCAGGAATGAAGACTGCCATTCACACTAGAGTGGTTTGCAGGCGTCTTGCACAGGGGGAGGAAACAGATGAAGTTCAAATGGAGACCATCCACAAAATGGCAACCAAAGGGGAACTACTGCTAATGGGAGACTTCAACCTGCCATATGCTGATTGGAGCAATCAGACTGCAGGTACAAGGAGCAGGGATTTCATGACTGCCCTGAAAGGGGCAAACTTAAGGCAGCTAGTAGTAGAACCCACCAGGGAGGGGACTATACTGGACTTGGTGCTGACCAATGGGGACAGTATCACACATGTTGAGATTGGGCAGCCCCCTTTGATTTCAGTGACCAGAGGACAGTATGGTTTACTGTAACCACAGTGGTGGAGAAAAGTCATACAAGGATTAGGGTTTTGGATTTCAGGCAGGCCAACTTTAAGGAAATGGGGGGACAGCTTAAAAGTGCCCTAGCAGCAGAAGGTACAGGGGAGATGTGGAGGAGCAGTGGTCTAGACTCAAAAGAGTCATAACAGAAGTAACAAGACACTGTGTTAGAATGCATAGTGAGAGTAAAAGAAAGAAATGACCACTACGGTTCTCAAAGGTAGTGGCTGAGAAAGTAGGGAAAAAAGAAAGGCCTTTAGGAAATACACGGAGACTCAAAAGGATGAGGACAGGGAGAAGAATCTGGAGAAACAGAAAGAATCTGGCAAAGCAGTCAGGAGGGCTAAAGCACAGACAGAAGAAGGTATAGCACAGGCTATTAAGAAAAGAGACAAGACCTTCTTCAGATATATTAGTGAGAGGAAAAAGACTAGAAATGGTATTGTTAGGCTAAAGAAGGAAGGAGGAGGGTGGGTAGAAGATGACCTAGAAAAGACTGAGATACTGAACAAATACCTTTGCTCAGTGTTCATCAGGAAAAGGAAGGGTGAGGGACCAAAACTCATTAGGAGGAGTAGTTAGGGGAGGGAGGTTGACACCAGCCCATTCACTGTAGAAAGCATCCTAGAGGAACTCAGGGAAAATAAAAACAGACAAAGCAATGGGACCAGATGGGATTCATCCCAGAGTATTAAAGGAACACAGGGATGTACTGGCAGGTCCACTGACTGACCTTTTGAACTCATCTCTAGAGACAGGGATGGTACCTGAAGACTGGAGGAGGGTAGAGTTGCTCCATCTCATCAAGAGTGGCAGTAGGGAGAAGACAGACAATTACAGACCTGTAAGCTTGACCTCAGTAGTGGGGAAGCTAATGGAGTCCTTACTTAAGGAGAGGATTGTGAAGATTCTGGAGACTAGCGGGGCACAGGGTTCAAGGCAGCATGGATTCTTGTTGGAAGGTCCTATCAGGCAAATCTAATTGATTTATTCGACTGGGTGACCAGGGTGGTAGATCAGGGAGGAGTAGTGGATGTGGCCTACCTGGATTTCATCAAGGCCTTTGACACTGTCCCACATAGGAGATTGCTAAATAAATTGAGAAACCTGGCAGTGGGCCCTATGGTAGTAAAATGGGTTGAGAACTGGGTAAGGGACAGGACTCAGGGGGTAGTAGTATTTATTTTATTTATTTATTTATTTATTTGATATATTGGTTTACAACCTTTGAGCCAGAGGATCATTTACAAAGGTACCTCGTCACATGTAAGACAGATAGTAATGCAGAACACGGTATAACAACAATTACATTAAGCATGTGTTACAGACATTTGTCACAGACATTATTTACAATACAATTATTTACAATATTTGGATGTAGATATTTTCAGACATTATTTATAATATTTGGATGACGATATTTACAACATAACAGCAGAAGACATTATAAGCTTGAGAAAACATCTAAACATAGTAGTCAGTCCTATTCATGGGTTTGGTGTTATTGACAGAGGTTGCAATCCATAATGGACTCTGTCAGAGAATTTGGATCAGAGTAGGTGAGAGAGTGAAATATTAGTAGCAGTTACAGGAGCGGATATTGAAGAGGTGGTTGCGAAGAGTGATTCTGAAGTGGGCGATCTTGGGTGCGCTAGTGATCACTAAATGGCATGAAATCAGATGAGAGAGAGGTGACCAGCGGGATGCCACAAGGATTGGTGCTGGGACTAGTCCTGTTCAATGTCTTCACTAGCGACATTGAAGAGCATCTGAAAGGAAAGGTATGCCTGTTCATGGACGACAACAATATCTGAAACAGAGTTGACACACCAGAAGGGGTGGAAAGAATGAGAAAGGATCTAAGCTTATTGGAAGAACGGTCAGGTGTATGGTAGTTGAGTTTCAATGCTACAAAGTGCAAAATAATGCACCTGGGTCACAGGACTCCAAGAGAGGCATACAGGATGGGGGGGGGGTGGTAGTGGGGGATGTTCTGGCCACCACAAAGCAAGAGAGAGACCTGGGAATCATTATATCAGATGATCTAAAGGTGACCAAGCAGTGTGAGAAAGTGGTGGGGAAGGCAAACAAAATGCTGGGATGCATAGATAGGGGCATAACCAGCAGAAAGAAAGAGGTGATGATGCCTCTGTACTCACTAAGGCCTCACCTGGAGTACGGCATCCAGTTCTGGAGACCGCATCTCGGGAAGGACATAGGATGAAGGCAGTCCAGAAAAGGGTGACTAAAATGGAACATGGTCTGTGCCAGAAGCTGTATGAGGAAAGAGTTGGACCTTAATATTTGTTCATTGGAGGGGAGGAGATAGAGGTGGGATATGATAGAAACATTCAAATACCTTAGGGGTATAAACAGAGTACAGGAGGGAAGCATATTTCAGAGGAAGCATTGCACAAGGACAAGGGGACATGATATGAGGCTGGAGGGAGAAAGGATCGGGGGAATGTCAGGAAGTACTCTTTCACAGAAAGGGTGGTGGATCCGTGGAACAGCCTTGCAGCAGAGGTGGTGGGGGCTAAAGCAATATGGGGGTTCAAGAACACATGGGTTAGACATAAGGGTACCCTAAAGATGGGCAGAGAAGGCATGCTGCAAATCAAATAGGATCTGAGCTGTCAACACTCTGAGTAGGAAAATGGGCAGACTAGGTGGGCCAACCGGTCCTTATCTGCCATCATATTCTGTGTTTCTACGTATGTAATTAAGTGACCATTCCGTGACCCCAGGTTTCTGTGGCAATATGAGGAGATCTAATTTAACTTTTACTGAGTACAATTGATTGTGGGTCAAACATCTGAACAGCTCTTATTCTGTTTTTAAAAATGTGAACAAGGTATTGCGTTGTACTCTCTATAATAATAATAAAAGGATTGAATTGATTACTTTCAAAATAAGCTTGCAATGCCATTAAGTACTTATCATCAATTAAGAAATTTCTTCATGGTATTTTAGACCGTTTGGTGTAAATAACACTGCTGTCTTGTGTTTTCTTACCCCCCCTCATGAAGGACCAGTGTGGTCCAAAGTACAGTGGTTGGTATGTCCCCTCCAGCTGCTGCCTCTGAAAAATAAACTGCAGTTTGAACTGGTCACCACCAGGAGTCAGACTATTGCTGACATCCTCACCCTGCTCAACCTTGAGCATGAGAGCAGTCCATCAGATGCTCCTCCTTCCGCCCCCCCCAGCTGACCCTCTGATGCTCTGGGCTCCTTCTGAAACCCACATCATTTGCGCCTCAAGCGGTAGCACTAGCACTCATGCCAGCAGCCTGGCCTTGGGACAGGGACTATTAATAAGTTCAAACATGGCTGGGGCAGGTACTGCAGTCTGATAATACATAGAGGAGGAAGTAGTGATGTAGGTGATTGGAGGAGTGATGTGGACATTTCAGGGGAAGACATCACAGCTAAAACCTCTATATGATGGTAGGAGGGGGGGATAGGTAGAACACACCTTATGAACAGACCGGATGGACCCTTTGTCTTTTTCTGCTGGCAAAGTCTATGTACAGGTATCTATGTTTCCGTGTATGTAACTATGTTTCTATGTGAACAAACTGCTGGAGTCCATTATAAAAGAGAAGACAGTGGATTTACTAGAGCTAAACAGCGTTACAGACAGGAATTAATGTGTGTTTAGGAGGTCTATTTCATGTTAAATGAACTTAACTGATTTTTACAAAGTGGTGAAAAAGGTTGCAGCTAGGTGCCAGGCAGTCAGGGATTTGTCCCAAGATTCAACAAGGCTTTGATTTGGTACCACATAGGAGGCTTATTCAGAAAGTAGGAAACTTAGGGCTAGGTACAGTATATCAAAGGGATAACTAGGTGGACCTGGAACGTGTTAATAGACTGGGTCACAAGAGACATATCACAGGGTCTGTCCTGATGTTGATACAATTTAAAATGTGTATTGTGTAAGTGATATTGGGTTGTGTTACAGGGTAAAGTGGGCCTGTCTGCAGATGACACAAAGCTCTATGGGACAGTGGACAGTGATGAAAGGATTAGCAACATGATTGTGAATATCATACACAGCAAAATCAATTTGACATGCTAAAATGGATACAAGGCATATCAGAATGAATGTCATGCATTAGGGTATATAAGGCATGTTGAAATGAGGACAAACAATACGCACCAAGTTGAGTACAACACATACTGTACCAAAATGGGTATAACACATGCTGAACTGAGTATATGATATTCTAAAATAAGTGTAATACTTACTGACATTAGTTTAATACAGTATGTACCAAATATATATACATTATTGCAATAAGTATGACATATATCAAAATGAGTGTAACACCTACTGAAATTAATATAATACATAACAAAAAAAGTGTAGCGTATACAGTACCAAAATAGGTCTGACACATACTAAAATGAAACAAGCATTTGTTAATGCGGAATGCTTGCATGCTGTTGTACTGGGTTCTGCTTGTACACATTTTTTACTGTATATTTACGCACAATGGACCTCATGAGATGAAATACATCATTTGCAGTGGGGTCCTGATTTTACGCATTTTATGCCACATCTACACAGGATAGTAGGGCTGAGATGTGATAGCTCATTTTTCATGTGGTCCTGCTTTTATAATGTATTTTTCCAGTACCTATCATCTTAAATACAATGTCCCCTTTTAAATGGGGTTCTGTTGTAGGGTCCTGTTTTTACACAGTTTTGCAATATATTTACCCAGGATAACCTAGCTGAAATGTAATATCTGATTTTCAATAGGGTCCTGCATTAACATATTTTTGTACTGTGTTTGGTCTGGATAGTACATCTCAGAAACTAACTTGTTTCCAGTCAGAACCTGCTTTTCACACATTTTACACTGCATTTACCATGGATAGCACAGATGTGATAAAATATCTAATTTTCAATGGGGTCCTGCTTTTATCCATTTTTATGCATTTACTCAGGATAGCCCAGCTGAAAGGCAAGTTGCATTTTCAGTGGGGTTCAGCGTTTACAGTGTATTTTCCCAGGATAAAGCAACATAGCTGCACAGTTCAGTGGGGTCTTTGCTATGCTGGGGTCCTGCTTTTACACATTTTTACAAAACATTTACCCAGGATAAACAGATAAGATGCAATATCTTATTTTCAGTGGTGTCCTGGTTTCACACAGTTTTAGACTGTATTTACCCAAGATAGGCTGGTTGAGAGGAAATAATTATCAGTGGGCTTTCATATTTTGACCTCAAATTTCATTCAAAAGATGACTTCACAGTTCAACTACAAAAACATGCTTTGGAGGGGATTTGGACAATGACACCAGTCATGTTCATGAGGTGGGGTAACATAAAGGATATATTGAACATTACAGGTCAAAATCTGAAAAAATAAACTCATGAGTAAACATTGGAACAATTCTACAGTTTTTCATAATTTAGTTATTTTTTTCAAATTTTGACCTCAAATTTTCAACATAGTCTTTTTTATGATCCCTCCTTCTGAATATGTCTGGTGTCATTTACAAAATACTGGTTGAAATAACATTTTGTGCTTCAAGTGTGAACACACATTTTGGCAAGGATTTTAAAAATGACATCTGCCACATTCATGATGTGCTGTGAAAAACCGGCCATGTTGAAAATTTGTGATCAAAGTATTTAAGATTACCAAAGTTAGGAGCAAGCATTGGAAAACTTCTGCATACCTTCAGAACTTCATTTTTTTAGCATTTTGACCCTAAATTGCTAACATAGTCTTATTGTGACCCCATCTCATGAACCCAGTAAGTAAAAAGTTTTAAATCCTGCCCAAAAGGTGATGTTGAAGAGTGACTGCGAAATCTCTTTTCAGGCTGGATTTGAAAAATTTCACCTACCTTGTTCATGAGGTGGATTCCCAAAAAGGCCATGCTAAAAAATTTGTTGAAAAATATTAAAAAATTACCGCGTTATGAGTACAACGTCAAACCACATTGAGATACCACTTAGCTGATTTCCTCAGTTCAAGGCCTGGCATTGAAGCATAAATATGTATCTCCAGTCTAGAGAGGATTGTGGCATTGGACCCCAGTAGGCAAATAGGGGGTGGGGATTTGGTGTTGAGTGGGGGGAGGTGGAGGCAGGGTGATGGTGGCAGGGCGGTGATGGCAACAGACATCAATGGACCATTTTCTTTTTAAGAAGGTGTAAAAAGGAAAAAAGAAAAGACTATGAGAGATGGTTTTCTTTATTTCAGATGTTTGAAATGGGACAGGAAGGAGGTGGGAAGAATATTTGGCAGTAAGATGGATTTGTTTTTCTGTGGAGCAGGGCAAGGTAAGAATCAGAAGCGGCAGGGCTACTTTGGCAGTGGGAGGGAGTTGCTTTAATGGACTGGGGCCTGGGAAGAACTGGAACATTGGAGTGATACTTGGCAGTGGGAGGAAGTTGCTTTCATGGACTGAGGCAAGACAACAATCGGGAGGTGAGAGGACTACTTGGCAGTGGAAGGGATTTGTTTCTCTATGGACTGGGACACAGAAAGAATTGGGAGGTGGGCAGAATATTTGGCAGTGGGAGGCAGGAGGAAATTGTTTTTCTATGCACCGGGCATGAGAATGAGCAGGAGGTGGATGGGATGCAGTGACAGTGAATTGCTTTTGTGCATCTTGGTCTGAAGCAGGGGGGAGCTTGGAGCTGATTTTAAGGCAGCTCAGCTGTTTGCTGGGTGGCTTCATGCAGCTAAAAGGACCAAGGCACTCTCTCATAGGAGCATGTTGGTCCTTTCAACTGCAAAACGTTTCCACCCAACAAGCACTGACCAGTGCCATGATCAGCCTGGCTAATCATTGGGCTGTCTCTGTCAAGCCCACTGAAACTTGAGCTGCAGTGGACCCGACAGTGATACACCTATGAAATGCAATTCTTTGTAACTCAATGTTTGCTGCACTTTCATGTGCACACAAACATATAAAAGGTTTAAACTGAAGATCAAACTGGGGCAGCACTCTTATCAGAAGAACATTCAAACATCAAACTGGCATACTTATAGAAATTCATTTGTCAGTGCAATACTTTATTTTCAAAAAATGTTTTCTATGTACAAATCAGCATCACTACTTCATACAGTGCATGTTTCTCCAGCACAAAGTCTTAAAAGTTTTTGAACCGTGCGGTTCTTTACTGCAACCTTTATGACTGAATCTGCTAATGGTTGTGGGGCAGTCCATGCAGTCTACTTTGTTATATGCAGACAAGGCTTTTAATCCACAAAGTGCTGACTCCTGATGAATATATTGTCCTCCGACTGTGCAGTTAAAAACTGTTTCACATAAACTTATTAAAGAAAACTGGACTGTTATCAGCACAACTATGCTAACTCAGGTGCAAGTAACATCAACTACTAACATGTCAACATGACAGGAATGCCATTTACAAAGCTGGAGGGATTTGTGCAGTGCATAATCCTTTATAGTGTATAATTTAAAGGAGCAGTGTGTCCTATTTAGAAGAACCTAAGATTTGTTCTTATTATAGAAACATAGAAACATAGACTTTGACGGCAGATAAGGACCGCTTGGCCCACCTAGTCTGCCCATTTCCCTATCTACAGGATAAGCTGCAGATCCTGTTTAACCAACAGCCTATTTCTTATTACCCCCCACAAGAATTGCCTTATGTCTGTCCCATGTATTCTTGAATTCTCCCACAGTTTTAGACCCCACAACCTGCTCAGGAAGGCTATTCCATGCATCCACTACCCTCTCCGTGAAAAAATACTTCCTCACATTGCCCCTGAACCGCCTCCCCTCTATCTTTTAATTGTGACTCCTTGTTTTTGCACATCTCTTTTTCTGAAAGATGCTACCCTCTTGGACTTTGTTGATTCCACAGAGGTACTTAAAAGTTTCTATCATGTTCCCCCTCTCCCTCCTTTCCTCAAGGGTATACATGTTAAGCTCTTTTAGTCTCTCCTCATACGACTTCTCTTGCAGACCCTGCACCATTCTAGTTGCCCTCCTCTGGACTGCCTCTATCCTGTCTATCTCCTTGCAGAGATGGGGTCTCCAGAACTGGACGCAGTACTCCAGATGGGGTCTCACCAACTGTCTGTACAGAGGGATAACAGCTTCCTGTTTTCTGCTGGTGATGCCTCTCCCCATACATCCCAGTATCCCCCAGGCCTCCCTACTGTCTTCTCACATTGCTTGCTAACCTTAAGGTAATCTGATATGATTACCCCCAGGTCCCGTTCCATTTTTGTTGTTGTTACTACCCCCCCATTGTGTAATCTTCCCCTGGGTTTTTGTTTTCCTGGTGCATTATTTTGCACTTCTTTGCATTGAATCCAATTTGCCATACTTCTCACCATTCCTCCAACCTTGCCAAGCCCTTTCTCATCCTTTCCATGCCTCCTTGTGTATCAACCCTGTTGCAGATCTTTATGTCATCTGCAAAGAGGCATACTTTTCCTTCCAGTCCCTCTGCAATGTCACTTATAAAGACATTAAAAAGGACTGGACCCAGTACTGATCCCTGTGGTACCCCACTAGTAACACCTCTTTCTTCAGAGTGGACTCCATCTACAATTACCTTCTGTGTCCTGTTGTCCAGCCAATGTTTTACCCAGGCTACCACCATGGGACCCACTCCCAGGCTGGTTAATTTGACTATTAATCATGTCTGTGGGACTGTGTCAAATGCCTTGCTAAAGTCTAAGTAGGCCATGTCCACAGTCCCTCCCTGGTCTACTACTTTGGTCACCCAGTTAAAGAAATCAATTAGATTCATCTGATATGACCTTCCCGCTGTGAACCGATGCTGCCTTGGGCCCTGTGCCCCACTGGCCTCTAGGTACTCAACAATTCTTTCCTTCAGAAGTTAGTCCATCACTTTCCCTACCACAGAGGTCAAACTGACAGGTCTGTAGTTTCCTGCCTCTGTCTTGGTCCCACTTTTGTGAAGGGGAGTCATATCCACCTTCCTCCAGTCCTCAGGTACCACACCATCCTCCCATGATTTGTTAAAAAAGGTAGTCAGTGGCTTCACTAGTTCTCCCCTTAATTCTTTTAGAATTCTGGGGTGAATTCCATCAGGCCCCATTGCTTTGTCCACCTTCAGTTTTAGGAGTTCTTTCAGAACCCTTTCTTCTGTGAAAGGGCTGGGATTGACCCCCCTATCAAGAGTGCTTCTGTTAATTGGATTAGGCACCTCCCCCTCCTCTTTTGTGAAAAATGAGCAGAAATATTCCTTCAGTATCCTTGCTTTTTCACTGTCCCTCTCTGCCTACCCACCATCCATTCTATTCAGCCTCACTATCCCTCCCTTTGTCTTTCTATGCTCCCTGATGTACCTATAAAAGGTTGTATCCCCCTTCTTAACCAAGTTGGCTATCTTTTCATCAGTTTGGGCCTTTGCTATTCTGACTTCTCTCCCTGCATCCTTTTGCCTTAACTGGTACAGCTCTCTGTCCTGCTCCTTCTGTGTTTCCTTATACTTCCTGAATGCTATCTTTTTCTTCCTGACTTTCCCTGCCACCTCTTTTGAGAACCATAGTGGCCTTTTCTTTCATTTTGATTTGTTTATTTGCTTCACACAAAAGCTTGTTGCCTCTGTGATGGCAGTTTTGATGTTTCCCCATTGTTGCTCCACCCCTCCTTCTAGCCTGTTTGCTTGTGCTTTTCTAAGGCACTCTCCCCATCTTGCCAAAGTCAGCCCTCCTGAAGTCCAGTACCCTCACTTTTGCATGGCTTGATTCTGTAGCTGAGTTTATCATGAACCACACTGTTTGATGGTCACTTGTTCCAAGATGGCAACCCACTTCTAGATCTGAGATCCTGGCGCTGTCCCCATTTTAGAGTATGAGGTTTAAGAGTGCTCCCTCACGAGTGGGTTCTGAAACTAGCTGTCTGAGACATGCCACCTGTAGGGCATTGAGAATGGCCCTGCTCTTGGATGTGGCTGCAGCAAATGTGCTCCAGTTAAAATCTGGCATATTCAGGCCTCCCATCAACAGTATTTCCCCTTTCTCTGACATCTTAAGAATGCCTTCTATCATATTCTTGTCCATTCCCTACCCCTGACATGGGGGTCTGTATACAACCCATGTGCGGATTGTGGTGCCATTTCCAGTCTCAAAGGTTACCCACAGTGCCTCCACTCCTCCCTGTTTACTCTTTTGTTCAGTCACTTTTATCCCTTCCTTTACAGAGAGAGCTACTCCTCCCCCTCTTCTCCCCTCCCTGTCTCTCCTGTAGGTTGTGTACCCTGGTACGTTAACATCCCAGTCATGGTTTTCTGTGTACCATGTTTCTGTGACTGCTACGATATCCAGGCATCCCTCTTCCATCTAGGCCACCAGTTCAGGGAGCTTGTTGCCCAGGCTACGGGCATTGGTACCCATTACCCTCCATTTCCTGATGACCTTACTCCTTTTTGCCCCATCCCTGTCATTATTGCCTTTGTCGCTTTCTCCATTTACCCCTGCCCTTTTCCCTATCAACATCTCTGTCTTGGTGTTTACATCACTTACTACTCTGACTTTTTTGTGGGGGCTAGGATTTCCCTGTTCTTTTCCAGTGCCTCCCCACCTTGGCTAGTTTAAATGCTTGCCAATGAAGCATTTAAATCCTATCACCTAGGATCCTGGTTCCCCTCCTGGACAAATGCAGCCCATCATGCCAGTATAGGCCTGCATCACTCCAGGTGGATGCCCAGTCCCCAAAGAAGCCAAATCCCTGAGCTCTGCACCAGTTTTTCAACCACTGACTGAATCCCATGGTGTGGAGCACCCTAGTCTTACCTACACCACAGACAGGCAGCACCTCTGAGAAGGTTACTATGCATGCTACTTGTCTAAGGCCCCTCCCCAACTCCACAAACTCTTCCTGCATTGCTCTGCTCCCTTTCTTAACCAGGTCATTTGTCTCAAGGTGGACAATGACATCCTGCTCCCTCCTCTGTGCAGCTGTTCTGGTGATCCTGAGGATTTGCTCCTTGTCCCTCCAAGCCATGGCGCCAGGCAAGCACCTTACCTCCCTCTCCCCTTCCTCCCCAGTTCTACCTTCCTAACAATGGAGTCCCCCACCCAGAGTTGTTTCCTTCCCCTGTGGGTCCCATGCCACCCTCCTGTACATCTCCCATGTGGAGGTTCCCCGCATTCTCCTTGGTCTCCACTGTGGGTGCCTCCATAGAGGAACCACACTTTGCCAGAATGGCATAGGAATTGCAGAGAGGTACAACTGGAGGGATGTGCCTCTGTTCCACCACCCTCACCCTCCCTGAACCCACTGTGGTCCAACTGCTACTCTTTCTTGGCAACCTCTGAGGCAACGGCATGACACTGTAAGTACAGAACACACTGATCAGCCATAAAGTGCTAAAATAACTATTCATGCAATTGTGTCTAAATGTGCTTCTATGCATAATACTAAAGTTATATAACATCTAAACTATACTAGTTTGAATATTTTGTAGATTTCAGTTTTTCTGCATTACACAGACATTGGGAGGGGGACCTTACACATGGGGGATTTCCTTGCAAACTCCCCAGAACAGGCACCCTCTAGTGGCAATCATGGAGGTATACATTACAAAGACTTTCCTTTTACTGCAAGAAGCAAACTATTTTACATTTTAAAAATTCTATTTTTAAAACATGTTTTCAACTATTTGTTAATTTTTTTGATCTTCAAATAGTTTCATGGGACCAATTGTATAAGTGCAGTTAGACACTTCAGGGATCTGAGTTGTAGCCTGATAAGAGTGCTTCCTAAGTGCTAAAGGCACTCGGCACAAGACCCTCATGCTTTACTACGGACCTGGGGCATACACTTCTCAAGCAACAACCCACACCCTGTCATGATTTACGACTTACATAACCATGCAATGGACATGAATTAGTAGTAATAAAATAGAGCATTGTTGAAAGTTGCATATTTTTTGAAAGTTTAAATTGGACAGAAAATTTTCAAACCATAAAGAAACACACATTCCTATATTTGTTAATGGAGAGATAAAGAAAGTTTATTTCGGCATTCTGGAGCTGTACCACTTGTACTTATTTATACGTAAGTAATACGTAATACATAAGTATTTTTTGTAAATGAGTTATACTCCCAGTTTTCATTCAGTTATTGAACAAAAGATATAATACTGCAAGCAAATTGCAGGCAAAATTATACTTGTTATTTTATAGAATTTTATTTTCTCATTATCAACCCTTCTGCCTGGTTTATTTGTGGATCAGAAAGCAAGAGTGTCAGACACTGATGTTGTGTCAAGTAATTATATGAAATACACACTTGGGGCCCAATTACAAGTCATGAGGCACAACTCATGGGTGTATGCGAGTTGCACCATGCGGTGCTATGCCAGGGACCCTGTGCCGTATTCCAAGACAGGCAGGGTCCCCGGCACCTATGTCCCATGACTGTCGTAGCTGCAGGCTAGCACCACAGGAATGGTGCACTGGTCCTGGGTGCCACAAGTCATGACCCCAAATGTACTGCCCCCTACTCCAAATCACACCCGCAATCACCTGGGGGAGCATTATGGGGGGGCTGGCCGGGTGGCGCAGGCATTCAGGGACAGTGTAATAAACGGACCCTGGGGGTCCCCGACATTTGAGTGTGGGGGGCCTGACTTTGCTGGGCGGGGATGTGGAGCAGGGCTATGTGCTTCCTGTGGTGCTGTGGGGGGTCCATCATTTTGCCAGGATAGATGCCCCTTAGACCACCTCCATGCTGGTCTAACTCTGCAGTGCCATAGTGGGTCTTGGAATTGCGTAGGTGGGTTACGGCAGCCACCCTTTTGGGATAGGGCAGAGTTGCTGGCATTACCCATCCTTGTGCCATGCCACAGTGGGTTGTGGGTATAGTGGGTGGCATAGCCCACGTTTGGCACAACACGCACGTGGCATGGTGCAAGCTGCATCTTAGAATTGTGACTTGCATATTTCATGGTGCAAGGTGCAATTTACGCGATGGGGTTCAGCATAAATCACCTTGCGTGATGCACAAGTTATCCTAGAATTGGGCCTTAAATGTCAGAGAGATAGGGAGTGCGTTTGGCAAGAGTGTGTGGAGTTGTTAATACTGGAGTCAGCCCTGATGATTCTCTACTACAAGCCCAAGGTCAAGCGCATCTAACTTTAGAGATTCTGCAACTCTCTTGGTCACATGCATATGTCTGCAGACTGGATCAGACAGAGCAGGCTTCTATGAATGAAGAGGGTTTTAGAATGTGTAAAAGCTTCTATGCTTGAAGGGCCACTTTAATCACCCATGTACTGTAGGAGTGTATAGGGCACTGTGGACCAGGTCCTAAGTTGTAAGTCCTTGTGTTTTTTATGCAATAAAAAAATATTTAAAGTAAGACACTCCATTGGTCTGGTATTGTTGGAAAACTGCACATCCAGGAAATGTGGTTATTCCAACACAATTAATTCTGTAAAATGTCTTATGGTGCTTGTGAAGTGTTTTTTTAGGCAATTTGGTAGAAACAAATTACACCTATAAATACATTTTTGAATTTATTTTATTTTCAGATCAGTGTAACTAATCCTTATGCAACTGGGTGACACTAGTGGATGTTAACATGGACTTTCTAATGTTTATGGAATTTACCTATTGGGCTTCCATGGGCAACAGTCTGTTTCAGCAAAACAATGTGACCATCACCCAGCTGATTTTTAAAATCTTGTATGTGTCTGTGTTTAGATTCAAAATGAGTGGTTTTACTGCCTTCTGATCTCACATATTGTCTCATGGAAGTTCTATGTCAGTGACTGTCCCCCACTTGAATGCAGTAACAGAGCTCCAGACTTCAAGGATCTGAGATTTGCCAAATTCTTACTTCACTGATAAAAAACAAACCTCACTATGTAATGATGTAGCAGAAGAATTCTGCTTTATTTATCTGGATGGATACTTAGGCACTGAATTCTAATCAATAATTGACAACCTCTTATACAGTATGTTTGAATCATCTACTAAGTGCGACACACTTGTACAAATGTTTTTGAGATCATGGTCAATGATGTCCAGGAAGAACAAAGCAAACCTAATTGTTCTAAAGCTGGAGGATTAGCCAATATTCCAACTAACCTATTCAGATATGTATCTCCAGTGAAAGCTCTCTCATGTTAGGGCCACATCTGTGGTATGGGGTAATCGGCAGCCATAGCCACAAGGACTTGGGAGGGTTACTCCCATGGAAGGGAGGGAGGTAGTTGGTGGCTGTAGCTGTGGCAGTGAAGGCTGATCATATCCATGGCTAAGGAGGAGTGCTCGGGGCAGAAGTCATGGAGCCTGTAGGAGGAGCACTCAGCAAACAGCACCAACTTTGAATCTCGGCAGTTGGGCTATAAAAGGCAGAAGTCCAGCTGCTCTCTCTCTCTCTCTCTCTCTCTCTCTCTCATTCAGGCCACATCTGTGGCAGAGGGTAATTGGCAGCCATAGCCACAAGAATCAAGGAGGGAAGCACCCATAGCAGAGAAGGAGGTAATTGGTGGCTGTAGTCACATGGATCTGGGAGGGTTGCACCCAGAGCAGGGAAGGGGTAGTCAGCAGTGGTAGCCATAGTAGTGAAGGCGGGCCGTATCCATGGCTAAAGAGGAGTGCTCGGGGTAGGAGCTGTGGAGTCACTATTGGATTAAAAAGGAGAACAGTAAATTAAATCACAAGGTCCCATAACTTCCAGTTAAAAGGGGAAGTATTTAACACCATCAAAAGAACAAAGTGGTTTACACAAAGAATAATACTAACATAGAACTCATTACCAGCATGGTTTGTAACTTGTGAAACTATGGAAGCCTTTAAACTAGCTTTGGATAGACACATGGATAACGTTAAATACAGCTATATCCACTAGAAATAGTGGCAAGCTTTTTATAGGTCTATGACCTCCAAACTCTTAACTCCTCTATAAATCTATGAAAAACTAGGAGAAGTGTTCAGCAAAGAGTGCCAACTTTGAATCCAAATTTTCCCAGATTTTTCCCCCACCCAGCTACCCCACACTGCCTCCAGATTAAATGGTCTCCCAAACCAAGCCTAGCAGGGGTCTGGCCAATGAAGAATGGACAGAGGGTAGAGTATTAAGGAGCTGGATGTCATTGTCCACCAAGGAACAAATGACCTGGCTAAGAAAGGGATTAGAGTAGTACAAGAAGAGTTTGTGGAATTGGGGAGGGGCCTTAGACAAGTAGCAAGCATCGTAACCTCCTCAGAGGTGCTGCCCATCTATGGCGTAGGAGAGGCTAGGGTGTTCTGCACCATGGAATTCAATCAGTGGTTGAAAAACTTGTGCAGAACTCAGGAATTTGGCTTCATTGGGGACTGGGGGTCCACCTGGAGTGATGCAAGCCTATACTGGCATGATGGGCTACATCTGTCCAGGAGGGGAACCAGGATCATAGATGATAGGTTTAAATGCTTCATTGGCAAGCATTTAAACTAGCCAAGGGGGAGGCACTGGAAAGAAGCAGGGAAATCCTAGCCCCCACAAAAAAAATCATGGTAGTAAGTGCGGCAAACACCAACATAGAGGTGACAATAGGGAGAAGGGCAGAGATAAATGGGGAAAGTGAGAAAGGCAAGCAGGACAGGGATGGGGCAAAAAGGAGTAAGGCCATCAGGAAATTGAGGGTAATGAGTACCAATGCCCGTAGTCTGGGCAACAAGCTCCCTGAGCTGGTGGCCTTGATGGAGGAGGGATGCCAGGATATCGTAGCAGTCACAGAAACATGGTACACAGAGAACCATGACTGGGATGTTAACATACCAGGGTACATAACCTACAGGAGAGACAGGCAGGAGAGAAGAGGGGGAGGAGTAGCTCTCTATGTAAAGGAAGGGATAAAAGCAACTGAACAAAAGAGTAAACAGGAGGAGTGGAGGCACTGTGGGTCACCTGGAGACTGGAAAGGGCACCACAACTTCACAGGGTTAGGTACAGACCCCCATGTCAGGGGAGGGAATGGACAAGGATATGATAGAAGGCATTCTTAGGATGGCAGAGAAAGGGGAGATACTGTTGATGGGAGACCTGAATATGCCAGATGTTAACTGGAGCACATTTGCAGCAGCCACAGCCAAGGGGAAATTCTCAATGCCCTACAGGTGGCAGGCTTCAGACAGCTAGTTTCAGAACCCACTCGTGAGGGAGAAATCTTAGACCTCATAGTCTCAAATGGGGGCAGTGAGAGGATCTCAGATCTAGAAGTGGGTTGCCATCTGGGAACAAGTGACCATCAAACAGTGTGGTTCACGTTAAACTCAGCTACAGAGTCAAGCCATACAAAAGTCAGGGTACTGTACTTCAGGAGGGCTGACTTTGGCAAGATGGGAAGAGTGAATCAGAAAAGCACTAGCAAACAGTCTAGATGGAGGGGCGGAACAACAATGGGGAATCATCAAAACTGCAATCACAGAGGCAACACGCCTTTGTGTGAAGCAAATAAACAAATCAAAATGAAAGAATAAGCCACTATGGTTCTCAAAAGGGGTGGCTGGGAAAGTCAAGCAGAAAAAGATAGAATTTAGGAAGTATAAGGAAACACAGAAGGAGCAGGACAGAGAGCTGTACCAGTTAAGGCAGAAGGAAGCAGATAGGGAAGTCAGAATAGCAAAGGCCCAAACTGAGGAAAAGATAGCCAACTCAGTTAAGAAGGGAGATAAAACCTTTTATAGGTACATCAGAGAGTGTAGAAAGACAAAGGGAGGGATAGTGAGGCTGAATAGAATGAATGGTGGGTGGGCAGAGGAGGACAGTGAAAAAGCAGGGATACTGAATTAATATTTCTGCTCAGTATTCACAAAAGAGGAGGGGGAAGTGCCTAATCCAATTAACAGAAGCACTCTTGATAGGGGAGTCGATCCCAGCCCTTTCACAGTAGAAAGGGTTCTGCAAGAACTCCTACAACTGAAGGTGGACAAAGCAATGGGGCCTGATGGAATTCACCCCAGAATTCTAAAAGAATTAAGGAGGGAACTAGTGAAACCACTGACTACTCTTTTTAATAAATCATGGGAGGATGGTGTGGTACCCGAGGACTGGAGGAAGGTGGATGTGATTCCCCTTCACAAAAGTGGGACCAAGACAGAGGCAGGAAACTGCAGACCTGTCAGTTTGACCTCTGTGGTAGGGAAAGTGATGGAGTCACTTGAAGGAAAGAATTGTTGAGTACCTTGAGGCCAGTGGGGCACAGAACCCAAGGCAGCATGGGTTCACAACGGAAGGTCACAGTGCCGACTAATAATAGATTGCTTTGACTGGGTGACCAAAGTAGTAGACCAGGGAGTGGCTGTGAACATGGCCTACCTAGACTTTAGCAAGGCATTTGACACAGTCCCACACAAAAGATTAATAGTCAAATTAACCAGCCTGGGAGTGGGTCCCAGGGTGGTAGCCTGGGTAAAATATTGGCTGGACAACAGGACACAGAAGGTAATTGTAAATGGAGTCCACTCTGAAGAAAGAGGGGTTACTAGTTGGGTACCACAGGGTTCAGTAGTAGGTCCAGTCCTTTTTAATGTCTTTATAAGTGACATTGCGGAGGGACTGGAAGGAAAAGTATGCCTCTTTGCAGATGACACATTATCTGCAACAGGGTTGATACACAAGGAGGCGTGGAAAGGATGAGAAGGGACTTGGCAAGGTTGGAGGAATGGTCAGAAGTATGGCAGCTTGGATTCAATGCAAAGAAGTGCAAAATAATGCACCTGGGAAACAAGAACCCAGAAGAAGATTACACAATAGGGGGGAGGAAGTAACAACAACAAAAAAGGAAAGGGACCTGGGGGTAATCATATCAGATGACCTTAAGGTTAGCAAGCAATGGAGAAGGCAGTAGGAAGGGCTGGGGGTATACTGGGATGCATAGGGAGAGGCATCACCAGCAGAAAACAGAAAGTTGTTATCCCTCTGTACAGACAGTTGGTGAGACGCCATCTGGAGTACTGCATCCAGTTCTGGAGACACCATCTCCGCAAGGACACAGACAAGATAGAGGCAGTCTAGAGGAGGGCAACTAAAATGGTGCAGGGTCTGCAAGAGAAGCTGTATGAGGAGAGACTAAAGGAGCTTAATATGTATACCCTTGAGGAAAGAAGGGAGAGGGGGGACATGATAGAAACTTTTAAGTACCTCAGTGGAATGAACAAAGTCCAAGAGAGTAGCATCTTTCAGAAAAGATGTCGTGCAAGAACAAGGGAACACAATTTAAAGATAGAGGGGGCAGTTCTGGGGCAATGTGAGGAAGTATTTTTTCACAGAGAGGGTAGTGGATGCATGGAACAGCCTTCCTGAAGAGGTTGTGGGGTCTAAAACTGTGGGAGAATTTAAGAATGCATGGGACAGACATAAGGCAATTCTTCTGGGAGGTAGGAAGAAATAGGCTGTTGGTTAACTAGGATCTGTGGCTTATCCTGTAGGTAGGGAAATGGGCAGACTAGGTGGGCCAAATGGTCCTTATCTGCTGTCAAAGTCTATGTTTCTATGTGTCTATGTTTCTTAGACATGAAGCGAGATTCAGCGTCGGCCAGTGTAGAAGTCTTCAGGTATTGTGTCTGTGCTTGAAATATTGCATTTCTTCTAGTTGAAAGTTGAATTCTATTAGGTAGCCATATGGCACAATTGTGGGTAGGCTTTGTTTCACTTCTGGGGTAAACTAAGGTTGAACTTAGATAGGCTTATTTTAGTATTTAACAAGCTCTAGTTATGAAGGAGGATAGGACTTTTAAAAAGAGACTGCTCAGTAGGCTTTATCAAATCTCACTGTGATACGGAGGGGGTAGGAGTTAAAGTATAATTGTGGTTTGGACAGATAAGACTGTTAAAAGGAGGCTGCTCTATAGGCTTCAACAGCTCTAAGTGGGAATAGGGGGGGTTAAGAGTTTAAAGAAAGCTACTCAACCATCTTACATTTACTGCATGAGGGAAGGGAATTGGGAACTGGAAGGAACATGTTTAGGAATAGTGGGGGGGAGGAGGAGGCGTGGGGGAGGGAGCACCAATCTTTCTTAAAGTTGCATGGAGAGTAGGGGGGTGTTTAGTGTGCAACCAAATAGGGATGCTTAAAAAAGAGATCATGAGTCTGCAAGAGGAACTGAGGCAGGCGAGAAGGGCCATGGTGGGTTATGGCCCAACAGTGCAAGGTGATAGGAGGGGAACTGAGGAGGGAGGGCAAGTTAAGCAGACAGGGGTGAGGAGAGGGGAAAAGGTTGGACGAGGAGACCCTGGGCCAAGGAGACCCAGTCCGAGGGTCAGTGTGTCAGGGGAACCAAGGTAGTAGGGTAGATGAAAGCAGAAAGGAGGAGAAATGAGTTGGGAGAGGAGGGGAAGGGGTGATAGACAAGGAGTCAGAAGGGGGACATGGGCTAGTATGAGGAAGGTAGAAGTAGACCTTAAGAGAAGGGTCTTCGGAAAAACAGTTCACAGTTCAGGACGGGAAGGAAGAAGAGAAAGTGGATGAGTTTGGAGGTGTAACAGAGGGTAGCCAGAATGAAAGTGGGATGGGAGGAGTACAGATGGGGGACTTATAATAAGGACAGAAGGGTTAACTAATGTGCAGGAGGTAGAAGAGGTGTCAGGGAGGGGACGAAGGGAAGGAAACGATTGGAAAACAATGTGGAATCTTAGTGCTGGGAGACTCAATACTAAGGGGAGTCAGGTGAGGTAGCAAGGGGTAGAGGCATAGTCGCATATGGGTGGAGGCAATGCCAGGAATGACAACAGAAAGGGTGGGGCAATCTGTTTTGAAGTATGTTAGAAAGGGTAGGGATGGAGAAAAGTAATTTAATTCTGCATTTGGGGACAAACAACCTGACTGATAGGATAGTAGATATAGTTCGGAGGAGGTGTGAGGAATTAGGACCAATATGTGAGAGGGTAGGAAGATCAGTAGTTTTCTCAGAGATACTTCCTGTTCCCAGGGCAAGCACTGTAAGAAAATAGAGAATAGAAGAATTTAATATATGGCTAGGAACTTGGTGTTGGGCTAAAGGGTATGGGCTGTTGGGCAGGGGTGGGGGGGACCAGGAAAGACAGTAGTCTTTACTCAAAGGATAGAATACACTTAAGCGAGGAGGGCAAGAGTGTGTGGAAAAAGGGGTCAAGTGATCACACAGATGAGGCTGGATATTTCAACTAGGAGCAGGGGGTGGCAAGTGAGCAGGAGGCAAGCAGAGGCCACAGATTGGGAAGACAGATGAGCTTACCCCTCATAACAGAGACAAGGGATTAAGGGCAAGTACTAGGAGGATGTTAGAAAGGGATGGAAGTAGGGGAGGAGGGGGGAGGTAAGGGGGTGGAAGGTAGTCACCTTGAATGCTAGAAGCCTGGGGAATAAGCAGAGCATCAAACTCTCATGGTGGAGGGGAAAGTGGACATGGTGGCCATTACCAAAACATGGGCCATCCTGTACCACGATTGGAACCTAGTGGTACCAGGGTACAGGATATTCTGCAGAGACAGAGCAAAGGGGAAAGAGGGGGAAGTGGCACTATATGTGAGGGAAGGACTGAAGTGTGTATGGGAGGAGGGGGGGAGGAGGGCAGGATGGAGTCTATGGATACAAATCCAGGACTCAAGTAATGGAACTCTCAGGATGGGACTGGTGTACATGTCACCCTCCCAGACAGAAGAATTGGACAGGGAACTAGCAGGATAGATCAGAAGGATCTGTGGAAAGGAGAGTGTGGTGATCGTGGGGGACTTCAACCTGTTGGGGGTGGACTGGAGTACCCCAGCCACAAACAATAGAAGGGAGCAGGTATTGCTGGACACTTTCCAGGACAACTTCCTTATGCAGATGATCAATGAACCAACCAGGTTAGGGAACACCCTTAACCTTGTGTTGGCAAATGGGGAGTTTGTGAGGGAACTGAAGGTGGAAGATCCACTGGTGGGGAGCGACCACCAATCAGTACAGTTCATGCTGAATATGGGTAACGAAAAAGTAGTATCTGACGCAAGGGCATTGGACTACAGGAGGGCTAACTTCAAGAGAATGGGGGAAGTAGTAAAAGAGTACCTGGCCAAAATTCAACTTAGTATGGACACTACCTGGAGGTGGGAGCTCATAAAGCTGGGGGTAGTGGAGGCAACTAAAATCTGTGGCAAGGCCAAAAGTAAGAAGGCTAAGGCAAAGAAACCTAGCTGGGTGAGCAAAGGAGTCATGGAAAAGATAAGGAAGAAGAAAAACACCTTCAAGACATACAAAAGCACAGGAAGGGGGAGGACAGGGAGGAGTACCTGAAGGAAGCGAAGGAGGAGACAAGGGCAGTGAGAGCAACCAAGGCATCTAAGGAGCTCAAGCTGGTGTAGGGCATTAAGGAGGAGGAGAAGGAATTTTTCAGGTACATCAGGGAGAAAATGAGCTGTAGTGACAATATAGTAAGGATTAAGAAGGATGTGGGATGGGTGGAAGTAGGGGGGTGAAAAGGCAGAAGCACTAAACAATTACTTCTGCTTGGTATTTACTAAAGAAAAGGGGGGATATACCCAAGGGGGGGGGTTGAGATCAGGAATGGAGGGAGAGGGATGATGGACAGGGAAATCACAGGGACAGAGTGCTGGAGAGCTTGAGAGCACTGAAGGTGGACAAGGCGCCAGGCCAGATGTCATACATCTGAGGGTTCTGAAGGAACTGGCAGAGGTCTTCAGGGGCCTTTGGCAGACTTATTCAATGCCTCACTGGATTCAGTGTGTGTACCTCAAGATTGGAGGATGGCTCATGTGGTACCTGCCCATAAGGGTGGTCCCAAGGATGAACCGGGGAATTATAGACTGGTAAGCCTCACATCTGTCATGGGTAAGCTGATGGAGGCAATCCTGAAGGAGAGGTGGTATCCCTTCAGGAAGCCCATGGACAGCATGGCTTTGTCACTGGCAGATCCTTTCAGACCAACCTGGTGGTTATACCTGGACTACACACCACAATCCACACAGTGGTTGTATACAGACCCACATGTCAGGGAGAGGGAATGGACAAGGATATGATAGAAGGTATCCTTAGGATGGCAGAGAAAGTGGAGATACTGTTGATGGGAGACCTGAATATGCCAGATGTTAACTGGAGCACCTTTGCTGCAGCCACATCCAAGAGCAGGGCCATTCTCGATGCCCTACAGGTAGCATGCCTCAGACAGCTAGTTGTGGAACCCATTCATGAAGGAGCAATCTTAGACCTCATACTCTCAAATGGGGACAGTGAGAGGATCTCAGATCTAGAAGTGGGTAGCCATCAGGGAATGAGTAACCACCAAACAGTGTGGTTCACGATAAACTCAGCTACAGAGTCTAGCCATACAAAAGTTAAGGTACTTGACTTCAGGAGTGCTGACTTTGGAAAGATGGGAGAGTGCCTTAGAAAAGTACTAGCAAACAGGCTAGAAGGAGGGGTGGAGCAACAATGGAGAAACATCAAAACTGCCATCACAGAGGCAACAAACCTTCGTGTGAAACAAATAAATCAAAATGAAAGGGAGTGAGGGGAGTACGAGCTGATGGCTAGAAGGGCCACTAGGGTGGTGAGGCAAGGAAGGTAAGGAAGGAGCAGAACCTGGCCAGAGAAATTAGGACAGGGAACAAGGGGTTCTTTAGATACATTGGGGGAAAAACGAAGGGTGAAGGAGCAGATTAGCAGGATTAAAACAGGAGAGAGATGGGCACAAGACTTGGGGGAGCAGGCTGAGGTACTAAATGAGTACTTCACCTCAGTTTTCACCAAGGAAGATGGGGGTGCTGCATCATACATGGGAGGAAACAGTGATACAGAGGAGGATGGCCCTTACCGATTGGCGGGTCTGGGGAGAGGGGGAGGCATCACTGGCAGGAGGGGGGAAGGCTAAGCAGGGAGAAGAGGTAGCAGAAGTGGAAATCACAGCAGAGAGAGTGAGGGAAGCCCTCAGGTCCTTTAAGACAGAAAAAGCACCAGGGGCAGACAAATTACATCCCAGAGTGCTGGAGGAACTTGCGGATGTCCTGGCGAAACCCCTGGTGTAGCTTTTCACCATCTCACTGAGGACAGGATGGGTGCCCCAGGGCTGGAAGGTGGCGCATATAGTGCCTATCCACAAGAGGGGATCAAGGGAGGTGGCAGGGAACTACAGGCCTGTCAGTCTGACATCAGTGGTGGGCAAGGTGATGGAGGGCATTGTCAAGGAGAAGCTAGGGAGGGACCTGGAAAAGTCAGGGTGCCTGGACAATAGACAGCATGGATTCATCCTGGGGAAATTGTGTCAGACAAACCTTGTGGAGTTCTATGACTAGGCGACAAGTGCCTTGGACCTGGGTAGACCAGTGGACGTCCTCTTTCTAGACTTCAGCAAGGCATTTGACTCTGTTCCTCATGTGGGCCTGTTGGATAAGCTGGAAGAAATGGGGGTGGGGAACCAGATGATCAGATGGATAGGCAATTGGCTCCAGGACCGGACCCAGAGGGTCGTAGTTGGCAGAATAGTCTCATCCCCAAGGAGGGTCATTAGTGGGGTCCCACAGGGATCAGTCCTTGGGCCCCTCCTGTTCAACACCTACATCTCTGACATAAGGACAGGTATCAGGAGTGAGATGAGTCTCTTTGCCGATGACTCAAAACTGGGGGCGGTGGTGGATGGGGAGGAGGAGAGGATGGCCCTACAGGGGGACCTGGAGGCTCTGGAAAGATGGTCTAGAAAGAGGAAGCTGAGGTTCAATGCAGGGAAATGCAAGGTACTGCACCCGGGGGCCAGAAACCCGGGCTAAGTGTACACCCTGGGGGGGAAATGCTACAAGTCTCGATGGCTGAGAGGGACCTGGGGGTGGTGGTGGATGTCAAGATGAACAACTCCGAGACTTGTAGGAGGGCAGTAGCCAAAGCCAACAGGATGCTGGGATGCATCGCTAGGGGGATCACCTCCAGAAGGAGGGAAGTGATACTCCCTCTGTATAACTGCTTGGTGAGGCTGCACCTCGAGTACTGCATGCAGTTTTGGAGGCCACACTTAAAGAGGGTCATTAAACTCCTGGAGAGGGTCCAGAGGAGGGCAACCAAAATGATTTGGGGCTTGGGGGACAGGATCTATGAGGAGAGGCTCAAAGAGCTAAATATGTACACATTGGAAGAGAGAAGGGACCGGGGGGACATGATAGAGGTATTCAGGTACACGAAGGGGGTAAATAGGGGAGGAACAGTCAGGGTGCTTCAAAGGAAGGAGAAGAAGGGGGCCACTAGAGGGCATGGGTGGAAGCTGGAGGGGGGGAGATTCAGGGGAGAAAGGAGGAGAAAGGAGGAGGTACTACTTCACTGAGAGGGTGGTGGAGCCATGGAATGCACTGCCTAGGAGGCTGGTGGAGGCAGAGATGGTGGAGAGGTTCAAGAGGGGGTGGGACAGGTACAGGGGAAGGGTTTTGGAAGCAAAATCCAATGCAGCGAGAATATCCAGAAGTGAGAAGGGAGAAGCCAGAGAAAGCGAGGGGGGAAGCAAGGTCAGCTCCCAGGGTGGGGGCTGACCAAACGAGGAGATGCAAAAGACCATTAGGCCTACTCTGCTGGCATTTTAGTATGTTAGTATGAAAGATAAAGCCACTATGGTTCTCAAAAGAAGTGGCGGGGACGGTTAGGGAGAAAAAGATAGCATTTAGGAAGTATAAGGAAACACAGAAGGAGCAGGACAGAGAACTGTACCAGTTTAAGGCAGAAGGAAGCACGGAAGAAAGTCAGAATAGCAAAGGCCTAAACTGAGGAAAAGATAGCCAACTCAGTTAAGAAGGGGGATAAAACCTTTTATAGGTACATCAGGGAGCGTAGAAAGACAAAGGGAGGGATAGTGAGGCTGAATAGAAAGGACGGGGGTGGGCAGAGAGGGACAGTGAACAAGCAGGGATACTGAATGAATACTTCTTCTCAGTATTCGCAAAAGAGGAGGAGGGGGAGGTGCCTAATCCAATTAACAGAAGCACTCTGGATGGGGGGGGTTGATCCCAGTCCTTTCACAGAAGAAAGGGTTCTGAAAGAACTCCTAAAACTGAAGGTGGGCAAAGCAATGGGGCTTATGGAATTCACCCCAGAATTCCAAAAGAATTAAGGGGAGAACTAGTGACACCACTGACTACCGTTTTAACAAATCATGTGAGGATGGTGTGGTACCCAAGGACTGGAGGAAGGTGGATGTGATTCCACTTCACAAAAGTGGGAGCAAGGCAGAGGCAGGAAACTACAGACCTGTAAGTTTGACCTCTGTGGTAGGGATAGTGATGGAATCGCTTCTGAAGGAAAGAATTGCTGAGTACCTAGAGGCCAGTGGGGCACAGGACCCAAGGCAGCATGGGTTCACAGCGGGAAGGTCATGTCAGATGAATCTAATTGATTTCTTTAACTGGGTGACCAAAGTAATAGACCAGGGAGGGGCTGTGGATATGGCCTACCTGAACTTTAGCAAGGCATTTGACATAGTCCCACACAAAAGACTAATAATCAAGTTAGCCAGTCTGTGAGTGGGTTCCAGGGTGGTAGCCTGGGTAGGAAAATGGCTGCACAACAGGACACAGAAGGTAATAGTGAATGAAACACATTCTGAAGAAAGGGAGTTACTAGTGGAGTACCTCAGGGCTCAGTACTGGGTCCAGTCCTCTTTAACATCTTTATAGATGACATTGCAGAGGGTCTGGAGGGAAAGGTATGCCTCTTTGCAGATGACACAAAGATCTGTAACAGAGTTGATACACAAGGGGGTTAGAAAGGATGAGAAGGGAATTGGCAAGGTTGGAGGAATGGTCAGACATATGACAACTTAGATTCAATGCAAAGAAGTGCAAAGTAATGCACCTGGGAAGCAAAAACCCAGGAGAAGAGTACACAATAGCAGGGGAGGTACTAACAACAACAGAAATGGAAAGGGACTTGAGGGTAGTCATATCAGATGACCTAAAGGTGGGTAAGCAATGTGAGAAGACAGTAAGGAGCACTAGGAGGATACTGGGATGCATAGGACGGGGCATCACAAGTAGAAAGAGGGAAGTGGTGATCCCACTGTACAGACAGTTGGTGAGACCCCATCTGGAATTCTGTGTGAGTTTTGGAGACCCCATCTATGCAAGGACATAGACAGGATGGAAGCAGTCCAGAGGAGGGCAACTAAAATGGTGCAGGGTCTGCATCAGAAACCATAGGAAGAGAGACTGAGAAAGCTTAATATATGTAGCCTTGATGAAAGGAGGGATGGGGAGACATGATAAAACCTTTTAAGTACCTCAAGGGAATCAACAAAATCCAGGAGGGTAGCATCTTTCAGAAAAAGAGATGTGTAAGAACAAGGGGGCACAATTTAAAGATAGAGGGGGGATGGCTCAGGGGTAATGTGAGGATTTTTTTCATGGAGAGAGTGGTGGATGCATGGAACCGCCTTCCTGGGGAGGTTGTTGGGTCTAAAACAGTGGGGGAATTCAAACATGCATGGGACAGACATAAGGCAATTGTAGTGGGGGGTTGCAGGAAGTAGGCTGTTGGTTAACTAGAATCTGCAGCTTATCCAATAGGAAGGGAAATGGGCAGACTGGGTGGGCCAAGTGGTCCTTATCTGCTGTCAAAGTCTATGTTTCTATGTAAATGAATACTAGAACCTATCTTTAGGTGTCATTCTTGCTCCCTAGGATAACTTGATAGCTTGTGCATAGCGCCCTGGGATTGAGGAGGTACAGCCCACTTCCTTATAACAATTAGCACTGTAAAGCACTTTGGAAGCCTGTTAGCAGGAGTTATAAACTCCAGGAGAAATTTAAAACAATTTGTTTGAGTGTTTTCTGTGTAATACTAACTTTATAAACTTAAATATTGCACCCCTCATAAAACCAGAGGTACCGAAGAGTGGCACTTCCAGTCCACCCTAAGTCAGCGAGCATGTGGAGGAGGCAGCACACAGGCAGAAACAAGCATGTCTGCCAGTGTCAGCCAAGGAAGTGGGGTAGGAGGCCAGGAATCTTTTCAGTGTGTCACAGTATTTTAAATCTGAGTGAGTATTTACTAACCACAACAAATTCTGGTCAGAAACACCATGACTGCACAATGAAGTTAGTGAGGTTGTGTGGAACTGTTAAGGAGTCATGGAGAAACAACACAATGATTTGTAAATAGTAAGATGCGTTTTATTTTCTATTCTTAGGAAGGCATGCACATTATTAGGGAAAGATATGGAATTGTACATTTCAGTGGAAGGAATAGTAAGAAATATAGGTTTGATAGGTACAGTAGGTGGCAGTACATGAAAAAGTATTGGCTGACATATGTTCAGCCTTGGGATTATTTACACAGTTTTATAGAGAAAGAGGGTTTTTGTCTATGAGGTGATGTAAGTTATATTTAAGCAATGTGTTGATGTCAGGCAGTCAGGTGTAATGATGGACTCCATTAGGAGAGAAAATGTGATAGCAACTTTCAGAAGGGGTCACTGTTGATAAGGTTAAGGTACTTATGTTTGTGATAATGGGAATATCAGGACAGTATGAGGTCAGTGCAGGAGTGGAGTACAAATATGCACTGTATCGTAAGTATGTGATCAGAGTGCAGGCAAATGTGATATGCAGGTTTGTTTTACAAATAGGTAAAAATAACAATAGGTGCAATTGATAGATGGTAGATAATTACAGAGCTAGACATATTGATAGACAGATAGAAGGAGAAGTCATAGTCATGACAATTTTGAAGAGGCAACTGCCCCTAGAGTCACAGTCACATTTGCTAATTTGGGGTGAAAAACTTTTCAAGCAGCACTGTTTTGCTGTCAGTAGTCGCCTATGGATTTCAGCATGTATATGAACCCCTTAAAACAGTTATAGTGCAAGAAAAACAATGAAAGCAATTGTGCTATAGTTTAGCACTGAAACATACATGTTGCCACCTTGCTCCAATGAGCACCCTCCCCCAATCAGAGTGCCATTCTTAATTATAAAGAGGAGAGCTGAAAAATGTGCCTCAAAGTAAATGCAGAATCATTTTTGCTAAATCTGTTTCATGATATTAGGCCTTTCCTCTCTTTTTTATTTAATGCTAAAAAGAAGTAGCACCTTTCTTCTGACCAGACTGATGTAAATGATGACAGTCAGTGTTCTGAGATATGCTAGGTGCTCCCAGGAGCAAGGTGTGCTCTTTTGCTGGTTAGAGAGTAGGCTGTTAAAAAAAAACAACACACACAGATCAGACATTCTACCAATGAGACACATTATAGTGCAGCCTGTTGGAAGGGAGACACTCAGTTCCTGTGGGATCTGGGAAGGTGGAGTTGTTCGCCAGAGTATGTATTTTTTATTTACTGATTTTAGAAAAAAATTGACATCTTTCTCCCAAGTGGACTGATGCAAATGATACTGCCAGAAGATGAAGAGCTGTCTGCAGGAGCAAGATGTGCTCTGTGCTCCTTTGCAGGCCCAGAGTGCAGGCTATTATAAAAAATACAAACAAAGAAATGTTGGGAGAAGAAGACTGAAACTTGGTTCCAGTGGAACCTTAAGGGGATGGAGGGGCTCTCCAGATGGCAATTTTATGTATAAAAGAAAAAAGTAATTGTATTTATAAAAGTAAAAAAGGTAGAATCTTTCTCACAACCAGACTGATGTAAATTTTGCTGGTTGTGAGATGCAGCGATTTCCCCAGGAGCCAGGTGTGCTCTTTTGGTGGCCAGTGAGCAGGCTATATACTCAACGTCTTGAATTCCTGAGTTGTTAAATCATAGATAGTGCTTGGTAACAACTGTATCTCTGTGGCACCCTATACTTGTTCAACCTGCACACACCACAAGCCATGGTGTCGAAGTGTTTGTGATTATGTGATTATTTCTGCTTGGCCAGTTTGGGGGGGGGGGGTACTAGTACAAAGTCACTGGCTTTAGCATAATGGATTTTTTTTTTGTAAATTAGCCTGATACATTCATTTGTTTGTCTTACATACTGCAGTTAGAAATCATGGCATCTATTTATGTTATTGTGCTATCTAAATGTTACTAGTTGTATTTGATCAATGACATCCATAAACCAGAATGAGCTTTTTTTATCAGACAGGTTGAACATAATAGTCTGATTTTACTGGCAGTTTGAAATTACCTTTGTGAGATGACATCATACAGCTTTAAAATGTTGTTAGAGCATATAAATCTCTGTGGTGTATGCATTCCTTGCTATGGTACAAAAGGAGACTATTTTCAAATAGCTCACAAGCTTCCAGCGGATCTGCCAAGCATGTATCACACCAGGACAATCCCCTCTCTGCTCAGCCCAAGACAGTTACAGTCCCCTAATACAATATTATTAATGAGAAAGCATAATATTGTATCTAGGAAACTGCTATTGTCTTTGGGTGACCTGGGAGGTGTTTGTCCCAGTCTAATACCTGCTTGGCAGACCCACTGGAATCTTGTGAGCTATTTGAATACTGTCTCCTTTTTTACCTAAGAAAGGAAGGCATACACCATTATTGTCATTATTATCACTTTGTATCATGTATGTATGCATGTACTCTATTTTGTTACTTTGTATATGTACTCTTTTTGCACATTTTTGCACATTTGTATCCATTATTATTACTTTGTATCATGAATGTAGATGGTGATTAACTTTTGAAACAAGCTAAACCTATGATATAACATTATATAACATTATATAAATCTAAGCATACTGTTTAACAGAGTCATTTTCAGAAACAGCACCAGTGAAAGCAGCTGGTGTCAAGAGCTGAGGACAACGGGTAATCACCATCTTCATCACTCACAAAAGAGGTTACTGAAAACTACATTTATACCTGTTATGAAACTGGGGTAGATTCCATGTGTTGGCAGGTGGCAAAATTAACACAAAAAACTACAGAAACAAAACATTTTATTCTTATACTACATTATAAAAGTAAAATAAAAAATAAAATATTGACCACACTTTATAATATAAAGATTCAACAAGTACCCTCAACTGAGTTGGTCTCAGTGAGACAACTAAGTACATCTGCCCTTGACACTGATAGGAGAGGGCCTGCAGAACTGGAAATCAGAATTTAACAAATAAATCAAACATTTCTTTACATTTACATTTTTATGTCTGTCAGACATATGCACTAATGCAGCTATGGAAATCCAACACATCCAAGGGAAAATATTACCTAAAAATCTTCTGTTACTAAAATCTACACTCTCCTCATTGGGGCCATGGTTGAATCTATCTGTACTTATTCCTTAAACTCCACAACACAATGCCAATTTACATGCTAAAAAAACAAGCCTTAGGTCACTTCACAAGACAATGTTAAACTTCATCTCACAGGGTCCCCAAGTGAAAGCTTCCAGACATACTGTCTCACAAACAAACCCAACACCAGGTATTACACATCACCTTGTAGTAACGTGTAGGTGTCAGATACAGTTTACATGCAGACAACAACCACTTAGGCAACAACTTGGCTTTCTGAGCTATGCATGTTATCCACCATAAAACATAGCCTACATTTACTGCTAAATAGAAGGAGAAGAATTTCTTCCATTACTTGTAACATTCCCACAGCAATAAATTGACTCTATCAGCAGCAAATGGCCTAATATACTATCTATGAAAGATGTGTTTGAATGGCTACTGCATTACTGATAAATGTATTTCATGACAAGAATATTTCAATTTAAAAGCTATTAACACAAAACAGGAGCATCTTTTGTTATTGGATTTCATAACAACACCTTCAGAAGTCCTTTCATTTCAACTAATACATTTATAGCTGTACCATTTTCATTTACATGCCTAATTCCATAAGTTTCCTTTCTCTTTCTAATATATGCCTGGCATTACATATAATACTTTTATGTGAATCAATATTACATAACTGTACAACTTTCTGAACATTTTTTTCAACCACTGTGTAATTAACACAATGAAATATATGCTTGTAAGCTAACACATTTTACACCACTGCAAAATGTGCATATGGCTCCGCTGTTTAAATAAGCAGTGAAGGAAAAAGACTTGGGGTGGGATATTCAGAAATGTGCCTGGCAGGGGGTGCAAGCAGAGTGCAGTGAAACTGGGATGCACCAGGGCATGGACTGGGTGATGTTCAATGGAGCTGTGCCATGGCTGAGCACCATTGAATATTGCAACCTGTCCTCCCGCATTGCGCATGGTGCAGTGGCACTGCACCAGTGCAAGTGGCCAGAGAGAAGCAGGGGGATGTGCTGGCGCAAGTGCCATTGCGCTAGGTGCAGCAACCATGATATTCAGTAAAGGACATGCAAATGGGGCCATAATGCATGCAAGGTGCAAATGGGGCCATTTGCATGTCATTATGGCCCCATTTGCATGCAGGTGTGCTGATTCCCAGTGACTTCCACCTGGCGCCCTGCCAGGCAGCAGCCATTGGGGAATGACGCCCCCTGCCCTCACCAGCAATGCACTCCAACACCTGACTGTGGCCCATAAATAGTATGTAACTCCCTGGTGGTCCAGTGCACCTATCCCCTTGCCTGATCGCGGGCTGTAAATACATATAACCTCCCTGGTGGTCCAGTGGACCTCTCACCATGCCTGATCATGGACTGTGAATACATTAAACCTCCTTGGTGGTCTAGTGGACCTCTCACCATGCCCGATTGTGGGCTGCGAATACATTAAACCTCCCTGGTGGTCCAGTGGACCTCTCACCATGCCCGATCATGGGCTGTGAATACATTAAACCTCCCTGGTGGTCCAGTGAACCTCTCTCCATGCCTGATCATGGGCTGTGAATACATTAAAACTCACTGATGGTCCAGTGGACCTCTCTCCATGCCTGATCATGGACTGTAATATTTAAAACACTCCCTGGTAGTCTAACGGTACCCATACCCCCCCTCCCAACCCACTCACTCAGTTCCACCACCCCGCTCCCCCCTGGTCAGTGGCAGGCAGCAGCACCCCACCTGCAAGCCGCCCAGCCACCCACTGACTGATGGTATACAGTATGGCTGTACACCCATTGGTCCAGAGCGTGGGCTACTGGGCATGCAGACTGTACCATACTACACAGTCCCGATATGTGAATGGATCCATTCACATATTGGGACTGTGTAGTATAGTATGGTCTGCATGCCCATTGACCCACGCTGCGGACCACTGGGCATACAGCCGTACTGTACGCCATCAGTCGGCGGGCAGCTGGGCAGCTTGTGGGGGGGTGCTGCCACTTGCTGCTGACCAGGGGTGAGCGGGTGGTGGACTGAGTGGGTGGGTAGGGAGGGGTAAGGCAATTGCCAGACCACCAGGAGTGTTTTAAATATTACAGCTCATGATCGGACATGGAGAGAGGTCATGGGGGGGTACTATGCCACCGGACAGTGATGCCAGATCTCAGGTGGCCACCCATAGCTGGCAGCTGCCGTGTTGCACCCAGCATTATGGCAGCTCACCTGTGGGTGGCCAGCTTTTTGCTCCCTTTATTTTTGGTTTCTAACGGTGGGCAGGCGTATGAAGTTGTACTCAATATTCGACAGCACATCCCAAGCTGAATATCAGGATGTGCAGAATATGCACGAGCATGCCACCCCTACTTGCACCACATACATTACTGTTGGGCCCTGGTGCATTAGGATTTGTGCCATGCACTTTCCCCTTCTGAATATCAGGCCAGGGCACATCAGTGGGTTGCACATGGCACAACTCTGTTGTGCCATGTGCAACACGTTTGAATATCCCACCCTTAGCATTTACCATTTTATTTATTTATTTATTTCAGTTAAATAGCGTCTCTTACTTTACAAGGAGGGTATTACATTACTGCATAAAGCACATAAACAGTTGCCAACTGTACAATGCACTAGCTATATGAGTATTTACCATTTCAGATTATATGAATTACAAGTCCAGTTGGTATCATTGATAAAAAATATATATGTATTTCCACTTCTTTATTATTCTGCTGGGGATAATTGTCCCTGTACTAAAATCAGATTGCCTGCGATCCAGTGTTTATATCCAGGCAAATATATTGCCATAATGAGGATGGGGAAAAGCTTATACTTTCTCATTATCCTGCCAGGGTCACATGCTACTGATAGCAGTCCTACATGCAGAATTTAACTCTGTCTGCTGGATGTACAGAGCTCATTCACAGCTCCATACTATAACTTCTAGGCAATAATGCCATGCTTCCAGCCCCAGTGCTGCGGTTTGAAATGTTGCAGTGTCAGTGAAGGGAGTAAAGTGTATCACAAAAGATATTGTAATTTCAATGCAGACCATATTCGTTTATTATTATAAATGTCAGAGCACCAAAACTCATCACTTACCAGAATGTTCCAGGATTCACAAGGTCTACCTTCTGCTGTTGTCTTAAAGGATACCTAAATCACATTTTGACAGCAAACTACTCAAAAATCGAATTCCGTAGGTGACTAAAGGAAAATCTGCTGTATTCATTAATGCTAAAACTATATTTATATAATTTACCTAAATGTGGTTCCAGAGCATTTGAAAATTGTAAAATCAGCCTTCCAATTTCAAAAAAACTGTCTTACCTGCTTCCTAAAATGGCCGCCAAATGTGTTATGTGATGACATAATTGGAGCCAAAGTCAGAGAGATATATGGCTTTCTATTTTGCTAACCAGTTTTTTTTTCCCTTTGTATATAATTGCTTCACCCAAATGGTCAAAACCATGTGCATTATTTTGTATAATACACTTGTAAGGCTATGGTTCTGTTCATTTTGTTTACTATAACATACTGAAATTGTGTTTTAATCCAACCGACTTTCCCTGTGGCAAACCACAGTGCAGTACAAATCTTGAATAACCTGGTGGTCTAGTGGTTATGGTGGATCTAGGATGCTAGGGTGTGCATACTTAATATACACTTTTTAACATTTTTATTAAACCTTTATATTTTCTGCTATTATTCTTTTCTAGTATGTTTTTGACAGTCCCTACAAATGTAATCCATAGTTTGAATATAAACAACTGTACAATCAATAAATTAAACTTCTTCAACAAAGTGAAATGCGGCAGCAGCAAGCAAGTAAGTTACTATGTGGGGAGGGGGGCTGCAGCAACACCCTTCACCGCCCCTTAGATCCACCACTTTTTTGTAGCAAAGTTCTTGTGCAGTCCAATGTTAGAGTTCTCACTTTCTCGAAAATCAAATATATGCTTGTCTTCTTTTTCCATGACAAATAATAATTATAAGAATCAGCATTTATATAGTGGTTTTCATACACATTGTATCCCAAAGTGTTTTACAAGCAATACTAGACTGGTAGTGAATTGACTGAATGTGTAGTGGCAGCCATTACATACATTAATATCCACACACAGCCTTGGACAATTGCATGAACTGGTTTTATGGGAAGGGGAATGTTGGCCAGGACAACAGGGTCAGGTAGTGATCATGGTGCTGGCAGCCTCACGTCTTATTTCTCACAGTAATCTGCTCATATTTCTCTCCTTCTGTCTTCCCCCCTTCCCTGAATATAGCAGTACCTTGCAAGAGTGGCCTTCTCAGTCCCCCTCTGATATTCATTCTTCATTATTCCTCCCCACACTGAAAACTGGTGAGCTCATCACCGTTCTGCAACATGAAAGCAAGTAGTACAGAACCTGTTTGTTTTTTTTTGACATATCAAATATAAACCTGTCTTTCCAGTAAGTCAGGCTGATAGCAGCAGGGAACAAGGGGAATGATGGGCTTTCCTATCCTTAAAAGATCTAAGCTACCATTGATTAGGCACTCTTCAATGATGGGTGTGTGCATCATTATGCACGTCATTTAATAGTGTCCAATCATAGGTGGCTTAGATCTTATATGGGTAGGAAAGCCTATTTTTTCCACTTGTGCCATGCTGCTATCAGCCTGGCTTACCAGAAGATTCACTAAAAATCCTACCAACAGTTTAATCTGGTTCAAGCTCAGTTGTCATTCATCTGTATCCCCCTTCCCAGGGTCATGCCTGAAAATAGGTAGGATTTGTCTAGTGCACTTACCCAGTCAACAAAAATGAAATAAATAAAAAATAAAATGTGTATTATTAATATGTAAAAATAACATGGGAGACTATACTAACCATTTTCATGATGCAGAAGTGTAGTGAATGCACCAGTTTTTGGTATGGGGAGCCAGTGAGAAGAATGAATGCCAGAGAGGGACTGAAGAGGTCATTCCAACAGGGTACAGCTATATTCAAGTTAGCTGAAGACAGGAAGGAGAACGCTGAGCAGATCACTGTGAGATCTGAAATGGGCTTCCAGCATCGTGATCACTACCTGACTGTGGATGAGAGTAGCCAGCGATGACAAATACTCAGAGTGGCAGGGCTGCACCTAAAGTGTTACTTGAATTCAGAGCAGGGAGATTACCCTCAGGTGGGGGGGGGAGTGACATTTGTTAGGACAGTACTGAGGGAGTTGTGTACAGCTCATTCAAGATTTGGAAGAGTGGTAGCCAGCCAGCTTGCATTGTGGAGTAGAGCACAGAAAAGTACTGGAGAAGAATTGCTGGGAACTGTCCTGTGGGGTTCTGCAGATCACAGGTAAAGGAGTATACTGACACTGGAAGTTGGGTGGATTCACTTAAGGTATTAGTATGCCTCTCCTGCTAATAATATTATTATCCATTGTAAGTGCAGCCCTTATGAGGGCATGAACAGCAGTTTTTCTGGTAGGTCATGATACTTATTGCTTGGCCCTCCAGGAAGATCTAGTTGTTGGTCAATGAGGCAGGGATAAAACACAACAGGGGAACTGTGCATACTACCTTCACTGTGCAGAAGGGTGGTGATTATCTCAATGTTTACTGTGGGAGCAGAAGTTAAACATTGAGAAAGTGGACTGGAGAGTGATTTGGGAGGCATTTTTTCACAGTGTCAGCTGATGATGTGTATTGGTATAGGTGTGCACATTGCACAACCCTGTGAGGTACAAGATTACAATATGAGGTGTGATAATTCTCTTCAAGAGACCGCAAGTTGATAAGCTGCCCCAGGCAGTACTAAGGTTAGAGTATGGATAGCAGGGTGTTAAACAGACAGCAGGCTAGGTGCAGAGGTTCACATTGAAAGGGAAAGCCTTATTTGTGGATTAACAAGAGAGCATGAGCTTTCTAATTGAACCGGACCGGTACTTTGCTGTGTGACCATGAGCAAGTCATTAAACTTCCTTGTGCTCCCAGGCCACACCTGTAAATAAGCTTTCAGCTTAGTGTGTCTCTTCTGGTTAACAAAAAACAAAATTCAGGGCATCACATAACCACTAGATCATCAGGTATTTGAAGTGTTGTACTTTACTGCAGTTTGCCAGAGAGAAAGTCAGCTGGATTGCAAAACATTTTCCGCAAGTTAAAGTAAACAAAATGAACAAAAGCATAGCCTAACTTAATTACTGATCAAAATAATCCACAAGTTAACACATGGTGTTTATCATTCTGGTACAACAATTCAAAACAAACAGGGAAAGACGTACTAGTTAGCACTGTAGGAATATATGTGGATCTCTGGCTCTGATTCCAATGATGTCATCATGACTCATCACTTAACACACTTGGCAGACATCTTATGGAGAAACCAAGGCAGTTTTTTGAAAGTGAAAGGCTGATGTTTACATCTTTCAAAACCTATGAAACTGCATTTATGTTATTCACATAAATGCAGTTTTAGCATAAATGTAAACAGCAACCTTTACTTTATCTCACTATGAAGCCAAATTTTTGAGTTTGCAGTTTTAAAAAACTGCTTATTTAGGTACCCTTTAAAGTATATTCTTTGACAAAACCCTTGATGTTCTCTATGAGGCTGTTCTTACAACCTAGGAAAGGGAGAAATGAGGTGTTTTCTCCTCCCGATCCCTGGCTGCAAGTTCCTTCCCCCCTGGGAACACCTGCCTACCCCTAGTAGGTGACACCTGCTTGCCCTCCTCCCCCAAACCTGTTCATCTAGTTGTCCTGGTCATGCCCCTAGACAAATTCCTGCCTCCTTTTATGCCTTGCGGGGGGACAACTTGTACATAAAATGTACATCCAAGAAATGTGTAATGTTGCTCCACTCTCTATGTTTAGTGCTGCACAGAGTCCACTTTGTCTGGACTTTGACTACAACTTCAGTGCAGTAGTCACTTTGCACATGTGCAATGGTGGTTTAAACCTGAACATGCATGAGGACTCAGGAGTAATGTCACCATGCATTCCTGTGTGGCCCAGCAAAGCGGACTCAAGCGGGAAGAGCTGTCAGCAACCCTCATGGTCAGACAGCCATGAAGCTACACGCTGCATCTAACAAATCCCAGATGAAGGCAGTAACACACTATAAGGTAAAGCATCTTTGTTAATTATTTAGATAACCATTGCATGAACTGAAATTTGGCTTAAATGTAAAATAGAACAAGAGTCCTAAAGAGCTCTTTTGCCTACTTATGTATTTCAGAGACACTGAAAGTAAAAATTTTTTTGAAATGAGGTTTAACTAAAACCAACATGAAAAACTGCCAAAAAAACACGCTATGCATGATAAGCTCAATTACTAAAAGGGGTCAATCTCAGTTTTGGGAGGCATAATATTTTAGCAGCACATTGTGGAGAGTGGAGTAGCAAACAGAAGTTATAACAATGTTGGTTTGTTGTTTTTAACAGGGAAGACAGGGAAAATGTGAATCTACACTGAGCCAAAAAATGAAGTAGAATAAATGAAACATAATAGGAAAAGGCTCACAGAAAGCTTTGCTGATGGTAGGAAATGTTGAAGAATATGAGAGATTAAAAAAATGGTTTTACATAAAGAGTATATTAAAGATAGTAAATCTATTATAAACGGGCAGCTAAATATGACCTTAAAATTATGTATTTACAGAAACCTTTGAGAAACAGAATACCCCATGAACAAGCTCAATAGAGGAGTGAAACACAGGGAAAGGATAAAAAAGATTGAAAGTACACTTGCAAGTGTGTTGGCATTTTTTGAGAAATAGAGCCCCCCCCCCACTTGGTCTAGGGGAAATTAACTTCTCAAGCCAGAGGAAAAATAGTGCTCTCCAGATCCCATACAAACACAGACAGCATAGTAATTGGGCTTCAGTAGAGGATACTATTTTTAACACTCTGTCATGTTGTTTGGAAGTTAATTTATGCAGGGAATCATTTTCTAAAGCAAAACTTGTGCAGGGCTACGCCCACTGCAGCCAAAAAAATGGAACCCACTGGTGTCATCCTACAGTATTATGTATAGAAGTGATCAATAGTCAGATGTATATGTGTACAGACCAACCACTAACCTATTCACAAACTTCATGCATAATACATATTAGTCCTACCATGATTTACAAGTTAAACTAAAACATGTAAGGGAAGAATTAAAAAATGTATTTATTTATTTAGTGTTTGTTAACTGGGTAAGTGCATTAGCCATAGAATGACTATTTTCAGGCACAACCCGGGAGAGTACAACAGATAGTTAGACAAATACATTACATCAGTGCAAAAACATTGCATAACAACATGTATAGCTAACAGTGGAAAATAATACAGAAAGAGAAAATAACATATGTGAAAGAGTAGAACACTGTACAGTCCATAATGGGTGAGCAGCAGGTAGCAATGAAACCAAACAGTTTGAGTACAAAACTTAATGGAAATTTACAATAAAAGCAGCATATGGCAGCATAAGATATAACACATTCCAAAGGGGTTACCTATATCTGAGTAAGCAAGCAAAACAATAAAACAAACCTTGGCAACTGGTATAGAAAGAACAGGTTATAGCAGTGTAGAGAAAAGGAAAGAATAAGAGAGAGAGGGCTGTCCAACTAGTACCCAATAGCTGAGACAGAGAGAAGAAGGGTGCAACCCAGGGAGGTAAAGTAAGTGCAGAAGTATCCAGTAGGTAGAGGTGGGATATTGAAAGGGAGGGAAGAGAGAGTAGGGAATGAGAGAAAGTACAAGTGGACAGATGGGAAATTTTGTAGGGTCCAGAAAGTGCTATGATTTTAACAGAGAAAAGTTAGTGTAAGCAAAGTAGAGCTAGGTGGGGTTAAAACAAGCACACTGGTCCACTGAAGACAGATACTATTGCAGCCCACTTTTAAAACTAATGTGGGATGGTATCTGTCAAAGAGCTGATGGAAAGGAGTTCCAGAGCCTAAGGGCTGCATTGTTGAAAGCTCTGGAGCCTATGGATGTCTGGCATCTGGGAATGGTAAGTAGCTCCTTACCCACTGAGAGAAGCCCATGGGAAGAGGACTGGGGTGTAAGCAAAGCCACCAGTGACAGCAGTGTTTTTTTTCTAATTACCGAGTTTACATGACAGCCTAGGTAGTATTGTCGGCATGCAGAAGGGGAGAGCCAGCCCAAGTCACTATTAAGTTTACAGTGGTGGTTGAGCCATGGTGATGAGGAGGCATATCTGCATATTTTGCTATAGGCTATGTCCCATTTGTGGAGGGTAGTTTTAGATGCAGAAGCAAAAACTGGAACACCATAAGTGACAGCAGGGAGAAATATACCCTTGGCAATAGCCAGCTTGATTGAGGGGATTAGCATATGGCTGGTTTTAGAGGCTACTCCAGTTTAACATTCGCTGATTTACTGATGGACCGAATATGTTGATTGAAATCAAGTGATTGATCCAGGAGAACTCCTAAGTATCAATTTGTGCCTCACATGAGTCAAGAACTACCAGGGATGTTTGACAAGCCCTGAGCTTAGGGACTGAGACAAATAACATGGCTTGTGTTTTCTTTACATTTAGTACAAGTTTATGGGCAGTTAGCCAGGACTGTATGTTATTAAAGTCAGAAGAGAGGGAAGCATTTATGTTGGAGACACTGTCTGAGCTGGAATAAAGGATGAGATAATCCGCATACAGGATGGATGAGCAGGAGCAAAGACTGTCAGCTGTATTATTAATAAATAGTGAGAAAAGAAGGGGGCCAAGGATAGAGCCTTGAGGGACCCCTGTGTATATGACAGTTTTGGCAGATAGATAGGAGTTGAATTTCACAACTTGGGATCTGTCAGACAAGTAGCTACTGAACCATTCAACTACAAGGACAGAGAAATTCAGATTTCTGAGAGTAGAGAGAAGAAGGGGGAGATCAACAAGGTCAAAGGCTTTAGTGAGGTCAATAAACACTTTAGTAAACCAGCATCCATATCAGAGAGCACATCAATTGTAAATTTGATGAGTGCAGTTGATGTGCTATGACTCTTTCTAAAGCTGTGCTGTGTGCCAGAGAGAAGCTTGTATTTGGCAAGGTAGTCTGTAGTTTGGTTTGCAACTAGTTTCTTGAGAATTTTACTTAAGACTGAGAGGATGGCTATGAGTCTGTAGTTGGTAATCTCAGCAGGGTCCCCTTTTTATAGACTGGTGTGACACGGGCAATTTTCCATAGGTTCGGCATCACACTGGAAGCGAGAGACAGCGTAAATATTTTTGCAAGAGGGGAGGTGATCAAAGGTGCAGCTAATTTCAGAAGTCTCAGTTCAAGGGTATTAGAGCCGGAGCTAGTAGTGTCAGAGATGGTCAGAAATAATTTCAGGACATCACATCTCAGGACTTTCTTGAAGAGAAATGAGGGTGTGGTGAAACACATGCTAGAGGGGTCAAGGACAGATGAAGCAGGTATGGAGGAAGACTGTGCACTTGGTGGAGGTGCCACAAAGGAAGAGGTGTGCTGAGATAGATCCGTGAAAATGTGATTGAAAGAGTCAGCTATGGTAATCGAGTCGTTGCAGTGAACCCCATTCAGTATCATGTCACCAGTGGCTTTTGTTTGAGTGACACCAAGGAAAGATTTTATGTGTGCTCAGAATTTTCTGGGGTCCCCTGCAGAGCTAAGTAGCAGGTCTCTACAGTAGGTACTTTTGGCAGTATGAATCTGCTTTTTGCAGGAGTTACGCAGAGCTCGGTAGGTATGGAAATTGGCTGGAAGACATGCCAGTTTGTACTTTTTCCAGCACCTGTCTCGCTCATGCAGGTTAGCCAGAAGTTCTTTGTGAAGTCATCTAGTGAGTTTGCCGTTAACCCTGTGCTTTACTTTGAGATCATGTATACGCTGAACAGCCATAAATTCATAGAGAAAAATTCCTAACGCTATCGCAACATTAGTCATGAGATAGATGGCAGACCAGTCTATTCTAGAGACGTCAACAAAAAAGACCTCAGCATCCAGCTGGGCAAAGTTGCTGAAAGTAACATAGCATGGTGGGGAGAAGGAGATGTTGTTGGGCTCCATAGGCAGAACATCGGGGAATGATCCGTTAGTGAGTCAGCTAGAATACCTGTCAGAGGTACATGATCTAATCGGTTAACCAGCACCCAGTCGATGAGGGTTGAGGATGTCATGGAAGGAGTTGTTCTTGTAGGTTCCATTAATAGCTGGTGCAGGTTATAGCTTTGTATCATAGAGAGCAGAGGACTTTGAGTTGACCCCAGCCAGTTAAGGTTTGTATCACCCAAATGATGATCACATTTTGTTTTGAGATCAAGGGGATTTCATTCAGCAGTTCCTATAGGCCATCAGTACCACCAGTGAGTGGGTTTTAGGCACAAATAATGTGCAATTTCTTGGCACCCAGGGAAATGACCATATGCAGGGATTCACAAGCAGAGATGGTGTTGCCTGCTGGTATGACTTCAATGGTGAGATGACTTTTGTAGAACACAGCAACCCCACCACCACACTTAGATGAGGGTCTGTTTCTATGTACCAGAGAGTAGTTGGTCATTGCACAAGTAGAGTCAGGGATCTTGGGTTTAAGCCACATTTCTGAGAGGCAAAGAATGTCAGGCTTGTATACTTTCACCCAAGCTTCCAGATCAGCGTGATCCCGTGCGAGGCTTCTAATGTTCATATGAGCAACAAGGAGACCTTTGTCAGGGAAGCTGTTATGTCAGCTGATGAGAAATATCCAGGGGGGCTAGGATTCAGTTCAACATCACCTGATAGAAGGATGGCTAAGAGGAAGACAAACCAGAGCTTACGGCTTTGAAGGGTCAGTGAAATAGCTAACCTCGGAGACTGTTTTCTAAGCCTCAGGATGCCAAAACAGGTGCAGCCTTTCTGGAATATAAGGTGTGCCCAGTCCAGTTTGGAATGTTGTTCAGCTATAAGATTTGAGAAACAGAATTCGGAGGTAATCAATGGAGTCAGACCACAAGGGTCAAGGAGAGGAATAGACAGTGCAACTTTATTTATGTAAAGCAGGGCTAAGGATGTTGCAAGCAGTATTATCAGATAGCAGAGATCCATGCTTTAATACTGTCGCTCTGCAGTTTAACCGCTAAAGTAAGAGAGTAAGGTAGGCCTATTTGGGATGAAAGGACTAGGATTGGACTGGAGATTATCCTAAGAAAAGTGAGCTAGCAAGAGCTAGAAGCATAAAAAACAGAAGGATGCATTTGATTGAAATTAGGAGAAAGATAGTGGTGTAACACCAGAGAAAAGTAGAGAAATAGGACGTTTTCTGTTTGACCCCTAGAGGTCATACTGGTCTGAAAACACAGGCAGCAGTTTAGCTGAGTAAGACCAGTGAAAGTAGAGACCAATAGAAACTCCTAAATAATAGGATGAATAAGGGAAACTAAAACTCAGCCAATGAGATACCTCAGGGGGGTCATCAGTTGGCAAATCCTTGAAGAGATTGCAAAAGGATGGGACAAATAGTGTATTTAATATAGGAAGGAGGTGGGGATGGGTGGGTGGGCCAAATTTAGCATAGCTAAGAACTAAAACAAACTTCCAAGGAAATTCAGCATAGCTATGAACTAAAACAAGCTGCCCAGGTTTAAACACTGTCTCTAGGCAGCACCTTCATTCCAAGCTGCACTTTCTTTCCCTGTGATTTTGGAGAAGCAGGCAGAGTGAAATCAGAGCAAGCACCAATCCTGCAGAACAGCACCAGATTTGAAAAGTTTTACTCCATACCTGATTCTCTCAGAGGGGAAAAGAGCAGAGCCGAGGGGGTATTTTTTGGACTGTGTTGGCAATCCATAGGTCCGAGGAGGCTTCTGCCGAGGTGGGCTGAGATCCCCTTAGAAGTAAGGGAAAACAGGAGTAATTAAATAACGGCTGAGCAGGAGGGCATTGACTTCAGCAGGACAAAGGGTTGCAAGATTGGCAGGGACTTACAATGAGGACAAAGGAGCAGAGAACAGGAGGAAGATCTGAGGGTCAATCAGTAGGGGAGGTCACAGAAAGCACCTCTGTCTGCTACAGGGTCATCTGAGGGGGGGGAGGGAGAAAGAGATGGGGTAAAGGCAATAAGTGAGAATTTAAAGTCAGGCTAAGCCAGAAATAAGGAAAATAAAAATATATATAAGTACAGGTTTAGGCGTAACAAACAAATTAGTTAGCTAGCCAGAAAAAAACTAACTTGTGGCAAAATCAGACTGTAAATGCAGAATATAAAATTTAGCAGAACTACCAAAATTTCAGCACAGCTAAGAACTAAAACAAGCTGCCCAGGAAATTCAGCACAGCTATGAACTAAAACAAGCTGCCCAGGTTTAAACACTGTCTCTAGGCAGCACCTTCATTCTAAGCTGCACTTTCTTTCACAGTGATTTTGGAGAAGCAGGCAGAGTGAAATCGGAGCACGCACCAATCCTGCAGAACGGCACCAGATTTGAAAAGTTTTGCTCCATACCTGATTCTCTCAGAGGGGAAAAGAGCAGAGCCAAGGGGGTATATTTTGGACTGTGTTGGTGGGCCAGAGGTTCAAGGATGCTTCTGCCCAGCTGGGCTGAGATCCCCTGATTCTCTCAGAGGGGAAAACAGCAGAGCCGAGGGGGTATTTTTCAGACTGCGTTGGTGGTCAAGAGATCCAAGGAGGCTTCTGCCCAAGGGGGCTGAGATCCCCTGATTCTCTCAGAAGGGAAAAGAGCAGAGCCGAGGGGGTATTGTTTGGACAGTGTTGGCAGTACAGAGGTCTGAGGAGGCTTCTGCAACTGAAATAAATAGAATTGAATCCTTTGTTAAGGAACTTAATTCCAAAAATGTATCAATAAATAATTTTCAGAAACCAGAGTGCAATACCACAAGTAAAAAAGATTAAGGGAGGAGGAAATGGGGCAACCTTCCAGGAAGTGCTTACTGATACCTAGGGCAAAGGAAAAGCTTTCTGGGATAATATTAAAGAAATCACAGGTAAATCCTCAAAATTGCCACCTACCATACTGGACTTAGATGAGATCACTACCCTTGACCCTGCAACTATTGCCAATACTTTCAATAACGCATTCACAGACCCCAGCAGTGTTCTCCCACTGGACCTTTTTGATGCAGTTGTCACCTTGCCCACCTCTGATAGCACTCCCACACCTGCTAGCCACCCCCATTCTACTTTAAAGTTATCTCACAACAGGAAGCCCGTAAAGACATCCTCAAGGCAATTGGTAAATCTAGACACAGTGGGGATTCCCTCGATCTTAAACTGTTGTCCCTCACACTACAGGAAGTGCTAGTGCTTCTTACCTGAATTTTTATTCTCTCACTTAGCCTTGTCCAGTTCCCCAAGAGATGGAAATCAGCCATGGTAACACCAGTACACAAAAACAGTGACAGGTCTCTCCATGTGTACTACCGGTCCATCTCCATACTTCTGCCCCTCTCCAAGGCACTTGAACGCATTGCAGCCAACCAGCTTGCAGATTATCTTGATAAACATAAGATCCAATGTACCCAGCAACATGGATTCAGAAAAGGACCCAGCACCTCCCCAGCTCTCATGGAATTCACTGGTTTCAAACACAAATCTCTGGACCATGTACAGATAGTTGGGGCCGCATTTATCGACCTGACAAAAGCATTCTACACAGTCCATCACCCTCTACTACTGGAACAGCTAAGCAACGCTGGAATTTCCACTGACTCTAATGCCTGGTTTAAAAGCTATCTGGAGAACCGCATTCAAAATGTCAAAGTTGCCAATGTCATCTCAGACTCTAAACCAGTTCGCTCAGTTGTCCCACAAGGGTCCGTCCTGGACCCTTTACTATTTAGTCTCTTCTTAAACAATCTCCCAAGATCCTGCCCTGAACAAATCCTACTGTACACAGACGATGTTGTTATCTACACAAGTCACACAGACCCCACACCTCTTGAAAGCCAGCTGCAACTCGGATTTGCATCAGTAGAGAAATGGTTCAGTGATCACAAACTGGTGCTAAACTATAAAAAAACTAAGCTCATGCTCTTCAGCAGCTCCCACAATAAACACAGGCATCATCCCCTGACTATCTCTAACTACCTTTGGACCGCTCTTGAGCAGGTACAATATTTTAAGTATCTCTGCGTCACCATCAACAGCAACTTATCCTATGGGGTGCATATTGACAACATTGCCAATGCAGTCAATATTCGCATCAGCCTCCTCTACAGACACAGAACCTCCCTTACACCAGAAACCTTAAGGTTGGCCATGCAGAGCTGTCTTACCTCCATTATTGACTATGGATTGATAATCAATGGATCTGCCACTGAAACAGCCCTCTGGCACATTTCCACTGCTCTAAACAAGGCATGCTGCCTCATCTCAGGAGCCCACTGTCTCACCCACTTTTGTGACCTCTATGCCCAAACTGGTTGGATCCAGCTCAAAGATCACATTAAATATCAAACATGCCTGATGGCCAAGAAAATAACCCTAGGTCTCCTACCACCTGGAATTCAAGGTCTTCTCAGCCCCTCTCTTAATATTCGCCATACCTGTGGCTCTGAATCCCAGCTCTTTCTGGTTCTTTGCTGCCATACCTCCCAGGGGCAAAGATCGTTCCTTTTTGGATGAATGCCCTCAACTGCGACATCTCTTCCGAATCCAAACTGGGCCCTTTCAAATCCAAGCTACAGTGACTACTCTCTGCCACTTACTCCTGTGACTGTTTCCGTTAAACCCTTTTTGGCAGTCTAAAACCCTAGCACTTGATTACTGTTAAATCTCCTTAGCACCATCTCTGACATCCCCCCCTGCTACCCTACCCCCTTCACTTTTCCTCCACTCTACCTAATGCACCCCCCTGCCCCGTATGTCCTGACAAGGCCTGTTGGCTAACTTCAACTTACCTTATGATTTTACCAGTAACTGACAAAGCTTGTTTTGGCTTATTTTCAATTTACTGTATGCATTCCTGTGCATGAAACTGCTTAGCGCTACTCGTTTCTATTCTTTAATTCGCAGGGAATGTCAACTATTGCTTCTTTTCTTATTTACAATTATTTTACCATACCCTGTTTAGTCTGTAAACCTGTTGATCTCCTTTCTTTATGTATACTGTTTTGCCATACTTTTTGTTCTATTAACCTGTTATATTATGCTGCTGACATGGAACCTTTATAAAAGAGCTCTAAGCTCAAAGGTATTAGTAATCCGAGATCTAAATAAAAAAATAAATAAACCTAGTACAAATAAAAATAGAAACAAATGAGAGAGAGGAGCATAACACATCAGTTGAACATGGCTGGACACTGGTGGCACATATCAAAAGGAAAAGCTGCAGGGCAGATATTGGCAGTAATTTTGCCCTACAGTTGTGTAACAGATTTGAAAATCTTCCACTCAAAGAACCTCCTAATATTGCAAACAAAACCCCAGCACCCAGACCAGCCACCACTAAAGAGAAGGAATATGTTGTACTAGGAGAGTCTATTATCAGACTGTGTGATACCACAATATGTATTCCAGAAAGGCCAACAGGATGTTATCCCATTTCAACTAAAGTTAAAGATGTTAAAGCCAGAGTTAAAAAATTCTTAAAACTTGTTGAGATGCCCTTGAGATAACTCTATATCTAAGGACAAATGTTGGCATCAGTTACAAAAAAGACATCTGCTATGAGACAATAGACTTATATAAAGACACTGAGGAACTCAGGGGCAAAGCTACAATTTCTGGGATCCTTTCTGTTCCCTAAAAAACTGATGTTCACAAGAGTACTTTAACTTTATTGATTTCTGTGGGATTGTTCATAAAAAAAATGCCTTCTATAGCCAGTCTGCTAGCACAGTGGTAGCACTAAAGCTTGCTATGTGATGACCTGGGTTCAGAAGTGAACTCAGGACACAAGTGGGCCATCTGAGAGAAGGAGAATCAAGCATCCAGAGGACTGCTCTCCTATCGGCTGGGGGCAGAGCCTGGTGTTTGCCTGGCCCCTAATGGATGCTGGAGGAAAGGCAGCCCTGGCCAACACACAGAGAGGCATGACAGACATCCCTACACATCACGCAGGAGCACATGTCATGCATCACGACATCATTGGATGCCACACCACTAAGGGAACAGTAAAAAGGGGAAAAGCTGGTGGCAGGATGGTGCCGAGTGCCTGCAGGCCCCACACCCAAGCAGCAGGGCATGTCACCCAGAACTGGACTGGTACATAGTGGGGATTGGGAAACCCCACCAAGAGGGGCTATCTCTGGGGAAAGATGGCTGGTAGTAAGTCCCAGTGGATGTCAGGGTGACAGGACTGGGGCATTCAACAGATGGGGGCTGACCAACGGAGCAGAAACAGAATAAGAAAAAAGTGACAGGGTGGGGTGGAATGCAACAGCAATTATGGCTTTACAATGCCAGAGTTGGACACAGTTTTTAGAGCACTGCAGGGATGAGATATCAGATTGCCACCAGGTTGCAACTGTGGACTGCAGCAATGAAACAATCTCAGAAAGTAGGTGGGACACACAAGTTTGTAGTGTGGAACAGAAGCTCAGAGTTAAAATGTGGCAGTCTTCAATTTTTAGAATGTAGCAGAAATAGGCAAATTTAAAATGCTGGAGATGAATAGTTGCAGAATGTGGTAGGGAAATGCAATTTTTTAATGTCATTACTGCATAATTTTGGAATGTGGAGGTGACACACAATTTCAGAATGCGATAGTGACTCATGATTTTAGATTATAGCAGCAGCATGCTGTTTCACATTGTGGTGTGAACAAAGATTCAGAATGTGATGGGAAGGCACAGTTTCAGTATGTGGTGGTCACATGCATTTCAGAATGTGGCAGAGATGCACATTTTTGGACTGTAGTAGAATGTGTCATTTTGGAATGTGGCAGGGAAATGGATTTTTAGAATGCAATGGGTACATGATACAGTTCTAGAATGTGGCAATGATATGCAGTTTTGGTATATAGGAGTGATGCACAATTTTATAATGCAGCTGAGACATACAATTTCAAATGTGGGAGGGACACTCATTTTCAGAATGTTGTGGGGATGCACAATTCTGGAATATTGTGGGGATGCACATTTTTAGGTTGTGATGATAGACAATTTTGGGCTGTGGCAGGAAGACGCAAGTACAGTACATATAGTGGCTGGGATACACAATTCTAGGATGTGGTGTGGACACCTAGTTTTGGAATGCAACTGGGAAATGCAAGTTCAGAATGCAGCAGAAATTTATAATATTAGAATGTGTTGAGGACCAGCATTTTTGGAGTGTGATGGGGATCCACAGTTTTGGAATTTAGTGGTAACACAATTTCAAAATGCAGCAGGGATGCACAATGTTGGAATGTGGCTGGGCCACACAATTTCAGAACGTGGCAATGACATAGTTTTGCAATGTGGTGGTGACAGTTTCAGTATGTGTCATTGACACTTAACTTTAGAATGTGGTGAGCATGTAAAATTTTGGAATGTGATGGGTAGATGCACTTTTGTAATGTGGCAGGAATGTACAACATCAGAATTTGGCAAGAACACAAATTATCAAAATGTGGTGGGGATGCGATGTATAATTTTGAAATGTGGTGGATGCATATAATTCTGGAATGCGTCTGGGACAAGCAATTTAAGAATAAAATGATGTGTCTTGTCGTATGCTGATAGTATGCATCCAACTATATTCTAACAAAGGGAAGTCCCCTCCAAATTCCTATATGTATATCCTGTTGCAATATGAAACTGAGTATCCCCAACTCATTTCAAGATCGTGTGTCCCCTCCAACATTCTGAAACTGTGCACCTTGACACTTCATAGCTTTGTCCAGTGCTGCATTCCAAAACCAGCTCCTGTTGCATTCTGTAGTGCGGTGCCATACATCTGAACATTTTGGAAATACATGTGTAACCCCCCTATAAATGGGGTTCCCCAAAAGTCTTCCTTGGTTGTGCTTAAATGCCCATTGCCAGATGGTCTTTCTGTGTCTTTACAGGTGTAATTACATGCAAGTGCTCTGTTAGTCTCTGTGCCTGTCTCTATAACAAACATTATTTTTGTAGTGTATAATTAATCTGGGTGGGGCTGAGTGTTTCCAGGCTCGAGTCCCGCTCGAGCTGCAGTAATATTGCTCTGTTCTACCATCTCTAATGGTGCAGAGGGAGCTCTGTTAGAACTGGTAATTGTTTGCTGATTAGCTGCTCTAATAACAGTGGTATTATAGTTTGTCTAACCTGCCTTTCTTTGCAGCATGGACATTTCTTTATTGCACCAATCAGTAACTTTTGGGGACCTTAAAATGGAGTCTGTCCCCAGGGGTGTTGTGGGAGTGAATTTCTGTAGGAATTGTAGTTTTTTTCACTTTGGCACCTAAATGGACCTGGAGGGGGAGCCCTTGTTTTGACAGACAGATGAATCAACCAACTGAATCCTTTTTGGATCAGAAGGAAGTCCCGGGGCTGCCTGCAGCAGAGAATCAGTCTGAGTGCGGAGTGGAGAGAGTGAACAGCTTGAGACATTTGAGCAGCTGGGAAACTGGTGGAAAGGTTAAGTTTGGCCTCCCTGCCTACTTGTACCTCGTGAGGGAATCTTTTAGCCTAAATTTAAACCAAACTTTATCCGAACCAATTGTGACCTGAATTACCGAATTGTGACTGCCTTATTGCCTGAAGAGGATCGAAGATTTGCTCCATGCGATTGGCCTGTCAGGAGGCACCTGTTTTCAGTACCCAGGCCCCTTAACCTGCACCTAGCCACGCAGGCAGGTTAGTAGTCCTTGGGATAGCACCACCTAGGGATTACACATGCACTGTACCCAACAGCGTGAGTTTTTTTTTCAAATTATTACTGCAACTACAGTTTCCTAAACTTTGGAGAAAAAAAAATGTTGTATAAGGTTGTTTACAGGGAGGACTGAACTGTGAACTCTGGTTGTGACATCACCAGTAGCTCTTCACTAAAACTGGCTCTTTTGAACAAGGAGCAAAATTAGGGTTATAAAATAGCTTGCCACATTAAAAAAAAGAGTAATTTAGGGATCTAATTATTGGTATGAGGCTTACTGGGAATATGTTGATTCTAATTTGGCAATGTAGCACTTGTGACCAGACTCCCTCTTTAATATTTTAGAGTTATGCTATATTTTATTAGTGTTATGTATAGATGGCTTTAATATATTATTTTGATCTCAAATGTACTGAATGTAATCCTGTGTTGTGATACTAAACTATGTCAGTTGTATAGCTGTAATTTGTTCTCTTCTTGGTCATGCATGAAACTAGGCATTTTGGGATGGATATTCAAAAGGGTTGCACCATGCCCAATAGGGTTGCACCTGCGGAAGTCCGAAATTGTGCCATTCTGCCATATTCAGCAGGAGGCAGTTGCGCCCCCCCAAGTCATGCTGAGCAACAGCGCAATGCTAATGAAGGCATGCTCAATTCATTCACGTATCTGGACTGCCTTGTACGGTATGGGCTGCACACCCATTGGCTCTTGCTCTGAACCAGTGGGCATGCAGCCCTACTGAGCAGTCAGTCAGCCAGCGGTGGGGCGGCAGGCGGGTGGGTGCTGCCGCCCGCCGCTGACGGGGGAGCGGGTGGTGGGGCTCCATGGGTGGGTGGGGTGGGAGCCACTAGATCACCAGGGTACTGGACCTTGGGGTGGACTTTAATGCCCGTGATCGGGTTCGCGGTCCACTGGACCACCAGGGATATTGTTCTTGGGGGTTGAATCTCTGTTCTGCCCGTGATCGGGCTAGTGGGGGTGGGGGATTCCTGCGTTTGCCCATGATCAGACCAGTCGGGGAAGGGGGGATTCCTACAGGTTTGCCCGTGATTGGGCCAGTCGGGGGGAGGGGGGATTTACTTCATGCCTGCAATTGGGCTGCAGGGGGCATTGGGTCCCCGATGGCTGCTGCCTGGCAGGGCACCAGGTGCAAGTCGTCGGGGATCAGTGCACCTGCATGCTAATGGCATGCAAATGGGGCATGTCACCTTTTGAATATCGGGAATTTGCGCATGGCGCAATGGAACTTGCACCACCGCATCTTGAATGCTCCACTCTGACCACTTGTGGTGGCGCAAGTTCCACTGCACCATGCACAGTGGCTGTGGCTGGGGGGTGATATTCAAAGAAGTTGCTCAATAGCGCAACTCCATTGAATATCACCCTGGCCACACCCCAGTGCAACTTATTTGAGCAGAGCAAGGGCTTGCACCACAGAATGGTGCAGTTTGAATATCCAGCCCTTTATGTCTAGTACACTCACTGTACCTAGTTAAGAAAAACTAAATAAGTAAATTTCAGGAATTCAAGGTATAGCATACAAGATATACAACAGGACACACTAAGTCTGCCCTTAAGACCAAAGCAACAGGCAAATAGAAGGAGGAGGACTAATGTGTACACAGTTTCTTTTTTTCTCCTCCACTCCACACCCATTGTGTTAAGGACTTGGGCTTATATGCTTGGCTATGATATCCTGTTGAAAACTCTTATGGGAGGAAAGGGACTGAGGATGGACAGAGAGTGGGCTGGCACTGTATTGACCAATGCAAGACTATAGGACATGTGAAACAACAATAACAACCTCAGAGTAATGACTTGAACAATATTAAAGGAAAACTGCACTCTCATATCTTATAAATTTTGTTTTGTTGTCCACAGACAACTCTTTCCAGTAGCTGATGGGGATATACCTGTTTGCGTTAGCGTGTTGTCATTATTCATGCTAGTCCCCTGTAACTATCCTGGAAGTTTCCATGTTATGGTTGAAATCTCATTGTCCATGAGAGCTGCATTAGCTTATGAGAACATGATGACAAATCACCCATTCGTACCATGTATCTCTATGCTGAAAGTACAGATATCCTGAAATAAACCCTCTGTAGACAGATTGAAAGCAGCTTAATGGGAAAAACCCTCTATTAGAACTTAGGTAGTTTGCTAAGCTAGTTGAAAGTAAATGTGGTATTTCACACCTTGCTGTGACTTAGTTTTGTTGAAATCCAATTAAGCAGACAGGCATGCTGTAGAGTCTAAAGTGTGCTTTCACGTCATGTTCTCATATGCTAATGAAGCTCTCAAGGACAGTGAGATTTCAACAACCATAAAGTGGAAACTCCCAGGGTAGTTACAGGGACTACTATGAAGAGTGAAAATAAACTAAAACAATCACATATATCCCTAACAGCTACAGGAAAAGAGTTGTCTATTGACATGGAAACAAAATTTACAAGACATGAGGGTGTAGTTTTCCTCTACCTGAACAAAAAGGTAAATTTATTAATTGTTCTGACAGCTGCCAGATGCCCTAAACTTGAACAAAAACAACTGTAATGACAATTACTGAAAGTGCCTCTATATTTGCATTGAAAACATTGTAATCACATTATCTATACTGTTTTTACTTTTTCCACAGGCTATCCCACTTGCAAATTTTCTGTGCAACTGTAGGCTTAAACCTCCCCAGTCCTTCCTTGTGACCACTGAGCTTAACCCAGTCCACAGACAGTTCACAGGCCTTATGGGTGAATGTTGACTGCTTGGTCTAGTCCTATGTGAAGCCAACCCCTGAGCCCTTACCAGATACCCAACCAAGTTATCTACCACTGTAAACTGGAAACCATCCAACTGCAATCAGCTGTGCTGGGTGTGTACAGGAGCCAACAGGTAGCCCACTGGTAACTCGAATGCAAACAAAACTGCTCTACACTCATGGAATTTCCAAAGGAATGCACCCAAATGCTGAAAAAATTTCCAAGAATACAGCTTTTATTCGAGTTTCCTCATGGGTGCAAATACACTGACTAGGCTGTAAAACCACTTGCCCCAGCACTTCGAGAAGCGTTTCTCTTCACCAGGGTGCATGGCAGGTAGAGACAGATGTCCAATTATATACTTCATCTTACAAATATTAATTACATACCTAATTCCAACACCAGTCCCAAGATACAAAACCCAAAGTAAACAGTGTCACATAAATTACATCATAGATAAAGCAGTAATTTCTTATACTTGACTGCTCTAAAGGTTACTGATTTAGAAACGACAAAAATACAAAGACAAGATCTTACTGAAAAAAAAAGAACAAATTGATAAGAAACTCTGAGAATTATGAAAAAGGCAATATCATATGTTGGGGTCAGAGCACTAGCATGAATTATACAAGAGGCAGAAGCCGCAACAGGAGTGAAAGTAAAACTTATAATAAGGTTCAGTTTACAACAGAGGGCCATGACAAACAAAACAAAATTACAAGGGATTCCACCAGGAGTGTGTCCAGAGAGAGAGAGAGAGAGAGAGAGGGAGAGGGAGAAGAACAACCCAAAGCATCTGATATTTCACAGGAGAATATTTTAGCCAAAAAACAGAACCCTCAAAAAGAAAAGTAAATAAAAAACAAGGAAGGGAAAATGGGGAGAAAAAAGGCAATAGTAAGACACAAAGAACACTCAAGAAGAACAACTACAAGTTGTAAATATTTTTACATGCAGTGTAGATGCATTAGAGACTGCAGTACTGAAACAAAGCCTGAGCTTTGTCCTGAGTCTCTGAATTAACACCTTTGACAAATTTGTGGATTTGCAAAGGTTTTTTAGAAGATTTGTCTTGAAGACTTCTTTGCACAACAGGACTCTTATGTTTCTAATGTGAATATGGGGAGATGGATATCAACACATTTGTTCCAGTGCAGGGAGAGGATTTGTATTTTTTTACTAGCTGCAATTGATGAACACTCTGGGACAACTAATATTGACAATTTCACTGACTTGGAAGTGAAGTGCTTGTGTCGCTCCTGCAAAAGAATCTGAATGAAAATAAGGGTGAGAATGTAATTATGAACTCTTTTGATTTCATCATATGCATGTGGGGACATTAAAACACAAAAGTAAATATTGTTTAGACCTAAATCTACATTTTGCCCAACTATTAACAATACAGCCATTTTTCTTATGAAACAGTTGTTGTTAAACAAGTGCAGGAACTTTTAGAAAGAGGTAGCACTACACAAAGATTTAACATCACTAAAAAAGAGTCAGAAGCACTTGAAAGGCTGAATAAAAGGAATGAAATTGTAATACAATCTGCAGACAAGGGTGGGAACATAGTGGTGACGGACAGACACCAGCACATAGACATAGTGATGGAATTATCTAATAACACTGATAATTACAGAGAATTACCTAATGATCCCACCCGTCTTCAAGAAAAAAACTACTGGACCTTTTGAATTCAGCAGTAAAAGATGGCTACATTTCAGAAAAAGAATACCAATACATTTGGCAAGGTTTTCCTGTAGTTCCAGAGTTTTACATCCTTCCCAAGATACATAAAACATCACTAAGCCACCAGGTAGACCCACTGTATCGTGTGATGGGGCACTCTGTGAAAATCTAGGACATTTAATTGATTTCCTTTTGCAGAAATGTGTCCTTGAATTACCTTCGGATTTAAAATCCAGCAGTGATGCACTCAAGAAATTTGGTGGGTTAGTATGGAGTGATGAAGTTATCTGGCTGGGCATAGATGTAGAGTCATTTTACACCTCTATTCAACACATGCAAGGAATTAATGTCGGTAGGTTTTTGCTTGAAAATCTGAGACTAATGATATACCTGTTGACTTTCTGATACAAGCACTAGAATTTGTGCTTACCCATAATGTTTTTAAGTTTCAAAATAGGTATGTTTTTGCAATTGTGCGGAATGGCCATGGAAGCCAATATGGCTTCTAGGTATGCTAATTTATTTTTGGGATGGTGGGAGATCATACAGGTACTTAACAAAACAGCCCCTTTTTCAAGAATATTGTATATTGGTTTCGTTATATAGATGGTTGCGTGTGTGTGTATAGAAAGGTGGACTAGAAGAAGCAGCTGGGTTTGTAAACTGGCCAAATGAAAATGATTTGAATTTAAAGTTTACATATAACGCTTGTAAAGATAGACTGTCATTTTTAAACACAGAATTTATGTCAGTGCCAGGTGAACTAGTGCAGATGAGATGTTATGAGAAATCAACTGCTACCAACGCAGTTCTAAAAACTGATAGTGCATATCCACGGAAATTAAAAGAATAAATTCCATACAGTCAAATGGTTAAACTGAGGCAAAACCATGCAAGTGTAGATGACTTTGTAATACAAGCTAAGGAACTTCATAATAGATTTTTAGCTTGTGGATATATTAAACGTTTGGTAGTCAAATCAGAAAAGAGAGCATTAGGCATAGATACTGTAGAGATTCCCTATTGAACAGGCAACTACCTATGCAGTTTTGAATGCACATAATCCCATCACATATGTTACTGAGTACAATGAGGTATCTGTGCATATTTTTAACATTATTTATTAGAACTGGCCAATCCTTCTTAGTGACGGTACTGTGGGAACCTAGCTAGGAGACAAACTGAAGGTGGCTTTCAAAAGAGCATGTAATCTGAAGGATATATTGGGCACAGTCATTTACCCAAAATTCAAACTGAACCCAAAACTTCCTGGCTGCCAGTCAGACCCAAAGGATTCTACAAATGTATGCTCTGCAAGATTTGCAAGTATGCTCAACCAGGTCCTGGGTTTGAACACCCACGCAACAGATCTAAGGGGGGGTAGTATTAAACAATGCATAACATGTGACACTACTTTCACTGTGTTTGCTCTTTGGTGCAGTTGTGGATTGGTGTATGAAGGTAAGACTATCTGCCTACTTAAACAGTGGATGCAAGAACGTACACGAGCCATCATTAATCAAAGGTCAGAAACCCCAGTCGGCTGTCACTTCATCACTCATCTTAAAGTTCATGGGTCTTGAGCATGTTAAGGGTCTTGTTAAGGGTGGGAACAGTAAATACCTGCTCCTTAAGACAGAAAGTTTTTTTGATTTTCACTCTTCAATGTGTTAAGTCATTAGGATTAAATGATAAATGGTATCTGAAATAATTTTTGTTTTAAACCTTTTACATCTTAGAAAATAGGATGTTTACATTGAACTAGAAAGCATGCATACATTACACTAATTTGTGTTCTTATTAATGTTTTCTATTTTTTAGGTGCCCTACTAACCTCTTTGGATTTTGTATTCCAGTTGATCCATTTATGTTTGTTTTTTATTCTTTTTTTTTCCAACTTTTTGTGCCCCCCCTTTTTCCCCTTTATGTATCCTTTGTGTTTTATGTTTACTGCTACAGTACATCCAAATTGTTATGTCAGTAAAAAATTAAACATTTCTTAAAATATTGTTATCTGAGTTTTTAGATGGAGCATTGGATTACAATGCCCCCTTTCCAAATTTGTATACCTTTGTTTAGACTGCATCTTTGTGATACTTGTCAGAATTTATTAGCATGTTGAGAAACAATTCCACGTCAGCTGATCAACAGAAAACTTGTCGACTGCCAGTACAGTGACGGCTGTTATCTGACAGTCTGCAGAATGCTGTCATGGAAAAGAATCTGTTTTTGTGGGGGGGCATTGCCCCTCATACCTCCCATGTGGGGGTCTCTTCCCCCTGCACCCCCATAAATATTATAACCAACTCTGAGTCATAGTTGATTCGGGGAGGGGGGTGCATGTCCACAAAAAAGCACTGCCATGGTCCCCATTACAGCAACATGGTTGATATGTCACTATAATGTAACTTTGCTGTCAAAGTTTTACTGTAATGACAGTATACCTTGAGGGACTGGGTAGGCTGGTAAGAGCTTTTGAACAGCTAGCTACACATGAAAAAATTACAATGTTTTTTATTAATCTTCTGAGCAGTCAATTTATTCTTTCATTTATAAGAAATTACTGCTTTATCTATGACATAATATATGTGTTATTTTTTACTTTGATTTTGTGAGTGTGGAGCAGTTCTGTTTGTATCTACCACTGTACCTTATACCCATCAGTCTATAATACCTGTTACTCTGTGAATTCCCATGTTGTGATATATTATATTACGGGGATTCCCATCCATTTCAATAGGCTCCATGTCATAATGGTAATCGCCAAACTGTGATCGCCGTTACAGTGAGTGTACATCGCCGAAAAGAAAAACAGCAATGTACACTCCCAGCGAGGAATACAACAACACCGCCAAAAACTATAAATTATATTTATGCAGGGGGTTGTGCCACCCTCACCCCCCCCCATAGGTGGCTTTGCTCCACAAACCCCTTACTTAAAGATTATCAACTCCAGGGGGGTGCACGTTGAGGAAGGAGAGATACTTGAAAAAAGAATCCCGCTCATGCACTACACTAAAAAGTACACCCCTCTCCAGCACCAAACTGTTGACCTGCTGCACTGTAGCCAGCTCCCCTTACCACCACACCACATGGCCAGCTTGGCAGCACCACACCACATCATTCCTCTCATCCTTGCTTCCTTATCCCTCCCCTTCTGGGCAACGTCCAATATTGTTGCTCTTTTTCCCTTGCTACCCTTCCAGGGTGACTCACATAACAGGCACTGCAACTGAGTCTCTTATATCTGAGTCATTCAATTTCAGTCCACCATATCACAGGATACCATTTTGATAGTATTTCCTGTGATATTTCCCAATATCTACTGTAGGTATACTGTATCTTTCTTGTCACTGGCTGCAACTCTACTTTAAATGGTATTCCCGTTTAATAAGATTCTGTAGTCTAACAATTTAATCCAAGGATAGGCGACTCCCGAAGACACATGACTACTCAGTCCTTACTGCAATGCCTCCTTTGAATTTTAAAATTGTCCCTTTGTTACAATATCAGTATTGAAATAAAGAAATATAGTACTACTGGCAGAAAAAGATCAAAGTCTATGTAGTCTGCTCTATTCCTACATAACTCATGTCCCCCTTGCTTAATGCCATACATGTACTGCCAGACCCTTACTGATATAGATACTACAGCATTTTGATTGTTGCTGGATGGATGGCAGCTGTAGCTAAGCAGTGGAACCTTTGTTGGTGATGATGTTCCTTAAAAGCAGATGATACTATACTTCAAGCTTGTCTGAACAGCTATATAGAGAATAATGGATGGGGTGTTTTGCATGTGATTTTTTTTTATAAACCAGATTTGTGCAATACCACATAAACCACGAGCACGAAGCACAAGTAGTTTGTAATGATATTACATACTAAGGTTGTGTAAAAAAAAAATAATAATGTACAGTAATGCCCCATTCTTTATTTTATATAATTGCTTTTTGATTTATTGCGGTCTTTAAAAAAAAATCCATTTTATTTTATGTGGCATTTTGTTCTTTGTGAGTGCCACGTGGTGGCTGCTTTCACTTTCCGTTTGACTGTCTGATACCCACGCCATAATAATCGGGTTCCATTCTGTAATAACTGACTGGTTATTATGGCATTTGAAAGTGGTGTCAGTCCAGTCAGTAAATGAGCTGACCAGAATTATAGCAGGTTTCTGAATCTTCTTACTAAAAATGTCACTGGAAAAGTGCTAGAACCAAAATGCAGCAGGTAATATCTAGTCTTTCCCTGGTCACTCACTCACTCACTCACTCTTCTAAAGTCTCTGCCCTGGGAAGCAAGTGATACTATCCATGTCGAATATTCCCTTTTATTTAAGGGTTTATCCCCCCAGCTTTGTCCTTGCTGTAGGCCTCTACCCGCTGGACTGTTACTCTCTCTGATTTGGTCAGTCTTGTCTACCTGCTCAATCTCCCTAAATCTGAGCTGTGCAGTCCCTTTTAAACCTCTGAAATATCCGAATAAGTTACATGCTGGTCTGTGAGTGCTTCTAATCCTTCTCCTTCTCCACAGCACCTGTCAGCTTCCATGTCCGTAGCATAAGTCATTTTACAGTGCTCCATCTAAAGCTCCTGGAGAACTGCCTCTAAGAGTGTTCTTCCTTTTTTCACCTTGAAAAGTGTAAAAATCTGCACCCCTGTGCTTTAACACATTAAAGCATATTTTAATGCCACCCATGCACTTTCTCACATTGCTAGTTTTAAAGCTGACACTTTCTACTTTCTGCTAACTTTTTTTTCTGCAAACAATGCCATCAGAGAGCACAGAGTTGGTGCCTCAGGTGTTTGTAAATGCTGCAGTTTCATTCATTGAACTCTGCCCAAGAAATGTCACACAGCAACCTAACTGAAATATGAACCCAGCCACCAAGCACCTCCCCATGGCTGCTTCACTCTGCCTTCCTCTGTGTCATAATGGTTGCTCTGCTTTTCCTCCTTTACACTGCAGACTACTTACCTTTTAGGGCTAGCAACCTCCCTTACCAGGCCTCCTAAGCCACTGAATCTTTTCTATAGGCACTTTTCCATGGCACTTACTTGTGCCATTCAGTTTTGTAGCTGTCCTGTTTCGCTCCTCCTGCTCTGCTCGCATGCACTTGTACACCAGACCCCTGATTCAGCACGACATCTTCCAGTGTTTCGACGGTGTTTCCTGCCGTCGGGAACTGGTGGCATCTTGGTAAGGCAAGTGTACTTTGGGCAGCTGTTCTGCCTCAAAAATCCAACAAATGTGTAACTGCATGGCAGAATTCATTTAGGGCACAGCTTCCCTAGTGAATTCTGCTGAAAACATCACAAAAGTCATCCAAAGTTACCACAGTACAAGCCTCCAAGTTAATATACCTAAATGGACAAGTTGTGCAAATGTTTTCAACAGAATTTGTTAAGGAAAATCTTTCTTAAATGAATTTTGCACTAAACATAACATTTTTTATGTTTTTTTTTCCTGTGGTCTAATGTACTTAAATACATTACTATTCAGGTATTGCTCAACTGCAGTTCACCCAAATGAATGGAATGCCAATTTTGCATGGCAGGGCAGAACGCAACAGAAGCCGGTGAACCCACTGAAACAGGGAGCGCATTTTGGGATGAGCGCTCACTTTTGTTGCACAGTGGGTTGCTTGCACACGCAGTTTTTGTAACGGAACAGCAAGTATGTAACACCTGTTCCATTACAAGGCACTGCGTGTAAAAGTGCCTTATGTGTGAGCTGTCAGACACTGTAGACTTGAGCATAAACATGTACAGCTACTCAATTTGCCTCTAAATTTGCATTCAGAATTTTCTTATCAAACTTTCTGTATTTTCTTTACTTTTAGTTTTACCACAAACTATCCTACCTGCAAAATATCTAGGTGACAATGAACTTAAACCTCCCCAGCCCTCCCCTTGTGACTACTGGGCCTGGCCTAATCCACAGTCAGTCCACAAGCCTTTTGGGTAATCACTGACTGCTTGGTCCAATCTTAACCGAAACCTCCCCATTGACACCATACCAAATACCACATCTGGATATCTATTACAGTAACACTATTCATATAACTCAATAATATGTATCACTCTATGTATTCACATTAACACATTACTTACAGTACCTAACATTACAGTTGCAGATAGTGACAAGTTGCAGTCTATCCAGATATATTGCAATATACCATGATAAATCAGGAGAAACTGCAGCTTGTCACTGGCAGTAATTATACTTTAAAAGACATTCACATTCAATAACATTCCATAAGATGACAAGCCAGTCTAAGGACAGATGACTCCCCCAAGTCCCTAGAGCACTGAGCACCTTTTGCAATGTCTGTCTTAAAATTGGTGCTTCATTAAAATATCTGTAGAACTACCACAGTCTTTTGGCTGTCACTGGATGAATTACTGCTGGAAATAAGCAGTGGAAACTCTGGTGGTAATGATCCCAGGAGATGAGTGATGCTGTACTGTAAGGTGGTCTGGACTACTGCAGCTGGTTACTGAATCTTCTTTCTGGAAACTTCACTGGAAAAGACTGCAGTTTGGGATGGTGACTTTTTGACTTATGTGCATGCAATAAATTTACCTGGCAACTTACTGTACTGGTAATAAATAGGCTGAAATTTGACTTTCATTGTAAAAATACTGTTAGCAAGAGAAACAGAATATTAAGCTGTATAAGTAGAAACTAAGGAAGTAGAGAAAGAGAAATGATAATGCCTCGCTATACTTCCCTGGTCAGGCTGCATATGGAGTGTTGTGTACAGTTTTGGACACCACCTAGGAAAGGAGATATCAGAAGACTGGATGGAGTCCAGCGGATTGGTATCTTGTTCCGGAACAAACAGTTCCTTACCCAGCCTGCACTTAGGATTGCTATACAAATCTCTGTCATCTCAATAATTGACTATGGCTTAATTATATATGGAGCTGCCTCAACCACCTCTCTTAAGCGCATAACAACGTCACTCAACAAGGCCTGTCGACTGCTCACTGGTGCACATGGACTCACTCACACCTGTGAGCTCTACACTGAAACTGGCTGGCTGCAACTCTCAAACCGCCTAAAGTATCTTACCTGCCTGATGGCTAAAAAAACCACCATGGTCCTTACCCCTCCCTGTATCCAAGACCTGCTACACCCAAATCCTAGCATCCTTCTCACTAGAGGATCAAAGCATCAACCTCTCCTGGTTCCACGTTGCCGGACTACTCAGGGACAGCGATCATTTGCTTACCGTGCACCTAGCTGGCTAAATATCATAAATACCCACATCTCACCCTCTACATCCTTGGGAGTTTTCAAATCTCAGCTCCACTCCCACCTTGCAGCCTCCAGCTCCTGTGACTGCCTTGATTGAATTACTTGATTAAATTACACCCTTCTCTTTATTTTTTCTCTCCTCCTCTTTTCTCACTACATTATTCTTGACAAAGGCATATGTGAGGCTCTTTCTCACTATTGTACTGCTCCCATTTTCTCCCTTACTCTCTCAAATAGTATATCTACCCTTTTGAGACTTTGTTCCCTTATCTATTTTTGTTTTGTTTAAGAAAAAAAAATATATTTATATATATATTTTTTTTTTCTTCTTTTCTCTCCCTGGTCTTACTTGTTTGTATATTTTATGGTAATGTGTTATTTCTCCTTGCCTGTGACAATATCCAATTTATTTACCTTACTTTGTAACTATGCTTGTATTGTACTCATTTGACGTGGAACCTTTGTAAAAGAGCCTATGGCTCAAAGGTATTAATTCCTAGTCCAGAGGAAGGCAACTAAGTTAGTCTCCAGTATTAAACATCTGCCCTATAAGGATAGATTACAGAAACTAGGGGTGTGATCCTTTCAATATAAGAGATTACGAGGAGACTTTTGTTTGGTTTATAGAGCATATGGTACAAGAGATTTATGGGAATACATTGGGATTGGAAGCAAAGGGAAGCTGTAGAGATACCAGGGGACATAATTTGTTATTAAAAGGAGAAAATTATGAAAAGAATCTAAGAGGAACATAGATCAACCACAGAGTTGTTTCTACTTGGAATTGTCTACCTAGTAATGTAGTGCATGGTTCTAGCATTGCCATTTTCAAGAAAACACTTGATGTTGCATTGAATAAAGGGGGAGTAGTAATATATGTTTAAACTGCACAGCAAGTCACAATGGCCGACGCTAATTGACTTGAAACTATCCTATGAATCCTATGAACTTAGCCTGTAGTGTGCACCATTTTTCTACTTTATAAAACTGTATGTACCTAAATGCAGTGGACAATAGTTAAGGTTTCCCTGGTCTCAATCATTGCCCTACTGTCTCTGCTCTGGGATATAGGTAACCCCTGTCACCTATTCATTTTTATTTGAGGGCTTGTCCCTCAGGCCCTACCTTTGCTGTAAGACTCTACCAACTGGACTGGTACCCCCTCTGATCTGGTTAATCTTATCTCCCTGAACTTGAGCCATGTAGCCCTTTTAAACTAACAAGACTCCTTAGTATTAGGACTAGCATAGAAACATAGAATTTGACAGCAGATAATGACTGCTTTGCCCACCTAGTCTGCCCATTTTCCTACCTAATGGATAAGCTACTGATCCTCGTTAACCAACAGCCTACTTCCTCCTAGTGTGTGACAGCTTAGATTCTCCTCTCAGTGGGTCATTGATCATTCCCTGACTGCAAATGAGAGGGGTCAGCAAGCAGTCTTCCTTGCTGCCCACAGACTCTGGAATAGTTTACTGGCCACACCTCACTCACTGGGTACATCCCACCTCTTCAAAATACATATTAAAAATGCCCTCTTAACTGCTATGGTGCATATGTGCCCCTCTGTCATGGAATGCAGAAATTTTCTCATACCTGGTTCTAACGGATACGCTTGTCATTAAGCAAGTTATCCAGTTAATAGATTCATAAGTATCATGGGTAACACAGGTAAGTTACAAGCTGAGTAAGGCATTTCCCATGTCAGCTCACCAAAGCATAAATGAAGCATCCCTGCAAAATGTTTACCTGACAATATTCATCCAGTTTTCTTTTCTTTTGAACTTGCTCATACTGCTCCTTTCTACAATTTCAAGTGGGAAAGAGTTCCACAAGATTATCACCCTTTGGTAAAATTCATTGTTTATTTTTATTTGAGCTATGTTACTGCGTATTAGATGAAGTTTACCTCCCTATCCCCTTGTGTATTCACACTATCTGCCTTGGGTTCCTATGTAGGAACCCAACCAAATGCCTTGGCTGCTTGGCTGCTTTGGTTTCTATCTCTAGAATTATTATTTATGATGTTTGACTGTACTGTATGTACCACCTCAACTTGTATGTTGCTTATAGTGTACTACATGTGCCATCTGGATTTCCTGGCCCGGATCATTCTGAAAATGGTCCTTCAGACCACTGTACCTACCGGTTATCAAATAAATAAATAAATAATATAACATAGACCTCTGACATTTTTGAATACAATTAAATTATTGTCTGTGAGTAGTTCTAATCCTTCCTTTACCTCACAGCATGGATGTTACATCTTTGTGAGGAAATTTATTTACAATGACCATCTTCTGGCTTTAAAAACACTCTCAGTTTTTAGGCATGGCATTTTAATTTACTTAACTCCACCCACAGGCTGACTGAAATATGAGACCAGGTACCAAGCACCTCTCCCTGTCCGCTTCACTCTGCCTTCCCCTATGCCATAATAGCTGCTCTGCTCCTCCTTTCACTGTAGACTACTCTCCTTCTAGGATTAGTGATCCCATTTAATGGCTCCTTAACCACTGAAATTGTTCCATCTGTGAGAATATCCTTAAACTATATGTGTTTCACATTAGGTTCAAATCTATCATTGTTTCATTAAAAAGTCCTCTCAGAAAAATATGTGTTCTTTTTTCTACAGCATAAATTCTCAAGCACACTGCCAGTGCACTGCCCTTCCCAATTCCATCAGTTTTATTATTTATTTAGTTTTTGTTGACTGGGTAAGTGCACTAGACAAATTCCACCTATTTTCAGGCACGACTCATGTGAGGGGGATACAGATGAATGCCAACTGACCTTGAACCAGATTAAGCTGTTGGTGGCATATTTAGTCAATCAATCAATCAAAATCTTTATTTATCCAGGCGGGCACCATTGTGCAAGGCTCATTGCAAGGTGGACCTGGTCATGAATACATCAAAGTACAGTACAGAAGCAGGTATACAAAAAGCAATAATATACAAGGAAGAAAAAGTATATACAGTACAGTACAAGGTTGAAATAAATAAAAAAAGCATTATTTTACAATTGAAGAAGTCAGCAGATATACAATCAACCATAGGCATACAGGGGTTATAAGCAGAGATCTTTTGAGTGAGGCAGCCGGCAACTACACATATAGGGGAAAGAGGCCGTGTATGGGGTGGCAGGTTAGAGAGGTAAAGAAGAGGAGGGATATATTACCGACGACTGAGGGAAAAATTGGGCTAAAACCATAGAAAGTGACGATGGCTGTTGTGTACTTATTTATTATGATAATGACGGAGGAGGGGTAGGTAATTGGGACACTACTATGGATGGGCTGGGACTTTAGCCATGTTGGAGTGGACAGAGAAGGGTGGGTGCAGCAGGAAGAGTTAATAGGGAAAGAGTGAGAGCCAGGGGTAGAAACATGGTATGCGTCAGGATGGAAAGGGGGAGTTGTGGAATTAGTGGGCTAGCGGTGAGGAAAACATTTGCAAGGTGCTTTCATGTAGCGATCGTAGAGCACCTTGAAGATATTCAGGCTAACAGGGCAGCTCAGCTTCAAGTTCCTTTGCAAACCATTCCACAATGTAAAGAGAAGCTTAGAGCAGCTTTGCCGAAATGAGTGTTGACCCTTGGAACTTGGAGGGCAATTAGGGAATAGCTCCTTACAGCATAGGTGCCTAACACACTCCGTGGAATACAATCTGAGACATATGAGGGGAGCTTGTTGGCCACCACTCTGAAGGCCCATAGGGCGGCGTTTCTATTCCTTCTATAGTGAAGGGAAATCCAACTTAATGATGAGTACAGGGAGCAGTGGTGTGTGGAAAGTGGAAGGCCAGTAATGAACCTGATAGCTCTGTGGTAGAGGGTGTCCAATTTAGCCAATGCAGGGCTGTGCAGTGGCTGTAGAGCAGGTCAGCATAATCTATTAAAGATAGGACGGTAGCTTGAACCAGTTGAATCTTGGCCTCCTTTGTGAGCAAGTGGTTAATTCTGTAGAATAGTCCTAATCTTTGCCTTAGTTTCTTCTGTAGTTCTTCGAGATGGTTGGCAAAGGAAAGTTTATGATCGAGCCAAATTCCTAGATATTTGAATTTAGCTACATACTCTAGTGTTTCTCCAAGAACAGTGGTAATTTGTGGGATAGCCCCCCCAGCAGGAATTGCTGCATGCAAGGAAGGGGGGAGAAGAGCATGGGTTTTGTCTTTTTCGCATTGAGCAAAAGCTTTTTGTTTATGAGTTGGTATTGTAGAAGGTTAAATTCAGCTTGGAGGTCTTCACAGGCTTCTTCCAGCATGGGACAACTCAAGTACAGAACAGTGTCATCCACGAATAAGTGGATGTTAGCTTTTTTGATGGGGTCATTGATGTTGTTAATGTAGACTGCAAAGAGGAGGTGACCAAGGATAGAGCCCTGGGGCACGCCCCTCAGCATAGGTTTTAATGGAGAAAGAGCACCTTCAGCTTTAACCTGCTGTTTCCGTTCTCCAAGGTAGTCTGCAAACCAGCACATAGATTTATGGTCCAGGCCTAAAGTGCTTAGGGAGGAAAGAAGCAGGCTGTGATCGACTGTGTCGAATGCTTTACTAAGATCCAAGAAAAAGGTACAGACATGCTTCTTGTTGTCAAGGTCTAGGAGCCAATCATTGGTCACCTTAGCTAGGGCTGTTATGGTGCTGTGCTTTGCTCTGAATCTAGACTGAACTGGGTTTAATAGGCTTCTGGATTCGAAGTATACCCCTAGCTGGCCACACACTATTTTTTCTAGTAATTTAGACAGGATGGGGAGGAGGGAGATCGGTCTATAATTATTTAGATCGCAGGGGTCACCTGCTTTTAATAGAGGGATGACATGGGCTATTTTCCATTGAGGGGGGAGGCTATCCTGGGAGTGTGACATGTTGAATAGGTGGGTGATTGGCACTGCAAGCACATGGTAGGCACATTTCAGATAGTATGGCTCTATGAAGTCAGAGCCTGCTCCCTTGCTTGTGTCCAGTTGCAGCAGTATGTCTTCCACCTCTTTTAGAGAGACAGACAGGAGGGAGAAGGCCTCCTCAGTAGGGGGTACTCATGCGTTGGTAGGCCCTGAGCTGTGCGGAGGTCATTGGCAGGGGAAGTATCAAATGCTAGCCCTGCCATTGCAAAATGGTTATTGAGGGCTTCCAATATCCCCGATTGGTTAGAGATAACTCTGCCACCGGACTTAATTTTTGCTGGAATGGAATTACCAGGTGTGTGTCCAGACATGTCTTTTAATGTTTTCCAGAGCTTTGAAGGATTTCTTGAGGCAGAGGCTAGCTCCGAACAATAGTAGGCAGCCTTAGCTGCTCTGACCATCTTGGTGCACTTGTTACGCACTCTCTTAAAGAGACACCAATCCGAGTAGTTCTTGCTTCTTCAGGCTTTATTCCATAAAGTATCCCTTTCTAACAGGGAAGCTTTGAGCTCAGGCGAGAACCAACAGCAGGTACTGCTCCTGACCCACACCTTAACCAAAGGTGCATGCTTATTTAAAGCCTCACTTAAAATATTGTAAAAAATAGTATATGCCCTGTTAACCATTTTGACTAGGAAGAATTCCTGCCATCACGGTGAATGTTTCAGTTCGTGGACATAAGCAAACAAATTGAAGTTGCGTATGCACCTCTTGATAGAGAACTTTTCCACAACCTGTGGGTTGTGCATGGATCTAATGGTGGTGATTAAACAATGATCGCTAATGTCTGAGAAAAATGTTCTGACATGAGAAAACAGATGTGGCTTGCTAACCAAAATTACATCTAAGAGGGAGCTGTTGTTAAGGTTCCTTTTTTTAGTGTATGGGAGATTTAATGCCTGGGAATGGTACTGTCTACTCTGCCAAAGTCCCCAGACTCTTTTCTGCACTCACAGGGATTTATTAAAATAAAATGTGCCCTTTCTATTTATTTCTATAATATACTACAGCATTTTAACTGAGCCCTCATGCTCTTGTCTTGCCTCTTTCAATCCTGAAACTCTGTTGCATTCATTTATTGACAATACATTGGAACCAGTCCTTATGTGTTTTACATGGTGCTTGTTGCCTACCAACTAAATATTTATAAAAAAAAAAAGTTGGTCTCTCATTGCTTGAGGGAAAGGGTTGGACACACGGCCTACCTCCTCCACACTCTTCACATATGCCTTTGCAGACTGCAGTCTGTGGTTCTCTCCACACTTCCAGTTCAGCTTGAGCAGACATTTCTGCTCACTCTCAAGACATGTTCAGAACTAGCACTGACTGTGTAACTCACCTGTAAGCACACAATCATTTTACACAAACACAGACTCCTTTCTGTTAGCAGAAAAAGTGCATTCTACAACAGCTTCCACTGTGCATTATAATATTTATTTATAGGGCCTTTCTTTCTCATACTTGAGTCATGCTTTAAAACGGGCTGCTAAGACAGTTGAAACTGGCCTCATGCCACTGGACAACCAGTAAAATATGTAAACTAGCCATCTGACTAAAATGTATATCCTGTAAATAAATATTGCAACCTAGTTTAATGGCAACATGTGTGAACCTGGGGTGTAGGCAATCATCCCCCATAGCTTTCATCTTTGGATGTACATCTGCATTACAAATATTGGTGCCCTATGAATGAATGTGTGTGAAATGCACAGAAACATGATGTATATGTGGCGTGCAGCTGTGCGGTGTGCAAGACCACAGGAACATGTGGCATGCATGAAGAGAAATGCGGCCAGTGCAGTGGCAGTGGGTGGCACCATGGATGGAGCAGAACAGAAAATGCAGGCAACAGAGGATGGCCCCAGCTACATGGGCCCACCCCCATGACCCTGCCATATAAGGACATATGCACCGCCCACCATGCATACACAGAAGTGAATGCTGACCACACTGAAGGAGTACAATGAATGGCAGAACCAAGGCCCCCCATGCAGCATGGCATGCACAGCAATGCAGAGGGAGAGGCAGGTGGCAGGGCCAGCATCTGGAGGTGTCTATGGTGGGGGAATTGGATAATCCCAATCCTCCAACTTCACTGGAGCACAAGTATCTGTGATAATGAGTGAGATCTGTGCCAACCATGACCAACTATATGGTGCTTTCACCTTCTCCACCCCTGTGAAGGTGAAAAAACAGCTGTGGCTGGAGTGGTAGGCTGATGAAATAACCACAGGGCCAGATGCCAAGAACCTGATAGCAATAAAGCACAAGTGTCATGACCTACAGACATCTGTGAAGAAATAGCTGGGTGCCAGAGCACAGTAACAGCGTGGCACAGGTGTCAGATCACCCACACCTGATATCCAACTCACAACCATTGAACAGACGGTGGTGGGCACCCTAACCACCATAAGCATTCATGGGGTTGATGAGGATGTGGACACACTGGCTGGTAGATATTGCACACAGATACAGCATGCCCTGATGCAGGATTGACAGACCACAGAATGCCTAACATTATTCTGTTGTGCCAACAGAGCAGTCCATGGATATTGGACACAGTGATGGTGTGCTGGCAGGACCACCACAAAGCCCACAGACAAGGTGAGCACAGCCAGGGGAGGATGACACTGCAGTTGAGTATGGGGTGGGTGGACAATGACATCCAGCTCCTTCTCCCATGTAGCTGCTCCCATGATCCAGAGGATTCACTTCCTGTTCCTCAAAGCCATGGCACTGGACAGGTATCTTACCTTCCTTTCCCCTCCCTCCCCCAGTTCTACCCACCTAATGACTGAGTCCCCCACCAGGAGTTGTTTCCTTCCCCTGTGTGGTCCCATGCCATCCTCCTGTTTATCTTCTTTGTGGAGGTTCCCAGCATCCTCCTTGGTCTCCACTGTGGGTGCCTCCATAGAGAAACCATGCTTCACCAGAATGGTGTATGAATTGTGGAGAGGTACAACTGGAGGAATGCTCCTCTGTTCCACCACCCTCAGCCTCCCTGGCCCCACTGTGGTGCAACTGTTCCTCTTTCTTGGCAACCTCTGAGGCATCAGCGGCAGCCCTGGTGGTCCCAGAGTGGGGGGAGGAGGTTTCCTGAATCCTCACTAGGTCTCCCTGGAGATGGGCAACCTCCTTCCTCAGACCAGAGAGGTGCCTGCAAATAGGGCAGCATCCCAGCCTCCAGAACATCTCCCAGAAGACTGCCACCCCACAGCCAGTGCATTGCACCACTCCTCACTTGTCTTTCTCCATTTCTGATTAATTTTCTTATTTTTTTAATTTTTGTTAGTGTGTGTAAGTGTGTGTGTGTGTGTGTGCATTTACCCCTATGCAGCATGCTGGACTGTTAAGGTTATGACAGGTGTATGTCCTTTGCCTTTTTGGGGAAGTGATGTCAGAACTCCTGGTGTAAAGGAAATGATGCACTTGGGGTGGGTAGAGTCAGGATTGGGGGTGTGGGTGGGACCAAACCTGCACCCTCCAGAAACAATCAGCTACAGCTCTGACTCTCTACCCTAGTGCATGCTTTCCTTCCTTTCAGTAAGACAACCTGCATAACAATTTAACAGCAAAAACAATTTCAGTAATAGAAAAATAAGCAGTAAACTATAAAACATGTAAGCACAAAACAGTAACAAAACTGTAAGCACAATCTGTAAGCATAAAACAAAATAGTAACAAGAAAGTAACTCTGATTAGCCAAAAGAAGCCATAATGTTTCTCCTTGCTCTGTTAATGTTGCTCCTTGCCCTGTCCTTTCATGAAAACCTAGAAAGAAAAACAAAGCTCAGGTGAAGCTAGGTGCTTTTTCCAGCAAACCTAGCCTTTCACCTCAACATACCAACTAATCTTCCTTCTGTTGTAATGTACTAAGCCTTTGTCAGCTCCACCCCCTGGTTACACTCCTGATCACCTGGAAGAGCTGTGGAGGAAAAAGCAATTAGCTTCTTCAGTGTGAGAAAGAGACTGCAAAACCTGTAAGTCCCAAAATTAACCTGTAAGCACAAAACAAAATAGTAACAAACAGTAACTCTGCTTAGCCTAAATATAGATCAAACTATAAAATCAGTAAGCACAAAACAGTAAAAGAAATTGTAATCACAACCTGTAACAATTTAAGCAAGCAATAACACACGATGAGGTGTGGGTTACGTGCTGATAAGAGCACGCCCAGGGGTGTACTAAGGCATGAGGTGCTTGCGTCAAGTGCCTTATGCCCTGGGTGTGCTCTTATTAGTACGTAACCCACACCTCGGAGTGTGTTATTGCACTTATAAAATGGGTTTCTGAATTAAGTATTTATGGAAAAAAAAGAGGGAAATTATTTTAACAATTTGAAGTTTTAAAATGTTTTAAAACGTGAAATAGTAAAATAGTCCATCTATTTAACTGCTTTCTGTAATATGTGATGTCTACTGTATGTCTGCCCCCCTCCCCCATTACTCAGATACACAGAGATAGTGGTCAGGTTGTGGTTTCTGTATAGAGCTTTAATTCTGCATTGTGTACCATTCTGTAGATAGTGTTAATTATGTACCTTTTTCCCCATTTCAGCGTTAATGTGGCACTCTTTGGAGGACAGAATGTAAATGGAGCTATGAAAGTAATATGTAGAATACTGCATGGAGAAGTGTGACTTATGGGGATTTTATGCACCACTGATGTGTGTGATGCCCCATCGCCCCTGGGGTTTATATGGGCATAACACACGGGGGGAGGGGCATAATTTAACCACACTTCCCCATGTTTTATTTTTATATTTACTGTTTTTTAATCTAAATAAATGAAAGTCTTTTTTGTTGTTTGTCTTTTTAGCTGCTTTTCCAGCTACTCGCTGGCAGTAGTTTATAACCAGTAAATATATACAAATACATACTGGGACATAATAATGGGGACATAACCAAATTAATTAAGTTAAGATACAGTATAATCACCTGGGAGGTTAACCTTAAGCAGGAAGGCACAGAATTCAGTAAGGATGTCATAAAAGTATTTCTTCATAGAGTGGGTGGTGGATGGATGGAACAGTGTACCCAGTCAGTATTTTTATTGATGACTGGGAATCAAGGGTCTCCAACAATACAAATATAATGAGAGTACAAGACTTCAGGGAAGATGAAGACATTTCACAAAGGAATTTGAATACACTGAAGAGGTGGACCAATGAATGTCAGATGAAATTCAGTTCCATAAATGGACTTAAATATGATAAGAAAATGGGCAAACAAGTGTCTCATGAAATTCAGTGTGGCTAAGCTCTTCCAGATTGGATTACTATGATACACTCCTAAAGGGTTTGCCTTGTGGGCAAACTTGATGTTTGTAGCTAATGCAGACTGTGACAGTGAGACTTAATAACTTCTCATTGCAGGGGCAGCAGGGTAAGAACTTTAGGGAAAGAACTTGAAGCCTAAACATGTATTTTTTGGAGGAAAGAATGTAAATGGAGCTATTGTTTTTCCAATTGTTTAACCAGGAGTAGCACACTAAGCTGAAAGCTTGTTTACAGGTGCAACCTGGGAGCACAGGGTAGTAAAGTGACTTGCTCAGGGTCACACAGTATGCAAGTGGGAGCTGTGGGATCCAAACTCAGGTCTCCAAATTGCAGCTCAGAGCCTTAGACCGTTGCACTATACCACCTCCCTATGCTGCCTAGCTATGATAGTAATAAATAGAATAATGCATGGGGAAGTGTGACTTATGGGGATTTTATGCACCCCTGATGTGCGTGATGCCCCATCGCCCATGGGGTTTATATGAGCATAACATGGGGGGGGGCATAAATCCCCATTTAACCACACTTCCTCATGTTTTATTTTTATATTTACTGTTTTTGTTTTCAATCTAAATGAAAGGCTTTTTTGTGTTTGTCTTTTTCACTGTTTTTCCAGGGTTACCGTTACTGCTAACAAGCTTGTGTCTCGCACTGAGTGTGCGATGGAATAGCGTTAGTAAGCATCCAGCATGAGGACAGCTTGTTCAGTGAGTTTCTGCTGTGCCCATGGTTTATGGAGCTCTGTAAACCACATATGTGGTTTATGGAGCTGTTGGGCACTCACTGGCAGTAGTTTATAACCAGTACATATATACAAATACATGCTGCAACATAATAATGGGGACATAACCAAATTAATTAAGTTAAGCTACAGTATAATCACCAGGCAGGTAAACCTTAAACAAGAAGGCACAGCATTCAGTAAGGATGTCATAAACATATTTCTTCATAGAATGGGTGGTGGATGGGTGGAACAGTGTACCCAGTCAATGCTGAGACTATTTGGGGTGGAAAACTAGGTAGGACATTTTCAGGGGGTAATTAGAAACAAAAGGAAGGCAAGGGTTGGATGGAGATCCATCAATATTTTGTAATTTCAAGAGCTATAGCACAATGGATCTAGAACTGGTTAAGCACTAGGGCTCAGCAGTTTGTAATGATTAGTACAAAAGATTAGAAGAATGTCACTAGTAGGGTTACTCAGGGGTTGATGCTGGGACCTCGATTGTTCAGTATTTTTATTGATGTCTGGGAATCAAGGGTCTCCAACAATACAAATATAATGAGGCCCAGATATTCAAAAGGGTTGCGCCATGCGCAACAGGGTTGCGCGTGCTCAACTCCAAAAATGCGCCATTCTGCGATATTGAGAAGGGGCCAGTTGCGCCACCGAAAACACGCTGAGCCACAGCGCAATGGAAATGAAGGCATGCGCAACCGAAGGGGGCGGGTCCATGCATAAAGTGCGCAATGCGATATTTGAACACTTGCGCAATGCGCAAGAGTGGCTCAGCCGGAAGTTGCGCAGTACCGGATTTGAGCCAAAATAAAACGGCTCAAGGGAGCGGTGCAAGAACTCGAGCAGGCCGCAAACCGGGGGAGAGAGACAGAGAGAGAGAGACAGAGACAGAGACAGGAGCAGGAAGGACAGAGAGGGACAGTGGGTCCTGGAGGACAGAGAGGCCAGTGGGGGTGCCCGGTGCAGTGGAAGCAGCAGTGGGGGCAGTGGGGGTAACACAGGAACAGCAGCTGGGGGCAGAAGCCAGGGAGATGGACAGTGTCAGCTTCCACATGGAAGCTGTAATGAGGGGTGAGACAGCATGCTGCAGGGGGACGTGGCCGTGGAGGCCGGCCGGGCGGCATGCCCCGACAGGCGGTGATGCGCCCGCATCAGCTACGAGCCACAGATGTTGAGATCGTGGGCCGGTACCGCCTGAACAGGGCAATACTGAGATGGCTCAGTGAGCTGTGCAGTGATGTGATGCAGGCACCCTCACGACGGGTCACGCTCTGTCCGTGGAGACCAAGGTGACAGCCTGCATGTGCCTGCTCACCACGGGCACCTTCCAGAGGCCGACAGGGGACACCACAGGCATCACGGTGCCACGTCACGCATCCTCACCCAATTCCTCAGCGCACTGCTGCCTCATGCTGCAGAGTACATCCATTTCCCCAGCACGCGGCAGGCGTACAGCAAACATGCAGGAGTTCCACAGGGTAGCACAATGCCTGGCATGCTAGGGCCATAGACTGCACCCATGTGGCCATTCGCACGCCACCTGGCCCCAAGCAGGAGCTCGAACCGAAGGGCTTCTCAGTGTCAACTGCCAGGTGGTGTGTGATGCCACTGGGCGCATCATCAATGTCTGTGCCACACACCTGGCGGAGCACATGATGCCTTCATATGGCACCAATCTGCACTGTGCCATCGATTCGAGGTGGGAACATCCCCACGGGTCATCTAGTGGGTGAGTACACATGTATGGAATGCAAACTCTGTGCAAGGGTGGGAATGACACAGGTGCCATGGTAGTGGCACACAAGGATATGGGCAATATGGACCTGACCTGACACTGATCTCCACTATCTCCACACAGGTGACTGTGGATACCCACTCCGTCCCTGGCTGCTCACACCATACCGGCGCCCCATGACCCCAGCGCAGCACGGTTTCAATGAGGCACACGCCGCAACACGGAACATCATAGAGCGGGTGTTTGGGATACTCAAGGCACGCTTCCGATGCCTGGACACCTCCGGCGGAGCCCTACAGTACAGCCCCCAAAAGGCCTGTGGGATATTCCTGGCCTGTTGCATCCTGCACAACATGGCCAAAGACCATGGGATAGCCGTACAGGTCCAAGAGGGGGACAGCGATGGGGACGCCAGTGGCGCCGGTGATATGGGTGATGAGCCGCCCCCCCTAGGACGGAGGGACCCCCGACTGACCCGGCAGGCCCAGCTGCACCGGGACACCATTGCAGAAGAGCACTACGCACAACACAGGTAAGTCAAGGGGACATGTGCAGGCAACACTGTCTATGCGCAAACCACAGGCACACAGGGGAACACACCGTGCATGAAGGTCAGGGGAGTTGAAGGGTCTACGCATACCAACACATTAGCAGAGAGGGGTGAGCACTCAAATAAACACACACACACACACCAGGCAGCATACAGGGCAGCAGCACAGCAATGCGGAATGACACGCCATCACACAGCACCACCAACCACCCTCACCACCTGGACTGTCCACGACGTGTGTCAGGACCTGGGCAACCTGCACCTTGGTGTACAGTGCAATGCAGGCATCATCATCCACACGCACCTGTGGACAGCAGTTGGGAGAGTGTGCAGGTGGTCCGTGTGTCAGTTTGGTGAGCAGAGCACCCAGCAGTGCACTGCCCACCATGACACACATTGCACACAGGGCAGCACCAGACAGGGCCTGCATTGGGAGACAGCTCAGTCAGGGAGCACTGTCCCACGGCCACCACGGATGCGTGGGCGGCCCCGCCGTGGCCTAGCAGCACTGGCAGGCTGCGCAGGGGCCACATCGGGTGGCACTACTGCACCACCAGGGGTCCCAGTGCGTGACCGCGACCTTGCCCGCACAGGGGTCTGCATCCCGCGAAAGAAACTTGCACCAGGGGTGCTCGGGATGCCCACAGCAGAACCCGGCGTCGACAGGCCTGGTGTCGCACGACGCCGGGAACGGGGAGTGGAGTGCGCACTGTGTGGGGTGCGTGGTACAGGGTCACCAGACAGTGTGGTCAATGCGTCGCCACAGAGACCACTGCCTGGGTCAGCCTGTCGATGGCAGCGGTCACATCCGTCCGCATATGGACCATCTCGGCCGGTCCGAGCACACTCCCTGCTATGCCGCTCCACGGACACAGTCAGTGCCTCACGGACCTTGCAACCCGCCCCTGCAGCTGTACCGACTCCTGCAGCAGGCGGTGTGCACATCAAAGGGTACTGTGCCCCAATGGCATCGTGACCCCCAGGGTGTGGATGGTCCTGGTGCACAGCACCCCTTGAGGGTGGCCGCTGTTCGCCAGGACCAGGTATGGGCTGATCAAGGCGGTGGACAAGTGCCACTGCCTGACGCTGTCCCCCCAGGCCTGGTGTGCAACTGCTGCTGCTGCCCCTCCAACTGCTGAGCCCCCAGGTCCACCTGTTCCACCCCTGTGCTGTCAACAGTGCCAGACACCTGCTCAGCCACCGGTGCTGCCCACGGTGCTGACAGGCACAGCCTGTGACTGTGCCAGCATGCTGGTACACAGGTGTGGAGCTGGGCGGCCGAGGGGCACTTCTGGCCTGCCATGTGTCCCTCGTGGGACACACACCTTCACTGGCCATTGCAGGCCTGCCATCTCAATAGTGCCGTGCGTGCCACTGCCATAGGCACAGCATGCTGGCACACCTGCATGCCAGACTGCTGTGACACAGGCTGTGCACCCCTGCACCCGTGATCACTGCCGGCGGAGTTGTCAGCCCAGCCGCCTGCTGCTGCAGTGCGTGCAGGCTGCTGGCGGAGGTGGAAGGTCCCTCCTCCTGGTCCAGCAGGTCTGCCTCACTGTCAGCACCCACCACCACCGTCTCCTGCAGACGAACAGGATCTGAAACAGAAAGAGAGTACATGTGAGTGCATGTGAACAACAGCCGCCCCCCCCACAACATCACCATGACATACCGTGCAGTGATGGGCTTCCACCTGTCTGGAATCCTCCGCCAGGAACACCCGCAATGGCACTCGGCTGCATGGCCGTGACCAGTGTCTCCTCGAGTCGGGGTCAGCTGCAACACCACTGGTGGTCCCCCACCAGTGGCAGCACGTGCCACCCTGAAGGCTGCCACCTTCTCCTTCAGCCTCCTGCAGTCAGTCCCCATCTTCTTGGCACTCCTGCGGGCGCTGGTGGCTTCCGTGCAGGTTGGCGGCCAGAGCACCCCCTCCCATGCAGCTGCGGCTGCTGAGGGTGCCCTCCGCCCACTCAAAAGCGGCTCATCCTCCAGGTAGGCCTGGAGAGGGCCTCGGTCTCTGCTGTGGTGAAGTTCGGCCTCCTCCCCACGCCCGCCCACCCCTCGGCCTGGTTCTCGTCAGTCATGCTGATCTGTATGGGTGGAAGTGGACACCTGTCACTCTGCAGTCCACAGCATTTCCCCATGAGCATAGCTGCAGGCTGGGGGCAAGCCCCCTTTCCTCGCTGCCTGGCAGATACTGATGGAAAGGGTGCCCTCTGCCCCTTCTAAGTGCCCTCATCATGCTCAGCCCTCATCCCGTGACACCCTCCAGCACCCCTGCCCATGTGCATTGTCCTGAGCATCACACAGCATGTAACTCACCTCTCAGCTGCAACAACCAAATCTGGCCGCCACAACCCAGTGTCATATTTTTATAGGCAACACATGCAAATGAGGTGTGGCGCAACTTTAATGACATGCTAATCGCGCCACCGCGCTTTGAATGGCTGATCGCCTGCTTTGCATATGTCGGCTGAATATCGCGTAAATGCGCTTAGCGCAATAGGGAAGATCGGCTGAGCGATGGCGCATGTTTGTGGTTGTGTGCTACACTGCATTGCGCATGCCCAGATGGAGTTACGCGCATGCGTCGATCGCGCTGCAGAACTGCTGGAGCGATAGGCTATTCTGGACATAGCCACCATTGTGCCAGTGGCGCTGCAGCACTGGGCACTATATGGCGCTGTGGCACCTCTGCGCGATAGTCCCCTGTGGCACTGGTGCTGTGCTTCGCAGTCATGCAGGATACCTATGCATCCTATGGCGCTGTGCGTAGCCTTGTGTCATTGCCGTGACCTTGGGTATGCCCTCTGACCCCTGGCGCTGAGTGCATGCCATGTGTACGTCCCTATTGCGCTGTCTGGCTACAGCGCCATGTAAAGTGACGGCGCTGCGGCGAACAGCGATAGGTGCCTGTGCTGGTCTATTGCGCAACAACTCCACGTGGGGTCACAGCGCAGCGGGGCGCCATATTGCCTGCTGTAAAGTTGGTGCCATGGCTAGGAGGAGGACGGTGCCGTGGAGCCAAGTTGAGGTGGCCAACCTGGTGGCCCTAGTGGAGCCCCACTATGACCAACTGTATGGTGAGGCCCCCCTCACCGGACCGAGGACCCATGTGTGGCAGCAAGTGGCCACTGACCTGGTGGGGGTCACTGGCCGGGGCTGGTCTGCGGAGCAGTGCCGGCACCGGGTCAGTGATCTCCGCCGGAGGACCCGGAGCTGTTAGCGCGGCTGCATTCCCGTGCCAGGCGGGGCCTGGTGCCTAGGCCACGTGAGTGTACCATCTATTCACCTATATTCTCTGTAGGGGTGTGTGTGTGCCTGGGTGGCTGTGCATCGGTGTGTCAGTGTGTGCAGCTGTGCGATGGATGGTTATGGCTGTGTGGGCAGGCAGTCTTACTGGGGCAGGGGCACTCTGCTTTTGAGTCACACTGATGTTTGTCTCACCATGTGTCCCACAGGCCGGATGGTGGGCGCGGGGACGCGGCTGATGTGGGCCATGCCAGGGCCCCAGTCCCACAGGCCGTCGGCCCGCAGCGGCAGCAGCAGCATCAACAGCAGCAGCAGCAGTGGCAGACTGAGCTGCTGGAGGAGTGTGAGTATCATTACGTCATGGATGCTATTGCATGCTGGGGGGGCAGGACCACCAACCATGATGGACACAACCAGATGGGTGGTAGTAGTTCCACTATATGTAACACTAGTGAGTCCCCACACTGGAGTACAGTGTACAGTTCCGAACACATAGCTGTGTATGGACGGGGACTGGGTGGAGAGCGCGTTCAGAGGAGGCGACATGGATGGTGCATGGATTGCATCACATGTCCTATGCAGACAGGTTGCGGAACTGAACATGTACCCTGGAGGGGAGGAGGTGTGGGGATATGATGGGGTCATACGAGTATTGTACAGGGGAACAGTGTGCAGGAACCAATATTTGTCAGCGTAGAGGATGTTCCAGTGTGAGGGCATGGGATGCAGTTGGAGGGGGCTCGTTTAAAGGGAAACATGCGAATGTGTTTCCTCACATATGGGTGGTGGATGGAGTGGGAACACTGCCAGAGGATGTGGTGGGGGCTGACTTGGTCACGGAGATCTGTATGTGGGCTCGCCATGAGGGACTTCTGGAGGTCAGGGGTGAGGGGGAATGGACTTATAGGACATGAGAGTGATCGTACAAGGCCAAATGGCCAGACTAGGTGTCCCATAGGCCCCTATCTGCCGACACTGTCTATGTATCCATGTATGTAGGCGTGACACAGGTGACCTGCATCACAGTGCAGCATCACGACACATCTGTGTATGCATCACAGGTGGTCCAGGCATGCACTGGGCACATAGCTGTGTGACTGGCATCGCATCCACGCTAAAACATCACATGACAGCCTAGTTTGTACTGTGATTGACGTGGGCAGTGTGTGTGGGCGGTGGTGCGCATGGCTGGTGCCGCCTGTTTGTGATGGCCATGTGCATGTTCACTGTGGGTGGGTGCATGCCATCACATGTGCAGCACATTGGGTTAGCTGGGTTGCAGGTTGGGTGGTGTTCAGGGTTGTGGTCAGTCTCAGCCATTGACTGTGTTCCCATTTCCTAGGCCTCGGTGTGCTTGGCGCATGGCGTCTGCGATGTCGGCGCCACATGACACAGCTGGCGGCGACAACAGAAAGCTCCTGCAAGCCTTTACAGCAACAGGGGAACGGCGGCACAGACACAGGAGGGGAAGACGGCAGGGGAGGAGCAGGAGCCTGCTGTGCCGTAGCTCACCTTTATTTGCCCTTCCCCATCCCTTTCACCCTGACTTCCTCTCCAAGTTGTTTTCCTCCTTCACACCCCTGCCTTTTACCCGTCCCCAACTTGTACATAGTTTTAGCTGTTTTGTTACCTCTTTTGTTTGAATATAAAATTCTATTTTGGTACAACTGCTGTGTTGGTGTCTGCTTTGCAACTGGCTCTGGGTGCTCCGTTGCAGGGGTGTACATGCCATCTGGGCTACTTATGGTCCTGGATATATGTGTGTGTGTGTGTGTGTGTGTCCATGGGGAGGTATCACCAGCATAGCATTGCCTTTCTGTTGCTCTCGCCATTTGCTGCCACCCACTGCTGGGTGCACAGGGTGGGTCTGGGTGGTCTGCTTCTCTGCAGCATGGGGTTGACGTGTGTACAGGGGTGCATGGTGTTTCCTGCAGTGCCTGTCACTGCACATGAGCGGTGTCTTGGGGGCACGGTGCACGCTGTGCTGTGCGTACAGGGGGGACTGATGTGCACTGTGGTTGTCAACCCCCTGGGTGTGGCACTCTCTGCCTGCCAGTGGTTGTGCTGGGGCGTCACGGCTCTGCTATGCTTTAGTTGGCTTGTCCCCATGGGCACGTGGATCAGCCATCCCACCCCCAGTGATGCTGTGCTTGGGGTGTGCCAGTGTGGTGTGGGTTCTGCAGTGAGTTCCTGTGCCCATGTGTGGCATGGCTGGCGGTGGGCCCCAGCCTGCCTCCCTGGATGTGCAGTTCCAGTGCTCTGGGGGGGCTGTGCTTGCACTATGGCAGCTCTGCACTGCTCAGCTGAGCTTCCATGGTTGCACCATAGCGCAGCATTTTGGCTCAGCTTCTCCTTCCTGGTTGTGCGATGGCGCAGTATGTGCGATATTCAGACGTTGGTTGCTTGCGCAATTTGCTCTGCTCCATGTTTGAATATCGCACCTGTTGCGCATTTGTGCAACTGGTTTGTGCTTGCTCCTGCTGTTGCGCCAGTTTTGAGCGCAGTTTGAATATCTGGGCCCGAGAGTACAAGACTTCAGGGAAGATGAAGACATTTCACAAAGGGATTTGAATACACTAAGGAGGTGGACCAATGAATGTCAGATGAAATTCAGTTCTGGAAATGGACTTAACTATAGTAAGAAAATGGGCAAACAAGTGTCTCATGAAATTCAGTGTGGCTAAGTCTCTTCCAGATTGGACTACTGTGATACACTCCTAAAGGGTTTGCCTTGTGGGCAAACTTGATGTCTGTAGCTAATGCAAACTGTGACATTGAGACTTATTTCATTTATGTTATTTATTTAACCAGGCTGTAGACTTTGCATCTAGCCCTTTTCAGCCACACCAGGATACAAAAAGACTTCAACAAACAGGATTCAAATATATTATGCCAGTAACCAAGACAGTATAATAAACTAGTCAAGCAATTGCAGTATACTTTTAAAAAAGTGCTTTAACAGAGTGCATTTGAATATTCTATTGGAAATCTACAAATCTATTGCCAAAGGACATTCTTTAAAAAGATGTTGACCAAAATAGGAGAATGATTTTTCTTTTTTTAATTATTTTTACAAACTTTTTCCTGTTCTCTGATTTTGGTTGATTGTTTAGTGTCATGTTGAGACTGGGGTGTCTGAAAAACAAACATATGAAACTGAAATAGCCTGAGTATTGTAAATTCTGTAAATAAACAAACAAGTAACATGAACAATTTTAAGCACTGGAGCATGATATTTAAAGAAAGTCTACAGCTGATAACGATGGATCCATTGAGGGGCTAGTAAGGCAAATCTACAGATATTATTGAAAAATATTTATACATTTGTTTTGCTGAGTCCGATAGTGTGAACATTACTATTTTCATATTCTAAGGTGGGAAATACTGTTTGTTTTACTATGGCATTCCTACTGTGATCTGTTAGTAATTTGCTTTCAGTTTTATACAGAAAAAAATATTTTGTTTACTGTCTTTGTTACATTGGATACTGAGCACCAGATGATTCTAATCAATAAAGACACCTATATATATGAATACTGAATCATGTTTTAAGCATGTACCCACCAATCCAGTAAAGTCGTTCCTAACTTGGGCCAGTTTCTGTGCAGAGCCAGACTAACATTGATTTAGGGTTTTTGTTTTGTTTATTTAATATCAGTTTATTTCCCAAAATTCAATAGTGTAATCCATTTTAACTTGCTTGCAACCTTTGCTGAACTTTCTTAGGAAAGTTGCCTGGTTTGAGAATAACTGTTTCTACATGTATGAGTGATTGGACACCCATTGGGCAATTTGTTCAAAAAGATTAAAAATAACAATGGTTCCAGAACCGATCCATGGGAAATGCTATATGTTAATATGTCCCCCAGAGCCACTTGTTGCTGTATAAGAGTGGTTTCATATTTGTTCAGCTGCAGCAAGAACAGTGAAGTGAAGCTAAGTTGTTCTGGCTCAAGCCGAACCAAGTGAAACTCACTCTTATGCAGCTATGGAATTTAATAAGATGGGGAGCAGACATTATTATATTGATCAAGTTGATCAATACTATGTTTTTTTTAACTGTCCTGGAGCATGTCTATTTCCAGGACATCTGCACGTGAGATCCTCTTCACAGAATGAGAGTGTCACATGTGCAGAGGAAAGGAGCGCTCCCTCGATTTATAATAGGTTTAATAAGCACAAGTTCAGATAGGGTTCTATTGATTTTGGTTCATTGAGTTCTATTAGTAAATACATTTTTGTACCAGTGCAGTGTGAAACCAGCTACCCTAGCCTCAGAGAATTTATTCAACTCCATTTTATGATCTACTGAAACAAAGGCCTTGGTTAGGTAGATTAACATTGAGCCAACCAACTAACTCCTGTCAGTGTAACTTGAGATAGTGCTTATCTTGCTAATCAAGGCTGTACTCATACTAAAACCCTATTATAAACCATGTTGATGATTAGTTAGTAGATCATATCTATTTATGTAATCCTCCAACCAACGATATACTGTTTGTTCCAATATTTTAAAGAAAGATGATAAAACAGAAATAAGTCAGTAATTTGTAACCACATCTGTGTTATTAGATTGAAATATGAGCACCACATAAGATGTTTTATAAAACAATGGAAATGTATTTGTTCCAAATGATTAATTATATATGTGATGTTTAACTATTATATTTGCTGATCATTTAAACAATTTAGAATGTATTAAATTAGGTCCTGGTGCTTTATTCTCATTCAATCTAGTAGGATGGGCAGACTGAATGGCCAATTGGCCTTATTCTGATGTTAAATTCTATGTTTTTTCCTTTTTTGTTAGAAATCAGTAAGTGATTTTTTTTTGTTTGTTTTGTTTAACCAGGAGTAGCACACTAAGCTGAAAGCTTTTTTACAGGCATGACCTGGGATCACAGGGAAGTTAAGTGACTTGCTCAGGGTCAAATAATATGTAAGTGGAAGCTGTGGGATTCAAACCCAGGTCTGGTCTGCTGGATGTCACCAGATTAGCAGCTCAGAGCCTTAAACCACTGCGCAATACTGCCTCCATAATGTCTCCTAGTGAGAGCTTGAAGGAGTTCTGTGCTAATCATCATATTACTGAATAACCTCTGGTAGACAGATGACCCAGCCAGACTTTGTAACTCAATTGTAAACATATAGGTGAGCAAATAGGAATCAGTTATTATTATCATATTCTACCTAAAAATTGCAAAAAAAGGGTTCTCAAATAGTATGAAATCTTTCTGATTCTCCTTCCAAGTTGAAATATATAATTTTCAGGTTAGCACAGTCATTCACTAGATTAAGCCATTTAGTAGTTACTGGGAGTCAGCTTTTTCCAAAGTTGGAAAATTAATTTCTTGGTATTGCTTAAAGGGGGCATGATAGAAAAAAAAATGGGATTACGCAGTTTAGTAGTACAGTATATGCTATTGTGTATTTAGGGTCAGTATGCATTATCACCAAAGCATTTCTGCTAGCCATGTATCAAAATATACAAACTGCAGTTTACACTGTAATTCCAAAGATGACTGCTTATATAGTCTTGTGAGTCTACTTCCTACCTGTGGCAGAAAGGAAGTGTGGAAAAGAAGTGTAGTTTGACTCAGAGGTGATGATGTTTCAGTATGTGAGTCTGTAGGTTGGTGTACTGCTGGTGGTGCCCCCCCCCACACACACACGCTTGAGTTCTGATGGTCTAGGTTCATAATCCTTTCCCCTGCTTGGCCAGGGGTATGAGGCAATGGTGCCCCTTCATCACTTCTGAACCTTATAGCCATGGAGCCCTTGCTTAGAAAACTAAGATAGATACCTATGGTTGAAGGGATCAAAGTGTATATTGCCAGCCTTAAAATGCTGGCATATGCAGACAATCTGCAACTTCACCCTATCCAATCCAGGCACCACATTGCTACATGTTATGACCACTTTGGAGACTTTCACATCTGTATTGGGCCTTAATATTAATTGTGAGGGGGGGACACAGGTGTTACCCCTGAACCAATTATGCCAAGAAGGGCTCGTATGCTGTCTCCGCAGTGACATTTCAAAATCAAATTATATTACAGCAGCAATTCACCGAGTCTCAATTTCTCAGAGTCTTGCACCCCTCCCTGAACCAACTCTGGCAAAGTTTTCCTGGAGGGCTATATGCCAACCGCAATTGCAGTTGACACGTCCTGGCCAAATTTCCCTCATTCACTAAAAATACCACCAGCAGTTTCATCTGGTTCAAGGTCAGTTGGCATTCATCTGTATCCACCTCCCCCGGGTCGTGCCTGAAAATAGGCAGGATTTGTCTAGTGCACTTACCCGGTCAACAAAAACTAACTAACTAAATAAATAAATCCCTCGCTGTAAGCTCGCGCGGCAGTTATGTTATCTCTAAGGCGATGTAGATCCATAAGGGCTTATCAGCCCTTGGCACCTTAAATGATCCCCTAAACAGATTACTTACCTGGGCATGGCCATCACCTCAGATCTAAAACAAATCATAGATCTTAAAGATCAACTGCAGATATATTGTAAGTATATTAAAAACTCTACTCTTTCCTGAACATGAGGACCACTAGGCCTTTTTTATTACACACTGTATGAAATGAAGAAATTGCCATTTGTCATGTACAGATACTATTTTAATGCTCTACTAATAGAAGGTTTCTCAGAAAATCCCTCAGACATTTTAGACCAGCTGGTGGAATCTTAGATGAGTGCTGATGTCATTCAGGCAACAATGACATAATTTTCCTTAAGGTCCTGGCAGTTCGGCACATACACACACACACACACACACACACACTACTATACATCAGATTGTAAAATGGAAACAACTCATGTTTACTTTCAATTATCTGAGGACTTTTGTCTATAGAATTTTATCAATACAGCATTACAGATAAATATTTAATTACTTTACAGATTAGTACATTTTAGGGGACAATACATTGTTTGAAATAAGGAGGAAGCTGTGGGGGCTTTATTTAGGGCTGGACGAGAACAAAGGAAGCAAAAATGTTTATGTTAAGAGCCTGTCAGGTTTTTTTCTTTTTGGGTGGGGGTGGAGGATACTGAGCACAAAGTGTTGGCAATCAGTGTAGGTAATATTGCCATATATTTACTTATGGTGTGTACTGAAGTAACTTGGTCAAGACCACCCTCAGAAAATTGGAAGCAAAGACTGATTTTTGAATGTCATAATTTGATGTATTCTGTATGTACTGAGCTGACAGGACCTCGAGGAAAATTATGTCATTGTTACTTGAATGACATTATCACTCACCCAAGATTCTGTCAGTTGGTCTGGAAATGTCTGAGGGATTTTTCTGTGAAACCATAAAATAAGATAGGCAGTAAAATAGCATCTAGACATGAGAAATGACAGTTCCTGTACTTTAGTTGCAATATATATGGGCTACTTTTTCTGAGGGTGAGCAAATAAAATATGTTAAAAGCATTTAAAAATATTGCATTTGATCTATAACCTGAGTTCACTAATTAAAGAAATGGAGACTGACTTCTCCTGCCAGATCAAGCTGAACCTAACTTTTGGAAGGAGAATCACGGTGTATAAAATGATGGCCTTTCCCAAATTCCTCTTTTATCTGAACAACCTTCCCCCGCATATAGCTCACTTGACATTCTGGAGGTTAGAGAAAGCACAGAAACCCAGGGGCAGAGTACAAAATGGGTGGAGAGGTTTTGTCAACTATCAAGCAGGAAAGAGACCTGGGGTAACCATATAAGATGGCCAGAAGGTGGTTAGGCAGTGCAACAGGGGGGTGGGGAGGGTGAGAGGGATGCTGAGGTGCATGGAGAGGGATATCAGCAGCAGATGGAGGGAGGTGGTATTGCCTCTGTGTGGATCACTGCTGGAACCCCACCTGGAGTATTGCATCTAGTTCTGGGAACCACATCTCTGGAAGGTCATGGACAGAGTGGAAGCAGTCCAAAGGAGGGCAGCTAAAATGGTGCAGGGTCTGCATCAGAAGCCTTGTGAGGAGAGACTAAAAGACCTCAATATGTACATCTTGGAACAGAGGAGGGTGGGAGGGATATAGTAAAGACCTTTGGATGCCTCATGGGGGTGGATAGCGTACAGAAGGGGAGTGTTTTTCAGAATAGGGGGTGCTCAAGAGCAAGGGGACATGCTATGGCGATAGAGGGGTGGATTCAGGAGAGATGTGGGGAGCTACCTCTTCACAGGGGGAGTGATGCATTCCTGGAGCAGCCTCCCAGTGGAGGCTGTGGGGTGGAAACAGTGGTAAGATTCAGAACTGCATCAGATAAGCACAAGGGGAATCATGGTGGAAAGGAGGGGAGGAGGGAGAAATAGCTCAAGATTGGGCATGGTCTTGGGTAGTAGTGTAAGTGGAGAGAAATGGCAGACTGGATGGGCCAAGTGGCACTTTTCTGCCATCAAATTCTATGTTTCTATATTTCTATTTCTCTCCTACTTCTGGGGAGGATCTAGGCCACATTTTTCACTGTTTAAACTGCACTTCCCTGGGAGCAAAGGGGAATGGGACCTCCCATGACTATGGATACATCATCAAATGACAGGTATTAAGCAGACTTGATGCTGACTCAAACCTTTGTCCCACATAACTCCCCGTGGATTCATGTGGAGCAAGCCTCTAAAACACTACCACCATAGAACTGGACATTCAGAGCAGCAAAAAGGGTGGGGAAGAACCTGTCCCCAATGGCAAGTTTGTTTCAGAGAATTGGCATAACCTCACCAAATGGCACTGCTTGGCAGACAATAACCTGGAATACTGGGAACCCTTATGGGACAACCCTCACATCACTGTGGATCGCAGGTCACTCTGGAATCAACAGTGGCTAAAAAAAGGCATCATAGTGGTGGACCATCTATTGATTCATGATGGAAAAATGATGGATTCCTTCCAACACCTGCAGGACAAATATCACCCCCCAAATCAGATATTTGGAGTACCTGCAAATCCAGCAAGTGGTTTCGATGGACACCACTGAAGATACCAAGGAACAGACACAGATCTCCCAGCAGCAATGGCCAGTTGGATTACATACTGTTTAAGGTTGAGAGATAAGATCTATATACACCTCTTCTCCTGACCTGCCCTTCCCTGCCTCCTTCCCTCCAAGAACAAAAAAACAGGCAATGAGAAACTATTACAAAAAGCCCACAAAGGCTTCAGGGACATATGATATGAGCTCATTCAGAAAACCATTCTGTATAGATGGTATAGAACCTCAGTTGTACTGTACAAAATTGGCCTATTTAATTATAACCTCTGTTGGTGATGCCATCAATCAGAGGGCACCCTGGAGGATATACTCTGGTCCTATCCTCCACTACAGGATTATTGGTCACAAGTAGAAAAGTTTTGCAGTGCCATGTTTATCTGCAATATCCTACGTGACACAAGACTTGGATACTAGGGGACACCTCCTTGGTAACTAATCAACGTTGTGGTTGAAGACAATGGCTCCTCCCCACAACTTTAGATGCCAAATGGCAAATATTGCTCTGCTGGTGCTCAGAAGTATCCCTTTCCTTCTCCAAATGGGTAGCAGCCCTCTGTAAATCAGCATAGTATGAAATAATGTCACACACCTCTCAACATAAACTCCTTGGGTTCTGCCATGTCTGGAACCCCTTCCTGAAGCATACCTCTGTCCTAAATCTGATCTATGACATTCAAACCCTATCCCTTCCTGCCTCCCCATGCTTTCATTCACTCTCTGGTACTCATAAAGAACTTATAGAACCGATACCCTCCCAATCACATCCAGGTTTTCAAATCCTGCTTTCAGAAAGTTGAGCTCCCCCACTTTCCAGAAAATGCTTGACTAGACTAAAACTACTACAGTAGTTTGCAACTGTTTACTGTTTTAGATCATTATAGTATGAAGTATGTATAAACAAGGTATTATAAGATACTCTTTCCATAGATAGTCAGATTTATTCTCAGATATTGACCTACACACCTGGCCCTAGTCAGGGGCTGATATAACTCTTTCTTAATGTTAACAGGGTTAGAAGGTAACATTTTGTAATGTTCTTTATCTAATAACATACTACCTAAAATGCATAAGAGTGTTGGAAAACCGACAGGTAGGCTAACTGTATTGGGAAAGGGTTCACTAACAGAGAATTTGGGCCATCTCATCAACTTTTTCTTGCAGGACTGTGTTCATACATTACCTTCTTACTTGAAAGACACCTCTAACACTCTCTGGAAGCTTGCAGGCCTGAACTGGAAGGAGAGTTATACCTGGACTGGCAAAGATGTGGAAGTACTATACAATTCTATCAAGTACAAAATGGCATTCAGGACTGCAAGTTTTTCCTGGAGAAACACCCTCTCATGGATAGCATCCCTGTGATTTTCATCCTGAATAGTTTTCAGTATAATTCATATCTTTTTGAGTTTGAGGGGGCCTTTAATTTACAGACATGGGGCACAGCGCTGAGGCCTGCAATAGCCCCCTCTTACACAAAACTTTCTCAGACTGTGGGAAAACCATGTCATCGTGAACTAAGCATTAACCCCTTCATGGACAACATCAAATTTTGGTTCAGCTTTTGGTTCAGATTCATTGATGATATTATTTGTATATGGGATGGACAACAGTCGGAGATTGTGAAATTTATCAATTGGCTTAATATAAATGACATGAATTTAAGATTCACATACTGTTCAAGCAAAAAATCACTGAACATTTTGTATTTGACATTAAGCAGTGACACCAAATGTTATAGGAAGAGCACTGCTGCCAATACATTCCTTATATATGATAGTGCCCACCTTGTTGCTTTGAAAAAATTGATACCCTACAGCCAGTTTCTTAAGCTTAGGAAAAAAATGCAGCACTTTAGACTCTTTTGATGTTCAGTTGGAAGAACTAGAAAAAAGATTCAAAACTAGGGGTTACTCTACTGAACAGAGATCAGTTGCCAACTATGAACAATGATGTTAAAAAACAAGGTGTACCAGGGTCCTATTACTTTTATCACTGAGTACAACCAGTGGTAGGCCATATTGTCAATATTATACACTGCAATTGACCCATATTACTAGGTGATAGTGAGGTAGGTTTGGCTGTAGGGCAAAAGCCTAGACTTACATTCAACATGGCCACTAGCATCAGCAACAGGTTGGTCCACAGTTGACTGGAAGCCAAAAAAGCCATCCAACACAGTCAAGTGGCTGCCACAGAAGCCAAAAGGCTTCCACAAGTGTCACAGGTGCAACATGTGCACATTTGCACAACTAAGAACCACTTTCAAACACCCTACCACTGTAGAATGGTTTGAGTTGAGGGAGTTCATTAAATGTGATACTAGTTTGTAATTTATTTTCTCTGGTGCAACTGTGAATTATGTAGGTCAGACTACTAGACAGTTCAAAATACGCCTACAAGAACATGCTCAATCTATAACTAATGGTAAAACTGACACACCAGTTAGAGACCATTTTGCAATAATTTGAACTACAGTCACTTAAAATTTATGGAAATGGAATGGGTACACCCCCCCAAGAGAGGGGGTGACCATATGAATCTTCTGTTGCAAAAAGAAAGTTGTTGGATTTATTGGTCATACCGCAAGGGTTAAATGATCAATGGAATCTAAAACCATTTTTGTGAATTCAGGTTATAAATCTATATCAGCACTATTATGCCTAACATCTATTTATTTATTCCTTCCTCCCTCTTCTATAAGCTCTGTCTCTTAAACCCTCTGCTGTACATGTCATCCATGTGGCTACCGTTGTTAAAACACACAGAAGTGAAACAAATAAATGGTTTTAAGGGTGATTGTGTAATCAAGTGTTCATTCACAGTAAGGCATCTCTACCATTTTCTACCTTTTCTGAGTTTCAGTTGATCTGTTTGTAGCTCCCCAAGTGTCAGATAACTAGATAAAATGGATATTAATATTCGAATGTAACCAATGTCCTTGTCTTTCATTTGGTCAATGATAAGATGTTTTTTTAGATATGCTGTATCAGTCACAGGCATATATGAAAGGTTTTACCATGCGCCACTGCACTTGCCTGAGCAACACCTATGGGGGTACCCGGATTTCACAAAGCCTTTTTTATTTTTTGCTCTCTATAGCATTTTAATTGTTTAGCTCTAAACCAGAGTCTTCTTTTGCCCTACGTTTTATTCCTCTCACAGAATTTCTCTTAATAAAATCCAATTTTTTTCTTATTTATAGAAGTTATTCATGTGATTATTTCATTTGGATTAAAAACAGAGTGATTTGAACTAGGGGAATGCAGCAGCTGTTATTTCTTGTTCATTGGATAGCATTCATTTGTAATATGTTGTTTCCCTTTCAACACTAAGCTAGATTTGTAGTCCAGTACTTTGTATTTATACACTTTAAGTTTATTTTGCTACACTGTTCTGACTGAGTCACAGTTTTGGCTGTATAATAGCTCCATGGCAACCTGCATTTTAAACTAATGAAGGAATCTAACATCAGTGATGTCACTCTTAGTCACATACTTAAAGAATGGCTGGATGTCATTTGGCTACACCCTGACAAAGTCTCTGTTGAGATAAAGCACCTGGGTAGAGGCTAACTTTCCTCTCTGGATCTGAACAGCAACATTTTCCATTTTACACCACCTTGGATTATGGATTTCTCTGGAATTTACGATTTGGGATTTAAAATTTTGTGAACTTTGGGAACTTAACCTGCAATACCAGGTTCATCACAGCCCTATTTCTGGCAGTCCTTCTGACATTTTGGTAGATTGCTATATTGTGAACACACATGGGTGAACTCCCACAAATAACATAATCACCTTTTACTAACATTAGCTACTGGTTCTCTGTATGTATCCCAGAGTGCTATAACTTTTCATTGTTTTCTTCTGTAAAGGCCACAGCATCTTCACAGCCTTGGTTAAGTACATAGACTATGCGACTATGACCATGAATGATGATTACTTAACTGGTGACATTTTCATGGATATAACCAAAGTCATGCAACCTAGTTGACCACAACTTTCTCCTGTCCAAATAGCAGACATCTGGGGTTTCCACAAATCCATTTCTCTAACTCAGGAGTTATCTCACTGGGAGATCACAGAAGGTTCATCTGGCAACTCCCTCTTGAAGTCTTTCCCAGTAATGTGGTATGCTACAGGTATCCATTCTACTTTCACTGTTGGTCTCCTTTTTATTAACAACTCCTTGCCTGTCTGCTGACTGTTTAGTAACCCTCTACCGTATGCCTATGATTTAATAATCTTTTTTTTTTGTACTTTATGTTTATTATTATATAGAAACAAACATACAGTTCTTTCCAAGCAGAGATATACAAATTTCTTCCATGAGGTCGCTACTCTTCTAGTAAAACATACTTTCTTTCAATGCTTCTAAATATTCATTTAACAGTTCTAAATGTCTTTCTTTCTGATTTCTAATCAAAACTGTCACTATGGGGAATCAGTTCCTACTCCACTAAAAAAAAAAAGACTTAATTCATATTATTTGGCTTTGCATCCAAACTCAAAGCAAACCATTACCTGCAGGTAAGAGACCTTGATGATGCCCCACTTGGACAAGTCACTTATTATAAGTACCTTGGGGTTTCCTTAGGCTACCATCTATCCTGCACTGCATACTGTACATATCTAATTTATACAAAACTATTACAACAATTAGGTGAACTTTATAGACAAAAACAATGTTTTTCACCTGATATTTGTCAAATCATCACCAAAGGCTCTCTTCTGCTTTAACTTGACTATAGGGAATCCCTGCTCTCTACTTCTACTGTGAAAAATACTAGAATGATTGTTGCAACATACGGCAGCATCTGTTGCTTTGACCTCTAGGCTCTTTTCCTTAGCCACCACTACAATGTATACTCTAACCTAATTTGGTTTTCTTCAAATGTGCACAGAAACTACAATACTATCTTGGCTATCTTATTTACAAATCCTTGAAAGATACCCTCTCCTCTCCCCAGCTGATCTGTGGAACCTGAATTTATTTTATCAGCACCGACTAGCAGTGCCTTCTGCCAAAACAACAAGCGGCCTCAAACTTTCAGTATCTGCCCCTTATTTTTGACCCCCCCTTCCAAACCATCTGCATCTTCTTTCTACTCTCCCACCAACTTAAACCAAGCCTCAGGGACCAGATGTTGCCCAAAGTTTTTGCCAGTATATCACCTAGTTGCCTGATTTACACTCTATGACCTTTACTCCACATGCAGTATTTGTACCCTCTTATTTTTGTTTCACACGCTGTTACTTAGAAACATAGAAACATAGAAACATAGACTTTGACGGCAGATAAGGACCGCTAGGCCCATCTAGTCTGCCCATTTCCCTACCTACAGGATAGGCAGCAGATCCTAGTTAACCAACAGCCTATTTCTTCCTACCCCCCACAAGAATTGCTTTATGTCTGTCCCATGCATTCTTGAATTCTCCCAGTTTTAGACCCCAACCTCCTCAGAAAGGCTGTTCCATGCATCCACTACCCTCTCTGTGAAATAATACTTCCTCACATTGCCCCTGAACCGCCCTCCTTCTATCTTTAAGTTGTGTCCCTTTGTTCTTGCAAGTCTCTTTTTCTGAAAGATGCTACCCTCTTGGACTTTGTTGATTCCACTGAGGTACTTAAAAGTTTCTATCATGTCCCCTCTCCCTTCTTTCCTCAAGGGTATACATATTAAGCTCCTTTAGTCTCTCCTCATACGGTTTCTCTTGCAGACCCTGCACCATTTTAGTTGCCCTCCTCTGGACTGCCTCTATCCTGTCTATGTCCTTGGAGATGGGGTCTCCAGAACTGGACACAGTACTCAGATGAGGTCTCACCAACTGTCTGTACAGAGGATAACAACTTCCTGTTTTCTGCTGATGATGCCTCTCTATACATCCCAGTATAGCCCCAGCCCTCCCTACTGCCTTCTCACATTGCTTGCTAACCCAAGGTCATCTGATATGATTACCCCAGGTCCTTTCCTTTTTGTTGTTGTTACTACCTCCCACCATTGTATTCTTCCCTGGGTTCTTGTTTCCCAGGTGCATTATTTGCACTTCTTTGCATTGAATCCTAGCTGCCATACTTCTGACCATTCCTCCAACCTTGCCAATCCTTTTCATCCTTTTCACGCCTCCTTGTGTATCAACCCTGTTGCAGATCTTTGTGTCATCTGCAAAAGGCATACTTTTCCTTCCAGTCCCTCTGCAATGTCACTGATGAAGACATTAAAAGGACTGGACCCAATCTGAACCCTGTGGTACCCACTAGTAACTACCCTTTCTTCAGAGTGGACTCCATTTACAATTACCTTCTGTGTCCTGTTGTCCAGCCAATGTTTTACCCAGGCTACCACCTGGGACCCACTCCCAGGCTGGTTAATTTGACTATTAATCTTTGTGTGGGACTGTGTCAAATGCCTTGCTAAAGTCTAGGTAGGCCATGTCCACAGCCCTCCCTGATCTACTACTTGGTCACCCAGTCAAAGAAATCTATTAGATTCATCTGACATGACCTTCCGCTGTGAACCCATGCTGCCTTGGGTCCTGTGCTCCACTGACCTCTAGGTACTCAACTATTCTTTCCTTCAGAGTAGCTCCATCACTTTCCCTACCACAGAGGTCAGACTGACAGGTCTGTAGTTTCCTGCCTCTGTCTTGGTCCCATTTTGTGAGAGGAATCACATCCGCCTTCCTCCAGTCCTCGGGTATCACACCATCCTCCCATGATTTATTAAAAGAGTAGCCAGTGGTTTCACTAGTTCCTCCCTTAATTCTTTTAGAATTCTGGGTGAATTCCATCAGGACCCATTGCTTTGTCACCTTCAGTTTTAGGAGTTCTTGCAGAACCCTTCCTTCTGTGAAAGGACTGGGATCGACTCCCTATCAAAAGTGCTTCTGTTAATTGGATTAGGCACTTCCCCTCCTCTTTTGTAAATACTGAGCAGAAATATTCATTCAGTATTCCTGCTTTTCACTGTCCCCTCTGCCCACCCACTGTTCATTCTATTCAGCCTCACTATCCCTCCTTTGTCTTTCTCACTTAGCTGATGTACCTATAAAGGTTTTATCCCCATTCTTAACTGAGTTGGCTATCTTTTCCTCAGTTTGAGCCTTTGCTAATCTGACTTCCCTCCCTGCTTCCTTCTGCATTAACTGGTACAGCTCTCTGTCCTGCTCCTTCTGTGTTTCCTTATACTTCTGGAATGCTATCTTTTTCTTCCTGACTTTCACAGCCACCTCTTTTGAGAACCATAGTGGCTTTTAATTTCGTTTTGATTTGTTTATTTGCTTCACACAAAGGCTTGTTGCCTCTGTGATGGCAGTTTTGATAATTCCCCATTGTTGCTCCCACCTCCTTCTAGCCTGTTTGCTAGTGCTTTTCTGAGACACTCTCCCATCTTGCCAAAAGTCAGCCCTCTAAAGTCCAGTACCCTCACTTTTGTATGCTTGACTCTGTAGCTGAGTTTATCGTGAACCACACTGTTTGATGGTCACTTGTCCCCAGATGGCAACCACTTCTAGATCTGAGATCCTCTCACTGCCTCCGTTTGAAGTATGAAGTCTAGAATTGCTCCCTCACGAGTGGGTTCGAAACTAGCTGTCTAATGCCTGCCACCTGTAGGGCATCAAGAATGGCCCTGCTCTTGGATGTGGCTGCAGCAAATGTGCTCCAGTTAACATCTGGCATATTCAGGTCTCCCATCAACAGTATCTCCCCTTTCTCTGCCATTCTAAGAATGCCTTCTATCATATCCTTGTCCATTCCTTCCCTCTGACATGGGGGTCTGTACACAACCCCTGTGCAGATTGTGGTGCCCTTTCCAGTCTACAAGGTGACCCACAGTGCCTCCTCTGCTCCCTGTTTACTCTTTTGTTCAATTGCTTTTATCCCTTCCTTTACATAGAGAGCTACTCCTCCCTCTTCCCTGCCTGTCTCTCCTGTAGGTTATGTGACCCTGGTATGTTAACATCCCAGTCATGGTTCTCTGTGTACCATGTTTCTGTGACTGCTACAATATCCAGGCATCCCTCTTTCATTAAGGCCACCAGCTCAGGGAGCTTGTTGCCCAGACTATGGGCATTGGTACTCATTACCCTCCATTTCCTGATGGCCTTACTCCCATTTACGCCATCCCTGTCCTTCTTGCCTTTGTCACTTTCTCCATTTACCCCTGCCCTTCTCCCTATCGACACCTCTATGTTGGTGTTTGCCGCACTTACTACTGTGATTATTTGGGGGTGGCTAGGATTTTCCTGCTCCTTTCCAGTGCCTCCCCCCTTGGCTAGTTTAAAAGCTTGCCAATGAAGCATTTAAACCTATCACCTAGGATCCTGGTTCCCCTCCCGGATAGATGCAGCCCATCATGCCAGTATAGGCTAGCATCACTCCAGGTGGACCCCCAGTCCCCAATGAAGCTAAATCCCTGAGCTCCACACCAGTTTTTCAACCATGGATTGAATCCTCATGTGCGGAACACCTAGCCTCTCCTATGCCATAGATGGGTAGCACCTCCGAGGGAGGGTGCAAGTGCGTGCTACTTGACTAAGGCCCTCCCCAATTCCACAAACTCTTCCTGCACTTCTCTAATCCCTTTCTTAGCCAGGTCATTTGTCCCTAGGTGGACAATGACATCCAGCTCCCTCCCCTGTGCAGCTGCTCTGGCAATCCTGAGGATTCACTCCCTGTCTCTCCAAGCCATGGCGCCAGGCAGGCACCTTATCTCCCTCTCCCCTTCCTCCCCAGTTCTACCTTCCTAACAATGGAGTCCCCCCCACCAGGAGTTGTTTCCTTCCCCTGGGGGGTCCTCTGCCACCCTCCTGTGGGTCTCCTTTGTGGAGGTTCCCAGCATCCTCCTTGGTCTCCACTGTCCATAAGGCCTATGCATGAAAAAGTGGATGGTGGTAGGCAATCCTACACTGGAATGTCATATACTGGGGATCCTACAGACCCCTGGAAGCATTCTTTGAAGGGGTGTGAACCCCTACCGCACTTGAATCCCTGACTGTTTACTCAGATACATGCACGGACAGTCTGGGAGAGTGTGTCTGGGTACATGCTCCTACTGCTTGCCATTCATGTAGGTGCAAATTGTGGGGTTGGGGGGCACAGGTTGCAGCAGCAGGCATCCTGCCATATCTGCTGCGTGCTCCCCTAAATTAAACTTGCCAGCTATGGAATACCAGGCCCCTCCACCATCCTGCCCCAGCCCTCTGGTCAGGCAGAAAGGCTGGGGACAGCCATTCAGGCACTCACCCAACCATTTTAAAAATTGTTTTCTGCACCATGCCCCAATCCCCTGCTCCACATGGATCAGAAGACCCACTAGGGTACCAGGATGAACATCTGATTGGATGCCTGCCTGTGCCCTCCAATCCACCCATTGCACAGCAGCATGAATGGGGTGGGGCTACAGACAAGCATCCAGCAGTGGCCACCATTTGTGCATGCCTGACTGGGGGTGCAGAGCTGCATGGGTGGGGATGTGCTTCTTGGATGTACCTGGCCCATCATTAGTGCATCTCCCCCATGCCATGTATTTGCCTCTCATGATGTACTGCCTTCTGCTTGATTGCTCCATATCTTAGTGACTGTTACTACAGTCCAGTAGGGGTGCAGTTGTATATTTATGTTTATTTGCATTTATAGCTAAGTCACTAATTCCATTTACTAAAAGTGCCACTAGCAGCTTTATCTGATTCAATATGTTATTTTGTATGTGTATTACCACAGGCTGAAACTAGGCAGATTTGTCTAGTCCTCCTTTCTAGGTCAACAAACTAATCAAACCTAGGTGTACCAGAAAAAGGGCCCTAATAAATAAATAATATAAAACTGCATGAACAGGGATTTGCATGAGCTGGGAATTGATGGCATCCAAGGAGGTTACAATAGTCCATGCATCAGTGTGACTGGATGACTTTTTATGTTCCCCCCCCCCAACACCCAGAGCCTGTGAGTCAGGAGTCTGTAAGCCTTCTATCCTGTTTCATGTTTTTATTAAGGTTTTTCAGGACATAGTTCCTTTTGATCTGGAGCAGAGGCTCTATTTATATTTGAGATAAGATTTGGCAGCAAGTAAGTCATCAAAATCAGGATCTCCAGCATGCAGCTGGTATTTTATATTTTGAAAGTAGGAATCTTTGTTTTAATTGAGGGTTTATTTTTCTTCTTTGCATTGTGAGCAGTATCCTATGGTGAGGCAATGAAGGACTGCCCTGCCACCAGGAAAATAACAAGAGCAATATTAAGGCCAAAATAAAAAGTAATCTTTTCATCCAACCACTGCCTAAACTAGGGGCAGAAGGGAGGAGTTCATCTTCCGATTATTATTCAGTGTTCGGTATAGCTCCAGGCCACCATAAAAAGAATGGTGGCATAGTCCAAGTGATGAATATTACCAATATAGGCAATGAAGCATAAAACAAACATAGACAGTAAGGACAGAAGAAGACTTCAGGTCCATTGAGACTAGCATGAGGCTTTGCCTTGCTCAAGTAATCAGTACCAGATCTTGGGACACAACAGGAAGAGGTCTACCTGATGATAGGATTTCTGACCAGGGAAACAGAATGTATAGTACCTGGTACATTGATGGTACCACTAAGGGCAGAGAGATCCTTAGCCTGAGGAACATACCGTAAGGATTCTGCCATCTAAGTCAGGCTAGATGACTTGGGAACTCCTGTCCAGGCTATCATTGAGGACAAGCTTCCAATTTCTTTCAATTCTGAAACAGCAGGATTTGAAGTGGAGGGCATAATGGCATTGTCAAGGTAGGTGGGATCGCTCTCACTTGTGGTGTATTGACTACTCAGTACTCTTCTCTCCCTCTGCAGGGTGTTGTTATTGAAAAATGTTCTACCTTCAGTGTGAGTATATACTTTGCTCATCTGCAGTTGTAACCCCAGGTATACTTGACCACCACTACTATATACTAGAGGGAGATACTGTAAAGGCACCATGAATTGCCTTACCCACCCACATAGATTACAATGTGAATGCTTCACAGGTTGTCAAGTACAGTAGATTTACTTCTAGCAGGTAGAATTATAGCCCATAGACTTAAGTCTTGCAAGTACCTTGCACCTCCTATATGGGAGTCAGAACCATATAGGTCTGTGGGGCATGAGCCCTCCCCATCCCCCACCCCTATTTTATACTTGTGTCCTTTAAAGAGCAACTCTCCACTACAACAAAAAATATTGAAACCACTAGATTTGCATCCTGAGGCATCCAGAAGCCCTTTCAGCTTATAGAGACCTAATTGGGAATGCTCTGCAGTTCTCCTCAGCACTTTCTGTCATCTATAATGCAGTTTCAGCTTTGCTGTGCCCCAGCTGATGATCTGGTCACCTAACCACCAGAGGGTTTCTCTCAGCATGACACCGGTAAGCGAGGGGGCTACCGGGCAGGTGAAGGTGAGATAGGTGATTAGAGGGGTGGAGCCTGTGTGTACAAAAGCACAGCTGTGCTTGTTCTGGAGTGACTGGCCTGCATTTGACTACCATCACCCAAGGCATCCAGGAGCCATTTCAGCTTATGGAGACCTGATCTGGGATGCTCCGCAGTTCTTCTCAGCACTTTCAGTCCTCTATAGTTTCATTTCAGCTTTGCTGTGCACCAGCTGATGACCTGGTCACCTAACCACCAAAGCATTTCTCTCAGCATGGCACCAGTAAGAAAGGGGGCTACATGGGCAGGTGAAGGCAGGATAGGTGATTAGAGGGGTGAAGACTGTGTGTATGAAAGTGCAGCCATGCTTATTCTGGAGTGACTGGCCTGCATTTGACTACCATCACCTGAGGCATCTAGGAGCCATTTCAGCTTACAGGGACCTGATCTGGGGTGCTCTGAAGTTCTCTTCAACACTTTCAGTCATCTATAGTGCCATTTCAGCTTTGCCATGCCCCAGCTGATGATCTGGTCACCTAACCACCAGAGGGTTTCTTTCAGCACAGCACTGGTAAGCAAGGGGGCTACCGGGCAGGTGAAGGTAATATAGGTGATTAGAGGGGTGGAGACTGTGTGTATAAAAGCGCAGCTGCGCTTGTTCTGGAGTGACTGGCCTGCATTTGACTATCATCCCCCGAGGCATCCAGGAGCTGTTTCAGTTTATGGGGACCTGATTTGGGGTGCTTTTCAGTTTTTCTCAGCACTTTTTGTCATCTATAGTTTCATTTCAGCTTTGCTGTGCACCAGCTGATGACCTGGTCACCTAACCACCAAAGCATTTCTCTCAGCATGGCACCAGTAAGTGAGGGTGCTACCGGGCAGGTGAAACAGCATTGGTGATTAGAGGGGTGGAGACTTTGTGTACAAAAGCACAGCAGAATCAGCGACTGTCCGCGTGAGTGGCTAACGCAGTAGTGGCGTGAGTCTACTGTGGGAGGTTGCGGGGAGGCTGCATTTGTTTATTTGCTTTGTGTTCCTTTTTTACACTCTGTTTAAAGTGAGTGTAATAAGTTACCTATGAGTAACTAATTGGTCTTTATGTTACTATTTCCCTTTTGATAATATAGGGAAAGAGCAGTGCAAGATTAATTCATTGCTGATGTGAGAGGTTCTATTACCTCTGATAAGGGCTTTTACAGTTAAAATTTTATGCTACTTGTTAGTGGAATTATATCAGAAATCTGGGTAAATAAGCCTTAATTATTTATCTTGTTTAGGTTATATTAATAGATTCCTGGTGGGAAAAAGTAGGTTTTATAATTGAGTATGTTTATATAGTGTAACTGTTAGTTTTAATAAGTTGTTTATTGATATTGCTTAACTTATGGGGCCCCAATATGCCTTTCCCCATTCTTGCAAACCATGCAATAGAATACATTTTTCCATTGGATGAAGAGGGTTTTTTTTTTTGTATAATGGCAGTTCAAGTTCTGAATTTTCTAACAGAAATTCTTTACCGTGGACACTGGAAAAAGAGAACTCTTCACATAGGTACTTAAAATTTTCAGTCAACTGTTCTTTGTCAATCAAATTTGGCTTAACCACAATTAGATTCTGCACTAAAGGGGAGATTAGGCTAGAGAATAAACGTAGAATAAGAAAACATGTCCTTTTGTTGCTGTTATTGTCTGGATCTGTCCGCCTCCACCCAGGACCCAACTCATTACAAAATGGTTGACTGTTGACCATGATTATTAATTGAAAAGTAGTTCATGTAAATATCCAAAATTTACTGGCAAAATGGACTGAATTCACAGCTTGGATAGAACAGAATACATTTGATATAATTACTGTATCTGAAACATGGATTAACAAATAATGGATTCTGAAGGCTCACTGCCCAATTATAATTTTTATGGGAAGGATAGGATGGGGAAAAAACGGGTGGTGGGATTAATGTTTCTACTAAACTACATTCCACAAGATTGTTTGCTTTGGACCCTGGCTCTGTTTGTGACTTGCTCTCAGTAGAAGTCATTATAGGAAAAGAAAAGCACTTAATAGTTAGTTCTGTATATGTTCCTCTGGGTAATATTTTGGTGGGTTTGGATTTGTTGTCTAGCTTTAAAAAAGAACTGCCTATGAACCGAGAAATGATTATTATGAGAGATTTTAACTTTGATTTGGGGGTTGAGCAAAAAACTAACAATATTAAGGACACCCTGATGGATTTGGATTTGTATCAATTAAATAAGGATCCTACTAGATATAATTATAGGACAGGGACTGAGTAAGTTCTAGACTTGATTCTGGTCACTCATCCCAATAGGATCCCATTCTCTGGGGTCCTCTTGGACAGTTTGAGTGACCACTGTCCAGTCCTATGTGGGTGGTCCACCAAAGGAGAAAGAAACCCCCCAAAATATATGGAATATAGGAATTTTAAACATTTATCCTCAGAGAATATTGAGGCTGCCTTCTCTAACATATTGTAGATTGTTCCCCGATGGAAATTATTAGTGATCTTACTATTTTATTAGATTATTTTACTAACATTTTCCTTGTCATAATTGACAATTTAGCCCCCGTAAAAAGAATGAGGATTAAGGCCAATAAACACCCCTGGGTCTCTTCTGAATTGTTGCACTTGATGAGATCCCAGGATAAAAGTTGGAAAGTTTATAAGAAACTTAGAGACCCTACTTCTCCTCAAAACTGCAAAACCCAAGAAACAGATGTAAAATAGAAATTAAGAAAGCTAAAACTCAGTATTTTCTAACTGAACAAAAACAAGCCCTGGGTAATGCTAAGAAGACTTGGAGTACTCTTAATCTCCTGTTAGGAAGACAGAAAAGGCAGTCCAATATCTCCCTGCTAATTAGTGTTGCTTTAACTAGTAACCAGCTGTAGTTTCAGAAGTTTTTAATAATTATTTTGGGGATGTGGATGGGTATAGGTCTCTATTTTCTTCTATTGACAGCAAATCTCAATTTGATGAAGGGCATGATTCACTCCCTAAGTTTTATTTTTAAAAAGTTACCCCCGAGGATGTATTGAAATATGTTTTGAATAGGGAACCTTGTCACTTCTTGTGTTCTGATGGTTTTGATTATAGAATTATTAAATTAGGAATAACATCTTTGGCCTACCCCCTTTCTCTTAATTTTAATGCTTCCTTATGTTCTAGAACTTTCCTGCCCAATGGAAATGTTCTGTGGTCAAACCAATATTTATATCAGGGAACCCAGCCTTAGTTTCAAACTATAGTTTCAAACTATAGTCCCATTTTCTTACTTTCCCCATTATCAATGATATTAGAACACATTATCTTTGATCAGACTACTGAATTTCTAAATAAGTATGAGTTGTTCACCCCTCAACAACATGGTATTAAACAGAAACATAATAAAGAGACAGCCTTGGTGGGGTTCACTAGCTGCCTTCAGGGTGCCCTAGACAAAGGGCACTCTGTGGCTGTTGTTTTTGTGGACCTCAACAATGCCTTCAACTTGGTTGAACATAGTCTAATAACTGGGATTTTCCAAAAACTTCACCTTTCCCCTGATGTAATCACCTGGTATGTTGACTAGCTAAGTAACAGAGTGCATAAAACAGTGATAGATGGTCATCTCTCTTCATCTAAACAAATAGTTTGCTGTGTATCTTGGGGATCACAGGGATCAATACTGGGGCAACGTATTGTTTCTTTGTATATGAATTCTGCTCCTAGCATTTGTACACAAACATCTATTATCATGTATGCAGATGACAGTTCTTTTTGGGATTGGTTTAAAGCCGTCTGATGCCTATAGAAAAGTACAGGGTAATTTTAATTTCCTACAGAATTGGTCACTACAGAATCATATGGTAATGAATATATAAAAAACAAAACAAAGGCTATGGTGTTTTCAAACAGACAAGGAACCACGGGGTTTGATCCAATTCTAGATTTGAAAGGGAATGTAACTGAATATGTTTGCTCAATTTAAATACTTGAGGCTGACTCTGGATTCTCATTTAACATTTGAAAACCATATTAATGGTCTTAGGAAAACCATCCATCAAAGGTTGGGTGGGTTATATTGAGTACAGACCTTTTTAACTCAGGAATCTCAGGTATTATTGTCCCACAGATTTCTTTTTAGTTTATTGGATTATGGCCTTATGATTTATTCAGGCTCTAATAGTTATCTGTTATCTCAACTTAGGGTTACATATAATACAATTATTAGATTTATGCTCAATGCCCCATATTGTACCCATCATTGTTCCTTATATTAATGGGCTGAATGTCTTTCTTTAGATAAAATAATTCAGTATAATTATGGTGTTTTCATGTACAAGACTACTTTTGGCCACTTTCCTAATTTGATCATGCGTCTCTTCAGCAGGGATGCCAATGGTTGCGGGATTAGATCTCAAGATAGGTATTATTTTAAACTCCCCTTATGTCATAAAGCTATAGGCCAGAAATCTATTATCTATAGGACCCCCTAATTTTTTTATTTACTTCCATCCAAGCTGTTGGGTTGTAAAACAATTCATGTATTTAAGAGAAGGCTTGTGCTGTATTTACAAGAAAAACAGTATTGTGCTTGTTAGAGTGATTTGATATAAATGTATACTATGTAGCAAGTCTTTTTGTAAGTTTATGTATTTATTGTTTTATGTTTGTAATGTTATATCTGTTTATGTTTTTCTCATCTTGTCACCTGTGAAAATGGGCATTTTGCTCATCAAGCCTACAAGAATAAAAAATACAATAAAAAATGAAATGCACCAGTTATGTTTTAACTTAACAGTTTCTAGTCTGGTTATTTATTTATTTCCCCTCTTGTTTGTCTAATAAATATTGCAAATAATACAGTACTTATTTCATTGAGTCTTTCAAACTGTATCTGTCTCTCCCCTGCTTACTTCACAATTGCTGTTTGTGACATCACAGTCTATTGTCATCGTAGACACTCTGATGTCACCAGATCAACATTAATGGTGTGATCTCCTCAGACCCAGCCCTCATAGCCAACCACCTCAACACCTCATTCACTGACCTTAGCCCTATCCTCCCTACAAATTTTTTTGACCCTCCTCCCCCAGCACCTGCCGTAAATCTTTCTCGCCCTTATTTTCTCCTCTGCCGTGTTTCTGCCCAAGAACTTAGGTCGCACCTGTCACTGCCCTCAAGAGTAATAGTACAGGCAGTGACACCCTGAATCCATGTATCCTCACGGCTGGTCTTAGACACAGTCCTTACCCTGATCACATGCCTCATCACCACTCTCTTTGCCTGGGGAAGGTTCCAACTGCCTGGAAAGTCACCACTGTCACCCCTATCTTTAAAGGTGGTGATAGGACTGTGGCTGGAAACTATCGACCGATCTCCATTCTCTCTCCTCTCTCCAAGGCCTTGGAAAAAGTGGTGGCCTCTCAAATCTCTGACTACCTCTCCACCTACAATGTCCTTTGTTCTGAGCAGCATGGCTTCCGAGCGGGCCACAGTACCAACACAGCCCTCCTAGAGTTCTCCAACTTTCTCCACTCCTCCTTAGACACTGGTTCTCCGGCTGGTGCTGTCTTCATTGACCTCTCAAAGCTTTCGGCACTGTCTCCCACCCCTTCTTCTTGATGCCCTTAGTCTCTCTGGGTTTTGCTGCTGGGCCTATCTCCTGGTGCACCAGTTATCTGTCTGACCACTCACAGCGTGTAAAAATTAATGGGACCTACTCAGACATCTGTCCCATCTTTTCTGGGTTCCCCAGGGCTCCATTCTGGGCCCTTACTATTCTCCTTTACCTTAACACCCTTCACGCTCTTGCTCGGGGAACATTCTATTATGCGCTGATGATGCAGTCATCTTTGCCTCAAGTCGTAACCCTATTGCCCTCAGGACTCGCTGCAGAAGTCCTTCACTGAAGCCGAGGGCTGGTTCAAGGAATAGATTGGTGATAAATCTTAAAAAAACAAAACCATGTTCTTCACTCATCCCAAAACAAGTCCTGCAACTTCAAACTCCTCATTCACTCTGGGTCCTCTTTCCCACTCGAACAACTTTGCTCCTATAAATACCTAGGGATCCATTTTGACCCCTCCCTCTCCTTCCATGGACACATCGCTACCCTAGCCACTGCCACTAATATCCGATTGGGCATCTTACATCGGTATAAACACTGCCTCCCCCCGGAGGCTCTTCGACTCGCAGTCACTTTCTCTATCCTGTCTCTAGTGGACTATGGACTGCCGGTGTAAGGTGCTGCTGATCAGACTGCACTCCATAAAATTCGCACTATTCTGAATAAGGCCTGCAGGTTAATTACTGGAGCACCTAGGATGACACACACCTGTCTACTGTATGCTAAAGTGCTGGTACTTGATCTCGATGGCGCCTCAAATATCTGACCTGTACCCTTACAAAAAAGACCCTCCTTGGGCTATCCCACCAGGATTGACCACCACCATATCTACAGCTCTGTCCCACTAGTTCATGCCTAGGACCTCTGGGAAAACCTCTCTTGTTGTCCCTAGAGCTAGGACCTCTCACGGCCAAAGAGCCTTCAGCTTTAGGGCCCCTCCCTGGTTCAACACTGCCCCCTCCATCTCCGAAGCTCCAACTATATCGTGCTTCAAAACTTCCATACGTAACCACCTTATTAACACCCATGCTGTAACTGCCACTAGTCAAAGCCAGACTATATACTTATGACAAAGCTTATTACTAAGCTGCTAAGGACAACATAACTCTGGTATTGTTTGCATCCATCCTACCTGTACCAGCTTGTTTATATCTATGTCTTAATTTACTGTTATACTTATGTGTTGTACTGCTATACTGTGTATTTTGGTTTGTCTTACTGTGACAAGGTACCTTTGTAAATGAGCTTATGGCTCAAAGGTTTTCCAAACTGCTGTTTAAATAAAATAAAATAAAAATAAACAAAAGCACTGTGAAGTTAACCAGAGAGAGGCAAATGTTTTTTTTACAGACTTTTTAGACTGGCTACGAAGATGTGCTGTAAACTTTGGAAAGGAATGTTGAAAATGAAAAGTATTCTCTAGTAAATTGTGAAGCAGAAACAATGTATTAATGAAAGCACATGCTGAAGTGCAGAACTGCTGTTGAAGTCTTTCAAGTATTATCTCCCTTTTTAAAATCCAGCTTACCATTATAAGCTCGGGTGCCCTTAGAAACTTCAGCCCCTCTACTTTTCGCAATATTCAATATCATTAAACTCTTGATAGGGTTATTAACACTTCTAACTTTACAGGAGTCTGGTGTAAGGTTAATGTTCTGCACCCTAGTGTTGTCACCATGCATATCTCCATGGATTGAGACATAGCCATGTCCAGACAAGGACGACATCATTTTCCATACCCTGAGAATCACCTCAAGAGTTAAAAACTGATAGAAGAGTGAAATAAGTATAGCCTGCTGCCAAATGTTAGAATACTAAAAAAAGGTTTCAGAGTGTAAATGGTTAATATTTCAGCTAAAGTAGAAATCTCTGTGTTTGAAGCTGGGAGGTAAACAGCTATGGAAAATGGAAGATGAGCTTCTTTCTGGGACTGCCTAAAGGCTGACTCTGCTTATAACTGCACTTAACGATACTGCTTTTTTTTTTGTTCCCTAAAATTACTGTCTTGTTTCTTTGATTAATTCATTTTACTTTTTGATAAGACTACAATGTACCTTTAATTACTGTGCATTATCAATTGTCTTCAGATTAAATCCCTTGATCTGCATTATCCTTGGATATGTACTCTGTACATCACTTGGTTTTTAATTTAGCACTTGTCTGATGTTCACACAATCTATCAACCCAATCATTTTTATTTTGTTACATTTTGTATGCTTAAAGTGTAAGTTAATGCCTTTTCTCACCTTTTTAATCTCCTGGTTTGTACCTGAAAATAGATGTGTACTTGTTCAGTGTGCATAGCTGTTCAATACAAATGAAATAATCAAATAGAACCAACTAAAAAGACCTAAAAGATTTCAGTCAGCCTGGTCTAGAGCTGGTGCTGAAAGAGTAAGTCTACAGTGCAGCTGACAGCTCTGACACAGCCTTTAGTCTAGGATCAGGCCTCTGGTTGTACTAGGCCATGGTGGATCTGTTGGGTCTGTAGTGATACCACGGCTTCAGGTCTAATGTGTGAGTCAAGGTCACCTGTCAGGTACTGATCTCCAGAGGACCCAAAGAAATCAGGAGAGAGAGAGAGAGAGAGAGAGAGAGAGAGAGAGAGAGAGAGAGAGAGAGAGAGAGAGAGAGAGAGAAAAGAAAACATGATGCAGCATGCCTGTGCAAAGAGATCTGCAGTCTGTTATCTGTAGGTTCAAGAAGAGTAATGGTTTAGAGAAGAAACTATGGCACACTTTTCTAGAACCCTGTGAAAGAGGCATGCACCACAGAAATAAAGAGAGGACAGAACTGGGAATAATAAACAGCAGACTGGGAACATGAAAAAGAACAGAATTATATTTGACTATCCTCTAATGGGTCCTCCTTAATGTTTAAAGCAAAACTTCCCAGAGGAGCAAATAAGCCAATCCTAGTCAGATGGAGGGAGTGGGTTATAGGGGTATTACAGTGGAGAAATCAAGGAGAAATTGCCCCATATCTGCCAGTATTGTATGCAGCAAATGAGGTCACACTATATAGTGAGATTGTAACTGTTACCAAGGGAGGTCCCATATAGCATATCAGACTGAGGAACTGGTGATTGAGGATAGAGCACAAGAATCATGGATCATGTCAAGAATGAAAAGTAACTTTCTGCCTATGTGAAGGTGAATGCAGAAGAATAGGATCTAGAGCCCTGAAAGCTTGTTAAAATACCCTCCATGATAGAACTTCCTGTGGTGGCACTAAGTAAATACTTTCCAAGAGTGTTGTGGGATGAAAATAATCCCTTGATGTTTGACTAAAGACATTTGTGTGGGCAATGAATTTATCGTAGAAGTTAAAGTTTGTCTGATGATTGTAAGCTTGTTAGATGCCCTGCGATCCCATCACAACTTTTTGAAACCCTGGCTGACCTCTTTCACAGGATGTGCAGCCACATGTTAACTGACATCAGAGGTTGGCTTACAAAAGTACAAAACAAAAGAACAAAACAAGACAGTTTAGCACGATTTTCAAAAGCCCCGGTGTGCTGAAGAGATGGTGCGCCAGGCTTGTGGCAATCTCACAGCCAGTGATCAGAATTTTTGATTCTGTGCTTGAATTGCCACAAGTTAGACCAACTTTTTCTGGTCTAGCTTGTGGCAATCCCTGGGACCCATTTTATGGTGCTTGCACCAAAGATTTGGTGCAAGCTGCCATAAATTGGTTAAACTGTCACAGCTGTGTCCGACTACTAAAATTGGGCACAGTTGCGGCAAAGAGAGTTGATGCAGCTGCATCAATGCAAAGGTCTGACACAAGGCTTGACATAAGCCCTGCATTGCACTTTGAAAATTGAGCCCAAATTACGATAGAACAGGCACAGAGTTTCAACACATCCCAAACCTGATACCCTGTTGAAGAGTCAGCCCATGTGGTAGTGGCCCACCAGAGGGCGATAAATTAGTACCCAGAAAAAAAAAAACAAAGGAATATGGTGCATACTTAAACCCCTAGGAGTGTAAGGCTATAAAACAGACCTATGTCAGTGAAATACTGTACATTCAATTTTATTTGAAGCTAAAATAATGTCAAATTTGACATTAGGAAAAGTATAAGCACTTTCATGAATTTTCATTCTCTTTTTTTCTTATTTTTCTTCATCCTCTTCATTTTTCCATTATCCCTAACTGCTGTTATCTTCAGTCCCCTTTTTTCTTTTATCATGCTCTCCACTGCTTCTTCCTATTTTTCTTCTGCATGTTTCCCTTCTTTCCCCCCGACTTACTTTTTGATTGCTTAATCTTTCTGAGGTACTGTCTCTGCTTCAGTTATTTTCCTCTCAGGAATCTATGTGACTGTTTATAATGAAGTATAACATATATGAAGAAATACTGGCTTGTGGACTACTGAAAGGATAAAAAAATTAAATGGAAGTTTTGAATCTATTTCTCCTTTGTGTGGGTGTCATTAGGAGAATAAATTATTTATATCTTATTGAAAAGTGGCACTGATTGCACAGGGAGCACTGTGTCAGACTAGACCTGGAGTTCTTTCTGACTGCTTTTAGCACCTATTGATTTACTGTAGGGTACAACTTTTCCTTTTTTCATCTGCAAATTAGTGAATTTTGTATATGTGCAGCATACTTATAAATCTCTGTTTATGAATTACTTTGTATGCAAAATGTATGCATGCATGTTACTTGCCCTCTCCCTCCAGTCATAGACCTCAGCCTGCAGACGAAAAACATGAATACAAACATGCAGACATATGAACACACAGACACAAACTTATTCTATTTTACCCCCAACCTTTGTATTTTCACTGTTGGGGATTTCAATTTTTGCAATCATTTAAAATGTTTTATATGAATTTGTGCTATACTGACATCTTATTCTAATCATTTTGATTACAAGAGCTCTTTGAACAGTCATGATTTTGATGTTATTTAAATGACGAGATCATAGCCTGTAGCCATATCCCTCGATGGAAGGTCACATATCTGATCCAAAACACAGGGGTTTGTGGTGCTATGTCCCTCTGCTTTTGGGTCACAATAAACTGAGTTTTTGCTAAACTTTTAACCTTATTCATTTTTTTTTTGTGACTGAGTGCAGTTCATTGTAGTGATCTAAATACAAACATACAAAAATATGAAATGCCAGCAGAAGAAGCCATGAAGATCTAGCGAGTCTGCTCATTGTGGAGCTCATGCACATTTGCTACATGTTGCACTGTATGCTATTGTATGTATGCTATATAGGAGAAGGGACATAGCAAAACTGGAGTCCCCACATTCTGGGTGCCCCTCCCTACTAAGAAGTTTACCATCTGCCCTATCCTGTTGGAGAAAAAAAGAAGTCAAGCTAAATGCAGGAAAAACAACTATCTATAGCAGCCGGTAATTCTCAGAAACACCACTGATTTTATAAAGAACTCTTTGTAGTCCAAGGCCAAACAGATTATTAATTTATTTATTTAAAATTTGTGACCAGGAAAGGCACACTGAGCCAAGGCTCATTTCCAGGTGTGACCCAGGTAAAAGGTACAAAGAGGAAAACATCAACATTGGCAATTGTAAAAAAAAAAATTAAGGAGATTAGTGTGCATAAAAATACATACAGTTGTCAAAAAGACCTAGGATGGATAGGCATAATATAAGCAATAATAATAATAAAACTGTATCACATAGCACATAGAGAAATGCATACATAAAATATATAATACAGTCATGGAGGTAGTTACATTAAGTAATTATTGTTTGACAGAAGCAAAGGGTATTTATTTACTTGGAAAATGTTTCACCAGGAAAAGACAGCATGAGCTGTAAAGAGCTTGTTTCCAGAAACATCGGGGGGGGGGGGTACAAGAGTTGGGAGAACAACCACACACACAGCAATACAAGTACAATTACTAAAACAAAATAGTATTGTACAATTACAGGGCAGAAATAACCCAGACCAACCAGCCAGGGTAAACAAAACCATATTCGGATATAGCATACATTGCAATAACCCAAGAGCAGGTGATCCAGTAGGGTAAAGGTTAGAGGATGGATAACACATTTGAATAGCTAGAAGTAGTAGGCTGAGCAGAAGATTTGAAGTGCTATTGTGTACCCAAGGGAGGGCAGCTATAAGACAAGTGGGGAAGTGGACAGGCAAGGGGTAGAGGGTGGGGGATGGAAGAGGGAGAGAGAGGGACAGCCAAGATCTATACCCATTCAGGATCCTGAGAACCTTGCAAGGGGGACAGGACCAGGCAGAAAGGGAGGGGAGAGAAAGGGAGAGTGTGGTATAGAATAGAGGAGTGGGGAAACAGAAAGGGAAGAAGGAGATAAGGAAAAAGGGAGGTAGATGGGTGATGGATTTGAAAGTGTGGGGAAAGGGAGAGGGAGAAAAAGAGAAATAGCCAGTCTATACCCCTTCAGGATGCAGAGAACCCTGCAAGGGAGGTAAGGATTAGAAAGTGGGGGGAAAATAAGAGGGGTAGAAGAGAGGGAGCCAAGATCTATACCCCTTCAGGATGACAGAGAACCCTGCAAAGGGGACTGGACCAGGCATAAAAGGAGGGGAGAGAAGGGGGGCAAGGAGGAGAAGTGGAATTTGGAGGGTGACCAGAGGGGAGAAGAGGGATAAGGAATAGGGTGGTTGGAGAAAATAGGGGTAAACTAGGAATGGGAAAAGTGGAGAGCATCAGTAGGGGGGGAAGAGGGGGTTGTGGGGGGGAGGACCGCAGTAGAGTGTTGAAATAGCACGGTAGGTTGTGGATGGTAGTAGAGTGCTGAAATGGTACAGTAGGTTGTGGTAGGGGATGGAAGGAGGGGGTATAATAGGAGGTAGCATGTGAGAAAGTGATCAGAGGAAGGGTTCAGTTAAGAGACAGGAGGTAAGTCAAGGATAGAGGAGTAGGGAATAGTGTGATAGGGTGTGGAGGGTTGTGAAAGGGAGCTAATAACAAGTGCAGTTAGGGAAATAGAAATTGTGAAGGGCTAAGGAAATTGAAGATGGGGAAGAGGAAAGTTTGATAGGAGGTGGCAGTGAGTTCCAAAGCTTTAGGAAGTGGTAGACGAAAGCTTCCTGTCCTATGGAGGTAGAGCAACGAGGAATAGCTAGAGTCCATGCATCAGTAGATCTGAGAGGGCGGGAGGAGGGAGGTGGAACAGAGAATAAGGAGGAGAGGTAAGAGGGGAGAGTCCCAAACCAGAATTTTGAAGTGAACTTGGCACAGTGAGAGAGATGCCTACTCTCAAGGGAGGGGAAAGCTAAAGAATAATATAAGGTACAGTGATGTGTGAGGGAGGGGAAGTCAAGAGCAAAGTGACAGAAAGCATTGAAGAGAGTATCCAACCTGGTAAGGAAAGACCTAGGAGCAGCATTGTAGACTATGTTGCATTAGTCAAAAATAGAGAGTATCATTTTCTGAACAAGATCAGGCCTAACTGGTAGTGGTAAGGAACTATGGAGGAGGTATGTCAAGTTGTCTAACACAGGAACTGGGAGGTACTGGACAGGAGGGAGGAGACAACTGCAAGGAAAGCACGAGTAAAGAATGAGAGCTAGAAGGAGAAATTGGGAGCGGGGAGGTGAGGTGAGAAGAGAGTGTGGAGAGGTGGGTAAGGGGAATTGAGGATGAGATTAAAAGAGGAAAAAAGAGAGGGATGGAGAAGAGATAAAAGGGGAAGAGAGGTGGTAAGAGGATACAAGGTATCAAGAAGTCTGAGTGCAGGTGAAACAGGTGGGGAGGGATAGGGAAAGAGTAGTTTTAGAGTGGGAAAATGGGGGATAGTCAGAGTGAGATGAGGAGTAAGTTCCAGATGTGAGGGAGATGGTGAGAGAAGGCAGCCAGCCCTGAATTTGAGTGGGGGCATGGGAGGGAGAAAGAGTGAGGATCTCTGGTTCAGAACTGGTAGGAGGATGATGGAGAGGGGGAGAGGAGAGAAGAGAGGTAGGGGGTGAGAGTTCCAAGCCAGTACTTAGAGATGAGTGTGGGGGCATGGAGCTGGCGGTGTGAGGAGAGGGAAAGAAGTGAGAGGAAGAGTAGAGAGTGCAGTGATGGGTATAGGGGGAAGGATTAGAGGCAAAACAGCAGAAGACATTGAAGAGAGTATCAAGCCTTGATAGGCTTGAGGAAAGGAGGAACTATAAACTACGTCTGAATAGTCTAAAACAGGAAGAATCATTTTTGTGAGAAGCTCACGGCAGACTGGGAGGGAGAGGGTGTCCTTGTTCCTGAACATTTCTCCCAGCTTCAGGGAGAGTTTAGAATGAATGTGGCTTATGTGGATGGATAAGTCTAGGTGGCTGCCAAGCCAGACACCTAAATACTTATAGGAGGGGACCGAGTCTAGGGTAATGCCATCAAAGGTGGAGAAGGAGGGGAGAGGGTGGAGCTTTGAGGGGTTTTGAGCAGTACCAAAGGCCACTGTTACTGTTTTTCTTTTCTGTGTTGAATTTCAGTTGGTTCTCTTGAAACCAGAGTTGAACCTGTGTGAAGTCGCCCTGAAATTGAGACTGCACCATGGAGGTAGAGGGGTCAGATATGTAGAGGATGGTCTCATCAATGTAGAGTTCTATTTGTGAGGAGGTGCAGGCAGATGGAAGGCTGTTCAAAAAGATGGAGAAGAGGATAGGGCCAAGGATAGAGCCTTTGTGGATGTCAGTTAGGATGGGGGGTAGAAAACATCCTTCGTGAGGACGTGCTGGGTGCACCCAGTGAGGTAGGAGGTAAACCAGTCCACTGCAGAGGAAGAGAGACCAGCAGAGTTAAGTTTAAAGAGGAGAAGGGGATGAGAGACAGAGTCAAAAGCTTTAGCAAGGTCGATAAAAATGGCAGCAGTGCTAAGCCCACAGTCCATACCTGTCAGGATGGTGTCGGTGACTTGTAGCAGAAAAGTCACCATGAATTTTTTTTTCTGAGTCTAGATTGGAAGGGGGAGAAGTCAGAGGAAGAGAGGAAGTTGGAGAGTTGAGTAAGGACTAGAGATTCCTGTAGCTTGGCTAGCGAGGGAAGGAGATAATGGGGATGGTAGTTGCCAGGTGAGGTGTGGTCACCCCCTTTGTGAAGGGGGATAACTTTGGCAGCCTTCCAGGCCTGGCAGACATTGCCGAGGGAGAAGGAGAGATTTAAGAGGTGGGATGGGGAAGAGCTATGGCAGGAGTGGAGATTCTGAGTAGGTGAGGATCAAGGCCATCAGAGCTGGATTTGTGTGGATTCAGTGACAGGAGAGCATGGAAAAACTCTTGTGCTCTGGCTGGGAAAAATGAAAGCCCTCAGAGGTGTAAGTGGTATTGGGGGGATGTGTAGACATTTTGGGGTTGGTTGGGAGGGCACAGGTGGTGAAGAAGGAGTTGAGAATCGTGGCAATGGTGGAGGGATCAGAGATGAGCCTATAGCAGATGGGTAGGGAAGGTGGGGGAAGGGCTTGGATGGGAGAATAAAGAGGGAGTTAATGGTCTTCCAAAAATTAGTAGGAGAGGTGTGGGTTTGCTGCAGGAAGATTTGAAATGGAGTGCTTTAGCAGATCTTATGGCTCTGGTTCAGGCATTTCTCAGAGAACGGTAGTGACAGTAGTCAACAGGAGAGATAGAGGACTTGTAGTGTGTCCAAGCTCTGTCCTGGGATTAGCAAAGTTTGGTGACCGCAGCAGTGATCCCAAAGTGATGATGGCATTTGACTCTGTGGCATCAGAGAGGTGCATGGGTGTCCCAGGCAGTGGACAGAAAGCGGCAAAAGATGGAGAGCGCAGAGTCCATGTTTGGTGCAGAATAGATGGAGGACCAGTCAGAGGAGGAGAGGTTGCTGAGGAGGGCTGTTGTGTGTAGTAACCACAGTGACCTAGACCATTGATAGGTGGGGGGAGATTGGGGCTGATGTAGTTTGCCAATGCAATAGGTCATGTAGTGATTACTGAAGGTGTCTGGAAGAGTGTCAGCAGCGGAGATAAGGTGGGGATGGGAGGTGAGCACCTAGTTAATAAGTGAGTGGTTGAGAGAGATAGTGTGGGGCCTGGAGGGTTCATTGATAAACTGGTGGATGATAAGGGACTCAATCAGCTCAATAATAGGCTACTGGGATGGGGATGACTAATTCCGGTTGAAGCACCGAGTATGATTAGCTCATCTGGGGAGGAGAGTGAGACAAGAGAAGAGATAGTGTTAGCAAGGGGGTGGGATTCTGGGCGGAACGTAGAAGAAAGCAACAAAGATAGGGAGAGAGGAAGGGGGCTTTAGGTTTAGAAGAAGGAGCTTGTGAGTAGAGGGGACAGATTCACACGCGGTAATTGAGCAAGATAGATTTTGGTATACATAGATAGCTATGCCACCACTGCACTTGCTGTGGACCTGATGGAAGAGGAGATAGTCTGGTAATGATAGCTGGAATCAAGGACTCTGGAGAAGAACCATGTTTCTGAGATGCAAAGCACATCTGGGGAATGTTGGGAGACCCAGACTTTGAGGAGGTCAAGTTTGGGGAGCAAGCTTCTGGTGTTGGGGTGGCACAGTTTCAGGCCTTTGGAGAGGGGTAAGTGAGGCTGGGAGAATGTGGGCCAGGATTTGGGTGGACATTATCAGACATAAGGAGAAGAAGAAAAAGATTGTAGGAAGCTTTGTTTGTATAAAGGTGGTGAGAGGGTTTGAGTTTGAAGGGGAGATAGGAAGAGAGACAATGTCTGAAGAGAAGTTTGAGGTTCAGGGAGGGGAGGGAGGGAGGAGGGGAGAGGAGGAGGCCAGATTTAACAGGAGAGGGGTGAGGGAGGCTTGCACGGTGTGGTGGTGGGGAGGGGGGGAAAAGAGGAGGAAGGAGGGGAGGGGAGGAGTTGGATAGACTAACTCAATGGGGAAGGGGAATGGTTTAAGTCAGTTGGGGAAGACAGAGGAGAAGGGATAGGGGAAGAGAGGCACAGGGAAGTGAGGAGGAAAGTCAATCCAAATCATCTAAGCTTAAGTCAAAGAATGGTCTCATCTAGAAAGCTGAGTATAGGAGCAAAATGTAATCCATACAACTAAGGTCAGGAAGGAGGTGTGTGTTTGGGGGGGGGGACTAGTTCTCTCAGTAGGTAATAGCTGCAGAGTCCAGTGGTCTGAATGCAGATATTGACTGTACCTGACAAAGAGAAATAAAAAAACAAAAAAACAAAACAGGAACCACCAATCCAATAAGATCCTCTTGAAGACTAATTTAAGCAACAGGCTCTGTCACTAGCTTTTTTACTCCATTCAATGTTGTGCCACCCAATCAGCCTGTGTCTCAGCACAACTTAGCAAGGTGGGGGTATAGGGACCCACCATACAATGCCAAAATGGATTCAGTAAATCACAGTGGGCGGGACTATGACAAAAGCAAAGTAAACAGAAAATGTCAATGGCTGGAAACTCAGGAGTACAGATGATATCAGAGACATTATCAGCCAGGAAATGTCATCAGACTTTCTACTTCACAAAGCCCACACCAGTGCAGATAACTTTCCAGTACAGAGAGAATTCCAGGTGCATTAATGTTAAGACTGGGTCTTTATTTGCTACTCAAGCCCCAAAGTAAAACATGGAAACTGGCTGTGGTGTAGCTGGGTAAAGGGGGTAATAATGTTACTGATCTCTGGGGCACTGTAGAACATCTTCAGGTCCATTCTGTCAAATAGCAGACTAACTTGGTGTAATCAACCCTTTACAGTCTTATACAGTGGGGCTTTCCACCACTGGAGGGAAACAGGCCGGGGTTCTTTTCAATCCAGATGGGACTGCGTGGTAACTTACATTTAACAAACATCTAAAAAACAGTGTAATTTCATTTAAACTTTACAGTCCACAGAAAATGTATCCAGTTGAGCAGTAGGGGTTTATTTGATCTTCACACACATTTTCCCTTCTCGACTTTGTTTCACATCCAAGCTGCTCCCTCCATGGAGGTGGCTTACATTGTTTTGGGGGCTTCTTGTCTCAGGCCCCAGAGTAACTTGCATATTTTGAAGCACCAGGATGAAGTGCAGTGTCACAGGTTTCCTGCATGTCAAAAGGGATTAACTCCCATTGAAATTGCATTGTTTGCTGCAGTAACTGTGCTGCAGAATTTTGCAGAGTTGGACTTCATCCTGGTGGGCTTCACTGTAGATAAATATGGCATTTTACATTACTGATACGATCCTTTTCCATGTACTCTACTCTCAGTCACTGGCTTCCTGGGCAGACAAGCTTATGAAACCTCTCTGGACAAAAAGAACAGTCTCACCGTACCAAGCTCAGCACACTTGCATGAGCCTACTGAAGAAAAAGCATCAATAGTATAACAAAGTATTTCTCCTTTACCTCCTCCCCAGATGATAAGACTGCTACCATAGAACACTACCTCCTTCTACCCTGATTCAAATTGGGACTTATCCCTTGAACTTTAAATTTAAGAGCATGCCTTTGAGGGCCCTCTATAGCTGTGAGGTAGGTGTAACGATATGACAGCCAGGATGCAATGCAGAAATGCTGCAGAATATCACAGAATGCTGCAATTTACTGCAGAGGCCATTGTAAGTCAATGGCAATTAAGCCCTTTTGTCATGCAGGATTTTGTGACATGTCATTACTGCAACTTACAGTGCTTCATCGTGGCTGACTCCACTGTGTCACAAATCCTTAGGTGCTAGGGCCTTAGGAGTCGCCTAAATGCAATAAGCGGATTAAAGTAAACACAGCTGGAAAGCTGTTGGTAAGTATCTCAGGAATGTTGCAGGAAAGGAAGGTGGGAGTGTCACCAAAAAAAATGGGAGAAAGGTGCTCTAAAACAGAAAATGGCTGGAACTTCCCACTTATTAAGGTGCAGCACTGTATATATTTCAACTTAGTCAGGTCCCTAACTCCTCAAGAAGCAGCCACTCTGCTCTCATTCATTATGTAGGCTGCAGTGTCTGACTTCCTAATTCCACTAGTTGCTTATGTGCTACTGTAAGAAAGTGAATTCAGATAATGTGATGTACTGTTCAGAGTCAGCACTAAGGTCACAGGGTAGCAGAGGGAATACTGAATGCCATTGTGAAGAAGACACTTTAACCATGCTGAACTTGCACTGCAGTTCTACTATCTTCTTTCAGCAGTTCAGATAGAAGTCCAAGTACTTGCACAGGAAGTTCATCTTTTCAGATCACATATCTTCCATTTAATACATTCTGACTTCTGGTTGCATAACAATTTTACCAGAACTCAGCATGGAGGGTCTGAGTTACAGGGTGGGCACAGAGCCAAGGATTGCTGGTCTCTTTCCATCTCAAAATCATAGTCAGGGCCATGCTATACAATGGGATTATCTGAGAGAGGAATGTAGTTGTGTTTTTTCCTTCACTCTCCTCCAGGAATAATAATAATAACTTTATTTATAAAGCACCTTTCTCAAATTGTGGTACTGTACAGCTTAAAACAGATAAAATCAAAACAATAAACGCATAAAATTCATCAACAACAAACAATAAATATGATCCAGATCATAACAATTTGAACCCCTTAGGCAAGCTGCCATAAGTGAGTCTTAAGGGCCCTCTTGAAGCTCTCCATGGTCAGGCACTCGCAAATCTGATGAGGTAGAGAATTCTACAGGGACAGGGCCACATGCATAAAAGAATGGGCCCCTGATATTTTAAGTTGTACCCTGGGAATCTCTAACAATCCCTCACCAGCTGAGTGTAGAGGTCGGCCAGGGCAGTAAGGATTTAGGAGCTCTTGCAAATAATTCGGACCCAATCAGTGCAGGGCTTTAAAGGTCAGAAGTCTGACCTTGAAGGTGATCTGTCACTGAATAGGCAGCCAGTGCAGTTCATGCAGCATTGGTATGATGTGACTCGAATGAGGAGTCCCCATCAACAGCCATGTGGCAGCATTCTGCACTAGCTGCAAGTGGTGGATATCAATCCCCAGTAGCCCTAAGTACAGGGAGTTACAGTAGTCCAGGCACGAGGTCACAATGGCATGTATCAGGGTCGAAAGATCATGGATGGAACAAGGTGCCTAATCCTGGCGATGTTCCTAAGATGGTAGAATAAGGACTTGACAACTGCTGACACCTGCAAATGCAGTGTCAGCCTATCATCAAAAATCACCCCAAGGTTACGCACCCATTCAGAGGAGGGAAGCTGGATGCCTACAAGCCAAAGGCTGGAGGGTTGTCCAGCCACCAACCCCTCTGTCTGGTGACCCAGATCTACCACCAACACCTCAGTCTTTCCAGAGTTCAATTTCAGCCAGCTGGAATTTATCCAATTCTGGATTTCAGCGAGGCAGCTATTAAAGACAGAGGTTACTCTATCCTGGTCGGGTGCAAAAGACAGGTAGAGCTGGGTATCATCAGCATAGCAGTGAAACCTCAGCTCATACCATCTTACAAGATCTCCAAGGGGCAGCATATACACCACAAACAACATGGGGGACAACACCAAGCCCTGGGGGACCCCACATGGCTGGGAGAATAAGCCAGAAGAAAAATTCCTGGACACTACCCTCTGAAACTTTCCAGTGAGGAAGGATTGAAACCATCTGAGGACTGTTCCAGACTGGCTGCAGTTTACCCTTTGACGCTCAAGAAGCACCCCATGGTCCATGGTGCCACAGTCCACGGTGTCCAGGGGAACTTAATGATGCAGACATTGCTTGAATGGCTTGAATTTTTATGGTCTTCTACTCTGTACCACAGGTGATGTATCAGAGCAGAAACATCAACCAGGAACATCCTATGTGAACCAGTTCTTTCTGTGACCACTCTCAGGTCAGTCTCCACTTCTATAACTCAGCTGGTAAGGACCAAATATACTCCTGAGTTTAGAGTGCAATTTGTGTTTATGGCTGCATAGAGGAGCTATGCTGACATATTGTGATTATGAGAGTAGAGAAAGGGGGCTCTAGAATATTTGAAATGTTTTCAAACACAGTACCACCTGTTTGTTTCCATAAAGTGGACATGAAACATCTCTCTCCATGTCTTCTCCATTCAGTTTGGTGTGACTGCTTCCTCCCTCCCCTTCTCCACTGCACTATTTTCTTGCTCTGGCCCAGCTGATTATGAATGGCTCAGCCGCCTGCTATGCCTCTGATCGAATGTTGACATAACTAGCCCTCAGAACTGAAAAGTGCAATGTGTGGAAGCCTAACACTGCAGCTTTGGTTTCCTGAATGGATCTGCTTGTGTAAATAGTAAAACTTGTTAGAGTAGCTTTATAAAAGACAGCTGAAGTTGGGCTGCAAAATTCATTCTAATTTGGCTGCCTGTGTGGATTCTGATTAAAATAGATTCTTTTCAGCTTTGCAAGTATTGTTTACTTGGTTTCTGTTAGGTCAGATCAAGAGAAATCTTTTGAAAACTTGCTGATTATCTGCATTAGTGAAATGTTGCTATGCAGCCTTAGTCTTAGAAACTGTGCCCATGTTCTAAAGGATTTACTTTGTAAATTCTAAAAGCACACTAATTTTATCATATTGCAATAATCCTTTTTATTTGTCTGCTAATGCAGATTTTAAATTAATAGATACTGCCCAATTTTACACACATCATACATTTGGGTTTCTCTTAAATGGTACAGAGGGAATTTTTTTCTAATTAATTGTACTAATTTTAGGCAAAAGAGTGGCTCTGCAGCCTTAGTTTTTTATTGTTGCATTAATGGTACACTGATTTTTTTGGAACCAAGTTACATGCGTTGCATAATTGTAAACGTATTCAGCTTGTGCTATGCTTCCTGCTGTATTGACCATGTTTAACCAATGTCTCCAGTTTTACATACTATAGGTTTTAGACTATTTTCAATTCATCATGCAGACTTAATAAATTCTAGATGAATGGATGTTTACAGTTATGAAACACATGTAATTTGGTTCCAGAAATGATTGACAGCGTGGTAAAAGCACTGTAGTCTTTATTACAACAGATTACAATCTGTGAAACATGGGTACACCCATAAAACATTAAGGCTGTAGAGCCACTCTTAACTGATGCATACAATCAGTGCATTTAATCAGAAAAATTTCCTTCTGCGCCACTTAACAGAGACCCAAATGTATGATATGTGTAAAGTTGGCAGTCTCTATTAATTTAAAATCTGCATTAGCAGTCAAATTAAAAGGATAATTGTAACTCGAATTTGTGTGCCTGTAGAATTCACAAAGTAAATCCTGTAGAACAAGGACATGGGCACAATTTCTAAGACTAAGACTACATAGCCACTTTTAACAAATACAGATAACCAGCACATTAGCAAAAGAGATTTCTCTCAATCTGACCTCAGAGAGATGAAGTAAACAATACTTGCACAGCTGGACAGTATCTATTTTAATTAGAATCCGCAGAGGAAGATAAATTAGAATGATTTCAGCAGCATGGCTTCAGCTGTCTCTTATATAGCTGCTTTAATAAGTTTTACTATTTACACATGCAGCTCCATTCAAGAAACCAAAGCTGCAGTGTCACGTTTCCAAACAGAGCACTGTTCAGTTCAGAGGACTAGTTGAGGGAGAGATTGAGGGAGGATTTTCTTTATGTTTGGTGGGCTTCCCAGTGTCACACAATGAAAATGGGCAGTGTGGAGGGTTGTATCTAGCACTGGGGATTATGCTGGGGGTAGGGACAACAGCAGGCTAATCATAACAGATCAGCTGTGTTTGCTGGGTGGCATTATGTAGATCAAAGGAAAGATCCACCCTATGATTGGGTCAGCTCTGTCCTTTGAACTACATGAAGTCTCTACCCAGCAAGCCAGAACAGTGCTTGATCAGCCTGACAGATGATTGGTGTGACACTGATGAGCCCCTTGCAGACTGCTCTGCATTAGATTAACAGTAACACACCTCTCAAAACCCACTCTCATAATAATGTGTTTTCCCTCACATTTATCCATGCTGAATGTTCGCGGCAGGTATTGCTGTTGTACCAGGTCCTGCCTGTACACGTTTTACTATATATTTACCCAGAATAGAGCAGACAAGATGCAGTGTCTCATTTTCAGTGGTGTCCTACTTTTACACATTGTTAGATTGTAATTACCAAGGACAGTGCAGCTGAGAGGCTATATCTACTTTAAATGGGCCCCTACATTTTGACCCCAGATGTCCAACAGTCTTTTTATGACCTGACATTATGCTCAAGACAGGTGGAATTTTTAGAATCCCATCTGAAAGGTGATTTCACTGTGTGACTGCGGAAACAAGTTTCAGAGGGGATTTGAAAAATGACACCTGCCATGTTCAGGAGGTGGGGTAAGACAAGGGGTGTGTTGAACAATTAGGGCCAAAATCTGTGAAAAATAAAGTCATGAGTAAATGTTGGAACAATTTAACATTTCTTCATAACTTAGTTGATTTTTTACATTTTTACTCAAACTTTTCAGCATTATCTTTTTATGACTACTCCTTTTGAGCATGACAGGTGTCATTTATAAAACAGTGGCCAGAATGTCAGTTTGAGCCACAAGTGTGAAAACATGTATTGGGTAGGGGTTGAGAACTGACAGCCATCACATTCCTGATGTGGTATAAAAAAATGACTGTGTTAAAAATTTAGAGCCAAAATACTGAAAATTACAACAGTTAAAAGTGTGCATTGACAAATTTCAACACACTCTCATAACTTTCTTGATTGTTAAGATTTGTACCCCAAATTTTCAACATAGCCTTCTTATGACTCCACATAGCTTTCACCCCACCTCATGAACAAGGGTGGAGAAAATTTTCAAATCATGCCCTCAAGGTGATTTTTGATCCACAAGTGTGAAAACACATTTTGACCAGGTGTGACAGGGTTGAATAAGGCCCTGCCCCATTTTTTATGCAGAAAAAGGTTAAACATGGCCGGCCCGCTGGCGCAGAGGTTGGATTCCTTATGACACAACAACCCCAGGTTAGGGAATGAGCCCAGGAAGCTGGAGGGTCAGCGGGAGAAGGTTTGAGCATCCCAAGGATGGCTCGTCTCTCTAGGGAGGAGGAGGGGTCAACATCCCAGTGCAAGACTGGCCCCAGATGGAGGTCTGGGGCACAGCATGCACTGAGGTGCAGTGAGGGGAGGACGTCACATGCGTCGGTGCTATGTGCCCTGACATCAGGGGATCATGCGACGTCCACAGAAAAATGGAAAAAAATGGCTACTGCATCTCCGGTAGACAGAGCACTAGCCCCAATCCCAAAAGCCTCCTACCTGCCACTGAACCAGCATCCCAATGACACAAGGAAGCATGGTGTACAGACCCCCACCACGACACCACCTGGGGGGTAAACCAAGGCTCCATGGGGGATGAGACCACTCGGAAGGGTCAAGTAGGAGAGAGGGAACATACAATGCATAAGCGACTCCCGAAGAGAGGAGTGTCGATGGCCAGGGGAGAGTATAAAGAAGAAGGCTAAAAAAAAAGAAAGAGGTTAAACACAAGGGTCTGTTCTATCCTCTCCTTTTCTATCTCTTGTTTGTCTGGTTGTGAAACAAAATTTTCTTGTGAGGCCTAAGAACTGATCACGCCAACAGTTTCGCAATTCTTGCAATCTCTCTACCTTCCCTTGATGTTCTGCCTTTTCTTACCCTTGAATATCTGCGGGTATAAAAATGTATGTGAATCTTTATGTGGAAATGTCACGGATATTGGGATCCCATTGTTTAAAACTATATATTGTTATACTGTTGAAATGATTGCAAAAACTGGAATCCAAGGGGTTAACCTGAGATGCTGGTTTAGAAAATATTTCCAGAGCTATCAACAAGAGGTCAGTTCTGAGTCACACTGTTCTTTTTGCTGCATCTCCTGAAATTGACAAGAACATTGTGTGAGAAGCAGAATGTTTTCTTACAAGCTCCCTGCAAAGAGTTGTTATACAAAGAGCTGCAATGTTTTGTAAGAGGGAGATACAGAGACTGAGAAACTGAGATTGGAAATTGAGAAGAACCACTCAGAAGGAGGATTTTGTTTTCCTCTGCTTGTACTGCCATTGTAAATAGTTATACTGAACAGTTTTTATTTGCTGTTATTAATAATGAAACGCTATTTGCAAATTTTACAACTGCTCCTGGTTTTCCTATGCTTCTTGACCTGTGCCTCAACGAGACCAGGATTTGAAAAATGACAGCTGTCACATTCATGAGGTGGTGTGAAAAAATGGATATGTTGAAAAGTTGGGGACAAAATGTTGAAAATTACCACACTTACAAGCATGAATTGAAAAAATTCAAAGTAGGTGCATAAACCCCACATAGCCTTGTTATGACCCCACCTCATGAACAATAGTGGAGAAAATTTTCAAATCCTGCCCAAAAGGTGATTTCGTACCACAAGTGCGAAAACACATTTTGGCCGGAATTTGAAAAATGACAGCTGTCTCATTCACGAAGTGCTGTGAAGAAATGGATATTTTGAAAATTTGGGGTCAAAATATTGAAAATTACATAAGTTACGAGCGTGTATTCATAAATTTCAATGTAGGCTTATAACTTTGTTATTTTTAATATTTTTACCCCAAATTTTCAACATAGACTTCTTATGACCCCTCTCCATGAACAAGGGTGTAGAAAAGTTTCAACTCCTGCCCAAAAGGTGATTTGGCACAGCGACTGTAAAATCACCTTTCATGACAGATTTGCATGATTTTACTGTCATTGTTCATGAGGTGGGGTTTCCAAAAAAGCCATGTTGAAAATGTGGGGCAAAAATATTCAAAAAATGACCAAGTTATGATGACAAGTTCACAAACTATTGAAATACATTGAATCAAACACCTGATTTCCTCAGCTCACAGTCTGGTATTGGAGAGTGAAGATGTGTCTCCGGTCCAGAAAGGATTATGGCATTGGACCCCCAGTGGGTCTGTAAAGGCTTGGTGGGGTGTGGAATGGTGGGTGCTGAGTGGGAAGATCAGGCGGGGGGACAGTAATGATGGAAGCAGCAATGGACATCGATGGACAGTTTTCTTTTTCACATGGTGCATTTTACAAAAAAAAAACTGCATGGTTTTCTTCATTTCAGGTACCAACACTGAGGATTGGACATCCCAGTGTCAGTGTTATGTTTGGAAGTACCAGGGGTGGCTTCCCGGTGTTGCACAGTCATAACAAGCAAGGTGGGGGTTAGCAGCAGGCACAGGGGATTGGGCACCCCGTGCCAGATAATTGACATGAAAGGAGCAGGAGTGATTGAGGGAGGATCTTCTTTATTTTTGGAGACACCGGGGGTGGGATCCCTTGTGTTTCACAATGAAAATGAGTGGGGTGGAGGGTTGTAGCCAATACTGGGAATTACATTCATGGGGGGAAGGACCAGAGCAGGCTGATCATGACAGATCAGCTGTGCTTGCTGGGAGGTATTATGTAGCTCAAAGGAAAGAGCCACCCTATAATTGGGCTGGCTCTGTCCTTTGAACTACACAAAGTTTGCACCCAGGAAACCAGAACAATGTCATGATCAGCCTGGCTGATAACTGGTTTGATACAGATGAGCCCCTTGCAGACTGCCCTGCATTGGACCAACAGTGACAAACCTCTCAAAAACTGGTCATGTATCTCACTACTCATAGACCACAACCCTACATGTCAGTTTTAACTCTCCTCCCCCTTTTCCCCCCACCAACACCATATCACATGTCTATCCCCCAATCTCTGCGCTCAGCTTTTCATCTCCACTATCCTCATCTCCATTACTATTTTGCCCCATCTGTCCCCTTCCCCATCTCCCTCTCTTATATGCTTCCTATCGAACTCCAGTGTCACTCACCTTCCATAAATATCTTTTCCTGAAAACCTTCCCTCTTCCCCCTCACACTCCTTCACTACATTTCCCTGCACTCTCCTCCAACCACTCTTTTATATGCCTACACTTCCATATTGTGGTCAGATAATATGAAAAGTACCAACTGTGTTCATGAGTATATGAGGAAGTATACCAGAAGACACCCTGGGGTGAAATGGAATCTGGAATGTGGTCCACCATGTCTGGTTTCCATACCCAAGGGCACTATCAATTGTGGTAGGCTGATAATCTGGGCAGCCCGAGAGGTTCATTCAGCTCGGGCGGTGTTATGCAATGCTAGGTCCATTAAAAACAATACAGCAATTATTGCAGATCTTGTTAAATCGATGGACCTGGCTTGCATCACAGAGACCTAGTTGGATGAGAACTCTGGCCCCATTTTGGAGGCTGCAATTCTGGCTGGGTACTCAGTGATACGCCACCCGAGATTGGATCACAAGGCGAGGGAGGTAGCGGTCTGTTTCAAGACTGAACTTAACCTCATGAATGTACCAGTTGGGGAGACTGAGTCATTTGAGTGTACCGTAGTAGCAGGTGTAGGTTGTTGGATCGCTTTCATCTACTGTCCACCATGAGATGAGAAGCGATTCCTTCAGGAAGTCACGGACTTCATCATTGACATGGCATTTGAGTCACCCAGGCTGATATTCCTGGGTGACTTCAATGCCTGTATCGATGACAAACTCTGGCAATTTGGTCAGCACTTCCTCCAGTTGATGACATCTCTGGGCCTTACACAGATAGTTACCACTACTACTCATAATCACAGTCACTCTCTTGACTTAGTCTTCCTCCAGGGGATTGAGGCCTCCAACTTGGGGGTGGAATCAATTGGATGGTCTGATCACTACTCCATGGGGTTTAGTTTTAGTGCCCCCCTTCATAGGCCTACCCCTGTGGAGATGACTAGGTACCGTCCTTTGTGAGATATAAGATCTCAAGGCCCAGCAGCGGTGCTAGATCTCTTGTCCCTCTCATAGGCAAACAGTGACCCAGAGGCCCTCATGATGGCTTATAATTCAGCCATTGTGGTGGCCATGGATATCATTGCTCCTGTCCATGTTTGTCCTCTTGCCCTTCACCCTCAATCCCCATGGTTTGATGGGACTTTGAGGGAGATGTGGCGACTAGGATGAAGGTTAGAGGAATTGCTGGCGGAAATTCGCCCTTGATGCCAACCACCTTAGATTGATGGACCATTATCAAGTCTGTCAATTTGCAATTACTCTTAAAAAGGCAGAGTTCCTGTCCGAGGAGATTGCGGTCACTCAAAGACCAGCTCAGCTGTTCTGAACTGTGGACAGACTGTGCAACCCAGCCTGTCTACAAGTCGGAAAGCTTTTTCACAAGAAGAGTTGACGAACTTGCTCAATTCTTTGTGGCTAAGGTGGCTGACATCAGGGTGGCACTCCATCCAGCACATTCTGTGGGTGTTGCTGTGGATCAATGCGGGGCCATTGTCCCTCAGTTTTGTTGGAGTAACTTTGACCAGCCAGCTTTCATGGATGTCATGCGGATTGTCCAGAGTATGTGCCCTACATGCTGTAGTTTAGATCCGGGACCTACATCCCTAATTTTGGGTTGTATTAATTCTATCGGTCCAGTCCTAGCTCGGATAGTCTGGTGCTCCTTGGAGACAGGTGAGTTTCCAAGCTCACTGAAAGAGGCAGTGGTGACACCACTGTTGAAGAAAGTTTCTTTGGACCCAGATTGCCTTGCAAACTACAGACCAATCTCTAACCTCCCCTTTTTAGGGAAGGTGATTGAGAAAGTAGTGGCCACTCAGCTGGAGGACCATTTGACCTTCCATGACATCTATGAACCTCACCAGTCCAGATTTCAAAAGAAACATAGTACCAAGACAGCACTGGTTCAGGTGCTCCATGATCTCCTGATGGCTCGAGACTGGAGGAGCCATTCTATTCTGTTCCTCTTAGATCTCTCATCAGCATTTAACACTGTGGACCATGGGGTCCTGCTTGATTGTCTGAGGTTCATCTGTGGACTGTCAGGTACAGTCCTCGGGTGGTTTACATCGTTCCTCATGGGAAGATCTCAGAGAGTGGTGTCTGGGGTTTATTCCTGGGATCCAGTTTCTCTATCATGTGGGGTTCATCAGGGCTCAGTGCTGTCCCCCATGTTGTTTGCAGTGTGTATGCTTCCCCTCAGAGACATTGTAAGAAGGTATGGGCTGAGATTTCACTGCTATGCTGATGATACCCAGCTCTACCTTTTGCACCCGACCAGGATGGCGCTGTCTCGATCTTTAATAGCTGCCTTACTGAAATCCAGGAGTGGATGGATGCCAATTGGTTGAAGTTGAACTCTGATAAGGCCGAGGTATTGGTTGTGGATCTGGGTCACCGGATAGGAAGGTCAGGTGTGGGTTTTCCCTCTGGATTCTTTCTTGGGGACTTGTCACTCCTGACCTCTGAACAGGTGCAAAACCTGAGGGTAATTTTTGACAAAGGGCTGACCCTTCATTCGCAGGTATCATCCGTCATCAAATCCTCATTTTACCATATAAGGAATATCTCCAGAATTAAGCACCTTGTTCTGTCCAGTGACCTACCTACTTTGATCCATGCCTTTGTGACCTCACATTTAGATTATTGCAACTCCCTGTACCTAGGGCTACCAGGGGTGTAAATCTGTCATTTGCAGCTAGTGCAGAACGTGTTAGCCTGGCTTTTGACAGGATCATCTCGGTCCTGTCATATTTCGCTGGTGCTGCATGGACTGCACTGGCTGCCAGTTCAGTGGTGGATCACCTTTAAAGTTGGTCTTCTGAATTTTAAAGCCCTACACGGACTTGGCCCAGACTACCTCAATGAGCTTCTGTTCCCTTACTGCCCTGGGTGATTGCTCCGCTCAGTCAATGAGGGGTTGCTAGAGATTCCAAGGGTGTGTTTAAAATCTTCTGGGGCTAGAGCATTCATGCATGCTGCCCCTACCCTTTTGAATTCAATACCCCATCGGTTACGTGAGTGCACCACCACCATGGAAGGATTTAAGCAGGCACTAAAAACATTCCTATGGTGCCAAGCTTTTGGTGACTAACTATTGGATGATACCAGTCTGACATACTTTTGTTACTGAGATGTTTGTTTTGTTTACTTTGTGATTTTAATATTGTTAAGGTGCCTTGGTTTTTGAAAGGCACCATACAAATAAAGTTTATTATTATTATTATTTATTACTGTTCATTAGGAAATATATCACATGTACCTTCATAGATATTCTAACTGGTGGCTAATGAGTAAAAGACTTGCTGTATATAGTATGTATTTAGTCTGTATATACTCCCTGTAATTGTTCTCATTTATGTACTTTGTGTATGATATTTTCCTTTTTGCTGTATAAGATTTTGATACATGTGATAAATGTATGCCCTGTATAGTTCTGTTTTAAATGTATGACCTTTCGAGGACCTTCTTGAAAATGAGCTTGCTCGAAGGAGTATTCCTGTCAATAAACTTGAACTTGAACCTCTCAAAACCCACTCTCATAACAATATGTTTGCTCATGCTTTCACACAGTGAACATAACAAATTCTGGTCAGAGCCTATACAACTGCAAAATAATATTATGGATTGTGATTGCATCCTAGCTGTTATACTGTATTGTTTGTAAATTGTAAAAAAAAAAATCATGTACAAGCTGCAGGTACTGACTGCTTTATTTTAAAGAGCAGACAGCAGCCCAGGTGAGTGCCACCAGACCACTTGCTCCCATGGAACCTTCAGGGATAGACAGGTGAATTATTATAAAGGATATAACAGCAGGTATGCAGCCACCATCAACAACATCATTTTGCAGCCATATTGTCTCTGACCAGAATTTGTTTAATTTTGCAACAGTAGTGTCCACAGCCGTTGTTTGTATCAGGTTCATCAAGTCAGATAGGTGGTCAGAGGAGCTTGGCACCATCCAATTGGCCATCCTGGAGGAAGGAGGCATAGAACTTGAAGTGAAGATAACTTATTTTGTCTTTCTCTTAATTCCTTCATGTATGGGTGCCAAGATTATGAAGCAAAATATCAAAGAACTACAGGGAGGCAAATGAGACATCAGCAAAGCAATAGGACTGAAGATGTCATAGGATTTCATACAGGGTGAGCAGGAGAAGAAGGCTTAAGCAGCCATCTTCCATAGGTGCTTGCTCACATGACCCTCATGATTCCTTCCTTTTTATTTTTGTCGTCAAATCTGTGGTGCACTATTCAATTATGTCATGGGACAATTAGGAATATGGTCTAGCGATCAAATCACAGTATTATGAATAAGGCTATTCCAGATCTGATTAGCACCACAGTCATAATCATGGGTATTTCATCAAGTTCATCACTGCCTTCCAACAATAAATTTGGTATTAACTGGTTCTCATAGAAAATGAGATGCAACTCATTGGACTTACAGTATTTTGGTAAATACATTGTAAAAGAATAATCATTTTTATTTTAAAATTTCTATGGTAGTTTGTGAAAGTATGAGACCAGCCTCCATGGGAAGCCCCAACCTGTCCCAGGCGAAGTTTAGTATGATAAAGTTTATGACCTCATAATCTTTTGTATGGCATATAAAATCATTCACACTGGAGCTGTGAAAACTAGGGTTGCTCAGAATCCATTTAACTGAATTTGATTAATCAGATTTTAAGCATTCTTTTAAATCATTTTCACCCCATTCCACAGGCCCCCATTCCACCAGTCACCCCACCCCTGATACCATGGCAGCCTCCAGGTTTAACTGTCCACATCTGCCACATGAAATTGCCCCCCTGGTGGTGTCGGTGGGATTTCAAAACTCCCACCAACAAAAATGATCTGGTTTCACTGGGCAGGGCTTAGATAACGAGGTGCAGGGGCCGTGGATGACCGTGTCATCCTGCCAGCTGGGAGTTTTTCCTGTATTCCCGGAGGAGTTTTAGACATGCAGTGTCATCATCACATGCACTGTGTGATCCTGTGATACATGCATCAATGCCCACCACACCTCCCTGCACTTCTGGAAGCCCTGGACTGCCTTCCCACAAGTGTCCACTAGGGGCCAGGCAAATGTAGAGCTCCACACCTCTCAACCCTTTGAGGAGGACAGAAGTACATTGGATGCTCAATTCTCCTTTCCTATCTGTTACTCCAATGCCCCAAGTTTGCATCCAGTGCAGTAGTAGCATTACCATTTGCAGCATTGATGGGCTGGCCAGTTTTTTATTAAATCAGAATTTTTGTGTTCAATGCGCAAAATCCAAATTCTGAAAAATCCTTATTGGGTCGCCCCTGAAAAAGGGACCTTTGGGGCTCAGTGGGCCTACCCGGTCACCAAAATTTAATAAATAAATGAGTTGTAGAATCAGAATTTTGTTCTGATTCTGCATCTGGTTGTTTTGTAAAATCTTCCCCCACCCAGTGTAGTGTTATTTTTTTTTTTGGTACCCTTAGTGGACCAGGAAGAAGCCCTCCCTCTTCCCAACCCTTGCTTCCCTCCCCTTACTGTTAGCCAGTGCTGCTGCTGCTGGGTACCCTTGGCTGTCATCACTGGTGGGAGGCTCAGACAGCTGTAGGGGGAGCTAGGTTCTTGTAACTTCAGTAATTGTCTAGATTTATTGTCCAAACCAGAAATGACCCCCTGTCCAGCAAATATCTAAGCACCCTCCCCCCATAACCTGGACCCTACCTAGTCCAACTCCCCCAGGGCCCCAAAGCACATTTATTTATTTATTTATTTATTTAGTTTTTGTTTACCGGGTAAGTACACTAGACAAGTTTTATGCCTATTTTCAGGAACGACCCGGGAGAGTACAAAAGGGTACAACAGGTACATTGATACAGTAATTGGTTCAGACGAATACATTCAGGTACAAAAACAGGAGAAAAGACAATTTTACAGTTTTTACATTTATGTGGAAGGTACACCCAGATACAGTGCTGGGGCAAGGTATAAGTTAGAGATAAATTCAATGACCAACAGAGCTGGTGAGGATTATGAGCATAGTAACATCATAGCGTCGGTCAAGCAAGGGAGGGGGGATTTGGATGAGGACATAGCGCAAGAGTGGTGGCGCCAGAGCAGAAGAGAAGAAGCCGGCACCAGTGGACACCGGGAGGCTAAGGAGGCTTAGGACATTCACAGCGAGAAGCCACCTTAAGATGATCTCACAGGGAGGTCCGGAAACTCTTGTGAGAGGAGGCAGTACGGACTCTTTCAGGAAAGGAGTTCCAGAGCCTGGGGCCATGGACAGCAAAACTCCGGTCCCCCATGTTGGTGCGGGAAGTAGGTACACTTAGTAGGCCAGGGCCTTGGGATCTAAGCAGGTAGGGAGAGATCAGCAGGAGCAAGAAACCGGGCCAGTTCTGGAGGGGTGCCGGAGCTAAGTACTTTACTCACGAGGCACCCAGTGCTAAAGTTAAGGTGATTGAGCGGGGATAGCCAGCCAAGCTTTTCGTAGAGCTCGCAGTGATGGGTGAGGTGGGGGGCGGCCAGGGCAAAATGACAGATGTTGTTGTACATTGTGCTCCACTTGCTTAGGAGGGTCTTAGAAGTATGAGCAAATATGAGGGAGCCGTAGCTGAGGGAGGGAAGTAGTACTCCCCTGGCAAGAGCTAAGCGAGCCGCTGGAGTGAGGTTGTACCGAGCCCTGTAGGCCATCCCCAGTTTGCGGTTTACCCTGCAGGCATTATGGATATGACTACCAGGTCCAATTGGGGATCAAGCGTCACTCCAAGATATTTGAGGGAGGTCATGGTAGGGAGAGGAGCCATCTTCTAGTTGATATGTGGGGAGTTGAAGAGGCTCATTATTTTGGGGAGGAACCGAAGAGCATAGCCTGGGTTTTGTTTTGATTTAGGACCAATTTATGGTTGGAGAGCCATGCCTGGATGTTCCAGAGGTCTTCAGATAAGTGACAGTTTAGTGTGGCTGTATCACAGGAGTGGGCCAGGAGAACCAGGTCATCCGCATACATGATGACATAGCAGCTGGAGACCACATCAGGGAGATTGTTGATACACATGGACTAAGTTATCCTATTCATTGTACTAGTAATAGCCCCCACCCCTCATGTAGTACCCAGAGAGAGGACTTGGCTCCCAATCTAGCAGCTGGCCAGCAAAAGGCAGGCAGCAATGACATCTCATTCATTGTACAAACTAAACACACAGTAGTGCCACCTCAGTATTTTTGACTCCAGTCCTTCTCCCCTGCCTGTCCCAGGAACCCAGTGTTCTCACTGAGTGACCTGGTAAGTTGTCTATTAAAGGAAGCATTGGAATTAGCCACCACTAGATGCCTTCCCATAAGCACCTACTAGAGCTTGTTCACTGGGTATTCTTTAGGCTGGCCTCCTTCCAGGTCACTTGGGGAGAATCTGGAACTTTTGGGATATGTAGGGGGAGAATGGGTTGGAGTTGGACAAGATGTGATGGCACTAATATGTGCTTAGTTTTTATAATGAAGGCTTGCCAGTGCATGCAATTTGTCAACAAACTGCAGAATTGGGATGGGGGACACTTTAAGCACAATGGATAGAAAGACTTTGCCAATCTAGATTGGAGCCCAGAAGGTGTTGCAAAAATGGGACTGGTTTATGGGACAGGGAGGAGTACTTTGATGTTTGCTTGGGAAGGCAGCTGTCTTCACCTTGCACAGTGAAACTTTAAAGTTATTGAAGTTGCTGGACCAGACACCAGCTGACACTAATTACAGCCACTTGAGCCTCCCACCAGTGACAACAGCCAGAGGACCCCTACCAGCAGTAGTGACTAAAGATAAGGGGAGGGAGGCAAGGGTGGGGAAGAGAGGAGGGCTTTTTCCTGGCTCATTATGGCAACTGAAAAACTCTGTATAGGTTAGGGGGAGGTTTGGTGACTATGGTTACAGAGCTGTATGCAGAATTCTGATTCTGTTTCCTATTTCACTCTTATGCCTTAATCAGAGGCGGAATGGAATCAGACACAAATTTTCTAAGATTCCAGCTGGGTGCATACGGAATGGATTCCAAAGAATCTAAGCACCCCTAGTGAGAACACCACAAATTTCAACTTGCAGACTTTAAAAAAATGTTTGCATAAATCCCAGAAATGTTTGGTTTGGGTTCACCAATTCTAGGTAAAATCCTAGAAACGTTTGGTTTGTTTTCTCCAATTCTAGGTAAAAAGTAGGCCCTTTTCACTTCTGGTACTCTTAGCAGCCCTCTCTGACAAAGGTATCCGAAAACAAATTTACCAACCCCACCCACTGACACACCCACAAAATCCAGTTGTCCCACTGTTGTTGCCTATTCTGGTAAACAGGGTGTCGACCCCATCTCACTGGTCCCTTTGTGCTTTACCTTGGCATCCTTGGCATTGATTATCATAATCAGCTTTGGTATGAGCCATCTGATTTATTTAATTTAATTATTTATTTATTTATTTAATATATTGGTAACTGGCTTAGATCCACTGGACACAATGCCTTTTTACATGGGTGACCCAAGCATCACAAAAAGGTGATATGTACAATACAATAAATAACAAACCTATAAGGTAAGAAATGTTGACTTACAAATGCCTCACACAGATAGTATGTACAGTACTTTAAGAAACATGCTAATAGAGATATTATGATTCAGGTAAAACAGTTACCTCTGCATTGTTCAAATAGATACTTTTTAAGACTGTTTCCAAAGGAACAAAGAGTTTTCATTTTTTGTAAATGAAGTGGTAGTGAGTTCCCCTTAATATATCCCTGAGATCCAGTCCTGCTGCATCTTGTAACTGGTTTTGCTCCTCTGCCCCAGTTAACATGTTTTGATTCTAGTTTTTTCACTTCTGCCAACTGCTTCCAGGTTGGCAGGGATGTGGATATCACTGGGGAGAACTTTTGACATACCTCTCAACCTCCTGCCTCATAAATCAGGGACAAGGCTTAAAAACATCAGGGACAAAGGACCAAAATCAGGGACACATCTTCAAAATTGATGATATCCACTCAGGAAGCTGGCAGAATAAGGGGCTTAGAGTAAAATGTATTTTCTATGGAAGAACAAACCTGTAACTTTAATGTTTGACATTATTTTGTGCTTACAACTCCCACTGTTTGGACAGGGAAACATAATTCTTAGGAGGGACAGAGTAAAATTTTGAGGCAAAATCAGGGACATCCCCGAAAATCAGGGACAGTTGAGAGGTATGACTTTTGAGACCCCCCTGAGTAGTGCCTAGTTCTGCTGTCAGGTCCCAAGTCCTCAGCTCTCACTAAGCTACTGCAGCCTCTACACTCCATTAAGTATGAGCACACTGGCCTATGTCCTAATGGACAACATGCTAGTCACATAGGTGCCTGGTAAAATGCTTGTATAAAAGGAAACAACGGACCAGGAAAATGGCATTGACCCCACTTCCTATCATGGCAGACAATGGCAGGGGAGCAAGCAGCTTGATTCAGGAGGCAAGAAGCCCTTCAAATATAAAAGGTACAGGGACTGGGGATAGAGAACTGGGGAGTGGGATTTATTTTTAATCTTTTACAAGGACAGTGGAGCTTTTTTATTTTATCGATTTTACCACACATACAGTACAAAAATTGCTACTTAAAGTTTGGCCTGGATTACTGCTTTTCCCCAGCCATAGCCAACTGAATTTCAGTGTGTAATTTTGCCCTAAAGTCAAGCTGCTTGAATCCTTTGCAGAACCAAAATGAAATGTTATAGTACCATAAAGGTCATGGGGATGGCATTATGCCTTAGACGTAGCTCACCTCTTTATCATTTATTGATAACACCACAGAGTTAATGAAGAGAGCCTCCCACACCCTCCAGTGTTAGTTGCAGAGTTCTGCAGTACTGCTACCTCAGTCTTTTTCATTCAACATTCATTTTAAGAGATGACATGTGCATTGTAGTCCTCAGTTGATATAGGAAGGTTGAGTATGCTGTTGAGCTATACTAACCACCAGCCATTTGAAGGTATAATTTGGGCAAAGGTATGTGTGACAAATAAAATACTGTGCAGAAAAAGTGATATAGTAGATCATTAATTTTTCTCTCCATTCCACATTGGCGATACTGAAATAAACTTTGAACCTGTAGCTAGGCATTCTCATTATAGCATATGGTATGTCATTTTGTATTCTTGTCTGGACTAAAGTGCCTTGTAACCCTCAATTCTAAGTCCTGGTTAAGATCACATCTCTTTCCCTGCTTCATCCATAAAAAACATCTATTCTTCACTGCTCATTTCAAAATAGAGTCTTACCTCATAATCCAGTGATACATCCAGAAGTATTGCATCAAGTGTCAGTGTGAACTTGCTAGCATCATCACCAGCAATCTCTAGTCTATAATTATTTGGGTTGGTGATGCTCAGAATTGCAACTCCTACTGCATTATTCTCTGGCACTTTAGGATGTGTATCACTTACACTGCATGCTAATAAAATATGAGAGATTGCCATTTAGTGTCATAAGCAGTATAACAGCAGTTATTACAACATGAAAAACAGGCATCCACTTATGAAATCAAGTCCACCATCTACATACCCTGTGCCAGATTCCGAATGGACAAGAGTGACCAAAACACCAAGTGAATCAGAAAACTGACTTTATCCATCACTCCCAGAGCTTACTACTGACGACCACCTTGAGGAAAGAAGAAACAATTTACAAAACATCCAGAATATATTCAAGTAAGTCCTGAAGTGTTCCAGCTTTTCATCAGCCTTATGTTTAAAAAAATAAAACTCTTCTCATTTCAAGTACTGTGTGCTTAGCACGGAAGTACCCAACTGCATATAAAACTCTGATCTTTGCTTCATAGCCTTATCAGTTTTATTGCCCTTGGCGTTTACATTTTCTCTGCAGATGACTTTTAAGCAGTCAAAGGCAGTAAAGTAATTTTCATTTCCATTTTTCCTCTTGCAAGTGTATAATGCCTATATTTGCTGAATATTTTAAAGAGTTGTAGCAGTTGAGCAGGGGAACTTTGGAAAGCACAATACTAATTTTTGACCTGATGCTGCTGTGGGGCTGAAACCAAGCTTGCCAAAACACTGATGCAGCATGAGATATTCTGTAGTTATCTTTAAATGCACCACATGCAAAACAGGTGCTGCACAGTAGATTCCAAAGGTCAAGGTGATGCACTGAGGAGGAGGAACTTTTTTTCTGTATGGAAGGATGACACATGTCCTTATACAATAAATAACAATATGACATTTTAAGTGGTTAGAACAAGGGATTGTCACTAAGCTGGATTTAGAAAATCTGAAGCGAGGTAGTTCCTTTAGTAGCCAAATAAGGAAGTCTAGAAAACATATAGTACATCCTATCTACCGTGGGGGTTAGAGATATGACCCACTAAATATCTAGATATGTTGATATTTATCAATAGAAAAAAAGAAGTTGACATCAGAAAAAGACCATTGGTCCATCTAGTCTGCCTGTAAGACTCCGTATTACCCCCCAGAAATATTAACTATATGTGATTTGTACCCACACTACCCATTCCATTGTTCCCTGCTTTTCTGCTGCTGTTCTGGTTGATTATTAAGCCCTTAACAATGTCCCAATCACATTGAAGTCATTAATGGTCTTGGTACTCACCACCTCAGCTGGCAGGCTGTTCCACGTCTCAACCACTCTCTCTGTAAAAAGAACATTCTGACATTCCTCCTGAATTTCCCTTCCACCAGTTTCCACTCATATCCCTGTGTTCTAGATTATTTGATATTCCCATTGAATAGTTCCATGCAATTTTCCTTGTTTATTCTTTTCAGGAACTTGAAGGTATCTATCATATTGCCCCTCTCCCTTCTGGCCTCCATTTAATAGGTGTTTAGTGCCCTAAGCCAATAATCATGATTTGGCCTGCATGCCATGGATCATTTTTGCAACTATATGCTACACTACCTGAAGCCTCTCCCTGTCTTTCCTTAAGTGAAGATTCCAAACTGGGCACAGCACTGTTGGTGTAGCCTGCAACAATAATCTATTGAAAAGTAGGGCTACCTCCTTTCTTCTGCTAGCAAATCACTCCTAATACACCTCAGCATCCTGGTTGCCTTATTGTAGGCCTTATTAAGTTGGTTAGATTGTTTAAAGGATTCACTTATGTTGACTCCAAGGTCCCTTTCCTCAGTAGTAGTATCCAGCTTAACCTTTTCAATCCAATATTTCATCCTGGGTTTTCTGTTCCCAAAGTGCATCACTGTGCATTATTTCGGATTGAACGTCAACTGCCAAACTTTGAACCTCTCTAGCCTTTACGGGTTCCTCTGCAAATTCCTTAACACCTCATTGCTGTTTGCCCTACCACAGACCTTAGTGTTATCTGTGAAGAGATGAATCTTCATATTGAGGTTCATGCTGAGGTAAAGCAGGTAGCAAGAGGCAAGATGCCCATGAAAGGCTTCTATCTTATAACCCATAACAATGCACCCCTCCATTTCCCAAAAGCCATGCATCCAGCGTGTGCTTATCTTACCCTGAATGTCTTCTCCTATGTGGCTGATTAACATATTGAAAAGGACTGGACCCAGGACAGATCCTGAAGCATCCCACTTGTGATCTCTCTCCCCAGATTTGACTCTATTTACAATTACAATCTACCACCTCTCCCATAACCAACTACCCACCCATCGAACTATGTCCTTCACTGCATATAGGTCCTCTAGCTTCATCAGTGTAGCACTGAGTTAAATGCCTTGCTGAAATTGCAGTAGAATAAATCATAGCGTTGTGTGAGTAACATAATATTTCCTCAATTCCATGAGTAATGCAATATTCATTTTTCAGATCCAGGTAACAAACAGTGGCAATATTCCTGCCCTATTCCTATTCAGGAAATACTATTGTGCCAACAAAACAAAAAAAAGAACAAGAAACAGCTCGAATCCCCATCCTCTGCTCAAATCCCAATCTCCCTTCCTCCTCCCAAAACCTACAATTTGATATTGTTCATGATATTTAAAACAGAAACTCCCAGGATGGGTGACAGGTACACCTGCCTGCCTGCCTCCACAGCTGGCCATGATCTTTAGCACTTTTCTCCTGTAAAGGAAATATGTCCCCTACCCCACTTTCTGACAGCACCCTCATTCCACCCTCCTCAATCCATTACACAATTATTTTTAAAAGAAACTGTTATGAAAAAGAAGACCATGACACGGCCCACCTTCCCCACCAGTTCTTCAGCAATGTCACTTACAGTATGAAGACATTGAAGAGGACCGGTCCAAGTACTGATCCCTGTGGTGCCCCACTAGTCATGCTCCTGTCCCCTGAATATCTGCTGTTTACTACCACCCTGTGCCTTCTATCTTCCAAGCAATGGACCACATGTATCAGCAGACACCAGGGGAAGGGGGAGTGGACACAAACCCAATTTTTTGGGAGGAAAGAGTCTGGAAGGGATTGGAAGCCCTAAAGTAGAACACAGTGATGGGATCACATGGGAGTCACCCAAGGGTTCTAAAAGAACTGAGCAAGGTGCATGAGCAGAGGTGGGTGTGGAAGAGACTGTGGGGACACTAAGTTGATAAATCTCTGTGTGGTTGCTGATTTTTAACCCTTCCCCTAAAATATCCAATTTGATTTAAAGAGTGAACAAAAAAACAAACAAAATAAGCCCCTAACAAATCTGTCTTTCTCTATATACCTGTCACTACAGCTGCAGCTCTCTCTCTCTCTCTCTCTCTCTCTCTATTTGGTGGAGAAATGGGTGGTATAGTACTTGTGGATTGGGAATACAAGACACGGGACTTGTAGTTGAGCACTAACATTTGCTTTTTTTATCCAAGGCAATATATTGTAGCCTTTGAGCATGTTAAAGATATTGTTTAGTAAACTTAGCTTTTAATAGTGTTTTTGGACAGAGCAGCAAATCATTCTTGGATTGAGGCACTTTCAGGTTTCCACCTATATCTCACGGCTCCCACGAGCAGTCATGAACATGTGTTGTTTAGTAAACTTTTAGCTTTTAATAGTGTTTTTGGACAGAGCAGCAAATAATGCTTGGATCGAGGCACTTTCAGGTTTCCACCTATATCTCATGGCTCCCACGAGCAGTCATGAACATGAGCAGAGGCAGGTACATCAGAGGCGAGTATTTGCTATGTCAGCCGGGGAAGGTGGGATGGTGGCAGTACTCTGTCAAACAATCACTAGAAGGACTACAAGGTAGAGGATTCTTTATATTTCTGAGAGATTTTCAGCTGATCAGACCAGAAATGTTTCCTTTGACTTCAAAAACACTCCACAAGCAGCAGTGGAAGTGACCAGTTGAGGTAGTGTTAGTTTGATAACAAAGAAATATTAAAAGACTAAAATCTGAGCTTCATACAGGGAGCAAGTTTCTGTTAAAGGAAGCTTAGTGACAGATAAACACCAGACACTATTAGAAATTACAAAAGCCTTGCAAAATGTCACAAGCATTGAAATAATGTCTGATATCCAACAGAAGCAAAGTAATGGCTGTGGCACCACTCTACTTGTTATAGTCTGCTGTGCTGTGCAGTATTTCTGCAAGAATCTGTGTGTGTAGGTTCATACTTTACACTAATAAATCTCACATTGCACAGTAGTAAAGCAGAAGGATGCTTTTTTTTTATATCCCACACACACACCTTATGTATATTATGTATATATACAGGATGGTCCTGAAAACAGGCTTCACCTAGTACCTTATCCTGCTTAAATATGAATAAGCTTAAAACTACATAATCAAGTGCACCAACATAAATATAAATGATAAAGGAATTTGGGCAACTACCAGCTATAAGAAACCCAGTTTGTGCAATATAGAAAGTTATTAGAGGACAGCTGGGGTCAGAGATGTGTATGCAATACTATACTCTGCTGTTCTGCCACTATGTGAGACAAGGGCAATTTGTAGGTAGCTATTACTGCATGTCAGCTATAATTCTCGTTTTTTTCCACAAACAGGAATTGTAAATACCCCTTCCCCCCCATTATCTACAGCTAGGTAGTTATCTAATTAAGGAGTCTGAGGCTTTGGTGCAATTGTAAAGAAATATACTGTATAAACACCCAGAACTGAGCAACTTATTGAGCTAATTGGAAAGGCTATGTGGGCTAGGCACAATTTAATGGAATTTATTTTCTGTGCTATTCAGCTGACTAGGTGAGACAGTGAGAAGTATGTTTGTGATTAAGATTATACCTCACTACTCTCACTAACATGTCAATAATATTCTTCACTCTATCCTTATCAAATCAGATAATACACTCTGTAGTTGTATTTCCCATACCATCCCTAGTAATAATTATTAATTAACAAACTCAACATAGAAGTAGGACAGGTAACCCTCACTACAGGGGAGATAGGTACAAAATGCAACTTATATAACATGTTCCGTCTAGACTCTATGCCTCATTTTTCTGCATTTAGCTGCCACCAGTGTGCTAAAATAAAGGCACTTAGTAGTTAGGGATGGAAATTGGAACATTAAAGAAAATATCTTGATAGAACAAATGGATAACAATCATGTAAATGACAAAACTAGGGAGGGTGAACAAAATGGAAGTAAGGAAGGTCAAAGGAATAAAAGGCAAAGAGAGGAAGAAGGTGAAGAGGAAGAGGAATTGTGTTTAGTAGATAGGGGACAGAAACATAAAAAAGGCAGAAGGGCAATGAATTTTGAATCAGAAAAATCAAACAGTTTCATGCATTTGGTAGTAGACACAGAGGGAGGATCACCACAAGAGGAGGAAAGGAGCATGGAACAGAGGCAGGAGTTAACAGAAAATAGGCCAAGTACCCCACATCCCCCTAGGGGGATTCCATCCTCAAATATATGGGCATGTACATGTACAGATATGGCACACTGATGAGTCCAAATGAGGATGAAACACGTGTCTGTGTCTGCTGTTCTCAGCCTTTGCTGATTGTATTGTGAATCCTTCTGGCACCATGCACCTCTGCTTAAAGTTGAGCCAGTCCAAAGGAATTCATGGGCATTTGCATATGTTTCCCATGATGCTTTGCATTATTGGGGTATGTGGAATTTGTGTTTTTTTTTATTTGGCTGTATGACCAGTATCCTCCTGGATAACCCATGACACAGTGCATTTGCTATGGGGTTCTTTTGTTGTTCTCTTTTCTCTCTGCTTTGGGCTGCCCATGACACAAACAAATAAGTTTCCCTATTGGGTAGCTGACTCCCTCTCCTGGGGCTGGGATACAGATATAGCACACTAATGAGTTCAAATGAGGATGAAACACTTGTCTGTGTCTGCTGTTCTCAGTCCTCGCTGATTGTATTGTGAGGCCTTCTGGCACTATGCAATTCTGCTTAAAGTTGAGTCAGTCCAAATTAATTCATGTACATTTGCATATGCTTCCCATGATGCTTTGTATTATTGGGGTATATGCAATTTGTGTTTGCTTTAAAATTTGGCTGTATGGCCAATATTCTCAGGGATAACTCATGCTGCAGTGCATTTGCTCTGGGGTTCTTTTGTAGTTATGGACATGTACACCGCATATGTGAACAAGTTAAATTCTACCACATTCTGCTTCCCTGGTGCATAAATCTGTGATATTCTGAGAATGTTACCAAATATAATCACAGAAAACACAAACAAGTCATTGCTTATCATTCATGTAGGGATAAATAATATGGGAAAGCAGTGCACAAGTTAAATACTGTAATAGAGGAATTCAAAACAATAAATAGAACTAGAAGGAAGGAATGGTACTACAATAGTCTATTGCTCCTACACTGGAACTTCCTACCCCATGAGCTCCATACTAGTACCACCCTTATACAATTCAATCAGAGACTCAAAGCCCTCTCCTGGGTTTCAACTCCTTGCCACAGCTATTATTGACCTAACTTTACACTCTCTCACCTAATGCTCCTGTGGTTTCTTTCTTTTAATGTATTATCTGATGATTGCAACTACTGTAAAACTGGTGCTACTTATATGCACATAAATTGTTCTACTGTTGTCATTGTACTACTACTTCTCCATTGCCAAAAATTGAACTTTTCTAATGTATTGTATGTAACTAATCCCGGGTCACCCCTAAAAAGGGATTTTATTGTCTCAGTGGGCCTACCTGGTTAACAAAATTCAAATAAATAAATAAACTATTGCCAGTGCCAAGAGTGGGGAAATATAGGAACAGCAAAATCGAAAGTGTAAATAATTGGCTAAGAAAATGGAATCTAGAAAACAACCATAAATGCTTGTATCATTGTGAATGTTTTGACAAAAAAAATGGACCTATGTAGCACTGATAGTTTGCACATAATCAGGAAGGAAGTTAAATCCTAGGAAACCATATAAAAGCTGAAATAAATAAGCATTTAAACTGATTGGTGGGGAGGAACAGATCTCAGGCAAAACAAGGCATACTAATACAATCAATCACCAAAGGAATAGATGGAAAATGGGAAACAAATGGAAATACAAAATACCGATGGCAAATGCTCATAGTTTGAACTTATTGAAGAAAATGAACAGGGAATATTAATGTACAATGAACAACTAGATGTAGTTGCAATTACATAAATCTGGTGGAATGAGGAAGTTACAGTATATGGGGTAAGGAGATACCAGGGTGCAACCTTTACCATAAGGATAGAAAGGAAAAGAAGCAGGGAGGAGGCACTATGTATGTTAAGCATACAATATAAAGGAAAAGAAGCAGGGAGGAGGCACTATGTATGTTAAGCATACAATATAAAGGAAAAGAAGCAGGGAGGAGGCACTATGTATGTTAAGCATACAATAGTAAGGTGCAAAATCCATCCAAATTTTAACTCTGTGGAAGTTGAGAATTTATGGTTCCAGATAAACTAAAATCCAAATAGTAAACCTATACTGGGGTGTGCCACAGACAACCAAATAGCAACAATAGCTACAATAACCAGTTGATGATACTAGAAGAGATAGCTGAGAAAAGAGATCTCATCATCATGGGTAACTTAAATCTATCAGACATGGAATGGCATAGTATGACATCTAGTGATGCCCAAGTCAGATCTCATTACATTTGTAAATCAAGGAATAAATCCAGTTAGTGCAGGAACTCATGAGAGAACACATCTAGTACAAAATGTGAGGATTAGAGAAACATTGGGGAACAATAACTACTGCATAGTAGAACTGAAAATAAAAACAGAAAGACATAAGAGAAAGGGTAATACAATAAATATTTAAAAAAACCCACAACAAAGCAGATTTCAAAAGAATAAGGGAAGTATTTAAAACACTGGAACTAGGAAAGCACTATTGCCAGTACGGATGCAAAGAAAAGCTGAGCGTAACACAGTACTAAGATACATGAGCTTGTGGAGAAGTAAATACCATACAAAATTCAACAATCTGCAACAGCAAGAGGAAAATTCTACCCTGGTATAACAGTAAAGTGAGAAAACAGTTAAAAAGAAAGGCTAAAGCATATAATAAAATGGAAAAAATGGAATTGATAAACATGTAAACAATTACATACATGAGCTGAAAAGGGCAAAAGCATAATTAAGAGGGAAAAATTAAAATAGAATTCAAAATAGCAAATAGTAAAGGCAGTGTAAAATTATGCTACACTTATAGCAACAATAGTAAATGTTAGGCTAGATCAATAAGACCCATAAAAGAAAACAATACTGAAATTAAGGACCCTGCAGAAACATCAAATAAATGTAATGATTATTTCACAACCATCTTTATTCCGCAATCCAGTAATAAATGAAATGATCTCTGATGAACCTAATATAAATATATATAAATATATAATATAAATACACCAGTTAGGAAATGTACTACAAATTACATCAAAAAATGCTCATGGAATTGAAAGCCAACAAAGCTATTGGATCAGAAAAACTGCATCCAAGGATTCTGAGGGAGGTGGCAAATAAAACTGTAGGCCACTATCAAATGTTTTTAATATATAGCATTCCGGAAGTATAAGGAAACACAGAAGTAGCAGGACAGAGAGCTGTACCAGTTAAGGCAGAAGGAAGCAGGGAGGGAAGTCAGAATAGCAAAGGCCCAAACTGAGGAAAAGATAGCCAACTCGGTTAAGAAGGGGGATAAAACCTTTTATAGGTACATCAGCGAGCGTAAAAAGATAACGGGAGGGATAGTGAGGCTGAATAGAATGAACGTTGGGTGGGCAGAGGGGGACAGTGAAAAAGCAGGTTTACTGAAAGAATATTTCTGCTCAGTATTCACAGAAGAGGAGGGGGGAAGTGCCTAATCCAATTAACAGAAGCACTCTTGATAGGGGGGTCGATCCCAGTCCTTTCACAGAAGAAAGGGTTCTGAAAGAACTCCTAAAATTGAAGGTGGACAAAGCAATGGGGCCTGATGGAATTCCCCAGAATTCTAAAAAAATTAAGGGGGGAACTAGTGAAACCACTGGCTACACTTTTAATAAATCATGGAGGATGGTGTGTACCCAAGGACTGGAGGAAGGCGGATGTGATTCCCCTTCACAAAAGTGGGACCAAGACAGAGGCAGGAAACTACAGACCTGTCAGTTTGACCTCTGTGGTAGGGAAAGTGATGGAGTCACTTCTGAAGGAAAGAATAGTTGAGTACCTAGAGGCCAGTGGGGCACAGGACCCAAGGCAGCATGGGTTCACAGCAGTAAGGTCATGTCAGATGAATCTAATAGATTTCTTTGGCTGGGTGACCAAAGTAGTAGACCAGGGAGGGGCTGTGGACATGGTCTACCTAGACTTTAGCAAGGCATTTGACACAGTCCCACACAAAATATTAATAGTCAAATTAACCAGCCTGGGAGTGGGTCTCAGGGTGGTAGCCTGGGTAAAACATTGGCTGGGCAACAGGACACAGAAGGTAATTGTAAATGGAGTCCACTGTGAAGAAAGAGGGGTTACTAGTTGGGTACCACAGGGTTCAGTATTGAGTCCAGTCCTTTTTAATGTCTTCATAAGTGACATTGCAGAGGGACTGGAAGGAAAAGTATGCCTCTTTGCAGATGACACAAAGATCTGCAACAGGGTTGATACACAAGGAGGTGTGGAAAGGATGAGAAGGGACTTGGCAAGGTTGGAGGAATGGTCAGAAGTATGGCAGCTAGGATTCAATGCAAAGAAGTGCAAAATAATGCACCTGGGAAACAAGAACCCAGGGGAAGAATACACAATGGGGGGTAGTAACAACAACAAAAAAGGAAAGGGACCTGGGGGTAATCATATCAGATGACCTTAAGGTTAGCAAGCAATGTGAGAAGGCAGTAGGAAGGGCTGGGGGTATACTGGGATGCATAGGTAGAGGCATCAGCAGTAGAAAACAGGAAGTTGTTATCCCTCTGTACAGACAGTTGGTGAGACTCCATCTGGAGTACTGTGTCCAGTTTTGGAGACCCCATCTCCGCAAGAACATAGACAGGATAGAGGCAGTCCAGAGGAGGGCAACTAAAATGGTGCAGGGTCTGCAAGAGAAGCCGTATGAGGAGACTAAAGGAGCTTAATATGTATACCCTTGAGGAAAGAAGGAGAGGGGACATGATAGAAACTTTTAAGTACCTCAGTGGAATCAACAAAATCAAGAGGGTAGCTTCTTTCAGAAAAATAGACGTGCAAGAACAAGGGGACACAATTTAAAGATGGGGGGAGTGGTTCAGGGGCAATGCGAGGAAGTATTATTTTATAGAGAGGGTAGTGGATGCATGGAACAGCCTTCCTGAGGAGGTTGTGGGGTCTAAAACTGTGGGAGAATTCAAGAATGCATGGGACAAGCATAAGGCAATTCTTGTGGGGGGCGGGGGGTAGGAAGAAATAGGCTGCTAATTAACTAGGATCTGTGGCCCATCCTGTAGGTAAGGAAATGGGCAGACTAGATGGGCCAAACGGTCCTTATCTGCCATCAAAGTCTATGTTTCTATGTTTCTATGTATATCTTTTAGCTCGGCTATGATTGCAGATGACTGGAAAAAGGCAATGGTAATACCAATTTTCAAATAGGGTAATAGAGGAAACACAGCTAATGACAGAACCACAAGTCTAATGTAAATTCCTAGGAAAATAATGGAAACATTAATAAAACAAGACTTAGAAATAGAAATAAAACAAATGGGCTTGATTGACAATACACAACACAGTTTCTAAAACAAGAGATCATTTATAACAAACATGTTATCAACAACAAAATACCTATGGATGTTATTTTTCTTAATTTTGGAAAAAGCATTTTACACTGTATCACATAATATACTAATAATAACTGGCTCTGCCTTTTTCCCATAGGGAAACCGTGGCGTAATTTGCCGTTATAAAGAAGCGTTTATAACGGCAAACACGCGCACAGTTTCCCCCACTCTGCGCATGCCCTGCTGCACCTTGTCCCTTCCGATCATTGACAGCATGTTTTCCCCCGGAAGACTGAACCGCCATTTGGACTTGGCGGTAAGTGGCAATTTAAAAAGAATACCTGCAAGGGAAATGTAAAGTTGTCCTACTACAGGCAGAATTTTTTTTTTCAAAAAAAAAGAAAACCGAACGGTGAGTCACGGGCCAAGCACGCTGAAATGTAACCACACTAGGGCCGCACAAGAACCTTCATTTTATATAATTGCTGTGGTGAAAAAGGCAAACCCAGCAATTATACAAAATAAAAAATGGGTCGGGTGTATAAACTCAAAGTTTACACACACCGTCGGGGTTAGATGCTTTTGATAAACCCCTCGAGCTTCGCTCTGGGTTATGTAGCATCTAACCCCTCGGGTGTGTGTAAACTCCTTGTTACACACCCCGACCCATACTTTATTCTATATATAAACAATCTAAATGAAGATACATAGTTAGCTGGATACATAACTGGCTGGAAAACAGGACACAATGTGTAAGAATAAAAGGAACATCATCTGAAAGGGGGGTGATAAGTGGGGTTCCACAGGGATCAGTGCTGCTGCTAGTACTATTTTCCTTCTTCATTTCCAGCTTGGGGAGGGATATTATTATTGCTTACATCTGAATACTTATGGTATTTTGTAACTATGATGTCACCCTCCTGTGACTTTAATTGTCTTGTGAGTTGTTGGCTTAAAAAATCAATAAATAATACGATAAAAAGGATATTGGGCCCTATGCACAAAAGTGTGGATTGCCTACACGTTGTGTATCTTAGGCACATAGGCAACCCCACAAGTGAATGCCGTGCCAGCCAGTTGTGCACCAGATCTCCTTGCCACCCAAGCAGCAATGCACCAGGGTGATCTGGGGGTGATCCTGCACTCAACACAATTCATGATGGCACGTAAGTGGCACAGTGTACCAGGCAGAGGTATCATTGCTAAAAGAAGAAAAATATGGACCCATTAATTTGGGGGAAAAATCTATAGGCTATATCTAGTGGCTAATCTTCTACCATCCTGAAATGAATATGTAGCACTTACATAGAAACATAGAAGCTGTTGGCAGATAAGGACCGCAAGGCCCATCCAGTCTGCCCATTTCTTTTTCTACCTTATAAATGTGCCATCAGCCTTTGCTCTGTCAATGGCCTATCTATTCATACTCATCTGTATTGCTCCCTTATGCCTATCCCATGCCTGTTTGAAGCCCTGCACTGTATTCATATCCACCACTTCCTGAGGTAGGCTGTTCCATGCATCCACCACCCTTTCTGTGAAAAAGAACTTCCTCACATTACCCCTTAATCGGCCTCCCTCTAATCTTATGCTGTGTCCTCTTGTCCTGCTATTTTTCTTATATTGAAACATGTTAGACTCTTTCACCTTATTAATGCCCTTAAGGTGTTTGAATGTTTTGATCATATCACCTCTCTCCCTCCTTTGCCCTAGGGTATACATATTTAGCTCCATTAATCTGTCCTCATATGTTTTCTGATGCAGTCCCTGCACCATTTTGCTTGCCTTTCTCTGGACTGCCTCAGTTTGGTTAATGTCCTTGAGAAGGTGTGGCCTCCAGTACTGCACGCAGCACTCCAGATGGGGCCTAACCAGTGTCTTGTAAAGGGAGATTATTACCTCCCTTTTCTGACTTGTGATACCCCTATTAATACACCCTAACATCTCCCTAGCCTTACTTACTGCTTTAGTAGTCTGCTTGGATGATTTCAGGGCATCGGTGATGATGATGCCCAAGTCTCTTTCTTCCCTTGTGACAGCCAGCAACTCCCTCCCAGCCTATAGGTGGCTTCAGGATTTCTCTTCCCTATATGCATGATCTTGCACTTCTTTGCATTGAACCCCAGTTGCCACTCTTCTGACCATTTTGCTAGTTTATCCAGATCTCTTTTCATTCTGCCCACTCCATCTGGATCATCTACTCTGTTACAGATCTTGGTGTCATCTGCAAACAAGCAAACCTTACCCTCCAGTGCATCTGCAATGTCACTGATGAAGATATTGAAGAGGACTGTCCCCAGGACTGATCCCTGAGGTGCCCCACTTGTGACTTGCATCTCTTCTGACTTTATAGCATTTACCACTAATCTCTGTTTTCTGCCCATCAACCAGTTTGCCACCCAGTTGACCAACTTCTGACCCACCCTAAGCCTACCCAGCTTATTAATCAATCTTCTATGTGGAACAGTATGGAAAGCTTTGCTGAAGTCAAGATAGGCGACATCAACTGCTCCCCCTTGGTCCACCACTCTGGTTACCCAGTCGAAGAGATCTATGAAATTAGTTTGACAGGATCTTCCTTTTGTAAACCCATGCTGTCTTGGATAATGTGCTCCTATGGATTCCAGGTGTTGCACTATCCTTTCCTTAAGGAGTGCCTACATAGTCTAGCCCACTACTGAAGTAAGACTGACTGGTCTGTAGTTCCCTGCCTCCTCCCTGCTACCACTCTTGTGGAGTGGGATCACTTAATATGTAAGTGCTAGCTGCCCCTCTGGTACACTGTTCAGCCCCCACTGGAGACTGGGGTTGCTGTGGCCCCTCTGCACAAGAGTGGCAGCAGGAGTGAGGCTAGCAAATACAGGTCAGTTAGTCTCACATAAGTGGAGGAAAAATTTATAGAAACCCTGCTGACAGAGAGGCTGATGGAGTTCCTAGAGGCGGATGGGCTACAGGGACCACTATTAGCACAGCTTCACAGGTGGGCAGTCATGCCGAACAAATCCCATATATTTCTTTGATTGGGTGACTAGGGAGGTGAATCAGGGGAGGGTAGTGGATGTGGCCTGAATTTCAGCAAGGCCTTCAATATTGGAAGGCACAGGAGGATAGCAAAGAAACTAAGCAGCTTGGAAGTTTTATTTATTTATTTATTTATTTAAATCTTGGATTAACACCTTTGAGCTAAGAACTCTTTTACATAGGTTCCATGTTGTGATGACAAAGAGAGTGTACAGTCCAGAAGTATGGTAGGAAGATAAAAGAGCATCAGTACAAGGACCATACAGTTAATAACATGCTCTGTAAACTGACAGTCATTGTACAATGTATGCCTGGGCAATGGTCTAACAAGACTATAACTAACAAACTCTAGCAAGAGCCAATATGACTGTGGTGAATTGCCAAATGACCAAAATTGCACCTGCGAGTAAAAAATGTGGAATGATCGTGTGTAACTTGGCCATATTTTAGAGCTGTTTCACCAAAGTTTCAACATGGCTTTTTGGGAACCCACCTCATGAAAAGTGCCACAGTCATTATTTTTACTTGTCCCAAAAGGTGATTTCTCAGAGTGACCACGCCGCTCGGCACCACAGGTGCAAAAACATGCTTTGGACAGGATGTGAAAAATGACAGATGTACTGTTAATAAGAAGGTGTGCAAAAACGGCAATGTTGAAAATCTGGAGTGGAAATATTAAAAATTGGTGAGTTACGAGCATGTGCAGAAACTGTGCAATGCACACTCATAACACAGTAATTTTTAGGAATTTTTTCACCAAATTTGCAACATGGACTTTTTGGGACCCCACCTCCTGAACAGTGGCACTGTCATTTTGTTTTTCGGTCCTGAAAGATGATTCTGTAGCGCGATCACAAATCACCTTTTAGGACTGAGTAATAAAATGACAGTGACAGTGTTCATGAGGTGGGGTCCCAAGAACCCCATGTTGAAAATTTTGGGCCAAAATTCCTAAAAATGGCTGCTATATCAAGATAATTTGAAAACCTCATTGAGTGCCATTATATGGCGTTTACCTATGATTCCTCAGTTTGCCGTTCGGCTTTGAAGAATGCAGAAGTGTCCCAGTCTAGAGAAGATGACAGCGTCGACCTCCAGAGGCAAGTATTGGGTAAGGGGGGTGCAGGGCGGTGGATGCTCAGTAGGAGGGTGGGAAGGGGGGACTGGGGTGATGACGGGGGACCGTTTTCTTTTTTACAGGTAAAAAAAGATGTCGGCGGACTGTTTTCTTTATTTACAGGGAAAAAAAAATTGGGGTAAAGTGGGTTGGGCTCCCAGTGTGCTGCATGAGTGGGGGGCATAGACATGATTCTGACACGGGGATGGGGCACCCCAATGTTGGCAGGAGGGTAATTAATTAAAATTGGGCACACTGGAGTGGGCTTCCAGTGTGCCACATGAGTTGGGGGGTACGTGATGCTGACACGAGGATTGGGCACCCTGATGTCAGCGTGGGAGACAAACAAAAAAATAAAACATAAATGTTGTTGCAATGGGGTAGGCTCACAGTGTGCCACATGAGTTGGAGGGGTTACATGATGCTGATACGGGATTGAGCACCCCAATGTCAGTGCTGGAATAGGAAATGGAGGGAGTGGTGAGGACTGCAACAGTGGGAGGGAGCAGGAGGCTTTCATTACCCACTGGTACTGGGAGGGAACGGAGGGAGCGGGGAGGACAGGAGCAGTGGGAGGGTGCGGGAGGAGTGCCATCCATGAGATGGCAGAGGCCAATGGAACTGAGCATGTGTGGCATTTACGCATGCGTAGTTGCGGTTCACAAGATGGCGGCACCAGAAATGCAGAAGTAAGAGACGAAATAGGGCAGCTGTTACTCTGCAGCTGCTGATCATGGTGGAGTGTTACAAGCTCCATTGGACTTTCAGAAGGATACTTCCAAATGTCCAAAGGAAGATGCTACGATCGGCCATTTTAGGATCAACAGATCAATCGTAAAATGGCTGCAGGCTCCACCCACAGCCTTAAAAAGGAGACTTACTAGTACTAGACCAACTTACTATTGTTAAGTAGTAAGAGTAGAGCAGTCTGTGGGCTTTGTCCAGTGAAGATAGAGAGAAATGGGGTAGCGAGATTTGGGTGAAAGAGGGAGTGGGTAGGAAGTACCTGAGTGGGGAGGGGAGGGGCAGGAAGATTGAAACTTAATGAATTGGGAATCAGTGTAGGGGCTTGAAGGAGGAAGCTAATGTAGATGAGGAGAGGGGAGGTGAGGAAACATGGAGGTAGGATGATTATATTGACGTTGTAAGAAGGTAGGGTAGGTATAGGAAAAGAGGGGCTCATGTAGGAGCTAAGGGGTTAGGGGAGGGTAAGGAAAGGGAAATTGGGTGCAGGGATGAAAGCTGAGGGGAGAAGGTCTGTGGCAGCTTTAATTGAAGCAGTCACAAGTGGTGTTTGCTACAAGGTGTTTTCAAAGCTTACATTTTGATGGAGCCTAACAAGGCAATGTTAGAGACATCGCATTGAAGTGAGTTAAACCACTTGGAGGCTCTGACAGTGAATGATCACTGGCCTAGTTAAGTGTGACAACAGGGTACTTGGAAGGTGAGGTTTTCAGAGCTTCTTGTCTGTCGGGGAATGCAGTATGGACTGAGGATCCTCTGGACTCCTGGGGGCACTAGACCAAGGGAGATTTTCTTAGCTAACAGGCAGGTTTGATAAGTTATTCTACCCTTTAGCTGGAGCCAGTTTGCTTGTGAATAGATGTCACAGGTATGTTAGAGGTGTGCTGCTCCAGTAAGGAGATGGCAGGCCTTGTTTAGTACTGAAGAGATGAGTCGGTGGCAGATCTATAGATGACAAGCCTGTAGTAAATGATGGAGACCACAGAACACTGGATTGCCAGATTGAGAGCTTCAGTAGTTAGACAACGCTTGTGTCTGTGCAGTAGCCCGATTTGAGAATTCATGGTCTTGGCGACATTGTCTATATGTAGGGTATAGGATAGCATGCTGTCTAAGATCATCCCAAAGTATTTGAACTGTTGTATCTGTTCCAGGGCAGAGCCCAAGCTGTTTTTGACTGATAATTGGTGGGATGTGTCTGCTGTGTGTGCTACTGAATAGCATTGCTTTTGTTTTTTTATAGTTTAGAATGAGCTTGTGTCAAGCTAGCTCGCCGGCACAGCGGTTAGATGTCCGCTTTCGATGCCAACAACCTAGGTTCAGGAATGGACCCGGGGAGTTGGAGGGCTGGCTGGGGGAGAAGCATTGAGCATCCTGGGGACTGCTCTCCTTCTCTGGGGGGGGGGAGGATGGTAAGAGCATCTGGCGCTTGACAGACCCCTGGTGGAGGTCGGGGGTACCACAACAACCAGCACCGGTATGTTAGGGGCACAGTGAATGCTGGACATCATTGCATGTCCCTTCCCCTGCAGAAGAAAGCATAGAAAAATACCCACTCCCGGCATGACAGCCCCCATTCTGCTCTGCCGTCCACTACCTCTGAAGCCCACCGAGGGGTCCCACTGTCATGGCCCCGGTATAGGGGGTAATCCGGGGGTTGCCCACAATGTCCTAAGGGAGTGGAAAGAACCCTCAGTGGCCCCACCCAAGGGGGTAAGCTTGGGCATGGGGGGGCGAGTGAACAAGGGGCCTGAAGGAATGGAGCTAGGACAAAAAGGAAAAATGAGCTTATGTCTATGGAACCAAGCCTCAACATGTGTGAAACTGCTTTGTAGCTGGTTCTCAAGAAGTAATGGGTTAGGTCTTCTGGTATACATAACCTCATCGTACACATAGAAAAGTATTTGGTCTTGGCAGCAGTCAGGGAGCTTGTTTAGAAAGATGCTAAAAAGGAGGGGACCCAGGATGGATCCTTGGGAAACATCCAAACGGACAGGTTGCTTGTTTGAGAGGACATCTCCAGTCTTCACTTGTTGTAAATGGTTACATAGGCAGCTTTTAAACCAATCTGTGGTGTCCTTTGAAAGCCCTATGCTGGTTTGTTGGTCAACCAGCGATGAGTGGTTAACCATATCAAAGGCTTTGGTAAAGTCAATATGAATTTGCTCCAGTGAGCTGACTTTGGTCAAGTGCATTGTTGATATTGCTAATGAATTCAAGCAGGGCAGTGGTGGTACTGTGCCCTTTTTGAATCTGTGTTGCTGGGGACACTGCAACTGGTATTTCTCCAGATAATCAACCAGTTGGTTGGCCACTGTCAGGAGGTCTAAACCTCACTATCAGTTCTTGGCAATATTGGGAATGCAAGTAATCACAGAGATGTTGCATTAGAGTAATAAACTTGTTTATTACTACCAAAAAGGATAAAATCACAGTTGCCCTAAGCAGTTCTTACCAATACGAACTGGGAGCCAGTGCTAAGCATTCCCTATGCCTCAAGGTTTCTTTGTGTCTCTTGGGATCTCCAAGATACAAGACTTAGTGTCTCACATTATATACCTATGATAATTACTATGGTTACTGTAAGACAGAAACATTTCTAGTTACAGAGATGAGCCCTATTGGCTAAATTAGAGAAGGCTCCATGGTCCAAGATAACATTATACAGTTTTGTAGTAGTCATCAGTTTGTGAAACAAAAGAGTTCTTATACAAAATCTTACATAACTCAGGGTATTAATACAAATCACGGAAAGGTGGCAATGCCGACTTATATCATAATTATTCCAAGGACACAGGTGTCCTGACATCTTATAAGTAAGAAATACACAGAAAATACATAGAAGAATATATGTGTATTAGCAAGCAAAGTGTATTACAATAACATGCGTACATATCCTGACATCTACTCTTATATGGTAGATGCCCTTAGTCCTATACGTTAGTACAACATATACCTAAGCACTAGCTGTCTATGGTGTACCTCTGAGGGTACCAATAAGGGTGCAGGGACCTCATGTAACACCACAACTTGTTCGAGAGCTTTGGAGAGAGGGGGGAAGGATGGAAATTGGCCTGTAGTTACCATGATGAATCCTGTCGCTGCTTTTATGGACTGGGTTCACCAGAGCTAATTTCCACATTTGAGGGAATTAAGATAGCATGCTGGAATGATTAATAATCTTGGTCAGGGGAAACAGAACTTCTTCCAGAGTTAGGGCAATGAGTTTTAGGTCAAGTGTATCCCCACTGGATCTGGTTTCCCCAAGCACCTTAAGTATATACTTTTTAGCTTCACCTATAGATACCACTTTAAAGTAGAAATGTGGATGAGCCTGTTGCTGTGCCACTGTCGCCTTATGATCAGTGTCTGAGGGGGCATCAACGAAAATGGAGTGGAGTACATGACTAAGGTCCATGAATTCAGAATTATTTTTTTCTTTTGCAACATAAAGGCAGAATTAGATGTATTAGTGATGGTTAAGGGGTCTAAAGTGGAGGTGCCATCAATGTTAAGCATGGAAGGTGCCACTTTGGGGTCCTTCCCTGTAATTTCTTTGAAGTTACTCTAGAACTTCCTGCCATCTTTCCAAGTGTTGGTTAGGGCATCTCTGTAGTACTGGTTTTCCTCAGAGTGAATTGCACTTGTACAAGCATTCCTATCTCTTTTTTAGGTCTGAATATCTGCTTGTCTGCCCGTGGCTCATGCCTGATACCATAGGTGATCATGGGTTTTCATGAGATCTATGAGGCCTGGTGTAATCCAAGGATTACTGCAGCCCTGACCCTACATTTTTTGTAGGGGGCATGGAGCCACAGCCAGGTGCCACTTGAAGGTCAGGCAGAATTAGGAGAGGAGGGAGAGGTAGAGACAGAGAGGTGAGGAGAAAGATATAGGCAGCAGTGAGGCAGTTAAATCAACATACACAGTTCAAAATACAAATTTTAGAAGGTATTTGTGGCTAACATAAGTAAAATAGAAGCTAGGTAAATTCAGAGAGATGAAATTAGGAAGGCAAATGTAGCTAGAGGAGGTAATAAATCGGTAGCACCTTAGGATTGGGTCCAGCCAATCCACTTACAGTCTGAGAGGTGCTTAGAAATTCAAGCTGGAGGCGTGCAATTGGCACCAGAGAAAAATTTACAGCAGAGGAGAGATAGCTGGGTGGCTTGCAGGTCACTGGAGAGTGGACAGTGTGGTGGTGGCAGTGTCTGGAGAGCCACACCAAGCTGCAGCTAGGAATGCCCATTCAGGGTTGGAAGTATAGCAGGGGAGAGGTAGCTGGGTGGCTTGCAGGTCACTGGAGAGTGGGCGGTGTGGTGGTGGCTGTATCTGGAGAGCCACACCAAGTTGCAGCTAGGAGTGCCAGTTTCAGGGCTGGAAGTATAGCAGGAGAGAGGTAGTTGGGTGGCTTGCAGGTTACTGGAGAGTGGGCAGTGTGGTGGCATCAGTGTCTGTAGAGCCACACCAAGCTGCAGCTAGGAATGCCCATTCAGGGTTGGAAGTATAGCAGGGGAGAGGTAGCTGGGTGGCTTGCAGGTTGCTGGAGAGTGGGTGGCACTGCAGCAGCTGTATCTGGAGAGCTGCACTGAGCCACAGCTAAGAGCACCCATTCAGGGCTGGAAATATAGCAAGGGAGATGTAGCTGGGTGGCTTGCAGGTTACTGGAGAGTAGGCAGCACAACGGCGGCTGTATCTTGGGAGCCACACAGAGCCACAGCTAGAAGAATCTGTTCAGGGCTGGAAGTATAGCAGGGGGGAGAGATAGCTGGGCAGCTTGCAGGTCACTGGAGAGTGGACGGCATGGTGGTGGCTGTATCTGGAGAGCTGCAAAGAGCTGCAGCTAGGAGCACCCCTTCAGGGCTGGAAGCATAGCAGAGGAGAGGTGGCTGGGTGGTTCACAGGTCACTGTAGAGTGGGCAGCGTGGTGGCAGCTGTATCTGGAGAGCCGATTCACAGCTAGGATTGCCCATTCAGGGCTGGAAGTACAGCAGGGGAGAGCTAGCTAGGTGGCTTGCAAGTCACTGGAGAACTGGTGGCACAGTGGCTGTATCTGAAGAGGTTTACTGAGCTGCAGCTAGGAGTACCTGTTCAAGGCTAGAAGTATAACAAGTGAGAGATAGCTGGGTGGCTTGCAGGTCACTGGAGAGTAGGTGGCATGGTGGTGACTGTAGCTGGAGAGCTGCCCCAAGCCGCAGCTAGGAGCGCCCATTCAGGGCTGGAAGTATAGCAGGGGAGAGGTAGCTGGGAGGCTTGCAGGTCACAGGAGAGCAGGTGGCAAGGCAGAAGCTGTAGCTGGATAGCTGCACCGAGCCACAGCTAGGAGTGCCCATTCCGGGCCGTAAGTATAGCAGGGAAGAGGGGCACGGGGTCATAATGTCGCAAGATATTGTGCTGCAATGCAAAATCGTACAAGCCAATAAAGCATGATATTGCCATGCGGGCATGTCTTTTTCTGTTGGGGCTCTGCCCCACACCCCCATTACAGGCTGTGCCCCCCCCCAGACCCACCACCACTAAAGATTCTCAACTCCAGAAGGGAAGTCCAACTCAGGGAGTGCACAATTTGTGTAAAAAAATAAAATGTCTGGGACCGGGAATCAAACCCGGCCCCATACTCAGTGCCTGGGTTCCTGCTGCTGTGGCCCAGTCCAGTGAGCCACAACAGCTGCTCAGCAGAACCCACTCCCAGCAGAGCTCTTATCCTCTGCCTAGGAGTGTGTGAATAGTGCAATACCACGTACAGCAGTATACATGGTATTGCACCATTTGCTGTCATGAACAGCGCTGTTCTGGGTTAGCTAAAATGTTGTACGCTATTAAGCGTATGACATTATGACCCAGTAGGGGGAAGAGGCAGCTGGGCAGCTTGGAGGTTGCAAGAGAGTGGGTGATGGCTGAATCTGGAGAGTTGTGCCAAACCACAGCTAGGAGCACCCGTTCAAGGCTTGAAGTATAGCAGGGGAGCGGTAGCTGGGTGGCTTGCAGGTTGCTAGAGAGCAGGTGACACAATGGCTGCTGAATCTGGAGAGCTACCTCTAGCCACAGCTAGGAGCACCCATTCAGAGCTGGAAGTATAGCAGGGGATAGGTAGCTGGGTGGCTTGCAGGTTACTGGAGAGAAGGTGGCATGTCAGAGGCTGTATCTGGATAGCTGCACTGAGCCGCAACTAGGAGTGCCCATTCATGGCTGTAAGTATAGCAGGAAATAGCTAGCTGGGCAGCTTGCAGGTCACTGGAGAGTGGGAGGCAGCTGAATCTGGAGAGTCACACCAAGCCGCAGCTAGGAGCGCCCATTCAGGGCTTGACATATAGCAGGGAAGAGGTAGCTGGGAGGCTTGTAGGTCACTGGAGAGAGAGTGGCACAGCAGTGGCTGTATCTGGAGAGCCACGGCTAGGATTGCCCATTCAGGGCTGTAAGTATAGCAGGGGAGAGGTAGCTGGGTGGCTTGCAAGTCACTGGAGAGTGGTCAGCACAGAGGTGGCTGTATCTGGAGTGCTGCACCAAGCCACAGCTTAGAGCACCCGTTCAGGGCTGGAAGTATTTGGGGGAGTTGGGGAGAAAGTGGTAATCTAAGTTTAAAACAAATAAACAACTATTAGTAGCTCACCAGGTTAGTTGGTGTATTGTCTGGATCAGTGATCACCAAACTTCATGAAAACAATCATAAATAGTAGCATTTACCCACATTAATGGTGACTTAAGTCATCGGTTTTACCGAAGAAATATGAATGATCAGTCAGATAGTTAAATATTTCAAAACCAGTATGAAAGGGTTTCAGGTTCACTTCACAGTCTAGCAAAAGGGCAGCTTGGGAAACTAGCAGGAGTGCAAGATGGGAGAAGCCTGTGATTCAGTGTAGGTGGTGCAGCTGTTCAGACAGCCAAGGAAAACTGCAAAAACACAGCGCGATCCCAGAAAAAAGGGATTGTGCTCACACCACTACAGAATGCAAATTTGGTAAAACGATGCTGTTCAAACAGGTGCAGTCACACCAATCTGGCCGTTCTACACCACCAATGATGGCTCAGAATTGCCCATGTGAATGTGTCTTCAGTGGATGACAGAGTGATTAGCAGGATGCCACAGGGATCAGTACTGGAACCAAGCCTCTTCAATGCCTTCATAAGTGACATTGCTGAGGGACTGGAGGGGAAGGTGTGTCTCTTTGCAGTTGACACAAAAAGAGGGTGGACATTGAGGAAGAGGTGAAAAGAATGCAGATGGATCTGGGGAAACTTGTGGAGTAGTCTACAGGGTGGCAGCTGTGTTTCTATGCCAAAAATGCAAAGTCATGCACCTGGGCTGGGGAAACCTGGGAGCTGTGTATAAAATGGGGAGGGAGGAGAAACTGACAGTCCACAAGCAAGAAAGAGATCTCAGGATAATCACATCAGATGATCTCAAGGTGTGAGGGCAGTGTGGCAAGGCTGTAGGCAAGGCTAGTTTGATACTGGGGTGCATGGGGATGAGGATTTTATTGGCAGGAGGAAGGGGGAGTTGCAACTGTATCACTCACTAGTGAGACTTCACCTTGATTACTGTGTCCTGTTCTGGAGGCTGCACCTCCTCAAGGACATTGACAGGGTATAAGTGGTCCAGAGGAGGGCTACCAAAATGGTTTGGGGGTTGCTGGAGAAGTCATACTAGGAGAGGCTGTGGGAGAACTTAACATGTACTCCTTGGAGGAGCGGAGAGGAGAGGACAGGAGAGGGGAGGAGAGGGGAGAGGAGAGGAGAGGAGAGCAAAAGGGGTCATTATTGACACCTATAGGTATCTGACAGTGCTGAACAAGGTGCAGGAGGGGAGTCTCATTCCACAGGAGGAAAAGTACAAGAACACAGGGGCATACAATGAAGCTGGGGAGGGGGTATTTTCACAGAAAGGGTGGTGGACACCTGAAACAGCCTGCCAGAAGAGGTGGTGGGAGCTAAAACTGTGGGGAGTTTCAAGCATGCATGCGACAGGCACACAGGTATAATAAGAAGAGGAAAGTGAGGTGAGAGAGTTTCTGGTGATCAAATAGCATCCGAGGTGCCAGATAGGCAGGGAAAGATAGGGCAGACTAAATGGGCCTACCAAACCTTTTCTGCTGACAAATTCTCTGCTTCTATGTTTGTATGTAATCTGTCCACCTCCGTGGCCATCTGCCTTCAACTGAATAAAAACACTGCCGCGCCTGCTCTCATAGTGAAACCAGCTGATCACACTGTCATCTGGTATTACTATGCAAGCAAGCATGGCAGCGCTCTTTCAAAACCACTCCTGACTACACTGATGTATTGAATAGTGCTGCCAAGTGTTCAGCCAGTTCTGATGTCAGTCCCCTCAGCACCCTCGAATGCATCCCATCCAGCCCTGAAGCCTTATCTAGCTTCAGGCTGTAAGTCCTTTTCTGACCCTTTCACTTTTTAAATACCTTCTTCCCCGTTTCTGGAATCTCCCTTTTGGCAGCCTTTATGCCATTTACAATATGGGTCTCCTTATCCTCCACTGTAAAAACTAAGCAGATGTAGTCATTATGAACGGCTACTTCTGCATGTTCTCTTCTATTACCTACTCTTCCTCTGTCAGCCTAACAATTCCTACTCCAGTCTTTCTTTCTCCTTATTATATTTGAAAAAGTGTTTTTCCCAGCTCTTGAGCCCCCCTCTTCAATATGCAACTTTATGTCTGCTTTGGCACGCCTGACTAGCCTCTTGGCATTATTTGATTTACTTGGCATTCACTCAAGTCATCATGCCTTGTTTCTCTTTGTATCTGATAATGGCCCCTTTTTTTAACCTTGTCACCTTCTTGATCTTCTTAGAGAACCACATTGGTCACTTGTATTTGTTTCTCTTGGTGACCATCCTCAAACAAGGCATAGTTGCCTAGCAGTATAGTTTAAAGGTTAGAGTAATAAACTGTGAATGAGTTTGGTACATCCAGCAGATGTGGATTTGATTCCCACAACCTCCATGTGTGTACTGTGTGACTCTGAGCAGGTTACTTAACCTCCTGAGTGCTCCCAGATTGCCCCTGAAAACAGGTGCTTGTGCCTAACGGGTCTTAACCATTACCAGAGAACATAAAAAAAGAAAAGAATGGCCCCTTAAATTTCTATCCACCTTTCTTCCATACCCCTATTCTGCCCGCCTCAACCAATCTTTCCTGGACTAATTCTCTCATCTGGTTAAAGACTGCTCTTCTGAAATTCAGAACTTCTGCTTTTGATGGGAGTGTGCTGATACAAGCAACGGTTTGAGTCATATGGTGTTGTCACTGGACCATAGTGGTTCTCCTAACGCATTTCACTCACCATTTCTAATCTGGTGAGTACCACATCAGCAATGGCTGCCTGCCTTGTGGCATCGCTGACTAGCTTTACTAGTAGGCAGTGCTGCACTGTAACATTTTTTATTTTTATTTTACTTTAGTCTTTGGTAACCGGGTAAGGCCCACTAGGCACAAGTGCCTGTTTTCAGGGGTGACCTGGGAGCACTGGGTGGTTAAGTGACTTGCTTAGAGTCACACAGTATGCAAGTGGAGGTTGTGAGAATCAAACTCAGGTCTGGTCTGCTGGATGTATCAAGCTTGTTCACACCTCATTCCTCTAACCTCTAGGCTATACTGCCAGCCCTAAACATTATTGAGAACATTTTCAAATATGGATATATGTAAGATGCACCAGGGTGATATATCCATATTGCCCTTATTACAAACATATATTTTAAATCAACATTAAAGTAGCAGCACATGTTACTGGGAAAAATGACCCTATAGCTTGTTGCTGTGTTTCAGATTACCCAATATCTGCTGTCTTACAAGATACCCATTAGCCCCCATTTTCAGTTGGATTTAGCACTTTTTTTCATGTTGAAACTAATAAAAGAAGGGCTTCTTTTAATACTGCTATACCCACATTTTCATTATTATTTTCTTCTGTTTTTTGGACACTCATTTTACCATGAATTGAAGGAGCAGTATCTGTTGCATGTTAGTTCATTTTAGTCACATGAAAAGTGATGTTAAACAATGGGTGTTGATGAACAATGGAGAATATGGGTGAAAACCTTGAAACCCCATATTAAAAGTAGTGCTCCTTATATTAATTCATTAGTAAAACAAAGTGCTAAAGTAGACTGAACACGTGGAAAAGGAGGTACCAGACCAGACAGGAGATAATGGGCAATCTAAAATAGCAAAAGATTTCACCATTCCCATGCACTGCTGTTTTAAATTCCTAAGTAGCCCACCAGTTCCATAGTTATTGCCTTTCAAAGAAGTAATCTTTAGAAAGGGCTAACCTTGGAACCATTAGGAATAGGAACTTATTTTTTTTTTAAATGAAAGCTTTGAGTAAAGGAGTCATCAGAAGATACTCGTGACGTTCAACAGAGGATGACCACACCATTTTTGTACTTGATTTGTTTATTTATTTACAGTATTTAGATTTCTGCTCAGCAAGATTGTTTCATTTTGTTAGACACTTACATTTTAAGAGGGTTCTGGGGGATAACTGAAGAAGATAAAGTAACAAATATAGCAACTGGTGGACAGAGATTAACAATTACTGTAACAAACCATTTGATGTTTACATACTGTAGTAACATAAATACAATCTTAAAGAGGGGATACAGCCAAAAGTGGATGTGGCCTACTTAGACTTCAGCAAGGCCTTTGATGTTATATCTCATAGGAAGCTAATGAGGAAACTGAGAAGTTCAGGGGTTGTCCCCAAGGTGGTAAACTGGGTATGGAACTGGTTGATAGATAAGTGACAGAGGGTAATGGTAAATGGCACTTAGTCTAATGAGGGAAAAGTGACCAGTGGGGTACCTCAGTGTTCAGTACTGGGAGCAGTCCTGTTCAGTGGTTTTATATGTGACACTGCAGAAAAGCTGGTAGAGAAGGTATACCTCTTTGCAGATGACACCAAAATCCACAATAGAGTTGATACTAAGGAGGGGGTAGACAGAATGAATAGAAACCTGAGAAAGCTCGAAGAGTGGTCCAAGGTTTGGCAGCTGGGTTTCAAAGTGAAGTAGTACAAAATCATGCACATAGAGCACAGAAACCCAGGGTCAGTGTACAAAATGGTGAGGGGGGAGTATTGATGGTCACTAGACAGGAAAGGGACCTTTTGATTATCATATCTGAGGACCTCAAGGTAGTGAGGCAGTGCAACAAGGCAGTGGACAGGTCCAGCAAGATACTGTGGTGCATAGGGAGGGAAATGACCAGTAGAAAGATAAGAGGGGAGGGGTTGTTACCACTGTATCAATTATCGGTGAGACCCCACCTTGAGTAATGTGTCCAGTTCTTGAGACTGCATCTTAGAAAGGACATAGACAGGGTGGAGACTGTCCAGAGAAGGGCAACTAAAATTGTGCAGGGTTCTCATCATAAGCCCTAAAAGGAGAGACTGTGGGTGATCAGTGTGTACATCCTGGAAGAGAGAAGGGACAGGGAGGATGTGATAGAGACCTGTGAGTACCTCATGCAGGTGAGTAAGGTAAAGGAGAGGAGTATGTTGCAGAAGAGAAGAGACACAAGAACAAGCAGGCATGCCTTGAGGCTGGAAGGAGGGAAATATAGGAGCGATGTGAGGAAGTACTTCTTCAGTAAAAGAGTGTGGGACATTTTAAACAGTCTTCTAGCAGAAGTGGTGGTGGTGAAAACAGTGGTGGGCTTCAATCATGCATAAGATAGGAACAAAGGAATCTTGGTAGGAAAGAGGGTTGGGGGGAGTAACTGGAGATTAGGTAGGGTCTGCAGTAACAGTATAGGCAGAGAAAAAATAGGCAGACTGGGTGAGCCAGTAGGCCCTCTGTTGACAAGTTCTGTTTCTATGCTTCTATTTGGAAAAGTACTAAATTCAGAATTTGAATCAGCAGATCTTCAGGAACATTCCAAAACTGAGTTCTATAGGTTATTTTATTTTAAAGTTATAAGCCTTTTTGTAACCCTGTTGTTTCACTGCCTGTTCAAAATAAGTGGTTTCAGAGTTTAGCTGCTGATGATATAAACTGCAAAACTCTCAGCCTAGTCTTTGCTGCCAGCAACGTTATATGACTTCTTTCTCCAAATTTTAATAAAACTGTAGTTGCAGCAAACATAAAAAAAGTTAACTAGGGGTTTTAGAATGCAGTGGGGGACCTGGCTTTGATATATCAAAGTTGTGCATGGTTTCAAAATACTTCACATAGTACATGAGATTTCAAAATGAGGCAAGATTGCAGTTTTAAAATGTAGCATGAACACAGTTTCAGAATGTAGTGGAGACACAATTTTTAAATGTGGTGGGGATGCTGATTTTCGGAATGTGGTAGGGTTGCAGAATTACAAAATATATCAGAGATGTGTAATTTGGATTGTAGCTGGGATATTTGATTTTATAACACAGTGGTGTTACAATTTTAGAATATGGGGGCGGTGAACTAAGTTAGAATGTGATTGGGGTTCACAGTTTCAGAATGTAGCAGTACATGGCAATTTGGAATGTGCAGGCACAATTTTTAAATATTGGTGCATGCAGAATTTTGGAATGAGATGGTGTGCATTGTTTCTGAATCTGTGGAGGCAAGTCATTTTAGAGTGTGGCTTGGGAGCAGAATTTAAGATGCGGAAGAGATGTGCTGTTTTGGAATGCTGTAGAAGTGTGCAATTTCAGAATGAGACATGCATGTTTTTAAAGTGTGAGGGCTGAATTTCAGAATGTGGGGGGTCATGGAATTTAGGAATAGGGAGATAATGCACAGCTTTAGAATGTAATGGGATGTACAGCTTCAGAATGGAATTTAAATGTTAAATTTCAGAACAAGCTGAGGAACAAAATTTTGGAATGTGGCAGGGAGAAGCAATTTCAGAATGTAGTTGGGATGCACAATTTCAGACTGAGACTTGGATGTTAAATTGAAGTATGTGCTGAGGAAACAATATTGGAATGTAGCAGGGAAGAGCAATTTCCAAATGTGGTAGGGATGCACAATTTCAAAGTGAGGTGTGGGCATTCAGTTTCAGAATGTGTATTCCAAAACTTCATGTATGTACCACACTAAAATTATACATACATGTCACATTTCAAAGCTTTCCACCCTTTCTACAGTACAATTTGAAATTGCACATTCCCACTGTATTCCAAAATTCAGCATCCCCATCATAATCCAAAAGTACATATGCCCACCGCACACCAAAAGTGAGTGTCCCACCACATTCCAAAAGGGATTCTTGGAACTGACCAATTTCGATCAGATTTTAAGATTTAGGATTTTAGGAAATTCTGATTCCTAATTTGATTCCAATTCAAATCCTAAATGAACCTCAAAACCAGAATCGGATTAGCATTGGGTGGTGTCAAACTAAAGGAGGTGATAAATGAAAGGGATCTGGGTATACTGGTTACCAATGGTCTTATCTTTGGTCATCAATGCAATGAAGTAATAAAGAGGGCAAACAGGATAATAGGGTGCATAAGGAAGGCTTTTACTTTAAGGAGTAGAGCATGCTTTGTCCCATTGTATAAGGTTTATGTAAGATCTCGACTACTGCACCCCGTTATGGAGCTCGGACTTGAGGAGGGACATTCATAACCTGGAAAGGGTACAGAGGAGAGTCATTGGGATGATAGATTGATTGGGGATAAGAATTAAAAAACTAGATTACAATGTCTAAATCAATACCCGTTAGAACTAAGGAGATTTAGGAGAGACCTGCTACAAATGTACAAAATATCAAGAGATGCTGACTTGATGCATAGCTTAGGCCTACTACTAAATAACAGAAACATTTGCTTGAGAAGCCATAAGTACCAGCTTAAGCTAACATTTCTCAAAAGGAGCACATACTTTTATATGCAAAGGATAATACCTTTGTGGAATGGTTTACCAGCCGAGGTGGTAGAGGCAAATAACTTTCTTATCTTCAAAAAACATGTTACACAGACTTCTCCTAACAGAAAATGGGAATCAAAAGCCTGCTTGAGCGGGAGATAGACAAAATGGGATGTTGCCTCCTGTCTGTCTCATACTTCCAGTATAGTATTCAGTATAGCATTTGGAATCCTAAATCCTACATTCAACATTTTTTTGAAAAAAGTAACTTTAGGATTTAGTTTGGGATTTAGGGTTTTCAGACTTCACTTCTGAAAATCCTAAATCCTACGGTTGGATCAAAATCTGACAAAATCCAATTCCATTCAATGGATTCTGAGCAACCCAAATTCCAACATTGTTTGTCCCTACCATATCATGAACTTGCATGCCCCCACAACAATCTGAAAATGTGTATCCATGCCATATTCCAAAATTTGCAACCTACCATATAAAACTAATGCCTTTGCCACATTCCAAAGTTTTGCATCCCCACTGATTCTGAAATTGTGTCCTTGTTGCACTATAAAATTGTAACCCTGTTATATTCTGAAATATCATTCCTGTTGCATTCTGAGACCTTGTACAACCTTGGCATTCAAAGTCATGTCCCTCGCTGCATTCCAAAACCACCGCATCTGCCAGGGTATGGATTATACTGGAATTTACCCACACCTGGTGTGGTTTGGTCCTGAGGCACAGCCAAGTGACAAAATCCACACCAGAAGTGGGTAAATCCCAGCATAACCCACACTACAAAATGGTTTATCATGATTATACAATGCCCCCTTCTGTTTCTGCAACATTAAATAAAAGAAAATTACATTTTTTTGTCATTTTAAATAGTTTTTATTGTATGTATTGTTGTGCCACATAAAATAGTTCTTTTTTACACTGTGTGGGGGTTTCATTTTTATTTTGGGGTTGGTTTGTTTGTTTGTTTTTTATAATCCCCCCCTCCCCATGTTCCAGAAGTCACTTAGTAAGAGCTCCATCTCCAAGAAATCATTCAGTGAGGTTGCTTGCTGCTACAGTGCTGGACTGATCCTGTAAGCTTCACTTTGTCTGCTGCTTTGAAGTTAGACAGACAGCGCACAGGCCACCACAGCACTGAAGCTCCGTGAGGGTCATTCTCACCTCACACTATCATCCTTCATCTAATCAGATATTTTCACAGCTATAGGAATGGTCAAGTGGGAAAAGTGTTTCTTTTTTAAAAACAAGGGCTGAAAAAGAGAAATCATGTTCAAAAAGCCTAGCCGTAATAGGGGGCATGCACCTAGATACGCACATGCCCAGTATCATGGTTCATCTTTGAGTCATGATTTCTATATGTTTTAGCCCTCATTTTTAAAAAAGAAACACTTTCCCCCACTTGACCATTCCTGAAATTATTAAAATATTTGATAAGTTGAAGGGTGATGGTGCAAGCAGAGCACAATGCTCCCGGGGCTTCAGTGCTGTGGCATCTGGCATGCTGTCACTGTAACTTAAGAAACTGCTTCAGTTTGGGGGGGGGCAGTGGTATTGATTTTTAGGCAATGGGGCTGATGAGGTTGACTGGTACTTTTTCATGTAAGTTATACTAGGATTTAGTCACGGTTCAGAGTACCAGTTAGTCAATCAGATTACTTGATTTTCCTTAGCCATTGTATAATCTGGAAATTTGTGCACTATGCCAAACCCAGTGTAGGGTTTTTAAATGCTTAATGAAATTACTGTTCATCATATCATAATATGTTGCTGTGAGCAAGGATTAGGCAGTAAGTTCTGAGCCTGACATTGTCAGTAGTTCTTCACTGATATCAGATTTTTTTTTAACAGGCAGTGAAATACAGGATGCAAAAAGGCTTGTAATATCTAAACAAAGTTACTGAGAGATTTCAGTTTTAGCATGAAGCTTACTGAAGATTTGCAGATCCTAACACTCAATGTATTGATGTTAGAAATGTTCACCAGATCCCCCTCTTTAATGGCAGCAAATTCAAAATCAAGGAAAAAGTGGAAGAAACCTTATGTATACATGGCTGAGGGATAGACAATTGGCACAGCAATGGCATTGCTACTCACAGTGCTGCAAACCCAGGTTCAGCCATGAGCCAGGTTGCAGGAGGGCTGATATGGGAGAAGTTTTGAGTGTTTCACAGAACTCTTGCTTCCCAGGGAGGGAGGCTGACTGATCCATGCTTCATGAGCACTACCTGGTTGCCCTCAGGTGTAGCCAAGTCAACAGGAATGGCAGAAGGGAGGGAGGGAGGGAGGCAGACATTCTGATTTCACAACACACACGCTCATTGTGTGATATGTTGCACATTTACAGCTGGCACCTCAGAGTGGGAAAACAACTATGGAAGCACCCATTCCAGCAGGAGCATCTGGGGTCCCTGACATTCAAACCTGAGTTACTACAAGGGATTGTTGCCCTTGAAGGCCCCACCATGGGGGAAGGGAGGTAGCCTATGAGAAAACTCTTTTTTTTTACAATTTATTTAGCCAAGATAGCTCAGCTAAAATGCAATATCTAATTTCCAGTGCAATCCTGCTTCTAGCAAAAGTCCAGAAGGGCAAGTCTAGGCCAAAAATGTCCAAACACTCTCTTTTATTTTTGCAGTGCCTCAGCATTTCATCACTTTGTGACATCTTTAGGGGACACTGAAATGTGAAAGAAAAGACAAAATACCACCATTAGCTTACATTATTTACATATTACAACACTAACAGGAAACTAAGATCCATACCAGAATTACACAAAGAGCTAGTATACTGCCTGGAAACTGCTTGGGATTAATTGTAACTTTCAGATGTAGTCAGCTATTACCTCAAGTATTTTTTCTTTTATGGTGGCTAATTCAAAGGTTTTCCACCTGGCAGTAATGGTGTGATGTGTGGAGCAGCCCTCTGTCTGGAGGTTAAAAAAAGTAAATTCTGTTCCTACCACTACCTCAACAGAGACCACACTGTCTGTGACATCACTAATAACCAATGAGAAACATTTCTCACTACCAGGTTTCACTTTCACAGGAAGCAGCAGACACTTGCTCTTCCTGGTTACTAGTGATGTTACAATTGCCTGCATTTTGATAGTAGCTTGTGAAAGTCACTGCTCAGGCTGGAAGAATTGTAGTGGTTCAAGGTGTTTGGTCTCATTTCTGATGATGTAGTAGGAGAACAGAACTGATTTTTTTCCCTCCACACAGTGCAGCTTCACACATCATCCCAGTACTGCCAGGTGGAAAATCTAATTACAAAACAGAAAATAAAAAAAATATTCAGATATCGGAAGTGATAGCTGACTGCATCTGAAAATTACTATTAATTCCAAGCAATGCACTAGCTCTTTATCAGTGGTGTTCTTTCTTTCTGTAAAAATGTGTTTGTATAAGTAACTTTCAATGCTGTAATACATGGAATACATTCATATTATATTATGTCATCATTTGCTAAAAATGCAACTATCCACCACATCCTAATGTGCTACTGTATACTGTATTATAAAATGTGCAAAAAAAATGAAGCCACTGATTGGCTGTTTCACCCTCCTAGCCGTGTCCTTAATCCCTGGTATTGTACCAACCGGCACTACCCTTCATTCCCCAGCCCAACAACAGCACAGGATCAGTGAGCTGTGTCTGCTGAAAACAGAAACAAAGCCTGGCACAGCTCGCAGCGCGACATCCCATCGCTGTGACCTAGCTCCGGTCTGCCTACCTCTGCCTCTTTCACAACACAACAAAACCTGTAATGATACAACAACAACAGCAAAACGTTTTTTTAAACTGTTTTTCCAAATTTCGCATGGAAATTGTAGCCTCGCCGCCACAAAACAGTTGCCGAGCTCATCACCACATGGCGTGCCAGCATGACGTGCTTTCAAACAAATGGCCAATATAAAAACATCCATTTCCCACAAAAACACTCCATTTCATCTACAGGATACCACTATAATATAAAAAAGTAACCTGCAGTTTGGTCCAGAAACAGGAGCGCTACCTCGAAAACCTGACTCTAATTTGATGTTTGACAAATGTAAACCACTTCAAACGCTGTTCACGGAGGCTCCTGAGGGACATGCTCACTCCCAGTCTCCTCGATCGCTCCAGTTGTACTGTGTGTCTCTATCTCCTTTAAAAAAAAACATAGAAAAGTAAAAGAAATTACTTGTATTACTGCCACTGCCACAGTTCTTCTGACCCTCAGTACGGGGTGGAGTCCAGAGTAGCAACCAAGATTCAGAAACAGCAGGTCGGGCAGCTATCAGTGAAAGTGCAAGCTGACTGTTAAAAACAGTACTCTCACAGTGAAAACAGTAAAAAAAAGTCACAGGGATTTAAGAGATCCAAACTAGTAAGCACAGTAAGTGTCACTTAGCAATACAGTATGATGAGACTACAAAATTAAAATCTCTCTCTCAGTTACAAATACATTGTCAGGAGAAAAACAAATAATTTGACCAGTACCTTTCTTTCTGTATCTGGACCAATGAGGGACTATTTTTCACTGGTTCACTCTTAAACCTCACTTTACATCTTTTTACTAATTTTATTTTTTTATTTTTTATAATGAACTAGTTACTTATCAGCCCATTTTATAAGTGCAATTAACACTCCGATGTGTAGTTTTATGCGCCTGATAAGAACACGCCCAGTGGCATAAGGCACTCGCACAGCGCCTCGTGCATAGTACACCTGGGTATTAACTTTCATCAACAACTTCCCTATCATAATGTTATTGCTTACTTCAACCATGCATACACTGTGCTTCAATCAACTAATAGCCCACCTTCAGGACCTGGCTGCAGTTAATCTGTGCCACTTAGCTTCTCATACCTATAAGATCACACATTGTTCTTTTTACTTTTTTGTCAAGTTGTGTTTAAATATATACTGTGTGTGTGTGTGTGTGTGTGTGTGTATATATATATATATATAGATATATATGTATCTATCTATCTATCTATCTATCTATCTATCTATCTATCTATCTATATAGTGGCATCCCCCAGGATGAAACCCAATTCTGCACCATTTTGCAGCACTCTGCAGAATGCTGCAGAGGACCTACTGAATACAGCAATGTAATTCAATGGTACTTAGTACCAATGCCCATAATCTAGATAACAAGCTCCATGAACTGGTGGCCTTGATGAAAGAGGGATGCCTGGATATCATGGCAGTCACTGAAACATGGTACACAAAGAACCATGACTGGGATGTCAACATACACAATCTGCAGAAGGGACAGGGAGGGTAGAAGAGGAGGAAGTAGCTATCTATGTAAGGGAAGGGATCAAAGTGAAGGTACAGGGAGGAGAGGAGGCACTGTGGGTCACCCTGGGGACTGGAAATGGCACCACAATCTGCACAGGGGGAGGAAATGGACAAGGAAATGATAGAAGGCATCCATAGGATGGCAGAAAAAGGGGAGATATTGTTGATGGGGGACCTGAATATGCCAGATGTTAACTGGAGCACCTTTTCTGCAGCCACATCCAAGAGCAGGGTCTTTCTCGATGCCCTAGAGGGGGCATGCCTCACGCAGCTAGTGTTGGAACCCACACAGGAAGAAGCAATCTTAGACCTGGTACTCTCAAACAGGGACAGAGTGAGGATCTCAGATCTAGAAGTGGGTAGCCATCTGGGAACAAGTGACCACCAAACAGTGTGGTTCATGACAAACACAGCTGCAGAGTCAGGCCATACAAAAGTGAGGGTACTGGACTTTAGGAGGGCTGACTTTGTCAAAATGGGAGAGTGCCTCAGAAAAGCACTAGCAAACAGGCAAGAAGAAGGGGTGGAGGAACAATAGGGAAGCATCAGAACTGCCATCACAGAGGCAACAAGCCTTTGTGTGAAGAAAATAAACAAATGAAAATGAAAGAAAAAACACTATGGTTCTCAAAAGAGGTGGTGGGGAAGGTTAGGGAGAAAAAGACAGCATTCAGGAAGTATAAGGAAACACAGAAGGGGCAGGACAGAGAACTGTACCAGTTAAAGCAGAAGGAAGCAGGGAAGGCAGTCAGAATAGCAAAGGCCCAAACTGAGGAAAAGATAGCCAACTTGGTTAAGAAGGGGGTAAAAAGCTTTTATAGGCACATTAGGGAGTGAAGAAAGACCAATGGAGGGATAGTGAGGCTTAATAAAGGGAGGGTGGGTGGGCAGAGAGGACAGTGAAAAACAGGGACACTGAATAAATACTTATGTTCAGTATTCACAAAAGAGGAGGAGGGGGAGGTACCTAATCCAATCAAAAGAAGCACCATGGATAGGGGGTCGATATCAGTCCTTTCAGAGAAGAAAGGGTTCTCAAAGAACTCCTAAAACTGAAGGTGACAAAGCAATGGGGCCTGATGGGATTCACCACAGAATTCTAAAAGAATTAAGGGGTGAACTAGTGACACCACTGACTACCCTTTTTAACAAATCATGGGAGGATGGTGTGGTACCTAAGGACTGGAAGAGGGCAGATGTGATTCCCTTGCACAAAATTGGGAGTTAAGCAGAGGCAGGAAACTACAGACCTGTTAGCTTGACCTCACTGGTAGGGAAAATGATGGAATCACTTCTGAAAGAAAGAATTGTTGAGTACCTAGAGGCCAGCAGGGCACAGGACCAAAAGCAGCATTTATTAACAGTGGGAAGGTCATGTCAGATGAATCTAATAGATGTCTTTGACTGGGTGACCAAAGTAGTAGACCAGGGAGGGGCTGTGGACATGGCCTACCTAGATTCTAGCAAGGCATTTGACACAGTCCCACACAAAAGATTAATAAACAAATTAGCCAGCCTGGGAGTGGGTCCCATGGTGGTAGCCTGGGTAAACAATTGGCTGGACAACAGGACACAGAGGGTAATAGCAAATGGAGTCCACTCCAAAGAAAGGAGGGTTATTAGTGGGGTACTGCAGGGTTCAGTACTGGGTCCAGTCCTTTTTAATGTCTTCATAAGTGATATTGCAGAGGGACTGGAAGGAAAAGTATGCCTCTTTGCAGACAACACAAATATCTGCAACAGGGTTGATACACAAGGGGGGTGGAAACGATAAAAAGGGACATGGCAAGGTTGAAGGAATGGTCAAAAGTATGGTAGCTAGGATTCAAAGCAAGGAAATGCAAAGTAATGCACATGGGAAACAAAACCCAGGGGAAGAGTACACAATGGGGGGGGGTATTAACAACAACAAAAATGGAAAGGGATCTGGGGGTAGTCATGTCAGATGACCTAAAGGTAAGCAAGCAATGTGAGAAGGTAGTAAGGATGGCTGGGGGATACTGGGATATATACGGAGAGGCATCACCAGTAGAAAACAGGAAGTTGTTATCCCTCTATACAGACAGTTGGTGAGAGCCCATCTGAAATAAAGTGTGCAGTTCTGGAGACCCCATCTATGCAAGGACATAGACAGGATGGAGGCAGTCCAGAGAAGGGTAACTAAAATGGTGCAGGGTCTGCAACAAAAGTCATATGAAGAAAGACTAGAGGAGCTTAATATGTATACCCTTGAAGAAAGGAGGGAGAGGGGGAACATGATAGAAACTTTTAAGTATCTCAAGGGAGTCAACAAAGTCCAAGAGGGTAGCATCTTTCAGAAAAAGAGATGTGCAAGAACAAGGGGACACAATTTGAAGATAGAGGGGGGATGGCTCAAGGCAATGTGAGGAAGTATTTTTTCACAGAGAGGGTGGTGGACATGTGGAACAGCCTTCCTGAGGAGGTCATAGGGTCAAAAATAGTGGGGGAATTCAAGAATGTATGGGACAGACATAAGGCAATTCTGGTTGGGGGGTAGGAAGAAGTAGGCTGTTGGTTAACTAGGATCTGCAGCTTATCCAATAGGTAGGGAAATGGGCAGACTGGGTGGGCCAAGCGGTCATTATCTGCATTCAAAGTCTATGTTTCTATGTTTCTATGTTTTTTTGTCATTCAGGAAAATGTGACACTGCCAGGATGAAGTGAATGCCATGGTTTCCTGCATGACAAAGGGGACTAATTGCTATTGAAATTAAATTGCTTTATTCAGTAGGTCTGCTGCAGCATATTGCAAAGTGCGTTTAAAGTATATTTCATCCTGGGGACACCACTGCATGTGATATGTGTGTGTGTGTGTGTGTGTGTGTGTGTGTGTGTGTGTGTTATATATATATATATATATATATATATATTCATTGCAAAAACTTTGTTTAATACATCAGTTAGAGTTAAAGCAACAAAAGTGAGGAAATGAGATGTTACGGTTGAGCCCCTAACCCCCCCAACACCCCATCGCCCTCCTCCACAGACTGACAGGTGCCGGGCTGTGCCATGGGGTCATGTGGCACAGCTCTCACCCCATTCCATGTGTAAACAGGTTGACATGCTACAGTAAAGGAGAATGGGGTGAGAGTAACTTTGCCGCCGTGTAATATTTTTTCAACAAAACACTGAAAGGCACATCTGTGAGATGTCAGCTGCGTTCCCTCCAAATTTCAGCCCAAAACACCAAACCGTTCTTTTGCAGTGGGGTGCCAAAGAATTGCTGTCATTTTCCCACAGCCTAGAAAAGTACTGACACAATTTGCAAAAGCTTTCGCAAATTCATTCAACAGTGTCGTAAGTGCGAAAGTGCTTTGCAGAAGTACTTTTTCCAGAAATGTGAAAAACATATTTCTGGGGTGTTTTACCCCAAAATAAGGACATGGCTAGCATCCTCAGGGTCCGACTAGGTGAATAAAAAAAGAATTAGGTTGCTAGAGGGTCTCAAATTTAAATGCCAATCATTTTTCTGATCACCAATGAAAACAAAATGGCGGATTTGTGACAGTAAAAGGGCCATTTGTGAAAGTAAAAACTGCATTTGCGACACTGTCGAACTTTTTCTTAACTTTCCCATTGACTTATAATAGGAACTGATTTTTTGAATAACTTTTGAACTATTTAATATTTTTTTCACGAAACCTTTGAAAGACACATCGGGGACCCCGGCCACATGTTCATTGAAGATTTCGGACCAGTCACAAGAAACTGCAAGGACCCGTAGGTGCGACTGTAAATCTCCAAAAAGCGTAAATGCACACGCAGATCAACCTTAATAACTCTCAGTCATATATCCTACCGCAGACAGAACTTGGCAGATCCCAAGGCATATGGGTCTTGATCATGTATTCAAATGTTAGGCAAATCTGTTGAACAGTTGCAAAGTTATTAAGGTGCAAAATTTTAGGTTTAACATGTAAATGGCTCCTCAGTCCTAACTATGGTAGCACTACCGTGCTACCATAATATATATATATATATATATATATATATATATATATATATATATATATATATATATTTATTCATGGAAAAAATCCATTTAATGCATCAGTTAGGGTTGTTTCACAGTGACAAAAGTGAGGAAATTTGGTGTTAGGGTTGCCACCCCTTGCACCCCATGCTCAACCCTCCACCACCAACAGGCATAAGAGTGTGCGTTGGAGTCATCAGGCTTAACTCTCATCCCATTCCATTTGTAAATAAGCTGAGGTGGTGTGGTATAGGAGAATGGGGTGAGAGTTAGGCCCAATGACACCAATGCACACCCTGATGCCTGTTGGTGGGGGCGGGGTGGGTGTGGGGTGCAAGGGGTGGCAACCCTAATACCGAATATTCTCATTTTTGTCACTGTGGAACAACCCTAACTGATGCATTAAACAGAGTTTTTTGCCATGAATGTCACTTCCTTTTGAGAATGTGCACTATAAATAGTGAATGGTATGTGGTGGTTGGAGCCCAGGGCCCACGTGATAACCCTAACAGTAATGGTAAGGCTAACAGTAACAGTAATGGCAATGGTAACAGTAATCTTAATGGGAACATTAACGCTAACAGTAATGCCAATGCTAATGGTAATGGTAACAGTAACAAGAACATTAATGGTAATGGAAATGCACACACACAAATTGTATTGCAAATGGTAATGAAAATGCAAACGGTAACGGTAACGCAAACGCAAATGGTAACATCTATGGTGACGTGAAAGGAAACAGTAACACAAACGGTAGTATAAATGCAAGCGCAAATGTGAACACAAACACAGATGGTAATGCAAATGGCAAAGAAAACGCAAATGGTAATGGTAACGCAAACAGAAACACAAATGCAAGCACAAATACAAATGGAAATGGTAAACGCACATGGTGATGCAAACGAAAACGCTAATGAAAATGGTACCAGAAATGCAAAATGGTATCAGTAATGCAAACGCAAACGGTAACACCAATTGTGACTCAAAAGGAAACAGCAAGGCTAATGGTAATACAAACGTAAGTGCAAATGGTAACGCACATGGTGACACAAACAGAAACGATAACGCAAATGGTAATGGAAATGCAAACGTGGTATGTGAGATCGTACTGCAAGCATTGAGTGTGCTGTGTGCTAAAAACTGCTAAAAACTGCCTTTAGTTTAAATGCAACTTTAACGTGAATCCAAGACTCTGCCCTTTTCATCTGCTGGTGTTAATTAAATACTTGATAGAATCGGGGGTCCAGACACTCCTCTATCCTGTTCTGGGCAGTATTTAACCACCGCTTTAGCGAGTGGAGCGCTGTATTCTTTCACTCAGCTGGAGTAAGTGGACCTCTGGTGAGTGGTGGTGTGTGAGATCGTACTGCAAGCGCTGAGTGTGCTGTGTGCTAAAAACTGCCTTTAGTTTAAATGCAATTGTAATGTGAATCCAGGACTCTGTCCTTTTAATCTGCTGGTGTTAATTAAATACTTGATAGAATCAGGGGTCCAGACACTCCTTTATCCTGTTCTGGGCAGTATTTAACCACCGCTATAGCGTGCAGACAAGCGCATCTCACGTGTGTCTGCAGTGTCCACAGTGGGAGATTGGGAGTGGGACACAGAGTCATTTCCCATATAGCAGGTATTGAATTAAGTTCACAAAGTTGATTCCTTGATCTGTGTATAGAGTAACTGTGTAAATATCTGTTGGGGGGTTGATCCAGGCAATTCAGTAACTTAATTAAATCTTAGATAGCTCGTGGATTTTGTCTTTCAACCACTCTGCATTGTTAGGAGATTGTTTTGTTAGGGACTAAGCAACTCAACCCACTTCTATTGGTGTGCATTAATTAAAGATCGGTGTGATATTTAGAGCACTAGAATGTTTTTGTACTAGCTAGGTCATTATTACTCCCTCTAAGTGAGTTGGTTGGTTTAACTTCTAAATTGATTTAAACTGGGATTTTTAATTAACGGATTTTGTAATAATTATGGGAATCATAATGACTGCAGGAACCATTCTATCTAAAGATGGGGACTTATTGGTACAATGTGCAAGTTGTAAAATGTACATTTTGGAAGAGGAAGGGGTAGATTATACAGCATTTATATGTGAAAAGTGTATACAGAATTTAGAACTAACAAACAATAGTGCTTTAATTAGTAAAAGGTTAAACAAAGTGGATAATAGTCAACTGCAGTTGGCTGCAAAGTTGAAAGTATTATGTAGTTTGAACAAAACAGATGTAGATAGGGAAAAAGGGGAACCAACTAATGGTTTGGGGAAGAGAAAGATAGAGGGAATATGTGGCGATAATGAGAATGCTGATTGGAGTGAACTGACATCAGTTAAAAGAAACAGAATGGGAAGAAGCCCTCTTCAACCAATTCTACATAATTGTAATAATGAAAGAATTGAACTAGAGAGTGGGAATTATACTGGACCATGTCATTCTGTGAGTGAAAATAATAGGGACATGGGAACTGAAGTAGACAATTCACATTTTAAGATCCCTTTGACTAACAGCTTTCAGCCACTTGTAGAACCTATAAATTTTTCTGATGAACCACAGGACCGTACCTTGGAAGTGCATGAAACAATAGGGAATCCTGACCCAAGACAAGTAATAGTTATAGGGGATTCAATCATAAAATATACTGATAAGTATATTTGTGGAGAAGATAAGGCTAACAACATGGTGAGTTGTTTCCCAGGGGCATGGGCGAAAGATCTGTATAACATGGTGGATAACATATTTGCAGGAGCAGGAATTAATCCAATAGCAGTAGGGGTGGATAACATATTTGCAGGAGCAGGAATTAATCCAATAGCAGTAGTGCATGTAGGAATTAATGACATTGAAATAAATTCCCTGTTAACCTTTCAAAAAGAAGTAATAGAACTCATTTGCAAATTGCAGGAAAAGAACAGTGAAATTTGGATATCAGAAATTTTACCTGAACCTAGAGTATCACCTTATAAAGCAAAAAAAATATCCTTAGCCAATGCATGGTTGTATAAATGGTCAAAAAATCAGGTGATTTCGTTCATTAAACATTGGGATAGTTTCTACAATAATAAAGAACTTTATTGTAGGGATGGATTACATTTGAGTTTCAGGGGTAGTAGAGTATTGGGAACTCAAATAGGTAAAGAAATCAAAAGACATTTAAACTGAATAAAAAGGGGATGAGTGGTCTACTCAATGCATTACATGGGTCAGTATTAAAAACAAACAAAAAAAATAAAAACAACAATAAGATAGAAACAAAGATCAATGTCTTAATGTTTAATGCTAGAAGTTTAAATAAGGATAAAATGGCAGAAATGGAACTTCTACTTGAAAAATGTGATATAGGGATTATAGGGTTAGTCAAAACCTGGTGGAATTTAGACACTGAATGGAATCAACATATTCATGGCTATCAACTTTGTAAAAGGAATAGATTATCTAGAAGGGCGGAGGAATCACACTGTATATTAAAGATGAAATTAAATGCCAAAACATTAATATTGAGGAAGATTATGGAAATATAGAGATAATTTCTGTAAACATAGTGGGTTTGAAAGGTAAACCCTTTAAACTAATAGTGTTTTACAGACCACCTGACACTACAGTGGGGGATACAGTGATATTTATGGACATGGTCACTATTCTGGCAGAGGATACTGATATAGTACTAATGGGAGATTTGAACATTCCTGAAATAGATGAAAATAAGATAAAAGGAAACAACTCGTTGGGATCTAGAATAAATGAGAAACTTATATCAGCAGGTATTCAGCAATGCATAAATGAACCAACTAGGCGCAATAATATCCTGGATGTTATTTTAACTAATTTTCCCAATGATATTGGAAATATCAAAATAGGACCACCAATAGGAACTTGTGATCATGGAACTATCATGTTCACAATTAATAAGAGTAATAAAATTACCAAGGGTAACACAACCCAGATAATTTATAATAAAGCAAACTATTCTGAAATAAGAAATCAACTGAATGCATTAAACTGGGAGTAGACTAATGCATGAGTTATCTACTGAAGAATCCTGGGAAATTCTTATAAATACAATAAATAAAGTAACATTAGAACATATCCCTACGAAAAAGTATATAATAGTAGGGGGAAAAAAACCTTCTTGGATCAATACTAAGATTATTAAACTATGTAGAAAAAAGAAAACATTGTATCGACAGATGAAACTATCAGAATCAGGGAATAGTTGGGTAAGATACAAAAGAATACTAAAGAAAGTCAAGTATGAAATAAGAAGAGCAAAACAACAGGTAGAATATAAACTTGCTACCTCAAAAAACAATACAAAAAGTTTTTTCGCTTATGGGAATAATAAAAGGGGGAATGTTAGTGCTGTGGGGCCACTTTTTATTGATGGCGAATTGACTGATAAACCTAACGAAATGACTAAAGAATTTAGTAAGACATTTAGTACGGTGTTTGTAAAAGATATTTATACAAGATACAACATGCAGGATGAAATATGTAACAGGGTTTATAACAATATAATCACCATTGACAAAATTCAGCAAAGAATACAAAAAATTGGGATAGATAAATCCACCGGTCCAGATGGGGTTCACCTAAGATTTATAAAGGAATTAGGTGATGTGTTGGCACCTGCGATCCAAATAATAGGGCAAAAATCCCTGGATGAGGGATACGTACCAAAGGACTAAAGAACAGCATATATAGTCCCGCTATATAAGAGGGGAGGTAGATCAGAGGCAACAAATTACTGACCGATAAGTCTGACTTCAGTGATCTGTAAGATTATTGAAGGCATTATCTATGAAGAGATTGAAAAACATATCTTGAGTGAGGGAATGATCGATGATGCCCAACATGGGTTTGTTAAAAATCGATCTTGCGAGACTAATCTAGTCAGCTTTTTTGAACATGTTGGTAAATTAATAGACCAGAGCAATAATGTGGACATGGTAATGTTAGACTTCAGTAGAGCCTTTGACATAGTTCCCCATGGTATAGTGATTCAAAAACTTAAAAATATGGGTATTAATAGCAAAATTATTAGATGGATTAGTCATTGGCTTATGAACAGAACTCAATTAGTTAGGATTCAGGGTTCTTTGTCAGACGAGGTTGAGATGTCCAGTGGCGTACCACAGGGGTCTGTGTTGGGACCGTTACTGTTTGATATTTTTATTTCTGATCTAAATGTAACTGGTAATAACAGACTAGTAAAATTTGCAGATGATATTAAGATGGGAGGGGTTGTTAACACCTTTAATGATAGATTACAATTTGGTCAGGACCTGCTTTATATATCAGAATGGGTAAATGTAAATAAAATGTGTTTCAATCTGAATAAATGTGTGATAATTCATATGGGGAAGGATAATATAGAGCAAGAGTATTACATCCAAGGTGTAAGACTTAAGAATTCAGATTGTGAAAAAGATCTGGGAGTATACATTAGTTCTAATTTAAAAAAGGGGTATCATTGTAGAGTAGTGGCAAATAAAGCCATGCATCTGGTTAATTGCATTAGAAGAAGTTTCCATTCCAAAAGTAAAGAGGTGATACTGCCTCTCTACAAAATTTATGTGAGATCCCATTTGGATTACTGCTCTACAGTTTGGAGTCCCTATTTAAAAAAGGACATAAAAATGGCTGAAAAACCGCAAAGAGCTTGCACAAAACTAATTAAGGTGGTTAAAGACAAAACATATGAGGAGAGGCTGAAGGACCTAGGGTTGTGGTCACTGGACACTCGACATGTAAGGGGAGACTTATTATTGTTATATAAAATCCTAAAATCAAGAAAAACTTAAAAAAGATCTTGGCTTTCAAGTTAGAGATCATAGCTATAATTTGAGAGGGCATAAATATCAACTAAAAGAAGAACTGTGTATGATAAATCTTAGAAAATATAGCTTTGGACCAAGAGTGGTTCGATTGTGGAATAATTTGCCCGCTGAAATAGTGGACTCCTCCAGCTTTAATATTTTTAAACTTAATTTGGATAAGTATATAACAGTTGGAAACTTCGGTTTCCTCCACTGAAATGGTGGGGTCAATCTCTATGGGCTTATGCCTTCTGATTGATTTATTATTCCAGTATGAACTCCATTATGAAGTGCAAACATAAACGCAAACACTAATGGTAATGCAAACAGTAAGGGAAATGCAAACGGTAATGGTAACGCAAATGGAAATGCAAACACAAACACAAATACAAATGGTAATGGCAATGGTGACACACAAGGAAACAGTAATGCAAGCGACAGTGGAAACGCAAGTGCCAATGCAAATGCTAACAGTAATAGAAGTGCAAACACAAATGGTAACACAAACAGTAATGAAAACACAAACGGTAACGGTAGCGCAAATGGAAATGCAAACGGTAATGGTAATGGCAATGGTGACGCCAAAGGAAACAGTAACGCAAATGCAAATGCAAGCAAAAACGCAAACGCAAATGGTAACGCACACAGTGATGCAAATGGAAATGCTAACAAAAATGGTAACAGAAATGCAAATGGTAATGCAAATGCAAATGGTAATGGTAACAGTAACGAGAACAGTAATGGTAATGGAAACACACGCAAATGGTAACACAAATGGTAAGGAAAACACAAACAGTAATGGTAATGCAAATGCAAGCAGAAATGGTAACGTCAATGGTGATGCGAAAGGAAACAGTAATGCAAATGGTGACGCATATGCAAGCTCAAAAGCAAATGGAAATGGTGATGAAAACAGTAACGGATATGCAAGCACAAACATGAAACTAAACACAGATGGTAATGCAAACATCAGTGAAAACCTCTACAGTAATGGTAATGCAAACAGAAATGCAAATGCAAGCGCAAATACAAACGCAAATGGTAACGCACATGGTGATGCAAATGGAAATGATAACGCAAACAGTAATGGAAAAGTAACCGCAAATAAACACAAACACAAATATTAATGCCAATGGTAATGGAAACGCAAACGCAAATGGTAATGGTAACACAAACACAAACACAAATGCAAAAGGTAACGGCAACGGCAAAGGCGACACACAAGGAAACAGTAATGCAAGGGGCAACGGAAACACATGCGCCAACACAAATGGTAATGGTAATGGAAATGCAAATGGAAATGGTAACGTAAATGGTAATGAAAATGCTAACAGTAACAGTAACGTAAATGCACATGCTTTCTGTCCCAAACAGGTGCATCCACAACCACAGTGAATATAAAGAATGTGGGCATAATAATGGCCATCGGACCAGAAACTGAGCACTTGAAATACTAAATTGCTTATATCTGAGGAACCGTAGGACGTAGAAAAAACATTTAAATCTCATATTATTTATGTCTTTCCCAGCTAGTTTTGTGCTTAGTTTTTGAGACAAAAAGTCCATATCTCGAACTGTTTTGGAGATATGGGACCCAAAAGGTGTGGCGGATGCCATAATGTCATCCTATGGGACAAATTGTCAAATTTGGACTGCTGTAACTTTGCAGCCCAGTAATATTTTGGCACCAAACCACCAAGATGGGGACATCTGTGGCATGTTGGCTTTCTTCCCTGAAAATTTCAGCCCAAAAGACCAAACTGTTGTTTTGCGGCAGGGTGGCAAAGATTTCTTATTGTTTTGACCATACTGTGGCAAAATACTTTAGCAAAAAAAAAATCACGAAAGTGTCGCATTTGTGAAAGTACTTTGCGAAACTACTTTTTATAAAAATTTAAAAAATATATTTCTGGGTTTTTTTAACCCCCCCCCCACACCCAAAAAAAGACATGGCTAGCATCCTCAGGACTCGACTAGGTGAACACAACAAGAATTGTGTCCTTGGAGGGCCCCAAATTTAATTGCCAAGCATTTTTCTGACCACCAACTGAAAAAAAATGGCTGAATCACGAAAGTAAAAGAGTCATTTGCGACAGTAAAAGCTGCATTTGTGACATTGTTGCATAGTTTGTTGACTTTTCCCATTGACTATAATGGGATTCAGTGTTTTTTGAATAACTTTTGAACCATTTAATATTTTTTCACAAAATCTTCAAAAGACACATCAGGGACCCTGGCTGCATGTTCCCTGAAGTTTTTGGATTGATCACGCAAACTGTGCGACCTGTAGGTGTGAACAAAGAAACGTGCAAAAATGCGTAATTTATTCATTTTTTGACACTCTGTAGCTTCACAATTGTACATCCGACCACAACACAACTTGCCTTATCCAGAGATCTATTGCACCAGACCGTGCATTCCAGATTTCAGGCAAATCCGTTGTATGGTTGCAAAGTTATTAAGCTGCCAAATTTCAGATTTAACCTTAAATGCGGTACTCAACCCTGACTATAGTGGCACTACCGTACCACTATAATATATATATATATATATATATATATATATATATATATATATATATATATATATATATATATAATGAATAATATTAAGATGGGTCCTCTTTGACCCTTTACCTTATTCATTTTCAGTCTTTGCTTTGTTGGCTTAAACAGAAAGAGGGTAATTCACAAATGGTGTTATGAGCTAACTGAAACATTAAGCAAATGCTAAGAAGTATGTGTTAATTAATGTTAATACTTTTTATTGCAGATAATATAACAGAGTTTTACAGTACAGTACCATGGGAATTATTTGCATTTACATTACCATACATAGTAACATTCCAGTTATATTATTTGTTATTAACTAGCATGTGTACAGTCTGCATTTAACACTGACAACCTCAGGTTTTACCAAAGATTTGAGAGGAGCATTAGACTAGGTATAGGACCAGTTGGGATCAATTTTAGAGAGTGGAGAATTAAAGTAGGATGACAACATACTATGATAAAGGTGTAATTTCAGTTTGGCTATATAGGACATACAAGAGAGTGTGGCTATTTGTTAAATAGCTAGTATCTGAGGTATGTCCATGGTGCACCATTTCTGAAGGAGCAGACATTTTGCTGAACTCTGGCCTGAATGCACCATCTTATCAAGGGGTCTGTGTAAAGGATGTGAGGGGGAGGGATACTGAGCAGCCGCAGTTGGGGAGTAAGTGGTATAGACAGACCTACCACTAGTTTTCAGGCTGCTAAGATTTCTTTCCATTATGTCTGGATCACCGGGCAGGACCATAAAATGTGATAAAGATACCCTCCAGGAGAATTACATCGCCAACAGGTGTCTTGAGCAAGGAGATCAAATGCATGTAGTTTAACTGGGGTTTTATATGCCCCATGGAGAATCTTATTTTGGATAGGCAAGCTTCTGTTATCAGTACAGGCTCTGTAGGCTGCCTTCCAGGACTTATCCAACCCCAGAGGGGAAATAGTTGTGCCCAGGGATATTGCCCAGTAATCTCTGGAAGACTGTGTTTGATCAGGAATAGCATTACAAAGTTGGGAATAGAGTGCACTGGCTCTCCTTCTACTTTTAGACAACCAGTTTGGAGGTCATACTTTGACTCCCGTGACCCTTGTGATAGGGATTGTTTTAATAAGGGAGATATTGCAATGCATAATTGTAAAAATTTCCAAAAGTCCAGTTTCCCTAGGGAGAATTTGGCCTGTAGATTAGCAAAGGAGTCCAAAATTTGAGTGCCAGGGAGTAATACATCTTTAAGATGGGCTATACCCATCTGAATGCAGGCAGTCCAGTGCACTCTGTGGCTGTCTATACAAATCCCAGGGTTATCCCAGAGGGGAAGTCATTATAGGAGTATAAGATATGATTCGGTGTGTTTAGACAGCCATTCCCACACATGTGTCTAGGCTACAATAGTGCCCCAGTGCTGGAGATGACAAGGATGTGGGGTATACAGGTAGGCAAGAAGAGGGGTGGGGGAACACAAAAGAATTTCAATGTTGTGCCATACTGGAGTGGGGTCTAAGACAAGGATGAACCATTGGCCAGTTTATGCTCCAATGAAGGTTGCATGGCACCCTTGGAAGCAAGGGAGATTCCAACCCGTCTTGGACCAGTGGGTTCAAAGTTTGGTACAGCTGAGTCATGGGGTAATTCCTTCATAGAGAAAGGGTCTAATTAATGTGTCCAGCTTTGCATACCAGTTTAAGGGCACTTCAATGGGAAGATGGGAAAGACAGTGAAAAATTCTTGGGGCTGCCATCATTTTAATTGCTGCAATCTTTTCCACTAAGGAAAGACGTAATTTCTTTCAACAATCCAAATCAGCAGTTAGATTTTGCAGAAAGGGGGTGAGGTTTAAAGTGGATATTTTTGTAAGATCTCCAGATAAATGAATGCCTAAATATTTTTTCGAAATAAGGGACCATTTCAGACCAGTCTGCCCGAAGGGATCAGGAACACATTTGTTGTTTAAAGGCAGAACCTCAGTCTTCCCTTGGTTGATTGTAAGGCCCAAAATCATGGAAAAATCTTTGAGGAGTGAAAGGAGATATGGTAGGCCCTCATGGGCCCCAGAAAAGAAAACAAATATATCATCTGCATACAGACTGGTTCATAAGTCTTTATTACTAATACGGACCCACACATATCAGGGTGATTATGGATGGCAATTGACAGAGGTTCAACAGCCAAGACAAATAACATAGGGGACAAAGGACACCCTTGTTTTGTGCCTTGTTGGAGTTGAAAGGGTGGTGACAAGATGGAGTTCATTAACACTCTAGCCCTTGGGGCATGATGTAATGTCTGTACCCAAGTACCAAAATATGGCCTGAACCTCATGTAGTGGAGTACCCCAAGCAGATACCCCCACTCCATGGAGTCAAAGGCCTTTTCAAAATCAATGTTCACTACTGCTGTGGGGGTAGTAAGTTGATTGTTCACTGAAATAATTGAGATTAGGGGGCGAAGATGATCTTATGCTAGTCGACCTTTGATGAACTCTGTTTGAGCTGGGTGAATCAACATGGGGAGGATGCCTTCCAAACAGAGTGCCAGAGCCTTTGTGCGTATCTTGGCATCAGCATTGATTAATGATATGGGGCAATTGCTAGATGGGAGGTTTGAATCTTTCCCTTTCTTGGTAGGCCCATAATTATAGTCTCTTCAAGTGCTGAGGGAAAGTATTTAGCTGTGTGTGCTTCTGAAAATATCTTGTAAAGGTAAGGACTAACAATAGCATCAGTCAGAGCAGAGGGCAGAGACACCAGCACCCGGCAATGTCACATAACAGAAACACAACCACAGACCTCAGACAGCACAGTTGTTTCAGAGGAACTCATTACACGGGATTGCTGTGCATGTAAACCAGCTGTTCAGTGCTGTTCTTGAAAAATTGGTGGAGAATCCATTCATTAACAACTACTTGCCTATTGTATGTGGAGTACTTAATGAAAGACTTATTAGGAACTTATCCTTTGAACCACACCTTATCTGGACAAAGAATTTGGATAAGACATAACGAACATTCCTATGGTCTTTCTACACTGCAAGGATTCTGTGATGATTGTTTATGGCTCATACAATTTATTTTATATTCCCTTCTAAAATACTATTTAACAACTATATACAGGGGAACTTATACATCCAAGAGAAAGAAGCGGCAGCACTCTTTTCCTACCAGGCAAGATCCTTAAAGGACTAAACTATTTGGACCTGTTTTTGTATGTATCACTTATAGCTCAAGTGTTGTGGGTATAACATTCTGTTTTAATACTCTTTCATCCTGTTTATTGTGTTTGTTTTTTGTTGCTGCAACTAGTTAATAATAATGGTTCATACTAGGCTACAAAGGATACAAAACAGTGATCTATTGCCATTACAGGAACTTTCTGTAAAGCAAAAAAAAATCTGTTAGCTGGCAATATAAAATAACTGAACATATGGTGCTATTACAGAATAGTACTAAGACCTCAACCCCTAGAACTGAAACAACTATGGCTCCTTTTGCTGTTAGTCAACAGGATAACAACAAAGGGCCTAAAGGTTATAGAGAGCTGGCTATTATACCTCAGTCTAATAATACTGGGACTGAGGCATCCCATAATTCTAATAGAGTTGTAGTAAATGCCTTAACAGCATCTTTTATTTTCGACTATGATGTACAAGATAGTGCATCAGTAGAAACGTCTAAAACTATAGCCAATACTCCCAAGATTTTAACCCTCAATGTAACAAATGACTATTTTTTACAGGGGGTACCAATAGTAGAGCAATCCAGTATTGAGAAATATCCTAAACTCTGGTATTCAAATAGCTGTGAGTCAAATGAGGGGCAGGATAAGAAGGAAATAAACTTGAAAATAGGAGAAGTAATTTATGAATTACAACAAACAATCAATGGATTAAAACAGCTGGAAGATTTAACAATAGCTCCAACATATCACAAAAAGTGTGGGAAAAATGTAGAACAAGTCTCCAGTAATACTGAAATTTTTAAACTCACATTTAAGTGAAAATCTGATAAATTTTTTAAAGAAATACCCATAATGCTCATTTAATACTAATGGAACAACTTGTCATTAACAGGGCCATTTTGAAAAACCTAAGAGCTGATGTGGCTGTTAATAGGCCCAAATTGATAAGATCTCTTTGTCAGATACAAAAAAGTGGAATAAATTAGTCTTTAAATGTAAAAGATAGTACTATGCAAATTGAGATGGATGAGAAGGCTACTACCAGTCATAGACTGGATTTTATTATAATTGAAATTCCTGACTCTCCATTTATCAAACCAAAACCCAAGAGATTTAAGAGGAAAAGAAAGCGAAAAGGTGAGACAAAAATTAAAGGGAAAACCGTTCTCAACCAGAACCTGACTACTACAGATAAAAGTGGTATCACAGAAGTTGCTAGACTTCTTATTTTAACACAGGGTGGTAAATCTCCGAATGAGAATTCTCCTGTGCCAATAGACTCAGCTGTCAAATTTGATCTGTTGACAAAACTAGATATTTTAGAACAACAAATTACTAAATTAAATCAACAATACAGACATCTAACTACCTCTCCAGAGAAGGGTACATTTGTTCCTATATCTGATAGGGGAAGAAGTAAACAAAAGGAACAATTAGCTTGGGTACAAGAAGCTGAATGTATAGGCAAGGCATGCATCCAGGGTAATCCTAATTATGCATTACCATCCAGTGATAGGATCAGTTCCAAACAAACTAACTGGGCTGAATCCTATCCTCTTATTAAACTATAAGGCCATTAAACTGGGGTAATTTCAGCTCAGCTCAGTTGGAAATTGAGGTAATGCAGTACCTAAGTAAAAGTTTGGACATTATTCTCACAGAGAATGACATCCTGGAGATAAAAAATATCACAATAGCAGAAGCTACCTTGATAGATATTCTGTTTTTATCCCCCAAATTGGCAAATTACATTTGAGTGAATAGCTGGCTGATACAAGACACAGATCTGATTATTACCTTCCCTAATAGAATATTATTTAATAAAGGGACAGGGAGTCTGGAGAAGAAAATTATCCTCAGCATGTTTGGTATGTCTCCACTAAGACAGGAAAACAATGCCAAATTAACTAAATCCATAAAGGGCTTGCTAGTCAATTTCCTAAGAATTCCAGTGGATGAACTTGGCAATATCTCAGCTACTAGAGCCTGTGTAGACAGTCAAGTAAACATAAAGGTTTCAAATTCTAAATTAGCCGAATGTATTATGGGAAAGGCCAAAATCCTTGATAATATGGGACTTAATCTTGTGGATTCATATATTTTTAACACATCAGGGACTACTAATGCTGCAAGAGATAACAGGATCAATGTCAATAGTCTGCCCCTGAGTAATAGGTTTATGATGATGGCAGGATATGGGAATAATTGACTACCCACAGATCACTTGTCCCCAATTAATATATCGGACATCAAAACTCAAGGACTAACTTTTATGACATGAAATATTGCAGGATGGTCCTCACACATAACTGACATTGAATGCAAAAACTTCCTAGTGCAATGTGACTTTATATGTCTGCAGGAAACCTGACACTCAAACAATGATGTTATTAATTTGAATTGCTATGAGTGTTACCAAGTCTCAGGTGTTAAAATAGCTAAATTTGGTAGACATTCAGGAGGGTTGATTGTTTTTGTGAAGGTTGGTAAATGTAATCAAATGATGAAAAAAAACAATGTGTACCAACATAATTGTAATATATATCAAGGTTGGGAACTTAGACATATATGCCATGAATTGTTATGTACCCCCGGAAAACTCTACCTTTTATTCTGAAATACTAAGGAATGAGATAGCAAATGAGGTTATGAACATTTACCAAGATAATCCAGCTGCTTATAATTTGTCACTGGGCAATTTTGATGCCTGAATTGATTATTTGATGGATTGATAGGAAATCTGATGTGCATATATATGCATCCTGGTGCCTAAGAAAAAGAAACTCAAAGGATAGTAAAATTAATAATAATGGTAAAAAATTAACAGATTTTATGGTAGAATACTTGTTTTATACACTAAATGGTAGGCTTTGGGGTGACACGGAAGGTGAAATTACATATTTATCTGCAAGGGTTGCATCATTAGTAGATTATGCTATATGCTCGGGCCATCAAATATGTGGAAATCTAACTATTCCTGTGAGAGCAGAAAGTGATCACTTCCCTGTCCTCCTTGAGCTTAACACCCCAGGACAAATCCAAAATGACCCACATACAGTCCCACTATTATTTACTGAGTTGAGAGAAGCCAAAAGAATTATTTGGCAACATAACTCAGATGCCGATACATTGCCTCTTTTGACAAAATCCCGTCTTACAGTAAAATATGCAGATCAATGGAAGAAGGCTATACAGTCTTTAATGTAGATGTTGAGTCAACTTTTTGTTGAGATGCAAAACCATTTGGAATGCAACTTTAAAGTCTATTCAACTGCAGCTACTAATTGGTTTGATGCTGAATGTAAAAGGAAAAAAGCATCCATTAGGAAGCTGAATAGAAATTCTCGAAATAATAGGGCCAAACAGGTACTGGCTGAACTAAATCAAGAGAAAAGAATTATACAAATCTGACTAAACAAAAAAATTACTATAGCATAATAAGTTATGGCAGCAAATGCTGGCTGCGGTTGAGCAGAATAATATCAAAGCATTCTGGAATTTGGTGGCCAGTGGTTGTAGCAATTATAAAACAGAAATTTATACTTTTATCATGGAAGATAAATGGATAGCACACTTTTCAATAAGGAAAGATTATCGGTACAGGATGGCTCTATTATAATAACCCCTGATGAAATATATCTGGCGACTGCAACATTAAAAAAACACAAAGCAGTAATCCTGAACAAGATCCCAGCAGAGCTATTCCTATGTTCCCCATCAAGCTGGGTTAATTTTTTAGTTATATACTTTAATAAGTGTATAAATTTAAACAGCTTCCCAGATTCTTGGAGAGGAGTGAACATCATAACAATACATGAGAAGGGATGGCTCTCCGATCCAACAATGAATAGGCATATTAGCCTATTAGACGTGGATCTAAAATTATTATCCAGAATCTTATGGGAAAGATTAAAAAATGAGGTGACAAAATCTGGGGGACTATCAGATTACCAGGCAGGTTTCAGAGCTAATAACTCAACATTGGACAATATATTTGTTTTGAGACATTTAATTGAAAAATATGTAAGAAGTAGACTTCAGAAACTTTATGCGTTTTTATAGACTATTCATCTGCATTTGACTATATATCTAGAAACACATTGTGGCCTATATTGGTAAAAAAAGGATCAGTATCAATCTTTTTGCTTTAATTTCTCAACTATAGTCTAACAATTGGGGAAAAATAAGACTGGGAGGACAGGGTGGATTATCCGCATAATTTAAAATTAATAGGGGCGTTAGACAGGGCTGTGTGATGGCCCTATTATTATTATCTCTCTCTATATATAGATAAAATGCTAGCTGAGTGAATCCAACAACTCAGACTCCACAAAAGTGACATCTCTACCTTGCCCCTTCTGGCCTATGCAGATGATATTGTCCTGCTATCACTTACAAAATCAGGATTGCAAAAGAAACTAGATTTTATTTATAATAAATCTATAGATTTAAAATTGAAAATAAACCTGAATAAAACTAAAGTTGTCTTATTTGGCTTAGGACAAAAGAAAGATTCAACCTACTGGCAAGTGGGTAAAAAGAAATTAGAGGTAATAACACGTTGTGTCTGTTTGGGCATCCTTTTTCTGGAAAATTGTAATTGGACATTACATATTGTAAAGCTCCTAGAAAAATAAAAAAAAAGTGCAGTGGGACTTACATGATTTAATATAAAATATGGCAGTATGACCATCAAGCCATTAATACAAGTGATTAGGACAAAATTTGACACTAAACTTCTATATGGTTCTGAGATATGGGATTATCAGAACTTAAACAGACTAATGTTCCCACTATACAAGTTCCTACGCACAGTTCTAAAATTGGATCACTCCTGCCCATCAATTTATATAAGATTGGAACTAGGAATTGTGAACATAAGGGCCTTGATTGAGACAAGGAAAATTAACTATTGGGTCAGACTGTCCAGGCAAAATAGCTTTACACTAGCAAATATTGCACTAAAAGAAAAAGAAACATGTACAATTTAGAACATAAAAATGGATTTTGGAACACCACATTTTTGAATATATTAAAAAAAAACATAAAATGATGAATTTAAAAGATGCAGTAGATAAGGGTATCACACTTAGTGTAAAGTACAAAAAGTATGTCTCTAAAAGGATAGCTAATAGCTGGAATTGCCGAGATTTGAAAATGATCAAAAATTTTCATTAATCAAGGTGGTTCTCCTGAAATAATTATTACTTTGGGTTTAAACCCTATCTAGAAATACTAATGGATCCAAAATTAAGATCTATAATTTCTAATCACAAATTTGTGCAATGTCCAAGTAATATGTTATCCTATCGATATTAAACAAGGGCCTCAAATCAGGAGAGTGTGACTGCAGTAGAGGAGGTAAGAAGATGTAATCCATATATTATGGGATTGCTCATGGTATGATAACCAGGAAATTTATTGGTTGAGTCTCCTTATGAATAGCATATATTAGCTTGACAAGTCAACTCTTACTAATATATTGTTTCACACTAAGGGCTCATGGACTGTCAAAAGATTAGCTAAATATTTGGCTGTAATCAATAGAATAAGGAACAGAATTGCTGTAATTTGAACAAAGCTGGCCATTGCCAGATAGCCTGTTTTAATTTTTTATAGTGCAATATTGTGTATGTATAAGTGCATTCTGAAGTGATTTACTAGCCATATATCTATATCTATATCTATATAGATATATATATATATATATATATATATATATATCTATCTATATATATATATATCTATCTATCTATATAGATATAGATATATATATATGTATTGGAGTATCATTTTTATGTGATATGTGATTTTATGTGATAGTCTGTATTTATTGTTGAAGGTTGTAAGATGAAATATAATTGTAAAGGCTTATTTTAGCCACATACAATAAAAATTATTTGATTGACTAACACTGTGGTCTAAATGTGCATATAGGGAAGCAATATAGCGCAGTGGTTTAAGGCTCTGAGCTGCAAATCTGGAGACCTGGGTTTGAATCCCACAGCCCCCATTTGCATACTGTGTGACCCTAAGCAAGTCATTTGACTTCCCTGTGCTCCCAGGTTGCACCTGTAAACAAGCTTTCAGCTTAGTGTGCTACTGCTGGTTAAAACAATTGGAGAAAAAAAAATTACAATATAGATCCACTGGAATGCCATCTCTGCCAGGGGATTTGTTCTTGTTAATGGAGTGGGTTGCTTTGTGAATTCTGGAAATTACAGAGGCAGGATTCCAACTTGGCCTTGTCTTGAGCTGATAATTACGTAAGGGACAATGAGGATAGGAAGTCATTCATACATTATTGTGGGCTGTGCCGAACGAGTGAAATAAGTTCTGATAGAATTGGGACATTATACTATTTATATCAGATGGTCTATGGTGGGGTGTGCCCTTGGTGTATTTTAACATAGATATTTTATGCGCTGCCTGCTGTGTTTTAAGGCCATAGGATACAAGATGTTAAGATTTTTCCCCAGCATCCCAGTACTTATGTCTACTGCAGATCAAGGCTAACTCTGCCTTTCTGGCCAGTAAAATATTTATTCAAAGCTGGATCCCACTGAGTTTAGCTACAAGGGATTTTGCCTGAGCCTGGGATTGTGCTTTGTTATATTTTTTGACTTTCTGGGCCAATGTAGGTTTGAAGGTTGTGAGGGTCACCTCCATTTCCCATCTCATTCTGGCTGCAAAACCCATAATACTACCTCGTATTGTCACTTTGAAGGTTTTCCAGAGGGTAGCAAAGGAGATGTCCCCCTTATCGTTTTCATTGGAAAACTGAGTGACTTCGCTGGTAATCCATGTAGAGACAGAACTGTCCTTTAGGAGCAAAGGTTCTAGTCTACATTGAAATGACCTGGGGATTTCCTGACTTCAGATCTCTACTGAGGACACTGGGCCATGGCCCAAAATAACCAGGGCTTCTATATCATGTTACAACTTTTTGGTTTATGTGAGTAGGAGGTTCAGTTTGCTAGCAGACCTGTGAACTGGGGATACTGTATGTAGGTAAAATCTTTAGCAGATCAGTTAAAAGATCAACAAAGGTCTGAGAGTGTTGCAAAAGTAGTACAGTAGTAATTACTTTCCATACAGTCTTCTTTGCCAGAAATGGAGCAAGCAAGCTGAGACCAGGGACAGGAAATTAGGGATGTGTCCTCTTCTCCTGTGATTAAATAATCTACATGTCTGGAGTTAAATGGCAAGAGCCATATGTGTATTAAGCATTACATCTTATGACATGCCATTCAGGTGATGTGCACAGCTGGGAGTCTCATTCCTGGCTCCCATGGCCTTCCTCCACCTGGGAGAAACACACTAGAATCTCAGGATAATCTGGTACCCCACTCACACTGCACCCCTTGGCAAGAGATAGTGGGCAACTATAATGAACTTTCCACTAATAGCAAGGGGAAGTCACTGGGCCAGTAGCAGAGTATCTTGTACCCATCTGGTAGAGCACCCCATCTCACAGGTACAGTACATGCCTGATGGGGCTGGCTATGGCCCATCCTGACTAGGCATGACCCTCCAGTATGTGCCATCCACACAAACTCAAGGGCACACAGTCCAGAGTGGGAGAAAGAACTCCCAGGTTCCCAAGGACTACCAAGCTGCAACACAATTACAATGATGGTGACAATTAATGCTATCTTGTTTGTGGCCCATTTAAAATGATCCTTTTAGAGGTGGCAAAACAAAACAAGAAACAATCCTTCTCATGGGGAAAACCCAGGAACATTTCTCCTAGATCCCTAAGGTGACCCCCCCAAATTGGAAATGAAGAGATCCCTACTCTCACCTGGCCTTGCAATACCCCTACTTTTATGAGGGTGGGATCAGATGTTGGCTTAGCAGGAAAGAGGGAGATCCAGGGTGTACCTCAAAATTTAACCCCTTCTCTCTCCCCAGGGCCAACCCCCATTTTATCACTCAAATAGTTGGTGGCTTTGCCTATTCTCTCTCTTGTGCCTGTCTGCACCCCCCATGCCCTTCCCATAAGGGAAGTTTCGGTGTGAAACCCATAACTGGGCCTAAGGACAGGAAGGATGAGACCTAACTACAGTAGGTTATGGGCCAGGCCATCCTCCAAAACCCTTTCAGCAGTCTCAGTAGCAATGCTTTCCACATTGCCAATTGGATAGACAGGTCCCACTCCCCTTTCCATCCTTCTAAATACAGTAGATTCCATCAGAATGCAATGCAGTACTCCAGTAAACATGGCAATTTTATTGGCAGCTAATCCTTTTGATAAGCAATAATCTGAGACACTGCACTGCATCCTGGAGGGATCCACTGTAACAAGACAGAGACACTTCTTGAATTAAATACGAACATACAAAGATGCTAGCAGATTTGGCCAAATGGTCTATCACATCTGCACATATGCTGCTCACACTACAGTTACAGCAGCTTCCCCCCTCCCTTTATGCTCCCCACTCCTGAAGGTATCACCCCCTTGATCCCCATACCTTTTTGTCCTCCGCTAATCTGTACTTTGCCCATGTACCTGTCCCATCCCTTCTTGAAGCTTCCCACAGATTCCAAAGAAATCAAGTCCTCAGGTAACTCATTCCAGGGAGACACCACCCTTTCTGTGAAATAGTGTTTTCTCAAGTTCCTTCTAAACCTTCCTCCTACCGGCTTCAGGCTGTGCCCTCTAGTGGACCCCCTCCCTTAATTTGAACAGCCACTCTGTATTAACTCTATTAATGCCTTTCAAGTATTTGAAGGTCTCTATCATATCCCTTCTGTCCCTTCTATCCTCCAGAGAGTACTGTACATGTTCGGCTCCTCAAGTATCTCCTCATAGGACCTTCCCCCATGCCTTGAATCATAGTAGACACCCTTCTCTGAACCCGTTCCAGGAGCATGACATGCCTCTTTAAATAAGGACACCAAAACTGCACAGAGTACTCTAGGTGTGGTCTGACCAAAGAATTATACAATGACAAAATAACCTTCTTCCTCTGTGAAATAATTCCCCTGGCAATGTCCTCCAGCATCCTGTTTGTTTCACTGTTGCTGTCCTGCACTGCTCCGAGTTATTCATTGTATCATCAATCATCACCCCCAGATCTTTTTCAACCTTTGAGACCTTCAGCTGCCCCGCCCCTCAAGCAGGTTTCTATACTCTGGGTTCCTAGACCCTAAATGCAGGATACTACACTTCCTAGCATTAAACCCCAGCTTCCATGTGTGAGACCACCATTCCAGTGTGTCCAGGTCCTCTTCGATAGTCCTCCTGCCCTCTTCTCCATTCACAACAGCTCCCAGTTTGGAGTCATCTGCAAAAAAGCACATTTTGCTCCTGACACCTCCCACAATGTCCACTTTGAATGTATTAAACAGGATTGGACCCAGGACAGACCCTTATGGATAAGCTCCCCCCTCCCCCTGAAAGCTCCCCACCACCACCACCACACTATGCTGTCTATTACTCAGCCAGTTCCCAATCCAATTAGCCATCTTTTCCCCCACCCCTATGTTCCTCAGTTTACCAAATAGCCTCCTACGTGGCACAGAGTCAAACGCCTTGCTGAAGTCCAGATACAGGACATCAACTGGGCATCCACCATCCAGAGATGTTGTCACCCAGTCATAGAATTTGACTAGGTTCGTCTGACAAGATCGTCCTTTGACAAACCCGTGTTGACAGACATTTTGCAAGCCGCCTACCTCCAGGAACACCACCAACCTCTCCTTCAGAATTGTCTCTAGGAGTTTCCCCACCATTGAGGTCAGATTTACTGGACAATAATTCCCCTGTTCATCCTGAGGACCACTCTTGTGGAAGGGCACAACATGCTCCATCATCCAGTCCAGAGGTACACACCCCGACTGAAGGGAGGAATTGAATAATTCCATCAACGGTGCCGCTAGGACATCCACCAGTTCCCTCAAGGTTCTGGGATGAATACCATATGGACCTCGGGACTTAAAAACATATGAACATACAAACATATGAAGTTTGCCAGCAGATAAAGGCCTATGGGTCTACCAAGTCTGCTTGAATGTGCAGCTAGCACTCCTTATTCTGCAGCTGTCCCTCCCTCACACCCTCCATCTCCTTTGACCCTCCCCCTTGCTCTGTCCCAGCCCCTTTTGAAGCAACCCACTGTTCTACTTGATACCACTTCTGATGGTAACACATTCCACCCAGCTACCACCTTCTCCGTAAAAAAGTGTCTCCTCATCTCCCTCCTGAACCTTCCTCCTTCCAGTCTCATATCATGGCCCCAGGTGTCCCTCCCATCCCTTACTTTGAACAGCCCCTCAGTACCTGTCTTGTTTATTCCTTTCATGTACTTGAAGGTTTTAATCATATCCCCCTGTCCCTCCTCTCCTCCAGCGAGTACATGTTCAACTCCCTCAGCCTCTTCTTGTATGATAAGTCCCCCCAGCCCCTGGATCATCTTTGTTGCTCTGCACTGCACCCCCTCCAGTAACTTAATGTTCCTCTTCAGATACGGGCACCAGTACTGCATGCAGCACTCCAGGTGTGGTCTAAACAATGATCTATACAGTGAAAGAATCACCTCCCCCCCTCCTAGAGGTTATACCCTTGCAAAGAAACCCAGCATTTTGATGGTCTTTGCAGCTGCCTTCCTACATTGTGCTGAGTTGTTCATTGACCCAGTAATGAGCACCCCCACATCCTTCTCCTCTGTCTCGGCTAGCTGCACTCCCCCCAGCTAGCAACTCCTCCTTGGGTGTTTCACTCCAAAATGCAGCACCTTGCACTTTTTGGCATTGAATCCCAGTTGCCAGGTGTCTGACCAGGTTTCCAGCTTTGTCAGATCATCCTGCAACCCCTGCCATCACCCTAGGTCATCCACACCACTCCCATCTTGGTGTCATCAGCAAACAGACTGATCTTCCTCTTGATGCCCAATGATATGTCTGCAATGAATATCCCAAACAACACTAGTCCCAACACCGAGCCCTGTGGAACACCACTCATCACTACCTTTGGGGATGAGAGCTCACCACCCTCCACCACCCTCTGTTGCCTTCCCTGATGCCAGTTCCCTACCCATCTCACCAGCTTTTCACCCACCCCTGTGCTTTCTAACTTACTTCCCAGCCTCCCATGATGCACCGAGTGGAATGTCTTACTGAGGTCCAGGTACAGGACATCCACTGCATGGCCCCCATCCAGTTGCCTAGTTACCCAGTCATAGAACTCCACCAGGTTAGTTTGGTAGGATCAGCCTCTTTCAAAGCCATGCTGTCTGCTGTCCTGTAGCCCTTTGGCCTCCAGGAGGGACACCAGCCTCTCCTTCTGGACAGCTCCATCAGCTTACCCATGATGGATGTGAGGCTCACCAGTTTGTAGTTCCATGGTTCATCCTTGGGGCCACTTTTGTGGAGTGGCGCCATATAAGCCATCCTCCAATCCTGAGGTACACACCCTGAGTGTTGTGAAGCATTGAACAGGTCTACCAAAGGTCTCACCAGGACCACTGCCAGCTCCTCAGATCCTTCCTCAAATCCTTCAGGGCTTCCCACACTCTGCTCACTTGGATATTCCCATCTGTTAGTACCCCTCCATCCTCAATCCCAGCCTCCCCTTCCCCCTGAGGTATGGGCCCCTCCAACTCCCTAGCAAATACAGAACAGAAGTGCTCATATAGAACCTCAGCCTTCTCTACTACACCCTCCACCCACCCATCAACTGTTTTCAACTGAGTAATTTGTCCCCCCTTTCTTCTCCCACCTATATATTGAAAAAAAAATGATTCCCCCCCTCCCTGATCCCCTGGGCCAATCTTAGCTCTTTGGATGCCTTAGTCAATCTTATTATTTACCTCCTTTGAAATTCTCTGATAATCCTCCTTGTGATTATGCTGTTCTGTCCTCTTGTATTTCCAGAAGGCTGCCCACCTCTCTCTCACCTTCTGCTACAGCTCCCTAGTCTACCAACAAGGTTTCCTGGACCTAGAGCTCTTACAGCGGTGCAAAATTTCCCATCTACGTTCTGTGTCCATATCTGGTCTAATTTTCCCCAAATACTCTTCCAGGATGACAGCCATCCTCCCAAAATCTGCCCTCCTAAAGTCCACTACTTTAATATTTGACTGATTCTTGCCCCCTCCCAAATCCAGGGAGAACCATACTGTGCAATGATCACTCCACTCCAACGGCTTCTCACTATCACATCTTTTATCTGGCTGCCATTGCCATAACCAGGTCCAAAATGTTTCCTTCTCTGGTTGGTTCCTCCACCAGTTGAGACAGGAATTCATCCTGAAATATGTCTAGCAACCTCTGTTCTTTTGCAGTTGATTATGCCACAGTGCACCAGTCCACCCCTGTCATATTAAAATCTCCTACCACAACCATCCTGCCTCTCCCCTTACCACAGTGTGCTTTTAGGTTGTGGCTGCCTATATACTATCTCCAGATTGAACCCCCTACCCTTAGTATTATGCAAGTTTACCCATAACACCTCCACATTCCCATCAACACCCTCCTCCCTAGTGCCTGTCATCCCTTCCCTTACAAATATCGCAACCCCCACCCACCCATTCCAATTCCCCTGTGCCTCCTGTACGTCTTATATCCAGGAAATAGAAGATCCTACTCATGATATTGTGTGGCCCAAGCCTCAGTAATAGCCACCATGTCAACCCCCTCTGCCATCAGAGCTTGGAACTCTGGCAGCTTATTTCCCAAGCTTCTTGCATTACCGGTGACCGCCCTCCAACTCTTCCCCCTAACCAACATGTCATGACTTATACCCCTACCTCCGTTCCTATGTGGGTTCAACTCCTCCACAAGCCCACTGATTTGGGAGAGAGGCTATAAGTCTAAGCCCCCTCTGCAAATTTAAATCATATTCCCTACTGATAAACTCCTCTGGCTTTCTTTTCAAAACCCTTGTTCCATTTTTATTGAGATGCAACCTCTTCTTGGCAAATAGCTCCTTTCCACCAGCCAGTCATTAAAAAAAACACTATTTTCTCCTTACTGTCCATGCTAGCCCTAGGCACTGGTAGGATTTCAGAAAATGCAACACTTCTCCCCTCAGTTTTACATATTCTGGCCAATTTCTTGAATCTAACTTGCACTTCATTCACACTATTCTCTACTATGTCATTCGTGCTGAGGTGCACCACTATGTGCGGTTTCCCTCTTATTTCCTCACCATGGTGTGCATCAAGTGTTTGGATTTGTGCACAATCATACCTGGCAAACACTCCACCTGGCTAGGACTCCTCCTCCCTTCCCGTGTGCCCCCTCATTTAATACCTTTGAAAATAGAATATTCCAGAATTAAAACCCTGCTGTCATCATTCTGCTCACTAGCACTTGTTTCCCCCCTCCGCACCCTGTCATGCTCCACCATCCCCCCACTCTACTCCTTGCCCTGCCAACTGAATCTACATGCCCTTCACTCCCCTTCAAGACAATGTTCATCCTCTTTGAAGGGATGCTTTGTGACCCTAGTTTACTTCCAGACACACTCACGCTTGTGCCCTCAAGTGAACACCAATTACCCCTGTCAATATCCCCACTGCCACTCCCCTTTAAGACAATGTCCATCCTCTTTGCAGGGATACTTTGTGACCCTGGATTACTTCCACACACACTCACACTTGTGCCCTCAAGTGAACACCTATTACCCCTCTCAATATCCCCATCCCACTGCCTTACTAATACCCCCCAATCCCCTTAGCCCCCCCTTACCCTCCCCAGGACCCACCTTGCCCCTTGCCCCTATAGACCTCCTCCCCCTGACAACACCCACCATTGACCCCTGTCAAGAACCCCAACGTGCCACTCCCCATTAATTCCTTCTTTTTTGACCCTTTGTCCTCATGACTGCCTATGTCAACCAGATTACTTATGGGTGAATACCTATTCATCAAGCTAACCATTCCCCCTTGACAGGATCTTTTACTCTAACCTCTCTTTTGATTTCACTAGTTGAAGCTCACTGAATACTATCCCCCCAGTCCTACCCACCCCCTCCATCCATCAAATTTCCAGTAGCCATAATTGTTTCTTGCCCTAATAATGCCCACTACTGATCCATCAGTTGTTCAAACATCCCTTCTCATTCTACATGAAATCCCTATGCAGTGTCTCTCTACCATACTTCTTCCCATACTCTGCCTCACCAGATTCCTACTCAGTCTAAGTATTTCAGATTCCAGGCATGCCAATCTCATACATATCGGGTAAGCCCCCAACCTCCACAGCATATCCATGTAAACCACTACTCCACACCCATTACACCCCACCATCCCCCTTGAACCCACTTTTTCTTCCATAATCCCATGTCTTTGCTGTGCCCCCCTCCACCCTCCCCCTCTTCCCCAGTCCTCCTGCTCCTGTCTAGGCCATCTGCAATGACCCCATCCATACCAATATCCTCTCCCACCCTGCATGGCATGCTCTTACTGCTTGCTCTTACCAGACACATCACTCCATTCCACACCACCCTGCTTATTACTAAATAACCCCTTCCCATTTGTCAGTCCAGATTGAAACAGTCCCCCTGTTGATTCCACACTCCACTTGAAAAACTAGCCACACTAACCAGAAGTAGCCTATTCCCACACCAACTTGTGAATGCTGCCCCTGAAAGTAAATGAAAAGTGTCCCACTTCCCATTAACTTGAATGTGTCATTGTATAGGATGTAGTGCTTTACTAGTATCTACTCTACAAAGCACAGCCATATGTTTATTAAACATTCCAAGTTATCACCTGCTATTTTGAGCAATGTGCACAAATAGACATCTCATCACTTGCACACATGGTTTTCCCTCACCCAGGAAGGCCCACTCAAATGTGAGGAGGGCACTGTCCTTTCACCACACAGGCCCTCTTGCCAAAGGATAGTGACCAACTTTGAGGATGCTTCCTCAGACAACGGGTTGGGGGAGTTGTTTTGCTAATAGTAGAATTTCTTGTCTCTATCTGGCAGATCTGTTCATGTTACATGTATCTCTCAGATCTATTTATCTTACATGTGTCTGGCAGATCTGTTCAGCTCATGTGTATGTTCCACTCCCCGCTCTCCAAGGGGGAGTGGAGCACACACAGAAAAGGCAAATCACCAGATAAATGACTGTTTAACTTCAGGGACACTGTACTGAGAGTGGAAATGTTGATCTGATTCTTTTTCATTTGGTGGGTGTGTGGGCAGAGGGGAGAGGAAGGAAGCCTACAGTGGGAGGGCTGAGGGAGGGTACAGTGTTGGTGGCGTGGTCGCCATTGGAGTGGAGCAGTGCCACGTGGCTGCAGAAAGTCAACAGGGCACCTGTAGTCTCTTTATAACTTCCACAATCTCTAGCAACCCCCAAAGCATTAGGTGAACCATAGCAGGAGTGTGGCATCTACCTAAGTGACAGCTGGGAGTGTTGGCAGAATGTCTACAGGGAGGACCACAGGCCATGCTGCTCATAGAAGGGTGTAAAAGACAAGAAGGAAAAAGAAAAAGAAAACAGGTGTTCAATAGGAATTGTAGCTACTACCTCTCTGGTGTCTGTCTACACAGGGGACTCTGATGGGGGCTGCAGCTAGTCCCTATTTGGGGTAAGCCCAAAACTAGTGTAATAGTAAGGGTATATTCAAAGAAGGGCAGGTACTCACAGATAGGAGTGGATAACAGTGCTGCTATAAGGCAATAGTCTCTCCCTATTTAGTGCAAGTCTACAGGGGAGTTATTAGGCAGGAAATTCAGTCGGAAAGCATATAGTATGTATCTAGATTAGTAGTGGATTTCAGCTACTCCCAATCTAGGGCCAGCCTACGGGGAGTTAGCAAGCAAGAAATTCAGTAAGAATACTTGGTAATACTTGGTAGAGTAAGACAAAGTAGGCTACAAGGCCCATTTAATTGTCTCCCACTCCTAGTGGGGTCAGTTACCCAACTGATTTTGAATCAAGTAATTGTCTAATCTAATCTTAAATTTCTCAAGGCATGGTGCCATTACAATATTACTAGGTTGGTAAGTCCATAGTTTAGATGATCTTGTAGTAAAAAATGTTGTCTTTTAACAGTTTTTACCCTTGGAACATATAATTGTCTCTTATGTGATCTTAAAGCCATTGCTGATATATCTTTATTTTTGAAGCCACATAACCTCATCAAGCTTGAATTCTGCAATATCATGTAGGTCAGAATTAAATCACTTCACATCCTTCGAGTCTCCAGTATAGACAAACTTAATTCATTTATTCTAGACCTATAATCCTTATTATTGAAACCCGCTAAGGATTTAGTTAATTTCCTTTGTGTTTTTTCTAATAAACTACTCTCCTTTTTCAAATATGGGCTCCATAAGGGAGAATCATAATCAAGGTGCTAAATTATATATGACTTATGTAATTTCGTTAAACACTCCTTATCTCTAGTAATAAAAGTTTTCTTTATAGTTCTTAGCAATCTGTTTGTGATATTGGAGACATGGCGAGTATGATAAACAGTGGCTAACTCTGTATTTACCCAAACTCCCAAATCAAGTTCCTTCTTGGAAGATTTAAGTGTTTTTCCATTGAGTTTATATTTATATTTCGGATGCTTTTTTACCAAAATGCAGCATTGTGCATTTAAATTCATTAAATTCCATTTTATTACATTTTCCTCAAGATTCAATTAGTTCCATGCCCTCGCAAAAATCTAAATAGTTCTGTATGGAATCCACTTCATATCCTATCTTGGTATCATCTGCAAATTTTGAAATAACACACTTTATACCTCTCCCCATGTCACTAATATATAGTGAAAACAACACTGGACCAAGCACTGATCCCTGGGACACTCCACTGGTGACACCCTCCTCACTGGACAATATACCATTAATCCTAACAGACTGTTTACAATATGTAAGCCAGTTTTTAATCCATCTAACAGTATATTTGTTGATTCCGATTTTATTTAACTTGGATATCAACAAATCATGGCGTACTGTATCAAATGATTTTCTAATATCCAGGAGGATGACATCAGTGGAGACATTACTATCTAATTTATACACTGCCTACCTATTTTATTACTACTTTCTAAGCCTTTTAATCACTTACCCCCCAACCTGCCAAAATATAAGTTTACCTCTTCTTCCTTGCAGGATTTGAACCCTGCACCCTTATTTCCAAAGTCCACAGTTCCACCACTCACCTAGAACACCTGCCTATTTTTTACTGCAGGATCTCAAAACTATAAAGAATGCACTAACCCTGTGACACAACTAAAGTGTTATCTAAGTGCTTCTGCAAACCTTGAATCCAACTCCCTGCTGCTACAGCCACTAATCTAGCTCTCTCCAACTATCCTGATCAAGACTTGAACCTGGTACTCTATGCACTTCAGGCACATACACTACCACTTCACCATAGCAGCAACTAGGCTCAGAGGTGATCTCTCACTACTCTCCCCTCTTTCATCCTAGTCCCCCCATTCTTTCCTCACTTCAGCTCCACCAGCCTTCCCAACTATGCACATGCATCCCCTGCTCGCCAGCCTATCTCTTCTCCTCCTCCTTCCTTTGCCTTCCACCAACCCTAGTGTCCCTATTAACCCTCAGCCTCACTACTCCAGTGTTCCTACCTACCCTCCTGTCCTCCCCTCCTCCTTTACCACTGCTCCTCCCCTCCTCCTCCTCACACATCCCATATGCTCCTCTCCACCTCACCCCCTTCCAGACATTACCTTTCCTCCCCCACAGCCCCCTTGCACTTCTGATCACTCAGGCCTCTCTCTGCCTGTGCTACCCTACCACCCCTTGCCAACTAAGCCCCTTCCTCATTCTATCAACCGGCATAAACTCTCCATCTGCCTCCCTCTGACCACAGCACTCCTCCTTCTACTCCTAACAGGAACATACATCCCAACCCAGGCCTGCCCCTCCCATCCACCCACTCAGACCACTGGTCTTCAAGTAGCCTCCATGAACTTATGCAGCCTGCTGAAGAAATTTGGCGCCCTACAGTGCTGGGCCTTGGCTCACCAACCAGACATCATAGCCCTGGTTGAAACCTGGCTGTCCAAATCAACTCCTGACTCATTTGTCTCCCTCCCAGGCTATACCTTATACGGGAGGACCGGGTAGGCAAATGAGGGGAGGCTAGTGCAATCTACCAGGGACACAATACCTGGACTGCACCCCCACCCCTGCCTCATAAATGGGGCCCAGGCCCTTACCCTCAGACTCACCCCATACCCCTCTAGGAGCCCTCTCTGTCTCACCACAGCCTACGTTCCCCCAAAGAACCAGCACCCAGCCCTGGTATCTTTAATCGGACTACCTGGCCACCTCCACCATAAGCAGAACAAATCCTAGTGGGGGACCTTAATGTAAATTGGCTCAGCACCTCCTCATCCACCACCAGAGGACTCATTTGCGCCCAAGATATGATGTAACTCGTCACCCAGCCCACGAGACTTAACCCTAAAGTGGTACCAGCACCCTTCTGGATGTTATTATAACTAACCGACCCTAAAATCCAAAACATCCAGGTCCTCCCAGACTCCCTGAGTGACCACTCCCCTATCCTATTCCACTGGGTAGCCCCCAATCCCAAACCCAAAGCCCAGACCACCTTCCGCAGGCACCTCCGCCCTGGTGGGCTGAAGAAATTTAAAGCACTCCTCACCCAGATAGACTGGTCCCCCATTCAGCAGGCAACCAACATTGACACTGCCCTCACCTTCTTCACTCACACCTTCAACATGGCCTGTGATCTCTTTGCACCCTTAACCAAAATCCGGTCCAGAAAACAGAATGCACCCTGGGTTAGCCCGGCCCTCCTACAATTACTTAGAAACCGGGATAACCTCTGGCACCTTGCCACTGAAACAGGTCGTCTGTCTGATAGGCAAGCATACAATGCAGCCCAGAATAAGTGCTCATGGGCCATCAGGAAAGCCAATGCAGACCATTACCAGGCCTCCCTTACCTCCTCCTGGGGCTCAGCCCGGACCTTCTGGGATAATATTAAGCAACTCAATGGTAAAGCTTGGTCCCCTGCCCCATCCCAGCTCACTAGAAATGGCACCACCTCCACCGAGCCTGCCACCATAGCTAACTGGTTCAACACCACTTTCACTGACCTTAGCTCAGTCCTCCCTAGTAATTTCTTTGACCCTCCCCCCAGCCAACCTCCCCCTGTCCTCCAGTAACCCAGCTTCCTCCTGCGAAAGATTTCCACCCGGGAAGCCAGACCCATCCTAATCAAAGCTCTCAATGGCAACAATCCCGGCAGTGACTCACTGGACCCCAGCATCCTCAGGCTGGTGCTAGATGAAGTCCTTGCACCACTCACAAGCCTAATTAACCAGTCACTCTGCCTGGGACAATTCCCCACAGCTTGGAAAACAGCCATTATCACACCTATTCATAAAGGGCGACAGGTCATTGGCCAACAACCGGCCAATCTCCATCCTCCCCCCTCTCTAAAGCCCTGGAGAAAGTGGTGGCCATTCAAATCACTGATTATCTGGCTAAGCATAACATCTTATGCCCAGAGCAACATGGCTTCTGTGCGGGTCACAGTACCAGCACTGCCCTTATTGAATTCTCCAACTTTCTACACTCCTCCTTGGATACCAGCTCCCTAGCTGGTGCAGTGTTCATTGACCTCTCAAAGGCTTTCGACACTGTCTCCCATCCACTTCTGCTGAATGCACTCTGCCACACTGGTCTCTCAGCTGGCCCCCTGGCATGGTGCACTAGCTATCTTGACACTCGATCTCAGTGTGTAAAAATTAATAGCACACTCTCCGATACCAATCCCATTCTCTCTGGGGTCCCCCAAGGCTCCATCCTGGGACCCCTTATCTTCTCACTGTATCTGAACACCCTGCCCAGTGCATGCCCTGGCAAAATTCTACTGTATGCAGACGACACTGTCCTTTTTGTCACCCGCTGCAATCCCATCTCCCTACAGGACTCCCTACAGCAGTCTTTCAACAGTACCGAGGCTTGGTTTAAGGAGCGCAGACTCATCATCAATCTTAAGAAAACCAAAACTATCTTTCCACCCCCAAAACAAAGCTAGCAACCACCCACTCTATATCCTTCCAAGTACCAACCAGCCACTGGAACAAGTCTGCTCCTACAAATACCTTGGGGTTACCTTCGATTCAGCCTCACATTTCACAACCACATCGGCGCCTAACATCCGCCACTAACACACGGCAGCATCTATTCCACCATAAAACCTGCTTCCCCAAATGCCCTCCGCTAGCTATTTACATCATCCATTCTGTCCCTTGTAGACTATGGTCTACCAGTATATGGTGCTGCCGACACCACTGCACTCAACAAAATTCACCTAACCCTGAATAAAGTGTGCAGATTGATTACTGGTGCCCCCAGGCTCACACACACCTGTCAGCTGTATGTTGATGCTAACCTGCTTACCCTGGATGAACGGCTCCAATACCAAACCTGTCTCCTCACCAAAAAAACCCTACTCGGGCTCTCCCCCCTCTGGGGTAACGGCATCCATCCACCAGAGCCCTCCCACCATTGCAACACGGTCTTCCTACAAGACCACTCTAAAGGTCCCCAGATCAAGAACCAGCCATGGCCAGAGGTCCTTCTGCTATAGAGCCCCAACCTGGTTTAACTCTCTCCCTGCCGCCATCACCAATGCCATCACCATCTCCAAGTTCAAAACCACACTTCGGAACCACATCTTCAGCTCTCGTAACTGCTCCTGTCTCTGAACATAGCCTCCACCTCTGCTTCTCTTGACAATGACCCCCGGGCAGCTCTCCACCAAACCATCCCCTCCACCACTTCCCTGTACACCATGCCTATGTTTAACCTGGCCAGTGCCAGCTGTTTCAGTGTTTACCTACCAGATTGCTCACTTGTTACCAACTTGTGTAACACCTGTTATCAATTACATGTACCCTGTACCCAATTGTATTTGTCTGACCACAATGTGACGTGGCGCCTCTGTTGAATGACGATTGTTTTGCAAATCTTTGCTATGTAACCAAAAACACAATGTATGTCTTTATGTGACGAAGTACCTTTGAAAACGAGCCTCTGGCTCAAAGATTGTAAACTGATTCTTAAATAAATAAATAAATAATTTGTCACTTATAAACTCACAAAAAGACAGAAGATTTGTCACACATGATAATCCTTTGCAAAAACCATGTGACAAGTCCAGAAGATGTAATACCTTCATCTCACTTTCAATGTAATTTTTTACTATCCTTTCCATCAGTTTAGAGCAAATAGAAGTAAGGCTAATAGGCCTATAATTAGAGATACGAGAATGATGTCCTTTTTTGTGAATTGGGACCACTATGGCTCTCTTCCAATTATTGGGAACAACACCAGATGATAATGATGCATTAAATAACATGGTGAATGGATAAGAAAGTGGCTTTGCCAAGTTTTTTTTTAAATTACAGGACTCAGGCTATCAGGCCCAGGTGAGGAAGATGTTTTTAGATTTAATAACTCATCTAACACTTCTTCTTGCTGAATTTCAAATGGTTGATTACCTTCCATGGAGAACACAGGATCTGAACTGGTAGATGGAATTAAATATAGAAACAAAATACTGGTTAAAGTTAAAGGCTATTTCTTCAGGATCTATAATTGATTTCCCATTATGTGCAATTGAGGTAATTGTGTTTTTTTTGTTTGTTGGTATTTATGTAAGCATAGAAACTTTTTAAATCCTTTTTACATGCCAGTTTAAATTCCAGTTTTCTTTTTCCTTTTTTAATCAATTTATGTAGTTTAGATTGTTCTGCTCTATATAAAATTAGATTTTTATAACAGGGATTATTTTTAAATCTCTTAAATAACATATTTCCTGCAAATCTGTTTCTTAATTGATTTGTTAAACCATAAGGGAATTTTACCTTTATTATTATATTTCTTCCTCATCGGTACAAATTTATGAATAACATCCTGAAGGGTAGTACTGATATTGTCCCACATATTCCTAACATTAAGTCTTATTTCCCAATTAATATTGTTTAATTCTTCTATTATTTTCACCCAATTAGTGTTTTTATAATCAGGAGTTTTAGTAACAGCTTTTAAATTTTGTTTGGGCCTGGTACAGTCAATATAACACTCAATCATAATATGGTCACTAGTTGCCAAGTGACTCTTGACCCTTGTGTCAACAATACGTTCAGCGCCATTAGTAATAATAAAGTCCAAGATGTTAGCATCCCTAGTAGGTTCATTAACCAACTGATCACAACCACAAGATGTAATGGTATCTAATAGATCTTTTTCTAAATCATTTAGGCCCGATAGTGATTTACAATTTATACCTGGGGCATTAAAATCACCAACAATTAATACATTGGCTAAACCAGAAACTTCCTCAATTTCCTGTAATATTAATTTATTACTACATGGTTCAGCTGATGGAGGTCTGTAACAAACACCCAATATTAAGAAGGCAGAAGGTGCATACCTAGTGCCAACTAGTAGTTAAACAGTGAAGCAGTGTATAAGATATCTACTGGAACGAAGGGGTTGCGGCTCTTCAGCAGTCCCCATTGAAGGGAATTTTGTTTTCCAGCCATCCTTATCTAGATCTGGGTGAAAGCTTCATAAGGGTTAAGGAGATACAGTACCTAAGTGCATTATTAAAGAGGGCCTAGTACTTTAATATGTGGAGAGGGGGGCATGGAGTGGGGGCAGGGAGACAAGTAGAGTATTATGGTACAGTGGTTATGGGGCAGCAGTGTTTCTGGGAGCTCTCTGGGAGATGGGAAATGCCTGGTTTGTAGGCATATTGGATAGCTGAGGCCAGAGGTGTGGCAGCTGAGGCAGGAGATAGGTGTGCTGGAGGGGGCTGAATGACATGGTAATGATGGGAGGGACACAGGGCAACAGGGCTTAGAAGCAGGCAAGGGGAAGAGAGGGGGAGAGGAGTCAAAGTGGAAAGGAGGGCTACACAGGGGGGAAAGGAAGGATGAGGAGATTAGGCAGGTCTCAAGGGTCCCTCTCCCCCAGTGGGAAGAAAGGCCCAGAGTGTAAAGGAAAGGGTAAGGCAGGGTGGGAGGGTGCCAGGTGGGAACAACTCCAGGACTGCTGGTGTGGAACAGATCCGTCCAGCTGGACAGGGGTAGGAGGTGGAATGTGGAATGTGGAATGTGAAGGGAAAGGATGGGACAGCAAGAAAATGTAGGAAGGAGGTAGTAAGAGGAAGGACATCAGGGAAGTAAGGGGAGAGGACTGGAGGAAGGAGTTCAGAAGAGGAAGAAAGGGAATGTGAAGTAAGAAGGGGGTGGTGGCTAATGGAGAGTGAGGGGATAGGCATGGGGAGCAAGCAGCAGGGATAGGTAGGGGGAGTGTCAGGGGAAGTGAAGATTAGCAGTAGGTGGCTGGTCTGGAATAGCTGATGCAAGGGGATGAGGGGGAATACAGGATGGGCAGGAGGGGAAGGAGGGGGCATCAGTATGTGCAGAGGGGGAGGACCCAAGATGGTGGGGAGAGGGTGGTGATCTTGAAGGATTCAATAGCTAAGAGCATGAGATGGGGAGGAAGGAATCATTGGCAAACCATAAGAGGGTAGAATTTATACCAGGGATGATGGTGGGGATAGTGCGATCTCTGTTAGCCCAGCATGTTAGGCAGAAGGAAGGAAAACCTTACATAATAGTTCCCCTGGTTACAAATGACCTTGCAAGATGTGAGGTGGGGATGGAGCACGAGAGGTACAGGGAGGTATGAAAGTTGGCAGTGGGTAGGGAGATCAGTAGTCTTCTCTGAGGTGCTATCAGTCCCAAGGGCTAGCACTGCAAGGAACATAATCAGAATCAGAATCAGAATCAGAATCAACTTTATTGGCCAAGTATGTATACACATACAAGGAATTTAACTCCGGTTGTTGCTCTCAATATACTTAATAGACATACAATAAAAACAACAAAAAACGATAAAAACAATAATACAATAATGCAAAATACAAAAAACTAACATAATATACAATAATTTAGCTAATACTTATATACATAAAATAAATGAATTTAACAATATATACATATGTACAACAAAATATATACAGTACATATGCATATATATAACATCCTAAAAAATTTCATTTTATAATTACAGTAAGCATTTAATGTTACAGATTATTTCACAATTTGTTCATCTGTATAACTGGCTCAAGTGTTCATCAAAGTGATAGCCTGTGGAAAAAAAATATTCACATGTCTAGTTGTTTTTAGTACAAAGATCTATAACGCCTTCCAGAAGGAGAAGTTGAAACAAATTATGTCAGGATGTGATAAATCTGCAATGATGTTGCCTGCCCGTTCCTAACTCTGGACATATACAAATCCTCAATAGAGGGCAGGTCCAGCACCAATGATTTTCTGCAGTCCTGACTGTCTAGACATAATCTATTCCTGTCCTGTTTGCTTAGTCGCCCAAACCAGACAGTAATAGATGTACATAGAATAGACTGAATTATTGCAAAATAAACTGAATCAGCAACTCCTGAGGCAGATTAAACTTCCTGAGCTGGCCTTGGGAAGTACATCCTCTGCTGAGCCTTTTTTAACAATTGTTCATATGTTGGGCGCCCATTTCAGGTCCTGAAATCGTAGATCCCAGAAACCTAAAGGTTTCCACAACAGGCACAATACTGTTAAATATAGTAAGAGGAGGCAATACTGGAGGACTCCTCCTAAAATCCACTATCATCTCCACAGTTTTAAGAGTATTCAACTCCAGATTATTCTGACTACACCAAAGGGTCAACTGCTCAACCTCCCATCTGTATGCAGACTCATCACCATCCTTAATAAGGCCGATGACCGTTGTATCATCTGCAAACTTCAGGAGTTTAACAGACGGGTCTCCTGAGGTGCAGTCATTTGTGTAGAGAGAAAAAAGCAGAGGGGAGAGAACACATCCCTGAGGAGCGCCAGTGCTAATTATCTGAGTACTGGATGTAATCATCCCCAGCCTCACCTGCTGCCTCCTATCCGTCAAAAAATAATACAGGCATTTAATATATGGTTCAGAGGTGGGTGTGAGGTGGAGGTGTTTGGGATAGTTAGTGACTGGGAAGAGAGTAGACCTGTTTGCACTGGACAGGTTACATCTTAGTGAGAAGGGCACACTGTGCTGAAGAATAAGTTGGAGGAATTCATAAAAAAAAAAAAACTCAATTTAAACTGACAGAGGGCAGCAAGGTGCAGAGTACCCTTAGTCAACTGGAGGAGAAGGAAGCCAATAGGCTTCCCCTCAGTCAGGACAGAATAAAGCAGATCGAGTGGAGGGGGAGTGGAAGAAAAAAGAAGGTACTGGGGAAGGAGGTGCAGGATGGGGTAATGGGGGCTAAGTCATGGTGGAGGGTGGTGTCTCTGAATACCAGATGCATGTGAAACAAAATGGCTAAATTATAGGCACTACTGTCTGAGGGAGAGGTGGACATAGAGGTCATAACAGAGACAAGGACCATGCCAATCCACAACTAGGATCTTACAGTCCCCAGGTTGAAATATATAGGAAGGATAGAGAACTGAGAAAGGGGATGTTGCTCTGTATGTGAAGGAGGGGATAACCTGTACCAGAGAAGAAGGGGCAGAAGGAAAGGCAGAAGTGTTACAGGTGCAGACAAATATCACTAAGGGCAGAAACTAAGGATGGGGGTGGTCTACAGACCACCTTCAGAGGAAGAAGAGTTGGACATGGTACTGGGGTCCCAAATCATGGAAATGGCAAGCAAGGGGGAGGTGGTAATAATGGGGCACTTCAGTCTGCCTGGGGTGGATTGGAAAATCCTGGCTACCTCCTACACCAGGGAGCAAATACCACTGGATGTGTTCCAGAGTGGGCTCCTAACACAAGGTGTCATGAAGTCCACTAGGAAGAGGGTCATGCTGGACTTGGTCCTGTCCAACTGTGTACATGTTCAAGATGTAAAGGTGGAAGTGCCAGTTGCAGGAAAGTGACTGCCAAATGCTGTGGTTCCACTTGGACATGAGCAGAAGGATGGTCAGGATCAAGACAAGGGTTTTGGACTTCAGGAAGGCTGACTTTAGTAGGATGAGAGAGATTCAGCTAAGACAACTTACTGGGATCAGAAAAGAAATGGAGATGGAACAGAAATGGGCCATAATAAAGGATGGACTGATGGAGGCCACTAGTGAGTGCATCAAAATCAAAATCAAGAAATCTAAGGCCAAAAAGTCCAGCAGGTGTGGGAAGGAGGTGGCAAATGTGGTATGGGACAAGAAGGCAGTCTTCCTGAAGTACAAATGTACTCAGATCTCTGGCTTTTTTGTATTTATTTTCTATAAAGCACTCTGAGCCTTTGGATAGAGATCTGTATCAATAAAATGTGCCTTACCTTGTTTTGCCAGAAAGAGAAGGATAGAGAAGACTATTGTGCAAACCCAAGAGTGGTGAGCAGAGTCGTTTGAGAGCCAAGGGAGTAAAATCGGGTGAGGTCTTCTAAAAACATATAAGGTAGAAGAGGGACACTAAAGAAGTGATCATCAAACTAAAAGGAGGGTGGTTTGGCTGACAGGAGTAAAGAAAAGCATAGGTACTTAAGAAGTACTTCTGCACCATCTTCACTGGTATACCATGTACAGGGTGACCGTGATTGAGCACTTACAAAAAGGGCAACTCAATCACGGCAGACACTCTTGCAGGATAGTTGCGGATACGGGGTGGTGGTGGGTGAACAGATGTGCGTGCATATACACGGCGTGCGGGGAGGAAGGTATGTGAGAGTGGATGTGGTGGGCAGCTGCATAGCTGGACCGCCTTCTTTATATTAGGGTGGGTGCTTGCTGGGAGGTGCATTGTTCGGGTCCAAGGCGGCAAGTTTTTTTTGCTGGTGGGCGGCTTTGTATTTTCAAGTTTTTCACCCTCCCAACATGCACCCCCTGGGTTGAGAATCCATTAGTGGGGGAGTGTAGGGGGAAATGGGGGGCATGGGGGGGCACAGGAGGTGTGTGGGGCACAGCCTCCCACATTTAAAAAAAAACCCCGTAGGTCTCGGGTGCCTTCTTCATCCTCGTCATGAGTGTACATCGCTGAAATTCATTTTAAGCGATGTACACTTGCCAAAATGGTGATCGTTATTCCATGATCACCGTTATGGCATGGAACCATCTTCACCAGAGAAACAGACAGACCAGTGCACCAAGGGAGAACTGGGGTGGAAACAGGGAAGCAGAGAGTCATTGATGTTGTCATACAAGAGAACAGGGTGCATAAGGGTCTAAGGACCCTGAAGGTGGATAAATTACCAGGGCCAAACTGAGTACAGGTTAAAGGAACTGGTAAATGTGCTGGCAGGGCCCCTGGCAGACCTGTTTAACACCTTTCTGGAGACTGGGAGTATTCCCTGGGACTGGAGAACTGCACATCTGGTGCTTCTTCATAAATGTAGGCCAAGGGATGAACCAGAGAACTACTGGCCGGTCAGTTTTACTTCAAGTGTGTGGATGCTGATGGAGACTATCCTGAAAAAAGGACTGGTGAGCTTTCTGTGGGTTAAAATGGGCTACACGATGAGAGGCAGTATGGGTTTGTGTTGATGACATCCTGTCAGACTAGTCTAATTGACTTTTTTGATTGGGTGCTCAGGACAGTGGACAAGGACCAAGCAGTTGATGTCCTGTATCTGGACTTCAGCAAGGCCTTGGACTCTGTGCCATATGAGAGACTGGTCAGGAAGCTGGAAGACCAGGGGTTGGGGGCCAAGCTTGCTAGATGGATCAAAAACTGGTTGCAGGACAGAAGCCAAACAGTGGTGGTCAGGGGGAATTCTCAAAAGCTAGGCCAGTGACCACTGGGGTGCCACAGGGCTCGGTGCTTAGGTTGGTGTTGTTTACCATCTTTATCAGTGACATAGCAGATGGGATCAATGGTAAAATCTGCTTGTTTACAGACAACACAAACCTCTGTGGGTAAGCAGGGAGTCACAATAGGGTCTGGAAGCCAGAAACCCATTCAGGTAGGAATAATCTATAGACCCACAATTCAGGAGGAAGCCAGAGATGAGGAAATCCTGAAAAATCATCCCCCAGATGTCAGGCAAAGGGGACATGGTGCTGGTGGGGAATTTCAGTCTGCCGGACATAGATTGGAATACCCACACAGCGGTGTCACAGAAGACCAGGGAATTCCTAGTCGCACTACAGGAAGCAGGTCTAAGTCAACTAGTGACATAACCCACAACGGGTGACATGGTTCTAGATCTGATATTCACAAATAGCAATAGGGTTATGGGTGTCGAAGTAGGGAACCACATGGGCAGCAGTGATCATAACACTGTATGGTTCAGGGTAAAAAGGACTGTAGACTTTACACACTCCAAACTAAAGGTCCTTGATTTCAGGAGGGCAGACTTCACAAACATGATGGCCTGCCTAAGAGACAACCTTAGTAACTCGACAGACGGGAGCGTTGAGGAATATTGGACAAGGCTGAATAATGCAATAACCATGGTCACATCACAGTGTGCCCATCAGGTTAGTAAGAACGAAAGGAGGAAAAACCCACTATGGTTTTTCAAAGAGGTGTCAACCATGGCGAGAGAAAAGCACATAGCCTTCAGAAAGTACAAGGAGTCAGGGAACGAGGCAGACAAAACAGAATATAAACAGAAACTAAAAGAGACAGGGAAAGTGGTAAGAAATGCAAAGGTTCAAACAGAAGTTAGAATAGCTCAGGAAGTAAAAAAGAGTAACAAAACCTTCTACAGGCACATATGTGAAAAAAGGAAGACCAAAGGGAGCATTGTTAGAATCACAAAAAAAAGACGGACAAACCACAGAGCAAGACAGGGAGAAGGCATAGGCACTCAGTAAGTACTTCTGCTCAGTCTTCACACAGGAAGCAGATGGTAATGGACCAACAATAGGCATAAAGAAGTGACCAACTGAAGGAATAGACATGGGTCCCTTCACAGAGGAAAGGGTCCTAGAGGAAATAGACAAGTTAAAGGTAGACAAAGCTATGGGGCCAGGTGGGATACACCCAAGAATACTGAAAGAACTAGGGAGAGAACTGGCAACCCCCTTAGCAGTGCTCTTCAACAAATCATTAAGGATCAGGGAGGTGCCAGAGGATTAGAAGAGTGCAACAATAGTACCACTCCACACAAGTGGAAACAAGGAACAGCCAGATAACTACCATCCGTTTAGTCTAACATCAATCTTGGGAAACTGATGGTGTGCCTGCTGAAGGAAAAAAATCATAGCTTTTTTGGAGCAATCTGGTCAGTTTGACAAAAATCAACATGGTTTCATGGCAGGGAGGTCCTACCAGACAAACCTGGTTGATTTTTTCAATTGGGTCACCAAAACAGTGGATCAGGGTCAGGCAGTGGATGTGGTTTACGTGGACTTCAGCAAATCTTTTCACCCCGTTCCGCAGAGGAGACTAGTCAAAACCTGGAAAACATGGGAACTGGGCCTGAGGTTACAAACTGGGTCAGAAACTTATTACATGGGAGAACTCAGAGAATATTAGTAAATGGCACTCTGTCTGTGGAGGGGAGGATGACTAACGGGGTCCCACAGGACTCAGCTCTGGGGCCGATCCTCTTCAACATATTCATCAGCAACATTGTGAATGAACTGGAGGGAAAGGTATGCCTGTTTGCAGATGATGCCAAAACTGGCAACAGGGTAGACACAACAGAGGGACAGCAAAGCATGGAAGCTGATCTTCGAAAACTGGAGAAGTGGTCCAAGACCTGGCAATTGAAATTCAATGCCAAAAAATTCAAGGTCATGCATCTGGGAAAGTGTAACCCAGGGAAATTGTATTTAATGGGAGGGGAGCAGCTAGTGGCTACCAGGCAGGAGTGAGACCTAGGAGTGATCATATCAGATGATTTCAAGGTCAGTAGACAATGTAAAAAGGCAGCATTAAAAGCTAGTGGTATCCTGGGATACATAGGTAGGGGCATCATGAGCAGAAGCCATGAAGTAATCATGCCTCTGTATTGTTCTCTGGTCAGGCCTCACCTGTAGTACTGTGTCCAGTTCTAGAGGCCATACTTCAAGAAGGACATAGATAGGCTGGAGATGGTACAGAGAAGAGCAACAAAGATGGTGCAGGGCTTGCATCAGAAACCTTATGAGGCATGACTGGATGACCTTAATTTATACTCCCTAGAACTATGCAGGAATCTTGGGGACATGATAGAAACATTCAAACACCTTAAAGGCAACAACAGGGTACACATGCAGAACCTCTTTCAGGTAAAGGACTACAGCAGGACTAGAGGGCACAACCTTCACCTTAAGGGAGGAAAGTTCAGAAGCAATATGTGGAAATTCTTCAAAAGCATGTTGTGGAAGCATGGAATAGCCGGCTGGAGGGGGTGGTGGGAGCCAAGACAGTGGGGGAATTCAAGTGGGCATGAGACAGACACTGTGGGATACACAAGCAGGCAGCTAAGTAGGGGTGTAGGAAGCCAAGGTCAGACTTGATGGATTGTACAGTCCCCATCTGCCAACAATTTCTATGTTTCAATGTTGCTATGTGGGAAGAGAGACATGGAGTGGAGATATGAACTCAGGGAAGACTTGAGGAGGTTTGAGAGGTGGTCTGGCATTTGACAACTCGGATTCAACACTAAAAAGTGTAATGTTATGCTCTTGGGGGCTAGGAACTCAGAGATCAAAAATAATGGCTAGGTGGTGTGTATGTAACCAGGTCAAATGAGGTAAAGGACCTGGGGTAATCATAACAAGTGCCCTAAAGTACTCTGTACACTGCAGGAGAGCAGCAGCAAAAGCAAATCATATGCTGTGCTGCATAGCCAGGGGAGTTACCAATGGAAAGGCAGAGGTCATACTGCTGCTATACAGGTTACTGGTATGACTGCACTTAGAGTACAGTGTGCCATATTGGTGCCCTTATCTTGAAAAAGATGACAACCTTCTGGAGATAGCCCAGAGATGAAGGGCAACCAAAATGATCCCAGGCTAACAAGGCAACAACCAAGAAGAGAGAGACTCAAGGGGCTCAACACGTACAGTGGCGTACCCCAGGATGAAATGCAATTCTGCAGCATTTTGCAGCACTCTGCAGAATGCTGCAGAAAACCTACTGAATAAAGCAATGTAATTTAAATGGTAATTAGTCCCTTTTCTCAAGCAGGAAAATGTGACACTGCCAGGATGAAATGAATGCCACAGTTTCCTGCATGGCAAAGGGGACTAATTGCCATTGAAATGACATTGTTTTATTCAGTTGGTCTGCTGCAGCATACTGCAGAGTGTGTTAAAAGTGCATTTCATCCTGAATGATGCCACTGTACTCTGTGGAAGACAGAAAGGAAAGTGGGGAGATGATCAAAACCTTCAAGTACCTTAAAGGTATTTAAGTACCTTAACAATATTAACAGGGTGGAGGGGGCCTTTTTAGCCTAGTGAGAAGAAGTCCACCAGGGGGCACAGTCTAAAATTGTCAGGGAGAAGATTCAGCTTAGAGATGAGGAGAAGGCACTTTTCACTGAAACAGTAGTGGCCAAGTGGAATGAGTTGCTGGAGGAGGTGGTCTCTCTAAAAACAGTGAATATCTTCAAGAGAGAATGGGACAGAATGATGAGGGAAGTCACTGGTGGAGGAGGTGTGAGAGGGGTTGCTTAAAGGGGGTCCTAGGGGGAAATGGTAGGGAGGGGGCATGTCCTTCTGTAAACACGTGGAAGACTTGCACATTCCAGCAGACTAGATAGACTTTAAGGCCTTTATCTGTAGGCATATTCATATGTTTGTATGTAAATACCCAATTGGGGTTAGTCAAGACCATCTGGTAGGGTGCGAGTCTCCTGGCCCTGCCCTCCATACTGATTCATAGGTACTATGTTTATATGAGGTACAGGTATCTCTTCTCCTCCTGGTACCTTGACTTCAAGACTCTCAGGCCAGAACAGGAAGAACTTGTCTGTCACTTGCATACATTACCCCAGCCATTGTTGCACCATTTCACAAATAGTTGAACCAGTCATATCCCTGATCTGACAGGTGTACACCGTCCCTAGCATAACCTTAGATCCTGATACAAATAAGAGACCTGTCTAATCACCCTCCCAAAAATGGAATGCATCAATGAATCAAAATTAATGCACTGCCCAGCTTTGTCTATGCCCCGTGTTCCTGGGCATACCTCCAGTTTTCTTGCTGTACCGTGTAGGACTGTGCCAGGGATGTTTATGGTCACTCCTGCACAAGTACCTCAGGTTACCTGTAATCCACTTCAATAGACTAACTGTTGTCCTAAGACCAAGGTTGTTTCCTTATAGGTATTTCACCAGCAAGTCCTAAGGCTCATCACAACAGGCTTCTATAGTCAATCCAGGAAGCAGATCCCTCCATGCAATGCCCATATGCACAGCCATATGACCTACAGTATGCCTTATTCAGCTCTAGGAAAAGGTTCCTGCCCCTGAGATGCCACCTTGCCTGCTGCTCTAGTCAACAAATGTATGAGTGTCCCCCCAGCCCTACAAAGCCATGTGCCATCTACCTGCTCAGTGTAGAAACAAGAAAAGCAGGGGTTACATTACATAATGAAGGCAGTATAGCGCAGTGGTTCAAGGCTCTGAGCTTCAAATCTAGAGACCTGGGTTTGAATCCCGCAGTCCTCACTTGAATACTGTGTGACCCTGAGCAAGTCACTTAACTTCCTTGTGCTCCCAGGACACACCTGTAAACAAGCTTTCAGCTTAGTGAGTCTTGGCTGGTTAAAAAAAAAAAAAAAAAACATTAGGTGGGGATGTATGTTCCAGTTGAATGCTTTTGACTTCCAAAACCCCAATGAAGTGGCAGCAATAAACACTTGTTTATTTACTTTGAAATTTCCTGGATTTGTGCCACTTATTCTTCATTTGTGTGCTGGTCAGTGCTGTTCTTTTGTTTGACTTCCAAAACTCCAATGCCTGCATCTGGCTATCCAGCAACCTTTGTATCTTTGCAACTGTTGCCACTCCTATTCTAAAGGAATACATCTGATATTTCCTGTGACCTACCCTGCTATCTCTAAGGCCTTCCCAAGTATGGGCCAGAACTGGTATTATGTGAATGGAGAGCCATCCACATGCCTGCAGAAGCCTTTGACCACTACTGGCCCTGCTGATATGTAATATAACACTCACTATTCAACAGGCCATCCTGCCTCACCTGGAGCCTGGATGTTACACCAGCTCCCCTGGCTTATTGGTCCATCTTACTCATCCCCAGGCTCAAGAATACCCTGGTTATGTTTAACGCTACTGCAGATGTATGCAAACCATGAATTTGGTGCTGCAGATTGCATCTTTGCCATCAGTTCTGATACCAAAATGCCTGACATAATCCCAACAAGAAGGCCATGTGAAACATCTGCGCTTCATATGCTGATCAACAATCTCCTGGAAAGGTCACCAAGATCACTTCTTTTTTTTTCCAAAGTCATATTTGTTATTGTTTGATATAGTTCATCCTATATTTTCAACATTTATATATTTTTATCATTAATCACTTTGTTTTGTTTATAAGATATTAACTTTATATACAAAGAAACAATACCTAATACAATATTTTCGTATATAGAAGAGTAACTCCCAGTGAGTAACTATTATTGTTTTTATTTATTTATTAATTTGTTAACCGGGTAAGTACACTGATCCCAGGGACCATTTTCAGGCATGACCTGGGCCATAAAGATAGCACTTACAGCAGGCAAAAGGTACATGATGAGTAGTTAAAATAAACAATACATCAGGGAGCCACAAATTAGGATACAAATTCAAAGGTCCTGTAATACATACAGGCCTGGATATTCAAAAGGGTTGTGCATGGCGCAACAGGGATGCGCCATGCGCAACCCACCAATGCACCCGGCACGATATTCAAAGGGGCAAGTTGTGATGTGCAACTCCCGATGTGCCAGGGCGCATCAGTAATGTATGCGGTGCAAGTGCGGGGGCGTGCCCATGCATATGCGGCACATCCCGATATCCAGCCTGGGATGTGCAGTGCAAATGCTGACACAACTCCACCTTACACTGCTCGGGGGGGCTCAAAGATGTGCCTGGTAAAACCAGTAACAAGTCCTGGCCACCCACAGGCAAGCTGCTGTATTGCAGAGTGCAACACAGCAGCCGCTGGCGGTGGGTGGCCACCCGCTCACCCAGAACACTGTCCACATGCTGTTTGCCCTGGGAGCGGTGTGCCCCCCCATCACCTGATCGCGGGCATAAATAAAATATAATCCCTGGTGGTCCAGGGCAAAGCCCTCCATCGCCCGATCACAGGCAGTAGTAATATATTTAACCTCTGGTGGTCCAGGGGAAAGCCCTCCATCGCCCAATCGCTGGCAATAGTAAAATATATAATTCCTGGTGGTCCAGTGGAAAGTCCCCCATCTCCCGATAGTGGGCGGAAACATCACTAGATATCTTGGTGGTCCAGTGGTACCCCTTCCCCACCCGCCCGCTGAGGTCCCTGCCATGCAGCACCCCCTGTCATTGGCAGCACCCTGCCCGCATGCACGCCTGCTGAATGACAGCATACAGTATGGTCTGTACACCTATTGGTCCAGCGTGGACCAATGGGCGTGCGAACCATACTGCTTACAGAGCCCATATGTGAAATGAACGCGCATATTCACATATCGGGCCTGTGTAGTACAGTATTGTTCGCATCGCCACTGGTCCATGCAGTGGACCAATAGGCATATAGACCGTACTGTACACTGTCATTCGGCAGGCAGCGGGCAGCATGCGGGCGGATGTTGCCGCCTATGATGATGGGGGTGCTGGGTGGTGGGGAGACCCAGTGGTGGGTGGGTAGGGGATACCACTGGACCACCAGGAAATCTAGTGATATTTCCACCCATGGTCGGGTGATGGGGGGAATTTTCACTGGACCACCAGGGATTAGTTTTACTAATGCCCAAGATCAGGCTATGGAGGGCTTTCCCCTGGACCACCAGGGATTAAATTTTTACTACTGCCCGCAATTGGGTGATGGAGGGATTTCCCCTGGACCACCAGGGATTATATTTTACTTATGCCCATGATCGGGCGATGGGGGGGCTTCCACTGGACCACCAGGAAGATTCATTCTACATATGCCCGTGATCAGGTGAACAAGAGTGGGGACCGCCATGGGACTGCAGGGTGTCGGTCCCCGACAGCTGCAGCCTGGCAGGGAGTTTGGCGCAAGTCACCAGGGATCGGCGCACTGCATGCAAATAGGGCCATAATGACATGCAAATGGCCCCATTTTCACCTTGCATGCATAATTACCTCATTTGCATGTCCAGTGCTGAATATCATGGATGATGCACCTAGTGCAACTGCACTTGCGCTGGCGCATCCCCCTGCTCCCGTCCTGCCACTTGCACTGGCACAGTGCCACTGTGCCATGTGCAGTGCATGTGCCCTCAGTGCCATATTCAATGGTGCTGAGCCATGGTGCAGCACCGTTGAATATCACCTGGTCCATGCTCTGGTGCAGCCTAGTTGCACTGCACCCAGGCTTGTGCCCCTGCCCGGCGCAGTGTAAATATCCAGGCTGCAGTGTTTCAAAATGCTAACATTTTGGATGCCATGCAAAGGTCAAGAAATCATGCAGTACATCAGAGGGCTAACAGATGAGATGCATTACAAGTTTATTAAGAGCCAGAAAACATTTGTACGTTTGGTGATTGTGTGTATGCTCAAACCCTTCCAACAAATTCCAAGTGATTGTGTGCATGAAGTGTCTTTTGGAAAAACATACCTAAAAAAAGTTACCAAAAATAAAACAAAGAGAAGGGCTAGTTCAGAGGCTTGTCTGTGGTTCCCAGTTGACAGCACCAGGGGATTGTGGGCACTGTAGTCTCCTGCCAGGGTCTTGGAAAATACAAACGGAGGGGAACTGTCTGAAACTGTTTAATATTGATTTTTTATCATTCTTAGCTGGCACTACTGTTTGAGCAGCATTATCGAGGCTGCTGACTTATTTTAAATTGCTACGACCTCTGTGTCACTTGTTGAGTGCAGCATGCTCCTACCCAGTATCTTGCAGATTCTATACTATTTAAGCTTGGTCCCTAATGAGACGAGCTGAGTGTGAGTGAAGCTGAGTACATGGAGGCGACACACGCAGATGCAAGCACATGACTTTGCTCATGTCTGCCGGTGTCAGCCAGGGAAGTCAGGGATGTTAGAGACTGTCCTCATCTAGCTGAAACCTTACAAAGCAAGTCTTTATGATCTAAAATTATTGGGGGCTCTATTATTAGTACATTGGATGGGAAAGTGGGCTTCAAATGTATCAATTACTCAATGTACCAAGTATTTAAGGCCATCAACATAGTGGGTGAATTCATCTGTGATAAATGTAAATCTAACAAAAAACCTTATTTTAGAATTTGAAACTATGGCAGCTAGGCTGGACAAGCTTGAGCCAAGTCTTAACAGGATGGAAAATAAAGCACATAAATCTCACAGAATCAAGATGCTATTATTGTGGAGGAAAGAGAGAACTATACCCCATCTGCCACAGAGACAGTGAATAGTGAGATGAATGGGAACAGGAAGCAAGTGGCTATGGAGGAACTGTTAGAGGAGGGAAGACCTGTGAGGAACTCCTCTGGAGGAGTGCATGCACATACAATAGGGGAGATTGTTTGAGAGCATTGGCGTGTGTCAGGAGGAGACAAATATTTGTGAGAAATTTCTTTATGTCCTCCATGCCTTTCTTATAGATGAGCTAGTACCCTCAGGGACCATTTGGTTCACAGTAAGCTGGAAAAACCTAGTATGCAGACATGGCTTACTAGTACATCTATAGGCTGTTTTCCTTGTAAAAGATGTGTTTATTGCATAGTTATCAAGTCTGGCAAAGAATTTCATGGTTTGAATAATGAAAAAACATTTTTCATTAGGCAGCTTATGACGTGGGATACTATGGGAGCGATTTATTTGGCCACATGTACCTGCAGTGCCTTCTACGTCAGCAAGACAGAAAGAACTTTTAAAAGCCATGTAGAAGAGTACTGCGGGGTGATTAAAAATGGGGATCTTACATTTGCTACAGTCGTACATGTTAAGAATCAGATGTATTGTGGTGCACATCAGCTCACTTTTCAGGCTATAGAAAAAGTGAAGCATGACGAGAGAGGAGGGGACTATAAAAATCTGATTCTTCAGCAGGAAAGTTTTTGGATGTATACTCTGGGAGCTTGCAAGCCTCCTGTGTTGAATGAGGTCTTTTTGTATATATTGTGTTTTTAAATGAGCCATTTTATATGGCTATTGTTTCACTTTTACACTTTGATTAGTGTGGATACTGATGATGATGTCATATTCTTGTGCCTATTTAAGGCAGATTTTGAATTGGTTTTGCATGTCTTTTGATAAAGGATGAAGGGTCCAAAACTAGTCAAGATGTGCTTATCACTGGCGCCTCAATAAATTTTGCACCTGGGATGGAAAATTAGTGAGCAGCATTTTTATTGTGGTGGTGAGTGCTGGACTCTTTTGAAAGCATTTTGTTTATTTGTCCGAGCACCCTAGCCTGGTGCAGTGTTCTGCCTCAATGTCTAGGAGTGGTAACTACAAGATCTGTGTAGAATGAGAAAATTCTGAATTTGTGGAATTTTGAAAATATTTCATTAAATTCCCAGGAAATTCCATGGAATTTAATTGAAATTTCATGGAAAATTCTAATTTGGGCATAACTCAGCAGTCTATTGCTCTAGAGCTCTGCAATTTGGTATGCTTAATGTCTGGGAGGTCTTTTAATGATGTGTTAAATATCATGAAATTCAGATGGATTGTCTCACAATAATAGATGCTCATAATCTGCCTTTTTTGTGGGAAAACTCATGAACATTCTTATCTGCATATACTGTACCTCAGCTGTCTACTGGGACAGAAATCATAAATTTGGCATGATAACTTGATAGGAGTTCTAACAATGTGTCAAGTTTCATGACATTAGGATAGATTGTCTCAAGGTTATAGGTACTCAGAATCTATCATTTTATTTTTTGTGGGGACATTTCATGAAAATTTGCATCTGCATATACCTCAGCCACCTATTGTTCCAGAGATCTTAAATTTGTTATGATTACTTGATGTTAGGTGTTCTAAAAATGTGCCAGATTTCATGACATTAGGATGCATCATCTCAAAAATATATGTGCTTAAATTCTGTAATTTTATTTTTTGCAGGAAATTTCATGAAAACATTTATCTGCATATAACTTAGGCACCTTTAGAGATAGGCATGTGTAAATTAGCATGAAAAAGCATTTTAGATTGGTTATAGCATCATCTAAATATGGAGGTAATTGCATTAGACAGTTTTATGTCACAGGGGTTCAAAAGTTTACTATGCAAATATTTGCAAATGTTTGTGAAAATTCTCAAAAATGTGGATGTTTGTAATTTCTTTGCTCTTTCAGGCATACAGTAGACTTAACATTTGACATGCATATCCAATGTGTATCCTGGTGTCTAAAACAACTGGATGGATTGGTTTAGCAGTTTTATATTTATAGTGAAAAAATATTGGTAACATTTGCTCAAATATTTATGGTAGCATATAAAAGAATCATCCAGAATTCATAGAAACATAGACTTTGACAGCAGATAAGGACCGCTTGGCCCACCTAGTCTGCCCATTTCCCTACCTACAGGATAGGCCGCAGATCCTAGTTAACCAACAGCCTATTTCTTCCTACCCCCCACAAGAATTGCCTTATGTCTGTCCCATGCATTCTTGAATTCTCCCACAGTTTTAGACCCCACAACCTCCTCAGGAAGGCTGTTCCATGCATCCACTACCCTCTCTGTGAAATAATACTTCCTCACATTGCCCCTGAACCGCCCTCCTTCTATCTTTAAATTGTGTCCCCTTGTTCTTGCAAGTCTCTTTTTCTGAAAGATGCTACCCTCTTGGACTTTGTTGATTCCACTGAGGTACTTAAAAGTTTCTATCATGTCCCCCCTCTCCCTTCTTTCCTCAAGGGTATACATATTAAGCTCCTTTAGTCTCTCCTCATACGGCTTCTCTTGCAGACCCTGCACCATTTTAGTTGCCCTCCTCTGGACTACCGCTATCCTGTCTATGTCCTTGTGGAGATGGGGTCTCCAGAACTGGACACAGTACTCCAGATGGGGTCTCAACAACTGTCTGTACAGAGGGATAACAACTTCCTGTTTTCTGCTGCTGATGCCTCTCCCTATACATCCCAGTATACCCCCAGCCCTCCATACTGTCTTCTCACATTGCTTGCTAACCTTAAGATCATCTGATATGATTACCCCCAGGTCCCTTTCCAGAATTTTTTTTTTTATTTAACATTCACAATGCACATATCACTACTTTATTTAATAAACTGGGCCACACTTTTTGTAGTCCTGCTGTTCCTCTCTGAGTGACCAATTTGCCCCCTTCTCTCTTAGTATAGCTAGACTGACTCAGTAGAACTGCTAATCCCACTGATATCCTCTTTATTGTTTACAGCGACAAAATCCCTAAAAAAAGAGAGTCACCTACTCATTTTCTTATCAACCTATCCTGTTGGAATAGCCAGAATTCATCATTCCTGGTGTCCCAGACATTGTCTTCCCCCTCTACATCTTTTTGAGCACTTCTGTGTCCCAGACTTGCACATTCATCAGGCTCTTTGGATCATCAATTTATTGGGTGTGATCCTTATATATCCTGTATTCAAGTTGGAATTATTGTCACCCTGTGCTTCCTTGCTGCTGCTCTTGGGTCTACCACTGGTGTGCTACCCAGCTCAGCTGTCCATTTCTTGGTGAAACTATGCATCTGACTCCTGAACCTGGTGACTCCCTGCATTACATGCCTCTTGTGCCCCTATCCTTTAATTTGAATCTTTCAATGAGGCTGAGTGAAATTAGCAAATTTCAATTTTATGGAATTTTCATGAAATTCCACAATTTTTATAAAGACTCATGGAATTTGACTTTAAGTACAGATCTTATTTTGCAATTTCAGGCAGCAAGCAATTAATACAACTGAAACACACTGGGCAGGATTCATAAAGAAGGACAAAAATCCCACAGCTGCAGGAAAAAGGCCTGCAGCACTGTGGAAATGCAGTTGCATGATATTCATAAAGAAATTTTGAACAGGTGTGGAATTTCGTAAAATCTCCAGAGCTGCAGAAATTGCGCATGTGCTGAAAATCCGCAACTGCAGAAATAGCTTAGAAGACTTAGCAACAGTGAACTCAATTAGCTGGAACAGCAGACTTTAACAGGGCTGCCATAGAATGAAGCTGAAAGCACCCACAAAGAGACCAGCAGCCAGTCCCTCAACTGGGACCACTGCAGCACCACAGGTACCAGCAATACCACGGCACCACAGTGGCCAACTGTCACTGCTGGTCCTTCCTCCCTGGGGTGTTCCTGTTGCCTGCAGGGGCAGCACTCACTGCAGGCTGGCTAGACTCTACTGCCTGTGGGGCTCCGTCATGGGCTGCACTGTGTCTGATAGTTTTTGCCTGTTGCCATATCATGGCAATGTGTGCTTTTGTTGCTGTTATAACAGCCACTGTTATACTATCTGGGAAGCTATTACCTGTGCCTCACCTCCACCTTAATTGATTCCAATTGATGAGGCACTACTGCAGTTTGCTGAGGGAGAGTTACACCTCATTGCACTGTGTCTAACATTTTTTCCGCAACTGCAGAAAAAAACTGGTTGTGAATAGCCTTTCAGGGGCTGTGCCTTACTTATCTCACACCTTTTTTTCCTCAGGGACTTCTGCAGCTGCACTTTTTTCCACAGTCCTTAGTGTTATTTTCTATAGCTGCAGAGGGTTTTGTGAATAGCACTCAGTGCAAATTCCCCTTTGTTTCCATAGCTACAGCAGTTTTGGAGATGTAGGGAAGGTTTTGCACCTTCAGAAAGCTTTGTAAATCCAGCCCACAGTCTCCATGTAAGGTCTAAGAACCTGCCAAATTTAATCTATTCCCTATTTTTTAAGTTTCAGGGTTTATAAATTTGCAGTTTACATTCTTACAAAATTTATTTTAAAATGTTGTAAACATTTGACTATATTCAATCCAGTCCCAATTAAAGCTGTAAATATAAACTTTGTCAGAAATGACCATGTGAAATAATTGTTTAAATGTTTCAATTCTGGTTATATTTGGATATATTGTTTTAAAATTAGAGGGAATTAACTGAAATTTAATTGTTGGCAACATGTTTGGCAGGTTATAGCTCAGTTCCATTTGATGCTAGAAATGTGAAACTATGTACATATATAGATATAATGATAACCTACATACCTGTAAAATGTTATAACATTTCAATGAATACTAGCAAAATAACAGAAATCTAAATTTTGGCAAATGCTTGGCTACCTATAACGCAAACCCTGTTGAAGCCTGAGTCTTAAAATATGGTGCACATACTCATGTTGTAAGTCTTTTCTAAATCCTGAAACTGTAGAGAAATTTGGATTAGAAATGTTAAAATTAGAGCAAAATAACTGAAAACTTCATTTTTATTAAATATTTATCCTCCCAAAACCCTGCTCTATTTCAGTTTATGACCCTGAAATTTGGTACACTTATGTATGTTATTAGTAAATGTCTATGTACCTCATTTGGCGTCAATTGTATGCACAGTTGTAAAATAAAAGCAAAATAACCAACATTTAAAATGTTGGTGAAATTCCACAGGATTTACACATAAATTCTGCAAATTTCCACAGAATCAAAATGGTAATTCTGTGGGCATTCTGTGGCTAGAATTGTATATTCTGCACAGCTCTAGTAATTACAGATTCTTTGTTCTGAGTGTAATGAGCCCAAGGAACCTATATAGGAGACCCCCACAAGAATGATCATTTAATCCACCATGAATTTGATGGTCATCAAACCCCCATTATTACTGACCTAGCAGACCCATTAGTCTTACACAAACAACTAGTCGAGACCACTATGCCACTTAGTAGGAACAAACCAAGAGGAGTTATTGTTATAGGAGATTCTATCTTATGTTACACTGATTCTACTATTTGTAGTCTGAATACAATTACCAAGTTGAATGATAATAAATCTGACATCAATACCTTAAATATCCTTTCACTTAGTGCCAGTAGTCTGAATGATACAATGGATCTATTAATAACTAAACTCTGGTAAAAAGATTATGACATAATATCAATAGTAGAATCATGTTGAAATGTCTCCATGAACCAGGGACATGAGCTACATGGTTATACATTGTATAAAGCAAATAGGAATTCAAGAAGGGGGGCCTTGTACATCAAAAACTGTTTCAATAGTAGACAAGTCCATAAGGATGATGAAGGTCTTTGATGTGCTGTCCTGGCCAGGGATTGATGAGGCGTTGTCTTCCTGAAGTCCTGTGATGAATCCGCTACACTCTTGCTCCTCTTTGGTCCTGGTTCCACTTGGCTGTACCTCTGATCCTCTTTGGTCCTCTGTCGACAGGTGAAACCTCCCTACAACTTTAAACTATAAAATAACAAACTCTCTGAAGTGTTTTGGCAGTTAACTGAAAAAATAAATTGAACTTCCTCTCACTCCTCCTTTGGTTGGACTGTCAAGGTCCAACAGCTCTGTAAATCACTTAATCTGACTAACTTTTCCTGGCCAGATACTTTTTTCTATCTTCACAGTGATAGCCCCCATCTGACTATCCTGTCACTTTAAATTTTTCCTACTTTTTTCTGCTTTTCTCTTCTTTTTCTTTAGTAGGAGTTGCCTGTGGCAGAGCCCTCCCACAGCACTCCTGTCAGCTTCATGAAGAGGAGAGAAAGAACCTTTGAGCTACTCCTCCTCAGACTTTTAACCCACCCTTCTTGGCACCCAATTGGTGCTTTTGGCTGCCAAGGCCTCTGGCAGCCAATCAGGAGAGAGCTCAAGCTCCCCTAGAGACAGGAACATCTCAAGCTGCTCCTCCCAGCTGCTGTCCTTGCCCCACTTTGAAGCCCCTTGTTACCCCTTTCCTCAGATAACTCTGCCAGATATGGTGTGGGTAGATAGGGCTGGCAATTCCCCAGCTGCCCCACCTCACATGTTTTAAAATTAAATAGTCATTTTCCTGTCGGAAGCAGCCAAAATGCAGCACCCCACTTTATTTGATCTAGCTGACTGATCCTGCCTCCAATACTGATTTAAGGACATCCTAGTGATGTCTGCATCAGCCAGCATGCTCACAATAACATGGCCTGCCTGGAGCTTTCCTGCATTTCTCCAGGTACCCATTTATTTTTATTTGTATATTATTTTATTTATTTAATGCTTAGCCCCTCTGGGCTTTGCTGGCAGCTGCTGCTTGTGTGGGCTTTTATAACCCAAACCGCATGCTCTCTGTTCCCCCCCCCAGTTTACATTTACAGGCCCTCGGGGCTCTGCACACATAGCTGCAGCATGGCCCTTCATTTATTTCTCCCCATGGAGAGCACTTACCTTTTGCCGATGCCCTGCAGGCTTTAATTTTTTAACATTGGCCCCACCGGCCATTCACTTAAGCTGTGGTGTGGCTTTTAACTTTTGCTGCACTCACCGCTCTTGCTGCTCCTCTCTTCGCTCCTCTCAACAGCCCCCCCCAGGCTTCACATTGCCATGGTGTGGCTTCCAATTCTGGTGGCTCCTGCTGCCCACTTACTTTCTGAGAATTCCCCCAGATCTCACTAATACTGTGGAGTGGCTCTACTTAAAGGTAGCTTCCTTGCTATACTCTGGCCCCTTTCAGCCCCTGGCTGACCTCTCGAGCCCTGTAGAACAAAAATAATTGAAAATACTGCCACCGGAGCAGCGTTCAGGAAGGTGGAGGGGAGGTGCTTCCTTGATAAGCTTCTTTCACCTTCCACTGACTCCTTTCTCTGCCATGTCTCCCACCCATGCAGAGTAGGCTGCAGCTTGAGCTCAGTGCAGGCTGGGAGTTTAGAGCACCCACAGGCACTCTTACTTAAGCATGGCTGTGCTTTCAGCTGGCCGCCCAGCAGCCCAACTTGCTCCTCCTCTGCTTGCCAGTCCAATAAAGTGCACACACTGTAAAAGGCTCAGGGTTGCCCCCATTAGAACAAACACTGAAAAGGGGGGGGGGGGGTCAAGCCCTTTATACCTCTTCAAAGAGAAACAGACACTTCTGCTTGTGTTCTTTCTTTAAAAATTATTTTTATTTTTCTACCCTACATTTCACTCTGTTCGTAGAGTTTGTTCACAGGAATTTTTATTTTCTTTTATGCATCAGTTGCAGCTGTACAAATAATATAAACATAAATTAGCTTTTAACCCGTGTATTTTATATAGTTAATGTAAATATCAAGACTGTTTTTTGTTTGCTCAAAATGTTTGTCACTTCCTACCTTTTATATTCTCTAGTGTTCAAAATGCACACTTTACAGAGGTTTGTATTCATCTAAGACCTTTAAGGACAAACAACGTTTTAATGGACATGTTTGTTGCATAGGTTGCACAGAAATATTTCACTGGCCCCCAAATGGGGAATCTACCCTTTATATCAGCAGCACTTCTAGCATACCTGTAATTATACAAGTTTTCAACAGCCTCATGTTTTAAATGTTTTGAAAAGCTCCCTGTAACAGGGTTTCCTCTGAAAAACACAACATATTCAGCGTTTTAATTGAACTGTTCTTTTGCCCACTTCATAACAAATTGTGCCAAAAGCTACTTAAATCTGTTTAAATGGTTCCCAAAAATGATAATTTTACCTTCAAGAAGTAAACTTCCAGCAAGTGCGATCATGTATGAGTCCAGCATCTAGCTACAATGGCGGAATGCTGTTGCTGCCTCCCTCTCAAGCTTTCCCAGTAAAGGCTCGTCGGTGGATGTGATGACATCACACAGACGTGTCTGTGCATGCATGTTACACAAATGTGCGCAGCACATGTGCGTAGACTTTGCCACTGGTGAAAAAAGGCAGGAGCCTACCTGGGAAAGCTCATAACCTGTGCAACATATATCAGATGAACAGTTTTTGATTTATTAAGAAGATTTTAGTTCATAACAGCATGCTCACTTCTCTCAACATGTTCTGTATTTTATGAGATAATTAGCCATATACTTTTACAGAGCTTATGCTTTCACTCTATTTACAGAACACAACTAACACATAATGCTTGTTGATCTACAATTGGGGGGTACTGGACAAGGAAAGAAAGCATTTAAATGTGGGAAAGCAGATCATATCAGGCAATCACAATAAATATACATGCAATAGATATTAATAGTACAGTCTCCATTATATTTCACACTATAAACCCTATTACTTATATTACATATATGTTCAGTGGTTACTTCATAAGCTACACCAACACCTTATCCTAACTCAGTGTCTTTTATGTGAACCTCATATATTTTCATTGCAAGTTCTCATTCTAACATACCTGCCAGTTTGTCTCTATATTCATACCTACATCCTTTTCCAGTGTATGCAATTTAAAAATCCACCTCATTTCAACCTGAAGTAATTTGTCTCTAAAGTTGCAACCCCTCATTAGTGGTGCTACCTTTTTGAGACCCCAAAAGTGCAGAGACGCACCGTTATGTCCCCTGCTATTAAAATGTACTGAAACTGGGGAATTTATATCCCCATTTCTTATATCTCCTTTGTACTCTAATATTCCAGTTTTTAATGTATGACTTGTCTGCCCACACATAGTAGATCACATGGGCATTGGATCACATATATCACACCTTCTGTTGTACATGTGATATGCTGTAACATTTTGGGTTGTTCCCCTGTATGAGGGTTTATAAAAATTTGTTTCTTGGAAGCATTGTTGCATACTGCACATGTACTACATTGGTGCATCCCTGGACTGAGGGGTTCCAACAAAAGCGGGTCCCCTGAAACTGTAGGCAGTTTAAACTGGGGCTGTACAACCTTGTCTTTAATACTTCTCACCTTTTTAGCTACTACAATAGGTGGATTTGTAATTCCCTGATATGTTCATTGTCTTGTTTCACAAGGTGCCAGTTTTGATTTATTATTCTCCTCCTAATGTCAGGCATTCTGTGATTGAATCTAGTGGACATAACCAATGTTGATTTACATGATTTTTCTGAAGTCTGATTTAACAGCTCTTTCCTATCTTTTTGTTTTATTCTTTCTTCTGCTGCTTTTAAAGTACCCCATTGATATCCCCTTTCCTTAAATCTTTCTATCATAAATCCTATTTCTCTATCTGCATCTTCTTGTTTAGTGCAGTTTCGTTTAGCTCTGGTCAATTGAGCGGATGGGATGCTCTTCTTCAAGTGTGGTACATGGAAACTTTTATTATGCAATAATGTGTTTCTATTTGTGTCTTTTCTGTATAGATTAGTATATATCTATGAATTTTCCAAGTAGATGTTCAGATCCAGAAGAGGAACAGACACTTTGTCATAGTTAATGACAAATTTTAAATTTCTATCCTTTTGATTAAGATCTTTATAAAATTCCATAAGCTCCTACTCTATTCCTGTGCAAATCAGAAAAATATCATCAATATACATCAGCCAAGTGTATATATTGGTATTTACCAAATTTCCCTTGTCATTAAACACATGTTTATGTTCAAAGTTATCCATATAGGCATTGGCATATGCCAGTGCCATTGCTGAACCCATAGCCGTGCCTCTGATCTGTTGATAAAATTTCTTGTCAAATTCAAAATAGTTATGTTGTAATGTGAAGTCTTCTAATTCTTATAGGATTCTCGTTCTTGGATGTGAGCCATGTCCTCTTTTGTCTAAAAGTGAACCCATACATTCAGCTCCTTCCCTATGTGGAATGGATATATATAGATCTGCAGTATCTAAAGTAACCAGAATTTCAAAGTTTGTATATCATATCCATAGTATCCTTTACAAATGCAGTAGTTTTCATAACCAAAGGATGTACATGAAAATCTATAAACCTAGAGACTGGTTCAAAAACTGAACCAATTCCCAAAATGATTGATCTGCCAGGAGGGTCTAAAATGTTTTTATGGGTCTTTGGAATTGCATAAAATGTAAGTATTCTTGGACAGTCATTGACCAAAAGGTCCGCCTCACACACATTCAACCAATTCATAACAGTATATTCCTCTAAGAGGCTTCTAAGTCTAATCACAATATTTCCTGTCAGATCCATAGACAATGGTATATCATTTTCTACGTTGTTTTTTAACTTTAGACACATATTTTGATATTGAAGTCTGTCCTGTATAACAATGGCCCCTCACTTATCTGCACCTTTAATTACAATATTAGTATATCTTCTAAGTGCTTCCAATGCTTGCTGTTCTCTTTTGACAAATTAGCATACTGGGGAAAATATTTTGTTTTTCTTTAAAGAGTCCCATAATCTCTCTTTCTACTATTTTGATAAAGGTTTCAGTTCCATGGTTTCTTCCGGGGTGTTTTTGACTTCAACTTTTAATTTTTGTTTAATTTATTTTTGTAGTCAATTATATCCGTGTTGTCTTGTGATCCATATAAATTTTTTAGCTTTAAGGACCGAAAAAAACATTGCAGGTTTGCTTCAAGATTAAATAAATCCACAGCTTGGGACAGAGCAAATGAAAGTCCCAAGCTGAGAACTTTCTCTTCATCTGTAGTAAATCACCTTTTTCATAAATTAAATACTGGAATTTAATCATTTCTCACATGTTTCTCCCCCTGTTGGCATTGCCTTGCCTTGTTTGCCTTCAACCTTGCCCTCCTCCCCTTGTGACTCCTCCCCCCACCCTCCGGTACCTTTCCCCCTGAAGTAATGTGTTTCTATGTGTGGCTTGTGGATGTAACTCATATCTTGGAAATTGTTCTGAAGTGCTGAGATGTTGTTCCTCAGGTGTAGATTCACTGGAAGGTGTTTTGTTAGTATCCCTTACATAGCTATTATCACTATCTGAACTGTTAGAATCCTGTGTTTTTTTCCAGTACTGATTCCTTCTATTGAATGTTTTATAGGTATATACCTTCCCATCATGGTAGTTATTGGTGTCTCTGAAGAATTTTTTAACTTTCTGTTGTTTCAGTCTTTTCTCATACTGTTGTAACTTACTTGTAATTTCTTCTAAGTTATTTTTGAACTCTTTCTCCTGCATTTTTAGTTTTAATGATTCTTGTACTGTTTTGATATCAACTTCTAGACTCTGTCTCTCTTCTATGATGGCCTCAGTCAAAGCGTACATGAAATCACAACTGGCTCTATTTCTAATTCCATCCCACTTGTTATCAAGTTTTGGAGGGTTTAATTCCTATATTTGGTTCAACAGAAATTCTACATCCATGAGGGATCCTATTATACTGAAGATATTGTGTAAGGGTGAGCCCATGCCACTCCAGCCTACAATTTTTATATTGTAAATTCTCTATTTTATAAGCCAGATTTTTTGGCGCTTCCCCCATCTTCATGGATAAATCTCTATCACCTCGCATGGCTGAAAATAGTTTTTTCCTTTCTTCTTCAGAAAATGTGGTAAAAGTGAATGCTGCTGTGTAAACTATCTTCAATGTCAGAACAAATGTCTCCAGGATCCATTTTGTATAATTTAGGATGGACAAACTAAATAGCAAAACTAATTAGACATATAATGTTTAATACAACACTTTTATAATAATTCAGCTTCTACAAAGAACATTTACTCAATCCACAGAGTAAATATAATGCAAATTCTGAACATTAGCTTTGTGGGTAATGAAAAATAGTTTAGAAAGTCATAGTCTTCATAGGTTTTTCAGCTAACCCCCCTGTGGATTACTGCAAACAACACACGCTGGGGGGGGGGGTGTCAAGCCCTTTATGCCTCTTCAAAGAGAAACAGACACTTCTGCTTGTGTTCTTTCTTTAAAAATTATTATTTTTCTCCCCTACATTTTGCTCTGTTCATAGAGCTTGCCCCCATTAGACCCCAGGAAGGGTTTAACATTTATTTAAAACAAATGCTGGCATCCTGCACCTCGAGAGCTAGCCCACTAGACAACCAGGGTGTATTATTTTATATTGTGGCTTCCCCCAGGTCATTTCCTAGCCCACAGGACCACCAGTGACTATTTTGTATACAACAGGGCTACTAGCCTCCATGAGCATTCACTAGCCCATTTGGGCTACTAAATAAGTTACTGGCCACTCAGTCACCATTGGGCACAGAGGTTTCTTAGCTGAGTCCCCCTTCCCCAAACCTCTCTCCCTTTCTTCTGTTTCTTATTTTTTATTGTTTCTTTTTACTTCTAACCTCTCTTCTCCTTTTATTTGCACAGGTCTGATAGGAAGAGGGCTTCTACCTATCGGATAAGTATATATTTATTTATATCCTGTCTCTTCAGCCCTGCAGGATCCCCTAAAGAGCTGCAAATCCTTTGTGACCTCTTACCTGTCTTTATTTTTACAGGCACACTGGCGTCACCCCTTCAGACTCCTACCTTGGCACCCTACGGCAGGTAAGTCCATCTATTTTACTTATTATTTTGGTGGGTTGACTGTAACAGAGTGGCCACATCAGTTGCAAGATGTGTCTCCAGTCCAGACAGGATTACAGCATTGAACCTGGAAACAGGAAATGGGACAGCCATACGAACAGGGGTTGTCTACAGGCCTCCAGACCAGGTGGAGAACACAGACATATTACTATTAGAAGATATACAAAACATGACAGCTAAAGGGGAGGTTCTGATAATCGGAGACTTCAACATGCCAGATATAGATTGGTCAATACCAGCAGGAACATCTGCCAGAACTAAACACATAGTGGATTCTCTGCAGAAAGAGGGCCTCAAACAACTGGTACAACAGCCCACAAGAGACAGGGCTAACCTAGATCTAGTACTGACTAACAGGGAAATAATCACAGATCTTCAGGTAGAAGGTCACCTGGGGGCCAGTGACCATCACAGGGTATGGTTCAATTTGGCCACTAGAACTAAATCATCCCATTCCAAGGCAAACATATGGGACTTCAGAGGAGCTGACTTTGATGAGAAGGCCAACATAGTTAAGCTAGCCCTGGCAAAAAGAAATACAGGTGAGGGGGTACAGGCAAAGTGGGCAAGCATTAAGGATGCAATACTTTGAAGCAACATCCCATTGTGTTAGAGAGAAAATGAAGTGAAAAAGAAGAAGGAACCACCTTGCTTCTCAAAAACAGCAGCAGAAAAGGTCAGAGCCAAAAGGCTGGCCTTCAGGAAATATAAGGGAACACAGCGGGATGAAGATAGGGAGGCATACCAAACTTTCCTAAGGGAAGCAGGGAAGGCAGTAAGGCAGGCAAAGGCCCAAACTAAGGAAACACTAGCATGTACAGTAAAAGAAGGTGACAAGACTTTCTATAGATACATGAGTGAAAGGAGAAAGCCCAGAGGGGGGTATTGCTAAGATCAAAGGGGATAAAGGGGCATGTGAGGAGGAGAACCATGTAAAAGCATCTATCCTAAATAGATACTTCTGCTCAGTATTTACTGAAGAGAATGTAGGGCAGGCCCACAGCTCAGCACCATGGACACAGGGGGTAGGGAGGTGTGCACTAGTCCCTTCACAAAAGAAAGGGTCCTACAAGAGCTCGATAAGCTCAGGATGGACAAGGCAATGGGACCTGATAGCATACATCCTAGGTACTAAAGGAGCTATGGGTTGAACTAGCAGAGCCATTATCAGAACTGTTTAGTGAGTCTCTGAGCACAGGAGAGGTCCCACAAGACTGGAGAAGGGCTCATGTGATCTGACTCCACAAGAGTGGTAGCAGGGAGGAGGCAGGGAACTACAGACCAGTCAGTCTTACCTCAATAGTGGCAAGATTATGGAGGCACTCCTTAAGGAAAGGATAGTGCAACACCTGGAATCCATAGAAGCACAGGATCCAAGACAACATGGGTTTACAACGGGAAGGTCCTGTAAAACTAATCTCATAGATTTCTTTGACTGAGTAACCAGAGTGGTGGACCAAGGGGGAGCAGTTTATGTTGCCTACCTTGACTTCTGCAAAGCTTTCGATACTGTTCCACATAGAAGATTGATTAATAAGCTGGGTAGGCTTGGGATGGGTTAGAAGTTGGTCAACTGGGTGGCAAACTGGTTGATGGTAGAAAACAGAGAGTAGTGGTAGAAACATAGAAACATAAAATTTGACTGCAGATAAGGACCGCTTGGCCCACCCAGTCTGCCCATTTCCCTACCTGATGGATAAGCTGCAGATTCTAGTTAATCAACAGCTTACTTCCTCCTGCCCCCACTAGAATTGCCTTATGCCTGTCCCATGCATTCTTGAATTCTCCCACTGTTCCTGACTCCACAACCTCCTCAGGAAGGCTGTTCCATGCATCCACAACTCTCTCTGTGAAAAATACTTTCTAACATTACCTCTGAGCCATCCCTCTATCTTCAAATTGTGCCCCTTGTTCTTGCACATCTCTTCTTCTGAAAGATGCTACCTCTTGTATCTTGTTAATTCCTTGAGATACTTGAAAGTTTCATCATGTCCCCCTCCCTCCTTTCCTCAAGGGTATACATATTAACCTGCTTTAGTCTCTCCTCAGTATGTCTTCTGGTGCAGACCTTGCACCATTTTGAGGTTTCCTCTGAACATCCTCCACTCTGTCTATGTCTTTGTGGAGATGGGGTCTCCAGAATTGCATGCAGTACTCCAGATGTGGTGTCACTAACTGTCTGTAGAGAGGGATAACAACTTCCTGTTTTCTACTGTTGATGCCTCTCCCTATGCATCCTAGTATCTCCCCTGCCTTCCTTACTGCCATCTCACATTGCTTGCCCACCTTTAGGTCATCTGATTTAATTACTCCTAGGTCTGTTTCAATTTTTGTTGTTGTTATTAACTCACCCCCCATTGTGTACTCTTTCCCTGGGTTTTTGTTTCCCAGATGCATTACCTTTCAATTCTTTGCATTGAATCTCAGCTGCCACATATTTGACCATTCCTCCAATCTTGCCAGGTCCCTTTTCATTCTTTCCATCCCACCTTGTGTATCACCCCTGTTGCAGATCTTTGTATCATCTGCAAAGAGGCATATCTTTCCTTCCAGCTGCTCTCCAATGTCACTTATTAAGATATTAAAGAGGACCGGTCCCAGTAGCGAACCCTGCAGTACCCCGCTAGTTACCCTCCTTTCTTCACTGTGGACTCCGTTTACTATTACCTTTTGTGTCCTGTTGTCCAGCCAGTTTTTTTATCCAGGCTACCACCTTGGGACCCACTCCAAGGCTGGCTAACTTGTATATTAATCTTTTGTGTGAGACTGTGTCGAATGCCTTGCTAAAATCTAGGTAGGCCATATCCACAGCCCCTCCCTGGTCTACTACTTTGGTCACCCAGTCAAAGAAATTTATTAGGTTCATATGACATGACCTTCATGCTGTGAAACCATGCTGCATTGGGTCCTGTGCCCCACTGGCCTCTAGGTACTCAACAATTCTTTCCTTCAGAAGTGATTCCATCATTTTCCCTACCACTGAAGTCAATCTAACTGGTCTGTAGTTTCCTGCCTCTGCCCTGCTCCGACTTTTGTGAAGTAGAATCACATTTGCCCCCCTCCAGTCCTCAGGTACTACTCCATCCTCCCATGATTTGTTAAAGAGAGTAGTCAGTGGTGTTACTAGTTCTACCCTTAGTTCTTTTAGTAATCTTGGGTGAATTCCATCAGGCCCCATTGCTTTGTCCACCCTCAGTTTCAAGAGTTCTTTCAAAATCCTTTCTTCTGTGAATGGACTGGTATCGACCACTATTCAGAGTTTCTCCCTTGTTTGGTTTAGGCACCTCCCCCTCCTCCTCATCTTTGATAAATGGTATACAGTCAGAAAAGATGCAAGTCACAAGTGGGGTACCTCAGGGATCAGTCATGGGGCCAATCCTCTTCAATATCTTCATCAGTGGCATTGCAGATGGACTGGAGGGTAAGGTTTATCTGTTTGCAGATGACACCAAGATCTGCAACAGAGTAGATGATCCAGATGGGGTGGACAGAATGAGATGAGATTTGGATAAACTGGCAAAATGGTCAGAAGAGTGGCAACTGGGGTTTAACGCAAAGAAGTGTAAGATTATGCACATAGGGAAGAGAAACTCTGAAGCCACCTATAGGCTGAGAGGGGAGTTGCTGGAAGTCACAAGGGAAGAAAGAGACTTGGCATCATCATCACAGATGACGTAGATAAGGCTAGGGGATGTTGGGATGTATTAGTAGGGGTATCACAAGTCATAAGAGGGCGGTAATAATCCCTCTTTACAAGACACTGGTTAGGCCCCATCTGGAGTACTGCTTGCAGTACTGGAGGCCACACCTTCACAAGGACATTAACCAAATTGAGGCAGTCCAGAGAAGGGCAACCAAAATGATGCAGGGACTGCATCAGAAAACATATGAGGACTGATTAACAGAACTCAATATGTATACCCTAGAGCAGAGGAGGGAGAGAGGTGTTATGATCAAAACATTCAAACATCTTAAGAGCTTTAACAAAGTGAAAGAGTCTAACATGTCTCAGTATAAGAAAAATAGCAGAACAAGAGGACACAGCATGAGATTAGAGGGAGGCCAATTAAGGGGTAATGTGAGGAAGTTCTTTTTCACAGAAAGGGTGGTGGATGCATGGAACGGCCTACCTCAGGAAGTGGTGGATATGAATATGGTACAGGGCTTCAAATAGGCATGGGATATGCATAAGGGAGCAATACAGATGAGTATGAATAGATAGGCCATTGACAGAGCAAAGGCTGATGGCATATTCATAAGCTAGAAAAAGAAATGGGCAGACTGGATGGGTCATGTTGTAGTAGAGAGTGGCCATCACTTAGAACATGGCTGGATGAGAAAAGTAGTGTCGTTTGCATACATATGTATATGGGACCTTGTGCAGACTGCGACGAGATCATTGATGAAAAGGGAGAACATAATTGGGCCTAGGACTGACTCTTGGGGAACACCAATGACGATGAGGAGAGGGAGGAAGATGGAGTTCATGATCCTGACTGACTGTTGCCTATTTTTGAGGTAGGATTCAAACCACTGTACTGTGGGGAGATGAGTCCAGCTCCCATGAGTTTGTCAAGAAGCAGGGGGTGGGAGACAAAATCAAAGGCCTTAGCGAAATTGACAAAAATAGCAGCAGTTAGTTGGCCTTGGTCAGAGGCAGACTGAATGTGTCCAGTGATGCAGAGAAGGGAAAATATTGTTGAGTGGTGTTTCCTGAACCCAGATTGTTATGGTGAAAGGTAATTGTTGGACCTAAGAAAGTCAATTAGTCTGGTCTGGACAAGAGACTCTTGCCTCTTGGCAAGAAAGGGGAGGAGGAAGATGGGATGGTAGTTCCTAGGGACTGAGGGGTCACCATCCTTGTGGAGAGGGATGACACAGGCTGATTTCCATGCTAGAGGGACCTTACCAGACTCAAAGGACAAATTTAGTAGGTATGTGAGAGGAACTGCAATAGCTAGTGCTGAAATGTGTAGAAGCTTAGCGTGGATGCCATCTGGGCTGGATTTGGTGATGTTTAAAGAGTAGAGGGCATATATTACTTCTTTGGGCTATGTGGGAGTAAGGTTGAAAGAGTTTTGAGCAGGGTGTTGGGGAAGCGAGCAGTGACCTGGAGGTGGGGGAGAGAACTGGTCAGGAAGGGCACATGTGGTGAAAAAGTTGTTTAGGGTTTCTGCTTCTTTGATGGGGTCAGAAATACTTTGGTCATTTAGCTTGAGAATAGGGTTGGAGGTCTGAGAGGGGTGTCTCTATAAGGGTTTGGACCACCTTCCAGAAGGAGGAAGGATAGTTGTGTTTAGGTGGGACTTAAAGTAATCTGCCTTGGCTTGTCTTATCACTTTGGTGTAGGCATTTCTTGCCATGTTGTAAGGCTATCTAATATGGGGGGTCAGTGTGGATTTATAGAGGGACTAGACCCTATCATGGGCTTTGCAGAGGGCAAGTAGGGTGCTGGAAATCCATGGGTGGTGGCAATTTTTGACCCTGGCTTTAACCAGGGGGGCATGGGAGTCCCAGACCTGTTTAAACATCTGCAGGAAATTGGACAGGGCTGAATCAGTATCTGGTGCAGTGTGGACAGGGTCCCAGTCTGCAAATTGTAGGTCATAAAGGAGGGAGCTGGTGCTCAGTGAGTTTAGTGGGTGTGTATTAATATATTTTGAGGCAGATTCTGGGAGTTGAAATTTTCTGGTACAGTGGGTAATGCAGTGATTGCGTTGGGTAGCATCCATTACAACAGTGGTGGAAATTCTGTGTGGATGGGAGGTGAGGATCCAGTCTATTAGAGAATGATTAGATGAGTATTGGTTGTAGCAAGTGGGCTTTGAAATTAATTGTGTAGGGTTGAAAGACTCAAGTTCGGATGTGTCTGCTTTTGTGGAGGGAGAAAGCCAATCCAGGTTATTATCACCTAGAAGGAGTAGTTCAGCAGATGCTGCGCGGGGAGGAAGGGAGGACACTCAGGAGATAAGGGCATTCTGGGCTAGGCGCAGGGAAGCATAGATCACCCCAATGTAGATAGACAGGGAAGAAGGGAGGGTGAGCTGAGAAAGTAACAATTCATGTGAGCAAGGGCAGGATTCTCTTTTGATAATTGAGCACTGGAGTGGCTGCTTGACATAATTTGCTACTCCTCCACCCTTTTTTGCACAGTCCTGGTAGAGCAGGGTGCAATAAGGGATGGAAAGGGAGGAGTCGGGGTGTTTGGCAGAGAGCCAGGTTTCTCATGAGGCAGAGGATGTCAGGAGCATTTGTGTTATTTTTTTTATTTTGTTTTTTTATTTTATTTTAACATCAGTTTAACAACCTTTGAGCCAGAGGCTCATTTACAAAGGTACCTCGTCAAGATTGGAGACAAAGACATACATATAATAGACAAATGCAGTACAGCACAGCAAAAGGCACAGGCAGGTACATGTAAGGCAAAGCAATCAGCAACACAGTTCAGCAATATGTGTTTCCCTGGCTCTTGGCAACCAATATGAAATCCCTTTTTTTTTTTTTTAGGAGGAGGTAGTGCAGAAGAGTTGGAGGGTGGGAGCTGGGGATAAGGAGGAATGCAGCTCAGCGAGCTTTGTCTGGGGGGGTGGAGGTAGGGGGTCAGGGGCAATGGCAGGAGTGAGAAGTGAGCAGGTGAGTTTTAAGTCTGTATTTGAAGCTAGCCAGCGAGGGGGCATTTGTGATGCTTGCTGGGAGGGAGTTGTACCCGGAGGGGGCTCTATAGGCGAAAGCCCTTTGGCCCTGGGTGGTCCGAGCCCTTAGGACAACAAGGGCAGCTCTGCCGGGAGCAATGTTACCCAGCAGCTAAGTTAATCTAGTTTAGGTAGAAGACTCCTTATATTCATATGCATGATGTTTAGGCCTTTTTGGGGAGTAGAAGACTTTTGCCCAGGTAGGGGTCCTGAATTTAATTCAACATCCCCTGCTAGGAGTAGGGTGAGAAGGAAAATAGAAAAGGTGGCTGGTAGTTTGAGTCCCCTGGTGAGTAGGGGGGGGATCTAGGCCTGGTACGAGAGCACCATAAGAGGGTTGTTTAGGATGTCCACAGAGGGGCAACGACACTAGACAACATTTGGTGAAAGAGAGGTGGGAGAGGGGTAGGGAGATAGGGGGCAAATGTAGGCTGGTTAGAGAGGGTGGGGGCTGTGGTTGAAATGGGTGGGGCTGGGTATATGTAGCTAGCATGGGGGGAGAGGGTAAGAGAAGGCATAACAAGATGGAGAGAAGTAAGGGGGGTTGCTCCATTCATGGTGGGAATAACGTTTAGGCAGTGATGCAGCTGTGTGTGGTACACTTGGAAGGGGGGAGGTTTCTCAAGGTTCTAGCACTACCCCTGCTAATGCACTAAGTGGCAGTATAGGCAAGTCTTATACACTTGGAGCAAGGGTGGGGGGAGGCTGTTCAAGGTATTAGCACTAGCTCTGCTGGAGCAGTAGATGGCAGTATAGGCAAGACCAAGATGGGGGGAGGAGGGCTGAAAGAGTCATTCGTATATTCCCCATTCTAAACTTGTTGGCTGATGTGGCCTAATGGTTAGGACACCAGACTGTAGGCCTAATGGTTAGGGCACCAGACTGTAGGTGAACCAGGAAAAAAGCCATCTAGGGGTTTTATTCCCACAGCCTACACAAGTACTCAACTGATTTAAATAAAATGTTAAATAATGGAAAGGCAAGAGTAATATTTAAGAATACAAAATGGTGGGTGGAGGAGATGGAAAGAGCTAAAGCACTCTTTCATAATAGTAGGTAATAGCAGGAGGGTAGTGGTGGCAACAGATGGCATCACATGAGGTGAGTGCATGGGAAAGGGCACCATCTGTAATGATGACTCCTTCCTAGTGCAATCCCTCGAGATGATGGGAGGGTAGAGCAACCAGATAAGGGGGTTGGTGAACTGGGTGACAGGATGTCACTATGTGTATGCACGCATGGGGGGAGCGAGCATGGCGAGCGTGGGCTGTGAGGGGGCAGAGGGGCTGTAGGGGGTGGCGCTGTGGTGGATGGCTGAGCTGTGTTGTGGCATTTGGGGTTGGCTAGTGGTTGGTGTGGGTGATGTGCCGGGTTTGGGTCAGGGCGCTGGTGAGATTTTATTGTGCCCGGCCCGAACCTTTATTTTTTTTTTATGCTTTCACCCCCCTGACATGCACCCCCTTGGAACTGAGAATCCTTAAGTAGGGGGGTGCAGGGGACAAAGCTCCACGATGGGGGTGGTGCATTAAAAATATCTCTTGGCACTGTTGTCCTGTGCGCCAGGGTTGTCAGAGTGCTGAAAAGGTTTTCGGCACTCTGACTGTACAATAACGGTGATCACCTTTAGGTGTTCACCATTATCACATAAACCCTCAACAGATATAGATGAACCATTTTGATTTTTACTGGGTCAAAAAAGTAAATGTATGAAAAAGACAACGAGGGGCAGTTTTCTTCATTTTGGTACCAACACTAAAAAGTGGGCACCCATGTTTAGGAAAGTGATGGAGAGATACAGTACTTGGCATAGGGTGGGATCTTTTTATAAAGGGGCACAGGCACGGGACACAGATGAGGAGAGGGAAGAATACTTGGCAGAGGGTGGGATTGTTTACAACAGGCACAAGGCATGGGAAGCATTGGGGAGGTGGGAGGGGCAGTTGGCAGAGGGTGAGATTGTTTATAAGCAGAAAATGGAGATTAACCATTGGTTACATGCAGTCAGTTGCATTGCAGGGGGAAGGATAAGGAGCAGGCTGATCATAATACTGCTCAGCTGCTTGCTAGGTGGCATCATGCAGAACAAAGCAAAGACTTGCCCTGTGATATGGGTGGCTCTTTTCTTGGAACTTCATGAAGTTTCCACCCAGCATGCCAAGACAGTTTCATGATCAGCCTGGCTGATGATTGGTCTGACAGTGTCGAGCCAACTGCTGACTGCTCTGCATTGGACTGTCAGTGAAACACCTCTCAGATCCACCATCATAGCAATTTGTTCACTTTGACTAACATGAATATAAAAAGAAGTAACCATCCACTATTTTCAAATTTCTTCCAAAAAGCATAATTTGAATTAATATTCTAGATGAACCTTTCAGAGTGATATTCTGAAAATAGAATGCTCTATTTGATATATAAATGCTCATTTCCATGTAAGGCTTAATTCTTGGTAAAGTAAGTAAGAATATGGATCAGGGCATCCAAAGCCCCTTTCATTCCTTGGCATTTTCAGGTGCTTCCAGACAATTCTAGGTTTGCCTCCTATCTATAAGAATTTACTGAATATATTGTTATGTCCAAAAATCATGAGATTGAGCAAGCCCCAAAAGTTGTCTGGCTAGTGTAAATTGGATCCATGATGCTGGTTCGACAACAAAGTTGTCAGCTGGAGTTACAGCGACAGATTTATGTTGACTGCAAATGCGATCAGCATAAAACTGTGTAAAGAGTTACCCACACCCCGCTGTAGAAAATATAATCAACTCTTAGTCAGAGTTGATTTGGGGAGGGGGTGCAAGACCCAAAGAAAGCAGTGGCAGGTCCCACGGCGACATTACAGCAGCAACAGTGAATTATTGCTTTAATGTCACTCGCTATCCAATTGTCAAACCAATGTTGGCATAAGGTGTAAATTAAAGGGTCACTGCCAGATTTTTTTTTTATAATTTCTATAGCCTGTATCTTCTGCTGTCCTGCTGGCATTATTAATTGACAGAAAAGCATACTCTACGATTTACATAAAAGTTATATTTTCTCATTCTGTTATCTAAAATTAAATTGCAAACAACCTGCCTCAAAAGGGCTGTTTCCACACAGCCACATGGCTGATTAGCATTGCGCCATGCTGAGCTATGGGTAAACTTGTTCATAAGTGAGTTTTGAATTTTGGTAAACCACTTGAATAAACAACATCCTTAGTTAGTACTCACTTTACTCATTTCAGAAATGTAACTGTTTGAAAAGTGAGTGCTGTAACCAGTTAATTTATTATTTGAAAAATGAAGTCATGACTCTGTGCATGTGCTTAATTTACCATTTGAAAATTGAAGCTGTGACTCCAGTCATGCCCACATGCTCGGACTCACAGCCTCAATTATCAAAAAGTAAATTAAGTTGGTTACAGTGCTCATTCCTGAAACTACCTTACATTGCCAGCATCAGTAAAGTGAGTGCTAACAAAGGAAGTAGTTTGTTCAACTGGGTTACAACATTCAGAACTCACTCATCAATAAGTTTACTCATGTCTTGGTGTGTTTCAGCATCATGGATGTTCCTAGTTGCCCTTTAGATGTGGTCGAGCACAATTTTAATTTTTCCTAATAAAATAAGAAAATATAACTTTTATATCACTCCTGAAGTATTTATGTATTTTGTGCCCATTAATAATGCCAGCAGGAAAACAGAAAGCACAGGCTGAAGAAATAAAAAAAGTTGACAGTGCCCTTTTAAATGAGGCATTGCCATAATTTTGAGAGTCTCTGTTCTTCCCCGTAATGACAGTTATAAATTTTGCCATTTGTCTACTATCTTCCTGATTTTCTACTTGACTTTTCTGAAGTTGATTATAATATTAGAGGCCTGGTTCTTTGTGAGGGTTATCCCAAATATTTAATATGTTTACTCATTTGAAATCCACCCATTTCCAAGTTACATCATCATCTTCCCCTGGCGATAGTCTCAGAATGACAGAGTGTTGTTTATTTAAAGTGTTTCCTGAAAGGGTAGAAAATCTCTCAGCTTCAGTTAGAAAGCAGCAATGAAAAAATCCAAATTTTTAATAATCATTATGATGTTGTACACAAATATACACATTTTAACACAATCAGTAGTCAGTTTAATGCTCTTTCATGGTTCACTTTTATTAGTTAGACAAAGGGTTCTAAGCATAAAATAAAGAGGGTAGGAGACAAAGGACACAACCCTGGTGTCCTCCACCACTCTTGCAAATCTAAGTAAACTGGACATCCTTTATCACCGTCCGTTACGGTTCATTACCAACTCCCCTTACCGTTCGCACCACTGTGACTTATATGCAGCTGTTGGTTGGACATCCTTTACTACTAGACGCCTGCTCCATGCTGGGCTATGGACTCTTAAACTGCTCCTGTAGAAATTGCCAAGCTATCTCTCTTCCTTTATCAGTATCTCACATAGTGCATACTTGTTAAGAAAATCTGACTTTATTATGCTTGACATACCAAGGACGTGGACTTCCTTTGGTAAACGTGCTATTGCATATGCCCTTCCCTCCATTTGGAACCAATTACAAACCGTATTGAAACTAACTAGCACAGTTTCAATAAACTTCTACAAATCGCTAAGTTCAGCCAAAATAAAAGACACCTGTAACTGTCATTAAGTCTCTTCCTTCCCCATGTGTGCCATATTTATCCAGTGGTAAGGTATAATTGATTTGTCATATTAACTTGCTTTCCTTCCCTTCTACTCCTGGCTTTATCTTTGCTTACGCTCCACTGCTACTCTATCAAATCTCTCCTCCCTCCCATATCAGTTGTAGACTGTTGTTTGTTCTAGCTGCCAAAATACTGTATATTTGATTTGATTTGATTTGATTAAATCAAATCACACCAGTCATCATGTTTCATTTATCAGTATGCACCTATAAGTCACTTCCTGTCTCATATCAATGTTTACCACCTACGGTCACCCTATGTGGTACCCTTGTATGTATATCCAGCCTGCATCATGTAACGTGTATTTCATGTATATACTGTTATTACCTATCTGTGTTTGTACTTTAAGTGTTTATGTCACAGGACCTCCTTGTGAATGAGCTTGCTCAATGGAGTTTTCCTGCAATAAACTTGAACTTGAACTTGAACTTGAACTCCATTGCCCTCCTTTGCACATTTTGAAGTTATCTATCAGAAATTGATTAAAGGGGATTCGACATCACTAGGAGCCCAACACCCAAGTGTGGGGCTGGTCCCAATTTACACTTTGTGTGTGAATATGTATATATTTGTTTTATTTGCTGTTTACTGTAGTATAGTGAATTTTATCAGACTCATTTTGCTTGCTGCCAGGCTGACATCTTCTATAACTACAAATCCCAGAATTCCCTGCAGCTGTCCTGGAGATTTCCGTTTTGGTAGTTTTTGTATTATTTGTTTTATTTCTTTCACCATAATAGGACCTTATTTGTACCTAAACTTAGAGATTTTACTTTTATTGAAAAAATCCTGAAGCTGTTGCTTCATTTGTCTTGATTTTCTTTTGGTAACTATCTTTATAATGTTCAAGAAATACTTTAGTATGTTTTCCTCCTCGAATACTAGGTCTCCTTCTTGATTCTCAGTTACAGCTATTATGTTTTTTCCTTCTGTTTTATAAAGCATTTGCTAAACTTTTTCACTCATATCTCTTCTAACAGCCTGGGCATTAGTGGTTGCCAAGTAGCCGGCTGCTTCTGAAAGCACCACTTCCTGCCTTCTAGGGTCATCTGGACATGAAAGGCCAATATTTCTTCTCCTATGACTGCTGCTTTAGAAAAATAGACTATACCCACCAAGTGCTGTCTCACTGACCCTGATGTCACATGCTCCTCTTTGGCAGCCATGATATACTGGACATTTGTTCCTTGGGAATCAGCCACAACTCTGGCCACACCTTTTGCATTCTGACTCAAAGAAAGCATTCCATCTCTCAGCAGTATGTTTGTTTAATACATGGCACAATGGAGTTGCTGAACAAGTCCCATGCTCTGAAACCACTGGGTTCCACATGTACTTTGTTACCTGGTGAGGGTGCTTTTCTGCCTTTTGTGCCAGTGCCCTGAACCTCTGCCACTGAAAATTAAAAAAGGCATCAGGCATGTTATTATCAACCCAAGGGACTTTTTTTTTTTTAAGTTTCTTTATTTCCTTTGGACACCTGGAACTGTCTCGGGCCACAACACTTCACCAGCTCTACTGCCCACTGTGGCCTCCACCAACCTCAGAGACTTTACGGTACCTGCAGAGACCCAGGGATATGCCCCACAGGCTATCAAAGAGGGGGTGATGGAGGTACAGCATTGGACATGTGGCTGGTGGACGTGTGGGTCATCACCTATGCAAGGCTGAAGGTTTTTTCCCCCTTAAGTATCCTCTGCTTCCCCCTGCATGGACATCCTTGATGCCATGAGGCACGGCAACCTTGCCAGAGTCAGCCACACTGCTATGTACAGTCTGGGTTTCTGTAGTGCTCTTGATTGCCACTGGGGGCCGCTGGAACTCTGGACACCTCCTGACACTCCCCCCATGAGAAGAAAGCAGCCTATCAGGCGCTCGGACTACTCCCTCCGCTGCCGACCCCTGGTGCCCGAGCTCACTCCCGAACTCGGGTCGCCAGCGTGGCGCAAGGTGTGAGGTCCAGCGCTTCAGCCCTCAGCACCACCAGGCTGGCCAACCCAAGGGATATGTTTTACCTTAAAAAAGACATTAAGTAGCATACATTTCAGCACAAGTACTCTGGTAATGTCTCCAAATGGCTGTTTCTGCCAACTACCCATTTATAGTGTGGACTACTATAGTGTTATCCATATGAAACACTACCCGACTGTCCCTCAGCCTATCCCCCCAAACCACCAGAGCTACCACTATTGGAAAGAATTCCAGGAAGTAACACTCTGATTCACGTTTTTGCTATAAATGTAAAACACAGACTGTCCACCATACTGCTGTTATCACACAAAGACATGTTCATTTACATTCTTTGATCAACTGCATCTTTTCTGAACTCAGGAATGCCTCTAACACAATCTAGCCAGTCATAATGCTAGGGGAGGAGAGGAGACTATAGCATCATGGGTGTCTGCACTTTGTGGGGGTGTTTCTGATGTTCAGGATGTATGCAATAAAAGTAGACCAAGGATTTGAAGCAAAACAAGGTTGGATATAATTTCCCTAATCCCATGAACTTAATTTTTACTAAGAAAGGAAACAGATCAAATAACTAACAATTTCAGTGAGATTTAGAGATGGTAAACAATCAGAAAATGTGGGGTTTTAACTAGATATAATTAGATGCAAACAGGGTTGATAGCATCCATTTAAAGAGTTAGGAGAACAAAAAATAGCAGGCAGGAAAATAATCCAAATGATAAGAAGTAGTCATTTGTGACTTTATTTCTGAAGTGTTTTTCCTTTTACTCATTAGACAGTTTTCAATGTGATAGTATTATGCTGGATATGTAGAATGATACTCTGCTTGGCAGTGACATATCTAGTTCTATTCCTCCCACTCAAATGGAGACAGCAAAGTCAGTAAGGGTAGGGATGGGGCTAAAAGAGGTAAATCCATCAATAAATGGAGAGTAATAAGTGCCAATGCCCATAGTCTGGGTAACAAGTTTACTGAACTAGTGGCCTTGATGGAAGAGGGACATCTGGATATTGTGGCAGTCACAGAAACATTGTGCACACAGAACCATGACTGGAATGTAAACATACCAGGGTACACAATCTAAAGGAGGGACAGGGAGGGTAAAAGAGGAGGAGGAGTAGCTCTCTATATAAGGGAAGGGATCAAAGCAACAGAACTAAGGGTAAACCACCCACCATTTCCCCAACATCCAACAGAAGCACCTCGACCGCAGAGGGTAGTTGGTCCTGGAGGTTGGCAGGTGGTTAGGAGGGGCAAATCGGGTGTCCCATCACTCGGTGCTCTCCAACATATTACCACCACAAACCATATAAAAAATACAAAAAGGTATCTGCCTCTATTTCTGAAATCAAAGGGGCAGAGGACACTGCAGAGCAGGACACTGCAGCACAGGAGCTAGCACAACAAAACTCACCCAAAACAGGAATCAAAACAAAAAAAGCAAAAAGGAAATTCAAAAAACATCTGATCATAGGAGACTCCATGATTCAGGGAGTTGATACCTATCTCCAGCCAGGGGTAATGGTCAGATGTCTCCCAGGTACATCAGCATGGAGAGACACTGACCGCATTGCTAAAATTATTCAGGAAGCAGGGGAAAACATTGACGTCCTGGTACACATAGGGACTAATGATCTTGCCAGCCGGTCAGTTGTGGAAACCAAGGAACACCTAACCAGGCTGGGTGACAAACTGTCATCCATTTCATCTGGCATCTCCTTCTCTGAGATCCAGCCAGTCTGGGAGAGAGGGGCAGATGGACAGAAGGTCCGAGAAAGAGAGATGGGGAGCTAAACATGTGGCTCAAGGGATGGTGCCAGGAAAAAGGACACAAATTTGTAGGGAACTGGCAACAGTTTTGGGAGCGAAAGTTCTTTAAATTTGATGGACTGCATCTGACTAAGGAGGAGTCAGTGCATTGGGGCAGACATTTGACGTCTTTGCAGAATATTTAAACTAGCAAATGGGGAGAGGGGTGCAGCACCCCATACGTCGAATGGGAAGAACACCCCACCCCCTCAGCTAGGGGTCAAACAGGAGTTCAGCATGTTTGCAGTTCAGTTGCATCACCAGGTAAGGAAAAAGGTCTAGCTCCCCATACGACGCATTGGGGAAATGCCAGACCTCACCCACCAACTAACACACTGAAATCTGGCCAATGGAGAATCATGTACACAAATGCTCCCAGCTGGGAAGCAAGATCCAAGACCTGCAGGCAATAATGACAGTGGCTAAACTGGACATAGCAGCAATTAGCGAGACGTAGTTTAGCAGTAACCACACTTGGGAGATTTCAGTGCCTGGCTATGTACTGTTCAGAAGAGACTGAGGTGCAAAAATGGGGGTGGAGTAGCCCTGTTTGTCAATGAAAATATCAAAGCTGCAGAAATTCAGAATACACATAAGAAGCCAGAAGAACTGTGGGTCACACTGGAAACAGGAAATGGGACAGCCATATGAACTGAAGTCGTCTACAGGCCCCCAGACCAGGGGGAGGACATAGACACATTACTGTTAGAAGATATACAAAACATGACAGCTAAAGGGGAGGTTCTGATAATGGGAGACTTCAACATGCCAGATACAGATTGGTCAATACCAGCAGGAACATCTGCCAGAACTAGACACATGTAGATTCCCTGCAGGGGGAGGGCCTCAAACAACGGGTACAACAACCCACAAGAGACAGGGCTATCCTAGATCTAGCACTGACTAACAGGGAAAGGATCACAGATCTCTAGGTAGAAGGTCACCTGGGGGCCAGTGACCATCACATGGTATGGTTCAGTTTGGCCACTAGAACTAAATCATCCCAATCCAAGGCAAAAATATGCGACTTCAGAGGAGCTGACTTTGATAAGATGGCCAACAGAGTTAAGCTAGCCCTGGTAAAAAGAAATACAGGTGAGGGGGTACAGGCAAAGTGGGCAAGCATTAAGGATGCAATACTTGAAGCAACGTCCCACTGTGTTAGAGAGAAAAGGAAGTGCAAAAGAAGAAGGAAACCACTTTGGTTCTCAAAAACAGTAGCAGAAAAGGTCAGAGCCAAAAGGCTGGCTTTCAGGAAATATAAGGGAACGCAGTGAGATGAAGATAGGGAGGCATACCAAACTTTCCTAAGGGAAGCAGGGAAGGCAGTAAGGCAGACAAAGACCCAAACCGAGGAAACACTAGCACGAACAGTAAAAGAAGGTGACAAGACTTTCTATAGATACAGTAGTGAAAGGAAAAAGTCCAGAGGGAATATTGCTAAGATTAAAGGAGATAAGGGGGCATGTGAGGAGGAGGACCATGTAAAAGCATCTATCCTAAATAGATACTTCTGCTCAGTATTTACTGAAGACAAGGTAGGGCAGGGCCCACAGCTCAGCACCATAGACACAGGGGGGAGAGAGGTGAGCACTAGTCCCTTCACAAATGAAAGGGTCCTACAAAAGCTCAATAAGCTCAGGGTGGACAAGGCAATGGGACCTGATGGCATACATCCCAGGGTACTAAAGGAGCTAAGGGCGGAACTAGCAGAGCCATTATCAGAACTGTTTTTTATTGTTTTTTTTTTTATTTAGTCTTTGTTGACCGGGTAAGTGCACTAGACAAATTCTGCCTATTTTCAGGCACGACCCAGGGGAGGAGGATACAGATGAATGTCAACTGACCTTGAACCAGATTAAGCTGTTGGTGGTATTTTTGATGAATGGAGGGAAATGTGGCCAGGGCACCGGGGAAATTCCCCTACTCTGATGGTGCATGGCCGCCAGCAGGAGTGCTGGTCAGCTTTCAAGATGGACGCTGTAGAGGAGCTACAGCAAGTTCAGTCTGCAGATGTGAAGGAGACCATAGACAAGGATTCTACAAAGGTTAATTTTCCTTCAGCAGAGCTAGAAGATGCAGAATTATTTCTGGATGCCTTATCTTCTGAGGATTCAAAAGTTCCTGTAAGCCCCACAGAGCCTGAAAAGTAAAAATGCTGCCTTTAAAGTCTGTTCAGCTACTTTCTTGTACAAAACCTATAGATGGTGTTGCCCCTTTAAGACCTGCACTGCCTGTGGATGATGTCATGCTACTGAACACGGAAGGGATTCAGCTGGAGAATGGTGTTTCTGCTGTTTGCAGGAGCAATGGCAGTTCCAAAGATCGAAATCTTTCTGCTCCAGCACAAAAAACAGGTCAGTTGGGGGTCTCCCTGCCTAGCACTGAAGCGCTACTTGTTTCCAATAGTTTGGGGGATTTGTTGGAAGTGGGGAAAATGGACTGCAGCAAGATAAACAAAGAAACTGAAACCAGGGAAAAGTATGTGGTGGGAACTGCTCCAACACTGACTAAACAAGCAGGGTTTGTTTTTTCTTCTTCCACTGCTCAGATTATTTATCAAAAACAGCCAAATGAACAGGAGGAAGCAACTGTTTTTTCTTTTGGTGACCGAAATATGGGGAATGCTTCTACATCTTTGCAGCAGGTTAAAAGTTCTGTTCCTCAGCCCATTATGCCTAACTCTGATATTTTGACTTCCTCTTCTACACATGAGAGTGACTGGACTCCTGCTTCAGCTTTAATGGCAGCAGGGTGAAACAAACTCCTTCAGGAGAATGGGCTGCTGACTTAACCTGGGATTCTTCATTTGACATAAACCTCATTCCCCTAAGTGGAACCCAGAAAAGCCTGTTCAATCTGCTAAAAAGGGGCTCAGACTCTAGGGATTTGGTTCTTAATGTCTCTAATGATACTGTTAGTCCTGTTTCTGTAGAGTCTCATAATGCTGTATCTGATAAAGACCTTTATTATCTGACTTATTTGCAAAAACAAATGTGAATCCGCTCCAGGCGGAATGCGTGCGCATTAGATATACAGGGGCATGGCTGAAAGGCCTAATAGAAACTATGTTGGGAGACATTTAATTAAGGAATCCTTGCATTTTTCTCCTAGAGATGTGTTTGCCATCATCAATATTTCAGGAGAGGATAATTATGATGTCAGTTTTAGATCAGTTGCCTTGTTAGAATTATTTTGGATTAGGTATTCTCAGGTAAAGTTCTCTCCCTTTGGTCCCCTGTTGTGATTATCTCTCTCTCAACCAGCCATCAAGTTTGTTACAGTAATGTTCCGCAATGAAGGGGTGTCAGTGGATGATATTACATATTGGTTGTCCAATAAATGTGATGTACAGGGGATCCAGAGCCTATTTTAGACTCAGAGGGCTTTTGGACAGGCGGATGGAAATATAAGGTCAAATTAGACACAATGAACATGGTTTTATGCATATCCCAAACTCCTCTTACTAGGCCGTGATAGAGGTGTTTGTTTTTATAGTGGTCAGCCAAGGGCCTGCTATAAATGTGGCTCACGGACGATTTGTCTAGTGTTTGTGATAGTCCTAGATGTGACAATTGTGGCGAAATTGGGCATTCACTGATTCAATGTTCTAACCCAACGAAATGTGATTTATGCAGGGTAGTTCTCACACATTCAACACCTGTCCGTGGGCTGCAAAACAAAGTATCAGGGAATTGTACTGAACAGTTTTACAGAAAGCACAGGAAGACCTACTCTCTCATTCGCCTCCCACTTTTCCTGGGGAACCCTCTGATGTAAGAAAACCTGTAACTCCTGTGACAATGAATTTAGTTCTCCCCCCTCCCTCTTCATCATTGTCAAGGCCTGTACAGCCTAATAGTTCTGCTTTGCAGGACCCTCTGCTTGTCCCAAGTGTGAAATCGGGTGGTATTGCTAAGACTTTAGATCAGAGCGTAGAACCCCCAAAATTAACCCCTCTCTCTCTGCCTCCTAGAAGGTCCATGAGGAATGTGAAATCAGTACCTGATGCAGTTACAGATTCAGTGGAAACTTCTAATCCTTTCTCTCTTCTTTCTTCTTGGGGGGATACAGCAATGGATGTTGTGGATTCGGATTCCCAAATCTCTACCCAAGACCCCATGGAACCCTCCCAAGGTTCTTATAAGGAAAAGAAAAAGAAAAGAAGAAAAAAATAAAATAAATTCCTTCTTTTTTTTGGTACTCATATGGGTTTTCTGTGGGCTTCTTTGAATGTTCATAGCATTTTAAATGGAGCTAAACGAAGGCTATTTTTCATATGTTGCATAATTCTAGAATTACTGTTTGCTTTTACAAGAAACTTGGATGTTCTCTAAAGAACATGTTACTGCCTTTAAAAGGACTGGCCTTGGGGCCCTTCATATTGGTCATTTGGTCAGGATAAAGCTGACGGCATTGGTATTCTTTTTCCACCTTCCAGTTTAAACTTCATAAATTAATAGACTGCATTCCAGGAGGGTTTTGATTGTGGACTGTTTTCTTGAATCTGTCCTATATAGACTTATTAATATTTATAATCCACAGGTAAAACAGCCAGAATAAAGTGTATGAAAACTATACAACCTTTTCTGCTCACTACCAGGCCAGTACTGTGGGTGGGGATTTCAACTGTTCTCTTACTGACAGGAGATCTAGTGGAAAAAAATGTATTGTGATGCTAACTTTTACAATCTGTTATTAGAGAGGCAGACCTCAGAGTCTGCAATACTTTAGAATCCAACCCCTAAAAATACATTTTGTAAAGGGAAGACTGGTACCTGTATTGATTACCTTTTCACCTCCAAAATATATATATTTCACAGTTTTCTAGACAGCCTTTGAATTTTCAGACCATCTCCTACTTAAAATTGCAATAGAAATCCCAGTAAATTATAAGCCCTACAAAAGTAGATGGCGACTAAATACCTCATCATTACAAAATGACTTTGTCAAACATTCTATAGTTCAAATTCTAACTGCCTGCCTATCGGTGCAATGTTTATATTCGGACTTAGGGATCTGGTGGGAAGAAACTAAACTAGACTGCATGGATTGGTTTAGAACTTATGGACAAAAACCCAGCACGATAATTTTCTTCATTACCTCACATTACGCTCAAAATTACAGTCTCTATTAACTAGAGCTAACACTTCTTCAGAAGATTTATCTCCTTTAATTAAGCATGTTAAATTACAGATGAGGAAGTTTCAATATGATAGAGCCAGATCCCTGCAAGCCTTAATTAACAACTACACGTCCAAAACAGTGATTGGGGACCCTATAGTTTGTGTAAAACCGTGCGAGATAATTCTACACTAGATTGTTTAGTCAGTAATTCACAGTATTATACTGACCCTTCGGATATAAGTCATATTATATATTCGACATTTCCAAAATTTAGGTCCTCATATAGACTTACAAACTGACGCCTTTCAGGATTTTCTGAAAGGTGTTACAGGCCCTGTCATTGATGCCTCAATGGCAGCTGTTCTTTCTGAACCCTTTTCTTTACAAGAAATTGTGGATGTTATTTCTAAACTTAAGCTTAATGTGTCTCCTGGGGTAGATGGGTTATCTAATGCCTTTTATAAAACTTTTGCAAATGAGCTGGTTCCTGTTTAGTTGGTGTTTTAATTCCTTTCTTTCTGGAGGACAGATCTATCCTGCATTCACAAAAGGGTTACAAGTTTATATCTTTAAAAAACAGGAGATAGAAGTGAGATCAAAACTGGAGACCTATCACATTGTTAAATTCTGACTATAAAATCTTTATGATGCTGTTAATAACAGACTTCAATCTTGGCTACTCTAGTGATTTCTCCAGTTCAGTTCTGTGGTGTTTCTCAAAGACGAATACATTCGGTACTTTGTTATATTAGAGATTTTATTGAAATATTACATCACAGCAAACAAACTGGTATTCTACTATCATTAGACTTAGAAAAAGCCTTTGATAGGGTTAGTCATTCATTCCTTTTCCAAACCTTGGCCTTTTTAGGAATGCCCCCTGAGATTCTTACAATTTTACAAAATTTATATTCTAATTCAATAATCTGTCCAGTTATTAAAGGGAAAATTGGGAAAGGTTGGACGCTAAAAGTTGGTGTCAGGCAGGGCTGTCCACTGAGCCTTTATTACATATTTGCTCCTTAGAACCCCTTATTAGACATTTACAGTTGGTTTCTGGTTGGGAGGGTCCAAACATTCCCTTTCTGACTCCTTTAGAAATGTACAAGTTTTTATGGATGACATCTGTTTATTTTTAAACAACAAGGCCAGCTGGAAGTTTTCTTTAAGTTATTTCACAGGTATGCTACCTTGTCAAACAAAATTAATTTTCAAAAATCTAAAGGGTTGTTAATAGGAGCGAATACATTAACCCCTTTGTGCACAGAACTATTTCATTCACTACAACACCTATTTCCATTTTAGGGTTCTGTTCGGTTCCCAAAATTTACCTGAGCAGAATTGGCTTGCAGTTTAAATAAAATGGATAATAAAGTTCAGAGGTGGAAACATTATAAATTCTCGAAACTGAAGAGAGTTCAGATTTTTAAACAATTCCTGTTACCTTGCCTACAATATTTGGCATTTCTGTACCCTGTCCCAACTAACCTGGAAGTGAAACTGTACAGTATTAGTTTTCAGTTTTTTTGGGGAAATAGGTTAAATCCCATTAAAAGGTATTATACTTACCTGGATAAAGTCAAGGGAGGGTCGGGATGGTAGATCCTGTGGTTTTCTGTTCTTCCCTTTTTCTTGCTTTTTCTTTTTGGAACTGTACTTTAACCCCAATATTCCAGAATTTAGCTGGTTGAAATTCTTACTATCCAAGTATTCATCGAAATGGATTGGATTGGCTCCAAAACCTAATATTTCCTTTTCTACTCCCCTTTTCTTTAAACCGATTGTTCGGAAATTATATATGTGGCAATTGTCCAAATCACAAATTATTAATTCTCCAACAAAACTATATTCCACTATTATTTCTCAAATCTATCCTCATTCCCCGCATTTAAAACTGCCCAGGTACTATGACCCATCTGGTGTTAGCACAATTAAAAACCCCGCTTACCCCTTACATGTGGGAGACGCAATGGTTGATAATGTGTGGTCGGTTACAAGTTAGAGGGACAGCTAAGTATAAAATGAAAGAAGAAAGGTTTTGTCCTTATTTAGAGTGTAATGGCACAAGAAGAAACAATGGAACTTTTTTATTCATTGTTCTTTTGCCTCTAAACTATGGGTGTATTTGGCAACTATCTGGCACTTCCCATGGTTGAAACATATTTCTTATGAATTGTTAGTATTGGGATCTTTACCCCATGTCTTGCTACATTTCATACTTCAACTGTACACATTTTCTTAGCATGTCTTAGATTTTGTTTATGGCAAGTTAGATGCCAGTGGGTTTTGTATCAAAAAAGCCAACTTTTTAGGCTTCAGCCACTATGTTATTGTGAATTAAATAAAGTATATCTAAAAGATGCTCAGATTTATGGGACTAGAAAAGTTCAAATCTGGTGGAAGGGTTTCAGCATATGATAAAATTTAAATGACGGATTACTTTCTTTTCTTTTATGCTTTTTGTTAAAAGATAACTGTGTATCACTTGCTTTTTGTTCAGTACCTTTGTTGATTTGTATAAGCTTTTGTGCTTTTTGCTGCTGTTTTTCTTGATGTGTTTTTTTCCATGCTTTATTTCAATAAAGAAGCAATTTACCCCTACTCTTTTTGAGAAATGCCATGTGATCTTTAACATCCACCTAAACTACCACCAGAAAAGGCAGTGAGTCTAGTTTAATGAGCCTCTGAGCACAGGAGAGGTCCCACAAGACTGGAGAAGGGCTCATGTGATCCCGCTGCACAAGAGTGGCAGCAGGGAGGAGGCAGGGAACTACAGACCAGTCAGTCTTACCTCAGTAGTGGAGGCACTCCTTAAGGAAAGGATAGTGCAACACCTGGAATCCATAGGAGCACACGATCCAAGACAGCATGGGTTTACTAAAGGAAGGTCCAGTCAAACTAATCTCATAGATTTCTTTGACTGGTAACCAGAGTGGTGGACCAAGGGGAGCAGTTGATGTCACCTACCTTGATTTCAAAAAAGGTTTTTATACTGTTCCATGTAGAAGATTGATAAGCTGGGTAGGCTCAGGGTGGGTCAGAAGTTGGTCAACTGGGTGTCAAACTGGTTGACGGGCAGAAAACAGATTGGTGGTAAATGGTATACAGTCAGAAGAGATGCAAGTCACAAGTGGGGTACCTCAGGGATCAGTCTTGGGGCCAGTCCTCTTCAATACCTTCATCAGTGACATTGCAGATGGACTGGTGGGTAAGGTTCGTCTGTTTGCAGATGACACCAAGATCTGCAACACAGTAGATTATCCAGATGGGGTGGGGAGAATGAGAAGAGGTCTGGATAAACTAGCAAAATGATCAAAAGAGTGGCAACTGGGGTTTAATGCAAAGAAGTGCAAGATCATGCACATAGGGAAGAGAAACCCTGATGCCACCTACAGGCTGGGAGGGGAATTGCTGGCAGTCACAAGGGAAGAAAGAAACTTGGGCATCATCATCACCGATGACCTGAAATCATCCAAGCAGACCACTAAAGCAGTAGGTGAGGTTAGGGAGATGTTGGGGTGTATTAGTAGGGGTATCACAAGTCAGAAGAGGGAGGCAATAATCCCTCTTTGCAAAACTCTGGTTAGGCCCCATCTGGAGTACTGCGTGCAGTGCTGGAGGCCACACCTTCACAAGGACATCAACCAAATTGAGGCAGTCCAGAGAAGGGCAACCAAAATGGTGCAGAGACTGCATCAGAAAACATATGAGGACAGATTAATGGGTCTCAATATGTATACCCTAGAGCAAAGTACGGAGAGAGGTGATATGATCGAAACATTCAAACACCTTAAGGGCATTAACAAGGTGAAAGAGTCTAACATGTTTCAATATAAGAAAAATGACAGGACAAGAGGACACAGCATAAGATTAAAGGGAGGCTGATTAAGGTGTAATGTGAGGAAGTTCTTTTTCACAGAAAGGGTGGTGGATGCATGGAACGGCCTATCTCAGGAAGTGGTGGATATGAATACAGTGCAGGGCTTCAGACAGGCATGGGATAGGCATAAGGGAGCAATACAGATGAGCATGAATAGATAGGCCATTGACAGAGCAAAGGCCAATGGCACATTCATAAGGTAGAAAAAAAAATGGGCAGACTGGATGGGCCTTGCAGTCCTTATCTGCCTTCAACTTCTACGTTTCTATGTTTCTGTGAGAGACCTAGTGACACCACTGGCTACTCTTTTTAACAAATCATGGGAGGATGGTGTGGTACCTGAGGACTGGAGGAGGGCAAATGTGTTTCTTCTTCACAAATCTGGGAGCAAGACAGAGGCAGGAAACTACAGACCTGTTAGCTTGACCTCAGTGGTAGGGAAAATTATGTAATCACTTCTAATCTTGGGAAATTGTGCACCATCTGCTATACTGCACCTCATAGAACCAGGCGCTAATTCAATTCTCAAACCCTCTATCACATCCCTCGATGCCCCCTCTCTCTCTCTCTGTACCTCCCCTGTCCTGATATCCCACCTGTCATATACACAGTTCCCCTATCTTCTGATGCCCCCTTCCTACTCCTATCACCGCTGACCATCCGAGCACTCTCCCTCCTTGCCCCATACAGTAAAATCAGCTTCCCCCATTCCTTAACCAAAATCACATTCCAAACAACATATCAAAGAAGGACCCTAAGGAAAAAAGCCCTCTCCTTCTTGATAAATTGCTTAAAGAAAATGTTACTGCTGCTCCTTCTCTGTTCAGACAATGTGGAGCTAAACCCAGGTCCTCCATTACAAATTATATCACCATCAGATTTTGCGGTTGCCCCTGGTCTAAAAATGATGTTGGTTAACATTCTAAGCCTGACCAAAAAATTTGATCAACTTCAAGTATGGGCCATGCATATAAACCCTGATCTAGTCATTATTACTGAGTCATGGCTGAAAAAGACTAATACTGACCCTCAGATTTCTCTCCCGATTACAAACTGTCCAGAGCAGATAGGGATATCGGGGGGGGTGGCCGTCTATGCCTAAGCTATGTATACAGTTAGCGATATCGCATGTAAAACTAAACCTAAAGAATATGAGATTGTTTCACTGAAGCTTCACCTTCCTTCCACAGAATGCATCACTATTATAGATGGCTATAGGCCACCAACCGGCGGTACTGAAATCCTTAACGTATTAAAATCCTTAACCACATCTGCCAAAACTGAAACAATAATCCTGGGGGACTTCAATATGGATTGGCTAACTTCAAAATCAAACTCCCTTAAATCCATTTGTGATGAGCTTGGCCTTGCTCAGCTAGTCTCAGAACCCACTAGGAATAATACCTCTAATACTGGCAATAGTTCCCTCTTAGATATTATTTTAACTACTCATCCTCACAAAATCTCACACTTAGCAGTCTTCCATAATGATATGAGTGACCACAGTGTTGTTGTGTGCATAAGGTCCCAAACTAAAACCTTCAAACAGCCTAAAATCAAAACTAAACGGTTCTTTCACAAGTTCAATGCAGCAAATTTTCTTTCTGATCTGGGCAAGTCCAGATGGCAAGATCTGTATCTTGCCAAAACTACTGATGAAGCTGTCTCTGTCCTTAATGATAACCTTACCACCCTGGTAAACAAGCATGCCTCCTTTATCAAACTAAGGGTTCGTAAATCTTCTCACCCATGGTTTACCCCTGACCTCAAGGCAGCACTTACCAGTAGAGATAAGCTCTGGTCCATGGCTAGGCACACAAAGTGCCCTGCAGTCTGGCAGGCCTTTACAGTTAATCTTTTCATTGTAATTATTGTGATTTTACATACAAATACACTACATTCTCCAATATACATTTACATAAATTCTTAATAGGAGAAGGAAAAAACATGATGTCTGAAGCATTATACAATGATATTAAAGGGGAAAACAAATGTTGAGAAAACAATATGTAGCAGTACAATCTGTATGACAGAGAGAAAATATGGCAATTTATGCTTCAAGGGGTAAAAAGAGTAGATACAAACAAGAAATATGAGCAGTCATCACTGTACTTCTATTATGCTGTAATTTAATACAAGTATGTGTAAGACTGTATAAAGGAAGAATATAAAAGTGAGAAAAATATCTAAGAAAATGAACAAGAATAAAGAGGGAAAGGGAAGAAGAAAAGGAGATAAAAAGATAGAAAGAGAGGACATGAAAAAGGAACGAAGGAGCTAGAACCGAGATTCCAGTGTGAACATATAACAACCCATGGATTAAGTGACAATATGTGTAGATGTGTTTAAATATTTAAAATAGTCCTGCCAGCATTTATTATATAAATTAAGTCGGTCAGAGGCTAAGTGTGACATACGATCAAGGATGGCGTATTGAGATAGTTGTTTGAGAGTATCTGGGAGGGTGAGAATGATGTTGGATCTCCAATGCATTAGTATGAAGAGTTTAACTTGAAGGAATAGTAGGGATAACCACCTATTCTGAGAACAGGATATTTTGTATACATGAGCATTGAAAATACCAAGTATACAATTTTTTGGATCTAATGCAAAGGATAGACCAATCACTTCCATTGCAAAGAAATGAATATGACGCCAAAGATTGTGTATGGGAGGACAATGCCATAAAATATGTAGCAAATTGCCATTGGTGGAGTTACAGCACCAACATTTCTTGTTGTTCATTAAGCCCATTTTTTGCAAAATCTCAGGAGTTCTGTACCATAGATGCAGAATTTTGGTTTGTATGAGTGAACTGCAATTATCCTTGAAAGATTTATGGCAGGATAGCCAGTAGTTATGCCATTGTGAATTGGTTATGTTATAATTTAAAAGGGTACTCCATTTATTTTTTGCAATGATAGATTGATCTGGAATTGTATTTCTGATATGTTTGTAAATGATACTATTTAATTTAGAGTGTGTTTTGATCCATTTAGAAATAAAAGTATCATATATAGATTGATGAGGAATAGTAGGAAGATAAAGGTTCCATGCCATGCATAGCTGTAAATATTTCCAGAAATCATGTTGGGGAAGATTCCATTGTTTGCGCAGGTCAGAAAAGGATTTTCATTTGAGAGTCTGAGGTATAAGTATATCCCCCAAGAAAAAAATGCCCCTGTTTTTCCAATTACAACAAAACATTGGGTGATTATCAAGAGAGATGTTGCGGTTCCCCCAAACGGGGGCATATATGAAAGGGATTGGGTTGGATTAAAGGCATTTATGAATTATTTTCCAGTAATATATGGATGATGCTATAGTAGGGTGAGATTTTAAATTAGGGGAGAGGGTTATAAATGAAGGAAGTGGTGACATTGCCCAGACATAGAGATGTTTCCATATTGACCCACAACAGTGATTTATTGCTAGGTCTATTGAACCATTTTACAGTTTGGGCAATGCGGAAGGCCCAAAAATATGCTTGGAAGCAGGGGAGCCTGAAGCCCCCTTTGGACTAGTGGGACGCAGTTTGTTACAACTAAATCTGGGAATGTTGCCTTCCCATAAAAAATTGGCAATTATATCATCAATTGTGACAAAAAAAAAGTAGGGAGTGTTAAAGAGATATTAGAAGATAGATACAGTATTTTGGGAGCTATTGACAGCTTGATAGTGGAGATTTTCCCATTAAAAGAGAGGCTGAGCAGTTTCCATCTGTTGAGAGTGTTTTAATATTTGCTAATAATGGGGAAAGATTGGCATCCCATATCTTGTCTAATTTAGAGGTGATCTGTATTCCAAGGTAAGAGACACCGTGAGGGGCCCAACAAAAACCTAATATTATATTCATAGAAGGGTTACAAAAATTGTTCAATGGCATTGTTTCTGATTTATTTAGATTCAGAGCGAGCCAGAAAGTGAAGAAAAGTTGCTAAGTAACTTAATTAAGAGTGATCCTGAAATTTCAAGATTTTCAAGTAGAATGAGGAGGTAATCAGCGTTAGGATAGTGAAATATAGCATGAATTACCAATAGGGATACCTTGGATCATGGAGGAATGATGAAGAGCAGTTGATAGGGGTTCCATAGCTAGAATAAAAAGAGTGGGGGATAAGGGGCACCCTTGCCTGGTACCTCTTGCCAGATGAAAGGATGAGGGCAGAGTAGAGTTAGTAAGAACCCGGGCAGAGGGGAGGGTGCATAGTAATTGAATCCATGTACAAAATTTATTAGTGACACCAAAGTGGGATAGAACACAATACAAATAAGTCCAGTTGAGAGAATCGAATGCCTTTTCAAAGTCGATGGCTATGGCTCCGGCAGGTGATTTAAGGGATTTAGCTTTGTAGATTAAATTAAATAACGAGCAGAGATGGTCAGAACCAGTTCTATTTTTTGATAAATCTAGCTTGGGAGGTGTGGACAAGTTTTGAAATTATTGATTCTAAATGGGTGTTTAATACTTTGGCAAAAATGTTCCCGTCCGTGTTAAGTAATGCTATTGATCTGTAACTGGATGGGAGAGAAGGGTCTTTATCTTTGGTAGGATGGTTATAATAGCTTCTGTCATAGAACAGGGAAGTTTACCTTGTGAAGATGCCTCTTTGAAGACCTTAAACAGTAAGGGGCATAAGATGTTAGCTAGGGGGTTTATAAAAGTCTACGGAAAAAACATCACTCCCAGGAACTTTACCAGATTTAAGGGAATTTAGTGCTGCTTGTATCTGTTTTAGGGAAAAGGGTTAATCTAGCAAAGCCATATCTTGTTGGGAGAGGTACGGTAACTGTAAATTGTCCAGAAATTGTTGTATATATTCAGGTTGTGGGGGAATGGGGTGAGAGTATAATTTTTGGTAGAAGGATTGCATAATATGGTTAATTGAGGAATTATCTGTATGGATTTTGCCTGAAGGATCTTTCAAACCGACAATATGTTTCTCCTTCTGTTGATTCTTGAGTTGATAAGCAAGCAGCTTCCCACATTTATCCCCTTGTTCCCAATAACGGTGTTTAAGTCTAAGGAGAGCGAGTTCAGCTTTCCTGGATATTAATTCATTGATTTTAATTCTAAGCTGAAGAATTTCAAGGTGAAGTTGTGAGTTATTATATGGATTTTTTGTTTTATAATATTGGGTTTCTTTTTCTTTAAGAGATTTCTCTAAATCGGCCAATTGCTGTTCCCTTACTTTTTTCTTGTGTGCTGCATAGCTTATAATTTTCCCTCTAACTATTGCTTTAAGTGCTTCCCAGATGGTACCTTGAGATACATCAGGAGTGTTGTTAAAGGAAAGAAATTCTTGGATATGGGATCTAATCCAAGGTAAGAAATCGGGGTCTTTCAATAAGACTGGGTCTAGACGCCAGGAGGGGGGATTTAGATGGGGCAGGCCCAAAATAAACTGGCAGGCCTTTAGAGTGGCTAGGAATGCCTGTGTAAAAAACATTTGTACTGCTAAAGCAAACTTTTACATCTCTACCTTGGAGAAGGCCAATGGGAACCCTCATAAAATCTGGAGGACTCTGAAATCCATAGAAGGCCATCTGGCTGCTCCTTCCATTCCTACTAAGATTAGTAACAAAGGCAGGGTGGTGGAAAACAATTCCCATATCCTCGAAGAACTCAACTGGCATTTTGTCATCGTGGGATTAGCATTTGACTCCTCACCTTATGCTAGTCAGTCGATTAGCTGTGCTAGCCCCACCTCTGCAACCAGTACCCCATCCTATCCCTTTCAGCTGAGCCTGCTTAACTACAAGGAGGTTGAAGACTCACTACTTAGCCTTGATATCAGGAAAGGTGCTGGGGATAATGGACTCGAACCCTTCTTCCTGAGACTAGGCTATGCCCATCTCACTGCTCCTATCCTGCATATTTTCAATCTCTCCATCACCTCTGCCATAGTCCCGGCCTGCTGGAACTCTGCCCACATTCTTCTCCTCTTCAAATCAGGTGACCAGTGTGATCTAAACAACTATAGGCCCATATCCTGATGACGCATGTTTGAATGTGAAACTGGCAGGGGTTCTTTGTGGCGTTTCTGATGCCACTTGCACTCATGATGGTGTGTTTTTAATGTTGTCGATAATAAAACTGCTAAATTGGAAGCTACTATGTGGAACCACATCCAATCCGTACTGAAAGGACCCAAGACGGCATGGATTCACAGCTGGAAGGTCATGTCAGACAAATATAATGGATTTCTTTGACTGGGTGACTAAAGTAGTAGAGCAGGGAGGGGCTGTGGACAAGGCCTACCTAGACTTTAGCAAGGCATTTGACACAGTTCCGCACAAAAGATTAATAAACAAATTAGCCAGCCTGGGAGTGGGTCCCAGGGTGGTAGCCTGGGTAAAACACTGCTTGGACAACAGGACACAGCGGATAATAGTAAATGGAGTCCACAGTGAAGAAAGGAGGGTTACTATTGGGGTACCGTAGAGTTCAGTACTAGGGCTGGTCCTTTTTAATGTCTTTATAAGTGACATTGCAGAGGGCTGGAAGGGAAAGTATGTCTCTTTGCAGATGACAAAAAGATCTGCAACAGGGTTGATACACAAGGTGGGCTGGAAAGGATGAAAAGGACTTGGCAAGGTTGGAGGAATGGTCAAATGTATGGCAGCTTAGATTCAATGCAAAGAAGTGCAAAATAATGCACCTGGGAAACAAAAACCCAGAGGAAGAGTACACAATGGGGGGTGAGATACTGACAACAACAAAAATGGAAAGGGACCTGTGGGTAGTCATATCAGAAAAACCCGAAGGTGGGCCAGCAATGTGAGAAGGTAGTAAGGAGGGTTGGGGGGATACTGGGATGCATAGGGAGAGGCATCACCAGTAGAAAACAGGAAGTTGTTGGCCCTCTGTACAGACAGTTGGTAAGACCACATCTGGAGTACTGTGTACAGTTTTGGTGACCCCATCTCCGCAAGGACATAGACAGAGTGGAGGCTGTCCAGAGGAGGGCAACCAAAATGGGTCTGCATCAGAAGACATATGACGAAAGACTAAAGGAACTAAAGATGTATAGCCTCGAGGGAAGGGGGGGGGACATGATTGAAACTTTCAAATACCTCAAGGGAATCAACAAAGTCCAAGAGGGTAGCATCTTTCAGAAAAAGAGATGTGCAAAAACAAGCGGGCACAATTTGAAGATAGAGGGGGGATGGCTCAGAGGTAATGTGAGGAAGTATTTCTTCACAGAGAGGGTTGTGGATACATGGAACAGCTGTAGAGTCAAAAGCAGTGGGGGAATTCAAGAATGCATGGGACAGACATAAGGCAATTCTAGTGGTGGTAGGAGGAAGTAGGCTGTTGGTTAACTAGGATCTGCAGCTTGTCCGTTAGGTGGGAAAATGGGCAGACTAGGTGGGCCAAGTGGTCCTTATTTGCAGTAAAATTCTATGTTTCTATTTTTACTTTTGAGTGGTGTGGTTTCTTGCTGTTTCCTTTTGACTTTTTTATAACCACACACTCCTTGACCTGCTGAGCTGTTTTGAAATTGGCTGTCCATATCCATCTTCCCTACTCAGCACAATCTGGTTCCAGGTCAAAACATAGCACTATCTCAGCACTAGCTAAAGTCACTAATGACTTGGCAACTGCTACAGACTCCAAGAAGATTTATGGCACAGTCTTTCTAGACCTCAGTAAGGCATTTGATACGGTTGATCATCATCTCCTCATTACCTGCCTTACTAAAATAGGTGCCACTCTGTCCACAGCACAGTGGGTTACCAGTTATCTTTCTGGCAGGATCCAAAAAGTCAAAGCTGAGGGTCTACTCTCAGCTCCCCTCCCAATTGTCAGGGGAGTCCCACAAGGCTCCATTCTAGGACTGATACTCTTTTTCCTGTATATCAACAATCTCGACTCACACATAACGAACTCCAGTGTGCATTTCTTCACAGAAGACACTGTATTGTACACCGCAGGAACAACCATATCGGAAGTTAGTGAACTGTTGCAAGCTGACTTTGCCCAGCTCAAAAGCAATCTCATAAAAGCCAAACTCCTCCTAAATGCCAAAAAAACTAAGGCTATGATTTTTTCATGCAATGCCTCCCTTAGCTGTCTCTGTGCCCTCCCGAAGGACTTTATCTCCTCGGCGAACCCCTGGAAATCGTACCCAAATTGAAATATCTTGGCATCTGGTCAGACAGCAAGCTCTCATTCCATGAACATATTGAGAACTTATCTAAGAGGCTCAAAGCACTCCTGGGATTTTGTTTCAGGAATAGGTCCCTCTTCCCTCTTGTGACCCGTATCCGGCTTGTCCAGGCCACATTCCTTCCATTACTTGACTATGGAGACCTAATCTATTCCACTGCTGCATTCTCAAACCTAAGTAAGCTGGATGTTCTCTACCACCGCGCCCTTCGGTTCATCACTAACTCCCCTTACCGAACCCACCACTGTGATCTCTACGAAGCTGTTGGTTGGCCCTCACTCGCCACCCGAGGCCTACTCCATGCTGGTATCTGGACCCTTAAAATACTTCTCCACAAACTACCGAGCTACTTAACGTCCCTTATCCACATCACTCACAGTGCCTACTCCCTTAGAAACTCAGACTACATCCTGCTAGCTGTTCCTAGGTCCCGTACTACTTTTGGCCAATGTGCCATTTCACATGCCCTGCCAACTATGTGGAACCACATCCAATCCACGCTCAAATTAACCAGCCTTGTATCTATTAACTTCTAGAATTCATTAGCAGCTTCCAAATGGAAAGATATTTGCAGATGCCACTAAGCATACCCCCTACTCTGAGACAGTCAAATTTACACTGAATGTCCTCGTCCTCTCCTTGCCAGGTATGATACTGTCAATTACAGCATGTGGCTTATCTTCCCTTCTCACCTGACCTCTCATATTATCTTTAATTATGCTCCATATCTATGCCATGTGCAAAATCTCAACCCATGTTGAGCCTTGTAAGAAGTAACAATGTTTTATCTGGACCTAGCGCTGTTAGATTGTACCTTACCATGAAATGCTTTCTATGATCTATGTATGCACTTTTATTTATTTACTTATAGCCTGTGAATCCCTCTTGTAATCTACTCCTGCCTGTGTAAATGTCTCAGGACCTCCTTGTGAATGAACTTGCTCAATGGAGTTATTCCTGCAATAAACTTGAACTTGAAACTTGAACGTGAACTTGAAAGAAAGAATTGTTGAGTACCTAGAGGCCAGTGGGGCACAGGACTCAAGGCAGCATGGATTCACAGCAGGAAGGTCATGTCAGATGAATCTAATAGATTTCTTTGACTGGATAGCAAAAGTGGTAGACCAGGGAGGGGCTATGGATATAGCCTACCTAGAGTTTAGCAAGGCATTTGACACAGTCCCACACAAAAGATTAATAAACAAGTTAGCCAGCCTGGGAGTGGGTCCCAGGTTGGTAGCCTGGGTAACAAGCTAGTTGGACAATAGGACCCAGAGGGTAATAATAAAGGGAGAACACTCTGAAGAAAGGGGGGGTTACTAGTGGGGTACCACAGGATTCAGTACTGGGACCGGTCCTCTTTAATATCTTTATAGGAGACATTGCAGAGGGGCTAGAAGGAAAAGTATGCCTCTTTGAAGATGACACAAGATCTGCAACAGGGCTGATACACAAGGGGGTGCGTGCAAAGGATGAGAAGGGACTTGGTAAGATTGGAGGAATGGTCAAAAATATGGCAGTTTAGATTCAATGCAAAAAGGTGCAAAGTAATGCACCTGGGAAACAAAAACCCAGGGGAAGACTACAAAATGGTAATAACAACAATACAAATGGAAAGGGACCTGGGGATAGTCATATCAGATGACCTTAAGGTAGGTAAGCAATGTGAGAAGGCAGTAAGAAGGGCTGGGGGATACTAGGATGTGTAGGGAGAGGCATCACCAGTAGAAAACAGGAAGTTGTATCCCTCTGTACAGACAGTTGGTGAGACCCCATCTGGAGTACTGCATACAGTTCTGGAGACCCCATCTCTGCAGGGACATAGACAGGATGGAGGCAGTCCAGACGAGGGCAACTAAAATAGTGCAGGGTCTGCAACAGATGCCATACAAAGAGAGACTAAAAGTGCTTAATATGTATATCCTTGAGGAAAGGATGGAGAGAGGGGACATGATAGAAACTTTCAAGTACCTGAAGGGAATCAACAAAGTCCAAGACAGGAGCATCTTTCAAAAAAAGAGATGTACAAGAACAATGGGGCACGACTTGAAGATAGAGGGGGGATGGCTCAGGGGCAACATGAGGAAGTATGTTTTCAAGGAGAGGGTGGTGAACACATGGAATCACCTTCCTGAGGAGGTTGTGGGAGTCAAAAATAGTGGGGGAATTCAAGAATGTGTGGGACAGACATAAGGCGATTATAATGAGGGGTAGGAGGAAGTAGGTTGTTGGGTAACTGGAATCCTCAGCTTAACCATTAGGTAGGGAAATGGGCAGACTAGGTGGGCCAAGCAGTCCTTATCTGCCATCAAATGCCATGTTTCTATGTTTCACTACATCAGTAGTACTGTATTTCATCCTTCTCTGGCCCTATCAGTGAGGTACATGTGTATCTCAACCCAGGGGCAGGGGAGCAAGCCAACTACTACGATTACATATGTTCTCCTTTGACATTTATTCCAATTACATACCATAGGATACATTTGTACCCAGATATAAAGTAACTGAAAGTTGCAGACATCTTTATTGTCAGAGTTCAGTAAACACAATAATGTTCATTAAATTAATAGAATGCACATACAAAGTAATTTACAAATTCTGATTAGAAAAACAATGTGTGGTGGCACGACCTTTGCACGCTTTGTGACCACACTTGGTACAACTTCTCTGGGTTTTCTAATCAGCAACATATGGAGCTAGGCCTCAGCTACTGTCTGTGGATGGATGGCCTAGTGGAGGGATAGCTTGGTACTCCACACTGGCGAAATCTGTCATTATGTGTGAATTCAGGTGCTGGGAGCTCTACAATCTGTTGAAATCATGAACCAGTTTATAGCCAAGGTCTTTGAGGAAGATATATTTATTTTGTTTCTTAGCTTCTTGGTGCCACACAGGAGTATTAGAAAGCTATAAAGAAGAAGTGAAGGTCCATTTGTTGATTTTCCTTTGGTTGAAAACATGGTCCAATTTGCCCATTCCACTCTTTGCGGGTTTGCCCTGAAGAGTAATACGTTTCTTCCTGATTCACTTACATTTGGCATTATGATACACTGTGGTTAGGATTTGTACAGTCTTTCATTTCCTGGAAACACAAGACACTTGTATGTGTTGCTTGCTGAAGACAAACAGTGCCAACCCTTCTTTTACAGGAGGGCTGAAGCCCAAGGTTCAATGTAGGTGAATAGCCCCCTCCCACATTCCAAATATTAACCAGCCCCTTACAACGATCCATGCTCACCATTTTTGTTCACACCTGTGTGGCTGTGTGCTCCCTGCTTTCCTTGCCTGCTCATTCTCTGCTGCTTTTTTGCTCTCACTCTTTCCAGCTTCTAATCCTTCACCTTCCTCATTGGTGCTGTTCCTTTCTCATCATCTTTCCCGTCTTCCTTCATGTGCGGCTTCTTTGAGTCCTTGTTTTGGGTTTGCCTCCTTGGCGATTCCCTGCATGCCTGTAGTTCCTGTTCTCTGTTTGTTATTCTGTGTCTGTACCCCCCCCCCCATTGTGTGCGCTGGTGTTCTCTTGCTTCCCCTCCACTCCTGTTTTCACTTCCCTCTCCTGGCTCTCATTTTCTGACATCCCCCCACCTTATCCTTTGTGCTTCTCTGCTTCTCTGCTCCTCTGTCTGTTTGGCTCGTTTTCTCACTTTAGGCTTTCATTTCTCCCTTCAGAGCTGCTACTCCATTTCTCTGCTATGGGCTTCTGGGTTTGTGATACAGCCTGCGTCAGCCCGGTTCAAGATATAGCTGCTACATTTTGGGACTTACTGGCCTTCAGCTGGAATCCACGCTCTGCCAGATCCAGCAGTTTTCCCCTGCTTCAGCCTGCCAAATATTGATCTCTCAGTACTATGGCACATTTTGCATGTGGAGTTCTGGTATCTGTGAGTGCTTATTTGTATGTTTCTCTGCCATCCTTTCCATTCTGGCACACTCCCATGCTGTACTGTCAGGAAGGAACCATACTGCAAAGGCCAGTAATACTCTTTAATCTGCAAACTACCAGTTAAACTCTCTTTAAAGTACCTCATCACAGAGGACAGCTCTGTACACAACCAGTTTTGTCTGTATTCCTCACAATACTCAGGTATTGCAGGCAGTTCTCTCTTCTATTCTCCATCACTATATTACTATAAATGTGGCTTCAACCTAAATCTGTCTATCAGGGCCAGTCAGTCTGTGCTGAATTCATTTTGCAGTGTTTTGCTTTTCTCCATTCAGCACATAGAACTAATAATCCATGTATAACCTGTAGCTATGATGGAGGTAAATATTAGATGGAGACACAGTATGATGCCTTTAAAATGTCTCTTTTATTTAAGTAATGCAGTTCCTGACAATGTGCTCTATGCTCCAGGCCACGAACATGGCTCAGTATGTTTGCAGGACTAGTAGAAAATAAAGGAGTCATACTGAATTGCTGTATTTCTTCAGTTTCTTCTCACCCCCTTACCTCTAAACTTATTGCCTCACAAAGCAGGGACTTAGACTCAATCTCCAGGATCATCTTAAAACTTGTTCCTATGCACTCGGAAAGCTATCAGAATAATGGGAGTAGTATGGTGTAATTTTTGCATAGTAACATTTCTGCATTTCTACTATCCAGCATTATTTTGTGCATTAATCCTAAACTCGATTCTCTATCAGACACAGGAATCTTTTGGAGCAACTGCAGGGATGTTCCAGACACATAGGAACAGTTGAAAGGTATGCTCCATCAGTCAATTATCTGTTTGTTTACAGGACTTCCAGTAATTGTGATTCTCATTGCTTCCCTGAGTAAAAAGTACCCCTGTGTCTCTGATGATGCAGAACACCTATTTTCATACTCTGATGCACAATAGTACTACCAATACAGTTGAAGTCTGATCCCCTAAGGAAACCGTTCTGGCTGTATTCATCAAATGATCTATCCATCAGTCATAGATTTGATAATAAGCAACCATATTTAACTTTAGGCTCCTGGTAAAGCCTTTACTTGGAATACAATGCTAATTAATTGCAGCTCCAGCCAGGTGGGGTGAATAGCATTCCTGATACACTGAGCATCTCAGCTGCACTAGTGTCCTAACTACTTAGCTAGAGGAAGCTGAAGCATGTCGCCATGACACCGCTGAGTTCAACGTGTTTTTTACTCAGTCACTTACATCTCCTCAAAGTCATGGAAAAGAATTCTGGCCTACTCATCTCTACATCAAGGACAATATTCAGACGGCCCTCATTTGTGTACCAAATAGTTAACTCTACTCCTGGAGTTTCTTCACATCATCAGTATAGCCTGCTGTATCAGGGCAGAATTAAGTTTGGATGGATTACAGACTTTGGTAGATAGCAGGATTATAAATGGCTGGATTAAATCTGCAAATCACCCAGAAAGGAGATTAGCTAGCTAAAATATTTCTCCAAGAAAAGCACCTTTGGATGGAGTTAGGACAGAAGCCTTCAAAATGGTTGCAACACATAACCAAGCTCCTGCAGCTCCACTCCTTGGAGCCTCTGGTACAATGTTTAAAGAAGCAAATAAAGAAAGTGATAAATACAAGCCCTATGTATATAAGGTCATCTCAGATTGTCATAAAAGGGAGGATTGGAGTGCAGTTTCAAAAATGAAATGCACAAAGTGGTATAGCAGTAAAATGACTGTAAACATTACTATCACTATTACCTAGATCGAATACCCTGGAAGTAGGAAATTTCATGCAAGATTTAAACTAGAAGAGTTCCCATCAAACATCATCACTGCATGATTTAAGAAGTCCAGTAAAGCAGAATACTTTTGCAAGTGTAATACCACTTGAGAAGACCTCGCACACGTTATACTTAAGTGCCAGTGACACAACAAGGCAAGGAAGCTTTGGTTGGCCCCAGTTCTTATATGCTTACAATCAACAGACGACAATACAATCTTATTAATTCTTTTTACATGTGAAGACAATCATATAATTTCAAGAACAGCCAAGTACTTAAAGACTATTCAGAAAATTAGGGAAAAAATGTTCAGGCCTTATAAGTCTAGCTGAGAGGAAATATTGCTGCTTCACACCATATTCCTTTTATGTACAGTATATGTCTTATTATGTATTGTAACACTTACTTTTAATTGCTTTTATTCTGAATTTTTATGTTTGTAATGATTGTTTTTATTCTGCACTGCTTTACCTCTGCTCTCTAGCCTGTTACAGGCTGTTCCAGGGGGTTATTTAGCCAGCGGTTGTGGGTAATCTCTGTTAGTTTGATGCACATACCTGTAATACTGCCTGCTGTGTTTCTGGCATTCTGTCTCCATCTTGCCAGGATTCCCATGCATGCGCAGTAGGGTCCCTGTCCTGATACAGAGCCCAACAGTTAGTGCATGTGCAGTAGCATCCGTACAGCCTCCCACTGCATACTAATTCTTGGCTTTGATTCCTTCTCCATATATAGGCTTATGGAATCCCCTCTCCCCACTTGCAAGCCAGACTGACCTCTGCAACACTACACCTGGGGCAGGAGCATTCCGTGGGGCTGTAAGAGGTAATTCAGCCTCCCTCCTAGCTAGCTTGTTTGTTGGGGGTGTTAGACTATCAATGCTTTGCGTTGACTGCCCGGCCCCAGCCACCGACCCACCCAGCCATTGAGTGCAATAAGTGTACCTGGGCCGTCCAACAGGCTAAAGCCAAGCACTACCACACCACCCTTGCCTCCTCTTGGGTGTCAGCCAGGAACTTATGGAATAACATGAAAGAACTAAATGGGAAGTCTAGCCTCCCAACTCTCCATTAAGAGCACTGTCTGCACATATCCCCTTGGCATTGCAGACTGCCTTAATACTGCATTCTCTGACCTTAGCTCCGTCCTCCCCACCAACTTCTTTGACACTGTCCCAGCCTCTCAGCCCCCACCCTCCCTTACCCACCATTCTACCTTCACACAATATCCCCACTTGAAGCCAGGCCTTATCTACAAAAAGCCATCAATAGCAGTAGCCCCAGTAATGACCCCCTGGACACTAGGATCCTATGTCAGGTCTTGGATTTTATTCTGGTCCCCCTTACTGATGTACTAAACTGATCAGTGTGTCTGGGCCAGTTCCTCAGTGCCTGTAAAACAGCTGTCATCATGCTGATACACAAGAGTGGAGATCGGTCCTCCCCCAGTAACTACCGACCGATCTCTATTCTCCCCTCACTCTCTAAAGCTCTCGAGAAGGTGGTAGCAGACCAACTCATGGAGTACCTGACCAAGTATGATATTATGTGCCCTGAGCAGCACAGCTTTCACTCAAGTCATAGCACCACAACTGCTCTCCTGGAATTCTCCAGCTTCCTGCACTCTGCCCTAGACTCTGGCAACCTCGTCAGAGCTGTGTTCATCGACCTCTCCAAGGCCTTTGTCACGGCCTGCCATCCACTCTTACTTGACTCCCTCCTTCACATCAGTTTCTCCTCTGTCCCCTCACACGGTTCACCAGCTACCTCTTGTCCAGAGCCCAGTATGTAAAAATCAACAGCGCCTTGTCTGACACCCAAACAGTGTGCTCCGGAGTACCTGGGGCTCCATCCTGGGATCCCTTGTTTTCAGCCTCTGTCTTAACACGCTCCCCACAGCCTACACTAGTAAAATACTCTTCTATGTGGATTACGCAATGCTAGTCTCCTCACACCCTAACCCTGCATCACTACAGGCCTCCCTCCAGCATGCCTTTCACTAAGCAGAACAGTAGAACAGTGGTTCACCGATCATAGGTTGGTCATGAACCTAAAAAGGACTAAGGCAATGCTCTTCACGCACCAACAAAACAAGGCCAGAAATGCCCCCCTCCTGATACTACCCAGCACTCTGCACCCCCTTGAACAAGTGTTCACCTATAAATACCTGCGTATCACCTTCGACTCTGCCCTCAACTTCCATTCCCACATCAGCGCCCTTTCTGCCACCACCAACTCAAGGATCAGGCTTCTATACTGTCACAGGGACTGTCTTCCCCAGAAGCTCTCCAGCTGGCCATCACCTCCTTGGTCCTGTCCCTAGTGGACTACAGCCTGCATATCTATGCAGCGGCTCACAATACTGCTCTCGCAAAAATCCAGCTCTCCATTAACAAGGTCTGCAGGTTCCTGACCTGAGCCACCAGTCACACTCACACCTGTTTGCTGTACTCCACTGCCAACCTGCTCAACCTAGAGGAGTGACTCTGTTACCAGACCTGCCTGCTAGCTGCAAAAACTCTCCTCAGGCTCTCCTCCCCAGGGTAACTGCCTCCTTCCAACAGACCACCCCAACGGTCTCCACCCATAGTACCTGTAAGACCACCCTACTTGTACCCAGAACCAGGACGTCCCTAGCCCAGAGATCCTTCTGCTACAGAGCACCCTCCTGGTTCAACTCCCTCCCAGCTAACATCTCCAACACCACTAAAATCGGTCCCTTCAAGGTGGCCCTCAGGAACCACCTATTTGCCACCCGCTGCTGTAAGAGTACCTAACTTCAGGCTCCTCTCCTCTCTGGACCCACTCTGTGGGACCTAATCTGCCAAGCCCAATGGCCAATCCACTGCAGATCATGACAATGTCCATCCGACTGCTTTTCTCTACACCAATGCCTCTCCACAAGTCCATTCCTCCATCTTGTCACAAATACTACTGTCCCCCACAGGGCTCTTTTGCTGGCATCCCATATCTTCTGTTGACACCGAGCTCTGCAATATGCTTGTTCAGTATTTCACAGCACTGCTGGCCAGGCACCCAAGTCTCTGTATGCTGCCAAACTGTTTGCAACTCTTGTATCACTGAGGCGTTGTCCTCCTGTAACACCTGTTAAACCTTGTAACTATTGTTTGAAACCTGTAACTATTGCTGTGTATTGAACTATGTGACATTGCCTGTCTTTATTCTCTAAGACGAGGTGCCTTTGTAAACAATTCTTTGACTCAAAGGTCTGTAAATCCGATATCTCAAATAAATAAAATAAAATAATAAATATCCATGATCGAACAATAAAGAAATACTAATACCACAACATCAGTTTCCTGTACTCTAAACAAACATCTTCAGTAACGCTGTAGCAGCTTTCTTTTCTTTTCTTTCTTCTCACAACCCTCAACAGCAGCCCTTGGGGCACCGTCTACCTAACGCATTCCTGTAGGAAGTCTACGAGTGTGGGTAGGCATCCTCCATCCACCAAGGATAGGAGTCTCCAGTTTCACTTCTTTCATACCATCACAATCTACAACTCAAGCTGAACGCAGCCTCACTGGAGCTGTTTCTTCTACATCAGCCCTGGTTGCATTCTCCTGCTCTGATACCAGAGGTAGGCACTTTCCCATGAACTTGAAAGAGAATACATATTCCTCTATTTTCCAGAGGTTTGTAACAAACTCCATTTCCTCTGCCTGGGTTTTGTCCCTCTGAAGTGCAATATGTAGTCACATATTGGCACTCGGGATTCTTCCTCTACTAGTTCTCATCCTTTTGACTCGAAGCAGGTCTTCAGGGAGTCCTATTGGACTGCTTCCTACATGCTCCAATTCAAAGATGGTCTTCAGGGAGTCCCCTTGGATGTCTTCATACATGCTCCAACTTGAAGAAGGTCTTCTGGGAGTCCCCTTAGACTGCTTCCTGCATGCTTCAACTCAAAGTTGGTCTTCAGGGAGTCCCCTTGGATTTCTTTCTACAAGCTTCCAATCACCAATGATATTTTCACATCCATGTTCATGCCAGTTTCTACCACTATTCCTGGTTCTTAATTAAGACTGAAGCAGCTCATAAGGTTTCCCTCAGATTTCATTGGCTATGTGCCAGCCTTGCAAAACCTCCATAACCACACTCCATCAAGCCTCTGCTACTCCTCTAGTCTACTATGGATCAAAACTGCCCTAAAGGTTTCTCATGGAAGTCTTCAGCTGCAGCATCCTTTGTTCTCCTTACCATATCAGCCTTCTCCATCTCAATTTTTCTGTTTGACTTACATTCCTCAGGATCCTGCTTCCATCTGTAGTGTAGAAGACTGTAGGACTTAAATATCTGGCCATAACCCTTGGCAGCTCCCTCTCCTACCATGAACACATAAACCTGGTCTGTAAGGCAGTTAACTCCAGAACTGGACTTCTTCACAGACACAGGTACTGCCTGATCCCTGATGCCCTCCGTCTGGCAGTAACAAGTTCTGACCTTTCAATAATAGATTATGGTCTAGTTATTTACAGGTCCACAACAAACACTGCCCTTCGCAGAATCAAAATAGCTCTTAATAAGGCTTGCTAATTGATTGCTGGTGTGGACAGGCATACCCACACCTGTGGTCTGTATGATCATACCAATTGGCTGAACCTCAAGAGCAGGATCTTTTACTAATCCTCCCCGATGGCAAAAAAAAATACTCTCAGGCTCTCCCCTCCCTCCGCACAAACTCCTCGTAATGCCTCAAACCCTCGAAGCATGAGGAGCACTGCTAAGGTTTCCTATCAAGTACCTTTCTGCCAGACAGATCAAGGGCAATGGGCATTCATGTTCAGGGCACCTACCTGGTTAAATGGCCTACCCACCCATATTCAGTCTAAACACAAGTTAGGACCTTTTAAACTCAAACTGAGGCAGCACTTCCTTGCATTTAGTAGCTGTGATTGCTCATAGTAATCTGCCTACCTAATTGCCCACAAAGCTCCACTTCCACCCTGCTTCCACCCTTTCCTCTCTTCACCCACCTCTCCACCCTGCCACCTGCTACTCCCCTTTTTCTCCACTAATTTCTCTTCCTACCTCCCCACTCGACCTTTTCAACTCCTCCTAATTTCCCCCAACCCAGCACCATTCAGTTTTCTGCCCCCTTACCCTAAGCTAATTTATGTGACAAAGACATTATTGTCTGCCTAGGCTCTCTCTCTCTGCACTGGCATGCTTGTTGCTAGCTCTGGCCACCACCCTAGCTATTTCCTACCTTATCTGCTTCTGATGCACATGCATTCAGATAATGATGCTATTGACAATGTCACCTTACTGACAGCACTTCCTACCTATCCAGCTGCTTTTAATGCTCCTGCAACTTATCTGTAGGCACCATTGTTGTAATTGACCCTGTAACATACTTGGAAACTCCATTAAGGTTAACTCTATAACGATGTTAAAATGTGACTCTGTATTCTCTGTATCACCTGACATGAATTGTTGTTTGATGTTTTATGAATTATTGTATGTTGTATTATCTGTTTGTCCCTGCACACTCTTGATGTGGAACCTTCGTAAATGAAGCTCTTGCTCAAAGGTACTGCAATTCCAAAACTAAAATAAAAATAAATAAATAAAACTTAGTCAGCAGCTGGCATTTCTCAACATACCAGACATCCTTCATCTAACCAGCTGTTTCACTCAGAATCAGATTCACCCAGTGACCTTCGCAACAGTGACATGATAAGCATCTCTACTATTGCAGTATGCCTTTGCACTCTACTTCAGCCTTTGGATGTACAATACCTGCTGCCTTCCTTACGCCAGATCCCTGTGTTCCTAGAGGTGCCATACTTCTTCACAAGCATCAGGGTCCATCCTGTACAAGGTTAATCACTTTAAATATAGCTTTTGCTCCCTGAACTGGCCATTCCAAGTTTCCAAGATCCATAAATGACTTTTTTTTTGTGCTACTACATATTCTGAAATTTGGACCTGGTGTCATCGATTCTTCTCCTTCTACCCTCCCTCTGGAAGCTGCTGCTTCGGGGACATTTTCAGTCTGTGACTTTGACAATCATTCAATCAATCATACGAACACATGAATTTGCCAGCAGAAACAGGCCATGTGGTCTATCAAGTCTGCTCGAGTGTGCAGCTAGCACCCTTACCTTGCAGCTGCCCCACCACCCTCCCCTCCCAATTTCCCCACCTCTAACCCTATCCCATCCCCTTTTGAAACTACCCACTGTCTTACAAGATGACATCTCCTCCAGCAGAGCATTCAATTCTGCCACAACCCTCTTCATGAAAAAACGTCTCCTCATTTCCCCTCCTATGTCTTCCCCCTCCAATGTAAGACCATGCCCTCTCATGTCCCTCCCCATCCTCAGCTTGAATATCCCTTCAGTACCTGTCTTGTTTATCCCTTTTAAGCACTTAAAGGTCTCAATCATATCCCTCCGATCCCTTCTTTCCTCCATGGAGTGTATATTCAGCTCTCTCAGCCTCTCCTCGTATGGCCTGTCCTCCAATCCCTGGATCATCTTTGTCGCTCTGGATTGTACCCCTTCCAGTAGCCTTACATCCTTGTTTAGATATGGGTGCCAGTACTGTGTGCAGTACTCCAGGTGTGGCCTGACCAGTGGCCTGTAGAGAGGCAGGATCACTTCCCTGCTCCTGGAGGAGATTCCTCTCACAATACATCCCATCATCCTATTGGCATTTGCTGTCACCCTCTTGCACTGCTCTGTATTGTTTATTTTCCCCATTACAACCACCCCAGATCCTTTTCCTTCTCTGTGGTACTTAGCTGCACTCCTCCCAACTGGTAACCCCTCCCTGGGTTCCTTGCTCTGAAGTGCAGTACTTTGCACTTTTTTACATTGAACCACAACTGCCACACTTCTGACCACTCCATCAGTTTGGTCAGATCGTCCTGCAACCCCTGCCATTCTGCTATGTCATCCACCACCACCCACAACTCGGTGTCATCAGTGAACAGACTGATCATATTCCTGATACCATGTGAGATGTCAGCTATAAATATCCCAAACAGCACTGGCCCCAGTACCGATCTCTGTGGCACCCTGCTCATCACAGCCCTTGGAGATGAGAGTCTCCCCCTCAACCACTACCCACTGCTATCTCATCTGCAGCCAATTCACAATCCATTTAGTCATCTTAGACCCAACCCCCATTTATCTCCACTTTCCTACCAACCTCCCATGTGGCACTGAATCAAAGGCCTTACTGAATATATGACATCCACAGCATGGCTTTTGTCCAGCTCCCTCGTTACCCAGTCATAATATTCAACTAGGTTATTCTGACAGGATCTTCCCAAGACAAACCCATGTTGATAACCATTCTGGAGCCCATTGTCTTCCAGAAAGGTCATCAGCCTCTCCTAAGATTGTCTCCATCAGCTTCCCCACAATGTATGTTAGGCTTTCTGGTCTGTAATTACCCGGTTCATCCTTTGGGCCACTTTTATGGAGTGGTACCATGTGGCCATCCTCAATTCATGTGATACGCACCCTGTGTCCAAGGAGATATTGAATAGGTCCACCAGTGGTCCAGCCAGGACCTCTGCCATTTTGTTCAGCACTCAGGGATGTATGCCTTCCGGTCCTGGTGTCTTATCCACCCTTAGTGTCCTTAGACCGTCCAATACCCTGCCCTCAGTGATCATCCTGTCCATTACATCATACCCCCCGCCCACTCTCTCCGCCCTCTGCGGTAGTTGCCCGCCCTTCTCACTCATGAATATAAAACAGAAGTACTCATTTAGAGCTTCTGCCTGTTCAAACCCTTTCTCTGCCCACCCCAGTCCTTTCCTGATCCTCACTATCTGGTCTTTGCAGTTTCTTCTTGCCCATATGTATTTGAAGATGCCCTTTTCCCATCCTTGATGCCCTGTGCCAGCCTCAATTCCCTGGAAGACTTGGCCTCCCTGACTCCCCTGGTAACTTCTTTGGACTTATTCACATACTCCTCCCTATCCTCCACCTTCCCAGATTTCCCGTAACTCCTGAATGCTGCTTTTTTAGCCCTCACTATCCCTAAGACCTCCCTACTCTCCAGCTCTCTTTCTTAGACCTTCCCTTTTTGCTCTGTGATTTGGTACATGTCTCAGTAGCCTGCACAAGTGCCAATTAGATTTTTCCCCATTTCTGGTTTGCATCCCAGTGTGGCTGAATTCCTGTCAGGTGCCCCACCAAGATTTCACTCATCCTTCCAAAATCAGCCTGTCTGGAGACAACCACCCTGGTCCCTGAACCCACCACTTCCCTGCTCATTGAATGTGAACCACACTGAGTGGTGATCACTCCCAGCCAGCAGATCCTCCATGCCCACCTCCCTTACAGCCTCCCTGTTGGACAGTACTAGATCCAGTGTATTTACCAACTTAACTGGTTCAGTAACCATCTGTGCCTGGAAGCAGTCCTGGAAGATATCCAGGAGTATCTGTTCCCTGGCACTTGAGGTGGCTAGGGTACTCCAATTCACTCCTGGCAGATTGAAGTCCCCATGATTACTGTGTTACCTTTCCCATACACCTTCCTAATTTGCCTTGCTAGCTCCCTGTCCAGGTCCTCCCCTTGAGCCGGTGACCTGTATATCACCCCCAGTCTAAGAATCCCATTCTTTGTGTCATGGAATTGCATCCACAAGGCCTCTGTTCTACCCTCCTCTCCCTCTTCCTTTGAACACTTTATCCCTTCCTTCACATACATTGCTGCCCCTCCCCCTTTCCCTTTGCCTCTATCCCGCCTGTAAATCCTATATCCTGGGATCATCAGGTCCCTGTTCTGGTATTGGTTGGCCCATGTTTTGGTGATGGCCCCTATGTCCACCATCCTTTCTGCCAATAGAGCCTGTAGTTCAGTGGTTTTGTTCCCCGCCTTCTTGCATTTAAGGAGATAATCCTTCAGGATGTTCCCTTATCCTCCTTACCCCATTTCCAATCAATCAACAGTGTATAACATCTTTCAGCCAAGGATTTGTTGTATACCATCCTTGTTTTGCAAAGGCCAATTTCATCATCTCTAACTCAAGCCTCCCATTGGCTTCTTATTTCCAACAGAAGAAACAGCTGTTTCTGTATCTTGATGCTAACCCCATGACATCATTCACTCATTCGCGACAACCTCCATAGTGATTTCTCCTCCTTGAGTCTCCAATTGCATCAGTTCAAATTATAAAATCATCAGCAAGAAAAGCTTCATAAGGACTGTCATAATAACAACTCATCATTGCTTGGAAGATAACATCCACCATTCATGCCATCCTGTCATACCCTAGGAGTTCTTCCCAATACTCATATACTTTCATTTTCTTGGATCAGCTGGTGCTTTATAAGCCAGGGTTTTAAATAATTGATTAGCAGTTTTTTTTCTTGGGACAATACTAACTGTATAGAAATCATTTAAATAGGTTTTCTAGAAGTGTTATGTTTGTTATACACAGTGAGGCAAGTGCTATGCATTTTTACAATGTTTTAGAACTTTTATGAGCAAAACGTTAATCAATTTTTAGAGTTAAATAAAACCCTGTCTCTGTATTAGCCATCTCAAATCAGAAGCTATTATCTTTAAGTCATGCTGTTGTGCAATTCAGAGAAGATCCTCCTCAGTTCATATTCGTACTTACAATTATAACCTGCTGTCACCATAACTCATTATTATGAGAGTCAGTACTAATCATTCAGTCTCGAAACCTTCCTATCTTCATAAGAAACACCATCTTTTAGCATGCATTCATCATTCTCTTCCTCTTGGAATTAATTAAACATCATCCAGAACCCTTTATCAGTTCTCTGTCAATGAAGTAGACATCAAAACATCAAAGATCGATCTGTTGCCTATCATCTCACTTGAATATGAGCTCATGAGTCATCTTGTTCACCATCCTGCATCTCTTTGAGTGGTTTATAATATCAGCTGCTCTCACATCTTGACATCAACCTTTGTCAGACGTTCCAGGATGAGTCCAGGTTCCTGATTATGAAAAAAACTTATTCATCAGCACTTTCAACATCCTACTCACCCACTTGCCAAAATATCCACTATCATACTGCAACAACGACTACATCTTCTGCTGAGAACTGTCCTATGTTATCCGAGTCCATTACTTTCTCAAGGTCTTCATTTTCCAGTCAAAGCAGTATCAGCAGCATCTACAACATCATCCTGTGACTTCACCAAGACAGAAGATACAGCATGGAGCAACTTCTCTAAATCTGGAGTAAGGAAAATAACCATGTAATTAGGTTATCTCCTCTTAGTATGCCTACAGAACAGGCAGGTCAGTAGCCATGGGTCCTCAGAGGATTCCTCCACAGGGTTTTTTCCTCTCCTGCATGTTTTTATCCACACTATCTGTGAGTTGGAAGAGGTCATCTCTTTTTCTGGGCCTTATTCTCTAAATGCTGCCAGGCTCCTCTACTGAGGGTGGGAATAGAGAAAGGCTAAAGGTAAAGTATACCCAAGCACTATACTCTATTCTCTAAACATTGACATGGGAGGGCTGAGGCCTGAGATTCAGTGTGGGTGAATAGTTCCTCCCACATTCCAAATATAAGCCAGTGCCTTACAGCAATCCATGTTCAGTGTTTTGTGTTCCCTGCCATCCTCCCCAGCCTTCTCCTCCTCCTCTGGCACTCTACCCTTGTTGTTGGGCCTTATTCCCTAAATGCTGCCCTGCTCCAATACTGAGGGTGGGAATACAGAAAGGCTAAAGTTAAAATATACACAGGCACTATACTCTATACATTGAATTGTTTTTATTTGTATGCATCTCTGGGGGAACATAAGGCTCATTGTTTTTTTATAATTCCAACAGAGGTAAGACCTGCCTTCTGCTAATACATCTTTTCCAGTGTCACACTATTAAAGATGTCATCAGATGTGATGTTCCTTCAGCTCCTGTTCCATGGTTCAGATAAATCCTTTACAACTCAAGTACCTTGGTCAGGGCCTTTAGACCTAATGGCACCCCAAGAAGAAATATTTGTGGTGACTCCTTCAGTGCTCTCACTGCCCCCTCGCCACCTTTCTGCCCCACTATACATTTAAAAAGCAGCAAAACATCTATAACTACAAGGGTGATGACAATATCTGTTTTTTATATTACTATTTTTTGCATTTCAAGCTGACCAATTCTTATAGTTTCTACTTTAATGTGCCTCTTCTGTGCTGGCACCTGGTGCTATGTGGAATTTTCAAATTCCAGTGGAACAAAATTTCACAGAATTTTTGAAATTCCATAAAAAATCTGCTGAATTTTACCAGAAACTGAATGATGGAATTCCGCAGCTAAAAAATGTGTATGAGCTTTTCCACAACATGTCGGCAGAATTTTATTCTGCGGATTTCAATATTTTCTACAGAAATGGTTGAGGAACAATTTTCTGCAGGAAAAATGCTGTTCTGTGGAATATTATTCTATGGATCTCAATATTTTCCAGAGAAATTGTTGCAGAATGATTTTCCATGGCAAATGCTGTTCCATGGAATATTATTTCGTGGATCACAACAGGTGGAATTTTGCAAAAGAACCAGCAAAATTCTGGCAGAAATTTTACTGGCAGAATGGCCATTCTGTGCTAATTCCACTGGTGGAATTCTACATTCTGCACAGCACTACCGGTGCCCCAAGCATCTGCTTGGTTTGCTTGTGCCTAACACCACCTCTGATCCTAGTTGACTTCTTGAGCTGCATCTCATTGTGTTCCAGGTGAATGTCTGCATTTAAAAGGTAGGAGGTGCTGGCATCACATGCAAGCTAAATTTTGACCCCATAATTTCCAAGCTTTCTGTACTTGGGATATGCTGCTGAAAGGGGAATCTGACACATTGCTCATCCACAGTAATATCAGTTCTAGGAATATGCATTTCATTAAGCTATACAACAAACAAGAGTCAAAAATCCTTAAATGTAACCAGCTTGTTATTTGCTCTTTCTCCAGCATGAGTGTCCTTGCTGCTAAATCTTTTATAAAACAGAAGAGCTTTGAATCTGTTCAGTGTCATTGTGACTAAAAAATGGTCAACCAGAAACAGAAGATCCAGCTTTAAGGAAGAAGCTAAAAAATCCATTCTCATGACAGCAGTAAACAAATAGACTCTTTTGCAATTAGTTTCATGACAATATCTTACATCAGTACCAACACCTCATTACTGGTAACTTTCAGTAAGATAAAATCAAAGTCCAATGAGATTAAGATACAGCACTCAAATACTCCTATAGTTGTGAACTTGTTAATCCAGCTTGCTTCTCTCAGTATAACTTTTTATAAACTGCTTTGAAACTCACCATTTCCTATAGTGCAATATGTTTTATTTAATTTTGGAAGACCTCATCACACAATGCCATCTACATCACCTAACAATTTCATCTAGTAGACAACCTGCTTCTCCCTAAGAAATGAAGATTAAATGAGGGCATAAGTGCAGCATCTTAGTCTGACTAGACTTTGATTTAGGGAGGGGTTCTTACAGACAGGCATAATTTGCAGAAACACTGGTGGCCTACTATGTGGATTGCTGTACCTGACTTTCTACGGGCAATATGTGAAAGAACCATAATGTTTTTAAACATTGGTTTCCTGACATGTGGACTACTGTGCAGTACTTGTTGTTCTATTGGTAACATGCTAGACAGGGAGGATTTTTGAAAATACTGATGGCCTGCCACATGGGCTGCCCTACCTGCATTTCTGCCACAACATGCAAGATGGGCATAATTTTAGAAACACTGGTGGCCTTCTATGTGGGCTGCTATAACTGCTAATGTGCCAACAACAGTAAATATGCCAGACAGGCATATGTTTTGGAAACACATGTGGCCTGCTTTATGGACTGTTGTAATTAACTTCTCTGCTAGCAGCAATAAGCAAGCCAGACTGGCACCATTTTTGGAAACACTGGTGGACTGTCATGTAGGTTGATGTAACTACTTTTTTGTTTTTAAGTCTTTGGTAACCGGGTAAGGCCCACTAGGCACAAGTGCCTGTTTTCAGGTGCGACCTGGGAGCACTGGGTGGTTAAGTGACTTGCTCAGAGTCACACAGTATGCAAGTGGAGGTTGTGAGAATCAAACTCAGGTCTGGTCTGCTGGATGTTTCAAGCTCGTTCACACCTCATTCCTCTAACCTCTAGGCTATACTGCCAGCCCAACCTGCCAGCCAATCCCAACCAACTACTAACCTGTTAGCAACAATATAACATGGCAGACAGACATAATCATGTGAAATACTGGTGATCTGCCATGCGGGCCTCCTTACTTGCTGTTCTGCCAGCAACAAAAAACATGTCTGATGGCCATGATTTTTTGAGAAAGTGATACATACATACATACATACACACACACTTGTGGGCTGCTGTACACACTGACATCATCCTAACATCAAAAATTAGGAGTCTACCAACTTTGTCTCACTTTCAGTTCCAATCAAGTCACTGCTGCCTGCATGGAGAGCACACAGTTAACATCTGTAAAAATATATGTGCTAATACACTTTTTTTAAAACTCAGATCACTTACAAACACAGTTCTGAGCACTGAAAATAAGTACAGTGTACAGTAACTGCATAAATAACTTCTATAACAAGCTGTTTTAACCCATTTCACTTCCATCGCACTTCTAACCACATTTACAGGGAGCAATATAAGCACAAACTATCATAATATCTGCACTATGTCTAGTTTTTCTAAATGAGAGTGGCTGATTTTCTTCACAGCACAGCGGAGATATATCCTACTCCAATTAGGCTAGGACTGCATATTGTCATATGGTTACGCACATGTAAAAAGATTGGCCTTTTGCACTTGCCAAACTATGTGATGGACAAAGTTCATACTTTGCAACATCTTTGCTGGCAAAGGAAACATTTACATGATCTCTGTTTCTTAGCCATAGATTTCTAAACACACATTTGTCACTTTATTAACCATTTGCTACCTAAGTGAAGCCTCATTCACAGAATTTTATTTCCCTGCCAGACATGAGATGCCTGTTTGGAATATCGCTTGGCAGAAGGGCTTGTCATCCTTAACGCAACAGTTGTTTAACCTTAGTTTGGCTTTGACAACTTGGGTTTCTTCTGCCTCTGGTGAAGTACTCCCTCTTCTAGTGGGTATTTGTTGTGGTGAAGGGCTCCCCTTGCAGTCTTCTTGTGTCTTGGGGCATGGTTAGGATTGACAGAAGACTGCTCTATGCTACCTTGTGCAGTCAGCCTATAGCTTAGTGGTGAAGAGATGACATCTTAGAAGTGCTCAAAGATGCCATAGCGTTCTTGAAATATGGTCATTCTTACAGTATATGTCTTATTTTTCATTGAGCAAACATTTTCCCCCACATCAGCTAAGGTGTGATTAGTCAGAACTGACGTACTGTTTATGAGCAGTTAGTCTTGTTAATCAATCTGGTATTCCAAAACCAAACCCAAAACTTCCAGTGATAATACAATGTGGAGACTAGCATAACAAGCTTTTAAAACAAAAAATACATATGTTGCAAGAAGGCTGAAAACACAAGGTCACATAAGCAATATACAAAATGAAACTGACAAAAAAGCAACTTGAAGTCAAATGCATTTTAAAACTTAGGCCTACACTGTAAAAATGCTAATTTTTAAACATGACCTGAAAATCTGACCACATGGTCCCCACACTCCAACTTAAAAACAAAGCAGAGTTGGGGAACGAAAACTCTCCTTTGCAATGCATTAATTTCCTAATGATTCTGTTGTTTCTAGTCTCTTTTTTGTCTCTTATTTTTCACCTAATTTATCTATTATTCATTTCCCCTAATTTAATATCTGTCTGATTATATGCCAAAACTCCAAAAGGGCAGAGCATTTATTAGTGATACTATTAAGCTCTGTAAAGGTATCCATACCGAGAATACTTCAAAATCAACAAACTTAAACATTTCATAAAGAACAAATCTGAAAGGGATGACTTAGTCAAAGATGTACTGTAGTTTTTCAAAGTTACAAAGTAAGATAATTTGTTTAAGTTTCATGGTCAGATCTTCTTAGTTCAAATAGCACTTGTTCACACTCTTAATGGGACAGTTGAGTGAGTAGCAAGGGTGCTATCCCTCACTCCGTTAAGTCTATTTGTGCTTCATTGGCAAAACTGCTCTTCGATTGTGGAGTTAAGGGGAGCGTTTTGCTGAACTGTTGGTTGTCCTGATGGTTTGGATTCTGGAGGTAGGGGAGTGTGTCTGCAGATACATTGCTTTGAAGGAGAGTTACAATAGAGATTGCTGTAACTGAGCCCGCCCAATATTCAATGGCAGGACCAGAGTATAACCTCATCCAGTGAGAGTATTCGAGGGACTCTGGTGCTTGGGACTATCCAAGAGTTTCCTTTGGTGTGAGAGACCAAAGGAGACTGGTGCCCAGCTGGGAAAAACAACTAACTTTCTTTGTGGCTTCTCTCTAAATCTGACTTCTTCAGAGAACAGGACATCTGGAGACAGTCCTGTGAGAGAGGAAGGTGTCTCTGGAATTTGAATAGCCATTTGGCTTAGAACTGCTCCATAAACTTATGGACTCCCTGGAGAAGAAAACTATTATTTTTAATACTGTTGCGGATGGTTGTGGGGGAGTGGATTTTTTTTTTTTTTTGCATGAGTGAGTGTGAATGGGTCTGAGTAATTTAGTGTGGTTAAGACTGGTGTTTGAATTAATATTTAATTATTGTTTATAATAAGCTGTGAGAGTAGACTGATTACGGCTGTAGTAGTAAACTGAAGTAGTTACAAGATGTGTTGGTTAACGGCTCCCTAGGTAAGGTGTTATTCCCCCTCCAGGCTCCATGATCTCCAGCTATTTGAGTGTCTCCCTTAAACAGCAGAGGTACATGAGCACTGTAGAGCACTGGTGATAGTACAGAGGAGGAGAAAATGGAGATTTACAGGGTCTGGTGAGGGGAATGTAGTGGAAGGGGGCGGATTGGGGTGGTGGAAATAAGGAGGTGCCCAGGGGTGAAATGGGTCCAGAAAATGGGTTCTCATTGCCTGGTGCCCATACCCAAGGGCTCCACAGGTGGAAAGGAGACTAGACCATCCTCATCTGCCTATCCTTCTCTAGCAGTGTTGTGCAATGCCAGATCTATTAAGAACAAGATGGCAATTACTGCCAGTCTTGTTGCTACATCTGATCTGGCTTGCATCACCGAGACCTGGCTGGATGAAAGTGCTGGCCCTGTATTGGAATTGGCTGTTCCAGCCAGGTACTCAGTGGTACACTGCCCGAGAAAGAACTGTGGGGTGGGGAGTTGCCATTTGTTTTAAGTCAGACTTGAACTTGGAACAACGAGGTCCTTCAAATGTGTAACCGTTCAAGGATTTTCAGGTGCAGGTTGCTGGATCTTTCTCAACTACCATCTGCCAGGGGATGGGAAGGAATTCCTGCAGGAAGACACAGACTTCATCATTGATCTGTTACTGGAGTCTCCCAGATGGATTATTCTGGGGGGACTTCAATGCTTGGGTCAATGATGAACTCTTGTGGTTTGGTTAGGACTTCCTTTAACTAATGTGCTTGTTGGGCCTAACACAGGTTGTTGGCTTTACCACGCTGGTTCAACATCTCTGATGTCGACCGGCATTACAGGGACAGAAATCATGTTGACCACAAATTGTGGTCGACAGGTTCCTTGACAGACTCCTGGTATTGCTTTCATCAGGGGGCTTCACCCCCCAAACCACCCACGTGGGGGGCTGTGCCCCCACACCCCCCTTACTAAAGGCTTCTTAACTCCAGTCGGAGTTAAGTCAGGTTGGGGGTGCAGGACCAGGAGACAGCATGCCCTGTTTTGGGCACACCAACACAGTGACTTGTCAGCAAAATGTTGATTTTGACAACAGGAGTGTAGTTCGCTGTGTTGGTGTCACCGTAAGGGGAGCATACCCAGTGGCCACAGTCACAGCAAAAGACACGGTCAGATATTTCCTGAAATTTCTGTGATATTTCTAGAGAAATCTCTAGCTTTCTGCATTTCCATAGTAGGGGCAGCAGAGGGAAACTCTTTAGAAATTTCACAAAATATCTGGAAATATCTGACCATGTCTGTGGCTACTACAGTACCTCTGCAACCAATATTCACAGCCATTCATTGGATCACATCTTCCAGCTGGGAATGGAGGTGTATGACCCTGTATTGGAGTTGGTCATATGATTGGACCATCACACTATGAAGTTCTCATTCGAGGCCCCCCAAATATACTGTACCTCCCCCTATGGAGATGGTCCAGTACCACCCTTTAAGGGGTTTGACTCGACAAGGTCTGATGGTGGTGCTGGATCTTATTTATTTATTGAAATGTTTCAGCAGGAAGGGCACACTGAACAACAAGTTGCTCATCTCACAGTGTGTCCTCAGGCAAGGGAACACAGGGGGAAAGTATTATGCATACAATTACAGTACATACTAACAATTGGCATAATATAAATTAGACGGGAAGTGAGACAAGCAGCAACCTAACTGGTTACGTAAAGTATTGAATACAGTAAATATACAAAATCCACAGGGTGAATACATCAACATTAAACATTAATGCAGGTTAAGCATCGTAACAACATAATGGTCTTCATAAACACTGTGCATGAAGCAATGTTCTAAATAAGTTCATTAGTTGACAACAGGAGGAGCAGCTTAGTGCAATCCAGTTTGATTGTCAGCTTAGTCAAGGGGCAAAGTAGATGAGAGGAGAAAAGGGTAGATGGAACTGGTCAGAGACTGGGAATGGCAGGGGAACTAGCTGCAGGTGCAGTTTATCGAGAGGAAGTTATTTAGGGACAAAGATAAAGAGTTGGGGGAGGAAGATAAGTGGATTGGGGGGGGGGGTGTTCCATAGCTTAGGGAAGTGATGCGAGAAGGCCGACTGGTCTACCATAGTCAGGTTTGATGAGTGCATGCAAGGAGCAGGTGGAATTGGTACTGACCTACAGTATAATAGGGTTATTGCCGAGGCCCTCAACTCCATCACACCTGTCCATGTTCAACCCCTCACCTCACATCTGAGGTCCCCTTAGTTTGATGGGACTATCGGGAAGATGAGGAGAAAGGGTTGAAGGTTGGAACGATGCTGGCAGAGGACCAGTTTGCAGGAGGACAAACTCATATTGATGGCCCATTATAGAGACCATCAATCAGCAATCTCCTGTCAGAAGGCAAAGTTCCTGTCCAAGGAGATTGCTGTTGCAACCAATAGACTGGCTCAGTTCTTCTGCACTGCTGATAGGTTGTGTAATCCAGCCTGTCTTCAGTCTGGGGGAGCTTTTTCACAATCAAGATGTGATGGGTTCACTCTGTTCTTTGCCGATAAAATTACCTCCATCAGGTCAGTAATCCAGTCGGTGCCCTCTAACGGGCCTTGCGGTGATGGGCTTGAGATAGCAGTCAGTTAGTCAGTCTGTCTGCAAATGGCACAAGGCTGCACCCTCAGAGTTAAATGGGTCCTAGAAAAATATAAAGTACAAAAATATGAAGAAACCAGCACGCCAGATGTTTTCATGAATTAAGTGAGAGTATTTTATTGAAAGATGATATTATAATACTTACAAAAAATAATAAATGCACAACAGGCACATAAATGTATTCCTGCTACTACACTACAAAACCAGCCTCTGTGCTTTGGGGCTATGCTACCCCTTCATTAGGAGTCAGTCTGCCTGGTATGATTTTAAGCAGCTGGATGTCTTGAGGGTCATCCAGGGGTTGTGGCCAACTTGCTGTAGTTTGGCTCCATGGCCAACACACCTCCTTGTGGGGTGCGTTGATGTCATCGGCCCAGTCCTAGCCAGGATAGTCTGATGTTCTGTAGTGACAGGGGTTCTTCCAGAACCCCTGCAGGAGGCAGTTGTAAGACCACTCCTTAAAAAATCTTGACTGGATCTGGACTGCCTGGCAAACTACAGTCTTGTCTCTAACATGCCCATTTTTGGGTAAGGTTATTGAGAAGGTAGTAGCTATGCAACTGGAGACCCATTTAAAAACACACAACATCTATGATCCTTTCCAGTCAGGTTTCAGGAAAAGGCATAGTGCCGAGACCACCTTGGTTCGGGTGCTTAATGATCTCCTGGCGGTGAGGGATTGTGGAAGATGTACCATCTTGGTTTTCCTCGATCTGTCAGCAGCATTTGACACCCTGGACCATGGGGTGCTGATGTAGTGCCTGAGGGTTTGTTGTGGACTGGCTAGCACAGTCCTCAACTGGTTTAAATCTTACCTTACTGACAGGTCACAGAGGGTGGTGCCGGGGATGTTTTCCTCGGTATCTCTGCCCCTCCCATGGGGTACCACAGGGCTCTGTTTTGTCCCCCATGTTGTTTGCAGTGTACATGCTGCCACTGGGGGACATTATAAGATGATGCAGGCTGAGTTTTCACTGCTATGCAGATGATACTCAGCTATACCTGTCTTTTGTGCCTGAACAGCAAGATATGGTCTCGGTATTTAACAACTGTCTTGCTGAAATCCAAGGCTGAATGATGGCTAACTAGTTGAAGTTAAATCCAGACAAAACTGAGGTACTGGTGCTAGAGCCTGATCACAGGGGGATGAGGGGAAAAGCTGGTTTAGTCTCTGGGTTGTGGCTCAGGGACTCCTAAGTGCTTACCTTGGGTCAGGTGAGAAATTTGGGCATTGTTTTGGATAGCAATCCGACTCTTAGGTTACAGGTGTCAGCTGTAGTTCAAACCTTATTTTACCATAAGAGGAACATTGCTCAGATTAAACACCTGATTCCCCCTAGAGATCTACCAACACTGGTCCATGCCTTTGTGACCTTTTGCCTTGATTACTGCAATGCCCTATACCTAGGGCTGTTGGGGGCAGGTCTTTGCCACCTGCAGCTAGTACAGAATGTGGCTGCCAGGTTGATGACAGGCCTATCTAGGTCTTGTCATATCATGCCTGTGCTCTGCTATCTGCACTGGCTGCTGGTTAGGTGGTGGAACTTCTTCATGGTTGGTTTGCTGACCTATAAGGCCCTACATGTTTCTATCAGATTCAGTGCAAATAAGTGCAAGGTAATGCACCTGGAAAACAAAAACCAAGGGGAAGAGTACACAATGGTGGGTGAGATACTGACAACAGTAAAAATGGAAAGGGACCTGGGGGTAATTATATCAGATGACCTTAAGGTGGGCAAACAATGTGAGAAGGCAGTAAGGAAGGCTGGGGGGATATTGGGATGCATAGGGAGAGGCATTAATAGCAGAAAACAGGAAGTTGTTATCCCTCTGTACAGACAGTTGGTGAGACCCCATCTGGAGTACTGTGTGCAGTTCTGGAGACCCCATCTCCACAAAGACATAGACAGAGTGGAGGCTGTCCAGAGGAGGACAACCAAAATGGTGCAGGGTCTGCACCAGAAGACATACGAAGAAAGACTAAAGAAGCTTAATATGTATACCCTTGAGGAAAGGAGGGAGAGAGGGGACATGATAGAAACTTTTAAGTACCTCAAGGGAATCAACAAAGTCCAAGAGGGTAGCATCTTTCAGAAAAAGAGATGTGCAAGAACAAGGGGGCACAATTTGAAGATAGAGGGGGGATGGCTCAGAGGTAATGTGAGGAAGTATTTTTTCACAGAGAGGATTGTGGATGCATGGAACAGCCTCCCTGAGGAGGTCGTGGAGTCAAGAACAGTGGGGGAATTCAAGAATGCATGGGACAGACATAAGGCAGTCCTAGTGGGGGCTAGGAGGAAGTAAGCTGTTGGTTAACTAGGATCTGCAGCTTATCTGTTAGGTAGGAAAATGGGCAGACTTGGTGGGCCAAGCGGTCCTTATCTGCCATCAAATTCTATGTTTCTATGTTTCTACATGGGCAGGGGCCTGACTACCTGCAAGACCTCCTGCATCCCTACCACCCCATCTGCTCACTCCATGCTTCTGACAAGGGATTGCTGGAGATTCACAGGGCCTTTCTAAAACCATCTGGAGCTCGCACTTTAGCTGCTCCAACCCTGTAGAGCTCTCTACCTTGCCATATTTGAGAAAGTCAGACAACTGATCAGTTTAAACGGGAGCTAAAAACGTATTTATTTAGACAGGGCTTTCCAGATCTAGATTATTGTTATGAGTTAATATTAGTTATGTTTTTAGTGCATTTATAGTATATTTTAAATGCTGTTTTATGCAAAGTGCTTTGGATCATTTTGAGAATTGCGCTATGTACTGTAAATAAAATTTGATTTGATTTGAGTTAGGATATACACATAGATAAAGCAAATGAGGTCTTTATCCACCCATTTCCCAAAGTTTCTTATAGGAGATTTGGCTACCAGCATGGACAGATACCCATCCTTATGCTACATAATTAAATGCAGAATGGTGTCCAGAAGTCCTGAACAAGACATTGGCAAGTTACTGAGTTGATGATTAGTGCATTTTGCCTAAAACATAAAACTTATAACATTTGTTTACAGCTTCAACTGTGCATTTGTAATGCTGGCATGCTTCCTATTTTAAGTGTTGTAATCTGCCACAATATTTAGAGAATCAAGAATACTGTGACACAGAGTCCTACTGATGATGGGGTGGGTTTTACGTGTCAAATGTGCTTATAATGCCCATGTAGCTATGTGGCCCTGGACAGGTGCAGGGTGTGCAGTATTCACAACTGCAAGCACCCACAGGACATGTGTCTGCAGCTCCGCACACCTGGTGCACAGCTGTGCAGGGGGTAGATTATGGGATTCAGGCAGGCATCCAATGGGATTGCCATACAGGATCTCAAAGGGAAATTCCAGCTGAGCACCAGCAGGGAACCTATTATGATGTGGAAATCCACAGTCAGACCAACTGCCTGAAAGGCTGCCCCCAGCCCTCCTTGTCTGCCCCGTGTGCTGGGGCAGCAATGTGGATGGGGTCCTCATCCTGCAGTGGCTGGTGGGTGTCGATAAGAGTGTGTGTGTGTGTGTGTGTGTGTGTATTTGCTGCCCCCCCCCAGTCACCTGGCACTCCATGCCTTAGAAAATGGCATGGATTTGGGGCATGTCCCCTAGCAGGCCACTGGACTGCCCATGGTGCAAAGTTGCATTGTCAGTCAGGGGATTGAGTGCACAAGGGGCTTGCACACCTTTTGTGAATGCCACCACTGCATGGCATTCTGTCTTAGGGTTGCCTACGCAACTCGGATATGCAGCACATAGGCAACCCTATGTTTTTGTGAATAGACCCCACAGAGCATTATGTAAGGCCTTTCTTCTCCATGATGCAACCTTCCCACCTTGTCAGTTTGTCCCTACCCCATGTCACCCAGCCCTTTTGTTAGTCTCTATTAGTGCTAATGTACTTAGCCCTGATCTGACAGGTGATATTTTATGCCATATTTGTGCTGTCACAAACATCTGTGCAAAGCATTGCAATATTTTAAATACTCCCCAGAACTCCAGAGCTATGATGGCAGCAATAAATACAGTAAAAATTGAACTTATTCATCAATAGCATTATATAAAGTTGGACACAAGTTAAGTAGTAATAAGAGTTACTAAATGCAGGAGCAAGGAGGAGTGGCAAAACATGGCAAGAGAGAACATGTTTGGAAAAACTGTGGCCACTTATCTGAGAAGTTTAATACTTTATTTTTTAACAATGGGGCATATTCCAATGACAATTTTAATAGGGTGCAACCCATTAAAATGAATGTTCTGCTTTCTTACCTCCAGGCATTAATGGCTTATTACATCTCCTTCAGAAGCTTATTATAATTTTGAAATAGCAGTCTCAGTATTTGCAGCAGATAGCAAAAGGCCAGATCGATAACATCAAACAGCAAAAGCAGCAAAAGAAATGGGAGGACTTGCCCATCCATATTTACAAAGTTACTTTTGGGTCTCAGCTGCATGTCCCTATACTGTGGTAAACTAGTTGTGAGAAACCTCCATGGAATCATATAGGCACATCTGAATTTCACCAAACGCTACTGGCTGCTATGATTTTCTGTAAAAATACAGTGAGAAAAATGAGGACAACCTTATCATCTGTAAGTTACAATATATTAAAAGTTTGGAGAGCAGGGTTGGTCCAGTGGTGCTGAGGGTTGAGGCGCTGGACACCATAGCTCACGCCATGCAGGTGGCCTGGGTTCAGATGTGAGCCCGGGCCACCAGGGGTTGGCAGGGGAGGGATAGGATTGAGTATCCAGAGGACAGCTCTCCTATCCCAGGGAGGGATCCTGGGAGCTACTGCTCTGTAGCGGCCCCTGGTGATGACCAGGGGGCACTGCTAGAGTGGTACTGCAAAGGAGGAGGAGTGTGGAGATGTTGGCATGTTTGTGCCTATACGTCATTGCATGTCTGCACTCTGCAGGGAACAAAAAACTGGAGGAAAAAGGTGGCACAGGTCGGTAGCATGATCTTCCAACCTCCGTGGCCTGACCCAAATGGTTCCTCCTCAGCTGGATCTGTCTGGCTGAGTTTGAGCTGTGGGTAGCTCTTCGCCACCCCACCATGGGGGTTGGGGGGTAAATCCATGGCAAATTTAGGAGGTGGCCTGATTTTGGGTTTGGGGGCTGGGAGGCCGGTTGGAATGACATGCTGATCATGCCAGAGGACAGAAAATATACATTAAAAAAAAAAAAAAAGTTTGGAGAGTAAGGTGCCATTTTCAGCAGGGAGATAAAATAGTTTATCTGTATCCTACAAGCTGGGATCCCAATACTGGACCTTTTAGAAATGACAATTTTTTCTAAAATTGGGAAAGGCACTCAAGCATGTCACACCAGCCTTGCATGGTTTGGGTCCAGACTACCTTAAAGATCTCTTGGCCTTATAAGCTGCAGTCTACCTTCTGCTCCACCAACGCAAATCTGCTATCTGACCCTAGATCTCATCTAAAACAGTCCAGGGTAGAACTTACTCAGTTGCCACAGCATTCATGTGGAACTCACTTGCAGATGAGTTATGGAGTTCCCCCTCAGTGGAGACATTTAAGAAGGAACAAGTTTTATTTGTTCCAGCAGGCATTTGAAAATAGCTGGTCTTATGCTAAGTTCTCGGAGCAGTTTTATTGTACTGTTGATCTACTCACCGTTTATTTATTTATTTTATTTATTTGTATTTTTGTAACCAGCAAGACCAACTGGGAACCTAGTCCATTTTAAAGGGAGACCCAGGCAGGTACAAAACAAACACAGACAAGGACACTGACAAGGCACTTTGTGGCTGCTTATTCCCCCCCCCACCCTCATAAAATGTTTTTCTTGTTATTTAACTTGTACCTTCTGTACGTTCTGAATCCAAGCTGTATTGCTCATTGTAATGAACAACTTGCTTTCTCCTATTGTACTTTGTTTTGCAATCTATGACGTGGAACCTTTGTAAAACAGCTTGCACTCAAAGGTCTTTTCTGAATCACTAAATAAATAAAATAATAAACAGATGCAGGAAGCACAGCAGAATATAGGGTCAATGTCTATCTAGAGTAGGAGTAAAAGGGGATTTAGAAGTAAGCAAACAGTGAGATTGTGCAAAATGGGTTCCACCACCAGAATGCACCTGTAATCTGGTGCAGGGCAATTAGGCTGCCAATCAGCAATGTTTTTTGAGGTGATCAGCACCCTCATGCCCCACCACTTATAGATTCTAACTCCGGGGGTGGGCAAACCTGGGGAAGGGGGGCACATCCCACATTTGGGGCCTTGATTGCCCAGCACCATAATGCCATCACTCTGAGTGCTAGAAGGGTGCCAAATGCCCTATATAGGGTAGGAGTAAAAAAAAAGGGGGGTTAATAGTAGACAAAAAGTCAGGATTAGGTCAAGCATCCTATCTAGGGTAGGGGTACCAAAAGGATTTAAAGTAAGCAGAGTTCTAGGAATAGGTGAAACACCCTATCTAGGGAAGAGGTGAGAAAGGGTTTAATGGTAGGTAAACAAAATCAGGCAGGGTAGAAATTAGATATGCATGGAGTAGTGTTGTACGGTGCCTGTGGGATGGCAGTTTTCCAGGAGACCTTCTGGAGACTGCGGTGCTGCTCCATCTGCATGCACCTCTCTATGCTGAGGTCAGAGATTGCTTGACTCCAGGCCGAGTTGGCTATGATTCAGGGGGTCTCATCTCCCACACAGGGAACACCTGGTCTGCCATTGCTGCTTCAGAGGCTGCCGGGGGGGGCGGCGACTGGACCATGGAGGGCTTGGGGAGGGTAAGGGTGGTGGCTCAGAGGCACATGCCCCAGATGGTACCACTACAGAGCTCCTACACCATTCTGGTGGGGCAGGACTGTCCCATGGAGGCACTCTCAGTAGTGATCAAGGAGGATGTTGGGGTCCTCAGTGATGGAGACCCCAAGGTGGGGGACAGAGGACCCCAGAGGAGGTGGAAGCAACTCCTAATGGGGGACTCATTTGTTAGGTGGCTAGATTTGGTGGCAGAAAGGGAGGGAGAGTGTGAGAGAGAGGTTAGGTGCCTACCTATACCATGGCTTGTAGGGATAGAAAGTGAATCCTGGGGTTTGGGAATGGAGGGACAGCAAGATGTCATTGTCCATCTGGGGACAAGTGACCTGGCTAGGGATGAGGTTAGGGTAGTGCAGGAGAAGTTCAGGGAGTTACAGAGGGGCCTTAGGCGGGTAGCATGCTCAGTGGCCTTTTCTGAGGTGTTGCCAGTCTATGATGGGGGGGTGGAGGACAGGGGCCTCCACATCAGGAGCTTCAATGCATGATTGAAGGAGTGGTGCAGAGAGGAGGGCTTCAGCTTCATTGGGGACTGAGTCCCACCTGGAGGGCTATAGGCCTATACAGGGTAGATGGCCTGCATCTGGGAGAAGGGTCCTCAGTGAATGGTTTAAATGCTTCATTAGCAAGCATATAAACTAGCTGAGGGTGGTGGTGGAAGGAAGCAGGGAGAATCAAACTACTCCCCCCCCCCCCAGAAAGTGGAAGTGGTGAGTAGGCAGAAGCCTAAGTCAGGGAAAACCCTAGATGTACCAGAAAACAAGAAAAGCAGAATGGTAGAAAAAAGAAGGATATGAATGGAGGCAGAGGAGGTAAGGAGAATAGGCAAGAGGGAAAAGGAAGGGCTAGTAGGAAGGGTAGTATTAGAATTTGAAAGGTCATGTGGGCAAGTGCTCATAGTCCGGGAAATAAAATCCTGGACCTAGTGGCCATAACGGCAGAGGCTGATCTGGGCATTGTCGTTATTACTGAGTCATGATGCAATAAGAACCATGACTGGGATATAGCCATATCAGGCTATAGCCTGTTCAGGAAGGATAGGATGGGTAAGAAGGGGAAGGAATGGCTCTTTATGTGAGGGATGGCATAAAAGCAACTGAAATACAGGGAATCGAGCAAGTGACAGAGGCATGGAGCTGCTATTCACACCGGGGTGCTCTACAGACCTCTAGCACATGGGGAGGAAATGGGCAGGGTTCTAGTGGAAGCTATTCATAAAATGGCAACTAAGTGGGAGGTGCTGCTGGTGGGAGACTTAAGTCTGCCAGATGTGTATTGGAGCATCCCACCTGCAGCTTCAGGTAGGAGCAGGGATATCCTGGACTTCCAGCAGGTGGTATTCTTCAGGCAATTAGTAAGAGAGCCTAGCTGTGAGGGAACAATATTGGACCTAGTACTGATCAGCGGGGACAGTGTTGCAGACAACACAGTGGGTAACCACCTGGGGACCAGTGATCACCAAATGGTGTGGTTCAATACAAGAACAGTGGCTAAGTCGAACCAAATGAAAGCAATGGTCCTGGACTTCAGGAAGGCTGACTTTACAAAGATGGTGGAATGCCTCAGGGATGCCCTGGCAGGGGGAGGGACTTGAGTGGAGTAGAGGAACAGTGGGCAAAACTGAAAGGAGCTATACTGAAGGCAACAAACTTCTGTGTTAGGCAAGTAAACAAAAGCAAGAGGAGAAAAAGACCACTATGGTTCTCAAAGGAGGTGGCGAGGAAGGCAAGGACAACAAAGTTAGCAGTCAGGAAGTATAAGAAGACTCAGAGGGAGAAGGACAGGCAAGTATATCAGGTGAAGCAGAGGGAGGCAGGGAAAGCAGTCAGGTGTGCAAAGGTTCAAACAGAGGAGAAAACAGCCCAGGCAGTAGAGAAAGGGGACAAGGCATTTTTCAGTGACATAAGCAAAAGAAGAAAGACCAAGGTAGTGAAGGAGGGGAATATGTGGAAGGAGGCCAGGACAAAGCAGACATCCTAAACACAATATCCTAAACACAATGTTTTTGCTCAGTATTTAATTATTTATTTGTTGACTGGGTAGGTACACTGATCCCAGGGACCATTTTCAGGCACAACCCAAGCCATAAAGATGGCTTATACAATAACAATAAAGGCAACATAACATGAGTAGAGAGAACATACAGTGCAACCAAGTGCTGACATATAGAATGAAATGCAGGTGTCCTGAATAACAAGCAGTGCACCGGAGTGCTAACGTGTGAAACTATACGTGTGAATGGGCAGACTAGATGGGCCTAGTGGTCCTTATCTGCCGTCAAAGTCTATGTTTCTATGTTTCTACGTTTCTATACAAGAGTCCTGATGAACATAACGCAGTGATGAAAGTGAACAGGAACGCACAGGAACTCGGTCCCTGTACCTTTTTTGCAGCAGGAGCGGAGTTCCTGTACTTCTTTCCACAGACACTGGAACTGAAATTCTTAAACCAGCAACATAATGACAGTTTCTGGGCCTGTGACCTGAAATCAGGGTTTCCATAACAACATTTAACTTGTTCAACAGTGCTATTTTGCTAGAAATACTTCAATATCCCTAACTGAATCTACTAGTGTCTAAACAGATAGATGTATCTTGACACAGCTATCCTTCAGATTGAGGATCTTCACTCTGCATTTTATATTTGACAATGGCCGAGTTCCTGTACTTCTTGTCTGCCACTTGCGCCACTGACATAATGTACAATTAGAGGGCTAATATGAAACTTGCAATACAGAGAGTTTGAAATGCATAGTTGGTACATTCTAATGGTACAGTTTAATGGTACATTGGGGTATAATAACAGAAAATGTATGGTGACCCAGAGTAACAGGAAGTAGGAGCACCATTAACATGATTTGGCAGGCAATGGACAATAAACAACTGGGGATCTAGCACAGACATAGTACACAAAGCTAGGACTGATCGAAGCCTACATAGAATTGTATAAATATATAGAAATAGCGTGCTAGAACTGAGACTGCAGCTAGATAATCTGGATAGGCAAGAATCAGGAAATGAGTGCATCGAGATTAGGGAGGGCATTTGCAGGCTGATGTTAATAGCAGAAAACTTATCAGGTTAGACCTGAAGACAGATGTGAACCCCATAGAGAGGAGCAGGGCAGAAAGGCTATTTCAGAGTTTTGGGGCAGCAATGGAAAAAGCTCTCTGTCCCATATCTGTGGAGGAGTGGGGTGGCTGAGCAGGCATAGAGAGGATGACCTCAAATCCCAAGTGGTTTGTTTGAAACTTAGAAATTTGGCTAATGGCGATGTAGCTCCTCCGTTCAAGGATTTGTGGACTAGAGTGCCCATGTTGAGGTCATGGTGGGCCTGGGGGGACAACCACTCAAGAGAGGAGTATAGGGAGCAATGGTGGGTAGAAAATGGAGCTATGAGTATGAAACGACAGATAGTGTTGTAAGTAGTATTGAGATGGGTGAGTTGATGATCAGAGGTTTGGGGAGCTGTAACTAGAAGATGGAGAAGTGTACCCTGCCCTATTGTCAGGCGTACCTCTGGGTTGAGGAGGTGTCTCAGGCAATAGCAGACACTGACCTGTTGGTTGATTCTTCTTGTCGTCATCCCAATGTGCTCTTGGACTGTGATGGAGAAGTCTAAAAAGACTCCTAGGTACTTGTAGCTGGATACTTGTTCAAGGATGGTTCTGTCAGGGCAGGGATATCCAGGGAGTAATCCTGGGTTCTGGAGGATTTAGCAAACTTATGTTTGGTCCAAAACAGCATGGTCTTCATTTTCTTTGTGTTGACAAGGCATCTGTTGGCTGTGAACCAGCTGTGCGTGGAAGTAAAATCCTTAGAGAGGGTTGGGGAATAGACTAGAGTATGAGGATTGTAGGCACTCCTGAAGAGAATTAGGTTATCTGCATACATGATTTTCTGGCAATCTGGATTGATATCAAGTAGTTTGTTCATGAAGATGTGGATGAGAATGGGGCCCAGTATGGACCCCTGGGGAGACTGTCCCACAGACACTGACCCTTTGGGATCTGTTGGAGAGGTAGTGTAGAAATCATTGTGAGGTACCCAAGGAAAAGGCAAAGGATTTATGTTTGTGTAGGAGGAAGTTGTGGTCGAAGAGATCGAATGCTTTAGAGAGGTCTATGAAGATCGCCCTTGTGAGCATCCTCTCATTGGTTGACTTAAGTTCATTGTCAGTGAAGCAGGCAGTGGCTGAGGTAATGCTAAAATCCTTGCAGAAGTTGTGCTGAAGCGGAGAGAGTATCTTGTACTTGATGATGTGGTCTGACATTTGCAAGAAGACAATCTTCTCAAAGATTTTGCTGAGATGTAAAAGAATGGAGACAGGTCTGTGGTTGTCCATAAGCTTGGAGTCCCCAGAATTAAATATGGGAACTACTCTAGCCTATTTCCAGATCTGGGAGAAGGAGGAGGTAGCCAAAGACATATTAAAAAGAAAGGCCAGAGGTTTTGGGATGTAGCTGGCAGATAGCATAAGAAACTGGGGACAGAGGCCATCACGCCCTGCACTGCCAGAGTTGGGAAGGGCCTGGATGACTTGATAAACCTCTGTTGGGGTGGTGACTTTGAAATAGAAGTGGAGCAATCCAGTTCCTTGGGATCCATGGTGTCGGTGATGATGGAGGTGGCCTTGGGTAGGAATTTGGCCATGTAGGTCTGGAGGTTGGTGAATTTGGAGGTGAAGGTCTCAGCTATAAGAACAGGTTCTGTTAAGAGTCCAGTGTCTGTGAGCAGGTTTATAGTCCATTTGCAGAGGAGAGAGTACTGAAGAAACTCACAACACTGAAAGTGAATGAGGCAATGGGACCGTACAGGATACATTCAAGGATATTGAAGGAGCTTAGAGAGGTGCTGGCAACACCTCTGAGAGTCCTGTTCAACCACTCGCTGGAGATGGGAGTGGTTCCAGAGGAGGACAGATGTAGTCTCACTTCAGAGAAGTGGGAGCAGGGAGAAGGCTGGCTACTACAAGCCAGTCAGACTGACTTCATTGGTGGGTATATTAATGGAATCACTGCTGAAGGAAAGGATTGTGGAATATCTTGAAGCTGGTAGCTTACTGGATCCAAGGCAGCATGGATTCATTGGGGAACGGTCATGTCAAACAAATGTGATAGATTTGTTTGACTGGGTGACCAGGGAATTAGATCATGGTGGAGCAGTGGATGTGGCCTAGCTAAATTTCAGTATGACCTTTGATATTGTTCCACATAGGAGACTCATACACAAGCTGGGCAGCCTGGGAGTGGGTCATAAGGTGATACAATGGGTAAGAAATAGGTTGAGGGATAGAGGGATGGTGGTAAATGGAGTTCACTCTGAGGAAGGGAGGGTGACCACTGGGGTGCCACAGGGATCAGTACTGGAGCCGATCCTCTTTAATGTCTTTATTAACAATGTTGCAGAGGGGTTAGAAGGGAAGTTATGCCTTTTGGCAGATGACACAAACATCTGCAACAGAGTTGACCCTCCAGGGGGGTGGAAAAAATGAGGAGGGATCTAAGCAAGCTTGAGGAGTGGTCATGAGTGTGGCAACTAAGATTCAATGTGAAGAAGTGCAGAATCATAGACCTGCAGCACAGAAACCCAGGGGCGGAGAACTCGATGGGTGTGTGTGGTACTGATGACCACCAAAGAGGAAAGGGACCTGAGGGTAATCATATCTGATGACCTGAAAGTGGCCAAGCCATGTGACAAGGCAGTGGGGAAAGTCAGTGAGGATGTTGGTATGCACTGGGAGGGGTATCACCTGCAGAAATAAGGAGGTGGTGATACTGCTGTACAAATCATTGGTGAGACCTGATCTAGAGTACTGTGTCCAGTTCTGGAGGCCACATCTCTGGAATGACATAGACAGAGTAGAGGTGGTCCAGAGAAGGGCAACTACAATGGTGCAGGGTCTGCACCAAAAGCCCTTTGAGAAAAGACTAAAGGACCTCAATATGTATGCCCTGGAGGAAAGGAGGGGAAGGGGGGATATGATAGAGATTTTCAAATACCTCAAGGGTATAAATAAGGTACAGGAGGGAAGAATTTTTCAGAGAAAAATATGTTCAAGAACAAGGGGTCATGCTATGAAGCTGGAGGGGGTAGACTCTGGTGAAATGTGAAAAAGTACTTCACTGAAAGGTGGTGGATGCATGGAACAGCCTCCCAGTGGAGGTGGTAGAGGCAAAAACATAACAGAATAAAAAAAATGCATGGAATAGGCATAAGGGAACCTTAGTGGTTGGGAAAGGGGGATAAAGCCAGAGATCAACTAGGGTCTGTGTTATTACAGTAGGTAGGGGAAATTGGGCAGACTAGGTTGGCCAAGTGGTCCTTAACTGCCATCAATTTCTATGTTTCTAATAGAAAAATTATGACATACCATAGATGATTCTGATAACACGGCTATTATGTACAAGAATTGGTTGGAGAAATTATATTTGCATTGTTCAAACAATTGTTGCCTGTAATGAGTTTTAAATGGCCTCAGCACATTAGCCTCTCTCACAATAGCAGGTAAATCATTCCATAGTTCAAGAGCAGTGTAATCAGTCCAATGACCACTGAGCTATCAGTTTTGCATAAGGGGATTGACATGGTGATTAGTGGTTACAGATCTAAGATTTCAGGGCCTAGCTGAGAAGTGCAATATGCCAGTCAGACAGGCTGGAGAACCAGTAGCAACATTTTTTTATGTTGTCTTGGGTGCAAACGCAAACAACATATAGTGGTAGCTTGGAATAGCAGGTTTTGGAAGTGCAGTTGTGTATGGCAAATGGCACCACTGCTTTTTCGGGCTGGACTCCATGGCATCAATAAAATAGCACGCTGTCTATGACAGCAGTGTAAAAGCGTGCCACCAACTTGAAACAATTTTGATGCTGCAATGAGGGAGTGACCCTTCATTGAAGGTTGAGCCTTGCTTGGTGTAACATTTCAATAAACATGGCGGCTATCGCTGTCTGCCTCTCACAGTCCCATCTAGAAGCCGATGTCGGGGGTGCCCAATCCCCCTGTCAGTAAGCCCCCTCCCCAGTTTATTTGCCAATGGGGGAGCCCAATCCCCATCGGCATAATGTCCCCCTATTTATTTAATTTGTGTGCAGAGGAGGTGCCCAATCCCCCTCGGCATCATGTGCCCCCCAAACACAGACATGTTTTGTGTGTCAACGGGGTGCCCAATCCCCATCGGCTTCAATCCCCCTTCAAAAAAAACACAGGTGGCACACTGGGAGACCACCCCAGTGTGTCAAAACACACCTGTTAAAAAAAAAAATGACCTGTGCTGTCTTTTGGTTTTTTACCTGTAAAAAGAGAAAACGGTCCCTTGTTGCCTCTGGTGCCCCTTCCCCCAACCCACAACCACCCTTTGTGTACCCCACCTTTCTGCACCCCCACACCCCATACTTATCTCTGGAGCCCGGCGCGACGCCCTTTGGTGGAGCGGAAACACGTCTGCACTCTTCAAAGCTGACCGTGAACTGAAGAAATGCCAGTAAGCTGTACGATGGCATAAATGGTGGGGTTTCAACTTAGGTGGATATCGCGGCCATTTTTGCTACTTTTGGCTCCAAATTTTCAACATGGGGTTCTTGGGATGCCACCTCATGAACTGAGTCACTGTCATGTCATTATTCGATCCTGAAAGGTGATTTTGTGGTCACTGCGCGGAATCACTTTTCGAGACTGATTAATGAAATGACAGTGTCACTGTTCATGAGGTGGGCTCCCAAAAAGCCTATGTTGCAAATCTGGTAAAAAAAATTTCCAAAAAATGACTGTGTTATGAGTGTCCATTGCGCACTTTCCACACACAGCTGTCATTTTTCACATCCTGCCCGAAATGTGTTTTCGTACATCTGCCGCACAATGGTGCAGTTGCTGTGGGAAATCAATGTTCAGGACAGATTAAAAAAAACACAGTGACACTGTTTATGAGCAGAAGTCCCAAAATGCCTATGTTGAAAATTTGTTGAAAGAATTCCACAAAATGACTGTGTTACGAGCATGCGTTGTGCAGTTTCCATGCAAGCTCGTAACCTCGAGAATTTTTTTATATATTCACTCCAGATTTTCAGCACTGCCATTTCTTCACACCTCCTTATGAACAGTATAACTGTAATTTTTCACATCCTGCCCAAAATATGTTTTTGCATATCTGGCGTAGAATGGCACGGTTGGTGTGGGAAATCAATGTTCGGGACAGATTAACAAAATCACAGTACCACTGTTCATGAGCAGAGGTCCAAAATGCTTTCATGAGGTGGGGTTACAAATAAGCCATGTTGAAAATTTGGAGTGTGAATACCAACTAACACCAGGGACGTTATGGTTTCTAACCATAACGTCCTTACCTGTAGAGACTGACAGGCGTCAGGGGTGTGCCTTTGGACTGTTGGCTGTATGCTCATGCCATTCCACCCCCACCCCCACCCTGCAACCAGTCACAGGCATCAAGGTGTGCCTTGGACTCTTTGGCCCCAAACTTCGCCCCATTCTCCTATACTGCACCTATCTCAACGTACTTCCTTATTGAATGGGGTGAGCGTAAGGCCCGATGACCCCAAGGCACAACACGACACTTGTCAGAGTCTGCATGGTTGGGTGAGGAGAAATGGCATGAGCGTTATGGCTGATCATCCAAAGGTACACCTCAATGCCTGTCAGTCTCTGTAGGTTGGGGTGGGGTTAAAGTCGGTTCCATACTTCACTGCCACTCCTATTATGCATCTGTCTAACTCCTACACTACCAATGCCAAAGCCAGCAAGACAACATTCGGCATTGACAAATGCTTGTTTAATAGTAGTATCTATAAATAAACTAGTTTGGCATCTGGAGCAAGCCACTGCAACTTGCTGCGAACTTTTCAGTGCTTTTGTATCCTACTGGTGTAAAAGTCAATGGCAACAAATTCATTTAAAAATGAGTTCTATAAGTTGGTCATTATATTGCCAGATAAGGATGTGAGCATCACTGCATCATAATCCAGCAAGGGAAGAAGACAGTTTCTTGCAATGAATAAAAGGGCCTCATCAATAATTCTTCCTTAGAGTTTGTAAAGTAGGCCATGCTTGTGATTCAATTGTACTTTCAAATAATCAAGAAGCTCCTTTTAGGTCAGACCAGTGTTTGGATAAACATCAAGTTATCTCAAACTGTTCACAACCTAAATTTTAGAACCCTGCAGTGGGACACCTCAAAGGAACTAATCATTAAACTCACCCGAACTTGTTAGGGTTTAAAACAGCTTTTCTTTTCTTTTCATTTAGTAAGAGTACATTGTGTGCAAACCAGTTCTGAAGTAGTGCCAAACCATGACTTAAACCCTGGTTAAAGTACTCCCTGTATCAGTAAGGCTCTTGTAAATAGTTGTGTCATTCACATACTTTAGAGGAACTGCAATCATAAAGTAGGGAATTAATAAACAAAGAAAACAGAATTGGACCTAATATGGATCACTGCAGGACCCCTGCAGAAACTTCCAGGGGAAAGGAAAAAAAGTAATTTAGTCTGATGACCTGAGTTTTAGAAATAAAATGCCTTTCCATCCAAGAAAGGGTTAAATTATTGAGGCCAAGATTACAATGCTTCTGCAGCAGAATCTTACGATCTATTAGGCTGAAGGCCTTGATCATGCCCATGATGACTTCCTCTGGTATAATGTCACCATCCGGGGCACAAGAAATGTCAAATGTGAACCAGGTTAGCAAATGATTGGTTAAATAATTGGCCATACTGGATGGGTCAGAACTAGAGATGCAGTGAAGTTTCACTACGCAGTTGAAGTAAATGCATGTGGATAGTCACATGAAGTTTCCATTAAAAGACCGAAATTTGCCCTTAATGGACTTTGCGTTATTGACTTTGTGTTAACTTCGGGTAACATTTTGAGAAACATAGAAACATAGACTTTGATGGCAGATAAGGACCGCTTGACCCACCTAGCAGATCCTAGTTAACCAACAGCCTATTTCTTCCTACCCCCCACAAGAATTACCTTATGTTTCTCCCATGCATTCTTGACTTCTCCCATGCTTTTAGACTCCACAACCTCCTCAGGAAGGCTGTTCCATGCGTCCACCATCTTCCGTGTGAAAAAATACTTCCTCACATTGCCCCTGAGCCATCCCCCTTCTATCTTCAAATTTTTTCTCCTTGTTCTTGCACATCTCTTTTCTCTGAAAGATGCTACCCTCTTAGACTTTGTTGATTCCACTGAGGTACTTAAAGTTTCTATCATGTCCCCCCTCTCCCTCCTTTCCTCAACGGTATACATATTACGTTCCTTTAGTCTCTCCTCGTATGGTTTCTCTTGCAGACCCTGCACCATTTTAGTTGCCCTCCTCTGGACTGCCTCCATCCTGTCTATGTCCCTGCGGAGATGGGGTCTCCAGAAGTGGATGCAGTACTCCAGATGGGGTCTCATCAACTGTCTGTACAGATGGATAACAACTTCCTGTTTTTTGCTGGTGATGCCTCTCCCTATATATCTCAGTATCCCCCCAGCCCTCCCTACTGCCTTCTCACATTGCTTACCAACCTTAAGGTTATCTGATATGATTACCAACAGGTCCCTTTCCATTTTTGTTGTTGTTATTACCTCCCCCCCTCCATTGTGTACTGTTCCCCAGGGTTTTTGTTTCCCAGGTGCATTATTTTTTATTACTGCATTATTGAGGGACTCCTGATCGTTGGCCGTAGGACGAGCGGCCACCGGGTGGTCAGTGCTTCGCCAGCCGCCACCCGAGACCACCGCACTGGACTATCCCTGCCTGCAAGGGACTCCTGATCATCGGCTGTAGGACGAGCGGCCACTGGGCGGTCTGCGCTTCTCCAGCCGCCGCCCGAGACCACCACACAGGACTCTCCCTGCCTGCAAGGAACTCCTGATCATCAGCCATAGGACGAGTAGCCACCGGGTGGTCTGCGCTTCTCCAGACGCCGCACGAGACCACCGCACCGGACTCTCCCTGCCTGCAAGGGACTCCTGATCATTGGCCGCAGGACAAGTGGTCACCGTGCGGTCAGCGCTTCTCCAGCCGCCACCCGAGACCACCGCACCGGACTCTCCCTGCCTGCAAGGGACTCCTGATCGTTGGCCGTAGGATGAGCAGCCACCAGGCGGTCGGTGCTTCTTCAGCCACCACCTGAGACCACCGCACCGGACTCTCCCTGCCTGCAAGGGACTCCTGATCATCGGCCGCAGGACGAGTGGCCACCGTGCGGTCAGCGCTTCTCCAGCCGCCACCCGAGACCACCGCACCGGACTCTCCCTGCCTGCAAGGGACTCCTGATCGTCGGCCGTAGGATGAGCAGCCACCAGGCAGTCGGTGCTTCTTCAGCCACCACCTGAGACCACCGCACCGGACTCTCCCTGCCTGCAAGGGACTCCTGATCGTCGGCCGCAGGACGAGCGGCCACCAGGTGGTCGGCGCTTCTCCAGCCACCGCCTGAGACCACCGCACCAGACTCTCCCTGCCTACAAGGGCCTCCTGATCGTCGGCCACAGGACGAGCGCCACCGGGTGGTCGGCGCTTCTCCAGCCGCTGTCCGAGACCACTGCACCAGACTCTCCCTGCCTGCAAGGGACTCCTGATCGTCGGCCGTAGGACTAGCGGCCACCGGGCGGCCGGCGCTTCTCCAGCCGCCACCCGAGACCACCGCACCGGACTCTCCCTGCCTGCAAGGTACGGCAAAGCCGCAGCCTATCGGAGCACGAGCGCCATTCCTCGGCGGACTCGGATTGGCTTGCCCTTCCACCCTTTATTTTGAACTGAACTTTTGCAAAAAGGAGCTGTTCTCTTGCTTTCTGGGGAAAACTTTAAATTGTAAAAGTGTTAAATTTGAATGTAGGAAGCCTAATTGTGTGTAATCCATTGCCAGAATTGTTAGAGGAGGGTACAACTTAAGCCATTACAGCCCTTCTTTTGAAACCGAGCAGACGCCAGCTAGACATAGGGGCGCCCAGGAAATCGCTCCTATTGTCCTGCAAATTTAGCTCTGCATCACCTCTGGTCTGCCTGCCTTCAGCCGACTGGGACTAGTACTAATAGTCCCTCCTTCTGTCTCCCCTAGGGACTCCTGATCATTGGCCGTAGGACGAGCGGCCACCGGGCAGTCGGCGCTTCTCCAGCCGCGGCCCGAGACCACCGCACCGGACTCTCCTGCCTGCAAGGTATGGCAAGCCGCAAATTTTCACCCACCCGCCCATCCCCTCTCCGAGCATTATCTTTATAGCCCACTAGCCCGCCACAGCCTTCCATTGGTCCGGTCCATGTTGAACAAGCATTTTTACCAGCCTTTAGTGAAAGAAATACATCTCTTGCATTCTAGATGCTCTCCATCTTTCTCCTTATTCCCCTCCTCTCAGTAAAGATCCAATTAATTAAATGTGGCATTGAGGCATGTTACTGCTAGGACTATACTCAACTGCTTTCATCGAATACTGACTACCAAGATCTTGCTGCAGTAGCACCTTTTGCATAAAACTTGGGGGCTCAAGAGACACTGGTTGGCAGTTCCCGTGGTGGTATACCTCACTTTGTGTAAAAACAAACATGGGTGGTATCGACCGGCTTTGCCTATTAGCCAACATTTTTCTGCTATATAATATGAATTAACCCCCTGACAGATCTGATTTCATTATAGAGACATGTCCTGTGCCACCAGTCTCCCTTCATAATAAATATATGTATTTAATATGCTGCCCTTGTCTGCCCCTGATTCACTCAAAGTATGTTGTTACTACCAATAGTGGTACAGCAATCTACTCTGCTATGCATGTCCCCAAACCTCAGGCACCCAAACAATGCACAGGCTGTTACTACCCTGCTTGGATCCTAAGCTACACATCTACAGGGCAAAGCAAGAGGTCGACTCGATCCCTGGATCTATGCGTTCTAGCTTGCAACAAACGCAGAAAGACCCGTGCTTTTAAAAATCTCCTTGCCTATCTGAGAAGAATTCTCCTCCTTCTTCTACTGTGCTCAGGAGACATCGAACTTAATCCTGGCCCCAGAAGGTTGCTCTCATCACCGTCCGAAGTTACTACTCTGAAAGGAATCAGTTTCCTACATGCCAATGTCTGCAGCCTTCTAAAGAAGCTGGAGTCTGTCCAGGCCTGGATTATTCACACCGCTCCAGATATTCTTGTGATCTCTGAATCCTGGCTTCGGGCATCCACGCAGGACAGCGAGGTCAACATCCCCAATTATCTACTTTTCAGAGCAGACAGGAAGACTGGGGGGGAGTAGCCATTTATGTTAAAAACAAATTCACAGTATCTGTATTAGATGCTACTTCCATTGCTGGAGGATTCGAATGCCTGTCCCTCAGAGTTGAACCATCTCACTTGGTGGCTTTCCGCATAATTGGCTGCTATAGACCTCCTGCAGCAGGACCACAGCTCTTGACCCATCTGTCATCACAAATGGACGCAACACCTATGGAGACAATCTTATTAGGTGACCTAAACTATGACTGGCTAACTAACGGATCTCTACCCCTAAAACGATTCTGTGACTCACATGGGTTCACCCAACTTATAACTGAACCAACTCACTTCAACAATAAAAATCCAATGAGGAACACCCTCCTGGATGTGCTTCTTGTCAACAAACCTCACTACTTTTCACATGCCGGTATCCTCCCAGCTGATGTTAGTGACCACTGCATCATAGCTGGCATCAGAACCATCACCAAACCACTATCCACATCAAAGTTCTCTACCAAAAGATCCAGATGGAACTTTGACCCTATGGCTTACTTCAATGATCTAAAAAACTCTTTGCTCTGGCAGAGTTTCTACCTAGCTAAATCAGTGAGTGACGCCTACGATGTTTTGCACGAAATCATAGCCAGTGCCCTTAACACCCATGCTCCTTTGATCAAAGCTCGAATAAAAACCAGGACCTGTCGTTGGTTTTCACCAGACCTGAAGAAAGCCTTACTCAAAAGAGACCAGCTGTGGAAAAAGGCCCGAAAATCACATGCCGTTGCAGACTGGTGTCTTTTTAGGTCAGCTAGGAATGCCTGTACGAAAATGATCAAGGAAACTAAGGCCATTTTTTACCAAAATGAATTGTTCTTTGCATCCACCAACCCTACCAAATTCTGGTCCACTATAAAGGAATTGTCTGACACTCACCAGGTAGTGTGCTACCATCCAAAATTACCATTGACAATGTCACTGTCATGACAAATCTGAAATTCTCAAGCCTTCAATAACCATTTTGCCACAGCAGGCATGGCATTCGATAATGCACCAGTAAGTAGTCTTTCGCTGCTCAAAGCCCAGCCACCCGAACCAAATAACAAAAGTATGACTTTCTCCTTTTCCTCAATCACCATAAAAGAAGTTGAAGACCTTCTACTATGGCTAGACACTAGAAAAGCGCAGGAGCTGACTCATTCGACCCATACTTTCTGAAAATAGCTTATCACATACTTGCCGCACCTATATCGCACTTATTCAACCTGTCTCTAGCCCAAAGCTCTCTCCCCACGGAATGGAAAACTGTCATGTTATTCCTCTATTTAAAGCAGGGGACCCAAGCGACCTGAACAATTATAGGCCAATCTCTCTACTACCTATACTTTGGAAAATGATGGAAAAAATTGTGGATACACAGTTGAGATCATTCCTAGACAACTCTGCATTGCTTAACCCCATGCAGTCCGGATTTAGAGCTAAGCACAGCACTATTACGGCACTGGCCAAAGTCACTAATGACTGGCAACGGGACCTCGACAAGAAAAAATTTGTTTGTGCTGTGTTTTTAGATCTCAGCAAGGCATTCGATACTGTCGACCACTGCCTACTTCTCTCCACTCTAAATACCATAGGCATGGACTCAATCTCACTGGATTGGTTCCAGGACTACCTCACTGATAGGCAGCAACAAATCAAGGCTGAAGGAGCGCTTTCTCTACTCAAACCAATAAAAAGAGGAGTCCCTCAGGGATCCATATTGGGCCCCCTACTGTTCACCATCTATATTAACAACTTGGACTTAGGAATCAAGGAAGCCAGTATCCACTTGTTTGCTGATGATACAGTGCTCTACCTAAGTCGTGACTCTCCTGGAGCTGCATGCTCAGAACTTCAAGCCAAATTCAATACACTGCAGAACTAGCTCATCAACAGAAAGTTATTGCTAAATGCAAAAAAAACCAAGGCCATGCTGTTTTCACCATCCAGCTCTGGGGCCAAATCCGCGACCGCTGGTACAGTTCCTCCTATAACCACCCTACTAGGTGAAAAGCTTGAGTTCATAACTAAATTCAAAACCTGGGTATATGGCTGGATAACAAACTCTCCTTTATGGAGCACACAGAAGAACTGATGAAAAAGCTTAGGCAGAGGCTTGGCCTCTTTTACAGAATTAAAAATCTCCTGACAGCAGCCGCAAAAAGACAGCTTGTTCATTCTACATTCCTTTCATTAATCGACTACGCTGACATTATCTATGGCCAATGCTCTGTCTCACACCTTGCAAAACTGGATGTACTGTACCACAGAGCCTTAAGATTCATAACTGGCCTCCCATCCTCCACACACCACTGCTCGTTATATGCTGCAGTAGGGTGGCCTTCTCTGCAATACAGATGGCATAGAAATGCAGCTCTCTGGACACTTCGAGCACTCACCAACAAACTCCCTGACTACATTGTTGCCTGCCTCCCCTTATGTCCACCAAGCAGCTATGCCATAAGAAGCCACTCGCTAATTTCCCTAAAAATTCCCAGGATCAGTAACCACTTTGGTAGGGCAGCTATAAGCCATGCTCTGCCCACACTCTGGAAAAGGATACAAGGTTCACTGAAACTTAGCTCTCCTGTCAGTATTGCTGTGTTTAGGACTCTTTATGACAAAACATTTGCCGAAATCTGTAAATGTTTCCATAGTACCTAGCGGTCCTGCTGGTGGTTCCCGCTCTAGCCTCACCATATGCAGCTACGAACCTAACCCCTCTGTTCCCTACCTAACTTATTCAGCAGTCAGCTGCCATGCTGGCCCTCAGAATCCTTGGCACTTTTTTTCTTTATCTACTCCCTTATGCCACTCAAATAGTTGATACAGTTTTCATCATGGGCCCCTTCTGAAGCCTTGGTCACCTCCCAGGCACTGAACCGGTTTCTGAGGGCTGAAATGTTAATAATTTGTACCTTTCTATAGAGCCATGGATAAATGTGTAACTCTAACTTCTATGTCTATGAAGGTTGTATATACCACAATAATGTTATGTGATCCCACATGAATACTTGGAATGTATATATTGCACCTACCACTTATTTGTAAGTTTGCTTTTACCTTAGCACATTTTGTATACTGCACCTTTAATCTATGTACGTATAACTGTCATTTGACAACAGCAGGTCCACCTTGTAAATGAGCTTGCTCAACGGTGATTGCCTGGATAAATAAAGATTTGATTTGATTTGATTTTGCACTTCTTTGCATTGAATCCAAGCTGCCATACTTCTGACCATTCCTCCAACCTTGCCAAGTCCCTTCTCATCCTTTCCAGACCTCCTTGTGTATCAACCCTGTTGCAGATCTTTGTGTCATCTGCAAAGAGGCATATTTCTCCTTCCAGTCCCTCTACAATGTCACTTATAAAGACATTAAAAAGGACTGGACCCAGTACTGAACCCTGCGGTACCCCACTGGTAACCCCCCTTTCTTCAGAGTGGACTCCGTTTACTATTACCTTTTGTGTCCTATTGTCCAGCCAATGTTTTATCTAGGCCACCATCCTGGGACCCACTCCTAGGCTGGCTAATTTGTTCATTAATCTTTTTGTGTGGGACTGTGTCAAATGCCTTGCTAAATTTTAGGTAGGCCATGTCCACAGCCCCTCCCTGATCTACTACTTTGGTCACCCAGTCAAAGAAATCGATTAGATTCATCTGACAGGACCTTCCCACTGTTAACCCATGCTGCCTTGGGTCCTGTGCCCCACTAGCCTCTAAGTACTCAACAATTATTTCCTTCAGAAGTGATTCCATCCCTTTCCCTACCACAGAGGTCAAACTGACAGGTCTGTAGTTTCTGTCACAGGGTGATCCCTGTGATGAGTTAGGGGCCCTGACATTCCTGCTGATTTGTTTTTTTAACCCCCCCGAGAAAGAATAAAAGAGGGTGACCTTGTGACAGGAGACCTGGGTAACCTATTATTAGCTTAAAATACTAAAGAATGTAATTTGATGTTCCTAAATTGACCAATTGTAAAATATTACTCAACAAGAACTGCGGAGAGCCGTAAGACAAACAGAGCACTGAATTTACTGTTTCCTCGCACACTGTAGACAAAGGTGTCGCTGTGTAGTTAGTCTACCTTTACAGTAACTGATTATCTATTAAACAGGGCTGGAAAGCATTCTTTATTAAAATAAAAGTGTTATGGAGTGGAGCGAGTTGCTCACGTAGTTGTTCTTGGTTCCAAACTGTGAAATGCCAGCTGCCCGGTAGCGCCTATGCATTAATAAGCGCCTAACATTTCCCGTTTTAAAGTGGTATGTTTATGCCGCATGTTACCGAGCGCAACTGAAGAATATGGATAGAAAGAGCCTCTGTTAGCCTTTAAAGTGTTCGGAGAAAAATGGTAAAAGAAAGGGTGCTCCAAAATGCGAGGTGCATAAAAGAGGTTCTGCCTCAAGTTCCTTATTTGAAGCAGGATTCAGGAGCACTCTTAAAATGAGGGACAAAGCGATCTTACAGCTCTCCACACTAAAACTTTGCCTAACTGTAATTCCCTTTAATGAGTCTTCTTCTGGTCATGAAAATACAAAAAGAAAGGCTGTTGTGGGTAAACAGTAGACATATATTCTATGCAAAAAACTGCATTAATGCATCATTTAGGGTTAAACACAAAAAAGTCAGGAAATGAAAAATCTTTAGGGTTGTCCCCCGGACCTGCCCATCATCCCAAGATTTACAGCTGACGAGGTGTGTCATTGGGGTTGTGAGGCCTAAATGTCACCCCATTACATCTGAAATTACATTCACAAGCCAGTGGTCTGATCCCCAGTCCCCTTCTTGCTCCAGTTGTCAGTCACCAAAAAATGGCAAACACAGAAAGAATGGCATTTTCAGAACAGAACATTACATAAAATAAAATTCTCACCTCTATACTTTCTTTTTGCAATGTCCTGTCTCTGTAAAGGTGACACTTGCCTTGATCTGCACTGACCATATTGGCAGACTTCTGTTCTTCGCCAATATGTGACTCAATTCACAGGTTGTTTAGTCACATTTAAGTTACAGATTTAAGAAGAGTGGAGTGCAGAACTAACCTATTGGTGATGTATTATTTCTATTTTTTCTGTCTTGCAAATGTACAATTATACCTACTGTATGCACTGTTACATTGTGGCATATCTCCCATATACCAGTCGTTATTAGTACAAACAGCATACAGTAGGTATAATTTTATATTCTCAGAAAGAAAGTATTGCGGAGAATAGAAGCCTGCCAGTATGGGTCAGTGCAGACAAATGCAAGTGTTGCCTTCAGTTTGTAGAGATGGAAGATTGTAATGCAAAAAAAAATAAAGTACAGGAATTGGATGGTCACGTGATGGCAGCCTGAGCGTTGACAGAGCACTCCTGGAGCTCCGCCGCTCATCATCTAAATTTTACTGTTTACAGTAATCGTTTTCCAATCGAAACCCCTTAAAATAGCACAGTGAGTGTTTACACCGACTGGAAGCTGTTACCCGATCTGTATTATGGAGGCTTACGTCAAAAAATCGCGGCCGAAACACTCGCCTCCCCAAACTCCAGAGAAGCAGTCGCAGTTAGCGAGCAGCAGGCCGCTAGCCTCTTCAACTACCCATCGTGGATGCACCACTCTCAGAGGCGAGATTCTTGAAATAATACAGCCTCTTCAAACGCCTACATCTATTGCCGAGGATGTGCAGGAATTTTAAAATCGTGGATTCCCTAACGCCAAGGATGGGTGATGCAGAAGTTAAGATGGCTTCTCTTGAAAGCAAGCAAACCGGGACTGACACAGAACTAGTGCTGGTGAAGCGAGAATTAAAAGTTAGAGGAAAAGCTCGAAGATCTGAGGGCGAGTAGAAGAAAAACAACTTGGTAGTCATTGGGATACCTGAAAAGGAGGAGGGGAACACCCCGATCACCTTCCTTCAAAAACTCTGTTATAAAGTTGCAGGTTCTCTCCCGGGGGGGGGGGGTGAGTACATAATAGAGAGAGCTCATCGAGCCTTACGTCCTCCCCCTGCACAAGGACTGTCTCCCAGACCTCTAATTATGAGGTTCCTAAACTATTTGGATAAGCAGCATGTTTTAAATAAGATCAGAGAGATGAAGGAGCTTTTATGGGAGGGCAAGCAGATACGGATCATTCAGGACCTGCCCACTCGGTGAGGGTCAGAAGACAAGAATTACATCCGATTGTTACTAAACTCATTGCAGCATCTAAGCCATATAAAGTCAGGTATCCTGCTACATTAATGGTCTCCCATGAAGGTAGATGGCTATCCTTTGACTCCTATCAACAGGCACTACAGGAGTTGCAGCGTCTTTTCCCGGACCTTTTCAAGTGAGGCTACGACTCACTCGCTTTGCCCTGGCTGGCTCAGTGTTCAGGATTTTCTGGTGTTTTTTCTTTTTTGTATAATTTTCGGACTGCTTGGGTAACTGCTTGCTATTTACACGATGGGGATGTGTTATGACGTTTTCTTCTTCCCCTTTTATCTTCCCCCCTTCTGCCATGACAGCTCATCGTCCTATTTTGGTGGCTTACATAAATTATGGTCAGCTTTCATGGCGAACCCCGGAGTTGTTTTATCCTGAGTGAAAAGTTGTCTCGATTTCAATCATCCACCTTGACTCTGAGAAGACAGTTATTTTGAATGGTGTCAACGGCGGAATATTGTATCTATATTGGGGCGCAGACATATTGATCCTCATTTGGACCTGACTAATGCAGACTATTGATTATTCTATTATTCGTTGATCCAGGAGGACTGAATTTCCCATCGGATTATTTTTCCCCTCCCCATTTTTTTCTTTTTTTTACTATCCAGAGGATAAACAGCTAGGAATCGGGGGCTTCGTTAAATCTACTGAAATTAATGTTTTTTTTTTCTTCTTCTTAACTGAGTGGGGGGGCTCCGAATGGTGGCACTGTGGTTACTGTTTGGGGCTGCCGGAGGTATATCATGTGGCATGTTTATTATAGGAGTGCAGTTCTTGGGAACTGGGTTTTTGTAATATGGGGGAGGGGGAATACTTTGAAAGTCTTTTATTGGGCTGGGTGGGTGGGACTTTTTAGTCTTGTTGGGCAGGTGGGATGTTGGGGGGGATACTCAAGGTTATGAGATAATGGGAAAATGTGTTATCGTTCGGCTTCAGAGAGTCTGTAATTTCTCTGTGATTTTTTACATCGAAGTACCCCAAGTTATAACAAACATAGGTTCTCCCAACAACTCTCCTTATTATTATGACCTATTCTTATAAATTTGCTAGTTGGAACATTAAAGGAGCCAAGGATAGGGTTAAGAGACAGGTGATACTAAAACACCTTTCTCACCTGGGGGCACAAATCATTTTTCTCCAGGAGACCCATTTAAAAAGAAGTGATCTTCATTATTTTAGAAGGGCATGGGTGGCCCAGGTTTCCGGGGCTGGATCCTCGACCAAGAGAGCAGGAGTTGCTATACTTGTTGCTAAGGGTGTTCCCTTTAAGATGGTACATGAGTGCTGGGACCCGGAAGGTCGCTATGTATTTGTACATGCCACCTTCACATCACAGCCAGTTCTATTAGGTTCAGTCTATGGCCCCAATAGTGACTCCCCTTCTTTCTTTTTGAATCTTCTACGTCTGGTGGAGTCTGATGTCCACAAAATCACAATTGTTGGAGGAGATTGGAACTTGGTGCTCCAAAATGATTTAGATAGGTCATATAACGGGCGTTGGGGCCTATCTCAGCACAAAGGGCCCTGAAAGATTTCATTGATAAAGCAGCCTTAGTGGATATTTGGCGCATATTTAATCCTGAGACTCGACAGTATTCCTTTTTTTCACCTGTACATAATTCTCATTCAAGAATTGATTATATTCTAGTTAGTTCATTAGCGGTGCCTAATATGATTCAGGCAGATATTTCCACCAGAGTAATATCGGATCATGCCCCGGTTAGCATAACCTATAGGCCATCCCCAGAGATTAGGCGCTCATCACAATGGAGATTAAATTCTCAAATTCTAAAAGAGGAATCCTCTCTAAGGGTCCTAAGGGACTTTATTGTGCACTTTGTCGTGGACAATCAAGATTCCATAAGCCAAAGAGACATGATCAGGGCAGCCTTAAAGTGTTCCTTAAGGGGAGAGCTAATTAAGATTGCCTCCAGGAGGAAACAGGCTCAGAGAGATAAATTAACCTCTATTTTATCCTCGATTAAACAAATTGAGTTTAACCTATCTCGGAATTCACCTGATTCTGAGTGGGTTAGGTTACATCAGTTGCAGGCTCAATATTCAGGACTTGTCTTTCAACAAGCGGAGCTAGCTCTTTCTCGAGACTCCAATATTTGGATATAGGGAAAGGCCGGAAACTCTTAGCCATGCGTGTTAGACAGCTTGAGTCTGCTCATTACATAGTGAGTGTACGTACTGGTCAGGGTGATCAAGCTTGACGAATCCGGGAGAAATATCTAAGGCCTTTGGAGCATACTTTCAGAAATTATATGTGGAGGATTCTGAATTTTAACCTCGCTTAGAGATTACTTCATACCTGAATACAATTATTTTACCAAAATTAACAGAAGCTGATGCTGAGGGACTTAATGCACCAATTTCGATTGCTGAAATATATCAAGCTATCCAACAGTTGCCCCTGACAAGTCTCCTGGACCCGACGGGTTTCGAGTAATTTCTATACATGCTTCCAAATATATCCCAAATCTTATTAGACACATTTAGATATTGGTTTAATTTTAGTATCTCTGACCCAAGTTTCCTTGAGGCAACAATATCCCTGATATTAAAACCCGGAAAGGACCCCTCTAGTATGGACAGTTATCGACCAATATCCCTTCTAAACACAGATATTAAAATTCTGGTGAAAATCCTTGCTAATAGATTGTCTAAAGTTATGGATAGCCTGGTGTTCAGGGAACAAGCGGGTTTTATGAAAGGGAGACTACCCCATGATCATCTTAGGAAACTGTTACACCTTATTGCAGAGGCAAAAGAATCTAAATTCCCAGCAGTACTCCTCTCGCTTGATGCTGAAAAAGCCTTTGACCGGGTGTCCTGGGATTTCCTATTTGCCACCCTTTCGGCTTTTGGTTTACCCCAGAATTTCCTAAGATGGGTTGGAATTTTGTATTCTTTTCCCTCTGCGAGAGTCAAATGCAATGGGGTATTGTCACCGGTCATCAAGTTAGAGCGAGGTACTAGGCAGGGCTGCCCTCTGTCCCCGTTGTTATTTAACTTGTACTTAGAGCCTTTTTTGAGAAGATTAATGAAGAACCCGCTCATTAAAGGCATACAAGTAGGGGAGTCCAGATATATATGCTCAGCCTATGCTGATGATGTTCTGTTACATATTGAGAACCCAGAGACTTCCATACCGCCCATATTAGAGGAAATAAATATTTTGTCCAGATTATCCTTTTATAAACTGAATTGTTCTAAAACTAAAATTTTCCCTTTAAATCAGCATGTTAGAAAAGCGGATCTACAAGATTTGGGCCTGGCTTGGGAAACCAAATCCTTAACATATTTAGGCATTGCCATTAGTACGAGTCTTACCTCAATGATTAAAGATAACTTAGTGCTCTAGTTCATAATATCTCGGAAGATTTAAATAAATGGCGCTTAATCTCCTTATCTTTGTGGGGTAGGTTAAACCTCTTAAAAATGATTATTCTTCCTAGGATGTTATATCCTTTGGGTATGCTTGGGGCCTACCTCTCAAAGAAATGGTTTACAAATCTACAGAGGGTATTTAACTCTTTTTTATGGCAAGGGAAAGCAACCCGTCGATCCTACTTCAATTTAACTGCCCCTAAATCTAAGGGCGGCCTTGCTGCCCCCTCACTATTCCTGTATTATCTGGCCCAACATGCCTGCAAATTGAGCTTGTGGAATAATGAACACAGACGCTTAGCTTATTCACCTTTGTGGCTCGATATAGAACAAGACCTGGCGAAGAGGGTGAAAAGCTCTTTATATGCTCTGTTATTTGTCCCACTGGCTGTTACCCCAAACTTCTTAAGAATAATCCTATAGGGTGGTCACCAGAGCTTATCACCAACTGCAACGTTATTTAGGTTAGCTGGTGGCTATCAGATTCCCAACCTATATTTGAAAAGCTACAAATCAAAATAGGTGGAATTCGATACCCACAGCATTTTGGCCACAGATAAGTTTCATCTTGCTGTAGCCGATTTTGGGACCAAGGTAGCCCATTCTCATTTGACCTCTTAAAAGACTTCATGGATTCACAGAGTCCTATTTTTTCAAGTGGCTACAGCTTAGTAAAGCTTTAGCCCAAGCATTCTCGTCGGTCTCCTTTTTCAGTCAGGGGACGAAAAATATTGACACTCTTTTGAAGTCCGCCAAACAATCACATGCAGTTTCCAAAGTTTATAAGTTCCTCCTAGAATGGGACCATAGGCTTCCCTCAGGCATATGTTATTATTGGGTAAAAGAACTAAATCTACGGGACTCCCCGGAAGTTTGGAAATCACTCTGGATGACTGCGTATAGGTACATTAAACAAGATAGGCTAAGAATGGTGCATTTCAATGTCATGCATCACCTCTACTTGACTCCTACTCATCTATTCAGGCGGGAGCACTTAGTTCATCTCTCTGTTGGAAGTGCAAGAAGGAGGAGGGTACTTTGTATCACCTGTTATGGTTGTGCCCGGTGATTCGACTCTCTGGAGAGCCATTAGCAGACTCTTAGACCCTATCCTTGGCTCAAATAATTTGGATGTTCCGAGATTTGTCTATTGTATGCTTTCCCAATGACCACTCCTAGGGTTTGGAAGGCACGTGTCTCTTTGTCTCAGCAGTTATGAAGTTGTTAATCTTAAGACACTGGTCGCCTGACAATTCTCCAACACTATTAGAGTGGCACAGGGAATGTACCCTAGCATTACAGCTCGAGAAACATATTGCTTATATGTGGGTAAACATGAGTATTATAAATTTCTATGGGGTCCTTTAGAGTCCTTTTGATGACTTGGAAGTCAGAAATTAAGTAGCCTTTGAATCGGTTGGATTAATTCTTATTTTTCTATTGTCTTAATTGCTCGTGAACCTTAGGGTTGGGGATGGGGAGGGAGTTTGTTTTGTGTTTCTCCTTTGTTATTATCACAACAGAAAGTGCGGTAAATGTAATATCGAATCTAAGGGTCATGGCTCTGTGCTTTCAGTGTAACACTTCATTATTTGTTGACTTGATGTTGTTGTTTGGTTAAAACTAATAAAAATGTTAATTACAAAAAAAAAAAATAAAGTACAGAGGTGGAGAAAATTTACTCCATTTAGTTTTCTGCTCAGAAAAAAACATTCTTCCTGTTCATATATTAATGTACACATCATAACACTGCTTTCTCTTGTCCTGCAGGCTAGTGAATATCTGCTGAATGAAATTATCCTGAATTGATCTGCCACCTCAGCTTCATACCTTCAACAACCACCTTTCTTCCAGTTCATATACTGATACACATCATAATACACTGCTTTCACTTGACCTGCAGGCTGCTACTTAATCTCTGCTGAAAGTTTATATATCTTCAGCCACCTCTGCCAGTGCTTCTCATAGCTCAAGCAACTAACTGCATTACTCATTTGGCAACTTAACAAAATCACTTGTTCCCAGATTAGATCAGCTTTAAACAAGAGAAGCAAAACAAAAATATCAAGTATATTGTGCATTTAAGAGCTACTCCTCCCTAAACAAAGTAAGACTGAGCAGTATTTCTTTATACATCCCCTCCCTGAGTCCACATTTAACAAAGCAAAAAGCACTGAAGTTGCAGAAGGAAAAAAAGGATTTCTACACACTCCTTCACTCAACTCAGTTGTCTGTCTGTAGTTGGTCCCACTGCTGGAGTGCTGTTCCATGATCACTGGTGCAGCCGCTGCCTGGTTGTGGTGTGAAAAGTTTAAACCAATTGCCCCAACGATATTCCCAGTGGGAACCCAACTTCACAAATCGCAATCAGTTTTAAATATGTAATAACCCACCTGGTGACCAAACTAGTGATACAGAGTCACAGACTAAACTCAGAATCAGCAGCACAAGGTGGCACAATCAGCAGGCAGGCTCCCCTCCTCCTTGTTGGCTCGACTGACCGTGCTGCCTCGAAGCAGCCTCCTGCTGGTAGCTTGGTGCTGTGCTGCAGACAGTGCTCAGTTAGAAAACCGGTGCCGGAGTCTGTAGTAGCGAGGCAACAACAAGAAAGAGAGGACCCGGGCAGGCAACAAGCAAAAAACAATGTCAACTCAGTGGCAGGACAGCAAGCAAGGCAGGTGGCAGGCAAGGCAGCTAAATAAGTGAGTTACAGCTCTTTTTAGTGAAGCCACCCATGCTGTAGCTCGACTCCTTCAATTTGTGCCACAATGACATGACCACACTGCTGTTCCGGGCTCTGTCTCAAGCTCTGCTTCTACCATGAGCTGGCTGGCTGAATGTACTAAGACTTAGAAGAATTGCTGCTCTCTCTGACTGCTCTCTCTCTCTCAGCGCTATGCGCAGACTTTGAACTTCGGCTCTTGGGCAGCAGAACTGAGGCCAGCTTCCACACATGTATATTCGAGCAGTTTCTTCAATCACTCTGGCATCCAGTCATCACCGTCTCCTCTCCTGATCCTTGCTAGGCTGGCAGTGCAATGACCGATCTCTTTCCATCTCCCCTACAAAAGCAGAAAATAATATGCTGTACCACGGCATTTAAACATGGTGCCCACCTTGTAGCCATGCCTCCTACCTTAGAAGGAATTCCAGGAAACCACCACCATGGTTCGACAAAATGAAGCCCCTTGAGCAAAACCCACCCTCATTTGTCTTCCTAGGACTCCCCCGGGCTGAGAAATTTGATTTTTTAATTCACCCATCTCGTCCCTCTCTCACGATGCACACGCGCTATCTAAGAATGTCACGATCAAAAAATGTGCAGGCTCGCGGTCAAAGAATTTGCAGGCTCACAGACAAAGAATAAAAAATGCTGTAAATCAAAATATGTAAGGAACTGTGGTAAACCACCACCATGGTTCATCAGAACAAAGCCCCCTGAGCAAAACCCTCCCTCATTTGACTTCCTAGGGCACCCCTGGGCTAAGAAAATTCATTTTTTAATCCAGCCATCTCATCCCTCGCGATGCACAATCATGATCAAAGAATCTCGTGATCAAAGAATTTGCAGGCTCATGATCAAAGAATTTGCAGGCTCATAATCAAAGAATAATAAATGCTGAAAATCCCAAAATACAAGGAATTGTGCTAAATCACCACCATGGTTTGACAGAACAAAGCCCCCTGAGCAAAACCCACCCTCATTTGACTTCCTAGGGTACCCCTGTACTGAGAAAATTTATTTTTTAATTCGGCCATCTCATCCTTTGCTCACGATGCACAATCACGATTAAAGAATCTCGCAATCAAAGAATTTGCAGGCTCATGATCAAAGAAATTGCACGCTCATGACCAAAGAATTAAAAATGGTGAAATGCAATTTTTTTGAGTGATTTAAACCAAACCAATGCCATGCTTTGATAGAACAAAGCCCCCTGAACAAAACCCACCCTCATTTATGTCCCTAGCCCACCCCTGAGCTGAGATAATTGTGTTTTTATCTCGAGATGCAAGATCGCGATCAAAGAATTTCACAATCAATGAATTTGCAGGCTCGCGATCAAAGATTTTAAAACCTTATAACTCTATTTTCTGACCAATTTGGATGAAACCAAAGGCATGGCTCGATAGATCAGAGCTCCCCATCCAAGTTTTACTTCAGGAGTGACCCCTGAGCCAAGATATTTGTGTTTTTACAATCGGAAATCTAAAAACAAGATGGCGGACCTCACGATCAAAGAATTCTCGGGGACAAAGATTCTTGAACTGTGAAGCTGCAAATTCTTTGACTGCCAGGTGGATCAAGATGGCCCAAACCCCATTCTTTGTTCGCAAAACATGTATATAAATTTTCCCATTGACTTATAATGGGAACTTAAAAGTGGCATAACTTTTGAATGCCTTAATATTTTTTCACCAAACAAAAAACAACATGTTTGGCCACCAAAGCTCTTTCAAACAAGCCATCTTGCAGAGTGGAACACCACATGATGGCCACACAGGGCCATGTCCAAAATCCCAAAAGCTGCCTCCAAAAATGGATAATTTTGCATTTTTCAGCATTTTCGTGTGCAAAGACTGTACGTCCAACTGAAACTAAATTTAGCAAAGCAAAAGATGTACCATGCCCCACCACATGTACCAAATTTCAGGTAAATCTGTTGAATGGGTCCAAAGTTATTAACGTGCAAAATTTTGACTTTAACATAGAACTGACATCTCAACCCTAAATACAGTGGCGCAACCACGCCACTATAATATATATATATATATATATATATATACACACACACACACACATATATACATGTGTTGTGGCCTGAGCTAGAGGAACAAGTGAAAAGTGGAAAGGGCAGGGCAGTTTACACTACAGTGGGAAGCCGACTCCCAGAGAGAAACATTTAGCAGTATTGGGTTCATTTTCCCTCAGTGCCGTGGCTTCACTGACTGCGTTAACAGGCTGCATTCTCTTTCCTCCTTTGTTTAATGCAAGTGTGTATTGTCACATAGGGTTGTAGACTCAATCCTGCTTAAAAAAAAACATATAACTAGCGGAGTCATGTTGTTTTTCAGTTAGAGCAAACCTCCTCCCGTTCTTCAATGAATGTACACCTTATTGGAAGTATAAAAAGGGGGTAGTGAAATGGCTAGATTTACCAAATAAAATGTAATTTCATGCTGTAGTGGCAAATGCCTACCTCACCCTCTCATTACAATGTACAGCTATAGTACCGACCGGCCACTGTTAACCCTTTTTTATAATGTAGAACAGCTGAGAGGTGGTGCTTCAGAGGATGTTCACCGAAAAAACACTTGAAATGCTTTATAAAATAAATTTGCCTAAATGTATTGTGTAGTATGATATTTAAAAATGAATATGTTTAAAAGATTGAATTTAGAGATAACCTGAATTAGTTGTATGTGTTAGAAATTAGTATGGGCAGAGTTAATACATCACAGGATGTAGTTCTGTGTATAAATCTCTGTTGAAATGTGAGGTTAGATAGGGCATGGGTCTGGAGATAGACTCCGGGGAGTGCGTTGAAATTGCTCCAAGGTGTTGGGAGAAGAATACCTGGGATGGCTAGCTATTTCTAGCTGTGTATATCTAGCTGTGTAATTGATGTTATAATTTTTATTTGCCATTTACTTATTTTATTTTGTCATACTAGTTCGCTGTTAATGCATTTGCCCTGCTATGAAGATATAACTCTGATGTGAAGAAATAAACTTTGTTGATTTTCAAACCATATCTCTGTCCCACTACCAATTAGTCCACTTGGTTACCCACATCCTGTGACATATGGTGGCAGTGGTGGGATAGCAACTGGAGGGTCTATTCAAGGCCTGGTGGACTGTTAATGCTGCAGGACAGAAGAGTGGAATCCTTGATCCATGGGGTTGCTACAAGGTCCATTATGGAGAAGCTGCACATTACCATGATTGTTGGTTTGGAGTCTGAGGTACGACAGTTGGCTATGGCGTCAGTGGAAATGAGGCTATGTGGTGATGATGGCCTGGGCAAGACAATGTATAACCAGAGGACTGACCAGATGAGCTTGATATACCAGATGTTTAAGTGATGGATGGATGCTGAGAACCATTGGAGAGAGGCTGAGCAGAGGTACCTGGAGCTCTGGATCCTGTTGGAAGATACCATGGACATATCCAGGAGGAAAGGGTCTGAGAGGATGGAATTGGAAGATGCCTGTGCAGAGTGTGCTGATTTGGTGATTCCTGTTTTGCCCATGTTCCCTGGGATGTATTGGCTGGGAGATAATGGAACTGAGACACCGGATAAGTCCCCAGGTGAGACTGTTACAGACTTTGTGCTTTCTGGGGTGAAGTTTGCAGGCAGGACAAAAGGGGAATAGTCTACAATCAAGAATGAAGAGGCAGTGAATGCTGAAGGGACAAGTAAGATCATTACTGATATGTCTTGTGCTGACTGGAAACAGTTACAGGCAGGAGATCCTGAAGTGGCTCAGCTAAGTAGGTCTGCTACCAAAAAGGGAAGCAGCAGAGGCAATGATGGGGAAAGAAGGACATTGTGGTGGTATGAGTTCAAAGATGGGGTACTATGCCATATGAGGCCTAACCCCCGCACCATGCAGGTGGAAGCAAGGGTGGTGGTACCCAGTGCTCACAGAACTGAATTTGTTGGATGCAGTATGTATGAATGCTAAGCCCTTAGACCATGAGGAAGTTTTGGGACACTTTATGCCACACTATCACTGGTCAGGGATGTACTGACAGGTAGCAACCTATATGAAGGGCAGGACTGTCAGCCATCGAAGGGAGAGTACAGAACGTGTGAGAGGAGTAACCCAGAGGGTTGAAGTACACAACAAGTGGCACCCTTGGAGAAATGGGAGGCTCACATATAGGGTAAAGGGTTTCAGATGGTAGACAGTTGTTCCAAAAGGTTATAGAGAAGAATGAGCTGTTAGACATACCCTTCCAGAAATTATATGGAACATGGTTTTTACATGAAAGATATATGACGTGGGGACATGAAATTTAGGTTAGGGTATGGGCCAGTGGGAATGGCCACCCAAAAATATAAGATTCATGTTTTGGTGTCTTGCTGGAGATAAAGTACTTTCTTTATCAAGCAGGTTAGGGTAGAAAGGTGTATTCTACTGAAAAGGTCTCTCGGGTGGAAATTAGGGATGAGGAAGGGCCGGAGCTCCAACCCCCTTCCCGGGAGGGATGGGGGATTTGGCAAGTTAGCATTACCCAAGCAAATTCTGAAGGAGCACTGTGTATACATAGATACATAGATACATAGACAGTGTCGGCAGATAAGGGCCTATGGCCCACTCAGTCTGCCCATTTGGGCTTGTAAGTTCAGTTTGTTTTCCTAGAAGTCTGTTGCCCCTTACCCCTGACCTCCAGAATTCCTTTATGTCTATCCCATGCATTCTTAAATCCCATGATTGTTTCAGCCCCCACCACTTCCTCTGGCAGGGTGTTCCACTTGTCCACCACCCGCTCTGTGAAGAAATTCTTTCTCATGTTTCCTCTGAATCATCCTCCTCCAACTTCATCCCATGCCCTCTAGTCCTGGAACATCTTTTCACTTAAAATAGTGTTTTCCTGCACCCTATTCCTCCCTGTAAGATACTTGTATGTCTCTATCATATCCCCTCTCCCTCCCTCTCCTCCAGGAAGAACATGTTCAGTTCCTTCAACCTGTCTTCATAGGGACTTGTGATGCAATCCATGCACCATCTTTGTTGCCCTTCTCTGAACCTTTCTACCCTGTCTATGTCCTTACGAGGTATGGTATCCAGAACTGTACACTGTGCTCCAGGTGGGCCCTCACTAGTGTCTTGTATAGTGGAATTACGGGATTCTTTTCCTGCTGGTGATGCCCTGCCATATACATCCCAGCATCCTATTTGCTTTACCTGCTGCCTTGTCACACTGTTTCCCTACCTTGAGGTCATCAGAGATGACAACCCCAAGATCCCTTTCCTGCTTGGTGCATGCTATATCCTCACCCCCCAACTGATATATTGTGCCAGGGTTTTTGTGCCCCATATGCATTATCTTGCACTTCTTTGCATTGAATTTCAACTGACAAACCCCTGACCATTCTTCAAGTTTCTGCAGGTCACTTCTCATTCTGTCTACACCCTCTGGTGTGTCTACTCTGTTACAGAGCTTTGTGTCATCAGCGAACAGTGAAATTCTGCCTTCTAGGTCCTGCGCAATATCACTGATGAAGATGTTGAATAGGACCGGTCCCAGTACTGATCCCTGTGGTACCCCACTGGTCACTCTTCCCTCTGTGGAGTGACAGCCATTTACCACCACCCTCTGTGTCCTGCCACCCAGCCAGTTACCTACCCACCACACTACTGTCCTGCCCACACCATATTCCCCAGTTTGTGTAATAGTCTTCTATGTGGCACAGTGTCAAGGCCTTGCTGAAGTCCAGATAGGCCAGTCCACTGCCCTTCCCTGATCCACCTCCCTAGTCACCCAGTCAAAAATTTAATGAGGTTGGTCTGACATGACCTCCCCCTGGTGAAACCATGCTGCCTTGGGTCCTGTAGTCCATTGACAACCGGATGTTCCACCAATCTCTCCTTCAGTAGTGCTTCCATGATCTTCCCCACTACCGAGGTGAGGCTGACTGGTCTGTAGTTCCCTGCTTCCTCTTTGTTCCCACTTTTGTATAAGGGGACTACATCTGCTGTCCTCCAGTCTTTGGGTACCTCCCATGTTTCCAGTGATCGGCTAAACAGGATAGCCAGAGGTTCAGCCACCACCTCTCTTAGTTCTTTAAGGACCCTGGGGTGCACCCCATCTGGCCCCATTGCTTTATCAACTCTTATTACTTCCAGTTCCTTCAGGACCCTTTCTCGTGTAAAGGGACTTGTGTCCATTTCTGCACCATTCTCACCCCTTGTACTCTCTTCAGACCCATTACCCTCCTCTTCCTCAGTAAAGACTGAGCAGAAATACCTGTTCAATATGTCAGCTTTACTGTTGTCATCCTCCACGTGGCCCCCATCCTCCCCCTTCAGTCTCACTATCCCTCCCTTTGTCTTTCTTTTTTCACTTATGTACCTGTAAAAGGTTTTGTCCCCTCTACCCACTGATTTTGCAATGTGTTCTTCTGTCTGAGCTTTGGCTTCCTTACTGACCTCCCTGCTCCTTTGCTTCTCCTGGTACTTCTCCCTATCCCTTCTGCCTGTGTCTTTTTGTATTGCCTGAATGCAACTTTTGGCTTTCACTTTCTTTTGCTACCTCTTTGGAAACCATAATGGTCTCCTCTTCCTTTCCTCTTGCTAACCTGCTTAATGCATAATTCTGTTGTTCTTCTAATCCCCATTTAAATACTGCCCACTGTTCCTCAACCCTGATTCCTGTCCCATTCCCTTAATGCCTCTTTCAAGTATCTCCCATTTTCCCAAAGTATGCCCCTAAAATCCAGGATACGTGTTTTTGTGTGGTTTGGTTCTGCTCTTTCTGTGATTTCAAACCACAATGACTGGTGGTCACTGTTTCCCAGGTGCTCCCCACTGTTACCCCCATCACACTGTCCCTGTTTGTGAGCACAAGGTCCAGTATTGCCTTCTGCTGAGTTGGTTCCATGACCAGTTGCTTGAGGAAGGCAACCTGAAGGGAGTCCAGGGTAAATCTGCTCCTAGTTGATGCTACTGCTGGGATGTTCCAGTCCACGTCTGGAATATTGAAGTCTCCAACCAGTACTACCTCACCCTTGTCTGACATCCTTTGGATGGCTAGCATCTGCTCCCTATCTGTTTCTTCCTCCTGGGCTGGTGGTCTATAGACCACACCTGTGCTGATGGCTGTCCCCATTTTCCTTACCAGCTTAACCCACAGTATCTCTCCCCCATTTTGTTCCTCCTGGATCTCTGTGGCCCTTATGTCATTTTTCACATACAGTGCCACTCCTCCTCCCTTCCTGCCTGCTCAGTCTCTTCTGAATATGTTGTAGCCAGGTATGGCCATCTCCCAGTTATGGTTATCATTACACCAGGTTTCAGTGATGGCCACAATGTCCAGGTCTGACTGTACCATGACAGCCTCCAGATCTTCCATCTTGTTGCTAAGGCTCCTGGCATTTGCACACATGGCTTTCCATGATTTGACCTCTCTAGACTGTTTCACTGTTCTACTCAGCCCTTCCTTGGTTGTCATTTATCTCTGGTTCTCCTTGCTGTCTGCCCTTCTGCTGAATTTTGCCCCTTTCTGCTTATCCATCTCTTGGGCACTAATCTCCATCTTTGCACACTGCTTTGCAGAGATAGCCACTTCTCTGGTTCACTGGTTCCACTGCTAGCTGTTGAGGGATGAGCAAGTAGGTACCTCCTTGCTGGCCTGCCACCCCTTTGCTAGTTTAAATGCTTGTCAATGTAGCATTTAAACTTATCATTGAGTGCTTGAATTCCCCTCCAGGATGGATGCAGCTCGTCAGGCTTGAACAAACCTCCATCCTCTCCAGGTGGGTCCCCAGTCACCAATGAATCCAAACCCTTCCTCACAGCACCAGTTCTTCAACCATGAGTTAAAGTTCCTGGTGCATGCACTCCTATGCTCTCCCTTGCCTCTCACAGGTAGTACTTCTGAGAAAGCGACAGAAGCAGCTACTTGCTTGAGACCACTCCCCAGTTCCTAAACTCTTCCTGAACTTCCTTTGGCTCCTCATTTGCTAGGTCATTAGTACCTAGGTGGATAATGACATCCAGCTCACCCTTCCGTCTTGCCTTCCCAGTGATCCCCAGGATCTTCCTTCCATCCCTCCATGCCATGGCACCTGGTAGGCACCTCACCTCCGTGTCCTCCCCCTCCTGTGTTCCTAGCTGGATCCCTCTTATGATGGAGTCCCCCACCAGAATTTGCTTCCTCCTCCTCTGGGGTCCACTGCTTTCCCCACTGAGGTCACCTCCTTGGCTAACCTCCACATCCTTTCCTTCCACTTCTCTGGGTACCTCTATTATATATATTTTTTTAAACCAGGCCTATCACACTAAGCTGAAAGCTTTTTTACAGGTGCAACCTGGGAGCACAGCAAAGTTAAGTGACTTGCTCAGGGTCATACAGTCTGCAAGTGGAAGCTGTGGGATTCAAACCCAGGTCTGTTCTGCTAGAGGTCACCAGATTTGCAGCTTAGAGCCTTAAACCACTGCGCTAAACTGCTTCCCCTTCCCTTTATACTTTCAGAAAGCTAGAAAAGTAAGTTATGAAAACTAAGATCTGATAATTAGCAGTGTAGATATGAAGACAATGATGCATCTCCAGTACTTGTAGAAAGGAACTTAATGGTAATCAATAAGCCAATACAGTATAGTGACTTAATTTTGAAATGAGGTGACTAGATACTCCTTTTTGACAATCTGCATATGCCTTGTTCATATCTTGTTCAGTTAACTGAGGATTTAGATCTCCTTTTGCTCCAATATTTTTTACACTAATATATACTGGAACATTAACATTTTTTCTCTCTCCTCTTTCATGCTGTAGCAGTAGTTTTCTTTTATCTTTCTCAGAATATTCTTCACCGACTTAAGGGTTGGTCACCTTCAGACATTTTCTTCTTTTCTTTTTTTCTGATCTATTCTAGCTTTGCTCTTTTCTCCTCTTTGTTTAAACAAAAAAATATATTTTTTAGGGGTTTATTATCAGAGGGTACACTCCAGAACGTGAGTATTCGATAGGACCTTAGTCAAAAATGTGCCAATGTTTATGAACAGATATATGTGTATATATTTCAGTTAGCAATTCCTGATGACAGGACTTTTATGTGTGAAATATGAGACTATTATTTCGACAGATGCTAGGCGGAACAGTACATAAGCCCCAGGGTAATTGATGAGATAATATGTCTTTAGTAGAAATGTTTGTGCTGTGTTTCTGCTTAAAGGGACCCTTGGATGGAGCTCTTTGGTGTCAGTGGGCCAGAACTCCACCAACCCCCCCCATGTCTAAATGAGTATAAGTCTCGGACAACCAAGAGGTGGTTGTCCTCTTAGGTGGGGAGGAATGTCACAGGGTGATCCCTGTGATGAGCTAGGGGCCCTGATATTCCTGCTGATTTGTTTTTTTAACCCGCCCCTGAGAAAGAATAAAAGAGAGTGACCTTGTGATAGGAGAGTTGGGTAACCTATTATTAGCTTAAAATACTAAAGAATGTAATTTGATGTTCCTAAATTGACCAATTGTAAAATATTGCTCAACAAGAACTGCGGAGAGCAGTAAGGCAAACAGAGCACTGAATTTACTGTTTCTTCGTACACTGTAGACAAAGTTGTCTCTGTGTGGTTAGTCTACCTTTACAGTAACTGATTATCTATTAAACAGGGCTGGAAAGCATTCTTTATTAAAATAAAAGTGTTATGGACTGGAGCGAGTTGCTCACGTAGTTGTCCTTGGTTCCAAACTGTGAAATGCCAGCTGCCCGGTAGTGCCTATGCATCAATAAGTGTACAACATTTCACATTTAAAAGTAGTATGTTTATGTTGCATGTTACCGAGCGCAATTGAAGAATATGGATAGAAAGAGCCCCTGTTAGCCTTTAAAGTGTTTGGAGAAAAATGGTAAAAGAAATGGTGCTCCAAAATGTGAGGTGCATAAAAGAGGTTCTGCCTCAAGTTCCTAATTCAAAGCAGGATTCAGAAGCGCTCTTAAAATGAGGGACAAAGTGATCTTACAGCTCTCCACACTAAAACTATGCCTAACTGTAATTCTCTTAATTCTTCTGGTCACTAAAATACAACACAAAAAGGCTGCTTTGGGTAAACAGTATACATATATATATATATATATATATATATATATATATATATATATACATACACTATATATATATATATATATATATATATATACACACACACATATGTTGTGGACTGAGTTAAAGGAAAAAGTGAAAAGTAGAAAGGGCAGGGCAGTTTACAGTACAGTGGGAAGCCGCCACCTGGAGAGAAACGTTTAGCAGTATTCGGTTTGTTTTCCCTCTGTGGCGTGGCTTTGGTGACTGGGTAAACAGGCTGTGTTCTCTTCCCTCCTTTGTTTAATGCAAGTGTGTATTATCACACAGGGTTGTAGACCCAGTTCTGCTAAGAAAAAAACACACAAAAAAAACATATAACTAGCAGAGTCGGGTTGTTTTTCAGTTAGAGCAAACCTCCTCCCATTCTTCAATGAATGTACACCTTATTGGAAGTATAAAAAGGGGGTAGCGAAATGGGTAGACTTACCGAATAAAAGGTAATTTCATGCTGTAGCGGCAAATGCAAATGCCTACCTCACCCTCTCATTACAATGTATAGCTACAGCACTGTCCGGCCACTGTTAACCCTTTTTTATAATGTAGAACAGCTGAGAGGTGGTGCTTCTGAGGATGTTCACTGAAAAAAAAAAACACTTGAAATACTTTATAAAATACATTTGCCAAAATGTATTATGTAATATGATATTAAACAAGGAATATGTTTAAAAGATTGAATTTAGAGATAACCTGAATTAGTTTTATGTGTTAGAAAGTAGTATGGGCAGAGTTAACACATCACATGATGTAGTTCTCTGCATAAATCTCTGTCTGTTGAAATGTGTGGTTAGATAGGTTTTGAGTCTGGAGATAAACTCCAGGGAGCGCTTTGAAATTGCTCCAAGGTGTTGGGAGAAGAACACCTGGGATGGCTAGCTTTTTCTAGCTGTATATATCTAGCTGTGTAACTGATGTTTTTTTTCTGATGTATAATTTTTATTTGCCATTTACTTCTTTTATTTTGTCATACCAGTTCACTGCTTCTGCATTTGTCCTGCAATGAAGATATAATTCTGATGTGAAGAAATAAACTTTGTTGATTTGTTGGCACAATATATCAGTTGGGGGGTGAAAATATAGCATGCACCAAGCAGGAAAGGGATCTTGGGGTTGTCATCTCTGATGACCTCAAGGTAGGGAAACAGTGTGACAAGGCAGCAGGTAAAGCAAATAGGATGCTGGGATGTATAGGCAGGGGCATCACCAGCGGGAAAAGGGAGGTCATAATTCCGCTATACAAGACACTAGTGAGGCCCCACCTGGAGTACAGTGTACAGTTCTGGAGACCATACCTACGTAAGGACATAGACAGGGTAGAGAAGGTTCAGAGGAGGGCAACAAAGATGGTGCATGGATTGCATCACAAGTCCTATGAAGACAGGTTGAAGGAACTGAACATGTACTCCCTGGAGGAGAGGAGGGAGAGAGGGGATATGATAGAGACATACGAGTATCTTACAGGGAGGAACAGGGTGCAGGAAAACACTATTTTTAAGTGAAAAGATATTCCAGGACTAGAGGCATGGGATGAAGTTGGAGGAGGATGATTCAGAGGAAACATGAGAAAGAATTTCTTCACAGAACGGGTGGTGGACAAGTGGAACACCCTGCCAGAGGAAGTGGTGGGGGCTGAAACAATCACGGGATTTAAGAATGCATGGGATAGACATAAAGGAATTCTGGAGGTCAGGGATAAGGGGCAACAGACTTCTAGGAAAACAAACTGAACTTACAAGCTCAAATGGGCAGACTGGGTGGGCCATAGGCCCTTATCTGCCGACACTGTCTATGTGTCTATGTATCTATGATTTTCAAACCGTATATGTGTCACACTGCCAATTAGTCCACTTGGTTACCCACATCCTGTGACAGTTTCCTGCCTCTGTCTTGCTCCCACTTTTGTGAAGGGGAATCACATCTGCCCTCCTCCAATCCTCAGGTACCACACCATGCTCCCATGATTTGTTAAAAAGGGTAGTCAGTGGTGTCACTAGTTCACCCCTTAATTCTCTTAGAATTCTGGTGTGAATCCCATCAGGCCACATTGCTTTGTCCACCTTCAGTTTTAGGAGTTCTTTCAGATCCCTTTCTTCTGTGAAAGGACTGGGATAGACCCCCCATTGAGAGTGCTTCTGTTAATTGGATTAGGTACCTCCCCTCCTCCTCTTTTGTGAATACTGAACAGAAGTATTCATTCAGTATCCCTGCTTTTTCACTGTCCCTCTCTGCCCACCCACCGTCCATTCTATTCAGCCTCACTATCCCTCCCTTTGTCTTTCTATGCTCCTTAATGCACCTATGAAACATTTTATACCACTTCTTAACCAAGTTGGCTGTCTTTTCCTCTGTTTGGCCCTTTGCTATTCTGACTGCCTTCTCTGCTTCCTTCTGCCTTAACTGGTACAGTTCTTTGTCCTGCTCCTTCTGTGTTTCCTTATACTTCCTAAATGCTATATTTTTCTCCCTAACCTTCCACACCACCTCTTTTGAGAACCATAGTGGCTTTTTCTTTCATTTTGATTTGTTTATTTGCTTTACACAAAGGCTTGTTGCCTCTGTGATGGCAGTTTTTATGTTTCCCCATTATTGCTTCACCCTCCTTCTTGCTTGTTTGCTAGTGTTTTTCTAAGGCACTCTCCCATCTTGCCAAAGTCAGCCCTCCTGAAGTCCGGTATCCTCACTTTTGTATGCTTGACTCTGCAGCTGAGTTTATCGTGAATCACACTGTTTGGTGGTCACTTGTTCCCAGATGGCTACCCACTTCTAGATCTGAGATCCTCTCACTGTCCCCATTTGAGAGTATGAGGTCTAAGATTGCTACCTCCCAAATGGGTTCCAACACCAGCTGTCTGAGGCATGCCCCTTCTAGGGCATTGAGAATGGACCTGCTCTTGGATGTGACTCCAGCAAAGGTGCTCCAGTTTACATCTGGCATATTCAGGTCCCCCATCACCAGTATCTCCCCTTTCTCTGCCATCCTAAGGATGCCTTCTATCATATTCTTGCCCATTCCTTCCCCCTGAGATGAGGGTCTGTATATAACCCCTGTGCATATTGGGGTGCCATTTCCAGTCTGTAAGGTGACCCACAGTGCCTCCTCTCCTCCCTTCCCCATTTACTCTTTTGTTTCATTGCTTTTATCCCTTCCCTTACATAGAGAGCTACTCCTCCCCCTCTTCTACCCTCCCTGTCTCTCCTGTAGTTAGTGTACCCTGGTATGTTAGCATCCCAGTCATGGTTCTCTGTGTACCATGTTTCTGTGACTGCTACGTATCCAGGCATCCCTCTTCCATCAAGGCCACCAGTTCAGAGAGCTTGTTGCCCAGACTATGGACATTGGTACTCATTACCCTCCATTTCTTGATGGCCTTACCCATTTTTGCCCCATTCCTGTCCTTATTGCCTTTGTTATTTTTTCCATTTACCTCTGCCTTTCTCCCTATCAAAGTCTCTATCTTGGTATTTACTTCACTTACTACCCTGATTTTTTTTTAGGTGGGCTAGGGTTTCCCTGCTTCTTTCCAGTGCCTCTCCCCTTGGCTAGTTTAAATGCTTGCCAGTAAAGCATTTAAACCTATCACCTAAGGTCCTGGTTCCTCTCCTGGACAGATGCACATCATCGTGCCAGTATAGGCTTGCATCACTCCAGGAGGACCCCAGTCCCCAATGAAGTCAAACTTCTGAGCACTGCACCAGTTTGTCAACCACTGATTGAATCCCATGGTGTGGAGCACCCTAGTCTCACCTATGCCATAGATAGGCAGCACCTCGGAGAAGGTTATCATGCATGCTACTTGTCTAAAGCCCCTCCCCAACTCCACAAACTCTTCCTGTACTGCTCTGATCCCTTTCCCAGCCAGATCATAGGTGGACAATGACATCCAGCTCCCTCTCCCATTCAGCTGCTCCTGTGATCCTGAGGATTTGCTCCAGTCCCTCCAAACCACGGTGCCAGACAGGCACCTTACCTCTCTCTCTCTCCTCTTCCTCCCCCAGTTCTACCATCCTAACAATGAAGTCCCCAACCAGGAGTTGTTTCCTTTCCCTGTGGGGCCCATGCTACCCTCCAATGAGTCTCCTTTATGGAGGTTCCCAGCATCCTTCTTGGTCTTCACTGTGGATGCCTCCATAGAGGAAACATAGAATTTTATGGCAGATAAGAACCGCTTGGCCCACCCAGTCTGCCCATTTCCCTACCTAATGGAAAGGCAAAGTTTGTGAGAAACAGCCCACAGACCATGTGACTGACAGTCTGCAGGTCACATGATGCAGGCGGGAAGTTAATCAGGCAAGAAAGTAAACTAGTTTTACTTTCCCTTACCCTGTGCTAGAGAACGAGCTTTTTGAGAGTATCTGCATTGTACTAGTTGGAGATTTACTCAGTGTTTCTGTTTACTGCCATATTTCTGCTTTTGAGTTTTGCCCCTTTTGTTATAATATTCCTGAGTCCTGATTTTACTCTTTTTTCTTTTTTGTTTACTTCTGAATACTTTGTATTCATGCTTTTTTTCTAAATGGAAAGAGTGGTTTTCCTGCAAGGACTCATGGTCATCTTGGCCCAAGGATGTGTGGTGGTGGTGGTGTTGTTCTCATCAACCATAGGAACTTGTTCCTATCCAGTGCTCCCCTCCTAGTAAATGCTGTATCCACTGGCAGTGGAGTTAGTGGTGCCAGCCAAGCAGCACTGGTGGTGCCTAGCACTGCCCCCATCACGATAACTCATTCCAGCCCATGGGTGTATCAGGGCATTAATGCACTGCCCAGCTGGTTTAAGTCACTCAGGCAAGCCCTCATGCCTCACAATGCATCCAGGGGGTGCATTAATGCCCTGATACATCCATTGTCTGTCGTGGGTTATAGCTTACTTACTCCCTATTTTTTAGATATGAAATAATAAAAGTAGTGCTCCTTTTAATATTGTTCAGATCTGGTTTTCATCAGCGTACCTAGCTGTCTTTGAACACCTGCTGCTCTAGAAGGTCATGGTGGTGTACCATGCCCTGCTGGATTACACGCTAGTTCATTTCAGTCACAACAGAAATGATTTTAAATAACAGATGTAAAAAAAACAGTTGACGATGCTGATGAAAGCTGACTGCAAGCCAAATTAAAAATAGCTCTCTGTTTATTATTTCAGATGTGAAAAAAAGGAGTACAGCAGCCATAAATTGTGAAAAGAAGGGTATCATATAGACAGGTCAGTAGATAAGTACCAATCGAAGATCGCATACAAAAGTAAACATTGTCACCTGATTATCGCACTGTGCTGTGCTTGTCATGCTATATTAATTTTGTGTTACTGTTGACTGTGTTAAGTTTTCATAGCACACCCACAACTACAATCAAAATACCCTACCATCACATGTAATTACAATCCCCCTTAAAAAAAATTACTATCTTATGTGAATGTAGCATCCTTATACTGCTATCTTGCTACATCATTCAGCATACAGTATTGGTGTCCCGATGAAGAATAATCACATGAGAAACTGTTCAAAAAAGTCATAAGTATTTTTTGATGCACTGCTAAAAGTGTGCATCTAGAGCCAGAACTCTGCATAAGTGTCCCAAGTGAGAAAATGGCTTGCTGGAACCTGTTGCTGCTGCTGTTTAAATGTCATGAAATGTACCGATGAAGAATAATCACATGAGAAACTGTTCAGAAAAGTCACAAGTATTTCTTGATGCACTGCTAAAAGTGTGCACCTACAGCCAGAACTCTGCATAAGTGTCCTAAGTGAGAAAATGGCTAGCTGGCGCCTGCTGCTGCTGTTTAGATGTCATGAAAAGTCCCAATGAAGAATAATCACATGCGAAACTGTTCAGAAAAGTCACAAATATTTCTTGAAACACTGCTAAAAGCATGCACCTACAGCCAGAACTCTGCATAAGTGTCCTAAGTCAGAAAATGGCGGCTTGCTGGCACCTGCTGCTGCTGTTGTTGTTGTTCTGCTGTTTTCTGCTGCTGCTGATGTACAGTGTATTGCTAAATGATGATAGCCACAGATGACCATGGGTTGAAATATAATTTGATGTTTTGGAAGATTCTTCTGCTGTGCTGACTGAAACATGCTGCCCTATGTGTGTGTATTCATACCAACAATGGTTAGTCAGTGTACATGTCACTGTCATGTTTTTTCAGAGAGACTGCCATGTAATTTGTTCTGAATGTTGTTTTTTGTTGTAAGCAGTCCATTGTGTTGTTCCTTTGCAGGGAATCATCATCATTCATATTGAATGTTTCCCCTCACCGGTGTGTTGGCCATGGTCACATTCACATGCCATACATATGTGACGCCATCTAATGTGATACTGTAAAATTCAAATTTTTCCGGGGGGGGGGAGGGTACTGCTGTGAGTGAGTGAATTATAAGCATTTCTCATTACTGTTCTTTTATTTTACATTCTCGGGACACAGCACGCAGATTTACGACTGTAGTGATGAAACCATTTTGCCACCACACATGTGTTCCACATGTGTCTGATTGTTGACTTTGGGTGTATGAGCAATGTCAATCCATGAAAGGAAAGTATATCTTTTTTTGTGGTGGGGGCTTGCATGCGTCATTTGGAAAACAATTTTCATTAAGATTTTTGTCTTCTTTCCAAGTCTGCATTTTATCCAAAATGTTGTCTGTCTTCAGATTGGAACATACCACCAGTCCATTCATCCCAGTACCCCATTCAGTATCAGTATCCCATGCAGCTGTTCCTGTCTTTTGTTATATCCATCATCTGGCCTGTATGCCACCACTGTTAAATAATTTACACCTATGGAAAAAAAAACAAGGGAAACAAAAGAAAAGAAGGCAGCCCTCACAATCCTCAGTGCCAGAGTTGTACCCACTTGGAAATTCTTTCTCCATGACTGCATCAGCAACCTCAATGGCACACCATTTTGCACTGCCACCAGGATAGTCTACTTCACCTGCATTATTCAGCACCACCATCATCATGACTGGGTACAAACATGCAATGTGATTGTCCTGCTTTGTATGTTGGACAAAAAAAAGTTGAAGTGATGTGATTCATGATCGTAAAGATGAAGAACGCGATTTGTCTCATAACTCATGATTGTGACATGACACGAATACACTGTTCACAGTGAGATAATATGCAACACATTACTGGTACTCTGAACACTACTGGTGCATTCAAAGTCATTCTCCTCATGCCTGTAGTAAACCTCCAGTGTTAATTCACAACTTTTACCTACATTACTACTTGCTGTTACTTGAGGACTGGCTGGCAGATTTTATTTCAAACACACAGAATTTATTTCATACACCACCTATACTAAGGTCTCGTGACTCATGATTGTGACATGACGTGAGTCATGATGAACTTCCCAGAACTGTACAATGTTCGCACCCAAGATAATATCTACAGGATTAAATAGGGCTGACTTCTTGTGAAGACAAACATTCAAGTAGGGCATCCTACAGAACGTGAACATAAACAGAAACATTATACTAGACCAAGGATATTGAGTGACATGACATGATAACTGGGTGTCCTCCAGTCCTGATTCATGATGAAACTGAAGATTGAAAAAAAAAACAAAAAAACAGGGTTAAAAAAAAAAAAGTTAAAGTGGCATGATTTGTAATCATCAAGATGAAGAATGTGATTTGTCTCATGACTTATGATCATGACATGAGTACAATGTTCACACTGAGATAATATGCACCATGCCACTGGTACTCTCAACACTACTGGACCATTTAAAGTCATCCTTCTCATGCCTGTAGTACATCTCCAGTGTCAGTTTACAACCTTTACCTACGTGTGCTACTTGCTGTTACTTCACTACTGGCTGGCAGACTTTATTTCGGATGCACACGCACAGAATTTATTTCACACACCATCTATGCTAAGGGTGATGCTGCAGGCACTGCTGCTACCCACATAGATTCAGGGACCTTGCTTGGCCTAACCCTCTCTGACACAGTACTTTTCCCTTTAAGGATTTTTTTATTTTTTTTATTTATTCCACATAATGTGATGAAATGCCCTGCCCATAGAGCCAAAGCTTATACCCCACTTACTTATGTGGCTCATACGCCAGTCAGAAACACCTTTGCCTGACTATGTCTTTATAGGCATTTTTTTAGATTACACAGAGTCACCAAGAAAAGAAACATGTTTATTGCAAACAATGATTTTTCTAATTTCATGAGTTGCTAACAAATTAAAGAGAATTCACAACCACAAGACAGCACAATGACAAAAATACTGCAATAGGTACATTTCTTTATTATGTCTTTTTCTTTCAGTTAAATGGTATACTATGCAGTGAGAGACAGTATTCAATCACAGTATAATGTGGAAACACACAATAGTGGTACAGTGACAACAATTTCAACAGACTGAACACAGACAATTAACAGCAATGTTATCTTTATTCAGTTTCTGATGGATGGGAAGCCAAAAAACAGCAACAGTGACTTCCAGATGGAAAATGAGCACTAAACAGATGTAGCCACACAAGCACAACAAGACCTTAACCAGTCTTCAGAAATCCTACAGTGGGCAACAATACCTTATTTTGTGTGTATGTGTGTGGGGGGAGATTTACAGCAGTAGCATGTAGTAGTAAAGCATGGGCTTTACCAAATAGGAAGGCAAGAGGATGGACCTTGCAAGCCACAAAACCAAAGTAAGGAGAGCAAATCCAGCTTGTACCAGTTTTCAAGTTGAAGGTTTCCCAACAGATGATAGAACTTGTCCACACCATGATGTCAGAGTGCCATATTTGATGATGCATCATGGGCGTCTGGCAGCTGAAGGTGTTTCAGATCTGCTGAGAGCCTGATAAACAGAGTTAGGTTTGTAACTCTGAGCAGTTACCATCTAAGGTTTGAGTCTTCCCTAATTAACCAAGGTGTCCTGTCTGGTAAGCTATTCTTCTTTGCTTAAGAGAGAGAGAGAGAGAGATCAGTGAGTTATTTTTTCCTGTGTGTTTTCTACTGCACAAACATTTTCTTTTTAGTTTAGTTTATTTATTTTACCAGGATAAGGCTCCATTGAGCAAGCTCATTTTCATTGAGGTCCTGGATAGGACAGCATACATTATAATAATCAGAATGAGATACATAGCACCATAGTTACACAATGGGTACAGTTCCAAAACATATAAATATAGAAAAATATGAGGCTATAACTTGACAGAATAAGCTAGCAACCGACGGAGGAAAAGAAAGAAAAATTCTGGAATGTCTGTTATAACTTACAAATTGATCTTACATGCAATTCTTATACAATAAAAAAGCTATCAGGTAACAACACTATAACGCATACATGGTTTATTACATAGGTTTTCAATCATTGAGGTAAACACTGAGCAGCTGACCATGCCAGTGAGCAAAAGTGATTTCTGTAGTGTATTCCATAATGTTGGAATCACACAATGTATTGCCATTTTGCAATAATGGGTGGAGACCTTTGGAGTAGCAATTAATAAGTACTCATTTTTTTCTTAGGGAGTAAGCTCTGCCAGGCTTTTTAAATAATACTGTGATGTAGCTAAGAACATCTTCAGTAGGTACTTTAGAAGCCCAGTTATATGCATTTTCAATCTTCTAGTAGCCAGGGAAGACCAGCCAACAGACTCATATAAATTCAGTGATGTGTTCTTGGTGCCATATTAGTAATAAATCCAAGGTCTCTGTGGTACAGAACATCTAATTTATGTAAGTTGAATGCAGAACATTGCATATAGATTAAGTCAGCATAATCTTAGAGTGGTAGGAATGCAGTTTGCACTAGTCTCTTCCTGATATACTGCAGGAGGGAGTGCCTGTTTCTGAAGAAAAAGTCTAACCTGCTGCATAGTTTTTTTATACAAAACCTCTATGTGCACTGTGAAGGACAATTTGCTATCTATCCATGAACCAAGATATTTAAGGCTCTCTTTTATTTCAAGTAATTCACCTAAAAGCGTAGATATGCTTGGGGCCATGTAAGGTGATGGTGCCTTGTTGGTAGTTCAAAAGAACATAGATTTGGTTTTATCTGCATTAAGGAGAAGTTTGTTTTGGTAGAGGTTTATCTGTAGTGTACTGAACTCCAGTTGTAATTCTGAGATCAAGTCTCGTAAGGTAGGTTTAGAAATATACAAGAATGTGTCATCTGCAAAAAGATGAATGGAAGCTTTGTTGAGATTCCTACTTAGGTTATTTGTATAAATCATAAATAGGAGGGGCCCAATGATTGATCCTTGGGGTACTCCCTTTTGGATTGGTACACAGGAGGGGAATGAATTCTCTGCCTTAACTAGTTGCTGTCTGCCCGTTAGGTAGTTTTTGAACCACAATCTAGCAACTTCATAAACACCGACACCAGTATCTTTTAATTTCTCTAATAGTATGCTGTGATCTACAGTATCAAAGGCCTTACTCAGGTCTAAGAATTCTGCTCCAGCAATATACTTTTGGTCTAAGGCTGTGTGACAATTATTTGTGACCTTTGCCATTGCTGTTCATGTACTATGCTTGGGCATGAAACCTGATTGCAGTGGCATAATGAGGTTGTTCTGCTTTTATCGCTGTAGAACTATTTTCCCATAGTCTTAATGTAGTATCCTGAATTATATGTGTAAATATATTGAAGTATAAAATATGATGGGTTAGGTATACAGGTTTGGCTCCCTCCACAACCTGTAAGAGACACCAGCACAAGACTTGGAAATATATTGAACTTGATTTATTCATTCAGATAAAATATTGTTTTCATACTTAGTAATCCATAGCATACTATTTTAAACACTAAAACAACAGAACAATATAATATTGACAGTGCTCCACATGTCTCCCCCATGGACAGCTAGGAGATAGAGCTGATAGTTTTTATACTTCAAGATATTCACACATTATAATACAGGATACTACACTAAGACTATGGGGAAAAACAGTTCTACAGAGATAAGAGCAGAACAATCCTTCTTATGTTGTTCCACTATTTACATAGTGCACAGGCTTGAAGGGCCAGGGAGATGGGAGTTTCCAGTTTGTCATGTAAAATATGATTTTTTATATACTTCATGCCTTTGTGACTGAGTCCTTTGAGGTACAGATAACTGAGTTATAATTGATAACAACTGGTTGTCTGTCTCTGAATAGAAGGTTATAGTTACCATATTAAAAGCAAAGTAATTCTCAGCTGTGCAGTAGGTTGGGTCCTTGCCCTTTTGATGGAGCACTGTAGTGTGTGAGGTGTGGCAGTGGTGGGATTTAGACCTGGAGATACCTTTAGTGAGGCTGCAGCTGAGTGTTGGTAGCATACTCAAGGTGACTCTTTTGGGCATCTGAAGAGTTGAGAAAGCTGGTAACAGTCACAGGACTGAGTCTAGGAGAGACCAGTCTGTCTCAAACTGTAGGCAGTGAGTGGGATCTGAAAACATTTTGTCTGTGCAAAGATTCTCTGTCTAGTCACAGAACAGGTTATGCAAAAGGGTACTGCACATTTTACCAATATTATTGTGTTATAAGTAAGAGTAGATAGATAATTAGATAGATAGATAGATACAGACGGACAGACAGACAGACAGAGAGAGAGATAGATAGATAGATAGATAGATAGATAGATAGATAGATAGATAGATAGACGATATCATGTCTGGGCCATATGAGAAACCACACTGCCAAACCTGCAGGAGCTGTGCATAAGGAGAAAAATGGGCTATGAGAAAGTCCAAACATGGGTGGTACACAGACATCCTCAAAAAAGTGACCGGGGAAGCAGTGTGAAAGTGGTTAATGCTACCCAACATCATGAGATGGAGGCTAAGGAGAATGCGGATGAGCAGAGCCTATGACTAGGACAGCTGCACAAGCAAACCAAGTACAAATGTTGGAGCTTGAGCTCACCCTGGTTAAGGTGAGGGCAGAAGTTGAGAGGCAGAAGACAGATGCAGAGCTGCAGAAGATGAGGCTGGAAGCAGTAAGAGTGAAAGAAGGTGGAGAAGCAGAAGGCCAAGGGGCAAGAAAAGCAGCACCACATGAGATCCAGCAAGAGCAAGAGGAGTGACAAAGGCAGTGCCAGCATGAGATCCAGATGAAGGAGTGTGAACATGAGAGACAGATGGAGATTCTGTGCCAGAGGACAACATCACACACTGTGAGTAATGGCATGAGGAGTTTGACCAAGGAACTCAAAACTAATTCTAAAGTGTTTCCCAGATACCAAGAAAAGAATGTTCTTAATTTGTTTTTAAGATCACTCAAGAGAATCTGTGGGCACTTTGAACTGGGCAAGGCTCCTTGGGCAACTCACCTAATTCCATTGCTTACAGGCAAGGCATTAGAAGTTTTTTCCAGAATGGACAATAAGATCAGCATGGACCATGATAAAGTGAAAAAATGCCTTGCTAAAGCATTTTGAGTTAACCCACCGAGGCCTATGGGCAACAATTTAGAGGGTTAAAAAAGCACTGGGAGATAGCTATGCTGAAATGTGTGTACAGCTAAGTAATTTCTTAGAATGCTGGGAAGAGGGTGCAAAAGCTTGCTCTGTAGGGAAAAGAAAAGATACATTTCTTCTGGAACAGTTCTTAAAAACTGTACCTGAGGAACTGAGAATATAGTTGCTGGATAGACCTCCAAGCTCCATGAGGGAGGCAGCCAAGAGGGCAGATGAGTTCAAATCCAGCCAACTATCCTCTCATCACAAATGTAATGGGGGAAAGACATCAGGTGATTTTAGAGGAACCGGGGGGGGGGCAACCTAAAGGAAGTCAGCCTGAACAAAAATGGAAACTGTGTGGTTTCAAAAGCAAGGAGGCAGGTGAACAGTGGTGCTATATCTGTCAGAAACTGGGGCATTTGTCATATAATTGTCTGAAAATGTGAAAAAAGGGTTAGTGCAACAGGAAGGGGTAGCCTGGGGAGCTCACAGCAGTTAGTGGCCTGTACACAGAGTGCAGTGCCCTCTAACTCCACTGCACACATGTAACCTGTGTTTGTAAATGGGATGGAGACCCAGGGATCGAGGGACACTGGGGCCTCCAGTTCTATAGTGAAGCAGGATTTGATTCAAGAGGAACATATCCTACCTTGCCAGTTATCTCAGATGAGAGGAGTGACAGGTCCTACAGTCTCCGTGCCAGAGGCCTAGATCTTTCTAATCTGGGAAGTTGACCAGGGCACACAGGAGGTGGGTGTTGTACCAGACTTGCCTGTGGATATAATCGTGGGTAATTATTTTGATAGTAGGGGAAATACTGTGTGTGTCACTGTGTGTAGTAAGGCAAGGGATCCAGCTCCTGAAGACAGAGAGAGGACAGGACATGAAGCAGCAAGGAAAAATTATAGCTGAACAATAAGCTGGGAGCAGCAGTTCTGAGCTACAGCTACAGAAAAGAAAGTCCAGCTGTGGATGTCTCTTCCACAGCAGAGTGTATTTTGGGGAAGGTCAGGCATGCCGAACTAGGGACAGCTTAGCCAGTTGACCAATCCCTGCAAAAATTAAGGGAGTTAGCTAGTAGTGTGGAAGGTGACTCTTCAAGTTCTGTGAAAAGGGAAGTATACTGGGAGAATGGGATCCTGTAATGTGAGTGAGTGCCTAAGGGGGACTGAAGGAAGGGGTAGTGCAGCACATAGTGGTTCATAGGGAGTACAGGAAGCAGCTTCTGACCTTGGACCCTGACATACCCTTTTATGGACACCTAGGGATTAGCCATACAAAAAGGCAGCTGGCTAACCATTTTTACTGGCCCAGTTATTTGAAAGATATGGCAAACTACAACATGACTTGTCTGCATTGCCATAGTAAGTAAGTAAATAAAATGTTTTTATGTAAGGCGCCCTTCCCAAGCTCAGGGTGCCTTTGCAGGATTACATAAGCAGCATTAAAACCACAATAATAAATAACATTTTACATATAACAGCTTCAATATCATTTACATTAATGAAATGTAGGAAAGATTGGGGACAAAGCTAAAGCAGCTATGATTTCCTTGCCTATTATTGAAAAACATTTCTGCAAGTTGCCGTGGACATTGTGGGGCCACTCAGCACCTCAGGTTACAGTGGCAAGTGGTGCATTTTGGTGGTCACAGTTTATGCCATATGGTACCTAGTGGCAGTGCCCTTCTCCTCCATCAAACTGAGAAGGTGCCCGACAAACTACTGGGGGATAATTAGTTGGCTATTTTTTCCCATAGAAGATTCTGTTGGACCAGGGCATCAACTTCATATCTGATCTAATGGTTACTCTTTGGAAGAAGTGTGGGGTAAGGCAACTCAGGGCCTCAGCATATCACCCCCAGACTAGCAGTCTGGTTGAACAATTCAGTGAGTCTCTTAAGATCATGTTATGGGTATTCGCTGACCAGCATGCGAAAGAGTGGGACAAGTACTTACCCATGTGTTATTCTCATATAGGGAAGTCTCCCAAAAGTCCACATTTCTTACCCTTTGAGCTCCTGTTTAGCCATAGGATGAGGGGTTCCCTTTGATTTGGTAAGGAATGAATGGGAGGATAAGCTTTCTCCCCCAAGAGGAATCTGTTGTTAAGTATGTCCTGAATTTTAAGTAATGGCTGAAGGAGTTCATGGGGTTTGATCAGGAGCATTTAGCCACTGCATGAAAAAGGCAGAAGATGTGATCTGACAATGGGGCCATAGGCCGGGAGTATGAAGTCAGAAAATGGGTGATGGTACTCATCTCCATCTGACAAATTAAATTACAGATAGCTTGGGAGGGGCCTTGCTCAGTGGTCATGTGGGTGAAAGATGTTAATAACATTAGTGGAGCTACTGGAGAGGTGGTGCAAACAGTGAGTCTATCACTTAAACATGATTAAGCCCTACCATGACCAGGACAAAATGGTTCTAGCTTTGTGCAGATATCTGGAGGAGGAGGAGGAGGAGGAGAATAAAGCAGGCCTACAGGTGGATCTTCTGGGAGACATTAAGGGAGAATCCTCTGTGGATGCTGTCACTGTCTTGTGGCAGCTGACACCAGCCTGAGCTGCTGAAATGCATAATGTGCTACATATATCTGGTGAAATCTTCATGGAGAGACCAGGGTATATCATGCTTGCAGAGCACCATGTGGATACAGGGTCCCAAGCCCCACTGAGGTAGCTACCCTACAGAGTCCCTGAAAGGGTAAGACATGCCATAGAGAGGGCAATCAAGGAGATGCTGGCTCTCTGGGTGATCCAGGAGTCCAGAAGTCCCTGGGCCTCCCTAGTGGTACTGATCCCCAAAAAGGATGGGCATATGAAGTTCTGCATTGACTACCACAAGCTCAACAGTTGCACAGAGTCAGACATGTACTCCATGCCCAGGATGGGTGAGTTCCTAGCAAGGTTAGTGGAGTCATTTCCTGTCCACCATATACCTGTCAAAGTGCTATTGGCAGGTACCCTTGGCCCCCAAAGCTAGAGCTAGGTCACCTTCATCACCCTGTTTGGATTATCAAAGTTCAGAATAATGACACTCAGGATGAAGAATGCACCAGTCACTTTTCAATGGCTCATGGACCACATTCTGAATGAGGAAGGAGACTTCACTGTAATGTGCATGGATGACATTAACATCCCTGTCTAGAGTTGGAAGGATCACATCAGGCATGTGACCAAGGTGTTCTGCCAACTGCAGGCTGCCTGGCAGACAGTCCAGGTAGAAAAGTGTCAGATAGGAATGGCAGAAGTGTCATACCTTCGGGACAGGATAGGAAGGGGGTACATCCATCTTGAGCCAGTAAAAATTGAAACCATACAGGGGTGGGCCATGCCCATGACTAAAAGAAAAGTACAGGCCTGCCTTGGAATGGCCAAGTACTACCATACATCTGTGCTGAATTTCAGCAGCATGTCCTTACCCCTGTCTGTTCTCACCAGGAAGAAAATGCCAGTAATTGTTCAGTGGTTGGAAACCTACAATACTACATTCCGACTGCTAAAGGAAGAATTGTGTCAGGCACTTGTTCTCACCAGACTGGACTATTCTCTACGGTTTATTGTGCATGTAGATCCATCTGATGATGTATTTATTTTATTTATTTGCTTTTGGTAACTGGGTAAGTGCACTAGACATAACTGCCTATTTTCAGGCACGCCCTGGGAGAGAACAAATCAAGGAACAGGTAAAAACAAATACATATACAGTGTTGTACAATAGGAGATTACAAACAGTTATACAGAGGTGCAAGTTACATAGTACATAGAGGAGGTACATATCACACAGTATAATAGGAACAAAACAGACAAAAAGGCACAATTTACAGTTAATAATGTACAAAACATGACAGTGCTGTTGGTAAGTCAGCAAGGAGACAATTCACAGGCAGAGACAGGGAACAAAGTGCGTAGCTGCAGCTGAGGAAGAGTGGGGATGGGAGGAATCAAGAGGTCACATGGAAATTTAAGTGCAGTGCAATTGTAGATTTGCATGACTTGTGAAGCTAGGGACATTTGTAAATGTCAAGGGAGGCGAGATAATTGGAGAGACCTTTCTTGAAAGTGGTGTGGGCTTTGGAGTGCCTAAGATCAAGTGGGAGATAGTTCCAAAATTTGGGGGCATATAAGGAGAAGGCAAGTTCACCCATCCTGGTAGAGCATTTTGGGACAGACAACAGAGCTAAAGACATGGAACAGAGGGAACGAGGGCAGTCCATGGGGGTGAGCACAGCAGCAAGTGTGGAGGGGATAGAAGAACGAATAATGTTGCCAGTCAGACAACCTAATAAATAAGCCCGATGCGAGGAAGGAGACAACCAGTGGAGGTCAGAGTAGAGAGTACAGTGGTGCTTTAAACAAGGAGCAGATAACACAAATCTACAGACATTGTTGTAGGCAATGTCCCACACTGGCAAGATACTTGCCTGTGCCATAGCAAAGACAAGCAGAGCGTAGCAGAGTCCAAGGAGGAGAAGACTTTGAGTGTCAGAGATCCTGGCAGCAGGCGTCAGAAACTGATGGACTCGGTAGGCCAGTCCAGTTTTAGCATTGACTGATTTGCAGACAGTTTTGACACACACAGAGAAGTTAAAAGATGGATCCAGCATGACCCCTAGGTATTTGAAGGACTGAGTTACTTCCATAAGGGAGCCATCAAGACAAGAAACCTGGAGAGACAGAATTGAGGTGACAGATTTCCTTCATGACCCAAAGAGCATAGCCTGGGTATTGGAAACATTTAGCACCAGATGGTGGGACGTATGCCAAATTTGGATACAATGAAGATCAGAAGAGAGGTGGTAGTTAATTTCATGAATAGAGCTGGAGGAGACATAGAGAACCAAGTCATCGGCATAGAGTAAGGAGAGACTGTGGGAGGGCACCGAAAGTAGGTTATTGATGAACAAAGAAGAGAGCAGGGGCCCAAGTATGAAACCTTGTGGGATGCCCAAAATGAAGCAGGGCAGGAGCAGAGAGAACTTTATGACAGGAGACAGACTGGAAGCGGCTCCACAGATAGCTGGAAAACCAGGCAAGTGTGGATTGGGAGGCGCCAATAAAGCCTAGTTGATGCTGGAATAGGTTGTGGTTAACCGAGTCAAGCACCTTTGACATGCCGATAAAAACAGCCCCAGTAAGCTGGCCTTGGTCCATAGCAGATTTGATGTCACTGGTGAATTGCACTAGGGCCGTGTGGTGCTGTGGTTTAGCCTAAAGCCTTACTGAGCAGGAGATTGCAGGTTAGAGCTGGCAATGAAGTTAGACACCTGGTGATGGATAAGCTTCTCCAGGAGTTTACTGAGGGTCAGCAGGAGTGCAATCGGATGGTAGTTCATTAGGTTTTTTGGATCACCCTTTTTGAAGACTGGGATAACCCTGGCATTTTTCCAGGGAGGGGCACAGTACCCGAGCTAATGGAGATGTTGAACGGTCGCATGATGGGGGTGGCAAGAAGAGACACACCTAATTTGAGAATTCTGGGTTCCAGTCCATCAGGGCCTGTGCTGCCGTGGGGAGACATCATGTTAAGAGCTCGTAGGACATCCAGCTTGGAGACCAAGTGGAGAATCAGGAAAGGATGGGATGGGGGCAGTTGGGGGGGGAATGTGTGGTGAGGCGGGACAGTCAGCATCAAAACTAGGGAGGGCAGTAAAGAGTGAGCTGAAAGCATTAGCTATGGTATTAGGGTTGTTATGAGACTTTATTTATTAGAAAGCCATGGGGGGTTTTGGACATGCTCCATCCTATTATGTGGTTTATTTGTGCCCAGTATCTTTTTGGGTTACTAGAGGTAGCATGAAGAAGGCCTCTGTAGTAATTGCTTTTGGCAGTCGGTAACACTTTCTTACAAGAGTTACGAAGGGAGCGATATGCGATGAAGTCAGAGAGTAGAGAGGAGGTTTTCCATCTGGTCCAGCATTTGTCCCATGCTTTAAGCATACATAGAAGAGGGCTAGTTAACCATTTGGTAGGCAGATCCCATACCCTTCGAATGATGGAAGGAATGTGCTTTGACTGCAAGGAACGCAGAGAGTTAGTAAAGTATTCTACAGCCAAGTCAATGTTAAATGTCACGAATATGGGGGACCAGTCAGCATGCTGAAGAGCCCTTAGAAAAGCTGAGGTGTCGAGGGCAGACAAGTCAGACATGGAGATGATTTTGGGTGGGTGGGAGGGGGCTGGCATCTCAGACACAGGTGACAGGTGAATGGTCGTTAACGGAGTCCAGGAGCATTGTCACAGAAGAGATTCTGTTCAGCCTGTTGGTAAGTACCCAGTCAAGGAGGGTGTGGCTATGACCATTGCAGGAATGTCGCATAGGCACTGAGACAAGCTGGGTTAGGTTGGCCTTGCTTATATTAGAGTCAAGGACAGGGAGGTTTGGGCTAAGCCAATTCTGATTGAAGTCACCTAGACAAATCACTTCACTGTTTTTGGTGGCCCTGGGGAGAAAAGCCAGGAATTCCTTGAGCCCAAGTTTGCAGGAAACTGGAGGCATGTAGGTGCAAACAATGTGCAGTTTTTTTGAGTCACCCAGCAAAAGCAGTGTATGAAGTACTTCACAGGACACAAGCGAGAGGCATAGTAGTAAGGTTAGGTTTAGATGAGACTTGTAAAATAGTGCCAGATTGCCACTTCTTTTTGATGCAGGCTGATCAACCCAGAACAAGTTATATCCGGGGAGGGAACACAGAGAGTCAAGGAGAGAAGGCTTAAGACAGGATTCAGAAATTGCAAGGAGATCAGGCCTTTGAGTGGTGGTCCAAGCTACAAGTTCTGCATGAAATCTCTTAATGGAATGCCTAAAATCAATGTCTGTGAGCCAGGAACATTTTCCAATCCATTTTATTCACTTCATAATAAATTCCAAAGGATTTGTGATCCAAAACATGTCAGACGTTTGTGGGAATTGGAATTTATTATGAAGTGAATAAAATGGATTGGAAAATGTTCCTGGCTCACAGACATTGATTTTTAGGCATTCCATTAAGAGGTTTATTGTGTGCTGGAAACTTTTTTATTTATGAACTCTGAGTAAGTTTCTTCAGCACCTTTTCCCGGTGTGCACTCATTTGAAAAAAAAAAAAGTTCTGCATGATTAGCCACCAAGCTTTTTTTATTAAGGTGAGCAATCTTTAGTCCTCTGGAACAGTGCCCAGGAGAAGAACTGACTGAATAGTGAGGGAGCCATGTGGCCATGGGGCCAGGGTTAGTTTCCACATCACCTGCCAAAGATAAGGAGAGGGCAATAACCCAGGTAGCAGCAATCAAAAAGGCAAGGATGATCCAAGCTTTGGAGATGCGTTTAGGTGTGCTGTAAGACCTAGTCAGGCATAGAACCAGTTTTGGGAAACAGTGTTCGATATGGCTTTTGAGTCACTTGGGGAGAGGTAGCAGATTGGAGAAGGTAAAGTTCTTCCTGTCTGCAGAAAAGACTGGAAGAGCAGCAGTTAGGGGGGTGAAGTATTCTAGGGCAATGCCACAACAGAGAGGAGTCAATAGGACAAGTAGGTAGAGTAGGGGCTGCATGATCATGAAATAGAATCTGATATTTTCCAGAAGCAGGACTGAGGTAGCAAACACAGTAGACTACAGGTTCTAGGACCTCCCACAGTTATGTGCCCCACCCCTTTATCACCAGAGGCCAGTCAGATAGGGCATTGGGCAGAGTAAAGGAGTATTTAATAGATAGAGGCGGTGGAGGAGGGGGGTGGGTAATAATTTCAGCTTGAAGGAGCACAGCTCACACAAGGTAAATGCAAGGTGCTCCTTCTGAATATCAGTGAAATTTAAGCTTCATGAAATTGGGCTACTGTGCCACAAAACTTGCAAAGTTCAAAAGTTTCAGTGCACGCAGTGCACTCAGGGCTCCTCCGTGTCCGTACCTGCGGGTCAAATTCCGGCAGCGAATTGTCCTTGGCTGGGCTGGGGATGGCTGCAGAAGCACCCCTCAGACCCTGGGAAGGAAAGGAGACAGAGGGGTTAGCATTTTAAATAGGGAAGGAAAATCAAAGTTAAACAGAAACAAAGAGAGAGTAGGAGGCTTGAATAGGGGGAGGAACTGCACTTCACAGCAAGTTCTGAGGGGGGGGAGGGAAAGTTCCAGTGGCAGGGAGACCAAGTTTGGAACTAGGTAGGGAAAGCACCAACCATACAATTAAACAATTTAAGAAAATTAATTTTCAGGATTTAGTTTAAAAAGCAGATTGCAATGCAGTCCTGAAAATTTCAGCTTGAAGGAGCACAGCTCACACAAGGTAAATGCAAGCTGCTCCCTTTGAAAAGCAATGAAATTTAAGCTCCACAAAATTGGGTAACTACCCCAAAAGAGGTGCCAAATTCAAAAGTTTCGGTGCACACAGTGCACTCAGAGCTCCTCCGTGTCTGTACCTGTGGGGCAAATTCTGGCAGTGAACTGTCCTTAACTGGGCTGGGGAGGGCTGCAGAAGTAAGCCCTCAGACCCTGTGGGACAAATTCCAGTGGCAAACTGTCCTTGGCTGGGCTGGGGAGGGCTGCAGAAGCAAGCCCTCAGACTCTGAGTGACAAATTCTGGTGGTGAACTGTCCTTGGCTAGGCATGGTTTCGAACTGTCCTGTCATGGGCTAGACATGGTTCTGAGTCAGGGCATGTGCTCAAGAGAGGAACATCCAGCTATTTATCTGAGCAGGAAATTGCTGCCCAGATAAGAGGCCTATGCCACAATCAAGATGGGGTGTCTAGGTATTGTCTGGGCTTTCCAGAATCTGCAACCTGATTTGTATGGGAGGCAGTTCACCTTGGTCACTGAACACAACTCCCTTATATGGCTGCATAGGACCAATGGGCAGGACACAAAATCGCTAAGGTAGAGCCTGGTGCTGCTGTCTTATAACATGAACATTAGTCACTGTAGTGGGTTGCAGCATGGCAATGCAGATGGGTTGCTACAGAATAGTTAGTACCCCCTTTTTGAGTAGGAGAGGCACTAAAAGATCTAATATCATGTACACCCAGAGAGTAAACCAATGGCATAGCAGGTGGAGCTGGCTGGCTCACATGTAAAACAAACATCATTTAGTGTGCTTAAGGATTTATTTATCATTTCTCGGGGGGGGCAACATCTTTTGTGTATTTTTTTGTTTTTGCGTTTAATCAGCTAGACCTTTTGTAAGTATTTCAGCTGATATAAAACAGTATGTTGACTCTAGCATTGCATGCCACTAGAACCCAGGACTGAGGCAGTCAGATAAGGGGTCATTTGAGCAAACAAGAGAGCTTCTGTCAGCTAAAGGGTACTTACACTTCAAAGAGGTGGATTGCTTTCATAATCATGGGCTCTATTTTGAGTGTAAACGTAGAGAATACTGGATGGGCAACTATGCAAAACCAGTGTGTTCTTTGACAAGAGGGATTCTGATTCTCTCTGACCTCAAGAGCGAAGCTCGAGATGTCCATGGAAGTCAGAATCCTGAGGTGGCAAAACACACTGGTTGTGCATAGAGTTGCTCATCCTGTATTTTTTTATAGTTTGTTTGTTTCGTTTTTGTTGACCAGGTAAGTGCACTAGACAATTCCTGCCTATTTTCAGGCATGACCCGGGGGAGGGGGATACAGATGAATGCCAACTGACTTTGAACCAGATTAAGCTGTTGGTGGTACTTTTAGTGAATTGGGGAAATTTGGCCAGGACACCAGGGAAATTCCCTTACTCTTTTCGATAAGTGCCATGGGATCTTTAACATCCACCTGAACTACCACCAATCCAGGCAGATGGGACCTCGGTTTAACGTCTCACCTGAAAGAGTATGTGTAGTACTGTGTGAAAAATGTGTTTTGTGAGTTCTTTTGCTTTCAAAATGAAACTGACTCATACAGCCTCTAGAGATTCTAGAATACTGTTCTACCACAGTAGGGTAGAACAGCATTCCATGACATTGGAACTGTGGTAGAACAGCATTTTGAAAGGGATGGAATTCTATGCAGAACAACACTTCACTATACAGTATAAAGCAATAAGGAGACAGAATGCCCCAATGGACTTTACTGGATGGGAAGACAAAAGGATGGACCTTACGCTCTGTGAACCCAGGATCTGGAGCATTGATCCAGTTTGGACCAGTTTTCAAGATGGGGGCCTGATGGAGGGTTTCCCATGAGATAAAATAATTTGTCAAATCCATGATATCACAGTGGCATCTATTATTTGATGATGAATCATGGGGGACTGGCAGCTGAAGTTTTTGAGGTTGATTTGAAACACAGGACTGCATGCTCACTCCAGGTAGGCAAAGGTACAAAATTCAGGTGGCTGCAAATATACTTTAGCAAGCAGAAAAGCTGACATATCATCTAGATGGCAGAACAATACCCTGGTGCTTCACATCTTAGGGCATGGCACTTAATCAGGGGTGGGGCTACAGGCTCAGTGATCAGAATTTAAAAGTCCAGCTTTAAAGGTATAGTGTGGTAGTAGCAGAGCTTGTTACTGCAAAAAAACAAACACCAAAATAAATATACAAAATAAATCGCCAAGTGAAATTGCTTTTCATCAGTTCAATACATAATCACTACTAATTAACTTATAATGTACCCTCACTCAAGAAACCTGTTACACAGGTCAATGGCTTGTTTGTCATACAGTAGGTGGACAGAAACAAACAGTTCCTCCTAAGGTGCAGGAACTGCCCAAATAGAATGCCTCATTTTAGATGGTAGGGATTGGCACTCTGTGCCAGCAGTAGCGTATTTCCAGAAGTGGGTTTACAATATGAGTGGGTTCAGTGCAGTGCAGTGCAGCCAGGTTTGGACATAAACAGTTATGCCCATGAAGGTTATTTGTTGTGGATCAGTGCAGTGTCTTTGTTCCTCTTTGCTATGTCTCTATAAAATTTGCCTTCCATGATTTTTCTTTACTATATAATGTAGAACAGTTTATTTTTGCTGTAAAATAATTATAGCTATATTCACCCAAGTGATAACTACGTGAAAATAAAATGGTGCTAATTGACTGAAATTGTACATTTTCAATAGGTATGAATTAAGCACTAATTGCAAAATGTGAAATTAAATTTATGCAATTGTGGCTGATTAGCACCATGCACTAAATGTAATGGGCTGGATTTTCAAAAGCCAGAGAATGACTCAGGGTACTTGCACCAAAAAAAGGTCTGCATGCACCAGACTGGCTTGTGCCATGCTTGCGTTGAAAAAATGTGTGCACCATGTTAGAAGGGATGCCTGCATCACTGAATGGATGCACCATCCCTTATTTGGGATTTTCAAAGAATGTGAGTCCTGTCCTTGTGCCTAAGATGCATGTCGCTGTTAGACCAGTCAGAGCTGGTCTAACGTACACTAGAACATATGAAGAGGCCCGGAACAGGAGAGCAGACCTGACTATGGTACTATTAAGGAACAGTATTCCTCTGCAGGACTAGTTTGCAGTCCTCAGAGTGCATCACAATCATTGGTGGCTATAGACCCCTGTCAGGAGGCATAGAAATTCTTAATGTATTGAAATCCATAACTTTGGCTGCTAACACGGAAACAATAATCTTAGGGGACTTCAATGTGGATTGGCTCGCTGCTAAATCCCACTCCCTAAAAGCCATCTATGATGAGCTGGGTCTTACACAGATAGTAACTGAACCCATAAGAATCAATGCTTCTAACTCTACCAACAGCTCACTCTTAGATGTCATCTTAACTTCGCATCCCCATAAAATCTCACATTCTGCAGTTTTCCATAACGACATGAGCAACCACAGTATCGTTGTATGTACAAGATTCCAATCTAAAACCCAGCAGCACCCTAAATTCAGAATCAAACGCTCGTTCTGTAAATTCAACTCAGTAAACTTCCTAACCGATCTAGCTACGATGAGGTGGCAAGACCTATATCTTGCCAAATCTGCTGATGCCGCCGTCTCTGTCCTAAATGACAACCTCACCACCCTAATTAACAAGCATGCTCTCTTATTAAAATGAGGGTGTGGAAAATCTTGCATCTGTGGTTCACCCAAGAGCTCAAATCTGCACTTACCAATCGAGACAAGCCATGGGCTAGGGCCAGGCACACAAAGAACCCAGCAGACTGGCAGGCATTTAGAACTGCCAGAAATGCCTGTGTTAAAAGTGTATGTGCTACTAAAGCAAACTTCTACATCTCCACTCTAGAGCAGGCCAAAGGGAACTCCCCAAAAATCTGGAAGACACTGAGATCCATTGAAGGCCATCCTGCTGCTTCCTCGCTTCACACCAAGATTCTGGCCAAGGACGGGATGGTTGAAAATAAACTGCGAATCCTCGAAGAACTTAACCTTCACTTTGCCACTGCCAGGCTGGCATTTGACTCCTCCCCATACGCTAGTCGAATGAATAGCAACACTAGCCCAGATTCTACACATGCTTACTCCACCTCATCCCTTCCAGTTGTGCCTATTTAGATACAAAGAAGTCGAAGACATAATTCTTAGCCTTGACACCAAGAAAAGTGCAGGGGACGATGGCCTTGAATAATTTTTCTTGCGGTTAGGCTATGCCCAGCTCACAGTCCCCATCCTTCACATCTTCAACCTCTCTATTACCATAGCCACTGTTCCATCCTGCTGGAAATCTGCCGATGTTCTTCCTCTCTTCAAATCAGGAGATCCTTGTGACTTAAACAACTACCATCCTACCTCTATCTTGCCCATTCTCTCCAAAGTGCTGGAAAAACTTATATACAACCAACTAAAAAATCACCTTGAAGCACACTCACTCCTAAGCCCGGCCCAATCTGGCTTCAGGTTGAAGCACAGTACCATCTCAGCCTTGGCTAAAGTCTCTAATGACTGGGTCCATGCTATGGACACCAAGAAGGTTACTGGTGCAGTCTTTCTAGACCTCAGTAAGGCCTTCAGCACTGTAGACCATCACCTCCTAATCACCTGTCTTGCCTACATAGGTGCCACTCCACTTACCTTACAGTTGTTTAACCATTATCTCACGGGAAGGATACAAAAAGTCAAAGCTGATGGCCTACTACCTGCCCCCTTCTAATTGCCAGAGGAGTCCCTCATGGCTCCATCCTAGGACCAATCCTTTTTTCCCTGTTCATCAACAACCTTGACTCCCACATAAAGAACTCTAGCATACATTTCTTTGCAGATGATACGGTTTCGTACGCATCAGGCTCGTCCTTAATTGAAGTCAGGGAAGCACTTCAAGCTGACTTTATCCAGTCAGAAAGCAACCTTATCAATGCCAAGCTTCTCTTAAATGCCAAAAAAACAAGACAATGATTTTCTCGAGACTTGCCTTGTCTGGTGCTCTACCTATCCCACCTAAAATCTTCATAGTTACCTCCTTAGGTGAACCCTTGGAAGTCATACCTAAATTTAAATATCTAGGTATGTGGATAGACAATAAGCTTTCCTTAAATGACCACATTGAGGATCTATCAAAGAGGCTTAAAGCACGCTTGGGTTTTTTCTTTAGAAATAGGATCCTCTTTTCTCTCGCAACGCGCAAAAGACTTGTCCAAGCAACATTCTTTCCCTTGTTTGACTACGGAGACATTATCTTTATCTCCTCCCCAACCTTGAGCCTATCTAAACTGGACGTACTCTATCACCATGCTCTTCACTTCATTACTAACTCTGCGTACAGGACCCACCACTGTGATCTTTATGCAGCAGTTGGGTGGACCTCTCTTGCCACCAGACGCCTCCTGCATGCTGGCATTTGGACCCTCAAATTACTACTCCACAAACTGCCTGTCTATTTAACGTCTCTCATACACATCTCACATAGCGCCTACTCCCTAAGGAAATCTGACCTTATCCTACTAGATGTTCCCAGGACACGTACTACAGCTGGCTAAAGAACTGTCTCATACACTCTCCCAAGCATTTGGAACCAACTACAAGCCATGCTGAAGCTAACCAGCATCATATCAATTAACTCCTACAAAACACTAGCTATCTCTAAATTAAAAGACATATGTAGGTGCTACTAGGCCCCCAATGCCAAGTCAACTTCCTAGGTACCAACTGACCCTCTACTTATTAAGCTGAAATGTGTTGCATAATTTAGGGCAAGGTTAAAGCTGGAATGTACTGCATATATAGCATAAGGACTTCTATTGTGTATACCTCTTGTATTATATATTTTTTCTTTGTTGTTCTGCATTTTATATCTCCTGTCTATGTAATTGCAAACTGTATGTGTATGTGCCTCAGGATCTCCTTGTGAATGAGCTTGCTCAACGGAGTCTTTCCTGCAATAAACTTGAACATAAACTTGAACTTAGTTTATAATGTTTTGGGGGCTTAGTCTTGTCCATTTCATTTGCTGTATTTTTTGACTCAGTTTGCATCATTCTTGTCCTTTGCATCATGTTTTTGATTCAACTTGTGTCATTTTCATTCCTTGAGTAATTTGTTTGATTCAGTTTGCACCATTTTTTTGACTCAGCCTGTCTCATTCTTGTTCCTTGAGTCATTTTTTTGACTCAGCTTGCACCATTTTTGTTTTGACAGAACTTACATCATTCTCATCCCTTGCATCATTTGCTTGATGCAGTGGACCTCTTGCATCCATTTGGGAGATTTTGCCAGAGAGAACACTTTAGTTGCAAAATATGGCACACAGTATTTGGAACACATTGATCTGACACAAGGTGGTTGACCAACCCTACATCGATCTAAGGGCCCTTTGAAAATCTGGCCCAACTTGTGTGAGAATAAACAGTTCTACAGTAATCCGTGACTCCTCTATTGTATGCAGCAGTCTTATGTGTTGTACCATGCATACTCTCAGTCTTGTATTGTTTTTCACTCACTGCTCTTCCTAACTGTTTTTGTACATGTTGATGTATAGTGGGATTTGACTCATCATTTTCATATATAGCTCTTTCTTTTCTTCCCTGACCACTCCTTCTTTATGTTCTATGCTCTGTTTAGTCTATATTTGTCTCCAATTTGCATAGGCCTTCAGCCATATTTCTGTTTACTCTTTCTGTGGGCAGTACTTTTCTAGCTGCTTTCCTTCTTCCTTGTACTGTAATATTGTATCCTTTTTTGGCACTTTGATTTTGTGTACTGTTATAAGTAAATAGTTCATTGTGAAGATTCTGAAGATTCTTTAGTTGTGCTACACTTGAAATGAATTAGCAGTGGTTGCATATTGAACTGTTGAAAAGGAATTTCACTGGGTGATTTATTATTTTTGTATTTCTGGGGGGGGGTGTTTGGTTTTTGCAGTAACAGGCTCTAGTCTGGTATTAGCACATGATACCTTTAAGGTTGGACTTTAAATTCTGATCACCAAGCCTGTTGCTGCACCCCCTGATGAAGCATCACATGCTAGGATGCTAAGCAGTGGGGAATTGTTCCACTGTCCTGTTGTTATGTGAGCTTTTATTATTTGCAGTTACCTGGATTTTGTGCCTTTGACTGCTTGGAGTCCATCATTTTTGTGTTTGCTTCTAGGTTTTTGAGGTCTACTGAGAGGTCAAAGAAGGTAGTTAGGTTTGAGACTCTGAGCAGTTATCATGTAAGGTTCGAGTCTACACTAATTTGTCAAGGTGTTCTGTGAGGTAAGCTATTCTACTTTGCTTAATAGAGACAGCAAGAGAGAGAGAGAGAGAGAGAGAGAGATGAGTGAGATAGCTGTCTGAAGAGCTCACAAACATGGTAACAGTCGCAGGCTGAGTCTGGGAGAAACTAGTTTGTTACGAACATGTAAACGCTTCGAGAGAACACATATATATGAAAACAACAACTTAATCTAGACAAGCTGGAGCATCTTGTTGCTGTGCAGGTATACATGGTATTCTATTCCATGGATCATAATAAATATAGCTACTGATATGGTTAGCTGGGATCATAATAAATATAGTTACCGATATGGTTAACTAGAGATATGACAAATCTCAACACCTTGCTTTTCATTTGTAATTGATTTCCTTTCTGGGCCATTTTTCATTTTGGAATATCCAAGTTTATTCATTGTTATATTGAGAGCCACAGGAATATCACTATCCTTTTAACCAAACTGAGACAATTCTCTGAAAATTGATTCTTTTCCCTAATTTCTAACAGTTATTTATGGGAGGTTGAACTAGAAAAACTGTTAATTAGATTGATGTCAGGTGATTATAATGGATGTCCTAAAGAAAGACAAAATACTTACTTCTCAAACTTTAACCAGTCTAGTCTGATCCTGTTCCAGGGTACGGGCTAAAACAGGACAGCCAGAACAAGGTCAGACCAGACAGGTTAAAGCTAGACTTGGAGCAAGTTGGGTGAATTTTGCGGGTCTGGCTTACCAGTCCAGGTCTGCCAGGCAGTCTGGTCTTCATCCATCTGCAAATGGGTGAGTGCCAGACTGCTGGAACTATACAAGACCAGATCAATAAAAGTGTGCAGACCAAACCAATTTGTACACCTTGTGCGTGGTCTGGCTTTTGCTGATCTAGTCTGGTCCAGCTCTCCAGGTCCAGTTTTCATCAAGTCCCCTTTTCTGCTCTGCTTAAATATACGGCCGCATGTTGTTCTTCTCCTTGGGACACCTATGAAAATGTAATGTTGTATCTCATAGAGTTATTCTGGTTGGAAAAATGTCAAATAAATAAATAACAGATATACTATAATTTTCTGTAGTTTGGTCGATCTAATCTCCAGTCCATTACATCTTCATTTTCATTTATTAACTGGCAATGGAAATTGTTATTGCCTAATTGATGCACAGTATAATTGCACCTCCTCAAATGTAAAGCAGCTTTGATCCTCTTGTATTATACGGTATTCTGACTGTACCCCCCCCCCACAACCTGTACTCCCACATCCTGGATCACACTTGAAAATGCACTCTGGTTCAGTGTGCCTCTCTCTCTGTCAACAATTTCTAAATTAATTAAAACTGAGGAGCAAAATGTGTTTGTGTCTTGCTGAAAATCTGAACAATTCTCCAGTTTAAGTAAATTAAGCTACCTCAAGAAGGGCTTTCAAACACTAGAAACCTTATAGACAGAGTGGTTCCACGCTAACAGTGTAGGTAGGGCTAGACGAATTGCCCCAAATTTCACCATGTTGTTTCTCTCTGAGTAGGCCATCCTGCTGGGCTTTTACTGATAGACACTGCCTGTTTTTTAGGACTGCCTTCACCACTGCCAATCTGGTAGGGCTACTTATTCTCCATGAGCCCATTATCAACCTTAACTGCTTCTCTGCATTTTTAGGGCTATGGGTGGAGCCTACAGCACTATTGCGATCACTCAGTAGCTCTAAAAAATGGCCAATCATGGTACGTTCCATTGGACTTTTGGAAGTATACTTCCAACAGCCCAAAGTAACGAACCCCTCTCGCCACACCTCAATTGCACGGAATAACAGCCACATTATTTTGGCTGTTACTTAATCATTTTGGTGGCATGAACTGCGCATACGTGACTTGCACACACGTGCACTTCTACTGACATCATCATGTATGGCAAAATGCCATTCACTGAGACTGTGCATGGGTGACTGCCACACTGTGAGCCCACCCCAGTGTGCCTAACTTTTTTCTCCCCCCCCACCGCCATCGACATCGGGGTGCCCAATCCCTGTGTCAGCATTATATACACACCCGCAGTCATGTGGCACACTGGGAGCCCACCCCAGTGTGCCAAAATGTTTTTTTTCTGTAAAAAAGAAAACAGTCCCTTGTCATTGCTCTAGTCTTTTTTCTCCCTGTAAAAAAGAAAATGGTCCCTCATCATTGCTCCAGTCCCCCTCCCCATCCCCATCCTCCCACTGAGTAGCCACCTCCTCACACTCCCCTCTTACACCGTACTTACCTCCGGAGGTCGGTGCTGTCCTCTTCTCTGGACCAGGACATGTCTGCACTCTTCAAAGCTAAACTGTGAACTGAAGAATCAAAGGTAAGCATTCTATACTGCCATTCAATGGGGTTTTCAACTTATATTGATATCTCAGCAGTTGTTTGAAAATTTTGCTCAAATTTTCAACATGGGATTCTTGGGATCCCATCTCATGAAAACTGTCACTGTCATTTTATTACTCGGTCCCGGAAAGGTGATTTTGTGGTTGCTGTGCAGAATCACCTTTTGGGACTGAATTATGAAATGCCATGAGGTGGCATCCCAAAAAGTCCATGTTGAAAATTTGGTGAAAAAATTCCAAAAAATGACTCCGTTATGAGTGTGCATTGTGCAGTATCTACACACGCTCCTAACTTTGCCAGTTTTCAATATTTTCACTCCACATTTTCAACATTGACATTTTTGCATACCTCTTTCAAAACAATGTAGCTGTCATTTTCCACAACCTGCCCAAAATGTGTTTTCACACCTATTGTGCAGAATAATGCATTTGCTCTGTGAAATCACCTTTCAGAACAAGTGAACAAAATGACACTGACACTCTTTATGAGGAGGGGTCCAAAAAAGGCCATGTTGAAAATTTGGTGCAACACCTCCAAAAAATGGCAAAGTTACACCCGATCATTGAATAATTTATATGCATATGTGTAACTTTGGTTACTTGGTAACTCTTCACAGCCCTATCAGCTCTGGCTAGACTTGTTTAATAGAGTCATATTTGTTCATGACTGACACCAATTCAGCTGTGAAGAAGCTGAGTGCATATTTACATCATAGAAGGTGTCCAAGACTGGGGTTCGCTAATGCCAGACTAAGAAATTCAGATAGGTTGAACAGGGATTGGTTTAATACAATATGGTTTTACTTACTGTTTGGTATCTGTGTTTTGACATGAGCTCTGCATTGTCTTTTCATACTGTAATCTGTAAAGTGTCCCGAGGGAAAGGGTGCTATACAAATTGCCTTGCCTTGGCTTTTTTAGGTTGTAAAGGTAAGGAACTTTGAAAATGAAGAAAAAGCTAATAAAGCCATATGTGCTGATTAGAGAGACAAGCATATATATTTCCAAATAAGAGACAACAGCATTTTTATGATGCCAGCAATGAACAGAAAAAGGAAAGTAACAATTATGTAACAGCCAATGTAACAAGGTCTACAGCAAGGCAGTCAGGATGTTAGTGTGTATTGGGAGGGGTTTCAATAGCAGGAGGAAGGAGGTAATTCTACCTCGCTATAGATCATTGATGAAGCCCACCTCAAATACTATGCCTAGTTCTTGAGCCCTTGCCTAAAGAAAGGCAAAAGTAGGCAGGAGCTGGTGCAATGTAAGTTAACCAAAATGATTTAGCCCCAACATGGTAGACCCTACTAGAATCAGCTTAGTGTACTGAATATGTACTCACTGGAGGCAAGAAAGGAGAGAGGGGATATCATAGAGACCTTCATGTTCCTGAAAGAAATGTGCAGGGTAAACTGTAAGAAACTATCCAGCAGGAATAGCATGACCAAAACACTGGGATGTGATTGGAAGTTTTTTAGGGGGCAAAAACTTCATCTAGACAACAGGTCTCAGAGAAGTATAGGGTATAACAGGGCAGACTGGATTAACCAGTGTTGTTTTTTTGATAATAATGATTATGTTTCTATGTTTCTAATTTTATCAACTTACAGTATTTGTAAAATATTTTGAGAGAAATCCACAAGGCAATTTTTCAGACTCTGTATTACGTTGCAAGACTTATCAAATTCTGATTTGTAGGTTTCCAACTGAAATGGCAAAGACAATTTAAGAAATTATTTCCTCCTGATCAATAGTGAAAGCAGATTTGGACCAATATTCATCATATCACAAATTCAGACTAGAAAGGTGCAGCTATATGTTTTAAAAACTCTGGTTATAGTGAGAAAGTATGATATATCATCTCTTGGAAAATGCTGGACAGATTGTGGCTCAGATAATGATGTCACCACACAGACACACACACACACATATGCAGGCACACACATATTTTTGGCATATCATGAAAATTGCTGTGATTTTTTTTTTTTTTCTTGGGGAAAAGAAATATGCAGTTTATGAAAGAATCTTCTACTGAGAGCCATTGTAGGCCATTGACTGTATAAAGTAAAGACATATTTATTGTGTAATTTTGGTCACTAAAGCGAAAAATGTATCACTTAAAGGAGTTAAAAAATCCCTTCTACATTATTTATTTATCATTTATCAAGTCTAGGATTACAAATACCTTTGAACCAGGGCTCTTTTACAAAGGTTCCACGTCAGAGAAATACAAATTATGGGGAAGATCAAGACAGGCATTGCAACAATGTGGACATTGCAAACAGAGTACAGATTAATACAGTTCAAGGGTAGCATTGTAACAAGGCAGCCAGCGGCATTTGTCAGAGAAAATAGACAACAGATAAGAAGTGCCAGAGTCATAGGGAGAGGGAAGAGGTTGGGGGGGGAAGAAGGAATGTAGGGAGGGTGGTAAGAGGGTGAAAAGTGCATCTTTGGGTATACCAAGATGTGAGGGTGGAAGCCAATGGGGGTGGGGGACAACTAGAGCAGAAAGGGAAGTGGAGAAACAAGGTTAAGTTGGGCAGTCACAGGAGCTGTTGGTAGTGAGATAGTCCCGGAGCCTAGTTTTAAACATACAAATAGTTGGGGCAGAGGAGATGGTTGGGCTGAGGCCATTGAACCAGAGTGGTGCTCGATAAGCAAAAGAGCATTGTCCCTGTGAAGTGTGACAGTGGGGGACTTTCAGTAGCTGTAGCGTGGATCTCCTAAGGCACCATTTGTTAATTCAGTGTTGTAACAGAGTTGAGACCCCAGAAGGTGCAAGGCCAAGGTAGATTTTTTTGATCATGGAGCGGGTGAGAAACTTTATGTGGTTTGATAGCTGGAGCCAGCAGGTCTGAGTGTACAGGTCACATGTGTGGGTGAGACGGTGAGCACCAGTGATGAGCCGACATGCTTTATTTAAGGCAGTTGAGAGGCGTTTAAGGGTTGTGGCTGTGGCCGAGCCATAAATGGTGAGACCATAGTCTATTACAGAGATCACAGAGCTCAGGACTGCAATCTTCAAAGCTTCTGGCATGAGGTGCGGTCTGTGTTTGTAGGGGAGACCAAGCCGTGTATTAGCAGCTCTAGCTACATTATCTACATGAAGTCCATAGGAGAGATTAGGGTCAAGCTGAATCCCTAAGTATTTGAAGGACACCACCTAATCTAGAGTGTTGCCCTGGGTGGTGGAGATAGCCAAGTGGTGTAGCTTGTGTGGGTTACAAAAGCTGCAGAAGAGCATAGATTTGGTTTTCTTGTCATTGAGGACCAGTTTATGATTAAGAAACCATGTCTCTACAGAACTGAAACCAAGTTGAAGGTTGTGTTGAAGAGTTGCAAGATCTTTGTGAGTGGAGAATACAACAGCATCATCGGCATATAGTATGATCTGCTCAGATCAGTGGTAAGGGAGGGAGTTTAAGAAAAGGCTAAAAAGGAGGGGTCCCAGTATGGATCCCTGTGGGACACCCGAGCGAACAGGCAGGGTGTTAGAAAGAGCGTCCACAATTTTTACTCTCTGCGACCGATTTTCTAAGTAGCTTTTAAACCAGAGAGAAGAGTCAGGTGATAGCCCAGCATTCAGTAGTTAGTGTATTAGTAGTCCATGGTGTACTGTATCGAAGGCCTTGGAGAGGTTGACGAAAACAGCCCCTGTGACAAGGCCGTTGTCAAGGGATTTGTGCAAAGCTCCAGTGAACTCAAGAAGGGCTGTGGTGGTGCTGTGACCTTTCCAGAAACCGTGTTGTTGTGGACAAGGTATATTGTATTTATCCAAGTGGTCAGTAAGTTGATCAGCCACGATGCGCTCAAGTGCCTTAGAGAGTGGGGGCAGTATGGAGATAGGGCGATAATTTGAGTAAATTGTCTTGTCCCCACTTTTATGGATGGGTGCCACGGTGGCTGTTTTCTATAGGTCTGGGAATTTTCCACAGCTGAGAGAGAGGTTTAGGATTTTTGTTAATGGATGAATTACCTCATCGAGGGTGAGCAACAGAAGCTTAAGGTCCAGGGTGTCGCTACTAGATCTAGATTTAGAGATAGCTGCAGTAATATAGCAGCGAGCTTCATTCAGCCTTACTTCCCCTGAAGTAGAAGAGGGGATGGTTAGACTGAGAGGCTGAGGTATTTGGGGAGTAGGCCCTGTTTTCAAAAGTCAAGGGTAGAACAGCACTAAGGTCTGAAAAAGCTGTGTTAAAGATGTTTGCGATCACCTTGGGGTCGAGGGTTGAGATCCATCAACCATTAACATGGCTGGAGGTTTTTGGCTGCTTCCTGTGACAACCTTGATATTGTCCCAAAGTAGACCATTTCCCAATGATTGGTGAGAGCGTCTTTGTAATAGGTGGATTTCATTAGCCGTATGGCTTTTGTGCAGGCATTTCGTACTTGTTTGTAATTTTGGATGTCCAGTTGTTTGCCAGTGGCCCTGGCAACTGCCCAGAGGTGATCCCTTAGTTTCAGCTGTGAGAGAAGAGCAGCGGTGACCCATGGGTTAGAGAGATTTTGTTTCGCCTTTTAGCAGGGGCAAAGAGGTGTCATGAGCTTTGTTGAAAATTGAGATGAAGTGATCAAGAGCCAAGTCAACATCTGTTGCTTCATAAATGGGTAGCCAGTCTTGTAGAAGCAGGTGTTGTTTGAGATTTGGAAGTTTTCCACAAGGAAGGACTCTGCTAGCGATAATTTTGGGAGGGGTGTTAAGGAATTTGTTAGACCATGCACACATGACTGGGGAGTGGTCACTGAGTGAGTCTGGGAGAATGGTCATACGAGAAATCCTTGTGTGGGTGAGTGGTGAGGACCCAATCCAAGAGGGTACTGGTGCCAGTCTTGTAGTTAATCTTAGTAGGGGAGTTTACCATTTGCGTGAGGTTAGCAGCTGAGATGGAGTCTTTATAGGCACTGGCACTCGATGTTAACCAGTTTATGTTGAAATCCCCTAGTAGAATAAGTTCATCTTCAGAAGGATGAGAGTTGATAAAGTTTAGAACATCATTGAATCCATGTTTAGGGTCCCTGGGCGGGATGTATATGGAGACAATTGTCAGGGCTTTATGGTTGGGACCTAGGATGATTTTATTGCCAGAATCTGGGCTGAGGCAGAAAGTGATGGAGTTGCTACAGGGTGCCAAGACTATATAAGTGATATAGATTGCACAACCACCGCCTTTTTTGGATATCCGGTCCAGCCTGTGGATATTGTAGCCCTGTATTGTTACTGCTGAGTCAGGAACTTTAGGTGTCAGCCAAGTTTCCACCACTATAAGGATGTCAGGGTTGTGTTGGCATATGAAGGCTTGGAGTGCATCCAGCTTTGGTAGTAGCTGCAGATATTAATAGTTGCAAGGATAAGGGCACCTGGAGTTTGTGTGTGGCCTGAGCTTCTAGGGCCAGGATTGGGATGGACGCTGCCTGAGAGGAAGGAGGAGGAGGAGTAGGAGTTTTAGGAGCAGAGTCGCAGCTCTTTGAGAGATAGTTTGATTGTTTTTTTCTGGAGTAGAAGTTGCAAGGTTCCAGGCAGTGTTCCATATGGACTGCAAGGTGGTACAGTGTAGAGAGGTGGCCACACTGAGAGTAGTGGTCGGGTTAAGCAACCAGGAATATCCAACGGTATGCCAAGCATAAGACCCGAGTGGAAGTGGAGACTTCCTTGGGTAGCAGTGGAAACCAGAGTAGAGAGGAGGGGGTGGGGTGGGGGGGGTGGCTAGGACCAGGGAGAGAGAAGAGGGGGGCCAGGGCAAGGAGGAGGTGGAGAGGCAGAGAGAGCCCACATGGCTTACGTACTAGATAAAACGATAGAGATATAGCCCTCTAGTGGTGAGAGGATATAATCTGCTAATGTAAAAGTCAAAAAAGCTCTAAATTCACTTCTAATATCAACATCATACCTTGCTTAAAGAAGCTCACCCTCTGGCTCCAACTCATGCATATTGTGTGTTTTTTTATTTCACTTTTACTGAGCTGGAAAGGAGGACTAGGAAATGCTTCCAGCTTTTAGCCCCATCATGTTTGGGAGGGGTACTAATGCAAACAGATTGATATTGAATCAGAATAAGCTGTTGGTGTTTTGTAGTGAATTGGGGAAATCAGGCAAGGGCACCTGGAACATTCCCTTACGCTTTCAGAAAAATACAGTGTGCTTTTTAATGTCCAAAAGACAAACCACCAAAACAGGCAGGTTTAACATCTCATTTGAAAGATGGCACCACTGACAGCCCCCGTGTCCTCAAATATCATGCTGGGCCATCACTATGGTTACTTTTTTAACCAAAGGGAAAGTGCCCCTGTAGAGTTACCACCACTGCTTCCTGCAGCACCTCATGTCCACTGGAGGTCTCCTGTCCTACTACTGACGAGGCTAACCTCTGCTCAGCTTCTGAGATATGTCAGAATCACACTCCAAGGAGGTAAGGCTGCAGGTTATTACACTACTAAAATTCACAATCTGTGGTTTGATTCTGCCATCTTTTAGAACCCTTACAACTGAGATTTGTACCCTCCTGTACATGGCTAGGGCATAGGTGTACATCTACACCTACCCCTACCCACCCCTGTCCTAACAGAAAGCCTCCCACATCTCTCTCTCTATATACTCAGTGTGCCAGCACCCCAACTTCATACGGGCTTCTCCTGTCTGAGAATGTCTTCTAGTGGTTGAGGAACCTAAACCATTGCTCCTTTCACCAAGCCCTTATTAACACATTCAACTTCCTAATCTCCTGCTGTCTTCCAGACCCTGTACATGGTGTCAATAGTATCTCAAAGAATACTATCTTGGAAGTCTTCTTCCTAAGGTTTCTGTTTTAATCAAGTGAACTACATATTGTAGGACCTCAAGTTTGCCTCTTCTTATATCACTGGTTTCAGTATATGATCAGTTCACCTTCCCCTCCTGCGTGAGTCTGTTTATCCTCACCATAATGTCCGCAACTCAAGCACCCTGAAGGTAATTGAGTGAGCAGTACATGTGGCTCCAGTGCCCCAATACTTCACCAACCTTGTTAACATACCTTTCTAATACATATGAAACTGCCAGCAGATACAGGCCTTACACTTTATCTAGTCTGCTCAAGTGTGCAGCACTTCAACCAATTAGACCACAGCTGCCCCTTCCCCTCTCCTGCTCTGTATTTCCTCCTGCTTCCTTCACACACACACACACACACACACACACACACACACACACACACACACACACACTCACACACACACACATCCACCCTCAGTTCAGGCCTTCCCTTTGATCCTGTCCCACCTCATCTTGAAGCTCTTCACTGATTTCAAAAAGATACCACCTCCTCCAGCAGCCCATTCCACCTTGTAACCACCCTTTCTGAGAAATAGTCCCTCCTCATTTCCCTCCTGAATCTTCCTCCTTCCAGTTTCAGACTGTGTCCCCTGGTTTCCCTCCAACATTTTGAACATACTCTCGATGCTTACTCTGTTTATGACCTTCCGGTACTTGAAGATCTCAATCATATCCCCTCTCTCTCCCTTCTATCTTCCAGGGAATACATATTGAGCTCTCTCAGTCTCTCCTCATATGGCTTATCTCCCAATCCCAGTATCATTTTTGTTCCCTATGCTGCACTCCCTCCAGTTGCTTGATGTCCTTTTTCATGTAGGGGCACCAGTACTGCACGCAGTACTCCAAGGGAAGCCTCACCAGTGTCCTTTACAGGGGAAGGATGACTTCCTTGCTCCTAGAAGTGATTACCCTTGTGATACACTCTGGTATTCTATTGGCCTTGGCTGCTTCCCTCCTGCACTGGGCTGAGTGATTCATTTCTCTTGTTACTAGTGTTCTCAGATCCTTCTCCTCTGTTGATGTGGATAGCTACACTCCCCCCAACGAGTAACTATTCCCATGATTTATGTCCCCCAAGTGCATGACTTTACACTTCTTGGCATTGAACCCTAATTGCCATGTGTTCAACCAGCCCTCCAGTCTTGTTAAATCCTCCTGAAGTACTCTACCGTCTTCCTCCTTTCCACTTCCGCACAGATCTTAGTGTCATCTGCTAAGAGGCTGATCTTACTTTCTATCCCATCTAAAATGTTGGCAATGAAAATGTTAAACAGCATTGATCCCAGCACCAAGCCCTGTGGGATCCCACTAGTTACAGCTCTGGGTTCCCACAGTTCACCCTCCATGACTACCTTCTGCTGCCTATCCTGTAACCAGCTCTTGACCCATCTAACTAGTTTCCTCCCCACTCCCAGGTTACCCAACTTGCTGGTCAGCCATCCATGAGGCACCAAGTCAAAGGTCTTGCTGAAGTTCAGGCAGAGGATTTCCACTGTATGGCCCTTGTCTAGCCCAAGTCACCCAATCAAAAAAGTCAACCAGATTTGTCTGGCAGGATCTACCCAAGACAAACTCGTGCTGCTTGCCATTCTGGAGACCATTATCCTTCAGAAATGTCACCAGCCTCTCCTTGAGGATAGTCTCCATTAACTTTCCTACAATGGGGGTAAGGTTTACTGGTCTGTAGTTCCCTGGTTCATCCCTGGGCCCACTGTTATGGAGGGATACCACATGCACCATGCTCCAGTCCCTGGGTAAGTGCCTTGTATCCAGGGAGGTGTTGAATAAGTCTGCCAGTGATCCCGCCAGGACTTCTACCAACTCTCTCAGAACTCTAGGGCGACCTCCATCTGGCCCAGGTGCCTTATCCACCCTCAGGGACTTATGGCCCTCCATCACCTACCCACTGGGATCTCCCCATCCATAACCTCCTCCCTTCCTGCTGCCTCCACCTTCCCTTTAGCAAGGCTCTCCTCTCTCTCTCTCTCTCTCTCTCTCTCTCTCTCCCTGGTAGATACTGAACAGAAGCACTTATTAAGTAACTCTACCTGCTCTGCCCACTTTTCTACCCATCCACCAATATTCTTGATCCTAACAATCTCATTCTGAGTCTTTCTCTTCTCCCATATATACCTGAAGAAATCCTTTTTTCCTTCTCTGATCCCCTGTGCTAGCCTCAGTTCTCTCGATGCCTTGACTGCCCTTACTATTCTACTTAACTCCCTGGACTTCCTCACATATTCCTCCCTGTCCTCCTCATGGCTAGACCTTTTACAGCACCTAAAGGCAGCCCTCTTTTTTCCTCACCCTCTCCCACAACCTCCCTGTTCCTCCAGTTCAGCCTCTTGATCCTGGTTTTCTTGCTCTGGCTCTATACACATGTGCTAGTGGCCTCAGCCAGGCCCTGTTTGATGATTGCCCATTTTTGCTTGGCTTCCAATGAAATGTAGATGCATTCAGAATGTGTGAACAGTGGTGTTCATAAAAAGTTCCCAATTTCTATGGAATACTGCATGCTGCAAGTGACATACTGCATCTGCAGTAACTCCATTGTTTTCAGTGGGAATTGAGTCAAATCCGCCAGAGGCACCTTAAAGCATGCTGCAGTAAGAGGTGTTTTTTTTCATGATTACCACCATATATAACTACTGTCTCTTATTAAACATGTTAATACAGAACATTAGGGTTGAAAAAATGTTTGCACATATCAAATTACTCCAGGTGAACTTGTTACTTCCTTCCAGAATCATCTCAATATCCTTCCCAGAAGTTAAAGGTTTGATGATGGATGTGTAGTTATGCTAACAGGTTGCTTAATACACAGGTGACTTCATAGCATCTGGGAACGTTACACAGTTTCAGGAATCTACAGTAGGTGACTGTATATCTGTAGCCTGATAGCAAAAGAACAGTGCTCAAAAATTTAAACCAACCATCATGCTTATTCTTTCTGTTTCAGATGCCCAGTTTTCAGAACTCCTGCTTTTTTTTCTAAATGTAAGTGAAGCTTTCCAGGATGAAGCCCAACTCTGCAGAATTATGCAGTAGAGTTACCACAGGGAACAATGCAATTTCAATTGGAGTTAATCCCTTTTCTCATGCAGGGAAACTGTGACACTGCGCTTGATCCTAGCAGGCGTCACTGTACAGCAGCACCAATCAGAATGCAGTAATGCTGCAGTATATCACAAAATGCTGCAGCAGACTACTAGTAACAGTGTAATTCTAAGGCAATTAAGCCATTTGTATTGCATTATTTTGTGATACGTCATTTACTGCAAGTTACTGTGTTGCATCATGACTGACTCCGCTGTACATCTAGCAGGCATATCTAGTATGCAAATCATGGCCCTGACATAGAGTCACTACCATATTATGTTTTAGCAGTGGTCTACATGTCAGCAGCTTCTTAAACTGATGTGAATTACCAAGTGGATTACATTCTTAGATTCAGCAGTCTGACACCCCTCACATACACACAAAAAAACATTGTACCTCATCACGCAGCAGGTCTAAAATACAGATAGACATAAATTGTTGACTTAACATTTCTATAGTAGCATCTGCTACTCTATTTATTTTTTAAGTCTGTGTAAAGGACCATTTACAATGTCAATATTTTACGTAGATATTTTCGGAATGATTGTTTTTCTATTAAAAATAAAACCTACAAAGACAAAAGGGACTATTCCTTCTGGTTCTCAAAGAAACTGTTTGCATTATGCATCTTGAATTAACTACTGTGTAAAAACAAGAACAATAGACTTGATTGGCAAGTCATTTTCTGAGGCTTTCCCAAGACAAACATAACAGCTCATTTAATATTTGTCAAGCTCATACCAAACAGGTGAGCTGCTAGGCAAGTTATTTTCAAGTTGTCCCTAGTATTTCTGTCAAACATTTATCTATCATGTTAGTACTGTAGCTGAAATTAATGCTTGACAAATGAAGAAGAAGAAGAAGAAGAATCAGCCTTTATATAGTGCTTTTCAGGCACATTGTATCCCAAAGCACTTTACAAGTAACAACAGACTGGTAGTGAAGTGACGGAATGTGTAGTGACAGCACCAACTCACAGCCTTGGACAGTTGTATGAACCAGTTTAATGGGAAAGGGAAATTTGGAGAGGATACCAGGGAACTTCCCCTACTGGACTATAGGGGGACATGCTGACTATGGCTGAGTTATTCTCTGTCTGAGCTCTGATGGAGGAGGATATGGGGATGGTTGGGGAGAATGTTGCTCTCCCACAAGCACAACAAGGAGATACGGAGACCTTCTATGATGCAGCAGTGCTTTTTGAACTAGATATGAACCAGGCTAAGGGAGTGGAGATCTGGCAGGAGAAGGAGAACTTATCGGCTCTAAAATCAGCTTTGGGAGATTAGAACCAGTCTGTAGAGGCACTAAGTGCTATGCTAAATGAAATGGAAGAATTGTACTTGAAGACAAAACAAGAATTGTGTAATGTGCTAGATGCAGTGAAAGCAGTAGTTGTGTCACAGATCACCATGACAACCAGCCGGCAACTGGAGGGAGTTGCCAAGGTCCATCCCAAAATATACAACCCACTGTAGCAATAAGAAAGATATATCAAAGGACACAGTGATTTTTCAAACCGATGCAGGAAATCAGGACAATGTGAAGATATTTTCTTTCTTGGCAAAACCATCACAAGACCGAGTTAAGAAAAAAGCATCTATTTCTACAGTGTCCTGGGCAGATTTTGAAGTAGAATCTCAAGAACCTTGGTTAGTAGAATGCTCACTGAAAGTGGCAGGATGGGTTTGTTCACCCACTTCAAACAAATGGACTTTGGGTTTTGCTCCTATAAGAATATCCTGGGTAAACCTACAGAATGTTCAGACTGAGAAAAATATTAAACAAGTTCATAAAACACACAGCAAGACAGGTGATAGTGAAAGAGACACTGAATCTGATTTATTTCTTCCACAAGATTTAGAACTGACTCAAAATCTTATTTTAGACTTTGAACAAATGAACACTCTAGGGGAAAACAAAGAGAACAATGCACAAACTGGGCCCAAAGACTTCATGAATGAGACTGCAGAACAAGAGGGAGCAAGTGATATAGAGGGAAAAATAGACAATTATTCAGAGAAAGGCCGGCCTGGGGGTGGGCAGCAGTCACTAACTCATGCTTCTATTTTTCGGCAGAACATTTTTCCAGCAAAAAGGCATAATGCCATTAGACTCATACATAAAGGGGCACAGAATTATTCCCAGACAGGGTTTATGTGAAGAAAGTTTGAGATTTAATCCAGCTGAGCTGTATGCTTTAATTCACTTATCGGGGGAAACCTCTTTTGATATAAGTTGTAAACTGCAAAGTGGTTTAGAACAATTTTGGGTGAGATACAATAAGGTTAAAAATACCCCTCAATGGGCTCCTTCTGAAGTAATTCCATTGACAAAACTGGCTCAAAAAACAGTGACAATCCTGTTTTGAAATGAAAGTGTCAGCATTACTGACTTAGTTTATTGATTAAGACAGAGGTGCACTGTAATGGGACATCCGAAGGCAATATTTGATATCGAAAATATATGGATAGGAGGTTGGAGAGTACAGGTAACATTAAAAATTCAGAATGGGAACTGCAACATTTACCTAATTCTTTCTTTTTGGGTGGAGATAGGGGTGTGCTTTTCTATCCAGGTCAACCAAAAATATGTTATAAATGTGGTTCCCCTGGACACATCAGCAACACCTGCGACAAAGTCTAATGTGCACTATGTGGTGTTTTAGGTCACACAAGTAATCAATGTTCTAGTGAAATAATGTGCAATTTATGTGGGAGAACAGGCCACTCTTATATGAATTGCACACAGGCTGCACATAGTAAATCAGGAAGAAGGGATTTTGAAGAACAGAGGCTGATGGTAGCTATGGCAGAGCGGGAGAATGCAAAACACATTTGGGAGGACACTTCAGGGCCTAGGGATTTGGTAAATCAACAGTCTCGAGCAGATCCCCCCCCCACCTTATTTACAAAGAGATAAGGAGGTGGTAGAGCAGCCAGAATCAATTTCTATGGTACAAGAGGTTGGAGAAATAACACACCAAGAGGAAGAGAATGTGCAACAAAATGCAAATTAACTGAATTCAGAGAAGACGGAAATGCCCCCTCCCCTAGTTTCTGTTACAGAGATGGAGAAGAGGGTGTCAAGAAGGAAACAAAATTGGAAGCAACCTGCATCTAAAGTCCCAAAAATTTCAGAAACAAAAACTTCAAACAGATACCAACCACTATTTGAGAACATAGAAACACAGGGAAATGAGTCTGAGAATTCTTCTGGAGATCGAAGCCATATAGAGGTAGTCTCAGATTCTGATCTTAGTGAAATAAGGGATGAGAAAGAGAATGTGGGAAAAGGACAGAAAAATAAATGAAACAAAGAAAAAAACAGAAATGATAGGGAAATATAAGAAGAATAGTAAGCCACCATGAAATTTAGGAACCATACATGCAGCAACAACTGAAACTTCTCACTATCAATGTCAACAGCATAAAGAATAAGATTAAGAGAGGAATAATTTTTTCTCATCTCTTTTCAAATAAAGTTGACATAATATTTTTACAGACTAGAAAGTTTCACACAAATCAAGAAATTTTGCACCCAACAAAGGAATGGTAGCAGGAATATCCTATTGGTCCATATGTTTGGGAGCATGTACTGGGGTAGGGATCCTATTTACTGTACCAATACAAGTCTAGAAATTCTAGATCTAGTACCGGGAAGAGCTTTATTATTGGATATGAAGTAAAATGCAAGATATTATAGACTAATAAATATCTACACTCCCCAGACAAAAGCTGATAGGGTAGGAGTAGTCATCCAAGTATGCCCATATTAATTCTCTGCACAAAATATAATATGGGGAGATGATTTTAATTGTAGTCTAACAAGCAAAGACAGGGGTAATGAAACCACTCCAAAAAATATATTTTGTGATATGTCCCTTTTAAATCCCTCCACAAATCTGCCACTCCTCCTCCTCCTCCTCCTCCTCCTCTCTATATTCTCTTACCTCTGCTCTACACAATTACCTTACACCTAACTGCACCTGCTTCTGACCCCCTCCTTGCATACCTGTCTCCCTGTCTCTCACTTTTTTCTCTCCCTCTCACTCTCCTCTTTCTCATCCCCCCACCCCACCTGCACTTATACTACCCCTTATAGACTAGCTCTTAAAAAGGGTGACTGGTTCCTATGTGCTCACCCTGCTGCAACTGCACCACTAGTGAACTGCCTGTAATGTATGCATTGTCAACCTTGCATCCTATGCTTGGTCCCTGTACTGATTTTATATGTATGCTGCTTCTATGAACTGCCAGTATAGTAACTGTTGCATCAGCCTATTATTGTACTCAATTGCTATGAACCTGTTTTGTAATTGTATGTATGTATTCACCATCTGTTATGTATGTAGCTAAACTCTCACTCTGTACATCCCTCTCCCCATTCCCTCATGATGTACCGTGAGACGAGCATTAAGTTGCTCAGTGTATCTTTCCTGGTGAAACAATTCAATAATTAAAATAAATAAATAAATACTATAATTCGAATGGCATCTTTAGTGGACGCTTATAAAATGTAAACTGTAAAAGGGGATCTGACATTCCAAAGGGGGAATCATGCTACAAGAATAGCCTTTTTCTTTCTAAATAAAGACATTGTTATATATTCAACAAAAGTAGAGGTAGTGGAATATACAGATCACAAACAGCTTTACATTACAATAGGACCACCAGGAGAAAAAACACGCCCAGGACTCTGGAAATTTAACATAACATTACTCCAATTAGAAAATATCAACAGATCTTATATTTTGTTTGTGGTAAAAATACTTTTCTCAAGTTATATGACAACCTGCTTCTCTGGTGGGAAAGTCTGAAGACAGACTTATGAAATCTGCTTCTTCTTCTAAGTAAAAAGAATAGGGATACTGAGAAAATTAAATACCAAAAATACAGAAAACAATTACAGCATTTAATGAGTTTAGCACAGACAACTAAGCAAAATTACATGAATCAAATTACTTTAATACAACAGAAAATGGAAGAATTCCACAATAAAACAAGTGACATCTTTGACTATGCAACAGAAGTATGGTACTCTAGGGAAATTGGAAATTATTTGTTGTTTTTTTTAAGATGTAAAAGAGAGTGAAACAAAAACAGATGGAGGAAGTGTTGGATGCCAGGAAAATTATACAAACAGAGCAAATGGAAATTCTATGCACAGTAACAGAATATATGAGGACACAGTTTAGTGAAAATTCAGAAAATATGGAAGCTTTTTCCACATTAGATAGTTTATTCAATACCCCTGACTGTCCTATTGAAATTCTAAAGTCAATGACAAACGAAATAACCCTTGAGGAGGTAACCAAAGTTTTAACACTTCAGAAAGGGAAAGCACCATGGAAAGATGGTATTTTGGTAGTGGTATACCAGTTAATAGGCCCTGTAACAATAAAAGAGATGACTGAAATATTTAACTACATATTGAATACAGGAAACTTTTCATTAGACATGACTACAGGGGTAGTGACGTTTTATACAAAAAGGAAGATAAAAAATGTCTAGACAATGGGAGACCTATATGTTTATTAAATGTGGACTTTAAAATGTTAATGAAAATATTAAATAATAGGCTGTTATGTAATCTCAATAGCTCAGTCCTGTGCAATTCCAGGAAGGTCAATAACAGACCAGCTGTTACTAATTAGAGAAATAACAGAGTCAGAGAATTTATGGGGGCTACAGGGCTATATCTTAATGCTTGATCAAAGAAAAGCTTTTGATTCAGTAAGTCATCATTTCTTATGGTACACATTAATGCATTATGGGATTCCAGAAAAATTTATATTTTGGTTAAAGGCCATATACAGAACAGTGGTAGTAAGGCCATTAGTTAATGGACACTTGGGGCCAATGGTATGAGTAAAAAGAGGTGTCAGACAAGGGTGCCACTGGGTCTCTTACTCTATGTGTTTAGTATTGATCCTTTATTAAGATTACTTAATGATACAGTCCACTCCACTTATAGCATCCACGTTTAAGACGAGCAATCGGTTTGTCCGGGCAAAATTCAATAACCATTTGCCAGTTCCCTAGTCACCAATGTTAAAATCTCTGGATATAACATTCTATGCCCACCTTCTATTTCAGGCAGATTAGCTCCTAATTAGTGTCAGTTCATACCTCGTCATGCAGTTTGCAGAGCTTGCCAAAGTGTGAATGGACACTAATTACTAGCTATTCTGCCTGAAATATAAAGGGCATAGAATACTAGGACCTACACCATCAGGGCTCTGCACTCCTTTCACCCAGTTTCAATCAGAGAAAAAAACAACTGTGCATCTGGTTGGAGACTTTCCCCTACCTTCCGATCACTGAGATCATGGCAGTCGGGATCAAGGAGCAGTTTAAATTTGCAGGATGGGCAAAGCAGCTCTAGAACCAATCGTCAGGGTGTATTTAGTAAAAACCTGTTTAATTCCATTGTTTTTGTTCATTACTTCAGTGCCCCCCCCCAAAAAAAAGAAAGTGAAGCAACTATCTTAAGATTATTCTTCCAAGCAATTTGAGACGGTAGACTAAACCCAATAAAAATAAATATACTTTATCTACCGGTAGAAAAAGGAAGATTAAATATGGTGAAACCCATACCATTTCTGTTTAATCATTTTCCATACATAAACATATAACTTCTATGTAAGCATGAGGGAAAATGGTAGATTAATATGTTACAGTATAAATTATCAGCATGGTACCCAGGATGGGAAGCTTGTACACGATTTTGTTTACAATCTGTATCCTTTGCTCCACAGTATTTTAGAGAATCATTTGTAACATTACATCAGTGGGAAATTAAATATACAGATTTAATTAGCAAAAGCAAATAACAAATCTATAAGCAGGTGTTAGAGTCACATTTTACAGAAGTAAAAACTTGCCCCTAGTACCGCCTAATCTGTATGTACTCATGTGATGATAAGCAACTGAAGCCTGTTATCCTGTAATAATTAATGTCCTGCTTGTTTGTGCTCATCCCGACGTGGAACCTTTGTAAAAGAGCCTTGGCTCAAAGGTAATTGTAATCCTAGACTCAAATAAAACATAAAAAATAAATAAAAAAAACTTAACCAACTTGTCCAATAGAATATGTCCCAACTTTGTTGAAATTAAATGCAGATAGAAGAGTCCCCATAAAATCTAAAGACATTCTGTGGCTATGCTGTCATGAGCAATTGAATGTGAAGGCAAATCAGAAACATAAAATGTCAAATGAAAGGAACTGTGCTAGGCCACAATGTGTACCTAAGTTAGAAACTACGAATCATTAATTTTTCACCTGTTCATATATAGTAAAAGTTTGGGAATATGTAGCAATATGATGGGGAATGGGTTTAATGCATTGAGTTACTTATGAAATCCTAATCTATGGTGTGCATAATAAAAGATGGAATAAATAGGAACAAAGTACTTTAAATCTAATGTTTTCTACTGTAAAATGGTACATTTGAAATGCAAGGTGCTTGTTTACATTGTCCCAGATTCCCCCCTTTTCCCTCACAAAAAGACACAGACCATTGTTTGTTGTTGTGCTCAGATCTGCAATTAATTTATTTATATATATAATTCCATGTTCCATTTTATCATCTTTTATTCTTATATCTCTCACAATTTCATTTATTTTCATCCATATATCAATCTGTGATCATCCCCTCTATCTTCCTCTTTTTGCTCCCCTCAGGTGAAAACCTGGGTGCCTTCTTCTTCTCCTTTCTGTTAGGTAACAGTGAAAACCGAAACCGCTTTCTCCTTCAGCTTCTTCCTCTTTCTCATCTTATTCCTTTTTCTTCCCCCTCCCCTCCTTCCCCCCCTTTTCCCCCACTTGCCAGTCTCCAGCTTGCATTGGATGTCTGGCTTTCCCCTCACTTAGGGTATAGTTCCCCATACCTCAGGAAAACCACTTTCCAATCCTTCTCTTTTCCCCCTTCTTCCCCCTTTTTTTATCCATTTTTTGCATGCCTCCTCCATGCTTCTATAAAACCCATCATTTCTGTATTAAACATATCTATGGCTAGATCTGACAGGTGTACACCATCTGACCTGTAGAAATCTTCTACCCACTCTTCCACACCCCCTCAATAATACTTGTCCTCTCATTTTCCTTACTAGTGTTCCTACCCTTCTGTTCATCTTTCTCCTGGCCCTATCCTTGGCTCTATAGCTGTGCTCATGCCTCCAAACCCTCCTTGGTATCATATCCGACCAGGCAAGGCATGTCTAAAGATACCATTGCTGTATTGTCTCTAAGTCCCTTTTTATCTGCATGTATGTATCAGCCCATGGCTTGCCCCCAAGGTCGTTACCCCCTAAATGTATAATAATTAAGTCTGGAATGGGTGACCGCTCCTTTAGCTCTTTCAAGGTGGGGAGCAGTTGTGCCCGTCTCATCTCTTGAATGTCACACCATATCAATTTACATTGTTTCACCTCCTGGTAAAGTTGCTTTCCCCCAGCCTTTTTCTCAGATCTCCTTTCTGCCCAATAAATATAAGAGTGGCTGCAGATCCAGACTTTCATGCTCCTCCTTTTTCCTATAGGGTTTAAACAGAATAAATATCTTATATATGGTATTAATTTCTAACTACAATATCACTTCTCCCATGCCCCCCCCGTGGCTCCATATCTGTAACCAAAAAATATAGGTGATACGTTAGTCTCCACACTGCAGTGTTCGAATATATCTTTTGTAACTGGCTGACAGCCAGTGCCCCTTTTCCAAAATATTATTCACCGTCTCACCTGCTGCTGCCCACTGTGAGGCAGCCCCTATCCATAAGGAGTGGGAAGAATAATTAATCGGATCCTCCCCCAGGAATTGCATGCCCTTCTTGAGCAATGCTGTGACTTGATAACTTATGACTCTACTTCCATCACCATGCAGAAATAATCTCCCTGTCCTATTCCCTCACTCTGCTGCAAAAGCCCACAAAGTCTGCACTGGGAACACTGTGCCCTCAACATGTTTCTTTAGTGTTACCATGCAACCCTGTCCCCTTTGATCCATCTTTGACCTCTTAATCATAAGCTGTATCTCCTTCGTCTCCCAGCATATGTTTTCCCATTCTAGTCCCCCTTCCCTGTCTTGCCCACCGTGGCTGACCACCTCACTCACTCTCATGGCCCCAGCAAACATTACCACATAAATCATGTGAATTAGCTGGGCCTTGGCCTTTGATCTGCATATTGCCAGCAGCACACCCTTTAGTTTCACCAGCCACTGTTCCCCATTGGTCTTCTTTTATCCACCATCCCTTGTTTTAACCTACCCCATCCCTGCATCATTCTTATAATGAACATTGATTTTGTTGGGTCCTTCCATCCTTTTAGACTGCAGATCACACTAATCCCTGCTAAGTAGATCCCATTTGTGGCGTGGGCTGTTCCTTTTTGCCATTGTTCTACAGTGAACTGCCCCAATTGTTCTTCTGTGCTTTACCCCAGGAGATGTGTATGCTTTCATCCATGCACCTGGGGAAGTTTCCTTTGATATTAGTTTCAGAGCATCAGATTTACTTCAGAGATTCTGGACCAAATATGCAACATTAACAACAAACCCCTTATGGGTGCCATTTCAGGCAATCCCCCTTATGAAGAGCCCCACGAAGTTCATTACAGTGCTCTTCCATAATGAAGGGATAAACATTATAGGTGTACTGTACTGGCTTGCAAAATGGTGTGAGGTGCTGGGTAATCCAGACCCGATATTTGACTGTAAAGGTTTCTGGAATGGGGCTGGCATTTAAAAGTGGATCTACAACAAACTGACATGGCCTCACACACTTTCCTAACTGCTTTTTCCTTAGTAGAGACAAAACATTTATATTCTACTCTGGACAACCAAGACAATGTTACAAATGTGGGTCCCCTCGTCACCTCAGTGATTGATGCAAAGTATTGAAATGTGCCCAATGTGGGCAAACTGGACATATTATTTTTTTTGTCAACAATATAATAAATGCAACCAATGTGATGATGAGACCCACTCCTTTACCAATTGTCCCTGGGCCTCCAATAACACAGAGATCAGGACTATGGGGTGCAATATCTTTATATAAATCAGTCAACCAGAGCTACAAACAGGCCAACAGTGCAGCCTATGGCAAAAAAAAAGCCATAGGCCTCCTGCACCAACAGAGACTGTATCTAATTCACAGTCCAATACATCCAAAGGGCCTGTAATTATACAGAACAAATACATTGTTTTGCAATGCCTCTGTGCCCTCTTCCCAAAAAGATGTGGGGGTCTGATAATAACAACCCAGCTATTGATCTAGAGGAGAAATCTGGAAAAAGAGGACCAGTAAAATGAAGAATGGGTCCTAAAGCATGCAGGAACAAAATGAATTAACACCACTTTTTCCCATATCCCTCTACAGAGTTTGACCCTGGCATCCTTAAACATTAACAGTATCCTGTCAGAAAAGAAAAGACTATCCACCTATTTTTATGTTTTCCAGCAATGAATATGATATTGTTTAGTTACAGGATACCAAGCTAAGAGATACTCATGATGTACAGATGGCCAGTGATGCATGGGTATGGGGTAAGTCCTTCTGGTCATTAGAAGATAACTGTAGTGAGTTGGGTATTTTCATAAATGTAGGAAACTTGAAAGTTATCCATACTGTATAAATTTGGCCAGGTAGAGCTCTTTTGATGGATGTGGAGATTAATAATTGTCCATTTCTTTTGATTAATGTTTAAGCTCCTCAGACTGGGGCATTAAGGATTGAGCTTTTAAAGAAAATCCAACCTTACTTATTTACAGCCCAAAATGTATTACTAGGAGGAGATTTTAACATAAGCCACCTAGTCACAAATATAGGTCTTAGAATGGATAAAATCTTTTGTGACGCAGCTTACTTAAATCAACTCCTAACCCAAACTGATTTGTGTGATGTGTTTAGTACTCAAGAGATGGTACCACAACACATTTTTTTTGAAGTCCCATTATCCACAAGAATTGATTATTGTTTTCTTTCCAAATCAATACCGGTAAATAAATGGAATTAGTGCCATTGGCATGATCAGATCATGTATTATTAAGTATATACCTCTCAGACATCAAGGAAACAGCTAGAAGGAAGGGGTACTGGAAGCTAAACAATAGCTTATTAGATATTGCAGAGATAGCTGAAGGACTTCAGTACGTTATAGAAGCTAGACAATTAGTGTACGTTTTTTATGATTCCATGGGAGAACGGTGGGAACACACAAAAAATTTAATTAGTGATTTCTTTAAAACAGTAGGGAGATTACAAGGCCATCACATTAATCAGACATATTTACATTTAAGAGCTCAATTTAATGACCTAATCTCAAAACAGAATAATGGGGAGGTAATAGATCAAGATCTATTAAACAAAATTAAGAATGAGCTGGGTTCATTACAATTTTGCAGTGTGAAGTCTCTATAACATAAACAGAAATAAGGAATACAGGGTAAGTAAGACAGCAAGAATCCTTTTGAGTCCTGTTCAGAAAAGAGGGATGCCAAAGTTATTTCAGCCATACTGTAGCCACTGAAGATAATAAAAAACACACTATCCAGTCAGATAATATGAGAGAAATTGAACAATATGTAACTAAATTATTTGGAAAGCCCAATACGAATTCTAATGATATCACAAGTTGATTTGTCATTCACCATAAATTCCAGATATTATGGTTAAAGAAATAAAAAACCAATAACAGAAAAGTGCTAGAAGGAATAATAATGGCACTACATGGTGGGTCAACACCGGGGGGGGGGGGGGACGGTGTACCATATGAATTAAATAAAAATATATTTCCAGTTCTCAAAATTGAATTAACTAATATGTACAATACCTACTTATGAGAAGGGACATTACCACAAAGTATGTATTAAGGCCTCATGATGTTATATAAATCTGGTAACAAACAGCTTTTATCAAATTACTGAGTGTTAGGCTGGGAGGAGTCTTGATAGATGCCATACATCCCTCACAATCCTGCAGCATTCCAGGTCACAAAATAAGTGACTCACTTATTCTTATCAGAGAAGTTCAAGAGAAAGGACAGAATGGAGAAATTAGGTTCTTTTTTTTTTAATTTTTTTTGGTTAGCCTGGACTAGATCAAGGCCTTTGATGGGATTGGACATGATTTACTATGGAAGGTCCTTTTTAAATATGGGTGCCCACCAGTTTTTATTGAATGGATTAAGACATGTTATAGATCTGCTGCATGCGCCTCCTACATTAATGGCTGGTTGGGTCAAGCATGTGAAGTCCATAGAGGTGTATGGCAGGGGTGCCCTCTTAGCCCCCTGTTCTACATTTTGTCACTAGATCCAGTGATACAAAAAATAAACAGGTCAGAACACATTACTGGGCTCTTAGTCACCAGTGAAGATACAGAGATCAAAACAACAGTTTTCGTAGATGACTTGTGCCTGGTAGTAGCAGATAAAGCATCCGCTGACCAAACAGGGAATCTCTTTCAGGATTTCAGTGTCCACACTGGGGCACAAGTAAATCTGAACAAAAGTACCTGTATACCTATAGGAGACTTACTCTCAAATGAATCTGAAATAATGAGAGTTAAATTGTCCACTACAAGGTGTAAGATCCTAGGGATTCATTTTCGCCAGAAAGACTCTGCTTATCATAACTGGGAACTCATAATACAAAAGGCTCACCAGAAAGTCAAGATGTGGAATTCATGGCATATGGCTAGAATTTTCATGATTAAAAACTTTTTATTACCTATGTTCTTACACCTAGCAGTGGTATTTCCACCTCCCAAACACTTGGAAGTCATCCTGTATAGTTGTTTTTTTTTTCATGCTTTGGGGGGAATCGCCTTTAATCCCGTCAAAAGAGATGTACTGTATTTAGGAAAAAAAAAATAAGGGTGTGTGGCTATGGCAAACCCTGTTTTATTTTTTTATGTTTTGTTCATATATAACAACATAAGACCCCTGTTGGGGGAAGGCTCAGCTCTTTGGATCCCTTGGGTTAAGGGTAATATAGCCACATGGCTTGAAGGTTGGTCATGGGAGGGTCATATTGCCAAACAAAAATCTATAGATGGTTTACCCCACTATTTCCAACTATGTTGGAGTAAATTAAAACAGTGGAAGATAAGTAAACAGAGCATTAGAACAGTTTGCAGAAAATCTTGCTTCAAATTAGTATTAAATGAACACTTCTTAGATTACCCCCACTTTCAAAACCAAACTATTCAGGAACAAAATTTAATTAGGAGATTGTTAAAAAAAATAATTCCTGAAAATATGTGAGATGTCCTCTGGTTGTGTGTTCATGGCAAATTAAATGTCAAAAACAACCTAGAAGATAGGTATTGTCCAATAAACTCATGTACCACAACTTTAGAGACCATGCAGCATCTTTATTTTTTCTGCCCCTTTGTTAAAAACCTTTGGTTGGTTTTACAGAAATTTTGGATAAAGTTTCCATTTCAATCTTTAACTCCAGAGATTTTATTTCTGGGAATAATGCCTACTCAATGGCAAAAATACCATTGCCCGACTATGCAAATTATATTTCTTTGATTAAATATCATATCTGGATTACCAAGTGCAAACTGATGCTCCAGCAGTTAGAAATAACACCTGAACAGTTGTTCTGCACTATAAGACCATCAGTACTAGATGTAAAACAGAAAGAATTTAAGGAAATTGAACTCTGACAATTCCAACAAACATGGAATAATTTACCATGGGAACTATTGTGCAATAATACTACTTTTTATCTTCTTAAGAGATTCAATAAGTAGTGCTTATACACCAGAATTTACTTTAATGACCTATATCTTCTTCATTCTAGGGTATGATTTTTGGTGACTTTAAGCCTTATTAATGATCATGACATGAAGGTGATTCTCCTGAGGAGTGCAGTGTAACCTGAAGGTACCTTACTGTGGAGGGACACAGGTAACCCCCCATGGAGTCCACCATAAGAATTCAGGTTTTTATTAGGAATGTGGTTATTATGCTGAGTGGAAATGTGTGTGATTGCAAAATGAAGGTCTTTAGTGTTTTTTTTAATCTAGGTCTTATGATCTAAGTCATGAGTCTTTACACTTTGATGGGTATATAATGAACTGACTCATAAGCCTTTGAGAATATTTTATACTGTATATACCTTTCTCCCCTCCCACTTTTGACAGTAGCAATAGTGGTCTTGGACTCAAAGTATAAATGTAAAACTAAGATTTTCTGTTGTGTTCCTTTTTTTGGTTTCTACAGAGGGTGTTTCAGTATGAATTAATACTGCTTTTGTTTTTCTCTTTTTGGTTTATTTTTTGGCTTTTCTAGAAACAAGAATGTTTTTTATAGCACATCCATAGTGGGAAATGTATACCAAAATATCTATTTGCTTTGCTAATTTTGTCTCCTTTTGTTCGAATAAACATATGTATTGCATTGTGGACTTGAAGTAAAAAAAAAAAAAAAAAGTCCTACCCCTTTCCCCCACTACTCATTAGGAGTTTGTGTGTATATGTGTGGGTGTGTGTGTGTGTGTGTGGTGGGGGGGAGGGTAAGAGGATCATAGCTTAAAATACTTACATTGCTTTGAAATTAGTTTCTTTTTATTTTTCTGCAATGGGGAAGTGTATACATTAATACTTATTTTGCTTTTAGTTTCATTTTTTTTTGTATATTCACAAATGACATATCACGCACTATGATTTCTGACCCCTTCCAAAATTCTACTACTCTTAAGGGAGGGGGAGGGGGTTTTGTCTGAGATGTGTAGTTGTGCTGCCTCTACTTAAGGATGGTGACATGTCCTGTCCAGGCAATTATTGACCTATCTCTCTCCTCCCTATCTTAGCAAAACTTCAAGAACATCTTGTCCTTGATCAACTCTCTGCCTTCCTCTATGACTCTGCTTTCTTCACTCCTTTCCATTCTGGGTTTAGGAAAAATCACTCCACCTCCACCTCTCTGCTAAGGCTGACTGATGCCATCTCCTCTGGAAGACAATGACCTACTTACCTCTGTCATCTTTGTTGATCTGGCCAAAGCCTTTGATACAGTGTCCAATTCCCTTTTGCTGAGCAGCCTGTCCTCTGCTGGTCTAACCCCTTCTGCCACAAGCTGGTTCAATGCATACCTGACTGGCAGGTTGCAATCAGTCCATATTGCTGATGCCACTTCATCTCCCCTGCCCCTAAGCACTGGTGTCCTCTAGGATTCAGTGACTGGCCTGCTTCTTTTCTTTATTTTCCTAAATGACCTCACACGGGTTTGCACATCAGCTTGCATACACATGTATGCTAATGACACTGCTATATATAATTAAGGCAAATCCTTTACTGATGTAACTACCAGGTTCCAGTTCAACTTCAGCAATGTACAGCTCTGGCTTAGCTCTCATCAGCTTTTTCTAAATGCCAAGAAGACAGTCTCCATGACCTTTGGCACAAGGCAGAGACTCGCTAGGCAAACCAATTTGCCCACCTTTCACACCCTTGATGGGACTGTATTAGAGGACACCTCCTTGTTCAGGTACCTAGGAGTCTGACTAGACTGGTACCTCAGTTTCTCTGTACATATTGATACCATTCTGAAAAACTTGCATCCAAAACTTGGTGCCCTATACAGAAACCATAGCTGCATTCCGTTTACAGCCAGGAGTGAGTTAGTACTGAAGATGATCCTACCAATATTTGAATACTGTGCCATAGTCTAAAGTACCACCCCCAAGTCCTCCCTAGCCAGACTGGATACTCTTCAAGTCCTTCTGCCACTTTGCCTTTGATGACTCCTCCCTTGCCCACCACTGTGACCTCTACCGCTCTCTGAATTTTCTTACCCTAACAGGCTTGCACTCTATGGTGCCAAATTCATCTCTAAATTTTGGCTTGGCTCCTTCCCTTCCTATATCTCCTCCTCTTTATCTTCTCCCCCCCTTCCTAATACTCTTTAAGATCCTGTGACTCAAGGACCCTGAGTGTCCCCTGCCATTCCACTACTTCTGGCCAAAATGCTTTCTCCTATCGCCTGCCAGAATTATGGAACTCACTCCCCTCACAGGTTTGGCACTCCTCTTCCACTGGTTCACTTGTAAATGCTTTACAAAGCTACCTAATCGCCAGCTGTACTTGCAGTTGACCAATACTGGGACCACACTCCTTGCTAATTGATCCCCTAAGGCAGTTGATAGCAATAAATTACTCACTGCCTTGCTATCAACTACACCACCCTAGCACTACCTGCACTTTCCTGCCCCCTATCACTGGTGGCCCCTAAATTGCCACCCTAGCCCACATGAGTGAATGTATGCATGTGCAATCGCCTAAACTGAGTACTCTTTTGAGAACAGTTTCCCTCTATGTGTGCTTGTAACTAGCACATGTTCTGCTCCCTGTCTGACCTGTTCTGATATGTTAAGCACTCTATGCCTAACTATGCTGTCTTATGTCCAGTGTATTACTCTGTGTTCTTTATCATTTGTTTTTGATTCTGTATGACTAATTTTGTTGTATTAGGGCTAGCGTACTATACTGTGTTCCTCATCTACTGTTTTTGATTCTGTAATATTCCCTCTACCCATTCCCACAGGACATTCCATGAGATGAGCATCTTGTTGCTCAGTGTACCTTTCCTGGTGAAACTATTCAATAAATAAATACAATGCATGAATTAATACATATTTTGCTTTAGTATAAATGTTTTTTTTTTTTATGTTACAATCTCAAATATGTTTTAATATTTCCAGAGGGGACATGTATGCATCAATACTTATTTGCTTTAAGGTTTTGCTTTCTTTTATTTTAAGAAGCCATGTAATGTATTATGATTTTCTTGATGTTTGAATAAAAAAATTCCCCTACTCTTGTAGTAAGGGGTGCTGTGTTGCGCCGATCAGCAGCATGGCTGACAGTTGTGTTGATGACACTGGAGGAGAAGGAGGGTCGGGAGTGTTGCTCCCAGAGACTGAAAACATTATTTTCTGTAGCTCCATGGAAATATCAGTTGAGAATGAAGGAGTTTTAACTGAAGAAAAGAAGGATATTGCTACAGAACTCATTAGTAATGGATGGGACAGTATGGAGCCACAACAGTTCGGTAAGCTCCCTGCACAGCGACACTTTTACAGCGTCAAATGTTAATGCTGACAGCATCAACATGTTGTTGTAAAAGTCTGCCCGGGATCTAGCAACACTTTCTGCCATCCTGCACCCCCTCCCTGAATCAACTCCGACTCAGAGTTGGAATCTTTTAGAATGGGTGTGTGTGTGTGGGGGGGGGGGTAGATGCACCATGATGTAAACACATACAGAGCTTCTGATGGCTTTATGACAACCACAAAGTGCGGTAGACATAAAGCTGCCACTGTTGGGTCTGTGGAGGTGTGAGATATGCAGATGGACACTGACACAGAACTTCAGGTGCAAACCACTTTTGGCAGGCCGGGATGTTTATTAAATCGATAAGTTTCTTTGTAGGCAGCAAGGCAGCAAATAATGATGCAGAAAATAATATACTCAAAATAACAGAAAACAAAAACGCAAGCAGTGTAGTACAAGACAGCAGTCCTCTCTCTACACACAGTCAGCATAAACTGACCCTATCTCTCTGGCATATGCTCAGTTGGGGCTTTATATCCCTGCCCATCAGAGACAGGTGATCTAAAATCAGAAAACGTTATATAACAAACATATTATTGCTTTTCACAATCATATGAGAATATAGCAAATTCTTAAACATAAGTACTGGTCATTGTGCAGTAAAATAAACTTCCTCTGTAGTTTTTCTACAAACAAAATTCTCCCAGCATATGATTGACAGGGCTGTCTGTATAAAAGAGGGCCACAAGGGGCCACTGATTCCTTATAGTGCTGTACAACAGACCATAGCTCTGAGGGACTGCAGGCCTCACATCCAAAGTAAGTAACTCTTGCTAACTGTTAATATTTGCACCACTGACAGTAGTGCTGGAATGGTTTGAAAAGTGGTAAGGCCAAGAATGTAAGAGGTAAATGTTCCCCTATTAAATATATTACCATGATACCACAGACAGCCCATCTGCGGGCTTCCCAAGATGCTCCTGTGGTCCTGGATCTCTCAGAGAAGGCCACAGCTAACAGACCGCCCGACTGACCCCCGGACAGATTCAGACAGCCCATCTGCAGGCTTCCCAAGCTACTCCTATAGCCCTGGCTCTCTCCGAGCAGGCCACAGCTAACAGACCGCCCGACTGACCCCTGGACAGATTCAGACAGCCCATCTGCAGGCTTCCCAAGCTACTCCTATAGCCCTGGCTCTCTCCGAGCAGGCCACAGTTAACAGACCGCCCGACTGACACCTGGACAGATTCAGACAGCCCATCTGTGGGCATCCCAAGCTGCTCCTGTGGTCCTGGCTCTCTCCAAGCAGGCCGCAACTAACAGACCACCCGACTGACCCCTGGACAGAGTCAGGTATGCACCGGACCTCCGAAACTTGTGGTTTTAAATGCCGCTGTTTTGACTTGACACCCAGTGGAGGAGCCAGGCACTGACTGGCAGTTCTGCTCCTTGGCTGATTTTCCAAAGCCTGGCACTTCCTGATCTTAGTGAAGTCTCTTTCTGTGCTGTGTTCTGGACTGAATTTTTTTTAATGTAATTTACTTATGTTATGCATCAATTGGTCTTACTTTACCTGCCAGTTTAGCTAGTCTATTACAAGCCTCTAGTCTAGCCTCTCTGTGCTACTTGCTGCTGTGTGACTGGTGCCGGACAAACTGTATTGTATAGCAGCTAATGTTTGACTGCTTAGACCTAGAAACTGAGCAAGATTGCTGCAGTTTTCTATTTCTACCCTACTGACAAACCCTGTCCCCTTCCCCATACTGGTCACTCTACTAATTATTAATTTCTCCACCCCACTTGTAATGCTGTCTCTCTAAACAGCTTAATTTCTTCTCTGCCTTACCTACAAACCCTTCCCTTACACCCCCCCAGCTGCTACTGCTGTCCTCCTCAGATGTCCCGGTGCCAAATGTTAACTCCTTTTCTATCTCTAAATAATTGCCCTGCATTTACCACCTCTTTACCTCAAGCTTTGTCCTTCCCTATTGCCTGCCCCCCACTGAGCTTGTTATTGTATTCTAGCTGTATTTAATCCACTGTGTTTCCCTCCTGGTTCCACAGACAGCCCATCTGCGGGCTTCCCAAGCTGCCCCTGTGGCCCTGGCTCTCTCTGAGCAGGCCACAGCTAACAGACCACCTGACTGACCCCCCGGACAGATTCAGGTATGTACTGGACCTCTGAAACTCATGGTTTTGAATGCTGCTGTTTTGACTGGATGCCCGGTGGAGGAGCCAGGCACTGATTGTCAGTTCTGCTCCTTGGCTGTATTTCCAGTGCCTGGCACTTCCTGATCTCAGGGAAATCTCTTTCTGTGCTGTTTTCTGGACTGAATTTTTTCACCCCTCACCTCCTCACAGTATTAAATAGACCCTTACTCCTCCCCTTTCCCCAGCCTAGCAGCTGATTGGTCACTCCACTGCTGCACTTTCTTATGCTATTGGCCTCCCTGTCTTCAATACCTGACTTAATCCACTTTCTTACCACCACTTTTTAAAGCAGTCTCACCCACAGGGTTGCACATTTGCTCTCAACATTTTCTCCAGCCACTCCAGTTAATTCCGCTCACTTACTGCTCTAACCTGCCCTATTGTTAGCAACCTCACCCTAATTTAACTATATACCCTTTCAACTGTTAAACCAGCTAGCAGTTAAAGCAGGCCAGCAACACCAAACAAAGTACCATGGGGTGCAACCACTTACTACTACTCCTCACTACCTCTTTTGGCATTGCTGGTACCATAGACAAATTTGGACCCTACCTCCCCACTCTGAATCCTCACTGGGTGCAAGCTAGAAGAAAAGCATACACATGGCCACTACCACTTCCGGTAACAGTAGGCTCTTTATCCTCCCACACCTCCAATACACAGTTATCGCCAAGCCAACCTCCCAAACCGTAACCTTAATGGTTAGCTTCCCCCCTAATTTAACATAGGTGTATAGACACCTCCACCACCTGAAGCACAGGTGATGAAAGAGGTGAGGGAAGATAAACATCATCCTATCTGCCAGAAAGGTTATCTTTCTGCTACTGCTACTCTCTGGCAATGTTCACCTAAACCCTGGACCAACAACCCTGAGGAGCAGGGGGGTCCATATAGTGAACGGCCTAAAGATAGCAAGCTAAATATCTGCAGCCTAACTGCCAAATTCAACCAGCTCCAGGCCTGGATGACCATCCATGCTTCTGACATAGTCTGCCTAACTGAAACCTGGCTGTCGGGTAGGATCAAAGATAGTGAGGTGGCCATCAAAGGATTCCAAGCGTTTTGACTTGATAGAATAGGCAAGAAAGGAAGTGGCTGCCTCTTTTATGCCAGTAACTCACTGAGTTGCTCCCTCTTCCCCATCTCCAAAGTTGTGGAGGATTATGAGCTACTAGTGGTAAAAATACAAGTCAGCCTAAAAGGTAAAACCCTTACCATCATCACAACTTACCTGCCCCCCCAAAGAAGCCAAAGAAGGCCTTCCTCTTCTTATGGAAGAAATTAGCACACTCAAAAAGGGCTCAGAACTCATCTTGACCGGTGACTTTAATATTAACTGGTTATGTAAGGAGGCAACACCCTCCAGAGACCTAGTCACCTCCCACAATCTCACGCAACTTGTAATTCACCCTACCAGGCAGAACTACAAGGCTGGTACCAGCACCCTCATTGACTGGGTCTTAGCTAGCTCACTGACTCGATTCTCCGAACTCAGGGTTCTCCCGGATGTGCTGAGTGACCACTCCCCGATCTCCTTTATATGGACCACTAAACTTGCCAAAAGCCCCCCCCCCATCAAGAGCAGGGTTCTGCGGCAAGGCAAACTTGGATCCCTCAAATTGACCCTGTCTGCCTACAACTGGTACCCCATAAACAAGGCACCTACACTGGACCAGGCTCTTAGTTTTTTCACTGAGGGCTTCAATTCCATCTGTGATATCTATGCACCATGCACAAAATGGAAAATTCGAAGGGGGGGGGTAAATGGATAGATTGATGGCAGGCTCCTCGCCCTCCTAAAGGAGAGGGACTGTCTCTGGGAAAAAGCCTTAAACTCAAGTAGCAAGCATGACCTACAGTGCTGCAAAATGGCTAGAAGTCAGTGCACCAAACTTATCAGGTTTGCAAAAGCTGATTTCCAAAAGACTCAGCTTAACAACTCATGGGGAGATGGAAAGAGGTTTTGGGTCATCAAGAACATCCTTGGTAAAGATCAAAAGCAGTACCCTAAGATGCTCAACATTAATAACTCATCCTCCTCAGATCTGCTAGCCATTGCTGATGCCTTTAACTAGGCCTTTACAGACCTGTTCTCAGTGCTGCCTCCAGACTACCTTCTGCCTGTGGAGGACCAAGGTTGCGCCAACCTACCCATAACAAACCACTTAGCCTTCTACTTTAAGAAAATGACAGTGAAGGAGGCTCTAATGATGGTCAGGAAAGTCCTAGGCAAAACCAGATTTGGGAGTGACGAGCTAGACATGAAGTTACTATCTCTCACCCTTGATGTTCTTATCATGCCCATAACAATGCTGTTTAATAAATCCTTGGCTCTAGCTCAATTTCCGGAGGTATGGAAGAGAGCCCTGGTAACTCCAGTGCATAAGAATGGTGACAAGGCACTGGTGTCAAACTACAGGCCAATATCTATCATCTCCCCACTATCCAAAACTTTGGAAAAAATTGTGGCAAGTCAACTCAAAGAATACCTCAATAAGTTCAATCTGCTCTGCCCAAACCAACATGGTTTCAGGCAAAAACTCAGTACCACCACGGCATTGCTGGAATACACTGACTATGCGCACAAGGCGCTGGATGAAGGCAAATTGGTGGGGTCCATCTTCATTGACCTCACCAAAGCCTTCAACACCGTCAACCACCTTCTACTAGTAATCCAGCTCCAAAGATTGGATGTGGCACCAAATGCCGTGAATTGGTTCAATTACTACATAACACAAAGGAGCCAGTGAGTCAAAATTGGGCAGACGTTATCCAACTCCAGAGATGTACTCCTAGGAGTCCCTCAAGGATCAATTCCAGGGCCCCTGCTTTTCAGCCTCTTTGTAAATGACCTACCCACAGCCTGTGACACCAAACTTATCCTGTATGCGAACAATGCAGTGCTGCTGAGCAGAAGCACCTCTCAGGTTGCGCTACAAACAGAACTACAGAACTCTTTCAATAAACTCAAAGACTGGTTCAGTAGGCAAAAGCTGCTACTAAATTACAATAAAACCAAGGCCATGCTACAATCCAGCCCCTACAACAAACATGCTCCCCTCGTAATCACCAATAAGACTGGTGAGCAGATTGAGCAGGTGCACTTGTTCAAGTACCTTGGAGTCACCATTAATGACTCTCTCACTTATATACACCACATAGACTCCCTTGTCAGAGTGGTAAACACAAAGATCGAGGTCCTCTATAGGCATAAGAAATCCCTCACCCCAGAAGCACTCCAAATCTCAGTTTCCAGCTCCATACTCTCCATGATAGACTATGGGCTGGTGGTCTATGGATCTGCTACTGTTACAGTGCTCAAAAGGGTCCAAATTGCACTCAGTAAGGCATGCTACCTCACCCTGTGCGCAGATCACTACACTCATACTTGCACCCAATATGAGCGTACAAACTGGCTTAACCTAAAAGACAGGATGAAATACCAAACTTGCCTCCTGGGAAAGAAGGCACTCCTCAGAAAAAACGCACCCTGTATAGGAAACCTGCTCAAGGCTTCTATCTCATCACACATCACCAGAGGGAGGAAGAATGGAGCACTGTTCATACCATTCTGCCTAACCTCACTAGGGCAGCATGATTCCTCATATCGGGTCACCTCTGGATAAATGAACTCCCAATGAAATTACAAATAAACAGCCTGTCTCAATTCAAAGCAGACCTCAAACAGCACCTAATGTCTAGCTCAAAATGCACCTGCTTCTCAGGCCCCACTTGATAGACAGGCCTACCTCCAAGGTAGCACCCAGCAGGGCTACCTAGAGAACCCTGCCTCCATTCCAGCCTAGCCAAGGGCATAAGAAAGCTATCAGTCCTCTTTAGATGCTCTTGGTACTGCCCCTCCCTAACTCCCCCACACACACCCTACTTGACAAAGCCCTCTGGAGCTGCTCCCCCCATCACAGACCCCTCATTTCACTATCCCCCCACCTCTCGCTCTCTGCGGTAGGTTCAAACCCAATCTCCCTTGTTTCACTGTGACCTAGCCTCTCGCTATCTGGGATAGCATTAAAGCCTATGCAGTTACTCTGCCATAGTCTATCCATGGATTTGGAGGTTTCCAGGGGTGTGCTATCTAGGGCAACCAATTAGAAATAGCTTAGTATTCTATTACAACTGCTCTATTTTTCTCCTATTTGTCTAATTCTCATGTAATCGCTCTTTAATTCCTAATGATCAGGTCTCTGTAACCACTGAATATGTGTATTGTCTTATTGTCCACCCTGACGTGGAACCTTTGTAAAAGAGCTCATGCTCAAAGGTCTTTCTGAAATACTAATTAAATAAAAAAAATTATTGCAAAAAGTGATAGGGCCACTTATGAAAGTGGTAGGGCCATGGCCCTAGTGGCCCCCCTGTTCCGGCACCTATGACCACTGACTGCATAAACTGCATAATCATTGATGTTTCATGTTTAGGGACAAACAGGACACACATGGAACTGGAAAAGGGCTAAAAAGAAATGGGTTTTGTTTCTTTTGTGTTTGTTTGTTGTAGGCCTCACTGGGGAAATAAAAGTGAGGTGCATTTCCTGGTAGACCAACTTTTACTAGCACACTAGCTCTATAAATACTTTTCCTAGGGTCATTACAACAGCTTTCTGACAAGCAGAGCAATGTTTTATGAAGGGTTTGTAAAACAAACAGCATCTGGAAAAGTCAGGGGAGTTTGATGCAGCAGTCAGACAGCTGAAATATCAAACTGACTGCAGAATGATATTTCAGTAGCTTTTTCTGAGTTTTGGTAGCAAAGAAGAGCATAGAGCCTCTAGTTGCCTTCCAAACTTTTAATTCCTAAAAGGCAGCATTCTGGAGAGGCACTGGAGAAAAGCACTTTCTTTCAGGAGAAAGCATTTAAAACAGGAAACCAATGCTTGTATGAGCTTTTCAGAATGGGGGGGGGTTACCTGTGCTTTTCATTCAAGCAGTTCAACAACAAAACAACAATTCAATAATGGCATTTTAGCATTTAAGAAGTAAAGGAAGCACAATGCTATGCAATAGCAAATAGCGTATAAAAATGCCTAAAAATCAAGAGCACATAATGCATAATCCTTGTATTTTCACATGTACAGGAACTTTAATGCATGTACTAAACTGTACCCACAGGCATCCTAAAGACGTCAAGGATTCTTTAGCTCTCTTAACCTATGAACCCAAAGAAATAAGAGAAAAAATACTAGAAGGTTAAGGGGGGGGGGGTTGCCTGGAGGTAACCTGCCTCCAAACAGGAAACAAAGAGATAGCCATAGATGAGGGAAAGATTGATGGCTGTAACCAGAAAGAAAGAAAAATATGGGTTCTTAACCAGCAGCAGGGATGAAGCCTGTCACAGGGTCTTGTTGCAACAAAGCTGTTGACGGAATATCGTAGAGCACAACAGCTACCGATGAGAATAGTGGCAGGTATTACTGCTATGGAGACCTTAGAGGTGCAGTCTCTAGCTGAGGATGCAGCCAGCAGGGCCAGGTTGCTACATATGATTCAGGAAAAAGAAACTGTAACATGAAGGTGATCGACTTCAGATGAGGATACCAGGATGGAAACTTCCACACCTGAGGAAAGAGCGAAGAATGAGACTGTAGAGAGTAACAAGGCATGGTTGTCTGAGAGAGCCCTCCATGCTGCTGGATGGACTCTCTTGCCAGGTGGGGTACACTGGCTCCCAGGAGAAGCCTGACTGTGGCCGAGATTTGTGGCCAATTTTTGGCTACTTCACAAAATAAACCAAAAGGCCAATGTCAGAAAACAGTAGAGGCCAGAAAACAAGGTGGGGCACAAATGAAACAACAGCAGCTGAAACTGAGAAGGAGCCTGATTATAAACAAACTACCGAACAGGAGGTTCCATCCCAAAGTACTGTGGCTTTTTCTACTACTGCGCCCATAATACAACAGCAGCAGCCTGTGATAGAAAAATATACTACTTATGTGGGGGACAGTGGGGATAAGCAAAGTGCTCCACAATCTGAAGGTAGTCAGGAGCACTGAAGGATAGAAAAGGAGGGTGAACTACAAGAAGCTCCCTAGGTAGCCCCTTCTTCATCCTGGGCAGAAAACATGGAACAAAGCCAGGGAGGAGATGAAGAGCCATCCACATCTGCTACAGCTAGGCAGGCTCACGCTCTGCCCCCCCCACCAGAGCACAATTCTCTGGGCAGCAGTCAAACCCTAGATTTCGGATGGCTGACTTATTTGCTATTTGGGCAAGCTAAGATCTCGGTGAAATGCGGTCAGGCTAAAATATAAAGGAGGCCTGGACCTCCCACCTGACAGCGTGTATGTCGCCAGAAAACTCCTTAACTCATTCACTCCACAGGAGCTCTTTGAGAGTTCCACCACTTGTGTCCTGTATACTCTTAACACTGCATCCTGGGCCTTTCTAAACAAAATCAAGCCATAATCACCATGCCACAAACAAATGTGAATACCTCATGAACTGTAAGTGCTACACACAAAGTATAAGTGGCAAAGTTGTTCAGCACAAAATTACCTTTCAAATGGTGTTATGCAATTAATTATAAGCAATTTCTTTATTTTTCCATACTAGTCAAAATAGCAAAAAATTGCTTTTTTTTTGCAATAAAAAAGGCAACATAAACTATTTTTGGTAGGAAAATATGTAACATATCAACACCAAACTAAGCGTCCATTCATTCGATGTAGGTACTAAAGTAATTTTGTACTGCAATTTTTCTAATATAAAACATATTTTTTTCACATTTTATTCACGGTGCTTAGGTGAGGCATGAGGGACAAATGTCAGCCATACAAACCATACCATAAACAAATGAAAAAACTCCTAAAGTTTACATGACACACACAAAGTATCAGTGACAAAGTTGTTCAGCAAAACATTATTTTTCTAATGGTGCTATGCAGTCAGTTCTAATCAATTTGGTTCACAAGTAATACAGAGAAATAGTGCTGACAACCTGAGAAGTGTCCAGGGCAAACAGGAAATATTTGGCTGCTGACTGGAGTCGTTGTGGGAGACAAAGGGGATGATTTGTTTGCCACCTACAGGCATTTCCTGGAGGTAAGGAATTAAAGAATCCATGCAATTTCTGGCGGCTGATATTTTTGCCTTGATTTACATATCTGGGGATACAACTTTCGATATCAGTTTCAATACTCCTGTACTGCTGCAAACATTTTGGTCAATGTATGCCTATTTAAAACAGTTGACTTTATGGGCCCTCTTCATAGCCATTCCACTAACCAGACCATCAGTAAAAACCATTACCATTTTATTTCATAATGAAAATGTACATGTTTCAGACATTCTCTACTGGGTCAAACAGACGGCAGATGTATTAGACCACCCAGCGCCTATATTGGACAGTGAAAATATATGGATGGGGGCTGGAAAATCAAAGTTGAATTGTGAATTTCAGAGGAAGACCCCATGCACTTTCCCAGTTGCTTCTATTTGGGCCTGGACAGAGGCTTCTGCTTTTATTCTGGCCAGCCTAAAACATGCCACAGATGTGGATCGTTTTCTTGTCTTAGCAATGCCTGTGAAGCTTTGATTTGCAACTTCTGTTTACAGATAGGACACCCAGCAGCCAATGCAGAAACCCTCCAAAGTGCAACCTATGTGAGGAATTAGGCCATTTATTCCTCCAGTGTCCATGGACAGTACATAACAAAGGGATCTTTTGGAACCAAGATGACATTGTACATATGGCAGAGGAAAAGCAATCTAGCATGACAAATGAGCAGTTACAGTATCTGGGGACAGAAACAGTGCAAAAACCACCTGTGGCCCACACTAATGAGTCCCCAGAAGACAATGAGGAGACCCTTATGGATCATTCCATGGGTAATCAATGACAGCAGAGAACGGAAGGTGAACAAAACAAAGATATAGCTGCAGAATGGGGAGCAGGCAGGACCCTCTACTGAAACACCCCAAGATACTGTGATGTCACCCCCCGATGAAGGCTATCAGGTGATTAGAAGGAAACAGAAATGTGCAATAAATATACCAAAATCCAAACTACCTAGAACTGAATCTGTTGCTAATATCAATAAATATGCAGCCCTACATGAACAGTCTGCAGAAGAGGATGACGACTCTGAAACTTTACCAGTTGCCTCATCCCAAATAGAAACCTCAGATATGGAAGAAGAAGAGGGTGACAGACCTAAAGTGAAGAAGAAAACCAGGAAGAAAAATACTTGATGAACTTTTTTTTCCAGCTGATTTTTTTATGCCTAACTCTGCTGGGGACATTCTAACTATTATTTCATTAAATGCCAATAGCATAAAGAATGACAAAAAAAATGTACATTACATTTCAAGCATTGTATGATGCACAAGCTGATATATGTCTGCTGCAGGATGCTAGATTGTGATCTGAGGCAGACATAAATCAAGCACAAAAAGCATGGCCTTGGGGTACATTTGTTTGGTCTTTGGGTGATGAAGTGTGCTCTGAGGTGGGGCTATTATTTAAGGGAGCTATAAAGCATATAAAAATATGGATATTGACCCTGGGAGGGACCTACTTTTATATGTGCAATATCAGTCACAGGATCTTAGGGTAGGAGTAGTATATGCACCACAGACAAAAAGTCTAGAATTGATCTATTTAAATCAATTAACCATATTTACACATACAATGTAAAATAGTTTTTTTTTTGGGGGGGGGATTTCAATTGTCCCATAGAACATTTGGACAAACAGGATCCACCTCTAAATTATATTATGACACCAATGCTTTAAAACACAGCAGCATTGCAAGACACGTATAGGAATATACATAAAAAAGGGGGACACATTTAACATAGGGGTTCTTGTCTTCCAGGATTGACTATGTGTTTGTGTCAAAACACTGGTTAATTCAAAAAGCTGATACTATCCCTTCAGCCACATCAGATCATTTGGAACTTCGTGTGACCCTGGGCCAGCTACACTAAAACACAGTAGGGCCAGGGTACGGGCACATCAATAATGAATTACTTACAGAAACAGACATAATTAATAAGACTATAGAAAATCTTTTAGCCAGAGCAACACTGGTAGTTTGGTATGTTTCTGCTAGTGAATGGTGGCTGGATATCAAACTTACTATATGTTATTTGTTTCAAAAATGGGGGAAACAAAAGGGAAGATCAGCTTACTTTCAATTTCTGAAATTAAGGAAACACCTACATAAATTAATTTTGTTCAAAATACTGAACAAATTGGTTGTTCTACACAAATACAACAGATAAAAAATGACATAAAGTCCTATCTCTATCATAAGGCTAAGTTACTGCACATGAAGCAATCAGCTGGAACTCAAGGCACTAGAACTTCATTAGACATATTTAAGGACTGCTGTCATGGGTCAAAAAGAAGGATTGGGATGCAGTTAAAGATAGTTCAGGTATTATACAAATGGATTTTTCCAAAATAATGGACATCATAACTCAGTATTTAATTTCTACGTTTGGGACCCCAGTACACACAGGGGATAATTTACAAAATGTTCTTTCAGGTTTAGATAACATTGAACTGGGACAAACAGAGATCTCTACATTGACAGATCCAATACTGCCTACTGAAGTTCAGGCAGCTATAAATAAATTAAGAGTAAATACAGCCCCAGGCCCAGATGAATTAAGTCTCAACTTTTATAAAACATTTCAGGATACACTTATTCCATTACTCCTAGAAACGGTGAATGATAACTTTGTAACCTTGAAGTGCTAAACAGATGGCGAAAGCCTTCCTGATCTTGCTTTATAAAAAGGGTGATAGATTGGACATCAATATTTGGAGACCAGTATCACTGCTTAACATTGATTTTAAATTGCTCTCTATTATTTTACGTCAACGATTGGGCCATGTTGCTCAAATAGTAATTTTACCATATCAAACTTGTGAAATTTCAGAAATGAACCTGAGGGACAATCTTATTTGTTTGTGGGAAGTGCTTTCTAGGGGACATTTAGGGATGGTACAGGGTTATGTGGTAACCCTGGACTAAGAAAAAGCCTTCAACCGAGTATCTCATACAATACTATTTCAGATCTTGAATTTTTATGAGGTTCCACAAACATTTTTGACATGGTTAACCCTGTTATATGCCCAGGCCCATTTTCATCCCCTTTTGAATGGTAAAATTGGAACACAGATTACAATTAGGAGGGGTGTTAGGCAGGGGTGCCCTCTGAGCCCCCTGCTGTACACCTTCTATATAGCTGTACATATTAGGAATTTGGTGAATAATATGTACATCAGAGGTATGACACTTTCTCTACATACCCCCCCCCCTTAAAAGAATGGCATATGCGGATGATCTGTGTCTCTTCATAGACACAGAATTTGAAGGAGAAAATGCTTACAAAGTCTTAACTGAATATTCTGAGCCACAGGAGCCAGGATACATTTTAACAAAAGTAAGACATTAGCTTTTGGAGGTACATCTCTAATGTCAACCTCTTGTATTTGCAAGGTCCAAATAGTCTCAGAGGCAGAAATATTAGGCATTACATTTGGACCCAGAGATATGGACCGGCTTAATTGGGAAGCAAAGCTGGCTCTGTTTGACAAACGCATAGGGGCCTCATAAAAATTACAATTAACAAAGCAAAACAAGCATTTGTCAATGCCGAATGTTGATTGCGTTGGTCTGTTGCGCTCGCTCACTGCCTCTCTGTCACTCGCTCAGTCTGTTTCTTTCGGTTCTGCAGGCTGCTCTTTTGTGCTGGGATCCTGCCTGCATTGGCAGCTTTTTATGCCCACTAAGAAATCTGCACCTGTCCCGACAGAGCTCCATTGAAGTGACTCACTCCCCCTCTCTCTCTCACTCACTCATTTTGTTTCTCCTGGCGCTGCAGGCTGCCCTTTTGTACTGGGCTCCTGCCTCTGTTGGTGGCTTTTTCTGCCACAAAGAAATCTGCAGCAGTCCTGACACAGGTCTGTTGAGTCTGCTCACTATCCCTCTCTCACTCACTCATTCCGTTTCTGCCGGTGCTGCAGGCTGCCCTTTTGTACTGGGCTCCTGCCTGCGTTGGCACCTTTTTCTGCCCACAAAGAAATCTGCAGCTGTCCTGATAAAGTTCCATTGAGCTCGCTCACTCCCCTTCTCTCACTCCCTCATTCCGTTTCTGCCAGCACTGCAGGCTGCCTTTTTCTACTGGGCTCCTGCCTGCATTGCCGCCTTCTTCTGCCAACACAGAAATTTGCAGCAGTTACAATAGAGCTCCATTGAGCTCGCTCACTCCCCCTCTGTCTCTCACTCACTCATTCTGGTTTTCCCGCCACTGCAGGCTGCCCTTTTGTACTGGGGCCCTTCATGCATTGCTGCCCTTTTCTGCCCACAAACAAATCTGCAGCAGTCCCAACAGAGCTCCGTTGAGCTCACTCACTCTCCCTCCCTGACTCGCTCATTCTGTGTCTCCCGCCACTGCAGGTTGCCCTTTTGTACTGGGCTTCTGCCTGCATTGGCTGCTTTTTCTGGCCACAAAGAAATCTGAAGCAGTCCTGACACAACTCCATTGAGCTCGCTCACTCCCCCTCTCTCAGTCACTCATTCCATTTCTGCCGGCGCTGCAAGCTGGCCTTTTGTATTGGGCTCCTGCCTGCATTGCCACCTTTTTCTGCCCACAAAGAAATCCGCAGCAGCCACAATAGAGCTCCATTGAGCTTGCTCACTACTGCTCTGTCACTCGCTCGTTCTGTTTCTCTTGGCACTGCAGGCTGTGCTTTTGTACGGGGCTCCTGGCTGTGTTGGCACCTTTGTCTGTCCACAAAGAAATCCGCAGCTGTCCTGACAGAGCTCTGTTGAGGTCGCTCAGTCTCTCTCTCTCTCTCTCTTTCTCTCTTACACTCTCATTCTGTTTGTCCTGGTGCTGCAAGCTGCCCTTTTGTACTGGGCTCCTGCCTGCATTGGCGCCTTTTTCTGCCCACAAAGAAATCCGCAGCAGTCCTGACAGCACTCCAGTGAGTTCGCTCACTCCCCCATTCTCACTCACTCTCTCATTCTGTTTCTACCAGTGTTGTAGGCTGCCCTTTTGTACTGGGCACTTGTGTTGGGACCTTTTTCTGCCCACAAACAAATCCACAGCAGTCCCAACAGAGCTCAGTTGAGCTCGGTTACTCCCCCCTCTCACTCGCTCGAACTTAATCTGTCTCACACACTGATTTCCCACAGTGACTGTACTATTCTCTGGCAGGAGTGCAAAAACATATTTTAGCCAGGATGTGAAAAATGACAGCTGTACTGTTCATAAGGAGGTGTGAAAAAATGCCACTGTTGAAAATGTGATGGGAAAATATTACAAATTTGTGAAGTTACAAGGGTGCGTGGAAACAGTTCAACACATGCTTGTAACACAGTCATGTTATGAAGTTTCGTCACCAAATTTTCAACATAGGGATTTTAGGACCTCTGCTTATGAACAGTGCCACTGTCATTTTCTTGATCTGTCCCGAACACTGATTTCTCACAGCGACCGCGTTATTCTGCACCGGAACTATGAAAACACATTTCAGTCAGGATGTGAAAAATGATAGCTGTACTGCTCATAAGGAGGTGTGAAAAAATATCACTGTCATTTTCATAATCTGTCCCGACCAGTGATTTACCACAGTGACCGCCCTATTCTGCGCCGGAAGTATGAAAACACATTTCAGCCAGGATGGGGAAAATGACAGCTGTACTGTTCATAAGTAGGTGTGGGAAAATGGCAATGTTGAAAATCTGGAGTGAAAATATTACAAATTCGCAAAGTTACAAGCGTGTGTGCAAACTGTGCAACACACACTCGTAACACAGTCATTTTATGGAGTATCACCACCAAATTTTCCATATAGGCATTTTAGGACCTCTACTCATGAACTGTGTCACTGTCATTTCCTAATCTGTCCTGAACACTAATTTCCCACAGCAACCGCACTATTCTGCACCGGAACTGCGAAAACACATTTCGGCCAGGATGTGAACAATGACAGCTGTACTGTTCACAAGGAGGTGTGAAAAAATGCCAATGTTGAAAATCTGGCTTGAAAATATTGCAAATTCATGAAGTTACTAGCGTGCATAACAACTGCACAACACACGCTTGTAAAACAGTAATTTTTTTGATTTTTTCCCACCAAATTTGCAACATAGACTTTTTGAGAGCCCACCTCATGAACACTGGCACTGTCGTTTTATTAATTGGCCCTGAAAGGTGATTCCATGCAGTGACCGTGAAACCACCTTCCGGGGCCGATTAACGCCAAGACAGTTCCAGAATTCATGAGGAGGGGGTCACAAAAAAACCCATGTTGAAAATTTGGTGCCAAAATTCCAAAAAATGACTGAGTTATGTATGAAAATTGGAAAAAAAACATTTATTCCATTATACAGCTTAACAGCATTTCCTTAGTTCGCGATCGGCTTTGAAGGTGCAAACGTGTTCCCGGTCACGAAGATAAATCGCTTAAGCTCTGAGTAAGTATGGGGTGAGGGTGTGGGGAGACAGGGTGCACAGTGGGTGAGTCGCGGGTTGTGGGGGAGCAGGAGACTGCTGAGGGACAGTTTCCTTTTGCAGGTTAAAAAACAAAAAGGCGTCCAGGTACCGTTTTTTATTTTACAGTGGCATGTGGCATGCTGGGGTGGGCTCCCAGCATGCCACCAGGGAGTCTTACTTTTGGGGGAGCAGCTGCAGCTGACAGGGGATTGGACACCCCGTCATTTTACACAAAGAGGGTGAGATTATTACATTATGCTGATGGGGACTGGGCACCCGTCAGCGAGACAATAAAAGCAGGGGGTTACATACTGCCGACAGGGAGTGGGCTCCCCCATCAGCAAAATAAACATTGGGGCACTAAAGCCAACAGGGATTGGGGCCCCCGTTGGCAAATAAACATGGTGGGGGGGTTAATATTGTTTGTGAACATGGCGGCAAGCCGCCGCCATGTCCACAAACAATATCAGAGCTTCTAGATCCTGCCCTGCAATGACGGGTTGCTCCCTCATTGCAGCGAATGGCTTATGCTGCAATGACGAGGCAGCCTCTGATTGCAGCAGCTGATTTTTAACAAGTTGGTGGCATGCTGACTGAACTAGTGTCAGCAGCAGCATGCCATGGCATTGGGGGACACTGCACAAGCCTTTAAATGTTGTGGGGGCATTGGCCACAACAGTGCCGTGCCTCCAAAATCTATTTGTGGAGAAAGCTGCCTCAATATGTTTCTTGTGCATGCATGCAATCAACATAAAAAGGGTATACTTAATAAAAACTTTCATTATCCCTTTATTGCTATTTGTAGGATCTATATATCCTCCCCCTGTGATGTTATACACCAGAATATATAACACATTTTTTCGTATCATTTGGGGGAGTTGTGTAAATTCTATTAAAAGAATCACCACATACTGTATAGATCTATAACTCAAGGGGGTATAGGCATGATACAGCCCATAGTATTTTTCCATTATATATTCTGGAACTTTAATTTTGTGCCTATATTAAATGTCATAAAGGCCATATGGAAAGTTTTGAGAAGGAATGGTTTAGTAAGTTTATTCCAATATGGTCATTAAATAAGTGGACCTTTAAACTAAACATAATAGAGCTCCCAGTTCATATAATTAGTTCTATGCAAAAAGTATGGACTAGAAAATAACCATGAATGACTTAAGTAGACTTTCTAGACAACTACTATACTACCAGATAGTGTTAAACTACTTCACAGAACAATTTAGTTTCCCAAAAAGTACACCACAGTCTGTATCAGTTACAACAAAACAATTAACTGACCCTAGAATCCCTAAATTTCTTTGGGACACAGTATGGCTTTCCTCTCATGGAAAATTGAGTGTAAAAAATACAATCTTTTAAATGCAAAAAAATGGAGGTGAGATATTGTCCTAGGAATGTCTGCAATATGATTTTGGAAACACAGGAGCACCGTTTTTTTGAATGCCACCTAATAATTACCTTTTGGAAATTATTGGCTTTTAGAATTCAAGATATGAATTTCCAGACAATTACATATGCTGTACTTGTTTTGGATATATATACTGGTCCCTGGAGTAAATACACAATTAGCACATTATGACTCATATGTGAAGTATTGAAATATCACATATGGTAAGCAAGATGCCATTGGACTCTGCAACAACAGTATCTCTCTCTCTCTCAACATGAGCTCATAAAAATTATTTCAGGTCAAATGAGACAAAGTTATGACATAGATAAAAGAAAGAAAACAAGCCACATGTTAAATAAATTGTGGGAACACTGTTTGGGGTAGATGCAGTAGGTGAAAAAAAAACTGAGGGGGGGAGGAGGTGAGGAATATTTGTAAATACAGGTATGTAGAAACAAGACTATGAAGAAAAAGAAAAAAATGATGAGGAGGATAGCTTAGAAGAAAATATTTTTTGAATAATGTCAATAGAGTTAAAGTTTGTAAATAGGAATAAGTAAATGAGAATTTTTTTTATAGAAATATCCCCCGGTACATTGGATTAAAAGGAATTTAAGTATAATGCCCCCTAGTATTGTTTGAATTTCTCACAATAAAAACTTCCCCTATTCTTGTTGCAGGGGGCATTACCTGCTTTCTGTTGGCTAGATGGTGGACACAGTCCCGATGGAGGAGGATGGTGGTGAGTCTCCTGGAGAAGACTTGAGGCCTTTGGACATGACTTCGATGCAGTCTGCTATTTATTTATTTAATTTTATTTATTTATTTGATATATCGGTTTACAACCTTTGAGCCAGAGGCTCATTTCCAAAGGTACCTCGTCGCATGTAAGACAGAAGCTAATACAGACAGGGTATAACAACAGTTACATACAGCATGTGCTACAGACATTTGTCACTGACATTATTTACAGTATTTACAGTAAGCACAGGATATAGATATTTTCAGACTTCATTTACAATATTTGGATGATGATATTTACATCATCGCAGCAGAGAGACATTATTAGCTTAAGAAAGCATCTAAACAGAGTAGTCAGTCCTATTCATGGGTTTGGTAGTATTGACGTAGGTTGAAATCCACAATGGACTTTGTCAGAGAATTAGGATCAGAGAGGGTAAGAGAGTGAAATGTTATTTGCAGTTACAGGAGCGGATATTGAAGAGGTGGTTGTGAAGAGTGGTTTTGAAGTGGGTGATCTTGGGTGCACTAGTGATGGTGTTTGGGAGTGCATTAAACCATGTGGGGGCCCTGGAGTGGAAAGATCTCTGGGCAAGGGAGTTTTTTACCCAGGGCACAACCAGTGGTGCTTTCTCTGAGTTGCGGGTGGAGATTGTGGGGGTGGCAGGATGAAGAGAGGTGGAGACCCCAGGGGGAGATAGTCCATGCAGTATTTTCCTGGGCAGTATGCAGGTCTGGTAGTGGAGCCTTTCATTGAGGTTGAGAAAATTGGCAGAGGTATAGAGGGAGCAGGTGTGAGGGAGCCTCGGTGCACCAGTTAGGAGCCTGCAGGCATGATTAGGGAGACCTGGATTTTCTGCAGTGCGGCGTTATCTGCTGCCCCATATAGAGGGAGTCCATAGTCCACTAGGGACAGTATTGATGAGGTGATGGCCAGCCTAAGGGCGTGGGGGGGCAGTCCTTGTGTAGGTAAAGGAGTCGAATCTGGGTGTTTGTTGCAGCAGCAAGGGTGTTTATGTGGTCATGGAAAGTAAAGTGCCTAGTCAAGGGTAAGTCCAAGATATTTGTAGTTGGATACCTGTTCAAGGGGGTGCTTGGTGCTGGGTGCTGGAGGGGATGCGGAGAGATGCAATTTTTGCTTTGTTTTGGTGGTGAGAGAAGATCATTGATTTAGACTTTTTTAGGTTTATGACCAGTTTACGGTCCTTAAACCATGTTTCGGCCTGGGAGAAGGCATGTTGAAGGGAGTCCTGAAGGGGCGTAGGTTTATGATGAGAAGTGAAGAGCACTGCATCATCTGCATATAGTAAGATTTTTGTGGAGCAGGCCTTTGGTAAGGAGTTTAGGTAGAGGGAGAAAAGAAGTGGCCCCAGGATAGAGCCCTTGGTCACCCCAGAGCGGAAAGGGTAGTGTGTCGGATAAGGTTCTGTTAATTTTGATGCATTGGGACCAGGCAGAAAGGTAACTGGAGCACCAGGCTAGGGGACCTGTGGAGAAACCAAGTTGGTGGACAGAGTCGAGAAGGAGAGGGTGGCAGACCATGTTGAAAGCCTTGGATAGGTCTATGAACAAAGCTCCTGCAATGTTACTGGCATCTAGGATGGAGTGCAGGAAGCTGGTGAATTCTAGGGGGCTGTGGTGGTGCTATGGGCCAAATGGAAGCCATGCTGCTCTGGGCATAGAATGTCATACTTGGCTAGGTATTCCGTAAGTTGGGGGGTAACCACTTTTTCTAACACTTTCGAGAGGGGGTAAGAATGGAGATGGGCCGATAGTTATTTGGGCAGGCTTTGTCACCACTTTTATGGATGGGGGTAATGACAGCTGTTTTCCAGGTACTAGGGAATTGCCCTAGGCATAGAGATTTGTTGAGCAGGTCTATTAGGGGGACTAGGACATCATCGAGGACTAATCGATGGAGCCTGGCATCTAGGGGGTCATTTATAGGGTTATTGCTGCTTAGCACTTTTTGTAGGTAAGGACAAGTTTCGTGGGTGGATATTTTTCACGCAGGAAACAAGGATGCTGCAGGGTTGGGGGTTGGGATAAGGGCACAGGGTCAAAGAAACAACTAGGGAGAACACTGCTGAGATCCAAGAAGGTGGTGTTTAGACAGTTTGCTATGGTGAGTGTATCTGTGGAGGCAGTGCCATTTATGGTGATCTGGGAGGGAGGTGGGGAGCGTGATTTGCCATTGAGTTCTTTGATATTACTCCAGAAGGTTTTCGCAGACCCCCATGTGGTTGTGAGAGTGGATTAGTAGTTGTCTGCTTTGGCCTTACTGATGGCTCGAGTGCATCTATTGCGAGCGGTATTATAGGATTGTCCGTCTGCCATCCTGCCAGATTCTGTGGCTTTGTGCCAGAGATTATCTCTGTCTCTCAACATTTGGAGTAGGGAGGGGTTATCCAGGGAGCATGTTGCCTTTTGGTGCGGAGTTTGGTGAGTGAAGCATAGAGGTCACAGGCCTTGGTGAAGGCCTGTGTAAACAGGCTGAGTGCAATGTCGACGCTGGAGGCTATATTAATGGGGGACCAATCTATTTGGGTGAGCAGCTGGTTAAGTTTTATTAACCCTCCTGGTTGGAGAAGCCTACAAAAGGTTGTTTGGGTTATGGGTTTGGATGTGGAAGAGGTCCGTTGGAATAGGATGGGCGAGTGGCCACTTAGGGAGTCGGGAAGTACTTTTATATCCTGGATTATGTTGGGGCAGTTAGAGATAATGATATGCAGGAGGGTGTGGGTACCAGTAGATGGGTGAGGTCTAGTGGGTTGGGTAACTAATTGGACCATGTCAAGGGCTGAGAACGAGTCCTTTGTTGACTCGCCGAGGGTCCAAGCCAGTTGATATTGAGGTCCCCTACTAGTGTCTGCTCTGCATTGTGTGGTAGGGTAGAGAGGTATTTGGTGATGGATGAGACGGCAGGCTTTTGGTTCTTAGGGGGTATGTAGGTGACTGTGAGGTATAGGGGGCCCCTGGAGGGGTCAGGGGTGATTTTTAGGGTGAGGGCTTATGCTCCGTTTGAGAGTTAGGGGGGTGGGAGCATGTGACCAATAAAGTTATTATTGATGTAGCATGCACAGCCACCCTCACACTTTCCTACCCTGTCTTCGCAATATAGGGTGTAACAGGGGAGTGAGACAAAGGCATCAGGAGTAGATTTAGAGAGCCAGGTCTCCACTAGGGTGATGATGTCTGGTTGGTGAAGTGTGGCCCAGCACTGAAGTGCTGCAGATTTCTTTGGCAGGATGCATATATTCAGGGAGGCAATGCGGAGTCCAGAGGGTCTGGTAGGTGTAGTGGTGGGGGCAGGGCCTGGATTAGGGTGGATATTACCAGAGAGGAGGTAGTAGGATGACTAAGGCTCTAACCATAGGGTGGCAGGTTGTAATATTTTTGGGAGTACGTTTGGGGGGGCAGATGTAGTGGAGCAGGGGGTGGGCAGGGTTTGGAGGGATGGGCGGACGCAGAAGGGGTGGAGCTGGGGGCCCGGTGGGTGCTGGGGTTGGGGCTGCCAGTGGGAGATGGATGCAGGGGTCCAGTGTGTGATGACAAGGTAGGGGGCGGTGGCCAGTTCTGGAGGGATGCAATGGTACAGTCCACCAAGGGCATAGGGTGAGGTCTGGCTGATGGGAGGTGAACCCAGGGTGGTTATGAGGATGAGGCACACAAGGTGGAAGTGAACAGATATGGTGCCTAGATAGCTTTGGGGGTAGACCAAAGAGGCTGTGGGGGGAGCCAGGAAAGCTGTAAGAGCTTTGAGATATGCCATAATACTTTAGCTTGACTTGTAGACTCAGTGGCAGTGCTGCTGACTATGATGACAAAGGCACAGGGTTTGAGATCTGCGGGGGGACAGAGGAGAGATTTATTTTAGGCAGACTAAAATGATAGAGGCTTTGAGAGCTTTAGAAACTAAGCATGAGTTAGCCTGCTTTGGTTGTCTCAGCAATAGAGCTGAGGATATTGGTGGGAGAGGTACAGGGTTCGTAACCTGCAGTGAATGCTGGAAATTTTATTTTAGCAGACTATGACTATTGCAGATGATGTTCTGCTTGCAGCTGAATATCAACTACAAAAGGAGATGGAACTGAAGAAAAAAGCAGCTTTTGACAATGATGTTGGAGAAATTTTGTTCAGGAGAAATTGAAATTAGAAGATGAGCAGAAAAGGAAGCGGTTGCCTGCCAATCCGTTAGGATTAACTGAAAAGAAAGTGCAAATGGACTCTCCATCTCAGATTCCTGATGTTCCTACCCTCTCTCTCTCTCTCAGGATTCCATACTGGGTCTGGCTTGAGATGGCTTGCCAGAAGTTCCATGGTCTCTGGAGTGAACTTTATTGCATGCTGGCTGGTTTCAGCAATCGGATGGCACCTGGGTCCCTGATCCACAGGTGGCCTTGCCTGGGATTCACTCCGGCACCTGTGTGAATTTGAATGTGGCTCCTGGTTTTGTTGCTTGGACCTCTATTGCTTGGGCATCTCTTTTGGATTACATGCCTTTGCCTCATAGTAGTGATGATGTTTCCCAAACAGGAATGACAGCTTTGCTTCTGGTTTGATACATGGCTCTGTGCTTCCTATGGAGGTGTCCTCCATTTCGTCAGCTCCCTGTTCAGCTTCTGCTTCTGCTGCCTCTGTACAGACTATCCCCCCCTCCACATCCGGAACAGCTACCTCCCTCAGGCTTTTTAGCTTCTACATCTCTTCCTATTGGGGCTTCCACACAGCTCAAACCAGAAGATTTTGCCAGTTTATTACATCATCCAGTGGAACCGGCAAAACATAGGAATGTGGTCCGACTTCGTTATAAAGATGGTCTGGACCTCACCCCAGACCAGGCCTATGTTGGTAAGGTTTTGTTAAAGGATTCCTTACACTTTTCCCCATCAGAGGTATTTGCATTGATGCATGCCTCACGGGATGTGAGTTTCAATGTGAGTTTCCTGACAGTGCAGCTCCTTGAACTTTTCTGGGCTAAGTACCATCATTTGAAAGTTCTCCCCTTTGTACCCCATTCCTGGCTAGTCTCCTGACTAAACCTTCCTTTTGTTCCATTATGATTTTATTCCAGAATGAGGGGGTGAACATTAATGATATTTCTTACTGGCTTCAAAAGCATTGCACTGTTCAGGGGATCCTGAGCCTATTGTGGATAGTGAGGGCTGCTGGATGGGGAGGGAGAGAGGGAATTTAAAATACAGCTCCACCGTGAGGAGGATGTTCTCCAGCACCTCCTCAGCAGTATTTTGTTTGGTGGGAGGACTGGGGAATATTGTTTTACCTTGGGCAGCCAAAGTCTCTTTACAAATGTGGGTCTGTACATCATTTAAGTAATTCCTGTGCTGTTCTCAAATGCACTACGTGTGGAGACGTTTGTCATGTGGGGCTTCATTGCACATTTACACAAAAATGCAATCTTTGTGAAGAAGAGGGGCATACTTTTCATTCCTGTCCTTGGGCAGCCCATAATGTTGCTGATTCTGTTGAACATGATATATATATATATATATATATACATATCATGCCACTAAACCCCAGAGCTCTCCTTTTACTATGGCTCCAGAGGCCCAGCGTGTGGCTTCTTCATTGATAACGGGGTCTTCTTTCCATACTGATGTGGCATCCTCGTCTGTACAGCATTTTGGCTCTATGGATGTTGTTTCAGAGACTTTGATGGACTTATCAGTTCCACTGTCTGCTACTTCATCCATTTCTCCCCTTGTTGATACAGTTCCTGAGATGCTCCCCCCCATCCTCTGCCTGATGACTTTCACCATTACTAAAGGGAAAAGTAAATGGAAAAAGTTGACTCTGGCCCATTTGTACCCCTTACCCCTCAAGAATAAATATTCCTCTCTGCAACACTGGAGAGACATGGAGGGGGACGTTGATTGCTTCTTCCTAGAAGGAATATCTTTCAGATGTTGATGATTCTGGTCCCTCTGGTCCTTCGACTCAGTATGGGACAGGGGCCCCACCTGCAAATGAAAAGTTTTTCCAAGTCGGAATTGTCTCTTTTCTTATAAATGCCTTCCTTTCCTGAACTAAGCCTTGTGTCATCAAATGTGAACAGCATTTAGCAACATTTGCTGTCCTAGCTCAATTTCTGGCGAACGTATTTTTTTTGCAGGACACCAGGTTGCATACTATAGAGGACATTCAAGCATCTCAATCTGCTTGACTCTGGAGTCCCTCTTTCTTGTCCATCAAGGATGATGCCTGTAGTGGGGTAGCTATTTGTTTTAAAACCTCAACCTGTAATGTTTTCCGATTAGTCGATATCTCCTCTGGTAGGGCCTTGTTGCTTGATGTGTCTATCTCAACCGACCTTTATGTTTAATTGCAGTCTGTGCACCTCAGACCAAAGCTTTATAGATATCTTTGTTTAAACTTGTTCTGCCTTTTCTATACACTAGTCTGCTGGTCCTTTCTGGGGGAAATTTTAATTGTAATCTCTTGGTCATGGACAAAGGTGCACAAACCTCTAAAGTATTTTGTGACACTGCTTTCTTGAGCACTATGCTCCTACATGCATATTTACTCGATGTAAACATACTTACAAATCCTTCTCCTCAACATACTTATCATAGGGGATGTTATCTATTCACAGTGATTTTTGGTTTGTTTTGGCTGTCTTGCCCATTTATCAGGTGGTGATGGTTCCAGTGGAGACTTCAGACCACTGCTTGGTTCACTTGCAGTTGTCTGATTTTTCTGGAGTTTCTAGGGGTTGGGGTCTGTAGCATTTGCACTGTAGCATGCTGAAAGATTATCAGGTAGCTTTGGCACTCCATCACCTCCTTGAATATTGGAAACTGATTCATTGCATGTATGACTTCAGTTTTGTGGGTGGCTGACACTAACAGGGATTTCTTGTCCTTTTTAAGTCTATGGCAAAGACTCTGTGACATTTGAAGTGTAATAAATATCTCGATTTCAGGGCCACTTTATATAAATTGTTCTTTTTACATAATGACATGGTTTTTGATTACCCTGCACAAATTGCTAAGGTTAAGGCTGATATAGCAGACTTTCAATATAACAGGTTGCTCTCTCTGAAGTGCGAACAAAAATTTGGTACCCAGAGTAAGAGCATTCAGTTTAACCCATTTGAAAGCTGTCATGATGGAGTGGCACATAAATGTATTCATGGTTTGAGGGATGAAACAGGTAATTTGGTTTCTGATAAATCACACATTTTGCAAGTCTTGGAATTTCACATCACTCATGTGTTTTCCACTCCTTTGGAGGATTTTGGTCAGTTAGATTTTTTATTGCGGGTCTATCAGAATCTTATTCTTTCACAGGACCAAAGAATGAACCTGGTAGCTCCAGTTACTCTGGCGAAATTGGAACAAGTAATTCACAGTCTAAAAGTGGATTTCACTCCTGGGAATGATGGCCTTCCTGGATTCTTTTATAAATGGTTATGGTCTCATTTTTCTGCTGAATTATTGTGTTTTTTTTAATTTCCCTTTTTCAGACTTCTGAATTGCCTGATGATATGTACCACGGGTTACCAATTTTTCTTTTCAAGAAGGGTGATAAATATCTGATTACTAATTGGCGTCAGATCACCCACCTTCATACGGACTTTAAAATCTTTACAAAACCATTAAGCAAAAGATTGCTTTCAGTATTGGCGACTCTTATTCACCCATCTCAGTTCTGCTCTTTTCCAGGCAGAACTGTTACAGAAGCTCTACTGCTTTTGAGAGAACTTGTGGAAAATGGGTCCACTGGCCATGTGAATGGTTACTTGTTAAGTTTGGATCAAGCAGCTGCCTTTGACCATGTGTCTCACACTTACGGCTCGCTTTGCATATTCTTTTCTTCCTCAGTTTATTCACTGGATTCAGATTTGTTATGCTTTTGCTACTGTTTCCCCATGTGTTAATGGTTGTCTGGGGCATGCCTGTGTGATTAGATGTGGGGTTAGTCAAGGGTGCCCCTTAGCCTCCTCCTCTATATATATTGTCCTTGGATCCCCTGTTATGTCTGCTGAATTTGACCCCTAGAGTTAGGGGTCTTGGCCCTTTCCCTTCCTCCCCGCAAGTCATTACCATTGCATATGTGAATTAGTTATGTGTATGTCAGATGACTTCTTTGATGATGTGGTGTGGGCATGTCCTCCAATTTGTTTCTGTAATCACCAGGGCATTAATTAATTTTCAGAAAAGTACTTATGTTTACATATGTACATGCATACATAAGTACCAGATGCTGAGCTTACCTCATCCCTCCCAGCAGAAGTCAGAGTTTGTCTCTCCTGGCACAGCAGGCTACAGTTCAACAACGCTCCCCAGACACTAAGCTTACCTCCTTCCCTTTCAGTAGCAGTCGGAGCCTGCCTTTCCTGGTACAGCAGACTGCAGTCCAACAATGTTCCTCAGATGCTGAGCTTGCCTCCCTCCCTCCCAGCAGCAGTCAGAGCCTGTGTCTCCCAGCACAGCAGATATTATGAAATAGACCATTGCAGAGCTGTCAGGGTGGAAAAATTGAACTGTTTCAGATACTCTTTAAGATTGGAGGACTGGGACTGATTGTTTGTGTGAGCAGCATTTGTCCACGTTTGCCCTATGGGTTTTGATCTGAAATTAGGGGTGCTGTAAGACCTGTGTTCATCGTAGGTTATGTTCTGTGTCTTCAGGGTACTTTAAGACCATCTTAAGCTGGATCTGAATGCGAGTGTACTGGATTAGCCTAGCCTGTATTTAATTACCTGTACTGCTGTTGTCTGCTAGCGAGTGTACTGGTTCAGGAATTGGAACCATTTAGGATACTGCTGAACCTTAGAGGCTCGCTGTTGTCCCTCCCCCTTACTATCTTTGTCCTCCTTCTCACCCTGACCCTTCCTTTGTGTCCCTGTTTGACCCCTTAATCCGTTTAACTCTCTCCATTTTCTTTACCATGAGGCTGCAGTTCAACAACGCTCCCCAGATGCTGAACTTACCTCCCTCCCTCCCTCTCAGCAGCAGTTGGAGCCTGCCTCTCCTGGCACAGCAGGTATTACACAATGGACCTTTGCAGAGCTGCCAGGCTGGAAACATTGAACTGTTTCAGATACTCTTTTAGATTGGAGGACTGGAACTGATTGTTTGTGTGAGCAGCATTTGTCCATGTTTGCTCCAAGGGTTTTGATCTAAAATTAGGGGTGCTTTAAGAGCTGTGTTCATCGTAGGTAATATTCTGTATCTTGAGGGTACTTTAAGATCGTGTTACGCTGGATCTGAATGCAAGTGTACTGGATTAGCCTAGCCTGTATTTAATTATCTGTACTGCTGTTGTCCGCTAGCTAGTGTACTGATTCAGGGATTTGAACCGTTTAGGACACTGCTGAACTTTAGAGGCTCACCATTGCCCCTTCCCCCTATTGTCATCATCTTCCTTCCCCCCGAACCCTTCCTTTGTGTCCCTGTTTGACCTGTTAATCCATTCAACTCTCTCCATTTTCTTTACCACCAGGCTGCAGTTCAACAACGCTCCCCAGATGCTGAACTTACCTCCTTCCCTCCCTCCCAGCAGCAGTCAGACCCTGCCTCTCCCCGCACAGCAGGTATTATGCAATGGACCTTTGCAGAGCTGCCAGGGTGGAAATATTGAACTCTTTCAGATACTCTTTTAGATTGGAGGACTGGGACTGATTGTTAGTGTGAGCAACATTTGTCCACGTTTGCTCCATGGGTTTTGGTCTTAAATTAGGGATGCTTTAAGTCCTGTGTTCATTGTTGGTAATGTTCTGTGTCTTGAGGGTACTTTAAGACCATGTTAAGCTGGATCTGAAGGTGAATGTACTGGACTAGCCTAGCCTGTATTTAATTACCTGTACTGCTGTTGTCTGCTAGTGAGTGTACTGGTTCCGGGATTTGAACCATTTAGGACCCAGCTGAACCTTAGAGGCTCACCACTACCCCCTACTGTCTTTGTCCTTCTTCCTGTCCTGACCCTTCTTTTGTTTCCCTGTTTGACCCCTTAATCCATTTAACTCTCTCCATTTTCTTTACTATGAGGCTGCAGTTCAACAATGCTCCTCAGATGCTGAACTTACTTCCCTCCATCCCAGCAGCAGTCTGCCTTTCTAGCACAGTTTAACAACACTCCCCCAATGCTGAGCTTACCTCTCTCCTTCCCCGCAGCAGTCAGAGCCTGCCTCTCCCAACACAGCAGGTATTATGCAGTGGACATTTGCAGAGCTACCAGGGTAGTCCTACCACCACTACCGCGGCAGCTGTCCCGCTTGCCCTGGGTGGCCATTTCCCTTATAGGCACACTAGTCACGTGACTATCTCCCCATATCCCCCTTAGCAGATTGCACTGCCTTACCTCCAGAGGATGCTGTGGTCTACCACCACTCAATAAATTTAGTATTTTGTGGTGCCTTTTCCCCCTATTGTCCCTTTGCTTACCCCACCTCTTTCCCCCATCCTTTTCACTTTGTTCTTGCCACCCTCATATCTGTCCCCCCTAGTGTCTCCCCTCCTTTCTGCCCCTTTTTGATTGCTTCTTCCCTCATGGGATTTGAACCCTGGCCTGTGAGCCCAGCCCACTCAGAATCCCTCAACCCTATCCACGAGGCCACTTAGCCTGCTACTGTTTCCCACCAGGTGTGATCCTATAACATTTAGACCCACCCCCTTTTTCACACACTACATCTGGTATGTCCCATTATCTGCTACCCTCCAGTATCTGAATGAATCAGTCTATTCCTACACCCCTTTTTACTCATGCACTTGGTATATTCCATTGTTGTAACCTTCTACAGCCTGAATTTATCAGTCTGCTCCTACACCCCCACACTACTTAAACATAGTTAGATCCAATCCACAACTTGTTCTACTTCTAGTCCCCCTAACCTAGCTGTGAAACCTCCCACCACTAGGCTTATAGCAGTGATACCTCCCACCACCACCAGGCCAAAAAGCCAGTAAGTATGCCACTCTATGGTTATACCAACTGTTCAATCTAAACAGCTCTAATCTACTCAGTCCCCTCTGGTGCACACCACACTCCCCAAACAGCACACTATGCTCACACAATTCATGTTGTGCATACCTGGCTGCTTGTTATAGCCCTCTTTCCCCCTCTTCTTTCCTCCCTTACAGAAATATAAGTGTGTTACGTACTGTACATGTGGAATGCATGCCACATGCTTAATTGTGCAATGTTTGCATGTGGTTCGCATACACAAAGTGAACCTACGTGAGCCAGTTCTATAAAGCATATCAGTTTCACATGCTGCAAGCTTGACATGTGTGCAGCAGGTAAGCTGGTATGAATATCTTCTAAAAAATTACATCAGCTTTGCATGTTGCACACTTGACATGAGTGCAGCAGTTAAGCTGGTGTGAACATCATTTAAAAATCACATCAGGTTCACATGTTGCACGCTTGCCATGTGTGCAGCAACTAAGCTGGTGCAAATCTCATCTAAAAAAACACATCAGTTTCTATTGCTCATACTACTACTAGCAACTAGAGCCATTAAAGTACCCGTTTCATTAATTTCCCATTAAAATTAGGTAAACTCATTAATTCTGATCCTGTTGTAAGTTGTTTAATGGCTTTTGATTTTTGTCATTAAATTGCCATTAATTTGTAAAGTATTGTTTGCTTACTGCATTAAATGCCTAGGATATAGTCAGCCAACATCCCCCACTCCCAATGTGCTAAGAGGGGGCCTCTGTGTTGGGAAGTCTAACCTTTTTGTTTTGGGCCATGCAAATCCCCTTAGGCATATTTAGTGCTGCAAATGTTTTTCTCCATGACTGTTACAGCTCACTTACTTTTCCTTCGTCATTGTTTATGGACCATATACACTATAGCCATGCTCAGCACTCTTTGTGCTGAGTAGGATATTGGAAGCGTTTTTTATTGATTTTATTTTTTAAAATTTTGGTAATCTGGAAAGGCACATTGAGCCAGTGCTTGTTTCCAGGTGCAACCTGGGGAAGGAAACGTGGACAAAAATGCAACAAGAATACAAAGTTGACTGCATAGCAATAGGTACAATAAAATACAGTATGTTTTTCAAAATATATACAATAAAGTACAAGAATATTGCAAAAGTATACCATATATACAATAAATACAAATGAGAATGTACAATGTTTATGATCAGACAACAGTATTAGGAGTGAAGTGCAAGGAGATGCAAATGAATGGCTAGAGAGTTAAGGGGAGGGGTAAGAAATCGGGGGAAGAAGGAGAGGTGGCAGTTGCCAAAGGGGAGGGTGTCAAGGGGGGGGGAGGAGGATGGAAACAGGAGTAGGAGTGGGGATGGGTTTTAGGTGTTTTTTGAGAGATGCAGCAGTGGGCAAGAGATGGACTGAGTGAGGGAGGCAGTTCCAGATGGCAGGGAGCCTGAAGGCGAAGGATAACTTGCCTGATTGCAAATGTGGTAGAGGGAAGGCAAAGGAGTGATGGTCTAGGGTGTGACGTGACTAACCTGAGTTGGTGGAGGGGGACAGAAGATTAGTGAGATAGGAGGGGGTAGGAGCATGCACCATACCTCACATCTTGTCTCTGAAATGAGGGACATGAACACTCAAAATGAGGGACAATGAGGGACACTAACCCTCATAATGATCAGGACACACCCTGAAACATGGAGATACAGTACCTCAGAACACAGTGGAAACCAATGTATTTACTTGTACTGATGTTAGCCCCTGAGAATTAATTTCTACCATAAAGCAAGGGTGCCATTTAGGTAAGGCGGAGGGGCAGCTGACACCCCCTGCATTTGTGTCTAGGTGTTCTTATGGTGTAGCAATAATGGCATCAAATTTGGATTTAATCTTTTACACAGTAAGTGCCCCCCTGGCCTCTGTTACACTCACACTGCAGGTGCACTCCTGATTCAACTATGTCTGTATTGTGTTGTCCACTCTCTCCACCTATTAGCGGTGGCAGCATCACACATGACATGGAGAAGTTCCAGCCAAGCAAGAGCACATGAGTCACTTGAGTGGGACACTGCCTTTCCCACCACAGAGTAGGCAGGCTGCACACTACAGCTTGGAGGAGTCATTGAGCACTGAACTCTCAATAGTGGTGTTGTGAAGGCATATTTTTGTTGGTCTACTCTTAGTGAGTCTTCGTCTCCCTTGGTGGCTGAAGGGGCTGGGGGTGAGATAGGAGCTAACTTGAGACTAGGTCATCTATTTACTCTACTAGGTTTGCCTCTCAAAAAAAACAGTGTGGACCCCCACGGCAGCTAGCTAGGCTTCACAGCAGCAGTGACAGCAGTGTGGGTGGCCTTCATAGGCCTGCATCATTGCAGTGTGGCAGTAGCCATGGTAGCAGCCAAACAAAAAGCAAGCAAAAGAGGTTGGGTGGGTTCGGTTGGTGAGGTGAATTGGTTGCAGACCACATTGGTGACCTGGGATGGTCGGTTCTGGCATCCAGCTTCTGGCAGAATGATGGAAGAGGAGTGGACTGAAAAATGGGCTGATGGCACCCTAGGTTAGACCACAGGTTCTAGCCAGATGGATGGGTAAGTAAAAGTAAACATTTTTTTAAAGGGGGATTGGGGAAAGAAGAAGGACTGAATTATTGATTTGTTTTTCATGTTTTTGCAATTTTGGGTGGCTTCATGACCCATATGGGATGGGTATTAAGTGGAATGGATTTGGGACAAGAAATTGGGACAAAGCTTTTTTTTGGGAGGGTCAGAACTTCAGCCAGGAAAACAATCGGTAGATAACTGGGTGGGTTTAAGCCCAAATCTGATGCACTGCTACAGGATATAGACAGATGAATCTTATACATTCAAATTTGTCTTGATTTGCATATCACTTTTCAGTAACAACAAATACATTTTACTTTTCAGAGACATTCCAGAGTTTGTTGTCTATGGGCTAACTAGCAACTGGCCTCCACTGGTTGTTGTCTTTCTCCTGCTGAAATCTGAAACATCGCCCCTGCCATAAAGTCTAAGTTTATAGGACATCCTCTGTGTGAGAAGCATATCTTCTATGAGGGATGGATGAGGGGCAGAGCTGTTTTCAGGAGTAAAATGAAGATTGTCCCTTGCATTAAGGGACAGTTGAGCAGTACAATATGCACAGACTATTGGAGCCCCACTATAGTCAAGCTTATGCCCCCCCAAGTGAAGCAGATCTCCACATCCCAACACTCAGGCACGTTATGACACAGGGTATGGGAGAGTGCAGGAGCGTACCCCATTGAAATGAATGAGGGTATTTTTTTTATTACTATTTTATACATTAGTGATGGAGAGTTGGAGATTAATGAAGGCCATCACTCGACTAACAAGGGCCTTGTTTGTAGAACAGTGGCCTTCATATTCTCCAACTCACCATCATAAGGTATAAAATAGTAATAAAAAATAACTCCATTCATTTCATAGGGGTACACCCCAGTACTCTGACCCATGGACAGCATCTCTTAAAGACTCCTACCTCTGCTACCTAGTACTCAGGTAAGAGACTCTTGACTTATATCTATACTTGGTGGATTGTCTGTAGCAGTGTTGCTGCACCCACTACAGTGTGTGTGTGTGTGTGTGCATGGGTGGGGGGGGACTGGCCATGTGGGTGAGTGCTGAGTTATTGCTACTTTTGTGTTTGCCCCTTAAAGTCTGTTTGTGTGGAAGTATTCAAAACTGTGGAGAGAAAATAGTAGTAGTACAGACCAGACAGAAGTAATAGAAACATAGAAGTTGACAGCAGATAAGGACTGCAAGGCCCATCCAGTCTGACCATTTCTTTTTCTACCTTATGAATGTGCCATTGGCCTTTGCTTTGTCAATGGCCTATCTATTCAAACTCATCTGTATTGCTCCCTTATGCCTATCCCATGCCTGTTTGAAGCCCTGCACTGTATTCATAGCCACCACTTCCTGAGGTAGGCCGCTCCATGCATCCACCACCCTTCTGTGAAAAAGAACTTCTCACATTTCCCCTTAATCGGCCTCCCTCTAATCTCATGCTGTGTCCACTTGTCCTGCTATTTTTCTTATATTGAAACATGTTAGACTCTTTCACCTTGTTAATGCCCTTAAGGTGTTTGAATGTTTCAATCATATCACCTCTCTCCCTCCTTTGCTCTAGGGCATTAGTTCTCACACTTTGTGATAGTGAGCCTCCCCCAATACATGAAAAAGATTTCGAGCCTCCTTCAAATTTGGAAAAAAATCTCGGGCCTCCCCACAGAAAAAAATGACTTCTACTTTGCACAGTACACCAGGAATAAAGTGAAACTAATAAAGTTGGCTGAGTATATTTTCTTTTTATTCAACTTATTGCTCTCCACCCTGACCTGGCACCACAGGTTATACTTGTCACTCCTTTCTTCTGACTCTTGGGCCTTTGCTACTCTGTTTCCTCTCTATCTGGAACAACCAAACCTAGCCTCTTCCTCTCTTACCCTTTTGTTAAGCAACTTCCTGTACTCTTACCTCAGGTCACACCTGAAAACATGCATCAGATCTCTGTGCCCTTCCAGGGACTAATTTGCATATAAGGGAGGCAGTATAGTGCAGTGGTTTAAGGCTCTGCGCTGCAAATCTGGAGACCTGGGTTTGAATCCCACAGCCCCCACTTGCATACTGTGTGACCTGAGCAAGTCACTTAACTTCCCTGTGCTCCCAGGTTGCACCTGTAAAAACGCTTTCAGCTTAATGTGTCTCACCTGGTTAAACAATTGGGGGGAAAAATACCTAGTATAGAAATGAGCCTTGACTCAGTGTGCCTTTCCAAGTTACTAATTTGCATATAAATATCTATTGTAGAAACTAGCCTTGACTCAGCATGCCTTCCCCAGGCATTAATTTACATATAAATACACACCTATAAACAAGCTTTGGCTCAATGGGGACTTCCTGGTCAAATATGTATGCATCAGTAAAGAAATCCACCTACAACTATCCATATTTAATTTGTTTTATTCTTTCACATAAAATAGCCAAAACTTAAAATTTAAATACTTTACATTCTCAGACTTGACTGGGCCTCCCCTGGAACAATTTGGGGCCTCCCTTACCATTTGAGAACCACTGCTCTAGGGTATACATACTGAGCTCAGTTAATCTGTCCTCATATGTTTTCTGATGCAGTCCCTGCACCATTTTGATTGCCCTTCTTTGGACTGCCTCAATTTGGTTAATGTCCTTGTGAAGGTGTGCCCTCTAGTACTGCACGCAGTACTCCAGATGGGGCCTTACCAGTGTCTTGTAAAGAGGGATTATTACCTCCCTTTTCTGACTTGTGATACCCCTACTAATACACCCCCACATCCCTCTAGCCTTACCTACTGCTATAGTGGTCTGCTTGGATGATTTCAGGTCATCGGTGATGATGATGCCCAAGTCTCTTTCTTCCCTTGTGACTGCCAGCAACTCCCCTCCCAGCCTATAGGTGGCTTCAGGGTTTCTCTTCCCTATATGCATGATCTTGCACTTCTTTGCATTAAATCCCAGTTGCCACTCTTCCGACCATTTTGCAAGTTTATCTAGATCTCTTCTCATTCTGCCCACCCCATCTGGATCATCTACTCTGTTGCAGATCTTAGTGTCATCTGTAAACTGACAAACCTTACCCTCCAGTCCATCTACAATGTCACTGATGAAGATATTGAAGAGGACTGGCCCCAGGACTGATCCCTGAGGTAACCCATTTGTGACTTGCATCTCATCTGACTGTATACCATTTACCACCACTCTCTGTTTTCTGCCCATCAACCAGTTTGCCACCCAGTTGACCAATGTCTGACCCACCCTGAGCCTACCCAGCTTATTAATCAATCTTCTATGTGGAACAGTATTGAAAGCTTTGCTGAAGTCAAGGTAGGCAACATCAGCTGCTCCCCCTTGGTCCACCACTTTGGTTGCCCAGTCAAAGATATCTATGAGATTAGTTTGACAGGACATTCCTTTTGTAAACCCATGCTCTCTTGGATCCTGTGCTCCTATGGATTCCTGGTGTTGCACTATCCTTTCCTTAAGGAGTGTCTCCATAATCTTGCCCACTACTGAGGTAAGACTGACTGGTCTGTAGTTCCATGTCTCCTCCCTGTTACCACTCTTGTGGAGCGGGATCACATGAGCCCTTCTCCAGTCTTCTGGGATCTCTTCTGTACTCAGAGACTCACTAAACAGTTCTGATAATGGCTCTGCTAGTTCCACCCTTAGTCCTTTAGTACCCTGGGATGTATGCCATCAGGTCCGATTGCCTTGTCCACCATGAACTTATTGGGCTCTTGTAGGACCCTTTCTTTTGTGAAGTGATTAGTGCACACCTCCCTTCCCCCTGTGTCCATGGTGCTGAGCTGTGGGCCCTGCCCTACCTTCTCTTCAGTAAATACTGAGCAGAAGTATCTATTTAGGATAGATGCTTTTACAGGGTCCTCCTCCTCACATGCCCCCTTTTCTCCTTTAAGCTTAGCAACATCCCCTCTGGACTTGCTCCTTTCACTAATGTATCTATAGAAAGTCTTGTCACCTTCTTTTACTGTTCATGCTAGTGTTTCCTCAGTTTGGGACTTTGCCTGCCTTACTGCCTTCCCTGCTTCTCTTAGGGCAGTTTGGCATGCCTTCCTATCTTCATCCCGCTGTATTCCCTTATATTTCCTGAAGGCCAGCCTTTTGGCTCTGACCTTTTCTGCTACTGTTTTTGAGAACCAAAGTGGTTTCCTTCTTCTTTGCACACTTCCTTTTCTGTCTAACACAATGGGATGTTGCTTCAAGTATTGCATCCTTTAATGCTTGCCCACTTTGCCTGTACTCCCTCACCTGTGTTTCTTTTTGTCATGGCAAGCTTAACTCTGTTGGCCATCTTATCAAAGTCAGCTCCTCTGAAGTCCCATATTTTTGCCTTGGAATGGGATGATTTAGATGTAGTGGCCAAATTGAACCATACCATGTGATGGTCACTTGCCCCCAGGTGATCTTCTACCTGGAGATCAGTGATCCTTTCCCTGTTAGTCAGTACTAGATCTAGGATAGCCCTGTCTCTTGTGGGTTGTTGTACCAGTTGTTTGAGGCCCTCCCCCTGCAGGGAATCCACCATGTGTCTAGTTCTGGCAGATGTTCCTGCTCTCACAGTAATGTGTCTATGTCTTCCCCCTGGTCTGGGGGCATTGTAGACAACCCCAGTTCTTATGGCTGTTCCATTTTTTGTTTTCAGGGTGACCCACAGTTCTTCTGGCTCCTTATGTGTATTCTGAATTTCTGTCGCTTTGATATTTTCATTAACATATAAGGCCACTCCACTCCCCCCCCCCTTTTTTGCACCTCAGTCTCTTCTGAACAGTACATAGGCAAGTACTGAAGTCTCCCAAGTGTGGTCACTGGTAAACCACATCTCACTAATTGCTACTATGTCCAGTTTAGCCTCTGACATTATTGCCACTAATTCTGGTTTGATTCCCTTCCTTCATATCTCTTCTCACACCTCTCTTCCATCCCCTCTGCATCTTATTCACCCTGCTTTAGGGACCCTGTGATAGGATAGCAAAGTGGGTGGCTTATTTGGAACACTCTCAAACAGAACACTCCAGGCACTGGTTTAAATTAAACAAAATCTGCTTTACTTCCAGTAACAGAAAAACAAACAGCTTGTATTCAGTTAAACAATTCAGTTCAGTCTCTTTCTGTCTCCACTTGAATCTAACTGAAACAGGTGCCTCTGCTGTTCTCCCTTTATTGAACCCAAGTGTTGCTTACCAACTCTTCTCTTGTGGTACATCCAACACCTAAAACAAGCAGTACTGTATTGTCTTAAAAGGACAAATTGAAAGAACTAGTGGTTTGGTATAAATTCCACCACAGACCTAGTCTAAACCTGCATTGACTGTTTTACTGGGTTGTGAAGTAGTTCACAGGTAAAAGGAGCATGATGGACATGCACTTCATCACATACCCTCCCTCTCAGAGTAGTGCCCATGGCATGCTTTATAAGAGGCATCAGAGACCTAACTTCCTGAGAAAACAAATCTGCATTACCATGCTGGGTACCTGTCCTGTGGCTCACATCAAATGAAAAAGGCTGCAGTGCCAAATACCATCTGGTGACAAGGGCATTGGTATCTCACATAGAATTTAGCCACTTGGGAGAACCTGGTCAGTGCTTCTGCCCACCTTACTGTCAGAAACTATTTTTCCAATTTGGAATAATGTTGCTCTGGGGGGAAACATTTTTGTGGGATAGATATAGGATAAGGTGAATCCTATCCTCAAAGTATTGTGATAACACTGTCCCCAGCCCCACCTCAGTTTCATCTGTGCACAAAATGAAGGGATGGTTGAAATCTGTACTTTGTATGACTGATCCCTCCCACAGCACATTTTTGATCCCTGAAATGCCGTTTGGCTCTTAGATACTCATGGAATTCATCCGGGATGGTTTTCTTGGTGATGTCAGTAAGTGTGGTAACAAGGTTTGAGAATTCCAGAATGAACTAGTGGTAACACCTTGTAAGTCCAAGAAAGGACTTAACCTGATTCTTAGTAGTTGAGATGGAGCAGTCAGTTGGGGCCTTTACTTTGTTGATAAACCAGGGGTATGTGGCCATTGCTAACCAAATACTCAAGTATTTCATCTCCTACCATTCTAGGGTGCCTTTCCTAGCATTGGTCATGAGATCTGCCTCCCTGAGTGATTGAAATACTGTGGCCACATCCTGTTGGTTGGTGTCCCAATCATTGCTAAATATGACAACATTGCCCAGATACACTGCTGTATACAGGCCTTGGGGATGGAGGATGGGGTCCAGCATTCTCTGGAATGTGACTGGGGCTTCATGCAATCTAAAGAGAAGCACATTAAATTGATATAGGCCAAACAGGGTGATAAAGACAATTTTCTCACAAGACTCAGGAGTTAATGGATTTTGCCAATACCTCTTGGTGAGGTCCAGGTCACAAATATAGCATGCCTTCCTCAGTCAGTCCAAAAGTTTATTCTCTTACAGCATGGGGTATGTGTTGAATTGGATGCAGCATTAACTTTCTGGAAGTCTATACAAAACCAAGTGGTTCCATTTGGTTTTGGGACTAGCACAATAGGGTTAGACCATTCACTCTGGGATTCTTCAGTTACTCCCAGCTTCAACATAGTCTGAAAGTCCTCCTGTAGGGTCTCTTGGATTATTTTCTCTGGTCTGTATGGTTAGTGGCAGGTATGTACACCTGGGTCTTTGTCTGTGTGGTGCTGGATCACATGGGTTCATCCTGGCTTTGGGGAGACTATATCCCCAAAATTCTCTACCAGCCTCTGGGCTTCTTGCTTTTGGGTCTGGTTGAGCCAATTGTCCACTGGGACAGTGCTTGGTTCCTTTTCAATTTTAGCTTCCAAGTCCAGGGTTCCATCATCAGTGTCCTCATCTGTCATCGAATATGAGGCCCCTTTATGATCTTCTGATTCAATGAGCAATATCTCCCTGTCTTTCCAGGGTTTCTACAAATTAATATGATCTTTTTTTTTTCTGTCTGGTTGTAAGACTTCGTAATCAACCAGCCCCACCTTTCTGAGGACCTTATATGATATTTGACACTTACATAAGAGTTTACTCTCAGAACTAGGCAACAGAAGGAGTACTCTGTTACTGGATTTGAACTCCCATAGCCTGGCACCTTGGTTATAGTGACCTGCCTGTATTTCCTGTGCTTTTATTAAATTTTCTTTGGCAAATCTGCCAGCCACATCAAATCTTTCTCTCATCTGTAGTACATATGGGAGCACGTTAGGTGAACTGTGTGCCCATTTTTCCCCACATCTCTTTTAGGAGAGCCAACATCCCTCAAGGTTGTTGCTCATACACCAATTCAAAGGGCAAGAACTCAGTGGATGACTGTGGCACCTCCAAATGGCAAACAATAAATATGGTAAATATTCATCCCAGTTTTTTTTTTACCTCAGTGAACATGAATTTAGAAAGCACACATTTTAATGATCATTATACAATCCTATTCTCTAATTGGCTGGCTGACATGATCAATGGGAAAAAGTGCCAGTCAGCCACACCAGGAACCCATAGTCTCTGAAATCACTCCGAGACCCCTAAAAACAGAAACAGAAAAACTGCCACATTGACTCACCAGTAAATGTCAGTCTCTAACAACTCCTGGTACAACACTCACCAATATCTCTTCAAAGTCTCCAAACCCATATTACATAGCAAAAAAACAACTTTTTTCTTTTCTTAAAAAAAAAAAAAAACATATTCCTCACTCTTTCTGATTCCCAGCCCTGCTGTTGCTGAAAGTTTCTGTCACCATGAAGCGCAGTGTGCCCCGGTGTAGTGCCAGTTTACTTCCTACTGATTCGTCATGATTTAGTTTATCATATTTTTAGGCTGCACTGCCACTTTTTCCTTTTTTATTTTACATATCTTACCTTGAAGCAGCTAGGGTACATGAAAGAGGGAACTAGACAATTCCTTCCTGTTTTGCCAAATGCTGTAGAAGCTGGGCAGTCCTCAGATCACTACTAGCTTTTCCCCCTAAATTTTATTTATTTTTATTTAGTTTTTGTTAACCGGGTAGGTGCACTAGCCATGAAATGACTATTTTCAGACATGACTCAGGAGAGTACAACAATCAAAAACAGATATATAGCATGAGTACAATGAAATTACAATAGCATAGGTCAAAACAGTCAGTAGTAATGAATACATGCAGCCAGGACAATAACAATCAATGAAATTTACATAGAATTTTTAGGCATAAAAAAAAACCTAGACAGTCTAGGAGAAGATATCACAACATAGCAGCAAAGAAATATTGTTCAAATTAGTCACAACAATGAAGATTCAAATAGGCAGCGAAACAAGGCAAGGGCAAATTCCTGACTGGGCAGGATGCATTATCACAGCCTCCAAAACAAGACTCAGGTGTGTGTGTGGGGAGGGGGTTGGGGTACATTAGCTCTCAAGATGATAGTAAGGGTAAGAAGCGCTATGAGGTATGAAGGTTAAAGTTAAGCCAGACAGCATCTGGTGGGTGAGTGGATTAAGGAAGATTGAAACAAGTGCAGAGATTAGCGAGGGATAGATATAGACACAGCTCCTTTTTGAAGCTGTCATGGGATCTGGATATTCAAAGTGCTTAAGTGAGAGAGTTCCAAAGCTTAGGAGCAGAGTGAAGGCAACAGAGCCTTTTGATGTTTTACATCTCGCTACATTCAGCAGGGATTTATCTACCAATCGCAGTCTATAGGAGGAGGTTTGCGGTACCAGCAATGTTGCGAGCACTGAAGAGGTCTGGTTTCTGAGGATAGAGTCAATCAGGGAGCCAAGACAGTATTGACTGCAAGCTGAGGGGATAACCAGCCCAGGTCCCTGTACAGTTGGCAGTGGTGCTTAAGCCATGGTGACGAAGAGGCGTATCGACAGATACTATTATAAGTGACATCCCACTTAGGAAGGATGGTTTTGTGTGTGGCAGCAAAGGTCGGCATGCCATAGGTGAGGACAGGGAGTAATATGCCTCTGGAAATAGCAAGTTTAGCAGAGGGAGTAAGCATGAAACTGGACTTGCAAGCAACCCCCAGTTTAGCATTCACTGCCTTGCAGTCAGATTGTATATGCAGGCTGAAGTCCAGGGATTGGTCCAGAAGAATTCCAGGTACTTAAAAGATGTAACACATTCTATTTGTGTGCCGCTGTGGTCTTGCACCAATAGGGGAGCTTGACATGTCCTAAGTTTAGGGGCAGATCCAAGTAACATTGCTTGGGTTTTCTTAGCATTAAGTACAAGCTTGTGTGCAGAAAGCCAGTTTTTGACATTTGTGAAATCTGAAGAAAGAGATGCATTTATGCTGGCAACCTTATCAGAGCTTGACTAGAGTACAAGGTCATCTGCATAGAGAATGGATGAGTATGAAAGAAAAACCTCATCTACGTTATTGATAAAAAGTGAGAAAAGAAGAGGTCCAAGAATAGAGCCCTGGGGAACCCCAATATTGATGGTAGTACCATCAGATAAAGAGGAGTTGAATTTCACAATTTGAGTTCTCTTTGATAGATAGCTTCCATACCAGGTGACAACTGGGGTGAACAGCTCAGATTGCAAAGAGTGGAGAGGAGCAGGGGGTGATCAACAAGATCAAAGGATATTTGTAAGGTCTATAGAAACTGCCCCTGTCAGCTGGCCAGCGTCCATACCGGTAAGCACATTGGTAGTGAATTTGAGAAGTGCTGTAGTGGTACTGTGACCTTTATGGAAGCCATGTTGGGTGTCAGAGAGAAGTCTGTACTTTCTGAGGTAGTCAATGGTTTGATTTGCAGCAAGTTTTTCCAGAATTTTACTTAGGACTGATAGGATGGCTATAGGCCTGTAGTTAGTAATCTCCTTGGGATCACCTTTTTTAAAGACAGGCGTTACACGAGCAATTTTCCAGAGTTTAGGAACTTGGCTATTAGAGAGAGACTAGGTGAAAATTCTAGCCAGAGGGGAGGCTATGTATGGTGCTGCTAGTTTCAGGAACCGAGGCTCAAGTGTATTGGATCCAGAGCTAGTGTTGTCAGAGACAGTCCGTAATAGTTTTCAGACCTCGGTCCTTGAGATTGCCTTGAAGTAGAATGGGTGATTTTTAGACATTTGTTGGGAAGGATAGCTGGGGGTAATGGACTGTTTTGATGTTGAAAGCAGAGATGCTGTCTGAGGAGATGGGAAGGCAGAGGTATACTGAGACAGGTCCAAGAACATTTGATTGCAGGAATTAGCAATGGTGTCAGAGTCATTGCAATGTACTCCATTTAATGCCATGTCGCTGGGGTAGTTGACTGGGATGCACCGAGAAAAGTGTTGACATGGGCCCAGAATTTCCTAGGATCCCCAGCAGAGCCTAGCAGCAATTCTTTACAACAGGCACTCTTAGCTGTTCTGACCTGTTTTTTTACAGAAGTTACATAGGGTTCTGTAGGTAGCATAGTCAGACTGTATCCCTGAGGCTTTGTACTTTTTCCAGCATTTCTCCCTAGAGAGTAGATTTTTCATCAAGTCTTTGTGAAGCCATCTCATTTGTTTACCCTTCACCCTCTGTGTCACCTTGGAGCATGCTTGTTCTGGATGGCCAGGAATTCATTAAGGAAGATACTTAGTGAAGACTCAACATTATGGGAAAGGTAAATACCAGACCAGTTTATCCTCAAGACATCATGACTAAAAGCCTCAATATCCAGGTTGGCAAAATTTGTAAAGGTGACATAGAGGGGTGGAGGGGATGGAGCAGCCTCAGGATTCCAGATGCAGAAGACAGGGGAATGATCAGTAAGCGAATCTGCCAAGATACCTGCTTGGTGTACATGATCCAGACGGTTTACCAGTATCCAGTCAATAAGGGAAGAGGATTTTAGTGAAGAAGTAACTCTGGTAGGCTCAGTTAACAGCTGGTGGAGGTTATAATTTTCTACCAGAGAGAGCAGCATGCTATGGGCAGTTCCTAGCCAATTTTGGTTAAGGTCACCCAATATAATGACCTCATTATGTCTGGAGGGCAAAGAGGTCTGATGAAATAATTCCTGCAGACCTACAGTACCCACATTTGGGGGATTTTAAGTGCAGATAATGCCCTATTGGGCATAAAAAATAGGGTCCCAGTAAAATCAAATGTGCCCCACCAATAACCTCCTATGAAACCACCTCCCTCTGTCAACCTCCACCTTTTTTTATTACACCCCGCCAAAAAAACATCAACAGAAAATAGTTTTTTTTTTCTGTCCAGAAAATGTAGCCAGTGCTCTGTAGTTAAAAGCAGACCCTACAGCAAGTCCAGAAAACTGTCCCGGCTTCTACAACAAAATCAGAGCCTGGACAAAGGAGCTGGAACAGTCACACAATGAACTACCAACTTGTAGCACAGTAGAAAACATTTCCAGACCTCAGGAAAAGCATCGGGGCTGGGAATAGGAAAACACTACTGCACATCTACATGAAAGTAAAGCCCTAACAACACAGGATGCAGTCCAGGACTATATTTATCCTGTGGAGCAATCAGTCTGTGGGTGATACACTGATGTTCAGATGGACTTAACCTTCAGTAAAGCACACACCTCCCCCATATGTTTTGACATAAAATTGGTGCATCTATCAGTTAGGTTCTCCTTTGGCAGCTCAACTTGGGAAAACACTATTATTAATTGTTTTGCCACTGACCAGGCTGTAATGGAATGTATGGGAATAGACTTGGGGTAATGGGTGGCATAATCCAATATAACCAGTGATACCCAGATGTACTTTTTATCAAGGATTCTACCACATCAATCTCAATTCTTCAAAATGGGATGTCTGTTATGGCCATAGGGATTAAAGGGTTCTTTGTATACTTCTGGGGGCCACCAACTGACACTTAGAGCAGGAAGTGCAAAGGTTTGCCACTTCCTTCCATATGTAAACATAGGAAGAGAAAGAAGTAAGTACCTCAGCTGGGACTTGAACCAAGGTCACCTAAAATACCATTCCTGTTGTGCTACTAGCTGCTCCCCAAGGCAACTGGAAACTGGGCCATCCTGGAGCACATTATTCTTTCTCTAATGCACAACCCGGGACTGCACAGATAATGTGTTTAGCGAATCCTAACTTAGGGGACATGGCAGCTTGTGTCTGTTGCATGGCCCCTAGCGCTATGCCACAGCCCATTTCATGCCACAAGGATAGCACAAGCCCCTTTGGTGCATGCAGCCTGTGGTTAGAGAATTGCTCCTGATGCATATTTTGGTGCAAGGGGCACTTTGCACCATTCCTAGTAGCACAGGCTCCTTGTGCCATTCTGGGAGCTTTGAGAATCAGGCCCAATGACATTACATTTTTCAGCTTTATAGACCTTAGCAGGAGATTGTGGGCTTGATTCTCAAAGGTTGGCGCAGGGCTGTCACAAGCCCTGCATCAAACCCTGCACTGCCCCAAACACATTGCCTCACCATGCATCCAACTCACAAAGGTTACCCACATTTGGGACACTTTACCCCATTTATAGTGGCTTCCACCAAATATGGGTCTCAAATCCTGTAAAGTGGACCACAAAGTTAGACCAGCAAAAACTGATCTAACTCGCAGCATACGGCACATGAGATTGAGAATCCTGATTGCTGGCCATGGAATGCCACAAGCCCCATGTGCCATGTGTTTGGCCCAGCTGGGGCTTGTGGCATTCTAACTCATTTGAGAATCAAGCCTTGTGTGTGTCAATTTTATTATCTCTTGCTTAAAGGATGCCCATGTTCATTTTCTTTTTTTTTCTTTTTCAATTCTGTCTTTTTGCCTAGCCTCAGTCATCAGTGCTCAGTCCTGGTCACAGTGTCCCTCAGACTTCCACCACCCATATCCACCTCCGCTCTCCCAGTTACCCCTGACTTACCCCCCAGAGTGCGGGGTCAAGGCACTGTATGGGCACCAGTGCCGTGATACTGCTAACTGGTCGGCAGAGTTGGCTGGGTGGCTAATTGAAGCCCAGGGAGAGGGCTTCATGAAGACAGCCTGTAGGCTGGGGCAGGGATGTGCAATGATGTCCTGCATCTCTTCTGCCCCTGAGTTGCTTGCTTGTGTCAGTGCTTGGCGACAACCCATCCTCCGCCAGGTGTCGCACCTGCAGCGAGCACATACCACCTTCCCCCCTGGAAAAGGAGAGCAGTCCTAAGGACACCTAATCCTCCACCCCGGCTCTCCGAAGACCTGGATCCATTCTCGAACCCTGGTCACCAGTGTTGCAAGCGGAAATCCAACTGCTGCATCGGTGGGCTGAGGATGCCCATGTTCTAAGCTGTCAGAAATTGCAAAATAATATCAATACTTTTCATAATAAATATGTGGCAACTATATCCATGAATATTTCTCAGCCATACACCTGATCTGACAGAAAGGGAAAGGCTAGTGAGTGAGAGTAATAATAATGTTTGATTGATGGGAAACTCCACTGTAAAAGCAGAATCATTGGAAGGGCATTGCAGGTCTGTTTTGCTAATGCAGGTAAGATGACTTGTCTGCCTACAGTACAGGTCAAAGCAGTGTGATCCATTGCTAAGCACCACATGTAGAGGGAGTAATTGACTTTTGTGCACATTTTGATAGGGTGTACATGTCTTAGGAAGGTGATGCCTTGGTTCAAATCACAGATCAGGCACTTACTTGCTTCGTTCTCTCCTCTTTTTGCACAGATGGCATCCACCACAGGGTACTGAAGGAGCTGGCAGAGGTCCTGGCAGGAACTTTGGCAGATCTATTCAATGCCTCACTACACTCAGGGTGTGTACCTCAGGATTGGAGGATGGCTCATGTGATGCCCCTCCACAAGAGCAGCACCAAGGATGAACCAGAGAACTACAGACCAGTAAGCCTCAAATCTATCATGGGTAAGCTGATGGAGACTATCCTGAAGGAGAGCTGGTGGCTCTCCTGGATGCCAAAGGGCAGCAGGACAGCAGACAGCATGGCTTCATAAGTGGCAGATCCTGCCAAACCAACCTGGTGGAGTTCTTTGACTGGGTAACTAGGCAATTGGATGGGGGCCATGCAGTGGATTTCTTGTACCTGGACTTCAGTAAGGCATTTGACTCAGTGCTGCATGGGAGGCTGGGAAGTAAGTTAGAAGGCACAGTGGTGGGTACAAAGCTGGTGAGATGGGTAGGGAACTGGCTTCAGGGAAAGCAACAGAGGGTGGTGGTGGGTGAGGAGCTCTCATCCCCAAGGGTAGTGATGAGCGATGTTCCACAGGGCTCAGTGTTGGGGCCACTATTGTTTGAGATATTCATTGCAGACATATCATTGAGCATCAAGAGCAAGACCAGTCTGTTTGCTGATGACACCAAGATGGGAGTGGTGGTGGATGACCTAGGGGGATGGCAGGGGTTGCAGGATGATCTGGCAAAGCTGGAAACCTGGTTGGACACCTGGCAACTGGGGTTCAATGCCAAAAATTGCAAGGTGCTGCATTTTGGGGCAAAAAATCCAAGGAGGAGTTGCCAGCTTGGGGGGAAGTGCAGCTAGCCAAGACAGAGGAGGAGAAGGATTTGGGGGTGCTCATTTTCAGGACCATTGGAAAACTGCACCCTCAATTGTTTTGCAGAATTTGCAATTTTCACCATTCTCCACAAAAACTGACATGTTCAGCAATTTCTTGCAATTTTTGAGTTTTTACAATGAACTGTGTTAAAAAGTATTAACATTTTTAATAAAATACTCCCAAATATATTGACAATTTTGCATGCAAACTTGGGTTTGGCCAAAACAATGCAGTGCAAGGTAGGGCAAGGATTTTATGTGACACTGCTTTCTTTTGAATCCTTGTCTTGTTGGGTTTCAAAATCCACTGGCCAAGCATACAGTAAGTATACTCAAACACTTGTCTTGTGTTGAAGAAGCCTATCAAAAACCTTTTTGTTGCCACAGAGACTGAAACAAATGATGGGAGAAAAGGTGCAAATTATCCCATTAACTTAAATGGTGTGCTAACTATGATGCCTTTTTGTAAGTGGTAGGACAAGTTTTTCCTTGTGAGCATACTTTCATTCAGATTAGTTTTGATTCAAACAACTGAGGATTTTTGGATGGCCCTGATGATTTTAAACTTGAATAAGCTAGTTGGTAACAGTGATCTCGCTCTTAGTAATCTACCACGTAGATGCTCACATGCAAAGACTACAATAAAAACATGGCCAAAGTCTAAAAACAAGCTTATAAAACACATACAATGTATCTGAACATTTATCTTTAAACAAAATCATTGCAGCTGGAGTAAAACAAAGGTAAATTACAGGATACCCTGACTACTGTATGATGCAGTAAAAATATATTGGTATTTTTTTATATTTTTTGGTAACCAGATAAGGCCCACTAGGCACAAGTGCTTGTTTTCAGGGGCAACCACAGAGCACTGAGGAGGTTAAGTGACATACTCAGAGTCGCACAGTATGCAGTGGAAGTTGTGGGAATCAAACCCAGGTCTGCTAGATGTCCTCAGCTCATTCACAGTTTGTTACTCTAACCTCTGGTCTATACTGCCAGCCCCAATAACCCTCAGATTTAATGTTTAAATATGTGATTTCAAAAATAGTGTACAGTACCTACAGTGCAAATTATGAACATTAAACACTTTAACAACATTTTACTAAAATTCAATTATTCACCACTCTATCTGCTTATTTTTTTCTTGTACCAAAGTGGGTGAATAGCTGGCAAAGCACTGTAAACAGCTGTTGATTACATTTCATTATTCTACATCCAGAAACAAACAAAAAATATTTCTTCTGGATTTATTTAATATTGATTTGCTGTGGTTCACTTTGTAGAGTGTATTTAGCACTGTATGAGGAAGATGCTTTTAAGTTTTGGAAGACAGACAATACTTACGATAGCTTATCAGTTTAGTGTTCATTTTAGGAACATAAACTCTTTTCTATGTTTTAAACATATTCAAAACGCTGTGTCTGTATTCGCCTCCTGCGTGGTCCCCCTCATCTCTATTTAAAATGATAGGCTTGTACCTGCTCCTGAGTGTTCTCAAATATGTTGCTGCTGTATGTTACTTATTGTACTATCCTAATGTAATATACGGTTTGCTGTTTATCTGCATATCGTGACTCAGGGTATAGTTGTCTACCCTCTGTGTGTCTTGTACCGAGCTCTGTACCTCATATATGCACTTGTTCTTTTAATTTGTATTGTACAGTTAACTTGTATTTTGATGTGGAGCCTTTGCAAAGGAGACTCTGACTCAAAGGTTTGTAATTCCAATATGTTCAATAAATATATATAAATAAATAAGTGGCAATGTATTCATTTAGCAGTTTATACTGATTTATACCTGATGCAGAAAACATTAAAAAATTTATTGTGAACCACTCAGGGTCTATCGTAGAACTCCCGCAATTGTCCCACAAGTTTTGCAAAAAGCTCTGCAATTTTAGATAACTTTTTCCACAATTTTCCAGTGGCCCTGCTCATTACAGGGTCAGTGAACAACTTGGCACACTGTAGGAAGGCAGCTGCAAAGGCCAATAAAATGCTGGGTTGCATTGCAAGGGGTATATTCTCAAGGAGGGGGGAGGTGATTCTGCCACTGTATAGATCATTAGACCACACCTGGAGTACTGCATGCAGTATCGGCACCTGTATTTGAAGAGAGATATTAAGTTACTGGAGGGGGTGCAGCGCAGGGTAACAAAGATGATCCATGGGGTGGGGGACTTACCATATGAGAGGAGGCTGAGGGAGTTGAACATGTACTCACTAGACTCTGACAACGACTTTTAAAATTTAAGCTGTGTGTGGACCTCTGTGCTGACCTCCTACGTTAAACCACATACTATTTTTAAACTTTTGAGCATTTATTCTGTGTTTGTTCAGTGTACTTACTATGTGTGTCTGAGCCTTGCTGTCATTTTTCCCAGGAAGCAGGAAGAGGGAGTGTAGTTCTTTCATTTCAGTCTCGAGAACTACTCTTCACCTAGGGAGCTTTACTTTTTATTTTGGGGACATATACACTTTGTACCACACCAACTCCACGCATGAGTGGATTTCGTGGAGTTTGATAAGGGCAGAAAGTATATTTTATCTCGAGGCTCAGTAAACTTGGGTGAGCACTTCCAGGTTAATCCCTCTTTTTATGTCACTTTCTAAGCGACAAGAGTGAGCGACTGTATCGCGAAGAAGTGCACTAAGACACGCACGTTTAGCGTGTGTTAAGCATGTTAGGTGGTGTCAGGGGGAAGTCTTACATCTGTGTTGTCTGCAATAGTATAACTTGTGAGTACTCATACATTACGTGGTTTTGTTCTGTTACTTCCTACATATGGCAATGGCGTCCTCCATAAATTCATCCAGGAATATTAATGTGTTTGTTACTACTACAAAAGGGGATACAGGTATACAATGCACATCTTGTTATATGTTTAGTTTATCAGCTATTATCACTGACAATCTCCCCTTTCAATGTGCAAAATGTACTGACAACATTGTATTACAATGTGAAAACAGCTTATACTATAAACGGATTTTGGTACTTGAATCTAGTAATAATTCTGAACATATAATTGTTCAAGATGCATCACATGCAACTAATATCCCAGTAAACGAGACTCCACCTACTTCTATTTTTAGCACCATGTCAGCGAAAATAATATCTAAAGAGAATAATCATACCACTTTGAGTAACTTAGTTATTAATCCATCTGATGTCTCAAAAAAAGAGCTAGAGAAGATGAGCACAGTTCAGGTAACAGCATAGAAGACACTACCTGGTATAATATACAAGGGTCAAAAGCTACTAAAAAAAGAAGGTACAAGGCAAAGCATTTTAATATTCCATTACATAATAGCTTTGACCCCTTGTCCACTGCTCCTGTCGATTCTAATTGTATCTCTACTGAGCCCCCTAAAGAAGGATTAAATTCTACAAACACATCCCAAGTCAAGGTTAATATGCCACATTTCTCGAGTCCGCCACCTAATTCTACGTCCGATCTCCCTTTGATAGATTTTGCTACTATTCAAATTGATGAAGAAGCATCCTCTATGTATGTTCCCAATTGTGATGATTTAAATACTAGACAAATATTTGTTTTGGGAGACTCCCTAATTAAACAATTGGATAGAGTTTTATGTGAGCCTGATAAACATAATAGAACTTGTTCAAGTTTCAGTGGTGCTAAAATCTCCAATCTAACATATATGGTTGATAATATTATTGGCTGTCAAGAAATAAATCCATTGGGCCAGATATTCAAAAGGGTTGCACCATGCTCAATAGCATTGCGCCTGCGCAAGTCCGAACTTGCTCCATTCCGCGATATTCAGCAGGAGGCAGTTGCACCACAGAAAACATGCTGAGCAACAGTGCAATGCAAATGAATGCATGCTGAACTGGAGGGGGAGGAACCATGCATAAACTGCACAGTCCGATATTCAGCCGGGTTGTGCAGAGTTGTACAGGCGCAACCCCCAACCTGCGCCTGCAGGACTTTGAGCCCCAAAAAAAAGGCTTAAGTCGAGGGCCACCCACAGGTGAGCTGCTGTATTGCAGGGCGCAACACAGCAGCTGCCAACTGTGGCTGGCCCTCAACCCACTCTCTGTGCCCCCCCTCACCAGCCTGATCGTGGGCAGCAATGTGTCCCCCCCAACACATCCCTGGTGGTCCAGTGGACTGATAAGCCCAATCGCGAGTTGACGTAATGAAACACCCCCACCTCCCGAATATATCCCTGGTGGTCCAGTGGACCGATGAGCCCGATCGCGGGCTGGAGTTTTCAAACACCCCCCACCTCCCGATCATATCCCTGGTGGTCCAGTGGACCGATGAGCCCGATCGCGGGCTGGAGTTTTCAAACACCCCCCCCACCTCCCGATCATATCCCTGGTGGTCCAGTGGACCGAAAATCCTGATCGCGGGATGTAGTTGTCACCCCGAACACATCCCTGGTGACCTAGTGTCCCCACCCACCCACTGAAGCCCCACCACCCCCTCCCCCGCAGCTCGGCGGGCGGCAGCATCCCACCGCCTGCCACCCGCTGCCGACCGATCTCGCTCGGGTTGCACACTCATTGCGAGCAAGAGCCAATGGGCATGCAGCTATACCGCATAAGACAGTCAGTTTTGTGAATGAAATTCATCACAAAACTGGACTGTCTGAGACTAGAGCTGCACGCCCATTGGCTCTTGCTCTGCACCACTGGGCATGCAGCCCACCGGCAGTCAGTCGGGCGGCGGCGGGGGCAGGTGGATGCTGCTGCCCGCTGGCTGCGGGGGTGAGCGTGGTGGGGCTTCATGGGTGGTGGGTGGGAGCCACTAGGTCACCAGGGATGTGTCGAGGGTGACAACCATATCCCGCGATCGATTTTGGTCCACTAGACCACCAGGATATGATTGGGAGGTGGGGGTGTTTGAATACTTCAGCCCGCGATCAGGCTTATCGTCCACTGACCACCAGGGCTGTGTTGGGGGAGACACATTGCTGCCCACGATCGGGCTGGTGAGGCGGGGGTATTTAGGCTATGCCCACAATCGGGCCAGTGGGGGGTGGTGGTAGGGTTTTTATGCTCTTTTGCCCATGATTGGGCTGCAGGGGGCATCCTTCTCCGACGGCTGCTACCTGGCAGGGTGCCAGGCACAAGTCCTCGGGGATCGGTGCACCTGCATACTAATGGCATGCAAATGGGGCCATAATCAGATGCAAATGGCCCCCCCTGCACCTTGCATGAAATATAGCCCCATTTGCATGTCACCTTTTGAATATCGGGATTTTGCACATGGCGCAATGGTACTTGCACCACCGCAAGTTGAATGCTCCACTTTGTCAACTTGCGGTGGTGCAAGTTCCACTGCGCCATGCACAGTGGCTGTGGCTGGGGGGTGATATTCAAAGGAGTTGCTCAATAGTGCAGCTCCTTTGAATATCACCCTGGACACATCCCAGCACAACTATTTTGTGCAGCGCAAGGGCTTGCGCCTATGAATGGCGCAGTTTGAATATCCAGCCCATTGTGTATTATCCACGTTAGCGCCAATAACATCTACAGGGATTCTATTCAGAACATCAAACGAGGCTATGTTTCTATGATTAATAAATTGACTGATCTTGGGTGTGATATTATTTGTTCTGAGATTCTAACTATTCCACGGTACTCTGGGTTTCTTAATCAAAAAAATAAAATTATTAATAACTGGCTTAGGCATTGGTGTTTACAACAAAATATACAGTGGATGACCCATTGGGAAGAGTTCACTGATAGACCAGAGCTTTATTGTCCTGATGGCTTGCATGTTAACAAATTAGGGAATGCTCTGCTGAGTCAACAATTTCTATCCACCATTAACATAAATTTAAACTAAATTATGGGGGGAAGGGAGTTAATGTACATACCCCCTCATCTCATTCCTATAAAGTCTCCAGCAAACAAATACAATTCCTTAGTTTTAATGCAAGGAGTTTGACACAGAAATTCGATGAGTTATTAACTATTATTTCAAATAAGGATTTAGATATTGTTACGGTATGTGAAACATGGGGAGATTGTGACTCCCCTTGGATCAAGCAACTTCCTGGATATACTTCTTATTATTTGAATCGAAGTGAAAAAAGGGTGGAGGTGTTGCCTCATTCATTAATAATAAAATTGACTCAGTCAATATTTCTAGCCTTATAAAAACTCATAATCTCCCAACTGAGAGTCTTTGGCTTAAAATGTTCCTATCCAGAGAGGATTTTATTATCCTTGGGACATGTTATATTCCTCCAACTTCAGCTAGTTTAATTATGGATGCCATTCTTTCTGAATTTGAAATAGCTACTCAAATGGGTTATATTATTATTACAGGGGATTTCAATCTCCCAGGTATTAATTGGCATTTACTTACAGCATCTAGTTGTATTAGTAATAAATTTATGTCCACCTGTTCGGAACTGGATTTACATCAATGGATAAATTCTGCTACCCGAGGCAATAATATATTAGATCTTGTTCTTAGTAGTATCGCCTTAGACATTAGGGATGTGCATATTTCAACACCAGTTGGCAGTAGTGACCATAATTCTATCTTATTTAATTTGCAGAGACACATTGTCTTCAATAATAATTCTTCAATAATATACCTGTACGACAAAGCTGATCTTCATAGTTTAAATCTCCACTTAAAAAATGTTAATTGGCTATCTTTGTTTAAGGACCAAACCCTACAACACAGTTAGGTACTTTTCAGAACTCTTATTTTGACTCTGTGAGATACTCATATTCCATCAAAAAATAAGAATTCTAATGGGAAACAGTCTCCTAGATGGATGAATAAAAACAACAAATATTTAATAAATATAAAAATTAAAAAACATCGTAATTATTTAAAAAATAAGACTACTTCTAATTGGGAATTCTATCTGAAATCAAGTAGGAAATGTAAATTAGTCATCCGTAGGGCTAAATCTAAATGGGAACTGACTTTGGCAACTTCAGCCAGCAAGTCTAATTCCAAACAATTTTACTCTTATATTAATTCCCTCAGGAAAAGTCCAAGTATGGTGGGGCATCTTACAACAGACAACATACTTATTCATGAGCCAAAAGCAATGGCTGACGTTTTTAACAATGAATTTTGTAAAGTTTTCTCTGCACCAGAAGTTCAATCACCTGAATTTATGATATCACCTTTAGACCCTTCTATCACATTCTCAGTTGAGTCTATTATCAAAAAACTACTTTCCTTAAAAGGTAAATTTTGTCCAGGCCCAGACTATATAGCAGGGCATTTACTTTATCTATTATCTGAACATATTGCCTTCCCACTCAAACTCTTATTCAACCTTTTTTTACAACTTAATTTTATCCCTTGTGAATGGAAAGAGGCATTTGTGGTACCTATACATAAGAAGGGATCCAAACATCTATGAGAACATTATCAGCCGATTAGTTTGACTTCATCCATATGTAAGGTCTTAGAAAGTCTACTAAAGGATATTGTCTCCCCAATTATTGATGCATCTGATCGGGAACAACATGGCTTTAAAAAGGGGTAGAAGCTGTCTGACTAACTTGCTCTGCTTTTATGAACACTTTAGTTCTTTTTTGGATAACTGGTTAGCCTGCGACATTGTCTTTATTGATTTCAGTAAAGCTTTTGATACATGCCACACTGGGCTCTTATTCAAAAACTCTCTAGTTTCAGTATCAATAGTCATATAATTACATGGATTCGTAATTGGCTTTCAAGTAGAACTCAAAGAGTGATGATAAATGGGGCATTTTCTTACTCTGGCAGAGTGCTAAGTGGTGTTCCACAGGGCTCAGTTCTCAGCCCCTGTCTTTTTCAGGCTTTTATATCTGATCTAATCAATTCTTGCCTTTCCTATACTATTAAATACGCAGATGATGTGAAGATCGGAGAACTATGTTCTAATTTAGACCAAATATCTTGTATTCAGCATGACCTTGATATCATCAGTACCTGGGTTAACAAATGAGGTATGAAGTTAAACGCCACAAAATGCAAAGTAATGCATTTAGGTTCTAATAATTTAAATTTCCAGTATACTCTGGATGAGTTACCATTGTGTGCCACTGTTGATGAGAAAGATTTGGGCATAACAAGTTCAGATAATTTAACCTATTCAAAGCATATGCATTCAATTATTAATACATCCAATAAAATTGTATGGTCTATTTTGCGCAATATTAGATCTTGTGATCAGGAGGTGTTGTTACCTCTGTTCAGGTCCTATGTTCATCCCCATCTTGAATATGCTTCATAATTGTGGTGTCCTTTCAAAAAATCAGATAGTCACTCTCCTGAAAGGGTACAGCGAAAATATACAAAAAAAATATTTGGACTTGAATCCTTATCTTATGAGTCTAGGTTGGACACATTGAAACTAATGCCTCTTACTATCAGATATATTTGAGGTGACCTTCTCCTCCTATATGACATTATCCATGACCCATATATCATGTCTGAGTTAGGTTTTTCTTTTAAAAAATCAATACACAACACTAGAGGTCATATCCTTCAGTTAACTGGTAAATCTTTTAAACATAATAATGGTAAGTATTTTTTCTCTGTAAGAATTATCGGGCCTTGGAATAGACTCCCATCTGATGTAGTCACAAGTAATACTAAAGAGATTTTTAAACATCGTCTCGACACTTTAATTATGTCTGGGTACGACTTAACATTCTATTCTATGGCCTAGTAAAGGAGCATTATGGGCTTTGGCCTACTAGCTCCTTCATCTAACCTTAGTATGAACCCTAGTAGAGGACAGGAGGGACAGGGGGATATGATTGAAATCTTCAAGTACATGAAATGAATAAACAAGATGGGTACAGAGGGGATGCTCAAAGTAAGGGTGGGGAGGGGAGGGACACACTAGGCCATGATTTGAGACTGGAGAGAGGAAGGGAGGTTCAGGAGGGAGATTAGGAGACACTTTTTTACGGAGAGGGTGGTAGCTGGGTGGAATGCGTAACCGACAGAAGTGGTATCCAGTAGAACAGTGGGCTGCTTCAAATGGGGCTGGATAGGGCAAGAGGGAAGGTCAAGGGAGAGGGAGGGTGGGAGGAGGGCAGCTGCAGAATAAGGAAGCTAGCTGCACATTCTAGCAGACTTGATAGACCACTAGCCTTAATCTGCTGGCAAACTTCATATGTTTGTATGTTCGTATATCACTGATTGAATGAGAGATGTTCCTACAGGAAAAGCTGTCCAGAGGGATCTTCCTCAAGGCCCTCATGGTTCTGAAGCCTCTGAGGCATAACAGTGGCATCAATCAGATAAGATTAGGTTTTTTTTTCTTAGATTCTGTTGAAAGAGGGTGGGTCTCTTTTGTCTGGCAAGTTAAAGGGCATGCTGGGGTAAGGAATGCCTGGATATTGAGTATGTGCTGTAATTGTGCCAAGAGGGAGGGGGTTACTAGTTTTGTCAAGAATAGTGGTTGGGTAGGCAACTTGTGCTGGGGATCACCAGCTGAAGGAGATGCATGGTTTCACCAAGAAATGGACAGCTAAGCTAGGTAGCACAAATATAGTAGACCTCCCCCAACCAGAAAAATGAGCACAGACAGAGTCAAAAATTTCTTCTTGAATACAGCTTGCATCATAACCTCGCCTACAGTACAAGTCACATTAAACTGTTCCTTCAACTCACTGGTTTAGCATTTTTTCAGTGGGTTGCTTAATGTGTGCACTGATCATTGCACTGCATTAATAAAAGTTTCCTACTGGCTTATCTCTGGTTTATCTCCGGCTGCTTTTTAGCTTCAGCTTACTTTGCAGCTGTCTGGAATCTCTTATCCAATGCAGTGCAATGCTCAGTGCACACATTAAGCAACTCATAGAAAATGCATAAATACTGAGTTGGAAGATGATTTCACTACGTACAGTGTTGTACTGTACATCTCAGCCTCTTGGTAAAACACTTACTGTACCATGCACTCTCTCTCACTGCAGAGCCAAAGTTGGGTGCATGAAAATTAAAGAAAGGAAAGAAAGAAATACTGACAATGTAGTGGTCATATCAGTCAAATAAAGCTACAGTACTGTGCGGTACAAATCAGAGCATCATCTATCTACTGACTTCCGAGTTGACCGTTCGCTCAGACGTGACTCTCCACACTGCTGTACTTCCTCAACTCTTTCTCTCTTACCACAACATTTTAAGTAAATGACCATTACATTAGGCCAGTGGTCATTTACTTAAAATGCCATGGTTAGAGAGAAGTACAGCAGCGTGGAGAGTCATGTCTGAGAGACCGGTCAACCCGGAAGTCAGTAGGTACTGTAGATGATGCTTTGATTTGTACAGCACAATACTGCAGCTTTATTTAATTGATATGTCCACAAAAAAATATTTTAAGCAGTCAGTGGGTCAGTATTGAGATTCACAAAAAAACAAAAAATAGGGTAACTCGGTCAGTATTGAGATTACCTGTCAAGGAGATTCAGGTGCGAGTGTGAGCAGGATGAGCGAGCAGCAACAAGTGAGCAGTCAGGAGGGTGAGAAGCATGGCATTTAATTTCTAAACTATTGTATCGATTGAAATTACTGAATGATTTCGTTGCAAACTGTATTCAAGCATCAGGGGCACAGAAATGCCATCACTTGTACTGTACAGCATCAGTTCAATATGCAGCAGTGTCATGGGACAGTGGATGATCAGCATTACAACTCACAGCTAGTAAGTACTGCAATTCAAATGCATATAAAAATGGGGAGCTGAAGGGCATTCACACTGGCTGAAAGTGCACTGCATGTGCATTGCATGAGAGTTGACGTTTGGTTGAAATGGAGTTTAGAGTTTAAGTGTTTTGATTTGCCACTGAATTGTCAGCATATAAAATCAATGCCAGAGCAGTGAGTTGGAGGAACAGTTTAATGTGACTTGTACTGTATTTAAAGGAGGATATCGGGGGGCATTTCCACCAAGTACAGTATATCTGGTTCAGCCAAGAGAGAAAATGAAGGGGGGGGGGGATAATCACCCATTTAGGAATTCCGAGAATGTAAACAGCTCAACTCAGATTATCACATGATGCAGTGAATGTGCAAAGTTGGAAAACTTCACTTTGCAAATTAATTTGCAAAGTTTACCAACTTCACAATATGAAGTGTTGACTTTGCAAAGTTTTTGGCAGGCAAAGTGGCACTTTTTCAAGCAAAAACATGCCAGTTCCCCTGCAGAAGTTGCTGCTTCATGATGGCTTTTCCTGTAAAAGTACCACTTCACCATTAAAACTCTGTCAAATGTGAGGTTTGGGCAAAATGGGAACTTCATGAAGTAATGTATGAAGAGGAATTTTACCACTTTGTTGGAACTTCACCAGTGAACTAAAACTACAGCAGTGATATGTGCTTTGTGAATGTTAAAATGGACAAGAGGAATTCAAGAGGCATTACTTATGCGACTATGAATATTTTTTACAGTTTTGTCAGTAATAATCATTGGTAATTCCACTGTACATTTCATACATAAACCATGTTTTTCCCAGTATTGTTAGATAACAGGACACATTGGCATTGGAGATGCAGGACAGATTTCAGCTTTATACACACAATAGCAGAGAAATTACAAATATCCACATTTGTGCAACATTTTCCAAAATGTCACAAAATATTAAATTGTGAAAATGTAAACTCCTGTAACTTAAAATGTTTAAACTGAAGCTGTCTATATTTAATCAATTCTATTACCCTTACAAAGAGGTTATGTGTGCTACTTTTCACATATGTAGTTCTAAAGGTGGCTGAGGTATAAGCACATAATTTTCATGAAATGTTCTCCCCAAAACACAATGCCAGATTTTGAGCCCCTATAATTTTGCACCAATATATCCAGATATGATATGATATTTATAATGCCTTTAAGGCACATTGCAATACTTAATTGAGCCACATGCCCATCACATGCTCATGATGTTGTACTGGGGGTGTCACCTACTGTATAATATCCTGCAAAATCGTATGCCTCTGGCCCTTGTCTCCCTCCTCAAACCAGCTCACAGCAATTATCCCCTTGAGGTCTGGAATCAATGCTCTGCTTGAAATCTCAAAACTTAGAATGAGGATGGGGGAATCCTCCTTTGGTTACTTGGCACCATCCTTATGGAATTCCATTCCTACAGAGGGTAGACATACAGTAGTCCCTCAGCCTCCTCATTTCATAGAAGGTACCATGACTATCTCCTAAGTGCCCCATGCCCCTAACGTCTCTCATTTTAATTGCTGGTATGTATTAAAGCTATCTCTCTGCCTAGTTTTTAAACTGGTTGTGCATTTATTATTTGTATCTGCTGTTATTTGTATTACTTTTCACCTGAATCTTACAACATTCTACATGCACTGATTTATTATAATTTTGTCTTGAGTTGACATAATTGTCCTTGCTTTGAAAGCACTCTCTATCATGTTTTGTATTCTCCCGAGTTGTGACTGACCATAGCCATTTGTTTGTCTAGTGCACCTACCTGGTCACCAAAAACTAAATAAATAATCTGCAAGTCTCTAGCTCAACAGACATTCAAGTTATAGCTACATAAAGAAAATTTAAAATTCCACAAAATTCTATTAAAATTCCATGGTCTTTAGCAGAATTTCACAGAAATGTCATCATAATTCCATGAATGCAGAATTTTCTAATTCTGCACAGCTCTAGCTGCATTACTTTAAAACAGTAGGTACTGAACCATAATGGGAGCAATTGTTTGTAGTTAATATAGTTATCAAAATGTGTTGATGCTTCAGTAGGCATAAAAATATAAACAAACACATATCTGGATGTCTGTTATACAACATAGAACTGTTTACAGAACAGATAAACCACATGTCAATAAAAAAGTTATAACTAGACTTTGGTCTAAATATGAAGGATTACTTTAAAAACATCACCCTGCCCTTCAATAGGTTAGCTATTATCTTGAGTACCATACATCCTTTAACTGATTATACTTGGGGGACCTTGCATGGATTTTTGGTGTCTTAAGGGTACTGTGACATGGCAGAATTTAAAGGAAAGGACTCCCTGACCATACTGTATGCAGGTAATGTACTCATGGCTAAGTGTGACATTCTTTCATATTGAGTCAATTGATCCTTAGTGAGTATCCATTACTACATGGGAGGGATATCTATGGATCTCCAGCAATGAGTATGCATCTCTTGGTATCCATGTTTGCCAGCACCATCCTCCAAGCTTGTGGGGAATACCTAGGTACTCAGGGCTGGGAGTACTCCAGCAGTAGCACAGGTGCATCTATAGCATCACTTGAACCCCAGATCTCCAAAAATAACTTGAATGACTTGTAACACCCAGTCCCATGGGGTACAATAATCTCATCAGTATTAGACCAGATAGGCCTCTGGGTAGTAGAAGGGAGTTTTTTTTAGAAACTCTCTACCACACTACCTCATTGTTTACCTAGATAGGTTAGGCAGAGAATAAGTGATATCATTTAGAACTGTTGCAGCAGCATAAGCCTTTTAGCTCAAATGCAGGGGAAGCAGTTTAGAATCTTGAGGAGTTCAGCGTGTGTGTGTGTGTGTGTGTGTGTGTGTTCCGGTTTGGAGAGTGAAGAGGAAGAAGCTTTCTGTCCAGCAGAGGGCAAGAGGAGCCTGCCAGGCTATATGGGCTGGGTGAAGGACCTGTAGTCATCATTTTCTCACCCTAGGGCAGAACAACAGTGTTGCCTTAAAAAGTGGTGGAGACCTGTGTCAGTGGAACCCCAGCAGGTTCATTTTTACTCAAAATGTGAGAAGGGGCTGAGAAATCAATAGCTCTAAATGGCAACCCCTTGATGTACTGAAGATTGTCACAGCTGTCCTCAGGAAAGAGACTAAGTTTCTATAAAAGCTATGGACTTTGAGGAAGGAAGGTTTCCTGAAGTGTTGTCAAATGACTGTAACAAAGGGAATACTAAATCATTAGTACAGTGAGCATTTAAGAGAGACTTTTGGGTTGTCTGGTGTATGTGCCTCTTTGATGACTAGATTACAAACTCTCAGGACTCTGTTCACCACAGATATGTGCTGTTAAAGTATAATGAAGATAGGGATGCCTTTAGCAATCCAGGAGGGGTTGAAGGATCCAGTTTGGTGTGTCCTAAATGTAATGACAGAATCCGACTGGGGCCAGGGTGGGCAGAAACTGTTTTAGTCACAGTTCAGAGCTAACTAGTTACCAGATAGGTACTGTTGCCTTAAGATGTTAACAATGGTCCATCTCGTCAGGAGTTTCAAGTTAAGTGTGTGACAATTCACACAATATATACACCTGGTCAGAAATCCAGAGATCCCTAAGAAAAAGGGTGGATAGTTTGTTTGTAGGAAAAGTTCATTTTGGAATGTACAGTATTGCTTGTGTTTCTGTGTGGAAAAATGTTTCTTCAACTATAAGTTGTGTAATCTGTCCTGGACAGTATAAACTTGGAGGACCACCGTAATTCTGCTAAGCATCTTGTCGGAAAATAAAGCCATACAATACAATCCCAATTTTTGCTTGTGGACAGTCCATCTATGAGTCCGAGTGAAATGTCATGGGGCCCCCTGAGATAGGAGACACAGCATAGCTCTGGCACCTCTGTCCCAGACTCAAAGTAAATATAAATTATATTTTGTGCTCTAACCTCCAATCTCCTAGATGCTCAAGCCAAGTATTTACCCTAATGCCAGTGGTGATACCTATTTTTTTCTGCCAACTTCTGGTTTGTTGCCTTGTCTGTGTAATAAGTAGGGGGTCCTGGTTGCAAGATGCCAATCTTGACCAGGGTAAGGGTTGCAGACTTGTGCCCAAAAAGGCCAGATCTTGGGGCAGGACCATAGGATGTGTACAAGATGAGCATCAGTTGTCCTGCACCTCCACCAGTGATCATCATAATGCAATCTGATAGACTTTCAGTACCACTGGGGTCCTTTAGCACCTATGGAGGAGTCTATACAAGTAATAATGCCTGACAGGGTGGGTGGTATTGCCCATATCACCCACCCTGGAGGGTATTATTGCACTTAGAAAATGGGCCAACTGTGTCATTTTTGTAGATAACAAAGAAAAATATGAAGTAATTCTATAAAAATGATTACAGTTCCTTTTTTGTTCTTTTGAGGTGAAGTAGTCCCTGCACCTCTGGCAGTGTGCTGTTTCAGCCTGGCCCCCCTTCTGCATAGTTAGTATATACTTTTCTTTCCTGTTATGTCGCCCCATTGGTGAAAGTTTTTTTTTTTTAGTATGTTGTCAGTTAAAGCAGGAGACAGAAAGTTGTGACTCTCTGCTGCTGCTATAAATGGAGTGCTCATTTGCCAATTGTGGTAAGTTGTATACTGCAGTATTGTGCTGGCAATCTGTTATAGTAGCCAGGGAGAGGCGTGCACAGCAGATTTCAAACGTGTAGTGACAAGACGCAGTTTTTGGAAGCCAATCAGTCAGAAGGCTTTTTTTGTGTTATTGTCTTTTGTGTAACTACTGCCAATGGTGTGTTTTAAATTATTTAAGGGAGATTTTTGGGGAGAGCTTCTCTGGGGGTCTGGGGGGGAGGGCTACCACACTCAGCCATTTGCTCAAGTCATGAGCACCTTTGCCTTTGGGGAACAGCGAGTGGAAGGTTGCAGAGGGAATGAGGGACAGCAGTCAGCTGTGAAAGCATCGCAGAATAACAAAATGTAAACATTTGCCAAGGTAAGGTTGTCTGTGAGTATTGTGAGACACCTACTAATGTAGTGTAGAGCAGGGTGAGTCACTATGCTTTGCTAAACGAGAAAAAAATGGTGGTGATTCCAATATTCAAATTAGGTGGTTTTACTCAATTAGAAGAGAGAGTGGGCACTAGGATACTTTGGTGGGTTAACATATCTGGGACATTTTATTTACAGGGCTCTCACTACAAGTTAATGTACCCCTGACAGTCAATCGAAGTTCTAGGATTTTTAAGCCCATTTTCTAATACACACACATCCTTGCAAGCTCTGTGTGACCTAAACCAGCACACCTCCCATTGAACTTGGGATATAGTAATGTTTAGTTCTCTTTGCCAACTGAGTCTAGCTCAGTCATTGGTGTCAGCTTGAGCCTATACAATCTACTGGTAGAGACGACTGCCCCTTACCTTTCTGTTTTTGCCCTGCTGGGAGCAGTTGTTCCCTGTTTGTGAAGCCCATCAATGGTGTAGCAGACATTGCAGCCGTATATACTTCCAACTGCGGAGGCAGTATAGAGTAGTGGTTTAAGGCTCTGAGCTGCAAACCTGGAGACCTAGGTTTGAATCCCACAGCCCCCACTTGCATACTGTGTGACCCCGAGCAAGTCACTTAACTTCCTTGTACTGCCAGGTTGCAACTGTAAAAAGCTTCAGCTTAGTGTGTTTCTCCTGGTAAAAAAAAAAGTTCTGCTTCTGAGAGATGGAGGTGAAGGAGTTCATACAATGCCCATCCTTTGTTGGGAGGTCAGACACCTGCCATATACCCCTCTTTTCCCATGATGGCCGTCTGATGCAGGCACCACCTACACAGAGGTGGGATTTCCTCCATAACAGTCAACTGCAGTCTATGTAAAGTCAGTCCCTAACCAGGTGTGGAGACATACCTAGTAGTCTTTAACCCTTATTGGGCTACAGACTGATATATCAGTCCAGAACTCCAATACGTTCTAATTCTGCTGGCAGTCTAAGGGTTTAAAGATACTCAGTGTAGGGTGGAGTTCTACTACAAACATTGGTGCTACCATATAGTATCACTGCTGGTGAGGGGCTCCCAGCTGCACCTGCTTCCATATTTGGCCATTAGGGAGTTCTGATGTACCCTGGGAGAACCAGACAGTTGGTCTGAGCTAGCATAAAGGCTATGTGATACCCTATAACCATGCTAAGCAGCGGCCGCAAAATCACCTTTTGCAACTGAGTAACAAAATGACAGTGAGAGTTTTCATCAGGTGGAGTCCCAAGAATCCCATGTTGAAAATTTGGGCCAAAAAATCCAAAAAATGGCTGATTCATCAGCACAAGTTTAAAACCCTATTGAATGGCATTATAGCAGGCTTACCTTAGACTCTTCAGTTCATGGTTCGGCTTTAAGAGTGCAGATGTGTCCCGGACCAGAGAAAAAGACGGTGCTGACCTCCGGAGGTAAGTATGAGGTAAGGGGAGTGTAGGAGGTGTGTGCTCAGTGGGAGGGTAGGGGTGGGGAGGGGACTGGAGCTGACGACGAAGGACCATTTTCTTTTTTACAGGGAAGAAAAAAAAATGAGTGCCGTGCCAATGAGGGACCATATTCTTTTCTGCAGAAAACATAAAAAGAATACATTTGGGCACACTGGGGTGGGCTCCCAGTGTGCCACATAAGTGTGGGGGTGGGGTTGTACAGGATGCCGACATGGGGATTGGGCACCCTGATGTCAGCGGGGGGTAGAAAAGAAATTAGGCACACTGGGGTGGGCTCCCAGTATGCCCATGACTTGGGGGGATGCATATAATGCTGACACGGGGATTGGGCTCCCTGATGTCAGTGGATGAAATTAAACATGTTTGGACACACTGGGTTGGGCTTCCAGTGTGCCACATGAGTTGGGGGGGCACAGAAAAATAGTTCAGCACACTGGGGTGGGTTCCCAGTGTGCCACTTGAGCTGGTGGGAGAGGGGGCACAGAATGCCTTGGAGCTGGTGAAGGTGATACAACTGCACATGCACGGTACTCACACATGCACAATTGTGATGAATGGCATTCTGCCATTCACATAACGGCACCGGCAGAACTGTGCATGCATGTGAGTTGTGCATGCCCAATTCATGTACAGGAATGCAGAAGTAACAGTTGAAATGGTGCTGCTGTTATTCCATAGTGGCCGATCATGGCGGAGAGGTTCAATCTCCACTGGGCTTTTGGAAGGATACTTCCAAAAGTCCAACAGAAGGTTCCACAATCGGATGTTTTAAAGTTATGAAGTGATCCCAATAGTGCTGTAGGCTCCTCCCACAGCCCTGAAAAGTAGAAACAACCTCTCATTCCAGGTCCACATCTGTTTTTGTTATATAAATACATATCTTAATTAACAGACATTAAGTGAACATAGATTTATTATTTTCATTTTTAAGCAATTTAATATAATTATGTGCAAAAATGGAGTGTAACATATAGAGCTTTTTTATTATTAAGAATGTCTAAATATACTTTCAGGGGTCATTATGATTCAAGATGTTATGATTAGAGAAGATCTCTATTCAGGGCACTCTGCAATGGACTCCATCTGTCCCAACATTTCTGAATATGTTTAAATGTAAAATATGGATCTACTATGAAATCTGGCATGTGTCAGCCTGACACACAATATTCCAACTCTGTCTGCCCGACAGTCACTTGCCCAACAATCCAAGTGTGAGCACCACGGAGGTGATTTTATGTTGAGGTGGACTTTGCCCCACCATCTCCCATACTTAAATATAAACACCTCTGCGGCATGCAAACTTCTATTGTTGGGCAAGTGACTGTTGACAAACAGAGTCAGAATATTGTGTGTCTCGAGACACATGTCGGGGTTTTGCAGACCTTCTAGTCTCAAACATTCTATTAAAAGATTTCTCCCAAGGGTGCCTGTAGGAGCTATAGGATCCTTTCACAATCAGCTACTCACTGATGTGCATTAATAAAGTTAATAGTTTAAGGTTAGTTTCTTCTGGAAGAGTTTGCAACAATCACTTTTAATTAAGGATGGGCAGATCAACTGTGACCCAGTCCTGATTCTGACTCTGATTTATTTCCAAAAAGGTTCTGATTTACTCTGATGAATTTTAGACCTATTTTAGTCTATTTGAGTATGAGAAATGCATCAGTATTACTTTTTTAGATCCCACTTTTAAAAAAATAAAATAAAATGCAACAAAAAAAATGATGTCTGTATTTTCATGTCTTTTGGTCAGCAAGCAGCCAACAGCAATAAAAAATAAATATATAGCAGTCACCAGTACTGCAGTAGGGAGTCAATGAACAAGGAGGTCAGGGCAGGGTAATCCCCCCCCCCCCAAAAAAAACTGTTTTTTTCCAGTCTCTTACCGAATATTCCCTGACCCGCGTGACTAAAAAACTGTATGAAAGGCAACACTCATGATACTGGGGCACTGAAGGAAGCCAACCAATTAGGGTCTCTTTCATTTGATTGACAGTCCTGTGTGTCAGCCAGACTGCCATACAGATTTTGAAGGGGGAGCGTCACCCATGTCTCAGACTCCGTGTTGTCCATCTCTTTGCCTGAACTGCTACTAGGTCATACTACTATACTACATTTTGAAGGAGGGTGTCACATTTCAGATTCTGGGCCCAATTTTAAAATAGTCCTTAGAGCAATACAAGTTGAGTTGCTCTAAGGGTTGTGGCAAATTACAGGTGTGCCAGGGACCCTGCGTGTGATTTTATAAAAAGCTCCCCTGGTTTGCCACAAGTCTCTAGCTGCACTAAACAATTGGTACATCTGCTGACATTGCTGCAGGGATCTGGGCCCCACCCAGTGCAACACTAGAGGCGCCAGGATGGTGGGAGGGGGAGAAACAGCATGCCAGGAGGGTGCCAGGGGCTTAAAGGGCACAGGAGGTGGCAGTGAGGGTGTCGGGGACAGCTGTGCATCAGCCACAGTGATGTAGCACCCTGTAGGGTGCATTTCTAGGGTGCCTTGTCAACTCTGCACAATAAAACTCACCTCTGTAATTTAACATGTGGTCTATTTTCTGTGTGTAAGTTGCGCGCATCTCTATATCATCGCGAGCACTTGTGTCGCATGCGCTGAATAAAAACTGACTAAAATCAATAAATCCATATATTGACCCGATCAAGCTAAAGCCTTTTACTCTGTTACCAGTATGTATGTATGTACAGGTAATTTCATGTCAGCACGGGACCCATATGTGTAACAGGTAGCTAAGGGTAACTTCAGGTCACTGCAGGCAATTTAAACCAGCTGCAGCTACTATGTGAGCTACGCTGTTCACTTTATGCTCTGTGGCTGCATGAACAGCTTCCATTTTGTAGTGGTTCCACTTGCCTATTGTGTGCTTTTTCTGTGCTCAGGCTGCACCTTCAGTTCATTGTTAACCAGCAAGGACAGCAGCTGCTTTCACATGAGGGTTATCGCTATAGAAAAGAGAGCGTGTATGGCAAAAAGACATACTGGAAATGTTGCCAGTATGACTCCCAAAATTGTGCAGCTCACTGTCATACAAGCCAGGATGAAATAACCAAGTTTTTGAACTGCCATAATCGTGTCCCAGATGCCGGCTCAATTGAAGTGCACAAAGTAATATGCAATGTAAAACAAAAAGCAGTTTTGTCGCAAGAGGTCACACATCGAATCATGGCCGGAGCCACAGCCATTGTAAACCCTGTTATTGCTGGCAAACTGCCGTCATTCACCTGTATGAAGAACACAGCTCAACGTGCTCGACAGAAAGCAACAGTTGCACCAGTATTAACCACTACTACTGTGGATTTGCACATACTGCCTCAATACTGTGTAACTGACAATGGGGATTTCTACTACATAATAGTGGTAGCACAGATAGTGACAGATTCCTGATCTTCACAGCTAAGCAGAACCTTGATTATATGTTACACATTTGTAACTGGTTTGCAGATAGCACATTTAAAGCAACTCTTCCATTGTTTTCTCAAGTGTACACCATGCACGGAGTGAACTTTAGTGCTGTTAGCCCCAGTGTGTTTGTTATCATGTCTATCAGATCATATGCTAGTTATAACAGTGTGTTTTCAGTCCTAGAAACCCTATGTCCGCCGCTATCACCAAAATCAATTATGATGGACTTTGAACATGCTGCTATAAAGGGGTTGAATGCTCAGTTTCCAGAAGCAGAACTAAGGGGATGCTTCTTCCATTTATGTCAGGTTATATGGAGGAAAATTCAGGACTGCCCCAAGATCCACAAAAACTATGTAGCGGATGAGGAATTTGCCCTTCACATCTGAATATTGCCGGCTTTAGCATACCTGCCTCCCGATGATGTTATGGCAGCATTTGAAAACCTAAGGTGCAGTAGTTTTTATACAGAACATGATGAGCTGCTGGCTCCCCTCATAGACTACTACACAGATACATGGATAGGGTGGCCAGTGGGATGATGAGGGCACAGTAGGTAAATGTTTCCCATTCCATTTTGGAACTGTTACCATGCTGTGCAAGATGGGCTACCATGCACAATTAATGCTGTGGAGGGCTGGCATCGCAGTTTTAAAGCAGCAGTGCAATGAAAAAAGTTATTCCAAAATGCTAATTTTCTGCTATGGCTATGGAAAATATTGGCAGAACTGTTGATTTGGATTTTCTTGATGCTTTCTATGCTATGTACTGTATATTTGCATTTTTGTCTGGACTCTTATGCTCCTTGGCTCCTCAAATATTATTTCTATGCAAAAAAATCAGGTGGCCATCTTTTTTCCTTGAGAAATTATTATTTTAAAACTTTCATAAAATTCTTAAATGATAATGAAAACTGAAAAATCTACCACCAAAATAAACTGGAAGAGATTTGGCATCAATTAGGAAGAAAAAAGGTGGGGTCAAATTTATTTATTTATTTGATGTATCGGATTTACAACCTTTGACCAATGGCTCATTTACAAAGGTACCTCATCACAAGGAGAACAGTGGTAACAGACAGTTACAATGGACAGTGAAAACAGTCAGTTACAAAGGTTTAGCTGTCATGTATAATACACAGACGTTGTTTACAGATAATATATACACACATTCGGATACAGATATTTACATAAGCACATAAACATTATTACCATGAGAGATCACATAAAATATTATTACCATGAGAGAGCATGCAGTACAGTGTAATTCATCTTATATAGAAGCCTGCAGTTGCTTAGACATTGATGAAGTGGAGGCAGTCCATAATGGACACTGTCAAAGATTCGGGCCCTATGGGGTGATTTGTGGGCAGGCTAATAGCAGCTACAAGAGCGGGTATTGAATTTTAAACTAGTTTCATTGCACTGCTGCTTTAACAACCTGTTGGGTGCCAGTCACCCCATGATTTGGAAATTTATCAAAGCTTTGAACACCGAGAAGAATATGAATGCGCTTAAGATTGAGCAGTACCTAGCAGGACAGGAACCACCCTTTCAGCAAAAAAATACAGGGACACTGCTAAAAGAATTACCACTGTAGTGAATGGCTATGATGATGTTTCCCAAGCTGACTATCTATGTGGCATAGCCCACAATTTCCAGCTATAAGTTTAGCAATATGCTGGAATGTTTGGTGGATGCTAGATGGGGCTATTGTTAAAGCCATCATATCACTGGGTTCCAGGGTGCATTTTGTTCATGATTTTAACTGGATGTTAATAAAGATGAAGATTTTAAAAGTAGTGAATGATTCAAAGGATTTGCTTATTCTGCGAACAAGGTAAGCAAGCCGATGAGATATATATATATGTATGTATATGTTAAGCAATCTAGTCAGCATTATATGTGGCATTATGTGCTAATCAAGGTAAGCAGCTTTGTCATAGGTATTGCATTTTTGCACTGCTTTCTCCTTGCCGATGTAACAGTGCATTCGCTGGGTTTGTAGTGTGTGGCTTTGCTTGCACTGAATTCCATGCACAGTATTTACCGCGCTGAGTTGATGTGATACCCATTTCTAGTTTGCAGCAATTAAGTACAATAAACATAACTTCCCTGGTGGTCTAGCAGCTTCCCAATCCCCCATCTCCCCAAAGTACTGTATACTGATTTAACCTCTTTGGTGGTCTATTGGCCCCGCTACCCCCCACCCAGTCCCTGATCTCCTCAAGTAAAATGATATAACATCCCTGGTAGTCTAGTGGACCCCCGATCCCTGTTATCCCAATAATGATGTGATAACTGTCACTGATGGGTTTTCCTGGTCTAGTGGCCCCCCACCCCATCAGGTAGTGTCCCACCACCCCGCTACCCCCCATCCCAAATTGGAGTTGGCAATCAGCACAGCCCTGCTCTCACCACCACAGCTGGCCACTGACAGCTCTCAGTGAGCACGTACTGTATATGGTACATGTTCACTGATTGACAGCAGCTGTCTGGCTCTGCTCTAGTGGTGTCTGTAGGCAGTTGTATGTTAATCTCTGGTAGTTTGGCAAAATATTTATGCAATCTGATTCCCAAATCGATAACACCTTCTTCAACCCATTAAAGTCCTAAGGGTGTGAAAGGAGAAGATTGGCATTTGTCATTCACGTGGAAGACCTCGGTTTTAGACTAGTTGACCTTCAGACCAGATATTTTGGGGAAGACCTGTAAGCTTCTTAGTAGGGGGTCTATTGTCATTGATGCATCAGATAAAATCAGCAGGTTGTCAACATATCGCATAGCTTTGTATTCCCCTTCCTCTACTCAGATACCGAATAGCCTTGTGTGCTCTCGGAGAGCTATTGCCAACAGTTTAATGGACAGGACAAACAACAGAGGGAACAACGTACATCCCTGTCTGGTGCTCTTTTGTGAAGGAAAGGCAGCAGAACATTGCCCATTTGTGAGAATGCTGGCTGAGGATAAGTTGTAGATGGTGCTGACCCCATTGGAGAAAAGATAGTCTTATTCTCATTTGTCATAGGGTTTGCATCAGATAACCCACTCCATAGAGTCAAATGCCTTTTCAAAAACTACTACCAGTGCTGCTGCTCAAGTGGGTGTCAGTTGTGCCACTTTTAAAAGATTAAGTGTCAGCTGTGCCACCTGTAAGAGATTGGGTGTCAGCTGTGTCACCTTAAAGAGAGTAATCATGGGCCTGAGATGGTCCGAACTGAGGTATCCCTTCATGAAACCTACTTCATCCAGATGAATGTGACCTGTCAATACACATTCTAGCAAGCCTGACAGAATTTTAGTCAAGATTTTGGCATCAGCATTTATCAAATATATGGGCCTGTAGCTCCCACGATTTGTTATATCCCTCCTTCCAGCACAATCACTGCCTCCCAAAGAGTTGTGGGGAGAGATCAGGATGTAAATGCCCCCTGGAACATCACCAGGAGCATGGGGTCCAGCTCATTCTGGAGGACTTGATAGAAATCCACTGGGAAGCCATCACCCCTTGGGGCCTTCTACTAATTATGTCCTGCATTGCTTGCTTCATCTCCTGCAGTGTGAGAGGGGCCTCTAAGGCCTCTGTCTACAGAGGTGGGATCCTGGGAATGAGCAGCCCATTTAGGAAGGACTTACATCCTCAGGATGGGGAGGTTGAGATGATGCATACAAGTTCAAGTTGAACTCGCTCATGATCCTGTTTATCTCAGCTGGTGAATGATGCAGTATAATGTTTACTGGGCATCTCTCAGCCCTGCTATATGTATTTCCACCTGTTGTTTCTTTAGTCAGTTGGCCAAAAACTTTGCTAGCCTTTTTATCTCCTTCCCAGAAGGCATGCTTGACTCTGGAGTGTAAGCTCTGCCTTCCTAGTGAAATGTTCATCCAGGTTTGCTCTAGTGCTGACTGATTAAGCTATTAGGACCTCTGAGGATGACACCACACTCTTATATTCCTAGTCTAGGTGGTGCAGATCTTTTGTCTAAAGAAAATTGTTATACTTTTCTTTTTCTTCACTGGTAGACTGCACAGAAAAATTCCCCCTCCTCCACCATAGTGGTCTGATGGCATTCCCAAAGGGTACTATGGACTACCTCCCCATTGTCATTGGTGTTCATAAAGGCTTTTGTTTCTGTTTTAGCCCATTCCTGAAACTTGTGGTCCTGGAGGAGCAAGAGGTTCAGCCCCCATGATGGTGATTGATTAGAGGAGGGCCTCCATAACATTATTTTGTCCAGTGGGGTGTGATCTGATATCAACACTTGGTGGATACTGGAGGCCGACAGTTTTTGTGTTACCCTGGGAATGTAAACCACATGTCTGTCCTGCTGGATGTGTGGTGGTCAGCTGACTGGCAGGTAAAGTCCCTGGTCTTGGAGTGCCACAGGATCCAGGAGACCATGAGGGAGTGTTCAGCCAGGAGGATGCCCAGAGCCTCCTTGGCGTTTGTGTGAGGTTCTTGTAACCAGGATCTCCTGTCAACGTAAGCTTGCATAGCAATGTTGAAGTCTCCTCCCACTATGACCAGCATCTGTCCAGCATTGAAGGTAGCCGTTTACTGACTTAGGGTGTGGAAAAGACCTGGGTCATCTGCATTGGGGCCATACAGATTTACCAGAACAAGGGGTCCATCTGGGGTGTTCACCTCCATTAATAGCCACCTGCCTTCTCTATCCTGTTTAGTGCTGTTGATTGTCTACATGAGCCCTGTGTATAGCAGTATGGGCACACACCTCTTTTTATCCTGGGCAGTGCTGTGCATCTCTATAAAACCCATCCCCCTGCAAGTTTGACTGCTTCCTCTAAGGACATGTGTGTCTCCTGAAGGCAAGCCACCTGCATGCACAGTTATTTAAGTGTGCCATAATTTTTTGTCACTTGATTGGGGAGTTCAAATCTCACACAATCCAACCAACAGCTCTTAATTCAGTCATTGGAGTAGCTGAGGACCTGACTCTGAAGCCTAGACCTGTTCTTTAATGTCTCTATAAGTGGCTTTGCAGAGGAGCTGGAAGGGAAGGTCTTTTTCTTTGCAGATGATGCCAAAATCTGAAATAGTGTGGACACTCATGGTGGGGTGCTGGAAAGAATGAGCAATGAGCATAAGAAGAATGGAAGATGGTAGGTCAGAGGAAGACAAAGTCATAGGAATTTGAAAGTTGGAGTTCCACCATTTTGCCCCCCCACCAAACATGCTCCCTTGACAGAAACTGTAGAGGGAGGGCTATAGGGGGATGGTGGGGAAATGATGGCATCAAGTGCTGGGATTCCATCAGGTTCCCATAGTGATGTGGTTATAGTGATTTTCCTTTCCCAGCAAAACAAAGACAGTTGGCAGAATTTTAATTATTCATTGTTACTTCTAACGTCGTTGACATGAAAACCATCTCTGCCCTTCAGACGGGCCCCTATATTCAGAGTCAGGTGCAAGTGCAGTGTAGTGCAGCCTGTTACACTATGCTTGCAGTAGTGCACAGCCAGATCTGAGCAATATTTAGCCATCAGCGCTTGTCAATGGGGCACACAAACTATCTGAATATTGTTCCATATTGGTGCAGTGCTAAGGGGATCTTCACTGTGCCAACATGGTCCAAGGCTGCATATGACCCACAGGAGATAATGCTGCCAGAAATGTGATAGCGCCAGGACACCTGTGGGTCATATTCAGACCCAGCATGCAAATGAGCTTATTGGGCATGAAAGGCACTAAGGGGCCATCTGCATTCCCATTATCGGCTCATTTGTATGTGTGCAGAGGACCCCTAGTGCCACAACAGGGTGTCAATGAACACTGCCCTGGTAGTCTAGCAGTCCCCACACACACCCATTACACATTCTACTTTTGATATGTATATCCCTGGTAGTCTTGTAGTCCTCCCACCCCTGATCACCCATCCTGCTTTTCATATGTATATCTCTGATAGTATAGTGTCCCCCACCCCTGACCAGTCACCTAGCCCTACCTGCTGAGGACCCCTGCCACTGATCACCCTTCCTGCACTCTACAAGTAGATCCCTGATAGCCTAGCAGTTCCCCCATCCCTGATCACCAATCCTGCTTTTGACATGTATATCCCTAGTAATCTAGTGGCCTCCCTACCCCCACAGCCAATCATCAACTTCTTACCTGCCCACCTGCTGAGAACCCCTGCATCACACCCCCTACCCCAACTGCCACTCACCATCATGATGGATGTGAAGCAGCAGCTGACACAACCCTCTGCTCGCCTTCTCAGCTGGCTGCCATTTGACAGTCACAGAGTACAATCACGCACAAATACAAAGAAACAGTGATTGCAAGTAAAGGAGAAACAAGTCACTTATTTATTGAATTTGTTTATTGAATTTTGTTGACTGGGTAGGCCCACTAAGACTGGAAGTCCCTTTTCAGGGGTGGTCGGGGGGAGGAATACAGATGGTAATCAACTGAAATTGAACTAGATTAAGCTGTTTAAACTAATTAAACTTCCCTAGCGATAATACATGCATGGGACAAAAGCTTAAACTGCTTTGAATATTTGCACTATTTTGCAGTCATACAGTACAGTATATTACAGCCAACACCCTATAGCTTATAATGCCCCCTTGCAATAATCAAATACATTACATTATACTGCTGACGTTACTAGTCTGCCACTACTGAACACTAATGAACAGGGTTAATTGCTTTCCACAATGTTGCCCATAAACTTACCCTCCTTTTTAAAACAAGCCGATTCAACAGACATAATGAGAACCTTAAAATACCTGCAAAGAAAATATGAAGCCAATACAGCAGTTCACCCTCCCATTCAGTCTGTAGTAGTAAGCACTTGCTGTACCTCTGCAAAGGTAATTTAATGTAAGCACCATCTGGGGCAGAGAAATTAAGTGGTAGAGCATGCAGAAGAGCAAGGCTTGCCCTCATAAATCAGCCTTTGCTCTAATGCCTGAAAATACATGGGCTTACCTCTCTGTACAACTATCCGCCATCTTATTAGTAGTAGTAGTAGCAGTAGAAGTAGTAGTAGTAGTAGAAGTAGTAGTAGTAGTAGTAGTAGCAGTAGAAGTAGTAGTAGTAGTAGTAGTAGTAGTAGTAGTAGTAGTAGAAGTAGTAGTAGTAGTAGTAGAAGTAGTAGTCATAGAGCTTATGTATTCCGGGCACCCTTCCCCATAGGCTCAGGGCACCCTTACAACATGTGAGACAAACAGCATTTAGAAACATAAAAACAAATACAATACAAATAAAATCAATAAATACAATCCTTTAAAGTTCAATGCAAACTGTTTTATAGGTTGTCTAGTGGTTTAGAGATGATTCCTCAGGTCCCGATGGCCTGTTGGAAGAGGAACGTTTTGAACTGTTTTTTAAACACCTCTAGGGAATGTGTCTCCCAGAGGAACCCCAGCAATGAGTTCAAATGAACTGGAGTGGACATCTCAAATGCCCGGTCCCAGGAAGATTTAAACTTAGCTCTAGGGACCTCCAGGAGTTCCTCCCCTGCAGATCTAAGAGAGCAACTTGGGGTGTAAGGATACAGGAGCTCCTTCGGGTATCTTAGACATACAATAAGAGTGTGTCATAACTTTCTGTATTGCAAGCATTTCTGGAACAACTACCAAGATATGAAAAGTTTAAAACTTTGAAAACAGTCAAATAATAATTTTCTCTGCTGTATGAGTTAATAGTGTAATCCAAAAAAATAGTGTAAGCCAAAAAAGCCCTCCAGAGTCTCAGTATTCAGCATACAGTGCATAGCAAGCAGTAGTAGTTAATCAGCATGCCCTATGAACAACATAGTTTCATTTCAGTTCCTGAGTTCCTGAAGCAGTCCTGGCATCAGTCCAATCAGTAGCACATGTCAATATTTGTGAAACTAACAGTTTCACTCACAAACAATAGCACGTTCAGTCCTCTTCATCCTGCGAGGACTGCTTATCTCCACCCCCTGCTTGCTGGCCTTCGTGACTTATTCACTGTCAACACATATAATCCTACCTCTTTTAGGTCTGTAAAAATATAAGTTTTATTATACTTGCTCACTTGAAGGCAGGCAGGGAACTACAACGTGATATTTAGACCCTTTAGCTCCTTTTTCACCTGGTGAAACATGTTTCATCTCATACGTGAAGAAAGTGATAAATCAGAAAAGAACAGGACTTCACTTTTTCATCTCTACAGTTCTACAGTCTGGCTCTACCCACATCATACAATCCTTCATTGCCTCAGATACTGTGACCATTAGAACACTCTGGGGGCCTTTCCCTGATGCATATGCTGTCAATAGATAAATTCTGTAGCCTTTTACAATTAGCACTTCAAACCTCAGATCTAGTTCTTCTGGCAACTACCACTTCAAAAAGGTAAACAAATCAGAGCCATCTGACCCCTGTGGGAGTCCCATTACCCTCACAGTGCAGGCCTGAACAGTATTTTCCAGTTGCTCTACTGTATATAAGCTTGAAGAAGGTTTTGCTCTTTTATCATCATCAATGTTGCTGCCATTGCTTTAAAAGCCATTGCTGCCAAAGCCATTATGGACTCTCCAAAACTGTCCACTCTCTGTTCCACCTCCACCAGTATCTCATTGTATGTGTTAAGTTTTTTATCCATGTGCTGCACAAAGTTGGTTCATTTAACCATGGCCTTCTGGAGAGAATCTAACACTACAGGCATTTTAACAGTGGCTCCCGCAGGTAGCAAGGAATCCAGGTTCATTGTGACCTCAGTCCTATTCTCTCCTTTAGCAGTGGTTCCCTATTTAGCCATAGTGCCAAACTTGGACAATCAGTCTTCACAGAATTCTCCACCAATAAGGAACTAAATGAAAGGGCTCACAAGAGGTTAACTTATAATATGTTTTGCCATGTGTAAATGTGCAGAGAGAAGAGCTAGGAGACTGGGATTTTTCTAATACTATAGGGTGTACACGGTTAGGAAGCAGATAAGAAGCCAACTGTACATGGCTACAGAAACAGCTGGCAGAGCCCTTGTGTACGGTCATATTCCTGTTTCCTGAGTAAGATAAGGGGAAATTGCTAATAACAGCACTTGCTATGAGAAAAACTGGATAAATGCAGGATCACTTTCAGGATCTCATTGTCTCAGATCCCATGCTACGATTGGGGACTGCACCTGCGATGTCCTGGGGTTGGTATGTACAGGTATTATGCTTTACCAGTACTTTGGCACAGCTGTAGTATATGCTTTATACATCAGATTTGTGCTGTCTCTGTGACTTCAGAACATACCAAACTCAAATAATATACAGACCCAGAAATATGTATAAATTTTCACCATCCTCTACCTTGCTGGTGTTCTACCTTTTGAAAGCATTGCTTTTCTCCTTCACTGCCTCCTCTATCTAATATACCAGTGTTGTTTCTTTCCTTGGTTGCTCTTTCCTATCACCCTTACACAGAGACTTGTGGCTTTTAATAACACATTTTTGATTAAGCCCCACTGGTTGTCCACCTGCCCTGTTGCCCACAGCTCCTCCTGTTTCTCCTTCAGTAGATCCCACATCCAATGAAAATCCACTTTTCTGAGTCTAGAACCCTTGTCAGTGATGGCTTTCTATCTGCCTCTAATCTTATATCATACCACATGGTCTAATGATTGTTATTATCCTGTGGGTTCTGAACTGTGACCTCCTTGACACTGTCCCTGTATGTGAGGCCAAATCAAGTATGACTACTTCTCTTGTAGGTCCCTCAATGCTCTATCAGAAATGCCTCCAGAAATGCCACTACAGCACCAGCATCTTGATCCTTACTTGCTGCCACTGAAATGCTTCAGTCTACCATTCATCTGGCATGTTGAAATTTCAACAGCACCTCACTGTGCTCTGTTGCCCTTCTAATCTCTTTCCCTAGTTCCTTATCAGTCACCTCTTTTTGAGAGGTCGGTCTATATATCATTCCGGTTCTGAAGTTCCTCACTCACATCCATGACTGTCTACACCAACACTATTTCCATACCTTTGCCCTCCCTGAGTTCTTTGACCAGCATGGCTTTGATGTCCTCTCTTACATATAATAACATCCTTCCCCCATTTCCCTGTTCCTTGTACCTCCGGAACAGAGCATAACGTGGAATAGTTTGGTCACTGTCAGGGTGCTGTGTTGCCCACATCTCAGTGACCACCATCAAGTTCATATGGGCTTCTGTCACAAACTGCTTGCAGGTCACAGGTCCTGGAATTTGATCACACATCCATCTAGGCCCACTGCTTCCACTTCACTCAGAATTTTTCATAACACCTTCCCCTACTCCCTTCCTTGTCCCAGATGCTGCCACACCCTGACACTCCACCTTTTGTACTCCTATTCCCAACTTCTTTTTTTTCTGTTTCACCCAGGTATATTTTTTGCCTTGGAATCCCCTCAGTCTGTGCTAGCAATGGAGGGAGGCATGTACAACTTCCTTCATCTGTGTAGGTCTGCTGTATGTACCTATCTCCAACTGTACTACCTGCCCACTTTCCTAGTTTAAATGTGCCTTGATGTACTCTAAATCTCTTCACCCCAACACCCTGCTGTCCTCATCACTGGGTGTAGGCTATCCTGTTTGAACAGCCTCCAGCCTCTCCAGGTGAGGCCCAAGTCACCTGGCTAGGAACTAAAAATCCTCCCCCTTGCACCAGCTCTTCAGCCATAAAGTAAACAGGAATATTCTAAACAGCTCTCTTTTATTACAGTTAGATCTGCAAGCCTGGATTCAATACAACATTAAAAATAGTCAAAACTTCTGCTGCTTAAGTCGTACCCCAAACCTGCAAACAATTCACCAAAATAAAGACAAAAAAGTGCCGCTAGCAGCTTACCCAGTCCCTGGCCATAGTCTGGTCCCAGCTATGAGCACATATATCAGCCTGCTAGTAGTGCTGGAGGCACCTTTTTCTACAGTCTCCATGACTAGCTGTCACCTTGCTGTACTGTACACGGAGTGTAATGACTGGAGGGTGTCCATATAGCTCCCATGGGGTAAGGCACTGAAAATCTTTGTTCCTCATTTTGATCCTACAGCATGGTGTGTTCTGTTTGTTGGAGCTCCCTGTAATCCATTTCTCTGTCTCAGTGCTGCAAAAATGACTGAATGACTGGTGTGGTGGAGAGTGACTGTTCCCCTGCAGATATTCCCTCTTCTCAGCACTTGTAGCAGCACTAGCAGCATTCATTAAAAAAAAAGTGCTTGCTAAGAATTGAAGTTTGACCCTGGGGGCCTGGGCAGGACTCCCTCCCTCTGCAGTCATGTCACGCTGTCATGCTGGATGGAGGTGACAGGGAGAGAGGAGTCAGTCTATCTCTGTTTTATTTCATGGTACTGTGTGACATGCAAACTTGCAAAGCTGACTAGACTGAACTGAAAAACAGAAAATCAACTTAAAAAGAAACAAGTGTGTGGGGGTCGGGGGGGTGTCTGAATTCCAGACAGCAGAATATTGCCATTTATTTATTGAAGTCTTTGATTAACACCATTGAGCCAGAAGCTTATTTACAATGGTTCCATGTCAAGAGAGGATTAACAGACAAAACAGCAACTATACAGACAGTAGACTAAATTAAAAACAGGATAATATAACAGTTTCAAGCAGTAACAAATTCAGGTTCATTGCATTCGAACTGAGAAACTCCAGGTTATAATTTCAGTAAGTACACTGTCAATAAATTACTACAGGTGATGAGATAAGTAATTCCTCAGGTTGTAAAGAGAGGAGGAGGGGAGTGAAGTTTGGGAGAGGAGAGGGGAAAACAGATAAGTAGAAGGGTAATTGTTTAACTAGCAGAGTGGATGCAGGGTTGCGGGAATGCCTCCAGTGGGAGGAGGAAGGAGGGGAAAGGGTGGAAATTATCAGAGCTGCCACTGGGCTTTGTTTAAGGATGGAGGAGGATGCCAGAAGGATGTTTGCAATTAATTAAAAAACCAGAGGAGAAAGGAGGGTGAATAGTGGGGAGTAGATGTGGGTAGTGCGGGGTGGGGAAAGGTGATGTAGAGGCTGTAAGTATGAGGAGGGATGGAGAGGGGTAGCATAAGGTTGGGGTATAGGGGAAGGGGAGGGGTAGCATAGGAGTGGAGTATAGGAGGAAAGTGGGGGAAGGATCTAGAGTGAATATAAGTTTAGGAGTTGTGCAGAGATTCCCAGGAAGGGTCAAGAGTAAGTGCTGTTTTTTTACAGTGATAACCATTATAGATAAGAGGAGACTAGGGGCTACAATCACAGCCACTGAGTGCGGTCAGATGTGAGTGAAGCTGTGATTTGAAAGGGATGATTTTATTTAGCTAAATTAGGTCTCCAGGGAGTGAGTTAAGCCAATTTGGTGCCCAGTACACAAAAGACCACTGTTCTTGTGAGGTACGATGGAAGGGGACATTGAAAGGGTTACTACTTCTCCCCCTTGTTAGCCTAGGATTAGCGGCAGGGCACAGGAGACTCTGGACATCTAGGGGTGTTTGAACTATAGTAGACTTCTTAGCTAGCAGGCGGACCTGGTACAGAATCCTACTGTGGAGATTAAACCATCCTGAGAGTGAACAGAGTTTGCAGGAGTGGGTTAGATGATGTGCACCTAATACGATCCTACAGGCTTTGTTTAGCACTAGTGCAATCCTTTTCAGGGCCGTGTCTGTGGCTGCACCATATGCTAGAAGACCATAGTCTATTAGAAAGGACCAAGCTATTAATAGCAAGTTTTAGTGCAGCTTTGGTTAGGCAGTGCGTATGCCTGTAAAGTTGGCCTAGTTTTGAGTTAGCGGACTTCACTATATTGTTGATGTGTAGCGAGAATGTGAGGGAGCTGTCGAGTGTGACTCCAAGGTATTTGAAGTTCTGGACCATGTTTAAGACTGCATTTTGGTTGTTCTGGATTTTAAGTTCATGTGCCCTATGTCTATTGTGGGAGAAGGCAAACAGCATAGTTGTTGTTTTCTTATAGTTTAGCGGGAGTCTCGAATTTAGGAACCAGGCTTCAGTTGCTGAAAAATTGTCCTGCATTTGTTTTTCCAGCTTAGAGGGGTCTGTGTGACTTGTGTACAGCATTGCATCATCAGCATACAGTAGGACTCTATCCTGACATACTTGGGGGAGGTGGTTTAAAAACAGACAAAATAGCACAGAGCCCAAGATAGAAGCCTGGGGGACTTCTGTGCTGATACGCTGACGTTCGGAGAGCGTCTAGAATTTTTAATTGTTGCTTTCTCCCAGTGAGGTAGCTCTGGAACTCTCTCACTGATTCCAAGGACAATCCTGTGCAGGTTAATTGGGCTAATAGAGGATCATGATTAACCTTATCAAAGGCCTTAGTGAGGTCTATGAAGGTTGCCCCACCATAAACGCCTGATCAAGCGCATCATGAATGTACCCAGTGAACTCTACCAGTGTAGTTATAGTGCTATGCTGTTTCCTGAAACCATGCTGCTGATAGCACTGAAGCTGATATTTGTCTAAGCAGTTGAAATATTGATCATAAACAACTCTTTCTAGTGCCTTTGAGAGAGGGGGTAGTATTGAAATACGGCGATACTTTGAGTGACTAGTCCTATCACCACTTTTAAAGAGTGGTGTAACGACTGCAGCTTTCCAGAGACTGGAGAATTTCCCAGATATTAGTGATAGGTTCAGTATCCTAGTAAGAGGCGCAAGTAGTACATCAAGAGTCAGGGCAATTAGCTTAAGCTCCAGGCTGTCACCACTGTCCCTAGTTTTACCTAGCACTTGCTGAAGGTATATTTTTTGCCACAGCTTTTGTAATGATCCTAAGATAGAAAGGTGGAGCAGGGCTTGTGGGTAAGGTATTGTTGAGGTTACATTCAGTAATACCAATGAGTTCAAGGAAATCAGGGGGAAGCACATCGCTAAGGTCTTTGAAGGCCTTATTGAAGGTGTCTGCGATGACTTTAGGGTCCTGCGTTATTTTTACTTCAATGTTAAGCATTGATGGTGGCATTTTATTGGGTTTCCCCATAAGGGTTTTGATGTTGTCCCAAAATTTGTGGCTATCTCCCCAAGTGTTGGCCAGTTCAATTTTAAAATACATGCTTTTAGCCAGGCGAATAGCCGGGGTGCATTTACTGTGGACTGCTTTATAGTTTTGAAGGTTGATATTGGAGCCTGTACATCTTGCCTTGTGCCAGAGGTTGTCTTTGGCCTTCATTTGGTCAATGGGGGGTTATCCAGGACATGTGAGACCCTCAGACCTAATGTTTAGTGATAGGGATGTAGATGTTGCATGCTGAATTAAAGGTTGAGATGACGTGTTCAAGCGCCATGTCAACATCATCTACTGAGTCTAAGGCTGACTAGTCTTGTTGACTTAGGTGTGCTTTTAAATGGCCCAGTTGCCCTTTTTTCAGAACTCAAGAAGTGACCATTCTTGCCAGGGATCTTAGTGACTTATTAGACCAAGTGCAGAGAATGGGAGAGGGTCGTTAATGGAGTTAAGGGAGGATGATTGTTCTTGTTATTCACTCTGGGCAGTTGGTCAACAACCAGTCTAATAGGATACTGGTCCCAGTCCGGTAGTTAGTATGTGTGGGGGAAGCTACTAATTGGGCAGTGTTTATGGAGGAGATGTATTCTCTATAGGGGGCTGCCTTGGGGGACAGCCAGTTTATGTTAAAACACCCTAACACTAAAACCTCAGAGTTTAGGTGGAGGTCTGCACGGTAGTCAAGGATTGCTTTATACCTCCCGGTTTTCTCTTTTGGTGGTATGTGCACTGAGACTAGTGTTATGCCTTTCCCACATGTTCCAAGGAGTAGCTTTACTGACAGTATTTGGACATTACTGCCCGTTTTTATGTGAGGGAGGGCCCATTCCTGGAGTGTATGTTACGTAAATGACACAACTTCCTCCTTGCTTCCCGGATCTGTCCAGTCTAAAGGATGTATGCCCATCAGTCTGGATTGTTATGTTAGGAATCCTCTGAAAGAAATCACATCCCAACCCACTTGCATGGCTTATAGGAAGGAACCTACCCTGAGGGATAAATTGGTTCATAGCCACTTTGCAAATACTAATAGAAATAGTGGAAATTGACTAAATTGTGATGCAAAGGGATGCTTTTAGTGCAAAAGATGCACTATGTGCATATATTTTAAACAAAGTAAAAGTTTTCTGAATTTGAGTACTGGTAAAACTTATGACATATGACAGTTGATCACATGTGATACAGAAGGTGTCATTTATTTGGCAACATGTAGTTCAGTGTTGGGTAAGTTACTTTTTCTATTACTTTCTGTTACATTTGGAAACTTGTTCCAGGAAGCACTATGCAGTCACTAGCAAGGATAGAAAGGTACTAGAAAAAGTAATATACAATACAATTATAGTTACTTATTTCTTTTTATACAAAAACAATACAAAACTAATAAATAACTATAACCGATTAAATTTTTTGAAAGTAATAGGTTAGTTACTTTCAAATAAATGTAATTAGTTACAGTTATGTACAGTATTTATTTTGTATAAAAATACATAAGTAATTGTAACTGTAAGGTGCATTACTTTTTCCAGTACTTCTCCATCCTTGCTAGTGACTGCACAGAGATTTCTGGAACAAGTTTCCAAAAGTAATAGAAAAAGTAACTTACCCAACACTGATGTAGTTGCAATAAAATCTATGTTGGCATAACAAAAAGAAGCTTAAAAACCTGAGTACAGTACGCGCTCATACTGATCTCAGTCGGCAGCTGGCCGTGGTGAGAGAGAGTTGGGCTGTGCCAGTCACTAGCTGGGGATGGGTGGAGGGTGCTGGGTAGGCTGGCATGGCTGGGAGGGGGCCACTAGGCTGCCAGGGCTGGGCATTTGCCACATTTGCAGTCGGCGACTCGGGGGTCGGGGCATGGGTGGAGGGATGACAGCACCACCCTGCGGGGCATGTTCCAATGGGGGATTGAGGGACTGGGAGTATGGGAAGCCCTGCAGGGCTCCATTTGGACAAGTTGGGGGCAGTTGATGTGGGCAGCCCTGTGGGGCACCTATTGTGGCTAGCTGGGCATGGGAGGGCACTTGCAATTTGTGTTGCGGCTTGCGACATGCTCACCAGGTGCGCCCTCTGTTAGGCGTACCTGGCCACATGTCACAAGTCACAGGACATAGCTGCGGTGACACTGCCCTTTCTAGAATAGGACACAGGAACATTGTTTCAGTTGCAGGTGGCATTAGTAGCATTTGGCGGCAACTTGTGCCACCCTTCTAGAATCAGGCCCATGGAATGTTAAGGGACTTAATACGCCCAGCAAACATAAGAAAGTTCTAAATCATCTTAAAAAACATAAAGTATACTTTGCTTTTTTACAAGAAACCAAATTATTAGCTGAAGATAATGACAGATTAAAACGCGACTTTGTTGGTCAAGTTCATGCAGCTTCCGCTACTTCAAAAAAATGAGGGGTTGCAATTTTAATTCATAAAAATTTATAATGGACACCCTCTAATGTTTTCAAGGACCCAATGTTAGATGGGTTATTGCTGCTTTTGATACTACATCTGGGTCACTAACTTTAGTCTACGTCCATGCCCCGAATACTGATGAATCTGAATTTTTCCATAACATGACACAGCAACTAACCTCCTCAAAATTAACTAATACCCCTATTTTAATTGGAGGTGACCTTAATCTTACAGTTGACTCAAATTTAGATAGGAGTAATTCCTCTGCTAATGCCCACCCAAGGAGCATAGTTGCCCTCTCCCTACTAATGAAAGATCTTGGGATGTCTGATATTTGGAGGTTCTTTCACCCTAGAGACAGAGAGTATACATTTTATTCTTCTCTCCTCCAATCATACAGTAGAATAAACTAACGCATGGCCTCCCCTATAATTACTGGAAATATTATGGACTCTACTATTTTACCTCTGCTTGTCTCTGACCACTCCCCAGTTAAATTACATTTAACTTGGGGCTCCCCTCCCTTAAAATCCCCCTCCTGGCATCAGGACCCCCTTTTACTCAAAGATCTCAAATTATTACCCTGGATCAGAACACAAATACAGGACTTTATTTCTTACAATGACCCAGCTGAAATGTCCATGGGCATAACCTGGGAAGCACTTAAAGCCACACTTCATGGCAAAATCATTCGTTTTTCTGATCACAGAAAAAGAACGAGGGAACAACTCAATAATCTTGAAAACTCACTTAAAGCCAAAGAGTCACAGCATGTAGCTGCCCCACATCCTGACCCAACTCCCCCATCCAATACGAAATACTTCAACTTCGTATGCAAATGAATGAGCTAATCTCTCACAAAACTGAAATAGCACTGTTCCAAATTAAACATAAATATTGGGAAGGAGGTAAAAAAGGTGGTAAATTATTAACCTATTGGCTCAGGTCACAACAAATGGAACACTACATTGCTGACTTAAAGGATCCTTCGGGCCAAGTACACACTTGCAATCCTTCTATCAACAAGATTATGACTGCTTTCTATAATAAACTGTCATCATCTCTCTCTTCTTCACAACCACGCCATATTAATAATTTTCTAGAAAAATGAATCCTCACACATCCTCCCCTTGATTTGGGGGGGGATCTCTAGACAAGTCCTTTTCAGTAGAGGAGGTACAACAAGCCCTCCTGTCCCTCAAGTCTGAGAAGGCCCTTGGGGGACATGGTTTTTCCGTGGAATTCTATAACCCCCTGACTGTCTTACTTTGTCCTTTATTCTGTAAGGTGTTTCAGGAATCTACTCTTTTAGGCAAGCTACCCCAAACTATGACAGATGTGATTATTATGGTGTTTCCAAAGAAAGGCAAAGATACTAATCTTCCATCTGATTATCGCCCTATATCTTCATTTAACACTGATGGTAAAATATTTGCTAAACTTTTAGCTACACATCTAGAACCTCTTATTCCCCAATTAGTTCACTGATCCCAGGTGGGTTTCATTAGGGGAGGGTAGTCTCCGATCACCTTTGCTCTTTATTCAACCTTATCTATACAGCTAACTCTCTTTAGTCCCCTGCAGCAGCTACAGCGATTGATTTTGAAAAAACTTTGATTCTTTAAACTGGAACTTCCTGTACCTTGCGTCATCCCACCTGGGTATCGGTGATCGTTTCTGTTCCTGGATAAAATTACTGTATACTTCTCCCTCAGCTAGAGCTCTTACAAATTCTACACCATCCCAGTTCTTCAACCTGACTAAAGGTGCTAGGCAAGGATGACCCCTATCCCCATTTCTTTTTATCTTAGCCCTTGAACCCTTGGCTGCACCCCTCCGCCAAATTAATGAAATTATTGTTATCTCTTTCAACAATACACAGTATACCTGTACCTCATTGTCCAATGTGGACCACTTGCTAATTGTACTTGAAAATCTAGAATCCACTGTTCAAGCATCTTTTACAATTGCTAAATACTTTTACTGGTTTATCTGGGTTGGCAGTAAATTATAAAAAAAAAATGAGGTACTGCCTTTAAATGTGTTTTGTAAATCCTACATGAATAATTCCTTTGCTTTTCAATGGGCTCCTTAAGGTTTTTACTATTTAGGGATTAAAATGCTGCCTAATATGGATATGATCTGGGAAGCGAATCTTCCTCCTTTTTCTTACTGACATTAAAACAATTTTAGATAGAAGGAAACCCCTCGATTTATCTATAGCTGGCAAAATTGCAGCTATAAAAATGACTATCACACCAAAAATTCTCTACCTGTTTTCTGACATTCCACTAACTTTGTCCCCCTCTCTTCTGTCCAAAATTGACAAATTAATAGGGGATTTTATCTGGGAAGGATGCATCCCAAGGTTCAGCCTAATTAAATTACAAGCTCATTGATCTAGGGGTGGCTTTGGGCTTCCCTGGTTTTTAACATATCTTTGGGCCTTTCATGCTACACCAACCATTAAATGGTTCATTAAGCCCAATGTCAAAACTCCTTTATGGGTAAACATGAAAGCTTCCCTGACCCCAAGCAAGCTCCATACTACCTTTATATTTAATGCCCTGACTAAAAACTTAAGGAAAAACATCTTACTATTGTCCTGTTGGTCTACTATTGGCTTAAATTACATAAATGGCTAAAACCTAATCCCGCTCCTGCTTTCTATGCTCCTAATTGGGGCAATCATAATATTATCCTTAATGGTCAGCCACTGTTTTGTAACTCATGGCAGTGCAAAAGTATAGTCTTTTGGGTGATATCTTAGTTAACAACATGTGCACATTAAACTCCCTTACTGGCTTACAAGTTTAATGGGGCATATCTAGACTGGAGTTTGGAAACTTTTTACAAGTACGATCTGCATTATCCCCTTTATTACAACAAGCTAACATGCAACCTTCTTCTGCTACTTATACAGTGTCACCTCATGGATAAATAACACATCTCTCATAGTTAGCAGAATATATAAGCTTATTAGGGACACTCTACTGAATCAATCTCTCTCAGAGAAGGCCAAAGGCATTTAGTTCTACAATATAATAAAACTGATTGTCAGTGGAAAGGATGTTGGACCCCCATAATACCTTCAAAGATGTTTGTATTACACTCATTCAGTATAACATTTTTCACCTCTGGTACAGAACTCCATCACTTCTTTATCAATTGGGACTAGTACCTAATGATCATTGCTGGTGGTGTAACTCCTCAGGTGGAGATCTATTGCATATTCTATGGTTCTGTAAACCAATCTCTATATGATGGCAATGCATTCACCATTTTGCCTTTAATATTGTTAGATGTACCATTGCTTTTTATCCTAAATACAATTATACTGGGTGTTATAAATATGGATATTAAGCTTTCAACACACCAACATAAATGGCTGAATATACTATTTATGCAGGTGAAACATCTAATTTTATCTCACTGGAAATCTCTGATAGTACCTACTTTTGCAGATATCTTTAATAACGTAACTTAAACTGCATCTTTAGAACGTGTTTCCTATTTGGCTTTAGACTGACTGAATAAATTTAAACTCTGTTGGCAGGACTATTTTGATTTTCTACAGTCTACTTGATCAGGAGGTATACTTGGACTCTTTATGCAATTGTATCTTTCATCCATATATTACTGTTTGATATAATTGCTGTATCTCCCTACTGTATATGATTGTTGCAACTGTTATCCTAGGAGTTAGGTTTCTTTTCATACAGTGCAGAGGACCTCATTAATCCATCTGTTACATGTTACTGTACACCAAATTTTGCTTAGGTATGTGTAATCCTATCTACTCTTTTCCCTTACTTTTATTCAGTCAGCACTGATTGCAACTCATACAGTAACTTTTTTTTCACCCATTTTTCCTCTTCTCTGTATTGTATATTATTGTAATGTGAATTGTTGGAATATTTTTTTTTAATAAACAGATTAACTGAAAAAAAAAGGTAGAGTTTATCGATATGTTATTATATTATGTTACTATGTGACTGTAAATGTTCTCCCTCCTTGCCTATTCTTCCCTTTTGGACCCCCTCACTTTCCCCATATTCCCTGTTTCCCCTAATTCCATCTCCTTTTATCCCCCCATGCTCTCTTTCCATTTTTTCTTCTCCTTTAGTGTGAGAAATGCACACACTCATTTTAATTATTTATTGGTGTGTTTTCACTGGTTTCATTATTATTCTAGCTTATTTAGGATGATATTGACATATATGAATTAAGGTTAATGTGTTAGTGTGCCACTTTGTTTTAACCCAATCAGATGCTTGGAGTAACTTGTGACATCACACTGACTTGGTTTGAATTTTGTATTTAACTGTTAAGCACTGGTGAACATTTTAGCCTTTGAGAAAGAATACTCTGTTATCTGAAATGCGTCAGTTTTTGTTTTTTAAATTCAAGTTTATTGAAAATCAAGAATCTGCAGTTATCACATTTTTGTAATACATACATAAATTTCATACTCATTACATTACATTGAAGCTATCTTGTTTAATTTCCTTCTTTCACAGTTCTTTCCTTTACTCCTCACTCTGCACTTTCTAAGTTATTAATTATTTCTCCTCTAGGAGCTGGTTATCTGACAATGTCCACCTCGTCCACCTCCTTACAGATGTTCCCATCCTTTGGTTGATCTTATGTGTTAGCTCCTCCATCTCTTGTATTTCATGTATGATGCAGAGCCATTGTTTTAAGTCTGGTGATTCAGAAGTGAGCCACTTCCTGGTCATTGATTTATGCGCTGCTGCTAGGAGAATATTCCATAAGTAAAGGTCATCTGCCCCTCTGATCTCATCAGGAGGTATGCCCAGCACCATGTTCTTTAATGTGAGCTGAGAAGGGCATGAGAAGAGCCCCCCAACACCGGGGAGATCTGCCCCCAAAAGGGTTTTAAGACCTCACAGTCCCAGAATATATGCGAGTAATAGGCCAGTTGGGTCCCACATCCCCTCCAGCAATGTGTGGGCATCCCATCCCCCATTTGCCCTGGATTTCAGGCATGTAGCAGTACCACACATTCACCTTCCAGGTGAATTCCCATGAATTTGGAGAGAGGGTGGTCTTCTTAGCTAGTTTGAAAATTGTCCCCCATTCTTCTACTGATATGTGTAGGCCTGCTTCCCCCTCCCAACTAGCCTTGATTCAGAGTGATCCTTTAGCTAGAAGTTGTCTGATTGCTTTATATAGGACTGAGATATGGCTCCTTGTAAGGTCCCCTGAGATGATTTATTTATTTATTTATGTATTTATTTAGTATTTATTTGCTTTTGGTAACTGGGTAAGTGCGCTAGACAATATAACCTGCCTATTTTCAGGCACGACCTGGGAGAGTACATTAATTCAAATACAGCAGAGTATAAAAAACAAACAGTGGTACAAACAATCAATCAGGTAAGTGCCATGAAACTGTGTACAAAATGCATAACAGAGGACTGCCTTAAATACGAAACATGAATAGCAACCAGCAGTGTATCCTGCCATTAATTACAGCTGGCAGTAGGCAAACATTCAGGTTGCTGGCTGGGAGTGAGCAGTCCAGACTGCTCATATAACTGCAGAAATCCAAGGTAACATGCTAGTCTAGGATTACGTGATAGACACAAACATCAGGCCAGGGGATGGAGCGGCAGTCAGAACTCAAAACAAACAGACATTCCAAGTGGGTGGGTAGGTCACGAACAAGTAGTCAAAGACGAGAGAAGAGACAAGGGAAGGGACAGGAAAGAAGTTAAGGGCAGTCACAGGTTCCAGAGACAAGGAGGTGGGAAAATAGGGCATGCTTAAATGTAAGGTGGGATGAGGAGTTCTTGACAATGCAAGGGAGAGAGTTCCACAACCTAGGAGCAAAGTATGAGAAGGCTTGTTCACCCATCTTCGTGGAGCAGGCCTGAGTGGATGATAACGGGGAAGTAGAGGACCTGCGAGAGCGAGAGTGAGAAACTGGTTTAAACATGTCCCACAGGGAGGCAGGATGGGGTGATCTGGTTAAGGAGTCGGCAAAACAACCTAGGGAGTATAAGCGTAGGGCATCCAGAGACAGCCATTTCAAGGCAGAATAGAGATGGCAGCGATGTGTAAGGTGGGGAGCAGAAAGGGCAAATCTACAGATATTGTTGTAAGATGTGTCCCAATTGTGAAGGACACCGATGTTAGCATGCAAAAGCACCGACAGAGCATAAAGCAATTGTGGAAGTAAAACCCCACATGCCACAGAGATCCTGGCAGCTGGGGTGAGAGAGTGGCACACTTTGTAGCCTGCACCGATTTTGGCATTGACCAGGTGACACACCTCACTAACATGCATTGAGTAGTCAAGAATGGGATCAAGCATCACTTTAGGTACTTGATGGATGAAGTGTTGGATACTGCATTCCCATCACAGCTGCACACCAGGAGTTTAGAGGATTCAGTGGGAACCTTTCTGTGGGACCCAAAGAGCATAGTGTGGGTCTTGGATATGTTTATGACTTGATAATCGGACGAGAACCAGGATTGAAGGGTCTGCAATGCAGAGGACAGATGAAGATTAATGTCAGCAATTGACTTGGAGGATGAATAAAGCACCAGGTCATCTGCATACATTAAAATGTTAGTGTGAGGAGATGGAGTGGGGATATCATTAATGAAGAGGGAGAAAAGTAGAGGATCAAGGATTGAACACTGTGGAATGCCACGGGTAATCGTGATGGGGCAGAGATAGACTTATTGATTGATACAGCCAGAGACTGATTGTCAAAGTAGCTGTTCAGCCAGGAGATGGTTGAGTCAGAGGCACCAAGAGTATTCAGCTTATACAGAAGAAGTGGGTGATGCACCATGTCAAATGCTTTGGAGAGATCAATGAAGACAGCTCCAGTAAGCAGGCCCTTGTCCATGTTATTTTTTATATCACTGGTCAGCTGAGTAAGAGCACTGGTAGTACTGTACCCTGCCCTAAAACCATGTTGTATAGGGGATTTGAGGTTGGAGTTAAGAATGTGCCCAGAGACCTGACAGAGAACAAGTTTCTCGAGTAGCCTTCTGAGAGTGGGCAGGAGTGAAATGGGTCTGTAGTTAGACATGATCCTGACGTCCCCTTTCTTAAAGATAGGTATAGTACTGGCAACCTTCCAGACTGAAGGCACTAAGGCAGAGCAGATAGAGAGGTTGATGAGTCTGGTTACAGGTACAGCGAGACTAGAGACAAACTGCTTGAGAATCCTAGGATGTAAACCATCATGGCCAGCACTGCCATTAGCCAGTAAAGATCTTAGTAGCTTAAGCACCTCACGACAAGAGACCGCAGAAAGTTCAAGGGCCGGTGGTGCAGCAGCTGGAGGGCGAGGGGAAACTAAGGGGGTGTCGGCAGATGAGGGGGAGATAGAAGGGTAGGCGAACAGAGCATTAAAAGCATTGGCAATGGTAAGGGGGTTATTGCAGTGAGTATCATTTATCAGCATTTCATTCAGAGTCAAAGGCTTATTGTGACTCAGAATTTCTTTAATATGTGACCAGTACCGTTTGAGGTTAGTGGATGAAGAACTGAGAAGGTAGTGGTAGTATAAGCTCTTGGCCTCGCGAATCTATCTCTTTTACAGGTGTTCCATAAGGCCCTGTATGCCTTGAAGTCAGCTTGATGGGAAGTGGACTTTCAAACTGACCAGAGGTTGTCTCTTCATTTTAGCAGCTGAAGTAGGGGAGCGACTGAGCCATTTGGTGACCTTGTATTCTATGAGTGGTGGCCAGAATATGAAGGTTCTGGAGAGAGATTAGGGTATCATTAAAGTGACCTACTGCTTTGTTAACATTATTGGTTATGTAGAGAGGGGACCAGTCAACCATCCTAAGATCACTCAGAAATGCAACATGGTTAAGTTTGGAGATGTTGGAGAAAGATATGACTTTGGCCCAACAAAGGGACTTGTGTTAGTTTCTGAGCCTGTAGCTCTTTTATTACTTTGAATGTAGGTTCTCAACTGTAGATATCTGTAGTGGTCATTGTTTCTTAGCGGATATTTCTGTTTTATGGCTTGAAAGTCTATTATCGTATCTCCAGATACCAACTACCCCAGCCTACGGAGACCTAGTCTGCCCCATACTCTGAAAACATGATCAAGTCTGGCTGGGGTGAATTTTTCCGACCAGGCAAACCACTGTGTAGAAGCATGGGAAATAACAGATGACCAGACGGTTGGTTAAGATGCATAAAAAATGCAAATAAATGCGTTTGTCAATTTATTTCCAAAATTAAAAAAAAATAAACAAATTAAAGTTCACAGAAAGGAAGAATTTGGTGTTAACTTCATGCCCAAAGCAAACAGGAAATACTTCTTTCCACAGACTCCTGTAAACGTCTTCTCCTTTCTTCTTCCCAAAATAGCACTTGTGCGAAAGCCTACACACACAACCTCCTTGCACTGTGGTCAGTCGAATACTGATCCATCTCTCTGTGGTTACCCCCTTGTGGAGTGTTTAAATATGTTTTTACTTGGTGACCGCATAGACATGTGACTATCAGTTTAGGAACCCTTAGTGAGTTCATGTCTCCCAACTCTCATTCCGACTATAAGGTCCAACAACCAACAACATGTCATCAATAGGTACACTATTTTCTGGCATGAATCACATTTAAGGCTCTGGAAAAACAGTCCTAGACCTTAACTAAGAAGGGGGCATGGTTTATGAGCTTAGCCCATCCTCCATTTTTGACATCATCTTCACTAGTCCCATAAAGGTAGCCATTTTGTGAGCTGCCAGCCCTATAGCAGGACCTCACAGCAACAAAGACATACAGGTAAAAATCATTTATTTTTCTATTGGTTGCGACAGAAATGAAAAAACATAGATTAATGATAGAAATAAAAATCTACAACCTTGGCATGGAAGGACAGATGAGGGGTGTGCTCCCTGTTTCCATGCAAGGTTCCAGAATTTTATTTGCCTAGGTTCACAAACAGCAAAATCAAACAGTTGTAATGCCTTGATTTTTTTTGTCTGAATTACTTTCTACAATCAAATCTTGCAACCGTTATTCTTTATTCACTGCATAAAGCCTGATACTACATTTCAAAATCTGACAGTCATTTTCATTTTATCCATTAGCTGAAATTGCAGCTGACGGCTTTCTGAACCACCCAGCCTTCTATTACTCAGAGGGTTCCAGATATAAGTGAAAGCAGCACCTTTTTGATAAATTTATTTGGGTGCTACAGGGCTTTTTCCACCTGCTTGTAGTGTCCTGCAGTTTATTTCCACAATTCAGCCCTTTTCGTATTGTATCCGAGGAGCGGGTACATTTTCAGTGCTTCAAGGCTTCAGGAGAGTGGTCCTATGGCAACTATACATAGTTGCCTCCTTATTCGGCTGTTTTGCAGGCCCTCTGGATCTTTAACAAATCGCAACTAGCATTTGCGATTCTATGACTCAGTGGCTCTGATATTCGGACCCTTTGCTGCATGAACATGCGCAGGGTCCCTCACGATGGTGTGAGTGTGTGAATGTGTGATTGTGTACACATTTCTCCATCGCTACCGTCGCTCCAACAGCTTTAGCACTTAGCATTTCTTTAACAACACCACTTTCTCCTTTTATTTTGTTCTCAGGACTAAAACAAGGCACCAGCAAATATCTCAAGGCAGAGAGCTATGTAAACATACAGAAAGCTCTTTAAATAACAGTATCTCTTTCTTCCAATACTGCACTTTACTGGGCTTTCTTATTTATTCCCACGAGGGCACAAACTATAAACATTCCTCCATTAATTCAGATGCAAGATAACAGAAACATAGAAACATAGACTTTGACGGCAGATAAGGACCGCTTGGCCCATCTAGTCTGCCCATTTCCCTACCTACAGGATAGGCTGCAGATCCTAGTTAACCAACAGCCTATTTCTTCCTACCACCCACAAGAATTGACTTATGTCTGTCCCATGCATTCTTGAATTCTCCCACAGTTTTAGACCCCCCAACCTCCTCAGGAAGACTGTTCCATGCATCCACTACCTTCTCTGTGAAATATTACTTCCTCAAATTGCTGCTGAACTGCCCCCCCCTCTATCTTTAAATTGTGTCCCTTTTTCTTGCACGTCTCTTTTTCTGAAAGATGCTACCCTCTTGGATTTTGTTGATTCCACTGAGGTACTTAAAGGTTTTTATCATGTCCCTCCCTCCCTTCTTTCCTCAAGGGTATACATATTAAGCTACTTTAGTCTATCCTCATATGGCTTCTCTTGCAGACTCTGCATCATTTTAGTTGCCCTCCTCTGGACTGCCTCTTTCCTGTCTATGTCCTTGTGGAGATGGGGTCTCCAGAACTGGATGCAGTACTCCAGATGGGGTCTCACCAACTTTCTGTACAGAGGGATAACAACTTCCTGTTTTCTGCTGCTGATGCCTCTCCCTATGCATCCCAGTATACCCCCAGGCCTCCCTACTGCCTTCTCACATTGCTTGCTAACCTTAAGGTCATCTGATATGATTACCCCCAGGTCCCTTTCCTTTTTTGTTGTTGTCACTACCTCCCCCCCATTGTGTATTCTGCTCCTGTGTTCTTGTTTCCCAGGTGCATTATTTTGCACTTCTTTGCATTGAATACTAGCTGCCATATGTCTGACCATTCCTCCAACCTTGCCAAGTCCCTTCTCATCCTTTCCATGGCTCCTTGTGTATCAACCCTGTTGCAGAAATTTTTGCCATCTGCAAAGAGGCATACTTTTCCTTCCAGTCCCTCTGCAATGTCACTTATGAAGACATTAAAAAGGACTGGACCCAATACTGAACCCTGCAGTACCCCACTAGTAATCCATCTTTCTTCAGAGTGGACTGCATTTACAATTACCTTCTGTGTCCTGTTGTCCAGCCAATGTTTTACCCAGGCTACGACCCTGGGACCCACTGCCAGGCTGGTTAATTTGACTATTAATCTTTTGCATTTAACTGTGTCAAATGCCTTGCTAAAGTCTAGGTAGACCATGTCCACAGCCCCTCCCTGGTCTACTATTTTGGTCACCCAATCAAAGAAATCAATTAGATTCGTCTGACATGACCTTCCCGCTGTGAAGCCATGCTGCCTTGGGTCCTGTACCCCACTGGCCTCTAGGTACTCAACTATTCTTTCCTTCAGAAGAGACTCCATCACTTTCCCTACCACAGAGGTCAAACTGACAGGTCTGTAGTTTCCTGCCTCTGTCTCGGTCTCACTTTTGTGAAGGGGAATTACATCCGCCTTCTTCCAGTCCTCAGGTACCACACCATCCTCCCAAGATTTATTAAAAAGTGTAGCCAGTGGTTTCACTAGTTCCCCCCTTAATTCTTTTAGAATTCTGAGGTGAACTCCATCAGGCCCCATTGCTTTGTCCATCTTCAGTTTTAGGAGTTCTTGCAGAACCCTTTCTTCTGTGAAAAGACTGGGATCGACCCCCCTATCAAGAGTGCTTCTGTTAATTGGATTAGGCACTTCCCCCTCCTCTTTTGTGAATACTAAGCAGAAATATTCATTCAGTATCCCTGCTTTTTCATTGTTCCCCTCTGCCCACCCACCGTTCATTGTATTCAGCCTCACTACCCCCCCCTTTGTCTTTCTATGCTCGTTGATGTACCTATAAAAGGTTTTATCCCCCTTCTAACCCGAGTTGGCTATCTTTGCTATTCTGACTTCCTCCTGCTTCCTTCTGCCTTAACTGGTACAGCTGTCTGTCCTGCTCCTTCTGTGTTTCCTTATGCTTCCGGAATGCTATCTTTTTCTTCCTGACCTTCACAGCCACCTCTTTTGAGAACCATAGTGGCTTTTTCTTTCTTTTTGATTTGTTTATTTGCTTCACACAAAGGCTTGTTGCCTCTGTGATGGCAGTTTTGATGATTTCCCATTGTTGCTTCACACCTCCTTCTAGCTTGTTTGCTACTGCTTTTCTGATGCACTCTCCCATTTTGCCAAAGTCAGCCCTCCTGAAGTCCAGTACCCTCACTTTTGTATGGCTTGACTCTGTAGCTGAGTTTAACGTGAACCACACTGTTTTATGGTCACTTGTTCCCAGATGGCAGCCCACTTCTAGATCTGAGATCCTCTCACTGCCCCCATTTGAGAGTATGAGGTCTAAGATTGCTCCTCATGAGCGGTTCCAAAACTAGCTGTCTGAGGCTGCCACCTGTAGGGCATCAAGAATGGCCATGCTCTTGGATGTGGCTGCAGCAAATGTGTTCAGTTAACATCTGGCATATTCAGGTCTCCCATCAACAGTATCGCCCCTTTCTCTGCCATTCTAAGAATGCTTTCCATCATATCCTTGTCCATTTCTTCCCCCTGACATGGGGGTCTGTACACAAACCCTGTGGGATTGTGGTGCCCTTTCCAGTCTCCAAGGTGACCCACAGTGCCTCCTCTCCTCCCTGTTTACTCTTTTGTTCAGTTGCTTTTATCTCTTCCCTTACATAGAGAGCCACTCCTCCCCCTCTTCTCCCCTGTCTGTCTCTCCTGTAGGTTATGTACCCTGGTACGTTAACATCCCAGTCATGGTTTTCTGTGTACCATGTTTCTGTGACTGCTACGATATCCAGGCATCCCTCTTCCATCAAGGTCACCAGTTCAGGGAGCTTGTTGCCCAGACTACGGGCATTGGTACTCATTACCCTCCATTTCCTGATGGCCTTACTCCTTTTTGCCTCATCCCTGTCCTTCTTGCCTTTGTCACTTTCTCCATTTACACCTGCCCTTCTCCCTATCGAAACCTCTATGTTGGTGTTTGCTGCACTTACTACCGTGATTTTTTTTGGGGGGGCTAGGATTTCCCTGCTGCTTTCCAGTTCCTCCCCCCTTGGCTAGTTTAAATGCTTGCCAATGAAGCATTTAAACCTATCACCTAGGATCCTGGTTCCCCTCCTGGACAGATGCAGCTCATCATGCCAGTATAGGCTTGCATCACTCCAGGAGGACCCCCAGTCCCAAATGAAGCCACATCCCTGAGCTCCACACCAGTTTTTCAAACACTGATTGAATCCCATGGTGTGGAACACCCTAGCCTCTCCTACGCCATAGATGGGCAACACCTTCGAGAGGGTTACTGTGCGTGCTACTTGTCTAAGGCCCCTCCCCAATTCCACAAACTCTTCCTGCACTTCTCTAATCCCTTTCTTAGCCAGGTCATTTGTCCCTAGGTGGACAATGACATCTAGCTCCCTCCCCTGTGCAGCTGCTCTGGCAATCCTGAGGATTCACTCCCTGTCCCTCCAGGCCATGGTGCCAGGCAGGCACCTTACCTCCCTCTCCCCTTCCTCTCCCAGTTTTACCTTCCTAACAATGGAGTCCCCCACCAGGAGTTGTTTCCTTCCCCTGCAGGGTCCCCTGCCACCCTCCTGTGGGTCTCCTTTGTGGAGGTTCCCAGCATCCTCCTTGGTCTCCACTGCGGGTGCCTCCATAGAGGAACCACACTTTGCCAGAATGGCATAGGAATTGTGGGGAGGTACAACTGGAGGGATGTGCCTCTGTTCCATCACCCTCACCCTCCCTGAGCCCACTGTGGTCCAACCGCTCCTCTTTCCTGGCAACCTCTGAGGCAATGGCAGTGGCACTGGTGGTCCCTGGATGGAAGAGGAGGTCCCACAAATCCTGGCCAACTCAGCCTGGAGATGAGCAACCTCCTCCCTCAGCCCAGAGAGATGACTGCAGATGGGACAACACTGCATCCTCCAGAACGTCTCCCAGAAGACTGCTGCTCCACAGCCACTGCACTGCACCACTCTCATCATGTCATATTTCTGGCCCCTTAACTGTTTGCAATCCTTACTGTTTCCTCTGTTTTTTTTTTCTCTCCTTACTTTCTGCCCGTGTGCCCTTTAAGCTCCTGACTGTCCTGTTCTGAGACAAGAATATCCTATATTTCTCAGTAGACCCCTTACTTGCTCAGAGGCAGACCTCCAGCAGCTAGAGGGGGCTGGAGAGCTACTATTGCCCTTCTAGGATGGTGGGTCTTTGGTGGCTCTGTGATCACTCACTTCCTGCTCCCAAACAGGAAGTTCCTGTTGTCAGTTAAATCCTGTGCCTATAAAAGTAGAACTAGCTTTGGGTGGAAGGGTGGAGGGGAGGGAAGGAGGGCAATATAGTCCCAGTAGAGAAGTCCAGTCACACAGCAGTCCTTTCTCCTGGTGTCTTCTGACAAGCTAGTAGCAGAATCTTTCTAAGGCAGTCTTTAAATGTAGCTTCCTTCTAGCTAAGCCACCCCCCCACTTACTAGCTCTTTCTTCAAGTAATATAAACCTCACAGCTATCAAGTCCTTTCAATCACCTGAGATTTACACCTAGATAACTGTTCAGATAACCATTCAGTTCAGTTAACTCAGACAAACACATATTTTTTTTGTTTTGTTTGTTAGTTTTTTTTACCCTAAATTAAAGGTCCAAGTACAAGAGTTCTACTTCTTTAGTCCCAGCAGAAAAGTCCAGTCACACAGCAGTCCTTTCTCCTGGTGTCTTCTTGCAAGCTAGGGGCATAAAGGGGACAGTAAAGAAGAATTAAAGATTGCCAGGTTGGCCACCCTGACAAGAAAAGTTAGGATAGATATAAATTAGTAATAGGAGACAGAACAGAGTGAAAAGGAAATGGGGGGGATTTGCATCTTAGTAGGGGTGTGTACTGTATTATTTATGTATTAAAATACTTTTATTCTTCATAACATGTCTCCCTGTTACACACTGAAGGGGTCGTATTACTTTCTACAGGCCATACCTTGACCATAGTTTGTGAGACATTTTTAAAGTGCCCTCTACTGCTATCAGGTGGGAGCCCTGTCCTTTATGCAAGGATGCGTCAGCCACTCTTGCCCTCCGGGGAGAGAACCCTCTGAGAGGTTGGTTTCTATGTCTATCCAGTGAGCCTCATATGTCCAGGAGCCCCACAGCAGGGAATTCCTCAGGTTTGCAGCCTGACAATAGTCCTCTAGGTTGGGAACTGCCCTCCCGCCTCCCTGTTTATCTGCTTGTAGAATTTTCATTTTTATTTTCGGTTTGCCTGGGGACCATATGAATTTTGTGATCAGCTTCTGCCATAACATGAACTGTTTTCTGGGAATATTAATTGTGATGGACTGGAAAACATACAGGAATCGTGGGAGGATGTTCATTGTTATAGTTTGAAATTTTCAGTGCAATGGGAGTCTTGGAAGCTGCCATTTGTCTATGTCTTGTTGGAGCTGGGACAGTAAGGGACCATAATTTGTGGTAAACAGCCTTCTCAGGTGCTTTGGCAGTTGGACCCTGAGGTATTTAATTTGGGGTTTGTTCCACTTCAAAGAGAGGATCTGGGTTATTTCCTGTGGGGGATTATAGGAGAACCTTAGGACCTCTGTTTTATCTTTGTTTAAGGAGTACCCTGCATGACGGCCATATTCCTCAAGAGCATTCCAAACGGGATGGTTTGAGTAGGGTTGGAGTTATGCAGGAGTATATAATCTTCGTATAAAGAGATCTTGTGTTCCAAGTCTCCCACATTAGCTCCGGTGATGTTTGGGTTTGTGCGGATGGCACAGGCCAGAGGTTCTATATATAGGGTGAATAGGAGGGGGGACAGAGGGCACCCCAGTCTTGTGCCCCTCCCCAGTGGGAATCTATCTAACACACTCCCACTGACTCTAACATATGCCTGTGGGGCCATGTATAGGGATTTCAGAGCTTCTATCATAGCCCTGGAAAAAAACTAATTTTTTCAGGTCTACAAACAGAAAGGACCAGAAGACCTTATCGAATGCCTTTTCGGCATCGAGACTCATGAGGCAAGCAGGGGTTTTATCTTGGGAAATCTTATTTATAATATTTATGGTGCTTCTAACACTGTCTGGGCCCTGTCTGCCAGGGATAAAGCCCGTCTGGTCCTTATTGATCAGTTGGGGGGAGATGGAGGTTTAGTCTTGTGGCCAGAATGTGTGTGGAAATCTAGTAATCTACATTTAATAGTGAGATGGGGTGATATAAGCAGCATTGTATTGGAGCCTTACCTGGTTTGTGAAGAACTGTTATGGTGGCATAGTCCCAAGATGGGGCTCCCCCCCCACCCTCTACCCAGATCTCATTCATTGCCTTCAGCAGGTGTGGTGCCAGTTCGTTATTTAAGATTTTGTAAAACTCCCCGCTGAACCCATCTGGTCATGGGCATTTCCCAGTTTTTAAGTGTTGGATGGCTGCTTTGAGTTCAGGTAATTTTATGGGGGCCATCAAGATTGTTTGTTGGTCTGGGGTGAGGGTTGGGAGATTTAGGTTATTCAAATAGTTCTTTTTTCTTGAGGGGGGAGTTTCCTCCTGGCTGTGATACAAGTGTTTGTAATAAGTGACAAAGGCATCCATTATTTGCTCGGCCTTGTATCTTAGGGTCCTAGATTTAGGGTGTCTTATTTTTGCGATGGTAGCCCTGGCTTGCCTCTGTTTAAGTCTCATTTTTGAGGCCCTTGGGCCCCCCTCATAATATGACTGTTTCAGGTAGCCGAGGGATTTTTCTATTTCTTGAAGGTGTAGTTTCTGTAGGCGCCTCTTCAGTTCTTTAATTTCTTTGTCTGTTTGTTTATTCCATTTCTGTTTCTGTTGTGTTTCTAAACTTCTCAGCTGTGTAGTCGGTTGTTATAGATGGGATTTCCTTTCTTTTTATTTGTGGGCCCCAATAGAAATTAATTTTCCCCTTGTCATTGTTTTCAAGGTGTCCCACAAGATCTGAGGAGTTATGCGGGAGTGGGAATTATGAAGTAGCGTCTGAGAGGTAACTTCTTTAAGTTTCTCTAGTGTGGCTTTATTCCTAAGGAGGGATAAGTTCAAGCACTACTGTGTGCATTTCTGAGGTAACCTAATGTCCAGTTCAGTGAATAGTGACTGGTGGTTGGAGTGTATGGCTTTCCCGCCCAAGAATGACCAAATCTAGTTAAGTCTCTGGCCTGGGTCAAGTAAAAATCTATCCTAGAATAAATTCTGTGCCTCGGGGAGTAACTTGTGTAATCCTTTGCTTGGGAGTACCTCTCTCCAGATGTCTACCAGGCCCATCTGAATGATCAACTCTCGAAACCTTTAGCTGTTTTTGTCCCGATGGAGGGGATATGGTCTGTAGAGTCCAACTGGTGGTTTAACATGAGGTTCCAGTCCCCTCTCCCATAAGTAAAGTCCCCTAAGCTGTTTCCGCTACAGTCTTGACCAGGTCAGAGTAGAACGAAAGAGGGAGCATGGGGATGCATAAACATTTACCAGGGTTACCTTAGTTTCCTGTATTTTCCAAATAACAAGGACGAACCTCGCCCCCAGGTCAGTGATAATCCGCTCCTTCTTGTAAGGGAGTGTGTTAGATATGAGCACAGTAACTCCCATTTTCTTACTGCTGCCCAATGATGCATGGAAAAGCTTGGAGAAGGTTCTGCATTAAAGCTTTTCTGCCTCTGTGGGGGTGAGGTGCATCTCTTGCAGGAAGATAATTTGTCAGCGTTGTTCTCTAATATATTTAAACACTCTTTTCTTCTTAATCGGGCTGTTCAGCCCTTAACATTATACAATAACACCCTTGTCTCCATAGGTGGCATACTCAAGTTTGTGACCTTGTGCAGTTAATTACAACAAATTTAGAGATGAGACAGCAATTATATGCTACTGTTTAAGATGTTTTTAAATCTACAAGTTTTAAAACTTCTGTACTTAGACTGAATGCAGATTCTATTTGATTTTAGCAGTCTAACAAAAATGAAGGTTGTTGCAAATACAAACTATTTACATCTAATATCTTGCTTCCTGTGTTTAATAGTCTGAGGAAGGATGCTGATGCATTTTCAAGATCAGACAACTTACATTGAAGCCTGGGTAGTGCCTTTCCTAGGCACTTATCACCCTGTGGTTGTGTTAGGTACGCAGTGCACACTAGGGACAATAGGGATCTGCCCCCAGGGTAAACCCTACATCAGGAAGACCAAAGTAGTTGAGATGAGGGGCCCTGGTCTAAATGGTAGTGAGACAACCCGACTCCGAGTAGTAATTAAAAGTCCAGGCTCAAATCAGCCTATATCTCTAGGGTCCACTGCTGATCCTGCTAGAGGTACTGGGATACTTGGATACTGTATGCTGCTATCCTTGAGGCCTGTGGTCTGCCTGTCCACTCTATGCTGGCTGGAGTATAAGGTCTATAAAACACCAGTCCACCACTCCTGGATGACGGTGCATTGACCCCCACAGCTCTCTGGTTTGTTATGGCAGCCAGGCCTATAGCAGTGTGCAGCATTGCTGCCTCTCTCCTCCCATGCAGCCCACTTAGTGTGGGGGGAGGTATAACATTTGACCCAGTTTTGGATCAAATTATGAATTTTAGAAGTAGCCCCGACAATTATGTAAACTATTAACTGTTAACACAAAAATCATACAATACAACCCTTATTAATATGAAAAGGATTAATACATTCTTGTTTATTGGGCAGTGCAATGCCCCTGTTTTACTTAGTTACTGGGGCAATGTTCTCGATTCTTGCTGTAGACTTCTGTGGTCTGATCCATTGACTTGAATTATCCCTGTCTGCTGATGCTCCCAAGATATTCTGGTGCCACCTCCTTTTTTCAATTTTGCCCCCTTGCCTTTAGTCTGGTGAACATTGCTGGGTCTGTAATGAAATTCAGAGCGAGTTTGTGGTACTGGGGAATGAATCAGGCTTGCAATATCCAGTCAGTCAATTAGCAGGCTGGCTCCGGGTCTGGCATAGTCAGTGGGCACTTCCGCTGTACCCTTGATGGCTAAGGCATTGGGATGTGAACATTACACGTGAGGGAGGGAGCACTCAGCAGGCATGGGGGGAAGAGAAAAAGACAAAGTTAAGGTACTTGCGCTTTCTGGCAGAGCGATGTTCAAGTGTCCTGCATCATGTTCTTGGCTCATTGTGTCTGATCTTCTATGCTGGATGTCCCTCCATCCGCTTCATCGATGGTCCCCTGTAGGACAACCATCAAGGTATATGGTTTGAGGATCCCTGCGATGTCTGCATGCAGGTTGGTATGAGGGATGGCTTGTTGAGTACCCTTCCTTTTCAAGCCTTTCTGAGCTACCATCCATGCTGACCTCATCTGCTCTCTCTCCAGACTCTCTTTCAGTAAAGTGGGCATAGTGATCCCCATTCCATCCAAGAAGGGTTTGGCTGCTAGCAGGTCAGTGAACATGTGAGAGGGCCCCTGTCTGTCTCAATCCTCAGTCAGGCAGGGAAGAGTATCTGGGCACTGATATTTTTCCCCCTCAGCTGTTTGATTATTGGCCATAGAGCTTTTCATTTCTCTTGGACTTGTGAGATGTAATCATTATCGAGGGATATTTTGTGTTGCTGGTAGGTGATCTCTCTTTGTTCTCATGCTCTACCGAGCCACTCCTCTTTAGTGGCATATTGTGTGAGTTTAACTACAAATGATCGAGGCCTGGAGCCCACATCAGAGGGTTTGGGGGCCAACAATCTGTGTGCTCTGTCCATACTTAGATCCATGTCATCTGGCAAGTGGAGGGCTTCCTTCAGAATGGATTGGAGAAAGGTTATAGTGCTCGAGGCTTTAGTTTCCATGCCCTCAGGAATGCCATATATCTGGATATTTTGTCATCTGTTGCACCCCTCTAGGTCATCCAGTTTGCAGTTGAGCTCTCTCTCTCAAGCAAGGAGATAAAGTAGGAAACAATCGTGACGGTCTGTCTGGTTGACTATAGTCAAGAGGCCCAGCTCCAGTTGGTCTGCCCTATGTTCAATTCTACTTATTTCTGAGTGGAGATCCAAGAGTGTTTTGTCAATTCTGGAGACAGTACGAGCAGTTTGTAGTATAGTTGCTATTAGATCAGGGCAGTCAGAGTCATGCTGCATCTTGGTGGCCATACTTTCCTCCACGGCCTCCTCTGCCAAGAGTTTGTTCATCTTTTCTCTGTTTAGGATCTCTCTCCGTTTATATGACAGCGTTTCTGTTTGTTTGAAGATATTAGTTTTGATCGGGTTGTTTTTCCTGGTGACTGCATTCTGTTGATGGCCGATGATCTACGATTTTGTTCAGAGTCGACCTGGAGTGCTGAGATTAGGCATCATTGGTTTCCTGACGTCACCGGAAGTCAAACGCGTCAGTTTTTAATGCCACATATAAGCCTTCAATAAAATTATTTAATCTTTATATATGAAGACTGGTGCCCATGTATTTTTGAGGTTGTGTGCCCAGCTTTTTTTCTTTGTATGTATGCTTTTTAGCTTGGGACCACTGCTTTCCTCGTGCAAAACTCCAGCATGTTTGGTATTATTTTCTTTACCCTGTCCCATCCATGTTCAAAGCCTTCCACAGTTTTAGCACCCAACACTTCAGCATTCAGACTGTTCCATGGTTCCACCACACTTTTCATAAAAAAATACTTCTTCAAGTCCCTCCTGCCAGCTTTAAGTCATGTCCTTCTGTCATTGAACTGGCATGCTTGCAAAATAATTTCATGCAGTTCACTTTATTTATCTTTTTCAGAAACTTAGAGGCAGGGCCGTCATCATGGGGGACAACCAAGACTTTTGTCCCGGGCCCCGAGCTCTGGGGGTGCTGCCCAAGAGGCCTGCTGCGGTTATTTATTTTTTTGTCTTTGACAACCACATTACCTGGTGCTCCATAGAGGGGGACAATAGGGTCTGGATCCTCTTCCTGCCCTGGAAACACATGATTGATGCCCCCAAAGCCAGTTGCCTTGATATGCAGTTTATTAAAAGAACAGACCTATGGAACAGAAGGCACCAGGTGGACCTAAGACTGAGTAGCGGAGGGTGGAGCTAAGCCCAGGAGGAGGAGGATGACCGCACGTCACAGTCACATGACATGGAGTGTGGAGGATATCTGGAGTGTGTGCTGCTGTGGCTGGTCATTGGTGTGTCATTGGTTTTCTTGTTCTCTCCCCTCCGACTGAACCATCCCGCCGTGACCATCTCTGAATTAGTCAGAGGAAAGACAAGTTGACGAATAGAGCGAGGAGACTAGAGGATTTTTATTTTAAAATCAGATTCTTCAGGAAGAATGAAATAATGGGATCAACTGTCTGGGCCTCAGGGACTGATCTCAATTGGTGGTGAGTTAAAGTTGGTGCAATGGTGCATGCTACGGTGGGTGGGGCAGGGGGCAGGCCCTTAGAGGAGTCCGGACAGATGGTATTGGTTTGTGCAGTCTGTGCCACCCAGAGGACAGCACCTGCTACTTGATCCCCATTTGAACTGTAAGTCTGTCTGTTTAACTGAACTTGTTAGCACCCCTGCCCTGTACACCGTGGTGTCTCACAGGCCTTATCCTGCCTATAGAACTCCTTTAACTCTACTGAAAAAGAGATACTGTGGCCCATGCACCACTTATCCTTAGATGCTGTTTCCCATAAGGAATTTACACTCCTTTTGCTTCAACCTGTTTGCTTCGTTTTTTTGCATCATTTCACTTAGATGTATAGCACTAATTGTGCACCTGGGTACATGTGGGACCTCTCACCACTCAAACAAACTGGATTACATTCAACCTGGATAATGCAAGTAACAACCAGGGTGGAGGGAGGGCTCTCCAATCAGTTGTCCTTTGCAGTCACCACAGGACCTTAAAAGACAAGTTTCTCAGTAGACTCAGACTCTTCTTGGACTAACAAGGTATGTGGTCCATGGGTTCATGATATATTTACTGACTGTAGTGACATTGTCATGCCTTCAACAGCCTAATGTGCTGTAAAACGTAGCTGTGCATTGTGATGAGAGGTTCACAAGTTTCCAGAAACTACTTTCCAGCTTTATTAAAATGAACCTGTTTTTTTCTAGGAAGGGAGCTGTGTCAGTTTCAGTTAGGTGATTAAGCAATAAGGTACGACAAGGTGTGTGTTATCGTGTAATAACATCACTCCTGGGGTGGGTTGAAGCATAAGGCGAAGTTGAGTGCTTCCACCACCTCAGGAGTGACGTTATTACATGATAACACACACCTTGGAGTGCCTTATTGCAATTATACAATGACTCGATGTTATACAAAACAAAAATAAAAATAAAAATGTTTTTAGTAGATTTTTAGTGAGGCAGTGTATCTTTGTTTCTGAAAAAAAAGCCATATCAGCCATATCCTCATCCAAAAAATCAACACAGTGATGTTATTATGTAATATCATCACTGTCTGAGGCAAACACTGACCAATCAGAGTCCAGGAAATCTTCTTGCCATTGTATAATTTTCATTATCCTCTCATATATCACATAGTGCCACAAGATTACTTTCTTTTTATATACTGTGTATCCTGCATGTACACCTTTGATGTACTGCCTACTAGATATAAAATGGTTAGTAGTTGTGTTTGTAAAGTTAGTGCCTCTGCCACCACCTTTTAGCATGGGGGTAGATGTTTATAATCTAGTTTATTCATTAATCTCTTACATAGAATTAACTATACATTTGGGTGTCTGTGGTTTGCAGGGAGATTGTTCCAGGTTGTATTGACTTGGTGGGGAAGGGGATGGGGTTTCTGGCTGTGGTACTGTTGATTCTGGTTTTAGTTGTGGGGACAGTGAGGGTGGGGGAGTGAATAGTTTTGGGTATGGTACTGTTGATTCTGGTTTTAGTTGTGGGGACAGTGAGGGTGGGGGAGGAATGGGGTTTCTGGCTATGGTACTGTTGATTCTGGTTTTAGTTGTGGGGACAGTGAGGTGGGGGAGGAATGGGGGTTTCTGGCTGGTACTATTGATTCCTGGTTTTAGTTGTGGGGACAAGTGGGGGTGGGGGGGAATGGGGTTTCTGGCTATGGTATTATTGTGATTCTGGTTTTAGTTGTGGGGACAGTGAGGGTGGGGGGAGAATGGGGTTTCTGGCTTTTGGTACTGTTGATTCCTGGTTTTAGTTGTGGGGACAGTGAGGGTGGGGAGGAATGGGGGTTTCTGGCTGTGGTACTGTTGATTCTGGTTTTAGTTGTGGGGACAGTGAGGGTGGGGAGAATGGGGTTTCTGGCTATGGTACTGTTGATTCTGGTTTTAGTTGTGGGGACAGTAGAGGGTGGGGAGGATGGGGTTTCTGGCTATGGTACTGTTGATTCTGGTTTTAGTTGTGGGGACAGTGAGGGTGGGGAGGAATGGGGGTTTCTGGCTATGGTACTGTTGATTCTGGTTTTGGTTATGGGGACAGTGAGGGTGGGGAGGAATGGGGTTTCTGGCTATGGTACTGTTGATTCTGGTTTTAGTTGTGGGGACAGTTAGGGTGGTGGGAGGAATGGGGTTTCTGGCTATGGTACTGTTGATTCTGGTTTTAGTTGTGGGGACAGTGAGGGTGGGGGGGAGAATGGGGTTTCTGGCTATGGTACTGTTGATTCTGGTTTTTGTTGTGGGGACAGTGAGGTGGGGGAGGATGGGGTTTCTGGGCTATGGTACTGTTGATTCTGGTTTTAGTTGTGGGGACAGTGAGGGTGGGAGAAGGGTGGGGAGATGGATACATACAGCGGCAAATATGGGGTGCATTCTGTTCTTTTTAACTGCTACTGTGTGTTGAAGCAGGGTTCATTTGTTGGGGATTGGGACAAGTGGCTACAGAATTTTAAATTTTGATCCACCTTTTCTGCCTGTAGGGACAACCTGCTCACTGTTATATAGATTTTTAGACTGCTGTTTTATGAATCTGGGCAAGATTGAACAATATGATCCATTATTTTTTTTCATGTGACAGTGACCACATCATAGGAACAAATTTATCCAACAACTTACTGCAGTGACGTTTTTCAACTTGTCTAATTCATGACTGGTTTTGAGGTAAATGTGATTTACACCTAACTAGTATCACTGAAGTTACATGCAAAGATTAATAAAAAAAAATTATTTTCAGTGACATCTGGATTTGTGTTGTGAGTTCACTTGTTGTTAGGAGAAGGTACTCCCTGTAACAGCAGCCATTTAGGCCACAGCAGAAGAAAAAACATGAATTGTTACTGTTTCTATATTTACATTGGATACTGATCCATATAGGGGGGCAGTTTACATATGTTTATAAGTTTATCTTCAATAAAATCCACAAAACTCACCATAGAACATCTAAAACCCCTAGAGCTTGTCCCCAGATCCCCAGCCTTTACAGAAAAATCGTCCACAGTACATTACAGATTACAGTAATGCATATTTGGTTGTCTGGTTGAGATGCAATTATTGGTCAGTCAGTTGCACCCCCCTTCAGCTGCAGAGTCTAAGGCTAGCCAGAGTCTACCACACTTCCGACTCCAGGGGGAAAAATAAGTTTTCCTTGGAGTCTTAGGGAAGACATAACAAAAGTGTATTTTTATCTTTAATAAAAGCCCCAAAACTCACCACAGAGCATCTAAACCCACAGAGCTTCTGGGGGCATGGTGACCCCCAGACCCCTGACTTTAGCTGGTTTGGGATACAGGGGCCCATCGCAAATTATTTGTCCTGTGCCCAAACATTTTTAGCTGCAGCCCTGCTTAGTGGTCTCTATCACACTTTATCATCTCTCTCCACTCTGGTCTCCAGCAAATATGTTTAATGCCCTAAAATGTTCTTCATAGGACTTTTCCTGTAGGCCCCGAATCATCCTTGCAGCCCTGCATTGTTCCACCTCCAGCCTATCTTTATTCTTTCTGAGGTGAGGTCTCTAGAACTGGACACAGTACTCTAGATGTGGTGTGGCCTCACCAAGGAACTATGGAAGGGAAGAATTACTTTTACTTCTTACTATTTATTACCTCTCTATACCCCAGTATCCTATTTTTCATGTTGTTTGGTTGTTTGTAGTGGTGTGCCTACTTTAGTGAGTTGCTCGTCATAACTTACAGGTCCTGATCTTCAGCTAGAGTGCTAAGTTTAACCCCACCCAGCCAGTGCTGTGTCCTGGGCTTTTTTTCCTAGGTACTGTACATTACCTTGTACTTTTGGCATTGAATTTCTGCTGCCACACATTTGACCATCTCTCTAGCCTTTGAAAGTCATTCTGTAATTCTCTAACTCCCTTGGCACTATCCACCCCACTGCAGAGCTTAGTGTCATCTGTGAAGAGACTAATGCTACTTCAGATTCCTTTGTCAATGTCCTTATATTGAACCACATTGTACTGGTGATCACTGGTCGCCAGGTGCCCCCTCCCTCCTTGGCGTCTGCAACACTGTTCCTGTGGGTGGCAATCAGGTCCAGTATTTCCCCATCACAAGTGGGCTGTCTGACTAGTAGAGATGGGCCAAGTGGCTCCAATTCACTCTGCCAAGTGAATTACGAAGCAAAAGCAAATTCGTGGAGTGCTCTGCAATCGTGAGGAGTACTTGTATTATTGTAATGAAGTCCATTGAAAACAATGACTTCACTTTTACCCACCTTCCCAAACCACTACTCAATTAATTTTTAAGGCGAAGTACATTGAAAACAATGTACTGCGTCTCACTTTGCCTTGTTTTTAAGCTCCAAAGGTGAATTTTGCAGTGATTCATGGGTTTTCAGGTCACATGGGCTCAAGATTGTTCTGCACAGACTCAGTTCAGGGTAGTGTGTGTAGGAAGCTGTAGGAGACAGTCTGCTCTGAGAGCTCTCTGTGATTCAAACCTTCTAAAACCTGTTAAAAAAGCCTTTTTGAGTCATTTTTTAAATGAAACTTTAGTTCATCGATTGTAGGAAACCCTCCTGTGTGCATTTCATTGAGCATTTATTGTTTGTGTGTGGATTTTGAATGTTAATGTACAACATTCAGTCTGTGTACTGAGAGACACTGGAAGTGTGCTTTAGGGGAGGGGTGTATCTGTGGTGTAGGTAGATTAACTTGGAGAAAAGAAGTTCTTTCTGTTTTGGTGATATTTTTTCAGTATAACTGTGTTAATATACACAGTAATATTTTCAATAATTTTGCCATTTTGTCTGATTGTTGAGGCAGCAGTGCATAATTTTAGTATGTTTAAAATATGTGGTTATATTACTGAAGTTTTTTATGTCACATTACTTAGTGTGTGTGTGTATGTGTGTGTGATGCATGTCATCAAATCAGACACCTTTTATTTTGCCACATGGTAATTTCAGCAATGTGAACCTGCTACCCACTGCAGCTGTGATTTTGTACTTTTTGTGGTATCTTTACTGGTACTAGTAGTAGTGACTGTTACTGCAACAGTGCAGTACATGCCCCTCGTGGCCCGCCTCCAAAGCGGGCAAGGTATTCTTTTCCAGATTTGAATTTCTGATGGTGAGCACTAGTTAGATGTTATGCCTTTGCCTGCATCTCTTCAGTGGCAGCGCAATCTTAATCTGTCTGTGCATATGCATCTCTTTAGGGCCCAATCTCCATGTGTAACTTAGGTCACAGTTGTTTCTTTTGCGTCCTTCAGAGTATTGAACTGGTGGTGCATAATTCTGCATGAACATTTTACTCATTAATATGCATTTTAAGTCAGGACCATCATCATGAGTCACTTCGTGATACAAATCATGTTCTTCATCATCACGGTCACAAATGCAGTCACAAATCATCTACTTACGCATCATGTCATGAATCACAACATTGATTTTAAGTTTGTTTTTGCATGTGCAAGAAACATAGTACCATCATCCGAAGCTTTGAAGTGTGGCACCTGTCTTATAATTCAGTCAGTGTGTTTAGTATGCGTGGGCAGTTCTTCAATGAATGCTGCAGCTGTCTATGACAGAAGTTGAAAATGCAGTGCCAGACGTTGAAAGTGAAGAGCTACGCCAGTGAGCAGTGCTCCCTCCACATGCATGCATTGCATGCTCATGTGCTCTCCATGCACATGCTGTATGGCTGACGGGTGCCCAATCCCGCTGGCGTCCACGTCACCCCAAAAGCTTTCCAGGTGCCATGCTAGGAGCCCACCCCAGTGTGACAAAATTGTTATAGGCTTCTTGGGTGTCCGAATCCCATCGGCTCCAGGCCCCCTAACAGCTCTTCCAGCTGCCACGCTGGGAGCCCACCTAGCATGGCACAAGTCTGTATGGCCTATAGGGGTGCCCAATCCCTCTTCAGCCCACGCCTCCAAACAGTTCTTCCAGCTGCTTATGTCTGAGCTAAACCCTGATATATGCAAACGTCCTGTCATCTTCCTAAAAAATAAAACAACCTGTAAACTAAAAGTTCCCTTGGTCATCTCCTGCCCACCTCGCACCCACCCACTCGCACGTGCTCCCCTACATACCCCTTTCTCCATACTTCTCTCCTCTGGAGCTCAGCACGATGATCTTTGGTGACTGGGAACACGCCTGCACTCTTCAAAGCTTGACTACTAACTGAGGAAGTGGTAAGGTGTATAATGCAATAAATAGGGTTTTTCAACTTTAATGCATATTCAGACATTTTTGAATTTTGGCACCAATTTCCAACTTGGGGTTTTTGGGACCCATCCTCATGAATCTTGAACTGTCTTGGCACTAATCAGGCTGGATGGTGATTTTACAATCACCGCACTAAATCACCTTTCTGACCAATTAACAAAGCGACAGTGCCTGTGTGTTCATAAAGTGGGGTTTCAAAAGTCTATGTTGCCAAATTTGGTGAAAGCACTAAAAATGACTGCTTCATGAGCGTGCGTTGCTCGGTTCCTATGCACGCTCGTAAGTTCTCAAATTTTTAATATTTGTACTCTGGATTTTCAACATTGCCATTTTACCACACCTCCTTATGAGCAGTACAGCTGTCATTTTTCACATCTTGCCCAAAATGTGTTTCACTGCATGTAGCACACAATGGCACAGTCAGTGTGTGAAATCAAAGTATGGAACACATTAAGAAAATCACAGTGACACTGTTCATGAGCAGAGGTCTTAAAATGGCTATGTTGAAAATTTGGTGAACAAATTCTTAAAAATGACTGTTTTTCTTGACCGTGCATTGCACAGTTCCACACACGTTCATAAGTTTGTGAATTTTAATATTTGCACTCCAGATTTTCAACATTGCCATTTTACCACACCTCCTTATGAGCAGTACAGCTGTCATTTTTCACTTCTTGCCCAAAATGTGTTTCCCTGCATGTAGCACACAATGGCGCAGTCAGTGTGCGCAATCAATGTTTGGGACAGATTAAGAAAATCACAGTGACACTGTTCTTGAGTTAAAGGTCTTGAAATAGCTATGTTGAAAATGTGGTGAAAAATTTCCCAAATGACTTTGTTTTAGGAGCTGGTTGCACAGTTCCGATGCACGCCGCTAGCATTTTGTGAATTTTAATATTTGCACGCCCAATTTTCACATTGCCATTTTATTACACTTCCTTATGAACAGTACAGCTGCCATTTTTCACATCACACCCAAAATGTGTTTCCGCACATGCAGCGCACAATGGTGCAGTCGGTGTGTGAAAGCAATGTTTGGGACAGATTAAGAAAATCACAGTGACACTATTCATGAGCACTGTTCATGAGCAGAGTTCTTAAAATGGCAATGCTTCATGGTTGGAACTCATCCTTGCCCTCTCAAACCTTTGAACCCTGCTCATACCTTGCTCCACTATGGCCACCTCCCATCCCAGGTGCACCCCGAGGTTGACTTGTGCCACCCCCTGACCAGAGCCTTGGTCCTCCTACTACTACTATCTGGCAACACACATCCCTACCCTGGCCCTTCCCCCCACCCACCTACTTGGCCCTGTGGTGTCCAAATAGGCTCCATGAACATATGCAGCCTGGCTGAAAATTTGATGCCCTCCAGTGCTGGGCTATGGCATCAACCAGACATCATAGGCCTGGTTGAAACCTGGCTGTCCAAATCCGCTCGACTCATTTGTTCCTCCCAGACTATACCTTATACCAGGAGGACTGAGTAGGCAAATGAGGGGGAGGCTGTGCATCTACAATTATTGGACAAGCGCTCCCACCTCGCTCCTTGTAAATGGAGCCCAGGCCTCACTCTTTAACCCACTCCTGACCCCCTGGGTCCTTTCTGTCTCACCACTGCCTATGTTCCCCCAAAGAACCAGAACTCGCACTGGTATCTTTAACTATCTGGCCACCCTCCACCATAAAGCGGAACAAATCCAGTTGGGGATCTTAACATAAACTTGCCCAGTGCCCTCTTCCACGATCCGAGACCCATTTGCCGCCCAAGACTCACGTAATCTCGTCACCCAGCCCACTAGAATAAACTCCAAAAGAGGAATCAGCACCCTTCTGGATGTACTATCACCAACCGACCCCAAAAAATCCAAAACATCCAGGTCCTACCAGATTCCCTAAGTGACCACTCCCATATCCTATTTCTTTGGGCAACCCCCAATCCCAAACCCAAAGCCAGACCACACTCCCCAGGCACCTCCACCCTGGTGGGCTGAAAAAACTGAAACAGTTTCTCACCCAGATAAACTGGTCCTCCATTCATCGTGCAGCTGACATTGACACTGCCTCGCTTTCTTCTCCCAAACCTTAAACAAGGCCTGTGATCTCTTTGCACCCATCATCAAATTCGAACCAAAACAGAATAAACCTTGGTTAGCTCTGCCCTACTACAATTGCTTAGAAATTGGGATAACCTCTGGCACCTTGCAAAGTATTTAATTTAGGGTTTGTTCCACTTAAAGAGAGGATCTGGGTTATTTCACTGCGGGATTATAGGAGAACCTTAGGACCTCCGTTTATCTTGTTTAAAAGTACCTGCATGGCCATATTCCTCAAGGCATTCCAAATGGATGGTTTGATGGGGTTGGGTATACGGAGAATATATCTTAATATAAAGAGATCTTGTGTTCAAAGTCTCCACATTGTCAGTGATGTTTGAGTTTGTGCGGATGGCACAAACCAGAGTTCTATATAAGGGTGAATAGGAGGGGACGAGGCACCCAGTCTTGTGCCCTCCCAGTGGGAATCTATCTAACCACCCACAGCTCTAACATATGCCTGTGGGGCCTATAGGGATTTCAGAGCTTCTATCATAGCCTGGAAAAAACTAATTTTTTCAGGTCTACAAACAGAAAGGACCAGAAGACCTTGAATGCCTTTTAAACGAGAACTCATAAGAACAAAAGAGTTTTATCTTGGAAATCTTATTTATAATATTGTAGTGCTTCTAACACTGTCTGGGCTATCTGCCAGGGATAAACCCGTCTGGTCCTTATTGATCAGTTGGAGATGGAGGTTTAATCTGTGGCCAGAATGTGTGTGAAATCTAATATACATTTAATAGTGAGATGGGGTGATATAAGCAGCATTGTATTAGACCTTACCTGGTTTGAAGAACTGTTATGGTGGCATAGTCCCAGATGGACTCCCCACCTCTACCAGATCTATTCTTACCTTCAACAGGTGTGGTACCATTAATTATTTAGATTTTGTAAAACTCCCGCTGAACCCCATCTGGTCATGGGCATTTCCCAGTTTTAAGATGTTGGATGGCTGCTTTGAGTTCAGGTAATTTTATAGGAGCCATCAGTTGTTTGTTGGTCTGGGGTGAGGTTGGAGTTGAGTTATTCAAATAGTTCTTTTTTTTCTTGAGGGATTTCCTCTGGCTGTGATACAAGTCATTTGTAATAGTGACAAGGCATCCATTATTTGCCAAGCCTTGTATCTTAGGGTCCTAGATTTAGGGTGTCTTATTTTTGCGATGGTAGCCTACTTGACTCTGTTTAAATCTCATTTTTTGACCCCTTGGGCCCCATAATGACTGTTTCAGTAGCAGAGTTCAGTTACTATTTCTTGAAGGTGTAGTTTCTGTAGGCGCCTCTTCAGTTCTTTAATTTCTTTGTCTGTTTGTTTATTCCATTTCTGTTTCTGTTGTGTTCTAAACTTCTCAGCTGTGTATCGGTTGTTATAGATGGGATTTCCTTTCTTTTTTGATTTGTGGACTAATAGAAATTAATTTTCCCTTATCATTGTTTTCAAGGTGTCCATAAGATCTGAGGAGTTATGCGGGAGTGGGTGAGTAAGCGTCGGAGGTAACTTCTTTAAGTGTCTAGTGTGGCTTTATCCCTAAGGAGGGATAAGTTCAAACACTACTGTGTGCATTTCTGAGGGACTTCTAATGTCCAGTTCAGTGAATAGTGACTGGTGGTTGGATGTATAGCTTTCCAGCAGAATGACCAAATCTAGTTAAGTCTCTGGCCTGGGTCAAGTAAAAATCTATCCTAGAATAAATTCTGTGCCTCGGGGAGTAACATGTGTAGTCCTTTGCTTGGGAGTACCTCTCTCCAGATGTCTACCAGGCCCATCTGAATGATCAACTCTCAAAACCTTTTAGCTGTTTTTGTCCCGAGGGAGGGGATATGGTCTGTAGAGTCCAACTGGTGGTTTAACATGAGGTTCCAGTCCCCTCTACCATAAGTAAAGTCCCCTAAGCTGTTTCTGCCACAGTCTTGACCAGGTCAGAAGGTAGAGCGTAGAGGGAGCATGGGGATGCATAAACATTTACCAGGGCTACCTTGGTTTCCTGTATTTTCCAAATAACAAGGCGAACCTAGCCCCAGGTCAGTGATAATCCGCTCCTTCTTGTAAGGGTGTGTTGAATATGAGCACAGTAACTCCCATTTTCTTACTGCCCCAATTGCATGGAAAAGCTTGGAAGGTTCTGCATTAAAGCTTTCTGCCTCTGTGGGGTGGTGCATCTCTTGCAGAAGATAATTTGTCAGCGTTGTTCTCTAACATATTTAAACACTCTTTCTTCTTAATCAGGCTGTTCAGCCCATAACATTCTCTAATAACACCCCTTGTCTCCATAGGTGGCATACTCAAGTTGTGACCTTGTGCAGTTAATTACAACAAATTTAGAGATGGAACACAGCAATTATATACTACTGTTTAGATGTTTTTAAATCTACAAGTTTTAAAACTTCTGTACTTAAACTGAATACAGATTCTATTTGATTTTAACAGTCTAACAAAAATGAAGGTTGTTGCAAATACAAACTATTTACATCTAATATCTTGCTTCCTGTGTTTATAGTCTGAGAAAAGGATGCTGATGCGTTTTCAGATCGAGACAACACATTGAAGCCTAGGTGGTGCCTTTCTAGGCACTTATCACCAATAGTTGTGTTAGGTACATGCAGCACACACTAGGGACAATAAGGATCTGCCCCAGGATAAACCCTACATCAGGAAGACCAAAGTAGTTGAGATGAGGCCCCTGAGGTCTAAATGGTGGTGAGACAACCCGACTCCAGGTATTAATTAAAAGTCCAGGCTCAAATCGGCCTATATCTCTAGGGTCCACTGCTGATCCTGCTAGAGGTACTGGGATGCTTGGATACTGTGTGCTGCTATCCTTGAAGCCTGTGGTCTGCCTGTCACTCTATGCTGGCTGAGTATAAGGTCTATAAAACACAGTCCACCACTCCTGGATGGCGGTGCATTGACCACCACAGCTCTCTGGTTTTGTTATGGCAGCCAGGCCGCCAGCAGTGTGCAACATCAGCCACTCTCTCCTCCCATGCAGCCCGCTTGAGTGTGGGGAGGGTATAACATTGAACCAGATTTTGGATCAAATTATGAATTTTAACCAATAGCCCCGACAGTTATGTAAACTAACAACTGTTAACACAAAATCATACAATACAGCATATATAATATGAAAAGGATTAATACATTCTTGTTTATTGGGCAGTGCAATGCCCCTGTTTTACTAGTTACTGGGGCAATGTTCTCGATTCTTGCTGTGAATTATCTGGTCTGATCCATTGACAGATTATCCCTGTCTGCTGAAACTACACAAGATATTCTTGTACCACCCCTTTTTCAATTTTGCCCCTTGCCTTTAGTCTGGTGAACATTGCTGGGTCTAATAATGAAATTCACAAGGTTTGTGGTACTGAGGAATAGATCAGACTTGCAATATCCAGTTAGTCAATTAAGAGTTGGCTCCGGGTCTGGCATAGTCAGTGGGCACTTCCGCTGTACCCTTGATGGCTAAGGCATTGGGATGTGGACATTACACGTGAGGGAGGGAGCACTCAGCAGGCATGGGGGGAAGAGAAAAAGACAAAGTTAAGGTACTTGCGCTTTCTGGCAGAGCGATGTTCAAGTGTCCTGCATCATGTTCTTGGCTCGTTGTGTCTGTTCTTCTATGCTGGATGTCCCTCCATCCGCTTCATCGATGGTCCCCTGTAGGACAACCATCAAGGTATATGGTTTGAGGATCCCTGCGATGTCTGCATGCAGGTTGGTATGAGGGATGGCTTGTTGAGTACCCTTCCTTTTCAAGCCTTTCTGAGCTACCATCCATGCTGACCTCATCAGCTCTCTCTCCAGACTCTCTTTCAGTAAAGTGGGCATAGTGATCCCCATTCCATCCAAGAAGGGTTTGGCTGCTAGCAGGTCAGTGAACATGTGAGAGGGCCCCTGTCTGTCTCAATCCTCAGTCAGGCAGGGAAGAGTATTTGGGCACTGATGTTTTTCCCCCTCAGCTGTTTGATTATTGGCCATAGAGCTTTTCATTTCTCTTGGACTTGTGAGATGTAATCATTATCGAGGGATATTTTGTGTTGCTGGTAGGTGATCTCTCTTTGTTCTCATGCTCTAGCGAGCCACTCCTCTTTAGTGGCATATTGTGTGAGTTTAACTACAAATGATCGAGGCCTGGAGCCCACATCAGAGGGTTTGGGGGCCAACAATCTGTGTGCTCTGTCCATACTTAGATCCATGTCATCCCTAGCAAGTGGAGGCTTCCTTCAGAATGGATTGGAGAAAGGTTATAGTGCTCGAGGAGCTTTAGTTTCCATGCCCTCAGGAATACCATATATCTGGATATTTTGTCATCTATTTGCACCCTCTAGGTCATCCAGTTTGCAGTTGAGCTCTCTCTCTCAAGCAAAGGAGATAAAGTAGGAAACAATCGTGACGGTCTGTCTGTTGACTATAGTCAAGGCCAAGCTCAGTTGGTCTGCCCTATGTTCAATTCTACTTATTTCTGAGTGGAGATCAAGAGTGTTTGTCAATTCTGGAACAAGTGCGAGCAGTTTGTAGTATAGTTGCTATTAGATCAGGGCAGTCAGAGTCATGCTGCATCTTGGTGGCCATACTTTCCTCCACGGCCTCCTCTGCCAAGAGTTTGTTCATCTTTTCTCTGTTTAGGATCTCTCTACGTTTATATGACAGCGTTTCTGTTTGTTTGAAGATATTAGTTTTGATCGGGTTGTTTTTCCTGGTGACTGCATTCTGTTGATGGCCGATGATCTACGATTTTGTTCAGAGTCGACCTGGAGTGCTGAGATTAGGCATCATTGGTTTCCTGACGTCACCGGAAGTCAAACGCGTCAGTTTTTAATGCCACATATAAGCCTTCAATAGAGTTATTTAATCTTCATATGAAGACTGGTGCCCATGTATTTTTGAGGTTGTGTGCCCAGCTTTTTTTCTTTGTATGTATGCTTTTTAGCTTGGGACCACTGCTTTCCTCGTGCAAAACTCCAGCATGTTTGGTATTATTTTCTTTACCCTGTCCCATCCATGTTCAAAGCCTTCCACAGTTTTAGCACTCAACACTTCAACATTCAGACTGTTCCATGGTTCCACCACACTTTTCATAAAAAAATACTTCTTCAAGTCCCTCCTGCCAGCTTTAAGTCATGTCCTTCTGTCATTGAACTGGCATGCTTGCAAAATAATTTCATGTTGTTCACTTTATTTATCTTTATCAGAAACTTAGAGGCAGGGCCGTCATCATGGGAGGACAACCAAGACTTTTGTCCCGGGCCCCGAACTCTGGGGGTGCTGCCCAAGAGGCCTGCTGCGGTTATTTATTTTTTTGTCTTTGACAACCACATTACCTGGTGCTCCATAGAGGGGGACAATAGGGTCTGGATCCTCTTCCTGCCCTGGAAACACATGATTGATGCCCCCCCCCCAAAGCCAGTTGCCTTGATATGCAGTTTATTAAAAGAACAGACCTGTGGAACAGAAGGCACCAGGTGGACCTAAGACTGAGTAGCGGAGGGTGGAGCTAAGCCCAGGAGGAGGAGGATGACCGCACGTCACAGTCACATGACATGGAGTGTGGAGGATATCTGGAGTGTGTGCTGCTGTGGCTGGTCATTGGTGTGTCATTGGTTTTCTTGTTCTCTCCCCTCCGACTGAACCATCCCGGCGTGACCATCTCTGAATTAGTCAGAGGAAGACAAGTTGACGAATAAGCGAGGAGACTAGAGGATTTTCATTTAAATCAGATTCTTCAGGAAAGAATGAAATAATGGGATCAACTGTCTGGGCCTCAGGGACTGGTCTCAATTGGTGGTGAGTTAAAGTTGGTGCAATGGTGCATGCTACGGTGGGTGGGGCAGGGGGCAGGCCCTTAGAGGAGTCCGGACAGATGGTATTGGTTTGTGCAGTCAGTGCCACCCAGAGGACAGCACCTGCTACTTGATCCCCATTTGAACTGTAAGTCTGTCTGTTTAACTGAACTTGGCTAGCACCCCTGCCCTGTACACCGTGGTGTCTCACAGGCCTTATCCTGCCTATAGAACTCCTTGAACTCTACTGAAAAGAAATCACTGGCCCATGCACACTTATCCATAGATGCTGTTTCCCATAAAATTACCTCCTTTTGCTTCAACCTGTTTGCTTAGTTTTTTGCATCATTTCACTTAGATGTATAGCACTAATTGTGCACCTGGGTACATGTGGGACCTCTCACCATCAAACAAACTGGATTACATTCAACCTGGATAATGCAAGTAACAACCAGGGTGGAGGGAGGCTCTCAATCAGTTGTCCTTTGCAGTCACCACAGGACAACAAAGACAAGTTTCTCAGTGACTCAGACTCTTCTTGGACTAACAAGGTATGTGGTCCATGGGTTCATGATATATTTACTGACTGTAGTGACATTGTCATGCCTTCAACAGCCTAATGTGCTGTAAAACGTAGCTGTGCATTGTGATGAGAGGTTCACAAGTTTCCAGAAACTACTTTCCAGCTTTATTAAAATGAACCTGTTTTTTTCTAGGAAGGGAGCTGTGTCAGTTTCAATTAGGTGATTAAGCAATAAGGTACGACAAGGTGTGTGTTATCGTGTAATAACATCACTCCTGGGGTGGGTTGAAGCATAAGGCGAAGTTGAGTGCTTCCACCACCTCAGGAGTGACGTTATTACATGATAACACTACCTAGAATTGCTAATACAGATATATCTAATGACTTCGATGTTATACAAAACAAAATAAAAATAAAAAATGTTTTTAGTAGATTTTTGAGTGAGGCAGTGTATCTTTGTTTCACGAAAAAAAAACCATATCAGCCATATCCTCATCCAAAAAATCAACACAGTGATGTTATTATGTAATATCATCACTGTCTGAGGCAAACACTGACCAATCAGAGTCCAAGAAATCTTCTTGCCATTGTATAATTTTCATTATCCTCTCATATATCACATAGTGCCACAAGATTACTTTCTTTTTATATACTGTGTATCCTGCATGTACACCTTTGATGTACTGCCTACTAGATATAAAATGGTTAGTAGTTGTGTTTGTAAAGTTAGTGCCTCTGCCACCACCTTTTAGCATGGGGGTAGATGTTTATAATCTAGTTTATTCATTAATCTCTTACATAGAATTAACACTATACATTTGGGTGTCTGTGGTTTGCAGGGGAAGTTGTTCCAGGTTGCATTTGACTTGGTGGGGAAGGGGATGGGGGTTTCTGGCTATGGTACTGTTGATTCTGGTTTTAGTTGTGGGGACAGTGAGGGTGGGGGGAGGAATGGGGGTTTCTGGGTATGGTACTGTTGATTCTGGTTTTAGTTGGCGGGGACAGTGAGGGGTGGGGGAGGAATGGGGTTTCTGGCTATGGTACTGTTGATTCTGGTTTTAGTTGTGGGGACAGTGAGGGTGGGGGAGGAATGGGGTTTCTGGCTATGGTACTGTTGATTCTGGTTTTAGTTGTGGGGACAGTGAGGGGGTGGGGAGGAATGGGGTTTCTGGCTGTGGTACTGGTGATTCTGGTTTTAGTTGTGGGGACAGTGAGGGTGGGGGAGGAATGGGGTTTCTGGCTATGGTACTGTGATTCTGGTTTTTAGTTGTGGGGACAGTGAGGGTGGGGGGGAATGGGGGTTTCTGGCTGCTGGTACTGTTGATTCTGGTTTTAGTTGTGGGGACAGTGAGGTGGGGGAGGAATGGGGGTTTCTGGCTATGGTACTGTTGATTCTGGTTTTAGTTGTAGGGACAGTGAGGTGGGGAGGGATGGGGTTTCTGGCTATGGTACTGTTGATTCTGGTTTTAGTTGTAGGGACAGTGAGGTGGGGAGGAATGGGGTTTCTAGCTATAGTATCTTGATTCTGGTTTTAGTTGTGGGGACAGTGAGGGTGGGGGGGAGGAATAGGGGTTTCTGGCTATGGTACTGTTGATTCTGGTTTTAGTTGTGGGGACAGTGAGGGAGGGGGGGGAGGGATGGGGTTTCCTGGCTATGGTACTGTTGATTCTGGTTTTAGTTGTAGGGACAGTGAGGGTGGGGGAGGGATGGGGTTTCTGGCTATGGTACTGTAATTCTGGTTTTAGTTGTGGGGACAGTGAGGGTGGGGGAGGGATGGGGTTTCTGGCTATGGTACTGTTGATTCTGGTTTTAGTTGTGGGGACAGTGAGGGTGGGGGAGAGGGCTGGGGAGATGGATACATACAACGGGACAAATATGGGGTGCATTCTGTTCTTTTTAACTGCACTGGTGTGTTGAAGCAGGGTTCATTTTTGGGTGGGGGATTGGGACAAGTGGCACAGAATTTTAAATTTTGATCCACCGTTTCTTCTGCCTTAGGGACAACCTGCTCACTGTTATATAGATTTTTAGACTGCTGTTTTATGAATCTGGGCAAGATTGAACAATATGATCCATTATTTTTTTTCATGTGACAGTGACCACATCATAGGAACAAATTTATCCAACAACTTACTGCAGTGACGTTGTTCAACTTGTCTAATTCATGACTGGTTTTGAGGTAAATGTGATTTACACCTAACTAGTATCACTGAAGTTACATGCAAAGATTAATAAAAAAAAATTATTTTCAGTGACATCTGGATTTGTGTTGTGAGTTCACTTGTTGTTAGGAGAAGGTACTCCCTGTAACAGCAGCCATTTAGGCCACAGCAGAAGAAAAAACATGAATTGTTACTGTTGCTATATTTACATTGGATACTGATCCATATAGGGGGGCAGTTTACATATGTTTACTAAGTTTATCTTCAATAAAATCCACAAAACTCACCACAGAACATCTAAAACCCCTAGAGCTTGCCTACAGATCCCCAGCCTTTACAGAAAAATCGTCCACAGTACATTACAGATTACAGTAATGCATATTTGGTTGTCTGGTTGAGATGCAATTATTGGTCAGTCAGTTCCCCCTTCAGCTGCAGAGTCTAAGGCTAGCCAGAGTCTACCACACTTCTGACTCCAGGGGGAAAAATAAGTTTCCCCTTGGAGTCAGGGGTAGGGAAGACATAACAAAAGTGCATTTTTATCTTTAATAAAAGCCCCAAAACTCACCACAGAGCATCTAAATCCCCAGAGCTTCTGGGGGCATGGTGACCCCCAGACCCCTGGCTTTAGCTGGTTTGGGATACAGGGGCCCATCGCAAATTATTTGTCCTGTGCCCAAACATTTTTAGCTGCAGCCCTGCTTAGTGGTCTCTATCACACTTTATCATCTCTCTCCACTCTGGTCTCCAGCAAATACGTTTAATGCCCTAAAATGTTCTTCATAGGACTTTTCCTGTAGGCCCCGAATCATCCTTGCAGCCCTGCATTGTTCCACCTCCAGCCTATCTTTATTCTTTCTGAGGTGAGGTCTCCAGAACTGGACACAGTACTCTAGATGTGGTGTGGCCTCACCAAGGAACTATGGAAGGGAAGAATTACTTCTTTACTTCTACTATTTATACCCCTCTCTCTATACCCCAGTATCCTATTTTTCATGTTGTAAGCTGTGTTGTAGTGGTGTGCCTGCTTTAGTGAGTTGCTCATAATAACTTACAGGTCCTGATCTTCAGCTAGAGTGCTAAGTTTAACCCCACCCAGCCAGTGCTGTGTCCTGGGCTTCTTTTTTTCCTAGGTACTGTACATTACCTTGTACTTTTTGGCATTGAATTTCTGCTGCCACACATTTGACCATCTCTCTAGCCTTTGAAAGTCATTCTGTAATTCTCTAACTCCCTTGGCACTATCCACCCCACTGCAGAGCTTAGTGTCATCTGTGAAGAGACTAATTCTACTTCAGATTCCTTTGTCAATGTCCTTATATTGAACCACATTGTACGGTGATCACTGGTCGCCAGGTGCCCCCTCCCTCCTTGGCGTCTGCAACACTGTTGCTCCTGTGGGTGGCAATCAGGTCAGTATTTCCCCATCACAAAGTGGGCTGTCTGACTAGTGAGAGATGGGCCCAAGTGAAGCCAATTCACTCTGCCAGAGTGAATTCTGAAGCAAAAGCAAATTAGGTAGGTGCTCTGCAGCGCAGGTGGAGTACTTTGCATTATAATGATAACGTGAAGTCCATTGAAAACAATGACACTTCCTCCACCTAAACCACTACTCCCCGATTTTAGAAGAAGTACATTGAAAACAATGTCTTGTCTCACTTTCCCTTGTTTTTAAGCTCCAAAGGTGAATTTTGCAGTGATTCATGGGTTTTCAGGTCACATGGGCTCAAGATTGTTCTGCACAGCCTCAGTTCAGGGTTGTGTGTGTAGGAAGCTGTAGGAGACAGTCTGCTCTGAGAGCTCTCTGTGATTCAAACCTTCTAAAACCTGTTAAAAAAGCCTTTTTGAGTCATTTTTTAAATGAAACTTTAGTTCATCGATTGTAGAAAACCCTCCTGTGTGCATTTCATTGAGCATTTATTGTTTGTGTGTGGATTTTGAATGTTAATGTACAACATTCAGTCTGTGTACTGAGAGACACTGGAAGTGTGCTTTAGGGGAGGGGTGTATGTGTGGTGTAGGTAGATTAACTTGGAGAAAAAGACAGTTCTTTCTGTTTTGGTGATATTTTTCTGGTATAACTGTGTTAATATACACACAGTAATATTTTCAATAATTCTTACCATTTTTTGCTGATTGTTGAGGTGCAGCAGTGCATAATTTTAGTATGTTTAAAATATGTGGTTATATTACTGAAGTTTTCAATTTGCTACACATTACTTAGTTGTGTGTGTGTGTGTGTGTGTGTGTGTGTGTATGTGTGTGATGCATGTCATCAAATCAGACACCTTTTATTGTGCCACATGGTAATTTCAGCAATGTGAACCTGCTACCCACTGCAGCTGTGTGATTTTTGTACTTCTTTGTGGTATCTTTACTGGTACTAGTAGTAGTGACTGTTACTGCAACAGTGCAGTACATGCCCCCCCGTGGCCCGCCCAAACGGCAAAGGTATTCTTTTCCAGATTTGAATTTCTGATGGTGAGCACTAGTTAGATGTTATGCCTTTGCGTCTGCATCTCTTCAGTGAGCAGCGCAATCTTAATCTGTCTGTGCATATGCATCTCTTTAGGGCCCAATCTCCATCAGTAACTTAAGTCACAGTTGTTTCTTTGGCGTCCCTTCAGAGTATTGAACTGGTGTGGTGCATAATTCTGCATGAACATTTTACTCATTAATATGCATTTTTAAGTCAGGACCATCATCATGAGTCACTCGTGATACAAATCATGTTCTTCATCATCACGGTCACAAATGCAGTCACAAATCACTACGCATGATCATGTCATGAATCACAACATTAATTTTTAAGTTTGCTTGCATGCATGTGCAAGAAACATAGTGCCATCATCCGAGTTTTCGGGAGTGTGGCACCTGTCTTACAATTCAGTCAGTGTGTTTGCAGGCGCGGCTGCAGTTCTTCAATGAATGCTGCAGCTGTCTATGACAGAAGTTGAAAATGCAGTGCCGTACAGTTGAAAGGAAGAGCTACGCCTCAGTGAGCAGTGCTCCCCCCCTCCGCATGCATGCATATTGCATGCTCATGCGCTCCCCCCCATGCACATGCTGTATGGCTGACGAGGTGCCCAATCCCCATTGGCTCCACGTCACCCAAAAACTTTCAGGTGCCATGCTAGGCCCACCTCAGTGTGACAAAATTGTTAATGGCCTATGGGGTGCAATCCCCATCGGCTCAAGGCCCCAAACAGCCTTCCAGCTGCCACGCTGGAGCCCACCCAGCATGGCACAAGTCTGTATGGCCTATAGGGGTGCCCAATCCCCCTTCAGCTCCACGCCCCCCCCAAACAGCCTTCCAGCTGCCATGCTGGGAACCACCCTGACATGGCAAACATCCCGCATCATCTTCCTAAAAAAAAAAAAAAAACAACCTGTAAACTAAAAAGTTCCATGGCTGTCTCCTGCCCACCCGCACCCACCCTCTGCATCGTGCCTCCCCACATACCCCTTCTCCCCATACTTACCTCTGGAGCTCAGCACGATGATCTTTGGTGGACTGGGAACACGTCTGCACTCTTCAAAGCCGACCACGAACTGAGGAAATGCCGGTAAGGTGTATAATGCAATAAATAGGGTTTTTCAACTTTAATGCATATCTCAGACATTTTTTTGAATTTTGGCACCAAATTTCCAACTTGGGGTTTTTGGGACCCATCCTCATGAATTCTTGAACTGTCTTGGCACTAATCAGGCCCGAAGGGTGATTTTGCAATCACCGCACTAAATCACCTTTCAGGACCAATTAACAAAACGACAGTGCCTGTGTTCATAAAGTGGGCTCTCAAAAAGCCTATGTTGCAAATTTGGTGAAAAAATACCTAAAAATGACTGCTTCATGAGCGTGCGTTGCGCGGTTCCTATGCACGCTCGTAAGTTCTCAAATTTTTAATATTTGTACTCTGGATTTTCAACATTGCCATTTTACCACACCTCCTTATGAGCAGTACAGCTGTCATTTTTCACATCTTGCCCAAAATGTGTTTCCCTGCATGTAGCACACAATGGCACAGTCAGTGTGTGAAATCAAAGTATGGAACACATTAAGAAAATCACAGTGACACTGTTCATGAGCAGAGGTCTTAAAATGGCTATGTTGAAAATTTGGTGAACAAATTCCTAAAAATGACTGTTTTACGACCGTGCATTGCACAATTCCTACACACGTTCATAAGTTTGTGAATTTTTAATATTTGCACTCCAGATTTTCAACATTGCCATTTTAACACACCTCCTTATGAGCAGTACAGCTGTCATTTTTCACTTCTTGCCCAAAATGTGTTTCCCTGCATGTAGCACACAATGGCGCAGTCAGTGTGCGCAATCAATGTTTGGGACAGATTAAGAAAATCACAGTGACACTGTTCATGAGCAAAGGTCTTAAAATAGCTATGTTGAAAATTTGGTGAAAAATTCCCCAAAATGACTGTTTTAAGGCGCATATTTGCACAGTTCCCATGCCGCATTCATAGGATTTATTAATTTTAATATTTGCATAATTTTCATTGCCATTTATTACACTTCCTTATGAACAGTACAGCTGCCATTTTTCACATCCACCCAAAATGTGTTTCCGCACATGCAGCGCACAATGGTGCAGTCGGTGTGTGAAAGAAATGTTTGGGACAGATTAAGAAAATCACAGTGACACTATTCATGAGCACTGTTCATGAGCAGAGTTCTTAAAATGGCAATGCTTCATGGTTGGAACTCATCCTTGCCCTCCCAAACCTTTGAACCCTGATCATACCTTGCTCCACTATGGCCACCTCCCCATCCCAGTGTGCACCCCGGAGGTTGACTTGCTGCCACCCCCGGACCAGAGCCTTGGTCCTCCTACTACTACTATCTGGCAACACACATCCCTACCCTGGCCCTTCCCCCACCCACCTACTTGGCCCACTGGTCTCCAAATAGGCTCCATGAACATATGCAGCCTGCTGAAAAAATTTGATGCCCTCCAGTGCTGGGCCATGGCACATCAACCAGACATCATAGGCCTGGTTGAAACCTGGCTGTCCAAATCCACCCCTGACTCATTTGTCTCCCTCCCAGACTATACCTTATACCAGGAGGACTGAGTAGGCAAACGAGGGGGAGGCTGTGCAATCTACAATTATTGGACAAGCGCTCCCTACCCCTGCCCTTGTAAATGGGGCCCAGGCCCTTACCCTTAAACTCACTCCTGACCCCCCTGGGGCCCTTTCTGTCTCACCACTGCCTCGTTCCCTCAAAGAACCAGAACCCAGCACTGGTATCTTTAACTATCTGGCCACCCTCCACCATAAAGCGGAACAAATCCTAGTTGGGGACCTTAACATAAACTGGCTCAGTGCCTCCTCTTCCATGATCCGAGACTCATTTGCCGCCCAAGACCTTACGCAACTCGTCACCCAGCCCACTAGAATAAACCCAAAAAGAGGAATCAGCACCCTTCTGGATGTAATTATCACCAACCGACCCCAAAAAATCCAAAACATCCAGGTCCTACCAGATTCCCTAAGTGACCACTCCCATATCCTATTTCTTTGGGCAGCCCCCAATCCCAAACCCAAAGCCCAGACCACACTCCCCAGGCACCTCCGCCCTGGTGGGCTGAAAAAACTGAAACAGTTTCTCACCCAGATAAACTGGTCCTCCATTCATCATGCACCTGACATTGACACTGCCCCTCGCCTTCTTCTCCCAAACCTTAAACAAGGCCTGTGATCTCTTTGCACCCATCATCAAAATTCGATCCAAAAAACAGAATAAACCCTTGGTTAGCCCTGCCCTACTACAATTGCTTAGAAATTGGGATAACCTCTGGCACCTTGCCACTGAAACGGTCCGGCTGTCTGATAGACAAGCTTACAATGCAGCCCAGAATAAGTGCTCTTGGGCTGCCCGAAAAGCCAAGGCCATCCCTTACCAGGCCACCCTCACCTCCTCCTTGGGTTTGGCCTGGACTTTCTGGGAGAATATTAAACAGTTAAATGGAAAATCACTCTCTCCTCCCCCATCCCAGCTCACTAGTGATGGCACTACCTCCACCGATACTGCCATCATAGCTAACTGCCTCAACACCTCCTTCACTGACCTTAGCTCAATCCTCCCCAATAATTTCTTTGACCCTTCTCCCCATCAACCTCCCCCTGTCCTCCACCACCCCAGCTTTCATCTGCGCAAGGTATCTGCCCAGGAAGCCAGACCCCTCCTAATCAAAGCATTAAATAGCAACAGTCCCGGCAGCGACTCACTGGATCGTAGTATTCTCAGGCTGGTGCTAGATGAAGTCCTTGCCCCGCTCACCAGCCTACTAAACTGATCGCTCTGCCTGGGGCAATTTCCCACTGCTTGGAAAACAGCCATAGTCATGCCCATTCATAAAGGGGGTGACAGATCCTCGGTCAACAGCTACCAACTAATCTCCATCCCCCCCCAAAGCCCTAGAAAAAGTGGTGGCCATTCAAATCACTGAGTATCTGACTAAGCATACCATCTTATACCCAGAGCAGCATGGCTTCCATGCTGGTCACTGTACCAGCACTGCGCTAATGAATTCTCCAATTTCCTACACTCCTCCCTGGATACCAGCTCCCTAGCTGGTGCAGTGTTCATCAACCTCTCAAAGGCTTTCGACACTGTCTCCCACCCTCTTCTGCTGAACGCCCTCTGCCACACTGGTCTCTCAGCTGGCCCCCTAGCATGATGCACGAGCTATCTAGCCGCTCACTCACAGTGTGTTAAAATCTATGGGACACTCTCTGATACCCGTGCCATACACTCGGGGGTACCCCAAGGCTCCATCCTGGGCCCCCTTCTCTTCTCACTCTATCTGATCACCCTGCCCAGTGCATGCTCTGGCAAAATTCTTCTGTATGCAGACGATGCTGTAATTTTTGCCACCCAACGCAATCCCATCTCCCTTCAGGACTCCCTACAACAGTCTTACAATGATGCCGAAGCCTGGTTTAAGGAGCACAGACTCATCACTAATCTTAAAAAAAAACAAAACTATGCTCTTTGCCAACTCCCAAAACAAAACCAGCAACCACCTACTCCATATCCTTCCTAGTACCAAACAACCACTGGAACAAGTCTGCTCCTACAAATACCTTGGACTTACCTTCGATTCAGCTCTCACATTCCACACCTACATTGATGCCCTTGCAGCCACCACTAACACACGGCTTGGCATCCTTTTCCACCATAGAAACTGCCTTCCCCAAATGCTCTGTGGCTCGCTGTTACGTCTTCAGTATTGTCCCTTGTAGACTATGGCCTACCAGTCTAAGGTGCTGCTGACACGACTGCCCTCAAAAAATTTCACCTAAGCCTAAATAAGGCTTGCAGACTGATTACTGGTGCCCCCAGGCTCACACATACCTGTCAACTGTATGATGAAGCTAAACTACTTACCCTAGATGAACGGCTTTGCTATCAAACCTGCCTCCTCACAAAAAACACCCTACTCTGGCTCTCCCCTCTTGGGGTGACAGCATCCATCCACCAGATACCACCTACTGTCACAACACGGTCCTTCAACAAGACTGCTCTACTGGTCCCCAGATCAAGAACCACCCATGGTCAGAGGTCCTTCTGCTAGAGAGCCCCATCCTGGTTTAACTCTCTCCCTGCCCCCATTTCCAATGCCACCACAATCTCCAAGTTCAAAACCACCTTTCTGAGACAACTCTTTAACACTCGTAGCTGCTCCTGTCTCTGAATGCGGCCTTGACCTCTCCACTCACGACAACACCCTCCGGGCAGCTCTCCACCTAGCCCACCCCACCACCTCTTCCCCGGTACACCATACCTATGTATAACCTGGCCAGTGCCTGCTGTATTATGGTAATGCCACTAGATTGTTCAATATATGAATCCAACTTGTGTAACACCAATTTCAATTACTTGTACTCTGTAACTTAAATGTATTTTGTTTGACCTCAGTGTGACATGGCGCCTCTGATGAATGCCTATTTCAGCAACCTGTGCTATGTAACCTAAAATTGCTATGTCTGTCCACAATGTGATGAGGTACCTTTGAAAACGAGCCTCTGGCTCAAAGGTTGTAAACTGATTTCACAAATAAATGAAATGTTGAAAATTTGGTGACAAAAGTCCATAAAATGACTGTTACGAGTGAACATTGTGCAGTTTCCATGCACCCTCGTAAGTTCATGAATTTGTAATATTTTCAGTCCAGATTTTCACCAGTGGCATTTTTCCACACTTCCTTATGAACAGTACAGCTGTCATTTTTCACAACATGGCGAAATGTGTTTTCACACTTTCAGTGCAGAAATGCGTGGTCGATGTGGGAAATCATTGTTTGGGACAGATAAAGAAAATCACAGTGCCACTGTTCATGGTCGGAGGTCCCAAAATGCCTGTGTTGACAATCTGCTGTAAAACATTCCCAAACTAATTACATTATGGGTGTGCATTGCACAGTTTCTATGCATGCTTGTGACTTCACCAGTTTTTAATATTTTCACTGCAGATTTTCAACATTGCCATTTTTTACACCTCCCCATGAACAGTACAGCTGTCATTTTTCACATCCTGTTCAGAATATGTTTTTGCACCTGTGGTGCTAAATGCCGTAGTCACTGTGCAAAAGCAGCTTTCTGCTAAGAAACTGATATTGCCACTGTTCATGAGGTGGGGATCACAAAAAAAACAAGTTGAAAATTTGAGGTGAAACTACCAATGAATGCCTGATGCGTTAGGGTTACTGACCATAACACCCCACCCTGTAGAGAATGACAGGCATCAGGAGTGTGACTTAGGATTCTTGCCTGTAATGCTCATACCATTCTACACCCTGCAGCCAGTGAGAGGCATCGAGGTGTGCCTTGTACTCTTCGACCCCAAAGTTCACCCCATTCTCCTATACCACACCCATCTCACCCCTATTTCCTGATGGAATGGGGTGCGCATAAGGGTCAAAGACCCCAAGGCACACCGTGACACTTGTCGGTGTCTGCATGGTAGGGTGTGGTGAAATGGCGTGGCTGTTATGCCTGACGACCCAAAGGCACACCCCAATGCTTGTCAGTCTCTGCAGGGTGGTGGTGGGGTTGACTTCAGTTCAATACTTCACTGCCATTCCTATTATGCAGCTGTGTAACTCCTACACTACCAATGCCAATGCCAACAAGCAAACATTCGGCATTGACAAATGCTTGTTTTACTAGTTACTTGGATGTATTGTAAGCCTGTTTTGTAGTATCTCTCCAGGCTTCTTCACTACCCCACCACTGTACTCATTAATAAGAGTTTTCAAATTGGGGAGTTTTATGTTACAGGCTTAGCTCATCAGGGAAGTACAGCCGTAGGCATTCGCGTTCCTTCCTGTACAGCATGTGAGTTACAGTACTGTAAGTAGTGGTGGGCTAAGTGGCCCCAATTTGCTTCACGAAGTGATTCACGTAGTAACGTGGAATCCGTGGGGTACTCCACAATGTGAAGAGGAGTATTTCAGTTCATAATGAGGAACGCAAAGTCCATTGAAGCCAATGACTGCATTATTCCAACTTCCCCGAACCACTTCTCCACCAATTTTAAGGCAAAGTACACTGAAATCAATTTAATTTGCCTCATTTAGCCTTGTAATTGAGCTCCAAATGAAATTCTGCAGTGATTCATGGGATTGCAGGTCACATGGGCTCTAGATTGTTCTGCACAGCCTCAGTTCTGGCCTGGGTAGTGTGTGTGTAGTGGTAGCTGGAGACAGTTTGCTCTTAGAGCTCTGCGATTTAAAACCTCTAAAAGCCATTTAAAATGCCTTTTTGAGTCATTTTTTTTCTCAAAATTTAGTACATCGATTGTAGAAACCCTTCTGTGCTCATATCATCGAGTGTTTATTGTTGTGTGTGGATTTTGAAAGATAATTTAGAATAGTCAGTCTCTGTACTGTGTAGTGTGCTTTGGGGGAGGGGCGAATTTGTGGTGTACAGTACATACATTAACTGAGAGAAAAAGGCAACCTTTCTGTTTTGGTTATATTTTTCTTGTATAACTGTGTTAATGTACACGCAGTCATATTTTCAGTAACTCTTGACATTTTTTTGTTGATTGTTGTGGTGCAGCAGTGTACGATTTGTCTGTTTAAAACATTTATTTGTATTACTAAAGGTTTTCAATTTGCTACTCATTACTTGTAGTGCGTGTGTGAGTGTGTGTGTGATGAGTGCCATTAAATTAGACACCTTTTATTGTGCCACCGAGTAACTGCAGCAGTGTGAAGCTGCTATCCACCACACCTGCATGAATTTTTTATACTGCTTTGCGGTATCTTTACTGATAGTGGATTGTTACTGCCGTGCACTAATCCCCAACTGGCAAAATGTATTCCTGTCCAGATTTGGATTTGTGACTTGTAAACTCTGGTTAGGTGGAGTTGTACCTTTTTGTATGCATCCCTTGAGTGCACAGCACAATCTTAATCTGTCTGTGTATTTGCATACACCATTAATTCTGGGAGACTGCATTTCTTGTTACACTCTCATTTCACCCTGCCAGCACTGGGAAATTTTCTGGACACAATACAGTTGCATTTTATCAGCACTAGGGAGTTTTCTGGACACAAGAGAGTAGCATTTTGAGGAAGCACATTAATTCTGGTGACTCTGTGTGTGACCACTGCACACGTGACTGAGTGCGCCATTAATTCTGGGAGACATTGCATTTTTTGTTATGCTCTCATTTTACTTCGTCAGCAGTGGGGAGTTTTCTGGACACAAGACAGTAGCTCTTTGGGGATGCACATTAATTCTGGTGACTGTGTGGGTGGGGTGCTGCCAATATTGTTGTCACTCCGCTTTACTTCACGTTTAAGGTGGAATGACAATGCGAAGTAATAATAACAAGGTGAAGTGAGCCTTTCCTATGGGGCACTATGCGTAGCGAAGTGCCAACGTGAAGTGGCCACTTCGCATTCACTTCGCTGGGGAATTATAAATTTGCTGCATCTCTACATGCTAGTTGCCTGAGGAATACCCTCTACAAGGACTCCATGATATTCCTTCTTTTAGTTGAAGCTGCATTTGGGATGCTCCAATTTACATCTGGCAGACTGAAGACCCCCGCCAGAAGCACCACCCCCTTTCTATAATTTCGTTAGTAGCTTCCAACAGTACCCTATCTAACTTCCTCCTCTGCCACAGGTCTGTAAATCACTTGGTGTGAATGCTGGCTCCATTTCCTGACTCCAGAGTAATCCCTAGTAACCCTGTTCCCCCTAGAATTCCCTATGTCTTTGTTGCTCTTATGCTTCCTTCACATGAAGCATCACACCCCCTCTTTTCCTTCCCACCCTGTCCTTCCTGAACAGAGTTAGCCTGATCTAGCCATGTCCCAGTCATAGTTTTTAGTGCACCTTGTCTTGATAATAGCCACAATATCCAGGTTGGCCTCTGTCATGATGATCTTTAGATCTGGAATCTTATTTCCTAGACTTCTCGCATTAGCACACAGTCTTCCAGATTTGATTAGCAGTCTTCTTGTCACCCCCTTTTTCCTTTTTCCATCCTCCACCCCCCTTTTTTAATGTTTTTAATGTTTCTGTTTCCACCACTCCACATTGCTGTCATCCTACTTCCTTTATTAATTTGGACCCTGAGGGGTACTTCTCTCCTTGGGATCTCCCATCTCTCCACTTCAGCCTGCAGAGGGGCAGTTTCTACCCCCCTGATTTCATCTGCTAGCTCCCTCAGCTAGTTTAAATGTTCATCAAAGTAACATTTAAGCCATCCACTGAATACCTTGGTTCCTTTCCTGGATGGATGCAGGCTATCATCCCATGTATAGGCCCTCATCCTGCTAGGTGGATCCCTAGTCCCTAATGTAGTCAACCCCTCTTCTCTGTACCATTCCTTCAGCCATGAGTTGAAGGTCCTGGTGTGGAGAATCCTCCCCTCCTTATGTTGTAGACAAGCAGTACCTCAATGAAAGCTACTGAGCATGCCACTTGCCAAAGACCTCTCCCCAGTTCCATAAAATCCTTCTGCACTCTCCCAGTCCCATTCCTAGCCAGGTCATTTATCCCAGGTGGACAATGATATCCTGTTCCTGCTGCCCTAACAATCCCTAGCATACATTTCCTATCCCTCTGGGCTGTGACATCATGTAAGCACTTGACCTTCCTCTCCACCCCCTTCTTATCCCCAGATCTAACCCAATGACAATGAAGTCAACCACCAGAAGTTACTTCCTCCCCCTCCTATGGGATTCTCTCCCACCCTCCCCTGGAGTCTCCTCTACAGAGGCCTCCCACATCCTCCCTGAACACTACCATGGGTGCCTCCTTCTGGCAGTCCTGCCCCACCAGAGTAGCATATGAATGTTGTAGTGTTAATGGCTCCAGAATGTGCTTCTGCCCCACCCTACAAGCTTTCCAGAGCCAAAACCCCATCCCTACATGAACCCACCATATTCCAGCCACTCCTCCATCCCAACAAAAAAGCATTAATGGATGAAACAAGGATGGGTCAGGCACTAGCAGGAATTTTGTTTGCCTAGCACTTTAAATTATCTGCACAGCACAGCCAGGTATTTTTATGCATTGTAATATTTCACTAAATGCTTGCCATGATACTGCTTCCTGGTGCTGTGTTTTTCTGTTTTGAGCTGACGATACGACACTGTGCAGTATATTGGGGGTGCTGCACTACTGAGCTGCCAGACAATGACATGAAGCTAAAGCACTCATAAAGTGGTCAGCCCATGTAAATAATCAAGGGTAGAGAATAGAGGTTGCCACAGATGAGTGTGTTAGGCTCATGGGGAAGAACACAATGGCCAAAGCACCCAGCTAGTTCAGTTCCGGGGTTGCCAAGGCAGTAAGGGAAAAGAGGTTGGTCTATAGAAAATTCAGGAAGACCAAGAGAGAGGTGGATAGGGAAAATTACCTACGGTTGGCTAGTGAGGCAAGTAAGGAAGTATTGCGAGCAAAGGCACAGAAGGAGCTTCAAATAGCTGAAGGAATTAAGAAGGGGGAGAAGGCTTTCTTTCACTATATAAGTGAGAAAAGTGACAAGAAGGAAGGGATTGTTAGGCTTAAGAAAGGTGTGTAGTGGGTGGAGGATAATGGAGGAAAAGCAGAGATACTAAATGAATACTTCTGGTCTGTCTTCACCAGGGAGAAGGATGGACCAGTGCCTTCAGGAGGGAAAAGAGGAGCGGGGGGAAGGGAACACAGACATAGTGACAGAGGAGGACAGAGTGAGTGAGGGTCTGCTGGCATTGAAAGTGGACAATTTACCAGGCCTGGACAGAGTACATCCAAGGGTACTAAAGGAACTTGCTGAGGAGCTGGCAGGGCCACTAGCAGACCTATTTAATAGTTCACTAGAATCAGGCGTGGTACCACAGGACTGGAGAACAGCACATGTAGTGCCTCTTCATAAAAACAGACCCAAGGATGATCCAGGGAATTACAGACCAATGGTCTGACCTCCATTGTGGGCAAGCTGATGGAGACCATGCTAAAGGAAAGGTTGGTGGAATATCTAGAGGAATATGATCTCCAGGATGAGAGGCAACATGGGTTCATGGGGGGGAAGATCATGTCAAACAAATCTGATTGACTTCTTTGACTGTGTCACTATGACAGTAGACAGGGGCCAAGCAGTAGACATCCTGTATCTTGATTTCAGCAAGGCCTTTGACTCTGTGCCCCACAAAAGGTTGATCCAGAAGTTGGTGGATCTTGGAATTGGGCAAAAGATGGTCAGATGGGTGGAAAACTGGCAGAAGGACAGAACCCAGAGGGTGGTGGTGGGGGGGAGAGTTACCTGGCACCAGAGAAGTAACCAGTGGGGTCCGACAGGGCTCTGTGCTGGGGCCGGTGTTGTTTAATGTCTTCATCAATGACACTGGGGATGGCATTAAAGGCAAAGTGTGCCTATTCGCAGATGACACCAAGCTCTGTGGGACAGTGGACACTGCTGAAGGGATAAGGGACCTACAGGAAGATCTGGAAAAGCCGGGGAGGTGGTCCAGGATCTGGCAACTTGGCTTCAATGCCAAGAAATGCAAAGTTATGCATATTGGAGCCAAGAATCCCAGGACAGTGTATTACCTGGGTGAAGTCTGAGTATCTGCATCAGAGGAGGAGAAGGACCTGGGAGTGATGATCACTAGTGACCTGAAGCACTCCATGCAGTGCAATAAAGTAGCAGCAAAGGCAAACAAGATGCTGGGATGCATAGCTAGGGGGATCAGTAGTAGGAGAGAGGAGGTTATACTGCTCTTATACAGATCACTGGTAAGGCCGCATCTAGAGTATGGAGTGCAGTACTGGTGCCCACACCTCAAAAATGACACTAACCTGCTGGAGAAGGTACAGAGGAGGGCTACAAAAATGATAGCTGGTCAGCAGGGCAAGGCATATGAGGAGAGGTTGAGGGCACTGAACATGTACTCGCTGGAAGACAAGAGTGAGAGAGAGAGAGAGAGGGGACATGATTGGGACACTCAAGTACTTGAAAGGGATAAATAAAGTTGATAAGGAGAGTCTCTTTAAGCTGAGTGGCAACCATATCACAAGAGGGCACAGTCTTAAGCTGGAGGGTGGAAGGTTTAGGAGGGAGGTCAGGAAGCACTTCTTCACAGAAAGGGTGGTGGACACTTGGAATGCGCTGCCAGAAGAGGTCATCTCATTGAATACGGTGGGCAGCTTTAAGAGAGGCTGGGATAGGCATAGGGGGACGGTGAGAATCATGGGTAGGGAGAATGGGAGGAGTGGGGAGGGAGGGAAATAACATTAGGCCAAGCTGTGGACCCTGCAATATAAGCAGACTTGATAGACCAAATGGCCTTCTTCTGCTGGCTTCTTCATATGTTCATATGTAAAGCTGCTTCAAAAATGTATTTCTGGCAGTACATAGACTAAATGCGTGTACTCACCCAGTGTATTTTGGCTCTCCCACTCTGCTCTATGCACTGGCCTTCTGTTCTTTCTGGAAATACTTACTATGAGTTTGAGTTGTCCTTGTAAATATTATAAATGTTTTTCTTGCTGGATATTTGCTGTATATATTCTCCATTCCCTTTATACACACTTTGGTTCACATACTGTTGCCACTGTATATGTTGAGTACTTTTCTTTTTCTCTTTTTATTGTACCTTCTTTTATAACATGTATATTCCCACATCTGTGTATTTTCCTTTTCTGTATTATGCCCAGGTCCACCTTGCAAATGAGTTATTCTCAAAGGTGTTTCACCTGGTAAAATAAAGATTGATTGATTGAATGCAGGAAGCTCCTGCAGTCCCAGCAAGGAGCTTCCTGCATTCATTCTATCTATTTCTTTTTTTATCATAGAAAATATTTATTAATTTTTTAAGCATACATACATATCAAGAGGCCACAAAAGTGGCCTGACCCATATACAACAATGTTAAGCTCTAAATATGCACAAACATTGTAAGAATAATGCAGCATATTTCCCATAAAATACAATATGCTATGATCATCAGAGGCCAACTAAAAACCTCAAATACTAAACATTCTAAAGGCTGAATTACTAGACATAATCGTAACTTAGCAGACAGGTTATAGAGGAGGATTACAGTGAGAAACTGGAGTTCTACAAAGAAATGAGTGATGGTAAGCTTCCCATCTGGCATTGTATTTGTCCACACAACCTACTTGAATACAGGACAAACAATCTAATATAGATAGTCTAGTAAGTGCAGCATGCCAGTTACTACGGGGTGGTGGAACTGGTTGGTGCCAGTACATAAGTATCAGTCGCTTCGCTTCCAGAAGAGCAAGTGTGACCCATTGTCCCTTAGACCAAGATAAGGCAGTTAGGGATGAAGTATCCCCTAGTAGAAGCTTGGGGTCAATCGTAGAGCAATTCTGGGTGATAGATGACCAGAAAGGTGAGTGCAGAAGGCATGTCCAGAGAATGTGAAGTAGCTGACCTCCAGAGTGTTGACATCGCCAACAATTAGAGTGTTGCAATAGGCCATGGGAGTATAAGGATGCTGGCGTTTGATACCAGAACAACAATATTTTAAGCTGTGTGAAACAGCTTTTAGTATCTGCATACATGTAATGGCAGTCCCAAAGGTAACAGTTCCTGGAGTCCTGAGAGATATGGGTGTTCAAGATAGATGCCCATTTCAACCTGCACGCATTGGAGGGGTCTGCCTGCGCATCCCGCCAAGTCTTGTAAAAGCACCCAATAAGATCCCCAGTAGAGAGTGTTTCATGCCTGTGGGCCAACCATTCCCACCTTGGATCCATATCACTACAGGGCTTGTGAGCCTGTATATCACTGCGTATTTGAAGAAATCTCAAAAAATCACTATCTCAAAAAATCACACTATTTGAAGAAATCTCAAAAAATCACTACCTGGGATATGGAATTTCTGCTGCAGTTGGGCAAAGGACATCAACATTGAGGAGCCAGGTAAACACAAATCCTGTATATAATGGATTCCTGAGCCTCCCATGTAGGCCAATGAAGAGGAGTATCCTCAATTGTTAGAGCCTTATTATGCCATAATAGGGTATAAAGCCAAGGGGGAGCCTGGGCCTCTCTGGGTGTATGGGAGCGGGACATGAACAGATGCCAGGCTCATTTAGTCTCCATTACTAAAGGTGCCAGAGTATGCTGAGAGTGAGTCTTGGGGTGTAGAAACCGGTGCAGCTGGGTGTTTGCCACTAAGTCTGCTTCCAGCTGCACCCAAGGAGGAGAGGATAACAAGCTAGGGACAAACCACTTAGTAGCAGCGGCAGCTGTGCATTATAGGTGATATCCTTGAAGCCAGGGGGATCCTAGACCCCCTGTGGACCAGTGCGATCTTAATTTTTGCTTGCTCCATCTGGGAGCTTTACCCTCCCATAAAAAATGAGATTCCTGAGTTTCCATGGAGGCAAAGAGCTTAGGGGAGAGATGTACTGGAAGATTCTTAAATAAGTACATAACTCGGGGCAGCAGAAGCATGCAGATAGTCGCAACCCTCCCAGGTAGGGATAGTTGAAGTCTTTTCCATCTATCTATCTCTGCTGACAAATTAGACAGCAGTGGTACGAAATTAGCCCTTTCGAGATCCGCCCATTTGGCCGGTACTGTTATGCCCAAGTACGAAAACCCCTGACTAGCCCAGATGAGGTCAGTCCCCTGTAGGCACCGTTTGTTACATATTGTATTGAGAGGGGCCAGAAGGGTGTTTTTCTGATTAGCGCAGAGACCCGAGAAAGATGAGAATGTCTGCAGTAGGGGTAGAACATGCCGTAAGGCCTGTTCAGGATGAGAGAGGGTCAGGAGCAGATCATCAGCATAAACTGCTACAAGGTAAGATTTCCCAGCAAATGTAATGCCTGAGATATCGGGCGAGGCAATAAAGGCCCGTATGAGATGGTCTAAGGCCACCAAAAATAACAGAGGGGAAAGGGGGCATCCCTGCCTGGTGCCCCTATGCAGAGGAAATGGTGCAGAAATAGTGGTGTTGGTCAGAACTCTAGCCATCGGGGATCCATATAGTGTAGCCACCCATTGACAAAACACCGGGCTGAAACCATACTTCGGTAGCACCTGCTGCAGGTAATGCCATTCAATGGAGTCGAAGGCTTTAGTAAAATCAATTGCCAAGGCAGCCATGGGTTCGGGAGAGCGAGAAGCTATCCATTTTAAATTAAGGAGGAGCCTGGTCTTATCAGAGCCAGATTTGCCCTGCATAAAGCCCATCTGTGCTGGGTGAATAATTGAGGGTAGCACCTCCTGCATCCGCATGGCTAGAATTTTGGCCAGGATTTTAGTATCAACTGGAAGTAGAGAGATCGGGTGATAATTGGCACAATCTGTAGGGTCATTAGACTTTTTTGGTAAGAGAATAATAAGGGCCTCTCTCATAGATGGGGGGAATGAGCCACCTGTATGGGCTTCATGCAGGGCAAGGAGTAAGGGTTGTGAGATATCCTCCACCAGTGCTTGATACAACTTAGCCATCATTACATCAGGGCCAGGAGATTTGCCTTTAGCCATACGGAATAGGGCTTGCCATAGTTCCACTGGGGTTATCAGGGCGTCCAAGGTGGTCCTTTGCAATGGGGTAATTTCAGGTCTGACAAATCTCTTGAAAAACTGATCTATCTCTTGCTCCAATTGTTGAGCCGAAAGACCAGCCTGTGATCTATACAAATTTTGATAAAATACCTTCATGGTGTCGTTAAGATTTTGAGATTTATGGACAATCTTACCAGATGCAATGCAAAGGGCCTGGATACGAGATGAAGCTTGCTGCTTCTGAAGCCCAAAGGCTAGCAATTTGCCACTTTTTTCACTCCCCTTCCAGTATGCATGCTTGGATCTCATTAAGACCCACTCTGCCTTTTGGTGTAAGGTGGCATTGATTTGGTACTTAAGGCCCACAATGCGCTGAGTTCCGGATTTGTCTTGCCGATGGGAAGGGGAAGCCATAAAGCGGGACTCCAAGGTTGATAGATCTGCCTGCCATTGGGCCAAGTTGGCTTTCCGCACTTTGTTTTTGGCAGCCGAGAAAGCAATGATGTGGTCTCTGATCACCGCCTTGAAGGCTTCCCATACTATACCTGGGGAGACACCACATTGGGTACTGAGAGCAAAGTATTCCTTCACAGCCTGAGAAATAATTTTAAGAAATTCTGGGTCTTTAAGTAGTAAAGGATTACACCTCCAACGAGTGCCCGGTTTAGGCTGACCCTCCCTCGTATAGGATATTGACACTGGAGCATGATCTGAAATGATAATATTCCCAATTTTAGCATCAAGAGTGTTCTGAGCCGCTACCGAATTAGTTAGAAAGTAATCTATATGACTGTGGGTAGAGTGTACAGAGGAATAAAATGTATAGTCACTCCCATCTGGATTGTCCCTGCACCACACGTCCATTAAACTCCATTCCAGTTGCATTTCCTGGAGAGCCAAACTGGCCTTGGATCTGGCCTGACAGGTAGGGTTGGACTCATCCACAAACACATCCACCACCATATTGATATCTCCTCCTATTATAATAGGGATTGCCCCATCATCCTGGGTAAGGGAAGAGATTGCTTGACTGATCGAAGGGAAAAACTGCATGGTCGACATTGGGAGCATACAGACTACAGAGAATCAGCTTCCCTTCTGGGGAGGATAGCCTAGCAACCACCCATCTGCCCTGTGAGTCGTGTTTGGATTCCTCCAAGATCCATGAGGAGGAGCGGCAGACCAGAATGGCTACTCCTCTTGTCTTGGAGGTGGCCGAACTTGCACATACCGCCCCCACCCATGATTTCTTCATCCACGCAACTGCCTTTTTCAGAAGGTGGGTTTCCTGAAGTAGGGCAATATCTGAGCATAGGGAGAGCAAATACTGAAGCACTTTAGTCCATTTAACAGGGTGGTTTAAACAGTTAACGTTCTAGGATACCAAAACTGAGGGAGAACTAATAGGACTAGCTATGGCCACAGTGGGGACACATGCTGACTTAAGATGTATGCAACGTGTAGTTACCCCAGGACTGTAGCCAGGTGTCTAAGTAGTAAATCACCTTACTAGATATATTCTAAAACAAAAAAGAGAAAAAACAAAAAATCGAGGCCGAAACCACCTATGCTGCCAGATGAGAAGGGAGATAAGTACCAGTGAAGTAAAGAGTATTCACACCTTGATCTGGAAGCTGCAATAAAAGGAACACAACACAGAGCTTAAAACCTAATACAAGCAATGTATACGCTATATCCTATGTAACTAAGTAACTTAACCGAGGATTAGATAACCAAACCTATCCAACCCCCGGCCCAGAAACAATTCTTATATTAAAACAAATAAACTTTACCAATGCACAAAGGCACTATAGGATCTAGGAGGCCCCTTAAAATTAGCGGCCTCAGCTACACTAACCCCAAATCCTTATAAGAGGTGACTGGTTAGAGCCAGATAAAGTCCACAACTCCGGGCCGGCAATATACCTGAGGTCGGGCGCCGGACCATCAGGAGGAATGGGAAAGGGAGCCCTCCAGGAGGCCCATGAGGGAATTTCTGAGGTAGGGGTCCTCAGGAGCAAAGGGAAGGAGGGAAAGGGGGAAATGACCTTACCTATCAGTAGAGGCCCCAGGCGAAAATATAGGTATCATTGCAGGAAGGGAGTGGATGTCCCAACGCCAAAAACTCATGCACAGTCTGCTATGTGGGTAATTCTAGGTCACAAAGCAGCTGATCCCCCTAGCATAAGGTTTCTATGTCTGGAGTGTGCAATACACAGGTTAGTGGAGGGGGGATAAAGCATAAGCCAAGACACTAGTGACCCCAGGAGGCCACCACCCTGACTCCTGTCAGGGTACAGGCGCAGTAAACATCATAACAGAATTAAATATGCAACCTATGTTCAGACAGATTGACAATACAGAAGCCATAAAAGTCCAGACTATTATCCAGGGAGGTCATCCAGGCCTTCACCAGTCTGTTGGGGTGCAGGTGTATGCACTGCTCCATCCTTGATCACTGCATCAGCATAGGAAATTAACCCTGGTCTGATGGTGGTCACAGCATCAACCACCTCTACCAAAGTGGTTTTGGATATATCTGCCCAGTTCTTCGATATACTAGTATCCATATCCACAGCATCCAGAGCAGAAGAATGGACGTTATGAGAAGGAGAAGCTTTGTCATCCCGAGCCACTTTTGCTGGAGCAGCCATCATTACAGAGTCCTGTATGTTTTAGCCTCCACTCCTAGATCTCTGTCGATGGCGAGCCACTATATTTACTGATCGAGGTGGCATAGCAGTATGCATCTTGTATGGGGACTGTGGAGAATGCACCAGCAGTGCAGAGCACATCTGAGAGAGGTCAGGAGGGCCTAGAAGTGTTGGGGGACTGTACCTTGATGTTACACGTCTGTCCCTTGTACCATCTCCTTGATTCTAATATCTGTCCAAATAGTTCCCTTTTGAGGTATTAGGTTCCCAGAGCCGCTTATTGGATGAGGAGAGAATAGGCAATTCAGGCCAAAATTTAGCAAGCCATCGTTCTATCTCCGAGGGATACTCTGCCATCCTTCGTAACCAGCAACTTAGTGAGACCCCTGAACTTAAAATTAAAGTTATATTGATATAGAATTTTTTGAGGGGCCAAAGGTTCATCTTTCGCTGGCAGTTTCAAGAGCAAAATCTCAATAGAACAGCACAGTAGCACCTTGCCAATGCCCCTCTCCTATGCCTCTAGCAGCCCTGAGAATTTTCTCCTTCATAGTGTATTGCAAGACGTATGCTATGATTGGCCTCGGCAATGCAGAGTTCCTGTCCCTTCTGGCTGCAAGCCTATGCACTCATTCAATATCCATGTTGCCACGGCATCTGTCCCCTAATATGGTAGGCAGAATTTCATTTAAGAACCTCTCCATATTCTGACCCTCCACTCCTTCTGGTATGCCTATAATGAGCAAATTATTCCTTCTGGCTCTGTTCTCCTGATCCTCTACTCTGTCATGCAGTGCTGCAATTCTTTCCTCCTGTACCTGCAATCGATGAAGGAGTTTAGACTGGTGCTGCTCACATGCCTCCATCCATTGCTCCGACACATTCATGCGGTCCTGTAAATTCCGGACATCAGCCACCGTGCCCGATAACGTGATGTTAATGTCCTCCACCCGGTTCAACACCATTTCTAACATTTGTGCGATGTGCTGTAGGGAATCGGCTACTGATGGTGCAGCTAATGCTGTATTCGTGACTACATGTCCCTGCTCACTTTGAGAAACCATGCATACTCAGCACTGTGGCAGACACTAGAGGTGAAAGTCCGTGCCTCTGATACAGCGAGGCATTGATATAGAAGACTTGATGCACAAGCCGTTTCATTTGCCATTGACCGGAAAGCTTCCTGGCAGCATTTTAACACAGCCTGCAGTTCACTGCAGATCTCCAGCCATTCCACTCGCTGCTAACCTGCCCACGTCCTAGTGGGGCCTACTCGGCCTGCTTCTCGTTGCACTGTTCCAGATTAAACACTTCTCCTGACTCAGGGGGCATTTGGCGTAGATGCTGCTGTGCGTCGCTAGGTAAGGGAAGTTTACCCCATTGAAGTAGATCATTTGGGTTTACTTAAGCCCGAAGGTCACAGCGCTTGAGCTGCGATACCACCCAACCCAAGAAGAGCTCTGGATTTAGGCAGCCACCATGTTGGCGTCCTAGCCACACCCCATTCTGTCTATATTTCTAAAAAAATAAATTGTTGAAGCAACTGCTTTGTAATTCCTGGATTATTTACATGGTCTGACCCCTTAACAAGTGTTTTAGCTTCTTGTCCTTGTCTGTTCAGTAAAGGACCTGGGCAGCTCCTACTTAGCATTGAATCCCTGAGCTGCCATGCACACATCTCCCATTCAAACTGCTGAGGTGCCAAATTTCGGTGAGATGTTAAACTGAGTTTCCCTGGTATCATGGCCAACATTCTAATACATAATCCACCTCTGTAGGACACACCTGGACATGAGCTTTCACAGCTGTATGTGCTGTTCCTTATTATAAATCACAAATAATATAATTAAAATTATTTTTTCCCAGAGAACCTGACTCATTAATCTTGTGGGTTCAGCAATTTCTTACAGCTAAGCAATGACTTAAAAACAGACCAGAGGATTAAGTATAGGAAGCAACAGTATCTGACAACTGCCAGTTTAATTAAATTTGCACTTGTACACATAGTCAAATAGATTTAAGCAAGACTGACTAACACAGCGGTACTAGCATACACAGTCTTCCTGTTGGTACACACAGTAAAGGAAGATGGTTTTGTTCCATTAATTTGCAGCAGCTTGCATGAGTGCCCTGCTTTGTATTTTGCTACTCTAAAAATTAAACTCTTTAACAAAAATAGAACACAAACATCCTCCCTGTTATTGGGAGCAGTGTGCTCTGCTGTACTTCTTTAACACCACAGGATTATACATTATATAATAGAACCTTATTATTCCTACTAGAACATGGTTATACCTGGTGGAATCAGGCAAAACCTAGTTCTACCTAGTAGAACCAGGTAGAACCTTTTTGGGTTATGTGAAAAAAATTCACATGGTAGGACTTTTAGAGGTCAGCACAGCCCTTTTCAAACCCCCTTAGCTCTCACCTCCTCCCTACCTAGTCTCTCCCTACTTTTTGCTGCTTTTACTCTACTATATAAATAACACTTCCTCTCCCACCTGTCTGTCTTGTTGCCTATCCACCTATTGCTTTCTCTTCTATTTCCCTTATTCTTATACCCCTTTGTTTTCCTGACTGCTAACCCCAAATAAACTCTATAGCATTCACAATCTATCTTGTTTTTCCTCAAAAAAATAAATGTTATGTAACCTGTATCTTGTATATGTTTTCTGTTTATTATTTCCCATCACACTGTTATTGCATCTACCCTGTTGGTATCCACTTTTTTGCATATTACTTTCTCACATTGTAAATACTTTCATAGCCACCTTTTCCTTTTCTGTATTACCTTGTATGCTAGTGTCAATTATATAATCACACATGCCCACACAATGCAAAGCCTAGTGTCAATTATGTTGTACTTGTAATAAAATATATGCTATAGTCTGCCATGTTGTACTTGTAATGAAATGTTCTGTATGCATTAATGTACTGTACCCTCCCGGGTTGTGCCTGAAAATAGTCATTGCTATGGCTAGTGCACTTACCTGGTAAACAAAAACTAAATAAAAATAGACAGATATAGTGTGGCCTTGGTAGGACCGAAGCAAAGGTTAACACCCCATCCCTTTTTATTTGTGTACTACCTAGGGTGTAGAGGTTCTCCTTTATGTCTTCTATGCTCCTCCTGTCCATATCATTTGCGCCTCTGTGCACCATCACATTTTGCTGCACCACCTTCTTCCTGATGAATACGTCAAGTACAGTACTATACCAATTTCAGTACTAGTACTGTATACCTGTATCTAAACTACTGCTGGGAATTTATCACTGCTTATCTGCCAGTAATTTAAATATACATAGTAGTACTAGAATTATACGTGATGTATTCATCAGTAGTTCAGGTATTTAAGACACTCATTTAAGTTAAAGGTGGGTCCAGGCTTGAAATTAAATCTAAGGTAAGGAAAGATATATAGATTGTGTGTATAAAGATAATTTGAATGAAATATGAATTATGTAGTGGTCACACTTTATTTTTAAGACTCAGTTGCAATGTAACTGCAGGGTAAGTAATCATCGATTATATGAAACGGGTAATGACACTTCAAGCAGCAGTGCAACGAAAACTGTTTTTCACAAAAATCTAGTTTCAGTTATGATTATGACAAATATTAGCATACCTGTCAAATGTACTTGTCTCAGTGCCTTCTATGCTGCACAGCGTGAGTCTTTTCTTTTTTCCTTTTTCAAATCTATCCCTTTCCAGGTTTACAGTGCTATTTCTATGGAGATTGTGGCGGCCATCTTTTTTTCTTGAGAAAAAATTTTATTAAAATGTTTACAAAATACTCAAATTTTGGTTGCATTAGAAACTTGTACCACCAAAAAAAAAAAAAACTAGAAGATTCCTGGAATCCTTTATGGTGAAAAAAAGGTAGGGTCACATGTTTTGCCCAGTTTTGTTACAATGCTGCTTTAAGTTACTTTTTGTTGCCTGTAACTGCATTGCAATTGCAATGCAGTTACAGTGTAGATAAGAACATTTTAAAAGTAAAGTGTTACCTTTGTAATTTTCAAAAGGTATAAACAAGTGAAATTTTCTTCTGGACAGCACAAGTGGCACCTTTCCTTTTGATGGTCTGACAAGGATCTTTGCTATGTAGAAAATAAACTGAATGCAATAGGGTCTTTAAAAGGGCTATGATATAAAGAATACTGGTTGGGCAATCATGCTCAGCCAGGCTGTGCTGCCATTGAGAGGTTCAGATTTAAAGTGTCCTCAAGAGCGAACCTCCAGTGGTCAGTAGGAATCTGAATATCGAGGTGGCAGCACAAGCTGGTTGGGCATGTTTTTGACCAACCAGTACTTTTATAGTGTACAGAGCAAAACATAAGGATTTCAAAATAATGATTTAAGATACTCATCATTTTTTACTGTTTAACACTTTAGTCTGTATCCTGTACAGCACCCTGAGCTCCAGGGAAAGGACACTTAGATCAAATTTTACTTACTTACTAAATTCATTTAGTTTATAGGTATAGGTTATAATGAGATGTACTGGCTCCCAGACTGATACACAAAACTATAAAACAGCCTGAAATAGATGTACCTAGGCAGTCTGCTCTGCCAAAAGTCAATACTTCAAAGAGGAACTGTCCAACACCTGGTGCGAAGGCTGTAAATTCTGGGACAACATCAAGACTCTAACTGGGAAACCAAACAAAACCTCACCTTCAATGCTTAACATAGATGGGGCAATCACCCAGGACTCCAAATTCATAGCCAACACTTTTAATAAGGTCTTCACATACCTTAGCAGTGTGCTTCCCCCAAATTTCTTTGAGTTCTCAAATGTCAACAAAAACAAAACCAGTGCAAGCCCACCCCAAGGTCCTGCCCTTCCTTTCTACCTTAAAATCATTACAAAAAAGGAGGTGGAAAAGTGCCTGTGACAAGTACTAGGTAAATCCAGAGTCAGTGGGAGCACACTCAATCTCAAACTTGTTCCCCTTACCCTGGAGGAGTTACTCTCACCACTAACAAATATCCTGAATCTCTTTAAAAAATGGAAAATGCCCCCCATCTATGGAAAGCCATGGTGGTGACACCTGTCTTTAAAAATGGGGATAGGACCAGTCATACAAATGATTGCCTCATATCCATTCCCCCCACCCTTTCTAAGGTGCTTGAACATGTCGTATACGATCAACTAATGGACTACCTAAATAAATACCAAATACAATGCCCTCAACGGCATGGATTCAGAAAATTACATAGCACAACCACTGCACTGGTAGAGTTCTCTGGCTACATTAACAATGCTTTAGACTGGAGGCTTTTGGTGGGGCAACCTACATTGACCTCACCAAAGCCTTTGATGCAGTCAATCATGAACTATTACTAGACCAATTAACCAGCTTAGACCTCTCCTCAGACTCTGTGCCATGGTTCCGGAGCTACCTCTCTGACAGAGTCCAACAGGTCAAAATTAATTATGTTCTCTATGAATCTAGGGATGTCTGCACAGGGGTCCCCAAGGATCAATTCTAGGCCCCCTGCTTTTTAGCCTATTCTTAAACTGCCTCCCCCTCACTTGTCAAGGCAAAGTTCTTCTGAAGGCAGATGATGCAGTGCTCTTCTCAAGTAACTCTGACCCCATAATCCTTGAAAAAGCAAATGCAGCAAAACTTTACTAATGTAGAATCCTGGTTCCTTAATTCTAAGTTACTGCTTAACTAAAAAAAAAAATTGCTGTTTGCTTCCTCTCACAATAAGCACAGGTCTCACCAGCATAGAATACTAAATAGCCAAAACACAGTCCTAGATATGGTCCGAAGTTTCAAATACCTGGGGGTCACACTAGGCGGCTCCCTTAGCTTCTCACTCCACATTGACCAAGTAGCTAAGGCTGCCAATACCAAAATAGTTCTACTCTATAGGCACAAACACTGTCTGACAAATGATGTGCTAAGGCTTGCACTAATGAGTTCAGTTTTGCCAGTTATAGATTATGGGCTAATAGTATATAGCACGGCAATGGACTCCGCTTTAAACTGGATGAAAATAGCCCTTAATAAAGTCTGTAGGATTGTCACAGGGGCACAGCATTTCACTCACACCTGTGATCTATATACTCAAGCTGGGGGGCTCCATTTACAATGTAGGCATCAATATCAGGTGTGCCTGCTCACCAGAAAGTCAACCTTGGGACTAACACCCCCAAGGGGTCTAGAGCTTTCTCTGCCTAAATACAAACACTCGACAAACTAGAGGGTCTAATTGCAATCCATTTAAAGTCCCCTTCTGCCGTACTTTACAAGGACAGAGGTCCTTTGGGTTCTGGGCATCTAATTGTCTCATCTCCCTCCAGGGAGGCCTCTTCAAATTAAAACTATGCTCTCACCTTATAGCATTCAACGGTTGTGACTGCACTTCTTAAAAGGACATAGTGTGTTATTACTAATTAGATAATTGATAAAACAAAACTAGGGTTGTGATTGGCTGAAACAGCCTGGCATCAGGGCTGTTATTTCTTAACAAAGGCCCTGTTAAAAACAAGTACCACTTTTAAGTGCTCCATCTTTTACATTATCCTTGGGCACCCGAAGGTTAGAAACCATCAGTTGCCATTTTTCACACTCACGTACCAATATACTTGTCACCCCCACTCTCCCAAAGCCCAGTGTATTTTTTTATTCCTGCAACATGCCACTGCTACAGTAAACCTATCAAACCAAAAAAGAAGGCATTCTAATTGCCAACAAAAGACAGTTTCAGTCCTATCAAAGCGCCGTGCTGTTACACAGATGCTCACATCCATGGTCCTATCAAAGCTGGCTCATGTAATATGATAAGGCAGATGGCAGCGCTTCTCATATCTGCGCAATACATACTATAGAACTGCTGGCGCTGCTCCTCGACCCAATTCTGACAAAACCTTTGAAAATGAAAGTCCTTAAAAATAAATACTTTTACGTTGTTGCACTTGCTCGTTCCATCTCAGAAGCCCTGTGTGTGTGTGTGTGTGTGTGTGTGTGTGTGTGTGTGTGTGTGTCTGGAGGCAGAGAGGTGACACCATAACAACCAGCAAGCAAAACAAGTGTGGGTGTTCTACTAAGACAAAAATCCCTAGAAAAAAAGGCAGTAAAATGCAGGTAAAGGAACTATTTAATCACACAAATACATGAAATGCTCAGATTCTAAACATTTAAAGAAAATTACTTTTTTCAAATATTTAAAATACAGTTGCCTATTTTCCATTATTTAAGTGTAATAATACCCTCCAGGGTGGGCGTTATGGGATATAATGGACCTTCCAGGGGCTATAAGACCCTCCGCCTGCGGAGTCAGGCCTCATTACACCCCTGGATGGTCCGTTATATTCCGCAACGCCCACCCTGTCAGTTATTATTACTTACTCTGTACAGCCCTTGCTCTTGCTCCCTACACTCCCTCAACCTGAACCCCTCCCCCTTCCCCCTCCCTACTTCTCCTACCCTGTCACCCCATGACTCCTTCACCTCCCCTCCATTTCACTTGCCCTGGTTGAAGCCCTTGTGATGGATATACTACACAGTCTTATCGCTGTACTTTTTCTCTATGTTCTCCTCCTCTCAAGTGTCTCTTATGCACCATTTACCATCACATGCTACTACTCTTCTGCCCTTCTAAGTCCTTACTGGTCCCTCTGTTTTCTAACTGCTTACTACCTATACAAAAGACTTGTATGCAATGCTTGAATACTAATGTATGTTTTCTAAGTTATTGTACTCAAATGACGTGGAACCTCTGTAAATGACCTCAAAGGTACTGTAATCCGAAAAGTAATAAATAAATAAAAATATGTGAACACTGAAACTCTCATCCTGTTCACAGATGCTCTGACACACTGAAACTGTTCTCACACTCCCAACTCATATGGAAATTTATTTAACATAGATTGTTTACCATTTTTTATGTTTGCTTGTGCGCATGCGCAAGAAACATTATGTGACAGCTTAGGAGAGAAGCGGGTTAGGGAGGCGCGGCAGTGTAGCAGCCAAGGGAGGCACAGCATTTTGGAGCTTGGCCGTAATGCACCAATGGAAGCACAGTGTGCTGTTGACACTGTCTTCCAGAAGCTGCACCAAGTTGTAACATTTTCGCCGCAGCAATCAAGGGCCACCTCATCATTGCAGAATCAGCGATTTGCTGCAGTGAGGGAGCTACCAGTCATTGCTGGGCAGAACGTTGCTACTGTAATGTTGTTTGTGAACATGGTGGTGCATTGCCACCCTGTTCAAAAACAATATTAATGTGGCCCCAGTGCTGAGGGGGTGCCCAATCCCCCTTAGCAGCATGTGCCCCTTCCCACACAGCATGTTTTTGCTGATGGGGGCCCCAATCCCCGTCAACTTGCATCCTTCAGGTGCAATTTGAGTTACCGATGGGGGAGCCCACTCCCCGTTGGCATAAGTCACCCCCAAACAATAGTGACAGTACTGCCGAGAGGGTGCCCAATCCCCCTTGGCTGTTGTGCCCCCCCAAGCTTTTGTGCCAATGGGGGTGCCCAATCCTCCATCGGCAACAATGCCTCCCCAACAGTCGGTTGGCACACTGGGAGCTCACCCCAGCGTGCCAAATTCCCCTGTTAAAAAAAAAACATCCTTCGATGTCTTTTTTTTTTCACCTGTAAACAAAGGAAACAGTCCCTCGCGGTCTCCCTGCCCACCCCGCACAACCTGCACCCACCCACTGCGCACCCTGCCTCCCCACACCACCCCTCACCCCATACTTACCTCTGGAGTCCAGCGCGACGATCTTCGGTGGACCGGGAACACGTCTGCACTCTTCAAAGCTGACCGCGAACTGAGGAAATGCCAGTAAGCTGTATAATGGAATAAATAAGGTGTTTTCAACTTTGATGCATATCTCTGGCGTTTTTTGGAATTTTGGCACCAAATTTTTAACATGGGGTTTTTGGGATCCCTCCTCATGAATTCTGTCACTGGCATGGTGTTAATCGGCCTTGAAAGGTGATTTTGCGGTCACTGCGTGGAACCACCTTTCGGGACCAGTTACCGAAATGACAGTGCCAGTGTTCATGAGGTGGGCTCTCATAAAGCCTATGTTGCAAATTTGGTGGAAAAAATCCAAAAAATTACTGATTTACAAGCCTGCGTTGTGCTCTTGCTATGCACGCTCCTAACTTCGTGAATTTGCAATATTTTCACACCAGATTTTAAACATTGACATTTTTCACACCTCCTTGTGAACAGTACAGCTGTCATTTTTCACACCCTGGCCAAAATGTGTTTTCACACTTCCGGCGCAGAATAGCGCGGCCGCTATGGGAAATCCATGTTCAGGACACATTGTGAAAATGTCAGTGACACTGTTCATTAGCAGAGATGGTAAAATGCCTATGTTGAAAATTTGGTGCCAAAAGTCTACAAAATGACTGTGTTACGAGGGTGCGTTGCGCCGTTTCCATGCACGCTCGTAACTTCACACATTTGCAATATTTTCACTCCAGATTTTCAACACCGACATTTTTTTGTACCTCCTTATGAACAGAACAGCTGTCATTTTTCATATCCTGGCCAAAATGTGTTTTCATACTTCAGGGGCAGAATAGCATGGTCGCTGTGGGAAATCTGTGTTCGGGACTCATTACAAAAACCACAGTGACACTGTTCATTATCAGAGGTGCTAAAATGCCTATGTTGAAAATGTGGTGACAGAAGTCCATAAAATGGCTGTGTTATGAGTCTGCATTGCGCAGTTTCCACGCACGCTCGTAACTTTGCACATTTGCAATATTTTCACTCCAGATTTTCAACACTGCCATTTTTTCGCACCTCCTTATGAATGGAACAGCTGTCATTTTTTTCACATCCTGGACAAATTGTGTTTTCGTACTTCTGGTGCAGAATATCACGGTCGCAGTGAGAAATCCGTGTTCAGGACACATTACGACAATCACAGTGACACTGTTCATTAGCAGAGGTGCTAAAATGCCTTTGTTGAAAATTTGGTGAGAAAAGTCCAAGAAATGACTGTGTTACTAGCATGCATTGCACAGTTTCCACACAAGCTTGTAACTTCGCACATTTGCAATATTTTCACTCCACATTGTCAACATTGCCATTCTTCCGCACCTCCTTATGAACAGTATAGCTGCCATTTTTCACATCCTGGCCAAAATGTGTTTTGGTACTTCTGGCACAGAATAACGAGGTCGCTGTGGGAAATCCATGTTCATTTCACATTACGAAAATGACAGTGACACTGTTCATTAGCAGAGGTGCTAAAATGCCTATGTTGACAATTTAGTGAGTAAAGTCCATAAAAGGACAGTGTTACGAGCGTGCGTTGCGCAGTTACCACGCACGCTTGTAACTTCACACATTTGCAATATTTTCACTCCAGATTTTCAACATTGCCATTTTTATGAACCTCCTTATGAACAATACAGCTGTCATTTCTCACATCCTGGATGAAATGTGTTTGTGCACTTCCGCTGCACATTAGCGCGGCCATGGAGAGAAATCCTTGTTCGGGACACATTACGAAAATGACAGTGACACTGTTCATTAGCAGATGTGCTAAAATGCCTATCTTGAAAATTTGGTCACAAAATTCCATAAAATGACTGTGTTTTGAGCGTGTGTTACGCAGTTTCCACGCACACTCATAACTTTGCACATTTGCAATATTTTCACTCCACATTTTTAACATTGCCATTTTTTCACACCTCTTTATGAACAGAACAACTGTCATTTTTCACATCCTGGCTGAAATGTGTTTTCATACTTCCAGCGCAGAATAGCGTGGTCGCTGTGGGAAATCTTCACGTCACATTGTCAACATTACCATTTTTCCACACCTCCTTATGAGCAGTACAGCTGTCATGTTTCACATACTGGCCGAAATGTGTTTTTGCACTTCCAGCCCAGAACAGCATGGTCGCTGTGGGAAATCCATGTTCTGGACACATTATGAAAATCACAGTGACACTGTTCATTAGCAGAGGTGCTAAAATGCCTATGTTGAAAATTTGGTGACAAAAGTTCATAAAATGACTGTGTTACGAGCCTGCCTTGTGCAGTTTCCACGCACGCTCATAACTCCGCACATTTGCAATATTTTCACTCCATATTTTCAAAATTGCCATTTTTCCGCACCTCCTTATGAACAGTACAGCTGTCATATTTCACATCCTGGCTAATATGTGTTTTCGCACTTCCAGTGCACAATGGCGCTGTCGCTGTGGGAAATCACTGTTTGGTACACATTACAAAAATTACAGTGACACTGTTCATTAGCAGAGGTCCTAAAATGCCTATGTTGAACATCTGGTCATGGAACTCCATAAAATGACTGTGTTAACGAGCATGCATTGCACAGTTTGCACACACGCTCATAACTTCACAGATTTGTAATATTTTCACTCCAGATTTTCAACTTTACCATTTTTCCTCACCTCCTTATGAACAGTACAGCTGTCAATCATCACATCCGGCCAAAATGTGTTTTTGCACTTCTGGCGCAGAATACCGTGGTTGCGGTGGGAAATTAATGTTCAGGACGCATTAACACAATCACAGTGACACTCTTCGTGAGCACAGGTCGTAAATTGCTTATGTTGAAAATCTGGTGATGACACTCCATTAAATGACTGTGTTACATGCATGTGTTGCGCACTTTCCATGTATGCTCAGAAGTGCGTGCATTTTTAATATTCCCACTACAGATTTTCAACATTGCCATCCCTTCACACCTCCCTATGGATGACACAGCTGCTATTCTTCACATGCTGCCCAATCTGTGTTTTCCTACATGTGGCACAGAATTGTACTGTCACTGCTGGAATTCAATGTTTGGGATACATTGGCAAAATCACACTGCCACTTTTCATGAGAAGAGGTCCCAAATGCTTTCATGAAGTGGGGTCACAAAAAGGCCATGTTGAACATTTGTACTGCAAATAACAACAAACACCCGAGGCATTAGGGTTTCTAACCATCACATCCTACCCTGTATAGACTGACAGGCATCAGGCTGTGCCTTTGGATTGCCGACTCTACTACGCATGCCATCCCACCCCCACCCCCCAGCCACTGACAGCCATCAAGGTGTATCTTAGACTCTTCAGCCCCACACTTCACCCCATTCTCCTATGCTGCACCCATTTCAGCATATGTTCACGTGGAATGGGGTCACTGTACAATCAAACACCCTAAGGCACACCTCTACATGTGTCACTGTCTGCAGAATAAGGTGAGGTGGTGACATGGCACGACCGTCATGGGCGATGACCCACACACTTACCCCAATGCCTCTCCATCTCTACAAGATGGAGATAGGGTTGGCGTGAACTTCCTTACTTCACTGCCATTCCTATTCTGCATCGGTCTACCTCCTGCATTACAAATGCTAATACCAACAAGCAAACATCTGGCATTGACAAATGCTTGTTTAAGCTCTCTTTGTTTTCATTCTCCTCTGTGAATTTCAGGTGCTCACTACATTCCTCTGAAAACATGGCCATGGCCATCTCGTTTGAGGACCACACAGTTGTTTTCAGCTGTAGTGAAGCAGCAGGTGGGCTTGTGGGTATTGAAAGCTCATGGAATGCTGTTGTACCCCAGAAGGGTACTATCATGTTCCATGCCATTTGCACTGTGGTGCAACAGTCTTTAGGTAAGAATTTGAGTTTTGGTAGACTTTTGTTATACTGTAACTAACCCTAATTATGTTTTACTACTGTAACTAACCCATTTCATTATAGAGGAAGGGATTATTAGAATAGATTTCAGACCCTACATACAGTAGTTTGAACTGTAAGAAAAACCGGGATGAACTAATGCTTATATAACTACAGTATTCAGCATCACTGTACAGAATTTAAGCATTTATACAAGCAATAGGATTGGCACTCTTTCATATCTGGTGCCATGGCTGCTAGATACTTAAGGATGCTGGTGCTAGAGCCAGCACCCCACGCCAGAATTCAGTTTGCTGAGAGCAGATTTTGTTTTTTCTTTCAGCTCTTTATCTGTTACAAACTGTTGAATTGTATTGTGACCTTTTTTCTTGTACAATTCCATCTTTGCAAACTAGTTAGGATCAGAAGACTGGTCTTATTAGACCAAGTGAGTAGAGCATTATAAATTTTGAACTTTATTTTTAGAATTAGGCAAAGAAGTGCCAATCCTTATCTACATTTACCACAAATATGGAGTTAAACAGAGATTACCCCCACATTGTGGATTGCTTTAAACTATGTGATAAAAACACAAATATTCAAGGCAACTACATACTGAATAAGCACTATTGGATTTAAAAATGTCAGACTTTTATTGTGATTACCATGTGATTAAAAAATACTATATGTAAGTATCTTTCAGAAATAGTTTATGAACAGGATGTCCCCCTGGAACTCAGCCTGTGGGGTCAATTTAAATATTTACAAACAGGACATCCCCCAGGAACCTGACCTGTGAGGGCCGTATATGTAAATATCTACATAACAAACAAAAATTTGAACTACAAGTGAGTGCTCAAAAAGAGCCAAGAATACTGATGAAAACCTCAAAACAGCCACATTAAAAGAAGTGTTTATTTTTTATTTTCAAATATAAATAAAAAGTGTTCAAGCAAACTGCAAATGGGGGAAAAACTATGTCCTATAGGACAGGACAGAACATGGGGGGGCAGTTCATAAGAGAACAAGCACTGACCAGTGCCACTCATGTTTGCTTGTTTGTATTTGCTGTGTAGTTGTTTGGCATACATAGCACAGTGGTTAAAATTCACAAATGAATAATATGAGTTTTAATAGTGAAAATCTGCACGATTGGGAAATGAAGAAATTCTCACATAATGCTGTTGTTTTGTTAGACTATGACTGCACATTTTCAAGATAGTGCTTTTATTGCACTATGTGTCACTTGTCAAATCCTACCCGAAAAATGATTTTGTGGAACAACCATGAAAATAGATTTGGGAAGGGTGGTTTAAATGATACCTGCCATGCACATTAGGTGGAGTAGGTTGCTATGGTGCTCCACACCATGGGATTCAATTGCTAGGGTGCTCCACACCATGGAATTCAATCAGTGGTTGAAAAACTGGTGCAGAACTCGGGTTTGGCTTCATTGGGGACTGGGGAGGTCCACCTGGATGGATGCAGGCCTATACTGGCGTGATGGTCTGAATCTGTCCAGGAGGGGAACCAGGATCCTAGGTGACAGGTTTAAATACTTCATTGACAAGCATTTAAACTAGCCAATGGGGAAGGCACTGGAAAGGAGCAGGGAAATCCTAGCCCCCCCCAAAAAAAAATCTAGATACTAAGTGAGGTAGACACCAACATAGAGATGTCAATAGGGAGAAGCGCAGGGGTATATGGAGAAAGTGACAAATGCAAAAAGGACAGGGATGGGGCAAAAAGGGGTAAGGCCATCAAGAAATGGAGGGTAATGAGTACCAACGCCTGTAGTCTGGGCAACAAGCTCCCTGAACTGGTGGCCTTGATGGAAGAGGGATGCCTGGATATTGTAGCAGTCACAGAAACATGGGACACAGGGAACCATGACTGGGATGTTAACATACCAGGGTACACAACCTACAGGAAAGACAGGGAGGGTAGAAGAGGGGAAGGGAGTAGCTCTCTATGTAAGGGAAGGGATAAAAGCAACTGAACAAAAGAGTAAACAGGGAGGAGAGGAGGCACTGTGGGTCACTTTAGAGAAATGGCACCACAAGCCACACAGGGGTTGTATACAGACCCCCATGTCAGGGGGAGGGAATGGACAAGGATATGATAGAAGGCATAATTAGGATGGCAGAGAAAGGGGAGATACTGTTGATGGGGGACCTTAATATGCCAGATGTTAACTGGAGCACCTTTGCTGCAGCCACATCCAAAAGCAGGGCCATTTTTGGTACCTTCAGGTGGCATACCTCAGACAGCTAGTTTTGGAATCTACTCATGAGGGAGCAATCTTAGACCTTGTACTCTCAAATGGGAACAGTGAGAGGATCTCAGATCTAGAAGTGGGTAGCCATTTGGGAACAAGTGACCATCAAACAGTGTGGTTCACGATAAACTCAGCAACAGAGCCAAGCCATACAAAACTGAGGGTTCTGGACTTCAGGAGGGCTGACTTTAGCAAGATGGGAGAGTGCCGTAGAAAAGCACTAGCAAACAGGCTAGAAGGAGGGGTGGAGCAACAATGGAGAAATATCAAAACTGCCATCACAGAGGCAACAAGCCTTTGTGTGAAGCAAATAAACAAATCAAAATGAAAGAAAAAGCCACTATGGTTCTCAAAAGAAGTGGCGGTGAAGGTAAGGGAGAAAAAGATAGCATTTAGGAAGTATAAGGAAACAGAGAAGAAGGACAGAGAACTGTACCAGTTAAGGCAGAAGGAAGCAGGGAGGGTAGTCAGAATAGCAAAGGCACAAACTGAGGAAAAGATAGCCAACTCGGTTAAGAAGGGGGATAAAACCTTTTATAGGTATATCAGGGAGCATAGAAAGACAAAGAGAGGGACAGTGAGGCTGAATAGAATGGATGGAGGGTGGGTAGAGAGTGACAGTGAAAAGGCAGGGATACTGAATGAATACTTCTGTTCAGTATTCACAAAAGAGGGAGTGGGGGAGGTGCCTAATCCAATTAACAGAAGCACTCTGGAGAGGGGAGTAGATCCCAGTCCTTTCACAGAAGAAAGGGTTCTGAAAGAACTCCTAAAACTGAAGGTGGACAAAGCGATGGGGCTAGATGGAATTCACCCCAGAATTCTAAAAGAATTAAGCAGAGAACTAGTGACACCACTGACTACCCTTTATAACAAATCATGGGAGGATGGTGTGGTACCTGAGGACTGGAAGAAGGTGGATGTGATTCTCCTTCACAAAAGTGGGAGCAAGACAGAGGCAGGGAACTACAGACCTGTCAGTTTGACCTCTGTGGTAGGGAAAGTGATGGAATCACTTCTGAAGGAAAGACTTGTTGAGTAACTAGAGGCCAGTGGGGCACAGGACCCAAGGCAGCATGGGTTCGCAGTGGGAAGATCATGTCAGACGAATCTAATAGATTTCTTTGACTGGGTGACCAAAGTAGTAGATCTGGGAGGGGCTGTGGACATGGCCTACCTAGACTTTAGCAAGGCATTTGCCACAGTCCCACACAAGATTAGTAGTCAAATTAACCAGCCTTGGAGTGGGTCTCAGGGTGGTAGCCTGGGTAAAACATTGGCTGAACAACAGGACACAGAAGGTAATTGTAAATGGAGTCCACTCTGAAGAAAGAGGGGTTACTAGTGGGGTACCGCAGGGTTCAGTACTGGGTCCAGTCCTTTTTAATGTCTTTATAAATTACATTGCAGAGGGACTGGAAGGAAAAGTATGCCTCTTTGCAGATGACACAACGATCTGCAGCAGGTTTGATGCACAAGGAGGTGTGGAAAGGATGAGAAGGGACTTGGCAAGGTTGGAAGAATGGTCAGAAGTATGGCAGCTTGGATTCAATGGAAAGAAGTGTAAAGTAATGCACCTGAAAACAAAACCCAGGGAAGATTATACAAAGGGGGGTTGTAACAACAACAAAATGGAAAGGGACCAGGGGTAATCATATCAGATGACCTTAAGGTTGGCAAGCAATGTGAGAAGGTGGTAGAGAGGGCTGGGGGATACTGGGATGTATAGGGAGAGGCATCACCAGCAGAAAACAGGAAGTTGTTATCCCCTGTACAGACAGTTGGTGAGACCCCATCTGGAGTACTGCGTCCAGTTCTGGAGACCCCATCTCCACAAGGACATAGACAGGATGAAGGCAGTTCAGAGGAGAGCAACTAAAATGGTGCAGGGTCTGCAAGAAAAGCCATATGAGGAGAGGCTAAAAGAGCTTAATATGTATACCCTTGAGGAAAGCGGGGGGACATGATAGAAATTTTAAGTACCTCAGTGGAATCAACAAAGTCCAAGAGGGTAGCATCTTTTAGAAAAAGAGATGTGCAAGAACAAGGGGACACAATTTGAAGATAGAGAGGGGATGGCTCAGGGGCAATGTGAGAAAGTAATTTTTCATAGAGAGGGTGGTGGACGCACTGAACAGCCTTCCTGCAGAGGTTGTGGGGTCAAAAACTGTGGGAGAATTCAAGAATGCATGGGACAGACATAAGGCAATTTTTGTGGGGGGTAGGAAGAAATAGGCTGTTGGTTAAATAGGATCTGCAGCTTATCCTCTAGGTAGGGAAATGGGCAGACTGGGTGGGCCAAGCGGTCCTTATCTGCCATCAAAGTATATGTTTCTATGAGTAAAAAAAATATGTTTAAATGTGGGCTCAAAATGTAAAATAACTGCAACAGTAGGTATATGTTAAACAAAATGTTCAGTGCTTCTTCGTTGTGTTGCTGCTTTTTTTTTTAAATATTGACCCCAAATTTTCAGTACAGGCTTTTATCACCCACCTTATAAACAGAGCAGGTGTCACTTATGAAATCCTGCACAAAACGATCATTTTGCAGTATGACTGTGAAAACACACTTTGGGTGAGATTTGAAAATAACACCTGTCATGTTCATGAGGTGGGGTACAATAATTGCTACAATGTGTTGAAAATCAGAAGCCCAAATCTGAAAAAAAAAATGGGTAAAAATTTAAAACTGTCATATTTCTTCATAAATGTGTTGTTTTTTTGAAATCTGCGACCTCAGATTTTTAACATGTACTTTTTATTATACCACCTTATTATCAAGACAGGTATAATATTTGTAATCCCTTCCAAACGGTGATTTTGCAGCGTGACTACTGAAACATGTTTTGGAGGGTATTTGAAATATTTTGTCTGTCTTGATCACCAGGTGAGGTAACAAAAAGGCTATGCTGAAAATGTAGGGAAACAATGAAAAATGAAAAAGTTATGAGTTAAAGTTGAAAATGTATTGAAAGCCATTCATGGAACTTACCTTGTTTTCAGATAGTTTGCAGTCGGACTCGGTAACAGCAGGACATTTGCCTGTCACAGACATTATTTCTTTGTGGGACCATTGCTTGGTAAGTGAGGGACTGGGGCTGTGGGTGGTGGGTGCTGAGAGGGAGGTTGGGGTGGTGGGTCAGAGTTTTAGTGGGACTAGAAGATATCGATGGGGTGGGTTCTTTGTTTCAGGTTTTGAAAACAAAAAAGAAACCATGAGGGACTTTTTCCACAGAAACCTGGTACAGGACACCGGGCACCCCAGTGTCAATGGGTTGTTTGGTAGCACTGGGGGTAGCCACCTGAGTGTTTCCTGCTGTGGCTGAGGTGTGTGTTGTTAGCATGACAGATGGGTCGGGGGAATACAAGCAGAAGGATTGAGCACCCACCACTGGTTTTGATGAGAAGGTGGTCTGGAGGGAGTGAGGAAGTGCAAGCAGCAGGATTGAGCACCTGCCACTAGTTTTGGTAAGTTACAGGGTCAAGCAAGAGGGGGTAATACCAGTGATGGGATTGAATACCCACTGCCAGTTTTGTTTAGCAGCTGGTTTCAGAAGAAGGGGGTAATACTGATGGCAGGACTGAGAAACCATCAAAAGTTTTGTTTAGCAACAGGGTCAGGTGGGAAGGGCTGATACTGGCAGCAGGATGGAGCGCCTATCACCAGTTTTGTTTGGATTCTGAAATGGCTGCCACAGACAGGAGAAAGCTGTGGTCATTGTGTAACATCTCTGTTGCCACCAAGACAGCAGAAACATACAGCAGTGTGCAGCACCACCAAAAGAAACCAACTGCACAGGAAAAGTTGGTGATAGGAAGAAATAGGTGCACAAGAATAAAAACACTTCCACCTTTCATTTTCCAGCCTTGGGATTTGACAAATAGTTCAAAGGAAGGGTGGGCAGAGAAAGGTGGAGAGTGAATGGTATTGGGGAGCAGACTAGGTTTTCTGAAACTGTGATAGGTGAAGAAGGGTCAAGCCCCCGAAAAGCTCTCTCTCAGCTCAGACTAATAGCTATAAGGTAGCATGCCTTTGGCAAGCAAACATAATAAAGTATAGGTCAACATTTTTTGTTAAGATTCACTGCTGCTTTAGTACTGTCGCTGTTTTCGCACCTAGAAAGTATTGCTAAACTTTGCCTTTACAGCACCTTGAAACCACTAATCTAGAGCTCTTACATTCCATATTAGATAGGTAAGGCTGGGCAGATGTGATGGGCCAATGGGCCCTTTTCTGTATCCAACTTCAGTGTTTCTATGATCTGAGAACACTAGAACATGTCTCTATTTGATCTCACTTTGACTACTGTTTTCATGTCATTTTGTAATCCTTTTTGGCATGAGGAATCTCTTTTCTGTGACTATGATCGAGTGTTGGGCCTTTCTTGTCTTTGTTCCCTTTTAGCAACATAGTAGTTTCAGTCTAACTTAAAATTCAAAAACTGTTTAATTGTTGCCTTGTTTATTGTTTGTTTTTTAATGTGAGGAATGACTGAAGAAAGATTTTCTTCAGTTTACATCCTGGTAAAAAATAAAGGTACTGTGCACACATGGTTCTGATCAGTCCTAACAGACTTGGAACCATCAGTTTAGTTCTGATAGGAATATCGTTGACAATGAACCATGGCATTTTAATCTTTCTCCATATAGCTGTTTTCCCTCCTGGGCTTGAGCAAGAATCTATAAGCCCCATCCCTGCCTCTCTCGATCAGCTGCCATCTTCACTGGGTACTCACCTGTCCCCGTAGAACAACCATAGATTTTCTCCCCATGGTGGTGGCAGGAGGAGGAGGAGCACCACCCCCTACCCCAAGACACTCATCCAGATTTCAGGCTGGTGGTCCAGGGAGGTACCGGGTCAAAACAGTGCCTGAGGAAGAGTGCTGTAAGAAATGCACTGTGTAAAATGCAAAAGGGTTTAGCATGACTGGGGTGTAATAGCGGTAGGGAATTACCGCTACCCCTGTCGCTCTACTGACTGCCTGTAGAGTGATCAAGTAGCCATGTGCTGGAAGGTTGGTCAAGCCACTCCTGTGGTGGAGTGGCTAGAGCATCAGCACATGGTGGCGCAAGAGACCTGGGACCATGGTTCAGTTCCTGCCAAGTCTTCTCCTGCTACTTCTGGTTTTTTTTTGGGTTAAAAAAAGTAATCCCCCCCTCCTGATTTTTCCCCCATCCCTGAAGTCCATGACCCCCTGGAGTTGATTATTTTAAGTCCAGGGCAATGTGGGGTGAGCCCCCACAAAAAACAAGAAGTCCATTATTTGCAATAGGGCTGCACTGTTGTGGTTGGATCACTGTTGTACCCGATCTTGCTTGTGAGTGCCACTGTTTTCCTTGTGGCATATATCGTTGCATGGTTTTTGTGGTGATATGACCCCATGCCATCCAGGGCAGTGGCACAGATTAGGGTCAAGCAGGCAGGGCTTCACAAAGCACCATCAGCCATTTTTTCCATGGTCTTATATTTTTCTCCCTTGCTGCCTGCAGCACAGACATCAGCATGTAATCTGTGCAGGCATGCACACACACACACACACACACACACACACACACACACACACACACACACACACACACACACACACATTGCATCAAACCATCAACTTCCACCATGTCTCTCTCTGTCTGCTCCACTTCCAGGCCTCCACTTGGTGGAAGTCAGTGATGGAGCAGCAAACCCTCCTCTCCTATCTCCTGGAGAGGAGAGCAGTACATCAGACGTTCAGTCCTCTACCTCTCCCAGCAGCCCACATTCACCCTCACATCTAAGTCTCCAATGTTGCAGTAGGTGACGTGTCCATTGACTGAGCTCTTCACGCCACTGGACCAGCTTTGCTATTTTCATCTTTATTATTTTTGGTACATATCATGTGGTTTATATTTTCAGCATCATGTTTAATCATAAGGTAATGCAATAATGACAATATGTATTTAATGACGTTGTTAGTAGACACAATTTAATACATTTTCACTTTTTTAATACCACTGCACTTGTAGCACTTTTCTGAACTTCTGTTCATATTGCCAAAGGTACTGATGAGTGCTATGTCAGGTGGCACCATTTAAATTAAATGTATATTTATTTTTTATTTAGTTTTTGTTGACTAGGAAAGGAGGGCTAGACAATTCTGCCTATTTTCAGCCTCATCCCAAGGGAGGAGGGAAGCCCATTAGCATGGCAACTGAAGTTTGGCACCACAATTAGGGCACCGCAACAAGGGCAGGAGTGACAGGGGCGATCTTGATTTTAAATCACCCTGCACTCACATCGTCTTTGGCACCCTAACAATTTTTCTCCCTTTCGGGGCATGCCCACCCCAGAGTTTGTTATATTTAGTTGCTAAGGGTGTGGGAGCAGAGCCCCCCACAAAACAGAAATGTTTTCCTGGACAGCGCTTTGACGCTCTGGCTCCAGGGAGCCACAATGCTTCGTGATGCACAGCCAGATTGCACAGGTATCCCATGATGTCAGTGAGTGAGTGCATTTGAGCATGTATATCTGGGTGCAGTCAAAATAGCAAGGTCAAAATGGGCTACATAGATTTTTGAGTGCCTGTGAATGTTAACACTTTCTTGAAGGCAGGAAATCAGTGATACCTGCAGTATGTAGGTTGATGTTGGCGGAATCCTGTCTGAGCTGGCTTTTTGGTGTAGTGGTGAGAATCACTGCCTCTGTGGCCAGGGGACCCAGGGTTGGGAATGTCTGGTGGGGTTATTTGTTTTTAATTGTTGAAAGGCTATGCCTGTAGTTCAATGGGCAAGCAGCCAGCCACTCTCCCTTCCTGAGCTATATAAGCAAATCCTCCCAGCCTCTTTTTGAAGCACTTTTTTCTTTGCAGCCGGAGGTTCTGTTGTCTCCTTTATGGTCTGCTGGGGCTTAACCCCCTGCCTCGCTGTGTTTTGGCCTCTACTTGGTTTATGTTGGACTTATGTTTTTATGTTCGCCTGCATTTGGTTTGTATTGCTTACCTCCGTCTGTGTGCTTCTTTGTGTTGCTTGTTTCCTGTTCTTCTGTGTTTGTGTGTTTTTGTTTTGCATTCTTTTTTTTGGGGGGGGGGCTCTGTTTCTAGAATCCTTTCTTTGCTCATATTTTGCTAATCCTGAGTGTGTGCTATTTTGCTCCCATTTACTCACAAGTTAAACTTCAATTGTTATCTGTGTGTTTCAGCTCAAATGCTGATTCCCTGCTTCTGCTCTCTTATGCTATACACTGTAATTGTTTTCACCTGGTTCAGGCTCACTCTGCAACCTAGTCCATGGAACTTAATGCTGCTTCCTGAACTTATACCAAGAAAATGTTGCTGCAGTTTTCAGTGCATTGCCTATCCCTACAGTTTCTATGTTCGATCAGATTGCTACCCATACAAGCTGTAGTTAATTGCTGCTGGATGCTGCTCAATTACTTTTGCTTTATTCTACTCTGGAGGTCACGATGCTCTCCTATTGCTCCTTATTTTTTCTAATGCAGGGGGCTGGGGGAGTGTTGTTGATGAGCTGTGGCCCCGTGTGGCCTAGTGCCTCATGTTCAAATCCTGCCTCCACAGCTAAAATCCTCCGAGCATTATGTCACCTTTAATTGGCTTCCTTACTGGGACTTGGTTGGCTTGCTCCTGCTGATCCTATATTGCTGCAATAAAGCTTCTGCAAACTAACTTCAGCAAAATAAATAATCAGTATACTAAATAACTGAGTAAATGAATGAATGTATACATAATAAATACGTACATGAATAAATAGGCATGTCACCTCATCCAGTAGTTCCTTGGCGCAGGGCTCTTCCTGCAGTTGATGGTCTCACGCTGCATCTTGAAGTCCACATCTTGAGCATTCAAAGCTTGGAAAGGGGTCCTTCTCACTGGTCCATAGCTGGGAATGTTCTCATTCTGGATGGACCTTCAGTCGTCAACCGTACCGATGGCACCCCAAGTTGTAGAATTTAAGACTTCAGCATCAAAGGGGTGGGGCTCTCACTGAGGGCCTCTTTAGCTGCCCGAGTGGGTTCGGAGGCACCCTTTCAAGCTATTCGCCCTACAACTTCCTCTGGTTCACCTAGTTTGTTCTTAGATCGGTAGGCCTGGTGAGCATCTTGGAGGTTGTTATTCTCCTTCTCCTGCCTTGGAGGTGGTTTGTTGCAGAGCACCGGCTCGCAACCCACCATAGTGTTACTGTTAGAAGGATAGAGTAAGAACTTCCCTCCAAATTGGAACATTTTCCACCCCCCCTTTTCACTGAGCTTTCCAAATTGCAGTAGCAGAACTGTTACTAACTAAATTATCCCACGCCTGGAGGGAAGGCGACCTAGGCCTTGGATCCTCAGAGACTTCCTTCACAAAGGGATTTTTTTCTCTCCTGTGTGCTGAAGGTCATAATACCTAGTTAGTCTTAATTAGTATTCCCTAGTTAGTCTTAGGTAGATTCTGATGTTGGATGGAGGTGGATGGTGTCCCTACTCGCCATTCCTTCTCTCTTAGGAGGACCCCTTCAATCACCAATGTATTCTATTGCACCCATGCTATCTTGCGTATCTGTGCATCTCATTATGTTTTATCAAGCTGCTGTTGCTGTCATTCTACTTCTATGCTTCACGGCCTATAAATGCTAATGTTCTTTGGTGCTATTACAATTTCTTTTTGGGGATTCTTCCTAAGGTACCTTTAGCCAAGGGAACCTCCCCACAGCACCTCTAGGGGTGGAACCCTATATGAGGGTTCCTTGCCTTTGGTACCCCTATAGGGTGGTAATTCCTAATGGAATAGTGTATGAATGACCAAAGCGAAGTAACACAGTTGCACAAGCATAGCACTATACTGGTTGCCTAGGCCATTGAATTGGAAGGCTGGGCCTGTAGTTCAATGGACAAGCAGCCACCCTCCCCTTCATGAGCTATATAAGCAGTTCCTCCCAGCCTCTTTCTGAAGCATTTTTTCTTTGCCCCACCATCCTCCCCTCCTCCTCCAGTGGCTCGCCTCTCTCTCTCCTCTGGGGATTCTTCCTAAAGTACCTTTAGCCAAGGGAACCTTTCCATGGCACCTCTAGGGGTGGAACCCTCTTTGAGGGTTCCTTGCCTTTGGTACCCCTAGAGGGTGGTAATTCATAATGTAATAGAGAGTGCGAATGGCCAAAGCAAAATAACGCAGTTGCACAAGCATAACACTATACTGGTTGCCTAGGCCATTGAATTATTTTTCTTATGTTCTGAATTAAATCACATTCCACCCACCCTACCGACCTTTTTCCTCTCTGGCCCCCTTGCCCCCTGCAATGTTTTCCCCCTCCCAACCTGCTTCCCCCAGTGTCATAGCCCCCATCCAGAATGTTTCCCCATTCCTCAGTGTCAGGACCCCACAGTGTTAGTTATTTATAGTGGGGGGTGTAGGGGGCAGAGCCCCACACAGAAAACAAAGAGAACCAGTGCTGATTTTGTGGAGCGCTGTTGTGCTGGTCACCAGTTTTGCAGGGGCTGTTATTGCTTCACCGTTATTTGTTAGCACTGTTTTTACTTCACCTTCATCACATGAAACTGCGGCATATACCCTGTGCCCATATCAACAAAATGATTGTCCCCTGAAAGGCGTGAACCCCCAAGCAACTGAAATTGAACCAGATTAAGCTGATGGTGGTATTTTAGTGAAATGTGACCATATACCTTTAAGAGTGTTGAATTTAAGCCATGGTCATGCTGGGGTCGCATGCACCTTGACAAAGTACCAGGAGGGTTGGGAGTGAAACACTGGGCTCATTTTGACCACTGCTGTGTTACACATAATGTACTGCTGCACTTTGTTTAAACATAAAAAAAGAAAATTACAACTTTCATGCTGTAATCCTTTTTGGTATCTCGTTTCTGTGGCTAGGATGTTAGTGCTGTGCCTTTCACGTCTTTATAGTCATACTGATGTATAAGCACCAGCTTGGTGTGTGAGCAGAGGTCACTTGTTTTTATGGGATAGAAGGGCTTGCTATTAGGGCAGATTTGTTATCTGCAACTGGTGCAGGACACAGCAGCAAGGTTTGTGATCCCTGCTTGTAGAGCAAACACATTGTACCATCACTTTGTGCTTTACATTAACTGTCCATTAGACAGAGGACTGGTTGCAGGGTTACTTTGCTAAATGTTATATCCCCGAGTAGTCGGATCACCCTCTTCCTCTACAAACTGCTGAATTCCTATATCTGAGAGGCAGCCATCGGCCTTGTTGATTTGGGGCTGCTGTAGGCCCCCTCTCCCATAAGTATCAGAAGGATACTGCACATTTTTTTGTTTACAGTGCCAGGACTGTTGAATGCTCTGTCAATGAACTTCCATCTGGCCTCTTGTCTGCAAAGTTTTCAACAACACATGCAGAAATATATGCTCAATAAAGCCTTTCTTGACCTTTTAAAACATTATAAATTCATATTTGATTTACTATTCCTATGCTTACTACTTACTGTAAATAATATTTTGTTTGTAGTTTTTAAAGAATTTCAGAATGTGCTTTTTATGTTGTCTTGCGCACGCAGGCCAAGCAACATTTTGTGACAGCTGCTGGAGTAGCAGGTTGTGGAGGAGTGGCCGTGTTGTGGCCAATGGGGCCACTGTTTTCTTGGGCTGGTCTGTGTGGCACCAGTCAATGAGCATGCTGTCTATGACAGCAGCTCAGGAGCATGCCACCAACTTGAAAGAGTTTTGCCGCCGCAATGAGGGAGCAACCCGTCATTGCAGGGCATGCCTTGCCTGCTGAAACATTTCAATATACATGTCAGTGACTGTCACCGTCTGCCTCTTACAGTCCCGCAAAAGTTGACTGGGGGGTGCCCAATCCCCCTTTTAGCATGATCCCTCCCCCAGTTCAATTTGTTTGCGGATGGGGTGCCCAGTTCCCATCAGCATAATGTCCTCCTACTTTAATTTGTCTGCTGAGGGGGGTGCCCACTCCCCCTCGGCATCATGTCCCCCAAACACACGTTTTCTTTGCTGATGGGGTGCCCAATCCCCATTGGCTCCAGTCCCCCCCCAAAACACCCAGGTGGCACACTGGGAGTCCAGCCCAATGTGCTCAGTGTACTACCTGAAAAAAAGAAAACTTTCCTGCAAATTTTTTTTTTTTGTTTGTTTTAACCTGTAAACAAGAAAATGGTCCCTTGCTGTCTATGGCACCCCCTTCCCAACCAGCACCCACTCTCTACTCACCCCACCTCCACACACCCCCTCTTACCCCACACTTACCTCTGGAGGTTGGGGCGGCAATCTTCGGTGGAGCAGGAGCATGGAGCATGTCTGTACTCTTCAAAGCCAACCGCAAACTGAAGAAATGCCGGTAAGCTGTACAATGGAATAAATGGGGGGGGGGGGGATTCAACATAGGTGGATATCTCAGCCATTTTTTTTACTAATGGCTCTAAATTTTTAACATGGGGTTCTTGGGATCCCACCTCATGAAATCAGTCTCTGTCATTTCATTTTTCAGTCCTAAAAGGTGATTTTTTATGGGCACTGTGCAGAATCACATTTCAGGATCAAGTAATGAAATGACAGTGCCAATGTTCATGAGGTGGGCTCCCCAAAAGCCTATGTTGCAAATTTGGTGTAAAAATTCCAAAAAAATAACTGTGTTATGAGTATGCATTGTGCAGTTTCCATGCACGTTCATAACTTTGAGAATTTTTAATATCTTCACTACAGATTTTCAAGATTATTTATTTATTCAATTTTGATAACCAGGTAGGCCCGCTGAGCACCGAAGGTCCCTTTTTCAGAGGTGACTGGGAATTAGTTACACAGAAGAGCATTTCACATATAGAGAGAATACAGAGCAAATAGGTGCATTGACCATTTCAGTTTACATTGCCATTTTTTCAAACTTCCTTCTGAACAGTACAGCTGTCATTTTTCACATCCTGACCGAAATGTGTTTTCGCGCATCTGGCACATAATGGCGTGGTCGCTGTGGGAAATCAATGTTCGGGACAGATTAAGAAAGTCACAGTGACAGTGTTCATGAGCAAAGGTCCCAAAATGCCTATGTTGAAAATTTGGTGAAAAAATTCCAAAAAATGACTGTGTTACAAGTGGGCATTGTGCAGTTTCCATGCACGCTCGTAACTTCGACAATTTTTAATATTTTCATTCCAGATTTTCAACATTGCCACTTCTTCACACCTCCATATGAATGGTACAGCTGTCATTTTTCACACCCTGCCTGAAATGTGTTTTCGCACATCTGGCGCCGAATGGCACGGTCGCTGTGGGAAATCAACGTTGGGGACAGATTAACAAAATCACAGTGTCACTGTTCATGAGTGGAGGTCCCAAATGCTTTCATGAGTTGGGTCACAAAAAGCCAATGCTGAAAATTTGGAGTGCAAATACCAACAAATGCCCAGGGCATACGTTCTACCCTGTGGAGACTGACAGGCATAAGGTGTGTGACTTTGGACTATCGGCTGTAATGCTCATACCATTCCACTCCCACCCCCACCCTGCAGCCAGTGACAGGCATCAAGGTGTGCCTTGGACTCTTCGGCCCTAAAGTTCACCCCATTCTCCTGTACTGCATTCATCTCAACATATTTCCTTATGGAATGGGGTGAGCGTAAAGCTCGATGATCTCAAGGCACAATGCAACACTTGTCGGAGTCTGCAGGGTAGGGTGAGGTGAAATGGCATGAGCGTTATGTCCGATGACCCAAAGGCACACCTCAATGCCTGTCAGTCTCTGCAGGATGGGGTGGGGTTGGCATCAGTTCCATACTTTACTGCCATTCCTATTATGTAACTCTAACTCATGCACTACCAATGACAATGCCAGCAAGACAGCATTCGGCATTGACAGATGCTTGTTTTAATAATGCATTCCTCTATGCAATCTTTATGTACTGTTTACCAAAACTCTGTCCCTTTTCACTGACATGCATTTTGTATTTTTGGTGCTCTAAGAGCTGGAAGGAAGGACACTTTAAGAATTAACTTCTACTACTGCTTGCATATCCTTTTGAGTCAGAACAACTAAGTTTTGCTTTCTGATACATTATGTTTTTAAGACCCTCCATCCATTAGAAAGAGGTAACAGTATATATAAAGCAGCAACCTTGTGTAGATGACATACTGTTTTTGAATCTAGCATTCCAGACATATTGCAGGATTTGAATGAGTAGGAATGACTGGAAAAGCTGTATTTTTCTGATATTTCCTCTCAGTTTAATTCTGAAATGGCTCTATGTAAAATAGGATACCACAGGAAAGGATTTATGGTGGAACCTTCTAAATGGTTTTGAAAATTCAGTGTAGTCCACCCTTGCAACTTGTTTTAAATTAACAGAGATTCCCGAAACTCTTTAACAATCACCATGAACATTATTGCGATTTCCCAGAACAGTAGTCTGGGAAATAGCCTTTGTACATAAGTCACAGCACTCGAGGTCTACTCATCTGCAATATTTAATATAGAGCAGTTTCAGAATGCTGTTATCAAGCTGTACAAAGTCTATTTTGGGTGCTATCATGCAACTGATGTGGTTATCAACTAGGCTTACAGATGTGACGTGTTTAGAGGGTGTTGACATTCCAATGCACTATAAACACCATGGGTAATCAGCATTATGTCTCTCTTGACCTAAATGAAGAGACATTAAATATGATAAGATTTGGAAAAATGCCAATGTTTTAAAATTGTTTGCAAAATACAGTTTCTACATTGTCTAAACTTATAAATAAACCGAAGTAAGTAAATATATTACTGGCCAAGTAGAAAGGGGTGGGAACCTTGTTCATTTTTGTCAGATACTGTACATGCCTCTTTAGAAGAAGTTTTGACAGGTTGAACAAACTCTGATCAGAGCATATATGGCTGTGTAGAGCTTTTGGGATGCTTTTACCCATTATTTCTAGTGGATTTGCACATTGCAGATATGTGAAGAGGCAGTCTCAATGTGGTCTTCCTTTTACACATTTTTACAATGTGTTTCCTAGAATATGCCTGCTGATTGCTATATATTTAGCCTCGATAGTTCACAGAAAAAAATGGCATCTTATTTTCACTGGGACTCTACATCTACACAATATTATGCTGCACTGTGTAAAATCAGGACGTACTAAAAACAATATTTTACAGATGAGGGGATATATTAAGTGCCAGATTGATGCATGAGCAGAAAGATGCATTGCACAAAGAGTGTGCACTGGTTGGTACTGATATACTATTTAAAGACAATGCACCTCTGGTACAGGGTGTGCATACAGTGAAGCCCACCAGGATGATGCGCAGTACTGCAGAATTCTACAGTAGAGTTACTGCAGCAAACAATGCAATTTCAAAGGGAGTTAATCCCTTTTGTCATGCAGTAAACTTGTGACACTGCGCTTCATCCTTGCGGGCTTCATTGTTCCTGTTGAAAATGTGACCCTGGACGAGAGTCGCAGTGCTGGCAGCTGCCAAGTCAGGTGCAGCCAGGGTGACCCAACTGAATACCTTTCAGGGGGAGAATGTGTGGCACATACTGTAATGCACTGCAGTCCCCATGGATGATATTCAGCCTAGGAGTGCAAATGAACTAATTGAGCACGCAGGGTGCAAAGGGGACTAATGCGTGCTCATTACTACTCCATTTGCATGTTGGCATGGGGATGAATGCACTGGAGCAGCTCTCACCCCCAAGCCCTGCCCCTGATTGCTCCCATGAGGGACAGGCCCTGAAGTCTGTGGTGGTATAGTGGCAACCCTTACCCATTCCACCAGCCCCAATCATACCAGAGTCCAGACTCTATTGGTTCCATATTGTAGGGACCCCAATGCCATCCCTAATTGTACCTGAATACACCTACAGTCCATGTCCACAGTGTAGTGTTCCCCGCTCCCCCTCAATGGTGCACAGACACCCCCCCTTCCTGCCCCCCCAGCCCATCCCATTGCGATGACTGGCTCTGTAATGGTATTGTACCACTCTATTGGTGGGTGGTAGAGCACTCGCATTAGGATGCTGGAATGTGTTATATGTAGGCATAAGCTGTGTGTGGGTGATAACACCCAGTGACCATACACCTCAAGCACTGTCATGCGGATCCATCATCCCAGTGCCATTGCATTGCTCAGTGTGGGTGATAGCCAATGCTGTACCCACTCACACAGGTCCCAAAACAGACATGTTACAGCTGACCTCCCATTCATTTGTACAATTGGGGAACTGTGGATGAACTATCCATAGCCTGAAGCATACACTGCAAATGGCATTACAGGATACCGCACCCCATGGCATTCGGGATACCTCAGCAGTCCGGAGGGTGGCATGTTACACATAGAAACAGGGAAGAGTGTGGCCTTGCAGCAGTGTATGATAGCAGGAAGATACAGCATTGGCAAGGCATGCATTGGAGGTATGTAAATTCACTCTTCAGTTTGCCAGGGACATACACACAGCTGCATACACTGGAGGATCCACAGCTGGCATGGTGCCCCAATGCACGGTACAGCCAGTTGGGTCATTCCAGATTGCAGATCCCCAGCCCGGATTCAGTGCAGTCAATGGCTGGCCAATGGCAGGGTGTGAGGGGCAGTGCCATTCTTTGCAATAGGTTGGGTATGGGGGGAGTGAAGGTGTCTGTGTACAGGGGCAGTGAATGGGAGTCCTCTAGACTATGGATATGGACCATGGTTTGCTCTGGTGTGATTGGGTCTGTGGGGGCCCCTACACTGTGGAGCTCTTCAGAGATGGAGTTGGCTAGACTAAGGTTGGAAAGGGGATACCAGTAGACCGCCAGGGCTGCCAGGCTACTGTGCACCTGGGAGCACATCTGTAGCCTGCCTGTGGGTGGCTGGCCAGGTTAGGCCAACTATTCATGGCCTAACTGTGGGCCACGGTGCTCTGGACTGTGAGGAGCACATTCCCACAGAATATGCTGCAGCATGGCATATGCATGGGAATGCCCCCTCGACTTGAACAGCATACCATTTGTGCGTGCCCTGGCCCATTCCCTTGTGGCTGGTGCATCCCGCATGTTTGAATATTGCACTGCTGTACATTGTTGGAGTTCTGTGGCACATCTCCCTTTTCCACTGGGATGTACTGCATAACTCCTTTGAATACAGGGGCCCTAGACTAGGTACTCTGAATAAATACATTATAAAAATGGTAAAATCATGACCCCACTGAAAACAAGATATTGCTTCTATTCTGGAACAGCCTGACTAAATACAGTGCACAAAATGTGTAAAAGAACATCCTGTGACAATGAGATGTAGCATCTCCCCTGCCCTATCCAGGATACAAAATATAGGATAAGAAATATTCAGTGCTCTCAGATCCAAATAACCATTACCCGTAAAAAGCCTTAATTTTTCCTGTATTTTCCCCACAGTGGCAGAATCAAATCCCTGTATAAATCCAGGTAGATTTTTCCATAAGCCACTGGTTCCTTATTTATGACTTTGTTCTTTATTTATTATATCAGCAACCTTTTGTTAGGAAAAGAGCTCTGATTTGCTGCTCAGTATTAATGTTATATGTAAAGATGGCCTTGGAATGATCTGGATATACTGCATATGCTATGTATAAGGCATAATGGGGGACTATATGAAATAAATATCAAGCTCATTATTTTATGAACTATACTCAGAATTAGTAATCACAAGTCAGACAACCTTTCAAAAGATACTAGTAATGCATGTAAACAAATGTATTGCAAATAAGAGGCATTAATACATTATATATATATACAGTATATAAGTAATAGATAATCCACTCGGGTGTGCGGTCACGCTCTGATATATGCACACCTTGGTGTGCGTTCAACTACCCAAGGCGAGCGTATATCAGAGTGTGACCGCACACCCTAGAGTGGATTATCTATCTTATAAAATGGAAATAAATATTTTTGTGGGAGAGCAAAAAAGTAGTCCCTGTGTGGCATAAGAATTAAAAAAAAAAAGAAAAAAAGGTTTGTATTTCTTTTTATTTTGATGTTGTTAGATGGAGGAGAAAGAGTGAGGAACAGTGCAGGCAGATATTGAAAGCAAGTCCTTCGGTGTGAAGAAGGAAAGTAACTGCATTTTGCTTATTTTTATTTGGTTGCGTAAAGAAAAGGACTGCATTTTGCCTTATTTTATTTAGATTTGTGTAAAAGAAGGAGTGAGCTGAGGCTAGTGGCAGACAGGACTTTCAGTTTTATCACTGACGTGTAGTGTGACCGAGCGTGGTGAAAATGAAATGTAATCACTGACGTGTAGTGTGACCGAGCGTGGTGAAAATGAAATGTAATGTGCAGCCAAACAGTGAAAGTAAGTGACACTCTGTAGTAGAAAAGGAAAGAAACTCTGCATTTCAGGTTATTTAAATGTAAAACCATGTAAAAAAGCTGCCAAGTGAAGCAGTCAGAGAACTAGCGCAAACCGAGAGTGTTGGCAGCGTCGGAGACATAATGCAGGGCAGAGCAAGTGTTGCTCTAGCAACTGTTGTTATAACCCTTGTTATAATCAGAGATATTATACCTGTACAACTCCTTGGTTCTGCTGAACTCTATTGCTCAGGTGGCCCACCACATGTGGTGTGGTCTGGTGTGGGGCATCGGTAGGTAAGGCCATGCAACTACTAGGTGTGGTACGTTGTGTGCAGCTGCAATCAGGGATGTGTACATTTGGTGTATATGGCCTCAGTTTTGCTGTTGATCTCCACTGAGCATGCAGTACCTGGTCAGGTGGGTGGGGATGTCTCGTAGTACATTTAGACAATTTTTTGTTATTTCTGTCACCTGCTGCTGGATGTCTGTCATTGGTTGTGTTGACTTGGTCCTCCCCCATACTTGCATATGTGTGTGTGTGTGTGTCTGTGTCTGTGTGTGTGTGGGTGCTGGGGGGGGTGAATTCGGAGTTAGGGTTTTCAACCCTAACAGCGAATTTCCTCACTTTTGTCGCTGTGGAACAACCCTAACTAATGCATTAAATGGAGTTTTTTGCCTCTAATATATATATACACACACACACACACAAATGCTATTTTTGCATCTTAAATTTGATAGTTTTCAGACAAATTCTCACATACGTTTTTCTGCCACCTGATGGAATCTTGAATGAGTTAAGTAAATGTTATTATTTTCTTCAAGGCCCTGATCCAGCAATTCAGTAAATATACATTCAGTATATCATATTATAAAATGACAAAACACAATCTTCTGTTTGCAGTTGTTTGATCAGGAATTTTATAAATGGTATACATTTATACATTTACATTTATACTCCTCATTCACCACCACCCATTATATCCTTTCCCCAAGCCAATTCCTCACTAATTTTGTAATTTTTGTCCCCCATCCCTGATTCACCCAGTTGCTCTAATAGTCTCCTGTGTAACAGAGAGAAGTCCTTGCAAAAATCCATGCAGAAAGTCTTCTGTTGTCCTTATCAACAACCATCAGGACCCAGGGGCTGGCAGTATGGTCCAGAGGTTGGATTAATGAGCTGTGGATGAGTTTGATATATCTGGCAGACCTAGGTTTGATTCCCACAACTTCCACTTGCATACTATGTGATGCTAAACAGGTTACTTAACTGCTCCAGTGCTCCCGGGTTGCTCCTGAAAACAGGCTCTTGTGCCTAGTGGGCCTTACCCAGTTACCAAATAATTAACAAAAAGAAGTCTTATCAAATTAGGTTGATATGACTTTCCCAGCACAAACCTATGCAGTCTGATATCCTGTGCACCATTTTCCTTGAGGAACTCTACTAGTCTTTCCTTCAAGATAGTTTCCATGCTCTCCACTGAAATCAATAGCATCCCTTGTGACTTCTATGCAGAAGTGTGGAACTCGAGCAAAGCCCAAATCACAGCAGTTTCTGCAGTCTGCATGTGGGCCTCAACCACCTCATCATTCCGGCTGCAGTACACACAGAGTCACAGAAATTGTTAATGAGTTGTTCAGCAGCAGCAACAATGATTCCTCTCAATATTCAAACAGTAGACAAAGTAGAACAAAGAAATCATGGCACACCGTCGCCCATTAACTGAGGCAGATTGAAAGAAGCTAAAGTTCAGTTTCACTGCTCACTGTGCCTGGTCTAGTCAGCAAGGCTTTGCTAAGCATATAACTGAACATGGCCAGGCATGGTAGAGTAGGATCAGAGATTTAAAATCCAGTTGTTTTTTTGTTAAACATAATGAAAATGGCAATGAATACATAACACTCACTTATAAAGAGCATTTCTGTAAGCCCCACAGTCCCTCATTGTGTCTAGTGGCATATGGTGATACTTTCTATCCAGTTAGGCTGCACTTACAACCAGAACACCCAGTGCTTTTAACATCTCCACCACTGCCATAGGTCTGGGAATATGGGGACCAGACACAACAACATCAGAGGGGCACCATTTAACAGGAACCCACTCACAAATCAAATGTCCTTGCCTGGAGCTGGGATCAAGTAGGTTCATTTTATTCACCACAGATGTTACATAAGCATTTAGGGCTTTTTCATTGACCATTCACTCCTTGTTGCATGAGTCTTTCAGGGCTATTCATATCCAGGTCCTCCATGTAGGACGAGCACTGCTGCACAGAGAGGCACGATTGATTTAAATCCTATCATCCATTACAGGATCTTGTGAGTATTACATCCCACAAAATGAGGGTATGAAGGCACTCTTCCCAGGCACGACAAAACATTATCCTGGGGGATATTTGGAATTATGGCAATATTCATGCCAGAAGGTGGTATTACAGTTGTTCCAGCAACAAGATGAGGGTTTATTTAACATATTCATACCTAGTTGGTCCAGTCACTTATATTCCTGCATTGGCATCATGCTGATAGGTCCTAGTGACCCCATATGCTCCTTTGCCTCCCCCACCATAAATGGGGCTTAAGTGACATGACTCTTAAAAGGCTTCTTTTCCTGGTGCTCCCCAACCAGTACCAAATGTCATACATACATTTTACCTAGTGATTAAGTACTTACTGAGTTACCTTTCATGCTTTTTGAAGTTCTTATAGAGATGTACTCACATTGCTCTTTCCCTTGCTTCCTTTACAGAGAGGGGATCTGCATGGACTCCAGCAGCCTCCTTTGAGAGGAGGCCCATCATTAGTCCCTGATGTCTGTCAGGAAGGAGGAGGTGAGGAGAGGCATGGCTCCTTCTGGACTTCCATCTCTCCTCAAGTACTACTGATGTTCAAAAGGACCTTAATCCAAACCTAATGACCACCCTTCCCTCCATTTGACTCTTCTAACTCTCAGCTAGCCTCCCCCTTTATAGTGTCAAAGGAGAAGGGCAGGGCAATGAATTTTCATGAAAGCAAACAGAGTAGCCAAGGGAAATACAAGGGAGTGTGGTGGGTTAAATCACAACTGTCTCCCAAGCAAACCTTGCACTCCCCTCAATACCCCGCTAAAGAGGACAGACACAAAGAATTGTAGTAAAAAAAGGCTTTATTGCTTACAATTCAAATATATGTAAACTGCTATGCTTATCGCTAAGGCAAGATGCTTATACAGCCTATAGAGAAACTATCGTCATTGCTGTTTCATGTCAGTGCAGGCACTTTTTTGGCATTAGAAACAAAGAGCCTCCATCCAACTGTAGCCTGAACAACCAATGCCAAACTGCATTGCAGTCATCACCATTCCACCACCTTCTGGACACACAGTGCAGCTTTCAAATCAACCTTTCAACCCGATATACGGTATTGTTAATTTAACAGACCATCAAATATGGCAAGTAGCTTATTATTGTACCCATCCCTCAACCTAAGTGCATCATGTATTTAAAGCCATTTAATGAAACACCCACATACACACATTTTTGGGCTATTTTTTTTTCCATGGTTTAGAAATATTGTCCTAAAATGAATTTCAAAAATGTGTTCATTTTTCTTGTTATGCTTACCCTCCCAATTTACACGGGTGATAAGAATCTTCACGGTGCTGGTGGTGGTGATGTTACTGTGCCTACAAAGGCATCATGTCTCACAATGCCATGGGGCATACGATAATCTCAGCACAGCCAACACCCTGTTATGTTTTATTGTTTACTAATCAGACATACCTGATATATGTAGTTGCCTTACACCGTAGTATGAAAATCTGTCGCTTAATTAAAGTAAAAAACGAGCCCCAGTTCTGTTCTTAACTTTTATAATATGAACATATGAAATGACAGCAGAAACAAGCATCAAGGTCTATTGAGTCTTCTCAATTGTGCAGCTAACCCCTCAACTTGCAGTGCCCACCCTCCCTCCCTCCTCATAACCACTCTGCCTCACTCTGTCCACCTCTCTTAAATCCTCCCACTGTTTGACACGATTCCACCTCCTTGGGCAAAGTGTTCACTTATCTACCACCCTTTCCATGAAAAAGTGTCTCTTGATTTCCCTCCTGAATCTCCCCCCCCAATCTCAGCCAATGCCCTCTCGTGTCCCTCCCCCTTCCGATCTGAAGAATCCCTTCCGTATTAATCCTTTTAATACCCTTTAGGTACTTAAAGGTTTTGATCATGTACCCCCACCTCTCCTCTCTTCCAGGGAATACATTTGCAATTCTCCCAGCCTCTTCTCATAGGATTTTCCCTCAAATCCCTGTATCATTTTCATTGCCCTACTCTGTCCCCCCAGCAGTCTGATGTCCCTCTTCAGGAATGTACACCAGTACTGCATGCAGTATTCCAAGTGTGGCCTGACCAGTGATCTGCACAGGGGTAGAATCACTTCTCTGTGCCTGGAGAAGATTCCCCTTTCTATGCACCCCAGCATCTTGTTTTTCTTTGCAGCCGCCTTCCTGCACTGAGCTGAGTGGTTCATACTCCTCATTATTAGTACCCCTAGATCCTTTGCCTCCACTGTGCTTGCCAACTATACCACTCCCAACTGATATTTCCTCCCCAGTTCCTTGCTCCGAAGGACAGTACCTTACACTTCTTGGCATTGAACCCCAACTGCCATGTTTCTGACCATTCCTGTAGTTTGGTCAGGTCTTCCTACAGCCCCCATCACCCCTCAATGTCATCTACCACTGCACTGATCTTAGTATCATCTGCGAACAGACTGATCCTACTCTGGATCCCATTTGAGATATCGGCTATGACTATCCCAAACAGCACCAGTCCCAGTACTGAACTCTGGGGCACCCCACTCGTAACATCCCTTGGTAAGAAGAGTTCCCCACCACCACCCTTTGCTGTCTACCCCTCAGCCAGTTGATGATCCAGTTGGCTATTTCTGTCACCACCCCAATGTATTCTGGTTTCCCCCCAGCCTCACATGTGGCACCGAGTCAAAGGCCTTGCTGAAGTCCAGATATAGGACATCCACTGCATGGTCCCTGTCCAGTTCCCTGGTAACCCAGTCATAGTACTCAACTAGGTTTGTCTGGCAGGATTTGCCCGATACAAAACTATGGCCATACAAAACTATGCTGATGGTCATCTTTGAGCCCATTGTCTTCCAGAAAGGTCACCAGCATCTCTCTTTTAGGACTGTCTCCATGAGTTTCCACATGATTGAAGTGAAACTCCCCAGTCTGTAGTTGTCTTAATCATCCTTTGGGTGACTTTTATGAATGGGCACTATATGGGCCATCCTGCAGTCCTGGGGCATGCATCCTATATCCAGTGATGTACTGAACAGGTCTGCCAGTGGTCCCACCAGGATCTCCACTAGCTCCCTATGGACCCTAGGGTGAATGCCATCCAGCCCCAGTGCCTTGTCCACCCTCAGTGCCCTTAGTCCCTCCAGCACCCTGTCATCTGTAATTCTGATATCAGTCACTCCCCCTCTGCCTATTCCATCCTTCCCATAGGGTATCTGTCCCCTCTTTCCTTCGTGAACACAGAGCAGAAGTACTCATTCAGTGCCTCTGCCTGGTCCTCCCCCTTCTCCACCCCCCATCTTTCTTAATCCTCACAATCTGGTCTTTGTTTCTTCTTCTCTTGCCAATGTATCTGAAGAAGTACTTTTCCCCACCCTTGATTCCCTATGCCAGTCTCAGCCCTCTGGAAGTCTTGGCTGCTCTGACTAGCCTGGTAACCTCCTTGGACTTCTTCATATTGTCTTTGTCCCCTTGCCCTAACAATTTCCTAAGCCTCTGGAATGCTTTTCCCTTGGCCCTCACCCATTCCATTACCTCCTGAGTCAGCCAGCTTGGCTTATTTGCTCTCCCCTTCTTGCTCCGTCTCCTGGTGCAGGTCTCAGTAGCCTTTGCCAGACCTTTCTTATTGATATTCCATTTTTTGGCTGGCACTCATGCATGTCCGAATTTCCAGCAGATGCTCAACCAAAATTTCTCCCATCCTTTTGAAGTCCGCTCTCTTAAAATCGATCACCCTGGTACCTGATCCTCCACTGCCACTCACGTGTGAGACAATCAGCCTCTTACACAACTGCACACCTCAGCCCCTATCCTCAGGCAGGAACAAGCACATCCCTGAAGTTAATGCTTCTTCAGTTTCCAGTTCCAAACTTAATCAGTTTAAAATGACTCTTGGCTAATCTCCTGCCCCTTCCCCAACTCTACCTCTGCAGTTTCCTGTCTTTCAACTGGCACAGAAATGAACTCCAAAATACAGCCCTAACCCAACAGCACTGTTTAAACAGTTAAAATACAACCCTTATCCAAACAGCAGTGTTTTAACACCCAAATACATATCCCTCTCCCAGCACAAGCTATTTGAACTAAAGCAAACTTAGGAAAAAAATACTTTTCTTTAGTTTAGCCTCACACAAACACCAGGACAACCCTGCAGTTCATGCTTCTTCAGTTGAATGGACTTAAAATAGTCCCTTTGAACATTGAAATTGGTTATTTGGACAGTTCATTTGAAAATGTATTTTTATGCAACTTGGACAGCTGTAATTGCTGCAAATTTATTATGTCCCTGTCAGGATTTCAACCATTTTCTCTACCTGAAAATACACAAAATGTTAAGTTCTTAGCAGGACACAACCCCTAGGATTTTGTACTCATAGCTAGTTTAATGGCCACTGTGCCACCAAGCTGCACTGACATGTATAACAGCTCCCATGGTATGAAGATTCAGTAACAAGCTAGGAAGCAAGCAAACCACACACCCTAGGTTTGAAGCCAGGTGGTTTCTTTAACTATCAGAATGAACATTTCTATATAGTGTGACTCCAGTCACCTACTTCATAGATTGTGATATAATCTCTATAGCACACGGGCTGCCATTTTCTGTGAAGCAGTGTAGCAGTACACCAGTTATGCTCTGAGTTAGGAACCAAAGGGTCTGGGATTTGAATCAAGGTAGATACACAGTGATTTTATATTTTCAGAAAGAGACCATGGTTCAAATCCTAACAGTAACTTGTACATTTCTGTCAAATTTGTTTTATTGTTTGAACTACTATAGAGTAACACTCTATGGTGGTAGGGAGTTATAGTATTTTACTTAAAAAAATAGGTACAACACTTTCTGGAGGAAAGAAATGTTTCTGCCAGGACAGGATTTTCCTTATTTTTTACTTTCTTTTTGTAGCACCCCAGGCCTGACCTGGGAACTTCATTCCATTACCCACAATTTCCCTTTCCCACCCATGGAACTTCTGGGGACTAACACTCCATTCCTGCCTCCACTCCCTCCTAACTCTTCTTCCTGGACAGATAACCTCCTGATTGTACCCTGCAGGTGGGACCTTGAAGGGGGATCAGGTCTTTTGAAAAGAAATATTCAATCAATGCACCTGGGAGGCCAGAGGATGTAGCTGGAGAGGAGTCACACCAGGAAGTTTAGGAGAGCATAGTAGGATGATGGGATTTCATCTATCCCAAGTCTGACACTTATTTTCTCACCCCAAAGTCCCAACCCTTATCCCACCCATAGGACATACTCCTGTTGAATAACACTGCCTTGGTCCTGCCAGGTTCATCAGAGTGATTGGGAGCAATTTCCCATCTTTGGAACTCCCCTGCTGACCCTGCTTTGGGCATGTGACTTCTTCACATCACAAGCCAAGCAAGTGTAAGTGTGTAAGTGTGTGTGTGTGTGTGAAATTCTGCTTCATAAAGGAGTGCTGATTCTTTCCACATGACTCCGACTCCTCTTTGGCTACCAGGTAGAGGTGATTGTCATGCAACAGGAGGAGGTGCCCTCTGTCCCTGAAGCATATGGCATCCAAGGAGGATGCTCTAACTCTGCCTTGCCAGTCTACATCAGATGTCCCAGGCTTGGGCATGGGCATGATGTTCCTGACAGAAATATTTAATGCCACCTTTATTAAGCTTCCACCTAGGAATGAATCAAGGATAGATGCTTTTGTTAAGCAAACATATCAGAGTAAAAAGGTATTTTAATTCACCATGATAGAGGGGTGAAGGGGTAACTTCATTGCATGCAAATCACACTCTGATAACTGTAGCAACACTGACATTATTGACCCCAGCAAACTCAGGTTGTAGTCCTTAAACATATTCGTATAATACAGATGAGTATATCACAAAGAAAGAAAATTATTCTGGTATGACATAAATGTTCATGAAAATGCTAATGATTGATGTAATTTATACTTAATACCCTGCTCTCAAGCACAGTTATCTTCCCATTGCACTACAAATGGTTCACAGATTCAGCCATGAACTTGCATGAAGCATAAACTTTAATAATATGAATGGTTATAAGAACTCTACCCACTGAGGGAATAGAACTCATAACCTTCTACTTCAAACTGTAGCACCTTCCCTATTACACTACAAAAACTTTTATACTTTAACTTTGAACTTGCTTTCCAATCTATGGCACATCATAGATATGCACTGTATTTGGAAAAAACAGTTATAACTTTGTGTGATGGACCCCATGACAAGGCATACCAGGGCCAAGGCCCTGCACATATCGCTACCACCACCTTTGGTAAATCGGTGTGGTTTCAGGGGTAAGTGCTGGAGACACTCCAATCAACCAAGCCACAAGGGCTTCAGCTGTTGGTGGACATAGTAAATTTCTATACCACATGGGGAATCAATAACCAGTTGAAGTTTAATGGAATAAAACAGCTTTATTAACAATAGACCATCTGCAAGAAAAGTCAGCATAAATGTCAACTTTAAACATAGTCCTTTAAGGTGCCCTCCTAGGAAGGCTAGATCTACCCCATCTCAGCTGGCAGCAGATTTTAAATGGACCCACATGGAAGTTCTCTTATCCCAGTCTCTGGGCACATAGGTCTACAATCTCTGCAGGCCCATAGATGTTGACATGGATTAGCTGCCAATGGTGCACTTTAAACAGAGCAAAACACTCAATCCCCCAAACCCCTCAGGCCATGCAATTGCTTAAATGACAGAAGACCCTCAATTGGGTATTTGTAATCCAACTTGTGAAGCAAAATGAAACAACAGGCATTGTCCCTTGAAACAATGTCACAGTATAGCACTGTCACAGTTCCCAGACCCATATGGCTAATCATAAAGCAGGAGACTGCTGGATATCTGCTCCTCCAGTGTATCTACAATGCAGGCAGGCTTCTTCCCTCTGCTCCATATTGAACCAGCAACCTTGGGCACTGGCCACAGGCTCTTCTGACGTCCTTTCACTTGTTCTGGACTGCTGAGGCTCTGATCTTACCCTCACACATCCTGGCTTCTAAAACCCTCGGTCAAAGGCAGCCCAGCATCATGGTCTTCATCTCCATGCTGGATTTTCAGCATCATTCACATGCTGGCTTGCATGTGGTAGTAACTCTCTTCCTCTCCAGAACTTAGCAGCTCTGTTCACAGTTTTCTCTCTACTTTTCAGGCTTGAGATGGTACGGCCTGCACTCACTTCCAGCGCAGCAGATCTTTCCACCACAAGATCTTCACCAGATCTGCCAATCTCCAGTACAGTCCCATCTTTGCAGGCCCACATCAGAGTCTTTCTCAATATGTGCCTAGGGCTGTCACTCCAGAACAGTGTTCTCATTCATGCATAGATGTACATGAATCATGTAAGGAAATCAAAATTTACGTACATCCATGTGAACAGGAGGTGCACTGCACGTAAAGAAGCTGACTGAGTTGTTTTGTGAATGCAAGCAGTTGCCTATCTTTATGTGCAGACTGTACCATGGGAAACATGTTTTGTTTCCCCAACAGATTGGTCCAGCGGTCAATCATCTTTTTTTTTTTCAACAAAATACCTGCAATTGGTGTGTGCACTGCAGTGTTTACAAATCTATCCTATCCCCATTCACCATGTAATGTGGGTGTGAACTTACAGAGGAGGGAACCGTAAACTTTCACGTGCAAGATGGAGACTGGAGAGCTGAGGAGAAAAAAAGGAGAACACTGACTGCTAGCGCAGAGAGCCAACGTAGGAACAAGAAACGAGTTGGACTTGGAGTGAAAAGCTTTGCTTGGCAGCTGCCAGTCACTCTGATCAATGCTTCACTTTGCCCATACTTGAGTCCATTATGGAGAAATGTAGTTATATAGAAATAAAGAGGCCGGAGTGGTGCTGTTAATTCCTGAAGTGACTGAAGGAAGGCATCGCAGTTGCACATCACAGGGCAGCTACACTACTTATTTATTTTATTTATTTATCGAAAAATTAAATCGGAATTACAATCCTTTGAGACATAGACTCCTTTGCAAAGGCTCCACATCATTACAAAAGCACAAACATTACTTTTAGCCATATTATACATAGGTCTCAGTACATTGTATTTACATTGGTAGATTACCATCTCTAGGGTCTTAAAGGACCCTGGTTCATTGTAGTGAGGCAAGTTAGGTTACAGATTCAGAGGGTCATTTACAGATCCCTAAGTTGAGGTTTAAATACAGCTAGGTTGTAGGCCTGGGGATGTAGTCAGGGGATAAGCTAGTCATCTATCATATTCGGACAAAGGGAGGAATGTTGGTAACAGCCACAGGCCTCTGATACAAGAAGAAGGCTCTTGATACCAGTTTTTAATTGGCCAAGACTAGGGGCCAGGATGATGGAGGGTGGTAGGTTGTTAAGCCAGAGGAAAGCATGATAACGGAAAAACCTTTGCCCTAATGAGGTCCTACAGTGGGGGACTAGGAGGGAGGTGCTTGCAGGGTGCCTAGGGGCCCTCCTGTGAGGGGCTGGCTGGATGAGGGGGTAGAGGCCCTTGGGTGTAAGATTCATAAGTATTTTTTTGGCTTGGACAGGATGCATGGCCACAATTAGATAGGTACTGGCTGGTAGAAAGAATACTGACTACTGTGTGTGTGTGGTGTGGAGCTTTAATTGTTGTTATTGTTCATTATGTTGGGTTAAGGTCAAGCCAGGACAGGTTTCTACACTTCTTCTTCCCTCCCGCTAAATTGCAGTATTTTGCACTGACCACCATTCCACCATAACTGGTGATGAGTGCTGGTGACTCCTTTTATCGAGTTTCTCTCTCTCTCTCTCTCCCAGTTTACTCAGGAGGAGTCCTGCTTCCAGTCCTGACTGCAACTGAGTCGCTTTTAGACCTCCCTCCTAGGCTCCTAGTCTATCCTTCCAACCCAAGACTTGTTCAGTGTTTCTGGTTCAGTGTCTCTCTCACAGAGAAAAGGAGACACGGTAGTCTCTATCAGTTTATGAGAAAGAACAGGCAGCAGCATGCCATGCACCTGCGGCCATGATCCATGTGTTGCAGCCTCATCTCAGAGACACAGGAGGACTGCTCTCCATCTGTGTTGCTTGTGCAAATCCCCAGTCCCTCCCCTTCCCTCCCTCCCAGCCAGGCCACCAAGGACAGACAGTGAGAATTTGATTGCATGGTTGAATTGGTGATGGTCAGCCAGTGAAGAAGTGAACTGAAGTTACTGAACTACTACTGTCTGTCCTTATCTGTCCTTATTGCTGGGTATGTTTTCATTAGATATGCTCATTGGGGTGGGGGACTGTCTGTCTGTCTGTCAAGTCAACTTTGGAGAGTGCAGCATGTATGTGTGGGGGGGCTTTGTTTGTTTCAGTTGTTGAAAGGTTTTTTTTCTGGAGGGTAGCTATCAGCGAGGGGGATTAATTAATAAATAAAAAAACCCTTCCTTGCTACAAATGCTGTATTATTGTTGTTCCCAAGCCCAAGTTCACCCCATTATATATCTTCCTGGCAACATCTTCAGTTCAGTTCACTGACAGTTTCTCATCTCTCTGTCACACACAGTATGTGACTGCTGCCTGTGCTCTGGTTGGTAACTTACTGGACTGTCTCAGAGAAGTCTAAGCTTCCCAACCCAAACACTAAAGATTAAAGCATATTTTGCTGCCAGTGCCTTCTTGATGTTGTTTTTGGGTGGGTGTGTGTGTGTGTGGGGGGGGGGTTATGTGTGTGTGTGTGTGTTACTATGACACTGTGTGTGCTGTTCTTGTGTGCTGAACTGCTGAAGACTATTCTTTAAATGTTCCTCATTTTCAATGTGGTAGGGAAATGGGGTTAGATTGGAGGGAGGACTACTCATCCTATCAGTTTACTCTGCTGCGGTGATCTTTAGTAATTATTTGCATACATGAGCTTGCCTGCACACAGATTCCTGTCATGATGCCACCGCGGTTCATCCACATCACACATGACAGTGTGGAATATAGGACTCCATAGGAGGGAGGATGGTGCAAGCTGCTCCAGGCAGGGGCAAAGCAGCCATCCCTTCCCCTGATTTGAATCCCACTCCAGGACTGATTTTTTTTTTATTTTGCTAAGACTCTGAGTTGTTTCTATAATTTTATTTTTTTGGGGAGGGGGCAGGTGCTTCCTTCACACCCCCACACAAAAAGCTCAAATTATCAAGTGTAGACCTGGATGATGGGATTCTAGTTTTAGTCCCCTGCCTAGCGGATCATCAACACAGCCACAATCTGGCAGCTGATGATCTGCATGCTGATAATGAGTGAATTGAAATTTATGGAATGATCTTGCTTTTTCTCTTGCTGATGAGTTGAATACTTAGTGGCTGACTCTCTCAGTGCTGCTGTTGTCAGTTATTTATTTGAAACTCTTCTCTGGACTCAGTCTGGTCTGGGCTGTCTTTCTGACTCTGTATCTCTCTGGTGGTCTGATAGACTGGTAATTACTAAGTGCTTCCTTTACTACACTACTTGTGTGTGTGACACTCAGTGACTGTGATGATGTCTGTGTGTGTGTGTGCCTGTAGGTATGTGTGTACTGTGTGTGTGACTGTGTGTATGTGTATACTATCTGTGTGTGAGACCTGGTCATCCTGACCTGACCTGGCTGGCTGGCTGGTTTGTGATTAGAGTCTTCTGTCTTTCTGCATTGGCTGCTGTGCTGTGCTGGGCACTTCTTAGCTGTAAAAATGTAAGAAATTAATATATATATATTTTTTACCAGGTGAGACACACTAAGCTGAAAGCGTGTTTGCAGGTGCAAACTGGGAGCACGAGGAAGTTAAGTGACTTGCTTAGGGTCACACAATATGCAAGTGGGGCTGTGGGATTCAAACCCAGGTCTCCAGATTTGCAGCTCAGAGCCAGTATAGTGCAGTGGTCTAAGGCTCTGAGCTGCAAATCTGGTGACATCCAGCAGACGAGACCTGGGTTTGAATCCCACAGCTTCCACTTGCATACTGTGTGACCCTGAGCAAGTCACTTAACCTCCTTGTGCTCCCAGGTCACTTCTGTAAAAAAGCTTTCAACTTAATGTGCTATACCTGGTTAAACAACTAAATAAATTAAAAAAAAAAATCAATAAATTACGTGGCTGTGTATTGTTGCTGATCTGATATTAACTGTGTATGTCGCAGTTGACTTGAGACTCACCTGACCATTCATGCTCTGTGTGTCTCACTAGTGTCATGTCATGTTGTTCACTTTCATATAACCAGACAGAACAAAATCAACTGACTGACTGTGTGACTGTGAAAGTGATAGCATCTGATTCAGACTCAGTCAGAGAGTCAGCGATTGGTGCGTTCATGCATTGTTTAAAAAATTATATTAGATTTTATTACACAATGACCTCTTGAAATCCTTATTAATGACTAGCTGGCTGTCATGATTTACAGCATATAAAGTGTGCAGGTGCCATCACCCCATGCTCACCCCACCCATAGTAGAAGTGCTATTCTGTCAGGGTACAAAACATCAAAGCTTCCACCTTCTGGCTGCCATATAGTTTTTTCCACGGTAACTGGAATGCATAAAATAAAAAAAAAAAAACATTAAAACTTTTCTCACCTTCTGTTTACTACATTGTATGTATAATGGGCAATATTCCACTTTCCACATGTTGGTGTGGATGATGGCAAGATTCACCCACTTCTGGTGTGGGTTTCCACGTTTCCTCACTTAGTTGCGCCTCATCAGCAAACCACACCAGGCATGGGTAAATCCCGCCATTACCCACTCTATCGTAGTCAGATCGGGTTGGGTGTATATTTAAGCAATAAGTTTACTGTGTGCACTTGAGCCCTCCCTGCCCCTGACTGGCTTGCACTTGTGGGGTGATGGCAGTGGCATGATTACACAATGTTAATTGTGCCAGCTGATTCAGGAGCAAGGGTTCTGAAGAGCCCACCCAGCCCATTGTATAATGTTTTTTGCCATTGCCAAATGTTCAATCCTAGAAATCAAATCAATCAATGCCTGCCATAGAAGTGGCACATTTGTCTGGCATTGTCAACCACCAGGTTAAGTAGCTCAGATGCCATGTGGCTTATCTACTGCAAATGATTGACTCAGATTGGATCATTGACACAGTGAGAGTTTAAAATAACAAGAAGACTGTTGCTGACTGAATGAACAATACAACTCTTGTCTTTACTGTGTGTGAAGTGGACTGGAATGGAGTTTATCATCTCAGTACAATGGACAGAGTGAGAGAGAGAGAAAGAGCGTTTGAGTGTGTGTGTGTATGACATCTGTGTGTGTCTAACACTGCCTTCCTGTCACTGATGACTCATCCATGTAGTAGGTAGGTAGGGTAGGTGATGTGGTACTGTACTACTACAGACAAGACTAAATTTACACTTTGCATGAACAGACCCAAAAGTAGCAAAAATAGAGAGACGAAGTTGTCATAGTACAGTATTAAGAAAATAATGGCAACTGGTGGTGGAAGAAAAAGAAAAGCAGTTGATAAGAAAAATGACAGTGGTAGTAACAGCATTATTAAATTCTTTAAAAAGAAATCTGGTGAGAGCAACTAAAATCTCTTTGCATAATTATGCATAACCACCATTCTGTATTTTAACCTAATTGTACAGTTATTTTGTTGGAGGTGATGGTTAACCATCACTACACCAGCCACATGGGGTGAAATTGGCATCTGCCTGCTAGCCAAATACTGATAGATTTTGTATTGGGCTAGTGCAATTTTAATTTAACTAGCCCTGTGGGCTTCTACTGGAGAAGGCTGCACTTCAAATAAACATCATCTGGGCCAGTGGAAATGCCAGTTGGTCTAGATAATTTCCCCAGTCACTAGCCCTCCTGCCTAGTGGCTGCAAAACTTAATTTTGACCCCTGCAGTCGGGTGCAGCAGGAAGGAGGAGAGGAGTACTCTGTGGGTGTGATCAATGAACAGGCCAGGGAAGGTATACATACTGCTAAGTGTAGTAAAAGGCGTATCATATGTATAATTAACTGAAGTAGAGAGAGAGAGAGTAGAGGTTAAGTGACATAAGTATGTGTGACATGAAAAGTGAAATAATGTGTGATGTGAGTTGAACCAATAAATTGTACTGTTGTTTTTTATGGAAATGGGTGTAAAAAATGCTGATGTCCTTGTCACATCAGTTAGTTTGACTGGCTCAGAGACAAGACAGCGGCTTTCATCTAGGCCGTTATCCATTCCCAGTCAGCACAACGACCCAGCTGAAAGTAATATGTTTAAAAAATTGCATAAAATGTACAAAAAAGGACCCATTTCATAATTGCAATAAGGACTTAGTCCAGGCCAGGGGGTGCATTTTGGTTGGCTTAGGCCATTTGGCATTCTTGTGTGGTTAAGCAGTGCTGTATGCATTGACCTTCTTCAAAGTTCAACCCACATGAGGAGGGCCATTATCCTCCTACCATAACACTCACACCGTGGCGGCCTGTAATACCGTATTGCTTAAAATAAATTAAAAAAAAAGTCAATGACAGTATCATTATAGTATTATGTTGTTTGTTGTTATTACTGGTCATTAACATTTTTTTCCTCTTATTTGTGTATTTTTCACAGCAGGTGAATTGCTTCCAGCATTGTCTCTTAAAGATGAGACTAGTGAGACCACTGGGACTGAGTGCAATCCACAGGATCAAGAAGATGCCCGAAGAACTCGAGGATGACCTGATGGCATCATTCAATGTGAGTCATCCAGCGAAGTGGAAGGGACCATCAGCAGCAACAGCTGCACAGAACAAGAAGAACCTGAGTCATCTGGGACTGTTCCAGTGAAAAAAATGCAATGGCTGCAAAGCCATCAAGTACCCTTTCTAACATTTCTAGACTTAAACATTTCCAAGAGAAATGGTTACGGACAAAAAACAAATGTTAAAAATGAATTGTTTTTACATTGTCAGGCGTGCATAGATGCAGGAACAAGTAGACATAATGCTTTTGTAAAAGGATCAAAAAATTATCAGCGATCTGCCTTGATGCATCATATGGAACCTGATGATTATAAAATAGCTAAGCAGACAGTTGCTGGTAGGAGACATTTAACGTCCACAATAAATGTTAATGATAGGAAAATGCAGATGTCTTTGGCACACAGCTTCATAAGCCGAATTTATGACTCAACACACAATAGCAGATAGAAAGTTCTGGGACTTGACAGACTTACAGATTTCTAATGGGGCTACAGTTTTTCAAAAAATCAGGCACCTATAGACACCATCAGGCTGCTGCAGATTTTCAAAAAAGCAATTGCTGAGGTTTGTAAATCTGATATACAGGCAGCAATTAATGGCAGTGAATTTGTAGGCATAATGGTCAATGAAACCACAGATGTGGTGGTAAACAATAAACTTGTAATACACTGCAAAACACTTGACAAGGAACACATTAATGTTACATTTTGTGCAAATGTGATAGAGATGGCAGAGCAGAAACTATCTATTATGCTATGTTACATTTTCTTAACTCAGTGGATTGTTCAGTTTCTAAGGTGACAGGTTTTGGAACCGACGGCGCCAACATCATGGTTGGTAGGTTAAATGGTGTTGGTGTGTAGCTTCAGAGGGTCAACCCAAAGTTGGTAAATGTGTGGTGTGCCGTGCATTGCTTGGCACTGGTGTCCTCATGGGCTGCCAAAAACATCAAAGAACTATCACCTAATTTCTATCACGATAGTCCCGTCCGATACATCAAAGTACGGGAATTGCAACAAGTCATGAGCGGCCATGTGAAACATTTCAAAAGACAAAACAGTGTGTGGTGGCCAAGTTTAAACAATGGTGTTGTTTCTGTCTGTTCAGCATGGCCATCTGTTGTTATGGACCTTGAAAATGAGGTTGCTAGTGGCAATAAGGACACACAAATCAAAACACAGGGTTTGCTCACAAAAGTGTGGAATGTAAAGTTCATTGAGTATAGTCTACTTATGAAAGAAATTCTTGCACTCCTGACAAGATTGTCCCTAATTTTCCAGAAAGATAACATTGATGTTGGGCAAGTGGTGGCCATGGTGAATGCAATAAAACAACAGCTTCAGGACATGAAAGAAGTAGAATATTTGCCACTGTGTCAAGAAATGTTTGCTCAGTTACAAGATAATGACAACCAGTACAATGGAGTGACATGTACTGTAAATGAAAAGGGTTTGAGGATGATCTGCTCTGTCAAGAACAAATTCATTGACATATTATTAACAGAACTAGACAAGAGGTTCGCTGAAAGTGACATGCAGGTTTTGATTGATCTAAACACTACCAAATCTTTAAATTGTTGACAGCAACTGTTCAGGGTCTGTGCGATTATGGAATTGAAGCCTTAAACCAGCTGATTGACTTTTATGGTGCTACCACAGAACATTCACCACCATTAATAGATAGACAGGAAGCTAGGGAAAGTTTCACCCAGTTCAAATATTTAGTTAGTAACTGCAAAGACAGTACATTGCACGCATTCTGTGAAAACCTAATTTCCAACCATAATGAAACGTTCACTCACTTTGCTGTACTGGCAAAACTTCTACTCTCCATACCACTGACTAGTGTGCCCTGTGAAAGAGGGTTTTCTTCACAGAATCTAGTACACAACATTCGGACGAATAAACTAACACAACAGGCTGTTAAAAACAGACTTCTTATTCGTCACGTGTCTAAAAAAGGATTTCAAGAAAAAATCCATGCTATAGAGAGCTAGGAATGTTTTCTTGAGCAATGCTCACACAAAAATAGAAAAATTTTGGGAAATAATACTAATTCAAATTAATACGACTGCCACCCTGGTATGAATTCAATTATATTTTTACATATATTTTTGTGAAATCAACCAATCAACATTGCGCAAATGTATTCTCTGTCAGTTTGTACCTAGATCATTCACATTCCTAGCTCTATGTATCACACAGATCCATACATTCATTGATACTGTATGTAATAAGTTGTGGGCTGACAGGCACAGCAGATCAAGTGCAGGGTCCAGCCCAGCGGGCACAAGCACTCAGGCACAGGGGCAAAGGCTGAATAAAAAAAAATGTTTTTTTAAGACAAGAGTCATTTACTTATTTATAGTTAGAGTTAGTTGGTTCTTTGTTTTTGGCAGCCCATGAGAGCCAAGCAGTACCTGATGGTGATCTGAGAGCATAGGTGCCTGATTTTTCAAAAATATACCCCAGAACCATATGCCACCACAATGTGATGGTGAGCTGATTTGGTTAAAGGTACATTTTTTTTAACTACGTCTATGAAGTTTTAGAAGGGTCTGCAATCATACCTGGCTCCTCCATAGCCACTGCCACTTGATCCTTTGACAGTTTCTTAGTTCCTCTGCTACAGCCCTGCACACCGAGGTTTTGTGATGTCTCTGCAGGATGGGTACAGGCAGGAAGAGTGATGGGTGGCTGCCTGGCTGCTCGCCTCACCCGTGCATGTGGAAACGTTAATAAAAAAAACTTGGAGCGTGGGGGACAGGGTCACAGCAGATGAACTAGGAAGCTGTAAGGGGTCGACTGGCATGGCTAGTTGGGGGACTACCAAGGCATGATGCAATCAATTCTAAAACATCATAGCCCCTTAATTAAAAAAATAATTCACTTACTTATACTTAGAGTCAGAGTCAGTTTTCCTGTCTCAGTTAAGAGTTGGTTCTTTGATGTTTTTGGCAGCCAATGAGAGCCAAGCAGTACCTGATGGTGATCTGAGATCATAGGTGCCTGCTTTTTCAGAAATGCAGCCCAAAACCATATGCCACCATGACGTGATGGTGAACTGATTTGGTTAAAGGTACATTACTTTTAACTACATCTATGAAGTTTTAGAAGGGCCTGCAATCGTATCTGGCTCCTCCATAGCCAGTGACACTTGATCCTTTGACAGTTTCCTAGTTCCTCTGCTATGGCCCTGTGCCCTGAGGTTTTGTGATGTCTCTGCAGGACAGGTACAGGCAGGAAGAGTGATGGATGGGTGGCTGCCTGGCTACTCTCCTCAAACATGCATGTGGAAATGTTACAAAAAAAAAACTTGGATCGGGGGGGACAGGGCAGCAGTAGATGACCTTGGAAGCTGGAAGGGATTGACTGGCATGGCTAGTTGGGGGACCACCAAGGCATGATTCAATCACTTCTAAAATATTATAGACTGTAACAAAATTTACATAAAACAAAAATCTACCAAACAAGCTTCACAGTGGCATAAGGTATTGTTATTATTATGGGCTAAATGCAAGCAAGCCCACAAAATAAATGCCTTAAAATATACACAAGATGATTTACAACTACAAATGCATACATTGGTTGTTGCACTGACTGCAGCACTACTGCAGAGCACCACAAAGCACATCCATTTGTATTAAAGATTAATGATACATGAGGTGACTGGTGGTGAGGTGGGTCTCATCTTTCACGACTGTGATGAGTGATGACATGAGTTGACGCATCTTACTGTATTTCTATTACGTAATAATAATTTATATGTACTATGCAGTTGCTCACATCGATCAGATGGCATCCAATGCAATTTAGGCTAGCTTAGCTACTTTACTTTTTGTGACGTATTGTCACGTTAAAAAAGTTGATATTATTGATAACCCTACATGGTTAAACTGTTACCATTAACTTATCTAATGAAGTGCATATTAAAATAGTTGTCTGTACTCTGTTACTAAGAGAACAACTAACTGTGAGTGTGTGAGACACCCAGCAGAATGCTGTTGCTTGCTTGCTATAGTGGTGCTGCTAGTAGTGGTACTAGGGTTTTAGGGTTAGGTAGTATAGTAAGTATTGATATTGTATTTGTAACACAAACCCAGCCAGCTCAGTACCCATAACAAAAAAAACGCAATGATAATAATAAGTTTGTTTGTCAGACTTTGTTGTGTGTGACTATGGTGTGCTGTTATGTGATAACTGTTGTACACACATCACTTTTTTTATTCGGATCTGGAACACAGCTGCTGTTACATTACAGATGTTGTAATAATGGGTTTCGTATCATTTACAATATGTATGCTTCTTAGATGTAGTGTTATTGTATATCCTGCATTCTACTATCTTATCTGTAAATGACAATGATGAGAACAGAACAGATCATTAAACATATCAGCAGATACCAACTAATTACATATCATTTTATGTCTTTTTTTATATAACAAGAAAAAACACAGCAAAGTATAAGCAAGTATAATGACGTTCAAAGAAAAATGTGATGTTCTGCTAATGCTGAGACACTGTTTGCAGCTGTGCGGTATACCGCTTTAAAACAATGTGTACCTCCATGATTTTCTGCAAGGGGTGCAATGTACCCTCAAAACATGGTTTGTACCCCTGAAAATGTTGAGAAGGGTATGCCATACCCCCTGTTGTGTGCTGCTGGTGGGAACACTGCTCCATAAACTTGACAGCCCACAGGATACTGAAAAGGTGCCAGAATCTGATGCCCCTCCATTACCAGAAGCCTCCTGGGGTCCCTTTCCCTTCAGGGTTTCTGAGCGTAGGTTGAGTATGCCTAGGGAGTCCATTGCAGTTACTTTCCTTAAGTGCTTCAAGGTTTAAACATAGTGCATTTACAAGTGCATGCCAAGCTCTACCACTACACAAATATGTGTGAAAACTGCACTTCATTTATTATATGTTTTGCTTGCTTAACCAACAAGGCGACAAAGTATGCTTTCCACTTTTGGCTATATCGTTCCCAGAAACAGAACACCTCTGTGCATGGTTTTTAGTATCTGATATGAAAACAAAGAAACAGCAAAGTTTCAGCACCCAAAATTGTTTGTCAGGACCCTACATTTCCCAACAAGTTCAGTCTTGCATTCATAGTCACCATGGCAGTGACTCCAGCAACTTTTTTTTTCAAACTTGGCTGGAGCCGCTATGATGACTTATTTGGGTCCAGCTCATGTTTCAGTCCTCTATGAAATTTTTCAGTGTCATAGTGTAACTAACAACAACTGGACATGTCTGAGTGAAGATGCCATTTAAAATGGGGGTGGGCTCAAAACCTATGTTAAGATGCAATTTTCTTCTGTGTACGTGTTTGGGCAATGGAGCCAACTGGATCTACTATAAATCAAACTTTCACAGCTAGGACTTAGCTAAGTCCAGATTCTAAATTGGTGATTTATACATAGCTACAGTATGTCCATTTTTAAAAGTTTAGATATTGGTAGTTGTACTTATTTGGGCACAATTTTCAGACCATGTCTAACCTAGTCCATCAATTTTAGCAATTTGCATCTGAAACTGGATATGATCTATCAGAACAGCTCTTGCAAGTGACATAACAAGAAGTTTCATCCATGTCAGTGGCTTTTACAAATCCTGTCCCAGGTATTTTACACACAAACAATCACACACACACACACACAGACACCTAACTTGCACATAGCACTGTAACAGACTGGTATATGGACTGAAGTTACTGGTGGATAACCTAGCATACCCTAAGGTCTCATCAGTGCTATACTAACAAGAACCTTTTTTCTAAATTTTTTTTTATACTTTATTAACCTATTTTTTATTTCACTTAGGTGCTGGTGCACCTTATGCTTTGATTTGCTTTAGTTTTAGTTAACAATTGGTAGCTTTTGACAGTTACAATTATTTGTTCCCCCAAAACAAATCCCAGAAAACAAAGTGCATCTGTTGCTATTCAAGAATGTTTTACAATTGAGCACCAATGTAGGGGTTCACCCATGTTGCTGCACCATACCACGCCATCATTAGGGTGATGGCACAATGCTAAAGGTGATCATCGTACCTGGTAATTGCGACACCTGACCTCCAGCAGGCCCAACATCCTGGGGCACATTCTGCCTGTTTATGGGGGGGGGCTGTGCTCCCCAACCCCCATTCTTACATATTTCACTTCCAGATCAGAGGTGTATGGGGCAGGGGTGAAGCAAATGGATGTCACTTTCCCTGCCCAGCACCACAAAATCCAGTTCATCCACATGATGGGCAAACTGGTTCCAGTGCTCTAATTGCGGTGCCCTTATAATGTGTATACCAATGTAGGTGCTTGTTCGCAGTCACACTGAAAGGAATAAATAGAATTAGGTTTCACTTTAGATTCAGTGTTAGTGCTGTGATAGCAGATCATACTACTTCAAATATCTACTGATTCATTTCTTATGCATTTTTTTATCTCACAAATAAAATGATTATTTTAGCATATTTTACCATATTTTTATGGGCTTGACAAATAGTATACAGATGCAATTTTTTACGGCTGCAGTGGATAGAGCAAGGAGATGTTTTGCATGTACAAAAGAGCTGATGTCATGTTTTCTGTTCGTGGAACTGGCTGAAGGTGTAGCCTTCTCCACCTTACCCTCCTCCAAGAAATGTTTTCCTCCCTCAAATAAATATGCTTTTATGTTAGTCAGTGGTTGCAGGGTACTATTTTATTTCTTAAATGGGAGGTACAAGAACTGGAACCTGAGTAGTGGGAGGCAGCATTAGGTTTTTTGGGGGGAGTAAGACCCACCCCAGCCTCCACCCAAGAAGCTCCTAAAGATCCACCCTTGCCTTGTTTTTTGGTTCATGTGGGAGGGGCATGAGGTGGATCTATCATGTTGGAACAATCGACTATCAGAGCTGCCCAAGGAAGTAATTAAGGAGTCCCTGAAACTGCATCTAGGCACCCCACACACACATGCACATAAACATCATGATTTTTTTTTTTTAACTCTAAGCATGTCAATATTTGGCTCTAACAGTTTGGGCATTTTGGGCATAAAAATAAAATAGAAAAAAAAAGGATCAAGCAGGTACCTTTTCCTTTGTCAGATACATGAAGACAGAAGGTCACAAATCCTGTATGACAAGTTCATTATATGGATGTTTTCCATGTAAAACAGAAATTGTGTTATCATCATGTCTATAGCATTGTTTGTAGCCAGTAAACTATTATTTATATAGGTACTGTAAATGACAGGTTTTAATTTAGAAATCTAGTCTTGATAAATTTGTTTTTTTAGCAGTTCTATAAGATGTATGTCTCTCTGATGTAAGAGTGCATAGCACAGAAATGAAAGGGTTTGCCTAATTGATTGTTGTTTGCATGAGAAGTGGGTGTGATAGTGGCATGCAAGAGTGAAGTGTAACAATTGTTTATTGGCCATTCTAGAACCTGAAGTTTAACAGTAATGTATAAAAACACAAAAAAGTAGAGCACAGGTCTATTAAAAAGAACTTTATTCACAAATGCCACCAACCTGACGCATTTCGGATGTAAAACACATCCTTTCTCAAAGGTAAAACACCAACAGTGAAATGTCCCTTAAATACTCTAACTAATAAGATACAACCAGTATCATTAATTAAGACTCCACCATGATTGGTTAAACAACTACATACTAATTATCTTAATTATAACAATACAACTTGAATACATGTAAAAACTTTACTATATAATGTTACAGCAGCAATATTGTTTCAAATTACAATAATCCAATACTTATCCTAAAAGATAAATAAAGATCCAAGCTTGAAATAATAAAAAACATTTGTAAAAAAAGAAGAAAATTAGAAGGGGAAAAGAAGGGACAGTAAAAAGGGGGGGGGGAGAAAAAAAGGAAAAAACATCTCTACCCATTAAATCATGATTCTCAGAAGCACACGTTTCAGTATTTTCATTTACTTCTAACAGCTAACTCAAAGTGCTTTCCATCTATCTTAACATATCATTCATGTTAGAAGTAAATGAAAATACTGAAACATTTGTGCTTCTGAGAATAATGTTTTATGGGTAGAGATTTTTTTTTTTCCTTTTTTTCTTCCCCTCTCCCCCCCCCCTTTTACTGTCCCTTCTTTTCCCCTTCTAATTTTCTTCTTTTTACACATTTTCTAATTATTTCAAGCTTGGATCTTTATTTATCTTTTAGGATAAGTATTGGATTATTGTAATTTGAAACAATCTTGCTGCTGTAACATTATATAGTAAAGTTTTTATATGTATTTAAGTTGTATTGTTATAATTAAGATAATTAGTATGTAGTTGTTTTAACCAATCATGGTGGAGTCTTAATTAATGATACTGGTTGTATCTTATTAGTTAGAGTATTTAAGGGACATTTCACAGTTGGTGTTTTACCTTTGAGAAAGGATGTGTTTTACATCCGAAACATGTCAGGTTGGTGGCATTTGTGAATAAAGTTCTTTTTTAATAGACCTGTGCCCTTGTTATGAGAGGTGTGTGTGCTCTACTTTTTTATGTTTTTATGAATTCAAGTTAGTATGGAAGCACCACGGCCTTGTGCTAACTCCATTGTGTTTTTGGTTTAATAGTAATGTGTGAAGAGAATACAATCTTGTGTTTTGTGCATTTGAATAGGTTCAGTGCTTTGAAGTTAAAAGATATAAATATATATACATAGGCCAGGATATTCAGACTGCACCAGGCTGGGGCTCAAGCCTGGGCGTAGCGCAACTGGGATACACCAGGGCATGATCTGAGTGATATTAAATGGTGCTGCATCATGGCTGAGCCCCACTGAATATGACACTGTGGCCACCCACATTGTGCATGGCACAGTGGCACTGCACCAGTGCAAGTGGCAAGTGAGGAGCAGGGGGATGCGCCAGCACAAGTGTGGTTGCGCTAGGTGCAGGAACCATGATATTCAGTGGTCACTATGCAAATGGGGCCATTATGCATGCAAGGTGCAAATGGGTCCATTTGCATGTCATTATAGCCCCATTTACATGCATGTGCACCGATCCCCGGCAACTTGCTCCTGGCACCCTGCCAGGCTGCAGCCATTGGGGACTGATGCCCCTTGCACCTCGGCAGCAAAGTGCCCTAACACCCGATCACAGGTATTGTAAACAGGTAGAATCCCTGGTGGTCCAGTGGACCTGCTCCCCTGCCCGATCGCAGGCATAGTTAAGATAATAGTATCCCTGGTGGTCCAGTGGACTGAATCCAGCCCGATCACAGGCTTTGTGAAATAAAATGTATCCCTGGTGATCCAGTGGACCCACCCCCAAGCGTGATCATGGGCATTGTAGAAGAGAAAACCCTGGTGATCCAGCAGTAACTCCCTCCCCACCCACCCACACAGATCCACCACCCTCCCCCTGGTCATCGGTGGGTGGCAGCTCCTCACCCGCAAGCCACCCGGTCGCCCGCCGACTGACAGCATACAGTATGGCTGTATACCCATTGGTCCACAGCGTGGGCCAATGGACATGCAGACCATACTGTACTACACAGTCCCGATATGTGAATGGATTTGCACAACCCCTTTGAATATCCTGGCCATAGTGTCATGGGCACTTGAAAAGGAAGGAGATACTACTGAAATAAATGCTATTCTGATTATTTATTTATGTGTAAGATTTTAAGTGTAGTTCTGCCTAGGTCACAGACACATAAGCTATAAAAAGTACATTTAAGGATGGATGTATTAGTCAAAGCTTGTAGTAGCAAAATAAAGCAATAAAAATACTATATTGTGTTTTTTTTCTTTCAATTATTTAACCAGGAGTGGCACACTAAGCTGAAAGCTTGTTTACCGGGGCAACCTGGGAGCACATTGAAACTAAATGACTTGCTCATGGTCACCCAATATGCAAGTGGGGGCTGTGGGATTCAAATCCAGATCTCCAGATTTGCAGCTCTGAGCCTTAAACCACTGTGCTATACTGCCTCCCTAGTTAAGGCAGTCATCTGTTTTATGGTTCATGATGTTGGTGTAGTAAGTAGCAGTACACTGCATAGCAGGTGTAAAATGTCAATAAGTAGGTCATGCAATAGATGTGCTGAGCAGTTACGGATAGTAAAATATTCCTGTTAGAAAACTGATAAATGCGTGACATTTGCATCTCACTTTCAAGGAGGTCCTTATGGGGTGTCAATGTACAATATAAAGTAGTTATAGTTTTCAAGTTGTCTGAGTAACTGCTTTGTACTACCACTGTTACTAAATTTAAATTATCCTATGAAAGAAATTAAGTTTATGTAACTGTCTGTAAATGTATTAAAACATTTATTTGTCCTTGTAATGTAATGCATTACAAACTGTTGCTAGGTGAAGAAGTCACATAACAGCAATAAAGATGAAAACAATGGGATGCATAGGAATTTGAAAAAAGTATACAGTAGCAGGAGCAGTGTCACGACTTCAATTTTTTTATAGTTTCACTCCAGATTTTCAACATTACAATTTTTTTACACCTCCTCATAAACAGTGCAGCTGTCATTTTTTTACATCCTTTTCAAAATGTGTCGCTGCGCAAAATCCCCTTTTGGCTAATGAACTGATAGTGTTACTGTTCATGGGGTGGGGTCACAAAAAGCCCATGCTGAAAACCTGGAGTGAAAATACCAAGAAACGCCCAGTGTATTAGGGTTTCTGACCATAACACCTGCCCTGTAGGGACTGACAGGCATAGGGTGTGACTTGGGATTGTCAACAGTAATGCCCATGCCATTCCACCCCCATCCCCACCCTGCAGCCAGTGACAGGTATTGAGGTGTGCCTTTGACTCTTCAGCCCCAAAGTTCACTCCACTCTTTTATACTGTACCCATTTCAGTGTATTTCCTTATGGAATGGGGTGAGTGTGAAGTCTGAACCGCCCAAGGCACACCTCGACACTCGTCTGTGTCTGCAGGGTAGGGTGAGGTGAAATGGCATGAGTGTTATGGGCAATGACCCAAAGGCACACCCCAGTGCCTCTCTGTCTCTGTGGGGAGGGGTTGGTGTCACTTCATTACTTCACGGCCATTCCTATTCTGCCTGTCAGTCTATCTCACACTCTCTCTATCTATATGTCTATGTAATTATATATCTTTCTATCAATTGCATGTATTGATATGTTTACCTATTTCTAAAACAAACCTGCATATCACATTCGGCTGCACTCTGAGCACATACTTATGAAACTGTGCATATTTGTACTCCATTTCTGTACAGACCTCATACTTTCCAAATATTCCCATTATTATAAGCATAACTACCTTGCTCTTATCAAAAGCAACCCCCTCTGAAAGTTGCCATCACATTTTCTCTGCTAACAGTCCATCATTACACCTGACTTCCTGATATCAACACGTTGCTTAAATATAACTTACATCACCTAGTGGACAAAAACACCATTTCTCTAAAAAAAAACTGTAAATAATCCCAAGGCTGAACATATGCCAGCCATTACTTTTTCATGTCCTGCCAACTTCTGTACCATCGTGAAGATGTGCATGTTTCCCATGATACTTTTCATTATTGGGGTATGTGCAATTGTGTTTTGACTGTCCAGACAATATCAGCCATGATAACACATACAACAGTGGCATATGCTCTGGGGTTCTTTTGTAAACCTATATTGCATCCTGTTTCTTCCATTAAAATGTACACCTCCATATATTTCCCTAATAATGTGTATGACTTCCTTAGAACATAAACTAAAACAAATCTTACTGTTTACAAATCATTGTGTTGTTTCTCCATACCTCCTTAACAATTCCACACAAATTCACTAACTTCATTATGCAGCCGTGGTGGATCTGACCTGAAATTGTTGTTAGCTCAGAGTAACTCTGAGCAGTTCCCATCATGTTTAATGTGTGCATCAGTTTTGCATGACATTTCTGTTTTCTTGTTAACATGGCACTTTGCAGGGCCAGGTCAGTAGTTGTTTTCTCTACTGCTTTTCCATGCTATGGTTGCCTTGGAGATCATATACCACAAAGACCCAAGTCCCTTACAAATAATATGTCACTATCAGCAAAGCTGCAGTACAATGACAAACATGAAACTAAAGAGCCAGTAGCACCACAAATAGTAGGCACAGATCTTTTGCAATTTTTAAAAGTAGTCCCTTGTTATGTTTTATTTCTGAAGTGTTTTCTTTTTATTTCTATGTGCTTATTAGATGGTTTTGTACTTAATAGTATTGGGTGTGACGTGAAAAGCAGTACTTTACCTAGAAGCAGACATGTTCAGTTCTGTTCCTTCCACTACATTATTAGTACATGGCCTCACTCATTGTTACAGTTCACAACAAGCCCTGCTGCCTGGTTGGTGACAGGTATCACAAGTTACCAGTCAAGCAGCAGGAGTTTGGCTCATCTTGGTTAGAAGTGATGTCATAGTGTCAGTGAGGTCACAATGCTGTAGATGTTCAGGGAGGAACAGAATGGACAATGTCAGCGGCCAGGTAGTGTACCATTCCACACATCACACTTAGCACTACCAGGTAGAAATTATTTCAATTAGCAAAACAGAAAAGAAAACAATATATCAGATAAAAGATGTGATAGCTGATTTCTTCATAAAGTTACTATTAATTCCAGGCCGTACACAAGCTCTTTAAACTATCTACAGCATACAGTACAAATCATTCCCATATAAATTTCACTATTAAACTACCTTTGTTAACCCAACCAAAATTTTTTTAATGATCTTTTAAGTCTAGATTGTCAGCAATGCATCCTAGAAGAACTAGGAAGTTTAATACAATTGTACTGTTTTGAAAAGCATTAACATCATATTTCAATTCACTTACTTGGATGAAGAAGATACCATTTAATCAGATCAGAAACTGCTGATGTGAAGAAACACATGCTATTTAACAAACAGCAGCATAACAATCATGTTTCTAAGGAGCAGAGACCATGCTATTTAACAAACAGCAGCATAACACTTGTGTTTCTAAGGAGCAGAGACCAAAGAGAAATTTTACAGGGCATTCTCTGCCCTTGGTTTAAGAATTTGAATTCTCTCCGTTACCACTGGCATCTCATTCTGTGATGCAAGTTATAGATTAAAGCTTTGATGAAATGTTTCTCATTAACTTGAACACCTTACTTAATAACTAGGGCTCTTAAACTGTAAGCTTATCAAAACATAATATGGAGAGAATAACCTTTTAAAGTACAACATGAGAGGCTTCCCTGATTTAAAGCACTTTCTAAAATATAAGGTTACTGGGATATTTATAAACCATCTGACTCTAAAAGATGTTTTATAATTCTTTTTACTTTTTCAAATTCAGAACAACACAAAGAAATGTACAAAATGCAACATAGTACATGCTTACATTTAAAAAGTGCTATTGTAAAATTGTATTCTTCACCCTCACCCCAAATGCTACTATATAGACAGGAAAGACTGAAACAAATGATAATGTACATAACTGGGTAATCTACATTGAGTAAGGCAGCCATGCTAACATTTGTACAAGAAAACATGTTTACTGTAAGAAGAGAATCCCTATAAATTAATATATGTTTACACAACATATATGCAGTGTTTATCCTACCTTTTGAATTTGGGTAGGAGTGGGGATGGACTAGATAGACCAAGAGTTCTTTCTGACCTTAAAGAGCTATACTGCTTTGAATTAATAGTAACTTTCAGAAGTAGTCAGCTATCGCTTCATATATCATAGATACTTTTTTCTTTTCTGTTTTGCTAATTAGAACATTTTCTACATCACGCATAATAAGTAAGCCATAAGACACAATGGGGTGTTGGTTGTGCTGCCACAACCACTCACTCAGGAGAATAGTAAGACATGTGGCCACAGGCCGAGTGTCTTCAATCCCTGGAAATGTACAGTAGTTGTGGCAGCAAAACTGACACCGCTGAGTGTCATATTGCACTTAGAAAATGGGTTTTGAGTGATGAAGTGAGAAAATTAAAAATAAAAATGTAAAAATATTTAAAAGTCATTATTTTTGTGAGAACTAGTTCTTCTGCAGATGGGCTGTCACTACTGGGTGCTAACTTGAGTAGCACTGTGTGAGATGCTAAACTATGTGCATTTTGTGTGAACTGTGTGAACTGTCTCTTGAAATCCATCCACCCCACTTATGTGCCACACTTTTTCTGTAAATTTAGAAATAAACCTTGATGTTGCTTTACAGTGTAGACTTACACTGGAAATGATAGGCTTCATGTGTTTTGTTCAGCAACTGAGTGGATCAGCAGGTAGCAACTTGCATGAAAGTGAAACTGGGATTAGGGACAGTGCTGTTATAGGGCAGCTATTGTTTTTTAAAGCATTTTACTTGCTGTGGGAACCAGGCTACTGAATTACGTAAAGGCGTTTGACTTAGTGGCACATGATGTGCTGATTAATCAGCTGATTTCTGTCCAGATACCCATGGATATAGTGGCATGGGTGAAATCATGGTTGACCAATTGATATCAATGAGTTGTTATAAGAGGATTTACATCAGACTGGATTCAGGTTACAAGTGGTGTTCTCCAGGGCTCCATCCTGAGCCCTACACTTTTTAATTTAGTTATAGCCACCATGAGGGTAACAGATGGTATCTGGATGGGAAAATATGTTGTTGATAGCAAAATAGGAGCAATTGTCAATAATGGGAAAGCTGCAAGTGATTTACAAAATAATGTTTCCTCTACAGAATCATGGGCATCCAATAACAAGTTCCAGTTTAATCAGGAAAAGTGTAAAGTAATGCATTTGGGGAAAAATAATGATCATTTCAAGTACCAGCTGAATGGCATATATCTACAAACCACAACAAACAAGTGTGACTTGGGAGTAATTGTGGAGAATAATCTAGTCTTTGACATAAATACCAGACAAAAGGTAAAGCATGGTAATAAGATTTTGGGATGCAGTAAAAAAATATGAAGAGCAGACATCCAGAGGTGATAATGCCCCTGTACAGGGCATTGGTGAGATCACAAATGGAGTACTGTGTTCCCTTCTGCACTCCTGGGACAAGGAGAACTAAGGTTCTCATAGAGGGTGTACAGAGAAGGGCAACTAAGTTGGTCACATCCATCCAGTATAAGACTTATGGAGACAGACTGAGAAATTTGGGAATGTACTTAATGGACTATAGACAGCTTAGGGGAGATATATGTTTGGTGTTTAAAGCTGCTAAGGACAGATATATGTGGGAAACTATTGGTCTGTTTGATCACACAGAAACACATAGTACACATAGCCATAATTTAAAATTGACAGGAGATATAAATAAAACAAATAAAAGGAATCGGTGGTTCACTCAAACAGTTGTGAAATGGCAGAACTCTGTGCCAGAGCCTGTGGTTTATAGTTCAGCGATAGATGCATTCAAGAACAGATTAGACTCCTACATGGGAGAAAAAAATATGAGTAGTCCACTAATTTTTAGTGTCAAGCTACTAAAGTGTCTTAGACCCATAAGCATGACTGTTTCTGTGAGGGACTGCAAAACCACCCTGCACATTTGTGGTAATCAAGTAACACTGGTAGTGGAACTTTTCATATCCATTGGTTGTGCTGTCTCAATCCAATGGGTAAGGACCAAGTTTCAGCCAATAAGGAAACTGAATGCTTAGTACCTGTTTTATAACACTAGGTAGAAAGTCATATAATGAGCACATAGAAAAAAAAAACATTTCACAAATAAAAATAAGGCACTACTTTTAAAAATTACTGAAATGTTTTGCCTGCTATTTCTTTGCATGCTACTGGCTCTTTAAACTACTTTGTTACAATGTTACTATGTAAACAATTAATAAGTAAGTGTTTTACCAACCATAACAGGTCTAGTTATGCTTCTTAACTTACATGTAACTAGCAGATGTTTCTGCTGGAAGATATTGGCTTAAGTCAAAATAAAAGAGGAGGAGATGCCCGGCAGCATTTTCACTTCATTATTTTCTTACTACCTGTTCCCATTTGGTAAACCTCTCACTTTTTAAGTTCACTGTGCGTGCACGCACAGCTAACTTCTTGCTAGAAGAGTGGCTTTTGAATGGCATGACCCTGTCCAATGCAGAGTGGTCTGCAGGAGGTGAGATAGTGCCACACCAATTATCTGCCAGGCTGATTGTGATGCTGTTTTGCCTTGATGGGTGAAAACTTTGTCGACGTGAAAAGAAAAATCCGAACCAATCATACGGTGACTTTTTTCTTTCATCTGCAGGACACTGCCCAGCAAACAGCTGTTCAGTGTTATGATCAGCCTAGCTGACGTCAATCCCCACCCTCCCTGACACCCCACCAGTCCCTAAGTGCACAAGTGCATTTCTTTTATTCAGCTCCTTTCTCCATTCTGTAAGGACCCTTACCTTTTAACCCACCAAACAGTGAAACAGTCTGATTTAGTGTTATTGTAGGCAAGAACCTAACAATTGTTCATAATTGGAATTTCTTACCCTGAGAGAGAGAGAGAGAGAATACACAGGAACATCAGGATTCCTTACTGCTGCCCCTACATTGAGATAGCAAGTGAAAAACAATAGAACTGCATGTGTGTGTCCCATCTCTCTCCCTTTCTTCCTCTGCTGCTAGTGTGTCATCCCTTACCCGCACCACTCCCCATGCTACATTGTTTTGCTGGCAGCACACATTGAGAAAGTGAATGAGAAACAGTAGAACTAAGGTTCATACTGAGGACTGTACAGAGTGAGGAGGCATAGCCCATGTGTGCTCCGAAAAGTTTTTTATTCCCTGAAATAAGTCAAAGAGGCTCCACATGCAATGTAATTATCCCATCTGTTTAAATTCAACTTTACTTTTAATCAGAATTATGTTTTCAGGTAAGGAGTTCCAGGGATTTATATCCTAGTAGTGTAGGGAAAGGAAAGGGAACATTGTTTAACCTGGAGTAGCACATTAAGCTGAAGCTTGTTTAGTGATGCAACCTGGGAGCACAAGGAAGTTAAATGACTTGTTCAAGATCACACAGTATGCACCTAGGCAGCTGTGGTATTCAAACCCAGGTCTCCAGCTCAGAGTCTTAACCTACCGCACTATACTGCCTTCTGTGTAAAAATATTTCCTGTGATTATGCTTAAATCTGTTACCCTTTATGTGGAGTGGATGGCCTCTAGTGACTTTGTTGTCAAGTTTAAAAGAAATACCCAGCTCACATAGCAGAGCTGGATACTGCATTACATCTTACATGAACAACAGATCAGCGCGCATCCTCCTAGTTTCAATGGACATTAAATTTAGTTGTGATTGCCTATCCTGGTATTCCATATCCCTCATTCCAGAGATGCATTTGGTAAATTTTCTCTGGACTTTTTAAATTTTGTCTCTTTCAGCATCACGTAATAACAGTGAACCAAAATGAGTGACTGCATAAAGAGCAACTCATTTTGGGCACTGTTAGTAGAGGCTACTGTGCACAGTATTCCCTGGATATGAACACGACTGTGGGGAAGGGCAAATGGAAGCTAGGAATAGCGAGGGGAAGGGGAGAGACAGGGAAGGGGTTTGGGGGATTGCCATAGCTGTTGTCTCTGACCTATCCATGTGGCATGGTGGTGTGGGTGGCTAGCTGGGGCACTGCAGGTACGGGGTCCAAGACTGGTAAACAACTACATTTGGCTGCAGCTAGTAGCTTTGGCACTTAGTTTTTTGCGATCTCTGTTTTTGTGCCCCCTCCCGGACATGCACCTCCCCTTGGAGTTGATAATCTTAATTCAGGGGGTGCGGGGGGTGCAGCCCCACCCCCGAAAAAACACTTTTTTACAACCCAGATGTCGGGTTGTCTTTATGTGTATATCGCCGGTGTGCCTTTCGGCAATATACACTCACCATAATTGCGATCACTCTATTATGATCACTCTTATGACATGGAACCGTCTCTTTCAGTCTTCCTGAATGGGAACCATATTTGAGAACCAAACGTCTAGGAAAGCCACCCTTCCAACTGGGTGTGCACATGAAAAATATCAAATGATTCTCACAGTTCCAGCACCACCCACCACATGAACAGACCACAGGCTCGTCAAATACAAAGAATTTATTTAGGCAAAATAAGTAAAAGATAGAAAAAAGTTCTAACCTCACAAAGTACCAATGCATCACATTCAGGAAACAACAGACAGATCCCTCACAAACTTCAACTGGTTTCTCCCTAAGGCTTCCTCAGGAAGTGTCCCACACTCACACACACTCCCACATTTAGACAGTGCTCTTAAAGTGGCAGTGCACATAATGATAAATGGATAATAGATTATAACACGTAACATGAACATCCATCATTACAACACTTATTTGATATAAAACCTCATGAATACACAAAAGATGAATACATAATAAGTAACTATCAAAATTAATCAAACCATTATCTACATGATTCAATTCTGCATCAAATGTTGGAGTGAAATAGCAATGTGATAAAATGTTTACTTAGAATAAGATAAATCAAAAGGACAAAGATTCTTAAAAATAGACACTTGGTAGTACAAATATAACCACTGCATATACAATATAAATATTATGTACCTGTACATACTCATTTGCCACCGTCAAAATAATATGTGATGGCTTATATTGAAATATTGAGTATTACTGGTACACAAGTCCATAATTTGTAATTTGTTAGTTTACTTTGACTTCCTACCACTAATAGACCAATTACAGCATAGATTTACATATTCCTAGCTGCATCAAAATTCATGTGGCTAGTAAAAAGCAAAATATTAAAATGCAGTAGTGTATACTTCCAAAATACCAGAAAGATATTATAATTACATTTGTATATCTATATACCCATACCTGCTTGTCATACATTTAATATTCATGCTATAATGCGATGCAATGTAGGTATTTCAACAACCTCAGAGAACATATCCTACACCATTAATCATAGAACCCAAAATCCATACTCAAATGCAATGAAAAACTCATTTATGCAAGTAAACATCCCATCATTCAGACCTGGTGAATGTAATGCACCAACTTCATAAATCCAGAAAGATTCCTTTTCTGCTAAAATCTGTTTAATATTACCATGTCTTGGCCCCACAAAAGCATGATCAATGATACAGAAGGTAAACCTGTGATTATTTGCATCCCCCTTGTCTCAAAATATAGTGCTTAATGCACTTTTTTTCATCCTTTAACCTATTTGAGCTAAGATGCTCACAAACTCTGGTTTTGAATGAACAACCTGTCTTGCCTACATAGAAAGATTTGCAAGATCATGTAGCCAAATAAATAGCATAATGTGTGCTACAGTTATTAAAGTGCAGAATTTCGAAAGTCTTAGAACTGTTGCTAGATGTAAAAGTTTAACACTTCCCTATAACCTTACACTGTGCACCCCTACCACAGCTGAAGCAACCCTGTGGAGGGCCAGGTAACCACTCCACATTTTTTGTAGCTGGCAAAAAACTGTACAAGTAAATTCTGAAGATTTTTACCCCTTTAATATACAATCTTTGGTGGTGTACTAGCCACACCACTGAGCGTCTTCTCTATGGATAGGATGTGCCAAAACGTGTTAACGGTTTCTCTTACCAAGTGGCCATCCCTTCCATATTTAGTGATGAACAGAATCTCACCCAGACCTGCCCTTTCCTTGATCCTGTACTGAAGAAGCTGATCCTTGGGAATTTCTGAAACCTGTGTTTGTACATTTTCCAACAATGTAGTGGCATGCCCTCCATCCCTAAAATGTTTAAATAGTTCTGCACTCCTACGGTCACACACATTCTTATCGGAACAGTTGTGCTTTACCCTCAAAAACTGATTTCAGAATGTTGCTGATGGTGTGGCAGGGGTGACAAGTGTCGGACATTAATAGAGCATTGCAGTCTGTGGTTTTACAAAAAAGGTCAGCGGATATAGTACCATCCATATTCTTGGAAATATTTAAGTCCAAGTAATTAATATCTTGCAAAGAATAATGTACAGTGAACCTCAAGTTAGAATCCAATTCTTCCAAGTATGCCACAAAATCATACAATTGTTCCACACTACCCCACCACACCATCAGCACATCAACAATATATTTTTGCCATAAATTTATATGGTCGTAGAAAGGGTTACGGTCACTATCATAGATGTATTAAAATCCCCATAGCCCCAGGTAAAGATTGGCATAAATTGGGGTGAATGTGGCCCCCATCTCCATGCCCTTTACCTGGAGGTAATGTTGTCCCTGAAATACAAAATGGTTTATAGTCAGCACAAATTTTGCAAGATCACAAAAAAAAATCTATGAATGCAGAATTGTACTCAGCATGATTCTCCAACCAGTATTGGAAAGTGAACAATCCTCCATCATGTGGGACATTTGAATACAAGACCTCCACATTTAATGTGACCAATTACCACAAGGTTCAGGCTGTAAATCCCCCAGGATGCCCAGTATCTGTGCAGTGTCCCTGACATAAGACCATAACATAGGGACAAGACACTTTGTGTGTCCATCAATAAATCTGGACAATGGCTCAGTCAGGGACCCAATGCCAGATACAATAGGGCACCCTGGGGGGTCGATCAATGATTTATGTATCTTGGGAAGCATATATATAGTCTGCCATACTGGACAATCAACAATAAGATATTCCCTTAAGTCTGAGGAGATAACACCATTCTCAAAAGCATTGTCCAAAAACAAGTCAATTTGATGCTTAAATTTCAAAGTGGGACTGTTTTCAGACTTGCATAAAAGTCAGTATTAACCAGCTGATGGAAGACCTCCTGCTTGTATTTTTCTGCATCCATCAAAACTACAGAACCCCCTTATCAGCTGGTTTCAAAACTATATGTATATTTTTTTGAAGTTACTGTAGTGCAGCGCATTCTGAGTTAGAGAGGTTATTGTAGCCTGCATTCAAAACTGAGGCATATTTTTCCTCAATTTCAGAGATGACAGCCTTCCGAAATGTAATAACTGCTGCTGCTGCATAAGTTGGAATACATTTGGACTGTTTGTGAAATAAGGTACTGTCTGTAGTTGATGGAATGTCACTAATGTCCACATTAGATATATTAGTGAGTAAACCCGTATTACTGGTTTCTATTTCCCCACTCACATGCTTGGAAAAGAAAACTTTTAAATTCAACTTCCGGGTGATCTCTTTCACATAGACATACAAATCAAAAGGACGATTAGTGTAAGTGGGTACAAAATTTAAGCCACGAGACAGTACCTTGAGATGGTCAGCATTCAAATCAAAAGATGATAAATTCACCATGTTTGCTTTTTCTGATGGTATGCCCTCATTGTTTGTGTCATTTGTCTGCTTGCCTGGTTGCCATCTGTGTTATTCCCCATTGTCTGCCCCTGATTTCCTGTGTTTGTGTTGCTGTTGTCTTTTGCCCCCTCTCCTTGCTTTTTTGGTTCCTGATGCACTAGGCAGAACTGTACTGACCATGGGCTGCATCATGGGGTGGCTGCCTACCGGTTCATAATGTTGTACGCTCAATAGCGTGCAACATTATAGCTAACCAGAGGCAGCACTGTCCATGACAGCGAATGGTGCAATACCGTGTATACTGCTGTACATGGTATTGCACCATTCACACAATCCCAGGATGAGCATGAGACCTCTACTGGGAGTAAGTTCCACTGAGCAGCTGCTGTGGCTCACTGGACTGAGCCACAGCAGCAGGAACCCAGGTACTCCATCTGGGACTGGGTTTGATTCCTGGTCCCAGACATTTTATTTTTTCCACAAATCATCCGCTCCATGTTGGACCCCCCAGAGTTGAGAATCTTTAGTGGGGGGCTCTGGAGAAGTACAGCCCCCATAATGGGGATGTGGTGGGCAAGCACCCCACAGAAAAAGAATATGTTACATGGCAATATCACACTGTATTGGCAGTGTGATTTTGCCATGCAGCATAATGTCTTGCAACATTATGACCCCGTGCCGGGTGGATGCTACTGGATACGTTTGCCACTCCTCCTCTTCGCCCTGCCCTCCTCTTCTAAAATATCATCCGAGGATTCTGTTTCTGAATTGGAGGTGAAATGCTCAAATGTTCTATTAGGATTTGAATTTTTGAGTATGGACCTCAGTATAGATGCATTAGCAGTTTGATTTGGTAAATTTTTTGAGCCTGTAATCGTTTTTCCATACTGTCGATGCTTTTGGTTTTTACCACGTGATTTGGGGGTGCCAGATTTGAATGTTTGTTGGTAAGACCACGTAAACACCCGATCCAAAATATAATCTTGGTTATCTCTCTGAAATGTATGCAGTTTTTATTATTTGAGTCGTTCCTCCTGTTTTAGAACAGCATTTTTTTAAACTGATCCAAAGTCTACAGAATCTGGGTGATTCTTGAAGTGATTGAGTGATTCAGTTCGTATGTGTTCACTTTAGGTTATATTGTGGCTTGTTGTCTTTTATAATCCCTGATCAAACAGTGGACAAACAACATGGAGGCTGCTTGCATCTGAACTTTCCAGTCATTAATAAAGATGTCACAGTCATGTCCATATCCAGGCCATTGTATAACTCTAAGGTCACGGGGAACTCTATTTGCTTTAACATAGGCCTCCAGTGTGGTGCAATGCTAAAATACCCATCTTGCTTTCAAAATGGCAGCTTCCAAATCATGAAATGCAAGGACAATATCAGGTTCAATAGTAGCAACTATCTCTGGGGGTGGTGTGATTTGAGATGATGAGTTTTGAGCATTCTCAATGTTGAAGGGATGCCCAGTCCCAGTGTCTGAGAAAAGAACTGGTGAGAGGGCCCCACCTGTGTCCCCAAATTGAATATCTGAAAATATATCGGACATCCCAGTTCTGTTGAATAAACCAGCAAGAACTGAGGTAAGCACAATACTGCCCACCAATTGCCCACACTTTTTAAATGCAGAACTAAGGTCCACTAGTGGTTGCTGGGGGCTGGCTTAAAAACAAGCAAACCAAACCTCTAGGAAAGCTGCCCTTCCAACTGGGTGTGCACATGAAAGATACCAAATGATTCTCATAGTTCCAGCACTACCCACCACAAGAACAGACTACAGGCTTGTCAAATACAAAGAATTTATTTAGGCAAAATATGTCAAAGGCAGAAAAAAGTGCTAACCTCACAGAGTGCCAATGCACCAAATTCAGGAACAACAGGCAGAGCCCTCACAGATTTCAACTGGTTTTGCCCTAAGGCTTCCTCAGAAAGTGTCCCACACTCATACACACACACTGTGAGGTTAGCACTTTTTTCTGTCTTTTCCATATTTTGCCTAAATAAATTCTTTGTATTTGATGAGCCTGTGGTCTGTTCTTGTGGGGGGTGGTGCTGGAACTGTGACAACCATATTCTAGTTGGGGGCGAACATAAGCACGGTATAAGGGCATCAGAACTTTTTTGTCCCTAGTTATATTTCTTTTAATGGTCCATATTATGTTGTTACATTTCTTAATAGCAGCATGTGTTTGTTCATCTGTGCTGAAAGTATGGGGTATCATGATGCCCAGGTCTTGTTCAGTGGTGCACTTATTTAATGTTGTTCTACATAAAGGGTGGGATATTCAGACTGTGTCAGGCAGGGGCGCAAGCTTGGGCACAGTGCAACTGGCTGCGTCAGGGCATGGACCATGTGATATTCAATGGTGCTGCGCCATGGCTCAGCACCATTGAATATGGCACTGAGGGCGCACACACTGCACATGGCGCAGTGGCACTGCCCCAGCACAAGTGGCAGGAGGGGAGCTGGGGGATTCGCCAGCACAAGTGTGGTTGTGCTAGGTGCATCAACTGCAATATTCAGCACTGGGCATACAAATGAGGCCATTATGTATGCAAGGCACAAATGGGCCATTTGCATGTCATTATGGCCCCATTTGCATGCGGTGCGCTGATCCCCGGCGACTAGCACCTGGCGCTCTGCCAGGCTGCAGCCGTCGGGGACCGACGCCCTGCAGTCCCTTGGTGGACCCCACACCCGTACGCCTGATCACAGGCATATGTTAATAATATCCGTGGTGGTACAGTGGACTGCACTTCATTGCCCGATTGTAGGCATATGATAATAGTATCCCTGGTGGTCCAGTGGACCGCACACCATCGCCTGATCATGGGCATAGGTTACAAACATCACTGGTGGTCCAGTGGTACCCCCTCCACACCTGCCCACTGAGGTCCCCGCCACACAGCAACCCCCCCAATCGGTGGCGGGTGGCGGCACCACCCACATACCGCAGCTGCCTGCCAACTGACGGTGTACAGTACTGTCTGTATGCCTATTGGTCCACTGCATGGGCCAATAGGTGTGCGCTGGCACAGTACTGTACGCCGTCAGTCGGCGGCGTTGGGCGGCACTGGGCAGAGTGCTGTCAGCTGCTGCTGACTGGGGGATGCTGGGTGGTGGGGACCCCAGTGGTGGTGGGAGGGGTACCACTGGACCACCAGGATTGCATTTGCTATTTCTGCCAATGATTGGGTGCTGGGGGTTCCACTGGACCACCAGGGATGTTTTGGACTTATGCCTGTGATCGGGCGATGGAGAGTGGTCCACTGGACAACCAGGGATGTTTTGGACTTATGTCCATGAACGGGTGATGGAGAGCGGTCAACTGGACCACCAGGGATAGTTTGAACCTATGGCAGCGATTGGGTGAGGGGGTGGCATAATGCTCCCAGGGCAGGGAGCTTGTGGACAGTGTTCTGGGTGGGCCGGTGGCCACCCACGGCTGGTGGCTACGGTGTTGTGCCCTGCAATATGGGAGCTCACCTGTGAGTGGCCAGAACTTACTCCTGGTTTTCCCAGGCAAAAACATTGCACCCCCCTGAGCGGCACAAGGTGGAGTTGTGCCAGCATATGCGCCACACATCTTGTGCTGAATATCAGGATGTGCCACATATGCATGGGCACACCCCCTGCACTTGCGCCGCATACATAACTGATGTGACCCTGTGCATCGGGAGTTGCGCAGCGCAACTTGTCCCTTTGAATATCGCGCCAGGGTGATTGGTGGGTTGTGCATGGCACCATGTGCAACCTGTTTTGAATATCCCACCCAAAGTATATTTTGTGTTTTGATTTTCTTTACCTACAGTATATGCATCACCTTACATTTATCAAAATTAAACTTCATCTGCCATTTTTGAACCCATGCCAACACACAATACAGGTCTTACTGGAGGGGATCCTATTTCTGTAGGGGTTCTACAGGGTATGCCAATTTTAGTGCCTTCAGTGTATTTGGTCACCCAGCAGTTTATGTTTTTAGTAAGGTCATAGATAAAGATTTAAAATAAGACTGGCCCCAGCACAGATCCCTGGAGGACTCCACTTGTCACTTCCCCAATATCTGATAAGTGACCGTTTATAAGATCCCTTTGTTTCCAACTGGATAACCATTCAGTGATGCATTTAGTAAGGGTGACGTCAGTTTGAAGGGACTTTAGTTTTACTATCAACGCCCAATGTGGAGTGAAATCAAAAGCTTTACTAAAGTCTAATTAGACAACGTCACATGGAACCCCATCATCAAGAGCATTATTTCTGTTTTCATAGAAACAGATCAGATTGGTGGCGCAGCTCCTACCCTTTTTGAAGCCGTGTCGATCTGGATCACTTATTTCCATGTGTGAAATTCTTACCTCTTTAACAAAACCTTCAAGGATTTTGTACACCACATTTGTTAAACTGATGGACTGATAATTAGTAATCTGGGCTGTGTCACCCCTCTTATGAATTGGAACTACGTGGGCCATCTTCCAGTCTACCAGAATTTGTCCTGTGTTAATAAACTTTTTGAAGAGAATTTTAAGTGGGAGTAGAGTATAGTCTGACAATTTTTGCAGCATATGTGCAGAAACCTTGTTGGGACCAGGTGATGCATTTGGTTTCAAGTTGAAGATTCGATGTTTAAGGTCTTCGAGTTTGATTTCTATTTTACTCAGACTCATGTCATTTATTTTCTCAGCTGTATTAGTCTTATGCCCGTTTACCTCACAAAAATAAGTACTGAATATGGATGCCATTTCCGTGTCTGCTGATATTGTGTTGTTTTCATGTATTAATTGGCCTGCCTTGTTTTGAGTTTTTTTAAGCAAATGTATGCATACGTAAAAGGCTTTATAGTTGTATTTTTAGCAATTTGTGTTAGCTTGAATTCTGCCTCATTTTCAGCTCTTTTAATCACCTCTTTACAAGCTTTCTGAGCTTTTTTGAGAGTTGTGTGTTGCCTTTAGCCATGTTTTCAGATGTTTTCTTTATAGCATCTATTCTTTTTTTTAGTTTTCTTATTTTATTGTTAAGCCACATTAGTTGTCTGCCATTATTTCTTTTCTTCTTAATTTTGGGGATAAAATTCTTGCTAGTGCCTAAAAGTATGTTTTTAATTATGTCACAGATTTGATCCACATTTTTCCCTTCTATAAGGGAGGCCCAGTCAAGTTGTTGTAGGGTTTGATGAATTTTGGTAATGTCAGCCGAATTGTAAAGAAACATTTCAGTGTGACCATCCTGTGCAATAATGTCATATTTTAGTGAGAAATTGATGGAGTTGTGGTCATTATTTCCAATAGGGGGTGCTGTCATACAATTTGTTACTTGTAATTGACTGGAGCATAGCACTATGTCCAGAATGTTTTGCCCACTTGTTGGTGAGGTTATGTACTGTACTAGGTTTTTTTATTGTAACAGTCAAGTAATCTGTTCTCTGCGGTATCTATTGCCTGGTTTTCTTTCCAGATTATTTCTGGCATGTTTATATCACCTAATATCACTAATTCAGCCATTTCCCCTGGCTACTTCTATTTCTGATATAATGTTTTCTGTAACTTTCATTGAGGATGATGGAGGATGATATGTAGTTCCAATTATTATTGCTTTTGAGTACTCACCACATATTCTAACCCATGTTGTGTCCCATCTCTCTTTCTTCCCCTGCTGTCAGTGACAAAACAGCCCAATTTAGTGCTATTGTAGGCAAGCACCTAACAATTCTTTATTTTTATCATTTATTTATTTTTTCTCTGCCTTCTGCGGCGCGACCAGAGGGGGCATCCAAACACCACTGCACAGAGGTCAGCAGGCTCCCTTGCATGATGGGGACTGGTGCAGCTACTCCCAACCCACTGGAGGGCACCCCTAAGCCTTCCTGTGCTGGGCCAGCACCAGACCCTCAGCGCAATTACATGACAGACCTCCAGACAGTGCCAAGCATGGCCATCAAGCTGCATGATCGCGCCCAGCCATTTTTCTCCATTTTTAGTGTCCCATTGGAGTATGGACATGGAATGATGTCACAGGAACTGTGTACTGATGTCTGCCACACTCCACCCACCAGTATACTGCCCCTGCTGAGCACCCGATCTCCATCTGGGGCCACTGCAGAGCAATAGAAGCCCCAATCCCTTGCCAGGGATAGGAAAGCAGTCCTCTAGATGCTCAATCCTATCCCTCCCCTTCCCTGCCAACCCCCAATGGCCCGGGCACATTTTCAAACCTGGGTTGCCAGCATGGCATGAGGTGTAGTGTCCCATGCCTCAACCCTCAGCGCCATTGGGCTGGCCCCTAACAATTCTTCATAATCAGAATCCCTTACCCCCAAAGAAAGAGACAGACAGTGAGAAAAAGTATGCAAGAACAGTGGGATAACCCATTCATACATTGAGAGAGTGAGTAAGAAACAGTAGAACTTCATGTGTGCGTCCCATTTCTCTCTTTTTCTTCCCCTGCTGTCAGCATGTCATCTGTTCCTCACGCCTTTCCCTGTGCGACATTGTTTTGCTGGCAGCACACATAGTCAATTGTGGGACACTGGAGAGCCCACTGCCAGTATTCCTACATTTGTATCCCCCCCCAGCAGTCTGGGACACTGCAGAGCCCACTCCCAGTGTCCTGCTATATGTACCCCCCACAAGTCTGGGACACTGGGAGCCCACTTCCAGTGTCCCATAATATTTATTTAATACCTGTAAAAAAGAAAACAGTCACCCAATGTCTTTTTTTGTTAGATCCTGAAAAAAGAAAACGGTCCTGTGTCGTCTTCCCCATCCCGCTCCTTCATCCTAATCCTCCCACTGAGCACCCAACACCCCAACTTGCCCTATAATTACCACTGGGGGTTGTCGTCTGTTACCTTCTGTGGACCGGAACACATCTGCACTCTTCAAAACCGAACCGGGAACTGAAGAATCAAGGTAAGTGCCATATAATGTATTTCAATGGCATTTTGAACTTGTGTTGATATCTTTGGCATTTGTAGGTATTTTTTCACCAAATTTTCAACATGCCCTTTTTGGGACCCCAGCTCATGAACATTTTCACTGTCATTCTGTTAATCAGGCCCAGAAGGTGATTTTGTGGTTGCTGTGAGAAATCACCTTTCAGGACCGATTAACAAAATGACAGTGCCAGTGTTCATGAGGTGGGGTCCCAAAAAGGCAAGGTTGAAATTTGGTTAAACAATTCCTAAAAATGCCTGAGTTACATGCGTCCATTGAAATTTTTCTATACACGTGCATAACTTTGGTAATTTTCAATATTTTTCTGCAAAATTTTCCACATACCCATTTTTCCACACCACCTCATGAATGGTACAGCTGTCATTTTTCACATCCTGCCCAAAATGTGTTTTCACACCTGAGGCACGGGATAGTGTTTTGGCATGGATTTTAACATTTTCACCTACAGAGTTTATAAGGTGGAGTCATATGAAGACTATGTTGAAAATTTAGGGTCAAAATATGAAAATGTGCCAAAGTTGGCAAGCTTTTAAACTAGTCAAAGGGGGAGGCACTGATAAGCAGCAGGAAAATCCCAGCCTCTCCCTACAAAACAGGGTACTAAATGAGAAAAAGACCGAGGTAGAAAAGTCAGTGGGGATGCTGCAACAGAAGGTAAAGCCATCAAAAAATGGAGAGCAATGAGTACCAATGCCCATAGTCTGGGTAACAAGCTTCCTGAATTAGTGGCCTTGATGGAGGAGGAACATCTGGATATCGTGGCAGTCACAGAAACATGGTACACACAAAACCATGACTGGGACATAAACATACCAGGATACACTATCTGCAGGAGGGACAGGGAGGGTAAAGAGGAGGAGGAGGAGGAGGAGTAGCTCTTTACATAAGGGAAGGAATAAAAACAACAGAACAAAAGGGTAAACAGGGAGGAGAAGAAGCACTGTGGGTAAATTTGGAGACAGACAATGGCACCACAATCCGCACAGGGGTTGTATACAGACCGCCTTCTCAGGGGGAGGAAATGGACAAGGAAATGATAGAAAGTATACTTAGAATGTCAGAAAAAGGGGAGATATTGCTGATGGGTGATCTGAATATGCCAGATGTTAACTGGAGTGCAGTTGCAGCAGCCACTTCGAAGGGTGGGGTTATTCTAGATGCCCTACAGGGGGCATGCCTTAGACAACTAGTATTGGAGCCCACTCGAGAGGGAGCAATCTTAGACCTGGTTCTCTCAAATGGAGATGGAGAGAGGATCACAGATGTAGAAGTGGGTAGTCATCTGGGAACTAGCGACCATCGAACAGTATAGTTCACAATAAACATAGCAATAGAGTCAAGCCACACAAAGGCAAAAGTACTAGACTTTAGGAGGGCTGACTTTGCCAAAATGGTGAGTGCCTAAGGAATGCACTAGCAAATGGGCAGGAAGGAGGGTGGAAGAACAATGGGGAATAATAAAACTGCCATCACAGAGGTAATGAGCCTTGTGTGAAGCAAATAAACAAAACAAATGATGTAAGAAACCACTATGGTTCTCAAAGGAAGTGGCAGTGAAGGGTCAGAGAAAAGAAAGCATTCAGGAAGTACAAGGAATTGCAGAAGGTGCAGGACAGGGAACTGTATCAGTTAAAGCAAAGGAGGCTGGGAAGGCAGTCAGAACAGCAAAGGCCCAAACCGAGGAAAAGATAGCCAACTCCAGTTAAGAAGGGGATAAAACCTTTTATAGGTACATCAGAGCGAAGGAAGACCAAGGGAGGAATAGTGAGGCTTAATAAAGGGAGGGAGGGTGGGCAGAGGGAGACTGTGAAAGGCAGAGATACTAAACAAATAGTTTTGCTCAGTATTTACAAATGAAGAGGGGGAGGTACCTAAAACAAACAGTAGAAACACTCTGGATACCGAAGTTGATATCAGCCCATTTACAGAAGAAAGGGTTCTGAAAGAACTCTTAAAACTGAAGGTGGACAAAGCAATGGGGCCTAATGGGATTCATCCCGGAATTCTAAAAGAACTAAGGGTAGAACTAGTGACACCACTGACTACCCTTTTTAACAAATCATGGGAGGATGGGGTGGTACCCGAGGACTGGAGGAGGGCAGATGTGATTCCCCTTCACAAAAGTGGGAGCAAGGCAGAAGCAGGAAACTACAGACCTGTTAGTTTAACCTCAGTGATAGGGAAAATGATGGAATCACTTCTGAAGGAAAGAATTGTTGAGTATCTAGAGGCCAGAGGGGCACAGGACCCTAGGCAGCATGGATTCACAGCGGGAAGGTCATGCCAGACGAATCTGATAGATTTCTTTGACTGGGTGACCAAAGTAGTAGATCAGGGAGGGGCTGTGGACATGGCCTACCTAGACTTTAGCAAGGCATTTGACACAGTCCCACACAAAAGATTAATATACAAGTTAGCCAGCCTGGGAGTGGGTCCCAAGATGACAGCCTGGGTAAAGAATTGGCTGGAGAATAGGACACAGAGGTAATAGTAAATGGAGTCCACTCAGAAGAAAGGAGGGTTACTAGTGGGGTACTGCAGGGTTCAGTATTAGGACCGGTCCTCTTCAATGTATTTATAAGCGACATTGCAGAGGACTGGAAGGAAAAGTATGTCTCTTTGCAGATGACACAAAGATCTGCAACAAAGTTGATGCACAGGGTGGGGTGGAAAGGATGAGAAGGGACTTGGCAAGGTTAGAGGAATGGTCAAATGTATGGCAGCTTAGATTCAATGCTAAGAAGTGCAAGGTAATGCACCTGGGAAACAAAAGCCCAGGGGAAGAGTACACAATGGGGGGTGAGATACTAACAACAACAAAATGGAAAGGGACCTGGGGGTAGTCATATCACATGACCTATAGGTGGGCAAGCAATGTGAGAGGCAGCAAGGAGGGCTGGGGGATACTGGGATGCATAGGGAGAGGCATCACCAGTAGAAAACAGGAAGTTATTATCCTCTGTACAGACAGCTGGTGAGACCCCATCTGAGTACTGCGTGCAGTTCTGGAGACCCAATCTCCGCAAAGACATAGACAGGATGGAAGCTGTCCAGGAGGGCAACTAAAATGGTGCAGGGTCTGCAGAAGACATATGAAGAGAGACGAAAGGAGCTTAATATGTATAGCCTTGAGGAAAGGAGGGAAGGGGGACATGATAGAAACGTTCAAGTACCTCAAGGAATCAACAAAGTCCAAGAGGTAGCATCTTTCAAAAAGAGGTGTGCAAGAACAAGAGGGCACAATTTGAAGATAGAGGGGCAGCTCAGAGGTAATTTAAGAAGTATTTTTCACAGAGAGGGTTGTGGATGCATGGAACGGCCTTCCGGAGGAGGTTGTGGAGTCAAAATCAGTGGTGGAATTCAAGCATGCATGGGACAGTCATAAGGTCATTCTAGGGGGTTGGGGTAGGAAGAAGTAGGCTGCTGGTTAACTAGGATCTGCAGCTTATCCAGTAGGCAGGGAAATGGGCAGACTGGGTGGGCCAAGTGGTCCTTTTCTGCCGTCAAATTCTATGTTTCTATGTTTAGTTATGACCATTTGTTGCAATTTTGCTATGCCTGCTCATAACATTTGAAATGTTAAATCTTTTTACCCCAGATTTTCAAAATAGCCTCCTTATTACCCTAACTCATGTACTGTATGCTACATCTGTCACTTTTCAAATCCTGTCCAAAATGTGTTTTCACAACTGTGTCATGGAATGGCATTGCAGTTGCGCAGAATTACATTTTGGCATGGTTTTGACACTTTTTCTGTACTGGGATACATGAGATGGGGTAATAAGATGGCTACGCTTACAATTTGGTCACTGTTGCTCTGTAAATGGAAGCGCAGGACTCAAGCACTAAAAAGCACATGTAAATAAGCCAGCAGCTGATGCTGCTGGGAACTGTAGTCCTGCCCCAACCGGTACAATAGCAATACCAATGGTGAACATTTAGCATTGACAAATGCTTGTTATTGTTGGTCCTCAGCTATTTTGCAATCACACTAAAGGTAGTTCCTAATGTCTCTTGTTGTATCCTATTTATGGGCAACAGCAGCCACCAAAAAAATGGCAGAATGCTGCTGTGCATCAATAGTTGATCAGTCTCCTCATAGACTCCCATTCCTGAAGCTTCACCACATGCTGTACTCCCGATATTTGTCATTTAACTACATGTGTCTGCCTGGCGGAAGGAAATAGTAATCACCTATGAATGTGACCCCAAACTGAAGCATGCACAGGGAGCCCTTGTCTAGTGCCACAAAACATTCCCAACTTATTGGTCATCAGCCACAGTCCATCCTTTGTGCTACCAACTCCTCAACTAACTGAACACAGCACTTAAAACCAAGCTCTAGTGGTACCAACCCTCTCCCTACCAGAATACAAAATGCACCCCCAGGAGCTCAGAACTGGTGCCACTGACTCATCCTCTCAGGTTTAAATCAGCAGGCTGTCACCAGTGCTATTGAATTTCCTCATCAAACAATAAATAAGGCACTGAGGGTCCATCACCAATGCTGACAAGGACCTCTTATCCCCCACCACACACTGAAAAGAGAACCGGCAGCCCAGTTTATCATATTGTCAGTGTCAGTGGCTCAGCAGGTTGCACACTTGCATCTGAGGCTGGAAGATCAGAAGGTTGTGGGTTCTAGCCCAACACCAGCAACTTGGGTCAAAACCCAGTACTGACACTGTAGTGCAGCCTGAGAGGGGTGCTGTACTCCTAAGGTGATATCTTTCAGACGAGATGTTAAACTGAGGTCCTGTTCCTGTGGTTGTTTAGGTAGATTTAAAAGATCCCATGGCTCTTCTTAAAAAGAGTAGGGGAATTCAATTGTTTTGAAGCTGTAATAAGGACTGCAAACAGTTGAGTTGCCTGAGGCTGGTTGGTGATTTGCAAGACTCTTCTCCTTTTGTGTGCATGTTAAAAATCTCTAATTAACCAAACAAGGGGTTTTGTTTTTACTGTGTGTTGTCTTTGTCTCTAGGGTACATCTTTGGTGTGGGGGAAAGCACTGTTGGCTGCTAGAGGTATTGCATCAGTCCTCCAGCCCTATGGCCCTTGTTGCTTCACTTTCTAGCCAACTGGAACAATTTCCAAACTATAAACCCTGCCATATTTCATAAAGTGGTTACAAACCACAAAATACATATTTCAAATTTGTCAATAGTATTTTCACCAAACCAGAAGTACCACCAAGTGGCACTTCCATTCCATTCCCTTATAAGGTCACTGCCTCAAGAGGTAAGGTAAGTTATGCTATAATAGGGACTGCTGAGAGTTTAGCTGCCTGTGGCTTGCTGGTGATTTGCAAGATTTTCCTCCTTCTGTGTGTGTTGAAAATCTTTAGAAAAACAATAAAAGGGGTTAATTTTTACTGTGTGTTGTCTTTGTCTCCAGGGTACATCCTTGGTGTGGGGAAAACCACTGCTGTAAATGCGTTCTTATTGTTATATGTATTGCACCTGTATGTTACCACTGTTGTACCTCACTGTTTTCATGTCTACCCTCCCTGCAATGAGGTGCCTTTGTAAATGAGTCCATGACTCAAAGGTTGTAAATCCGACTCTCAAATAAATAAAAATAAATAAATAAAATAAAAATATTGAGGGCTCCTGAAGGTATTGCATAAGTCCTTCAGCCTTAGTCTCCTTGCTGCTCTGCCTTCTATCCTAATGGAGCACTTTTCATACTGTAAACTCTGCCATACTTTCATAAAGGGGTGATAAACCACAAAGGAAATCATTTTGAATTTGTCAACAGTATTTTCACCAAACCAGAAGTACCTCAGAGTGGGACTTCAAGTACAGTACATCACCATAAAAGGTTACTGCCTCATGAATGCACAGTGGAGGTGAGGCAGACAAGACAGATGGTTCTTGCTAGCTTCTTCTCCTCCCTTCACAGGGTAAGCTGCAAGAAAACTAAAATATAACACTAATTACACTTGTAGCCCCCTTGCAAATGGGGGTTCCAGATATGCCTGGTGCTAGGGTTAGTCACCGGCCTAAAGCCGTTTAATTGGGTAGCCAGTGAGCGCTTTAAATAGCCTCCGTGAGCTGTCTCTTTAAGGGCTGCTTGTTGCAGCCGTAAGTAACTAAAATGGAGGGGGACTGTGGTTGTATGCCCGAGTCCCGCCCGGGACACTGAAAGAATGACTCCCTTCTGCCATCGCTAGTGGTGCAGAGGGAGTTCTCTTGGGGGATGTGATTGTATGATGGAAACGATGTAAAATAATAATGATAATGTGGTTGTTCTAACCTGTCTTCCTTTGCAGTAAGGACTGCTTGATTGCCTCCTCCATTTTGCTCCAGAACTGCTGAATTGGGCCAATCAGTACCTCGGGACCCTACAGAGTCGGCTGACCAATAGAGGGACTGCTTGTAATTTGGGAAAGGCATTATGGGCTATGGCACTTTTTTGCACCACTGAAGGCTAGAGGAAATGACTGGCATGTTCAGCCAGCCAATGGCAATGGGTAGCGCCCGATCTGGAAGGAGTGCTTGGTGCTGCCAGTTTGAGATGCATTGTGGCTAGTGAGGAGTGAGGAGCTGTGTGCTTCTGCACTGCAGAGTGTTCACGCGGGAAGCGCGTGAAGACCTGAAGCGGCCGTTTTGTGTTGTCGGCTCCAGCGGATGAAACCCATTGGCGGGCGGTCAGAGGAGGCTGTGCTTTGTACAGCTACCCACCAGGCTCGACCTGAAGGAGGACTGGAGAAAATTGCTGAATCGCGCTCGGTCCAAAGACAAGTGGAAGCTGCCGTTTGCAGTATTTCAGGGATGGTGAGTCTGTGGGAGCATAGGAAGCAGTTGCCTGGTGTGGTACCCCTCTGTTGCTGTTTACCATATAAGTGTGAGGAGGCTTGTGTAGCTCAAGTAAATCCTGCTGCAATTAAAGGAATTTTGCCTGTTGCTGTTTACCATATAAATGTGTGAGGAGGCTTGTGTAGCTCAAGTAAATCTTGCTGCAATTAAAGGACTTTTGCCTGTTGCTGGTTACCATATAAATGTGTGTGGAGCTCAAGTTAAATCCTGCTGCCATTAAAGGACTTAGCCTGTTGCAGTTTGCCATAAAAATGTGTGAGGAGTCTCGTGGAGTTCAGGAGTAGCCCTGTTAACGTTTAAGGACCCTATCTTGTCTGGAGGTCATGAGTACTAATTCAGGGTAGTTCCCTGTTGAATTGCCACATTGGAACCAAATGGGATTACTGTACTGCTGACTGTTTAACTAACTTTTTCTTTCCTCTGTGTGAAAGGGCCCCTACCAGCTGCCATGGTTTGGACTAGCCACTAGGGCTTGGGTACCCAGGGACAGTAATTGATAGGGATAGGCCTGTGCACAGAGCCCTAGGTAGATAAATTTAGTGATAAGTTAATCAACTTGATCCCCCCTGTCCTTGTTGTTTTCCCCCTTGAATAAATCAGAATGTTTTTGTACAGCTACATCCTGGCTATTGTGTACGTTAATGGTGAACTGCTGTTTGGTGATTGCAACATAACTGTGCCTTACTTTACAGGGGGTCCCCAAAGGGAGCTGGATTATATTTTCCATGGGATAAGTGTACTGGTGAACAGAATTGCTGCTACCCAGTGTGAGTCACTAGTGGGACGAAGGGGGTGTTGCAGTAGCTCAGAGGGCTGTAATCATGGTAGTCTTAATTGTGCTAACCCCGACCTCTGGGTGGAGGCACCCGTCAATGGATCTGGGTCCTTCAACCTGCCTCTGTGGGGGAAGACAGGGGTAGTAGCCCTAAGGGTAGCGCTCCCTGGGGGTTACACACTTGCAAGTTAAACATGGGCCAACAGGAAACATGTTAGAACAGTTATATAAAAAAGGCCCTATTGTTAAATATAGTAAATGCCTCATGTACACTATTATAGATTGTGGGAACATCACTTGATGCTCCCCAAACAATCGTGGCACTTCCTTCAGTTGCGTGAGAAGAACTCTTATTGTCACAACAGTACCTCATGCATTCAAACTGCAACAGGCTTGTGATAACTGCCGCACAAATGAATCTCAGAAAGGTGTTTAAAAAAAAGTAATGCCATGATCTATAATAACATTATAGAGTGCTAGGATGGCTTCTTAGGGATATAACAGTGCCACCTCTTGAGTCCTTAGGGCACCCAAACTGCTCACCTTCAATTTGCAGTTCTCTTGCCCTAAGAATGTGTGAGATAGCACTCTTACATCCATAAGAGACCTGGCTATAATATATCCCTTTCTGTTACAGATATTCATGCCAAACTATCAAATCCTAAAGAAAAAACTAGTGTGTCTCCTGACGGTATCTCTGGACACCTACTTTATCTGTTGGCAGACAGTTTGTCAATGCCCTTAAAATTGTTATTTGAGCACTGTCTGAATTATAATTATGTACCCGATTTATGGAAAACAGCATATGTTATCCCTATTTACAAAAAAGGTCTTAGAAGCCAATGGGGAAATTACAGACCTATAAGCCTCACATCTCCTATGGGAAAACTGTTGGAAGGTATAATTAAGGACTTGATTTCCTCATCACTTGACAATATCGATATGGAACAGCATGGCTTTAAAAGGGGAGAAGTTGCCTGACCAATTTGCTTTGCTTTTATGATGATTTAAGTAAGCAGTTAGATAGCAAAATTCCATACGACGTGATCTACATTGATTTTAGTAAAGCATTCAGTCTTCTTCACATTGGGCTTTATTACACAAACTTCATCATTTTAACATTAATTCAACATTGATTACATGGATAGCCAACTGGTTAAATAATTGTACACAACGCTATTGATAAATGGTCAACTTTCCAGTGAGGGTTCTGTTTTGAGTGGGGTGCCACAGAGTTCTGTCCTGGGGCCCTGTCTTTTTCAGCTTTTTATTTTGGACATTACAAAATCTTGTTATCCCAATGTACTCAAGTATGCTGATGATATTAAAATTGGTGGACCATGTGTTAACTCTGAACAAATTGCCATAATTCAAAAAGATCTGGATTTAATAACACAGTGGATTTCAATTTGGGGGATGAAGGTAAACCACATTAAGTGCAAAATTCTGCATTTTGGGGCTAGAAACCCCATGCATGATTACATATTGGATAATAGGAAGATAGTCACCTCAGATGCTGAAAATGATCTTGGTGTATTGATATCTGATGACTTCCTTCCTAATTTACAGATAAATGAGATTATCCTCAAAGCGAATTGAGGTTTCTGGGCTATTAAAAGAAACATCAAATCTAGAGATAGTAGAATTTTAATGCCCCTCTACAGAGCCTATGTGATCCCTCATTTGGACTTTTCATCTCAGTTATGGTGTCCCTTTAGGAAATCAGACATTACATGTTTAGAAAAGGTGCAGAGGAGATACACTAAAATGATCAAGGGCTTAAGAGGTGTCTTGTATGATACCAGATTAACCAAACTAAACTTGATGTCTTTATCCACCCGGCAGTTGAGGGGAAATCTGCTGCTAATGTATGATGTCATGAAGGATCCATATTTAATAACACACCTGGGTTTTAACTTCAAGGAATTTAACTATAATTTAAGAGGTCATCCATTACAGTTACAAACAAAAAAGTTTAATTATGTCCCACGTAAATTCTTTTACACAGTACGTGTCATTAAACCATGGAATGCATTACCTATTGAAGTGCTTGTCAGTAGCTCCAAATCTAGTTTTAAATCTCGACTTGATAAATTTATTCTTTCTGGTTCTCTGATTAATTATTATTAGTAAGTAGAAGCAACTATGGACCTTACTGGTTCTTTCGCTCCTCACAAAACCTAGTATAAAACCTAGTATGAAGAGACCCTCCTAGTGTCCCTATAATCTTATATTGTAACTTCTCATGCTGTAGCAAAATCTTTATAATGCCAAATGTTTATCATGATCAGCACTAAAGATTGAACTAGGAAAAAGCTCAAAATGGACTTCTTGGAGCTTAAAGAAACACTATAAATTCCCTTAGGTGCCTAAGTGTCAGTAGTTTAAGGAACACCTGCCATGATTTGTTTAATTTTGTAGAGACTACTAATGTAGCTGGTAGTTTGAGTCTGACACCTTTATTTTTTTTAAAAGTGAAAGACAAACTGACCAGTATACTAGTGTCACCACACAAAACGTGTCTGTTGAAATTCCTTAATCAATTCCCATTGCATCTTTCCTGGACTTGGGAACCCACCAATACAGTCTAGTCACTCATGATGCAGAGGGATAAATAGATACTACTGCATCTTAAGTGGCTACACTGGGATGTTCCTAATGTTCAGGAAGTAAGCAATAAGAGTAGATCAAGAATGTGAATCAAAACATAGTTTGGTATAACTACACCATTAGCATGCAATTCAGTTCTGCTAAGAAAGGAGGCAGATAAAACAACCAGCAACCTCAGTGAATTTTAAAGGTGGTAAGCAATTATAAAAAGTGTGCTTTTAACTAGAAATTATATTATACAGAAAAAGGTTGACAGTGTCCCTTTAAGAGATAAATAAAATTGAATGTTTCTTGCAAACAATCTTGGCAGGAAACACTTTAAACCTTTATTACCAGAATGGCAATAAACAAGCATTTGTCAATGCTGAATATTGCTTGCTTGTATGTGCTGTGTAGGTTTTTGGAAGTCAGTGGAGTACAAATATTGAAAATTTGCAAACTTACGAGCGTGCGTAGGAACAGCGCAATACACGCTCATAAAACAGTAATTTTTAGGAAGTTTGTCACCAAATTTTCAACATAGCCATTTTAAGACCTCTGCTCATTAACAGTGTCACTGTGATTTTCCTAATGTGTCCCATACAATGATTTCGCACACCGACTGCGTCATTGTGCGCTACATGGGTGGAAACACATTTTGGGTGAGATGTGAAAAATGACAGCTGTACTGCTCATAAGGAGGTGTGGTAAAATGACAATGTTGAAAATCTGAAGTGAAAATATTGCATAGGAACTGCTCAATGCATGCTCATAAAACAGTCATTTTTAGGAATTTTTCCGCCAAATTTTCAACATAGGCTTTTTGAGAGCCCACCTTATGAACACTGGCAGTGTCATTTCATTAATCAGTGCCAAAAGGTGATTTTGAGCAGTGACTACGAAATCACCCTTCGGGCCTGATTAACACCATGACAGTGAGAGCATTCATGAAAGGGTCCCAAACCCCCATGTTGAAAATTTGGTACAAAATTCAAAAATGCCTGAGATATGCAGCAAAGTTGAAAACCTATTTATTACATTATACAGCTTACCGGCATTTCCTCAGTTGGTGGTCGGCTTTGAAGAGTGCAGGCGTGTTCCCGGTCCACGAGATCGTCGCGCCCGGTCGAGGTAAGTATGGGATGGGGGTGGGGAGGCAGTGTGCGCGGTGGTGGGCACGAGTGGGGCAGAGACAGCGAGGGACCGCTTTTGTGTTTCAGGGTTTTTTTAAAAAGGACGATGACGTGGATGTTTGCCACGCTGGGTGGGCTCCCAGCATGGCACAAGGACAGCTGTTTGGGGGGGCATGGAGCCGACGGGGGATTGGCCACCCCCGTCGGCGATAGCATCTGTTGCCACCCTGGGGTGGGCTCCCAGCGTGGCACCCTGTACTCTCTGGGGGGGGACAGTGGAGCTGGTGGGGGATTGGTCACCCCCGTCGGCTATACGATGTATAGCCACGCTGGGGTGAGCACCCAGCGTGCCATGTGGAACTCTGTTTTGGGGGTGAGTGCAGCACAGCCGACAGGGGATTGGGCACCCCCGTCGGCTATACAGTGTGTGCATGGGGGGGCGAGCACGCAGTATGCGTGCGTGTGTGTGTGTAGGGGGAGCGCGCATGAGCAGGCGATATCTTATCGGTGTTCACTAAAGCGTAGCTCCCCCTTTCAACTGTACTCCACTGCATTTTCTACTGTTGTCATAGACAGCTCCAGCAGCCATTGGAGAACTGCAGCTGTGCCTGCAAACACACTGACTGAATTGGAAGAGGGCTGCCACACCTCTGAAAACTCAGATGATGGCACTATGTTTCTTGCACATGCGTGCAAGCAATATAAAAAGCAGTGGGGAAGAAACTGATAAAGTACATAACACAAACTCTATGGAAAGACAGCCAAAACAAGGTAGAGAGAAAAGTTATGAGCATTGCCAAATACCTTAAAAAAGATAAGAGAGCAATGACAACTTCCTCTGAAAACACTCACCTATCAAATAGATTTAGTTCCCTAGAGACAGTAACTGAATCAGTGGAGCAAACTGCGGCTTCCTCTACCTCCTGTAAGACAAAAAATAGTTATAGGGATTCAATCATATGTTTCACCGGCCAACTTCAGTATTTGTAAACATGACAAGCTGAGTATAACTGTTTCCTGCTTACCAGGTGCTAAAATTGATACTTCAGGTAACAACTTAGTCGACAATGTCATGTTGGTACAAATGATGTGGGGAAATCTCAAGAAAAAGATATTTGCTATGAGCTTGTAGCACTTCGCAAAAACATTATGAACAAGGGCTGGAACATTGCTATTTCTGGTATACTACTGATTCCCAGAGTGCACAAGGAAAAGAATTGAACTATTAATAGGTTAAATATTAGATAAGCAAACTGGTGCAGTAAGAAAAATATTACATTTGTGATCACTGGAACACCTTCTTCAGTAACATACTAACATACTAAGCAGCCAGCAGAGTAGGCCCTATGGTCTATCGAGTCTGCTCGTGGATCAGTGCCCGTTCCAGGCCCCATTGCGACCTCCCGCATCCTCCCCCTGAAACCCCCCCCATCTCCTGACTGGGGTCCCCCCCCGATGCTGGCCCTTCTCAGACTCCCCCTCCCCCTATACCTATCACAGTCTCTGTTGATCCCCTCCTCAGTATCCATAGCCACCAGTTCCACAGGCAGTGCATTCCAAGGATCCACCACCATCTCAGTGAAGTAGCATCTCCTTCTCTCCCCTTAAGTCTCCCACTGATCAGCCTCATATGGTGCCCCCTGGCGACCCTCTCCTCCCTCAGCTGGAACACCCTGTCCAGGCTTACCCTATTTACCCCTTAAGGTAGTTGAAGACTTCGATCATATCCCCTCTGTCCCTTCTCTCCTTCAGGGAGTACAGGTGGAGCTCCTCAAGTCTCTCCTCATAGGACCTCTCCCACAGACCCTGCATCATTTTGGTCACCTTCCTCTGATCCCCCTTCAGGATTGTAATATCCCTTTTCAAGTGTGGTCACCAAAACTGCATGCAGTATTCAAGGTGCGGCCTAACCAGGCAATTGTACAGTGGAAGGAGTACCTTCCAGCTTCTCGAGGTTATCCCACCTGGCTATGCACCCCAGCATTTTGTTTGCTTTGGCCACAGCCCTTCTACACTGCTCTGTGTTGTTCATCTTGGTATCCACAACCACACCTAGGTCCTTCTCCCCACTTGAAGCCTGCAGTGTCTCCTCTCCCAAGGTGTACACATAAGCCAGGTTCCTAGCCCCCAGGTGGAGGACCCTACATTTCCCAGTATTAAACCTCAGTTTCCAGTTGCAGGACCACCATTCCAGAGCATCCAGGTCCCCCTGTAGGGCTAACCTACCTTCATCATCATCCACCACCACCCCCAGCTTCGAGTCATCAGCAAAGAGGCTCATTTCATTCCTAATGCTGTTCCTGATGTCTGAGATATACAGTAGGTGTTAAACAGAATTGGGCCTAGCACTGATCCTTGGGGGACCCCACTAATGACCCTCCTAGGAGATGAAACCTCCTCCCTGACCACCACCTTCTGGAAATGCCCAGCCAGGCAGTTCCCTATCCATCTGACCAACCATACCCCCATCCCCATTTCCCTCAGCTTCTCCAGCAATCTGGGATGTGGTACCGAGTCAAATGCCTAGCTGAAGTCTAGAAAGAGGACATCCACCGGCCTGCTTGGTCCAATGCCCTCGTTACTCAGTCATAGAACTCCACAAGGTTGATCTGACATGATCTGCCCTGAACAAAGCCATGTTGATGATCATCCAGGTGGCCCCGTGCCTTCAGAAACACCCCCAGCCTTTCTTTTAAGATGACCTCCATCACTTTGTCCATCACCGATGTCAGGCTTACATGGCTGTAGTTTCCTGGCTCCTCATGTGAGCCTCCCTTGTGGATAGGCACAATGTGGGTCATCCTCCAGTCCTGAGGTACCCATCTCGACTGAAGGGAGGAGTTGAAGAGGTCCGCCTGAGGTGCAACCAGGATCTCCGCCAATTCCTTTAGCACCCTGGGATGAAGGCCATCCAGGCCTGATGCCTTCTCCACTTTTAGGGCCTTGAGGGCTTCCCACACCCTACCCACAGAGATTTCAACATCTGTGGCCCTGCTCCCATCTGCAGGTCCAACCTGTCCTGCCCTGTGTGGTGCTGTCTCACCATTCTCCCTAGTGAAGACCAAGGCTAAATAATCATCAAGTACTCCCACTTGCACCCCATCTCCTCAGCCCACTCACTCCCAACCTCAGTCTGCTAATCTGCCCCTTCCCTTTCCTCTTTTCCCTGATGTACCTGAAGAACCCTTATCACCTCTCCTAATTCCCTGAGCTAACCTCTGCTTCGTCCTTGCCTTGGCCAACCTACCCACCCTGGTGACCTTCCTGGCTATCTTATCATACTCTCCCTTGTCAATAACCCCACACAATGCCTATATCAGCTGTAAGCAGCCTTGTTTTCCCTCACTGCATCCTGGACCTCCCTTGTCCACCAGCTCGACTTCCTGGCTCTACCATACTTGCATCACTTCTTCATGCAGGGCTTGGTAGTTTCCAGGAGCCTCTTCTTAATTATTTCCCACCTGCTCTCAGCGTCCATGCCCAGTCTGATCCTTTCCAAGTGGCTCCTAAGGATCTGCTCCATACCCTTGAAATCTACACCCTGAAGTCAGTCACCATTGTTTTGGTGTGATCTATTCCACCCCCCCCCCATATCCAGGGAAAACCAGACCATGGCATGATCACTTCCAGCCAGTGGGTCCCATACTACTATCTGCCTGATGAAGTCACAGTCCATCATGACCACATCCAGGATGTGACCCTCCCTCATTGGGTCAGCCACCAGCTGGGCAAGGAACGTGTACTGGAAGATGTCCATCAGCTGCTGCTCCCTGGCCAATGAGGATGCCATGGTCCCCAGTCAGTCCCTGGTATGTTTAGGTCTCCCAGCACCACCAGTCTACTGACCCTCTGACCACAGTGGTCCCTGAGATTTGCTACCAGGCCTTCCTCCAGTTCTTCCGCCTATATTGGCAATCTATATACCACCCCCAACTTCACCCTTATTCCTCCATGTGCCTGCAAGATGACCCATAATGCCTCCACATGGCCCTCCATTTCCTCTGCCCTGATTAACCCTACAGCATCCCTAATGATGAACGCTACCCCCCCTTCCCTGCCCACAGCCCTGTTCTTTCTGAATGTGGTGTACCCCGTTAGGGTTAGGGCCCAATCATGCCCAGGAGTGGCCCAAGTTTCCATGACAGCCACCACATCCACTACTCCTTCCACTAGCAGTGTCTGAAACTTGGGCATCTTGTTCCCGATGCTCCTGGTGTTGATCAGGACCACCCTCCAATACATCCCCTTACCCTGCCCCCTTTCCCCACCCTGTGAGCTTCCAGGTAGCTGCCTGCTTAAGCTCCCTCATGCACACTCGGGTGCTCCTGGTCCACAATCCCTCCTCCTCACTTGGGGGAAGAGGCCATGCCCACCCTGGATAGGCATGCTAGGGTCCACCTTAAGCCCCAGCCCCCCCTAACAAGTTTAAACTCCATCTAGCTTGGATGACTCCAGCCATTTTTTCATTTCAAAACCTCCTTCCCCCCCAAGCTGAGGTGGAGCCTATCCCTTACATACAGTGCCTTGTCCTCCCAGGTTGCACCCCATTCCCCCACCAACCTGTACTCCCTTGCCTCACACCACTCTCCGAGTCATTCATTAACCTTCCAAAATGTTTTGTTTATTCCCCACACTGGCTGTAGGCACCAGTAGGATCTCTGAGAAGGAGAAGGAGCACCCTACAGCATGACAGACTCTGGCTAGCTCCTGGGACCTTGCCTGAATCTCCAGCACACTGTTTAACTTGAAATCATTTGTGCCCAGGAGCACTAATATATCAGGGGTTCCTCCACAGTCCTTCGTCAGAGCATAGACCAAGTGCATGACAATGTACTCTTTTCAGAAGATGGGCTCTACTTCAATAAATGGGGAGGGGGGCCTAGTATGTTGAGGATTGAAGTAATAAGGTCATGAACAGTTTTGATTTAAACTAAAATCAAAGGAGGACAACATTAAACATAAACTGGGGACTACAAGGGCAAGAAATAAAATAAGCACCACAATACATACAAATTGACAACAAAACAACATACAATGCATCCTCTTAAATGCAAGGAGTCTCCAAAACAAAATGAATGAACTGCAGGCACTGAGTGGAGAAAACAGATTTGCCAGTATAGCAATCATTGAATCCTGGTGGAGTGAACAAAATATCTGGGGAAGAAATATTGAGGGCCATAAGCTTTTTTTACCAAGACAGGTGTAATAAAAGAGGTGGAGGGGTTGCACTCTGTATAAAAGAGGGACTAAAATCACACAACATAACATCTAAAATCAAGAGAGAATCACATACTATAGAAACATTAGTGATCAAAATTAATAGTAACTACTGCAAAAGCACTCGTTCTTGATCTATGCTATAGACCTCCTGACACTACAAAAGAAACTTCACATGAAATTTCTGTCCTAAATCAAAGCAGCATGTGAGTTAGGGGACAATGTATTTTTAGAGGACCTTAACCTCAGAGTAATAAATTGGTCAACAAAGTCAGCATTCTTTGTTACTGGGAGAAGCCTAATTGATCTAGCTAAACAGTTACAACTAATCCAACATTTTACAGAACTGACAAGAGGAAACAGTCTATGAGACATTGCTCTAGAGTCTGAAAATATAAGTACAAATAACTGTACAATAGGGGCCCCCATGTAATAGTGACCACAATGCAGTTTACTTTAAAATAATGTTGTATGGACTTCAATGATTTCACCAACCTCTATAGGTGGTACTCACTAGAGCTCTGCTCTAACTTCCCTACAAAATCCTCTCCAACACCACAAATCAATTGGAAAATTAACAACAGCTGAGAGGATTAACTGAGATAAAAAAAATATGAAGATGTCCGGTACCAAAAAAAAACATACTTAACCTGGAAGATGGGAGTGGATCTCACAGCTCTTGCTCAGACAGTGAGGCCTCCATCACTGCAGAAACCAGGTGATTACAGCACTCACAGATAATGAGGGAGGGTTGCAGGTTGAGGGTTTTGCGCACCAGAACACAAATGCGGTCTAACAAAAAAAATGCACTCTGGAGCCTAGTGTGGGGTGATGTGGATTTAGGCACAAATGCACAGAATCAATTATCTTAAAAGGAACTTCAACTTATTGACAAAAAGATCACCACATTCGAGCCACACAAACAAGTAAATTCATTGAGCTGTTAGGACCGCTACCCAGATGCCCCAGCATTTTGCTTACTACAGCCTCCTTAGAGGGCAAAAACCAAAAGGTAAATTGCCTTCATCACTTAAATATTGAAAGCAAGTCTTGGAAGAACTGGGGTAACAGAATATTTGGCGTGCCCATCATAATAATAAAAAGCAAATTACTTATTACTTGGATGCCCATAATATGTACTCATGACTAGACTACTGGTTCCTTTCCCACCCACACTTACAGCATGTCCATTCAGTGAGCATACGCCAAATTTTAGTCTCTTATCACACCCCTATATTTCTCCATTTGGACCATATGGCTGAACTGAAAACAACAGGCTGGCACTTTAATCTGTCCCTATTAAATGATCAGACCTTTAATGACTTACTAAAAGATAACATTCAGACTACGGTACATGATAATTCCACTGCAGACATCCCCAGAGCCATCATTTGAGACACTACTAAGACTGTCCAATGGGAAATAGTAGCATACACCTCAAGGAAAAAAAAGAAAGGGAAAAACAAATGCAAGTATTAATAGATAAACTAACCTTTTTGCAAACTTGCCACCAACAAAGTGATCGCAGTGTATATCTGCAAATGAAGCAAACCCAAATGGCTATGCAAGAACAGTGGATGGCCAATAAGTAAATTGCCCTTTAGTATTTAAAACAAAAATACTATAAAAGTGGACCTAGAGTGTCTAACTTATTAGCTTTTCGGCTTCGAAACCAGTAGCAACAAGTTACTATAGTTAAGTTACGAGATCCCATTTCCCAAACCCTACAATACAAAACCTCTCATATACTCCAGATTGTATCCACATACTATAAGCTACAAAATACACAGAACCCTGAACAAGATCTACCTGCATTTCAAAAGTATTTTGAACCCTTACACTTCCACAAATAACAGAGGCACAAAATGATGCACTCTTAGCTCCCATTATGGTCCCCAGCTACAAGAGGCCCTTAAACACACGAAAGCCGGCAAATGCCCAGGCCTAGATAGTTATCCCTCTGAATTGTATAAAGTTCACAAGGACCTCCTTTTATCTCCTTTACTCCAATCTCTCAGGGAAATTCAGAGGCAACGTCCCTCCTCCATCTTGGCATTATGCGACCATCTCCACTATCCTTAAACCCCATAATGATTCCACTAAAGCAGAATCCTATCATCCAGTTTCAATCTTAAACACAGACTATAAAATATTTACTTCTATATTAGCAAAGTGATTACAATGCATTCTCCCTACTCTAACACATAGGGACCAAACAGGTTTCATTATACAGAGACAGACACAGAAAAACATTCAGCGGACACTAGTGTTACTGCAGTATGCATCCAGAATCCAGCAGTCAATTTTGCTGCTGATCCTGGATGCAGAAAAACATTCAATAAGGTCTAATGGAAATGTTTATATTACACCCTTATTTAGATTTTGAATTAGGCCAGACTTTATTTCTCTAACAATGACCTTATATCAATCTCCACAAGTGGTAGTGATGGCAAATAGATTCTTGTTGTCCTGCTTCTCATTAACTAGAGACAGTCAACAAGGATGCCCCCATCCCCACTCCTTTTTGTGCTAACAGTTGAATCTTTAGTGCAAGAACTCCATAATGACCCCAACGCAGAGGGCATCACACATAAAGCTCTCTACATAAATTAGTGTTCCATGCAGATGATCTCTTAATTTATTTAACAAACCCCACCTCCTCCATGCCACATTTATGGACAGCCTTAAAAGAAGATGGCAGCGTTTCTGGTTACTGGTTAAACACAGAAAATAATACTGCATTACATCTAAATTATAACCTGCCCTCCTCCGTCCATAACATGTATAAATTTAAATGGCACCAGCATACCATAAAATATCTAGGCATCTACATCCTGATGGACCTTAATTAACTTTTCTCATTAAACTATAAGCCCTTAATGACAGCCATTCAAATAGACCTCAATAGACGGGCAGTATTACTGTTGTCCTTTAACAGTAGAATTGGGACCATCTGTCTGAATGTTCTTTCCAGACAACTCTATTAGTTTCACACCCTGCCAATATGTGTAGACCAATCCTTTTTTGACACCCTAGATAAAAAGATATCTAATTATATTTGGGCAGGTTTGGACTACTGTAGTCAGTTTTGGACAAAGGGTAGGGGAAGTTTGGAATAGTTTACCATTGGAAGTAGCTGGTAGTTGAAATATAATGGAGTTCAAGAACAAATTTGATGAATATTGCAAGGGTAAGAAACTGACTGGATATAACCTTTGAGAAAAGGCAAGCAACCAGAGGGAAAATTTATTTATTTATGCTCATAAAAGCTATGAGACCTATTATGGTCAAAAACCGAAAATAGCCCAGAGAAAGCTATAACTTCCCAAAACAAACTCTAGTCAGAGCCAGTACAACAGCAAATGGATTTGAGTAAATGTTCATGATATCAGGAGAAATAAGCATATTGTTTTGTTGTTAAAAATTCTATTTAAAATGTGTCATATTACGTGTAAAATGGCATACAGTGTCATATATGAAAGAGATATTAGAGTCTGATACTAATGGGACACATCCTCAGGATATGAGGAGGCTCATTAAGTTACAACTGGCAATAAAGGTAATGAAAAGTATAACATCAGACCTGGTATTACCTACCCACAAGGCATATTTTCAACAGTTGGTTAGTAGATGAAAGTATTAAAAATAGCTTTACATGTAAACCACAACATCTGTAAATATAAATTTAAATTGAAGTCTATTTTTCACATGTTGGGGTAAAGCACTGATTATATAAAATGTTTAGGTGTTCATCCATATTTATTCCTTCTCATGAGAGACATTTTCTCTAGAACTGTGAATCCAATGAACTCTGCGATACAAAATACAAATGTCAGGCATGTATTCTTTTTTTTACAATTTAAACTTTATCAATACATTTCCATTATAATGGGCAGTTACATCAAGTCGAGATGATGAGACATACTTCTAGAACAGTAAAAACTGCCCAGCCCACCCCTCCCACCCCATCCCCTTACAGCAGCAACAAAATTGGGTCGCCCTAACGCAATGCATGGATCAATGGTACATATGAGTAAAACCAGAGTGTGATATAACTTCAGTGAGGTAACAAGACTAAAGAATGAAGGGGGTCCCATATCCTGCTATATATCTCTAGTCTGTTATGAAGGCTTGCAATTGCCTTCTCTGTTCAAAGGTTGGCAGTGATTTCATGTAACCATTCCTGGAAGGAAGGAACCAATTTTTACTTCCAATGACGTAGTATAAGTTTCTTAACAGAAAGTGCAACCATAGAGATGTGATATTTCCTAATTATAGTGTTAACCAGGGACATGTCCCCTAGAAGACATACCTCCGGAATAAAGTACTCCTGTAGGCCCAGTAGGGGATCAAGAAACATCTTAATTGTATTCCATAAGGAAGAAACTTTGGGACAGGACCAGAACATGTGCAAAAGAGTACCCTCTTCTTGCAGGCACTTAGTACATGTACTAGAATTCAAGAAGCCCCAATTTTTTAATTTGATAGGGGTACAATACATGTTATGTAGAATGCGGTATTGCATGAGACGCAGCCTATCTTGGGAAACATACTTATGACAGGATCTCCATAGGGATTGCCAGTCCAACTGGTATTGAGGGAGGAGTGAATTCCAGAAACCAGTAGGTCCAAAGGTGTCCCCATACTTCTTATAGTACAGCACCTTGTATAGCTTGGATATTATGCCAGACGAACTGGGCAATTGGGAGAATTCAGGAATCGGAGCTGGTACCTTCTGGGAGGAGGGAGAACTCCCAAGGGCTACAATGAGAAGGTGTCTTAACTGCATAACTTTAAAATGAGCTGAGCCTGGAATATGGAACTTGTCGATACTTCCACGTGAGGACAACCAGTGCCCTTCCCTGTCTACCAGGGAAAGCAGTTTTCCATCGCCTAGCTGAGGCAGCCGGTTTGAAGGAATCCGCTTTCCGCTAAGAGTGAAAGATGGGGAGTTCCAAATGGACTGAGCTAAGTCAGTCTGAGGGGAGTAATGAAGAAATAAGCATAACTGTGTATATACTCTTAAAGAGGTACTTATTGTGGTACAGTTAACCATCTTTACATGAGACAACTTGAGATAAAATAGGTTTGAGGGATCCAGGCGATTAGATTTAATTGCGTCTAACTCAATCTTAAGCCACACTGGTTGTACCGCTTCAGGGCCTGGGGAGATCCATCTCAGACAATATGCCAGATGACTGGCCCAGTAATATAGTGCCATATGTGGAATCCTCAGCCCCCCCCCCCAGATTTTGGGGCAGCTAGTTTATGGCAGGCCAACCGAGGATACTTTTCTGCCCCGATGAATCTGGTAAATATACTGTGCAATTTCTTAAACCAGCGTATGGGGATAAAAGAGTTGAGAAGAGATAAGGGGTAATAAATTCTAGGAAATACATTCATCTTAATGATGTTAATCCTACCCCATAATGATATAGGAAGTTTAGACCATCTGTCGAGGTCATGCATAATAACCTGTGAGAGAGAATCCAGATTATCTTTGACCCACTTCGAAGGGTTACGGGATAGCTTTATACCCAGATATTTAATTACTCTAGGAGACCAACCTAAACCTAAGGGACAAATATCATCCTTAAAAACCTTGTGATTTAGTGGGAAAAATAAGGACTTACTTGCATTCAACTTGTAGTTGGATAACGCACTGAACCTAGCTATTTCGTTCAATAGGGTTGGTATTGAAGAAACCGGGTGGGAGAGATGTATCAGCAAATCATCTGCGTATGCTGTGAGTTTAATCTCATGATGCCCAACTCTGATACCTTGTATAGAGATGTTTTGGAGAATGTTTTGGATGAGGGTTCAGATATAGGTTAAACAAGAGGTGACAGGGGCAACCCTGCCTGGTGCCTGAATAAGAGTGAGAAAATAGTCTGAGAAGGCCCCATTAGCTGAGATTCTTGCTATGAGGGATTTATATAGTGCAGCAACCCAGGAGATAAATACCGGGGGAAAGTTAAAGGCACTCAAAACCTTGAAGAGAAAACTCCAATTCACCCGGTCTAACGCCTTCTTGGCGTCCAAAGACACCAAGCCTGCAGGGAAGTCAGCGTCTCTGGAGGTCGAGAAGACATGGGATAACGTACGCAGGTGATCCGCCGAAGAGTGTCCCTTCATGAAACCTACCTGATTCACACCTCTTAACTCAGGTAGCACCATGGATAATCTGTTAGCTAAAATCTTTGAGAGGATCTTGATATCCTGATTTAGGAGAGATATAGGCCTGTAGCTCTGGACGAGCTCAGGGTCTTTATCCAGCTTAGGGAGGAGCACTATCAAAGCTTCAAAAAGATGGCGATCAACTTCTGACCCAGATAAGATGTGCTGGAATAAACTATTAAGTATTGGCAATAGAAGATCCCAAAATGCTTTACAGAAAAGGGAGGAAAATCCATCAGGGCCAGGAGTTTTATCCAAGGGTAAACCACTAATAACCTCAGAGATTTCCCCCTGAGTTATGGGAGAGACCAGAGAGGCTATGTAATGTGCTGGAAGGGAAGGTAGATGTGAGTCCGTCAGGTACTTCTCCACACTTTTCGGGCTGGGAGGGAGCTCCATGTCCCCGTAAAGCAATTTATAGTATACTACGGACTCTTGAACTATCTCTGTGGGAGATGTTTTCAGGGATCCATCATCAGAAGCCCTAATTGAAGGGATAAATCTTACTGATTCTTGTTGTTTGATGCAAAGTGCCAGAAGGCGCCCGGCCTTTTCACCTCGGTCAGTATAACTAGCTTTAGTATGTATGATAGCTAACTCCGCCTTTTCTCAGAGTAGTTCTAAATGCTTATCTCTCAGCCCTAGGAGCCTCAACTTGTCCTCTTCCGAGGGGTTAACCAAATCATTGGATTCCAGAGCCCGAATCTGGGATAACAAGGACAGTAATTTTCTCTCCCTAACTCTTTTCCTAGCCACTGAGAGGCTGATGAGAACTCCTCTCATGTAAGCCTTGAAGGCCCCCAATATAATATCCGGCTTTGCACTATTTAAAGGGTTGGACAGAAAAAAGGCCTCAATGTGCTCCCTTATGGTATTGCAATAATTAGAATCTTTAAGCAATTGATCATTGAGCTTCCATCGTGTTTCTCTCCTTGACACATCATGGATTGAGAGATCACACAGCACCAGAGAGTGATCGGAGACAGGGCGAGGTTGTATCGACAAGAACTTAACCCTGGGCAGAAGAGTCTGAGAAATGAATATGTAGTCAATGCGGGACTGTGAACCATGTACCAAAAACCTGAATGTGAACTCCTTGGAATCAGGATTTAAAACACGCCAGACATCACAGAGCCCGCATTGATCCACTAATTCTCTAAAGGCCCTCTGACCTGGGGAGATCCCGATATGCCTCCCGACCTGTCAAGATTGGAATCTGCAACTTGGTTAAAGTCGCCCCCCAGGACAATCCTTATGGGAAGGAAAGGCAGGATTGAATTTGTAAGTCTCATGAAGTACGCAGGGTCATCAGCGTTGGGACCATATATACTGCCCAGTAGCAGAGGTATTGACCAGAGAGTACCTATTACTAAAACGAACCTACCCTCGGGGGTCCCTGATAGTATGAGTTGGGACGAATGGTATGTCCCTGTTAATGATGATCATAACCCCACAGCTGTTTGAGGAGCCTTGCGCCTCATACACTGTCCCCACCTGTTGCCTACTCACTTGTGAGGCTTCTGTTTCTAGTAAGTGCGATTCCTGTAGGGAAGTAACCTGGGTACGTAAAAGGCTTAAGTGTTTGAGAACCTGGTATTGTTTAGACTTTTTCCTGATCCCCTTGACATTCCATGTTGCAAAAGTCACCTCCTTAGCCATCTACTTAAGGATTCTAAGGGTACTAGAATCAGCCTTGCACTCAGGGTGTGTAACCCAAATAATCTAACCCCTCCTTTGCTGCTGTAAGGTCCTCCCACCACCCTAGCCCCCCCTGCAGAAAGCCCCAATTCAAACCATCTAGTACACTCCACCCCCCCAACAAGAGCACGTACCCCTCTTCCCCCTCCCAACCCCCCACACTGTCGCAAGCAATGCTTAGCACAGCACTGGATCTTATCCTCCCCCTCCTGCCCTCCAAATGTATCCCCTGCAAGTGCTCACCTTTATAATACAAAATACAAAGCAGTCAATAGGCTGCATTACTGAGGGCATAGAGTCAACGAGCGGTCTCGGGCTTCCAGGGCCTACAAACATCTGCTGGTGAATCCACTAATGAACGAGAGAGAGAGAGAGAGAGAAATAGAATTAGATGCCATAAATGTGAGTGTAGAAAAACGTCACTCGAGTCTTGAGAGGGAGATGAAAAAAGCCTGTTCCCAGCAGGGAACTATTTCTTGAACCAGAACCAGAGAGAAAAATAACATGGAGGGGTGAGCCCATCATCGAGATAAAAACCTGAAAAAACAAAACCGGATGAGAAGTGAGATAAAATCCAGAGATGGGAAACCCGTGGGAGAAACTACCTAGGGGTTGTGTACCCCTAGCTCTGATAAGCCCCCCCTATGAAACCAGCATGACTTAATAACAAAAGTAATCCCTCTCAAGGCTGGATGACTAGAATTGCATTAAACGGGTGAGCAGCACCCTCTTGTGGACAACACCTGATCCAGCCCACCATTCAAGGGCGCCCTGAAAGCCCGGAATTGCTCGAAAATCCGAGTTCCCATCCTCCAAGGATTAAACAGGAGGTATAACCCTAGACCTAGCCCTGTGTGTTTCCCCTGGGTACTGAGTAAGTGATGTTATATCTGATGCAGTCCAAAACAAACCCCGCAGGAGCCCCCCCAGGACTCTCCCTGTGACACTATTCCCATTAACAGGCCAGGGCCTGTTAAAAGTAAGGTTGAGCCTCTACTAGTAGACCAGTTCTATTAGGAAGCATAAGTCGAGTGAAATCTGTCTCTGGAAAGAACACTGTCCACACAAAGATCCGAACAACAGTTCGTTCTGAAGTTGCAGTGAGCCCCGAAGATCATGAGGCCCTCTCAGGTCGTGTGAAACAGGTCTGGCAACACTGACTTAAGGTTTAGTAACGCAGCATCAGGATCCTCGAAATTAAGCCATGAGCCATTTACAGAGGCTTGTAATTTCGCTGGGTACCCCATTCTGAACTTTAATCCAGCCGCTATAATCTTGGATACAATCGGGTGGAAGGCTTTCCGTTTCAGTCGAACTGAACCAGGGATATCCTGAGCAATTCTCAGCTTCACCTTCTCCCATCTGACTTCTTGCAAGGCCTTGACTTTCTGTAAAAATGCTGCCTTTCCAGATAATTGAGAAGGTGGCAAATGATGGGGCGAGGAGGTGCATCAGGTGGGGGTTTTGGTCGCAAAGATCGGTTGGCCCGTTCTATTATGTAGTTTGGGCCAAAGGGAGAGGGGGCCAGTGACTTTTTCTACTAACTTCTGAATAAAGACAATGGTATTATGGCCTTCCTCCCCCTCGGGGAGCCCGAGGATTACCACATTATTTCTCCGACTACGGCCTTCCAGATCCTCGAGTTTTGCTTCTAATCTAGACAACCTCTGTTTCATTAGTAGAAGCTCAGGATCCATGCTTTCCAGCTTTCTCTCGATCGAAAATATTCTGGCAGTGTTGTCTGATACTATCGTGGCAACTTCCTCTATCTTTCTGGAGAGGGACTTCAGGTCGATTGCCATATCTTTCATCTCCTCCTGGAATGGTTTGAATTCCTCTAAATATCTATTAAGTGTTAGGGGTTCTTGGTCCCCAGCTTGACACGCAGATTCAGGCTTGTCTGGGCCACTCGAGGCTTGGGATTTCTTTGAGGCCTTCTCGGGGGTGGTGGGGGGGGTATGTTTCCGGGGGTTTCTTCATGTAAGCCTCCATTTACCACACAGGAACCCAATATAGGAGCGCACACTGTTCAGAGACAAGAAAACTCTTGAGCAGAGGAATTAGATGAAATTTAATGATATTAAATATCGATTTTGTGTTCGGAAGGTTGGAGCTTAGCGGAGGAGCATCTACTCAGCACTCTGCATCACGTGATCTTGTCAGGCATGTATTCTAGAAAACAATAAAAAGCAGGACATTATTATATCAGATGCGCATTTTGTTGTAATCATACAGTGGTAGCCGTAGAAAAGTTTCTCAGTACTGAGGTATACCTAGTAGTTTTTCAGTACTGAGGTATACCTAGGTATACTGAGGCAGAATCACATTACAGTCATTGCAAATTGTAACTTGAGTGCCTCAGTGGTACCTCAGTGGTACCTCAAGGTACCTCGAGGTAGGCAACTTTTAGATAACTACCACTGTAATACAATAAAAAAAAAACACTTCTATTGCAAAGTATGCCTACAATCTTTATATAAAGGAAATAAAGATTGTCTATAGAAATCTTACAGAAAGTGCACAAATTCAAAACAATCATTGACACCTGGGTTATAGCGAGCCACCCCCCTCCAAGGTATAGTTCCATTAACTGAGCATCTGATATAGTAATGCCCTACTTTTTTATCTAATGTTTTAGAATAGATTCCTGATATTTGGAATCATTGTACTGCAGACTTCATTGGTTCCACAGTCCTAAAGAAAATGTCTCACAGAAGAAGGGATATATAAATGAATATGTGTCCATTTTATATCCTCAATGCTTAAGTCCAGCATCCACAAAATGGATTTCTATATGGTTTATATTTCCTGATATTGTAGTTTATGTGGAAAGCTTAATTTTTATAATTACATGCACTAACCAACTATGAAAATATGCCTTTTAGGTAGTTTGTACAAGGTCTGATATTAAACTTTGCATTACCTAAATTGCCAGTTGTAATTTTATAAGTGCCTCCTCGTATCCTGAGGATGCATCATATTCGTTGTTTTAAATTTTTTATTTCTACACATCACTGGTGGTGGATAATATAACAACCGGTTACAATAGTACTACAAATATAGCATAAGGAAAAACCAGTGATGTCCAAATGGCATACCACAGACAGCAACAGGGATTAAACAATGCTGTAGAGCAAGCGCTACCCAGGTCGCTGTCCATGTGACTAAGAAGAAGACAAGGGCTGCGAAATCGAAAATGTATTTATTTATTTTATTTAATTTTTGTTGACCGGGTAAGTGCAGTAGATAAATTCTGTCTGTTTTCAGGCATGACCTGGGGGAGGGGATACAGATGAATGCCAACTGACTTTGAACCAGATTAAGGTGTTGGTGGTATGTGTTTAGTGAATGGGGCAAATTTGGCCAAGGCACTGGGGAAATTCCCCTACTCTGCGGAGGGGGAATCTTTGGTGGACGGACGCAAGATGGCCACTCAGCCCAAACCTACAGAGTCGATGGATGTGTCAGAGCTGCGGGAGTGGGCTTCCTCTCCTGCACCAGAGGAGATCTGTACTGAGGATATGCTGCAAGATGCATCTATGCCTGAAGAGAATTTTCCCTTGAGAATGTGTCTCCTGAGGTGCCTGCACAGTCTGACCAACGCGGTTTATCGGAAGACTATGCTGAGGTTTTATCATAAGGGCGTTTGTTACAGGAGGAGCGTTGATGTGGAAGCTGCGAGGCAGCAGCTCTTACGAAATGCTGCATTGCGGTCTGCTGCTCTAAGTTTGTCCGCTGTTGCTCCTCGTACTCCGGTCGCGAGTGGTTTTGCGCGACGCCCAGGAGGCGATGGAGTTGTCTGTTACACCCTTTTGCCCACCGCCGAGGACACTGTTCGGGATATGTCTGCTGTAAGTGCTTCTCCTTCAGTTCTTTCTGCCTCTAAATCATTGCTCCACACGGCTTTCACTGACTCTGATGACAGTACCGCTTTGCCAGACGCCTTGCATCAGGTTAAGCGTCTTGGTATGTCTGCGACTATAATTAAATGTGCTTCTGAGACTGTTTCTGTTCCTACTGGCACTATTCCTAACGGAGACGTTGGTAAGGGTGAGAGGACAGTGCTTCTGGTAATTGAGACATCTGGTGAACAGTCTGTTCCTCTTATATCCCTTTGCTAAAGGCACTATCTCTCCTGTACATTTTAAGAGTCCTTCTGTAGACTCCTCAGTTTCTCACCCTTGGTCTCCTGAAAAAGCTATTTCTGAGGCAGGATGGTTACAATCTCCTACAGGGGTGTGGGTGCCTGATCCCAATGATGTTACAGTACAGAAGTATAATAGCCTGGGCACCTCTTTGGATGTTGGTGCTTTACAACCTAACACTTCCAGATCTGTTATTCCTGTTATGACCAGTGTTACAGCTCCAGCTTGTGTTACTGCTTGCTCTGTTAATCAAACTTTTCCCAAGTCTAGTTTGCCCACCGCTACTAACTTGAATACTGAAGTTCTTGGAGATGTTCCCTGTACTAACTTTAAACTTTCTGATTTATTTACTAACAAAGGAGAACCTGCACCTCGTCGAAATGCAGTGAGATTACTGTATAAAGGTGGTTTAGAGGACCTTCCGGACAGGCTTTATATTTCTAAAGTGTTATTGAAAGGTTCAATGAAATTTTTGTCTTCAGATATTTATGCATTAATACATTTAGGAAATGCTAATTATGATATTAGCTTTAAAACCTCTGGGGGTTTGGAACGCTTTTGGTCTGTATTTCAGATGGTTAAGAACTCCCCTCTTTGGACCCCTTTTTATGGGTCCCTCTTACCAAACCTTTAGTAAAATTAATTACTATTTTGTTTCGCAATGAAGGAGTTCATATAGAGGATATCCTTTTTTGGTTGAGTAGGAGGTGTGAAATTTTAGACAAACCAGTTCCTATCCTGGATAGTGAACAAATTTGGAATGGGGGTTGGAAAATGCGAGTGAAATTATTTTCATCTAATTATGGGCCACAGCACCTTCCAAATAGTTTTTTTTTGGGAAGAGATAGAGGCAGTTTGTTTTATGTTGGTCAGCCTAAGGCCTGTTTTAAATGCGGTTCGAGAACCCATTTGAATACTGCTTGAGACACTCCACGTTGCTCCACTGTTTTGAATTTGGACATTTAGCTGCTAACTGTTTGAATTTATTTAAATGCAATTTGTGTGAGCAGACGGACATGGCTATGCCAAGTGCCCGTGGGCTTCCCACAATAGATGATTGCCCTCCCATGAAGGATTGATTACAGGTGCTCAGCATAATTCTTCCGTTTCAGCTAAGCCCTCTGGCTCTTCCTGTGCTTTCCCATACTCCCCCACCACAAGCTGACCCGAGCCCAGTTGGTGCAACTATTCGAGATAGTCCTGCTTTGACGGTTGTACAAAACAGTGCACCACTCTCCCTTTGGAAGTAGGTACCTCGTAGCTTCCTGTCCCCTGTTCATGCTCTTGCTCCTTTGGATCAGGGTGAGACTTCTGATATGCCCCCCTTATCCCAAGACGCCCTTTTAAAAAGTGACAGCTAAAAGCGTCATAGATCAGGAAACTGGTTCCTCTCAACAAGAGACTAAGGCCCCTACGAGTAGTGATACTTCTGAGTCCTGGAAAGTGGGTAATAGCTATGCAGTTTTGGGATCAAAGGAAGAGTCAGAAGGTGATGAGTCTGATCGCTCTTCTAAGGCCTCATTGATTACTGATCCCTTTTCAGAAGGGGAGGACGGTGATATAGGAAAGACTGAAAACTTTCCTAGGCGTTCACAGAGAAGGCGTGTGTCTAAAGTTTCTTGATGGTACAGCATAAATGGGGTTTCCAGGTGTATCTCTTTTTTTCCTTCATATAATGACCTCGTAACAGTTACTACACTTAATGTTAATAGTATGAAAAGCCATAAAAAATGGTAACAGCTTTGTCTTGTTTGCAACATTTACATACCGATATTATCTGTCTCCAGGATACTAGGCTAAAGACCAGTTATGAAGTTCAGCGAACACGTAATCTTTGGTCATTAGGGATGTCCTTTTGGTCTAATGGTGAAAATCTCTGTGAAGGGTGGGGTTTTGTTTACAAATTCGGCCTTGAAGGTATCTAAGATGGTAGATATTTACCCAGGGCGTGCGCTTTTATTGGATATCAATTTTGGAAGTGAAAGATTCCGTTTGATTAATATATATGCCCCACAGACCAAAGCTTTGAGAGTTGCGCTCCTGAATGACATACACCCTTATTTGTATACTTCCGTTTGATTGTTTGGGCTGGTGATTTCAATTGTGTTCTTAATATCAAAGATAGAGGGATGAAGACGACTAAATTGTTTTGTGATTCTCAGAAATTGAATCAGATTCTGGACACGGCCCAGCTTAAGGATGCTTATCGGAGCATAAACTGTGATGGGGGTAGGACATTTTTTAAGAATCAGTTATCTACACGTATAGATTTTATTTTTCTTTCTCTCTGTACAAATAATTAAGGCTACCTTGAGGGTCTGGGAATTTTCTGATCATAAATCTTTAACAGTACAAGTGTCCTGGGAAGGTGTTCCACGTTGTAAAGAATATTTGGAGAATGAATGACTCCTTATTGTCTGATGAATCTGTGCAGAAAGCCTGGCAGTCGGAATTTAATGCTAGATTGTCAGTCCTGGATGTCTATGATGATGTTGCCTCCTGGTGGGAAGATTCTAAACATAATTGGAAAGTTTTTTTCAATCATTTTCCCAAAAAATTAATTCACAATATTTGGAATATCTAAAATTGCGATCTAATTACAAAAGCTAATATCTCTAACTGAAACCAAGGTTTAGATTATAGTACTCAAATTGGACATGTGAAACAACTCATGTTTCAATATAGATATGATAGGGCTAAATCTCTTGATTTTGAGCATAAGTTTGGTTTAAAATTGCATAAAGGTGCCTTAGATCCATTTAATGACTGTAAAATAGAGTGGTGAATCGTGTCATTACGGAATTAACATCTGATTCTGGAGACCTAAGTACGACTCCAGCTGCTTTATTGCGGTTGTGACTAATTATTTAGCTAACTTGTATAGTGTAGATGACCACATTCGACCGGAATTGTTAGACTTAGCCGCCTTCACTTGCCTCACTTAAATTCTGCAGACAGTACCAGTCTGTTGAACAAGATTTCTGAAACGGAAGTGAAAGACTCTATTTTTTCTTTGAACACGGACTCTGCTCCTGGTACAGATGGTTTTGGTGTAGCTTTTTATAAGACTTTCCATACTACTTTAGTCCCAATTTTGACATCTTTGTTTAATGAAATGTTGTCATCTGCTAGGTTGGCTCCTTCCATGAATCAAGCATTGGTTATTTTGCTTTATAAAAAGGGCTTGAAAACTGATTTACGAAATTGGAGGACAATAAGTTTATTGAACACTGATTTGAAAATTTTAAGTAAAATCTTATTACGTAGACTTACACCGATTGTGGATTCATTGTTAAGTCCCTATCAATCCTGTTCTTTACCGGGCCGCTCCCAGAATGATAATTTATTACTTATCCGTGAACTTTTTTCAGCATCTCAAACAGGTTCAGTGCAAGGTTATTTACTTAGCCTGGATCAGGAAAAGGCATTTGATTGTGTTTCACACAAATTTCTGTTTTCGGTTTTACAAGCATATGGTCTCCCAAAATATTCATTGCTTGGATCACGGTTATTGTATCATTCTGCTTCCTTGATACCTAATATTAACGGTTGTGTGGCCTCCAATAGCAGTTCGAGAGGCGTTAGGCAAGGATGCCCTTAAGCCCTTTACTTTATGTTTTCTATATTGATATTTTTATTCGAATGGTGTGTGCTCATAGTGGTTTAGAAGGTGTGCGCTTGGCAGATAATGTTGCACCAATTAAAATTTTGGCATCGAGATGATTTGGTGGTATGCTTAAACTCGCTACGAGAGGAACCTCAGTTTGCTACGGTTTTGGAGTTATTCTCTAAAGTTTCGGGTTCAAAAATTAATTATGGCAAGAGCAAAGGATTTCCTTTTGGTCTCTCTCCTATTCCTGAATCTGGCACCCTTGCAGGAATTCATATTTCAAAAGCTCCAATAACCATTTTAGGAATTGTGTTTGGTGAAATAGATATGATGCATAGCAACTGGACCCAGAAAATTAATATTGCTCAATCTGTCGTGGCTCGTTGGAAAGGGAAACAAGTAGCAAAACGTAAAAGAGTTTTGCTAATTAAAACTCTGCTATTGCCAATTTTTTTGTATTTAAGTTATGTGTTTCCTCCCCCATCTTCTGTATTTACAACTTTATATAGTGTTTTTTTTCAGGCCTTCTGGGGAGTAGATTGAACCCCATTAAAGAGGGTTTACATATAGACCTATTAGTCAGGGTGGGGTAGGTATGATACATCCAATAGCTTTTTTCTTAGTATATTTTTGTCGTGTAACTTTTGTCCTCTATTACGACCTGGTTTAAAACCTTGGTCCCCTTATGTAAATTTATGGTTTTGAAGGGCTTACCATTCTGGAAAACTGCTAATTGGACTTCTTTGTTTAGAATCCCTAATATTCCTAAGTATGGTAAAGGAGTTTTTGTTTGATAAAAAGTGGAACTTAACTATACCTGATTTGGAGACATTGACCAAAGCAATTATACAATGTTATAGTTTCTCTGATTTTCAGAACCCTTAATCTTTCCAGATTGTACTCCCGGTCTCAGGTAAGACTTTTAATTTACTCTCCCAAGGACGGATACCGCCTTTCTTTGGGATAGCGCTTTGGTTGAGCTCTCATGGTAGATTGCCAGTGGGTAGTACCCATAAGCACAAACAATTATGTGAACGATGGTGTACTGTGAACTTTGTATTTCAGAATTGGAAACACAGAAACACCTTTTTGGATTGCTCATATATTAAACCTTTCTGGGTCTGGTTAGCAATAAATGGAGAGAACCTTTGTTTTCTTCCATTTCTTATCGACTTTAATGTACGGTTCGAATAAGGGTGGCTGGTCTAGGTATCCTGCTGATACATTACTTTTGGTTTTTTCGTTATTCGATTTTACATTTGGCAGTCGAGAACTTTTGGTCTACCCAACAACGCACTGTTTTGTTTGATGAACTTTTTTACAATATATTGCATACTATTCATACAGTTTATAACTATGATAGGAAAAAGTATGGTCAACCTACATGCTCTGCTTTATGGGTGAATTGTTATAATTGGTTGACTTGAAGTTTGTTTCTGTTTTTTTGCTTTATGAATTGGTTTGTATCTTGTCTGGAGACCTCCATTTAATAAAAAATTCCCCTACTCTTGCAGTAGGGGAACCATTGGCCATTTGCTGCAAGATGGCTGACACCCAAGATGGCAGAGGGGAAGGTGGAGGTGCGACCCCATTTTCTGATTCAGACTTTTTTGAATCTCTTCAGTCTCCAGATCCTACAGATATGCTGTATAATGCATAAGGCATTGAAAATACTACTGAAAAAAACAGGACTTGATGGCTAATAACACTTTGATACCAGTCTCTGATCCTAGTGTGTCTCACCTGTCTACTACTAATGTTCCTCATTTTTAAGAACTTCACTTAAGGCAAGTTTTTCATCAGCATAAACATTTTCTGCTAAGCATTGCCCAGGAAGAAGCCCCCTCTCTAGACATTCTGGATGCTTTATTTTCTGCAACAATGACTTCTCAGGATCCTACTGCAGCAGAGCGCGATACAAGTGCTTCTGACCCTCATACCGCTTCTGAGTTGTCACAGTTACATCTTCACCCTACTACTAGGACAACAACTGATTCTATCAGTACCTGGTCTCATGAGGCCATTTTGCAAGTGGCAGGATGGCAGCAATCAGCTGATGGAATGCCTTGGACTTCCCTGGGACTGGTGACCACAGAGGAGATTATTGCCATGGTAAATGATTTGAAAAATACCAATCCCCTGATTGTTTCTCCCTCTCCGGATGCTCCTAGAGAACTACGTCCTGACCTACAGCAGCAGCCAGTCAGCCTTACGGACACTAGCTGGCAGACTGAGCCTAGCAACCACTCTTTGGGCCCCAACGAGATGCATCACAACACAAGTACGTATGCCTTGACTACAGATGGTTTGCAAAATGTGACTAATACTCAGTTTAAAATGAGTGACTCATTTAAAAATGTAGTCAAACCTGCATGATGAAGAAATGCTGTTCGACTAAAATATTTTGGTGAAGTAATTTCAGTTCCTACCTGAAAGGTTGTATAGCATAATATGTTAAAATATACCATAGGGATTAGCCCTTCAGAGCTTTTTGCTTTTATACATGTGCATGGATAAATGATCTCTGATATTAGTTTTAAAAATGTATGCTCACTTGAAAAATTCTGGACACAATATGAGCAGGTTAAAAACTCTTTGCTTTGGGCTTCATTTATGTTGATTCCTCTCACCAGGCTTTTAGTGAAAATCATCACTCTATTGTTTAGAAGTGAGACAGTCAACATAAATGACGTACAATACTGGTTAAAACAAAGGTGTGAGCTTTTGGATGCCCCCGTCTTATTTTTGATGAAGATCTAGTTCGGACAGGAGGGTGGAAGATCAAAGTACAGCTAAGACAGAATGGCCAAGGTGTAGTACATTTACCTGGAAGCTTTCACATAGGGCAGGATAGAGGACTGTGTTTTTACCTGGGACAGCCTCGCACTTGCCATAAGTGTTGCTCCCGAACACATTTGAGTTACACTTGTGACCAACATTGCTGTATGTTGTGTTTGGCCTATAGGCATGTCAGTTCAGGTTGTCCCAACACATGGCTTGTAATCTGTGTGATGAACAGGGACATACCTACCCACCCACAGTGTCCATGGGCCGAACACAACAGATTAGACCAGGTCCTCCAAGATCACATTGCTATCATTACAGAGTCCCAAGTGCGGGCTATTAGAAGATGAGAGGAAACATCACTCTCTACTGTTCTCCCCATACCCCCGAGGCACCAGAGGTTACTGCAACAATGACCACTATGCCAGCAGAACCCCCGGCCTCTCATATCCATGAGTCCTATACTGATAGAACAACCATCCACGTCAGAACAAATGAGACCTCAGGGCAATACTGAACTTATGGCTGGGACACCTGGGCAAGACATTGTGCCCTCCCCGGGCAGAAGAACCTTTCACTCCTGTCCCAGTGTCTAAGCGAGGAAGAGGGAAATGAAAGTCTGAGACCCATACGCCTACAAAATCTATTATCACTAGAAACAAATTCCAAGCCTTAGCTAAAAGATGGCAGTGGGGGGATACAGAAAGGGAAGATGCCGATTCAGACTCTTCCAGAACATCCTCCTCTCAAAAATGGACTATTCATCTGAATCAGGTAAGGAGCAAAAGGCTAAGTTCCCAAACAGGTGAGGTTAGAGAACTGTTGGCCTGGCTTGTCCCCCCACCCCCCCACACACCTTACACTCTAATTCATAATGCATAGTCCTGTGCAACTTCATTGCTGTACATTAAATGTGTGCAGTATGAAGTCATTCCGGAAGCAAGTTACTACCTTAAGTCTTTCAAAATCTTCAAAGCATGGTTTTTATTTTTTGCAAGATATGAGGCTAAAAACTAGACAAGAACTTGCACAGGTCCACAATAAATAGACGGTAGAGCCTTTCTTTTGGTCCCATGGGGAAGATACTTGTGATGGGGGGTGGGCATTTTATTTGCAGGATATGAATTTCACATTTCAAGGCTTTTGGATATATTTTCTGGGTGGATGATGTTGATAGATGGGGTTTATAGACACTTAAAACTGCGATTGATTAATGTGTATGCCCTCAGAGCATTGCTGCTAGATCCTGTCTTTTTAATCTAATTCAGCCCTACCTATATTCTTCTTGACATGTTTACCTGGGAGAGGATTTTAACTGTGAACTTACTTTGGCCGACAGAGAGGGCAGCACTCAGAAAACATTTAGCGACATGGCCACTTTACGGAAATTAATACATGCTGCACAATTTACAGATGCTTACTGTGCAATACATAAGCTAGATGCTAAAACCTACTATAGGGGACACTTGCTACCCATACAGACTATATGTTTTTTCCAAAAATGCTAAGGTGCATCAGCCTGAAGTAATCCCTTGTGAACCATCCGATCATTTAGCTGTGTCACTGCTATGCTCCCCAGCAGGTGGTCCCTTCCCTGACATACCAAGATCCTGGTAGAAATTAAACAATTCTTTGCTTCAGGATACTCACATCTCAGTGGCCTGTTTGGATTTATTATGAGTAAGAGTCTCAGAGATAGATGCGTATCAATCTTCAATATCCTGGTGGGAAGACACTAAAATAGATTTACAGAAATGTTTTTGGAAATCTGCCAGAAATAAATCTTTATTGGCTTATTTTAGATATACTTGCCTCCAGAAGCAGTTACTAGAAACCTTTTCCTTGGCATAGGAAACCAAAACCAATCTTTCTCAGGGGATAGAAGCGTTTAAGACTGATATGGAGGCTTTTCAGTATAACAGGGCACTTTCACTAAAATTAGAGGCACAGTGTGAGACTCAATCTTCAAAATCCTCTTTAAATATTTATAAATGTTGTTCTGATAGAGTATCAGCTACCTTTATAGAACAGCTGGTAGATCCAGTCACTAATATTACTCATATCTCTCTTTCCTCCACAAAACATATAACACAGCCTTATTTGGAGAATGTGATTGGTTCTGCACCCACACCAGCAGACAGTTTAACTTTTCTTACAGATATTGCTATCCCTGTAGTTTCTCTGGAGCAGCTACAGACTCTGACAGCTCCTATATCTGTGGAAGAGACATAATGTACAATTCTGCATCAGGAAAAAAGCTCCTCCCCAGAGCCAGATGGGCTAACAGCAGAATTACAGTATGTCAGCATTATGCTAATATTTTTGCCCCTTTTCTAGCATGTGTATTTAATAATATTTTATATACGCACTCTGTCCCAGGGCATTTTTCAGATGCTATCATGATTTTACCCTATAAGAAAGGTGACAGAGCTGATGTCCGGAACTGGAGACCCCTTAGTCTATTAAATGTTGATTATAAAATATCTGCATCTATACTACTAAATACAATAGGTTACTGCCCATAGCGGCACAGGTTATTGTGCAGAACAGATCTGTGCAATACCCCACAAATCAATGCTGCACAGTCTTTCCCTCCTGAGAGATATTGTTTCTACCAGCTCCATAGAAACTCTTGCACTCCTTATCACTCTTGATCAAGAAAAAGCTTTTGATCGGGTAAATCATATGTTTTTCTTTCAGGTTCTGTCACATTATCATATCCCTCTGAAATTCATTTCCTGGATAGAGCTTCTCTACAAAACAGCTTGGATTACACCACACATTAATAATTCCCCTAGATAATTTTTTTTAGATAGGAAGGGGGTAAGGCAAGGTTGCCCACTAAGTCCACTTCTATATGAATTTCAAATAGACCCTTTATTAAGGAAATCCTTACAGCATCCTACTATTCCCAAATTACTCTTTCCTAATGTTTTTCCTGCTCCTGTCATTAGTGCCTATGCAGATGATTTCTGTATTTGTACTACTCCCCTGCTAAACTCATCTGACATTACATCTATTCTCTCTGATTTTGAAATATCAACCAATTCTAAATTAACTTAGCATAAAAGTTTTGCTAGGTACATCCCTAGTAACATTACTCCCATTTCTTTAGAGCATGTAGCAAGCATTCCGATAAGTCAGGACCCCATTAAAACATTAGGACTTTATTTTGGTAGTTCAGCAGACACTATCTATAACTGGAACTTATCATTGGACAAAGCAGATAAGATAGTGAACTCTTGGAAGAGGCGAAGAATAACAAAAAGAAAAAGAAGAGTGTTATTGTTGAAAACACTGGTTCTACCATTATTTTTACACATAGCTTCAGTTTATTCTTTACCCTTTTCTTTAGAGGCTAGAGCTAATAATTTTTTTTTTCAAGGATTCTGGGGCAGCCGACTGAACCCCATAAAACAAGTATTTATTTACCCAGATTATTGTTTTGGAGGGGTAAGAATGATTAACCCTCTGTTTTTTCATAGTTTAGTTATTAAATTAGTCATTCCATTTCTGCTACACCTTCCCCCCCTTTTTTGGTTTTTATTATTAAAAATTTTTGTTTCACCCTTATGTGATCTATGGCAAAGGACACCCACAGAAATACCTAGGAATTTTAGGAAATATGGAGCTCCTACCTTTTTAGTCTCCACATTTCTTAAAATTAGGCAGTGGAAGCTAGCTTCCTCTGGTTCTCAAAAGAGATGGCTGGGAAGGTTAGGGAGAAAAAGACAGCATTTAGGATGTATAAGGAAACACAGAAGGAGCAGGACAGAGAACTGTACCAGTTAAGGCAGAAGGAAGCAGGGAGGGAAGTCAGAATAGCAAAGGCCCAAACTGAGGAAAATATAGCCAACTCGGTTAAGAAGGGGGATAAAACCTTTTATAGGTACATCAGGGAGCATAGAAAGACAAATAGAGGGATAGTGAGGCTGAATAGAATGGACGGTGGGTGGGAAGAGAGGGACAGTGAAAAGGCAGGGATACTGAATTAATACTTCTGTTTAGTATTCACAAAAGAGGAAGGGGGGAGGTGCCTAATCCAATTAACAGAAGCACTCTAAATAGGGGGTTGGTTCCAGTGCTTTCACAGAAGAAAGGGTTCTGAAAGAACTCCTAAAACTGAAGGTGGACAAAGCAATGGGGCCTGACAGAATTCACCCCAGAATTATAAAAGAATTAAGGGGAGAACTAGTGACATCACTGACTACCTTTTTAACAAATCATAGGAGGATGGTGTGGTACCTGAGGACTGGAGGAAGGCAGATGTGATTTCCCCTTCACAAAAGTGGGAGCAAGACAGAGGCAGGAAACTACAGACCTGTCAGTTTGACCTCTGTGGTAGGGAAAGTGATGGAATCACTTCTGAAGCAAATAATTGTTGAGTACCTAGAGGCCAGGGGTTGTACAGGACCCAAGGCAGCATGGGTTCATAGTGGGAAGGTCATTTCAGATGAATCTAATTGATTTCTTTGACTGGGTGACCAAAGCAGTAGACCAGGGAGGGGCTGTGGACATGGTCTACCTAGATTTAAGCAAGGCATTTGACGCAGTCCCACACAAAAGATTAATAATCAAATTAACCAGCCTGGGAGTGGGTCCCAGGGTGGTAGCCTAGGTAAAACATTGGCTGGACAACAGGACACATAAGGTAATTGTAAATGGAGTCCACTCTGAAGAAAGGGGGGTCACTAGTGGGGTACCGCAGGGTTCAGTGCTAGGAACCCCTACAGGGTGGTAATTCCTTTGGAATAGAGAGTGCGAATGGCCAAAACCTAAGTAACACAGTTGCACAAGCATAACACTTACTGGCTGTGTAGGCCATTGAACTGGAAGGCTAGGTCTGTAGTTCAATGGACAAGCTGCCAGCCACTCCCATTTCCTGACCTATATAAGCAGTTCCTCTCAGCCTCCTTCTGAAGCACTTTTTTCTTTGCCCAACCACCCTCCCCTTCTCCTCCAGCGGTGATGCCTTTCTATCTTCCTAAGGTACCTTTAGCCAAGGGAATCGTCCCGTGGCACCTCTAGGGGTGGAACCCTGTCCAAGGGTTCCTTGCCTTTGATACCTCTACAGGGTGGTAATTCCTTTGGAATAGAGAGTGAGAACAGCCAACACCTAAGTAACACAGTTGCATAAGCATAGTACTTACTGGCCGTGTAGGCCATTGAATTAAAATCACCTCCAAAAAATTACATAGGATGCTGTGTGCTGGTAAGGCTGTATTTGTGAAATCAGGGCCACCCTGTCTGCCTTGGACTTCGGACCATAAACATTTGTTAGCCTATATGACACTTGTTCCCAATACCCATCTAGAGTTAGCAGTCTTCCTGGGATAAGGTCAATAATTTTGGTCATTTTAAAAAAGTGGGTGCTAAAGACTATGTCTAGCCTACCTGCCCTATCTGGGCCAAATAACCAGTAGGACAGGCCTCACCCTCCACTCGGCCTGGAATTGTCTAAGTTGGTCAGAGGTAACATCCATGTTTCTTGTAAAAACCCAATGTTTAGTTCCAGATCTGCCAGGTGTTGAAAGAAGGCTTGTTTCTTAGAGGAGTTTAGTAGACTATGGCAGTTGCATGACCTCAAAACCAGCTTGTTCATTTATATGGTTGTTTTGTGGCCCTTTTTTCCTCTTCTTTTTTTCCTTCCCTTTATATTCAGTTAGATCTGATCTACCTCCTTGTTCTTGTGAGGGGGGAAGTTCTGGTTCTGCCAAATCCATGTCAGATTCCTCACCTGTGGGAGCTAAGGCAGTGAAGGGTTGGTGGTTCTGGGGGCTTGTGTTCTTAAGTCACTTTCCTCTGCAGAAAGTGGAGCTAGGGGTTGTGGGGGGGGGATAATATTCCCTTTTACTTCTTTGGTCTGGCTATCTGAATAGCATACAAGTGGAAAGTCCCCCCACTAGATCTGAATTGGGGGGGGGCTCAAATTCTTCCTGATTCTCCTGTCCTCTCAGATCATTTGTGGTGAGATCGATCTCTTCCTGCTCTGTAAGTGTGGGTTTTATGGTTGGGGTACGTGGTGGAGGGGGAGGCCTAGGAGTTCTTCCTGTCCTGTCTGGTTCTGTCTCAGGGGATTTGTGGCTTCCTCTTGAACCTGCTGAATAAGAAGCACAGGGCTGAGGACTAAGGTTTTATTCCTTGCTGCCCAAGGTCATTCAGGAAAAGCATGTCCAGTCTCCTCACACAAATCACACCTTGTTAGATTTGCACATTGCACGCTACTGTGACCCACCTCTCCACAGTTGCCACATCTTGGACTGTCACAGACGCTGGAGAGGTGGGTTCTGGCTCAGCATTTATAGCAGGCTCGAGGTTGTCCTGAATAAAAACATACCCCTGTCACTGCCTAACATGAATGAGTTTGGAAAATGTTCAATGTCGATATCTGTCTGTCGAAGCTTCACTTTATACTTCCACCCTCCTGTCCAAAACATTTCTGAATCTAGCAATGCTTCAAGGGAACTTAACACTTCGTATTTCTACGATAACCAATATGTAATGTCTTCAACATGTATACCTTCATTATGAAACATAACTGTTACATATTTGATGAGGGGTTTTGTTAAAGGTATTACTAAAATGGGGGACCACAAGGGTGAAAATTTAAGTTGATTATATCTTTGCCAGAGCATCTCAAGGGCATTGGATGATCTAAAACTTTTATCATCATTGTCTTTCCCTGAGATGTTTATAAAGTCGAACACCTCCTTGGGTGAAAAATTGAGAGAGTCCTTCAAGAGTTTCCTCTGACATACTGTCAATCTGACCTTATGTCCAAACCTCCCTTTGTAGCAAATTCTGACAGCATTCCTCCTCGGTGCGGCCTCTTTTTTGGATCTGGAGAAAAGTTCCGATAGTAAAGGTCTCTGTGGAGGAGGATCACTCTTGTCGTTCCTCCCTGAATTGTTCTCTGATTTTGAATAAGTTTCCTCCACAGACACTGACCTGTTGGGCTCTTCCAGGTGGGAAGGGGGGTTTGATGTTGTTCCTGGGGGTGTCCTGGATTGTTTTCAGAAACCTTCTTCCCTGTTTTGGTATGTCATTTTTATCTTCTGTTTTGTGTTGAACCTCCCAGGGGTCTGCAATATTCATTTTGTCTCCAGGTACCTTATTTTGCTCAGTTGAGCACCATTCTGGAGTGTTTGCTAGAAGGGGGTCTTGCCAAGCTGGATCCAGTAGCCATTGGCCGGTAGGCATTTTTTTCCAACCTGCTTTTTTAATGCTCTTTCAGGTGACCAGCTAGCAAAGGGGTCAAGATTTTTTGCTTGATTTGTCTGGACAGAGAAGGCTTTTTGTATCACTTTGGTTCTTGATAGAGCAGGGTAAGTCCAATCTACTCTTGGAATAATACTTTCATTAGGCCTTACTAAGGGCCCCAGGGCTATGTTCCTATTTACCAAAGTAACTGTGGCTCTCTTTTTTCTTTTTTTCATCTTTGTAGCCTGCTTTTTGAAATCTTGCCGAAAAAGAAAATACTGTGACTTCATTCTGAGCAGTCATATTTGTCTGATAGATAACTTTCCTTTTCTCTTGTTGTATAGGCCCAGAGGTCATTTATCCAACTGTTTGATCCATATGTGTCCTGTTTAATTAATTTTCCTAAACACCAGGAACAGTCTCTCTCACCTTTCCACTTGATTCTTTTTCTGTGTCCACACTTGTTATTTCTTTAGCCTTTTGATCCTTATTAGTACCAGTGTTCTCCCTTATAGTCTGGTCTTTATGCATTTTTCTTTACACTCGCTACCTCCCACAAATTACTATCTGAAACTAAACCCTGTGGCTTTTGGCACACGCTCTTGGCATTCTCACTGCCAGCTGCTCTTTTTACAGTTTCTGTATTTGTCAAAGAAGGGTTTGTTTTTACCTGTGGAAGGAGCAGAATCCACGCCTCATCATCCTCCTTTGATGCTAGTGCGTCATTGGTACTCCTGTCAGCTGGCCCGCACCCCTTGTCAGGGTAAGAATCCTTCTGTTTTTTTGCAAGTTCATCATGCATTTTAGCTATGTATGCAGAATGCCTGCGGTCAGCTTCCACCAGTTCTTTAATCATTTTATCCCATTTTTCTGCCAATGTGGAACCCAAATGTTGTTTATCAGGCTCTTCACTGCTAGGTTCATCAGTTTTACTGAGATCTTCAATTGATGGGAAGATATTTTCTACTGGATCTTTCTTCTCCGTAATTTCAGCAAAACTTGCCATTTTGGTAGCCTCATGTGATGAGAGGTCAGAGGAAGAGGCTCGATCCCCTGCCTCAGATACATCCATCCTCTCCAACACCTTGCAGCAAGTGGCCATCTTTGCAAATGGCCAAGGGTTCCTCCTGCTGGTCAGTAGGGAAATTTCCCCAGTGTCCTGGCCAAATTTCCTCCATTCACTAAAAATACCACCAACAGCTTAATCTGGTCCAAGGTAAGTCGGCATTCATCTGTGGTGGGGGGTGATGAGGAGGGGCAGCTGCAGAAAGTGGGGTGCTAGCTGCACACTTGAGCAGACTTGATAGACCATGTGGTCTGTTTCTGCTGGCAAGTAGTAAGTAAATTAGCAGATGGTTTACCTGATGTTAGTAGGTGTGATGTGTGGGATAGCACTCTGTGTGGAAGCTGACATATTTATCTCTATTACCCCCCCTCCACTACCTGAGCAGCGGCATTGTGACCTAACTGACTGTGACATCACTGCTTCTTAGGAAGAGCCACTTGGTAGCTGTCAGGTCAGTCACCTGTGATGTCACTGTCAGTGAGATCACAATGTTGATGATTAGTGTTGAGCGAAATTGCAGAATTTCACTTCGCGGGTATGAAATGTGAAATTCGGCTGATAAAATGCAAAATTTCGCCCATGAAATGCAGAATTTTGCCACTTGCAGGTGAAATTCTGCCGATCACAGGTGAAATTCTGCATTTCAACGGTGAAATTCTGCATTTTGCGGAATAAATTCCGCATTTCGTACCCACCAAATATTTAGCGGAATGCGTGGAATTTCGTAAAATATTTAATGTGGTGAAATTCGCGATTTCGACGGAATTTTGCTGGTGAAATAACATTTTGCTGCATCTCTACTGATGATGTAGTTGGTGGGGGTATAGAGAGACAGATGTCAGCTGCCAGGCTGAGAGCTGTTTCACACATCCAGCACAATATTATCACATAGAAGATTTTCTAACGAACAAAAGGAAAAAGGAAAATACTTCAGAAACAAAAAGTTACAGCAGACTACATCTTCAAATTTGCATTATTTTCCTGTTTGCCTGTTTTGGCTGGTTCCATGTGATATGGGTGAACGCATAACAGCAAGCCCATAAAAGCGACCCCATTACAGTGATGAGAGAAATGGCAAGCATGTTTTTCTGCAGGGGGCTTCACCCCCCCACACACCGCACTTTGCAGGGGGCATTGCCCTTGGCACTCCCCACTTAATTAACCAACTCTGAAGTCGTAGCACCTCAAGGAGGGAGAAGAGCATTTTCGCCATTACGGTCCTCTCCATAATGTAGTCGTCGTACTTTGGGCTTGCTGTTATGCATTCCCCCACATCACAGGATATCATTTTGGCTGCATTAGCTCTTTAAGGGCTAAATTGTTAGGGTCAGAATCTCATTAATGGAACCCTTTTAAGGGCTAACTGCAATAAGTGAACCAGAACAAAAACAAGCCCTTTTTAGGGATAATGTTTGGAAGAACAAGAGCAAAAACAAATTCTTAGAGATACTTTTTTGGAGAACTAGAACAATGGCTACATCATGTCTACCCCTGATGCCAGAGGCCCTCCCCCTCCCAGGGTCCCTTTGATGAAAATAGAAGCATTTTATTCATTCAGTGTTTCAGCAATTGCCCCCTGGCTCTCTTTCAGTTTCTTCTCCTTTTCTCAGTATTAGGGACTCAGTCTCCTACTTCACCCTTCTCCTTCCATTTATGTACTAAAAGAAGGCTTTGCTATTATCTGCATATGAAAGCTTCTATTTATTTATTTATGTTTATTTATTTATTCAAACATTTCACCAGGAAGACATACTGAGCAGAACAGCTCATTCCCAGGTGTGTCTTGGGGGGTTGGGGAATGGGAGACGTGCAAGTACAATGTCACTTGAATACAATGAGAATACAATGGGGAACAGTACACAATGGTCAGTGGAGGTATTAACAACAACAAAAATGGAAAGGGACCTGGGGGGTAGTCATAGAAGATTATCTAAAGGTAAGTGTAACAGGGTGAAGATTCCCTGTTAGTGAAATAGTAGTGGTGCACTGATTTTTGCCATGACCCCCCCTAAATAAATAATTATTTTTTTCTTTTCAGCCTGTCCTTTATCCTTTCCTTTTCTTCTCTGCTTTCTTTCTCTGTCAGTGTGGCCAACTTGACAGAAACCATTAAAAACACTTTGCTGTCCCTTTTTACTGTCCCGTTCCACTACTTGCTGGTACTGCTGCAGGCACTAGTCATGCCTTATAGTAATACTCCCAAGTGGGAGGTTTAAAATGAAAGTGCCAGTTGCGCTTTGTATTGAAGTGCCAGGCGCGCTTTTAGTTAAAAATAAGGTTCTTCCTTGAAGTGCTCCACATAAGGGAGCTAGAAAAATATATGAAAAAGTGGCCCCAAGGAGAAGAGCTCCATCTCGTGCACCACTCCTTAGATGTGCAAGTGGACAAGTCGTATGCAGCAAGATGTGATGATAAGAATAAATATGCGGCATCTAAGGGAAGAAAGCTCCTTGAGAGGAGCTGAATCAGATAGTGATGCTTTGCAGTAGAAGTATGCTCCAAAGCCTAAACAAATGCTGTGGATGCGGCCAGAGGAAAAGACAGCAATGGAAAACAGGACTCTACAGGCACTAAGGATAGGAAGCCCATAATGTTCCAAAATCAGACAAGGTGTACAAAGTTAGCACAGTCCAAGGAAGGCTATATTCTGGGCTGTAGTAAATAAAAAGGCTACAAATAAAAAATATAACAGTGGCCAACAACAATAGAAGGACCAAAATGAAATGTAACCCGACGGCTGAAATCTCAGCTGTCGGCTGCTTGGTATTTATGCTGATATTGGCAGGGGCTCAAATAAAAACAGCAGGAGCCCCTGCACACAAGAAAAGTGTACAGCTAAAGAAGGGCTAAAGATTTAAAAGCCCTTTTACACATTTTTGGAAAAAATTAAAGAAAATAGAAGAAATAAACAAAATAATGGGTTTCAGGTCTCATGAGCTAGCAGGAGAAGGGAGATAAGGAGCATGCCCTTAATCTTCCCTTCTCCTAGCCAACTCTGAGATGCCTGAGGAACAAAACTGTGTGAAATAAAAATATAATTGTTCTGCCTGTTTACTGTGGGGCTGCATGAGAGGGGCTACTATAGGACTGGTAGCCCACAGTCAGAATGTTTATATACAAAATGGTGACTGATGAGGTCAGCAAAGTAGGTGAAGCCTCACCACTTAATGAGCAACCTTATGATAAAAAGGGGTTTATATGTAATAACCAGCTTACTATTAATGATGTGATCTGTTGTATTTGAAGCTAATGTCATTATTTAATTTCCACAGATACTATTGAATATGTAGGGTATTTAGAGAAAGAAATATATAATGATGAAGCTTAATGATCTTATCACATGACTACTGATGTCATAGTAGGAGGGTATATAAACCATCACCAGGGATGTATGAGAGAGAGTGAGCCAGTGTATCTCTGGCCACAGACAGGGCGAGAGAGTGGTGTGTGTGTGTGTGTGTGTGTGTGTGTGTGTGTGTGTTTTCATACCGAGTTAACAAACAGTTATTAAGTAAAAGGCAGAATAGCTGGAGTAAGCTAATTCTGGGCTACAGGGTGTGCTGAACTAACACCACTCTTTGCTTTCTGTAAATAAGTATACATATTTTTTTTGTTTCATTTTTGAGATTTATTGAAAATAAAAATTAAAAATGCACATGTGTATTTTTTTTATGCATTATACTCCTGCCTGAAAGTGTCTGTTTTATGCCCACACTGTAACAGTAAGCAAGCAATGTGAGAAGGCAGTAAGGAGGGCTGGGGGATACTGGGATGTATAGGGAGAGGCATCACCAGTAGAAAACAGGAAGTTGTTATCTCTTTGTACAGACAATTGGGGAGACCCCATCTGGCGTATCCTCCAGTTCTGGTAAGTATGATAGGAGTAGAGTATAGTCTTAGGAATTGATATAGAGGCAACGGCTGTAGAGCTGAGCTGGAATAATGGCAGGCTGTAAAGGATTAATTGGAGGTACTGGTGCGAGGTTAGGAAGCATCCAAGTAGTAGAATATGGCGAGTCCAAAAAGTAAGTAAGGTGGGTGGACCGTGAAATTGAAGAGAGAAGTAGCAAGTAATGCACCAATGTAGGCAGGTGAGAAGGAATAGGACATGGCAACCAGCCCCTTGGCGAGAGCGCAGCTTAACCGACAGCTGGTGAGGTAAGGAGAGAGGCGGCTGATCCCAGGTACAGAAAAGCACAGCCAGACCTATGGAGGTCTGCTGGTAGAAATAGAGCATGGCAGTTAGTCCCTCGATGAGATGCACAGCAAATCCATCAGCTGGTGAGGTAAGTAGAGAGGCGACTAGCTCCAGGTAACAGGAAAATGCAGCCAGACCTATGGAGGTCAGCTAGTAGGAATAGAGTGAGGTATACAGCCTCCAGGAGATGTATCTTGAGTCAGCTTAGAGCAGAGTAGTACTGCATTTGTATGGTAGACTTAGAGAATGGAATGGTGCTGAGGACTGACGTATCCAGCAGATCAAGGATGGTAGGGATCGTATTGAAGAGACCGTGGCAGAGAGATGGCAACTTGGAATAACATCCAAAACCATAGGTATTCAATGTTTGAGGCAGTAATAACCTGACGAGACCAGAATAGTCGAGCATAAGAGTCCTAGATGGAGATAACTGAAGAGGCTGAGTCAAATGGAGTAGCGTTGTCACAGGGTCCAAGAAGCGGTAGAGCACAATCAGGATAAGGAAGGTCTTCAGGAGAAGCTCAACTAAGTGTCCTGGAAAGGGTGAAGCAGCAGTAATTCCATACAGCAGAAGCGGCAGGGCAAAGCATCCAAGAATAGATGATGATCGAAGAAACGGCCAGATGCGAATCCATAGTAAAGGAGCTTCCAGCTGGCTGACACAGCAGCATGAAGGTGTATAGTAGAATGTGTGAATCTCCAGGCCCGAACTGGGTGAGGCAGAAGTAGAGCAAAGTAGGTAAACCTCCCAGCCTGATAAGTGAAGGCAGGTGGTAGAAACAGACGATTAGTAGGAATTCTCCCAGCCTGATGGGCCAAAGCAAGTCGTAGAAGCAGGTGATCAGTAGGTAAACCTCCCAGCCCGATGGGCAAAGGCAGGTTGCAGAAGCAGGCAAGTAGTAGGTAAATCTCCCAGCCTGATGGGTGAAGGCAAGTTGTAGAAGCAGGCAAGTTGAAGGTAAATCTCCCAGCCCAATGGGCGAAGGCAGGTCGTAGAAGCAGGCGATTAGCAGGTAAACCTCCCAGCCCGATGGGGGAAGGCAGAATGTAGAAGCAAGCTATAATGGTGCAATAAAAAATAGGAACAAAGGACCTCTGGGCCCATAGGCTCACAAGCCTGACTAAATGTCATGGCTGATAGAAGTAGGCAAATGTGGAGCAGCTGGACCCTATGAAAGTCAGCTGGTGATGGAAGCAAGGCAATAGCTAGACCCACGGAAGCCAATATGCACAGTTGGACCCCTCGCAGGTCAGTTCGAAGGTAAGCAGAGTAGCAAGCAGCCTCATGAAGCTAGCACTTGCAGTGGATCCCTCGAAGGTCAGCTGGAAAGGTAAGGAGAGTAGCAGTAGCCCCACGTAAGCTAGCATGTGCAGCTAGACCCCTCATAGGTTAGCTGGTAAAGCAAGCAGAGTAGCAGCTAGCCCGAGAAATATCTTGGAGAGGCCACTGTCAGTGCCGTACGAGTGTCGTCAGTGTCGGTGGGCGACATAAGTCAGAAAGCGGTAAAGGCATAGGCAGGCAGGAGCCGTTCATACAGACAGGCTGCAATAATTATTGGAATGAAGGTAGAAATGATGAAGGATAGACTGATATCCTGAATAGGAACCAGAGGATCGAGGGACATGAAGGCTTGGATTGAAGCACAGCGTAATAACAATTATAAGTTGCCAGAATTTAGGAGCATTAGAATACGACCTTGGGTAATTAGAAAGTCAGTGACCTGTGATGCCATCTAGAGGCTTAATGTAGGCGGCATATACGTGCACAAAACAGGGTTACGACTGTCGAATGAAAACTTCTAGCAGGCATTTAGGAGTCATAAAACAGTTGAGAACAGTAGAAGTAGAACTCCTGGTAAGTAGTTATCCAGCCTTAAAACAGTTTGATACGGCCACAGAACGTCTGGCAGGCAAGAAAGCAGGCAGAACACAGTTTGTCCAACTTTTGAAGTAGAACTGCTGGCAGGTAGTCTTGCAGCCCTGTAACAGTTGTTTACCGCTTTAGAAATAGAACACCCAACTAGTATATAGCTAGGAGAATAGGCGGCAGCATGACGTCGTGGCAGGGGAAGACAGGACCGGAGGTAAGAGCCAGAGGTGGGCAGACAGAAACCAGCTGCATCATGCCAGCGTCCTGAGATGGTGCATGGAGCAGGAAGAAGGAGCCAGCAATCCAGTAATGCTCCAAGTGGAGGCAGACAGTATGGCGAATGGAGCAAATGAAATAGTGTTAGGTGAAGCCCAAGGAAATACCAGCAGAAGGGGCCAGCATCGGTGGCAACTACAAGGCACATGAGCGGTGAGGTAGGGAATGAGACAGGTGAGCGGAATACGCGGAGGAAAAGGAGCAGGTAAGTGAAGTCCATGGTAGTTGAGACGGAGGCGAACTGAGGCGCAGTAGGCAACCCCCCCCCCAAAGAAAAGCAGGCAGCAAGATGGAGGGTTGGAGCAGGCAGGAGGAGAAAGAACAAGGACGGAAAGGGGCCAGCAAAGCAACAACCGACAGAGAAGCAGGAGGAGGACCAGACAGAAAGGGAGGGGCCAGCTGCACCGCCGAAGCGAGCGCAACACGCTACGAGTGCGACTCGCTCTAAGCAGAGCGGGAGTCTGCTGCTTGGTTTAAATAGGATGTGGGGGAGGAGCTCTTCCCCCACATAACCACGGGCTTGCGCCCTTCAAATACTATTGTCCAGACTTGATAATACATGATTTTTTCTCTTAATGATAGTAGAAAAGTAGACTAATGCATGCCGCAAGTCTGCTTGCCACAGAGACCCAGTTGCCATGGTGTCATGTCCCTTCAAACACAGCTGAGCTGATGGTGTGCATTCTCACTGGCAGCTTTGCTCTGTGGGTGTGCAGAACAACTTAAAAATCATGGCATCTATTCACTCTTGCCTAGCAGGATGAACCCATCCCATTCATGTCTTTTTCTTTTTTTTTTAAACATTCACTGGATTATCTGTCTGATTCCGCTTAAAGATGACAGAAGGAAAAGGTAGAACTGACTTCCTCACAAAACTAAATGAAAAAACTTAACAAACATGGACGTGGGGGTGGGGGAGGCCAATTGAATGAGCCAGAGTCTTTCATGCGCCAGTCAGCCAAGAGCGAGCACCTCTTCAGTACAGAGCTCAGCCGGCCAGTTGTTGGTCTCACACAAAAAGCCACAGAATTCTAAAAATGGATCCATGTATTGCAAAAAATAACAGATGAATATGGGAGTATTACAAGGCAGTAAGTCCATCTCGGGGTTTTGGGGACTTTGTGAACCTCCCCAAAACCTCTTGATGGTCTTACTGCCTTGTAATACACCCCTATCTATGTATTATTCGTGCTTGTAGCCCCTCCTTGGCTCTCATAATTGTAGCCTTGCATTTCCTCTGCTCCTCTCTGGCCTGAAGGAAACCTGTCAATATCTAGTGGTCATAGACCACATTTAAGTTTTGGCTCAGTTGCCTTACACTCAGTTGCATTAGGAAGGTTGTGGCAGTGACCTACATTTCAAATTAGACTTTTATAACAGTTTTATGAATAAAGATGCCACTGTGTGGAATGTGGGTCCACCATTTTGTGGCCCACTTCTTCCTGGGCTATGATGGTCCTGTAGTGATATTTTAACAGTCATTATAAAAAGGGTCTGAGAAATGGAGATTTCTGATTGGCTGCAAACATTCTAACAGCCTTATGTTAATCTTTTATTAACATACATGTAGAGCTTAACCACATGCTGAACAAGATTTAGCACTGTTTTAAAACATTTTTTTATTATAATAGCAATAAGGCACTCCCAGGGATTATGTTAATGGTCAGTTAATCACCCTCTAGGGGCATGTGACACTCGGCTACACCTCGTGACACAGTACACCCCTAGAAGGTGATTAACAGACCATTAACATAACCCTTGGTCATGCCTTATTGCTTAAACAACTTATTCTACAAATTAAAAAAGGCAAGTGTTGCCAGGACACACCTGGAAATCTGCACCTAGCAGGAGACCCCACTGCATAGCTAGAGATATGTCCAGTTGCCAAACTTCACTTTGCAAATTACTTTATAAAGTCTGCAAACATCAAAAAGCACAAAGTGACACTTTTGTGAAGTTTTATGGCAGAAGAAGTAATTGTTTTCAGTGAAGACCTGCAAATTCACCTGTGTAGTTGTCAATTCATGATGACTTTGCTAGAAAAAGTGCCACTTCACCACAAAAAAACCATTCAAAATGGCAAAGAGTGAAGCTGGTACTGGGAATGGGAACTTTGTGATGCTTCACAAAGGTGAAGATTTCTTACTTCACATTAACTTCACAGGCACAGTTTGAACTTCACAACATCTCAAAACATATCTCTTGTTTCTCAAAGACTATAGTAATATATCAGTAGTGTTCTCAATTTCCCAATAGTATAGATTTTGTAATTTAGTCTCTTGATTTAGATGTAATATTCTATTTATTTATTATAATGCACCGTGTTATGGTGACCAGTTACATTTTGTCATTGTTTTGTATAAGCAAGCCTTAAAGAGCGTCTGACGCCTTCAGGAGAACTTCAAAAAAACATAATATTTAGACACAGTTCATCTTGTATTTCACATTAGTTCTGTATTCCTCCTCCCCATTATTTATTACTGATGTAATCTGCATGAAAACAGGATCTTTGCTCCAGAAGAGTTCATCTATTCTAGAGATGCAGCGAAATTTAATTTTGCTGGTGAAATTCAGGCAAAATCGTGAATTTCACCATGTGAAACCTTTCACGAAATTTGCAGATTTCGCCAATGAATTTCGTAGGTGTGAAATGCAAAATTCTACCAGCGAAATTGTGAATTTCACCGGCAAAATGCAGAATTTTGCCCGCAAGCAGCAGAATTTTGCCTGAGAATGGTGAAATTTCACTACCTGTTGGCAAAATTCCACATTTTGCAGGTGAAATTTGTGATTTCACAGGTGGAATTTCGCACCTGCAAAATATTTCGCGAAACGTGCAAATTACGTGAAATATTTTGTGTAATGAAATTTGCGGATTTTGCACATCCCTAATCTATTCCTGTTGCTTTCTCTTTTGCTGAAGTCATAATGCGCTACTTGTGACATCGCAGTTACTCCCATGGCAACAGATTGTTGTGTTACAACAGAGGATTATGACATGAAGTATGGTGTAAGCTAAAGAGACAGATGAACTCAAAGGTTAAAAGATCATGCATTTATGCAAATTTCCTCAGTAATAAATGATGTGCAGAAGGAATCTATTGAATATATACAGAATGCAAGCTGAATTGTACCTAAATATTATGTTTTCAATGTTTTGTTTGAGGCATCAGCAGCTCTTTAACATAGTCTTATTTCACCAGTGACTGCCATACTGGTACTAATTAAAGACACCCAGTTTGAGCTCCTCACAAAAAAAGTGTTTTTGCTTTTCAATATATCTCACTGTATCAGTCAAGCTGCCATCCTGCCTCTGTATAAACAGGGTTCTCAGTTTTAAAATGTTAATTGGCTGTCCTGCCTGGCTCATAAGCCTTCCCCTGAGTAATAGGACCTCTTATTTCTCCTTATGGAAAATTGTTATTGTTATTTAACTTAAGTCTAAATATTTATACAGACTATAGAAGCATTTAATTGAAGCTTGGAATGTGTTCTTGCTTTTTCAATTTTGTCCTATATGAGGCCATAATTATTTTCAAACTTTTCTTGAATTCCTTAAAGGTCAAAGGATAACTACACCCAAAAACACACTTACATGCCCCTCTAAACACTGGGAATTTCAAATAAAATGACCACACTGCACACATGGCCAACCACAGGCGCAGTTATCTTTCACCTCAGTCTCGAGTCTCTTTGAGGTGTCTATGCTTGTTGCTGGGGATTGCCATTTCCGGCTGGTTACTGGCCCTTCTTGATCTCATGGTATCTTGTCTGTGCTCGATAATGACATGCAGGCGACCATAATCCACTCCTAGGCTCCTTCAATGCAAACACATCTCTGTGTAAATTGTGCATGCACTTTTGTAAACATGTACGTGCACGTGTTTTGAATTTTTCACTTGATAGTAAAAAAGATCTGAGTGTAAAAGCAAATGCTCTTCTAAGCCTGGTGATGCCAATCAACACTGAAGATGAGCAATATGAGTGTTTATTTTACTAGTCTGAAAAATTAAACCGGGTTCCTGAGCATGCACACCAGCATCATGTAACAGATGATGCTTGTACGCATGATCAGGATCATGGTTTGATTCTGCAAACTGGTAAAAGCAGTGCTTATACCATACATTTTCAGTGGTGATTAACATCACCATGCTCAGAAAAGCATTTACTTTTAACCCCAGCTTTTATTTCCCATCACTTGAAAATTCTATACTCGTGCATGCAGATGGGAGGAAAAGCAACACATTGGGGCTGGTTAAATGGTTGGAGCATTGGAGTGGGTTATCATGCTGATATGCAGTTGGGAGGGAGGGTAGCACATCAGGCAGAAAACATCTGTCAAGAAACAAATCCAGATCAGAACTGTACAGATATAAAACATAGACAGTGACAGCAGAAAAAGACTATTGGTTTATCAAGTCTCCCCTTAAACCCTAACAAACCCAGGGCCTATTGTCCATACAGAGTACTAACCCACACCATCTACCCTCATGCTCTGTACCCCACTGTTACCACTCTGAGCAACCACTATGCCCATCACTCTTTCCCAGTCGTGTTTGAAACCATTGATAGTTTTGGTGGCCACCACATCAGTTAGCAGATTGTTCCATGCCTCCACCACCCTTTCTTTAAATTAGAACTTCCTCACTTCCCTCTTGAACCTCTCTCCATCAGTAGCCACTCACACCCTCATGTTCTTTATCCACTAATTAAGCTAAATAGTTACTTGCAGTTTACTTTGCTCATTCCTTTCAGCAATGTGAAGGTCTGTATCATATCTCCCCTCTCTCATTTGGCCTCCAATGAGTACCTGTTCTGTGCCTTGAGCCGATCCTAATAAGATATTCCCTGCCAGCCCTGAATAATTTTGGTCACCCTACATTGCACTATGTACAGCCAGTCCTTATCTTTCCATAGGTGAGGACTCCACCCCACAACTGGGCACAGTATTCCAGATGAGACCTCGCCAGTGATCTATAGAGAGGTAGTAATACTGCCTTTCTTCTGCTGTTAGTACCTCTTCCTATACACTCCAGCATCCTGTTCAACTTACTGGTTTGATTGTTTTAGGGAGTCACTGATGAAGACCTCTAGGTCTCTTTCCTCAGAGGTTGTGCCCATCCCACAGAGCTTAGTGTCATCTGCAAAGCGACACATCTTGCCCAGAATTCCTTCTCCCATGTCACTAATAAACATGATGAAAAGGACTTTACCCAGAACCGATCCATGTGACACTCCACTGGTGACCTCCCTCTCTTCTGATTTGACTGTGTTAACCACAACCCTCTGCTGTCTCCTTTCCAACCAGTTTCTCACTCATCTAACTGTCGTTTGCTGCACCCAGATCATCCAGCTTCTTCAGCAACCTTCTGCGAGGCACTGCATCAAAAGCCCTGCTGAAATCACAGTAGAGTAAATCTACAGCATGGCCCTTATCCACTACCCTCATTGCCCAGTCAAAGAATACTATCAGGTTGGTCTGATAAGATATCCCCGCCATGAACCTGTGCTGTTTACTACCCTGGAGTCAATTGCTCTCGAGGTAGTTCATGAGGTCCTCTTTGGCTAGTGTCTCCAACAGTTTACCCACAATAGAGGTAAGACTGACAGGTCTGTAGTTACCTGGTTGCTCATTGTCTCCCACCCCATGGAATCAGACTACATTCACTACCCTCCAGTCTTTTGGAACTACCCCTGCCTGAATTGAAATATTGAATAGTCCTATGGGGTTCATTTAGTTCCATTGCCAATTCCTTGAGCACCCTCTGATGCATCCCATCTGGCCCCAGGGCTTTATCTTTAGGGCTGCTTACCTTTTCCAAACCCCTTCACTGGTAAAAACTTGTTGCTTTATATCTGGGTCTCCACTTACAGCTGCCTTAATGCCACTCTCTGGCAGATGCCCTCTGTCTGGCTATCTGTACATTATGTTTTTTTTTCCCACATAGATTTTTTTCACTTGGTCCATGGCAGGCTGGGCAGCTGTATCATCCCTGTCCCAGTGCATTACAGCCATCCTGATTCTCCATCAGTCTCTCAAGAGAAGCGAGCTGAGGGCTTAATGCAGCCCATCCTTCATTTTTCCTCCAGTTTTCTCCCTGAGGCACGGCATACATAGAATGTGTGCACAAGTGCTCTCCACCTCCAAGGAAGCACTCCAAGCTCGCTGTACACCCATCTTTCCCCTAGTTACAGGACTCACATGCACCACCATCTGGCTTCTGCCAGGTGGAAGTCAAGCGATGAGTTATGGGAAACCCCCTACCCAAGGGAAGAGAGCTAGCTGTGCTATGGATGCTGAACCTTCCCTCTCTCAGCTGGACCCCTGAGTGACCGGAGTCCATTCCCAAATTCCCATATTAATAGAAGGGGCAGTGACCTATATATCATGTGCAGAGAGATATGCAAAGATACAGTGCTGCACTAATGGAACAGTGCAGTACAAGAGCACTGTGGAAATACCGCCTATAAAAAGGAATATGCGATTCAAGTGTCTTGATCATTCCGGTGCTGCCCTACAATACACTCCTCATAAGGTCTGTATCATATTCCTAGCCTGTGGCTTACTACACCATATGGCACTTAACTGTGTGATACCTGACGGCCACAGAGAAACACACTGCAGGGGCACCGAGCTACAGGACCTGGAGGTGCAGGAGCAGCTTGACAGACATGACCCAGGGTGGCCAGGAGGTTACAGGGGTACAAAGTCCACCTCTTTACAGACATCTTCAGACCCAGAAGGTTTGTGTAGATTACACAGAAGACTATAATATTTTTGGAAAAGTGTTCTGTAAATAATATTCATGAAACATAAATATAACGTCGTACAAGCCGTGTGTGTGTGTGTGTGTGTGTGTGTGTGTGAGTGAAAGTGGGTTGAAAAGAAATAGCATGCCTGTCTGGTGAAGAGGGGTGCAAAGGGGGATGAAAAGAAATAACATGCCATCTGAGGTGGGGGTCAAATGGGGATTTAAAGAAACAACATGTCATCCTGGTGGGGGGTCAAAAGTGGATGAAAAGACATAACATGCAATCCCAGCAAGGAGGGGTTCAAATGGAGAAAAAAAGATAACATGCCATCCAGGGGAGGGGTTGGTGTCAAGAGGGGATGAAAAAAAGTATCATGCCATCCCTGCAGGGGGTGGTGGTTTCAAAGGGGGATGATAATTAATGAATTGGGGATTTCAAAGGGGACGAAAACACATGAGTTATCATCCTAGTGGGGTAGTTCAGAGGGGGATGAAAATAAATGAGTTGCCATCCTGGTGGGGGGTGGGGTCAAAGGGTGATGAAAGAAATTAATTGTCAGTCTGGCTGGGGTATTTTTTTTAATTTTATTTATTCTTTTGGTAACTGGGTAAGGCCCACTGGGCAGAAGTGCCTATTTTCAGGGATGACCCGGGAGCACTGGGGAAGGTAAGTGACTTGCTCAGAGTCACATCCAGGTGCTAGCACTCTGTGGTGTGGTGATACACCGTTGTGTCCACCATGGGATGACACTCCCACTGAACGGGCTAGGGATCTTACTGTCCCCCTTGCTGTCTGCCACCATGGCTGCAGCCTCCTGGACAGTGGCACACAGGCAATCCATGCTGGCAGACATGGCATGCTGCAGTACATGAATGGCCGTCATGTGCTTTGCATGGCATGCCTCTACACGCTGCATGGCATACTGCATGTTGCCATATAGCATGCAGCTTATGCATGCCAGATCCTCCTGTGTGCTCTCCTGTGCTCACATGGCTGACTGCAGCAGCTGCAGGCTGACCACTGCCTCCTGCTGTCATTGCAGACTGTCCATCGGAACAGGATCACAGTGAACCCTGGGTTGCTGTGTGTCCTGAGTTCGCACTGCAGTCAGTGCTGTGTTGTTTTGTGACTAGGGCAGCAGAGCAGTGGGTGGGCCAGTGTGATTGGCCTGGGGAGTAGGGCAGTGGCCATGCCAGCAGTGGGGTCATGGGGTGGCACAGTATTGGCTGTGTCAAGGGCAGTGGGCAGGTGCCCCACTGCAAAAGCAGTGCCAGGAAGGCGTGATGACTGGACTCCATTGGTAGGGGGTCTGGCAGTGGCGAGCAAACCCTCCTGGTCCAGGGTGAAGCCCTCTCTTCCCCACATAAATCTCCTCTTTCTCCTTGTCATCATCCTCCACTCCCTTATCCTCACTGTAATCACTATTCTTTGCAGCATGGGCAGCCAGCATGGGCAGCCGCCGCTGTGATGGACTCAGGACATTTTGCAAGGTGTTCATTATGATGGATTGAGCTGTTGAGAGAGGCAAAGAGAGATATATAGCAATGTAATGTGCATACCTGTGTGCTGACCATGGCAGCATGCAGGCCCAGCATACTGTGTCTCAACATCCATGCTGCCTTTTTAGTGCAGTGCCCATACAGCCTCTGAGCTGCACATACCCCACACCCCATCACCAGTGATCACACAGGTGAAGACACATGTGACACAGGAGAGGATTACCCCATAAATGGCCAACACCAATATACATGGATACCAGCTCATAGCCAACAACCGATGTGTCACACATCCAACAGTCAGGTACTTTCAGGGGTAAAGGTGTCCTGACAGCCAAGCCACTGCAGTAGACAACATGGTATATCAGTAGGGGAGACCAGGGAGACACACACCTGTAAATATTTCATGCAACTGTGATACAGTAGTTCCGTGTGTTCCCCATAACTGTACAATGGAATGACTAAAGCTTCCTGGTAGGCCAGGTCTAGCCCTAAAAACATGTACACCATGGCAGACAGTGTATGCTGCAGTAGTGACCCACATGTGTTATGTTCTGGAGTCCATGCAGGATGCATGACTATGCCTATGGCTAGATTGGTACACATAACACAGATCTGTGCATTGCATTCTGTGACTCCACCCTCTGCCTGTCTGCCCAGGACAAATGGAACCTCCTGCTTGCACACAACACCCCCAGTGGTGTACACACACACACACACACACACACACACACACACAATGTGATTGTTCAAATGCAGTCACTTACATGGCTGTGCTATTCAAGTTGAGGCTATTGCCCACCCTGCAAGGGCTAGAGTTGCTGCTGCAGCCTGGGGCCCACCACCTGGGGCTGCATGTCCTGGCTGCCTTTGCCTGTACCTGTGTCATACAGCATTTGATGCTCATCCAGCCATTTCTTCACCCCCTCCACTGCCTGGTGTCAGCCACCATTCACTGCCTTGGTGATGTCTAACCAGGCTTCTTTATCTCAGTGGCCTTGGTGCCCTTTTTAGTTTCTCCCAAGTGCCATAGGCCAGGACCAGTGCTTGCACCTCATCCTCTGAAAATCTACTAACAGCCATTTACATACAGGGACTAAGTCTTAAAGGTCATGTACGTATATTCTAATCCATCAATGCTACTTGCTGTGGTGGAGGGGAGAACATTTGAGGTCTCTTGTGTGTTGTTTGCTCTTCCTCAGCCTATCCCAGTTTTGGGGGTATTGTAGGTGTGGAAGGGCTTCCAGCATATTCCATAGGCAGGAAGTGTGCAACTTGCTTGGTGTGAGAGCTGGTCTAGGGATACAAGTTGTACCATGGATGACAGCACTTCTTGGACTGAAGAAATCATGGGTGTCCACCATTTACAAAGGATAAGATGCCTAGCCTGCATTGCTAACAAGGCCAGCCATCTACATTCATGGGCTGACAGGTGTGGGACTAAGGATTTCATACCCAATATAAGTAGTGGAGGCAACAGTGGGATATTTTTGTGGGGCACTTAAGTGCCCATGTGGCGAACCTATTCCCACAGGGGTTGTATATTTAAGCAATAAAGCATGACAAGGGGTTATGCTAATGGTCTGTTAATCACCCTCAAGGGCTGCAATCTGGCACAAGGCATAGCCGAGTGCTACATGCCCCTAGAGGGTGATTAACTGATCATTAACATAACCCCTGGGAGTGTCTTATTGCTATTATAATAAAAATGTTTTTTTAAATAATATTAAACCTTGTTCAGCGTATGATTAGGCTGTATATGTATGTTAATCAAAGATTAACATAGGGCTGACATAATGTTTACAACCAATCAGAAAACTCTATTTCTCAGTCCCATTTTATAATGGGGCATGACCACAGGATATGTAACATATCTCCGACCTGGGAGTGGCACCTCCAGCATAGATTTGAGTTCAACACTCCCTCTGTATACAAAGCTACTGGAGTCTGATGCCAGGAGCGGAGTATTTTGTTTTGATTAATTTGCTTCTAGTGTCCTTGAATGCTTCTTGCACAAACTGTCAACATTCTGTCCATGGCTGTTCCATTATGGGGTGCTGAAGTGCATTTTCCCATTTAGTTCTGGAGGTATCTGATTGGTTGGGCATGGAGTCCCTGAGGGTTGAATATATCTTACTGGCCACGTGGTTGGGGTTGGCAATCAGGAAGGCAGGGGAGTTGGGAGAGACCTCTACTGGGCATCTTCCTAAAGAATGTCTGGAGTGCACTCTGCAGCTGCACATACCTCCAAAAGTCCCCTGTGGGTAAGCCCCATCTGGCCTGCAGATTTTGGAACATATCTATGGTTCGTGAGTCTGGGACCAAGAGGTCCTGTATTATTTGTATGCCCTAGACACCCATCCTGACCAGATGACTAACTGGCCACCAATTTGCAACTCATCATTCCCCCAGATTGGGGTGACTGTGGCTGGATCTAGGTCAACCCAAAATGTTTTTCTATATCCCGAAAGGTGATTTCTCTGTCCCTGCACAAAATCACCTTTCAGGCAGGACTTAACAATTTTCTCTGCCCTTGTTCATGAGGTGGGGTCATAAGAATGCTATGTTGAAAATTTGGTGAAAAAATATTAAGAAAGAACAAAATTATAAACCTATGTTGAATTTTGTGAACGCAGTCTCATAACTTTGGTAAATGTCAATATTTTTACCCCAAATTGACAACATAGCCATATCTTTGCAGCACCTCATGAATGTGGCAGCTATCATTTTTCAAATCCTGGCCAAAAGGTTTTTTTTACATTCTGAAAGGTGATTTCATGGTCCCTGCACAAAATTACCTTTCGGGCAGGAGTTGAACATTTTCTCAGCCCTTGCTCATGAGGTGGGGTCATAAAAAGGTTATGTTGGAAATTTGGTGTAAAAATATTAAAACTCAAGAAAGTTATGAGCCTACCTTGAATTTTGCGAATGCAAACTCGTACATTTGGTAATATTCAATATTTTTACCCCACATTTTCAACATAGCCATTTCTTTACTGCATGTCATGAATGTAACAACTGTCATTTTTCAACTTCTGCCAAAAATGTGTTTTAGTGTCCTAAAAGTTGATTTCACAGTCCCTGTGCAAAATCCCCTTTAAGCCAGGAGCTGAACTTTTTCTCTGAGGCAGGGTCATAACAAGGCAATGTTGAAAATTTGGTTTAAAAATATTAAGAAACAAATTTACAATATTTTTATCACAATTTCCTGAGCTGCAGCCCCATCAGCTCAGGCCAGATTTTGTTTTATTTGTGACAGAGTGTCGTAATAGAGGTGTTTGCACCTGTGGCAGTGCTATAGCTCCTTGCCATTCTGGCTTTTTAAGGGAGCGCAGCGTGATCCTCCATAGCACCTTACCTCCTCCCAGCCATGCAGCAGCAGTGGCAGAAGCAGCCCCACCTGATCCTCCAACGAGGAAGTGTCCGCAGCAGGAGATGACTCTTGCCATTTTGCTGCAGACCTCTGCTCAGCAACAGCAGGAACCAGAAATTAGTGAGGAACAGCAGTCCTCTGTTCTTTCTAAGATGGAGCAGAAAAAAAACCTCTGAGCCCTCCATTGTGCTTCCACCACCAGCACCATCTCCCCTCCACAGAGGAGCCCTGCTTGTCATCCTTGGGCGCCTCTGTTCCTCCAACAGCAGCATCTCACCAGAGTCACCAGTACCCCAATTCTTTCCTAGTGTGGGATATTTTTTTTTGCTACTGACCCTAGTGACCTCAGTTTGATTACTTGTAACTTACATACCTCTCAACCTCTCAGCATTAAAAATCATAGCATTGGCCTTCAAAAATCATAGCAAATGGCCAGAATGTGTAGCTCTTTATTATTTTAAACAATATGTCTACAAATAGTGGGTCCCATATAGTTATTGATAAGGAATGTTTATATCATCTTAGTTCAGTGCTTCAATAGATTGTGTGTCCAGAAATAGCTCTAACATTATTAAGAATATCAGTAAACCTATGCAGAGAAAAGGTACATTTGAGTGTGAAAATCATAGCACTATGCAAAATTCATAGCAGTTGATAGGTATGGTAACTTATGCAAGGCCAAGGTCAGCTGGGTCAAGCAGGATAACCATTTGGGTACTGGGGGTCAAAGAACATATTTACAAGTAAATCACTGGCAGAGTGGGGGAAGTGATAGAGGGAAGCGAACAGCAGTGGTGGTGGTGTAGTTGGTGGTCTGTCTGTGCCGGCAGAGGTCAGATGAACAGAGTGTCAGGAAAGTTTACACTGTATGGCAGGGCAGAGGGCAAACCCTACTGAAGCAGCTGCCCCCTTGGTTCTACTTCAAGTTGGTGAACCAGCAGTGCCAGCAGCACTTGCACCTCTAGCAGCAACAACATCAGCACTGGAGCTCACCAGCCTAAGGGAGGAAGTGGGGGTCATACATCACAGGCTCACAGAGGTGAAGCAAGATATTCAAATTCTCCTGTCCAGTCAGGAGAAGCTGCCTGAGGGGATGACTGAGCTCCACCACAGCACTGTGGGTGCCGGTGGTAGTAGTGTTCAGTAAGCTTGACACTTGTAATTTGCTTCAAAATATTAAAACAGGTTAAATCACTGTCACTGTTTAATTGGTAAGGCTTTGCCTAGAGGTCAGTGGCCAAGTAGCCAGCCACTCCCACTTCCTGAGCTATATAAGCAGTTCCTCTCAGTCTCACTGTGAAGCATTTTTTCCTTGCAGCCAGAGGCTATGTTGGTTTGTCCTCTGAGCTAGCTGGGTCCTACCTCCCCTGCCTGCCTGCTGTTTCTGTGTGTCTCTGCTGGACTTCAGTGTTTGTTTTCCTGCTTCTGGTTTGCATCTTTCCTCCGGCTGTGTGCTTCCCTGTGTTTTGTGTTTCTTAGTTTTGGGCCTTTCCCTGTTTTCTGTTTTGCTGTGTTTTGGTTTTGTCTTTTTTGGGGGGCTTTGTCTCTAAGCTCCTAGCATACTGTTACTCAGAGCTCATGCTACTGCTTTCAGTTACCTACAGCTGCAGCCACTGCTGCTGGTTGCTTTAATTACTATTGTACCCAGTGCTTGTATTTTTACACTGTGCTCACCATGCTCAAACTAGTGCAATGCAACTGCAATCATTATCTGTGTGTTTCAGCTCAACCATAGCTACTCCATGTTGCATACTCAATTCTTTTCACCTGACACAGTTTACTCTGACCTTAGCTGTGCTGCTTTCATTCTACTTGCAGCTTCATTACACTGCCTGGCTACACCTGCTTTCAAAGCATTTGTCTCCATGTTTCATTGCAGTTACAACTCTGAGGTCAGCCAACTAAGCTCCTGCTGAGGCTGTTAATATAGCTTGTTACTAAATCTTGCCTTGCCGCTGAAAATCCTCAGAGTGTTTGTCACCTTGATTTGGCTATTCATGTCTGGCTGACTTGCCCCCAATCCAGTGCTGTTTAATTGCTATACAATATGTTATGCAGGTCCATCTATCACTACTACTGCTTATTAACCTACGTGCAGGTCCACACTTGCTTACACAACCATTGCTCCTTGCTTACACAAACCATTGCTTCATGCCTACTGCCATCCCCTTGGCTTTAACCTCTGGGATTCTGCTGCACTCAATCTGCATTCGACCTTGATAGGTCTCAGCACTCAATGCTCATTACGATCTCAGCAGGTGGTGCTCATCAGCTCACCAGCTTTTCAGCTCTAAATCAATTTCTGGGGCACGCCAGCCATTCTATTCTGGCACAGGGTTCCTGCAGCTGACGGTCTTGCTCTGCATTTAGTCTGCATCTTGAACGTGTCCAACTTGGGACTGGATCCTTCTCACCTGGCCCATAGGGGAGGAATGTTCTCACCTCAGGCTTGGCTTTAGCTGCCTGCTAAGCAACAGCAGCTCCTGGTGTAGAATTTAAGACTTGCAGTGAAAGGTGGAAAAAGTTACTTCCTTTGGCTCGTGTTCCTCTATAATGGTTAGCCATTGACTTTAGTGGTTTCCCTAGCAAGACACCTTCAATGCATTCTCCCTATGACTGCCTCTGGTTCACCTGGTTTGATTTAGGGCGGGTAGGCCAGGTGAGTGCCTCAGCAGTTGTTGCTCTCCTCCTGCACCTTGGGTGCATGTATTGTCGCTAGAGGGTTTGAGTGAGAGCCTTGCTCCAAATTGGGATATTTTCCACCTCCCTTTAATTGGGTTTCCCAAATAGCAGGCTACAGAGCCATCACTAACTAAAGTATCCCAAGCCTGGAGGGAAGGCAACCTAGACCTTGGACCCCCAGAGATTTCCTCCTCATAGGGTTTTTTTTTGTCTCCACCGTTGCCTCAGGTCATAACACTTAGCATAGTTGATTCCCCTAGTTTCTTTAGGTAGGTTACACTGTTGGATGGAGGTGGAGGATGTCCTGCCATTCCTTCTCTCCTTAGGGGGATCCTCTAATCTTAACAATCCATCAGTATCATGCTACGCAAGGTTGGGTATTCATTACGTTATCCAACTGAGCATCTCATGCATTATCAAACTGCCAATGCTTCTCTGCTGCTACGTTACAGTTACTGCTCCTATGTCACAGTTAATACTTGCTCATATGCTTCATGTTGCCTCCTTTTTGGGGATGATACTACATTTCTTTTACATTTAAATCTGTCTTTACTAACCGTACTGTTTCACTTACTGTTCCTTGTCTTTATATCCGTACTCTTGCTACTGCCTTTAAAAAAACAAAAAGCAAGAATATTGTATTTCCTACCTATATTTTCTTGACACATTTTATCTCTATTTCTGTTTTTTTTCCTTAATTTATTTTCAACTATCAGTATAACTATCATGTCAGTCTGCTACAGGTAGTTCCACTTGGTAATTGTGCTGTGTATTTTTACTGTCCCCAACACTGTTGTTGTGGCTCACTTAGTGTTCATTGTGCATAAATCCCAATTTACATAAATTCTCTTCTCCCAGAATTTTTCTTGAGTGCACACAAAAATTGACAGGCTGCTACAAGTTGCCACACAGTAGTTCACAGTGTGTAACTGTCTCAGACACTCTTGTTGTAATGTACTAAGTGCTAACTGTGCATAAATCAAAATGTACATACATTCTCTCTTCTTCCAGAATTTTTCTCAAGGGTGCACAAAAACTGGACAGGCTGTTACATACTGCCAAATGGTAGTTCACAGTATGTAACTGCCACAAATACTGTTGTACTTGTAACACACTTTGTGTTAATTGTGAGACCATCACAATTCATTTTAATTCTGTAAATTTCTGAATTTTCCTGTAGTGCCACAAAAAATTGGACAGGTTGCTACATGCTGCCGCATGATAATTCACAGTGTGTAACTGCATCAAACACTATTGTTGTACTGGTAACACACTTTGTGTTAATTGTGCATAAATCACAATCCAAGAGTTTTTCGGAAAAGCACAGTATAAATTTTGTATTCCAATATTTTGAATCACTAGTGACAGAGTAAATAGGTCATGCTGCTATAGGCACTGCTACTGTGAATTTTTCTTAGGACACCATTAAATGAGATGCGGCTGCTCCCCAAGTTATATGCTGTTTCTGTGCTAGCTGGGGCTGTGCTGTGCGAGTCTCCACAGCAACTGTCAAGATACACTTTGGTGCCCACAAAATAAAACTGAATTTCCATGGCTGGAAAGTTCTCATGATGCCCAGAAATGAGATGTGCTCCCAGAAACTTTATATGTTGCTGCTGCTGCTTCTGCTAGCTGGTGCTATGCCATGCAAGTCTCCACAGAAATGTCAAGAATGCACTTTGGTGCCCAGAAAATAACAATGAATTTCCATGGATAGAAAAATTCTCATGATGTCCAGAAGGAGGGCTAAGGCATCCGTGCCTTACCTCCCGCCATGCTGGAGACCCATATTCATGGTGCAAGCAGACCGCCAGGGGTCAGCTGGGGAGGGAGAGGATCGAGCGTCTGAAGGACTGCTCTCCTCTCCTCTCCCGGGAAGGGAGGATTGGTGCTCCCACAGAATGACTGGCCCCCGGGTGGAGGCCTGAGGGCAGTGCAGGTCTGCAGGATGCCAAGGAAGGGGGCGGTGCTGCAGGATGTCCACAAACATGCGTGCACCTCCACTCACGCACATCTGTCATGTGCACCCCAGCAATGGGGAAGGGAGAAAACAGAAGAAACCCCCCCCCGGCTGTGGATGATGACTGACCTTCCACAGACTCTGCACCCGGTGACCGAGCAAGAACTCTCGGTAAGTCCTGGTGATACTGGGGTGACAGGGCTGGGGAGGGGTCTGTCAGAAGGGTGCAGCGAAAGAGATAAGGTGACAAGCACCTATAATGAAAAAAAAGAAGATAACAGTGAATTTGCATGGCTGCAAAAATTCTTATGATGCTAAGAAATTAGATACTGTATGCTTCCAGAAATCTTATCTGTTGCTGTATTTTGTGAATGTAGTCCATAACAACTGGATCTTGATGAAAATCTTCAACTCAAGTGTCAGTTTGTTTTGTTGTGACCTACCAGCAAGGGTAAGGTTTTTTTTTTTTGTCTTTTTTTGGGGTTGTTGGGGCATGGGAGGGTAGTTGAAACCACTGTAATTCTAACCATCTGTTGCTACTGTTGCTCTCTCTTTGCAGATATTTACTGTATTACTGAGGTGACTAAATCCTGTTGCTGCATGGGTCTTGTCCAGATTTGATTATTTAATTTAGGAGTGTTTCACACTGTGGAATCATATCATATCATAGAAATCTGGCAGCAGAAAAAGACCACTGTGGCCCATCTAGTCTGCCCCTTATCCCCCTCTACTTGTCACCTTTGTGCGGTGATATCCCCCTCTGCCCACTGATTAACCCCTTATGTCTGTCCCATGCCCTCTTGAATCCCTCCACCATTTCAGCCTCCACCACCTCTACAGGTAGTTTGTTCCAGGGCTCCACCACTCTCTCTGTGAAGTAACACCCCCTAACATTGCCCTAGAATCTTCCTCCCTCCAATCTTAGATCGTGACCCCTTGTTTTAGCCCCCACCTTCCTTTTAAATAAGCTCCCTTCCTTCTCCTTATTTATCCCCTTCATGTACTTAAAAGTTTCTATCATTTCCACACTCTCCCTTCTAGTCTCCAATGGATACAGATCCAGTTCTCTCCACCTCTTCTCATAGGGTTTCCTTTGCATACCCTGCATCAACTTTGTCACCCTCCTCTGAACCCTTTCTATCCCATCTATGTCCTTGTGCAGATGAGGCCTCCAGAACTGGACCCTGTACTCCAGGCGAGATCTGACCATAGTTTTATACAAAGGCATCAGCCCCTTCCTCCTTCTGCTTGTTATGCCCCTGCCTATGCACACCAGCATTTCATTTGCCTTGCCCACCACCTTGCTGCATTGATCACCCACATTCAGATTGTCTGAAATTATAATCCTCAAATCCCTCTCCTGCTTTGAATGCTTTTCATCCCCCCATGTGTATTCAGCTTGTGGGTTTTTACACCCCATCTGCATTACTGTACACTTTTTGGCATTGAATTTCAGCTGCCATGTGTCTGACCACCCTGCCAGAATCTGCAGGTCCTCCCTTATAGCCTCCACCCACCCACCCTGGGGTGTCCACCCTATTGCAGATCTTCATGCCATCAGCAAATAGACACACCTTTCCCTCAAGTCCCTCTGCAATATCACTGATATAGATGTTAAGAAAGGATTGGTACTAATACTGACCCCTGAGGCACCCCACTCATCACCCTCTTTTTCCTGGAGTGCTCCCCATTTACCACCGCCCTCTGGCTTCTGCCCTCCAACCAGTTTTCCACCCATCTAGTTATCTTCTGTCCCACCTCTAAACTCTAAAAATTATTTATCAGCCTGAGGTGAGGGACAGAGTCAAAGAACTTACTGAAATCTAGATAGGCCAAGTCCACTGCCCCCCCCCGGATGATCACTTTCATTACCCCATCGCACAAATCATTCAGGTTTGTCTGGCATGACCGACCACTCATGAAGCCATGTTGCCTGCCATCTAGTGGTCCATTGTCTATCCAGTAATTTACCACTCTCTCTTCCATTATCACCTCCATCACCTTCCCCACCACCGAGGTGAGGCTGACTGGGCGATAATTTCCCATCTCCTCTCTGCTGCCCCCTTATGTAGTGGCACCACATCTGCCATCTTCAAGTCAATTGGCACTTATCCAGTATCTAGGGACAAGTTAAACAGCCTCACTATCTCTTCTTGTAGTTCTCAGAGTACTATAGAATGCAAGCTATCTGGCCCATTGCCTTGTCTACCTTCAGCCTTCCTTGTTCCTCTTTTATCCTGTCCTCGCTGAACGGTCTAAGATCCACTCCTTTATCATCCCCTCCCCTTCCCTTTAACTCAGGTCCCTTCCCCTTCCCTTCCACCGTAAAGACTGAGCAAAAGTAGCTATTTAGCACCTCTGCCTTCCCAAAGTCTCCCTCCACCAGTGCTCCCACCTCACCCTCACTATTCTCAGACTTTCCTTCCTCTTTTCCCCCACGTATCTAAAAAAAGTTTTCTCTCTCCTTTTGGCCTGCCTAGCAATTTTTTCCTCTGTATCTGCCTTTGTGCTCCTGATCTTTTTCCCTGCCACCCTCAGCTTCTCTATACAACTCCCTGTCCTCCCTCCTCTGGGTCTTTTTGTATCTTTTGAATGCCATCTTTTTTTCCCCTAATTGTTCCACCACCTCCCTGGTAAACCACAGTGGTCTCCTTTTTTTTTGCCTACCCTCTTGATGTAGAGCTCTGTGGCTCTCAGTAACACCCCCTTTATGCATTCCTGTAATTCCTCTATGTTCCCTATTTGCTCCTTACCTTCCATATCCTCCTTGAAAATCCCCGTCATTCTTGCAAAGTCCACCTGCCTGAAGTCTAGAACCTTTGTGTTGGTTCTGTTTCCTTCCCCATCTTTATTCTGAAACTGACTGCACTGGGGTTGTTTGCACCTAGGCAGTCTCCCACCACAACATCTTCTACACTATCCTTGTTGCTAAGGACCACATCCAGTATGTTATCCCCCCAGTGGGCTCCCTAACCAGCTGTTGCAGAAAAGCTTCCTGGATCGCTCCAAGTACATCTCTGCTGCTGGCCGATGTTGCCGTAGGTATTTCCCAGGCCGCATCGAGGAGGTTAAGGTTCCTCTAAAGTATTTTTTCATCGTATCCCATTTGTTATCTGTATCCATATGTCACTGTATAACTGTTGTCTGCTCCTATTTCTCTCATTTCAGATACAGTATTTTACCAATGCGTGACAAATTGTACAATGGGGTAGCAGCATCAGTTGGAGGACTGTTATATATGCTTGATACAAAGAACGTGTTGACTTTAATAACACCACATACAGTGCTGGAGAAGCAGAAGGACGAGGAGGTACGATCATTGGTTTGTAAGGTTGACCACATCAATGATCTGGTGGAGATTAGAGGACGGCAATGGCTTGCTTGCTGTAGGAGATGAGGAATTCATGTTGATGGCAGAATTTAAACATACCTGATGTGAATACAAGATAGAAATTATGTAGACTGTAGTATGCTCCTTATTGTGTTACAGTATACCTGTGAAAGAAAACTAAAATTAAAAAATTTAAAGGAAAAAATAACTTTTTGAAAGGATACCTTTTGTCACATTGGTGACGGAATGGCCTTGAAATGAAACTTCAATGTGCCTGGGGCAACTAGTTTCATGCTTGTGTAACTTAGATAAACTCTGGGTATTCACCTCTCTATCTGTGAGATATACCACCCTGTAGGGGTACGAAGGCAAGGAATCCTAGGGGAGGGTTCCACTCTTGAGGTGTCGTGGGAGTAATTACCTTCCTAAAGGTACCTTAGGAAGAAGCCCACAGGAGAGACAGGCATGCCGCTGGAGGAGGGGTGGATGGAGAGGCAAGGAAAAATGCTTGTGTGTGGAGTGAAAGCAGCCCTTAAATAGGTCAAAAGGGGTGGTGTGGCTAGTTGCACCACCCCCTTGAACTACAGGCTATAGCCTTCCAATTCAATGTGCCTGTGCAACTGGTTTTCTGCTTGTGCTTGTGTAACATAGATAAACTTTGGCTGTTCACCTCTCTATCCATGAGATATACCACCCTGTAGGGGTATGAAGGCAAGGAACCCTAGGAAGGCAAGGTTCCACCCCTTGAGTTGCTGCAGAAATGATTCCCTTGGCTAAAGGTACCATAGGAAGAAGCCCAAAAAGAGTGTCAAGCAAAGCATACAAGGTAGTGAACTTGTATTGGGTTGAGGACCTGTACTTAGGTCAGTTGGTAGTATGGATCCAGTTGGTAGCATGGGTCAATGAAGACCTGTACATAGGTTGGGTGGTAGCATAGGTTCAGTTGGTAGCATGGATCAATGAAGACCTGTACATAGGTTGGTTGGTAATGGGGTTCAGCTGGTAGTGTACAGTTGGTCAGTTGGTCGTATTGTTTGAGTAAAGTAGGCAGGAAATGGCAAGTGAATAGTGACCTACTCGGAGTTCTGACTGTAAGGCATGGAGGCTTGGCTTCCTAAGGGGAGAGAGAGAGAACAGCCAAAGGGGGAGACCGGACAATTATGGGGCATTCATCTGACTCCATCCAAAAGCGGAAAGCTACCTAAATGGGAACTCTACCTAAGTGACTTAGGGACTACAAGGATACCTATCTAGTATTACGACCTTTGTCATGGAGAAGAGAAAAAAAATCCTTTGAGGAGGAAACCTCTGGGGATCCAAGGCCTAGGTCACCTTCCCTCCAGGCTTTGGGACAGTTTTGGTTAGTGATGGCTCTGTTAGTGCAATTTAGTAGACCTATCCAAGGGAACTGCAATTTTGGGGAACACTCTCACTCTATCCCTCTAACGGGAATGCCATGGAAGGTTGCGAACGCACTCTGCAACAAGAATCGACAAAGACGGGAGGAGAAGAGTAACAGCTGTCAAGGCGCACAGCCAGCCTACTGATCTATGAATAAACCAGGTGAACCAAAGGCAGTCATAGGGAGACTAGCATGAAAGGGTGCCTCCTGTTCGGGCAGCTAAAGGGGCCGTTTCCCATGACAGCCCCACCTCTTTGCCGCTGAAGTCATAAATGCCACATCGAAATGTGCCATCAGTATGGTTGATGACTGATGGTCCACCTGGAGTGAGGATCTTCCCAACTATGAGCCAGGTGAGAAGGGTATGGGGTCATTATGTCGCAAGACATAATGCCACATGGCACTATCGCACTGCGCGATTAATGCCATGAGGCATCATGTCTTTGTTCTGTGGGGGACTCTGCCTCCCACACCCTCTGTTAAAGGGGGCTGTGTCTCCCGGACCCCCCCCACTAAAGATTCTCAACTCTGGGGGGTGTCCAACTAGGGGATCGCACAGGTCTGGGTTTCGCCATAATGCCGTATGCTATTAAGCGTGCGACATTATGACCCGGTATGGTGAGAAGGACCCTGCCCCAAGCTTTGCATGCTTAAGATGTGGACTTTGGGGTACAGTGAGAGACTGTTGGCCACACTGGAGCAATGGATATGGTTGGCATATCTCCAAAATGTGGAAAAATGAGTTGTAATGAGCATGAGACCTGCACATGATAAGGAGCATGGGACCTGCACGTGGGTCATAATAAATGATAGCAGACATGGGGGAGACCTGTATGTAGGTCAGACTGAGCACTGTGGACCCTGTCATGGATCTTGACTGGATGAGACCTGTACATTGGTCAGGCTAAGCAATATGGACTCTCTTGTGGGTCTGGGTAAGGCAAATAGCAGTTGTCAACCACAGGAATGCATGCTGACCGAGTCCATTAGAAAGCCAAATTGGGAGTGAATTGGACAGTATATTATGAGTAAGAGAATGGCGAGGCTGGGCAAAGCCCAGGGCTGATGGTTGGAGAGGAGGAGGCTGTGAAGCCGGTTAGGTAGGAGGAGGCTGCAAAGCCAGTATGGTAGGAGGTGCAGTTCGAAGCAAGTAAACATGATATGCTTGCAGACTTGGAAGGGGATGCCAGTATTGAAAGGGGAGAGGTCCTGGAATGAACGGACTTGCAAGCTGATTGCGTTAGTGCCGTAATGGCTGGTATATTACTGGTAGTGCAAGGGACAGGAAGGCTGGGAGGACTGAAAGGGACAGGAAGGCTCGGAGGACTGTGTAAATTGCATGCAGAATAGTAGGGAAAGGATGGTAGAAGACTGGGTGGAAACAGCTGCCCTAAGGTAGAGAGTTGCCTGGAATAGCTTGTAGCGGAATGCCATAAAGGCTGTGTGGAGCAGCAATAGAAGGCTGGGGCAAGCCAGTAACCAATAAAACATATAAGAAGTTGAAAGCTGCTCCCGCCGCCTGGAGTCACAATGCTGGCTGCAACAACACAGTCCCCCCCGTGGGCAAAATGGAAAAGCCACAGAGAGGCACCACAATGCCAAACAGCTAATTAAACAAGTAGGATAAAATAATTTAAGTACCAGCAGTTGAATCAAACTAGTAGATGAAATTAAATTGATGAATATCAACAGCTATAGCTGGGCTGGCATGTGTTTGAGCATATTAAGAACCCCAAAAGGGCTGTACACAAGGGGAGAGCAACATTGAAGGGCAGAAGAAATGGGTGCGATTCTGTTGCATAGCTAGTAGCACTGAATAGCCCAGCAAATTGAAATACATTTGCCTGCACCAATAACAAGGAAGTGCAATTGCAGACTGAGTAAATGCAGTGGATGGGTGAAATAATTTGTAAACATAATGAAGACTGTAGTGAGAAATCCCCAAGGAAAAGAAGGAAGGAGCAAAAGCAGCACAATTTACCAGGAGCTGCAAAAGAAACATAGCAGTACCTGATGCCACACCCTACAGCTAGCTGAGAGCAAGAGCTTAGATCAGGTGGAGGCAATTAAGTGGAAACAGCAGCAGAGGGTTTGAATGGGAGCTGAAATATACAACGAATGCAGGAAACTGAGGATGCCAGGTAGCAATGCAGGGGTCTGGGGATGCCAGGTAGCTAAGGAGGACAGGGAACCAAAGCACAGCAAAGGAGCAACACAGCATAAATAAAGGGCAACTTGGAAGCCCCCCCAAAAAAAGAATACACAAAACCAAAGCATGAACTCAGTAGAACAGAAAAACAGCACACAGCAGCCGGAAGCAAAACAAATACTAACCAAAGCAGGAGAAACACAGGAACACATCCAACAGAAACCTAGCAGAGTCCAGAGTACAAACAAATCAGATGGGTGGGTGGGGGTGTGGTGGATGAGCTGTGGTGGTTCATATCCCTATAGTTTAGGGTGATGCCAGATAAATCTGGAAGGAGAGGCTGGAGACGAACTCTAGAGCCAAGATGCAAGGTTTATTAGCCACAGCTGGAGCACACAGAAAAGACTTAGCATTCACTAACATTATACACATGAGAAGGAGTGAATAAGGTTACTGGGACCACAAACTGGCCCCACTAATGTCCTACAAAAGTCCAGGTTATTCAAGTCTTAAAGGTGTAGCGATCCGATGCACCAAGCTTGGGTTTCTAGTATTTTGTTCGGCCGACTGCTGAGGGTGAAACTAATGAAGCGCTTCCTAAACAGGCCATAAAATGGGGCATCCCCCAGTGAACCAAAAACCAAGTAAAACATTGTAGGCCTCCTGGCCCTGGGAAGAAGGTGACTCCTGGCATTGCTGAGGCAACATTGACAGGGCAGCACCTGGTCGAGGATGGGTGTTGACAACAGGTTTTAGGGGAAGAGAATCTCCTCTGGGGATGTTGGCTCTGGTGACCTCGGGCAGGTGATCTCCAGTCGAGGAAAGGATGCTGGGTGCAATGATCCACTGGACGACCTCTGGGCAGGTCCCTGGAACCCTTACCACCTCACCCCTGCAGCTTCAGAATCCGACAGTCTTCGGTGTGACCTCTTGATGCATCACTGGAACACGAGCCACCTATGGGATTTTGGTAGGGTGACCATAGGGTTGAACAAACTGCCTCCAGAACTTTTCATCAGTGGTTCGGGCTGAAAGATCTTGGACAGGCACAGCAATGACAAACTTTGAATAGTGGTCCGTCATGGGAGGCTAGGGTCTAGAGACTGGGGTATACTTTAAGCTGGTCCAGGGCCACCAGCTCAAGAGGTGCATGAACAGTAATTAGATGTAATGGGGCTCTTTGATCTTGCCCCAGTGCTCACTTGAGGGTACATGTTGGGCATTTGTCACACCACTCTTGGATGTCCTCATGCATCCCAACCCAATAGAATCTGGTTCTCATATGAGCCTCTGTCTTTTTGCAGCCAAAGTGTCCAGATTTGTCATGATATGCCTCTAGGGCAACATCTGCAGCTTCACGAGGGAGGATGACTTGTCGAACTTGGTCATGTGTCTTTGGGTCAGTGATGGTGCAGATAAGCCTCCATCCACAACTGTCACACGAGCCACATGTCGCCACAGTTTCACAAGTTCTGGGTCAGCATGCTTTCTGTCCTCCAGAGGTAGGGTCTGCTGGTTACTAATGAAGGCCTTTAGCTGTCAGGTCACTGGACTATGATCTTTGATCTGTTGCCATAAGTCAGGGGTTTGCTTTAATGTCTCAGGCATGTCATCTTCCAGTGCTTCTGCTGTTGCAGCAGGGCAGACAGCTGTGGGGAAGTTATAGCAGCAGGCTTGTACCACCTCCGCAGGGATCTGGAGAAAGGGAGGCACCTCTAGAGCTTCTTTGTGGTTGTCATTCTCCTCCATCTCTTCTTGGGTGGGTAATCTCAACTGGGCATCAGCATTTGCATTGGATTTACCGGCACGGTACTTGATTATAAAATTGTAGTTGGCAAGTCTTGAGGCCCACCTCTGCTCGAGTGCTTCCAGTCATGCAGTGTTCAGATGAGCAAGGGGGTTGTTGTCAATGTAGACTGTGAAGGGTGTGGCAGCTAGGTAAGCTTTGAATTTCTCAGTGACAGCCCCCACTAGAGCAAGGAATTCCAGCTTGAAGGAGCCGTAGCGATCATCATTCCATTCAGCTCCATGCAGCCCATGGCTTGCATAAGCGATGACCCTCTCAACTCCATCCTGGTCCTGGTAGAGGACAGCCCCTAGCCTCGATTGCTGGCATCAGTATATAATTTGAAGGGAAGTTGATAATCTTGATAGGCAAGTACTGGAGCTTGGATCAACATTGCTTTTAGGCTGTTGAAGGACTCCTGCTGGGCTGAACTCCACTGCACTGGGCTGCTTTTGGTCAGTTGCTTTGTTCCCCTGAGCAATTCATGCAGTGGGGCAGCTACCTGGGTGAGTTTAGGGACAAACCACTGGTAGTACCCTACGAACCCCAGGAATCTCCTTACATCCCAGACTGTGACTGGAATTGGCCACTCATGCACTGCTTGAATCTTGTCTGGGTCTGGTGACACTCCGTGCTTAGATACAACATGCCCCAGGTAGTGAACTTCTTCTTTGAGCAGGTGACACTGTGATGGCTTGAACTTGAGCCCATAGTCAGCTAGGTGGGTAAGAACAGTTTCGAGGTGCTGCAGGTGCTCAGAATAGGTTTATGAGTAAATGATGATGTCACCCAAGTAGAGATGGACCATATCAAAATTATAGTTGCCCAAGCAGTGTTCCACTAGTCGCTGAAAGGTCCCCGGGGCATTACACAATCCAAATGGCATTCGAGTAAATTCATAGAGGCCCATGGGGGTGAAAGGGGAACTTGTCAGTAGCCACTAGCCAAGTCTAGGGTTGAAAACAGGGATGCTGATTCCAATGCTGCCAGGGAATACTCTATCCATGGTAATGGGTAAGCATCCTTGTGTGTCACTTGGTTCAGCTTCCGATAGTCGACACAAAAGTGAATTTGCCCATCCTTTTTCTTGACCAGTACTATTGGAGCAGTCCATGGACTGTGACTCTCGGTGATGACATTTTTATCCTTCATCTCCTGGAGCATGATTTTCACTGGTTGGTACAATGTAGGTGGAATAGGGCAGAATCGTTCTCTGATGGGTGGGTGCTGTCCTGTGACTATGTGGTGCTGCACGTTCTTGGTACACCCAAAGTCAAGGGGGTGCTTGTAAAAGACTCTCTCTAGTCTCTCTAGCATCAACAGCAACCCCTGTTTGTCTTCTTCAGGGGTTTCTTTTGTGCCCAAGTCAATTTCCTCAAGCCAGCTCTTGGCATCTGCTCCTTCAGGGCCTACAGCTCCATTTAATTGAAAGATATTCTCTCTATGGTCTGCTGAGGGCTCAATTATGTCCTCGCTTCAGATCTTTATCAATCTGGCCACAGGCCGATTCCAATATAGCTTAACAGGAGTTATGCCATAGTTCAAGATGCGGATGGGGACCTGCCCCTTGGTAACTGTTGTGAGACTCCGTGCAACAATCACTGGCTTCTCCCCTGTGGCACTGAGTGGATCAACTACAGCCACATAGTCTTTGCCTTGCAGTCCCACCTTGGCTTTGCACAGCAGTATGGTCTCTGTACCTGGGCCCAGTCTGACTGGCTGGGCATCAAGAATCTGGATCTTCCCAATTTCTCCCTCAGCATTGGAAAACTGCTGGTGACACTGCAATATATTGATTGTGTGCTGCCAGGCCTTCTTGCTGGCTTTTGGGAGCTGTGCTGCTTGCTTCCGGAGGGCATCCAGTAATTCTTCATGACAGTTGTCCAGTACATTCATCCCCAAGATCACTGGAGGGAGGTTGTCATCATCAGTGTTGCTAATGATGACCCCTTGTTGTGGGTAAACCTTATCTCCCAGCTGAACGTCCATTTCCTGGTAGCCCAAGTAAGGGATACTCATTCCGTTGCCTGCAATCAGGTTGAGCCAAGTCTTTGGAGGGCATCTTAGTTGGTCTTGGGTCCAGTGCTTGAGGAAATGGCAGCCTTGAATAGTGGGGTCTTGGGAGCCGGTGTCCAGAAGTGCTGTAAAGGTGATACCATTGAGTTTGATGGGAACAGTCGGGCACTTCCCTATGTACTTTGACCATTCCAGGTTTGGGTTTGGACCTAGGAGCTTTCTTCCCAAGGGTTGGTCCACTGCCTAGGGGACACCCTGTTTAATGACACAGCAACTTCTCCTTCCTGGATACACTGTCGTTCCACATGGCCACTGATGCCACAGCGCCTGTAGATAGGTCGTCCATGATTGTCGAACTGGTCAGTGGGTCGCCGGCCCATACTTCTTTGGTCTGGTCTTGCTGGGTGTCAGGGATAGTCCATAGAATACCTTAGGCCCCAGCTCCCCTGGAGGTCTTGTACAACTTGGCAAACTTCTGCTAGTCTTTCGACATGTCCTTCAGCTGGTGGGACATCTCTCTGGTACTGTCTCTTGCCTGGTCATTTGGCCCAGTCCTGGGCTTGAGTGACCTGATGGTACACTTTTTCTCTATCCCCTCTGGGGTAGAAGTCATGTTCTAGCCAATCTGGTAGATACTCTTTTTCCTGGCTGAACTCTTTCTCTGCCCTCCATCTGGTGAAGGTATTGCAAGACGAGCAGGGTTCAGACATTGGACCCCCAGTGGCAATGGCTCCGGTGACATCAGCCATCTGCTGGAAGGCCACCATCTCTTCCTCAAGTCGTCCTGAGCCTAGGACTTTTATGGCTTCCTCTTTGAAGTCTACAAACTTTGCATCTGGGTTTTGGTGGTGCAACATCCGCAGCTTCTGACGTAGAGGCTCTCCCCAGGCCCCCTCGATGAACCGCTCTATCAATACTAGGTCTGGGTCATGGTCCTCACTCGGATCTCATTTTCACAGGGCCCAGTGTGCCTCTTGCAGGCTCAAGGCAAAGTCCCGCAGTGTCTCTCGGGGGTCCTGTATGCGAGAGAAGAATTTCATTTTGAGGTCTGAGACACTCTGCTTGTTGAAGATGTCACTTAGCTGGGTCAGGATCAGTTCAGCAGTGTCCTTTTGTCCATCTGACCAGCTCTCAACCTCCCATTTGGCAGCTCCTCCCAGCTGCCCAATGAGGATTTCCACTCTCTGTTGCTCTGGCACTTGGTAGAGATGGAACATAGCCTGCAGCTTCGCACAGAAGTCAGTGAGGCTGCAGGTGTCTGAGCTTCCGTCCCCCATGTACCTTGGTAGCCATGGTGCCCCGAAGTAATAAGACATCATTATTGGGGGTAGTTGAACTGAAGGTGAGGATGATGCTGTGGCTCCTTCAGTATCTGAAGGCATCTTGGGTTGGAGTTGCTCCGGCTTTGGGCTCCTTTTTGTCTCTGATCCTGTTGACTATGCCAAGTTTTTTGTGGTGGATGAGCTGTGGTGGTTCATATCCACAGTTGGAGCACACAGAAAAAACTTAGCATTCACTAACACTATACACATGAGAAAGAGTGAATAAGGTTACTGGGACCACAAACTGGTCCCACTAATGTCCTACAAAAGTCCAGGTTATACAAGTCTTAAAGGTGTAGCTATCCGATGCACCAAGCTTGGGTTTCTAGTATTTTGGTCGGCTGACTGCTGAGGGTGAACCTAAGGAAGCGCTTCCTACACAGGCCATAAAATGGGGCGTCCCCCAGTGAACCAAAAACCAAGTAAAACACTGTAGACCTCCCGGCCCTGGGAAGAAGGTGACTCCTGGCATCGCTGAGGCAACGTCGACAGGGCAGCACCTGGTCAAGGATGGGTCTTGATGCCAGGTTGTAGGGGAAGAGAACCTCCTCTGGGGATGTTGGCTGTGGTGACCTCAGGCAGGTGATCTCCAGTCGAGGAAAAGGTGCTGGGTGCAATCATCCACTGGACGACCTCTGGGTAGGTCCCCAGAACCCTTACCACCTCACCCCTGCAGCTTCAGAATCCAACAATGTTCGGTGTGACCTCTTGATGCATCACTGGAACATGAGCCACCTATGGGCAGTACAATCAAGAGTGTGGTGACCCTTGGTGTGGCCTCTTGCGTGGGCCACCAGTACTTATGCCACCTCAGGGAATGGGGCACAGAGCCTGACAATCCTCAGCAAGGCCTTGGTATGGGCCACCAGTACTGTTGCCACCTTAGGACAATGTGTATTCGGGAGAATGGGCAACGTGACTCTGAGTTCAGTGGATGACTTAAGTCCCTCGAGCTAGAGTTGGGGCAGCCCCTAATCTGACTCACTTTGGTGGGCCCTAGCTACCAGCTGGCTACCACTTACAACCCACAACTCGAACCTGGGGTGTTGTGGCAAACATTTGGAGTTGTTGGAGGTCATTGGAAGTGGGTGCAGGTGATACCGGGCTTCCCAGGGACCTTCCCTTGGTCAAAGAAGAGACACCGGAGGACTTCTGGATGAGGTGTGAGGTGTGTGCAGGAGCCTGGAACAGAACAAAAATTAAAAACCTGAAAGACAAATCCCCCCTCCCCGTATGACTGAGAGCCCTGCCATTAGGGATGGGGTGGCCCCAAATGTCTTCAGAGGGAGTAGCAGTAGGCAAGTGCAGTAATCAATTCCTCAGGGCAGTGCAGTCACACAGGACAATTGAGAAAATAAGGCAGTGCAGTCATTTAAACTCCTCAATTGAATATAGCAGTTCAGTCATAGCAAGCAGTTCAACAATTTAAAACAGTTTGACTGAATACAGCAGTTCAGACACAGCAAGCAGTGGGTCCAGGCAACCATACCTTTTAACCTCCCTCATCACAGGGCAGGAACAAATTGCCAAAATCAGGAACACATCAGATAAAACAGAAATATTAGTCCCAGAAGCTGTATACCACATGTTTCTTAGTGTGAATAGCATTTTCTTAATGAGAATGAGACTGTAACATCAATGGCTGGCATGATTCTGTGATCCCAATCCCTACTCTTTAGTGCCAGAAATGCCAGACTTAGGAGGGACAGAAGAAATTTCTGAGGCAAAATTAGGGACATCCCTGAAAATCAGGAACAGCTGAGGGGTAGGCAAGCAACAGGAAATTGCAGGCAGATAAAGAAAATACAGTTTGCTTCATGGTCATTGAGACAGTTTGATGACCCACCCCTTCTGAATATGGAGGCCAGGGTACCTAGTGTCTCCATCCCAGCTATGGGCTGCCACGCCCTTCTACTACATGGACAAAGGACTAAGTTTTTCCATTACTTGGGCTTAGATTACCCTAGAACTCTGAGCAAAGCATGCAATAAGGCTCCTCCAGGCTTTTAGTAATTAGCTTCTTACAGCTAAACAATTAGAAATTCAGCAGAAAATGCACATTCTCACCAATAATACTTTGACCTGGCTTTACCTAGCACTTCTTTGATTCTTGGCTAAGAGGGAGTGCCCAAGTCTCTTTATATGGAGCACAGACTGCCTAGAATAAGTTAAACTAGCAGAGATTCTTTCAAAGGTAGGAGTTCACAAACACCTTTAATCTTGGTCCAACAATTATTTGGTTTGAACCCCTCTAGCTTCTGCCTTTTCAGTTCTTATTTCTCTCTCTCCGTCTCTATACAATTGGACAAGGTAGCAGCTTTCCTCCACCCGGGGGGGGGGGTACAATGGAAGCAATTTAATAATTCTAAACAATAATTATACAGTGCAACAATACAATTGCTAAACAAACAATCCTTCCCCTGGCTGAAGCAGATCTAGCTAGGACTAATTATTAAAGGGAAATGCTGGCCAACAGCCTACTCACCCTGGAGTTCAACCAAGACTTCTGTACTCTGGGGAGTGCACAACCAGAAAGTAGTGATAAGGCATCTTCTCCTTGAGACTGCTGCATGAAAGGTGCACTGGGTCTGTTTCCCGGCCAAATGAACTGACTCTACACACTGGGGGACCTGACTAGATGGCAGATTTCTGCAAAAACTGACCAAGGTTGCTACTGGAGATCTTCTGGAGGGAGTTACACCAAAGGGACCCAGGGGATTCGCTTCAACCTCCTAACAGGGAAGCCGACATCCATTGCCTTGCTGTCCTTCAACTTCCCTGGTCAAACTCTTTCTCCCCTTCCTCCAGCCTGGCAGAGCCTACTCTAGGCTAGGGCGGTCCTGGCTACCTGCCAGGGGATTGGCTCCTCCATCCAGAGGTCAGCCTCCTGAAGCTGGGTCAGTGGCTTAAAAAAAAAGTCTCCAGATTTGAATCTACCCTGGCACAGGATTGGCTGAGAGGGCTCAGCCTGCTTCCTCCCACTTGGGACAGGAATGTTGCCCAACTGGTTTGGCTGGCTGGGTGTCGGTCTTGAGCAGGGGAAGGAGAGAAAGAAAAATGGTTTTCTTTTAAACCCTGAATTTAGACTACTAGGACTGTCTGCTGGAGTTTAGTTTAGTTTATTGTTCTAGGAATTACTACCTTTGAGCCGAGGCTCTTTTACAAAGGTTCCATGTCAATTAGGTACAGTACAAAAAAAGGTTACATAGATAACACAACAATTTGTGCTGTGTCAAGAGCGAGAAAACATATACAAATACATATCAAATCATTTGTGCAAAAGGACATGAGATATCAATAATCACATTATTATTACAAGAAAGAGGTCATGCCAGATTAGGATGTAACCCCTAGATGGCGCTATCCCAGGGGCTACTACCCCTGCCTGATTTGCCACTAACAGGTTGAGGGGCCTGGATCCAATGGCGGGTGCCTCCACCCAGAGGTCAGGGTTTGCAATAGTTAAACTAACTTGGTCACAGCCCTCTGGGACACTGCAAACCCCTTTCTTCCCACTAGTGGCCCACACAATATATCAGAATTACCTTCACAGTATACACTTACCCCAGGTCTGGTTCGGCACTGGGACCTCCTGTGAAATGAGATACAGTGCAACAATCACAGTACAGTACTTTAACATAGACAAATACCTCAGGCAGTATAACTTTGCTGAAACAAGCAGCTCTGATTTATTTAGGGGGATATAACAAGGACAGGGGAAATCAGGTTAATTAGCTTATCACTCTAATAATCTACCTATGGCTCTGTGCAGAGCCTATCCCTATCAGTTACTGTCCCTGGGTACCCAAGCCCTAGTGGCTAGTCCAAACCGTGGCAGCTGGTAGGGCCCTTTCACACAGAAAAGGAGAATTAAACAGTCAGCAGTACAGTAATTCCATTTGGATTTAATGTGGCAATTCAACAGGAGCAACCCTGAATTAGTACTCACGACCTCCAAATAAGATAGGGTCCTTCAATGTCAGCAGGGCTCACTTGAGGTACACAAACCTCTTCACACATTTATATAAAAGAAAGCACTATACCAGGCAGGCTGCATCTGTATCCGATCGCAATTACTGCACAATACCGGAGAACACACAGCAGATTCAGTTCCTGACAGACCGAGTGCAATTTCCAGCAATTCTTCCAGTCTTCTACAGGGTGAGCCTGGTTTCTACTCTTCAGAGATCCTTTGATTCTTTTCACAGGACGGATTCAGTCCTAACAAGCTGCAGACCGGAACTCTGGGCCTTACACACGTTTTTGACAAAACTGCACACTGAAAAGTACAGGGCTCCTTCCTTCTTCACTGCCAAAGCTCAACTGAACTCCAACCGACAAAACGGGCACTTCCTTTGAGTTCCTCCCAGTTCTTGACTGGATTGGCTGTCACTCACAATAGACTGCTGCTGTTGGTCCAAAAGGCACTGAAGTCTAAACTACATCTCCCAGAGTCACTGCCCATACAATCCTCTTGTGGCTGGCTCAGATTATGAGTCCAAGTTCTGATTCGTCCAAGGCATCATTTTAGAGCTAGCTTACCCCACACTGATTGGTCCAGTTCAGCAGTTCAAAACTAGAATGGGAACTAGCAGACACAGTTCTGACTGCAAAAGCAGGTTAGACAAACTGTAATTTCATTATTACTCTAAATAATTTCTGGCAACAGTTACATCTTTCAGATAGGTTCCCTTTGCACCTAGTGACTGCAAAATGAAGTGAATTGCAGCAGCTCAGTGGTACTCAGAGAAGCACACAGTCCCCCATACAACTAATTATGTCTGCAAGCAGACAGCTCTTAAAGAGACAGTACCAGAGGCTCTAAAAACACTCACTGATAAATGGCTTAAATGCCAAACACCATTCAGGCTTGGAGCATTCAAGCAAGCTCCTGGAAGTCTTTGAGACCCCCATTTGCAGGGGTTACACCCTTCCTGGCCTGGGAAAGCTTGCGTCAGCGTCAAGCAAGTACCCTAAGTTTCAACTGCAACCATATACATTTGCATTAGGCTGCACTGTAATCATCAGTCAATATATCATTTACCAAGACACATTTCTGAAACATTGCAGTCGTCACTCTTTACAGTATTACATACAATTGTACCATAACTCAAGTTATTACCTCTTGTACATGAAACCTGAAGAGGGCCTTCCTATCAGTTACCTTGGGGCTGGATGGGGCAAGGGCACCATACTAGAAGGGCAACACAAGTAACTTGGAGTTAGCACTGATGCTCAGTTTGGGCAATGAGCTCGGGACACATACACTCCTTTATGGACAACATTGAGAGGCAAGTCCACAGGCCTCCCAAGTGAATCATAACTGAGGTGCACCACAGGCTTTACAGCTCGACCAGTCTTTCTAGGGGGAACTGTTATAGTCTCTGCACTCTGAGCCTCATTTTCAGCATTGTCCTCACTTGTCAGGGAGTCTCCATGGGGGAGAGAGGCTAGAACTGGGCACTTTCAGCTCCAGGGTTACAGTTTCTGAGTCCACAACATTTGGCTCGCATGGAAGCTTTGGACACTGGCAGTGGACTGTCAGGGCACTCAAAATACCTTCTTGTTCGGTGTATCACCAGTCTGCCCCAATCTATCATTTTCCTCCCTGAAAGCTCAAACAGTTCAACCATGCACAATGATTCCATTTCATCTGATCTGATGCTTTGCACTTCACTTTCTGGGAGCATTGGCTCCAGGGATGAAGCTGGGGCATAGACAGTCCAGAAGGCCCAGCTTTGTCTCCAGTATTGACTAGGGATTGCCCAGAACAATTGACTCAGTTCGTAAGAAGGATAGTATTCAAAGTCACTCTCACTTTCTTCTGATATGGACTGACAGTCATGCTCAACTGGGACTTGTGCAGGGAACACTTTAACTCTGCTTCTGTAGGTGCAGACTTCTTGATCTTTTCTTAGCAGCGTCTAGTCACTGGTCCAGAGGGGCATCTTCTGGGGCTCAGACTCAATCAGGATTTGTCCAATGGGTAGTAAATGATTTCTATGCATTGTTTTACATCTTTTGAATTGTTCTCAGGCCTTACTTTGTACACTGGCAGATCATCTAGTTTGCCCACTACAATGTGAGGGAGATGGTGCCATCTGTCAGCAATCTTGTGTTTGCCATGCAGTCCCAGATTTCTTAGCAATACCCGATCTCCCTCCTGGAGTTCCTGTGCTTTCACCTTTTATCATACCTTTCTTTGTTGGCCAGATTTCTTTGGCAGCCATGGTTTGAGCCAGTTATGCGCATGAGTTAGCTGGGCCTTTAACTTTTGCACATACTGTAAATAGTTGTCAGCTTGAACCCCATCAGGAGAGACCCAAAACACACATCTACTGGTAGTCGAGCTTCTCTTCCAAACATCAGGCGGTGGGGAGAATCCAGTGGCATCACTTTGGTGCAGTTATAAGCATGTACCAGGGTGCTAATTTGTTGGCTCCATCTAGGCTTGTCCTTTGGGTGCAGGGTGCCTAGCATATCTAGCAAAGTGCGGTTGAAACGTTCAGGCTGTGGGTCCCCTGGGGTGGTAAGGAGTGGTTCTGGACTTTCGACTCCCACAGAGAAAGCATCTCTTTGATCAGACGACTCTCAAAGTCTCTCCTTGATCAGAATGGATTCTTTGTGGAGCCCCATAGTGAACAAAAGTTTTCTACAAGTACTTTGGCTACAGTGGATGCTTTCTGGTCTTTGGTGGAAGCTTGGGCATATCTTGTGAAATGGTCAGTGACCACCAGCACATTACTGATATTTCTTTGATCTGACTCCAAACTTAGAAAATCAATACAGACCAGCTCCATGGGTGCACTGGTGGTTATGTTAACAAGGGGCAGCCCTCTGGGGCAAAAGCTTTCTCTGTAAGCGCGACTACAAGTTCGAATGTGTTGCTCCACATCAGCCCCCATCTTAGGCCAATAGAATCTGGATCTCACCAAGTCAAGTGTTCTGTCTATACCAAGGTGCCCCATGTGGTTGTGCAAGGACCTCAATACTGAGTCTCGAAAGGCAGTGGGCAGCACCAGTTGTTGTTTGTCTACTTGTCCCCCTCTGTCTACTGTTTCTCTGTATAACAGTTTATTGATCAGTTTCAACTTAGGACCTTCTTTGTATAACAGTGCAGTTCTCAAATCAGTGGAGCGTAATTTGGACACATCTTTTCCTGCATAGAGGGCTTCAAAGCTGCTTTGATCATGGGATCGCGAGATTGAGCCCGCCGAATACTGTCATTGTCCAGCTGAGGCAGTGCACCAATGTCTATTGCAGAAAAGTGGCAATAAGCAGCAGGTATGCAATTCTCAGAGGCTCCCCAAGCAATCCACCATGCAGTCCACTGCGTCCGTGGACATTGTTCCTCCCTGTCAAACTTCCGGCAGAGTGCCCGAATGTCAGGTTCTGCCAGTCGGACCCAATCATTCTGGGGAACAGGCCTCGGAGAGAGCATCAGCATCTATGTGGTTCAGACCTGCTCGGTATTCGAGAGCATAGTCATATGTAGATAATGCAGAAAGCCACCTATGGCCAGTGGCATCCAACTTAGCTGAGGTCTGCACATAGGTCAAAGGATTATTGTCAGTTTTACTAGTATTTTAGCCCCATACAAGTACTCATGGAATTGGTCAACAATAGCCCACTTCAAAGCTAGGAACTCTAACTTATGTACAGGATAGTTCTTTCGGATGGGGTCAGGCTTCTACTGGCAAAGGCCACTGGTCTCAGGCCATTCTCGTGCTCTTGGTACAACACAGCCCCAACCCTTGCAAGCTAGCATCAGTGTGCAGGACGTAAGGTTTTCTTGGATCGGCATAGGCCAGCACTGGAGCATGGGTAAGTTGATATATGATCTCATGAAAAGCAGTCTCACAATCAGAGTCCAGCGGGCCCCAAATACTTCACTCGGATGAAAATACACTCTTTCAGTCTTGAGGGATGCTGACTTTGGTATTTTTGTGGGTTGGGGATACCCTTGAGTAAGGTTAAGTAAAGGGCGGATCACTCTTGAATAGTCCTTGATGAAGCGCCGATAATAACCACAGAATCCCAGGAATCTTTGCAGTTCTTTTAGATTTTGGGCTGTGGCCAGGTGAGTCAAGGCCTCAACTTTACTTGGGTGGGTCTCTATTCCTCGGTGGATACTATGTGTCCCATACTTTACTGATGTTTGAAAAAATTGACACTTATCAATGGACAGTTTAAGGCCAAAGTCCTCCAGTCGGTCCAATACCTTAAATAATCTGCTCTCATGTTCCTCCAGTGAGCTGCCAAACACAATAACATCATCTAGGTATACCAGGCACTCTAGTAAGTTCATGTCCCCACTGCAGCTCCATCAATCGTTGAAAAGTGGCTGGGGCACCTGAAATCCCTTGAGGCATCCTCATGAATTCATAGAAGCCAAGCGGACAGATAAAGGCTGTCTTTTCACGGTCCTCTGGGGCCATCGGGATCTGATAGTACCCACTGCGGAGATCCAGCACAGAGAACCACTTGCTCCCGTTTAGGCAGTCCAAAGCATCCTGAATGCGGGGCATTGTGTACTGATCAGGGATAGTCCGCCGGTTTAAGGTGCGATAATCCACACACATCCTTACTGTTCCATTCTTTTTCCTCACTACCACAATGGGGGAAGCATAAGGCTTCTGGATTCTTGTATTACACCAGCAGCTAACATCTCTTGCAGATGCGTCTCACATCATCTATGTCAGCAGGTGCCAGGCGTCGAGACCTCTCACGAAATGGTCTTTCGTCATGCAGCCGGATATTGTGCTCAGCTCCTTGCACGCATCCTACATCCCATTCCTTTAAAGAAAACACCTGGTCTCTGGGCAAGCTTCTCACTGATCTTCACTTTCCATTCAGCTGGCAGCGGGAGTCGCGAAATCAAACAAGTCAGGCGTTACTCTGTCATTCTTCCTTGAACTCTTGCTGCTGGGTAGCACTGCAGTGTCTGCACAATGCACATTAGCCAGGATGCAACCTCTGTTTACTCGAATGTCTCTTTCAGACACATTATGAACTTGGACCATTACCCTTCTGGCATAAGCATGGGCTCTAGCGGGCAAAATACTAGGCTTGACCAGCAGTCCCTCTGGCAATTTTCCATCGCCTGGTGCATCCAACATTAATATTTTATTCTTAACATCCTTTCTGATACGGACCTCTCCTGTAAGGTACACTGGGCATTTGGCGCCAGGATCAGAGACTCAGGATCCTTCTTCCATACAATTCGACCGGTTCCTCTGGTTCTGTTTTTCAGCATCTCTCTGTGCCTCATAGGCCTTCTTAATTAAAGCCGGAACTCTTAAAGCTCTACTAGTCTTTGACCCTGTTTTTCATAACACAACTGTGCCAGCCTTCCAACATATGAGCATTTGTTCCAATCAACAAAGGGACACCATCATACAGTCCAGTGGGGACACACTAAGGCTAGGGTCTCTACTTGTTCGCCACTCCAGCCACGGAGGTGGGAAAGACAGCCAAATTCGGATATACCCGGAATAGGGTAGGCCTTCTCACTTAACCCCATACATGCAGTCCTTCTAATGGTTGTAGAGTACGTCTGACAAATGCTTCTGATACCAATCTTGGAACATAATTGTCACTTGGGAGCCACTGTCTAATATAGCTCTTGTAGACACTCCATTTACCTTTACAGTGGTCTCCATGGAGGACCCACTATTCTGGACCAGTCTGGAAAGGCGGTAGTGGGGGCCTGGGCAACTGACCTTGCCACAAAGGACGTGAATTAGCATTTTGGTGCCCTCACTGGGATCATTTCGTGCACCTCTTAACCACTGATTTGTTCTCGAAGCTCTCCTTGTAGCCTATATGCAACTTTGTCAGTGTCTTTTGGGGATTGGCATTCCTTTTCATGTGCCCATCCTTCCCACAATTATAGCAAAACATACTTTTTGGAGTTTGAGCTGCCGGGTGCCACACTGGGAGCCAGGCGGGGGGTATTACTAACTGGAAACCTTGGTGCCATCTCTGTCTGCAGTGATAAGCATTTGGAGACATCTCGTCAGTTTCTCCACTTCCATGGTCAAGGAATCGAGTTCGGAGCTGTTATCAGCAGGAGATACATGGGTGGGTACCCCCACCCCATAGCAGATGCAGTCGGATATAGGTCAGGGCCCGTACTTGCAGGCGTGGCCTTCATAAAGGGACTGTTTTGAATTCCCGGATCTCTCTCAACAGTTCGCCCCATTGTGACATATCTTTTCCTTGTCAGAGCACTCATTGACTGCCAGCCTCTGCCCTGAACTTCACTTGATGGGTCACCCTCAGTCACTGGTGTGCATGCGCAGCTATTGGTGCAGGTCCCTCCGAGGTCGTCTTTTCTCAACTCCTCGAATTTCTCTCATTAACTCATCATAGGAGGGTGGGATTCCAGTCGATCTGCCAGGTGTAACTGAAGCAACAGCAGTTCTGAGAAGGGGCAGACTTAAGGATCCTGTCCAGCCTGGTTCGGTCCAGTTCAATCGCTGGCAAACTACCTTTTCTGAGGCATTCTTGCAACAATTTTTCCAGCCGAGATACATACACAGACAACAACTCCCTTGGTACTGTTGTGCATCTCTTACTCTCCACCATAGGTCCTCATCAGAATCTGGGCTCCATACACATTCTCCAAGGCCTCAAGATAGGCCTGTGCAGTCGCTTCAGGGTTACTGGCCCGTTGCTTGCGGATGGTAGCCAGGGCAGGACCTCAGGGCTCTCACTAACCCTCTTTCGCTTTTCACCTTCCGAGCATTGCCATTCTAGCACTTGGGGGCAACATAGTCTATCCAGGTCTCCCCAGTCATCCTCCCTTGGGGGTGGGGAGGTGCCAGAGAAGATCCTCAACCTTGGAAGAGTCGTGACTAATGGCAGGTGCAGAAATAAGAGTCTGCATTGGTTCAGCCACCATTACGGGCACTGGAGCAGGAGAGGTGTTGGGAGGAACACCCCAGGTGGCAGAATAGTTTCTTCAAGTCCTCCACAGTTTTCCCTCTCCCAGCAACCATTCAGCAAATTTCTCCTCAAAAGTTTCAGATAGTGGTGGGGCTGATTCCCCCGGTCTTCTACTGTCCTTAGTTATCACTCTCCAAGCAGTGAGGGCTCCCTCTGGGGTAATGGTCTGTGGCACTTTGGAGCTATCTATGGGATCCTTAAACTCTACTAGGGCCAGGAAAGTGTGGGTGAGCAGATTAGCATGCCGACCCACCACCACAGGGTTTTGTAAACCTTCCACCTTGGAAAGTACTCCCTGCACAGTGTCCGTATTGATACCCAGGGGGATGTCCAGGATAAGCATAGCATTTTGGGGGTCGATCTCCTCCCCAGTACACCACTCCACCAGCCGGTGCACAGCCACTTCTGTCGGGGTACCCATTTTTTTCTTAACAGTGGTTCGTAAATATGGCCACTAGAGGACACACAATCCCAGCGGTGAGCCTCCAAGATGTAACCCCTAGATGGCGCTATCCCAGGGCTACTACCCTGCCTGATTTGCCACTAACAGGTTGAGGGGCCTGGATCCAATGGCGGGTGCCTCCACCCAGAGGTCAGGGTTTGCAATAGTTAAACTAACTTGGTCACAGCCCTCTGGGACACTGCAACCCCCCTTTCTTCCCACTAGTGGCCCACACAATATATCAGAATTACCTTCACAGTATACACTTACCCCCAGGTCTGGTTCCGGCACTGGGACCTCCTGTGAAATGAGATACAGTGCAACAATCACAGTACAGTACTTTAACATAGACAAATACCTCAGGCAGTATAACTTTGCTGAAACAAGCAGCTCTGATTTATTTAGGGGATATAACAAGGACAGAAATCAGGTTAATTAGCTTATCCTCTAATAATCTACCTATGGCTCTGTGCACAGGCCTATCCCTATCCAGTTACTGTCCCTGGGTACCCAAGCCCTAGTGGCTAGTCCAAACCGGGGCAGCTGGTAGGGCCCTTTCACACAGAGAAAAGGAGAATTAAACAGTCAGCAGTACAGTAATTCCATTTGGATTTAATGTGGCAATTCAACAGGGAGCAACCCTGAATTAGTACTCACGACCTCCAAATAAGATAGGGTCCTTCAATGTCAGCAGGGCTCACTTGAGGTACACAAACCTCTTCACACATTTATATAAAGAAAGCACTATACCAGGCAGGCTGCATCTGTATCGATCGCAATTACTGCACAATACCCGGGAGAACACACAGCAGATTCAGTTCCTGACAGACCGAGTGCAATTTTCAGCAATTCTTCCAGTCTTCTACAGGGTGAGCCTGGTTTCTACTCTTCAGAGATCCTTTGATTCTTTCTACAGGACGGATTCAGTCCTAACAAGCTGCAGACCGGAACTCTGGGCCTTACACGTTTTTGACTAAAACTGCACACTGAAAAGTACAGGGCTCCTTCCTTCTTCACTGCCAAAGCTCAACTGAACTCCAACCGACAAAACCGGGCACTTCCTTTGAGTTCCTCCCAGTTCTTGACTGGATTGGCTGTCACTCACAATAGACTGCTGCTGTTGGTCCAAAAAGGCACTGAAGTCTAAACTACATCTCCCAAGTCACTGCCCATACAATCCTCTTGTGGCTGGCTCAGATTATGAGTCCAAGTTCTGATTCGTCAAGGCATCATTTTAGAGCTAGCTTACCCCACACTGATTGGTCCAGTTCAGCAGTTCAAAACTAGAATGGGGAACTAGCAGACACAGTTCTGACTGCAAAGAAAGCAGGTTAGACAAACTGTAATTTCATTATTACTCTAAATAATTTCTGGCAAACAGTTACATCTTTCAGATAGGTTCCCTTTGCACTCCTAGTGACTGCAAAAATGAAGTGAATTGGCAGCAGCTCGAGTGGTACTCAGAGAAGCACACAGTCCCCCATACAAACTAATTATGTCTGCAAGCAGACAGCTCTTAAAGAGACAGTACCAGAGGCTCTAAAAACACTCACTGATAAATGGCTTAAATGCCAAACACCATTCAGGCTTGGAGCATTCAAGCAAGCTCCTGGAAGTCTTTTGGGAACCCCCATTTGCAGGGGGGTTACAAGGAGAAACAAATAGGGAAAAAGTTCAGAACAGAGAGGGTAAGTGAAAGGTGTGGGGAGCAGACAACAGCAGGAGAAAAGGTTTCCCAAACATGTCTTTGTCAAATAACGGAACAGGGTGGGTAGTGAGAAAATAGGGAGGTTTAATCAGGGCAGTCACAGGGCTGGAGGTGGCAAGGTGAGAGAACAGCCTTGATTTGAAAATACCTAGAGAGGTGGAGGTAGTAATATGAGTGCTGAGGGCATTTAGCCAGCTGGGGCACGATAGGCAAATGATCTTTGTCCCTGAGAAGTCCGGCATTGGGGACTTGGAGAGGCTGGTGTTCTGATCTTCTGGTAAAACGGGTGCTAGCGCTCGGGCATAACAGGTCTTGGATACAAGGTGGAGTGAGGCCCAGAGTGGATTTTTTCGCCATCAGGCAGGTAAGGTACTTTATCCGGTTTGAGAGTTGCAACCAACCTGAGTCAGCATAGAGTTCACATGTGGGTACGTCGATGTGCACCAGTGAGCAGCTGACAGGCCTTATTTAGGGATGTTGTAATGTGACTAAGTGCTGTAGTAGTGGCAGATCCATATATAACTAAGCCATAGTCAATGACTGAGATGATAGAGGATTGGATGGCAATCCTCAGTGCAGAATAGGTGAGGGAGCTGTCGGTTCCGATACAGAATCCCAATTAAGCTGATTAATAGTTTTGCTGTACTATCAATGTGAGTTGCAAAGGTTAGGCCTTGATCAAAGTTGATTCCAAGATATTTGAAAATTGGCACTTGTTCAAGGGTATTTCCCAGGTATGTATTAATGGTGAGTGGGACTTGCCGTTTCTTGTTTTCGGGTTAGAGAAGAGCATGGATTTAGTTTTTGTGGTTTAGAACCAGCTTATGTTCAAGGAACCACATCTCAACTTTGGAAAAGCATGCTGAAGGTTGAGCGTAAAGTTCGGGATCTTTGTGAGTGGCAAGAATCACGGCATCATAGGCATAGAGAATTATTTGTTCAGGGCAGGATTTGGGGAGGGAGTTTAGGAAAAGGCTGAAAAGGAGGGGGCCCAGGATGGATCCCTGGGGAACTCCTGAGTGAACCGGTTTTGAGTCTGAGAGAACTCCAGCTACTTTTACAGATTGAGAGACGCTGAGCAAGGTAATTTTTTACCCAGTCACCAGGACCCTGCGAGAGCCCTAGGGATAGTAGTTGTTTGATAAGTAGGCCATGGTGTACTGTATCAAATGCCTTGGTTAAGTCAATAGAGCTGCTCCAGTTAGGTTTCCTTTGTCCATGGCAATGTGGATTGCTCCTGAGAATTCAAGTAGGGCAGTTGATGTGCTGTGCCATTTCCTAAATCCATGCTGCTGAGTGCATAGGATGTTGTGCTTTTCCAGGTAGTCTGAAAGTTGGTCCGCCACCAAGCATTCAAGGGCCTTAGAGAGAGGTGGTAATATTGATATCGGGCGATAGTTACCAGGCAGTGACTTATCACCACTTTTGTGCACCGGAGTGACAACTGCAGCCTTTCATTTCCTAGGGAACTGGCTGTAGCAGAGGGAGAGATTGAAAATTTTGTGAGGGAGCAGTACTTCCTCCAGAGTGAGGGACAAGTTTAAGGTCAATAGTGCATGCTTGCTCGGGACTTAGAAATAGCCTTCTTTACATATTTATAGACTTCATGTGCCTTTACTAGTTTGAAATGGAAGAGTGGTTTGGTTGGAGAGACAGTAGTAGAAGTAGAAATTGGAGGGTCAGCATCAGTGAAGAAATCAGATGAGAGGACACCACTAAGGTCCGTGAAGGTATCATTTAGGGTGTTTGCAATGATCTCTTTGTCTAATGTAGTGGTTCCATCCACATTCATTATTGTAGGAGAGGATTTGGACTGCTGACCTATGATATTTCTTATGTTGTCCCAGAAGGATTTCCCTTCACCCCAGGAGTTGGAGAGGGCATTCTTGAAGTAGGAGTTCTTCATCAAGTGGATCTGTTTAGTACAGTGGTTGCGAGCCTATTTATATTTTTTGATGTCCGACAGAGTGCCAGTAGCTCTTGCAGTGTACCCAGAGTGATCCCTACTTTGAGTTGTGCCAATAACTGCCGTGAGCCAGGAGTTTGTGAGTGCTTTGATTTTACACTTTTTACTGGTGCATAGGTGTCACAGGCAGTGTTGAAAGTAGTAATAAAGTAATCAAGGGCTAGGTCAACATCTTGACTTTTGTAAATCAGGACCAGTCTATCTGCCTAAGACAGGTCTTGAGATGAGTAAGGTTGCCATAAGGTAGGACTCTGCTATAGACGGTTTTTGGAGGTGGCTTACGAAACTTATTTGTCCGGGTACATATTATTGGAGAGTGATCACTGAGTGAGTCAGGGAAAACACTTACATTGGTTATATGGGTAGGGTGGCTGGTAAGGATCCAGTCAATGAGGGTGCTGGTCCCTGATTTGTAGTTTTTCCTGGTAGGGGAGTTTACCACTTGTGTTAAATTTGCTGCTAGGATAGCATCTTTGTTTGACCCTGCATCAGGAGCAAGCCAATTTATATTAAAGTCCCCAAGGAGAAGGAGTTCGATGTCAGAAGGTTGTGTACTTATGAACTTGAGGACAGCCTGTAGGCCGGAATCAGGATCTTTTGGTGGGATATAGACAGCAGCAATCATGAGGACTTTGTTTTGGGCACCAAGTAGTATCTTGATAGGGAGGAGTTGCACTGAGGTTTCTGTGGTGGGGTAAGAACCAGGAAGGCAGGTGAGGTAGTCCTTTATGTAGATTGCACACCCACCACCCCTTTTCGAGGTCCTATCCAGCCTGAATATCTTGTAGCCTTGTATAGAGATGGCATGATCCGGAGTATTAGGTGTCAGCCAAGTTTCGACGATGGCAAGGATATCCGGGTTGTGTTGGCTAGCAAAGATTTGAAGGGAGGCCAGTTTTGGGAGGAGACTGCAGATGTTTAAAGTAGCAATTTTGAGCCCTCCCTCCATTTTGGCAGGCTTTGTTATACTGTAGGAGACAGGGCCAGGATTTGAGTGGATGATTCCTGATATCAAGAGGAGGAGGAATAGGAGTTTAAGAGAGAGTTGGGCCTGTTCTGTGTTTCAGAGGGTCACCAAAGCTTTTCAAGGGTTCCCCATTAAGCTGCCAGGGTCCCCATAACTGTCTGATCCCCTCATATCTCTGAGGATCCCCTATTTTCTGTGGTGCTCCCAATTTCCCTGGGGTACTACAGGGGGTGGGGGCAAGGCCACAGCAGTCCTAAAGTGAGAAGACAGACTAACTGATCCTCTGGCCAGCAAGGAAAAATGTGTGTGTGGAGTGAGGAGAGCAGCCCTTAAATATGCCAAAAGGGAGTTGTGGCCAGTTGCGCCACCCCCTTGAACTACAGGTTGTAGCCTTCCAAAAAGGTTCCCCAGACAGAGGAGGCAGAGGGGGAGAAGTCTTGCTTCCTGGATGTGAAGAGAGCAGGACAGGAAAAGACCTGTGAAGACAAAGGAAAATTATGTAGACCTTTCTAAAATGGCCACTGTGGGTGACTGATCACACAGACAGTATATACACTGCTCACTCCAGGTCTTGCTATACATGTCACCTGTGAAGAAAAAAGTAATTTAGCATAACTTTGTCAGCGTTGTAGGCACATGATAGATCTAGCGCCCAATCCCACTCATTCTATAGCTGTCACCTGTAAAGAAGAAAGATAAATTATTTTGCCTTTCTTGGCATGACTACTGTGTCATTGTTTACCTGTGAAAGGAAAAACTTAACATGAAAACTTAAAAATAAAAATAATGTCAGACACTTACCATCAAAGTAGTGATGGCCATGCTGTGTTCTGGCACAATGGTGCCACAGAGAGGGGTGGTGGAGGAAGAGGCAACTTTAATCTGTGGCTTCTGGTGTGCTGTCTGAAGTGAGAGGGAGAGAAAAAGAAAGAAATAAACAATTTTTAATGTCTTGTAAGCAAGGTGGAAGCTCTTTCTGTGCAATGAATGACTCACCACTAACAGTGAGGTTAAGTAGTGTGAAAAACAATGAAAGTAACTTACCGTCACCGCAGACAATGTTGTTCTTTGCTGGACTTCTGGTCTTGCTGCCTTGATGGCTTGGCTTGCTGGATTCTTAGCTTGAGGTCTGGCTTGCTAGCTGGTGGGTGGGCTGGCAGGTGGGATGGTTGGCAGGTTGCCTGGTGGGCTGAATGGTGGGCTGGCTGGTGATATGTCTGGCAAGCTGGCTGGTGGATTGACTAGCAGGATGGCTGACAGGCTAGGCAGTAGGATGGCAGGCAAGCTGACTGATGTAGTCTTCAAAGATTTTCTACTTTGTGGGCATTACATAGGAGAGGACAGATGGTGTTACTCAGATGGATGCATAGAACAGTAGCACAACTTGGGGAAAATATTCACAGGAAAACAAAACTGAATCATAAAGTAAAGAATTCGACTGATAAGGAGGAAAAGGGAAAGCTAAAACGTTTCTGTTTATATGCTACAATCATCCTAATCAATGATGCAGCCTTCACAGTCTTCCAGACTGACACTGTCTCCACACAATAATTCTTTCTCCATTACTGTGTCATCTACTTTAGTGGAAGGCAATTTGTCAATGCTGATACCAGCAGGAAGTTGTGGTTCTTCTTCATCACCACCACCACCATCCTCATATGGTATGAACACAGACATAACTGTGTTATGTGGAATGTACCCACAGACATAACTGTGTTATGTGGAATGTACCCACAGACATAACTGTGCTATGTGGAATGTACCCACAGACATAACTGTGCTATGTGGAATGTACCCACAGACATAACTGTGTTATGTGGAATGTACCCACAGACATAACTGTGCTATGTGGAATGTACCCACAGACATAACTGTGTTATGTGGAATATACCCACAGACATAACTGTGTTATGTGGAATGTACCCACAGACATAACTGTGCTATGTGGAATGTACCCACATACATAACTGTGTTATGTGGAATGTACCTTGCATTCATTTTAATAAATGTTAGCATATCAACATTTCTAGTTTACAGATTTGTATGTCTGTCCTGCACAATAGCCCCTTCCAAACTGAATACCCTCTCCACGCTGACACTCGAGGATGGACAGCCCAGATATTTGACTGCTATGAAGAACAGGGCTGGCCAGTCAGTGACTGTGCTACTCCAGTACAGTGGTGGCTCTTCCAATATCAAGGTGCCTGGTATCTGTGAAGTATGCATCCACCATTCACTGTGCTGCACACAATTCTGCTGACTCATCAGCCTCCTCCTTTTCCTCCATGTGTGCAATTCCCACTTGGCACAGCATCCCAAAGTGGATTTATTGGCATTTTTTTTTCCTGTTACTGGGCCTGTTTTTTTCAGCCCATTTAACTGAGGTGGTAGCAACACCCAGTCTGTGATCACTTTCATGTTGTGCCATACATGACTGTGACCTTAACATCTGTGCCCCATAAACCTGTCTTGTTAGTTGATTGTGATCTGGTACAAAATCTAACCAATCACCTTCAAGTATTGTTGACAGACCCCTCTATCATGGGTCCAGTATGGTGGCAATACCAAAATCTACAGACTGCAGAATATTGGAAATATGGGTATTGCAGTCAAATACATACAGCATGTGTTCCATTAAGGCACAGCTTCTCCTATCACCACCTGCCTCTACCAGCAGCTGTACATTTAACAGTGTCTGCCTCAGCACCCTTAGAAGTGATATGGCCTGACTGATACAGTTAGTGTCCCCACTCACTGTCTGTGTTACATGTTCAAATGGTCTTAGAATCTTAATCAGGTCACCCATTAGTCACCATTGATCTGTTGTCAGAGACACTGATACTCTGGAACTGTCACTGCTTATATGCTATGGCGGGTATTTGGAGATGGCTTTGTATTGCTCACAAGCACTCAATCATAGAGTGTTGAGCTCCATCTGGTTAGGATGTTCAGCTTCAGATGGTGCTGAGGCCATTTGTTCTGGATCTGCAGGTGCCTTGGATGGTCACAGACCTTTGCGGGATGAGCAAAGTCGACCACAAGCAATATGGATTTGATTTCAGGATGATAGAAACACTTGCACTACTAGTTTAGGACAGTGCGCCATGCATGGAACCCTGAGAAACACACCATAACTTATGCATTAAACCACATTGGAGCCTTTATTGTTTGCAATGAAACTTGGTTTCAGGAAATGTAGGAGCAGCCACTCACCAGTCTCAGTCAGGAGCAGTTCTAACTTTTTCTAACCTGTGTGTGATCCACTTACACTCTTCATTGCCAACGTGGCATGCTGGTGAATACTCAGAATGTTGCTACCACTGTAAATTGGCCTTTGTACATTCCAGCATCAAATACTAGGGACAGGAGGAAAGGGGGAAAGGAGAACTTGTTTAACCAGGAAAGGTACACTAAGCCAGAGCTTATTTCCAGGTGCGACCAGGGAGCACTAGGAAGTTAAGTGACTTGTTCAGGGTCACACAGTATGCAAGTGGAAGCTGATGGGATTCAAACCCAGGTCTCCAGGTTTGCAGCTCAGTGCCCTTAGCCACTACGCTATACTGCCTCCATAAATACTACACCAGGTACCTGTACCCAATGGACTGTAATACATATTGTAGATAAGAGCTGCCAGCTGTTTGGCCATTGGTCAGCATATCCATACAAAGATGTTTGTATGGTGATGCCGAATGCTGCAGGTCATGTATTACTGTGCATGTCACTTGTCACTGTCCTATAAAGTTCAGGAATGGTGCAGGTGTAGAAGTAATTTTGTGAGAGAATCTGCCATTTTGACAGGCACACACCCTCAACCTTCGGAAACCCACAGTCTGTACAAAAAGAGGATGGCAATAGATCAATTGCCAGTATTTCAGTGGTTGCTGCATTCAGTTCCCATGTGATAGCATGATTGGGTGAGTATTTGGTATGATGGTCAAATATGCTGTGCAGTGTAGGCTGCACCTTTCTGGGTGTTGGGATACCAAACAGCTGGACTCTGTGCACCGATGGCATGGCTGGTGGGATAGCACTGGATTCAGGGAGGATTCACAGATGCTGACTGAATGATGTGATATTTTTGTGTTTTATGGACTGGTGTTGATGTGCTTTAGTGACTCTGGCTGCTAGGACTCAAACCACCACAGCTACTATGGCCACTACTCGGCAATCCCACTAACTTCTTCTCATCTCTGTAGTAGTCCTCCACAGTTACATATAAATTCCACCGTTACAGTATCCATGCCTCTTTAGGATGCCTTGCACAGTGAAGATAAAAAGGGAAAAAGCTACCCTGCACTGGCTTCCCTTTGGCGCTGAGAACAGCGTAACAGGTGTGTGTGTTGCCCACCAGCACCTAAGTGGCTTCTCTTTTTCTCATGGCTAATACATGCTTGACATAGCTGGCAGATAGCCACTGTTTCATCTGCTGGGTCCAGGATGCAAAAATCCCAGACTCGGGATTTAGTAGCCCTTAATTTTACATGGCACTGGACATGGTACTGGGACATTGGAAGGGGTGACAGTGGGTGTTTGTGAGGATAATTTCTGCACTGCTGCAACAGTAGTTGACTCATGCAGTGCTAACAGCAACAGCAGCTGGAGGATATGAGGGGGAGATTTGGTAATTATCTGAAATAATTGTGGTGTACACAGCATCACAGGTTCAGCCGCATGACCCTTAGTTTTTTTTGGGGTTCTCATAAAGTGTCCAGATTATCATCCCCATCCCCACCTAGGCTGATAACCTCCTCCTGAGATCTGTCCTCTCCTCCTCATCCTCACTTTCTCCTCCTCTGTTCCCTTCTCAACATCCATGCACACAGCAGTCAGACCTCTTGTATCAGACTGTGAGTCATGCTCAGGCTCATCAACACCGCCATCAACAGCAGTCACGGGAACAATACCAACAACCTCATCATCCTCAACCACGTTTCAACAGCAGTCACGGGAACAATATCAACCACCTCATCATCCTCAACCACGTTTCCACACCAGTCACGGGAACAATATCAAGCACCTCATCATCCTCAACCACGTTTCCAGAGCAAGACATTTTTTTACTTCTTGGACTGATCCTCTTGTTGCTGCATCCACCTCCAGCAGTGCCAGCACCCATCAGCGTTGATGACACAGGTGTGATGAGAAATATTTGGCTACGTTAATGCCCCACCACTTGTGCCGACTACTCCTTTTTGAGTGCTAGTGCTACTGGCCTCTGATGAACTTGCGGCAGAAGTACTTTTTTAGATACACCACTCTTCTGAACCACTGAACCTACACTCTCCTTGGCAATATCGCCACCACCAGCAACTCAAACCTTACTCGAGTGTCTCTTTCCAGTCATTTTCATATGTAGATTTTTGAATACTGCAGTTAAAGTAAATACAGGTAGTGGCAGCAAAGACACTAAACTACCTCACCAGAGCAGTGTCATTTAAATAACACAACAGTTTACTGAACTAACAGTAGCTACAGTAAAAACAACAAAAAAATGTTTTACAAGATGTTTTTTTACACGCACAATACAGGAAATAAGGAGACACAAAAACTGGATAATTATCAAGTTACTTTCACTATTACAGTAAAACTGTAGCTTCAATAACTAAACAAAATAACTACAATTAACATAGTAACACCAGAGTGAAAAAATAATTCAGTGCAACACACTAAACTGTTCTACTGAAATAAAATAAATCACAGAAAACAGAAAAAACAATTAATAAGAAACAGTAAGGAAAACAACACTAGTGCTCACAGACAGGGATGCCTTGCTTGCTGGTAGCAAACACAGCTCTCCTCCCCCACAGCACTGCTTTACTACATTAAACGAAACCACTACTTTTAAAGTAAATAAGACAGGAAAAAATGCACCCCCCAATGCTAATCTACAGCTACAAGGCACTGTAGACTCTTTTAGGAGTGATTTTGTTCAAAATGTTCTCCATTTAATGTGCTTTTGAAAGATTTTTTGGGGGGAGGTGCATAGATTCAGAGCAGAACTGTCTCTTCATAATACTGCACTGAAATCAGCCTACGCATAGAATGCATCTAATTGCAGTACCATGTGACCTCTAATCTCATGGAACATTGCAAACGTTGCCTGTGGGTCCCAATTCGTAAAGTTTTCAGATCCACTATTTGTGAAGTTTTAACTGTGATGTGAATTAAAACTTCACACTTAAGATTAAATTTACAAATTTGCAAATTTCTCTGCGAAGCAGTTTTCTAACTTTGCACACCTCTAGTGCTGGATGGTGTGTCTGCAGAGCACTGGGTGTATGTGTGTGATTCCAAGCCACTTGGAGTATTACAATGTCTACCAGGCATTGGCTTGGTGCTGTGTTATTTGTGCTGTGTCCCCACATCTGGCATTCCTGTCACTGTCATGTGTCCCTTGCACTCTGCGATCATGCACTGTTGCAGCATGCTCTGTTGTAGCATGACACAACTCGCTACCTGTCTATGGCAGGGGAGATGCAAGGATGCTCCACACCATGGAATTCAACAAATGGCTGAAGACCTGGTGCAGAGTTAAGGGTTTTGGCTTCACTGGGGACTGGGGGACCCACCTGGGGAAATGCAGGCATGTACGCAAGGGATGATCTGCATCTGTTCAAGAGGGGGACCAGGATCCTGAGTGAAAGGTCTGAATGTTTCATTGGCATACACTTAAACTAGCCAAGGGGGGAGGTAGAAATATGCAGGAAGAACTCAACTGCCCCCCACCGACAAAGGACAAGGTAGTCAGACAAGAGGATACTAAGGACAAGGAAACGCAATGGACTGAAACAGGGTAATGTCAGGGGAAGCAAAAGGGGAAGGGGAAGGGATGGGATCAGAACAAATACGGGTGAAGCCACAAAACATGGAGGGCCATGTGTACAAATGCCCAAAGCCTAGGAAACAAGATCCCTGACCTAGTGGCCTTGATGGTAGAGGGGGACCTAGATATAGGGGCAGTCACTGAAACATGGTATACAGAAAGCTTTGAATGGTATGTTAATATACCTGGGTACACAGTGTACAGGAAAGACAGGGAGGGCAAAAAGGGAGGAGGGGTAGCGATCTACATCAAAGTAGGGATTAAGGTGACTGAGATAAAGGGAAATCAGGGAGGAGAGGAGGCACTGTTGGTTACCCTGGAGTCAGGAAATGGTACCACTATCTGCACAGGGGTTATCTATAGACCCTCCCCCCCATGTACGTGGAGGAAACAGATAGGGCAATGGTAGATAACATCCTTAAAATGGCAGAGAAAGGGGAAGTGCTGTTGGTAGGGGACCTAAATATGCCTGATGTTAACTGGAACACTTGTGCTGCAGCCACATCCAGGAGCAAAGTCATCCTGGATGCCCTGCAAGGGACATGCCTCAGGCAACTAGTGGTGGAACCCACCTGTGAGGGGGTGATATTGGACCTGGTGCTCACAAATGGAGAAAGAATAATGGATGTATCAGTGAGCAGCCATCTGGGGTTCAGTGACCACCATACAGTACGGTTCAGGGTAAAGACAGCAGAAGAATCAAGTCACACAAAAGCAAGAGTCCTAGACTTCAAGAGGGCAGACTTTGCTTAAATGAGAGAATGCCTCAAGAAAACCCTGGCAAAGGGTGATGGAGGGGGAGTAGAGGTACAGTGGGAGAACCTCAAGAGAGCCATAACAGAGGCAATAAGCCTTTGTGTGAAGCTAGTGAACAAAGCCAGAAGAAAAGAAAACCATTACGGTTTTCAAAAGAAGCGGCAGGGAAGGTTAGAGAGAAAAAACTGGCATTCAGGAAGTACAAGGAAACACAAAGGGAGGAAGACAAGGGACTGTATCAGACAAAGCAGAGGGAGGCAGGAAAAGCAGTCAGAAGTGCAAAGGCACAAACAGAGGAAAGGATAGTAAAGACAGTGAAGGAGGGAGACAAAACATTCTTCAGGTACATAAGGGAAAGAAGAAAGGCCAATGGAGGGATAGTCAGGCTAAGAAAAGGAGTGGGAGGGGGTGGGCGGATGGGGACCTGGAAAAGACTGAGATACTGAACAAATACTTTTGCTCAGTATTCAAGAAAGAAGGGGGGAGGGACCAAAATTAGATAGTAGACACACACACAGGGAAGAGGGGTGGACACCAGTCCATTCACAGAAGTCGAATCCTAAAGGAGCTCTTGAAACTGAAGGTGGACAAGCAATGGGGCCAGACGGGATACATTCAAAAATATTAAAAGAGCTCAGAAAGGTGCTACTCACACCACACTGACAGCTCTATTCATCAAATCATTGGAGGAGGGAGTAGTACCAGAGGACTGGAGGAGGGTGAATGTGATGCCCCTCCACAAGAGTGGGAGCTCAGTGGTGGGAAAGATGATGGAATCATTGTTAAAGGAAAGGCCTGTAGAATATCTAGAAGCCAGTGGGGCACTGGACCCAAGGCAACATGGATTCACAACAGGAAGGTCTTGTCAAAAGAATCTGATAGATTTATTTGACTGGGTGACATGGGTTCATGGAGGGGCAGTAGACATGGCCTACCTAGATTTTAGCAAGGCATTTGACACAGTCCTGCACAAGAGGTTAGTAAACAGGTTGGGCAATCTTAAAGTGGGTCCCAAGGTGGTAAACTGTGTCAGAAATTGGCTTAGCAACAGGACACAGAGTATGGTGGTAAATGGAATTCAATCTGAAGAAATGGAGGTAAGCAGCGGGGTGCCATAGAGGTCAGTGCTAGGGCCAGTCCTCTTTAATGTCTTTATAAGTGACATTGCAGAGGGGCTCGAAGAAAAGGTATGCCTCTTTGTAGATGACACCAAGATCTGCAATAGGGTTGAGAATCCATGAGAGGGGTGTAGCAAATGAGAAGAGGCTTAGGCAAGTTGGAGGAGTGGTCAAGAGTGTGGCAGCTCAGACTCAATGCCAAGAAATACAAAATTATGCACTTGGGGAACAAAAACCCAGGGGAGGAATACACAATGAGGGTGGAGGAGGTACTAACAACAACCAAAATGGAAAGGGACCTAGGGGTAGTCATAACAGATTATCTAAAAGTAGCCAAACAATGTGAGAAGGCGGTGAGGAAAGCCGGTTGGATGGTGGGATGCTGGAGTGTGTAGGGAGAGGTATCAGCAGTAAAAACCGGAGGTGGTGATGCCGCTGTACAGGCAGTTGGTGAGGCCTCATCTAGAGTACTACGTGCAGTTCTGGAGACATCATCTTTGAAAGAACATTGACAGGATGGAGGCAGTCCAGAGAAGGGCAATGAAAATGGTGCAGGCGCTACACCAGAAACCATACGAGGAGAGATTGAGAGAATTCAATATGTATACTCTGGAGGACAGGAGGGAGAAGGTAAATATGACAGAGACATTCAAATATCTTAAGGGGATTAACAAATTTCAAGAGGGCAGTATCTTTCAGAAAAGAAGATGTACAAGAACAATATGAGGCTAGAGAGGGGAAGACTCAGGGGTAATGTAAGGAAGTAGTTTTTCACAGAAAGGGTGGTGGGTGGATGAAACAGCCTCCCCAAGGAGGTTATGGGGGCAAAAATGGTTGGCAAATTCAAGAATGCATGGGACAGGCATAAGGCAACACTAGTGGCTGGAGGTAGGCTGCAGATCAAAAAGGATCTGGAGTTTATACAGTAGGTAGGGAAATGGACAGACTAAGTGGGCCAGGTTGTCCTTATCTCACGTCAAATTCTATGTTTCTGTGTTTCTCACTGTATGAGCAGTCTTCTACTGTTGGGGTCCACAATGTTGTCTCTGGTATGCAAAGCACATTCCATTGCGGCTATTTGCCTGCCTTTACCTATGTGTGGCATGGTGGCCCATGTGTCGGCTGGTTGTACTTACATCATGCACGTTATGCCACTCCTGTGTCCCTTGTCCTGTGTGCACAGCTGGCTAAGTTCAGTGTATTTCTTTCCATAGGTGCCTGGAGAGCCGCAGGACAGCAGCAGAATGTCACAAACTGTGAGGGCAAGGACAAGCAGTTCCGGAACCAGGTCTATCTCCTCCAGATGCTGGTGAGGAGGGTGGAGGAAAATACTCAGGCAATAAGGGACCTCCCTGCTGCAGTACAGCACTAGCTGCAGAAACAACCACCACCACCACCTGCAGCCCCTTGAATTATGGACATTTGTGCTGCTGATGGGTGGGCGGCCTTTTCTTTTTTTTTTTTTTTTTAATGGGGGTGCCCTTTTCTTTATGTTGTTTCTAATGGGCAGATGCCCTTTTCTTTTTGGTTTTAATGGGTGGGTGCCCTTTTCTTTTTTGTGGTGTAGGCAGTGGAGGTGTTCAGGGTGTTCAAACACCTTCCAAAATTACCCCTGAAATTTTTGTTCAAGGCGTGGCTCAGCTGATATTTTTTTACTGGCTGGGCAGGCGGGTACTCTGAGACAGAAGTCGTGGGGGCACTCTGGTTCAGTAGTTTGCCCCTGGTTTTAGAACTTGTCTCACTGTTCCACCAGCACTTGTCACTGTCTCAGTTTGACAGCGACAGGTAGAGCTGGTGTCAGTGGGTGCAGGCTCTTTAAAAGCGTGCAACCGAGTCTTGTTGGGCTGGCTGGCTGAAATGGGTCAGGGAGGGGTCAGGGAGCGAGTGCGCAGTGGCACAAGGCTGACTGAGTGGCTGACTAAGTGCATCCATGTAGTGGGTTGGTTGCTGTCAGCAAATCCATCCTCTTCCAGTTATCTAAGCCAACAAAAGGGCTTGGCATGAATTTAGTGGCGGCACTTTCTTTGAAGCATGGATGGCACGCACTGCCGCATGGCACCGCATGACGCACAGGAGGACTGAAGTGGTAGAGGACTTGTTGTGTGAGAAGCCAGGAATTGCTAAGGGCAGGCAAGTGATTCAAATGGAAGAACCGGAATGGATTTTGGATTTATTTGTGGCCCACTAGCCTGAGAACTCGGAGTTAAACCACTGGATGGTCATTCCCGGTCAGATCTCGTCAGGTGCCTGGAGCTCGAATGAACTTCAGTGCTGGGGAGGACCTGTGTGGAATGAATGTCAGCCTGGTATGCTGCTCAGTTCTGCTGTGAGGTTAGGTAGGTGAAGGTGTCTTCACTCTCTTGTACTATCTTGAAGCTGGTATTATTGGGTTGGGGGGGTGAGAGGGGTGGCCTGGGGCAGCATCCATCCTCCTGGCTTCAGTTCCTATACTGTCTGCAGATTGCACCTTAATCAAGGGTTTTAAGAGGACTAGGAGTAGAGTGAGCATGAGACTGACTTGTTAACTCTGGGGTGGGCCCCTGGCTGTCCCTGATGATGAGGCTGCTACCCTGGGGAGACATGATAGAAACTTTCAAGTATCTCAAGGGAATTAACAAAGTACAAGAGGGTAGTATCGTTCAGAAAATGAGATGTGCAAGAATAAGGGGACACAATTTGAAGATAGAGAGGGGACGGCTCAGAGGTAATGTTAGAAAGTATTTTTTCACAGAGAGGGTTGTGGATGCATGGAACAGCCTTCCCAAGGAGGTTGTGGAGTCAAGAACAGTGGGAGAATTCAAGAATGCATGGGACAGACATAAGGCAATTCTAGTGGGGGGTAGGAGGAAGTAATCTGTTGGTTAACTAGAATATGCAACTTATCCATCAGGTAGGAAAATGGGCAGACTAGATGGGCCAAGCGGTCCTTATTTGCCGTCAAATTCTATGTTTCTATGTTTCTGGCTTACCTGGTACCAAGCTGTCTCCTTAAACACTATGGGAGCTCCCTTGTTGCTGTTCCTGGGTACACGTGGTTGGGTCAGTGTAGGCCCATTGGTGTTGCCTCAGGTTGGCTGGTGGTGGTACACTTTAAATTACAGAAGCAACATGCTCTAAACAGTCACCTACAAAAGCCACCATGCATATGTTTAATGGTTTGAAATGATTCACATGCCCCAGCAGCCCCAGTGACGTGCGTTAAATCATTAAAGTGCTGAAATTTTGATGTCCCCCATGGCATCCCTCATTTCAGGGTGCAGTGTCCCTCATTGTCCTTCAATTCAAGGGTTGGTTTCCCTCATTTCATAGTCCTGAGGTTGAGAGACATGTCTCTATCTGACTTCCAAGTTACTCATAGCACTGATATTGCTTTTCTTCAGGTCTACAGCAAGGTTTTACAAATATGGATGCAGCAATGTACCTAGTGGCTGGCAATAATTGCAGCTGCAGACTCTAATGCCAGCCAGAGTCTCCCACAACCCAGATTCCATGGGAAAAAAATTTTCCCCTGAAATCAGGGGTAGGGAACATGTAACAAAAGTGTGTTTTTTGTTCAAAAAAAGGCCCCAAACTCACCACAGAGCATGTAACCCCTCTACAGCTTCTGGTTATGTGTCCCACTTCACAAATACCATATCCAAACACCCCAAAACAATTTTGCCCTATGCCACGGGGGGGGGGGGGTTAATGGGTAGATGCAGTTTATTTGGGATTTTCCCTTTTGCCTTTTTGTTTTTATTCTCCCCCAATTTTATGGGCAGTTCTCCTTTTTTTCTTAGTTCTCCCCCTTTATACAGGCGGTTGCCCTTTTTATTTTGATCCATTTTTATGGACAGTTGTCTTTTTTTGTCTTAGTTCTCCCTCATTCATATGGGTGGTTGCCCTTTTTGTTTTTGTTCCTTCTCCCATTTTTATGGGTGGTTGCCCTTTTTGTCTTAGTTCTACCCCCCCTTATATGGGTGGTTGCCCTTTTTACAGGCTGTTGTTGTTTTTGCCCCCCCCCAATTTTACAGGTGGTTGCCATTTTTATGTTTGCTTGCATGCGCAGCACGCAATAAACATATTGAGGTAGTACATCATTGCAGAGGTGTGGCAGTGTTGTGTACAGTGCAGGAGACACTTTAATGGGCACGTTCCTCAGCCACCAATCAACAGGGAAGCTGCCGATGAAGGCAGTTTCAGAGCGAGCGCCGCACTTGAAAGAAATCTGCCACTCCAATCAGGGCCAATTTCATCACTGCAGTGGCAGATCTCTTCCCCCCCATCTTCCTGGCAACCTGGCACATTCCAGCCAAGCACATTACAGTGCACAGTAATGCACATGGCTGGAGTTACAAGCAACTCGTTTGCTCAGTGTGCCTTTCCCAGTGAAACATTAATAAATAAATAAATAAATAAACCACACCACGGCTTTGCATAATTGTCAGGTCCTGCCACCCACCACACACTTCCCCAAAACCCAACATCGAGGTTCCCAGTCCCCGTGTCAGCATGTATCCCCCTATCCCCATTAATATGGCACACTGGGAGCCTACCCTAGTGTGCTAAACTAATTATATTTCTGACACCAGGATGCCCACTCACGGTGTCGGATAACTCCCCCCAAGCCTGGATATATCTTTTTCCTACAACGGGGTGCCCAATCCCCATGTCGGTATCCCCCCCCACTATTGTGGCATACTGGGAGCCCACCCCAGTGTGCCAAAGTAATTCCTTATCTTTTCCGACACCAGGATGCCCCTCCTGGTGTCAGATGCCTGCTTCACTCCATTTTTCAGCTGACATGAGGTGCCCAATCCCCGGGTCGGCATTGACCCCCCTCTCTACTAGGCTGGCACAGTGGGAGCCCACCCCATTTCGTTTCTCAGTCCCATAACGTGATTTTGCGGTTGCTGTGCAGAATCACCTTTCGGGACTGATTAACGAAACAACAGTGCCACTGTTCATGAGGTGGTGTCCCAAATAGCCCAAGTTTCAAGTTTGGTGAAAAAACTCCAAGAAATGACTGCTTTACGAGTGTGCTTGTAACTTTGCAAATTTTTCATATTTTCACTCCAGATTTTCAACATTGCCATTTTTTCACACCTCCTCATGGACAGTACAGATGACATTTTTCTCATCCTACCCAAAATGTATTTTGGTGCCTGTTGCGCCAAATGGCGCATTCGCTGTGCGAAATTACCTTTCTGGATTCAGTAACAAAATGATAGTGCCACTGTTCATGAGGTGGGGTCCCAAAAAGCCCATGTTAAAAATTCAGAGTGAAAATACCAAAAAACGCCCGGGGAGTTAGAGTTTCCAACTGTAATGCCCCACCCTGTACAGACTGACAGGTGTCGGGGTGTGGCTTGGGGTTGTCGGCCATAATGCTCTCACCATTCCACCCCACCCTGCAGCCACTGACTGACATTGAGGTGTGCCTTGGGGTCTTCGGCCCTAATGTTCACCCCATTCTCCTATGCTGCACCCATCTCAGCTTATTTCCTTATGGAATGGGGTGAGTGTAAGGGCTGAAGACCCCAAGGCACACTGTGACACCTGTCCATGTCTGCAGGGTGGGGTGAGGTGGAATGGCATGAGCGTTATGGCCAAAGACCCAAAGGCACACCCCAACGCCTGACAGTCTCTGCAAGGTGGGGGTGGGGGTTAGCGTTAGTTCAATACTTCACTGCCATTCCTATTATGCAGCTCTCTAACTCCTGCAGTACCAATGCCAATACCAGCAAGCAAACAATCGACATTGACAAATGCTTGTTTGTCTTAGTTCTCTGTCACCTTTATATGGGCAGTTACCTTTTTGGTTTTGTTCCCCTCCCCCCATTTTTATGAGCAGTTGTCCTTTGTTGTCCTAGTTCTCACCTTTTATATGGGAGTTGCTCTTTTTGTTCTGTTTCTCCCCTTCCCTATGATCGAGGGGAGCTTGAGGGGAGCTGACTGGGCAGTATAGGAAACTCTATGATGACATAAGAGTTTATGAGGCATGTTATCCAAGGGATGTGTGTTAGAAAGTAGTTTCCTCACGCAAAATGAACAGTAATCCACTGAGTAGTGGATGGGAGCTGTTAGAATGACCAGAGTAGGAGTATGAGATGGATAAACAGGAGGAGTAGTTGACTGGGTAGGAATACTGGCCAGAGAAATGGTAGTATGCTGAAGAGAGCCACAGCAAACAGGACGAAGCCCCGAGCCTGCAAGGTGGATATGAAAAAGCTGCTACCCATGATGGAAGGAAAGTTCTGAGTGAATCCTGGTGGACTGAAGGAATGATCTGAGAAGGTGCTGGGCTAGGCAAATCTGGATGACATGCAGTGCGGGAAGGAACAGGACCAGGTCAGTTCCTCAGTGAATGGCAATGTAATGTAGGAAGGCTGTAGCAAGTCACTAGAAGATGATCCATGGAAGGCCAAGAAGCAAAGCCAAGTACCAAGAGTGACTGAGTTGAGGTTAATGAGTCCTACATCTGACAAAGGCTTTGAACAATGAGTGGAAAGGACGAAAGGTGGTGGAGCAAAGAAGGATAAAGTTCCCACATCTGAAGGAGAAAATAAATTCGTACAGCAGCTGGAAGGGGTAACCTGCAGCAAGGAAGTCCCAGAGGCAGTCTGACTGGATTGAGGTAGATATCAAACCAGCTGGCATGATCCAAATCATAAGGGAAAGGAGGCCACGGGAATCAAGTATGATGGTCCATGGAAGAGCAAGATGGTGAATGGTGAAGAAAGATGCAAGTCTTTCGGAGAAGAGGGGTTCCGAGTCTGGAGGGAAGTATAATAGTGTAGGATATGGAAAATGCATAAGAATGGACCTACAGGTGCGGATGCAGGCTCCTAACTGAGGTAGTTGAGGTGAGATGACCATGACATGATGCTCCAGATAATGGCTGAGGGTGAAGGCACATTTGTGACATGGCTTAGGTGGAGGAGGGAGCAGCAAGCATTGGTCCGGTAGAGAGTAAATAAGAATGAAACAGTCGATTGCAGAAATGAACTTCCAAGCTTGGTAATCAACGACAGAGAGAACTAATATCTGATACTGCTCGGCAGAGGTAGGAGGATGGAGGGAAATGAGTTAATGAGGTCCCGTTTCAGACGAGAAGTGGTAGCCGGGTTTGAGACAGAGAATGCAGTGAACAAGTGGATCCATAAACAGGCTACCACATCTTGTAGTCAGTGAGATGACCTACAGTCGATGTCATCAGGCAGAGCTGAGAGGCGGAAGGCAGCTGGAGCATAATGGTCCTGTTCCCAAAGGGACGTGGTGATCCGTATCAGGTAGAGAATGCAGAAGTGGAAACAGTGATGCAAGCTCAGGCTCCCGACCAGGGAAGCCAGTGCGATAAGACCTGAGTGGAGGCCGCAGGCAAGGAAGAATGGAGAACGCGAGCAGGACAAGGTCCAGTTCCAGAAGGGTTGCGGCATCCGATAACAGGTCGAGAATGGATACATGTGAAGCAGTGGATGTTAAACTCAGGCATCCATCCGTGACAGTCGAGGTGAGATGATCCCGACTGGATGCAGCTAGGAGAGGTAGGATGATGAGAGTACTTGATTGAAGAAGTTACGTTTCCGAAGGGAAGCAGCAACCAGCATCAGGTATAGGATGCAGACAGATGAAACAGTCGAATACAGAGTTAGGCTACCAGTAATGGAAGTCATCAGGCTAGGACTGTGAATCGGGGCTGCAGACTAGGTATGATGGAGAAGGCAAGTCAGGCAAAGTCATGTTCCTGAAGGGAAGCAGCATCCGGGTATTAGGCTGAGAATGCATAAGCCAAAGCAGTAGAATGGAGACTCCGACACCCATCGGTGATGGCTGAGGCGGGAAGATCGTGACTTGAGGCAGAGAGTCATAGGTAGAATGATGACGGCACTTAGGGTGAAGAAGTTTCATTCCTAAAGGGAAGCGGCAACTGGTATGAGGTAGAGAAGGCATGGTATGACTCAGAAGATTGTAGACAGGGCTCCCATCCCTGCTAGTCATGGCGTGCTAATCTTCACTTGATGCTGCCACGCAGAGTTAGGGACAGAGGATGTCAGGTGGTAAGTAGTAGGAGGTAGTAACTGTAATGGAATTCCATCCCTGGTAAACAGGGGAAGTCTACCTTCACTCAGCACTTCAGAAGGTGAGAGTTGGGGACAGAGTCTGGAGTACTGCTGGTATGGGCTGGCAGAAAGTGTAAAACGCTGCTGTAAAGGCAGACAGTAGATTTTGGACATGAAAAAGGGATAGGATGATGACTCAGTACTCGACATGATAAGAGATTAGTAGAATGGTAGGCATGGTAGACAAGAAACAGAGTATGAGGTGTAGGGGGAAGGGCCTTGGAGCAGGAAAATGGAGGAAGGAAAACTCACAGGACAAATTCAGGAATTAAGGAAGGCAATAGGTAATTGTAGCAAATGAGGTTTTAGGCAGCAGGAGAGGAGTATGTGGAATATGTAGGTTCAGTGGAGCTGTAGCAAGGGGGTATGCCTCCCCCAATGTCCTGAAGGGGGGGGGCACATTGACCCAGAGAAATGGTTATCAGGAGGAGCCGGGCATATGAAGTGAGAATTATAAAAAATGAAATTAAAAGCATGGGACAGAAGGAGAAGAGCACAAAACGTCATGCCAAAGAACAGAGTAATAATATGGCTGGGCAGTCAAATGAACCCCCCCCTTTTCCTTACAGCAAGGAAAGCATCATTAACTGGAGCAGAACTCTAGATGCTGTTAGACTGCATCAATGTGTAAAGTCATAACCAGAGGGGCAGACTAGGGCGAAGACATAGCAGTGAGCAGTTGAAGTGTAAAAATTGCAATACACTAAATGGTTGCTACGATCCCCATTTAGAAAGATTGAATTCCAAATCAGTGGCATTGGTTAAAAGTAGTTGTCCCAAAACTTAAGTCATTTCTGGCAGTATCTTATAAACAAGTGTTAAATAAGGGAGACAAGAGCTATGGGTCAGTGCTGAAATTGTGGAAAGCAGAGGTACTTACGATGTAAGTTGTGAGATGGCCACAGCCAAGATGTGGATGAGATGGAGAAGCAAGGCCTTACTGAAACTTTAGTTCTGGGTATGTAGGTGGAACCCTCAAGGCTGGTGGAGCTGAAGAGGTGAAGGGGGTGCTTGCGGGGCATACAGGAAGAGGGAGTGCATCCAGAAGGGACTGAAGAAAGAATGGGTAAATGAGGGGAAGGAGCAGGGATGTTTGTAAGCGCCGGTCGTAGAAGCCCAAAAAGAAAATGGAGTGGGGAGAACCCAAGCACAAATGAGACAGGAGGGGAGTGAAGGAAAGGAGTAGAGAAGTGGCAGGAGCCACCTAAGAGGAGACAAAACAGCCACAGGAAAAGCAGGTAGGTACATACACAGGGAAACATCGACAAGAGGGAGAGGGGGACCCACAAGCAAGGGAAAACAAACCAGACAGCAGCAACAGAAGCACAAAGGATGCACAGCCACACGAGCCACGGAGGGAGACCGGAGGAAAAACACTCCCTAAGCAAGGGAAGTGTGTTAGAGCTGGGTTTAAGTAGAGGTTGTGGGAGGAGTCATTCCCCACATTGAACCTCGGGCTTAAGCCCTCCCAAAGACCATTTCTTTCTCTTTGTTCTTCCCCATGATCCTTATACACAGCCATGTCTATGAATCCACCACATTTCTCTTTTATGTAATTGCAGACCCCAGCTCAGCCCTTATCTGGTGCCCTAAAAAGTTCCAGGCCCCAAATTCAGAGTGCTGAGACATTATTCTCAGCCTGGTTAAAATGTTTAGCCACTGAGAATTTCAGAGCCCTTCTGCTTATGCGGCTCTTATGTTCCAGGATATTCACTTTTAAATGCCTTGTTGTCTTGCCAGTTTAAAGTTTGACAGACAGGTTAATATATATTTAATTTTAATTACATTTTGTTTACTTGGATGACACACTGGGCCAAAGGTCCTTTTTCAGGTGCTTCCTGGAGCCGCAGTACAAAGCAGCCTCCGTTGGTAACACAGTTTACAAATACATGCAATACAATAAACTGCATCTTGTAAAACAATATACAGCACATACTTTATGATAAGAGCACTCAACAATGCAGGCTAGAAACATTTACAACATGAGCTGGTAAGCAGAACATTTTTCAACTGCTGTTTAAAGATCAGATGCCTCTTTGCAGTGCAGACAATGCCATTCATTCCAACATTTGGCAGCTTGCAAGGGAAAAGCACACTGGCCCATGTTAGTGGAGATCCATGGGATAGAAAGAAGAAGGTTGTTATTGGCTGTTAGATTTCTATAGTTTTTTTGCGTTCACATACGCTTGCGCAAGGAACGTCTAGCATCTTATATGGCATTTGAGAGGTGTGTCACTGCCCGAGCCAATTACAGCCGAAACTGCAATGGACTTGGCAGTGTACACCAATGACCAGGCACTCTGGTCATGACACTATGACACTAGTTCAGCTTTGCTGACGTAGCAAATTCTCTAGTTAGAAGAAATGAACCACTTCAATGGGAGTGCTTCATTTCTTTCCGTAGCCATGTGTATTACAGTTCACACTAATCACTAATGCATGTGGTTGGAGTTATGACTACAGCTTTCTCCTGCTGCCCACTGCACTCTCTCTCTCCCCAGTCCTCGCTCCTCTGTGTATGCCTCTCTCTCCCAGGTCCTCGCTCCTTTGTCCCGGTGTGGCTTTCCTTGTTAGCGGCTCCCATTGCACTCTGTGTGCTCAGTCCTCGCTCCTCTTCTGAAGCCCCCCCCCAACTTCAACAATAGCTGCGGTGCAGCTTTTCAGGTTAGCAGCTCCTTCCACAGTCTGTGTGCCCAGTCATTACTGATCTCCCCCCCCGCTTCAACAGTAGCTGCGGTGCAGCTTTCTCTCGCGGTCCTCACCCCCACAATAGTCTGGGACACTGGGGAGCCCACTCCCAGTGTCCCCAAATCCGTATGCCCCGAATAGTCCAGGACACTGGGGAGCACGCTACCAGTGTCCCCAAAAATAATTTTAAAATGTACCTGTAAAAGAGAAAACTGTTCCCCATCTTTTTTTTCTCCCTGAAAAAAATAAAATGGTCCCTTGTCATCTCCCTCCTCCCCCATCCCAACCATCCTTCTGCACATCCACCCCTTACCCCATACTTACCCCTCCGAGGTTGATGGCTGCGATCTTCTGTGGACCGAGACACGTCTGTACTCTTCAATGCTGAACCGTAAACTGAAGAATCAAGGTAAGCGCCACATAGCTGTCAATGGGGTTTTCAACTTATGTTGATAACATGGCCATTTTTAGGAATTTTTGTCACAAATTTTCAACATGAGATTCTTGGGACGCTACCTCGTGAACATTGGCACTGTCATTTTGTTACTCCGTCCTGAAAGATGATTTCACGGTCACTGTGCAGAATCACCTTTCAGGACTGATTAATGAAACAGTGCCAATGTTCATGAGGTGCAGTCCCAAAAAGACCATGTTGAAAATCTGGCGAAAATTTTCCATAAATTGGCCACGTTACAAGTGTGCATTGTACAGTTTCTAAGCAGGTACATAACTTTGCCAATTTTTTTATATTTTCACTCCAAATTTTCAACATACACATTTTATCACAGCACCTCATAAACGGTACAGCTGTCATTTTTTACATCCTACTTGAAATGGGTCTTCGCACCTCTGGTGCAGAATTGCACAGTCACTGTGCAAAATCACCTTTCAGGCCAGATTACGGAAACAACCATGGCAGTGTTCATTAGGTGGGGTACCAAAAAGCCCATGTTGAAAATGTGGTGGAAATATTACTGAAAATGGCCATGTTATGCAGATTCATTGAAATTTTCTTACACACGTGTGTAACTTTGGTAATTTTCATTACTTTCACTCTGAATTTTCAACATAGCCATTTTTACACACCACCCCGTGAACAGTACAGCAGTCATTTTTAACATCCTGCCCAAAATGTGTTTTCGAACCTGTGGCTCGGAATTTATTTACTTATTTATTTATTTATTAAAGCGTTTTACCAGGAAAGGCATACTGAACAGAATACTGCTCGATTTCAGATGCGTCCTGGGGGAGGGGGGGAACATAGGTAGACAGTTGAAAACAGTAAGACAAGTGAATACATAGTGGGAGAAACACTAACATTTGGTTCTGATTACAAGTCAGTAGTAGATTGAGAGAGTCAATTGGTAACCATGGTACATACGGCATGAGGTAGACAGTTGAAGACAGTATAGACAAATGAATACATTGTGGAAGATCACTAACATTTGGTTCTGATTCCACATTCGTAGTGGATTGAGGGAGTCAGTTGGTAACCACAGTTAAATACAGCAAGTGTACAATAAAATTAACTTTGAGCCATATGAGAGACAGTATAAGGTGAGAGAACAATAGTTAGGCACCAATTAGTTGCAATTTACTAAGTGCAGACATACCCTGAGATTTTACTAGAGATTGGAAAACACCTAGACACAAGCACAGGTAGGGACGAAATGATCTTGGAGCATGGAGTTTAGGTGGGAAAGGGAGGTGAAATGATGAATGTTAGCTGAGAGGGAGTTCCACAGCATGGGAATGTGGTAGCTGAAACCTGACTGCCCTGTGGAGGTAGACCGGTAGGGGACAGCTAGGGACCTGGAATCTGAGTTTTTGAGTGTGTAGGCTTGTGCGCTAGGGTTTGTTAAGACATCGGAGAGGTAGGAGGGGAGATGCTGCGACCAATTCTTGGCCAGGATCTTTGCGCAGTGGGTTAGCCTGTGATTGTCAAGAGAGGTGAGGTTCATTGTTTGATATAAGGCACAGTGGTGTGTGGAGTAGTCTGTTCAGGGCAAAGTGGCAGAAAGAGTGGAAGAGACGGTCCAGCCTGGCTAATGTGGTCTTTGGGCCAGCACCGTAGACTATGTCCCCATAGTCAAGGACAGGGAGGATCATTTTTTTCACAATGTCCTTCCTGGCTGGAAGGGGGATGCTGTCACGATTCCGGTAAAGTGTACCAAGCCTAGGGTGCAGCTTCTTGAGTAAAGAGTCAATATGTGTGGAAAAGTTGAGGTGCTGGTCAAGCCAGACACCGAGGTATCTGAAGGTGGTGCAGGACTCCAGAGGGGACCCTTCCAGGGTGTGGAATACTAATGGTGAAGACAGCCTAGAAATTTTTTGCCTCATGCCAAAGGTTAAGGAGACTTTTGTTGGCATTTAGGAGAAGGTTATTTGAGCGGAGCCAGTGCTGGACTGAGATGAAGTCTTGCTGTAATCTTGTTGCAACTTCTGAGGACAAGGGGCCGGATGCATATAGCACCATGTCATCTGCGTACAAGTGGATGGCGGTGTGTGTGCAGGTGGATGGCAGGTCATTCAGGAAGACTGAGAACAGGAGGAGGCCTAGGACAGAGCCTTGTGGCACTCCTGACGTGATTGGGAGGGGAGCCGATGTGGACGAACTGATACGGACAGCTTGGGATCTGCCAGTGAGGTAGGACTGGGGACAAGATGTGGCCCAGTTGGATAGACCAGCATTGGCAAGTTTGGTCAGGAGAAGAGAGTGAGTCACAGTATCGAAAGCCTTTGCCAGGTCGATAAAGATGGCAGCAGTGATGTGGCCAGCATCCATCCCTGTGAGGACTGAGTCAGTAATCCTGAGAAGGGAGGTGGTAGTGGAGTGGGATTTCCTAAAGCCAGACTGGTAGGGGGAGGAAAAGGAAGAGGAATCCAGATAGGTGGGTAGGCAAGAGAGAACCAGACATTCTTGTATTTTGGCAAGGGTCAGAAGGAGGGAGATGGGCTGGTAGTTGCTTGGGTTAAAGGCATCACCACACTTGGGAAGTGGGATTACAGTGACATGTTTCCACTCAGTGGGGACTTCTGCTAGGAAGAATGATAAGTTAAAAAGGGAGGCAAGGGGCTGAGCTATGGCAGGGGCTGGCAAGTGGAGCATTTTGGAGTCCAACCCGGTGGGACATTTGCCCTTATCTGGGTTAAGGGCAACCAGAGCATTGTATACCTCATCAGACGTGACTTGCAGGAAGGGGAAGGGGTGAGCTGCAGGTGTGCCACAAGCTGGGGTGATGGTGGGGGCATGCTGAGGAAGGTGAGTGGTGGACAAGGGAGTAGCATGGCTGGTTGTGAAGACAGTGTTAAACAAGGTGGCAACTGCTGAGGGGTCAGTGATGGAGAGACCCCCAACCTGCAGGGAAGGGGTGGGTGCCTGTGATGGTGGGCAGAGAAGCGATTTGGCCACCTTCCAGAATCGAGACGGGAGATGGGAGGAGGAATTGAATGCCCATAAGAAATAGTTGGCCTTTGCTTGGCAGATTCTTTTGGTACTAGAATTGCAGAGTGCATGGTAAGTGTGGAGGTCGGCCTGAGATTTGGAAGTCTTAAAGGTTTTCCAGGCCTTGTCTTGAATTTGGAGGTGGGCTAGGATTTCAGGAGAGATCCATAGGAGATGAGCAACTTGGACTCTGGTACGTCTGAGGTGGGCGTAGTGGTCCCAGATGGCGATGAACTAAGAACTTAAAGAACGACAGTGCCTCGTCTGTTGAGGGGAATTGACTAATGCGCGACCAGTCATACTTGCCCAAATCATTTAATAATGAGGAGAGGTCCAGAGATTTGTAGGGTCTAGACAGTAAGATTCTGGAATGGCGCAGTTGTTGCGCATAATCACCTTTTGGGATTGAGTAACAAAATGATAGTGCCAATGTTCATGAGGTGGGGCCCCAAAAAGCCCATGTTGAAAATTTGGAATGAAAATAATAACTTTAATAATAATAATAATAATTATAACTTTATTTATATGAAGCGTAATTCAAAAAATATCAAAGTGCTTTCAAACAGCTAAAACCATTAAATTTTAAAAACCCTTTAAAGTAACAAAATCCATAACTTAATAATTAGGATAGGCAAGAGAGAATAAATAAGTTTTCAGAGCAGATTTAAAGCTCTCCACAGTCTGGCACCTCCTTATCTGAGGAGGTGGAGAATTGCACAGGGTAGGAGCCGCAAAAGTGAATGAACAGACTCCAGAGATCTTCAAATGAATCCTGGGAATCTCTAACAATCCCTCCTCAGTGGAGCGGAATGGTCGGAGGGGGTGGTAGAGACAGAGGAGTTCTTGCAGATAACTCTGTCCCTGTCCATGTAGGGCCTTATAGATTAGTAAATCAACTTTAAAGGTGATCCGCCACTGAACTGGCAGCCAATGCAGGCTGAGCAGCCCAGGTGTGATATGGTTAGATCTAGGGAGCTCAGTCAACAACCTGGCTGCAGCGTTCTGCACCAGCTGCAAGCAGCGGATATCAACCCCCAGAAGCCCTAGGTACAGGGCACTGCAGTAATCAAGGAGGGAGGTCACAAAGGCATGGACCAGAGTCGGAAGATCACCGGGCGGAACCAGGTACTTAATCCAGGCAATATTCCTCAGATGATAAAATGAGGTCTTAATTATGGATAACACCTGAAACTTCAGAGTAAACCCTTCATCAAAAATAACACCCAGACTCCACACCCGTTCAGAAGACAGCTGCTGGCAACCCCTAAGCACAAGCCCAGAGGCCTGCTCTGCTGAGGACCCCTCTACCCAGTGACCTGGGTCCACCACCAAAACCTAAGTCTTGTCAGGATTCAGCCTCAGCCAGTTGGCATGCATACAGCCCTGAATTTCGTCGAGGCAGTTGTTAAACACCGAGACCGAGTCATCCTGGTCAGGTGCAAAGGACATGCATAGCTGAGTATCATCTGCATAGCAGTGAAAACTCAAACCATACCACCTTACAGTGTCTCCTAATGGCAGCATGTACACCATGAATAACACAGGCAAAAGCACAGAGCCCTGGGGTACCTCACATGGTAGAGAGAATGTGTCAGAGGAATAAATACCCGACGCAACTCTCTGAGATCTACCAGTGAGGAATGAGTGAAACCATCTGAGGACTGTACCTGACAGTCCACGGATCACTCACAAGCACTCCAGTAAAATGCTATGATCCATGGTGTCAAATGCTGCAGAGAGATCAAGGAGGACTAAGATGGAACGAGTACTGTGATCTCTCGCTATCAGGAGAACACTGAGCACCTGAAACAGGGTGGTCCGGTGCTGTGCCTCTTCCTAAATCTTGACTGGAGAGGATCGTAAATGTCATAGATTGTAAGATAATCGCCCAGCTGCATCATGACCACCTTCTCAATAACCTTGCCCACAAAGAGCAGGTTAAAGACAGATCTGTAATTAGCGAGACAGTCCGGATCAAGAAAAGATTTGTTAAGGAGGGGGTGTAACCACCGCCTCCTTTAGGAAGTCCAGAAACTCACCCATCTCGAGCGATCTCTGGACTATCTCAGCCAGGGCCGGGCCGATGACCTCAATGCACCCCACAAGGAGGCAAGCTGGGCCCGGGTCCAAACTACAGTAAGTCGGCCACATACTCTGGACGATCCCTATGACATCGACGATTGACAATCACCGGTGGGTGAAAGCCGACCAGAAAAACTGTGGTTTTGCAGCCTCCAACCGATCACTGCCCCACCCATTGGAGCTAGCTGAGCCGATCTCTGATCTGATGTTGGCAACCTTATCTGCAAAGAAGTGAGCAAACTCATCACACTTATCCTGTGACAATGCTCTCCAAACTTGTAGATAGGCTGGATTGCACAGTCCGTCAGCCGTTCAGAAAAGCTGAGCAGGTCGGTTCCTTGCAGCTGAAATCTCCCCAGACAGGAATGCTGCCATCTTACGGGAGACTGCCGATTGATAGTCCAAATAATGAACCATCAATCTATGCCTGGCAGCATCAAGGCCAGATTTCTGGCAGCGAAGCTCCATACTTCGGTCCTCTCTTCTCATCTCCCTCAAGGTCACTTCAAACCAAGGGGACCGAGGGCGAAGGGTGAGGGGGTGAACATGAACAGGAGTGATGGAGTCCAGAGCCGCCTCCACGGCCATTTTATAAGCCTGCAGCAGGTTGTCTGGACCCAAGATAGCAGTCGGAAGTCCTGATAGGTCCAGTACCGCAGCAGGCCATCTGGGGTTACTACCCTTAAAGGGCAGTACCGGACCGTCTCCACAGGGGCAGGCTTATGGGGTGGGCCTGGAAATTGAGCCTAATAGTGTAATGGTCAGACCAGCTGACTAGCTCCATCACTAAGTTGACGATCTCCATACCCAGGAGGAAGACCAGGTTCAGTGAATGCCCAGAGTTATGGGTTGCAGAAGCAACAACCTGTGAGAAGCCCAATGAGATCATAAGTTGGAGGAAGTCTTGGCCAAACTGCGAGAGTTCATCATTGACCCAGGCATTGATGTCACCCAACACCAACAATCTGGGTCACTCCAGCACCATCTGGACAATGAAGTCTGTGACTTCCTGCAAAATTTGCTTCCTGTTCGGTGGACAGTAGACGAGAATAACTTTGCACCCCCACCTGCACCCAGAATGCATTCAAAGGATCTGGTCTCCCCCACTGGAACATCTGTCAGGCCCAGTTCCGTTTTAAAACAAATGGCCTCACCCCCAACCCTACGAACAAACCTCGGGTGGTGTATCACAGAGAAACCGGCTAGAACCGCTGACTCAAGAACTGGGCTAGCATTTCCATCCAGCTAGGTCTCAGTGATGCAACAGCAAACAAACAAACTCCCGGGGTGTTAGGGTTTCCAACCATAATGCCCCATCCCCCACCCTGCAGAGACTGACAGGCGTCGGGATATACCTTGGGGTCTTCGGCCCTAATGCTTACCCCATTCTCATATACTGCACCCATCTCAGCTTGTTTCCTTATAGAATGGTGGGGAGCGTTAGGGCTGAAGACCTCAAGGCACACTGTGATGCCTGTCAGTGTCTGCAGGGTGGGTGTGGAGGTGGAATGGCGTGAATGTTACAGCCGATGACCAAAAGGCACCCCCCGACACCTGTCAGTCTCTGCAGGGTGGAGGTGGGGCATTAGGGTTGGAAACCCTAATGCCTCATTAAGGAAGTAAATCAGGGAGGGGCAGTGGACATCACCTACCTTGATTTCAGAAAAGCCTTTGACACCATCCAAAATAGAAGGCTGATTAACAAGATAGGTAATCTGGCCATGGGGCACAAGCTTATAAACTGGGTTTGAAACTGGCTTACGGACAGGCAGCAGAGGGTGGTGGTAATGGGATCCAGTGGTGACCAGCGGAGTACCTCAGGGATCAGTCCTGGGACCAGTCCTGTTCAATGTCTTCATTACAAACATTGTGGAAGGCCTAGAAGGAAAGGTCTGCCTGTTTGCAGATGACACCAACATTTGTAACAGAGTGGATACTGGAGAAGGGGTGGAGAAAATGAGGAGGGACCAGGAGAAGCTTGAAAAATGGTCTGAGGAGTGGCAACAGAGGTTCAATGCAAAGAAGCATAAAATAATGCACCTGGGAAGAGGCAACCCTAGGGAGAGCTACAGGACGGGGGGTGGGGGGAGTGCTGATGATCACCAAGAAAGAAGGGGACCTAGGAGTTATCAGTTCTGATGACCTAAAGGTGTCAAAACAGAGCACAAATTTTACAAGGAGGGCCAGTGGCATGCTGGAGTGCATAGGCAGAGGTATCTTTAGCAGAAGGCATGAGGTAGTGATGCCATTGTATAATGCACTAGTGAGGCCTCACCTATAGTACTGTGTGCAATTCTGGAGGCTGCAACTGCGCAAGGATATTTATCTATTTATTTAGCTTTTGAGGGTGGAGGCAGTCCACAGAAGGGTAACCAAGATGGCACATGGCTTGCAACACAGAACAAATCAGGAGAGACTAAAATACCTCAATATGTACTCACTGGAGGAAAGGAGGGAACAGGAGGACATGACAGACAAGTTCAAGTACCTTAAGGGCATAAACGAGGTGCAGGATAGACATCTTCCAATGTAGAAGGAGTACAAGAATGAGTGGGCATGATATAAAATTGGATGGGGGTAGATTAAGAGGAAATGTGAAACAAGTTTTCTTCACAGAGAGGGTGGTGGTCACATAAAATAGTGTGCCATAAGACAACATCTGCCTGCAGACGGGGTGGGTGCCTCAGGATTGGAGGGTGGCCCGTGTCGTGCCTATCCACAAAGGAAGTCTAGAGAGGAGATGGGGAACTACAAGCCTGTTAGCCTAACATCTGTGGTAGGCAAGGTGATGGAGGGTGTTATCAAGGAGAGGCTTGGGGGAGAGCTGGAACAGATGGGGCACCTGGACAATAGATAGTATGGCTTTGTCTCAGGGGAGATCATGCCAGACCAACCTTGTTGATTTCTACGACTGGGTGATGAGTGCCCTGGACCGAAATAGGCCGGTGGACGTCCTCTATCTGGACTTCAGCAAGGCATTTGATTCAGTCCCCCACAATGGCCTGATGGCCAAGCTGGGGAAGATGAGGGTGGGGGAAAACTGTCTCTCTTGGGAAGAGTACAGAGAGTGGTGGTTGGCGGTATAGTCTCCCGCCCCAGAAGTGTCATTAGTTGGGTCCCTCAGGGATTGGTCCTGGGGCCACTCCTGTTCAATGCCTATGTCTTGGACATAGGGAGAGGCATTAGGAGTAAACTGAGTCTCTTCGCAGATGACTCAAAGCTGGGAGCACTGGCAGATGGGGAGGAGGGGAGAGTGGCCCTGCAGGGAGGCCTGGATGCCCTGGACAAATGGTCAAAGAGGTAGGGGTTGAGGTTTAATTCAGGGAAGTGCAGGGTGTTGCACCTGGGGGCTAGAAACCCGGGCTATGCCTATACCCTGGGGGGAGATACACTGTAGGCCTCTTCGGGTGAGAGGGACCTTGGGGTGGTGGTGGACCTCAAAATGAATAACACTGAGACTTGTTGCAGTGCAGCAGCAAAGGCAAACAGGATGCTGGGCTGCATAGCCAGGGGAATTGCCTCCAGGAAGAGGGAGGTGATCCTCCCTCTATATAATGCCCTGGTCAGGCCACACCTTGAGTACTGTGTGCAATTCTGGAGACCACACCTAAAGAGAGACATTGCACTGTTGGAGAGGGTCCAAAGGAGGGCAACCTGGATGATCTGGGGCATGGGGAGTAGACCCTGTGAGGCGAGGCTGGAGAAGCTCAACCTGTACACATTGGAGGAGAGGAGAGATAGGAGGGACATGATAGAGGTCTTTAAGTATGTAAATGGGATCAACAGAGGGGGAGCTGAGGAGGTGTTCAGGTTTAAGAAGGGGGGAGCAACCAGGGAGCACGAGTGGAGGCTGGAGATGGGAGTTATAGGGGGGAGCGAAAGAGGCACTACTTCACTGAAAAGGTGGTGGATCCATGGAATGCGCTGCCTGGGAGCCTTGTAAATGAGGGCACAGTGGAGGCTTTCAAGAGGGGTGGGACAGGTACAGGGGGAAACTGAAGCTGGGGAAGTCCCTCTCTGAGGGAGGTGTGGGCAGCAAATCGAGCACCCAGTAGGGGTGCTGGCTACGAACAGACACGACAGACCATGAGGCCTACTCTGCTGGCTTTTAGTATGTTAGTATGTAAGAGGTGGTGGGAGCAAACAAGGCAGAGGGTGCTGGTGGTAAATGGGATCCAATCCGGGCAGAGGGAGTGACCAGCGAGGTACCTCAGGGATCAGTCCTGGGACCACTCCTGTTCAATGTCTTCATTAGTGACATTGTGGAAGGCTTACAAGGAAAGATTTGCCTGCAGATGAAAAGAAGACCTGTAACAGAGTGGATACTGCAGAAAGGGTGGAGAAAATGAGGAGGGACCAGGAGAGGCTTGAAAAATGGTCTGAGGAGTGGCAACTGAGGTTCAATGCAAAGAAGTGCAAAATAATGCACCTGAGAAGAGGGAACCCTGGATAGAGCCACAGGATGGGGGGGGGGTTGACATGCTGGGGTGCACAGACAGAGTTATCACTAGCAGAAGGCGGGAGGTGGTGATGTCATTGTACTACATACCAGTGAAGCCTCGCCTACAGTACTGTGTGCAATTCTGGAGGCTGCAACTGTGCAAGGTCATTGACAGGGTGAAGGCGATCCAGAGAAGGGCAACCAAGATGGTACATGGCTTGCAACACAGAACATATCAGGAAAGATTAAAGGACCTGAATCTGTACTCAGTGGTGGAAAGGAGGGAGTGGGGGTTACATGATAGACACTTTCAAGTACCTCAAGGGCATAAACAAGGTCCAGGGGGGAGACATCTTCCAATGCAGAAGGAGCACAACAATGAGGGGGCATGCTATGAAATTGGAGGGGGGGGGGTAGATTGAGAGGAAATGTGAGAAAAGTTTTCTTCACAGAGTCGATGGTGGACACATGGAATCGTCTGCCACAAGAGGTGGTGGGAGAAAGCAAGGCAGAGTGTGGTGGTAAATGGCATCCAATCCGTGGAGTTGGGGTGAACTGCAGGGGTACCTCAGGGATCAGTCCTGGGACTAGTCCTTTTCAATGCCTTCATTAATGACATTGTGTAAGGCCTACAAAGAAAGGTCTGCCTTTTTGCAGATGACACCAAGATCTGTGACAGAGTGGATACTGCAGAAGGGGTGGAGAAAATGAGGAGGGACCTGGAGAGGCTTGAAAAATAGTCTGAGGAGTGGCAACTGAGGTTCAATGCAAAGAAATGCAAAGTAATGCACCTGGTAAGAGGAAACCATGGGGACAGCTACAGGATGGGTGGGGGAAGGTGCTGAAGATCACCAAGGAAGATAAGGATCTAGAATTCATCATTTCTGATGACATACAGGTGTCAAAACAAAGCACAAAGGTCGCAGGGAGGGCTAGTGGCATGCTGGAGTGCATAGGCAGAGGTAGCACTAGCAAAAGGCAGAAGGTGGTGATGATATTGTATTAAACACTACTGAGGCCTCACCTACAGTACTTTGTGCAATTCTGGAGGCAGAACCTGCGCAAGGACAGTAGCAGGTTGGAGGTGGTCCACAAAAAGGCAACCAACGTGGTACATGGCTTGCAGCACAAAACATATGAAAACAGATTAAAGGACCTCAAGACATACTCACTGGAGGAAAGGAGGGAGCGGGGGAACATGATTGAAATGTTTAAGTGCCTCAAGGACATAAACAAGGTGCGGGGGGAGACATCTTCCAATGATGAAGGAGTACAAGACTGAGGGGTATTATATGAAACTGGAGGGGGGCACATTAGCAGGAAATGTGAGAATATTTTTCTTCACTGAAAGGGTGGTGGACACATGGAATAGTCTGGCACAAGAGGTGGTGACAGCAAGCAAGGCAGAGGGTGGTGGTAAATGGGATCCAATCCAGTGAGAGGGGTATGACCAGTTGAGTACCTCAGGGAATGGTCCTGGGTGTCTTCATTACTGACATTGCAGAAGGGCTAGAAGGAAAGGTCTGCCTGTTTGCCAATGATGCCAAGATCTGCAACATAGTGGATACTCCAGAAGGGGTGGAGAAAACGAGGAGGGGCCTGGAGTGGTTTGAAAAATGGTCCAAGGAGTAGCAATGCAAAGAAGTGCAAAGTAAGGCATCTGGCAGGCGGAAACCCTGGGGAGAGCAACAGGGTCGGTGGTTGGGAAGGTGTTTGAAGATCACCAAGGAAGATAAGGAACTAGGAGTTATAATTTCTAATTACCTACAGGTGTCAAACCTGAGCACAAAGATTGCAGGGAGGGCCAGTGGCATACTGGGATGCATAGGCAGAGGTATCATTAGCAGAAGAAGCTGAGGGAGACTCAGAAGCGGTAGTCTAGTACACGGCTTATGGACACAGTAGATGGGCCTAGCGGTCCTTATCTACCTCCCACCACACTCTCTCTCTCCCTGGTACTTGCTTCTCTGAAATCCCCACTCCCAGGCTTCTACAATAGCCATGGTGCGGCTTTACTTATTAGCAGCTTCTGCTGCCCGGCGCACACTCTCTGCCAGGTCCCCGCTCCTCTGAACCCCTTCCAGGCTTCTACATTAGCTGCGTTGCAGATGTACTTATAGGCAGCTCCTGCAGCCCAGCACACTCTCTCTCTCTCTCCCCCCGTTCCACTAAGGCAAGTTGGAGTGGCTTCTCTGACTAGCAGCTCCTGCCTGCATTTACGGTGCAGCTTCCACCATGCAGTACCCGCTGGTCTCACTGCTGTCTCCTCTCCCCTCTGAAGCCAGTACCAGTACCAAACACCACCACAAATACCTGCAAGTAAACGTTCGGCATTGACAAATGCTTGTTAAAAGATAAAACCATGAATAATGATGAGACAGAGTTCAGCAGGGTACATTAAGACTATAGTGACAAATGTTGTTTGAGACACCATTCAGATGGATTAGGTCTGTATGAGATGGATTCATGAAGACAAAAAGATTGCAATTCAGTATAGAGAGTAGGAAGCTTTTACTAATTATTTGCCTAGTAACATATGACAATCATTTCTGAATCTAAAGGGGATGCCTAACTTTTGATTAACTTGTTTATAAATTGAATTGATATGCAAAGGGGGGAGGGAAAGGTAAAATTACTTAACCAGGAAAGGCACACTAAGACAGAGCTTGTTTCCAGGTGTGACCTGGGAGCACAAGAAAGTTAAGAGACTTGCTCAGGGTTGCACAGTATGTACATGGGACTGACGGGATTCAAACCCAGGTCTCCAAGATAGCAGCTCAGTGCCCTTAAGCCCTATGCTATACTGTTGCTACTTCCAGTGCAAGTAAAGTATGGATCCAAGAAAACACCCAAGTATTTAATGGTCTCAACTTGTTCTAACTGGACACCATGAAAGTCAGAAATAACAAGACATGCAGAATATTTTGCTAGTTTTGGCTTGAATTCAAACAACATAAATGTGGTCTTCTTGATATTGAGCAGAATGGACAGCAGGCAAAGGAGGGACCCCCCCATCTTGATGCCTGCAAGGATTTGACTGGGCTCCCTTCCCCTATTGCTGGGCAGAAGATGGGGGAAACTTGGCATGGAAAGAAAAGGGGAGGGTAGGATGGCATACCAGATCAGCCCAAGGGGTGGGGGAGCTGAGGATTGGGGGGAGGAGCTAAGAAGCTATAAATGGGGGCTGGAATCTGAGCCCAGCCTCTTTGCTCCTTCAGCTGGTTGAAATTTGGTCTTGAACCCAGGACAGCAGTAGCAGGACTTCAGTAGTAGGCGTGTGGGGTAAGGTAATCTGGCCAGCATATTTTTTTTTATATTCATGCTTTATTGAGTTTTTTGTTTTACACAATAAAGAGAAAAAGTAATAAAAAAGGGAAAAGGCAGACAACGTATAATAACAATGACAGGCACTGCTGTCTCTCATTATTTATAACATTACAAGATATCTTGTCAATACTCTAAATAATAGTGTCCTGTAGGCTCCAGTACTCACTACCTAGACCCACCCCCCAATAATGGTGTTTTGTAGTCCCTAAGGGGAGATATCAAATTGGTAATGTACCCCCCCCACTGAGACTTCACACCTTATGTCCTGGAGGTTTCCCCCTGGTTGCCACTTCCATAGTGTATGACACAAAGGAACCATCCTTTGCATTGCCATATAGTGCCCAGTGGTTCCACCTTCTCCAGTCCTTATCTGCTTGATTCAGGATTGTATAAGTCATGATTTCTGAAGCACAGCCATTGGCCAGCATTCATTCGCCTACAGGGCACCCACTTGGCTTAACGGTCTTGCCAATGATACTATCAATACCACTGGGCTAGGGGCCTTCAAATCCAGGCTCCGTAACACCCTGGTTGCTTCCAGCATCTGCGACTGTCATGGATAATGTCTATGCAACTCCACTCCGCTACCACTCTTTCCTATATCTAGCTCCTTACATAGCGCACTTGCCATAGTTTGGCCTCTGCCCCACACGCTCTACAGCACCTGACAATGCCACCTTCCTGGCAGCTCCACCCCACCCCCCCCTTATCCTTACCTCCCCACCTCTCGTCTCTTCTCATTTTCTTACCTCCCCATGCTCCTCCCATTCTTTCTACCACCTCCCATTGTCTTCTTCCTTTTCCACTTTACCCTCTCCCTGTCAGTCCGAATTTAATTTGATATCCTTTACCCTTATTTGTGTAACAATTTTGTCTATTGTCATGTGATAACTATGTCTTGACGTGGAACCTTTGTAAAAGAGCCATGGGCTCAAAGGTAATTTTAATCCTAGAATTGAAATAAAATAAATAAAATAAAAAAATAAATAAATAGATAGAATTAACCAATGCCATCCACTCCACAAATATGGGTATCTCTGCCTTCAGTCAGTGCTTTGTGATACTTTTTTTTATATAGCTGTATGGTCCCTGTCACCCCTCCCGCCTCAGCGATGGGGACACATAGGTATTTTGACAGTTTCTCCCTAACCCCCCGAGGCCCCAGCACATGGCTGTGCGAGTGTGGAGCCATGCTACGTACCCCATGGTGCCAACTCAGCCCCTTCCACCTCCCATAACTGTTTGCCGCCCCCTCTCAGCCTACACTACCCATTGGACCTCCACCTGGTGGGAGCAGAACTATGGGGGGTGCCAACCCACCCTCACCACCCTCAGGAGAGGAAAGCTGCCCGTCAGTATGCTCGACCCTGCTCCGCCCTCCCCCTATTCTGGTACCCCAATGACCCAAGATCATTCCCAAACCTGGGTCACCGGCATAGCACGAGGTGTGGCATCCAAAGCCTCAACCCTCAGCACCACCAGGCTGGCTTGTAATACATTTTTTGGCTGCTCCCAGCAGTATGCCCATTAAATATTCATTGGTGGGGTCCCTCATTCCTGGTGGATACAGTATTAAGATGAACAGTTCTTCAGAAAGAACAATTTGTGGAGTGAAAATTTCACATAGTGTTCCTTCAATCTTTTGAAAAAAGGAGGCGAGATCAGGTCAGTTCCACATAATATGGAAATTAGTAGCACTAGACTCCACATTGCTGCCAGCAGTGTACCGTTGGGGCAGTGCCTCTGTGGACCTGCTGAACTGGTGTAATAAAGAACTAAGCATACCCAGTTAAACTCTTTCCATGTCACTGAGGAGGACACCCTGGGCCCTATTCTCAAAAAGGCTCATAGATCGCCACAAGGTACAGTGATCTAAGGCTCCGGGAATCCTGGGACAGCCAGTGTCCCTGTGCCTGATTCTCAATTAGGTAGGGTGCCAGCAGCAAAGTCCCGCAGCTTGTGGCAACCCTAGCAGTGTGCCAAACCAAGGGCACACCTGGACTGGATGCCACACGCTGTGGGCAGCTGTGCAGCAATGTCCTCAGACATTCCCTGGTGGACTAGCGGACCCCCCCCCCGATGTCCCCATGACTTATATAGTTAGTATATGTCCCATGTGATCCAGTGTACCCCTGATCCCCGAGTACCGACATAATTACAAATAGTACTGGAAACCCCGTCCCTGGTGGACTAGTGGACCCCCTTCCCTATCCCTGATGTCCCCATGATGTATTACTGTATAAGACTCTCTGTTGATCTAACGATACCCACCTCACCCCAAGCCCCGAACCCCCATTATGCCATGCCATGTATTGGTTGGTGGTATAGTGGTCCCCCCATCCCGGTAGCTAGTGTCCACCCACCCACTCCTCCATCCCCATATTGAGAGGGTGACTGACACAGCCCACCACTCACCACCACGGCCAGACACCGACTAAGCTCTGAAGGAGATTGTGCTGTATACAGTACTCGCTCAGCGGCAGCTGTCAATCACTGTGCGTGTACTGTATACATTACATGCTCTTTCAGAGTTCAGTCAGTGGTTTCCCATGGTGGTGGTGAGTGGTGGGCTGTGCCAGTTGCTGGCTCGATATGGGGATGGGGGAGTGGGGTAGGGGACACTGCCTACTGGAGTGGGGGGGGCCACCATACCACCAACCAATACAAAACATGGCATAATGGGGGATTGGGGCTTGGGGGGAGGGGGTGGCACTAGATTAGCAAGGAGTCTTATACAGTAATACATTATGGGGACACTGGGGATCAGGGAGGGGGGTCCTCTAGTCCACCAGGGAGTCAGGTTCTAGTACTATTTGTATTTGTGAGGGTATTCAGGGATTGGGGCTTCACTAGACCACTAGGGCAGTATACAACACACATATGTTTTGGGGACATGGGGGGGCCATGGCACATTGCTGCTATTGGTCAGCTCTCCTGGTGGATAAATTAGAAAGCGGTACTTATAAATTTGCCCTCTGGGGGAGTTTTTTGAACCCCATTTCAGGGGATTTGGCAACCTGCATCTGCCGCAAACCCCTTGGCAACATGCCGCAGCCCAGTGTGCGGTGCAAGGGTGGTGCAAGCCCTGTTCAGTGCAAACTACCTGTGGTAGTTGCAGGCTGCCTTTGTGAATCACTCCCAGGGCATCGTTTGGCACAAGGGGTACTTTGCACCAATCATTGGGATGCAAACCCCTTGCGTTGCCCTGGGAGCTTTGACAACTGGACTCCTGTGTGTATTCTGACAGACTACAGTATTTCCCATCTTTTCTTCTCTAATGGGTGGCCATCTCCTGTTCCCACAATTGAAAAGCCTTCAGTAGGGGGTTTCTACTAAGTTGTTGAAGTGCCCTGTAAAGGGATGAAATAAGATGTGGTAAAGATTCCCCTCTTAAGGCTATCATCAGTAACTGTATGAATAAGTTAGTTATGTCTAGGCTCGTTCCTCTTCTTATCATCCTATTTAAGTAAGCACTTACATGAAAGTATCGAAACATGTCAGTTTGGGAATGCCCCGCAAGTTTTTTATCAACTGAAAGGATTTAATCTCCTGTTCCTGTATCAATTGGACTGTAAATCATAACCCTCAACGATACCTGTTTGTATATCCTGAGACAAGGGTAGTAGGGGCAAAATCTGTGTGCAGGTGCAGAGAAGGAAACAAAAGCAGTTGCTGAGGTAGGTCCTCTTTGAAGACCCATTTCTTCAAGATTTGTAATGGAATGAGGACATACATAAATGCACATCTGTATTATGTACTGAATTGCTCAATGTCCAACAAGCTGAGCTTTGGAGGTTGAGTGGAGATAATCATCCTTTCCAGCTGGGCCCATTGCTGAGTAGGGGAGTTTCTGAACCAATACATCACTGGCTGCTGCTGAGCTGCCTCGTAATACATATTAAGTTCCGGTAAAGCAAGACCATCCTGCCTTTTTGGTCAAATTGGTGTCAAGAAAGCCACTCTGGAGTGTTGTCCTTGCCAGAGGAAGCACAAAAGCTGCCTATTCCAGCCCACCCAAGCCCTCTATGGAATTGGGAGAGCCAGGTTCTGAAAGAGATATAATAATCTGGGAAGACGTAATATTTTAACTGTTGCTATCCTTCTCTCTAAGGACAAGGGAGCACTGTTCATCAATCCAGATCTTGCTGTAGCTGCATCTGTAATGGGGCATAGTTTGCCTCATATAGTTGTGAAATAAAGGCTGTGAGCTTTATCCCAAGATATTTAATCTGGGATATGTCCCAGCGAAAGGGTTATTGAGCTTTTATTGCTGCACCAGGAACATAATGTATTGTCAATACTTCCTTGTTGCTTTCATTAAGCTTCTACGCCCGTCCGACGAGAACTTCAAGTTTGCACTGAAAACATATTTACTTGAATTGGCATTTGAATGATACTTAGTCCTACTGTTTATATATGTTTTATATGTGTGATTTATTGAAACTGAAATGTTTTTATCTGAAATTGTTGTAAAACGTTATGATCTTTGGAATAGCGTTTCATAAATAAAATTTGCTTGCTTGCTTGCTAGTCCAATAGTGATCCATATGTCTGTAGCACCTTCCAAATGACTGAGAGATTAGCCTCTGGGGCTGATAGATAGAGCATTATGTTATCTGTGTACAGGGCTATACGGTGGTCCATACCATCCTGGCAACCTGCAGTGCCAGGATGTTGCCACACCGCCTGCACCAGGGGTTCAATGTACATGGTGAATAATAATGGGGACAAGGGACAACCATGGCCCATCCCTCGATGCAAGGGGAAAGATGGGGAGAGATGGACATTTGCACTTAAATGAGCACTGGGGGTATTTTATATACAGGAAATCAGGTTCTGAAATTCAATTGGGAATCCAAATATATTTAAGACGGGGTGAAGAAAGGTCCAAGACACCAGATCAAACAATTTCTCTGTGTCTAGACTTGGGGTTAGAAGAGGGGAGCCTGAGTCTGAGGCCTGATGCATTATAGTGTTCTCTTAATGCTCAATCTCAATCTCAATCTTTATTTATTTATATAAGGCGCCTTTCTAAAACCAAGGCGCCTGTACAATACAAAATAAAACAATAATTAAAACCATTTTTTAAAATTAAACTAAACAACAATATTGGAAATCATTATATGCTTTGCTAAAGAGATAGGTTTTTAAAGATTCTTTAAAACTTTGGACAGTCAGAGTATCTCACGACCTGACTAGGTAGAGAATTCCACAGGTTGGGCATAAAACTAAAAGATCTGGCCCTGAAGTTTTAAACGAACCCTGGGAATCTCTAGCAATCCCTCGTCAGTGGATCGGAGAGAGCCGGGAGGACAGTAGGGGTGAAGGAGATCTTTCAGGTAAACAGGTCCCTGATCGTGTAGGGCCTTATAGGTCAGCAAACCGACCTTGAAGGTGATTCGCCAGCAAACTGGCAACCAGTGCAGTCCGCGGAGCACAGGCATTATATGACTGGACCTAGAAAAGCCAGTCAGCAGCCTGGCTGCTGCATTCTGCACTAGCTGTAGACGGCGAATCTCAACCCCCGGTAGCCCCAGGTAAAGGGCGTTGCAGTAGTCAAGGCGGGAGGTAACGAAGGCGTGGACCAGAATAGGAAGATCGTCTGGAGGAACCAGGTGCTTCACCCGGGTGATGTTCTTCAGATGGTAAAAAGAGGTTTTGACAGCTGCTGACACCTGAGATTTAAATGTCAAGCAGTCATCAAACACAACGCCCAGATTCCACACCCAGTCTGAGGTAGTTAGCTGGACACCCCCAAGCCATAGACCCGAGGGTGATCCAACCAATGAACCTGCCTCCCGGCGATCCTGGCCCACAACCAACACCTCAGTTTTGTCAGGGTTCAACCTCAGCCAACTCACATTCATCCAGTCCTGGATTTCAGCAAGACAGTTGTTGAAGACCGAAAAGGCAGCATCTTGGCCGGGCACAAAGGACATGTACAGCTGAGTATCATCTGCATAGCAGTGAAAACTCAGACCATGCCTCCTAATAATCGCTCCTAATGGCAGCATATACACTGCAAACAACATGGGTGCCAAAATGGAACCCTGTGGTACCCCACAGGATAGAGAGAATGATGCCAAGGAAAAAATTCCGGACACCACTCTCTGAGTCCTACCCTCAAGGTAAGATCAAAACCAACTGAGGACTGTACCAGACAGCCCACAGATAGACCGCAAGCGTTCCAATAGCACACCATGGTCCACCGTGTCAAATGCTGCAGAGAGATCTAGAAGGACCAAGATGGAACGAGTCCTTCGATCTCTCGCTATTAGGAGGTCATTTAGTACCTGTACCAGAGCTGTCTCGGTACTATGTCTTTTCCTAAATCCGGACCGGAGAGAATCGTAGACATTGTGGCTGGTCAAATGATCATCCAACTGTGATGCGACCACCTTCTCAATAACTTTACCCACAAAGGGTAAGTTAGAGACAGGCCTGTAGTTTGCCGGACAGTCCGGGTCCAAGGAGGATTTCTTAAGAAGGGGCTGAACCACAGCGTCCTTTAGAGGATTTGGAAAAATCCTCTCCAAGGACCTCCAGACTATCTCCAGCAAGGACGGGCCAATTTTATCCACACAACCCACTAAGAGACGTGTGGGGCCGGATCCAAACTACAGTTGGTCGGACGCAATAATTGTATGATCATCACAATCTTATCGACAGGGGGAGGCCAAGTCAGACCACATAAACTGGTGTCCGACATCTCCGCCACTCATCACCACTCCCATTAGAGAGGTCAGATGGATATCCGATCTGATTGTGGCAACCTTATCTGAAAAGAATAGAGCAAACTCCTCACACCGTTCTTGAGAAAACACTCTTCTGGGCTGAAGACAGATTGGATTGCACAACCTGTCCACAGTCCAGAAGAGCTGAGCTGGTCTATTCTGTGCAGCAGCAATCTCTCTGGACAGGAATTCTGCCTTCTTACAAGATATTGCTGATTGATAGATCACATAGTGATCCATCAAACTAAGTCTGTCACAATCTAGACCTGACCTCCGCCAGCACCTCTCCAACCTTCGTCCAACTCTCCTCAACTCCCTCAAAGTCTCATCAAACCAAGGAGACTTGGGTCTAAGAGTGAGAGGACGAACACGAACAGGAGCAATGGAATCCAGGGCCCCTGCCACCGCCTTATTATAGGCAAGTACCAGCTCTCCTGGATCCATGCAATCTCCCGGTATGCCCGATAGGTCCAGCACCACCATCAGGCCGTCAGGGGAAACACCCCTTAAAGGGCGATACCGGACCATCTCCATAGGGACCGACCTACAAGGGGTGGCCTCAAAACTGAACCCAATGGAGTGATGGTCCGACCATCCGACTGGTTCCACCACCAAGTCAGATATCTCCATCCCCAGAAGGAACACCAAATCCAGTGAATGACCACTGATATGGGTCGAGGAGGAAATAACCTGTGTGAAGCCCAGTGAAATCATTAACTGGAGGAAGTCTTGACCAAACTGCGAGAGTTCATTGTCGACCCAGGCATTGAAATCCCCCAGAACCAACCATCTGGGGGACCCCAATGTCAGGTCGACAATGAAGTCTGCGACTTCCCACAGGAAAACATTCCCATCACCTGGTAGACGGTATGGAGAAGTATCCTGCACCCCACACCCTCGCCCATGATACATTCAAAGGATTTGGTAATTCCCACTGGTACCTCCACTAGGCCCAGTTCTGATCTAAAACAGATAGCAACACCCCCGCCCCTACGATCCAACCTCAGGCAGTGTATCACTGAGTACCCGGCTGGAACTGCTGCCACCAAAACTGGTCCAGCATTTTCATCCAGCCAGGTCTCAGTGATGCACGCCAGGTCAGATGTCCCAACAAAATCAGCTATAATAGCTGTCTTGTTCTTAACAGACCTGGCGTTGCACAACACCGCCCGAGTAGGATGAGCAACCGAGGATGACCATGTTACCTGCTGACTACAATCAGAACCCTTGGATATGGGAACCAGGCAGGGAGGACCCCTTTTCTGGGCCCATTTCACCCCAGGGCGTCTCCTTGTCCCCACTATCCCTATCCGCCCACTCCTTTACATTCCCTCTCCAGACCCAGGCCCCGTCCTCCTCCTTCTTCTAACAATCCCCAAAGCCCTACACCGTCTATAAACTTCTATTGATAGGGGAGGACAGGAAAAAGGACGAAGGTCTCTGAGTCTGGAGGGGGAATAATGCCCAACCGTCCTTGTGCTTTCCCGGCACCTATTTACTACTCAAATAGGTAACACAAATAAACAGTCCTAATTTCAAAATTAACCCACCCCTTAAGGCTAAATAAATACCAAGCCCTAAATAATGATTTCACAAAAGAGGGTCTCACTCTCCAAACCCAAACATAAAATACAACCAAATAAAACAAAACCACTAATTAAATTCCCCACCCAGTCCTCTCACCACTGGGAAAGAGAGATAAAATAATATACACTAAATTAGTTAATTATAATTAATATTACTCTCAATATAAAACAAATAATAACCTTTAAAATTAAAAAGGCTAGAAAGGCTAAAATCTAAGAGTCCTAACAGTCACAATTTCACCAGAATGTCAGCCAGTAAAAAGTTCACTCCTCTCACGGGTGAAATAATTCAGAAGAATAAACATATTGCAGATTGCTTATTATTAAAAAATAAATCCAAAAGCTTGTCTCTTCAGATGTTGATGACAATATTCCAGTTTTCAGATGAGCTCTCACCTTCAATTGAAAATGGCAAGCCCCAAAATAAAAAATCTCAGATTAAGCAAACTGTAAAAACTCACGATCAGACCAGATCAGAAACCAGGAGGCTAAGAAAAGTTAATCCAGGGCACCCAGGAACCAATGGTTCAGTTCCTCCACTCTATTAGATAGTTGTCGGCAGGCAGGCACTTCCAACATTCCAATAACACCGGATTCCACCTATAGACGGCTTCAGGAGGGTCCTCGCCTAGCTCCTGATACCTCTTTCCAAGCCCGCTCCCTGCTACGGCCACCCACCGGCTACGGAGCAGTGGAAAACGGAAGAGCTGCACATACAGCTGCCCTACGGCAGCAGCACCACAGCACACCGTTGGTTCGAGGTCAGGACCAGGAAAGGCTTTCTCCCAACAAACCACCTAAATCTCTTCCGACCTCGACTTTGACTTCTGACTTCGTTGCTGGCAAACCACTCCTCGCTGCTCACCCCAAAGTACTCCACGTTGCAGGTTACACCATGCTTCACCTTAATCCACCTCTGGGGCTCCAAATTCTGCTCTTCACACACATACAGTGTCGGAGTTCCACAAATAAATATTCCTTCAGTACCCAGCTCAAGTTATCCAAAAAGGAAAAAACAAACACAGTTCACAAATCCAAACCACGATAAAGAAAACCAGAGATAAAACGAAAACGAAATAACGAAATAACTAACGACAAAGCAAAACAAAATAACTAAATAAAATTAGGCTCAAAAGGATAACTAAAACTATGATAAAAACACAACTTCGACTCCTGCTACTAGAGGCTAGCCCAGCGTGGTCGCCATCTTGGCAATCTATGCTATGCATAGTTTGGTGAGACCTGCTGAAACCAGTCTATTCAAGGTGGATATATGAAGCAAAATGCCATCCAGCTGCTTTACCAGTACTGACATGCAAATCTCTTTTTTTTGTAACTATGTTTCTGGACCCCAGCACCAGCCACTCCTCTCACTGGATCTGCTCTACCACCCACTGTGGATCCTGCCTTCTTCAAGCATGTTACTGTCTTCCCGAGCCCTGGGCAGCAATGGGCCCGAGGAGACCAACGGGGCAGAGTAAGGGAACCAGCGTTGGGTGTGTGGTGGTCCGGCACTGGGAGGGCCATTGCTTATCTGGGCTGGAGGTTTTTTTTCCATGTTAGTCCCCCAAAACCCCTCCTTCCTCCCGAGCGTGGCACTCCCCTGACACCATGGTGCATGGCATCCCTGCCGGCATCAGCCATGCTCCCCTGACATGCAATCAGCATCCTGCTGCACCCCCTGTTCTCCACCGGGGGTCACTGGGATGCCGGACAGCCCACCACCATCCCCCCGGGAGAGGAAAGCAGCCCTAGCGGATGCTCAATCCTCTACCTTCCCTGTCGACCCCTGGCACCCGAACTCACTCCTGAACTCAGGTCACCGGTGTGGCATGAGGTGTGGTGTTCAGCACCTCAACCCTCAGCACCACCGGGCCGGGTGACATGAAGATTTTATATTCCATTTTTAACACTGATATTGGATGATACGATTCACACCAGCCAGCTGGCTTTCCTGATTTGGGTAGTACTGATATTATTGCATAATTCCAAGATGACAGGGGCTCTGCTCCTGTAATAGTCTCATTAGTTACTCATAGAAGTAGGGGTGGTAATTTCCGGCATGAATTTTTTGAAGAATTCTTCCAAATAGCCATCATGGCCTGGGCATTTCTCTGTTTTTTGGAGTTGTATAGCTTCCTATATTTCTCATTCAGTGATCTGTGCATGCATGCATTCCTGCACCTCTGCATCCAACTGTGGAAGATGCAGAGAGTTCAGGAAGGAGGTTAGGGTGTCTGGACCAGGTATGAGGTCTACCTCGTATAGCTTTTTATAAAACACCACAAAATGTCTCTGCTATAGAGTTTACATCTTTAAGGATTGTTCCTGTATTAGGGTGCTTTATTTTAGAGATGATGGCTCTTTTGCAGCACCCCAGTACTCTATGTGTCAGAAGCTGCACCGTACAGGGGCCCGCATCATAGTACTTTTGTCTTAAATAGCACAGCGCTCATTCTGTTTGCCCTAAGCCAAGGACATCAAGCTATTTCTTTACTCTTGTAATTTGGGTTGGGTCTGCTAGCGTACCTAACTGATGCTGTTGTTGAAGAAAAGCGTTGCCAGCAGCTCCTCTCTATGTGCCTTTTGCTCTTTAGTTTTTTTGCTCCATAACTTATGAGGTAGCCTCTTAACACAGCTTTGACAGTATCCCACAGCATATGGGGTGTGTGTCTGGAGTATCATTTAAAGATGTGAGGTCTTTAATATGATTCTGCACCATCTTCACAAAGCCATCATCAGCACCCCTGTACTCAATATGTCAAAAGCTGCATGAGGGCCCTCATCATAGTATTTTTGTTTTAAATAGCGCAGTGCTCATTCTATCTGCTCCAAGGCAAGGTTGTTAAGCTGTTTCTTTACTCTTGTAATTTGGGTCGTGTCTGTGAGTATACCTAACTGATGCTATTGTTGCAGAAAAGTAAGTGTCACTAGCAGCTCTTCTCTATGTGCCTTTTGCTCTTTTGTTTTTTTGACTACATGACATATGAGGTAGCCTCTTAACGCAGCTTTGACAATATCCCACAGCATAGTGGTGTGTGTGTCTGGAGTTTTTATGATTCTGTACCACTTCAACAAATCTTTTTTCCTTTTGATAAAAGGAGTCAAGATGCCAATTAGTTTTCTTTCAGAGCAGTTCCACTTCCAGCTCGGTATTGATCAGGGCATGATTCAAGAAAGAAATCGGGCCCATCTGGCAGGAGGTGACTCTGTTCATGTATTTCTGCTGTACAAAAACATAGGCTTCTTGACTGTATGTTTGGTGGGGTGCTGAATAAGTGGGAATATTCATTCTGTCCCATATGTCGTTCCCTCCCGACATCTGCCCATCCCATAGGGGAGAGAAATCTATGAAAGTACTGTACTTATGAGATACGGGAGAACGGTTCTGATGGGGGGAATGTTGTGTTGTGTCTTGAGCGGCATCCATTAATAGGCTACATTCACCCACTAAAAAAAGAAAGCCCCTCAGGTTGTTCACCAATAAGTTAAGGAGGTGATGGATGAAGGGAGTGTTGGACCCCAGGGAGATATATAGATATATATATATATATATATATATATTGGCCAGAGTGATGGGGACCCCCATCATTTCACCCTGAACCAGTACCCCCTCTTTATTTTTGACTATCTTTAAATGTAGCATTTATAGTATATTGGCCGAAATGCCAATTAGCACCTCAAGTGCGGAAGGACGTCTTGTCCAGGATTTAAACAAAATTACACCTGTCACATTTATGAAGTGGTGTGTAAAAATTGGTATGTTGAAAGTTTGACTCAAAATATTGAAAATTAGCCAGCTTCTGAGTGAATGTTAAAATACTGCAATGTTCAATCATAACCTGTACATTTTACTACAGTGAATATCTGTACACAAGATTTTCAGCATAGCATTCTTATTAAGCCACCCCATGAATCCGATAGGTGAAAGTTTTCAAATCCCCGCTGAAATGCCATTCCACCCTACCGAAATATCAATCTATGCCACATGTGTGAAAAACACATTTTGGCCAGGATTTGAAAAATGACAGCTGTCAACTTCATGAGGTGGTGTGAAAAAATGGCTATGCTGAAAATTTAGGGTCAAATATTTAAAATTATCAAAATTATGAGCGAGCATAAACAAATTTCAATGTACTCATAACTTTGTCATTTGTATATATTTGACACCAAATTTTCAACATAGCCTTCTTATGACCGCCACCTCTTGAACAATGGTGGTGAAAATGTTCAAATCCTGCCCAAAAGGTGATTTTGCCAAGTGATTGCAAAATCACCTTCAGGCTTGATGTGCATACATCCACCACCACTGATTATGAGATGGGGTCCCAAAAAGGCCAGGTAGAAAATCTGTGGTCAAAATATGCAGACATGACAAAGTTATGCATCAAAGTTCAAAACCCCATTAAAATACATTGAACTGCACTTACCTTAATTTCTCATATCACAGTCGCCAGTTCCAGCAGCAAGACGTGTCTTTGATCGGAGAGTGGATCTTGGCCATTGGACATGTTCAGTTGAGTGAGGGTGTGGGGGTGACTTATTTTTAATTATTTTTTTTTTAATTTTAGTCTTTGGTAACTGGGTAAGGCCCACTAGGCACAAGTGCCTGTTTTCAGGGGCGACCTGGGAGCACTGGGAGGTTAAGTGACTTGCTCAGAGTTGCACAGTATGCAAGTGGAGGTTGTGAGAATCAAACTCAGGTCTGGTCTGCTGGATGTATCAAGCTCATTCACACCTCATTCCTCTAACCTCTAGGCTATACTGCCAGCCTGGTGACTGCTGATTGGGAGGTTGGGGTGGCTGCTGTCAGATCGGTGAGGGACTGTTTTCCTTTTTACAGATATAAAGGAGAAAAGAAACATTAAAGGACGATTTTCTTTTTTACAGCTGACATTGTGAAACTTAATATGGGGATGGCAATCAGAGGGTGGGGAATGGCACTAGACACCAGGGAAATATAACAGGGATAGTGATTGGAGGGTGGAAGTGCCAATAGACACCAGGGAAGTAGTACTAGATAAAGGACCCAGCGATCGGGGGGGTGCCACTAGACACCAGGGAAACAGAACTATATGACAGGAATGGTGATCGAAGGGCAGGGAGTGCAACTAGACATCAGGGAAACATTATTGTATAACAGGGATGATGACAGGAGGGCAGGGGAGCCACTAGACACCAACGAAACATTACTATATAACAGGGACAGCAATCGAAGTATAAGGGATACCACAAGACATCAGGAAACATTATCACATATATAATAGGAAGGAAAACAAGTGTTAGCGCCGAACCCATAAGTGAACCAGAAGTGAACATGGAGCAGGAATGTTGTGAGCCCAGTGTGGGGGGGGGGGGATCAGAACTGTAGTCAGTGGAAAGGACTGCATGTGCTTCAACTCCACCATGGAAAGACACAGTGGAAGTATCCTGTCATGTGCTTCCAGAGTCCCCTCTCTCTCTACTACATAATAGTAGTATTTTGCACAATAGTGCTATGTGGAATTTTCAAATTCTGGCAAAATGACATTTTGCAGAATTTTTGAAATTTGGCCAAAATTCTGTTGAATTTTGCCAGGAATGGAATGGTGGAATTCTGCAGCAGAAAATAGTTGCAGAATGATTTTCGGCAGAGAAAATGCTGTTCCGCAGAATATTATTCTGCAAATTATAGCATGTTAAATTCCACAGAAGAACCAACCATATTCTAGCAGAAATTCTGTCAGTGCAATGGTCATTCCACACTAATTTCATTGGCAGAATTCTGCATTTCACAAAGTACTATCACATAGCTCTGCTATGTATTCATAACAAAACACAAAGTTGATATGGTATAACTGCAGCAAATTTGTCAGCCTTCAGCATACATGCAGTGGGGGAATAAAAACATGGGTCAGCAAAATAAAAATGTGGATAAGCATAAAGCCAGCTGGAAGCCCCTGGGCCAGGTGGAAAGTGGGGTCCCACAAAGGGAAGCACTGGTATAAAGCCAGACTACCGTGGCAAGGCCCTCTCCCCGGAAAAACACTTACACATGAATGGTATTGTCTAACACAACCCCCGAGGTCATGGGTGATATTTCGTGCAGTGCCAGGTTGTCTGTGTTCTTTCATCTTCACAGCTTTTCCGTGCGCAAGATGTTGGGCAGAGGCAAGGTGGTGGAGCAGAGGGGAGTGGGTGAGTTTGAGAAGCAGTTTAGCTGTGCTGGTGCAGGCCAGGGGCAAGACCTGGTGGAAGGCTTGTTTCCAGAACTTGAACAGGGAGTTTGGCAGTCCAGCAAGTGAGGGGCCATCAGTGCTTCCAGCTCAGCCTAACCCTTCCGGGGAGCCAGTCCCAGCCAGGGAGCTCAATAGGCAGGGGGAAGAACAGCGGCCACTCGCACCCATGACAAAAAGGAAAAGAGGACAGCAGTGAAGCAGCAGTAAGAGGCCAGGAAGCCACAATCCAAGAAGCTGATGCTCAAGAAGCTGGCAAACAAGATGACCATGACCCAGTGAAGGTTACCAGCAGCCACACCGAGCATGGCACAAGGTAAGGCCAATGTTTGGGAGTGAACTATGGACCAGATGAGGGCATTTCTGGTAAGAACATTTGATAAGTTTAACCTGGGAAAAGTGCTCGTGTCAAAGAGGTCCAGGAGTAGCAGGGGAGAAGAGTCCATACTACCAGCCACATCAAGGATCCAGCGGAGGGGCAGGCACTAGTGAGTGTCATGCCTAGCGGCCCTCTGGCCAGGGTGATTCCGGAGATGGGACCTGTGTCAGCCCTTTCAAGTGCCAACTTATTGCTGCCCCTTCTTCCAAGGGAAGAATGAGGGACAGCACCTCCCCAAGGGAAGATCACTGTGACCAGGTGGTCCCATGCTCCAGGTTGAGCAGTCAGGAATGGGTTTGGAGCAAAGGCATGAGAGACTCCTGGGATATCTAGAGGGGAGTGCACAGGAGGGTTAAGACCTATTGGCACAGCCACCAGGACCAGCTGCCCCTTGGTGGGAGGTCAAGGTGAAAAACCCAGGAACAGTGGGACAGATAACTGTGCCCATTTCTTTACCCTCCTCCATGACAGGAGCAGGGCAGATATCTGGACTGGTGGGCCTGCCAGTGGGGTCTCAACTGAGGGCCATGTCTGCACCTCATCAGCTAGTGGTTGGGGTGGGGCTGGCATCAGGGGCTCTGGGTCAGTCAAGAGTGCCACAACTGTTGTTACCTCCCCAGACGGCCAAGTTCATAAGCCTGGGGGAACCCATTGGTTCATATCTCATGGAGAAAGAGCAGTCCCAGATTTTATGGGGGGGGAGTGTATGTGGATGTCTTTTCTTTTCTGAACCAGCCCAGGCAGTCAGAAGAGGAAAAATAGAAGACAACGAAGATGGAGGAGAGGTGAGGTGGCCAGTGCAGATCCATCAAACATGGAAGAATTGGGTGGTGGCTTTTGTAGTATTAGCAGGGACCATCCAGCTGGCAGCCCTGGAGAAAGCTTATGGTCTTTGGAATTATTACAGATAATCATGGCCATGCATGACAATAAACATGGGTACAAGTAGTTCGAATACGATAAAAAGTTCTGGCATTGAAAACAGTCTGACCTGACCAGTCATTGGGGAGTGTTGGACATGACACCACTATAGAACATTGAGTATGGGAATGGCATGGCTTTCCAGCCAGGAGGGCCCCATCCCCAAATTGAGAGGTACTGAGATCAGCATCTAGGGGTAGTCCTGTGGCAGGGTGTTGTTACAACTAAATCCAGGGGGGTTGTTAAATGGAACAGTGTAGGTTTAAACATGAATGCATGGTCTGCAGGGGCAAGCACCTGTTCTCCAGGGTAAGCCAAGGAGTGTTGTCCCACGGCCATTTCAGAGGTGGCACAACTGTCCTCCCATTTATGGTTGTATTAGGACATCTCTACCTCTTAACTTCTATGTGGAAAAAGAACAAACACATTTTTCTCTCCAGTATATTTTGATTTATTTCACAATATTTTCTTCTTATTCTATAGTGCTGTACATAAGCATCTTCATTCTGCATATATCCATGCCCTTGTATATTTAATAATCTTTATGTTGACGTTTGCTTCAGAACTAAGTTGTCCCTTCTTCAGAACATTGTTTGGGCTTTAATATCTATCTAAATACTAGAGAACATATCTAACATGAGTGAGTGCTTTTCATTTATGTACTTTAAACAGATCACTTAATGTGCTTAAAATAATAAGATTTATATAGGGGAACATACCTGTATTAACATGAAAGGCTTTTTTATTTTCAAAAATAGTAGAACTTTGTAAACAATATTTCAATCCAGGATCTGTGTTTTAAAAGAGAAAACAAACTGAGAGTTTATCTTAATATGAATGAGTGTTGGGGGGTATTTTAACTAACTGCATTTTATGTTTAATGTATTTTAGGATTTTCTCTATTAATATTTCATGTTTAATTTGTGCTTACCTCCTTGTAAATAGAGAAGTGAAAAACAATGGAGAGACTCTTATGCAGTATTTTGAATCTTCCCCTTTAAACCTGTGAAGATACATGATTCATTTGGAGCTTGACGTTTTAATGCTGCCTTTTAATTTACAAATTAAACCCCATATGAATCATGTTTAGATTATCTTAGTAATCTCCACTCATTTCTCTTTTCAGCTCTCTGCTGCTTCTTTTATTCCCATATCTTTTAAAACAAAAATTAGAGTGTGTTTTAGTATCTAATTTGAAGCTGTTTTGCTTCGTTTCATTTTGCATTATTTTATGAATGAAAAACTTGTCCTACCAGCAATATGTAGCTTTTAGGTTGGTTGGTAAGATTTAAAGCCTTTCTGAATCCTTGTTTCAGATGCTGCTGAACTTTTAGTTTCAGTAGAAATGCTACAAAGCCGTCGCCATTAGTGCGCATGCCACTTCATGCGGAGAGGAAGCTGCTTCTTCTAAGCAATTGGAAGGGGCTGAGATGCGGGTTTACATGTTCATGGATGAGCGTGCTGACATCTCAACTGTCCTCCCAACACCAATAAGTGTGGACAAAATTAGGCAACGGCTGCTCTTGTACCTGGACCAGGTGTCAGTGTGGTCTTTGCCCAAAGAGTTCATGGTAAGTTTTTAAATTCCATATGAAGGCTTTCGTCAATGGTATGAGGCTGAAAACTTGAAGTCTACCAGAGATCATCCAGACCTGGTCAAGAAGAAGTTAGTCAAGGATCTGAGAGCAGGTAGGATCAGTGGCCTCTTTTTATCACTGCCCTCACCATTACTGTGAGTATCCCTGATTGGGCTGGTGCACAATAAAGCCCTGGGGAAATTTACATTAATTAAACACCTATTGTACCATGAGAGAGATTTGGTCAATGATAACATCAACCCAAGTTTTACATCCATATTGTATGCATTATTTGACATGGCAGTAGAGGTGGTGAGGGCAGCAAGAAAGGGGTCATACTGGCAAAGGTGGCATTGAGTCCATATTCTGGCTGCATGCTCATGGGCTGTGCAGTTGCGTGTGCAGTCTTTGAGCTTTTTAGCACCTTTTTACATTGGGTGGTGATAACAAAGGCACGGAGGACAGAAGTGGTGAACTACTTGGACAACTTTGCCAACTTTTACATAGTGTTCATCAGGAAGGCCAGGACAGGGGAATGCGGTCATCTACTAAAAAAGTTTCAGGATGTATGCAAAGAATTTGGGATTCCTTTAGTGCAGGCCAAGATGGAAGGCCTGTGCATAGTGCTGTCATTTTTTAGGATCGAAATACAGTAGATACCCAGGCATCAGTATTTCACCTTCTGGATGACAAATTGCAAGCACTGCAGTCCATGCTGGGCAGAGTGGCAGTGGCCAAGAAAATCATGCTGCAAGAGTTGTAGCAGCTGTTGGGGCACCTCAGTTTCACATTCAAGATACTTTCAGTGGGGAGGATGTTCATGTGCTGGATGGTAAAACAGGGTAAATGCTGCTGAAAGCCACATCATAGGCTCTGGGTGATGGAGAGTATGAAAGAGAATTTAGTAGTCTGGATGGTCTTTTTACACTGCTTTAAGTTCATATCAGTCTGGCCGATAGCAACCACGAGCCAGGGATCAGAGCTGTACAGGACTGCATCAGGAGTCTTAGGCTTTGGGATGTATTTCAAGGGTGCCTGGTGTGCCAAAAAGTGGCCAGCCAGCTGGAACATCGTGGGTCTGATATGAAACATTATTCTTTGGAATTTTTTCTAATAGTAGTAGCATTGTAGCTTTGGGGTGTGTGTTTTCAGAATAAGAAGGGAATTTTCAGATCAGACAATATGGGGTGGTGCATACCATCAATGGGAAACTAGGGGTGAGATGGCCAACAGGAGAACTGATGAGGGTATTTGTTTTAAAATGCTTAATGTTGAATATTCACATTAAGGCAATACACGTGCCTGAGGTAGATAACATCGCTGATTCTCTTTCTTATTTACAGTGGCAGAGGTTTCAGGACCTAGCGCTGGACCAACAGCTTGGGAGCAGATCAGAAATATATTAGCTCCAGGCATGGGAGCAGCATGAAAAAGGGGAGTTGAGAAGTTTTTAAAGGTAAGGGAGATGCAGGGATGAGAGAATAAGTGGCCAATACTAGTGGACCAACTATGCAGGTATGTGGTCCAGAAGAAACAAGAGAGCCTTATGCTAAAGGTAGTGGATCAACACCTGGCAGGGATTGCTTGATTTTCTAAGGTAGCTGGATTTGAGGCCAATGCCTGAGCATTTCAGCTGTGCAAGTTATTAGAAATGTGGGGGAAGGGGGCAACGAGGCATGTCACTCAACAGCCCACAATTGCTGGAATGGGTTTCGGGAGGATTGGAAATGTGTTTACCTGTGACAGACATAACATTGTTTGGGGAAGCCTTTTTGGTGGCCTTTTGTGGCACATTCAGGGAGTCAAAATTGGTGCATATGAATA